>CM072773.1:103747500-113747500 GCA_036936925.1 Cenchrus fungigraminus
TCCAAACGACTCCGTGTCGTGTAGAGCAATAAGTGGCACATGTTGTCCTCGCTCTATTCAGTTAAGAGGCTGCGGCCTAGAGTAACACATTTCTTAGTAGGGTCTCAGTGGAACTCTAACACAAGTTGCTGCTAGAGCAAGATGAGTTCATCACATTGTCTCCTACGGTCTTGCTCGTTCTTCGGAACATTCTTGCGAGTACTATCTCTTAGGCTCTGCGCCTTAGTAGTACTTAAGACACTATTACTCAATAGTGTATCCAGACATTGTACTCGACACAATGTTTTTTTTTCCAGTTGGCTCCGGAGGCAAAACAATTCATTTTCTGTTTTTTAATTCACTTTTTGCCTTCCGGAACGTGCTTTTCGTTCTTGGCTTTTCAGTTTTGTGTTTCGGGTTTTTTTCTTGGCTTGAAGTACTCAAAGTCGACTTACTCAAGTCGCATTCAAAGTCCGCTCCGTGTGGCACAAAGTCGACTGACTCAAGTCGCATTTGACTGACTCAAGTCGCATTTACAAAGTCCGCTCCTGCGACACAAAGTCGACTTACTCAAGTCGCATTTACAAAGTCCATTCCGCACGGCACAAAGTCGATTTCTAAAGTCACATTCGAAAGTCCGTTCCGCACGGTAATCTAAAGTCGACTTCTTCAGTCGCATTCTAATGTCCGCTCCACGCGGCAATCTAAAAGTCGACTCCGGTCGCATCTAAAGTCTGCTCTGACGGCAATATTACTACTCGAAGATGACTCGAATAGTCTCCGTTAGTTCTTCAGCTCGGGGGCTCAACTCCAATTACTACTCGACATGGCTCATATAGCTCACTTGGCTCATAATCTCGGGGGCTAGACGCTACAAGAGTACTCGGATGATGGCTTTTGCGAACTGAAGACCCTTGGATTGATTATCTAATCACTTCAAGGCTCGGGGGCTACTATGCTACAACCATCAACCTCTTTTTTCAAGACGGAAGATGCAGATTCTAGATTGACCCTCAGCATGATTCTTCGATTCAACCTCAGGCTCGGGGGCTACACTCCATATGGAGTGCAATTTTTGCAAATCGCACCTCCATATAGATCAAGATTTCAAGATTGACCCTCAGCTTGATTATACAATTCAAACTCAGGCTCAGGGGCTACACACCATATGGAGTGCGATTTTTGCAAATCGCACCTCCATATAGATCAAGACTTCAAGACAAGATGGGTATTTTTTGAAGTCTTCCTGGGTTAGAACTCGGGGACGCCTGGGAACTACTCGGGGATGATTCAAAAATACTCATAGATGAACTATAGCACATTCCACTCTTTCGGAAATTCAAGTACTATTGAAGACTTCGGCTAGCAGTACTCGAGACGATCAGAAACTACTCGACGAAGCTTCAAGACTACTCGAACTCGCTGCTCAAGACTACAAAGTGCTCGGGAGCTTGTCGACCATATACCCCTGGGTACCTATACATGGAAGAATACGAACTCATACCATAAATCCTTGTAATCCTACTAGGACTCGTACCATGTAATCCTACTAGGACTCCTACCTTGTAACTATTGACGGCTGTTATCCACTCATTTTATACCCGTCAACGTGTACATTATAGCATGAGAAATGGTCATCAACACTAGAATAGGGCTTAAACTAATCATTTCCACAAGTGCTGGTGTTTATTCGAGTACAGGCAAATAGCACTAGAAAGAGGAGCAAAAGCACATGTCTTTGACCCAAGTACTTCAAGCTCAACTAATGAGGGGTTGCCACATAGGATTCCCCTGGATCAATGACATCACCAATCCATGTGATGCACTCTCGACGAATCACATGCTGCCACGTCAACTTCACATGGATTCAAGGGCCCACTTGCTACCCAAACCGCTAGGAAACTTGCCATGCATGAGGGATAAGCAGCAGGGCCCACATGGAAGTCACTCAGAGCAAGCACAGACCAGGCGGCCACCCGAAGGGGCCGGCCGACCTGTTGACGGTTCGAAACCACATTGAACTTCATCGCAAGTACACGGAGTGATTCGGTGCCTTTTTTAACAAGGGAGGGGACCCCCTAGGTTCCTGTCAAAAGAGAGTGGGTGACTACATATCAAGATCCGTTTCAACTCCATGGACAAATGATTACTTTACCCCATCAAGACGCTAGGCATGGCACCGTTGAACATGGTGGATGCCCCCGATGGAGTTCGTCTCTCGGTGTCCTTCAACTCTGGCGGCACCGTGGCAGGGCCTCGGCGTCCTCCTTCCTCGTGGTGGCCACCCTTGACCTCGGTGATGATCCTCTTGAATCTTCACCCTCTCGATCAACCCTCTTCCTTGTGATTGATCTCCCGAGGCTTCTCTGGTCGTCTTTCGCGAATGGCTTCCTCTCCCAAACGATTAGGGTTGCACGAACTTATCACCGAAGAAAGGCGGTGGTGAACCGACCCCAGAAGGGGGTGGGTCGGCTGGCCTAGGCCGACCGGCCTGGCCCTCTCCTGGCCCGGTTTGTCTCCGTCTTTTGCCACGTGTCATTTCTTGCACTTTGAGGTTTTTCCTCCTTATGGGCTTTGGACGTCGTTATCCCTGCGACCAAGTTAAGGGGTATTTACGCATGATCTTCCGGTCTTTTCACCTTGGTCCTCGGAGATTCTTCATTGAAGCATATTGGTCCTTGCCACCTTTGGAGTCAAGTTCACGCACGTTCGGAGCCTCTTGTTCATCATGTAAATCGTCCTCCGAACCGAGTGCATCTCTTCTCATTTAGTGCATGAATTCCTGCGTAAACATAATACTCCAAAACACACATCCAACGATGAACTTGTTATATCATTAGTATGCCTAGTGGCGGGTTAGTTCCGAAATGAAATCCAAACTATAACATAACAAGTGTTCTTGGTTGACAACATATTCCCCGTGCTTGAGTCCTAAAATGTCCATAGTGTCCTCCATATTCGCCTGAGTGACACTTCCTCAATATTTCAGCTCTTTCATCTCTTGGTACACACCTTTGTAAGACTCCATCCGCTCCAAGTCTAAAGAGGTAAGGTGCATCCCAATAATATTTTCGGCTCTCGGCGATCACTCTCCTTTGAGTGTTCCTATCCAAATGATCAAGTGGCATCTTTCGTATGGCTCGAATAATGTTGATCATCCAAGTATCTTTGTCAAGGATATGATAAAGGTGATCATCTCTCATCTTATCTTCAATGGGCTCTTTATCATCCTCACGATTCATCCTTGATAAATGGTCGGCCACAACATTTTTCGACCCCTCTTTGTCCCGAATCTCCACATCAAATTCTTGCAAGAGAAGGATCCATCGAATTAATCTTGGCTTGGCATCTTTTTTAGATAAGAGATACTTGATCGCCGCATGATCGGTGTAGACAATTACTTTAGAATTCACAATATATGATCTGAATTTTTCAAAGGCAAACACTACCGCGAACAATTCCTTCTCCGTTGTCACATAATTTAATTGAGCTCCATTAAGGGGTTTGCTAGCATAGTAAATAGCGTGTACCTTGCCTTCTTTTCGTTGTCCCAACACCGCTCCAACGACATAGTCACTAGCGTCGCACATTATCTCAAAAGGTTGACTCCAATCAGGCGGTTGAATGACGGGTGTGGTTACGAGAGTTATGTTTAATGTCCGGAATGCCGCCAAGCACTTGTCATTGAAATTGAATGGCACATCTTTTTGGAGAAGATTAGTCAACAGCTTGGTGATGTTCGAGAAGTCCTTGATAAATCTTCTATAGAATCCCGCATGGCCCAAGAAACTCCTCAAAGACATGACATCCGTCGGTGGTGGAAGCTTTTCAACCGTTTCAACCTTAGCTTTATCCACCTCAATCCCTCTCTCGGATATAACGTGCCTCAACACTATTCCTAGTCTTACCATGAAGTGACACTTCTCCCAATTTAGCACCAAATCAACCTCCGAACACTTAGTGAGAACTTTATCCAAATTTGCCAAGCAATCCACAAAAGATTTACCATAGACAAAGAAATCATCCATAAATACCTCAACAATTTCCTCGACGAATTCCGAAAATACCGCCATCATACATCGTTGAAAAGAGGCTGGAGCATTGCATAAACCGAAAGGCATTCTTCTATACACAAATGTTCCATAAGGGCAAGTAAATGTTGTCTTATGTTGATCATCCGGGTGAATAGGTATTTGCATGAACCCCGAGTACCCATCAAGAAAGCAAAAATATGCATGATTTGCTAACCTCTCAAGCATCTCGTCGATGAACGGTAGGGGGAAGTGATCCTTCTTCGTTGCTTTATTCAATTTCCGATAGTCAATACATATCCTCCATCCGGTCACGGTTCTTTGCGGTATCAATTCATTCTTCTCATTCTTCACCACAGTTAAACCTCCTTTCTTAGGCACACAATGTACGGGGCTCACCCATTCGCTATGCGGCACCAGGTAGATGATTCCGGCATCCAACAACTTGATAACCTCCTTCTTCACCACCTCTCGCATGGCATGGGTTAACCTCCTTTGATGGTCCACTACGGGCTTGCATTGATCCTCCATAGGTATGCGGTGAGTGCAAAACACTGGACTAAGTCCTTTAAGGTCATTTATCGAATATCCCATCACTTTTTTGTGCTTCTTCAATAAATTCAGCAACATATCATTCTCCTCGGTACTCAATTCGTCACTCATAATCACGGGATAAGTCTTGTCCGGCCCCAAAAATTCATATTTCAATCCTTTGGGCAATGGCTTAAGATCCACCTCCGGTGCTTGTGGTTCCTCATGTACAATTTCTCCAAGGTCTTCAGATTCATCCTCCTCTAAGCTTCCGTCTTGCGGTTCTAGTCTTTTGGTTGCTTCCGCTAACTCTTCATCTAGCTCATCATTTGATTGATTCTCCATAGCTCTTTGTAGCGGATCCCTGAAAGTCTCAACAAAATGAAGGCTCCCTACCTCTTCGTCATCAAGAGGTAGGGGTGAGACAATTCTAGAAGCGGGAAGAAAATTGTATGTGTGATTATCCCCATCAAGGTTAATAGTTACTTTTCCTTTTTCGGCATCTAAAACAGCATTAACCAACTTAAGAAAAGGTCTACCAAGAATTACATGATCATTTTTATCATAGTAGACATCAACAATGAAGAAATCGGTTGGAATGCATTTTTCGGAAATTAAAACTTCTAGGTCACAAGCAATTCCTAGAGGTTTAACAATTCTACCATCTCCCATAATTAATTTAGTAGAGGTTGGAACTAGGTCAATGGTGTGATCATGAATTTCATCAAAGATTTTAGAAGACAAGACACTTACTTGTGCTCCAATGTCGCATAATGCCTTGCAATTAATGTTGTTAACCTTGCAATCTATACGCGGCGATGTCTTCTCCTCTTCATCGGATCCTATGGCAAAAATTTCAGCGAGGCGGGCGAATGGTGACCCCTTGGGCTTGATTCCCATGATTCTTTTAGCTTCGGCCACATGGTCCGGATCAACTTCTTCTTCGCTAAAAAGTTTTTGAAGGACCTCCCCGGTTGTCTCTAGGTTGTATGAATGTTCCACTTGTTTCTCCAGCGGGAAGTCTATCTCCAAAGCTCTTGCCGTCCCTTTTTGATTAGGGAATGGTCTTCTCTTGTCAAAGATTCCTTCAAAATCAAGTGGGATCCAATCCATTTGCTCGAACTCCCTTAGTGGCTTCGCGCTTGACATAGTTCTTTCACTTGCTTTGCTTGTCTCGGCGTGATCACTCTCCGGGATAGTTCTAGTTTCCTCATGTTTGGCTTCTTCAACCTTTTCAGGGATTGGTTCCTCTTTCTTCTCTTCCGAGGCCGTATTTCTAAAAATTGCAGCAAGTGGTGCCACACTTGTGTCGCATTTCGGCTTTCCCGAAAGTCGTATTTCCCAATCTCTTCGCATGGCTTCCGCTTTACTTATTTTTTGTAAAAGTTTGGCGGCTTCCGTGAGCGTTTTCTCCATGAGATCCTCTCCTGGACACATTTGAACGTATTGCATGCAACTAAGGGTTAGAAAAAAAAAGAATGTATGCAATAGTTCGTCACTGGGAAATTCAAGTCTTGGTCCTTGTTCAACTAGCTCGTTGAATCGATTCCATGCTTGATCAATCCCCTCTTCTTCTCCTTGCTTGAAAGTCATCACTTGCATCCTTATATGTTGAATCTTGGTTATAGGGAAAAACTTGGCACACAATTTCTTTACCAATTGATCCCAATTTCCCTCAGCTTCGAAGGACGCAAACAAATACCACTTCGAAGTGAGTAGGGAAAAAGATTCCATTTAAACCAAGTATCGGGAACTCCCTCTTGTCGTACCGTATTGCACAACGTCGTGAAGCGCTGGATATGTCTATATGGATTGTCCGTCTGTATCCTTCGGAACGGATTAGTTGCTGCCATCTCGATGATTCGAACCTTGATTTCATACCTTGTCGCTTCGAGAATTGAATCCGACTCTTGTACCTTGATATCCTTGCATCGAGGGCTGACATAGTCTCTTAGCGATTTTTCCGGTTCCTCCAAAGGATTTCCAACGAACGCCATCTAGACAATCAAAAAACAAAAAACAAAAACAAAAAGAGTGTGTTTCTTGAACACAAAGGTTAGGTGTTAGTAATCAACAAAATTAATGAGAGATTAAACGAAGTAAACTGGCTTGCTCCCCGGCAACGGTGCCAGAAAAGGGGCTTGTTGACGGTTCGAAACCGCGTTCAACTTCACCGCAAGTACACGGAGTGACTTGGTGCCTTTTTCACCAAGGGAGGAGGCCCCCTAGGTTCTTGTCAATCCACGGAGTAAGGGAATTACTTGTGTTTAACCTAACACTAACTTAGTTGATTGAAGACTTTATGATGTAAAGATTAATCTATAAAGTAAAGACAAACTAACCCTAGATTATGTTAAAGAGAGAGAGAAAGGTGGTTCATGAGTATGAAGAACGTATGCCCATGGAGTCTAGGTACTTGAGATGCAATCACCCAAAACATGATGAAAACCCTGATCCAATCTATCTAAGGATGTGAACAAAGAATTAGGTGTTTCCCTTCCCTTGTACTTGTCACTACGCGAAGGTAATCATCGCTAACCCTAATGAACACGGTATGTTGACGTGATCTACGGGAGCAACCCCGAAGGCATGGTAGCTAACCTTAAACATTAAGCATCATCAACAAAAGGTATGATAGATATGAGATCCAAAAGAGAGTGGGTGACTACATATCAAGATCCGTTACAACTCCATAGACAAACGATTACTTTACCCCATCAAGACGCTAGGTATGGCACTGTTGAACATGGTGGATGCCCCCAATGGAGTTTGTCTCTCGGTGTCCTTCAACTCCAGCGGTGCCGTGGCAGGGCCTCGGCGTCCTCCTTCCTCGTGGTAGCCTCCCTTGACCTCGGTGATGATCCTCTTGAATCTTCACCCTCTCGATCAACCCTCTTCCTTGTGATTGATCTCCCGAGGCTTCTCTGGTCGTCTTTCGCGAATGGCTTCCTCCCCCAAACGATTAGGGTTGCACAAACTTATCATCGAAGAAAGGCGGCGATGAACTGACCCTAGAAGGGGGTGGTCCGGCCGGCCTGGGCCGACCGGCCTGGCCCTCTCCTGGCCCGATTCGTCTCCGTCTTTTGCCACGTGTCATTTCTTGCACTTTGGGGTTTTTCCTCCTTCGGATATGGGCTTTGGACGTCGTTATCCCCACGACCAAGTTAAGGGGTCTTTACGCATGATCTTCTGGTCTTTTCACCTTGGTCCTCGGAGATTCTTCATTGGAGCATATTGGTCCTTGCCACCTTTGGAGTCAAGTTCACGCACGTTCGGAGCCTCTTGTTCATCATGTAATTCGTCCTCCGAACCGAGTGCATCTCCTCTCATTTAGTGCATGAATTCCTGCGTAAACATAATACTCCAAAACACACATCCAACGATGAACTTGTTATATCATTAGTATGCCTAGTGGCGGGTTAGTTCCGAAATGAAATCCAAACTATAACATAACAAGTGTTCTTGGTTGACGGATATTGACCGCCAACACGACCCTAGGTTCGGTCAAACCGACCTAAGGTCGTTTGATCCTGGCCCTCCACGTATCACCTCCTGATTGGTCCATTGCTATGATCCGGGGTGTTTTGGAGCACTTTGAGCCTCGGAGCAAGCCACTCTATTGCCTATTAATAGAAGGGGAGGGGCCTCATTCTCGGACACACACTTCTCCTCCTCTTCATTTTGGACTTGGAGCCTCTCTCTTTAGGAGAGGAGAGCTCTTTGTATAGGATTAGTGCTAGGAAGTGAGGGGGAATGCTTGGGGCCATGTCATGTTCATGACATCTTCCTCAAGAATGATCCTCAGCGGTGCCTTTGTTCTTCATTTAGACTAAAGTGAGTATTTCGACATTTTCTATTTAGACTAAAGTCGTATGCATGCATAGGTGATTTGTTCTTGTGTTCTTCGTTCGTTCTTGATTTAGAGGCTTGTGTTCTTCGAACACAACCCTTTCGATCTAGTAGAGCTGGATCATAAGTTTGGATTCTGTTTGTATGTTAGCTTGTCTATTAGAATAAAGTTGATGCTCTGCATATCTCTAATTATATCAAAGGGCATTCGTGATCTTGCATGAGTGATGGAGTATACCTTGAGCTAGTGCCAGTATCTCCCTCGCGGATTCGTAGTTCCGTATTTATACGGAGTGCTATAGTAGGGCTACCGGGACGTCAGACGGTGTCAGGCTATAGTAGTAGTCAGTGGTGTAGACATGGTGTCTGGACCAAAGGTTATCCTTCGAATACCAAGTGGATTCGCGTAATGATAGAGGTAGGCCGCAGTGGTGACAGCCTGTTGGACCCTTTGAAACCCTCCGCGCCTGTGTACCGAGTAGGGCCCCGTTGCCAGAACATATTTCTAGTCCTAAACAGCTAGGGTGGGTTGGCGCCCAAGGCGAGTGTTTATACCTGAGAGACCGCGCTAGACTCTGCGCTCTGTCAAGCAGATCCTTTCTACCTATCCTATCATCCAGTGTTGTGTCCTTAGACCATCAGCTAGGCCAGAAACCAGAGCTCCTCCGTCCTAGGAACGAAACCCGACGGGAATACTCATTCTCTGAGGGAGAAGTGCTACAACAGTGTATCCGTGCGCATGCGGATTCGTTCGCACTCGTCAGTGTACCCGGGAGTTTCTTACACGCTCACGCTAACTGGCGCCATATATAGTGGTGACGTTAAGAAACACCAACAAACATTTCTGGCACCGTTGCCGGGGACGGTTGCTGTTTCTATCTTCGAGCCTAGTGGTCTTCGTATCTTCTTATCTTCTCTTTTGTTCTACCTTTACCCCCGCTACCCTTTGAGATGTCTTCTGTTGATGGTTCAATAACGCGCCAACGTTCACCCCAAGGTATCGAATCCGTGGAACAGTGTGTAACGCAAGACTCAATCCAATAACCAAGAAACACTTGCATCTTAAAGAGGTTTCGATTGCATCTAATCTACTAAGATCAAAAGAGGTAGCAAGAGAAAGCATTGAGGTACCGATCTAGAGGGATCTAGATCGTGTTTATATCGTCGTTCCGAGCAAGATAGAAGAGAGAGTAAAACGAATCTCATTGAAAGCGTCTTTAAACCTTGACCTTCGGTCAAACCCCCTAAGTTGCCCCTCCGTACTCGGTGTCAACATCCTGTCATGATGTTTCCCTTTCTTCGCGGTCGAATCTTAGAGCACACCCACAAGGAGTGCGTTGAACTACTTGGTAGATCGAGTATGCACCTATAGCCACCGCAGCTACAAGAACATCCCATGCAATCTATCTCGAGAATAGATTGAGGAAGAAAACACCCAAGAAAGAACAAGAATTGCAAACAAAGATACTCGATCACTAGGAATCAGATACATTAAAACTCCATCAAAAGTATGTATACATGAATAAGATCCAAGCGGGATCCTACCTTGATCTTGATTCACGCCTCCGGAACTCCGACATGGTCTTCCTTGCAAGGTTCCCATGCCGGCTAGGTAAACCCTAGATGACTAACATGACCCTCCTCTCCGGGGTGGTGTCCCTCAAGCTCCTCTGCTCCTCGGCGGTGAATGACGAATGGCTTGATAGTTGCAACTTCGCACGGGGGCTATAAATAGCTCGAGCATCATCTAGGTCAAAGGGGGCGGCGAACCGACCCGAGGATGGGCCAGGCCGGCCGGCCTGGGCCGACCGGCCCAGGGCCTCCTCGGCCCGGTTCGTTCCCGGTTTTCTTTGTGAAGCTTCTCGCGACTTCCTGAGTTTTTGTCGAGTTGCATGTGGGCCCTTGACATCATTTTCCTCGCGGTTTAGATAAGGGTGCTTTGCGTATGAACTCCCGCATCTTGCGTCTAGGTCCTCGGCACTTCTCGGCTTCACGCTTTAGTCCTTGGTTCATTTGGAGTCATGCTCATCTTGTATCTTGACTTGTCCCAGGGTCCGTGATCACTGAGGACCAGGTGTGTCCGTGGACCAGTGCAGGGTCGCTCCGTAGTGATAAGTGATTGACAACATTGTGTGGACTGATGCTTGGCTAAGTGTGCAGGTACAGGTTGCGGTTTAACTCGTGTCGGTGAAGGTGAAGAACAAACGCGAAAGGCCTTAGCCGTGGCGGCCTCCGGGTGATGGAGAGGCAAGTAGGCTTGGTTCGATGGACCCGGTGGCCGATGGGGTCAAGTGCGAGCCGTCCGGTGCAAGACTAGCGGGCTGAAGTCATGGACATGGGCCGGTGCAAGGTAGCGGATTGAGGCCGAAGCTTGCACGTGGGGTTTGTTGGTTTGCCCACAAAACCATCAGTGGACGGTTTCTTGGTTTGGGCCGCAAAACCAAGCCCGATGGCCTGATGCGACGGAGACGGTGATCCAGGAGCTTCGGGAAGCTTCGAGGCGGGGTGCACGTGGCGTGATCGCTGGGTTTGTGTCGATGCGAAGAAAAGTCGCGGTAGAAGCATGTTCGCTCGATGAAGACTAGACCATATTGCCCCTGAGGGGTGTGTATTTTCTATTTGAGTTGTAGGGGTAGCGTGGTCATTTACCTCCTCCGGTGGACTTCGTATAAATAGCGGAGAGGTGGATGGCCTCTCTCTCTCTTGGACTCTAGGGTTTCCTCCCCCGGTAGTTTACTCTGGACTGCTTCTTTTCCTCTGTATTCCTTAGGCTAGATTCTTGTATAGACTCTGACCTCTCGATATATGGAAGCATTCGGCGTTGTGATGATTTCCCCCTCCTAGCTCTTTGTGATTTTTGTGTCATTTTCAGAGCTATTTTTGGGTGTTTTTGGTCTTCGCTCGATTCGTTGATTTGAGGGCGTTTTCTCTCGGATTTCTTTGAGGGGATCATGGGTGGATGCCTTGTGCATCTTTGTGTGTGATCTTGACCCCTCAAACGCCGGGAAAACCCTTTGTTTCACGAGTTTTGGTTGAAGCCCGAGTTCTTGGTGGTGGTTCTTGTGATCCGCGACTCCCGGTGATTTAGTGAGTTAGAGGCCGAGATTTTTGTGGCATAGCTTCCTCTAGTGACGCTTCTCATCTCCCCCAAATCTTGTCTCAAGAGCTCTAGTCGTTTGGGAGATCCATCGATTTGAGGATATGTCTCCTCTCTAGGGTTCATAGCCTAAATCATTTTTCTGGTGGTGATTCCTTGATCTTTTGGAGGAGATCTTTTGGGCAAAGCTTCTTTGTGTTGTTAAGAAGCTATGGTTAAAGTTTCGTGATTTTTGGAGATCGTTTGATCGAGTTTTGGATTTTCCTTCCTTCTCTCGCGGGCTGTTTTTCTCTATTTTCTGGGGGCTGTCGGAAGTTCCGACCCGGTACAGGAAGTTCTGATAACTTGTTCAAGGGCTGACAGAAAGTTTTTTTCGGAAGTTCCGACCCTAGGCCGGAAGTTCCGATGGATGGAAGTTCCGACCCTGCACCGGAAGTTCCGATAATGAGTTTCTGATAGACAGAGAACTTGTTATCAGAAGTTCTGATACTTGGCCGGAAGTTCCGACAAAACCTGCTGTAGGTTGTTCTGAGCTCGTTCTTTTCTCGTTTCCTTTTGAGCTTGCTTCCGCTTTGTTTCTAGGCTTGTCCTAACTTGTTCCTAGGGTTAGTAGGTCCGTTGTGACTACGTGATCTTGGCAAGTTCGTGCGGGATTCTTTGGAAGTGATTTGGAGTTTTAGGCCGAGTTCTTGAGAAGAATTTTTATCAGCTCCCATTCACTCCTCCCCTCTCTGGTCGCCAATTCGGTCCTTCAATTGGTATCAGAGCCAGTTACGGATCTTCTTGATTCTAACCAGTCTAAGATCCAAAGATGGGCGATTATGGTAAGGGGTCGGGTCCTCCGCACTTTGATGGCAAGAATTACCCGATGTGGGAGAGGCGCATGAACATGTTTTTGCGAGGGAAGGGAACTCTGATCTGGGAGGTCACTTAGAATCCTCATTATGTCATCCCAGACAGTTTTCTGCTTCCAGGTTCGCGGGACATGTGTGAGGCCAACAGTAAGGCCGTTGATTACTTGTTCCGTGCTCTCTGTGCCTCGGAGTTCGAGCGAGTGTACGGGGAGAATGTGGCCGGAAAGATTTGGCTCAAGTTGAGAAATGCTCATGTTGGCAATGCCCAAGTGCAAGCCCGTTTGTTTTCCACTTACCGGAGAGAGTACGAGAACTTCACTCATCTACCCGGTGAGTCGACCGATGCTATGTTTCAGTGCTTCACTAGCATAGTCAACAACATGAGGGCCAATGTGACAGTGCTCCCATACACGGATCATGATCAAGCTATCAAGCTTTTGCATGCCCTGGATAGGTCTGTGTGGAGTGCAAAGGTCGAGGCCATTGAGGAGTCGAGCGTGTATGATACACTTACGCTTGATGAGCTGTTTTCCAAGCTTAGGTCTTCAGAGGTTGATCGTGGCTTGAGAGCTAAGAGCGAGAGCCCCACTGATCCTCATAGTTTGGCTCTTGTCTCAGGATCAAGGTCTAACACTAACTCTGGTGGTTTCTCTTTGTCTTGTCTTGTGTCTTTGCCAGATGAGGACTTTGAGGTGCTGAGCGAGGACGATCTCGCTTTGTTGAGCAAGAGGTTTGGGCGGATGTACGAGAACCACAAGAATGCAAGGCGGAGCTCGGGGATGTGCTATCGGTGCAGGAAGCACGGGCACTTCATCACTGAATGCCCTGAAGCCATGGAGATCAAGAACAACTACAAGGGCAAGCCTAAGCACGACTACAACAAGCACCGCTCCCGGAACGACTACAAGGACAAGCGCAAGGACAAGGGCGAGAGAAGGCCGAAGAAGAGTGGCGGCTACAAGAAGAAGACGGCTCGAGCGATGGTTGCCGGAGCGAGTGACATCGACTCCACATCAAGCGATGTTTGTTCCGACTCGAGCAGCGAGGAAGAGCAAGAAAGGCGCAAGGACAAGCGGCACACGGGCAAGAACTTCACCGGCCTGAGCTTCGTCGCACAAGGTGGATTTTGTGGCATGGCGCACTCTAAGAAGGGTGGAAAGCATAGCTCGGACTCAAACTCCGATTCCGAGGAAGAGGTACGACATGATCCCAACTTCTTGCTAGAGGAGAATGCTAGGCTCAATGAGTTGCTTGATAATCGTGATGATGTGCTTAGAAAGACTAATAAGGAGAAGATGGAATTTAGGTCTCTGTTGGGTGATGCTAAGGACAAGATAGCTGAGCTTGAATCCTTGCTTGTGGATGCTAGAAATGAGATAGGCTCTTTGAAATCTGCTCCTGGTGTGTCTAAGGAGATTGACTGTGGTGATTGCACTGTTTTTCTTGCTGATTTGACTGCTCTCAAGGAGAAGCATGCCTCTACTCTTGAGGAACTAGATGTGGTTAGGATTGAGTGTGATGAATTGAAATCTATGTCAGCTTTGTTAGGTGCTTGTACCTCATGTCCTGTGTTGCATGCTAGGCTAGATGAATCTCACACTAGAATAGTTTCTCTTGAGGCGGCATTGAAAGCTCCTCTTCCTACATCATGCTCTACCTGTGAAATGCATGCTTTGAAAAACATGGAACTTGTACACTATGTTGATCGTCTGTAGGATGAAAATGATGAATTGAGAAAAATGATGGGGTGGTTGTCTGGGCATGAGCCACAATTGAGTTTGATGTTCGCTCAGTTTAAGAGGTTTGATGGTCAGGCATTGGGGTCTGACAAGTGTGGTGAGAAGAGTGGTGAGGGAGAAGAGAAAGCTGGAGAGATTCCCATTCCACCACATACCACACCCATGAACAAATTTGCACCCAAGCCAAACCACCTCAGAAATAAGCTAGACACAACACCAGATCCACCAGTGTTCCCCCACAAATCTGAGAACTACCAAAAACCCATCAAGTTTGTTTGCACCCAGGGGAGTGTCTTTGGTGGGAAGTCAGGAGATAAAGCTGTTGAGAAGCCCACAGAAAAGCTACCGCCTAAGCCACAACCGATCTGCTTCCATTGTGAGTATTGTGGGAGGGATGGGCATAAGGATGAGTTCTGTTTCAGGAGGAAGAGGGATGAGAGGCTTGCTAGGGAGATGGCTAACAAGGACAGGTACCACCTTTCTCGTGGTGTGCCTGAGCCTCGTATAGGGCCTCTACCTAGGGGTGAGGTGTATGTGCGTACAATTCCCACTCGTGGAGGTGGAGGTGGTTTCCCTTAGAGAGATTGGCGTGTTGGGTTTGGGCGTGGTGAGATGGCTCGACGTGCTCCTTCTCGTGCCCGTTACGAGTTTGGGAGGCACGATCGGAGCTTTGGGTCTCAGATGGACTACGGGCCACGTTTTCCCCCTCGTGGTGCGCGTACTCCTCCAGTGAGATGTGACAGGTCCTTTGGTGGTAGGCGTGAGAGGACTCCGCCTAGTGGTTTTGGTAGGATGGACTTTGCTAACCCCTCTTTTGAGCAAATGGCTCGACACTGGTTTGACTCCTTTGGTAATAACCCTAGTGTTGAGTCGCTTGCTCATTCTCGTTCTCATTTTTGATTGCAGGTGGGAGGCTTGGAGGACTTTTGGTTAATCGACTCCGGTTGTTCACGTCACATGACTGGAGATCGTGGGTGGTTCTCCAGCCTCACCTCGGTGAGTACGAGGGAGTACATCACTTTCGGGGACAATGGGAGAGGACGAGTGCTTGCTGAAGGTATGGTGAAGGTGAGTAGCAAGGTGACCTTAAGAAGTGTGGCTTTGGTCAAGCCACTTGGTTTTAACCTGTTGACAGTATCTCAGTTACTTGACGAAGGTTTTGAGGTTCGTTTTAAGTCGGGCGCTTCTCGTGTGCTTGATTCTCAAGGCGATCTTGTCTGTACGATCGTCCCCGAGGGTCAAATCTTTCGTGCCGATTTTTCCCAGTCTGTTGGTCCTCCTCGATGCTTTGTTGCTGGTGTTTCGGTCGAGCTTTGGAAATGGCATAGGAGGTTGGGACACTTGAGCTTTGAGTTGGTTTCCCGCTTGAGTGGTCTCAATCTTGTCCGAGGATTGCCTAAGTTGAAATTCGAGAAGGATTTGGTTTGTGGTTCTTGTCGGCATGGAAAGATGGTTGCTGCTTCTCATGCCCCTCTGACTGCGGTCATGACTGAGTGACCTTGTGAGCTGTTGCACATGGATTTGGTTGGGCCAGCTCGTGTTCGCTCTGCGGGTGGGAAGTGGTATATTCTGGTTGTGGTTGATGATTTTCGAGGTACTCTTGGGTTTTCTTTTTGGAGGATAAGAGCGAGACATTTGGCTTTGTTCGTGACTTGATCTTGAGGTTGAAGAATGAGAGACATGGAGATGCCATTCGAGCTATACGCAGTGAAAATGGCACGGAGTTTAAAAACTCTCATTTCGATACCTTTTGCAGTGATCTTGGTCTCGATCATCAGTACTCTTCTCCATATGTCGCTTGCCAGAATGGCGTAGTGGAGAGGAAGAACCGGACCCTTTGTGAGATGGCCAGGACGATGCTCGATGAGCATAGGACTCCTAGGCGTTTCTGGGCCGAGGCGGTCAATACCGCTTGCTATGTCTCAAATCACATCTTCCTTCGTGCCTTTAAGAAGAAGACCTCTTTTGAGCTGATGCATGGGCGACAACCCAAGGTGAGTCACTTTAGAGCCTTTGGTTGCAAGTGTTTCATTCTGAAGAAGGGCAAGTTGGATAAGTTTGAGTCTAGATGTTCGGATGGTATTTTCCTTGGTTATGCGATTCATTCTAGAGCATATCGTGTGCTCAACCTTGACACTAGCCGAATCATGGAGACTTGCGAGGTAACCTTCGACGAGACACAACCATGTAGCTCTTCTGCTTTTGAGTGTGCAGGTGACGAGGAGATTGGAGCTAGGATCTTTGAGGATGAGCTAGACGGAGATGGAGATGAACACGATGATGGAGGTGATGCTCCCGCGGCTGATCGTGTATGTGCTACTTCCACTACTATGACGACGATCGAGGATGGACCATCCCCTACACCCACTACGACTGAGGCTGTTCGAGTGGAGGCTGTTGCTGAGGGGGAGATTGTGTCCAGACGAGAGGCTCACCGGCGAGTACAAGTGGATCACCCACCGACGATGATCATAGGTGACTTTCATGAACGCACTACATGGTCGAGGTCAAGGAATACTTCTCATTTTGCTCATTCTGCTTTTGTTACGTCGTTTGAGCCCAAAAATATTTGACACGCCTTGTCTGATGAGAATTGGGTGAATTCCATGCATGAGGAGTTGGAAAACTTTGAGAGATACCAAGTCTGGGTGTTAGTCGATCCACCACCAAATTGCCGTCCCATAGGTACCAAGTGGGTGTGGAAGAACAAAGAGGGTGAGAATGGGATGGTTGTGAGAAACAAGTTGAGGTTGGTGGCTCAGGGGTTCAACCAGAAAGAGGGTATAGATTATGAGGAGACATTTGCTCCTGTGGCCCGTTTGGAGGCAATTAGGATCCTTCTAGCCATTGCCGTGGCTAAAGGGTTCAAGTTGTACCAAATGGACGTGAAGAGTGCTTTTTTGAATGGGGTGATAGAGGAAGAAGTGTATGTGAGGCAACCCCCGGGGTTTGAGAGTGAAAAATACCCACACCATGTATACAAACTCCAGAGAGCGCTCTATGGGTTGAAACAGGCACCGCGGGCTTGGTATGGCAGGTTGAGAGGGTTTTTGCTGAGTAAGGGGTTTGTGATGGGCACAGTTGATAAGACCTGTTTCTCCTTAAGCATGGAAATGACCTTTTGATTGTTCAGATATACGTGGATGACATAATCTTTGGTGGCTCTTCTCATGATCTTGTTGCCAGATTTGCAGATGACATGAGCAGGGAATTTGAGATGTCCATGATGGGCGAGCTGCAGTTTTTCTTAGGATCCCAGATCAAGCAGTGCAAGGACGGGACGTTTGTACATCAGGCGAAGTACACCAGGGACATGGTGAAGAAGTTTGACATGAACGACTCCAAGCCGCTGACTACACCGATGGGTACCACGACGGCTTTGGATGCGGATGAAGATGGCAAACTCGTGGACCAGAAGGAGTACCAGAGCATGATCGGCTCCCTCCTCTACTTGACGGCGACGAGGCCAGACATACAGTTTAGTGTGTGTCTGTGCGCTCGTTTTCAGGCTTCACCGAGGACTTCACATCGGCAGGCCGTCAAGCGGATTTTCAGGTACTTGAACTACACTCCTGAGTTTGGTCTTTGGTATTCTGCCTCCTCGACACTCAGACTTCACGGGTACTCTGATGCTGATTTTGCTAGTTGTCGATTGGACCACAAGTCTTCCTCTGGGTGTTGTCAGTTTCTTGGTTCTTCTTTGGTCTCTTGGTCATCTCGCAAGCAATCCAGTGTAGCCCAGTCCACTACAGAGGCCGAGTATGTAGCTGCTACTAGCTGTTGTTCCCAGCTCCTATGAATGACCTACACTATGAGCGATTTTGGTGAGGAGTGCTCCTAGGTTCCACTCTTTTGTGACAGCACCAGTGCCATAAGGGTAGCCAAAAACCCAGTCCTTCACTCCAAAACGAAACACATAGAAGTGAGATACCACTTTCTGAGGGACAATGTTGAGAAGGGAAACATATCCTTGTCCTATGTGCCTACCCAAGATCAGCTAGCTGACATATTCACCAAACCACTTGACCAAGTCACTTTCAGTCGCTTGCAGGGTGAACTTGGGGTGTGCTTTCCTTTCTAGCTGGGTCTTGGAGCTTCTCATGTATATATGTGATATATGTTTCATTTTGTTGCATTCCATTCTTGCATTTTACTTTTTGTACAAAACCTGGTAGGATAGCCATCTTTGGATCACTTGTGCTAGGAAAAGCTTCTCTTATATACATTGATCACTGATGTGCTATATGTGTGATATGTGCATGTTTGGTAAATGGTGATGTGAATGCTATGCTCTTGATGGTTTTGCCATATACTTATGTTGAGATAGCTTCATGTTTGTGAAAATGATAAAATTGTCTCTCTCATGAGTAGATGCCTGTCTATGCTCAATTTGTGCTTAAATGCCTATATCATGTTTAGTTTGTGCTTGAGTATCATGTTCTCTTTGCTTGGGGTCAAAGACCTTTTGTCATTGTAAATGTTTAGCCCATTTGTTCTCTTTGGGAGGAGCATAAGCTTCTTTTTGCCGCAAAGGCATTTCATGTACCATGTTTAAACTTGCAAATGAAATTGGTGTATGAATTGCCTTATGCTTGAAAAATGAGCTCCTAATCATGTTTTTATGTTTGTGATATTCATATCTTGGGTGCTAAACCGTAGCATGTTGTCTACCATGAGAAGTCTCATTTTAAGAAGTAGACACATGGCTCGGTGGCTTTAACATGACTTGAGTAGCTTGTGGGCGTTTATAATGATCTTGTGATGAGAATTTGTGATCTTGCATAAACTTTGGATGATCTAGTGTATCTGTGCTCAAATTGCTATGGATAGGGTCTTTGCTCATGAGATAAATGATTCTTTGTGAAATTTGCTTAAAAATTGCCTTTGGCCATGTCACATGCTTATATGTCTCTACCTTCTTGATGACAATGTGCTAACTACACCATATCTACTTTGCTTGCTCTATGTCTCATTTGTAGCATTTTGTTGTGGTCTTTGTATATTTGAGAAGCTTGATAGTTTGTATATATGCTTTGACATGCATTTTTCATGAAAATAAGGGGAAGAGTTTCATGCATATACCTTGATTCATGCATTGTCAACAAGGGGGAGAATGTGTATGATAGGGGGAGAATTTGTGGAAAATTGGTATGCATTTGTGAGATTGTTGCATGTGAGGAGAAAATTGAGAAGAAGAGGTTGCATTTGCTCAGGGGGAGTTTGCATTTGTGCAGGGGGAGCTCCTTTGTTTTTCCTGAGTTTTTTGCTTTGTGATGTGCTCTTTGAGAGCTTTGGTTTGTCTTGGCTGTGTCGAGCCATTGCCCTTGTCTTAGGGGGCCGAGACTTGGTCTGGCGAGTGATCTTGTGTTCGCTTGTTCTTTGGCTTTGGATCACTTGTTGGAGGTTGGTGTTCGTGGTTGTTTTCTTTTCTTTTTCTCTATGTGATTTCCATGGGTGTTGTCAATGCACTCATCAAGGGGGAGATTGAGGACCAGGTGTGTCCGAGGACCAGTGGGGGGTCGCTCCTTAGTGATGAGTGATTGACAACGTTGTGTGGACTGATGCATGGCTAAGTGTGCAGGTACAGGTTGCGGTTTGACTCGTGTCGGTGAAGATGAAGAACAAGCGCGAAAGGCCTTAGCCGTTGTTGGCGTTTCGTAGCGCCGTCATCTTTAGAACAGATCTAGGACCCGTCCTTAGTGACAACACCAGGAAACACCTTTTAGGCACCTCTCAATGTCACAACTAATGGCGTCTGGTTAGCGTGAACATCGAGACTTGCCATAGGTTAATCTAAATGATTATGAACGAATCTGCAAGCGCACAGATAAACTATTGTAGCATTTCCCCAAGGAAGGAGAGTATTCCAAGGGTATTGTATCCGTGGAAGGCAATGGCGGATATCTTAGACTTTATGCTTTTGCTCTGAATGTAAACCAAGAGATAGATATAGGGAACAACACACTCAAAGACATGGGTAAGATAAAAGATATAAGGGTAGCGGACACACACACTCAGATCTACCTCTACTCTAGCACACTACGGCTTAGGGGGAACATACGAGTTAGCTCTAGGTTCTAATGTACTAAACATACAAAGCCAGAAGATACAAGAGATGGGCATGAGTATTGCATGAGAGAGATAAGGTTCAGCACCCAGGTACAAACGGGGAGCTAGCCCGCGACGACCAGCACTCTGCGAAACTAGACTTTAGACTCCTACAGCAGGTACCCCAGCGCGGAGGTTGCCCAAGGATCCAACAGGGCTGTCACCACCTGAGGACCACCTCTATCGTTACGGGGGGTATGCTCATAACTATCGTAGCAAGGCAACCCAGGCACCATGCCTACGTTGCTGCTAGACTCCACCCGGCCCGGGCTATTGTGACCCAGGGTGAGAGCCACCAGAAGACTGGTCAACTAGACTGAGTATTGTAGCTTGAACACAGACCTCATGCAACACTCTCATGCCATCTAACAAGATCAACTAAGGCTAGACATACAAACAGATATGAACTCTCTTATGTCTAATCAATAAGATCAATGGGTCGTGTTCGTGAAGAACACGAGCCTCTAACTTATGAACAAACACATAAGGAAGGAGTTTATCACCCTTCAAGTGGATCAAAAGGTAGTGTTCACGAAGAACACAAGCCTCTAAATGATGAACATAGGATGAACTCAAGAACATATCAAACATATGATCTACCATGACTTTATATGAAATAGCTGAATAACTGAAGTAGATCAAAGTCATACAAAGAAATAAAGATAAAAGAGAACTCATACCTAGACTTCCAAGAGGACTTGGAACCTGAATAAGAGCTACTCTAGCCTACCCCCTAGCCTTGGAAACTAAAAGTGAGAGGAGAATGAGAGAGTGGTGTGTGTGAAATGGGAGCCCCTCCCCTTCTATTTATAGGCAAGGACCAGGCTTGCTCGGAGGCTCAAAGTGCTCCAAAACACCCAGGAGTGAGGCAATGGACCAATAGGGAGCTTCCACGTGGAGGGCCAGGATGGAGCCCCCTAGGTCGGTTCGGCCGATCCTAGGATCGGCCGGCCCTCTAGGGTGGCCCCACCTGGTGGTTTTCCTCTGGGTGGCTGCCCTGTGGGCCCTCTGATCCATCCCCAGTGCATGGCTTGATTTGGTATCCGAGGTGGGCCCTTTGATCCATGTGAAGTCTATGTGGCGTCCTCTGATTCGTCGGTGAGTGCCTCCCCTGGATCGATAACGTGGAATGCCATGTTTCCCTTGGTGGCAGCCACCTCCTCAGCTGAGTTGGCATGGTTTCTTCATAGAAGGTGGGTTTCCATCTCTTTTAAGGGGTAAATCACCTACATACAAATAATCTCCAAGGACAAGTGGAACTACATTATTCAAACCAAAATGCTAGTAAATAATGCATATGCCTCCAATTATGTGAGAATATTTAGGGTTGGAAGTGGTGAATTTCAACCGTCAACAGCCGTGGCGGCCTCCGGGTGATGCAGAGGCAAGTAGGCTTGGTTCGATGGACCCGGTGGCCGATGGGGTCAAGTGCGAGCCGTGCGGTGCAAGACTAGTAGGCTGAAGTCGTGGACATGGGCCGGTGCAAGGTAGTGGATCGAGGCTAAAGCTTGCACGCGGGGTTTGTTGGTTTGCCCACAAAACCATCGGTGGACGGTTTCTTGGTTTGGGCTGCAAAACCAAGCCCGAAGGCCCAATGCGACGGAGACGGTTATCCAGGAGCTTCGAGAAGCTTCGAGGCGGGGGGCACGTGGCGTGATCGCGGGGTTTGCATCGATGCGAAGCAAAACCGCGGTGGAAGCGTGTCCGCTCGATGAAGACTAGACCATATTGCCCCTGAGGGGTGTGTATTTTCTATTTGAGTTGTAGGGGTAGCGTGGTCATTTACCTCCTCCGGTGGACTTCGTATAAATAGCGGAGAGGTGGATGGCATCTCTCTCTCTTGGACTCTAGGGTTTCATCCCCCGGTAGTTTGCTCTGGACTGCTTCTTTTCCTCTGTATTGCTTAGGCTAGATTCTTGTATAGACTCTGACCTCTGGATGTATGGAAGCATTCGACGTTGTGATGATTTCCCCCTTCTAGCTCTTTGTGATTTTCGTGTCATTTTCGGAGCTATTTTTGGGTGTTTTTGTTCTTGCTCGATTCATTGATTTGAGGTCATTTTCTCTCAGATTTCTTTGAGGGGATCATGGGTGGATGCCTTGTGCATCTTTGTGTGTGATCTTGACCCCTCAAACACCGGGAAAACTCTTTGATTCGCGAGTTTTGGTTGAAGCCCGAGTTCTTGGTGGTGGTTCTTGTGATTCGCGACTCCCGGTGATTTATTGAGTTAGAGGTCAAGATTTTTGGGGCATAACTTCCTCTAGTGACGCTTCTCATCTCCCCCAAATCTTGTCTCAAGAGCTCTAGCCATTTGGGAGATCCATCGATTTGAGGATATGCCTCCTCCCTAGGGTTCATAGCCTAAATCATTTTTCTGGTGGTGATTCCTTGATCTTTTGGAGGAGATCTTTTGGGCAAAGGTTCTTTGTGTTTTTAAGAAGCTATGGTTAAAGTTTCGTGATTTTTGGAGATCGTTTGATCGAGTTTTGGATTTTTCTTCCTTCTCTCGCGGGCTGTTTTTCTCTGTTTTCTGGGGGCTGTCGGAAGTTCCGACCCGGTACAGGATGTTTCGATAACTTGTTCAAGGGCTGACAGAAAGTCTTTTTCGGAAGTTCCGACCCTAGGCCGGAAGTTCCGATGGACGGAAGTTCCGACCCTGCACCGAAAGTTCCGATAATGAGTTTCTGATAGACAGAGAACCTGTTATCGAAAGTTCCGATACTTGGTCGGAAGTTCCGACAAAACCTGCTGTAGGTTGTTCTGAGCTCGTTCTTTTCTCGTTTCCTTTTGAGCTTTCTTCCACTTTGTTTCTAGGCTTGTCCTAACTTGTTCCTAGGGTCAGTAGGTCCGTTGTGACTACGTGATCTTGGCAAGTTCGTGCGGGATTCTTTGGAAGTGATTTGGAGTTTTAGGCCGAGTTCTTGAGAAGAATTTTTATCGGCTCCCATTCACTCCCCCCTCTCTAGTCGCCAATTCGGTCCTTCAATCACCTTGTAAATCCCTTGATGAACTTTACCTGGAAGTCCTCATTTAAGCTCTTGATTCTTGTGTAAACAATAAACTCCAAAAACCATGCGCGAGTGCGAACATAACATACAATGGGGGTTAGGATCGTTAGTGTGAATATCAAATTAATACCAACATAGAAGGTAAACAAGTGGCTAGGTTGACGGAAATCGACCGCCAATATCCCCCCATGCTTAAACCTTGCTCGTCCTCGAGTAAGCCTTCTATGGATATCAACGTTGCCCTTCGATGTTCGTACCCTACACTTGATCATACATGAGAAAACATAATGCTCTCTAGATTTATATTCATTAAAGTTCCATAATGTACTAACTTTTATCTTTATGGAGGGTAGATATCATTCAAGCTCTTTCCACAAGTACTTGATCAAGCTCTCAAACTTTTAAACAAATCTCAGAAATTTTGAAAAATAAAGAATGAGATAAAGAGAAAAATTGCTTTACCAAGATCAAAGATAACCATCTTGCACTTTGCTCATGTACTCTCATCTCATCAAGCCTACTTGTTCTACTCCTTTCCTCTCTCAAAGTATATGGTGGAAAGCTTTATATGGAGCTATTGGAAAGTTTAGTCCTACCAAGATATTATAGTTGAGATATTATTAAAACAAGATTAGCTTCTCATGGTCTTACCGAGACTCGTCAAAAAGGTCATTGGAAAAATAATGTTATCAAGGAGGGGGGAGAGATGAACACACACTTTTTAGATAGGTGGACATGTGCAAATGGCAAAGAGTGATCCCGAGGCACAAACAAAGTCCTCATTATCGGATTGCACATGGTTGGAAAGATGAGTATGGGTCTTGATCTTGAATCCTCTTGAAAACTCAAAAAGCACTAAACATAGCTAGAGAACCGGGGAGCTTTATTATTATTTTTCTTTCTTTCTTTTTCTCATCATACTTTTTCTTCTTTATCATTTTTTTTCTTTCATCATACTTTTTCTCTTTTTTTATTTGCTCCCCTTAAACTCTAGACTATACTAGCACTTCCTTGGCAACCCCCCCATGCTTAGACGTTTGCTCGTCCTCGGGCAAAAGAGGTGATAGATATGCCAAGGTGGAAATTGAAGCTCTCATTTTTTTTCTTAGAGAGAGATACTTTGAAAAATCTTCTAGGGATCCTTTTGGAAGTCTCCCTTTCTCACTTGAAGTACCTTCCTTGTAATCTTCCTCAAAATATTCATCCATACTCATATATTGGGTTGTGGTCAAGGAGGTGAACACAAAAAAGATATATTTGGGTTTTGGTTGGATATCCGGTGAGGTTTGCAAAATTCCCAATGTGGAAACTCACAATGCACGGATAGAAGAGGCTAGCATAAAGAACGATATGCAAAAATGGAATGACCAGCTTCTTAGTCTCGGGCCAGAGAAATCAAGCCTTGAATCAATGCACCCAAAAATAAATCTTGTATATACTAATGCTTTGTACTCAAGTAAATTTAGGCTTTGGATGGGTAGAGCAAAATGCAAGCGGTACTCATGACAAGGTTAGCATAACTTTTTGAGAATAAAAAGGTTTTTTGATTCATTCAAAGTTGAGAGCAATGAAAAAGAACTATGAGACTTGAGTTATCATAACCTCCACACAAGATTAGGCTAGCATTTTAATTAATTTCAGATTCATGTTAAAAGAGAGCACCAGCTTAAACATGCATAAATCAAGCATAAGATCGAGCAAAGTGGCAACGATCATCACATATCATCATGGTACAAATTTTCCATCCATATTAAGATCATAAAAGCAACGGTGAAACTTATTCATGATGATAGATAACAAACTACTACTGCCACACATGCTGAAATTAAATAAAAACAAGAAAATACTACGCAAACATAAACGCACACAAGATGAAAATAAAGAAAAGGAAAAGGAAAAATCAAACCACACTTAAAAAGCTCTATTCCTTCCTTCTTTCTTCACTCCTCATCCGATTGCTCTTGCTCCATTGGTTGATTTTCATTGAATCCTTGCTCAAAATATGGTTGCATAGCCCCTCCATGGAATTGATGTGGCGGCACGATTTGAAGACGCCCCAATTGATGGGCGATTCCCGCCGTTCCTTCATGCCAATGGTCGACATGGCTTCGGATCCTCTTGACATCTTGCATGTTCCTTTGCATATATGCCCCAATAATGGCTGTACTTTGTTGTGGCTGGGGCATGCTTGTATAAGGTGCCACAAATGCTTCATTTGGCACAACAAAAGTTGGCGGACAATATGTTGAAGGAGGTGGTGGCATGGCTGCACCACTCCCCCATGCTTGCATCGGCACACTTCCGTAGTAGGGCGGTGGCATAGGAATCCCGCCATAAGGTGATGGTATGCAGCCCCTCCTTGGTCTTGGGCTACGGAAGACGATCCTTCTTCTATAATCCTTCCTCTTTTGTTCTTCTTGGCCGATACGAGAATTCCTTCCTCTAACCAATTCTCTCTCCCTTCAATAAATAATTTCAGCTTCATATTTGGGAGACGAACATTGACTTTTGCCACCTTGTACCCTCTCTTTTCATCTCCACTAATACATTTTCCTTGCTTCATATAATCAATCCCAAGTGTATTTCCCGCAAGTAGGAATTTTGGGTTCCTTGAAATACCCGGCTTCACAAAAATTGCTATCATAGAGAGATAGCATCCCGAACCAATTTGTCCACTCCCCGATATTGCCTCACAACACCACCGATTGATCATGATATATGATGGATCAATGGCTTGCCTTGCAATCAATGCCGAATAAAGCCAATTAACTTCCATGTCGGTGACCTTGGACTCCTTCATTCTTCCCAAAATCCTTTTGCTCATCCAAGAATGAAATATCCGGATGATGGGATTCCGGATGCTATTTCTCTGCCGGTTATCTTCCCCTGAAATCATACTCCAAAATCCTTCCAATACACTTTCATTAACATCAACTTGCTCCGGGGCTTCCCTCTGAAAACCGAGCAACTCTCTAATCTGCTCATTAGAAACTATGTGCTCATCATCCTTGAGTCGAAATGAGAGGGATGGCACCCCTTCATTAATAACCGGTGCCATGGTCATGAGAATCTCCATGGCAAGCTCCAAATGAAAGCTCACCCCTACTCCATTGGAAAATTGTCCCCAACCAAGTTGGTTCATCATTTGATAAATATCCGGAGAAAATCCCAACACTTGGAGAGCATCGTCATCAAAGTCAACATTGGGCATAATCCTCTTCTCTAGGCGCCCAGGCTTCTCCTCCTCCTCCTCCTCCGACATCACAAAAAATCCATACTTGCAACGTCGTGGAGTGTACGGTGGTGGAGTGGATGAACAAGTCGAGCGACAAGGTTGGACGGGCGGCTCCTCCATTCGCCCTTGCGGTTCAGTGAACCGCATGGACGAGCTTCGTGTATCTCTTCTTCCACTAAGGAGCATGGTGTCGCTCCTTGATGGCGCCACTTCCTCTTCCTTGCTTCGCGGTGACTCGGAGATTGAGTGCCTCTGCGAAGAACTTGTTGACGCCAGCTTTGATGATCAATTGTGTCTTCCTTCCAAGGACCTTGCCAAAAACCTTCTTCATTTTGTAGTTGCTGCACAAATCACAAACAAACTCTCGCAGGGGTTTCTTGCCGGTAGAAATACACACAAAAGAAGTATATGGAAGGGCAAGAATTGTGACGTATTCCTCTGAATTTTTGGACTCAAGAATGGAGAATGAATTTTTCGGAGGTGTTTCTGGAGGTTCTGGACTAGGAACTCAAGAACATGAACTAGCAACGAAGCAAGTGGCTTACCGAGGAAGACGAACACCGGGGGGCCAATAAATAGGCCAGGCCGGCCGGCCTGGGCCGACCGGCCTAGGGCCCCTGCCCCTCTTTTCTGGCTCTTCTTTCTCCCACTTGTTGCTTGATTGATCATGGTGCTGTGTACTCGTGCTCCATGCCGTCCACCGTCCAATTCTTCTCAGCCACTCCTTTTTCTTTCATGGTCAAGTCCTCCATCTTGATCATTTTCTTTGTGTCACTTTCATGCCTCCTTGCCTCCCATGCTATCATTCATAACCTGCAAAAACAAAACAATGCTGCCCCCCATGCTTGTCCTTGTATGTGCTCAAGATGCCTTAATGATGAAGCCTTCCCGTGATGCATCATGGAGCATTAGAAGTTCAATTAAGCTCAAAACCTTCCCTTGATCATGTTTAGATGCTAATTACTCCTCTAATTTCAAAAATTAAAAATTAACTCAGAGATATCAATGAATTCAAATGTATTTTTAGAGGAGTTTTTAGGCATAAAAAATGTTTGTAAGTCGAAACTTTCCGACTACATTGATTTTGGTTATACCGGGATCACTTGCTCTCATTAATTGATAGCAAGCTCCTTCGGCTTGACCGTGAGGGTAAGGGTTTAGGTTCTAATTTTGGCCAAACATGAGAGAGATGTTTTGAATAAACAAAAATAAATGGGGCTTGGAAAAATTCTAACTCTAGAGAAACCGGTAGATATCAAGTTGAATGAAACCAAAAATCGATTTTCCTAGGTTCACGCGAGTCCTAGCATGCGTCAAAGATTAAAAATCATTAAGGAACAACGAAGGGCTCTACTCGTGTGTTTTTATGATGTAAAACGAACCGACCTTATCATCATGAGGAGGATGAAAGGTGTGGGTAGGTTCTGAATTTTTGGTGTAGGTTTCTTGAAAAGAGGCAAATAAATCGTAGGATGGCTCATGTCAAAGGTTTATGTCAAATAAAATCCAAATGAAACATCCGAGCAACTTAAATGTCTCAAAAATAAGTTCAACCACTTAAGAGTTTATACCAAGTCTTGCGTAGCAAATTCTAAGACCAACTTACTTGAAAATCAGAAATAATCTGGGTTGCCCTCCCGGCAGCTTTATTCTTGAACGGGTTGTCCTCCCGGTAGCTTATTCTTGACTCGACGAATGGGTTGCCTCCCGCCTAGCGCTTCGTTTATAGTCCATGGCTAGACATCTTGTCTTCTTCACTTTGGATCAACGCTCTTTGCGGGCGTTGCAATCTTGGGTACCCACTTCCGCACCATCTTGGGCACGGGCTTATTCTCCGGCCTAGTCATCTTTTTGGTCTTCACAGGCAGCTTTTGTTCTTTGGTCTTGACGGATGCAATGACTTCTTTGATCACCTTCGCTTCCTTCTTCTTGGGCTCCTCCTTCTTCCTTGGCTCTTCCTTGCTAAAACGACGATGAGGTGGAACATATGTAGCATTGATCATGTTGCATACCTCGAAATGTGGACGAAACTTGAATACGCTTTGTGTGCCATTGACGTCGAACTTAATCTCTCCTTTGCCAACGTCGATCGTTGCCCCGACGGTCTTGAGGAAGGGCCTCCCTAGGATGAGGGGCGGCTTCTCCCTTTCTCCCATCTCAAGTACCACGAAGTCGACGGGGATGAAGTGATCTCCAACTTTCACGGGCACATCTTCGGCGATTCCCACGGGATAGCGGATAGAGTTGTCGCCCAACTCCAAACACATACCCGTAGGCTCAAGTGGTAAGCGTAGCTTCTCGAACACATCTCTTGGCATGACACTCACGCTTGCTCCAAGGTAGCATAATGCCTTCTCGAACGTGAATGAGCCAATAGAACATGGGATAGTCGGACATCCAGGGTCTCTTTGCTTCTCGGGCCCTTGATTTGCGATGGCGGCACTACATTGTTTGGACATCTTGATGTGATCCGCTCCAAGTGTTGCCATCTCATACTTGTTTGCAAGTATGTCTTTGAAGTAGCGAGAATATGTAGGAACTTGGAGAGCGTCCAATAGCGGCATGTTGATGCTTAACCTGCGCACCACTTCCACAAACTTTTCAAAATGATTATCAATTTTACCTCGAAAGTAGCGTGTCTTTAGTGTAGGCATCTTTGTGTTATCACTTGGCATTTCGAATTCCGGCTCTTCGGTAGCAATCTCCGGAATAGTAATCACTTTCTCCTTAGTGTGATCTTCCGCTTCGACGGTTGGCTTAGGCTTCCTTGCTCCGGCTGGAAGTTCGGGATCCTCAGTCTCCTTTCTCGAGTGAGTTTGAATAGCCTTCGCTGTCTCGGGACCTTGGGGCTGCCCCTGCAATCTTCCTTCATTAGCGGTTAGGCGCCCGGCAAGTTGTCCCACTTGCGTCTCTAATATCTTCATTATGTTGAGCACTTGTTGGTTGGAGCTCCCGACCTCTGTCACCTTGTTATCAATGTTCTCCAAGATTTTGTCCATAGTCTTAAACTTAGTGACGGTGTCCTTGTTGATCTTTGCTTGCTCATCCATGAAGTCCTTCAATTGTATACGAAGAGGCACCATATTTTGAATAGATGAACTTGCATTAAATTGAGGTCTACCTTGCCCGTAGCGGAAGTTCGGCAGATCTCCTTTCCTCATGTAGTCGAGCACCTTTGCTTCCTCCGGACAATCTTTTTGGACATGTCCGTACTCCCCACACTCTTCACATGTGGATCTTGCTTCGGCGGCTTTCAAGTATTGGGCGACCTTCTTTTCTAGCTCCATCTTTTCCAACCTCCTCATGAGTGAGTCAATCTTCCCTTCTAGAAGTTCCTCCTTTTTAACCTGCAAAACACCTTTAACATTGCCCGTCGGTTGAACTGGAAGTAAGCGTCCGGATGACGCCCATGTATCTTTATCCGCAACCTTCTTGAAAAGAGTGAATGTCTCCGTCGGAGTTAGCTCAATAATAGATCCTCCCGCCGATGCCTCAATTACGGTCCTCGATGCTAGATTGAGACCTTGATAGAACTTTTGAACAAGGTCCTCCTTCAGGAACTTGTGATGTGGCACGACTCGGGTGTACTCATTGAAACGCTCGAAAGCTTCCGCGATAGTCTTCGTAGGATATTGAGCAAATGTAGCAATCTTATTACGCAAGCGTTGAGTCTTACCCGGCAAATAGTACTCCTTCATGAAAGCTCTCATCAATGCTTCCCAATTTTGCACCGTCTCCATCGGTAGAGTATAGAACCATTGCAAAGCTTTTCCGAGAAGTGAGAACGGAAAAAGTCTTGCTCTCAATTGATTTTGATCCAGCCCTTCCATCGTGAATGTCTGACAAAGTTGAATGAACGCTTGGATGTGAAGGTTAGGATCCTCTTTACCGGTGAAAGGTGTATGTTGCACCATGCGGATGGTTGAAGTCTTGATCTCGAACGGTCTTCCGATGTCGGCTAGGTTGAGGATGGGGAGATCAACAAGCTCCGGGATGCAAAGCTCCCAACCTTCCTCTCTTGTCCCATTGGTGGCGGTAGGTGGTGATCTCTCCTTGGACTTGTAGGTGGTGATTCCTTCTTCGGACTTGTAGGTGGTGATTCCCTTGGAGGTTCCGACGATCCTCCGACTCCGGCTTTTGGATCTACAATCCCCAGCTTCCTAGATCGTGCTTCGCGTCTCCCTTGCCTGTAAAGTTTTTCCGGATCATCCACAAAAATTTTCGGTTTGTTGGAGAGGTGGCCGTCCATCTCCAGTTAGGGTTAGCGATAAACAAAATATGCAAAAGATCTAAAAAGAAAAGAAAACTATAGAAAGGGTTAGTTAAAAACTAGATTAGATTGGTTTTTGAGGATGATCAAAGTTTAGTAGATGCAAAAGAAAAATAAAAAAGAAACTGAAAATACTTACAAACGAGATGTTAGATTGGATCTTGATTACTTGTTCCCCGGCAATAGCGCCAGAAAAAGGGCATGTTGACGGTTCAATAACGCGCCAAGGTTCACCGCGAGCTTACAGATCATGTAGTACCTTTTTCCCTCGAGTATCACCCAAGGTATCGAATCTGTGGAACAGTGTGTAACACGAGACTCAATTCAATAACCGAGAAACACTTGCATCTTAAAGAGGTTTCGATCGCATCTAATCTACTAAGATCAAAAGAGGTAGCAAGAGAAATCATTGAGGTACCGATCTAGAGGGATCTAGATCGTGTTTATGTCGTCGTTCCGAGCAAGATAGAAGAGAGAGTAAAACGAATCTCATTGAAAGCGTCTTTAAACCTTGACCTTCGGTTAAACCCCCTAAGTCGCCCCGCCGTACTCGCTGTCAACATCCTGTCATGATGTTCCCCTTTCTTCGCGGTCGAATCTTAGAGCACACCCGCAAGGAGTGCGTTGAACTACTTGGTAGATCGGGTATGCACCTCTAGCCACCGCGGCTACAAGAACATCCCATGCAATCTATCTCGAGAATAGATTGAGGAAGAAAACACCCAAGCAAGAACAAGAATTGCAAACAAAGGTACTCGATCGCTAGGAATCGGATCCATTAAAACTCCATCAAAAGTATGTATACATGAATAAGATCCAACCGTGATCCTACCTTGATCTTGATTCACGCCTTTGGAACTCCGACGTGGTCTTCCTTGCAAGGTTCCCACGCCGGCTAGGTAAACCCTAGACGACTAACACGACCCTCCTCTCCGGGGTGGTGTCCCTCAAGCTCCTCTGCTCCTCGGTGGCGAATGACGAATGACTTGATAGTTGCAACTTCGCACGGGGGCTATAAATAGCCCGAGCATCATCTAGGTCAAAGGGGGCGGCGAACCGACCCGAGGATGGGCCAGGCTGGCCGGCCTGGGCCACCGACCCAGGGCCTCCTCGGCCCGGTTCGTCCCCGGTTTACTTCGTGAAGCTTCTCACGACTTCCTGAGTTTTTGCCGAGTTTCATGTGGGCCCTTGATGTCATTTTCCTCGCGGTTTAGATAAGGGTGCTTTGCGTATGAACTCCCGCATCTTCCGTCTAGGTCCTCAGCACTTCTCGGCTTCACGCTTTAGTCCTTGGTTCATTTGGAGTCATGTTCATCTTGTATCTTGACTTGTCCTGGGGTCCGTGATCACCTTGTAAATCCCTTGATGAACTTTACCCTGAAGTCCTCATTTAAGCTCTTGATTCCTGTGTAAATAATAAACTCCAAAAACCATGCGCGAGTGCGAACATAACATATAATGGGGGTTAGGATCGTTAGTGTGAATATCAAATTAATACCAACATAGAAGGTAAACAAGTGGCTAGGTTGACGGAAATCGACCGCCAACATCTTCCTGTCAAAGCCTCTCTACCCCTAGGGGCGAGTTCGCCTTAGAGTAACCATCAACTTCCTCATCTTGCTACAAGCTTCGTCCCGGCTTTATAGCCATGGTTCGGAATCGACCTTTCTCTGGAGCGATCAGTGATGATCCTAATGTTCATTTAGAGGAGTTCGAGGACTTGTGTTCGTGCTTGGTAATTCCAGGCATGACAAAGGAAACTTTGAGGTGGAAATTGTTCCCTTTCTCTCTCGTAGATAGAGCGGAGCAATGGTACACCCACACAGCAGAGCATGTGAATAATTGGGGAGAACTACGAGAAAACTTTTGTGACTCGTTCTCCCTTTATGAACGCATAGAGCTCTTGCCGTGTGAACTCCTTGATTTTGAGCAATTAGAGGGTGAGTCCATAGGTGCAGCTTGGGCTAGGTTCCTACGTCTTATGACATCTAGCCCAGACATGTCTATACCCGATGATATGGCGACATATACCTTTTATACTTGTATAGATATGGAATCTGCACAAGAGCTCAACCTTTTAGTTGGAGGTTCGTTCAAAAACCAAACTCTAGTGGAAAGAAGAGAGATCCTAGAATTCTTCTTAGAAACCTCTTCTTCCCATATCGTTTACAAGGAACCCCATCTGGAGTCTGAGTTGGTTCATGAGAGTCTCTCAATAGCCGAATCTGAGCTTTCATTCTCTGAATTCCTTGATTCCTCTGTTGAGCCCTCTCCCGAACCACGAACATCGAAGGAAGAAGAAATTCAACCTTCGGAGTTCTCTTCCCGATTTGAGGATGATTGTAACATCCCTGATGTTTATATAATAGTGATCACCATCATTAACAAGGCTAGTCATGGTACTTAGCATTGTTGACTTGGTCCAACTCCTAACCCTAAGTCAAACCTCTCAAAACCTAAGTCAAACCCCTAGAGCACTATACCTTTCTTTGATGATCTAGCTTGTTCTCCAAATTTTCACTAAACACTTCAAAATATGCCAAAATAAAAATTGTCAAGATTTTCATGGGACACAACTTTGTCCATTGGCACTTTTTGAGTTTTGGCTTGTAAGTGGGAGAAAAACCCTAGCTATCTTAAAACCCCCTAAGGCCTTGTTCGTTTATCCCCTTCCCGGCCGGGAATGTGGCCTGACCCACGGGGGTACCCCGACCTAGCTTCAGATACCGGCCCACGAAAGAAACTGCGTTCGGTTAACCCTCTCCTGAGGTTGGTTCCCGGCCCAAACCCACTAGCTTCCACTACCCCGGCCCGGGAATGAAAAATCGTCTCCTCTGTTCTGGGAAGGAACCCCGTCGGCTGCGCGACGTGAGGGGCGACTCGGGCGAGTCGCGAGGTGGAGGGTGGTGGCGGCGGCGCGGCTCTGCGACGCTTCCGGCCGGCGGAGGCGCATCAGGTGAAGCGACAGGAGGAACCCCTCCCGACGACCCTTCCCGACGGCGACGACAACAGCCACCCACGACAGGTTGGTGGCGACGACGACGGCGAAGCACGACAGGTTGCCGACGAAGCAGTCTTCTCCCCTCACCCGCCGCTCAGGCCCTTCGGTAGCCGCCTTCTCGCCGGTGAGTGCATCCTATCCTTCTTCTCTTTTCTCCGTTTCCATCTAGAGTTTTGCTTCACATGCCCAGATCTAGATGTAGGAGTTCTTGGTTGGGTTCTGTTCGAAATAAGATGCATCAGAAAGCTCGGGGTGTGTTGGGTTGCTTGGACAGACGGACTGCATAGCTCAATGCAAAAAAAATCCATATTTGGTTGTCCTGTATAAGATAAGCTTGGGTTTGCTCATCTTTGTTCGGCTGCGTGGATTGCTAAAGTGTGGTCAGTGATCACCCATCTTTTGTTGTGGTGAGTTTAATTCCCGTCACCTGTTGTTCATCTGTACTGTAAAGTGTGTGAACGTCCTCAGAAGATGGAAAGCTTCATTGCAAGTGTTGGTGATTAACTCGGAGGAACAATGTAGTGAGCATACTAACTATACAATTCCATCGAGACCAATCAAGGAAATAGTGGCATTAAACCTAGGAATTATTTGTTTGATTTGATCATCTCAGACCTCAAGAGACTTCGTGTGATGGCCAAGTCTTTTGGTCCGGCACCAGTCTATAAGTATGTGTATTTTGTGCAGTTCATCCCTGCCTTGGACTTAGATGTCCAGTAATATTAGCAACACCATCTGCACCCATCCGCAAGCGTTTGACGGTCACATACGTACGATTTTTGTTGCTCAACACCAACATGCATGGCTGCATTATGCATATACACAGTATGATTTATCGTGAATGCTCATGGGATTCTCAGTCCTTAAATTAATTTCCTCTCAGAATATAACAAAAGGACATGATCATGGAAGGGACTAATCGTGCACATATAAATTAATCACCAGATGAACTTGTTTGAATGAATTTAAATTCAGTGATAGCTATCTGTGTTTCCTATGCTAGCCTGCTGTCATCTTACTATATGTTTCAGTATGGAGTGATAAAAGAGTTCAAAATTACATTTTTAAGTTGATAAATAAGCATGCTGCATGCTAGAATGGTGCTGCGATTTAATGTAGATTTGCAGGTAGTTACCATAATCTACCAAAAAAAGTAGTGCAACTTGTAGGTTAACACATGTAGTGAGCATTAAAGTACAGAATGGGTTTTGACAATAGCGAAGATTGACAATAGCGAAGAACCTTAGATTTTAGTTTGCTAAATTTCTAATGTTTTGCAGACAATAGACTAAGATGGTCCTTGAGCGATGTTTTGCATGCTCTATCTGTTGGTGAAATTCTGTGAAACTGTTAATGTGAGGGAGACTTGCATTTGGGCCTCGATCGTAGTGTTCTGAATTTCTGCTACATTGTGGTGCACACTCCATGCCCATGTTTCATTTTTGCTAAGATCAAAAATAAACTAGCAATTAACTTTTGTAGGAAGCTGACCTTTTTTTTGTCCACTACGAATGTAGCAGCCTCCTTAATTCCTTGAGTTCAGGGCAATTTTTCACAAAATTAAACTTGTTGCTGTGCTGCAGAATAGTACCTAACACAATGAGTTCGAGCTTAAGGGATCACATTAGAAAGAGGAGGGATGAGGAGGATGATGATATGATGCTTTTCTTTCTTCCGGCGCTCTCTCTGTTGGGTTCCAGTTCTACTGTAGTGATGGAAAAGAAACGGCGACATACATCAAAGCTATCAGGCGAGGAACGTGTTCAGGAATTGCTGGAAGGTCATGTTAAGAATTGTCGGGTAGCTTCTCTCACAGTTATTATTTCCTAAAAAAAATGTTTTCTAGCTGTCAATATAAATTTAAAATCATGCTTTGGTTATCACCAAGAGTTACTGCTGATTAGCAGCTTATTATGTGTTACTGTTTTGTCATATATTTGAACTTCAATTCAATGCTACTTTGCTAGAATAGAAACTAAGTAAACATGATTTTTGATATCATAGCTTGGATCAAGTGACTTGCTGCATTATTAATTGACCAATGTATGATTTGTAGGAGGTGGCCAAGGTCAAGGCTGGTAGGCTGGCATGGCATTGTACAAGACCATGATCCCAGACATCGACTACACCATGTTTGAAAGCTCACGAAGATTGTCTATGCAAGCCATTTGCTTCTGTTCTTCGGCTGTAGTTGTAGGACATGACAAAGTGATGTGTTGAGTTCCATAAACTTCAGGTTAACTTGTGGGCTGCTGGTCTAGTCTGTCAAGCTGTATAAGGTGCTAGTGTGCTGAGTTTCCTAGCAGCTTATCAGTATTGTTAGTGCTTGAAGCTGAATGATATTTATTAACACATATATATTAGCCATTGTGCGTGTCATATATTCAGTTATAACTATCAGCAATCCCTGATCCCTGACTTAACCGAACACAGATTTTGGTGGGAGGGATTAGGCAAAGAGAGGGATTTAATACAGAGAGGGATTGAGTGGCATGAGAGGGATCCACCCAACCTCTCCCTGTATTAGTTCCACCTTGGGAACTAATCCAAGACTACCGAACAAGGCCTAAATGTGACAACCTCATCCAAGATAAGTCCATACTATCACTTAAGACAATCCCTTTTGGTCATTAAGCAATAATAAAGAATCATCCCGTTGAGTGTTGCCGGGTCATAGCCCGGTAAATCACTTGAATCAACACACAGAGGATCGAACACGCATACATTAAAACTCCCACGAAGGAGAGTCCAGAGTACCTTACAAATTAATCCAATTCCCCGCAGGGTTAATTATTACAAATATTGTCCTTGCATCAAAGGTAAATGGTTCAGAGTTTTGAAGATAGCGGAAATTAAACTAATCGATAACTTGGCATCATGGGAGGCCACCCATATCGCCATTACTCTTCGTCATCCACCCATTCCAGCTCCCAGCCGGGTGGGATTTCACCAGGCCAAACATTATCACCTGAAATCAACATTTATAGCAAGACTGAGTATACTAATACTCAGCAAGGCTTACCCGTCTAAAATAAGGACTTAACCTTCTAATCATGCTTGGCTTTTGGCTAGTGGGTTTGTTTAGTCAAAGTGCGACTAAGGAGTTAATCTTTACTTTCAATATTTTAGCTCAAGTTCTAGTAGATAAAGTTATTACTAGATAAGCAACTAATTCAAGCATAATTGTGCAAACAATTAATCAAACATCAAGTTTATCAACATTTCATCATAGAGGGATTATCATGGCTAGAGGGTTAAGCAATCTCAGATAACGGTGAGAGGCCGACGATCGATCGATTAGTAACCTTGCAAGGTGAACCTAAACATACGGGAGAATGCCCTCACAAAGAGTTCATTCAACCAGACGGTTCCCGTCATTCCTCGGATTGGGATCAGATGCCACAGTCCTAAGTACAAGGCTAGCTGCCATGCCTCACACTAGCATCTAGCATCACGCATGCACTACAGTTTGCAAGACTGGGGCCGCAACCCAAGATTAGTAGCGCAAAGTTCCCGCACCGTATCATTCAGGTACTAGGCTTACCGTACCCATGTCCGACAAATGTTTAGTACGTTCAAACGCTTAATCTCTTAACCACTGGACCGGAGTCCAAATCCCATGCTCTTACCACGTGAGCAATTCCATTTAACGATCATATGATTCCAACATAAGAACCTATTCTCGCGAGCGAAGTACATCACTCGACTTGTACCGAGTCCTTAGTGCATAGCAACTAGCGACCTAGCATACTAGTAAAAGATCATAGGTACTTATGGATCATGCATCTAGGGTTTCCATTCAACTCTTGAACGTAAATGCATATAGATAATCAAGCATAAATTCCAAATTTGAAAATGGAACTCATAGGTAAATGTTAAACCGGGGCTTGCCTTCGGCAGCTCCAGCAGTCAGACAGTCGTCCGGACTTTGGTCTGGGTCTTGATCAACAGTCACGAAGTGTACGTCTCCTCCTGCTCCCTCGTTCTCGTCAGCCAGCAAGAGGGTGTAGCTACCGTCAGGGACTTCTATACGGGGAATGCATATGCAGGAGTTAATAGTTGATGATGGTGTAAACAATACAACATCACACATTAAGTCTAGGGTGTTATGTGGATCACATTCACCTAGACAGAATATATCCAGCATACTCTTCCTTAAAGATTAATTCAAGTAACCATTTATTTACCTAAATAAACCTTGTAGATCTTGATGAGACATGAAACTTTGGTATTCATCACTTTTCCATTTGACATCATTTATTATAAAAAAATCTTAGTTGACATTGTTTGAAATTCAAAAATTGCATTCTTTACTATTATGTATACAAAACAATAATGTATTCCATCAGAACATGATGGGTATTGTAGTGGTAAAGTGCTCAACTTTTGAAACCAAAGGAATTGAGTTCGACTCCCAACTTCTCTCCTTTTGTGGGTTTTTTTCAATATTTTTTTTGGCAATAAAATAGAAAAAGAAAAGAAACCTAAACCTAGGTACTTGGCTTTGAGAGTTGAGAACCTTACCACCACACTACACATCATGTTGTGATGAAATACATTATTTTTTGTATACATAATGATAAAGAGTGAATTTCAAAAAATGGCAACTACAATCAAGATTATTTTACTCTAAATGAGGTCGAATGGAAAAGTGATGAATACCAAAGTTTCATAACTCATCAAGATCTACAATCTTTATTTAGGTCATTTGTGCATCTGAGAAAGTGGTAGTATACTTTGGCCATTTATCCTAAATTCACTCACATGGTATAAGAAACTATGTCATAGACTTATCAAATTTGTACTACATATTATTACCACTTTCGAAAATGACAAAATGACCTAAATAAACATTGTAGATCTTGATGAGACATGAAACTTTGGTATTCATCACTTTTCCATTTGACATCATTTATTATAAAAAAATCTTAGTTGACATTGTTTGAAATTCAAAAATTGCATTCTTTACTATTATGTAAACAAAACAATAATTTATTCCATCAGAACATGACGGGTATTGTAGTGGTAAGGTGCTCAACTTTTGAAATCAAAGGAATTGAGTTCAAATACCAAGTTCTCTCCTTTTGTGGGTTTTTTCAATATTTTTTTGCAATAAAATAGAAAAAGAAAAGAAACCCGTACAAAAGGAGAGAACCAAGGATTAGAACCTAGGTACTTGGGTTTGAGAGTCGAGCACCTTACCACCACGCTACACATCATTTTGTGATGAAATACATTATTTTTTGTATACATAATGATAAAGAGTGAATTTCAAAAATGGCAACTACAAGCAAGATTTTTTTACTCTAAATGAGGTCGAATGGAAAAGTGATGAATACCAAATTTTCATAACTCATCAAGATCTACAATCTTTATTTAGGTCATTTGTGCATCTGAGAAAGTGGTAGTATACGTTGGCCATTTATTCTAGATTCACTCACATGGTATAAGAAACTATGTCATAGACTTGTCAAATTTGTACTACATATTATTACCACTTTCGAAAATGACAAAATGACCTAAATAAACATTATAGATCTTGATGAGACATGTAACTTTGGTATTCATCACTTTTCCATTTGACATCATTTATTATAAAAAAATCTTAGTTGACATTGTTTGAAATTCAAAAATTGCATTCTTTACTATTATGTATACAAAACAATAATTTATTCCATCAGAACATGATGGGTATTGTAGTGGTAAGGTGCTCAACTTTTGAAACCAAAGGAATTGAGTTTGAATCCCAAGTTCTCAACTTTTGTGGGCTTTTGCAATATTTTTTTGGCAATAATATAGAAAAAGAAAAGAAACCCGTACAAAAGGAGAGAACCAAGGATTAGAACCTAGGTACTTGGTTTGAGAGTTGAGCACCTTACCACCACACTACACATAATGTTGTGATGAAATACATTATTTTTTGTATACATAATGATAAAGAGTGAATTTCAAAAATGGCAACTACAAGCAAGATTTTTTTTTACTCTAAATGAGGTCGAATGGAGAAGTGATGAATACCAAAGTTTCATAACTCATCAAGATCTACAATCTTTATTTAGGTCATTTGTGCATTTGAGAAAGTGGTAGCATACTTTGGTCATTTATCCTAGATTCACTCACATGGTATAAGAAACTGTGTTATAGACTTGTCAAATTTGTACTACATATTATTACCACTTTCGAAAATGACAAAATGACCTAAATAAATATTGTAGATCTTGATGAGACATGAAACTTTGGTATTCATCACTTTTCCATTTGACATCATTTATTATAAAAAAATCTTAGTTGACATTGTTTGAAATTCAAAAATTGCATTCTTTACTATTATGTATACAAAACAATAATGTATTCCATCAGAACATGATGGGTATTGTAGTGGTAAGGTGCTTAACTTTTGAAACCAAAGGAATTGAGTTCGAATCCCAAGTTCTCTCCTTTTGTAGGTTTTTTCAATATTTTTTTGGCAATAAAATAGAAAAAGAAAAGAAACCTGAACCTAGGTACTAGGGTTTGAGAGTCGAGAACCTTACCACCACACTACACATCATGTTGTGATGAAATACATTATTTTTTGTATACATAATGATAAAGAGTGAATTTCAAAAAATGGCAACTACAATCAAGATTATTTTACTCTAAATGAGGTCGAATGGAAAAGTGATGAATACCAAAGTTTCATAACTCATCAAGATCTACAATCTTTATTTAGGTCATTTGAGCATCTGAGAAAGTGGTAGTATACTTTGGCCATTTATCCTAGATTCACTCACATGGTACAAGAAACTATGTCATAAACTTGTCAAATTTGTACTACATATTATTACCACTTTCGAAAATGACAAAATGACCTAAATAAACATTGTAGATCTTGATGAGACATGAAACTTTGGTATTCATCGCTTTTCCATTTGGCATCATTTATTATAAAAAAATCTTAGTTGACATTGTTTGAAATTCAAAAATTGCATTCTTTACTATTATGTATACAAAACAATAATGTATTCCATCACAACATGATGGGTATTGTAGTGGTAAGGTGCTCAACTTTTGAAACCAAAGGAATTGAGTTCGAATCCCAAGTTCTCTCCTTTTGTGTGTTTTTTAATATTTTTTTGGCAATAAAATAGAAAAATAAAAGAAACCCGTACAAAAGGAGAGAACCAAGGATTAGAACCTACTCCCTCCGTCCCAGAATGACTGCCGTTGTTGGTTTTCGTGCAACAAGTTTGACCGAGTTTGTAGAAAATATGTGCAACATTTAAATTATTAAAACAATTTGTAAAAAAAGTAGATTCAAATATCAATCTAGTGATATTAATTTTGTACCATAAATATTAATATATTTATATATATATTCAGTCAAAGTTGTTTCTCGAGAAGCGAAAACGACAATCATTTTGGGACGGAGGGAGTAGGTACTTAGGTTTGAGAGTCGAGCACCTTACCACCACACTACACATCATGTTGTGATGAAATACATTATTTTTTGTATGCATAATGATAAAGAGTGAATTTCAAAAAATGGCAACTACAAGCAAGATTTTTTTACTCTAAATGAGGTCGAATGGAAAAGTGATGAATACCAAAGTTTCATAGCTCATCAAGATCTACAATCTTTATTTAGGTCATTTGTGCATCTGAGAAAGTGGTAGTATACTTTGGCCATTTATCCTAGATTCACTCACATGGTATAAGAAACTATGTCATAGACTTGTCAAATTTGTACTACATATTATTACCACTTTCGAAAATGACAAAATGACCTAAATAAACATTATAGATCTTGATGAGACATTAAATTTTGGTATTCATCACTTTTCCATTTGACATCATTTATTATAAAAAAATCTTGCTTGTAGTTGCCAACTGAGTAGTCTAGTGTACAATAGACTGTTCATTTCCATACTAATAACTACCAACTGAGTAGTCTAGTGGTAGTCATGTTGCTTGCTAACCCAAATGTTGCATCTTCAAATCTTGATAGAGGCAATTTTTTTATTTACCCAGATTTTTCTACACCTTGATTTAACAAGGTAAAAACTACATTATTTGTTCAAAATATTATACAAAATAACGTAAAAATATATTTAAAATCTATAATTATAATTTTTCCATAAAAAGATTAGATGATTTCAAACAATCACAACCAATTGAGTACCTTAGTGGTTGGCCTATTGCTTCTTGACCTAAAGGGTGCATGTTCAAATCCTGTCATAGACAACTTTTTTTATTTGTCAAGATTTTCCTACATGACAATTTATAACTAGGTAAAAAATTACAAATTTTGTTGAATAAAATGACATGGATAGTTTTGACAAAGTGAGGAGGATCTCCTCATTTGGCAACTCGCTAGGGCAGGTGATCGCATAAGCGCACGTGAAGGATATATTGGGTTAGGATGTCGCTTGTGGAAGAAAGAATATCGTCTTGTCGTATGTGTGTAAGCCATTATCTAGACCCACGATATCCAAGTCGCATCCACATTGCAATAAATCGTTCTTTAATTGCAACGATAAAATATTGTTGCAATAGCATCTTCTCTAGTGCAATGATTTTGGTGTTCGATGTTATATCTACATCGTGTTGCAACGATTCGTGTTAGCGTTGCCATACCTCTGACCAATTTGCAACATTTAGAAGCAACGTTGCAATATCAAAGATATCAATCGCAACGATTGCATTTTCGTTGCTATACGTAAGACTCTTTTGCAACACACAGCACCACTCGTTGCTATACGTAAAATTCTTTTGCAACACACAACACCACGAATAGCAACATGTCATAGTCATTGTGAAATGGGCAACAATTGCAACAATTACAAAAAAAACCATGGCAATACCATAGCCGCAATTGCGACACATGTCCATGTGTCGCCATATACCCTTACCTATAGCGACCAACACAATAAATAAGACAACGGCCCACAACTGGTCGCAACATTCCCATCTATCACGACCATTATGGTATATAGTCACAGTAACCCCAGTGTATAGCGACCAAAACCACCTATTGCCATAAGAAAGGGTCGCAATATGTACGAAACGTTGTAGTGGTAGAATCCTCCGAAGTAGATGAAGATCGATGAGGAAGATGCTCTCCGCCTTGCTTTCATCCTTGAAGATCCAATCTCCTCCTTTCTCTTGATCTTGTGGCGGCGCCGAAGGGACCTTGCTAGGGTTTTCGGACGTCGTCCTCTCTCCTCGATGTGGCTCTCTCCCTTTGTTGAATCTCTGTATTTAGGCGGCTCTCTAGTGAATCGATGCTCCTCCTTGGGCGCCTAGGGGGTTGTATTTATGCTCTTGGAGAGACTTGGGGCGTGCTCCGCCTTGCCTTGCACGAGATCTTCCTTGGGAGAGAAGCGAACTTGGTTTTCATAAAATCAGTCTCGTTCAGATTTTCTTGATTCGCAGCCTTCCTTCCCGGTACCATATCTCTCATGTCCGGACTCCAAATATTGCAAATTCGGTGTCTAGATTGTGTGCCACGAAATTATCTCCAACTTTGGTATTCATTTCTTTCCTTGGAAACGAAGATAAGATCCCCAAATAGGCCTCGGAAGATAATCTGTCTGATTTCGAACTTGTCTGCGCAGTTGGCATTTCGGGGGTCATATCTCCTATCTCCTTGATCCGAATTGGGCTTTTCATATATTCAAATCGAAGCTCTCGACAAGGCTCACAACTTTGGTATTCAACGTTTTTCCATAAGAGTCTGTTTGGGTCGCCGAATCTGCATTGGAAGATCATGTTGTTCCGGGCTGCGTGAATATCTCCCAAGTTGAGTTGATCTCGTGGGTAAATCTCCAAATCTCATGATGACCTTTAGAGCATTTGGAGTCATGTTCACTTTGAGTCTTGACTTGTGCCGAACTTCATTATCTTCTCATAAGGTGCTTCATGAACTTTGCCCGGAAGTGTCCTTTAAGCGCTAAAATCCTGCGTAAACAACATACCCCAAAAACACATGCTCGTGTCGAACTTGTTACATCATTAGTATACCTAGTGGCGAGTTAGTTCCAAATCAAAGCCGAAACCAAAGTGTAACAAGTTCCATAGGGGTGTCATATTTGACCGCTAACAACTCACCCACACTTAGATCTTGCTCGTCCTCGAGCAAGTTGCTTGCAAAAGTCATTCATCCATGGAGTTGAAATGTGCTGCGTCTCATCTTTCCTTACAAGTTAGTTAAACCTTCATCTTTAGTATAAGAAACATGAATGCAATGATCATGAAATAAACATGAGCATTTAGAAATATTGCCAATTCAAGACTTACCCCACAACTCATTCCTTTTACTAGAGATCCTCAAATCCAACCATACTTACTTTCTTACTTCCATTGGAGGGTTTTCCACGAGTTTAAAATAAAATTCCTGCAACAAGTATTAGACAAAGTCTTTCTCCAAGTCCTCACATGTCGCTCATTTGAAGTGGCTATCCTAAATAATTCATAAACTCTCACCTCCCTTAAGTCTCTCATTTATAATTCATGGTGGAGCTATAGGTATGGCTAGTGAAGTTAACACAAATATTATCAAGCTAGGAAAGTTCTCTAATAGTTGTTCACCTCCCGAGCCAATGACCATGAGAATGAAACCATAATGTGAGGGTATCAAGGATGAGAAGATTTAGAATGGTGGACATGTGCAAAGGCAAAAGAAAATATGACTCCAAGGCACTAATGATGTCCTCGTTGTCGGATTGGACATGGTTGGAAAATCAAAGATTCGTTCTCAACAACGTAACATCCTTCCTTGCACTTTCTTGATCTTCACTTGATTTACCATCCCTCTTATACCTTTCTTGCTTTTCCTCAATTTTCTCTTTTTCTTCCTTTTTCTTTCTATCTCCCCTTTTTTTTCCTTTTATACACACATTTTTTTCTTTTCCTCTTTTCTTGACATCTTTATCTCCTCTCCGAAGCTCTTCGCTTGTTTTCTTCACCATACACACAATCTGAATTTTAACCGAAATCCTTTCTAGAAACGGAACGAATCTTCGGGCATAGGTTGTGTTCAAGGAATAAGATGAATAAAAGAGATATTATGGGTTGGGTAAGGAATCTGGTGATGCACGGGACTTTCGATGTGAAAGTCTCGTTACCGAATATATGACAAGGCTAGCAATAAAAGATATAAAGCAAGGACATGATCATTGCTCGAAATTAGAACTCCCAAGAGAGAAAAGTCCTAACCCAATTCATCATGCTAACAACACTTATGATGGAGTATATATAATATAGGCCTTGTATAGTGTATGCTTGTCTCTCGACTTGGAAAAAGAAGTTGCTAGCCTTTATTGCAAGGGTTTTTCATAAATTTTCAGAAATAAAAGCCTCTAGTTTTAGTCTTACTCATAGCAAAGTCAAAGTGAGGTTCTAGATTAAAGTAGAGTATGGGTACTTTATAGGCAAACTTCCATTAAGCACCACGGTAAACATTAATGCTCATTACTCATGCTCGAATAATAAAGGTAAAGAACAAACCAACAAGTAGAGGGAAGGAAAAACTTGCACAAGAATATTGTTCTTATTGACTCCACACTAATTTAAATCACACCATCAAACTATTTTTTTAAGGAAATGACTCAACTAAAAAAACAAGAGATCACACCTTCCCCCCACACTTAAAACATACGATGTCCTCGTCATAAAATAAATTTAAGGGCAAAGGTGGGATGCTCATAAAAAAATAAAAATTATTTACAAACTTACCTTGTTTTCGTCGCTAGTCTTGACGATCCGGGTCACCATCCAAGGTGTAGACGTCAATGTATTTAATGGGCACAATGTCGGGCTCTAGGAATAGCTTGAGTCGCTGTCCATTCACAACATATTGATCTCCCTTGACGTCCATGATTGTTATCGCTCCCGACGGTGACACCAAGTATATGATGTATGGTCCATCCCATTTGCTTTGCAATTTTCCCTTGCCGAAGACTTTGTATCGAGAATTGTATAGTAGGACCTTGTCTCCTTCCTTGAATTCCTTCTTATGCAATCTTTTGTCATACCATCTCTTCATCCTTTCTTTATAGATGCTAGCGCTGTGATATGCCTTCAACTTTAGCTCTTCAATTTCACTTATTTGAATCCTCCTCTTTATTCGTGCCGCATCAATATCAAGATTCATCTCCTTTATTGCCCAATAAGCTTTGTGCTCTAGTTCTACCGGCAAATGATATGTTTTTCCATAGACAAATTGATAAGGGGTCATACCTATTGGTGTTTTATGCGCAGTCCGGTATGCCCATAATGCTCCGTCTAGCTTCTTTGACGAATCTTTTCATCCTTTAGTCACTATCTTCTTGAGGATATCTTTGAGTTGCTTGTTCGATGTTTCCGCTTGGCCATTTGTTTGTGGATGATAGGTCGTGGAGACCCTATGCTCGATTCCCAACTTTGCCAAGCATCTTTTGAAATCCTTGCCAATAAAGTGTGACCCACCATCACTTATTAAAATTCTAGGAACACCATATCGAGGGAATATCACCGTCTTGATCATTTGAATAGCTTCTTTCATAGATGCTTTCCAACAAGGAATTGCTTCAACCCATTTTGATACATAATCAACTATGACCAAAATGTGTTCACATCCATGCGAGTTCACGAAAGGTCCCATAAAGTCGATACCCCAAACATCAAATAGATCAATTTGCAAATTATAATTCAGCGGCATTGCATTCCTTTGTGATATATTTCCACTCCTTTGGCATTCCGGGCAAGTTGTAACAAACCTTTTTGCATCCTCATGCATCTCAGGCCAATAGAATCCGCTTGCCCATACCTTTGCTTGCGTTCTAAAGTGTCCATAATGTCCTCCATATTCCGATGAGTGGCATTTTCTTAGAATTTCTTCTCTTTCTTCCCGCGGTACGCATCTTCTTAGCACTCCATCATCTCCCAATCTATATAGGTACGGTGCATCCCAATAAAATTTTCTGCTCTCGACAATTACCCTTCTTTTAATATTTTTATCCAAGTGATCTAATGGCATCTTCCGTAAGCACCTTATAATATCATTCATCCATCCTCTCCTATCAAGTACCCGATATAGATGGTCATCTCTCATTCTATCTTCAATTAGCTCCATCCCATCATCTCCATTATGCATCCTTGATAGGTGGTCAGCTACAACATTATCCGACCCTTTCTTGTCTCTAATTTCCATATCAAACTCTTGTAATAGTAGAATCCATCTAATCAAACGTGGCTTGGCATCTTTCTTGGACAAAATGTACTTGATTGCAGCATGGTCGGTATACACGATCACCTTTGAGTTCACAATATAGGATCTGAATTTTTCAAACGCGAACACCACAGCGAGCAATTCCTTCTCTGTAGTCACATAATTCACTTGAGATTCATTAAGAGTTTTGCTTGCATAATAAATTACGTGTACCTTCCATTCCTTCCTTTGTCCAAGAACGGCTCCAATGGCATAATCACTTGTGTCGCACATTATCTCAAATGGTAGATTCCAATCGGGTGGTTGCATAATTGGTGCGCTTAGAGATTGCTTCAACGTCCGAAAGGCTTGCAAGCATTCTTCATCAAAGTCGTATTCCACATCTTTTTGGAGAAGTCATGTCAATGGCTTGGTGATCTTCGAGAAATCCTTTATAAATCTCCTATAAAATCCGACATGCCCGAGAAAACTTCTTAACGATTTGATATTTGTCGGGGGTGGTAACTTTTCAACCGTTTCAATCTTTGCCTTGTCCACCTCTATTCCTCTCTCGGAGATGACATGTCCCAAGACTATCCCTTGTTTCACCATAAAGTGACACTTCTCCCAATTAAGCACCAAGTCAATTTCTCCACACCTTTTAAGGACTTTTTCCAAATTTTCCAAGCAATTTTCAAAACACATACCATGCACCGAGAAATCATCCATGAATACTTCCATAATTTCTTCAATAAAATCTGAGAATATAGCCGTCATACATCTTTGAAAGGTAGCCGGCGCATTACATAAACCAAATGGCATCCTTCTATATGCAAAAGTTCCATATGGACATGTGAAGGTTGTCTTGTGTTGATCATCCGGATGGATAGGAATTTGCATGAACCCCGAGTATCCATCAAGGAAACAAAAGTGGGAATTTTTGGCTAACCTTTCAAGCATATCATTGATAAATGGTAGCGGAAAGTGATCCTTCCTTGTTGCCTTGTTCAACTTCCTATAGTCAATGCACATTCTCCATCCGGTCATAATCCGTTGCGGTATCAATTCTTCATTCTCATTCTTCACAACCGTTATTCCTCCCTTCTTTGGTACACAATGCACTGGGCTCACCCATTCACTATGTGGCACGGGGTATATTATCCGGCATCCAACAATTTGATCACCTCCTTCTTCACCACCTCGCGCATGGAATGGCTTAACCTTCTTTGATGCTCAACAACGGGCTTGCATTGTTCTTCGAGTGGTATGCGGTGGGTGCAAAAGGCTGGACTAATACCCTTTAAGTCACTTATTGCATACCCAATCACCTTCTTATGTCTTCTCAATAAATTCAGCAACTTGTCCATCTCTTCCGGACTCAATTCATCACTCACAATGACCGGGTACGTCTTATCACCTCCCAAAAATTCATACTTTAATCCCATGGGAAGTGGCTTTAACTCAATATCGGGTGCTTCGGGTTCTTGTTGTTGCAAATTTCCAATATCTTTAAAACTTCCTTCCTCCAAGCTTCCTTCTTGTGCCTTCAATTCCTCGGTTGCTTCCGCTAGTTCCTTGTCTTGATCATCATAAATAGCATCATTCTCCATTGCTCGTTGGAGTGGATCCCTGAAAGTATCAACAAAACAGAAGGTCCTCTACCTCTTCGTTATCAAGAGGTAGAGGTAAAGCAATACGAGAAGCGGGTAGAAAATCATAAGTGAGTTTAGTTCCATCTAGACCAATAGTAACTCTACCCTTTCAGGCATCAAGAATTGCATTGACCAACTTAAGAAAAGGCCTACCAAGAATTATATCATCATGTTCATCATGGCAAGCATCAATTACAAAAAAAAGTCGGTTGGAATGATTTTACCCGAGATAGCAACATCTAAATCTCTAAGCACACCCAATGGTCTTGTTGTTCTACCATCTCCCATGATCAATTTTATTTGTGTTGGAGCTAGATTTAAAATCTTACTAAAAAGCTCATAATAAATCTTGGAAGACATGACACTTACATGGGCTCCGATGTCACATAAGACTTTGCAAATTTTCTCCCCATTAATGGTGCAACTTATGTGAGGTGTTGGTAGAGAGGTACCTTCGACATGACCGGCTCCTATCGCATACACCTCGGCTAGGTGTGCATATGGTGAGGCCTCCGGCTTCACTCCCATAATCTTCTTTACTTTGGCAATTTGATCTGGATCTACCTCTTCTTCCTCATTGAAAAGTCTTTGAATAATTTCTCCGATCGATTCTTTGTCTAGCTCGTACCCCGAGTGTCTTTCCTTTGGAAAGTTCAACTCTATGGCTCTCGCGGATTCTTTTTGGTTCGGGTATGGTCTCCTCTTATTGTATATTTCTTCGAAGTCAATCGGGATCCAATCCATTTGGTCGAACTCCTTTAGCGGCTTTACATTTGCTAAACTTCTTCCTTTTTCCTCTTCTAGCTTGCAAATTTTGTTGCCTTGGATTGGTCTTCCTCCATTGTGGGTTGCTCCTTCAATCTCTTCTTGTTTTGCTTCTTCTTCCTTCACTTCCAGGGCTTCTTTTCTAGAAATTCCAACAAGTACCTCCACAAGTGTTTCTTGCTCAATGCTTCCCGGAATATGTTCTCCCCAATCTCTTTGCTCGACCACCCCTTTGCTTATTTTTTCTAGTAGTTTGGTGGCTTTCGTGAGTGTTTTCTCCATGATATTTCCGCCTGCACACATTTGAACATACCGCATGCATTCGGGGGTTAGAGAAAAATAGAAAGTATGCAAGAGTACATCACCGGAGAACCCAAGCTTTGGCCCTTGTTTGATTAATTCATTGAATCTTTCCCAAGCTTGATCTATTCCTTTCTCTTTTCCTTGCGCAAAATTTATCACTTGCCTCCTCACGTTTTGAACTTTGCTTATCGGAAAGAATCTTTGAAAAAATTTCTTCACCAATCGAGTCCAATTTCCTTCCACCTCGAAGGATGCAAATGAGTGCCATCTTTTCGCTTCATCCGCAAGTGAGTATGAAAAAAGATTCCATTTGTACCAATTGGTCGGAACTCATTCTTGTTGTACCATGTCGCATAGCCTCGTGAAACGCTCAATGTGCCTATATGAATTGTCCGTCTCCGCCCATCTAAATGGGTTTGATGCTACCATCTTGATCATTCGAGGCTTGATCTTGTACTCGATAGCCTTGGGTATCGAATCTGATTTTTGTACTTTAATATCCTCCAATCGCGGGATAGCATACTCCATTAGTGTTTTTTCTTCTTCCTCCATGGCGTGATTGACAAGAGCCATCTAGACAACAAAAACAAAAACAAAGGTTTTTCTAGACAAAAAGTTAGTGTTAGTGATCAACAAAATTAATACCAAGTTAAACGTAGCAAACTATCTTGTTCCCCGGCAACGGCGCCAGAAAAGCATGTTCACGGAAAATAACGCGCCAAATTACGATCCGCAAGTGCACGGGTCGGTTGTAGCTTTTTCCTTAGAGTTTCCCCCAAGGTTATCAATCCGTGGAACAAGTGGATTGCTACGCTCAACTAAGCACTAATCTCGTTGATTCAAGGCTCTTTATCAAATGATGAAGTATATATAAGAACTAATCTAATCTAGGTTAAAGAGATTAACAAAGAGAGTAAAGGTAGGAAGAGTACAAGAATCTAGAAAGCTTGCCCAAGGGGTCTAGGATCACTTAGAGATGTAACCACCTAGCAAGAACGAACCGATCTAATCTATCAAGGTAAAGGTGCACCAAGTCCAATCTTTTCCCTCTCGCGTACTAGCCACTACACGAGGGTAATCTGTGATTGGACAACAAGAGCGCAAGACGTTGATGTGATCTAGGCATGCAAAACTAAGGGATGTGAACCAAGTTCGATATGCTTTCCCTCCCGCATACTATCACTACACGACGGTAATCAAATAAGGAACAAAAGGAACATGATATGTGAAGCTATGAGCGATGCATACCCAAAGCAAGCCAGTCGGCAATTAAGACTGAAGCACCATCAACATGAATATGATAGCAAAAAGATCCAAAACATAGGTTCGGTGATTAAAACTCAAGCTCTCCCTTCAACCCCAAGGACAAACAAGGATTTTACCCCATAATGTTACACATTGTAGTGCGAGACATGGTGTAGAATCCTCCGAAGTAGATGAAGATCGACGAGAAAGATGCTCTCCGCCTTGCTTTCTCCCTTGAAGATCTAATCTCCTCCTTGCTCTTGATCTTGTGGCGGCACCGGAGGGACCTTGCTAGGGTTTCCGGGCGTCTTCCTCTCTCCTCTATGTGGCTCTCTCTCCCTTCGTTGAATCTCTGTGTTTAGGCGGTTCTCTGGTGAATCGATGCTCCTCCTTGGGTGCCTAGGGGGGTGCATTTATGCTCTTGGAGAGCCTTGGGGCGTGCTCTACCTTGCCTTGTACGAGATCTTCATTGGGAGAGAAGCGAACTTGGTTTCCATAAAATCAGTCTCGTCCAGATTTTCCTGATTCGCAGTCCTTCCTTCCCGGTACCATATCTCCTACGTACGGACTCCAAATAATGTAAATTTGGTATTATATTGTGTGCCACGAAATTATCTCCAACTTTGGTATTCATTGCTTTCCTTGGAAACGAAGATAAGATCCCCAAATCGGCCTCGGAAGATAATCTGTCTGATTTCAGACTTGTCTGGGCAGCTGGCATTTCGGGGGCTATATCTCCTATCTCCTTGATCCGAATTGGGATTTCTATATGTTCAAATCAAAGCTCTCGACAAGACCCACAACTTTGGTATTCAACGTTTTGCCATTAGAGTCCGTTTGGGTCGCCGAATCTGCATTGGAAGATCATGCTGTTCTGGGCTGCGTGAATATCTCTCAAGTTGAGTTGATCTCGTGGGTAAATCTCCAAATCTCATGATGACCTTTAGAGCATTTGGAGTCATGTTCACTTTGAGTCTTAACTTGTATCGGACTTCATTATCTTCTCATAAGGTGCTTCATGAACTTTGCCCGGAAGTGTCCTTTAAGCACTAAAATTCTGCGTAAACTACATACTCCAAAAACACATGCTCGTGTCATGTTACATCATTAGTATGCCTAGTGGCGAGTTAGTTCCAAATCAAAATCGAAACCAATGTGTAACAAGTTCCTTAGGGGTGTCATGTTTGACCGCCAACACCGCCCTGCTGGCATGTTCGTGCTGCAACCGTTTAGTTTCGGCACAGCAGCAGGTACATCTTCTTTTCTACATTCTAGTTTGCAGGACATGTTGTGTTGATTTTATTGATTCGTGACAGTAATGTAATCTTTACAAGGACACGACCACGACCACCGATGGGCCAGGGACCTTTGAACTAGTCAGCACCTCCTCGCCCTTCAGTGCAGCATCACCAGCCGCATCAGCCCCCCCTAGGTGACAACCTTCATTATCTATCTCCAACCCTATAAGCTCTTCACAACAAACTTGCTAACAAATTTCAATTCAATGCAGTTTACGGTTTTGTCGGCACACCTGTCTCCTCAGAGCCGACCATGAACGACCTCTTCCTGGACGTCGAGGACCTCTTGCAGCTGACGCCGGAGCAGCAGCAACCGCAGCACCAGCAGTACCAGCCGCAACACCAGCCGCAGCTACCGCAGCATTAGCCACCGCTACTGCAGCACCAGCCATCACAGCACCAGCCACCGACGTAGGAGGAGCAGCCACCGACACAGCACCAGCCGCCACCATAGCAGCACCAGCCGCCGCAGCAGCAGGAGCAGCCGCTGACGCAACAGTTCGGATCTCAGCTGAAGTAGGAGCACCAGCAGGCCGAGTTCGAGGAGGCAGCAGCGACTGGATTAGGGGTGATGCTGGCCCCCTAGACGTTGGTACGGAAGGAGGTGTCGTCGGGATCTGGAGCAGTACCCGACGCGTTGGCGACACCGGCCCCCGATCCGGACGCCGCACGACACCGCGAGGCACCATCGAACCCCCTCACGTACCCCAGCAACCACACTAAGGCAGCACAGACAGCTAGGAGGGCGGCTAGAGGACTGCCGCCGCCGCGCGCGAAGCGCGACTGTATGTAGTTCTGTCGTAGCGAACTCTTAGTTGTGTAAACTATTTTTGTTTTATCGATATTCGTGTTACCTTGCGTTCGTATTAGTATTATATTCGTGTTCGTATTATATTAACTGCCTCTCATCCTCGTGGAGCTTGAGCCCTTGGTATTTTTCCACTTCATCCTCGTAGAATCGGAGCACTTCCATGGCGAAAACGTTGGGGACAAACACCGCAGGAGAGAGTGAGAGATGCAAAGATGCTTTGTGCAAAAAATAAAAGCAAACAAAAAAATAAAAACCTGCAACTGTTGTTCCAAGCGGCGGTTTGCACTACCACCGTTTCAAACGGCGGTTGGGCCTTTAAGGCCAACCGCTAGTCGAGCAGCCCAACCACCCAGCCAAGAACCCAACCGCCGTTTGTAAAGGTGGTTTGCTTGAACCGCCGTTTAAAACAGCGGTTAGGTGCAACCGCCGTTTCAAATGGCGGTGATGTGTAGTTTTGAAAATTTTCAAATCCAATATTTATTTTTGAAAAATGCAAAAAATATATATATAATTCGCAGATCGGTCGCACATTAACTAACTTGTCCATAACGGCCCAACAATCTATCTCGGCATTTTAAATGAACTATCTCAATGTTTTTAATAAAAAAGATGGTAAATATAAGAATATGTTGAGAAAAAATGTTGGTGAGTGAAAAAATTTAGTGCATGTAAAATATTGTTGAGCAACAATATTGGTGAATGCAAAAATAAATAAAAATGTTGGTATGCATAATAACAATTAAGTCAAGTTTTTTTAAAAAAGTTGATACTCCCTCCATTCTTAAATATATGACGTTTATGACAAGAAATTTAGTTCATTTTGAACTAATTTTCTTGTCCTAAACGTCATATATTTAAAGACGGAGGTAGTAGATGCTAAACTATGTTGTACGTGGGATATATAAACTTTAAAGATAAGTTGCTTATCTATCTTCAATAAAGAAAAAGTAATATGTAACTAATATGTTTGTTTGTTCCATTTTTCGTATCATTTTTATACATGGTATAAATTACTGGGCTCAGACCGGATTAATGGAAGATTTTTATTGTTTTATAAGTCCAAAATGTACACTACTACAATACAGGAATCAATACAGGAAGTAGAGGTACACAATAAATAGAATAAAATTTGGAGATGAATACACTAAATCTTTCCATGTCATGTCAACATTTTCATTCACGAAGAATGCAATATCACAATTGAAAGATGGTAATGACCATGTAATTTCAGATCATGGTGGCAAAGCTGCATTAATCCTATCTGCCTATAGAGCTACAAGCCTGCAATGGTTGTCATTGTCTGCTAATGGTTTTGGATTAATCATCCCTTATCAGACTTAATGCTAATTTGAGTAGCTTGATAGCATCCTTAACAAGAGAGGAAATTGACAGAATCATCAAAATTATCCCACCTATAAAGCGTCTGGTCCAGATGATTTCAATGGTCTATTCCTGAAAAAATGTTGGCCTATAATAGGGGATGAATTGTAGAGTCTCTGTATGGATTTTCTTCAATTGTGATAACAACCTGGAAAGTATTAATGGCTCTTACATCACTCTGGGAGCTTGTTCGGCCGGTACGAAGAATAGTGTTCGGTCGGTAGATTGAATAATATTGTGTGAGAGGAAATAAGTCGAAATAAGCTGAAAAAAGCAAGCCGAACAGGCTCAATTAAATAATTTCAGGCCAATATAATTACTTAACAGCAATATGAAATTTTTAACTAAGATCCTAGCAGAGAGCGTGCAGTTTCTGATTCTAATAAAGATCTTGCATGCTAATCAATATGACTTCATTAAAACCAGGCTATACAGTATTGTCTAGCATGGAGCTTCGAGCATATACACCAATGTCATCAGAGGTTCAGAGCATGAAGGAAATCATAATCTAAATCTTGACTTTGCTAAGGCATTCGACATTGTGGAGCATGTGGCCATCATAGAGGTAATAAAATGTTGACACTCCTTGTTGACATATTTGAGGACAAAACATGACGAATTATAGACTCGGTGCCTCGCGACGAAGGGAGACTGAGTAGGACGGGAACAAAGTGGGTTGCCCCATCTACTCAATTTGGATAGGGCGTCCTGCATTCTGGAAGGATTTCTTTTTTTTTTAGGGAATATTTGATCTATGACATCAGTTATTGGAATCGATTCAACAAGAAGTGAGCATAATTCAACCTATGATGATTGTTCGTCACAACTGTCATGCCACATCAAATTGTGGTTCGGCAAGAGCAACAATAGCAAGTGTGAATATGCTATGGTGCGAATATGGAATTCACAATGACGAAGACAAGAAAAGTAGTGTCGCAAGAGATTATTATAATTAGTAGCAACGGTCCAAGACTCAAATTTAAAGGCCTGTTCCACACAGCCCTCACTTTCAACGGAAGATGATTAGATGAAGGGGAAGTTCATTGAAAACAACTCTTGACACGGACACTTTAGGACATGCAGAGCTAGTGGTGCTGAGGGTTGGGTCCTCCTGGGCTGAGTCTCTTGGAGCTCTCGAAAACCTCCGGGGGCGGCTGATCGGCGGCGGCGAAACTTGCGGTCATGCTCGCTGCCGAAGTCTGCCCCTGGCTGACAACCATGGCGCCGACGTCCTCCTCAGGTGAGCGGCACTGGATGGGGCAGCGATCGGGGATGGGGATGGGGGAGGAGGTGGTGATGAGGATGCAGATGCAGAGACACATGATTAGCTTCATGGTGATCGCGCTTCACTGAGCTTGATTTTGGTTAACAACGTCTGCTAGCTCTGTTGCTACACGTTAGCTGGATGGAGGCACCTATTTATAGGCAGAACCGTTTCGATCAGTTGGTGATGACCGCTGCATAACACCCAAATTCTAAACAGTCAAAACGACCGAGAACCTAAATGACCATCCATGCATGTTTTTTTAGAAACCACTTTCCTTTGCGGTGAGAAAATGCAAGTGTTATGCTTGATACTGCGCTCGACAATTATAGTATATTTCCTCCGTTTCAAAGTATAGTTCTTTTGACTTTTACCCTTCAAATTTGATCACTCGTCTTTATTCAAAAATTGTGCAAAATATTTTTTGTTGTGACTTACTTTATTAATAAAGTATCTTTAAAACAACTTAAATTTGACTATGTTTGCACAATTTTTTTAAATAAAACGAATAGTCAAACTTGAAGTTAAAATAGTCAAATGACATATAATTTGAAATGTGATTTCACGCACACATCTTACATGATAGTCAAGTTGGTTTTACTGTAACGTATAATTACAATATTTATGTTATCTAGTTAAGATAAAACTTTGACCAACAATTTTTTTGACCAAAACGAATTTAGTGTTGCTCAACTGGTGATTTTCCTTGTGGTGGACGAACCTTTCAATCAGGGTTCATGTCCTCGACTCAGCATTAATGTTCTCATGATGCTAATGGTGACTTTATCAATTTCGAGGATTTGCGGCTCAGTCTTCCAGAGGTGCTTATAGGAGTAGGGTTGCGTGCCTATCTTCATAGGATGAGTGTGTGTGAGTGTATGTGAGCTTATGTACTATGTGATTAGTAAAACAACTACTTTACTCCTTACATCCTAAATTATAGATCAATTTTAGATTTATAGATTTTACAATGTTCTTCTCTTTATTAATGAAATAGGCACAATCTAGTGCCCGTTCGTTCATTTTTTTACTATGCACTTATATATATATATATATATATATATATATATATATATATATATATATATATATATATATATATATATATATATATATATATATATATATATATATATATATGACGAGTTTTGTCTACACGCGCGTGTAGCTACTCTCATCATCAAAATACCACCTGGGTATGTCTACATACCTATTTATCACTTTGAGTATGTTTACATACTAATTCTACGACAATCCAAATGGATATATACGAAAAATTTCAAAAACCTCTCTAGTTTTTAATATATTTCTATTATACCTTACTGTAAGTATATAAAAATTAGTATGTTCACATACTCTATGTATTATCACATACTCAACTTACATATCACCATAGATAGTGTAGTATCATCACATACTACGTGTAGATACTTTTCGTTCGGTCGGATTCAATGTATATCATGAGATATGGAGGTAGGAGTAGTTACACGCGCGTGTAGAATGGATTTTTCCTATATATATATGTGTGTGTGCGCGCGCGCTATGTCTAAATGCATAGAAAATGCTATAAAAATTCAAAACAACCTATAATTTGGGACGGTCAAGTAATAAATATGCAACATATATGATACAAAATTGTAACAATAAATTAATGAGTAAGTGTTTTGTAAAACAAATCTAATAACATGAAATATGTGATATAATAGTTGTTGGTCAAAGTTGATGTTATCGTATTACAAATTTGTTAATAATTGTTTCAAAAAAATGAAAATAGGTCTTGTAGTTTCAAAAGAAGGAAGTATATTGGTTTATAAATCTACGACATGAATCGGGAAACAAACCCCCATGATAAAATTTATGCGATATTAATTTAGTTAGCGCACAAACCAGACTTCCAAAACCATCCCATTTTTAAGAACGAAAAAAAATAGAAATATTCTAAGAGAGCCTTGCACTCACTTAAGAAGTAACCAAGCACCTAGGTTTAAGCATGATGCTCGACAATGTTCGGTCCCCTTAGCACCTATCTAGGTACCCAATCACCTACATATGACGTGAGATGATGGCACTTGAGAGTGAGACATACCTGCCAAAACCGACGGAAAACCTAACCGGAGGTCCAATTATCTGGTGCAAGTGGTTTATTTTTCTGAAACGGTATCTGTGCCAGATACGATGAAAGAGGATCACATATCCAGATTAAGCATTTCCCAACAAGGCTAAGCTCTATCAAATCAAACGTAATGGACACACGAGTCAAAGCACTACTCCTACCCAATTCGGTTTGTGCATGCAGCGGCCATGTCATCCTGCATTAGCATGTGTCTTGTACTCCTATCCCATGCATAAAGATGCCATTGTCCTGTGTGGCTTTGTGTTTCATTGAAGCAACATGATAGTGGCGGTTGGCCTTGTTCCGGTAACGTACAGTTGCCTGCAGGTAGTGGCTCTGGAGGAAAGCCGCCTTGGACTGGTAGCAGGGACGGAGGCAGCGAAGGGGGCAGAGGGAGCTCCAGCCCTCTCCACTGCCTGCATAACAACGAAACTCTTCTTTATTTTTTTTTTGAAGTTTTCTGCTATAAATATTTTTTTAGTGTTTATAGATATAAGAAGGTGTTGAGCTCTCTACATCTGAATCTTAGATCCGTCACTGACTGGTAGGCTCCAACGCAAGGCACGAGTGAGTGCGACGATCTGCAGGAGGAGCCCTTCTCTGACTTCTGCACTTGGATTACATGCGTGTTTTTGTGATTTTGTCCCTTGGCTACGCCAGAAGCTGGAGTTGTAAGGCTTAGAGCCTCCAAGATAGGCCGGCATTTTATTCCATTTTTTGTAAAAAGATGTTGGATGGAATTTGAAAGCACATAACTAGCACAATGTTCCCTAGTGGAGAACAAGTGTATATGCTCGGCGGCTCGGTGCTAGTATATGCAGTTTCTGCTTGATCTCCAATTGTAAGAAAATACTCTAGAAAAGCCTACACACTTGTGTGAAAAAACAGAAAATCATTGGCAAAGTCTTGTTCTCATGGATTTTACCAGGAAATGCAATGTGTTTTTAGGCCTTGTTTAGTTGGGTAGAGAAACTTGCCGAAAATATCACATCGATTTTACCGATGCTAATTAGGAGGACTAAACATAGTGTAATTATAAAACTAATTACATAAATACGAGACGAATCTAATTAAATCATCATTAGAAGATATTTACTGTAGGACCACTGAAAGATATGGCCCCACCGATCAGGGTCTCAGCCGTCTTCGACAAGTGGGTCCGACCTGTGAGACGACCCTGCCGACTTGTCAGAAGACCAGCCAACGTGAGAGTGGGCCCTGGGCGACCTAACGTGTGGGCTCAAAGACGAGAAGACAGTTTGGCGTGCAAGCTAAGGCAATCCAGACAGATCAAAACATCTCGGATAAGTTTTTTATGTTGTAACCTACTAGGATAGATGAAAACCAACTTGTAACCCATGGTCGTCGGTCAATATAAGACGGCCTGCGGGCGCCCCCTCGAGGGCAGACCTATCTCAACCCATCCGCGTCCTTCTGAGGACCACATGATCATCAAGCAATACAATCACCAAGAACTGGACGTAGGATTTTACTCTCCAGAGGACTGAACCAATATAAACCTTAGTGTCTCTTGTGTTCTGTATGCATCTTGTGCATAACCATTAGCATTCTTAGTTCTCGATCTCCTCTGCCTACAAATCAGTCTTCAGATGTTTTATAAGCCAAGGATACTGATTTGTTTTATGAGCTTTATATCCTCAAATATTGTAAAATACTGATTTGTTTGTGAGTTTTATATCTTCAGCTCAACATACTATGCTAAATAGTGATTAGTGATGAATACATGGGGACAAAATGGCGTTAAATGGCACTAAACCATAATTAAACTAAGGTGGATGATAAATGCACCAATTTAGTTAGTTTAAAGGTTGATTTGGACCAAATTAAACATGAGTGATGAATATCACACTTTTGAGATTTTTACAATGATGAAAACTACATATCTTTTTTAAAAATTTTATAATATTGGTCTGTTTAGTTCATGAAAAATTTTGGGAGAAAATTTTGAGGTCCTTTCAGGACCTATTAGGGGTAATAAATGTAGAGTAATTACAAAACTAATTACACAGATGGACGAGAAATCACGAGACAAATCCATTAAGTTTAATTAAACCATTATTAGAGATTGTTTACTATAAACGATGTTATCTAATCATGGCATAATTAGGCCAGTCTCAGTGGAGTTTAATGGAGAGTTTGTAACGCCCGCGTTTTTAGCACCAAATAAATCACCTAATAAATCATGCGTATTTTCAAAACTGTCCAGCCGAGCTCAATTACCCCCTTCAAACCCTAGTCACTGTCCCTCCCTCTCACCCCGGCGCGCGTGCCGCGAATCCCGCCGGCACCGCCCGCACCCGGGCCAGCGCCCACGCGTGCCTTCCCAACGCCGCGGTCGGCCACCGTGCCGGGAATCCCGCGCACGCCGCGGTCCCGCCGGCCGGTCTGCCTCGCCATCACCGTCGTCCCGTAAATCACGCCGACGCCCGGAAAATCATAAAATCCCGCATAAACCCTTCCCCTATTTTTCCCTAACAAATTCCCCAATTTTTTTCTAAACCTTTTTCTCTATTTTTTCCCATTTTTCTTTCCCTTTTCCTTCCTTTTCTTCTTTCCTTTCTTTTCCTTTCCTTTTTCTTTTCCTCCTTTCTTTTTTCCCCTTCCCCTTTCTTTCTTCTCTCTCCCTCCCTTCCTCCTCCCTCCCGCGGCCAGGGCCGCGCGCGCGCCCCAACCGGCGCCTGACGCCGTTGACCCCGGGGCCCGCACCGACCGCGCCGCCCCAGCACGCCACCGCGCTGCCTCCCTCTGCGCCGCGCCGCAGGACGACGCGACGCGTCCCTGCCTCACCCTGCCGGACCGCCATCAATTCGAGCCGTCACACTGCGGCGTCGCCGCCGCCGGCCGACCCGCCGGCCGGTCCCGCCGGCCTACCGCCCCAGGATTGAAGAGACCCGACGCCTGCACGACGACCCCCGCCCCTGCCCGTGCCATCCCGTCGCCCGGCGACCGGGCCCGAGCTGCCGCCGCGACCCACCACTGCCGGAGCCGGTGTGGAGGTCGCCGGCGAGATATTTCGCCCGGGAACCGCCTTAGGCCGCCTATAAAAGGCCGGCACCACCCTCCCTCGCCGCACCGCACCGCAATCGAGCATCCACAAACCCTCCCCAAGCTCCACCGCGCCGCCGCCCCTAGCACCGCCGCCTCCCTCTGACCGCCGCCGCCAATCCGCCTCCTCGCGCCGCCTCGGTCCAAGGTGAGCACGGGGATAAGATTCCCTCGTCCCCCTCTTCGTGTTGCCCCAATCCCCGGCCGCCGCCGAGGCCAGGGCCGCCGGCGCCCCCTCCTCCAGAGCCGGCCACCGCCCGCTACCCCCCCCCCTCCTCTGTTCTGAACCGTGAGGGGAGGAAGGGGATGGCGTTTTAGCCAAAAACCCCCCCTGCTCTTTCCTTTTCCCCCTAAGCCCATGCCCCTATTCTCTCTCTCTTTATTCTTTTCAAATAGCCCCTGAGTTAATAATTAATTATAGATTAAATACTGACAAACCCTAAATAATTTACAACCAGGCCCTAACCAAGTTTATATTATTATAATCACCCCCTTTACCATTAGTAGAAATTACTAATAGGTCCTTAATCCCTATAACCCCTCCTTAACCTAGCATTTCATGCACGCTTTTATTCCCGATTAAGTCCAGGTTCCACCACATCCTTCCCAGTAGTACCCCCGCTGAACCAACCCCCTCCCTAGGACTTATATATACTCCCTCTCCGCTCATTTCCCCTCCCCGAGCTCGGCCGGAAATATGTGTGCTAATATTGTTTGCTTGCCTATGTGTGCGCTATAGCCGACGGAGTAGACGGAGGAAGGTACCCCGAGCCGGAGATCGAAGCCGACTACTGCGAGCAGGAGCCCGAAGCCCCGAACGCCGAGCCGGCACTCCCCGAAGACTTCGAAGACGGCAAGTTCAATCTCATCCTTTGGTGCATGCTTTGATCCTAGTTTTATAAACACAACCATATACCCGTTTTATAAACTGCATATTGTTTTTCTGCAAAAACATGGTAGGATAGCCACCCTTGATTGCTATGACTGAATCTTGTTTTGGCCTAAATGATTGCTTTAAAAATATGTGAGTGCTTTCAAAATGTGTGAGTGCTTTAAAAATGGAAATGGGATATTTTGGAAAGTGAGTAAAGAATTGGGTAGACGGGATGGACGCGTGTGTCAGGAGTATGGGTGAGCTCGTACCTTTGTGGTTGAGCGTGTTGGAGATGTCCATCTTGTCGTTAAGGACCGGGTTGCGTGACATCTCACCTGACCCAATTATCGTACTACCACTCGACCGTTGTATGTGGCAACGGCTTAGCATAAATCCCACTAGTTAATCTACTTGCCATCAGGAGTGCGGGTGAGCAGCGGGAGATCAAGGAGTAGGGGTACGATCTGTGTGAGGTACGCCCTGGTTACGTGAGATAACCCCTTGGTTGCTCCCGTGATGGCTCGTAGGGTTAGCTAAGGTGGGTAATGGCTTTGATAGGATCCGCGCCGGCACTACGGTGTTCGTGTGGCGGTACCCTACTTGTGGGTAAAGATGTACAACCTCTGCAGAGTGTAAAACCTATTCGAATAGCCGTGTCCACGGTATTGGACGAGTCACGGTGGGGTCACAAAACTAGTGTTTGAGTTTGGGATGTTTTCATGGCGTGAGTTGTTTTCTGGCAAAGTGTGTGGCTGTGTGCCTGGGCTACTGCGGACGGGGAGTCCGGTAGTCTTCATTTGGTTTTCACAAAACAACTGAGTTATAAAAATTGTTTGCGAAAACCTTTTCGAAAGCAAACCCCTGCATGAGTAAATGTGTTTGTAAAATAAACCTTATCCTGATCCTTGATATATCCCGTGCATGACCTGCTTATAAGCCCCTCCGTGGGTGGGGTTGAACTTGTTGAGTACGTATGTACTCACCCTTGCTTAATTAACTGTTTTTCAGAGGAGGATCCCGACTTCGTTCCCGAAGACGTCGAGTAGGTCGTTGCCCTACACCCAACAGTGCCTGTGGACTCAGGGTCGCCACAGAGAGCTTCCATGGCGTGGTACTCTGATGAGGCCTTAGAAGCCTTTGCTGTTGTAGTTTGGTCTTTAGCTTTGGTGTTGTTTCTCGTGGCAGTGGCGCTCCCGTGCCCACTATGCCGCCGTGATGTAAGGGACTGAACCACCTGTTGTAATAAATGTGTTGCCAGCCTCCTGGGACTGGTATTTGTATCACATTTAGTCACCTCTGATGAGGGGACGCTTCAGAGTTTCATGACACTAAATATGCTGATGTGACGAAGAGAGAGAATGCGAGAGTTTCATGAAACACGAGGAGAGTTTCATGCTCATGAAACTCCACTGACACAGTTACCTAGTTTTCAGTCTAGGTAATTGTGCCAATGAAACTTGCACTGAGACTGGCTTTAGACTCATTAGAATCATCTCGTGATTTGAGGGGGTTATGAAATAAGTTTTTGATTAATTCTTATTTAATACTTCTAATTAGTATCCGAAGATTGATGTAATGAGTAGTTACAAAATTTTTTAGAACTAAACCGGACTAACCGTCCTGGTTCGGTGGTTCCTATCATCTCTTTGCATGCGGAAGGACTCTGTATCCTTGCTTCCAATTCCCTAAGTCAAATGCCAATTTTTTTTGGAATAAGTCAAATCTCAAATATGAAAAGAAAAAATACCTCCAAGTAAACTCCCCAACTAGTTCCACGAGTTAGAGCAGCTCTAGCATTGGTTAGAGGTGCTGCTAACGTTGTCAGCGAAATATTCTCTATTGCCCCACGCTAGAGAGGGGGCTGCTTCAGAGCACCGCGCTAGCAGTAGCGCTTAGGCTGGTAGCACTCGTCATTTGTAGTACTTTAAAGGGAATATTCTTCCTAGTCATCGAGAATTTGTGGTACAGTATCAATTTTTCTGCACCCGTCATCCCCTATACCTCATACTTCATACCAACAACAATATGCGGGACCCACATGTCATACACTACCATTTATTTACCCCCACCCCTCTCTCTCTTCCCTCTCCATTCTCTCTCCCCCACCTACCCTATTGCCCCAACAGCACTGCCTCGAGCGCCCGCCTCGGCTCTTCCGGCGTGCCCCTCCTCTCTCAATCCGCGGCGGACGGGCGCGACGGCGAGCGGCCAGCAGCCGGCGGCCTCTCCATCTGCTTCGGCCAAATCGAGCGCGACGACCATCGATTCTACGCGAGGAGCTTCGGTGATTGTCAGTGTTTTGGCCACTGAGCCTACCAAGGGGTACCCGAGGTAGTAGATTGTGCGGTGGAGGATCGCGAGACCTGGAACTCGAAGGTAGAGGCAGGGACACGAGACACAGATTTATACAGGTTTGGGCCGCCAGAGTAGCGGACCCTACGTCCTGTTTGGAGTATCATGTATGACGCCCTACGCTTGGGTGTTCCCCAGAGGGCCTGGGGATGTCCTCCTAGGTACCCGGTCCTCCTTTATATAGTCCAGGGGGCGGGTGCTTAGTCGGTTACAAGGAAGGAGTCGCAGTAGGATTACATGGTACGAGTCCTAGTAGGATTACAAGGATCTATGGTATGAGTTCGTAGTCTTCCATGTATAGGTACCCAGGGTATATGGTCAACAAGCCCCCGAGCACTTTGTAGTCTTGAGCAACGAGTTCGAGTAGTCTTGAAGCTTTGTCGAGTAGTTTCTGATTGTCTTGGGTACTGGTAGCCGAAGTCTTCAATAGTACTTGAATTTCCGAAAGAGTAGAATGTGCTCTAGTTCATCTATGAGTACTTTTGAATCATCCCGAGTAGTTCCCAGGCGTCCCCGAGTTTTAACCCAGGAAGTTTCCAAAAAATACCCATGTTGTCTTGAAGTCTTGATCTATATGGAGGTGCGAAATATGGAGTGTAGCCCCCGAGCCTGAGTTTGAATTGTAGAATCAAGCTGAGGGTAATCTTGAAATCTTGATCTATATGGAGGTGCGATTTGCAAAAATCACACTCCATATGAAGTGTAGCTCCCGAGCTTGAGGTTGAATCGAAGAATCAAGCTGAAGGTCAAATTTAGAATCTGCATCTTCTGTCTTGAAAAAAGAGGTTGATGGTTGTAGCATAGTAGCCCCCCGAGCCTTGAAGTGAGTAAATGATCAATCCAGGGGTCTTCAGTTCGCAAAAGCCGTCATCCGAGTACTCTTGGAGCGTCTAGCCCCCGAGATTATGTGCCAAGTGAGCCGTATCAGCCATGTCGAGTAGTAATTGGAGTTGAGCCCTTGAGCTGAAGAACTAACAGAGCATGCTGAAGTTGTCATTGAGTAGTAATGTTGCCATCAGAGCGGGCTTTAGACACGACCGTAGTCGACTTTATGTCGTCAGAGCGGACTTTAGATGCGACCGGAGTCGACTTTTAGATTGACGCGTGGAGCGGACTTTAGAATGCGATTGGAATCAACTTTGTGCCGTCAGAGCGGACTTTAGATGCGACCGAAGTCGACTTTATGCCGTTAGAGCGGACTTTGGAAATGCGACTTGAGAAGTTGACTTTGTGCCGCGCAGAGCGGATTTTGAGTACTTCGGGCCAAGTACAAAGGTGAAAAGCAAAGCTGAAAAGCCAAGAACGAAAAAGCACTTCCGGAAGGCAAAAGCGAATGAAAAAACAGAAAAAGGGTTATCGTGACCCCCGGTCTAGGACCGTCAGGAAAAAGTAGTCGTGAGGACTGAAATGCAGCCAGAGCCGCTTGGAAAGGGTTGTCGTGACCCCCAAAGTAGTCATAGCCGAAGCCGCCTGGAGAGGGTTATCGTGACCCCCGGAGTAGTCGCAGCCGAAGACGCCTGGAGAGAGTTATCGTGACCCTCGGAGTAGTCGCAGCCAAAGGTGCCTCGAGAATGTTTACATTGCGTCGAGTACAATGTCTGGACACACTACCGAGGTGCAGTGTCTTAAGTACTACTGAGGCGCGGAGCCTAAGAGATAGTACTCGCAAGGATGTTCCGAAGAACGAGTAAAACCGTAGGTGTTAGTGTAGTGAACTCTTCTTGATGTAGCAGCAACTTGTGTTAGAGCTCCACTGAGTCCCTACCAGCAGTGGTCTTACCCACAAGCCATAGCCTCTGGATGGGAGGATAAGGACAACATGTGCCGCTTACTGCCTCCTATGACGCGGAGCCGTTTGGAAAGGGTTGTCGCGACCCCCGGTCAAGGACCGTCAGGAAAGTAGTCGCAAAGACTAGAACACGGCCGGAGCCGCCTAGAGAGGGTTGTCGTGACCCCGAAGTAGTCACAGCCAAAGCCGCCTGAAGAGGGTTATCGTGACTCTCGAAGTAGTCGCAATCGAAGCCGCTTGGAGAGGGTTATTGTGACCCCGGGAGTAGTCGAGGACTACGAGTAGAGTTGCCGCCGGAGCGGGCTTGGATGGTAATGTAGCTCACACCTGAAAACTTCATACAGCTGAGTAGTTTGCCTGAACCCGAAAACCGTTTACAGCTAGGTAGTCGTCTGGACCCGAAAATCACTTACAGCCTAGGGTCGACACAAGAGCAAGAACCTGGAGTAAGGATTGGCGTGGTAGCAGGGAGACCCAGAGTAAGGATCTACGGTAGCAGGGAGACCCAGGGTAAGTGTAGTACGGGTGGAGTGCGAGAGTACTTAGGGTACTTGGACCCATGGTACGGAGCTCGACCAAAGTCGATGGTGCCGCCAAAGCAGACTTTGAGATTGTTGCGCGGAGCGGACTTTGTAAATGCAACTTGAGTAAGTCGACTTTGTGCTGCACGGAGCAGGCTTTAGAAGTTGCCTCCTTGGGATAGCCCCCGAGTTGATGGAGTAAACTCGTGGTGACTTGTTGATATGTCCCAATAGTAGTTGGCATAGTGTAGCTCTCGTGAAAATCTGTTGAGAAACGTACACAAATAAGTACTCCCTCTGTTCCAGAATATAAGCATTTGTTGACTTCTGGTGATCATGTTTGACCACTCGTCTTATTCAAAAATTTTATGAAAATATAAAAATAATTCTGATATATTTAAAATATATACGATGATAAAACATCTCATAACAAAATAAATAATATTTTCACAAATTTTTAGAATAAGACGAATGGTCAAACGTGCATCACGGAAGTCGAGAAATGCTTATATTTTGGAACAGAGGGAGTAGTCCTTAGCGTGTTGTCCTGCATGCGCAAAACAAGTCAAAGAAGAAGAAAAAAGTAATCATTGAAATAAATGACTTACTGATACCGTAGGAGCGGTCTGGAGAGGCGACCAAAGTCGGCTTGTACCGCCGGAGCGGGTTTGAATGAACTCGTGGACGTGTGTTGACGAAGATGTGGCGGCCGATGATGGAGCCGCAATGGTTGTTGGTGAAGCCGACTAGTCGGAGGTGGATCCGACTAGTTGTTGGGGACGTAGCGGCCATTCTCGACCAGTTTTCTAATTGAAACTAGCTGAGAAGAGTGACCGAAGTAGTCGACGGTGGTGCGTCCGCGAGACGATGTCGTAGCGGCGCATGGCGTAGTCGAAGTAGAGCCTGACGTGGCTGGAAGCGAGTACTCACGGCGCGCGACGTAGTTGATGTAGAGCCGACGTGACCGGATGCACAACATAGGCGCAGTAGAGCCGGTGCAACCGGACGACGAGTAGTTGAGCCGCGAGACGGAGTGATCGGGCGCACGACGAGAGCCAGTGCGACTAACCGATGAGAAATCGAGCCATAAGACAACACGTCCGGATGCACGGCATAGGCGCAGTAGAGCCGGTGCAACCGGACGACGAGTAGTCGAGCTGCGAGATAACGCGTCCGGATGCATGACATAGGTGCAGTAGAGCCGGTGCTACTGGACGACGAGTAGTTGAGCCGCGAGACGGTGCGTCCGGGTGCACAGCGGCACAGTAGAGCCAGTACGACCGGACATCATAGTTGTACTCGAATAGTTGAAGTAGTCGACGGAGAGATGATGCAGCTGGGAGTCAACGTAGTTGTACTCGTGTACATTTTTGGTGTGGACCAAGCAAAGATCTTGGCGCCTCCCTGGTAGCCTTTCCTGTGTGCGTGTAGGAGAACTCCAAAACATTGCTCTTGCTGTGGTTGTTTCGGTCCGTACGTCATCATTATATGGAAAAGTCTTCCTCTGCTTCTGTATGAGATTCAGACACAGCAGCTTGGAGGTAATTTCTCCGCTCGGACTTGGACTGAACTGCGCGATCTGCCGATTGCTCGATGCGGGTTCTGTTTCGGATTTGACTGCCGGTTCCCAATTGACCTCGGACTTGATGCCGTTTCGGATTTGACTGCCGGTTCCCAATTGACCTCGGACTTGATGCCATTTGTCTGCATGTTGCCGAGTAGCACGCAGAAACTCGTCGAGTTGATCATAGTCGCCCGCTCGTCGCGTGGCCTGCGCCGCGCAGCGTCTCCGAGTGGCTTGATTTTGATGATGAGGTCCTTCGAATTCGCCAGATGATCTTGACAATCACCTATATCTGGTGTGCCAGCTGTCAGTGTTTTGGCCACTGAGCCTACCAAGGGGTACCCGAGGTAGTAGATTGTGCGGTGCAGTATCGCGAGACCTGGAACTCGAAGGTAAATATAGGGACACGGGACACCGATTTATACAGGTTTGGGTCGCCAGAGTAGCGGACCCTACGTCTTGTTTGGAGTATCATGTATGACGTCCTGCGCTTGGGTGTTCCCCGGAGAGGCTGGGGATGTCCTCCTAGATACCCGGCCCTCCTTTATATAGTCCATGGGGCGGGTGCCTAGTTGGTTACAAGGTAGGAGTCCTAGTAGCATTACATGGTATGAGTCCCAGTAGGATTACAAGGATCTATAGTATGAGTTCGTAGTCTTCCATGTATAGATACCCAGAGTATATGGTCAAACAGCGATTCCGCGGCCTGGAGCACGACATCGGCTCCTCCGCACCGCTGGTCGATTCCCCCATGACGCGTGACAGCGGCGGCGACAGCGATCTGGTGCAGGGGCCGGCGGCTCCATCCCCGGCCTTCATGGTGGGCGCAGCAGGGGACGGAGCTCCCTCCCGGCCAGATCAGGGAGAAGGAGAGGCGCCCGCCCGCCACTCTCTCTCTTCCTCCGGCGCGGCGGGTCGAGCATGCGGGCTTCGACGAGTCGGTCGATTCGGAGCCGGCGAGACGCTGCGGAGACTCGGAGCAGGGGATCCGACACCGGCGGCGCGCAGCAGGTCGGCCTCGCCCTCTACGCCAGCGTGTCACATGTGCAGGAGGAGCGGCCATCGCGCGGCCGTGCGGGGGGCGTGCCGGTGCTCCTCCCGTGGCGGATCTGGACGGCCGGTGCTCCTCCCGCCGACGGAGTCAGTGCGTGCCGCGGACAAGGAGATCCGCGCACGCGGAGGCCGGTGCGACGATGTCTGCTCGTCGCGGCCTCGAGGGCGCTTGGACGCGGCGGCGGCGGCAGCTCGAGAACAGGCCCACGGCGGGCCCAGTCGAGCTTGGAGGGACGGCGGCGAAGCACACGGTTCTGCACCGGCTGCGACCCGCCCCTTCGTCTCCAGTCGGAGCAGCTACCTGCTTCCCCGGCTTGCTCGTCGCGGCCCCTTCCCCGGCTGACGGCGGAGCACGCGGCCCTCTGCGGTGGCTCGAGCAAGCGGCTACCTGCTTCCCCATCTCTCCCCCCCTGGCGAGGCGAAGACGGCGGCTGCTCGAGCTCAGCTCCTGCCTCCAAATCAGGCGCAGGATCTCCGGCGACACGTGTCCTCTGCCTTCTCTCTCCTCCCCGCGGCTCCCCTACTTCCGGGTCACCGCCGGCAAGGCGTCGTTCCCGCGTGCTGCAGCTGCTCCCCTGCTTCCGGTTGCGTGCGGGGAGCCGTTGCTCCGGACGAGAGGTGGGGCCCGCGCGGACGTAGAGCACGCCCTGGATGCGCGCTTGATTTGGCGCAAACGACCTCCGAACGGGACGTCCTGTCCCCGCATAGCGTACGCCGGTGCGGCGTAAAAAACTCCATTGTGGTACTGGAGCATGCCGTCCCGTTCGACTTCCAGCACCCAGTGCGACTAGCCTTAGTTGAGCGCCCATGGCTTCAAATGAAACATCATTTTGCAGTCTGCGTTGGAAGCAAATGATAGGCCAGCGGGGAATGAGGAAGAAGTAAGAAAGACTTTAAATCAAAGTAGAACTACATTTGCTTGACTATATGCTGGCCTTCCTCTTAGAAGATGTTTCCAATTCGAATGACCGGCGGCGCCCGCCGCTCCGGCTCGTCGGCGGCAACTTCCCTGCCAGATATCGACGACCTCCTTACCGAGATCCTCCTCCGCCTAACCCTGACGCCGTCCTCGCTGCCCTGTGCCTCCCTCGTCTGCAAGCGGTGGCGCCGCCTCATATCCCGACCCCAGATTCCTCAGCCGCTTCCGCGCCCGCCACCGCCACAATGCTCCCCTCCTCGGTTTCTTCGTCGAAGACACCCGCATCTTCTCCTTCGGCTGGCCACCTAACCGTGTCGACCGCAGCTTCCCCTTCACCCCTACTCTCGATCCACCTGACCGTATCCCGAGCGGCCGCTTCTCCTTGCAGGTCGATGACGTCGGCAAGTTCGGAATCCTTGACTGCCGCACGGTCGCAAATGTTCTCGTCCTTCTCATCAACTACGAGCGGCGCCAGGTCCTGGTGTGGGATCCTGTCACCGGCGAGCAGCACCGCGCAGCCTTCTCCCCTGGGCTCAGTAACACGTTGGTGTTCCATGGGACGGTGCTTCGCACTCCCGGGCTTCCCGGCAACGTCAAGGCAGTGCTGGTGGCCACTCGATCCGCTTCCTGGAATCCTGGTGGTCTTGTTGGGCATCGAAGACGACGAAGCTACACGGGTGCTTGCATGTGTTTACCCATCGGAGACGGGTTCCAAGACACTAATTTACTGGCTGCTTGCTGGGCATCCAACGGGTATCCTTGAGCTTGATCTGGACCGGCAGTGCCTAGCTGTAATGGATTTGCCATTGGATGTTTCGTCCTTCGAATATGGCCGCTCGTGGGTTGTTTTGCCAGCAGAACTATTGAGCTGGATCAGCTTCTTTCGCTGAGTTCAAAGGAAGGGGTTTTCACAAGGATAATTGGGTTTGCTGATGAGGACAATGTTTTGTTCATAAGTACTGATATCGGCACATCATGATCCAGCTAGAGTCGATGCAATCTAAGAAAAGAGTCTTTTACGCCTATGCTATTCAAAAAGTTGCCGGTTACGCACATACCATAAAAAAATTTCCAGACACGTATGTGTCATGAGCTCAACTTTTGTTTACCCGTGTGTCATTCCGTTCACATTTTGTTAGAACTTAACAGTTCCGTCGATCCGACAAGTGGGACCCGCATATGAAAATAACTATTTTACCCCTAGCTATTTACATGTCTATACCTGCTCCTCCTCTGTGTCAATCCCGTGCTCCTCTAGCTGCCGCCGCCGGCACGTCGGGCAGCGAGAGCTCAAGACGTCTCCCAGCTCGCGGCTGTACATGTAGGCTCTCGTGATCCTCAAGATTGCTAGCGCCGCGAACGTGCCGGGGAGCGCCTGCTGGAACCGCAGCCAGAACGCAACGACGCTCAGGGACATGGCCGTGACCCTCTCGCACGGGGGCAGCACGACGACGTCGCTCCAGCCGCCGCGCAGCACGAGACGGAGCTCGCCGGCGACGCGAGGAACCGCAGCAGCGGGTCGTCGCGGTCGGGTTCCGCGGGGTGCTGCAGCGGAGCCGGAGCCCAGAACGGTGGGAGAGGACGGCGCCGCCGCCGCCACCGCCGGCCAGATCCGGCCGGTGCCTCTCGTCGGCGCACCCGCACGGCCAGGCGCGCCCGCGCGGCCAGGCGAGCTCCGCGGCCGGCAGGCGGCGCGCACGAGCTCCGCGGCCGGCCATGGCGGCGCGTCGAGCTCCGCGGCCGGCCATCGCGTCGAGCTCCACCCCTCCCACGTCGTGCTCGTCATCCGGACCAAGAGCGCCAAGGACATCGCGCGCGAGCTCCGGGTCAGGTGGGGATTCGTGTTCCGCCATGTCGAGGGTCCGGGACATTTCCGAGTCCTACGACACCAACGGGAAGTACGTGCCCATCTACGGCCCTGACCCGGTGGTGCCGGCCTAGACCGCCGCGTCGGTGGCCGGCCTCATGTTCGTTCGTCGTCTGGGTCTGAATATGGACGCTGCTGGTCGTTAAAAAAGTTGCCGGAGAAAGGAGAAGGGGAGGAGGAGAAAGAAGATTGGTGGGGCCCACAGGGGTAAAATGGTCATTTCACCTGTCGGTTTGACACTGTTAGCTTAGAATATGGACAGAATGGCACACGCGTAAACAATAGTTGAACTCATGATACACATGTATCTGCAAACTTTTTTGTGACATGTGCGTAACTGACAATTTTTTTAATGGCATGTGCGTAAAAGACTCCTAAGAAAATGGCAAACCTCGATGTTGTCTGCCATCCATTTGCAAGTATCTGTACAGGAGGTATGTACGCTATGCTTCTGCATTGCAGGTGTAACAACCAAGTTAGTTTTCATGCTTGTTCATGATGAATGTTTTTCATACCATGGGTGCTAACCAACAATATCAATTAACGTTGCATCAATTGTCTTTTGTCCCTCAACAGTTATTTGAATGTACTATAACAATGTTGGTTACAGTGAACATAATAAATAAAGATTTTTTTTGACAACCAATAAATAAAGGTTTGAAATTTGTTTAAGAATAATAGAACTAATCAGTATTGTTATTTGTCTATTGTTGTACGCAAGAATTTCCATAGTAGTATTATGTGGTTCAAATTTGACGAACCTTTTCCCACATGATGTACACAAAAACTTTGAGGTTTTTTCGGTACACAATACCACCCTGTACCACCGGTTGAAAAGAACTCGTATGTAATAGAAAAGGATCTATGTGTAAAGATCCGACGGTTGAGATTAATTCTGTATCACCGGTTTTTTTGTGTGGTATGGGTGGTATTCATAGGTGGTATGGGTAGTATATGGGTATTATTGGAAATGCAAAGTGATATTATTGTAATATATGAAATGAAATGTGCGTCACGGGTGACAGGGCGAATGGAGGGAGGAGGAAAATTTTTCCAAATAATATACATCAAGCAAATTACCATTTTACCCATAGCAAAAAATCGATAATACCACCGAACTACCGCTGGGTGGTATTGTGTACCGAAAAAAACTTCTAAACTTTGCTCAAAACAACTGAAATGTCACATGAGTAACCTAACCAATTAACACATTTGGGAAGCTAAACTACTTATATTCTTTCAAAGGGTACTTTTTATCTCTATACACTTTTTATGGTGTTATGACATACAGATAATTTTGTTTGATATGTGGGATGTAATAGTTCCTTCGTGCCCCTTGATGAAAAGAGCCCTACTGCAACTTGGCCTCATCTTTCAATCTGAGTTTAGTAGCTATGGATAATAATATCTTTAGCAGCTTGCCAGCTTGTAACTAAAATGTTATGATATACAGTGCTAGTCAAAGTTTTATTTCTGTATTGTGCGTATTAACAAACTGGTGTCTATTTTGGACCCAAGAGAGTATCAAATAGTAAGTGTACATCTCATCAGGTGGATTGAGTGTGCCACCTTGGTTGAAAGTTCCACTCCATGCATCACCCCTTGCTTGAGGTTTTCTTAACCTTGTTGTAACTGATTAGCTCCTAACATTCCCATACTAATGGTTTAGTAAGCTAGATGGTAATTTTTTGGCCCCCATTTTCAATATATAATGGGTCTGAGGAAGGGACGTCACCCCCTGTTGACCATCATTGGTGGAAAAACGACCTTTGTTCCCAAGTATTTGTCTCGGTTCAACTTTGGAACCGGGACAAATGCTTTTGGGGCGACGTGGTCTCGGAAGGTTGTTTGCGCCGCCCCCCACCCGGGACTAAAGGCCTGGCGTCCAACGGCTCCGAGCCGCAATTATTGGCGCCAGACTTTAGTCCCGGGTGGTATTACGACCCGAGACTAAAGGGTGAGCCTTTAGTCCCGGGTCGTAACACCACCCGGGACTAAAGTTTTTGTCCCGGGTGGTATTACCACCCGAGACTAAAGTCTCATCTTACCACCCTGGACTAAAGGGTGCGCCTATAAATCCCTGCCTCCCTTCTTCTTCCTCTGCCCGAGCTCACATTCACCCGAGACTTAAGAGATAGTTTGTGAAGAGCTAGCTAGTTCTTCTCCTAGGGAGGTGATGTCCAATTTTTTCGTCGTCAATTTGTGAAGATTTCTCTCCTCCAAAGTGTTGCTAAGGTTTGATTCTTCATCCTTCCTTCATTTGTTATGATTAAATTTCGTTTTTATGGTTAGAAATGGAGAAAATATGGATTTAGATTTTTAGGTGGTAGGAGGAGCTAAGAGATGTTTTAGATTTAGCTAACATTGTATTTAGTTTCACATATTTTTTAAGCATAGTTTCACATAGGGATTTATCCTCTGATTTTATATTTTTTGCTATAGAGATAATTGGTTTTAACTTTTAGATGAGAGATGCATTTAATTTTACATTTAGCTTAATTTATGAGAAGTTAGTTTATTAAAAAAATGGTCATTACCAAACAAAAATATACTACCTACATATTTCATTTATTTTTGTTAAGTATTTCTTGTTTTAATTTAGAATACATTTAGGCATTCTCTTATTTTTTTTCTTTTTTCCATATACAGTCGGTTGGTTCTCTACCAGTGGTCTTACATCACCAAGCTACATCCCAACATCTCGTACCTAGCTACGTCACCGGCGAGCTGGGGCTATACGTGGCTCGGTGACGTAGGACTGTAGCTAGATAGGAGATGTTGGGCTGTAACTAGTTGATTTGGAACTGTAAGTGGGAGAGCGATGTGCGTGTATATGATGGTGAGGTGAGGCTGTAGTTCGTAGATGATTAGGGTCATTAGAAAAGGTATAGTACAGACTTACGTCGCCTCCGGGCTCACTGCACCTGAACGAGCTCTTGCACTTATCTGTTTAGTTATTAGAAAATGAGAAAATAGGTCTTATATATGTTGTTTTTATATAGAATAAATTTGAGCATTCTCTTATTTAAGCATTATTTTATGTATATTACAGAGTAGTCCAGAATAACTATGGCAAGTCATGGCGGCGGTCGTAGAATCAGTTTTGATGACCGGCCACCTTTGGCTCGTCGTCCAGGCATACGCTTCACCCATGGTGTGATTGAGTTACCTAGTGGTGATCGAAACCAAGGACCTCGTCCCAACATAGTAATATTCTTTCGTTGTATAAATTTCATGTTTACGTATTACACACGGATAATAATATTATTTTCATACAATGCAGGTTCTCAATCATTTGCAATGGCTCGCACATGTTGTTAAAAATTTAGGTGGTACCCCTCTTGTTACACAATGCGCCATTGTCGGTCCAAACAATTGCATACAATTAAAAATCTCGTTTGACATAGTCGTTCGAGGACAAAATCACTCCTCGCTGTCTTCAGAACCCATCCAAATGGTATTGATTGTTGGGTGGGGTGCCCCTGCACTGGTTAAGAGGACTTATGAAAGGACCGCCGTGCAGGCATGCTTACAACAACTAAACGCTAATGGGTATTTTGTGCCAGATTACTCTTATTTTCTAATAAAGTCACTTGAGGAAGGAGAAAGTGTCACCAGGACCGCAGAGAGACTTTGTCGGCTAAATGAACATGACATGGTATGGAGCACCATTTACTCTTATTCAGCATTTTTAATGCGTCGTAATAACATTATTCTTAACTATAGGATATGTTTGGTCAAACTTTTGCGGCAATAAGCTTTCATGCAATTCTAGAGCAAGTGATGGATGTTGTGGGATTTTCTTACACAGATTCAAATGCTATACAAATAAGAAATTGGAAGTATCAGGCTCATCTTTCATTTTACAGGCCATATCAGTTTGCCTTGCCGCCACTGTTTGAAATTTATGGAAGTCCATGTGACCGTAATTGTGAAGCGATAGAGAGTGTACTGATCCATTCTCTGGCATATTTCGCTGAAGTTCTCGACTTCAAGATCGGAGACTTCAACTATATAGACTATCTAAGGAAGAAGAATGAAGTATGAAATATGTGTCGTGCATTGATGCACCCCTCTATCTTTGTTAAGACCGTACCTTAAGTATTCATGTATGACCTTTTTATGTTTGTAAGACCTTAATTAAGTATTGATGTACGAACTTTTTTATATTTTTTGTTAAGACCTTAAGTATTGATGTTAGGCCAGTGACTAATTTATTGGAAACCTTAATATTAGGGTTCTCACCTCCAAAGTATTGATTAAGCCTTAATATTAGCCTTTATCACAAATTTTGGAGACCTTAATATATATTAAACTAAAAAAACAATAGGGTCATTGGGGGGCCACCGTTTAGTCTCGGTTGGTAATCCAACCCGGGACTAACGGCCAGCCCTCCACCCGGGACGCAATGATTGGGGTCGGCCTTTAGTTCCGGGTGGTAAACCAACCCGGGACTAAAGGGTTGGCGGGGCCGGCCTTCAGAGGCCTTTTGTCCCGGTTGGTAAAACCAACCGGGACAAAAGGCCTCCCCTATACAAAATCGACAGCACGCTCCCTTTCTTCTTCCCTGCCCGACCATTTTTCACCGAGAGCTCAAAGAGCAAGCTCCTCTCAGCTCCATGGCGCCTCAAACCTAGGGAGGAGTTGCCCAAATTTTTCGTCATCAATTTGTGGAATTTTCTCACCTCCAAGGTATTGCTAAGGTATTATTCTTCATCCTCCATTCATTTGTTGTGTTTAAATTTCGTGTTATGATTTAGAAAAGGAGAAAATAGAAATTTTGATTTAAGAGCTAAGAGATGAGGTTTTTAGTATACTTTAGATTTACTAAAAAGTAGTTATCATTTATTATGATAATCTTCTATCATTCATTTGTACTAAGATTTTACTTTTAGCTAGCTTTATTATTAGAGAAAATAGAATTTATTAATTTAGTTATTAGAAAATGAGACCTAGGGATAGTGTATATTTTTTATACTTAAAATTTTTGCCATAATTAAGAAAATAGAAAATTTGATTTAAGAGCTAAGAGATGTAGTTTTTATATTAGTATACTTTAGATTTGGTAATAAGTAGTTTTCATTTGTTATGATTATCTTCTTTCATTCATTTGTACTAAGATTTTTTTTGTTTTTATATAAATTTTACTTTTAGCTAGCTATATTTAATATTAGAGAAAATAGAATTTATCAATTTAGTTATTAGAAAAGGATACCTAGGGATAGTGTTGTAGAATTAACATGGATATTTTTCACTTAATATCATGCAGATGAACCGGCAATGGATGTACAACACCGACAGACGGTCAGCGGAGTACATTACCGGCATGCATGGTTTTCTCGAAGTGGCGAAAAAAAACAAGGATGCGAGTGGGTTCATGTGTTGTCTATGCTCCGATTGCAGAAACGAAAGAGACTACCATGACCCGGGCACACTTCACCTCCACTTGTTGAAATACGGATTCATGCCGAACTATGTGGTTTGGACCAAGCACGGTGAAAGAGGGGTTGTGATGGAAGACGACGAAGAAGAGGAGGAGGGTATTCCGGACTGGGTCGCAGGTCAAGCTTTTGCAGATACTTTAATGGAAGATGCTGACGAAGAAGAGTTACCAGCACATGCTGATGGGCCTGCTGATGATCTCGGCCAGGTTCTACAGGATGCACAAAGGGACTGTGAAAATGAAAAAGAAAAGGCAAAGTTTCAACATATGATCGAAGATCACAAAAAACCGTTATACCCATATTGCAAGCCAGGTCACAAAAAGCTTGGTACTACACTAGAAATGCTGCAATGGAAGGCAAAACATGGTGTGTCTGATAAGGCATTTGAAGGGATGCTAAAAATTGTGAAGGACAAGCTTCCGAAGAACAATGAATTACCGTCCACCACATATGAAGCAAAACAGACTGTGTGCCCTCTTGGGTTGGAGGTACAGAAGTTCCATGCATGCCCTAATGATTGCATCCTATATCGGGGTAAGGATTACCAGAATTTGGATGCTTGTCCTGTGTGCAAAGCGCTACGTTATAAGATTCTGCGAGATGAAGATGCTGGTGATCTCCAGGGGCACCGTGACAAGACGAAGAAAGTTCCGGCGAAGGTTATGTGGTATTTTCCTATAATACCACGTTTGAAGCGTTTGTTCCGGAACAAAGCACATGCTAAGTTGATGAGATGGCACGCCAAGGAACGTAAGCAAGACAACCTGCTGAGACATCCGGCTGATGGGTCTCAGTGGAGAAAGATTGATAGAGAATTCAAGACATTTTCTGAGGACGGGGAAAGGAACATAAGGTTTGGTTTAAGTACGGATGGTTTCAATCCATTCGGGGAGTTTAGCAGTGGTCATAGCACTTGGCCTGTGACCCTATGCATGTTCAACCTTCCTGGTTGGATGTGCATGAAGCGAAAGTTCATTATGATGCCGGTGCTCATCCAAGGTCCAAAACAACCCGGCAACGACATTGATGTGTACCTAAGACTGTTGGTCGATGAACTATTACTGCTATGGCGGGAAGAGGGCGTACGTGTGTGGGATGAGGATAGGCAAGAGAACTTCGATCTACGAGCATTGTTGTTCATAACCATCAACGATTGGCCTGCCCTAAGTAACCTTTCTGGGCAGACAAACAAGGGATATCGGGCATGCACGCACTGTTTACATAGAACACAAGGTATTCATCTCAAAAACTGTAAGAAGGTCGTGTATAATGGTCACCGTTGTTTCCTTCCAACTAATCACCCTTGACGGAAGAAAGGGATGCATTGGAAAGGGAAGGCTGACCATCGTACGAAGCCACCCCATTTTAATGGAGATGCCGTATTTGAGATGGTAAATGATCTAAGGGTAGTATTTGGAAAGGGTGCTGGTAGTGAACCTGTTCCAACTGACGCCAACTGGCGTGCGCTAATGTGGAAGAAGAAATCTATATTTTGGGAGCTACCTTATTGGCGTAGCCTTGAGGTCCGACACGCAATTGACGTGATGCACCTTACGAAGAATCTTTGCGTGAATGTGCTAGGCTTCATGGGTTGTTACGGTAACCCGAAGGATACCAACGAAGCACGAGAGGACCTGAAAGAATTTCGTAAGATTCCCAAAGTTCCGTGGGAGGGTGATGATGAAACTGATCCGGAAGAGGATGATGATGATGTTGATTACTATGGTCCTGCTAGTTACACTCTCACCAAGAAAGAGAAGGAAAGCGTGTTTGATTGCCTGAATAGTATTAAGGTTCCATCTGGCTACTCGTCGAATTTAAAGCGGATCATAAATATGAAAGAGAAGAAGTTCACAAATCTAAAGGCCCATGACTGTCACATGTTGATGACACAGTTGCTTCCAGTTGCGTTGAGGGGTGTTCTATCAGAGAATGTACGATTACTGGTCGTAAAGCTTTGTGCATTTCTCAATGCTATTTCACAGAAGGCAATCGATCCAGCCAAGCTAGGAAAGCTACAGAATGATGCGGTTCAATGTCTTGTCGGCTTTGAGTTGGCATTTCCACCTTCCTTCCTCGATGTTATGACGTACCTCCTGGTACACCTTGTGAAAGAAATTACTATTCTCGGTCCAGTATACCTTCACAACATGTCGCCTTTTGAGAGGTTCATGTCGATCCTCAAGAAATATGTTCTTAACCGTGCCCGTCCGGAAGGAAGCATTGCTAAGGGATATGGAACTGAGGAGGTCATTGAGTTTTGTGTTGATTTTGTCGACACAATTGACTCGATTGGGCTTCCAGTATCACGACACGAGGGGAGGCTACAGGGAAAGGGTACCATCGGAAGGAAATCAAGTTTGAGCAATAATACTGATTTGTTCCATAAAGCACACCTAACAGTCCTGCAACAATCATCACTGGTGACTCCGTATAGGATGGAACACGAGCAGATTATTGCTTCTCAAAATCCAACCAAATCCCCAGTCTGGATTGCACGCCGTCACTTGGAAACATTTCCCTCATGGTTGAGTGAACAACTAATCGGAAACTCAACGATTCATCCACAACTAGCTTTGTTAGCCAGGGGACCTTGTAGCACAATTACAAGATTTCAAGCTTACGATATGAATGGTTACAATTTTTACACGAGAGCTCAAGATCGCAAAAGCACAAACCAAAATAGTGGTGTCCGTATGGACGTCATCGGAAAAGATGGGGGCAAGACCTGCTATTATGGTATCATAGAAGAGATATGGGAGCTTGAGTACGGAGCGATGAACGTCCCTCTATTTTTTTGCCAATGGGTAAACCTGAATGGCGTAAAGAAAGATGAATATGGAATGACAATAGTGGACCTTACCAAGATTGGGTTCAAAGATGATCCATTCGTGCTTGCCAAAGATGTGCATCAGGTTTTCTATGTGAAGGATATGACTAGCATACCGAAGAATAAAAATCCCCAAGAAGCAGGACCACAAGAGGCAAAGCGTCACATAGTTCTTCCAGGTAAAAGAGTAATCGTGGGAGTCGAGGACAAAACAGATCAATCCGATGATTATGATCAGTTTGATGGCATGCCTCCGTTCGCTGTCGAAGTTGACCCAAGCATATTGCTTGGACATGAAGAGACACCGTACTTACGTGCTTGAGATTAATGTCGTAATGTAATGATTATTGATCAAATCAATTATGTATCGGTTGATCAAATCAATTGTGTATCGGTCTCAAATTTTTTATGAAGTTGAATATGTCATGTGAGATTGACCCACCAAGTTTGAGATTTTTCTAAATTAATTTACTATTTTTTTCAGTTTAATTGAATTTCCGTGCGACATCACCTAGAAATTAAAAGATGAGCTGAGAGCACCCCTGAAACGATCCAGAATGGTGCCAAATTTGGCCACAAGTTCTCTTGTGCCTTAGGAGTCTAATTTATTTGGAAGCCGAATCATAATTCTTGAGTTATTGATGTGTAATTCACAATATTCTAGCTCCTTTAGCACGAAGAAAAAACCTAAAATACATTTAGTCATCAGAAAAATTTAAGATCTTGCGTGAGCTAATATTTTGAGTGTAAATGACAACCAAAAAAATTTCAGACCATTTCGACATAGATGGAGTACACGTGCTTCACAAAGCTATATAGAACCTTTCATCGAACCATGTCTATACCGCTTATGTCTTAACGATTCTGAAGTCCATGCACTTTGCAGTGTTGTATTGGTCTCAAAATTTTTATGAAGCTTTAATATGTCATGTGAGATTGACCCACCAAGTTTGAGATTTTTCTGAATTAATTTACTATTTTTTTCGGTTTAATTGAATTTTTTTGGGAATGCACATCAATATTGCAAATGAAAATTGGAAGTGAATGTTTACAACTCTAAAATATAATTTTGCATAGCAAAGTACAGTTTATTATATTTTAACTAAATATAATTTTGTATGGAAAAAATAGTAAAAGTTACTATATTTTTTTTGATTTCAAAGAGATAGAATGTGAAAATGAGAAAAGAAATGGGAGGGGAAAAACAGTTCCCGCTGAAAATTACACTTTAGTCCCGGGTGGTGTTATGACCCTAGACTAAAGGGGGGCCTTTAGTCTCGGGTGGTAACACCACCCGGGACAAAAGGCCGAAATTTTGCCCTTGCTGCCCTCCCGCGCGAAAGGGGCCTTTAGTCCCGGGTGGTGATATGACCCGGGACAAAAGGGGGGCCTTTAGTCCCGGGTCGTATCACCACCCGGGACTAAAGGCTCTTTGCTCCCGGGTCTGATTACGACCCGAGACTAAAGAGGGGGGGATATATATCCCACGGATCCACCCCTTCTTCCCCAACTCCTCCACTTCACACTCGTCGTCTGGCGTGCCCCTTGCTGATCTCCGCCGGCCATCGTCTTCCCCCGCCGTCGCCCCTGCCTCCGTCGTCGTCGAAGCTCGCACACCGCCGTCGTCGACCCCGTCGCACCCCGCCGTCCCTGCCCGCGCCCGGCCGTCGACACGTCCGGCCGGCCCCGCGCCCTCCGCCATCGGAGCTCCCGGCCGCCGTCGTCCCCACGCCCGTCGACGTCTCCGCCGCGCCCGGCCGTCGCCCGCCGCCGCTCCCGACCGCCGTCGCCCCCGCTCCGCCGCCGCCGCTTCCGGCCGCGCCCGTCGACCCCGCTACGCCGCGCCCAGGTGCCGTCTCCGCACCGGCCCCACGCCCGGCCGCCGTCTCCCCTGCGCCCGGCCGCCGACGTCGTCGACCCCTCAGCCCGCCGTCGCTGCCGGTGAGGGGAACTGCTGACGTCAGCCCCTGATGGCTGACGTCAGCAATTTTTTTTATGTTTTCATTTAATTTATTTGTGTGCTCAGAATTGAATTTAGAGATTTTAGAATTCAATTTAGAGATTTTAGATTTGAATTTAGAGATTTTAGAATTAGAGATTTTAGATTTGAATTTAGAGATGAAATATGTATTTGGAGATGAAATGTATTTAGAGATGAATATGTATTTAGAGATGAAATGTATTTAGAGATGAAATATGTATTTAGAGATTTTAATTTTTTCGCTCGCCCGACAATTAGGTAGTATCGCTCGACACGCACGATTCTTTCCCGACTCGCTCGACCCCGTCCGACACTTAGGTTTTCTCGCTCGACTCGCTCGACTCCCGCCCGACACTTAGGTAGTCTCGCTTGACTCTCGCCCGACTCGGTCGACTCCCGCCCGACTCGGTCGACTCCCGCCCGACTCGGTCGGCTCCCGCCCGACACTTAGGTAGTCTCGCTCGACTCCAACCCGACTCGCTCGACTCCCGCCTGACTAGCTCGACCCTACCCGACACTTAGGTTTTCTCGTCCGACTCGCTCGACTCCCGCCCGACACTTAGGTAGTCTCGCTCGACTCTCGCCCGACTCGGTCGACTCTCGCCTGACACTTAGGTAGTTTCGCTCGACTCCCGCCGACACTTAGGTAGTTTCGCTCGACTCTCGCCCGACACTTAGAAATCATTTATGTATTCAGAAATCATTTACGTAATCAGAAAATCATTTATGTGTTCAGAAAATCATTTATGTATTCAGAAATTCATTTATGTGCTCAGAAAATCATTTATGTATTCAGAAATTCATTTATGTATCCAGAAATTCATTTATGTGCTCAGAAATTCATTTATGTATTCAGAAATTCATTTATATATTCAGAAAATCATTTATGTGCCCAAAAAATCATTTATGTATTCAGAAATTCATTTATGTATTCAGAAAATCTTTTATGTGCTCAGAAAACTATTTATGTGCTCAGAAAATTATTTATGTGCTCAGAAATTCATTTATGTTTTCAGAAATTTCTAGTTATGGATAACAATGAGGACGAGGAGCGGCTGATGGAGAGCCTTATTGCTGGGGGTCCAAATACCGATGTCCCAACCTTCACCGAGGAGGAGTGTAGCCAGGCGGACGCGTTCCTCAACATAACCGGGGACATCGACACCCGCACCGCGGACATCGACTCCCGCACCGCGGACATCGACAGCCGCGCCGAGGACAATAATGAAGACCTTATCATAGTTAATGCAGAAGGTTCCAACGAGGTATATATATCATGCATTAACAAATCCATAAATGCATTAACAACGAGGTATATATATCATTCTGGAACCCCGCGTGAATAACAAATCCGCAACTTGTAGGCTTCAACCTCGACAAGCAAAAAGACTAAGAGAGGTCGTACAAAAGTAATCGTCGATCATGACGTGAAGTTTCATATCACTGAAGTCAACGAGCTTGGCCAGCCATGGGAACCAAAGAAGGTCAGGGACAAGTTTGTGTCCCAATGCGGTGCTATTGTGAGGGACAACGTGCCCATATCATATAGAGAATGGAAGGGAAGGGAAGATAATCCATGGGTGGTTCCGGATCACGTTAAGAATATGTTATGGGATGATATCCTAAAACACTTCACACTTCCACCGGGCGTGAACGCAAACCTTGTGAAGCAGTGGACTCTCACGAAGATGGCAACTCAATTGCAGAGTTTCAAGAAGCAGCTGCACAGAGATTATATCAAGCAGAAACGAACTCCAAATTTTGATGATTATCCTAAGCTAAAGGATCACTGGCAGTCCTTTGTGGATTACAAGAATAGTGAAGAATTCGCCAACAAGAGCGCACGAGCTCAGAAAAGTGCCAGTAAGAAGACGGATTACAACCATCGTCTTGGTCGCGGTGGTTACGCGGTTGCAGCACCCAAGTGGCGGAAGATTGAACAAGACCTCCTCAACAAAGGTATCGTACCAGCGGTCAATGACTGGGAAGAACGATCGAAGAATTGGTATTATGCCCGCGGTGGAAGATTGAACCCTGATGATGGTTCCCTCGAATTCCCACCCACGTTACGGGAGGCGGCACATGAGATAATAAAAAAGAATGAAGACATCAAAGCGGGCAGATTGGTTCCTGACACAGACATGGATGAGCTCACTTTGGCGCTCAGGAATCCGGAACACCCAGGACGTTGCAGGGGCTACGGGGTAGTCCTGTGGAAGTTTGCTTTCAAGGGAAGTGACGACACCTACAGAAGCCGCAAAAGAAGAAGGGAGCGTGAAGAGGGGCGGTGGCGTGAAATGATGGAGCAGAGACTTAAAGATCAAGAAGATCGTATGAATGTAGAGATTGAACGACGAGTGGCCGCCGTGGTAGCTCAGATCACCCCTGCCGAAGCACTGCCCCAAGCACCGGTGGATCCCGTCATTAGCCCTTCCGCTCGCAAAAGCAGTTGTGCTTCCATAGAGGCCCCCGGAGAACAAAGGGCGGCAAACCAAGAAGAAGTTCAAGTAGAGGACAACGAACGGTACCCTGTGGATGAACTCTATCAGCGCACCGCATGTGAGCTGCACAAGCCGATCGGCAACATCACAATGAAGGTATATATAAACCTGATTATACATGCAATTATCTCAACCTTTGATGCATGTCTCAGGCATTTAATAACTTCATCATTTCTCTACATATATATAGGTGGCGTACAGAATGGCTTTAGCACATCTCCCAGGACGTACAAGCCACGACATGGAGATTCCAGCTGGCTACGCCTCAGTTGGTTTGGAGGAGATTGTTGACCCAAAGTTTGACGACATAGAGCTAGACATCCAAGGAGGTGACGGGGAAAGGACACTCCGTGATGCGCTTCACAGTATCATATTGTGGCCCAAACGTTACATCATAATACCTAACATACCGCCTCCGAGTGTTGCCGAGCAGCAGCCACTATCTCCCGGGCCGTCAACGATCCCTCCGAGTGTTGCCGAGCAGCAGGCACCATTTCCCGGGCTGTCACCGGGCCGGTCGTCGCCGAATGATTGGAGCTCACCGTCTCCACAACGAGGGAATTCTCCTGCCGCGAGCGATGACGATCGTCAGCAATCACCACCAAAGTATCAATCACCACCAAAGCAGCCTTCACTAAAGCCTGCCAAGAGGCGGTCTCGATCAAAATCTACCGCGTCTATGCCCGTGCCAAATCCGGATCCCCCGAAGAAGAAAGGGAAAAAGCTGCCTATTAAAAGGAAGCTGCCATATGACATGACAGCATCAGAAAATGAGGCGGAGTGTGATAAGCAACTCAAGGCGTGGATTGAAGGGAATAAAGAGGCTGCTAAACAAAAACGGCTCGAAGAAATGGAAGCAGAAAAGAATAAAGATCGTCCGCAAAAACTCAAAGCTTTCATAGAGAAGAAGGAAGCAGAAAAGAGACAAGAAATTATAAAACCCCTACTAAGTGATTATGACCGATCGCTGCACAAGTCCCTAAAGAAGAAGAGACAAGGAGGGTCACCAAATAGTTATATCGACCAAGTACCAGGGTCGACGATGCCACAGGATTATAGGAAGAAGAAGAAGGCAACACAAGCGTTGACGTCGACAAAAGAGCCTTCAACGAAGAAGGCAACACAAACGTCGACGTCGGCGAAAGAGCCTTCAACGAAGAAGGCAACACAAACGTCGACGTCAGCGAAAGAGCCTTCAACGAAGAAGGCAACAGAAGCGTCGACGTCGGGAGTACAGACTTACGTCGCCTCCAGCCTCACTGCAACTGAACGAGCTCTTGCAGTTATGGACGCAGAACAACTAGCAAATGTCATTCAAATGCAAGAAGCAACAGGGCTCCCACTAGAATATGTTCTCGGCCACGAATCACCTCCTCGGGACAAAAACTTCGTACCTAGATGGCACTACGAGCATGGGAAATCTTTTGTCAAGCCAGAGTTGGTGAAGAAACTCCCTACTCAGATGCGCAGATTGCATGACTTCTACATGAAGACGTCTAAGGCGGGCCTGGAGATGATTGGCATGCTTGTTAAACCAGGAGATTTTGCTGGTGAAGGCGAGAAGTTGTCCTGGCTGCGATTCAAGAATATTTATGAAATTTACCATCTTGACTCCTTGAATACCGATCTTGTCATGGCCTGGTGCCTGTAAGTGACGGTGCAATACATACCCTAATTAACAAATTTATGCATACTCTAATTATTAACTTTGTCTTTCATTTTCTGTAGCCTGGAAATGCATAACATGGGGAAGAATGGTTACCAACGAATAGGTTTCATGGACCCATCTTTAGTTAATCAAGATCAAGTAAACAAACAACCAGAAACAACATTCAAAACAATCCTAAGGACCTTGTGTGAATTGCATTACAAGGATTTGATACTTCTACCTTACAACTTCGACTAAGTGTGATTACCATCTTAATTGCTAAGGGTTTGCATTTCTAATTATCTTAGTTAACATTATTTAGTTCTAATCTTTTGAGCTTCTTTATATACAATTTTCACTGGATTCTTCTCATAATTGATGTCAACAGAAGCAACATCCTTGTCTTTGATTCGTTGAGAAGAGATCCGAACAAATACTCGGACCTTCAAGATATGTTTCAAGAGTAATAATTCTATCCATACGTTCCCTTTTATGCAATAGTGTGCTTTTACTAACACTATCTAGCTCTAACTTTCATTATTTTCTGCCAGAGCTTGGGAAAAATTCAAGGCTGTCAACCCTGGACAATGGAGACCTAGAATAAACTTCTCTACAAATTTTCCGGTACGTAAACCAAATAACAACTTCAGCTTGGGCAAATTAAAAATGTATAACACTATTTTTTCATAATTATCTTCTTCAATTCAGTGTATGAGACAGGAACCAGGGACACATTTATGTGCATACTATGTGTGTGAGTTCATCCACAATTTCTGCGAGGCAGACCCGTCAGATTGTACTGTAAGTATTATTTTAAACCAATTAATAATACATCTTTTTCTAACCGCTTATATATTTAATTCTTGTGTGTAATATATTAAATTATTTGCACATTGCAGAACAATATGATTAGGGATGCAATCATTGAGAAGGACCGACTCTTGGCGATTCAAGAAGGTCTCTGCGGATTCATAATGGACCAGGTGATTAATCCACAAGGCAGAAATCACTATGACGGTCATCGAATTGATAAATTTTAATTAGCACCTCGGGTGGAACTTTAGACTAGAATTAGTATGAAACGGTATTTTGATGTATATATATACTACTTTCAGAAAATACTATCTATGCTTTCGATGTAATATAATGTGTGTATATATTTATTTATAAGTTTATTCTCTTCATATAGTACGTATAGTAGACACGTATAATTAGTGCAAACATTTATACGTACATGTAAATTACACCCAAATACGTGAGAATATACGCGTATAACATTATTAGAACAATTGGAATTGAAACAAAAAAAATGACAGCGGGGTCTTTAGTCCCGGGTGGTAATGGTGTGACCTCCCCTTTTGTCCCGGGCGGGGCTACCACCCGGGACTAAAGGGGTGGCGCACAGGCGCTGGTGTGCCCTCCCCTTTTGTCCCGGGCGGGGCTACCACCCAGGAATAAAGGGCACCCTTTATTCCCGGTTGCCCACCCGGTGACAGGGGGGCCTTTTGTCTCTCCCTTTTCGTCTCGGGTGGGCTTTAGAGACTTAAAGCCTTTCCCACCCGGGACGGAAGACTGTTTTTCCACCAGTGCATACAAAAGATTGTGGACTGAAACGCTGGATCGCTTGATTGTGGACTGTGTCTTCAGCAGAGAGACCTGGCTCTCGACACTCAGGCATATTCTCCTCCAGAACCTAGCTCCGGACCGCCCGGTGAAGTTCGCGGATTGATGGTGCTCCGCTAGGAAACAGGTCGCTAAGGTGCGAAGGAAAGGCTTCGACTCCTTCGTCTGGCTGGTCGCTTGGTCGTTGTGGAGGGAGCGGAACAGACGTGTCCACGACAAGAAAACTCTCATACCGGTGGCGCTTGTGCCGATGATTCTGGATGAGGCTAGGTCTTGGGCGCGTGCCGGCTTTCTTCCGCTTGCTCGGCTGTTAGGTGTTCGCCCGGTGAGGGCGGTGTAATCCTTTTACCCTGAGTCTCTTTTCGTTTGACTACGTGCCTGTCTGTAATCTAAACCGACAACCTCTTTTTTCTCCTTAATGAAAAACGTGCTTTGCACGTTTTAAAAAAAAATTTCTTTGTTGGTATTGTTCTGTCCAAGTAATGGCACTGAATCATTAGTCTTTTAGCCTCTAGCCATTGACGTTTGATGTAGAAATTGAAAACTCATAGAATGGAATTTGAATGTTTGGCGGTATAAATTAACTTTTTTGTTAGGTTTCTTAATGGTGTTTGTGTAATAGTCAAGATGTGATTATTCAAATCTGGGAATTTAGGTATAGGCTCCAATGTCCTACAATAGTGAAGCTAATGTAAATCGTTTTAACAACCATAAACAAAATGATTTCTGATGATATTCATTGTTTGGCAGGCATCTAGAGTTGTGGCCCTGCTGCATAAATGGCTCAATTGGTTTCTCCATCTGTTATGCTAGCCTGCAATGCTATGGTCTATGCAGGAATCAACCTTTCCATGTATAGTATGTTTCTGCTTGGCTGTAAGCAGAGTCGCCTGAATCAGTCGAGCAAACACAACAATATTCCTCTTATATCTCGTCAATTTGTGCGAGCTTAAACTAGTGCATCAGTGTTCACTCTATTAACTAATATAAGTACCGGCAGCTGTTCATTTTTTGGAAGAAGTCCATTTTTCATCATCGAACTATTGTTAAAGTTTGATTTTGACTATTAAACGTCAAAATTAGGAATCTTTGGCCATTGACACTACTAGGCACACAACCTTCTCTAACGGTTGAGAACCCCCTTTAGTACCGGTTTTCAAACCGGTATTGTTCTATTGGTATTAATGTGAAGTCACATTAGTACCGGGTGGAGAAACCAGTACTAATGAGCATATTAATACCAGGTAGGTATAGGCCCGGTACTCATGTGTTTTGCCCGTTCCTGGTCCTGTCCACCTCCGTCCACCCCTTTTTTCCTTTTTTTTATTCTTTTTATTCTTTCAGTTTTCTTTTTCTACTCCCATTCCAAATCTCACGAACACATCTCATTCCAAATCTTATGAACATACAACTCATATATATCTCAATCACATATAACTCATATACATCTCACAATCACTTGTATCTCAGATTTTACAAGAACAGAACAACTCTGATTCAGATACTACAAGAAAATCAAATCAAGCAGCACACATGAACACGAATCAATTTTTGACAAGAACCTTGATGACCCAGCACCGATGCGTCTTGCCGGAGGCGGGGCAGGCACCGTGCCGGCTCACTACGGCCAGGCCAAACCTCCGCCGGTCGGCCACCGCGCCCCCAGGCCTCTCGTCGGCCGGCCGGCCGCCGAGCCCGGCCGCCTGCCTCCCGCCGGCCGGCCGCCCGCCGAGCCCGGCCGGCTGCCCTCCCAGCCCGGCCGCCTGCCTCCCGCCGGCCGGCCGCCCTCCAAGCCCGGCAGCCCGCCGCGCCCCCAGGCCTCGCCGGCCGCTCGCCACACGCGCCAGCCTGCCTCCCACTGCGCCCCCAGATCGAGATCCGTCGACCTGCATGCATGCGGGAGGAGAGCAGTGAGAGAGATGGGTCAGAACGAAGGGGTAAATGAGAAAGAGATAAGGTGAGGATGGGGAACTAGCGAACGAGAACGCTGATATTTTCTAAGTCTCGCGGGGCAGCAGCAGGGGTACCGGTTTCTTTTTTTTCCCTGGTACTAATGTGTCTACGTTAGTACCGGGGCTAGTTTCCACCCGGTACTAATGTTGTTTGGCCACATTAGTACCGGGTGGGAATTAGCCCCGGTACTAACGTGGATACATTAGTATCGAGGCTAATTCCCACCCGGTACTAATGTGTTTTCACGAGGGCGCGTCGAGGCACTTCCTTCCCACCCGGTACTAATGTGCACATTAGTACCGGGTGCCAATATAACTGGTATTAATGTAAAAATGGTTCTGGGATGGATGAGTGTTTCCCTAGTAGTGTGAACTCTTGAAACCGTTCACTTTTGGTCATCCGACGGTTTTGCAACGACGCGGGCTCCATATCTCATGTTCCATATCTCATGCATTTTATGCATTACTTATAAAGTTTGATGAATTTTTATTTGTTAGCTTTTGTTCGCTGATCATGAGCCATATGAAAAAACTCGCTGTCTCCCTCCCTCGGAGCTAGGACCAATACTTAGGGGGGGCCAAGTTGTCTTGTGAAAACTAACATGTAGACATATGCTAGAGTAAATAGTCACCAACTGAAAATTTGCAAATGATATGAACTGCGGTATTGACAGAGATGCTTGAGGCCAATTACTCTCATTTGTTCCTCCCCAATTGTCAATTTGACCAAGGCCAGTGTGTACTACTTACTCAATTTTTTCGTTTCTAAGTGCCATAGTTCACCTTTTTCACAAAAAAAGTGCCATAGTTCATCTTTGCGTTGAAAAAAATATGATACTATTAGGTTTTACGTGATAGCAAAACCAAATTACATGAGAACGTGATGCAAAAAATATCATCCTCAAGCTAAATTACTTGCTACATCCTTGCGGCAAGGGGGGCCATGGCCCACCTTGGCCAGGCTGTAGCTCCGCCAGTGCTCACGCGGCGGCGACCGCTCCGAGCTGTTTTTTTTTCTTTAGCAAAACTGCGAGCTGTTATGGGTCCGTCATTCATAAGTTGGGCCTATAAGGCTCATGGGCTCTCATGCGAACTGAGTTATTCGGTCTGTTATGGGCCCGTCAGTTACAATTTACATACCCTCCCTTCCCACCACCACCCACATTCCTCCAGCGGCCAGCCCAGCAGCACATGACATGAGTGGAAATGAGGGTTTGCCTTGCCGACGCCGCAGGTCCCCGGCGGCGGCGGCGGCGGCGGCCCCACTGGACAACGACGACCTTCTCTCAGATATCCTCCTCCGTCTTCCCCCGTCACCATCCTCCCTACCCCGCGCCTCGCTCGTCTGCAAGCACTGGCGCCGCCTCGTATCCGGCCCCGCCTTTGTTCGCAGCTTCCGCGCCCGCCACCGCCGGGGCGCTCCCGTCCTCGGCTTCTTCATCAAAGAGAGAGAAGACACCGTTTCCTTTACCTCTACCTTGGACCCGCCTGACCGTCTCCCGCGCGGGCTCTTCTCTTTGAAGCTGGATGGCAGCAGATGCCGAATCCTCTGCTGCCGCCATGGCCTCGTCCTCATCAAGAACCATCCACAACTCCTGGTGTGGGAACCCTTCAGTGGCGACCTGAGCCGCCTATCGTACCCCCCGGAGTTCGGTAACGGCGGGAGCTTGCTGGCCCAACACGCGGCGGTGCTTCGCGCACCCGGTGACGCCCACGCCGGTGAGGGCCATTCGATCCCTTTCCTGGTGGCTTTGATAGGCATTGATACAACATGTACACGGGCCTTCGCATGTGTGTACTCGTCGCAGACTGGCGCATGGGGCAATCTCATCTCGACGCCGTGCCCATTCAAGGTGCCTTTTTGTCCCACTAGTACTCTGATTGGAAGTTCCCTTTACTGGTTGCTTGGTCAGCCGATGGCTATCCTCAAGTTTGATCTGGATAGGCAATTCCTAGCGGTGATAGACACGCCATTGACTAATTGTTCCTACGACATGTTTCATCATTGGGTTATGCCTGCTGAGGGTGGTGGCCTTGGCTTCCTTTGTCTGCTAGGCTACAACGCCCAATTGTGGATGAGGAAGATGGGTTCTGATGGTATTGCTGGATGGGTGCTTGGAAGAACTGTTGAGCTGGATAAGCTTCTTTCACTGAATTCAGAGGAGGAATTTCCGGTGATGATATTGGGGTACGCTGAGGAGGACAATACATCTTTTCTTTTTACCGGTATTGAAATCAGTATGGTCCAGCTAGGTTCAAATCAGTTTAAGAAACCTTTCAGTATTCAAAATATTGACACCTATCATCCATTTGCCAGTGTCTATACAGCAGGTAAAAGCGTACTTGTACAATGCAGCGTAACAACATAGTCTTTTTTATTTAATTCTTGTTGATCACGATGCTTTCATAGTTTCATATCACCGAGTGTTAAATTAACAATTTCAATTCTGGCTGCATCAATTGTCTTTGCCCCTTGATGATGTCTTAAACATATATGTACTATTTTTTTCTGTGAACAAAATGGTTGACACAATCTTTCACTAATAGTAGAGGTAAAGTGTATTTGATTGCCTTTTGCCTCATGCACGAAATTGCATACACTAATATTTCCAGTTGCAAAGCTGTAGCTGACTTTCTTTCCTGCTGTGATATGCACAACTGTAGCAGTAGCGATGCTCAAAAAAAAAACTGTAGCAGTAGCGCATAAAAAACTAAGCTTGAAACAACTGAAACCAAACACTAAATGAGTAACATAACCCAATACCATTGTAGCAAAGTTTTATTCAAAACCTCTTCATTTTCCTATGGCTACCAGCTAGCATTGCTTATAATTAAGTCCATAATAACGGCATTGCTCGATCTTTGTGGACTAATAGGAGCCCTATTGCAAATGTTTTTTTTTGCTGAATGCATTCAATTAATAATAAATTTAGTGTAATTTGTAGATATTGATTCCCTATCAGTTTGAGTTTATTTATGATATCTGACTAAGATGATATGGACAAACATAAGAACAAAATCTTCTTATTATTATTTTCCTTATCAGTCAAGTAGTCTCAACTGTACATGATCTTCATCACGAGATAGATGAGGATTACTGTTTTCTGAATTATTCTTTGCATGGTAGTACATACTGTTTTGTTGTCTATTTAAAATATTCTAGCACAGGTGCGCTATCTTTCTCAAATTATATATGTGGGTTCATCTGCATCTATATTTTTTTTGCTCATGTCTATCTGGCTTTTATGTTTTAGTATCATTTCAACTTTTTACTTCTTATGATGCGCTAGGTATGGGCATTGCTGCACATGATGGAGCTGAACCGTTGCAGGATACATAAGATGTTTGTCTGGTTACAGTTCTGGCATAACGTGTTTGACCAGGTAATGCAATATTATGTTCTGAATTTAGGTTGCTATGTGACCTCTTTAATTTCTTAAAAAAAATGTTTGCTCATTTAATCAAATCAGAGGACTCCAGAATCCTTTCTGGAACTGTTCTGCCCAGTTGTTTTCTACCTCCCATTGTCTTGCTTAGCAGGCTGCCTCCTGGCTCTTTTCTTTAGGACTGGTGACATTCCAGGATCTGTATGTGTCCCAAAAGGGTTGATCTACTCCGGAAAGGGGATAGACCAGCCACAGCCAGGTTACTCCAAGAGATGGCTACGTTACAAAAAGCAATATATCTCTTCCTTCCCTAAGTCCTAACCGACTAGGATTTTATAAGTTGGGGCAAGGAACCTTCCAAAATACATCAACACCCAACTCAAGGCAGTACATCATACAAGATCTATGGGTATCATGCTACTCTAGTGGCCCAAACTTATCTAAATCTTGTCTGGTTGACCTTGGAGTTTGGGATCTCAGGGAAACCCCGCCAACCAACTACTATCTTGTGGTATCCCTAGGCCAGTTGCTGGTCTAAACATTGATTGCTGGCTTTCTCATCCGAACATCCCTTGCATAGCAGTTCTCCATTCACCTCCTCTTGTCTACCTTCACTCATCTCCCTTTTTTTTAACTAAATGTTCCACTTCCACCCTTATCTTGGATTTGTTGTTTTGGTTTCCTTCACTTCAGTTAATCGACCTTATTTCCAGTTTGCCTCCTTAATTATCCAATACTCGCTGCTTTATAGTGCTGCTCTTGCGGCCTCACCGATAGTGGATGTCCTAGGACTCTTTCCCTATTTGCACGTAAGTTTATACCTTCTTATAGTTTTTAGTGGGAAGACTATTTGGCTGCATCTTCATTGTACATAAATGTTTGCAGCATTGCAAGTTTTCACATTGAAGAAGGCACTCTCATGTTTCATAGTATCATATAGTTTGGTGTGTTTTACTAATTTTATGATAAATAATACCGGCGAAGGTTTGATTTTGATACTCAGTGAAGTGAAAAAAATAGTATCATATAGTTTGGTGTGTTTTACTAATTTTATGATAAATAATACCGGCCAAGGTTTGATTTTGATACTCTGTGAAGTGAGAAAAAAAGAGTGGTGTCTATTTTGGACCTCAAAATGTCAATTAATAAGCAGAAGCATAGCATGGAGAAAACTGACTGAATGACCTAATCTTAAATGCATAGTCAGTGCTTGATGCCTTGCTTGAACTGACTAGTTCTTATAATTTGTAACAAGTATGTCTATGAACTAGTTGCATATCACCGCATTTCTGTAACTGTGCTTCTGATACCCGTTCAACACACTGTAGTACATATTGATCCAATGGCTAAGCGGATTAGTTACTTTCCCCCTACTGGGTGTATTGAATCACTGATCTATAAGTAGCCAGTGAGATCAGATGTTATCCAAGACTTGATAACTTGCCAACAATAGAATTTGAAGACACTGCGGTACAACTCAAGTATTCTTCAATTGCTGCTCTCTGTTTCTAGATGACAGTTTCTGTCTAATGATGATAAAGTAATTCATACAGAGATTTGTACAAGCACGGGCCTCGTATTCATATAAGGATAGAGCTAGTGTTGTTGTTTGCTTGCTAATAATACAATTGTACAAATTGGTGGTGATAATGATTTTATTCTTTGGCAGGCATCAGGAGTCTCGTGGAATATCCAGTTGGGTTTCTCTCCATCTCCTATGCTAGCTTGCGATTGCATTGTCATGGTCGACGCAGAAGTTGACCTTCACATGCAGTCTTCCTACTTTCCTAATATATTTCTCGATGCACAACTGATGTTTTTAATCCTACCTTTCCTATTATATTGTATAATACGTTGTTTTTTATCAAGAGAAAAAATAATGCTTTGAAGTTGTGAAGATCGATCGTATTGCACGGTGTTGATTGATTGGTAGACATATGAAGCTTGAGAGCTTTGGAAATGGCAAAAAATTATTTTTCGCACCAGTTATTCCTCCGAAAAGGTTCTTTCATGTTTCTTTGTTCCAAATGCAGGGTAACATCATTTAAATGGAGGGACGAGGTTCCTACAAAATTTGTATCGGAAAACCTGCATTCCAAACGTACACCAAATTGTTTTGAGCCGCCACCACCACAAGAAATGCACACCAAATTGTTTTGAGCCGCCACCACCACAAGAAATGCACGAGATGCGGTTTGGAGACGCAGTTAGTATGGGTGTGATTAGCAGCCCGACTAACTCTAGCCTCGCTAGAATCTGAAGCCAGGCCAGTCTAAGCATGTCTAATACAATGCAATTCGCTTGTGTTTGGCAGGGTGCATAGGGATAATCTGACTTGCTATGCTCGTGTTCGGTAAGCTACACAACATGATAGAATCTGAAGTCAGACTAGCCTAAGCATGTCTAATACAATGCAATTCGCTGGTGTTTGGCAGGGTACATAGGGATAATCTGACTTGCTATGCTCGTGTTTGATAAGCTGCACAATATGATAAGATGACCATGTTCCTCCTATAGGTGAAGTTACCACCCATCTTCTTCCCTACTGTCCTCCGACGGGTTGGAGCTCGGCCGGCGCCACTCCTCCCCCATCGATAGCGGCAAGCTCCAGGGCAGGCGGAGGCGACGCAGGGTGGAGCCAGGCGGCCGGCGGGGCGAGCTAGGGCGGCCGGCGGGGATAAGCACGGAGCGCGAGGCCACCGCTGCCGGGTTCCCTCTCCCGCCGTCGTCGCCGACCTGCACCGCGCAGGAGGGAGGAAGGCCACCGGCGTCCGCGCGAGCAGGCGCGGGAAGACTAGGGACGTTGACCTCCGCGCCGGCGTCGCGCCGCAAGGGAGGAGGAGGAGTAGCGCGCCATCAGGCTTCCCCCGCCGTCGGCCCCGCCTTCTCTCACGTGGGTACCCTCGTCTGCCGGTCGGATTCGCCACCGCGCACACGCAAGGGAGAGAGGGATCTGCCTGCAAGGCTCAATCGACCTCGAGCACGGCCAATCGAACTGGAGCACGAACAAATCGAGCCTCATCCGTGCTAGCGGAATGGCGTGCTCCCACAACATCATGCTCTTTCGATCGGCTACTCCATCACCGACGGTGGGCCCGCCTCCTCCGCCGCCGCCGTGAGCTCGGCCCGCCTCCTCAGTGCCACGCGCATCATCCCTCTCCCGCTCAAGTAGCAGCTTCCCGCGCATTCCTCCGCCTTCTCCCCGCCGAGATCCAGTTGCCGACTATGCGGGCGACCTCCGTTGCGCGAGGTTGCCGTCGCCGGTCGTGCGGACAAGCTCCGCCAGCGGGGCCGCCGTCGCCGGCCGGAGTGGGGCGAGCTTCGCCGTGGTCATGCGGTGGTGGTGACCTGGCGGGCGAAAGAGAAGGTGAGGGGAAGCAACGTGCCAGCTTGTGTAAGCCTGCACAAGCAGAAACGACCATCCCTCGCATTTCCAGCTAGCCTGGCTAAGACGGCCGTGATACATAATTGGGCCTGGCTAAGAGGCTTATGCAGCTTACCAAACAAGTCCACACCGCATAACCAAAGCCTAGATAAGGCTTATGCAGCTTGCTAATCACCCCCTATGTTCACAATGATTGCAGCATGAACGACAAACGATTGCAACATAAAAGCGACCAATTGCAACATGCCAAGAACATTGTTGCAACACCAATATACAACGATTACAACATCCTAAAAAATAATACAACGAGGGAGAGGAAGGACCCGTCCACTCCTGAAGATGGCGGCTGGGGTCATGCTCCCACTACAAGGAATGTGCCGACTAGTGACGCAAAAAAGGGGCGATTCTCGTCATAAATCGCGATTAATGACGTCGGTTGTTACGAAAACCATCCGTCATTAATTGAGCGTCATAAACCGTGATTAATGATGAGACCTTATTTCACGACGTTATGAGTTTAATGATGCGTATAAAATCGTCCTTACAAAACGTCATAACTTTGTTCTTGCCTCTTTGCCACGCTGGACATAATCTGATGTGGCATGCCAATTGTGACGAACCGTTTGCGTCATAAAACAAATTTGGCCCGTTTAAAGCTGGGTTGAGCTCAACACTGTTACTGTCGGTCGGCGTTGTGCAGAAAGCCCAAAAAAGATTTTGTTGGGGCCATTTGTTGTTTTTTCGACCATAATTTTGATTAGGTTGGGCCCCTTTTTGTTGGGTCGAATCCAACAATTGCGCACATTATTTGCAGCCTTATATGTCATGTTAATTTCAATGAAATTGACTTTTGGCCCAATAAATAGTGGGCTAAGCCCAATGAAGGCCAACAGAAAATTAACTAATCGTGCATCAATATTAATTGATTTCATTTCAATTATGATCCTTTTTAGAATAATTTCGATCTGGTTGGCAAAATAGTAATCAACACATATTTCTTTATACAATAAAACATATCACAAACTATTACAAGATAACAATCTCACAAGGAACATAGAGTAATAAAGCTAAATCCAGGTCATAATCACAAAAGATATTGGAGATTTGATCTAAGGATCTTAACCTATTCATCTTTTACTACTAAGTAGTAGACAAAGGAGGTCTTTACTGTCTTTGGTAAGTTTCTGCAACCTCTTAATCTCACCCGACTGCATTTTCAGAGTTGATTTTGATTCTTTGGTCTTCTTCTTCAAGCTACATAACTCTTTCTGGTGAGCAACAAACCGTTGTCGAAGTTGTACCCCGTTCTGATTAGGAGCGTCAACTCGCTCTTCATCAACACTACTACATAAGGATTTGGTACCCATTCTTGAGTACTCCTCTGTTTTAATCTGTTCGGGAAGAAGCATCATTGACTTGATAGCTTCCATCTAGCAACAGTGGATCCCAAGTTAGATTAGAATCTTGTAATTGATTCGAACTAAGGAAACAAAGGTGTTAAGTTTGTTACCTTGGAGCGGGTCTGAACAGGAGCGGTTATAGATGTTGACCCTTTGGCCCGCTGAAATAAGTACAAGAACAACATGTAAGGGTTGAGATCATTCACAATCGGAAACAATCAAGGTGTTAATGAAGTTTGTTACCTTGGAGCAGGTCTGAACAGGAGTGACTACAGATGTTAACCCTTTGGCCCGCTGAAACAAGTACAAGAACAAGAGATAAGGGTTGAGATCATTGGCAATCGGAAGCAATTTCATCTCTTAAGTTTAATGCGGTACATGAATGATCACATCCAATCCATAATCACCCAAGCATGCAACAAAAATATGGAAAGACAAAGAGCATGAGTAAGCAATATAATAATTTTATCCTTTAATTTCTACAAACTGTTGACGGTAGATAACGCGTCAAATTACGATCCGCAAGCGCACGGGTCGGTTGTAGCTTTTCCCTTAGAGTATCCCCCAAGGTTTATCAATCTGTGGAACAAGTGGATTGCTACGCTCAACTAAGCACTAATCTCGTTGATTTAAAGCTCTTTATCAAGTGATGATATATATGAGAACTAATCTAATCTAGGTTAAAGAGATTAATTGTAGAGAGTAAAGATATGGAGAGTACAAGAATCTAGAAAGCTTGTCCAAGGGGTCTAGGATCACTTAGAGATGTAACTACCTAGCAAGAACGAACCGATCTAATCTATCAAAGGTAAAGGTGCACCAAGTCCAACCCTTTCCCTCTCGCGTACTAGCCACTTCCCTCTCGCATACTAGCCACTACACGAGGGTAATCTGTGATTGGACAACAAGAGCACGAGACGTTGATGTGATCTAGGTATGCAAAACTGGAGGATGTGAACCAAGTTCGATATGCTTTCCCTCCCGCGTACTATCACTACACGGCGGTAATCAAATAAGGAACAAAAGGAACACGATACGTGAAGCTACGAGCGATGCATCCCCAAAGCAAGCCAGCCGGCCATTAAGATTGAAGCACCATCAACATGAATATGATAGCAAATAGATCCAAAACATAGGTTCGGTGATTACAACTCAAGCTCTCCCTTCAACCCCAAGGACAAACAAGGACTTTACCCCATAATGTTACACATTGTAGCGCGAGACATGGTGTAGAATCCTCCGAAGTAGATGAAGATCGATGAGGAAGATGCTCTCCGCCTTGCTTTCTCCCTTGAAGGTCCAATCTCCTCCTTGCTCTTGATCTTGTGGCTGCGCCGGAGGGACCTTGTTAGGGCTTCCGGGCGTCGCTCCCCTCTCCTCTATGTGGCTCCTTCTCTTTGTTTGATCTCTGAAAATTCGATGCCTTCCTCTCGTCGACCTCGAGGGCTTTTATTGGTCTTTTTGGTGAATGGCGGCAGAGGCATAGACTTAGGGTTCGATAAACATCATGCACAAGAAAGGGGGGGCCGAACCGCCACAAAAAGACCCTAGGCCAGTCGGCATGGGCCAGCCGGCCTAGGCCCATTTTGGCCCGGCCCGGCTCGGCTTTGTCTTGCTCTTGTATGCTTCTCTCGGCCCTTGAACCTTCTGCTCCTTTGCATGTGGGCTTTGGACGTCGTTATCCCCGCGATCAAGATAGAGGGTCTTGTCGCATGAACTCCGGTCTTTTGTCTTGGTCCTCGGGAATATCTTGTGTTGTATCTTGGTCCTTGCCACCTTTGGAAGTAAGTTCATCTTGTATTCACACATGAATGGAGCTCCTTGATCCTCTTGCTTAACACCTTCTGAACTTGATGCGGACTTATCCATTAAGCTTGTTATTTCCTACATAAACATGCTCCAAAAACACATGCTCGTGTCGAACTTGTTACATCATTAGTATGCCTAGTGGCGGGTTAGTTCCAAATCAAAGCCGAAACCAAACTGTAACAAGTTCCTTAGGGGTGTCATATTTGACCGCCAACACAAACCTCAAATAAGTCGACTTCAAACAATCTCTTGCAATAGGGAACATAAGATCGATAATCACCCAAGCATGCAGCAATAATATTCAAAGGCAAAGAGCATGGGGAAGCAGTCTAATAATTTCATCTACAAATTTCTACAAACCTCAAATAAAATGACTTCCAACAGACTCTTGCGATAGGGTACAGTAGATCCACAATCACCCAAACATGAATGAATATTATAGAATGCCAAAGAGCATGGGGAAGCAATCTAATTGAATCGATCAATACAGGGAGTAGCCCGCAGACCTGACGAGTAGGAAGGGAAGAAGGTGCCGAATGCCGTCTCGATTTAGCAGCCCGAACTTGCACCTTGAACACGTTGTTTTTCGCAACTGTAGCAGATCTGCGGCCGCTAGGGTGAGCCTCGGGGGAGCCGACGGAGCAACGGGTTTGAACCATCTTGCAGCTTCAAGGACATTGCCGAGGAAGGCCGCCGCTCATTGCAGAGGAAGGCCGCCGCTCGTAGCAGAGGAAGCCGACCGCTCGTAGCAGAGGAAGGCGTCGTCGGTAGCTAGGTCGCCGTTGCTGCTTCTGCCGCAGATCTACTAGGTCGCTTTGGCGGTAGAGGAGAAGATCCCCTGATTTTGGAAAATTACAAGGAGGGAATTGGGAGGCCTGGTTTCCCTCTTTGTTTTATATATAACGCGGAGGACCAGGAGGAGGAGCGGGGAATTCAAAATTTCAAGTCCCGCCTCTCTGCTCAAGAGCGGGAAACGAAAGACTTTGGATCATGGACCCAAACGTCAGTGACCCAAACAAAAGACCGCTTGGGTGTCAGACCCAAACGTCAGTGACCATACGCAGAGAGGTAAGTTGTTGACTTTGGGTTGTCCGTGCCACCATGGATCATGGAATTGACAAACACGCACAAGACTATACTCTACTTCATATTCACGTTCGACGGATGATCCGATTATTGCATTACAAATGTACTCACTACAACAAATTAATGTACCGTTTTAACTATTTATTACATGACTAAACACACTTAAATAAAACATTAAAACTATAAACTACAGGGACCCTGGTACAACCCTTCAGGTAATCTTCTACGGAGATCGCCCATAAATTCGGGGTGATCAGTGCATACGACCGCCCAATCATATGTGAGTATTCCGTGAGGAAAGATTCGCTCTAAGAGAGACATGCACTTGTCCTGCAATTATGTGTAGTTAGCCTGAATTGCCCATCGTAGAAATGAGGTCACAGTTTCCTCGCTTGCCATGTCCCACATCTTTGACGCACATTGCAGCTTCAACCTTTCGACTTGGTACATGTCGGCGACCTAGAGTACATAAGGCCAGGCGTTGGCAGGAGTGTCCTATAAATCAGCCTCCTTCGGGAGTGATCCTTCCCTAGCATATTTGATTAGGAGTGAGAAGCCATCAGGGTTTGTTTCTATAATTGTAACAGTTTCAGAGCGTGACTCCACTCCTTGGCCGTAGAGCATTGCCTCCATCACACAAGATACTTTCGCCAGATCAGCACATTTCGCTCGTATCACCCGGCATTCTGCACCTACGTGGAAGACAACGTCCACAGGGGCTTGGGCTGCAACACTTTTGCATATGCTTATTTGTACTGATGGAGGAGGAACTTCAATGCAGTCGTCCTCCAGTACTATAACACCACACGATATGTGTATGCGATCTTCATTAGAGGTCACGCGATCAATGTCATGATGCTCCACAGACATTCAAAGCCTCTTTCTTGTAGATCCTGATTAGTGAAAACACTTCTTTTGTAGCTTGAACTCGAAACATATCATCTTCATCGTTTGGGTCTCCAGCCATCACACACAACAATACTCACGCCTACGTCGAAGGAAGTAGTCACAGGCTTGACAACAATAATATAATGCGACTGTATCGCCATGTGTGAGTGTGTGCATTCATAGCAGCAACAAGACACATACCATTTGGGATTTGTGCACAGGAACGAGGACGACGGCAATGCCGTCTCGAACATCCATCCACTGATGATCATTCATACCTGTAGGATAGCAACATAGCCTCCATTGACGGCCTCCCACCATGAACGTACTGGATTCCTTGTACTGGCCCGCGGTTCCTTCTGCTTTCGCTTACTGGCTTGAGAATGAGAAGTCGACTTGCATGGAAGGAGACATTTTAGCATCTAAAGCCATGAACGCAAATGGCCCGCAATGATCATCTCGTGCATAAACTGTCTCTTATTATAGTAGTGGGAGTGAATGTGTCATTGCGAAACGTTTATTCATGGACATCAGTTACCACCTAGAGAATGGACATGTCCCTTCAGTGTGGGTGTCGCCACGTTCGGGTCATGAACTTCACGGTTTTAGACCTTAAGTGCGATTCACAATGATCGACACGTCCGTTCAGAGCGGGTGTGCATACAAGTTCGTCAGTTAACGCCTGGTGCCAGTCCTTAACTGCAATTCTTAATGATCGACACGTGGAACAACTAGTGAGAGTGTGTCATCCCCAAACGCCCATTCGAGATGCCCTTCTATGCTTATAAGCATGTTAATATTACACACACACACACACAAACAAACATATATTGCTGTTGGCGGTCAATTTTCGTCAACCAAGAGCACTTGTTATGTTATAGTTTGGATTTAATTTTGGAACTAACCCGCCACTAGGCATACTAATGATATAACAAGTTCATCGTTGGATGTGTGTTTTGGAGTGTAATGTTTACGTAGGAATTCATGCACTAAATGAGAAGAGATGCACTCGGTTCGGAGGACGATTTACATGATGATCAAGAGGCTCCGACCGTGCGTGAACTTGACTCCAAAGGTGGCAAGGACCAATATGCCTCAATGAAGAATCTCCGAGGACCAAGGTGAAAAGACCGGAAGATCATGCGTAAAGACCCCTTAACTTGGTCGCGGGGATAACAACGTCCAAAGCTCACATCCGAAGGAGGAAAACCCCAAAGTGCAATAAATGACACGTGGCAAAAGACGGAGGTGAACCGGGCTAGGGATGGGCTAGGCCGGTCGGCCCACCCCCTTTCGGGGTCGGTTCGCTGCCGCCTTTCTTCGGTGATAAGATCGCGGAACCCTAATTGTTTGGGGAGAGGAGCCATTCGCGAAAGACGTCCAGAGAAGCCTCGGGAGATCAACCACAAGGAAGAGGGTTGATCGAGAGGGTGAGGATTCGAGAGGATCATCACCGAGGTCAAGGGAGGCCACCACGAGGAAGGAGGACGTCGAGGCCCTACCACGGCGCCGCCGGAGTTGAAGGACACCGAGACACGAACTCCATCGGGGGCATCCACCATGTTCAATGGTGCCATACCTAGCGTCTTGATGGGGTAAAGTAATCGTTTGTCCATGTAGTTGTAACAGATCTTGATATGTAGTCACCCACTCTCTTTTGGATCTTATATCTATCATACCTTCTTGTTGATGATGCTTAATGTTTAAGGTTAGCTACCATTGCCTTCGGGGTTGCTCCCGTAGATCACGTCAACATACCGTGTTCATTAGTATTAGTATCGATTACCTTCGCGTAGTGACATGTACGAGGGAAGGGAAACACCTAATTCTTTGCACTACGTGAAAAACAGACATTGGTAACGGGCGCGGATGGCCATTGGTAACGGGCAAAACGCCCGTTACCGATCAAGTGTTACAAATAAGCCAAGAAAGGTAACGGGCAGGCGGATGCCCGTCACTGATAACACGTAATTGTAATGGGCGTCTAACAAAGGCCGTTACCGAAACAAGTTACCGGTCACCTGAAATGTCTGTTTCTCTGGGCCCACATGGACCTTTGGTAACGGGCACAGAAACCTAGCCCGTTACATGAACTCACTATCAGAGACGTTTGCTGTGGACACGCGTCTGCACGTAAGGAGACACATTTTTTTACGCGCGTCTTCTCTGTCTGGACGACAGGAGACGCGTGCTCTGGACGCGCGTCTCGCCTGTCTCCACGAAAGGAGACGTGTGCTTTGGACGCGCGTCACGTCTGTCTCGACGACAGGAGATGCGTGCTCTGGAAGCGCGTCTCCTCTGTCTCGACGAAAGCATCAACTTGTAGGGCCCACCGGTCAGTATTAGTAACAGGCCTTTATGCGGCCTGTTACAGTGTTGTCATACTTGTAACGGGCATTCCAAGTGAAGCCCGTTACTCACGAATCTGTTTTTGTAACGTGCCTTACTTAACACCCGTGACCGATACGTAGGGCACCTACAGTAACCTGCCCGTTTTCTGGCTGCATCCCGGAACCAGCCAGGATTTGGCAGCCACCAGATCAGGGGCTGCATCCTGGAAACAGCCAGGATTTGGCAGCCACCACAGCAATGCTAGGAGACATCACAAACATATTCTCATCACATATATACACAAGCAAGATCACATATATATACACAATAATGCGAGATCACATCAAGTTCCTCATCAGATCGACATGCATGCTAAAGTTTCAAGTTTGTCATCGGTGCTTTGTTTGGATGGAGTCCTAAGAAAACTACCTAAACCAGGCAACATCTGACCCCAGCCAAGCAGGTTTCTCAGGCAGTACTAAACTAGCCTGAATGCAGCAAGTTTCAAGTTTGTCAGGCAGTACAATGAACTCACGGTGCACCATTATAGAGGTTACCGTTTCGGTCGAGGATCTCCTTAACAATGTACTCGCACAGCATCTCCCAGACCGGCTTTAGATCTTCTGTAGAAACATTAAGGGCAGGTTTGAAATCCTGCAAAATAAAATAATTATGAGAATACAAGTACAAATCAGTTTCTAAAATCAAATGGAGAATATATGAGTAGAGACAAGGGTGAGAGCATTATCTACTTACAACAGCCTTCTTGATGTGAGGTATGTCTTCAAGTAGTTTGAACATATTGAATGCCACATGGAATCCATGCAAAAAGGACCCCGATGGCTGCTGAGCACACTGCGCATCGAGGTACCAAAATGACAAGTTAATGCAGTACCAAATTGGTATGAAGGGACCGTAAAAAAACCTCGGTCTTACAGTGGTATTTGGCTTGTGCTTGAATGTCTGATTGGATTTTAGCTTTGTCTTCTTTCCTTTCATCCCTTCGTCCTTTGGGCATATATCTTCAGAGGCCCTGCATGATCAGCAATACCGATTAGAAACACTAAGAGATTGAATTTTGTGAACAAAACCTACAAGGTACGGACCAAGTCACAAGCGCTCGGAGGTCTTCGAACTTTCGCGGGGAATGATGTTTAGCAGAATCTAGATACCAAACCTCTTTGAACTTCATACAGATGATAAGTGTGACATAGTGGCCACTGGTGCCGAAGGCACCCACCACGTAGTCATTCGTCATTGCATTTCTCAATGCTTTTATTACAAGGTTAGACTCCTTATGAATCTTTGTGGTCGTGAGAACCTGTGGATCCAAAAACCCAACACTGATCTTCATCTCTGCTGCCTTGTCCTTCATTTTCCTACCAAAAATCCAAATGTTAGCATGCATGAACTTTGTGATCAAAATTAAAGAAATATCTATTTTGGTTTTAAGGCGCTTACAATGTCCACAACCTCAAGAAGGTCTCATCCAGAGCAACCAGGGTTATAAGGTCATACACGTGACTGAATGCAATGTTTAACATTAAATCACCAGCACCATGAAAGGAGTCTTCAGGCAACTTTGCTGGAAAACTAAGTTTATCCTTACTGTGTTCCATGGCGTAAGCATACAACCTGGCACAATTCGGTCCAGCAGCCTGTAAGTCCGCTTCTGACAACATAGGCATAGCAGGCTTGTATTTTGGATCCTGTTTTGTCCAAAAACAGTTAAGAAGCTCATCTCTAGGCAGAGGTTTCCTGGCCTCCTTCTTCTGCGGTGGCTGCTGCTCAGGCGGAGATTGCCTGTCCTCCGCCTATCGCTGCTGCTGCTGTTGCTGCTGCTTAGGTGGAGATTGCCTGGGTTCCTCCTGCTATTGTCGATGCTCCTGCTGCGTAGTTTTGCTGATCTGCTGCTGCTTCTTAGGCGGAGATTGCCTGTCCTCCTCCTGCTGTTGTCGATGCTCCTGCTGCGTAGTTTTGCTGATCTGCGGCTACTGCTGCTGCTGAGCTTTCTCTTGCTGACGCTGAGCTGCAGTACCTCCATCTGATGCTGTACCCCTGCTACCTGATGTGGGAGCAGGGTTGGTATTTCTCGTAATGGGTGGTACATGAATCCTGTTCTTTGACCATTGGATCCTTATACAGAGAGCCTCAGCTAGGGTTGTTACTTCATCCCCCCAATTGGTACAGGCAGAGGGTAGTGACCCGTATTGCCCCACACATAACTAGGTTGCACCACAACATACCCATCCTGCACCGGTACTGTATGGAGAGTCTTTTGCAATGGAAAGACAGTGGCTAGTGCGAGCTCCACTTTATTCCCAGAGCCATCCAAAAGGCTGCACTTGGTTGGCTCTATCAGTTTATCTATTGTGTCCAGCATAGGTGATCGACTATCAATGTGCTGTTGAGTACCTTCGTCCTCACTAACATGCCAATGGTCTTCCTCTCTGCCACGTGCTTCTTCTTCCTCACTGCCATGCACATCTTCTTCCTCGAGGCCATGCACATCTTCTTCCTCGAGGTCATGCACATCTTCTTCCTCGCTGCTACTGACAGGTGGTGATTAGGGAGGATGAAGTACCTTTTTCCTTATATCAAAGCCTGATTCTTCTAGAATGGAGACAATTCTGGTGACTGCTTCAACAACTAGGTGTTCCATCTGTGGTTCAGCCTTCTTGTTCCTCTTCTTCCTGTACATTCCAGCAAACTCTTCACCAAACCCTTTACCCCAGCCAAGTGAACTAGACACGCCTCGGACCCGACCTCAATGCTCTAGAGTCTCAAGTGCTGCGGTGAGGATATCATTCTCCCTAACCCCGAAAGAACTATCGCTAGCCTGAGATGCAAGTGTTTTCACCCTAGTTGCTACCCCCACCACCGCAGGGTTACTAAATGTTATGTCCCTGCTTCCTTCACTAGTGGTCTTCCTCTTCCCTACCCTTGCCCGCAGATAAGGCCTCGAATGTCCAGGAAATTGGTCCCAAGGGTTCTGTTTTCCTTCTTCAGCTAGCTTTGCATCCTCGTCCTCCCACTCTTTCCTTTTACGAACATAACCTTTTCTGCCACTCCTGTGTGGCTTATCATGTAATGCTCTCTTTTCTTTCATCTCCTGGCTCAATCGCTGAAATCTAGGAGAATTGGTTTCCTGTACAAACACGATCCAGTCTTCTGGCTGTAAAAAGGCATGCTTCACAAAGGGAGTCTCCTCTTGGCTCACAAATTTTTTTCTTAAATGGGTCTTGAACCGCCGTTGCAAGGTTCCAATCTCTGACATAGCTGCCTTAACTGCCTTCTTGCGAACAGATTCAGCCAGATTGGCTGGGTAATCTAGCTTTTCCTCTAAAACTGTGAACAGCTCTTCCTTCTCAATTGGTGAGAGATCTTCAACTGCCCTGTTGATTGACACCCTCTCTCGAGCAATGAGGCCACAGACCAATACAAATCTATCCCTCACAGCATCTGTGGTAGGCCAATAATTGTTATCAAGTCCAGTTGCGGTCAACTTGTCTTCTGGCCATTTGGTTTGTGTCCTTGACCCGCGGTATCGAGTACTACTCACAGCAGTATGTGCTGATTGACCCTGTGAAGAAGGATCACCGTTGACAGGCTGTGAACAAGGTTCACCGTCGATGGGCTGTGATGGTACACTGGAGGTAGAGGAGTTTGGTGTTGTGGGAGACTGCATAGATGATATGTCAGGTCATCAGTAGAGCAACATAAGCTAGACTGAAGACCTAAACAAAATAAGATAAATTCTTATTCTCTGACAGGCAAAATAGTTGATATTAGCATACAAGTTGGGGATATGTGCTAACCATTTTGACAGGGTGAAGCAATATGCTTATATATCAAAGCAGAGACTAAATTCCTTCAACTGCTTCTTTGTCCAACTTTAGCAGCAATGAATTGTGTGTTCCATGTGTACATGCAACAAGAGGACAAAGTAATTAGAACTAAAGTATGCTAACAGGTCCAAAGCATAACTGTCGATCTGGTACATTCGAAGCATAACAGAATTTGAACAGTTCATATAAGTTCATCTGTTAGCAATAATTTATTCAAACAGACTTGGAGGAACAAAATTCATCTGTCAAATCCACAGCCAATCAATTAAAAATGAACTATTAAGGCATGTTGTACTAATGCAGGCAATTCTAGGAGAATAATCCTATGTGAACAACCATAAAGTAGCATGTCTCCCTAATCCACCTTGACAGGAATAGCAGATTGGGTGGCCGAGCACAGAGAGGGCGTTGGGGGTTCAAGCAGCACTAACCTCTGTCGCGAATGAAGTAGTTGTTCTCGTGGTGGTCGGAGAGGCCCGATCCGCGTCGCCTCGTTGCCTGAGGTGGCCGGCTCGTCGTCGTGGCCGGGGATGCCGTATCCGCGTCACCGTCTCTAGGTTGGTCGGGACGCCGTCCGCACGCCAGTAACTGCGTCCTCGTCACCATCGTCACGGCTGGAGCCGCTTCGCCGACGTCACACCGGGAACGGTGGGGCTGGAGAAGAGCAGGGCTGCGGCGGGCTAGGGCTGGAGAAGGAGCAGGGCGGCGGTGGGGAGAGTGCGGGCGTGGTGGATCTGTTTGAATTAGACTCCTGGATCTGTCTGAATTAGACTCCGAGTATATGTCCCCTGCGTGCACGTTACTATGTTCACGGAAATTATTGGCGTGCTCTTGAACGGCTCTATGGTGGAATTGGAATTCCATGGGCATTATAGTCAATATAGGTGGAAATTTTTGAACAGCGCGCGCAAGGTTTGCCTGCTGACGCTGACAATGGATAGTCATCGCCGACGCTGGTTAGTAAACCCGCGTCGGCTTCGTCGGCAGGTATCTTCTTTATATAGGCTGCTGACACTGACGCGTGGGCCCGACACTATTTTTTAGAAATGAAACTCGCATCCATCAAATATTAGAGCCGGTAAAACAGCACCTAAAAATTCATTAAAAATAACATCTATTCATATTTGGACATTTAGTATTTTAATAAAATATCAACAGTCATACTTGTGTACCCAACATTCTTATAATTCGAATATACATCTCATGCTTGTGATATAATGATTCTAATAACATCTTAGTTTACTCTAAAAATTCTACAAATTGACGTGGCAACATAAATTAGGTACCTAAATTTGTGATAAAAAATTCAAATGGTTTCGATAAAGGAAGAATATACTTGTGTACAAATGGCTACATCTCTCACATAGTTTCTTAGAATGTTGCTTGAACATTGAAGTTTTCCACACTTTGCAACATGTTCGATCTCGTACGCATTTGAAATTTTTACACAAGCTTGTGTTCACCTTAAGATTACGAAATGAAAAGTTTCATTACTAATGGTTGTGGAAAACAAATATTATTTCTATGTTGTACTTACAAAGAACAAGATAAAGGCATATAAACATTATTCACGCAATGTTCTGGAGATCCCGGCGGATGAGGTAGCGCAGCCGGTGCAGGTTGTGGTTCTTCCACCTCCCGTCAGGGGGGCGATGGCCCGCCACTGATTTCGTGGAGTAGTGCCATCGCTTCGGGGTCCGTAGGGTTGCAATGGTACTTCAGCATCGCTAAGAAGTACTTCACACCGGTGTATTTGGCAGCGGCCTTTCCGACGAGCTCCAGACCCTCATCGGGATTGTGCCGCCGCATCAACCTCTCCATCCCCTCGAAGCATAATGCCTCCGGATGTTTGGCGAGGCGGAAGCGCTCCTCCAACAAGGACCTAACGTAGCGATTCTTGCACACTTGACGAAGCTCACGCAGCGACACCTGCAGGAGTACCTCATCCAAGTCACAGATGCGCCGGAAGGTGCCACAGACCCGATTACGAAGGATCAGAAAACGAATGACGGGCTCACCCTTGATGCAGCGGAGGATGATCTGGGTGACCAGTTCATTTGGCAGCAGCTCCATGAAGCACACCGCGGCCATGAAGGAGAAGGGGAAGGAAATGGAATTGAAATGCGATGGGGTTTGGAAATTGAAATGCGACGCGACCATTTATGGAACTTGAAATGCGGCGCGGTTTGGCTGCTGACGCGTGGGCCCAACAACTGCCCCTGCCCCTCCACCTACCCGCGAAATTGAAATGCGACGCGTGTTTTTGGACGGTTTTGCTCCCAAAAAAGGTTCCCGAGGCGTAGGGGGACGTGGGTCATAGGGAGGAGAGGCGCCCTGACGGTTCACGTCTTGTCATCATAAATACCCGACTGGTTGCTCCCTAATCATATCGTTTCTTTTGCTTCATCTTCTTCCCCCTCGCCATCACCACTGGTACCACAAACTCCGGTCACCAAGAGATCACCAACAAGGAGCGAGAAGAGCATGGCGTCGAGTGACCCATCGGCGAAGCGGGGACGAAGGGAGGATGACGACGACGACGAAAGCCGCCGTCGGAGGAAGTTGGCCATCGAGAAGGGGAAGGAGCCGGCGGCACCCAAGGAGAAGAAGGAGAAGAATTCGGAGGCCGCCGACATCAGCTTCACCGTCGAACTGCTCCAGGGTGCATTCATGAAGCTTCGAGATGTTGGCGCAGCGTTCAAGATCGAGGCGCCTGACGATTACAAGGATCGCAGCCTCAAGGGTCTCGCCTTCAGGATCCACGTGTTGGCTGAAAAGTTTGAGAAGCTCCCCGTGGTCCAGCGGTCTCTCCTCGGCGACGACGACGGCTCCGACAGCGGCGACGACGACAGCTCCGACGGCGGCGACGACGGCTTCGACAACGGCTCCACTCCTGTACCACTAATAATGTGTTGTGATTATTGTGTGTTCGTCAGTTTGTTCTCGTCAGGTTGTTGGACTGCTTAGTTTGTCGATCATGAACTGCTTATAGTTTGTTTGTCAATCATGAACTGGTTAGTTTGGTTGTTGGACATTGTATACATGTCGCATGAACTCGATCTAAGAGACGCGGGCAGATCCATCAGCATCGCCTACAGTATCTGTTCCTCCTGTGATGAACTCGATCTTGGAGACAATGGATAGTCATCGCCGACGTCGGTTAGTAAACTCGCGTCGGCTTCGTTGGCAGGTAGGTCCGGACTGCTGACACTGACGCATGGGCCCGACACTATTTTTTAGAACTGAAACTCGCATCCATCAAATATTAGAGCCGGTAAAACAGCGCCTAAAAATTCATTAAAAATAACATCAATTCATATTTGGACATTTAGTATTTTAATAAAATATCAACAGTCACACTTGTATAACTAACATTCTTATAATTCGAATATACCTCTCATGCTTGTGATATAATAATTCTAATAACATCTTAGTTTGCTCCAAAAATTCTACAAATTTACGTGGAAACATAATTTGGGTACCTAAACTTGTCATAAAATATTCAAATGGTTTCGGTAAAGGAAGAATATACTTTTGTACAAATGGCTACATCTCTCACATAGTTTCCTAGAATGTTGCTTGAACATTGAAGTTTTCCACACTTTGCAACATGTTCGATCTCGTACGCATTTGAAATTTTAACACAAGCATGTGTTCACCTTAAGATCACGAAATGTAAAGTTTCATTACTAATGGTTGTGGAAAATAAATATTATTTCTATGTTGGACTTACAAAGAACAAGATAAGGCATATAAACATTATTCACGAAACGGAATATACACTAAACAATGAAATTAATAAAAAGATGGGGATTTTAGAAAAAACTAGAAAAAACACCAAATTTGGACTAAGCACGATGGAGAAATACATGTTACAAAATTTGACTGCAGATTAAAAGGAGAAATGAGAACTGTTCTTCGTTCCAATAGAACTGGGCCCCACCCTAATTAGAGACGCGAGATGGTTAATCCTCGTCTCATTTTCCCACACAAACTGTTCTTCATTCCAATAGAACAGAGGAGGAAGCAGAGGGTGCCGCAACTTTGGATTTGACTCAGAAATGTGAGAAATCAAATCTTGTCTATCAATAACCGATTGGACGATACTTTACACGATAGAAGAAGACATTACATTCGTAACGAAGCCTACATTCATCACTACAGAAATACATGCAAAACCCCCTCCAGCTCGGCGCCGTACCGCAGAATGCTTTGCCTGCGCAATGTTGGATGTTGCCTCGCGCCACCGCCGTTGGCAGCGTCGGCCGGCCGAGGCCACGGCGGAGGGCAACACTCCTAATTTGCCAAGCCAGATTGACCCCACGATGCCGGAAATCTAGGGATTGCACATTGCTAATCAAAGGCGGATGCCACTGCCCTTGCTCCTCGCCCTCAACCTGTTTCATGTATGCAATTGCAGTGGCGTCGGCGTCGTCCCCGCTATTGGCTCTGTAGAGGAAGACGGCGGCCACATAGGCCGCCCCTCTGTGCCCGTCCTTGGCAGCACGGTGGAGGTCGTCGAGGGGAGGCTGAGGGCTGCGGTTCCTGCCGAAGATGTCATCCATCCCGGTGAGGAAGCAGGCCACCGGGTTGCCGGCTACAGCCAGGCTACGAAGGAAGACGTCGTAGCCGATCGGGTTGTTGTTCTGCATCTGCTCGACTGGAACCCGATCCAGTGCCAGGCGCCTACCGACGTCTCTGTCGCGGCAGGGGCGGAGCATGTCCTTGCAGGTTGCCCATAGGCTGCAGAGGTCCTCCATAGGCCGATTCGATGTCGCACCGACTCGGCCAACGATGATCGCCAGCACCTCGGCCGGGAGTTCCGCGAGCGACCGCGGGTGCTCCCTTGATGCCATGAGTGCCGACGATGATCGTGGAGGAGGCACGACGAGGAGTGTATAGGCAGTTGTGGTTTTCTTGCGGGTAGATGAAGGGGATGTGGTGGTTTCGCGGTTATTTATTTTGGAGAGAAGATACAGGAGACGCGTCTCCGATGAGTGGATACTACTAATTGCACATCTCGCTTATCGAGGAGTCAAACTCTTTGAAGTTTGATGAAATGTTAGACAAAATACTAATTGCACATCTCGCTTATAGGCATCTTAGGCAGTATCTTAGGCATCTTATGCAGTATCTTAGGCAGAATATATAGGCATCTTAGGCAGTATCTTAGGCAAAATATATAGACATCCCTGCATTTTACAAAAAGGATCGGATTCAGTAGAAATCAATCTTGCTTCTTTTTCTTCTTTTATTTTTGTATATGGATCTTTTCATGATGGTCGCTTCGCAAGTATGGTGTTTTGTTAGCTCCCAAGACTCGGGGCATGTATGAAGTGTGAAAGGATGGACTTTTGTCAAACTGGTTGTATTCCTCCTCAACAACATTTTCAACCCCAACAATCCTTTTTTTCCAGGCAAAACCACACTGCAGTTATTCTTTGCAAGGTCAGGTACATAGAACACTTGCTCAACATCCTTGGCGAAGACAAACGGTTCGGTTTTGTAACCAAAGACCCGGAGATCAACACTAACATAACCAAATTTGTCCTTGATCATAGCTCTCTTCGCATTGGTGACCCATCTACACCGAAACAAGGCTACCTTGAATCCTACATAATCAAGCTCCCAAATTTCCTCTATTTGACCATAATATGTGGCTGTGTTCTTCTTATTGTCGACGGCTCGTACACGCACACCACTATTTTGATAGATGCTCTTGGCATCCTGGGCCATGGTGTAGAACGTGTATCCATTGATATCGATTGCTTGATATGTTGTAACAGTGAATAATGGCCCTGCTGCTAGTTTTCTTATATCGTCGGTTATAGCAGCGCTGCCACTCTGCTGGACATAATCTCTGAGCCAGCTGTTGAAGCATTGCATGTGCCTCTTTGCAACCCAATCCTCAGTACAGCCAGGGTTTTGTTCACATAGTTGTTGCTTGTGCTCATTGCCAAATGGTGTAACCTCTACGCTCTGTTCTATCACGGTGAAATGAGCCTTCCTGAAGTCCTCTGGGTGCGGAGTGATTGACTTTTTCCCCAGGGTCCCAACACCTGAAAGCCTACCTTCATGCCGTGAACGAGGCACACCAATGGGGTTTTGGGGGTCCATATAACCCATGGCCCACTCCACTACTTCAATGGTCTCATAGCCACGAACAATGGCTCCCTCCGGAAATGACCTGTTATGTACCAATGATTTGAGGAATCCAAAGTACCTCTCATATGGAAACATCTGATGAAGGTAAGATGGGCCAAGGTACCAGATCTCCCTCGCGAGGTGTGTTGTTAGATGCAGCATGAGATCAAAGAATGATGGTGGGAAGGTAGCTTCAAGCAGGCATAGGGTCTCGAAATGCCTCCTCTCTAAGGCTAATAGTTTTTTCCTCATCTATCACCTTCTGTTCTATTTCATTGAAGAATAAACACAAGCTCGTGACCACGTCACAAACCAGTTCTGTCTTGATACCTCTTAGTGCAACAGGAAGAATAGATGTCATCAACACATGGCAATCATGAGATTTCATCAAGTTGAAATTCATTTTCATGTCCTTCACCGACACTAGCCTCTTGAAGTTCGATGAGTAGCCTGAAGGTACTTTCAAACCATGCAAAAACTCACAGAATTCTTTTCTCTCTACCTTTGACAAGGTGGTTGCAGCAACGGGAAGGTCCATCCCTGTGTCTGTTTCCTCTGCATAGAGCTCCGGCCTAATGCCCATTTCTTTAAGATCATACCTTGCATTTTTATGATCTTTTCCTTTCGACTTCTATTGTAGCAATGTTCCCAAAGTAGCTTCACACACATTCTTCTTGACGTGCATGTTGTCAATCGAATGATGCACATCCAAAAGCGGCCAATACTCTAGTTCCCATAGAATTGATTTCTTGTTCCACATTCCTCGCCCATCTTCTTCTTCTTCACCATCTCGCTTCTTTCTTTTGCGAAGTTTCTTTTCAGACAATTTGGGTAACTCCTCGATAGTTTCGACATCCTTGACTTGCAAGTGGAGCAGATCTCCAGTCACAAGCCTTGGCGCCTGTCGATTCTCCTTTTCCCCATTAAACTGACAATCCATGTCCCGGTAGGCATGTTTCTTGCTGAGGAAATGACGGTGCCCCATAAATAAGAATTTCTTTGAATTTCTTAGCCACACTGCACAAGTTTCTTCCAAGCGGTGTGGGCAAGCTGCACCTTTCCTTTTACTCTGGCCAGAAAGGTTGTGATGAGCCGGGTTGTCGTTGATGGTGGTGAACAACATGGCGTGTAATGTGAACTCCTCATGGCCGAACTCATCCCAAACCTCCTTCACACCAGGCTTCCAAAGTATCTTCAAGTCATCAACTAGTGGCCTCAAGTAGACATCAATACGGTCGCCAGGTTGCTTTGGCCCGGAGACCAATATTGTCCGTATCATGTATTTCCGTTTCTTGCATAGCCAGGGTGGAAGGTTGTACAATGACAGCACGACAGGCCAGGTGCTATGTGTTGAGCTCTGGTTACCGAATGGGTTCACGCCATCTGTGCTCATAGCGAACCGAATGTTCCTGCTTTCACTGGCAAATTCCTTGAAGTGGGAATCAATGTTTTGCCATTGTTGGCCATCTGCGGGGTGCTTAATCTTTCCAACTTCCTTCGTTCGTGTCTTATGCCAACGCAAGAGTTGGGCCTCCTTTCGTGTGGCGAACCATCTTCTCAACCGAGGAATGATGCAAAAATACCATGCTACCCATCACAGGAGCCCCTTTAACCTTCTTCTTCTTCTTCTTCTTGCCTGTGATCTCCACGGTCTCGTTCTCGTCATCATCAGCATTGTTATCATCACCACCATCTATTTTCCTCTTGTACCGATCGAACCCACACTTGGGGCACTTGTCAAGGTCTGCATAATCTCCACGGAACAATACACAACTGTTCTTGCAATCATGAATTTTTTCAACCTCTATTCCCAGAGGACAAATTATCTTCTTTGGCTCATAGACAGACTCGGCTATTTGGTTTCCCTCGGGTAGCGTGTCCTTAAGGAGATCCAATAGTTGTTTGAAACTTTTGTTGCTTCAACCATGATCTGCCTTAAGCTGCAGAAGTTTTAGATCACCAGAAAGGTGAGAGTACTTCTTGCAACCAGGATAGAGGGATTTCTTAGAATCTTCAACGAACTGCTTCAGCCTCGCTAATTCAGAAGCTATATACACTCCTTGAAACTCAACATCCCGCAACATTTGATCAACATTGTGCACACTTTGCAACAACTCACCATCGTTGAAGCCCGTAACTTCTTGATCAGTGATATCCTCAGGCCTCATCACAATTGGTGGGAATGGTTCATTTTCCTCATCAAAAACTCCACCTTCATCAGGCTCTTCATCATGGCATCCTGTAGCATGGTGTCGCGCTTCACCTTCATTTAGGCATCCTGTTTCGACTTCATTAAGCCCTTCCTCACCATGTTTATTCCAACACGTGTAATTTTCTTTGAAACCACGTGTGATCAAATGATGAAAAATGTTATCCCATTGTCCGAACTTCTTCTCGTTGAGACAATCTTTACAGGGGCAAAGCATTGCCTGAACACCACGGTTTCTCATATCCGCCTCTGCTTGATCTAGAAAACCATTGACCCCCATTAAGAAACTGGCCCAATCTCGGGACTTACTACTGTAGACCCAAGCCTGAGCAGCAGCAGCCATCTGCAATTTTCATACATCAAATGAGCATAATGCATCACCAAAACCGATGAGTAATAGGATTAGGACAGCGAAGTTCAATAAAAGGGGGCAATTTCCACCTTGACGAGGATTGTCTATACGAGGCGAGCGCTTCCGAGGAGGAGGACGAGGCGTCGCGGCCGCGGAGACGGCGACGGTGACGGCGCGGAGGATGGCGACGGCGCGGAGGACGGCACCGAGCCTGAGGAGGAGGATAAGCTGCTGCTTTGGATGATGTACGGCGCGGAGGACGGCACCTTTCGCCGTCGCGCATGCGGCCGGCCGGCCTGCTGCAGCGCCGGCTTTCTGAAGAGAGAGAGAGAGAGAGTGCGCGCAGCGAGTGGGGCCTTCAGAAAGCGTGTGAAAATGCTGCAGCAGCAACAGCAGGGAGGGAGCGAGTGTGGCCCTCAGAGGAGAGAGAGCGAGTGTAGTTGTCCGAGATAGCAGAGTGGTCGAAACGCAAAAACAACGACGCGTAATAACAACACGCGTCTCTATTGTGAGAAAACAAAGGAGATGCTAGCTCCAAACATGCGTCGCCAATTGGGTCATCATAAAATGAGACGCGTCCTAAAAACAACGCATCTCCAATAGGAAAGTCATCGGTAACAGTCCGTTACTGATAGGTTTTACTTTCGTAACGGACGCATGTTAACGTCCGTTACAAAGAAAACATGTAACAGGTGTTTAAGAAGTCCGTTACCAGAAGTCCTCATTGGTAACGGGCGTTATGGTGGCGAGGTCAGGGCGAGGTCGTGGTCGACCCTACCGCGCTTATGCGTAACGGGCGCCAAACAATAACCGTTACAGATGGGATCCATGTAACGGGTGTTAAGGGCCCGTTACAAATGCTGCATGACCTATTTGAGGTTTTCACGTAGTGTTGTTCACATGCTTAGATTGATGGGATCGGGGTTTCATCATGTTTCGGGTGATTGCATCTCAAGTACCTAGACTCCAGGGGCATACATTCTTCATACTCGTGAACCACCTTTCTCTCTCTTTAAACGTAATCTAGGGTTAGTTTGTCTTTAATTTATAGATCAATGTTTACATCATAAAGTCCTTAATCAACTAAGTTAGTATTATGTTAAACGCAAGTAATTCCCTTGCCCTGTGGATTGACAAGAACCTTGGGGGGTCCCCTCCCTTGGTGAAAAAGGAACCAAGTCACTCAGTGTACTTGAGGTGAAGTTGAACGCGGTTTTGAACCGTCAACTAGCCCCTTTTTCTGGTGCTGTTGCCGGGGAGCAAGCCAGTTTACTTCGTTTAATCTCTCATTGATTTTATTGATTACTAACACCTAACCCATGTGTTCTAGGAAAACACTCTTTTTGTTTTTTGTTTTTGATTGTCTAGATGGCGTTCGTTGGAAATCCTTTGGAGGAACTGGAAAAATCGCTAAGGGACTATGCCAGCCCTCGATGTGAGGATATCAAGGTACAAGAGTCGGATTCGATTCTCGAAGCAACAAGGTACGAAATCAGGGCTCGAATCATCGAGATGGCAGCACTAATCCGTTCCGAGGGATAGAGATGGACAATCTGTATAGACATATCGAGCGCTTCACGACGTTGTGCAATACGGTACGACAAGAGGGAGTTCCCGATACTTGGTTTAAATGGAATCTTTTTCCCTACTCACTTGCCGATGAAGCAACAAAGTGGTATTCATTTGCGTCCTTCGAAGCCGAGGCAAATTGGAATCAATTAATAAAGAAATTTTGTGCCATGTTTGTCCCTATAAGCAAGATTCAACATATAAGGAGGCAACATATAAGAAATTTTGTGCCATGTTTGGAGCGGTGTTGGGACAACGAAAGGAAGGCAAGGTACACACTATTTATTATGCTAGCAAAACCCTTAATGGAGCTCAATTAAATTATGCAACAACGGAGAAGGAATTGCTCGTGGTAGTGTTTGCCTTTAAAAATTCAGATCATATATTGTGAATTCTAAAGTGATTGTCTACACCGATCATGCGGCAATCAAGTATCTCTTGTCTAAAAAAGATGCCAAGCCAAGGTTGATTCGATGGATCCTTCTCTTGCAAGAATTTGATGTGGAGATTTGGGACAAAAAGGGGTCGGAAAATGTTGTGGCCGACCATTTATCAAGGATGAATCGTGAGGATGATAAAGTGCCTATTGAAGATAAGATGAGAGATGATCACCTCTATCATATCCTTGACAAAGATACTTGGATGATCAACATTATTCGAGCCATACGAAAGATGCCACTTGATCATTTGGATAGGAATGCTCAAAGGAGAGTGATCGCCGAGAGCCGAAAATATTATTGGGATGCACCTTACCTCTTTAGACTTGGAGCGGACGAAGTCTTACGAAGGTGTATACCAAGAGATGAAAGAGCTGAAATATTGAGGAAGTGTCACTTAGGCGAATATGGAGGACACTATGGACATTTTAGGTCTCAAGCAAAGGTATGGTCTAGTGGATTCTATTGGACGGAAATGCATGAAGACTCAAAAAGGTATGTTGCTTCTTGTCTGGAATGTCAAAGAACAGGGAATATAAATCAAAGGAATGCTATGCCTTTAAATTACAACTTGCAAATTGATCTATTCGATGTATGGGGGACTGATTTCATGGGACCGTTCACTAGTTCAAATGGATATGAGCATATTTTGGTTATGGTTGATTATGTATCCAAATGGGTGGAGGCTATCCCTTGTCGAAGAGCTTCAACGGAAGAATCCATATTCATGATCAAAAATATTATATTCCTGCGCTATGGAGTCCCGCGAGTATTGATAAGTGATGGAGGAACACACTTCACAAGAAACAGCTTCAGAAAATGCTTGTCCAAGTTGGGGATCGAGCATAGAGTGGCCACGGCTTACCACCCACAAACCAATGGTCAAGCGAAAACTTCAAATAGGCAGCTCAAGAGCATTCTTAACAAGACCGTTGAAAAGGGAGGTAAAGATTGGTCGAAGAAATTGGACAGAGCATGGTGGGCATATCGAACGACACACAAGACACCGATAGGTATGACACCATATCAATTTGTTTATGGTAAATCGTGTCACTTGCCTTTGGAGTTAGAACATAAAGCGTATTGGGCGATCAAGGAGATGAATCTTGATTTTGACGCCGCAGGAATCAAACGGAAGATTCAAATAAGTGAACTAGAAGAAATGAGGCTCAAAGCTTATGAGAGTGCAACCATCTACAAGGAAAGGATGAAGAGGTGGTATGATAAAAGGCTTCGAGCAAAGGAATTCAAAGAAGGCGATAAGGTTCTCCTCTATAACTCAAGGTTCAAAATATTTGGGAAAGGAAAGTTGAAGAGCAAATGGGATGGACTGTACATCGTTCACTCGGTCTCGCCAAATGGAGCGGTAACAATCATGGACGTGAAAGGAGATCAATATGTGGTTAATGGTCAACGATTGAAGGTTTTTCTTGAACAAGACATCATGCCCACCGACTACATTGATATATATCACATGGAGGACGAGCCCGAGCATCAAGCCTAAGACATAAAACAAGGTAAATTTTCTGTAAATACATTTTTTGTTTTTGTTTTCGTATTTATTTCGAGTCCTTTTCATAATTTTTAGCTAGACCTTACCACCACCTAGGCTAGTATTCACGAAACACAAAGGGCTGCAAAAGTTGGGCCGCGGGGGCCCAAAACAGGGGGCAGGCCGGCCGGCCCAGGCCGACCGGCCCACCACCCCCCTTCCTCTATTTCGTCCCGTTTTTCTCTGGGATGCGGTTCGGTGTATTTCCTTTTCTTGCCTACCTTTTTAGGAGCGACAAAAATAGGCAATGGAGGGTTTCGGCCGAATCCTTCCAGGGATATTTAAGGATGTCTGGGGAGCTCGAGGTTTGCATCTCAATTGCAATCTCCAACCTCCACGAAAGGACCCAAGCACCCATGGCATCCCCGAGCAGCACCAAAGGGGAGGAAGAGGTGAAGGCAACCATGGAAGAAGAAGCACGCCTCCCCTCTCCAACTCCGGCGATCGAGGAGCCTCGTCGGTGCGCTGTGGTGCCAAAGCTCAAAGAGGAGGTGAAGATGACCGCGCGGATTCGTTGCGGAGGGCGTATCCCAATGAGGCACATGGCTAGCCCAAATCCGTGGGTTGAAGAGAAGAAGGAGAAGCCCGCTTCTCCCGTTCGCCACTCGAAGAGGCTCCTTGGGATGAAGAGGAAGGATTACAAAGAGAAGACTCCCGAGCCGGCAGAGTTTTACGGAGATAGCGACTACTCCGACGATCGAAGCCCTAGCTCGTGGGCAGCCGGTGGAAGAGATGATAACGACCTCTATGTTTGGGAGGAGGTACCCAAGGAGGAGCCGGAGGAACACCACGAGCAAGGCGAAGGAGGCAACCCAGACGACGGGAACGATCCGGACGACGGAGACGATGGAAGCAATAATGATTCGGAGGAAGAGCATAACATATGTTGCGCGGCTTGCCGCAATGCTATTGCAGAGCTCTTCTCTTCCCTTGATGAGTGCTTCCACACCATCAACGCCATGCAACAAAGGATTGAAGATTGAGAGCGCATGGTGGAAGACGACTTCAAGTACCTCAACTGCAATATAAGGAAGCTCTTCGGGATGAACAAGAACTTCAAGAAGGAGTGGTGCACCTCATGCGGGAAGTTTCACTAGGTGTTGTAGTTAGCATGTTCTCCCCCTTTGTACCTTTTGTAAAGTTACGACGAGGATGTCGTAAGATCTAAGCGTGGGGGGGGAGCTAGCTAGCTACATTTTTAAATTTTTTTCTTAAAGTGGTGTTAGGTCGAGTCTTTAAATCGAGTCTAGTTTGAGTCAAGTGTGAGTCTTGTGTGAGTTTTGCTTTACCTTTTTAGCTCGAAAGTGTCTTAATTTAGTGTTGAGTCAAGAAAAAGAAATAAAAAGTGTCTTATGCAAGTCTCTTGTTTCTTTTCTTGTTATGTCTTTTCTTTTCTTGTTATGTCTTTACTTTATCTTTGTTATTCGAGCATAAACTTGATGATTAATCATTTACCGTGGTGCTTAGTGGGAACGTACTATTGTAAAGCACCCATATTCAAACTTCGATCTAGGACTTTGCTTCATCTATGCGTTTAGTAATGCTAACATTGTAGGCTTTAATTTCTGAAAATTAAGAAAACACCTTGCTATGAAGGTTAGCGATCTCTTTCTCCAAGTTGAGAGGTAATATCTATCCTATACAAAGCCTTTATATATATATATATATATATATATATATAAATGTGTGTTGTTTAGCATGATGAATTGGGTTAGGATTTTACTCTCTTGGGAGGTCTAATTTCAAGCAATGATCATGTCCTTGATGTATATCTTTTATTGCTAGCCTCGTCATACATTCGGTAACGGGAATTTCACATTGAATGCCCCGTACATCGCCGGATTCCATACCCAAACCCATAAACATCTTTTTGTCATCTTACTCCTTAAACACAACCCATGTTCGAAGATTCGTTCAATTTTTAGGCATCATTTTATTTAAAATTTAGATTGGTATTCATGTTCAAAAGATGAGCGAAAAGCTTCGGAGAGAAGGTAAACAGGTGGAAAGAAGAAAAAAATATATATGTATGTGTATATGTGTGGTGCGCACACAAGATAAAAAGAAAGAAAAAGAAAAAAAGAAAAAGAAAAAAAGGGGGAAGAAGGAAAATCCAAGGCAAAGCGAGAGATGTATAGTGAGGGATGACAAGTCAAATGAAGATCAAAAGAAGTGCAAGGAAGGATGCCACGATGTTGAGAACGAATCTTTGATATTCCATACCATGTTTAATCCGACATCGAGGACATCATTAGTGCCTTGAAGTCATTATTCTTTTTCCCTTTGCACATGTCCACCATTCTAAATCTTCTCATCCTTGACACCCTTACATTATGGTTTAATTCTCATGATCATTGGCTTGGGAGGTGAACAACCACTAGAGGATTTTCCTAGCTTGATAATACTTGTGCTAGCTTCACTAGCCACACCTATAGCTCCTCCTTACATTATAAATGAGAGACTTGTGGGAGGTGAGAGTTTATGAAATTATCTAGGATAACCACCTTAAATGAGTGACATGTGAGAACTTGGAGAAGGACTTTGTATAATGCTTTGTGCAGGAATTTTATTTCTAAAAAGATTGTAAAAACCCTCCGATGAAAGTAAGAAAGCAAGTATGGATGAAGTCAAGGGTCTCTAGTGAAAAGGTATGAGTTGTGGGGTACGTCTTGAATTGGTATCTAAACGTCCATGTTTACATTATGATCTATTGTTTCATATCTCTTATATGAAAGATGAATGATTGACTAACTTGAAAGGAAAGAATCGACGAAGCATGTTTCAACTCCGTGGATGAACAATTTGTGAGCAACTTGCTCGAGGACGCGCAAGATCTAAGCGTGGGGGGATGTTGGCGGTCAATTTCCGTCAACCAAGAGCACTTGTGATGTTATAGTTTGGATTTCATTTTGTAACTAACCTGCCACTAGGCATACTAATGATATAACAAGTTCATCGTTGGATGTGTGTTTTGGAGTGTAATGTTTACACAGGAATTCATGCACTAAATGAGAAGAGATGCACTCGGTTCGGAGGACGATTTACATGATGATCAAGAGGCTCTGACCGTGCATGAATTTGACTCCAAAGGTGGCAAGGACCAATATGCTTCAATGAAGAATCTCTGAGGACCAAGGTGAAAAGATCGGAAGATCATGCGTAAAGACCCCTTAACTTAGTTGTGGGGATAACGACGTCCAAAGCTCACACCCAAAGGAGGAAAAACCCCAAAGTGCAAGAAATGACACGTGGCAAAAGACGGAGGCGAAACGGGCCAGGGATGGGCCAGGCCAGTCGACCCAGGCCAGTCGGCCCACCCACTTTCGGGGTCGGTTCGCCGCTGCCTTTCTTCGGTGATAAGATCACAGAACCCTAATTGTTTGGGGAGAGGAGCCATTCACGAAAGACGTCCAGAGAAGCCTCGGGAGATCAACCACAAGGAAGAGGGTTGATCGAGAGGGTGAGGATTCAAGAGGATCATCACCGAGGTCAAGGGAGGCCACCACGAGGAAGGAGGACGCCGAGGCCCTGCCACGGTGCCGCCGGAGTTGATGGACACCGAGACACGAACTCCATCGGGGGTATCCAGCATGTTCAATGGTGCCATGCCTAGCGTCTTGATGGGGTAAAGTAATCGTTTGTCCATGGAGTTGTAACGGATCTTGATATGTAGTCACCCACTCTCTTTTGGATCTTATATCTACCATACCTTCTTGTTGATGATGCTTAATGTTTAAGGTTAGCTACCATTGCCTTCGGGGTTGCTCCCGTAGATCACGTCAACATATCGTGTTCATTAGGATTAGTATCGATTACCTTCGCGTAGTGACATGTACGAGGGAAGGGAAACACCTAATTCTTTGTTCACATGCTTAGATAGATGGGATCGGGGTTTCATCATGTTTCGGGTGATTGCATCTCAAGTACCTAGACTCCATGGGCATATGTTCTTCATACTCGTGAACCACCTTTCTCTCTCTCTTTAAACATAATCTAGGGTTAGTTTGTCTTTACTTTATAGATCAATCTTTACATCATAAAGTCCTTAATCAACTAAGTTAGTATTAGGTTAAACGCAAGTAATTCCCTTGCTCCGTGGATTGACAAGAACCTTGAGTGTCCCCTCCCTTGGTGAAAAAGGCACCAAGTCACTCCGTGTACTTGCGGTGAAGTTGAACGCGATTTCGAATCGTCAACAATTGCTTTTCCAATTCCCAGCTTATTCCGTTTTGGCCTTGTCGCATCAACAAGTTCATCACGTTTCTCAGTCTCCAAGGCCTACGGGAATCATCAAGTGCGAATCCAGACCATTCGTAGGCCTTTTCAGTCACGACTCACGTAGCGTACCTGATCGAGGAGGACTTGTCAAGTCATCCTGCACCGTGCATGTTGCAATGCAAGGACCATCCGGTCGATCTGATTGCCTTGTGCAGCCTTACAACACCCAATCTGTTTCTCCAGATGTAATTGATGCCTAAAACTTTTCATAAATAAATGGTAGAGTTGTCTCGTAGTTGATGTGGCATGAGCTGATGCAGTTGAGACGGCCATTAGATGCAGTTGATGCGGCTTGAGTTGTCCGCATGACTTTCTTGTGGTCTAGACCGGAGAGTCCGGAAATGAACACATACCTAGACACGTCGGGCTCATCCCGTGATATCCATCGTCCACACATGTAATCGATGCGCGCCACTGAAGATTCTGACCTAGATAGATTCGTATCAGGCGTAGGCCTTACTATATTCCAAGCATATGACATTTTCCATAGTAACTTTAGCAATGCTACACCGAGCTCACGTGCCCACCGTAGTCCTCGATAAATAGGCGAGTGTGGCACACCGTTCGTCTTGCATTTCTCAACTTCGGTGGGATACAAGGGTGGGATCATTTTCTTGGCTAATCTTGTTTACTTTATGTATGCATGGTATTGAGACGGTCACATTATATTGTCAGCTCATGTAGGGTTTGTTCTTCGTTTGTGTATGCAATACGTGGAGAATGGACGGGCAAGGAAGGGACAGAGCATGGAACTTGGAGGAGTCGGAGTAGCAGGAGCAGTCGGGCGTAATGGCACCTCACCAGCACCCAGTTCAGCCGCTGCCATCAGCACCGCAGCAGCACTCGGCCCCTATGGCAGCTCAGAATTAGCTAAACCTCATGGCACCACCTTTTGGCCCGCGGCCCAGGCTGCCACCTCTGTTGTTGCCTGTTGAAATGCCACCCCCGCGGCCAGTGCTCATTGAAGAAGATGAATCGGATGACCTGAAATGGTCTGTGTGGCTTTGGCTTCAGCAGGCCGGTCCAGCCTGTGTTTTTCACAAAGGAATGTGGGTGTGCCCTTTTTGCCTGAGGAGTCACAAGCAATGGACCATTCGTGACCTGCTGTTACACGCGTATAACATTGCCATTTCGTCTGCCTGGCTGTGGGATACAAGGGCGAGGCATCACACTTTGGAGGAGTATCTACTCCAGGATACACGTTTTGCTGCACTCCGTGTAGCGGCGGGATTGCCATGAGGTTGTGATGGTAGTAGTATGTTGTGATGGTAGTAGTATGAGCCGTGATGGTAGATTGCTAGTAGTATGTTGTTGTACTTCCATTGATAGTGGATCGATCCATCCTCATGTGTAATCAATGCGTATGCATGCATTTGTCTCGTAATATCATTTGTATTTGGATTGTGTTGTTTCTAATAAAAATGGTAATGTGTGTCTACTCCCTCGGTATAAATTCAGTGAAAACGGAAAGTATGTTCCCTTGATTTCTTAAATACCGGATGAACACAAGCAAAAGTTTGTTTTGTAGCAAACATCATAAGATGATCAGGTAGCTACAAGTTCCTCAACTCATCACAACAAAGTTCACACTACCAAGTAGCAAACATCAACATATCGGCAATTCTCCCCGCATATGATAAAACCCAACATTTTGAAAAATAGTAGTAAAAGAAAAGAAAAGATAAAACAGAACCGAACAGTAGTCGTTCTATGCAATGAGACTGCATGAACAACAGGCGAAAGTCTGTTGTGCAGTATCAGTCCGACCGGATTAAAGTGTCACTGGTACGCAACATTTTTTAAGTAACACCCAACATTTTACAATTTAGTAGTACGCAATGATAAAACCCAACATCTTGAGAAAATAGTAGTAAAAGAAATGATAAAATAGAGCCGTTGCTCTACTTCTTCTAATCCATCTACTAGTAGCAGTTACCACTAATTGTGGCTGCTTCTTGGTCGATGGTGCACCCGACACCTTGTTGCAGCTGCTCACGGATGAGGTAGTCGTTCTGTTGCCGCTGCCCATTGAAGGACCGAATAGGCGACCAGAGAGGGGGGGGAGTGAATGGGAGCCGATAAAAATTCTTCACGAACGTCGAACTCAGCCTATACCCCGATTGCCACTTCGAGTACTCGCACACACCAAAGAAGCTCTAGACAAGGCACACACAAGCCCACAAGCCCACAAGACCAAGAGACAAGCCTAGAAGCAAAGAGCGGAAGCACAAGACAAGAACCAAAGGACTTAGCCAAATCTGTGAAGGCCTGAGCGGACGGTCCGCAAGGGTACGGCGGACAGTCCGTGCGGCTCGCGGACAGTCCGTGTAGACACGGCAGACAGTCCGCAATAACGCACCGAGCCTCCAGTAGCGCACCGAGGAAATTCGGACAATCCGGGCGAGCACCGCGGACAGTCTGGTGCCTCGCGGACAGTCCTGCCCCACACGACGGACAGTCCGGCACACCTCTCTGAAAACCCCAGATAAACCACAGGCCACCCCAGACAAAACTCACGGTCACGCGGACAGTCCGCGAACTGCCTGCAACACCAAAACTCAAATCCAACGGATCAAAACGCGAGCGCGGAAGAACACACGACGAACTCCGAAGAACAAATGCCACGCAGACAGTCCGTGACACTCGAGTGGACAGTCCGCGACACGCGGACAGAGCAGAAACAGCTCGACCCCACGAAGTCAACCCTCCAAATCCATCACCGATCTCCCAAACGGCTAAAGCTCTTGAGACAAGATTTGGGGGAGATGATAAGCAACATAAGAGGAAGCTATGCCCCAAAAATCTCGACCTCTAGCTCACTAAATCACCGGAAATCGCGGATCACACGAACTACCACCAAGAACTCAGGCTCCGACCAAAAACTCATGAATCGAAGGCTTTCCCCAGCGTTTGAGGGGTCAAGATCACACACAAAGATGCTCAAGGCATCCACCCATGATCCCCTCAAAGAAATCTGAAGGAAAACGCCCTCAAATCCCCGAATCGAGCGAAGAACGAAACTACCCAAAAATAGCCCTGAAAAAGACACAAAAATCATAGAGGACTAGGAGATCACCGCTGTAACGACCCGGGTTTTCGGTGAGGAAAAACCGACTCCCTGTACCCTAGTGATAGTCCCTGGATCAGTAGCTATCACGTACAGAACTCATTACAGTATAATATCATTTCCATACAACGAAATCAGAGTAAAAAATAGAGTATTTACATCCGAATACAACTCCGTATACGATTTTAGTACAAGCCCCTTGGGCTAAACGACAAGTAGAAACTCTACGCAGCGGTAGCTAAGGCTTCAAGTCTTCATCCTCGATCTTCACCACAGGCATCCTCGAGCGAAGCAACGCAACCCTTCCTCCATGGATTCTTCATAAAAGGACTTTCGCTCCAAGTCCAATCCTGCACACTCACAGACTATCCCCAAGGAATGGGATAGGTTCACGTCACCAACCGTATGCAAGCTTTAAGTGGCCTAAAGCTAAGGGTATAAAAAGTAGTCAAGGAGTAGGCTAGAGTTTTCCTAAACAGCGGCCGCAACATAAATAGAATAATATCTCCAATTCCCACCAATTCCCATATCACTCATCCACATACGGTTGCACCTGGACACCCAGATCACCGTCTCCAAATCCTATCTCCATCTAGGGTCGGTGCGAGAACTCCCACTCCTCGCACCTCAATGATTGCACTCGGATCCGCGAGGCAGAGGGAGCAACTCTCCTCTCCCCGAGTACAACCACGGCTCACCATACACTCTCATCCTATAAGGGGGAGGTAGAAATCCCAAAACGTAAGAGTCGGAGTAAACAACGGGCATGTCCATGACCAAGGACGCAGCTATACGTATAGATCTAAACTCTGCAGAGCGTGTACACCTGTACCCATCTTGGAATGGCACCCGGCGGTGATCAGCCAACCAAGCCCATCCTACCGGACGAACACCTAGGAGTTACGATTCCATCCTGCATCCGGGTCTCGATGCGGTCCTTCGCAAAGAACCACCCCAGAACTGTGAACATGCCCCCGCGTGGCCGCACGGGGAGCGCCCAATAGGGAAGGGACTTCACCCTAACCCTCTCACTGATACCCTCTATCCTACTAGCAGGTATGGTATCGCACTTGCCAGGGTCGACCCGGCCCTATCCCCACTCTCGGCGAGGTGGTGTGTACAAAAGTCCCGTGAACACAAAGCGACCCACTCGGTTTCAGACCGGGGCGATCTCCTATCCTCCAAGTCATCACAAAAACCCCAACACCCGTGCTCCTAAAACAGTGTACCCGCCATAGGTACCAAACTGGGCATCGCCCGAGAAGACGATCCCTGGCCCTCGATCCCGGATCGGGTTGTCTCGAGCTCACCCCCGCCAAATATCCCAAAAACACCTTCTCCTGCCGGTTTTCCCCACACACGCCAAGAACTACCACGGTTTCCCAACACATGCATAGCAAGCTCCGCGTATCAACACGCGTAAATAAAGTAGTAGTAGTAGGTCAATCAAGGACAAGGAATGTAAAAGAGGTTATGCATGGTTTCATCATATCCATCACTATGCAATAAATAAAGCGCTAGCAGTTCTAATAGCCATGCCTAATGGGCATTCAAAGAAGGTCGGGCGTGAACACCTGTGTGCAAGTAGTCGTAGAAGTTTCCGTAGTTGTGCTTGATCTTCTGGCTCAACTCCTCAGCTCCGAGAATTCCTAGATTCACAAATATAAATAAATACCGGAGCTAAATGCAAATAAACTCCAAAGAGAAGCAATAAAGAACCAAATAACTCCAAAAGCTAGTCTACCGGGTGCTTCATCATTTTAGAAGAATAAAGAAACTGATTTCATATTTTTCTAAGCCAGAATCAATTTATTATTGATTTTCAAATAAAGAAATATTTTATGAATTTAATTAATTGCGATAAAGCACAGAAAACATAAGTTAGCAAGTTAGAGATCACATGCTAGGTTTTGGGTGGTCAGCAAGGCTTAGTTGACTAGTCAACGATCATTGTTGACCAAGTCAAAGGGCAAAGGTCAAAGGTCAACCGGACCCCACAAGTCATCTTGTGGACCCTGTATGTCAGATGGGACTAGATTAGATAGTTAGTAGCCCCTCATGTTAGTGGGTCCCAACAATGAGTCCGTGGGCCCCTTTTTGTCATATTAGAGAGATTGAGCAGGATAGATTAGCTAGATACCATGTGGTGATTGAGAAACTTAGCTCAAGCTGGAACATGGCACAAGTGTGGCATGGCGGATGGTTTAGTAGCATTAGCACTTGAGCAGGTGCTCACTAGTTACAGGAAAGACAGCACATGCTAGAATCGCATGGTGCAGCCAGGATTAAGATCCATGGATGATTTATTTAGCACGTACATGGTCTTCCAACACATACGCTTGCCACTGCTTACTTGCATGTGGACTGTACACCGGTGAAGGACCGATTAGGCGAACCAGAGAGGGGGGGGGGAGAGTGAATGGGAGCCGATAAAAATTCTTCTCGAAAGAGATGAGAACTCCTACAAGACGAACACGGCTTCCGAAACACTTCTCCGACTCAACTACCCAAGTTGGCCAAGACCACGTAGCCACTGGAGTGCTACTGGTCCTAGGAACCAACAACTCAACCAACCAAACCAAACACCCCAAACGCACAGCGGAAAACTGAGCAGCCTGCTATCTGTGCCACACCGGTCAGACCGATGGCTCCTGCCAGTCAGACCGATGGCACCGGTCAGACCGGTGGACTCTGCCGGTCAGGCCGGTGGCGAACAGCAGATGCACAGCAAAGTTCCAGGAAGCCTCAGTGACTCCTCTAGGCCCTGGAACAAAACCACCTCCGAAGAACAACCTGCAAAGAAGGAAAACCCCTCACAAAACCTAGCAAGACAACTCCAAACGGGCCAAGAACTGGACAGCAGAACCACGGGACAAAACCACATGATCACAGCAGTTCCCCGAGACAAAACCCACCAGGGGCTCGCACCGGTCAGACCGGTCAAGAGCACCGGTCGGACCGGTCATGCCTGGGCAGCTTGGGATGAACAGCGCCTGCGAGTCAACTCCCCCAAATCCAACTCCCGATCTCCCGATTCGCTCCACAGATTCGCACAAAACTTTGGGGATAGTACGAACACCTCATGGGCACTCCATAGCCAAGATTTGGTCCACCAAAACTCATTGAATCAAGAGGAATCGAAGGATTTCCGCCAAGAACACTACGAACCCTAGAACCACGAAAACCCCAAAATCGAGCCCCTTTACTCACGGATTTGGGAGGGGAATCAAAGGGAAAAGAACCACGAGGGGTTCATGCATACATCCCCCACCAAATCCCAAAGAGAAAGGTTTCAAAACCGCCACAAGAAATTCGCCAAGAAAAGCCTCCGAAAATCACCAAAAAGGAGAAACGGGAAAGACACAACCAAGCCTTGAGGAACCACGCCGAATCATCTATACATACCAAAGAGGTTCATACAAGGTCTAGCTTGCCGCCCGATCATCCTTCCCTCTCACAAGATCTCACCATGAAGCTCTCAAGCTAGTCCTATGAAAATCTTAAAGAAAATAGGAAGGAAAATAGGAAAACCAAATGAGCTAGGGTTCCAAGAGATGGCTGCCATCCTCTCACCACTTGGGTTATATGGAGGCAACCGAAAGACGAAAATACCCTTACTAGCTAACTAGGGATACATGCCCCTCAAGGGCAAATTTGGAAGTCTTTGTCTTCGCACCATCGGACGGATGCCCAGCGACCGCAAACTTGCTTAGCCTCGACGCAAGCCTTGCGATCCCGACGCGTGTCCTCCGCTTCGAAGATTTCGGACTGCGTCGTCGCACACCGGTCAGACCGGTACCCACCGGCCAGACCGGTCTGGAGCTGCTGCACCTCCGTCTTCGGTTCTTCGGTCTTGGCTTTGTGGATCAACCAAGGAACCCAGTGGTTTTCTGGTGAAGCACCGGAAACCCCGCGAACTCGGTGTAGCCTCCACCAATCACCACTCATGACTCGGCTCCCACGTAGTCTCGGCTCGACCTTGGTTTTGAGGCTCAACCAAGAAACCATCCATGACTTCATCTTGCCGTTCTTGCCACCATGCGGCCCGCACTTGACCCCGCTGGCCACCGGGTCCCTCGAACCAAGCCTACTTGTCTTCTCCACACCTGGGGGCCTCACCGGCAACGACCTTTCGCGCTTGTTCTTCACCTGCACCAACACCACTCAAGCCGCAACCTGCACCTGCAATACTTAGCCAAGAATCAGTCCACACCACGTTGTCAATCACTCATCACACCAGGAAGCAACCATCCACCAGTCCTCGAACCACACATGGCTCTCAATCTCCCCCTTGATGAGTGCATTGACAACACACACGTTTTGGTAACCAAGAGAAAAGAAAAAGAAAAGAAACGACTAAAAGAAACTCCAACAAGCGATCGAAAGTCAAAGAAAAGGTAAAGAGCAAGATCACTTGAAGAAGACAAGTCTCGGACCCCTTAGGCAAGGGCAACGGCTCGACACATCCGAGACAAAAACATGCTCAAGCAAAGAGCAAAAACCATCAAACCAAAGCTCGAAAACCACAAAGAGCTCCCCCTGCACACATTCAAGCTCCCCCTGAACCAATGCAACTCCCCCTAGACAAATGCATGCGAACCACTTCACGAAACAGAGCAGCTGCAACAGCTCAGCTCTGACCGGTCAGACCGGTCGACACCATCGGTCAGACCGGTGCTCAACATGTGAACAGGACCAGCACTCTGACCGGTCAGACCGGTGACCTCAACCGGTCAGACCGGTGACAAACAGAGCCCAGAAATGGCTCGAAACCACCTGAAAACCTTCCAAATGCATTCAGTAGGCCAAAACATGCTCAAACTTCTCCCCCTTGTTGACAATGCATGAATCAAGCCAAAAATGCAACAAATGCAACCTAGAGCTTCTCAAATAGACAAAATTCAACATAGGATGCTACACATGTCCAAATGAGCAAGTTAGATACTCTATAGCTTCGTAAAGACATCAACTTCATGATCACCAAGTTTCACAACCATTGGGCGAAGCTAAGATAGAATTGAGAAATTTTGCGAAAATTTACCCTCTCATGAGCAAAGTCCTAAACATGAGCAAAACATATCAAAATGGCAAAGCCACACAAACTTCATGCTAGGATAGCCATTCTAAGCATAAGACCATCATAAACACCCACAAGCACCTTATGTCATGTCAAAGCCACCGAGCCATGTGCCTACTTCTATATATGAGACTTCTCATTGGTAGGCATCATGCAATGGTTTAACACCCAAAGCAAATTAAAATTAGCACTTATGACATGGGAGCACATTTTCCAAGTAATTTACATTTCATTTTTAGATTTGAAATTGGTACATGAAATGTCTTTGTGACAAAAAGGAACTTATGCCCTCCACAAGATCAAGCATGGGGGCTAAACATTCATGATGGCAAATGAGCCTTTGGCCCCATATGATCAAAATAAGCTATCCAACCACAAATTAAGCATAGCCAAGCCACTAAAACATGTCAAGATCATATAAAGGCATTTACTCACAAGAGAGCATACATATGAGATTTTTCAAAAACATAGCCATCAACCATGGATATAAGCCAAGATTATCAAGAGCTAAGCCAAACTAACCATAGCTTACCAAACTAGCTCACAAAGACATATATATCATTCCATGGTGAACAATGTATATAGGAGAAGCTTTTCCTAAACAATGCATATGATACAAAATGCATGCAACCTAAGATACAAAGATGCCTATACATCATGATACATATGCCATGCCAAATGCAAGAAATCCACAAAGGAAAGCTATACATATGCTACAAAGGAGCTCCCACACATCCAACTCAAGAAATCAAACAAACACCAAGCTCCCCCCGCAAACGAGTGAAAGTTGCCTGATCTAGGGGTTTGGTGAAAATATCGGCTAGCTGGTCATGTGTGGGTACATGGATTAAAGCGATTTTTCCTTTCTCTACGTTGTCTCTCAGAAAATGATACCTCACTTCTATGTGCTTGGTTTTGGAATGGAGCACTGGGTTCTTTGCAACGCTTATGGCACTTGTGCTATCACATTGAAGTGGGACATGGGTATACTCCTCACCAAAGTCACTCATGGTGTATGTGATCCAAAGGAGCTGAGAGCAACAACTAGCTGCGGCCACATACTCTGCCTCGGTAGCGGATTGAGCAACACTCGACTGTTTGCGGGAAGACCAAGATACCAAAGAAGAACCCAAGAACTGGCAAGTCCCAGAAGTGGACTTCCTATCCAACCGACACCCGGCAAAATCCGCATCTGACAAACCATGAAGCCCCAAAGAAGAAGACGCAGAGTACCAAAGGCCGAAGTCGGGAGTGTGTCGCAAATACCTGAATATGCGCTTGACTGCTTCCCGATGCGAAGTCCTCGGAGATGCTTGAAAATGAGCGCACAGACATACCGAGAATTGGATGTCCGGCCTCGTCGCCGTCAAGTAGAGGAGTGACCCGATCATGCTCCGGTACTCCTTCTGGTCCACGTGTTCACCTTCCTCGTCCGCATCAAGAGCTGTAGTCGTACTCATAGGCGTCGCCATGGCCTTGGAGTCCTCCATCTTGAACTTACTCACAATGTCCTTGGTGTACTTAGCTTGGTGCACAAATGTTCCTTCCTTTGATTGCTTGATTTGTAGCCCGAGGAAGAACTGCAACTCACCCATCATACTCATCTCGAATTCCCTGCTCATGTCTTCTGCAAACCTTGCAACAAGAGAGTTAGACGAGCCACCAAAGACAATATCATCCACGTATACCTGCACAATCAGGATATCTCTGCCCTGCCTGAGGAGAAACAAGGTCTGATCGACCTTCCCCATCTCAAACCTCTCTCAAACAGGAACCCCCTCAACCTACCATACCAAGCTCTAGGCGCCTGCTTCAACCCATACAGCGCCTTCCTCAACTTGTACACCCGGTGGGGGTACTTCTCACTCTCAAACCCCGGTGGTTGCCTCACATACACCTCTTCCTCCAACACACCGTTCAGGAAAGCACTCTTCACATTCATCTGGTACAACTTGAACCCTTTAGCCACGGAAAAGGCTAGAAGGATCCTGATCGCCTCCAAACGAGCTACAGGAGCGAAAGTCTCATCGTAGTCGATCCCCTCTTTCTGACTATACCCCTGAGCAACAAGTCTTGACTTGTTCCTCACCACTTCTCCTTTCTCTCCCTCTTTATTTTTCCACACCCATTTTGTCCCAATCGGCTTACACCCTGGGGGAGGGTCAACCAACACCCAAACTTGGTTCCTCTCAAAATTCTCCAACTCCTCATGCATTGAATTAACCCAATTATGATCAGATAACGCGTGTCCAATGTCTTTGGGCTCAAAGGTGGCAACAAAAGCAGCATGAGCGAAATGAGAATTGTTCCGAACCCTCGACCGTGTAGTACGTTCATTCATGTCGCCGATGATTCTCGAAGCTGGGTAATCCACTTGCACTCGCCGGGGAGGTTCTCGCCTTGATGCTACCTCCCCCTCAACAGCAGCTTCGCCTTGATCTGGGTTTGTCATTGTAGGTGTGGGAGAGGGCCCGTTCTCGATCGTCGTCGAAGTAGTAGGTACATGTTCAGCCGCGGGCACCACACCGCCATCTTCATCATCTCCATGTTCATGCTCCTCCTCCTGAAAGATCTCCTCGCCAAGTTCGTCATCACCTGCACACTCAAAAACAAGCTGACTACGTGGCTGTGTCTCGTCGAAGGTTACCTCGCAAGCCTCCATGATTTGGTTAGTTTCAAGATTGAGCACACGAAATGCTCTAGAATGAGATGCATAACCAAAGAAAATGCCATCGACAGACCTAGCCTCGAACTTGTCCAACTTCTTCCCTTTCTTCAGAATGAAGCATTTACAACCAAAGACATAGAAGTGACTCACCTTGGGTGTGCGACCGTGCATCAACTCGTAACATGTTTTCTTCTTGTGAACCCTGAGGTAGATCCTGTTCGATACATAGCACGCGGTATTGACCACCTCAGCCCAGAACCTTCTCGGAGTCCTATGCTCGTCGAGCATCGTCCGAGCCATCTCGCACAAGGTCCTATTTTTCCTTTCCACCACGCCATTCTGGGGAGGCGTATACGGACTCGAAAACTGGTGTTCAAGACCCAAGTCATGGCAAAAGGTTTCGAAGTGAGAGTTTTTGAATTCCGAGCCATTGTCACTGCGGATCGCTCGTATGGCATCTCCGTGCCCCTCGTTCCTTAACCTCAAGACAAGGTCTCGAACAAAACCAAACGTCTCCCCTTTCTCCTCAAGAAAGAACACCCACGCATACCGAGAGTAGTCGTCCACCACAACAAGGACATACCACTTCCCACCCGCAGATCGCACACGAGCTGGGCCAACAAGGTCCATATGGAGCAGCTCGCATGGACGCTCAGTCATCACATCGGTGAGAGGCGGGTGAGAAGAGGCTACCATCTTGGCATGCCTACATGGCGCACAAACCAACTCTTTCTCAAACCTCAACCGTGGCAATCCTCGGACCAAATTGAGTTTACTCAAGCGTGACAAAAGGTCAAAGCTCAAGTGACCCAACTTCCTATGTCACTTCCACAACTCACTCGAAGAACCAGCCAAAAAGCAACGCTCCACACCAGAAGACTGAGAGAAATCAGCTCGGAACACTTGACCCTCGGGAACGACCATGCAAACAAGGTCCCCTCGAGAATCTAAAATCCGAGAACCACCAGGCCGAAACAACACCTCAAAGCCCTCATCCAACAACTGGGACACGGAAAGCAAATTGAACCCCAGCGATTGAACAAGAGCAACACGCCTGAGAGTGACCTTGTCACTTACCTTGATCTCACCTTCTGATAGCACACGCCCTCGCCCATTGTCCCCAAAGGTGATGTATGTCTTGGACACCACCGGGATGAGACTTGAGAACCACCCCTTGTCTCCGGTCATATGCCTCGAGCAACCGGAGTCAATCAACCAAACGTTCCTCAAGTCTCCCACCTGAAATTCAAAAGCGAGCACGTGAGTGAACAAACGACTCAGCACTGGGGTTAGTACCAAAAGAGTAAAACCAGTGCCGAGCCATTTGCTCCAAAGTGGGGTTAGCACAAACCAAATCATCACGCCTATCAAAGCTACCACCACGAATACCACCACGGTAACCACTATGAGGGAACCAACCCTCTCTAGCTGGAGGAGAACGAAAGCCACAAAAGGAAAACCGTGGACCATTCCTCCTCTCCATCTCAAAGCTACGACTCCTCCCACCCTCGTATTGAGCACGAGGTGGAGAACGCCTAGCAAGCTGACCACCTGCAAACTTTCCAGACCAACCACCAGAACCAAACCGAGCATCCTCACGAGCACGAAAACCAACTCACTGTCTACCCAGACCTGCACTGGTCTGGCGCACCGGTCTGACCGGTGTAGCTCGGCTAGCAGCATCACCTGCTGCCTTCCGGTCTCCCCAAGCCGGAACCGTCCTCACAATCGTCTTGGCCCTGGGCATCTGCATACGAGGCTCAGGTACACCATTAAAGGGGTGGTACCTGTCCTTGTTAGCCCACTCTCTAGCCATTCTCTCCTCACGCTTCCTCTTGAAGCAAAACTCGCCCTTGTGACCATCTCTCCCACAATAGTCACAATGAAACTGCACGGGCTTAGGTTTAGGCTTGGGATGGGTCTGTTCACTTGGTTTCTCTCCACTCGGCTTCTCACTCTTCTTCTCTCCTATCTCACCTCCCTTTGGGCTCACAAACTTCACAGGTTTTTGAAAATCATTTGTTGGGTGAGGGAATATGGGTGGATCTGGAGTAGTGTCAAGTTTGTTTCTGAGATGGTTAGGCTTGGGCTCAAACTTGTTCTTGTGTCTGTTTGGTGGTGGGATAGGGATCTCTCGAACTCTCTCAACTCGCTCACCACTGTTCTCTCCAAGCTTGTCAGCCCCAAGTGCCTGACCATCATAGCGTTTGAAAGCCGCTATCATGATACCAAGCTGAGGCTCCTGACCCGACAACCAGCTCATACATTTCCTCAGCTCATCATTCCCATCCTGCAAGCGATCAACATAATGCGCAAGCTCCAAATTCTTAACCGCATGCAATTCACAAGTAGAGCAAGAAGTGGGAATAGGCTCTTTCAACTTAGCCTCAAGCGAAACAGTGTAAGCATGCATCTCATCAATCTTTCCATGCAAAACAGGGCAAGAAGTACAAGCACCTAGCAAAGCAGGTCTAGACTTAAGCTCAGCCACTTCAACCCTAAGCATATCTAGTTCATCACTAGTAGAAGCATGCTTATCCTTAAGAGCAGTAAGATCAGCTAGGTACACAGAGCAATCAACACAATCAACATCATCAGAAATCACAGGAGAAGCCTTAAGTTAATCAATCTCAAGCTTAGCATCTAGGTTCTGGGTTTCTAGCTCAGCCACACGGTTCCTAGCATCTTCTAGTGAGGCCCTAAGCTCTTTCCTCATCTTCTCGGCCTCTCTAAGCATGTGATCACGATTATCAAGCAAGTCAACCAACTCCTCATTCTCCTTGCGCAAAGAAGAGAGCTCATCACATACCTCATCCTCGGAGTCGAAGTCCGAGTCGCTCTGGTGACTCTTCTTGCTGCCAGAGCTACGAGCCATGCCGCAGAAGCCATCTCGTGCGAAGCAACTCAGCCCGCTCAAGTTCTTGGATGACTTCTTGTTCTTGCGCCGATCACCTTCATCTTCGCTGCTACTCGAGCTCGAGGAAGAGTAGGAGGAGCTGGAGTCGACGTCGCTCGCTCCGACCATCGCTCGGGCCTTCCTGCCGCGGCCGTCCTTCTTCCTCGACCGTCGCTCGTCCTTGTGCTTGTTCTTGTGCTTGTGATCGCACCTTGATCGATACTTGCCGTCCCTGCTCGACCGGTGCCTGTAGCCGTCCTTGTTCTCCGCCTTCTCCGGGCAGTCAGCGACGAAGTGTCCTGGCTTGCCGCACTGAAAGCACGTCCGTGCTGTCCTCCTCGTGTTCACCTGGTTCTCGTGCAGCCTCTCGAACCGCCTGGTCAGCAACGCCAGCTCGTCCTCTCCAAGCACGTCGAACTCCTCATCTGGCAAAGACATCAAAGAAGACAGAGAGTACATCCTGGAGGATGCATTAGCGTTAGACTTAGCTCCTTTGCCACCAACGAGAGCGAGACTATGAGAATCAGTCGAGCTCTCAAACTTGGCTGTCATACCACGGTCCAACTCAGCCGACTTGAGGTTCGAAAACAGCTCGTTCACGGTCAAGGTGTCATACTTCTCGGACTCAAAAATAGCCTCAAACTTCCTGTCCCATACGGTACGATCCAACGAGTGCAAGAGCTTCACGGCTCTATCATGATCATCGTATGGGAGCACGGCCACATTGGCTCTCATGTTGTTCACAACGACCGTAAACCGCTGGAAAAGGGCATCGACGGACTCGTCGGGGAGATGAGTGAAGTTCTCGTACTCTCTCCGGTAAGTCGCGTACATCCGAGCCTGAACCTGAGCATTCCCAGGATGTGCATCCTTGAACTGCTCCCAAATCCTACAGGCTAAGTCCTCTGTCTGAACCTGATCGAATTCAGGCTGACACAGGGCACGAAACAAGTAGTCGACTGCCTTGTTGTTGGCTTCGAATATATCCCTCGATCCTGGAGCAAGGAAGTTCATCGGATGAACATAAGCTATGTTCACCGTAACGTCCCAAAGGATCTGACCCTTTCCATGGAGGAACGCTGCCATCCGCCTCTGCCACATCTGGTAGTTCTTCCCATCGAAGTGCGGAGGACCCGAACCCCGTTCCTGGTACGCCATCTTTGGATCTTAGACTGGTAAGAGTCAATGAAGACCCGAACCGGCTCTGATACCAATTGAAGGACCGATTAGGCGAACCAGAGAGGGGGGAGTGAATGGGAGCCGATAAAAATTCTTCTCGAAGGAGATGAGAACTCCAACAAGACAAACGCGGCTTCCGAAACACTTCTCCGACTCAACTACCCAAGTTGGCCAAGACCACGTAGCCACTGGAGTGCTACTGGTCCTAGGAACCAACAACTAAACCAACCGAACCAAACACCCCAAACGCACAGCGGAAAACTGAGCAGCCTGCTGTCTGTGCCACACCGGTCAGACCGATGGCTCCTGCCGGTCAGACCGATGGCACCGGTCAGACCGGTGGACTCTGCCGGTCAGGCCGGTGGCGAATAGCAGATGCACAGCAAAGTTCCAGGAAGCCTCAGTGACTCCTCTAGGCCTTGGAACAAAACCACCTCTGAAGAACAACCTGCCAAGAAGGAAAACCCCTCTCAAAACCTAGCAAGACAACTCCAAACGGGCCAAGAACTGGACAGCAGAACCACGGGACAAAACCACACGATCACAGCAGTTCCCTGAGACAAAACCCACCAGGGGCTCACACCGGTCAGACCGATCAAGAGCACCGGTCAGACCGGTCACGCCTGGGCAGCTCGGGATGAACAGCGCCCGCGAGTCAACTCCCCCAAATCCAACTCCCGATCTCCAGATTCGCTCCACGGATTCGGACAAGACTTTGGGGATAGTAGGAACACCTCATGGGCACGCCATAGCCAAGATTTGGTCCACCAAAACTCGTTGAATCAAGAGGAATCGAAGGATTTCCGCCAAGAACACTACGAACCCTAGAACCACGAAAACTCCAAAATCGAGCCCCTTTACTCACGGATTTGGGAGGGGAATCAAAGGGAAAAGAACCACGAGGGGTTCATGCATACATCCCCCACCAAATCCCAAAGAGAAAGGTCTCAAAACCGCCACAAGAAATTCGCCAAGAAAAGCCTCCGAAAATCACCAAAAAGGACAAATGGGAAAGACACAACCAAGCCTTGAGGAACCACGTCGAATCATCTATACATACCAAAGAGGTTCATACAAGGTCTAGCTTGCCGCCCGATCATCCTTCCCTCTCACAAGATCTCACCACGAAGCTCTCAAGCTAGTCCTATGAAAATCCTAAAGAAAATAGGAAGGAAAATAGGAAAACCAAATGAGCTAGGGTTCCAAGAGATGGCTGCCATCCTCTCACCACTTGGGTTATATGGAGGCAACCGAAAGACGAAAATACCCTTACTAGCTAACTAGGGATACATGCCCCTCAAGGGCAAATTTGGAAGTCTTTGTCTTCGCACCATCGGACGGATGCCCAGCGAACGCAAACTTGCTTAGCCTCGACGCAAGCCTTGCGATCCCGACGCGTGTCCTCCACTTCGAAGATTCCGGACTGCGTCGTCGCACACCGGTCAGACTGGTGCTCCTCACCGGTCAGACCGGTACCCACCGGTCAGACCGGTCTGGAGCTGCTGCACCTCCCTCTTCGGTTCTTCGGTCTTGGCTTTGTGGATCAACCAAGGAACCCAGTGGTTTTCTGGTGAACCACCGGAAACCCCGTGAACTCGGTGTAGCCTCCGCCAATCACCACTCATGACTCGGCTCCCACATAGTCCTGGCTCGACCTTGGTTTTGAGGCTCAACCAAGAAACCGTCCATGACTTCATCTTGCCGTTCTTGCCACCATGCGGCCCGCACTTGACCCCGCTGGCCACCGGGTCCCTCGAACTAAGCCTACTTGTCTTCTCCACACCTGGAGGCCTCACCGGCAACGACCTTTCGCGCTTGTTCTTCACCTGCACCAACACCAGTCAAGCCGCAACCTGCACCTGCAATACTTAGCCAAGAATCAGTCCACACCACGTTGTCAATCACTCATCACACCAGGAGGCGACCATCCACCGGTCCTCGAACCACACATGGCTCTCAACCGGCTGGCAAGATAGCACACAGGTTGGGTAGGTGCAGATAGAGTTCACAGGTTGGTACAGGTTCAGCTTTGGTCATCTGATTACCGATGGTGATGTAGTTCAAGGTGCAAACTAAAGATGGCTACCGGTGGAAACGACTCAGGATTTTGACTAAGAAAGGTTTCAAGCTTACAGGTATGGCAAGAGCAACATCACGACACTCATGTGTGACATGCTGGCAACAACCATGGAAGGGATAGGCGGCTGGATGCAGGACATCATGCAGCACACGGGTTGTGCAGGTTAGAGCCTCGGCATACTGCTCAATAGCGAGCAATGCACAAGATAGAAAGATTGTGGATCATGGTTAAACTATCAAACATATCTGACTTGGAAGAAAGCATTAAACGGCTCACTATCAAGCTCGTTCGGGCCGTAGCTTCAGATCAGGAAGATCACAAACAGCTCGTGGGAGAACTAAAATGCACTGAAGCCGTAGGATTGGCATGGCAAACTAAAAGAGGAGGGTTGGCGGATGGTCAGAGTAAAACTAACACTACAGACTACAGGTTTGGTTCTAAGCTCTGGTGGGAAAGGGAAAAATGGATGCTTAGCAAGGCAAAACAGGAACAAGATTAAGGCTGGAAGATCGACTAAGGCAAAGGGCTGTGAGCTAGTAAAGTTAGCATGAACATGGCTTCCAGAAACACACATGGCTGCTACAGCTTGCTTGAATAAAAACTGCACACAGCTAGAAAGATTAGAGTCTTGCACACAGCTTAGCAGTGGGCAACAGAACCATAAGACCAAAATAATTTGGCCTCATGTGTGGTAGCTTCCTAACAAGGGGATGCAGTGCCATGGAGGGTTTTAGAACTTAGCGCAAGGCGAGCATAAGGCAGCAGCATGAGGGAAATCTCTCTGTGGCCACAGCATATGGCTGTGCGGCTCCTGCTTACTGATCGGCCGGCACGACGGTCTGCTCATCCCGGCAGGCTTCTATATCAGGAGTTTTGTTGGACACTAGCATGGCCTTGGTCCGAATGTGCAGCAGCTAGGCGTGCATGACTGTGGCCTGAGCTCAAGCTAGAAAACACCATAACTTTAACAGATTAGAGCCCTGGGCACACTGCTTGACAGCGAGCAATGCACTCGAAAGAAAGACAAAGGCTCATGTTTAGATGTAAACGGCTTGGAAAAGGAAGAGATCATGGCTAGCTTGTAAACTTTTGCACTGGCCGCAGCTCGTTGCTATCTAGATGCTAACAGATTGGGGTTGAAGGCGGAAGAGGTGGTACGCCTGGCTTCGGTGTTTAGGAAAAGACCTGCGGGGTCTTAGCTACTGGATGGACTTCTTATGGGAACAAGATGCGCAGAAGGTGGGCTGGTTCTAAACAAGTTTAGCTGGTGCTTTACTAGATCAGGCAAGCCTTCAGGTTGGTTAAGCGAGCAGGCTTAAGTCCAGCTGAAGGTTAAAGAACAAGATGGACGGATAGCTTGGTTGCGGTTGGTGTGCTGCTCGCCGGCCGCAACCGCGTGCGTGTTCAAGGCAGAACAGAGCTACAAGCGGCACGGTAGCTGAAGGACCGATTAGGCGAACCAGAGAGGGGGGGGAGTGAATGGGAGCCGATAAAAATTCTTCTAGAAGGAGATGAGAACTCCAACAAGACGAACACGGCTTCCAAATCACGTCTCCGACTCAACTACCCAAGTTGGCCAAGACCACGCAGCCACTGGAGTGCTACTGGTCCTAGGAACCAACAACCACCTACACCTACTCGAGAACGCAGTGGAAAAACCAACTCGAGCAGCTACTGGGCTACACCGGTCAGGCCGGTGAGCAGCACCGGTCAGACCGGTGAGCAGCACCGGTCAGACCGATCCCTGCTGGCAAAATCTGAGAACTTCCACAGAAGGCCTCTACACCGGTCAGGCCGGTGTAGCTCGCCGGTCAGACCGGTCCAAGCCAGGAAATCCTAAATCCACCAAACTGACCTAGTGAGCTCCAAACAGGACCAAACTCGAAACAACAGCAACACAGGACAACAACGAACTCACCCAGACGTTCAACCGAGGCAAAACCCACAGAGCCTCTGCACCGGTCAGACTGGTGAGTAGCACCGGTCAGACCAGTCAGGCTGGGCCGCTCGGGGATGAACAGCACCCGCGGGTCAACTGCCCCAAATCCAACTCCCGATCTCCCGAATCGCTCCACGGATTTGTGCAAGACTTTGGGGGTAGTAGGAACACCTCATGGGCACTCCATAGCCAAGATTTAGTCCACCAAAACTTGCTAAATCAAGAGGTATCGGAGAAATCCCACCAAGAACGCCTCTAACCCTAGAGCCACGAAAACCCCAAAATCGAACCCCTTTGCTCACGGATTTGAGAGGGGAATCAAAGGGAAAAGAACCACGAAGGGTTCATGCATACATCCCCCACCAAATCCCAAAGAGAAAGGCCTCGAAATCACTCCAAGAAAATCGCCAAGAAAGGGCTCCGAAAATCACCAAAAAGGAGAAATGGGAAAGACACATCCAAGCCTTGAGGAACCGCGCCGAATCATCTATACATACCAAAGAGGTTCATACAAGGTCTAGCTTGCCGCCCGATCATCCTTCCCTCTCACAAGATCTCACCATGAAGCTCTCAAGCTAGTCCTAAGAAAATCCTAAGGAAAATAGGAAGAGAAAAATAGGAAAGCAAATGAGCTAGGGTTCCAAGAGATGGCTGCCATCCTCTCACCACTTGGGTTATATGGAGGCAACCGAAAGACGAAAATACCCTTACTAGCTAACTAGGGATACATGCCCCTCAAGGGCGAATTCGGAAATCTTTGTCTTCGCTCCATTGGACGGATGCCCAGCGACCGCAAACTTGCTTAGCCTCGACGCAAGCCTTGTGATCCCGACACGTGTCCTCCGCTTCGAAGATTTCGGACTGCGTCGTCGCACACCGGTCAGACCGGTACCCACCGGTCTGGAGCTGCTGCACCTCCGTCTTCGGTTCTTCAGTCTTGGCTTTGTGGATCAACCAAGGAACCCAGTGGTTTTCTGGTGAACCACCGGAAACCCCGCGAACTCGGTGTAGCCTCCGCCAATCACCACTCATGACTCGGCTTCCACGTAGTCCCAGCTCGACCTTGGTTTTGAGGCTCAACCAAGAAACCGTTCACGACTTCATCTTGCCGTTCTTGCCACCATGTGTACCGCACTTGACCCCGCTGGCCACCGGGTCCCTCGAACCAAGCCTACTTGTCTTCTCCACACCTGGAGGCCTCACCAGCAACGACCTTTCGCACTTGTTCTTCACCTGCACCTGCACCAGTCAAGCCGCAACCTGCACCTGCAATACTTAGCCAAGAATCAGTCCACACCACATTGTCAATCACTCATCACACCAGGAAGCGACCATCCACCGGTCCTCGAACCACACCTGGCTCTCAATCTCCCCCTTGATGAGTGCATTGACAACACACACGTTTTGGTAACCAAGAGAAAAGGAAAAGAAAAGAAACGACTAAAAGAAACTCCAACAAGCGATCGAAAGCCAAAGAAAAGGCAAAGAGCAAGATCACTTGAAGAAGACAAGTCTCGGACCCCTTAGGCAAGGGCAACGGCTCGACACATCCGAGACAAAACCATGCTCAAGCAAAGAGCACAAGCCAACAAACCAAAGCTCGAAAACCGCAAAGAGCTCCCCCCTGCACACATGCAAGCTCCCCCTGAACCAATGCAACTCCCCCTGGACCAATGCATGCAAACCACCTCGCAAAATAGAGCAGCTGCTTCAGCTTTGCTCTGACCGGTCAGACCAGTCAACCACACCGGTCAGACCGGTGAGCTACATCGCCCAGCACCTGGACCTCACACCGGTCAGACCGGTGTACCTCACCGGTCAGGCCGATGACCACCTGGGAAAAACTGGGAACTGCACGAGCTCAAAATTAGCTCGAAACCACTTGGAAACCTTCTAAATGCATGCAGCAAGCCAAAACATGCTCAAACTTCTCCCCCTTGTTGACAATGCGTGAATCAAGCCAAAAATGCGAAAAATGCAACCTAGAGCTTCTCAAATAGACAAAATTCAACATAGGATGCTACACATGTCCAAAAGAGCAAGTTAGATACTCTATAGCTTCGTAATGACATCAACTACAAGATCACCAAGTTTCACAACCATTGGGCGAAGCTAAGATAGAATTGAGCAATTTTGCGAAAAATTACCCTCTCATGAGCAAAGTCCTAAACATGAGCAAAACATGTCAAAATGGCAAAGCCACACAAACTTCATGCTAGGACAACCATTCTAAGCATAAGACCATCATAAACACCCACAAGCACCTCATGTCATGTCAAAGCCACCGAGCCATGTGCCTACTTCTATATATGAGACTTCTCATTGGTAGGCATCATGCAACGGTTTAGCACCCAAAGCAAATAAATTAAGCACATATGACATGGGAGCACATTTTCCAAGCAATTTACATTTCATTTTCAGATTTATAATTGGTACATGAAATGTCTTTGCGACAAAAAGGAACTTATGCCCCTCCACAAGATGAAGCATGGGGGCTAAACATTCATGATGGCAAATGAGCCTTTGGCCCCATATGATCAAAATAAGCTATCCAACCACAAATTAAGCATAGCCAAGCCACAAAAACATGTCAAGATCATGTCAAGGCATTTACTCACAAGAGAGCATACATATGAAATTTTTCAAAAACATAACCATCAACCATGGATATAAACCAAGATTATCAAGAGCTAAGCCAAACTAACCATAGCTTATCAAGCTAGCTCACAAAGACATATATATCATTCCATGGTGAACAATGTATATAGGAGAAGCCTTTCCTAAACAATGCATATGATACAAAATGCATGCACCCTAAGATACAAAGATGCCTATACATCATGTTACATATGCCATGCCAAATGCAAGAAATGCACAAAGGAAAGCTATACATATGCTACAAAGGAGCTCCCACACGCCAACTCAAGAAATCAAACAAACACCAAGCTCCCCCCGCAAACGAGTGAAAGTTGCTTGATCTAGGGGTTTGGTGAAAATATTGGCTAGTTGGTCATGTGTGGGTACATGGATCAATGCTATCTTCCCTTTCTCTACGTTGTCTCTCAAGAAATGATACCTCACTTCTATGTGCTTGGTTTTGGAATGGAGCACTGGGTTCTTTGCAACGCTTATGGCACTGGTGCTATCACATTGAAGTGGGACATGGGTATACTCCTCACCAAAGTCACTCATGGTGTATGTGATCCAAAGGAGCTGAGAGCAACAACTAGCTGCGGCCACATACTCTGCCTCGGTAGTGGATTGAGCAACACTTGACTGTTTGCGGGAAGACCAAGACACCAAAGAAGAACCCAAGAACTGGCAAGTCCCAGAAGTGGACTTCCTATCCAACCGACACCCGGCAAAATCCGCGTTCGAAAATCCATGAAGAGCCAAAGAAGAAGACGCGGAGTACCAAAGACCAAAGTCAGGAGTATGTCGCAAATACCAGAATATGCGCTTGACCGCTTGCCGATGGAAAGTCCTCGGAGACGCTTGAAAACGAGCGCACAGACATACCGAGAATTGGATGTCCGGCCTCGTCACCGTCAAGTAGAGGAGTGACCCGATCATGCTCCGGTACTCCTTCTGGTCCACGTGTTCACCTTCCTCGTCCGCATCAAGAGCTGTAGTCGTACTCATAGGTGTCGCCATGGCCTTGGAGTCCTCCATCTTGTACTTCCTCACAATGTCCTTGGTGTACTTAGCTTGGTGCACAAATGTTCCTTCCTTTGATTGCTTGATTTGTAGCCGAGGAAGAACTGCAACTCGCCCATCATGCTCATCTCAAATTCCATGCTCATGTCTTCTGCAAACCTTGCAACAAGAGAGTTAGACGAGCCACCAAAGACAATATCATCCACGTATACCTGCACAATCAGGATATCTCTGCCCTGCCTGAGGAGAAACAAGGTCTGATCGACCTTCCCCATCTCAAACCCTCTCTCAAACAGGAACCCCCTCAACCTACCATACCAAGCTCTAGGTGCCTGCTTCAACCCATACAGCGCCTTCCTCAACTTGTACACCCGGTGGGGGTACTTCTCACTCTCAAACCCCGGTGGTTGCCTCACAAACACCTCTTCCTCCAACACACCATTCAGGAAAGCACCCTTCCCATCCATCTGGTACAACTTGAACCCTTTAGCCACGGAAAAGGCTAGAAGGATCCTAATCGCCTCCAAACGAGCTACAGGAGCGAAAGTCTCCTCGTAGTCGATCCCCTCTTTCTGACTGTACCCCTGAGCAACAAGTCTTGACTTGTTCCTCACCACTTCTCCTTTCTCTCCCTCTTTATTTTTCCACACCCATTTTGTCCCAATCGGCTTACACCCTGGGGGAGGGTCAACCAACACCCAAACTTGGTTCCTCTCAAAATTCTCTAACTCCTCATGCATCGAATTAACTCAATTATGATCAGATAGCGCGTGTCCAATGTCTTTGGGCTCAAAGGTGGCAACAAAAGCAGCATGAGCGAAATGAGAATTGTTCCGAACCCTCGACCGTGTAGTACGTTCATTCATGTCGCCGATGATTCTCGAAGCTGGGTGATCCACTTGCACTCGCCGGGGAGGTTCTCGCCTTGATGCTACCTCCCCCTCAACAGCAGCTTCGCCTTGATTTTGGTTTGTCGTTGTAGGTGTGGGAGAGGGCCTGTTCACGATCGTCGTCGAAGTAGTTGGTACATGTTCAACTGCGGGCACCACACCACCATCTTCATCATCTCCATGTTCATGCTCCTCCTCCTGAAAGATCTCCTCGCCAAGTTCGTCGTCACCTGCACACTCAAAAACAAGCTGACTACGTGGCTGTGTCTCATCGAAGGTTACCTCGCAAGTCTCCACGATTTGGTTAGTTTCAAGATTGAGCACACGAAATGCTCTAGAATGAGATGCATAACCAAAGAAAATGCCATCGACAGACCTAGCCTCGAACTTGTCCAACTTCTTCCCTTTATTCAGAATGAAGCATTTACAACCAAAGACATGGAAATGACTCACCTTGGGTGTGCGACCGTGCATCAACTCGTAACAGGTTTTCTTCTTATGAACCCTGAGGTAGATCCTGTTCGACACATAGCACGCGGTATTGACCGCCTCCGCCCAGAACCTTCTCGGAGTCCTATGCTCGTCGAGCATCGTCCGAGCCATCTCGCATAAGGTCCTGTTTTTCCTTCCACAACGCCATTCTGGGGAGGCGTATACGGACTCGAAAACTGGTGTTCAAGACCCAAGTCATGGCAAAAGGTTTCGAAGCGAGAGTTTTTGAATTCTGAGCCATTGTCACTGCGGATCGCTCGTATGGCATCTCCGTGCCTCTCGTTTCTTAACCTCAAGACAAGATCTCGAACAAAACCAAACGTCTCCCCTTTCTCCTCAAGAAAGAACACCCACGCATACCGAGAGTAGTCGTCCACCACAACAAGGACATACCACTTCCCACCCGCAGATCGCACACGAGCTGGGCCAACAAGGTCCATATGGAGCAGCTCGCATGGACGCTCAGTCATCACATCGGTGAGAGGCGGGTGAGAAGAGGCTACCATCTTGGCATGCCTACACGGCGCACAAACCAACTCTTTCTCAAACCTCAACCGTGGCAATCCTCGGACCAAATTGAGTTTACTCAAGCGAGACAAAAGATCAAAGCTCAAGTGACCCAACTTCCTATGCCACTTCCACAACTCACTCGAAGAACCAGCCAAAAAGCAACGCTCCACACCAGAAGATTGAGAGAAATCAGCTCGGAACACTTGACCCTCGGGAACGACCATGCAAACAAGGTCCCCTCGAGAATCTAAAATCCGAGAACCACCAGGCCGAAACAACACCTCAAAGCCCTCATCCAACAACTGGGACACAGAAAGCAAATTGAACCCCAGCGATTGAACAAGAGCAACACGCCTGAGAGTGACCTTGTCACTTACCTTGATCTCACCTTCTGATAGCACACGCCCTCGCCCATTGTCCCCAAAGGTGATGTATGTCTTGGACACCACCGGGACGAGACTTGAGAACCACCCCTTGTCTCCGGTCATATGCCTCGAGCAACCGGAGTCAATCAACCAAACGTTCCTCAAGTCTCCCACCTGAAATTCAAAAGTGAGCACGTGAGTGAACAAACGACTCAGTACTGGGGTTAGTACCAAAAGAGTAAAACCAGTGCCGAGCCATTTGCTCCAAAGTGGGGTTAGCACAAACCAAATCATCACACCTATCAAAGATACCACCACGAACACCACCACGGTAACCACTACGAGGGAACCAAGCCTCTCTAGCTGGAGGAGGACGAAAGCCACGAAAGGAAAACCGTGGATCGTTCCTCCTTTCCATTTCAAAGCTACGACTCCTCCCACCCCCGTATTGAGCACGAGGCAGAGAACACCTAGCAAACTGACCACCTGCAAACTTTCCAGATCAACCACCAGAACCACGACCACCAGAACCAAACCGAGCATCCTCACGAGCACGAAACCCAACTCGCTGTCTGCCCAGACCTGCACCGGTCTGACCGGTGTAGCTTGGCCAGCAGCACCACCTGCTGTCTTCCGGTCTCCCCAAGTTAGAACCGTCCTCACAATTGCCTTGGCTCTGTGCATCTGCATTCGAGGCTCAGGTACACCATTAGAGGGGTGGTACCTGTCCTTGTTTGCCCACTCTCTAGCCATTCTCTTCTCACACTTCCTCTTGAAGCAAAACTCATCCTTGTGACCATCTCTCCCACAATACCCACAATGGAACTTTATGGGCTGTGGCTTAGGCTTAGGCTTGGGTTGGAGCTGCCCACTCGGTTTCTCACCCTTCTTCTCTCCTTCCTCACCTCCCTTTGGGCTCACAAACTTCACCGGTTTCTGGAAATCATTTGTTGGGTGAGGGAATATGGGTGGATCTGGAGTAGTGTCAAGTTTGTTTCTGAGATGGTTAGGCTTGGGCTCAAACTTGTTCTTGTATCTGTTTGGTGGTGGGATAGGAATCTCTCCAACTCTCTCAACTCCCTCACCACTGTTCTCTCCAAACTTGTCAGCCCCAAGTGCCTGACCATCATAGCGTTTGAAAGCCGCTATCATGATACCAAGCTGAGGCTCCTGACCCGACAACCAGCTCATACATTTTCTCAGCTCATCATTCTCATCCTGCAGGCGATCAGCATAATGTGCAAGCTCCAAATTCTTAACCGCATGCAATTCACAAGTAGAGCAAGAAGTGGGAATAGGCTCTTTCAACTTAGCCTCAAGCGAAACAGTGTAAGCATGCATCTCATCAATCTTTCCATGCAAAACAGGGCAAGAAGTGCAAGCACCTAGCAAAGCAGGTCTAGACTTAAGCTCAGCCACTTCAACCCTAAGCATATCTAGTTCATCACAAGTAAAAGCATGCTTATCCTTAAGAGCTGTAAGATCAGCTAGGTACACAGAGCAATCACAGCAATCAATCTCATCAGAAACCATAGGAGAAGCCTTAAGCGAATCAATCTCAAGCTTAGCATCTAGGTTCTGGGTTTCTAGCTCAGCCACACGGTTCCTAGCATCTTCTAGTGAGGCCCTAAGCTCTTTCCTCATCTTCTTGGCCTCTCTAAGCATTTGATCACGATTATCAAGCAAGTCAACCAACCCATCATTCTCCTTGCGCAAAGAGGAGAGCTCATCACATACCTCGTCCTCGGAGTCAGAGTCCGAGTCACTCTGGTGACTCTTCTTGCTGCCGGAGCTACGAGCCATGCCGCAGAAGCCATCTCCCGCGAAGCAACTCAACCCGCTCAAGTTCCTGGATGACTTCTTGTTCTTGCGCCGATCACCTTCATCTTCACTGCTACTCGAGCTCGAGGAAGAGTAGGCGGAGCTGGAGTCGACGTCGCTCGCTCCGACCATCGCTCGGGCCTTCCTGCCGCGGCCGTCCTTCTTCCTCGACTGTCGCTCGTCCTTGTGCTTGTTCTTGTGCTTGTGATCGCGCCTCGATCGGTACTTGCCATCCTTGCTCGACCGGTGCCTGTAGCCGTCCTTGTAGCCGTCCTTGTTCTCCGTCTTCTCCGGGCAGTCAGCGACGAAGTGTCCTGGCTTGCCGCACTGAAAGCACGTCCGTGCTGTCCTCCTCGTGTTCACTCGGTTCTCGTGCAGCCTCTCGAACCGCTTGGTCAGCAACGCCAGCTCGTCCTCTCGAAGCACGTCGAACTCCTCGTCTGGCAAAGACATCAAAGAAGACAGAGAGTACATCCTGGAGGATGCGTTAGCGTTAGACTTAGCTCCTTTGCCACCAACGAGAGCGAGACTATGAGAATCAGTCGGGCTCTCGATCTTGGCTGTCATACCACGGTCCAACTCAGCCGACTTGAGCTTCGAGAACAACTCATTCACCGTCAAGGTGTCATACTTCTCGGACTCAACAATAGCCTCAAACTTCCCGTCCCATACGGTACGATTCAACGAGTGCAAGAGCTTCACGGCTCTATCATGATCATCATATGGGAGCACGGCCACATTGGCTCTCATGTTGTTCACAACGACCGTAAACCGCTGGAAAAGGGCATCGACGGACTCGCCGGGGAGATGAGTGAAGTTCTCGTACTCTCTCCGGTAAGTCGCGTACATCCGAGCCTGAACCTGAGCATTCCCAGCATGAGCATCCTTCAACTGCTCCCAAATCCTACAGGCTAAGTCCTCTGTCTAAACCCGATCGAATTCGGGCTGACACAGAGCACGAAACAAGTAGTCGACAGCCTTGTTGTTGGCTTCGAACATATCCCTCGATCCTGGAGCAAGGAAGTTCATCGGATGAACATAAGTTGTGTTCACCGTGACGTCCCAAAGGATCTGACCCTTTCCGCGGAGGAACGCTGCCATCCGCCTCTGCCACATCTGGTAGTTCTTCCCATCGAAGTGCGGAGGACCCGAACCCCGTTCCTGGTAAGAGTCAATGAAGACCCGAACCGGCTCTGATACCAATTGAAGGACCGATTAGGCGAACCAGAGAGGGAGGGAGTGAATGGGAGCCGATAAAAATTCTTCTCGAAGGAGATGAGAACTCCAACAAGACGAACACGGCTTCCAAATCACGTCTTCGACTCAACTACCCAAGTTGGCCAAGACCACGCAGCCACTGGAGTGCTATTGGTCCTAGGAACCAACAACCACCTACACCTACTCGAGAACGCAGCGGAAAAACCAACTCGAGCAGCTACTGGGCTACACCGGTCAGGCCGGTGAGCATCACCGGTCAGACCGGTCCCTGCTGGCAAAATCTGAGAACTTCCACAGAAGGCCTCTACACCGGTTAGGCCGGTGTAGCTCGCCGGTCAGACCGGTCCAAGCCAGGAAATCCCAAATCCACCAAACTGACCTACCGAGCTCCAAACAGGACCAAACTCGAAACAACAGCAACACGGGACAACAACGAACTCACCTAGACGTTCAACCGAGGCAAAACCCACAGAGCCTCTGCACCGGTCAGACCGGTGAGTAGCACCGGTTAGACCGGTCAGGCTGGGCCGCTCGGGGATGAACAGCACCCGCGGGTCAACTCCCCCAAATCCAACTCCCGATCTCCCGAATCGCTCCACGGATTTGTGCAAGACTTTGGGGATAGTAGGAACACCTCATGGGCACTCCATAGCTAAGATTTAGTCCACCAAAACTTGCTAAATCAAGAGGTATCGAAGAAATCCCACCAAGAACGCCTCTAACCCTAGAGCCACGAAAACCCCAAAATCGAGCCCCTTTGCTCACGGATTTGAGAGGGGAATCAAAGGGAAAAGAACCACGAAGGGTTCATGCATACATCCCCCACCAAATCCCAAAGAGAAAGGCCTCGAAATCACTCCAAGAAAATCACCAAGAAAGGGCTCTGAAAATCACCAAAAAGGAGAAACGGGAAAGACACATCCAAGCCTTGAGGAACCACGCCGAATCATCTATACATACCAAAGAGGTTCATACAAGGTCTAGCTTGCCGCCCGATCATAATTCCCTCTCACAAGATCTCACCATGAAGCTCTCAAGCTAGTCCTAAGAAAATCCTAAGGAAAATAGGAAGAGAAAAATAGGAAAGCAAATGAGCTAGGGTTCCAAGAGATGGCTGCCATCCTCTCACCACTTGGGTTATATGGAGGCAACCGAAAGATGAAAATACCCTTACTAGCTAACTAGGGATACATGCCCCTCAAGGGCGAATTCGGAAATCTTTGTCTTCGCTCCATCGGATGGATGCCCAGCGACCGCAAACTTGCTTAGCCTCGACGCAAGCCTTGCGATCCCGACGCGTGTCCTCCGCTTTGAAGATTCCGGACTGCGTCGTTGCACACCGGTCAGACCGGTGCTCCTCACCAGTCAGACCGGTACCCACCGGTCAGACCGGTCAGACCCACCGGTCAGACCGGTCTGGACCTGCTGCACCTCCGTCTTCGGTTCTTCAGTCTTAGCTTTGTGAATCAACCAAGGAACCCAGTGGTTTTCTGGTGAACCACCGAAAACCCCGCGAACTCGGTGTAGCCTCCGCCAATCACCACTCATGACTCGGCTCCCATGTAGTCCCGGCTCGACCTTGGTTTTGAGGCTCAACCAAGAAATCGTTCACGACTTCATCTTGCCGTTCTTGCCACCATGCGGCCCGCACTTGACCCCGCTGGCCACCGGGTCCCTCGAACCAAGCCTACTTGTCTTCTCCACACCTGGAGGCCTCACCGGCAACGACCTTTCGCGCTTGTTCTTCACCTGCACCTGCACCTGCACCAGTCAATCCGCAACCTGCACCTGCAATACTTAGCCAAGAATCAGTCCACACCACGTTGTCAATCACTCATCACACCAGGAAGCGACCATCCACCGGTCCACGAACCACACCTGGCTCTCAGTGGCCAGATCATTTCTTTGTGAGGCAAGCACAAAGACGGTTTAGCCGTAAACTCGAACATGTGGTGGGCTCGAGTTAGGATCAGGGGCTCCTAGGCAGCAGAGCTAGGGCGGCATCACAGCACTCACAAGCGTTGTGCTGGCACAGCCGTGGGAGGGCTAGTCGGCCGCGCCTGGTTGCAGGACAGCGGCGGCTCGCTGCAGGACAACATGCAGCAAGATCGAAAATTGAGAAAGGCAGCATGCCTCCACACAGGAGAGCATGGCTAAGGGTCTTGGTGGATCTTGCGCACACATGGCCTATATGAAAGCTAATAAGCAAACAGATAAGCCCATGGCTTGCAAGGGTTTGGTTTGAGCACTTATGAGTTTCTACAAGTTTGAGCAGTGCATACTGCAGGCTTGCACACAGATGGATCATTGGAACTCGAATATGGCATAAGCCTAAAAGGTGGAGGTTTGGAAAAAGGTTAGCTCACATGGCCGTGGTATCACCGGTAGGCTAACGGCAAAGTTTAGGAAGACCTAGGGAAACATCCTGAGGAGGAAAAAGGCATGGGCATTTGAGGCCTAGGGTAGCAGCGCTGGTGAAGACACGCACGGCGATATGCTGCTCGGTAGCGTAGCACGCGGGTGTGCATGTACGCGTCGGTAAGCGCATTGAGCTGCTCTGGAGGACCGACGCAGGCGACGCGCTAGGTGACCATAGGCGAGGTCTTGGTCTCCCTAACCGAGAGCACACGCACGTGCAAGCCAACAACTTGGTCACGGTAGCGCCTCGGCATCGGTGTGCGCACAGAGCCCACGACGACGGATACTAAACATGGTGGGCAAGCGGGGACGCGCGCAGACGAAGGCAACGGCACCTGCAGGTGTAAGGCTCGACTCGAAGGTCGCCACACAAGCGAACGGCGTTTGCGCGGCGGCGCAAAGTAGAGCAGCCATGGGTAAAGGCCGGACAAAACCACGGCTTGGTCACAGAGCAAACAAACGGCTCGATGGCCGGCACAGGAACAGCAAGTTGGGAACCAGGCATCACCTGAGGGCTTGCTGTCATGGTTCAACCGTTTCGTCGAATACGTTAAGGGCGCGGTGGATGGCAGCCATGCTCAGCAGCTTGGTTGGCACATTCTGCCGAGCATGTTGTGTACATGCCCTTGGTCAAGGATAGAAGGCTGCAGCTTGGCGGCCAAGCCTTTTGATCGAGACCTGCAACGACAAACACAGCACGAAGGCCCTGGTTCAGAGACAGAACAAGAGCGGCGACTTGACCGTCTGGCTTGTCATGCACATGACAGGGAAAGGGGGTGGTATGGTGGTGCTTACCCTGGGTTCGTCGGTGGTCATGGCTGGGCAGGGTGCTAGGCGGTCGTGGCAATAGGCAGCGTCTCCTCCACACGGCCGGCAGTGCAGAGACAAGAAAAAGGAAGAACTTCAGTTGCCCGGATTTCATACGCCCGCTCAGTCATATGATCGAACGGCTAGAAGGCATGGCGAGGACTGTTGGGGTGGCTCACCGGGGAGGTCGAGTGGAGGCAGGGCGACGACCGTGGATGGCTTCTGCAGCGTGGGCAGTCTCCGGCCTCTCCCTCACGGCCTCGGCTTGGAGCAGAAGGAGCAGGGCGCGACGGACTCCGGCTCGTTGCTGCGCCGGGTGACGGACGGTGGATGCGGTGCTGGTGAAGATGATGCTGTGCAGGACTGGGAGCAGAGGACGCAGGGCAGCGTCGTCCCGAGCTCGTGGCCCACGGCACGGCGGCTCCCCGGCTTGAAGCGTTCAGGGTCGACGACGGGGTACTGGCGACGCCGACGTCCTGGCGCAGAGCAGGACGGTGGGCACGGCCACGCGTGGCCTCGGGTCCCCGGTGGTACTCTGGCGGCGTGGAGTCGATTTCCCCCGGCTCTCCTTCTCCTCCACTCCTCCGGCGACTCCTTCCCCTCTCCTCTTTCTTCTACGGCGACGGCAGCAGGACAAGGGAAAAATTCCCCAAGGGCGGCGGCGGAGCAGGGAGCTGGTGCGGCAGGGATTTGTAGGGGGAAGGCTAGGGTTTGGGGGTGCGGCTTGGACGGCGGATGAGGCGCGCGGGGGACGTGGCCTGCATCCGCGGCGGCCATGGAGGGCCCCCGTGCTCGTGGTGCGCCGCGGCCGCGGTCGCTTTCGCGAGCGCCGGCGTCAGCGGGTCGCGGGGGAGGGGAAAAGGAACAGGGCCCCCTGGGGCTGACGTGTAGGCCCCACATGCCGGTGACTACGGCTGAAAGGTGAAGCTGGGAGATGGGCCGGCGGTTTAAGGTGGGCCGGCGACAAAAACTGGAGGTGCTCGGGTGGACTTATCAGCTTGGGTTAAGGAAAAAGAATTAGGCCCAACAGAGAGAAAGGTTTATCTATTTTTCTATACACCAAACATATTCTTATAAACACAATTCAAATCTGAATTTGAATTCAGATTTGAATTCCACTCAAATAAAATCCAAATAAAATTCAATAACCTCCAAAATTAATCACACTGACATTTATTATTCCTAAAATTATATTCTTGCTCAAAATAATACTAAGAATTAGAGAAGGATCAAAGAAGACATCCTTATAAATTACTCAAGCACACATATTCAAACAAATTTTTTTTTTGAAATCCACATTTTGCAATCATAAACATTCCGAAAAAATCCGGGATGTTACAGACTCACCCCCCTTACAAGAATCTCGTCCTCAAGATTAAAGCTTTACTGGGTACATTGGGGTACCAAGCATCTTCAAGTTGTGTGCGAGCTTCGAGTATCTTCAGCTTCATCATAGTTGCTTTCTGGTCAATTCCAATAGTGTGCAAGCAACAAAATCTTCGAATGGGAAATGTTCTGAGGTAATGTTGATCTTGGTCTCATATACTGCAGTGTCGTACTCTTCTTCAACTTCGGCTGAATAGGCATGACACCGATACTCCTTATACTTGGCTTTTAGTGATGACTTGTCCTCCTTCTGTGGGTTACCTCAGGGTTTCTTAGGCTAAACATCATCAAAGCATTTCGAAGTGGGGGTCTTCTCTAACTTGGAAAACACTGGGATTACCTACTCTAGGAGTCAAGTACAAGCATGAAAATACTTACTAATATATAATCCTACACTCAACAGTAAGAACCAAAAGATCCAATAAGATCGATAAAGACCCAAGCACTCAAGCATTCAAAGCATTATAGATAGTGCTATCTCAAGGCAGACTCATAACCGTTGAGATCTCGCACACTTATCGGTCTAATTACTTTGTGGCAAGTCAAGCAAGGTAGACTCTATTCTTAATGGTTCATGATCTTCTCATACCATCCAAGATATATTCTGACTCGTCCTGACTAGTCCACGTAAGAAGTTGCATCAACGTAGGTAAGATAGAGTTTTTCAAAGCAGGAAAGGCGGAATTAATATAGTTCAAGGGGGTATATATAAAATAGAGAGTTTAGGATGTTCTAGAGCTACCGACCAACCTAGGGTTGCGTGCTACGGTCAAGTACGGCTCTGATACCACCTGTAACGACCCGGGTTTTCGGTGAGGAAAACCCAACTCCCTGTACCCTAGTGATAGTCCCTGGATCAGTAGCTATCACGTACAGAACTCATTACAGTATAATATCATTTCCATACAACGAAATCAGAGTACAAAACAGAGTATTTACATCTGAATACAACTCGGTATACGATTTTAGTACAAGCCCCTTGGGCTAAACGACAAGTAGAAACTCTACGCAGCGGTAGCTAAGGCTTCAAGTCTTCATCCTCGATCTTCACCACAGGCATCCTCGAGCGAAGCAACGCAACCCTTCCTTCATGGATTCTTCATAAAAGGACTTTCGCTCCAAGTCCAATCCTGCACACTCACAGACTATCCCCAAGGAATGGGATAGGTTCACATCACCAACCGTATGCAAGCTTTAAGTGGCCTAAAGCTAAGGGTATAAAAAGTAGTCAAGGAGTAGGCTAGAGTTTTCCTAAACAGCGACCGCAGCATAAATAGAATAATATCTCCAATTCCCACCAATTCCCATATCACTCATCCACATACGGTTGCACTTGGACACCCAGATCACCGTCTCCAAATCCTATCTCCATCTAGGGTCGGTGCGAGAACTCCCACTCCTCGCACCTCAATGATTGCACCCAGATCCGTGAGGCAGAGGGAGCAACTCTCCTCTCCCCGAGTACAACCATGGCTCACCATACACTCTCATCCTATAAGGGGGAGGTAGAAATCCCAAAACGTAAGAGTCGGAGTAAACAACGGGCATGTCCATGACCGAGGACGCGGCTATACGTATAGATCTAAACTCTGCAGAGCGTGTACACCTGTACCCATCTCGGAATGGCACCCGGCGGTGATCAGCCAACCAAGCCCATCCTATCGGATGAACACCTAGGAGTTACGATTCCATCATGCATCCGGGTCTCGATGCGGTCCTTCGCAAAGGACCACCCCAGAACAGTGAACATGCACCCGTGTGGCCACACGGGGATCACCCAATAGGGAAGGGACTTCACCCTAACCCTCTCACTGATACCCTCTATCCTACTAGCAGGTATGGTATCGCACTTGCCAGGTTCGACCCGGCCCTATCCCCACTCTCGGCGAGGTGGTGTGTACGAAAGTCCCCTGAACACAAAGCGACCCACTCGGTTTCAGACCGGGGCGAGCTCCTATCCTCCAAGTCATCACAAAAACCCCAACACCCGTGCTCCTAAAACAGTGTACCCGCCATAGGTACCAAACTGGGCGTCACCCGAGAAGATGATCCCTGGACCCCGATCCCGGATCGGGTTGTCTTGAGCTCACCCCCGCCAAATATCCCAAAAACACCTTCTCCTGCCGGTTTTTCCCCACACACGCCAAGAACTACCACAGTTTCCCAACACATGCATAGCAAGCTCAGCGTATCAACACGCGTAAATAAAGTAGTAGTAGTAGGTCAATCAAGGACAAGGAATGTAAAAGAGGTTATGCATGGTTTCATCATATCCATCATTATGCAATAATTAAAGCGCTAGCAGTTCTAATAGCCATGCCTAATGGGCATTCAAAAAAATTCGGGCGTGAACACCTGTGTGCAAGCAGTCGTAGAAGTTTCCGTAGTTGTGCTTGATCTTCTGGCTCAACTCCTTAGCTCCGGGAATTCCTAGATTCGCAAATATAAATAAATACCGGAGCTAAATGCAAATAAACTCCAAAGAGAAGCAATAAAGAACCAAATAACTCCAAAAGCTAGTCTACCGGTGCTTCATCATTTTAGAAGAATAAAGAAACTAATTTCATATTTTTCTAAGCTAGAATCAATTTGTTATTGATTTTCAAATAAAGAAATATTTTATGAATTTAATTAATTGCGATAAAGCACAGAAAACATAAGTTAGCAAGTTAGAGATCACAGGCTAGGTTTTGGGTGGTCAGCAAGGCTTAGTTGACTAGTCAACAATCATTGTTGACCAAGTCAAAGGGCAAAGGTCAAAGGTCAACCGGACCCCACAAGTCATCTTGTGGACCCCATATGTCAGATGGGACCAGATTAGATAGTTAGTAGCCCCTCATGTTAGTGGGTCCCAACAATGAGTCTGTGGGCCCCTTTTTGTCATATTAGAGAGATTGAGCAGGATAGATTAGCTAGATACCATGTGGTGATTGAGAAACTTAGCTCAAGCTGGAACATGGCAGAAGTGTGGCATGGCGGATGGTTTAGTAGCATTAGCACTTGAGCAGGTGCTCACTAGTTACAGGAAAGACAGCACATGCTAGCATCACATGGTGCAGCCAGGATTAAGATCTATGGATGATTTATTTAGCACGTACATGGTCTTCCAACACATACGCCTGCCACTGCTTACTTGCATGTGGACTGTACACCGGCTGGCAAGATAGCACACAGGTTGGGTAGGTGCAGATAGAGTTCACAGGTTGGTACAGGTTCAGCTTTGGTCATCTAATTACCGATGGTGATGTACTCATACGGTTGAAGGTGCAAACTAAAGATGGCTGCCGGTGGAAACGACTCAGGATTTTGACTAAGAAAGGTTTCAAGCTTACAGGTATGGCAAGAGCAACAGCACGACACTCATGTGTGACACGCTGGCAACAACCATGGAAGGGATAGGCGGCTGGATGCAGGACATCATGCAGCACACGGGTTGAGCAGGTTAGAGCCTCGGCATACTGCTCGATAGCGAGCAATGCACAAGATAGAAAGATTGTGGATCATGGTTAACCTGTCAAACATATCTGACTTGGAAGAAAGAATTATACGGCTCACTAGCAAGCTCGTTCAGGCTGTAGCTTCAGATCAGGAAGATCACAAACAGCTCGTGGGAGAACTAAACTGCACTGAAGCCATAGGATTGGCATGGCAAACTAGAAGAGGAGGGTTGGCGGATGGTCAGAGAAAAACTAACACTACAGACTACAGGTTTGGTTCTAAGCTCTAGTGGGAAAGGGAAAAAAATGGATGCTTAGCAAGGCAAAACAGGAACAAGATTAAGGTTGGAAGATAGACTAAGGCAAAGGGCTGCAAGCTAGTAAAGTTAGCATGAACATGGATTCCAGAAACACACATGGCTGCTACAGCTTGCTTGAATAAAAACTGCACACAGCTAGAAAGATTAGAGTCTTGCACACAGCTTAGCAGCGGGCAACAGAACCATAAGACCAAAATAATTTGGTCTCATGTTTGGTAGCTTCCTAACAAGGGGATGCAGTGCCATGGAGGGTTTTAGGACTCAGCGCAAGGCGAGCATAAGGCAGCAGCATGAGGGAAATCTCTCTGTGGCCGCAGCATATGCCTGTGCGGCTCCTGCTTGCTGATCGGCTGGCACGACGGTCTGCTCATCCCGACAGGCTTCTATATCAGGAGTTTTGTTGAACACCAGCATGGCCTTGGTCCGAACGTGCTACAGCTAGGCGTGCATGACTGTGGCCTGAGCTCAAGCTAGAAAACACCATAACTTTGACAGATTAGAGCCCTGGGCACACTGCTCGACAGCGAGCAATGCACTCGAAAGAAAGACAAAGGCTCATGTTTAGATGTAAACGGCTTGGAAAAGGAAGAGATCATGGCCAGCTTGTTAGCTTTTGCACTGGCCGCAGCTCGTTGCTATCTAGATGCTAACAGACTTGGGGTTGAAGGCGGAAGAGGTGGTACGGCTGGCTTCGGTGTTTAGGAAAAGACCTGCGGGGTCTTAGCTACTGGATGGACTTCTTATGGGAACAAGATGTGCAGAAGGTGGGCTGGTTCTAAACAAGTTTAGCTGGTGCTTTACTAGATCAGGCAAGCCTTCAGGTTGGTTAAGCGAACAGGCTTAAGTCCAGCTGAAGGTTAAGGAACAAGATGGACGGATAGCTTGGTCGCGGTTGGTGTGCTGCTCACCGGCCGCAACCGCGTGCGTGTGCAAGGCAGAACAGAGCTACAAGCGGCATGGTGGCCAAATCATTTCTTTGTGAGGCAAGCACAAAGACGGTTTAGCCGTAAACTCGAACATGTGGTGGGCTTGAGTTAGGATCAGGGGCTCTTAGGCAGCTGAGCTAGGGCGGCAGCACAGCACTCACAAGCGTTGTGCTGGCACAGCCGTGGGAGGGCTAGTCGGCCGCGCCTGGTTGCAGGACAGCAGCGGCTCGCTGCAGGGCAACATGCAGCGAGATCAAAAATTGAGCAAAGGCAGCATGCCTCCACACAGGAGAGCATGGCTAAGGGTCTTGGTGGATCTTGCGCACACATGGCCTATATGAAAGCTAATAAGCAAACAGATAAGCCCATGGCTTGCAAGGGTTTGGCTTGAGCACTTATGAGTTTCTACAAGTTTGAGCAGTGCATACTGCAGGCTTGCACACAGATGGATCATTGGAACTCGAATATGGCATAAGGCTAAAAGGTGGAGGTTTGGAAAAAGGTTAGCTCACATGGCCGTGGTATCACCGGTAGGCTAACGGCAAAGTTTAGGAAGACCTAGGGAAACATCCAGAGGAGGAAAAAGGCACAGGAGTTTGAGGCCTAGGGCAGCAGCGCCGGTGAAGACACGCACGGCGATATGCTGCTCGGTAGCGTAGCAGCGCGTGTGCGTGCACGCGTCGGCGAGCGTGTTGAGCTGCTCTGGAGGACCGACGCAGGTGACGCGCTAGGTGACCAAATGCGAGGTCTTGGTCTCCCTAAGCAAGAGCGCGCACACGTGCTAGCCAACAACTTGGTCACGGCAGTGCCTCTGCATCGGTGTGCGCACAGACCCACGACGACGGATACTAAACATGGTGGGCAAGCGGGGACGCACGCGCAGACAAAGGCAGCGGCACCTGCAGGCGTAAGGCTCGACTCGAAGGTCGGCACACAAGCGACGGCGTTTGCGCGGCGGCGTGAAGCAAAGCAGCCATGGGTAAAGGCCGGGCAAAACCACGGCTTGGTCACAGAGCAAACAAACGGCTCGATGGCCGGCACAGGAACAACAAGTTGGGAACCAGGCATCACCTGAGGGCTTGATGTCGTGGTTCAACTGTTTCGTCGAATACGTTAAGGGTGCGGTGGATGGCAGCCATGCTCAGCAGCTTGGTTGGCACATTCTGCTGAGCACATTGTGTGCATGCCCTTGGTCAAGGATAGAAGGCTGCAGCTTGGCGGCCAAGCCTTTGGATCGAGACCTGCAGCGACAAACACAGCACGAAGGCCGTGGTTCAGAGACAGAACAAGAGCGGCGACTTGACCGTCGGGCTTGTCATGCACATGACAGGGAAAGGGGGTGGTGTGGTGGTGCTTACCCTGGGTGCGTCGGTGGTCATGGCTGGGCAGGGTGCTAGGCGGTCGTGGCAACAGGCAATGTCTCCTCCACGCGGCCGGCAGTGCAGAGACAAGAAAAAGGAAGAACTTCAGTTGCCCGGATTTCATACGCCCGCTCAGTCATATGATCGAACGGCTAGAAGGCATGGCGAGGACTGTTGGGGTGGCTCACCGGGGAGGTCGAGCGGAGGCAGGGCGACGGCCGTGGACGTCTTCCACGGTGTGGGCAGTCTCCGGCCTCTCCCTCACGGCCTCGGCTTGGAGCAGAACGAGCAGGGCGCGACGGACTCCGACTCGTGGCTGCGCCGGGCGACGGACGGTGGATACGGCGCTGGTGAAGATGATGCTGTGCAGGACGGGGAGTAGAGGACGCTGGGTAGTGTCATCCCGAGCTCGTGGCCCACGGCACGGCGGCTCCCCGGCTTGAGGCGTTCAGGGTCGACGACGGGGTACTAGCGACGCCGACGTCCTGGCGCAGAGCAGGACGGTGGGCACGGCCGCGCGTGGCCTCGGGTCCCCGGTGGTGCTCCGGCGGTGCGGCGCTGATTCCCCCCCGGCTCTCCTTCTCCTCCACTCCTCCGGCGACTCCTTCCCCTCTCCTCTTTCTTCTACGGCGACGGCAGCAGGACATGGGAAAAATTCCCCAAGGGCGGCGGCGGAGCAGGGAGCTGGTGCGGCAAGGATTTGTAGGGGGAAGGCTAGAGTTTGGGGGTGCGACTTGGACGGCGGATGAGGCGCGCGGGGCACGTGGCTTGCATCCGCGGCGGCCATGGAGGGCCCCCGTGCTCGTGGTGCGCCGCGGCCGCGGTCGCTTTCACGAGCGCCGGCGTCAGCGGGTCGCGGGGGAGGGGAAAAGGAACAAGGCCCCCTGGGGCTGACGTGTAGGCCCCACATGCCGGTGACTGCAGCTGAAAGGTGAAGGTGGGAGATGGGCCGGTGGTTTAAGGTGGGCCGGCGACGAAAACTGGAGGTGCTCGGGTGGACTTATCAGCTTGGGTTAAGGAAAAAGAATTAGGCCCAACAGAGAGAAAGGTTTATCTATTTTTCTATACACCAAACATATTCTTATAAACACAATTCAAATCTGAATTTGAATTCAGATTTGAATTCCACTCAAATAAAATCCAAATAAAATTCAATAACCTCCAAAATTAATCACACTAACATTTATAATTCCTAAAATTATATTCTTGCTCAAAATAATACTAAGAATTAGAGAAGGATCAAAGAAGACATCCTTATAAATTATTCAAGCACACATATTCAAACATTTTTTTTGAAATCCACATTTTGCTATCATAAACATTCCGGAAAAATCCGGGATGTTACAATCGCAACGCCGAATGCTTCCATACATCTAGAGGTCAAAGTCTATACAAGAATCTAGCCTAAGGAAAGCAGAGGAAAAAGAAGCAGTTCAGAGCAATCTACCGGGGGAGGAAAACCTAGAGTCCAAGAGAGAGAGAGATGCCATCCACCTCTCCGCTATTTATACGAAGTCCATCGGAGGGAGGTAAATGACCACGCTACCCCTACAACTCAAATAGAAGATACAACCCCTCAGAGGCATTTTGGTCAAGTCTTCATCGCGCGGACACGCTTCCACCGCGGCTTTGCTTAGCATCGACGCAAGCCCCGCGATCACACCACATGCCCCCCACCTCGAAGCTTCCCGAAGCTCCCGGATCACCGTCTCCGTCGCCTCGGGCCTCCGGACTTGGTTTTGAGGCCCAAACCATGAAACCGTCCACCGATGGTTTTGTGGGCAAACCAACAAACCCCGCGTGCAAGCTTCGGGCTCCATCCGCTACCTTGCACCGGCTCATGTTCACGACTTCAGCCCGCCATTCTTGCCCCGCACGGCTCGCACTTGTCCCCATCGGCCACCGGGTCTATCGAACCAAGCCTACTTGCCTCTCCATCACCCGGAGGCCGCCACGGCTAAGGCCTTTCGCGCTTGTTCTTCACCTGCACCAACACGAGTCAAGCCGCAACCTGTACCTGCACACTTAGCCAAGCATCAGTCCACACAACGTTGTCAATCACTCCTCACTAAGGAGCAACCCTCCACTGGTCCTCGGGCACACCTGGTCCTCAATCTCCCCCTTGATGAGTGCATTGACAACACCCATAGTAACCATCATACGAACTCAAACCTCCAAGCAAGTGATCCAAAGCCAAAGAACAAGCGAAAAGCACGATCACTCGCCACAACAAGTCTCGGCCCTCTAAGGCAAGGGCAATGGCTCCACATAGCCGAGACAAAACAAAGCTCACAAAGAGCACACCACAAAGCACAAAACTTAGGCAAATCAAAGGAGCTCCCCCTACACATATGCAAACTCCCCCTGAGCAAATGCAACCTTTTCTTCTCAATTTTTCTCCTCACATGCAACATCTCACAAATGCCTACCAATTTTCCACAAAATCTCCCAATGCATGAAAATTTCTCCCCCTATCATACAAAACTCTCCCCAAATGTGCATAACTTCTCCCCCTTGTTGACAATGCATGAATCAAGGTATATGAAACTCTTCCCTTTGTTTTCAGGAAAAATGCATGTCAAGGCATATATACAGTCTATCAAGCTTCTCAAATATACAAGGAGCACAACAAAATGCTACAAATGAGACATAGAGCAAGCAAAAGTAGATATGGTGTAGTTAGCACATTGCCATCAAGAAGGTAGAGACATATAAGCATGTGACATGGCTAAAAACAATTTTAAGCAATTTTCACAAATAAACATTCATCTCATGAGCAAGACCCTATCCATGGCAATTTGAGCACAAATACACTAGATCATCCAAAGTTTATACAAGATCACAAATTCTCATCACAATATCATTATAAACGCCCACAAGCTACTCAAGTCTTTAAAGCCACTGAGCCATGTGTCTACTTCTTAAAATGAGACTTCTCATGGTAGACAACATGCTACGGTTTAGCACCCAAGTTGTGAATATCAAAATCACACAAACATGATTAGGAGCTCATTTTTCAAGCATAAAGCAATTCATACACCAATTTCATTTTCAAGTTTAAACATGGTACATGAAATGCCTTTGCGGCAAAAAGAAGCTTATGCTCCTCCCAAAGTGAACAAATGGGCTAAACATTTACAATGACAAAAGGTCTTTGACCCCAAGCAAAGAGAATATGATCCTCAAGCACAAACTAAGCATGATATAAGTATTTTAGCACAAATTGAGCATAGATAAGCATCTACTCATGAGAGAGGCAATTTTGTCATTTTCACAAACATGAAGTTATCTCAACATAAATATATGGCAAAACCATCAAGAGCATAGCATTCACATCACCATTTACCAAACATGCACATATCTCACATATAGCACATCAGTGATCAAATTATATAAGAGAAGCTTTTTCTAGCACAAGTGATCCAAAGATGGCTATCCTACCAGGTTTTGTACAAAAAGTAAAATGCATGAATGGAATGCAACAAAATGAACATATATCACATATATACATGAGAAGCTCCAAGACCCAACTAGAAGGGAAAGCACACCCCAAGTTCACCCCGCAAGCGAGTGAAAGTGACTTGGTCAAGTGGTTTGGTGAATATGTCGGCTAGCTGATCTTGGGTAGGGACATAGGGCAAAGAAATGTTTCCCTTCTCAACATTGTCCCTCAGAAAGTGGTACCTCACTTCTATGTGTTTCGTTTAGGAGTAAAGGACCGGGTTTTTAGCTACACTTATGGCACTAGTGCTATCACAAAAGAGTGGAACCTGGGAGCACTCCTCACCAAAATCACTCATAGTGTAGGTCATCCAAAGGAACTGGGAACAACAACTAGCAGCAGCTACATACTCAGCCTCTGTAGTGGACTGGGCTACACTGGATTGCTTGCGAGATGACCAAGAGACCAAAGAAGAACCAAGGAACTGGCAACACCCAGAGGTAGACTTGCAGTCCAATCGACACCCAGCAAAATTAGCATCAGAGTACCCATGAAGTCTGACTGTCGAGGAGGCAGAATACCAAAGACCAAACTCAGGAGTGTAGTTCAAGTACCTGAAAATCCGCTTGACGGCCTGCCAATGTGAAGTCCTCGGTGAAACCTGAAAACGAGCGCACAGAAACACACTGAACTATATGTCCGGCCTCATCGCCGTCAAGTAGAGGAGGGAGACGATCATGCTCCGGTACTCCTTCTGGTCCACGGGTTCGCCATCCTCATCCGCATCCAAAGCCGTAGTGGTACCCATCGGTGTAGTCAGCGGCTTGGAGTCGTTCATGCCAAACTTCTTCACCATGTCCCTGGTGTACTTCGCCCGATGTACAAACGTCCCGTCCTTGCACTGCTTGATCTGGAGTCCTAAGAAAACCTGCAGCTCACCCATCATGGACATCTCAAATTCCCTGCTCATGTCATCTGCAAATCTGGCAACAAGATCATGAGAAGAGCCACCAAAGATTATGTCATCCACGTATATCTGAACAATCAAAAGGTCATTCCCATGCTTAAGGAGAAATAGGGTCTTATCAATTGTGCTCATCACAAACCCCTTACTCAGCAAAAATCCTCTCAACCTGCCATACCAAGCTCTAGGTGCCTGTTTCAACCCATAGAGCGCTCTCTGGAGTTTGTATACACGGTATGGGTATTTCTCGCTCTCAAACCCCGGGGGTTGCCTCATATACACTTCTTCCTCTATCACTCCATTCAAGAAAGCACTCTTGACATCCATTTGGTACAACTTGAACCCTTTAGCCACGACAAAGGCTAGAAGGATCCTAATTGCCTCCAAACGGGCCACAGGAGCAAATGTCTCCTCATAATCTATGCCCTCTTTCTGGTTGAACCCCTGAGCCACCAACCTCGACTTGTTTCTCACAACCATCCCATTCTCACCCTCTTTGTACTTCCACACCCACTTGGTACCTATGGGACGACAATTTGGTGGTGGATCGACTAACACCCAGACTTGGTTCCTCTCAAAATTCTCCAACTCCTCATGCACGGAATTCACCCAATTCTCGTCAGACAAAGCGTGTCGAATATCTTTGGGCTCAAACGACACGACAAAAGCAGAATGAGCGAAATGAGAAGTATTCCTTGACCTCGACCGTGTAGTGCGTTTATGAAGGTCACCTATGATCGTCGTCGGTGGGTGATCAATCTGTACACGCCGGGGAGCCTCTCGCCTGGACACAACCTCCCCCTCAGCAGCAGCCTCCACTCGAACAGCCTCAATCGTAGTGGGTGTAGGGGATGGTCCATCTTCGATCGTCGTTGTAGTAGTGGAAGTAGCATGTACACGATTAGCCACGGGAGCATCACCACCATCATCGTCGTCGTCTCCATCTCCATCCTTCTCATCCTCAAAGATCCTCGCTCCAATCTCCTCGTCACCTGCACACTCAAAAGCAGAAGATCTACATGGCTGTGTCTCGTCGAAGGTTACCTCACAAGTCTCCATGATTCGGTTAGTGTCAAGATTGAGCACACGATATGCTCTAGAATGAATCGCATAACCAAGGAAAATACCATCCGAACATCTAGACTCAAACTTATCCAACTTTCCCTTCTTCAGGATGAAACACTTGCAACCAAAAGCTCTAAAGTGACTCACCTTGGGTTGTCGCCCATGCATCAGCTCATAAGAGGCCTTCTTCTTAAAAGCACGAAGGAAGATGCGATTTGAGACATAGCAAGCGGTATTGACCGCCTCGGCCCAGAAGCGCCTAGGAGTCCTATGCTCATCGAGCATCGTCCTGGCCATCTCACAAAGGGTCTGGTTCTTCCTCTCCACTATGCCATTCTGGCAAGCGACATATGGAGAAGAGTACTGATGATCGAGACCAAGATCACTGCAAAAGGCATCAAAATGAGAGTTCTTAAATTCTGTGCCATTGTCACTGCGTATAGCTCGAATGGCATCACCATGTCTCTCATTCTTCAACCTCAAGATCAAGTCCCAAACAAAGCCAAATGTCTCGCTCTTATCCTCCAAAAAGAAAACCCATGAGTACCTCGAAAAATCATTAACCACAACAAGAACATACCACTTCCCACCCGCAGAGCGAACACGAACAGGCCCAACCAAATCCATGTGCAACAACTCACAAGGTCGCTCGGTCATGACCGCAGTTACAGGGACGTGAGAAGCAGCAACCATTTTTCCATGCCGACAAGAGGCACAAACTAAGTCCTTCTCGAATTTCAACTTAGGCAATCCTCGGACAAGAGTAAGACCACTCAAGCAGGAAAGCAACTCAAAGCTCAAATGTCCCAACCTCCTATGCCATTTCCAAAGCTCGGTCGAGATGTCAGCAACAAAGCATCGAGAAGCACCAACAGACTGGGAAAAATCAGCACGAAAGATTTGACCCTTGGGGACGATCGTACAGACAAGATCGCCTCGAGAATCAAGCACACGAGAAGCACCCAACTTAAAACGAACCTCAAAACCTTCGTCCAGTAACTGAGATACTGACAACAGGTTAAAACCAAGTGACTTGACCAAGGCCACACTTCTTAAGGTCACTTTGCTACTCACCTTCACCATACCTTCAGCAAGCACTCGTCCTCTCCCATTATCCCCGAAAGTGATGTACTCCCTCGTACTCACTGGGGTGAGGCTGGAGAACCACCCACGATCTCCGGTCATGTGTTGTGAGCAACCGGAGTCGATCAACCAAAAGTCCTCCAAGCCTCCCACCTGCAATCAAAAATGTGAATGAGAATGAGCAAGCGACTCAACACTGGGGTTAGTACCAAAAGAGTCAAACCAGTGTCGAGCCATTTGCTCAAAACAAGGGTTAGCAAAATCCATCCTACCAAAACCTCTAGGCGAAGCCCTCTCACGTCTACCACCAAAGGACCTGTCACGTCTCACTGGAGGAGTACGTGCACCACGAGGGGGAAACGTGGCCCGTAGTCCATCTGAGACCCAAAGCTCCGATCGTGCCTCCCAAACTCATAACGGTCACGAGAAGGAGCATGTCAAGCCAACTCACCACGCCCGAACCCAACTCGCCTATCTCTCTGAGGAAAACCACCTCCACCTCCACCTCCATGAGTGGGAACTGTACGCACATACATGTCACCCCTAGGTAGAGGCCCTCTACGAGGCTCAGGCACACCACGAGAAAGGTGGTACCTGTCCTTGTTTGTCATCTCCCTAGCAAACCTCTCATCTCTCTTCCTCCTGAAATAGAACTCATCCTTATGTCCATCCCTCCCACAATACTGACAATGGAAGCGAATCGGCTGTGGCTTAGGCTGTGACTTCACTACAAGTTTCTCAACAGCCTTCTCTCCTTACTTCCCTTCAAAGACATTCCCCAGGTTGCTCACAAACTTGATGGGTTTCTGGTAGTTTTCTATTTTGTGGGGGAACACTGGTGGGTCTGGAGTTGTATCAAGCTTGGTTCTGAGGTGGTTTGGCTTGGGTGCATATTTGTTCATGGGTAGGGTGTGTGGTGGAGTGGGAATCTCTCCAACTTTCTCTTCTCCCTCACTACTCTTCTCACCACTCTTGCCAGCCCCCAACGCCTGACCATCAAACCGCTTGAACTCAGCCAACATCAAACTCAACTGTGGCTCATGCCCAGACAACCAACTCATCAATTTCCTAAGCTCATCATTTTCATCATGCAAACGGTCAACATAGTGTGCAAGTTCCATGTTTTTCAAAGCATGCATTTCACAGGTAGAACATGATGTAGGAATGGGAGCTTTCAAAGCAGCCTCAAGAGAAACTATTCTAGTGTGAGATTCATCTAGCCTAGCATGCAACACAGGACATGAGGTACAAGAACCTAACAAAGCTGGCCTAGATTTCAATTCATCACACTCAATCCTAATCACATCTAGTTCCTCAAGAGTAGAGGCATGCTTCTCCTTGAGAGCAGTCAAATCAGCAAGAAAAATAGAGCAATCACCACAGTCAATCTCATCTGACACAACAGGAGCAGATTTCAAAGAGCCTATCTCATTTCTAGCATCCACAAGCAAGGATTCAAGCTTAGCTATCTTGTCCTTAGCATCACCCAACAAAGACCTAAATTCCCTCTTCTCCTTGTTGGTTTTTCTAAGCACATCATCACGGTTATCAAGCAACTCATTGAGCCTAGCATTCTCTTCTAGCAAGAAGTTGGGATCATGTCGTACCTCTTCCTCGGAATCGGAGTTTGAATACGAGCTGTGCTTCCCACCCTTCTTGGAATGCGCCATGCCGCAAAATCTTCCTTGTGCGACAAAGCTGAGGCCGGTGAAGTTCTTGCCCGTGTGCCGCTTGTTCTTGCGCCTTTCTTGCTCTTCCTCGCTGCTCGAGTCAGAAGAAGCATCGCTTGATGTGGAGTCAATGTCGCTCGCTCCGGCAACCATCGCTCGAGCCGTCTTCTTCTTGTACCCGCCACTCTTCTTGTGCCTTCTCTCGCCCTTGTCCTTGTGCTTGTCCTTGTAGTCGTTTCGGGAGCGGTGCTTGTTGTAGTCGTGCTTGGGCTTGCCCTTGTAGTCGTTCTTGATCTCCATGGCTTCAAGGCATTCGGCGATGAAGGGCCCGTGCTTTCCGCAGCGATAGCACATCCCCGAGTTCCACCTGGCATTCTTGCGGTTCTCGTACATCCGCCCAAACCTATTGCTCAACAAGGTGAGATCGTCCTCGCTCAGCACCTCAAAGTCCTCATCTGGCAAAGACACAAGACAAGACAAAGAGAAACCAACAGAGTTAGCGTTAGACCTTGATCCTGAGACAAGAGCCAAACTATGAGGATCAGTGGGGCTCTCGCTCTTGCCTCTCAAGCCACGATCAACCTCCGAAGACCTGAGCTTGGAAAATAGCTCATCAAGCGTTTGCGTATCATACACGCTCGACTCCTCAATGGCCTCGACCTTGGTACTCTACACAGACCTATCCAGGGCATGCAAAAGCTTGATAGCTTGATCATGATCCGTGTATGGGAGCACTATCACATTGGCCCTCATGTTGTTGACTATGCTAGTGAAGCGCTGGAACATAGCATCGGTTGACTCACCGGGGAAATGAGTGAAGTTATCGTACTCTCTCCAGTAAGTGGAAAACAAACGGGCTTGCACTTGGGCATTGCCAACATGAGCATTTCTCAACTTGAGCCAAATCTTTCCGGCCACATTCTACCATACACTCGCTCGAACTCTGAAGGATCGAATTGGCGACCAGAGAGGGGGGAGTGAATGGGAGCCAATAAAAATTCTTCTCAAGAACTCGGCCTAAAACCCCAAATCACTTACAAAGAATCCCGCACAAACTTGCCAAGATCACGTAGTCACAACGGACTTACTGACCCTAGGAACAAGTTAGGAAAGCCTAGAAGCAAAGCGGAAGCACAAGCAAACAAGTCTAGGTCAACCCACTGGAAAGTCCGGAGTCTCCGGGCTTTTTCCCGGAGTCTCCGGGTTTGGCAAGTCAGGAGTATCTACACTTTTTCCCGGAGTCTCCGGGGTTCCCGGAGTAATGTCCGGAGACTCCAGGCTTATTCCCGGAGTAAAGTTTCAGCCTCCGAGAGGGAGAGGGAAAAATCCAAAACTTGATCAAACGAGCTCCAAAAATCATGAAATTTAAACCATAGCTTCTCAACGACACAAATAAGCTTTTCCCAAAAGATCTCCTCCAAACGATGAAGGAATCACCACCAGAAAAAAGATTTAGGATATGAACCCTAGAGAGGAGACTTTTCCTCAAATCGATGGATCTCCCAAACAGCTAGAGCTCTTGAGACAAGATTTGGGGGAGATGAGAAGTATCACTAGAGGAAGCTATGCCCCAAAAATCTCGGCCTCTAACTCACTAAATCACCGGGAATCGCGGATCACATGAACAAGCTCCAAGAACTCGGGTTCCTTCAAGAACTCGCAAATCGAAGGGTTTTCCCGGCGTTTGAGGGGTCAAAATCACACACAAAGATGCACAAGGCATCCACCCATGATCCCCTCAAAGAAATCCGAGAGGAAACGCCCCCAAATCAACGAATCGAGCGAAGAACGAAAATACACAAAAATAGCTCCGAAAATGACACGAAAATCACAAAGAGCTAGGAGGGGGAAATCATCACAACGCCGAATGCTTCCATACATCCAGAGGTCAGAGTCTGTACAAGAATCTAGCCTAAGGAAATACTGGGAAAAGAAGCAGTCCAGAGCAATCTACCGGGGGAGGAAATCCTAGAGTCCAAGAGAGAGAGATGCCATCCACCTCTCTGCTATTTATACAAAGCCCATCGGAGGGAGGTAAATGACCACGCTACCCCTACTGCTTGAAATGGAGATACAACCCCTCAGGGGCATTTTGGTCAAGTCTTCATCGGACGGACACGCTTCCACTGCGGCTTCGCTTCACCTCGACGCAAACCCCGCGATCACGCCATGTGCCCTCCGCCTCAAAGCTTCCCGAAGCTCCCGGATCACCGTCTCCGTCGCCTCGGGCCTCCGGGCTTGGTTTTGAGGCCCAAACCAAGAAACCGTCCACCGATGGTTTTGTGGGCAAACCAACAAACCCCGCGTGCAAGCTTTGGGCTCCATCCGCTACCTTGCACCGGCCCATGTTCACGACTTCAGCCTGCCAGTCTTGCACCGCACGGCTCTCACTTGACTCCATCGGCCACCGGGTCCATCGAACCAAGCCTACTTGCCACTCCATCACCCGGAGGCCACCACGGCTAAGGCCTTTCGCGCTTGTTCTTCACCTGCACCGACACGAGTCAAGCCGCAACCTGTACCTGCACACTTAGGCAAGCATCAGTCCACACAACATTGTCAATCACTCATCACTAAGGAGCGACCCTCCATTGGTCTTCGGACACACCTGGTCCTCAAACTCCAAGGCACAGAGAGCACGGAACAAGTAATCAACGGCCTTGCTGTTGGCCTCACACATGTCCCACGAACCTGGAAGCAGAAAACTGTCTGGGACGACATAATGAGGATTCTGAGTGACCTCCCAGATCAGAGTTCCCTTCCCTCGCAAAAACGCGCCCATGTGCCTTTCCCACATCTGGTAATTCTTGCCATCAAAGTGCGGAGGACCCGACCCCTTGCCATAATCGCCCACCTTTGGATCTTAGACTGGTTGGAATCAAGAAGATCCGTAACTGGCTCTGATACCAATTGAAGGACCGAATAGGCGACCAGTGAGGGGAGGGATTGAATGGGAGCCGATAAAAATTCTTCTCGAAGGTCGAACTCGGCCTATATCCCGATTGCCACTCCGAGTACTCGCACACACCAAAGAAGCTCTAGACAAGGCACAAACAAGTCCACAAGACCAAGAGACAAGCCTAGAAGCAAAGAGCGGAAGCACAAGACAAGAACCAAAGGACTTAGCCAAATCTGCGAAGGCCTGGGCGGACGGTCCGCAAGGGTACAACGGACAGTCCGTGCGGCTCGCGGACAGTCCGTGTAGACACGGCGGACAGGTCGCAATAACGCAGCGAGCCTCCAGTAGCGCACCGAGGAAATTCGGACAATCCGGGCGAGCACCGCGGATGGTCCGGTGCCTCGCGGACAGTCCGGCCCCACACGGCGGATAGTCCGGCACACCTCTCTGAAAACCCCAGACAAACCACGGGCCACCCCAGACAAAACTCACGGTCACGCAGACAGTCCGCGAACTGCCTGCAACACCAAAACTTAAATCCAACGGATCAAAACGCGAGCGCGGAAGAACACGCGACGAACTCCGAAGAACAAACGCCACGCGAACAGTCTGCGACACTCGAGCGGACAGTCCGCGACACGCGGACAGAGCAGAAATAGCTCGACCCCGCGAAGTCAACCCTCCAAATCCATCACCAGATCCCCAAACGGCTAAAGCTCTTGAGACAAGATTTAGGGGAGATGATAAGAAACACAAGAGGAAGCTATGCCCCAAAAATCTCGACCTCTGGCTCACTAAATCACCGGAAATCGCGGATCACACGAACTACCACCAAGAACTCGGGCTTCGGCCAAAAACTCATGAATCGAAGGCTTTCCCCGGCGATTAAGGGGTCAAGATCACACACAAAGATGCGCAAGGCATCCACCCATGATCCCCTCAAACAAATCCGAAGGAAAACGCCCACAAATCCCCGAATCGAGCGAAGAACGAAACTCCCCAAAAATAGTCCCGAAAATGACACGAAAATCACAGAGGACTAGGAGATCACCGCAACGCCGAATGCTTCCATACATCCAGAGGTCAGAGTCTATACAAGAATCTAGCCTAAGGAAAGCAGAGGAAAAAGAAGCAGTTCAGAGCAATCTACCGAGGGAGGAAAACCTAGAGTCCAAGAGAGAGAGATGCCATCCACCTCTCCGCTATTTATACGAAGTCCATCGGAGGGAGGTAAATGACCACGCTACCCCTACAACTCAAATAGAAGATACAACCCCTCAGGGGCATTTTGGTCAAGTCTTCATCGGGCGGACACGCTTCCACCACGGCCTTGCTTAGCATCGACGCAAGCCCCGCGATCACGCCACGTGCCCCGCGCCTCGAAGCTTCCCGAAGCTCCCGGATCACCGTCTCCGTCGCCTCGGGCCTCCGGACTTGGTTTTGAAGCCCAAACTAACAAACCGTCCATCGATGGTTTTGTGGGCAAACCAACAAACCACGCGTGAAAGCTTCGGGCTCCATCCGCTACCTTGCACCGGCCCTTGTTCACGACTTCAGCCCGCCAGTCTTGCACCGCACGGCTCGCACTTGACCCCATCGGCCAACGGGTCTATCGAACCAAGCCTACTTGCCTCTCCATCACCCGGAGGTCGCCACGGCTAAGGCCTTTCGCGCTTGTTCTTCACCTGCACCAACACGAGTCAAGCCGCAACATGTACCTGCACACTTAGCCAAGCATCAGTCCACACAACGTTGTCAATCACTCATCACTAAGGAGCGACCCTCCACTGGTCCTCGGACACACCTGGTCCTCACCCATGGAAGATGGCGGCGGACCACCTCGGGCATCGACCACAGATGAGGTCGTCCCTCCATTAGCGCTTCCTGGGGATGATGGTGCCGCTCCATGGCGGTCGGTCAAGCATGGTGGATGATGGTCTCTTCTCGACGTGGATGGCAGAGATTGACTGCCGCTGACTGTTGACATTCCTAAATGTCGATCACTTAAGAATAGATTTGGAATCCATCCTTAGCGTCGGCGCTAGAAATGCTTGATGGCATTTCCCAATGTCACAACTAATGGTGCAGGTTAGCGTGAACATCGAGAATTGTCATAGGTTAATCTAAACAATCATGAACGAATCTGCAAGCGCACAGATAAACCATTGTAGCATTTCCCCAAGGAAGGAGAGTATTCCAAGGGTATCGAATCTGTGGAAGGCAATGGCGGATATCTTAGACTTATGCTTTTGCTCTGAATGTAAACCAAGAGATAGATATAGGGAACAACACACTCAAATGCAAAGGTAAGATAAAAGATAATAGGGGTAGTGTGACACACACACCTCAAATCTACCTCTACTCTAGTACACTACGGCTTAGGGGGAACATACGAGTTAGCTCTAGGTTCTAATGTACTAAGCATACAAAGCTAGAAGATACAAGAGATGGGCATGAGTAATGCATGAGGGAGACATGGTTCAGCACCCAGGTACAAACGGGGAGCTAGCCCGCGACGACCAGCACTCTACGAAACTAGACTTTACACTCCTACAGCAGGTACCCCAACGCGGAGGTTGCCCTAGGATCCAACAGGGCTGTCACCACCTGAGGACCGACCTCTCGTTACCGGGGGTATGCTCATAACTATCGTAGCCAGACAACCCAGGCACCATGCCTACGTTGCTGCTAGACCTCACCCGGCCCTGGCTATTGTGACCCAGGGTGAGAGCCACCAGAAGACTGGTCAACTAGACCGAGTACCGTAGCTTGAACATAGACCTCATGCAACACTCTCATGCCTTCTAACAAGATCAACTAAGGCTAGACATACGAACAGATATGAACTCTCTTATGTCTAATCAACAAGATCAAAGGGTCGTCTTCGTGAAGAACACGAGCCTTTAACTTATGAACAAACACATAAGGAAGGAGTTTATCACCCTTCAAGTGGATCAAAAGGTAGTGTTCATGAAGAACACGAGCCTCTAAATGATGAACAGGGGATGAACTCAAGAACATATCAAGAATATGATCTACCATGACTTTATATGAAATAGCTGAATAACTGAAGTAGATCAAAGTCATACAAAGAAATAAAGATAAAAGAGAACTCATACCTAGACTTTCAAGAGGACTTGGAACCTGAAGAAGAGCTACTCTAGCCTACCCCCTAGCCTTGGAAACTAAAAGTGAGAGGAGAATGAGAGAGTGGTGTGTGAGAAATGGGAGCCCCTCCCCTTCTATTTATAGGCAAGGACAAGGCTTGCTCGGACGCCCAAATGGCCCCTAAACACCCGGGAGTGAGGCAATGGGCCAATAGGGAGCTGCCACGTGGAGGGCCAGGGTGGAACCCCCTAAGGCGGTTCGGCCGATCCTAGGATCAGCCGGCCCCCTAGGGTGGCCCCAACTGGTGGCCTTCCTCTGGTTGGCTGCCCTGTGGGCCCTCTGATCCATCCCCAGTGCATGGCTTGATTTGGTATCCGTGGTGGGCCCTTTGATCCATGTGAAGTCCATGTGGCGTCCTCTGATTCGTCGATGAGTGCCTCCCCTGGATCGATGACGTGGATTGCCATGTTTCCCTTGGTGACAGCCACCTCCTCAGCTGAGTTGGCATGGTTCCTTCATAGAAGTGGAGTTTCCATCTCTTTTCAGGGTAAATCACCTATATACAAATAATCTCCAAGGACAAGTGGAACTACATTATTCAAACCTAAATGCTAATAAATAATGCATATGCCTCCATTTATGTGAGAATATTGAGGGTTGGAAATGGTGAATTTCCACCGTCAACAAACTCCCCCATGCTAACCTCTTGCTCGTCTCGAAGCAAGACATTAGAGACTTAGGTTGGTTGATCAGGAGTTGCTACAATGCTGTATTCTCAACTTATGGCAAACACGCAGCAAAGTACTCTACCAAGAGTTGAACAAGTTGGCAATGTTCTTACCTTTCACCTGATATGTGGGGCATATAGCTTCACCTGCCTTGGGCGGTTGAGAGACAAAATGGTTATATAGCATGTGCATAGTTACTCATACCTTGATCAGTTATCAATCCAGAGGTCTTTGCAAATTTTTTCAAAAAGAAAATCAGAGTTCCTCAAATGATACTCTCGGATCGCTCAAAAGTGTATGGTTCCTCACCAAGGCATCAATGTTGCCTTTCTTCACATCCTACTCCTAATAGGCTTTATGTGGAGCTATAGATAGGGAAGATGTGGCATACTTGTCTCTCATGTTTTGCTAAGTCAAAAACCGGATCCTTGGAAGAAACAAACATACATCCTGATCAAGATGTGCATATGTGTGTGATGGATATGAGCATGGCAAGGTGGATACTAGGCCCGGAAATGGGTGCTAGATATTGCCATGTTTTATATGAGGGAATGAGGGATTGATGGTAAGGTGGACAATAGCCCCGGAGTAGGTACTAGTTATTACCATCTATATGGTGGAACTCTTTCTCTTGCACATATCAATCCCTTTTTCTCCTTTGAAATTTTTCGAGACTTGGGCTAGCTCTCTTTATTTATTTTTGCCATGCTTTTGAGCATGCTTTTCTTTCTTTTTCTCTTTTTTTTAGCTAGCCCTTTGTCTCTATTGGAGATATTTGGAGAGGGATGAATGATGCAAAGATACATAGAGTTTTATTTGTGGAAGAAATGCATAAGCAGTATGGAGCAAATGATGAATGCTTAACTTCCAGTGTAGAAGTTTTGGCATGAACGTGTACGTGCTCTTGATCAGGGGAGTATGAGTTCTAACAAGGGTCACAACAATTTGACAAAGCTCAATGAGAGAACAAGCTGCATATGTGGAGGCTAAGAACTAGAATCTACATATGGCCTTGGATGGGAAATTCTCATCATTGAGGAACTCACCATGTTTCGATTTTTTTCAAAAAGGAAAACTCCGGATGTCAAGCATCACTAAGCACAAGATCATAGCACTCTATTTTACCATATCATGTCTCACAACAACTTAGGTAAGGATCATGCTTTCTGCTACCCACAGTTTTCAAGCTAAGGTTTGAACAACAAGCCAACAAACTCAAAACTTAGGTAGGATACAAAGTTGTAAGCAAGACATACGAGGAGAATAAACAGAGCAACTATTCATCATTTCAACCATAGAGGCAAAGCATTCTTACTAAGCATATCAAAGCAAACTAAGCAAATGATGATGATGAAAGCAAATAAATATTTTTGGTCTTTTTATTTTTGCAGATTTTTTGGATTTTCATTTATAAGATATTCTGAAAATGAAGGAAGATACAAGTTACCTCAGGATGGGGGTCCTCCCCCAAGCTAGCTTCAGGCTCACTGCGGAGGAGGGTAGAAGAAACCCTGACTCGCGTAGTAAGCCCTCTGTGCCTCCATGTACTGCTGCTGATCCTGCTGCATGGCTGCTATCCTCTCACCAGCCTGACGCTGCCACGCTGAGGTAGACTCGACGTGGGTGTTCAGCGTCTCCTCCAATCCCGTAACTTGGACGGTGAGCTCTCCCATCTGCTGTGCGAGCTGAGCATCGCGTACAGAGGCGGAGGAGTGTCGTCGGAAGGATGAAGATGGAGGTGGACCACCGGAGCTAGAACTAGCGGGTGTGGACCACTGAGCTCTGCTCGCGCCTGCCCAAGCTGTGCCACTCGCACTCGGCTGGTAGGTGGGCTGATCCCAACCAGGTGCATATCCAGGGGTAACCCCGGACATGTACCTCGCAGGGGCCCCTCCTGCCACCGGTGGTGTAACAGGCTGTGGCTGAGGTTGTGGTGGTGGTGTTGGCTGTGCCTGCTGCTGCTGCTGCATGTGTGCTCTCTTCGCCGCGCTCCTGGTGGACCTGCCTGAAACACTAGCACGACGGCTTTCTTCTTGTGTAACAAGGGGAATGGCGAGTGACACCGAGTTATACAATCCAAACCCCGAGTTAGGTAACGGGATTTGATTTGTATAGCCCGGGAAGAAGAAAGTCAAAGAATCATTTGGGCCCCTCTTGAGTATATGTCCCTGGATCAGGTATGCCTCATCAATCAGGACTCGGGGCATCCCGATGAAGGGTATGGGATTCCCGCTAAGAACCCCGAGTTTGAGAGCAATACGAGTCACCAAAGCCGTACACTCAATAGGACCTATCATCTTGAAATTCGTCATCCACTGCCGAATCATTGCTTTAACGGGAGAGACCTTGATCCGGTTGACAGCAGCATATAATAGCATCATCTCATCACTGCGCACGGGCCGAACATCCTCTCGTGGAAAGAGAGTAATGGCGAGCCACTTGTGCCACAGGCGGAGAGTGGGATGCATAATATCGTTGCACCGAGGTACAAACTTGCTACTGTAAACAAGACCAGAGATATCTGCCCAAAAAGATTCCCGAACATATCCCTCACAAGCTCGCTTCAAAGAGACAGCACAACGAGGACTAAAACCAAGAAGACGACTAAGATCCTTCCAAGAAAGACGATAATCAGTCCCGAAAAGACAAAACTCAATGCCATCCGGGGTCTCGGTAAGAGAGCAAAGAAACTGGATGGTGAGGGGCCGAGAGCCAAGCTCTGTGACCGGCGCAAACTCCTCCCAACCAAGAGCATTCTAAATGGAAACGAACTCGAGATTCATACATGTCTTCTCCATGAGAGTTGGGTCGAAGTCCCTGGTGTGGGCGAAGACTCGGTCCTTCAAGAGAGCATAGGATTGCTCCTCTCGATCGCCCCGTAAGCTGAGGTAGGGGGTGTCGTCGACGACCTCCTCCTCGGCATGTGGCTCGGCTTGCTCTTCTTGCTCTTCTTCATAATCCATCGTTGATGGGCTCGGCGTCGGCTCGGCGGGGGTGGATGCACTCGTGCTTGCCCGTGAACGGGAGCGTGAGCGTGTCACCCTCCGGAGAGTGTTCGCCGCCCAATTCATGCTAGCACAACAACAAGAAACAACAAGAGCAACTCGGTGATGGGTTAGTAAAATCGAATGAAGTTCTTACCGAGTTTGCTCCACCAATAGCAATATTTTCAGCAACACACTAGAGAGACCACCTGATGATCCAATCTCGAGCAAGAAATCTAAGAAAACCAAGAGAGCAAGGAGTAGAGAGGGGGGTGTGAATGAAATGAGTTGAATGGGTGAAGAACACCCCTTCTCGGGTCCAATTTATAGAGCAAAGGGGCAGCACACCGCGGGATAGCTGTTGGGCAACGGCTAGGAGCCGTTGGCCAAGGCTGGGCCCACTTGACCATTACCAGGGTTCGGCTGAACCCTGGTTCGGCCGGCCCAGTGGTGGGCCCGGCGCTGGCCCCTTTGGCAAGTGTGCCACCAACGGCTATGTGAAGATATGCCACGGTGAACCGGCCAAAGTTTACTCCAGAAATTACCCAAATAAATTTTCTATGGTTTTCAAACTTAGAAATTATTTTCAAAAATTTTTATTTAGAAAGGGAAAAGGGCTAGATAAATCTAGCATGCAGATGCAGAGTTTTGGAAAATCAAATATGCAATTTTAGAAATAAAATTTTGGAAAGGGAAATATGAGATGAATACCAGCTTTAACCTTTTTGGTAGAAAGGACCCTTCATTTTTAGTCCGACGAGTTGGACTCTTCTCAGCGATCAATTCCATCAGCACCCCACTCATGAGAAGTAGAGGTTGGTGCCATCTCAATCTTCCGCCATTCTTTTCGAATTTTCCTTAACCTCTTTGACGGAGATTTCTTCCTTGGGGGTGAAGGCTCCGTCCTTCCCCCAAGCTGCTCAACACTATCTTGCACCAAATAGCATTGCTCTTCCTTGTCCTGAAACTTGAACTTCAAGTTCCTCTCCCCAATGCGGAAACGGATGATACCGGATCCCACATTGATTCTAGCTCGGACATCACTGAGAAATGGTCACCCAAGGATGAGCGGCATTCCTCTCTCGTCATCCATGTCAAGGACCACGAAATCCGCAAAGACATAAGAGCTCTTGACCTTAACTAATAAACTCTCAGCAATTCCTTCTGGATATCAGATCGTTGAATCTGCGAGTTGGATAGTCCGTGCTGTTGGAGAGAGAGCTGGATATCCTAGTTGCTCGAACATGGCCTTGGACATGAGATTGACACTCACACCAAGGTCACAAAGGGCATGCTTGATCTTCTTGTAATAGATTGTGCAAGTGATAGTCGGGTAGCCTGGATCTTTCTTGTGCACCACTGCTGATTCCTCCCATGGATCAAGAATTTGTTGTATGGGCTTTCCTACATAGTTAGAAGCACGTGTCTTCCTAGGTGGCTTACCCCCACCTGGTTGACACTACACTAACATTTTCACAAGAGGATACGGGTTGCCCCGGGATCCTCCCGTTATTAGGAGATGGAACCAAAGCAGCCAGCTGAGCCAACTGGGTTTCTAACATTTTGTTGAAACTCAGCTGACTCTTCTGAGCAGAAGAAAAACTATCAAGCTTAACATTGAGACTTTCCACAAATTTATCAAGGGCAGCTAGCTTCTTGTTAATACCTTCATTAATCTTAGCTTGCCCAAAAACGAGATCTCTCAAGGAAGGTTGGTTGGGATTGTAAGAATTACCTTGGTTACCTCCTTGATAATAAGGGCGTTGTTGATTCCACGATTGGCCTCCTTGTTGAGGTGGACGATAACCATTGTTATTGCCATTCATGTACATCACTTCCTCCTGAGTCTCCGGACAATAGTTGCCTGAGTGCCCAGTGTTGCCACAGACTTCACAAGTCATGTGAGAGTCCATAGGCAGAGAAGTAGTGGCCACGGCAGCCTTCTCGCTGGTGTAGTCATCCAATCTCTTCATAAGAAGATCCATCTTGGCAGTAATCATGTCTGCTTCCTTGACAGTATGAGTACCCCTCGGTCGTGGTTGGAGTCTTTCATCACTCCACCCTTGGTTGGAGACCATCTTCTTCATGAGTAATTTAGCATTATCAACAGTGAGTGAGAAGAATGCTCCTTGAGCAGCAGCATCAATATGGCCTCGGGCTGTCGGAGTCAACCCATTATAGAAACTTTGAAGAATGAGCCAATCTTCCATCCTATGATGAGGACAGGCCAGGACATACTCCTGAACCCTCTCCCAAGCCTCTGGAATAGATTCACTTGCTGCTTGCTGAAAACCAGAAATCCTTCCACGAAGAGCATTGGTTTTACCCAATGGGAAGAACTTCTTGAGAAATGCCTCTGAACACTTACTCCAAGTGTCAATAGATTCCCGATTCGCATAGAACCATTGCTTAGCTTTCCCCAAGAGGGAGAATGGAAATAGCCATAAACGAACAACGTCCATATTTGCACCCCTGATGACGAAAGTGTTGCATAGCTCTAGGAATTACTGCAGATGAGCATTGGCATCCTCATTGGGCTTGCCACAGAATGGGCTAGCCTGTACCATCGTGATTAGACCCGTCTTGATCTCGAAATTTTCAGTCCCCATTGCCACCTCAGGGCCTTGCAACACCTGGTCAGCAGAAGGAGCTGAGTACTACGAAGTGTCTTCTGGGCCATAGCGTTGGACGTGGATGGTACAAAGGAAGCTGGTTCGCCCTCCGGACGAGTACGACGAGGTGAGCCGAAATGAATTCGAGCTTTCCTCACAAGTGACTCGGGATCTTCAGTAAAATTCCCCGGTAGGTCGAAACCAGTCATACACTACCTATCTTCATTATCCAAAGATAAAAGAAGACAATCAAGGTTAGCCTGCATTGAGAGTTGTCCTAACCTACTCAGAGTTTATAAACAGATGCAAAGCATAGTCAAGATAATCCTGTGCCTTCCCCGGCAACGACGCCAGAAATGCTTGTTGACATTTCTAAACGTCGATCACTTAAGAACAGATTTGGAATCCATCCTTAGCGTCGACGCTAGAAATGCTTGATGGCATTTCCCAATATCACAACTAATGGCGCAGGTTAGCGTGAACATCGAGAATTGCCATAGGTTAATCTAAACGATCATGAACGAATCCGCAAGCACACAGATAAACCATTGTAGTATTTCCCAAAGGAAGGAGAGTATTCCAAGGGTATAGAATCCGTGGAAGGCAATAGCGGATATCTTAGACTTATGCTTTTGCTCTGAATGTAAACCAAGAGATAGATATAGGGAACAACACACTCAAAGGCAGGGGTAAGGTAAAAGATAATAGGGGTAGTGTGACACACACACCTCAAATCTACCTCTACTCTAGTACACTACGGCTTAGGGGGAACATACGAGTTAGGTCTAGGTTCTAATGTACTAAACATACAAAGCTAGAAGATACAAGAGATGGACATGAGTATTGCATGAGGGAGACATGGTTCAGCACCCAGTTACAAACGGGGAGCTAGCCCGTGACGACCAGCACTCTACGAAACTAGACTTTAGACTCCTACAGCAGGTACCCCAACGCGGAGGTTGCCCTAGGATCCAACAGGGCTGTCACCACCAGAGGACCGACCTCTCGTTACGGGGGGTATGCTCATAACTATCGTAGCCAGACAACCCAGGCACCATGCCTACGTTGCTGCTAGACCTCACCTGGCCCGGGCTATTGTGACCCAGGGTGAGAGCCACCAGAAGACTGGTCAACTAGACCGAGTACCGTAGCTTGAACACAGACCTCATGCAACAGTCTCATGCCTTCTGACAAGATCAACTAAGGCTAGACATACGAACAGATATGAACTCTCTTATGTCTAATCAACAAGATCAAAGGGTCGTGTTCGTGAAGAACACGAGCCTCTAACTTATGAACAAACACATAAGGAAGGAGTTTATCACCCTTCAAGTTGATCAAAAGGTAGTGTTCACGAAGAACACGAGCCTCTAAATGATGAACAGGGGATGAACTCAAGAACATATCAAGAATATGATCTACCATGACTTTATATGAAATAGCTGAATAACTGAAATAGATCAAAGTCATACAAAGAAATAAAGATAAAAGAGAACTCATACCTAGACTTACAAGAGGACTTGGAACCTGAAGAAGAGCTACTCTAGCCTACCCCCTAGCCTTGGAAACTAAAAGTGAGAGGACAATGAGAGAGTGGTGTGTGAGAAATGGGAGCCCCTCCCCTTCTATTTATAGGCAAGGACAAGGCTTGCTCGGACGCCCAAATGGCCCCTAAACACCCGGGAGTGAGGCAATGGGCCAATAGGGAGCTGCCACATGGAGGGCTAGGATGGAACCCCCTAAGGCGGTTCGGCCGATCCTAGGATCGGCCGGCCCCCTAGGGTGGCCCCACCTGGTGGCCTTCCTCTGGTTGGCTGCCCTATGGGCCCTCTGATCCATCCCCGGTGAATGGCTTGATTTGGTATCCGAGGTGGGCCCTTTGATCCATGTGAAGTCCATGTGGCGTCCTCTGATTCATCGGTGAGTGCCTCCCCTGGATCGATGAAGTGGATTGCCATGTTTCCCTTGGTGGCAGCCACCTCCTCTGCTGAGTTGGCATGGTTTCTTCATAGAAGTGGAGTTTCCATCTCTTTTCAGGGTAAATCACCTACATACAAATAATCTCTAAGGACAAGTGGAACTACATTATTCAAACCTAAATGCTAGTAAATAATGCATATGCCTCCATTTATGCGAGAATATTGAGGGTTGGAAATGGTGAATTACCACCGTCAACACTGACTGATGAGGATGAGATAGGATGATGGCGCTTGGAGAAGACAGTTCGTCGGCTAGTGGCGGTGCTTCCGCACCCCTGACCCCTAGCACCTCTTGCTGACCCGCGAGGGGTGCGATGTTTTAGAGGCACCCATGTTGGATTTCCATTTGTTCCACAAACTCCAAATCATCAGATGATGTGTCCACCAGCACTCGAATGGGGCTCTGCTCTACCTCCTCTTCATCAGACCACTAGGGATCCTCCCTTTCATCAGAAGAAGAGGAGGATGTGGCTTGCACCGCACCACAAGGAGACAATGACTCCATGGGGAGAGGAAGAGGGTCATGTGTGAGAATGGAGTTTGTTGTTGGTTGCAAGAGTGGGGAGAGGAAGGGAGAGGGTGCTGTGCGAGAATGGGGTTTGTTGTTGGTTGCAAGAGTGGGATATTTATGGGGAGAGGAACCCATTCAGCCATTATTGACAAGACGTCTCCCAAAAAGATTACTTTTCATAATGTGGGAAATATTTGCTGAGAAAGGGGGAAAGTCCGTTTGGCGGAATGTTAACAGACCGGAAGAAATGTTGTACTCCCTCCGTACCAAAATAATCGCATATTGTACTCCATATCTCATTTTTCGAGAAGTCAAAATGTGCACTTATTCATCCCAAATTAAGTGAGCGTCTCAATTTACGAGGAGTGAAAATATGCACTTGTTTGACTTCAGTTGTCATGGGTTATTGGCATGAGAAACTCTTCTCTACTCGAAGGTCAAGACCGATTGTTCATTGTTGTTTTAGAGCAGAAAGAAGCTGAGATGGTCGAATTAATTCTACATTCATTCATTAGGGACATTTGGCAGCCTATTCCCTGGGATAGAGCTCCTGAGTTCCAGAATAAGATCATCTTGTTTGGTCCTGACAAGTGCATGGTTACACAAGAGCATGCCATTTATGGCTTGCCTAACCTAAGGGCAAATCACATTTACTTCCTACGAACTTATCAACACGATGAAAAGGATCAGTATTGGATCTACAAGCAGAGAATAGGAAATGTTCCGGGCGTCAACACTACTCCTGCGATCCGAATCAAGCAGGTTCCTAGGGATTGAATATGGTTGCGAGGAACATGGCTGTTGCCTAGCTATGCATAATGTGGATCTTTGATTATGTAACCATCTGTAACACATTTCTATATATAACATACAAATATCTATATTATCAGTCTTACTTAATTATGCAGTGCATTAGTTTTAAATGGTAAATATGATGGAACAAGTTGCTACCACAATCAAATTCGTAATCACAGTATGATACAAGTAGCTACGCATTAGTTTCCGAGGAAGGTCCTTCCAACAAAACATTAACAGACTGTACCTTCTCCTCGTCCATAACTCTGCCCTTGTCTGACTATTATTACAATACCTTTTGTTCTCCCTCTACCTTCTTTTGCGCGTAGTTCCGCAGTTATGCAACGCATATGAATTCATAATGGTGAGCACGCTTGAATCACTTTGAAATAGATTAAACCAAATCAGCATAATAACAGATGGCATCTCATAGCTACTCATCACCATAAAGTTCACACCACATATAATAAGCAACAAACATCATAAGATGATCTGGTAGCAAACACCAAAATACAAGCATGATACAAATCTGAACCGTCTACCTAGCAATAACACCACGAATCACATTATGCCTCATTGTTGTCCTTGAGTGACCTCTTATATGAGGCCTGTCGCAACAATTCCTTCACCTTCTTCACCAAAATCATGGTAGAATCCAGGTGCTTCTTCACCATCTACAGCTTAGAGACAGTCTCTTGAAACTCCCTGTTAGCCTTTGCACATTTTTCCTTCCACATCTTTGCCTCGCTTTCAGCTTTTAGGTACTTGTTGGCTTCACCCTTTTCTGTAGGAGACAACATAACATCATTTCTCATTTTATTTCTTGTCTCAAACAGGTTATGGGTTACCTCCCCGTAGTATCGCGCCATCGTCTTCAGCTCATCTGCTTTGACATTGGCCTCCTCCTTAGCAGTTGTACATGCTTCTTTCCACGACCTTGCTTCCTCTTCTGCTTTTCCCTTCATTTCCATTAGTTTCTGTAAAACTTTTAGAGTCCTAATATCCCATTCTGGATCTATCCACCTAAATGACACACACTTCATGCCATCAATCGGCAGTCAATAATTTCGTTCATATAATTAGCGATTGACCACACTAACATCAAACGCAGAAGCAAAATTTGTTAGAAGTGAAACCAGTTATTGTTTACCTCGCAGCAGCATACATACCGACGCCCAAAGTTGGCGCCTGTCCAATCATACCTCAGATGGACAGGCAAACCGTCCTTGCACTCATTTTCATTAGGATCTAGAATGATAACTTCACGAGGACCAGGCGTTGGCGATCTGGGGCTATCGGAGTCTACTCCAAACATCTTTAAAATACAGGAATATAGTCTATTAACCCAGAATGACAGGTCAAAGTAGCATGACAAAACAGAGGACTGACCTGACCGGAGCGAGTCCTGCTCCTCCGTTCACCGCTAGGTCCGCTACAATTCCCCATTCTCGCCACGGGCAAGAGCAGATCTATGCACCGACGCTAGCTCTAGCCTTTGCCACAAGGAACAAGAGCGTGGTGTTGGCGAGTCTCTTGCAGAGTTGCAGTAGTGTACGCCGTGTCGTTGAGAGAAATGAAATATATACACTTGTCTGCGGGAAAACTTTTTTTGGCTGCAGTGCAGGCTTTTCTCCCGCCAACTTACCAGAACCACTCTGTATTGTTGTTGGGGCTGACGTGTCCAGTTACCGCGAGGCGGCTGGCCACATGGAATATGTGGCACTTGGAAACAAGCAGTTACATAATTGTTACTCAGGAAGATCCTTCCTGCAAAATATCAAAAGATCGGACCTTCCTCGTTCCTAACTTCCCCCTTGTATCACTATATTATTACTATATATCCGTTGTTCTCCCTCTACCTTCTTTGTTGCCTAGTTCCGTAGTTATGCAATGCTTATGAATTTAGAATGTTGATTAGGAGTATGGCCAAATCAATTTGAAATAGATTAAACAAAATCAGCATAATAAGATGGCATCTCATAGGAACTCATCACCACAAAGTTCACACCACCGAGTATCAAACATCATAAGATGATCAGGTAGCAACAAGTTTCTTGGCTCATAACAACAACATGATCAGGTAGCAACAAGTTTCTCAACTCATAATAACAAAGTTGACACCACCAAGTAGCAAACATCAACATATCGGCAATGGTAGAAAAAACTAATATAAGATATCTATTTGGCTCAAATAACACAAATTGCATCATGTCTCAGTGGTAGTACTGCCTACCCCTTCAGAATAAAGATCATGGGTTCGACCTTTGTTATTGATGTTGTTTATTTTTTTATTTTCCTCCTATTTTGTCACACTAAATTGTGGCCTTGTGGGACCTTGCTTTTTTACAGACTGGAATAGGCGACACTTGGAAACAAGCTGTTACACATTTGTTACTCAGGAAGGTCCTCCCTGCAAAATATCAACAAACCGTAGTGATAGGTGATGGCCCGATCTTCCGAGAGGTAGATGATAAGTCGATTGGTGGAGACTCGACATTGCAACTATTACACCACTGCTTTGTTGGTTATCAACCAAGCACAACTTGATTGACCTCGCCACGAAGGCTTTTCCCTGCAAGCGAATCGAGAACACAAGCAAGAAAGTATAAACTCGCAATCTGAAATTGCAGATATAAATGAAGCAAAATAAGGGGTTCAAACTCTCGATTCTAAAGAACTAGTCGACACAGTCGAGGAGAATAAGAACAGGGACCTTGGATCACAGCAGAAGGACTTAGCGTCACAGTTACAATGAATCATAAAAGTTTCGACATGGAAAACTTGAACTAAACAAAACCTGAGTCTAAACGACGGCGGCTACTGAGTTTAAACCCTGAAGGGGTGACCTAGGGTTGAGGGGTGAATAGGAGGGGGCGTCCTCAACATGGGCTTAAGGCCCGACACGATACAGGGCCGAATTGGCCCAAAAAGGTGACGTAGCACCTTATCGTGGTCACACAGCATGATCCACGAACCTTATAGAACTGGGACCAGAACCAAAATGACGGCGTCATCGTCCCCTTTCCAATGCATCCCTATACGCCTCATTTCGATGCCGGACGAGGGAGATATTGTCAAAATCGTGCAGGGATGTCGGCTGAATCCAAACCGAACGTGGCAGTTGAGTTGGAGACGACTTGTAGCATGGGGAAGGACGTGGTGTGTGCGTATCCAGCGTGGCGATGTCCTCATCACGTAACTTCCTCGTCCATATCTTTCTCATCCATAAAGTCTATTCTGTAGTATTCAGTAGGACAAGATTAAACTCTCACTGCTACGCAATGAGAAAACCCAGCATCTTACAATGAAAAAACATTAGTAGTAGCAGTAGCAACTAGTTTTTGCTATCCTGTGAGTAGCAAACATCATAAGAGCTCAAGAGTAACTATTCTTCCTAGCTCATCTTGAAGCAGAGGCCGCCTGCGCACTGATGAGCTCATGAGAAGCCAACACCAAAATACAAGCATAAGGCACAATGTTCAGAATACATGATCGACACAATGTTCACAAACATCTAATTAGCCTTGCCACCGAGGCTACCCATTTATAATCATAATGATTGCTGGAACTTCTCCAGCTCATTTCTGCCTCCTGTAGCTTCGTACTTCATGTTCTCTTTTTTCAATAGGGATATATTCTCCCGGGTCACTTGGTTATACTTTTCCATCAATTTGCAAGCCACTTTCAACATGCAAGTATGATCATTCTGTAACTCATTATATTTTTCCAGCGCGGCTTTCTCCAGTTGTAACAATAGATTAGACATGGCATTCAGCTGCTGTAACATTTGCTTATATAGGCCCTTGTATAGTACAGTCTCTTGTAGTGCTATTAGTTCTCTGACTTCTTGGTTTTGCAGGTCCCTCTTCTCCTTCTGAAGCTCAGCGGCGGTGGCTTGAAGCTCCTGCAAAAGCTAGTAAAATATAAGAACCTATAAATCCATCAAACGATGCAAATTAGAAACTAACTAAATCTAACACCTATGAGTTGTGCAAAGGATAAGAATCATGGCAGAATCCAGATGTCCCTTCATAGTGTACAACTCAGAGATAGTCTCTTCAATCTATCAATCCATAAAATGATGCAAATTGAAAATATAAGGACCTATCAATCCTATCAATTGTGCAACTCCAGAAAAATCCATAAAACGAGTGGCATGAAGAACATCCAGAAACTACTAAAATACAAGAACCTATCGTAAGATGATGTAAATTGAAAACTAACTGAATCTAACACCTATGAATTGTCTATAGCCTATAAACTTCTAACACCAATCGAAGTGCAAATCTAAGAGTACGATGAAATCTGAATCTAACATATATGATCAATCCTCCAGATCCCAAAATCTCGATATCCCCAAACCTAGGAAAATAGGGGAACATATAGCGGCTCAAACCAGAGGACTAACCTCATCGTGTTGTTTCATCCTCTCGTTGCTTGGATGTGGCGGTGCAACCATCTTCCTATCGCTGCTAGGATCCGCCATTCGTGCCAAAAGTCTCACCTTCAAATTGTTGATCTACGTAGCAAAAGTTGAGAGTCTTTGCGAAGGTAGTGAAGCGTTTCGCCTTCGAATTATTGATTTATATTAAAAACTCACCTGAAATTTACAGGTGAGACCTAGTCAATGTAAAAAATTCGCCTTCGAGTGGTAATAGGTTCGACCCACGGGAGGAGCACATTTTCTCTTTGTTTTACCGCCATATTTATCTGCTTTAACTTACGTAGGGCATGCAAAATAATATAAACACAAAATAAACAAATATAAAGAATCTTCTTGGCTCAAATAACACAAATTGTATCATGTCTCAATGGTAGTGTTGCCTTCCCCTTCATCAGAATCAAAGGTCCCGGGTTCGACCCCAGCTATTGACATTGTATCCTTTTAATTTTCCTCTCTTTTTTACCAGACTGACTTGTGGGACCCTATTAAATTTTATGACGAGTTGGAACACTCTATTTTTAAACAAATGCTTACATGTTGGACCCTGCAAAATTTTATGACGACTTGGAACACTCTATTTTAGAAAGAATGCTTACATGTGGGACCCTTTCAAAATTTTATGACGAGGTGGAACACTCTATTTTCGAAAGAATGCTTACATGTGGGACCCTTCCGAATTTTATAACGACTTGGAACACTCTTTTTTTAAAGTAATGCTTACATGTGGGACCAAAGTTGGTTTATAACGCTATCGCGAAACTTATGGCGTCACAAAACTAGCTTGGAACAGGGAATGCTTGGCTACAACGTTATGACGAAAGTTATTTTTTGTCACTAAATTTGCTTTAAAGTGAAATTTAATGACGAGATCAGCCAGGAACGTCATAAATCAATGACGCTAAAATGTGGTTGCGTCACTAGTCAGCGATTTTCCTGTAGTGTCCCCCCGCGCGTGCATCCCCAGCGACGGCAGGAGCTCCCCCCGCGCCTTGCAACGATGGCGGCTGGGGTCGACCTCCCCGGTGCGTGCCTGCGGCAGCGGCAGGAGCTCCATTGCACCTGCGACGGCGGCGGTCGACGACAGATCCCGGTGACCGAGGCTGGGGACGGGATGCGCGATCGCCGATGGATGCGTGAAACATATGCAACCTTGCAACATTTGATTCTCTTTGCAACATCCACATGAAACATTTGCAACATCCATACAATACATCCGGAGCACTTAAACCCAAAACTTGCAACATACAACAAACATGGAAAAAATTGGAAACACTACACACATGGGAAGGGAGGACCGCACCTCTGGCTGTGGGGAGCGGCAACTTGTGCCGTTGCTGAGCTCCTGTACTCAGCTGCGCCAGCGAGCTCCAGCACCCGGGAGCGGGGAGCAGTGGCCTGCGCCGTCAGCGAGCTCCCAATCCCTGCCGCAGGGAGCGGTGGACCGCCTCGCCGGCGAGCTCCTACACCAGGCTGCGTCTTTGGCCGTGGGAGGGGCGGCCTGGGCCGCAGGCGAGGTCCCGCACCAGCGCCCCTGACCGTGAGCAAAGCGGTGCCCTATTAGATCTTGCTGGAATGAAAAAAATGAACAAAACGGTGGGGAAGGATGGGTGGATAAGTCACGGTAGTCACGAGAGGATAAAGCCATCCGATTTTTACAGCTCGCACCGGACGGCCGAGCTGTGGCATTTCCGATAACTTAATACTAAACACTATGTAAAGCGATCGCTTTAAAGTTTCTTTTGTATTATGTTACCGCCACTTGAACTAGTGGTAGTTTTTCTTACCGTTTTTACAAGAAGGTCCTCAAACAAGACCGAAATTACAACCAGGACCACCGACGAGAAAAGAAAAGCAAGAACAACAATGCATTCGACAACGGGTGAGGTCGCCGATGGGGGCCACAGAGGCGTCGAATGCGCTTGCGCTAGGATGAAGGACCGCGTGATGCGTCGGTTGAAGGAGAGGCGACGGGACCGAGGAGACCGCACCGGACGACTGAAGTATAGTAGATTCACCGTCGTCGGAGATAGAGGATGTGCCACCAAGTCGCTTCCCAGGTGGAGGCGAGGACGTCAGAACAACCATCGGAGCTTTGCTACGAGAGCGGAGTGGAGCTAGCGTAGGGCATAAGACAACTGCAAGCCGAGGGCGGGTGCTGAGGCGGAGGCGGGAGTGCATCGATGTGTTCGACGACGGTGAGCTCGCCTCAATAGGTGGAGACGAGGATGTAACACCCCTGGTGTTTATCTCTTTTAATCAAGGAGTCAACCTAAGCTAATGGTGTTAAAGGGAAATCGAGCAAGTTTGGTTAAAACACCATAAGGAGCAAAACTTGGTCTGAACGTAGTTTCAATTTTTCACATAAGAACTTGAACTTTTGCCAATATGAAAGTTGTCACCAAGGTTCGCGAACACAACCTTGTAGTTTGGCACTTTTTGAAATTCGGGATGGAAAATGGAGTTAACCCTATCTAACCAGATCAACTTCCTAAAGGCTCTTTTGAGGTCTTTTGATGGCTTGGCTATAATTTCAAAATTTTATATGACAACTTCAAAATCAGCCAATGTAAAAGTTGTTGTATATCTCCAGGGAAACATTTCCTCTTTTGGATGGGGATTGAGATTTTGAGTAGAAAACCCTCAAAAGTAGAGTCAAACCCTTCTAAAAATGGTCAAACCCTACCTTTCTCTGGAACTTTGGCCATATCTTTAAATTTTTCTTAAGAACTTCAAATTCTACCAATATAAAAGTTGTGCAGTTTTTCCGGGAACACATTTCATATGTAGAATGGCATTTCAAATTCTAAGTGGAAAATGTTCAAAAACTTGGTCAACATTGTTTTGAACAGTAAACTGAGCTTTGCATCCTGCCAATTTTGACTGACGTTCCCAGCCAAACTATAGCTCAAACACCATGTCGCCCTTTGTAAAAGTTGTAGGGTATACTTCCATCTACAACTTTCGTATTTAGAGTTTTTGTCGCATAGTTCAAGTTTTTGGAGATAACATCGGTCAAACGTTGCTTGACAACGGGATACGACGCTCTAGCGCTCTGGAGCCCGAGCTCCTGCGCCGCCGCCACCCCGACGTTCGCGCCCGGGTCCACAGCTACCGTCTGTACGTCGTCACGTGTGGCAACGCGCCAGTCATCGCAGTCCTTTCCTGTCCAAGTGGACGCGTGCCCCTCTCCGCGCTAGACCCGTGGCCTCCTGCGCTGTTTGGCCGCCGTCGCCGACCACGCGCCGCGCGCCCGCGCGCTAGGGCAGCCACGCCTTGGCAGCTGTCCGTGCCAGCTACCCCTCCCAGGCGAGGTGGACACCCCTGCATCGCCACAACCCCTTCTCCTTTCCTCAGTCGCCTCCCCCGAGCAAAAACCGAGCCGCATTGCCCCCTGCCCGCTCCGCCGCCGGCCATTGTTGTGCCGCTGCTGAGCTCCGCTCTCCACACCTCACCACCGAGCCTCAAGCCCACCAGCGCCTCCCTCCACCCACACTCCAGCTTCCCCAGCTCGCCTCCACCGCGAGCACGCTCGCCGGAGCAGAAGCAGAGGCGGCCTCAGATCCGTCGCGCCGTCGTTCCCTATCACTGGAGCACCTCCCGACCTCTGGGCCGCCTCAAATCGGACCCTAGGTGAGCCTACATCCCTCCCCCGCACTTTCCCCAGTCAATCTCGCTGCCGGCTCGCCGGATTTTGGACCTCACCACCGGCCGGTGCTCCCAGGGACTACATTGCAGGACCTAAGGTCTTTCCAGGGGTCAGGACATAAATACCAGGGACCTGTTCGTAAATACTAAGCTGCAGATCTAGATCCAAAACTCAGGATCTTGTAAAAGTCGTAACAAATCACAGAAAAATCAGACAAATACGAACTCAACTGTTCTGTAATCCCCATGAACAAAAGCAACTTTTCTAGAAAGGAAGTTTGTAAATTTCTTCCTAGAATTTGAATTATTTTGAAATGATCAGTTTGGCTAGATTTGCAATAATTCGAAATATAGAACTGTTCTGCATGTGAATTTTGGATATGCTGCTAGTATGGTCATGCTTGTTCTTGTGTAGAAACAATGGCACATAGATCTCTTGTAAATATTCAGTTTTGATTTAGTTTTGATAGCTATCATTGCCTTTGTTTTGATTTGTTTAAAAATAATTGTTCATCAGATGGTGTAGATCTTTTTGCAGTAACTCTGTAGTCTTGTTGTTAACCTATGATAAATATCTAGATGCCTTTTGACATGTTTAGCTAGCTCGAATTAATTTATGTCTTAGAACCTGAGTTATATTAATCAAGTATGTTGTAGGTTGTTTCTGGTCATGATAATTTATGAGTAGTCTTTACTTACCTTTTTATTGTTGTAGTAAAAGTTTCAGAACCAATGAATGCTTGTATAGTTCAATGTGATTTATTTATCATTTCAACAGTATTAACTTGTTGTATTTTCATACTAAATCTGTGGCTTAATTTAATCTGAATTTGTCAGTAGCTCAGTCATGTCATGTTGTTGCTCTGTGTAAATTATTGATGCTAGATCATGTGTAGATCTCTATGTATAATTTAATCATGTTTATGTCAGCTAGTACTTGCTAGATTTTTCATGTGCAGCATATAGCTTAGTTTAATACAAGTTTTGTGCAGTAGTTTTGTTGCCATACCATGTGCTTGTATAAAAGTTTTCTCTGTCATTTTGTGTGTAGTTTATCCAGAAATAATTTTTGAAGTAAATCAAGTTTAACCCTTTAATTAATAAGCAAACTCAATGTCACCTTTATGGTGAACCAAGTATACTTAAATCATGCTTCACCAAGACACACCCTAAACAGCACCCTTTTACTTTGGTGAAGTCAAATACATTAATTAATATAGATGTGCACACAATCACCATCAAATAAGGAAGATAAATAACACACATACATTTCCTTGGTAAAGGAAGAGTATGTTGAATATAACTTGTCTAGGTGAATGTGGCCATCAATACACACCATGTTTACTTATAAATTTCAGAAGCATTCTTCCTTCTTAATTTTGAATAATTAAAGTTGATGCATATGCACATCGTGGAGAACTTCCGGACGAAAACTACAAGCTCGTGCCGGAGTTTGAAGGAGAGCTAGCTGAAGTAAAGGTGAACGTGGTGGAATTGCAGCAAGACCCGAACCAAAGTTCGGAGGATCTCCAGACTAACTTTGCTAGTGAAGGCAAGCCCCGAGCATAACCTATGTTTTCAACTTATGCAACTATCTTTATTATGTTTGTGCATTTAAGTTTCAGGAGTTGAATTGAAACCATAGATGCATGATCCTAGGTTCCTATGCTCAAATACTGGCATGATAGGTCGCTAGCTGCCATGCTCTAAGGACACGGTAAAAGTCGAGTGATGTTCGTCACTCGCGTGCTATAGGTTTCTTATGTTGGAATCATAAGATTTGATAAATTGGTATGCTCAGGTGGTAAGAGCATGGGATGGGCTCCGGCCAATAGATGTCATTGGTTAAGCGTTTGAACGTAATAAACATTTGTCGGGAATGAGACCGGTAAGCCTAGTACCTTTTTGATTCGGCAAGGGAACTCTCTACCACTAATCTTGGGATTCGTTCCCCCGTCTTGCAACCGGTGGTGCATGTGTGAGTCTGGTCGGACGTAGGGTCGTAATTCCAGTAAACCCTGTACCTAGGACTGTGGACATTGATCCCGAACCGAGGATGACTCGGAACCGTCTGATTGGTGCATACCCCGCCCCTTTGGTTTTAGTTGTCATTTTTGGGGTATGCATTCTCCCATGTGTTTAGGTCCACCTTGCAAGGTTATTAATCGATCGATCGTTGGCCTCTCACCGTTATTCGAGATTGCTTAACCATATACTCTATGTTCCTTAATGATGGAATTGAGAAGTAATCTGGATGTATGCTTAATTGTTTGCACAACTTATGCTTGCAATAGTTGCTTACTATGTAATAGTTAATCAACTAGAATTTTGAGCTAAAACTTGAAAGTAAGGACCTACTCTTTGTTGCTTTTCAGCAAAACAACCCACTAGCCAAAAAGCTTGCATGTCTAGAGAGTTGGTGATCTCACATCACCCGACGGTTAAGTCTTACTGAGTATTAGTATACTCAGCCTTGCTTTGTTGATAATTTTGCAGGTGTTGATGTGAATGATGGTTTCCCGTGGCCTGGTTCTCTCCCACCCTGTTGGCAAGTTGAGTGGGAGGATGACAATGCTTAGTGACATTTTTTGAAACGAACAATGCTTAGTGACATCATGGATGGCCTCCTATGATGTCACTTGTGACATTTAGTATTTTATTTCCGCTGTGTTTTGAACTCTGAACTATTTACTCTTATGCAAAAGACTTGGTTTGAAATAATGAACCTTATGGAACTTGATGTAATAATTTGTGAATTGTCTATCTCTGGACTCGCCTTCGAGGGAGTTTTGATGTATAAGTGTTCGATCCTTGTTAAGTGATTTACCGGGCTTGACCCGGCAGACTCGACAGGTTAACTCTTTTTTAACGCATAATGACCAAGTGGATGGTTTATGAGGTAATTGGGAATTAATTTGGGCGGTTCTATCACAGAGGACAGCAGAACAACCATCAGTGTACTGTGGCGGGGGCGGAGGCGAGGCGGGGAAGTGGAGTGGCGAGGATGGGAAGAGGGGAGATCAACCGGACAGCAGATGCGGCAGGAAACCGATCCAGGGGCCAGATCCCCCCAAGAAGGGACCCAAACGAGGGGAGGCGGTCTCGAAACAGCCACAACTCCGGTCGGATTTGCGGAGGAAGGACACGAGGTCCCGCAGCAGGGGAAAAAGGAGGGCGAGGGAGGAGCTGCAGGAGATGGCGGTGGGAAGGAAGGTACTTTATTTAAGCATACCTGGATCTCAGAGTCGACGGCACCGGAGGGGCCAAAGAGGCCGACGGCGACGACCAGGGTGAGGCAGCACAATCCACAGTGGGAGACGGCCATAGAGGCAACTAAAAACTAAGATAACTAGATAACTACTAGATCTACTAAGAGGAAGGGACCCCTATCCTTCTCGCCGCCGGTGAGCTCTCTGGAGGGGAGAGAGGGAGGGGTCTGAGGGGGTGGTGGAGGAGGCCAGGCGGAGAGGCGAGGTTGCTTCGAGGAGAAGAGTCATACTCTTAGTTTTGCTTACCGTTGTTTCAAATGGTTGTAGCCCTTTCATTTGGACGTAGCGGTCTAGTTTTGCAATTTCTTTCCTACCACATTTATTTTTGCAAAATCGTAAGATATGAAGTAGAAAATAAAATAAAAAATCGCATATGAAGGCCATCGGCATGCCGCCGCTTTCTGGGGCTGCACAAAGAATAACTAGGTGATACCTCGCGTGTTACTATGAAAATTTTTTAAACAAAATTTTAAGGTGAAATGTGAAAGTAGAAACATCAAAGTGATTACATGGCAACATTCGTTTGTAAACAACATTACATATGAAAGCATGTTGTTTTGTTGAAGTGAACCATTCAAAAATGATTGATCCTTTTGTATTTCAACTACAGGAATTTTGTAGTGTGCTACTCATAAATACATGCTATTAATCACAAAAAATTAGTTGAAGACATAAATAGATGACTTAGTGGATGATGACATGACATATAATGGATGATGACATGGCATATAGTGGGTTATGATTTGGAACGCTTACATGTTAAGAGAAACATATCCATGACTTGTAATGGATTCCATCAATATAATTGTATATGATATGATATGACATGGTGCCCCCCATCATAAGTTGGGCCTATAGGCACATGGGCTCTCATGCAAACTGAGTAAGTCAACCAGATATGGACCTGTCACTTACAATTTAGAGTTAATTAGTTCTGTGCTATTATAAATATCACATTTTTGAAATACACTATTACTATTCAACTTACTACGCTAGTGTCATTACAATTTCGCTGTTGTTTGACATATACTGCCCGACGGCGTCTGAGGCCCACTGCAGGTGTACTGGAGGTTGTGTATTCTCGTATGGACAAGATTGCACCTTGCTTTCCTCTCTCTCATTTCACTAGACCCACACGTCAGGGTCATCTTCAACCTCCCGCCGCAGCAGCCACCGTGGCCGGCTGCGCTTGCTGAGGCCCTGAGATCCCATCCCGCTAGCGCCCGGCGAGGCCAGCAACGATGATGACGGCAGCAGCAGCAGCTGGGGAAGCTCGCCCTCGCACCTGCCGGCGCGACGGCATCACCACCAGCAGCAGCACGGCCATGCCAGGGAAGGGGACGCGACCGCCAGGGGGCTGTTCCCGTGCTCTGTCTTGTCGTACGCCGCGCACCGGCGCTCTGACACTGGCGCGTACGCGACCTCCTCCTTGTCGCAGCAGCACCAGCCCAACTTGCTCTTCTTTCACACGCCGGAGGTCGGCCCTGCCGCTGCGACCTCCACCTTCTGCGCCAACGAGCCCGTGGGGGGAGAAGAAGGCCCCGCATAGGCACGCCGCCGGACGAAGAGCCCGAGTCCCCCGGCGGTGGCTGCAACATCAGCTGGTGGTTTCCCTCACCGTCGTCGCCCAGGCAGCACCACCGAGCTGCGCCACGAGGCCTATAGAGAGCTCTCCGTCCGCAATGCGGGCTCCATGGCTCCGCGAGCGAGCTGCCTCTCTAGTATGCACACAGCAGGGAGCTGCGCTGCCGACCCAAGGGAGCTCTCCACACCTCCGCAGTCGGCTTGGGAAGCTGCACCGCTGGTCGGCGAAGCCCCACTACGGGGTCTAACGAGCTCGCCGTCTTCCAAGGAAGCTCTACAACATGGCCGGCTGAGCTGGCCGCCCATCGGCTAGGGGAGATCTGCGCTGGGGGAGGGGGAAGGGAAGAAGAAGAGTGGCGGCCAGCGCGGCGAGAGGCAAGGGCAGGGGCGCAGGCGCCAGCGGGGTTGACGCCTTATCCTTTCGCGAAGGGCAAAAAAGTCCATACGAGAATAGGCGGCCTCTAGGATGCCTAGAAATGGGCCTGAGAGGTCGTCAGGTATACATAATGGCATATCAAACAGTAGTGAAATTATAATAGCACTAACATAATAATTTACTACCTCTGTCCTTAAATATATGACGTTTAGAACAATAAAGTTAGTTCATTTCGAACCAATTTTCTTGTCCTAAACGTCATATATTTAAGAATGAAGGGAGTAATAGTAATAATTTACTTAATACCACAATATTTATAATAACACAAAACTAATTAACCCTATAATTTACATCTGCCTTCCCCCTTCCCCATTCCCTCATCCTCGGCAATTTTTTTTTGACGGTCAACGGGGGGAGAGCATCCCCACCTGAATTTCATTGATGGGCTTGGGGCAAGCCAAAATGTTACAACATTTGAGTTTCAGCAATTTTACAACAAACACAACACAAAGATCAGGGAGGACACACACATACATATTCCAAAGACAAAGCCAAAACACAAGCTAGAAAGACGACCGCCGACCGTCGATGGAAGCCGCCACCGAATAACATACTCATCGAGTACACCGCAGCCATTGCACCTCCAGACCACCCCTCGTAGCTACGCCGTTCCATTGTCACTCTCCATCTGAGGGTCAGGCCAACGAAATGGGGACTAATGGTGGTGAGAGGGGCGCAGACCAAAGCTCACCAAAAAACAATGATCTTTCTTTTGTAGTTGATGGAACCACCTTTCAAGGCACATCCATGCTCCGCATCCCACCATCCAATGCCATACAAGGGGCGGAAGCCTTGAAGGGGAATGGTGAAAGAAATGGAAACTCCACCTTGCATAAAATTTGATGACACCACCAACCAGAAGAGCATTGACGGAGTAGAGGCGCCAAATGGAAGCAATCACTGAACCACGATAATGGCCAACAACCCGAGCCTGCTATGCCAAAGGTAGAACAGAACCATCCCAACAGATCATGAAGGACCAAGCAACAACAGCCAAAAGTGGGAGGAATCACCAACATCGCCTCCAAGGAGGAGAACGGCACTATACGGTGTCGCCGCTGTCGGCATCGGCGCAAACCGGACTAGGATTTCTCATGGCGGTTTCCCACCCCACTCAATCACTATCCAAGGCATGTTGTAGAAACCGACTGCTAACAATGCTATAGTAAGGTAGTAGCACCTCGGCAAAGCCTCCAAGAAGGATAGAGGCGCATGAAGCGTCGTCGTTGCCGGCCAGCATACAGCTGGACTGGGATTTCTCCTGGTGCAGAACCAACACAATAGCACCCAAGGCAGTCCTCATTGTTGTTCCTAGTGTACCTGAATGTGAGATGCACGTTGCAGGCGAGGTTCAGGAAGCAGTAGGAGCTCCGATTGCCCCTGCAGTGGAGCAGGGTTGGTCTCGCGCCACACCACCAGCCTTCACCAGTTTCGGGCGGTCCATCCAGATCTGACCTGGGGAATGCCGGATCCGGGACCAGGAGGTCGGAGTTGGCCACGGCCGCACCAGCACCCTTGTTGCTCCATGGAAGGAGCCACGACGCCGACCGGCGGCGCCCGAGCCCGTGAGCTCCTAGTGACGAGGTGCCCGAAGCCCACAGGAGCCCCAAGCAACCCCACCGGTAGAGACCATTTCAGGGGCCGAGGAGGCCAGATCCAGCGAAGGAGAGTCGAGCTGCGCCTTCCCAAGGTCTCGAATGGGAGTCTTTTACGCACATGCCATTATAAAAGTTGTCGGTTACGTACATGCCATGAAAAGTTTGCAGACACGCACATGCCATGACCTCAACTTTCGTTTACCTGTGTGCCATTCCGTCCATGTTCTGAGCTAATGGTGTCAAACCGATGAGTGAAATGACCATTTTACCCCTGTGGGCCCCACAAATCTTCCTCCTTCCCTTCTTCTTTCTCGCGCACAGCCTGCTCCAGGCGCCGCCGCACGAGCCCCGCCGCATAGCTCCCGTGCGCCACCGCGCTGGCCGGTCGCGGAGCTCGCGCGCGCCGCCATGGCCGACCGCGGAGCTCGCCTGGCCGCCCCGCGCCAGCCCCTGCGCCCGGTCGCGCGCCGGCCCCTGTGCCTAGCCGCGCCGCGCCGGCGAGACGGAGCCGGCGGCGCGTGCTCGAAGTAAGGGGGCACGGGATGGAACCGGGAGGAAGAGGGTCAAAGAGCTAGGGCAAAATGGTCATTTCCCTATGTCAGTCCCACACGTCAGATCGGTGGAACCATTAAAATCTAGCAGAAGTTGGATGGAATGGCACACACGTAAACAAATTTCGAGTGCATGGCACACAGGTGCCTGGAATTTTTTTCATGACATGTGAGTAACCGGCAATTTTTATAATGACATGTACATAAAAGACTCCTCGAATGGACCTCCTCTCGCTGGATTTTGGTCGCTGCTCGAGTTTGCAGGATGGGGAGGAGCAAAGGAGAGAAGAAAAAAAGGACGGGCTGCAGATGGTCACCGGTTTTTGCGGCACCGCGGGCCGCCACCATGGTTTTTTATACCAACCGAAACCGCAATTTAAACCGTGGTTACCGCTCTGACCGCCGTGGTGCGGTTTCGGTTTGGTGCGGTTTGAAACCGCTAGGGTTTCAAAATTTGAAATTTGAATTTTAAAAATAAAAAATTCCCAAAAAAATCATAAAAATACTTCGAGTTGCGTAGATTCTAATGGTGTCAAAATTATTCAAAAATTCGTTGATTTAGCATATTTTATGAGCATTAGAAGTTAAATCAGAAAAGAAAAAAGAAAAAACCTGCCGACCCATTATGGCCTAGTTCGGCCCAAAGGAGGGGGGGGTCAAAATATCGTGCTGGGTAAAAATTCCTCCGATCCGCAGTCACTCTCTCCTCCCTCTCGCCCCCGTCCGCAGGTCGCTAGGGCGGCGCGCCGCGCCGCCGCGCAACCGCTCCCCAGCCGCGGTAAGTCGCGCGGCTTGGCCGGCTAGCCGCCCGGTGGCTGGATCTACCGTCCTGAGGCGGTTAGCCGCGCGGTTAGCACGCGCGACTGCTCGGTAGCGGCGGCTAACCGCCCGGTTGCAGCGGTTTCCGGCTCCTGCGCAGGTAAGGTCCTAATCCCTTTTTTAGGTACCTTTTAATGTAGATATGAATGATTGGATGTAGGATTTAGGTAAAATATCATTTATATGTATAAATGATTCTGGTAGATTTCATATAGGTGATTATATGACTTAGGTAGGTTTGATTTAGGTGATTATATGACTTAGGTAGGTACTTTGACTTAGGTGTAGTGTATATATGAGTTAGGTGTATTATGGGACATTGTATTTTACGGAGGTTTTATTTACGTAGATTTTATTTATGGGATTGATATGTTTTTGTTGTCAATTTTTGTAGATAGACAATGTCAGGCAGACCGCAAAATGTTGTATGGGAACATGGTGAAAATCCTTATCCCGGATTCTGATGCAAGTATTGTAATGCTGTGAAAGGAGGAGGTGGTGCAACTAGATTGAAACAACATTTGGCTGGGAGGGGGTCGTCGGTTGTCCATTGCAGGAATGTGCCGTCAGATGTGCGAGAGTATTTTCAGTGTGACTTGGAGAGGGCTAAGAAGGCAACTGCTGACTGGACACAATGGTTGGCACATTCTTTCACTAATAGTAGAGGTAAAGTGTATTTGCTTGCCTATTGCCTCATGCACTAAATTGCTTAAGTTGTAGCTGACTTTCTTTCGCGATGTGATATGCATAACTGTAGCAATAGCACATTAAAAACTAAGCTTGAAACAACTGAAACACCAAATGAGTAACATAACCCAATACCATAGTAGCAAACTTGATTCAATAGTTCTTCATTTTCCTATGGCTACCGGTTAGCATTGCTTATAAGTCCATAATAATGACATTGCTTGATCTTTGTAAACTAATTTGAGCCAGTTGCAAATGTTTTTTTATTTTTTTCTGAATGTATTCAATTAATAATATTTATACTCAATTCTATTAGTTTGAATTCATTTATGATATCTGACTAAGATGATATGGACAAACATAAGAACAAAATCTTGTTATTATTATTTTCCTTATCAGTCAAGTAGTCTCAACTGTACACGATCTTCATCACGAGATAGAAGAGGATTACTGTTTTCTGAATTATTCTTTGCATGGTAGCACATGCTGTTTTGTTGTCTATTTAAAATATTCTAGCACAGGTGCGCTATCTTTCTCAAATTATATATGTGGGTTCATCTGCATCTATATTTTTTTTTGCTCATGTCTATCTAGATTTACACAACAAAATAAGAATAATATAAAAAAATAGAAATAAAATAGTGTAAAGAATATTTTAAAAGATAAAGCTCACCGTTATGAACGTGTGACCGCAATAATCACCTAGATCGAAGGTATGGACAAAAAGTAATAATCATTTTAAGATCTAAGCACTAAATTGTAAATAAAAAATTTTAAAACCACCCATCAAAACCACCCGATGGTCAAATTTGAACTGTTTTGATAATTAGATGGCCAAAGATACATGGTTTTAAAGTTCGATGTCCAAAACCAAACTGAGGCAAGAGTTGGATGGTCAAAAATGAACTTCCTATGTTTTAGTATCATTTTAACTTTTCACTTATGATGGTACGTATGGGCATTGGTGGACATGATGCAGCTGAACCGTTGTACGAGACATAAGATGTTTGTCTGTTTACATGTTCTGGCATAACGTGTTTGACTAGGTAATGCAATATTATGTTCTGAATTTAGGTTGTCATCTGATCACTTTAATTCTTTTCAAAAATTTGTTTGCTCGTTTAATCAAATTAGAGAACTCCAGAATCCTTTAACTTTTCTGCCCAGTTGTTTTCTACCTTCCTTTGTCATGCTTAGCAGGCTGCCTCCTGGCTCTTTTCTTTAGTGAGGATGCGGATGCGGATGCGTATGTGTCCGAAAAGGGCTTATCTACTCCATAAAGGGTATAGGCCAGCCCAGTTACTCCATAAAAATTGGGACCGGATCGGACCGGTGGTCCGACCAGAAAACCGGGAACCGGAGCCTACACCGGTCTGATCCACATAAAAGATCGAGCATGCAATCGACCTGGGCAAAACCGTCTGAACTGGCGGCACATAAAAGATCGGGCATGCAATCGACCTGGGAAAAACCGTCTGAACTGGCAGTTTTGAGTCGAAACCAGGCGAAAACCCGGCAGAAGAACCAGTGCTACAACTGTCAGGCGCGGAAGCAAAAATAGGTGCCGGAGGGATTCGAACGCGAGAGCAGGAGGTTGGGAGCTCCCGAAAGTACCACCAGACCACAAGTTCACTTGTGATTTAGAGAAAATCTTAATTATATTAGACCGCTTTAGACCGGCGGTCTATCCGGTTGGACCAATCAAACCGTGAACCGAGAGCCTCACCGGTTCGATGTCCGGTCCGGTCCCAATTTCTATGAGTTACTCCAAGAGATGACTACGTTACAAGACGGTGTAGCGTCCCAATAAGGAAAGGAGAACTAGATGGACAATAGGAAAGTGTAGTTTGTGATAAGCAATATATATCTTCCTGTCCTAAGTCCTAACCGACTAGGATTATATAAGTTGTGGCAAGGACCCTTTCAAAACACATCAACACCCAACTCAAGGCAGTACATCATACAAGACCTAGGGTATCATTCTACTCTAGCCTGAACTTATCTAAATCTTGTCTGGTTGACCTTCGAGTTCCTGAACTCCACGAAACCCCACGAACCAATCTTATGTTATTCCTCAGCCAGTAGCTAGTCTGAAGTTTAGCAGCCTGGAACGTCCCTTGCTGGCTTTCTCATTCAGACATCCCTGTAAGAGTATAGATGGTAGGTTAGGATAGAATCCCGGACTGCCAAATGTATCCACGGAGGTGCCTTGCCCTCCAAGACTCTGTACTCTCATATATACGCCTAGGGGCTCATAGCAATACATCGACCACTGTATACACGCATCCTACCTTCCTACATGGTATCTGATGCCTAGGTTTAGATCCTAACCCTAGCCGCGCCGCCGCTTCCGCTCCACCCGCGCGCCCCCAGGGAGATCGAGATTGATCTCCACCGGGGGCAGCGCCCTCCTAGGATGTGCCGCGGATCCTTCTGATCTGTGCCGCCGCCGTCGTCAACCAGGAGCACAAAGGCGCACCTCTTCCCGTCGCTGTGGTTGCGTCGTTCGTCGGCGCCACCATGGCCCCGCCTTAGGCCGCCGCCGCCTGCGCATCGTCTACCCCGGCAACGCATCGGCTTCCCCGCCCCTTCCTCGCCTCCGACCGGCCTCCCCCTCCCAGTGTCATCGCGCGCGTGCGCGGCCACCGAGGGGGAGGAGCCCCTGCCACTGCCGCCGCATCAGGCGTGCGCGACACGAGGGACGCCGTCGGGGCGGAGGGCCGCGCACCGCCGACATCGCAGCCGGGCCGCCGTGTTGTGGGCTCCGGCCCCGTTGCCCTCCCTCACTGGCTTCCTCCTCCGCATCGACGGGCGTCGCCGCCTTTCCTCCTCCAGCACCGCCTCTGCTCCTCGAGAGGACGCGGCCGCGGGAGCGGATCTTGGGCACCACGCATCAAGAGGGGCCGCTCTGCTTCGAGCACATCTTGATGTCGAACGCTCGTCTGGTGGGTCTTGCATCTCCCATGCTCTGTTTTGCCCTGTTCCCGTTGACCACCGATGGGATGAGGTAAAGTGAAGGGAATTTGCTACATGCACACGAGACTGTACTAGAGGTCGTCATCCGCTGTTGTGTTATTTTTCTTAGTTTTTTCCCGATTTGCTATCGGGTTTGCGTCGCCCTGCCGTTCGTCGCCATTCATCGTCGACACTCTCGAAGGATGAGGTTGTTGCTGCACCCTCCAGGCTACAGCGACGACGCTCGTGGTCAAGCCACCCTACCGGTGTCGCCATCTCCTCAGGCGGTGGTCCCACTCGCCGCCGGTCTTCGTCAAGCAAGCGCTCGATCCGCCTCCGCGCGTCCAGTCGTTCTCGCGTGGACATCCCTGTCGATGTTCCTGAAGGAAGACGTCGTCACCACCCCTGATCTGAGCGTGACATTTGCTGCAACCTGCGCTGTCTCCACCCCTGTCCTGAGCGTGACCTAAGTCACAAACCGCATCGTCTACCATCGTCATCCGCCGCACCATCCTGCTGCTGTCCTCGGCAAAGAAGCTGCTGAGTTTGTGTACTCGAGCACCTCGACGACGCTTCGACCCGCGCCCCCTCCACGGCTTCGACCACGTCCACCTCGACTTCGGCTACTACGGCACTAAAGGGCTACCATCTGCTTGAGCTCCAGTCGCAGCATTCGCATCGGCGTTCCGACTGCAGGGGGGATACGTCTCCATTGTTTTCAGTCTGTTCGTTTATGTTGCTACCGCTGCGACTGCGGGGGGGATGTTAGAGTATAGATGGTAGGTTAAGATAGAATCCCGGACTGCCATATGTATCCACGGAGGTGCCTTGCCCTCTAAGACTCTGTACTCTCATATATACCGCCTAGGGGCTCATAGCAATACATCGACCACGGTATACACGCATCCTACCTTCCTACAATCCCTTGCCAAGCAGTTCTCCATTCACCTCCTCTTGTCTACCTTCGCTAATCTCCCTTCTCTTTTAGCTAAATGTTCCATTTCCACCCTTATCTTGCATTTCTTGTTTTGGTTTCCTTCACTTCGGTTAATCGACCTTGTTTCCAATTTTCCTCCTTAATTGTCCAATGCTCACTGCTTTATAGTGCTGCTCTTGCAGCCTCATGGATAGTGGATGTCCTAGGACTCTTTCCCTATGCACATAAGGTTATACCTTCATACAGTTTTTAACATTGCAAATTTTCACATTAAAGAAGGTACTCTCATGTTTCATATACTTTGGTGTGTTTTACTAATTTTATGATAAATAATACCAATACCGGTCAAGGTTTAGTTTTGATACTCTGTGAAGTAAATAAAAAAAAAGACGGGTGTCTGGTTTGGACCTCAAAATGTCAATTAATAAGCGGAAGCATCCCATTGAGAAAACTGAGTGAATGGCCTAATCTTAAATGCATGGTCAGTGCTTGATGCTTTGTTTGAACTCACTAGTTATAATTTGTAACAAGTATGTCTATGAACTAGTTGCATATCACCGCATTTCTGTAACGGTGCTTCTGGCGCCCGTTCGACACACTGTAGTACGTATTGATCCAATGGCTAAGCCTAAGCGGATTAGTTAACCCCCCCCCCCCTACTGGGTGTATTGAATCACTGATCTATAAGTAGCCAGTGAGATCAGATGTTATCCAAGACTTGAGATTGCCAACAATAGAATTTGAAGACACTGCGGTACAACTCAAGTATTCTTCAATTGCTGCTCTCTGTTTCTAGATGCCAGTTTCTGTCTAATGATGACAAAGTAATTCATACAGAGATTTGTACAAGCACTGGCCTCGTATTCATATAAGGATGGAGCTAGTGTTGTTGTTTGCTTCCTAAGAGCAAAGAGCAACTCCAACAACGGCACCTATTTAGAGCCCCTATTTAGGTCAATAGGGGCTGCCCCTAACTTTTGGGGCTCTAATTTTGTGCTCAACTCCAGCAATAGCCCCAATTTTGCAGCCCCTACTCCTGACTTACTGGTCAGTTGGTCCTTTTCTTCCTTCCTGGCCTCTCCTCTCTCCCACATCCATTCCCAACCTCTGCTCTGGCCGCACGAGGAGGGAGCTCAACCGCCAGCGCGCGCGGAGGGAGCTCGACCTCCGGTCGCGCGGAGGCAACAACGCGTGGAGAGCTCGACTGTCGGCACGCGCGGAGGGAGCTCGACCTCCGGCCGTGCGGAGGTGACGGTGCGTGGAGGGAGCTCGACCTCCGGCGCGCGGAGGCGACGACGCGTGGAGAGAGCTCATGTGTGGCCACCGGACGGCGCTTGATTTTCCTGCGCCAGCAGATCCAGGGGCGGTGGCGGGAGTTCAGGTCGCCGATGGCTCCTCCTCTCATCCCCGACCACCGCTCGAGCCCCAGCACTGCGCCGGTCCCCCAGCTCGCAGTAGCGGCGACGGATCTGCGCTTTGGACAGCGATGGCGACGACATTTCCCCGTGCAGACGAGCCCGAGCTCCAGAGGAGGCGACTTCGATCCAAGGCGGCGGCGGAGCTCGATGGGTGGCGGCAGAGCTTGAGGAGCACTGGCGGCCTAGGTAGGAGGCGGGGCAGGTAGGGGAAGACAGCTGCGGAGAAGGGCGGCGTGCGTGGGCACTCCGAGCGCACGCGGGAGGGAGGAACGGCCGCAACCACCAAGTAGGGGCTCCACCCGCAGGAGAAGGTGCTGGACGGGGGGATTTGGGTGCCCCCTAGAATTGGTGCCCGAGTAGGAGTCCTGCTGGAGTTCATTTTTTTGCCCTCGACCCCTACTTTTCGAGTTGGGGGTGGAATAGGAGGTCTGCTGGAGTTGCTCTAATAATACAATTGTAGAAATTGGTGGTGATAATGATTTTATTCTTTGGCAGGCATCAGGAGTCTCGTGGAATATCCAGTTGGGTTTCTCTCCATCTCCTATGCTAGCTTGCGATTGTGCATTGTCATGGTCGACGCAAAAGTTGACCTTCACATGCAGTCTTCCTACTTTCCTAATATATTTCTCGATGCACAACTGATGTTTTTAACCCTACTTTCCTATTATATTGTATAATATGTTTTTAAATAAGCTAGTGTTGTTTTTTATCAAGAGGAAAAATAATGCTTTGAAATTGTGAAGATCGATCTTATTGCAGGGTGTTGATTGATTGGTAGACATATGAAGCTTGAGAGCTTTGGAAAAGTAAAAAATGACTTTTCACACCAGTTATTCCTCCGAAAAGGTTCTTTCCTCTTCCTTTGTTCCAAATGCACGGTAACTTCATTTAAATGGAGGGACGAGGTTCCTACAAAATTTGTATCGGAAAACCTGCATTCCAAACGTACACCAAATTGTTTTGAGCCGCCACCACCACAGGAAATGCACGAGATGAGTATGTCCACGAAACTTCGTCGTTGTCAGTGTGCACACGGCATCACCGACACCTTTTGTGTGCGCTTGCACTGCACTATCAGCTGACTGCTGTCACTGCTATTTGGATCGAGCCTTGATACTCTTAATAATCTCTAATGATAGATTAATTAGTCTTAATGAATTTGTCTCGCGATTTTTTAATACATCTGTGTAATTAGTTTAATAATTAGTCTAAATTTAATACTCTTAATAAGCTTTGAAAGAGGATCCAAAAATTTCTTCAAAATATTTCACCGAACTAAATGGGGTCTAAATCAATGCAAAACGCTCGTATTTGGTTGGCTGCACAAGGTGATAAGATGATTCTGTATTGGCTAGAGGTGAAGTTACCCCAACGTCTTCTCCGCCGCAACTCGGCCCCTCAATCATCTCCTTCCTGCAGCCCGACTTACAAGCGGTACCAGTCGCTGGCCGCCGCGCTCTACTGTAGATAGAAAGCGGCGCTTCAATTACTTAATAATTAACACCGTAGATGGAAAAGCGATCGTTTCAAGCATTTTTCGTCTTACCTCTGAATGATAGGGCAGCAGCTGCCTGGCGATAATGAGGTACGTTTTTTTACAGAAATCAGCAGGGGAGCCTACCTCTATTTTTTTATATAAAAATGGACAAAAATATTTACTGGTTACAAAGCCCCAGGCCCAAAGAGAAAAAAGGAAGCAAGATTACAAAAAATTACTCAGAAAAGATTTGATTTTCTCCCCAACTCCTGGCTCAGCCCTCAGGGAATCTGCATGTTGGAATTTATTTGGGCCTGACCCATTTAAATTTAATTAAACTCTATGATAAGTAATATTTGCATGAGAATAACACTAAATCAGATGAGAATTCCAAGAGTCAGTCGGATGAGAATTCCAAGAGTCCTTAGTTGGATTTTATCCAATTAATTGATAAGTTGAATTCCAAGAGTCCTTAGTTTGCTGCAGTGGCTTGCGTGAGAGCTGGGCATTCATGCAGCTGGCCGGGTGATTTGCTTAATGGCATGCATGCATGCAAGGAGCAAGGCAGCAAGCGGACGGCCGGACATGCATGCATGCATGCGTTAATTCTAGGCGGCGAGTGGATGGAAGTTTCTTCATCCCCTAAGTGTTGAGTTACGAGTTGGTGCATGCATGCATTCATGCAGGAGGCGAGCGGTAACTCTTCGGTTCTGTCTGGTCCTTTCGCATCCCGCGGTGGCTCTATATATTGTAGAGTTTCTATCTCATCTGGTCTGGTTGGAACAACAAACCAAAACTCTGCTGCTTGTCGAGGATCTCCGTTCAGTGCTCCTGCGCGCATGGGATTGCTGGAGGGCAGGTGCCTCCGGAACCGACGCCGTACGTGAACTTTGCACCGGGTGTACGGTAATTTGGTTTTTGGGGAGCGTTCGCGCGATTGCCTACTTCGACGACGACGATTCCAGACTACCTGCAATGATTACTCTGCTACGACGACGACAACGACAACATGGTTGATTTGGGTACCTCCAACGCTACTGGCAATTCTGGGTATCTGTTTCTATCTCTCATCTTTATTTATGCGTTGTACTTCCTGTCTGTTCTTTTCATCATGATTAATTATATATATGTCATCATGTTTAAGCCGTCAATTTTCTGGATTAAAATAATGTGGAAATTGCTTAATTTTCTAACAATCCAAAAACCAAATTCTAGGCAATTTTCTGTTACTGGTTTTGCTACCGTGTTGAAGCCTACTGCTTTTGATGGAAAGAAATTCATGACTTGGCGTGCTAAGATGGAGTTGTGGTTGACTACTATGAATTGCTATCATGTCACGGAGGGGAAGCCCGATAACTTGCCTGCCGATGAGGAGGCTAAATTTCGAGCTGCTGATAACCTCTTCAGAGGCGCTGTGATTTGTGCACTTCATACCAAGTATGAGAAAAACTACATATCTTACACATCTGGTAAACAATTATGAGATGCACTGAATGACAAATTTGGAGTTTCTGATGCCGGAAGTGAGCTCTATCTCATGGAGCAACTCTATGAGTACAAAATGGTTGAGAACCGTTCTGTTGTAGTGCAAGCTCATGAGATTCAGGCTTTGGCTAAAGAACTTGAACATTTTCCATGTGTTCTTCCTGACAAGTTTGTGGCTGGCGGTATCATCGCCAAGTTACCACCTTCTTGGAAGGATTTTGCCATCTCCCTAAAACACAAGAGACAAGAGTTCAATGTGGCTGATCTCATTGGTACTCTTGATGTGGAGGAGAGAGCAAGGGGAAAAGACAATCGTGGAAAAGATCCTGAGTCCTCTACTGCCGACATGGTACAGAAAAGGAATTTTCATGCATCTCGTAATTTCAAAAAGAAGCCCAAGGGAAAACAAGATCACAACCCTAAGCCTAAGCACACCACTGAGTTCAAGAAGAAAAATAACAAGAAAAGGAATGAAGGATGCTTTGTTTGCGGGAGTGATGAGCACTGGGCTAGTCAATGCCCTGACCGCAAATTTGGCAAGGAGAAGAAATCAGCTAACATGGTGATTAATGAGACTAGAGGAGGAACATCTGGGTATGGTAATCCTTTACCCTATGTTCTTTCAGTTTGTAATTCAGCAGAATGGTGGATGAATAGTGGAGCTAACATCCATGTGTGTGCTGATATCTCTTTGTTTGCTTCTTTTCAGGTCGGCGGGACTGGAGCCTTGCTGATGGGGAATGGATCACGTGCGCATGTTCATGGTGTTGGTTCCGTCAATCTGAAGTTTACTTCGGGAAAGACGGTGCTATTGAAGCACGTGCAGCATGTCCCCTCAATAAAGAAGAATCTTGTTAGCATTTCTTTGATGTGCCGTGAGGGCTATAAAGTTGTTTTTGAGTCCAATAAGTGTATCGTGTCGAGACATGGAACATTTGTTGGTAAGGGTTATGATTGCGGAGGTTTGTTCCGCTTGTCTTTGCTGGATGTGTGTAATAATGTCGTGAACTCTGTTAGTGCTTGTGAAGAGACAGAGACAGATTTATGGCATTAACGTTTATGTCATGTTAATTATGGATGTTTGACGCGACTAGTCAATATGAGTTTAATCCCGAAATTTAATCATGTCAAAGGCTCTAAGTGTCATGCATGTGTGCAATCTAAACAAACTCGCAAGCCTCACAAGGTTGCCGAGCCAAGAAATTTGACACCTCTAGAGTTAGTTCATTCTGATCTTTGTGAGATGAATGGCGTTTTGACAAAAGGCGGAAAAAGATACTTTATGACTTTTATAGATGATTGTACTAGATTCTGCTATGTGTACCTTTTGAAAACAAAAGATGAAGCGTTAAATTATTTCAAGGCCTATAAAGCTGAAGCAGAAAACCAACTTGAGAGGAAAATTAAACGATTGAGATCTGATAGAGGTGGGGAATATTTCTCCAATGCTTTTGATGAATTCTGCGTTGAACATGGGATGGTTCATGAGAGAACACTGCCATACTCACCACAATCCAATGGGATTGCCGAGAGGAAAACCCGCACTCTAACAGAGTTGGTGAGTGCCATGTTAGACACTGCGGGATTACCTAAGGAATGGTGGGGCGAGGTGATTTTGACAGCTTGTCATGTTCTGAACAAAGTTCCTATGAAAGACAAAGAAATCACACCATTCGAGGAATGGGAAAGGAAAAGATTAAATCTTTCTTATTTGCGCACTTGGGGTTGTTTGGCTAAAGTGAATGCGCCAATCAATAAGAAGCGCAAACTGGGACCTCAAACCGTTGACTGTGTGTTCCTTGGTTATGCTTTTCACAGTGTGGGATATCGGTTCTTGATTATAAAATCTGAGGTACCTGACATGCATGTTGGTACAATAATAGAATCAAGAGACGCTACATTTTTTGAAAATGATTTTCCAATGAAATCAACACATAGTAGTTCTAATCATGAATCTATAAGTTCACATGAGCATGATAATCTCATTTCAGATGAACAATTTGAGGAAACCCATGTGCAAAATCCAGAGGAGAATGACACTGTAGTAACTCGAAAGAGTAAGAGACAAAGGGTTGCAAAATCCTTTGGTGATGACTACATTGTGTATCTTGTGGATAATACTCCAACAACTATTGAAGAGTCATTTTCCTCTCCTGATGCTGACTTGTGGAAGGAAGCAGTTAGGAGTGAGATGGAATTAATAATGTCTAATGGAACTTGGGAGGTTGTTGATCGTCCCTATGGGTGCAAACCTATTGGATGTAAATGTTCAAGAAAAAGCTTAGGCCTGATGGTATAATTGAGAGGTACAAGGCAGGGCTTGTGGCTAAGGGTTACACTCAAAAGGAGGGTGAAGACTTCTTTGATACTTATTCACCTGTTGCTCGACTGATGACCATTCGGACTCTGCTTTCCGTGGCAGCCTCATATGGTCTTATAGTCCATCAAATGGATGTTAAGACCGCTTTCCTAAATGGAGAGTTGGAGGAGGAGATCTATATGGACCAGCCTGATGGATTCGTTGCAAATGGTCAAGAGAACAAGGTGTGTAAGTTATTGAAGTCGTTATATGGCCTTAAACAAACCCCTAAGCAATGGCATGAGAAATTCGATAACACATTGACGTCTGCGAGCTTTATTGTCAATGAAGCTGACAAATGTGTATACTATCGACATAGTGGGGGTGAAAGTGTCATATTGTGTTTATATGTTGATGACATATTGATCTTCGGATCTAATCTCAAAATTGTTGAGGAAGTGAAGTAATTCTTGTCAAATAATTTTGAGATGAAAGATTTGGGAGAAGCTGATGTTATTCTTAATATCAAGCTGTCAAGAGATAGTGATGGTGGGGTAACTTTGTTACAATCTCACTATGTGGAAAAGGTTTTAAGTCGCTTTGGATATAGTGACTGCATTCCTTCTCCCACACCTTATTATCCAAGTGTTCCTTTGAGAAAGAACCGCAGAATTGCAAGGGATCAATTGAGGTACTCCCAGATCATTGGTTCTCTCATGTATCTTGCAAATGCTACACGACCTGATATCTCCTATGCTGTGAGTAAGCTGAGCCGGTTTGTGAAAAACCCTGGAGATGTGCATTGGGTTGCTCTCGAGAGAGTGATGCGCTACTTAAAGGGTACTATGAGTTATGGTATTCATTATTTAGGACACCCAAAAGTGTTAGAGGGATACAGTGATACCAACTGGATCTCTGATGCTGATGAGTTTTATGCCACAAGCGGATATGTGTTTCTGTTTGGAGGTGACACTGTTTCCTGGAAGTCTTGTAAGCAAACTATCTTAACGAAGTCTACAATGGAAGCTGAGCTCACTGCTTTGGACACTGCTGGGACCGAGGCTGAGTGGCTTCGTGAACTCCTTTTGGATTTACCGGTGGTTGAAAAGCTAATTCCGGCTATTTCCATGAACTGTGATAACCAAACTGTGATTATAAAGGTTAATAGTTCCAAGGATAACATGAAGTCTTCAAGGCATGTTAAGAGACGACTTAAATCTGTCAGGAAGTTAAGAAACTCCGGAGTTATAGCGTTGGACTATGTTCATACGTCGAAAAATCTGGCAGATCAATTCACCAAGGGCTTATCACGTAATGTGATAGAAAGTGCATCGAGAGAGATGGGTATGAGACCCATTTGAATTCTACTTTAGTGGTAACCTGTCCTATGTGATCAGAGATCCCGTGAGTTAGGACGGTGAAACAAGCTAGTAGTAGATTGTGAGGAAAGATCCCTTCTGAACTCATCTCTGGTGTACATCTTTCCTTTCTGTAAGGCAGGATGATTTTTATCTTAATGTATTTCAAATGAGATGTTGTCCTACAGAACATATGTTGAGAAATACACCTATATGAGACAGACTGCTGGTCACAGTTTATGAGACTTGGGTAATCTCTAAATTCTCATGAAAAGGTACAGAAGTGTGACCTAGTACCAATAAAGGACTTGAATGGACCTCATTTCACACAAAACTGTCAATTCAAGGCTTAGTACATTGTATAGTTGTTATTGAGTAAAATTCAGGTTCTAGATGGATGTTCAACTTAACAGTCTCCATCGAAACACTGGTATATCAAAGAGTTGTGGATTTGTCATGCTTTATTACTTACCCTAGAGTTTGGTGGGGATTGTTGGAATTTATTTAGGCCTGGTCCATTTAAATTTAATTAAACTCTATGATAAGTAATATTTGCATGAGAATTCCAAGAGTCCTTAGTTGGATTTTATCCAATTAATTGATAAGTTGAATTCCAAGAGTCCTTAGTTTGCTGCAGTGGCTTGCGTGAGAGCTGGGCATTCATGCAGCCAGCCGGGTGATTTGCTTAATGGCCGGCATGCATGCAAGGAGCAAGGCAGCAAGCGGACGGCCGGACATGCATGCATGCATGCGTTAATTCTAGGCGGCGAGTGGATGGAAGTTTCTTCATCCCCTAAGTGTTGAGTTACGAGTTGGTGCATGCATGCATTCATGCAGGAGGCGAGCGGTAACTCTTCGGTTCTGTCTGGTCCTTTCGCATCCCGCGGTGGCTCTATATATTATAGAGTTTCTATCTCATCTGGTCTGGTTGGAACAACAAACCAAAACTCTGCTGCTGGTCGAGGATCTCCGTTCAGTGCTCCTGCGCGCATGGGATTGCTGGAGGGCAGGTGCCTCCGGAATCGACGCCGTACGTGAACTTTGCACCGGGTGTACGGTAATTTGGTTTTTGGGGAGCGTTCGCGCGATTGCCTACTTCGACGACGACGATTCCAGACTACCTGCAATGATTACTCTGCTACGACGACGACAACGACAACATGGTTGATCTGGGTACCTCCAACGCTACCGGCAATTCTGAGTATCTGTTTCTATATCTCATCTTTATTTATGCGTTGTTCTTCCTGTCTGTTCTTTTCATCATAATTAATTATATATATGTCATCATGTTTAAGCCGTCAATTTTCTGGATTAAAATAATATGAAAATTGCTTAATTTTCTAACACTGCCTGCATTTCTTTCAAAAAAACCTTCTCCATTGTGAGAAAGAAAGAGTCGCTGCATCAAAGATAATATCATTGCGGTGACACCAAATAGACCAACAACCGATGATGAAAACTTTTCTGAAAATCACTGAATTGACCTGCAGTCTAGAAATACATTTATTTCTGCCACTTGAAATGGCGACAATTTTGCTTACCGTCGTTTCAAATGATTGTAGTCCTTTCATTTGGCTGTAGCTCATACCTCCGACATTTATTTCTGCAAAATCATAAAGTATAAAGGAAAAATAAAATAAAAATTTCAATATGTTTGGAGCGTTTCATGTACCGTGTTCTTGTAACAAGTGTGCTCATGAGTTAGCTCATTCTGATTTAACTGACCCGGATATTCTGATCATTTGGAATGATCCCCTCCTTAGTCTTGTAAACTCTTTGGTGGGTCGTCATCTCGCTGACCTCCTCTGTTTGCTCAATAAAGAACGAGAGTTAAGCTGTCAAACTGCCGCCGCTTTCTGGGGCTGCCACAAAATACAAAGAATATTGACCCCATCATAAGTTGGGCCTATAGGCTCATGGACTCTCATGCGAACTGAGTAATTCGGCCTGTTATGGGCCCGTCACTTACAATTTACATCTGCCTTCCCCCTTTCCCATTCCCATCATCCTCGGCAATTCATTAGACCGTCTCCAGTAGTAACCCGGTCTGCATCTGCAAATAGATCTTTATGCGCGAAGGACAGAGAAGACATCTCTGCTGCAAAAGAGGCGCTTCTCCAACAATGACGCGCATCCCTTCGCGCAGCTCGTGGCGGCAGTTGGCTCCCGCGGCCGGCCAAAGACCGAGCGGCGCCACCGCGCAGGCCGCAATCGCGCCCTGGACGCCGCTGCTGCACGAAAGGGGAGGGTGAAGACTTGGGAGCAGGCTGCCCTGCTCAACGCCGCGCCCCGTCGTGGAGGTCTTCCCCGCCGCACCCCTGCTCGGAATCAAGGATGCCCCTACTCCGAATCGAGGTCACCGGCGGCCGAATCGAGCGGAAATCGGCTTGGATCGAGAGAGCCCCGCGCGCGCCGTGCTCCTGGATCGAGGCTGGAAGGGAGGTCACCGGCCTGGATCGAGGGAGGCCCGCGCGCGCTGGATCCGGAGCAGGGAGGCGGAGGGGAGGAGCGCCGCCGAGCAGGGACCCTTTCAGCCATCGGCGGAGGAGACCGGGAAGGAGGCGACAGGGTTGGAGGTGGGCCGCAGATCCCCGCCCGCCCCGTCGGAGAAGTAGGTCTCCGTCGAGCTCGAGCCGTCTCCGCCTCGACATGGCGTGCGCGGAAGCCGAGGCGGCGGGCGGAGTTCATCGAGGCCGGTCGCCCCTGCTCCTCGCCCATGGCCGCACCGCAGGGCGCCGGAGTTCACCGCGGCTACCGCCGCAGGCTCCCGTCGCGCATCCCGGCCTCGGCTGCACCGCATCTCGCTCGCAGTCGGGGCGCAGCTCGCAGATCCAGTCGCCGCATGTCGCCCGCCATCGAGGAGCTCACTCCTGGAGTCGTCCGGCGGTGGAGATGGAGTCATGATGTGCGGGCGAGGGAAGGAGGCCGAGCCGGAGCCGTGCCAGGGCGGAGGTGTTGGAAGCGACTGGGGAGGCTGCGGCAGGGAAGAGTGCGGCGACGGGGTGGTGGAGGAGACTGTCGCGGGTGGAACGGGCGGTTGGTTTGAGCGAAGGAGAGAGATTCCCCGAGAAAGCGCTACAAGAGAGGGCCAACCGCAAAATGCAGACATGAATGTAGCACCCGCTGGAGCCTCTACAGTACCGTGTTTTCACTCATTTTGCAGATGCAGCATGGGATAGGGTAACTGCTGTGGACAGTCTTATTCCTCCGTCGGCCAACCCACGGGCCACGGCACATGAGTGGCGACGAGGGTTTGCCTTGCCGACGCCGCAGGTCCCCGGCGGCGGCGCCCCCACTGGACAACGACGACCTTCTCCCATATCCTCCTCCGCCTCCCCCCGTCACCGTCCTCCCTACCCCGCGCCTCACTCGTCTGCAAGCGCTGGAGCCGCCTCGTATCCGCCCCCACCTTCGTTCGCAGCTTCCGCGCCCGCCACCGCGGCAACGCTCCCCTCCTCGGCTTCTTCACCGAGGGTGCCATCTCCTTCACCTCTACCCTGGACCCTCCTGACCGTCTCCCGCGCAGGCACTTCTCCTTGAAGCTCGAGGACAACAGATGTCGAATCCTCTGCTGCCGCCATGGCCTCGTCCTCACCCTCAACCGGATGGATCCACAATTCCTGGTGTGCGAACCTGTCAGCGGCGACCTGAACCGCGTATCGTACCCCCCGGAGTTCGGTGACGGCGGGAGTTTGCTGGTCCTACACGCGGCAGTGCTTCGCGCACCCAGCGACGCCCACGCCGGTGAGGGCCATTCGATCCCTTTCCTGAGGGCTTTGATAGGCCGTGATCAAGCATGTACACGGGCCTTCGCATGTGTGTACTCATCGCAGACTGGCGCATGGGGCAATCTCATCTCGACGCTGTGCCCATCCAAGGTGCCTATGGTCCATCCCAGTACTCTGATTGGAAGTTCCCTTTACTGGGTGCTTGGTCCGACGATGGCTATCCTCGAGTTTGACCTGGATAGGCAGTTCCTAGTGGTGATAGATGCGCCATTGAGTAATTGTTCCTACCACCCACTCTTTCACTGGGTTATGCCTGCTGAGGGTGGTGGCCTTGGCTTCCTTTGTCTGCAAGGGGTACAACGCCCGATTGTGGATGAGGAAGATGGATTCTGATGGTATTGCTGGATGGGTGCTCGGAAGAACTGTTGAGCTGGATAAGCTGCTTCCGCTGAATTCAGAGGAGGAATTTCCCGTGGGGATATTGGGGTATGCTGAGGAGGACAATACATCTTTTCTTATGACCGGTATTTTTTTCGAGAATGTGCATCGCACATATTTCATTAAGAGAAGGGGAAACGACCCAAACATTACATAAGAATTACACCAGCTGATTTGCGCTTTTGACAGATTTGCGACCGGAGAGAGGACTACGAGAGCTAAACCTGACACAGACAAGGCTACCGCTAAGCACAAAAACAAGAACAGCCAACCCAGATGTTACACACTCGTAACAGGCTGTTTGGCGCCACCCCCAGCACTTAACAGTCATATCCATGAGGCAATTGCGCGACCAGCCCGGCGCTGCACCACTGCTGAAGCTCTTCGCGAATTTTATCTGCCAGTGGATGCGGGAGTCTTGATGTCGCCCTGAAAATCCTTGCATTTCTCTCGTTCCAGAGACACCAACAGGTCAGCACGAAGAGAGAGTCGAAAAGTGCTCTGCTTGACTTCACCACCGTCTTTCACGCGGACAGCCACTAGTCAATTGCATCAGATTGAATACCAGGTGTTCGTGACTGCCACTCGTTGCTTCTGAGGACTCTGGACCAGACCTCCCTGTTGTAGACACAGCGTGTCAGTAGATGATCGAGCGTCTCCGGTTCCTGCGCGCACAGTGCACAATTTCCATGGTTTTGAAGCCCATGCTTCTGCAGGCGGGCCGACGTCCAGCATCTCCCGTGCAGCACTAACCAGAGGAAGAAACGGCATTTGCTCGGGGACTTGATTTTCCAAATTTGCTTTGCACCCTGCTGTTCAGTCAAACCCAGGAAAAACGCATGATAGGTTGAAGAAGCCGAGTATTGCCCAGAACTCGTCCACTTCCATCTGAAGATGTCAGGTTGTTCACTCAAATGAATTCCGGCCAGTTTATCCCAGAGATTGAGGTATTCAAGGAGGACCTGGACAGGGAGACCGGCTCTGATGTCCTTAACCCATTTTCTTCCCTCCAGCGCTTCGCGCACCGTTCTGGAGTTTCTTGTGCGCTTGGTGACAGTGGATACCAAATTGGGGGCGAGCTGCTCAATTGATTTCCCTTCCAACCATCTATCCTTCCAAGATAGAGCCGTGCGACCATCCGGGACTTCCACTGAGATCGAAGCCTCGAACATGGCCTCGAGGCACCTGCTGTCCTTGTTAGCCCCTAGCAAATTGAATTTCGCTCCTAGTCTGTCAGGTTCCGTTTTGCATAGCCAAAGCCACCTCATTTGCAGGGCGAGCCCCATTGAGTGAAGATCGATGATTCCCAGGCCTCCATACTGCTCCGGTCTGCAGGCCGTCTTCCATGCCACAAGGCAGCGGCCGCCTGAGACGACTTCAGTACCATTCCAGAGGAAAGCCCGACGCAGCTTATAAATGGCACGTATCGCCCACGGGGAAAGCTAGAGAGCCATTGCCGGGTAGATGACCAGTGAAGTTAGAGTTACCTTCGTAAGAACCAGTCTACCCGTTCTGGATAATAGCCGGGCCATCCATGCTGGGAGTCTGTCGGCGACCTTGTCCACGAACTGCTGCTCATCTACTTTCGATAGTCTCTCGATTGACAACGAGATGCCCAGGTAACTGCACGGGAAATCAGAGATTTTGCAGGGAAAACAGGTGGTTGCTTCTTGCAGCTGCTCGTCAGTGCACCTGATTGGGGTTAAGGCGCATTTAGCCAGGTTTGTGGCGAGCCCAGTTGCCCCCTCAAAGCAACGCAGTATGGTTTTGGCTACCGCTAGCTCCTCAGTGCATGGCCGCAAGAATAGCACCACGTCGTCTGCATACAAAGATATTCTGTACTAAACTGATCTCAAATTGAGTGGCATGAGCAGCCTCTGCTCGTCGGCCCTGATGAACATGGCATTCAGGGCTTCCATTGCGATGACGAAGAGCAACGGAGAGAGGGAATCTCCTTGGCGTAATCCTCTGGCGTGGCAAATACACTGTCCGTGGTCACCATTCAGCACTATCTTGCTGCTGGCCGTCGACAGTAAGACAGAGATCCAATTCGTCCAACGGAGTGGGAATCCCATGTGCTGCATAAGCTCAATGAGGAACGGCCACGACACTGAATCAAAAGCCTTGGTGATATCTACCTTGAGCAGAACAGATGGCCTTTTACGAGCGTGCAAGAGCTTCGCCACCCCCCGGACGAGTCTGAAATTATCTTGAATGTTTCTCGTCTTAATGAAAGCACTTTGATTCGGCTTCACGAGCAGATCCATCCTTGGTGCTAGTCTGGTGGCGAGCGCTTTAGAGAATAGCTTACCGAGACAATGGATCAGACTGATTGGCCTGAAGTCCATGATAGTGCTGGCCTCTTTTTTCTTTAGCAACAGGATCAAGAGAGCGCCATTTATCAGATGGAAACTACTGGTGTCCATGGCAGAAAAAGCATCAAATGCTCTCATCACATCATCTTTGATGATAGTCCATGCAACCTTGAGGAATAATCCAGTAAACCCGTCAGGCCCTGGCGCCCTGTCTGACGGAATTTCCTTGATTATCTTCTCCACCTCTTCTACTGTGAAAGGCACTGCCAGGTCCTGCAAATCGACCGAGGGAATTTGCAAATATCAGAAGTCCAGGCCATGAACCCGAGGAGCTGTAGCACCAATGATGTCGTTAAAGAACTTGTGTGCCATTACAGCTTTCTCCTCTTCAGCATGCACTGTTGCTGATCCATCTGATAGGGACGGGATGAACCTTTTGTTTCGGCGATGGGATGCATGTGAGTGAAAAAAATTGGTGTTTGCATCCCCGGCCGCCAGATGTAGGATGCGCGACCGTTGTCTGGCTATTGTTCTCTGAAGGGAAGCCAGAGCCAAGGCTTTCGATTTCAGCTTCTTGCGCAGCGCCTGCTCGGCCGGCGACAAACTCCGTCTGTCTTGGGCCATCTCCAGCCGATGAACGACCTCTTTGGTGATGGTGAGCTGCAGCCGAACACTGCCGACGAAACAACCACTCCAACGCTGAAGGGCTTTAGAGGTGTTCCTCATCATCCAATCCAGACGACGAAATGGGTCTGCGTCAACAAGAGGGCAATGCCAAGCTTCCTGGATTACCTCAAAAAACCCCGGATAGCTCACCCAAATCGATTCGAAGTGGAAACGCTTCTTTGCTCGCAGCAGCGCATTGAGTTGTAGCAGGAGAGGTGCGTGGTCCGAGCAGCCAGAATAGAGAGACTGAAGGTATGAGTTGGGATATGCTGTCTTCCCACTCCACGGATATGAATACCCGATCGATGCATCCAACTCTAGAGCTTATGACCGGTACTGAAGTCAGTATGGTCCAGCTAGCTTCAAATCAGTTTAGGAAACCTTTCAGACTTCAAAACTTTGACAACTATCATCCATTTGCCAGTGTCTATACAGCAGGTAAAAGCGTACTTGTACAATGCAGCGTAACAACATAGTCTTTTTTTTAATCTAGTACTTGATCACGATGCTTTCATAGTTTCATATCACCGAGTGTTAAATTAACAATTTCAATTCTGGCTGCATCAATTGTCTTTGCCCCTTGATGATGTCTTAAACATATGTGTACTTTTTTTTCTGTGAACACAATGGTTGGCACATTCTTTCACTAATAGTAGAGGTAAAGTGTATTTTTATTCAATACCTCTTCATTTTCCTATGGCTACCATCTAGCATTGCTTATAATTAAGTCCATAATAATGACATTGCTTGATCTTTGTGAACTAACAGGAGCCCTATTGCAAATGGTTTTTATTTTTTCTGAATGTATTCAATTAATAATAATTATACTGTATTTTGTAGATACTGATTCCCATCAGTTTGGATTTATTTATGATATCTGACTAAGATGATATTGGACAAACATAAGAACAAACTCTAGTTATTATTATTTTCCTTATCAGTCAAGTAGTCTTAATTGTACATGATCTTCATCATGAGATAGATGAGGATTACTGTTTTCTGAAATATTCTTAGCATGACCGCACATACCATTTTATTGTCTATTTTGAATATTCTAGCGCAGGTGTGTTATCTTTCTTAAATTATATTTGTGGGTTCATCTGCATCTGTATTTTTTTTGGGTCACATCTATCTGGCTTTATGTTTTAGTATCTGTAACACCCTGAAATTTGAAAATTTCAGGATGTTAATAGGAAAAATAATTAAGCAACGATTTCTCATAATTTTTAAAATTTGCCCAACATTTTATTCTCTTTACAGGAAATTTAGTATAAGAAAAGGCAATTACTTGTTTTTATAAATTAAATAATATAAATATGTATGTGTGTTGTATTTATTTTGGTTGTTTTTGTTTTTGTTTAATGTGTGTTGAAGAAGAAAGAAAAAAAAGGAAAAGAAAAAACCAATCCCAAAACCCCTCTCCCTCTTTCAGCCCATCCTTTTCCCCGGCCCAGCCTCTCTTCCGGCCCACAACACCCCGCCGGCCCGCTCCTCACCACCCCTCTCTCTCACCAGCTGCCGGTGGGCCCCGCTCATCAGCATCTCCCCCAACCTCCCACCAGCGTCTCTCCCATGGCCGCCGGCCACCACCGGCCTTCCCGGCGCCCTCCCTTCCCCTCCGCGCCTCCTCCCCTCCTCCTTTAGTGCGCCGCGCACTCACCAAGCACCGCCCCAGCCCTTCCTCTTCCTCTCCCTCCCGTAACGGCCGCCCACCAATCTCCCCACCGAGCTTTAATGGAGGCCGTCGAAGCACCGTCGCCCACCGCCTCCACGGCCCTTCCCCTGCCCCTCTCTGTGCTATAAAAGGGCGGCACAACCCCCTCTCCACCCCGTACCACCCCTCCAGAGCACCCGCTCCTTCCCCTTGCGCAGCGCCGCCGCCCCGGAAGACCAGGCCGAAGCTCCGCCGCCGCCGACGATCTCCCTCTCCGCCGCTTTCCCCTCGGTACCGAGCTCCCCGGTGAGTTTCTTGTCTCGTCCGCTTTCTCTAGGTGCCAATCCCGTAGAAATCCGAGGCCGGGAGCCCTCTTTTGGGCGAACTTCGGCGAGTCCGCCGCCGTTGGCCGCCGGGCGCCGCTGCCCCGCCGCCGCGCGCCACACGCATGCCGCCGCAGCCGTCCGTCCAAGATCCGACGGCCCAGATTCACCGCCCCTCCCGGTCAAATCTTTCGGTACCGGTCAACACCCAGCCGGGCACCACCACTTTGCACAAAAGACCCTGAAGTTCTTAATATCACATATGTGCCCTTCCACCTGTTAAAACCCTTTCAAACAGGTCCTTTTTCTTCCGTTTAAGCCCCTGAGCTTCTCTGTTTCTTCCACCCGCAGTCTAACCTTGTTCTTTTGCGCATAGACCCCTCGGTTCTTTTGTAAGTTTAGGTTTTAGCCCCTGGTTTTTGTAGTTAAGCCCCTGGAGTTCCTAGTTTCTTCACGGTTTGGCCCCTAAACCCTGTTTAGCCCCTAGTTTTCACGTTTTAGCTCCGTTTTCACCGTTTCAAGTTGCGTTAGGTTCATAACAACTCAAAGAATGTGTTAGGACCAATGTTGAACATGTTCTTTATTTTATAATTTATTTAAATATTTAAATATGATTAAATCCTTATACACATGCTTTTCTAATTAAAATTTAATTAGAGTTCAACATGTGTTTTCATAAGAAACTTAATATGATTAATACTTATTTAAATATTTCTTTCAATTAAAAGCTAATTAGAGATATACCTCGGTTTTCATAATCAAACTTAAATTGATTAATGATTATGCAATTTGCTTTCTAATAAAAGCAACATAGGCTATATCTCGAGTTTTCATAATTAAATGTTAACTTGATTAATATGAACATAAATATGTTTTTGAGTTATAATTTGATTAGTTCAACTCGAAATATAAAGATATACGTTTAGATGCTTCACATGCTTCTTTTAAAGTAAATGTTTATTTTGCATAAATAATACTTGAATATTTATAAATAAAATTGGAATAAGTTATACACCGTTCCTTTTATATAAATATAACTTGCTTAATTATAAATAGGTTATTTCTCTGAAATAACCTATGCACATCTTTATTGAATTAAAATATACCAAGCACATAGCCTTGTGTGATATGATCTAAATCTCCCGATAGTCCCGAGTGTTTTTGCGTTCACTGTCCTAGAGCCAAACCTTGTCCTCTTTTAAAGTTTTTCATGCTTGGTGTATTGTTCTTAGTTGTTCTTGTTTGTCTGCTCTGCATGTTGTGCTCGATGTTTGCTTCGAGTAGAAGATCGAGCTGCTGATCAGAAGTTCTGAAGATCAAGAGAGCAAGAGCAGAAGAGCAAGAGTAGCTTTGTGTTGAGAAAGGCAAGTGACCCTAACCACCATTCTACCTATGCTTTAATCAAGAATACTGTGAATTAATTGGAACATGGAGAACCACCCAGGAAAACAGTACAACCACAGTCCATATGGCTCTGGCTTAGCCAATTAATTAGATGTGTGAACGAACTGACAGCCTTATCCGAAAGGAGCAGAGGGGGTCAGAATTTAAGGGGTATAGCCCGGTCCTCTTGGCCGCAGCCTTTGCTAAGGTGCTGTCCACTAGGGAGGGTTATGGTCCGCTCTGCTACTGTAACTATGCGGGTTGTTGGACCTTTTCACATCTTTGTAAAGGCTTCTTAGCGTCCCTATGCAATCACACCTCGGAAGTGTGGTATTGTTCCTAGCTAGCACAGCATGGTTGGGTTCAAAGTTCCTCGGAACTTTTACGCGAGCTGTGGGTAAAGTGTACAACCTCTGCAGAATGAAAACTGATCGATCAGCCGTGCTCACGGTTAAGAGCGGCCTAGACCCTCACATGATTAATATACTTAAAGATGGACTTTAATTTGCTTTCGGGTTAATTTTCGTGGCCTTGCTGAGTACCAACCATAAGTGTACTCATCCTTACTAACCGCTGCTCAGAAGAAGAAGAAGAAGAAGAAGAAGAAGAAGAAGAAGAAGAAGAAGAAGAAGGTGTATGAAGTCCGGAAGACGGTGCTAGGCGTACGCAACCCCTAGTCATTTGCCTGTGAAGTTGGAGCCTTTGCTTCCCAGGATTTCGCTGTAAATCTCTGATAATCTCTCTTTCTTTACGTGATATTGTTTCTGTTATTCACTATGATGTCACTATATGTATGAAACTAGATCCTGTCATACATATAGCTATCACTTGGTTTTCTTCGGAAAATCGGGTGTGACAGTATCATTTCAACTGTTTACTTCTTATGATGATAGGTATGGGCATTGGTGGACATGATGGAGCTGAACCTTTACAGGATACATAAGATGTTTGTCTGGTTGGATGCTCTGGCATAACGTGTTTGACCAGGTGATGCAATATTATGTTCTGAATTTAGGTTGCTATCTGACCTCTTTAATTCTTTTTTTTTTAAAAAATTGCTTGCTCATTTAATCAAATTAGATGACTCCAGAATCCTTTCTAGAAATGTTCTGCCCAGTTGTTTTCTACATCCCATTGTCCTGCTTAGCAGGCTGCCTCCTGGCTCTTTTCTTTAGGACTGGTGATATTCTAGGATCTGTATGTGTCCCAAAAGGGTTGATCTACTCCGGAAAGGGGACAGGCCAGCCCAGTTACTCCAAGAGATGGCTATGTTACAAGATGGCGTAGCCATCCAATAAGGAAAGGAGAACTAGGCGAACAATCGGAAAGTGTAGTTTGTAATAAGCAATATATCTCTTCCTGTCCTAAGTTCTAACCGACTGGGATTATATAAGTTGACACAAGGACCCTTCCAAAATACATCAACACCCAACTCAAGGCAGTACATCATACAAGACCTATGGGTATCATGCTACTCTAGTGGCCCGAACTTATCTAAATCTTGTCTGGTTGACCTTGGAGTTCGGGATCTCATGGAAACCCCGCCAACCAACTAGTATCTTGTGGTATTCCTAGGCCAGTTGCTGGTCTAAACATCGATTGCTGGCTTTCTCATCCGAACATCTCTTGCCTAGCAGTTCTCCATTCACCTCCTCTTGTCTACCTTCACCCATCTCCCTTCTCTTTTAGCTAAATGTTCCACTTCCACCCTTATCTTGGATTTGTTGTATTGGTTTCCTCCACTTCCGTTAATCGACCTTGTTTCTAGTTTTCCTGCTTAATTGTCCAATACTCACTGCTTTATAGTGCTGCTCTTGCAGCCACACCGATAGTGGATGTCCTAGGACTCTTTTGCTATTTGCACGTAAATTTATACCTTGTAGTTTTTAGTAGGAAGACTATTTGGCTGCATCTTCATTGTATATAAATGTTTGCAACATTGCAAGTTTTCACATTAAAGAAGGCACTCTCATGTTTCATAGTATCATATAGTTTGGTGTGTTTTACTAATTTTATGATAAATAATACCGGCGAAGGTTTGATTTTGATACTCAGTGAAGTGAAAAAAATAGTATCATATAGTTTGGTGTGTTTTACTAATTTTATGATAAATAATACCGACCAAGGTTTGATTTTGATACTCTGTGAAGTAAAAAAAAGGAGACTGGTGTCTATTTTGGACCTCAAAATGTCAACTAATAAGCAGAAGCATCGCATGGAGAAAACTGAGTGAATGACCTAATCTTGAAGGCATAGTCAGTGCTTGATGCCTTGCTTGAACTGACTAGTTCTTAAATTTTGTAACAAGTATGTCTATGAACTAGTTGCATATCACCACATTTCTGTAATTGTGCTTCTGATGCCCGTTCAACACACTTTAGTACATATTGATCCAATGGCTAAGTGGTTTAGTTATTTCCCCCCTACTGGATGTATCGAGTCACTGATCTATAAGTAGCCAATGAGATCAGATGTTGTCCAAGACTTGAGAACTTGCGAACAATAGAATTTGAAGGCACTGCAGTATTACTTAAGTATTCTTCAAGTGCTGCTCTCAGTTTCTAGATGCCATTTTCTGTCTAATGATAAAGTTATTCATACACAGATTTGTACAAGCACCGGCCTCATATTCATACAAGAATGGAGCTAATGTTGTTGCTTGCTCCCTAGTAATACATTGTACGAATTTGTGTTGATATGATTTTATTCTTTGGCAGGCATCAGGAGTCGTGGAATAAATCGTTGGGTTTCTCTCCGTTTCTTATGCTAGCTTGGGATTGCATTGTCATGGTCCACGCAGAAGTTGACCTTCACGCACTGTCTTCCTACTTTCCTAATATATCGTTCGATGTACTCTCCTATTAGATTGTATAATTTCTTCGTGGAGAATTTTATTAATTTTGTCGACTCGTAGGGTTACTACTAGTGTTTTTATTTTCAAAAGCAAGGAGGGAATAAGCTTTGAAGTTGTGAAGATCGATCGTATTGCAGGGTGTTGATCGATTGGTACACATATGAAGCTTGAGAGCTTTGGAAATGGTAAAATTGACTTTTCACACCAGTGATGGTATCATGAAGCGCCGGATTAACACAAGGGTGGTTTTGATTTAAAAAACGAGCTTAAATTGTTTGAGCACACGACGCTACTTGGAAACGTGGTATGTGCCCACGAAACTTGGTCATCAACGTGTCCAGGACACTAGCACTAGTACCAGTGAACCACCGACACCTCTACTTTGCACTTCCACCGCAGAGTCTTATGCAGGGATGCCTGCAAGTCTTTGAACCGCACATGCACGATGATGAAGACCCACCAGATCGTGATGAGAGAGAGAGATATCACAATACAACCTCTCGCCAAGTTTATAAGCCGGTGGAGACTGGAGAGAGAGAGAGCTTACAATGCAACCTCTCGCCAAGTTTATAAACCGGTGGTGAATTTATCTCTAAATTGAAGGACAAGATTTCTACAAAATTTCTATCGGAAAACCTGCATTCCAAACGTACACTAGTGCAAATTGTTTGAGCCCGCCACCACCACAGGAAATGCACGAGATACGGCTTGGAAGCGCAGTCAGTATGTCCACTGGCTTTCGCCAAAGGCTTTCAAATCCCCAACGCCAAAGTGGACCGTCGCAGCCGAGGTGAAGGCAGAGCGATGGAAAACAGCAGGGGTCCACGAGTTGGCAACGAAGAGCTTGGGCAGACAACGTCGAGAAGCCCGCCGAAGAGGCAGGGTGGGCTCCGGCACCGTCAGTAGGGTGTGACACCGGGGCCGGAGGGGGGGGGGCTGCAGCTCGGAGCAGCCCCACCCACCTGCACCCACACCGAAGACGGCGAACACCGAGCCACCGGCCGTCGGAGGAGGGTGGTCGGGACGGGACTTGACGAAGCCACAAGGACGCCAAAGAGGGCCGGTGAAAGAGGGGAGCCACTGCCGCCGGTGAAAGGAGGGAGCCACTGACGCCGAAGAGAGGAGTCGCCGACGGCGCCCAAGACCATCCGCCGACATCGGATGCCGAGGCGACCCCGCACCCGCCCGCAAGAGGAGGGAGGCGAGCGGAGGAAGCCGCCGGAACCGAGAGCACCGCCAGAGTTAGTTAGGTCGGAGCGTGTCTCGCTCATTTGTTTGCAGGAGACTAAGCTGGATGTTGTAATTGATGCCATTATGTTAGATTTGTTTGGTTTGGGCTATGACTTTGTCGCTCTTAACACCTCTCATACCTGTGGTGGCATTCTGGTCGCTTGGAATGTTGATGTGTGGTCGGTCCTAAGCTTATCTACTTCCGCCAATCCGGTGTCCATCCGAATGGCGCTTAGAGGGAACCCTTCCCTTTCTTGGTGGCTAACTACGGTCTATGGTCCTCAGGAGGACAGCGCTAAGTTCGCTTTTCTTCAGGAGATTCGCACGCTGAGAGCCTAGCTCGCTGGTTAGCCCTTGGGTTATTTGTGGAGATTTCAACCTGATCTACCAGGCGCAGACAAGAACAATGGTCGCTTGCATCGTCGTATGATGGGTCGCTTTAGGCGCTTCCTGAATGATCTAGACCTTAAGGAGTTGTACCTGCACAGTAGGCTTTTCACTTGGAGTAACGAGAGGTCGCATCCCACCCTCGAGCGGATTGATAGGGTGTTCATCTCGGTCGACTGGGAATCTCTCTTCCCTAGGTGCTCCCTCCAGGCAGTAGCTTCTCGCTGCTCCGATCATGCACCGCTTCTCCTGCGGTTTGATGATGACTTCCACCCGAAAAAGCGCTTCCGCTTCGAATCTTTTTGGCCAAAGTTTGAGGGTTTTGCGGAGGCGGTCGCCATTGGTTGGGGTCGCCCGCAGGAAGGCCGCTTGGAAAGGTCAGATTCAAAATAGGAGTGGGAGGCTTATTCTTGTCAAGTCCACCCTCTTGGTTATTCCCGTACATATTTCGACGGCCATTGCCATCTTGCCTTGGGTGATTCATACTATTGAAGCCCTCATCAGGGGTTTCCTCTGGTGTGGCACAAAGGTCGCTTCTGGTGGTAAGTGCGTCGTGGCCTGGGTTAGGGTGGCCTGTCCAACCATTTATGGAGGCCTGGGCATCCCTAACCTTAGGCTCATGGGTTTCGCCCTTCGGTTACGGTGGTTTTGGTTAGCTCGAACTAATGCCACACGCGCGTGGACTGGACTGCGTTTGCCTTCTGATGCGCTGGCAAAGGAGTTCTTTGCTACTTCGGTTTCGGTCGTGGTCGGTGACGGCTCCAACACCCTCTTCTGGTCGGACAATTAGATTAATGGTGCTTCGATTCAGACGCTTGCCCCTAACCTTTGGGTTGGGCAGCTGTGCCCATCAGGACTAGGAACAAGCGTACAGTCGCTCAGGGGCTTTCTCAGGACCGCTGGATTCGAGATATCAAGCTCGCACTCACGATTCAGGTGCTCGTCCTGTACCTCCGGATCTGAGATCTGGTCCGTGGTTGGATCCTCTCCTCTTCTCCAGACAGGTTTGTATGGAAGTGGTCGCTGAACGGTCAGTTCATGGTCGCATCAGCTTACCAGGCCCTCTTCCGGGGTAAAACTGAGCTTCTGGGTGCCCGGCAACTTTGGAAGGTGCAAGCCCCTGGGAGGTGCAAGTTTTTTGGCTAGCTCGTCCTCCGTGATTGATGCTGGACTTCCTACCATATGCGGCGGCATGGGTTGCGAGATTCTGATGAGTGTGCGCTCTGTGCTCAGGAGGTGGAAACGATTGACCACTTGTTGACTGGTTGCTCCTTCAGTCGGGAGGTCTGGTTCCGGGTCTTGGGTGAGGTGGGGCTTCATCCGCTTGTGCCACAGGCTCCTGAGCCGTTCGCAATGTGGTGGTTACGCGCTAGAAAGAAGATTCCCAGAGCTAGGAGGAAGGGCTTCGACTCTCTAGCCTGGCTCGTTGTTTGGTCGCTTTGGCGCGAGCGTAACTAGGGGTGGGCATTTTTTCACCGAAAACCGAAAACCGAACCGAACCGAGCCGAATCGAACCGAAATGTCGGTTTTTTCGGTTTTTCGGTTCGGCTTCGGTTTCTAGTTCTGCTTACTTCGGTTTTCGGCTTCGGCTTCGGTTTTCGCCTCAAACCGAACCGATCTACCGAAAAAACTGAAATATACACAAACCCTCTGAAACCCAGCAAATGTGGTTGGCCCAACTAAGGTCCACAGCCCACCACGCACGCCCCCATCAGGCCTTCATTCTGCTGCCTGCGCACGCCCCCATCTCCAAGCGGCCAACCCTAATCCCATTCTCCAGTCCATTCCCTACGCGGCAGGCGGCGGCACAGCGCCTCTGCGGCAGGCGGCGGCGGCCGGCGGCTCCTCCACCCTCCAGGCTCCAGGCCTCCACGCCTCCATGCTCCACCATCCATCGCAGGCCGCCAGGCCGCAGCAGGGCACAAGCGCAGCAACGACTCAGCGAGCACAGCAGGAGGCTAGGAGGTTGGAGCGGCGAGTGGTCGAGTCGGCAACCGGCGGGCCACAGGCAGATCTGCGACTAGGGGACAGCGGCGGGCCGGCAGGCGGCGGCACCACCTACGGCCACATCTGTGACCGGCACAACGGCAGCAACTACAGAGGAGTCCTCCAACGTATGTTGTGTCTTTTTTTTCAATCAATGCATATGAGTGATTATCTGATACTCGTACTCTGATTGATTAATCCCTAAATGGCTGAATCTCCATTCTTCTCATTTGAATCATTTGCTATTGCCTTTTTGTAATTTGTAGATGGGGGACACTGAAGAAACAGTGGCAAATCAAGTGGTAGAAAAAGAAGTGATAAATGTGGACAAGGAACAGCCAAATGCAGTAGAAGAACAGCCAGAAAGCAAGAAAAGGAAACCCATGGCTCCAAGATCAGATGTCTGGAACCACTTTACCAAGGTCAAGAATGAGTCTGGGGAGGAGAAGGCCAAGTGCAAGTACTGTGGACAACTATACGCATGCCGCTCAAAGAACAATGGTACGTCCTCTCTGGGTGCCCATCTGAAAATCTGCAGAAAGAATCCTAACAAGGAAGTAGTTGATAAACAAGGCACTTTGCAACTGATAGCTAGTCCTGGAAATAGTAGTGTTGGTACTATATCTACATGGAAATTTGATCTTGATGAACTGAAACATAGTTTTGCTGAGATGTTAATTGAAGATGAGTTGCCATTTGCCGCAGCTGAACGCTCTGGTCTTAGAAAGTTTATGGCCAAAGCATGTCCGAAATTTGTTGTGCCCTCTAGAAGAACTGCAACTAGATATTGTGTGAAAGTTTATGATGCCCAGAAAGAAAATCTGCAGAAATTTTTGAAAGAACATGGTGAAAGAGTTAGCCTCACAACTGATACATGGACAGCTAACACCAAGCAAAACTACATGTGTGTCACTGCACATTTTATTGATAAAAACTGGAACCTGCATAAGAAAATCATTGGTTTTTCCCCTCAAAGGGACATGGAGGGGATGACATTGGAAAACAATTAGAGAGTTGCTTAGCTTCTTGGGGGATTGATAAAGTGTTCACTATAGCTGTAGACAATGCAAGTGCAAATAACAATGCAATAAATTACATGAGAAGGGTATTGAATGAGTCCAAGGGCACCTTTGCTGAAGGGGATTATTTACATATGAGATGTGTTGCACATATTATCAACTTGATTGTGACTGAGGGTCTAAAGGAAATTGATACATCTGTTTCTCGTGTCCGTGCTGCTGTTAAGTACATCAAAAGTGGGACATCTAGGCTAGTTAATTTCAAGAAATGTGCTGAATTAGCAAAGGTTCAGTCCAAAGCTTTCTTAAACCTAGATGTTTGCACTCGTTGGAACTCAACGTACCTTATGTTAAGTGCTGCAGAAAAGTATGAAAAGGCATTTCAAAGGTACTATGATGAGGACCCATACTATAAGCTAGAATTAGAAAAGGAGGGTCCTGGAGTTCCTGTCAAATCAGATTGGGAGAAAGTTAGGAAAATGGCTGACTTCCTTGAGCATTTCTATGATCTTACCCTCCGTGTCTCAGCAACAGAGCATCCAACATCTCACAACTTCTTCCATGAGATTGCGGATGTTTTGGTCTTGCTGCGAAACTGGTGTAATAGTGAAGATAGATTGTGTCAAGAAATGGGTAAGAGGATGCTAGTGAAGTATTACAAATATTTTGGGGAGAAGTATGGAGAAAAAAGGTCTGACAGAGAGAAGAGAGGTGAGAAAGACAAGGGAGATCAGCTCCTTAACTTTGTTATTTTCTTTTGTGTGGCTGTTAATCCAAGGTATAAGCTTTCAAATTACATAAAGATGGCTACTATGGTTATGTTTGGTGCTGAAATAGGAGAGAAATTGTGGGCAACAGTTAACTCTTCTTTTCGCTCTTTGTTCGAAGAGTACAAAAATATGTATGCTCCAAGTGAAAAGGCACAGACACCTAATGATTCTCAAGAATCAGTATCAAAGGGCAGAAACTTGATGAGGTCCATTATTGATCAACAAATGAGCGAAAATGGTGGTGGAAGTGTCACAGCCAAGTCTGAAATTGAGAAGTACTTGGAAGAAAAATGAGGAGGATAAGCAAGGGTTTGACATTCTCAAGTACTGGAAGGACAATGAAAATAGATTTCCAGTTCTATCTCACATGGCTCGAGATCTCTTAGCTATCCCTATCTCCACTGTTGCATCAGAATCTGCATTCAGTTTAGGTGGACGGATTCTTGATGACTTCAGAAGCTCCCTCACATCAGCAATGGTTGAGAAACTCATTTGTGCAAGTGACTGGATTCGTGGATCTGAATATGTTAGTGTTGAAGAGGACACTGAACAATTGGTCAAGCTTGAAGAAGGTAAATCCTAATTTAAATTGTTCTACCTTTTCTTGCTAGTACATTATTTCTTGTTCTACCTTTTGTATTACTAAATTGCTGTCCTGTTTTTGTTTTGTAGAGCTATGTGGTCTGAACATCTCTTCTTCCAAGGACAAGGAGAAGGAAAGCACACAGGACACCTGAGGGCAGAGTATTTTCCAACTTGCTGGCTGCTGCAGTGCTACACCTAAAGCTATTTTATTTATGTTGTTATTTGCAGAGTGCAGACTAATGTATTTGTGATTTGAATTTTGGACTAATGTATTTGTGTACTGAATTTGTGATGAACCGGTGGCAATTTGTGAACTTGTGATGTGCATGTGCTGCTGTGTAAGTGTGGAATGCTTGAATAATATATATGTGAACTCATGTTATTTTTTTTGTTTGAATCTGCCAATCTGTATAACTGTTGGAATTGATGTGTATGAAGTCGGTTTTTTCGGTTAAAACCGAAAAACCGAAACCGAACAGGTCGGTTTTTGGTTTTGCAAACAACCGATCGGTTGCTGTAGTCTGAAAAACCGAAATTTTCAAAAACCGAAAAACCGAACCGAATTGTCGGTTTAAACCGAATGCCCAGGCCTAAGCGTAACCATCGAGTCCACGATCATCGCGTTGCCGGTCGCTCAGGCTCCTTCCGTCCTCGACGAGGCGAGACTCTGGACGTCTGCTGGTTTCAGCAGGATTTGTTTTCTGTTAACCCCTAGGCTTTGATGGTCGCGTGTGTGATGGTATTGTCTACTTTGTTTGGCCGCCGGACGGTTTTTGTTCTATTTTGTGTCGGTTGTAAACTCCAACTCTTTTCTATTTAATAAAATACGTGCTATACATGTTTTTTTAAAGAAAAGCTATGGGAGCGGATCACTCGACCGATGGGATGGGACGGGATCAGATGGTGCTGCGCGGGGGTGCGCACAGCGCTCACGGTGCGCGCGGCGCGCACGCGCCTCTCGGCTCCCGCTGGGTGCACTGAGTGCCTGACGTGCGGGCCGGGGGCTGCGCACGGCGCTCATGGTGCATGCGGCGCGCGCACCACTCCTTTTCCTGCATGCAATTCTTTGAACGGCACATGCTCATGTGAGCTCTCTCTGCGTACGTGTGGACCGGACCGCCTCTAGGACTTTATCAGGTCCCTGCGTTGCGGTGGCAGGCGGTACAGCGATGCAACATATGTTTGACCATGCATTCACTGAATGCAGACGATACTGGCATATTTCTTCGTCTCCTTGCTGGCAACCAGCAATCATGCATGCATGGCACAGTGTAAATCAATTATCAAGTCCTTTCGGGTTGACCAACGACTTCTGTCGAAGCTAGTCATCCGGCGTCAATTTCTCATAAGGTGAAAGTTATTTGGCCCCGTTTAATCCTTCGGACACTAATATCTACGGCTCACATAGATGCGTTCGATTGTATATACTGCAACCTTATTTGAATCCCACCAACTACTTAATTCTCTTGCTAGAAGCATTTATGATTTAGCTAAGAACCTAAATTTTAGCTAGATAGTAGATATGCTAAATTATCTAGTTAGTGGTCCTACTTATTTAGTTGAGTGAGCAGTATGTACCAACTTATTCACAATGAATCCATTATCCATCCCATTTTACATAATTTTCTATTGAAAGTGATGAATCATAAGCATGAAAAAACTTGATTGAAAAAAATACTATCCAGTATTATCTATGCATGAACTAGCTATTTGATATAAGCAAACCAAATACATCTGTTATAACGGTTTAAAGATTAAAGTAGATGGTATTTGATTAGGCGAATCATACAAACTTATTCATACGTATAAATTTCTACTTCCAATGAAATTAACTGGACCATACTTACACAATTCTCCATACATTGACGATTGGGGAAGTTCATCTTTGAGTATTTGACCATCGAATTATCGACTGAATTTGATTTTTGAACATCTAATTCCAAAATTAGAAATCTTCCATCACTTGACTTCCAAAATGGCTTATACTCCCTCTATTCTTAAATAGATAACGTTTAGGACAAACAATTTAGTTTATTTTAAACTAAAATTTTTTATTCTAAACGTCATATATTTAAAAATGGATGTAGTAGTTATTTTGATGGTTGGTTTCGATGATATGGCTGACACATGGAAGTGGAGCCCACACGTCAATATTATCTTCCGCCAGATCTATCATCCTTGGGCTCACCTCTCCTTATCCACTCCCCTTGCTGAGTTCTCTGACGGCTTCGCTCCTTTGCCTGTTGCATGCCTGCACCGCCTGCTTCATCACCGGCTCACCGCGCTGCGGCTGCGTCGCTCTGCTGTTTGCTCTGGCCTCGCCGTACCTTTTCCTCACTGGCAAGATCACCGGCTCTGCTGTCTGCTCTGGCCAGGGTCAAGCTGCGCTGCGCCGCTCCCAGTCTCCCCACAGTTGCGTTGCTTCAAGCGCGCGCGGCCGCGGCGGAGGCATATGGATGACGGCGGTGCGCTCGCGCAGGCTCCAGCCAGGTCGATGGTGGCGCGCCCGTGACCCGTCCTAGCCGTGGAAGGGACGGCGGCAAGCCTCTCCGTCAGGTACGGCGCGACTTTGGGTGGCAATTTTAGACGACCATGATTGCCACCATCATAGCACGCCGGAGCAAGACCCGCTTGGTGGCACCGGCACGGCCGACGCCACACGAGACGAAGACCCTTTCCGACATGGACGACCACCCCGGCAACCGAGCTTACGTCCCCTTGGTCGAGTTCTTCGTCCGCGACGACGACGGCCTCGGCCCAGAGGACCCGGCGGCGGCCGTCGAGGCGGCGCTGGCCGAGGCTCTGGTGTACTACTACCCCGTCGCTGGCCGTATGCAGGAGACCGCAGGGGGCAAGCTGCTGGTGAGCTGCAATGGAGAAGGGGTGGCGTTCGTGGAGGCCGACGCCACCGTGCGGCTGGAGGAGCTCGGTACGTCGCTGCTGCCACCGTACCCGTGCGTCGAGGAGCTGCTCTGCGACGACGCCGGCGACGCTTACGTCGTCGTCGGCAAGCCAATCGTCTTCATGCAGGTAGGTAACAGATAATCGTCTCCATCCCCGGTCGGCAAGCCAATCGTAGTACTAACCCCCGCCACAACTTGTTGTTGATCGTTTGCATGAAGGTGACACGGTTCCAATGTGGAGGATTCGCGATTGGTCTTCGCATCAACCACTGCATCGCCGACGGCTTCGGCATGATCCAGTTCCTGAGAGCCGTAGCCGACGTGGCACGCGGCGAGGCCGCTCCGGCGGTGCTGCCCGTGTGGGAACGGCACCTGCTGATGGCCCGCGCGCCGCCGAACATAGACTACGTGCACCGGAAGCTGATGTTGTATGTCAAGGACCCTCCTGCCGCCGGCGGCGCCGGCGCAACACCGGCGCCGGCGAGCGTGGTGTGCCGGCACTTCCTCTTCGGCCCGGCCGAGATCTCCGCGCTGCGAGGCCTCGTCGCGGACGACCTCGGGGCAGCGTCGTGCACGACGTTCGAGCTGCTGACGGCGGCGCTGTGGCGGTGCCGGGCGGCGGCGTGGGGCCTGGCCGACGACAAGCGCACCGTCCTCGTCTTCGCCGCGAACGTGCGCCGGAGCTGCGAGTGGATCCCGCGGGGCTACTACGGCAACGCGCTCGTGTTCCAGGTCGCCCACGCCGCCGCCGGCGAGCTGCGCGGTAGGCCGCTGGGCCACGCGGTGGCGCTCGTGCGCGAGGCCAAGGCGGACACGAGCGAGGAGCACGTGCGGTCCACCGCCGATTTCATGGCGTCGATGCGCGAGATGCCCCCGGCGGCGTACCACGAGGAAACCTACATGGTGTCGGACTGGACGCGCCTCGGCGAGGACGAGGTGGACTTCGGGTGGGCCAGGCGGGTCAGCGGCGGCGTCGCGATGCCGCCGTCACCGTTGGTGAGCTTCAACGCGAAGTGCGTGAATTCGGATGGCGACGAGTCGGTGATTGTGATGATGGCGTTGCCGGAGGCTGTGATGGAGAGGTTCCAGAAGGAGATTGACAAGATTTGGCCCAAGAATTGAAGATGGCGATCGAAAGGATCATTTGGGTTGTTCTACGTACCAGCATGTTGTTGTACTTTATAGAATGGTGAAATGCATGTGTTCTTAAAATAAATGGCAAGCTGCCTTGAACACTTTTACTAATTTTAGTTGGGATGAATTGTTCAGTTTGTAGTCTTCACTCATCACTCTATTTTCTAAGTTTTTCGTCGTGAATTGGCAGGATAGCACGGTGACTTGCTTCGACTAATGCAGTAATGTTGGCTCGGTTTGCAGATCAGTCAGTACCTTCTGTTGTTTCATTTGCTGATGTTTGTTTTCTTTGGTACTCTCGTTTTGGGCAAGCTCAATTCTTAACAGTTGGTATAGTGAATTCATCCTGGCTTTCGATCTTGGAGATTTACATGCGCAGTTTCATTGTTTCCATGATTTCGCTGGTCCCAGAGGGGTCCGAGTAAAATGCATGACGAGTGTGGTTTCTTTCCGCTTTTCCGCTTCTTGTGCAGTACTTTTGTTTTAGAATAAATCTGTCGTACAAATCAATTAAAGATCTGCCAAACAAAACCCTCACAGGTCACAGGTGTAGTAGTGCAGCAACTTTTATAGAAAGGAGTAAATTCCTTGAGTGCCCAATTTTTTTTGAAGTTCTCTCAATACCACAAAAATTTTCGAAGTTCCCTCGGTGCCACAAAAATTGTCACTTATGCCTTCTATGTCATTCCATCCATTTTTGGCTGTTAAGGGCCTGTTTGGTTGTCTGGAGGAGGCTAGCCAGGCTCCTCACAGCCAGGTCCTGGGCATGCAACTAGCTGTGTTTGGTTGATAGCATCTACTGAGCTAAGTCATGCAGAGACAGTGTTTGGTTGACTGCATGTACTCCAAATTTGAATAAACAGATGCAACCTTGTGTGTTTGGTTGGATGCATGCACCTAAGTTCAAGTCACCTCTTGCATGGAGTGGTAAGAATACCACCACTTCTTCACCACATTCATCACCAGTTCACATCTTGCACAAGAAGAGTTCACATCTTGCACAAGGAGGTCACATATTACACTCAGTTATTACATCAACTTGCAAAGTAAAGCGGCAATGATTAAGAACTGAACTAAAATTATTACACCATGAACATGACACCAACAATGCTTCTTGACATCTACTACAATAGGTTCAGCTTGAATTGGTTTGACTTTATTGTAGTAACTACCACAGAAGGCTTGAAATGCTTCTTCCTTGGAGGTGGCAAGCACCCCTATACCCATTGACCTGAGCATGGGCATCATCCCACTTGGAGTAAACTCCAGGCCGCCGGCTAACATGTACAACATACCAGACCATAGTTAGCTATAATTAGTGAAGTATCAATTATAAATAAACAAGATTGGCAATGAAATAATGAATGAAACATCAGAGAAGAACAATCATCATTGGCATGGACACATGTGCTCAGATTCATAACACAGACAATAGAACATGTACACAGAAAAAACAACAACAACATAGGCAAATAGACACATGCTGAGAGAGGTTCACAACAAATTATGAATGACAACAGTTCAGGGAAACATCTTCAACATAGTAGGACAACATGCTGTGAAGATCACCAAATAAAGGCCCTAGATCAGTAAAGGTTGCAGTTCTATAGTGGCATATCTAAGTCACTAACTATATGCTAGAGTTAGCCATAGTTAGGAGAAAGGACCAAGTCATCTGTCCAAAAGAATGCAGGATCATATCAACTGCATTTACAGATTATACCCACTGCACAACAGAACACCAGAGCAGGAAGGTATGCACAAAAGAAGCCACCAGATTGTCCAGAAGAGGATCACTGCACAAAAGAGAGGTCAACCACCATGCATATATAGGCCCTCACAGGTAGTAGTGTCTGGCCAGGAAAGTCCTCAGTCAAAGAACACGGTGAGACTCATTTATCTGAACAAAAGCAGAGCCCTGGGCCTTGTTGTCTAGCAGGTGACCATATGCAGCCAGCAAAGCATCGTCAGTGAACCCAGACATGAACAAGAGTGCACCACACAGCTCAGGGTGGGAATCCTCAACCTTGGTAGAACGAATGGCATCTGCAACATTATTCACTACATCTGTCATACCACTGAACATAAGCACATCATCCTCTGTCAGCAAGGACCTCTTTCTCTTGCTTCCAACTTCTGACTTGGTTGCCTCAGTTGTCTCAGTCTTGCTATCCATCTTCAACTCCTCAAACCTCTCATTCTTGAATGGGCTCTCAGCAAAGTCAGAAGGAGTACCAAGAGGCTCATTTGACCCCATGGCATACTTGCCTGTTGCCTGACCATTACCAAAGATGATGCTCATCTGCTGGTAGTAATGACCGGGCAACACAAAGTACTCAGCATAATAAAATAAAACAACATCATTTGGATTGAAAATTTTCTTAGATTTCATGAAAATAGTATCCTAGGCATTGCACATATGCTCAGATTATAAGAGGAATCATCACTGGCTTGGACATAAGCTCAGAAAAAATAGCATTCTCAAACATGTAGGGCAACAATCAACATCGACAGCACAAAATCAACATCGACAGCGCACATCAACTGCGGCCGCATTCATCAGAAAAAGGGGAGAGGGGAGAGGATGGAAAGGGTAGATTGCTTATACCGAAGGAGTACAGGCAGCACCGAAGCAAAAGGAGGCGAACAAACAAGAAAGCTCAGATCTGCAAGCACCAACCAAAATATCTATTAGAAATGGCAAAAACAAACAAGAACAAGAACTCTAACCAAGAACAAGGATTTATACCTTAGAATCAAGCAGAGAACTTAGATCTGAAGTGTCTGCATCGAGTTTGATAAGAAACAGTGAGGGATGACCTAGGGTTAGGGTTAGGAGATCAAGAAAAAAAAGGGGGGGAGAAGGGGAATCAAATTCACTTGCCTGTCCAAGAACTCAGATCCAGAGCACCTACAAAGCAAGAAGGAAGGGAAGGGATCAATACACTATGAATTGATGAAGAATCGATGAGCAAGAGAGGAAGAGAGAAGAGGGGAGCACCTGCTACGCCGGAGAAGAGGAAATGGTGAGCGAACGAGAGGGGTGATGGCGGGAGGGGATATATACTGCGATGAATGGCGCAAAAAGGGAAGGTAACCCTAGCGAAATGGCGTGAGCTCCCGCCGGCCAAGTTTTCGCCTCCTGCGCGCTCGCCGTGGCACCGCGGGAGCCTGACCCAGGAGAGAAGGTCGATTTGGGCGTAGCTGTAGAGCCTGGCCGCAAGGGGGATTTGCACGGGGGCAGCCTGGCTCGGAGGCACGTGCGGGACACCAAACACGCCCCTAAGTGTGCATGGAAAAGGTGATTTTTCCCCTCATGCATGAGGCCCACTTGTCGTGCAACTCCGCAACGCCCGACGCGCACGAGCTGGAGCTCCGCGGCGACCGGCATGCGTGCAGCTCTGCAGTGGCCATCGCGCGAGCTGGAGCTCCGCGGCTGACGCACGCATGCAACTTTGTGGCGACCAGTGTGCGCAAGATGGGCCCCATGCCAACTCGCCTCTTAAGAAAAAAAGTGTCGCCCGTTCTTCTCCAAGACCTAGTAGGCCCTATCGTCGTAGCAGAATGGAACACAAATCACGACAAATATATTAGGGTGTTGGCTGGGTGGGGGACGGGAGGAGCTTGTGTTAAATATTTTGGTTGACCTCGGTCACCAACTTACACGCGAGAGAAAGGGGCACCCCCGCGCCTCATCGTTTGCGTCGCTCCCAACGGATCGAAGTCCGTTTTTGCCGTGGTCGGGAGGCAAAACCTAAGCACATGGGCTCGGCCTCTTTCCTACAGCGCCACCTATATACGAGATGGAAAGCCCTCCTGGGTAATCAAATCTAACCTACGAGTTTCGACCAGAAACTCATCTACCAATCATTGAGGGCGCCGGAAGGCTTGGAAGCTCGAGTACCTCGCTTGAAGACCACTGCCATGCCAAGGAGACGCTCAAGCAGCGCCTGTGCTACACCAACCCTACACTGCATTAGCCGTCTACTTCATCACCTCTACACCAACTAAGACCGACGAGATGGATGCCACCTCCGCCGGTATAAGAACTCATTCTAATCTATTCCGTATTAGTTAAATGTGCTAGGTGTGATTTATTCTAGACTCATGATCCTGGTTAATTAAGTTCATATCTAAGTGTTGTTAGTTATACTCAGTTTATAGACTAACAATTGGTATAAGTCGCCCTAACTTGTCTGTTTAGATCCCCTAGGTGAACTCTAAACCCTCTGTTTAGTTTAGGTTCAATCTAAGATAAGGTGTAGATCAAGTTTCAGTTCATGTTTAAGTTAAGATCAATAATGTTTAGATGTTTTCATGCTTAGATAAGTCAAAGTTTTAAGATAATTTCATGTTTTATCCTATAAATCTCATGTTAGGGTTTCGGTCAGATTAAGTTCATGCATAAAAATTTAAGTCTTAAGCGATTCTCTCATCGAATCCGAGAATTACAAGCATTAATAAGGAGGGGAAAAGCAAATCTCAGATTCAAACTCAAACCCGTAGATCCCCTCAAACCCTAGATCTGAATCTGAAACCCTAACCCTAAATCAGTGAGTAAGAGAGGCTTACCTAGCCTCGGCGGTCGCGCATGGCTGAAGCTCACCGGGCGCGACCGCCAACCCAAATGCAGGCGACCCCGGCGACCCTACCCACGCACGTGACTTCAGCTGGTTGTGGCTCAGCAGGGGCCCGTGGCTGGTCGTGCGCCTCCATGGCATGCGCGTAGTGCTCCTTCAAGCAGCACATAAGCGCACACCGCCACCGGCCATGAAACTCAGGCAGAGCCCCTCGACGGGCCGCGCGTGTGACGCACGCGGCATCGCAGAGGAGGCCTGCAGAGCTCCGGCTTTGGCACGCACTGAGAGGCTCGAGGTCTTCCAGATCTGGGCCCTCACTCATTAGAGATGGGTAGAGCGCCTCAGCCCGCGCTGCCACACGCCATGAGAACCCCCGCGGAGGTCCTCAACGAGACGCACGTGCTGCCGCTGAGAAGCCCTGCGGAGGAGGCACATGTCTCTCAGTTGCTTCACCCTTAGCTCACTAGATCTGGGGGAGAAGAAGAGAAAAAGGGGCGGTGGTGCTCCACACCATCGCCAGCACAGGCGCGCGGCGGCACCCACCGCCACCTGCGGCTATTGTTCAGGAGAGGAGGAGGGGAAATGACCTAGGGTTTCCCCTCTCCCGGCGTTTTTGAGCTTTTAAGCCGCACTTGGACGACGTCAACCGTCAGATCACCTTGGGCGGCTGAGATTGAGGCAGTCGGGGTGCGTGTTGACGAGCTGGGCCGAATTGGCGGCCCAATCGTTCGCTGTCGGGCCGAAAGCCTTATGGGCTGCGTCGAGCCGCACGCAGAGCCTTTGCGCTAAGCCGCCGCAGCTGAGCCGTGCGCATTAGTTTGGCTGGGCCGCATGTTAAGTCGGGCCGGTTTTGTTAAGTTGGGCCGCGCGCATTAATGGGCCGTTTCGGGCTGCTTTCAGGTTTGGGCTGAAATTGAGTTTTCTCCATTTTATTTCATTTTAAGTACCCAATAAATCTTGTTTTAAGTTGAGTTATTAATTGCATAAGTCATGATTTAAGTGGTTGATGTTCATGTTATTTTACTGAAATTTAAGTTTAAATCCACCACTATACTTTGAGATGTCTCTAAATAAATGGAACCAATGAGAAGTTTATTTGGAGTAAACTCGTGATTAATTCTAACTATCATTGTTTTAATCATGAGTCTTAAAGACAAAATTTGTTTGTTTTCCCCACTGGTGATGCAAATTGAACCACCATAGGGTTATTATCATGCTTTTATTTGCATTTCATTGTATATGTTACTAAAAAATAAGTTTATTGCTATTTAATGGTGGATATTTCTTCTTTCATGAATGAATTCCCACATTTTATTTGATTTAAGGCTAATTAAGTTAAGATATGAGAATTATCATGATGATAAATTTTGAGCTTTTTTCAGTACAATTAAGTTCATAATTTAATGTTTAAGCTCCCTATTATTAATTTTTGAGAATTAAGTTTTGATGTGCCTATTATTTATTAGCACATTCTATACTTTATTAAGTTTACATCCTAATTTTATAAAATAGGCATGAGATCAACCTTCAGTATAAGTTAGATTATATTTCTTTTAAGTTTTAAGATTAAGTGTTGTATTAATTTGCATCTTTTAGGATTGAAAATTATAGTTCTTCCACCAAGTACAATTAAGATGTCTCTAATTGAATGGAACCACCGAGAAGTTCAGTTAGAGTAAACTTGTGATTATTTCTGACCAACATTGTTTTAATCACAAGTATTAAAATAAATTTCGTTTGTTTTCCCCAACGGTGATGCAAGTTGAAATTTATCGCATGATTTTAATCGGACCAACGTAAGGTTATTATTGTGCTTTTATGTGCATCTTCATTGTACAATATTTATGAGACATTTTGTTTTATATATTTTTAGTTGATTATGCAAACTTGCTGAGCACCTTTAAGCATTATGATGGCACAAATTTCCCTAGTTGGAATAAGGATGTGCTTGGCATTCTCAAGGTTCTTGACCTAGATTATGCACTTCGTGAGGACAAACATGTTGCTCCCATTATTGAAACTGAGGATCTGCCAAGAAAATGAGGGAGTACATCTCCAATTTAGAAAATTGGGTAAGATCTGATTTGTTTGCAAAAACGGTCATTAAGTATTCGATCATTGATGTTTTAAGGGGAGCATTTTCTGTTCAGGAAGATGGTAATGAATTAAGTGCTAAGGAGTTTCTAAACTCAATTGAGGGAAGAGATAAAGATGAATTACTCACTTTCCTCATGACAAAATTATTAAACTCGCGATATAATGGTCAAGGTGCTTTGAGGGTACACATTGCGAGCATGGGTCACATAGAGAATAAGCTGAAAGCACTTGGGAAGTTCATATCTCTGATGGCGAACTTGTGCAGTATATTATGGCTTCTCTACCTGAGAATCATGAGAGCCATACTAATGATGTGATTTATGCTCAGGTATTTTGCAATTTTTGTGAATTACCCAATCACGTACTGAAGAAGTGTCCCAAGTTTAAGGCATGGCTTCAGAAGAAGGGTTTTTGATGAACCATAAAGAGAGGGAGAAATAGGGGAGTAAAGTACAAGACATCATTGAAGTCAAAGATTATGGAGTTTTGCATTAAGCATTATGTCATTTTAGTTTTTAGCTAATTGATGTACCTTAGATTAAGTGAGAAATATATTCATTTTATGTATTGAGAAATTCTTAAGTTTTGTATTTCCCAATACGCAATAAAGACACCATCAAGCTTGTTATATTTTCCCCGCTTTTGTCTTTGATTCTTATTTACGTTACATGCGTCAAGAAGTGATGAGACCTTGTCGAATATGTGGTTTTTTTATTTAGACCACAAATTTGAAGAGGAGAATGGAATGTCTCATGAGTTATGAGATACTACAAATAATAAAATTAAGAAATGTCTTGATAGCTAATATATAAATTAAGAAAATACTCCAAATAATAAGATATAATATTTGGGAAATCATAACAGAGCAATTCCTCTCGCACTATTTTATTACCCATAAAGAATAAGAATAAGTTCAAGAGTGTTTTGCAATGCGAGATGAGATTGTTTGGTATCATTGAAATAGGAGTGCTAGTCCACGGCTACCAATTGTCTCAAATGAGAGTGATTTTATTTCATATTCTGGCCACCGCTGGGTACATGATAATTTTCAGAGGTTTTGTTGTTCTAGTTCATTTTTGGCCACTGCTGTTGTGGACTAGTTCAACAGAACCAGAGACGATTGAAGTATGGTTTATGTTCATCATTCTGGCCTATCGCTGTTTAATGAACATTTAATCATAACTTTGCTACTCTAGTTCATTTTCTGGCCACCGCTATTGTGAGCTAGGTTAGCAAGGGAAGTTCTTCTATGGTATCTAAGGAAGATAAAATAAATGTCGTGACAAACATAAAGAAAGTAAAGAGCTACCATTACAAGTTACTCAATTAAGTTTAAGGGTTGACACAATTTAATGCTCTAACTACTTCGTTAAGACTCTTGAGGTAAGATAGTTCTCTTCTGAGAGAAATGAGAGACCAATGGGAGCTCACATAGGAGAAAAGAAATCTTAATGAGATATAGGATAAGTTTTCTCTATATTGATGATTTAAGATAGTATGTATATGATTTTCTCATATATTTTAGTTCGTGCCATAAGTACACCTCCATTATCTACTAATTTCTATTTTTCATTAGTTGTCTAACCACAACAGAAATGTGTGATACTAATTGATAAGTTAAATTTTAGGCACAAAAGTAAGAGCCTTAGTTATTTTAAAGTTTATAGTGAAGAGGTTATTAAGAAGTATGTGAACTTTAACATAAGTATAGTTTTAATAGCAATTTTTAATGGAGTCAAAACAGTAGGCCATAATGGGTCTACATACTTAAGAGTGATTCCAAAAGAAACTTAGATGCTAAGTTCATAACTCACCATAAGTTTTTAAGTATCATGTGCAACCATGTTTTATTTGTAACGTTAAGGTGGAAAAGTTATTGTCTTGATACTCTAGGTGAATGCTTTCTCCATAAGCTAACAGAAATAAGTATGCATTCCAAGAAAGGAGAAAAGTTTTCATCATATCAGAAGATGCATCTTAGTCATGCTCTCCTAAGTTCTAGGGGAGCATGACACTGAGATGGGACCAAAGTGAGTATTAGGATTGTCACAAAAGGGCAAAAGTTGAGATAATTACTGAAGTGACAAAATGTGAATGCATATACAGTCATGCCTGTTTTGATTTGCGTAATGTATCAAATTTTACGATAAGTATAAGGTAAAGAATGAGGTAAAAGGAAGACGTTCCTAAAGCCATATGCTAAGATCTATAAGTAATTGACTTAGCATTGCAAGCCGGAATGCTTGACAAAACATATAAGTCTAAATCCAGGGAAGGTCCACTAGAAAAGGTGCTGAAAGATTGATGCACCGTGATAACATGCTTGTTTTAGTTCAGAATTCTTCATATAAGATTTTGTAAGAGTGTATGGATGTAAATGTGCACAATTAGATTATGTCCTTCACTCTTGCATTTATGAGAGATTCTGCAGAAAGCTCTAAAACAAAGTTAGCATCATAAGGCTAATTTTGTGTGTGGCATGTTTTAATTCAGACAAGCATAAGAAATATATTTCGGTATTATCGTTAATGTATTATTATTAAGTTAACATTGATTGAAATCAATATCACTGTATTTAATTATAGTATTCCTTCAAAGTAATGACATGTAATTGATGGTGTCAAGCCCATTGATAATTACATAATTATGTTGTGAATGAAGGATCTCAGGATCAAGTCTATACTATAAAGGCAGAAAGAATTGTGAAACACTTCTCACCCAAGGGGAGCCTACCCACCCTCTCACAGAGGACCCACATGTCAGGTGGAAACGACGACGTGGACCACCAAACCGCGCCAGTTGATGACGAACCACGAAAAAACTTGACGATAGAAATTGTTTCTGCCGCAGAACCCTTTTTTTACACCGTGGCTTGCCTTACCCGCCTCATGTACCCGCTGTGGGCCTTGATTTGTTTCCCTAAAACCTCTCCTTTAATCCTTCCTTGTACCTGCGGTGGGCCTTCCTTGATTTCCCTAAAACCTCTCCTCCCTTCCTTCCTTGGTGCGTTGATTGATTTCCCTAAAACCTCTCCTCCAATCCTTCCTTGTACCTGCGGTGGGCCTTTCTTGATTTCCCTAAAACCTCTCCTTCCTTCCTTCCTTTGGTTCTTTGATTGATTTCCCTAAAACCTCTCCTTCCTTCCTTCTTTTGGTGCTTTGATTGATTTCCCTAAAACCTCTCCTTCCTTCCTTCCTTCCTTCCTTTGTGCGTTGATTGATCCCGCAGCGTTATTTTCCTTCCTTCCATCGCTTTCCTCGCTTGCTTTTCCCTTTATTTACTTCCTTCCATCCCTTGCCTTGCTTGCTTTTCCCTTGCTCCCTTTCCTCCATCCCGTCTTCATTCCATTGCTTGCTTTTCCCTTGCTCCCTTTCCTCCATCCTGGATGGACCGTCGAGCTCCGCTTCGCGACGTGACCAACGATCAAGACACACGCCGTGGACGTGGACGTGGTCGTGGTCGTGGTGTGAAGAGACCAGGAGAAGGTATGCCTCTATTCTTTGTGCTCGGCCACGACTGCTTAATTTTGGTTTTGCTGCCTGTGTCTTGCCCAGTGTTTCTATCATCATCTGCTTTGTGCATGTTTCTTGTTCGGTGTTTCTTGTGTAGCATTTCCATCATCTGATTTGTGCCTGTATCTATCTTGTGCCATTCATTTGTTTTTCTGTTAATTGCTTGCAGATGATTCTATCGGTGCTGCTGAACAAAAGAAACCGAAAGCAGAAGAACGACGAGAGAAATATGGAAGCATGCCCTTGGAGAGACGGTTGGAGATTAATACAAAGCGGAGGGCTGATTACCAGTGTAAGAAGCATGATAAAGAGAATACACCACTGGTTGTACCAGGTAATAGCGTGAACCTTGCTTCTCGTACTACACATGAGCACAAATGACACTGGCCAGTGCTTATATTTGTTTTTTATTCCTACAGACTGCGTGGAGGATAAAGCACAAGAACGACGAGGAAGATATGCAAGCATGCCCGTGGAGAGAAGGTTGGAGATAAATGCAAAGCGGAGGGCTGATTACCAGCGTAAAAAGTTAGAAAGAGAATCTAGCAATTCAGTGAATCCACTGTCTAATACTGTTGAATACCCAACAATTACATTAGGTAATCATGTGGATCTTACATTTCATGATGCTGATAAATTTTTGTTTAGGGGGTGCTCTCTTTAGTTTTCAATTAATTATGCAGATGATGATGCTGGTGAACTTGGAGAAGGCTGGCTTAGTAGGAATACGTCGTTTACACCCAGTTATCTAAAGCATCGAGTTGCCAACAGTTCAGTCCATGCAGGTTTGCTTTCAACGTATATTTTGCTTTTCTATACTATAAAGGCAGAAAGAATGGAAAAACACTTCTCACCCAAGGGGAAATATACCCACCTCTCACAGAGACCCCACTTGTCAGGCCGGGGCCACCCAAAAGAGCTAGACGAAAGGTGGGATGACCAAAAAACTGCACGATAGAAAATGATTCCGCCAGAAACCGTTATTGTTTCTCACCCACCCCATTCTTACCCGCCCGCGCGTACCCACTCGACCCACCCCCATCAATCATGGCTATTGTTTCATTTCTTCATTCTTTTTTCAAACGTCGGAGGCAATCACAGCTGTTGTTTCCTTTCTTCATTCTTTTTTCGAGGAAAGAGAAATTAATTAGCGTGATTGATGGCATGACTCAAAAGGAAATACTCAGGAACTCAAAAGGAAAGAGATGTTGATGTACAAAGTATAGGAAAAATTGATTGGTGTGATGGATGACGCATCAAGAAAAGGAAAATAAGGAAAGAATCACTGCATGATTAGATGAACTAAGGAAAGAATTGCTGTGTCATTTTGTTAATGGTAGCCGCGCCATTCATAAATAGTTAGCAAGAAAAGGGAAAAAAGGAAAGAATCACTGTGTGATTAGATCAACAACATTCAAATGCAATTAGATTGTCGCCATTTATATGTAAATGATATTTTGAGTCCTTGACTATTTCCTTTGAGTTCAATACCCTCAATCACGACTATTGTTTCCTTTCTTCATTCTTTTTTCAAATGTCGGAGGCCATCACGACTATTGTTTCCTTTTTTCATTCTTTTTTCAAGGAAAGAGAAATTGATTAGCGTGATTGATGGCATGACTCAAAAGGAAATACTCAAGAACTCAAAAGGAAAGAGATATTGATGTACAAAGTAAAGGAAAATTGATTGGTGTGATTGATGACGCATCAAGAAAAGGAAAAATGAGGAAAGAATCATTGCATGATTAGATGAACTAGGGAAAGAATTGTTGCGTCATTTTGTCAATGGTAGCCGCGCCATTCATAAATAGTTAGAAAGGAAAGAGGAAAAAAAGGAAAGATCAAGTAAGGAAAGAATCACCGTGCGATTAGATCAACAACATTCAAATGCAATTAGATTGACACCATTTATATGTAAATGATATTTTGAGTCCTTGACTATTTCCTTTTGAGTTCAATACTCTCAATCACACCAATCAATATTTCTTCCTTTTTTACACCCTGTGCTCCCTATAAAACTCAATTCCCAGATGACGAAAAACTCCTCCGCCGGCCTCCTTAGCCCCTCACGTTGGCTCCCCGCGGGCATCGACCCCTCCTCTTGTCGATTTCCTACTCCCCGTCGACATCGTCTTCCCTTTCGGCCGGTGGCGAGCTCTCCCGTCAAGGATCGAGCACGCAGACGGGTGAGCTCCCACACTGGGGAGCGGTGACACGGTTGGCCTCAGGGCGGGCTCCCCTGACAGATCTGCAAACCCTCATCCTTCCCTTGAAGGTGGCGGCGGTGACGCGCCGCCCTCCCCGGCCAGCCTCCTTCAAAGCCGCCTTGAAGGTGGCGGCAGTGATGCGGCACGGTGCAGAGACGACACGGAGGTAAGCAGGGTGGATGACCGACGAATGCTGGCTTCCCTAATCCCCAGGTGTGACTCCAAATCCTACTCTGTCTTGCCTTCCCGCCGATAGCCACCGCTCGCGAAGAGGACGAGGGTGATACGACGTGGAGCATCCATGGGGAGTTGATGATCGGGCAGTTCTCGGCACAGGCGGTGGCGTCATCGATGACGCAACTCATCATGCTGGTGCTCGAGGCCACCTCCTACCCGGCCCTCTTCACCTCCTCCGAGGTCTGAGCTCTTCCGCATCCCAGCACCTCTGCCCTCTCCAAGGTACACCGTGCTGCCTCAACCTCCTCCTCTATTACTTTCATTGGCGCTCACTACCGAACAAAGAGTTAATCTAAAAAAAATGTTAGGGTTTAATCATTCTTTCCCCAGGGCAATTGGGTAGAGTGTGGTTGGATCTAACGTAGTGTGGGCTAGTTGTTTCATCTTTTTGCGTAATGTGTGCGGTTGGATCTAACATAGTGGTGCTGATTGCTAGACATTGTGTGGCTCTTCGATCAATCTGGAGACAACTCTCAATAGTGCTTAACTGCTTGATTTGTGAGTGAAGATGCATTAGTGGTGTCGGCCACCGTCAGGAAGCTGCCCTGAATCAGGTAAAAAATTATTGTGTCCCTTGTCATTTTCTTATTATATTTGGTTGCTATGGTCCTCTCCAATTTTAAGAGACAACACATTTTTTTGTATTATAAGAGACATGTGCACAAAGTGTATTGATCTTGTTTAAAATTGTCCATAGCGGACAAGAAGTAACAATTATATGGAGTCATATAACTATAAATTAATTTGTATTTCAAAAACATGAGTTACTAGCTAAAGATAAAAAGTTGAAACAGAAGTTAGCTAGACAATATTTTGGATCCTGTTGTTCCCTCACATTTCGTGTTTCCCATCCTCCTGAGATTAGTCATGGACAATCAATTGATCTACCAATCAAGTATCTTTATAAGTGGAAATATATATTCAGCGTATTCTAATTGATTATGGTAATTGGAAACCCACATCGCAGGGCATTCCATTTGGTAGTTTCTTTTTTTTATTTTCTATGCGAGCACTGAAATCCTGCAATGAAGATGGTGAACTCTGGTTGGGTGACGTCAGCTCTCCCTGGATCGCACATACAATAAAGGTGCATGGATCCACCGTCATGGCGGAGGCTTCCTAGCGTTGGTGACGTGCACCTACAAACATATGCTCGCTGACCTCAACACGACGTGACACCGAGGAAACTAGCAATGCTCGCGGTGTTGCCGTGCATGGCTGGTGAGTGGGGTTGGTTTTTCTATATGGATCACATTATGTTGTAGTTAGTTCCATGTTCTGATTGTTGATGTCTCTCTTTGGGACACATTTTTGCTCGACATCTTGCACATTATGTACAACGTGATATAAGAAGTCGTTGCAAATATTTTGTTTTGGTGCAATTCCTGATTGATCTAATATTACTAAATATGAGTAAGTCTAATTTGAGCTACTCCCTGCGGAGGCGCAGTGAGGCCGGGGTGGGGCAGTGGTACCAGGAAGAAGAACAAGGCGACCGCACTAATGGTGTCTGCGCCAGCAACGCTGTTGGGTGCCACAGAGCTCTAATTTGACCCATTTCCATCCGATTTCAGGACATTTTGATTGATTTGCATGGGAATTATATTTTAGAAATAAATTAATTGTGGCACAAGAACTATTTCACATGGTGGCATCAACAATTAAAATTTTGAGGAAAGAAGGTCTGTGTGAAAGCAGTTTCTTTTAAAAATGGTTGAAGGATACTATGTATTTTGTTTCCCTTCCCGACCTTACTACTTCCTCTTGCCAATGTGAAGAACGAACGTGCTTGGTTCGGATTTAATCGCACTGGTGTGATTTGTGCAGGCATGGGGTTCTCTATGAGTTGCCACCGACAAGCAACATGGATGTAATGCTGCTTAAGATGTGTGCCAAAAATTAGGTTGGAGCTAAAAATTCAACCCTGGTATGTCATCTACATTTACATTGTCAAAATTTCAAAAAAAGGGAATAACATAATGTTGGTTCCATTGCTTTTCTTTCCTCGATACTTTCTTTATACTATTTTATATTCAATAATTCAAGTTTTCCATTTGCTTTTGCACATTTGGACTAGCTAATCTAAACTCTGCAAACCATAGGAAGTCATGGACTTTTACCTTTAAGGATCTCTTGTCTTTTTATCACTCCATTTTTTTGTTTTTACACATTTTTAGGCTTTATAATTGGCAAGTATTCTTTTTGACAGTTTAAATAGGTGATGTGGTATTTCATGATGGAAGAGTAACAGTTCATAGTTTTATAGCACGAGATTTCTACTAAAACCTAGAAAGGTTGGATTTAATTATTTAAATTCTGGTATATGGCAGCTTCAGCTATGTTAAGGTTGGGGTCGTGGTTCAACTAGAAAGGTTGATGTCGTTGAGCACCAGCTGGAGCACCGTTGAGCACCAACTTCAGCTTCAACTTCAACTACGACCCCAACCCAAGAGGCAAGTGATCCTTGACCTCATTAGTTGCTAACCTATTTCTGATCTTATTGTATGCCATTCACTTCATTCTACTATTGCTTGTGCTTACTTTAGGATGGTAGATCCATCAGAATGTAAATGTTATTTGTGGTTCGAATCATTTAAAGTTAGAGATACACCGTCTTTGATTGAGAATGCACGATCATGCTTAGCCAATTTTCTATTTAGAAATGTTAGTGGTTAGATTAAGTTATGTTGAAATAGTTTGATTCATAGGTTCTACAAATATAATACCAGCGCTATAGATTGCTGGAAATATATGGTTCCTTAATTGTTTTTAAGGTAGGCTCCTAAATTAGCACGCCTACCTGGTCTTATTTACCAGTGGCTCTGTGATCTTGCCAAGTATCGAGGATATCTCTGTCATCCACTATGCAATGTTATTAGGAAGTATTACTGAAGTATACAGTTCAAAGAATGTTTGTCCTCCTAATCTTAAAGAGTATTGGAGCCTTTTAGAGTCTGCAAGAATATCTGAATTTATATTTTGTCCGCGGAGAAATAACGTAGGCAATCCGAGGAACATGCAAGGATATGCAATTAAATAACTTTAGGGTGATAAATATTTTGATTTGATTAATTTACTTCCAATTTGATTTATCCTATCCTAATTTCTATTTTTAATCTTTGTTAATGGTTAATTGATTTCCCTCTCTTATTGCCCCCATGTGTTTGGTAATTTAGTCCTGGGTATAAATTTGTCAGACTCACATTTACAATTTGTTCAATTTTTTTTATTTGAAAATTTGAAATATAACCTTTTTCTGATCCTTATTATTTCTCATTTTCTTATGTGACGGATGGTCTAGGAGCTGTGATACATGATTTGGAAAGGAGTGATGCAATAGCAAACTGAATATTTGGAGCTTACAAGGTTTGCAATCATCATCTGCCATTTTTGTATAAAAGATCACACACCTACATTAAACAAATGAGTAGTTGTATGGTTTTAATCATGAAAAATGAACTTACAAAATTTATATATTTTCCTCCTTGTGGCAGCTAATTTATGCACAATGTGTACCTTCCGAATAGGTCAGTAGCAGCTAATCGTAATCTCATTTGGATTTCTAGGATGAAAAAGTTACTTATTTCCCATTTATTCTGATTGCCAGATGATTACCATAGATTTGGTTCAATATTGAAAAGGTTTGCAGAATCTTCTTTTATTTAAAGCAGTGGGAAACATTACACATTCCCTTGGATTTCAGTCAAGTGCTTATAACATCTAGATTTCATTGATGCTATCATTTTAAATGTGATGGTCATCACTGTATGTGTCTTCCTTTTTTTAAAAAAATAATCCACACATAATTGGAATATATTGGTTAGAATTCTATTTAATTACGTATTGGTTTTTAAAAAATAGTCCTTGTTGACACAAGAAAAAAATGTTGTTCCATGCGTAATAAATTATCTTATTTTCACTATTTTGGCCACATGATTAAAGAATTGTTGATTAGTCTAGCGTGAAATTAAGAAGTAAAATGGTCTGTTCTCGAAGGCTTGTACGATGTATTAGATGATTGGCTAGATAATATTTAGTGACGCATAGGTTACTTTTTGTCTACTTAATTTTTAGTTTATTCTTACTTTATGAATTTCGGAAACTGATTGAAAGATGCTAGGTAGTTATTTCCCCTGTGATCTTGCTACAATGCTACCTATTCTATTGCTAATGTGCTTTTGTTGTTGAAACATATTTGGTTCAATTTTGACCTGATTGGTGTGATTTGTTCAGAACTGGTGTGTTGTATAAAACTCCACCTGTGTTGACTGGAAGACTTTCTCGAGTCGTGCTTCTTTTGCCTCCAAGTTTTTGGGGACCAACTTTGGAAAGGAACACCAAAACCAAGATTGCAGGGAAAATGAACTCTCCAATACCTCTAACTTCTGAAGGTATGTGGGGGATATACCCCCCGGGTCCCACACGGAGGGGCTTCATGACGTGTATACGTATACGGAGATGGGCCCGCTCGTGTGGAGATACGGTACGGTGTACGAATCAGGATGAGGCGGCGCCCGAGGAGATATCATCCCATGAATAAAGGCCGGTTAGTTAGGAAAGATATTGCTTGAGCCGGAAGGCCAAATCTTGTAATCGGTTAGCTATAGATTCTTTGAGATCTGTAAACCCTGCCCCCCAGGCTATATAAGGGCGGCAGGGACCCCCCTCAAAAACAACTCCATCTGATTCCCAATCGTGGAACCATCAATACAACACACCGAGCACAGGACGTAGGGTATTATGCCTCCCGGCGGCCTGAACCTGGATAAACCCCTGTGTCCTTTGTTCACCATCTAGCTCTAGTCTCGGCGATCCCCACCATACAATCTACCACCATAGCCTACCCCGTGGTGGACTGCCGGTTCATTGCACCGACAGTTGGCGCACCAGGTAGGGGTTCGCCGCGATAATTGGCGAGCTTGATGGCCACAGTCAAGATCCCTGCTAGTTGCCTTGCCTTCGCCGCGTTGGGAGCGAGAATCCCTTTCGGGAGCCTCAATCCCGTCTCCACCGACGACGAGTAGGCGGCCGGCTACGTGACTCCTCCTCAGGGTCACATCCTCATCGGGGAGATCCCATGCGTTCTCTCCGACACCGTGATCACCACGGAAAAACCTCCCGGGACGGTTTCCACGCCGCCCGCAGGGGGAAGACCGGCTGCCAGATCCAATCTGGACAAGCCCAAAGCCTGCCGAGTCCTTTTCGGCACGCCGCAGCAAGCCCGGAGCCCAACCCTCCCGGTTCAAGATCTGACGGTCGCAGGGTCATCGAACCCTCCTGCGGACGATCTGGTTGAATCTTTCGACCAGGTCATTAGTCACATGGCTGACACCATCACCATCCGCGAGGCAACCCTGGGTACCCCGCAGTCCGAGTGCTTTCCCTTCGGGTTGAAGAGCACCGCCGCCTCCGTAATCACGGAGGAGGTGAAGCGAAACCTAGCGGTGAACCCTACACCCGAGCTAGTTGAATACCACTCGGATGACGATTCGCCGCGCTTCGCGAACGTGGTTCTCTCCCCCATACGAGAGGTGAACTGCGACGCGTCCCTCCTCCCCATACTGGAAGAGGACGAGGATGGTCAACTCTGCGACTGGACCACGGATGAATCCGAGGGTGAGCGCCGCTTAGGCCGATCCGTCGGGCGATCTAGCCCCGAGTACACTTCGGACGGCTCCTTTGCGTCCCTCGAGGCGGCTCTCGGCCTGGATGAAAGCTCTCCCTCCCGTGGGTCCGACGACACGGTCCTGATCAGCTCTTCAAGCTCACCTTCGAATCTGTCCGACGGGAGCTGGTCGCCTGCCTTTGTCTTTGCGGCAGCACCAGGGGCTCTGCCGGCAATCTCCGAGGACGAGCGCACTCAGGATAACGAGACGGCCGCACAAAAGGCCCAACGGTTACAGAAGAATGCGGACCGAGCGCGACGGCGCCGAGAAGCCCAGCGCGACGAGGAGGAGGACGAGGACCTTCAAAGTTCCGACCGCCCGCGCCGCAACAGGCGGCGGCGTCACACCCACCACACGAGCAGAGTTCAGCCCCAAAGGCTCGAGGATGACTTCACCCTCGAGTACGATGGGCACAAGGTCTACGTGACCCCCAAAGCAAATCTCATTGTACTGAATGAGGCGGTTGAGAGGCTACCTCCAACTACGCCAGACATTGGGCGCATACGGGCCCTGGTGCAGGCCGCTGCGACCCAGCACCACCACGTCGATCCCTCCCCGCCAGTCGGGCAGGGGGAGACGGAAGGTACCCGCCGCTCGTGCCACAAAAGAGCGTGACGTGACGAAGGTGAAGACTTGCGCGACTGGCTTCGCCGCCGCGATGCGAGAACCACGATCAACCGCAACCGCGAGGAGCGCCGCCGTCAGGATTCAAGGTGACGCAACGACTACGACAGGGAGCATGGAGCTCCCCATAACCGGGAAAGACGCGGCGACTCGCAGAGCGGGTACGAAGACTACTACTCGGATTCCTATGAGGAGTCCGGGGATAGCTACAGCTCCTACGAGCGGCCGGCCGACGGACGCCGCGGAGGTCGAGAGGGTGCCCCATCCTACGATGGCTTCCTCTCCCTCTCAAAAAGGCTACATCGAGTGACATGGCCCCGGGGCTTCAAATTGTCCAACGTCGACAAGTACGACGGCACGTCGGACCCCACGCAGTGGCTCCAGATCTACTCCACCGCGGTCAAGGCCGTAGGAGGAAACGCTGACGTGATGGCAAACTACTTGCCCATAATGCTCACGAAGGGGTGCAGAAACTGGCTTGCGGGGCTCCCAAGGAACTCCATTACATCCTGGGACGACCTCTGCAAGTTCTTCACGAGCCAATACCCCGACACATGGGAGAGGCCGGGGAACAGGAGGATGTTGGACCAGATCCGGCAGCGCAAGAACGAGTCGCTGCGCTCGTACATTTGACGCTTCTTCGAGAAGAAGAACTCTCTTCCTTTCGTCGAGGAGCACGACGTCATCAGCGCCTTCCAGCATGGACTGGCTTACGGCAAGCTGGTGAATAGGTGGGCCCAGAAGCCCCCGAGGACCGTAAACGAGCTCTTCGCCATAGCCAACAAGGAGGCTGACGGTGAAGAGGCAGAACGCGAGCAGCTGAAGTACATCAAGTCTCGCTGGGAAGACGATGATTCCCCATGTCCGCGTCAGCCACGCCACGATCCGGACCGAGAGGGAGAGACCTCCCAGTAGGGCGCACTGCGCAACAGGAGGCGCAAGCCGACTGAGGTCGTGGCGGCTGTAGAGTCCGCCCCAAAGCGCATGGACTCGTCTGAGTTCCAGAAGATGCTGGACATGCAATGCCCGTACCACAAGAACCATAAGCACTCGGCTCGCGACTACTTCGGCCTGAAGAACCACTTCTCTGGCAAGGGACGCTCCAAAGGTCCCCCCAAGAATGACAAGGGCAAGGGGAAGCGCGCTCCCCCGGAGGATGATGATGAGGAAGACTTCTAGGTCGCCGACCGTACGGTCAACATGATCTACGGCGGCCCGGACCAGATCGAGGGGAAGCGCAAGGCCAAGCTCACAGATAGGTTACTGGTGTATGCGGCCCAACACGGCACGCCCCAGTTCCTGCGGTGGTCGGAAGTCCCGATCACCTTCAGCAGGGAGGACCACCCGGAGGCAGTCGTCAAGCCAGGGTGGTACCCCCTCATGTTGAAGCCTACGATTCGCAACGTGGGACTCTGCAAAATGCTGGTGGACAGAGGCAGTGGCCTCGACATATTATTCGCCAGCACACTCAAGGAGTTGGGCCTCACTCCCGTGGATTTGAGCCCGACCGACAAGCCTTTCTTCGGGATCGTACCCGGAGATCCTTCAGTACCACTCGGTCAGATCTCTCTGCCAGTCACCTTCATAGTGGCAGACTTCGAGACAGCTGTTGACGGTCAATATTTGCCATTTTCAAGACCGTCAACTCCTGCAAATTTGAGCATGAAGTGAACATCCACACTAGAATAGGTGCTTAAACTTACACTTTCCACCAGTGTCGATGTCTATTTGAATGCAGATATTTAGCATAGGAAATGAGAAGAATTCATGCACATTCACTCTACTCCAATTCAAGGCACTCAAATGCTGGCCAATCAGGGGCTGCCACATGGATTCTCCTGGATCCATGATGTCACCAATCCATGTGAAGAACTTTCGACGAATCACACGCTGCCATGTCAGCATCACATGGATCCATGGGCTCACATTACCAACTAAACCGCCAGGAAATGTGCCATGCACGAAGGAGAGGCATCAGGGCCCACATGGAAGCGAGCCAGAGGAAGCACTGGCCAGGAGACCACCCTAGGGGGTCGGCCGACCCTTGGTTCGGCCGAACCGACCTAGGGTCGGTTCATCCTGGCCCTCCATGTGTCACTTGCTCATTGGCTCTTGGCTGCATTCCCGGGTGTTTAGGGGCACTTTGAGCCCCGGAGCAAGACTCCTCCTTGTCTATAAATAGGAGGGGAGGGGCTCCATTTCACACACACCACCTAGCTCTCAAGTTTCACTTTCTCTTGTGTAGCTCTCTCTCCCTCTCTCCAATTCTGCCCATGAGAGGTGATTCTCACCTCTTTGTGGTAGAATGGTGGTGAGGAGGGATCTAGATTAGGATGAGTGTGAGGTAGAGGAGGGGGTAAGGAGTGAGTTGATGTCCTCGTGGATGCTTGTTCTTCATTTAGATCAAAGTGAGTATTTCAGCATTTCTTATTTAGACTATAGTGGACATCATGCATGGTTGCTTTGTTCTTGTGTTCTTGGCTTGTTCATAAGTTAGAGGCTTGTGTTCTTCGTGACACAAGTCTTTGATCCTTTAGAGCTAGAACCATAGTTCATTTACTTGTTTGGCATGCTCTGATCCTGTTTAGTTAAGTAAGTTTGCTGTATCTCGTTCAGCTGCATCCATAGTTTCCTTTCTGCTCCCAGTTCAATTATATGATCTAATTCAGATCTTTCCCTTGTTCGTGGGACCGTATTTATACGGTTGCTATAGTGTAGTTAGCGGGCTAGCATACGCCGCACTATAGTGTTTATCTGGGGTACAGACGTGGTGTCTGGGCCTTGGGTTTCCTACGGAGACCATGTACGATCGTAGCGTAGGGGTAGGCCGCAGTGGTGACAACCTGTTGGACCCTTTGTAACCCTCTATGTCGTGTACCGAGTTGGGCTCGCAGGACAGCACCTCTGAGTGTTGTCGCCCCGCGGGGACGACTGAGATCTGATAGGAATACATCTTGAGAGCTAAGTCCCTTAAGGAAGTGCTTCTTGTATCCCGACCTATCCCAGCGAAAGCTGGTGTCCTTGGATAGATCCCTCTCTGGTTACTCTCCGTCCTAGGAATGAAACCCGTAGGGAGTACTCATTCTCCTAGGTAGAAGTGCTGCAGTGGAGTATCCGTGCGCTTGCGGTATACCCGGTCGTTCTTATACGCTCCCTCTAGGTGTTCACTAGTGGTGAGGATAAGAAACGCCAACAACAGCCTATCATGGCATACTCGGCAGGCCGGCGCTAGCCAAATTCATGGCGGTGCCCCACTATACCTACATGGTGCTGAAGATGCCTGCGCCAAACGGGGTCATTACCCTCAAAGGTGACTCCAACACAGCCAGTGCCTGTGAGAAGGAGAACCTCCACATCGCTGCCACCCTGGATCTCTCCAGACGCACTGCTGAAGTCCTGGCGGCTGCCAGCAAGCTCGACCAGGTAGATCTGGAGATCCCGACCAAGAAGCCGGCGACGGAGGCGATCCAGCGGGAGAAGGAGGCCGTGAAGAAGGTGTCACTCAACCTTGAGGATCCCTCGAAGACGGCGACCATAGGGGCCAACCTGGACCCTAAATAGGAAAGTGTGCTCGTCGAGTTCCCGCGTGCCAACTCTGACATATTCGCCTGGAAACCAGCAGATATGCCAGGAGTGCCCAGAGAGCTCGCCGAGCACTCCTTGAAGGTTGACCCGAATGCTAAGCCGATCAAGCAAAAGCTTCGTCGGTTCGCGGCTAACCGCAAGGAGGCAATAGGGGTAGAGGTTACGAAGCTGTTAGCTGCCAAGTTTATCAAAGAGGTGTATCACCCAGACTGGCTGGCTAATCCAGTTCTTGTATCCAAAAAGAATAAGCAATGGAGAATGTGCGTTGATTATACCAATCTCAACAAACACTACCCCAAAGACCCCTTCACCCTCCCGCGAATAGACCAAGTCGTTGATTCCTCGACGGGCTGTGCCCTGCTCTGTTTTCTCAACTGCTATTCAGGCTACCACCAGATTAGTCTGAAGGTCGAAGACCAGATCAAGACGTCGTTCATTACGCCCCATGGTGCGTATTGTTACTTGACAATGTCTTTTGGTCTGAAGAACGCCGGCGCGACATACCAGCGTGCCATCCAGGCATGTCTGAAGACGCAAATCGGTGTAAACTGCGAAGCATACGTAGATGATGTCGTAGTCCAGATTCGAGACCCTGATAACCTTATCAAGGACTTAGCTGAGACCTTCGCTAACCTGAGGGTTTACCGGTGGAAACTTAACCCGGAAAAGTGCGTTTTTGGCGTTCCCTCAGGAAAACTACTCGGATTCCTTGTCAGCAACCGCGGCATAGAGGCAAACCCAGAGAAGATCCACTCAATCACTCAGATGAAGCCCCCCAAGTGCCAGAAGGATGTACAAAAACTAGCCGGGTGCATGGCAGCACTCAGCCAGTTCATCTCACGACTCGGCGTACGAGGCCTACCCTTCTTCAAGCTCCTCAAACATCAAAACGATGATTTCAAGTGGGATGAGGAGGCCCAGAAGTCTTTCCTGGAGCTCAGGAGCTATCTGCAAAAGGCCCCCATCCTCACAGCACCAGAGCAGGGGGAAACTCTCTACCTCTACATCTCAGCTACCACGCACGTTGTAAGCACGGTACTAGTTGTGGAGCGCAAAGAGGAAGGACATGCGTACGCCGTCCAGAGGCCGGTCTACTTCATAAGTGAGGTACTGACCGACTCTAAGGTGCGGTACAATCAGGCGCAGAAACTGCTCTACGCACTGTTGATCACCGCACGCAAGTTGAAGCACTACTTCGAAGCTCATAAAATCGTTGTAGTTTCCGACTACCCCATAGGCGACATCCTGCACAACAGAGATGCCATGGGAAGGATCGTGAAGTGGTCCATCGAGCTGGCCGCACACGACATAACTTTCGTACCACGTAACACGATCAAGTCGCAGGTACTCGCAGATTTCGTGGCAGAGTACACGAAGATCCAGACGCCATCCACTGCCGCTGAACCTGAGTACTGGACCATGTACTTTGATGGATCACTCAGGATTAAAGGAGGCGGGGCCGGCATAATTTTCATCTCCCCAACAGGAGAGAAACTGCGATACGTGCTGCAGGTCATGTTCAAGGTTTCGAACAACGCGGCCGAGTACGAGGCGGCCCTTCACGGGCTCCATATCGCCGTATCGCTCGGGATAAAATACCTAATGGTTAAGGGCGACTCTGCCTTGGTGGTAAACCAGGTTAACAAGAAGTGGAACCGGACCAGCGAGAAGATGGACGCTTATTGCGCGGAGATCCGCAAACTCGAAGGCAAGTTCTACGCCCTGGAGTTCCAGCACGTACTCCGCGATGGCAACAAGGCGGCCGACGAGCTGGCAAACATGGGATCCACGAGAGCCCAGGTGCCACCCGGCGTCTTTGTTCAAGACTTGATCAAGCCCTCCATCAAGAATCCCGATGCGCAAGTCGATCCATCAGAAGGACTCGGTGAAGTTTTAATGCTTGAACCACAACCCGAGTGGATCTCAGAGATGGTCGAGTACATCAAGGACGGCACGCTCCCGAATCCTTTACCAAGTCAGGAAAGGGAGACGCGAGTGCTACATGAACGGATCAGTCGCCGGAGCAAGAACTATGTCCTGATCGGCAACAACCTATATTGTCGAGGCGGACAGTCCCGAGTACTCCAGAAATGCATACCGGAGGAAGAAGGATGACAACTCCTAGCGGAGATCCACGGAGGCATGTGTGGCAACCACACCGGAGCAAGAACCATCGTTGGAAAAGCTTTCCGGTCTGGCTTCTACTGGCCCACGGCCATCGCAGACACTGAGACATTGGTCAAACGTTGCGAGGGATGCCAGTACTTCGCAAAAACAAATACACGTCCCAGCCCAAGCTCTGCAGACGATATCCGTTTCATGGCCCTTCGCGTGCTGGGGACTTGACATGATCGGGCGTTGCAAGAAAGCATCCGGAGGGTACGACCACATCCTGGTGGCAGTCGACAAATTCACCAAATGGATAGAGGTCAAGCCAATCAAGGCGCTCACAGCTGCCATGGCAGCCGAGTTCATAGGAGAAATCGTGCATAGATTCGGTGTCCCTAACAGGATAATAACCGACCTGGGTACAAACTTCACAGGAAGGGAGTTCCAGGAATATTGCGATGAACTCCTCATCAACATGGCACGCGCCTCAGTCGCGCACCCACACGCAAATGGCCAAGTTGAGCAAGCTAATGGAGCGGTGCTCGAGGCACTCAAGAAACGCATCTTCGATCGCCTGAAAAAGTACGCAACCCGCTGGCTACGCGAACTCCCTGCAGTACTCTGGGGACTACGGACACAGCCGAGTTGTGCTACTGGTCAGACTCCTTTCTTCCTGGTATATGGATCTGAGGTGGTGCTCCCCACCGACCTCATGTTCAATGCACCAAGAGTTGAAGTATACGATGAAAACGAGGCTGAGAAGGCGCGGATTGAGGATATCGACAGCATCGAAGAAGGACGGCTCGCGGCAACAATCCAGGCAGCACGGTACACCCAAGCTTTGCGGCATTACCATGATAAAAATGTGCAGGAGAGAGCTTTCTGCGTCGGAGATCTAGTCCTGCGCAGGATCCAAAGCAAGAAGGACATGCACAAGTTAGCAGCCCCATGGGAGGAGCCATTCATAGTCAAGGAAATCAGTAGGCCGGGTGCTTATCGACTGATGCGGGAGGATGGCTCGGATGTGCCCAACTCATGGAACATCGAGCACCTACGCCGCTTCTACCCATAATAAAGCTATGTATCATTTTCTATTCAAAGTTTTTTGTACATTATCCATGTTAGCAGTCTATGGCAATGAATTCAATTTCATGTCTCTTGAAGTTTTTTTCACTTCGCTTTCACGTCTACTCACATGCTTTTCTCACCCAAGTTTCAATTCTGAAACCTGGGGACTGCTCTACATACAGCAAAGTTTTCCATGTTAAAACTAAATAACGCTCATCTAACATGGATCTTACGACTCATAAAGTACTCGGTAGCACATGTCTTAAATCGTGGGTCGAGGTTTTCACCAAGCTAAGGTACTACGCGTGTATGAGAGTACGCCCTCTGCGCTAGGAAACTAAAGCCAACGAGCCTACGATTTCCCGTAATAGACTAACTACCGGAGAAATTAACAGTACAAAGACACCGTCAAAGTAAAGCGCCTACTTAAAAGTACCAAATGTCAACGAACCAAAGTACCGGTGCACCCACAGCACCACAAAATATTACAACTTTTAAACTTTCAAAGTTTTTATGGCTGGGACAGGAGGGCATCAGCACCAACTTCTTCGTCAGCCGCCGCCACGATATCGTCAGCAAGCTGCTCCGCCGTATCCTTCACCTCCTCCAGCAATCGCTCAGCCTGATCCGACGATGTCCCATGAGCGAAGCCACCACGGAAGCGATCCACGTTGATCGAGGGGTAGAAGGAGCGGAAGACGGTGAGGCAGTGGCTGGCGGTCGCCACATCGACCTCGCGAAGACAGCCGGGGAAGCGCGCCGCCACCGCCTGAGCACGCTCCAGAAGGGTTGGCGGGCGCACCACCGGATCACCGAACTGCCGCACGGAGGAGGACTCGGCAAGGGACGCCAGCTCGTCCAGGATGGGGCGCAGCGCCTCGCCGAGAGCTTTGAACTGAGCCCTCTCCGACGCGATGCGGGCCTCGAGATCTGCATATTGGGCAAATTGTTTTTGCCGTAAATCTGCTCAATGTCAGAAGCACTTATCGACAAACATCAAGGACAACGCGGGAGTGCAAGGCAACCAACCTGACAGCTCTTTCCTCGCCACAGCGGCCTGCCTGCATGCCTCCTGACCGTCTAGCCGGAGCTGTTTCATGCAGGCCCACAGGGATTTGAGCTCCTCCTCCGCCTTGGCCCGAGCTATTGTCAAGAGCTGATCAGCACAAAGCACTCGGGTAATGGCAAAACAGAAGCAAAACATAATCAACATACCTTGCTGGTTTTCCTCCGCCGCCGCCCGGAGCGTCGCCTCGTTCGCCTCCGCAGCCGCCTTCTCCTACCACAGCCTCTCGACCTCCCGGTTGCTGCTGTCTCGCTGAGCAATAGTTTGCTGCTCGAGACGCTCCAAACAGGCGCGCAGAGTGGCATTCAGATCAGCAGCGGTGCCGACGCGATCAAGCACAGCGCTCTTACGAGCGAACTCGGAGGCCACGGTCTATTGATACATAGCAAGAGATAAAACAACTACAGCTAGCAAGCGTTTACAACAACAAGAGGAAGAAAGAATCACCTCGGCAAGTTGGAGGGTCCTTCGCACAATGGTGACGAGCTCCGCGCGGTTCTCGGCATCGATCACCGGATCCCCAAGCACTTCATTCACAAGATTGCCACGCACCTGGGCGATGCGTCCAAGGCATGGCGGGCTAAGACGCGGCTGAGGGAGCTCCCGCTAGATCTCCTCGACGTCAGAAGGCCCAGACGCAGCAGCGCCGGAAGCTGCAACGTGTCCAGCCCCACGCTGGGGACTGGGGTCACAAGCAGCAGCATCAGCAACGACAGCCGCAGCATCAGGAACCCCCGACGCAACAGCCGGGTGCTCATCAGAAGCACTCGGGCGCGGCGAAACCGGGGCGGCAGACGACAGGATTCCGGCTGCTCTTGCGCTCCTTGCCCTTGCTGGCCGGCGCGGCATGCTTCTCCTCCGGAGCAGGGGCTGTGGGCCGACGGGGCTCAGGCTGGATCACCTCACCACCACCCGCCGCGACGTGGGCCCTGGCGCGCTCCATCCGCTACAGCTTGCCAAGGCGGCCGGCCAAAGGACCCTGTCCGGCCAACGATCCAGGCACAGGTGCCACAGAGACAAAAGCCCTGCGATCCTATAATTTTGCAGGCAAACAAACATAACCATTTCATCAAACATCTGGTGGGCACATGTTCATGCCCTAATGGGCGCTCCATAAAAGAAAAAACCGTTACCTCAGGCGGATAGTTCGCCAGGTTGAACGGCTTCAGCGCGTCGCGGTTGGAGATGACGGTACGGGGGACGAAGCACTGACGGACACGCTCCTTCAGCTCCTTCGCTCTCCCTGGCTCTGCCGCTCGCCACACCGTGTCGTGGTCGTCGCCGGCATACTCGTACGCCGAGCGCACCCTGTCCCGGAGCGGCTGCGTACACCGGACAGCGAAGCTCGCCATCACCGCGACGCCAGTGAGCCCGACCTCCTTCAGCTTTCGGATATGCTCCAGCAGCACAGACACTTGCCCCATCTCAGCTTGGCCAAGCTCTTCATCCCAGCATGGGAGAGGAGCCGGCTGCGCGTCGACGTCGCAGGGCACCGCCGGAGCATGGTTGGTGGTGTAGAACCACTCCGAGTGCCAGCCCATGTTGGAGCTGACGAGCGGCACTGGAATGTACTCAGCAGAGTGCCTCTGCTTGAGCTGGAATCCGGCGCCGCCCACCACGTGTGGCTTCTTGGCGGTCGGGTGGGGCTTCACCCAGAAGAAATACCGAAAAAGATCGAAATGCGAGGCGATTCCAAGAAATGCCTCGCACAGATGCACAAAGATGGATATGTGCAAAATGGAGTTGGGGTTGAGATGGCACAGCTCCAAACCGTAGTAGTAGAGCAGTCCGAGGAAGAAGGGATGCGCGGGCAGGCCAAACCCGCGGAGGTAGGCCGACTCGAAGACGACGGCGCCGTCGGTCGACGGCATGGGGAACTCCTCCCCCCTCCCATCAGGCCGCCATCCCTCGACGGTGGACTCAAGCAGCACGCCCCCCAACACCAGGGTAGTGAGGTGCTCCCTCGTGGAGACAGAGCGCACCCACTCCTCGCTCCGCATCGGCGGCGGAAGCGGGGACGACAACGACGGAGACGGCGAGCGCCTCGCCTCGGAGGCGCCGCGCCTCGACTTCCTCGAATGCCGGCGGGATCCCCCCGATGACATCCTCACTACGCTCGGGGACTCGGGCTGGAAGTGGTCCACACCATCGCTACGCTCGGGGACTCCCCGGGAGCTGCGGCTTAGATGCGGCACGGCGGTGGATCTAGATCTACAGCCTTGCCGGAGCCGAATCTGGTGAAGGTCGAGCTAATGCGGCGGCGGATCCGGCGGATCGAAGGCGGAGCGGCCGGAGAAGGAAGAGCAAAGGGCGGCTGCGTGGTTTCCTATGGGAAGCGAAGCGACGTGACTGCAGGGGCGCGTGGCGAGCCACGCCTCTGGGCTGCCTTAAATGCGGCAGACGGAACGGTGGTCGTGGCGGGCCCCACCACTCGTGCGGTCGCGTCGCCGCAGCGCGAGAGATTCTTCTCGCGAGAAACTCGCGAGCACGACCCGCGTATGACGTGCCAGCTCAGCCTTATCCGTGACGCTTCCGATTCCGATGGCTGGGCCTTAGTGGGCCGTGGCTCTAAATGGGCCAAAGGGTTAAAACCTTTCCTTCTACGAGAAGACACCCTTGAATTTAAAATGGGGACCTTCCAAAATCATTGGTCGGCTTAAACCACTCAGAGGCTGTGACCCAGAATCACGTACTGCCAGGTTATCAGATAACCCGCCCTCGAAAATTCGGTTTTGACTCCTAAGAGAGTTTCAAAAATCTGCTAGCTCATGAGTGTTCTCCCGGAGGCATGCCATACACAGGCCAAAGCTGTTCAGAAGTCACGAATATGATGACTAGGATAGGTGACCTCACGCGAGTGCTCCGTGAGAACACGGTGGGCCATACGGCAAATTTGGCATAGGGCCAGAGCTCTAGCCAAACACCGTACCGGGTCAGATGACCCGAGTGGTACTCTCCCAAACGGGATGATGGTAATACCGAACTAAATCCTTTTTAGAGCTTCGAAATAGTTACTTTAACTATTCTGAACCTCGGGGACTGCCCTAATGGGCGCATCTGGAGATGCGCCCATTCAGCGGCCAAAACCCGCCACCGCGATCATCCGGAATTATACCAAGACAAAGTCTCATTGACTAAAGTCGGGATCGGGGATACGGGAGGTGATCAGAGGTACCCTTTTTCCTAAAGGGACACCCATTCTAAGAGACATCAGGGAGCGGTCGCTTAGATTCTCTTTAGACCCTAGATAAACCTTTTCAATCTTTATCTAGGCTCGGGGACTAAGTGTGTACACTTCGTCTTCGATGAAAGTGTATAATCTCCAATCCCGGATGATCTGAATAAATCACAAACACAGTGAAGAGCTCTCCTCAACCACCCGGCAACCACGAGTTCAGCTTCAAAGACCACTCGGCTGCACCGGAGATCAGATCAGACAACATTCAAAGTACTCGGACGAAAGACATTAAGCACTCGGCTAAATGGCGAGAGTGCACAAAAGAAATACACGGAGCTGAGGATCGAAGTTGCAGTCTGGTTAAGAAGCGCTCGGGGACTGCTGTGGGGGATATACCCCCCGGGTCCCACACGGAGGGGCTTCATGACGTGTATACGTATACAGAGATGGGCCCGCCCATGTGGAGATACGGTACGGCGTACGGATCAGGATGAGGCGGCGCCCAAGGAGATATCATCCCATGAATAAAGGCCGGTTAGTTAGGAAAGATATTGCTTGAGCTGGAAGGCCAAATCTTATAATCGGTTAGCTATAGATTCTCTGAGATCTGTAAACCCTGCCCCCCCAGGCTATATAAGGGCGGCAGGGACCCCCCTCAAAAACAACTCCATCTGATTCCCAATCGTGGAACCATCAATACAACACACCGAGCACAGGACGTAGGGTATTACGCCTCCCGGCGGCCTGAACCTGGATAAACCCCTGTGTCCTTTGTTCACCATCTAGCTCTAGTCTCGGCGATCCCCACCATACAATCTACCACCATAGCCTACCCCATGGTGGACTGCCGGTTCATTGCACCGACAAGGTACATCATGCTGATTAACTTATGATACCAAAGTTATTTGAATGTGAGTAATAAAAAAATGGATTAGACCATCCATTTTCTTTTCAGTTATTGTTCTTGCTCAATGTATCGTGTGGATTAGTCATTAGTGGTTTGTTTGCTGCTAGCTGAATGCAGGTTAAACAAAGAATATGGTTTATTGTCCAGCGGTAGCAGCACTGGTGCCACATGAGCCGGTCGGGAGGTGGGTGCAGCGAGGGCTTTAGTCCTACCCTTTACAGACTTACCTTGAGATAAATTTTCATTCAATATTTGTGCGTCTTTTGCAGATACTTTATCTACATGTGGAGCACTCCGGGATACTGAGATCTTAGACCTTCCTGTGTTATGGTGATGGTGGTAGTGCATCCATTCATATTTCATTAACTTTATTTTTTTATATGGGAACGTGTGCAGTTTGTTTAATATTCATCTAGATATAAATAGTTTGTGAAGAAAATTCCTATTGTAAAGTATATAAAATATATTTGAGTATTGTTTTGGCAATGTTTGTACCTATAAAAGTGTAAACTGTGCTTAAGATGATTTATATTTGAAACAATTGATGTCTCATTGGTGGGTTGCTATGTGGCCAACCGCATTTGCGATTTGGTTCGCAATGTTTTTACACCTATTTGCCCACTTTCCCAAAGTGATGATAGAGTTGTAGAATTAATTAGGAAACATGTTAGATTGATGAGTCTAATTCTTACATATTATAGAGTTGTCAAATTAGATTGGATTACAAAAATTAAGAACGTCTTGTAGATATTGTGATTTCTGAAATTTCTCATTTTTATGTTTTACAAGACGATGCCAGCGAGTGGACTAGAGCACCCCAAACCCCGGGAGTATCAAAACTTTTTTGTGGAAGCAAGTATACATTGCGTGTGTTCGTGATACAGTTCGAGAGTCGAGGTGAGACATCAGCTTTGTTTGATTTAGAAGGTGCTTAGCGAACGAGGGCTGAGACTGATATTTCAGGATTTTGAGCACTAATGGCTAGCAGGTTAGACAAGCTATGAGAGGTAAGTTGTGGGCAGTCAGTCTGGCTGCGTTGGTGTCCCTAGCCAGGTCGTGGAGGATTTTCATGGGTTGTGCCTGGGGGAGTGTGAGTGATAGCAGTGGTTAGTAAAAGGCGTAGAGGCGTATAACACAAGAAACATAAGTAATGATGCAAATTTCAATTGTATTTCTTTGACGAAGTCAACACTTGGAACAAATTTAATTATTACTTGTCACTAAAAAAATCTTGGTATAGAGTTATTGGATCTTAATTTGGTGGTGTTAATATTTTTTGCAAAATATTTTATTTCCTGTAAATACATGCGTTGCACGCGTGCTCTCTGACTAGGTATTGTTACACGCGTGCTCTCTAACTAGATATTGCTATGATAATGAAATATGATGGTTTGAAATATAATGCCAAAATGTAGAGTACTACCTATATTGATATGGTTTCAATAATATAATAATATTCAATATATAATATTTTTTTGATCGATGAGTCTTGTAGTGATTTATGCGATATGATGTAATTAAACAAGTTCATAATAAATTATGATGGAATATTAGCATATCTATAACTATGAGTTTTATAATTATATAAACTCATATTGTATTTAATTTCTTTTTATCACGCACGTGTCGTGCGTGCACTTCCACTATCATTTTAAAGCTTCAAGTAAAACACTAGCAACATGACTAATTGAGGGTTTAACACTTATCCTACTTTCACGAAATCTCATTCCATGTACTCCCAGGGCACATTCTCATCAGGATTGACAGTAAGTTGTGAGAAATTATAGCTCTGCCAATCACTTGGCACATGCTTGTCATCCTCATCATCTGAGAAGTCTTCTTCCAATGCACGTTCATCGTCCTCAGTCTCCCTCTCGTACTACCTTAGTACTTTTGGGTTCTCTTCTCCCTCGTCAACCTCACCAACCCCTTCAAAGGGTGCCTCATCATCTCCCTCGGCACATGCTTCTTCTTCCTTACTTGCAGCACTATCTACTTCACCCTCTTCACCACCCTTGGCTTCACCCTCTTCACCACCCTCAACTTCCTCATGCACTTGACTACTGGACCCACCCTTCTGAAAAGGTTGGATAAGCAAAACCACCGGAAAACCAATTTCACATACATGTCTCCTCTAATTATCAGACCTTCAAGGGGCATAAGCTCCCAACACACTTGATAACTTCTGTTGATCAATGCCATTACCGAGAGGCCATATTGCTCCGAATCTACCGAGAATGCTTTGTCCAGCTAGTTGGTTATGGCCCCCCAAATTCTACCTGCGGCTTTCTTAACATCTTTCACGATTGTACTAAAATCTGACAAGTCAACTCCTTCTGGACCATACCTAACTTCTCCTGACATGAACTGTCTCTGACATGCCTGAGAGCATACAACGCAACGACCAATTAATAACTAACATAAACTTAACTACACTAGAGCTGTCATCTAATTCTTTAGATCTACATAAATCTAGTGATCAGAATTACACTACTTGCAATAGATATAGTGAATCAGAACTACACTAAATTAACTAACCCAAAATTAACTATACTACATCTATGTCATCTAATCCTTTAGATCTACCTAAATCTAGTGATTCAAAACTACAGAGATAGTTGAAATTGCAAGTTCTAGTGATTCTCGTAAATCTAGTTCAGTCTGCAACCGTCCTTTGAAACGACGGCTGCTCCCTACCGCCATTTCAAAGCGTGGTGATGGTATAGTATTGACAAAGTTTGAGGAAGACATATATTTTTGGAAAATGTGAAAAATATAAAAAAATCCGCTTTCTTCCCTAGTTGGGCACTGGCTTCCGCAGGTTTGTTAGGCCTTAAGCGACTGAATCATGTCCAGAGTCTCTTTGGTTGGGCCGACAACCTCATCATTATTAGCTAACAAGCCCATTCCAACAGGGTTTGAGGCCCTGCGAAATTGCTTTACTGAGCAGCCCAGAGTGAGTATATCGCAGTATCAACTACAGATTTTTTAGATAAGGGATTACAAAATCCGGCCTCTACATCCATGGATGTACACAGCCAATTATTACAGACCAACGTTTGAAAATAGAACAACAAACCAAAGTCTTGAAAAGATACAAGGACTAAAGCAAACGATACAAGTGCTTCCACCCTCTGTTTGATATCTCTAGAGCAATAACCTCCAATTTCTTACTCAGCAGGGTGAGGGTGTCTTTGGCTTGCTCGTCACGCTGAAGCTGGGCCCAGGAGCGTAACCAGTATGCTCCCCTGAAAATAACCTGCATGATAGAGTTAGTTTTCATTTTCTTAAAAATTACATCGTTCCGGCAGCGCCAGATAGCCCAGCACAACGCAGCTGTGCCCACCCAGATCAAACCTTTCATGCTTTTAGGTTGATTATTAAGCCAAGTACTAAACAAATGGCTAATAGATCTAGGTTGGTTCAGATTAGTAGCGAAAAAGATGATTCTCCAAATCGTTTTAGCAAAGGGGCAGTCAAGGAAGAGGTGTTGGATATTCTCATTCCTGTTACAACTGATGCATTTCTGACTACCCTTCCAATTTTTCCTAGCCAGATTGTCTTTGGTTAGAACAACCCCCCTTTGTAGAAACCAGAGAAAAATCTTTATTTTTAGTGGGATCCTCATCTTCCAGATCTTCCGATGCTGAAAGGGTGGATGCGTATCAATAAGATGGTGATACAAAGACCGGATGGTGAACAAGCCTGACTTGGTTAGGCTCCATTTAAAAAAATCGGAACCTTCCGTGAGTTGCACCTGTGAGATCTGTGCCACTAAACCAAGCCACTCTCTAAGATTGTTATCCACCAAAGCCCTCCTGAAGGAGATATTAAGAGGACTTGTGGCCATTATCTTGGATATTGTGGCGTGTGGATCCCTCGCTATATTATATAAGTTTGGGTATTGATTTTTGAGCGGCTTGTCTCGCATCCAAGTGTCATCCCAGAATCTCACAATGGTCCCATCCTTGATATCAAAGGACCCTAAAGACAGTACCTCATCTTTTATATGCATCAGGCCTCTCCAAAAATGAGAGTCATAAGGTTTGGCTTCCACTTGAGTTAAAGATTTTGATCTTAGGTATTTGTTCCGTAGCATTGTTTGCCAAATACCATCTGTGTTTAGTAAATTAACTAACCACTTGGCGAGCAGGCATTTATTTTGCAGCTGCAAATCAAGAATACCTAGACCACCTTGATCCTTAGGACGACATAAGATGTCCCATTTGGCAAGTCTGTACCGGTGTTTTTGTGAGGATCCTTGCCAAAAGAATCTAGATCTATAATGATCCAAGTTTTTAACGATCCCTTTCGGTATTTCAAAAAAGGACATCATAAACATGGGTAGGCTACTTAAGACTGAGTTTAGTAAGACAAGTTTACCTCCGTAAGATAGGTATTTTGCCTTCCAGCAAGAAAGTTTTTGTTCAAATCGTTCTTCAACCTTCTTCCACTCAGAATTCAAGAGCTGTCTATGGTGCATTGGGATCCCTAAGTATCTGAAAGGGTATTCCCCTTTATTACAACCGAAGAGAGAAGTATAGAATTCCTCCATCTCTTTAGCTGCTCCATAGCAAAAAATTTCACTCTTATGGAAATTGATCTTAAGCCCAGATAACTGCTCAAAAGCGCAAAGCAGAAGTTTAAGATTATTTGCTTGCTCAGGATCATGGTCAATGAAGATGATGGTGTCATCTGCATATTGCAGGATTGACAAACCATCTTCAACAAGATGGGGAAGGACTCCTCTTATTTGACCATCGGCTTTTGCTCTATTAATAAGGAGAGCTAGCATATCGGTAATGATGTTAAATAAGATTGGTGACATAGGATCACCCTGTCTGAGACCTCTTTTGGTTTGGAAATAAGGCCCAATTTCATCATTAATTTTAATCCCCACACTTCCACTCGTGAACATACTTTGGATCCACCTACACCATTTAGGTGCGAAGCCTTTCATACGAAGGGTTTGTTGCAGGAAAGACCATTTGACTTTGTCATAAGCCTTTTCAAAATCAATTTTGAAAATGACACCATCCCTCTTCTTGGTATGAAGCTCATGGATAGTTTCGTGTAGAATAACTACTCCTTCCATGATATTCCTGCCCGGCATAAAGGCGGATTGTGTCGGACTTACGACCTTCTTGGCTACAAGATTTAGCCTGTTTGTTCCCACTTTAGTAAAGATCTTGAAGCTCACATTTAAGACACAAATCGATCTATATTGCTGAATTTTGGTCGGATTATGAATTTTGGGAATTAACGTAATGATTCCAAAGTTCAGGCTGTACAGATCCAGAGCCTCACTATGTAGATCAGCAAAGAGCGGTAGAAGATCCGCTTTGATGATCCCCCAAAAGACCTGATAAAATTCCGCAGGAAATCCATCAGGTCCTGGAGCTTTATTATGCTCCATTTGGAAGACTGCGTTTCTCACTTCAGATTCAGTGAAGGTAGCAATGAGAGATTCATTTTCCCCTTGGGAAACCTGAGGGATATCGAGGACTTGATCCTCGAAAAGGGAGACCCCGGAAGCCTCTGGTTCCCCAAAAAGGTTTTTATAGTAATTTGTAATATGTCATTTAAGGCAATCATCTCCAACAACAACACCTTGATCATCCTCAAGTTTAAAGATTCGTTGTTTTCGATGTTTGCCATTTGCGACTAGATGGAAGAATCTAGTGTTAGCATCTCCTTCTAAGAGAGTTTTAACTTTGGCTCTCTCGTACCACTTTAATTCCTCCTCCCTCAGAAGTGAAACTAGACGTTCCTTTAGATACTGTTTAAGATTAACTTCTTGATCCGACAGTTGTTCAGTCTCTGCCTTCTTATCAAGATTATCTAAAAGGGACAATAAGGTCTTCTTCTCTTTTCTGTAAGACCCCGCAGTATGTCTAGCCCAACCTCTTAAATGTTGTCTGAGTCTACGAATTTTGAACTGCCAACGTTCGAGAGGGGTGGAGCCAAAGCTCTCTGATTGCCAGATATTAGCAACCATGTCATAAAATCCATCTCGAACTAGCCAGCCTCTCTCGAATTTGAAAGGTCTTATTCCGGTTAGGTGAGTGGAGGCTCCAGTGTTTAGAACCAGGGGAGTATGATCGGAGATATTTCTATCCCTGGGTTTGTCCGAAGTCAATGGGAATTGCATCTCCCAATCCGTACTGACTAGAACTCTATCTAGTTTCTCGAAAGTGGGGTTATCCCCTGGACCTGCCCAAGTATATTGGCGTCCCGACATAACAATCTCTCTAAGATCAAGAGATTCAATGACAGCATTAAAAATGTCGGGCCATTTGGGATCAAAATTCCCAGAGCTTTTATCCTCTGGGCGTCTCATAATATTAAAATCCCCTCTATAATAAATGGGAGTGATTCCTTTGAGCAGGTGTTGGCCAGTTCGGAGAGGAAAGCATTTTTGTTTTGTACTTGAGCCGGTCCATAAACTGAATAAAGTACAAATTTGAAACCATTAGTTTTGTATCTCAAGGTGAAATTCACATAGAAATCACCCTCATCAATGACTCCAATGTCAAAAACACTTAGGTCGACATCTAGGAGGATGCCACCAGATCTCCCATGTGGTGCCATCGTATGCCACAGGAAATCATGTCCCGCACACAGATTTTTGAGGACATGATCTGGGAACGAATCTCTACCAGTTTCAGAGATAGCTACAAAATTGATTTGCTCCTCTTTAACTAGTTCAGCCAAGAACCTATGTTTAGCCAAGTCCCCCAGACCTCTGCTATTCCAGAAGACCCCTTTCATTTTAGAATTATTTTAGATGGGGTTTTTGGCTTCTTGGGTAGTTTGCCATTTTTCGGATTTTTGGCATTATTATATTTTTTCTTGCGTCGGACAGGAGCGAGGTCTACAATATGATCACGCTCCGTATCCAGCACGTTCTCATTTAGATCCCCACAAGCGTGGCTGAGAACGGCTTCAAGCTTTTCATCCTGCTCATCATCAGAGTCTACGGTTGAGGAAGTATCAACTACAGATAGTTTGTTAATTCTAAAAAAACTACGGATAGTTTGCGACTTTGCATTACAGTTTCGACATTCAGTTGACGACAAACTGTTTTTTCTCGCATCAAAACCAGCAGAAACCACGCCTCAGTCAGTGGTCAGTGCTTGGCGGTGTAGGCCGTGTAGCACCTTCAGGCAAGTGGGTGAGTCACGGAGGTGACTGTCTGGCACTGCCAAACGGAATCGGCACATCTTTTCACTCAACTAAACACGACTTTATAGAAACAATTTCACCCTTCAATCAAAAAAAAAGCAAAATGGAAGAGAATTTTGCTCAAGGTGCGCCACTGTGGAGGTTCAAACTTGCTTGATTCCATGGCGGATAGCGAAAGCCTGCTGCTGAGAGGAGATCCAGCGACCAGCGTCATGCTGCTCAGGTTGGGGTTCAGTTCAATTCAGGACCGCATCAACAGCTCGACATCCACAGGCTCGAAAGCTTCCATTTATAATGTTTCATCCATTAATGGCCGCTCGCACTCAAGCAAGGCCTTGTTTAGTTCGTGGGAAAATTTGTCTTTTTAACGTTTTGAACTCCTATAGCACACTGTAGCACTTTCGTTTGTTTGTAGTAAATATTATCCTACCATGACCTAACTAGGCTCAAAAGATTCGTGTCGCGAAGTACATCAAAACTGTGTAATTAGTTATTTTTTTACCTATATTTAATACTCCGAACTTATGTCTTTTGACGTATTTAATGTGATGTGATGGAGAGAGTGGAGAAAATGTTAGAATTTTTAGCAAACTAAACAAGGCCCAAGGATGGCCAGAAGCGAAGAAATCACAGTCAAGAAGCTTTTTTAGATAATGAATTAATGACAGACAAGAAGTTTGCCAAGCACAAATTGTGCTCAATTGTCCTAATTCTATGTCCTACCTATGTGTGACAAGATTCCACGCACCGAATCAAGTACTAGCACGCAACTGAGTCGGTTGCGCATACAGGAAAATTGGGAAAAAAAAATCGAGAATGATGATGTGCCATTGCCGTTTCCCAGCGCGCTATCTGAACCCCTTCCTGAGCGAGTATCTCCCGTGCTTCGCCGTGGCCCCGTCCGAGGATCCGGCCGGCGCGCGCACGTCCACCGGCAGCTCCGCCTCAGCGAGAGCCAGAAGAGCGGCTGGCGGAGACCGGGACGGTGCGGCGAGGAAGAGCCCCGTGATGTCGCGGAGCGGAGGCCGCCTCCGCGCCGCCTTGCTGCCCGGCCTCTTCATCGCCGTGTGGATCTTGACGGCGATGCCGCGCGCGGCGGTCGGTGGCGGCGCGTTCTCCTTGTCGCCGCCGCCGCCGCAGGAGCCGAGGTTGAGGATGGCCATCTGGGATGGGTCGATTGGATTCCCTTCGGGCTAGGGAGGGAGCTCGGCTCGGGTGGAGGCGGCAGGAGAGGCGATCTTGCGGCGGGATGGGAGCTCGCTTGTATTTGTAATTGGGTTGGGGGCGGAGGTGGGAGGAGGAGGAGGGCATGCTGCCATGGCGCCATGGCTCTGAAATTTTGGGGGTTTGGGAATTGGCGAAGTCCATTGCATTTCCAATTTTCCATGGGTCGTTCAAGTTTGAGGGGAATCTTTGGGAGCGGAGGTCGGAGGGCGTGTACTCGTTTTTCAGATTTGGACCGAGAGCGCGGAGGTGGGTGACGAATATGGAGGGAGGGAGGGAGGCGGACTGGCGTAGGCTGCAAAAGTTGTCTGCCCGCCTTGCGGCGCGGGCAGCGGAGGGGGCTTTGCCGCTTTGGCCAATTGGTCACTCTGGAAAGGTTCGAAATTTTTCTGCCCGGTTTGGGAGACTCAAGTCTCAAGCGGATTTGTGCCAAATTTGGGCGCGCCCACGCCCAACAACCAGCACGTGGTACGGCGCTGCTGATTGGTGACAAGGCCACAAGACAAATTGGGAAATCCCACATTCCAGCTGGACTTCGGGGAGACTTGTGTGCATTTGGAGGGTCCGCAGGAAGGATGTACTTACAAAAGAAGACTAGTGTAGTAGTGTGTGAATTTATTTATTTTAGTATGCTCTATCGTTCACTCTATTTTTTTTCCCTTTTTCTGTATCCATGAAGTTATACATTCAACACATGAGTTTAATTTGATTCATCAACTCGATTCACCAGAAAAATTAAGTTCAATACATGAGTAAATTGCAGAGCACACAACGCTCTGATTATAGGTGGCCAAACGGGACGCGCGACGCTGGCACAACGAGGCACGAGCACGGCGAAGGTACGACACTGCGGGGCACGGTAGCTCGCCGTGTCGTGCCTGATAGTGTCATTGTGCCGACGGTCAGGCACTGACACAGCCCCATGAGACTTTAAGCGTGTCATGCCGTGCCTAGCAGCACGGTGGTCCTCAGCGCCTGCCGCGGCACGACAGCGGTGACGGTAGCCGCCTCGGCACCGAGGTGAAGGGAAAGCCGCACGCGTCCTTGCCCCATATGGCAGTGAAGCAACAGGGAAGGCCCCCACGACGACCAAGGTGGAGAGGGGCGGCGCGGCCTCGTGGTGGAGAGGACCGACAGCGGCACATTGCAGTGGCCGGCAGCGTGGAGTCGGAGGGAACCGACGGCTAGGGAAGGGAGGTAAATGGGAAGGGCGGGCCTCATTGACAACGAAGGCAGACAGCGGCTAGCGCGGGGTGGCAGTGGAGGGAGACAGCGGCGGCGCGACGTGGCGTGCGGGCGTAGGGGCGGCGCGCCACGTAGGTGGGTGGCGACAGCAGAGGAATAGAATAGGGATTAGGGTTTGAGAAGTTGTTTATATATTAGGCTAGTATATGGGCTTTAACAAGCCAAACATAACAGGCCATCACAGTGCTAGTCCATTAATCGTGTCATGTCCGTGCCAGCACTACGTGCTGAATTGGCGGCCCAGGCATCGTGCCATGTCGTGCCGTGCTATAACCATACTTTTCCAGACCATGCTAGTGTCGGCCCATCGTGTTAGTGTCAAATGACCATCTATAGCTCTGATTCATCACAACATGTGAGTTAGACTAGATTGGCAACTCGATTCACTAAAAAAATCGCTAAATTTAGTCAAACAAATCTTTGCCTGCCCGTGTCGTCGTGTTGTCCTGCCCACGCCACCGACCGCGCCACACCACCGCGCTGGCCTGCTAGTGCCGCAGAGGCCTCGCGTCCGCGCTCACCAGGGCCTCGTGCCTGCCGGGTCCTTCTCGCCAGCGCGCTGAGGCCTCACACACATGTCGGAGGCCGTGTGTACCTGGGTTCACATTGACGAGGTCCTGGACCAGGACCCACCACGACTACTAAAAAACGCAGTACGGACTGACACACAGCGTACTTAGCGGCTAGTACAACGAGTACTACGCCTCCGAGTACCTGGCAGCCCGTACGACCAGTTTCCGTCATGGGCCAGGAGCTGAGCGGCCCATGTGCCCAACTACCCCCTCCTCCGAGTACATGATGGCCCACGTGACAAGTCCACCGACCACGTAACGCTCCGCACGAGTAGTTACCGTCTCCCTCTCCGACTACTCGCTCGCACGAGTAGTTTCCGTCCCCGACCAGTTCAAGCTTCCCATCGAAGGCAACGGCGGCGCGGGCCCCCCGCTGAGATCCCGGGATATCCGCGCGCGCTCGCCCACGCGCCGCCACGTGCCCGCTCCTCCACGACGGGCCGCCCTGACCAGGGCGATCTGGTGTCTGAGGGCGGATCCGTCCACTATGCCACGAACGGCACAGTAAGCACCGTACCACGAAAGGCACAGTGCACGTTGCGCCACGAACGACGTAGTGTACGCTACCTCCTAAGCCTCGAAAGGCGTGGCGTAGACTACACGTTCGCACGAGTAGTTCCCGCTCCCGACAAGTTTAAAGCTCCACATCGAAGGCAACCCCCCCCCCCCCCGCCGATATCCCGAGATATCCGCGCATGCTAACCCACACAACGCCACGTGCCAGCCCCTCCACGCCGGGCCGCCCTGACCAGGTCGATTTGGTGACAGAGGGTGTATCTGCCTGCTGTGCCACGAACGGCACAGAGTGAGTCGTACTACGAACGGCACGGGGAGCGCTGTGCCACAAACGGCACAGTGTACGCCCCCCTAAACTTCGAACGGCGTAGCGTAGGCCACTCCACTCCCACAGTATCCGGGAGAGACGTGCTCCTGCTGTACTGACGGGAGTAGGGTACGAAGCCTGCACCCTACACTCGACGAACTACTCGAAGGTGAGCATGAGTAGCCCCGGAAGCAACTACTTGGGACACGCGGTTCCAGGAGACCTATGCCGTCGCCAGCAACCCGTAACAGTTCTTCGTCGCACCATCATGACGGTCCGACGCGGAGAAGGACGCCCTACGCTGTAATCTAGTCCACACCCTCGATTTTGCCCCCATAGACCTGTCCCTTGCAACTATAAAAGGGGAGGGGGAGCACTTGTAAAACACGTTCACTTCCACCCCACACGCACTCAGTATCAATATCTCATCTCATATCATCCCGTAGTCACACACACACTCGTGTACACAGAACTCTGCTACAAGAACCCAGCGCACGCACACTAGGGACTTGGGCTCAGCGACCCTCTCCCGACTAGTTTGTAACCCCTACTACAGACATTTGAGCATAAAGAACACACCCCCTCAGACTAGACGTAGGGTATTACTCTCCGGAGGCCTGAACCAGTATAACCCCGAGTGTCTCTTGTGCAACTGTGCGGATTCAGACTGCGCTCGTATAAATTTACTTACTGGTGGTAACAAACCCCGACAGTTGGCGCGCCAGGTAGGAGGATCCGCATGTCTCGACGTTCATTTCAGGGTCTGCACGGCCCCTCCATCGTCATCTTCGACGGTGACCATCGCCAAACCGCTACCGATGAGCTAACCGATGGGATCGTCCGACCCACTCCCGACCGGGTACGAGATCCCTTTCGGGAGTCTGGACTTCCAGGCGATCGGAAACGGCTACCTCATGCACCTCCTCAACAGGGGCGCCGACACACCTGCACCGCCATGGGCTCCGGCGTCTGCCCCACGATCGCCCCGACGCAAGAGGCGTTCTGGCAGGCGCTCGCGACAGGCCAAGGCAGAGCGACGCAGGGTGGCACGTGTCGGCTCCCCTCCGCGGGTCGAAGCTGGCGAGCCACAACCCGTCGACGCCGCAGAAGAATCCCTGCCGTCGGCAGGCTCGACGGCGCACCACGCCAGGGGCAGTGCGCTGGCACCGACATTCCCCCGCATGACACGCAACGCGACAGCGGCATACTCCTCGTCGTCAGGCACGGACCTGGCCGCGTACGAGGACCTCCCGAGCCATCACCTCTTATGCAACCGGGGGCTCGCTGCGACCTCGCCCGATGAGCTGTACCCCGACTCCGACGGCACGGACGACATCTTGGGCTCGGAGTGGGACTATTCCGGGCTCCGGGATGCCGGCACTTTCAGCCGCTTCCAAACGGCGGCAGACTACTGCTTCGGTTACTCTGACAACTCCGACGCCGAGGGGTACGACCCCTCGCGCGAGTGCTTCGTCGTGGGCAACTCCCCATTCGCGCTAGCTCCGGCCCAAACTCCGGAAGGGCTCGCCCAGTCCGCCCACAGCTCGACAACAGATAGCGTAGCTGTGGCGCAGGACCCACCCAACGGCGCCACACAACGGGCGCAACTAGACGCGTTGGAGGATGCACAGTGCCAGCTCGATGACGAGCGGGCTTAGCTCCACCAACAACTCGGGCAGGACCCGAACCTGACTCTCACTCGTGTACGCGCAAGGGACATCCAACAGCGCATCATCAACAACGACCGAGACGTCGTCAACGGCACGCCCGTCTTCAAGAGGGCATCACAAAACCTGGCGGCGGTAGCAGTTCTTCTCTGGAAGATCCCAGAGCCTGCCACGCCTCAGGAAAAGGAGATGCATCAACAAATCAGGACACTCCTTGAGACCGCTGCCATGCAGCAGGCGGAGAGCTCCGCCTCTTGACAGCAGGCCTCGCAAGGTCGCGGGCACTCCGAGCCACGACAACCTGCGGCACCGTCACAACAGGCGCGCCGGTCCGAGAAGGTCAATGTTCCCGTCAAGAGCCGCCTGAGTCCCGACCGCGACGCGCGCAACACCATCAAAGCGCGGTGGAGGGCGGACACGGGCCATGGCGATGGCCACGAGCAACAGCCTCGCAAGGAGTAGAACCGGTGGCGCGGTGGCCGCTACGACAACGACAAGGATCGCAGCCGGAGTAACTCGCCCGATGCCCAAGGGCCTCAAGCCTTTGGAAAGAACGTGCGTAGTGCACATTTTCCTTCACGTTTTCGAGCTTCGACCTCCGTACCCAAGTATGATGGAGAAACCAACACTAGCATTTGGTTAGAAGACTACCGACTGGCGTGCAACGCCGGTGGTGCGCGGGACGACCTGTTCATCAGCAAGAACCTCCCGCTACACCTCGCAGTCTCGGCCCGCACGTGGCTCGAACACCTGCCTCGAGGCAGGATCGACAGCTGATCGCAGTTGCGCGACGCCTTCATCGACAACTTCCAAGGTACGTACGCCCGACCAGGAAATCCGTGGGATCTGCGCAACTGCAAGCAGATGAAAGGCGAAAGCCTGTGCGACTACATCCGACGCTTCTCCAAGCGGTGCACCGAGTTGCCTAGCACCACCGACACGGACATCGTCTCGGCATTCCAGAACGGCACCACGTGTGCCACGCTGATCCACCGGATCAGGCGGCGAAAGCCACGATCTACTCGGGAGCTCCTCGACATCGCCATGGACCACGCCAACGGGGAGGAAGCTGTCGCCGCAATGCTTAGTCCCAGCACCAGCAAGGGGAAGCAACCAGCAGAAGCTGATGGGGGTCTGTCCGCTCCGTCCAACAAGAAGAAGAAGAAGAAGAACAAGGACAAGCGGTACCGCGATGACACCCTGGTGGCTGCCGTCGATCAGAAGATGGTGAGGCCCAAGGGGAATCCACCCAAAGACCACTTCGAGAAGCTGCTGGAGGCACTGTGCTCCAACCACGAGGGCCCGGTCAAACATGCGCTCAAGGACTGCAACCTGATGAAGGCCTATCTCGCCGGCACACTGAAAAAGCGTGACACCGCTCCGACCAACGACGGAGGGAAGGACAAGGGCAACGACGAAGCTGGCTACCCCCATGAAGACGGAGCCGTCATGATGATCTTCGGGGAGTCGGTGGCGCGTCCACCCAGATGCCAGGAGAAGCTGATCCGGCGAGAAGTCTACCACGTCGAGCGCGTAACGCCGACGTATCTGAAGTGGTCGGAGACGCCAGTCACGTTTGACCGTCGTGACCATCCTGATCATGTTCCACGACCAGGCAACTACCCACTAGTCGTGGCACCCTTGTTTGGCTCTAAAAGCGTGCACAAGGTGCTGATGGATGGAGGTAGCGGCCTCAACGTCATCTACATCTCGACCCTCGACGATATGGGGATCCTGCGGTCCCGACTGCGGCCGTCGACGGTGCCATTCCACGGGGTCGTACCCAGGATGGAGGCGGTTCCCCTTGGGCAGATCGACCTGCCTGTCACTTTCGGAACACCAAGCAACTTCTGAAAGGAGACCCTCACCTTCGAGGTGGTCGGGTTCCCAGGGACGTATCACGCAATACTCGGAAGGCCAGCATACGCGAAGTTTATGTCCGTCCCCAACTACACGTACCTTAAGCTGAAGATGCCCGGTCTGAAGGGCATCATCACAGTAGGTACAACGTTCCAGCACGCATACGAGTGCGATGCTGAGTGTTTTCAGTTCGCTGAGGCACTGATCCAGTCCGAGAACCAAGACATCCCCAAGTCGTCCAAGCGAGCGGCATGCTCTTTCGAGCCCCCCAAGGATGCCAAGGAGGTGGCCGTCACCGACGATGGCCGCACGATCCGTATCGGGACGGCGCTCGATCCTAAATAGGAAAGCATGCTCGTCGACTTCCTCCGCGCAAACCTCGATGTGTTCGCATGGAAACCCTCCGACATGCCTGGGATTCCAAGGTAGGTCGCCGAGCACAAGCTTAACATTAAGCCTGGCTCGAAGGCGATCAAGCAGCATCTTCGCTGCTTCAACTCCGACAAATGCAAGGCCATCGACGAGGAAATCAAGAAGCTCCTTAGTGCAGGGTTCACTCGCGAAGTGTACCACCCTGAGTGGTTAGCAAATCCTGTACTCGTTAAGAAGAAGAATGGAAAATGGAGGATGTGTGTCGACTACACGAGCCTGAACAAGGCATGTCCAAAAGATCCGTTTCCATTGCCGCGTATAGATCAAGTAGTCGACTCGACAGCCGGGTGCGAAACCCTCTGTTTTCTCGATGCTTATTCTGGGTATCATCAAATCGCAATGAGCCTGGCTGACCAGCTCGCAACCTCATTCATCACCCCTTTTGGCGCGTTTTGCTACACATCTATGTTGTTCAGTTTGAAGAATGCAGGAGCCACATTCCAAAGATGCATGCGATGCGTCTTTAGCGACCTCATCGGACGGCTGATCGAGGCCTATGTAGATGATATCGTGGTGAAATCAAAAAAGGTGGGTGACCTGATCCCAGACCTTACTGCGGTCTTCGAGAAGTTAAGGGAGCACGGCATAAAACTTAACCCCGAGAAGTGCGTCTTCGGGGTCCCTAGAGGCATGCTACTCGGGTTCGTCGTGTCGGAACGCGGCATCGAGGCGAATCCTGAGAAGATCTCTGCGATCACAAGCATGGGTCCGATCAAGAACCTAAAGGGAGTGCAGCGCGTCACGGGATGCCTCGCGGCCCTCAGTCGGTTCATCGCCCGACTAGGTGAACGCAGCCTGCTGCTGTACAAACTCATGAAGAAGTCGGAGCACTTTACATGGACACCCGAGGCGCTGGAGGCGCTCGACTCGCTCAAGAACCTGCTCAAGAGCCCACCCGTGCTCACCGCACTGGTAGAGGAAGAACCCAAGCTCATGTACATCGCTGCGACGACTCAGGTCGTGAGCGCGGCACTGGTGGTCGAGCGGGACGAGCCCGGGAAGGCATAGAAGGTGCAACACCCCATCTACTTTGTAAGCGAGATCCTCTCCGACTCGAAGACGCGCTACTCGCAAATCAAAAGTTGATCTACACTATCCTCATCACCAAGCGGAAGCTCCGGCATTATTTCGACTCGCACCGCATCACGGTAGTGTCCAAATATCCTCTTGGCGAGGTCATACAGAGCCCAGAAGCAGAAGGAAGAATTGCTAAGTGGGCCCTCGACTTGATGGGACAGAATATCACATATGCGCCCCGCAGCGCCATCAAGTCCCAGGCATTGGCCGATTTCGTCGCCAAGTGGACGAAGATCCAAACTCCCCCCGCTCCCATCGAACACGAGACATGGTGTATGTACTTTGACGGGTCTCTCATGAAGGAAGGAGCCGGGGTCAGACTTGTCTTCATCTTGCCTCTGGGCGTGCGTATGGAGTACATGGTCCGACTGCATTTTGCGGCCTCGAATAATGTCATAGAGTACGAAGCCCTTGTCAACGGACTCTGGATCACCCGCAAACTCAGGATTTGACGGCTCGAGATCCGAGGGGACTCCGACCTGGTCATGGGACATGTGATGAAGGAGAAGAACTGCTTGAGTCCAAAAATGGCCACGTACTGTCAAGCGGTGCGCGAGTTGGAGGACAAGTTTCATGGGCTCAAGTTTAATCATGTGCTGCGCAAGTACAACGAGGCAGCAGACACTCTCGCGAAAGCAACATCAAATCAAAAACCCGTTCCGCACGGGGTCTTTGCTAGCGATCAGTACGAGCCATCCATCTGTTCTAAGGAGGACAAGCCGCTAGAGCCCTCGACACAAGAGGTCATGGAGATCGATGAGGTGCAAGAGCCCAACCTCGAAGACCCAGACTGGAGGGTCCCGATCCTCGAGTGGATGGTGGAAGGGAAATTGCCGCCCGACAAGGAGGAAGCACGACAGATAGCGTGTATGACCAAGTCGCACAGACTGGTCGACGGCGAGCTCCGACGAAAGGGCACCAAAGGCATACTCACGCGTTGCATCCTAGCCGACCAGGGCAAGGAGCTGCTACAGGAGATTCACGCCGGCACATGCGGGCACCACGCCAGGCTGAAAACCATCGTCGGAAAAGCCTTCCGACAAGGCTTTTACTGGCCAACAACAGTCGCTGACGCAACCTGAATCGTGCGCAGCTGCGAAGGCTGCCAGTTCTACGCGTGACAAACCCATCTCCCGGCACAGGCGCTTCAAACTATTCCCGTCACCTATCCCTTCGCGGTCTGGGGACTGGACATGGTCGGACCCTTAAGGAAGGCACCCAGGGGCTACACACACGTACACATAGCCATCGACAAGTTCTCGAAATGGATAGAGGCCAAACGTATAACCAACATCCGCTCCGAGGAAGTCATTGCGTTCTTCACCGACATCATCTACCGCTTCGGGATCCTAAACTCCATCATCACTGACAACGGCACCCAGTTCACCAGGAAAAAGTTCCTCAAGTTTTGTGACGACAACATCCGCGTGGACTGGGCCGCCGTGAGCCATCCAAGAACCAACGAGTAGGTGGAGAGGGCGAACGGTATGATCCTACAAGGCCTGAAGCCACGGATTTTCAAGCGCCTCGAGAAGTTTCATGCAACATGGGCCACAGAGCTCCCGTCCGTCCTGTGGAGCCTACGCACCACGCCTAGTCGGGTCACCGGCTGCACGCCTTTCTTCCTGGTGCACGAGTCGGAGGCGGTCCTCCCAACGGACATCGACTACGGCAGCCCACGAGTTCAAGCCTACACCGAAGAAGGCAACCAGGTCGCCCTCGAAAACGCCATCGACCAGTTGGATGAAGCGCGCAACGTCGCTCTACTCCACTCAGCACAGTACTAGTAGGCCCTATGCCGCTACCACGAGCGTAACATACGAAACCGCGAGTTCCAAGTCAGCGACCTCGTTCTCCGACGAGTTCAAAGCAATGAGGGCCGACACAAGCTCTCACCACCATGGGAGGGACCATTCATCGTCGACCAGGTGCTCTGTCCGGGAACTTTCAAGCTCAAATACGAGGACGGCAGGGTCATCTCCAACGCATGGAACATAGAGCAGTTACGCCGCTTTTACCCTTAATTTTTTTTGTTTCATCTTATGATAATGCAAGAGCTCCGAGCTACTTTCTTTTTCGTGAGATGATATCTTCAATCAAGCTTATGTCTTTTACTCGAGTAAAACGTTTTTAAGCCAATTTCATCCCATGGGTAAGTCTTCGACCTGTCCATGGGCTCGGGGGCTACTTGGGGCCACGGCACCCCTTCCCCACATGTTTCGAAAACTTTTTCGATCAAAAACCACCTACAGTTTCTCGTATGATCGTCATGGTACGCCCACACTTGCTAAAGGGAGACGGGCGATGACTCACGCGGCTGTAAACCTACGCTCGTCTGGGCCCCGAGTACTTACGCCCCTGCGGCTACGGTGCAAAGACCCACGAGCAAAGTTCACAACTCCGAGTTGTTGCTCCTTCGCTACCTCGAAAGCAGTCGGGCAACCGTCTAAACTATAACTCCGAAGAGTTTTCTTGTTTGCAAAAAACTCACACTTTCGTCTATCCTTCTCAAAAGTACTCGGGGGCTACTTGCCCGAGTGGTGCTACTTTAAGGCTAAGTCCGGCCGGGTCGCCAGGTTCCTACGCCCCCGCGGCTACGGAGCAAGACACCATAAATGAAGTCTTAAGCTACACTACTCGGACTCGCAAGTTCCTTAACTACTCGGGAGAAGGATAACACACAATGAAAAACAAATTAGTTCTTAACTTAGAGCGGTAAACGGTCACACGACCCACAAGTTTGTTACAAACTATCACAAAATATGATCAAAGGCCCCTGCGAGGCTACTCTGTTTCTTTTTACAGGCCCAGATCATGAAGCGCATGTTTGGTCATGGCTTCAGTGAAGTCGACGGCGCCGCTCTCAATAGCGTCGTACCCATCGTTGTCGTAGCCCGGGTACCACCCTTGGCTCAGCAACTCCCGGTCCAGCTTCGGATAGTGCGACAAGAAAATCGGTACCACCTTGCGGACGACGTCGCGTGCCACGTCCAGTGATTGCCGGCGAGCTGTCGCGGCGGCCTGTCCCAGGCGGTCCTTCAAATTGGAGCCAGCGGGGACCCCAAGATCGTCCATCGCGTTCACGATGGTCTCGGCCATCTTCTCGCGGATCGACTGCACCATCGCAAGGGTCATCTTTGTCTCCTCGTGCGACTTCAGCGCCTCCTCGAGCTCCGTCATGGTCTCTGAAGCAAAAGAAGGACGAACATTAGCGGAAAATGCCTTGTTTAAGAAGGTCAAAACATGAAGAAGGTACGCGTCTTACTATTGAGTCTCGCGGTAGACTCGCGGGCAAGGTCCACCAACTTCTCATTCTCGATGAGTTGAGTGGCCGCAACGCTCTCCTGATCTACGACCTGCTTCGCCAATTTGTTGCGGGCTACACGAAGAGCTGCTCACCCCAAAAAGCAAAACAACGTCACGTAATCAAGTAACTACACGTAAGCAAAAGTGTAAGGACAATAGGTCACGGGGCGCTCACCAACGATCTCCTCACGCTTCTTGGTGACTTCCCCGAGCTGGTCCTTCTCAGTGTTGACGTTGCTGATTTGGGCCTCGAGAGCGGTCACCCTTTCGCGGGCCACCTGGAGGTCGGACTCGGCCAGACCTGCTCTTGTCTCGATCTCCGTCTTCTCCTGGTTGGCGGTCCGGGCGGTGGTCTCGGCATTGGAATGCAGCTCCGATGCTGCCTGCTTCGCCGCGGCCAGCTTCTCCTCCAAGGCGGCCTTCTCCACCTGCGCAGCGACCGTGCGGTCCTCAGCGGACTTTGCCCTCGCTTCAAGGGCCGTGCGTTCGGTCGCCTGGTCGACCTCGCTGCCCGCCGCGACAAGATAGGTCACGGCCAGCTGTGTCTCCAGCTAGGCTTTCTCCGCCTGGAGCGCCTCGATGGCACGGGACTTGTCGTCGCAGCGCCCGACAAGCTCCTAAGCCACAAATGAGCTCCACGGTCAGAAAAAACGATGGAGGGCGTACGGAAAATGAAAAGCCAAGAATGAAGATTGCGACTCACCCTCGCGGCGGGCAGAACCAACCCCATGAGCGCCTGCTCCGATTGGCGCAACGCCCGATCGCTCTTGCGCAGGCCCCTCTCCAGATTTCGGCGGGCCAGGGATTTCGCACCACCATCAACGTTAAGGCCGATGGAGGTCTGGACCTGCGAGATAGGCACCAGCCAAAGCGGCAGCACCTCCGCCTGCTCCTCGAGCGCCGACACAGTCGATCACGGGCCCCTTGAGCTCTCTCCAACCTTCGAGGTCAGAGGTGGCGTCTGCTCCTCCGCTACCACAAGGGGAGAAGTGGCGGGGGAAGGCGACTCCGGAATGATGACGACCTCCTGGGCGACCAGCGGGGGGACGACACTGTTCGTGGAAGCTGCAGCCGACGAGACTGGAACGGCCTCCTTGGTCACTTCGACGACCGTCGTGGCCGGGGTCTCCTCGGCGGCAGGGATGGCCTGCTCCGCGACCACCATGGCGTCCTCCGCGCCCGCCAACGACTCGGGGGTTGGGCCCCCAGTATCTGTAGCAGTGCCGCCCGTCCCCACCAGTGACTCAGGGGTTGGCAGCTCGGCGTCCGCCGCAGCGCCGCCCGCCACCACCGACAACTCGGGGGTGGGCAGCTCAACGTCTCCTGCCGACGCTTCGGGGGCAGGGTCCTCCAGGGCTTGCTCTCGAGGTCCGGCGAGGCACCTCACCAACTCGGCTGCGTGGGCCGAGAGCACCTGTTCTGTGGGGGGATCACCCCCCAATCCCATCTGTCCCATCGACAGATCGCTGCGAGCAGGGCTCTCAGCTCCCGTCGGCGGGACCACCACTTCTTGGGTCCTGGACCCTCCCGCCTCCTCGACGGTCATGCCCGACAGGAGGATTGGCGGCGGACCGGCTGGCGGCGGCACGTCTCCGACCACCTGAGTCGGACGGCGCAACATCTTCACGGGCGCCGGCTCCATCGTGCTGGGTCAGGGTGTTGACACCGGATTTTGACCGAATCCAGAGTCAAAAGGATACCAGCTTGATGGAAGCACGAAAGGAGTCGTGATTGACGGAAGCCGACGGTTTTGCAAGCAATGATGCACGAAGTTGCATGGATATACATAGGGATTGGTACTGTATACGTAAAAGAAGGGATTATGGCCGGATTGATTAAAGGATTCAGAGCAATTGGCAGAAGCTGGACTTCCACAAGGAACGATCAGCTGCAAGCATATTAGCAAGGATAGCACACACAAGGGAACGTGAAGCTTCATGGCTGAGGTTGGTCCATTGATTAATAGAGAAGGCCAAAGTAATGTCAGAAAGGAAAAGCTAGTGCTTGTATGCAGAGGTCAAGGAAATCTATTTTGGAATAATCAGCGAGGGCAATCGGCTGGAAGGGTCACGTGCATGGCAATTAAATAAAGAAGAAAGGATCGGCAGGGAGAATCGGCAAGGACCTTTACCAGAGCATCGGCCAGGGGCAAAAGCTGGCTAGCAGTAACGAGGTTGGCTAGACAGATGAATCGGCCGATGGACACATGCAAATATGGACTGCGTGTAATTGGTTGGCAAGAAAAGATTATTTAAAGAAGATGAGACGGACCGTCCTGTGAAGGCATCACGCACGTGCATAAGCAATTAGAATAAAGAAAGGATAAGTATTGGAAGGAATAGGCTCATACGTACAAAGGAAAGGAAATTAAAGAAAGAACAGGAAGGTTACGTAGTGCTATCTTTCCTTTGCATGTATCAAGGAGCAGTCCAAGTTATCTACACTTGCAGGTACGAACGGAGAAGAGCTTAATTAGCAAGGACTCTACAAAGAAAGGGAATTAGAGTCCATGTATCTTAGTATTTCCTTTTATCTAGATATCTTGTATTAGGGAAGTCTTGTGCGAGTCATAGTCCTAGCTAGTCAGGAGTCATGGGTTCGGAGTATAAATATGTACCCAGGGTCATCGTAAAAATTATCACACGATCAATATCAAAACCGCCTCCGGGCACCCCTTTACCAATTATTGCATCTACTTTACTGCATCTACTTTTCGGTGACTTCACCTTCGTACCTTTTCTCTTTCACGAGTTCTCGCAAACTCGTCCGGCTGCATCGCTTCGATCTCCGGCTTGCTGGTGAGTTCCGCTTTACCGAATAATATCTAGGCTTTAACCTCCGGGCGCATCGCTGAGGTTTCGTCTAGATTTATTCACAGTTTATCGATATCGGCTAGATTAGCAAGTTTATTCTTGTTTCTTTAGCTTTTATCACCTATCTATCCAGCTCGATCTAGATATCGTCGGCTTTTATTGTCTTAAAATATCATCTGTTCTCATAGCCGGCTTAGATTTATTCGAGTGCTGACGTCACGATCGGCTGTCTTGGCCGATCTTTCTACGCATACTTACACTTCGGCTGCTTTTAAGCCTGCCGATCCCGTTTTACTGCATCGGCCGATCGACAGATACACATACTACTGAAGATCCATCGGCTCTCTAGCCAATTTTCCATTGTCAATCAACAGGTCAGATTGGCTGGCACGCCTCGCTACAGACCGGGGAGTCACGTGTGCTGCGCGCGGAGGTGACGTCCTATTTTCACGTCAACACAGGGCCCCTAAAACATAAAGGGAGTTGTAACACCAAGCAGGTAATGAACATGTTTCCAAGGGATTCAGGATGCCGATCGGAGATCAGCGAGCCGGGACTTACGTCGCCGCAATATGGCGGGACTGTTTCGAGCTCCCCAAGGTCAAGCCCGGGGAGGGCGCCGCTCGTTTGCTCCCCGAAACCAGAGCGGAAGCCGGGGCGGAATCCTGCCGAAGTCCGGCGACGATCGTGGACTAGAGACGCTGCTGAGAGGTGGATGACCCCCCGCCCTATACCCTGGGCGGGGCAGAAGCCCTCAGGGTGTTCCTCCGCTCCTGCGGCGAGTGTCTCGAGGGGAAGTCCGACCTCTGGCGCGAAGAAGAACGGCGCGAGGCCTCGCGCTCTGACGTGCGGCGAGAGGAGTCCCCGCGCTGGGAGGAGCTCCTACACCTCTCACGGTCACCGTGCTGAGAGGTGAGGCTGCGCACCTCGAACTGGTCTACTCGAGGAGACCGGGGCAGTGCCTGCCGGCTTGAGCTGGCTCCCACGACGGTCGAGGCGGACTCCGACCTAGCGCGCGGTTGTGAAGTCGCTTGCGGCTCGTCGTCACTCCACATGAACTCGGAGCTTTCCCTAGTGTTCGGCCGTGTTTTCGAGGGGTCCTCGTTCTCGGAAACGTCAACCTCCTGAGCATGCCGACGCGACGCGCGGCCGTCGTTCCTCGGCCACTTCTCGATCTCCTTCTGCTGGTGGGCCTTCTTGCGGTCAGCCTGCCACTTGTCCCTCGCGGCGATCCACCTGGTGCGCGCCCGGTCCGCCGGTAGAGGAGGGCGTGAGGTGAGGATGTCCACCTTCCACATCTGGACAAATACGAAAAGATTAGTACCTATCACGAAAATCCTAAGAACAAGTCAAAAGGTGTCCAGAAAAGCGTACCAGGGCCGAGGTGGTCGGGTGAGGGAGCATCGGCAGCAGGTCCAGCGGCAGCCAGAACAATTAGATGATCCCGGTGGCCTGCGACACCCGGTGCTAGACCTCTTCCTCCGAAGGCAGAGGGTTGGCCGTCACCGTCCCCTCGAAGGGGGCCCGGTCATCCGTCATCTCAAAGATGCACAGGGGGCGTCGGCAGAGCGGAACGATCCCCCTCGCATGGTAGCTGCCGATGACGGCTACAAAATCCACGCCATGGTCGCGGAGCATCTTGAGGGCCTTGAGGGCGTCCGAGAGGAACCGGGGCTGGTCTTTCTTCTTCGGCCCGTACTTCCACTTCTCCGGCACGCGGTCGAACCAGAGGCCGATGTAATCGGGGAGTGGGTGCTCGGGGTCGTTCTTGAGGTAGAACCAGTCTCGGTGCCACCCACTGTTGGAGCTCATCAGGGAGGTGGAGATGTACTCGTCCATCCTCCCTTGCTTCACCCGAAGTCCGGCGCACCCAATCGCCGTCGCGGTGCGGTCGTCCTTCAGGCACACGAACTTATAAAAGTACCAGAACAGCTCCCAGTAGGCTCCCTGGCGCAGGTACCCCTCGCACAATGCCTCGAACACCGCCATCTGCTAGATGCCATTCGTGTTGAGGTTGTGGAGTTGAAGACCGTACTCCTTGAGTACGGCACGGATGAATCACCCCGCCGGGAAGGAGAAGTCGCGCTCGTGGAAGGCCACGAACGAGACCACGTATCCCGTCGGGGGTTCGGGGGCGCGCTCGGCTCCGGGAAGCCTCCACTCCTCCGCCTCGGTGTGCTGCGGCAGCATGCCGTCAGCGACGAGGCGGTCGAGCTTGGACCAGGTCACACTTGAAGGCGCCCAGTTCGACATGGCGGCGGCGAAGAGAAGCGATTTCGCGACTGGAATCAAAGAAGGCGCAGGGGTGTGAGCGCGGCGGATGCGGAGGCTAAGGCAGAAGCAACGGCGGCGGAACGAGCGAGGAAGAAGAAAGGGAAAAAGCCCAACCGGCAGCCGCGTTATATAAGAGGAAAACAACCGTGCCCTCAGCAGTTATTGCCCGGCCCGCCTCGGGCCACATCCCCCACGCGCCGAAGTGTCTCTCCTCAAAAGGCGCGCCTACTGGTGCCAACCATGTACGAACACGCTACCATGTCACCTGTAGCGGGCCCACGAATCCCCCGACCGGCGCGGAATCCCCGCCATTTACCCCACAACACGCATTTTTGCGCAACGTGCAACGATACGAAAACTCTCACGAATTCAAGATTTAAACATTTAACCCCACGCACAAGTCTCCGACTTGTCAGTGAGCTCGAGGGCTATCACCCGCGGGTGCACTCGCGCGCCCCTGTCGGAAAAAATATATCCAACCTCTTCGTCTCCACGGCCATTGAACCTAGTAGCGAGTCCTTGACTCCCTCACCAGGCTCGGGGGCTACTGACAAGGCCCTGGACCAGGGTCCACCACGACCACTAAAAAACGCAGTACGGACTGACACACAGTGTACTTAGCGGCTAGTACAACGAGTACTACGCCTCCGAGTACCTGGCAGCCCGTACAACCAGTTTCCGTCATGGGCCAGGAACTGGGCGGCCCATGTGCCCCACTACCCCCTCCTCTGAGTACATGACGGCTCACGCAACAAGTCCACCGACCACGTAACGCTCCGCACGAGTAGTTACCGTCTCCCTCTCCGACTACTCGCTCGCACGAGTAGTTTCCGTCCCCGACCAGTTCAAGCTTCCCATCGAAGGCAACGGCAGCGCGGGCCCCCGCTGATATCCCGGGATATTCGCGCGTGCTCGCCCACATGTCGCCACGTGCCCGCTCCTCTACGACGGGCTGCCCTAACCAGGCCGATCTGGTGTCAGAGGGCGGATCCGTCCACTATGCCACGAACGGTACAGTAAGCGACGTACCACGAACGGCACAGTGCACGCTGCACCACGAACAGCGCAGTGTACGCTACCTCCTAAACCTCGAAAGGCGTGGCGTAAACTACTCGTTCGCACGAGTAGTTTCCGCTCCTGACAAGTTTAAAGCTCCACATCGAAAGCAATAGCGACATGGGCCCCCCGCCGATATCCCGAGATATCCGCGCACGCTAACCCAAACAACGCCACGTGCCAACCCCTCCACGGCAGGGCGCCCTGACCAGGTCGATTTGGTGACAGAGGGTGTATCCGCCTACTGTGCCATGAACGGCACAGTGTGAGTCGTAGTACGAACGGCACGGGGAGCGCTGTGCCACGAACGGCACAGTGTACGCCTCCCCCTAAACTTCGAACGGCGTAGCGTAGGCCACTCTACTCCCACAGTATCCGGGAAAGACATGCTCCTGCTCTACTGACGGGAGTAGGGTACGAAGCCTGCACCTTACACTCGACGAACTACTCGAAGGAGAGCACGAGTAGCCCCAGAAGCAACTACTCGGGACACGCGGTTCCAGGAGACCTAGGCTATTGCCAGCAACCCGTAACAGTTCTTCGCCGCACCATCATGACGGTCCGACGTGAAGAAGGATGCCCTACGCTGTAATCTAGTCTACACCCTCGATTTTCCCCCATAGACCTCTCCCTTGCAACTATAAAAGGGGAGGAGGGGAGCACTTGTAAAACACATTCACTTCCACCCCCACACGCACTCAGTATCGATATCTCATCTCATATCATCCCGTAGTCACACACACACTCGTGTATGCAGAACTCTGCTACAAGAACCCAGCGCACGCACACTAGGGACTTGGGATCAGCGACCCTCTCCTGACTAGTTTGTAACCCCTACTACTGACATTTGAGCATAAAGAACACACCCCCTCAGACTGGACGTAGGGTATTACTCTCCGGAGGTCCGAACTTATATAACCCTGAGTGTCTCTTGTGCAACCGTGCGGATTCAGACACGCGCTCGTATAAATTTACTTGCCGGCGGTAACAAACCCCGACACACGTCGTGCCTCCTCCTACGCTGTCACCCCTGGATGAGTGGGAGAAAGAGATGATAGAGAAGAAGAAAAAATAAGATAAAGAGAAGAAGATGAGTGGCTCACGGGGAGAGGAAAGAATAAAAAAGATAAGGAGAGAGAGAGGCGCTGGCGGTGGGAACGCGGCTTTAGTCCCGGGTGGTGTCTCACCCGGGACTAAACAGTGGTGTTTCCACCCGAGACTAAATGCCTGCACTAATAATTGCTGCTAGTAGTCTCAGTTGGTATTACTCGGTGCAGTCGCGGCCATTTGAGGCCACGTCGATGCATGGTATTTAGTCCCGGCTCTAAATTTGATTCGGGACTAAAAGGCCAGAACCAAAGGTGGGTTCTCTTCCGGTGGACTAGGACCTCGACCGGGGTGGCCCTAGTCGTAGCTCTGCCACTGAGTGGGAGTATCTTTTATTAATCCTCTCAAACCTTTGTAGATATTAATGCATAAGCCAATGGAGTTAACATTATCTTTTCCCCTATAACACCCTGTTTAGTTCACAAAAAAAAATTCTCCAAAAATGTCTTCATCAATCTTCGAACACTAATTAGAAGTATTACCCTGTTTAGTTCGCAAAAATTTCTCCAACTACAATTTTCGGACACTAATTAGAAGTATTGAATGTCAATTAATGACAAAACCCATTTCAAAACCCTCCTAATTTTTCGAGAAGAATCTAACGAGCCTGATTATGCCACGATTAGACAACATTGTGCTACAGTAAACAATCTCTAGTGACGGATTAATTGATCTTAATGGATTCGTCTCACGATTTCACATACATCTGTGTAATTAGTTTTGTAACTAGTCTACGTTTAATACTCCTAATAAGACTTAAAAGGGGACCGCAAAAAATTCTCCAACACTTTTCACCGAAGTAAACAGGGTCTAAACATGGATTAATGACAAAACTCATTTCATAACTCTTATAATTTTTCGAGATGAATCTAACAAGGCTATTTATGTCATGAGTAGACAACATCGTGCTACAATAAACAATCTCTCATGACGGATTAATTAGTATTAATGGATTCATCTCGCGATTTCCCGTCCATCTATGTAATTAGTTTTGTAATTAGTCTACGTTTAATACCTCTAATAGACCTTGAAAGGGACCTCCAAAATTTTCTCCAAAATTTCTAAAGGAATATACACTATATTGGGTACCTCTAAATGTGACACACTTAAATATAATTTTCATGATAATAGATGCCACCGCATGTGTTTCTTAAAATATTTTCATTCATGTACTCCATCTGTTTCATATTACCCGTCGTTTTGACTTTTCTAGATATATTTTTTTGTTATGTATCTAGACATAAGTATATATCTAGGTGCATAGAAAAAAAAGAATGTATCTAGAAAAACTAAAACGATAAGTAATATGAAACTGAAGAAGTAATTTGTAAAAATTAATTTTAAAGACATACCCATGGATTTGTTCTTATCATGTCATCAGTGACTTTTTGTGATAAGTTTAGATCCTGTCGGAGTTTTATATCCAGCAACTTCCATAGGGGGTACCCGTCGGAGAGTAGATAGTAGGGGATCGCCAGACCTGGAACTCGAAAGTATGCGCGGGGACACAAGATTTATACAGGTTCGGGTAGCCAGAGTAGCGTACCCTACGTCCTGTTTGGAGTAGTATTGCGCCCTGCGCCTAGATGTTGTTCCCCGGAGGGATTGTCGATGTGTTCCTAGGTACCCGGCCCTCCTTTATATAGTCCAGGGGGCGGGTGACTAGTCGGTTACAAGGTAGGAGTCCTAGTAGGATTACACGGCACGAGTCTTAGTAGGATTACAGGGGAATTCTAATAGGAGTCCGTCTTCATCCTTCCTTGCAGATACCCGGGGTGTATGCCCGACAAGCCCCCGAGCACTTTGTAGTCGAGAGTAGTAGTTCGAGTAGTCTTGAAGCCTCTTCGAGTAGTTCTTGAGCGTCCTCGAGTACTGCTTGGAGAAATCTTCAATAGTACTTGAACTGCCACGAGGCTGGAAGGTGGTCCAGCTCATCTGTCTTGAAGTCGAGATTATATGGAAGTGTGATCGCAAAATCGCACTCCATATGGAGTAGCCCCCGAGCCTTAGGTTGAGTTGTGGACTCTGGCTGAGGGTCAATCTTGATTCTGCTTCCGTCTTGAAAAAATCAACTGATGGGTGTAACCTAGTAGCCCCCGAGCCTTGGAACGATTGACAAATCAATCCAAGGGTCTTCAGTGTTCGCGGAAGTCATCATCTGAGTACTCTTGCAGCGTTCAGCCCCCGAGCTCGTCACTGGGTGAGCTGTATGAGCCACGTCGAGTAGTTGTTGGTATCGAGCCCCCGAGCTAGAGAGCTAGCGAAGACAACTCAAGTCGTCGTCAAGTAGTGATTTGACGTGTAGCCCCCGAGTTTGGGAACTAGCTGCGCCGATGGAGGTACGTGGAGCGTCCTGGAGAGTCATCACAGGAGCTTGATCTGAAAGTAAAGATGCGTACATTATGTAGCATATTTGTAGAAATTGAATCTACAAGTGACAGATACAAGATACAAATGTGTATGTAAATGTAAATGTCATGCGTCATTCTCTTGTTTCGGTCGTAAGGCGTCGAGTAGTTAGCCTGATGCGGTTAAGCGCCCAGTCTCTTTGGTCGCTGTTTAGCCATAGCCGCTGGGGGCGTGGAGGCATGACAGGAGAGCTGGTTTAAGCGCCCGGTCTCTGAGGAGCCTGTTTAGCCATAGCTGCTGGGGGCGTGGAGGCATGACAGGAGAGCCGAGGCTTTGCGCGGATCAAGGCGTGTGCTACTGGAGCGAGACCATTAAGAGGTAGACGAAAGTAGTCGGCATGGCGACAAGAGAGAGCGTGATTGCTCGTGAAGTAGTCATTGAGACTGTTCCGCATGGCGGAGAGAAGAGAGCGCGTGTTGTGCGCAGTGTAGCTCTGCTGGCAAGTAGTCATTGAGAGGCGTACACGAAGTAGTCTTCAGCGTTGGTTCCTGTATGCGGAAAACAAGCCGAAGAAAAAATAATTATTGAAATAAGTGACTTAGCTTGATTCGTGGACGGTTGTTGCTGAAGTCGACTAGTCGGAAGTGGATGCGACTAGTTGTTGATGGCGTGGAAGCCGTTCTCGACTAGTTTTCTGGTTGAAACTAGCCGAGATGAGTAGTCGAAGTAGTCGTCGGCGAGTCGATGCGGCTGATGTTGATTTTCGTGTAGTCTTCCGTGTGAGCCAAGCCGTATGTCCAGCTTGTAGCTTCTCCGTTGCTGGTGCGTTGCTGGTGTACATGTAGCATAGAGCAATCTTGATGGTCTTTGCGTACAGCTTGATGCTCTGATGGAACGGAGTACTCAAAGCAATGCTCTGGTTGGCTTTTTTTTTCTGGATGCGTGCGCTTCTGCTGTAGACTTGTAGCCGCTGCTTCATGGGCCTTCGTGCTTCTGGTTAACAGGCAGGCATGCGGAAGCAATCTTGGACTTTTTTAGAATCGAACTGCAGTTCCGTCTCCTGTCTCCGTTTCCATCTCGAACTCGGCGAGTTGTGGCGTGCGATTAGGAGCACGGATTGATTTCGCCTCGACGGAACGTGGCGACTTCAACTCGGAACCGAGCACGGAATTGCACCAATCAGCAGTCACGCCACGTACTTTGTAGATTGATCTTGATTTTGAAAATAGGTCCTTCGAATTCGTCTAATGGTCGTGACGATCGCCCCACGGTGGGCGTCAATGTCAGAGTTTTATATCCGGCAACCTCCATAGGGGGTATCTTCGGAGAGTAGATAGTAGGGGATCGCCAGACCTTGAACTCGAAAGTATGCGCGGGGACACAAGATTTATACAGGTTCGGGTAGCCAGAGTAGCGTACCCTACGTCCTGTTTGGAGTAGTATTGCGCCCTGCGCCTAGATGTTGTTCCCCGGAGGGATTGTCGATGTGTTCCTAGGTACCCGGCCCTCCTTTATATAGTCCAGGGGGCGGGTGGCTAGTCGGTTACAAGGTAGGAGTCCTAGTAGGATTACACGGCACAAGTCCTAGTAGGATTACAGGGGAATTCTAGTAGGAGTCCGTCTTCATCCTTCCTTGCAGGTACCCGGGGTGTATGCCCGACAGATCCACCTACCAGCTATATATGGTTTATGAAGTGGAACGAGTATGATTTGCCACACTAGCGTTTAAATCGTGATTCTCAGGTGTATAATTTTGTATAACACACACACATATATATATATATATATATATTCATTCTACTCCCGGGTATAGTTGCTCCTACGTTCAAAAAAGCACTTTGCGTGTATATATATATATATATATATATATATATATATATATATATATATATATATATATACACTTGTCTGTAAAAGGACCCCCGCAAATTTGCAATCAGGGGAAATATTCAAAGTAGTGTGCCTAGTGGAGAAAGACTGCAAGAGAGTCGATTGTGGATGTACTGGTCCACCGTCCACCTGTTATTGACGTTTTCCTCACCTTTTTCAGGTGGTGGAAGGCCATCAAACCGGTGGAGGTCGATGGCTACTCGTACCAGGTGAGTAAAACGAGGCTGTAAACTACTCAGAGGAGTGGTGTGACATCCACGATCCGTCAGCACAGAGTGGAAAGAGAGAAAATCAACAAGAGGTCATGTTTACTTCCTAAAATTTCAAACTACTCGTCACATCAAACTTCGGACACTAATTAAGAGTATTAAATGTAGATTAATGACAAACCCATATCACAACCCCTACCTTAATTTTCGAGACGAATATAACGAGCCTAATTATGTCATGATTAGACAATGTTGTACTACAGTAAACAATCTCTAATTAGACTTAATGGATTCGTCTCGGAATTTCCCGTCCATTCATGTGATTAGTTTTATAATTAGTCTATGTTTACTACCTCTAATAGACTTTGAAAGTGACTCGGTGAACTAAACACACCCTGAATGGACGTGGGTCAAGTAGTGCCTAAACAGAGGAAGAAGATAGTGTAACAGACGAGGGAAACCTTTCTTATTTCTTTCAATTATTGAGACCGATTTCTGACCTCTTAGTGTCCAAGACGTTGACTTTGCTTTTTGGCTATTGAACCTTTTTTTTTTGACAAGTTGGTATAAACGCAGGAGTTGAATCAGCACATGATAAGAAGATAAGGTATTCCATCAGGCCTCATCTTTGCCTTGTGGCTAAATCTTTAAAGGTAGTTCTGCGTTACTCCCTCCGGTCATAAACAAAATGATGTTCTGTGTTGTTTGAAGTTTATAATTTTAAAATTTTCATTGCACATTACTCTTGAGTCTTGACATGTCAAGTTTCAATATTTAAAATTGCATGGATGGATTTTTCATGAAAAGTTGAAATGTAATTTCATAAAGAGTATACTTTCTCCTTTTCTTTCGTAACGTGCTAAAAGTATTAGTCGAAATTGTCTTCGAACATACAGATGCGCTGTTCCTACGACGCCAGCTAGACAACTCTGATCCAATCTTGAATCGTCATTCCACATTATCATATATGATCCGAGGTGAGAATTTTGGTACTCTGTTTGAGCCCCATGGGATTAATAAGATCATACAAAGCATTTCATGACAACAACTTTGTAAACTTATAAAATAAGGTGATAACTACCAGCAATCAAGTTTGTGTTTAATCAACATGTTTATACACTTTTACATGTTGTAATATACTAAATAATATGATACTTGATCCATGGAGTTTTTAAACGAGCTGTGACGATATAGTTTGATTAAGACAGGTAAGTGCACTCAAGTTTATTTACAAAATATTTTTTACCAAAATAAATGTTATACACCTTAACTTTTACAACATGTTTTATTTCTATACAAAATATATGTATTTTCCAAATTATGATGTAATCAGAATTCTACCTCTGGTTCTATCAGATAAGGCAAAGAAAAAAAAAAGATCCTACCTACGATCTCTTTATTTGACAACCTTGAGTGCCTCCCTACATTCGAGTTCTCTCACGAGTCTACATATAGTTCCTCCTCCATTTCTTTTTTATATAGGTCAAATGCAGTCCCTATTTGTAATTTTTGGCTCATATAGAAGTAAAATGATTGCGGCGCTGGATTATTCCAATGATGAATTGTCTTTGGTGGGTACAAAGGCTGTTTTGTCCGTACTGGCTTAAGAGTACCCTATGCCGTACACAAGGTTAAACAAACACTTGATGTCGCTGTGACAGTGCTGCTGATGCCTCAATCTCATCGATCTGGCCACAAGTGAACAAGGCACTAAATAATTCATTGGTCAGTGGTAGGAGTATTACATTGTCCCCTGCATTGGATCAGCTATCCACCTGATTAATTATCCAGTATGCAGGTAGCTAACTGCTTGGTTAATCATTATTCCACTGAACTGTGCAGGTTTTGATGGAAGAATCAAGGGATTTTGAGTAAGATGAAACCTATTGACCTGATCTAGAAAAGGTTTGGGGAACAAGTGAACTACCATTGACCTGATGATTTCTGGAACACGGAAAGAAATACAATAAAGTATATGATTATTGGTTTGAGGAATGTCTTGACAATCAGGCAATTGCGAACAAACTTTCCAGACATTTTTCAGAAGAATAATCTTGACACAGAAACTGAAAAGCAAGTGTTGCTGGAAAAAATTGTTGTAAAATGCTAATTGGCATTACAATACGGAGTGCTTTCAGAGAAGCATTTCAATGACAGACAATGTACAACGTAACCGGAATTACATGTCATGATTCAGACATTGTTCATCCCATTACAAGAAATCCACACCAAAATTATGTACACAGGGGAGCCTATCTAGAGCAATCATCCATCAACTCTCTTCTAGGAGGCAGAGGAAGAAGAAGACAGCACACTGAGAGCAAATCGCAACAGCTACCTACCTTTGCAGGTGGCGCACAGTCAGCGCTGTGGCGCCACGCTACACTTGGCTCTCGAGGTCCGGCTGCCGGCGGCCGGAGGACCCCGCCGCCGCCTCCTTGGCGCCAGCCTTGGGCGCCGGCAGCGCGGGGCGGGCGCGGCAGACGGGGCAGGTGGCGCGCGCGCAGAGCCAGGCGTCGACGCAGGCGGCGTGGAACGCGTGGCGGCACCCGGGGAGCGCGCGCACCGCGTCCCCGTCCTGCATGGCGCTCAGGCACACGGCGCACTCCATGGGCGAGGCGCTGCCGTCCCCGCCCTCGCAGTGCGCGCCCGCCTTGAACATGAGCACCGGCATGGCCGCCAGCGCCGCCTTGTCTATACCGGCGGCGGGCCTCTTCCGGGGAGGCAGCCCCTCGCCGGAGCTCGTCCGGTGCACGCCGTCGCGGCCGCTCCAGCGCACGTACAGGTAGTTCATGTACAGGATCACCCCGTACAGCACCAGGCACACCGCCGTGAACGCGCCCACCAGCTCCAGCGTCGCGCCGGAGGTGCAGCACCTGCCGCGCCCCGCCGGCGGCGCCGTCGCCGCCACCGGAGGAGTCCCGGCTGACGCACCCGCCGTGGACATGCTCTGCTCAGCTCGCTCTCGCTCGTCGATCAGCTACTACCAGCTAATAGGATGCCACTCTGGAGCGCGCACAGCGCCGTGGCGCGCGTTTCTTGCTAAGCTCGACTGGTCACCGGCGGGTTGGTGCGAGGAGAGAGAATTGTTATCCGATTTGGGGAGTAATAATGGTGGGGCTCGGATTGGTGATCTGGAATGCTCCGGAGGTTTGGAACTTTGTATAGCAGCGGATCCGGATTATGCAAGCGATTAGCCGATTAGCGTGAGGATTAATTAAGTGATTAGTTAATTGTGGTTTGGTGTGCTCACTGCTCCTGGAGGGAGAAAGGTAAAGGGAACGCGCGCCGCGCGGGCTTCTGTTGCCACGAATGGGGCGGTTGGGGACGACGCTGCCATCCTGTTAATGGGTTGGAGTGGCAGTGAGCGGCTGAGCACACGGATTTGGATCTGGAAGAAAAAAAAAGCACATAGATTTGGAGATTGACCTGATCACCTATTCACCTGATAGCTCGCCAAATTTAATCTTGTAGGGTTATCGTTAATTAGTCTGGTTTAGTTTGTTCACAATCGTTTCATTCTTTTGTTCATTTTGTTTTAGCCATTTTTTTGTGTGTTAAAGTACGTTACGGTTCGAGGATGCTCCAGTGTGAAGCCTATTATTGTGCTTGTTAGAAGTAACTGAAAATAACCTAAATTTCTATCTTTGGTTTATTTATATTCCAAATCCAACCTTAAACCACCTATGCTGTTTTGCAATTGTTTTGTTATATTCTGTTCTATAATTTTTTTTTCTAGATTATTTTTACCTTTTAGATTCTATATATTGACCTTGTGCATGGTAAATTCTACTTTACTAGTTTATTTCTTTTCAAAACCATCATGTAGCCAAAAAAGATAAAAAAGGGATGGCCACATGAAAGACATGATGGGCTGATAGCCCTGCATGTAAAATTTCTACTTATTGCGAACCTGAATTAAATCCTAAAAAGTTAATAATCCAAGTATGTCCTTATTTAAATAATCGATTTGTCAAAGAACAGCCTCATTAAGGGGTGATGGGCCTTTGGACTTTGGTGTTTTTTAGTCATTGAAATATTTGTAGTCATCAGAAGGTTTCTGAATTTCTATTTACCATCCTAACGGTGGGCGCCTCCGGATTCTTCGTCCTGTTGAAGTTGACTCGTGGAATTTGTAGAGATGGGCCTAGATTATTGCAAGAAACGAAGAAATGGCGGGGGCAAAATTATTTGAGTGATGATGGGGACAAGGGAAGAATTAGGCAGAACTGGGCCAGAGGCTTCCAGAGCAAGTGGACAATAACATGATGCCTATCCACAAGGAATGATCAGCTAGGAGCCCATGAGCAGCACCTGCTCATGGTCTCTCATCGTCTGGAAGGTGGAGGAACTGGTCTCCAATGGTAAAAGGTGAACATGAAAACTACTGACAGAGATACGACTGTTCTACTCGGCGAAAAGATCTGCACGAGCAAATATTTGCTCTAGCATGTCAGGCACAGTACAAATGGTTTTAGGGGGGGGGGGGGGGGGGGGAAAAAGACTAATGAAGGTAAAACACTGAATTTTCATTTTTCTGAATTTTGTTCTGCCCCGATGTCCTTAGGAGCAGCTATTGCTAGAACCGTGGTCAAGTAGTTGTGCGTTCAGCTAATATAAAGAGCTGACCAGATTATGTATTTTGGGGCCAACAAGATGGGAGAAGGCAAACACAAAGATGGCAACGAATCATCTACTATTTAAGAATATCTTGAAAGCACATGACATGTTGCATCATCGATCCTGTTTGTGACTATACTAAATTACAACGTGGATATCGATCGATCTGATCGCATACTAAACATTTAGTGGTAATGATGAAATTTGCTTAGATGTGGGGTGCAGCTTTCTATTCTTTTCTTCTTATTTTTGGCAAGGGATAGATGGGCATATCTATAGAGTAGGTTTGCTGCATTTTTTATCTGCTACACTCTGGTGTATTATTGATGATGCAAATGACGGTTCCAGGAAGTTGATCTTTATCATCTGCAAATAGTCATTGCATTTGGACTTGCAGTAGTTCTTAAATTTTTTTATAACAAAATGCCAAATCTCTAAGAGTTTGCTATTTTTAACTTGACAAATCTTATGATTTGACAACTTCTAAAAGATTTGTCAAGCTAAAAAAATGCATCTCTAAAAGTTTGCTATTTTAACTTGCCAAACTAAACTTTCTCTCTTATATATTTGCATCAGGAACCCTTCTGTATGCTATATTTCTTTTTCTCCCACTTGTCTCCGTGCGAGCGCGTATCTTTACACGTTGGAGGTTGATTTTTCTCAAGTTGTCAAAAATATCAAGTCATTTACCAAACTATTTGAGATGTGTTTTCAGCATTTTTATCTACAATTAAAGTTGTCGACTTGATTTGGTCAACTAGTGGAGATGCTCTAAGTTTACAGTAACAAAGCAAGCAGGAACAAGCTATTTCGAAAGGCTATATACTTCCTCCGTCCCTAAATAAGTGTCGTTGTTGGTGTGCGTGTCACAAGTTTGACTTGATTTGTAGAAAATATATGTAATATTTGTGTCTTCAAATAATTTTGTTAAAAAACTAGATTCAAATATCTTTCTAATGATACTAATTATGTATCATGAATATTAATATTTTTTTGTTATAAAATTAGTCAAAGTTATTTCTTGGGAAGCGCAAACGACACTTATTTGAGGATGGAGAGTGTATGTCCAGCTGTCTTGTTGCTATGCGGAAATGTGCCTGTCAGTTCTGGGTTTCATTTTCTGCACGAAAGCTGTCCCATCGCAAGATGGTTATTTTTATACGACGGAGACACAACAGAGGGCGCAGTACAGGCATATAGTACGTGGCGTCGAAACTCGCAGCACAAATGGATCAGGTTTGGACAGTGACCCAAAGCGTAGGATGTGGTCGTGGGGAAAGGCGGCTGCCAACCAACGGTTGCATTTTATCATCAGTTGGTTTTAGATACCGGTCAAGTTTCAGCAGGTTTCATCAGCTAGTAGGCCAGTTCCAGAGAATTCCTTGCCTTGGGTGTTTGTGTATGCGGTATGCTGCAGTACTTGAGACGACAAAAGATGATCAAAATTTAATTCTCCAAGCCAAGGTTTTGGCATCAGCCTCTATTTCATTTTCCTTTTCTATTTTCTCACTTTTCCTCTTCATTCTCTCTTTCTCTTCCTTTCCTTTCCTCTTCTCTTTCTTCCTTATCTACTTCCTCTTCCCACGGAAGCCGCACGCGCAGCTCTCCTCGAGTCTCGCCGGCCGCCGTCCACTCCTCCGACGCCTCGCCCCTGTAGACCCGCCCGGCCTCCATCTCCCCCAGCGCTCGCCCTGGCCTCTCCTTCCCGGCCATCCCCGGCGGCGCCTCCCTTCCCGGAGCGAGACGAACGCGGAAGCCACGGCGACGGCGGGCGAACCTACTTGCGACGGCTGCGGCGCGTCGAGGAGGTGCAGGCGCATCGAGGAGGTGCGGGCGCAGAGCGTTTCATCTCTCCTCCCTCACTCCCTTCCTCCCATCTCTCTCATCCTTTCTCTCACCGTGGCCGGCGGCGGTCGGATCCAGGCGCTCCGTCCCTGCTCTCTTCCAGGGCGGGGCGGTCTCCTCTTCCCTTGTAACACCTTGAAATTTTCAAATTCCAGGATGTTAATAGGAAAAATAATTAAGCAACGATTTTCTCATAATTTTAAAATTTGCCTAAATTTTATTCTCTTTTCAGGAAATTTAGTATAGGAAAAGACAATTGTTTGTTTTTATAAATTAAATAAAATAAATTTGTATGTGTGTTGCATTTATTTGGTTGCCTTTGTTTTTGTTTGTTGTGTGTTGAAAAAAAGAAAGGAAAGAAAAAAAACCAAAACCATCCCAAACCCCTAACCCTTTCCCGCGGCCCAAACCAACCAGCCGGCCCAGTTCTCCCTCCTCTTCGTTTTCTTTTTTTTCTTCCGACCCACAACGCCCCGCCGGCCCGCTCTGCTTCCTCTCCCTCTCTCACCCGCTGACGGATGGGGTCCACCCGTCAGATCCTCCTCCTTCCTCCAGCCCCGCCCTTCCTCCCTTGGCCGCCGGCCGGCGCCGTCTCCCCGGCGCTCCTCCCTTCCCCGCGCCTCCTCCCCTCCCCCATTGGTGTGCGCCTTCAATGCGCAGTGCCCCGTGCACCACCCCGCACCCTTCCCCTTCCGGAAACGGCCGCACCACCAAGCCACCATTAATGGCCACCGAGCTCCACTGAGCACCGCCGGAGCCGCCCCTTCTCCTTCCCCTGCGTCCTATAAAAGGTGAGCCCGAGCCCCTGCTCCTCCCGCACCGCTCCACCGAGCTTCCCCCTCTCTCCTCGCCTGCGCAGCGTGCCGCCGCCGAAGCTCGCCGCCCGCCAGAGCGCCGCCGTCGTCGATCTCCTCCTCCGCCTCTCCTCCCGCGGTTCTGAGCTCCTCGGTGAGTTTCTTGTGTCCCTAGCATCGTTTCGGTCTTTGTCTCGTCGAGTTTCGTGCAAGGGAACCCCGGTTGTGCATCGCCGGCGAACTTCCGGTGAGGGCGTCGCCGCGCACCACCCGCTCCGGCATCTCCTCCGCCGCCCGCTTACTTCCAGCCGCCGCGAGCCATCCGATCTGTGGTAAACGGCTCAGATCGAGCCGCAGCCCCCGGTCAAACCGTTTTATAACGGTCAACCCGAGCTTTCCACCGCCACTTTGCAAAAAGGCTCCTAATCTTTCTAATATCACAAGTATGCCCTTCCACCTGTTAAGACCCTTTCAAACAGGTCCTTTCTTTTATAAAAAGACCCCTGAGCTTTTTGTTTTCTCCCCAACCGTCCATGGCTTGATCTGTGGCTCAGATCAAGTCAATTCAAACACATATACTGGTCAACCCCAGCTTTCAGCCGCAGTTTTGCAAAAGAAGCCCCGAAGTTTTTAATATCACACAAATAGCCTTCCACCTCCAAAGAACCTTTCAGTTAGGTCCTTCTTCTTATGAATAGGCCCCTAAACTTCTCTGGTTTTTCCACCCGAGGTCCAACTTTAACCTTTTACACTATAAACCTTGAGTTTATACGTGTAATTAGGTTTAAGCCCCTGGTTTCTTGCAGTTAAGCCCCTAGAGGCCAAGTTTCTTCACAGTTTAGCCCCTAGTTTTCACGTTTTAGCTCTGTTTTGACCGTTTCAAGTTGCGTTAGGTTCATAACAACTCAAAGAACGTGTTAGGACCAATGTTGAACATGTTCTTTGTTTTATAATTTATTTAAATATTTAAATGTGATTAAACCCTTATACACATGTTTTTCTAATTAAAATCTAATTAGAGTTCAACACGTGTTTTCATAAGAAACTTAATATGATTAATACTTATTAAATATTTCTTTCAATTAAAAGCTAATTAGAGATATACCTCGGTTTTTATAATCAAACTTAAATTGATTAATGATTATGCAATTTGCTTTCTAATAAAAGCAACATAGGTCTATCCTGAGTTTTCTTAATTAAATGTTAATTTGATTAATATGAACATAAATGTGTTTTTGAATTATAATTTGATTAGTACAATTCGAAATATAAAGATAAACCTTTAGATGCTTTACATGTTTTTTTAGAATTAAATGTTTAATTTGCATAAACAATACTTGAATATTTGTAAATAAAATTGGACTAGGTTCACATCGTCTTTTTAATATAAATATAACTTGCTTAATTATAAATAAGGTATTTCTCTGAAATAACCTATGCACATCTTTATTGAATTAAAATATACCAAGCACATAGCCTTGTGTGATATAATCCAAATCTCTCGATAGTTCCGTCCTCAGCGTTTCTTGCGTTCGCGATCCTAGAACCAAACCCTGCTCTCTTTTAAAGCCTCTCTTGATTGGTGTATTGTTCTTAGTTGTTCTTGTTTGTCTGCTCTGCATGTTGTGCTCGATGTTTGCTTCGAGTAGAAGATCGAGCTGCTGATCGGAAGTCTTGAAGATCAAGAGTACCAAAAGAGCAAGAGCAGAAGAGCAAGAGTAGCTTTTTGTTGAGAAAGGCAAGTGATCCTAACCACCCTTCTACCTATGCTTTAATAAGAATACTATGTGTTTAATTGGAACATGGAGAACCACCCAGGAAAGCAGTACAACCACAGTCCATATGGCTCTGGCTTAGCCAATTAATTAGATGTGTGAACGAACTGATAGCCTTATCCGAAAGGAGCAGAGGGGGTCAGAGTTTAAGGGGTATAGCCCGGTCCTCTTGGCCGCAGCCTTTGCTAAGGTGCTGTCCACTAGGGAGGGTTATGGTCCGCTCTGCTACTGTAACTATGCAGGTTGTTGGACCTTTTCACATCTTTGTAAAGGCTTCGTAGCGTCCCTATGCAATCACACCTCGGAAGTGTGGTATTGTGCCTAGCTAGCACAGCATGGTTGGGTTCAAAGTTCCTCAGAACTTTTACGCGAGCTGTGGGTAAAGTGTACAACCTCTGCAGAGTGAAAACTGATCGATCAGCCGTGCTCACGGTTAAGAGCGGCCTGGACCCTCACATGATTAATATACTTAAAGATGGACTTTAATTTGTTTTCTAGTTAATTTTCGTGGCCTTGCTGAGTACCAACCATAAGTGTACTCATCCTTGCTAACCGCTGCTCAGAAGAAGAAGAAGAAGAAGAAGAAGAAGGTGTATGAAGTCCAGAAGATGGTGCTAGGCGTACGCAACCCCCAGTCGTTTGCCTGTGAAGTCGGTGCCTTTGCTTCCCAGGATTCCGCTGTAAATCTCTGATAATCTCTCTTTCTTTACGTGATATTGTTTCTGTTATTCACTATGATGTCACTATATGTATGAAAATAGATCCTGGCATACATATAGGTAGCACTCGGTTTTCTTCGGAAAATCGGGTGTGACATCCCTGCTCAGGGCGCGACCATCTCCTCCCGCGCCGCTCCCCTACAGGTTGCAGCCGTCGGCCACCGGGGGCAGGGCTGGTAAAGGCCGTGGCGAAGCGGGCGAAATTGCCCTTTTGCAGCTTCGCCTGGGCAGAACCGCTCTAGAGAGCGGGATTCAAGGGAGGTGGCGAAGCGATTTGAGGGAGAAGCTGTTTTGATGGACCGTTTGGCATAGCTTCATGCCGGTGAAGCTGTGCCAAAGACACCCCTAATACTAATGGGTATCCAAGACGGCATAGTATGTTTCTGTGATTGGATCTTTTTTTTTTGTGATTGGATCTTGACAGACTTAGGTTTTCACCACATACTGACTACCAAAGGAAGACCGGTAGTACGTAGAGAATGGAGGAGGGGATTAAATTAGAAGGCACAAGAGGAGGCAGCTAGCTACTTGGTGCCACGGTGCCACCACTTGCCAGTAGGCAGCGGGAGCAGTCGTTTTTTGAAGGTAGAGATAATTCACTTCGCAGATTTTTACTAGAAAAATAACATCCAAACACGTGAAGTTCACATCGCCGGCTGATTTCAAAGAACAGGTGAGGTTGTTGTAAAAAAAAAAAGAACAGGTGAGGTGCGCACCTACTACTATTATTATGTTGCTGGAGTTTGAGTCCCAATTTTGTTTTTCATTTTCCCAAAATCAGCAGAATTTGTGAAATTTTGTTAAATCCGATTTTTGTTCAGTCAAATGGTTTGGTCAAATTTGTAGCTAATCTGTTTGGTGGTCACTACCCAAGGGAGAAGGTCCCTAGTTCGAGACTCAAATGTGTCATTTACAAAATAGGCAAAAATAGTGTCGACATAGAAAGGTGTTCACCTAAGCTTCTCCAATTAACGACACTTTAATTGAAATTTACCTAAGTTTTGTGACTAAAATTACTTTTTTTTTTCATTCTTTGAAATGTTGGGCCCTGCTCTTGATCCGTTTGTGTAATGTTGCAGGCTTGCAGCTTGCACAAGCAGTTTCAGTTCCCTAACGATTCTGCAGTTAGCACGAACTATGATCCTGTGTCGAACTGTCGATGTCATGCATAAAACCATATACAGTAGTACCACTGTACATGCGTATACACATCCCATGGGTTACTTAAAAAAACAAATGTATAAATGCATCCGTCTTGAAGTCACATCATATCTTCGTTTTTTCAGGACACCCTAGTCGTAGGTACTTAATTCCCTGTCTGGAGAAGAAAGATGCTTCTAGGCGGTCCACATATTGTCATATGAAAATTATGAACACGCATACAGTCTATGTGGAACCTATTGGTAATGAACAAACTGTAAGTATCAAGGTCCCACTGTACCTTTGGTAAGAGTGTGTTTCGGTGATAAATGACAACCATATGCTTGTGACAAACCTTTGTTTTGTAGCGGATTTATCTTTGGGTTATTGTCATAAGTAATTAATGAAAAGAGACCCCTAAATTTGAATTAATGGATGATCAATGGACAAATGCTACAAGGCTAAGGACATTTCTAGTTCCGAGTGTCACAAGGAGATGAAGGACATTTGAATTTGCTAGTTTGTAGTGTTTGACCGTACTATTAAGAGGGGTTCACACTTGAGTAGCTTGACCATGCCAAATGCTATGCCATATTTATGCACTCTCAAGTTTCTTGGTCACTGAATATCTCAAGACACTCATGGAAACACTTCGGAATCAAAAGACTTGAAGAAAAACTCAAAAGAGATTGAATTGGATGAGTTGAAACAGAAAAAGGCGCGCCGGATCATCCGACGGTATCTTATTTAGTTGCACCGGATGAATATTTTGAAGGACTCAGCAAAATTCAATAGCACCGGATGAACCGATGGTGTATCAACGCAAGCATCGGTTCATCCGATGACCTAGGGTTTGGTAACAGTAACAATTCAAGTCAAAACCTTCAGCACCGGATGAAGCAATGGTCGAAGCAGCGGTTCATCCGACGCATGCATATATTTCTAACAGAGACGCACGGAGTGAACTTGCTTCAGCACCGGATGAACCGACGCATGTGGAGATCACCAGCGGTTCATCCGGCGATCCTGTTTATTCTACGCAGAAACATTTTGAGTGAAGAGGCTTCAGCACCGGATAAACCGACGCTACAACAGTGTGAGCGTCGGATGAAGTGGTACAGCGTTCGTGTTCAACGGCTATAATTCGAGACTCAGTGTGACCGGATGAACCGACGCTGTCGCAGGAGGAACCGTCGGTTCGTCCGACGGTACTACTTTTCAGAGGACTTTTGTAACGGCTAGCCTCCTTTGCTAAGCCTATAAATTGGACCCCCCTGCGTCTCTTGAGCTGCCTTTGCCACTTTGAATTACTACAGCAGCCAAGGAGAAGGAGAGTTAGTGATTTGATCATTTGGACTTCATCTTCCTAGCCAAGTGGGATTCTTTCTTGGTGATCAAGAGTCTCAAGGTTCTTTCATTGGCATAGCTGAGTGCATTGGCCAAGTGAAAGGTTGTGAGCTTGTTACTCTTGGAGTTTGACGGCTCCTAGACGGTCTCGGTGATTTGGGGTTCTTAGTGAGCTCTTGGAGATTGTGGGAGCCCCGGGAAGTTGTTTGTGTAAATGGATTGAGACCCACCATTCCAGAGATGGAGAACGGGTACTCTTAGTGAGCACTCAAGTCTAAGTGGCTTGAGGGGGAGCAAAACTCTTAGTGAGTGCTCCAACGTGGATTAGGAAGAAGCGTCAACTTCTCGATACCACGGGAAAAAATTCGGTTGTCTCGTGTCTTCCCCTTCTACCTTCTTGCACTTAATTCCGCATTTACTTTCAGCTCTTGAGTTCGTTTGCACTTATTTCCCCTAGTTTGCTTTGCTTGTTGCATATCTTGACTAGGGTGCTTTTCACTTGTTAGTGTGACTATTGCTAAGGAACTTTATTGCTAGTGTGCTAAGTTGGTAGGAAGAAACCTTTTTAGATGGGCAACACTAGAGATCTAGGATAAGGTTGTTACTTGTTCTAGAAATTGAAAAGAAGGCCCATATTCAACCCCCCTTCTATAGGCCATCAATCCTACAAGTGGTATAAGAGCTTAGGCTCTCTTTTTGGTGGCTTAACCGCCTAGAGAGATGGGCAAGGGGAGTGGAAATGGCCCTCCCAAGTTGGCGGGGAAACGGTTCACTTTTTAGGCACATAGAATGGCTATAGCTTTCTTCAAGCACAACACCATGATGCATGGACCACTACTATCCCATGCCTAATGAACCCACCGAGAGTGAACTCAAGTGGAACTATCGTGCTAGAAACTTTATATTTGAGATACTTAAGGAGGATTTGTTTGATAGGGTGTTTGCCTTGGATACCGCTCATGAGGTTTGGATGGAGCTCAAAACTATCCATGTGGGCAACAAGAAAATTCGTGAGGAGAAGTATGAGCTGCTTAAGGTTGAGCTCAATGAGTTCACAATGAAGGATGATGAATGTGTAGAGGAAATGTACTCTAAGATGGGTGTTCTTATTCAAAATATCAATGCTGTCGATGTTGCTAACGTGTCCGAGCAGGAAATCATTCGGAAAATTCTTCAAACGCTTCCCAAGCCCAAGTACAACATCGTGAAGGCACTCATCTTTGAGAAGGACTATGAAACTCTCACCATCACCGAAGTTGTGAACAAGATTCGGTCTCATGAGATGTTCTTGATGGGTAAAATGGAGTCATCTTCCTCCACATGAAGCTCCAAGAAAGATCTCGCACTCAAGGCTAGTGACAAGACCAAGCCCAAGTCAAAGTCAAAAGCAAAGCCTCCTCCCTCTTCAAGTGAAAGTGAAGACAAGAGTGACTCAAGTGATGAAGATGATGGTGAACTTGCTTTCCTCATGAGGAGGACTACCAAATTGCTCTCCGAGATTGGCAAGAAAGGCTACAACTATGCTTCTAAGAAGAACAAGTTCCGCTCATCAAGAAGAAGTGGTGAAGGTGGCAAGAGGAAGTGCTACAATTGCCAAAGCTATGATCATCTATCATATGATTGTCCCAAGCCCGACAAGCGAGCGACAAGCTCAAGCAAGAAGAACAACAATGATGATGATGATGAGAAGGATGACAAGCACTCTAAGAAGGACTCATACAAGAAGAAGTCTTCTAGCAAGCCCTACAACAAGAAGAAGAGTGGTCATCGTTCTCTCTTGGCAAATGAGTGGATCACGGATGGTGAAACTTCAAGTGAATCAAGTGATGGTGAAGATGAGAAGAACAAGAAGTTTGCTGGTCTTGTGATTATGGATGATGAAGAACCTCCTCTTCCTCCACCACCTATGTGCTTCATTGCTAAACACTCCAAGGTGAGCGATAGTGAAGATAGTGACTCATCAGATAGTGATAATGAACTTTCACCCCAAGCTCTTAAGGGACTTCTAGATCAATACACCGACATGATCAAGAAGCAAAAGAGTAAGCTCAAGGCTCTTGAAGAGACCCATGAGAAACTTAAACTATCAAATGTTGAGTTGCTTGTGAAACACAATGACCTTAGCAAAGAGCATGATGCTTTGGTAGTGTCTCACAAGTCACTTAGAGATGACCATGATAAGTTACTTGATAAGCACAATGAGCTAATCATCAAACATGATGATATAACCGTGCTTAACAAGTCTCTTGAGTCAAATCAAAAGATGCTTAAGAAAGATCATGTGGTCTTAGAGATGAAGTATCAAGAGATTGAGCTTGCTTATGAGGCCATTTGTGCTAGTGGGCAAGAAATTGCTAGAGATATCACTAAGACAAATGCTTCTACTTCTTGTGATGATTTGATTGAAGAATCTAAGATCTTGCCTAATGATGAGAATGTTGCCTCCTCTTCCAAGACTAACCATGATAGGGTGAAAGGACTTGAAGAGGAAGTGAGAAGCCTAAGATCTTGTGTGAAGAAAATGGCCAAGGGTGAAGCATTGCATAAGGAGATCCTCTATCACAATGCAAGAGATTATGGCACTAGGGGACTTGGCTCCTTCCCTCAACCCATCAAAGAGACTCGCAAGTCAAAAGAACTATATGGGTGTTTTGTGAAGGAAGTTGGGTCTTATTGCCAACATTGCCAAATCACCGATCATCACACAAGGGAGTGTCCTTTACCTTCACGTCCTTTGCCTAAATTACCTTGCAACTATCGTTCCATGTTCAACAATAACCATTTCTTGTTGTTGAAGAATAGCAAGGGCAAGGTGGCGGCAAGGTTCATAGGGACCAAGGCTAAAGTGAATCAACCTAGGCAAATTTGGGTTCCCAAAGCTTTAGTTACTCATGTGATTGGACCCAAACTTGCTTGGGTTCCTAAATCTTCAACTTGATCTCTTTGTGTGTAGGTGAACTACAAGGCCGGGGGAAGTCATTGGGTTCTTGATAGTGGGTGTACTCAACACATGACCGGCCAAAGTAAAATGTTCACCTCTCTAGTGGATGATGCGGGGAATCATGAGCAAGTCACCTTTGGTGATAATTCTAAAGGAAGAGTTTCCGGTTTGGGTGACATAACCATTGCAAAAGATCTTTCTCTTTCCAATGTTTTGTTTGTAGACTCTTGTAGTTATAACTTGCTTTCCATTGCACAATTTTGTGATCTTGGCTTATCTTGCTTGTTTGATGATGAGGGAGTTATCATTACTAACAAGAAATCTAATGAAGTTGTGTTCAAAGGTTTTCGCCATGGGAACATCTATCTTGTGGACTTCTCCTCTCATGAAGCAAACTTGACTACTTGTCTTTTCACAAAGACATCCAAGGGTTGGCTATGGCATCGTCGTATTGCACATATAGGCATGAGTCAACTCAAGAAGGCTTTCAAAAGAGGTTTAGTTCTTGGTGTGAAGGATGTCACATTTAAGAAGGACAAGTTATGTGGAGCGTGTCAAGCTGGCAAGCAAGTAGCAAGTCACCATCCTATGAAGGCTTATGTATCTACCTTAAGACCTTTGGAGATCATGCACATGGACCTCTTCGGCCCTACTACATACAAGAGTCTTGGGGGTAATCTCTATTGTCTTGTCATTGTTGATGATTACTCACGCTACACTTGGACATTCTTTATGGAGGACAAGAGCAAGACATTCGGGATCTTCAAGAACTTTGCTAAAAGGGCTCAAAATGAATTTGAGTCATCTATTGTGAAGATCCAGAGTAATAATGGATCAGAATTCCGGAACACTAATGTGGAAGAATATTGTGATGAGCTAGGCATCAAGCATGAATTCTCCTCAACCTACACACCACAACAAAATGGTGTGGTAGAAAGGAAGAACAAGACTCTCATCACATTGGCTAGAGCTATGTTGGATGACTACGGTATCTCTCAAAGATTTTGGGCGGAAGCTATCAACACGGCGTGTCATGCTTCAAATAGGGTGTATCTCCATCGATTACTCATGAAGACACCCTACGAGCTTCTCATTGGGAGGAAGCCCAACATCTCCTACTTCCGAGTTTTTGGGTGTAAGTGTTTCATTTACAAGAAGAGGAAGCACCTAGGGAAGTTTGAGAGTAGGGTAGATAAGGGCATGTTTCTTGGTTATGCATCAAACTCCAAGTCATATAGAGTATTCAACAACACTACACATGCCGTTGAAGAAACATGTGACATGGAGTTTGATGAATCTAATGGCTCCCAAGGAGATGGCTATTGTTGTGATGATGTAGGAAAAGAACCTCTCCAAGATGCAATGAAGAAGATGGCTATTGGGGACATCAAGCCCAAAGAGGATGATAATGCACCTTCTACTTCCCACAACCATGAAGACTCATCCTCTTCCGATGATGACAATGATGATCATCAAAGAACAACAAGACAAGAAAGCCCATTTTCCTCAAATGGATCACCTCCTACATCACAAGACACCCAAGATCAAGGAGAAGAATAACCGGAAGTAGTGCAACCTCAAGACGATCCAACCACACTTGAGAGGCGTACAAGGACTTCATCAAACCACCCCATCGATCTAGTCTTGGGTGATCCCAAGGGTGGTACACGTACTCGCCGCAAACAATATGCTTCGTTTTGCAAACATCATGCATTTGTTTCTTTTGTAGAACCCACTACTATAGAGGAAGCTCTTGAGGACCCGGATTGGATCTTGGCTATGCAAGAAGAGCTCAACAACTTCACAAGAAATGAAGTTTGGGTCCTAGTAGAGCACCCCAAGAACAAGATCGTGATTGGCACCAAGTGGGTCTACCGAAACAAGCAAGATGAACATGGAGTTGTGGTGAAGAACAAGGCAAGACTTGTCGCCAAGGGGTACTCTCAAGTGGAAGGCTTGGACTATGGAGAGACCTTTGCTCCGGTTGCACGTCTTGAAGCAATCCGTATCCTTCTTGCTTATGCCTCTTGTCATAAAATGAAATTGTTCCAAATGGATGTCAAGAGTGCATTCTTAAATGGCTTTATCAATGAAGAAGTCTATGTTGAGCAACCTCCCGGTTTTGAAGATACTACACATACTAACCATGTCTATAGGTTGAACATGGCTTTGTATGGACTCAAGCAAGCTCCTAGGGCATGGTATGAGAGGCTCCGGGACTTTCTCATCAAGGAAGGCTTCAAGATTGGAAGAGTGGACAATACTCTATTCACCAAGATCATCAACGGAGAGCTCTTCATTTATCAAATCTATGTTGATGATATCATTTTTGGCTCTACCAATCTTAAAGTGTGCAAGGACTTTAGTGAGCTCATGACTAAGGAATTCGAGATGTCTATGATTGGGGAGTTCAACTTCTTCCTTGGGTTTCAAATCAAGCAATTGAAGGAAGGGACCTTCATCCATCAAGAAAAGTACACAAATGATATTCTCAATAAGTTCAAGATGGATGATTGCAAGCCAATCAAGACACCAATGCCTACCAATAGACATCTCGACTTAGATGAGGGAGGTAAACCGGTTGACCAAAAGCTTTACCATTCAATGATCGGCTCCCTTCTTTATCTTACCGCATCTAGGCCTGATATCATGTTTAGTGTTTGCATGTGTGCTCGGTTTCAAGCCAACCCTATCACCTAAGTGCTTTGAAAAGGATCCTTAGATACTTAAAATACACACATAGCATTGGCTTGTGGTACCCCCATGGTGCTTGTTTTGAGCTCTTGGGTTATTCGGATTCGAATTTTGCCAGATGTCGAGTAGACCGTAAGAGCACTTCGGGTGGGTGCCATTTGCTAGGTCGATCTTTGGTTGCTTGGTCCTCTAAGAAGCAAAACTCTGTGGCCTTATCCACCGCGGAGGCGGAATACATTTCCGCCGGGGCTTGTTGTGCTCAAATCCTTTATATAAAGCAAAGCCTCTTGGATTATGGTGTGGTTCTAGATAGGGTTCCTCTCCTTTGTGACAATGAAAGTGCCGTAAAAATTGCTAACAACCTGGTTCAACACTCGCGCACCAAGCACATTGATATCCGCCATCACTTCTTGCAAGACCATGTGGCTAAAGGAGATATTCTCCTTTGTGGTGTTCGCTCCAAGGAGCAATTGGCGGATATATTCACTAAGCCTCTTGATGAAAACACCTTTTGTAGGCTAAGGAGTGAATTAAATGTGCTTGATGCGTCTAACATCATGTGATGCTTGTCATATAGTTTGCATTTGCATATGTACATGGTGTAGGGGCTTGTCTAACCTAGTTAAGATAGTGGTGAGTATGGGTCTTGCTTGAGCCGGTGGTTCCAAAGTTTCGCTCAAGGCATGTTGAAAGGCTCACCATGAGTAAGCTTAACAAGGGTTCAAACTTGGCAAGATAGTTTACCTTTCCGCTTTACATCTTTTCTTGTCATGTAGTATGCATTCATGTTTAATTTCATGCATTTGTTCTTGCATGGCATTGCGTGAGAGGTGTCACAAAGGAAAATCACACTATGAGAAAGTTGCTTAGCGTTCAATGCAAATCAACATCTCCAAAAGTGTGCTAAGACAAATGATGGTGCTTAATGCCTATTGAGTCATGTCCTAACGAGCTTAAAGTTTCTATCTCTAAGTTCAAAGGCAATGACTCATACATTCCCTTTTTGGATCTTATTCGCCTATTTTTCTAAAAATTTATAAGGTCTATCCCTTGAAGGGAATCTATGGTTTATATACTTCTATTTTGCAAAGGAGTGCTTGAGGGGTGAAGTTGTCACTCAGGATTGATCCAAAAATGTGCTTGAGTTGGCTTGTGTGTGGCATTTGTCGGATCAAAAATGAGCTTTAGTTCAACTTTCTGTTTTTATCTTCACCGGATAAACCGCTGCTAAGTAGGTTCCAGCGTCGGTTCATCCGGTGGCCGGGTCAGTTTGAATTTTGCCTCGCGCGCCTCTGTTAGCTATCGTCGGATGAACTGACGCTCACCTCTGTGGTTGTAGCGGTTCATCCGGTGCTACTAAAATCAAGGGAAAATTCAGACCCGTGTGTCATTCATCCGACGCATCTAAAAACAAGGCCATCGGATCATCCGGTGATGTATTTCTCAGTTTTGACCATATCGTCCGATGCATACACCGACGCTGTGTGTTTTTCTACCGTCGGTTCATCCGGCGCTTCTCTGCAAGTTGGCCCCACCTGTCATAACATTTCACGGCCGTCTTCCTCCCCAAATCAAAACGCCACGCCCGTTCCGTTGGCCCGTACGCCAGTGAAATTCGTCCGCCTCCGGCCATCTCTGCCGTGCGCCGCCACACCTGCACCTCCGCCGGCCATCTGAGATCGCCGCCGACCATCTCCGCCGCCGCGCCGCCGCATTCTCCGGGAGAAATCGAGCGCGCCGCCGCAGGAACCCTAACCTAGGGTTTGCGCTGCCGCCATCGATTCTGGCCCGCCGGCGCCTCCTCAGCCTGTCGGTCAGCGTCCAGGAGCTCATGCAGGCTTCCGCCGTGCTCCCCTGCAGCTTCCCGTCGATCTCTTCGCTGTGGTGAGCAGGCCGCCTCCCTGATCTTCCTCCCTGTGCTGCCTCTGCCTGATTAGAGCGAAATTCAGAAGAACTTGTTGGAGATTATGTGGATTAAGGACCCAATCATGAGCCATGCTTCTTAATTTACATCTCATGTGTTCATTTGTTATGTAATCAGTGCTCATTTTCATCAAAATCCCTCTATCTCATGCATTTGAGCACTGTTTGAGCCACTGTTCATGCTTAGCTCTTGTTACTCTGTCCTAGATCACATGACATGCTCATAGTGTTTGTATCATGATCTGTCTCATGCACTTTGAGTTGTTGTGCTTGCTCGATATATATCATATCTCTGTCAAATAGCTCTTTTCATGTTTTCGCTCACACACACACACATCTTGTGCACCTAAGGATATGCCTAGATTTCATTCCTCATCTTGTGCCGTGTTTATCTCCTAGACTTCATGATTAGGCTCTATCTACTCATATGCTTTGCTTAAGGACATCTTCCCTTAGATACTTATCCTGTTTATATACTTTGCTCGCCATTCTATAATCTTCCATCGTTTCTCTGACAGATGGCAGGTGACAAGAGGAAAGGCAAGGCAGTGGTTGAGCAGAAGAAGAAGAAAAGCAGACAGGAAAAAGAGTGGGAGCGTGTGCTCCAGGTGCCCGACACCCAGGGTCAGCCACAGAGGGGGATTCGGATCGGCAGCAGTGCACAGGGTCAGGGGGAGCAGCCCCATGAGCAGCAGTCGTTACGGCGTTCAGGCCGCACTAGTACTAGGCAGATAGAGACAGAGGCTCAGTCACCTTCGTCTGCACCACGTACCGGCCCTCGGACGCATGGTGGCCACACTCAGCCTCAGCCGACTCCTAGGCAGAGGAGGACAGCAGCAGAGCAGTTTGTGGAGCAGGATCAGGAGGATCAGTCGAGAGAGGGTCCTGAGATCCGTATTGGTGCACAACGTGCAGAGGCCTTCGGGGTCTATCTCCGTGATCTGAGGAGTCTTTCTGGCCTGAAGATCCGGAAGTTGAGGTTTGTGACAGAGGACGAGTGGTTCCCTCCTCAGAGAGAGAACTGTGATCCCCGCTTCTGGACTATCCTTCAGGAGAGCTTCTATGCCTCCTATGTCAGGAAGGGATCACAGTTGAGTCAGCATAGGATGTTGCAGTGGACAGCACTTAGGGCAGCAGCAGCTGGAGTCCCGATTCTCCCTCACTTCGACTATCTCTCGGGACTAGCAGCTTTGGTCAGTGAGAGACCACGTTACGTGCCTGAGTGGGTGAGAGTCTTCTACTCCACAGTCTACATTGAGGATGCCCAGCTCTCGATCAGATTCATGTTCATGGGGCAGCAGTACAGACTCACTCGAGAGGGGATTGCAGAGTACCTCGGGGTTCAGGTCGACGACACGTCGATTCACTACTTGGCCTACCCCGATGTTGAGGCTCCTCGTTGTCCTCACACTCCTATCATTCCGACAGATGAGCAGATCAGCTTCCTCTTCCAGCAGCCGTTTCTCCCCGGCACTCCTCGGACTCCTGACAGACTGACCCGCGAGGCCTACGTGGTCCACTTCGCTCTCAGGAGGTCCCTACTCTTCCGGATGGGGAATGCAGAGTCGATCACCGAAGTCCAGCAGTGGCTCCTTCTGTATATCATGACTCAGTAGCCGTTCGACATTGTTGACATTCTACTGTGTGAGATCGAGGATGCTATCCTAGATGGGATGGGGATGACCAGGCAGTTCCCTTTTGCTCACTGGATCAGTTGGATGCTCTCGAGGTTGGAGGCTCAGCGCTATATCTCGGTCTTGGAGTGTTCTCGATTCTTGTTCAAGAAATACCAGCCGCCGATGCCATGAGACAGGAGGCAGGGACCCAGGGGACGGAGACGAGCAGCAGAGGACCTCCAGGCTCGTGCTGCAGCTGAGGCAGCTATGGACGAGGCCGCTCGACAGGACGAGCTTCTTGCTCTTGCTGAGGGGCCTTTGCCCACGTACCTCGCCACTGACACTGAGGAGGACTTGAGCGAGGACAGGGACTTGGAGCCAGAGACACAGCACGTCTTCCATACTCGACGTGCTCACGACGACGAGGCAGGGGGCTCCAGTTTACCAGGACAGAGACAGGCCGAGTCACCTATTCCACCTATCTCCACCTCTCAAGTCACTCAGCCCGATGCCCTTGCTTCAGTGATCCAGTCGTTGGCTGACCAGTCGAGGGCCACTATGGAGATTCAGCGCGAGATGCAGGCGCAGTTTCAGTGACAGCAGGAGGCCCAACAGATTATCCTAGATGGTATCCGACAGCAGCAGGAGGCACAGAGGCTGCAGTTCTTACAGCAGGAGGAGGCTCAGAGGCAGCAGCTACAGCAGCACCAGATGATGACTGCCCAGATGTTCTCTTTCATGTCTACTTGTTTGGGCCAGCTCTTCCAGCACACGGGGCTTCAGCTTCCGTCTCTTCCGACCCAGCAGCTTCTTCAGCCTGAGCCAGCTGTTTCTGTCCCTCCAGTCAGCTTAGTGAGCCTCCCGATCCCGACGGTCTCGATCTCAGCTTCACCACTCCTTCCGTCAGGGACGTTCACCACTCAGCAGCTCTCGACTCCTCAGACTACCAACTTGAGCAGCTCAGGGCAGGGCAGTTTTCTGAGACACCATCGACCCAGCTGATGTCTCCTTTCCCGACAGGTCCTCTGATCTTCGAGACACCTTCACGACCTTCTCTGGGATTCTCCTCGCCCATGCCTTCCATGGCCACTCCTCAGGCAGAGCGACTCGATCAGGAGGATACCACTCTGCGCTCTATCACTCAGCAGATCGAGTCCAAGATGGCAGCTGTGAGCACTCAGGCTCTTCCCACCTCTACCGGCACCGACACAGCTCGTATCGCTTCACCTGTCCGATCTTCGCCGGTCTACTCTTCAGAGTTGTCAGGGTTTGAGTCCGATGACGGTGACACCTCCGGTTACCACGTCGCTCCTCGCTCAGGGCACCACCAGGACACCTAGACACCGCCGGCTTCTCCTCCACCTCAGCAGGATTAGGATCCTTTTTGGTTCTTGTTGCCAAAGGGGGAGATAGATAGGGGGAGTAGAGATAGGGAGAGCTTGGGAGATTGTTTTGAGAGCTTTTGTGCCCCTTGTATGTTTTATGGAGTTCATGATGAGACATGTATTTGGCTTTTGTGTATGATGATGGTTTACATGTCTACTCATGCTTGTGTGTTTGTTTAATTAATGCATGTGTGCTTATGCTTATCTCTTTCATGCATTAGTTGTTGAGTTTACGCTTTAATTTCAAATTTTTGTATATCTCTACTTGTGTTGTCATCTATCAACAAAAAGGGGGAGATTGTAAGCATCAAGGCCCCACCGCACCTTTGGTAAGGGTGTGTTTCGGTGATAAATGACAACCATATGCTTGTGACTAACCTTTGTTTTGTAGCAGATTTATCTTTGGGTTATTGTCATAAGTAATTAATGAAAAGAGACCCCTAAATTTGAATTAATGGATGATCAATGGACAAATGCTACAAGGCTAAGGACATTTCTAGTTCTGAGTGTCACAAGGAGATGAAGGACACTAGGATTTGCTAGTTTGTAGTGTTTGACCGTACTATTAAGAGGGGTTCACACTTGAGTAGCTTGACCATGCCAAATGCTATGCTATATTTATGCACTCTCAAGTTCCTTGGTCACTGAATAGCTCAAGACACTCATGGAAACACTTCGGAAGCAAAAGACTTGAAGAAAAACTCAAAGAAGATTGAATTGGATGAGTTGAAATAGAAAAAGGCGCGCCGGATCATCCGACGCTATCTTATTTAGTTGCACCGGATGAATATTGTGAAGGACTCAACAGAATTCAATAGCACCGGATGAACCGACGGTGTATCAACGCAAGCATCGGTTCATCCGATGACCTAGGGTTTGGTAACAGTAACAATTCAAGTCAAAGCCTTCAGCACCGGATGAAGCAATGGTCGAAGTAGCGGTTCATCCGACGCATGCATATATTTCTAACAGAGACGCACGGAGTGAACTTGCTTCAGCACCGGATGAACCGACGCATGTGGAGATCACCAGCGGTTCATCCGGCGACCCTGTTTATTCTACGCAGAAACATTTTGATTGAAGAGGCTTCAGCACCGGATAAACCGACGCTACAACGGTGTGAGCATCTGATGAAGTGGTACAGCGTTCGTGTTCAACGGCTATAATTCGAGACTCAGTGTGACCGGATGAACCGACGCTGTCGCAGGGGGAACCGTCGGTTCATCCGACGGTACTACTTTTCAGAGGACTTTTGTAACGGCTAGCCTCCTTTGCTAGGCGTATAAATTGGACCCCCCTGCGTCTCTTGAGCTGCCTTTGCCACTCTGAATTACTACAGCAGCCAAGGAGAAGGAGAGTTAGTGATTTGATCATTTGGACTTCATCTTCCTAGCCAAGTGAGATTCTTTCTTGGTGATCAAGAGTCTCAAGGTTCTTTCGTTGGCATAGCTGAGTGCATTGGTCAAGTGAAAGGTTGTGAGCTTGTTACTCTTGGAGTTTGACGGCTCCTAGACGGTCTCGGTGATTTGGGGTTCTTGGTGAGCTCTTGGAGATTGTGGGAGCCCCGGGAAGTTATTTGTGTAAATGGATTGAGACCAACCATTCCGGAGATGGAGAACAGGTACTCTTAGTGAGCACTCAAGTCTAAGTGGCTTGAGGGGGAGCAAAACTCTTAGTGAGTGCTCCAATGTGGATTAGGGAGAAGCGTCAACTTCTCGATACCACAGGAAAAAATTCGGTTGTCTCGTGTCTTCCCCTTCTACCTTCTTACACTTAATTCCGCATTTACTTTCGGCTCTTAAGTTCGTTTGCACTTGTTTCCCCTAGTTTGCTTTGCTTGTTGCATATCTTGACTAGGGTGCTTTTCACTTGTTAGTGTGACTATTGCTAAGGAACTTGATTGCTAGTGTGCTTAGTTGGTAGGAAGAAACCTTTTTAGATGGGCAACACTAGAGATCTAAGATATGATTGTTACTTGTTCTAGAAATTGAAAAGAAGGCCCATATTCAACCCCCTTCTATAGGCTATCGATCCTACACAAACATTTCATTTTCGGGTATAAGGGTTTATTTTGGAACAGATACACGCTAAAATGACAGTTGCTAGATATCACACTGTACATAGCTTTGCTCATTTGTTTACATTAAAAAAAATTCAAATTGTGGGATTGAATTTCTAGACAATTTTGCTCATATAATTCAAAAGATTTTAAAAACTGCGTGTATTATGAAAAATGTAGATTAGAATATGAAAACTTTGATGAAATTACCATACTTCATTCTTTCCAACTTGTAGATCGTTTTAACTTTTCTAAATTCATATATATTATTATGCACCTAAACATACATTATATCTAAGTGCATAGTAAGAATTTATAAACTATAAAATCTAAAATAATCTACCATTTAGAACGGAAGGAGTAATATTTCTCGGTAGAGAGAGTAGCATATTTCCACGTTTTTCTACTACGCTAAGTGCGCAAAATCTTTGGTTGAAAAAAAGGGTAAAGTTGCCCAAAAAGTTAAAAGCCCGTGTCTACTAAACCCAAGGCCACTAGGGCGGCTCACGGAGGCCCAGACGCGCCTCACCAACCAGCAAGGTAACAAAAGCACCCCGCCGCCCGCCGGGCGCCCGGCCATGTCGTCGTACGGGTACGGCCCCGCCGCCGCCGTGGCGGACGCTTTGGAAGTTACCGCCGGCGGCAGCAGCTACCGGGTGTGCGACACGGTGGTTCTAGTCTGCCTCGCCTGCGCCTCCGGCGTCATCGTCTTCACGGTGGTTTTCTGCTTCCGGCGCGCCTTCGCCAACGGGTACGCGGCCGCCGCCGTGGGTGCGAACGGCGCTGGCGCCGGCGCTGCTGCCGCCGCCGCCGCCAGCGGCAGGAACCGGTGCGGTCTGCCGCCGTCCGCGCTCTCGGCGATCCCCATGCTCGCGTACCGGAGGGGCGCCGCCGCCGCCGGGTGGGCGCAGTGCGCGATCTGCCTCGCCGTGGTGCGGGACGGGGAGACGGTGCGGCTGCTGCCGGCGTGCGGGCACCTGTTCCACGTCGAGTGCATCGACCTGTGGCTGCGCTCCCACGCCACGTGCCCGCTCTGCCGGCGCGACGTCGGCGAGGCGGCCGACGAGAAAGTTTGAGCTCGCCGCCGGCCGGCTTCTGGCTCAACTTCTTTCCCTCCATGATCAATACCGATCTCAGGTTCTTGTACATGGTTGCTAGGAAGTTAGGCATAGTTTGATCTTGATGCTAGAATTAATGGATTTTTTTAGCTATCTGATTGGGGGAAACTCATCATCTTTTTTATGCATTTGGTTTTGCCATTTTCATAATCTGCAATCATGGATGCAAGATGCACACTGAAAATTTAAATATCAGGCAAGTCATCAGCAGACTTTGCGAGGAACCCTGAATCTCTGACAAGGATTTGGATTAGATTGGAGTGTAAAAAAAGAATACATGATGATGATGATGAAGAAATGGCGGCAACTTTGGTCAACTCTGGAAGGATATTGTAAGGATCTATGGTCTATAGTACCTATCGTTAAGGATATTATAAGAACAAATAATTTTATGTTGGCAGGCATCCTGATTTGACGGCAGCCAATGTGAAACAATCTGCTAAACATCTGTCTTACTACATGTCCCTATGTGACATCACCCGCACTGGTGTTCTCGATCGCCAACGCCATCCCTGCCGCGTTGTACTATGAAGGAAAAAACCCCGCAGCAAGGGACGGGATCGCCTACGGGATTTTCCCGTCAGCTCTCGATTCCTTCATAGTCGGCGGAATCGAGAGGCTCCGCGAGGCCCCACCACGGTCCCGCTGCCGCCGCCCCCAACTGCCTCGCGCCCTTGCTCAGAACCGACGCGGACTGGAGCAGGGGAGCCACCGCCGGATCCGTGCGCGCCGCCGGTCGTCGTTGATTCGCAACCTCCGGAGTCGCCGGAGCTCCGCCTGCCCCAGATCGACATGACGCCACCAGAAGCAAGAAGAGGAGCCTCTGCTCCGCGTGTCCGCGCCAGCTCCCCCGCCGGTTGGCTCTGGGGAGGAGAGAGGAGCCCCGCTGGCCAGGGAGGTCGCGCACGCGAGCTACAGCTCACCTCCTGTCCCTCGCAGGGAGCTCCAGCGCCAGAGAGCGGGGCTCCGCGGTGGTTGGATGGACGTGCCCGCACCGCCGGCGACCCGAGCCCGCCATGGATGCACGCGCGGTGGGAGTAGCTCGGCCGCCGCATCCCCGCCCGCCTGCTTGCGCCCTCCCGCCGGCCAAGACGGAGCACAGGAGGTCCACGGTGGAGGAACCGAGGCGAGCGCGGGAGCTTGTGCAGTCGCGCGCCATCCCCCAACCTCCCCGCGCCGCCGTCTCCGTGACTCCGATGCCCTGGTCCTGGATCTCCAAGGCGGCGCCGTCTCCGTGACTCCGAGGCGGCAACGGCAAGCAGGGTAGGAGGCAGAGCGGCCCTGCGCCGCCGAGCTCGTCCACCAGTCGTCGCCCGAGCAGCAGACACCACGCGCTGGAGCAGGGAGGGAGGCCCGCCGCCGCCGCGAGGAGGTCCATCGCGCCAGCCCGACCCCGCCGCGCCCGCTCCATCGCGTTGTGGACCACCAGACTTCCGACCGGAGAACGGGAGGGAGGTCCGCAGTCGACGGGATCCTCCAGATCTGGAGGAGCTCCGCCGGCCATGCCGTGCCTCCTCGCGAGCTCCGCCGACCGGCGGAGGAAGGCCGGAGGAGGGCCGCGAGGAGGGAGAATCTCGGGGAGAGGGGGCCTCCTCCAGCTCCGTGGCGCAGCTTCTCCCGCATCCCTAACTCGCCGGCGAGCCCGCTCCTCCGCGCCGCCACCACCATACACGCCGTCGTAGCTCGAGCTCGAGCTGCTCCGCTGCCACCAGATGCGCCGCCTCGGATCAGTCGCGGTGGGAGTAGCTCGGCGTCACCACCTGAGCAGAGGAGCAGTGTGGAGGCGGAGCAGAGATCCGATGGAGGGGCGGAGGGAGAGAGGAGGCCGAGTGGGAGAGAGAGAGAGTGAGTGGTGGAGGAAGGGAGAGCGGCCTGGGCCCGGGATGGGGTGGGTGGGAGAGAGAAGAGAATGGTGGGTCCTGTTGTTGATAGTTGGGATGGAGGAGATATATAAAGGAAGATGGATGCAGAAGAAGTGAATATGAAGGAGAGAATGTGATGACCAGGACAACATATTCCGTTTTGAAGGAGGAAATGAAGGAGAACGAGTGTGGGTGGTCTGAGCAACTCCAAGAGACTTAGCTAAAAATGACTTGGCTAGCTAAATTTTGGAAAAAATCTCAAAAACACTCTTCCAACAGACTAGCTATCTGCCCAACTAGCTATCCTGACTAGCTAAATTCGTTGCCCCGCTTGCTATCTTTGGCTAGTGGCTAGTGACTAGCTATCCTGATTTTCATGAGTATGACAGGCGGGACCCACTGGTGGTGGAGCATATAGAGAGTTCAATTTAGAGAGGCTGTTGGATGCCAACAACTTTTTGCTAGCTATTTCATTTTACATACTAGCTAAATCAGAATTTTAGCTAGTGATTTTTAGAGAGGCTCTTGGAGTTGCTCGACCTTGTGTGTGTATTATCTTGATTTTAAAATACCCTACTACTACTCCCTCTATCGATGTGGACTGTTTTATTTATATGAGAAAAATCTCCGAAGATAGATTTTGACCTTTAATTCCTCTTTCAACATATCTTATTTGCTACTTCGTTGTTCCAAATTGTAAGATTGTTTTGATTTTTCTAGGTACATAATTCTTTGTAAATAAATGTGACAAATTGTTAGTCAAAATTTGAAAGTTTGACCTTTTCAAATCAAAATACATCTTACGTTGTTGAGCGCAGAGAGTACCTTGTTTACTCGACAATTGGTGCAAACAAAAATAGTGAACCTTGTCTTCTTGGACTTTTGAAAATGAGATAACAAAAAACCACATGTTTTGAACACGTTTGCGCTGCAGGTAGATTGAAATATCTCAAAATTCCGTGGCGAACTACACAGACCGCTGTCTAAAATATCTTGTGTCATTGTTACATATTTACTGTCACTTCTGTAGTTCTATCAGTTTGATAGAGCAGTTTCTGCAGAATCTCAAGCTAAGCTGCTCGAAAGTAAACCATGTGGACAGGGCCGAACTTGATGGTACCACATCCATCACAATTCCCAACCGCCAAGTACTCATTAGACAGTGACATTACTATCTATGAGAGATCTTTTAGAAAGGAGATGAGAAAATGTCGTATAGGAAATCTGCCTCTTTAATTAATCTATTTTTGGTATCATCATTTGTTACGCAAATGTGTTAACTACAGTATGTATAGATGGAGCTAAGTGCTTCAAAATAGATGAATGTATCAGCACTAACTGATTTTAAGGAAAAGTTCAATTTTCACCCTCCAACTATAGAAGAAGTCCAGTTTTCAACCTGCAACTATAAAACTGAACACTGTTAAAACTAGGTAAATTTGACCATTTGGGTGGTTTTGCATTTTCTAAAAATCTAAAAATATTTGAGTTAACAAAAATACAATTAATTAATTTCAAATCCAAAAAAAGATTAAGTTGGTACCAAAAGTTTGCCAAAACTGTAGGCTATTTGTTGGTACTCTATTTGGAGTTGTTTACACCATATTTGCTACTATTCCTAGCATTTTATTGCTCATAATAAAACACAAGTAAGATGAACAACTATGATTCAAATAATACTAAATAGAACACCAATAGATATGTTAAATTTTTATAATTTGTTTGGCACCAATTTGATTTTTATAATTTGAAATTATTAGCAATGTTTTTCATAACATATAAACTTTTTAAATTTCTAGAAAATGCAAAACCACTCTTGAAACCGCCCAAAGGGAAAAATTTGCCCGATTTTGATAGTTAAATGGCTCTTCATGTCCGGTTTTGCAGTTGCAGGATGAAAATCAGACTTCTGCTATAGTTGAAGGTTGAAAATTGTCCATCACTACGTGAAAATCTCAAATAGGTCACGTAGCATTTGTAACGGGCCCTTAACACCCGTTACATGGACCCCATCTGTAACGGTTGTTGTTTGGCGCCCGTTACGCATAAGCGTGGCAGGCTCGACCCCGACCTCACCACCACAACGCCCGTTACCAATGAGGACTTCTGGTAATAGACTTCTTAAACGCCTGTTACATGTTTTCTTTGTAACGGACGTTAACATGCGTCCGTTACCGATGACTTTCCTATTGGAGACACGTGGTTTTTGGACGCGTCTCATTTTATGACGACCCAATTGGCGACGCTTGTTTGGAGCTAGCATCTCCTTTGTTTTCTTACAATAGAGACGCATGTTGTTATTACGCGTCGTTGTCTTTGCGTTCTGACCACTCTGCTATCTCCGACAACTACACTCCCTCTCTCTCCTCTGAGGGCCCCACTCGCTCTCTCCCCGCTGTTGCTGCAGCAGTATTTTTGCGCGCTCTCTGAAGACCCCACTCGCTGCGCGCGCACTCTCTAAAGGCTCCACTCGCTGTGCGCGCGCTCTCTCTCCTCAGAAAGCTGGCGCTGTAGCAGGCCGGCCGGCCGCGTGCACGACGGTGAAAGGTGCCGGCGGATGTCGACCGCGGCGCGGCGTCCCACCGCGCCGTACGTCCTCCAAAGCAGCAGCTTATCCTCCTCCTCGGGCTCGGCACCGTCCTCCGTACCGTCGCCGTCGTCGTCGCTGCGGCCGCGACGCCTCGTCCTCCTCCTCGGAAGCGCTCGCCTCGTAGACAGTCCTCGTCAAGGTGGAAATTACCCCCTTTTATTAAACTTCGCTGTCCTAATCCTCTTACTCATCGGTTTTGGTGATGCATTATGCTCATTTGATGTATAAAAATTGCAGATGGCTGCTGCTGCTCGGGCTTGGATGTACAGTAGTAAGTGCTGAGATTGGGCCAGTTTCTTAAGGGGGGTCAATGGTTTTCTAGATCAAGCAGAGGCGGATATGAGAAACCGTGGTGTTCAGGCAATGCTTCGCCCCTGTATAGATTGTCTCAACCAGAAGAAGTTCGTACAACGGGATAACATTTTTCATCATTTGATCACACGTGGTTTCAAAGAAAATTACACGTGTTGGAATAAACATGGTGAGGAAGGGCTTAATGAAGTCGAAGCAGGATGCCTAAATGAAGGTGAAGCACGACACCATGCTACGGGCCTTAATAATGAAGGGGCAGCGCTATGCCATGATGAAGAGCTTGATGAAGGTGGAGTTTTTGATGAGGAAAATGAACCATTCCCACCAATGGTGATGAGGCCTGAGGATATCACTGATCAAGAAGTTACAGGCTTCAGTGATGGTGAGTTATTGCAACGTGTGCACAATGTTGATCAAATGTTGCGGGATGTTGAGTTTCAACGAGTGTATACAACTTCTGAATTAGCGAGGTTGAAGCAGTTCATTGAAGATTCAAAGAAACCCCTCTATCCTGGTTGCAAGAAGTACTCTCGCCTTTCTGGTGATCTAAAACTTCTGCAGCTTAAGGCAGATCATGGTTGGAGCAACAAAAGTTTCAAACAACAATTGGATCTCCTTAAGGACATGCTACCTGAGGGAAACCAAATAGCCGAGTCTGTCTATGAGGCAAAGAAGATATTTTGTCCTCTGGGAATAGAGGTTGAAAAAATTCATGCTTGCAAGAACAGTTGTGTATTGTTCCGTGGAGATTATGCAGACCTTGACAAGTGCCCCAAGTGTGGGTTCGATTGGTACAAGAGGAAAAAAGATAGCGGTGATGATAACAATGCTGATGATGACGAGAACGAGCCCGTGGAGATCACAGGCAAGAAGAAGAAGAAGAAGGTTAAAGGGGCTCCTGTGAGGGTAGCATGGTATTTTTGCATCATTCCTCGGTTGAGAAGATGGTTCGCCACACGAAAGGAGGCCCAACTCTTGCGTTGGCATAAGACACGAACGAAGGAAGTTGGCAAGATTAAGCACCCCGCAGATGGCCAACAATGGCAAAACATTGATTCCCACTTTAAGGAATTTGCCGGTGAAAGCAGGAACATTCGGTTCGCTATGAGCACAGATGGCGTGAACCCATTCGACAACAGCAGGAGGAGGACAGGCAATCTCCGCCTAAGAAGCAGCAGCAGATCAGCAAAACTACGTGGCAGGAGCATCGACAACAGCAGGAAGAACCCAAGCAATCTCCACCTAAGCAGCAGCAGCAACAGCAGTCTCTACAACAGGAGGAGGACAGGCAATCTCCGCCTAAGTAGCAGCAGCAATAGGCGGAGGACAGGCAATCTCCGCCTGAGCAGCAGCCACTGCAGAAGAAGGGGGCCAGGAAACCTCTGCCCAGAGATGAGCTTCTTAACTATTTTTGGACAAAACGGGATCCAAAATACAAGCCTGCTGTGCCTATGTTGTCAGAAGTGGACTTATAGGCTGCTGGACCGAATTGTGTCAGGTTGCATGCTTACGCCATGGAACACAGTAAGGATAAACTTAGTTTTCCAGCAATGTTGCCTGAAGACTCCTTTCATGGTGCTGGTGATTTAATGTTAAACATTGCATTCAGTCACGTGTATGACCTTATAACCCTGGTTGCTCTGGATGAGACCTTCTTGAGGTTGTGGACATTGTAAGTGCCTTAAAACTAAAATAGATATTTCTTTAATTTTGACCACAAAGTTCCTGCATGCTAACATTTGGATTTTTTCTAGGAAAATGATGGACAAGGCAGCGGAGATGAAGATCAGTGTTGGGTTTTTGGATCCACAGGTTCTCACGACCACAAAGATTGATAAGGAGTCTACCGTTGTAATACAAGCATTGAGAAATGCAATAACGAATGACTACGTTGTGGGTGCCTTCTGCACCGGTGGCCACTGTGTAACACTGATCATCTGTATGAAGTTCAAAGAGGTTTGGTATCTAGATTCTGCTAAACATCATCCCGCGTGAAAGTTTGAAGACCTCCGAGCGCTTGTGACTTGGTCCGTACCTTGTAGGTTTTGTTCCCAAAATTCAATTTCTTAGTATTTCTAATCGGTATTGCTGATCATGCAGGGCCTCTGAAAATATATGCCCAAAGGACGAAGTGATGAACGGAAAGAAAAAAAGCTAAAATCCAATCAAACATTCAAGCACAAGCCAAATACCACTGTAACACCGAGGTTTTTTTATGGTCCCTTCATACCAATTTGGTACGACATTAACTTGTCATTTTGGTACCTCGATGCGCAGTGTGCTCAGCAGCCATCGGGGTCCTTTTTGCATGGATTCCATGTGGCATTCAATATGTTCAAACTACTCGAAGACATACCTCACCTCAAGAAGGCTGCTGTAAGTAGATAATGCTCTCACCCTTGTCTCTGCTCATATTCTCCATTTGATTTTAGAAACTGATTTGTACTTGTATTCTCATAATTATTTTATTTTGCAGGATTTCAAACCTGCCCTAAATGTTTCTACAGAAGATCTAAAGCCGGTCCGGGAGATGCTGTGCGAGTACATTGTTAAGGAGATCCTCAACCGAAATGGCAACCTCTATAATGGTGCACCGTGAGTTCATTGTACTGCCTGACAAACTTGAAACTTGCTGCATTCAGGCTAGTTTAGTACTGCTTGAGAAATCTGCTTGGCTGGGGTCAGATGTTGCCTGGTTTAGGTAGTTTTCTCAGAACTCCATCCAAACAAAGCACCGATGATGAACTTGAAACTTTAGCCTGCATGTCGATCTGATGAGGAACTAGATGTGATCTCGCATTGTGTATATATATGTGATCTTGCTTGTGTATATATGTGATGAGAATGTGTTTGTGATGTCTGCTTGCATTGCTGTGGTGGCTGCCAAATCCTGGCTGTTTCCAGGATGCAGCCCCTGATCTGGTGGCTGCCAAATCCTGACTGGTTCCGGGATGCAGCCAGAAAATGAGTAGGTTACTGTAGGTGCCCTACGTATCGGTCACGGGCGTTAAGTAAGGCACGTTACAAAAAATGATCCGTGAGTAACGAGCTTCACTTGGAACGCCCGTTACAAGTATGACAAAACTGTAACGGGCCGCATAAAGGCCCGTTACTAATACTGACCGGTGGGCCTTTGAAGTTGATGCTTTCGTCGATACAGAGGAGACGCGCGTCCAGAGCACGCGTCTCCTTTCGTCCAGACAGAGGAGACACAGGTACAAAAAATGCGTCTCCTTTCGTGGAGACGCGTGTCCATAGCAAACGTCTCTGATATTGAGTTCATGTAACGGGCTCAGTTTCTGTACCCGTTACCAAAGGTCCATGTGGGCCCAGAGAAACAGACATTTTAGGTGACCGGTAACAAGTTTCGGTAACGGTCTTTGTTAGACACCCGTTACTAATATGTGTTATGAGTAACGGGCTCAGTGTCTGGGCCCATTACCAAAGGCTCCGGTGGGCCCGGAGAAACAACCATTTCAGGTGACCGGTAAGTAGTTGTGGTAACGGTCTTTGTTCGACGCCCGTTACATTTACGTGTCATCAGTAACGGGCATCGGCCCGTTACCTTTGTTGGCTTATTTGTAACGCTTGATAGGTAACGAGCGTTTTGCCAACGACCAATAGCCATCCGCGCCCGTTACCACTGTCTGTTTTTCACGTAGTGCATCCCTATGGAGTAGTTGTGTAGTGAGCATCTCCAAGAGTTTGCCAAATTTTACTGAGCAAATCTTGTTTTTTACTAACTTGTAAAAAGATATACCAAGTAAAAAAAGAGCTCATCTCCAACCGTTTGGCATAATTCATTTGCGAAACCCAGATCTAACTTACATCAGGAACCCTGAGAGAGAAACAAAATTATATTTATACTCTTCCACCTCTTGAAAACTTGCTTCAGGAACCCTTTTATGTTATTTATTTCTTTTTTCACCCTCCCACCTGTCTAGAAACGACCATGCCAACCGCGAGCCGTGTGCGTATATTTGCGCGCTGGAGGCTGATTTTTCCTAAATTGTCAAAAATTACTAAGTCTCTTGCCAAACTATTGGAGGAGTATTTTTAACTTTTTGTCAAAAATCAAGGATGACAACTCGATTTGGCAAACCGCTGGAGATGCTCCCTCGACGCCGATCTACGTTTTCTTACTCTATCTCACATAAACACACCTTGCACACATATCCACGACTCACGCCTTTAAAATCAAGATTATGGTTTCTGTCAGGGTTCTCTACTGCCGGCAGTAAATTTGTAACGGATCGTGTGTCAGACCCGGATGGTTAGGACAAGAGACACAAGGGTTTTATACTGGTTCGGGCCTCCGGAGAGTAATACCCTACGTCTAGTTCCGAGTACTCGTGTTCCTATGCCAAGGATGTCTGTAGTAGGGGCTACAAACTAGTAGATCGGTCAGCCCCTCAAACGGTTGCACTTCTCCCCCTTTTATAGATGCAAGGATGAGGGGCAAAGAGGGAATACAAAAATGTGCTACAGTGCTACGGTATTGGGAGGTCTTTTCCGACGTCGATGTCCGTCAGGTGGCATTGAAGGGCGCTGAGCTGTAGTGGCGTTGGAGACTGTCATGTGTGCGAGCGGCACTGTACATTCCGGGTACTTGGCGCCTCCTCCGAGTAGTTCACTTGATGACTCAGCCCTCTTGAGTGTTGCTTAGGCCCACCACGTTATGGCCTAAGTGTAGGTAGGTGCCGCCTGTAGATGGTAATTGAGTACTTGTTCGGACGGGGTGGCGTGTAGCAGTGGTTGGACGGGACGGCTTGTTGGAGGCCGCGCGGGCGTACATTGCGTCATTACAGCCTCTGTCATAACAAGCCGCCCTTGCGTTACGCCAGCTGGGGTGTTTGCATGGCGTGGAGAACTGGAGCCTTGTGTGTCGTTGCGGGGGAGTCCAAGCGTCGGGGCAGCACCACGTTCGTGTGGGGCCCTTGATCCCGCGCTCTGACCTCCACGTGTGGGCCCCATCCTAGTCGGAGACGGAAACTACTCGTGTGAACGAGTAGTCGGAAGCGAGGCAGAGAGTACTCGTGCGAGGCGGAGAGCACTCGTGCGATACGGAGAGCACTCGTGCGAGGCGGAGAGTACTCATGCGAGGCGGAGAGTACTCGGGCGAGACGGAGAGTACTCGGAGATGAGGAAGTCTTGTCAGTGAGGGTCTTGATGAAGATCTGCATCCCTCCCTGTCCTGGATCTTAGCCTTGACATTGTCAATGGTGTTAGAAGACTCCATCTCAAAGGTGATTATCTTGTCGCTTAGGGGCCCTAATCCAGGCCCTCGTCAGTAGCCCCCGAGCCTGGGGTGGGAGTCAAGGACTCACCCACAGGTTTAGAGACGAAGGGGTGTCGCGGTAGTTTTTGCTTCTCGATTTGCATGGTGGGTGTGCGCGAGCGCATCCGCCGGATGTAGCCCCCGAGCCCACTAGAGAGTTGTAGACTCGCTTGTGGGGTTTTAATCTTGAAATGTTGTTGCCGTTTCGAGGCCACCGGTCAAGGCGGTCGTGGCCGCATCAGCGGTTGGGCCCGTCATGATGGTCGTGGCTGACATGGCCGATTTGACGGGTTGAGGGAACGACACGCTGTTGGTTCAGATTTTCGGGCCCACTTGGCATCGAAACGTCGTGCAGGCGTGCGCTAGTTGCATCGGGGGCGCGCCCCCTGAGCAGACGGCTTTTCGGCTTAGTGGCCAGCATTTAAGGCCGGCGCCCTCATCCGCTCCTTATTAATCGCGCGCCGGTTGGGCTTCGAACCATTTGCTCTCTCGATTTCTTGCCATAGCCAGTGCTACCCGCTCCTCCGCTCTTCGCATCCGTTGCGCTGCCGCCGCCGCTTCTTTCGTCTGTGCCGCTGTTGACACTTCTGAACGTCGATCACTTAAGAACAAATTTGGAATCCATCCTTAGCATCAGCGCTAGAAGTGTCTGTTGGCACTTCCTAATGTCACAACTAATTGGCGCAGGTTAGCGTAAACATTGAGAGTTGCCATAGGTTTTATCTAAACGATCATGAACGAATCCGCAAGCGCACAGATAAACCATTGTAGCATTTCCCCAAGGAAAGAGAGTATTCCATGGGTATCGAATCCAAGGAAGGCAATGGCGGATATCTTAAACCGTAGCTTGAACACAGACCCCATGCAACACTCTCATGCCATCTAACAAGATCAACTAAGGCTAGACATACGAACAGATATGAACTCTCTTATGTCTAGTCAACAAGATCAAAGGGTCGTGTTCGTGAAGAACACGAGCCTCTAACTTATGAACAAACACATAAGGAAGGAGTTTATCACCCTTCAAGTGGATCAAAAGGTAGTGTTCACAAAGAACACGAGCCTCTAAATGATGAACAGAGGATGAACTCAAGAACACATCAAGAATATGATCTACCATGACTTTATATGAAATAGCTGAATAACTGAAGTAGATCAAAGTCATACAAAGAAATAAAGATAAAAGAGAACTCATACCTAAACTTCCAAGAGGACTTGGAACCTGAAGAAGAGCTACTCTAGCCTACCCCCTAGCCTTGGAAACTAAAAGTAAGAGGAGAATGAGAGAGTGGTGTGTGAGAAATGGGAGCCCCTCCCCTCCTATTTATAGAGGAGGACAAGGCTTGCTCGGACGCCCAAATGTCCCCTAAACACCCGGGAGTGAAGCAAGTGACCAATGAGCAACCACCATGTGTAAGGACCAGATGGGACACCACTAAGGCGGTTCGACCGATCCTAGGATCGACCGACCCCTTAGGGTGGCCCCACCTGGTGTGCTTCCTCTGAGTGGCTGCCCTGTGGGCCCTATGATCCATCCCCGGTGCATGGCTTGATTTGGTATCCGAGGTGGGCCCTTTGATCCATGTGAAGTCTATGTGGCGTCCTCTGATTTGTCGGTGAGCGCCTCCCCTGGATCGATGACGTGTCTTGTCATGTCTCCCTTGGTGGCAGCCACCTCCTCAGCTGAGTTGGCATGGTTGCTTCATAGAAGTGGAGTTTCCTTCTCTTTTAAGGGGTAAATCACCTACATACAAATAATCTCCAAGGACAAGTGGAACTACATTATTCAAACCTAAATGCTAGTAAATAATGCATATGCCTCCATTTATGTGAGAATATTGAGGGTTGGAAATGGTGAATTTCCACTGTCAACAAACTCCCCCAAGCTAACCTCTTGCTCGTCTCGAAGCAAGACATTAGAGACTTAGGTTGGTTGATCAGGAGTTGCTACAATGTTGTATTCTCAACTTATGGCAAACATACAACAAAGTACTCTACCAAGAGTTGAACAAGTTAGCAATGTTCTTACCTTTCACCTGATATGTGGGGCATATAGCTTCACCTGCCTTGGGCGGTTGAGAGACAGAATGGTTATATAGACAATGCATAACCACTCATACCTTGATCAGCTTAGCAATTCGGAGGGTTTTGCAAATTTTTCAAAAGAAAAATCAGAGTTCCTCAAATGATACTCTCGGATTGCTCAAAGGTGTATGTTTCCTCACCAAGGCATCAATGCTGCCTTCTTCACATCCTACTCCTAATAGGCTTTATGTGGAGCTGTAGGTAGGGAAGATGTGGCATACTTGTCTCTCATATATTGCTAAGTCAAAAACTGGATCCTTGGAAGAAACAAACATACATCCTGATCAAGATGTGCATGTGTGTGTGGTGGATATGAACATGGCAAGGTGGATACTAGGCCCGGAAATGGGTGCTAGATATTGCCATGTTTTATATGAGGAAATGAGGGATTGATGGTAAGGTGGACACTAGCCCCGGAGTAGGTACTAGTTATTACCATCTATATGGTGGAACTCTTTCTCTTGCACATATCAATCCCTTTTTCTCCTCTGAAATTTTCTCGAGACTTGGGCTAGCTCTCTTTATTTATTTTTGCCATGCTTTTGAGCATGCTTTTTTTAAGCTAGCCCTTTGTCTCTATTAGAGATATTTGGAGAGGGATGAATAATGCAATGATACATAGAGTTTTATTTAAGGAAGAATGCATAAGCAATATGGAGTAAATGATGAATGCTTAACTTCCAGTGTAGAAGTTTAGCATGAACGTGTACGTGATCTTGATTAGGGGAGTATGAGTTCTAACAAAGGTCACAACAATTTGACAAAGCTCAATGAGAGAACAAGCTGCATATGTGGAGGCTAAGAACTAGAATCTACATATGACCTTGGATGGGAAATTCTCATCATTGAGGAACTCATCATGTTTTGATTGTTTTCAAAAAGGAAAACTCCGGATGTCAAGCATCACTATACACAAGATCATAGCACTCTATTCTACCATATCATGTCTCACAACAACTTAGGCAAGGATCATGCTTTTTGCTACCCACAGTTTTCAAGCTAAGGTTTGAACATACAAGCCAACAAACTCAAAACTTAGGTAGGATACAAAGTTGTAAGCAAGACATACGAGGAGAATAAACAGAGCAACTATTCATCATTTCAACCATAGAGGCAAAGCATTCTTACTAATCATATCAAACCAAACTAAGCAAATGATGACGATGAAAGCAAATAAATATTTTTGGTCTTTTTATTTTGCAGATTTTTTGGACTTTCATTTATAAGATATTCTAAAAATGAAGGAAAATACAAGTTACCTCAGGATGGGGGTCCTCCCCCAAGCTAGCTTTAGGCTCACTGCGGAGGAGGGTAGAAGAAACCCTGACTCGCATAGTAAGCCCTCTGCGCATCCATGTACTGCCGCTGGTCTTGCTGCATGGCTGCTATCCTCTCACCAGCCTGACGCTGCCACGCTGAGGTAGACTCGACGTGGGTGTTCAGCGTCTCCTCCAATCCCGTGACCTGAACGGTGAGCTCTCCCAACTGCTGTGCTAGCTGAGCGTCGAGCGCAGAGGCTGAGGAGTGCCGTCGGAAGGACGAAGACGGAGGTGAACCACCGGAGCTGGAACTAGCGGGTGTGGCCCACTAAGCTCTGCTCGTGCTCGCCCAAGCCGTGCCACTCGCACTCGGCTGGTAGGTGGGCTAATCCCAACCAGGTGCATAACCAGGGGTAACCCCGGACATGTACCCCGCAGGGGCCCCTCCTGCCACCGATGGTGTAACAGGCTGTGGCTGACTGTGATGGTTGGTTGTGACAAGTTAGTACCATGGAACAAGCTCAAGGAATGTCCGGATGGACATCGCTCCTGAACTTGCCCCAGGAAAAATGCAGAAAGTACAAAGCAGAAGTAGATTGCTTTTCCCTAATCAGAATTTTATTGTGCAGAAAATAAAGATAACTTACCAAACTCACCTGTTGGTGTAGGGCTCATTATTTGAAGTCTGTAGAGCTAGACTTGGTTCCAGAGTACTTACCTGAGCAACGGGACAACCATCTCCTTCGGAATAGAAGTCGGCTTCTTATTCACCCTCCGCCACATCTTCTGAGTGTTGTGTGGGTTGTGACGTGTGGGAGGTGAATTCTTGGACCGGGACTGAGATTTCCAATATTGTTTCTTTCCCATGCCCATGAGTTGTCATTCTTCCTTCCAAAAATTCTTCATGAATGCAATGAGGCTGTCCACTTGCCGTGGTGGCACTTCGACCTCTCGTGCCGGGGTGTCGGAGGTTGGTACCCCTTTGATCATCGAGCATTGTTCTTTTCTTGGATGAAACTCGAATCTCTCCTCTTTGCCATTGATGTAGAGACGGATCACACCAGCCCCCACATCAATTTGTGCATCAGCTGTACTCAGAAATGGTCGCCCAAGTATGAGCGGCACCTCCTTGGCGATCTTCATGTCCAGCACCACAAAGTCAACGGGAATGAAGCAATCTCGGACTTTCACCGGAATGTCCTCAGCTATCCCCGCTGGGTATCGGACTGAAGAATCGGCCAGCTGCAGCTGTAAAGTGGTTGGAGATAAACTTGTGTAGTTAAGTTGATCAAAGACTACCTTAGGCATGATGCTGACACTGGCCCCTAAGTCACAGGGAGCATGGTCGAAACGTTGGGTCCCAATCATACAAGTGATTGTGGGACACCCTGGATCCTTCTTCTTCTCAGGAAGGCGGTTGAGTATAGCAGCACTACACTCCTCCGTGAGTCGTACTACTTCAGTTGTGGGAAGAGCTTGCTTCTTCATTAGAATGTCCTTGAGATAACGCGCGTAAGTGGGAACGCGTATTGCCTCAAGCAATGGGACGTTGATATAGACTTTCTGAATCATATCCACGAAGCGATTGAACTGTTCATCTATTGTTGCCTTCCTGCTCTTTTGAGGGAATGGCATCACATTGGCTTCTACGAAACCCAGATGTGTTGTCACCCCTACAGGTGCCTTATCTGTTGGTGGCACCCTCCTTACCTGAGGGGATTCTTCCGAGTCGGATGAATCCTCATGGATATTCCCAACCTCTGTTATACCTTTCTTATCTGTCCCTGCACAGTTAGGATACGGTGGATCTCGAGTGGATTTACCTCCTCTCGTGGTTACTGCATTTGCATTTTCAACAGAGGGAACAGAAGCAGCCAACTGGGCCAACTGAGTTTCTAACATCTTGTTGAAACTCAGCTGACTCTTCTGGGCAGAAGAAAAGCTATCAAGTTTAACATTGAGGCTTTCCATAGTTTTATCAAGGGCAGCTAGCTTCTTGTTAATACCTTCATTAATCTTAGCTTGCCCAAAAACAAGATCTCTCAAGGAAGGTTGGTTAGGATTGTAAGAATTACCTTGGTTACCTCCTTGATAATAAGGGCGTTGTTGATTCCACGATTGGCCTCCTTGTTGAGGTGGACGATAACCGTTGTTGTTGCCATTCATGTACATCACTTCCTTCTGAGTCTCCGGACAATAGTTGCCTGAGTGCCCAGTGTTGCCACAGACTTCACAAGTCATGTGAGAGTCCATAGGCAAAGAAGTAGTGGCCATGGCAGCCTTCTCGCTGGTGTAGTCATCCAATCTCTTCATAAGAAGATCCATCTTGGCAGTAATCATGTCTGCTTCCTTGACAGTATGAGTACCCCTCGGTCGTGGTTGGAGTCTTTCATCACTCCACCCTTGGTTGGAGACCATCTTCTCCATGAGCAATTTAGCATTGTCAACAGTGAGCGAGAAGAATGCTCCTTGAGCAGCAGCATCAATATGGCCTCGGGCTGTCGGAGTCAACCCATTATAGAAACTTTGAAGAATAAGCCAATCTTCCATCCCATGATGAGGACAGGCCAGGACATACTCCTGAAGCCTCTCCCAAGCCTTTGGAATAGATTCACTTGCTGCTTGCTGAAACCAGAAATCCTTCCACGAAGAGCATTGGTTTTACCCAATGGGAAGAACTTCTTGAGAAATGCCTGTGAACACTTGCTCCAAGTGTCAATAGATTCCCGGTTCGCGTAGAACCATTGCTTAGCCTTTCCCAAGAGGGAGAATGGAAATAGCCGTAGACGAACAACATCCATATTTGCACCCGTGATGACGAAAGTGCTGCACAGCTCTAGGAATTGCTGCAGATGAGCATTGGCATCCTCATTTGGCTTGCCACAGAATGGGCTAGCCTATACCATTGTGATTAGACCCGTCTTGATCTCAAAGTTTTCAGTCCCCATTGCCACCTCAGGGCCTTGCAGCACTTGGTCAGCAGAAGGAGCTGAGTACTCATGAAGTGTCTTCTGGGCCATAACGTTGGACGCGGATGGTACAAAGGAAGCTGGTTCGTCCTCCGGACGAGTGCGACGAGGTGAGCCGAAATGACTTCGAGCTTTCCTCACAAGTGACTCGGGATCTTAAGTAAAATTCCCCGGTAGGTCAAAACCAGTCATACACTACCTGTCTTCATCATCCAAAGATAAAAGAAGACAATCAAGGTTAGCTTGCATTGAGGGTTGTCCTAACCTACTCAAAGTTTATAAACAGATGCAGAGCATAGTCAAGATAATCCTGTGCCTTCCCCGGCAACGGCGCCAGAAATGCTTGTTGACACTTCTGAACGTCGATCACTTAAGAACAGATTTGGAATCCATCCTTAGCATCAGCGCTAGAAGTGTCTGTTGGCACTTCCCAATGTCACAACTAATTGGCGCAGGTTAGTGTGAACATTGAGAGTTGCCATAGGTTTTATCTAAACGATCATGAATGAATCCGCAAGCGCACAGATAAACCATTGTAGCATTTCTCCAAGGAAAGAGAGTATTCCAAGGGTATTGAATCCAAGGAAGGCAATGGCAGATATCTTAGACTTATGCTTTTGCTCTGAATGTAAACCAAGAGATAGATATAGGGAAAACACACTCAAAGGTAGGGGTAAGATAAATGATATAAAGGGGTAGTGTGACACACACACCTCAAATCTACCTCTACTCTAGCACACTACGGCTTAGGGGGAACATACGAGTTAGCTCTAGGTTCTAATGTACTAATCACACAAAGCTAGACGATACAAGATATAGGCATGAGTATTGCATGAGGGAAACATGGTTCAACACTCAGGTACAAACGGGGAGCTAGCCCGCGATGACCAGCACTCTGCGAAACTAGACTTTAGACTCCTACATCAGGTACCCCAACGCGGAGGTTGCCCTAGGATCCAACAGGGCTGTCACCACCTGAGGACCGACCTCTCGTTACGGGGGGTATGCTCATAACTATCGTAGCCAGACAACTCAGGCACCATGCCTACGTTGCTGCTAGACTTCACCCGGCCCGGGCTATTGTGACCCAGGGTGAGAGCCACCAGAAGACTGGTCAACTAGACCGAGTACCGTAGCTTGAACGCAGACCCCATGCAACACTCTCATGCTATCTAACAAGATCAACTAAGGCTAGACATATGAACAAATATGAACTCTCTTATGTCTAATCAACAAGATCAAAGGGTCGTGTTCGTGAAGAATACGAGCCTCTAACTTATGAACAAACACATAAGGAAGGAGTTTATCACCCTTCAAGTGGATCAAAAGGTAGTGTTCACGAAGAACACGAGCCTCTAAATGATGAACAGAGGATGAACTCAAGAACACATCAAGAATATGATCTACCATGACTTTATATGAAATAGCTGAATAACTGAAGTAGATCAAAGTCATACAAAGAAATAAAGATAAAAGAGAACTCATACCTAAACTTCCAAGAGGACTTGGAACCTGAAGAAGAGCTACTCTAACCTACCCCCTAGCCTTGGAAACTAAAAGTAAGAGGAGAATGGGAGAGTGGTGTGTGAGAAATGGGAGCCCCTCCCCTCCTATTTATAGAAGAGGACAAGGCTTGCTCAGACACCCAAATGGCCCCTAAACACTCGGGAGTGAAGCAAGTGACCAATGAGCAACCACCACGTGTAAGGACCAGATGGGGCGCCACTAAGGCGGTTCGGCCGATCCTAGGATCGGCCGACCCCTTAGGGTGGCCCCACCTGGTGTGCTTCCTCTGAGTGGCTGCCCTGTGGGCCCTATGATCCATCCCCGGTGCATGGCTTGATTTGGTATCCGAGGTGGGCCCTTGGATCCATGTGAAGTCCATGTGGTGTCCTCTGATTCGTCGGTGAGTGCCTCCCCTGGATCGATGACGTGTCTTGTCATGTCTCCCTTGGTGGCAGCCACCTCCTCAGCTGAGTTGGCATGGTTGTTTCATAGAAGTGGAGTTTCCTTCTCTTTTAAGGGGTAAATCACCTACATACAAATAATCTCGAAGGACAAGTGGAACTACATTATTCAAACCTAAATGCTAGTAAATAATGCATATGCCTCCATTTATATGAGAATATTGAGGGTTGGAAATGGTGAATTTCCACCGTCAACAGCCACGCCCCAGAGCTCGACGACGCCATGTCGAACTGGACTCGCTCTAATGTCACCCGCGCGACCCTCCAGCGTCTCGTTGCCGCCAGTCAGCTGCCGGAGCCCACCACCACCGAGGAATGGAAGGTGCCGGGCGGCGAGTCCGTCCCGCGTCCGCCGCCAGGCTACATCGTCTCGTTCGTGGCGTTCCACCAGCATGGTTTCTCCGTCCCCGCCGGACGATTCATCCGTGCGGTCCTCTCGGAGTACCGGCTTCAGCTCCAGCACCTCAACCCGAATAGTATCTAGCACATGGCGGCGTTCGAGGCATTGTGCGAGGGGTACATGGGAGTGGGAGCTCATTGGCACTTCTTCTGGTACTTCTTCAAGTTCGTTTGCTTGAAGGACAACGGGATCCCGATGACGATCAGATGCGCCAATCTCCGGATGAAGCTGAGCAGAGCAGAGGAGTACATCCCCTTCACGTTGACGAGCTCCAACAGCGACTGGCACAAAGGTTGGTTCTATCTCAAGAACGACCTCGAGCACCCACTGTCGGAGTATACCGGCACCTCCATCGCCGAGGCGCTGAAGAATTGGAGCTACGGGCCCCCGGAGGCAGAGCAGGAGAAGCTGCTCAAGGACTGCTGGGCGGTCCTGACATGGCTGCGGGACGCTGGGGTCGACTTGGCGGCCGTCATCGGCCAGTACCATGCGTTGGGGATCGTCCCGCTCCGGCGGCAGCCCCTGCGCATCTTCCAGATGATGCCCAACAGGGCTCCCTTCGAAGGGACCGTGACGGCGCCTGAGCTCCCCTCACTGGATGAGATCCAGCGCCGCGTGGGGCTGGCTATCGGGAGGGCGTCGTACTCGTGGCCTCCGTCCCAGCTTCTGCCCATGCTCCCCCAAGAGGGGACCAAAACATACCTAAGTTTCCTTCTTTTCCGACTAGCTTTCCGACTAGTTTTGGAGTTTTGGTCGTCAGCATCTTCTTGGAGCTTTTGTCCCTCGTACTGATTTCTTTCCTTTTCCTTGCTCTTAGTTGAGGCCCGCGGAACCTACCCCCGCGAAGCCTCCTCTCCCCCAGGATGCGATACAGAATCGCTCCAAGGCCGCCGCGGAGAGGAGGAGGGGCGATCGCAAGGCCAAGCACAAGGAAAAGGAGATCGCGTAGCGCGAGCGGAATGACCGCCGTGCCAAGCGCCGGAGGCTGAACGAGATTGCTATCTCTTCGGACGAGGATCCTTCATCGTCGCCGCCGCGGTCCGTCGACGATGCGAGCGCTGGTGTCGACTGGAGCGCTCTGTCGACGCCGTCCGCGTCGCCCCCTGCTCAGCGGCAGGCCACGGAGGCCAGCTCGAGACGGCGGCCGGAGCCGACCGTCTGTGAGCAAGGGACGAGCTCCAGCTCGCACCCGCGTCCACGCCCTGTCCAAGAGGACTAGCGGGTGACCTGCTCCCGGGCTAGCTCCGTCAGCCAGCAGCCTCCGAGGGAGAGGAGGAGCTCTCCACGGCGAGTCGACCCATCCAGGCGGCCGGCGGAGCACGACTCATCCTCCCGCCGCTCTTCTGGTGACTCAACACGGTGGAGCCGCGTTCCCCGAGGAGGAAGCCGCCGTCCAAGGCGAGATCAACACCGCTGGCATCTTCTCCGAGCGCGCCGCAGGGGGAGAACATGAACGTACCCCGCGGTGCCTTCAGTCCTTGGTTATCCGGGGCGGCAGGGCTCCACCCGTGCAGGTCCCCCTCACCCCAGGTGGAGGTCGGAGCCCGCCCTCTGACGTGGCGACAGGCAAGAGACCAGCCCCCGAGTCGTCGGGCACGGCTCCCAGGCCCATCAAGCGGGCCCGCGTCACCTCCTCCACGTAAGTACCGTTCCGGGATATCTCGTTTTTTGTTCTTGATTTTTGTTCGCCTTTTAATTTGCTTTTCCGTGCCAGGCGCTCCGACACCGGCGCGCTCAGTCTTGCGCCACAGAAGCGCGCAGTCCTGAGTGCGCGCAATCCTCTGTCCGTCCCTCGCCCGGCGACTCCTCCGCCCGTGCCGGTGGCGACGCAAGTCGAGAGCAGGACCGCCGATGTGGTCGAGGTCCATGAGGCGGCGGAGCCTCCACTAGTGTCGAGGGTTGGTGGAGGGATCGGTGTGCGGTCAGCCCCTGAGGAGATCGAACCCCCGGCGGCGCCCACCATCGATCACGATGCCGGCGCGTCAGCAGTTCCTGAGGCCGGCGCGCCCCCGGCGTCGGATGCCGGCGGAAGCGAGGCCGAGGCGATGGCGGTTCCTGAGTCGTCCGCTCAGCTCCAGGAGGCCACCAACCTTGTGGAGCCCAACTTCTTGGGCGGCGACACGGTCGCCTTCGCGCCCTAGCTGGAACGGTGCCTGTTGGCACCAGAGGAGCCGATGGTCGAGGCGGCCGTACCGTTGAAGGACCGAATCGGGCGACCAGAGAGGGGGGGGGGGAGTGAATGGGAGCTGATAAAAATTCTTCCCTTTGGTCGAACTCGGCCTATACCCCGATTTCCACTCCACGAATCCGTGCACACAAAGGAAGCTCCAAACAAGGCACACACAAGCCAAGAAGATCAACCAAGAAGCCTAGGAGCAAAGAGCGGAAGCACCAAAGCAAGAATCAAAGAACTTGATCAATTCTGGAACACACCTGGCGGACCGTCCGAGGTGTCCTGGCGGACCGTCCGCGATGGCTGCGCGGACTGTCCGTCAGGTCTCCACGGACCGTCCGATAAAATGACCAGAACCTCCAGTAGCGCACCCCCGAAATTTGGACTGTCCGTGGTGAGCACTCGGACTGTCCGCCAGAAAACCGACCACGCGGGCTGTCCATGAGCTCCTCGCGGACTGTCCGCCAAACCCCTTGCAACCAAAGCCAAGAGGCGAACCGGATCGAAACGAAGACGCGCAAGAACACGAAGAACACGGGACGAACCCTAGGCGCACGCGCTCCTCGCGGACCGTCCGCGACGCTCGAGCGGACCGTCCGCGACACGCGGACAGAGCAGAAAAACGCCCGACCCCGCGAGGTCAACTCTCCAAATCCATCACCGGATGTCCCAAACGCCAAAAGCTCTTGAGACAAGATTTGGGGTAGATGATAAGCAACACAAGATGAAGCTATGCCCCAAAAATCTCGACCTCTAAGCCACTAAATTGCCGGGAATCGCGGATCACACGAACTCCACCAAGAACACGAACTCCGGCCAAAAACTCACAAATCAAAGGCTCTCCATGGCGTTTGAGGAGTCAAGATCACACACAAAGATGCACAAGGCATCCACCCATGATCTCCTCAAAGAAATCCGAAGAGAAACACCCTTAAATCCCCGAATCAAGCGAAGAACGAAACTCCCCGAAAATAGCACCGAAAATGACACGAAAATCACAAAGGACTAGGAGATCACCGCAACGCCGAATGCTTCCATACATCCAGAGGTCAGAGTCTGTACAAGAGTCTAGCCGAAGGAATCCAGAGGAAAATGAAGCAGTTCAGAGAAAACTACCGGGGGAGAAAGCCCTAGAGTCCAAGAGAGAGAGATGCCATCCACCTCTCCGCTATTTATACGAAGTCCATCGGAGGGAGGTAAATGACCACGCTACCCCTATTGCTTAACTGAAGATACAACCCCTCAGGGGCATTTTAGTCAAGTCTTCATCGGACGGACACGCTTCCACCGCGGCTTCGCTTCACCTCGACGCAAACCCCGCGATCACGCCACGTGCCCTCCGCCTCGAAGCTTCCCGAAGCTCCCGGATCACCGTCTCCGTCACCTCGGGCCTCCGGGCTTGGTTTTGCGGCCCAAACCAAGAAACCATCCATCGAAGGTTTTGTGGGCAAACCAACAAACCCCGCGTGCAAGCTTCGGGCTCCATCCGCTACCTTGCACTGGCCCATGTTCACGACTTCAGCCCGCCAGTCTTGCACCGCACGGCTCGCACTTGACCCCATTGGCCACCGGGTCCATCGAACCTAGCCTACTTGCCACTCCATCACCCGGAGGCCGCCACGGCTAAGGCCTTTCGCGCTTGTTCTTCATTTGCACCGACACGAGTGAAGCCGCAACCTGTACCTGCACACTTAGCCAAGCATCAGTCCACACAACGTTGTCAATCACTCATCACTAAGGAGCGACCCTCCACTGGTCCTCGAACACACCTGGTCCTCAATCTCCCCCTTGATGAGTGCATTGACAACACCCATAGAAATCACGTAGAGAAAAAGAAAAGAAAATCGTCACGAACACAAACCTCCCAAGCAAGTGATCTAAAGCCAAAGAACAAGCGAAAACAAGATCACCCGCCAATCCAAGTCTCGGCCCCCTAAGACAAGGGCAACGGCTCGACACAGCCGAGACAAAACAAAGCTCACAAGGAGCACATCACAAAGCACAAAACTCAGGAAAATCAAAAGGAGCTCCCCCTGCACATATGCAAACTCCCCCTGAGCAAATGCAACCTCTTCTTCTCAATTTTTCTCCTCACATGCAACATCTCACAAATGCATACCAATTTTCCACAAAATCTCCCAATGCATGAAAATTCTCCCCATATCATACAAAAGTCCCCCCCTTGTTGACAATGCATGAATCAAGGTATATGAAACTCTTCCCCTTGTTTTCATGAAAAATGCATGTCAAAGCATATACAATCTACCAAGCTTCTCAAATATACAAAGAGCACAAGAAAAGGCTACAAATGAGACATAGAGCAAGCAAAGTAGACATGGTGTATCTAGCACATTGCCATCAAGAAGGTAGAGACATATAAGCATGTGACATGGCTAAAAGCAATTTTAAGCAATTTTCATAAAGAAATAGTCATCTCATGAGCAAGACTCTCTCTATACAAATTTGAACATAAATACACTAGATCATCCAAAGTTTATGCAAGATCACAAATTCTCATCACAAGATCATTATAAACGCCCACAAGCTACTCAAGTCATGTTAAAGCCACCAAGCCATGTGTCTACTTCTTAAAATGAGACTTCTCATGGTAGACAACAGGCTATGGTTTAGCACCCAATTTATGAATTTCAAAACATAAGAACATGATTAGGATCTTATTTTTCAAGCATAAGGCAATTCACACACCAATTTCATTTTCAAGATTAAACATGGTACATGAAGTGCCTTTGCGGCAAAAAGAAGCTTATGCTCCTCCCCAAGCAAGCAAAAGGGCTAAACATTTACAATGATAAAATGTCTTTGACCCCAAGCAAAGAGAACATGATTCTCAAGCATAAACTAAACATGATATAGGCATTTAGGCACAAATTGAGCATAGACAAGCATCTACTCATGAGAGACACAATTTTAGCATTTTTATCAAAAGAAAGCTATCTCAACACAAATATATGACAAAACCATCCAGAGCATAGCATTCACATCCACAAATTACTCAACATGCACATATATCACAAATATAGCACATCGGTGATCAATGTATATAAGAGAAGCTTTTCCTAGCACAAGTGATCCAAAGATGGCTATCCTACCAGGTTTTGTACAGAAAGTAAAATGCATGAATGCAATGCAACAAAATGAACATATGGCACATATATACATGAGAAGCTCCAAGACCCAGCTAAAAAGGAAAGCAAACACCAAGTTCACCCCGCAAGCGAGTGAAAGTGACTTGATCAAGCGGCTTGGTGAAAATGTCGGCTAGCTGGTCTTGGGTAGGGACATAGGACAAAGATATGTTTCCCTTCTCAACATTGTCCCTCAGAAAGTGGTACCTCACTTCTATGTGTTTAGTTTTGGAGTGGAGGACAGGATTTTCGGCTACGCTTATGGCACTGGTGCTGCCACAGAAAAGTGGAACTTGGGAGCATTCCTCTCCAAAATCACTCATGGTGTATGTCATCCAAAGTAGCTGGGAACAACAACTAGCAGCAGCTACATACTCGGCCTCAGTAGTGGACTGGTCTACACTGGATTGCTTGCGAGATGACCAAGAGACCAAAGAAGAACCAAGGAACTGACAACATCCAGAGGTAGACTTGCGGTCCAATCGACACCCAGCAAAATCAGCATCGGAGTAACCGTGAAGTCTCAGTGTCGAGGAGGCAGAATACCAAAGACCAAACTCAGGAGTGTAGTTCAAGTACCTGAAGATCCGCTTGACGGCCTGCCGATGTGAAGTCCTTGGTGAAGCCTAAAAACGAGCGCACAGACACACACTGAACTGTATGTCCGACCTCGTCGCCGTCAAGTAGAGGAGGGAGCCGATCATGCTCCGGTACTCCTTCTGGTCCTCGGGTTCGCCGTCCTCGTCCGCGTCCAAAGCTGTAGTGGTACTCATCGGTGTAGTCAGCGGCTTGGAGTCGTTCATGCCAAACTTCTTTACCATGTCCCTGGTGTACTTCACCTGATGTACAAACGTCCCGTCCTTGCACTGCTTGATATGGAGGCCCAAGAAAAACTGCAGCTCGCCCATCATGGACATCTCAAATTCCCTGCTCATGTCATCTGCAAATCTGGCAACAAGATCATGAGAAGAGCCACCAAAGATTATGTCATCCACGTATATCTGAACAATCAAAAGGTCATTCCCATGCTTAAGGAGAAACAAGGTCTTATTAACTGTGCCCATCACAAACCCCTTACTCAGCAAAACCCTCTCAACCTGCCATACCAAGCTCTAGGTGCCTGTTTCAACCCATAGAGCGCTCTCTGGAGTTTGTATACTCGGTGTGGGTATTTTTCACTCTCAAACCCCGGGGGTTGCCTCACATACACTTCTTCCTCTATCACCCCATTAAAGAAAGCACTCTTGACATCCATTTGGTATAACTTGAACCCTTTAGCCACGGCAAAGGCTAGAAGGATCCTAATTTCCTCCAAACGGGCCACAGGAGCAAATGTCTCCTCATAATCTATCCCCTCCTTCTAGTTGAAACCCTGCACCACCAACCTCGACTTGTTTCTCACAACCATCCCATTCTCACCCTCTTTGTTCTTCCACACCCACTTGGTACCTATGGGACGACAATTTGGTGGTGGATCAACTAACACCCAGACTTGGTTTCTCTCAAAGTTCTCCAACTCCTCATGCATGGAATTCACCCAATTCTCATCAGACAAAGCGTGTCCAATATCTTTGGGCTCAAACGACGCGACAAAAGCAGAATGAGCGAAATGAGAGGAATTCCTTGACCTCGACCGTGTAGTGCGTTAATGAAGGTTACCAATGATCGTCGTCGGTGGGTGATCAACTTGTACCCGCCGCGGAGCCTCACGCCTGGACACAACCTCCCCCTCAGCAGCAGCCTCCACTCGAACAGCCTCAGTCGTAGTGAGTGTAGGGGATGGTCCGTCCTTGATCGTCGTCGTAGTAGTGGAAGTAGAGTGTACACGATCAGCCGCGGGAGCACCACCATCATCATCATCCTCGTCTCCATCTCCATCCTTCTCATCCTCAAAGATCCTGGCACCAATCTCCTCGTCACCTGCACACTCAAAAGCAGAAGAGCTACATGGCTGTGTCTCGTCGAAGGTAACCTCGCAAGTCTCCATGATTTGGTTAGTGTCAAGGTTGAGCACACGATATGCTCTAGAGTGAATCGCATAACCGAGAAAGATACCATCCGAACATCTAGACTCGAACTTATCCAACTTGCCCTTCTTCAGAATGAAACACTTGCATCCAAAGGCTCTAAAGTGACTCACCTTGGGTTGTCGGCCATGCATCAGCTCATAAGCGGTCTTCTTCTTGAAAGCACGAAGAAAGATGCGATTTGAGACATAGCAAGCGGTATTGACCGCCTCGGCCCAGAAACGCCTAGGAGTCCTATGCTCATCGAGCATCATCCTGGCCATCTCACAAAGGGTCCGGTTCTTCCTCTCCACTACGCCATTCTGGCAAGCGACGTATGGAGAAGAATACTGATGATCGAGACCAAGATCACTGCAAAAGGCATCAAAATGAGAGTTCTTAAACTCTGTGCCATTGTCACTGCGTATAGCTCGAATGGCATCACCATGTCTCTCATTCTTCAACCTCAAGATCAAGTCTCGAACAAAACCAAATGTCTCACTCTTATCCTCCAAAAAGAAAACCCAAGAGTACCTCGAATAATCATCAACAAACACAAGATCATACCACTTCCCACCTGCAGAGCGAACACGAGCTGGCCCAACTAAATCCATGTGCAATAGCTCACAAGGTCGCTCGGTCATGACAGCAGTCAGAGGAGCGTGAGAAGCAGCAACCATTTTTCCATGCCGACAAGAAGCACAAACCAAATCCTTCTCGAATTTCAGCTTAGGCAATCCTCGGACAAGATCAAGACCACTCAAGCGGGAAAGCAACTCAAAGCTCAAGTGTCCCAACCTCCTATGCCATTTCCAAAGCTCGGCTGACATGCCAGCAACAAAGCATCGAGGAGGACCAACAGACTGGGAAAAATCGGCACGAAAGATTTGACCCTCAGGGACGATCATACAGACAAGATCGCCTCGAGAATCAAGCACACGAGAAGCACCCGACTTAAAACGAACCTCAAAACCTTCGTCCAGTAACTGAGATACTGACAACAGGTTAAAACCAAGTGACATGACCAGGGCCACACTTCTTAAGGTCACCTTGCTACTCACCTTCACCATACCTTCAGCAAGCACTCGTCCTCTCCTGTTGTCCCCGAAAGTGATGTACTCCCTTGTACTCACCGGGGTGAGGCTGGAGAACCACCCACGATCTCCGGTCATGTGTCTTGAGCAACCGGAGTCAATCAACCAAAAGTTCTCTAAGCCTGCCACCTGCAATCAAAAACAAGAACGAGAATGAGCAAGCGACTCAACACTGGGGTTAGTTCCAAAAGAGTCAAACCAGTGTCGAGCCATTTGCTCAAAAGAAGGGTCAGCGAAGTCCATTCTACCAACACCCCGAGGCGGAACCCTCTCACGCCTCCTACCAAAGGACCTATTACGTCCCACTGGAGGAGTACACGCACCACGAGGAGGAAAATGTGGCCCATAGTCCATCTGAGACCCAAAGCTCCGATCGTGCCTCCCAAACTCGTAACGGTCACGAGAAGGAGCACGTCGAGCCAACTCACCACGCCCAAACCCAACACGCCTATCTCTCAGAGGAAACACACCTCCACCTCCACGAGTGGGAACTTTCCTCACAAACACATCACCCCTAGGTAGAGGCCCTCTACGAGGTTCAAGCACACCACGAGCAAGGTGGTACCTGTCCTTGTTTGCCATCTCCCTAGCAAACCTCTCATCCCTCTTCCTCCTGAAACAGAACTCATCCTTATGCCCATCCCTCCCACAATACGCACAATGGAAGCGGATTGGCACTGGCTTAGGCGATGGCTTTTCTGTGGGCTTCTCAACCACTTTCTCTCCTGACTTCCCTTCAAAGACATTACCCAGGTTGCTCACAAACTTGATGGGTTTCTGGTAATTCTCTGTTTTCTGGGGGAACACTGGTGGGTCTGGAGTTGTATCAAGCTTGTTTCTCAGGTGGTTTGGCTTGGGTGCATATTTGTTCATCGGTATGGTGTGGGGTGGTGTAGGTGTCTCTCCAGCTTTCTCTTCTCCCTCACCACCCTTCTCACCACACTTGCCAGCCCCTAACACCTGACCATCAAACCTCTTGAACTGAGCCAACATCAAACTCAATTGTGGCTCATGCCCAGACAACCAACTCATCAATTTCCTAAGTTCATCATTTTCATCCTGCAGACGATCAACATAGTGTGCAAGTTCCATGTTTTTCAAAGCATGCATTTCACAGGTTGAACATGATGTAGGAAGAGGAGCTTTCAATGCCGCCTCAAGAGAGACAATTCTAGTGTGAGATTCATCTAGCCTAGCATGCAAAATAGGACATGAGGTACAAGCACCTAGTAAAGCTGGCCTAGACTTCAACTCATCACATTCAATCCTAACCACATCTAGTTCCTCTAAAGTAGAGGCATGCTTCTCCTTGAGAGCAGTCAAATCAGCAAGAAAAACTGAGCAATCACCACAGTCCATCTCATCGGACACAACAGGAACATATTTCAAAGCAACTATCTCATTTCTAGCATCCACAAGCGAGGATTCAAGCTTGGCTACCTTGTCCTTAGCATCACCCAACAGAGACCTAAATTCTCTCTTCTCCTTGTTGGTCTTTCTAAGCACATCATCATGGTTATCAAGCAACTCATTGAGCCTAGCATTCTCCTCTAGCAAGAAGTTGGGATCTTGTCGTACCTCGTCATCAGAATTGGAGTTCGAATCCGAGCTGTGCTTCCCACCCTTCTTGGAGTGCACCATGCCGCAAAAGCCTCCTTGCGCGATGAAGCTTGGGCCGGTGAAGTTCTTGCCCGTGTGCCGCGTGTCTTTGCGCTTCTCTTGCTCTTCCTCGCTGCTCGAGTTGGATGAAGCATCGCTTGATGTCGAGTCGATGTCGCTCGCTCCGGCCACCATCGCTCGAGCGGTCTTCTTCTTGTAGCCGCCACCCTTCTTGTGCCTTCTCTCGCCCTTGTCCTTGTGCTTGTTCTTGTAGTCGTTCCGGGAGCGGTTCTTGTTGTAGTCGTGCTTGGGCTTGCCCTTGTAGTCGTTCTTGATCTCCATGGCTTCAGGGCATTCGGTGATGAAGTGCCCGTGCTTCCCGCATCGATAGCACATCCCCGAGCTCCGCCTTGCATTCTTGCGGTTCTTGTACATCCGCCCAAACCTCTCGCTCAACAAAGTGAGATCGTCCTCGCTCAGCACCTCAAAGTCCTCATCTGGCAAAGACACAAGACAAGACAAAGAGAAACCACCGGTGTTAGCGTTAGACCTTGACCCGGAGACAAGAGCCATTCTATGAGGATCAGTGGGGCTCTCACTCTTGGCTCTCAAGCCACGATCAACTTCTGAACACCTAAGCTTGGAAAACAGCTCATCCAACGTCAGCGTATCATACACACTCGACTCCTCAATGGCCTCGACCTTGGCACTCCACACAGACCTATCCAGGGCATGCAAAAGCTTGATAGCTTGATCATGATCCGTGTATGGGAGCACTGTCGCATTGGCCCTCATGTTGTTGACAATGCTAGTGAAGCGTTGGAACATCGCATCGGTCGACTCACTGGGGAGATGAGTGAAGTTCTCGTATTCTCTCCGATAAGTGGAAAACAAACGGGCTTGCACTTGGGCATTGCCAACATGAGCATTTCTCAACTTGAGCCATATCTTTCCGGCCACATTCTCTCCATACACTCGCTCAAACTCCGAGGCACAGAGAGCACGGAACAAGTAATCAATGGCCTTGCTGTTGGCCCCAAACATGTCCCGCGATCCTGGAAGCAGAAAACTATATGGGATGACATATTGATCATTTTGAGTGACCTCCCAAATAAGAGTTCATTTCCCTCGCAAAAACGCGCCCATGCGCCTCTCCCACGTCGGGTAATTCTTGCCATCGAAGTGCGGAGGACCCGACCCCTTGCCGTAATCACCCATCTTTGGATCTTGGACTGGTTAGAATAAAAAAGATCTGTAACATGCTCTGGTACCAATTGAAGGACCAAATCGGGCGACCAGAGAGGGAGGAGTGAATGGGAGCTGATAAAAATTCTTCCCTTTGGTCGAACTCGGCCTATACCCCGATTTCCACTCCACGAATCTGTGCACACAAAGGAAGCTCCAAACAAGGCACACACAAGCCAGGAAGATCAACCAAGAAGCCTAGGAGCAAAGAGCGGAAGCACCAAAGCAAGAATCAAAGAACTTGATCAATTCTGGAACGCACCTGGCGGACCGTCCGAGGTGTCCTGGCGGACCGTCCGCGATAGCTGCGCGGACTGTCCGTCAGGTCTCCACGGACCGTCCGATAAAATGACCAGAACCTCCAGTAGCGCACCCCCGAAATTTGGACTGTCCGTGGTGAGCACTCGGACTGTCCGCCAGAAAACCGACCACGCGGGCTGTCCGTGAGCTCCTCGCGGACTGTCCGCCAAACCCCTTGCAACCAAAGCCAAGAGGCGAACCGGATCGAAATGAAGACGCGCAAGAACACGAAGAACACGGGACGAACCCTAGGCGCACGTGCTCCTCGCGGACCGTCCGCGACGCTCGAGCGGACCGTCCGCGACACGCGGACAGAGCAGAAAAACGCCCGACCCCGCGAGGTCAACTCTCCAAATCCATCACCGGATGTCCCAAACGCCAAAAGCTCTTGAGACAAGATTTGGGGTAGATGATAAGCAACACAAGATGAAGCTATGCCCCAAAAATCTCGACCTCTAAGCCACTAAATTGCCGGGAATCGCGGATCACACGAACTCCACCAAGAACACGAACTCCGGCCAAAAACTCACAAATCGAAGGCTCTCCATGGCATTTGAGGAGTCAAGATCACACACAAAGATGCACAAGGCATCCACCCATGATCTCCTCAAAGAAATCCGAAGAGAAACACCCTTAAATCCCCGAATCAAGCGAAGAACGAAACTCCCCGAAAATAGCACAAAAAATGACACGAAAATCACAAAGGACTAGGAGATCACCGCAACGCCGAATGCTTCCATACATCCAGAGGTTAGAGTCTGTACAAGAGTCTAGCCTAAGGAATCCAGAGGAAAACGAAGCAGTTCAGAGAAAACTACCGGGGGAGAAAGCCCTAGAGTCCAAGAGAGAGAGAGATGCCATCCACCTCTCCGCTATTTATACGAAGTCCATCGGAGGGAGGTAAATGACCTCGCTACCCCTACTACTTAAATGAAGATACAACCCCTCAGGGGCATTTTTGTCAAGTCTTCATCAGACGGACATGCTTCCACCGCGGCTTCGCTTCACCTCGACGCAAACCCTGCGATCACGCCACGTGCCCTCCGCCTCGAAGCTTCCCGAAGCTCCCGGATCACCATCTCTGTTGCCTCGGGCCTCCGGGCTTGGTTTTGTGGCCCAAACCAAGAAATCGTCCACCGAAGGTTTTATGGGCAAACCAACAAACCCCGTGTGCAAGCTTTGGGCTCCATCCGCTACCTTGCACCGGCCCATGTTCACGACTTCAGCCCGCCAGTCTTGCACCGCACGGCTCGCACTTGACCCCATCGGCCATCGGGTCCATCGAACCAAGCCTACTTGCCACTCCATCACCCGGAGGCCGCCACGGCTAAGGCCTTTCGCGCTTGTTCTTCACCTGCATCGACACGAGTCAAGCCGCTACCTGTACCTGCACACTTAGCCAAGCATCAGTCCACACAATGTTGTCAAGCACTCATCACTAAGGAGCGACCCTCCACTGGTCCTCGGACACACCTGGTCCTCAACCGTCTACCTCCGGAGTTGTAGCCGTGGTCGAGGTGGCCGGGGCCAATCCCGAGGAGCCCGCGACCAAGGTGGTGGAAGTGGAGCCGGACTCCGTCGTGCCCCCAACGCCTCTTGTGAGCGTGACGGCGCCCCCAGCGGACGTGGTGGTGCCGGCTGTGAGTACAGTTGCGGAGCCGCCGCTCCAGCCCGCCGTTCCCGTCGTGGAGGTGGTGGTGATCGTGGACTCGCCTTGCCCAGATGCGCAGGTGCCCACCGCTGCCGAGGATATGGAGGGTAGTGCCTCCCCGGTTGCAGTCCGAGAAGTTGGGGAGAGCTCGGGAGCTCGCCCCTCCCTGACCGTAGAGAGGGGAGAGCACAGCCTCAGACTCGGGTGCTCTTCATGGACCGGGACCCATGAGGTAGAGCCGCACGACGATGAAGACGAGGAGGCCATGGCCCATCACCGCCTCAAATGGGGCTTAAGGTGGGCTGAGCAGGCGGTCAACGAGCTCGTCCTTCCTGCCTCGACGGTGAGTTTGCCGAGCCTGATTTTGGTTTTGTCTCTCTGTTTTTGTAGACGTCGCTGTAGATGACCTTCTACTTGGAATAGGTGCTTGCGAGCTGCAGTGCAAAGAAGGCGCACACCATTGAGGAGCTCCGGGCCGAGAAGACCCAGCTGGAGATGCAGTTGGTGGCCGCTCGACTAGCGGCTGCAGGGGTGGTGGCGAGTGTGGCGTCGACGAGGACCGCGCTCGAAGCAGCGGCAAAGTCCGCGGAGGACCGTGTAGTGGCTGCGTAGTCTATTGCTGATGCTGCCGTGTCGGAGAGGACGACCCTTGAGGCAAAGCTTGCCCAGGCGGAGGCCACAGCCGCGGAGCTGCGTACCACCGCCGCAACTGTCGCCAAGGCCGCTCGGACTGCTGCCGCTGCTGCCACCGCCGCTGAAGCCGCTTCCCAGGCCGCCGCCCAGGAGAAGGCGGCACTCGAGAAAAAGGTGGCCGAGTTGCAGCAGGACTTGGTCCATGCCGTTGTGGACCTCGGGATGGCCAATAAGCAGGTGGGCGACCTCACCACCAAGCTGCAAGAAACCACCGACGAGGGAACCCGGCTCCGTGCCAGTAATGCCAAACTGGAGCAAGATCTTTACGGTGAGCAGCTTAGCACTTTCAGCTTCTGTGATGCTTTCTCTTTTGTGTTGCTTGTGGGCGATGTTGACTTATCTTCTGGTTTTGACAGGGCTTCACTTGTCTCGTGCCACATTGGCCAAGAGGCTTGTGGAAGAGGCGCAAAAACTCACCGCCGCCGAGCTCAAGATCCACGAGATGACCGGGTGTTGGTATTTCTTAACGTCACCACTAGTGCGCACCTAGCGTGAGTGTAAGATCCACCCGGGTATACCGACGGGTGTGAAAGAATTCGCAAGCGCACAGAAATACCGCTGTAGCACTTCCCCAAAGGAGTATTCCAAAGGGTATCGAATCCAAGGAACGATGTGTACTACCTTCTATCCTAGACTAGTGATCCAAGGACACAACTCTATAGGATGAGATGAAGATGGAAAGGATCTTGCTGGTAGCACGAGAGTTGAGAACAGTCTCTCGATTAGGGACTTCTCGTTTCGGACATCGGCCCCTCCTGACTATAACAGTTGGTTCACGGCAAATGGTTGCCTACACGCTGTATCCGGACGTGGGGGATTTCAGAGGGTCCAATGGCTGTCACTACCGCGGCCTACCCCAAGACAAACCGTGGGATACAGGGCAAACAAAGGATAACCCGAAGTCTAGACACCACGTCTACACCACTGATTACTACTATAGCACGGTTACGTTTGTCGACCTGTAAACAACACTATAGCACTCCGTACAAAGACGGAGCGACGAACCCACGAGAGAGAGACCCGAACTCACTCAGATATACGCTAACCTATGCAAGGAATCACAGATGAACTTGGTCTAGATTAGGATAAATAAGCATCCACTAACTCCGATTAGACTAGCAGGCATACAAACAGGTTACAATCTTATATGTTTATAATAGAAGATCAAGGGTCGTGTTCGTGAAGAACACGAGCCTCTAACTTATGAACAAACACAAAAGTATGAGAAACTCGATCGTCAACTAGATCGAGGGAGCGTGTTCGTGAAGAACACGAGCCTCTAAATGATGAACGAACGAAGAACACAAGAACACAGTATGAATGCCACTTTAGTCTAACTGAGAATGTCAAAATACTCACTTTATTCTAAATGAAGAACAGAAGCATCCGTAGAGGATCGTTCTTGAGGAAATGTGCCAAACACCATGGCATAACCCCAAGACACCACCCCACCTTCCTTCTAATCTCTAGAGCACTAGCAAGCCAGCACTAATCCTATGTAAGAGCTCTCCTCTCCTAATGAGAGAAGCCAAAAGGCAAAAGTGAGAAGGAGGAGAAAGAAGTGTGTGTCCTATTCTCTACCCCCTCTCCTTCTATTTATAGGCTTGAGCATCGGCGTGGAAGCACCCCAAACACCCCGGGAATGAAGTGAGGGACCAACCAAGAACCACCACGTGGAAGGCCAGGATTGGGCGCCCCAAGGTCGGTTCGGCCGACCTGTGGGGTCGACCGACCCCTTGTGGGCCCCACCTACCCTCTGCTTTCTCCTGGTGTCTGATGTGTGGGTCCCTATGGTGGTTCCAGGTGTCCACGTGCTTTGGAGGCGGTTTAGGTGCTCTGGTGGGCCATGGAATCCATGTGATATACGCATGGCGACTTCTGATTCGCCGAGGCTTTCTCCCTTGGATTGATGACCTCATGGATCCAGGGGTTGCTTGCATGGCAGCCCCTTATTGGCTGAGCCTGGATTGCTTGGATTGGTGAGGTGGATGGATAAGGTGTGCTTTTGCTCTCTCTCTCTTGTGCTTATTGCTTGCAATTGAATATACATCGCAACTTGTGAAATTTGTCAGTATAAGGCCCTATTCTATGGTGGATGTATATTTCATATGTCAAAATGCAGGTGTTGACGGCCACAAATATGGCACTTAACAGCCGTCAACAACTCCCCCACACTTGACCTTTGCTCATCCCTGAGTGAAGGTGAGAGGTTCAAGGTGGAAAAACTACTCAAGGTGTAGAGCGAACAAGAGATCATTCCAAACTTTTACCTTGGACTTGTGAGCTTGTGGAGTGTCTATCATGCTATCTTGGGTAGTTGAGGAATGGAACGGACACGAATAAAAATCATTCCTGCTCATCATGTCAAGCAACTTGGGGTTTTGTGATAAATTTTCAGAATAAACCTTGCTTAGCTCCTCATTTGATTCACTCAGATCGCTCAATGTGTAAATGTCCTCACCAAGGCATTAAATTGCCTACCTTCATCCTACTTCTAATGATAGCTTATGTGGAGCTCAGGGTAGGTATGAATGATAAGGCATACTTGCATCACATATATTGCAAAGTCAAAAACTTGATCCACAGAGAAAATCAAATCATACCATCAGATCAAGATGTGCACTGGTATGGCTATGGTGTGTATGGTAAGGTGGATACTAGGCCCGGAATGGGTGCTAGATATTACCATACATATATGATGAGAACTGTGGGTTGATGGTAAGGTGGACACTAGCCCCGGAATGGAAACTAGTTATTACCATCAAAATCATGGAACTCCTTTTTGCATGACCATCCCTCTCCTTTTTCCTTCTTTATTTTGGATATGGGCTATCCTTTCTCTCTCTCTTTTTTTTGTCGAAGCATACTTTGGGCATGTGAATATATTCTTTTTTATTTTTTCTTCATAGCCTATATCTCTTCTTTGAAGGGTACTTTTAGAGAGAGAGGTCACACCACATATAGAGCTTTTACTTTTGTGGAATGGATGAATGATACAATGCTAACTTCCAGCATAGAAGCATAGCAAGGGAAAATAGGTAGGGTGCACATAAATCTTGATCATGAAAGTAATGAAAAGAATTCTCACAAGGGTCACAAAATTTGACAAAGCTCAATGCAATAACAAGCAGCATATGAGTATAAGGTTTTTCAACTATGAACATCATATGGCTTCGGTAGGACCTGAAGGACCGATTAGGCGAACCAGAGAGGGGGGGAGTGAATGGGAGCCGATAAAAATTCTTCTCGAAGGAGATGAGAGCTCCAACAAGACGAACACGGCTTCCAAAACACGTCTCCGACTCAACTACCCAAGTTGGCCAAGACCACGCAGCCACTGGAGTGCTACTGGTCCTAGGAACCAACAACCACCTTCACGGACTCGAGAACGCAGCGGAACACCAACTCGAGCACCACTGACCTACACCGGTCAGGCCGGTGAGCAGCACCGGTTAGACCGGTCCCTGCTGGTAAAACCTGGGAACTTCCACAGAAGGCCCCTATACCGGTCAGGCCGATGTAGCTCACCGGTCAGACCGGTTCAAGCCAGGAAACCCCAAATCCACCAAACAGGCCTACCGAGCTCCAAACTGACCCAAACTCGAAACAGCAGCAACACGGGACTACAACGAACTCACCAGAATGTTCACCCGAGGCAAAACCCACAAAGCCTCTACACCGGTCAGACCGGTGAGCAGCACCGGTCAGACCGGTCAGGCTCGGCCGCTCGAGGATGAACAGCACCCGCGGGTCAACTCCCCCAAATCCAACTCCCGATCTCCCGAATCGCTCCACGGATTTGTGCAAGACTTTGGGGATAGTAGGAACACCTCATGGGCACTCCATAGCCATGATTTGGTCCACCAAAACTTGCTAAATCAAGAGGAATCGAAGAAATCCCACCAAGAACGCCTCTAACCCTAGAGCCACAAAAACCCCAAAATCGAGCCCCTTTGCTCACGGATTTGGGAGGGGAATCAAAGGGAAAAGAACCACGAAGGGTTCATGCATACATCCCCCACCAAATCCCAAAGAGAAAGGCCTCGAAATCGCTCTAAGAAAATCGCCAAGAAAGGGCTCCGAAAATCACCAAAAAGGATAAATGGGAAAGACACATCCAAGCCTTGAGGAACCACGCCGAATCATCTATACATACCAAAGAGGTTCATACAAGGTCTAGCTTGCCGCCCGATCATCCTTCCCTCTCACAAGATCTCACCATGAAGCTCTCAAGCTAGTCCTAAGAAAATCCTAAGGAAAATAGGAAGAGAAAAATAGGAAAGCAAATGAGCTAGGGTTCCAAGAGATGGCTGCCATCCTCTCACCACTTGGGTTATATGGAGGCAACCGAAAGACGAAAATACCCTTAGTAGCTAACTAGGGATACATGCCCCTCAAGGGCGAATTCGGAAATCTTTGTCTTCGCTCCATCGGACGGATGCCCAGCGACCGCAAACTTGCTTAGCCTCGACGCAAGCCTTGCGATCCCGACGCGTGTCCTCCGCTTCGAAGATTCCGGACTGCGTCGTCGCACACCGGTCAGACCAGTGCTCCTTACCGGTCAGACCGGTACCCACCGGTCAGACCGGTCAGACCCACCCGTCAGACCGGTCTGGAGCTGCTGCACCTCCGTCTTCGGTTCTTCGGTCTTGGCTTTGTGGATCAACCAAGGAACCCAGTGGTTTTCTGGTGAACCACTGGAAACCCTGTGAACTCGGTGTAGCCTCCGCCAATCACCACTCATGACTCGGCTCCCACGTAGTCCCGGCTCGACCTTGGTTTTGAGGCTCAACCAAGAAACCGTCCATGACTTCATCTTGCCGTTCTTGCCACCATGCGGCCCGCACTTGACCCCGCTGGCCACCGGGTCCCTCGAACCAAGCCTACTTGTCTTCTCCACACCTGGTGGCCTCACCGGCAACGACCTTTCGCGCTTGTTCTTCACCTGCACCTGCACCAGTCAAGCCGCAACCTGCACCTGCAATACTTAGCCAAGAATCAGTTCACACCACGTTGTCAATCACTCATCACACCAGGAAGCGACCATCCACCGGTCCTCGAACCACACCTGGCTCTCAATCTCCCCCTTGATGAGTGCATTGACAACACACACGTTTTGGTAACCAAGAGAAAAGGAAAAGAAAAGAAACGACTAAAAGAAACTCCAACAAGCGATCGAAAGCCAAAGAAAAGGCAAAGAGCAAGATCACTTGAAGAAGACAAGTCTCGGACCCCTTAGGCAAGGGCAACGGCTCGACACATCCGAGACAAAACCATGCTCAAGCAAAGAGCACAAACCATCAAACCAAAGCTCGAAAACCACAAAGAGCTCCCCCTGCACACATGCAAGCTCCCCCTGAACCAATGCAACTCCCCCTGGACGAATGCATGCAAACCAAAGCTCGCAAAACAGAGCAGCTGTTTCAGCTTTGCTCTGACCGGTCAGACCGGTCAACCACACCGGTCAGACCGGTGGACAAGATCGTCCAGCACCTGGGAACTACACCGGTCAGACCGGTGTACCTCACCGGTCAGGCCGATGCCACCTGGGAAACTGCCCGAGCTCAAAAATAGCTCGAAACCACTTGGAAACCTTCTAAATACATGCAGCAAGCCAAAACATGCTCAAACTTCTCCCCCTTGTTGACAATGCATGAATCAAGCCAAAAATGCAAAAAATGCAACCTAGAGCTTCTCAAATAGACAAAATTCAACAAAGGATGCTACACATGTCCAAATGAGCAAGTTAGATACTCTATAGCTTCGTAATGACATCAACTTCATGATCACCAAGTTTCACAACCATTGGGCGAAGCTAAGATAGAATTGAGCAATTTTGCGAAAAATTACCCTCTCATGAGCAAAGTCCTAAACATGAGCAAAACATGTCAAAATGGCAAAGCCACACAAACTTCATGCTAGGACAACCATTCTAAGCATAAGACCATCATAAACACCCACAAGCACCTCATGTCATGTCAAAGCATACCGAGCCATGTGCTTACTTCTATGTATGAGACTTCTCATTGGTAAGCAACATGCAACGGTTTAGCACCCAAAGGTAAGTAAATTAAGCACATATGACATGGGAGCACATTTTCCAAGCAATTTACATTTCATTTTCAGATTTATAATTAGTACATGAAATGTCTTTGCGACAAAAAGGAACTTATGCCCCTCCACAAGATCAAGCATGGGGGCTAAACATTCATGATGGCAAATGAGCCTTTGGCCCCATATGATCAAAATAAGCTATCCAACCACAAATTAAGCATAGCCAAGCCACAAAAACATGTCAAGATCATATAAAGGCATTTACTCACAAGAGAGCATACATTTGAGGTTTTTCAAAAACATAGCCATCAACCATGGATACAAACCAAGATCATCAAGAGCTAAGCCAAACTAACCATAGCTTACCAAACTAGCTCACAAAGACATATATATCATTCCATGGAGAACAATGTATATAGGAGAAGCCTTTCCTACACAATGCATATGAAACAAAATGCATGCAACCTAAGATACAAAAATGCCTATACATCATGTTACATATGCCATGCCAAATGCAAGAAATGCACAAAAGAAAGCTATACATATGCCACAAAGGAGCTCCCACACACCGACTCAAGAAATCAAACAAACACCAAGCTCCCCTCCCCCCCCCCGCAAACGAGTGAAAGTTGCTTGATCTAGGGGTTTGGTGAAAATATCGGCTAGTTGGTCATGTGTGGGTACATGGATCAAAGCTATCTTCCCTTTCTCTACGTTGTCTCTCAAGAAATGATACCTCACTTCTATGTGCTTGGTTTTGGAATGGAGCACTGGGTTCTTTGCAACGCTTATGGCACTGGTGCTATCACATTGAAGAGGAACATGGGTATACTCCTCACCAGAGTCACTCATGGTGTATGTGATCCAAAGGAGCTGAGAGCAATAACTAGCTGCGGCCACATACTCTGCCTCGGTAGTGGATTGAGCAACACTCGACTATTTGCGGGAAGACCAAGACACCAAAGAAGAACCCAAGAACTGACACGTCCCAGAAGTGGACTTCCTATCCAACCGACACCTGGCAAAATCCGTGTCTGAAAATCCATGAAGTGCCAAAGAAGAAGACGCAGAGTACCAAAGGCCGAAGTCGGGAGTGTGTCGGAAATACCTGAATATGCGCTTGACTGCTTGCCGATGCGAAGTCCTCGGAGACGCTTGAAAATGAGCGCACAGACATACCGAGAATTGGATGTCCGGCCTCGTCGCCGTCAAGTAGAGGAGTGACCCGATCACGCTCCGGTACTCCTTCTGGTCCACGTGTTCACCTTCCTCGTCCGCATCAAGAGCTGTAGTCGTACTCATAGGCGTCGCCATGGCCTTGGAGTCCTCCATCTTGAACTTCCTCACAATGTCCTTGGTGTACTTAGCTTGGTGCACAAATGTTCCTTCCTTTGATTGCTTGATTTGTAGCCCGAGGAAGAACTGCAACTCGCCCATCATGCTCATCTCAAATTCCCTGCTCATGTCTTCTACAAACCTTGCAACAAGAGAGTTAGACGAGCCACCAAAGACAATATCATCCATGTATACCTGCACAATCAGGATATCTCTGCCCTGCCTGAGGAGTAACAAGGTCTGATCGACCTTCCCCATCTCAAACCCTCTCTCAAACAGGAACCCCCTCAGCCTACCATACCAAGCTCTAGGTGCCTGCTTCAACCCATACAGCACCTTCCTCAACTTGTACACCCGGTGGGGGTACTTCTCACTCTCAAACCCCGGTGGTTGCCTCACAAACACCTCTTCCTCCAACACACCGTTCAGGAAAGCACTCTTCACATCCATCTGGTACAACTTGAACCCTTTAGCCACGGAAAAGGCTAGGAGGATCCTGATCGCCTCCAAACGAGCTACAGGAGCGAAAGTCTCCTCGTAGTCGATCCCCTCTTTCTGACTGTACCCCTGAGCAACAAGTCTCGACTTGTTCCTCACCACTTCTCCTTTCTCTCCCTCTTTATTTTTCCACACCCATTTTGTCCCAATCGGCTTACACCCTGGGGGAGGGTCAACCAACACCCAAACTTGGTTCCTCTCAAAATTCTCCAACTCCTCATGCATCGAATTAACCCAATTATGATCAGATAACGCGTGTCCAATGTCTTTGGGCTCAAAAGTGGCAACAAAAGCAGCATGAGCGGAATGAGAATTGTTCAGAACCCTCGACCGTGTAGTACGTTCATTCATGTCGCCGATGATTCTCGAAGCTGGATGATCCACTTGCACTCGCCGGGGAGGTTCTCGCCTTGATGCTACCTCCCCCTCAACAGCAGCTTCGCCTTGATCTAGGTTTGTCGTTGTAGGTGTGGGAGAGGGCCCGTTCACAATCGTCGTCGAAGTAGTAGGTACATGTTCAGCTGCGGGCACCACACCACCATCTTCATCATCTCCATGTTCATGCTCCTCCTCCTGAAAGATCTCCTCGCCAAGTTCGTCGTCACCTGCACACTCAAAAACAAGCTGACTACGTAGCTGTGTCTCGTCGAAGGTTACCTCGCAAGTCTCCACGATTTGGTTAGTTTCAAGATTGAGCACACGAAATGCTCTAGAATGATATGCATAACCAAAGAAAATGCCATCGACAGACCTAGCCTCGAACTTGTCCAACTTCTTCCCTTTCTTCAGAATGAAGCATTTACAACCAAAGACATGGAAGTGACTCACCTTAGGTGTACGACCGTGCATTAACTCGTAACAGGTTTTCTTCTTATGAACCCTGAGGTAGATCCTGTTCGACACATAGCACGCGGTATTGACCGCCTCAGCCCAGAACCTTCTCGGAGTCCTATGCTCGTCGAGCATCGTCCGAGCCATCTCGCACAAGGTTCTGTTTTTCCTTTCCACCACGCCATTCTGAGGAGGCGTATACGGACTCGAAAACTGGTGTTCAAGACCCAAGTCATGGCAAAAGGTTTCGAAGCGAGAGTTTTTGAATTCCGAGCCATTATCACTGCGGATCGCTCGTATGGCATCTCCGTGCCTCTCGTTTCTTAACCTCAAGACAAGATCTCGAACAAAACCAAACGTCTCCCCTTTCTCCTCAAGAAAGAACACCCACGCATACCGAGAGTAGTCGTCCACCACAACAAGGACATACCACTTCCCACCCGCAGATCGCACACGAGCTGGGCCAACAAGGTCCATATGGAGCAGCTCGCATGGACGCTCAGTCATCACATCGGTGAGAGGCGGGTGAGAAGAGGCTACCATCTTGGCATGCCTACACAACGCACAAACCAACTCTTTCTCAAACCTCAACCATGGCAATCCTCGGACCAAATTGAGTTTACTCAAGCGAGACAAAAGGTCAAAGCTCAAGTGACCCAACTTCCTATGCCACTTCCACAACTCACTCGAAGAACCAGCCGAAAAGCAACGCTCCACACCGGAAGACTGAGAGAAATCAGCTCGGAACACTTGACCCTCGGGAACGACCATGCAAACAAGGTCCCCTCGAGAATCTAAAATCCGAGAACCACCAGACCGAAATAACACCTCAAAGCCCTCATCCAACAACTGAGACACAGAAAGCAAATTGAATCCCAGCGATTGAACAAGAGCGACACGCCTGAGAGTGACCTTGTCACTTACCTTGATCTCACCTTCTGATAGCACACGCCCTCGCCCATTGTCCCCAAAGGTGATGTATGTCTTGGACACCACCGGGACGAGACTTGAGAACCACCCCTTGTCTCCGGTCATATGCCTCGAGCAACCGGAGTCAATCAACCAAACGTTCCTCAAGTCTCCCACCTGAAATTCAAAAGCGAGCACGTGAGTGAACAAACGACTCAGCACTGGGGTTAGTACCAAAAGAGTAAAACCAGTGCCGAGCCATTTGCTCCAAAGTGGGGTTAGCACAAACCAAATCATCACACCTATCAAAGCTACCACCACGAACACCACCACGGTAACCACTACGAGGGAACCAACCCTCTCTAGCTGGAGGAGGACGAAAGCCACGAAAGGAAAACCGTGGATTGTTCCTCCTTTCCATCTCAAAGCTACGACTCCTCCCACCCCCGTATTGAGCACGAGGTGGAGAACGCCTAGCAAACTGACCACCTGCAAACTTTCCAGACCAACCACCAGAACCACGACCACCAGAACGAAAACAAGCATCCTCACGAGCACGAAAATCAACTCGCTGTCTGCCCAGACCTGCACCGGTCTGACCGGTGTAGCTCGGCTAGCAGCACCACCTGTTGCCTTCCGGTCTCCCCAAGCCGGAATCGTCCTCACAATCGCCTTGGCCCTGGGCATCTGCATACGAGGCTCAGGTACACCATTAGAGGGGTGGTACCTGTCCTTGTTAGCCCACTCTCTAGCCATTCTCTCCTCACGCTTCCTCTTGAAGCAAAACTCATCCTTGTGACCATCTCTCCCATAATACCCACAATGGAACTTTATGGGCTGTGGCTTAGGCTTAGGCTTGGGTTGGGGCTGCCCACTCGGTTTCTCACCCTTCTTCTCTCCTTCCTCACCTCCCTTTGGGCTCACAAACTTCACTGGTTTCTGGAAATCATTTGTTGGGTGAGGGAATATGGGTGGATCTGGAGTAGTGTCAAGTTTGTTTCTGAGATGGTTAGGCTTGGACTCAAACTTGTTCTTGTATCTGTTTGGTGGTGAGATAGGAATCTCTCCAACTCACTCAACTCCCTCACCACTGTTCTCTCCAAGCTTGTCAGCCCCAAGTGCCTGACCATCATAGCGTTTGAAAGCCGCTATCATGATACCAAGCTGAGGCTCCTGACCCGACAACCAGCTCATACATTTTCTCAGCTCATCATTCTCATCCTGCAAGCGATCAACATAATGCGCAAGCTCCAAATTCTTAACCGCATGCAATTCACAAGTAGAGCAAGAAGTGGGAATAGGCTCTTTCAACTTAGCCCCAAGCGAAACAGTGTAAGCATGCATCTCATCAATCTTTCCATGCAAAACAGGGCAAGAAGTACAAGCACCTAGCAAAGCAGGTCTAGACTTAAGCTCAGCCACTTCAACCCTAAGCATATCTAGTTCATCACAAGTAGAAGCATATTTATCCTTAAGAGCAGTAAGATCAGCTAGGTACACAGAGCAATCACAGCAATCAATCTCATCAGAAACCACAGGAGAAGCCTTAAGCGAATCAATCTCAAGCTTAGCATCTAGGTTCTGGGTTTCTAGCTCAGCCACACGGTTCCTAGCATCTTCTAGTGAGGCCCTAAGCTCTTTCCTCATCTTCTTGGCCTCTCTAAGCATGTGATCACGATTATCAAGCAAGTCAACCAACTCATCATTCTCCTTGCGCAAAGAGGAGAGCTCATCACATACCTCGTCCTCGGAGTCGGAGTCCGAGTCACTCTGGTGACTCTTCTTGCTGTCGGAGCTACGAGCCATGCCACAGAAGCCATCTCCCTCGAAGCAGCTCAACCCGCTCAAGTTCCTGGACGACTTCTTGTTCTTGCGCCGATCACCTTCATCTTCACTGCTACTCGAGCTCGAGGAAGAGTAGGCGGAGCTGGAGTCGACGTCGCTCGCTCCGACCATCGCTCGGGCCTTCCTGCCATGGCCGCCCTTCTTCCTCGACCGTCGCTCGTCCTTGTGCTTGTTCTTGTGCTTGTGATCGCGCCTCGATCGGTACTTGCCATCCTTGCTCGACCGGTGCCTGTAGCCATCCTTGTAGCCGTCCTTGTTCTCCGTCTTCTCCGGGCAGTCGGCGACGAAGTGTCCTGGCTTGCCGCACTGAAAGCACGTCCGTGCTGTCCTCCTCGTGTTCACCCGGTTCTCGTGCAGCCTCTCGAACCGCCTGGTCAGCAACGCCAGCTCGTCCTCTCCAAGCACGTCGAACTCCTCGTCTGGCAAAGACATCAAAGAAGACAGAGAGTACATCCTGGAGGATGAGTTAGCGTTAGACTTAGCTCCTTTGCCACCAACGAGACCGAGACTATGAGAATCAGTCGGGCTCTCGATCTTGGCTGTCATACCATGGTCCAACTCAGCCGACTTGAGCTTCGAGAACAGCTCGTTCACCGTCAAGGTGTCATACTTCTCGGACTCAACAATAGCCTCAAACTTCCCGTCCCATATGGTACGATCCAACGAGTGCAAGAGCTTCACGGCTCTATCATGATCATCGTATGGGAGCACGGCCACATTGGCTCTCATGTTGTTCACAACGACCGTAAACCGCTAGAAAAGGGCATCGACGGACTCGCCGGGGAGATGAGTGAAGTTCTCGTACTCTCTCCGGTAAGTTGCGTACATCCGAGCCTGAACCTGAGCATTCCCAGCATGAGCATCCTTCAATTGCTCCCAAATCCTACAAGCTAAGTCCTCTGTCTGAACCCGATCGAATTCAGGCTGACACAGAGCACGAAACAAGTAGTCGACAGCCTTGTTGTTGGCTTCGAACATATCCCTCGATCCTGGAGCAAGGAAGTTCATCGGATGAACATAAGCTGTGTTCACTGTGACGTCCTAAAGGATCTGACCCTTTCCGCGGAGGAACGCTGCCATCCGCCTCTGCCACATCTGGTAGTTCTTCCCATCGAAGTGCGGAGGACCCGAACCCCGTTCCTGGTACGCCATCTTTGGATCTTAGACTGGTAAGAGTCAATGAAGACCCGAACCGGCTCTGATACCAATTGAAGGACCGATTAGGCGAACCAGAGAGGGGGGAGTGAATGGGAGCCGATAAAAATTCTTCTCGAAGGAGATGAGAGCTCCAACAAGACGAACACAGCTTCCAAAACACGTCTCCGACTCAACTACCCAAGTTGGCCAAGACCACGCAGCCACTGGAGTGCTACTGGTCCTAGGAACCAACAACCACCTTCACGGACTCGAGAACGCAGCGGAACACCAACTCGAGCACCACTGACCTACACCGGTCAGGCCGGTGAGCAGCACCAGTCAGACCGGTCCCTGCTGGTAAAACCTGGGAACTTCCACAGAAGGCCCCTACACCGGTCAGGCCGATGTAGCTCACCGATCAGACCAGTTCAAGCCAAGAAACCCCAAATCCACCAAACAGGCCTACCAAGCTCCAAACTGACCCAAACTCGAAACAGCAGCAACACGGGACTACAACGAACTCACCAGAACGTTCACCCGAGGCAAAACCCACAGAGCCTCTGCACCGGTCAGACCGGTGAGCAGCACCAGTCAGACCGGTCAGGCTGGGCCGCTCGGGGATGAACAGCACCCGCGGGTCAACTCCCCCAAATCCAACTCCCGATCTCCCGAATCACTCCACGGATTTGTGCAAGACTTTGGGGATAGTAGGAACACCTCATGGGCACTCCATAGCCAAGATTTGGTCCACCAAAACTTGCTAAATCAAGAGGAATCGAAGAAATCCCACCAAGAACGCCTCTAACCCTAGAGCCACAAAAACCCCAAAATCGAGCCCCTTTGCTCACGGATTTGGGAGGGGAATCAAAGGGAAAAGAACCACGAAGGGTTCATGCATACATCCCCCACCAAATCCCAAAGAGAAAGGCCTCGAAATCGCTCCAAGAAAATCGCCAAGAAAGGGCTCCGAAAATCACCAAAAAGGATAAATGGGAAAGACACATCCAAGCCTTGAGGAACCACGCCGAATCATCTATACATACCAAAGAGGTTCATACAAGGTCTAGCTTGCCGCCCGATCATCCTTCCCTCTCACAAGATCTCACCATGAAGCTCTCAAGCTAGTCCTAAGAAAATCCTAAGGAAAATAGGAAGAGAAAAATAGGAAAGCAAATGAGCTAGGGTTCCAAGAGATGGCTGCCATCCTCTCACCACTTGGGTTATATGGAGGCAACCGAAAGACGAAAATACCCTTAGTAGCTAACTAGGGATACATGCCCCTCAAGGGCGAATTCGGAAATCTTTGTCTTCGCTCCATCGGACGGATGCCCAGCGACCGCAAACTTGCTTAGCCTCGACGCAAGCCTTGCGATCCCGACGCGTGTCCTCCGCTTCGAAGATTCCGGACTGCATCGTCGCACACCGGTCAGACCGGTGCTCCTCACCGGTCAGACCGGTACCCACCGGTCAGACCGGTCAGACCCACCCGTCAGACCGGTCTGGAGCTGTTGCACCTCCGTCTTCGGTTCTTCGGTCTTGGCTTTGTGGATCAACCAAGGAACCCAGTGGTTTTCTGGTGAACCACTGGAAACCCTGTGAACTCGGTGTAGCCTCCGCCAATCACCACTCATGACTCGGCTCCCACGTAGTCCCGGCTCAACCTTGGTTTTGAGGCTCAACCAAGAAACCGTCCATGACTTCATCTTGCCGTTCTTGCCACCATGCGGCCCGCACTTGACCCCGCTGGCCACCGGGTCCCTCGAACCAAGCCTACTTGTCTTCTCCACACCTGGAGGCCTCACCGGCAACGACCTTTCGCGCTTGTTCTTCACCTGCACCTGCACCAGTCAAGCCGCAACTTGCACCTGCAATACTTAGCCAAGAATCAGTCCACACCACGTTGTCAATCACTCATCACACCAGGAAGCGACCATCCACTGGTCCTCGAACCACACCTGGCTCTCAGGACCATGGTATATCAAAGAGGAGCCTTGCAAACGGGGTTTTATGGTTTTCAAATAAAGTACCCAAGCAATCGAACATTTAGAATGGAGATCATTTTATCAGGCCATATCACAAACACCAACCACCTAGATAGGCATGAGTTCCCTAGTGATTTTTGCTCATAAGCACCAGGATAAAAAGTAAGGAATGAGCCTAGTTGCCCACTATCCTTGTGGGTTATGAGGTAAGGGGAATAGAAATTCAGAAGCGTAGCCTTTATTTAGTTAAAGTGCGAGTGGCGTACCTTTGTGTGCGGGTTTCCCCCACACTAGTTTCTTGCCTGATATTTTGGAAAGCCATGATCAGGAGCTTATAGCCCCTTTGCGAGCTTGTTGATCTCATACTCCTTATCATCTGGCTCCAGAAAGATCTTCAAACGATGGCCGTTTACCTTGAAGGTTTCTCCTTCATCATTTTGTATGGTGATTGCTCCATGTGGTGCAACTTCAATGACAGAGAATGGTCCTTCCCACTTGCTTTGTAGTTTACCATGTCCAAAGAGTTTCACCCTTGAATTATAGAGTAGGACTTTATCTCCAATGGTGAATTCCTTTCTTTTGATCTTCTTGTCATGCCACCTCTTGGTCCTTTCCTTATAGATCTTGGAGTTATGATATGCTTTGTCTCTCCACTCTTCCAATTCCGAGATCTACTGCTGCCTTTGCCTAGCTGCCTTGGGAAAATTTAGGTTAAACCTCTTAATGGCCCAATGGGCTTTGTGTTCAATCTCCACTGGCAGATGGCATGTTTTCCCATAGACCAATTGATAGGGTGACATTCCGATTGGCGTCTTGAAAGCAGTCCTATATGCCCACAATGCATCAGGTAGATGTCGCTTCCAACAATTCCCTGCTTCGTTTACTGTCTTCTGCAAGATATTTTTGATTTGCTTGTTCGATGTTTCAGCCTGACCGTTGGTTTGAGGGTATGCTGTGGCAATACTGTGATGTATCCCCAATTATGCTAGGAATTTTCTGAAGTTTTTATCGATAAAGTGTGAACCTCCATCACTGATCACCAACCTAGGTGTGCCAAATCGGGGTAGGATAATGTCCTGGAACATCTTTTTGGATTGCTTGGAGTCTGCCGAAGGACAAGCTATTGCTTCTACCTATTTTGACACATCGTCGACTGCCACTAAGATGTACTCACAGCCTTCTGATTTCGGGAATGGTCCCATAAAATCAATTCCCCAAACGTCGAAAAGTTCCACTTGCAGGTTGTCGTGTAGGGGCATGGCATCTCTGGTAGTGATCCCCCCATGTTTTTGGCATCTGCGGCATCTTCGAATAAATTCCTTGGTATCATCATACATGGTCGGCCAGAAGAAACCGCTTTGCCAGATTTTTGCATGTGTGCGGAAAACCCCATGATGCCCTCCATAGGGCCCTGCGTGACATTTCTCAATGATTTGCTGTCCTTCTGGAGAGGGTACACATCTTCGTAACAACCCATCATTACAAACTCTGTATAGGTATGGATTATCCCACATATGCTTTCTGCTGTCATGTATCAACTTTTTCCTGTCTGCCCCTAGTGGTATATATCCTGTAACCATGTAATTAACAATATTTGCATACCAGGGGGTGGAGTCGGTGACCTTTAGCAGTATATCATCCCGGATGTAGTCGTTTATTGGCAGGTCCTGCGAGTTAGTAGCATGCATACGCGACAAATGATCTGCTACGGAATTTTCTACTCCCTTCCTATCTTTGATTTCAATATCAAATTCTTGAAGCAGCAAAATCCATCTAATCAACCGGGGTTTTGCATCTTTCTTAACAAGCAGGTATTTTAAAGCAGCATGATCTGTATAGATGATTATCTTAGACCCTACCAAGTAAGATCTGAATTTATCTAGTGCAAAGACTACTGCCAGGAGCTCCTTCTCAGTTGTGGCATAATTTAGCTGGGCTCCGGTCATAGTCTTACTAGCATAAGCAATCGCATGATGCTTCTTATCCTTGGTTTGGCCTAGCATGGCTCCTACGGCGTAATCACTGGCATCACACATGATCCCAAAAGGAAGCATCCAATCTGGGGGCTGAATGATCGGGGCTGTGATGAGGGCTTCCTTAAGGGTGAGGAAAGCTTTCATGCAATCTTCGGTGAACTCGAAAGGAGTGTCTTTGGCCAGCAAGTGCGTGAGGGGTCTAGCTATTTGGGAAAAGTTTTTGATAAAATGATGGTAGAACCCTACATGGCCTAAGAAACTGCGGATTCCCTTTACATTGGTGGGGGCTTCCATGCTTTCTATAACTTCGATTTTGGCTCGGTCTACCTCTATTCCACGCTCAGAAACTAAGTGACCCAAGATAATGCCTTCGCGGACCATGAAATGACATTTCTCCCAGTTTAGAACTAGGTCCTTATCCTGGCATCGCTGCAAGACTTTATCTAGATTCTCTAGGCAGTCATCGAAGGTCTTCCCATAGACAGAGAAGTCGTCCATGAAGACCTCCATGATCTGCTCAATCATGTCTGAGAAAATAGACATCATACACCATTGGAACGATGCGGGTGCATTACACAACCCGAACGACATTCTTCGATAAGCATAAGTTCCATAGGGGCATGTGAAAGTAGTCTTGCTTTGGTCATCTGGATGGATGGTGATTTGATGGTATCCAGAATACCCATCTAGGAAACAAAAGGAGTGGTTAGCTAGCCGTTCCAACATCCCATCGATGAAGGGTAGCAGGAAATGGTCCTTCTTTGTGGCCTTATTGAGTTTCCTATAGTCTATGCACATCCTCCATTTGTCGGGGAGATGTTGAGCGATCTCCTCACCTTGATCGTTGGTGGTCTTTGTCAACCCTCCTTTCTTTGGCACGACCTGGACAGGGCTAACCCATTCGCTATAGGGCACGGGGTAGATGATCCCGACGTGCAAAAGTTTTAGCACCTCCTTTTTAACTACCTCCCTCATATGGTTATTCAACCTTCTCTGAGGCTCTCGAGAGGGTGGAATTTCTGAATCTACGGGGATGCGATGGGTACAGAGAGAGGGACTTACCCCTTTCAGGTCTTGGAGAGAATATCCGAAGACAGCGTGGTGTTTTTCTAAGATGGCCGTAAGTCTTCTAGTTTCCTCTCCTGTGAGTTTGTCGCTAATGATCACGGGGGTTTCGGTATCCCCATGCAGGAAGACATATCGAAGCCCGTCTGGTAAAGGTTTTAGCTCGATAGGAGGCTTAGGAGGAGCTTCGCACTCCGAAATATCTATGGGTGCAGCGGGTTCTGCTTCTTCCTCTATGAATTTCCCAGCATTTTCATCAAGGAAAGCTTCCGGGAATTGTCCAGGGATGATGGCTTTCACTTCCTCAATCACTCCGGGATCAGGAGGAGGATCTGTTGCGGCATATTTAGCTCTGGCAATCTTTACTGACAAGACTTCCTCTCCTAGTTGGACACCAACTTTCCCTTGTGCTGGGGCCTCTTTGAGAAATTTCTCAAGGGGGAGTCCTATCATAAGATCGAAATCCTCGATGTATTCCTATCCCTTCCATGGTTTGTCTGTGGAAGTCCATGGCAGATACACTGGATGGAACTAAGGGTTCATCTCCCAAAACTTCTATCGCGTAAGCACTTGAGATGATGTTAGCTCCAACCAAGGGGTTGTAGAGGGCGTCTATCTGCCTCCCGCGCATGTTACATGATAGGGTCGAATGAGATTGACCAATCTGGAGGGCCTTGGATGAGTTCTCTAGCTCCTCCGACCACTCCCGAGTCATGATAGCGGTTAACTCCCGAACAGTGTCCTTGAAATAAGCTATCTCGTCAGGGTTTGGAGGAATGTTCGGGATCAGCGGTTTCCCTCTACATTGATAGTTTGAGGTGTTTCCATAATATTCAAAAAGGTCATCCTCAAACATCAATTGCGGCACTAAAGATTGAGAAGTTTCCTCTTCCGATGCCGATGGTTCGGGGGGATCGTCTACGGCTGGATCTATAGATGTGGGTGGTGTGGTGCTGGTCTCAGCTGCTAAGGCATCCCCTCCTTCGGGTACACTTTCTTCCGGGGGAGGTTTAGATTCGGTTGAAAAAGGGAGATCACGTAGGATTTTCTCTAGGATGTTCTTCCCTTTACTTATGGGCGTTTGCATAAATTATCCTCCAGAAGATGCATCCAGCTGTGAAGCTGAACTCCTGTTTAGGCCTATGTAAAAGTGCTCAAGCAATATGTTCTCTGGTAGGTGTAGGATTGGACCTGAGTTCTCCAGATGTGAGAATCTCTCCCAGGCTGCTCCTAGGGTCTCCTCCTCTCTTTGGCTAAAGTTTAAAATATCCCTACGCAGGGCGGCAACATGAGAGGCAGGGAAATATTTCTCACAAAATATTTTCACCAGGGCATCCCAATTGCCCTCGGCTTTACCTACTTCACGTGTGTACCATCGCTTCGCGTCTCCCACTAGGGAGAAGGGAAACAATTTCCACTTAAGGGTGTCATGCTTCATGCCATCAATGGCGTGGCATGAACAGATTCTGCCAAATTCTTGTAGGCATTCATAAGGATTCTCACTAGCTATCCTAGAAAAGGAACAAGTCCTCCGAACCAAGTCAATCAAGTTAGAGTTGAACCCATAGCTCGTCGTATGAATTGGATGCTCAGAGGGTGGCGGCTCAAAAGATTCAGCTCTGGGAGCGAAAAGATCTTGAATAGACCGATCCTCCATGGTAAAGGTAGAAGAAAAACAAAAAGGATATTGATGGATAACGGGGGTGAAGGTAGAAGAAAAAGGAAAACAAAAGATACGAGGACCACTAGGTTCGAAGATAGATACAGCAACCGTTCCCCGGCAACGGCGCCAAAAATACTTGTTGGTATTTCTTAATGTCACCACTAGTGCGCACCTAGCGTGAGCGTAAGATCCACCCGGGTATACCGACGAGTGCGAAAGAATCCGCAAGCGCACGGAAATACCGCTGTAGCACTTCCCCAAAGGAGTATTCCAAAGGGTATCGAATCCAAGGAATGATGTGTACTACCTTCTATCCTAGACTGGTGATCCAAGGACACAACTCTATAGGATGAGATGAAGATGGAAAGGATCCTGCTGGTAGCGCGAGAGTTGAGAACAGTCTCTCGATTAGGGACTTCTCGTTTTGGACACCGGCCCCTCCGGACTATAACAGTTGGTTCACGGCAAATGGTTGCCTACACGCTGTATCCGGGCGTGGGGGATTTCAGAGGGTCCAACGGCTGTCACTACCGCGGCCTACCCCAAGACAAACCGTGGGATACAGGGCAAACGAAGGATAACCTGAAGTCTAGACACCACGTCTACACCACTGATTACTACTATAGCACGGTTACGTTTGTCGACCCGTAACAACACTATAGCACTCCGTACAAAGACGGAGCGACGAACCCACGAGAGAGAGACCCGAACTCACTCAGATATACGCTAACCTATGCAAGGAATCATGGATGAACTTGGTCTAGATTAGGATAAAGAAGCATCCACTAACTCCGATTAGACTAGTAGTCATACAAATAGGTTACAATCTTATATGTTTATAACAGAAGATCAAGGGTCGTGTTCGTGAAGAACACGAGCCTCTAACTTATGAACAAACACAAAAGTATGAGAAACTCGATCGTCAACTAGATCAAGGGAGCGTGTTCGTGAAGAACACGAGCCTCTAAATGATGAACGAACGAAGAACACAAGAACACAGTATGAATGCCACTTTAGTCTAATTGAGAATGTTGAAATACTCACTTTATTCTAAATGAAGAACAGAAGCATCCGTAGAGGATCGTTCTTGAGGAAATGTGCCAAACACCATGGCATAACCCCAAGACACCACCCCACCTTCCTTCTAATCTCTAGAGCACTAGCAAGCCAGCACTAATCCTATGTAAGAGCTCTCATCTCCTAATGAGAGAAGCCAAAAGGCAAAAGTGAGAAGGAGGAGAAAGAAATGTGTGTCCTATTCTCTACCCCCTCTCCTTCTATTTATAGGCCTGAGCATCGGCGTGGAAGCACCCCAAACACCCCGGGAATGAAGTGAGGGACCAACCAGGAACCACCTCGTGGAAGGCCAGGATTGGGCACCCCAAGGTCGGTTCGACCGACCTGTGGGGTCGACCGACCCCTTGTGGGCCCCACCTACCCTCTGCTTTCTCCTGGTGTCTGATGTGTGGGTCCCTATGGCGGTTCCAGGTGTCCACGTGCTTTGGAGGCGGTTTAGGCGCTCTGGTGGGCCATGGAATCCATGTGATATACGCGTGGCGACTTCTTATTCGCCGAGGCTTTCTCCCTTGGATTGATGACCTCATGGATACAAGGGTTGCTTGCATGGCAGCCCCTTATTGGGGTGCTTTTGCTCTCTCTCTCTTGTGCTTATTGCCTGCAATTGAATATACATCGCAACTTGTGGAATTTGTCAGTATAAGACCCTATTCTATGGTGGATGTATATTTCTTATGTCAAAATGCAGGCGTTGACGGCCACAAATATGGCACTTAACAGCCGTCAACACCGGGATGGCCAAGAACTTGTCGGACTAGCTTGCAAGTACAGTCTTCTTACCTTGTCTCCTCCCTTCTCTTGCTTCTTACAACTAAAACTCTGGCTCGCTTTTCTCTTCTCAGAGGTCAAGGCCGAGCTCGAGGATTCCAGGAAGGTCCAGTGCGATGCAGAGGTGGCACGTGAGAAGGACATCATAGACCGCACCAGATTCGGTCATTTCGTCGAAAGGATCTTGTCGGACCTTGGCGTTCTGTCCGTCCTAATGCCTCCCAAAACACTTGCAGATCGAGTGGCGCTTCTCCCAGGCGTAGCCAAGGAGCAAGAACTGTCGACATCTCAGAAGGTGGTGCACCGGGTTCTCGCCATGTTCAGCTCGCACTACCAAGGGCTGGACAGCAAGGCGTTGAGTTGCAGTTTGGCCCCCGGCTACTCGGACGAGGAGTACGACAAGATCGAGGAGGACTGCGCCGCCTTCGCCCATGCCATGGCTGATGCAGCAATGAAGGACCTGGACCTGATTCCAAAAGATACACCAGAAGTCGAAGACAGCTCCGGGCCTTACAATTAGATGTATCAATTTGTGCGATATTTAAATAAAACTTGTATGCGTACTGCTCCGAACAGTTTTTGTTTTGTTTTTAATTTGTAATTTCTGAAGCATTCCCTGAGTACTTGGGGACGACTGTGAAACGGAGTAGCGGTACTTAGAAACTCAGGCCAATCGAACTTTACTTTGAAGTCACGGGGGCGTAGGAGTCGGAGAGCTCGACCAACCTGAGCCGTGAAGTTTCACCACGCGTTTGCAGCCCTTGAGTACTTAGGGACGTTCAAAAAATGACTCGCGCATTTTTCGTCAAAATCGATTTGAGCCAGAGCTCGAGTGGTTACCCAAGCTCTTTTGGAAAGTAGTCGGACGTCAATCTGCGGACCTGGGCCGTGCTTGCAAGTCTTTGCACCGTAGCCGCGGGGGCGTAGGTGCTAGGAGCTTTGAACGAGCGGCAGCGCCGAGTCGCGCACATATCAACATCTTTTTCTTTCGCAAGATAGGGCGCTCCGCCAAAAAACCGCTCGCGCGTGCGATTGGTCACGACAAACTTGTCAGAGAATTTTGTTTTAAAAACGGGAAAACGAAAGGAGGGCATCGTGCCCCGGGTAGCCCCCGAGCGGTGAGCGTTTTTGCATGGGTGCAGGGACGCTTGCCGCTCAGCCTCGGAGAACGTTGAAACATGCAGAGAAGATGCCAACGTAAAAGATTGCGAAGTTATGAGAAGAGAACAAAGGCACATGGCATTATTCATTGATCATAAGGTAAAACGGGGAACATTACTCAAGGGTAAAAACATCATAGATGTTCTATGTTCCATGCGTTGGAGATGATTGTGCCGTCATCGTGCCGGAGCTTGAATGTCCCTAGTCAGAGCACTTGATCAACGATGTGCGGCCCCTTCCAAGAGGTTCGAGCTTATGTCGATCCTTGTTGCTCATAACTCGACGGAGTACTAGGTCTCCGACCTGGAACTGGCAGTCGCGAACATTGCGCTCGTGATAGCGCCGTAGGGCTTGCTGATATCGAGCTGAGTGTAGGAGCGCCACATCGCGTGCTTCATCAAGCTGATCGACTGCATCTTCGAGTGCGACCTGGTTCCCCTCCTCGGTGTATGCTCGAACTCTTGGGCTGCCGTAGTCGATATCCGTCGGGAGGACAGCTTCCGACCCATGCACCATGAAGAACACGGTAGAGCCAGTGGCTCGACTTGGCATAGTGCGTAGGCTCCAAAGAACGGATGGCAACTCAGCGACCCATCTTGCCCGAAACGTCTCGAGTCGTTTGAAGATCTGAGGCTTCAATCCTTGCAGGATCATGCCATTGGCCCTCTCGGCCTGCCCGTTGGTCCTCGGGTGCGCAACAGCGGCCCAGTCCACGCGGATGTTGTTGTCGTCGCAGAATCTGAGGAATTTCTTTCACGTGAACTGTGTGCCGTTGTCGGTGATGATTGAGTTTGGGATCCTGAAACGATAAATGATGTCGGTGAAGAATGCCACGGCTTCCTCAGAGCGGACCTTGACTACGGGTCGGGCTTCGATCCACTTTGAAAACTTGTCGACAGCCACAAGCAGGTGTGTGAAGCCCCCGGGCGCTTGCCTAAATGGCCCGACTATATCCAACCCCCCACACAGCGAAAGGCCAAGTGATAGGGATGTTCTGAAGCTCTTGCGTAGGGAGGTGAGTTTGCCGAGCGTAGAACTGACAAACTTCGCAGCGTCGCACGATGTCCTTGGAGTCGGCCAGTGCAGTTGGCCAGTAGAAACCTTGTCGGAATGCTTTTCCGACAAGAGTCCTTGGGGCGGCATGATGTCCGCATGTGCCAGCGTGGATTTCTTGGAGCAACTCTCTACCTTGATCCCTCAGAATGCAGCGCATGAATATGTCTACCGTGCCTCGCTTGTGGAGCTCGCCGTCGATGAGGACGAACGCCTTGGCTCGCCGTGAGATGCGGCGCGCCTCTATCTGGTCGGGAGGCAGCTTGCCCTCGACTAGCCACTTGAGGATTGGGAAGCACCAGTCTGGATCTTCTAAGTTTGGCTCTTGTATTTGATCGATCTCCATGACTTCCGGTGCCTCTGGCTCTGGCGGCTGCTCTTCATCGACTCAGACGGACGGTGCATGCTGGTCGCTAGCAAACACACCGTGTGGTACAGGCTTGTGGCTCGATGCTGCCTTGGCGAGGATATCAGCAGCTTTGTTGTAGTCGCGCAGCACGTGATGGAGCTCGAGCCCATGGAATTTGTCTTCCAGCTGATGCACTATTCGACAATAAGCCGCCATCTTCGGATCAATGCAATTTTGCTCCTTCATGACTTGATCTATGACCAGCTCTGAGTCCCCACGGATCTCGAGATGGTGGATCCCGAGCTCGATCGCGATTCGGAGGCCATTGATGAGTGCTTCATATTCGGTGACATTGTTGGAGGCAGGGAAGTGTAGTCGAACCATGTACTCCATACGCACGCCCAGAGGCGAGATGAAGACAAGGCCCGCCCCCGCTCCTTCCTTCATGATGGAGCCATCAAAATACATCATCCATGTCTCATGCTCGATCGGGGGCGGCGGAGTCTGAATCTCTGTCCACTCAGCGACATAATCCGCCAACACTTGTGACTTGATGGCACTGCACAGTGCATATGATACATTCTGTCCCATCAACTCAAGAGCCCACTTGGCTATCCTCCCTTCAGCCTCGGGATTCTGGATCACTTCCCCGAGCGGGTACTTGGACACCACCATGATGGGATGCACGTCGAAGTAGTGTCGAAGCTTGCGTTTGGTGATCAAGACAGCATATACGAGTTTCTGAATTTGCGAGTAGCAGGTTTTCGAGTCAGAGAGTACCTCACTCACGAAATAGATCGGTCGCTGCACCTTGAGCGATTTCCCAGGCTCTTCTCAATCAAGCACTAGCGCAACACTCACCACTTGAGTTGTCGCTGCCACGTACAGGAGCATTGGCTCTTCTGGCATCGGTGCCATGAGCACTAGAGGACTCTTCAGGAGGTTCTTGAGCGAGTCGAGCGCTTCCTGAGCCTCGGGCGTCCATGTGAAGTGGTCAGACTTCTTCATCAGGCGGTACAATGGCAAGCTGCGCTCTCCGAGTCGACCGATGAATCGGCTAAGAGCTGCGAGGCAGCCTGTGACGCGCTGTACACCTTTCAGATTCTGGATCGGTCCCATGTCAGTGATGGCCGAGATCTTCTCGGGATTAGCCTCAATACCGCGTTCCGACAAGACAAAGCCGAGGAGCATGCCCCTCGAAACCCCAAAAATGCATTTCTTGGGATTAAGCTTCACCTCGTGTTCCCTCAGCTTCGCAAACACTTCCGTGAGATCGGGGATCAGATCGCCCATTTTCTTCGACTTGACCATGATGTCGTCGACGTATGCCTCGATTATCCGCCCTATGAGATCACCAAAGACGCGTCGCATGCATCTTTGGAACGTGGCACCTGCGTTCTTGAGGCCGAAAGGCATTGAGTTATAACAATAAGCGCCAAATGGGGTGATGAAGGACGTCACGAGTTGGTCCGCTATGCTCATCGCAATCTGGTGGTACCCGAAGTACGCATCGAGAAAACAGAGGGTTTCACACCCTGCCGTTGAATCGACTATCTGATCTATAAGAGGCAAAGGAAACGGATCCTTGGGACATGCCTTGTTAAGGCTCGTGTAGTCAACACACATCCTCCATTTCTTATTCTTCTTCTTTACAAGTACAGGGTTAGCAAGCCACTTGGGGTGGAACACTTCCTGGATGAACCCTGCACTAAGAAGCTTCTTGATCTCCTCGCCGATGGCCTTGCAATTGTCGTCGTTGAAGCGGTGCAGGCGCTGCTTGACCGGTTTCGATCCCGCCTTGATGTTCAGTTTGTGCTCGGCAACTTCTCTCGGGATCCCCTTCATGTCGGAGGGTTTCCACGCGAACACGTCGAGGTTCGCTTTGAGGAAGTCGACGAGCGCGCTTTCCTATTTAGGATCGAGCGTCATTCCGATACAGAGCGTGCGGCCATCATCGAAGACAGCCGCATCCTTGACGTCCTTGGCGGGCTCGAAAGAGGAGGCCGCTCACTTGGACGACTCGGGGATGTCTTGGTCCTCGGAGGGAGGCTCGACGTGAAGCCTCTCGGACCGGATGAGCATCTCAGCGAACTGAAAGCACTCTGCATTGCATTCGTATGCGTACTGGAACGTAGTCCCCTCTGTGATGACCTCCTTCGGACCGGGGATCTTCAGTTTGAGATACGTGTAGTTGGGCACGGCCATAAACTTCGCGTAGGCCGGCCTCCCGAGGATGGCGTGGTACGTCCCCGAGAACCCCACCACTTCGAAGGTGAGGGTTTCTGTGCGGAAGTTTCGCGAAGTTCCGAACGTGACGGGCAGATCGATCTGCCCTAACGGGAGTGCATCCTTCCCGAGGATGACCCCATGGAAAGCTGTTGGCGATGGGTGCAGTCAGGACCGCGAAATGCCCATGCTGTCGAGCGTCGTAATGTACAGGATGTTGAGTCCGCTTCCCCCGTCCATCAGCACCTTGTGGACCCGCTTGGTCCCGATCAGAGGAGCCACCACGAGAAGATAGCATCCTGGCTGCGGTACGTGATCAGGGTGGTCTGTACGGTCAAAAGTAATCGGAGTCTCCGACCACTTGAGGTATGACGGCGTCGCGGGCTCGGAGTTGTAGACCTCACGGCTAATCAGCTTCTCTTGGCGTTTTGAAGGTCGTGCCGACGTCCCTCCAAAGATCATGTGGACGGCACCATCCTCGCGGGGGAACACCGGCTCTCCTTCATCGTCGTCATCCTCGAGGAAAGTCGCGGTCTTTTTCGGAGGATCCGCCATCTTGGGTTTGAGCGTGCTGTTGACGTAGTTCTTCATCAAGCGACAGTCCTTGAGCGCGTGCTTGACAGGTGTCTCGTGGTGGGTGCATGACGCCTCCAGAAGCCTATCAAAATGGTCCTTTGGGGGACCGTTCTGGTTGTTCTTGGGCCGGGTGGCCTTGTGCTCGACTGCTGCGACGGTGCGGTCATCACGGCTACGCTTGTCGTTCTTCTTTTTCTTCTTGGTGCGCGAGGAGGTCCCCTCGCCATTGTCCACGATTTGTTTCCCCTTGCCCGGAGGGGTGATCAGCGTTGCCGCGACTGCCTCCTCTCCGTCGGCATGGTTGGTCGTGATGTCGAGGAGCTCCCGAGTAGTCCTCGGGGTCCTTCGCCCTAGCTGATGGATGAGGGTGGTGCAGGTGGTGCCGTTCTGGAATGCCGAGATGGCGTCATTATCGGTCGCAGTGGGGAGCTCGGTGCAACGCTTGGAGAAACGCCTGATGTAGTCACGCAGGCTCTCGCCCGGCTGCTGCTTGCAGTTCTGCAGCTCCCATTGCTTGCCGGGGCGGGCGTACGTGCCTTGGAAGTTGCTGATGAAGGTCTCACGTAGTTCTGCCCAGCTGTTGATCCTGCCGCATGGCAGATGTTTGAGCCAGGTCCGCGCAGAGTCGGCGAGGTAGAGCGGTAAATTCTTGATGATGAAGAGATCATCCATCGCTCCCCCTGTGTGACATGCGAGCCGGTAGTCTTCCAACCACACGCTAGGGTTGGTCTCCCCGTTGTACTTGGGGACTGTCGTCGGCACCCAGAACCGCGAGGGGAATCGCGCGTCTTGCACCTTTCGGCCGAAAGCGCGAGGTCCCTTTGGGTCGGGCGTCAAGCTGCGGTCGCGGTCTTCCTCACTATCGTAGCGCTCGCCACGGCTCTGGCTGTACCGTCGGCGCGAGCGGTGCTCATCGCGACGGTCATGGCCGTCGTCATGGTTGTTGCCGTAGCCGTACTCATAGTCGTCGTCGCTGGCGGCTCGGTGGCGAGCTCAGAGCGTGTCGCGGGCGTCGCGGTTGGGTCCTAGGCGCGTCTTGACCGTCGCTCTGCCTGCCTCCCTGTCGCATCCCCGATGCCTTGACGGAGATGGGTCCGGGTGGCGCACAGACGGAGTCACTCGCGCCTCACGAGCCAAACGCTGGCGCGACGCTGAGCTTTCTGCCTGCTGCGCGGCTGCCGTCTCGAGGAGGGTCTTGAGCTGCTGGCGAACCCTTTTCTCCTCAGGGGTAGCTGGCTCGGGGCAGCCACGCAGAAGCATGGCTGCGGCCGCGAGGTTCTGCGACGCACGCCCGAAGAGTGGCGCGTCGCCGCTGTCGACGGCGGTGCCCTCATTGATGCGCCGGTTCACATCTCGTGCTCGTGCGCGAGCTTGTGGCACCGGCTGCTCAGCTTCTTGTTCGCGGCATTGTTCACACCGCTGGTCACGCTGAGGCTCGCGTGGCCTCTCCTCCTCCACTCCGAGTGCTTGGTGGAGGTTTTCCAACTCTTCGTCGAGCTGGCGCCTGGCCTCGGCGATCTCGTCGAGGCGCGCCCGACGCTGGTCGTCCACAGCGCGGTGGCGAGGGTTCTCTTTGCCATTCGTTGAGCTGGTGGCGGTCCGGGCCTCGAGGACGTTACACTCGCGCGTGAAGTCCGGCAGAGGCACCGGTGGCCCCCGCCGCACGACCACGGAGCCCGGGGCGATGTAGGAAGCCCTTAGCGTGTCTACGTAGGCCGTCACCGGGTCGTCCGGGAGGCCCTGCTAGCCGTGGGGGTACATGGCGCTGTACCGCTCCATGAACTAGCCCCAGGTCAACGGCTCGGACCCGCTGCCCTGGTAGGCGAGGCCGGTGAGGTAGTAGGCTGCGAGCCTAAAACGCTCCCCTGTTGGGTTAGGCCCCAGCATGGCCATGATCGACTCGTCCGTGAAGCCACGGACGAAAGCGGCGCGCCCCGCCGCTGCCATCGAGGCGGTGGGACGCACGAGTCGGGAGAAGGTCCTCCCGACGACGGACTCCGTCGGCCTGGTGTAGATGAAGCCGAGGGAGCCGAAGAGCACGGTGGTGCCGGGAGTCAACGAAACTCCGCGGCCCTCCATCCGGATCGCTGATGAAGTTCGGCGAGACACACGATGTGCCCCTACCTGGCGCGCCAACTGTCGGGGTTCTCTACCGCCGGCAGTAAATTTGTAACGGATTGTGTGTCGGACCCGGATGGTTAGCACAAGAGACATAAGGGTTTTATACTGGTTCGGGCTTCCGGAGAGTAATACCCTACGTCCAGTTCTGAGTACTCGTGTTCCTATGCCAAGGATGTCTGTAGCAGGGGTTACAAACTAGTAGATCGGTCAGCCCCTCAAACGGTTGCACTCCACCCCTTTTATAGACGCAAGGGTGAGGGGCAAAGAGGGAATACAAAAATGTGCTATAGTGCTACGGTATTGGGAGGTCTTTTCCGACGTTGATGTCCGTCAGGTGGCATTGAAGGGCACTGAGCTGTAGTGGTGTTGGAGACTGCCGCGTGTGCGAGCGGCACTGTACATTCCGGGTACTTGGCGCCTCCTCCGAGTAGTTCACTTGATGACTCAGCCCTCTTGAGTGTTGCTTAGGCCCACCATGTTATGGCCTAAGTGTAGGTAGGTGCCGCCCGTAGATGGTAATTGAGTACTTGTTCTGACAGGGTTGCGTGCAACAGTGGTTGGACGGGACGGCTTGTTGGAGGCCGCGCGGGCGTACAATGCGTCATTACGGCCTCTATCAGAACAAGCCGCCCTTGCGTTATGCCAGCTGGTGTGTTTGCATGGCGTGGAGAACTGGAGCCTTGCGTGTCGTTGCGGGGGAGTCCGAGCGTCGGGGCAGCGCCACGTTCGTGTGGGGCCCCTGATCCCGCGCTCCGACCTCCATGTGTGGGCCCTGTCCTAGTCGGAGACGGAAACTACTCGTGCGAACGAGTAGTCGGAAGCGAGGCGGAGAGTACTCGTGCGAGGCGGAGAGTACTCGGGCGAGAAGGAGAGTACTCGGAGATGAGGAAGTCTTGTCAGTGAGGATCTTGATGAAGATCTGCATCACTCCCTGTTCTGGATCTTAGCATTGACGTTGTCAATGGTGTCAGAAGACTCCATCTCAAAGGTGATTATCTTGTCGCTTAGAGGACCTTAATCCAGACCCTCGTCAGTTTCCAAATCTAGTGCACGTCTAACACATCAAATTGTTTGAGACCTGTGATCCATTTGATTATTAGGTGTGGATGATTGAGATCAAAATAGACCTGCTACAAAAAAAAAGCTTGATGCATTGTTTGTTTAAAGGACATTTTTTCAAACATAGCAAGGTTTAGGACAACTGATCATCTTTCCTTGTTTTTAATATGGTAGTCCCTGTGCACCATGTTATATTAACAACGAGAGAAAATATGGTGTGTAGTTCTCATTTGATATATGATAGTCTTTCCATTCTCTAGTACGTGGATGTTAGGATCATTTTTACATATTATGGTATTGTCAGACTAAAAACACGAGGCTCTTGCTATGTGCATCATCCGAACAATTGATGAGCCTATAGATCAACATCCATAAAAGTTACTTATATTTTCTACATGGAGGAAAAATAACTTGAAGATAAATATTAACATTTATTTGGATTTCAAATGGTTGAGTATCCATTTAGATACTTGGATTTCATCGAACAGTGAGACGTTTGGGCCGACGGACCACTTTATTAGCTTCATGGGCCGTTCCACTGCTGTACACACACACCTTGGGCTGATGGATGGATGATCACATAAGCAGCACACTTTGGAGATTACGCCCAGTTATTAATTAGTACCTGTTTGGATATAACCTCAATAATCTAATTCATTTTTTAGTCAACAAAATTATTTTTTTTTTGCATACCATTGTTTCTATATTTTAGTTTTTTCACTAACAATTGTGAATTTTTTCCCGGGTAAATGTTGGAGGAACACCACATGCTAATCTAACATATATAGCCGCATCAGTCTCTGTCAGTCTGTCACTGGTTTTTTCAAAGCTCATCAGCAAGGTGCATTGTTAATCAGATGGTGGCTGCCTACTTGGAGGAAGAGCCAGCCGTCGGACACCCTTAAACAACGCAGCCGTCGCGCAGTGCAAACGGAAAGAATGACATGAACTTGATCTCCAAAGATTTCACACGCACCCACCACCGTTCCTAAAGTTATCCACGAGTGGAGCGAGATTCCAGTTGGTGACTGAGTTATCCATGACGCACGTACGGGAGCAGGGACGCATGCAGGAACAGGCCAGATACATGCACGGCCGGAAAGTGAATTATTTGACCTCCCGGCCGTTGTGCACTTGATTTTTTCTTAATAATGATCTGACCTACACGGATTTGTTAGATAACTGTGTGCCGCTTGCAATTCATAGCGACCTATAGCTGCTCATCATCTTCAGGAGTTGATTAGGTTTTCTGAATAATCTGAGTGGCAGTAGTTTAATTGGACGAACTAATAGGGTATCCATGTATCTGTTCTGTTTTCATGAAAACAGTACTTCAAATTACAACATACAGTATCTGCACTTTTACTCTCTAGTTATTAGCCCCTGAAACAGAAGAGAAATACCCCTCAAATTCTAAAAAAGAAATTTGGTTCATTTTGATCCCCAATTCTTTGACTTGAACAAAAAACAAGATGTTATGTGATCTAGCCCATTTCGTGCCACATTATATGATATACAGTATAAGTTCTGAAGTCAAATTCCAATACCGTGGGCAATCAAACAAGCTGCACCCCGGGGTATATGCTCAACTAATTAAATAAACTTTTATCATGACATGCTCTAACTAATCTGCTATTATCCTTAATCACATCTATGAACTTCAACGCCAAAACATTTATTTTTTTCGCCAACTTGCGCGGCTTATATATACACCCGTCACTTAGCGAATTTAGCACTCCAAGAATCTAAGATACCGGCACCATCCATAGGCATCGTCAACAGCTAGAGCTCAGCTGCCTGCACTGCGCTGCAGAAAGCCATGTCGCTCTCGTCCAACACCAACTCGCTTCCCTACTCGACGGACAAGGGCGGGTACAGCACCCACGACACGCTCGTCCTCCTCGGCATCGGCTTCTGCGCCACCGCCGTCTCCATCCTCATCATCGTGCTCTGCGAGTGCCTGTGCTGCCGCCGCCGCCGCGCCGGGGGCACGGTCGTGTACGTGGCGGCCCGGCCCTTCTTCCTGCACGGAGGCGGCGGCGACGGCAGCGGCGGGCTGAGCCCCTCCGCGGTGGCCGCGCTGCCGTCGTTCGTGTTCCGCAGGGGCCTGGCGGCGGTGGGCGGCGCCGGCGCTGCCGCCGGCCGCGGCGAGGGTAGCGGCAGCGGCAGCGGCAGCGGACGTGGGTGGGCGCAGTGCGCGGTGTGCCTGAGCATGGTGCAGGAGGGGGAGGTGGTGCGGCAGCTGCCGGCGTGCATGCACCTATTCCACGTCTGCTGCATCGACATGTGGCTCCGCTCCCATTCCACGTGTCCTCTATGCAGGGCCACCGTGGAGCCTATGAAGGAAACCTCTTCAAAGGAGCAGACGTATTCTGTGTAAATGTGCAATCAGCAATCCAATCATCAGAGTTCGGAAGTGTGAAAATGTAACTACCACACGATTTTGTGTATATATTAAGAGGATTTTTAAGGTAGTTGTTTTTTTATGAACCGTCCATCGACGAGATCCAACGGTGGAATATCCAGGAAGTATCAGGAAATTCCTACTAGGAAGTATTCGGAAGTATCAAAATGGTGGGACCCACAAGGAAATTACTATAACACTCTTTTCTTATCTACTTTAATTTTTTAATTAATTAAGATGATACTTCCTAATACTTCCTAATACTTCTCAAGTACCGTAAAAAACCTCATTAATTAATAATGTAATATAGTTTGGTATAAAAGTTTGCTTTTTTTTTTATTTGGAACATGCATAAGTTATACTTAATCTTAATTACCAGAGTTAAAACTAACAAAAATCTTATGAACCCCTGTAAAATTCATGCAACTTTTAACTTGTTTTCTCTGTACAATTGTCATTTCTGATCTCATATCCATGTCAAAATACCGTGAGATACTAGTATTTTGGAAAGTGAGCCCAGGTGCCCCACGAATGATTTTTTTTTTTTGAAGGATGCCCCACGAATGATGAAATAGTTAGAAGCTTGAAATGGTCAGGGCACTCTGGTTGGCTCTTAGGATTGACCTGTTACAGAATAATTGATGAGAAGCCATATTCAGAGTCAATTAACTTCTTTGTTGTTCTTATCTTCTTGTAATTTAGTAAAATGCACTTCAATATCAAAGGAAATCAGCATCTATGCGTTGACGATCTCATTGTTTCCCTTAACTAGGCAGAGCAATCATTGTCGTGCACACTATGACATTTTTAGGGGCGCACGTAATCAAATGTGCATAAACTTTTGTGTTCATTGGCTTATTGCAATATGATCAATTGTCAGCCTCACAGAATTGTCTGTGTCGGATGTACATCCCGAGTACCTATACGAAGAAGGAAGAAGACAAACTCATACTATAATTTCTCTGTAATCCTACTATGACTCATACCGTGTAATCCTACTAGGATTCCTACTTTATAACCGATTAGGAACCCGCCTCTGGACTATATAAAGGAGCATCGGGTACCTAGAAGGGAATCAGCCAACACCATGAGACAACACATGGGGGCAACTCCTCAACACCGGAGCGTAGGGCACCACATATGATACTCCAAACAGGACGTAGGGTTCGCTACTCTAGCGGTTCGAACTTGTATAAATCTGTGTCTAGTGTCCTCGTTTGAACCGTCAGGTTCTAGATCTCACGATCCCCCACCGCATAATCCACTACCTCAGGTACCCTCTTGGTAGGTTGCTCGACATAAAATGCCGACAACTGAAGTGCCGGATAGGGGTTATCGTCGAGATCATCGAGCGAACTCGAAGGACCTATCAGCAAAATCAATCTATTGGAGTTGCGTGGTGGCTGAACTCGTCGATCAATTCAGCAACTCGCTGTGTTCCTGTTGCTACCGCTCTCGTCGCACACATTCTTTTTTTAAGACGTGCAAAGCACGTTTTTCATTAAAAGAAGAGAAAAAGTCTTTAGGTTCGATTACAACGAAAGCACAGACCAAAGCAGAAACTAAGAAAAGAGCTACACCGCCCTCACCAGGCGCACTCTCAGAAGGCGAGCGAGCGGACGGACGCCCGCACGTGCTCAAGTCTTGGCCTCCTCCAGAATCGCCGGCACCAGTGCCACCGGCATGAGCGCCTCCTTGTTGTGCACACGCTTATTGCGCTCCTTCCAGAGCGACCAAGCGACCAACCAGATAAAGGTGTCGAAACCTTTCCTTCGAACCTTAGCGACATGTTTCCTGGCGGAGCACCACCAAGCCGCGAAGCTCATAGGGCGATCAGGGGCAAGGTCCTGCAGGAGAATATGCATGAGCATCATGAACCAATCCTCGTGACTAAAAACACAGTCCACGATCAGGTGGTTTAGTGTTTCCACTTCCTGCGCATAGAGCGCACATGTATCCGTATCTTTAAGCCCGTGACGGCGAAGTCGGTCAGACGTCCAGCAGCGACCGTGCAAGACTAACCAGGCGAAGAACTTGCATTTCCCAGGCATATGGACCTTCCAAATCTGTCGTGCTCCGAGGATGTCAACACGACCAAAAAAGACAGCGGAATAGGCCGAAGCCGAGGAGTAAACGCCGCTGGGCGACCACTTCCACATAAACCTATCAGGCTCCGACGTGAGCCTGACCTACTGCACATTGTTGACATTTCTAAATGTCGATCACTTAAGAACAGATTTGGAATCCATCCTTAGCGTCAGCGCTAGAAATGTTTGTTGGCATTTCCCAATGTCACAACTAATGGCGCAGGTTAGCATGAACATTGAGAGTTGCCATAGGTTATTCTAAACGATCATGAACGAATTCGCAAGCACACAGATAAACTATTGTAGCATTTCCCCAAGGAAGGAGAGTATTCCAAGGGTATCGAATCCAAGGAAGGCAATGGCGGATATCTTAGACTTATGCTTTTGCTCTGAATGTAAACCAAGAGATAGAGATAGGGAACAACACACTCAAAGGCAGGGGTAAGATAAAAGATATAAAGGGGTAGTGTGACACACACACCTCAAATCTACCTATACTCTAGCACACTACGGCTTAGGGGGAACATACGAGTTAGCTCTAGGTTCTAATGTACTAAACATACAAAGCTAGAAGATACAAGAGATGGGCATGAGTATTGCATGAGGGAAACATGGTTCAGCACCTAGGTACAAACGGGGAGCTAGCCCGTGACGACCAGCACTCTGCGAAACTAGACTTTAGACTCCTACAGCAGGTACCCCAACGCGGAGGTTGCCCTAGGATCCAACAGGGCTGTCACCACCTGAGGACCGACCTCTCGTTACGGGGGGTATGCTCATAACTATCGTAGCCAGACAACCCAGGCACCATGCCTACGTTGCTGCTAGACTTCACCCGGCCTGGGCTATTGTGACCCAGGGTAAGAGGCACCAGAAGACTGGTCAACAAGACCGAGTACCGTAGCCTGAACACAGACCCCATGCAACACTCTCATGCCATCTAACAAGATCAACTAAGGCTAGACATACGAACAGATATGAACTCTCTTATGTCTAATCAACAAGATCAAACGGTCGTGTTCGTGAAGAACACGAGCCTCTAACTTATGAACAAACACATAAGGAAGGAGGTTATCACCCTTCAAGTGGATCAAAAGGTAGTGTTCACGAAGAACACGAGCCTCTAAATGATGAATAGAGGATGAACTCAAGAACATATCAAGAATATGATCCACCATGACTTTATATGAAATAGCTGAATAACTGAAGTAGATCAAAGTCATACAAAGAAATAAAGATAAAAGAGAACTCATACCTAAACTTCCAAGGAGACTTGGAACCTGAAGAAGAGCTACTCTAGCCTACCCCCTAGCCTTGGAAACTAAAAGTAAGAGGGGAATGAGAGAGTGGTGTGTGAGAAATAGGAGCCCCTCCCCTTCTATTTATAGGCAAGGACAAGGTTTGCTCGGACGCCCAAATGGCCCCTAAACACCCGGGAGTGAAGCAAGTGACCAATAGTGAGCTGCCACGTGGAGGGCCAGGATGGGGCCCCCTAGGTCGGTTCGGCCGATCCCAGGGTCGGCCGGCCCCCTAGGGTGGCCCCACCTAGTGGTTTTGCCCTGGGTGGCTGCCCTGTGGGCCCTCTGATCCATCCCCGGTGCATGGCTTGATTTGGTATCCGAGGTGGGCCCTTTGATCCATGTGAAGTCCATGTGGCGTCCTCTGATTCGTCGGTGAGTGCCTCCTCTGGATCGATGATGTGTCTTGCCATGTTTCCCTTGGTGGCAGCCACCTCCTCAGCTGAGTTGGCATGGTTTCTTCATAGAAGTGGAGTTTCCATCTCTTTTAAAGGGTAAATCACCTACATACAAATAATCTCTAAGGACAAGTGGAACTACATTATTCAAACCTAAATGCTAGTAAATAATGCATATGCCTCCATTTATGTGAGAATATTGAGGGTTGGAAATGGTGAATTTCCACCATCAACACACATGATCCCAGCCGGTAAGGTATTGGACGAGGACCTGCACCGTCCGAGCGTGAGTGATATCGGCGACCCAGCGTAGCCCCGTCGCGCCGATCTGGAGCCCCTCACAGACTGTTCGAGAGCACCGAATTCGTGGCGAGACGACAGCCCAGAGATTAGGAGCCAGAGTTTTGACCGAGCAGCCGAAGATCCAGCTGTCCTCCCAGAACAACGCCCTGCCACCATCCCCAACCTCCACAGAAATGGAGGCGTCAAAAAAGGCCTGCGCAGCCCGGTCAACCGGGAACCGGAAAGCCGCCCAAGTTCGATCTGGGTCCGTACGTTCCAGCCAAAGCCAACACAAACGGAGGGCTGTCCCAAAGGCATGGAGTTTGGGCAAGCCAAGGCCACCACAACATGTGGGGCAGGCAACGTTCACCCAAGCTACCAGACAACGACCGCCCGAGGACACCCTAGTGCCACACCAAAGGAAGCCTCGGATGAGAGTTTCGACAGCTCACAGAGTCCAGGGTGCAATGGCTAGGGTGGATTTGGCGAGGATCAAACGACCACTGCGGCTCAGCAGTCTACCCTGCCAAGGAGGGAGATGCCTAGCGACCTTGTCAACCAGCGATTGCAAGGCAGCCTTGGGTAGCCTCCTGATAGAAAGAGGGACCCTAAGGTAGGTGCAGGGGAAATCGGCGATGGTGCAAGAGAGGGTGGAGCGAACGAAGGAGATGTGGTCCTCTGAGCAATTAATGGGGTAGACCTGGCTCTTAGTGAAATTGGTAGCACGACCGGAGGCATTCTCGAACAGCGACAACACCGCACTGACGACCCGTAAGTCCAACTCGACCGGAGAAAAGAAAGCGACTACATCGTCCGCGTAGAGGGAGGCACGAAAGCGGATGTTCCTACCCAGCCCCTGAAGAAGACCACAGGAATCCGCCTTGCGGAAGAGGGCGTGGAAGCATTCCATGACCAGCACAAAAAAGCATGGGAGACAGGGGGTCTTTCTGGCGAAGGCCACGCCCATGACAGATCCGCTGCCCCGGGACACCATTAAGAAGGATTTTGGTGCTGGCAGTCGAAAGAATGATGGAGATCCAGTTAGTCCACGTGCATGGAGCTCCAAGAGAAAAACCCACTCGACCGAGTTGAAAGCTTTGGCTAGGTCAATCTTGAACATGATCCTAGGAAGCTTCTGACTAGAGAGCGCTCTAGCCGTGCCAAGAACATACCAGAAGTTATCGTGAATAAGGTGACCCTTGATTAAAGCACTCTTATTTGGGGAGATGAGAGAAGGAAGATGTGGAGCAAAGCAGTTGGCTACTGCTTTGGAAAAGATCTTCCCAAAGCTATGAATAAGACTGATGGGATGATAATCCGAGAGAGCGACTGGGTCCGGCTTCTTGGGAATGAGTGTGAGGAGGGCGTCGTTCAGGTGGTGGAAGCTTCGAGTGTCTAAGTCTGAGAGCGCATTAAACACCCGCAGCACATCACCCCTAATGATCGACCAGTAAGACCTATAGAAGCGACCAGTGAACCCGTCCGACCCGGGAGCTCTATCCAGGGGTAAATCCTTGATAACCTCCTAGATTTCGGCCTCTGAGAAGGGGTGGGCTGGGCTCTCCAGGTCCAACTGCGGGAGTCCAAGCTCCCCAAAATCGAGCACGCAGGAGCACTCGTGGCTGGTACAGAGAATCCTGTCGATGTAATCGAAGGCCGGAATGGCCTACTCATCTTCTCGACGGATAGAGCGACCATCGACCAAGAGGGAGGGGATGAAATTCTTTCTTCTGCAGTGGTTAGTGTGGAGGTGGAAGAGCTTAGTGTTTGCCTCTCCCTTGTGGAGCCACCTCAGACTAGATTTCTGCCGAGCGATCGTCCACTGAAGCGAAGTGAGGCCAAGGTAACGGAGCTTGAGGAAATGTCTCAACAACATCTCCTCGGTAGAGAGCGACCTAGAATCCCGTGCGGCCTCTAGACAGAAAATAACCTCCTTGGCGATCTGGATCTGCATGCGGATGCTACCGATCACCTTGGAACTCCATTTGACCAGCGCCTTCGCCGGCTCGCGAAGAAGGTGGTCAATCAAACGCAGGGGGTCCGCGTCGGGGTGTGGCCCTATCCACACCACCTTGACGGTGTCGAGAAAACCCTGCACATTTGGCCAGAAAGCCTGAAAGGTGAAGCGTCTCTTAGGGTGCACCCCGCTGTCGAGAAGCAGGAGAAGGGGGGCATGGTCAGAGCATCTGGAAGAAATGGCATCGAGGGCAGAGGAGGGGAAGAGAAGCTCCCAGTCTGGGGAGACAAAGACTAACAATTTGCTCAAGCATAGGGTGCGTCTGTTCATTACTCTAGGTGAATAGGCGACTGTGAAGGTGGAACTCAAGGAGCTACAGATCATTGAGGAAGCGACAGAAGCGACCCATCATCCGACGTGACAGGCGACCATTATTTTTGTCGACCGCTTGATAGATGAGGTTGAAATCTCCATAGAGTACCTAGGTCCCTAAGAGAGTGGGGCAAAGGGCTCGGAGCTCGTCCAGGAAGGAGATTTTATCAGTGTCGGTTTGTGGCCCGTAAACCAAGGTAATCCACCAAGATTGGGAAGGCGCAGAGGGCAACCTTAACTGTGACATGGTTGATTCCACACGAGGGGGAAGAGAGACGAGCCACATGTCTTTGCGCCAAGCGACCAAGATACCACCACAACTGCCGACCGCAGGCAAAGCAACATAGTCGAAATCAATACCTAACATATCAAGAATAAGGGAGGGGGATACATCACCAAGCTCTTTCTCCTGAAGACAGAGAAGAGAGACATGCTCCTACCCTACCAGCTCATGGACCACCGAGCGTCTAGCACGTCGGTTAAGCCCACGAACATTACAAACAACTAAGTTGATATCCATTAGAAGACTTGTACAAAAGCGACCCTGCGACCTAAACAGACTCAGGTCTACGCATCGTCGACCAACTGCTCCCCCGGGAAGAGCTCACGCACAGCAGCCTGGAACTTGTCGTCTTCCAGCACCGAGCACTGGAACGACCCGTCCACCTGCGCACTGAAGAGCTCGCGAATAGCTTTGCAGTGCTCCTCAGACAGCCCCACAGCGAAGAGCCGGATGTACTGCGGGAACGAGGCAACGTCTAGCACCTCGTGCTGCCTGACCACCCCCAGCTTCCTTAAGAGTAGGTTCTGCCCTGCTGTGACCGGGTTCGAACCTCGGCCCTTGGAGGCCACAGCGAGACGACTGCTACGACGAAGAGTAGCCAGCAGGGGGAGGGGGCAGACATTTTCCCTGCGGTGACACGGAGCACCCAGGACCAGCGAGGGTGGTACCCTCTGCATAGAGGTGCAGAAATCCACCGCCAGCGACTCGAGGTCCACCTATGGTGCCGACGGTGCCGCGGCGGCAGACGGCGTCGCCTGCGATGCCTGCGCAGGAGGAGGGGAGCACGACCTGGAGGCTGGGGAGCCTACTGGTGTGGGGGCCAGCCTCGCGTCCTCAGGGGAGGCGCAGAGCAAGCGCGAGGGTGGGGCAGAGCACGACCTGGAGGGGAAGCGGGGAGGCTACCGAGATATGGAAGGGGGAACCTCCAGCGAGATGTCCGGTGGAGGGTCCATCCCCATCCCTCCCCGCTCCAGTAGCAGGGGAGCATGGAGAGTGGAGAGAATCCTGACGAAGACGGTCACTAGGGGCACAGAGCGCGCAGAGACGGGGGTGCGTCCCCCACGCAGAGCAACCGGTAGGTCAGCCTCACGGGACGCGAGGCCAGGAACTCGCCCAGCCTCCACAGGAAGGGTGGCAGGCACGGCCGCCACCGCCATAGACCGGGGCACGGGCGTGGTTGCAGGTAGCGTCATCGACTCTGATGAAGGTGGGGGGACGCCACCCGGTGCAACTAGAAGAGCGGCCTCGAGGAGCATGGGGTCGTCTGCCAGAGACCTGAGTGGCACCAAAACCCGCGAAGGGGGGGCAGCTGAACCTCTGGTGCTGTAGGTGCAGTCGACCGCGACAGGGCCCCACGGCGTCGCCTGCGATGCCTGCGCAGGAGGAGGGGAGCACGACCTGGAGGCTGGGGAGCCTACTGGTGTGGGGGCCAGCCTCGCGCCCTCGGGGGAGGCGCAGAGCAGGCGTGAGGGTGGGGCAGAGCACGACCTGGAGGGGAAGCGAGGAGGCTACCGAGATAGGGAAGGGGGAACCTCCAGCGGGATGTCCGGTGGAGGGTCCATCCCTGCCCCTCCCCGCTCCAGTAGCAGGGGGGCATGGAGAGTGGAGAGAATCCTGACGAAGATGGTCACTAGGGGCACGGAGCGCGCAGAGACAGGGGTGCGTCCCCCACGCGGAGCAACCAGTAGGTCGGCCTCACAGGACGCGAGGCCAGGAACTCGCCCAGCCTCCACAGGAAGGGTGGCAGGCACGGCCGCCACCGCCATAGACGGGGGCACAGGCATGGTTGCAGGTAGCGTCATCGACTCCAATGAAGGTAGGGGGACGCCACCCGGTGCAACTAGAAGAGCGGCCTCGAGGAGCATGGGGTCGTCTGCCAGAGACCTGAGTGGCACCAAAACCAGCGAAGGGGGGCAGCTGAACCTCTGGTGCCGTAGGTGCAGTCGACCGCGACAGGAGCCGCCGTCACGGCCGCGGGAGTCTGGGAAGGGGCGACCGGAAGTGAAGCTGTCGCAGCGGGTCACAGGGTGTCGACCGAAAGCCTAGTAGCAACCAGAGGCGGCGAGGAGGCCGAAGACGCGACCGCAAGAGGGACAGTCGACGGCGGCCGATAGCCCCCTCTAGTTGCGGATCCAAGAAAAAAATGTGGGTAGGGAGGACAAAACCAATTGCTAAAATCACCTGTGTTCATGTACCACTTCTTTCTAACTGATGAACGGGAACTTGTCGTGCTCGTGCTGCTTGTGCCCACCGGCCGGTGGTGCTGCTCCTGCTGCCTCCTCCATAGATGGAGCCGAACCGACTGCTTCTATCATCTCCATAGATGGAGTAGAAGCACGACGCTGCTTGTCTCCGGCATCTCGCTTTCTCCTGGTGTCGGTCTGTAATGCCGCTGGTAAGGTTCACTATTTCTCGGTGGCGCGTGTTGGCGTTTCTTAACGTCACCACTAGGCGCCGGGTTAGCGTGAGCGTGTAAGAAACTCCCGGGTACACTAACGAGTGCGAACGAATCCGCAAGCGCGTGGATACACTGTTGTAGCACTTCCCCTAGGAGAATGAGTATTCCCGTAGGGTATCGTTCCAAAGAAAGGTGTGTACTATCTCCTAATCTAGTATAGATGGTCCAAGGACACCAAACTCCAGCTGGGCTATATATGGGTTGAGAAGCACTTCCTTAAGGAACTTAGCTCTCAAGATATATTCTGTCAGATCTCAGTCGTCCCCGCGGGGCGACAGCACATCAAGGTGCTGGCAAGCGAGCCCAACTCGGTACGTGACGTAGAGGGTTGACAAAGGGTCCAACAGGCTGTCACCACTGCGGCCTACCTTTACGCTATGATCGTACGTGTTCTTCGCAGGAAAACCAGGGCCCAGACACCACGTCTGTACCCCAAGATAAATACTATAGTGCAGATACGTATGCTAGCCCGCTAACTACACTATAGCAACCGTATAGATATGGTCCCACGAACACGGGAAAGATCGGAATCAGATTTAGTCATTGAGCTACGGAGCAGAAAGGAAGCTATGGATGCAGATAAACGAGATACAGCGGACTTACTTAACTAAACAGGATCAGAGCATGCAAACAAGTAAATGAACTACGGCCCTGGCTCTAAAGGATCGAAGCCTTGTGTCATGAAGAACACAAGCCTCTAACTTATGAACGAGCCACGAACACAAGAACAAATCAATCATGCATGATGTCCACTATAGTCTAAATAAGAAATGCTAAAATACTCACTTTGATCTAAATGAAGAACAAGCATCCACGAGGACATCAACTCACTCCTCACCCTATCCTACCTAGCACTCTAATCACACACACAACTCATGGGAGAGGTGAGAACTCACCTCTCCAAGAGAGAATGAGAGGAGAGGGAGAGATGGATGTGTTCCAAAATGGAGCCCCTCCCCTCCTATTTATAGAGGAGGGAGAGGCTTGCCTTTGGCACCATTTGCCTCCACTTTTTCAGCTGCCTTGGGCGCCTCCAATAGTGTGCTGACACGTGGCATCAAGAACCGGGTGAAAACTGGAATATTCTGTGCAGAACCGGACATTCCATTGCTTCCTGGTCGCTGAGTGGTACTAAAAATAGGTTTGTAGGGGCGGATCAGCGCAGCAAACCGGCGGACCGGGGCGAACCGGCCGCGGGCCGCGCGCGTGCCAACACGCGGGCACCACGCGTCCCGGCCCCCGCGCTCCTTCTGTCGCACGCTGCGCGCGCGCCGTGCAGGCCGCGTTGGCCAACGCGACGACACCACATCGCCTGGCGGCCCCCGCACGTGCATGCAGCTACGCGGCTATCCGTGGGACGGCCGCCAGGCCTATCCGCGCCGGCCACGTGGCCAGCGGATTCCCTCTCGCACGCCTGTGCTGCCACGCCCGCGATCCGGAGCAGGTGCTGGCACCCAATCACAGGCCGCCACGTGTCACGCATGCGAACGTCCACCAGCTGACGTGGGTCTCGTGTTGACGTCATCTATTCTGTCTTTTTCATATCTCCTTCATACGAACTCCGATGTAGGCATATAATATGTCCATTTCGATCGTCTCGACGAGCCCGTCGCAATGGTGCAGTCCAAATTGCCATTTGAGGGTGTTTATGATGACGTCCCTTAATAGCCATTGGACTACTTGCTCTCAATTGTACCATTTGGCACGCATTTCGGTGCATCCTGCAACAAAATCTAGAAATACCAACACTTGTGGAAATCATCAGTATCAAGCCCTATTCTAGTGTTGATGATCCTTTTACACTTATTTTATGCAGGTATTGACGATGTAAAAGTAGCACTTTTCGACCGTCAGCAACACCCCCACACTTGACCTTTGCTCGTCCCGAGAAAAGGGAGTCAGGTCAAGGTGAGACATGATATCCAAAGGTATGAAACAAGCATAAGAGATATTCCAAACCATACCTTGTACTTGTGAACTCTGAAGTGTCTATCATGCTATCTTGGGCAGTTGAGGAATGGAACGGTCATGAATCAAATCACTCCTGCTCATCATGTTAAGTAACTTGGGGTTTTGCAATAAATTTTCAAAACAAACCTTGCTTAGCTCGTCATTTGATTCTCTCAGATCGCTCAATGTGTATATGTCCTCACCAAGGCATTAGATTGCCTTTCTTCACCCTACTTATAATGATGGCTATATGTGGAGCTCAGGGTAGGATAAAGGATAAGACATACTTGTACCACATATATTGCAAAGTCAAAGACTGGATCCACAGAGAAAATCAAATCACACAATCAGATCAAGATGTGCACTTGTATGAGTATGGTGAGTATGGTAAGGTGGATACTAGACCCGGAATGGGTGCTAGATATTACCATACATATATGATGAAAGCTGAGGTTGATGGTAAGGTGGACACTAGCCCCGGAATGGACACTAGTTATTACCATCAAAATTATGGAACTCCTTTTTTGCATGATCTCATCTCTCCCCTATTCCTCCTTTATTTTGGACATGGGCTATTTTTTCTTTTCCTTCTCTCTTCTTTTTTTTCATCATGCTTAGAGCATGTGTCTCTTTTTTTTATTTTTTTCATAGCCCATGTCTCTTTTGAAGGATATTTTTGGAGAGAGATGTCACACCACATATGGAGCTTTATTTTTATGAAATGGATGAATGATACAATGCTGACTTCTAGTGTAGAAGCATAGCAAGGGGGAAAGTGGGTGTGTACATGAATCTTGATCATGAAAGTAATGAAAAGAATTCTCACAAGGGTCACAGGTTTTGACAAAGCTCAATGCAATAACAAGCAGCATATGAGTAGAAGGTTTTCAACTATATCATATGGCTCTAGTAGGATAGTGGCATATCAAAGAGGAGCTTTGCAAAGGGTTTTTATGATTTTCAAATAAAATTCCCAAGCACTCAGACATTCAGAGCGAAGATCATATCATCAAACCATATCACAAACGTCAACTACTTAGATAAGCATGACTTCCCTAATGATATTTGTTCACAAGCATCAAGATGATAAGTAAGGAATAAAGCATATGCAAGACAACCACAGGAATCATGTAGAGCAATCATAGCACCAACCACTGAGTTTGATATAAAGGATATGAATTGAAAATCAAACAAACTCATGGATAGGATAGAGTGAGATAGAGGGTGCACATACCATCACTTCTGAAGGATAAGAGATCAAGGAAAACTAGTGGTGATTTGGCTGACCAGAGGACAGCCATCTCACTCAAGTTTACCTTGCTCTTATCGTGAAGGCATAGTCGATGTTGTGCAGCGCCTATGTGGGGGTTCTCTAGTGGAAATGTCGATGATGAGCTTGAGAGAACTCCCCCACACTAGTGGTTGAACCTGGTGTTGTTCTTCAAATGAAAAATGAAAACAAAGGATGGACTCTACTGGTTCGAGAACCATAGAGCCTTTATTCAAATTCAAACATTTTTGTTGTTTTTATTTTATTTTAGTGTCACCATGTCAATTGCTCAGAAGGGTTAGACCAAGATTACACTTCATACACAAAGGGGATATACTTACCTTGGACCTTTGAGAGGTCATATGTACCACCTTTGCATGATGTGCAACATGAATCTTGACACCTCAACTTACCTTCCCTTTGGATTCAGCTCAATGACTTACCCATTCAAGTTTGACAATTTTCTGCAGGGATTAGTCAGAATATATGCAACCAAGATCTATGAAGATATAACTCTAAGGTTCATCAATCAAAACTTCATCAATCAAAACTCGACACCATGTCTTGTTTTGATTGAAGAAGACAATTTTAACCTAAGCACCATGCTTAATTTAAAACAGCCTATGAATGTATGTTCGAACAAACATTCAAACCAGAGCATAAGAACAAAGATAAAGGAAGCATGAAAGCATGATCAAGCCATTTTCGAAAGGGAACATAAGCATGAGCATAAGACGGTGAACCTCAGGAACCTCCCGGAAGGGCTTTGTTTAATGTCAAAAGCAGGACTTACCTAGCTAGTGGGCAAGATGCAAGAGCTGACATCATCACCACACCAGGATAAGATTTGGTATAGGAAGAACTTTACTCAGGATGCCCACATACCTCCCCCACACTTCAAGTTTGCATTGCTAGGCAACAAAACTCAAGTGTGTGGTGATCAAGCTTCCTTTTGTAAATGTTCCCTCACCAGAGCTTATCTAGGTGTTGCAGCTGATGTGGCTCACATGTTCGTAGGCATCACCTGTCCATCTTTTTTTCAATCTCCACCTGAAAGGTTAGTGACCAAAAATACCCGAAGGACAACTTATCCTAAAAACATGTCCTTACTTTTATTCGAAAAGGGAAATAAAACCTAACCTAATCCAGGCTATCTCCTGGGAGTGCTTTGTTTACTTAAGGTCATAAGCTCGACCATGGGAACTTCATCTTGCAGCTATTGTTGGTGGTGTCATTCCCGTCTCACCACCAATCCTTGATGTATCAATGAAGCTTGAGCTGCAAGGTTAGTGCCACAGTGCACACACGAAATCTGCAATGCTTATGATAGACATATACATCTACAACCAGCCTTCTGAACTTTCTAGAAAAGAGAACCATAAGGTGATTGCAGCCCTCATACGTGCTCAGCGCACTAAGCATGTCTGACTCTAGAGGAACATGATGTGAGCATGGCCTGTATGATAGATCAAGGATGAGACTACCATGCTCGTGTGTGGAATCCTTTCCTCCGGACTCCAGAGTCAGTGCCTCAAAAGGTTCCATGGCCCATGAATTCTCCATCTCAAGAGAGTCATCGTGGAAGCTCGATGTTGACTCTCGATCATGATCGAAAGCAACATGATGCGGGCCAGCGGGAAGAGGCTGAAACTCGGTCGAGAGTGGTGACGATCGTTCGTCTTCACAAAAGTGAAGAGAGTCTCCCGAGTCATTCTCATGAGGGGTAGAACATTCTACAACCTTAATGAGAACAGGCTCGGATGATGTGAACGGAGATGTATGTGTCATCTTCTCGAGCGGGTTCTGCTGGGGAAGAGACTTTGCCATAGGATGTCCCGGATAAGGGGTAGCAGTGGCAGAAGCGATTTCCCTAAGCTTATCATCTAGGCTCCCTAAAGATGTATCGAAGAGCTGCTCCAGAGGGGAGCCTAGGAGAAGATCGAGATCAAGGACATCGAAGATGTGAAAGTCTAAGGTAGCCTCGATCCCGTCTATGATAAGCGGCACGACACCTGCGATCCCCCGACATTCAAGAACATGTCCAAAGGGACAAGTCTTGAGGAGCATGTCGGATGGTGCTAGCGGAACTTTGCCCAGAAGAGTTTCTGCTAAGTGCCATGGCAAAATGTTAACCTCCATGAGGGGGTTACAATGGGCCTCTACGACAGTGCCTCTGATAGAGCAAGGGACAACCAAAGAAGGTGAACTATTCCAAGTTGCCTCGGAAAATTGTGTCACTCTCTCTGACCATTCCTCCCTCATGGCCTCCTCAGGATATGCTTCGTCAGGAGGATCAGGAGGTAGAGGAGGCACCGCAGGCCGAAGGGAAGGTTCTGTCGAAAGATTTCTAGAATGATCGGTACGAACAGAATAAGGTTCCTCCCCTAATTGGGCATCAGCAGAGTTCGAGGTGTCTGAAAGATTTCTAGATAGGTCATCCTCGAATTTGCAAGTGAACACCGAAGGTTGAATTTCTTCTTCCTTTGGTGTTCGGGGTTCAGGAGAGGGCTCAACAGACAAGTCTTGGGATTCGGAAGATGAAGGCTCAGACTTGGATGTTGAGGGACTCTCATGGCTCGACTCGGATTCCTCTTAGTAGGATCTGGGATCAACTTCGAAGTAGGAGTTCAGGAACTCCATACCTTCAGCTGGTCCCCTTTCAAGAAATGGTTTTCCGCAGTCGAGACGACAGACAGACCTTTTGTCGAGACCATCATAAAAATTGCGAAGCAACTGAGAATCAGGTATCGACAAGGGCGGTCCATAATACACTAAGCGTGTAAATCTAGCCCAGGCTGTGTCTATCATTTCCTTCTCTTTCTGTCGAAAACAATGGATATCTTCCCGTAGAGCAGCAACACGAGATGGAGGGAAGAACTCAAGACAAAACTTGTCTCTAAGCTCTCCCCAACTATCGTTCACGCTACCTACGGTGTATGTGTACCATTGTTCTGCCTTCCCTACAAGAGAGTACGGAAACAACTTCCACTTGAAGGTATCCAACGTCATACCCATAGTGTAGATAAGAGAACACAAGTTCTCGAAGTCACGAAGATGGTAATATGGGTTTTCACTCGATAGACTAGAGAAGATAGTGCATCGAACGAGATCGATAGTCGCAGGGAGAGGCTCACAGCCAGATGTAAGAAAAAGGCGCACCGAAGGTGGTGGCTCTGGGAGCTCATCCCTGGGGGTAGTGATGCTTTTACAGGAAAGCTTCACCATGGGTAGCGGGGGTAAAGGTAGAAGAAAAGAAACAAAAAGGATATCTGATGGGTAATGGGGATGAAGGTAGAGGAAAACAAAAAAGATAAATACGAGGACCACTAGGCTCGAAGATAGATACAGCAACCGCTCCCCGGCAACGGCACCAGAAATGCTTGTTGGCGTTTCTTAACGTCACCACTAGGCACCGAGGTAGCGTGAGCATGTAAGAAACTCCCGGGTACACTGACGAGCGCGAACGAATCCGCAAGCGCACGGATACACCGTTGTAGCACTTCCCCTAGGAGAATGAGTATCCCCGAAGGGTATCGTTCCAAGGAACGGTGTGTACTATCTCCTACTCTAGTATAGATGGTCCAAGGACACCAAACTCCAGCTGAGATAGATATGGGTTGAGAAGCACTTCCTTAAGGAACTTAGCTCTCAAGATATATTCTGTCAGATCTCAGTCGTCCCCGCGGGGCGACAGCACATCAAGGTGCTGGCAAGCGAGCTCAACTCAGTACGCGACGTAGAGGGTTGACAAAGGGTCCAACAGACTGTCACCACTGCGGCCTACCTCTACGCTACGATCGTACGTGTTCTTCGCAGGAAAACCAGGGCCCAGACACCACGTTTGTACCCAAGATAAATACTATAGTGCGGATACGTATGCTAGCCTGCTAACTACACTATAGCAACTGTATAGATACGGTCCCACGAACAAGGGAAAGATCGGAATCAGATCTAGTCATTGAGCTACGGAGCAGAAAGGAAGCTATGGATGCAGATAAACGAGATATAGCAGACTTACTTAACTAAACAGGATCAGGGCATGCAAACAAGTAAATGAACTACGGCTCTGGCTCTAATGGATCGAAGCCTTGTGTCATGAAGAACACAAGCCTCTAACTTATGAACGAGCCACGAACACAAGAACAAATCAATCATGCATGATGTCCACTATAGTCTAAATAAGAAATGCTGAAATACTCACTTTGATATAAATGAAGAACAAGCATCCACGAGGACATCAACTCACTCCTCACCCTATCCTACCTAGCACTCTAATCACACACACAACTCATGGGAGAGGTGAGAACTCACCTCTCCAAGAGAGAATGAGAGGAGAGGGAGAAAGGGATGTATTCCAAAATGGAGCCCCTCCCCTCCTATTTATAGAGGAGGGAGAGGCTTGCCTTTGGCACCATTTGCCTCCACTTTTTCAGCTGCCTTGGGCGCCTCCAATAGTGTGCTGACACGTGGCATCAAGAACCGGGCGAAAACCGACATATTCTGTGCAGAACCGGACATTCCATTGCTTCCTGGTCGCTGAGTGGTACTAAAAATAGGCTTGTAGGGGCGGATCAGCGCAGCAGACCGGCGGACCGGGGCGAACCGGCCGCGGGCCGCGCGCGCGCCAACGCGCGGGCGCCACGCGTCCCGGCCCTCGCGCTCCTTCTGTCGCACGCTGCGCGCGCGCGCCGTGCGGGCAGCGTTGGCCAACGCGACGATGCCACGTCGCCTGGCGGCCCCCGCACGTGCATGCAGCTGCGCGCGATCCGTGGGACGGCCGCCAGGCCTATCCGCGCCGGCCACGTGGCCAGCGGATTCCCTCTCGCGCGCCTGTGCTGCCACGCCCGCGATCCGGAGCAGGTGCTGGCACCCAATCACAGGCCGCCACGTGTCACGCATGCGAACGTCCACCAGGTGACGTGGGTCCCGTGCTGACATCATCTATTCTGTCTTTTTCATATCTCCTTCATACGAACTCCGATGTAGGCATATAATATGTCCATTTCGATCGTCTCGACGAGCCCGTCGCAATGGTGCAGTCCAAATTGCCATTTGAGGGTGTTTATGATGACGTCCCTTAATAGCCATTGGACTACTTGCTCTCAATTGTACCATTTGACACGCATTTCGGTGTATCCTGCAACAAAATCTAGAAACACCAACACTTGTGGAAATCATCAGTATCAAGCCCTATTCTAGTGTTGATGAACCTTTTACACTTATTTTATGCTGGTATTGACGGTGTAAAAGTAGCACTTTTCGACCGTCAACCGCGCGGTGGCGGCGCTCGAGAGGAGCAGAGACGTCGAGACGGGGAGACGCGAGACGGGGAGTTGGGGATGTGGACAGACAGGAGGAAATGAGGATCGATTATAGCAGGAAGGGGGTATGGGCTTTTTAGTAATGGGCCATCGGGGCTGACTGCTGGCCCATCGAAAAATTCTAAGCGTACTCTGTTCGACTGTTCGCTCTTCATCTCCTCGAGACTCCAGAGAACACATCGCTACGCAGAACAAGAAACAAGGTGCGTGATCTTTGATTTTTTGAGAGAAAATGGAGGGTTATTAGGAGTTCGATGTCAGGGTTAGGTAAGGCGGCCGCCCCACCTCGCCCTATTGGTAGATCCGCCACTGGCCCCCTCGCGAGGCAACATGAGGAGATCTGGTAGAAAGGTGCTGTGAAGGCAGACAACCCAGCTGCCCGCGACGGGGAGCACGGCCGGGCGGTGGATGCCCTGCAGTGCCCAGTAGGGGAAGGACGGCGTTGTCAGGGCGGCCGACAGAGGAGAGACCGCCCCCAGTAGGGGCGTCCGTGCCGACCGCCACCGTCGGCGTGACCGAACTGACCGCCGAGCTGGAAGGGCGGATGGCCATGGAGCGGAGCAGGAGGAGGTCTAGCGACCTGGTGGACCAACGGTGGGGGGAGGGGCCGAGCTGCCGGAGTCACCGCCGGTTGCCGGGCCGCCCACCGGGTGAGCCGGCCCACCCGCCGGGGTGCCTGAAGATCCCAGACCCCAAGGATGTCGATCGTTGCCCTGTAGCGGAAGCACGACTGAGTGGAGCCCAGAGGCTCGGACCGCTCGCTCGGTGTCAGCATATCCTTCTATACAGGGATGAAGTTGGGGTGGACGCAACCTGCAAGAACCAAGAGGTCCTTAAGGCTAGCCTTTGGCTCCGTCTCAGGAGCCAAACACATGACCCTGCAGGAGGATTCGAGGATGTCCTGAGCCGCGCTACGCATCCACAAATGTGCAGGGAAGCCGTTGATTCCCACCCGGACTTGGTAGCGTATGGGCGCCTCGACGACCCAGTTCTCCCGCCTCCGACGGCCGAAGGAGAGGCAAAGAGAGCTGTCAGGGATTGGTTCCTTGAGAACCCGGAGCATGATGGCGGAGTCTCCGAACATGACGAGGAAGTCGTCCAGGTAGTAGGGGTGAATGACAAACGACCCAGCCTCAACACCAAAGTGACCAGAGATGTAGGCCTCCACATTCGTAGTGGAGGTGAAAGGGTGCGTGCCCACGACCATGACGACCAAAGCACGCTCAAGCATGACCTTGTTGTTCATGACCTCAGGGTGTCGGGGGATGAAGAACAACTCAAGCTGGGGCCATCAAGAGGGGCGTGGCCCAGCGGCAATGGTAGAGGTGGCGGTGGCAGGGCCGCCCCGTCGACGAAGGGGCCGGGCACACCGTCTAGGAACGGGGGAGGCGGAGGTGCACCCCAAGCCACGTCTCCTGCCCGAGGGCCCTCAACATCCGAGGTAGGCAGCCGCACCGGTGGTGGTGGTGCACCTCGGGCAACCTCCCTGGGTTGTGCAGCATCCCAGCGCGTGGCCGCAGGGTCAGGGGGCGACCGGCGAGAGGACGGGGAACGAGCCCGCTCCGGTGGAGGCGGCAGAGGCTCGCGGCGCGGCTTCGGCAAGGGCGGTAGGTGAGCCTCTGGTGATTGAGGTGGCAGCCGAGTAGCCCGCCCAGCCCGGGGTGACGGGGGTTGGGGAGGCTGCCGGGCGGCACCCGCCCTAGAGCCGGGGGGGAGGAGGTGCGACCACAGTCGGCGATGCGACCACCCAGACGAGCACGGGCGCCCTTGACCATCACCAGACAGACCTTCGGGCGTCAACACGAGCTAACGACGTGACCAAGCTAGTGGCACCGGATGCAACGGAGGCGTAGGGGCATTCGGCGGCGATGTGGTCTTCCCCGAAGTAGTTGAAGCATTCCCCACCAAGTCCGGGGGACGGAGGACTGCGGGGGCAGCAGTGAGTGCTTGGGAGGCGACCGACCAGCACGTCACTGCTTCCGCGACCGAACCTCCTCGAAGCCATCAGCGTCGAGGCGGGGGTTGCCTGCCGGAGGTGGGCCCGCCTCGATCCTTGCTGCGACTGCCAGGGGCGGCGGCGGACCGCCCGCACGACGGTCATCCACCATGAACCTGCGACCGGAGGGGTGAGCCACCGCAACGGGCGGGGGCGGGGGTGGCCTACCAGCACGTCGGACAGCCTCCCGACCGGGCGCGGTGGAGGTCAGGGGTGGTGCACGACCCGCGGAAGGTGGCACCTTTGCGCGGCCAAAGCGGTGGACCACTGCCTTAGTGCGCCGCGACAGCAGGGGAGGGGCGGAGGAGGGGGGACAACGGCCTCTAGCCCAAGAGCCCCCTAGCGGAAGCTGCGATCGGGGGAGAGTGACCACAACACAACGCCGGTGGAGAGCCCCCCGGCCGCGGTGCAGCCGTCGTCGAGAGCGCCGCCGAGGAGTCGGCAGGCTGGGCCGCACCAGCGAGGAGCGAATGAGAGGGGAGCGGTGGCAGGGAGTGCGAGAGCTCCGGCACCGCAACACTGGAAGCCCGCAACTGCTCCGTGAAGGACGGGCAGGGCGACCAGCGGTGCGGGTTGGAGAGGAGGAAGCGAAGGCGGAGGAGGAGCCTGAGGCATTGATTGCCCAGAGCTCCTTCGCAGAGGGGATGGAAGGTCCAGGCTCCGCTGAGCCTGGCTCCCCCCTCCCGCGAACGACCAAGGAGGGGCAGTAGCCACCAACAGTGGAGCCCGAGGCACCAGCAGGGGTGCCGGCTGCCGAGCGAGCAGAGGCCATCCCACCGACCAGCAGGGCAGAGGAGGGGAGGGGGAAGAGGGGTCGGCAGCAGGGCTCCTTTTCGCCCCTCCTACGGAGGCGAGCGAGTGTGCGGGAGGCCCCTGCTCCGGCGAGCACGGCTCCCCTCCCACGCCGACGACCGAGGAGGAGCGGCGGCCATGAGCCGCGGAGCTCGGCAGGACGCCCTCCCTGCCAGCGGGTGACGGCAGGACGCGGGCGCCGGCACCGGAGAACCGCGCCACCCCACCGGAGACGGCGGCGGGCGAGGGCGTAGGGGTGCGGGACGACATGGTAGAGGAGGGCACCTTGTCGTCGAGCAGGTCGTCGTCCTCCCCAAGCTCAAGGACGACCATGGCGACGAAGGTGAGGCCGCGAGGGTCCGAGCTCCGATCTCCCTGCACGAACCACGATAGAGGGCTAGAGAGGGGGTGAAGGACCGAATAGGGCGACCAGAGAGGGGGGGGGGAGTGAATGGGAGCCAATAAAAATTCTTCCCGAAGGTCGAACTCAGCCTATACCCCGATTGCCACTCCAAGAGTTCGTGCACACAAAGGAAGCTCCAAACAAGGCACACACACCTACAAGATCAAGAGACAAGCCTAGGAGCAAAGAGCGGAAGCAACTAGACAAGAAGCAAAGGACTTAGACAACTCTACGAAGTCCCTGGCGGACCGTCCATGGGGACCTGGCGGACTGTCCACGATGACGGCGCGGACCGTCCGTGAGGTCTCGGCGGACTGTCCGAAAATACCACCAGAACCTCCAGTAGCGCACCGAGAAAAACGGACTGTCCGTGATGGACCCGCGGACTGTCCGCCTCGTCACGGACTGTCCGGCACTTCAGTACGGACCGTCCGCAAACTTCGCGCACCAAAAACCAACCGGCTCAGCAGATCGAACGAAAGACCCTCAAGAACACGCGAAGAACACGAAGAACACCAACGCTGCCAGGGCCTCGCGGACCGTTCGCACGGGCCTCGCGGACCGTCCGCCAAGCACGAACAGAACAGAAAAAAGCTCAAGCTCGGGAGTCAACTCTACCTTTCCATCACCGGATCTCCCAAACGGCTAGAGCTCTTGAGATAAGATTTTGGGGAGAAGAGAAGCGTCACACAAGGAAGCTATGCCCCAAAAATCTCGACCTCTAACTTCCTAAATCACCGGGAATCGCGGATCACACGAACCACCACCATGAACTCGGGCTCCAACCAAAAATGCACGAATCGAAGGCTCTCCACAGCGTTTGAGGGGTCAAGATCACACACAAAGGTGCGCAAGGCATCCACCCATGATCCCCTCAAAGAAATCCGAGAAGAAACGCCCCCAAAATCACGAATCGAGCGAAGAACGAAACACCCCAAAAATAGCCCTGAAAATGACATGAAAATCACAAGGGACTAGGAGATCACCGCAACGCCGAATGCTTCCATACATCCAGAGGACAGAGTCTATACAAGAATCTAGCCTAAGGAATACAGAGGGAAAAGAAGCAGTTCAGAGCAATCTACTGGGGGAGGAAGCCCTAGAGTCCAAGAGAGAGAGATGCCATCCACCTCTCCGCTATTTATACGAAGTCCATCGGAGGGAGGTAAATGACCACGCTACCCCTACTGCTTGAAATGAAGATACAACCCCTCAGGGGAATTTTGGTCAAGTCTTCATCGGACGGACATGTTTCCACCACGACTTCGCTTCACATCGACGCAAATCCCGCGATCACACCACGTGCCCTCCGCCTCGAAGCTTCTCGAAGCTCCCGGACCACCGTCTCCGTTGCCTCGGGCCTCCAGGCTTGGTTTTGAGGCCCAAACCAAGAAACCGTCCACCGAAGGTTTTGTGGGCAAACCAACAAACCCCGCGTGCAAGCTTCGGGCTCCATCCGCTACCTTGCACCGGCCCATGTTCACGACTTCAGCCTGCTAGTCTTGCACCGCACGGCTCGCACTTGACCCCATCGGCCACCGGGTCCATCGAACCAAGCCTACTTGCCTCTCCATGACCCGGAGGCTGCCACGGCTAAGGCCTTTCGCGCTTGTTCTTCACCTGCACCAACACGAGTCAAGCCACAACCTGTACCTGCACACTTAGCCAAGCATCAGTCCACACAATGTTGTCAATCACTCATCACTAAGGAGCGACCCTCCACTGGTCCTCGGACACACCTAGTCCTCAATCTCCCCCTTGATGAGTGCATTGACAACACCCATAGAAATCACATAGAGAAAAAGAAAAGAAAAACAACCACGAACACAAACCTCCCAAGCAAGTGATCCAAAGCCAAAGAACAAGCGAAAACTCGATCACTCGCCAATCCAAGTATCGGCCCCCTAAGACAAGGGCAACGGCTCGACACAGCCGAGACAAACCAAAGCTCTCAAAGAGCACATCACAAAGCAAAAAACTCAGGAAAAACAAAGGAGCTCCCCCTGCACAAATGCAAACTCCCCCTGAGCAAATGCAACCTCTTCTTCTCAATTTTTCTCCTCTCACATGCAACATCTCACAAAAGCATACCAATTTTCCACAAAATTCCCAAATGCATGAATATTCTCCCCTTATCATACACACTCTCCCCCTTGTTGACAATGCATGAATCAAGGTATATGAAACTCTTCCCCTTGTTTTCATGAGAAATGCATGTCAAAGCATATAAACAATCTACCAAGCTTCTCAAATATACAAAGAGCACAACAAAATGCTACACATGAGACATAGAGCAAGCAAAGTAGACATGGTGTAGGTAGCACATTACCATCAATAAGGTAGAGACATATAAGCATGTGACATGGCTAAAAGCAATTTTAAAGCAATTTTCACAAAGAAACATTCATCTCATGAGCAAGATTCTCTCTATACCAATTTGAACATAAATACACTAGATCATCCAAAGTTTATGCAAGATCACAAATTCTCATTACAAGATCATTATAAACGCCCACAAGCTACTCAAGTCATGTTAAAGCCACCGAGCCATGGGTCTACTTCTTAAAATGAGACTTCTCATGGTAGACAACATGCTACGGTTTAGCACCCAAGATATGAATATCAAAACATAAAAACATGATTAGGAGCTCATTTTTCAAGCATAAGGCAATTCATACACCAATTTCATTTTCAAGTTAAAACATGGTACATGAAGTGCCTTTGCAGCAAAAAGAAGCTTATGCTCCTCCCCAAGCAAGCAGAAGGGCTAAACATTTACAATGACAACAAGGTCTTTGACCCCAAGCAAAGAGAACATGATTCTCAAGCACAAACTAAACATGATATAGGCATTTAAGCACAAATTGAGCATAGACAAGCATCTACTCATGAGAGACACAATTTTAGCATTTTCATCAAAAGAAAGCTATCTCAACATAAGTATATGACAAAACCATCAAGAGCATAGCATTCACATCCACAATTTACCAAACATGCACATATCACACATATAGCACATCCGTGATCAATGTATATAAGAGAAGCTTTTCCTAGCACAAGTGATCCAAAGATGGCTATCCTACCAGGTTTTGTACAGAAAGTAAAATGCATGAATGCAATGCAACAAAAATGGACATATGACACAAATATACAAGAGAAGCTCCAAGACTCATCTAGAAAGGAAAGCACACCCCAAGTTCACCCCGCAAGCGAGTGAAAGTGACTTGGTCAAGTGGTTTGGTGAAAATGTCGGCTAGCTGATCTTGGGTAGGGACATAGGACAAAGATATGTTTCCCTTCTCAACATTGTCCCTCAGAAAATGGTACCTCACTTTTATGTGTTTCGTTTTGGAGTGGAGGACAGGGTTTTTGGCTACACTTATGGCACTGGTGCTATCACAGAAAAGTGGAACCTGGGAGTACTCCTCACCAAAATCAGTCATGGTGTAGGTCATCCAAAGCAGCTGGGAACAACAACTAGCAGCAGCTACATACTCAGCCTCTCTAGTGGACTGGGCTACACTAGATTGTTTGCGAGATGACCAAGAGACCAAAGAAGAACTAAGGAACTGACAACACCCGGAGGTAGACTTGCGGTCCAATCGACACCCAGCAAAATCAGCATCGGAGTAACCGTGAAGTCTGAGTGTCGAGGAGGCAGAATACCAAAGACCAAACTCAGGAGTGTAGTTCAAGTACCTAAAAATCCGCTTGACGGCCTGCCGATGTGAAGTCCTCGGTGAACCTGAAAACGAGCGCACAGACACACACTGAACTGTATGTCCGGCCTCGTCGCCGTCAAGTAGAGGATGGAGCCGATCATGCTCCGGTACTCCTTCTGGTCCACGGGTTCACCATCCTCGTCCGCGTCCAAAGCCGTAGTGGTACTCATCGGGGTAGTCAGCGGCTTGGAGTCATTCATGCCAAACTTCTTCACCATGTCACTGATGTACTTCGCCTGATGTACAAACGTCCCGTCCTTGCATTGCTTGATCTGGAGACCCAAGAAAAACTGCAGCTCGCCCATCATGGACATCTCAAATTCCCTACTCATGTCATCTGCAAATTTGGCAACAAGATCATGAGAAGAGCCACCAAAGATTATGTCATCCACGTATATCTGAACAATCAAAAGGTCATTCCCATGCTTAAGGAGAAACAGGGTCTTATCAACTGTGCCCATCACAAACCCCTTACTCAGCAAAAACCCTCTCAACCTGCCATACCAAGCTCTCGGTGCCTGTTTCAACCCATAGAGCGCTCTCTGAAGTTTGTAAACTGGTGTGGGTATTTCTCGCTCTCAAACCCCGGGGGTTGCCTCACATACACTTCTTCCTCTATAACCCCATTCAAGAAAGCACTCTTGAAATCCATTTGGTACAACTTGAACCCTTTAGCCACGGCAAAGGCTAGAAGGATCCTAATTGCCTCCAAACGGGCCACAGGAGCAAATGTCTCCTCATAGTCTATCCCCTCCTTCTGGTTGAACCCCTGAGTCACCAGCCTCGACTTGTTTCTCACAACCATCCCATTCTCACCCTCTTTGTTCTTCCACACCCACTTGGTACCTATGGGACGGCAATTTGGTGGTGGATCGACTAACACCCAGACTCGGTTTCTCTCAAAGTTCTCCAACTCCTCATGCATGGAATTCACCCAATTCTCGTCAGACAAAGCGTGTCGAATATCTTTGGGCTCAAACGATGCGACAAAAGTAGAGTGAGCAAAATGAGAAGAATTCCTTGACCTCGACCATGTAGTGCGTTCATGGATATCACCTATGATCGTCGTCGGTGGGTGATCGATCTGTACACGCCGGGGAGCCTCTCGTCTGGACACAACCTCCCCCTCAGCAGCAGCCTCCACTCGAACAGCCTCAGTCGTAGTGGGTGTAGGGGATGGTCCATCCTCGATCATCGTCGTAGTAGTGGAAGTAGCATGTACATGATCAGCCACGGGAGCATCACCTCCATCATCGTCTTCATCTCCATCTCCACCTTGCACATCTTCAAAGATCCTCGCACCAATCTCCTCGTCACCTGCACACTCAAAAGCAGAAGAGCTACATGGCTGTGTCTCGTCGAAGGTTACCTCGCAAGTCTCCATGATTCGGTTAGTGTCAAGGTTGAGCACACGATATGCTCTAGAGTGAATCGCATAACCGAGAAGGATACCATCCGAACATCTAGACTCGAACTTATCCAACTTGCCCTTCTTCAGAATGAAACACTTGCAACCAAATGCTCTAAAGTGACTCACCTTGGGTTGTCGAATGCCATCACCATGTCTCTCATTCTTCAACCTCAAGCTCAAGTCCCGAACAAAGCCAAATGTCTCGCTCTTATCCTCCAAAAAGAAAACCCAAGAGTACCTCGAAAAATCATCAACAACGACAAGAATATACCACTTCCCACCCGCAGAGCGAACACGAGCTGACCCAACCAAATCCATGTGCTACAGCTCACAAGGTCGCTCGGTCATGACAGCAGTCAGAGGGGCATGAGAAGCAGCAACCATCTTTCCATGCCGACAAGAAGCACAAACCAAATTCTTCTCGAATTTCAACTTAGGCAATCCTCGAACAAGGTCAAGACCACTCTAGCGGGAAAGCAACTCAAAGCTCAAGTGTCCCAACCTCCTATGCCATTTCCAAAGCTCGACCGACACGCCAGCAACAAAGCATAGAGGAGGACCAACAGACTGAGAAAAATCGGCACGAAAGATTTGACCCTCGGGGACGATCGTACAGACAAGATCGCCTCGAGAATCAAGCACACGAGAAGCACCAGACTTAAAACGAACCTCAAAACCTTTGTCCAGTAACTGAGATACTAACAACAGGTTAAAACCAAGTGACTTGACCAGGGCCACACTTCTTAAGGTCACCTTGCTACTCACCTTCACCATACCTTCAGCAAGCACTCGTCCCCTCCCATTATCCCGAAAGTGATGTACTCCTTCGTACTCACCGGGGTGAGGCTGGAGAACCACCCACGATCTCAGGTCATGTGTCGTGAGCAACCGGAGTCGATCAACCAAAAGTCCTCCAAGCCTCCCACCTACAATAAAAAATGAGAACGAGAATGAGCAAGCGACTCAACACTGGGGTTAGTTCCAAAAGAGTCAAACCAGTGTCGAGCCATTTGCTCAAAAGAAGGGTTAGCAAAGTCCATTCTACCAACATCCCGAGGCGGATCCCTCTCACGCCTACCACCAAAGGACCTGTCACGTCTCACTGGAGGAGTACGCGCACCACGAGGGGGAAAACGTGGCCCGTAGTCCATCTGAGACCCAAAGCTCTGATCGTGCCTCCCAAACTCGTAACGGTCACAAGAAGGGGCACGTCGAGCCAACTCACCACACCCAACCCCAACACGCCTATCTCTCTGAGGGAACACACCTCCACCTCCACCTCCACCTCCACGAGTGGGAACTGCACATACACCTCACCCCTAGGTAGAGGCCCTCTACGAGGCTCAGGCACACCACGAGCAAGGTGGTACCTGTCCTTGTTTGCCATCTCTCTAGCAAACCTCTCATCCCTCTTCCTCCGAAAACAGAACTCATCCTTATGCCCATCCCTCCCACAATACTCACAATCGAAGCGGATCGGCACTAGCTTAGGCTGTGGCTTCTCTACAAGCTTCTCTCCAGCTTTCTCTCCTGTCTTCCCATCAAAGACACTCCCCTGGGTGCTCACAAACTTGATGGGTTTTTGGTAGTTCTCAGCTTTGTGGGGGAACATTGGTAGATCTGGTGTTGTGTCAAGCTTGTTTCTGAGGTGGTTTAGTTTGGGTGCAAATTTGTTCATCGGTGTGGTATGTGGTGGAATGGGGATCTCTCTGGTTTTCTCTTCTCCCTCACCACTCTTCTCACCACACTTGTCAGCCCCCAACGCCTGACCATCAAACCTCTTGAACTGAGCCAACATCAAACTCAATTGTGGCTCATGCCCAGACAACCACCGCATCATTTTTCTCAGCTCATCATTTTCATCCTGCAGACGATCAACATAGTGTGCAAGTTCCATGTTTTTCAAAGCATGCATTTCACATGTTGAACATGATGTAAGAAGAGGAGCTTTCAATGCCGCCTCAAGAGAAACTATCTTAGTATGAGATTCATCTAGCCTAGCATGCAAGATAGGACATAAGGTACAAGCACCTAGTAAAGTTGGCCTAGATTTCAATTCATCACACTCAATCCTAATCACATCTAGTTCCTCCAAAGTAGAGGCATGTTTCTCCTTGAGAGCAGTCAAATCAGCAAGAAAAACTGAACAATCCCCACAATCAATCTCATCCGACACCACAGGAGCAGATTTCAAAGAGCCTATCTCATTTCTAGCATCCACAAGCAAGGATTCAAGCTCAGCAATTTTATCCTTGGCATCACCCAACAAAGACCTAAATTCCCTCTTCTCCTTGTTGGTCTTTCTAAGCACATCATCACGGTTATCAAGCAACTCATTGAGCCTAGCATTCTCCTCTAGCAAGAAGTTGGGATCTTGTCGTACCTCTTCATTGGAGTCGGAGTTCGAATCCGAGCTGTGTTTCCCACCCTTCTTGGAGTGCGCCATGTCGCAAAAGCCTCCTTGTGCGATGAAGCTTAGGCCGGTGAAGTTCTTGCTCGTGTGCCGCTTGTCCTTGCGCTTCTCTTGCTCTTCCTCGCTGCTCGAGTCGGACGAAGCATCACTTGATGTCGAGTCGATGTCACTCGCTCCGGCCACCATCGCTCGAGCGGTCTTCTTCTTGTGGCCGCCACTCTTCTTGTGCCTTCTCTCGCCCTTGTCCTTGTGCTTGTCCTTGTAGTCGTTCCGGGAGCGGTGCTTGTTGTAGTCGTGCTTGAGCTTGCCCTTGTAGTCGTTCTTGATCTCCATGGCTTCAGGGCATTCGGTGATGAAGTGTCCGTGCTTCCCGCACTGATAGCACATCCCCGAGCTCCGCCTTGCATTCTTGCAGTTCTTGTACATCCGCCCAAACCTCTTGCTCAACAAAGTGAGATCGTCCTCGCTCAGCACCTCAAAGTCCTCATCTGGCAAAGACACAAGACAAGACAAAGAGAAACCACCGGAGTTAGCGTTAGACCTTGACCCTGAGACAAGAACCAAACTACGAGGATCAGTAGGGCTCTCGCTCTTGGCTCTCAAGCCACGATCAACCTCTGAAGACCTGAGCTTGGAAAACAGCTCATCCAATGTCAGCGTATCATAAATGCTCGACTCCTCAATGGCCTCGACCTTGGCACTCCACACAGACCTATCCAGGGCATGCAAAAGCTTGATAACTTGATCATGATCCGTGTATGGGAGCACTGTCACATTAGCCCTCATGTTGTTGACAATGCTAGTGAAGCGCTAGAACATAGCATCGGTCGACTCGCCGGGGAGATGAGTGAAGTTCTCGTACTCTCTCCGGTAAGTGGAAAACAAACGGGCTTGCACTTGGGCATTGCCAACATGAGCATTTCTCAAGTTGAGCCAAATATTTCTGGCCACATTCTCTCCGTACACTCGCTTGAACTCCGAGGCACAGAGAGCACGGAACAAGTAATCAACGGCCTTGCTATTGGCCTCACACATGTCCCGTGATCCTAGAAGTAGAAAACTATCTGGGATGACATAATGAGGATTCTGAGTGATCGACCTCCCAGATAAGAGTTCCCTTCCCTCGCAAAAACGCGCCCGTGCGCCTCTCCCACATCGGGTAATTCTTGCCATCAAAGTGCGGAGGACCCGACCCCTTGCCGTAATCGCCCATCTTTGGATCTTAGACTGGTTAGAATCAAGAAGATCCGTAACTGTTGACATTTCTTAACGCAATCACCTAAGAACAGGTTTGGAACCCATCCTGGTAATAGCGCCAGAAATGCTGGTTGGTAATTCTTAACGTTACAGAGATCCGTAAGCGCACGGAAGTACCATTGTAGCATTTCCCCAAAGGAGTATTCCAAAGGGTATCGAATCCAAGGAAGGCATTGGCGGAATGACAAGATCAACTCTATTGCAATGAGTATAGATCATAGACGGAAACAAACCAGACACTCAAGTGCAGGGGTAAAGATATGATAATAGGGGTAGTGTGATCACACACACACTCACTCTCTCTCCAAAGGGTCCTAGGCATAGGAGGTGACACACGAGTTAGTTCTAGGTTCTTATGTACTACTCAAATAAAGCTGGTAGGAACGAGTTAGATACACTAGCGTTGAAGAACATTGACTTGAGCACCCAGGTACCACGGGGAGATTACCTCCCGCGTTGCTTCCGCACAACTCCGGTTGTTATATTTTAGACTCCTACAACTTATCCGAACGTGGGGGATTTCAGAGGACCAACGGCTGTCACTACCGCGGCCTACCCCAAGACAAGCGTGGGATAAACTCATAAGTAAGGTAGCTACGCAACCCAAGCACTATGCTTACGTTGTTAGCCGGACTTGACCGGCCTGGTCTATTGTGATCCAGGTCAAGCCACCAGATAAACCAGCCAATTACACCGAGTATCGTAGCTCAAGCACAGACTTCATACAACGCAATCATGTCATCCAATTAGATCAAACCAGGTTAAGTACACAAATGGATTCGTGTTTTCCTATGTCTGTTCAACTGGATCAAAGGGTCGTGTTCGCGAAGAACACGAGCCTCTAACTTATGAACAAACACCAGAAACAAGTGAAAGTCACCCGTCAAGTGGATCGAAAGGCCTTGTTCATCAAGAACAGGAGCCTCTAAATGATGAACAGGTGAAGAACACATGAACAAATCACTCATGCATACTAACACAACTTTATATGAAATAGATAAATAACTGAAGTAGATCAAAGTCATACAAATGAAATAAGACATAAGACAACTCATACCTAGATCCCAAAGTAGACTTGGAACCTGAATTAGAACTACTCTAGCCTACATCCTAGCCTTGAGACTAAAAGTGAGAGAGGTGTTGCAAGTGTGGATGTCTCATAAGTGAGCCCCCTCTCCTTCTATTGATAGGCCCGTGCACCGGCGAAGAATGGAGGCAAACACCCCGGGGATGGCGCTTAGGACCAATAGGGAACCACCACGTGGAAGCCCTTGAGTGGCGGCCACAAGGTCGGTTCGGCCGACCTGTGGGGTCGGCCGACCCCCTGTGGGCCCCACTCGGGGTGTGCTTCCTCCTAGAGGCTGCCCTGTGGGTCCTTAGGTCGGTTCCCGGTGTCTACCCTGTTTTGGCGCGATTTGCCTGCCTTTGTGGGCCCATGGATTCATGTGAAGTCCACGTGTCACACTCTGATTCGTCGGGGGTTGCTTCACTTGGATTGCTTGCATGGCATGCATGCATGGCTCCCCTAGTTGGCAGGTTTGCATGCATGGCATCCTTGTTGGCAGCCCACTAGGATGAGGTGATGTGGCATGGACCCTAGAAGGTGTTGGCACTCTTTTCTTGCTTATTTTCCTGCAATCAAATAATCTCCAAGGACAAGTGAAACTACATTATTCTTAACTAAATACGTGTAAGAAATGCCTTATGCTCCTTTATTCATGAGTATATTGACGGCTAAAGTATGCACTTAACAGCAGTCAACAGTAACCGGCTCTGATACCAATTGAAGGACCGAATAGGGCAACCAGAGAGGAGGGGAGTGAATGGGAGCCAATAAAAATTCTTCCTGAAGGTCGAACTCGGCCTATACCCTGATTGCCACTCTAAGAGTCTGCGCACACAAAGGAAGCTCCAAACAAGGCACACACACACCTACAAGATCAAGAGACAAGCCTAGGAGCAAAGAGCGGAAGCAACTAGACAAGAAGCAAAGTACTTAGACAACTCTGCGAAGTCCCTGGCGGACCGTCCGTGGGGACCTGGCGGACTGTCCGTGACGACGACGCGGACCGTCCGTGAGGTCACGGCGGACCGTCCGAAAATACCACCAGAACCTCCAGTAGCGCACCGAGAAAAACAGACCATCCATGATGGACCCGCGGACCGTCCGCCTCGTCACGGACCGTCTAGCACTTCAGTACGGACCGTCTGCAAACTTCGTGCACCAAAAACCAACCAGCTCAACGGATCGAACGAAAGACCCTCAAGAACATGCGAATAACACGAAGAACACCAATGCTGCCAGGGCCTCGCGGACCGTCCGCCAAGCACGAACAGAACAGAAAAAAGCTCGAGCTCGGGAGTCAACTCCACCTTTCCATCACCGGATCTCCCAAACGGCTAGAGCTCTTGAGATAAGATTTTGGGGAGATGAGAAGCGTCACACAAGGAAGCTATGCCCCAAAAATCTCGACCTCTAACTCCCTAAATCACCGTGAATCGTGGATCACACGACCCACCACCATGAACTCGGGCTCCAACCAAAAACGCACGAATCGAAGGCTCTCCACGGCGTTTGAGCGGTCAAGATCACACACAAAGATGCGCAAGGCATCCACCCATGATCCCCTCAAAGAAATCCGAGAAGAAACACCCCCAAAATCACGAATCGAGCAAAGAACGAAACACCCCAAAAATAGCCCCAAAAATGACACAAAAATCACAAGGGCCTTGGAGATCACCACAACGCCGAATCCTTCCATACATCTAGAGGACAGAGTCTATACAAGAATCTAGCCTAAGGAATACAGAGTGAAAAGAAGCAGTTTAGAGCAATCTACCGGGGGAGGAAGCCCTAGAGTCCAAGAGAGAGAGATGCCATCCACCTCTCCGCTATTTATACGAAGTCCATCGGAGGGAGGTAAATGACCACGCTACCCCTACTGCTTGAAATGAAGATACAACCCCTCAGGGGCATTTTGGTCAAGTCTTCATTAGATGGACACATTTCCACCGCGGCTTCGCTTCACATCGATGCAAACCCCGCGATCACGCCACGTGCCCTCCGCCTCGAAGCTCCCGGATCACCGTCTCCGTTGCCTCGGGCCTCTAGGCTTGGTTTTGAGGCCCAAACCAAGAAACCGTCCACCGAAGGTTTTGTGGGCAAACCAACAAACCCCGCGTGCAAGCTTCGGGCTCCATCCGCTACCTTGCACCGGCCCATGTTCACGACTTCAACCTGCTAGTATTGCACCGCACGGCTCGCACTTGACCCCATCGGCCACTGGGTCCATCAAACCAAGCCTACTTGCCTCTCCATCACCCGGAGGCCGCCACGGCTAAGGCCTTTCGCGCTTGTTCTTCACTTGCACCAACACGAGTCAAGCCGCAACCTGTACCTGCACACTTAGCCAAGCATCAGTCCACACAATGTTGTCAATCACTCATCACTAAGGAGCGACCCTCCACTGGTCCTCGGACACACCTGGTCCTCAGGTGGGAGGGGAAGAGGACGGCGTGAGGGGTGCGAATCTAGGGGAGGGGGGGCAAGATCGCCTCAAGGTCCGGGACGCGGTCACGTGGTATTACTCCCTCCATTCCAATTCTCGTCGACGCTCCTCCCGGAAGACATCTCCAGCCAACTCGCCGTCTCGCGAGGTTCGACGCAAGTCCAAACCAATGCGAAATCAACTTCTTGTCACCCATCAAAATCGCGTGCGGCCAAATCCGAAGCGAAAAAACAAAGTCAATTTTCGCCTGATCACATCAATCAAGGCGGTGTTGACGGCTGATAATTGCCATTTTTATGGCCGTCAACTCCTGCAAATTGGAGCATGAATTGCACTTTCACATTAGAATAGGAGCTTAAACTCATACTTTCCACCAGTGTCGATGTCTATTCAAATGCAGGTATTTAGCATAAGAAATGGGAGGAATCCATGCACTTTCACTCCACTCCAATCCAAGGCACTCAAATGCTGGCCAATCAGGGACTGCCACATGGATTCTCCTAGATCCATGATGTCACCAATCCATGTGAGGGACTTTCGACGAATCATACGCTACCATGTCAGCATCACATGGATCCATGGGCCCACTTTGCCAACTAAACCACCAGGAAACGTGCCATGCACGAAGGAGAGGCACTAGGGCCCACATGGAAGTGAGCCAGAGGAAGCACACCCCAGATGGAGGGCCGGGAGCTTTGGCCGACCCTAGGATCGGCCGAACTGACCTAGGGTCGGTTGATCTCCCCCTCCATGTGTTGCTCGCTCATTGGTCCTTAGCTGCATTCTGGGGTGTTTTGGAGCACTTGGAGCCTTAGATCAAGCCACTCCATTGTCTATAAATAGGAGGGGAGGGGTTGCATTTCACACACACCACCAAGCTCTCAAGTTCCACTTCTCTCTTGTGTAGCTCTCTCTCCCTCTCTCTAATTCTGCCCATGTGAGGTAATTCTCACCTCTATGTGGTGGAATGGTGATGAGGAGAGATCTAGATTAGGATTAGTTGAGAGGTAGAGTAGGGGTGAGGAGTGAGTTGATGTCCTCGTGGATGCTTGTTCTTCATTTAGATCAACGTGAGTATTTCAACATTTCTTATTTAGACTATAGTGGACATCATGCATGCTTGATTTGTTCTTGTGTTCTTGGCTCGTTCATAAGTTAGAGGCTTGTGTTCTTCGTGACACAAGGCTTCGATCCTTTAGAGCCAGCTCAGTAGTTCATATACCTGTTTGCATGCTCTGATCCTGTTTAGCTAAGTGAGTCCACTGTATCTCGTTTGTTTGCATCCATAGCTTCCTTTCTGCTCCGTAGCTCAATGAATTATAAGATGGTTTGAATCTGATCTTTCTCTAGTTCATGGGACCATATTTATACGGTTGTTATAGTGTAGTTAGCAGGTCGTCAAACGTAACCGCGCTATAGTATTTATCTGGGGTACAAACGTGGTGTTTGGGCCCTGATTTTCCTGCGAAGACCACGTACGTTCGTAGCGTAGAGGTAGGCCACAGTGGTGATAGCTTGTTGGACCCTTTGCAAACCCTCTGCGTCGCGTACCGAGTTGGGCTCGATGTCATTACATTGGCCTCTCCCTAAAAAGTTAGGATGTGTTGTCGCCCCACGGGGATGACTGAGATCGGATAGATGCATCTTGAGAGCTAAGTCCCTTAAGGAAGTGCTTCTCGTATCCCGACCTATCCCAGCGGAAGCTGGTGTCCTTGGATAGACCCTCTCTGGTTCCTCTCTGTCCTTGGAACGAAACCCGACGGGAATACTCATTCTCCGAGGAAGAAGTGCTACAACGGTGTATCCGTGCGCTTGCGGATTCGTTCGCACTCGTCAGTGTACCCGGGAGATTCTTACAAGCTCACACTACCACAGCGCCTAGTGTTGAGCTTAAGAAACGCCAACAAGCATTTCTGGCGCCGTTGCCGGGGACGACTGTTGTTAACCTTCGAGCCCGTCTATCCTCGTATTTATCTTTTTCCTTTTTTCTTCTACCTTCACCCCCGTTACCTTTTTTTTGAGATATCCCTTTTTGTTTTCTTTACTTCTACCTCTACCCCCACTACCCATGGAAGGTTATCCTTGTAAACACCTTCCACCTTCGAGGAGTGAACCGCCAGAGCCATCTTCGTCAAGACCCACTCTTACATCTGGCTGTAGGCGAAGCCCCTCTCTCATGAAGCTAATTCAGGACCTATCCTTCTTAGGGTTAAGTCATGAGAATCCCTTTGATCATGTGAGAGACTACGAGCATCTGATTGAAACTCGGGGTAAAATCGGAGAATCACCGGATGCTCGGAAAAGAGAGTTTTTCCTGCTATCCCTCTCTGGGGAAGCACGAGATTGGCACTGTTGTTTTAGTAGGGACTACGTTACTTGGGAAAGATTGAGAGCAGCTTTCTACTCCCAATTCTTCCCGATACAATGTGTCATCTCGCTAAGGGCCAAGATTCTCTATTTCAAGCAATGTGAGGAGGAATCACTAAGAATGGCATGGAATCGTTTCGCCTCCGCGGTGGAAGATTGCCCAGTCCTCTACATTCCTGACTGGATGATGCTCCAGCACTTCTGGTTTGGATTGCGAAAGGATGATGCCATGAGGCTTAATGCTCTCTCTGGAGGATCCTTTGTGCACCTAGATGTTGTCGAGGGGAAAGAGATCATGGAGAATTTCCGGGATTTCAGTTCCCCTTGCGTCTCGGTCAATGAGGCACCCACCAGAGGAAATGTTGAGCCACCTAGAGCCATCATCAGCCAAGTCCGAGGTTTCATATCCACTCTTTCTGAACTCTGACTGAAGATGTCATTCCTGAATAGCAGGAGTCTAAGGGAAAGATTTCGTGGTGCGAGATCTACCCTTGGGTTCCCCTCTCGTGCATCTTCTTAGACCTTCTCCCTAAGACTTTGTCTCGTGGGAGGATGGAGAGAGTAGTTCGGAAAAAATGATCATTCCCGGCTAGGATGATTTGTTCGATCCTCACTACTATCTCCTAAGGAGGGTATGAGAGGCTTATCATGTTTCTACGTCGAGGTTTGAGCTGAAGTGCCTTGCACTGAAGTTCTGTATAAACCAAGACATCGGTCTCTGCTTTATAATCCATTTGGATTCATCCATCAGATCGAAGGAGCTCAATCTTTTGCCGATCGACTGGAGTACATTCACTTCTTATCTCAAGCACATCGATCGATGCTGATCAGTTGGGAGAAGCTTGAACCTCATATCCTATGCCTGACTTGATCGATGCCCAATGGGAGTTGCACTTTCCAGCTTATCCATAACCTCCCCTTGGAAGCTTAGGCCAGACTTTAGAATGTTTCCATCGCTTCGATGAGAACACCGAACCCTCTGCCTAAGGTAAGAGCGAGTTAAATCTCGTTCTTCATCCGAACTCTGGTTTCGGATCATACACTGGCCTTTGGAAGACCCTCTATCCTCTTTGAAGGCCGAGTGTCTTTCTGAGCTTGAGTTCACTCGAAGATCGGTACCTGTTGTTGGAGTACTAGCCTTAGTGCTCGATCTTTTCATCTCCAAGTTCCACAACCCCAGTGCTATAGTTCTCGAGTCCCGTGACCACCTCAGGGATGCCTCGGTGTCTCTGGGACGATCATGCTTGTCTTCAGTTTCGATATACCTATTTGGGCTCGAGTTCGTATATGCACTACCCTTGCAGATCAGAGCTTATCGTTACATCAACATTATCTGCAAGGAGATGGTCATGAGTTGAGACAGGAGATCGCAAGACACCTACATCCTGAGTACTCTTGGGACTCATCTTGTTTCCCCAGGAAGAATTATCCTTCGGGTATCTTGTGGACTGTGGTTATGCAGGAGAAATAAATTGCCAAGATACAGAGGAGTAGGCAAAGGACCACAGGAAGGCAACATCATCGTGGAGACACGGTGAATGCTTCATGATTACCGTCAGAGGTTCCTACACTTTTGACGAACCGAGTATGTTGCCAAGGTGAGCTCCCCTAGATTCTCTATGATTACATCATGGCTTGGCCAAGGTTGTTATACAGTGGAGGATGAATTTTCAACCTCAACCTTATCCTAGCCTTAAGCTTAATCCAACCTTTCCATCTCGGGGAATTCACCTGGGCCTTCGATCCTGAGCCTTGCTGGAGCCCACACGAGAAAGGAGAGGGCCAGAGGGGCCCACCTGGGGCCGGCCGAACCCTGGTTCGGCCGAAACCCTGATGATGCCGCCTCCCTTCTTCTTTCGCGTGTGCGTCTCATTCTCCTCCAGAAACCTTCTCTCTGTAGCCCGACGAGTTTTCGCATTGTGAGAATCCATCTCCTCCACCTCACCATCCACAGCTCATCACCGCATGCATGGCCAGTGTTGACGGTGGAAATTCACCATTTCCAACCCTCAATATTCTCACATAAATGGAGGCATATGCATTATTTACTAGCATTTAGGTTTGAATAATGTAGTTCCACTTGTCCTTGGAGATTATTTGTATGTAGGTGATTTACCCTTAAAAGAGATGGAAACTCCACTTCTATGAAGAAACCATGCCAACTCAGCTGAGGAGGTGGCTGCCACCAAGGGAAACATGGCAATCCACGTCATCGATCCAGGGGAGGCACTCACCGACGAATCAAAGGATGCCACATGGACTTCACATGGATCAAAGGGCCCACCTCGGATACCAAATCAAGCCATGCACCGGGGATGGATCATAGGGCCCACAGGGCAGCCAACCAGAGGAAGGCCACCAGGTGGGGCCACCCTAGGGGGCCGGCCGATCCTAGGATCGGCCGAACTGCCTTAGGGGGTTCCATCCTGGCCCTCCACGTGGCAGCCCCCTATTGGCCCATTGCCTCACTCCCGGGTGTTTAGGGGTCATTTGGGTGTCCGAGCAAGCCTTGTCCTTGCCTATAAATAGAAGGGGAGGGGCTCCCATTTCTAACACACCACTCTCTCATTCTCCTCTCACTTTTAGTTTCTAAGGCTAGGGGGTAGGCTAGAGTAGCTCTTCTTAAGGTTCCAAGTCCTCTTGGAAGTTTAGGTATGAGTTCTCTTTTATCTTTATTTCTTTGTATGACTTTGATCTACTTCAGTTATTCAGCTATTTCATATAAAGTCATGGTAGATCATATTCTTGATATGTTCTTGAGTTCATCCTCTGTTCATCATTTAGAGGCTCATGTTCTTCGTGAACAGTACCTTTTGATCCACTTGAAGGGTGATAAACTCCTTCCTTATGTGTTTGTTCATAAGTTAGAGGCTCGTGTTCTTCACGAACACGACCCTTTGATCTTGTTGATTAGACATAAGAGAGTTCATATCTGTTCGTATGTCTAGCCTTAGTTGATCTTGTTAGATGGCATGAGAGTGTTGCATGGAGTCTGTGTTCAAGCTACGGTACTCGGTCTAGTTGACCAGTCTTCTGGTGGCTTTCACCCTGGGTCACAATAGCCCAGGCCGGGTGGAGTCTAGCAGCAATGTAGGCATGGTGCCTGGGTTGTCTGGCTACGATAGTTATGAGCATACCCCCCGTAACGAGAGGTCGGTCCTCAAGTGGTGACAGCCCTGTTGGATCCTATGGCAACCTCCGCGTTGGGGTACCTGCTGTAGGAGTCTAAAGTCTAGTTTCGTAGAGTGCTGGTCGTCGCGGGCTAGCTTCCCATTTGTACCTGGGTGCTGAACCATGTCTCCCTCATGCAATACTCATGCCCATCTCTTGTATCTTCTAGCTTTGTATGTTTAGTATATTAGAACCTAGAGCTAACTCGTATGTTCCCCCTAAGTCGTAGTGTGCTAGAGTAGAGGTAGATTTGAGGTGTGTGTGTCACACTACCCCTATTATCTTTTATCTTACCCCTACCTTTGAGTGTGTTGTTCCCTATATCTATCTCTTGGTTTACATTCAGAGCAAAAGCATAAGTCTAAGATATCCGCCATTGCCTTCCTTGGATTCGATACCCTTGGAATACTCTCCTTCCTTGGGGAAATGCTACAATGGTTTATCTGTGCACTTGCGGATTCGTTCATGATCGTTTAGATTAACCTATGGCAAGTCTCGATGTTCACGCTAACCTGCGCCATTAGTTGTGACATTGAGAAATGCCAACAAACATTTCTAGCGCCGACGCTAAGGATGGATTCCAAATCTGTTCTTAAGTGATCGACGTTAAGAAATGTCAACAAGCATTTCTGGCGCCATTACCGGGGAAGGCACAGGATTATCTTGACTATGCTTTGCATCTGTTTATAAACTCTGAGTAGGTTAGCACAACTCTCAATGCAAGCTAACCTTGATTGTCTTCTTTTATCTTTGGATGATGAAGACAGGTAGTGTATGACTGGTTTCGACCTACCGGGGAATTTTACTGAAGATCCCGAGTCACTTGTGAGGAAAGCTCGAATTCATTTCGGCTCACCTCGTCGTACTCGTCCGGAGGGCGGACCAGCTTCCTTTGTACCATCCACGTCCAACGCTATGGCCCAGAAGACACTTCGTGTGTACTCAGCTCCTTCCTCTGACCAAGTGCTCCAAGGCCCTGAGGTGGCAATGGGGACTGAAAATTTCGAGATCAAGACGGGTTTAATCACGATGGTATAGGCTAGCCCATTCTGTGGCAAGCCAAATGAGGATGCCAATGATGCTCATCTGTAGTAATTCCTAGAGCTATGCAGCACTTTCGTCATCAGGGGTGCAAATATGGATGCTATTCGTTTACGGCTATTTCCATTCTCCCTCCTGGGGAAAGCTAAGCAATGGTTCTATGCGAATCGGGAAGCTATTAACACTTGGAGTAAGTGTTCAGAGGCATTTCTCAAGAAGTTCTTCCCATTGGGTAAAACCAATGCTCTTCATGGAAGGATTTCTGGTTTTCAGCAAGCAGCAAGTGAATCTATTCCAGAGTCTTGGGAGAGGCTTCAGGAGTATGTCCTGGCCTGTCCTCACCATGGGATGGAAGATTTGCTCATTCTTCAAAGCTTCTATAATGGGTTGACTCTGACAGCCCGATGCCATATTGATGCTGCTGCTCAAGGAGCATTCTTCTCACTCACTATTGATAATGCTAAATTACTCATGGAGAAGATGGTCTCCAACCAAGGGTGGAGTGATGAAAGACTCCAACCACGACCGAGGGGTACTCATAATGTCAAGGAAGCAGACATGATTACTGCCAAGATGGATCTTCTTATGAAGAGATTGGATGACTACACCAGCGAGAAGGCTGCCATGGCCACCACTACTCTGCCTATGGACTCTCACATGACTTGTGAAGTCTGTGGCAACACTGGGCACTCAGGCAATTACTGTCCGGAGACTCAGGAGGAAGTGATGTACATGAATGGTAATAACAATGGTTATCGTCCATCTCAACAAGGAGGCCAATCGTGGAATCAACAACGCCCTTATTATCAAGGAGGTAACCAAGGTAATTCTTAAAATCCCAACCAACATTCCTTGAGAGATCTTGTTTTTGGGCAAGCTAAGATTAATGAAGGTATTAACAAGAAGCTAGCTGTCCCTGATAAAACTATGGAAAGTCTCAACGTTAAGCTTGATAGTTTTTCTTCTGCTCAGAAGAGTCAGCTGAGTTTCAACTAAATGTTAGAAACCCAGTTGGCTCAGCTGGCTGCTTTGGTTCCATCTCCTGGTAACGGGAGGATCCCGGGGCAACCCGTATCCTCTTGTGAAAATGTTAGTGTAGTGTCAAGTGTCAACCAGGTGGGGTAAGCCACCTAGGAAGACACATGCTTCTGACTATGCAGGAAAGCCCATTCAACAAGTTTTTGATCCATGGGAGGAATCAGCAGTGGTGCACAAGAAAGATACAGGCTACCCGACTATCACTTGCACAATTCATTACAAGAAGATTAGGCATGCCCTGTGTGACCTTGGTGCGAGTGTTAATCTCATGTCCAAGGCCATGTTCGAGCAACTGGGATATCTAGCTCTCTCTCCAACACCACGGACTATCCAACTTGGTGATTCAACGATCCGATATCCAGAAGGAATTGCTAAGAGTTTATTGGTTAAGGTCAAGAGCTCTTATGTCTTCGCGGATTTCGTGGTCCTTGACATGGATGACGAGGGAGGAATGCCGCTCTTCCTTGGCCGACCATTTCTCAGTGATGTCCGAGCTAGAATCAATGTGGGATCCGGTATCATCCGTTTCCGCATTGGGGAGAGGAACTTGAAGTTCAAGTTTCAGGACAAGGAAGAGCAATGCTATTAGGTGCAAGATAGTGTTGAGCAGCTTGGGGGAAGGACGGAGCCTTCACCCCCAAGGAAGAAATCTCCGTCAAAGAGGTTAGAGAAAATTTGGAAAGAATAGCGGAAGATTGAGATGGCACCAACCTCTACTTCTCAGGAGTGGGGTGCTGAATGGAATTGATCGCTGAGAAGAGTCCAACTCGTCGGACTAAAAATTATGGGTCCTTTCTACCAAAAAGGTTAAAGCTGGTATTTATCTCATATTTCCCTTTCCAAAATTTTATTTCCAAAATTGCATATTTGATTTTCCAAAACTCTGCATTTGCATGCTAGATTTATCTAGCCTTTTTCCCTTTCCAAATAAAAATTTCTAAAAATCATTTTTGAGTTTGAAAACCATAGAAAATTTATTTGGGCAATTTCTGGAGTAAACTTTGGCCGGTGCACCTTGGCATATCTTCATATAGCTGTTGGTGGCACACCTGCCAAAGGGGGCCAGCGCCGGGTCCACCACTGGGCCGCCCGAACCAGGGTTCGGCCGAACCCTAGCAACGGTCAAGTGGGCCCAGCCTTGGCCAATGGCTCCTAGCCGTTGCCCAACGGCTATCCCACGGTGTGCTGCCCCTTTGCTCTATAAATTGGACCCAAGAGGGGGTGTTCTTCACCCATTCAACTCATTTCATTCACACCCCCTCTCTACTCCTTGCTCTCTTGGTTTTCTTGGATTTCTTGCTCGAGATTGGATCATCAAGTGATCTCCCTAAGTGTGTTGCTGAAAATATTGCTATTGGTGGGGCAAACTCGGTAAGAACTTCATTCAATTTAACTAACCCATCACCGAGTTGCTCTTGTTGTTTCTTGTTGTTGTGCTAGCATGAATTGGGCGGCGAACACTCTCCGGAGGGTGACGTGCTCACGCTCCCGTTCACGGGCAAGCACGAGTGCATCCACCCCCGTTGAGCCGACGCTGAGCCCATCAACGATGGATTATGAAGAAGAGCAGGAAGAGCAAGCCGAACCACAAGCCGCGGAGGAGGTCGTCGATGACACCCCCTACCTCAGCTTGCGGGGCGATCGAGAGGAGCAAGCCTATGCTCTCTTGAAGGACCGAGTCTTCACCCACACCAGGGACTTCGACCCGGCTCTCATGGAGAAGACAGATATGAATCTTGAGTTCATTTCCATTTGGAATGCTCTTGGTTGGGAGGAGTTTGTGCCGGTCACAGAGCTTGGCTCTCGGCCCCTCACCATCCAGTTTCTTTGCTCTCTTACCAAGACCCCGGATGGCATTGAGTTTCGTCTTTTCGGGACCGATTATCGTCTTTCTTGGAAGGATCTTAGTCGTCTTCTTGGTTTTAGTCCTCGTTGTGCTGTCTCTTTGAAGCAAGCTTGTGAGGGTTATGTTCGGGAATCTTTATGGGCAGATATCTCTGGTCTTGTTTACAGTGGCAAGTTTGTACCTGGGTGCAATGATATTGTGCATCCCACTCTCCGCCTGTGGCACAAGTGGCTCGCCATTGCTCTCTTTCCATGACAGGATGTTCGGCCCATGCGCAGCGATGAGATGATGCTATTATACGCCGCTGTCAACCAGATCAAGGTCTCTCCCATTAAAGCAATGATTCGGCAGTGGATGACGAATTTCAAGATGATAGGTCATATTGAGTGTATGGCTTTGGTGACTCGTATTGCTCTCAGACTCGGGGTTCTTAGTGGGAATCCCGTACCCTTCATCGGTACGCCCCGAGTTCTCATTGATAAGGCATACTTGATCCAGGGGCATATACTCAAGAGGGGCCCAAATGATTCTTTGACTTTCTTCTTTCCGGGCTATGCAAACCAAATCCCGTTACCTAACCCGAGGTTTGGATTGTATAACTCGGAGTCACTCACTTTCCCCTTGTTACACAAGAGGAAAGCCGTCGTGCTAGTGTTTCAGGCAGGTTCACCAGGAGCGCGGCGAAGAGAGCACACATGCAGCAGCAGCAGCAGTCACAGCCGACACCACCACCACAACCTCAGCCTCAGCCACAGCCTGCTACACCACCGGTGGCAGGAGGGGCCCCTGCAGGGTACATGTCCGGGGTTACCCCTGGATATGCACCTGGTTGGGACCAGCCCACCTACCAGTCGAGTGCGAGTGGCACGGCTTGGGCAGGCGCGAGCAGAGCTCAGTGGGCCACACCTGCTAGTTCCAGCTCCGGTGGTCCACCTCCGTCTTCGTCCTTCCGGCGACACTCCTCCGCCTCTGCACGTGATGCTCATCTCGCACAGCAGATGGGAGAGCTCACCATTCAGGTTACAGGATTGGAGGAGACGCTGAACACCCACGTCGAGTCTACCTCAGCGTGGCAGCGTCAGGCTGGTGAGAGGATAGCAGCCATGCAACAGGATCAGCAGCAGTACATGGAGGCATAGAGGGCTTATTACGCGAGTCAGGGTTTCTTCTACCCTCCTCCGCAGTGAGCCTGAAGCTAGCTTGGGGGAGGACCCCCATCCTGAGGTAACTTGTATCTTCCTTCATTTTCAGAGTATCTTATAAATGAAAATCCAAAAAAATCTGCAAAATAAAAAGACCAAAAATATTTACTTGCTTTCATCATCATCGTTTACTTAGTTTGCTTTGATATGCTTAGTAAGAATGCTTTGCCTCTATGGTTGAAATGATGAATAGTTACTCTGTTTATTCTCCTCATATGTATTGCCTACAACTTTGTATCCTACCTAAGTTTTGAGTTTGTTGGCTTGTATGTTCAAACCTTAGCTTGAAAACTGTGGGTAGCAGAAAGCATGATCCTTGCCTAAGTTGTTATGAGACATGATATGGTATAATAGAGTGCTATGATCTTGTGCTTAGTGATGCTTGACATCCGGAGTTTTCCTTTTTGAAAAATCAAAACATGATGAGTTCCTCAATGATGAGAATTCCCCATCCAAGGCCATATGTAGATTCTAGTTCTTAGCCTCCACATATGCAGCTTGTTCTCTCATTGAGTTTTGTCAAATTGTTGTGACCCTTGTTGGAACTCATACTCCCCTGATCAAGATCACGTACACGTTCATGCTAAACTTCTCCACTGGAAGTTAAGCATTCATCATTTACTCCATACTGCTTATGCATTCTTCCGCAAATAAAACTCTATGTATCTTTGCATCATTCATCCCTCTCCAAATATCTCCAATAGAGATAAAGGGCTAGCTAAAAACAAAAAGAGAGATAAAAAGAAAAGCATGCTCAAAAAGCATGGCAAAAATAAATAAAGAAAGCTAGCCCAAGTCTCGAAAAATTTCAAAAGGAGAAAAAAGGGATTGATATGTGCAAGAGAAAGAGTTCCACCATATAGATGGTAATAACTAGTACCTACTCCGGGGCTAGTGTCCACCTTACCATCAATCCTTCGTTCCCTCATATAAAACATGGCAATATCTAGCACCCATTTCCGGGCCTAGTATCCACCTTGCCATGCTCATATCCATCACACACATATGCACATCTTGATCAGGATGTATGTTTGTTTCTTCCAAGGATCCGGTCTTTGACTTAGCAAAACATGAGAGACAAGTATGGCACATCTTCCCTACCTACAGCTCCACATAAAGCCTATTAGGAGTAGGATGTGAAGAAAGGCAACATTGATGCCTTGGTGAGGAACCATACACTTTTGAGCGATCCGAGAGTATCATTTGAGGAACTCTGATTTTCTTTTAAAAAATTTGCAAAACCTCCGGGTTGATAAGCGGATCAAGGTATGAGTGATTATGCATTTCTATATAATCATTCTGTCTCTCAACCGCCCAAGGCAGGTGAAGTTATATGCCCCACGTATCAGGCGAAAGGTAAAAACGTTGCCAACTTGTTCAACTCTTGGTAGAGTACTTTGCTGTATGTTTGCCATAAGTTGAGAATACAACATTGTAGCAACTCCTGATCAACCAACCTAAGTCTCTAATGTTTTGCTTCGAGACGAGAAAGAGGTTAGCTTGGGGGAGTTTGTTGACGGCGGAAATTCACCAATATTCTCACATAAATGGAGGCATATGCATTATTTACTAGCATTTAGGTTTGAATAATGTAGTTCCACTTGTCATTGGAGATTATTTGTATGTAGGTGATTTACCCTTAAAAGAGATGAAAACTCCACTTCTATGAAGAAACCATGCCAACTCAGCTGAGGAGGTGGCTGCCACCAAGGGAAACATGGCAATCCACATCATCGATCCAGGGGAGGCACTCACCGACGAATCAGAGGACGCCACATGGACTTCACATGGATCAAAGGGCCCACCTCGGATACCAAATCAAGCCATGCACCGGGGATGGATCAGAGGGCCCACAGGGCAGCCAACCAGAGGAAGGCCACCAGGTGGGGCCACCCTAGGGGGCCGGCCGATCCTAGGATCGGCCGAACCGCCTTACGGGGTTCCATCCTGGCCCTCCACGTGGCAGCCCCCTATTGGCCCATTGCCTCACTCTCGAATGTTTAGGGGTCATTTGGGCGTCCGAGCAAGCCTTGTCCTTGCCTATAAATAGAAGGGGAGGGGCTCCCATTTCTCACACACCACTCTCTCATTCTCCTCTCACTTTTAGTTTCCAAGGCTAGGGGTAGGCTAGAGTAGCTCTTCTTCAGGTTCCAAGTCCTCTTGGAAGTTTAGGTATGAGTTCTCTTTTATCTTTACTTCTTTGTATGACTTTGATCTACTTCAATTATTCAGCTATTTCATATAAAGTCATGGTAGATCATATTCTTGATATGTTCTTGAGGTCATCCTCTGTTCATCATTTAGAGGCTCGTGTTCTTTGTGAACACTACCTTTTGATCCACTTGAAGGGTGATAAACTCCTTCCTTATGTGTTTATTCATAAGTTAGAGGCTTGTGTTCTTCACGAACACGACCCTTTGATCTTGTTGATTAGACATAAGAGAGTTCATATCTGTTCGTATGTCTAGCCTTAGTTGATCTTGTTAGATGGCATGAGAGTGTTGCATGGGGTCTGTGTTCAAGCTACGGTACTCGGTCTAGTTGACCAGTCTTCTGGTGGCTTTCACCCTGGGTCACAATAGCCCGGGCCGGTTGGAGTCTAGCAACAACGTAGGCATGGTGCCTGGGTTGTCTGGCTACGATAGTTATGAGCATACCCCCCGTAACGAGAGGTCGGTCCTCAGGTGGTGACAGCCCTGTTGGATCCTAGGGCAACCTCTGCGTTGGGGTACCTGCTGTAGGAGTCTAAAGTGTAATTTCGTAGAGTGCTAGTCGTCGCAGGCTAGCTCCCCGTTTGTACCTAGGTGCTGAACCATGTCTCCCTCATGCAATACTCATGCCCATCTCTTGTATCTTCTAGCTTTGTTTGTTTAGTATATTAGAACCTAGAGCTAACTCGTATGTTCCCCCTAAGCCGTAGTGTGCTAGAGTAGAGGTAGATTTGAGGTGTGTGTGTGTCACACTACCCCTATTATCTTTTATCTTACCCCTGCCTTTGAGTGTGTTGTTCCCTATATCTATCTCTTGGTTTACATTCAGAGCAAATGCATAAGTCTAAGATATCCGCCATTGCCTTCCTTGGATTCGATACCCTTGGAATACTCTCCTTCCTTAGGGAAATGCTACAATTGTTTATCTGTGCGCTTGCGGATTCATTCATGATCGTTTAGATTAACCTATGGCAAGTCTCGATGTTCACACTAACCTGTGCCATTAGTTGTGACATTGAGAAATGCCAACAAACATTTCTAGCACCGACGCTAAGGATGGATTCCAAATCTGTTCTTAAGTGATCGACGTTAAGAAATGTCAACAGCCAGCCACGGTTTTGCTCGGCTCCGTAGGGCATCTTCGCCCCTCACTTCAGGAGGAGGAAGCTCCTCTCGTCTCGACAACCTCGGCGACCTGGATGAAGTGATGGGATCGCCGGAGGCCATGACCCCCGAGAGAGGCAGGAGTGTAGAGAGCAGTCGCAGGATGCGCACCGACTCCCCGGTGCAGTCGTCACGGCGAGGCTCCTCCTCCCCGCCTTCTTTCCCGGTCAGGATGGCCACCATGGGAAACAAGACCGCTGCATGCAAGAGAGTCTTGTTCGACGATCCCCCTGGGCCACCTCTGAAGCCAGGAGAGCGCTACATTGGGTCTGACTTCAATAGTTACGGAGAAGCTTTCTGCCACACTTATGAGCAGGATGTGTGGGACGAGTTCCCACTTCCACAGACCCGGTGCAAGATCTTCGGAGTGAAGACAGCCACTGGAGGCTATGGTACAACCTACCATAAGCCGCCTCAGTGGGAGCGAGTCATCACCAAGATCCTCGCAGATATCCGAGTGAATGGCGCCAAGAAGACTCCTGCCCTAGCAAGGCTAGCAAACAAACTAGCTGATCTGTTCTTAGAACATGAGAAGCTGGTTGAAGGGCTGGCTAAGCAGAGGGACGAGTACCGTGAGCTCAGGCTTGAGTATCGCCAGCTGGAGGAGGACATAACCCAGAAGCTGTAGAGGCTGGCAGTTGCTGAGGGAAAGGAGCAGATCCTTTCTGAGTAGTGGGGATTAGCCCCATCTTTAGTTCATTAGGCGCTAGTCTAGGTCTAGGTTTGTTTCCCTTTGTTTCCCTTTATTTCATTTATTTCTTTGCATGTGTGTAAGCGCCTAATCATTTTGTTTGAAAACATTTGGTTTTAAATAAAGTGGCTCACCGGTCATGTAACCCGGTTTAGCCACCCTTGTGTCATTACTTTGGTCTTGTTGATTTAGAGGACATCTAGGTTCGAGACAGTGTGGGGGAAGAGCCACGACTCTCCCAATGCAGGCACGACGTTTTCCATACGTACCCACTGTGAGCACTCCGCGCTAGCCGATCGATCACCTACAGAGAACCTGAACGGGACCCGCACGAGTTCACTCCTGTGGAGAGCCTCTCACAGTTCATCTCCCATGCATAGCGCTAGTTTGCATCTCAACAACTCACTCTCTTTCATTCCTGAGTTTTATAAGCTATATCTGTCTATCTCTAAACTAAAACTCGAATGATGATGCTAAAGATCACCCAACTCGCTTATACCTGAGTAGACTTACATATGTTTTATTCCTTGTTATCAATCTGATGCTTGTGAACCATAACCTTCTTAAGGACAAGCATGTTCACCTAAGTAATTGATGAGTATGATATGGCTGGATGATATGATCTGTTGCTCTGATGACTAACTCTCTTGGGTTGTTTATTTTAAAAAACTCAAAACCTCTTGGAAAGGCTCCTCTTTGATATGCCTCTGTCCCATTAGAGCCATATGATCTTCGTAGGCAAAAACCTTTGATTCATATGCTGCTTGTTATTACGTTGAGCCTTGTCAAATTTTGTGACCCTTGTGAGAATTCTTTTCATTACTTTCATGATCAAGACTTATGTGCACCCCACCTATTTCCCCTTGCTATGCTTCTACATTGGAAGTTAGCATTGTATCATTCATCGATTCCATGAATAAAGCACCATATGTGGTGTGACCCCTCTCTCTGAAAGTATCCTTCAAAAAAGAGACATGGGCTATGAATAACACATCTCCAAAGCATGTTTGAAAAAAAAGAGAGAAAAGAAGAAAGGATAGCCCATGTCCAAAATAAAGAAGGAAAAAGGAGAGGGATGGTCATGCAAAAAGGAGTTTCATAATTTTGATGGTAATAACTAGTGTCCATTCCGGGGCTAGTGTCCACCTTACCATCAACCCACAGTTCTCATCATATTTGTATGGCAATATCTAGCACCCATTCCGGACCTAGTATCCACCTTGCCATACCCACCATAGCCATACCGGCGCACATCTTGATCGGATGGTATGATTTGATTTTCTCTATGGATCGAGTTTTGGACTTTGCAAAATATGTGATGCAAGTATGTTTTCTCTTTATCCTACCCTAAGCTCCACATATAGCCATCATTAGAAGTAGGATGAAGAAAGGCAAATGCCTTAGTGAGGACATATACACATTGAACGATCCGAGAGAATCAAATGAGGAAGCCACCAAGAGTTTTGTTTATAAAAAAAACCTTGCAAAACCCCAAGGTGTTTATCATCAGGTGCATAAGTGACTTGATTCACAACTGTTCTAATTTTCAATCACTCAAGGGGGCATGATAGCCACTCCATAGAGGTTCACAGGAGCAAGGTATGACTTGGAATATCTCTTATGTTTGTCTTACTCTTTGGTATTTATGACCCACTTGGCTTTGTTTCCCCTTCACTCGGGACGAGCAAAGGTCAAGTGTGGGGGTGTGGTTGATGGCTGATAATTACCATTTTTATGGCTGTCAACTCCTGCAAATTGGAGCATGAATTGCACTTTCACACTAGAATAGGAGCTTAAACTCATACTTTCCACCAGTGTCGATGTCTATTCAAATGCAGGTATTTAGCATAAGAAATGGGAGGAATCCATGCACTTTCACTCCACTCCAATCCAAGGTACTCAAATGCTGGCCAATCAGAGGCTGCCACATGGATTCTCCTAGATCCATGATGTCACCAATCCATGTGAGGGACTTTCGACGAATCATACGCTGCCACGTCAGCATCACATGGATCCATGGGCCCACTTTGCCAACTAAACCGCCAGGAAACGTGCCATCCACGGAGGAGAGGCACTAGGGCCCACATGGAAGCGAGCCAGAGGAAGCACACCCAAGATGGAGGGCCGGGAGCTTCGGCCGACCCTAGGATCGGCCGAACCGACCTAGGGTTGGTTGATCTCCCCCCACCATGTGTTGCTCGCTCATTGGTCCCTGGCTGCATTCCAGGCTGTTTTGGAGCACTTGGAGCCTCGGAGCAAGCCGCTCCCTTATCTATAAATAGGAGGGGAGGGGCTCCATTTCACACACCATCAAACTCTCAAGTTCCACTTCTCTCTTGTGTAGCTCTCTCTCCCTCTCTCTAATTCTGCCCATGTGAGGTGATTCTCACCTCTATGTGGTGGAATGGTGATGAGGAGAGATCTAGATTAGGATTAGTTGAGAGGTAGAGTAGGGGTGAGGAGTGAGTTGATGTCCTCGTGGATGCTTGTTCTTCATTTAGATCAAAGTGAGTATTTCAGCATTTCTTATTTAGACTATAGTGGACATCATGCGTGCTTGATTTGTACTTGTGTTCTTGGCTTGTTCATAAGTTAGAGGCTTGTGTTCTTCGTGACACAAGGCTTCGATCCTTTAGAGCCAGCTCAGTAGTTCATATACTTGTTTGCATGCTCTGATCCTGTTTAGCTAAGTGAGTCCACTGTATCTCGTTTGTTTGCATCCATAGAATCCTTTCTGCTCCGTAGCTCAATGAATTATAAGATGGTTTGAATTTGATCTTTCTTTAGTTCATGGGACCGTATTTATACGGTTGCTATAGTGTAGTTAGCGGGTCCACAAACGTAACCACGCTATAGTATTTATCTGGGGTACAGACGTGGTGTCTGGGCCCTGGTTTTCCTGCGAAGACCACGTACGTTCGTAGCGTAGAGGTAGGTCGCAGTGGTGACAGCCTGTTGGACCCTTTGCAAACCCTCTGCGTCGCGTACCGAATTGGGCTCGATGTCAGTACATTGGCCTCTCCCTAAAAAGTTAGGATGTGCTGTCGCCCCACGGGGATGATTGAGATCGGACAGATGCATCTTGAGAGCTAAGCCCCTTAAGGAAGTGCTTCTCGTATCCCGACCTATCCCAGTGGAAGCTGGTGTCCTTGGATAGACCCTCTCTGGTTACTCTCCGTCCTAAAAAAAACCCGACAGGAATACTCATTCTCCGAGGGAGAAGTGCTACAACGGTGTATCCGTGCGCTTGTGGATTCGTTCGCACTCATCAGTGTACCCGGGAGTTTCTTACACGCTCACGCTACCACGGCGCCTAGTGTTGAGGTTAAGAAATGCCAACAGGCGGCACACAACAAGAGTCCTACCCGTTATCGTACTTGAGTCCGTTTGTGAACCGTTTGTCAACTCTGTGTCACACCCAAATTTAAAGGCAAATTCGAATGCTCATATTATTTGTGCGCCAGGATCAATGTTCACACATATAACGAATCAGTGATTTCCAAAACACAGTGCCAAAACGTAAAGAGAGTATTAAACTTTATTACAGATCAAATGTCTCATAAACGAACTAATATTAACGAGTAGCTAGCAGCGGAAAGGGTCAACACCACAGGCAGTTGACTAGTGACACGCCCGCCTAGTATTCGTTGAAGTCTCCAGGGAAATCTTCAAACCTCTCCAAGTCTGAATAGCATCCGAGTAGTGTCGTTGCAATAATAAAAAAAAGCGTGAGCACATGCCGTACTCAGCAAGCAGAAACATAATAAAACAAGCAAGGCTGTTTGGTGGAGGCTGATGGGTTTAAGCATTCAGCATTTTAGTTGATCAAGTTTTATTAGCAGCATAAATACTAGCAAGTGTAAGTTTATACCAAACCCACAATTAACATAAGAGATAAACAACATAAATAAAGATAGATTTATCAAGTTAATCATTGTCTTTCATAGATTAATCATGTGAGGGTCCAGGTCGCTCTTGACCGTGAGCACGGCTAATCGATTAGTTTTAAACACTATAGAGGTTGCACATCTTTACTCACAAGTCGCGTAAAAGTACTAGGAACTTTAAACCCAACCATGCGATGTCGGCCAAGCATCATACCACACTACATAGGTGTGATTGCATAGGGACGCTACGAGGCCTTTACAAAGTTTCCCTAGTGTGAAGCAACCCGCGAAGGTTCTGAGCCGCCACAAAGTATAAAGTCCCCTAGTAGGTACCGTGTCTTAGGAAAGCCCAACTCCCTACTAGAGCGAGTCTATACCTCAACTAACGCTTCCCTTTGCCCTTATCAGGTAAGGTCACCCCAACACTAGAGTCCCTAATTAATTAGCCAAGCCAGAGCCATATAGCCTTGTGGTTGCACTGTTGTCCTGGGTGGTCGCTCCATGTTCCAATTAAGCATGGTGATCTTGTATTAATGAAGGTATAACATAAATAAATCAAGTTTCATAATGTTTCATTAATACCATCCACCAAGTAAAGCATAGTGAGAACTACCCAACAATTAATTAAAACCCAGGTTATTCAAGGTAAAGGGATAAAAATAATCTAGTCAAGTCCTTAATTGGGTCCCATCAATTTAATGCAAGCAAAAAGTAAATACAGTGAATTAAATGCACGTTGTATAGGTAAACAGGTATGCATCAAGGAAGACTTGCCTTCAACAAATCCCTGTTGCTGTTCAGACACTTTAGCTTCTTGGTCTTCAAATCCTTCAGCCCAAATGTTCTCTACGCATCACATCAAGGTACATACAAGCACACAATAGAATAAAATAAGAAACAATCACCAAACAGTGTTATCAGAGCAAAACATAGGCAAAAAGCTATCCTACTCTTCGATACTATCATTTGGACATAAAGAATGCTAAAAACGGAGCTAAAATGAAGAAGATATGGCTTAAACAAGGTGCAGGGGCTTATCTGTAAGAAAACTAAACTTACAGGGGTCTAACAGCAAGAAACCGAGGGCTATTAGGTAATTAAACATATAAACCGAAGGGCCTCAGTGAAAAACTAAAGGGCTGGACCTCGGCTGCTAATTCTAAAAAGCTCGGGGTTTAAAACAGAAGAAAAAGGACCTATCTGTGATGAAGTTTACACGGTGGAAGGACTGGCTTGCGATATTAGAAAGAACAGGGATGTTTTTGCAAAACAACACGGCCACGCGGGGGGAATTGACTGGTTGACCGGTATTGACCCTGGCTGGATTAGATCGGGTCCGTCGGTTTGAGATCGGACGGCTGGCGATGCGTGTAAGCGGCTGGCGGCGGCGCTAGCGACAGCGAGCGGCGGTGCTGCAGAGGATCTCCGGCGAGCTCGCTCGGTTTCGAGCTAGGGGGCTCGGTTGTCGATGCGGACTGGCCAGGGACGAAGCTGGCGAGACGGCGAACCGATCTAGGGCATCAGGGAGGCGGGACGAGCGACGACAACGGCGTGCAGCTCGGTGAGGCGGCGGTGACGGAAAATCCTAACTCCGGCGAGCTCAAACTCGCGATGCAGGGCGTCCGAACGAAAACAAGTGGCACCCTTGGGTTCCTTACCTTCACGTGGTGCTCCTGGCGACCTTCTCGATGACGGAACGGTGATGGGATGGCAGATCGACAACGGGGGTTGAGTTAGGGTTTCACGGCGCAGGCGTCGGGGACAGCTAGGGTTCGAGGCTGGGGTTGCGGGGCGGTGCTTATAAAGGTCGGGCGCAGGGTTGAGGCGTGCGGACCAAGCCGTCATGGAGGCAGGGCGTGCTCGGCCGGGACTCGGACACGGCGGCGAGTCCGGGGTAGAGACGACGGAAGGAAGGGGATGACAAGGGGCCCCACACGTCAGTGGCCGCAGGCGGTGAAGAGACTAGCGGGCTGGCGCTGGGCTGGATCTTGCTGGGCCGAGGCGGGAAGCGAACGGCGAGGAGAAAACGGGGGGCACAAATGGACTTCTGCAGGCTGGGCTTTAAACAAAAACGGGCCGAAAGGAGAAAGGGTTTTGAATTTTTGAAAAGGGATTCAAACATTAGAATTCAAATTCAAATTTGAATTCAACCAACCAAAAATAAAGCACCAGCATGAAATGCAAAAATAACTCCTATATTTATTTATTTATTTTTCAAAAATATATTTAAATGCCTAAAAATTTAAATACACCTTATTATCCTTAAATTCAAACCTTGTTTCTATCAAATTTTATTGAAAGCAAATTTTTGTAAAATTAGGGTGTTACAAATCCTACCCCCTTAAAATGAATCTCGTCCTCGAGATTCGGAAAGATTGGGAAAAAAGATTGCGAGACTCTTCTTCTACCTATCCTCTCTTTTCTATGCTTCTCGATCAAGTGGCATACCTGACATCCTATTTGGAAGAACATCTGAATGATCACACCTTACTATAATATCTTCCAAACCTTTCCCATTGAGCTAGTTCACTGTAAGAACATCTAAATGATCACACCTTACTATAATATCTTCCAAAACTTTCCCATTGAGTTGGTTCATTGTACCCTCAGAAGATGGTGACGACGTAGCTGGAAATTCAATCCTCTCTCCAGCAGGACTAGTGAGTAGTACGGATCTTTTAGAGCACTGGATCACTGCATCACATGCAGCTAACCATCCCATCCCGAGTATCACATCAATCCCTCTTGATTCCAACACTATGAGATTAGCCTAAAAATCTTTTCCCATAATTTTGAGACTGACCTTCTCATACTGATAAGATGCCTTCAATTCCCCCCAGGTGAACTAACTAGCATGTTGCGAGTCATGGGACTAATGGGTATATTATGCTGAGCTACAAACTGGGAAGTAATGAAAGAATGGGATGGTCCAGAATCAAACAAGACTGATGCGGGGGTGGAGTTAACGAGGAACATACCAAGCACCACTTGCGGATTCTCCTGAGCGGATTCTGCACTCACATGATTCACCCTACCACGTGCATAGTTTTGCTGTCCTCTGTTGCTTTGTGGTGTCTGCCCTCCATTCTTTGTGGGTGTGCCCTGTATTGGAGTGCTGGGAATAGTCCTCTTAGGGCAGCTGTTGGCATAGTGGCCAACCTCTCCACAATTGAAGCATGTGTTACTCCCAGGAGTATATGGTCCACTAGACCTCATAGGGGTTCCGATTGGGGCATTCTGCTGATTCTGCTGATAAGTGGGGGCAGTCGTCTGCTGAACCGGATGTTGGGTCTATTGAGCTGAGCGCTGATACTGTTACTGCCCATAACTCCCACTTGAGCCTCCAAAGAGAGATGGTGTTCCCTGCTGAGTACTAAAGCGAGGGCGAGTGCTGCTTCCTGACGGTCCTAATGTGATAGCCTTCCTCTTCATATCTTCCAACTCTATGTGCTTAGATTCCAAGCATATTGCTCTGTCGATCAGTTCTTGGAAAGTCGGGAAGCTGTGAGACATTAGATGGTACAGAAGCGGTCCAGCTAACCCATCTAAGAATAGCTCCTGCTTCTTTCTATCTGTATCAACATCCTCAGGCGCATAGCGAGACAACTCCATGAATTTGTCCCTGAATTCTAGCATGGACATCCTTTCCTGCTTGAGAGCAAGGAACTCCTTCTTCTTCAGCTTCATTAGACCAGCAGGGATGTGATAGCTCCTGAAGTTGGTAGTAAACTCCTGCCAAGTGATAGCATTCTGGTTGGCATGAGCGGCAACAAAAGCATCCCACCATGCTGAAGTAGATCCCTGGAGTTGTCCTGAAGCATATAGGACCTTCTCCCTATCATCACATTGAGCAATAGTGAGCATCTTCTCGATGGTCTTCAGCCAGTCTTCAGCTTCCAATGGGTCAGTAGCATGAGAGAACACTGGAGGCTGGTGACTCATGAACACCTTGTGCCTGTTCACTGGAGCTTGTTGCTGTGCATGGGGTGGATTGTTGACTTGGCCTTGCAGATTAGCCACAGTGTTGGTTAGGTTCTGAAGTAGCTGAGTCTGGGCCTGCAGGAACTACTACATCACTGGATCCATCTGTGGTTGCTGGGATGTACTGCTGGAATTACTGCTTCTCCCTTGGCAAATCACTAGGGGTTGATCAACTCCGGATCCTGACCTAGTTTTCACCATCTAGGTGTTAGGAATATTACTTTAGATGATTGCACTTAAGAGTAAAAACTCTGAAAGACAAGGCAGCAAAGACTTTCAATTTTGAACAGATTCTGTTGGCTCCAATCAATCAGATGTAAATCTTAGTATGGGAATCCAAAAATTATGAGATTTTAACTAGAGAAATATAATGAAATTAAGAACTATTCCAACTAGAATTACCCCAATCCAAGGTCTGTAGATTTAGTTATGAAATAAACAAGACGTTTGGGTCAGCTGAGTTTACAGATTCTGATAGCTCCAAAGTTTCATGTATAACTCTCTGTATATAACTCCGAAATTTCTGAAATTTTTACAGATAAGCCTCTATATAATTTCTGAACTTTTCCAATTGGATTTACAATATTCAGAGTTCTGTAGCTTGAGATAAAATTAGAACAGTACTGCTGACTCAGAAAACTACGCGAGCAGATTGAGAACTACTAGATTGTATTAGGGGTAAAGCATAGGGATTAGGAGAGAAAGATATGGATTGAGACAGAGATAAACCCAACTAACACTTTACTAAAGAACCAATGTCATTGTGGTCATCACTCCACAACACATTGCACTCAAACAAAATTCCAACTCAATCATTAACACAAGATCAAGCATCCAAACACACCACTAAACTAAGCACACTTTAAATGATCATTTTGAATCTAATGATTACAAAGACACTAACTGAAACCTAAGGACTCCTATTCTCTGCAAGAGGTTCAGTGTGAGCTTCAGGAGAGTCGTAGCGGGCCTCTTGGGTGATGGAGAGGAGTGGGGTTCTTCATCTTCAAGAATCACTGGCTGGTCCTTGTTGAACAGGGCAGCTTCCAATGCACGCTTCTCAGCCTCTAAGGTGAAGATCTTCCGCTGAGCCTCAGCAAGAGTGTTGTTGGTGTCATCCAAGGTAGTGTTGACAGCGGCTAGTAATCCTCGGACGTTATTCAGCGTTCCTTCATAGGCTGGAGCTGGAGCAATGTAGGTTTTGGCTTCACCACTAGCTCTGTAAGGAGTGTATCTGCAGTAGGTGTCCTCCAGTTCATATCACGCATTGTGAGAGAATACATAGAGTGCCCTCCGTGCAGCTTCTGCGATCCCAGCATCCATAGTAGTCCTGTAAGCAACATCCTTGTGCCTTGATACCTCTCTGTTTCCATGGAAAGGTTCATCATCATATAGGATGGCTGTGACCTCCTAGTGGGGCTCAAACCATGGATGAGTCCACAGCTCGCAGTGGTAGGCTGGTGGCACATGATAACCCAGGCAGAACACTGTTGCCCTTAAGTTGTCTGCCATGGGAATGCCTATCCCCTCTTGGTTGTAGTAGAACACACTTCATGCCACTTCCTCAGCTGACTCTCTTCCCTCTTCAACTTGTTCCTCTTGCTCCTCCACCTGATCTTGATGATCCCCTTGATCACCATCTTGTGCCTGCTCTTCTTCCTCTCCCTCTGGAATCACCTCCTTTGGGTCTTCTTCTTCCTCTGGGATCACCTCTTCTGGGTCTTCTTCTTCCTCATCTGACACAGTGATGAGCTCTGGAGCAGGTGCAGGGACAGTCTGTGCTGGGGGTGCTTCCATTTCAATGTCCTCATCCGTGTCACCGACGTGGAAGGCGTTGTAGTCCTCCTGCGGCGCGTACCAGTGAGTGGATCCACACGAGATGTCCTCAACTGACGAACCATCTAAAAAGAAACATGTGTTGGATGAGATAGATGCCAAGAATAGATACTAAAAGGAGAGAACCAAGTAGAGATCAAGGATGGGATAAAGCAAGGATGAAATTATCAGAAATAAAGCAAGCATAAGTCAAGAATGGCTTCTAAGATATTATAATCCTTAAATCCGACCATTTTCTAACTAGGCTAACGTCCTACAGTCAACACGGCTCTGGTACCACTTTGTCACACCCGAATTTAAAGGCAAATTTGAATGCTCATATTATATGTGCGCCAGGATCAAAGTTCACACATATAACGACTCAGTGATTACCAAAACACAGTGCCAAAACATAAAGAGAGTATTAAACTTTATTACAGACCAAATGTCTCATAAACGAACTAATATTAACGAGTAGCTAGCAGCGGAAAGGGTCAACACCACAGGCAGTTGACTGGTGACGCGCCCGCCTAGTATTCGTCGAAGTGTCCAGGGAAATCTTCAAACCTCTCCAAGTCTGAACAGCATCCGGGTAGTGTTGTTGCAATAATAAAAACAAGCGTGAGCACATGCCGTACTCAGCAAGCGTAAACATAATAAAACATGCAAGGCTGTTTGGTGGAGGCTGATGGGTTTAAGCATTCAGCATTTTGGTTGATCAAGTTTTATTAGCAGCATAAATACTAGCAAGTGTAAGTTTATACCAAACCCATAATTAACATAAGAGATAAACAACATAAATAAAGATAGATGCATCAAGTTAATCATTGTCTTTCATAGATTAATCATGTGAGGGTCCAAGCTGCTCTTGACCGTGAGCACGGCTAATCGATTAGTTTTAAACACTCTGTAGAGGTTGCACATCTTTACCCACAAGTTGCGTAAAAGTTCTAGGAACTTTAAACCCAACCATGTGATGCCGGCCAAGCATCATACCACACTACATAGGTGTGATTGCATAGGGACGCTACGAGGCCTTTACAAAGTTTCCCTAGTGTGAAGCAACCCGCGAAGGTTCCGAGCCGCCGCAAAGTATAAAGTCCCCTAGTAGCTCAATCTCGCGATGCAGGGCGTCCGAACGAAAACAAGCGGCACCCTTTGGTTCCTTACCTTCACGCGGTGCTCCCGGCGACCTTCTCGACGACGGAACGGTGACGGGGTGGCGGATCGACAGCGGCGGTCGAGTTAGGGTTTCGCGGTGTGGGCGTCGGGGACAGCTAGGGTTCGAGGCTGGGGTTGCGGGGCGGCGCAGCAGTGCTTATAAAGGCCGAGCGCAGGGTTGAGGTGTGCAGACCAAGCCATCACGGAGGCGGGGCGTGCTCGGTCGGGACTCGGACACGGTGGCGAGTCTGGGGTGGAAACGACGAGAGGAAGGGGATGACAAGGGGCCCCACACGTCAGTGGCCGCGGGCGGTGAAGAGACTGGCGGGCCAGCGCTGGGCTGGATCTTGCTGGGCCGAGGCGGGAAGCGAACGACAAGGAGAAAACGAGGGGCACGAACGGACTTCTACAGGCTGGTCTTTAAACAAAAACAGGCCGAAAGGAGAAAGGGTGTAAGGGATAAAAGGAAAGGGTTTTGAATTTTTGAAAAGGGATTCAAACATTAGAATTCAAATTCAAATTTGAATTCAACAACCAAAAATAATGCACCAGCATGAAATGCAACAATAAACTCCTATATTTATTTATTTAATTTTCAAAAATATATTTAAATGCCTAAAAATTTAAATACACCTTATTATCCTTAAATTCAAACCTTGTTTCTACCTAATTTTATAGAATGCAAATTTTTGAAAAATTAGGGTGTTACACTCCGCAACCATAAGTGTGTGTAGTTCTCTAGAAATTTTTAGAAACTCCTTTTAAGGTCTATTAGGGATATTCAACGTAGACTAATTACAAAACTAGTTACACAGACACACAGAAAATCACGAGACGAATCCATTAATACTAATTAATCCATCATTAGAGATTGTTTACTGTACCACGATGTTGTCTAATCATAACATAATTAGACTTGTTTATTCATCTCAAAAAATTAAGAGAGTTATGAAATAGATTTTGTCATTAATCCATATTTAATACTCCTAATTCGTATCTGAAGATTGATGAAAAAACTTTTAGAGAAATTTTTGCGAACTATACATGGCATGCACGAAAAAAAGCATCCAAGCTCCAAGTGCAAGACGGTTGCTTCAGATGGCATCTCCGAGTCCTATTAAAAAATTGCAAGCTCCAACAAATCATTCGCGTTTGCTGACCGTGTTTGGATAGGATGCAAAAAATATCACCCAAAAAGAATCTTGTATGTATGGAGTGGTAAATACAATCTATTTGCAAAATCTTTTCACGGATGAGTGTAACTTTGCACGATGAATTTAATAAGCATAATTAATTAGTGATTTACTATAGTAATGCTACAGTAACCATGCTCCAATTATGCGGTCTCACAATTTTGCTCGGGGTTGTGGAGGTAGTTTTGAAAACTGATTTTATTTAATACATCTAATTAGTGGTCAAAGTTGCATTTAATACAAGATGATATTCTTTAGGTAAAGACTTCGTTACAGCAGGCTGTCACGAAACAAAAAAATTACAGCCGGCTGCACACGTGCGCCAGCGGATACGACCGAGCCCACTCGCTCCACCTGATCCACTCGCTCGTGGGCCCATTAGTCAGAAGACGCACTCGCCCCAGGCGACTGTTCAAATTTTTGGGAGTCGCACCAGTTCATTTCCATCTTTCCCCATTCCCATTCCCCCATCTCTCTCAGGGTTTCCCTCTCTCTCCGCAGGCTTTGGCGATTTCGAGGCGATTCGTGCTCCTCCGCCACTGTCGGCGACCCTGCGTGAGAGGGAAGCATACATCCAAGGGTGGTAGCGCACAGAGGTGAGTACACTTTACTGGCATGGCGACGTCTACCATTTCCACGGTACACACGATGAGCATTTCGTCCGATTTTTTTGACAAGCCGTCTCGAGGATTCGGCTGCGGAGGTGAACCACGCGGGGGTTGGAGCAAGTGTGAATGGGGGGCTTCAGGATCTGGTGGTATAGCACTAGCGTCAGCGGGGGATTCGGTGGTAGAGGAGGAGCGTCCGCTCCTCCTTTGCTACTGCGCGTTGGCGAACTGCTCTTCCGGCTCGTGATGCACACGCGAGGCAAGCAAGGAGGTGAGTCTAGTCCAGATCCAGTCCAATCCAGTTGATTCGAGATCCTCCGCTCCTCTGCTCCTATGCTCATCATCGATTTCCATGTGCTAGGAATTTTTTCTAGGGCTTTTGCTGTCTGATTCGAACATTTTTTAGGGGTATGATGTCTGATTCAATATTTTAGGGTTATGCTACCTAGGTTTTATCTATATTTTTAGCTATGTATGATGTCTGATTTGATATTTTTACTTGTTCCATTAGAGATGGTCACAGGTCACTTAACTGGTTGACCACTGGATAGCAGAAGTCAGAGCAATGCATCTCTGAATATTTTTCAGTACAATTCTGAGTTCGGTCTTCATTATTAGTACAACCTATAGCATGCTGGCCGCTACTAGCACTACTAGGCCACTTGTTTGGACTGAATGGCATGTCAGACTAATAGGGACTATCTTTTTTCTCCATGTACTAGGTTGTTTTTAGACTGAGAGGGGCTTATTTTTTGCGTTGACTAGGCTGAATCAGAGAATTAGCTAGGTTGAGCTGCCCCTTGTACTTGAGTAGGAAGATTTGTGTTCTTGAAAAACTGCGTTCACCGCTAGCAAACAAGTTGCAGAATGTTAGGCTCTGTTTTCTACCCTCTTTGAGCCATTGGTAATCTGAGTACACATGAGTTCTTTATCAGTTTTTCTCAAAATGCTAAATGTATTTAGGCAATATTTTCTTACAATTCATTCAAGAATTTGTTAGGAGTTGGCAATTATATGGTTATATATAGGCAATGATATGAGATTTATATATACAATTCTGAGTAGATTCACGCATTTTTCTTCAATAATGCTATGTTTTGTTCTCTCAACTGTTAGAACTTGGATTGCATGGAAAGTGAGGATAGGGGGGGGGGGAGCCTGGAGCCCCAGACTTTGTGTGCGGCTTAATGACTTTTTTGAAGTAGCTTAAGATTACACTTAGGAATGCTAAATCTGACATATGAACCTTTTTACCATGCTTTTTTGTGTGTGGCTATATATTGCTGATATATGGAGTCCTTTTTTAACATGGGTGCGGACATGCATGTTGATATGCTTTTGTGTGTATGACACTTTTTAGGTATTCTTATTAGAGGGAATAGACACATTTTGCTCTGAAATTTTTTACATTAGACATATGAAAATTGTTTAATTGTGTCCTTTCTATTCTTTTTTTGTCTCCCATTAGTAATCTGAGTACACATGGAGTTCTTATCTGTTATCAAAATGTAAAATGTATTTAGGCAACAATTTATCAGGATTCAGTCGAGATTGTTAGGAATTTGCCAAATATATGGATATATATAGGCAATGACATGAGCATGGCACAAGCCATTCATCTTTTCAGATTTTGTTGTATAAATATAGTGAAATGGCCCCCTCTATTTTTTACAATTTTCTGCAGCATTTATATTTGGTTGTGCGCCAACTGAACATGAAATTTAGTTGCATATAATGCTTAGTTGAGCATTCCCTTCAGGAAACCATTTCATAGAATTCCTTTTTATAGCATACATAGAAGCATATCATATGTCATTTTGGTGCTTAAATTTCATTGTGTTCTGCACAGGATTTTTGTTGGGATATATAGCCTGCAGTCTCCAAGGTCGAGAGAGCTTTGAGGATTCAGGTTGCAGAAGGAGGGAGTGGTGACAACCATTTTTCAGGTCTGTTCTGCTAATTTTTCCCTTTCTCCCAAACTGAATAACCTGCACTGCAGCCATTTTTTTAGTTTTTTCTTGGCCTAATGATGGGTTTGAACCATGTAAGCATAGCCAACAAAAATCCACTAGAGTGGAATGGGCATGGGTGATTTTCTCCCGTATCGCCTGTGCCCTGTAATGCTCGGTGTGGTGGCACTACATGGTTCTCTCCATCATCAGGCCAAGGATTTGGTTGTACCGTTATTTTTTAGATCACGTCGTTTTTCACTGCGACAATTATACAATTATATGCTTTTTGCATGTACACATGGACTCCCAAAAATCCATTGCTGCTGAAGGGGCCTTTTTTTGAGGATCCAGTGTCAAAGGAGGGGAGTGAGGAGGGGGGGAACCTGCACGGTCAAAGGTGAGACATGCATTTTTCGACCCCCGCCTCGGCTCTAATTTTTTAACATCTGACATCTGAACACTTTTTGCTCCTTGTATGTCAAATCCTCTTTAACATCAAGATCTTCTAATGGCAACTGTTCCACCTTAATCTCACTCGAGCACTTCTTCAGTTGCGATACATGAAACACATCATGAACAGCTGATAACCGAGCGGGTAGTTCTAACTGATATGCCACTTCACCTTTTCTTTCCAAGATTCGAAAAGGTCCAATAAAACACGGTGGCAACTTCCCTCTAAGATTAAACCTGCGAAGTCCTCTGATAGGTGACACTCTCAAATATGCATAATCTCCAACTTCAAAGACCACTTCTCTCCTTTTAGGATCGGCATAACTCTTCTGTCGTGACTGTGCTGTTTTGAGATTCTCCCGGATTATTTCAACTTGTCTCTCGGCTTCCTTTATGATCTCGGGTCCAAAGAGTTGGCTTTCTCCAGTCTGACTCCAATACAACGGTGTTCTGCATGCACATGGACTGCCAAAAATCCATTGCTGCTGAAGGGGCCTTTTTTGAGGATCCAGTGTCAAAGGAGGGGAGTGAGGAGGGGGGAACCTGCACGGTCGAAGGTGAGACATGCATTTTTCAACCCCCGCCTCGGCTCTAATTTTTTAACATCTGACATCTGAACACTTTTTGCTCTGAATTTTTACATCTGACATCTGAAATTGTTTAATTTTGTTCTTTTTTGCCACCATTGGTAATCTGAGTACACATGAGTTCTTTATCTATTTTTTTCAAAATGCTAAATGTATTTAGGCAACAATTTATTACAATTCATTCAAAAATTTGTTAGGAATTTGGCAATTATATGGTTATATATAGCCAATGATATGAGATTTATGTATACAATTCTGAGTAGATTCACGCATTTTTCTTCCATAATGCTTTTCTTTTCTCTCAACTGTTAGAACTTGGATTGCATGGATATTGAGGATAGGGAGGGAGCCTGGAGCCCCAGACTTTGTATGCGGCTTAATGACTTTTTTGAAGTAGCTTAAGTTACAGTTAGGAATGCAGCTTGCAGCACCCCGCCTACATTTCTTTTTTTACACTTATGCGATTACCTAATCTTCCATCTGCACTGAACATGTCACCAGATAAAACTGATACAATGGTCAGAAGGAAGAAGAATGATCTGAGACCCCCACCAGGGACAAATGTGGTACGTCTGCTATTCCTTTTCTCCCTTGATCAAGGCCTTTTTAATCAACTGCTCATTTTTGTTTTCACCTACACTTTTTTTAGGGCCTAAGGAACAGTGCATCCCCTGCTAGGCTTGTAAAGCTCTACAATAGCATGACACCAGACCAAAGGAAGATGGTTGAAGATATTGACTTTGGAGGGCTACTTCAGATTTCATGTCATACCATCCATGCGGATTTTGCAAACTGGCTGCTCACAGAATGCTTTGACGCAGAATCAATGGAGCTTGTGCTACCTGGCAGGGGCAGGATACCTGTGACCAGGGGCGGGCCCAGGATTTGAGGTTTGGGTATTCAAAATTTTCAAAGGGTAAAATTTTTTTAGGCAGCCTAAAATTCAAATTATAGTACATAATTAAGTACCAAAAATATTACATTTATCGTAACTTGAAATTGTTCGACGCGGAGAGATAATAGATGTACTAAATGATAAACATATCCAAGTTACAACATGTGAAATAAAAAGAGAAAAATGATAAGAAAGCTTATAAAATGCAAACTACGTGTTAACTTTTTTTATCATTAATGACTTGAAAAAACCTTAAATCAGTAGTAGCACTACTGCCTTCCTCTTCATGATTTAAACTTATAATTGCAATCACAAATTTTAGAAATAATTCTAATTCTAGCCACTGTATTGCTCTAGAATTATCATAATTCACAAATAAACAAGCAAACTAGACAACCAATGATCAATAGCCCACCTGCATCACCATTGAAGTCTGAACTGATGAAGGAGTGAGGGTGCTGCAAGATAGTGGGAGCTGCCAGATCAGGAGCCGGACTGGGGTGCAGTCGCCGGCTCATCGTCCTTTGGACCGCTAGGCCGGCTTGCCGCCCGCCGCGGTCGCAGGCAGGAGCGGCTGTTGTCTGGAATGCAGTACTGTCGCGGGGCGTCAGCCGGTCAGAGACATAGATAGAGACTTGAGGTCGGGTGGATGTCTGGAGGACCTGCCAGACCGGCAGACTGCGGATAGGCGTCGCCGCTGCCTCACTGCCGTCGCGCATGTGGATCAGGATGCGGTGCGGTGGTGTGTGCGCGCCGACGGCCTGGATCATGGGGAGCGATGGTGCGGCGGTGTGCGTGCGCCCATGAAGCTGTCACTTTGCAAATCCTGTGTTTAGAGTTTCTTCTTTCTATTTCTTTTGTTACATATACATGTTATATACTATATACATCAATTTGTTTTCAAAATTTTGGGTATTCAATTGAATACCCATGCATATGTGGTAGGCCCGCCCATGCCTGTGACAGAAGAAGTTATATCATATATACCAGGTCTGCCAAATAACGGAGGGGAAGTAGTGTACGATCTCGAAGTTGAAGCAATCAAATTCATCAGCCCGAAATACAATATTGCTCAAGGCATGGCTCCAAGGATTGAGGAAATTTTTGGAAGGGTGAAAAATAACAAGGATGCAAATGAAGATTTTCTGAGGTCATGGCTGATGCTTGCAGTTTCAACATTTCTATGCCTCACAACCAGCCTGCACATAAGCCCCAGATGCTACCCTGATATTGTGGACTTGGACCATGTCAAGAACTTAAATTGGTCAAAATTTGTTGTAAAGTAGCTTAAGGATGCTTGTTCCAAACTCAACACAAAGGGTTCAGTCAAGGGATGTGTCCTTGTTCTTGTTGTAAGTAGCTCTTTTTCGTATACCTTTGTAGCTCAGTCAGTTGCTCCAGCTTATATTGTTTCAAGTATGGCATATCTCTTTGGGACAGCAACTTAACATTGTTTTGGGACTCAATTAGCATCAGTTTAAACCAATCAGATAATAAAAATAGTATATAGCTTCAAGTGTAGTATATCTTTTTCTGGGCAGCAACTTAATGTTGTTTGGTACCCAAACTAGTATATTTTAGCCACCAATTCAGATGTCTCACAAAGCAACTCAACCAATCAGAGAATAAAAATAGCATATAACATCATGTCTCTAATGTTTTTTTGCACATATCAGAATTTCTCTCCTATCATAGCCCACACACATACTGATTTTTTCTTCCCTTTTTGTTGTCATTCCCCCACAGATATTATATGCAGATTCACTAGAAGCTCCTAGCTTGTATATCCAAAATACAAGGCCAAGGGTAGCAGCATGGTCGAGGAAATCGTTGAATAAGCTTATCAGTCTAGACACCAATCAGGATGGATCATTTGGGAAACTCAAGGTATGGGGGAACAACATCAACCACTTCTATAAATTCCTTTTTTGCTGCATTTGTTTTTATTTTTTTCGTCACACCCACTTTTTGTTCAGCTCAAACAGTCAACTCACACAAGAGTTCAAGAATCATTATTCAAGATGGAGGACATATTTCAATTTCTCTCTTCTAAGGCTAGAGGAATGGTAGCCGAGGTAAAACTCCTCATTCTTTTTTTTATGTTTATGTTTTCTGATTTTCACCGATCCATTGGCTGATTTGCTGCTCAATTTCATATGTCATGCGGGAAAAGAAGAAGCTTTCAGATGCTCTAGGAAAAATGATGTGCGGAATTACAGATGTGGTGGGCAATTTCGTACAGGAAGTTGGTGCAATACGAGCCCAGACACAACATACAGTTGATCTGAATCCCTTATCATCATTTGGTGTAAGGAGATCCAAGAGAATAAGGACTACCTCACATGAAGAACCACAAGATGAGGAAGACAATGATTATGCCGAACCAGAGGATGAGCCGGGTGAAGATGACGAAGAAACACAGGTTGAAGAAGAGGAAGACGATGAAGATGGGGCAGGACAAGAAGATGGGGAACCTGAGGAAGATGTGGAAGATGGGGAAGATGGACAAGATGGAGACAAAGAGGAAGAGACACCAGCCAAGAAACCAAGTCCAAGGCGCTGCAGGATGGACAATCAGAATATTGGTAGTCGCAGGGCGGTATTGCACCCCATATCAGAGGCAGCTCAAGGAAGTAATTGAGCCCGCCATTCTAGAGGTGATCCCCCCACCTACAGCAATGGAGAGGAGGGCTAGGTTAAGGCTGCCATAAACATCAATCAGCCAGTGGAAGCAGCTATAGGAGGAGTAAGTCGGCTGAGGATGTATACAAGAGACAAGAGGAACCACAGCCAATTGCAAGGAGCAATTCATTGGATTTTACACCACCAGAAATAAACATATTGAAGTTTGTCGAGGAAGAAGAAAAATCACCTGCTGCAGAACAAACCTTGAAGACTGACTACTCGAAAGAACCAGGTTGTGACTACTGGGATGCGTTTGATGAAGAGGCGCTTGGGGAAATAGAAGAAAATGCTATAAAGCAGTTCGAATTGAAGAAATCACAAGCTAGTGCAGCTGCAACATCAACTAAGAAAAATTCAGAAGGTGCAAGTACAATCAAATCATTAGAAGCCACAAAGGTTGAGAAGTAAACGCCACCAGCTACTGGTACAAAACCATTATCAGCAGAAATCACAAGGGTTCAAAGGGCAACACCATCATCGGTCAATTCATTAGTCTCGCCAGCATTCCATCCAGCACCAACGAGGATGCCTAGGAAACCTGCCACTCTGAAGCCCCCATATGTTGTCATTGAACCAAAAAAGTTATTTCATTGCAGCAAGGAAGTGTGCCATGTGTAAGATATGGTTCTGAAAACTCATCTAAATCCACCTAGATAAAGGCACTTAAACAGCAAAGAGTATGTGCTTCCCCCCTACCCTCCTCTTTTCTCCTATCCTTTTTTGCTATTATTTAGGCAACATGCAGATCACATCTTTCCATCCGCTTAGGCAATATTTCTGTTACAGCTTAGGCAACACCATGCTAGAATTTAGTCAACTTTTTGGTAGATTTTAGGCAACAACCAATGTTATTGTCCTATTGATTTAAAATATCTAATTTTGAGGGATCCTATTGATTTGCATATTACCGCTTTGATCTATCCGTGGAACTAGTTCATATAATTTGGCTAGACAAATTTTTATGGGGGGGGGCATCAATTTCATATGGTTCTTAAACACCTTGTGCTTCTTATGTGTTATGTGATTAGCTACTCTGAAGTTATGCTCAAAACAGCTTAGCTACTACTAAAGTTTACTGGTGCAAAAAGCAGTATACGGCTTAAGATGGCACTTTTGCTGATAGTTGTCTTACAAATTAAGACAACAGTTATTGATGCACAAGTGTCTGATTATTGAAAAATATTTTCCTCATTTTGGTATAAATTGGTTCCAGATAGGCTGTTTCTCTCCCCCTCATTTTTCCTTTGATGAGGAGTAACATTTGTTTCTGCACATGTTAAACAGAAGTGGTCTCAAATATGCAATAAATATGGAATGGAAATTTGGGAAAAATGGTTATAAATTATCCAAAACAATATACTTTATTAGGCCATAATATGTTTTTCATCACGCAATAATATGGTTTTGGAATAGGTAAAAAATGCACTCCATTAGGCAATGTTTTGGTACAATCTTGTACTAGAATTTTCAGGCAACACACTGTTTTCCAATAATGAATTTTCCTAACTTTTTTTTGCTGGTTTGCAGAATCATAATCATCAATTTCCGCCCCCCCCCCCCTATACATCTACCTGCATGAGCTTGCAACGTCAGTCAAACCTGGTGGAGAGCTTATTAACATGGTTGCAGAGATTGGCATACATGCAATTAATCCCAAGGGTAGGGGTGCTTTGAAGTGGATTATGCCACTACGCATGTTTGTGAGTGCTTTTTCAGTCTAAGGCAACCTGTTTCTTTTTGTCTTTGTTTGCTGCTAAGCTGCCAAGCTGCGTGCATGACTCTATTCTGCCAACGTTGTAATGCTTCATTATTTGAGACCTAGCTGTAACGCCTAGCTGCTGCATGTTCCTTACTTTGGTAGCATTTTTTGACTCTCCAAGCTGTAATGCCTAGCTTCTGCATGTTAGCTACTTTCTTTTGGTTTTTTCAATTATCTAAACAACACCCTTTTTTCCACAGGGATACTTGCTGTCAGAAGATTTTGACAGGGCAGAGGTCAAACGTTTATTTAAGAAAGGAACAAATAACCTTGATCATAGATAGATCGTATACTTCTATTTATATGAGTTTTAAGATTCTTTTATATTTCTATACCTTTTTCCTAAAACCAGCAACAACAAAATGCAGGTCATGTTCCCTGTCTTACAAGTAATAGAGACAAAAGATCTTGGCAACTTTGGTCATTATTTCCTCCTAGTGCTCAATATTCACAACGCAAGGTTTGAAGTGCTTGATTCCATGAGAACATTGGAAGACATCAGTTTAAGGACTTGCTACGATAAACTCATGGAATCAATCAAGCACCTTTGGAGTGAATACTACTCAGAATCCAGCGTCATTATCAAAAATTATGAGATTGAGTCTATTATTGTTCCACCTCAGCGCAACAAGTATGTACCACCACACCCTTTCTTTTTTCCTAATAACTGCTGACAACATCTATTCCTTTTCCAACCAATTACAATTCTTCTGTTTCTCCCATAACAACAATTCTTCTGTTTCTATCCAATTACAGCCATGACTGCGGGTTCCACATGTTGATGCATGCTGAACATTGGGATGGTCGTACGGTGTGTAACTTTAATGACAAAGACATGCCGAACATTCGGAAGCTTCTGACATATAAATGGTTTATGCACCCAGAAAATGACACAAACTAGAAGCATAAATTCAGCCTACAATGAGGTATGCTTTTTTTTCTATTTTTTGTAGTTTCCAACTCAAGTACGAACAGCAGTAGGTGCTACTCTATACTAAATGTCATGCTATTGCCTTCCTATAGATGGCACAACAACTATATATTCATAGCAACTTAGTAGCAAATAACCATGGTTCCAAACAACCAATATTTTATCAACTATAATGTTCACCGGCAAACAACTATGTTTGCATGTACAACAACTCAACATTATCCAAAGGCCAACATATTGTTGAACAACCACCATTTCAACTATTCATTACACAATTTTAGTGTATATCAACCATATTTTTGACTGATTTACAGAACCAACTCAGGCAACTTAAGCCTGTCGTTTTTTTCGCCTCCATGCCTATGTCTCTAAACTTGCAACTGAGGAACTATCTGCAAGTCAAGGCCTATTTCCTCTGCCATCTTCGGGCAACTCGCAATATTATGTTCTGTAGACTTGCATTTGTTGCACCAATTTTTCCTCTTAGTAGATTGTGCATTCATCCCCTTCTTCAGCCTCTTCTCCTTTTTCGCCCTTTAACTACTGATCTTGGTGGGTTCCCACATGCAGTGGCAAGCCTTTTTCACCATCAGCAGCACCTGCAACATAATCTGATATTAGCTTCTAACATCCACTCAAAAAAAACTACTGAACCATAGCTGCACGATGAACAAGGTTACCTTCTCTAATAGTTGCATTAACAATTGTCTCTTGTTGCGCAACTTGTGCATCAGCAACTGGGGCCGATATAGATGTTGCAGATGCAGCAACTACCTCATTGTTCACTCGTTGCTTACGAGATTTCTTTTTCTTCTTTAGTTCAGCAATTTCAGACCTCATCATCCTGATATGATTTTCCATGATACCATACGTTTCATTGGACATGGACCCTTCCCTTGCCAAACCCACAAAGGCTGTAGACAGACTTGTGAACCACAAAGCCCTTCGTCCACTCAATGGCATGCCACGGGCTACCAAGTCCGGCTGAGCAAATGTTTTATCAGCAGCTTCAACTACTGCTGGTGGCAAAAGTGGCTCCTGAACCCACCTCTCAAGTATATATTTATCTAGAATAGTTTTCACACCAAACTTGACCATGACCTTCATAATATGGCAACATAGGATCCCATATTTGTCAAACTTGTTGCACTCACAAAAGTAACATTCTTCATCTTCTATCGCAGTCACCATGTATTCTCTCTTGCCATATCCATACACACGCACATTATTAGGCACGAGCCTATAGTTGATGTCACTTTGTTGCTTCACATCATACTCCGTTGTTTTCTCAAACTCCTTGGAAAACCTGTAGAATATGTTCTTGGTGTAGATAGTAGCAACATGCCTTTCTAAAGGGAATTTTGACCATCTTCGCCTCTTCTTATCTTCAGTGTCAAATTCCTACCCTTCCTGAGCAACAAGGCACTTGTCTTGGATTTTTTGGTACTCCTCAACAAAGTGCAGTATTGTTGGTATTTCTTAACGTCACCACTATGGCGCCGGGATAGCGTGAGCATGTAAGAATCACCCGGGTATACTAACGGGTGCGAACGAATCCGCAAACGCACGGATACACCATTGTAGCACTTCACCTCAGGAGTATTCCCAAGGGTATCGAATCCAAGGAACGCTATGGGGGACTCTACGAGTGACTATCCAAGGGAACACAGTCCCTGCTGAGGTAGGTGAGTGATGTGAAGTCTCCTGTAGGTTCTTGACTCTAGAGAGGAACAAGCTCGGATAAGATCTTGCTTCGGACACCGGCCCCTCCTGACTATAACAGTTGGTTCACGGCAAAGGGTTGCCTAGACGTTGTATCTATAACAGAACGTGGGGGATTTCAGAGGGTCCAACGGCTGTCACTACCGCGGCCTACCCCAAGACAAACTGTGGGATACAGGGCATTCGAAGGATAACCAGCAGTCTAGACACCACGTCTACACCGCCGACTACTACTATAGCACGGCTACGTCTGACGTCCTGTAGAAACACTATAGCACTCCGTATAAATATGGAGCGACGAACCCGCGAGGTTGAGCTAGACCTTACTCGTCACTGAATCGATTCGCGCGAGGAGATATGATTGATATTTGGTCTAAATCAGATATGCATGACCTCACTATATTCTAGTAGACAGGCAATCATACAAACAAGATGCAAACTTATGTGATGATAACAGAAGATCTAGGGTCGTGTTCGTGAAGAACACGAGCCTCTAACTTATGAACAAACGCAAAAGAATGAATTACTTGCTCGTCAACTAGATCGAGGAGGCACGTTCACGAAGAACGTGAGCCTCTAAATGATGAACGAATGAAGAACTCAAGAACAACTCATTCATGCATGAGAACCACTTTAGTCTAAATAGGAAATAATAAAATACTCACTTTAGTCTAAATGAAGAACAACATCGCTCACGAGGTACAAGGGGACGATGGATGATGAACGGATCATCACCACCTCACCTCTACTCATCCACACACTCCTCTCTACCTAGCACCACCTAGTCTAGATCCTCCACACACACACTCATGGTGGGATGAGGTTTCATCTCCACCAAGAGAGAATGTGAGAGGGAGAAAGAGGCAAAGGTGAGAAATGGCTTCAAGTGTGATTCCCCCTCTTCTTACCCCCCCCCCTCTCCTCCTATTTATAGGCCTGTGCAACCGGCGTGAGAGCACCCAAACACCCCGAGGATGGCCTCTAGGACCAATGACCGAGCACCACGTGGAAGCCCCTGAGTGAGCACCACAAGGTCGGTACAGCCGACCTGTGGGGTCAGCCGACCCCCTGTGGGCCCCACTCAGGGTGTGCTTTCGCGTGGTGGCTGCCCTGTGGGTCCTGAGGTCGGTACCCGGTGTCCACGTGGTTTGGAGGCGGTTTAGGCGCTCTGGTGGGCCATAGGATCCATGTGACGCCTACATGGTGGCTTCTGATTCGCCGAGGCTTCCTTCCTTGAATTGGTGATGTCACGGATACAGGGGATGCTTGCATGCAGCCCCTCATTGGCTGAGCTTAACTTGCTAGGATCATGAGGGTGTCTTTTCTCTTCATTTCTTATGCCAAATACCTGCATTCAACTTAGCATAGCCACTGATGGAAATTGTCAGTTTAAACCCCTATTCTAGTGTGGGTGCTTAGTTCTTATGATAAAATGCAGGGATTGACGGCCCTAAATTGGGTACTTAACTACGGTCAACAACTCCCTCACACTTGCCCTTTGCTCGTCCCGAGCGAAAGGGAAGATCACATGGGTTTGTATCAAAGGTATAAAACAAGCATAGGAGTTATTCCAGGTCATACCTTGCTCTTGTGAACTCTGTGGATTGGCTACAATGCCATCTTGGGTAGTTGATAAGAGGAATGACCATAAATCGAGTCTTTTAAGCACCTGTTGGTCAGCACTTGGGGTTTTCATGATAATTTTTTAAAGAAAAAGAACTGCTCTGCCCTCCTTCTTTGATTATCTCGGATCGCTCAATGTGTATATGTCCTCACCAAGGCATTAGATTGCCTTCCTTCACCCTACTTCTAAAAATGGCTGTATTTGGAGCTCAGGGTAGGATAAAGGTAAAGCATACTTGTATCATATATATTACAAAGTCAAAAACTGGATCCACAAAGAAAATCAAATCATACAATTAGATCAAGATGTGCACATGTATGGGTACGATGAGTATGGTAAGGTGGATACTAGGCCCGGAATGGGTACTAGATATTACCATACATGTATGATGAATGTTGATTGATAGTGAGGTGGACACTAGCCCCGGAATGGATACTAGTTATCATCATCTAGATTATGGAACTCCTTTTTGCATGATTCTCCCTTTTGTATAAGAAATCTTTTGAGAGCATGGCTATCTCTATACTTCTCTCTTCTTTTTTTAGCACTGGACCTTCATGTGTCCATATTTTTTTTAAATAGCCATGTCTCTTTATGTAGCAAAAACTAGGAGGGAGAGATCAACACATATAGAGTTTTATTCTCACAGAATAGATGGATAATACAATGCTAACTTCCAGGGTAGAAGCATAGCAAGGGGGATAAAGCGGCGTGCACATGAATCTTGATCATGAAAGTAATGAAAAGAATTCTCACAAGGGTCACGGAATTTGACAAAGCTCAATGTAATAACAAGCAGCATATGAGTATAAGGTTTTCAACTAAAAACATCATATGGCTTTGGTAGGACGGTGGCACGTCAAAGAGGAGCTTTGCAAGAGCATTTTTTTTCGAAAACAAAATTATCCCAAGGGCCAAAACCAACAGGGTTAAAATCATGTCATCAAGTCATATCTCACTTGCCAACTAATTAGATAAGCATGTTGTCCTTATGATGATATTGTTCACAAGCCTCAAGGTTATAAACGAGGAATAAAACTTACGCATGTCAACCCTAGGTATGGAGTAAGTATTTCCTTAGATTTCTTGAGTTGATTTATGGAGAAATTATCAAGCATGAGCATACAAACTCAGAAATCATGGCGAAATGAGGAAGAGATGCAAACCAGTGCTGGTTTTTGTGTGGACCAGACGGGGATTCCTGTGATGCACACGAATGCATGTCCTGTTCAGGTTCTCTAAGCGTGGTCGATCGTAAGCGCTGTGTGAGCTTAGTGTGGGTGCAATAATGATCCATCGTGTTCGCGTCTGGAGAGTGTAGCTCTCCCCCACACTATTTTGTACCTGGGTGCAGTTCTTCGATACAAGAAGCAAAAACAAAAATAACTAACACACGAGTGACTCAACCGGGTTACATGACCGGTGGAGCCAAAATTTATTCCTTCAAGTTCACTAATAATAAAGAAATAGGCGCTTACACAAATGATGGGAATAAAGGAAATAAATGGAAGGGAAATAAATTAAGGGAAATAAATTAAACCTAACTTAAGTGCCTATGAAGGGAAATAAAAGCGGGGCACGACCCTCTACTCAGCAAAGAGGGCTTCCAAACCCTCGACTTCAATCAACCGCTGCAGCTTGGCATTCATCTCCTCACGGGTCTTGAGGAGAAGGTTCCTGAGCTGTCGATATTCCGCCCGCTACCTTCTCACAGTCTTCATCAAGAGGTCAAACTCAAAGTATGCCTCTGCCAGGTCATCTGCCGTCTTGCCCACACAGAGGTTCCTCCTGTTAGGCAATGAAGCTAGGATGTCACCAAGCTCTGTCTCCCAATCTGGCGGGTAACGCTTAGGCACCCCGCAGCTATCCTTAGGGGTCCTCACTCCAAAGACGCGAAACCTGGTCTGCGGCTGCGGGGCTTCATCCCACACTTCCTGCTCATACTTATGACAAAAGGAGTCGCCATCTTTGTCAAACAAAGATCCTGAGTAGCGTTCTCCAGCCTTTAGTGGCGGCTCTGGCCAATCATCAAACAACACCTTCTTGCTCGATCCAGGGGCCGGCTTCTTCCCTAGGACGTTGAACAGGGAGCAATGACTGGCGAAGGTTGGAGGCGACGATGAGCCGCGCCTAGCTGGGGGCTCTACCGAGTCTCCAGTAGGGCTTCTCTCCTTCCTCCCTCGCTCCGGAGTCGTCAAATCGTCCTGAGTTCCGTCCCATGGGCGAAACTCGCTGCCCCCGAGGTCGCTGAAGCAGAAGGACTTCCCCCCTTGAAGCTAGTGGAAGCCATCGGGCAGAGGTGAGGAAGGCGGTGGAGGGTGAGAGGAGGATGAGCAGATGAGATGAGATCCTGCGTGACGCAAAACTCCGTCACGCGGCAAGAGAAGGGTTTCTGGAGGACGAAAGAGTGAGCACGCGAAAAACGAGAGGCGGCAGCAGCCCTAGGGGGTCGGCCGAGCCCATCTAGGCTCCGCTGGGCCTCATTTTCGGCGAGCGGGCTCTGGCGGGGCTCAGGGTCTCTAGGTCAGGTGGCCCACCAAATCTAAGATCGGAGGCTTCAGCAAGGGCTATAATGGAATTTCGGGCATAATACTGCCTTCCACTCCAAACAACTTTACTTAACCTCTTTATACTTTAATAGCTTAACTTGGGGACTTTACCTGAACTCATACCTAGATGAAGAGTTTTTGTTGCCCTGTTGCTCATATCGTCCATTTTCTCCTGATGATATCTTCCCACTCTGCCCTGTGGTCCTCCTTGCAGGTTTCTTTAGGATAGAATGCATTTTCTTTCCTGCATGGTTAGTGCATATGTACGATGCCAGCTGTATAAATGGTGAACAGAGATGACCCTCACAACCATCCTAAGGGAACTATGATGGGTAACCCTAGGAAGGAAGGCAGCTAGCAAGGCTATAGCACTAAGGAGGAGAGATGATAGAGGTGATGGAGTTGAGCACAAAATCCGGGTCTAAAACCTAGAGTGCTCTAAGAGTGTAGCTTTTCACCTCTAGAACTCAAAGATGATCGGACCCCAGATTGATTGAGTGAAAGTTTATGGGTCAAACGATTATTTGAGCTGAAGATCGAGAGTGATGGACTTGTTAGTTCATCCTCTCCTTGGGTTGACAAAGGACCTCACCCTCACCTGAGTGGGATGACACGTAAGTTAACCCAAGCTTCCAACGGGGGTGTAAAGGATAGGTGTGTAACCACACTCCCGCAGGGCATCGATCAGGTCAAGAAGTGAAGAGTAGGATTTACATCCACTTGACTTGATTGGCATCGGTCTTAGCATGACCCTCAGTGTGGCGGCATTTTGGATTAAGCCTTGACATGAAGCACGAGAAACTTCTACCGTGACCTCTCCTGGAGAGTTGCGGGCAAGGTTGAAGTGATCGTCCCTGCCAGGAACGATTCTTCTTCCTCGACTACTACCCTCCTCCTTCCCTCGAAACTAAGTCTCGAAGGCCGGGTTTTTAAGAGAAGAAACGATAGGGGAATCTAGGGGTAGAATTTGCACTAAGTGCTCTTCCCCATAGATTCCTGCCAGCGAGGAGTGGTATCTTCGACCAGAGCACAGAGAAATTCGGCATGTAAGCTCGGGCTCTCTCGAAGATTGGCTTAGGCATTTCGACATTTTCTCATTTGGGTACCTCGTCTCTCGAGTCAGGTGGGGAGCTGAAATCTCGGATTTCTTCTAGAATTTCTAGTCCCTGTTCTGGCTCTAAGAACACAAAGGCACCTCCCGAAATGGCATCAAGTGTCATGCCACAATCTCTTCGTAAACCAAACCGGAAATGCTGCAAGAGCACAGGGTCGGGTAGACCAAGGATCGAGCACGTTTCAACCAAAGAGGCTAAATGATGCCATGCCATGCCTAAGGTTTCCTTCTTTCTTTGTTTGAAATTGAGGATTGCCATTCTTAAGGAAACGACACACCGTAGCGGAAAGAATCGAGTGCAAAAAGATGTTCTTAATTCCTCCCAGCGTAGGTGGGTGCAACCAAAACAATGGTACCAAGATTTCGCTTCCCCGGAGAGGGAGAACGGAAACAGGTTCCTCTTAAGAACATCTTGTGTTGCCCCGGTTTTACCCTGGGTGGAACACAATTGCTCAAAATCTCTTACGTGATCATAGGGATTCTCATGACTCATCCCCGAGAAGGGTTTTTCCTCAACTAGCTTCATAAGAGATGGGTGAACCATACAAGGTGTTAGAAGAGCGGGTTATCTCCAGAAAGTTAATTCCATGGTTTCACTCATAATGGGCAGAAGGTGTGTACAAGGATAACCTTCCTGGGATAGCAGGGGTAAAGGTAGAAACAAAAGGAAAACAAAAGATACGAGGATAGTCGGGTTCGTAGATTCTCGACAACCGTTCCCTGGCAACGGCGCCAGAAATGCTTGTTGGTATTTCTTAACGTCACCACTATGGCGCCGGGATAGCGTGAGCGTGTAAGAATCACCCGGGTATACTGACGGATGCGAATGAATCCGCAAGCACACGGATACACCGTTGTAGCACTTCACCTCAGGAGTATTTCCAAGGGTATCGAATCCAAGAAACAGTATGGGGGACTCTACGAGTGACTATCCAAGGGAACACAGTCCCTGCTGAGGTAGGTGAGTGATGTGAAGTCTCCTGTAGGTTCTCGACTCTAGAGAGGAACAAGCTCGGATAAGATCTCGCTTCGGACACCGGCCCCTCCTGACTATAACAGTTGGTTCATGGCAAAGGGTTGCCTACAGGCTGTATCCGAACGTGGGGGATTTCAGAGGGTCCAACGGCTGTCACTACCGCGGCCTACCCCAAGACAAACCGTGGGATACAGGGCATTCGAAGGATAACCAGCAGTCTAGACACCACGTCTACACCGCCGACTACTACTATAGCACGGCTACGTCTGACGTCCTGTGGAAACACTATAGCACTCAGTATAAATACGGAGCGACGAACCCGTGAGGTTGAGCTAGACCTTACTCGTCACTGAATCGATTCGCGCGAGGAGATATGATTGATACTTGGTCTAAATCAGATATGCATGAGCTCACTATATTCTGGTAGACAGGCAATCATACAAACGAGATGCAAACTTATGCGATGATAACAGAAGATCTAGGGTCGTGTTCGTGAAGAACACGAGCCTCTAACTTATGAACAAACACAAAAGAATGAATTACTTGCTCGTCAACTAGATCGAGGAGGCACGTTCACGAAGAACGCGAGCCTCTAAATGATGAACGAACGAAGAACTCAAGAACAACTCATTCATGCATGAGAACCACTTTAGTCTAAATAGGAAATAATGAAATACTCACTTTAGTCTAAATGAAGAACAGCATCGCTCATGAGGTACAAGGGGACGATGGATGATGAACGGATCATCACCACCTCACCTCTACTCATCCACACACTCCTCTCTACCTAGCACCACCTAGTCTAGATCCTCCACACACACACTCATGGTGGGATGAGGTTTCATCTCCACCAAGAGAGAATGAGAGAGGGAGAAAGAGGCAAAGGTGAGAAATAGCTTCAAGTGTGCTTCCCCCTCTTCTTACCCCCCTCTCCTCCTATTTATAGGCCTGTGCAACCGGTGTGAGAGCACTCAAACACCCCGGGGATGGCCTCTAGGACCAATGACCGAGCACCACGTGGAAGCCCCTGAGTGGGCGCCACAAGGTCGGTTCGGCCGACCTGTGGGGTCGGCCGACCCCCTGTGGGCCCCACTCGGGGTGTGCTTTCGCGTGGTGGCTGCCCTGTGGGTCCTGAGGTTGGTTCCCGGTGCCCACGTGGTTTGGAGGCGGTTTAGGCGCTCTGGTGGGCCATAGGATCCATGTGACGCCTGCATGGCGGCTTCTGATTCGCCGAGGCTTCCTTCCTTGGATTGGTGATGTCACGGATCCAGGGGATGCTTGCATGCAGCCCCTCATTGGCTAAGCTTAACTTGCTAGGATCATGAGGGTGTCTTTTCTCTTCATTTCTTATGCAAAATACCTGCATTCAACTTAGCATAGCCACTGGTGGAAATTGTCAGTTTAAACCCCTATTCTAGTGTGGATGCTTAGTTCTTATGATAAAATGCAAGGATTGACGGCCCTAAATTGGGTACTTAATAGCCGTCAACAAGTATTGACATGTTAGGGTTCACACATTTCTTCAAAACTGCATTGAAGGCCTCACTACGTTGTGTCGATTGCAGGAATGGGAAAACGAGTGCATGTAGAACGCAGGAGCAAAACTGCTTCTAAGGGCATACAAGGTTTGAAAATGGACATTGCCATGCAAGCCATATTTGTGCAGCATCGCAGCCTATTGTGTCTCACACTCATCTGGAGTCACTATGTGATTCATGCATTCCTTGAAGTCCTCCTCCAACTCTTCATTATCATCAAGCACTGGACCTATTGTACCCTAGTACTTGTCTATAATGTGGAAGCGATAATTTTTGTGTGTTGAAGTGAGGAAAACTTGGGCAATTGCAGACCTCATAGCACCATCTTGGTCAGTTATAATGTTCATGGGAGTGTTCCCCTTCATCGCCTCCAGGAATGATTGAAACAACCACACATAGCTAGGTGTTTTTTCATCCCTTAGGAAGGCACACCCCAACTGAATTGACTGACCATGCTTATTGACTGCAATGAATGGAGCAAATGGCATATCGTACATGTTGGTCATGTAGGTAGCATCAAAAGACACACAGTCATGGTACAAATCAATGTAAGCCTGCCTTGCTGCATTGTCAACCCAAAAAATGCTCTCAACTCTATCCCTGCCATCCAATTTTACAGTGCAGAAGAAATTAGGATCTTGTTGCTGTATCTGTCTGAAGTGGTCTATTGCCTGCTGTATGTCTTTGTATTTCTCTGTCCTCCTAATGTTCGATCTGAAGTTGCTGATGTCTTTCCCTACATATGGCACGATATGAAGATGGGTCTGTTGGTGGTGGAGGAGCACCACGGAACGGGAACACGTGTTCCATGAACGTGACATGCCGAGACATGTAGATGCGCTCAACTGGGGGAGGAGGTGGCGCGCCCCAGGCCACCTCACCCGCCCGAGCCGCCCCGGCACCCGCAGGGTGATGAACCGGCCACCAGCCCCCCAGGAGCAGCTTCATCGCGGACCACGGCGTGGGGGGCGCGTCGACGACCCTCTGACGGAGTAGGCCGCAGAGGGTCGTGGGCCACAGGAGGAGGTCGCTGACGGTGCTCCGGCGCTGGCGGCGGCCGCGTCTCCCTCCGCGGCTGGGGCGGGGGGCAGGGGGCCGAGCGTCCTTCCCTGCGCAACCAGAGGGGGGGAGGAGCGACCAGTAGGGTGCGGAGCGACCAGAGGGGGGAGGAGGTGCGGCCCCCTGGCCGGGTGTGGGTGTCCTCCACCGTCACCAGACAGACCTTCGGGCGCCAACATGAGCTCTCGTGGTGACCGAGCTGGTGGCACCGGAAGTAGAGGGGGGTGTGGGGACAATCGGCGACGATGTGATCCACCCCAAAGCAATTCAAGCACTTTCCCACCAGATCTGAAGGAACGGAGGACGACAGCAGCGGAGGAGGCGGCGGCGGCGAGTGCCTGGGAGGGGAACGCTCCGCACACCGCTGCTTACGCAACCAGACCTCCACGAACCCGTCGGCGCCCACCCGTAGGCCTCCGTCGGAGGGCCCCGCGTCGTGCCTCGCCCCACCGGGAGGAGGCAGCGGCGGTCCCCTGGTTGGACCACCAGCATGCCGAGGCGGCACCATGGAGGCTGGGAGGGGAGGCGTGCCCCGAGGCGCGGCCGCGGGTGGCCCACCAAAGCAGCCAGAGCGGCGGCCGCCCACCCTGGAGTGCCGAGGCAGCGGAGGCGGGGGGAGGTGGAGAGGACAGCGGGCGCTTTCCCCGAATCGCCCTGGAGGAAGTAGCCTTGTGCCGCAGAGCGGTCGTCGACGAGTGATCCGCTACGGCGGAAGCGCGGGTCGCGCCGCGGAGGAGCGACCGGGACTTATGCGGAGGCGGGGAGGGGGTGCGCTCCGGCACGGGGATGCCGGCGGCCCGTATCTGCTCCGAGAAGGTGGGGGAGGAGGAACGACCACGTGGGGCGGGAGAGGAGGAGCTCCAGGCCTCGAGAGCCCAGAGCTCCCGCGCGGAGGGGATGGAGGGGCCTGGCTCCCTCGAGCCCGGCTCCTTCCCCTCTGCAGCGGACAGCAGCAGGCGGCGACCGCCGGCCTCCAAGCCCGCACAGGCACCACCCGAGCCTGTCAGTCGGCCCGGGGAGGCCGAGGCGGCGGGGCCGCGGCCGCCAGCAGCCGGTGCACCCGCAGCGACACGGGCTACTGCGCCCGGGACGAGGCCGCCGCCCGTCGGCACCAACGACCGCGACGAGGTGGGAGAGGGGGAGGTGCCCTGCTCACCGACGGTCGGCGAGGTGGACGAGGCGGCACGACCGTGGCCACCGGCGCCGAACGCTTGCGCGCCAAGCTGAGCAGGGCCGCGGCCAACGCCCGCTAGCACACGCGGCTGGGCCGAGACAGGGGAGACCGCCGCGGGGTCCCGGCCGCCGGCGCTCGGTGACGACGCACCAGCGCCCAGCCGCACGGACCCGCGCCCGCCACCGCCTGGTGTGCGGGCCGCGGCAGAGGAGCGCCCGCCAGCGCCCTGGGCCGAGACAGGGGAGACCACCGCGGGGTCCCGGCCGCCGGCGGCCGGCGACGACGCGCCGGCGCTCGGCCGCACGGGCCACGGCAGGGGAGGGAGACGGGTGCGCCAGCAGTGGAGGGGGCGGAGGAGGGGGCGCCCGCGGGAGGGGCGGAGTCGAGCAGCTCCTCGCCGAGGAGGTCGTCGTCGTCCATGGAGTCGCCGGCGTCCTGGAGCTCAAGGACCACCATGGCAAGCACCGAGCCGATCTCCCTCTGGGAAGCACGAGAGAGGAAGAAAAGGGGAGGGATGGGAAGCTCGCAGCACAAGGAGCGCGGATCCGGGGTCGGTGGAGGCTGCGGCGCCTAGAGTAGGGAGATCCTGCTCCGGCGGCGGGGTGGGTTTCAGGAGGGGGAGGGGGTCACGGGACTGAATCGAGTTATTTTTCTAGTACTGTAGTACACATCCTTCGTCGCTCCTGCATTCAGTTAATCAGCCACAACATGTTTTAGTGCCAAGAACAGAGACGAATATGAATGTTTTCATCAGACAGTTTTGAAATTACTTACCCGAAGCAAACCTGCCAACGTATCGCTCTGAAGATGAACAAACTTCGAAGAAGGCCACTGAGCTAATGCCACATCCCAGGAGAAGCCACAACGCATAGGACAAGAGTGTTTGGACGGGTGTCTTCCTACCGTCAGCTAAGCTTAAATACGAGGAAAAAATAAATTCTTTTATGTGTCGGTAAAATCTTTAACCGGATTTACCAACAATATCAATTTATAGTAGACTAGCGGGCTGTTTGGATGGAGAGATAAATAAGGTAAATATGGTAAATTTTTACCTCAAATTTACTTTTAAAGTGTCAAATATGTGGAGCAAATGTGGTGGGACAAATGTTTTACTCCCTAACAAGTAGCAAATTGGAGCAAAATTGTGGTGGACCTCAGCCCTCTCTCACATCCACATACACATTTACCCCTTAATCCAAATATCCCAAAGGAGTAAATATTATTAGAAGCAAATGAAAGAGGCAAAACATTTGCCTTAAGATAAATATTTACCCTTTCATCCAAACAGGCCCTAGATGACGCACCACAATTTGTTCTTGATTTGCTAGACTACAACGACGAAGTGGTGTATAGACTGTATGCATGAGTCTGGCATGCATGAGTCTAGAATGTGTGGCTCGATCACAGTAATGAAACAATATATGGACAAAACAGACCAATTGTTTAAGGGCTAATTCTACGTCGATTTTGATGCTTCCTGGAGAAGTGTAATATGATCGTGTTTAGATTCCCCGCGAAAAGTTTTTGGAAGAAGAAATCTTGTATGTATGGAGCACTAAATGAAGTTTATTTGCAAAACCTTTTTACAAATGAGTGCAACTTTGCCTAATGAATCTAATGAGCATAATTAATTAATGATTTGCTACAGTAATGCTACAGTTATAGAGAATAGATCTAATTACCTTCCAAATTAAGTGGTCAGATCTGATTTGCATGACAAAACTTACTGCATTTAGCAAACAAATGAGGGTATTAAAGTCTTTTCATTCCACCACTAATCTGTCTTAAAAAATTAGAATTGCACTTATTGTGAGACGGAAGGAGTAATACCTAAAAAGTTTTTACTAAACACGACCATGTTTCTTTTCTATTTTGTCCTTCGTTACACTACTAGGGATACGAAAATCAATACCGGTTCTCAACTCCCATTAGTACCGGTTATAACTCTGGTATCAGACTCTCGAGACTAATGGAGGGTCTTTTGTACTAGGTATAGAACCAGTACTAATTAGGGTCCATTAGTACCAGCTAGTGTCCACGCCCGGTACTAATGGGGTTGCCACGCACTACGTGGCAGCACCCACATTAGTACCAGTTGTAGACACCAACCGGTACTAAGTGCTGATTTCAGTTTTTGAATTTTGTTTATACATTGATTTTGCTTATATTTATTTAAATTATATATATACTTGTATCTCGCATTTGTTTTTGCATTACATATACTAATTCTAATACGCACCATTATAATGACGTATCTCATATATAACATTACATTAGAGTTAATGGATATGTTGTCATACATTCGTAAAGATGAAAATATTACATAGAATTAAATATTCATAGAGTTCAGTATTTATTTTTTCCCCATCTGAGCCCAAGTCGAAGTCCAAGTCTTTTGCCGCATTGTGTATTAGAGTTGATCTAGATTGATAGAACTCTCCCACCTGATTAATCACCTCGTTCAAAAGAAATCTGCAGAGTTATTTTTGAATTAATTAGATTTTTTCTGTCTCGAGTATCCTCCTTTTGCATACACTGAAACTACAAAAGAAGTTGTTAATTTGTATAAGTACTACTAATGAGACCAAAGGATACAAACAGTAAGCAATAAGTTATTAATTTGTATAACTAGCGTAAGAGCATGTGCGACACGCACATATTTATCAGAAAAATTAATACATTTATGTGTTGCATCTCAAAAGAGTAGCCTGTAGAATAGCCTATGACATTGCCTTTCATCTGGCATCACGCACTCATCTTTTTGTAGCGACACAGCCTGATTGGTCACCGTGTATCCTTCATCGTGATGTTTGCCATCATCTTCACCCTCGTCGCGCCGCCGAAGTTGATGACCGAGTCGAGGAAGTCATCCTTATTGATCTCCTCGCTATTACGGGCGAGGCGCTGTGTACTTTGATGTAGATGTTCATGTGGTCTTTTTGGCCCCTAACGTTGTGCCGCTTTGCAACTCTGTACGCAGGTTGTCATTGGGGACGGCCACCTTTGTCCGCTCCTTCTTGATCTGCTTCATCATGAAGAAGTTTCGACAATGTTTATAGTGTATATATAGGAGAAAGACTTGATGGCTTGTCGTCAATTTTTTTGACCTATTTACGTATTTTCTTAATTCAATACATCCTCACGACGTGTTGTATGCAATTTTGTTTGGACCCTTTTTTTAGTTTCCTAAAGTAAGATGCTCGTGCAAAGCAATTTAAATAAAATATCTTTGGAAACGTGAAGTACCAGGGGGCGCGGGGAGGGGAGGTGCGGGTGGCACAACGCGGGGAGGGGAGGCGCGGGCGGCGGCACGACGGGCGCGGCCTCGCCGCTGGCCGGTCGGGCACGATCTCGCCGGGGCAGGGCGCCGGCCGGGCGTAACCTTGCGGAGCAGCTCAGAGCCTCGGAGGGAGGAGGAGCACGGTGGGGAAGGTGCCGCGCGACTGTCGTGGTGGGGAAAGAAAATGAAAGAACGAACCGTTTTTTTAACCAGTGGCAGTGGTGGGTAATTTACCTCAACTCCACGAAACTTGAATTCGGTGGAGCACCCCCTGAGGTACTCCAAAAAACTATGAAGTTGGGGCCTGCTCCACCTTTTTTTGAGCAGATCCGTGGTGGAACTGCTGGAGCTGGACGTGTTTGGCTGAAAAAATTTGGAGCGAAGTTATTTTTTTTAGATCTGGAGCTGCGTAGAGCTCTGTAAAACACGCCCTAAGCTTCATATTTTCAGATGGGTCCGCATGCAAGGAAAAGATGGAAAGATGAAGTTACAGTAAGGATTTAGATTAGAAACATGATATAATTTTCAGTTTTGTGCCGCACGCGTGTAGAGTCTTATTTTTGTACGGCAAAAATCAGGATTTGGATTAGGAATAGAGTATTATTTTCAGATTTGTACCGCACGCATTTAGAGTCCTATTTTTGTACGGCAAAAAAGCCTTCTCTTTGTTAGGTTTAAAAAGTGTTTTTTGACCGGCGCGGGGGTTGGTGGATCAGACACGGGTGGGCCCGATGCGGGTACACAAGGTGGGTAAGGTGTGGTTAGTTAACAAAAACATTACGATTTTGGCAGAAACGCTCTCCAAATTGCGAATCTATGAGTTTTCCACCCTATCCACTCCCTAAAATATATGACGGGTGGGTCCGACGAGAGGGGTAAGACGGGTCCGAATTGGGTGAGAAAATTTTTCAAAAAAACTCGCTCTTTATAGTATAAATTTATCAAGAATTAAATTTGTGTATACTTTGGTGTCCATGTTGATGTTGGCATCACGTGAGGCACTTGCAAAGCCATGTATGAACTCGCATATGTAATATCCACAAAGATTATTTCCGTGACCCTGTGTGACACTAGGCCAGAATCGATTTGTACTGGCACATGACAATTAGCATGCTGGCGGGCACAATTGGCACCCGCCAGCACAGTAGTGCGCGGGGGCGCCAGGTCTGTATCCGCCAGGGGTGAAGACACAGTGCTAGCAGTCGACATAAGCCAGCCGTCAGCACAGATCGATCATCAGTGCTCGCGGTTGGCTTATGCCGCCCGCCAGCGGTATTTTGATAGTGCTGGCGGACGATGGAATGACGGAAGCAAGCCGCCAGCACAGATCGAAGCACCAGTGCTGGCGGTTGGCTAATGTCGCCCGCCAGCACTGTGCATTGTATAACTGTTCCGACACCTTCTTCTTCCCAGCCAACCTTCCATTGGAGCTTTGTCCGAGTGGAGCTCGGGAAAAGCTCCAAAAACACCAAATCAAGGGGGGAAGGTTTTGCTCTTGTTTTCCTTGGAGGAGGTGACTATATAAGGTGAGTTTTTACTATTCTAACCTTCTTTTTCACCTTTAATCCATCATTTCTAGCTTATCTCTAGAGATCTAGATCTAGACCTAGGGTTAGCAAGGGAGAGAGAGGAGTGAAGAGAGAGAAAACGAACTAATGATTTATTTTTTTAGAATAATTATATATGTGACTAATATAATTATTGTAGTGATATGTTTGTCATTTTATCATTAGTTTTCATTATTAAATAAAAATCTAGATTGAGTTTTCTTTTATTTATTATAATTCAAGAATTTAAGTTAGTTTATATATTTGAGTTTAATTTAGATTTTAATTGTTGTGACTCATATATTTACATGTATATCATTAAATTAGTTTATAAAATGTAGATTTATTTTTTAAGTTCTTTAAGATGGATATGTTTGACATTTTTTATCAGTTTCATAAAATTAAAATTATAGAATTTAATATCGTTTAATTTTTTACATATTAATTAGTTTCTAAGATGTAGAATTATTTTATAGGTAGTTCAAAATGGATAATAGAGCATGGATGTATGGCACACAAAGACATTCGTCTACATTCATGTCCGAGTTATCAAAGTTTCTCGAGGTTGCGAAGAAACATGCCCAAATTTGCAAGACAAAGCAAATACGTTGTCTGTGTTCTGACTGTTGCAACAAAGTAGTTTGGGAAGATATTAATGTCATGAAGATGCATTTGGTAAAGCGAGGTTTTGTGAAAGGATACACAACTTGGTCCCACCATGGTGAAGCAGTAACTACTGTCAACAATGCAGGCACCAACACTAGGTATGATGAAGTGGGTGGCGAAGATGAAGATGAAGATGAAAATGATCATGTCATGATGGATGATGCTTTTGACTGTGGAGATCGAAATGGTGATCAAACAGATGCACCACAGGTGGACGAGGAATGTGATATTGATATGGAAGAAATGTTGCGCCACATTGAACCGGAGGTGTTGCTAGGGAGTGCTAAAGGGTTAGAAAATTTTGAGACACTTAAGAAGGCAGCAAAGGATTGTATGTATGAGGGTTGTGGGAAGGAGTGGACAGTGTTGCGTTTCATCCTCCAGCTTCTGATTGTGAAAGCTAAATTTGGATGGTCGGACAATAGTTTTAACAAACTCCTTACTTTGTTAGCCAAGCTGCTCCCGAAGCCAAATTTAGTGCCAAACAACACATATGAAGCAAAGAAGATTATCAACCCATTGAAGATGCGAGTGCAAAGAATACACGCGTGCAGGAACCATTGCATATTGTACCGCGGTGACTATGCAAACATGCAGAAGTGTCCAAATTGTGATGCTAGCCGATACAAAAGCAATGCAGATTTCGATGCGGAACGTGTCGCTACCTCGAAAGGCACGAAGAGGAAGATGGGTGGAAAGAAAAGTGCAGGCGCTCAAGTGGAGGATGAGTCTAGTATTGGTACTGACACAGCTGGTTAACGTAAAGTGCCTGCTTTGGTGATGTGGTACTTGCCGGTGGAGGACCGTCTGAAGCGATTGTTCTCGAACCCAAAGACCGCTAAACTAATGACTTGGCACGCCGATCGCCCAGACAAAAACGATGGGAAGCTTCGACATCCTTCGGATGCTCGGCAGTGGAAGACCTTTGATTCCAAGTATGACAAGTACTTTAGCAGTGAAAAAAGAAATATACGGTTCGCGTTAAGTACAGACGGCATGAATCCATTTGGTGAAAGAAGAAGCACACACAACACATGGCCAGTGTTGATGAGCATATACAACCTTTCCCCTGGCTATGTCACAAGAGAAAGTTCCTTTTGCTAACCATTCTAATCCATGGACCGAAGCAACCTGGTATCGACATAGATGTTTTCCTAGAGCCATTGATGGAAGAAATAGAGAAGCTTTGGATACATGGGATTAAGATGTGGGATGAGTACAGACAGGAGCAATTCACACTTAGGGCCATTATCTTTGTTACCATTAATGATTACCCTGCCCTATTTTCTGTGTCAGGTCAGATAAAGGGAAAGACAGGCTGTGTAGTATGCTTGAATGATACAATATCTTTGTATCTTAAAGGATCTACGAAGACAGTGTATATGGGCAACAGACGATGGCTATTAAAGACTCACAAGTACCGCAAGATGCCGGAGTATTTTGATGGAAAGATTGAGAATGGTTCTGCCCCACAACGAGCCACAGGTAGAATCGTATTTGAAATGTGTCAGAAGGTCTAGTTCAAACTTGGTAAGAAGTCAAAAGTTGGTGTTGATGAACCTACGAAAAAGGGAAGGAAGGAGGCTGAAACTACGGAGAATGTCGACGTGCCTTTTAAGAAGATGTCTATCTTCTTTAAGTATTTGCCATACTGGAAAGATTTGGCAGTGCGCCATGCCATTGATGGGATGCATCTTAAGAAGAATGTGTTTGAAAGCATCTTGGGTTTCTTAGGTTTATCGGGCAAGGTAAAGGATGGACCGAAGTCATACAAGGACCTTGTTGACCAAAAAATCAGGCCAGAGCTACACCCGCAAGAACGTCCTAATGGTAAACAGTACCTTCCCCCGGCCAGCTACAACTTGACACAAGATGAGAGGTTGGCTATTTGCAAGTGCTTGCACGGTCTGAAAGTGCCTACCGGATTCTCATCGAACATCAGATCACTAGTCTCGTTGAAAGACATGACGCTTACTGGTTGTAACTCTCATGATTGCCATGTAATGATCACTGTTTTTCTCCCAATTGTGATATGAGCTGTTAAACCAGTATTCCTTAAGATGGTTATCACAAGGATGTGTTACTTTTTCAACGTGATTTCGCAGAAAGTGGTCGATTGTATAGAGTTGGCAAGATTGCAGCTTTTTATGGCTGAAACGCAGGCCCAGCTCGAGATGTGCTTCCCTCCATCCTTTTTTGATATCATGGAACATTTGATGCTCCACATGGTTGAGCAAATTACAGAACTAGGACCTATGTACTTCCATCAGATGTGGACCTACGAACGATTCATGTCGATTCTGAATGGATACATGAGAAATAAGGCATTTCCAGAGGGCAGCATGATCGAGAGCTACCATACAGAAGAGAGTGTTGATTGTTGCATAGATTACATAAAAGATACGAAAGCGATCGGTTTACCGGAATCTCGACACGAGGGAAGATTGTCTGGGGCAGGTACCATTGGAAAGAAAAGATTCATTGATGAGGACAACCAAGAACTAGAGAAAGCACATTCAAGTGCTCTACAACAACTTGCAATTACGGAGCCATTCATCGTGGAACACATAAAACAGATTAGTGAAGAAAATGATGGTCGGTCCGATGATTGGGTCCTCAATGAGCAAAAGCGTTGTTTCCCATCCTGATTAAAAGAACATGGGCATCTATTTGAAGACGATGAAGTAATGACCAGATTAGCGTCCGGCCCATCAAGTAATGTCACCTCATGGCAAGCATACGAAATTAATGGGTACACCTTTTATACCAAGGCAAAAGACAACAAGAGTGTCGCTTATCAAAACAGTGGTGTTCGCATAGATGCGATTGATGCCCGCGGAAACAACAACACTTTCTACGGTTTCATAGAGGAAATATGGGAACTTGACTATGGAGCGAATATCTGTATCCCCTTGTTTCGGTGCCAATGGGTCAAACACCCGAAGGGCGTTACAGATGACAACTATGGGCTGACACTTGTAGACCTTGCCAATGTAGGTTACAAAGATGACCCATGGGTACTCGCTGAGCGTGTTGCACAGGTTTTCTACATAGCTGATCCTATGAATGTAAAGAAGCACATTGTCGTCTCCGGAAAACAAAGAATTCTTGGAGTTGAAGGTGTAGTTGACATTGAGGATTACAATCAGTATGAGGAATTAGTCTTGTTCAAAGATCATGAAAAAAGAATCAAAAGAATTGAAAGTAGCATTCCTAAATCGGAGAAGCCATGGTTACGTACAGACTGCGAAGGAAGAATTGTTAAAGGATAAATTAGCACTTCTTATTAGTCTGTCTTGATGTATCTCTTGTAAGACTTTATTAATCAATGTCATTGTAAGACTTCTTATTAGCACTTCAAATTAAGTCACATTTTGAAGTCATTATTATATTGTATTGGGTTCGATTTCACATCATTGAAAGCTCACAAGTAAAATCATACACATACAACAACGCATGATTAATACATCAGTACTTTAGTCTTAGCAAAGACTGAAAGTTCAAATCCATACAATTAAAAGGGTACAAATTTCATACTTAATTAAAATCTAGGATCATTCACATCATGACCGTGAATCATCATGAGGTACAAAGTATGATTAATATCGATGATGTTGATTCCTAAGAACCTATCAACATAATTCAGCGCATATATGTATGCACTATCTCTGGCCATGTAGGGCGTCATGAATATCTCTCCAAATATTTGCACTGAATTCGTAGATGATGATAGGGTAATGCCAGCTTGCCAACCACTACGTACTGGACATGGGTGCGGTGTTGTGAATGTCCATCCAATGTTATGCAATACTTGACGTAAGACCTCATGTATACCTTGATCAGCGTGCATGAAACTGTTATACAATGCGTCCTGATTCAACTGGCAAACAAAACATAACGTGTAAGTACAAGGTTCTTAAAAAACAAATTCCACAAATAAAGAGTAAGTTTTAGTTACATACAATGGACGATGCATACGATGGTGATATCCGTTTAGGCATTTCAGTGACGGCCATGTTGTTATGTTCTAAGGCTTTAATCTTGAAGTAACTATAGTCTGGGATTACATGTCTTGTTTGAGCTTCTATTTCGATAAGTGCTTTCCTCACGGCATCAGAAGCGGCAACATGTGGTTGTATTGCAGCAAAAGAATTGACATGGATAATAACTGTATCACCAAGTGTTTGCTCTCGCATACCCGCAGCATTAATTGATAGAGAAATAATAAACTTTCCTCGTGATGAAGTCGTTTGTTCATGTCTCACCATTGGAGCTTGTCCAGTCACAGAATATATAACTCGTTCTAACCATTGCATTGGTGAAACCAGCTTCATAATTAACAATGCAAATAATACACATTATTATCATTGTAAAAACAATGACAAATTCAAAAAATAGAATATCTAAGTACATACCACATTTTGACGTAACTCGCGTTGGGTAATGGGCATGGGTTCTTGACCGACAGGGAATGAAGCACCAACAGGTTGCCCTGGGGGTGGTGGCGGAGGGTCTGGGACTGGGGGACCACTGCGAACAGGACGACGACCACCTCCACAGCCGCCATCACGATTAAAAAAGGCAAACCGATTTGCCATTGTTATCCCTAAAATATACACGATATTTTATTTAAAATTTTCTACACAAACTTAAGTCTAACAAAAATTTACTACACAATCTATTTCTAAATTACTACACAATCTATTTCTAAATTCTACTCCCTTCTATATAATTTTAAAATGCACTAATCTAAGCTAACAATTTTTTTAAAAATCACTTACAAGCAGAAAGCTGGCGCGGGGGATCGGAGTTGGCGGGCAGGGGTGCTCTGGCGGTGCAGGAGAGCTGGCGGCGGCGCTGCGCGCGACGGCAGGACGGCGGCGAGGCGGCTGCGAGACGCGGCCGCGGGACGGGAAGACGGCGAGGCGCAGTCCGGCAGCCTGCCGGCGTCGACGGCGCAGTCCGGCAGCCTGCCGGCGTCGATCCGCTCGCGCAATAGTAGTCAAACACTTAGGAAAAACGGAACAGTTATAGAGCACTACGCTGGCGGGCGCTTAAGTCGCCCGCCAGCAGTGTGCAATAGTGCTGGCTGGCGCTTAAGCCAACCGCCAGCACTGATGCACACTGCTGGCGGGTGGCTTAAGCGCCCGCCAGCATAGTGCATATCGAAAAAAATCAAAAAATTCGAAATTTGGCCCAAACCTTCTCAAATTTGTCTAAACTTTCACATCTCTTATAAAATGTGTCAAATTTAAGTTTGGAAATGTGTTATCTCATAAAAATTTGTTTGTTTGAAAAACTTAGTTCAAATGTGACTCTTGGGTGAAATACCTCAAGTGTTATAGGAGGTTTCACTCATGAGTCACATTTGAACTAAGTTTTTCAAAAAAACAATTTTTATGGGCAAACAAACTTTTTAAATTAAATTTGAAATATTTTGTTAGAGTTGTGGAAGTTTAAGACATATTTCAACAAGGTTAAATAAGATTTTGAATTTTTTGATTTTTCAAAATGTGTCAAATTTTTTGAATGCCTTCTAAATTGACTAAATTTAGAAACTACTAGTTCTTTGTTAGGAAACACACTTCCTAAACTTAGTATTAAGAATTTTACTTCACTTGTATAAGTTTCAAACAATTTTGAATTAATGTAGGCAAGATTTCAAATTTTTTGAACAAAATATTCGAAAAAAATCAAAAAATTCGAAATTTGGCCCAAACCTTCTCAAATTTGTCTGAAACTTTCACATCTCTTATAAAAATGTGTCAAATTTAAATTTGGAAATGTGTTATCTCATAAAAATTATTTGTTTGAAAAACTTAGTTCAAATGTGACTCTTGGGTGAAACACCTCAAGTGTTATAGGAGGTTTCACCCATGAGTCACATTTGAACTAAGTTTTTAAAACAAACAAATTTTTATGAGAATACAAACTTCTCAAATTAAATTTGAAATATTTTTTTAGAGTTGTGGAAGTTTGAGACATATTTAAACAAGTTTGAATTAGATTTTTTATTTTTCCAAATGTGTTGAAATTTTTTGAATGTTTTCCAAATTGACTACATTTTGAAACCAGGAGTTATTTGTGAGGAAACACACTTCCTAAAATTAATATTAAGCATTTTACTTCAGTTGTAGAAGTTTCAAACAAGTTTGAATAAGAGTAAGAAAATTTTGAAATTTTCAAAATTAAAAACCACAGCGCTGGCGAGCGCTTATGCAACCCGCCAGCATTGTGTTGTACCGCTGGCGGGCGGCTTAGGTCACCCGCCAGCAGTGACCCCCACTATATATGTGGCGCTGCCATTCCGAAATTTTCTAAGTACTGGCGCGAAGTCGAAAAAGCGCCGTCAGGCTGCTGAATTTTCCCGCCGTCCTCCACGAGCGCCGCCGCCGTCCTCCTCCGCCGCCATCTCAAGAACGGCCCGAAGATGGCGTCGACCTCCCGCCGCGGTTCCCCAGCCGCCTCCCCAACCGCGTCCGGCGGAGGCTGCGGCTGCGGCTGCCTCATCCCCGGCCGCCGCGACGGCTCCCCCCAAGGCCGAGGGGACGACGCCGGCCGCCGCCGCCGCCCCATCGGCTCCGCCGCCGGCCGAGGGGTTCGTTCCTTTTTTTTTACAAAATACAATTACCTATAATATATAGAAATGTATATATATGTATAGAGAAATAGCATTTTATTATTGGACTATGAATTTAATTTAAATAGATTTATTGCAAAGAACAAATACCAAATTTATAAATATGTATGGAGAAATACAAATATCTTTGGTGAATAATATTAATTCAAAATGTTTATAAAACCTTAATTTTTGTATAGTCATCTCAATTATAGATTCATTTTTGTATAGACGTATCAATTATAGATTCATTTTTGTATAGACGTCTCAATTATAAATTCATTTTTTCTATGCGCGAAATATTTTTTTGTTAATTGATCAACAACATATGAATGCACAATGTATATATATGTATAGAGAAATAGCATTTTATTATTGGACTATGAATTTAATTTAAATAGATTTATTGCAAAGAACAAATACCAAATTTATAAATATGTATGGAGAAATACAAATATCTTTGGTGAATAATATTAATTCGAAATGTTTATAAAACCTTAATTTTTGTATAGTCGTCTCAATTATAGATTCATTTTTGTATAGACGTATCAATTATAGATTCATTTTTGTATAGACGTCTCAATTATAAATTCATTTTTTCTATGTGCGAAATATTTTTTGTTAATTGATCAACAACATATGAATGCACAATGTATATGCTTATAATTACCTTTGATCAATTGACAACAGTGTGGAATCCTCAGAGGATTCTAGTGATTTTAATGGAGATTATGAAACTCCACCTGAGTACGAACCAAGCGTACCGCGGCCTCGTAGGTGTCGAGATGACGATGATCTTGATTACGAACCAAGCAGAGATAATGAGGTCTGCATGCACATTCAGTACGAATAATGTATGTTGTTCAAATTTAGTTATACTGAAAATGATGTTTTCCCTGTAGAACGATGAGAGATCCCCGCGACGACGTCGTCGTAGAGCACCTACCATTGTTGTTCAAGAGGCAGAAGGTTCAGGACCACAACCTTCGGGTACTACTGTTTCTAGTAGTAACCCGAAAAGGAAACATGGGCAACGAAGAAGAAACCAGATCCCTGATAGAGGACAACTTGTGATAGAACAATTGGGTGACAAAGGCGAGCCCATTGCACCTGAGAGCGTAGGTGCTAGGTTTCGGAACGTCGTTGGTGCAATTGTCAGGGACATCATGGCGCCCTGGATCACAACTGATAATTGGAAGAAGGTGCCTAAGGCTACAAAGGATGTATTGTGGGCCAAAGTGAAAGAAAAGTTCCTTTTTCCGGAAGGCTCAGAGAATGAAGGTAGAAAGTATGCTGAGGGTTTTTGTGGAAGAACTCTCAGAAATTGGAGGTCTGTGCTTAACACTGAATTTGTTAAGAAAGACAAGGATGCTAGGGATGTGTATGGAAACATCCCGCTAAATGTGTGGGAAGAATTCAAAGAGCAGAAGAGAACAGAGGAAGCTCTAGCTCAGAGTCTCCAAGCTCAGGAGAAGGCTAAGAAAGCTGCTGAGAACCCACATCACTTGGGTTCGGGAGGATATGCTGCCAAGTTAGCAAAATGGAGGTAGGAGAAAGAAGAAAGGAGGGTAGCTGGTTTACCAGAGTTGTTTGAAGGCATGGATGAGCGCATCAGGAATTGGTGCCTTGCTCGAATTCCTACTGTGAGACCTGACAGCACGGTGACATTCGAGAAGCCCACAACAGAACAGATCTATGAGAAGTTGGGAGAGCTCGCCAAAATGCAAAAGAAAGGTCTTTTCAAGCCCGACAGGCAGAACGATATGCTAACCGCCGCGATCGGTACCCCTGAGCACTCTAGGCGTGTTCGAGGGATGTCATCTACCTTGCCATGGGGTAAAGCATTTGTTGAACACCGGTCAAGCTACAAGAAGCGGGACCGTTATAAGAAGGGCCTTGAAGACAAGATGAGAGAAATCGCCAAGCAAGAGTTGTTAGGCTTCTTCGTAAGCCAACAGATGACTGCCGCACAGAGTGCACAGAATGCATCTGATGGTCCAAACTTGTAGCTTGCTGGCCTCCTTCCAAACTTACAGCTTGCCTAGATCGGAACCATCGTGCCTCCAAGTAGTGCGGGTTTATTGCAAACGCCACGTACCCTGTCAATGAAATTAGAGAGGATACACCATGCAAGTTGGTTATACCTTATGGAAGAAAACAAGATAAGTTTCAAGAGCTTGCAACAGCCATGGCACTATCGGGTCATGTGTTTCCGAATCCACCACCGGTAGAGTGCGCATGGGTGCAAGTTGTATCAGTGTCTGATGAGTCGTGCAAGATTGATATCCCTACTGATGAGGGGATCGAGCTTCTCGGTGATGCGAGGAACTAATACATACTATGGTATCGCCGAGATATCATTCTTAATGCATCACCAAATCCCTCGCAACCTAGCCAAGAACGAGTACCCCTCCCAGATTCAGACCCTAGCCAAGCCCTGCAAGATTCTAATGCTGCAGTCGTCGAGAACACGGAACAACCTATGATGGGTGTTGAGCAGGGAGGTAACAATGAGAACGACATGCCAAGGCTATCACCCGTCCAAGAAACTTTCGATGAAGAGGCATTAGCAGAATCTGCAGACGACGTGGATAATTTTCTAAGGTCATCGTCTCCTACGCCATCTCCACCTACCAAGAGGCCAGCAACAATACGACGTATGATAGCCTCACATGAACCAAAGAAGGTCACATCAGATGCTGACATGTTCTTCAAAGCACTCAAGAATACAAAGAATGTAAAATCCAGTGCAACTACTAGGAGCCGCCGTAAGCAAAAGAAGGGGCTTGGAGATTTTATTGGGTCGGATGATGTCCCCGACATGTATGAGCATGGCAAACCATTCTTGCATTCGTGGCAACTGAGCGAGGAGCCACAGGAACTGAAAAACCTGCACCAATGGATCATGAACGCCATGAAGGAAGGCATAAACTCTATCACCACGTCTGTCCCAACATGGGTGTTCGGTGCCTCTCAAGTGAACAAGCTTGTAATTGATTTCCAGGATTTGCACGCGATGTACCGTCGTGAACGCCTCGACGTGAATCTCATCACTGCTTGGTACATGTAAGTCAACATGCATGTACCATACTATATCTTTTTCAAATTCATATGTATTTTTGGTAACCATCCTAAGCGATCTATTCTGCAGGATGCAAGCGTTGGATGAAAAGAAGACAATTGGGAGGTAGAGTGTAGCATACTGTAACCCGCAACAAATATGCGAGGCGGAACACACGTTCGTAATGTCTGAAAAGCTAAGAAAGGAAATCGAAGAACAAGCACAAACACAAGAGGAGAAAGATCTTTTGATACAGAAATACCATACAAGCTTTAGTCATGCGGTGTCTGTATACATTGGAAAGAGAATGAAGAAAATGCAGCATAAGGATAGTATCATGTGTGCTTACAATTTTAAGTAAGTTCGTTCTCATTACTAGATATATATAAATAGATATATTATGTGGTTTATTTATATTAATTATTTAAATATAATATAGAGACCATTTCATTGCCCTCCACATCTGTCCGAAGCATGGAGCTGCAATGGTCTACGACTCATTACACTATCAAGAGGATTCTTACAGACCATTCATCGACATTGTAAAAAAGTGAGACAACTCATTTCAATAATTAATAATGTGTGTATCAGCTAAATTTGTATTACTAACTTTTGTCTTTGCATCCTTAAAGTGCGTATCAGTTGTACATAAGGAATGGTGGGAGCACCCTCCAAATAAGGATACAATGACGATACGACATGCTAAATGGGTAAGAACATAACAACTTGGTTTTTATCAGAGTTGTACAATTTTGTTAATAATTTTTTATCATTTTTTATTTGTTTGCAGTGCTACAAACAACCTCCCGGCACTGTGCTATGTGGATATTACGTGTGCGAGGTCTTGAGAAATAATGGGAGGTACCGGACGAATCCTCAAGACGTAAGCCTCTTGTTGTTTGTGCAAATTATCTTCCTATAATGGTAATGCATTTAGAATCTTTATTTATTGTGTGTACGTGCACAGATGCCTACCATCGAGGGATCGTGGGGAAAGCTGGGTGACAAGCAAATCGACAACATTTGTGCGGACATGGCGAGGTTCATCCTATATGAGATTTGCCATGAGAAAGGCGTATTCTTCGACAAAGAAGGAGTGTTGATTGTGGACGAGTGCGAACATTTACGTAGATGGGCCGGGTTTAATTGAAAACTAGTATTATCTATTTGACTTGTTGGATGTCGATTATCTATTACGTACGATGTTTTCTGATAACGTGACTTATGTATTATAATATACTAGTTTGAATTATGTGGTTATGTGGTATTTGAATTTGGCGGTCAAATACAAATAATAATAATTTCACGTGAATTTAGCATACAAATACAATTAATAATAAATACCAGTGAATTTAGCGGGCAAAATCAGATAATAAACAAAAATATAATAATAAATGTGAATTATATACAAATAATAAACGATTAATGTGAATTATATAATAATAAATGGTAAAATGGAAAAAACATTTCGCTGGCGGGCGGCTTAAGCAACCGCCAGCACAGAAGGACTCTGTGCTGGCGGGCGGCCTAAGTGCCCGCCAGCATTGATGTCCTCTGTGCTGGCGGGCGGCCTAAGTGTCCGCCAGCACAAATGTTCTCTGTGCTGGCGGATAGGGCAACCGCCAGCACAAAGGGCCATTTCTACTGGCTCAAGGTCGCTGGCGGACGCTCTACCTGCCAGCAAAGACCGGTTTTAGCTGTCAGCACAAATCGTTTCTGGCCTAGTGTGAGGCACTGTATATATGGCAAAACAAAGTTATGAAATTTTTATGTTGATTGAAAGAAGTGACATGAGATATACGAACAGACACATATCGAGTATTTATGGTACCAATAAAGTTCCTCTTTGAATTCCCCCACATGATTTTTATGGAAGTAACCCCATGCTTTGTTAACCATGTCAATGATAGGTTGGAAATCCTTTGGCTCTTTCCTCAAACTATCAAAGATATACACGATGCTTCTATCGGGCACGAAATGATCCAGTGAAAGCTGTTGATACATGCAGAAGTTTTATTTTCTTGTAATTACAAGATAATTTGAACTTATCAAAGAGATGAGGAACACGTTGCTCACTTTAAGTTGTATGGCAGGAGTATGATTCCCTTGTAATGTTGCTTATGTATGTATGCATGCATGCAAGCATGTACTGTATGTATGTATGTATGTATGTATGTATGTATGTATGTATGTATGTATGTATGTATGTATGTATGTATGTATGTATGTATGTATGTATGTATGTATGTATGTATGTATGTATGTATGTATGTATGTATGTATGTATGTATGTATGTATGTATGTACTGCATGTACTGCATGTACTGCATGTACTGCATGTATGTATGTATGTATGTATGTATGTATGTATGTATGTATGTATGTATGTATGTATTCATCCTTCAATGAATCATTTGGAAAATCTCTGAAAGTTTTTGTGCCGGCAGCTTTTTTTGCGACATCATAGATTCCTTTCCTCCTACACATTTGAATTTCCATGATGTATGATAGAAAATATAATAGAAGTTAAGATATGCATAATGTCTCGAGCGGTGATTTTGAACATATATAGCAGAATAAAGACTTACAGAACCTAGCAATTGATCAATGACTTGTCAAGTGCATCTTGATTGAATAGGAAATAGAATTCCTCAAGTTCCACAATAATAATGTCTTGGCCACAGAAATAATGTTGGTCATTAATCCGAACTTCAACGAAATTCAATCCATCGCTTATCGCTTTCATGTACCATTGATGCAGTTCAAACATTCTTGTTGGAAGATACTTCAGGAACTGCGGCCACACAAACGGTTTCCCTAACTCATATTTCTATTTAGAAGACCCTTCGTGCTTTTGGATTACATCCTCGCCTCGAAGTTGAGTAGGGGTCAAATTTGTTTCTTTACCAAAAAGAAGCAAGTTCTAGTCAAACTCTGAAAGCACCTTGAGCGGGGGGGGGGGGGGTACATTGCTTTAATTGGGTCCCTAGTTGTGGAATAGTAGACCCACTTTTCTGAATCATCTTATCTTTTGTATAATCTTTTTCCCCATGTGGTCATAGTCAGATAATGGAGGTTTCTCTGGAACTTTCCTTTTCTCCATCTCTATGCTTCTAATGAAACGACGCAGTTTAGCCTTATCAACTGGTTTCTCCGGAGGTGGACACTTCTTATAGAAATGATTATGAACCTGAGCTGCCACTATCTCATCTAGTTCCTCTTCAGTCCTCTTGTAAGGTAGTTTCGGTGCTGGTTTCTTCTCCTTTTTTAGTATCTTTTGCTTCTTTGGAGGAGGAGGAGCTGAAGTCTTTCATCGTGTACCCTTTTTAATAGGAGGAGGAGGAGCTGGACTCATGTTGGGTGCCCTGTCAATTGGTGGAGACTCCGGACTCATGCTGGGATCCTTCTCATTTTGTGGAACTGGTGGAGTGTGTGCTTGATCTTGGCCTTGAGGCATAGAAGATGGGGTAGGTGATCTTGGACGTGAACCAGCAGGAGGAGATGATGCCAAGGTCGGTTGCAAAATCTATATGTGAGCCTTGGGCCACAAAATCCAACCGTGCACCGCTTGTCCTAGATTCTCTTCCCCATTTTCTCCCGATATCTCAAGTTCTAGGTCATCCCAACCATCGACCACTTGGTCCACCATAACTTTGGCGTATTCAGAAGTTGAAATCTCTCCCTCGTGAAACTTTTCGCCTGGTACAATTTTCTCAGCCACACCATACTCCACCAAAATCTTCTTGTTTCTTACTCGAGTGAGAAGCTCACACGCGGACCTCACAGTGATGTTGTCCACGCGGTAGCATTTGTTCTCTGTGGCGGCAGCTTTTGTGCCGGCTGCTTCCGTGGCGGCTTCCGTGGAAGCGACGCTACTTTTACGGTTTGATGGGCTCATTTCAACATCAGCACCTGATGCTGCCGATGGTAGCTGACTGGATTGTTTGTTAAGAGCTAGATGGACACGCCGGTCGATTACTTCCGCCATTTTTGCTTCATTCATAGCTACACATGCTTGCAAGTCTCGTAGGAGTCGTTCTTGTTGGTCTTTGCTTCTTTTGCGACTTCTATACGATTCAATGTGCTCATGAAAGACTATTTTCCATGGACTACACCTTTGCCTCAGCAATGTCCGGATCGTGAGTATATTGTTTGAACTCGATGGAAACCCAACTCTTGTTCTCAGCTTGAATGAAACTAGGGAACGAAGTAAGTAGATTAGATAGAGAATATCTATCTCCTACTGTATAGGGTTCATCTAGAAAGCAGAGAGCCTTGGATCCATTCAGATAGAAAAGCTGACTTAGATGTTAAGTGGTGAGAATATATCCATAAAAGAGCCGAATGAAATCAAAATTTCATGTTCGGTTTTGAATTAGAGACGTTAAAAGAAAAATCAACCAACATAACCCCTAGCCTTCCAAGTTAACAATGTGGGTTCGATTCCCGCTACCCGCTCCATTTTGTAGAAAAAGAGTTTTTTTTAATAAGAAATGCGCGGGTGAGGCGACAAATTGATCACTGCAAGTTACAGTCCCAGAAACGTGGTGACCGCAAGCAGTAGCCACAGGAACAGGCAAACAGCCCAAAAGCTGCACTAATAAAATTAGGCAATTCACTGTACATGAGCTTACATGGGTTTGTTTCCAGGTCACATTGCAGTTTACAACATTGACAAAAGGCGACACTAAGGTTACAGATGCTGCTGGACTACATAGCGAAGACCAAAAGCAGATCCAAGAAATCGCTGGAGCCTACCGAGCTAAAACAGCCAGTGCTTCTTTTTAGTTTTGCGTGATGGCAGATCTGAAAGCATAGACAATAGAGTGTGAGCTCAGATGAACTGGTGCGCCAAGGAATAATCTCAGTTAAAATTGTTGGATATAAGACATCATGTCTCAGGGAGGCAAGATAATCGTCACCTTCAATTGCATACAATGAATTGTAATGTACTTCGCACCAGAAACTTAGCCAAAGCTCTGCAAAAAAGGACAAATGAATGATCAAACACGGCATTTTCCACTGTGATCTACTCCCTCTGTCCCGCTATCTCTGTCGCTCGGGAATCGCAACTGTGAGGGCATCACAGTTACCTAGCGACCATCAAAAAGGGACGGAGGGAGTACTGATCTTCAATATGAGGAAGGGGTTGAAGAAACTTAACAAAGCTCTATAACCACAGAAAATCGTAATAACGGGGCAGTTGGAGTTTGATAAACAGTTGATACATAATGCAGTAGAAACTAGAGCAAACAGGAGCCAACTCTAACCTCTTGTGGGAGTGGCATCTCTGGGGACTATCTCGACTAGGCATGTGTCTCTAAAGGATGTCAACAGGCATATTTTAGCAGCAAACTGATTCAACAGAAAAACTTGCTGTTAGAAAAAAATACATATGATGCCTACTAATATTTTAACAATTTGAGCACTCTATGGAAACAATTTGGAAGAAAGGATTAAAGAATTATAAATACAAATAAGCATGCAATTTATTACTACCTCCAGATACAAATAAGTGATGTTCTGTACATAAACATGGTCATACCTCATCAAAATGTTTCATGATCCTTCAGTCACTAATCTCCGGTGTACTATTTTACAATTTGTAGCAAAAGCAAAATATTTATCATACTAATTTTGGTGACACATTTCCTCTATTATTTTTTTTATCTCCACCTGTAAAGAGATATGGGTAATGAAAATCTAGATAGTTGGACTATTTGCAACTTAAAGCGTCAATTACTTGTGAATGCAGGGAGTACAATATTCAAAATGTATATGGAATTTTGTTGGGACAGACTAATGATAAAGCATCACACTGAATCTACAACTAGAACTAGAGACCAAAAGATAAATAATGCCAAAACCTGAAGATAAAATGTTTTTACTCATAGCTTGAAAGTGCTATGTTACCCTATCTGCAGCCGCCTGTAAGGTCACATGATCTCCCCATTCCCCAGATCTACAGTGTCATATGTAAGCAAGCTAGCATCAGAACATGGACAATAAATACAATGTTTCATATGACCAGGAATGTTTCATATAAACAGTGTGAGACTAATGTAAGCTAGCATAAGAATCTTGAATTCAGGATGGTAGAACCTTTTCATTTTCTTCAGATAAACCTTATATTCCATCGGTACATAGCCTTCATAGTGCTTCTTGAATTCCTTTAGCTAAAACAGAAAGACATACTTCAGAAAAGCAACTAAGAGCGAGTTATTTTCTTATAAAGTCAATAAACGTGTCATATTAAGGAGATCTATCAGATAACAAGAGAGGAAATAAGGGATGTACCTGCTTCACTACCGCCTTTCTCACATGTTTGTGATAATCAGGATTGCGGAATATCTGGTCTGCCAGAGCTCGAAACTGTAATAAAGACAAGACACTCAAATGGAGAATTTTTTTTAGGAATACAATGGAGAAAAGTTGAAGACACAATAAAACTTCATCTTGTAGATGAACCAATATATGATAATCAGATAAGCTTATAGTGGGAAGAAGATATAATAAATTATCACTACCTAAGTTTAACAGTACAAATGAAGATGATCGTACTATATACCAAGTAAAAATACAATCAAAATGTGTCTAAATAGTTTTTCTTCACAAAAATGAGATGGTAATTCTGTCAAGCATGTGAAAAGCTAACCTGACAGTTCCCATCTCCTTCTATTTGGTATTCAGCTAAGCCGTAAGTTCCCAATCTATCATAAAAAGTATGAGATAAATGAACCAAAAAAAGAGAGAGGATAAAAGAAAGAACATAATGAAGCTCTTACCTTTCCAATAACGATTCATGATCTATTGTAGCATTATTAAAATCCGGAATTTTCCCATTCACTCGAGGAGTGTGCTGTCATTATGGACATCAGTAAACTTGGTACAAAGGGTAGTTCCAGCACACTAATTTGATTTAATAGTACAAAGGTAGATAATTTTTTTCTCGAACACGTATTATTCTATAAATAAATACAAAACATTTTTGTAATAAATACTTGAGTATAAAAGAAAATGTACTGTTTATTATTGTCAATTATCTTTATTGGATGCTACATAGACATGCTTTATGTCATGCTAAACAACTTATAAAAGTTTTCTCCAGTCAGAAAAATATGGTAGATCCAAAAGGTAAACTTCAAGGAAGCAGAGACACCAATGTTTATCAGAGAAAAACATATTACACAACAGTGAGATTAGTACCGGGATCGAATCTAAGTGTGACAGGCGCCTTCCAAGACTCTTCGCACTGTTTGTTGTGTTTGGTGCTTCAGTTATAAGGGTACCAATGGTCAGCTCCTCCTCACTCTCCTGAGTACTGCTGCTAATACTTGAGGAAGAGCTTTTGCTAACACGTTCCTGCTGTTCAGACATTATATCTCACAAGGAACATTGAGGTTGCGCAGGTTTACTGTAGGCTGCAAATTAAGAACGAAACAACAGTTTGGTGATACACTGACAGGCACAATTTTCTATAATGATACTAATGGGTAGCAAACAGCTAGCTCAAGTTCAAGATAGTGTCCATCTAGTCATTGAGACATTCTACAGCTGGTTATTCTCGAGTGAAAAACAAGTTTTCGACTACCCATACCATTCCAAAGGAAATACAAAGATTGGCGTGGCAGCTTACAGATTCCTACTGGTAATTCCATGGAGGACACAGATCCCAAGTAACCACCCAGTGACCATAGTCCTTCCCGTAAGCAAGAATTACTTGCAAACTGAATGTTAGTATAGACGCGGCTACTACATCGCAATCCACAAACTTCTTTCCAGATCCCAAGCTTGTAATTTTCTAAACCATGGACTTTTCTCCAAAGAAACTATAATCCAAGAAGCGAATGCGCGGCGCGGCGGCACAGGCACGTCCAGGCGCCAAGACACTCGCAGCCGCGCGTGCCGGCGCCAGTCCGCTCTTTCCGCCGGCGCTGGCGCCTGGCGGACGGTACCAGGCCCCGCCGGTGCCCACCGGTGATCCGCAAGCGAACCCCCGGAGCCAAGATCCTTCCTCTCTACGGAGCTAAGCGAACCGCACAAAAAGGATTCACCGGTAGGAGCGAGAGGGGAAAGGCAAGCGCATCCAAAACGCAACAAGAAAACAGAGCAGAGCTTCTCGCCGCCGGGCCGACGGATCCAAGAACCGCGGCAGCGGGACTCTCCGGCCAGGTAAGAAGCTAGCGAATTGGTACTGGATTACGGGGAGGAGACTCACCGGCTGCTCGGATCGGAGGGGCGGTGGCGCGCAGCTCGTCGGGGAGGGGAGGGAGGCCGCCGCTCGAGCTATAGCGCTTCCTCTTTCGCACCAAAATCTGTCTTGACGAAGCGAAGTGTTCCCTGTCTGGAGATTAGCCGAAATGACCCCTGGATTAGTGCTCTTGTTGCAAGTGGGTCCCTCCCAGGAAAACACACAAGGCTATTACTACGTGTTTGACTATATTCGTGGGTAGCTTTTGCTTTTCGTTTTAGCATGTGTTGATAGGATTCCTCAACCCTTTTCCTGACGCAACTGTAGTAACAGCAACATCTTACTTGTAGTCCCCATTTTGCATTGGGAATTTGGGATAATTCTCAATCTCTTCTTTTCACTAAAATGGGGGGCACAAGGTATAGATTTTTTTGGACCCGACAAAGTATTAATTTCAGCAGCATTACAGGCATAAACTCCGCTTGAAAATTTCGTTTCAAAACATTTAAAAGTTGAAAACAACATTGCCTATAATAGCTTTGAAAAGGATACATACAGAATATTAGATGAGAGGCATCTATTGTCTAAGATGCTCTTCAGGAGCAACTGCTAAGTTCGTTGAAATTTGAAAAGCTTCACATCAATGCAATGCAATGCAGCTTCAAACATGAATCTGTTTGAGAAAAATAAAAAGGGAAAACTATATGCTTTTAGGGCGGAAGGGAACAACTATTGGAAAAAGTGATATGAAATAGTTTAGGGGGGTTACATGAACAACTACAAAAAAAAATTGAGTGTAACGTGTGAGACAGAAATTCTCGCATTGGGACGTTTCTTGTTTGAGGATGGACCTATCAAATTTCATTTCAAATGCAGTTCGCAAGACGTCCACTAGAATTTTGAAAGTATCCCGTAATTTTCGTGCTTACTGTCCTCCCATGGCCATCGACACAATTATGTGCATCAGTGTGTGTGTTCTTGGGCAGGACAGTCACGTGGCAACATAATTGAAAAAGCTATATCAACAAGCTTAAACTACGACAAGGCATCTACTTTTTTTGGGCCCAAAATCAGAGAAAGAAGTAGGGATAACAATTATGACTATATTGTAGTATCAAACAGCCATGTGTTGTACGCTGGAATCTCTCTTCCATTACTCTGCTCTTCAAAAGCAACTACCATTCTGATTGAAAAATAGGTATTGTCTGTCATTACATTACTGTGTTTCACATGTATTACAGAAGTGATTAAACACAAAGGGTGATAAAATTCTTGCACAGATCTTCTTTCAGGCACAAGAGTGAAGAGTATGAGCCAAACAATTTCAGTGAGGAGGTTGTCAGTCTTCTCTCTTCACAAAGCAGAACAGTTATGAGCGTTGCCTTATGTTGATTAGCTCGATGTCGAAGATAAGTGTACCAAGGGTGGAACCCTCACCATTTGCGAGACGTGTTGGGTTGAATATAGTAGTAAATAACCTTTGTCGATCAAAGAACTGCACATGAAACAGGTGGTGAAATTAGTATTCTAGTTATGTCCAGGCAGCAGTACCAGTTATATCCTTCAAAGACAGATATGAAATGTTTTCTGAATCTAATCAACCCCATGTAACCCAAGGGAATATACCAACCATGAAGCCATTTTTGAATAGATTGTGCATGCAACAGAAAGTAATGATTAGGAGTTGGCCAGACTGGAGATACTTCAGTTGATCTTGATCACCAGCTACACGATATAATGATAAATCTAGATTATTGGCAGCAAGGGAGTTACATTTGGGGGAATAGGTTCTTGTGATGTGTTTCGATATCCCTGTGATGGTGGAATGATCGCACGACGAAGACCACCAACTCTCGTGGTCTTCACTGCTGCTTCGATACCAGGTATAACCTGCAAGATCCATGTATTATTATATTATGGCTAGGGTATCAACTCAGAATCACAAACGAACATCCCATGTAATTTATTTTTTGTCAGATGCCAAAACCATGGGTGCAACACAATGATCAGGGAATTCAAAATGCAGAACAAGTTCATAGTTGTATGGGTGGATGCATAGCACTGTGACACTAAAATAAAAATAACTTGTGATAATTGTGCTCCACATAATGAAGATTAGGTGGGATCCTCAGTCATGTTTCAAGAACATAGAAATATCAATGCTAAGTTGTAATATCAAACTTTCACCAAAGAGACTTCAGAATGGAAGAGTACAAAGTTCAGGTAAGACCTTTATCCAGAACTGAAGCAGTATCAGTACTATGTATACAACTCAGTTCTTCACCAAGTAAAATGAAATCCATATCTTACTTTTCCAGACCCAATGGTGAAGACAAATGGAATAGGTTCACCGGTCTCGTCCTTATGATCATAGGTGGAATCAAAGCACCATCCTTGCTTCGCTGCCAATCTCCCATAATAGTGAATTGCAACCTATGTAGTGAATTGCCACGTGCTTGCCTGCCTCAATGTCCGATTCGATTCCAGCACATATATTGCAATGCTCTTGGTCTTGGGGTGTTAAATTTATGCAGGGAAGGTTCATGTGCTAAAAGATTGAAATTTCGGTCCCTCTGCTTGAAGTTATCATGCATGGTACATGTTTCTTTGTTCACAAATTGGTTAATTTTCTTGGATTAGTGATTTAGTGGCGACCATGAGACTTTGGTTTGATTCCATTTCCCTGTGTACATTCCACAACAAATTGGTTTGATTCCATTTCCCTGTGTACATTCCACAACAAATTGGTTGGGGATGTGGGGATCATTTGTTGTGACAATTTGTTGCCTGTGACTGTTCTCGATTGAAGCTTGCACTATATTAGCGATGTCTAGGTAGAATTCATGTTGCACTTTTGGGGTCTATAAATGCACTGTATGATGAAATTTTTAGCTTCATAAGTAGATGTAAATCTGTGATGTTTCGTCGAGTAATTTGGTTATTTTTTAAAGTGGGCAAGTATTGTGTGATTAGTGTCCTGGTGTTATGCAGTTAGATTGCTGGAAATTTATGATTTGAAAATGGTGGTGATCAGTTTTTGTTTGTGTGTTCTAGGTTACCTAAATGGAGGCAGAAGGGTACGTTAGCTTGGAGGAAATAAATGAATACAACAGTGTTGCAAATAAGACTTTTTTGAAGGAGGAGGATTTCTATGAATTTTACAACAATTATGCATACCAAAAAGGGTTTAGCGTAAGAAAGGGTGAAGTGAGGTACAAGACAGGCACCAAGGTGGTGATATGGAGGAGATTCATGTGCTCTTTTGAAGGATATAGATCCGTCAACTACTTCGAAAGGACGGATCAAAAAAGATAAGACACGTGCCCTCACCCGTTGTGGATGCACAGCTATGCTTGACATGGAGTGGATTGAAAGCAGTGATGTCTGGTATGTGAAGCAGTTTGTGGATGTCCATTCACATGCCCTTGCTAAACGACAACATTCTTTTGTTCTGCGGTCTCACAGAGGGCTTAACGATCCTCAGAAAGCGGAGGCAGTCGAGCTGGGGTTGGGTGGGCTTCATCCATACCAGATCATGGACGTAATGGAGATGAGCCACAGTGGTCTAGGAGAGATTGTATTTATTTCGCAAGACTTGTATAATTTCTTTTCGAGGTACAAGAAGGGAAAACTTGAAGAAAGCGACACGTATTTTGTGTTGAATCATATGCGTCACATGCAAGAGAAAGATCCAGAGTTCTTTTTCACATATAGTAAGGATGCAGAAGGCAGGCTGATGAACCTGTTCTAGTCGGATGGACAGTTGCAGATAGACTATGGTGCATTTGGAGACGTTGTTGTGTTTGACAGCACGTACCGCGTGATCCGGTACAATCTTCCATTCATCCCTTTTATAGGAGTTAACCATCATCGAAGCATGGTTGTATTTGGTTATGGCATATTGTCAGATGAAGCTATGGTGTCATATGTGTGGCTGCTGAAGGCTTTACTGCAGGCGATGCATCAGAAGCATCCAAAATCCCTAACCACGGATGGAGACGCAGCGATGGCAGGAGCTATTGACATTGTTATGCCTGATGCAGGTCATCAATTGTGCAATTGTCACGTAGAGCAGAAGGTGATGAAACGTTTTCGTGGTCCGAAGCTCGAGAATTTTAAAAAGTTTATATACCATGCAATGGAGGAATCTGAATTTGATAGCCTTTGGAGAGAGTTTAGAGCTACCCGTAATATCAAAGAAGATAACCTATAGATAAACATGATGTATGAACTTAGGCACAAGTGGGCTGCGACGTTCACATGGGGGATGCATTTTTTGGGCATGCAAAGCAATCAAAGAAGTGAGGGTCTGAACTCAAGGCTTCACAACCATTTAGACCATAAGATGTCCCTTGTTGATTTAGTGGAGCATTACGAGCTCTGCCTGTCACAAATTCTAAGGAATGAGATTGAGCTTGATGCAAAGATGTAGGTTTCCATTCCATTCACAAAGATTTCTGTAGATGGTCTTGAGAAAAGTGTTGCGCAAATCTTCACACCAGAAATTTTCAAGAAAGTGAGGTTCCATATCAAAAAGGCAAGTAATTGGTCGGTGACAGAGGTGACCTTCTAGGATGGGTGCGTGATGTACGAGGTGGCATTGCAAGGAAACAACGAGAGTTGTTTTCACGTGACTTGTACCTTTGGGTCAGTTTTGATTGATGTTGCATGCTAGTACCGAAAGCTCGAGCCTGAAGGAATTCCATGTGCCCACGTGTTCTATGTCTTGAAGAATAATCATATGGGTGACATCCCTGATTTTTGTGTACACAACAGGTGGACGATGAACGCGAAGAGTGCTTTCCCAATAGAGATGCGTACCAACACGTATGTTTTGACAGAACAAATGGATCGTTACCATGCCATTCGCAACAAGAGCAATGGTGCTTTGTTCAAAATTTCTAGGAGCCAAGGGGAGACCAAGAGGGTAATGAAGTTACTTGATGATATTTTAAATGAAGACACGGAGGATCATGGGACTGAAGAGGTGACGTCATTTGGGCTGTTGCCTGCGCATTTCTCAGGGGCCAACCAACCTTGTGGTGAGAAACTATGTGATCCAGTGAGATTGTTTCGAGAGGTCTGACCAGTCTGTCCACCCTGGTCGGCTACATACCAATTTTGAGTGTCAACACCTTGCACGAGATCTTGCTTGGGAGTGAAGCAAACTTGGTTTCCATAAAATCAGTCTCGTCCAGATTTTCCTGTTTCACAGCCCTTCCTTCCCGACGTCATATCTCCCACGTCCGGACTTCAAATAATTCAAATTCGGTGTCTAGATTGTGTGGCACGAAATTATCACCAACTTTGGTATTCATTGCTTTCCTTGGAAATGAAGATAAGATCCCAAAACGGCCTCGGAAGATAATCTATCTGATTTTCGACTTGTCTGCGCAGCAGGTATTTCGGGGGCCATTTCTCCTAGCTCCCTGATCCGAATTGGGCCTTCCATATGTCCAAATCGAAGCTCTCAACAAGGCCCACAACTTTGGTATTCAATGTTTTGCCATTAGAGGTCGTTTAAATCTCCAAATCTGCATCGAAAGATCATATTGTTTTGGGATGTGTGAATATCTTCCTTGAGTGCTTCGTATCCAATTCTCTCCCGATTGGCTTTTCTCGACATTTTGGCTTTTTTGCTCCTTCGCATGCGGGCTTTAGACGTCATTATCTCCGCGATCAAGATAAGGGGTCTTGTCGCTTGAACTTCCGGTCTTTCGTCTTGGTCCTCGGGAATATTTCACATTGCACCTTGGTCCTTGCCACCTTTGGAAGTAAGTTCATACACGAACGGAGCTCCTTGATTCTCTTGCATAACACCCTCTGAACTTAATATACATTTATCCATTAAGCGCATCATTTCCTGCATAAACATTATACTTCAAAAGGCACATGCAAAGGTGAACTTAATACATCATTAGTATGCCTAGTGACGGGTTAGTTACAAATCAAAGCTCAAACCAAAGTGTAACAAGTGCTCTAGGTTGACGGAAATCGACCATCAATATCCCCCCATGCTTGAACCTTGCTCGTCCTCGAGCAAGTCTAGAAAACTTACATGATCAAGAAATCAACGTTGCCCTTCGATGTAATCCCTACACTCAATCATATATAACAAGACATATTGCTCTCTCAAGTATTTAGCATTTAGGCTCAAGTCTTGACCGGCTACTTTATCGTATGGAAGATAGACTATCAATAAAGATCATGCCACAATAAAGTAAATATAATGCTCCTTGAACTTAAGCAAACTTCAAACCTTTACCTTGTTCCATCATGAAGAGTTTTTCAAAAAGTTGCACATCCAACATAAGTGAGGTTCTCTTGCAATAGCTCATGGAAACACTCATCTGATCAAGTCACTCAAACCTATAATAGATTATCTTCAACATATTCAACTCATATATGAAAGTGGAAGGCTTATGTGGAGCTTGGTAGGTAAAAACAATCCTAGCAAAACATTATATTTGAAATATTGTTGAACTTAGAGAGAGATCTATTGGAATTACCGAGACTCATAAAAAGGCTATGGAAAATAATGTTGAAGAGGGAGAGAGATGGAATACACACATTTAGATAGGTGGACATGTGCAAGTGGCAAATGGATGATCCCAAGGCACAAATGAAGTCCTCGTTATCAGATTGCACATGGTTGGAAAATTGAGTATGGAGTTTGATCCTGAAGCACCTCTGAAAATTCAAATAAAGCTAGAGAACCAGGGAACTTTATTATTATATATTTATTCTTTTTCTTTTTTTTCTCTTTCTCCTTTTTTTTCTTTTTTCCTTTTTTACGCTCCCCCCGAACTCTAGATAGCATAGCACCTTCTTAGCAAGTCTTCCCCCCATGCTTAGACAAGCTCGTCCTCGAGCAAAGGGCGACAAACTAAATCTAGCTAAGAAAGGTGCAAATAATCGCATATCTTTTCTGGAAAATACTTGAAATCTTCTGAGACTCCTCCATGCAAAATCTTGAATTTTTTCTTGCGTCATCTTGGAGGTCTTCAAAAATTACTCCAATTTGTAGCACCTTGACTCCTTTAGATTTTCCTTGAAATAATAATCCATACTCATGTATTGGGTTGTGGACAAGGAAGGTATCACAAAAAGATATTTTTGGTTTAGGGTGGATGCCCAGCGAGGTTTGTGAAATTTTCAATGTGAAAACCCACAATGCATGGACAAAAAGGCTAGCATGAAAAAGTTACACAAAGGAATGACCAGCTTCTTAGTCTCGTACCAAAGAAATCAATCCTCATTCAACTCATCAAAATATAAGTTTGCAATCTAAAGGTTTCATTATGAAAGATCATAAGTATATAGGCTTTGGTAGGTAGAACTTTGCAAGAGATTCACAAATGTAGATATCATAGGAATTATGTTTTAAATAAAACAAACAAGATATAAGGTCATTAGTAAACTTAAATCAAAGAGCAACACAAAGTATGTGGGTCTAGAATTTAGTCATTTAACCTCCACAAATTAAAGAGCTGGTATTTAGTCAATTTAAGATCATTTTAATTAAGAGCAATTAGCCAAGTCATATACAGTATCATGTAGAAAAAACAAAGTGGCAACCTTCATCATTTTTCCACAAGCAAGTTCATGCCAACATAATATCATCGTGGTGATCACAAAGTGATGGTGATCATGATATAAACAAAAACAAAAACTAGGTTGTACTCCTAGAAGCCATGTTATTAACAAGAGAGATATACAAAGGTTGCATCTAAGGTGTGTTGAAGGCATATACATATGGACAAGCATTTAGAAAGACAATGACAAAGAGAGGATTAAGGAATTGTTACCATCCCTTGATGCTTGTAGTGTAGTGTGCCCTCCCCCATGCTTAAGCATTGTGCTTAGCATGGAAGAAGGAAGATCGGCATCCCATGGCAGCTGAGATCCTTGTACTGCATGCGGTCTTCACTTGTCCACCAAGTTCTCCCCTATGCTTAGCATATTGCTAGGTATGGAAGATGATGAACCATCTTGTATTCTTGAAGTCCTACCGCCATGTGTGGAGATCATTATCCTCTTCACTTTTGTTGCCTTTGTTGTCCTTTGACGGCTGCCCTTTGTCACAAGTCTTGGTCCCAATTGTTTCTCATCCCATCTTGACCTCCATCCATGTTGTCCCTCTTTGCTGGTTCATCTTCCACAAATTTTTCATCTACTTCCATAACAAATAATTTACTGTATCATTGCTCCATCGCGAAGTGCTTGAAATTATCTTTCCAATGAGCGGTCATTCATCCCAATCAGACTCCGGACAAAAGAGTTACGCTCTTTTTACTTTGTTAGTGCAATCTGTCCCGAGCTGATTTCAGAACGTGTGACGCCCAATGATTTGGTCATAACTCCTTGCTCGGGTCTCCAAAAATGTTGAATATTGATGCATTGGAAAGAAGACTTAGAGGAGCTCCTGAATATCAAATTTTACTCTTTTGTACATCTCTGAATATGTGCTTAATCTTGATGAAAACAGAAATGCTCCTTTCGGGGTTTCTGAGGTGTTGACGATCTTGATTTCAGCTTTTATCATGAACTCATGGGAGTGGTTTACCATGCCTGCAAAACAACTCTAATGCACAAAGTACCCTCGAGGTGACGGTCAGGAATACTCACACTATGCCCACAAAGACATCCCTAAAATCTTAACTTGTGGCGTAGTTAACCTAGGAAAGAAAAATAAAAAGCCTAATGGGTGTACGTGTGTGCAAGTGTGCATGTAAATGTGAGCATGGTATATAAACAAAAACAATGTTTACACCAAATTCTAAGATCCATGCTTACAGTTTGATTGCCAAGCTTTTCCATACCTATAAAGATTTATTAACCAAGGTCAAAACACCATGTTCATCCCAAGATCAATAAATTTTAAAGGTGCAAGAAAAGTAGGGCACATTGCAAAGTTTATAAACCAACCAATGCAACATGATAGCAGAGTTTATAGAACTGAATGATGGTGGTCTCCAATCATGTCTAAACACCACATTTACACAAGATTGCAAGGGAAAACGCCATACCAAGCATTTAACATAAATAAACATAAAAGCATTCATCATTAAGTTTCACGAAAACCTAGCTCTCATAAAGATGATGACAATGAGGTGGATGCAAAATGCAAATGCAAAGAGTTAGTACAAACAAACATTAGCAAGGGTTGAAAGGACTTTTGATGTGGTTCACAAAAAGCAACAAAGCTTGGCCTTCTACTTCATACGAAGTAAACATTGTCAACAAGAAAATCACCCATCGAAAAGGATCAAACAACCAAACTAACAAGGTTTTAAGGGTAGGTTATGGGTATCCTATATTTTTGGCTCAAATAAGAATTTTGAAGAGAGGAATCAAGTATAGAAATTCTATCTAAGCATCTTTTTGGTGAAAAACAAACTTATGGTTTTGGGGTGGCTAAAGGTATGAAAGATTTTCTCATATGAGGGCTAGTCAAAGTTTTTTTGTTAGAACAAAGGATAGATGTGGGCTTGGCCAATCAGAATGGTGCAGGTCAGTCAACACAAGTCAACTCTACCCTTGTTGGCTACAGGTTTTTGGTGGGGGCTATAGGAAGGCTTAGGTTGGTTGAACAAAAAGTTAGTTCAAAGCAAACATTCAATGCAATATGACATGGATGAACAAAGTGATAAGGTGCTGGTCTAAAATAAAAGAAAAAGCTAGAGAAATGGTACAATATTACTTGATGGTTCAGTTAAAGAGCACAATGTAGACAGTCATATTATATATAAATAAAAACCGGGTTGCCTCCCACAAAGCGCTTCATTTAAAGTCATAGAGCTCGACTTTCTCACATACCTTCTCATGGTCGCAAATCCATGGTCCTTCATACAAGATTTGAAGGTGTACATGCAGCTTTGATCCACTCTCCATGCTTGACATGATCATTCACGCTAGATGAGAGGCTTGCCCAATCGTCTCCTTGCATCATTGTAACATCCCTAATTTTATTACAGAATGTTTAGTTATGAAATTGAGGATTTAAAAATTTTTGGTGAATTAATTGGAGTGCTTGATAATTTGAATAAGGATGTCTTCTATTTCTCTCCTAATATTCCTAGATTTAATTTTGAGCCAAATAAAAATTCTAGGAAATATAAAATGTTAGTGTGTGAACCTTGGAGTTTTTTTGGCTTTTATTTCAAATTTGAATTCTAATTCAAATTTGAATCAAATAGAAATAGAGGTTAAGGGTTAAGGAAATAGGAAAAAGATCAAACTTGAGTTGGGCCTCGAGTCCACCGTGGAAGTCCACCCGAGGCCCCTCAGCTCTCCCTGTTGCGCACCGGTCCACCCTCGCACTGCCGCGGCCCAGCACTTCACAGCCCATCAGAGCCCGCTCGCACCTCCTCTCTCTTTTCTCACCGACAGCCGGGGCCCGCACGACAGTCACCACGTCGTCGTCTCCCTCACCCCTCTGCGTTTTCCCCTTTACGCCGCCGCATCCAATCCGGCGGGCGCGAGCTCGGCGTACTCGCTCGTGGTGACGTCGTGGATGCGCGCCACCTCAGCCGCACCCCATCCGACCGCTCACACGCCGCGCACCCGCCTTTATAAGCACTGCTGCGGCCACCTCTACCAACCCTAGCCGCACTTGGGGTTTTCCCCTGTTCCACCGCTGCCAGAGAAGAAGAAGAAGGGGGGGAGGAGAAGGACGCGGGGAAGGCCGTCCGCGGGAGCAGCTGCTCGACGAGAAGCCGGTGCTGTCCCTGCTCAAGCCACCGCGCACCCCTGCTTCCCCTGCTCTAGTCCGCGCCGCCGCCGTCATGCTCCGCATCTCTTCACCGCCGCACTCCACGTCGACCAGGGGTCTGCAGGTGAGCCCTTCATCCCTCTCTCATCGGTGATGCCGGCCTTCGCGCCATGAGGAGATGGATTCCACCTTGTCGACCCCGTGATCGCCTCTGCTTGCGCCGCGCCGCCGCCGCAGACCGCCGTCACTTGTGTCACCGGCCATCGAGGCGTGCCTTATGCCTGCAGGTGCCACTGCCGTCGACAACGCGCGCACGCTCACCGCTTGGCCCTGTCCCCTTTTCTTCCTTGATCACCGGTGTGTCCCATGTCCTGCTCGCCGCGCCGCCATGGCCAAGACCGCGCGGGTTTCCTTCGTGCACGCGCGAGCAGGGAAGGAAAAAAGCTCCGCCTCTAGGGCCTCACCGTGCTCACCTCGCCGCCGACGCGACCGCGCACTCACGCGCACCTTCGTCTCGCCGCGGAGCCCTGCTCTTCACCGTCGCAAGCGCCGGCCAGAGCGCCGCCATGGCTGAATCGGCCTTGTGCACTTGGGCAAGGGGCAAAGCCCCAATCTTTTGGGCCAGTATAATTCACCTGATGCATGCACGCACACACAGGCGCCTTGGCGCGCCCACGCGCCCGCGCCGACGACCTTCAGCACCGCGCCCATCGCCGCTCCGTCACCGTCGAGCTTTGCTCCGGTCAAAGGCCCGGCCTTTCTTGGCCTGGACAGGTGCGCATGGATCCCCCGAGTCGAGCCATGCCACTTGTTGGCCAACCACCTGCACGCCTCGCCACCGGCGAGCCTCGCCGCGCCGGAACCCCCTTTGGGGCTTTCCGTTGAGCACTTGCTAGCCCACCTAAAACCCCTGGGGTTTTGTTTCACACGCGAGACCACATGTGCGACTCGCCGCATAGGATCCGGCTGGATCCCGTGTGGCCGGCCACTCACAGCCGGGCCACACGCCTGCCTGCTCCACACCGCGCCGCAGAGACGCCGGGCGGGATCCCGTGCGCCCGCCGCGTGGCCGCCGCGTCAGCCAGCCACGCCAGCAACCGCCGGCTTAAAGCCGCAGCGTGGCAGCTGCATCAGCATGAGGAGCCGGCCTACATCTGCCTATAAGCCTTGTTTGAGTCAGCTGGAGATACCGTATAGCTAGCTTAAAGTTAATGCTATTGTATATACGTATTTTAATTTCAGAAATGTATTTCCCTTTAGAAAATTCATAATAAATCTGTTTTAACTCCGAAAAATACAAAACCTTTTCCTAAAATCTTCTAAAATCTAAAACTCCGCACTAGGCTAGAGTTTGCCTCCTTTTTTGGGTCTTAATTGTTCTTCTTCTGGAGTTATTGCCTTAGCAACTGTGTTTATTTATTTAATTATGATTTTAGGAGCTGCCGGAGTCGGAGAGCTGAACCAGGACTACAACGACGACCTCGTCTACGACGACTACCCGCTCCCAGGTTCACACCCGACCTACTTTGAATGCCCATTAGGCATTGCTATTAGCACTGCTAGCACTTTACTTACGCATGATGATGGATATGATGAAACCTTGCATTGCCCCTTTTATCTACCTTGTCCTTGCTTGACCTATTACTACTACTACTATATATTTTTGTGTGATTATACGCTGAGCTTCACTGTGCATGTGTTGGGACTATGTGGTAGTATTCTTGGCGTGTGTGGGGGAAAAACTGGCAGGAGAAGGTGTTTTGGGTGACTTGGCGGGGGTGAGCTCAAGACAACCCGATCCGGGATCGGGGGCCAGGGGTTCGTCTTCTCGAGCGATTCCTATTTTGTGCCTATGGCGGGTACACTGTTTTAGGAGTACAGGTGTTGGAGTTTTGTGGTACTTTGGAGGACAGGAGCTCGCCCTGGTCTGAAACCGAGTGGGTCACTTTGTTGCACGGGACTTTCGTACACACCACCTCGCCGAGAGTGGGGATAGGGTAGGGTCGACCCTAGCAAGTGCGATGCCATACCTGCTGTAGGATAGGAGTATCAGTGTAGGGGAGATTGGGCTTTGGACCCTTTGGCTCCCTGAGAGGTGCGTCCCCGTGTGGCCACACGGGGGCTATTTCACAGTTCTGGGGTGGTCTTCTGCGGGGGACCGCATCGAGACCCAGATGCAGGATGGACTCGTAACTCCTAGGTGTTTGTTCGGTTGGATAGGCTCGGTCGGCCGTACACCGTCCGGGTGCTATTTCGAGCTGGGTACAGGTGTACACACTCTGCAGAGTTTAGATCTATACGTATAGCCGCGTCCTCGGTTATGGACATGCCTGATGTTTACTCCGACTCTTATGTTTTAGGATTTCTACCTCCTCCTCTAGGATTCGAGTGTGTTGTGAGCCGTGGTTGTACTCGGGGAGAGGGGAGTTGCTCCCTCTACCTCGTGGATCCGGGTGCAATCATTGAGGTGCGAGGTGTGGGAGTTCTCGCACCGACCCTAGTTGGAGATAGGTTCTGGTGACGGTGATCTGGGTGACCAGGTGTAACCGATCGTGGTTGAGTGATATGGGAATTGGTGGGAATTGGAGATGATACTCTTTTATTATTATTGTTGTTGCCGCTGCTTAGGAAAACCAAGCCTCCACCTTGCACTTTTCTTTACCATTAGATATAGGCCACTTAAAGCTTGCATACGGTTGGTGATGTGAACCTATCCCGATCCTTGGGGATAGCCCCTGAGCTTGCAGGGTACGAGTCAGACTTCGACAACAACACCGTCGGATGGAACGACTGAGGGGCACGTCGCTTCGCTCAAGGATGCCCGTGGGAGAGGAGAATAAAGCTGGAGACATCTTCTGGAAGCTAGCTACCGCTGCGTAGGCTCTTATTATGTTATTCCGCCAAAAGGCGTGTAATGATGTACTCTTTTATTCAGAAAATGTAATAATATTAATACTTGAATGCTTAAATTCGCTGTATGGTTGTGTTATTTATCTGTGATGGATGTCTGTACGTGATAGCATCTGATCTAGGGACTATAGCAAGTACAGGATGACGAGTTTTCCTGTTTTGAAAACCCGGGTCGTTACAGATGGTATCAGAGATAGGTTGATCGTAGCACGTGCCCTTAGAAATGGTCGATAGAAATTTGGACTCTAAATGGTCTCTTTTGTTATATACAAATTCTTGGCATATATTACAAAACTTATCCTTCTTTGAAAAGTTCTATCTCACCTGCGCTTACTAGAAATTTCTTCCGTGTCACAGGAAATGAGTCGTCAGGAGACAGAGATCTTCCCGGAGCACATGGAGGGTCTTGCTCGTTGGGTGGACCAGGTCGTCCTCAGGCTGGGGATTCCCCCGACTCACGTCACCTACCGCGCCGAGGACGTACCGACTCCGACAGGCCCACTGGTGCTTTGCACGGTGGCCATCCTACCCCACCCGGCATGTCCAGACTTCTCCGGGATGGTGGAGCACAGCACAGGGCTGAACGTGAGGAACACAATCGACACCGCCTGCAGCCACGTACTTCGCCACCTGTTGGCTAGGTACCGTGACATGTACAAGACAGGAGACCTGCGGATGATCCCCCAGGACTACTACAGAGTGGCTCCGATCGTGGGAGGACTGCCTGACCCTTTGGCACTCTACGAGGAGGAGGTTCTCCAGGCTCCTCTACGCGAGTCCGACAAGGCGCTCGTCACGACAGGGAGCTACCTCGTGGACCTCGACGTACACGCCCATAGACTGGGCGAGCAGACAAACGAACTCTTCGGAAGATTCGAGTATGCTACAACAGAGGTCCGTCAGCTTCTACCCCGCTGCCAGAGGTTGGACGTGGAGAACCGTACCTTACACCAACGAGTCCAGTAGCTCGAGCGTGGGCTACGCCACTCCAATGCTTTGGTGGTGCAGGCAGAGGCAGAGAGAGTGACAACCCGTGAGGAGATGCTCTACGCTAAGGAGGACCTTCGCAAGCAGGAGGCCAAGTTCAGCCATCTCTTCGACAAGCTGAACCAGAAGGATGCACTGCTCACCGCACAGGGGCACCGTCTTGGTCGTGAAAAGATCAAGGTTGCCGAGCTCTCGAAGGACAAGGATGCCAACACCGCCAACCTTGCTGCACTCACCAGGACTTCCGTGTACCTGCTAGACAAGTGCAAGAGGATGCTGAGGACGTGGGAGGACGCTGACTCTCAACGTGTGGACGAGCTTCACGAGCTCAACAGTCAGCTGCCGCCAGAGGACCAGCGGGAGATCCGCCGGGAGACCTTCAAGCTGCACCCGTCCGGTCTCAAGCTACACCTGTGCCCCATGGCTGACATGCCTACCCCGGTTGAGACCGAGGAGGTGAGGGCTGCTCACACCATGTTGACCAGGATGTTCCCGAGGGACTACCCTGACGAGGACCGTCGCCCAGTGACCTACAAGAGGGCTCACACTGAGTAGGGTGCTGGAGCGAGATCATGCTAATAAGAGTAGAGTTGTAAGATAGGTAGCTACCATGAGTTGTTCCATACAGCCGAGAGCCTGTTCCGGTGCATGTGGAGTTATGAGTCTTGTCACACCATTAAATGTGCACACCCTTTTGAGATCATGTAACGTTATACTAGATCGCTGCTGTGTTGTGACCTCCAAGGCTTGAGTCAACCTCGAAGAAACTTATGTACTCATAATGGGTGCTGATTGTTTGGTTTTAATGGAGTTAATCGTTCTTATTGCTTTTTCCCTTTGAGTGTTGGAATTATATAGTAGAAATATTTTCATGCTTGTATATCAGACTCAATTTGTTGGTGAGTGACGTATCTAAAGTTTCCTTTGTCCATGGTCTTGTTTTCAGTAAGATGTCTATCAGGAGGTCCGAACGTCTGTTGGCACGCCTCGAGGAGGCAGAAGCCGAGGATGAACAAGTCCCGCCAGTCCGTGGCCGAGGACGTGGCCGAGCTCCCGCACGTGGGCGTGGACGCGCTGCCGCTCGTGGCCGTGAACACGCACCTGTCCGGGGAGTGGGCTGAGGCCGAGGCCGAGGCTCAGAGGCACCACCACCGCCGCCTCCGCCCATCAGTCAAGGCGATGCTGAAGAAGGAGAAGAAGAAGCTGAAGCAGAACCTGAGCCGGCACCAGCTCCCCAGGGTCGTGGTCGTGGTCGTGGCCGTGGAGAAGCACTGCCACCGCCACCACCTAACCTGGCTGAGGTGATGGCCGCTCAGACTCAGCTGATGCAGAGGATGGCTGAAGCCGTCGAGAACTAAGTCAACGGTGGGAACCGCAACATCCCGCCAGAGGAGGACTTCGCCAAGAAGATCGAGAGGTTCCTCCGCCTGATGGCCCCTACCTTTAGTTACTCGGATGATCCTCTCGACGCCGACTGGCTCCGGGGATCGAGACCAAGCTCGACCTCACTGCCTACACTGATGAAGAGTGTGTGGCTCTCGCCGTCCACCAGCTCGAGGGTCCTGCCAAGTCTTGGTGGGAAAACTACTTGGACAGCCACCCGAACCCAACTTTCATCACCTGGCTGGAGTTCTGTGAGGTGTTCCGCGAGCAGTACCTGCCGAGGGAACTCATGAGTCAGAAGGCCTAGGAGTTCCGCACCATGACTCAGGTGCAATGAGGGCGGAGGAGTACGAGAGGCACTTCATAAAGATGATGCGCTATGCCCCCAATGACTGTTGATGGCTGTTTTTCACTCATTTTATACCCGTCATCATGTACCTTTTGGCATGAGAAATGATCATCAACACTAGAATAGGGCTTAAACTAATCATTTCCACAAGTGTTGGTGATTATGCAAATATAGGTGATTAGCACTAGAAAGAGGAGTAAAAGCACAAGTCTTTGATCCAAGTGCTTCAAGCTCAGCCAATGAGGGGATGCCACCTAGGATTCCCCTGGATCACTGACGTCATCAATCCTAGAGAGGCAAGCCCGACGAATCACGAATCGCCACGTGGACATCACATGGATCCAAGGGCCCACTCAGTACCCAAACCGCCAGGAAACTTGGCATGCACGGAGGACAAGCATCAGGCCCACATGGCAGCCACCCTGAGAAAACACAATGCAAAAGGCCTCTCGGGGGTTTCGGCCGACCCTAGGATCGGCCGAACCGACCTATGGTCGGTTGATCCCCACCTTCCATGTGCTGCTACCTGATTGGTCACTTGCTGCGATCCTGGGCGTTTTGGGGCACTTTGAGCCTCCGAGCAAGCCACCACCTCCTCTATAAATAGGAGGGGAGGGGCTCCCATTTGAGACACACACTTCTCCTCGTCCTCTTCATTTTGGCTTGGAGCCTCTCTCTTTAGGAGAGGAGAGCTCTTTGTATAGGATTAGTGCTAGGAAGTGAGGTGAGAGGCTTGAGGACATGTCATGTTCTTCATGACATCTTCCTCAAGAACGATCCTCAGTGGTGCCTTTGTTCTTCAACTAGACTAAAGTGAGTATTTCGATATTTCCTATTTAGACTAAAGTCGTATGCATGCTTAGTTGCTTTGTTCTTGTGTTCTTCGTTTGTTCTTGGTTAGAGGCTTGTGTTCTTCGAACACAACCCTTTCGATCCAGTAGACTTAGATCATAAGTTTGCATCTAGTTTGCCAGCTTGTCTATTAGAGTAAAGTGAAGCTCCTGCATGTTTCTAGTTAGATCAAAGTGCATTCGTGATCTTGCATGAGTGATAGAGCATACCTTGAGCTAGTGCCAGTATCTCCCCCGCGGATTCGTAGTAATAGTAAGTGGTGTAGACGAGGTGTCTAGACCATAAGCTATCCTTCGAAGACCACATACGATCGTAGTGTAGAGGTAGGCCGCAGTGGTGACAGCCTGTTGGACCCTTTGTCAACCCTCTACGTCGCGTACCGAGTTGGGCTCGTCGCCAGCACATTGGCCTTGTGCTTGGTGCCCGAAGTGAGTGCTATACCTGAGAGACCGTAAGTAGACTCTGCGCTCGGTCGAGGCAGATCCTTTCTACCTATCCTACCAATTAGTGTTGTGTCCTTGGATCATCTATACTAGAGTAGGAGATAGTGCACGCCGTTCCTTGGATTCGATACCCTTGGAATACTCTCCTTCCTTGGGGAAGTGCTACAACGGTATTTCCATGCGCTTGCGGTATACCCGGTCGCTCTTATACGCTCCCTCTAGGTGCGCAACTAGTGGTGACATTAAGAAATGCCAACAAGCATTTCTGGCGCCGTTGCCGGGGAACGGTTGCTGTATCTATCTTCGAACCTAGTGGTCCTCGTATTTATCTTTTTCGTTTTCTTCTACCTTCACCCCTGTTACCCATCGAGATAACCTTTTTGTTTCTTTTCTTCTACCTTTACCCCCGTTACCCTTTGAGATGTCTTCCTGTCAAAGCCTCTCTACCCCTAGGGGCGAGTTCGTCTTAGAGCAACCATCAACTTCCTCATCTTGCTGCGAGCTTCGCCCCGACTTTATAGCCATGGTTCGGAATCGACCTTTCTCTGGAGCGATTAGTGATGATCCTAATGTTCATTTAGAGGAGTTCGAGGACTTGTGTTCGTGCTTGGTAATTCCAGGCATGACACAGGAAACTTTGAGGTGGAAATTGTTCCCTTCCTCTCTCGTAGATAGAGCGGAGAAATGGTACACCCACACAGCAGAGCATATGAATAATTGGGGAGAACTACGAGAAAACTTTTGTGACTCGTTCTCCCTTTATGAACGCATAGAGCTCTTGCCATGCGAACTCCTTGACTTTGAGCAATTAGAGGGTGAGTCCATAGGTGCAGCTTGGGCTAGGTTCCTACATCTTATGACATCTAGCCCAGACATGTCTATACCCGATGATATAGCAACGTATACCTTTTATACTCGTATAGACATGGAATCTGCACAAGAGCTCAACCTTTTAGCTGGAGGTTCATTCAAAAACCAAACTCTAGTGGAAAGAAGAGAGATCCTAGAATTCTTCTTAGAAACCTCTTCTTCCCATATTGTTTACAACGAACCCCATCTGGAGTCTGAGTTGGTCCATGAGAGTCTCTCAATAGCCGAATCTGAGCTTTCATTCTTTGAATTCCTTGATTCCTCTGTTGAGCCCTCTCTCGAACCACAAACATCGAAGGAAGAAGAAATTCAACCTTCGGAGTTCTTTTCCCGATTTGAGGATGATCCTTCTAGAAACATCAGAAATACCTCAGATCACTCTTGGCACGAGAAGCCTACGACATCGTTGGACCTTTATGAGGTCCTCGATGAAGTTTGGAATCATGGGATGATAGTGGATTAGTCTCCTCAGAAGCATACATCCAAAGCAATTCGGGTTAGCTCGACTTCCACGATCATCCACTATTCCATGAGAGGAAACACCGTAGATGCTGTCCATGACCCTACTGTTGGGGCTTGCATCATACCAGAGACCTTTTTGGATACTCTGGTGGGTGACATGCCCTTGATCCCGACTGATAGACTTTTCCATAGTCCCAGGTGGCGCTGTGTTTTTCCATGTCGGGGCATTGCTAGGGACGTGCCGATCACCATTGATGACATAGAGGTGCGATTAGATTTCCACATCTATGACATCGTGGATTTTGATCTTCTTCTAGGTTTCCCCTTAGAAAAACTTCTTGCTAAATCTCAAGGAAACCTAGAAGAAGAGCTTAGGGAAACTGTTTCTGTCCACGTTGAACCATCTAGACATCCTCTGACAGAACCTTTCCCTAGACCTACGGTATCTCCTTCGCCTCCCGATCCTCCTGACGAAGCATTTCCTGAGGAGGCCATGAAGAAGGAATGGCCAGATGGAGTGATATGCTTTTCCGAAGCATTTTGGGATAGTACACCCTCTCTAGTTATTCCTTGTTTTGTTAGAGGGATTGCCGTAGAGGTCCATTGTGACCCCATCATGGAGGTTAACATCATGCCACGACACTTAGCGGAAACTCTTTTAGGAAATGTTCCGCTAGCACCATCCGATATGCTCCTCGAGACTTGTCCCTTTGGGCACGTTCTTGAATGTCGAGGGATCGCAAGTGTCGTGCCGTTCATCATAGACAGGATCGAAGCTAGCTTAGACTTTCACATCTTCGATGTCCTCGATCCTGATCTACTCCTAGGCTCCCCGCTAGATAAATTCTTTGAGGAATCCATAGGGAGCCTAGATGGTAATATTGGGGAAGCCAGTTCCGCCACTGCTACCCCTTGTTTGGGACATCCTATGGCGAAGCCTCTTCCCCAGCAAAACCCGCTCGAGAAGACGACACGTATACCTCCATTCATGTCATCCGAGCCTGTTCTCATTGAGGGCATAGAACTTTCTACTCCTCATGAGTACGACTCGGAAGACCCTCCTCACCTTTGTGAAGGAGAACGATCGTCATCACCCCCGACCGAGTTTCAGCCTCTTCCCGCTGGCCCGTATCATGTTGCTTTCGATCATGATCAAGAGTCAACATCGAGCTTCCATGATGACTCTCTTGAGATAGAAAATTCATGGGCCATGGAACCTTTCGAGGCACTGACTCTGGAGTCCGGAGGAAAGGATTCCACGCACGAGCATGGTAGCTTCATTCTTGATCTACCCTACGAACCATGCTCGCATCATGCCTCTCTAGAGTCAGACATGCCTAGTGCGCTGAGCACGCATGAGGGCTGCAATCACCTTATGGTCCTCTTTTGTAGAAAGTTTAGAAGGTTGGTTGTAGATGTATATGTCTATCATAAGCATATCAGATTTCGTGTGTGCACTGTGGCACTAACCTTGCAGCTGAAGCTTCACTGATACATCAAGGATTGGTGGTGAGTCGGGAATGACACCACCAACGATAGCTGCAAGATGAAGTTCCCATGGTCGAGCTTATGACCTTAAATAAAAAAAGCACTCCCAGGAGATAGCTTGGATTAGGTTAGGTTTTATTTCCCTTCTCGAATAAAAGCAAGAACATGTTTTTAGGATAAGTTGTTGTTCGGGTATTTTTGATCTCTAACCTTTCAGGTGGAGATTGAAAAGAAAGATGGACAGGTGATGCCTACGAACATGTGAGCCACATCAGCTGCAACACCTAGATAAGCTCTGGTGAGGGAACATTTACAAAAGGAAGCTTGATCACCACACACTTGAGTTTTGTTGCCTAGCAATGCAAACTTCAAGTGTGGGGGAGGTATGAGAGCATCCTGAGTAAAGTTCCTCCTCTACCAAATCTTATCCTGGTGTGGCGATGATGTCAGCTCTTGCATCTTGCCCACTAGCTAGGTAAGTCCTACTTTTGACATTAAACAAAGCCCTTCCGGGAGGTTCCCGAGGTTCACCATCATATGCTCATGCTTATGTCCCCTTTGATAAATGGCTTGTTCATGCTTTCATGCTTCCTTCATTTATGTTCATATGCTCTGGTTTGAATGTTTTGAGTACTCATACATTCATAGATTGTTTTAGATTAAGCATGGTGCTTAGGTTAAAACTGTATTCTTCAGTCAAAACCAAACATGGTGTCGAGTTTTGATTGACGAACCTTAGAGTTATATTTTCATAGATCTTGGTTACATATATGCTGACTAACCCCTGCAGAAAATTGTCAAATTTGAGTGGGTAAGTCATTGAGCTAAATTCAAATGGGAAGGTAAGATGAGGTGTCAGATTCATGTTGCACAACATGAAAAGGTGGTACATATGACCTCTCAAAGGTCCAAGGTAAGTAATGCGCCTCTGTTTATGAAGTGTAACTTTGGTCTAACCCTTTCGAGCAAATGACATGGTGACAATAAAAAACCTAAAAATATTTGAATTTGAATAAAGGCTCTATGGTTCTCGAACCAGTAGAGTCCCTCCTTTGTTTTCATTAGTTATCTGAAGAACAGCACTAGGGTCAACCACTAGTGTGGGGGAGTTCTCTCGAGCTCATCATCGACATTTCCGCTAGAGAACCCCCACACAGGTGTTGCACAACATCGACTATGCCTTCATGACAAGAGCGAGGTAAACTAGAGTGACCCGGCTGCCCTCTGGTCAGCCAAATCACCACTGGTCTTCCTTGGTCTCTTATCCTTCAAAAGCGATGGTATGTGCACCCTCTACCTCACTCTCCTTTATCCATGAGTTTGATTGAATTTCAATTCATATCCTTTATATCAAACTCAGTGGTTCATGCTTTGTTTGCTCTGCATGGTTCCTGTGGTTGGCTTGCATATGTTTTATTCCTTACTTATCATCTTGATGCTTGTGAACCAATATCATTAAGGAACTCATGTGTATCTAAGTAGTTGACGTTTGTGATATGGTTTGATGATATGATCTTCGCTCTAAATGTTTGAGTGCTTGGGAGTTTTATTTGAAAATCATAAAAACCCTTTACAAAGCTCCTCTTTGATATGCCACCGTCCTACTAGAGCCATATGATCTAGTTGAAAACCTTCTATTCATATGCTGCTTGTTATTGCATTGAGCTTTGTCAAATCCTGTGACCCTTGTGAGAATTCTTTTCATTACTTTCATGATTAAGATTCATGTGCACACTACCATATCCCCCTTGCTATGCTTCTACACTAGAAGTTAGCATTGTATCATTCATCCATTTCATAAAAATAAAGCTCCATATGTGGTGTGACATCTCTCCAAAAGTGTCCTTCAAAAAGAGACATGGGCTATAAAAAAAAAGAGAGACACATGCTCAAGGCATGATGAAAAAAAAGAAAAAAGAAAAGAAAAAAAAGATAGCCCATGTCCAAAAAAATAAAGGAGAAATAGGAGAGAGATGAGATCATGCAAAAAAAGGAGTTCCATAATCTTGATGGTAATAACTAGTATCCATTCCGGGGCTAGTGTCCACCTTACCATCAACCCACATTCATCATACATGTATGGTAATATCTAGCACCCATTCCAGGCCTAGTATCCACCTTACCATACTCACCATATCCATACACGTGCACATCTTGATCTGATTGTGTGATTTGATTTTCTCTGTGGATCTAGTTTTTGACTTTGCAATATATGCGATGCAAGTATGCCTTATCCTTTATCCTATCCTGAGCTCCACATATAGCCATCATTAGAAGTAGGATGAAGAAAGGCAATCTAATGCCTTGGTGAGGACATATACACATTGAGCGATCTGAGAGAATCAAATGAGGGGCTAAGCAAAGTTTGTTTTGAAAACTTATTACAAAACCCCAAGTTACTTGACATGATGAGCAGGAGTGATTTGATTCATGACTGTTCCATTCTTCAACTACCCAAGATAGCATGATAGACACTTCAGAGTTCACAAGTACAAGGTATGGTCTGGAATATCTCTTATGCTTGTTTCATACCTATGGATATCATGTCTCACTTTGATCTTGTACTTCCCTTCACTAGGGACGAGCAAAGATCGAGTGTGGGGGTATTTGTTGACGGCTGTTTTTCACTCATTTTATACCCGTCAACATGTACCTTTTGGCATGAGAAATGATCATCAACACTAGAATAGGGCTTAAACTAATCATTTCCACAAGTGTTGGTGATTATGCAAATACAGGTGATTAGCACTAGAAAGAGGAGTAAAAGCACAAGTCTTTGATCCAAGTGCTTCAAGCTCAGCCAATGAGGGGATCCCACCTAGGATTCCCCTGGATCATTGACATCATCAATCCAAGAGAGGCAAGCCCGACGAATCACGAATCGCCACGGACCGCCAGGAAACTTGGCATGCACGGAGAACAAGCATCAGGGCCCACATGGCAGCCACCCTGAGAAAACACAACGCAGAAGGCCTCCCGGGGGTATCGGCCGACCCTAGGATCGGCCGAACCGACCTAGGGTCGGTTGATCCCCACCTTCCACGTGCTGCTGCCTGATTGGTCACTTGCTGTGATCCCGGGCGTTTTGGGGCACTTTGAGCCTCTAAGCAAGCCACCCCCTCCTCTATAAATAGGAGGGGAGGGGCTCCCATTTGAGACACACACTTCTCCTCCTCCTCTTCATTTTGGCTTGGAGCCTCTCTCTTTAGGATAGGAGAGCTCTTTGTATAGGATTAGTGCTAGGAAGTGAGGTGGGAGGCTTGAGGACATGTCATGTTCTTCATGACATCTTCCTCAAGAACGATCCTCAGCGGTGCCTTTGTTCTTCAACTAGACTAAATTGAGTATTTAAATATTTCCTATTTAGACTAAAGTCGTATGCATGCTTAGTTGCTTTGTTCTTGTGTTCTTCGTTTGTTCTTGGTTTAGAGGCTTGTGTTCTTCGAACACAACCCTTTCGATCCAGTAGACTTAGATCATAAATTTGCATCTAGTTTGTCAGCTTGTCTATTAGAGTAAAGTGAAGCTCCTGCATGTTTCTAGTTAGATCAAAGTGCATTCGTGATCTTGCATGAGTGATAGAGCATACCTTGAGCTAGTGCCAGTATCTCCCTCGCGGATTCGTAGTAATAGTAAGTAGTGTAGACGAGGTGTCTGGACCATAAGCTATCCTTCGAAGACCACGTACGATCGTAGCGTAGAGTTAGGCCGCAGTGGTGACAGCCTGTTGGACCCTTTGTCAACCCTCTACGTCGCGTACCGAGTTGGGCTCGTCGCCAGCACATTGGCCTTGTGCTTGGTGCCCGAAGTGAGTGCTATACCTGAGAGACCATAACTAGACTCTGTGCTCGGTCGAGGCAGATCCTTTCTACCTATCCTACCAATCATTGTTGTGTCCTTGGATCATCTATACTAGAGTAGGAGATAGTGCATGCTGTTCCTTGGATTCGATACCCTTGGAATACTCTCCTTCGTTGGGGAAGTGCTATAGCGGTATTTCCGTGCGCTTGTGGTATACCCGGTCGCTCTTATACGCTCCCTCTAGGTGCGCAACTAGTGGTGATGTTAAGAAACGCCAACAATGACACCAACACCGACGACAAGAAGCAGTTCTGGTTTCTGTGAGGCCTCCACCATGGTCTCCGCCAGGGCTTGAAGGCCAGTGAGCACAAGTCCCTTCGCCACCTGGTGAACAGGGCGATCGCGCTCGAGGAAGAAAGGAGGGGTCACGAAGAACGCATGAAGGGCAAGAAGAGGATGGGAGATCGGGACCATGGCGACCGATCCTTCCAGAGGCCGAGTAGTGGGCAGAGCAACATGTTGAGAGGGAGCTACCGCCCGGGAAACAACCAGCCCGAACGTGGCTTCGGAGGGAGCCGTGCACCGTACCCAGGGGGAAGGAGCTCTAACTACCAGCAGCAGGGTGGTGGTTACAACCGCAGCAGCAGAGCGCGTCGAAGCTGAACACTGGAGGGTTCGTGGTGACGTGCTTCAAGTGTGGCAAGCCAGGCCACAAGTTGTACGACTGCCCCGACAGGAAGAACTTCGCTACACCGGCCAAGGCACCAGCACCAGGAGGGAGGCCACCTCAGGTTGCTCCCTAGCAGACCGCTGACTGTGGGAGACTCAACCTCCTGACTGAGGAGGAGGCTGCCAATGCTTTTGACGTCGTGATCGGTGAGTTTTTAATTTGTGGTACAAAATCTTTGATTCTTTTCGATACTGGTGCAACTAGTTCATATGTATCCTCTAACTTTGTAAACAAAATGTCTCTCCCCATGACTCCCCGACCAAAACCTATTGTGATGAGCTCGCTGCTCGGAGATATCAGGTGCACCTTGCTATCCAAAGGTGTGGAAATGTTCATCAAGGGTCACAAGTTCCTCGGAGATCTGACCGTGCTGAAGTCCAATGGGATTGATGTTATTCTGGGCATGTATTGGATCACCGCTCACAAGGGTGTAATCTCCTCGGCACCTCGATAAGTGACCCTGATACACCCCAAGGGGACGGAGATCACGTTTGAGCCGCTGAAGCCACGAGACGTACCAGCAGTGTGCAACCTCACTACGAAGACAGTGGCCGATGTTCCAGTGGTTTGTGAGTACCCCGATGTCTTTCCTGATGACCTACCGGGGTTACCACCAGACCGCGATGTGGAGTTCGTGATCAACCTTGTGCCGGGTACAGCACCCGTGGCGCAAAGTCCTTACAGAATGGGCAAGCTAGAACTGGCAACGCTGAAGGAAGAATTAGAGGCTCTCCGTCAGAAAGGGTACATCCGACCAAGTGCATCACCTTGGGCTTCACCGGTGATGTTTGTACCGAAAAAGGATGGAACGCAACGGCTGTGCATTGATTACCGCGCTCTTAATGCGGTAACCATCAAGAACAAGTACCTGTTGCCACGCATTGATGACCTGCTTGATCAGTTGAGGAAGGCAAAGTACTTCAGCAAGATTGACCTTCGATCCGGCTACCATCAGATGAAGATCCACCCAGAAGACATATACAAGACCGCGTTTGTGACCTGGTACGGGCAGTATGAGTTCACTGTCGTATCGTTCAGTCTTACGAACGCCCCAGCTTACTTCATGAACATGATGAACAAGGTATTCATGGATGAGTTGGACAAGTTTGTCGTGGTTTTCATTGATGACATCTTGGTCTTCTCAGAATCTGCTGAAGAGCATGAGGAGCATCTGAGGATAGTGCTGGAAAAACTGAGGCAAAATCAATTGTATGCCAAGTTCTGCAAGTGCGAATTCTAGCTAGATGAAGTCGCATTCCTTGGGCATGTGTTGTCAGGTGAAGGAGTGGATGTTGATCCCTTGAAGATCGAAGCTGTGTCAAAGTGGCAGTCGCCCAAGTCAGTGACAGAAATCAGGAGTTTTCTTAGCATGGCGGGGTACTACCGCCGATTCATCGAGAACTTCTCCAAGATTGCGAAGCCGATGACCGAGTTGCTTAAGAACAACACGCCATTCGTGTGGTCAGAAAAGTGTGAAGCAAGCTTTCAAGAGCTCAAGACCCGACTCACCACGACTCCTGTGTTGACGCTTCCTGATAACAATAAGGACTTTGTGGTGTACTGTAATGCTTCAAGGCAGGGTCTTGGTTGTGTGCTGATGCAAGAGGGCAAGGTGATCGCTTATGCTTCAAGACAGCTTCGGAAGCACGAAGAGAACTACCCGACACATGACCTCGAACTGGCAGCTGTTGTTCATGCTCTGAAGATATGGAGGCACTACTTGATGGGCAACAAATGTGATATCTACATGGATCACAAGAGTTTGAAGTATATCTTCACCCAGTCCGAGTTGAATTTGAGGCAGCGAAGATGGCTAGAGTTGATAAAGGACTATGACCTCAACATCCACTACCACCCAGGCAAAGCGAATGTTGTGGCTGATGGTTTGAGCCGAAGGAGCTATTGCAATAACCTGATGGTGCAGGAGGAACAACCAGAGTTGTACAAAGAGATGGATAGATTGAAGCTCGACATCGTTGAGAAGGGTCAGCTCAATGAGATGAGGGTGAAGTATGATTTAGAAGACCAAATCCGGCAAGCCCAGAAGGAGTGCCCAGAGATTGAAGAAGTAAAAGACCTTCTGACGAGAGGTAAGGCCCCTGACTACCACATTGATGAGCAAGGCACATTGTGGTTGAAGGATCGCATATGTGTGCCTAGTGTTGGGGAGATCCGGAAGATGATTCTGAAGGAAGCTCACGACTCTCGGTACTCTATTCACCCTGGGTGCACCAAGATGTACCATGACTTGAAGAGTCGGTTCTGGTGGGAGAATATGAGAAAGGATATCGCTGAGTATGTTGCTCGATGCAACACTTGCTAGAGAGTGAAGGCGGAACATCAAAGACCCGTCGGTTTGCTACAACCACTAGAGATTCCTCTATGGAAATGGGATGATATCAGCATGGACTTCGTGGTAGGTCTACCCGACACTCAGAAGGGAAATGACTCAATTTGGGTGATTGTGGACCGTTTGACCAAGGTTGCACACTTCATACCAGTGAAGAACAGATTCAGTGTGAGCCAGTTTGCCGATCTTTACGTGGAGCACGTCCTGAGGTTGCATGGAGCACCATGTAGCATTGTGTCCGATCGTGGCCCTCAGTTCACTGCTCAGTTCTGGAAGAGTCTGCATGATTCAATGGGCACACACTTGGACTACAGTATGGCTTTTCATCCTCAGACTGATGGACAGACTGAACGGGTGAATCAGGTTCTCGAAGATCTTCTGAGAGCTTGTGTGTTGACTTAAAGTAATGATTGGGAGAAAAGCCTACCCTACACTGAGTTCTCATACAACAATAGCTTTCAGGCAAGTCTACAAATGGCACCCTTTGAAGCTCTTTATGGCAGAAGATGTAGAACTCCATTGATGTGGTCTGAGGTGGGGGAGAGGACTTTCTTTGGTCCTGCTTCCATTGTTGAAGCCGAGGAAAATGTGGCTAAGGTAAGAGAAAACCGGAAGATAGCTGAAAGCAGGCAGAAGAGCTACGCTGATCCGAAACGAAGGGATATCTCCTTTGAAGTGGGTGACTACATCCTTTTGAGGGTGTCACCGCTTAGAGGCACAAAGAGGATCCATGTGAAGGGGAAGCTAGCCCTGAGGTTTGTGGGACCCTACCTGATTGTGGCAAAAGTGGGGAAACTTGCTTATAAGCTGGAGTTACCACCTGATCTTGCCGGAGTGCATCCCGTGTTTCACATATCACAACTCCGGGGGTGTCTCGACCCTAAGCTTGACAAGCATGTCTCCACCGATGCAATCGACTTGCAAGACAATCTGGAGTACTTGGAGTATCCGGTAAGGATACTAGATTGGACCGAGAAAGCTACAAGGAGTACCACCACTCACTTCTGCAAGGTGCTTTGGAGCAATCACACCGAGCGAGAAGCGATGTGGGAGAAAGAATCGGTCTTGAGGGAGAAATACCCTCACCTCTTCGAGCTGGAGGTAAGTTCATAATCTGGGGGACGAGATTCTTTTGAGGGGGAAGTCTGTAACATCCTGTAATTTTATTACGGAATGTTTAGTTATGAAATTGAGGATTTAAAAAATTTTGGTGAATTAATTGGAGTGCTTGATAATTTGAATAAGGATGTCTTCTATTTCTCTCCTAATATTCCTAGATTTAATTTTGAGCCAAATAAAAATTCTAGGAAATATAAAATGTTAGTGTGTGAACCTTGGAGTTTTTTTGGCTTTTATTTGGATTTGAATTGTGTGAGAATTAAATTTGAATTCTAATTCAAATTTGAATCAAATAGAAATAGGGGTTAAGGGTTAAGGAAATAGGAAAAAGATCAAACCTGAGTTGGGCCTCGAGTCCACCGTGGAAGTCCACCCGAGGCCCCTCAGCTCTCCCTACTGCGCACCGGTCCACTCTCGCACTCCCGCGGCCCAGCACTTCGCAGCCCATCGGAGCCCGCTCGTGCCTCCTCTCTCTTTTGTCACCCACTGCCGGGGCCCGCATGACAGTCGCCACGTCGTCGTCTCCCTCACCCCTCTACTTTTTCCCATGTACGCCGCCGTGTCCAATCCGGCGCGCGCCAGCTCGGCGAGCTCGCCGTACTCGCCCGTGGCGACACTGTGGATGCGCGCCACCTCAGCAGCACCACATCCGACCGCTAACACGCCGCGCACCCACCTTTATAAGCACCGCCGCGGCCATTTCTACCAATCCTAGCCCCACTTGGGGTTTTCGCCTGTTCCACCGCCGCTAGAGAAGAAGAAGAAGGGGGGAGGAGAAGGAGGCGGGGAAGGCCGTCCGTGGGAGCCGCCGTGAAGCCGGAGGCCGTCTGTGGGAGCAGCTGCTCGACGAGAAGCCGGTGCCGTCCCTGCTCAAGCCGCCGCACACCCCTACTTCCCCTGCTCCTGTCCGCGCTGCCGCCGTCCTGCTCTGCATCTCTTCACCGCCACACTCCACGTCAACCAGGGGTCTGCAGGTGAGCCCTTCGTCCCTCTCTCATTGGTGATACTGGCCTTCGCGCCATGAGGGGATGGATTCCACCTTGTCGACCTCGTGATCGCCTCTGCTTGCACTGCGCTGCCGTCGCTTGTGTCGCCGGCCATCGAGCCGTGCCTTACGCCTGCAGGTGCCGCTGCCGTCGACAATGCGTGCGCGCGCTCACAGCTTGGCCCTGTCCCCTTTTCTTCCTTGATCGCCGGTGGGTCCGATGTCCTGCTCGCCGCGCCGCCTTGGCCATGAACACATGGGTTGCCTACGTGCACACGCGAGCAGGGAAGGAAAAAAGCTCCGCCTCTAGGGCCTCACCGTGCTCACCTCGCCGCCGATGCGACCGCGCACTCACACGCGCCTTCGCCTCGCCGCGGAGCCCTGCTCTTCGTCGTCGCACGCGCCGGCCAGAGCGCCGCCATGGCCGGACCGGCCTTGTGCACTTGGCCAAGCGGCAAAGCCCTAATCTTTTGGGCCAGTCAGCTTTACCTGATGCACACACGCACACACAGGCGCCTTGGCGCGCCCACGCGCCCGCGCCGACGACCTTCAGCACCGCGCCGCCGTGCCCATCGCCGCTCCGTCGCCGTCAAGCTTTGCTCCGGCCAAAGGCCCAACCTTTCTTGGCCTAGACAGGTGCGCATGGATCCCCCAAGTCGAGCCATGCCGCTTGTTGGCCAACCACCTGCACGCTTCGCCGCCGGCGAGCCTCGCCGCGCCGGAACCCCCTTTGGGGCTTTCCGTCGAGCACTTGCCAGCCCACCTAAAACCCCTGGGGTTTTGTTTCACACGCGAGACCACATGTGCGACTCACCGCAGAGGATCCGGCTGTATCCCGTGCGGCCAGCCACTAACGGCCAGGCCACATGCCTGCCTACTCCACGCCGCGCTGCAGAGACGCCGGGCGGGATTCCGTGCGCCCGCCGCGTCAGCCAGCCACGCCAGCAACCGCCGGCTTAAAGCCGCAGCGTGGTAGCTGCGTCAGCACAAGGAGACAGCCTGCAGCTGGCTATAAGCCCTATTTGAGTCAGCTGGAGATACCCTATAGCTAGCTTAAAGTTAATGCTATTATATATACGTATTTTAATTTCAGAAATTTATTTTCCTTTAGAAAATTCATAATAAATCCGTTTTAACTCCGAAAAATACAAAACCTTTTCCTAAAATCTTCTAAAATCTCAAACTCTGCGCTAGGCTAGAGTTTGCCTCCTTTTTTGGGTCTTAATTGTTCTTCTTCTGGAGTTATTGCCTTAGCAACCGTGTTTATTTATTTAATTACGATTTTAGGAGCTGTCGGAGCCAGAGAGCTGAACCAGGACTACGACGACGACCTCGTCTACGACGACTACCCGCTCCCAGGTTCACGCCCGACCTACATTGAATGCCCATTAGGCATTGCTATTAGAACTGCTAGCGCTTTACTTACACATGATGATGGATATGATGAAACCTTGCATTGCCCCTTTTATCTACCTTTTCCTTGCTTGACCTACTACTACTACTATATATTTTTGCGTGATTATATGCTGAGCTTTGCTGTGCATGTGTTGGGACTATGTGGTAGTATTCTTGGCGTGTGTGGGGAAAAACTGGCAGGAGAAGGTGTTTGGGGTGACTTGGCGGGGGTGAGCTCAAGACAACCCGATTCGAGATCGGGGGCTAGGGGTTCGTCTTCTCGGGCGATTCCTATTTTGTACCAATGGCAAGTACACTGTTTTAGGAGCACAGGTGTTGGGGTTTTGTGGTACTTTGGAGGACAGGAGGTCGCCCCCGTCTGAAACCGAGTGGGTCGCTTTGTTGCACGGGACTTTCGTACACACCACCTCGCCGAGAGTGGGGATAGGGCCGGGTCGACCCTAGCAAGTGCGATGCCATACCTGCTGTAGGATAGGAGTATCAGTGTAGGGGAGAGTGGGCTTTGGACCCTTTGGCTCCCTGAGAGGTGCGTCCCCGTGTGGCCACACGGGGGGCTACTTCACAGTTCTGGGTGGTCTTCTGCGGGGGATCGCATCGAGACCCAGATGTAGGATGGACTCGTAACTCCTAGGTGTTTGTTCGGTTGGATAGCCTCGGTCGGCCGTACACCGTCCGGGTGCTATTCCGAGCTGGGTACAGGTGTACACACTCTGCAGAGTTTAGATCTATACGTATAGCCACGTCCTCGGTTATGGACATGCCAGATGTTTACTCCGACTCTTACGTTTTGGGATTTCTACCTCCCCCTATAGGATTCAAGTGTGTTGTGAGCCGTGGTTGTACTCGGGGAGAGGGGAGTTGCTCCCTCTGCCTCGCGGATCCGGGTGCAATCATTGAGGTGCGAGGAGTGGGAGTTCTCGCACCGACCCTAGTTGGAGATAGGTTCTGGTGACGGTGATCTGGGTGACCAGGTGTAACCGATCGTGGTTGAGTGATATGGGAATTGGTGGGAATTGAAGATGATACTCTTTTATTATTATTGTTGCTGCTGCTGCTTAGGAAAAGCAAGCCTCCACCTTGCACTTTTCTTTACCATTAGATATAGGCCACTTAAAGCTTGCATACGGTTGGTGACGTGGACCTATCCCGATCCTTGGGGATAGCCCCTGAGCTTGCAGGGTACGAGTCAGACTTCGACAACAACGCCGACGGATGGTACGACTGAGGGGCACGTCGCTTCGCTCAAGGATGCCTGTGGGAGGGGAGAATAAAGCTGGAGACATCTTCTGGAAGCTAGCTACCGCTGCATAGGCTCTTATTCATGTTATTCCGCCAAAAGGCGTGTAATGATGTACTCCTTTATTCAGGACATGTAATAATATTAATACTTGAATGCTTAAATTCTCTGTATGGTTGTGTTATTTATCTGTGATGGATGTCTGTACATGATAGCGTCTGATCTAGGGATTATTGCAAGTACAGGATGACGGGTTTTCCTCTTTTGAAAACCTGGGTCGTTACAATCATCATCACCTTCTTCTCCTTCGCACTTCATCGCTGCCTCTTCTTTCAGGAATTTTCCCCCTCTGTCCAGATCAGACCATGCAGGAAACAATTGCTTTGATGTGTGGCGCATGAAATTGTCTTTCCATCAACTTTTTATTCACCCCCACTGGACTCCGATCGAGTGAGTTATGCCCATTTTACTCCAGCGCTGCAATTTGTCCAAATCTGATTTCAGACCGCGCAACGCCCAATGTTTTTGCCATATTTCTTTCTACGGGTCTTCAAATTCATCGATCTTCGATGTGTTGGAAGCGGAACTTGATGGATCTTCTGATTTTCAATTTTTTTCTTCCCTGTACATGTCTGACCAGGTCCTCAAAATTGATGAAAACAGCGACGTCCACACTCGAGATTCGGGGAAGGCGATGCTCAAGCTTGCAATTCCATCGGGGCATAGCTTCTCCCTTCTTGAATCAAGTTTCATGCCCTACATGGTTAGTGAAACTCGGGTTCCCCCCCAACATTTGCTCTTTTAAGGTCACTAGCTTGACCAGGCACAAAGCAAGTCCAAGTTTTGCAAATCGTAATGTAAACATATGCAACCATAACCACAGTTTAAATTGGATAAACAAAGCAAGTTGTGATTAAATGTAGACAAAGTTTCTTGCTCAGCGCTAAACTCTCATTAGGCAAAGGTCCATTAGGCATGTAATCAACAAAGTTTAAGCACACATAACTTCTTTATCATTCTCAAAAAATTCTAACCTATCGAATCAATCTTACTATTGGATGAACATCAACATGTCAAAGGAATATTATCGTCCCCAAAAGTATGTTGAGATGTTAATGTGTACCTTAGCCTTCGAGCTTTTCATCATGAGTGGTCCCTTGGAATTGAAAGCAAACACCTCCAAGGCTCGATGTTATCTTCTCGCAATTCTTCCTTCGTACCACGTGTCATGAAGATTGCTTTACGTGGACTCACTCTTCTTCTTCACTTGTGGGCTCAAACATCTTCGTGTGAGAGCCCAAAGTATCCGCGTTGTTGGATGTCGTCTTTTGTGTGTAATCCATCGTGGTTTGCTCCAAACATCTTCATGCGTCGGATGCTGCCCACTTGTGCCTTCATTTGGCAATGCTCTAGGGTCCTTGTTTTGTTCCAAGCTTCTGAATTTTTTGTTGGTCTTATGAATGTACTGCCCAAGCTCTTCTTCATTGTTGTCGTCCTCATCTCCACTATCTTGTTCCCATCGTGTTGCTTCTGCCTCTTCATTTTGGATTTTCCCATGTATACATAACAGAACATATACCAAAATATAATCTATTGAAAAGTTTATGAAATTACCTTTCCAACGGGTACTTATTCATCTTAATCGGAGTCCAAATGAGGGAGCTATGACCGTTTTATTTCTGCTCTTACATGCTGTCCACAAATTTCCAGAACGTGCAACCTTCGGTAATTCGGCCATATCCTCTTGTAGGAACCTCCGATTGGCTTGATTCTTGACTATTGAAAGCGTAACTTTGTGGGGCTTCTAAATATCCAAAGATATTCTGTTGTTCTCTTTTGAGATTGTGCAAAGATTGATGCGAACAGTAGCTTCTTGCGACTTGATCCGAAGATGTTGACGATCTCGATCTTGTGGTCTTCGGGGCATTATGTCATGCATCCTTTGGCTTCAAGGTCTTTGCCATCACTGGACCAGCGAGTAGCATGGTGGCAATGGTGCATCTTCTTCATGATTTTGCTTTAGCCAAAGTGACGGACACTCTTTGTGTGATGTGGTTGCTTCCGATGCCTATTGCTCGAACAAACAAATCTCCACGAAACATTAGTCTTAAAATTAATTGACACGTTGGAGTACCTTGTTTATCATCGCTTGTGTAGGGTGTGGACTTGATAGCGGATTATGGGCCACTAACAAAAGTTAGCACCTATCACTAAAGAGCGAATCTTGATGTAGCGATCATCTTGTCAGAGCGGATTGTGGACTACTCGAAGTCCAAGTTTAGTGTCTAGTTTTTCATCTGCTTTCAAGGACACAAACAAGAAAACAAGCGTATATTCAATAATAAAATTAGAGTTAGTCAAAAAGAGAGATAGATCACCCTAGGGTTCGAGTTCCAATCCCCGGCAACGGCACCAGAAAAAGGGCTTGCTGACGGTTCAATAATGCGCCAAGGTTCACCGCAAGCTTACGGATCATCGTAGCACTTTTTCCGTCGAGTATGAACCCAAGGTGTCAATCTGTGAATCAGAAGCAAACTCTAGGGTTTTCCATCTAATCTAACCGATCTAACCTAACATGAAGCATGGATTTCATATAAAGGTAAACCTTGATAGATATGAGTGATAGCACAAGGTTGATCACATCTATGAACATTGGCTAGGGTAAAGCTCCACCGAAGGGGTAACTAGGCCTATTGTCTTCTAGCTGTAGTTCTAGCTAAACGAGCAAACAAACATGCATCTCATCTAATAGCATCCTTAAACTCCTACCTCCGGCCAACCTCCCGAAGACATCCGCCCTTTCGAGGCGATCATCTTGTCACAATGCACCCTTAATCGTGCGGGGAATCTAAGGGCACACCCTAAGACAACATGTCTACAAACCATGAGGGGTCGACATACTAGATCTAATCACCACGATTACATAAAGCATGTTATATAGTCTAACCTTGCATTAGACTAAGGATCAAATCGTATTCACGATAGGTAGAAAGCTTAGACGGAGACATGAAATCGCTAAAAGATCGGATGACAAGATTATCGTTGCTCACATGAAAGTACGCATTACACCATCACTACTGAGATCATACCTAAGATGATGAATGTGTAGCTCCTGAACTCCACCATGGCACAATCATGCAAGGAGGCCATGGCAACTAGGGTAGGTCTAGGCCATCTCCTAGACAACTTCGAGGACTTGCGGTGACCGTCGTCTTCCTCCGGGACTTGCTTCTAGGTTTTGCCGAATTCTCGTGGATGGATCCCCTTCCTTAGATGTCCACGAGTTTGTATTTATGCCCTTGGGGAGCCTTGGGGCGTGTTCCACCTTTCCTTGCACGAGATTTTGCTTGGGAGCGAAACAAACTTGACTTCCATAAAATCAGGCTCGTCCAGATTTTTCTATTTCACAGCCCTTCCTTCCCGACGTCATATCTCCCACGTCTGGACTCCAAATAATGCAAATTCGGTGTCTAGATTGTGTGGTACGAAGTTATCTCCAACTTTTGTATGCATTGCTTTCCTTGAAAATGAAGATAAGATCCCCAAAATGGCCTCGAAAGATAATATGTCTGATTTCCGACTTGTCTGCGCAGCAGGTATTTTAGGGGCCATATCTCCTAGCTCTCTGATCCGAATTGGGCCTTCCATATGTCCAAATCGAAGCTCTCAACAAGGCCCACAACTTCGGTATTCAATGTTGTTCCATTAGAGACCATTTAAGTCTCTGAATCTGTATCGAAAGATCATGTTGTTCCGGGCTGTGCGAATATCTTACTTGAGTGCTTCGTATCCAATTCTCTCCCGATCAGCTTTTCTCGACATGTTGGCTTTTTTGCTCCTTCGCATGCGGGCTTTAGACGTCATTATCCCCGTGATCAAGATAAGAGGTCTTGTCGCTTGAACTTCTGGTCTTTCGTCCTCAGGAATATTTTACATTGCACCTTGGTCATTGCCACCTTTGGAAGTAAGTTCATACACGAACTGAGCTCCTTGATTCTCTTGCATAACACCCTCCGAACTTGATATAGATTTATCCATTAAACGCAGGAACATTATACTTCAAAAGGCACATGCAAAGGTGAACTTGGTACATCATTAGTATACCTAGTGGCGGGTTAGTTACAAATCAAAGCTCAAACCAAAGTGTAACAAGTGCTCTAGGTTGATAGAAAATCGACCGTCAACACAATATCCATCATAAGGACAAGCATGTTTATCTAAGTAATTTGATGAGTATGATATTTCAAGATGACATGATCCTTTGCTCTAATGATCAAACTCTCTTGGGTTATTTATTTTTGAAAATATAAAACCTCTTGGAAAAGGCTCCTTTTTGATATGCCACCGTCCTACCAGAGCCATATGATGTTTTTAGTTGAAAACCTTATATTCATATGCTGCTTGTTATTGCATTGAGCTTCGTCAAATGCTATGACCCTTGTGAGCATTCTTTTCATGCTTTCACGATCAAGATCCATGTGCACAACATATTCCCCTTGCTATGCTTCTACTCTGGAAGTAAGCATTCTACCATCCATCCATAATATTACTCCACCATGAGCATTGGTATCTCTCTTCTCTCAAGTGGTTTACAAGAGAGGCATGGCAATGAAAAAAAGGGAAGAAAGAGAGGGACACATGAAGGTCCCCATTGAAAAATAAAATAAAATAAAATGTGGGCACATGAGGTCTACCGGAAAAAGCGTAGCCATGCTCTCATAAGTGTAACATCCCGAAATTTTGAATGTTTTACCAAGTGTGAATTTTCACAAAAATTTAAAATTTTTTGTTTGAACTTGTGTGCTACCCGATTTTGAACCAAATTGCTAGCTCTCATCTCAAATTCCATATGAAATAAAGACCATATAAAAATTATTTTCAAATTATGGTTTAAAGTGATTTGGTTTCTCTTGGATTTTATTTTGGAGTTTCAACTAGTGTGAGGTTTGAATTTGAAAGAGATTCAAGTTCAAACTTAAATATAAACTATCATCTATATTCAAAACCTATTTTATCTATCTAACAACTAACTTGGGCCCTGCCCTTTCCTATCAAAGTCTATCCTATACCCCTCTACTCCGGGCCACGAACCAGACTACACCCTCTACTCGCGCGAGCCCGCCCAGCTTCACGGCCCAACCGGCCCACCGCCGCACCCCTCCACTTCTGTCTCTATGACAGGTGGGGCCGGATCGTCATCCCACTCCTCTTCACCTCTTTTTCCCCTGCGTTGCGACCTCGTGCGCACCCGTCGTGCCGGCGCGCCCGATGGGACGGGTCTGCTGCGCTGGCCCGGACGCCGGGGCCCGCGAGCACTCCCAGGCGCGACCTCGTGATCTCCGCCCTGGGGAAATCCCTCCTATGCCCCTGCTTCACGGCTTCGCCGCGCCCAGCAGAGCCCCGCAGTGAGCCGACCACGCCACCTCCCATTGCCGCCAAGGCAAGGGCAAGCTCGGGATCTCGTACCGCCCGGTTTGACCGCCGGCATAGGAGAGACTCAAATCCTGGTGCCGTGTCGTAGCTGCCGAACCTTCTGGAGCCTTTCCCCTTTCTTGCCATCCAATCCACCACAGCTCTCTGTTCTTTTCCCCAATTCCCATGAGCCGCTATCTGCTCTTCGCAAGCCCCTGCTTCCCGCGTCGGTCCACCGCTGTACTCCATGTCGCAGCCCCGTCGTCGCTATAAGAGAGGCCGGGGCCATCCTCTCGCGCGCCGAAGCCACGGCGTGCCAAGGGCACCGACACCGCCTCGCCCAGGAGCTTCCCCGATGCCGCACGCACAAGCATCACCACGTCGCCGCTCCGGAGCTCCGTGTAGTCGACGCCACGAGGATCCACGCATGAGAAGGTCGTGAACACCGTCGCCGGATCACCGCCAAGAGTGCTACGACGCCGACGACCACGGGCCGAGGAATCCAACCGGAGCACGACGCCGCCGCCCTGAACCTCTACGCGCTCGGTCTGCCCACGTCGACTCGACACGGCATTGGCTCCGCGCTGCATCGCCGCAACCCTTCTCGAGCCCCCAGTGAGCAGCAACGCCGAGCCGTCCTCTTCTGCTTTGAGCCTGTGATCTACCCTGTGCTGTGCACCGGCCTTCGCGCTGAGGGAGTCGAGTCGCGCCGCGTCACGCCGTCCTTCTGTTCTGACCGGTCTTCGCGACGCGGTTCTGCCGTGAAGCCGCGCCGCGCAGCTCCGCCGCGCGGCCCTGCACCGTACTGCCATCGCGCTATTCTGCGACTTTGCCTCACCGCCGCGCGCGCACGTCGTCACCGCGACGCAACCACGTCGCGCGTCGCGCTGCTTTGCAAGCCTGCGCCACTCTGCCTTGCTTCGCGCCGTGCCGCGCTGTAACACCACGCGACGCGCTGCTTCATCTCGCACTACGCCGTTTCATCTCGCGTCGCGCCGCTCCGCCTCACCGCTTTGCTGCGCCACGCAGTCTTGCTGCTTCGCCGAGCCGCTCTGCCTCTCGCCACTCCCGCCGCGCTCTGCTTCGCACCGCCGCTCTCGCCGGCGTCGTGACCGTGCCCGCCGACGTTGAGCCCGCACGTGCCGTCATTCTGTGGCTCGGCCTTCGCGCCGTGATGTTCTCTCTCTGCAGGTGCGCGCACAGCCGCAGCAGCTAAATCCCGTCGCCGGCCAGCCCTTGACGCGCCGCCACTTCCTTGGCGACGTTCGACCGAACACGTTGTGGGCACCCTCGTTTTCCTGGACCTTGAGTGGAGCCACACCCTGGACCTCACACACGCCTGACCACACGAGTCGCAGAGGATCATGTCGCCACCGTAACGAACGGACCTCAGGAGAGTATGGGGAGAAAAGCTAGACTTCTGCTAAGGAGTCTTGCGGGCCTTTTGGCCCATGACGGCCTTTTGGACTGAAGGTTAACCAGGCCGAGCTAAGTAGGAGTTAAGGGTGCTTTCCTAGACTTCTAAAATCTTGGGCCGCACTGGGCCAGCCCATTGGGCCACCAACACTTTGGGCCCAACTTCGGCCCACTAAACCTGCTGACCGCTGACGTCATGCTGACATCAGCAATATTTTAATAAAATTATTTTCTGATTTATAAAAGGTTTTAATAAATGTTTTATAAATCCCTTATCCTTCAAAAATTCTTAACTAATTATCCGGAGCTCCGAAAATTATGAAACCAATTGCGTTGGTTTCATAATTCTGAGACGCTCGCTGCTACCCTATCCTCTTCTGCTCTTTACCTTGAACCAAGCCCTTTTTGGTCCGCGTACTTGGAGTAGGATTTGTGGCCGCTACCGCCACTGCGCTTCTGCGGGTCTGGGACGCCGGAGCCCCGCAACTAGCCACTGGCCTGCCACGGACAGGAATAACTTCTCCAAGTCATGTTCACACCGCCCCCTTGCTTGCACTTCTTCCACCACTTTATACTGCAAACCCGCTCTCGCTCTGCTTTGCTTCGAGCCGCGTAGCACGCGTCGTACCAAGTGTTAGTACCCAGAAGGCCGCGCGTGATGGACGGCTGTGCCTTGAGCAGAGGCCTCTGCTTCAAGCACGGCAACCCCGCGTTGCAACCTGGCTACTACACCAGGGTTATCGTCACATCGCTAACGCTTGTTCCATCGTGCTCTCGAGCACGCCTTACCGTATCATCACCCTTTTGGCCGACCGTAACTCGATTCCTTTCCCTCTCTCGGTGCTGCCACCGCACACTTTGTTCTGATAATGCCTTACCTAACTCGTTCCGCCTTACTTCTCTCTCTTCATCCTCTGAGCTTCCACTTTGTTGCACCTATCTGTTGCGCTAATACCTTGCAGGCGCAATCACCAAGGCCCTTAGCCTTTGATCGACAAACCCAACCTTGAACTAACCCTTCTCTCTAACTTGTTTTCTAGTATATAAAGCTAGTAGCTTAAAACTATTTTAATATAAAACTAATTACTTTGATTTCCTTACATTAAACTAGAGCTGCTTGTAGCTAGATCAGATTTATTTGGTTCTTCTAAATTGATGTTATTTGGAGTTATTGCATAGATGATTGCCGTTGTTTATTTCCGCGTCGTATCTCGTGTAGGCTTGTAACCTTGTTTGAAGACCCGAGCTGCGACGAATACCCGAGCTATGACGATCGGGAAGACCGTTAACCCGAAGGAAGGGCCCAACCTCTACTACTCTACGACGACTACTGCGCAGGTGTCATGTCACTCCCGACCATGTAGATCCCATGCATGCTATTTAGTTGCTAGTGCTTTAGTTATGATGCTTTGGATGATTGAAATGCATAAACAATCTTTTAGCCATGCCTTGATTTTGATATATCGTGTACCTTGAACTTCCTACCTTTGGGACTAGCTACAGACTCCTAGCTAGTCCCCGATATTTACTATCCATACATTTTACCTGTTTTGTGATATGGATAGATCTCTGGTGTTGGGCTGAGATTGGGATATCTCGGTATTCTAGCGTGTGTTTTGGGTGAGTGTGTATCCTTGACGTGTTACCGCGGGAGCGAGCTGCTTTGGTTACTTGTGAACGCCTGTCTAGGGGAGATGCGACCTGACCTCCCGCCCTAGCGGCATGTCGGACGGGTGGAGTTGGTCGAGTGCTCGCTCCTTGCAATTAAGGACCGATCGACTGTGTGACCTTGATCTTTGGGCTATTTTCGTACAAATCATTCGCCTTGTTATGGGCGGGGTTCGGTCCGAGAACTAGTTGGTGGATGGCGCTCAGCTTGTAGGCGGACCGGTGTGGTCGTGTGAGGGGGACGGGTTATACCCCCCGAGTAGACGTCACCCCGGCTCCTCCGGGGATGGTTTCACAGCTCCGAGGCCCTGCTGGCAAGTTTCGCGCCCCAGTTCAGGACGAGTCAGGCTCGGAGAGGCAGGAGAGTGCCACCCACTGCTAGGTCTCCGGCCGTTAGGTAGGGATGTGGAACGGCTGATCCCCGTTTCCGCCCTATCCGGCGGGTCCAGTTGTACAACCTCTGCAGAGTGTTAAACCTATAGCTATAGTCCGTGTCCACTGGTATGGACAGTCCTTTCGATCTCTCACCTGGCTAGTATTCTTTTGTGCTGCTTTCTATCCCCCGAGTGTGTGAGCCCGGCTTGATGCCGTTGAGATGTGAGGTAGGAGTTGGTGACCTCACATCGCAGATGAGAGTGGGATGCTGTGACTCGGTTGAGATCCAGTGTGTTGGTGTTCTTTTCTCGGTTGGGGTGTTGACGCCGGAGGCGTTGGCCTCGGAGGTGTGGATCTCCTCGGAGATGGTGACCTCTCTGCAATACCGCTTACCTTGATGTTGCTACCGCTGCTTGCATAAACTTACTACAGCCAGATATAGGTTTATCCATGCATATTAGAATTCATCCACCGCTTTTGCTCTTTGTTGGGAAGCTGACATGACCTACCCGCTTATTGGGTAGATGGCAATGCTTTCAGACTTGGTGATCAACTACGACAACGACGAGGAAGGATGGGAAGACTAGAGCTGGTCCTACACTCAAGTTTGCCTGTGGAGCTGGAGACGCTTCGCTTCGATAGATCCGCTGCGTAGATGATTTACCTTTCTTGTTTAGTCCAGTTGGACTTGTACCCGGCTTATGTCGAAATGTTGCACTCTGATGTATTAATAAGATTATGTAATTTCCCCTTTTTCCTGTGTTGTATGGATTTGTACCACTTGAGACAGGGTTTGCACGTGATAGCCACTTCCTGGGACTATCACATATGTGCAGAGGATCGGGTTTCCAGTTTTGGAAATCTGGTTCGTTTCATGTGGTATCAGAGCTGTACTTGACCGTAGGACGAGCCCTAGCAATGGTCGATAGTTTAGGACAGCCTAAACATCCTTGATTGAGTATATACTCCTTGAATTCTATATAGACCCCTTGAATTCTACTACTACATCCTTGGCTTCTAACTAACTAACTTACTAACAACCCCTCTACGTGTTTGATTGACCTATGGAGAATAACGGATGTTACTTGATCAAGAGCAAACCATACTACAGAAGGATGCCTCGTACAAGACAAAGGCAACTACTGCAGAGACAGCTATGAAGATTGGGTACAGGGAAAAGATGAAGCCAACTCTACAGGACTTACTCGGACTACCCCCTAATGAACCCTCAATACAAGTTTGCACCATGACGAAACTCAGACTGTTGAAGATGGAATAGACTGCCACCGTGATGCCACATGAAGTCTGCATACCAGAGAAGCAATAGGAACAATATGCACCCTTCCATTCCCCGTCTCCGCTCAGGACGAAGCTTGGATAACACCACTTTGAAGATAATGATGAGTTAAGATTCTAATTCCAAGTGCGCCAACATAAGGAACTGGTGATCTACTATATAGATTTGGCACACGTAAGCTTGGATCCAGGAGTCAGAACCCCTGAGATGCTCGTAGCTCAGCATTTGGATAAAGACCCATCAACTTGTAGCTACAAGAATAGCCAAGTCAGGCTGGATTAAGATACTACAACAAGTTGTAGCTACAAGATGCGAATAATGGATTAAACAGTGACGATTACTCTAGAAGCAAGTATCAAATACTTGGAACAAGGATTTGAAAAGTTTATTTGGAATACCCTAAACGAGAAGTGTGAAATTTGGATGCCTGGATTTGAGCCCCCCTACCCGACCAGAATTGGCGCTGGAATAGAATGAACAGATGAGAAACACGGGGCCCGGATGAAATGATAAACATATAGCACCCCTTTGGAAGGACAAAGCCATAAGAACCAAGGACGAAGAAGAGTAGTCCAACTAAGAGGCATTATCTGAATTGGAAGAATTGGACAAGAAGCATTGGACTAAGATGAAGAAGATTTTAGCTTCCATCCTCTGGACCTCATGCGCCTCTTAGGCTACGTATGGAACCCCTCCAGTCAGAAGGTGATTTTGGTAATTGGACCTTAACCCGGAGAATCGTAGGGTAGCAATTGCTGCAGGATGCTACACGAGTCAAATGGATAACAATAAGTCATGTGACTCGAAGAGGAATATGGAACACAATTTACCAGATCTCAATTAAGCCAGCACGGAGAAGAATTTCACCAGCCAGTTTTGGACAGTTCAGCACCAAGACCTCAGATGGAACGTATCCTTCCAAGTGGTGTAACACTAACCTTAGAGAAATCCCACAAGTGCCCACGACATACTATAATGTTTTCTTCCCAGTGTCTTCTCGAAGGACTTAGGAGTCAGCCTCGAGATACACTTTTGTTTGGTGCATTGCTTGAGTGATTGGATCTTAATGGTCTTTTTGGTTGTTATGCCTCTTCATGATTGTGTGAAAATTGTACTAAGTGCTATGCTTGCTAGATCCTTAGATGACTCCTCTTAGAGACCTTAGCTACCCATCCTGCAAGATCAACAACTTGAAGAATAAAGACCGACGTGTCGAGCATACTCACAAGATCATGCAACCTCGACAAATCAGATCAAGACTTCAGATGAGTTACCCGATGATCATTGGAATCGAGTCCGCAAACCAGAAACTGAGAACCGAGAATTTGAAACCCCGAAAGCTTAGAAGTGCATATACCTCCATGGAAGCATATATTGGTTAGGAGCAGTTGAATACCCTAAGACGACAGTGATGCATTTTGGATAAGTTCAGTCGATCCCACTTTTGGAATAAGCAATTAATAAAAAAGCTCTACTGGACACCGTATGTTGAACTAGTGGGAAGAAGAACTACTTCAGTAACTACCGGACATAGGTTAGCTGTTTGACCTTGCAGTTGGGACCTACCACCCTATTGGAAAATAAGTCAGAAGAGTTTGCTAAGCATACAAGAGTAAGGTAGATGGGAGTTCCGCGTGAAGATCCATCCCAAGAAATTGGAACCAAATCGACTAGTGTGAGATTTCGGATGGGAAGAAATACTCGCATAGTCGAGGGTGTTGCAGATGACCCCTCTTAACATGGACTATCATGAATGGGAAGTAACCATTCATAGTGTTTACGACCAGGAGCTAATAGGACATGTCGGATGTTGCTAAGCACTCTGACGAGAATCATTGAAGACGTGATAAACCAACAGATGGATTACTATAAGAGCCGCACACGAAGAATGGTAAAGATTACTGGACACTCAGAGGAGTTCTGGAAGATGAGAAATCGCCCTGAAATTTGAGGAACCTTGATTAACCACACACGATCTTATGATGGAATACAAGTATTACAGCAGGGTAAACTATTTGGATGTGCTTATACAAGAAGCAGAGGTATTTCCTAAGCCTCGAGATGACTGAGGAAGTAAAAAGGAAGTTATGATCACCCAAGTGCAGCTAGTTGCTGAGAGTGCACGCCACAAGAGGTGCGACTGCACTGATGTTTTGGAAAAACCAGTATATCTACTTATGGATCAAGAGATAATATTTTATATCTTCAACATATCCCACATGGGTATGGCTTCAAGAAGATATCTTGGATAAACTAGGGAAACCTAGAGAATATGAGAAAACATGGATGAGGAAAAGATATTTGTGAGACTCAACTTCTGCTTAGCGTACCTCTTTTGGATAAGCAGTCAAATTTGGACAAAGATAAACTTATGGGTACGCTAAGGAATACAAGAACTTTGGTATATGGCAACCCATTTGGATAAGAGCTTGCTATATGCATACCAACTAATTACTTACTGCAAGTTAGGCTCAGGGATATCGTCAGATTTGCAGACCTCTGCTAGACATAAAGTATACGACTCCATCATATGGAAAGAAGTGGGAGACTCGTGCCTAATTGGATTATAAGCACATAATGGACTCCATGAGAATATGGCCCAGTTCATACGGAATAGTTTTGGAATAAGCTTAATTGATAAGAAGGATGTAACCTTGAGATCGAAGATTGGAATAATATGAGACTATCAAGCTCCAAACTACGATGAGCTTACCCAGCTTAAGTAGCACGGCTAGATGATAAGAATTAAGGAAAAGAGATATCTAGCCTATACTTGGAATTTTTCGCGAGATGGAACAAGAGTATAGACCATGGGAATAAGAGATGTGGAAGATAAGAAGCCTTGATGACAAAGCTCTACAACGTCAATGTACATCAACATCTTGAAGTCCCACCGAAGAGAAGACCCTCACCACAACCGGTACGAGCTTAATCTCGGGGACGAGATTCTTGTGAGGGGGGAGGAATGTAACATCCCGAAATTTTGAATGTTTTGCCAAGTGTGAATTTTCACAAAAATTTAAAACTTTTTGTTTGAACTCGTGTGCTACCCAATTTTGAACCAAATTGCTAGCTCTCATCTCAAATTCCATATGAAACAAAGACCATATAAAAATTATTTTCAAATTATGGTTTAAAGTGATTTGGTTTCTCTTGGATTTTATTTTGGAGTTTCAACTAGTGTGAGGTTTGAATTTGAACGAGATTCAAATTCAAACTTAAATATAAACTATCATCTATATTCAAAACCTATTTTATCTATCTAACAACTAACTTGGGCCCTGCCCTTTCCTATCAAAGTCTATCCTATACCCCTCTACTCCGGGCCACGAACCAGACTACACCCTCCACTCGCGTGAGCCCGCCCAGCTTCACGGCCCAACCGGCCCACCGCCGCACCCCTCTACTTCTGTCTCTATGACAGGTGGGGCCGGATCGTCATCCCACTCCTCTTCACCTCTTTTCCCCTGCGTTGCGACCTCGTGCGCACCCGTCGTGCCGGCGCGCCCGATGGGACGGGTCTGCTGCACCGGCCCGGACGCCGGGGCCCGCGCGCACTCCCAGGCGCGACCTCGTGATCTCCGCCCTGGGGAAATCCCTCCTATGCCCCTGCTTCACGGCTTCGCCGCGCCCAGCAGAGCCCCGCAGTGAGCCGGCCACGCCACCTCCCATTGCCGCCAAGGCAAGGGCAAGCTCGGGATCTCGCACCGCCCGGTTTGACCGCCGGCATAGGAGAGACTCAAATCCTGGTGCCGTGTCGTAGCTGCCGAACCTTCTGGAGCCTTTCCCCTTTCTTGCCATCCAATCCACCACAGCTCTCTGTTCTTTTCCCCAATTCCCATGAGCCGCTATCTGCTCTTCACAAGCCCTTGCTTCCCGCGTCGGTCCGCTGTTGTACTCCATGTCACAGCCCCGTCATCGCTATAAGAGAGGCCGGGGCCGTCCTCTCGCGCGCCGAAGCCACGGCGTGCCAAGGGCACCGACACCGCCTCGCCCAGGAGCTTCCCCGACGCCGCACGCACAAGCATCACCACGTCGCCGCTCCGGAGCTCCGTGTAGTAGACGCCACGAGGATCCACGCATGAGAAGGTCGTGAACACCGTCGTCGGATCACCGCCAAGGGTGCTACGACGCCGACGACCACGGGCCGAGGAATCCAACCGGAGCACGATGCCGCCGCCCTGAACCTCTACGCGCTCGGTCTGCCCACGTCGACTCGACACGGCATCGGCTCCGCGCTGCATCGCCGCAACCCTTCTCGAGCCCCCGGTGAGCAGCAACGCCGAGCCGTCCTCTTCTACTTTGAGCCTGTGATCTACCCTGTTCTGTGCACCGGCCTTCGTGCCGTGGGAGTTGAGTCGCGCCGCGTTGCGCCGTCCTTCTGTTCTGACCGGTCTTCACGACGCTGTTCTGCCGTGAAGCCGCGCCGTGCTGCTCCGCCGCGCGGCCCTGCACTGTGTTGCCATCCCGCCGTTCTGCGACTTTGCCTCGCCGCCGCGCGCGCACGTCGTCGTCGCGACGCAACCACGCCACGCGTCGCACTACTTTGCAAGCCTGCGCCACTCTGCCTTGCTTCGCGCCGTGCCGCGCTGCAACACCACGCGACACGCTGCTTCATCTCGCACCGCGCCGCTCCGCCTCACCGCTTTGCTGCGCCACGCAGTCTTGCTGCTTCGCCGAGCCGCTCTGCCTCTCGCCGCTCTCGCCGGCGCCGTGACCGTGCCCGCTGACGTTGAGCCCGCATGTGCCGTCATTCTGTGGCTCGGCCTTCGCACCGTGATGTTCTCTCTCTGCAGGTGCGCGCACAGCCGCAGCAGCTAAATCCCGTCGCCGGCCAGCCCTTGACGTGCCGCCACTTCCTTGGCGACGTTCGACCGAACACCTTGTGGGCACCCTCATTTTCCTGGACCCTCAGTGGAGCCACACCCTGGACCTCACACTCGCCTGACCACACAAGTCGCAGAGGATCATGTCGCCGCCGTAACGAACAGACCTCAGAAGAGTATGGGGAGAAAAACTAGACTTCTGCTAAGGAGTCTTGCCGGCCTTTTGGCCCATGACGGCCTTTTGGACTGAAGGTTAACCAGGCCGAGCTAAGTAGGAGTTAAGGGTGCTTTCCTAGACTTCTAAAATCTTGGGCCGCACTGGGCCAGCCCATTGGGCCACCAACACTTTGGGCCCAACTTCGGCCCACTAAACCTGCTGACCGCTGACGTCATGCTGACGTCAGCAATATTTTAATAAAATCATTTTCTAATTTATAAAAGGTTTTAATAAATGTTTTATAAATCCCTTTTCCTTCAAAAATTCTTAACTAATTATCCGGAGCTCCGAAAATTATGAAACCAATTGCGTTGGTTTCATAATTCCGAGACGCTCGCTGCTACCCTATCCGCTTCTGCTCTTTCCCTTGAACCAAGCCCTTTTTGGTCCGCGTACTTGGAGTAGGATTCGTGGCCGCTACCGCCACTGCGCTTCTGCGGGTCTGGAACGCCGAAGCCCCGCAACTAGCCATTGGCCTGCCGCGGACAGGAATAACTTCTCCAAGTTGTGTTCACACTGCCCCCTTGCTTGCACTTCTTCCACCGCTTTATACCGCAAACCCGCTCTCGCTCAGCTTTGCTTCGAGCCGCGTAGCACGCGTCGTACCAAGTGTTAGTACCCAGAAGGTCGCGCGTGATGGACGGTCGTGCCTTAAGCAGAGGCCTTTGCTTCAAGCACGGCAACCCCGCGTTGCAACCTGGCTACTACACCAGGGTTATCGTCGCATCACTAACGCTTGTTCCATCGTGCTCTCGAGCACGCCTTACCGTATCATCACCCTTTTGGCCGACCGTAACTCGATTCCTTTCCCTCTCTCGGTGCTGCCACCGCACACTTTGTTCTGATAATGCCTTACCTAACTCGTTCCGCCTTACTCCTCTCTCTTCATCCTCTGAGCTTCCACTTTGTTGCACCTATCTGTTGCGCTAATACCTTGCAGGCGCAATCACCAAGGCCCTTAGCCTTTGATCGACAAACCCAACCTTGAACTAACCCTTCTCTCTAACTTGTTTTCTAGTATATAAAGCTAGTAGCTTAAAACTATTTTAATATAAAACTAATTACTTTGATTTCCTTAAATTAAACTAGTGCTGCTTGTAGCTAGATCGGATTTATTTGGTTCTTCTAAATTGATGTTATTTGGAGTTATTGCATAGATGATTGTCGTTGTTTATTTCCGCGTCGCATCTCATGTAGGCTTGTAACCTTGTTTGAAGACCCAAGCTGCGACGACGACCCGAGCTATGATGATCGGGAAGACCATTAACCCGAAGGAAGGGCCCAACCTCTACTACTCTACGACGACTACCGCGCAGGTGTCATGTCACTCCCGACCATGTAGATCCCATGCATGCTATTTAGTTGCTAGTGCTTTAGTTAGGATGCTTTGGATGATTGAAATGCATAAACAATCTTTTAGCCATGCCTTGATTTTGATATATCATGTACCTTGAACTTCCTACCTTTGGGACTAGCTACAGACCCCTAGCTAGTCCCTGATATTTACTATCCATACATTTTACCTGTTTTGTGATATGGATAGATCTCTGGTGTTGGGCTGAGATTGGGATATCTCGGTATTCTAGCGTGTGTTTTGGGTTAGTGTGTATCCTTGACGTGTTACCGCGGGAGCGAGCCGCTTTGGTTACTTGTGAACGCCTGTCTAGGGGAGATGCGACCTGGCCTCCCGCCCTAGCGGCATGTCGGACGGGTGGAGTTGGTGGAGTGCTCGCTCCTTGCAATTAAGGACCGATCGACTGTGTGACCTTGATCTTTGGGCTATTTTCGTACAAACCGTTCGCCTTGTTATGGGCGGGGTTCGGTCCGAGAACTAGTTGGTGGATGGCGCTCAGCTTGTAGGCGGACTGGTGTGGTCGTGTGAGGGGGACGGGTTATACCCCCCGAGTAGACGTCGCCTCGGCTCCTCCGGGGATGGTTTCATAGCTCTGAGGCCCTGCTGGCAAGTTTCGCGCCCCAGTTCAGGACGAGTCAGGCTCGGAGAGGCAGGAGAGTGCCACCCACTGCTAGGTCTCCGGCCGTTAGGTAGGGATGTGGAACGGCTGATCCCCGTTTCTGCCCTATCTGGCGGGTCCAGTTGTACTACCTCTGCAGAGTGTTAAACCTATAGCTATAGTCCGTGTCCACTAGTATGGACAGCCCTTTTGATCTCTCACCTGGCTAGTATTCTTTTGTGCTGCTTTCTCTCCCCCGAGTGTGTGAGCCCGGCTTGATGCCGTTGAGATGTGAGGTAGGAGTTGGTGACCTCACATCGTAGATGAGAGTGGGATGCTGTGACTCGGTTGAGATCCAGTGTGTTGGTGTTCTTTTCTCGGTTGGGGTGTTGACCCCGGAGGCGTTGGCCTCGGAGATGTGGATCTCCTCGGAGATGGTGACCTCTCTGCAATACCGCTTACCTTGATGTTGCTATCGCTGCTTGCATAAACTTACTACAGCCAGATATAGGTTTATCCATGCATATTAGAATTCATCCACCGCTTTTGCTCTTTGTTGGGAAGCTGACATGACCTACCCGCTTATCGGGTAGATGGCAATGCTTTCAGACTTGGTGATCGACTACGACAACGACGAGGAAGGATGGGAAGACTAGAGCTGGTCCTACACTCAAGTTTGCCTGCGGAGCTGGAGACGCTTCGCTTCGATAGATCCGCTGCGTAGATGATTTACCTTTCTTGTTTAGTCTAGTTGGACTTGTACCCGGCTTATGCCGAAATGTTGCACTCTGATGTATTCATAAGATTATGTAATTTCCCCTTTTTCCTGTGTTGTATGGATTTGTACCACTTGAGGCAGGGTTTGCACGTGATAGCCGCTTCCTGGGACTATCACAGATGTGCAGAGGATCGGTTTTCCAGTTTTGGAAATCTGGTTCGTTTCAATAAGTTTCAAAAGAAGAGAGATAGATCCATGCAAAGGAGTTAATCATACCCGCAGTTCAAAGATGGTAATAACTAGCACCCATTTCGGGCCTAGTTTCCACCTTACCATATCCATCTACCATATCCATCATTCATCACTCGTGCACATCTTGATCTAATTGTGTGACTATAATTTCTCTATGGATCCGGTCTTTGACTTTGCAATATATGTGATGCAAGTATGCATACCTCTATTATCCTACCCTGAGCTCCACATAAGCCATCATAGAAGTAGGAAAGAAAAGGAGGCAATTTAGTGCCCTGGTGAGGACATCTACACAATGAGTGATCTAAGAGAATCAAATGAGGATGCTGCCAAGAGCTTTATTTATGATTTTTTTTACAAAACCCCAAGTTGTTTGTCATGAGATGCATGAATGACATGATCCATGGATGTTCTGCTTTTCAATCACCCAAGAAGACATGATAGCCAATCCACAAAAAGTTCACAAGGACAAGGTATGACTTGGAATATCTCCTATGCTTGTTCTATCTCTTTGGTATACATGGCCCACTTGGCCTTATTTCCCCTTCACTCGGGACGAGCAAAGGTCAAGTGTGGGGGTGTTGTTGACGGCTGTTAAGTACCATTTTTATGGCCGTCAACTCCTGCATTTTCGCACATGAATTGCACATCAACACTAGAATAAGAGCTTAAACTAATACTTTTCACAAGTGGTGATGTCCATTGGAATGCAAGTATTTAACAAAGGAAATGAGAAGAATCCATGCATACTTGATCCAAGCTAACAAGCTCCAGCCTATGAAAGGCTGCCACATGGGATTCCCCTATGATGTCACCAATCCATGTGAAACACTTTCGACGAATCACACGCTGCCAAGTCAGCATCACATGGATCCAAGGGCCCACTTGCTATCCAAACTGCTAGGAAACTTGCCATGCATGGGGGATGGATCATGGGACCCACATGCCAGCCAGCCAGACGAAGCACAGCAGGACACGTGGCACCCTAGGATTGGTCGAACCGATCTTGCATCAGTTCATCCTGACCTTCCACGTGTCACTCCCCCATTGGTCACTTGCTGCATTCTGGGATGTTTTGGTGACATTTGGTGCTTGAGACCATACACCCCCTTGCCTATCAATAGAACGAGAGGGGCCTCATTTCCAACACACCTTCCAAGCTCTCAAGCCTTCACTTCTCTCCTTGAGTAGCTCTCCCTCTCTTCCATTCTTGAGAAACCAAGTTGATATGTGCCTTGGTTTGTATATGGTGAGCAATTGACCGGATGTTTTGAGGCTTTGTGTTGAGTGGATTTCGTCGGGTTGTGTTGTCGGTTGTGTAACTTCATATGTTTATGTGGTGTGTTGTCAATGCACTCGTGAGGAGTGGTTGACAATGTTGTGTGGACTGACTCTTGGCCTAGTATTGCAGGTGTTGGTTGCTGCTTTGTTTGCGTTGGTGTAGGTGAAGAACAAGTGTGAAAGGTCTATGCCTGTGTGGCCTCCGAGGAGTGGAGAGACAAGTAGGCTTGGTTCGAGGGACCCGGTGGCCGACAGGATCAAGTGCGGGCCGCATGGTGCAAGAAGAGCAAGTCGAAGTCGTGGACATGGAGCCTGTGCATCGGTGGCGGCCAAGTCAAGGAACAAGGAAAGACCGAGTAGACCGTCCGGGCGCCAGAGGTGAAAGGCTTGATGGGCTCGACGCTTGGTGTGGTGAGGCCGGGCCGTGTACACGGGGTTTGGTGGTTTGGCCACAAAACTATCAGAGGACGGTTTCTTGGTTTGGGCCTCAAAACCAAGTCCAAAGGCCCAACGCGACGGAGACGGGAATCCGAGAGCGTCGGGAAGCTTCGAGGCAGGCGACACACGGCATGATCAAGGTTCTTGCGTCGGGAGGATGCGAAGGCCCGATGGATGCACGGCCGTCCGATGGTGAACTTCATGTGTTGACCAAAATGCCCCTATGAGGGCTTGTGTATCTCCTAGTGTAGGGGCACTTCGGTCTTTTCCGGAGGGCCTATATAAAGGAGGAGAGGGCTGAATTTTCAGCAAACTCTTTGTCTTGTAGGTGGGAGTGCTCTTTCATTTTGGGGTGCTTTTGGGAGAGAAGGAGAGAGGAGTGAGTGGTCTTTGTTTGGAGCTTTTTGCCATCCAAGATTTGCAATTCTTGGAGTGGCTTGTAATCCAACATGACATGAATATTCAGAGTGAATTAGTCCCTCAAATCTTGTGCAAATTCCTCGAGCAAATTCTATCTCCTTCTAAATTCTCGAGTTGGTTTTTGTGCTATTTTCAGAGCTTTTCGGTTCGATCCTTGTGCGTCGATTTCTAGGCCGTTTCCTTCCAAATTTCTTTGAGGGGATCATGGGTGAGTGCCTTGTGCATCTTTGTGGATGATCTTGACCCCTCAAACATCAGGAATTGGGCTCGATTTGGTGAGGTTTGGATGAACTCGAGTTTGTGCTTTGCGTGCACGAGATTTGTGATTCCAGTTGATTGTATAGGTTTGGGTTCCAAGATTTTGGGCATAGCTTCTCTTAGAGACGCTTCTCATCTACCCAAAATTTGGGCTCAATCCATCCAGCGGTTTGGGAGATCCGTCGATCGAAAGTTGGAGGTGTTTTCGCGGGGTTCGCGGCTCTGCTTCTGTGTGCAGGGCGGACGGTCCGCGAGGACTGTGTTCGTCGCGTGTTCGTCGAGTTCGTCTCGTGTTCTTGCGAGCTCGTGGTTTGATCCATTGGGGTCTTTGGTTTTTGGAGCAAGGAGTTTGCGGACAGTCCGCCGGTCCATGATGGATGGTCCGCGAGGTTCGAATTGAGGTGAAGTTTTGGTGCCTGGCACGGACGGTCCATACTGTAGTGTCGGACAGTCCGCGAGGACCGAGCAGGCAGTCCGTGAGGAGAGGACGGACAGTCCGCGAGGTGCGGTTCATCTCTGGTGGTTCGGTTGGCAATTTTGGACGGTCCGTCCTTGATCCACGGACGGTCCGCCTGGTGACTGTGGACGGTCCGCCCCCCTCTGGCGAACGGTCCATTCTGGCCGGACAGATTTGGTTGAGAGCTTTGTTCCTTTGGTTCTTTTATCCGTGCTTCCGCTAGTTGAACCAAGGATCGCTCCTAGGCCTTGTAGGCTTGTTTGTGCCTAGTTTAGAGCCACTTTTGTGTGTGCGAGTGATCTGAGTGGCAATCGGGGTATAGGCCGAGTTCTCTCTTTGGAGAAGAATTTTTATCAGCTCCCTTTCACTCCCCCTCTGGTCGCCTATTCGGTCCTTCAATTCTGCCTATGTGAGGTGATTCTCACCTCTTTGTGGTGGAGTAGAGATGACGTGAGATCTAGACTAGGATTTAAGATAGATAGAGTAGGAGTGAGGAGTGAGATGGAGTTCTCATGGATGTCTTTGTTCATCATTTAGACCAAAGTGAGTATTTTGACATTTCTTATTTAGACTAAAGTGGAATTCATGTATTGAATGATATGTTCTTGTGTTCTTAGCTCGTTCATGATTTAGAGGCTCGTGTTCTTTGTAACATATAGCTTTGATCCTTTAGAGCTAGTGCATCAGTGCAAGTATCTATTTGCATGTTTGATCCTGTTAATTAGTTGAGTAAGAGTGTTGTATCTAGTTCACATCCAAACCTTCCTGTGGCAACGTAACTCAATGACTAGTATGATCTAAACCATTCTCACGGGTTCGTCGCACTGTATTTATACGGGGTGCTTTAGCATTATTAGCAGGTCGACAGACGTTGATGAGTCTGGCCCAGCACACCCCTCGGGGAAAGACCCAATCGCCCCAAAAGACTAGTCCAATAGGGGAAGGGTGGCTCTTCCTTTTAAGGTGACTTGGTCCTCCCAAGCTAAGCAAGGTGGTATAATTCGGATGTGCATGGCTTCACCGCCTACACCATCGTGCGCCTACACTGTTCTGCGCCTAGCCCATGGGCCGCCTACAACATCGTGCTCCTGCACTGTTCTGCGCCTAGCTAATCCGTACTCCCATTGGACACGACTGCCGCCTACACTGTCGTGCGCCTGGCCAAACCGTCCTCCACGGCTGCCACCTACACTGTTGTGTGCCCGGCCAAATCTTGCCCTAGGATGTCCTCATCATCCTCCCCTTCTTAACAAGGGCCCAACTCTGATACCAAATGATGACTCCAGCCCAGCACACCCCTCGGGGAAAGGCCAAATCACCCCAAAAGACTAGTCTAGTAGGGGAAGGGTGGCTCTCCCTTTAAAGGTGGCTTGGTCCTCCCAAGCTAAGGAAGGTGGGATAATTCGGACGTGCATGGCTTCGCCGCCTACACCGTCGTGCACCTACATTGTTCTGCGCCTAGCCCATGGGCCGCCTACAACATCGTGCGCCTACACTGTTCTGCGCCTGGCTAATCCGTACTCTCGTTGGACATGACTGCCGCCTACACTGTCGTGCCCCTGGCCAAACCATGCTCCACGGCTGCCGCCTACACTGTTGTGCGGCTGGCCAAATCATGCCCTAGGATGTCCTCATCAGACGTAACCGTGCTCTAGTAGTAGAGTTTGAGTTTGATCCACGGGCAATTTTTCTAGTCTATCCAGGGTGACCCAAACTTTGAGTCAGGGTGACCCGGTTTGGTTATGTGGCCTTCGAGTGACCCGAACTTCGAGTCAGGGTGACCCGGTTTGGTTTTGTTAGCCTTTGGGTGACCCAAACTTTGAGGCTGGGTGACCCGGTTGGACTCTGACAACCGCAGTTTTGCTTGTTCTCTTTCGTGCTTGCTTCCGTGTTGCTTCTTAGCCTTTAAAGCTTTGTTCATAGGGTCTCAAGAAAGGTTTGTTGTTGCTTTCGCTTGCTTGTGCTTGTCTCATGGTGTTGGGATTGGGGTATAGGTCGAGTTCTTCTTGGGAAGAATTTTTTATCAGCTCCCATTCACTCCCCCTCTCTGGTCGCCTAATCGGTCCTTCGCCAACACATACCACTTCCCACCCACAGAGTGAACACGAGCTAGCCTAACTAGATCCATGTGCAGCAGCTCACAAGGTCACTCAGTCATGACAGCAGTCAGGGGTGGATGAGAAGCGGCAACCATCTTTCCATGCCGACACAGAACACAAACCAAATCTTTCTCGAACTTCAATTTCAACAATCCTTGGACGAGATCTAGGCCACTCAAGTGGGAAAGCAAGTCAAAGCTCAAGTGTCCTAGCCACCTATGCCATTTCCACAATCCAGCTGAGACACCAGTGACAAAGCATCGAGAAGGACCAACAGACTAGGAAAAATCGACATGAAAGATTTGACCCTTAGGGATGATCATGCAGACTAAATCACCTCGAGAATCAAGCACACGAGAAGCACTGTTGGCGGTCGATTTCCGTTAACCTAGCCACTTGTTTACCTTCTATGTTGGTATTAATTTGATATTCACACTAACGATCCTAACCCCCATTATATGCTATGTTCACACTCGTGCACGGTTTTTGGAGTTTGTTGTTTACACAGGAATCAAGAGCTTAAATGAAGACTTCCGGATAAAGTTCATCAAGGGATTTACAAGGTGATCATGGACCCCGGAACAAGTCAAGATACAAGATGAACATGACTCCAAACAAGCCAAGGACTAAAGCGTGAAGCTAAGAAGTGCGGAGGACCTAGACGGAAGATGCGGGAGTTCATTCGCAAAGCCCCCTCATCTAAACCGCGAGGAAAATGATGTCAAGGGCCCACATGCAACTCGGCAAAAACTCAAAAAGTCGCGAGAAGCATCCGGAAGAAAGGCGGCGCCGAACTGGGCCAAGATGGGCCCAGGTTCACCCACCCAGCCCATTCTGGGCCCTGTTCGCTACCCCCTTTGACCTAGCTGATCCTAGGGCTATTTATAGCCCCGGTACCCCAAGCCATGTATCAAGCAATTTGTCATTCGCCGCCGAGGAGCAGGGGAGCTTGAGGGACACCACCCCGGAGAGGAGGGTCGAGTTAGTCGTCTAGGGTTTGCCTAGCTGACGTGGGAACCTTGCAAGGAAGACCACGTCGGAGTTCCGGAGGTGTGAATCAAGGTCAAGGTAGCATCCCGGTTGGATCTTATTCATGTATTCATACATTTGATGGAGTTTTAATGGATCCGATTCTTAGCAATCAAGTACTTTCATTTGCAATTCTTGTTCTTGCTTGGGTGTTTTCCTCCTCAATCTATTCTCGAGATAGATTGCATGGGATGTTCTTGTAGCCGTGGTGGCTAGAGGTACATACCCGATCTAACAAGTAGTTCAATGCACTCCTTGCGGGTGTGCTCTAAGATTCAACCGCATAGAGAAGGGAACATCGTGACAGGATGTTGACACCGAGTATGGCAGGGCGACTTAGGGGATTTGACCGAAGGTCACGGTTTAAAGAAGCTTTCAATGAGATTCATTTTACTCTCTCTTTATCTTGCTCGGAATGACGACCTAAACTCGATCTAGACCCCTCTCTAGATCAGTACCTCAATGCTTTCTCTTGCTACCTCTTTTGATCTTAGTAGATTAGATGCAATTCGAAACCTCTCAAAGAAGCGAGTGTTTTTCGGTTATTAGATTGATTTTACATTACATAATGTTCCACGGATTCGATACCTTGGGTTCACCACTCAAGGGAAGAAGGGTTCCTTAACTACGACGAGGGATTTGTCTGCTTGCAAGTCCAAACGAACTTTGCAACGATAATCAAACGTCAACAAGCCCCTTTTTCTGGCGCCGTTGCCGGGGAACAAGTAATTAAGATCCAATCTAATATCTCATTTGTAAGTATTTTCAGTTTCTTTTTGATTTTTCTTTTGCATCTACTAAACTTCGATCATCCTCAAAAACCAATCTAATCTAGTTTTTGACTAATCCTTTTTATAGTTTTCTTTTCTTTTTAGATCTTTTGTATATTTTGTTTATCGCCAACCCTAACAGGAGATGGACGGCCACCTCTCCAACAAACCAAAAAATTTTGTGGATGATGCAGAAAAACTTTACAGGCAAGGGAGATGCGAAGCACGATCTAGGAAGGTGGGGATTGTAGGTCCAAACACCGGAGACGAAGGAACATCGGAATCTCCAAAGGAATCTCCACCCACAAGTCCGAAGAAAGAATCACCACCTACAAGTCCGAGAGATCAACCTCAACCGCCACCAATGGGAGAGGAGAGGAAGATCGGGGAGCTTTGCATCCCGGAGCTTGGTGATCTACCCATCCTCAAACCTAGCCGACATCGGGAGGACGTTTGAGATCAAGACTTCAACCATCCGCATGGTGCAACATACACCTTTCACCGGTAAAGAGGATCCAAACCTTCACATCCAAGCATTCATTCAACTTTGTCAGACATTCACGATGGAAGGGCTGGATCAAAATCAATTGAGGGCAAGACTTTTCCCATTCTCACTTCTCGGAAAAGCTTTGCAATGGTTCTATACTCTACCGGTGGAGATGGTGCAAAATTGGGAATCATTGATGAGAGCTTTCATGAAGGAGTACTATTCACCGGGTAAGACTCAAAGCTTGCGTAATAAGATTGCTACTTTTGCTCAATATCCTACGGAACTATCGCGGAAGCTTTTGAGCATATCAATGAGTACACCCGAGCCGTGCCACATCACAAGTTCCCAAAGGAAGACCTTGTTCAAAAGTTTTATCAAGGTCTCAATCTAGCATCAAGGACCGTAATTGACGCATCGGCGGGAGGATCTATTATTGAGCTAACTCCGACGGAGGCATTCACTCTTCTCAAGAAGGTTGTGGATAATGATACATGGGTGTCATCAGGACGTCTACTTCCGGTTCAACCAACGGGCAATTTTAAAGGTGTTTTGCAGGTTGAAAAGGAAGATCTTCTAGAAGGGAAGATTGACTCGCTCATGAGAAGATTGGAAAAGATGGAGCTAGAAAGAAGACCGCCCAAGACTTGAAGGCCGCCGAAGCAAGATCCACATGTGAAGAATGTGGGGAGTACAGCCATGTCCAAAAAGATTGTCCGGAGGAAGCAAAAGTGCTTGACTACATGAGAAAAGGAGATTTGCCGAACTTCCGCTACGGGCAAGGTAGACCTCAATTTAATGCAAGTTCGTCTATTCAAAATTCGGTGCCTCTTTGTATACAATTGAAGGATTTCATGGACGAGCAAGCAAAGATCAACAAGGACACCGTCACTAAGTTCAAGGCCATGGATAAAATCTTGGAGAATATTGATGGCAAGGTGATGGAGGTCGGGAGCTCCAACCAACAAGTGCTCAACATAATGAAGATATTGGAGACGCAAGTGAGACAACTTGCCGGGCGCTTAACCGCTAGTGAAGGAAGATTGCCGGGGCAGCCCCAAGGTCCCGAGACGGCAAAGGCTATTCAAACTCGGTCGAGAAAGGAGACTGAAGATCCCGAACTTCCAGCCGGTGCAAGGAAGCCTAAGCCAACCGTTGAAGCGGATGATCACACTAAGGAGAAAGTGACTACTATTCCGGAGATTGCTACCGAAGAGCCAGAATTCGAAGTGCCAAGTGATGATACGAAGATGACAACACTAAAGACACGCTACTTTCGAGGTAAAATTGATAATCATTTTCAAAAGTTTGTGGAAGTGGTGCGCAGGTTAAGCATCAACATGCCGTTATTGGACGCTCTCCAAGTTCCTACATATTCTCGCTACTTCAAAGACATACTTGCAAACAAGTATGAGATGGCAACACTTGGAGCAGACCATGTCAAGATGTCCGAACAATGTAGTGCTGCCATCGCAAATCAAGGGCCTGAGAAGCAAAGAGACCCTGGATGTCCAACTATCCCATGTTCTATTGGCTCATTCATGTTCGAGAAGGCATTATGCGACCTTGGAGCAAGCGTGAGTGTCATGCCAAGAGATGTGTTCGAGAAGCTACGCTTACCACTTGAGCCTACGTGTATGTGTTTAGAGTTGGGTGACAACTCTATCCGCTATCTCGTGAGAATTGCCGAAGATGTGCCCGTGAAAGTTGGAGATCACTTCATTCCCGTCGACTTCGTGGTACTTGAGATGGGAGAAAGGGAGAAGCCACCCCTCATCCTAGGGAGGCCCTTCCTCAAGACCGTCAGGGTGACGATCGACATTGGCAAGGGGGAGATTAAGTTCGACGTAAATGGCACACGAAGCATATTCAAGTTTCGTCCACGTTTCGAGGTATGCAACATGATCAATGCTAAATATGTTCCATCTCATCGTCGTTTTAGTAAGGAAGAGATAAGGAAGAAAGAGGAGCCCAAGATGAAGGAAGCAAAAGTGATCAAAGAAATCATTGCATCCATCAAGACCAAAGAACAAAAGCTGCCTATGAAGACCAAAAAGATGACTAGGCCGGAGAATAAGCCCGTGCCCAAGACGGTGCGGAAGTGGGTACCGAAGATTGCAACGCACGTAAAGAGCGTTGATCCAAAGTGAAGAAGACAAGAAGTCTAGCCATGGACTATAAACGAAGCGCTAGGCGGGAGGCAACCCGTTCGTCGAGTTAAGAATAAGCTACCGGGAGGACAACCCGTTGAGGAATAAAGCTGCCAGGAGGGCAACCCGGATTATTTACGATTTTCAAGTAAGTTGGTCTTAGAATTTGCTACACAATACTTGGTATAAACTCTTAAGTGGTTGAACTTATTTTTGAGACATTTAAGTTGCTCGGATGTTTCATTTGGATTTTATTTGACATAAACCTTTGACATGACCCATCCTACGGTTTATTTGCCTCTTTTCGAGAAACCAACTCCAAAATTTCAGAACCTACCCACACCTTTCATCCTCCTCATGATGACAAGGTTGGTTTGTTTTACCTCATAAAAACACACGAGTAGAGCCCCGCGTTGTTTCTTAATGATTTTAATCTTTGACGCATGCTAGGACTCGCGTGAACCTAGGTTTCTCTAGAATTAGAATTTTTTCAAGCCATATCCATTTTTGTTCATTCAAAACATCTCTCTCTTATTTAGCCAAAATTAGAACCTAAACCCACACCCCCACGGTCAAGCCGGAGGAGCTCGCTATCAATTAATGAAAGCAAGTGATCTCGGTGTAACCAAAATCAATGTAGTCGGAAAGTTTCGACTTACAAATGTTTTTGATGCCTAAAAACTCCTCTAAAAATACATTTGAGCTCATTGATATCTCTGAATTAATTTTTAATTTTCAGAATTAGAGGAGTGATTAGCATCTAAACATGAGCAAGGGAAGGTTTTGAACTTAATTGAACCTCTAATGACCCATGATGCATCACGGGAACACTTCATCATTCAAGAATCTTTTGGCGTGCATGGGACAAGCATGGGGGGCAGCATTGCTTTGATTTTTGCAGGTTATAAATGATGACATGGAAGGCAAGGAGGCATGGAAGTGACACAAAGGAAATGATCAAAGATGAGGACTTGACCATGAAAGAAAAAGGAATGGCTGAGAGAGTTTGGGCGGTGGATCAACGACATGAGGGCACAAGGTCATAATGCAACAAGCATCAAGTGGGAGAAAACCGGAGCTGAGGCAGGGGGCAGGGACCCCAGGCCAGTCAGCCCAGGCCGGCCTGCCCTATATTTGTACCCCCTGCCTCCATCTTTCACAGGTGAGTCTCTTGCTTGCTTACTAGTTCGTGTTCTTGAGCTCTCTGTCCAGAACCTCCAGAAACTCTAGAAAAATTCTTTCTCCTCTCTTGAGTCCAAAAATTCAGAGAATTGCATCACAAACTTTGCTCTTCCATATACTTCTTTTGTGTGTATTTCTACCGGTGAGAAACCCCCGGGAGAGTTTGTTTGTAATTTGTGCAGCAACTACAAGATGAAGAAGGTCTTTGGCAAGGTTCTTGGGAGGAAGACGCAATCATCATCATCAAGGCCGGCATCAACAAGTTATTCGTGGAGGCACTCGGTCTCCGAGTCACCGCGAAGCATGGAAGAGGACGTGGCGCCATCAAGGAGCGACACCATGCTCCTCAGTGGAAGGAGAGACACCCGAAGCTCGTCTATACGGTACACCAAACCGCAAGGGCGAACGGAGGAGCCCCCCGTTCCACCTTGTCGTTCGACTCGTTCATCCGCTCCACCACCATACACTCCGCGGCGTTGCAAGTATGGATTTCTTATGATGTCGGAGGAGGAGGAGAGGCTTGGGCGCCTAGAGAAGAGGGTTGTGCCAAATGTTGACTTTGATGATGATGCTCTCCAAGTATTGGGATTTTCCCCGGATATCTATCAAATGATGAACAACCTTGGATGGGGGCAATTTTCCGATGGAGTAGGAGTGAGTATTCATTTGGAGCTTGCCATGGAGATTCTCATGACCATGGCACCAGTTATTAATGAAGGGGTGCCATCCCTCTCATTTCGGTTGAAGGATGATGAGCACATAGTTTCTAATGAGCAAATTAGAGAGTTGCTCGGTTTTCAGAGGGAAGCCTCGGAGCAAGTTAATGCTAGTGAAAGTGTGTTGGAAGGATTTTGGAGCATGATTTCAGGAGAAGACAACCGGCAAAGAAATAGCATTCGGAATCCCATCATCCGGATATTTCATTCTTGGATGAGCAAAAGGATTTTGGGAAGAATGAGAGAGTCCAAGGTCACCGATATGGAAGTTAATTGGCTTTATTCGGTGTTGATTGCAAGGCAAGCCATTGATCCATCATATATTATGATCAATCAGTGGTGTTGTGAGGCAATATCGGGGAGTGGACAAATTGGTTCGGGATGCTATCTCTCTATGATAGCAATTTCTGTGAAGCCGGGCATTACATGAAATCCAAAATTCATCCTTACGGGAAACTCACTTGGAATTGATTATATGAAGCAAGGAAAATTTATTAGTGGAGATGAGAAGAGAGGGTACAAGGTGGCAAAAGTCAATGTTCCTCTCCCCAACATGAAGCTGAAATTATTTATTGAAGGGAGAGAGAATTGGTTAGAAGAAGGAATTCTCGTACCGGCCAAGAAGAACAAGAGGGGAAGAATCATAGAAGAAGGTTCATCCTCCGCAGCCCAAGAGCAAGGAGGAGCGGCCTACCATCAACCCTATGGCAGAATTCCTATGCCACCACCTCACTACGGAAGTGTGCCAATGCAAGCATGGGGGAGTGGTGCAGCCATGCCACCACCTCCTCCAACATATTATCCACCAACTTTTATTATGCCCAATGAAGCCTTTCTGGCACCTTATGCAAGCATGCCCCAACCCCAACAAAGTGCAGCCATTATTGGGGCATATATGCAAAGGAACGAACAAGACGTCGAGAGGATTCGAAGCCATGTCAACCATTGGCATGAAGGAACGGCGGGAATCGCCCATCAATTGGGACGTCTTCAACTCATGCCGCCTCATCAATTTCATGGAGGGGCCATGCAACAATACTATGAGCAAGGATTCAATGAAAGCCAACCAATGGAGCAAGGACAATCGGATGAAGAATGAAGAAAGAAGAAAGGGACGGAGTTTTTAAGTGTGGTTTGATTTTTCCTTTTCCTTTTCTTTATTTTCATCTTGTGTGCGTTTATGTTTGCGTAGTATTTTTCTTGTTTTTATTTAATTTCAGGATGTGTGGTAGGAGTAGTTTGTTATCCATCATCATGAATAAGTTTCACCATTGCTTTATGATCTTAATATGAATGGAGAATTTGTACCATGTTGATATGTGATGATGATTGCCGCTTTCCTCAATCTTATGCTTGTTTTATGCATGTTTAAGCTAGTGCTCTCTTCTAACATGAATCTGAAATTTAATTAAATGCTAGCCTAATCTTGTGTGGAGGTTATGATAACTCAAGTCCCATAGTTCTTTTCGTTGCTCTCAACTTTGGATGAATCAAAGAACCTTTTTATTCTCAAAAAGTTATCCTAACCTTGTCATGAGTATCACTTGCATTTTGCTCTACCCACCCAAAGCCTAAGTTTACTTGAGTGCAAAACCTTAGTATATACAAGATTTATTTTTTGGTGCATTGATTCAAGGCCTGATTTCTCTGGCCCGAGACTAAGAAGCTGGTCATTCCGTTTTTGTGTATCGTTCTTTATGCTAGCCTTTTTATCTGTGCATTGTGAGTTTCCACATTGGGAATTTCGCAAACCTCGCCGGATATCCAACCAAAACCCAAATATATCTTTTTTGTGTTCACCTCCTTGACCACAACCCAATACATGAGTATGGATGAATATTTTGGAGAAGATTACAAGGAAGGTACTTCAAGTGAGAAAGGGAAACTTCCAAAAGGATCCCTAGAAGATTTTTCGAGTGTCTCTCTTAGAAAAAATGAGAGCTTCAATTCCCACCTTGGCATATTTATCACCTCTTTGTCCGAGGACGAGCAAACGTCTAAGCATGGGAGGGGGGTTGCCAAGGAAGTACTAGTACGACCTAGAGTTCAAGGGGAGCAAATAAAAAAATGATGAATGAAAAAGAAAGAGAAAAAATATAATAAAGCTCCCCGGTTCTCTAGCTTTGTTTAGTGCTTTTTGAGTTTTCAAAAGGATTCAAGATCAAGGTCCATACTCATTTTTCCAACCATGTGCAATCCGATAACGAGGACTTCATTTGTGCCTTGGGATCACTCTTTGCCATTTGCACATGTCCACCTATCTAAAAGTGTGTCTTCATCTCTCCCCACTCCTTGATAACATTATTTTTCCAATGACCTTTTTGACGAGTCTCGGTAAGACCATGAGAAGCTAGTCTTGTTTTAATAATATCTCAACTATAATATCTTGGTAGGACTAAACTTTCCTATAGCTCCACATAAAGCTTTCCACCATATACTTTGAGAGAGGAAAGGAGTAGAACAAGTAGGCTTGAGAGACAAGTGAGATGAGAGTACATGAGCAAAGTGCGAGATGGTTATTTTTGATTTTGGTAAAGCAATTTTTCTCTTTATATCATTCTTTATTTTTCAAAATTTCTGAGATTTGTTTAAAAGTTTGAGAGCTTGATCAAGTACTTGTGGAAAGAGCTTGAATGATATCTACCCTCCATAAAGATAAAAGTTAGTACATTATGGAAATTTAATGAATATAAAACTAGAGAGCATTATGTTTTCTCATGTATGATCAAGTGTAGGGTTTGAACATCGAAGGGCAACGCTGATATCCACAGAAGGCTTACTCGAGGACGAGCAAGGTTTAAGCATGGGGGGATGTTGGCGGTCGATTTCCGTCAACCTAGCCACTTGTTTACCTTCTATGTTGGTATTAATTTGATATTCACACTAACGATCCTAACCCCCATTATATGCTATGTTCGCACTCGTGCACGGTTTTTGGAGTTTGTTGTTTACACAGGAATCAAGAGCTTAAATGAAGACTTCCGGGTAAAGTTTATCGAGGGATTTACAAGGTGATCATGGACCCCGGAACAAGTCAAGATACAAGATGAACATGACTCCAAACAAGCCAAGGACTAAAGCGTGTAGCCGAGAAGTGCGGAGGACCTAGACGGAAGATGCGGGAGTTCATTCGCAAAGCCTCCTCATCTAAACCGTGAGGAAAATGACATCAAGGGCCCACATGCAACTCGGCAAAAACTCAAGAAATCGCGAGAAGCATCCGGAAGAAAGGCGGCACCGAACTGGGCCAGGATGGTCCCAGGCCGGCCGGCCCAGCCCATTCTGGGCCCTGTTAGCTGCCCCCTTTGACCTAGCTGATCCTCGGGCTATTTATAGCCTCGGTACCCTGAGCCACGTATCAAGCAATTCGTCATTCGCCGCCGAGGAGCAGGGGAGCTTGAGGGACACCACCCCGGAGAGGAGGGTCGAGTTAGTCGTCTAGGGTTTGCCTAGCCGACATGGGAACCTTGCAAGGAAGACCACGTCGGAGTTTCGAAGGCGTGAATCAAGGTCAAGGTAAGATCCCGGTTGGATCTTATTCATGTATTCATACTTTTGATGGAGTTTTAATGGATCCGATTCTTAGCGATCAAGTACTTTCGTTTGCAATTCTTGTTCTTGCTTGGGTGTTTTCCTCCTCAATCTATTCTCGAGATAGATTGCATGGGATGTTCTTGTAGCCGTGGTGGCTAGAGGTACATACCCGATCTACCAAGTAGTTCAACGCACTCCTTGCGGGTGTGCTCTAAGATTCGACCGCATAGAAAGAGGAACATCATGACAGGATGTTGACACCGAGTACGACGGGGCGACTTAGGGGATTTGACCGAAGGTCACGGTTTAAAGAAGCTTTCAACGAGATTCATTTTACTCTCTCTTTATCTTGCTCGGAACGATGACATAAACTCGATCTAGATCGGTACCTCAATGCTTTCTCTTGCTACCTCTTTTGATCTTAGTAGATTAGATGCAATTCGAAACGTCTCAAAGAAGCAAGTGTTTTTGGTTATTAGATTGATTTTACATTACATAATGTTCCACAGATTCGATACCTTGGGTTCACCACTCAAGGGAAGAAGGGTTCCTTAACTACGACGAGGGATTTGTCCGCTTGCAAGTCCAAACGAACTTTGCAACGATAATCCAATGTCAACAAGCGCTCAACTTAAACCGAACCTCAAAACCTTCATCAAGCAACTGCGATCTTAACAACAGGTTAAAACCAAGTGACTTGACCAAAGCCACACACTTTAAGGTCACCTTGCTGCTCACCTGAACTGGGCCTCCAGACAGCACTCGCCCCTTCCCATTGTCCCCGAAAGTGATGTACTCCCTGGTACTGACCAGGGTGAGGCTGGAGAACCACCTTCGATCTCCGGTCATGTGTCGCGAACAACTGGAATCGATCAACCAAAAGTCCTCCAAGACTCTTGCCTGCAAAACACTACGTGAAAAATAGACATTGGTAACGAGCACGGATGGCCAATGGTAACGGACAAAATGCCCATTACCAATCAAGCGTTACAAATGAGCCAACAAAGGTAACGTATGGGTCGATGCCCATTACTGATGACACGTAATTGTAACGGGTGTCGAACAAAGACCATTACCACAACTACTTACCGGTCACCTAAAATGGTTGTTTCTCCGGGCCCACTGGGGCCTTTGGTAACGGGCATAGACACTGAGCCCGTTACTCATAACACGTATTAGTAACGGGCGTCTAATAAAGATCATTACCGAAACTAGTTACCGATCACCTGAAATGTCTATTTCTCTGGGCCCACGTGGACCTTTGGTAACGGGCACAGAAATCGAGCCCGTTACATGAACTCAATATCGGAGACGTTTGCTGTGGAGACACGTCTCCACGAAAGGAGACACATTTTTTGTACGCGTATCTCCTTTGTCTCGACAAAAGGAGACGCGTGCTCTGGACGCGTGTCTCCTCTGTCTCGACGAAAGGAGATGCGTGCTCTGGACACGCGTCTCCTCTGTCTCGACGAAAGCGTCAACATCTAGGGACCACCTGTCAGTATTAGTAACTGGCCTTTATGCAGCCTATTACAGTGTTGTCATACTTGTAACGGGCATTCCAAGTGAAGCCCGTTACTCACGGATTAGTTTTTCTAACGTGCCTTACTTAACGCCCGTGACCGATACGTAGGGCACCTACAGTAACCTGCCTGTTTTCTGGCTGCATCCCTGAACCAGCCAGGATTTGGCAGCCACCAGATCAGGGGCTGCATCCTGGAAACAACTAGGATTTGCAGCCACCACATCAATGCAAGGAGACATCACAAACACATTCTCATCACATATATACACAAGCAAGCTTACATATATATACACACAATACAAGATAACATCAAGTTCCTCATCAGATCGACATGCATGCTAAAGTTTCAAATTCCTCATTGGTGCTTTGTTTGGATGGAGTCCTGAGAAAACTGCCTAAACCAGGGAACAACATCTGAACCCAGCCAAGTAGGTTTCTCAGGCAGTACTAAACAAGCCTAAATGCAGCAAGTTTCAAGTTTGTCAGGCAGTACAATGAACTCACGGTGCACCATTATAGAAGTTGTCATTTCGGTTGAGGATCTCCTTAAGAATGTACTCGCACAGCATCTCCCAGACCAGATTTAGATCTTCTGTAGAAACATTTAGGGCAGGTTTGAAATCCTGCAAAATACAATCATTATGAGAGTATAAGTACAAATCAGTTTCTAAAATCAAATGGAGAATATGAGCAGAGACAAGGGTGAGCATTATCTACTTACAACAGCCTTCTTGATGTGAGGTATGTCTTCGAGTAGTCTGAACATATTGAATGCCACATGGAATCCATGCAAAAGGACCCCGATGGCTACTGAGCGCACTGCGCATCAAGGTACCAAAATGACAAGTTAATGCAGTACCAAATTGGTATGAAGGGACCATAAAAAAACCTCGGTCTTACAGTGGTATTTGTCTTGTGTTTGAATGTCTGATTGGTTTTTAGCTTTTTCTTCATTCCTTTCATCACTTCGTCCTTTAGGCATATATTTTCAAAGGCCCTGCATGATCAACAATACCGATTAGAAACACTAAGAGATTGAATTTTATGAACAAAACCTACAAGATACGGACCAATTCACAAGCGCTCGGAGGTCATCGAACATTCGTGTGGGATGATGTTTAGCAGAATCTTGATACCAAACCTCTTTGTACTTCATACAGATGATCAGTGTTATAAAGTGGCCACCGGTGCAGAAGGCACCCACCACAGTCATTCGTCATTACATTTCTCAATGCTTGTACTACAAGGTTAGCCTTCTTACCAATCTTTTTGGTCGTGAGAACCTGTGGATCCAAAAACCCAACACTGATCTTCATCTCCGCTGCCTTGTCCATCATTTTCCTACAAAAAATCCAAATGTTAGCATGCATGAACTTTGTGGTCAAAATTAAAGGAATATCTTTTTTGGTTTTAAGGCACTTACAAGGTCCACAACCTCAAGAAGGTATCATCTAGAGCAACCAGGGTTATAAGGTCATACACATCACTGAATGCAATGTTTAACATTAAATCACCATAACCATGAAAGGAGTCTTTAGGCAACTTTGCTGGAAAACTAAGTTTATCCTTACTATGTTCCATGGCGTAAGCATGCAACCTGGCACAATTCGGTCTAGCAACCTGTAAGTCCGCTTCTGACAACATAGGCACAACAGGCTTGTATTTTGGATCCGGTTTTGTCCAAATACAGTTAAGAAGCTCATCTCTAGGCAGAGGTTTCCTAGCCCCCTTCTTCTGCGGTGGCTGCTGCTCAGGCGGAGATTGGTTGTCCTCCACCTGTTGCAGAGGCTGCTGTTGCTGTTGCTGCTTAGGCGGAGATTGCCTGTCCTCCTCCTGTTGCAGAGGCTGCTATTGTTGCTGCTGCTTAGGCAGAGATTGCCTGGGCTCCTCCTGCCGTTATCGATGCTCCTGCTGCATAGTTTTGCTGATCTGCTGCTGCTTAGGCGGAGATTGCCTGGGCTCCTCCTGCCGTTATCGATGCTCCTGCTGCATAGTTTTGCTGATCTGCTGCTGCTTAGGCGGAGATTGCCTAGGCTCCTCCTGCTATTGTCGATGCTCCTGCTGCGTAGTTTTGCTGACCTGCTACTGCTGCTGAGCTTTCTCTTGCTGATGCTGAGCTGCAGTATCTCCATCTGATGCTGTACCCCTGCTACCTGATGTGGGTGCAGGGTTGGTATTTCTCGTAATGGGTGGTACATGGATCCTGTTCTTTGACCATGGATCCTTAAACAGAGAGCCTCAGCTAGGTTGTTACTTCATCCCCCCAATTGGTACAGGCAGAGGGTAGTGACCTGTATTGCCCCACACAGAACTAGGTTGCACCACAACATACCCATCCTGCACCGGTACTGTATGGAGAGTCTTTTGCAATGGAAAGATAGTGGCTAGTGCGAGCTCTACTTTATTCCCGGTGCCATCCAAATGGCTGCACTTGGTTCGCTCTGTTAGATTATCTATTGTGTCTAGCATAGGTGATCGACTATCAATGTGTTGTTGACTACCTTCGTCCTCGTTGACACGCCAATGGTCTTCCTCTCTGCCACGTGCTTCTTCTTCCTCACTGCCATGCACATCTTCTTCCTCGGGGCCGAGCACATATTCTTCCTTGCTGCTACTGACAGGTGGTGATTGGGAAGGATGAAGTACATTTTCTGGTATATCGACCACGCCTGATCGTCTTAGCATGTCAACAACTATGATGAATGATTCACCAACTATCTCTTCCCTCTCCATATCAGGCTTCTTGTTCCTCTTCTTCCTGTACATTCCAGCAAACTCTTCACCAAACCCTTTACCCCAGCCAAGTGAACTAGACATGCCTCAGACCCGACCTCGATGCTCTGGAGGCTCAAGTGCTGCGGTGAGGATATCATTCTCCCTAACCCCATGGAAAGAAGCATCGCTAGCCTGAGCTGAAAGTGTTTCACCCTAGTTGCTACCCCCACCACCACAGGGTTACTGAATGTTATGTCCCCACTTCCTTCACTAGTGGTCTTCCTCTTCCCTACCCTTGCCCGCAGATAAGGCCTCGAACGTCCAGGAAATTGGTCCCAAGGGTTTTGTTTTCCTTCTTTAGCTAGCTTTGCATCCTCCTCCTCCCACTATTTCCTTTTACGAACATAACCTTTTCTGCCCGTCCTGTGTGGCTTATTATGCAATGCTCTCTTTTCTTTCATCCCCTGGCTCAATTGCTGAAATCTAGGAGAATTGGTTTCCTGCACAAACACGGTCCAGTCTTCTGGCTGCAAAAGGCATGCTTCACAAAGGGAGTCTCCTCTTGGCTCACATATATTTTTTTCTTAAATGAGCCTTGAACCGCCATTGCAAGATTGCAATCTCTGACATAGCTGCCTTAACTGCCTTCTTGCGAACAGATTCAGCCTGATTGGCTGGGTAATCTAGCTTTTCCTCTAAAACTGTGAACAACTCTTCCTTCTCAATTGGTGAGAGATATTCAACCACCTTGTTGATTGACACCCTCTCTCGAGCAATGAGGCCTCAGACCAATACAAATCTATGCCTCACAGCATCTGGGGTAGGTCAAAATTTTTTATCAAGTCCAGTTGCGGTCAACTTGTCTTCTGGCCATTTGGTTTGTGCCCTTGACCCGCGGGATCGAGGACTACTTGTAGCAGTATGATGAGTGGCCCTGTGAAGAAGGATCACCGTCGATAGGCTGTGAACAAGGTTTACCGTTGATGAGTTGTGATGGTGCACTGGAGGTAGAGGAGTTTGGTGTTGTGGGAGACTGCATAGATGATATGTCAGGTTGTCAGTAGAGCAACATAAGCTAGACTGAAAACCTAAACAAAATTAGATAAATTCTTATTCTCTGTCAGGCAAAATAGTTGATATTAGCATATAGGTTGGTGATAGGTGCTAACCATTTTGACAGGGTGAAGCAATATGCTTATATATCAAAGCAGAGACTAAATTCCTTCAACTGCTTCCTTGTCCAACTTCAGCAGCAATGAATTGTGTGTTCCATGTGTACATGCAACAAGAGGACAAAGAAATCAGAATTAAAGTATGCTAATAGGTCCAAAGCATAACTATCGATCTGGTACATTCAAAGCATAACAAAATTAAAGCATAACAAAAATTGGCGCACCAGGAATATGAAAATGAATTTCAATAGTTCATATAAGTTCATCTGTTAGCAACAATTTATTCAAACAGACTTGGAGCAATAAAATTCATCCGTCAAATCCACAGCCAAACAATTAAAAATGAACTATTAAGGCATGCTATACTAATGCAGGCAATTCCAGGAGAATGTTCCTATGTGAACTGACCCTAAAGGCCTAAACAACTGTAAAGTAGCATGTCTCCCTAATCCACCTTGACAGGAATAGCAGATTGGGTGGCCGAGCAGAGAGAGGGCATTGGGGGTTCAAGCAGCACTAACCTCTATCGCGAATGAAGTAGTTGTTCTCGTGGTGGTCGGAGAGGCCTGATCTGCGTCGCCTCGTTGCCTAAGGTGGCCGGGTCGTCATTGTGGCCGGGGATGCCAGATCCGCGTCACCGTCTTTAGGTTGGCCAGGACGTCGTTCGCACGCCAGTAACCGCGTCCTCATCACTGTCGTCACGGCTAGAGCCGCTTCGCTGACGTCACACCGGGACCAGTGGGGCTGGAGAAGAGCAGGGCTACGGCGGGGAGAGTGGCAGTGGCGGGCTAGGGCTGGAGAAGGAGCAAGGCGGCGGCGGGGAGAGTGCGGGCGTGGTGGATCTTTCTAGGATTTAGACTCCAGAATATAAGTCCCCTGCGTGCGCGTTACTATGTTCACGGAAATTTCTGGCGTGCCCTTGAACGGCTCTTGTGGAATTGGAATTCCATGGGCATTACAGTCAATATAGGTGGGAATTTTTGAGCAGCACACGCAAGGTTTGCCTACTGACATTGACAATGGATAGTCATCGCCGACGCTGGTTAGTAAACCCGCGTCGCCTTCGTTGGCAGGTAGGTCCGGGCGGTTATCTTCTTTATATATGCTGCTGACACTGACGCGTTTGCTCGACACCATTTTTTAGAAATGAAACTTGCATCCATCAAATATTAGAGCTGGTAAAACAGCACCTAAAAATTCATTAAAAATAACATCAATTCATATTTGGACATTTAGTATTTTAATAAAATATCAACAGTCACACTTGTGTACCCAACATTCTTATAATTCGAATATACATCTCATGCTTGTGATATAATAATTCTAATAACATCTTAGTTTGCTCCAAAAATTCTACAAATTGACGTAGCAACATAATTTGGGTACCTAAACTTGTCATAAAAAATTCAAATGGTTTCGATAAAGGAAGAATATACTTATGTACAAATGGCTACATCTCTCATATAGTTTCCTAGAATGTTGCTTGAACATTGAAGTTTTCCACACTTTGCAACATGTTCGATCTCGTACGCATTTGAAAATTTAACACAAGCTTGTGTTCACCTTAAGATTACGAAATGCAAAGTTTCATTACTAATGGTTGTGGAAAACAAATATTATTTCTATGTTGTACTTACAAAGAACAAGATAAGGCATATAAACATTATTCACGAAACAGAATATACACTAAACAATGAAATTAATGAAAAGATGGGGATTTTAGAAAAAAATAGGAAAAAACCAACAAATTTGGACTAAGTATGATGAAGAAATACATGTTACAAAATTTGACTGCAGAGTAAAATGAGAAATGCGAATTGTTCTTCATTCCAGTAGAACAGAGGAGGTGGTTAACCCGCGTCTCATTTGCCCCTCCAATCCTCGTCTCCTACGCCCATCCAAGAGAATAAAGGAGGAACCAGACTAGCAGAGGTCACCGCCGCCACCGTCGTGCCCGCTTTGACATCCAAGAGGGCACCCTAGGCCTCTAATGCGGCAAATGAGACCACCGCAACCTTCGATTTGACTAAAAACGTGACAAATCAAATTTTGTGGATGCGACACAGAATATGTAATAATTTACATTCAAGATACATAATTTTTATTGATGCTTCCACCTACATCCCGATGATCATCCTACTGATGGCGTACTCCACCGGGATGCTGAATGCATGCGTCCAGGGGTCGAACTCATGACGGATGCGACACTCGGCGCTGCAGTAGTGGATGATCCCTGGGGTCTCCGGCCCGTAGCGCCTACATCCCGCTACCCAAATGCAAACGTGGGGATTCTGGACGGGCAGCAACGAAATGTCATTGTCACCGTCACGAAGCCAGTACCGCCACACAATGTTTTCGAGATCCCAGCGCACGAGGAAGCGCAACCGCCGCAGGTTGTGGTTCTTCGACTACCTGTTAGGGGGCGACGCCCCACCGCTGATTTCGTGGAGTAGTGCCATCGCTTCGGGGTCTGTAGAGTTGCAACGGTACTTCAGCATCACTAAGAAGTACTTCGCATCAGCGTCTTTGGCAGCGGTCTTTCCGACGAGCTTCAGACCCTCATCGGGATTCTGCCGCCTCATCAACCTCTCCATCCCCTCGAAGCATAAGGCCTCCGGATGTTCGGCGAGGCAGAAGCGCTGCTCCAACAATGACCTCACGTGGCGATTCTTGCACACATCACGAAGCTCACGCAGCGACACTTGCAAGAGTACCTCATCCAAGTCGCAGATGCGCCGGAAGGTGCCGCAGACCTGATTACGAAGGATCAGGAAACGAACGACGGGCTCATCCTTGATGGAGCGAAGGATGATCTGGGTGATCAGTTCATCTGGCAGCAGCTCCATCAAGCACACCGTGGCCATCAAGGAGAAAGGGAAAGAAATGGAAAGGCGACAGGATCTGGAAATTGAAAGGCGACGGGGTTTGGAAATTGAAAGGTGACGCGGCCATTTATAAACACCTATTACTAATAATATGGAATTTGAAAGGTGACGCGGTTTGGCTGCTGACGCCTGGGCCCGACAACTGCCCCTGCCCCTCCACCTTCCTACGAAATTGAAAGGAGACACGTGTTTTTGGATGGTTTTGCTCCCAAAAAATGATTCCCGAGGCGTAGTGCGACGTGGGGCGTGGGAGGCGCCCTGACTGTTCCGCGTCTTGTCATCATAAATCCCCGGCTGGTTGCTCCATAGTTATATCGTTTGTTTCGCTTCATCTTCTTCCCCCTCTCCATCACCACCACAGTCTCCGGTCACCGAGAGATCACCAACAAGGAGTGAGAAGAGCATGGCGTCGAGTGACCTGTCGGCGAAGCGAAGACGAAGGGAGGATGACGACGACGAAAGCTGTCGTCGGAGGAAGTTGACCATCAAGGAGAAGGGGAAGGAGTCGGCGGCGCCCAAGGAGAAGGAGAAGGAGGCAGCCGACATCAGCTTCACCGTCAAACTACTCCAGGGCGCATTCATGAAGCTCCGAGATGTTGGCGCAGTGTTCAAGATCGAGGCGCCTGACCATTGAAAGGCTGACAACGTCAAGGGTCTCGCCTTCATGATCCACGTGTTGGCTGAAAAGCTTGAGAAGCTCCCCGTGGTCCAGCGGTCTATCCTCGGTGACGACGGCTCCGATGGCGGGACTCCGACAGCAGCGACTGACTAATTGATCCACTCCTGTACCATTAATAATGTGTTTGTGATTATTATGTGTTCGTCAGTTTTTTCGTCAGGTTGTTAGACTGCTTTGTTTGTTTATCGATCATGAACTACTTAGTTTGTTTGTCGATCATGAACTACTTAGTTTAGTTGTTGGATTTTGTATGTCATGAACTCGATCTAAGAGATGCGGGCAGATCCATCCGCGTCGCCTACAGTATCTGTTACTTCTATGATGAACTCGATCTTAGAGACAATAGAGATTCATTGGCTACGTGGGTTAGTAAACATGCGTCGCCTTCGTTGGCAAGTAGGTCCGGGCGGTTATCTTCTTTATATAGGCTGCTGACACTGACGCGTGGGCCTGACACTATTTTTTTAGAAATGAAACTTTCATCCATCAAATATTAGAGCCGGTAAAACAACACCTAAAAATTCATTAAAAATAACATCAATTCATATTTGGACATTTAGTATTTCAATAAAATATCAACAATCACACTTGTGTACCCAACATTCTTATAATTTGAATATACATCTCATGCTTGTGATATAATAATTCTAATAACATCTTAGTTTGCTCCAAAAATTCTACAAATTGACGTGGCAACATAATTTGGGTACCTAAACTTGTCATAAAAAATTCAAATGGTTCCGATAGAAGAATAATATACTTGTGTACAAATGGCTACATCTCTCACATAGTTTCCTAGGATGTTGCTTGAACATTGAAGTTTTCCACACTTTGCAACATATTTGATCTCCTACGAATTTGAAAATTTAACACAAGCTTGTGTTCACATTAAGATTACGAAATGCAAAGTTTCATTACTAATGGTTGTGGAAAACAAATATTATTTCTATATTGTATTTACAAAGAACAAGATAAGGCAAATAAACATTATTCACGAAATGTAATATACACTAAACAATGAAATTAATGAAAAGTTGGGGATTTTAGAAAAAAATAGGAAAAAAATCATCAAATTTGGACTAAGCACGATGGAGAAATACATGTTACAAAATTTGACTACAGATTAAAAGGAGAAATGAGAACTGTGCTTCGTTCCAATAGAACTGGGCCCCACCCTAATTAGAGACGCGAGATGGTTAATCCTCGTCTCATTTGCTCACACAAACTATTCTTCATTCCAATAGAATAGAGGATGAAGCAGAGGGCGCCGCAACCTTCGATTTGACTCAGAAATGTGACAAATCAAATATTGTGTATCAATAACCGATTGGACGATACTTTACATGATAGAAGAAGACATTACATTCATAACGAAGCCTACATTCATCACTATAGAAATACATGCAAACCCCCTCTGGCTCGGCTCCGTACCGCAGAATGCTTTGCCTGCACAATGTTGAATGTTGCCTCGCGCCACCACCATTGGCAGCCTCGGCTGGCGAAGGCCACGGCGGAGGGCGACACTCCTAATTTGCCAAGCCAGATTGACCCCATGATGTCGGAAATCTAGGGATTGCACATTGCTGATCAAACGCAGACGCCACTGCCCGTGCTCCTCGCCCTCAACCTGTTTCATGTACGCAATTGTAGTGGTGTCGGCGTCGGCACCACTGTTGGCTCTCTAGAGGAAGACGACGGCCACATAGGCCGCCCCTCTGTGCCCATCCTTGGCAGCACGGTGGAGCTCGTCGAGGGGAGGCTCAGGGCTGCGGTTCCTACCGAAGATGTCATCCATCCCGGTGAGGAAGCAGGCCGCCGGGTTGCCGGCTACAGCCAGGCTACGAATGAAGATGTCGTAGCCGACGGGGTCGTTGTTCTGCATCTGCTCGATTAGAACCCGATCCAGTGCCAGGCGCCTACCGACGTCTCTGTCGCGGTAGGGGCGGAGCATGTTCTTGCAGGTAGCCCATAGGCTTCAGAGGTCCCCCATAGGCTGATTCAATGTTGCACCGACTCGGCCAATGATGATCGCCAGCACATCCTCTGGGAGTTCTGTGAGCGACCGCGGGTGCTCCCTTGATGCCATGAGTGCCGGCGTGGAAGGAAGTCGCGCGGTGTGGAGCAGAGGAGGCACAGCGGAGGGGCACGATGGAGGGGCACGACAAAGACAGTTGTGGTTTTTTCGCGGGTAGATGAAGGGGCTGTGGTGGTTTCGCAGGTAGATGAAGGGGCTGGGGCAATAGTTATTTATTTTGGAGAGAAGATACAGGAGACACGTCTCCGATGAGTGGATACAACTAATTGCACATCTCGCTTATCGAGGAGTCAAACTCTTTGAAGTTTGACCAAGTGTAGACAAAATAATATCAATACTCTCCGATGAGTGGTACTGCTAATTGCACATCTTTCTTATCGAGGAGTCAAACTCTTTGAAGTTTGACCAAACTCTTTGGAGAGTTATCGGCGACACGGGTTTTGTGAACACGCGTCTTCTTTGTCGGGCGGGCAGGTTGTCTTTTTTTATATAGGCTGTGTTGACGGCTATTAAGTACCATTTTCATGGCCGTCAACTCCTGCAAATTGGAGCATGAAATGCACATCCACACAAGGATAGGAGCTTAAACTAATACTCTCCACTGGTGTCGATGTCTATTCGAATGCAGGTATTTAGCATAGGAAATGAGAAGAATCCATGAACATTCACTCCACTCCAATCCAAGGCACTCAACTTCTGGCCAATGAGGGGTTGCCACATGGATAGTCCAGGATCCATGATGTCACCAATCCATATGAAGAGCTCTCAACGAATCACACGCTGCCATGTCAGCATCACATGGATCTATGGGCCCACTTTGCTAACCAAACCGCTAGGAAACTTGGCATGCACGGAGGATGAGCATCAGGGCCCACATGGAAGTGAGCCAGAGGAAACACAGGCCAGGTGGCCACCCGAAGGGGCCGGCCGACCCTAGGTTCGGCCGAACTGACCTAGGGTCGGTTGATCCTGGCCCTCCACATGGCTTCCTCCTATTGGCTCTTGGCTGCATCTCGGGGTGTTTTGTAGCATTTGGAGCCTCGAAGCAAGCCACTCGCTTTCCTAACAATAGAGGGGGAGGGGCCTCATTTCACATACACTTCGAAGCTCTCAAGTTCCACTTCTTTTTTGTGTAGCTCTCTCTCTCTCTCAAATTCTGCCCATGTGAGGTGATTCTCACCTCTATGTGGTAGAATGGGGTTGAGAAGAGATCTAGACTAGGATTAGTTGATAGATAGAGTAGGAGTGAGGAGTGAGTTGATGTCCTCGTGGATGCTTGTTCTTCATTTAGATCAAAGTGAGTATTTCGACATTTCTTATTTAGACTATGGTGGACATCATGCATGAATGATATGTTCTTGTGTTCTTGGCTTGTTCATAAGTTAGAGGCTTGTGTTCTTCGTAACACAAGGCTTCGATCCTTTAGAGCTAGTTCATTAGTTCAAGTATCTGTTTGTATGCTTTGATCCTGTTTAGTTGAGTAAGTTTGTTGTATCTCGTTTGCATCCAAACATTTCTTGCTGCTCAGTAACTTGATGACTAGTATGATTTGATCCGTTCTCTCTCTTGTTCGTGGTCCCGAATTTATATGTGTTGCTATAGTATTGTTAGCAGGTCGACAAATGTAACCGTGCTATAGTAGTTATCGGGAGTGCAGGCGTGGTGTCTGGAGTCTGGTTAGCCTACGAAGACCATGTGCATTTGCGTAACGATAGAGGTAGGCCGCAGTGGTGACAGCCTGTTGGACCCTTTGAAACCCTCTGCGTCTGTGTACCGAGTTGGGCCCCGTTGCCAGAACATTGGCCTCTCCCTAAAAAGTTAGGATGGGCTGGCGCTCCATGGAGAGGACTAATAGCGGACAGATCCATCTTGAGAGTTAAGTTCCTTAAGAAAGTGCTTCTCACATCCCTACCTATCTCAGTAGTAGCTGGTGTCCTTGGATAGACCCTCTTTGGTTACTCTCTCGTCCTAGGAACGAAACCCTACAGGAATACTCATTCTCCTAGGGAGAAGTGCTACAACGGTGTATCCGTGCGCTTGCGGATTCGTTCGCACTCGTCAGTGTACATAGGAATTTCTTACACGCTCATGCTATCACGGCGCCTAGTGGTGACATTAAGAAACACCAACAAGCATTTCTGGCACCGTTGCCGGGGATGGCTGTTGTTAGCCTTTCGAATCCGTCTATCCTCGTATTTATGTCTTTCATTTTCTTCTACCTTCACCCCTGTTACCTACCGAGATATCCCTTTTTGTTTTTCTTTACTTCTACCTTTACCCCCGCTATCCATGGAAGGTTATCCTTGTAAACACCTTCCACCTTTGAGGAGTGAAACCTCAGAGCCATCTTTGCCAAGACCCATTCTTACATCTGGCTGTCGGTTTCACCCCTCTCTCATGAAGCTAATTTAGGACCTATCCTTCTCGGGGTTAAGTCATGAGAACCCCTTCGATCATGTGAGAGACTACGAGCGTCTGATTGAAACTCAGGGTAAAACCAGAGAATCACCGGATGCTCGGAAAAGAGAGTTTTTCCCGCTATCCCTCTCTGGGAAAGCACGGGATTGCCATTGTTGTTTTGGTAGAGACTACCTTACTTGGGAAAGTTTGAGAGCAGCTTTCTGCTCCCGATTCTTCCCGATACGACGTGTCATCTCGTTAAAGACCAAGATTCTCGATTTCAAGCAATGTGAGGAGGAATCACTATGAATGGCATGGAATCATTTCGCCTCTACGGTGGAAGATTGCCCAGTTCTCTACATTCCTGATTGGATGCTGCTCCAGCACTTTTGGTTTGGATTGCGGAAGGATGATGCCATGAGGCGTAATGCTCTCTCAGGAGGTTCCTTTGTGCACTTGGACGTTGTTGAGGGAAAAGAGATCGTGGAGAATCTCCGGGATTTCATCTCCCCTTGCATCCCGGTTAATAAGGTACCCACCAGAGGAAATGTTGAGCCACCTATATCTATCATCAGCCGAGCCTGAGATTTCATATCCACTCTTTCTGTGCTCTAGCTGAAGGTGTCGTTCCTGAATAGCATGAGTCTAAGGGAAAGATTTCGTGGCGCGAGATCTACCCTTGGGTTCCCCTCTTGTGCATCTTCTTAGACCTTCTCCCCGAGACTTCGTCTCGCGGGAGGATGGAGAGAGTGGTTAGGAAAGAGAGATCATTCCCGGCTAGGATGACTTGTTCAATCCTAATTACCATCTCCTAAGGAGGGTGTGAGAGGCTTATCATGTTCCTACATTGAGGTTTGAGCTAAAGTTCCTTGCACTGAAGTTACATATAAACCAAGACATCAGTCTCGGTTTCATAATCCACTAGTTTCATTCATCAGACCGAAGGAGCATGGTCACTTACCGATCAAATGGAGTTCATTCACTTTGTATCTTAAGCCCATCGATTGATGCCGATCAGTCAAGAGAAGTTTAACTTCATATCTTATGCTTGACTTGATCGATGCCCAATGGGAGTTGCACTTTCCAGTTTATCCATAGCCTCCCATTGGAAGCATAGGCCAGACCTCGGGATGTTTCATCATTCTGATGAGAACATCGGACCCTCTGCCTAAGGCAAGAGCGAGTTAAATCTCGTTCTTCACCTGAACTTTGGCCCTTGATTGAACGCCGGTCGTTGGAGTTTATGCTCGACATTCTTTTGAGGCCGAGTGTCTTTTTAAACTTGAGTTCACTCGGAGATCAGTTCCTATTGTGGGAGCACTAACCTCAGTGCTCGATCTCTTTATCTCCGAGTCCCACTGCCCTGGCACTATAGCTCTCCAGTCCTGTGACCACTCCAGAGATGCCTCGGTCCTCTGGGATGATCATTCTTGCTTTTAGCTTTGATATCCTTTGGACTTGTATTTGTATATGCACTAACCTTGCAAATCAGAGCTTATCATCACATCACACTATATGCAAGGGAGATGACCATGAGTTGAGACAAGAGATCATGAGACGCCCTCATTCTGAATTTTCTTGGGTCTCATTCATTTTGTTTCCCTAAGAATTATCCTTCGGGTATCTCGTGAACACTAACTATGCAGGAGAAAGAAATTATCAGAGATAAAAAGGAACAAGGCAAAGGACCACAAGAAGACAACACCATCGTGGCAACACGGTGAACACTTCATGATCCCCATCAGTGGCTTCTTCACTTGTGATGGACCAGGTATGTTGTCAAGGTGAGTTCCCCCAGATTATCTGTGGTTATACTAGTGGCTTAGCCAAAGTTATTATAGAGTAGAGGTTGATTATTCAACCTCAACCTTATCCTAACTTTAGCCAAAGCCAACCTTTCCATCTCGGGGCATCCACCTGGGCTTGCGGCCCTGAAGCCTGTTTGAGCCCACACACGAAGGGGGAGGACTAGAGGGGCCCACCTGGGGCTGGCCAAACCCTGGTTCGGCCGAAGCCAGGATGCCGCCGCCTCCTTCCTTCTTTCGCGTGCACATCTCTTCCTCCTCCAGAAACCCTATCCCTACCGCACGACTAGTTTCGAGTCGCAAAACTCATCTCCTCCACCTCACTCTCCTCAACTCATCACTGAACCTATGGCCGGAAAGAGCGTCGATCCCTTCAACGGCTCCACCTCATCCACCGGTCTCGGGGTAGGGGGTAACCCCTCCATAGCTGCTGCCCCTGTAGCAGACCTTGCGATGGTCGCTAGCATCTTGAAGGTTGCTCTGCTCGCCTCCATCCCACCGGGTGAGAGGATTCCGGGTACGCCACCGTTCAGGCATTCCACCTCGCTTGGGAAAAGAGGCATAGGGGACGGGCAGCTCGCCCGTACAGCAGGCCGACCACGACTCAGGTTCGCCCCAAGGGAACGTTGTTCGCGCCACCTAGCATGCCTAGATCTTCGCTTGCTGGGGGGCAAACGAGCGCAACACAGTCCGCTCAGTCGCCACAGCCACCGGTTACCATAAAGCCGGCGCCGCCCAAGGAGAAGGTTCCTGAAGAACGCCCAACACTTGTCCTACCTGAAGAGGATGAAGACCTTGGCCTGGATGACAGACTACCACCGTCGTCCTACACTAGGAGGTCTAGGGAGAAGACTCAGGAGGCCGAGCAACTCCCTAAGCTCTCCTCAGTGGACAAGCTGACTCCATTGATGAAGGATTTGGAAGCCAGCAATGAGAAGCTAAGGGCTGCCTTTTTCAGAGCAGAAGGTGGACCTGGCCGAGCTGAGGGATGTTGTGCATGACCTTCGCCGCGGCCTTTGTGCGAAGATGAGGTGGCTTTTCTCGGCTACAGGGCACGCAGCTCTTTATGATGCCGAGTAGTGGGGATTCGCCCCAACTTTAGTCCATTAGGCGCTAGTCTAGGTCTAGGTTGCTTCCCTTTATTTATTTATTTATTTTCCTTTCATTCATTTAATTTCCTTTCATGGTTGTAAGCGCCTAATAATTTTAATTTAGAACATTTGGATTTGAATAAAGTTGGCTCACCGGTCATGTAACCCGGTTTAGCCACATTTGTGTTATCACTTTGGTCGTTTGTTTTAGAAGGACATCTAGGTTCGAGATAGTGTGGGGGAGAGCGACTCTCCCAAAGCAGACACGACGCATTCTCACATACCCACTGTGAGCACTGCGCGCTAGACGATCGATCATTTACAGAGAACCTGAACGGGACCCGCACGAGCTCGCTCCTATGGAGAGCCTCTCACGGTTCCACCTCTATGCATAGCGTCGGTTTGCATCTCGACAACTCACTCTCTCATTTCTGAGTTTTATAAGCCATAACTGTCTATCTCATATGAGTTTAAAACTTGAATGTTGATGCTAAGATCACCCAGCTTGCTTGATGCCTGAGTAGACTCACATATATTTTATTCCTCGTTATCTATCTTGATGCTTGTGAACCATAACCGTCTTAAGGACAAGCATGTTCACCTAAGTAATTGACGAGTATGATATCGCTTGATGTTATGATCTGTTGCTCTGATGACTAAGCTCTCTTGGGTTATTTATTTTTGAAACCACAAAACCTCTTGGAAAAGCTCCTCTTTTATATGCTACCGTCCTACCAAAGCCATATGATGCTTTAGTTGAAAACCTTATACTCATATGCTGCTTGTTATTACACTGAGCTTTGTCAAATTCTGTGACCCTTGTGAGAATTCTTTTCACACCACCATATTCCCCTTGCTAAATCTCTACCCTGGAGATCAGCATTGTACACCCATCCATGATTTATACTCTGCCATGAGCATTGATGTTCTTCCCTCTCGAGTCTTTATAAAGAGGCATGGCTATCTAAAAAAAATCGGGACACATGAAGGTCCCCTGCTGAAAAAAAAATTTGTGGACACATGAAGGTCCACCTTAAGAAGGGTAGCCATGCCCTTGCAAGTTTTTTAAAAAGAGAGGGAGACTCATGCAAAGGAGTTAATCATTGTCCGCATTCAGATGGTAATAACTAGTACCTACTCCGGGGCTAGTGTCCACCTTACCATCACCACAATTTCATCATAAATGTATGGTAATATCTAGCACCCATTCCGGGCCTAGTATCCACCTTACCATACTCACCATATCCACACCTGTGCACATCTTGGTCTGATTGTATGATTTGATTTTCTCTATTGGATCCAGTTTTTGACTTTGCAATATATGTGATACAAGTATGCTTTATCCTTTATCCTACCCTGAGCTCCACATATAGCCATCATTAGAAGTAAGGTGAATAAAGGCAATTTAATGCCTTGGTGAGGACATATACACATTGAGCGATCTGAGAGAATCAAATGAGGAAGCTGCCAAGAGCTTTGTTTATGAAAAACTTTGCAAAACCCCAAGGTGTTTATCATCGGGTGCATAAGTGACTTGATTCACAACTGTTCTACTTTTCAATCACCCAAGGAGACATGATAGCCAATCCACAAAGGTTCACAGGAGCAAGGTATGACTTGGAATATCTCTTACGTTTGTCTTACTCTTTGGTATTCATGACCCACTTGGTTATGTTTTCCTTTCACTCGGGACGAACAAAGGTCAAGTGTGGGGGTGTTGTTGATGGCTGTTAAGTACCATTTTCATGGCCGTCAACTCCTGCAAATTGGAGCATGAAATGCACATCCACACTAGGATAGGAGCTTAAACTAACACTTTCCACCAGTGTCGATGTCTATTCGAATGCAGGTATTTAGCATAGGAAATGAGAAGAATCCATGCACATTCACTCCACTCCAATCCAAGGCACACTCAAGTTCTGGCCAATGAGGGGCTGCCACATGGATTCTCTGGGATCCATGATGTCACCAATCCATGTGAAGAGCTCTCAACAAATCACACGCTGCCACGTCAGCATCACATGGATCCATGGGCCTACTTTGCTAACCAAACTGGCAGGAAACTTGGCATGCACGGAGGATGAGCATCAGAGCCCACATGGAAGTGAGCCAGTGGAAATACAGGCCAGGCGGCCACCCGAAGGGGCCGGCCAACCCTAGGTTCGGCCGAACCGACCTTGGGTCGGTTGATCCTGGCCCTCCAATTGGCTTCCTCCTATTGGCTCTTGGCTGCATCCCGGGATGTTTTGGAGCATTTAGAGCCTCGGAGCAAGCCACTCCCTTGCCTATAAATAGAGGGGGAGGGGCCTCATTTCACACACACTTCCAAGCTCTCAAGTTCCACTTCTCTCTTGTGTAGCTCTATCTCCCTCTCTCTAATTCTGCCCATGTGAGGTGATTCTCACCTCTATGTGGTAGAATGGGGTTGAGAAGAGATCTAGACTAGGATTAGTTGATAGATAGAGTAGGAGTGAGGAGTGAGTTGATGTCCTCGTGGATGCTTGTTCTTCATTTAGATCAAAGTGAGTATTTCAATATTTCTTATTTAGACTATGGTGGACATCATGCATGAATGATATGTTCTTGTGTTCTTGGCTCGTTCATAAGTTAGAGGCTTGTGTTCTTCGTAACACAAGGCTTCGATCCTTTAGAGCTAGTTCATTAGTTCAAGTATCTGTTTGTATGCTTTGATCCTGTTTAGCTGAGTAAGTTTGTTGTATCTCATTTGCATCTAAACCATTCTTGCTGCTCCATAACTTGATGACTAGTATGATTTGATCTGTTCTCTCTCTAGTTCGTGGTCCCATATTTATACGGGTTGCTATAGTGTTGTTAGCGGGTCGACAGACATAACTGTGCTATAGTAGTTATCGGGAGTGCAGACATGGTGTTTGGACTCTGGTTATCCTACAAAGACCAAGTGCATTCGTGTAACGATAGAGGTAGGCCGCAGTGGTGACAGCCTGTTGGACCCTTTGTTACCCTCCGCGCCTGTGTGCCGAGTTGGGCCCCGTTCCCAGAACATTAGCCTCTCCCTAAAAAGTTAGGATGGGCTGGCGCTCCATGGAGAGGACTAATAGCGGACAGATCCATCTCGAGAGTTAAGTTCCTTAAGAAAGTGCTTCTCACATCCCTACCTATCTCAGTAGTAGCTAGTGTCCTTGGATAGACCCTCTCTGGTTACTCTCCCATCCTAGGAATGAAACCCGATGGGAATACTCATTCTCCTAGGGAGAAGTGCTACAATGGTGTATCCGTGCGCTTGCGGATTCGTTCGCACTCGTCAGTGTACCCGGGAGTTTCTTACATGCTCACGCTATCACGACGCCTAGTGGTGACGTTAAGAAACGCTAATAGGATGCATTTCTCACATAGTTTTTCAGGTAGAATATATACCGAATATATACAGTATCTTAGGCAGAATATATATGCATCATATATTACAGAAAGGAGATTCAAATTCCACCAATACACATCCTATATATATTACAAAAAGGATTCCATTTCCAGCAATAGACATCCCTGCATTTTACAAAAAGGATCGGATTCAGCAGAAATCAATCTTGCTTCGTTTTCTTCTTTGATTTTTGTATATGGATCTTTTCACAATGGTCGCTTTGCAAGTATGGTGTTTTGTCAGCTCCCAAGACTCGAGCATGATGAAGTGTGAAAGGATGGACTTTCGTCAAACTGGTTGTATTCCTCCTCCTGAACAACATTTTCAACCTCAACAATCCTTTTTTTCCAGGCAAAACCACACTCTAGTTATTCTTTGCAAGGTCAGGTACATAGAACACTTGCTCAACATCCTTGGCGAAGACAAACGGTTTGTTTTTGTAACCAAAGACCCGGAGGTCAACACTACATAACCAAATTTGTCCTTGATCGTAGCTCTCTTCGCATCGGTGACCCATCTACACCGAAACAAGACTACCTTTAATCCTACATAATCAAGCTCCCAAATTTCCTCTGTTTGACCATAATATGTGGCTGTGTTCTTCTTATTGTCGACGGCCCGTACACGCACACCACTATTTTGATAGACGCTCTTGGCATCCTGGGCCATGGTGTATAATGTGTATCCATTGATATCCATTACTTGATATGTTGCAACAATGAATAATGGCCCTGCTGCTAGTTTTCTTACCAGATTGTCGGTTATAGCAGCGCTGCCACTCTGGACATAACCTCAGAGCCACCTGTTGAAGCCTTGCATGTGCCTCTTTGCAACCCAATCCTCATTGCAGCCAGGGTTTTGTTCATGTAGTTGTTTCTTGTGCTCATTGCCAAATGGTGTAACCTCTACGCTCTGTTCTATCACGGTGAAATGAGCCTTGTTGAAGGCCTCTGGGTCCGGAGTGATTGACTTTTTCCCCAGGGTCCCAACACCGGAAAGCCTACCTTCATGCCATGAACGAGGCACACCAATGGGGTTATGGGGGTCCATATAACCCATGGCTCACTCCACAGCTTCGATGGTTTCATAGCCATGAAGAATGTCTCCCTCCGGAAATAAACTGTTATGTACCAATGATTTGAGGAATCCAAAGTACCTCTCATATGGAAACATTTGATGAAGGTAAGATGGGCCAAGGTACCAGATCTCCCTCGTGAGGTGTGCTGTTAGATGTAGCATGAGATCAAAGAATGATGGTGGGAAGGTAGCTTCAAGAAGGCATAGGGTCTCGAAATGCCTCCTCTCTAAGTCTAATAGTTTTTCCTCATCAATCACCTTCTGTTCTATTTCATTGAAGAATAACACAAGCTCGTGACCGCATCACGAACCAGTTTTGTCTTGATACCTCTTAGTGCAACAGGAAGAATAGATGTCATTAACAAATGGCAATCATGAGATTTCAACAAGTTAAAATTCATTTTCATGTCCTTCACCGACACTAGCCTCTTGAAGTTCGATGAGTAGCCTGAAGGTACTTTCAAACCATGCAAAAAACTCACATAATTTTTTTCTCTCTGCCTTTGACAAGGTGGTTGCAGCAACGAGAAGGTCCATCCCCGTGTCTCTTTCCTCTGCATAGAGCTCCGGCCTAATGCCCATATCTTTAAGATCCTCCCTTACATTTTTATGATCTTTTCTCTTCGACTTCTGTTGTAGCAATGTTCCCAAAGTAGCTTCACACACATTCTTCTTGACATGCATGTTGTCAATCAAATGACGCACATCCAAAAGCGGCCAATACTCTAGCTCCCATAGAATTGATTTCTTGTTCCACATTCCTCGCCCATCTTCTTCTTCTTCACCATCTCGCTTCTTTCTTTTGCCAAGTTTCTTTTCAGACAATTTGAGTAACTCCTCGATAGTTTTGACGTCCTTGACTTGCAAGTGGAGCAGATCTCTAGTCACATGCATTGGCGCCTGTCGATTCTCCTTTTCCCCATTAAACTGACAATCCATAACCCGTTAGGCATGTTTCTTGCTGAGGAAATGACGGTGCCCCATAAATGAGAATTTCTTTGAATTTCTTAGCCACATTGCACAAGTTTCTTCCAAGTAGTGTGGGCAAGCTGCACCTTTCCTTTTACTCTGGCCAGAAAGGTTGCGAAGAGTCGGGTTGTCGTTGATGGTGGTGAACAACATGGCGTGCAATGTGAACTCCTCACGGCCGAACTCATCCTAAACCTCCTTCACACTAGGCTTCCAAAGTATCTTCAAGTCATCAACTAGTGGCCTCAAGTAGACATCAATACGGTCGCCAGGTTGCTTCGACACAGAGACCAATATTGTTAGCATCATGTATTTCTGTTTCTTGCATAGCCAGGGTGGAAGGTTGTACAGTGATAGCACGACGGCCCAGGTGCTATGTGTTGAGCTTTGGTTACCGAATAGGTTCACACCATCTGTGCTCATAGCGAACCAAATATTCCTGCTTTCACTGGCAAAGTCCTTAAAGTGGGAATCAATGTTTTGCCATTGTTGGCCATCTGCAGGGTGCTTAATCTTGCCAACTTCCTTCTTTCATGCCTTATGCCAATGCAAGAGTTGGGCCTCCTTTCGTGTGGCGAACCATCTTCTCAACCGAGGAATGATGCAAAAATACCATGCTACCCTCATGGGAGCCTCTTTAACCTTCTTCTTCTTCTTGCCTCTGACCTCCACGAGCTCGTTCTTGTCATCATTAGCATTGTTATCATCTCCACCATCTTTTTTCCTCTTGTACCGATCGAACCCACACTTGGGGAACTTGTCAAGGTCTTCATAATCTCCACGGAACAATACACAACTGTTCTTGCAAGCATGAATTTTTTCAACCTCTATTCCCATAGGACAAATTATCTTCTTTGCCTCATAGACAGACTCGGCTATTTGGTTTCCCTCGGGTAGCATGCCCTTAAGGAGATCCTTTAGTTGTTTGAAACTTTTGTTGCTCCAACCATGATCTGCCTTAGGCTGCAGAAGTTTTAGATCACCAGAAAGGCGAGAGTACTTCTTGCAACTAGGATAGAGGGGTTTCTTTCAATCTTCAACGAACTGCTTCAGCCTCGCTAATTCAGAAGTTGTATACACTCCTTGAAACTCAACATCCTTCAACATTTGATCAACATTTTGCACATGTTGCAACACCTCACCATCATTGAAGCCCAAAACTTCTTGATCAGTGATATCCTGAGGCCTCATCACAATTGGTGGGAATGATTCATTTTCCTCAAAAACTCCACCTTCATTAAGCTCTTCATCATGGCATAGTGCTTCCCCTTCATTAAGGCCGGTAGCATGGTGTCGCGCTTCACCTTCATTTAGGCATCCTGCTTCTACTTTATTAAGGCCTTCCTCACCATGTTTATTCCAACACGTGTAATTTTTTTGAAACCACGTGTGATCAAATGATGAAAAATGTTGTCCTGTTGTCTAAACTTCTTCTGGTTGAGACAATCTATACAGAGGCAAAGCATTGCCTGAACACCACGATTTCTCATATCTGCCTCTGCTTGATCTAGAAAACCATCGACCCCCTTAAGAAACTGTCCCAATCTCGGGACTTACTGTACATCCAAGCCCGAGCAGCAGAAGCCATCTGTAATTTCCATACATCAAATCAGCATAATTCATCACCAAAACTGATGAGTAATAGGATAGGACAGCGAGGTTCAATAAAAGCGGGTGATTTCCACCTTGACGAGGACTGTCTATGAGGCGAGCGCTTCCGAGGAGGAGGACGAGGCGTCATGGCCGCGACGACAGCGACAGCGCGGAGGACAACGCCGAGCCCGAGGAGGAGGAGGACAAGGGCGTCGCGGTCGCGGTGACGGCGCGCGGAGGATGGCGCCGAGCCCGAGGAGGAGGATCAGCTGCTGCTTTAGAGGACGACGACGTACGGCGCGGAGGGACATCGTGCCGCAGTCGACGTCCGCTGGCCCCTTTCGCCGTCGCGCACGCGGCCGGCCAGCCTGCTGCAGCGCCGGCTTTCTGAGAGAGCACACGCAGCGAGTGGGGCCTTCAGAGAGCATGCGCACATGCTGCTGCAGCAACGGCGGGGAGAGAGCGAGTGGGGCCTTCAGAGGAGAGAGAGCAAGTGTAGTTGTCAGAGATAGCAGAGTGGTCGGAACGCAAAGACAAAGACGCGTAATAACATCACGCGTCTCTGATGTGAGAACACAAAGGAGATGCTAGCTCCAAACAATTGTCGCCAATTGGGTCGTCATAAAAGGAGACACGTCCTAAAAACCACGCGTCTCCAATAGGAAAGTCATCGGTAACGGACTTAAAGAGCCCATTACCGATAGGTTTCACTTTCGTATCGGACGCATTTTAATGTCAGTTACAAATAAAACATGTAACGAGCATTTAAGAAGTCAATTACCAGAAGTCCTCATTGGTAACGGGCGTTGTGGTGGCGAGGTCAGGGCGAGGTCGGGGTAGAGCCTACCGCGCTTATGCATAACGGGCGCCAAACAACAACTGTTACAGATGGGGGTCCATGTAACGGGTGTTAAGGGCCCGTTACAAATGCTGCGTGACCTATTTGAGGTTTTCACGTAGTGAAAGTAAAAAACGAGAAAGAGAATGAGCCAACGCCTCGACACTGGGGTTAGAACAAATAAAGTTAAACCAGTGTCGATCCATTTGCTCAAAACAAGGGTTAGCACAATCCACCCAATCACACGACCTAGGCGGAGCCCTCTCACGCCTCCCACCAAAGAGCCTATCATGTCTCACCTGAGGATTACGCGCACCAAGAGGGAGAAAGCGTGGCTTGTAGTCCCTTTGAGACCCAAAGTTGTGATCATTTCTCCCAAACTCGTACCGACCACGAGGAGGAGCATGTCCAGCAAACTCACGACACCTAAACCCAACACGCCTACCATTATCTCTCTAAGGAGCAACACGACCACCCCATGTAGGAATTGTACGCACAAACCCCTCACCCTGAGGTAGAGGCACCACACGATGCTTAGGAACACCAGGAGAAGGGTGGTACCTGTCCATGTTTGCCATCTCCCTAGCAAACCTCTCATCCCTTCTCTTTCTGAAGCAAAACTCCTCCTTGTGACCATCCCTCCCACAATACTCATAATGGAAGCAGACTTGTTTTAGCTTAGGCTGTGGCTTCTCACAAGGCTTCTCGCTTAGTTTCTCTCCCACTTTCCCACGAAACACATTTCCCAACTCGCTCACAAAGCTCACCGGTTTCTGGAAATTGTTTCTCTTGGGAGGAAACACTGGTGGATCTAGGGTTGTGTCAAGCTTGTATCTTAGTGGGTTTGGCTTGGGTTCAAACTGGTTTTTGTGGAAGGTTTGTGGTGGAATTGGAATATCCCCAATCTTCTCCTTTCCCTCACTACTGCACTCACAAACCTTCTCAGACCCAAGCGCTTGACCACAACAATCATCATATTAAGCTATGGCTCATGACCCGACAACCAACCCATCACCTTACGCAACTCATCATTCTCATCCTGCAGACGATCAACATAATGCGCAAGCTCTAGATTTTTCACAGCATTCACTTCATAGCTAGAACAAGCAATAGCAATGAGAGATTTTAATGCAGCTTCAAGAGAAACAATACGAGCATGAGAATCATCTAGTTTACCATGCAACACAAGACAAGAAGTGCAAGCACCTAACAAAGTAGGTCTAGATTTCAACTCATCAAGATCAGCTCTAAGCACATCTAGTTCCTGGAGCTTTGAGGCATGCTTCTCCTTAAGAGCAGTCAAATCAGCCAAGAAAACATTGCAATCTCCACAATCAACTTCATCAGTCACAATAGGAGTAGTTTTCGAAGACTTAATCTGGACTCTAGCATCCACAAGCAAAGACTCGAGCTCAGCAACCTTGTCCTTAGCATCACCTAGCAAAGATCTATACTCTCTTTTTGTAACAGACCAGAAATTTGAATGTTTTCCCATGTATGAATTTTCGCTAAAATTTAAAACTTTTTGTTTGATCATGTCTGCTAACCACTTTGAACACATTTTGCTGGCCTCTCATCTTAAATTCCCTATAAATATAAGCCATATAAAAATTACTTTTGAATTATGGTATAAATGTGAGTTGGAGTTTCTTGGATTTTATTTGGAGTTCAATGTGTTGAGTTTGAATTTGAAATAGATTCAAATTCAAACTATAATTAAAACTATATTAAAATTTATTTCTTAAAGGCTAACAACTAACTTGGGCCTTAGTTCAGTAATGGAAGTCCACCGAAGACCCCTCAACCCTTCAGCCTAGACCAAGAAGCACCCTGTTCTTCAACCAGGCCGACCCACCTCTCACACGCGCAGCCCACCTGGAGGCCCAGCACCGCAACCCAGCTAGTCCATCTCGTGCTCCCCTTTCTTCCACTCTCTTACCAACCGGGCCCGCTTGTCAACCGGAGGCCTGTGCCCCTTTCTTCCACCTCGCATCCGTACTGCCCCTCACGCGCCGTGCGTGTGCGGGTATGATGGGACGGCCGATGCCGCACTGGCAAGCACGCCCGAGTCCGCGCCGTGCCCTCTAGCCCCAGTCTCGTGTGCTCCGCCCTTGGGAATACCTATTTTACCCTCGCTTCGTGATGCTAAAGGGGCACCAGCAGCCACTAGGAGCCGACCACGTCGCTGCCCTGAGCATCACCGCTAATAGGGAGCCGCAGCCGCTTCTTTGCCCCTGCTCTGCCTTGACCGATCCGCTTTACCCGGGACCGAAAAACCCAGCCGGTCGCCACCTACCTCAGTTGGGGTTTCCCCATCCTTGTCCCACCGCTCCGGGAGAAGAAGAAGGGAGAAAGGAGGAGAAGGGAGGCGGGGAGAAGAGGAAGGACTGACGCCACCGTGCTAGAGGAAGCCAAGGGTGACACACCCTCGGGAAGGACCGGCACCGCCGCATCAGAGGAAGCCAAGGGCGACGCACCCTCGGGAAGGACCAGGGCCGTCGCTGACGTTCGAGGGAAGACCGCATCGCGAGCACTGAAGCCGCGCTGAGTCGGAGTTCATCGCCGCCGCGAAAGGGGGAAACGGGACGCCGTGAACACCGTCATCCAGCTGTCGTACCGCGAGCCCTCGCCATGCCTACGACACCTACATCACGCCGAGAATGTCTTCATTACGTTGTCGGTGCTGTGAAGCCAGAGGTCGTGCTGCTCTGCTCCTCCTGCTTCCAGTCGCATCGCCACCGTCCCTACTCCACCCATCTTTACCGTCGTTGCCGCTGCGACCAAGCCACCTGGTAAGCACCAATTCCTTGCCTGATGGATGTGGTAGAGGCCTTTGAGCCACTTGCACGTCCCCGAGGCCAAGCCACGGCCTTGCGGTGCTACCTTGTTGTGCCTTGTCTGCTCTGCTCCGCTCCACCGTGCTGCGCGCCGTCACTCTTATGTGCTGGCCATCGAGCCATGCCCTTCTTGCAGGTGCCCCTGGCGCGCACTGCTCGCCTGTTGCCTCACCGTCTGTCGTGTCCCTCGCCGCCGTGCGAGCCAATGCCCCTAACCGGTCGAAGCTCGGACCTTTAACCACCCTAGGAGAAACCCTAGCCTTGCCTGAGCCTCACCGTTGCCATGTCTCACCGGTCACCAGAGAGATCGCCACCGGGGAGCCTTTGCCGCCCCACCGCTCCTTTGGGGCATTTCATCGAACACCTGCCAGCTGCCTTGAAAACCCAGTTGGGGGTTTTGTTGCACACAGAGGAGCACACCAGCCACAGCCACGCCAGATCCTATGGGATCTTTTGCACCCGGCTACTCCCAGCTGCCGCACATGCAAACCTGCACCTTCCCACACCGCAGTGGATCAACCCCAGGATCTTGTGTGGCCACAGCCAGCTAAGCCGCCACATGGGCTGCCACCTCACCCTACAGCCCCCTTGCAGCTAGCTTTAGCTACCTACGTGGCAGCCATGTGGACGGCTGTAGCTAGCATACAGCCGGCCATGAGCTAACCTATAGCCACATAGAGATAACGTATAGCTAACATATGTTTACCCCTATTGTATATGCAGAATTTAATTTCAAAGATGCTTTTAATCTTTATAAAATTCATAACTATTTCTCTAGAGCCCCGAAAAAAAATTAATAAATTGCATTAATTTCGTAATCTTGGTCACCTTCCATATAGCAACCCCTTGCTCTGCTATCCTTTACCTTGCCTACACTGCTACCACTGCCTTGTACCGCTATGTGCATACCGCCTCGCCCTGCTTTGCTTCGTGCAGCGATGCGCGTATCGCGCCATGTGCTTGTAGCCTAGATATCGCATGTGTTGGACGATCGTGTCATGAGCAGAGGGCCCCTGCTCTATGAACGGCAACCCCGTGCTACAACCTAACTACCTAGCCATGGTCGTTGCCGCATCGAAAGCACATGCCTTGTTGCGCTCTTGAGCACTCTTTGCCACGACATTACCCTTTATCAGGCACAAGTGGATCCTTCCATCCTCTTTGAACTGCAGCTGCATACCTTGGCCTAGTAAAGCTTTGCCTAGCTCGTCTTTGCCTCGCTCTGCTGTCATCATCCTTTGAGCTACCACTTTGTTGCAACGAACCATTGAGCTTATACTTTGCTAGCGCGATCACTAAAGCCCTTAGCTTTATGATCGACAACCCAACCTTGAACTAACTCTTGTCCCTACCTTGTTTTCTAGTATATAAACTAAGTGTTTAAAACTACTTTTACTATAAAACTAATTGCTGTACTTTTAAACTAGTGCTCCTTGTAGCTAGTTTGGATTTATTTGGTTCTTCTAAATTGATGTTCCTTGGAGTTATTGCCTAGTTGAATGCCGTTATTTATTTTCACGTCACATCTCGTGTAGGCTTGTAGAATTGTTTGAAGACCCAAGCTGCAACGACTGAAAAGACCTTCGACCTAGAAGGAAGGCCTCAACCTCGACTACTCTATGACGACTACCGCGCAGGTGTCATGTCACTCCCAACCATGTAGATCACATGCATGCTATTAGTTGCTAGTGCTACATTAAAGTTTTGGATATTGAATTGCACAGACAATCTTTTAGCCACGCCTTGACTTTTGATATATCCCGACTCCTTGAACTACCTACCTCCAGGACTAGCTACAGAACCCTAGCTAGTCCCCTATACTTACTATCCATATATTTTACCTGCTTTTGAGATATGGATAGATTTCTAGTTTTGGGCTGAGATTGGGATATCTTAGTATACTCTAGCGTGTGTTTTGGGTGAGTGTGACTCCTTGATGTGTTTTGGCGGGAGCGAGCTATGTGGTTACTTCTGAACGCCTGTCTAGGGGAGACCAACCTAGCCTCTCACCCTAGCAGTGTGTCAGATAGGTGGAGACGGAGGAGTGATCGCTCATGTAAGGAATCGGATGCTCGTAGCCTAAGAGGGGGAGGGGTGAATTAGGCAACTTAAAACCTTAATCTATGGCTTGCCACTATTTGCATAGAACATAAACTAGAACATGCTACCTAGATGTGCAACTAAGGTTGTTCTAGTGTGAAACTCCCATCCCAAAACAAGTTTTGCAACCTATAGCCAATCCTAGCAAGATACTACTCTAGGAAAGTAAAGGCAAGCAAGGATGCAAGAGAGCAATGCGGAAACGTAAAGGGGGATGAGAGGAAGCAAACTCTTGACACGCGATTTATCCCATGGTATCGGTAGGCACTAAGCCACCCCTAGTCCACGTTGTTGAAGCACTCTACACAAGAGTATTGCTTCCCGGTCACCAAGTCTCTCCCAAGAGCACCACTTGACTTGCCAAAAAGGCTCGCCACGAAGGCACTCGCCAAGCTCCCTTGGTCACCTTGATGCCGCCTCCACTAAGGAGCTTCTCCACCAAGGGAATGGGGTCTCCACGTCCCCCGCACAAAGTGTCCTCGCCGCTCCACACCAAGCCGGAGGGTCGAAGATGTTTGCCGGAGAGCCACCTAGGCTCCAAGGCTTCAGACGCACCTCGTACAACTTGATCCACTCGAGAATCACCTCACAAGGTAGGCACACCTTGCACTCACTCAGCCCTAAGCTAAGCCTAACACTAAGCACACACACAAAGCATGTGCAAGTCTATGGATGAGCAATTTAGCACTTGGATGGCTTGGATATGATCTTCTATGTGTCTTGATCTCCTCTGCACTTCCACACACTCCAGCAACTCCAAATGGGTGAGTGGAGGGGGTATAAATAGCCCAAGGCGTCCAAAGAGCCATTGGCTAAAAGCTGCAGAAACTCGTACCGTCGGATGAACTGATGGTCACTTTTCCACAGGCATCGGTTCATCCGGTGCCCTCCATGTCACTTAGCTGTTGCATCCCTATTGACACATATCCTCCGACATTTGCACCGACGGTCTACTTGCCTAGCTGTCGGTTCATCCGGTGCTGATAGGTTCGCGGCAAAAACCTATCTGGTAGCATTTTCGAAGCCATCGGATGAACCGTTGCTTCCTCGTCGGTTCATCCGGTGCTGAAGGGTTCCGCGCCACAACCTCTCTGTCTTGTTTCCTTGATGCATCGGATAGACCGACGGTGCCCACCAATGGACCGTCGGTTCATCCGGCGCTACTGACCCAGCTTCTTCTTCTACAGGACTTCATTCGGTGCAACTAAAACTAGGGGTGTCGGTTCATCCGGTGGTCCATGCTGATCTGAGTCTTCCTCCGCAGTGTACCACTTCATCCGGCCGTTGCACCGATGCTTGCTTTCAAGGTACCGTCGGTTCATCCGATGGTGTCATTTCTCTCCTTTTCTTCTCATTTTGGCATATAGTATTTTTGCATCCTTGGGACCTAGAAGTGTCTACAAAGACATGCTAAACAATATGGTTAGTACCATTGATCATTTTGTCATTAATCACCAAAATCAAACTTGAACAAATGGCATATGAGGCCATGTTCGCTACAGCTCCTTGCCCTTAGAAAAAGATCGACAATTTAACCATGTTTCATTAGGCTATTTTTGCACAAGCCGTTCGCTCATGTATGGGCGGGGTTCGGTCTGAGAACTAGTTGGTGGATAGCATTCAGCCTGTAGCGGAATGGTGTGATCGTGCGAGGAGGTGATACGTTCCCCCCGAGAAGACATCACCCCGGCTTGGCCCGGGGATGGTTCCACAGCTTCGAGGACCGAGACTGGGTGATACGTTCCCAGAGGAGGACGAGCCGGGCTCGAAGAAGCAGGAGAGCGCTATCCAGTACTAGATCTCTGGCCATTAGGTAGGGTTTCGGAACAGCTGATCCCCGTTCTGGCCCTACCCGGCAGGTATAGTTGTACAACCTCTACAGAGTGTTAAACCTATAGTTATAGTCTGTGTCCACTGGTATGGACAGCCCTTTGATCTATTACTCTGGCTAGACTTTTCTTGTGCTTCTTCTCTCCCCCGAGTGAGTGAGCCCGGCTTTGGCCGTTGAGATGTGGGGATAGGAGCTGGTGACCCCACATCACAGATGAGAGTTGGGTGCTGAATCTTGGGATGAGATTCAGTGATTTGTGTTGACTTCCTTGACTTTGGGTGTTGGCCCCGGAGGCGTTGGCCTCGGAGGTGATGACCTCGCTGCTATTTCTGCATTCCTTATTGTTGCTGCTATCGTTGTTGCTACATAAACTTACTACAACCATATATAGTCTTATCCATGCATACTAGAATTCAACCACCGCTTTTTCTCTTTGTTGGGAAGCTGACATGACCTACCCTCTTATCAGGTAGATGGCGATGTTTTCTGACTCAGAGACCAACTACGACTTCGACGATGATGGATGGGGAGACTAGAGATGGTTCTATGCTCAAGATTGCCTGTGGACCTGGAGTCGCTTCGCTTCGATAGATCTGCTGCGTAGATGTTTTACCTTTCTTGATTAGTTCGGTTGGACTTGTACCCTGCATGTGCCGAAGAGATGTACTCTGATATAATAATAAAGTATTGTAATGTTTCTTTTATTCCCGTGTTGTATGAATTTGTACCACTTGAGACAGGGATTGCACGTGATAGCCACTTCCTAGGACTATCACACAGGTGCAGAGGATTGGGTTCTCCATCGTGGGAATCTAGTTCGTTTCACTTTTCTCCTTGTTGGTCTTTCTAAGCACATCATCACGGTTGTCAAGCAATTCATTCAACCTAGCATTCTCCTCTAGCGAGAAGTCAGGGTCACGACGTACCTCATCCTCGGAGTCGGAATCCGAGCTATCCCTCCCGTTTGAAGGACCGGATTGGGCGACCAGAGAGGGGGGACTGAATGGGAGCCGATAAAAATTCTTCTCGAGAGAGATGACTCCTCTATCGAGATGAACACGGCCTCGATCCCGAAATCACTTTCACCACTCCATCCACACGTTTGCCAAGACCATGTGGCCACTAGAGTGCTACTGATCCTAGAAGCAAACCACACCTACAAGCCACTCAACCACGCACACACCATAGTGAAAATCACACACGGGAAAACTTCCTACCAGGGGCGGTCAGACCGCATGGACAGGGCGGTCAGAAGGCCTCGGCCTAGAATTTTCCCAAAATCACAAATCGAAGCTCATGACACCAAAACGACCCAAAATTTCGCTTGGAAACTCCTCTGATCAAGGCAAACAAGCTATCAGAGAAATTCCCCAGAAAAACAAAACTTTCCTCGCGAAACCCCCAGGGCGGTCAGACCGCATACCCAGGGGGTCAGACCACCTCCCCTCCAGAAACTTGGCCGCGGGTCAACTCTCAACTTCCCATCACCCGATCTCCCGGATCACTCCACAGATTGCAGCGAAACTTCATGGATACTACGGTCACCTCCTGGACGACCACTCCACCAAAGGATATCCACCGAAACTCACCCAATCAAGAGGAATCGCGAATCGAAGGGCTCTATGTCATGAACTCGTGGAACTCTGAAAACCACCCAAATCGAAGGTCTTTCTGAGAGATTGCTAGAGCAAAATCACCAAGAAGAGAGGCACAAAGGCCTCATGTGTGAAACCCCTCAAACAAACCACCACAAAAATCCCCAAAAAGAGCTCCGAAAATCACCAAAAGGGAAAACGCCAGGAGAGAAAGAGAGACAAGATGAACCACGCCGAAGGTTCTATACATGCCATGAAAGGTTCATACAAGGTCTAGCAAGCCGCCCGAACATCCATCCCTCTCTCAAGATCTCTCATGAAGCTCTCAAGCTAGCCTAGGGAAAACAAATGAGGAAGAGCAAATGAACTAGGGTTCCAAGAGTTGGCTGCCATCTCCCTTCAAGTGAGTTTATATGGAGGGCGCCCAATGACCAAAGTACCCCTACTTAACGTAAGATACACGCCCACCAAGGGCACTTTGGGAACTTCGGTCGATTTCTCCATTGGACGGTCGCCTGCTGGCCGCAATCCGCTTCAACTCCATGCATGCCTCACGATCGCGTCGCGTGGCCACCGCTTTGAAACTTCTCGACGTGCTGTGGCCCACGCGGTCAGACTACCCCTCCTAGGTGGTCAGACCGCCCTACCCCCGGTCACTCCCCGGCCAGGCAGTCAGACCGCCCTGACCAAGCGGTCAGACCGGCCTAGGGAGGCTGGCTCACCCAGTCGAGTCTTCAGTCTTGGCTTTGTGGCTCAGCCAAGTAAACTAGTGGTTTTGTGGCCAAACCACTGCAAACCCCGTGTGCAAGCTTCAGCTGTTAGCTGCTACATTACACCGGCTCCATCCCTCTCGACGTCACCTTGCTCTTCTTGCCAACGTACGGCCCGCACTTGATCCCGTCGGCCACTGGGTACCTCGATCGAAGCCTACTTGTCTCTCCACTCTTGGGAGGACACACAGACATAGACCTTTCGCACTTAATCTTCACCTGCACCACATGAATCAAGTCGCAACCTGCACCTGCAATACTAGGCCAAGAGTCAGTCCACACAACATTATCGATCACTCATCACCAAGGAGCGACCATCCACCGGTCCTCAGACCACACAGGTCCTCAATGTCCCCCTGGATGAGTGCATTGACAACACCCACACACATACTAACCATCGTAAGAAAGAAAAGAAAAGAAACTAACAACAATCCATTCAAGTGATCCAAAAACCAAACAAAACAAACCCTGATCACCTGAAACCAAAGTCTCGGTCCCCTAAGGCAAGGGCAATGGCTCAACACAACCGAGAAAAATCCAAAGCTCTCAAAGAGCAAGCCACCAAGGCAAGCACTCAGGCGACACAAGGAGCTCCCCCTGAACACAAGCAGGCTCCCCCTGAGCAAATGCACTCCCCCTGAACACATGCTTGCAAAGAACTACTACAAATGCATGACAAATAGCAAAACTTGCTTTGCACTAACCAAACCGGTTAGACCGCCACCCCAGGGCGGTCAGACCGCCTGGCCGGTCAGACCGCCTGGCCGGTCACATCTCCAGATAGGGCGGTCTGACTGCCCCCAGAAAGACTTGGTCCCAAAAAGTTCAAAACCAGCCGAAAACCTTCTAAACATGCTCAAATCCATTTTCCATACACAAACTTCTCCCCCTTGTTGATGTTGACGGTTGAAATTCACCACTTTCAACCCTCAATATTCTCACATAAATGGAGGCATATGCATTATTTACTAGCATTTTGGTTTGAATAATGTAGTTCCACTTGTCCTTGGAGATTATTTGTATGTAGGTGATTTGCCCCTAAAAAAAGATGGAAACCCACCTTCTATGAAGAACCCATGCCAACTCAGCTGAGGAGGTGGCTGCCACCAAGGGAAACATGGCATTCCACGTCATCGATCCAGAGGAGGCACTCACCGATGAATCAGAGGACGCCACATGGACTTCACATGGATCAAAGGGCCCACCTCGGATACCAAATCAAGCCATACACTGGGGGTGGATCAGAGGGCCCACAGGGTAGCCAACCAGAGGAAGCACACCAGGTGGGGCCACCCTAGGGGTGCGTCCGATCCTACGATCGGCCGAACCGACCTAGGGGGCGCCTATCTGGCCCCTACACATGGTTGCTCCTCATTGGTCACTTGCTGCATCCCGAGGTGTTTTGGAGCACTTTGAGCCTCCGAGCAAGCCTGGTCCTTGTCTATAAATAGAAGGGGAGGGGCCCCCATTTCCCACACACCACTCTCTCATTCTCCACTCACTTTTAGTTTCCAAGGCAAGGGGTAGGCTAGAGTAGCTCTTATTCAGGTTCCAAGTCCTTTCGGAAGTCTAGGTATGAGTTCTCTTTTATCTTTATTTCTTTGTATGATTTGATCTACTTCAGTTATTCAGCTATTTCATATAAAGTCATGGTAGATCATATGTTTGATATGTTCTTGAGTTCATCCTCTGTTCATCATTTAGAGGCTTGTGTTCTTCGTGAACACTACCTTTTGATCCACTTGAAGGGTGATAAACTACTTCCTTATGTGTTTGTTCATAAGTTAGAGGCTCATGTTCTTCACGAACACGACCCTTTGATCTCATTGATTAGACATAAGAGATTTCGTATCTATTGTTATGTCTAGCCTTAGTTGATCTTGTTAGATGGCATGAGAGTGTTGCATGAGGTCTGTGTTAAAGCTACGGTACTCGGTCTAGTTGACCAGTCTTCTGGTGGCTCTCACCCTGGGTCACAATAGCCCGGGCCGGGTGGAGTCTAGCAGCAACATAGGCATGGTGCCTGGGTTGTCTGGCTACGAAAGTTATGAGCATACCCCCCGTAACGATAGAGGTCGGTCCACAGGTAGTGACAACCCTGTTGGATCCTTGGGCAACCTCTGCACTGGGGTACCTGCTGTAGGAGTCTAAAGTCTAGTTTCGCAAAGTGCTGGTCGTCGCGGGCTAGCTCCCCATTTGTACCTGGGTGCTGAACCTTATCTCTCTCATGCAATACACATGCCCATCTCTTGTATCTTCTAGCTTTGTATGTTTAGTACATTAGAACCTAGAGCTAACTCATATGTTCCCCCTAAGCCGTAGTGTGCTAGAGTAGAGGTAGATCTGAGTATGTGTGTCGCACTACCCTTATATCTTTTATCTTACCCCTGTCTTTGAGTGTGTTGTTTCCTATATCTATCTCTTGGTTTACATTCAGAGCAAAAGCATAAGTCTAAGATATCCGCCATTGCCTTCCACGGATACGATACCCTTGGAATACTCTTCTTCCTTGGGGAAATGATACAATGGTTTATCTGTGCGCTTGCGGATTCATTCATGATCGTTTAGATTAACCTTTGGAAAGTCTCGATGTTCACGCTAACCCGACGTCATTAGTTGTGACATTGAGAGGTGCCTACAAGGCGTTTCTTAGTGTTGTCACTAAGGACGGGTCCCAGATCTGTTCTTAAGATGACGACGCTGCGAAACGCCAACAGTTGACAATGCATGAATCAAGGCATTTCTACGAAAATTTCAACCTAGAGCTTCTCAAATAGACAATGAGCACCACAAAATGCTACAAGTGAGCAAATGAGCCGGCAAGACATTCCAAAGCTGTGTATAAGCATAGCCATCATGATAGTAAAGCTATATGAGCAAGTGAGCAAGCCATGATCAAAATACACAATTTTGCGAAAAAAATTCCCTCTCATGAGCTAAAGACCAAAACATGAACAGAGTCTACCAAAGTGAATCTAGATCACACAAACTTCAGCAAGGTCACATATCCTCAACACAAGATCATTACAAACACTCATAAGCATCTCATGTCATGTTAAAGCCACCGAGCCATGTGTCTACTTCTTAAAATGAGACTTCTCATGGTAGACATGATGCAACAGTTTAGCACCCAAATTATTGCAATTTTAAAGCATTTATGACATGGAATAAGTGAGAGCACAACTTCAAGCAAAGCATTTCATATCAATTTAATTTTTCACATTTAAGCATAAAATGGTACATGAAGTACCTTTGCAGCAAAAAGAAGCTTATGCTCCCCGACAAGGTATCACATGGGCTAAACATTCATAATGACAAATGGGTCTTTGACCCCAAGTGAAAAGCACATGATATCCAAACATGAATTAAGCATAATATAAACCACCAAAGCACACTAGGATCATGCAAAGCCTTACACTCACAAGAGAGAGAGAGAGCCTATCTAGCATTTTTTCAAAAAATTAGCCACCTCAACATGCAAATATAGCAAAACTATCAAGAGCATAGCTATCCATCATCAAGTCATATCAAACATGCTCACAAGCTCACAAATAGCATACCATAGCAATCAATGTATATGGGAGAAGCTCGTCCTAGTAAAATACATATGGTACACAATGCAAACAACCTAAGATACAAAGATGACTATACATCATGCTACAAAATGCAATGCCATGCAATAAAGTAAATCTGATACATATACTACAAAGGAGCTCCCACCACCAACTCAAGAAAGCAAACACACACCGAGCTCACCCCACAAGAGGGTGAAAGAGGCTTGTTGACGGCTATTAAGTGCCATTTTTATGGTTGTCAACTCCTGCAAATTGAAGCATGAATTGCACATCCACACTAGAATAGGAGCTTAAACTAATACTTTCCACCAGTGTCGATGTCTATTCGAATGCAGGTATTTAGCATAAGAAATGGGAGGAATCCATGCACATTCACTCCACTCCAATCCAAGGCACTCAAATGCTAGCCAATCAGGGGCTGCCACATGGACTCTCCTGGATCCATGATGTCACCAATCCATGTGAAGAACTCTCGACGAATCATATGCTGCCACGTCAGCATTACATGGATCCATGGGCCCACTTTGCCAACTAAACCGCTAGAAAACGTACCATGCACGGAGGAGGAGCATCAGGGCCCACATGGAAGCGAGCCAGAGGAAGCACGGGCCAGGGGGCCACCCGAGGGGGGCCGGCCGACCCTAGGTTCGGCCGAACCGACCTAGGGCCGGTTCATCCTAGCCCTCCACGTGGCTCTCTCCCATTGGTTGTTGGCTGCATCTCGGGGTGTTTTGGAGCACTTGGAGCCTCGGAGCAAGCCACTCCCTTGTCTATAAATAGAGGGGGAGGGGCCTCATTTTACACACACCACCAAGCTCTCAAGTTCCACTTCTCTCTTGTGTAGCTCTCTCTCCCTCTCTCTAATTCTGCCCCTGTGAGGTGATTCTCACCTCTATGCGGTAGAATGGTGTTGAGAATAGATCTAGACTAGGATTAGTTGCGAGGTAGAGTAGGGGTGAGGAGTGAGTTGATGTCCTCGTGGATGCTCGTTCTTCATTTAGATCAAAGTGAGTATTTCAGCATTTCTTATTTAGACTATAGTGGACATCATGCATGCTTGATTTGTTCTTGTGTTCTTAGCTTGTTCATAAGTTAGAGGCTTCTGTTATTCGTGACACAAGGCTTCGATCCTTTAGAGCTAGCTCAGTAGTTCATATACCTGTTTGCATGCTCTGATCCTGTTTAGCTAAGTAAGTCTGTTGTATCTCATTTGTTTGCATCCATAGCTTTCTTTCTGCTCCGTAGCTCGATGACTAGTATGATTTGATTCCATTCTCTCTCTAGTTCGTGGTTCCGTATTTATACGGGTTGCTATAGTGTTGTTAGCGGGTCGACAGACGTAACTGCACTATAGTAGTTATTTGGGGTGCAGACGTGGTGTCTGGGCTCTGGTTATCCTACAAAGACCGCATGCATTTCGCGTAACGATAGAGGTAGGCCGCAGTGGTGACAGCCTGTTAGACCCTTTGGAACCCTTCGCGCCTGCGTACCGGATCGGGCCCCGTTGCCAGCACATTGGCCTCTCCCTAAAAAGTTAGGATGGGCTGGCGCCCCATGGGGAGGACTAATAACGGACAGATCCATCTTGAGAGCTAAGTCCCTTAAGAAAGTGCTTCTCATATCCCTACCTATCCCAGCGGAAGCTGGTGTCCTTGTATAGACCCTCTCTGGTTACTCTCCATCCTAGGAATGAAACCTGACGGGAATACTCATTCTCCGAAGGAGAAGTTCTATAATGGTGTATCCGTGCGCTTGCGGATTCGTTCGCACTCGTCAGTGTACACGGGTGTCTCTTACACGCTCACGCTACCCAACGGCGCCTAGCATTGAGGTTAAGAAACTCCAACAAGGCTTGGTCAAGTGGTTTGGTAAAGATATCGGCTAGTTGGTTTTGGGTGGGCACATGGATCAAAGCAATCTTTCTCTTCTCCACATTGTCTCTCAGAAAGTGGTACCTCACCACTATATGCTTGGTTTTGGAGTGGAGAACTGGGTTCTTGGCTACACTTATAGCATTGGTGCTATCACAAAAGAGTGGGGCATGGGAACACTCCTTACCAAAGTCGCTCATAGTGTAGGTAATCCATAGGAGCTGGGAACAACAACTGGCTGCAGCAACATACTCGGCCTCTGTAGTAGACTGGGCTACACTGGACTGCTTGCGGGATGACCAAGAAACCAAAGAAGAACTGAGAAACTGACACCCACCCGAGGTAGACTTACGATCCAAACGACACTGAGCGAAGTCAGCGTCTGCAAACCCGTGAAGGTTGAGTGTCGAGGCCGCAGAATACCAAAGACCAAACTCAGGAGTGTAGTTCAAGTACCTGAAAATCCTCTTGAGAATCTGCCGATGTGAAGTCCTCGGTGAAGCCTAAAAACGAGCGCACAGACACACACTGAATTGTATGTCCGGCCTCGTCACCGTCAAGTAGAGTAGAGAGCCGATCATGCTCCTGTACTCCTTCTGGTCGACGGGCTCGCCATCTACATCCGCATCCAAAGCTGTAGTCGTACTCATCAGTTGTCACACCCTGAAATTTCCATTTTCAGGATGTGAATAGAAAGAGTAAATAAATAACAATGATTTCTCTCAATTTTAAAATTTTCCAACATTTATTTTCTTTACAGGAAATATAGTACAGGAAAAGCCTTTGTTTGTTTTTCAGAAATTAAATAAAATGTTTATGTGAGTGTAGCATTCATGCTGATGCATCCTGGTGCTTTTGAGTGCAAAAATGTTTTAAAACACGTTTAGGTGTTGACCAAATCCTTCCGAGAATTTTTTAGCTTTTTATGGAATTTATTCTCACTTTTCTTGAGCTATTTCTATTTATTAAAAGGCTTTAAAATCCTTTTTATGAGCTCCAAATATTTTATTTGGATTGTTCGTGTCTCAATCTATCTCTCGGAATTTTCCTGGAATTTTTTTGAGATTTTCAGAGTATTTTTTCGTGCTTTAAATGATTTATCTAGATTTTCTGGATTTTTCTATACACGAGAAAAAGATTTTTAAAAATTAAAAAAAGAAAACATATCCATCCCTTTTGAGGCGAGCCCGGAGGCCCCACCCGTTTCGGCCCACCCAGGCCGCCAGCCCGCTCCGGCCCATCTGAGCCCAGCACCCCTGCGTGCTGAGGCCGGGCACGGCCAGAGTCCGGAGCGCCGCCGCCGCTCCTCGGCGTGCGTGCCGTGCGCGCCAAGCCCCCGCGCGCCTATAAAAGGGCGGAAGCCGACCCCTGCGTGCTGCCCTAACCTCCGCCATCGCTGCGTGCCCTCCTCTCTGCCTTGCGCCGTCGCCGCCGCAGGCTCGTCGGCCGAGCGGAGCGCCGCCGCTCGATTGGCCGCATCGGGACGCCGCTGGACGGAGCCGCGACCGACCGGAGCTTCCCCGCGCCGCGCCGCAGCCGTCCGCCCCTGCCCTGTTTGAACAGAGGTAGAAGAAGGGTGTGGCAATTTTGCGCATAGCCCCCTGGAGTCTCCTACAATTCTTAGATCCATTCTATGTGTCTTGCCCCTCTTGCAGATACCCCCTGAATCTTTTAGATTCTCCAGATCTAGTCCACCCAGAAATTCTTGCTTGAATGCCCTCGGGTTTATAAGCGTAATTATGTTTATGCCCTCGGTGTCTCACAGTTATGCCCCTGGAAGTTCTAAAATCTTGCCAGCAAGTCCCTAGAATCTTTTCCAGCTTTTCTGAAATTTATCCTTATTTTTCCTAAAGCTAAATCTATGTTATTTGAAGGCTTTATAATCTTTCTCTCTAGCTACAAATGGTTTATTTGAAGTCCCTTATGTTTACTATATATATCTTCGGAGCAAATTTGCTAGCTTCTTTATCTCTTCAAAATTCTATACAATAATATCTATGGTTACGTTATCTAAATCTACTTGCATTAATTATCTTTCGTTTTCTCTTTCTATCTTTTTTTTATCACTTCTTTCTTAACTGAAGATGCACGGATCACGTCCTGGTTTTCCTCCGTGACAAGCTGGTCCCCTGAAGCGTCTCGTTTTTCCTCGCTGCCGCCGCCGAAAGCCAAGTTGAACTAGGACTCCAGAAGACAGACGGATGCCAACGAGTCAAGCTGAACCTTTGTGCCATCTATATATTGCAAGCCACGGTACCGGCCCTCAATTTTTTTTTTTCCAAATCAATCGCAGCATCTCAGCGTGCCCTAGTTAGGGTGCCTACCCGGCCACGTGCCGCCATCATCTCGGTGAACTCTATCCGGCGGCCAAATCAGACGCCCTTCGATGCCGACGTCGCCACCAACCTGTTGCCGTGCATGATCCCGTCCGCTCATCGCCGGAACACCGCCGACCGTGGAGACCCGAGTCGGCCCTGTCTACACCACCACGAGCTTCCTCACGTCAAGATGGAGCCTCGCCGCCGCCCGGTCTCAAATCTCCTACGATGTCGAAGCCCCGCCGGCTGCGCGAAGCTCGAGCCATGCATTGTCGTCGTCGATCTGTTGCCGGACCATGTCCGCGTGATGGTCGAACTGCAGCCTCCTTTTCAAGATTGATGTTCGTCCATCGTCCTGTTTGCTGCAGGTCACAAACCACACATCCCTACCTTCTTGAGTTTCTCTATTTATTTATCTCTCTCATATGCATGTTAGGATCAGGAACTGGTGCTTATCATCAGCTACTGACAGATGCACTCCTCTGTTCATCTTTTGTCTCTAATCCATGCTATCTTTTGTCTCTAATATCCATGCTATCTGCAACGCCTATGGGCATGCCCGTGTTGATCCTTGCTGCCCAACGCTGAAGCCACCTCTCGTCGCAGCGGTTGCTACCTATCTGGTAATTAAGCACATGCGTGGTAAAGCTCCAGCAAAGATGTTAGCGCCCTCGGAGGAAGCCACGTACAGAAAGAAATCATTCGCCCATGCATAGATGACATCATGGTGAGGTCATATGTACACATAATCAGCATGCTTCTTTCGAGCATATCAAAACTTTAGTAATCCTTTTTCTTTTGGCCTTGACTATATCTTTTATCTATGCTTTTATTTTGCTATAAATCTCTTGCTCATGTCAGCACCAATCTATCTGTTCATTTGATTTCCTCTCTCGATTATTGCTCATCATCCATTCGTCGTGATCTATAGATATACTTTTCATCTAAAAATCCATATTATATCCAGTTCAATTCTTATCTATCTTTTAGTACACTCTTTCTAAGATTTTCTTTTGATTGATATATTGTTCTTGGTTAGTTAGTTTGTTTGCTTTGTATGCTTGTGCCCGATGATAGAGGTGAGTAGAATGAACATCGTTCGAGAGCTTTGAAGAGCATGAAGATGAAGAATTCTGAGCAACAACCTTACACTGGTTAAAGGCAAGTGTGTCCTTGTTTGTTTGTGCTAACAACTGTGTTTAATCACATTGCATATGCTTGCATTAATATTGATGGGTCCTATTAAGGTTTATCCTAGTCTTTATTACCTTTATTCCTTGTCAACCTGGGTTTACCTTTCTGTTGGGTAGTATTGCCTAGTTGCTCTACCTGGGTTATGGTGGTTCTAATGAACAACATTAATGATGAACATGTTTTACTTTCATGTTGTGTATCTCTGGTTAATACAAGATCACAATGCTTAATCGGAACATGGAGCAACCACCCAGGACAACAGTGCAACCACAAGGCTATATGGCTCTGGCTTGGCTAATTAATTAGGGACTCTAGTGTTGGGGTGACCTTACCAAAAGGGCAAGGGGGAGCGTTTAGTTGGGGTATAGACTCGCTCTAGTAGGGAGTTGATCTTGGCTAAGACACGGTACCTACTAGGGGACTTTATACTCTGCGACGGCTCGGAATCTTCGCGGGTTGCTTCGCACTGGGAAAACTTTGTAAAGGCCTCGTAGCGTCCCTATGCAATCACACCTAGGAAGTGTGGTATGATGCCTAGCTAGCATCGCATGGTTGGGTTCAAAGTTCTTCTGAACTTTTACGCGACTTGTGGTGAAAGTGTATAACCTCTGCAGAGTGTAAAACTAATCGATTAGCCGTGCTCACGGTCAAGAGCGGCCTGGACCCTCACATGATAATTGAACTTGAAGATGGACTTAAATCGTGGTTATGGTTATGTTAGCCATATGCTTATGGCGTATCTCTTTATGTTAATTGTGGGTTGGTATATACTTATACTTACTAGTAATCAGGTGCTAATAAAATTTGACCAACTAAAAGTGCTTAATGCAGTCAACCTGTCAGCCTTTCCCTTGTCAAGCCTCTGCATTCATACTTTCCCCACACTTGCTGAGTACGGCATGTACTCACCCTTGCTATAAATAATGTTGCTCAGAAAGAGGAAGCTGCTATGAAGTTGTTGTGAAGATGTTGCTGGTGCTAGGTGTACGCAACCCCCAGTCGACTGCCTGTGATGTTTGGAGCTTTCGTTTCCAGGATTTAAGCGTAATACTCTGATAATCTTTCTTTTCCTTACGTGATATTGATTCTGTTATTCACTTATGTCAACTATATGCATGAAACTTGATCCTGGCATGCATATAGATTTGCACTTGGTTTTCTTTGGAAAAACAGGTGTGACATCAGTGTAGCCATCGGCTTCGAGTCATCCATCTTAAATTTCTTCACTGTGTCTTTGGTGTACTTGGCTTGATGCACAAACGTCTCATCCTTGCACTGCTTGATCTGAAGCCCGAGAAAGAACTATGATCAACGAAGGTGGGTGATCCACCTGTACACGCCGGGGAGCCTCACGTCTGCGGACCACCTCCCCCTCAGTAGCAGCATCCACTCAAACAGCCTCAGTCGTTGTCGGTGTAGGGGAGGGACCATCCTCGATCGTCATCATAGTCGTGGAAGTAGTAGGTACACGGTCCGCTGCGGGAGCACCACCACCATCATCTTCTTCACCATCTTCCTGCACCTCCTCCTCAAAGATCTCCTGGCCAACCTCCTCATCACCTACACAATCAAAGACCAAAGAGCTACGCGGCTGTGTCTCGTCGAAGGTAACCTCGCAAGTCTCCACGATTTGGTTAGTTTCCAAATTGAGCACATGAAATGCTCGAGAGTGAGTAGCATTGTTAGGGGGTGAGACCTGGACAGATCTGCAAGGGGGCTACCCAAGCAGTTTGCAGCTTAATGGAGAGGATCGGAAACTAAGAGCGTAGGTGGTAGTCCACGTGGTGAACTCGGAACTAGGCGAGTATGGCGATGAACACGGGGAGACAAGGGTTTAGACTGGTTCAGGCCTCCGGAGAGTAAAACCCTACGTACAGTTATGGTGGTGGATTATGCGAGGAGGATGAAGATGTCCCCTTGAATGAAGTCCCAGGCCGCCTTATATGGGGAGGACTGATTAGGGCTTCCATTCAAGGTCGGTGGACCCATATCTGGGTCGGTTACAATTGTGGGAAGCTATCTCCCGGATTACAAGGAGTATCCCATGACTCCCGGACCTACAGGCGGCAGCGCGCCGCGTCCTACTGCCTTGGCTTGCACGCCAAGTACTGCGGATCTTCTGGGATCTTGATAAGGTCGCCCGGAGTTGTCAGAGCTGTGGATAAGGTCGTTGGACCCACTCGCAGGTCGATAGGGCTTCTGGAAGGTCGAGTCCACTTGTCAAGGACCTCTGGGACCCTGGCCAGTGGGGACCCATGGGTACCCATGTCTCTCTAGCATAACCAAAGAAAATACCATCAACAGACCTAGTCTCAAACTTGTCCAACTTTCTGCCCTTCTTAAGAATGAAACACTTGCAACCAAAGACATGAAAGTGACTCACCTTGGGTACTCACCCATGCATCAACTCATAGCAGGTTTTCTTCTTGAAAGCTTGGAGGAGGATCCTGTTCGACACATAGCACGTAGTACTCACCGCCTCGGCCCAATACCTCCTAGGAGTCCTATGCTCATCGAGCATCATCTTAGCCATCTCACTCAGGGTCCGATTCTTCCTTTCCACAACACCATTCTGAGGAGGGGTGTACAGAGTCGAAACCTGATGCTCAAGACCATGATCACAATAAAAGGTCTCAAAATGAGAGTTCTTGAATTATGTGCCATTGTCACTACGTATAGCTCTAATGGCATCCCCATGTCTCTCGTTCTTCAACCTCAAGATCAGGTATCGATCAAAACCAAATGTCTCACCCTTATCCTCCAAGAAAAACACCCAGGCATAGCGAGAGTAATCGTCCACAACCACAAGGACATACCACTTCCCACCCACTGAGCGAACTCGAGGTGGCCCAACAAGGTCCATATGTAACAGCTCTGTCGGATGCTCTATCATGACAGCAGTCAGGTGTGGATGGGGAGTGGCTACCATCTTGCCATGCCTACAAGGTGCACAATCCAAATCCTTCTCAAAACGCAACCTGGGCAATCCTCGGACAAGATCGAGCACACTCAAGCGAGAAAGCAGCTCAAAGCTCAAGTGCCCCAACCTCCTATGCCACCTCCACAACTCAGAAGATGGACCAGCAACCAAACACCTCGGGGGACCAAAAGACTGAGAAAAATCAGCGTGAAAGATTTGTCCCTCAGCCACGATCGTACAAACAAGATCGCCTCGAGAGTCAAGAACATGAGAAGCCCCCAACTTAAAACGAATATCATAACCCTCGTCTAGTAACTGAGATATTGACAACAGGTTATACTCAAGTGATTTGACCAGAGCCACATGCTTTAAGGTCACCAAGCTACTCACCTTAACCTCACCTTCTGAAAGCACTCGTCCTTGTCCATTATCCCCGAAAGTGATGTACACCTTTGGCACCACTGGGGTGAGGCTGGACAACCACCCCCTATCTCCGGTCATGTGTCGCGAACAACCGGAGTCAATTAACCAAACGTTCTCCATGCCTCCCACCTGTAAATCAAAAATGAAAACGAGAATGAGCAAGTGACTCAACACTGGGGTTAGCACAAAAGGAATCAAACTAGTGTCGAGCCATTTGCTCAAAAGTGAGGTGAGCAACATCCATCCTATCACGTCCAAAGCTACGACCACCACGCTGAACCACCTCACATCACGCTGGAGGAGAACGACCACCACGAAAGGGAAATCGTGGCTTGTAGCCCCTCGGAGACCCAAAAGTACGACGGCCTCTCCCATCCTCATATCGATCACGAGGTGGAGAACATCCAGTAAACACACCACCACCAGAAACAAACCCTCTACTGCATGTACCACGACCATAGACCCAACACGATCAACACCACGATGACAGGGACCAAACCCCCCTGCTCCCAGCTAGGACACAGTCAGACCGCCTGCCTAGGCCGGTCTGACCGCCCCCCTGGGCAGCAGCACGCTAACCACCTCGAGTGGGTACTCCTCTCGTTCCCCAACTCGAAACTATACGCACCTCCGCCTGACCCCTAGGCAGTGCCATACGAGGCTCAGGCACACCATGAGAAGGGTGGTACCTGTCCTTGTTCGCGCACTCCTTAGTCATCCTCTCATCCCTCTTCTTCTTGTAGCAAAACTCTCCAAGATGACCATCCCTCCCACAATACTCACAATGGAAGCGGACTGGTTTTGGCTTTGGCTGTGGAGCTTCTCTTGGCTTCTCAACAACTTTCTCTCCTGGTTTCCCCCCAAACACATTCTCAAGGGTGCTCACAAACTTCACGGGTTTCTGGAAGTTATCTATTTTGTGGGGGAACACTAGTGGATCTGGAGTGGTGTCTAGCTTGTTTCTTAGGTGGTTGGGCTTGGGTGCAAATTTGTTCATGGGTGTAGTTTGTGGTGGGATAGGAATCTATCCAATTTTCTCTCCTCCCTCACCACTACTCTCACCTATCTTCTTAGAACCCAACGCCTAACTATCAAACCTCTTAAACTCAGTCATTATCAAACTCAACTGAGGCTCATGCCCAGACAACCAACTCATCAATTTCCTCAACTCATCATTCTCATCCTACAAGCGATCAACATAATGTGCAAGTCCATATTCTTAACAGAATGTAATTCACATGTAGAGCATGATGTAGGAATAGGAACTTTCAAAGTAGCCTCCACAGAAACAATCATATCATGAGATTCATCTAGTCTGGCCTGCAACACAGGACAAGAAGTGCAAGCACCAAGTAAAGCAGACCTAGACTTCATCTCATCAAGCTCAGCCCTAAGCAAATCTAGTTCCTCCAACTTGGAGGCATGCTTTTCCTTAAGCACAGTCAAATCAGCCAAGAAAGCATTGCAATCATCACAGTCAACAGCATCAGCTACAACAGGAGCAATCATAAGGGAATCAGTTTCAAGCCTAGCATCAACATTCTTAGATTCAAGCTCAGCTATCTTTTCCCTAGTTTCTTCTAGCGAGGTCCTAAGCTCTTTCCTAAGCTTCTTGGCCTCCCTAAGCATGCTATCACGGTTGTCAAGTAAAGCAACTAACTCTGCATTCTCCTGGTGCAAGGAAGAGAGCTCATCACATACCTCATCCTCAGATTCTGATCTCGAGTCATCCTTCTGGCTCTTCTTGCTGCCGGAGCTGTGGGCCATGCCGCAGAAACCATCCTCTCGTGCAAAGCAACTCAGGCCGCAGAGGTTCTGGGAACCGTGCTTCTTGCTCTTGCACTTGTCGTCATCATCACTATCACTGGAACTCAACGAGGTGTAGCAGGAACTGGAGTCGACATCACTTGCTCCCACCATCGCCCGAGCCTTCTTCTTGTCGTAGCTGCCGCCCTTCTTCGACCTTCGCTCATCCTTGTCCTTGTACTTGTGCTTGTGTTCACGACACGAGCGGTGATTGTTCTCAATCCTTGTGCGTTGCATGTACTCGTTCTTGGGCTCGATCTCCTGCGGGCACTCGGTGATGAAGTGTCCGTGCTTGCCACATCTATAGCACGTACGCGTGGTCCTCCTCATGTTCAAGCAGTTCTCATGTAGCCTCTCGAACTTCCTGGTCAGCAGGACCAGCTCCTCCTCTTCAAGCTCGTCGAACTCCTCATCTGGCAGGGACATAAGGGAAGACAGAGAAAACATCCTCGAAGAGGAGTTAGTGTTAGTCCTTCCACCAGATCCAAAGACAAGAGCAAGACTATGTGACTTAGTCGAGCTCTCAGCCTTGGCTCTTAGGCCACAATCCACCTCTGATGACTTGTGCTTAGATAACAGCTCATCCTCAGTCAACATCTCATACACACCGAACTCCAAGATGGCCTCGACCTTAGCACTCCACATGGATCTGTCAAGTGAGTACAAGAGCTTGATAGCTCTATCATGATCCGTGTATGGGAGCACTGTCACATTGTCCCTCATGTTGTTCACAATACATGTGAAGCGCTGGAACATGGCATCAAGCAACTCGCCGGGGAGATGAGTGAAATTCTCATACTCTTTCCGGTGAGTGGCAAATAAGCGAGCCTGCACCTGAGCGTTCCCAACATGAGCATTCCTCAGCTTTACCCAAATTTTGCCAGCCACATCCTCTCCGTACACACGATCGAACTCCGCGACACAAAGAGCACGGAACAAGTAATCCATGGCCTTGCTGTTGGCCTCAAACATATCCCGAGCACCTGGAAGGATGAAACTGTCAGGAATGACATAGTTTGCATTTTACGTCACTTCCTAGATCAGTTGTCCTTTCCCACGAAGAAATGCACCCATGCACCTCTCCCACATCTGGTAGTTCTTCCCATCGAAGTGCGGAGGACCCGACCCCTTTTCGTAGTCACCCATCTTTGGATCTTAGACTGGTTAGAATCAAAAATATATGTAACCGGTTCTGATACCAATTGAAGGACCGGATTGGGCGACCAGAGTGGGGGGGGCGAGTGAATGGGAGCCGATAACAATTCTTCTCGTGAGAGATGACTCCTCTAAAGAGATGAACATGGCCTCGATCGTGAAATCACTTTCACCACTCTATCCGCACGTTTGCCAAGACCACGTAGCCACTGGAGTGCTACTGATCATAGAAGCAAACCACACCTACAAGCCACTCAACCACGCACACACCACAGCGGAAATCACATGCGGGAAAACTTCTTGCCAAGGGCGGTCAGACCGCATGGACAGGGCGGTCAGACCGCCTCAGCCTGGAATTTTCCCAAAACCACAAATCAAAGCTCACGACACCAAAACGACCCAAGATTTCGCCTAGAAACTCCTCTGATCAAGGCAAACAAGCTCTCAGAGAAATCCCCTGAAAATACACAACTTTCCTCGCGAAACCCCCAGGGTGGTCAGACTACATACCTAGGGTGGTCAGACCGCCTCCCCTCCAGAAACTTGGCCGCGGGTCAACTCTCAACTTCCCATCACCCCAATCTACCAATTCACTCCACAGATTTCAGCAAAACTTCGGGGATAGTTGGGTCACCTCATGGACAACCACTCCACCAAAGGATGTCCACTAAAACTCACCCAATCAAGAGGAATCGCAAATCGAAGGGCTCTATGTCATGAACTCAAGGAACTCCGAAAACCACCCTAATCGAAGGTCTTCCCAAGAGATTGCTGGGGCAAAATCACCAAGAAGAGAGGCACAAAGACCTCATGTGTGATACCCAACAAGAATCCCTCCAAGAAACCCCTCAAACAAACCACCACAAAAATCCCCAAAAAGAGGTCCGAAAATCACCAAAATGGAAAACGCCGGGAGACAAAGAGAGACAAGATGAACCACGCCGAAGTTTCTATACATGCCATGAAAGGTTCATACAAGGTCTAGTAAGCTGCCCGAACATCCATCCCTCTCTCAAGATCTCTCATGAAGCTCTCAAGCTAGCCTAGGGAAAACAAAAGAGGAATAGCAAATGAACTAGGGTTCCAAGAGTTAGCTGCCATCTCTCCTCAAGTGAGTTTATATGGAGGGTGCCCAATGACCAAACTACACCTACTTACTTAACTTAAGATACACACCCACCAAGGGCACTTTGGGAACTTCGGTCGATTTCTCCATCCGACAGACGCCTGCTGACCGCAATCCGTTTCAACTCCACGCAAGCCTCACGATCGCGTTGTGTGTCCTCTGCTTCGAAGCTTCTCGACGTGGTACGGCCCACGCGGTCAGATCGCCCCTCCTGGGCTGTCAGACCGCCCTGCCCCCGGTCACACCCCAGCCAGGCGGTCAGACCGACCTAGGTAGGCCGGCTTGCCACGTCGAGCCTTCAGTCTTGGCTTTGTGGCTCAGCCAAGTAACCTAGTGGTTTTGTGGCCAAACCACTGCAAACCCCGCGTGCAACCTTCAGTTGTTAGCTGCTACCTTGCATCGGCTCCATCCCACTCGACGTCATCTTGCTCTTCTTGCCAGCGTACGGCCCACACTTGATCCTGTCAGCCACCGGGTACCTCGATCGAAGCCTACTTATCTCTCTGCTCCTGGGAGGTCACACAGACATAGACCTTTCGCACTTGATCTTCACCTGCACCACGCAAATCAAGCCACAACCTGCACCTGCAATACTAGGCCAAGAGTCAGTCTACCTAATGTTGTCAATCACTCATCACCAAGGAGCGACCATCCACCGGTCCTCGGACCACACAGGTCCTCACCGTTCTTCTTGTTGTCGGAGCTATGTGCCATGCTGCAGAAGCCGTATCTCGCGATGAAGCTCAGGCCGGTGAAATTCTTACTTGTGTGCCTCCTATCCTTGCGCCGATCTTGCTCTTCCTCCTCGCTGCTCAAGCCTGACGAGGTGCAACTGGAACTGGAGTCGATGTCGCCTGCGCCTGCAACCATCGCTTGGGCTAACTTCTTCTTGTACCCACCGCTCTTTCTTGGCCTTCTCTCGCCCTTGTTCTTGTGCTTGTCAATGTAGTCATTCCGGGAGTGTGCTTGTTGTTGTAGTTGTTCTTGGGCCCGCTCTTGTAGTCGTTCTTGACCTCCATAGCCTCTAGACACTCGGCAATGAAGTGCTTATGCTTCCCGCACTGGTAGCACATCCCTGAGTTCCTCCTCGTACTCTTGCGATTCTTGTACATGCTCCTAAATCTCTTGCTCAACAACACAGGATCCTCCTCGCTCAGCACCTCGAACTCCTCATCTGGCATGGACACAAGACAAGACAAGGAAAACTGTTGAGTAGATGCGTTAGCGTTAGCCCTCGATCCAAAGGAAAGAGCCAAACTATGTGGATCAATAGGGCTCTCGCTCTTGCCTCTCAAACCCCTATCAACCTCATATGACTTGAGCTTCAAGATTTTGAAACTGCTATCCTATAATAGCTTGTGATATGTGATGATGTACAATATGGTAGTGCTTCATGGGAAGCAATAATTTGTTTTATTGTATGAATATATATTGTTTATTATTTTGCCAACCATATCAGAATTGAAATTAAATCAATTAGTATTGATGCACGATTGGTTAATTTTATGTTAGCCTTCAATGGGCTTAACCCACATATAATTTGGCCAAAAGTCAATTTTGTTCAAATTAACGTGAGATAAAGGGTCGCAAACAATGTGCACAACTGTTGGACTCGACCCAACAAAAATGGGTCCACTAGAATCAAATTTGGGCCTAAATAAATAACAAATGGGCCTACCGAAATCATTTTTTGGCTATGTGAACAACATCAGCCTGTAGGAACAATTTTGGGCTCAACCCAAGTACAAATGGGCCAAATTCGTTTTATGAGGAAATAGTTTGTCACAATTGGCATGCCACATCAGATTCTTTCCAATGTGGCATAACTGCTGGAACCAAGTTATGACATTTTGTAATGACGATTTGGACGCGTCATAATTTTGGTGACGCAGCAAAATTAGGGGGCGTCATTAATCGCGGTTTGTGACGCTCGATTAATGACAGAGGGTTTTCATAACACCATGGGTCATAAATCGTGGTTTATGACGAGATAACTGTTTTTTGTGTCACTAGTCTGTGTTTTTCTTGTATTGGATGCAAGATCTGTGATAGTAAATTTGTGATTGTGAATATGTGATTGTGAATTTGTACGATTGTGGATATGTGTGAATGTCTGATTGTGTGATTGTGAATATATACGATTGACAATATATGTGATTGTTTGATTGTGTGAATATGTGATTGAGAAGAGTGGGGAAAAGAAAAGAAAAAGAAAATGAGAGAAAAGGGAGATAGATGGTGACGGACCCACACGGACGGCGGTAGCTGGAATAGGCACGGACGGCAGTAGCTGGAATAAGCACGGACGGCGGGCTTTTTCTTTTAGTATCGAAGTCACAATACCGAGTAGATAATCGGTACTAAAAGAGGTTTGGACTCGATACTGGAGGTCCTTTCCCTACTAGTGACATGAAGACTACAAAAAAATCCTGCGGTCCATGACGGTCGATTTTCGTCATGCATCATTAAAATTTTGTCATAAAACGGCATCTATGACGAAATTTCAAATCGTCGTGGATTGAGCGTCATAGATTAAACGTTGTGACGAACTTACGTTTTCGTCATAGATTAACGCAATCCATGTCTAAAGCCCATTGAACCCAGTTCGAAGCCCAAAATCTGTGACAAAATTGATCGTCATGGATTAACTTGACACGTCACTCGTAGATGACATGAACGATGAGTTGGCAGCTGACGTGGATGAGGACAGGTCAAGGGATGACATGGCAGATGATGATGTGGCAGCGACGTGGCAGATGACGTGCAGCGACGTGGCAGATGCCATGGCAGTGACATGGCAGATGACGTGGTAGCCACGTGGTGCTAACATGGCAGCCTACGTGGATGATGACGTGTGTTGACAGTGAATTTTGGTGCTCCAAACATGTTCGTTACACTTTGGTTTGAAGTTCATCATGGTACTAACCCGTCACTAGGCACACTAATGATATAAAAAGTTCAACTTTGTATATGCATTTGGAAGTGTGATGTTTTTGTAGGAAAACATGGACTAAAGGGACGGAGTCACATCGAGTTCAAAGGAGTAAATGAGGAGTTCCGTTCGTGTTCAAGTGCAAGGCAAACTCACTCCCAAAGGTGGCAAGGACCAAGGTGCTATGACAAAACATCTCCGAGGACCAAGACATAAAGATCGAATTTCATACGAGAAGACCCCCTGTATTTATCGCAGGGTTGATGACACCAAAAAGACACAAATATTGGGGTCAAAGTCCAAAATGTCAAGACGGGCCACTCGGAGGAAGGGGCGACCGAACTGGGCCGGGAAGGACCCAGGCCGGTCAGCCCAGGCCGGCCGGCCTGGCCTGTTCTAGCGTCGGTTTGGCCCCCGATTTCTTGTGCGTGAAGATCCTTCAACCCTAAGCATAGGCCGGCGCCGCCATTCGTCAAAGACAGAGATAAATACCCTGAGGTCGACCACAAGGGGGGATCCATTCATCAGAGAGGTGGGATCGGAAGAGATTCGAGGAGAGCACTCGGGAGAAATATTCATCTAGTCCAAGGAGATGGCCATAAGCGAAGGAGGACGTCGAGGTGCTGCCACGGCGCCCCCGGAGTTGAACGACGCACCGTCGGAAGCATCTACCATGATCAACGACGCCATGGTTAGCGTCTTGATGGGGTAATCTTCTCATTTGTCCATGGGGTTGTAACAGATCATGTCATGAAATCGCCGACTTGTTTATTGTTTCAATCTATTGGTTTCGTGTTGATGATGCTTCGATGTTTAAGGCTAGCTACCGTGCTTTTCGGGTGTATAGATCTCACTACTCCCTTTGATCCCTTCAACATACCGTGATCGTTCATTGTTTTGTTTTGATTGCCTTCGCGTAGTGACAGTGCGAGAGGAGGAAAAGGGTGAAGCCGCGGTCACACCTTCAATAGATTAGATTGGTTTTTATCTTCCTTGGCGGTTGCATGTTCATGTATCCTAGACCTTATGGGCAAGTTTCATTTACATCTAGTGCACCTCACACACCTCTTTGTTTTAAGATTAGTTTGCTTTTAGATTAATCTCTAGTTAAAGGTTGTCTTAATCAACTAGATTAGCTTTAGATTGAACGCTAGCAATCCCCTTGCTCCTTAGGTTGACAAGAACCTTGGGTTTACACTCAAGGGAAGAAGGGTCCCACACGGTCCGTACGCTTGTGGATCGAAGTTTGCAACGACAATCAATCGTCAACAAGCCCTTTTTCTAGCACTGTTGCTGGGGAACAAGCCAGTTTGCTACGTTTGATTTTGTGTTAATTTTGTTGATTACTAACATCTAACCTTTGTTTCCTCGAAACCCCTGGTTTTGTTTTGTTTTTGTTTTTGTTGTCTAGATGGCGTTCCCCACCGTCCTTTGGAAGACCCAGAGAAATCATTAAGGGATTACGCTAGCCCCCGATGTGAAGACATCAGGGTACTAGAGTCGGTTTCGAAGCTCGTAGTGACAAAGTATGAGATTAAGGCGCGAATCATCGAGATGGCGGCGGCCAATCCTTTCGAAGGGATGGAGGTGGACAACCCGTATAGACACATCAAGCACTTCACAACATTGTGCAATACGGTACGACAAGAAGGAGTCCCCGACGAATGGTTCAAGTGGAATCTCTTCCCATACTCACTTGCCGGTGAGGCAAAGAAGTGGTACTCATTCGTATCCTTCGAAGTTGGAGGGAATTGGAACCAATTAACAAGGAAGTTTTGTGAAAAATTCTTCCCGATAAGTAAAGTCCAACATCTAAGGAGGCAAGTGATCACCTTCACGCAAGGAGAAGAAGAAGGGATAGACCAAGCGTGGAATAGATCAACAAGCTGATTGAACAAGGACCAAGACTTGGATTCTCCAGTGACGTACTTTTGCATACTTTTTTCTTTTCCCTAACCCCTAGTTGCGCGGAACATGTTCAAATGTGTGCAGGAGGGGATATCATGGAGAAAACACTCACGGAAGCCGCTCAACTTTTACAAAAAATCAGCAAGGCGGCGGCCATGCGACGAGATTGGGAAACACGACTTTTGGGGAAGCAAGAATGTGATTCAAAGTGTGAGAACACTTGCTGGAATTTTCAGAGAAGCGACCCCGGAACACAAGAAAGAGGAGCCAATCTCGGAAAAATTAGAAGAAGTACACGTGGAAGTAAGAACTACCTCAAACATCGACTTCGCCAAGTCAAGCCTAGTGAATGGAAGAAGCATTTCAAGCGCAAAGCCATTGAGGGAGTTCGAGCAAATGGATTGGGTTCCAATTGATTTTGGGGAAGTGTTTGACAAGAGAAGACCATACCCCAACCAAAAGGGGGTGGTGTCACACCTGTTTTTCCAAAGAAAACCAAGTGCAAACTTATATGCAAGCCAGGATCAAGTTTCATGCATATAGTTGACATAAGTGAATAATAGAAGCAATATCACGTAAGGAAAAGAGATAGATTATCAAAGATTTACGCTTTATCCTGGAATGAAGGCTCCAACCATCACAGGCAATCGACTGGGGGTTGCGTATGCCTAGCACCAGCAACATCTTCACAACAACTTCATAACAGCTTCCTCCCTCTGAGCAACATCGTTTATAGCAAGGGTGAGCACATACCGTACTCAGCAAGTCTGGGGAAAGTATGAATGCAAGAGGCTTAACAAGGAAAGGCTGACAGGTTGACTGCATTAAGCAATTTTAGTTGGTCAAATTTTATTAGCACCTGATTACTAATAGAGTATAAGTATATACCAACCCACATTAGCATATAGAGATACGCCATAAGCATATGGCTAACATAACTATAACAATGATTTAAGTCCATCTTCAAGTTCAATTATCATGTGAGGGTCCAGGGCGCTCTTGACCATGAGCACGGCTAATCGATTAGTTTTACACTCTGCAGAGGTTGTACACTTTCACCACAAGTCGCGTAAAAGTTCGAGGAACTTTAAACCCAACCACGCGATGCTAGCTAGGCATCATACCACACTACCAGGTGTGATTGCATAGGGATGCTACGAGGCCTTTACAAAGATTCCCTAATGTGAAACAACTCCCCTAGTAGGTACCGTGTCTTAGCCAAGCCTAACTCCCTACTAGAGCGAGTCTATACCCCACTGGCGCTCCCCTTGCCCTTATCAGGTAAGGTCACCTCAACATCAAGGTTTCTAATTATTCAGCCAAGACAGAGCCATATGTCTTGTGGTTGCACTATTTTCCTGGGTGGTCGCTCCATGTTCCGATTAATCATGGTGATCTTATATTAACATGAGATATATCGTAAAACTAAAACATGTTCAACATTATTGTTGTTCATTAGAACCACCATAACCCAAAGTATAGCAGCTAAGTAGAGCTACCCAACAGAAAGGCAAACCCAGGTTGACAAGGAATAAAGGTAGTAAAGACTAGGATAAACCTTAATAGGACCCATCAATATTAATGCAAACACATGCAATGGTGATTAAACACAGTTATTGGGACAAAAGATCAAGGACACACTTGCCTTTAACCAGTGTAATGATGTTGCTCAGATTGTCTTCAATTCTTGCTCTTCCAAAGCTCTCGAACCACGTTCATTCTACTCGCATCAATCATCGGGCACAAACATACAAAGCAAACAAACTAACTAACTAAGAACAAAGCACCAATCAAAAGAAAAGCTTTAAAAGAGCGTGCTAAAGGATATGCTCGATTCTATGGATCAAAAAGACCTAGAGCATGAAAGAAGATTAGCTCTACAACAGAGACACACTGAGACAGGGCTTGATAAAGAACATCTAACGAACGATTTGCATTTATGAACATGAAAGACTAAAAGCTTAGATCTATTTTAATTAGGAAAAGATATGTAAAGGATATTTCATAAAGAAAATAGCCTAAATTGGAATTAATGCAGCATTATATTTTTATTTGCAAAGACTGGAGTAAAGAACCTAGTCAAGTTTTATTTATAAAGATTCATATATAGATTATACCGATTAAACATTTAATTTAGAAAAGATAAACTATATGAATCATCTAAACATAAGTTTATGATTCGAGTAAACTATTGAAGTTTTAATTAAAAACTCATTCATGTTGATATTTAAACAAATTAACATTTATTTATAAAAGCCGGTGTAGAAGCCTAAAAACGGTATATAGCACTATATTGCTTTTATTTAGAAAAGGCATGTTTTATAAGCATTAAACAAAATTAATATTTATTTTCAGAAAACAAACATGATCAAAAGTCACCACTAATGTGTACTTCATGTCATTATGAACCTAATGCAACTTGAACGGATTAAAACGGAGCTAAAACAAAGATTCTATGGAGGGAACAAGATGCAGGGACCTACTAGCAAGGTTTAGAAACTTCTAGGGGTATAACTGCAAGAAATCGAGGGCATATACATAATTATGTATGAAAACCCAAGGGCTTCCACGCAAAAACATTAGGGTGGACTGGATCTATGGAATCTATTAGATCTAGGGGTTTTTCTGGAAGATAACCAAGACACAAGAAGTAAGTCTAACTATTACCCTATCCTTCAGGGGCCTATCTGCAAAACAGCCACATCATCTTCTTCCTCTGGTTTGGAACGGACGGAACGGACAGGACCTCGGGCGATTTCGATTGCGGGCGACCTGGACGTCAAGGAGCTCCGGTGAGGCAGGGAATCGGAAGTGGAGATCGAGGGGGTCGCCTGGATATGCTCACCGGGGTTGGGGACGAAGGGGAGGCGGCCGGATTTCGGGAACGTCGGCGCCGGGCGGTTCAGGCTTCAGACGAATGGCGGCGGCACTCCAGTGCACCTCCGGTGATGAGAGAGTGCTCCCTGGACGCGGATTCATGTCGCGAAGCTCCTGGCGAGCACGGCCTTGCTCGACTGTGTACCACGGCATCGAATCAAAGCGGCGAACTCCGGCGACGGCTCTCGGCGGGTGGCGGCGCTGTGCGACGAGATGGCAGAGCGGGACGAGCAGGGACATGCGGGGCACGCGGGCGCGCTAAATAGGGCGCAGGGGCGCGCGGCTCTGCCGTGCGCGACACGAACGCCGGGGGACAGTCCGGCGGGAGCAGCACGTGCTCCCGGCCTTCTGCGATGGGCACGACCGAGATGGGCTTCGACCGGGCCTGGAGTTGGGCCGGCGCGGGCTGAAGCGGACCGCGGACGGGGTCGAAGCGGGTCGAGCCCACGGGCTCGGCCCGGTAGGATAGGATTTATTTTTTTCTAAAATACTTTTCAGTGCAAAAAGAATTGCAAAAAAATCTAGATAATTCGTTTAAAGCACGAAAAATACTCAGAAAATCCCAAAAATTCCAGGAAAATTCCCAGAGCTAGATTGGAGCACGAGCAATCCAAATAAAATATCTGGAGCTCACGAATAAGGTCAGAGAAAATGAGAATAAATTCCAGAAAAATCCAGAAAATTCTCAGGAGGGTTTGGTCAGCACCTAAACGCATTTTAAAACCATTTTGCACTCATGAACACCTATATGCTTTGGCATGTATGCAACACTCACATAATCATATTATTTAATTTGGAAAATCAAACAAAGCCTTTTTCCTATATTATATTTCGTGTGAAGAAAATAAATGTTGGAAAATTTTAAATTTGAGTGAAAATTGTTGTTTTAATTATTTTTCCTAATCACATCCTGAAATGGGAAATTTCAGAGTGTGACAAATCTACCCCTTTAAACAGAATCTCATCCCATGATTCGGAGAAAGAGAAAGCAAGGAGAAGGGAGATAAACAAGATTTTTGTTGTTGAGGTATGTAAGCGGGCATCCTGCATTGTTGATCGATGTAGAACCCTTAACCTTCATCTTTGGGGTCTTCATCACAGTGAGGTAGATGGGATAATAGCAAGCATAAGGTAGGAAAGAAAGTAGAGTGAGGTTTTTTTTCTTCAACTTGCTCACTTGTAGACGGTGACGGTGGCAGTAGCTTTTGCTTGTTGGCATTGGTGCAGGCTTCAACTTCTTTTGATGTCCTTCATTTGATCAGGTTGAGAGAAAGAGAGACAACAAGGATGTGGGAGGTACAAAAGAAAAACCCAACTAGGCAACTGATGTTTTTGCAGATATAAGACCCACAATACACCAACACTCACTACAAAGAACCAACTCAAACATTACCATAAACAAGCATCATCAAGCAAGCACTAGATTCCACCATTCAACATACGGTCAAAGGAACGATGCTACACATTGTTAATAGAGTCAAAGGGTATCCTCCTAACCATTGGCATAGCTTCACCGATTATTGATCATCTAAGGATGTTGAATCAGAATTGACACTTTGGAATCAATAGTCAAGGGAAGAATCCAAAGCAGCATTGTTTTGAGGAACAAAGAGAAGTTCAAGGATGAGGATAGATAGATAGGAATTGACAGATATGTTCAAAATGGATAAGCAAGCAAGATATCAAGAGGATGCATTGCATGAAACAAGTGGAAAGAGAAAGCAAGATCAAGGTCAAGGGGAGATAAAACAAACGTACAAGGGTAGGGGTCATAACATTTGCAAAATAATGAAGTGCAAATGAAAAGGAATCAAGCAGGAGGAGTTAAGATATCAAGGTGAATTATCAAAAGAAAATGATCAAGGAGTGGAAATATTCATCATAGAGCTCAAGGGAAAGGTAGTGATGAATTTTAGATCAAAGGAAACCTTAAGAAACGACCATTGCTAACTAGGCTTACGTCCTACAGTCGATACAGCTCTGATACCACTCTATCACACCTGTTTTTCCAAAGAAAACCAAGTGCAAACTTATATGCATGCCAGGATCAAGTTTCATGCATATATTTGACATAAGTGAATAACAGAAACAATATCACGTAAGGAAAAGAGATAGATTATCAGAGATTTACGCTTTATCCTGGAAACGAAGGCTCCAACCATCACAGGCAATCGACTGGGGGTTGCGTACACCTAGCACCAGCAACATCTTCACAACAACTTCATAGCAGCTTCCTCCCTCTGAGCAACATTGTTTATAGTAAGGGTGAGCACATGCCGTACTCAGCAAGTGTAAGGAAAGTATGAATGCAAGAGGCTTAACAAGGAAAGACTGACAAGTTGACTGCATTAAGCAATTTTAGTTGGTCAAATTTTATTAGCACCTGATTACTAATAGAGTATAAGTATATACCAACCCACATTAGCATATAGAGATACACCATAAGCATATGGTTAACATAACCATAACAACGATTTAAGTCCATCTTCAAGTTTAATTATCATGTGAGGGTCCAGGCCGCTCTTGACCGTGAGCACGGCTAATCGATTAGTTTTACACTCTGCAGAGGTTGTACACTTTCACCACAAGTCGCATAAAAGTTCGAGGAACTTTAAACCCAACCACGCGATGCTAGCTAGGCATCATACCACACTACCGAGGTATGATTTCATAGGGACGCTACGAGGCCTTTACAAAGATTCCCTAATGTGAAACAACTCGCGAAGGTTCCGAGTCGTTGCAGAGTATAAAGTCCCCTAGTAGGTACCATGTCTTAGCCAAGCCCAACTCCCTACTAGAGCGAGTCTATACCCCACTGGCGCTCCCCTTGACCTTATCAGGTAAGGTCACCCCAACATCAAGGTTTCTAATTATTCAGCCAAGACAGAGCCATATGTCTTGTGGTTGTACTGTTTTCCTGGGTAGTCGCTCCATGTTCCGATTAATCATGATGATCTTGTATCAACCAGAGATATATCGTAAAAGTAAAACATGTTCAACATTATTGTGGTTCATTAGAACCACCATAACCCAAAGTATAACAGCTAAGCAGAGCTACCCAACAGAAAGGTAAACCCAGGTTGACAAGGAATAAAGGTAGTAAAGACTAGGATAAACCTTAATAGGACCCATCAATATTAATGCAAGCACATGCAATGGTGATTAAACACAGTTATTGGGACAAAAGATCAAGGACACACTTGCCTTTAACCAGTGTAATGATGTTGCTCAGATTGTCTTCACTTCTTGCTCTTTCAAAGCTCTCGAACCACGTTCATTCTACTCGCATCAATCATCGGGCACAAACATACAAAGCAAACAAACTAACTAACTAAGAACAAAGCACCAATCAAAAGAAAAGCTTTAAAAGAGCGTGCTAAAGGATAGGCTCAATTCTATGGATCAAAAAGACCTAGTGCTTGAAAGAAGATTAGCTCTACAACAGAGACACACTGAGACAGGGCTTGATAAAGAACGTCTAACGAACGATTTGCATTTATGAACATGAAAGACTATAAGCTTAGATCTATTTTAATTAGGAAAAGATATGTAAAGGATATTTCATAAAGAAAATACCCTAAGTTGGAATTAATGCAGCATTATATTTTTATTTGCAAAGACCGAAGTAAAGAACCTAGTCAAGTTTTATTTATAAAGATTCATATATAGATTATACCGATTAAACATTTAATTTAGAAAAGATAAACTATATGAATCATCTAAACATAAGTTTATGATTCGAGTAAACTATTGAAGTTTTAATTAAAAACTCATTCATGTTGATATTTAAACAAATTAACATTTATTTATAAAAGCCGGTGTAGAAGCCTAATCAACTTTTAATTAGAAAAGTTAATTAAATATTAAGCAAATTAATATTTGGCTTATGAAAAACTGAGATAAAGATCTATTTAGATTTTAGTTACAAAAGCATGTGAAATATTCATTAATCAAGTCAACATTGATTATGAAAAACGGTATATAGCACTATATTGCTTTTATTTAGAAAAGGCATGTTTTATAAGCATTAAACAAAATTAATATTTATTTTCAGAAAACAAACATGATCAAAAGTCACCACTAACGTGTACTTCATGTCATTATGAACCTAACACAACTTGAACGGATTAAAACGGAGCTAAAACAAAGATTCTGTGGAGGGAACAAGATGCAGGGACCTACTGGCAAGGTTTAGAAACTTCTAGGGGTATAACTGCAAGAAACCGAGGGCATATACATAATTATGTATGAAAACCCAAGGGCTTACATGCAAAAACATCAGGGTGGACTGGATCTAGGGAATCTATTAGATCTAGGGGTTTTTCTGGAAGATAACCAAGACACAAGAAGTAAGTCTAACTATTACCCTATCCTTCAGGGGCCTATCTGCAAAACAGCCACATCATCTTCTTCCTCTAGTTTGGAATCGACGAAACAGACAGGACCTCGAGCGATTTCGATTGTGGGCGACCTGGGCGTCAAGGAGCTCCGGTGAGGCAGGGAATCGGAAGTGGAGATCGAGGGGGTCGCCTGGGTATGCTCACCGGGGTTGGGGACGAAGGGGAGGCGGCCAGATTTCGGGAACGTCGGCGCCGGGCCGTCTAGGCTTCAGACGAACGGCGGCAGCACTCTAGTGCACCTCCGGCGATGAGCGAGTGCTCCCTGGACGCGGATTCACGTCGCGAAGCTCCTGGCGAGCACGGCCTTGCTCGACGGTGTACCACGGCAGCGAATCGAAGCGGCGAACTCCGGCGACGGCTCTCGGCGGGCAGCGGCATTGTGCGACGAGATGGCAGAGCGGGACGAGCAGGGACGTGCGGGGCTCGTGGACGTGCTAAATAAGGCGCAGGGGCGTGCAGCTCTGTCGTGCACGGCACGGACGCCGGGGGACAGTCCGGCGGGAGCACGCCGTGCTGCTCCCGGCCTCCTGCGATGGCCACGACCCAGATGGGCTTCGGCCGGGCCTGGAGTTGGGTCGGCGCGGGCTGAAGAAGACCGCAGACTAGGTCGAAGCGGGTCGAGCCCACGGGTCCCGGTAGGATAGGATTTTTTTTCCAAAATACTTTTCTGTGCAAAGAGAATTCCAGAAAAATCTAGATAATTCATTTAAAGCATGAAAAATACTCAGAAAATCCCAAAAATTCCAGGAAACTTCCCAGAGCTAGATTGGAGCATGAGCAATCCAAATAAAATATCTGGAGCTCACAAAAAAGATTTTAGAGCATTCTAATAAATAGAATAGGCTCAAAGAAAATGAGAATAAATTCCAGAAATATCCAGAAAATTCTCGAGAGGGTTTGGTCAGCACCTAAACGCATTTTAAAACCATTTTGCACTCATGAACACCTTTATGCTTCGGCATGTATGCAACACTCACATAATCATTTTATTTAATTTGGAAAATCAAACAAAGCCTTTTTCCTATATTATATTTCGTGTGAAGAAAATAAATGTTGGAAATTTTTAAATTTGAGTGAAAATTGTTATTTTAATTATTCTTCCTATTCACATCCTGAAATGGGAAATTTCAGGGTGTGACAGGTGACAAGAGCTTTGGAGGTAGATTTCCTACCAGGGAAGCAAGCGGAAAATTCATATGATCTTGAAACGACCGGCGAGATTTTTCGAAAGCTCTTTATGAAGTAGAAGTGGATCCGGACCATATAGCCGAGGTGAAAAGAGTGATGGGGATCAAGCCCCAAGCATCTCCATACGCTCACCTCGCTGAAGTATACGCCATAGGGTCCAATCAAGAGGAGAAGACAACCCCGCACTTAAGTTGCGCGATTAATGGAATTCAATTCAAAGCTTTATGTGACATCGGAGCACAAGTAAGTGTCTTATCCTCTAAAATTTATGATGAGATTCATAATCATACCATTGACCTAGTCCCAACTTCTACTAAGTTAATCATGGGAGATGTTAGAGTTGTTAGGCCTCTTGGAATTGCTTGCTATCTTGAAGTTGTCATCTCTAAAAAATGCATACCAACCGATTTCTTTATTGTTGATGCCTACTATGATAAACATGATCACATAATTCTTAGTAGACCTTTTTTAAAGTTGGTTAATGCTGTTTTAGATGCCGGAAAAGGGAAAGTAACGATTAATCTTGATGAAGATACACATACATACGATTTTCTTCCCAATTCTAGGAACTTCTTACCCCTACCTCTTGATGACGAAGAGGTAGGGAGTCTTCGTTTTGTTGAAACTTTCAGGGATCCACTACAAAGAGCAATGGAGAATCAACCTAATGATGAGCAAGACAAAGAATTGGAGGAAGCATCTAAAGGACTAGAACCACAAGATGGAAGCATAGAGGAGGAGAAATTTGAGGATATCAGAGAAATTAAGCCCGAAGAGCCAAAAGTGCCGGAGGTGGACCTCAAACATTTGTCCAAGGGATTGAGGTATGAATTTTTGGGGCCGGACAAGACCTATCCTGTCATTGTGAGCAATGAGTTGAGCCCCGAAGAAAATGAGATGTTGCTGAATTTATTGAAGAAGCACAAGAAGGTGATCGGGTATTCAATAAATGATCTCAAAGGACTTAGCCCAGCCTTTTGTACTCATCGCATACCTATGGAGGATCAATGCAAGCCCGTAGTGGACCATCAAAGGAGGTTAACCCATGCCATGCGAGAGGTGGTGAAGAAGGAGGTGATCAAGTTATTAGACGCTGGAATCATTTACCCGGTACCGCATAGCGAATGGGTGAGCCCCATACATTGTGTGCCGAAGAAAGGAGGCTTGACCGTGGTGAAGAATGAGAAGAATGAGTTAATTCCGCAAAGGACCGTGACCGGATGGAGGATGTGCATTGATTATCGGAAATTGAATAAAGCAACGAAGAAGGATCACTTCCCCCTACTGTTCATCGACGAGATGCTTGAGAGGTTAGCAAATCATTCCTATTTTTGCTTTCTCGATGGGTACTTGGGATTCATGCAAATTCCTTTTCACCCGGAAGATCAACACATGACAACTTTTACTTTCCCATATGGAACATTTGCATATAGAAGGATGCCTTTTGGTTTGTGTAATGCTCCAGCCTCTTTCCAACATTGCATGATGGCTGTGTTTTCGGAATTCATTAAAGAAATTGTCGAGGTGTTCATGGATGATTTTTCTGTCTATGGGAAAACTTTTGCGGATTGTTTAGCCAACTTGGACAAGGTTCTCATGAAGTGTGTGGAGGTTGACTTGGTGATTGGGAGAAATGCCACTTTATGGTGAAGCAAGGTATAGTGTTGGGTAACATGATATCCAAAAGGGGCATTGAGGTGGATAAAGCCAAAGTCGAGACGGTCGAGAGACTTCCACCACCGACGGATATCAAATCTTTGAGGAGCTTCTTAGGCCATGCGGGATTTTATAGAAGATTTATCAAGGACTTCTCAAAGATCACCAAGGCATTAACTAACCTTCTTCAAAAGGATGTACCATTTGACTTTAATGACAAGTGCTTGGCGGTGTTCCAGACACTAAAGAAAGCTCTCGTGACCGCACCAATCATTCAACCGCCCGATTGGAGTCAGCCATTCGAGATAATGTGTGATGCTAGCGACTATGCCATTGGAGCTGTCTTGGGACAGCGGAAAGAAGGCAAGGTACATGCTATATATTATGCTAGTAAAACTCTTAATGGAGCTCAATTAAATTATGCAACAACAGAGGAGGAGTTGCTTGCGGTTGTGTTTGCCTTCAAAAAATTCAGATCATACATTGTGAACTCCAAGGTGATTGTCTACACCGATCATGCGACAATTAAGTATCTCTTGTCAAAGAAGGATGCCAAGCCAAGGTTGATTCGATGGATCCTTCTCTTACAAGAATTCGATGTTGAGATTCGAGACAAAAAGGGGTTAGAGAATGTTGTGGCCGACCACCTATCAAAGATGAATCATGAGGATGATAAATAGCCCATTGAAGACAAGATGAGAGATGATCACCTCTATCGGGTAATCGATACGGATAGTTGGATGATCAACATCATTCGAGCGATTCGAAAAATGCCACTCGATCACTTAGACAAGAATGCACAAAGAAGGGTAATCTCCGGGAGCCAAAAAATTTTTTGGGATTCACCTTACCTTTTTAGACTTGGAGTCGATTGAGTATTCAGAAGGTGTGTGCCAAGAGAAGAGAGGCAAGAAATAATAAGGAAGTGTCACTCGGCGGAATACGGAGGACATTACGGGCATTTTCGAACTCAAGCAAAGGTATCGGCCAGCAGATTTTATTGGCCCAAAATGCATGAGGATGCTAAAAGGTATGTTGCCTCTTGCCTCGAATGCCAAAGAACCAGTAACATCTCTCAGAGGAATGCGATGCCCTTGAATTATAATTTGCAAATCGATTTATTTGATGTTTGGGGAATTGACTTCATGAGACCATTTACAAACTCACATGGATATGAGCATATACTTGTCATGGTTGATTATGTGTCCAAGTGGGTGGAGGCTATACCATGTCGTAAGGTGTCAACGGAGGAGTCCATCTCAATGGTTAAGAATATAATTTTTCCTCGCTACGGTGTTCTGAGAATCTTGATAAGCGATGGAGGGACTCATTTCACTGGGAATAACTTTCGAAAGTGTTTGTCCAAATTGGGAATCGAGCATAGAGTGGCTACGGCCTATCATCCACAAACCAATGGACAAGCAGAAACATCAAATAGGCAACTAAAGAGCATCCTCAATAAGACTATTGAGAAGGGAGGCAAGGATTGGTCAAAGAAATTGGATGGAGCATTGTGGGCATATCGGACGGTGTTCAAGACACCGATAGGTATGACTCCATACCAATTTGTATATGGCAAGGCTTGTCATCTTCCCGTTGAGCTAGAGCACAAGGCATATTGGGCAATAAAGGAGATGAGCCTCGACTTAGATGCTGCAAGGATGAAAAGAAGAATCCAAATTAGCGAGCTAGAAGAGATGAGGTTGAAGGCTTATGGGAGTGCAAGCATCTACAAAGAGAGGATCAAAAGGTGGTATGATAAAGGCTTAAAGGAAAAGAGTTCAAGGAAGGAGATAAGGACCTTCTCTACAATTCAAGGTTCAAAACTTTCGGAAAAGGGAAGTTACAAAGCAAATGGGACAGACCTTATGTGGTACATTCGATGTTCTCCAATGGAGTGGTTACTATCATGGATGCAAGAGGTGACAAATACGTGGTGAATGGTCAGCGGCTAAAGGTCTATATTGAACCCGATGTCATGCCCCTACACTGCGTTGACATTTTCACAATGGAGGATGAACCCGAGCGTCAAGCCTAGGACAAAAAACAAGGTACGTCACATGTATATATTTTAGTTTTTATTTTATTTTTAGTGTGTTTCGTGAATTTTTGCTGGGCCAACTCTTCTGCACGGGTTTATATTCAAAAAACAGTGGGCACCACAAATTTTGGGAGGAGCCAGCCCGCGGGCCAGGGCAGGTTGGTCGGCCCAGGCCAGCCGGCCTGGGGGCTCTGCGCGGCGGCTCGTGCCAGTTTTCCTCTGGGGCACGTCTCTTTAACTTCTATGTTTGCACCGACGATTTTCGGGAGGTTAGAAATAGGAAAGAAGGGGTTTCAGGCACGACGAGCACCCGATATACATGGAGAACAAGAAGTGGTTCTCGTCTTGTGGAAAGTTCCACTAAGTTTAGCGATTGTTCTTTCCCTTTGTTCTTTTTGTAAAAATTACGATTAGGACGTCGTATGGTCTAAGCGTGGGGGAGGAACTAGCGCTAGTTCCAAAAACTTTTTGCCCTAGTAGTTTGGTTGGTTTGGTTTGAAGTTTTTCAATTTTTAGCTCGATGGTGTGTTAATTTTAGCGTTGAGTCAATAAAAATAAAAAAAGAGTCTTGAAATTGTCTCGTGTGTTTTATTTTTCTTGCTTACATATTTATCTATCTTTTATCTTTATATTCGATCATGAGCAATGAGCACGAAAGTTTCTGTGGTGCTTAGTGGGTTCTTGCCCGTGAGAGCATCCATACTTTACTTTGAGCTAGAACCTTGTTTAGCTATGCTACAATTATTACAAAGTTGGAGGGTTTTATTTCTGAAAATTACATGAAAAACCCCTTGCAATAAAGGTTAGCATCTTCTTCTTCCAAGTTGAGAGCGAGCTTATCCTTTACGAAGCCTTTATATAATCGTTCCACTATAAGTGTTGTTAGCATGATGAATTGGGTTAGGGCTTTTCTCTCTTGGAAGTTCTAATTTCAAGCAATGATCATGTCCTTGCTTTATATATTTTATTGCTAGCCTCATCATATATTCGGCAACGAGACTTTCACATCGAAAGTCTTGTGTATCGCCGGATTCCATACCCAACCCATATATCTCTTTTATTCATCTTATTCCTTGAACACAACCTATGCCCGAAGATTCGTTCCGTTTCTAGCAAGGATTTTAGCTAAATTTAAGATTGTATTTCCACGCCAAGGAGGCGAGCGTAAAGCTTCGGAAAGAGATCAAGATGAGAGAAAAGATAAGAAAAAATGGGTATAAAGAGAAGAAAAGGAAAAAAGAGAAAAAAGAGGAAAAAAAGAAGAAAAGAAAAGAAAGAAAGAAAGAAAGAAAGAAAGAGGAAAAAGAGGAATTCAAAGGCAAAGCGAGAAAGGTATAAGAGGGGATAACAAGTCAAGTGAAGATCAAGAGAAGTACAAAGGAAGGATGTGATGTTGTTGAGAACGAATCTTTGATATTCCAACCATGTGCGATCCGACAACAAGGACATCATTAGGGCCTTGGAATCATATTTTCTTTTCCCTTTTGCACATGTCCACCATTCTAAATCTTCTTATCCTTGATACCCTCACATTATGGTTTCATTCTCATGGTTATTAGCTCGGGAGGTGAACAACTATTAGAGAACTTTCCTAGCTTGATAATATTTGTGTTAACTTCACTATCCATACCTATAGCTCCACCATATATTTAAATGAGAGACTTGTGGAAGATGAGAGTTCATGAACTGTTTAGGATAGCCACTTTAAATGAGCGACATGTGAGAACTTGGAGGAAGATTTTGTCTAATACTTGTTGCGGAATTTTATTTTTGAAAAAGCTCAAAACCCTCCGGTGGAAGTAAGAAAGTAAGTATGGTTGGATCAAGCACCTCCGGCAAAAAGGTATAAGTTGTGGGGTAAGACTTGATTGGGTAATTTCCTAAACGCCCATGACTCATATAGTGTTTATTGTTTTCATGTTTCTTATATTAAAGATGAAAGGTTGACTAACTTGTAAGGAAGGAACTTATGACACACGTTTCAACTCCCTGGACGAGTGTTCTTTTGCAAGAAACTTGCTCGAAGACGAGCAAGATCTAAGAATGGGGGAGATGTTGACGGTGAATTTTGGTGCTCCAAACATATTCGTTACACTTTGGTTTGAACTTCATCATAGTACTAACCCGCCACTAGGCACACTAATGATATAACAAGTTCAACTTTGTATGTGCATTTGGAAGTGTGATGTTTTTCTGGAAAACATAGACTAAAGGGACGGAGTCACATCGAGTTCAAAGGAGTAAATGAGGAGTTCCGTTTGTGTTCAAGTGCAAGCCAAACTCACTCCCAAAGGTGGCAAGGACCAAGGTGCTATGACAAAACATCTCCGAGGACCAAGACATAAAGATCGGATTTCATACGAGAAGACCCCCTATATTTATCGCAGGGTTGATGACGCCAAAAGACACAAATATTGGGGTCAAAGTCCAAAATGTCAAGATGGGCCACTCGGAGGAAGGGGCGACTAAACCGGGCCGGGAAGGACCCAGGCCGGCCGGCCTGACCTATTCCAGCGTCGGTTCGGCCCCCAGTTTCTTGTGCGTGAAGATCCTTCAACCCTAAGCATAGGCCGGCGCCGCCATTCGTCAAAGAAAGAGATAAATACCCCGAGGTCGACCACAAGGGGGGATCCATTCATCGGAGAGGTGGGATCGGAAGAGATTCGAGGAGAGCACTCAGGAGAAATATTCATCTAGTCCAAGGAGGCAGCCATAAGCGAAGGAGGACATCGAGGTGCTGCCACGGCGCCCCCAGAGTTGAAGGACACACCGCCGGAAGCATCTACCATGATCAACGACGTCATGCTTAGCGTCTTGATGGGGTAATCTTCTCATTTGTCCATGGGGTTGTAACAGATCATGTCATGTAATCGCTGACTCGTTTATGGTTTCAATCTATTGGTTTCGTGTTGATGATGCTTTGATGTTTAAGGCTAGCTACCGTGCTTTTCGGGTGTATAGATCTCACTACTCCCGTTGATCCCTTCAACATACCGTGATCATTAGTTGTTTGGCCTTGATTGCCTTCGCGTAGTGACAGTGTGAGAGGAGGAAAAGGGTGAAGTCGTGGTCACACCTTCAATAGATTAGATTGGTTTTTATCTTCCTTGGCGGTTGCATGTTCATGTATCCTAGACCCTATGGGCAAGTGTCCTTTACATCTAGTGCACCTCACACACCTCTTTGTTTTAAGATTAGTTTGCTTTTAGATTAATCTCTAGTTAAAGGTTGTCTTAATCAACTAGATTAGCTTTAGATCGAACGCTAGCAATCCCCTTGCTCCTTGGGTTGACAAGAACCTTGGGTTGACACTCAAGGGAAGAAGGGTCCCATACGGTCTGTAGGCTTGCGGATCGAAGTTTGCAACGACAATCAACCGTCAACAACGTGGCTAAATTTATATGATGACCTAGATCTACATGGCCCATAAGATTGCAGCCCACCATAGCCCACTTACAAATACACAACCCATTTCACAACCTGTGTCATTCCGAATTATATACCCAACTCATATAAAATTCAGCCCAACAGGCTCAACTTTTAAACCACAGTAATTCAACAATAAATACACAGCCCATATAAAATTCAACCCAACAAACCTAATTTTCAACCAGACTTATCAAAATGCAGGAAAAGCTCAGAAATCACAAGCAATTCCAGACAAGAACACCATAACATGACATTAAAACAACAAATCAAATGTATTCTTGTAGCATTGCTAGCAGTATCAAGTCCATTGCTTGCTGATCCAATCACTTATAACGGCTTGCTTCTTGATGCATCTAATTCTCGACCTGAAAGATGACATTGCCATTGAGATAGAAAATGCTAAAAATGCTATGTATGGAGGACTGTAAGTGCATGCATATGTTCTATCATACAAACATAAAGAGGACAAAATTAGAAAGTTCTTAAATATTGTGTCACTAGGATCATGCCTTGCGTTACTACGGTCAGCACAAATCATAGATCAATATCATTCTGATCTTAGTGGCAAACAACTCACAAATATGCAATATATCTAACTTTATTAGAAAAACATACACAACATCTCATATCCATTCATATTACATGGGCAACACAAATCGATCAACATGGAATGTCATACATTAAGTAGATCATCATCAATGTAGATTGATCTGGTTTTTTTCATTACAAGAAAGGGGTTGGTTATGCAACCAAAGACATTAGTGAGCAATCAGAGACAAAGGCATGCAACCAGATTTGGCGCCAAATATTGAGTCAAAGTAGTGTAATATTCTAAAGCATTTCAAATTTTTAGCTGCGAAGGACGAGAATATTATATCTAGAAACAAGCATAAATGAGTTAAGTACCACAATTTCACAACTATGCAAGAATAAGTATTGCTACTTTCCAAATGGAACGGTGTGCAGACTATGATTAATACAGCATCAGATCAGCCTAACTTAAGTACTAATGTGGCACATCTTACAATATTGCAGGAGTGCAATCAATAAACATTTTATTAAAGTACTGCCACCCCACAAACATATTTGCCATGCTAGCTCAATGCAACTAATGATTAGAAGCTAACTGTCATGCCACAAGTCCAACCAAGTAGTGAGCAACAGTCAACAAACAGAGTAGAAACAATCTGAGCAGCCGTTACTAGGACTTTTCTTCTTTACTACTAATAACGACTATTCACAGTAAATGTCACTTCAAGTATTCAGTTAGTGCACCAAAGTGCCTAGGTGCCATACACCAACAGGTATCTACCACAGAATCAAGCATCAGTGTTATCTAGTACTCTATTAATAGAGATTCCAATTTCAATGTGTACCTAAATTTAGTGCAGATATCATTACCACAAGATACACCAACATGTATCAGATGAACATGCTGACAAACAGGAAGAACAGGCACAAACTGAATGATAGGCAAGCAACTGGAATAGATAAACAGATAAATAGCTGCTATGCAAGATTACTCAAGGAATAGATTTGTGTAGCATGAAAGCAACCATTTACAAGAATGCTATTTACTGAATTTTTCCACTGCTAGAAAGCATGTCAGAACCATCAATAATTCTTAAAGGTGACATATAATTTCCGGCATCCAACCAAAGGCAGGTAACCATTGCAGGGTTGGACTGGAGGAGATGGCCAGCTAGGGTTTCAAGAGCTATTTTATAGAACAAGGACACAATCTACATTGTTGAATCAAAGATAAATGGACATGAATGATTGGGCCTCGCATATCTTAGAGAAATCGGCCCAGTATATGGCCTGTTTACCATTTTTATTTTTTATTTTTCTTTTATTGCTCCACTGAAAATAATTAAAATTAAACTATATCTATCTCAAATAAAATTTAAACTATTCCTAAAAAATATTTTTAAAGTATATTTGTTTTATTGTAGCTCATATCCTAAAAATATATGAAAATTTCAAATGTTCGTTGGGCATGCTTCAAATTTCTACTTTCAACTTTATTATAAAATAACGATAATAAGACTTAAAACTTGTCCTAAAAAATATTTTTATGCTAGTTTATTAAGTTTTAGCCCATATCCTGGAAAGTAGATGAAAAATTTGAATGTTTGTTTGTCATAATTCAAACTTCTACTTACAATCTTAGACTTTTGAAAATTGCCAGGGAATCATTGTATAGATGTTTATTTATTTTCTATCATTTAAATGAATTTCTGCGTGTTTACTGAAAGTAATTTTAAATTGAACTAAGTATACCTTCAATAAGATTATAAAAACTTCAAAAAAAATATTTAGACTTATATGTTTCATTCTAGCCCAGATCTAAGATACTGACGAAAAAATCAAATGACTTATAGGGAAAACTCAAACTTCAACTAGTCACCTCATTATAAAATAATGATAATAATACCTAAAACTTATCCGAAAATTATGTGAATTGGAATAGAATCATTTTATGGATGTACAAACTTGAAAAACAAATTTCATAATTTTTTTGAAAATTAGAGTATACATTGTTCATAAACTAGATTGTTCCATCACATTGTTTCATACAACTCAACTTAAACTTGAAAGTTTGTACACACTCAATTACTTTCTTACCCCATGGACACCTCAAATTTGGATGCAACCTTACCCTAACTCTCCTCTTAGTATTTGAAGATTTAGATTTCCAATTGTCATACGAAAAAGTAGTTTTTCTATTTTTTATAAATCTAATTAAGACACTCTTGTGAAGTAACATGGAAAAATATTACCTTACATACCCTCAATATATTTTTCTCATGTAAAGTACAACATATAAGTTCTCAACTAGGAGTTTCAAGAATTTGTAAGTAGATGTGCTATTTTCTATCATTTAAATAAATTTCTGCATATTTACCGAAAGTAATTCCAAATTGACCTATATGTACCTCTAATAGATTCCAAACAAATCAAAAAAATATATTTAGGCTCCTATGGTCCATTTTAGCCTATATCTAGGAGATTGACGAAAAATTCAATTGACATATAGGAAAAAATTCAAACTTCTACTAGCCATCTTATTATAAAATAATGATAATAATACCAAAACTTCTCCAAAAATTATGTAAATTGGCATAGAATCATTTTATGAATGTACAAGCTTGATAAAAAAGTTTCATAAGATTTTACAAAAATTAAAGTATACATTGTTCACAATGTATGTAGGTCTCTCACATTCTTTCATACAACTCAACATAAATTTTAAAGTTTGTATATCATAAAATATTTTCTTGGTAATTTACACCTCAATTCTAGACATAACCTTACATTTACTCTTATATTAACATATGGGGATTGACATTGCCATTTGTTGTGGAAAAAAGATATTTTTCTATTTGAAATACCTAATTAAGACACCTTTATGCATTAACTTAAACAATAATTATCATATATACCCCAAACACATTTTTCACATGTAAAAGAACACATTTAAGTTCTCTTCTAGAAGTTTCAAGATTTTTCGAACAGAATTACTATTTTTTATCATTTAATTGAATTTCTGCATGTTTACGAAAAAATAACTCCAAGTTGACCTATATGTACTTCTAATAAGATTTAAAAAATTGAAAAAATTATATTTAGGTGACTGTGTTCCATTCTAGCCCACATCTTGCAGATTGACCAAAAATTCAATTGTCTCGTAGGAAAAATTCAAAGTTCTACTAGCCATCTTGTTATAAAATAATGATAATAATACCTAAAGCTTCTCCGAAAAATATATAACTTGGCATAGAATCATTTTATGGATGTACAATTTTGACAAAAAAATTTCATAAGATTATGTGAAAATTGGAGTATAAATTGTTCATAAATTAGATAGTTCCCTCACATAGTATAAATAAGGTAATATCAAAGTTCTTCACAACTGAAATCATAGCACAGTGGTAAGACTTGGGAGTCTCATCCATGAGTCCTGGGTTTGAATCCCAGTCTCGTGCCCATTTTTTTCGATTTTTGGTGAGTGTTTTCACGAAAGGTCACGGAAGTCTGGTTTTCGTCCCTAAACTTCATAATCAAGGAAAAAGTCATGGTTGGATCACTCAATTTTCACAAAAGTCTAGTTTTTGTCCCTAAATTTCGTAAGCTTTTTGGTAATTGTTTTCGCAGAAGGTTTGTTTAGGTCTCTCAATTATGGCGGAAGTCTGGTTTTCATCCCAAAACTTCATAACAAAGAACAAAATCCTGTTTAGGTCCCTCAATTTTCGCAAAATTCTGATTTTCGTCCCTAAACTTCGTAAGCTTTTTGGTTAGTGTTTTCGCGGAAGTCCTGTTTAGGTCCCTCAATTTTCGCGGAAGTCTAGTCTTCATCTCTAAACTTCATAACCAAGGAAAAAGTCATGTTTAGGTTCCTCAATTTTCGCGAAAGTCTGGTTTTCGTTCCTAAACTTCGTAACCACACAAAGCACATCCTTCAACCTTTGAAACCGTCCAGAGTACGTCCCTAGTCTGGTTATGCGTGGTTTTAAAAACGGTTTTGTCTTTTCCTTTTTTATTTAATTCGGCTGAATATTTAGAAAATTATAGTAAATTATAAAATTCATAAAACGGAAATCTAATTTTGTTTACCTTTATATAGGTATATCTATATACTAAATATATAATATTATATGCTTTAGAAAAATTTTTAATTTAGATTTTTAAATTATTGACTATGATTATCTCTAATTCTTTTCACACATTATATGATTTTTTTAATTTATTGATCATGAGGAAATGTTGAAATGTAATGTGGGTCGGATTATGACGAAATTGGCGCAATGTCATAGTGTTTGGACTTCATATCGAGTTTCATATCAAACACTGCTAATCTATGACGAAACCTGACTGTTGTCATGAATGCAGTGTGATCTGTGACGAAATCTATGACGAAATTGGCACAATGTCATAGTGTTTGGACTTCATATCGAGTTTCATATCCAGCACTGCAAATCTATGATGAAATCAGATTGTTTGTCATGGATGTAGTGTGATCTATGACGAAATCAAAAAACATCATGGGAATTTCATCATGAATCAAAGGATTTCTTGTAGCGAATCTGTTCGTCGCTCCTGCATTCAGTTATAATAATATAAGCGACAACAATACAACATGTTTTAGTGCCAAGAACAGAGACGAATATGAATGTTTTCTTCAGACAGTTTTGAAATTACTTACCCGAAGCAAACCTGCCAACGTATCGCTCTGAATATGAACAAACTTCGAAGAAGGCCACTGAGCTAATGCCACAACGCATACAGACAAGAGTGTCTAGAACGGGTATCTTCTTCCTACCGTCAGCTAAGCTTAAATACGAGGAAAAAAAATAAATTTCTTTTATGTGTCGGTAAAATCTTTAACTGGATTTACCAACAATACCAATTTATAGTAGACTAGATGATGCACCACAATTTGTTCGTGATTTTCTAGACTACAACGACGAAATGGTGGTGTTACTGGTGTATAGACGAAAGACGAGAATGTAGCTGGAATGGAAAGATTTGAGAGACTGGCATGCATGATTCTAGAATGTGTGGCTCGATCACGGTAATGAAACAATATATTCTTTCTAGTGGGCGACAAAACGGACCAATTGTTTCTTTTCTAGGAGAGTGTAATACTCCTATCTTCCTGTTTCTTTTCTATTTTTTCCTTCGTTCGCTGCCTGCCGCCTCAAGACGGCCGCACGTAAAGGCCCGGCTGGCCGTCGTGCGATTCCTGTGCGGCCGGCGTTTCTGGACGCCCTGTTGAGCACGTCACGGCGACGGCGGCGTCGCTCTCAATTCCGCCGTGCGGTGGTCATCGGTAAGAGTAACACCCTTTTAATACATTAACAATTCGTTCAGATAAAGGAACACAGGCGTAATAATATTAAATTCGACCTAAAAAACAGTTGACCAAACTGCAGCACTAGTTACACGCTAAAACATTGTGCCAAATCCTCAAAGCGATCGAACACTATAAATGTCCCCGATGATCACCGTTCATGTCGGCAGTGCGCACTGATTCTGCCAACTACAAGCAAGAGCATCAATAAGCTCGGCAAAACAGCTTCCTACAATCTCACCGCCGATCACCATGCTCAGTCTTTACCCGAGGCACCAGCTCCAGTCGAGCTCCGTCGTCGACGGCGGTGACGAGAACGTTGAGGTCGATGGCGGCTACAACCCCTTCTACGGCATCGCCGTCGTGTGCGTGTCCATCTTCCTCTTCTGCGTGCTCGCTGCCTCCGTCAGCGCCTGGAAGGCGCTCGCCTACGCAGCCCTGGCCGCGCTGCTGCTCGGCGTCGCCGGCTGCTTCGCGCCCAAGGGGTGGTTCCGCCCAAGCGGGCGGGGCGAGAGCGCCGAGCTGGTGGTCGTCACGGTCACGACGGCGGAGACCGGCTCCGCGGTGCCGGGTCACGCGTGCGTCCTGGTGAACGCCCCGCCGGCGTTCGCGTTCCAGTGCGCGGTCGAGGCGGACGGCGGCGGGGGTGATGAGGCCGCTGCCGCGGCGAACTGCGTGGTGTGCTCGGTGTGCCTGGAGGACGTGTGCGGCGGCGAGTTGGTGCGGCAGGTGCCGGCGTGCAGGCACGTTTTCCACGTGGTGTGCATCGACATGTGGCTGCACTCGCACCAGACGTGCCCAATCGATGTGCCGCTGCCTGGTCTCGCCGCCGGTGGCTAAGGTGACACATAGCTTTGTTCGCTTGGCTGGTTGCTGGTGGTTAGTGGTGGTTTGTTTCGAGAGAAAAGTACTGCTGGCTGGTTGCTGGTGACTGGTTTTTTCTGAGAGAAAAGTACTGCTGGCTGGTGGCTAGACGTGGGAATGGATTGATATCCATAATCCAATCAATGACTATCCATTAAAGTTCAATGAATATAACGTTTTGATCCTGTCCAATCCTATTAGTAGCTCCTGTCATCCTATCATGTCCGATCCAATGCCCCTTAAATCCATATGCATCCAACAAATCTAATTTTAAGGCTAAGTCCAACAAGAACTTGCATTTTGGACAGGCAAACCTGCGTTTGCCTTCTGTGAACAGTATTTTTCATTCCCCTTAAATCTCATCGTCTCCAACAGCATACCAGAGACAATCGCATTTGCAACCGCCAGTGCCTGCGCCTCGCCTCCTCCGCCTGTGCCTCCGCCGGCCTGCCCCTCCGCCACCCTGCTCCTCGCCGCTCGCCGGCCTGCTCCTCCGCCACCCTCCTCCTCGCCACCCTCCCAGGCTGCGTGCGACCCACGTCTGTGGTGCCGATCTGCGTGCACGCGCAGGCGTTCGCGACGAGGATGCACCTGCCGCTGGACCCCTTCGTCGCCGGCGCGCTCATGCACTACGGCATCACGCCGTCGCAGCTGGTGGCCGGGGCTGGTCGATCCGGGACGCAGGGGCTCCTCGCGCAGCCGAAGATGGAGGCGGCGGCCAGCCAATCCCCGACCTCGATGCGGAGGTGAGGGAGGCCGGAGAGGGCAGGCGGAGAGGGAAGAGGAGCGAGGAAGGCCGCGCTCGCCGGCAGGAGGTGGCCGTGCCTGGGGAAGAAGTCGACGACGGCGCTATCGATTGGATCTCCGGCGGCGCGGAGCAGCACACGCTGCTTCTGCGACCTCCATCTTCCTCCGGAAGCAGAGCAGGGTGGAGCGGCGACGCGGAGGCCATGGCGGGCCCGCTTCCTCCACCGTGCCGGCCTCTCCTTCTCCGCCGGCCGACGTGCTCTCTCTCTCTCTGATTCCCTCCCTCTCCCTCCCTTGCGGCGCCGGTGTTCCTCCTCCGCGCCTCGCCGCCCTCGCCCCGCGCCGCCGCCCCCACGCTCGCCTCCCTCCTTCTCCCCGCGCGCGGCTGGCCCGCTCCTCCCCTGCGCGCGGATGCCTTCGAGGAGAGAGGAGATGCAATTTTGCATCTCCTCTCTCTTCCAAAGGCAATTTGCCTCGCCGCTTGCCTCCTCTGTTGGAGGGCTTTGCGGACATGCACAGTGGCAGAGGCTAGGCAAAAATACTTTTGCATAGTGTTGTTGGACTCAGCCTTAAGCACAGCAAGCAGCATCCGCCTGTCAAAGCACGCACCCCCGCGCCTTCCTCTATTTCTGCACGCATGACGCATGCACGATGCACCCCCGCGTCGAGGTGGGCTTGCGAAGCGCCGCCACCGTGCTGCGCCGGCCGCTGCCCCTCAAGCGGCTGGCGGCGAGATGCACAGACACATTCTTCCAGTCTCCCGCGTCGTACACCTCGCGGCGGCTGTTGTGCTGCTTGCCAACGCTGCCGCGGCGGCATCGGCGGCGGCGTCGCTGACGCTGCTCGCCGTCCCGAACGGCAACCTCCCGCAATCATCGTTCGCGGCCGCGTCGGGGGCCGACCTCACCGACGTGCTTCGGTACTACGTCCTCCTCGAGTACCTCGCCTCCGTAGATCTCTGCCGCTTGCCGGCCTCCGGGAAGTTGGTCACCGCCATGTTCCAGACCACCGAGCGCGCCCTGGCGGACCTCAGCGCCGTCATCGTCACCACCGCGGGCGCATCGCTCGGCGTCGTCCGGTCGCCAGAGGCAAGTCAGTGAATCCGCGTCCCTTCCCTGCGCGCGCTTCTCCCCTAGCCCCGCTGCTTCTCTCCATCCCTGCTGATTCCAAGCCGCTGGTGCTCGAACTGCAGATGCGCGGAGGTCGGGGAGGAAGCGCGGCGGGGACCGGGGACGGAGGAGACGTGTGGAGATCTCTGAAGACCGTAGCTTTCCCCTTTGTGTGAATCCAATACAAATTGGATTGTCCAATTATTTTCTGTCCAACGGAATCCAACGCTGTTGGATCAGAAGCATATGGATGTCCATGATCCAACTGTGTCCAAATCCAATCAAGTCCAACTAAAAAAGTCCAATCGGATATGGATTATACCTCATCCAATACCAGGTATACAGGTGGCTGATAAGCCAAACGAACAGGGTCAGTGACGACTGCGGCTGAGGAGGTGGCGCCGGAGTCGTCTGACGAAGATCATGAGTTGCCGCCGGTGTAACCAACTTATGTGTACATACGCCATGTATATATATGAGACTATAAAGCAGCTGTTGTGTGTGTATGGTCTGTAGATTAATTAGCTGACACTTGACAGAGTAGTGATAGTTAAGCTGCTCATGTGTTTGAGGCCTGATTTTTTTATTTTATTTTTTTTGGAAACAGGGAGTGTAAGTAACGAATCCCTCCACCCGTTAGTATATCAAGGTTGAAAGATACCATTCTGACAATTTCAAAAATCTGTCATTATATTTCTCTTAGCAAATACTTTATTCCTCTGTAAATGCATGATATTATGGTCTTATGGGCATCACCCATGGTCTATGACAGTTTGACCACTACTTGTACTGCATTAATATATTTTTCAAGACCAGTGAACACTGACAATAGTTTATTTTCTTTAAAGTAATGATCAATCAAATTAAAGTTAGAGGAAATATGTGATTCTATGCATTATGATAGATCATTATACATTCTGCTACAAATTCAGTTGACTGAAAGGCGAAAGGATATAGCTAAAGATGCTTTTTCACCCCACCCGTCTTTGAGCAGTAGGAAGGAGGTTTTGAGGAAAAATCAATCTTCAATACTACCTCCGTCCCAAAATATAACTATGTTTAGCCTTTTTAAGACATTAAGAAGAGTGCTAATATCTAAGAGTAAATTATGCTCACCATAAATCTACTTGTCAAGTGGGTGCAAATTAGTCTAATAACTTGTAATATGCTCAATCTCGTACAGTAACTTGTCAGGTGGGTATGAATTAGTTCAACAAATTGTAAGGTGGTCAATTTATTACAATAACTTGATATTTGAGTGCAAGCTGGTCCAAGAATTTATAAAATGCTTAACTTAATATCCAAATCGATGCATCTACAATCTAAATGTTATCACAAATAATATATTTTTCTTATATCAGACTAGGGTCAGTGTGCATTATTTGACAATTCATATTCGTGTTGTGATGGTAACATATTCAGTAAGGATTATAACCTTCGGTATTTAGAAAATTATTATTATGTCTTCGTTAACTATTTATATGCAAAGATTAAATTTTGATTAGGAATATTTTTAGTTTCATATTCAATTTTGATTTCAAATTTGATTACATGCATTTTTGTTTAGATAAAAATAAAATATTCTAATACCTAATAACAATTAATTCCTTCTATAAGTTTTACATAAATATTTAAGTCTCATGTACTAGTTTAAAGAAAACATGAGCTAAAATAAGGAAACAGGCATGTTTTTCTAAAATTGTTGAATACATGCAAAAAATGTAGAAAAAACTTAAGGTCATAGGGTCTCTTTCTTATGAACTTTAGTCTCTTGGTAATCTAATTACGTAATACTAAAATGATTCAATTTAACTAATGAACAAATAAGTAATGTACACAGTTAATTCATGATGAGCAACTTTAATTGATAAAAAAATTATTGGTTTGAAGCAAATTTGAATGCTATCTAATTTGTTTAATACGTGGTCATTTGTAAATTTGAAATATAGGTGCACCAATTTGCCAAATTAGTACACTAAATTGAGCATTTTACACAAGCTCTTGGACCATACGCACACACACCTATAAAATTGTTGTACTAAATTGTTGGATCAATTTGTACCCACCTGACAAGTTATTGTACTAAACCAAACACTTTACAACTTATGGATCAATCCGCACCGACTTGACAAGTTATTGTAGTAGATTGAGTATATTACAAGTAGTTGAATCAATCTGCATCTACTTGACAAGTTGTTGTATAGTGAGTGCAATTTACTCAATATCTAATATGCCCTTCATTAAACTTGTCCATTCATGTGCACCTGATTTATGTATTGCAATTATACATTTCTTATATTTCGCCATGAAAATAAAATGTATTGTACATGCTGTCATTTATTGACAATCAATACCGCACGGCAATTGATTATCATAGGGTTATTTTTGTCCATTCATCAATTAGAGTTGTCAACTCAAATGTAGCTGTATTTTGAGATAATTCAATCAAAGTTGTCAACTCAAATGTAGCTGTATTTTGGGACAAATTTTGAACCCTAAATGTAATTATATTTTGGGACGGAGTATTATTTAGTTGCTGGAAATCAAGAAATTAAAGTAGTTTATTAGTTGATTGATTGTAATTTAGGACGTTCCTAGTTCCTACACGGCGAGCCGCACTTGACTACTCGGGAAAAAAAACATGTATGTTGCCGTACTTTACTGTTTACTCTGCCCGCTGCCCGGCAATGCGTAGCCGGAACACTCCCACGTCGCTCTCAACCGTGCCGCCGCCAGCGTCATTGTCAACAAATCATTTACCATTCCGACGAAGATAAAAATTAGCAGACGGCGGGCTCCTTCAAAATGAAGGGATCCAAATGGTGCGTCGATGCTGCCTACACGGGCACTCCGGCCGTCTGCTGCGTCGTCGCGCACCCCCGGCTGGTGGCTGTCGAGCATGGGCGCCGAGATGACAGATGAGCAGTCCTCACTCCTCACCCAAGCCCAACCAACCTGCATTAATGGTTTTTGAGAATCAACGGGGGGTCAAGATGCTGACACATTTTATATTACACAAAACAGGCGCATCGTCCGTGATTGCACGAGCTAGCACAGTTGCTCGGCGGTGGGAGAAGTAGGGGAAGGGAGAGGGAGATTACGGCAGCCCGGTCACATTACATCAAGAACCGATCGACACCATGACAATTGACAGCAGTGGTTCAACGTGGACAAGGGGCACGACAGCTCCAAAGCTTTAAGAAGAACATAATTGCACTTAAGCAATCTTAGGAGAACCTCAAGGCATTAAGTTACAAGGAACAACACCAACTACAAATATCAACTATAACGACCAACAATGACGGAGCTAGAGAGAAAATTATGGGGGGGGGGGGGGGACAAATATTTACCAGTTATGATTTGTCAGTTCATCTCTATTTTTGAAGCATACAATAGCTAGCCACGATTACATAATAGTTAATTATGCAACAATAATACAAAATTTGGTCTAATTTAATCAGAATATTATATGCTATTACCCTATGTGACAAGAAATAAAATTGGAGATATGCCGAATTGCTGATATAAATTGAAAAAATAGCATTGACATTGATTTAAGATGGAGAAGGAACGTTTGAAGCAGCGGAACTATCCGTGATGCTGGCCTGCCCCTGCGCGTCGTCGTTGTTGCCTGCATAATGGGCGCCTCACGGTCGTGCCATCGCCCGTCGCCAGCTTCCAGCCTCAGCGTTCTGCTCTCGCTGTTGGGCGTCGCTGTGTTGGTCTGGGACCTGAACGGCGGCAATAGATGCAAAACAAAACGTTGCGAGGAATAGACGAAAAAAAACAAAATTTCTATCTCGCTGATGAGCGGTTGAGAGCAGGGGCGGAGCTGGGCCGGCCCAGCGACTAAGGCCACTCCATGGGCCGTTTAAAATTTTCTAAACTGTGTCTAGTCGCTACAGTATTTTATAGTGTGAAATTTGGCTCATGCCTAAGGCCATGACCGGGGTGGCCTTAGGCCCATCTCCGCCACTGGTTGAGAGAGCCGTAAGACCCTAAAAGAGGTTACGTCCTTTGCAAACAAGTTGCCTGCTTCCTGCTGAGGCCTGATCTGATGTACGCCTGTGGCTTGCGGGTTTGATATTGAGTACTTGGGTTCAAAAATCTAGATACATAATAGGGAAAACATTTTTTCTTGACACTAGGTCAGAATCGATTTGTACTGACACATGACAATTAGCGTGCTGGCGGGCACAATTGACACCCGCCAGCACAGTGGTGCGCGGGGGCGCCAGGTCTGTATCCGCCAGGGGTAAAGACATAGTGCTGGCGGTCGACATAAGCCAGCTGCCAGCACAGATCGATCATCAGTGCTGGCGGTTGGCTTATGCCGCCCGCCAGCGGTATTTTGATAGTGCTGGCGGACGACGGAAGCCAGCCGCCAGCACAGATCGAAGCACCAGTGCTGGCGGTTGGCTAATGTCGCCCGCCAGCACTGTGCACAGTATAACTGTTCCGACACCTTCTTCTTCCCAGCCAACCTTCCATTGGAGCTTTGTCCGAGTGGAGCTCGGGAAAAGCTCCAAAAACACCAAATCAAGGGGGAAGGTTTTGCTCTTGTTTTACTTAGAGGAGGTGGCTATATAAGGTGAGTTTTTGCTAATCCAACCTTCTTTTTCACCTTTAATCCATCATTTCTAGCTTATCTCTAGAGATCTAGATCTAGACCTAGAGTTAGCAAGGAGAGAGAGGAGTGAAGAGAGAGAAAACGAACTAATGATTTATTTTTTAGAATAATTATATATGTGACTAATATAATCATTGTAGTGATATGTTTGTCATTTTATTATTAGTTTTCATTGTTAAAGATGCGAGTGCAAAAAATACACGCGTGCAGGAACCATTGCATATTGTACCGCAGTGACTATGCAAACATGCGGAAGTGTCCAAATTGTGATGCTAGCCGATACAAAAGTAATGCAGATTTCGATGCGGAACGTGTCGCTACCTCGAAAGGCACGAAGAGGAAGATGGGTGGAAAGAAAAGTGCAGGCGCTCAAGTGGAGGATGAGTCTAGTATTGGTACTGACACAGCTAGTTGAGAGACATGGGTACCCATGGGTCCCCACCGGCCAAGGTCCCGGAGGCCCCTGACAAGTGGACCCGACCTTCCAGAGGACTCGCCGACCTTACAAGTGGGCCCAGCGACCTAGTCAAGCTCCCGGAAGACCCGCGAAGCCTTGGCGTGCAAGACAAGACACGGCGACCTGGCGCGCCGCCGTCTGTAGCTCCGAGTATCACGGGATACTCCTTGTAATCCGGGAGATAAGCCTCCCACAGTTGTAACCGACCCCGACACGGGTCAACCGACTTGCGCATGCAAACCCTAGCCCGTCCCCCCATATAAGGCGGCCTAGGGCTCCATGCACAGGGATAACTCATCTTCATCCTCGCATAATCCACCACAACTGGATGTAGGGTTTTACTCTCTGGAGGCATGAACCAGTATAAACTCTTGTCTCCCTGTTCTTCGCCGCCATACTCGCCTAGCTCCGTGTGCACCACGTGAATAATCACCTACGCTCTTAGGTCCCGATCCTCTATTAACCTGCAAACCTCTAGGGTAACCCCTAGCGGATCTATCCAGGTCTCACCCCCTGACAGTTGGCGCGCCAGGTAGGGGTGATCGGGAGCTCGCTGTGTAGCATGGTGGCCGGACTCAGCGTCATCTTCGGCAACAGCACGAGGAACTTCCTCGACGGCGACCTCCTCGCCGCCGCCCTCCGACCTGATCACGAGGTCGACATCTTCGTTCTGTGGATGGCGCGGAAGAAATTTCTCCACGGCGACCCACCCACCCATACCCGTGATCTATTCGCGAGGTCGGTAACGATGGCATCGTTGTCGGAGAATCCATCTACTCCATCAACTTGGTGCATGCATCAAGGTCGGCGGCGGGCCTTGAGCATCCAAGTGTGCGGACTCCATGTCCACCATGATCAAAGCCAAATCAACCAGCAAATTCATCTACGTAAACAGGGGAGTCATCATTACTTTCTATTCAGTTTAATCTATTCTATTCCAATGTAATCACGTATATTTGGCCAGCACAATTTATTTCGTACGCTATTATTTGTCTAACGTGTTGCATACATGATTGATAATTTTTCATGTCGCTGAGTCGTCGACTTTCCCAATGCTCATCAAGAGCCGAGGGACGGATCGATCTTACCGACAGCAATGACACCGCCGGCCACCTCGAGTGTGTCGGCCACCGCTTGTGCTTCCGAGATGCACTTGTTTCTGCGACCCAGTCTACTGTGTTCGCCGCTGCTCAGGAATTTATCTACGTTAACAACGAAGACGGCGCCGACTCTATGTCCCGTTCCGCGTAGCTAAAACAAAATCAATCTACACCGCTGCCAGGCCGTGGAGCCACGGCAGCAGCAATCCATGTCGTCATGTACGTCTGGCATATCAAGTCTGAGAATACCCGCTCAACATGACTTCAGTTCGCCCTGTCGACCTGCGGCGAGCATTCTACGACCACCTCGTCAAGTCGCCACGGCCACACTGCTACCCCGACACGAGTCCAGCTCGCACCGACGAATGCTTCGACAAATCGGCGCGGCTTCAACTCGCTCCAGCGACGTGTTGCATCGACACGCACGGGACCTCCGACCATCCGGAGCTTGTCATCAATACCCCGTCGGCCTTCTTCGATTCCTCCGTACACAAACAAAACCCGTCCGTCCGACTACATGCTGCGGCCCAAACAAAACCCATCTACCGGAGGTCCGCCTCTACTGGAGTACTGATGAAGTGCATCCTACGATCTGAGGGCCTCAGGCTCTTGGATAAGATCCACGGCGGTGAGTGCGGCAACCACGCCGCCTCTTCCAACCTGGTGGGCAAGGCCTTCAGGTCTGGCTTCTACTGGCCCACGGCCTTGGCTGATGCCCAAGAACTTGTACGTCATTGCAAGGGGTGTCAGTTCTTCGCTAAGCAGCAGCACCTCCCGGCTCAGGCCCTCAGGACCATCCCTCAGTCGTGGCCCTTCGTAGTTTGGGGTCTCGACTCTGTGGGACCTTTCAAGACCGCCCCCGGCGGCTACAAGCACATACTCGTGGCGGTGGACAAGTTCACCAAGTGGATCGAGGTCCGTCCCGTATCCAGCGTCACGTCGAAAGAGGCGACCAAATTCATCGAGGAGATCACCCATCGTTTCGGGGTGCCAAATAGGATCGTCACCGACCTTGGTACGGCCTTCACAAGAGCCGGATTCTGGGACTTCTGTCAAGACAGTCTGATCGACGTATACTACTCCTTGGTGGCACACCCACGGTGCAACGGCCAGGTCGAGCGGGCCAACAGCATGGTCCTACAGGCCATAAAAGACCGTATCTTCGACGGCTCAGTGCCTTACGCCACCAGGTGGCTCTCAGAGCTCCCTCACATCTTCTGGGGTCTCAGGACCCAGGTCAGCTCGGCTACAGGGTACTCACCCTTCTTCCTGGTCTATGGGTCAGAGGCTATCCTCCCCACCGATGTGGCCTTCGGTGCTCCTCGCATCCAGCACTTCGACGAAGGAGAAGTAGAGCAAACACGCCGGCTCGACCTCAACAGCGTCGAGGAACACCGTGTGGCTGCGCTCATGTGCTACACTCGCCACGAGCAGCAACTACGTCGCTACCACGACCGCAACGTGCGGGAACGTTCCTTCAACGTTGGCGACCTAGTCTTGCGGCGGATCCAGAACACCAAGGATATGCACAAGCTCTCTGCGCCTTGGGAAGGCCCCTTCATAGTTAAGGAGGTCATTGGACCGGCGACCTATCGCCTCCAACGGGCTGATGGCCAGGGTGTTCCTAACCCCTGGAACATTGAGCACTTGCGTCGCTTCTATCCTTAGGAGCCTTGTATCACAATAAAGCTATGTACTCTTTACCTTTGTAAGTCAATATATAAATATAAAGATTTCTCTTTCAACTTGCTTGTTTTCTGTTCACCCCTCCCCTTCGACACGCTCGGGGGCTTGGCTTAAAACCGACCCCTCACGCTCAGGGGCTTGGCTTTAAGCTCAGCCCTTTACGCTCGGGGGCTTGGCTTTGCCAACCTAAGGGTCGCTCGACCTGGGGTTTTCAACTCTCTCTTTCTAGTGTTCCCTTACCATAGCTTCTTATGCATTTTATAAGTATTTCTAGGTCACGGAGTTGCTTGATCTTGGGTCCCCGACCCCCTCCGCGTGCCGGCCGCACCTAAGCCTCCAACGTTGAGCCGTGTGGTCGGTAAGCCATTCCTCCACTGAGTTGGGTTAGCGGAGGAAAAGGGGTCTCGCAACTTCGTTACCTTTGCGTCCTTATAAAGAGCATACAAAGTCAAATAAGGGATCACAGGACATGCCTTTTTCATTCATGCAATGTTTATATTACATCAAAAGGGTCCACGACCCATTGTTACTAACTGTTTTGCCAGTTCTAAGCTACGTCTACAGGTCTATTTTCTTCATGATATCCTCCGCGACGGCCTGAATCTCCTCGCTGGCCACTAGCTGCACCAAATCCAGCTCCTCCTTGACCTTCTCAAGGTCGAACGACGGCTCATGGTGCTTCACCGTGGCCAGTGCAGTAACAGCAGCGAGCTTGCCGCCGTCCATCAGCAAGGTCTTTATGCGACCTACCGCGCCCTCCAACCGCTCGACGAGCCCCTGAGGCTCGCCCTCGACCTTAGGGGCATAGACGTCCACAAGGTACTCGGCGGCCTCCTTGAGGTCGTCCAGCTCCTTCTCCAGATCTGCAGTCATCTCTTGATGATCAATAAGGGTTTGCATCGCCCGGCCAAGGTCGATCTCTAGATCCCTGCGCACCCCAAATTCATAAGCAGCTTTACGGGTGAAGTAAGACTCACTGGCGATGACCTCCTTGTGCTTCTCCTTGAGGACCTTCACCTGCTCCTTTGACTCCTTGAGGTCCTTCTTCAAGGTAGTCTCCCTCTTCTTGGCCTCTGTAATTGCCGAGGTCAAGAGCGTGTCACCACGACGGTTAAACAGAAAAGACCAAAAGGGTGTCCCTCGTCATACCTGCGGTGGCGTTCTTCAGATCGTCCTCCGCTTCCTTCGCCTTCAGCTTTGTAGCTTCAAGCTCCCGCTTCAAGGCCTCGATGGCCTAGTCCTTCAAGATCGCCTCGTCCTTGAGGCTCCTCATTTCCTTCGCGGCCTCAGTCTTGGCCTGAAGCATGGCCTCCCGAGTCGTGGCCAGCTCCGCGTGAAGCTTGGCGCCCTCTGCTAACAGGTTTGCCCTCTTCTGAGAGCGCTCAGCAAGAGTCTGCAACAACACATCAAGATCGTCAAAACATTGCGCCTAGGCAAAACTAAGATGCAGCCCCAAAGGTAATACCAGCTCACCATGAGTGTCTTGCCGATGGTCTTCGCCGCCTCCGTGATGGTCGCCTGCGCCGCTTTGAAGTCATCAATGTCTTTGGCGTCGGCCCAGACGTCGTCCTCCCACGGAGTACCTTCATAGAGGCAGGGTTGCTGTTCGGCTTCCCCGCTTCCACCTCCGGTTTCCGCCTCCCGCGCCCCCGGCAGACTTGACTCGGGCGAGTCTTGCTGGCGCGGGCCCTCCTCCTGCTGTGCGCTCTCCGCAGCGACCTTGGCTGCCGCCGACGGTGTTGTCTCCACGATCTCAGGGGGCTTACTGGTAAAGTCCCCACCTGAGGTCGCGGGCGACTGCCCGGCCGGCAACTTCTCGACCTTCCACCCAAAGGCCTCTTGGCCTGAGGTGTTCTTGCTGCTACCAGAAACAACAGGAGTCCCCCTGCCTAAGGTGCACATGTTCGTCAGCACCAACCTACTCAACAGAGCTGCAAAAATGAAGAACAACATAAATCAAGCTCAGCAACATACCCGCTGCCGGTCTTCAGCTTCATCGACATCGGCTTGGGCGGCGCCCGCCTCGGTGTGACGCCCCAGGTTTTTAATTAGCGTCATTAACGCTAATGGCTGAGTCAAACCTGCTGACTTAGTCAAACCTTGGTCAACCTGGGTCATCACCTCGAAAACCTCGCCAAACAATCACTAATGACCCTCTTAATCAAGTCCACACACCCTTGTGGTCAAACCCTAGTCAACCCTTGGTCAAAACCCCGGTCAAACCCCTATGTCTTTGAACTTCCTCCGGAACTTTTGCCGCATTCTCCAAATTTCACCTAAACACTTCAAAATCTCTCAATATAAAAGTTGTCCAGTTTTTCGAGGGACAAAACTTTGCTTTTGGGTGGCATTTCAAATTTTGAGTGGAAAAGGGTGAAAAACTTGGTCAACTGCAGCTTTTACTATTCATCAGCGCCATGAAAGACATCAACTTTGCCTGCCGTTCTTGCTCAAACCATTGATCGAAACATAGGTCGGCCTTTATGAAAAATGCTCTCCTATAGATGCTCTACAACTTTCGTATTCACAGTTTGTGGAACTTGGTTTGAAATTTTGGAGAACCGGCCGGTCAAACACAGCTAACCGAAACGAGGACCGGCGACGTCGCGCGCCCACGCCGCGCTTCGGCCTCCAGAGCGCCGTGTGCGTCCCGCCATGCGGCGCCCGCCCTGCATCGACGTCCGGACCCCCCGGTCACGACGCCCGAGGCAGGACGCCATCATCGCACCCGTCCTCTCCCGAACCCCCCCCCTCGCGGCCCTGGCCTGGCGCGCGCCACGCGCAGCGCACCGCACGGCGGCAGGCGCACGCGCCCCGACGGCGGCCGGGCCCCTCCTTCCCTCCCTCCTTACTTCGTAGTGAAGGCCGGCACGCCCGCGCACCCCCTATAAATGACGTCGCGCCTCTCCTCGTGCGTGCACGCGCGGTCGACGCCTCCCTGAGCGCCGCCGCCCGCCTGTGACCCCGCCGGCGGCCAGTTCGCCCCTGCGCTCCATCCTCCAGCCGCATAACCCCTCAATCACCTCCCCTAGGACCAGCTGGAGCTCCCATCGACACACCTTGCCCCAGCCGAGCCGCGGTTTCGCCGGAGCAGCTGCTCCAGCGGCCATCGCCGTCCTGCGCCGCCGGGTGGGCTCGCCGGAGCCGCCCCCGCCCGTCTTCGGTCCCAAATCGGGCCATTGGTGAGCCACAGCTCCTTCCCCACCTCTTCCCCGGCCGTCTCCGCCGCCGGCCTCGCCGAATTCCGGTGAGCCGCGCCGCCCCCCTCCATGTGGACCCAATTGCAAGGGGGGAATTGTTTCTAGGGACCTTAGCGCAAACCAGGGGCCTTTCTGTAAGGCTTTGAAAACTTCCATGGACCTGCCGGTAAAATGAATCTTAAATAGTGAAAGCTGTTTTGCTGATTCTTGTAAAATCCATAGAAAATCATAGAAAAATCATAAAAATGCAAACTAAATTTTGTTGGATTCCTGGTGAACAACCCTACAACTTTTGTGAAACATGACCATGCTTTTTACTGTTAGTTTTTGCATGAAAAATAGAAAACTGATAAACCTAGATCTGTTGTATCTCAAAATCTAAATGAGATCTGTAGCTGATTTTTGGATATGTTGTGTGTTATGTCATGCCTAGCTCCTGTACCAAAACTTGCACAAAGTTACTGAGTAAATCTTGTATTATGATTTATTTTGTATTTATGCTGAATCTGTCCAAATGATTTTTGTAGATAACAATAATTAGATTTTTATGCTCAACTTCTGCATGTGACTTTGATATGCCAAAATGAACCTCTGGTGAATTAACCATGATTTTATGATTAGAGAGATATTTATTATTGAAATATGCCTAATTTTCTTTGTAAATGCATAGCTCAAGATCTATAGTAGTTCTAGGTGTATATATTGCAGGCCTAGCTTAGTTTTGGACCACAGGCCATGTGTGAGAAAGTTGGAACCAATTTGATGTGTATTTATTTTGTTATGCATTTATCTTGCTTTAAGTAGCTAGCCTTTGTTATTTTTGGTGTATTTAATTTCCTAGCTATCCTAAGTGTGCATGTGTGTGCAGTAGCTTTATTTAGGTTTGTAGTGCTTCATAACACACCCCACTAAATTTTATTAATTTGTTTTGTGAATAAAAGCAATGGAAGATATATTAAGCTTAGTAGTAAAGTAATTTGGAAAGTCACCACATCCACACCTAATGGCTTTATACATGTGATGTAAATCTTATTAAAAGGGCTAAGTGTCACCAACCCATTGCTGTTTGTGAAATTAAATTAATTTATTTACATAAATATGTGCACAGTCACTATCAAAAAGAATAATTAATAAAGAACCGCATATTGTTCCTTTTTGGAAGAGTATGCTGAATGTATTTCTTATCTAGGTGAATGTGGTCAACCATGCACCCCATGGTTGTCATTTGTTGTTTGTAATTAATTAAATTAAAAATCATCAATTAAATCTTGCATTTGCATCCTCGCGTAGATCTTCCCCATGATAGTTGTACGCGTGTGCCGGAAGGAGGATACGGAGGAGCTGACGGAGACGTGCACCACGTCGCTGTAGAGCAAGACCTGGGCCAAAGTCCAGAAGGGCCCAAGGCCATCCTTGCCAACGAAGGCAAGCCCCGGATCATTAACCCTGTCTTTTTAAAATTATGCAATTATGTTTGATATAATTGCGCATTTACGTTTCAGGAGTTGAATTGAAACCCTAGATGCATAATCAATAGGTACCTATGTTCTTTTACTAGTATGCTAGGTCGATAGCTGCTATGCTATAGGACCGGTACAAGTCGAGTGATGTTCGTCACTCGCGAGAATAGGTTCTTATGTTGGAATCATAAGATATTTATAAATGGATTGCTCATGTGGTAAGAGCATGGGATTTGGGCTCCGGTCCAGTGGCTTTCGTGGGCTAAGCTTTTGAACGTACTAAGCACTTGTCGGGAATGGGACCGGTAAGCCTAGTACCTGATGGACACGGCAAGGGAACTTTTCCCTACTACCCCTAGGACACCTGATGTGTCCCCCTGCCTGCAACAGTGGGGTACCTATGCGATTCTGGGCGGTCCGGCGTGACGTACTAGTAAGCCTTGTACTGAGGACTGTAGGTCTGATCCCGACCCGAAGAAAGATGGGAACCGCCTGGTGGTTGTCCATGTGGGGGCACCCTCCGTGTGTTTAGGTTTACCTTGTAAGGTTATAAATCAATCGATTGTCGGCCTCTCACCGTTATCCGAGACTGCTTAATCAACTGGCCATGATATCCCTTAATGATGGAACTTTGTGAATATTACTGCTTGAATTAATTGTATTGTACAATCCTTGATTGAATTAGTTGGCACACTTAGAAAAGGTAATTAACTAGAATTTGTGCTAAAATATTGAATGTAAGGACATACTCTTTGTTGCTTTTCAGCAAAAGAACTCCACCGGCCAAAAAGCCTCGCATGTCTAGAGTTTGGTGATGTAGTTATCACCCGACGGTTAAGTCTTGCTGAGTATTAGTATACTCAGCCTTGCTTTATAAATGTGGTTGCAGGTGTTGTTTGGCCTGGTGAGATTCCACCCGGCTGGGAGCTGGAATGGGTGGATGACGACGAGTGATGGCATCACAGACGGCCTCCTGTGATGTTGATCGTTTTGCTAGTTTTTATTCCGCTGTTTTCGAACTCTGAACCTTTACTTATCATGTCATGAACGATGGTTTGTAATAATTTAACCCTTAGGGGTACAATTGGATTTAATTTGTGTTTGTACTCTGGACTCGCCTTCGTGTGAGTTTTAATGCATATGTTCGATCCTCTGTGTGAATTCCAAGTGATTTACCGGGCGTTAACCCGGCAACTAACGACGGGATGATACTTTATTATTGCTTAATGACCAAAGTGGATTGGTTTAGGCGATAGTACGGTATTTTCCTGGGCGGGTTGTCACACTCGGCTACTTTTGCGACCCTTGGTCGCTCACGCCCTCAGGTCTCGCCTTCTGCTGCTGCTCGCCAGTGACCACGGGTGGGGCGTTGCTTTCTCCTACGGCCATTGTGTTGCCCGACCCTCCGGCGACGTCGCGCGACCCCGCATCGTCATGCTCCTCGTAGACGACCTCGGTGTTAGTCGTTGCCGTCTCCGACGACGCAGTGACGTCCTTCCTCTTCCTCTTCTTCTTCTCCGCCTCAATGGTGGCGGAGATTATCTTGACGCCCTTGTGCGCCGGGATCTTAGCGGTGGCTTGCCGCGTACAACGGGTCGTCGGCGCGGAGCTCACCACGGGCGGATCTTCTTCATCACTACCCACCGACGAGTCGGAGAGGTAGTTCTCCAATAACTCCGGCGGCAGAGCCTGCACGTCCTCCACCGTCCGGACCTTAAAACTGCGCTCGTCCTCATCCGCGAGCGGAGCCGGGCTCCAGAACAAGCCCTCACGACCCTGCAAAAGGCGACCTTCGCCTTAGAAACAGGGGAGTACAGAAACAGCAAAGGAATCAAGGTCGACTATTGACATACCACTTCGGCGGGCCGCTTGAGGGAGAACGCCTTGGGGCACGTCCGGTTCCGGATCACCCCATTGAAGAGTTCCTTCACCCGTGCCACCATCTCCTCCTTGGAGACCTTGCGCTGTGCTACCCGGGTGGGGTCGGTCTGGCCCCAGTACTCGTAAGCTGGGTGCACCCAATCCTGGATCGGCTGCAGCAGCCTCCGGCTGAAACTGATGGCCACCGACCCGCTGGTCAGCCCTTCTTCCTTCCGTGTCTTGAGGTCTTCCAGCAGCGGCTTGATGGCGTCCATCTCCCGCGACGTTAGCTAGTTGGACCACTCTAGCACCGGGACTGGCACGAGCCCCGACCTGGTCGCCAGCGCTGGTTTGGGGTTGTCGATGTAGAACCAGCCCCGCCTCCAGCCTTGGGTATTGTCCGGCACTCCATGTCGATGTACACCGTCTTCATGTGACGGCGTAGCATGAAGCCGACGGCGCCGACGACGCCGTTCTTCCCCGTCTTCTTCACCTCGAAGAAATACCGCCACAGGTCGAAATGTGGCAGTATCCCCAGGTACGCCTCGCACAGGTGGATGAACGATGATACCGTGGTGACGGCGTTGGGGACGAGATGCGTCAAGTTGATGCGGTAGAAATGCAGCAGCCCACGGAAGAAGTTGCCCGCCGGGACTCCAAAGCTGCGCTCGACGTGCGCGACGAAGGCGACGGTCTCCCCAGTTCCCTCGGAGGGGAACGCTTCGCCGGCGGTGGGCCTCCAGCCCACCTGCTCCCTGGGCTTTAGCAGCCCGCGCTCCACCAGCTCCTTGAGTTGCGACTCCGTCACTGTCGATCGCTCCCAGACGAGCTCCGGTGTCGTCGCTTGCTCCGGAGCCATCTCTTCTTCCTCAAAGCCGGTGGATCTAGCTCTAAACACCACCAGAGACTTTTGGCGCATACGGCGGCGCTGGACGCGGTGGATCTAAGCACGGCGGCGCCGACGAATCTATGCACTAGAACTTCTGGTGGCAGATTGGAAACCCTAGCTGCTGTGGGGAATGGAAGCGAGTGGGGTCCTCGGCCCTTCACTCAGCCTTTTATAACTGGGCCGCTTCAGTGCGGTGGGCCGCGGTGCCCTAAACGCCCCCTCGGATTCGGCGACATCACCGGCGACCCAATGGATACATTGCCTAACGGCTCTTTCGGCCTAACGGCTACAGGCAGTGACGGCTCGAGCCGTGCGGGAATCCATGCCCGTTGGTTTTCTGCCCAACGGCCCGGCATCCATGGACTCGCAATGCCTTACTTCAAGCCCCCTCCCCATCATTTCCTTCAAGGTCTCTTGGCCTCTGACGACCTCCGGGTCCATGACAACACCTTAACAAGGTTGACAGGTACTACCGCTTGGTAGGTCACCTCAGCTCTCACTATCGGGTTCGCACCCCTGGCTCCTAGGTTCTGCTACCTACTGTATCGCCTTAGCCTCTATGGCTGGTTTTGTATCAATGGTCCCGTGCTTAAAGGCTCTACTGCCCGTTGGCGGCCTCCGGGTCAAGTAGCACCTACTTAAGGTCGCTAAGGTCCTGCTACCTATTACATTGCCTTCATGGCTATACCGACGGCCCCGTGCTTAATGGCTCCACTGCCCGTTGGCGACCTCATGGTCAAGTAGCACCTCCCTGAGGTCGCTAAGGCCCTGCTGCCTTCTGGGTCGTGTAGACCTAGAATTTCCAGGCTGACTACCTGTGTTGTGTCAGTGCACAATGGCCGTGCCGACCCAGGTCGACACGGCCTCCCTGTCTCTACGAAAGGCCCCCCGAAGGTCGGCGGGTCGACACGGCCTCCCTGTCTCTACGAAAGGCCTCCCGAAGGTCGGCGTGCTATTACAGCCCTACCGGGACCTTGGTATCCGTACCATTGCAGCCTGGGCGCTCTTACAAACTACCAAAGTCATGACACTACTCATGCAAAACTATATTTACAGCTTCATAAGCTACAAGGAGTTTGGCCCTCGGCCAAATTACAAGATACAAAGATCTTAAAGGTCCTGAATTACCTTCCAAAGTGCTTACGACTCAGTCTACACTAATAAGGCTTGTCACAAGCTTTCTTCTAGCTTCAAGACCTACTCGACGACCTCTACAACCACTGTGGAGGTAGCTGCCATACAGCCACCTCTACACACGCACCAACCGGTCTCCTGCAGCCCCCAACATCAAGTCTGAGCTTCGCCGCAAGATCGCAGAAGGTCCGAGCTTTAACACCAACCTCGCCGGGTGGAGCGCGGTGCTCACCAGCATCACATCAGGCCTGAAAGTGTCAGGGCCGACGATGCAACTGCTGCTTCATACTCCTTCCGGGCTCCTCGGTGAGGCTGGGAGAAGAGGCCAATCGAGTTCTTCGAGCCTCGCAAGCATTCTTCTAGCTCCAAGCATGAACTACATCACCTCTACACTCTGGTGGGCGGACATAAGCCCACGGCATGGCAATATTACTACACTGGGTCATTTTGAATCCCCTCTGAAGATTGGTGTGGTTTGCTTCAAGCCTTGGGCACCTATTTATACCATCAGGCATCTGCATTCAGTCTTACTCACCAGGCCAACTTGCGTGGCGTCCTTATCCTCGAAGACACTGTACTCTCGTGGAGCACGAGGTCACTGTTCGCCTGTGAAAGGCATCGGCGCGCCTGACCCCTACCTGATTGCACACTGTGGCACCTTTGTCTTTTGCGGGTGGAAGCAACCTGTGCTTCATAAGTATGCTGGCCCATGACCGTACAGTGCACTTGTGACTCTGGTTATGACAGACCTGTCGCCTGCTACCTCTGCAAGATTCTGGAGCTCTTGTCCTCTAGCGTCGACCCTACAAGAGCGTCAGTTTCCTAAGCAGAAAGTCGTAGGTTCGGTTTTTTTTCTTCTTCTTCTTCTTTAGAGCATCAAACCGGCCATACTGGTTGCTTTACTGCTCGGGGGCTACTACACTAGTGCGTCTTCGACGCCCTATTTTCTTTGGGTCGCCTCAACCTAATGGGAGCCTGCTTCCATCACATCTCTGCTCGACCTACCCTTGGTAGGCTTGTTGACCTTTCTGAAGGTCGTGACTGCTACTACAACATGCCTGATCCAGGTCAGGTCGGCGGTTCTGCAAGATCTACGCCTCGTCTTCACTTCGACCTTATGGTCCTTCGACCCAGAAGCTCGATGTTCAACTTCGTGCGCGCATCAGAGGGGTTTTTTTTCTTTTTTGATCCCCGTGCACCCTTCACGACCTCGACGGTGCCGTGCCTCTGCTGCTCTTCGACACGACCCCGCCTCGGCCGCTACGCCTATACGTCGATCGGGGGCTTGAGAGACATGGGTACCCATGGGTCCCCACCGGCCAGGGTCCCGAAGGCCCCTGACAAGTGGACCTGACCTTCCAGAAGACTCACCGACCTTACAAGTGGGCCCAGTGACCTAGTGAAGCTCCCAGAAGACCCGCGAAGCCTTGGCGTGCAAGACAAGACATGGCGACCTGGCGCGCCGCCGCCTGTAGGTCCAAGTATCATGGGATACTCCTTGTAATCCGGGAGATAAGCCTCCCACAGTTGTAACCGACCCCGACACGGGTCAACCGACTTGCGCATGCAAACCCTAGCCCGTCCCCCCATATAAGGCGGCCTAGGGCTCCATGCACAGGGACAACTCATCTTCATCCTCTCAAAATCCACCACAACTGGACGTAGGGTTTTACTCTTTGGAGGCCTGAACCAGTATAAACCCTTGTCTCCCTGTTCTTCGCCGCCATACTCGCCTAGCTCCGTGTGCACCACGTGCATAACCACCTACGCTCTTAGGTCCCGATCCTCCATTAACCTGCAAACCTCTAGGGTAACCCCCTAGCGGATCTGTCCAGGTCTCACCCCCTGACACTGGTTAACGTAAAGTCCCTGCTTTGGTGATGTGGTACTTGCCGGTGGAGGACCGTCTGAATCGATTGTTCTCGAACCCAAAGACCGCTAAACTATTGACTTGGCATGCCGATCGCCCAGACAAAAACGATGGGAAGCTTCGACATCCTTCGGATGCTCGGTAGTGGAAGACCTTTGATTCCAAGTATGACAAGTACTTTAGCAGTGGAAAAAGAAATATACGGTTCGCGTTAAGTACAGACGGCATGAATCCATTTGGTGAAAGAAGCCGCATACACAACACATGGCCAGTGTTGATGAGCATATACAACCTTCCCCCCTGGTTATGTCACAAGAGAAAGTTCCTTTTGCTAACCATTCTAATCCAAGGACCGAAGCAACTTGGTATCGACATAGATGTTTTCCTGGAGCCATTGATGGAAGAAATGGAGAAGCTTTGGATACTTGGGATTAAGATGTGGGATGAGTACAGACAGGAGCAATTCACACTTAGGGCCATTATCTTTGTTACCATTAATGATTACCCTGCCCTATTTTCTGTGTCAGGTCAGGTAAAAGGAAAGACAGGCTGTGTAGTATGCTTGAATGATACAATATCTTTGTATCTTAAAGGATCTACGAAGACAGTGTATATGGGCAACAGACGATGGCTATTAAAGACTCACAAGTACCGCAAGATGCCGGAGTATTTTGATGGAAAGATTGAGAATGGTTCTGCCCCACAACCAGCCACAGGTAGAATCGTATTTGAAATGTGTCAGAAGGTCAAGTTCAAACTTGGTAAGAAGTCAAAAGTTGGTGTTGATGAACCTACGAAAAAGGGAAGGAAGGAGGCTGAAACTACGTAGAACGTCGACGTGCCTTTTAAGAAGATGTCTATCTTCTTTAAGTATTTGCCATACTGGAAAGATTTGGCGGTGCGCCATGCCATTGATGGGATGCATCTTAAGAAGAATGTGTTTGAAAGCATCTTGGGTTTCTTAGGTTTATCGGGCAAGGTAAAGGCCGGACTAAAGTCACGCAAGGATCTTGTTGACCTAAAAATCAGGCCAGAGATACACCCGCAAGAACGTCCTAATGGTAAACAGTACCTTCCCCCGGCCAGCTACAACTTGACACAAGATGAGAGGTTGGCTATTTGCAAGTGCTTGCGCGGTCTGAAAGTGCCTACCGGATTGAGGGGGGCCATGGCCCCCGCCGGCCCCCCTTAGTTCCGCCACTGATGACCAACACGAACGAATGGAACATCAACAAGAGAAACTACACTACCATCAACCAACGATGAGACATTAATGACTGAAACCTGCAGGATATAGTGCATCAAGAGCGCAAGTACATCACCGATAGACTCACAACTCGACGTCAATAGAAGAGCAGCGAGAATGCCACGCAAGACAATGCCTCCAAGGAGGGGAACGACGCCAACACCGCCATCATCTGTCTGCCCACGAAGGAGCAGACCAAGCTTTTGTTTGGCAAGACCAAATGGACGAAGGCTGAAACAATGCCTCCAGTGAGGAGAGCTACGTTAAGAAAACACAATCATTGTCGCCCCGGCGAAAGCCGAACCATACTTTCGCAGGCCCCCGAACCAATTTCACGCAGTCGACCACCAAAGCCTAGATGAGAGCCAATCGATGTAAAGACAGCAAGCAACCCATGATGACAACGATGGCAAACTTCTGCAGAGCCAGAACTACCTTGACGACCAAAAGCAGCCACAACGACCAACAGACCAAAGCCGTAAAGGTTAGCAGTAGCCGCCGAGTAGAACCTACCAAAAGAGGGTACACCGTCGCCAAAGGAACTGAGAAACACGCACAAAACAGTGGCGAAGCATCCATTGAAAGACACGACCGTGATGGCAAAGCGTTCGCTAGAGTAGAAGGATGGCGGAAAAGCACGAAGCGCACAACGAGCTGAATGATGATCAAATCGATCGGATGGCAGCGAACAATCCATGAGGACGATGAAACACCGTAGGCACAAAGTGGACAACCAACAAACAACCGAATGACCTAAGAGCAACCATGTGATCAAAACTCACGCCGAGACCCTCCCTCTTTCTAGCAATACTCGATGACGACCAGGAGGAGGTGGCGACGAAGCACCAAGAGAAAGACGAAGACCCGTCCCTCAACCGAGAAGGCGAGAGGACTCGAGGCACGACATGTGCATGGTGGAGTGAAGGGGGAGGTGGAGAGGAAAAGGAGGAAGAAAGTGACCACGACGCCGGCACACGCAGAGAGGGGCAGGATCAGCGCAGAGCATGGGCAGATACGACATGCTCGTTGTAGCTCTACTTCGGAGCGGTGCCGCGGAACAAATCGCTTGGAGTAGCGTCGTGGGAACCCTGATGAACAGACTCCTCACTGCGTGATAGTACCCCACGGGATCCACCAACGGCAACCCTTTTGCAACCTCTACCATCGACCACTGACACGAAAGGAGACACCTTTGGAAGCCCTTGGTCGGAACCGACCTCCTACGAGCACCGGCACCAGAGACGAAGCTGCAGCCAACCTCTTGTGGCGGTGGCAAACGGAGGTGGGGACGCGGAGAAGAGGCTCCATTTGATGTTGACCAAATGTCGACCGCTGTCACCATGCCCGACCTCGCGAGGGGTGCCGCACTGCAGACGCAAGTGGGCAGGTGAAAAATGACAACGCATGGCCATCCACGCCGACCGCCTCCCTCCAGATTCGGGCAAGCTGGGCAACCAACACGCAGATCCGGTAGCCCAGCAGCCGGATCCAGTGGCCGGCAAAGCCTATCGGGAGCCCAAGGAGACCAACATCAGATGGAGGTGGGGAAGACGACCGGTGCGAACCACCCTACGCGAGTTGGGACGCCGCGTCAGCGTAGAAAGCTTGAGAATGGAGGACGCCAGGTCGAGCATGCACGGATCCGGCCATTGGGAGCCTCGGGGACCCTCGTCGGAGGAGGGGTATGTAAGGAATCGGATGCTCGTAGCCTAAGAGGAGAGGGTGACTTATGCAACTTAAAACCTTAACCTTCCATTACTTTGCATAAAGTAAACTAGATCATTTCTATCTAGATGTGCAATCTATGGTTGATCTAGTGTGGAACCCTCATCCAAAACAAGTTTTGCAACCTATAGTCAATCCTAGCAAGATATTACTCTAGGAAAGTAAAGGCAAGCAAGGATTGCAAGAATATGGAAACGTAAAGAGGGATGAGAGGAAGCAAACTCTTTACACACGATTTATCCCGTGGTATTGGTAGGCACTAAGCCACCCCTAGTCCACGTTGTTGAAGCACTCCACACAAGAGTATTGCTTCCCGGTCACCAAGTCTCTCCCAAGAGCACCACTTGACTAGCCACAAAGGCTCACCACGAAGGCACTCGCCAAGCTCTCTTGTTCACCTTGATGCCGCCTCCACTAAGGAGCTTCTCCACCAAGGAAGAGGGTCTCCACGTCCCCCGCACAAAGTGTCCTTGCCGCTGCACACCAAGCTAGAGGGTCGAAGACGTTTGCCGGAGAGCCACTTAGGCCCCAAGGCTTCCGACGCACCTTGTACAACTTGATCCACTCAAGAATCACCTCACAAGGTAGGCACACCTTGCACTCACTCAGCTCTAAGCTAAACCTAGCACTAAGCACACACACCAAGCATGTGCAAAGCCTTTGGATGTTCTCTTAAGCACTAGTATGGCATGAATGTGATCTCTAATGTGTCTTGTCTCCTATGAACTTCAGCTCACACCAGCACACTCAAATGGGTGAGTGGAAGGGGTATAAATAGCCTAAGCCAACAAACTAGTTGTTGCTAACGGCTACTAAAGATCGTACCATCAGATCAACCGATGCTCCTTTTTCCATAAGTGTCGGTTCATCTGGTGTCCTTCCACGTCATGTAGCCATTGCAATTCTGCTGTCATCAATCATCTGACGCTTCATCTGGTGCTGAAGACTCCGCGACCAAAACCTCTCTGTATTGATGAACGTAGCCGTCAGATGAACCGATGCATGGACCGTCGGTTCATCTGGTGCTTAAGGCTTCAGACTCCGAACATCTCTGTCTTGCTTCTGTGAATCATCAGATAGACCGACGGTGCCCACTGAGGGACTGTTGGTTCATCCGACGCCTTTGACTCCTCTGCATTGTCTCTGGTAATCATCCGATGCATGTAGAAAGTGGACCGTCGGTTCATCTGATAGTGCCAATTGACTTGAGCTTCTGCGCAGTGTACCACATCCTCCGACACATGCACCGATGCTTGTTCCTAGGTACCGTCGGTTCATCTGACGGTGTCTTTTTGCTGATTCCTTGCATCTTCAACCTTCCTCATTTTGGTATGTGGTATTTTTACATCCATGGGACCAAGGAATATCTACAAAGACATGCTCAACAATATGGTTAGTCCATTGATTATGTTGTCATGAATCACCGAAATCATACTCGAACTTTTGCTAATAAGACCATGTTCGCTTCAAAGGAGAAGACAAATTGTACAAACTACAGAGAAAAGCAAAGAGAAAAGAGGGGGAAATGAGGGTGGGAGCACGTGCAGTCGCCAACTTCGGTGCTGCGCTGGCTGCCGCAGCCGCCGACCGACGAGCCGCGACGACGGCCGCCGGGAAGGAATCCGGAGATTGTTGGCGGCGGTCCCCCCACCCCCCCCCCCGAGCCGCCCACAGTTCCAAAGCTTACGTGCTCGCCGATCTTTGGACCTTATAGTCTTTTATTGCATGGATGCTAAAAAAACTAGAGAAAAGAAAGGTCAAGGTCAGCGACCTGAGAGAATTGAAAAAGTATTTTCCAACAGTATAAAGTACAAACAAGTGGAATGCGACTAACCTCAATTTGCTTCTCTCTCCTAGACCAGCGCATGTAGCCACAAGGTCAACACAAATCCAAAATTACCCTTACATAAAAAAGTACAAAACTAACTAGTATGATGAGGTCATGATTCTTTCTTCAGGCCTATTTTTTTTATAAGAGACCTGATATATTAATTAACAGCACAAGGCTGATAAGTGGGTAAGGTTTACCCACTGTACAAGATCAAGAGCATTCCGACTTGGACAGCTCGAGATATGGGCCGTACAAAAGCAGTTTACAAAGACACTTGTAGCTGTATGCAGAGGATTCCTAGCCTGTGAAGCAAGGACATGAGCCGAGGTGTTTAGGGATCTAGAGATTTTGTAGACCTTGTAGCATCGTCCTGCCGCCATGTTCCTGAAAATTTGAGTATATATTCGGGCCTCCCACCTTGGAATGTCTTCATTTGAGGCAGTGTTCATATAGGTGACAAGCAGTTGATTATCAGAGAGGAAGGAGGCTTCGTTGATGTCGAGGCGACGAAGGATGGTACCTGCAAGAGCAAGGGCTGCCGCCTCCGCCATGAACACCGAAGATGCTCTAGGCAGATGAGCTTTTATGTGAACATTGAACTGGCGTCCCAAGTTGGAGCCTATGAGGAAGACACCGACACCTGCATTTCTATTAGTTAGTTGGTTGTGATCATGAGAAATGGAAGCATCTGTATACTGTACAGAGGCGCCCGGGGTTGGTCCTGCAATACACGAGTAGCAGATTGGAGTAGAGTAATGTCAGGCACTGGTTGTTGAGAATGATGGCTCTGAGGTTCAGGGGGGCCCATTGATGGAGGTGGATCATTATTGACGCCTCGTTGGTGAGAAAAAAGCAACTCTTCCTGAGAAATCTGTACTTCTTGAGACATAGTCTTGGATACCTGAAATTCAGCACTTACAACACTATGGACCTGCCAAACAGGCCAGCTTTTGTTGTTAAAAGCTTTATCATTTCTAGCCTTCCAAATGTACCATAGAGTAAAAATAATTTTTAGTAAATTGTCATCAGAAGTTTGGTCATTGATCATAGATCCCAGAATGGTTTGAACACCATCATCATCATGAGGAAGATTAGAATCATGGATAGGAGGATTAGAGGTGAACCAAACAGCCCTAGGCAAATTGCACTCAAAAAACAGGTGACCATCATTTTCTAAAGAGTTACAGGCAGAGCAAAACTTAGTAATATTGACAAAGTAGTTACCTGCTCTCATACCTGTGGCCAGAGCTTTCCTAATTAGTCTCCAAAAGAAAGTTTTTAGGTTCGGTGGACAAATCTTGAGTTTCCACACACGACTCATTATCTGCATTGCTTCCGGAAGTTATACTTCTTGGTCCTTGATTTGGCAGTTGCACCTGATTTTCTGCATTTAGAAAATGGAAGGACTGTTTTGCGGTGCAAATACCGTTAGGAGAGGGTTTCCATATTAGAATATCATCATCATTGGATGGAATTATATCAGTGTTTGTTATGTTGTGTGCAGCATGATTTGAAAAAAATTGGTGGATTAGATCCACATTCCAAGTTTGATTGAGATGGTTCCAAAGTTGATTTACAGTCAAAGGTAGAGGACTTACTGTTATAGGGAGGTTTAACTCGGAGTGGATTGAGGCCCAGAAGTCACACCAAGGTGTGTTCCAAATATTCGAATTACCTCTGTTGAGCTGAACAACTGTATTAGCATGTAAGATGTCCTTGACCTGCAAGATAGATGACCAAAAAATAGATTTTGGAGTGTTTTTTGATGCTATCCAGAAAGATTTATCGGGAAATATTTAGATTTTAGCACTGCTGCAAGGAATTCGTCCTTAGCAGTGGCAATCCTCCAGGCTGCATTGAGAATCAAACTTTTGTTAACAGTATATAGGTCTCTGATTGCCAATCCTCCATTCTTCTTTGATTGACATATGTCCTGCCAAGACCTGTAAGGAAACGGTGTGGTTGCATTGTCCTCCTGTACTCCAGCCCACCAAAACTTTCTAATAATAGTAGTAATACGACCTATAAAATCTTTAGAAAAAAGAACTACTAACAGATAGTAAATGGGGATGGAAGCAAGAACCGAATTGATATAGGTGAGCCTTCCTGCATGATTAAGTTTATTTGCTTTGATGGTGGTGAGCTTAGCCCAGAATTTATTGATGATAAAAGCATATGTTTTATTTCTATGTTTGTGAGTAAACAAAAGAGGATGTCCTAGATGAATGGTATTTGGATTAAGAGTGGCCACCGGAAAAAATACCTTTGATAGTGGAAACCATAATTGGAGACACGCTTCTACTAAACAGGATAGAAGACTTACTTAGATTTGGTAGTTGACCTGAGGCTTGACAGAAAAGATCTAGAGCTGATTTGATTGTCAAGGCTTCCTCTTCAGTTGCTTGTCCACATATGATTAGATCGTCTGCAAAAAGTAGAGAGTGGATGCTAGGGCCAGCATTACCAAGTTTAATCCCTTTAATGTTCCCATTCTGTAGAGTAATTTGGAACATATCTGATAGTTCATTAATAGCAATAATGAAAAGGTAAGGTGACAATGGGCATCCCTGTCTGATGCCTCATGACGGGTAAATGTACTCTAAGGGTTTACCATTCACCAACACCTGCAACGAAGTCGTCGAAATACAAGTATACAAGAGATGAATGAAATGATCAGAGAACTGATATTTTTTAAGAACATGAGAGATAAAATTCCAGCTAATGCAATCAAAAGCTTTGGCAAGATCCACCTTGAGCAAGAAAGCCGGAGAATTCCAATTTTTTAAATGAAAAGAGTGAATAATTTCTTGAGTGATAATAATGTTAGTGGCAATACATCTACCCTGCACAAAAGCAGACTGAGAAGGGTGGATAAGATCTGGCAAATGTTCTCTAATAATATTGGCTAGAGATTTAGCAATTATTTTGCAAGACACATTACACAAACTAATGGGTCTGAAATCCTGAGGGACCGTAGGAGTTGATTTCTTAGGGATGAGAGCTAAAAAGGTTTTGTTAATATTCTTAGGCAGAACAACATGGTTATAGAAAGATCATGTTTTATCAAATCCCAAGAACTCTTATAAAAAGCAACTAATATTCCATCAGGCCCTGGAGAGGCATTTGTGCGCATTGTCTTGATAATGTCGTGGATTTCCTTCATGTCCGGAGTGGAGTAGGAGTGTGCTTCATCTTGGTTAGGAGCTGCTCCCCTCCCTAAGAAAGTAGTTCATGCATCATGGGTAGGCAGAGCATTTGCTTGGAAAATGTCAGTAAAATAAGAGAGAAAAGTTGATTCAATTTGTTGAGGGGTTGTAGCTGTTGTACCATCTGTGTTGATAAGGTAGGTAATGTTGTTTTGCCTAGATCTTTTAAGAATAGACTGATGAAAAAAATTTGTATTTCTATCACCTTTGATGGCCCAGGTCTTTTTGTACCTCTGACGGTGGTAGACTTCCTGTTTTACCAAAATATTGTGGTGTTGGAAAATTAGCTCACTTTGTGCTGACTGATTTTGGAGGTGAGGAGGTTTTGCTTGATGCTAAAGCAATTGGTTTTCAATTTCCTGCAGGTGGTCAGTCAACTTGGGCTTAGATTTCCTCCAAACCTTAATGTGAGTGGCCAAGTAGGACAACTTTTGGTGGAAAGGTCTTTGCTACGATCTGCTCCAACTCCTTTGTGCTACCTGTTTGAAATCCTGTTCTAGCAGCCAAAAATTTTCAAAACGGAAAGGTTTTTTTGTTCTAGCTCTGTTGAATTGAAGAACCGCTAGAATAGGACTATGGTCACTTCTAATCATAGGAAGGTGGTAGACAGAAGTAGTAGGGAACGTTGTACACCAATTTGCATTTGCTAAACATCGATCCAAACGCTGGTAAGTAGGATTAGTATTAAAACGTTTATTTGTCCAAGTGTAAGCAGGACCATTATAACCCAAATCAAAGAGACCGCAATTTTTAACTATACAACAAAAATTGGAAATGTGATTAAGATTAGCAGGGCGAGGACCATGTTTTTCACTAGCAGACATAATATTGTTGAGGTCCCCAAAACAGAACATAGGCAAGCCAGGATATTGTGCAACAAAAGCTTCAACAGTATCCCAAATAGTGGAGGTGTTTTGGTGATAGGAATCACCGTACATGCAGATTAAACCAAACTTAAACATAGCTTTCTTATAAGTACAGTAGGCTAGGATAAGGTTCTGATTGGAAGATTCAACAGAAATAGCGACTTCCTGATGCCATAAAAGCCAAAGACCTCCGGAAAGGCCTTGAGCAGGAACAATGTGAGCATCATCAATATTGAATCGGTTGATTAGAGAATTTTTTTTAATAGTGGAGTTTCTAGTTTCTGAAACAAAAATTACCTTAGCTTGCGTAGAGGTTGCTAGGCGGAGGAGGTGAAGCATCTTAGAACTGCCCAAGCTTCCTCCTGTACCTTGGCAGTTCCAAGCTAGTAGGTTCATAGCACCCCCAACACCTTGTTGGCGGGCGCCGAATCCATTTGAGGACTGCCCTGAGTTAGGGATCGAGTGTCATTGATTGTGGACATTTGTATTGTTACCTGTTGAGAATGGAATAGGGGAATTGGTGGGATGATTAGCCTGGACCGGAATCGAACTGCGCGGCAGATCAGGAGGAATATTGGGTGAGAATGGGTAAGGGGAATTGGTGGGATGATTAGCCTGGACAGGAAGCAAACAGCGCAACAGATCAGGCAGAATATTGGGTGGATCGGGAGGATCAGAGGGTGGAGGGGGATGAGGAGGAACATCCTCAATAGGAGAGGGGATGGGTACATTAGTGTTGTTGCTACCCATGGCAGGAACCTGCAGCAAGGAGCGAACAGCCGAGAGGACAAAATTAGATGTAGGTACCTCATCCACTTGATAAAGCATCTTGACTTAGGCAAAGCTGAGGATCGTCGGGTGAGCGGTGTAGACAAGGCGTTCCTTGGTGGCAGCACGCGACAAGGAGGAGCGGTGGAAGAAGAGAGCGGATGGCGCCGGCGCCGACGCCGCCGCTGCCAGGAAAGAAGTCGGTGCCGTAGGAAACCGAACCAAATATGAAACCACCAACAGAATCAGACCAAAACTAGGAGGAAGGTAAGATCAGAGTTGCAGTAGGAGTCCTAGTAGAGAACGTGATGATCCAGCAGTAGCACCGATAGATCTAGGAAATTTTGTGGTAGGAAGGAAGAGAGTAGGGATACGGCATGTGGCCCTGTACTACAGAGAGCTCTATGCGTGATTCAGAAAGATACCGATCAAGTTGAATCCCCCAAAAGGTTCAATTTCAGCACATCTCTTCAGGCCTATTTGGTTGTTGTCTACCAGGCAGCTCGATCCAGCCCCAGACATTTAAAATCGAACGTTTGGAAACACTACCTGATAAAGTTGCTACTTTGCCCCACCCACCGGACAGCCCGAACCCTGCCACGGTCCATGGAGTCTCCACTGAATGTGTGGTTGTGGACTTGTGGTCTAGGATTCGGGGACCGGCTGTGTGGCACACCGGTGCAGCCATGCATGGCAGGAAGGAAGGTGGACATGTGTAGCGACAGGGGCAGCAGGCAGGGGTGAAAATGTTAAGAATGCGTTTGTTATTGTCAGGTAATGAATTTGTTGATATCAAGTTTATGCCAAGAACAAACTACATGGGCCATTTTTTTGGCTACTAGCACATGAAATTTTTGGAACTTGCTATATCCCTCACTTATTTCAAAAAGTATGAAAATCATAATTCATATTTCATTCGGTGCAAATCAAGTTTTTAACTGACTATATTGGTGTATTTATCATTCTCATCTTAGTTTAACAGTGGAATAGTGCCAACTAATAGTGGTACATGAAGCACAAAATGGTACATGAAGTGCCTTTGCGGCAAAAAGAAACTTATGATCCCCCATAAGGTATCACATGGGCTAAACATTCACAATGATAAATGGGTCTTTGACCCTAAGAGATAAGCACATGATATCCAAAGACAAATTAAGCATGATATAGATTACCAAAGCACACTAAGATCAAGCAAGGCCTTAAACTCACAAGAGAGAGCCTATCCTAGCATTTTCCAAAAACAAGCCATCACATCATGCAAATATAGCAAAACTATCAAGAGCATAGCTATCCATCACCAAATCATATCAAACATGCTCAAAAGCTCACAACTAGCATACATGGTCATCAATGTATATAGGAGAAGCTCATCCCACCACAATGCATATGATACAAATGCAAACAACCTACGATACAAAGATTCCTATACATCATGATACAAATGCAGTGCCATGCAAAAAGTAAATATGGTACATATGCTACAAAGGAGCTAGCACCACCAACTCAAGAAAGCAAACACACACCGAGCTCACCCCACAAGCGGGTGAAAGTGGCTTGGTCAAGTGGTTTGGTAAAGATATCGGCTAGTTGGTTTTGGGTGGGTACATGGATCAAAGCAATCTTTCCCTTCTCCACATTGTCTCTCAGGAAGTGGTACCTTACCTCAATAAGCTTGTTTTTGGAGTGGAGAACTGGGTTCTTGGCTACACTTATGGCACTGGTGCTATCACAAAAGAGTGGGACATGGAAACACTCCTCACCAAAGTCGCTCATAGTGTAGGTAATCCATAGGAGCTGGGAACAACAACTGGCTGCAGGTACAAACTCGACCTCGGTAATGGACTGGGCGACACTAGATTGCTTGCAGGATGACCAAGACACCAAAGAAGATCCAAGAAACTGACAAGTACCCGAGGTAGACTTACGATCCAAACAACACCTAGCAAAGTCAGTGTCCGCAAACCTGTGAAGGTTGAGTGTCGAGGACGCAGAATACCGAAGACCAAACTGAGGAGTATAGTTCAAATACCTGAAAATCCTCATGACAGCCTGCCAATGTGAAGTCCTCGGTGAAGCCTGAAAACAAGCGCACAGACATACGCTGAACTGTATGTATGCCTTCATTGCCATCAAGTAGAGGAGGGAGCCGATCATACTCCTGTACTCCTTTTGGTCCACGGGTTCACCATCCTCATACGCGTCTAAAGCCGTAGTCGTACTCATCGGCGGTGTCATCGGCTTGGAATCATCCATCTTGAACTTCTTCACAATGTCCTTGGTGTACTTAGCTTGATGCACAAATGTCCCATCCTTGCACTTCTTGATCTGGAGCCCGAGAAAGAACTGCAACTCTCCCATCATCGACATCTCAAACTCCCTGCTCATATCCTCTGCAAACCTAGCAACCAAGGAGTGAGACGAGCCGCCAAAGATAATATCATCCACATACAGCTACACGATCAGAATGTCATCACCCTACCTGAGGAGAAATAGAGTCTGATCTACTACCCCCATCACAAACCCCTTGCTAAAAAGGAACTTTCTCAACCTCCCATACCACGCCCTGGGTGCTTGTTATAGGCCATAGTGAGCTTTTCTGAGTTTGTACACTTGGTGGGGATATCTCTCACTCTCAAAATCAGGGGTTGCCTCACATACACTTCTTCCTCTAACACCCCATTCAAGAAGGCACTCTTCACATCTATTTGGTACAATTTGAACCCTTCAGCAATGGCAAATGCTAGAAGGATCCGAATTGCCTCCAAACGGGCCACCGAAGCAAAGGTTTCCTCACAATCTATCCCCTTCATCTAACTATACCCCTGGGCAACCAACCTCGACTTGTTTCTCACAATCTCCCCATTTTCTCCCTCTCTGTTTTTCCACACTCATTTTGTCCCAATAGGTTTGCAATTTGGTGGAGGCTCAACCCAACTCCCACACCTGATTCCTCTCAAAGTTCTCAAGCTCCTCATGCATAGCGCTCACCCAATCTGGATCAGAAAGTGTGTGTCCAATATCCTTGGGCACGAAAGAAGTGACAAATGCAGAATGAGCGAAATGAGAGTACTTCTGTGACCTGGACCTGGACCGTGTAGTGCATTCATGAAGGTGGATGATCCACCTGTACACACCGGGGAGCCTCATGTCAGGAGACAACCTCCCCCTCAGCAGCAGCTTCCACTCGAACAACCTCAGTCATCGTAGGATTAGGGGATGGGCCATCCTCGATCGTCGTCGTCGTAGTGGAAGTAGTAGGTACACAGTCAGCTGCGAGCGCACCACTGTTGACGGTGGAAATTCACCATTTCCAACCCTCAATATTCTCACATAAATGGAGGCATATGCATTATTTACTAGCATTTAGGTTTGAATAATGTAGTTTCACTTGTCCTTGGAGATTATTTGTATGTAGGTTATTTACCCTTTAAAAGAGATGGAAACTCCACTTCTATGAAGAAACCATGCCAACTCAGCTGAGGAGGTGGCTGCCACCAAAGGAAACATGGCAAGACACGTCATCGATCCAAGGGAGGCACTCACCGACGAATCAGAGGATGCCACATGGACTTCACATGGATCAAAGGGCCCACCTCGGATACCAAATCAAGCCATGCACCGGGGATGGATCAGAGGGCCCACAGGGCAGCCACCCAGTGGAAAACCACCAGGTGGGGCCACCCTAGGGGGCCGGCCGATCCTAGGATCGGCCGAACCGACCTAGGGGGCTCCATCCTGGCCCTCCACGTGGCAGCTCCCAATTGGTTACTTGCTTCACTCCCGGGTGTTTAGGGGCCATTTGGGCGTCTGAGCAAGCCTTGTCCTTGCCTATAAATAAAAGGGGAGGGGCTCCCATTTCTCACACACCACTCTCTCATTCTCCTCTCACTTTTAGTTTCCAAGGCTAGGGGGTAGGCTAGAGTAGCTCTTATTCAGGTTCCAAGTCCTCTTGGAAGTTTAGGTATGAGTTCTCTTTTATCTTTATTTCTTTGTATGACTTTGATCTACTTCAGTTATTCAGCTATTTCATATAAAGTCATGGTAGATCATATTCTTGATGTGTTTTTGAGATCATCCTCTGTTCATCATTTAGAGGCTTTTGTTCTTCGTGAACATTACCTTTTGATCCACTTGAAGGGTGATAAACTCCTTCCTTATGTGTTTGTTCATAAGTTAGAGGCTCGTGTTCTTCACGAACATGACCCTTTGATCTTGTTCATTAGACATAAGAGAGTTCATATCTGTTCGTATGTCTAACCTTAGTTGATCTTGTTAGATGGCATGAGAGTGTTGCATGGGGTCAGTGTTCAAGCTACGGTACTCGGTCTAGTTGACCAGTCTTCTGGTGGCTCTCACCCTAGGTCACAATAACCCGGGCCGGGTGAAGTCTAGCAGCAACGTAGGCATGGTGCCTGGGTTGTCTGGCTACGATAATTATGAGCATAGCCCCCGTAACGAGATGTCGGTCCTCAGGTGGTGACAGCCCTGTTGGATCCTAGGGCAACCTCCGCGTTGGGGTACCTGCTGTAGGAGTCTAAAGTCTAGTTTCGCAGAGTGCTGGTCGTCGCGGGCTAGCTCCCCGTTTGTACCTGGGTGCTAAACCATGTTTCCTTCATGCAATACTCATGCCTATCTCTTGTATCTTCTAGCTTTGTATGTTTAGTACATTAGAACCTAGAGCTAACTCGTATGTTCCCCCTAAGCCGTAGTGTGCTAGAGTAGAGGTAGATTTGATGTGTGTGTGTGTCACACTACCCTTATTATCTTTTATCTTACCCCTACCTTTGAGTGTGTTGTTCCCTATATCTATCTCTTGGTTTACATTCAGAGCAAAAGCATAAGTCTAAGATATCCGCCATTGCCTTCCTTGGATTTGATACCCTTGGAATACTCTCCTTCCTTGGGGAAATGCTACAATGGTTTATCTGTGCACTTGCGGATTCATTCATGATCGTGTAGATTAAACCTATGGCATCTCTCAATGTTCATGCTAACCTGCGCCATTAGTTGTGACATTGGGAAATGCCAACAAGCATTTCTAGCGCTGACGCTAAGGATGGATTCTAAATCTGTTCTTAAGTGATCGACGTTTAGAAATGTCAACAAGCATTTCTGGCACCGTTGCCGGGGAAGGCACAGGATTATCTTGACTATGCTTTGCATCTGTTTATAAACTCTGAATAGGTTAGGACAACTCTCAATGTAGGCTAACCTTGATTGTCTTCTTTTATCTCTGGATGATGAAGACAGGTAGTGTATGACTGGTTTCGACCTACCGGGGAATTTTACTGAAGATCCCGAGTCACTTGTGAGGAAAGCTCGAATTCATTTCGACTCACCTCGTCGTACTCGTCTGGAGGGCGAACCAGCTTCCTTTGTACCATCCATGTCCAACACTATGGCCCAGAAGACACTTCGTGAGTACTCAGCTCCTTCTGCTGACCAGGTGCTGCAAGGCCCTGAGGTGGCAATGGGGACTGAAAATTTCGAGATCAAGACGGGTTTAATAACGATGGTATAGGCTAGCCCATTCTGTGGCAAGCCAAATGAGGATGCCAATGCTCATTTGCAGCAATTCCTAGAGCTGTGCAGCACTTTCGTCATCAGGGGTACAAATAGGGATGCTGTTCGTCTACGGCTACTTCCATTCTCCCTCTTGGGAAAGGCTAAGCAATGGTTCTACGCGAACCGGGAATCTATTGACACTTGGAGTAAGTGTTCACGGGCATTTCTCAAGAAGTTCTTCCCATTGGGTAAAACCAATGCTCTTCATGGAAGGATTTCTGGTTTTCAGCAAGCAGCAAGTGAATCTATTCCAGAGGCTTGGGAGAGGCTTCAGGAGTATATCCTGGCCTGTCCTCATCATGGGACGGAAGATTGGTTCATACTTCAAACTTTTTATAATGGGTTGACTCCGACAGCCCGAGGCCATATTGATGCTGCTGCTCAAGGAGCATTCTTCTCACTCACGGTTGATAATGCTAAATTACTCATGGAGAAGATGGTCTCTGACCAAGGGTGGAGTGATGAAAGACTCCAACCACGACCGAGGGGTACTCATACTGTCAAGGAAGCAGACATGATTACTGCCAAGATGGATCTTCTTATGAAGAGATTGGATGACTACACCAGCGAGAAGGCTGCCATGGCCACTACTTCTCTACCTATGGACTCTCACATGACTTGTGAAGTCTGTGGCAACACTAGACACTCAGGCAACTATTGTCCGGAGACTCAGGAGGAAGTGATGTACATGAATGGTAATAACAATGGTTATCGTCCACCTCAACAAGGAGGCCAATCGTGGAATCAACAACGCCCTTATTATCAAGGAGGTAACCAAGGTAATTCTTACAATCCTAACCAACCTTCCTTGAGAGATCTTGTTTTTGGGCAAGCTAAGATTAATGAAGGTATAAACAAGAAGCTAGCTGCCCTTGATAAAACTGTGGAAAGTCTCAACGTTAAACTTGATAGCTTTTATTCTGCTCAGAAGAGTCAGCTGAGTTTCAAAAAAATGTTGGAAACTCAGCTGGCTCAGCTAGCTGCTTCTGTTCCCTCTATTGAAAATGCAAATGCGGTGACCACGAGAGGAGGTAAATTGACTCGAGATCCACCGTATCCTAACCATGCAGGAACAGATAAGAAAGGTATAACAGAAGTTGGGAATATCCATGAGGATTCATCCGACTCGGTAGAATCCCCTCAGGTAAGGAGGGTGCCACCAACAGATAAAGCACCTGTAGGAGTGACGGCACATCCGGGTTTCGTGGAAGCCAATGTGATGCCGTTCCCTCAAAAGAGCAGGAAGGCAACAATAGATGAGCAGTTTAATCGCTTCGTGGACATGATTCAGAAAGTCTATATCAACGTCCCATTGCTTGAGGCAATACGCGTTCCCACTTACGCGCGTTACCTCAAGGACATTCTAACCAAGAAGTGAGCTCTTCCCACAACTGAAGTAGTACGACTCACGGAGGAGTGCAGTGCTGCTATACTCAACCGCCTTCCCGAGAAGAAGAAGGATCCAGGGTGTCCCACAATCACTTGTATGATTGGGACCCAACGCTTCGACCATGCTCTCTGTGACTTAGGGGCCAGTGTCAGCGTCATGCCTAAGGTAGTCTTTGATCAACTTAACTACACAAGTTTATCTCCAACCACTTTGCAGCTGCAGCTGGCTGATTCTTCAGTCCGATACCCAACGGGGATAGCTGAGGGCATTCTAGTGAAAGTCCGAGATTGCTTCATTCCCGTTGACTTTGTGGTGCTGGACATGGAGATCGCCAAGGAGGTGCCACTCATACTTGGGCGACCATTTCTGAGTACAGCTGATGCACAAATTGATATGGGGGCTGGTGTGATCCGTCTCTACATCAATGGCAAAGAGGAGAGGTTCGAGTTTCGTCTAAGAAAAGAACAATGCTCGATGATCAAAGGTTTACCAACTTCCGACACCCCAGCACGAGAGGTCGAAGTGCCACCACGACAAGTGGACAGCCTCATTGCATTCATGAAGAATTTTTGGAAGGAAGAACGCCAACTCATGGGCACGGGAAGGAAATAATATTGGAAATCTCAGTCCCGGTCCAAGAAATCACCTCCTACACATCACAACCCACACAACACTCAGAAGATGTGGTGGAGGGTGAATAGGAAGCCGACTTCTCCTCCGAAGGAAACGGCTGCCCCACTGCCCAGGTAAGAACTTTGGAACCAAGTCTAGCTCTAAAGACTCAAAATAATGAGCCCTACACCGATAGGTAAGTTTGGTAAGTTATCCTTATTTTCTATACAATAAAATTCTGGTTAAGGAAAAGCAATCTACTTCTGCTTTGTGTTTTCTGCATTCTCGCTGGGGCGAGCTCAGGAGTGATGTCCATCCAGACATTCCTTGAGCTTGTTCCATGGTACTAACTTGTCACAGCCGACACCACCACCACAGCCTCAGCCACAGCCTGCTACACCACCGGTGGCAGGAGGGGCCCCTGCGGGGTACATGTCTGGGATTACCTCTGGATACGCACCTGGTTGTGACTAGCCCACCTACCAGCCGAGTGCGAGTGGCACGGCTTGGGCAGGCGCGAGCAGAGCTCAGTGGGCCACACCCGCCAGTTCTAGCTCCGGTGGTCCACCTCCATCTCCGTCCTTCCGGCGGCACTCCTCCGCCTCTGCACGCGATGCTCGGCTCGCACAGCAGATGGGAGAGCTCACCGTTCAGGTCATGGGATTGGAGGAGACGCTGAACACCCACGTCGAGTCTACCTCAGCGTGGCAGCGTCAGGCTGGTGAGAGGATAGCAGCCATGCAGCAAGATCAGTAGTAGTACATGGAGGCGCAGAGGGCTTACTACGCGAGTCAGGGTTTCTTCTTCCCTCCTCCGCAGTGAGCGTGAAGCTAGCTTGGGGGAGGACCCCCATTCTGAGGTAACTTGTATCTTCCTTCATTTTCAGAATATCTCATAAATGAAAATCCAAAAAAATCTGCAAAATAAAAAAAGACCAAAAATATTTATTTGCTTTCATCATCATCATTTGCTTAGTTTGCTTTGGTATGCTTAGTAAGAATGCTTTGCCTCTATGGTTGAAATGATGAATAGTTGCTCTGTTTATTCTCCTCGTATGTCTTGCTTACAACGTTGTATCCTACCTAAGTTTTGAGTTTGTTGGCTTGTATGTTCAACCCTTAGCTTGAAAACTGTGGGTAGCAAAAAGCATGATCCTTGCCTAAGTTGTTGTGAGACATGATATGGTAGAATAGAGTGCTATGATCTTGTGCTTAGTGATGCTTGACATCCAGAGTTTTCCTTTTTAAAAAATCAAAACATGATGTGTTCCTCAATGATGAGAATTTCCCATCCAAGGCCATATGTAGATTCTAGTTCTTAGCCTCCACATATGCAGCTTGTTCTCTCATTGAGCTTTGTCAAATTGTTGTGACCCTTGTTAGAACTCATACTCCCCTGATCAAGATCACGTACACATTCATGCTAAACTTCTACACTGGAAGTTAAGCATTCATCATTTACTCCATACTGCTCATGCATTCTTCCACAAATAAAACTCTATGTATCTTTGCATCATTCATCCCTCTCCAAATATCTCCAATAGAGACAAAGGGCTAGCTTAAAAGAAAAAAAAGAAAAAGAAAAGCATGCTCAAAAGCATGGCAAAAATAAATAAAGAGAGCTAGCCCAAGTCTCGGAAAAAATTTTCAAAGGGAGAAAAAGGGATTGATATGTGCAAGAGAAAGAGTTCCACCATATAGATGGTAATAACTAGTACCTACTCCAGGGCTAATGTCAACCTTACCATCAATCCCTCATTCCCTCATATAAAGCATGGCAATATCTGGCACCCATTTCCGGGCCTAGTATCCACCTTGCCATGCTCATATCCACCACACACATATGCACATCTTGATCAGGATGTATGTTTGTTTCTTCCAAGGATCCGGTCTTTGACTTAGCAAAATATGAGAGACAAGTATGCCACATCTTCCCTACCTACAGCTCCACATAAAGCCTATTAGGAGTAGGATGTGAAGAAAGGCAACATTGATGCCTTGGTGAGGAACCATACACTTTTGAGCGATCCGAGAGTATCATTTGAGGAACTCTGATTTTCTTTTTGAAAAATTTGCAAAACCTCCAGATTAATAGCTGATCAAGGTATGAGTGATTATGCATTCTCTATATAACCATTCTGTCTCTCAACCGCCCAAGGCAGGTGAAGCTATATGCCCCACGTATCAGGCGAAAGGTAAGAACATTGCCAACTTGTTCAACTCTTGGTAGAGTACTTTGCTGTATGTTTGCCATAAGTTGAGAATACAACATTGTAGCAACTCCTGATCAACCAACCTAAGTCTCTAATGTCTTGCTTCGAGACGAGCAAGAGGTTAGCTTGGAGGAGTTTGTTGACGGTGGAAATTCACCATTTCCAACCCTCAATATTCTCACATAAATAGAGGCATATGCATTATTTACTATCATTTAGGTTTGAATAATGTAGTTCCACTTGTCCTTGGTGATTATTTGTATGTAGGTGATTTACCCTTTAAAAGAGATGGAAACTCCACTTTTGTGAAGAAACCATGCCAACTCAGCTGAAGAGGTGGCTGCCACCAAAGGAAACATGGCAAGACACGTCATCGATTCAAGGGAGGCACTCACCGACGAATCAGAGGACGCCACATGGACTTCACATGGATCCAAGGGCCCACCTCGGATACCAAATCAAGTCATGCACCGGGGATGGATCAGAGGGCCCACAGGGCAGCCACCCAGTGGAAAACCACCAGGTGGGGCCACCCTAGGGGGCCGGCCGATCCTAGGATCCGCCGAATCGACCTAGGGGGCTCCATCCTGGCCCTCCAAGTGGCAGCTCCCTATTGGTCACTTGCTTCACTCCCGGGTGTTTAGCGGCCATTTGGGCATCCGAGCAAGCCTTGTCCTTGCCTATAAATAGAAGGGGAGGGGCTCCCATTTCTCACACACCACTCTCTCATTCTCCTCTCACTTTTAGTTTCCAAGGCTAGGGGTAGGCTAGAGTAGCTCTTCTTCAGGTTCCAAGTCCTCTTGGAAGTTTAGGTATGAGTTCTCTTTTATCTTTATTTCTTTGTATGACTTTGATCTACTTCAGTTATTCAGCTATTTCATATAAAGTCATGGTAGATCATATTCTTGATGTGTTCTTGAGTTCATCCTCTGTTCCTCATTTAGAGGCTCGTGTTCTTCGTGAACACTACCTTTTGATCCACTTGAAGGGTGATAAACTCCTTCCTTATGTGTTTGTTCATAAGTTAGAGGCTCGTGTTCTTCACGAACATGATCCTTTGATCTTGTTGATTAGACATAAAAGAGTTCATATCTGTTCGTATGTCTAGCCTTAGTTGATCTTGTTAGAAGGCATGAGAGTGTTGCATGGGGTCTGTGTTCAAGCTACGGTACTCGGTCTAGTTGACCAGTCTTCTGGTGGCTCTCACCCTGGGTCACAATAGCCCGGGCCGGGTGAAGTCTAGCAGCAACATAGGCATGGTGCCTGGGTTGTCTGGCTATGATAGTTATGAGCATACCCCCCATAACGAGAGGTCGGTCCTCAGGTGGTGACAGCCCTGTTGGATCCTAGGGCAACCTCCGCGTTGGGGTACCTGCTGTAGGAGTCTAAAGTCTAGTTTCGCAGAGTGCTGGTCGTCGCGGGCTAGCTCCCCGTTTGTACCTGGGTGCTGAACCATGTTTCCCTCATGCAATACTCATGCATATCTCTTGTATCTTCTAGCTTTGTATGTTTAGTACATTAGAACCTAGAGCTAACTCGTATGTTCCCCCTAAGCCGTAGTGTGCTAGAGTAGAGGTAGATTTGAGGTGTGTGTGTCACACTACCCTTATTATCTTTTATCTTACCCCTGCCTTTGAGTGTGTTGTTCCCTATATCTATCTCTTGGTTTACATTCAGAGCAAAAGCATAAGTCTAAGATATCCGCCATTGCCTTCCTTGGATTCGATACCCTTGGAATACTCTCCTTCCTTGGGGAAATGCTACAATGGTTTATCTGTGCGCTTGCGGATTCGTTCATGATCGTGTAGATTAAACCTATGGCATCTCTCAATGTTCACGCTAACCTGCGCCATTAGTTGTGACATTGGGAAATGCCAACAAGCATTTCTAGCGCTGACGCTAAGGATGGATTCCAAATATGTTCTTAAGTGATCGACGTTTAGAAATGTCAACATCCACCACCATCATCATCAACTCCATCTTCTTGCACCTCCTCCTCAAAGATCTCCTAGACAAATTCATCATCACCAGCACACTCAAAGACCAAAGAGCTACGCGGTTGTGTCTCATTGAAGGTAAATTTGCATGTCTCCACGATTTGGTTAGTTTCAAGATTGAGCACACGATATGCTCGAGAATGAGAAGCATAACCAAAAATGAGAAGCATAACCAAAGAAAATACCATCAATAGACCTAGCCTCAAACTTATCCAACTTTCTGCCCTTCTTAGGAATGAAACATTTGCACCCAAAGACATGAAAGTGGCTTACCTTAGGTGCTCGACCATGCATCAACTCATAGTACATTTTTTTTCTTGAAAGCCCTGAGGAGGATCTTGTTTGACACATAGCATGCGGTATTCACCGCTTCAGCCCAATACCTCCTAGGAGTCCTGTGCTCATCGAGCATCGTCCTAGCCATCTCACACAGGGTACGATTCTTTCTTTCCACAACACCATTCTGAGGAGGGGTGTACGGAATCGAAAACTGGTGCTCAAGACCAAGATCACCACAAAAGGTCTCAAAACAAGAGTTCCTGAACTTTGTGCCATTCTCACTGCATATAGCTCTAATGGCATCACCATGTCTCTTGTTCTTCAACCTCAGGATCAAGTCTCGAACAAAACCAAATGTCTCACCCTTATCCTCCAAGAAAAACACCTGGGCATAGCGAGAGTAATTGTCCACAATGACAAGGACATACCACTTCCTACCCACCGAGCGAACGTGATCTGGACCAACTAAATCCATATGCAACAACTCCCCGGGACGCTCAGTCATGGTAGCAGTAAAGAGTGGATGGGGAGTGACTACCATCTTGCCATGCCTACAAGGCACACAAACCAAATCCTTCTCAAAATGCAACTCGGGCAATCCTCGGACAAGACTGAGACCACTCAAGCGGGAAAGCAACTCAAAGCTCAAGTGTTCCAACCTCCTATGCCATCTCCACAACTCACTAGAAGGACCAGCAACCAATCACCTCGGGAGACCAAAAGATTGAGAGAATCAACACGAAAAATCTGTTCCTCGTGCACGATCGTACAAACAAGATCGCCTCGAGAGTCAAGAATCTGAGAAGCCCCCCAACTTAAACCGAACCTCATAACCATCATCTAGTAACTAAGATACTGACAACAGGTTATACCCAAGTGACTTGACCAGAGTCACGCACTTTAAGGTCACCTTCTGAAAGCACACGTCCTCATCCATTATCCCCGAAAGTGATTTACACCTTTGACACCACTGGGGTGAGGCTGGAGAACCACCCCTGATCTTTGGTCATGTGTCGCGAACAACCAGAGTCGATCAACCAAACTTTCTTCATGCCTCCCACTCGTAAATCAAAAATGAGAACGAGAATGAGCAAGCGACTCAGCACTGGGGTTAGTACAAAAGGAGTCAAACCAGTGTTGAGCTATTTGCTCAAAAGTGGGGTTAGCAACATCCATCCTAGCACGTCCAAAGCTACGACCACCACGCTGAACCACCTCACGTCTCGCTGGAGGAGAACGATTACCACGAAAGGGAAAGCGTGGCCCATAGCCCCTCCGAAACTTCAGGGATAGTTGGGTCACCTCCTGGACGACCTCTCCACCAAAGGATATCCACCAAAACGCTCTCAATCAAAGGGAATCACGAATCAAAGGGCTCTATGCCATAAACTAAGGGAACCACAAAAACCACCAAAATCGAAGGCTTTCCAAAGGGTTTGCTGGGGCAAAATCACCAAGAAAAGAGGCAGAAGGTCCTCATGTGTGATACCCAACAAGAAACCCACCAAGCAACGCTTCCAACAAACCATCACGAAAATCCCAAGAAAAAGCTCCGAAAATCACTAAAAAGAGAAATGTTGGGAGACAAAGGGACACAAGAACAACCACGCCGAATCTTCTATACATGCCATGAGAGGTTCATACAAGGTCTAGCAAGCCGCTCGAACATCCTTCCCTCTCTCAAGATGAATCATGAAGCTCTCATGCTAGCCTATAGAAAACTAAGAGAAAAAGGCAAAGAGCAAAATAACTAGAGTTCCAAGACTTGGCTGTCATCTCTCACTCAAGTGAGTATATATGGAGGGCACTGAATGAGCAAACTACCCCTACTACTTAATATTAAGATACACGCCCACCAAGGGCATTTTGGGAAAACTTAGTCGAATCTCCATCGGACGGATGCTCGTCGACCGCAAGCCCACTTCAACTCCACGCAAACCTTACGATCACGCCATGTGTCCTCCGCTTTGAAGCTTCTCGACAAACCACGGCTCACGCGATCAAACCGCCCCTCTTGGGCAGTCAGACCGCCCTGGCCAGGCGATCAGATTGGCCTGGGCTAGCTGTCAAGTCCCGTCGCGTCTTCAGTCTTGCTTTGTGGCTCAGCCAAGTAACCTAGTGGTTTTATGGTCAAATCACTGCAACCCTACATGCAAGTTTTAGTTGTTAGCTGCTACCTTGCACCGGCTCCATCTTCCCAACGTCGTCTTGCTCTTCTTGCCAGTATGCGGCCCGCACTTCATCCCGTCGGCCATAGGTCCTCAGAAAGGGCCACCTCAAGTTTACGATCGCCCGCGAGGAGGGCTTTACCCGGTCGATATCGGACCGGCGGTTGTTATTGGCTGTCTTCCAACCCACGTGCAACATCCGTCCTCATTTTCTTTTTGAAGTAGCAAAGGAAAACGACACACACAAAATTTTTGTATAATAAATATTTTGAATAAATTTATTAAGACGTACAGATTTTTAAACAAATTTTGCAAAAAAATTGAAAACTTTCAAGAAAATTTATGCGAATAAACTGTCCAGGAACAAAAAGAATTTGCAAGAAACTTTTAAGAAAACATTCCGAACAAAATTTTTCGAAAAAAACAGGGGAAAGGAGTTTTGTAAAAAAATAAATGAATATAAAGTTTACAAAAAACTTTTTCAAGAAATATTTAAAAACTTTTGGAAAGAGTTTGTGAAGAAAGTTTAGGGACAAGATATTCGTTTAAAAAATGTGGAAGAAAAAAATGAAAAAGGAAATATTTCGAAAAAAAAATTCAAAAAAAATCAGGGGAAATAGTTTTGGAAAAAATAAATGAATATAAATTTTACATAAAATTTTTTCATGAAATTTTTAAAAAATTTGGAAAAGAATTTGTGAACCGAAATTTAGGGACAAGATATTCATTTAAAAAATGTAGAAGAAAAAACGAAAAAAAAAGAAAAATTCACCTGGCGATGCTGACGGTCGGCAAGCGAGCTGCGTGAGAGCTCCGCTTGGCGACCCACTCGCCGGCCCTCCCTGCGCGATGGCACTCCCCGGTGGGGGCCTGCGCACAGACAAGCTCATCGTCGTCCTCGATGGGGAAGCTCGTCCCGGCTATACCTGCAAACAGGGCAGTTTGGTGCGCTCCTAATGCCGACCCCACGCTCCATCAGCAGCTAAAGAGGTTGACGGTTCGAACTGATCCGTGCCCACGCCTGACCCGCACGACCCGCAGTTGGCCGGGGGAACAGTTTACCACTTGTTTGTCCGAGAGAGAGGAGACTTTAAGTCACAGAGCATTTTTCTGAGGTATGAAAGTTTTACTGTTGTGCTCACCCTTAATTCCTTTTGAGATGAAAACTACAAAATCCTTTAACTAGAAAAAAACAAATGAAGGAATACTAAAGGTCTACACAGGTTATATTGGTGATGCTAGATAGAAAAAGCAAATACAAGTTTCTGCACTTAATTGTGAGGTTTTTTGAGGTCTTAGTGTAGCTCGATATTCTCCCGAGTGAAAGCATGGCTTTGAGCATACATCACATGACTAAATTTAGGGGATTCTGATGTCCTGAATTTATGGTGTGTAGCATGATCTCTGAGCAAATTGCCTTTTAACTGTTTCTTATAAAAGAAATTGCTTCTTAGCTTTATCAATAGATTATATGTCTACTGGATGCATTTTATGGACCTCACATTCTGTCAGGAACTCAGGCTCATATTTTTGTTATCTGAAGCATTCTACTCTAGCCACTCTATTGTTTGTGCTAGAGGCGTTTCCTACATACCTCATTTGTTCTGCTCATCATTTTGAACATCTGCAGCTGGGAAGAAGACTATTTACACACCTCAAGGTTTACAAAGGGACAGAACATCCACACGTGCCTCACAAACCTGTCCCACTGCCTATCAGGGATAAAAGAATACAGAAGACTACCTATCTGCAGCATTAGTATGGTGAGGTTTCAGGACTGTTAACAAACACAGCAAAAAGTGCGGTCTATCGGATACCAACAACTACAGGCACACCCAATCATCCACCTCACACACCACAGGATAGAGGATAGCATCCAAAGCAGATCTAACGCTTTATCAAAAAAAAAGCAGATCTAGCGCAGGGGAGATGGAATTAGAACTCACCGTTTGAAACCAAGAACCGAGGGACTCGACGGTGGCAACGACAACGGGGAGGACGAAGCCGCGCCGCGTGCAGGACGAAGTCACGCTGCGTCGCGCCGCGGGGTGGAAGAAGAAGCGTCATTGGGTTGTTGTGCCGTGGTGGTGGTGGCGATGACGATTTGGGGTGGGGGAAGATGGCGCCGGCCGTGTCACCCGCTGCTGCGACGGCGGAGCGGGCTGGGAAGAAGGCCGGAGGGAGAGGGGCGGCGGCGGTAACGACGGGCGCAGCGCAGCGGCCTTGGGGTGTGGCGGTCGAGGGTCACCACAGGTCGATGGGATCGCGACCCTTTTTGCTCCACTTCTGTTTAGGGTCGAACCGCTTCGATCCAGATGACAATTTCAGGTGCGGGTCGGGTTAGTAAGAGGGTTGACCCGAACCCCTTGCAGGCCTAGTCCTGGCTCCGATGTCGCGCGCCGCTCGAGCTCGTGACATAGGTTGACGGGTTACAACATTGCACAGGCCAGGGGCGAGCTGCAGGTCCGGCCGGGCAGAGGTTGATGGCCCGGCCAGCATGCAGATCCGGCCGGGCATAGCAACTGGGGAAAGCAGCGTGCGACGGGCGGCTGCGGGATGAAGCGGGTCCACCACGTGCAGATGAAACAAGAGAAGCATGTGAGGATGTGAGCTTGTGACGCGCGTCATCGACCGGGAGATAAAGAAGGAGCGGCCGACTGTAGAGTCAACATTGCGAGAAAGAAGGTCGGATGTAAGAAAACGAACCATGTTTTTACATAGTGAGTGATATATATTATGGGTAATATTCCCACAACTCCACGACGAGATTCAAAAGTTGGATTTCTGGAGTACCACTTAAGATGTACTAGGAAAAACGTGTAGTTGACCTTGAACTCCACCTTTTTCTAGGGCAGAGTTTTAGGAAGTGGAGGTATTTAGCTAGACAAGAACATAGTTGTAAAATGTAGAGCAGAGCAATCCCAAACAGAATAAAGCTATTCCAAAATAGACATCTATTGCATATTATTATTCAGGGCAGAAGTTGATGGGGCATTCGTTTTTCAAACTATAGCGCGTGCATGCAAAAAGGACATATACATGGTCCCATCCATGTGTCGATCAAAGCAGGGCCTTGTTTAGTTTGCTAAAAATTCTAACGTTTTCTCCACTCTCTCTCCATCACATCACATTAAATACGTCAAAAGACATATGTTCAGAGTATTAAATATAGGTAAAAAAATAACTAATTACACAGTTTTGATGTACTTCGCGACACGAATCTTTTGAGCCTAGTTAGGCCATGATAGGATAATATTTACCACAAACAAACGAAACGTGCTACAGTGTGCTACAGGAGTTCAAAACGTTGAAAAGACAAATTTTTCACCGAACTAAACAAGGCCCAGGTAAGTGGCGTGGAAAAAAGAGCGAGGCGTATCGAGTGAGGTAAGCTGTGCTTAATGAAGTTAAAAGGACACACCAGAGTGTGAGTGAGTGTGGGTAGGATTGGACCTTGTTCAGCTGTTCTAGATAATATTGAGGTCAAACATTGAAATATAAATGACGAATAACTTTTAATTCGTTGAGTCTATAAATGTGAAAATCACATAAATAGATTTGTTTTGAAAATCATTTTCATATAAATATACATATATATAACTTTTCAATAAATATTTTTACAGAAAAGTGAAGTCAAAGTTATATTTTGGAGACCGTGTTGGTGTCCTGAACGACTTCTTTTACCAAACCAGAGAGAGTATTATTGTTCATAATTACATTTGTTACTATTTTTTCTTCGAGCAGTAATAGAGGCCAAATAAATAATCAACCCTTCATCGTCATCATCATCCTATAAATAGCCGTCCAACGTCGTACGTACCAACCCGAGCACCGATTCAGCCATTCAGGAAGACTGTAAACAGTGACCGAGGCAGGCTAACCGATGACAGGACCATCAGATTCAGACCACAGCACCCACGTCCTCCTCTCGTACCCGGCCCAAGGCCACATCAACCCGCTCCTCCAGTTCGGCAAGCGGCTCGCCACGCACCGGCCGGGCGTCCGGTGCACCCTGGCGGTTACCCGCTCCGCACTCGGCAACAGCACGCCGCATGCCGGCGCGGTCCACGTCGCCGCCTTCTCCGACGGCTGCGACCGCCTCGGCTACGCCGAGGTCGGCGACGTGGGGGCCGACCTGGCGCGGCTGGAGTCGGCCGGGTCGCGCACGCTGGACGAGCTCCTCCGCTCCGAGGCCGGGCGGGGCCGGCCCGTGCGCACCGTCGTGTACGACGCGTTCCTCCTCTGGGCGCCGCGCGTGGCGCGCGGGCACGGCGCCTCGTGCGCCGCCTTCTACACGCAGGCCTGCGCGGTGAACGTGGCGTACGCGCACGCGTGGAGCGGAAGGGTGACGCTCCCCGTGCAGGGACGGTGGCCGGAGGATTTGCCCGGCCTGCGCAAGGGGATGGAGCTGGAACCGGCAGATCTCTCCACGTTCCTGACCGAGCCGGCTGCTGGCAGCTCCGCGTACCGCGACCTCGTGCTTCAGCAGTCACAGGGGCTTGAGCAGGCAGATCACGTCCTCGTCAACTCTTTCTACGAGCTGCAGGCCGAGGTAATTGTTGTCTTGTTGAATAATTAATCCTTCCTTGTTCTTGATTTGGAAGTTTTGAATCTTGAGGATCCATGAGATTGAGACGTGGAAATTTGGCAGGAAGCAGAGTACATGGCGTCGAGGTGGGGTGCCAAGACGGTCGGCCCGACCTTGCCATCAGCATTCCTCGACAAGTCCAACCCAGACGATGCATCATACGGCTTCAACATCCACACCCCGATGACGGCAGAGTGCAGGGCATGGCTGGACGAGAGGTCTGCTCGCTCCGTCGTGTTCGTCTCCTTCGGCAGCCTCGCGACACCCAGCCTGGATCAGGTAGCCGAGGTGGCTGAAGGCCTGTGCAACAGCGGCAAGGCGTTCCTCTGGGTCGTCAGAGCCTCCGAGACATGGAAGATACCCGAAGCCTTCGCGGAGAAGGTGAAGGGGAGGGGTCTCGTTGTGACGTGGTGCGCGTAGCTGGAGGTGCTGGCGCACGATGCTGTCAGGTGCTTCATGACGCACTGCGGGTGGAACTCGGTTTTGGAAGGGTTAGGTATTGGTGTGCCGATGGTGGCGATGCCGCAATGGTCAGACCAGCCCATGAATGCCAAGTATATCCAGGATGTGTGGCGAGTTGGTGTTAGGGTGCGACGGGATGTTGAAGGGATCGTCAGGAGGGAGGAGGTGGCGAGGTGTGTGATGGAAGTGATGGATGGAAAAATGAGCAAAGAATACATGAAGAATGCTGCTAGTTGGAGCGAGAAAGCAAAATCTGCTATGAGAGCAGGTGGTAGCTCGGACAACAACATTGTGGAGTTCCTCAACAAACTTTAATTAAATTCATAATGAGAGAAAAAAATGTGTCGCCAGAATATGTTTTAATTCAAGAATTTATATCTATAATAGTTTGCTATGAGCATTATATTGTTTTAGTTTGTTGCTTTTTAATTGTTTGCTCTTCACTACTGCATTCCAAGCTATTTGTCAGCTGTAGCGTTCCATTTTCGTAAATTGCAACAGTTTGTGTCGTTCCATGTTCATAAATTTGAAGCAATTATCTCAAAAAAAATAATTTTGAAGTGCAACAAAGAATTATTGCATTCAAACACACAATATCACTCTCTTAGGTCATAATCATTTCTGTCTCCTCATCAGTCGATCGAAGGATTCGTTTTCCATCCGTGAACACTCCCATATGTTGGATGTAGATCCAACGATCCAAAATCGTGCCTCTTCCCTCTTATCTTTTCCCGACTTCTTCGCCTTCCACCTGATAGTCCTTCCGCCACGATGCCCCCGACGTCCCTTGCCTCCGCAGCCGTCCTCCTGCACCGCCCGACGCTAACATTTCCGAGTTTGATGTCCTTGCCGCCTCTGCCACCCACTAGGGTTCCTCCACCACCCGACTCTGGTGGCGTCCTCACCGCCTCCGCCCCCCCCAACCCCCAATATATCTCCCACCGCCACCACCGGCTAACGAGCCTCCCCAATACTCCCTCTATAGTTGAGCACCGAGGTAAGCCTCCAAACCCCATAAGCCCTAACTCGAATCCTCATCCCCCATTTAATTTCTTGTGAAATTTTGGGTGATTGATGGATAAGTAACCATGTGTTTGGTTGGAGAGCGGAGCGAGCCGGGTCGGAGCGAATACGCTTCCGCGGCTGTTTGGATGGAAGTTGAGAGGGTTGGGTTGGCTCCAGGGAGGAATATTCCCTCAAGATGCGGGTTGGGTTCGTTCCTCAAAATCTGGCTGATGGAGCCACTCCAACCGGGTTGGCTCACGTCAGCATCTCCTGTCGCCCTCTCCATCTTTCGTCTGTTGTGCCCCGTCTCACTAAGGAGCGGCCGAGCTCGGACCCAGGCGCAGCACCCCTGACAAGGACCTGAGGCTGCGGGGGAGTGGAGGAGGTCGCGATAGGCGACCCCGGCCCCAGCAGAAGAAGCTGCAACGGTGGAGGAGCTGGAGTGGAGGTCGATGCTCGGCGTTGACCTCAAGCTCCACCATGGCGAGGTCGAGGAAGCGGGCCTCCGGTACCGTCCATGGCAGGGCTGAGTTCGACGGGGGCCAGCAGCGGGGCCGAGCTGCACGGGGCTAGCGGCGGTGCAGCGTGGTGAGGTCCTCGCGGCGGATCTCGCGCCCGCGGCGGCTCGTGCAGCTGTTCGCGTCCGCGGGGGCCGCGTCGGCGGCAGCGTGCAAGGCCGTGCCGTCAGTGACCACCGCCCTCCGCTATGCCGGTTGTGGTGGGCGCCGCCATTTCCTCCCTCAGCTCTGCCGACACCACTGGAGAGAGAAAGGAAAGAAAGGAGGAAATGGGAAGGAAGGAGAATGACACATGGGACCCACTAACGGAGTGAATCTACCATCCATTTCGTATCCCAATTCCTCCAAGCAAACAAATATCAGGGTTGGAGCCAACCCATCCCAATAAATTCAATCAAACATAATAAGGGTTGGAGTCATCTCTAAAACCTGGGTTAGAGTGGCTCCAACTCACACAACCCGCAACCAAACATATAATAAGATTTCAACCGGCTGATGATGAGGAGTATAAATCTCTTTCTTTATTTTGTGATTAAGTTATCCTCACGTCGTTACCTCTGTTCTTTTTCCTTCGTTTATTGGTGACATCAACTCATTGAAAACCTAAAGTCCAAGTCACGAAATGGTCAAGAGTGTGTGTGTTGAATAAGGAGAGCAGAAGGTGTGACATGCTATAAACTTATAGTTATATAAAGGTGAGGCGAGTTCGGCGTGAAAGGAGAACAAAACTAAAAAAAAAATATATACTGTTCCACCCGTCCAACCGTGTTAACAAAAACTGTAATCATTCGATCACAATCAATTTTGCAGACAAAAGATAAGCACTAAGAAGAAATTCTCACTCCACATATGTGTTGGAGCACAAATAATTAGTTTTGCACTTTTGCTTCTCTAAGAAGAAATTTTCTAGAGTAACGTGATGGGAACGGAAAAAAAAACAAATCATTATGAATGGACCACTCCACATATGTGTTAGAGCACAAATAATTAGTTTTGCACTTTTGCTTCTCTAAGAAGAAATTTTCTAGAGTAACGTGATGGGCCAGGAAAAAACAAATCATTATGAATGGACCTGATATTGACTACCGATGGCGAGCATCGGCAGTCAATTTCAGGATTGAGAGCGACCATATCGCCCGCGAAAAATATGGTGCAGGAAGACGCTAGTTTTGGGCGAGCGGGAAAATGGGGCACGCGATTTAGGTTGGAGGCTTAATTTTCAGCTTTGTATCAAAAAATAATTGTTAGAGCAACTCCAAGAGTATAGTCAAATCTTACTCTTTATATTCTCATTTAGCAATTCGTTTAGTCAAGATTTCATCTCTATATATATTTCGCTTCACTCCAACGTACTAGTCAAATTAGACTCTTCATATACCTGACATGTGGGACCTCTCATTTGGATCTTTTCTTTTTCACCCAGCTCTGCCCTACCCTCTTCCTTCCCCTCTCAGCTAGTGCGGGCCGCGCAAGGCAATTAGGCCAACCGGTGGTCACCGGCTACCGGCAGGGATGGCACCACCGCGAAGAGGAGCAGAGCGCGAACCCGTTTGCGTCCTCAGCTAGCATAGGTGAGTGCCGGTGGTAGGGGTGCGGCGTGGCGAATGCTGGCGAGGAGCGACGGCGGCGACGCAGGAGTGGCTCGGAGGGGCGCGGGGACGACACGACGAGGGAGGTGTGGGCGCGCCGCCAGAACGACGGGGGAGGTAGGGGCGTGCTGTGGCGGGACAGCGGCGGCGCGGGGAGAGCGACGAATGACGGCGAGGGAGGGGCGCGGGCGCGGCGCCAGATTAGTAAGGGAGTGGTGCGAGCCCGTTGCCGGAGCCGTGAGGGAGGTAGGAATGTGCATCATGGCTGACTTGTAGCGCGGCATGGAGTTTCCGAGGGCGATGGTGACCCCTCCTCTACTGCCGCTCTGTGGTCCGAGCGAGGTGTCGCAGCACGAAGAAGTCGGTTGTCCCGTGCGGTGGCACAAGGGTGCTACGGGCGGCAGCTGTGGTGGGGTGCTACAGGCTGCCACAGTGGGAATCAAAGTTCTGAGCGGTGGTCGCCCAAATGAGCCCTAGTACAATGAATCGATGCCGCGATGACCTGGAGGAGAACGGCCAGCGAATGAAGAGGACAACAAGCAACAAGGAGCTGACCGACGCAGGAGGACTAGTGAGGGAGAGGTGCAGGCGCTGGAGCGACGCGGGACGCACGAGGAAGTACCGAGGATGCCGGGGAGAGGAGATAGCGAGGCAGTCTCGCTCGGTATCGATGCCGAGCGGAGGGAGGGGGGTTCCGAACCGGATAGCGAACCAACATGGACGAAAAGGTTGTTGACACATGATTTGGTCTGTGTTTTTTAATTTTTAGCTAACTAATTGCATTTAGCTAGTCTTTTGAAGTTGCTCTTAAATGTTTTCTGTTTTGGAATTTTTGGAGATGCTCATAATTAACTAACTAGAATCCTAGATTTGGTAATGTTTTTCTAAGTGGTCTGGAGCCAAAACCCCGCGCACATTCGCCTCGCTACTGACTATTGCTTTGCCGCACACGCCAACCATGTATCGAGTGCAAGCAGCGGCGGACCTGAGATTTTCGGGGCCCGGGGCAAAAACTTAAAACAGGACCCTTATTATAACAATAATAACTAATACTACTATATAAATATGTAAATTATTACCAAGTTATAATTAATATACAATCAAATAATGAATTCATATCATAATTACCTTAAAAATTTATCAAGAGCTCCTCTTTGTGATTCTTTAAGATCATCTTCGTTTTTCCTCTTCTTTGTTTTCTCACTACCAGATAGATATTTTCTAGATGACATAGTGCTACAACTGAAAATTAAATACAAACAATTAATCAAGAAATCAAGACTTTCATCCACTAATCATTGATGAATAGATTACATATATTACAGACCTGTAGACTGTAGTCCGCACGAGTCTTCAGTCCTTCACATGAAAAGAGCAAAAGGCCGGCCGCCGGTGTTGGCGTGACCGTGTGGGAGTCTTCATCTGCGTCGCCTGGCCCTAGTCACCGGAGCGGAGAGGCCGGCCGCCGGCGTAGCAGCCTCGACGGGACCTGGAGGTGGAGGCCAGAACAATCCAATCCCATCGGTGATTTGGAAATTGGAAAGACAAAACAGAAAAGGCAGGAGGAGAGGTATCAAGAGAGTTTTTCAGTTGCCTTTTTGCCGATGCGTCAGCGTCTGCGCGCGGTGCGGCCAGCGTCTCCTCGTTTTTCTCTCGATCTTTTTTTCTCTGTTGAGGACTCGTATTCCTATACGTAGTATTCGCAGAGGGGGTGGGGCCCTTGCCAACCGGGGCGGCCGCACCGCTCGCCCCCCCCCCCCCCCCTCAGGGCCGGCACTGAGTGCAAGCATGCCACGACGCAGAGACAGTGGCAGTGGCACAACTATCATGCTCTCCTCAGCGAGGTCGGGCGCAGGCGGTGACGATTACGGCGTCTATGTGCCGAGCCTCGTACGGCGTTGTGCGTAAACCTGCTAATGGTTCAAGAACCAAATTAAAGTCACGCCAATCCATTTACATATACTACAAAACCAAACTATACCAAACCAAATCATTGACTAATTCATTCAAATTAATCCAAACTACTTCAAACTATTTAGCTTTTTTCTTATCTCAGAACTAATAAAATTAGTTCAATTGCCTAATGTAAAGGTCCAACTTTGGCAGTGGCGGAGGACGAAAAAAATTTTAGGTATGACGAAATTGACAACATACTCCCTCCGTTCTTAAATATATGACGTTTAAGACAAGAAAACTAGTTCAAAATAACTAATTTTCTTGTCCTAAATGTCATATATTTAAGGACGGAGGGAGTAGATAATAAAGTATAAGATATACATAGAAATACCACCATAATCAAGTACAAAATGAAAGAGAATGTTAAAAAACATTTAAGATACTATTATTGTATTGTATTCAAGGTATGGCAGCTGCCATACCTTGCCACTATGGTCCTCCGCCTCTGAACTTGGGTGTGGGTCCCACGTATAGATTTGACTTCACCGATTTACACGGAGTAGCGGACTGTCATATTGAGCATCTCCAGCAAATTTTGGTCATATTTACTAAAATTTTATAGTGTGAGCGCGATAATTCTAGGGTCCGGCTCTGGACGTGGGTCCCACATATAGATTTGGTTTCACCGATTTGCACAAAGTAGCGCACTGTCATATTAAGCATCTCCAGCAAATTTCGGTCATATGCTGAAATTTTATAGTGTGAATGCGAACTTTTAATTCTAGGGTCTGGCTCTGGATGTGGGTCCCACATATAGATTTGATTTCACCGATTTACACGGAGCGGACTATCATATTAAGCATCTCCAGTAAATTTCAATCATATCTGCTAAAATTTTATAACCAAAGAAGAATTCAGACAGCCTTTCTTTATGGACATTTTTTTAATTAGGGCTTGGTGTCCTTGGAATGAAAGGAACGACCTCATCTTCAAGAATAAACCGCCAAGTATTTCGGTCTGGAAAGCCTCGGTCAAAGAATCTGTTGCTAGTCATCTTATTAGGATCAAGAGCTGTTACCATGCTTCCATCTCGAGTTGGCTTGATGCCCTGTAGTGCTCCCCCCTATTTTCAGTTGTTCTGGTTGTTTAATCTCTGTTTTCTTTGTTTTTTTTTTCCAACTGCTGGTTGGGTATCCTGTAAGTGATCCTCTTTGTAACTCTACCTTTTTATTTTAATCTAATTCAGTTGCCCTACTATTTTCGTAAAAAGATTTTTATAGTGTGAACGTGAGCTTTTAATTCTAGAGTCGGTTCTGCACGTGGGTCCCACATATAGATTTGGCTCTACCGAGTTGCACAGAGTAGCGGACTGTTTTTACGAGATATTTTCCAACAAATTTCAGTCAAATTCGGTAAAAAAACATTGTATGTTAATGTCAGGTGTCAAGGATGTAATGGGCCGAGAGGCCCGTTAGGGTAGGTTTAGAGATAAGATTGAGTCCTTGTTTAGTGGTCAAGTAATCCTCTCTATTTAAAGAGAGGAGATGTATCAATCTAATCAAGCAAGAGATTAGAAGGAAAACCCTTCTCTTGCCGGCCGTGGGCAAAACCCCACGGCCGGCATTCCTAGCGCCCGCCGCCACCGCTCCACTCTCGCAGCTACGTTCATAACAGTTAACGTGGACTTTAAATTTTTATGTTCGATTTTTAACCTAACTTATACTTACACAAAGCTATAATATTGTTAAACCGTTCTCATCTATTATACCTATGAAACCAAACCAAATTAAACTAAATCATTATATATGTCAATCTATTTTGAACCAGACCAAATTGAACTACGTCTAAAAAAAACTAATTCAAACTGAATCATTAGTAGGCCGGCGGCCTTTGTGTCGTGTCGCTGCTCTGTTTCAGTGCTTCGCGGCAACGACCGGATTTGTTCAGCCAATGAGCTGGCCTGCGTCGTCTCCGGCTTATAGTTGGCCACCGTGTCATGCCGGCACGACACGCGGCACGGCCGTGCCGCACGGCACTGTGACGTGCCGCGGCGTGCCACCGTGCCGATCGTGCCGTGCCTGACCGTGTTATGGGCCAGGCCTTCGGCCCACGACACGGCACATGGGCCGTTTACCCGTGCCGTGCCGCCCATGGGCCACGGCAATTTTCGCCGTGCCGTGCCGGCCCATGGCACGTCAACATAAAAACACATCACCTACGCCACTGGAGCCCAGTGCCGGAGAAGAGGCCAGGGAGCTAGCATCCAAGCAGAGAACGAGGAGACAAGCACCGTTAGACCGACGGCGAGTGGCGGCGGAAGAATAGACAGCTCAACGACTCACATGGTACACCGGAGGAGGATGAGGAGGAGGGAAGGGCGGAAAGGAGGTAGGAGAGGGACTGAGGGAGAAGGAGTGGCCGGCGAGGTGTCGAGGTCACCGGAGCAGGGCCAACGAGCTCAAGGCGAACAGTGGCGGCGCCGCGGCGGATCGGATGGGAGATCGGACGAGAGCGAGAGAGGCAGAGAGAGCTGCGGGCTGCGGCTGCGCGGTGGGGGGTGATTTATGGTTAGGGTTGGGGCGGCCGTCGCGGCTTTATATGGGGCGGGTGGGCAGTGTGGTGTGGGCTGGGCCAACGGGTAACGGCTAAAAGAGTCGTTGGGGCCGCGGCGGTGCCGGCCTGGCGACCGTGCCGGCCACCGTGCCGCTACCTGGCCGTGTCGTGCCCGTGCCGTGTCATGGGCCAGGCCGGCGGCCCATGCACTGCACTGGCCTTCGGGTCGTGTCGGCACGGGCACGCTGCAGGCCGTGCCGTGCCGCCCATGGGCCGTGCCAAAAGGCCGTGCCGTGGGCCGTGCCGCCGGCCCATGGGCCGTTTGGAAATCTATACTCCGGCTTCTCCGTGGTGCTTGCATGGTGCCCGGATATTTGTTGTTTCCCTTGTAGTGGGAAACGTCTCGACAAAGAGCCAAAGTGACGATGCCGAGGGGCGCGTCGGCACTATAGCATATTTACAATTTATAACTATATTTATTTTCATATCTCATATGCTTCAAATAAAGAATGTAAGAAACTGAATGGGTCGACTCGTGCTACCTATTGCGCTCTTAAAGTCACAAATAAATTTGAAATTGGGTCGACCCGTAACTCCTAAAATTGATCATGAGGCCGCAGAGGCTAGGTTCAAGACCAGGGCCGGGCCGACCCATTCCCATCGTGAGCGGTGGCTGCCGGCGTGTGGGCACCTGTTCCTCATGGACTGCGTCGACATGTGGTGTAGCTGCAGTCGCACACGACCTGCCCGCTGTGCCGGTGTGACCCTCTTGCCGCGCGCTGGCATGCTCTTCAAAAATCGTGACGGATGTAGCACTCGCGTGTGGGGCGGGGGTTGGGGGGGGAGGGCTGTAGCAATTGAATGTGGAGTAGATAGCCCCACTATAGAATCACAAAAACTTCACTTATCACCGGTCACGCACAAAGGATTAAATGTGGCTACAGATTTAGAAGCATCATCAAATTGAGGGTCGGCTCGACCTCATGCCCATTTTAAGTCGTTGCAAAACTAAGAGGATGTTTGGATCTTTTTAGTCAGGTAACTAAAGAAAGTGACTAAAATTAATCAATATTAATTGTTCTTAACATTAATTATTGTCTCTCCCTCCTTTTCTCTCTCCCTCTTCCACCCGCGCCATGCTCTGCCTCCCGCGCTCTGTTCTGGCGCACATGCTATTTTGCCTCTGCCGCTCGCGCCAACAAAGTGGGAGCAGGAGGAAAATTATTTTTCTTTTGTGAAACGTAGCAGCAGGAAGCGGGAAAAATTGAGCAGCAGCAAATACAAAGGAAATAAAAAAATGGTACGACGCAAAGCACAAATCCAAAAAAATGTCTGTACACAAGGAAATCAAAATTGTCCTAAGAAAATCAAAACTGTCCGCACAACGTTACATGTTGGGAAACGAAATAACATTACAAATGTCTCAACGCCTGTTGAACAAACCATCAGCAATCTCATCTCTTACTCGATTCATGTCTACGGAATCTAACTCCATTTCTTCACCTCTAGTGTTACGACGCCTCCTCCTTGTTTCCTGAAGAAGAGGTTGATAATTCTCATCGTTGTCACACCTATCGAATTCCTTGTCCGCCAAATGACTTTCACGAATAAAATTGTGCAAGGTATGCATGCCACAATAATTTTTGTTTGCTTGCGTAGAGGATAACTTGGTACTTTGAAAAGAATCTTCCACTTATTTTTCAAGACTCCAAAACAACGTTCAATGACATTACGTAGTCTAGAATGAGTATAATTGAAGTGCTCATTTTTACCTCTCGGCATGGAGCCTTGATGGAACTCTTGAAAATGATACTTTTGGCCCCTGTACGGTGCAAGATAACCCGGTTTGTTGGGGTAGCCCGAGTCAACAAGATAAAATTTCCCTATTCATGACAATGGATTTTAGCAAATGTCAATGTAAGGCATAAATATATTGTACTGAGTATCAAGTTTCGTACCTGAAGGTGGATGTGGAAACTTGTGACCAAACCGGCTAAGGGCATCCTTGAATGGCCTCATATCATGAACCGATCCAGGCCACCCCGCAAGCACGAAAGTGAATCTCATGTCGAAATCACATACAGCCATAACATTCTGACTACAGTAACCATGTCTGCTTAAATATTGGGGAACCTTGTTTGGTGGCACCACAACCGGCACATGAGTCCCATCTATTGCTCCAATGCAATCATTGAACCATGGGTACCACTGAGCACCTCTTAACCTTTCATGGACAACTCTAAATTCAGGATCTCGTAGCTTAATGATGTTAATGGAAAGCTTAACCATACATTCCAATACTTTGTTAAACTTTCTACTGACTGTCTCCATGGACTTGATAAACCGATTCTCAGCATGTCTAACAGATTAGGGAGATCCAACTATATATAAAAAGAGAGCTAAACTCTCAACTGATGATATTTTCTTGGTTGACTTCAGTCCATAAGACTCCACTAGCAGATTATGTAGTTTATCAAACACCGGTGGGTAAACATTTTGTAGCAATATGTTCTATTTCCTAGAGTTCTCACTACCCATTCGTATCCAAACTCTTTAGCTTTTAAAATCCTCCTTTCCTCTTTAATCATGAAACGATCCATGTAGTACGTACCAAACATGTGGGCGATTGTTGAGCCTCTGCCGCCTCAACTGAAGTAGTGCTAGTACTCTATTGGTCCTTGTATCTTCTTCCTCATCACTAGAGTCATCATCTTGATCAGTACTATCCTCATTACTAGACTCATCATCTTGATCTGTACTGTCCTCATTACTAGACTCATCTTCATTCTGCAAGAAAAGCACAAACAAAAAGAAATCATGAAGTCCACAAACAAAATGAACATATCATCAACACATGCAAATACACAAATCGATAGTTAATAATTAGTCCAGAAACATAATAATTAAGACCACATTAGTCCATGTTGACGGTCGATTTCCATCAACCAACAGCACTTGTTACACTTTGGTTTGAGCTTTGAATTATAACTAACCCGCCACTAGGCATACTAATGATATAACAAGTTCACACTTGCATGTGGTTTTTGGAGTATGTTGTTTACGCAGGATTTAAGCACCTAAATGAGAACTTCCGGGTAGAGTTCATCGAGCACTTTATGAGAAGATCATGGAACCGGACACAAGTCAAGACACGAAGTGAACATGACTCCAAATCACCCAAGGACCGAAGCATGAAGTTGTGAAACTCCGAGGACCTAAACAGAAGATGCGGGAGTTCGCGCACCAAGTACCCTTATCCAAACCACGGGGAAAACAATGTCAAGGACCCACATGGATTTCGCCAAATATTCAAGAAAGCGCGAGAAGCGTCGTGGCGAAATTCAGGATCACTGAGCACCTCTTAACCTTTCATGGACAACTCTAAATTCAGGATCTCGTAGCTTAATGATGTCAATGGAAAGCTTAACCATACATTCTAATACTTTGTTAAACTTTCTACTAACTGTCTCCATGGACTTGATAAACCGATTCTCAGTATGTCTAACAGATTAGGGAGATCCAACTATATATAAAAAGAGAGCTAAACTCTCAACTGATGATATTTTCTTGGTTGGCTTCAGTCCATAAGACTCCACTAGCAGATTATGTAGTTTATCAAACACCGGTGGGTACATCCTAAACATTTTGTAGCAATCTGTTCTGTTTTCTAGAGTTCTCACTACCCATTCGTATCCAGACTCTTTAGCTTTTAAAATCCTCCTTTCCTCTTTAACCATGAAACGATCCATGTAGTACGTACCAAACATGTGGGCGATTGTTGAGCCTCTGCCGCCTCAACTGAAGTAGTGCTAGTACTCTATTGGTCCTTGTATCTTCTTCCTCATCACTAGAGTCATCATCTTGATCAGTACTGTCCTCATTACTAGACTCATCATCTTGATCTGTACTGTCCTCATCTTCATTCTGCAAGAAAAGCACAAACAAAAAGAAATCATGAAGTCCACAAACAAAATGAACATATCATCAACACATGCAAATACACAAATCGATAGTTAATAATTAGTCTAGAAACATAATAATTAAGACCACATTAGTCCATGTTGACGGTCGATTTCCATCAACTAAGAGCACTTGTTACACTTTGGTTTGAGCTTTGAATTATAACTAACCCGCCACTAGGCATACTAATGATGTAACAAGTTCACACTTGCATGTGGTTTTTGGAGTATGTTGTTTACGCAGGATTTAAGCACCTAAATGAGGACTTCTGGGTAGAGTTCATCGAGCACTTTATGAGAAGGTCATGAAGTCGGACACAAGTCAAGACACGAAGTGAACATGACTCCAAATGACCCGAGGACCGAAGTATGAAGTTGTGAAACTCCGAGGACCTAAACAGAAGATGCGGGAGTTCGCGCACCAAGTACCCTTATCCAAACGGCGGGGAAAACGACGTCAAGGACCCACATGGATTTCGCCAAATATTCAAGAAAGCGCGAGAAGCGTCGTGGCGAAAGATGAGCCTGAACCAAGCCAAAAAGGCCCTAGGCCAGCCGGCCCATGCCGACCGGCCTGGCCCATTTTCGGCCCGGTTCGCGACGCCCTTTGACCTAGATACTCCTCGGCTCATTTATATCCCCTGCCTCCGATGGCCGCCGCATCCATTCATCAGAGAGCCGCCGAATCGAGGAATACACACCGAAGGAAGCCGTCGCTGCCGCGAGTCCTCGATGTTGCCTAGGAGATGGCTTAGGCTAGACCCTAGCCGCCATGGTTGGCCCTGTGTGGTGCATGGTGGAGTTCCGGAGCCATGCCTTGGATTCATCAAGGCACATGTACTTTTGAAGGTGATATCAATCTAATCTTGCCTCTACTTTTGATCTACTTTGATGCATGCCTTCTCTCATTCATGTGTGTAGCTAGCATATGATCTTAGTAGGAATAGATCTAATCTATGTCTTGCGGATAATCAAAGTGGTGCACGGACTTACGAGTAGTCGTTCGGCGTTGATTACCTTCTGTAGTGACAGTACGATATAGGGAAAGAGCCGAACGAACGTGCAATGGATATCTCCTTATCATGGTATGAGGTTTAGGTTAGTTTATCGCTTTGGCCGGAGTTGCAACTAAGAGACGGTAGGCTAGTGCTACCTTTTGGCGTGTTACCTTTTGGCTCTCGAATGTGATCCATACATCCACCCGCGTTTGTATGTTAAACTCTTATGCAATCTATGCTTCAAGTAGGATTAGACCGGTTAGATGGAGAACCCTAGGTAGTTTGCTTCCGATCCACGGATTGATACCTTGGGTCACCCCCGAGTGAAAAAGGCCACACGTGATCCGTACGCTTGCGGATCGAAACACGACACGTGTTTCAAACATCAACAGTCCACAAATCATGTCATCCACAAGGCTGGCAATATCAACATTTAGAAAATGGCATACATCTACTTAACATACATCCATTCAAAGCAAACATTGGAGAATAAATTGGCATATCAAGCAATTTCCATTACTAATTGCATATCAAGCAGATATTGTACCTGGATATGCTGGTTCAGCATGTTGTCGTCTTCCTCTTCTTCATCTTCTTCCTCAACGTCGTCTACCATGATCGGCGCTACCTGCCGCTACCTGAGTGACTTGAACCAGCACCTCCTCGTCCCGACATCGCGACGACGTGCTTTCCACGACAATCTAGGGCCCTCACCGGGGGAAGACCTTGGCGAGGTAGGCGACCCTGCCGCTGCGGCACGCCGTCTGATCTGGTCCGCTGGAGGGGCATACCATGGCCGGACGTGCTCCCCGGATGAAGGAGGTGTGTGTACATGCTCATGTTGGGGTAGGGGCGGCGGCGGCGGAGTCGGCGTTGAGGTCGATGTTCTCCAGCCCGATGCGGGAAGCGCCGAGTCCCCCGGCCACCGAGCCCCCCGGCCACCGAACCGCGGCCGGCGGATCCCCGGAGACAAGGGGGCGTCATTCCCCAGCCGTCCTCGTCGATGGCGTGCACCGCAGCACCGGAAGACGCTGTCTGCGAGAAGAAATCGTAGGGGAGGTCGTCGTCGCCTTCCATGGTTGCCGGTGCGCCATGCCGGATCTGCGGGCGCCCTCGCGGTCGCGGGTGCAGCGGGGGCGGCGCGGCGGAGTGCGGCGGCAACGGCGGAGTGCAGCGGGTGGCAGTGGAAAAAAAGGGGTGGCGGCGTTGCGTGCACGGGAGCGTTGCGTGCGGCAGCGGTGCGTCGCCCTTTCGCGTCGCGGTCTCGCGGAAGGGGATGCGGGGGCCGAACGGGAGAATGAGGATGGGAGGCGATGCGGGCCCAAGAGTAAAGAGAGCAATTAATTAGAGGAGAGAGAGGGATTTTGGTTAGCAAAAGTTGGGTCATCCCTGACTAGAGGCTATACCTTTTAATCACTTTTTAGTCAAGAGTGATTGGAAGTTTAGTCCCTAAGGTGACTGAAATTAGTCTCTAATCCTTAGTTACTTGTGATCCAAACACCCTCTAATTTGCAGGGCGAATTAGTAGGTTGGCCTTGAAGTTCTCATGATTTAAGTTGCGTCGGTAACATGAAAGCAACGACAGTGAACAGTGATAAACGTTTAACACGTGCAGACGGATAAACCAGGCAACATAAATATATACTGTAAAAAAAGAAGTGGAAAACAAGAAATATAATGAGAAAACTTTTTTGTCCAAAAAAACGTCCCACAAAATTCAGTAAAAAGAATACTGGACTAGATTATATTCGCAAATATTATCACAAATAATATATTTTCTAATATTGGACTAGATTATCACGTCAGAACAATTTATTGAGCATTATTTGAAAATTGATATTCGTGTCGTGATGGTAACATATTCGATCACGACTAGAACCTTCAATGATTAGGATATTATTGTTATGTCTTCGTATTAACACTTTTTATACAAATATTAAATTCTAAATCGAAATATTTAATTTCATATTGAATATTGATTTCACTTTGGATTATATATGCATTTTGTCCAGCTAAAAATCCAATATATTCAAACATAATAGCAACTAATACCTTTTAAAAGTTGGTATACACATTTTTAAAGCCCTATGTACTTATTTTGAAAAAAATAAGCTAAAATAACAGAAACAAATATGCTTCTCTACAATTGTTGATTACATGAGCAAAGGTGTAAAAGACACCTAAGATTATAGGGTCTCTCTTATGGACTTTAGTCTCCCAGTAATGCTAATAGCATAATTCTAAAATTATATTCAATTTAACTAATTAACAAATAATTAAGTTATGTACACGTAGTTGAGTCTTGTGTAACACCCTCAAATTCCATCAATAAACAATATAAGCAACATGGTGCTCTAGATTTAATTTTCTAAGGAATAAATAAATTATCAAATAAATTGAACCTTAAAATATTTAAGTATTATTTGAATAATTTTAGAAGCAACAAGTGCTTGTGCATCATATTTTGGTTGCATGGTTGTTGTTTGTTTGTGTGTGGTTTTGAAAATCATAAAAGTTTAAAACCTAAACCCCTAAATGCTCTCTCCCTTCCTTTCCTTTATTTTGAGCCCAACCCAGCTGGCCCTTCTTTCTTTTTCGCGCGGCCCCTTTTTCTTTTTTGTCCTGCTTAACCCGCGCGGCCCACTGCTTCTTTCTGGCCCAGCAGCCACCGCGGCCCAACTCTCCTTCCCCCTTCTCTCTCGCTCGCTGGCAGGTGGGGCCCGCCCGTTAGTGCCTTCTCCTTCCTCCCGCCGCACGCACCGCAGCAGCCACGCGCCCTCCCGGCCGTTTCCCCACGCCGCACGCCTCTCTCCTCCTTCAATCCTCTCCTTCAAGGCGCAATAAAGGCCCTGTGCCGCTCCTCCCTTCAATTCCCCTTCCGTTTCTCCCTAATCAAGGCTCCCTCTCTTCAATGACATTAGCGGCCACTCATGCTCCACCGACACCACTCATGCCGGCCCCTCCCCTTCCTCTCGGGCCTTATAAAATCCTCGGTCGAGCCTCTGCCCCGCCCCTTTTCAACCCTCGTGCCTTGCATCCCTCTCCACCTCTCGCGCTGCGTCGTCGCCGTTGAAGTTTTCGCCGCCGCGCCATTGTCACCCGCCTGGAGCTCCTCGTCGCTAGTGAACACCTCCTCGAGCTTCCCTCGTCTTCGCTCGTCGCACGTGCCACCCGCACGAGGATCCCGCACCCCGGAGCTTTCTTCTTCCCCGCCAGACCAAACTACGAGCTCCGCCCGTCTTCTTCCTGGTGGAGCCGTCATCCTCGATCTCCCTTGCCGCTGCCTCTCCGTCGCCTTCTTCTTCACCCATAGCTTCACAGCAAGGTGAGGACGCCATCTCCTTCTCTTTTTGCTCGCACCCGAGGTGTCTAACGCCATCGCCGCCGTGCGCCCTGCTGCGCCGCCTGCCTTGCCGGTCGTGGTGTCCTCACCGTTCCCTAAACCACCTTCCTAAGCCCCTGGACAGGTTCATCTCGCTCCCAGCTTCGTGTAGAGCCTAACCACGTCCCAAACCGAGGTCCAGAGCTCGAGATCGAGCGTCGTCGGTGAGCCTGCCGCCGTGCACCACCGCGCGCCGTCCGCCTCCGGCGTCTCTGCCGCCACCTGCAATCGGCAGCCGCCGCCAGCCATCAGATCTGGCGTGGACGGCCCAGATCCGCCTGCGCCCAAGTCAATCCAGCCCCATACCGGTGAACCTAGGGCTGTTTGCTAAAGAGGCCCCCAGTTTCTGTTGTTTCGCAACCTGGTCCTCCCAGCTGTAAAAACCCTTACGGTTAGGTCATGTTTTTATCGTTTAGGGTGTTTTGTGCTATAAACCTTCAGTTTATACGAGTAATTAGATATAGGTCCTCGGTTTCTCTCGGTTAAGTCCCTGGTAGTAAGTTTTCCTTACAGATAGACCCCTAGACCTTGTTTAAGGTGTATCTTTGTCGTTTGAGCTCTGTTTTAAGTGTTTTAGATGTCTATGCGATCGTCTCAGCGAGCCTATTTGTTTTACCAATGTGTTTATAGTTTTCAGATCTGTTTGATGTATTGTTTTATTTATTGTATGCTTTCTTGTTTGCTCGTAGATATCGTGCCTGTTTCGGTAGAGCTACGAGTTGGAGTTAATCAAGAGCAGCTATTTGACGAAGATCAGTTTTTAGGCAAGAAAGGCAAGTGGTCTTCTCCCCCTGCATATTCTGTTTTTTCCTATGTAATTGCATGATAATTAAGTTTACTTTTATTATTGTATTGCATAAATTTGATGGTGCACATCTTTTTAAGGACATACCTAGACTTTTACCAATAACCCTTGAAACAACCCGGTTTAATAAATGCTTTTGGGTAGATTAATGCTTAGTTGCTTAACTTGGGTTGGATAAAAGTGGTATTTCTGGATAAATACTTTTATGTGAAAAGATGATGCTTTTGGTTAATACAAGATCATATGATTTAATTGGAACATGGAGAACCACCCAAGAAAACATGTGCAACCACAGTGTCATATGGCTCTGACCTTAGCTAATTAATTAGGCGTGTGAACTATCTGACAGCCTTACCGAAAGGGCGGAGAGGGCTCTGAGTTGCAGGGGTATCGCCCGGTCCTCTTGGGGTAGCAGGCTTTGCTAAGGTGCTGACCATTAGAGAGGGTTATGGTCCGCTCTAAGTTGTAACTCTTGCGGGTTGTTGGTCTTTTACATTGCCTTTGTAAATGTTTCGTAGCGTCCCTATGCAATCACACCTCAGAAGTATTGTATTGTGCCTGATCAGCACAACATGGTTGGGTTCAAAGTTCTTCGGAACTTTTACGCGAGCTGTGGGTAAAGTGTACAACCTCTGCAGAGTGTAAAACTGATCGATCAACTGTGCTCACGGTCAAGAATGGCTTGGACCCTCACATGATAATCAAACTTAAAGATGGAATTAAATCGTGGTTTTCATATGGTTTTGAGATGAGATTTTTCTAAATTCTTAAGTTGGTTGGTATGAACATACATCTAGTAACTAGGTGCTTGCTAATAAAATTGGACCAACATTAAAAATGTTAACCGCTGCAAAACCTGAGCCTATCCTTGATAGCAGTGCATCTTCCCCTACTTGCTGAGTACCAACCATAAGTGTAGTCACCCTTGCTTACCGATGTTCAGAGGAGAACATCGGTGAGGAGTACTACAACGACTACGATAAGTTTTGAGGCATGCGATTCCCCCAGTCAAGTGCCTGTGGAAGCTGAAGACGGAGTTGCTTCGTCTAGTTATCGTTTGTTTGATTTAAAGACCTTCGAGTCTATCGTCTGAGTGTAATAAAGATAATGTAATGGTTAAACCTTTGTACGTTTTGAATACTGTTTATGGATATTTCACTCATGACGTCTATCATATGTGTGTAACATGATCCTGACACACATATGAGATGCATATGCTTTCTCTTCGGAAATCAAGTGTGACATCATGATTGGCAATTTTAAATGAAAATGGTTGGAAAACATTATTTGAATGTGTATCTACTTTGTTTAATACATTAGCGTTGTAAAGTTTAGACTACATGTGCACCAATTTTCTATGTTATTGCACTAAGTTGAGAATTTTACAAGTTTTTTTAATCAATATGCCCCATCAGTCCAATTAATATAATAAATTTATTATTTTTACAAGTTGTTGGACTAATTTGCACTCACGTGACAAGTTATTGCACTAGATTGAGCGATTTACAAGTTTGTGAACAATCTGCACACACATGACAAGTTGTTGTATCGTAGGTGCAATTTACTCAAAAAACACTTAGAACTATTGTCTTTAGCCTCCACACACACTGAGATAATTAGCATATAGAGACCACAAATATCAAACAAACCCTTGTATTACCTTGGAAAACACATGTTGCACAATGATCAGGATATCGTTATTCATCAAAACTGAAAATAGAGACATACTCCCTCCGTCTCATAAAGACTATTCGTTTAGCAAAACAAAAAAAAATTGAACACACTAATAGTTGTGACAAGTGACCACACTACTCATGTTACTCTGCTTTGTTTTTTGGATTTTGAATAAATGCAGTGCATTAGAATAAGAGAAAAAGTACCGATTAATCATTTCATTGGCTATATGCACTTCTCAGTGCATTTTTTATTGGGATGAGTATTGCTTTAATTAGATTAGTTTCACTAAAATATAAATGAACACTCTTGGTCGGGCAAAATTTGAAACCTAAACGAATACTCTTTGTGGGATGGAAGGAGTATATGCTTTCAAAGTCTACTCGTATCATTTTTCAAAAGTGATTAAAGTTTCTGAGATTTGACTTTAAGATGTCATTTGATTAATGAAAGCAAGAGTCAGTGTGCTTAGAAAACCGGAGATCGACCTACCGAGAGGGACAGGGAACCTATCGGGGGGCTTCGGTATCATCAAGATTGTCGGATAATTTCTTCCAAGTCAACTAGATCGAATAATTAACACGCCTATCATCGTACTGTTCACAGTACAGAGGCGAGACGACCGGAAGTTGAGGATAACGGCAATGATCAGGTGTTATGTGTCCCCTGCAGAATATAGACTATAGAGGCGAAACGACTGACAAATTCCAACAGAATGTCCAAGGTAACAACAATGTCTGTGTCCCTAAAGAGACTTTTCAAGCCAAGCAACATCAAGAACATTTCTCTCAAAAAAAAAACATCAAGAACATTAAAAAAAAGAGTATAAAATTTCCAACTACCGGGATGTGCCGCCTCCTGCTTCGTGGTACATCGTACCGAGCACTAGTCGTTAGTTGTTACTTGCAAACACGTTACTGGTCAACTCCTGTGATCGCGCGCGCGCACACACACAAATACCCCCCAGGTGAGCGAGCAGCTAGCCGTGACAACCTGAACTGAGAGGGAATTGATCGAAGTAGAAACCACTCCACCACAAGTCCACAACCACAACACACAGTACAACAGGTTGCCTGGGCGAGATCGACCACGATGAGATGGGTCCTGCCACTCCGCGTGCTCCTGCCCGTTGTGCTCCTGATCTGCGTGGCGGCGAGCCTCGCGGACGTCGCGGAAGCGGGGCGTTTCAGACTGCCTTTGCCCCGCTGCCGCCGCTGCTTCGGCGGAGGACGATCCAGCGATGCCCCCCGCGGCCTCAGCGGCGGCACCTGGACGGCGTGCGTCGGATCCTCTCTGCTCGCCGCCGCGGTCGTGCTCCTGTAGTCTGTAGACTCTCTTCACGCTGCAGGCCGCGCGCAGCGGTCATGCTCGATCGTATAGACTTTCTCATAAACGCTGCGTCGAGGAATGTCTATAGGACTGGGTGACTTGTGTGTGGGGATGTGAGTGGATCCCTTTTTTTCTCTTTGGATTGGAAGTTTTTTTTATTTGAATTGTGTGACTTGTGCAGGAATGCAAGTGGGTTTGGCAGAATGGCAGGTTGCATGTGTGTTATGTTTAATGCATATGGATATTGAGAATTAGGGTGCATGCATATGGTAGTCATACTGGTGATTGTGTATGAATTTCTAGTTTTGCGCAGATACTATTGATGTTGAGTACACTGGTGACTATTTAAAATCACCATATTGTCATGGGCCTAATTGCCTTCAACATTACAAACGGTATGATGTGGTTGCAATAGATTTGCAGGATTACCTTCAAAATCATTTGTCACCAGCCCCAAAGGATAAAATGTGGCAGTAGATTTACTGATTTAGAAGCATCATCAAATTCAGCGTCGGCTCGACCTCATGCCCATTTTAAGTTGCAAAAGTAATTTGTCAGGACGAGGGAGTATGTTGGCCTTCAAGCTCTCAATATTCAAGTTACGTCAGTAATATGAAAGCAACAGTTAAAGTGATAAAAGTTTAACATGTGCAGAGGGACAAACCGGGCAATATACATATTTATATAAAAAAAGTGGAAAACAAGAAACGTGCAGATATAATGACAAAAAGTTTTTTTTTCAACAAAATTTCACGTATATATGTATCCATCTTAGAGATGTAGCTGGCTATTTAGAACCTTGGCTAGAAGGTTTTTCCCAAAAACAATGGAACCTTTGGCTAGAAGCCTAGAAGGCACCATGGTAGGCTAGGTCTCATCATCAGTATCTTCTTAATGATTTGCATGAGCCCGCAACAAACAACAGACGAATACCCGCCGCAGCTTATTTCTTTCCTCCACAGACGCCTGCACAAGCCCAAAACTGTGGTCGTTGGCAGGCAATCAGAGCCAGAAAGACCTGAAAACATCGTGCCCAAAGCGACCGAGCACTAGCTATCCATTCCCCTGCGCAGCCCCGCACGCTCTATTTCTTGCCGTGGCCACCGTGCAACCATGGCGAGGGACTAACATGAGCAGTGGCAGCACGACCATGACGAGTCCGGCGCCCGCACCCGTCAACGACGACATCGTCGAGTGCCGAGCCTGCTACGGCGTGGTGGTGTCCTGCGTGTCGCTGCTCGTCTTCTGCGTCGTCGCGGGCACGGCCGGCGTGCTCAAGGCTGGCGCCGCCACCTGCTTCGCCATGGCGTTCTTGGGTGCAATCAGCTGGTTCGTGCCCACCGGCGCCCGCGCCAGGACGAGGATGCTACTACGGGCCATGGGCGCATGGCGAGCCGGCGATCTGCCCGACGGTGCGTCGGCCGACAGGTGCGCCTGGCAGCGCCGTGGCGTGGCGGCGGCCGACGTGCCACCGGCGTTCACGTACGAGTGCCCTGACGACGACGACGTCGGCGGCGGCAGCGCGCTGCTGTGCGCGGTTTGCCTGGAGGACGTTCAACGCGGCGTGGCGGTGCGGCGGCTGCCGGCGTGCGGGCACCTGTTCCACAAGGAGTGCGTCGACATGTGGCTGCGCTCGCACACGACGTGCCCGCTGTGCCGACGCGACGTCGTCCAGCAGTCATGCGACGAGAAAACCGTCGTGTCCGCGGGGGCGGCGGCGCAGTCGTCGCGTGACGTGTTGCCGCCGGTGTAGTGCACTGTAGCCTCTTTTCCTTCGCCAGATTTCCTAGAGTGGTTTTCCAACAGAACGCATTTGCCCTGCACATTATGGCGGGCCACACATTGAAATGTTTAATTTCTCTATAACGAGCTTTTGGGCTGCTGTGGTAGTTGGCGAGCGGCAACGGCGGCAGTGAACCCCTCACTACCGGAAACGGCCTCGCTGCTGTGAGCAACGGCTTTGCCGTGAGCCAAATATCGGGCTCACGGCAAACAAGCATGTTTGCCGTGAGCATCCGAGCTGGCTCACAGCAACGACAACGCACACGGTGCACAGGATGATTGCCGTGAGCCGGTCCACGGAACTCACAACAACTTAATAACACACGGTGTCAATAGATGTTCGCCGTGAGTCTGTTGACTAGACTCACGGCAAAAGCAATGCCACACGGTAACGTTTCTCACCGTGACGGCCGTTGGCCTGGACCATTACCTTTGCCGTGAGCCTAACGGCTAGCTCACCGTAAAATGCACTTTGCCGTGTGTAGCTCACGGGAAAAGAAGTACACACGACAACAATGTCTCATTGCCGTGAGCAGGGCTTGGCTCATGGCAAAGCTCCGCCCGGGCCACGTGGCGCACAGGCCCACATGGAAGCGGCTGTGGGCAGCTTTTTGCCGTGAGCCCCAGATCTGGCTCACGGCAAACAAAGCCTCAGGGAACCCTAGGGTGGGTGCGGCTGACCGGTGGGCCCGTCGCTCCTTTGCCGTGAGCCAGATCTGTGGCTCACGGCAAAGGGGCGACGGGCCCACCGGTCAACCGCACCCGTCCCACTCTACTCCACACCACACACACACGCACACAACACAGACCACACAACACACACACGCCGCCGCGCACCACACAACAACCGCCAACGACCCCGCGCCGTCCCTCCTCGTCCCCGACCTCGGCCGCCGTCCTCCCCGCCGTGCCCGCGCCCGTCGTCCCCGCCGTGCCCGCGCCCGTCGTCCACCTCCTCTCCCCCGGCGCCCCGGATCCGCCCGCGGCCAACCGCCACCGGGAGAGAGGTTGGCCCTGGCTGCTGCCCCGCCGCCCCTGCCGGTCGGGCTGCGCCGGCTGCCTCAGGCGCCCCTGCCTTCAATCCATTGAGGTGAGGTTTCTCATTTTTAGTTAAGTTAGGAGTTTTAGTCATCAATTTTAGTTAGAAAATGTTAGTTATGGAATTGTAGGGAAATTTAGTTAGCAAGTTCATGACTTAGTTAGCAATTTTAGTAGGGAAATTGATTTAGTTAGTTAGTTGGATTTTGCATGATATGAAATTTAACTTCTCCTATGCCGATGATGATATGAATTTTACCTAGTGTTCTTGCTGGGTAACATATGGTGACCTTGAGCTTGTGTTGTACCGGTTATATGCTTCTCATGGTTGTCATCAAACCGTGAGAGACGTCAATTCCCAAGCAACAACTTGGTTGGGATGGACGTGTCTCACGGTTCCATGACTGTCATGAACCCTCTTTTTAGTTCTTTTGATGATCTATGATCTAAGTTCAAGGTCAATGCAAGAAAAAATATCTGAGGCAAATTACTATTTTGGACTGTGTGGTTGTCGACCATCGTGCCGTTGTTTTGTTGCAGGTTTTGAAAACCCCCCGTGTAGGGGAGGTGCTGTCGAAATTTTGTTTGATTTTAAATTCAACTTTACTCATGCCTATGATGATATCAAAACTTACCCAAATTTCATGTTGGGTAATATATAATGACCTTGAGCTTGTGTTGTTCAATTATATGCTTCTCATGGTTGTCATCAAGGCATGCGACACATCCATGCCCAACAGGTCGGTCGTTATGATATGATGGTTGGGCTGGATGTGTCGCATGCTTTTATGTTGCCATGAACCCTCCTTTTGTAGTTCTTGTGTTCTTCTATGCTCCAAGTTCAAGGTCATATGAAAAGACAAAATATCTGAGGCAAATTTCTGTTTCTATAAATTTGGAATGTGGTTGTCGGCCATCGTATTGTTGTTTTGTTGTAGGTTTTTAGAACCTCACCTTGTATGGGAGGTGCTGCCCAAAATTGCAACTTACACTGTCATGTTCATTTGTTTGCAGGAATCGGTCGTCGACCTCTACCATCGGTCTGCAGGCCCCTTCAGGCCACCAAGGTATCGGCCTCTTTCTCTCTATTTCCAGCTGATGTCATAGATCACGAAACCTAGTTAGGCATCTCCCGTTCGGAAGAGATACAGTTGGAAATATGCAGAACTTTGCATATTTAAGGCTGTATCTGTTTCGAATTGTCCACGTTTTTTGGACAGCCCGTGGATGCATAGATGGGGTGATCGGTTCCTATGGTTTGCTTCGATCCTAGATAGAATTTCAGCAGCACCTCCTCGTTGTTCTCCGGATACACAACCTCCCTACCGGGACGTGTATCTGGAGAACAGCGGGGAGGTGCTGCCGAAATTCTGTCTAGGATCGGAGTAGACCATAGGAACTGACCCCATCTACGCATCGACGGGTGGGATTAGGACCTATCTTTACCTAGTAGAATGTATAAACATCGTATAGTTTATGCAATGCATTTTATATAACTCCCTGGTATGATAGAGAATGGGTGACTGTGACTGGATGTACAACGGGTGGGCAAGTGGGGGTTAAAATTACTTGAGCGATTAGGATTGGGAAGTGATAGTGATAATGACGTCTTTCCTCCTTTGGAGTACGGTGTTGAGGATATGGAAATGTGTGATAGTGACGATGAGACATATGATCCAGCTAATACGAATCATGACGATTATTTCTAAAACATGTAAGATACGTACCAATTATGACATTGATTTAATAGTTGTACTTACTACATTAATTATGTTTTTATTTCGTACTTGTACTCTTTGCTTTCTAATACATGTACTAATACTTGCTTTACTCTTTTTTTTGCATTTGGACTTGTCTTTGCATTTGGACTAGTGTTTGTGGACTTATGTTGCATTTGTGTACTATGTTGATACTTAAACTATTTGTGATGCTTACGTGGACTATGTGATGGTTATGTGATGCTTATGTGGATATTTGAACTGTCTGTGATGGTTATGGTGACATATAAACTACTTGTGATGGTTATGGTGACATATAAACTGTATGTGATGGTTATGGTGACATATAAACTGTCTGTGATGATTATGTAATATATAAACTGCCTGTGATGCATTTGAAATGGTTTATTGAATCTGGGGTGACATATAAGGTTCTGGAAAAAAAACAAAAAAGGAAACTTTACCGGGAGCCAAAACCAAAGCTCACGGCAAAGATGCCATCTTTGTCGTGAGCTTTAGCCATAGCTCACGACAATGAGGAGCCACCTGGCAGCCGGTGAGAGGCTCTTTGCCGTGAGCTGGCCGACAGGTTCACAGCAAAAGGCAAGCTCTTTGCCGTGAGCTGGCAGCTGGTTCACGATAAAGACTTGCCCGTTGCCGTGAGCTACCTGCTGGCTCACGGCAAAGATGCTGCGACGTGACAGCCACGTGTGGCACCTTTGCCGTGAGCCTAATGTGAGGCTCACGGCAAAGAGAGCCGTCAAGTGGGCTCCCGTGACGTCCCGTTATCCTTGTTTGTTGTGAGCTAAGTCCCACTCACGGCAAACATTTTCCGTGAGTCAGAGGTCTGGCTCACGGCAAAGAGAACCTATTTGCCGGCAAAACTTTGTCGTGAGGTCTTTGCCAGCGGCAACTCACGGCAAAGGCTTTGCCGTGAGTGGACCGGCCTTTGCCGTGAGGAACCGGCTCACGGCAAAGATGTTGTTTCCCGTAGTGCCTATTGCATGGTGAAAGGCTGAGGTGGTATTGCGCGGTGGCATTCGAAAAGCCGCTATAGTGGGGCAGGGTTGCAATGCAAGGTGGGTGGAGGGGACTGCGCACTTGGGGGCAAAGGGGAGCGTCGTGCGGGGTGCAATTAGTTGTCACCGTGGTGATAAATTGGCAAACCGTCACCGAGGGGGCGTGTCGGTTGTCTGGGTGAGTGGATTATCTGCAAACAAACAAAAGTGCTCATGTCACCTTTGCATGCAAGTTGATTGAAATTTAAAAAATCTATAAGGTTGCGTTTGGAAGTTGGCTTTTAGGGCTGAAATCGTGAATTGGCATTGAACAGTCTCCAATTCAGCTGTTTGGATGCCTTCCGCATTGACGGACGGAAACGACGACCAATGCCACGAGATATTCAGCCTCCTGGCGCTAGCTTTCCCACGATTCGAAGCCCTCCCGCTCTGTATTGCTCGGCATTCTCCACCTCCCCCACGTACCGGTTAGCTCTCCCTGTTTCGTGAAAAGAAGGAAACAAGCACCAGGAAGGGAGCAGGCGAGCACCATCGCCGGTCTTCTCTCCTTCCTTGGTCGCGCCCCCTCCTCCCCCTCGTCGTCACGGCCACCGGTTGCCGACCGCCAGCCTTATCTCCTTCCGTGCGGCTACAACTCACATCTTCCTCGCCGTCCCAGCCAAGACCGCCCCCTCCTCGTCTACCTCGGGGCCGGCAGCCCTCCTCGTCTTCGCGACCGGCGGTCCTCCTCGTCTTCCTAGTGGCTGACCCCTCCGTCTGCCGTTGAGCCGCGCCGGCCCCGTCCTCCCTTCACCGGATGCGAGCGTCGGGGAATTCCGCCCCAGATTCGAGCGGCACAGCCTAGGCGGGGCCATGACAGCGAGCTTCATCCCAGATGCGGGCGACACAACCTTCTCCAGCAAGGCGAGGTTAGCACGGTGAGCTCTGCCCCGGACGCAGGCGACAAGGCCATTCTCCGGTGAGGTGTCGACAACGCGGGTAAGCTCTGCCTGCCTGGACCGGTGTGGAGAGGAGAGGAATAAGATGGTCAATTCTAATGCTACGGTAGGAACATCCGAACACGAATTGGTATTCACTGGTTCCCTCGATTCCATCTACCAAATTCATCTACATCCAGACAATGACTTTAGCATTGTAATCTAATATCAATATTACTTCAATTTGGTATTGAAGTCAATTCAATGCCAAGGTCTTCAATATCTATATCCAAACGAAGCTTAAATCATAAACCGAGTATCAAAATTAAATTCTGATTGCACCATTGAATTTCTAACAATAAAAACTTCGAAACAAGATCTCACTTGACTATATTTGACAAATTTTTTTATCATATTTTTTTAATTACGGTTATATACTCTATTATATCCAGAACAAAACAAATAAAGTGTCAGAACAAACGAGAACAATTGTCCGAACAAGATCATGTTATAGCCAGAACAAGTTTATATGTCATCTCAAACAAGACAAATGTAGTGTCAGAACAAATCAGAACAACAATTAGAACAAGTTATTATTATAGACAGAACAAATTATTATTATAGCCAGAACAAGATATTATTATAGCCAGAACACGTTTATATGCCATCTTGAACAAACAGAATAAAATGTCAGAGCAAATGAGAATCATTGTCAGAATAAGATCTTATCATAACTGGAACAAATTTGTATATCATTCTGAACAAATAAATAAGTTCCAGTATAAATAAATAAACTAAGAGAAGAAAATTTTAAAAAAAGGTAAGAAGAAATTGAAAAAAAGAAAGAAAAAAGATAAAGAAAAAACAAGACATAGAAAAGAAATAAATAAATAGAAGGAAAGAAGAAATAAAAAAGAAAGAAAAAAAGATAAAATAATAAAAAAGAAAGAAAGAAAAATAAAAATAGAGAAAAAATAAACAAAAACAAAGACACAAGAATGGAAAAAGAATGAAAATAACATAAGATAAAAAATAAAAAATAAAAAATAAAAAGAAACAGAAAAGAGAAAAGAAAACTCAGAAAAAAAAGAAAAAAACAGAAAAGCTCCCCCCTCCTACGGCGCGATGTACGGAGAATCTGTCGCTGAAGCGACAGATATGATTCCCACGTCGTGCGTGCCTTCTATTAAAGGCCCCGTTTAGTTGGAAGACAAAAATTTTGGGCACCTCTTTCGAGACCTATTAAGAGGACTAAATATATGATTCCTGTGTCTAACGAGCTTTTGGGCTGCTGTGGTAGTTGGCGAGCGGCAACGACGGTAGTGAACCCCTATTGCATGGTGAAAGTGGCTTAGGCGGCATTGCGTGGTGGCATTCGAAAAGCCGCTATAGTGGGGCAGGGTTGCAATGCAAGATGCGTGGAGGGAACTGCGTGCTTGGGGGCAAAGGGGAGCATCGTGCGGGGTGCAATTAGTTGTTACCGTGGTGACAAATTAGCAAATCATCATCGAGGGGGCGTACGGATGTAGTTGGGTTGTCTGGGTGGGTGGATTATCTACAAACAAACAAATGTGCTCATGTCACCTTTGCACGCAAGTTGATTGAAATTTTAAAAAATCTATAAATCATAAACCGAATATCAAAATTAAATTCTGATTGCACCATTTAATTTCTGACAATAAAAACTTCGAAACAAGATCTCACTTGACTATATTTTGACAAACTTTTTTTATTCGTATTTTTAAATTAAGGTTATATACTCTATTATATCTAGAACAAAACAAATAAAGTGTCAGAACAAACGAGAACAACTGTCCGAACAAGATCATGTTAGCTAGAACAAGTTTATATGTCATCTCGAACAAGACAAATGTAGTGTCAGAACAAATCAGAACAACAATCAGAACAAGTTATTATTATAGACAGAACAAATTATTATTATAACCAGAATAAGATATTATTATAACCAGAACAACTTATTATTATAGCCAGAACAAATTTTTATGTCATCTTGAGCAAACATAATAAAATGTCGATGCAAATGAGAACAACTGTCTGAACAAGATCCTATCATACCAGAACAAGTTTGTATGTCATCTTGAACAAATAAATAAATGTCAGTATAAGTAAATAAACTAAGAGAAGAAAAAATAAAAGAAAGTAAAGAAGAAATTGAACAAAGAAAGAATAAAAGATAAAGAAAAAACAAGAAATAGAAAAGAAATAAATAAATAAATAAATAGAAGGAAAGAAGAAATAAAAAAGAAAAAAAGAAACAAAATAAGAAAGAAAGGAAAATTAAAAATAGAGAAAAAAAATAAACAAAAACAAAGAGACAGGAATGAAAAAAGAATGAATATAACATAAAATAAAAAAAATTAGAACAGAAAAAAAAATAAAGAAACAAAAAAGAGAAAAGAAAACTCAAAAATAAAAAAGAAAAAAGAAAAAAATAGAAAAGCTCCTCCTGCGCCCCCTCCTACGGCGCGAGGTACGGAGAATGTATCGCTGAAGCGACAGATATGATTACCGCGTCGTGCTTGCCTTCTATTAAAGGCCCCTTTTAGTTGGAAGAGAAAAATTTTGGGCACCTCTTTCGAGATCTATTAGGAGGACTAAATATAAATTAATTACAAAACTAATTACATGAATGAACGGAAAATCGCGAGACGAATCCATTAAGTCTAATTAATTCATCATTAGAGATTGGTTATTGTAGCACGAAGTTGTCTAATCATGACATAATTAGGCTCGTTAGATTCGTCTCGAAAATTAAGGTAGGAGTTGTGGAATGAATTTTGTCATTAATTCACTTTTAATACTCCTAATTAGTGTCTGGAGATTGATGTGACGGATAGTTGGTAAAATATTTGGGAACTAAACAGACTCTAAAAGCGGATGAGACGGATGGAAAACATTGCGTGGTGGCATTGGGAATGCCGCTAGAGCGGCAGGGATGCAGGGTGCATGGTTTTGGAGGTGACCGCGCGCTTGGGGGCAAAGGGGGCGTCGTGCGGTCCTGCCCCGTATCTAAAGAGCAGATGAGATAGATGGAAAAATAAATAAAAATTGGAAAAGACAGTGATTGATGTGTCAAAGGGAAGAAGGGTGATGTGGAGTCCCGCAGGTGAGATCGCGCTCGAGCGCCAATAAAGGACCTATGGTCATCTGTGGGGATTGAGATTAGGGATGGAAAGTGGTACATGGTTAATATCCGAATTCGTATCCGCTAAAATTTAAATGTGGTTATCCGAATTCGCGTCCGATTGCTAATATGGATACTGAAATGGATGTATTCGAATTCGTTTTCATTATTTTTCTCTATCCGAATCCATATCCGTATTCGAAATAATTGTGTCTATCCGACAATTATTCGTATCCGCGAAGAGCAAAGTAAAATTACCTTTATGATTAATGCCTAATAATATTAATTTTAATATTACAAATGATATAAAAAATTTAAGTTTAATACATTTTAATATAATATAGTATTTAAATAAATATATTATTTTGATTTAGTCAGAAAATGATGTATTTGTTGAAATAAATTATTTTAAATACTTTATTTTATTTAATCATTGATGCAAATTATTTTATGTATTTTAATTTTATTTGTTTCTTCTAAATAATACCATATTTATTTGTAATATTATCTATTTATAATTTAATTTATTATTTATATATTTATTTATTAAAATAACTATAGATAGATATGTTCTTTTTGACAAACTATCTTTTGTTTACATGTTCGTACTTTAATTTATATCTCTTTAATGATTTTGTTCTTCTAAAATTATCACTAATCAAATAAAAAATTGTTATTTGCAAATCGAGTAGATATCCGAATGCGAATTCGAATTCGAACTATTCGTTTTGCATTCGCATTCGATTATATTCGAATCCGAATTCGTATCCGGCAAAAAATGTGGATATCCGACTAAAAATATTCGAATGGTATCTGTATCCGCGTTATTTCCATCCCTAGTTGAGATCCTCTGCAGACGACTGCAGCCACTGCCGTGTGAGTCTGACAGGCTCCAGGGCCCGCGTGCAGTGGCCAGTGGCGGCTGCACTCTGCAGTCGACTGCAGAGGAGCTGCTTCCCATCTGTGGACGTCATGTTTCTATCGAATAGCGAGCGGATGTGCGAATGGGCTTATAGTCCAATGGTAGGACGGTCCTGTGGGACGCTACCCACCAAGGTTCAAATCCTGGTGCTCGCAACTTTTCTTGGATTTATTTCGGGAATTTCCGGCGTTATGCATTAAGTGGTAAGCGACGTTCCCGTCGACGACGAGGCGCCAGTGGTGACTTCGAGAATCTCCAGATCTGTCGGTGCTCAGTCCTTCGGAAGTGCTCATAAGGGTAGGGTTTGCGTATGTGTGTTCATAGGAGTGAGTGTGCGTGCATGTTGTGAGCGTCTGCATTGTACTGTATAATTAAAAAAAAGAGCGGATGTGATATATATGGAAAAGGAATTAATAATAGGGAAAGCCAAGAGAGGGGATGCGGTGTTCTGCAATGGTGACCGGCTGACCTCGTTCGAACGCCACCAGAGGGAGTGTTGCCTGTGTACGTCGTGCCTCTATCTGGCATGAGACAAATGAGAAAGGGTTAATGGGGGGAAGCGATGGATTGGATTTGACTATTTGAGCAGTTGATTCGAGAATATATGAAAGAAAAACAAGTGCCAAGGAGGTTTCTAGAACTCTAATAGTGCAGTAAATAGCCCTATTTGTTATATTTTTAATGTGGACATACTGTGCATAAAGGAATTTTGGCACGTGATGAAATGTTGAGATAGATAACGAGTGGTTTTCGAACTGAACTGAACACATTGCACGCCGCATTGTTTGTCTTGTGTGATTTGTTTAGAGAAAATTTGCAACTCGTGAGCTCTATGTCATCAATAATTGCCTCATGAGCTCTATGCTATTAGTTATAATTTTTGGTTCTTTGTGGGCCATTGCTGTTACCTTCTCTGTTATTCTGCCGCTAGCCAGCGCGGCCCCGCACGACAGTGGGTGGGAGACGGAGATGGGGCGCTGAGCGCGGTGTGGGCGCTGGCCACCAGCCGCTAGCACCGCCGCCTCCTCCGTGTCGGCTCGCATGCCGGAGCGACGGGCACCGAGTGTGGCACAGGAGTCGGCCGTCTCCTCCGTGCCGGCACGCGGCCCGGAGGGATGGGCGCCGAGAGTGGTGCATGCGCTGGCCGCCATCACTGCCGCCTCCTCCGAGCCGGCCTCGCACCCAGGCGGGACGAGAAGGGACGGGCGCCGCGCCACAGGATGGCCTCGGCCTCCGCCAGCTCGTGCGCGTCGGCGACCTCCATGGCCGGAGGTGGCGCACGGATCTGGTGCCGCGCCTGGCCCCAGCCTCCCAGACGACGTGCGGCCTCCCTGGCCCGAGGAGCAGCGAATGGTCAAACTCCGGGTTGCGCCCGCCGCCGTTGACCACCTGCGTGGACGCCACCGGTGCGCCATCCCTCGGCAGCAAGACCTTGGTGTACATGTCCTGCTTGTGGTAGATGCAGATGTTAGTCAAAGTCTGAGAGTAGGAGAGAGAGGAATTCGAGCAGATTCAGACCCTGTTTGGTTCTCATAATTAAGGTGATTTAAAGTGCAAAATAAATCACTAGTGAAACCAAACAGCCCTGACTTAAATGGCCTGACTTATAAGTTGCATAAGTAGCTTCACCCCTACTTAAAGTGACTTATTTCCACTTTTCCTCTCTCCCACCCTGTGTGGAGCCCACTGACTTATAAGTCACCGAAACCAAACAGGACTGACTTAAATCCAACTGACTTATAAGTCGGGTGACTTATAAGTCAGGTGACTTATGGGAACCAAACAGGACCTCACTGGAGCCGCCGCCGCTTACCCTATCTAAAGCTCCTCTCCCCCACCTGACCGTGCTGCTCTCGAGAGACAACGACGACGACGAGCGAGCGAAACAGAGCCACTGGAATCAAGCGCCAGTGGAGCGTGTTGAGGTCGCCGGCGCCGCAGCAATCGATGGCAAGGGGTGGCGGGGCCATGTAGTCGTTCGGCGACGGCCCAGCAGGCGGTACAGGGGCGGCCGCGTCGACGACCGCGACGGCGATGTGCAGTGGCGTCCGCGGGGACGTCAGCGTATGGAGCTGAGCATCTCTTCGCCACGAGAGGCGGTGCGGGGATGAAGAGGAAATGATATTTTTTTCCTTGACTCACTGACACGTGGGGCCTACAACTGCATCTAACGGTGATGGATGGAATTACCGACGACAATGGCACACAAGGAACCAAAAATTATAACCAATAACATAGAGCTCATGAGGTAATTTTCAATAACATATAACTCACAAGTTGCATTTTTCAATGGCACAGAGAGAATTTTCTCATTTTTTTATTATTTCACGTGTGCTCCTACATGATCATCATAGAGAAAAGCGGCATACTATCTCAATTGAATAAACTAAATCACCAAAAAAAAAAATCACTTGGTACCAGCCATATATTTAGAAGCCTTATTATAAAAATTCAGTGTAGCCTCGAGCTCATGCCCATTTTAATTTGCATATATATACAGGTTTTTTTGAAAAGATACATATATATAGGTAGATCTTCAAATTCTTTTAATTTACAAATAGCAAATTAAAATATGAAACAAAAAAATCTCAGTCGCAGACAACATAAAAAGCGTTCAGGTTCCTGTGCAAGAAATATTCTAAATTACCAGCTCATTGCCCAGGCTACTGTAGCAGGGGCGGGTTTAGGATTTTGAGTGTTGGTATTCGAACTTAGTAAAGGGTGTAAAATTTTTTTTTGACAGCTTCAATTGCGGGTTGAGGGGAGGGAGGCGGGGCATAAGTTGGGCTCAATTGTTGGGTTGTTGGCCCAGTTTTGCGAAATGAGCTGTAGGGTAGCCTGAGTTGCTGTATTTTTCCATTTAGTTGAATACACATGATGTATATACTATATATATCTAGTTTTTTTTGCAAAAATAATTGGTATTCAATGAATACCATTGAATACCAAGTGGGCCCGCCCCTGTACTGTAGCCTTCCAGTGGCTTTCGTTTTTTGACTTGTGGATTCTGAAACCTTAATCTAAGGGCATCAGCAATGTTTAAGGACCACACAGTCCTCAAGCATGGGTCCCACAACAGCTGCATTTAGTTAAGGTCCACCATCACAATGGTAAAGGACTGGGTAGGAATTAACGTGGGCCCCCTGGGCAAAAAAAAGTACTTCTTGTCAACCTTCTTATGACTCCAGCATTTCATTTATAAATAGTGAACTCAACAAGTAATGCACTATATTCTCTTGTAGCCGGTCCATATGCATATGGACTACTTTAGCAATAAATGCTATAAATCCTCAAGGGTGTATTTATTGCATAATGATCATTTTTGAAGCATATTGTGGCTGCCATAAGGGCACCCGCAGTAACTATCGACATTTTGCTCTCTATAGCAGTGACAGCTCAGCTTATAGGCAACACAAACGGCAACCCCCTCAATGGTTTATCTTTAACACCAAGTCCATTAACGTAACAGGTCCCACATGATAGTATTATTTTACTTCCGTTCTGGGTTCTGGGACCAGGACAGTGTTGCTAGGTCCACGAGCGTCGGATTGCGTGCTATAGAGTGTCGATGGGTTAAGCGAGAGCACAATCTCTCTCCTCCCCTCTCTCTCCTAGGTGGCTCTCTTGTAGAGAGCATAACGACACCATTGCTGGTGCCCTAAGGCGGCCGAGACAAAAGCTACATTCCGTCATGTATTCAAAAGATATAAGATCAGCTAAGAGCAAGGATAATGGAAACGCCCGCTTGCGGGCTGCAACGAGCTCCAGCTCATCTGAGCCTGCAGAGCGGTGGTGGAGGGACCCGAGTCTATTTAATGCGCTGCACAACTGAGGGCGACGTGGAAGGATGGGAGCTGCCCAGCGATGTGTCTGCTGCCAATAACAGTGCATTTCGCTCGCTTTTTGCCGGCGTCGAACGAGTCGCTCGCTTTTTTCTCTCTTGCTTTCTCTTTCATCCACGTCCGATCCGGCTGAGGTGGCCTGGTATCTCGCCCGCTGAGGTGGCCTTATTATACTTGCTCTAAAAGCGGCCGGAATCAAAACGAAAATTCGAATCAAACCGCCGAAAACAGCGGCTACCACTAGCTTGCTCGACAATACCTCGGGCCCAAACCTGCAGCGGTCGCTGCGGATTGGAATTTTGGAAACTGAACGCCGACGGCGCGCCGCAGAGTCCAAGCACTCACCACCAGCCGCCTATTTCTTGCGCCCATGGCAACCTCGTGTCGTGCTGTCGTGACGACACCTCGATTTGGGTGGCTTTAATGACGTTTGTATTCGCGGATGCAGAGCCTTCACCGTCACCGCCGGTGGCCGCCGCCGAGCCCCCGCGCCGACGACGGCTCTCTCGCCTGCTACGTTATCGTCGTCGCCACGGCGTCGCTGCTCCTGTTCACCATCCTCGCCGGCACGGTCAGCATCGTCAAGGCGTGCGCAGTCGCCGGCGCGGCCGCGGCGGTGTTCGGCGCCGCCGGCTGCGTCTCCCGGTGGTGCACGGTCGTCGAGGCCGGGGCAGCGGCTCCTACACTGCCGACGACGGTGGCACCGGCGGCGCCGGTGGCTCGCGCGAGGGCCGCGTGCGGGCTGGTTGACGCGGCGATCGACGCGCTGCCTGCGTTCGCTTACGCGCGCTGCCCTGGAACGTGCGGCAGCGGGGAGGGGGAGGTCGGCGGCGGCAGCAAGTCCGGGAGGTGCGCGCTGTGCCCCGTGTGCCTGGAGGACGTCGAGGCCGGCGAGATGGTGCGGCAGCTGCCGGCGTGCGAGCACCTGTTCCACGTGGAGTGCATCGACATGTGGCTACACTCTCACGCGACGTGCCCCCTGTGCCGGTGCCAGGTCTCGCCGAAGCAAGTTGCTGGGAAACTCACGGGGGCAGCAGATGCACCGGATGACGCGACGCCGGTGTGATTCTACATTCCTACTCAGTAAGCCTGTAAAGGTTCGGGTCGGCCCACCTGTGAAGTCGCTCCGCTCCTTAATTCAGCCCACGGTTCGACGCGGGGCGCTCCTAAAGAAAAAAGGAGCGAGCGGGTCGTGCTCCTGATAGCCCGAGGTGACCCTAGGGTTGAACCTGCTCGCGGCGGCGGCGCTGTTCCCGGCCGCCTCGCTCTCCTCCGAGTCTTGCCCTCGCCGCCGTTATTCTCCTCCGCCATTACCACGCCAGACGGGTGGCATCCCAGAACGGCGGAGCGGCGACTGCTGCACCTCCTCCACCACAGCCCGAGCGCGCGCACCCGCTCGAGCTCCTCGCGTTCGTCGTCCGCCGTCCGCACCCGCCCTCGCCGAGGCGCGCCGCCGCGTTCGCCTTCTCCCCGGCGGAGGCTACCTCCGGCCTCCCGTATCGGAAGTCAAATCGCCTCCCGCAGCAGTGTTGCCTCATCGCCGTCGAAGGGGGTTTCAATGGCCGGATCCCCGTCGTTCTTGCCGCCTGCCGACATGGCCTCGGACAGATCACCTCGCCACAGTCACGAGCTCCATGGAAGCGGCGAGTCAACCCCTCTCCCCCAGCATCCTGATCTATGGTGAGATAAAGCTGTGCCTCTTCTCTTTTTTTTTTGAGTCTGCAGTCTGCTCTTGTTCTTGTTCCTGTGATGTGTGAGCATGGTTAGAGAGTAAAGTGTCGATTTATTCCCACCCTACCTGCAGCTAGAATATATGTATCCTGTCCAATCGATTGGTGAATTGGTTTGGTATCTCTGTAATTATCCTAAGGTGAAAACTTCAAGAGAAGAATTTTTTTCTTGGCCTTATGATGTATGAAACATTCAGGTGGCAATTCTCTTTGTTCTATATGCTGTAGTGAACCTTATAATCGTCCAGTGGCCAAAAGAAAAGGAGGCCCTTAAGTTCACTGAAATGGATGGGGGTGCTTATCTTCTTTAATGAACATAACTAATTAGATTTTTGTAAGAAGTTTGATTATAACACGTAGACATTCTTGGGTGCTGTTCAGACTGCATGAAAAGGTTACTTTCTATGCTGGTTCTAGGAGGTTAGTTAGTATCAGCACCGACCATTGATGCTTCTTCATCAGCATATTTTGGCACTTCTTTACTACAGAGGTTTAAGCATGTACTATGACAAAATTAGTATCAGCACCGACCATTGAAGCTTACTGGAACATGTCATGTAAGCTAGATTTACAGCTTGTTATCCCAATGAATGTTGTTGCTGGACCTATGATGCTTTGTGTCAAAGTTAATGTGTTAAATGCTACCTTTGTGTTTCCAGAATTATAGAACTTGTATGATGGGTTCATTTTCCTTGTCTTCACTTCAGTAAAGCACATGTTTATCTGTACTGAAAGGCTGCATAGTTTGAGATATTTCTAGCAATGCATGGTAACACAAAGTTTAGAATTGAAAGAGCTCTGCATTAACCTCAAAACTGCAGATCTCCAGACTTCAATTACTTGAGTTTTCTTTTCTTTTTTTAATTGTAGACTGACGTGACTCTATACAACATGCATTTTGCTTGTACTGATAAACTGATGTGCTTGTAGACTGAGATTACATTGCAGTTGCTAGTTTTAGCAGCCAGTTCGTGCTAGTCAGCATTTGTAGACTTTCTGATTACAGCAAGATTTTGCCCTCTTGGCCAACTAAATGCGAGATCTGTACTCTGAAGATTACAGGCAAAACCTGCTGCCAACTCGATGTGAGATGATTTCTTCATGCAAATATATTAATATAAAATGTGCTTCTAGTAATATATATAGTTGGCCAGATGTAACACACATTTGGTAGTGCTATAAATAGGGGCGCGGCATTGCCGCGCCATCCTCCATATGCTCAATTTTACTTACTCTTCTGAAATCGAACTAGCTCCAGGTCTTGTTAATATACTACATATGCTCAATTTTGTACTGTAATCGAACTGAAGTAGCATGACTCTCCATATTACTTACTCTTCTGACAAGAACTTTTCTTTTACCTGAAGCCACTCCCCACCACCGTCCAACAGTGCAAGTCCTAATCTTCCGAATGAATATCGTGTGTGGTCCCCACTGACGGCCACTTCGCCGACATATACTGGTGAGTAGATATACTTTTGGCCACAAGAACATCAGACATTTCTATGTTTGCTTCTTGCAGTTTGCAGATGAATATGGAGATGAATAATTCCTATAAATCATACTGTAAATCATACTGTCTAGTGTCTACGACCTATCTGACTTTCGGCAGTCTAGCAGATGAATAATTCAGTACTACTACAGACTACAGTCCATCCATATTAAAATCTTTTCTATCTTTTCACATAGGAAACAAATTTGAATTTGTTCATTCACCTACAGAAACTGACAAATGGTTAGCTGGACGTGAATATATTTCCACTGTATATTGGGAGTGTAACTCACAGTAATACAATGTGTTGGTTAAAAGATTAACTCTGTCCTTTTGAAGATGTGTTATCTGTGTTATTTTTTCATTTAGCTTGCTGGAAGATGAAGCATAAATAAGCCTTTGTTTTTTTGTTGACAGGAATCAATGAAGATGCTGAAACGTGTGATAATGATGCTGACAATAACCTGCACCAATCCGAGGAAGTTGATCCATCCATCAGATCAGTGATTGAAAGGGCGACTAAAAATTTCAGATCCCAATGTTGGAAAGAATTCGAACCAATCATTGAAGATGGGGTAGTTGTGAAAGGAAGGTGTAAGCATTGTGATATTGAGATGGCTGCCAAACGAGGTGCAGGGACAAGTTCTCTTCTAACACATTTGAGAAGATGCAAAAAAAGGAGCAGGGGTCTTCGGATTGTGCAAGAGTTGAGTTCTACACTGAGGTCTCCTTGTGGTAGTAAGTTAAAGGATTGGAGCTATGATCCAGATGTGTCACGGTATGAGCTTATGCGGATGATATCTTTGCATGAGATTCCCTTTCTCTTTTTGGAGTATGATGGTTTTAGGAGATTTGTGTCTAGTCTGAACCCACTATTCAAGATGCCATGTAGGACTACAGGTAGGAATGGTTGTATGAAAGCCTTCCATGAGATGAAAGTTGCTCTCAAGGAGACATTCAGAAATGCAGGCAATAGGTTCTCTTTGACCACGGATATGTGGACTAGCAATCAAACATTGGGGTACATTGTTGTAACATGTCACTTCATTGATGACAATTGGAAATTACAGAAAAGGATAATCAAGTTCATTGATGTCAAGACTCCACACACTGGACTTGAGCTTTACAATAATATTCAGAACTGCATTCAAGATTGGTCAATTGAAGATAAGTTATTTGGGATAACTCTTGATAATGCTGCAGCAAATAACTCGATGATTGGCTTGTTGAGGCATAATCTGAAGCTTAGGGGACTTTTACCAGCAGAAGGGGAGCTGCTTCATCATCGGTGTGCCGGACATGTCATAAATCTCATCGTGAAGGCTGGACTTGAAGTTGTGGAGCCAGTTGTTGAGAATATCCGTGAAAGTGTCAAGTATATACGTTCATCTGTGTCCAGAAAGCAAATGTTTAAGGAAATAATTGCTGAAGAAGGAATTGCATGCAAGAAGAAGCCTGGGCTTGATGTTGTTACAAGATGGAATTCGACTTTATCAATGCTGAAAACAGCCTTAGAGTACAGGGTAGCATTTGAAAAGTTGAAAGGCCAGGATCAAAAGTACACATATGCACCATCCCTAGTGGAATGGGAAAAGGCTGAGGTTCTTTGTAGGTTGCTAACTGTATTCAAGGATGCGACACAAGTTATTTCAGGTACCCAATACCCCACTTCAAATCTGTACTTTCATCATATGTGGAAGATTAAGCTGACTTTGGAACAAGAACCCCCGTCTGAAATTGCTGAAATTGCCACAGTGTTGGAATATATGAAGAATAAATTTAACAAATATTGGAATAAGTCATATGTGTTGCTTTGTGTGCCTGTTGTCTTTGACCCAAGGTATAAGCTCAAATTCATTGATTTTCTTTCCACTGAGTCATTTCCCACCCAGGCTAAGCAAAAGTTTGCCAAAGTCGAAAGACTAGTTCGAAGCCTGTTTCAAGCATATTCTTCTCAAGGAAAATACTCAAACATAGCATCTAGTGTGCAAGGTGTAGTGGATCATGAAGTGCCTTCCATAAAGGATGATCCTTGGGCTGCATGGGATCGACAACTTAGTAATGATCTTCAGTCACAAATGAGTACAGAACTTGACAGATATTTAGATGAGAACCCAGTTCCAAGGTCTAAGGAATTTGACATCTTAAAGTGGTGGATGGCTAATGCAACCAAGTATCCGATTCTTGTTCGTATAGCAAAGGATCTGCTAGCCATTCCAGCTTCATCTGTAGCCTCAGAATCAGCTTTCAGCACAAGTAAAAGAATAATCAATGATTTTCGTAGCAGCTTGACGCCTGAGATAATAGAAGCGCTGATTTGCACACAAGACTGGTATCGAGCAGAAGGTAAATTTCATTCCCTGAACTATGTGTTGACATTATACAATCAGATTCACTAGGAGTGTAAATCTAAATCGTTGTTAATTGAACCTATCGCAGGATCATCTGAGTTTAGTATGAAGTCTATCAATGATCTTATCATGGGTGAAATGGGTGAAATGACTGAGAATGATACCAGGTAATCTTTGGCTATAGCATTGAATTGTTAAAAAATTAATTATGCAAATGGTGCCATATGCACCAATTCATTGATCTGCGTACTGTTCTAGTACTTGACGCATGTTCTGAACTGCAAGTTGGCATTCTCTAACTCCAAGTTGACATTCAAGTTGGCATGCTGTCTTTTTTTTCATTTGCAACAACAGGAGTTCATGTTTCATTCTCTAACTGCAAGTTTCAATATGTTTCATATTGCTGGTTTTTTGTTTCCTGCTTAAGGGAATAGAAAAAAAACATGTGTGTTATAGTCTGAATTTCTGAATTTTGTTTCCTGCTTAGGCATTTAGGCAATGAATGAATTTCCTGTTTCACCCTGTTTTTCCTTTTTTTCAATTTCAAAAAGCATGCACAGCAAAATTTTGGTATTAATATATAGCACTACTGTTTAGGGTCTAGCCTCATCATTTCTGTAGTAGGTTCTAGCTTGTCAATTACTTCTCTGTAGGACTTTAGCCTACCTATTTCCAATTTCATGTTTGGTTATTATTTGATGACGGGTTAGAGTTTCCTGTGCTTTAATTGGCCTGAAATGGTTCAGATCATATACTGAAGCAGTGTTTTCTCTTTGGCTGCTAGTGGTAGTGTATTTGCAGTGAAGCTCGAATGGGGAATCTTCAGCAGCTTGTAGCTGTGCCAAGTATTCCTCAATAGGACTTTAGTCTAGACATTTCTAATTCAAGTCCACGCACTATGTTTTGCTCTGTTTACAAGAGCATCATTTCGACGCAGCAGATTATTCGCTGCCATGGGCACCCATGCATGTCGTCCCATGATGCCTGCTGGCTGCCATTGCCACCATCCAACCCCAACCAGCTGCTACGCAGACAGAGAGAGGGGCCTAAGTTCAGTAATCATACATGCTTTTTGCTCTATATCCATGGAGATTTGCACATCACAAAAAAATGCAGCCACTTTTGCATCTGAGTTTTAGGATTTCTTCAGAACTACCGCATTATTTGGTAATCACTAGCATCGATTGATCAGTGAGACGCATGTGTCGAGATCGTTTTTCAGATTGTAGTGCTCACTAGCATCAACTAGACTGTCATAACATTTAAAAGACGGCCATGGTGTTGGCCTCGCCTCATATTAGCACTGTAATTGGTATTCCTCATAACTTTCTTGTTGGTTGTGGCTTCCTGTCGCAGAAAACTAATATTGTGATTCTCTTTACCGTGTAGGCTGTGATTGGTGGATGCAACTCTGTTGCTGTGCTCCGGTCTGTGTTGATTTGGAGTGGACAGTTCGTAGCATATAAAACATCCATTTGAATATATATGTTCACATGATTACACTTAGTATTTGATAGAATTACTGTTCTATGGTGAAATAACAGCGAGCAGCAGATATGACACATGCTGATGATGTCCTTGGAAGCTCTTGGATTTACCATTTTGAGGGGATGGTGACTGAATTTTGTATTTTCTGCATTGAAAGGAATTTAGTTGATAAAATGATTGATCTGCCCTGGGATTATGAGGAAGAGAAATATTGATGTCCTGTTATACCTCGTACAACTTTTCTTTATTTGTCATCATGTTTCATGATCTTGATGTCCTGCTCTTATAAAAACTAAAAAACAATCTTCGTATGTTTGAACTTAAAAATAACACATTCACTTAGGTTTGATCTTTTCCTTGAAAACTATGGTATATGAATATGGATTTCACATGATTACACTTAGTATTTGATAGAATTACTTCATATTATCTTATAGTTCTAAAAACAAGCACGAAGAAGAAAAATTGTCTACTGTAGGTCGGTAAGAAAATTTCCAAAAAAAATAGGAAAAAATCAAGGCGAAAATCAAGGCAGCCCTTTACTTAAAAAAAAGGCCGGCCCAACAAGACTCCCGTGAGCCAGGCAGGTTCGAACCCAGGGTACCCCTGGAGCCGGCGGTTCACGTGCCGGCACGGAGCGGGGCGACCCTCGGTCCTGGCTTGCCGCGGACGGATCGGCGGGTCGGCGGCAGGATCGCTCCGCTCCGCACCGTTTGCAGGACTACTACTCAGGAAGAAAGTCATGTCATGTGGCGGCTACGATCGTCGATTTTGCATCAAATCCTGCAAAAGGATTTTTTTTTTGCTAAAGCAGCATTTGGCCGGCGGGTCGAAAAACTCTGACCTTTTTTGGGCTGGAAAAATCCCGCTGTCCGTCCGTCCCAGGGACAACTACGGGCCCCTTTTTGGGTCGGGCCTTTGTCGGGCACTCGGGCTTGGACTTTCTACTTTTTCCTAATAAAAATATAATTCATTTAAAATAGTTCAGGTATTCTAAAAAAAATTAAATGGTTCAGGTCAGGAGGGAGGCTCTCCGGCTGAGAAATTTTTTGGCTTCATTTTCTCTGTCCAAGTCCATCCTATTAAGCATCACGGACGGGCGAAAAACCATCAGACTCGGATCAGGTTGAGCTGAACCGGAAATGCTCAAGTACAAACAAGGGCAGAGCCAGGATTTAAGGATAGAGGTGCAATGAACAAAATAATTTACTACTTTTAATATCTTCTCTAATTGATTTCTGCACTTTTAGAACATATATGCTTAAAATTTCATTTTGGACATCAGATGAAGTGTATTTTTTATTTTTAGAGCATTTTTTAGCACAACCTCGTTATACAAAACCAAAAGCTTGAGTATTTCAAAAAATTACCAGTATTTAAGGAAACAGGGGTTCATCATGACCTTAAAAAAGCATATTTGAAATGTTAACCACTAGGCCACAAACGATTTGTGCTGACGGCTAAAACGCCTCTATGCTGGCGGGCGCAGCACCCGCCAGCAACTTACAGTCAGCACAAATGGCCCTCAGTGCTGGCGGGCGCCCGCCCGCCAGCACAGAGGACCTCAGTGCTGGCGGACGACTTACATCAACCGCCAGCACAGAGGACCTCAGTGCTGACGGGCGCCTTAAACCAACCGCCAGCACAGAGGACCTCTATGCTGGCGGCCTACTTAACACACCCGCCAGCACTGAAGTTTTCTCTGCTAGCGGTGATGTTATGCCACCCGCCAGCACAGAGCATTTCTGTGCTGGCGGGTGGTTAAGCCGCCCGCCAGGAACAACTTTTTTCCATTTCTCATTAGTTTTTGCTGCATTTGTTTATTATTTGTATTTATCCGCTAATTTCACCTGTATTCAATAGTATTCGTATTTGTAGGCCAAATTCACCTGTATTTATTTGTATTTGTCCCACAAATTCAAATGTGTCTATCAACCACATAATCCAAACTAGCATTTAATAGTACATAAGTCTCACATATTAGTCCACATTTAAAATAGATAATCCTCTACTACACTCATCGACGTAACTTTTCGTGCTCTTCTAGAATCAACACTCCTTCGTTATCGAAGAATTCTCCCAGCTCGTGGCAAATCTCACGTTGGAGGAACCTCGTCAGATCCGCACAAATGTTCTCGATGTCCTTGTCTCTCAGGTTCCCCCACGAAGTATCTATAGTAGGGAGCTGCACATACACACAATAATTGAAGATTATTATGCATAAACATTAGAAAGTAAATTAGCACATGGTTGTGTATCAGAGGCTTACGTCTTCAGGATTCGTCCGATACCTTCCATTATTTCTCAACATCTCACACGCGTAATATCCACATAAGATACTGCTAGGAGGTTGCTTGTAGCACTGCAAAAAAATAAAAAGTGATGAGAAATTATTAACGAACTGAACAACTATGAATAATATCAATTTGTTATGTTCTTACGTATTTGGCATGTCGTATTAACATCTTTTCCCTATTTACAGGGTGCTCCCCACCATTTATTATGTATAGCCGATACGCGCTTTGAGGATACAAAGACAGAAGTTAGTTATACAATTTCTAGTGTTTACATGCATTATTAAAGTACTACAATGGGTTTTCTTACTTTTTTAGAATTTTAATGAAATCCCCGTAAACGTTCTCTTCGTAGTGTAATGAGTCGAAGATCCCTGCTTCTCCAAGCTTTGGACAGATACATAAGACAATGAAATGGTCTCTGAAAATAATTATGTTCCAATAATTAATATAAATAAACCACATATTAAATATATTTATCTACAGTAATTAGAAATAGCTTACTTAAAATTGTAAGCACACATGATGTGACTCTTCTGCTTCATCCTTTTCTTCATTATCTTTGCAATGTATACAGTCACTTCATGTTGTCTAGCAGCATGTAATTTCTGTATTACAGCTTGTTTCTCCTCTTTTGTCTTTGTTTCTTGTTCAATTTGTTTTTCAAATGCTTCCCTGATTATGTACGTGTGCGCCGGCTCGCTCACTTGTTGCGGGTCAAGGTATGCTACCTTCCACCTCCCGCCGGTCTTCCTTTCATCCATGGCTTGCATCCTACAAAATATATAGATCGCTTAGGATGGTTATACCAAAGTAAAACTACACATATGGATTTGAAAATTGGTATGGGGTACATGCATGTTGACTTACTTGCACCAAACGGTGACGAGGTTCACGTCAAGGCATTCACGACGGAACATCGCGTGCAAATCCTGGAGATCAATTACCAACTTTCGCGGTATCGGGCTACCGAACACCCACGTTGGGACATTAGCGGTAATAGTATGAATGCCTTGCTTCATGGCCAACATGATCCATCCATGCAGCTTATTCAGTTCCGGCGGCCCCTCCAACAGTTGCCATGTATAACAGACTGGTTTGCCATGCACAAAAATCTGGGGCACCTCTTCCGAATCAAATAAATTGAGTTCTTGCTTTTTCTTTCGAACAGAGGAGCGAGTTGCAATTTTATCACTCATGGCTGCACCTTTTTTCGCCTTCAGTGCATGTAAGAAGGTGTCAACTTGTGGTGTTTTCTTTTTTGGTGTGTATGAGGTTATCATACAGGGTACCCTCTTGGTAGGTGAAGCTGGCCAGGGGGAAGGTGAATTTGGTAAATTAACTTCAAAATTATCCACATCTGCATCCCTTTCTTCATCGTCATGGACAATTTCATGGATAGGTGATAGCACTGACTGCTCGGTCTCATTGTTACCTCCCTGCCCAACATCCATAGTCGTCTGCTCCTCGGTCTCATTGTTACCTCCCTGCACAACATCCATAGTCGTCTGCTCGGTCTCATCATTACCTCCCTGCCCAACATCCATAGTTGTTCGTGCTTCTGTGTTCTCGACTACAGGCTGTTGTGAGGGATTTGGCGATACATTAAGAATGATATCTCGGCGATGCCATAGTATGTATTGGTTCCTCGCACCACCAAGGAGCTCGATCCCCTCATCGGTAGGGATATCAATCTCGCACGCCTCATCAGACACCGAGACGACTTGCACCCATGCATACTCTGGCGGGGGTGGATTCGGAAACGTATGACCCACGGGTGCCATGGCCGTTGCAACCTCGCGAAACTTATCTTGTTTCCTTCCGTAAGGTATAACCAACTTGCATGGGGTATCCTCTGTTATGTCATCAACAGGATACTTGGCATTGACAATAGACCCAGCACTACTTGGAGGAACGACGACAGATCCACTCTGGGCAAGTAGCAGGTTTGGTAATACTCCATGTCCATGAGCATCGGTTGCAGCCGATCCGGTGGCCTGTTGTTGGGTTATGAAGAACTATACCAGCTCTTGTTTGGTAATTTCTCTCATCTTGTTTTCAAGATTTTTCTTATAACGGTCGCGCTTCTTATACCTTCCTCTATCTTCAGGAAATGCTTTACCCCAAGGTAAGGTAGATGACATCCCTCGAACACGGCCAGTGTGCTCAGGGGTTCCGATCGCGGTGGTTAGCATATCTTTCTCCCTATCGGGCTTGAAAAGGCCGTGCTTTTGCAAATCGGCGAGTTCTTCCAACTTCTCATAAATCTGTTCTGTTGTGGGTTTCTTGAATCCAACCTTGCCGTCAGGTGTTATTGTCGGAATTCGAGCAAGGCACCAATTCTTGCTACGCTCATCCATGCCTTCAAACAATTCTGGTAAACCAGCTACCCTCCTCTGTTCTTCCATTTGCCTCCATTTTTGTAGCTTGGCAGCATATCCTCCTGAACCCAGGTGATGGGGGTTCTCAGCAGCTTTCTTAGCCTTCTCTATACATTCTTTACTCTCAGCTATTGCTTTCTCTGTTGTCTTCTGTTCTTTGAATTCTTGCCACACCGCTAGCGGGATGTTACCATACACTGCCCTAGCATCCTTCCCTTTCTGAACAAATTCTGTATTAAGCGTAGACCTCCAAGTCCGTAAACATCTTCCAAGGAGGTCCTCAGCAAAACGTCTAGCCTGTCGCTCGGTCCCTTCCAGAAAAACAAACCTTTCCTTCAGTTTGGCCCACAATACATCTTTTGTTGCCACCGGCACTTTCTTCCAGTTAGTTGTTGTGATCTAGTTCCCCAATTGATCCCTAACAATTGCACCTGCGATGTTCCGAAATCGAGCATTTATCCCTTCAGGAAGGACGGGCTCGTCTTTGACACCAAGTTGTTCTATCACATATTGTCCTCTTTCAGGGATCTGATTTCGTTTGCGTTTTCCACGTCCCTTCTTAGGGTTACTAGTAGTAGTAGTAGTCGAAGGTAGTGGTCCTGAACCTTCTATCTCCTGTGCAGAATTAGTCAATGCTCTACGGCGACGTGGCGGGGATTGATCATCGTTCTACACACATACAAATTATATTTAATATATCTGAATGTGAACAACAAACACATCAACAACATATGAATGTGTATGCAGACCTGTTCATCTAGGCTAGGATTGTAATCAACGTCATCGTCATCTGCACACCTACGAGGCCGTGGTATGCTGGGTTCGTACTCATCTGGAGTTAAATAGTCTTCTTGAAATCCTTCTTCGTCTTCGTCCTCGGAGGATTCATGACTGACCGGTGTACAAGTTATAATTTAAAAAATCCAAATAATATCCAGCAATAACTATTTTATCTAATAATCCTCAAATCTATTCCAAATTCCAGTGTACACGTTATTATTTATACATTTTTTACAAAAAAATAGACCATAAACCATATCAAAATTTCACACATAATAGATAAACATTTCTAATTTTGTCAATTAATAAAGATAACTAATATTTAAATACACACAAATTTTTTCACACTTAATAGATAAGCATATCGAAATCTACACCATACACAATTTTTTTCACACTTAATTGAGACATGTAAATACAAATTAAGCATTTATAAACAGTTATAATAACACATTTAACCAGAAATTAAGCATTTCTAATAATACATCTGCAAAAAAAAATTAAAAAAAAACCCACCCATCCGGATCCGGCCGGTGAAGGGAGGACATCGGCAGCGGGCCCTCGCCGGCGGCGGCGGCACGCGGGGAGGAGGACGGCGGCGGGCCCTCGCCGCCGTCGGCGTCGCGCCGCGTGGACGACGGCGGCGGGACCTCGCCGGCGGCGGCATCGCGCAGCGTGGATGACAGCGCGGGGCCGGCGGGCGGCGGAGAGGTATTGTCGGCGGCGGCGTGCGGGGACGGCGGCGCGCGTAGGGTGGTGTTGTCAGCGGCGCCGGGTTCTCCATCCGCAGACAACGGCGGGTCTTGGGGGGCGGAGGAGACGGCGGCGCTTGGGATGGATGCGGCGGTCGGCATCTTCGGCGGCGGCGCGGCTCGTGGAGGAAGACGACGGGAGGCGGCGGTGCTCCAAGGGCGTACGGCGAGGAGCGGCGGCGCGTCGGCGCGGCGGCGCTGGGGGAGGAGGACGGCGACGCGGTGGCGCTCGGGGAGGACGGCGGTGAGGCCGGCGCGAAATTTCAGCAGCCTCACGACGTCTTTTCGTTTTCGTGCCGGCTTAGAAAATTTTCAGCCCCGCGGGCCGCTATATGGTCCGTAGCACCGCTGGCGGGCGGTATAAAGCGCCCACCAGCACTGAGCGCGACCGCCAGCACTGTGCATTTCCAAAAAATTCAAAAAAAAAAAACAGCCCAAAATGTGTTCAGTTTAGTCCCAAAATTTCAGAACTATTGTAAAATGATTCAAAGTAAATTAGGAAAGGTTTTTTGCTCATAGAAAAGTTTTAGTTTCAAAATTTTAGTTCAAATGAGTCTCTTGGGTGAAACACCCTCTAACTCTTGGATTGTTTCACCCAGGAGTCACATTTGAACTAACTTTGAAAAATATTTAGTATTATGTGTCAAATAATAATTTTCATAGTTACTATTTAATATTTCAGTAAACTTGTAGAAGTTTCGAATAATTTTGAATTAGTTTAGGCACACTTTCATTTTTTTTTATTTTTGGGGAAAAGCACAGTGCTGGCGGTCGTCTTAAGAGACCGCCAGCACTGTGCATTTCCAAAAAAATCAGAAAAATTGAAAACAGCCCAAAATGTGTTCAATTTAGTCCCAAATTTCCAGAACTATTGTAAAATGATTCAAAGTACATTTCAGTAAACTTGTAGATGTTTCAAACACTATAGTGAAGGAAATTTGACATTAATTCAAATTTAGCATACTCAATTTCATTACCAACATTGCATACATGCTTACAAAAACATTGAAAGGAAGCATGCCATTACAACAGAAATACACAACAGGATACATATGCAACTAAGTTGTTCATTACAAATGGCTTTCAATTTGTGACATTCTTGTCTTGCCTCATGTCTGGAACCAACCAAAACGTCCCATAGCCCATGAAAATGTTGCACAAGCTCTGACAAACTTCCATTCATAGACACCAGGTCCTGAATCACTTGATTTGCTCTCCCAAAAAATTCAGGGTCAAGTCAGTACTTGAAATCACAAGGATTATCTACATTTTAGCATTGTAAGAACCTTCTCCCTGCATCCACTCCAGACCAGCAGCAAGCCAACCGTGGGTACTGTCCATGGCGGCATGTAAGCCCCGTCCTCACCACCATGCCTTCTTCTGAGTGTTGTTCCAGCAACCACTAGAGCTGGCATTAACCAAAGAATTTTTCATCATAAGACGCAAACAAGAACAATATTGATTCAAACACCAAATTTGTGGTTGAATGGATGCCTCACCCCCATCTCTGGAAGCCGGTGATCCGATTCATCATCGTGGCTAGTTCTTCCCTCCATCCCGTGCCTTGGCGTGCTCCTGTGCCTCCTTCCTCGAGCCATCTGGCCGCCGGGCCGGAGCGGTGGGAGCAACACAACTCTAGGGCGGGGAAGCTCGGCGAGGCTCTAGGCGCGCACGGCGGGAGCAGAAGCTCGACGAGGTTTAGGCGCGATCGGCGGGAGCAGCAGCTCGCCGAGGCTCTAAGCGCGGGCGGCGGGAGCAGCAGCTCGATCTAGGGAGCGGCCGAGGATAAGGTAGCACGGGGCATGTATGTGCCTCCGGGGGCCTTAGCGCTGGCGTGCGGCCTTAGTGCCCGCCAGCAGTGAAGGGGAGCGCTGGCGGGCGGCCTTAGAGCCCGCCAGCAGACACTTAGAGCGCTGGCGGGCGGCCTTAGTGCCCGCCAGTAGTTTAATTCTTCTATATAGCTCGCCAAGCACCTGAAAAATTTCTAATTGTTGGCGAGTCCTCGAAGCTACGCCGTTAGGCTACCGAAATTTCTCCCCAAAGCAGCTCCTCCGCCGCGCGCCGCAGCTCCCTCCTCCGCCGCCGCCGCCGCAGCTCCCTCCCGCCGCCGCCTGCAGCTCCTTCCCGCGCCACCGCAGCTCCATCCCTCCGCCGCGCAGATCCATCCATCTTCAAGCACAGATCCCCCTGCCGCCGCGCCGCAGCTCCCTCCCTCCGCCGCCCCAACGCTCCCTCCCGCCGTCGCCACCGCCACCTCCACCGCCGGCTGCCCCTCCCTCCGCCGCGCCGCCGCAGCTCCCGCCAACGCCACCGCCACCGGCCAGGGGAGAGGAAGTGAAGGAGGAGGAGAGGGAGGAGGCCCCTGGAGAAGGAGATGGAGGAGGCCGAGGGGGAGGGGTAGGAGATGGCTGAGGGTGAATAGGAGGGGTGTGGTCTGGCCGGCGCCGTCCTCCATTCGACTACACCTGTGGTGAGTGGTTTGAGAGCCTCCTCAAGATTTCAGTTTTTAAGTTACACGTAGTGATCAATTAGTGATGTTGGATCAAAATTTTGTTTAGTTTTTGATGAATTAGTGATGCTGGATCAAAATTTTGTTTAGTTTTTTGGTTGAACTAGAAAATTTTTGTGTGGCCCGCCCTTCGTGTCATGGCCTTTACTTGCAGATTTCTGGAAACCTCACCGTACAGGGGAGGTGTTTCGAAAATTTTGAATATACAATAAGCATTGGTTTATTTTGGCAGGGAAGGAGAAGTAGGCGTTGCCGTTGCCTTGGAGGCCCCCGTCTTGCTTCCGCCACCGGCTCCTCACAGAAGGTGAGTTCGAACACATGCAACTCAGTGCAATCGTTCTATGATCATTACTCTGCCCTAATTCAAATGTCAAGTTTGATTGTTACTGTACCCTAATACACTCGACTATTATTTTACAGGAGTAGAGGCCCTCAGAGCTGATGGCAGGGAGTTTCCACCGTCCAAACCTCGTTCTCTTTGAGGAGGAAGAGGTCAATGCGTATGATGCACGCTACCTTGGCATCATGGTACTTTTTAGGACCGGATGTAACTTTGATAACATCGGTCGCATGAAGATACAGACAGCCATTCATGATCAGATGGGTGTGGCGGTTCCACTAGAAAATATCTGGCACTTCCTTAATGATTATGTGGCTGTGACCACTTCAGCGGCTGACTTGGAACGAATCTTGGACCATAGATTGCTTCGAGTTGATAGATATAAGCTCCAGATCTGGCCAATGACACCATTTTATGGTTCAGCTGAATTTTCTCTTGATTCCACAATACCCGTCACCGCGACGCCACCGGCTCCAGTCCCACACCCACCACAATCTGCGCAACCACTGAGGATCACCTTGCTTGGAGTGCCACCAATATTTTGGAACATTCCTAATTTCTGTGGAAGAGTCTTCCAGAACATATGTCAGGTTAACACTGTGCAGAGGAGGAGGTCCGATCTCGCTATACTGTTTACCACATATGCAAGCCCATCATCTATACCTGAAGATGCAAGTGTAGGTATCCGCAGAAGAGCAACAAACGGTGATACCATTCTGAACGTGTGGGGTATTTGGATTGAAACAGAATCAGCTGCACCACCCGATGATGGACAGAGAAGTGCTTTGGGCAACAGTAATATCATTCTGAACATGTGACCTATTTGATTTCATTCTGCAGCAAAACCTTACTCTGATAATTGTACATTGTTCCCTCTAACAATTATCACTCTGACTATAGATAACCACAACCAACGGCGTCGGTTCATGTTATATCCTCCAGCCAGAGGTGGCGACGGTTCGGGGCCTTCCGCCGCACAAGGAGGTCAAGCTAGTGGAGGTCGTCAGCATGCAGGTATGATACAAGTAGCCCATACATCATCTGCACCTTCAACCCAGCGAGGGTACTACTACATGTCATCGCAGGACTCCGGAAGCTCTTTTGGCTCTCTGCTCTCCGGCCAGTTCTCAAGCGATTAGATTAGGAATGTTGTAATTGTTTTCTAAATTACCTAAGACATGTTTGGAGTACCAACGTCACATGATCTAGGTAGATTATTACTTCTGACCATGTTTGAAGCTGTGATATATTCGGTTGTGATGTATTAAGTAAGTTGGCATTTGCAAATTGAAGTGATGAAACTTTCATGTGTTGTAGTTCTATTTCTGGAAGCTGCACCCGTCGATTCATCAAACGATGGTTCAATTGATCAAACTAGAGAGGACATGTCAACATCTACCAACAGTCCGTCCATTGATCACGATGGTTCTACTCCAACTAGAGAGGACATGTCAACATCTGTCGACATTGTATCTGGCTGCATTGGTGCACTTGAGGACGATGCTAGCACCGAGATTTGAGCTTCAGTTGTTCACTTCGAATCCATTATGAATGTATTTGTATCTGTGGAAAACTACGTTTTGTGACGCTGTGAGCTTGCTTGTGAACTGTTGTTGTGAACTTCACTTCTGAAGGTTGTGAACTTGTGATATTTGTGAACTTATGTAATGTACCCTTTTTGAACTATTGATGTACCCTTTTATGTCTTGAGTGGTTATTACTTGTGATATATTCGGTTGTGATGTATTCAATTTGATACAATAATATATTCGGTTGTGATGTCTTCAATTTGATACTATTTTATTGCAGTAGAGGAATTTTAAAAACTAATTGTAGTAGTGGAATTTTAAAAACCATCTGAATACTGTATGCTGGCGGGCGTCATAAGCGCCCGCCAGCGGTGACGATCACTGCTGGCGGGCGTCATAAGGGCCCGTCAGTGCTGTGGTTGTGGCAACAAAAGTCAATGCAGACGGTTTGGATCGATCGATACCGGCAGGCTGCCCGAGCGCCGCTGCACCACCCCCAGGCCGAGCGCCGCCGCGCCCCAGGCCGAGCGCCGTCGCACCACCCTGCCTGATCAAGCCCCGCCAGCGCGCCGGCTGTGCTAGGTGCCTCCTCCACGGGCCGCACGCGCCCCTGCCTCTCGGGCCGTGCCCCTACCGACGGCGCGCCGAACGAACCTCCCCTGCCCGCCTCCTCCTCCTCCGGCCGCTGCCTCCTCCCCTGCCCTACATCGCCGCGTAGCGCCTCACGGGCCCGAACTTCGCCGGCGTCGTGCCTCCTCTCGGTTTGGTATAAATTAATTTAATCTCATATTGCAATTCAATAATGTTCGATTTTTGTGTAGATTAAAGATTTTGTAAAAATTGAATGTGTTTAGATTATGTGTAGATTAGAGAATGTGTAAAAATTTTATAAGCAAAATTTTGTTAGACTTGTGAATGTTTAGAAAATTTTAATAAAATATCGTGCATATTTTAGGGATAACGATGACAAGTCGCTTTGAATTTTTTAATCGTGATGGCGGCCGTGGAGGTGGTCGTCGTCCTGTCCGTAGTGGTCCTCCTGTCCCAGAGCCTCCGCCACCATCCCCAGGGCAGCCTGTTGGTGCTTCCTTCCCCGTCGGTCAAGAACCCATGCCCATTACCCAACAAGAGTTACGCCAAAATGTGGTATGTACTTAGATATTCTATTTTTTGATTTTGTCATTATTTTTACAATGATAATAATGTGTATTATTTGCATTATAATGAAGCTGGTTTCACCAATGCAATGGTTAGAACGAGTTATATATTGTGTGACTGGACAAGCTCCAATGGTGAGACATGAACAAACGACTTCATCACGAGGAAGATTTATTGTTTCTCTATCAATTAACGCTGCGGGCATGTGAGAGCAAACACTTGGTGATACAGTTATTATCCATGTCAATTCTTTTGCTGCACTACAACCACATGTTGCCACTTCAGATGCCGTGAGGAAGGCACTTATCGAAATAGAAGCTCAAACAAGACATGTAATCCCAGACTATAGTTACTTCAAGATTAAAGCCTTAGAACACAGCAACATGGCTGTCACTAAAATGCCTAAACGGATATCACCATCGTATGAATCGCCCATTGTATGTAACTAAAACTTACTCGTTATTTTCGGAATTTGTTTTCTTAAGAACTGTCTACTTACACGTTATGTTTTGCTTGCTAATTGAATCAGGACGCATTGTATAACAGTTTCATGCACGCTGATCAAGGTATGCATGAGGTCTTACGTCAAGTATTACATAACATTGGATGGACATTCACGACACCGCACCCAAGTCCAGTATGCGGCGGTTGGCAAGCTGGCATTACCCTATCATCATTTACGAATTCGGTGCAAATATTTGGAGAGATATTCATGACACCCTACATGGCTAGAGATAGTGCATACATATATGCGCTGGATTATGTTGATAGGTTCTTAGGAATCAACATCATCGATATTAATCATACTTTGTACATTGCGATGATTCACGGTCATGATGTGAACGATCCTAGATTTTAATTAAGTATGAAATATGTACCCTTTTGATTCTATGCATTTGAACTTGTAGTCTTTGCTAAGACTAAAGTACTGATGTATTAATCATACGTTGTTGTATTAGTATGGTTTTACTTGTGAGTTTTTAATGACGTGAAATAGAACCGAATGTAATATAATAATGAGTGGAAAATGAGACTTAATTTAAAGTCTTACAACGACATTGATTAATAAAGTCTTACAAGAGATACATCATCAAGCCAGACTAGTAAGAAATGCTAGTTTATCCTTTGACAATTCTTCCTTCGCAGTCTGTACGTAACCATGGCTTCTCCGATTTAGGAATGCTGCTTTCAATTTTATTGATTCTTTTTTCATGATCTTTGAACAAGACTAATTCGTCATACTGATTGTAATCCTCAACATCATCTACACCTTCAACTCCAAGAATTCTTTGTTTTCCGGAGACAACAATGTGCTTCTTTAAATTCATAGGATCAGCTATGTAGAAAACTTGTGCAACACGCTCAGTGAGTATCCATGGGTCATCTTTGTAAGCTACATTGGCAAAGTCTACAAGTGTCAGCCCATAGTTGTCATTTGTAACGCCCTTCAGGTGTTTGACCCATTGGCACCGAAACATGGGGATCCGAATATTTGCTCCATAGTCAAGTTCCCATATTTCCTCAATGAAACCGTAGAAAGTGTTGTTGTTTCCGTGAGCATCAATTGCATCATAGCGAACACCACTATTTTGGTAAGCGACACTCTTGTTGTCTTTTGCCTTGGTATAGAAGGTGTACCCATTAATTTCATATGCTTGCCATGAGGTGACATTGCTTGATGGACCAGCCGCCAACCTGCTCAATGTTGCGTCGTGTATGGAGTTTCCTTCAAATAGATGTCCATGTTCTTTTAACCATGAGGGGAAACAACACTTTTGCTGTTTGATGACCCAATCCTCGTCCCGATCATTATTTTCCACACGAATGTCATTTTCCAGTTGCTCAATGAATGGCTCCACTATTGCAAGTTGTTGTAGAGCACTTGCATGTGCTTTCTCCAATTGTTGGTTGTCCTCGTCAATGAATCTTTTCCTTCCAATGGTACCTTGCCCCGACAATCTCCCTTCGTGTCGAGATTCCGGTAAACCGACCGCTTTCTTATCTTTTATGTAATCTATGCAACAATCAACACTCTCTTCAGTATAGTAGCTCTCAATCATGCTGCCCTCCGGAAATACCTTATTTTTCATCCATCCATTGAGAAGTGACATGAACCGTTCGTACATCCACATCTCATGGAAGTACATAGGTCCTAGTTCAGTAATTTGCTCGACCATGTGGACCATTAGATGTTCCATGATATCAAAAAAGGATGGAGGGAAGCACATCTCGAGCTGCGCTTGAGTTTCTGACATAAAAAGCTGAAGCCTTGCCAATTCTACTGAATCGATGACTTTCTGCGAAATGAAGTTGAAAAAGTAGCACATCCTTGTGATAACCATCTTAAGGAATATTGGTTTGACAGCTCGGATCGCAATCGCAAGAAAAACAGTGATCATCACATGGCAATCATGAGAGTTATAATCAGTAAGCGTCATGTCCTTCAACGAGACTAGTGAACGGATGTTCGATGAGAATCCGGTAGGCACTTTCAGCCCGCGCAAGCACTTGCAGATAGCCAACCTCTCATCTTGTGTTAAGTTGTAGCTAGCAGGGGGGAGGTATTGCTTACCATTAGGACGTTCTTGCGGGTGGAGCTCTGGCCTGATTTTTAGGTCAACAAGATCCTTATGTGACTTCAGTCCGTCCCTTACCTTACTCGTTAAGCCTAAGAATCCGATTGTGCTATTAAACACATTCTTCTGAAGATGCATCCCATCAATGGCATGGCGCATCGCCAGGTCTTTCCAGTATGTCAAATACTTAAAGAATATCGACATCTTCTTGAAAGGCACATCATTGACATTCTCTGTAGCTTCAGCCTCCTTCCTTCCAACACCATCTTTATCTTTTGACTTCTTACCGAGTTTGAACTTGACCTTCTGACACATTTCAAATACGGTTTTACCCGTGGCCGGTTGTGGGGCAGAATTTCCCTCAATCATTCCATCAAAATAGTCCACCATCTTCCGGTACTTGTGACTCCTCAGTAGCCAGCGTCTGGCCCCCATATACACTATCTTCGTAGATCCTTTTAGGTAGACAGATATTGTACCATTAACGCAAACTACACAAGCTGTCTTTCCTTTTATCTGACCCAACACAGAAAATAGGGCAGGGTAATCATTAATGGTAACAAAGATAATTGCATAAAGTGTGAATTTCTCCTTTCTGTACTCATCCCACATCTCAACCCCATATTTCCAAAACTTCTCCATATCTTCCATCAATGGCTCCAGGAAAACATCTATGTCAATACCAGGTTGCTTCGGCCCTTGGATTAGAATGGTTAGCAAAAGGAACTTTCTCTTGTGACATAGCTAGGGGGGAAGGTTGTGTATGGTCATCAGCACTGGCCATGTGCTGTGCGTGCTGCTTCTTTCACCAAATGGATTCATGCCATCTGTACTTAACGCGAACCGTATATTTATTTTTTCATCTCTAAAGTCTTTATGCTCGGAATCAAAGGTCCTCCACTGGCGAGCATCAGAAGGATGTCTAAGCTTCCCATCGGACTTCTCTGGGCGATCGGCATGCCAAGTCATTAGTTTGGCGGTTTTGGGTTCGAGAACAATCGCTTTAGACGGTCCTCCATCGGCAAATACCACATCACCAAGGCAGGGACTTTACGTTGACTAGTCGTGTCAGTGGTACCAATACTAGACTCATCCCCCACTTTTCTTTCCACCCTTCTTCCTCTTTCCGCCTTTTCTGCTAGCGACACGTTCTGCGTCGAAATCAGCATTACTTTTGTAACGACTAGCCTCACAATTAGGACACTTCTTCATTTCTGCATAGTCACCGCGGTACAATATGCAATGGTTCCTGCATGCGTGTATTCTTTGCACCCGCATCTTCAATGGGTTGATGATCTTCTTTGCTTCATATGTGTTTTTTGGCACAAGGTTAGGCTTCGGGAGCAGGTTGGCCAACAAAGTAAGGAGTTCGTTAAAACTATTGTCAGACCATCTAAATTTAGCCTTAACAATCAGAAGATTGAGGATGAAACGCAACACTGTCCACTCCTTCCCACAATCCTCATACATACGTTCCTTTGCTGCCTTCTTAAGTGTCTCAAAATTTTCTAACCCTTTAGTAGTCCCTACCAACACCTCCGGTTCAATGTGGCGCAACATTTCCTCCATATCAACATCACATTCATCGTCCACTTGTGGTGCATCTGTTTCATTACCATTTTCATCTCCACAATCAAAAGCATCATCCATCATGACATGATCATTTTCATCTTCGTCACCCACTTCATCATACCCGGTGCCAATGTCTGCATTGTTGAAAGTAGACACTGTCTCACCATGGTGGGATCAAGTTGTGTATCCTTTCATAAAACCTCGCTGTATCAAATGCATCTTGATGTCATTAGTATCCTCCCATACAAGTTTGTTGCAACAATCAGTACACGGACAACGTATTTGCTTTGACTTGCAAATGTGAGCGTGCTTCTTCGCAACCTCGAGAAACTTTGATAACTCTGTCATGAATGTAGAAGAATGTCTCTGTACGCCATACATCCATGCTCTGTGATCCATGTTAAACAACCTATGAAAAAATTCTACATTTTAGAAACTAATTTAATCATATAGTAATAATAAATGAGTCACAATAATTAAAAACTCAATTCTACTTTTTATTTAATGAAACTAATTATATTAATGAGAAACATAGCGAATCTACAATTAATCTGCATAACACTATACTTAAAAAAATCTACAATAAATTTTCTCTCTTTTCACTTCTCTCTTTTTTATTTAATGAACCAAATTATATTAATGACAAGCATAGCGAATCTACAATTAATTTGCATAACAATCTACTTAAAAAAATAATCTACAACTAATTTTCTCACTCTTCACTCCTCTCTCTCCCCTAGCTAGCAAACCTTAGATCTAGAGAGCTGAATCTATAATGAAGCTAGAAATGATGGATAAAAGGTAAAAAAGAAGGTTGGAATAGCACAAACTCACCTTATATAGCCACCTCCTCCAAGGAAATCAAGTGCAAAACCTCCCCCCATAGATTGGGTGTTTTTGGAGCTTTTCCCGAGCTCCTCTCGGGCAAAGCTCCAATGGAAGGTAGCTGGGGAAGAAGAAGCTGTCGGGTTTTATTGAGGGCCACAGTGCTGGCGGGCAACATATGGCAACCGCCAGCAGAAATCATCCTCATTTCTGCTGGCGGTTCCTTATGTTGCCCGCCAGCACTGTTATGCTACCGCTGGCGGGTGATGAACCGGCGCCCCTGCAAACCACAGTGCTGGCGGTTGCCAATTGCACCCGCCAGCACACTAATTTGCAAGGGTCAGCACAAATCGTTTGTGGCCTAGTGAACTACTTAAGCATAAAGCATATAAACAAAACAAGTTAAAATTAATACTCCAACACAGTTAATGATCTACTTAGACTAAATTAGGAGGGGGTATTAAGCTAAATTAGGAGGGAGTATTAGAGATTTTAATAGAAGATTGGGGGGTGCCTGGCCCCCCTCAGCCCCTCCCTCTCTCCGCCCCTGAGTACATACACTACTCTCTGAAAGAAAAAAAAAGAAATAAAGAGAATTCAGGCAATGGATAAGCTTTAGACACTACAAAGATTATTTTTTTCGAAAGGGTAGCAAGAGATTTGTCACAAATTTTAGTACGAAGAAACAACAGAACAACTCCACCCTAAAATTAAAAGATACCCACAACCAAACATACGGAGTAGGGCCTAAACCCCTAAACAACAAACAAAACAAAAACCAATAAAACAGACAAAAAAAATGCTACAGGGATAAACTAAGCCAACAAAAATACTAATCATCAGACCTCACAAGCACACCAACCTCACCATTCTTCACTGTAGAGACTCTCACTTGACAGGAACTTGGAGAAGGCTAGCCAGTCATTGCAGTGTTATCAGTCTCAAGCATATTTTCCCCAAATGGCACCCTGGGCAGGTTTAGAGCAACTCCAACAGCCTAGCTATCTCATTTTGTATCTGTAAAAAAAAGAAAAACCACTAGAAATTGCAATCCAACAGACTCGGTATCTGGGTCAGCTTGGTATCCCGCTCGCAATTCGTCGCTCCTCGCTAGCCAAATCTGCCGAGGCCATCTCGCTCGCAATCGCCTGCTCCCGTGCGCTCTCTCCCTTCCACGTGGCCTTTCCTATCTGCAGCAGCAAGGGAGTATGCAAGATGGTGGAGGGCTTGACTCCCTCGCCGGCGGCGGCGAGAGGCAGGACGCAAACAGCGGTGGGCTCCGCTCCCGGGCCGACGGCAGCGAGGGGGAGGATTCGCACGACGACAGTTCGGCTCCCGGGCCGATGGCGGTGAGGGAAGGACACGACGGCGGCAGGCTTGGCTCTCGGGCCGCCGTCGGCGTGGGGCAGCGCAGACGGTGGCGGGCTCGGCTCTCGGGCCAGCGGCGGCGAGGGGAACCGTGGACGGTGGCGGGCTCGACTCTCTGTCCGGCGGCGGCGAGGGAGTGGATGCGGACGGCGATGGGGCCGGGGCCGTGGAGGTGCACGCACAGTGGAGGAGCAGGGCGGCGAGCCAAGCGAAGCTGCCTTCAGGATGGGCGTGGCCGCCGCTTCCTCCGCCGCGGCAGCGAGCGCGTGGTGGAGGAGGAGGGCGGTGTGGAAGAGTGGAGCAGAGGGGCCATGTCGGCGACGAGGTGTGTAGCTTGGCTGCTTGGCCATGGCGTTACGCATGCAGGGGAGAGGCAGAGAGAGGGGTGGAGATGGATTAATGGATACGGTTGAGAGGGGTGGGGGTGGGTGGGGGATGACATGTGGGGTTGAGAGTGGGGAAGAATGACATGTGGAGCCCATCACGATGGAGAGTCCAAAATAAAGAGTGTGTTGGTTTACCAATGAGTTTAATCAGTTTTCTATTTTTTACAATGAGCTAAAATCTCTAAATTTAACTAACAAAATGGCGAGATTGTTGGAGTTGCTCTTATCATTTCAACTGTTATATCCATATCATGGCTGCTGCCAAGTGAACAATTCTGGACAGAAGTAGAATTCTGATCCTTATGCCTATCAGTAATCATCAACAAATTCTTGATAATATGTGTTGGGAGCATAGTGTCTACGGATATGAATAAGTGACTAGCACACTATTGTGGGAGCGATTATGCATCGCAGAAGGCGATGACAAACCTCCTGTTGTAGCCTACTAAAAGCGTGTAGTGCCCCGCTGCCAGCACCCTGGCAGCGTGCGTGTCAGCATTCTGCCTTCCACCTACTTTTGGCTTTACTAGTGAGTTATTCTACCTTCTACACATACTGTTTATTATGTGGGTGGGTGAGCTGGTGCATGCATGCAAGTAAAGATGAATCTGCTGATGTCAACCATATGTAGTCTTTTTGAGACATAAAAAAACTATAAATCTTACACCAAATATCAAAATTAAATTCTGATTGCACCATTGAGTTTCTAGCATTAAAAGTTTCACAACATGATCTCAAGACTATATTTGGACAATTTTTTTATTTCATTTTTAAATAAAGTTGCATATTTTTGCGGGACGTGTTCACGTGGAACAAATTCAACAAACTGAAAGAACAAAATAATCATACAAAACAAATAAATTATACGAACTGACAGAACAAATACAGATACTTGCATGCATGCAGTTTTAAAATTTGAAAATGATAAAAGAAGCATCCAAATTGGATTTTGATTGCATCACTTTGTTTCTTTTGACAACACTTTGAAATAAGATCACACTTAATTATGTTTAGATAGAAAAATAAAACATTTTTTAAAAACAAATATTCATTAAGGACCAACAAATATTCACTAGTGACGAACAACAAAGGGCGAACAAAAATTTAATGGGACCGAACAAATATTCACTAGGGTCGAAAAGACAAAAAGTGAACAAATATTCACTTGACCCGAACAAAATATATACAATTAGCGAACAAATATTAATTGGTATTGAACAAATATATGCATAGGCCGAACAAATAGGGATTTGTTCTAGTTATTCACATAGGGCGAACAAATATTCACAGAGCTCGGACAAAAGTTCATTAGGACCAAACAAATATTCACTAGAGCCGAACAACAAAAGACGAACAAATATTCATTGTGACCGCACAAATATATACATAGGATGAACAAATAGTCATAGAGGCCGAAAAAATATTGAAATATGCCAAACAAATATTTACAAAGGTCAAACAAATTTGATTGTGTAAGATAAAATATGTACGCAAACAAATATATACAGGTAAGAAACAAAGAAAAAAAAGATGACCTATATACTAAAAAAATAAAGATATAATATGTATACACAGAAGAGAAAAAAGAAATAGAAGAAGAGAACAAATGGTAAAGAAGAGAACAGAAGAAGAGAGAAAGAAAACGAGAACATGGAAAAAAGAGAAGAGATGGAAATAAATAAATAAGAGAGAAGAAGGAAAATAAATATAAAAGAATAGATACAGTAAAAAAATTAAAGAGAAAAGAAAACAAAAAAATAAAATAAAGAAAACGAAAACAAAAGGACAAGAAAGAAAATAAAACATAATATTAATACGGTTTATAGTCTTCCTAAAATAGTAAGCATTAGGTAGTATGGTGGTAGGTGATGAATTTACTAAGATGGGGGGTCTTGAGTTCGATTCCTATTTGTTGCATTATTTTTGTGTAATTGAGAGGTAAAAAAGAATTTAAAAACCGTTTAGTAAAAAAAGTAAAAAAACAGAACACTGACGCCCCGCGCTCTGTTTCGTAAAAAAACTAACGCCCTGCGCTCTGTTTCATAAAAAAACTGTTGCATTGAATACCAACTTTTTTCATGATTTTTTCCCACCTACTTGTTTTTCATTGATCGAAAGTGTAACACAATACAACAGATGGACCTGGCATACCAGGCCGAGTTACATAGGAGAATTACATTTAGAACGAAAGAAGGCAAGATAGCACTCCCATTGTGGTTTCTTTTCTTGGAGCAACAACTTCAGAATTCCATATTAGAGAGCACCCATCTTATAACATCAGATGGGGAAGAGGCTTTGTGATCCAAGATCAACACATTGCGAGCTTTCCAAATGTGCCAGAGCACCACCAGGAAGGCATCCAGATGAACCTGTCGAGGTAGGTTTAGCTCCTTCCCAAGCAGCCATGGACGGCTGAATTCCTCAGGATGGGGGGGATGTGCGTGTCCATTTCCAGCATGCCAGGGCACCGTTTGCAGTAAGACTCGTCCAGGCTCTTAATGTTCTGGTGGTACAGAGATGCTCTAGAGTTCAGCCGACCATGGCGGAGTAGCCAACAAATAATTTTAACTTTAATAGGGAGTTTGGTTTGCCATACCCGAGCAGCATCTGGGTCTTGACGGCCGTCCACCTGCAGTGCCCAGAGCGTCTGCCTAGAGGTGGAAGGTTGGCCCAGAGTAGAAGCAAGTGAGCGAGAGTCCGCGGAATTTGTCAGAGCAACATGAACGAGGCAGTCCCGGAGAATCTGAAGTTCCTTAGCAGCGCACCGAGTGAGCCGCGGCCTGAGTTGCACCTCTAGATCAGAATGAAGAGCTTCATGGACAGAGAGATGTGGAGCAGTACTGTGAGAGAACAGACCTGGGAAGACATTCACCAAGTTGTCCCCGAACAGCCAAATAAGATCATGCCAAAAGGAGGTACATTGGTCGTTGCTGATTTTGCTAATAGTGATAGAGCGATAGCGCGGGAGTTCCTCGTGGAGAAGCCTCAAAATGTAGCAGTCTCCTGTCGTGTTTTTGCAGCGCTTCAGGGCAGGGGCGGACAGAATTTGGCCCAAGATCTAGAGCCAGCCAAAGGAGGTAATGAGCCATCTGCACTGAGCCTTAAGTAGCTCTACAGTGTGGAGAAAATGGCCCAGCGCCTAGGCCTGTGGCCAGGGTGGCCTTAGGCGCTCATCCGCCACTGCTTCAGGGTTTTGGTTCCTGAACTAGGTTTTCCAGGGTAGTTCTTCAGGTCGTGCAACTTGTGTACCAGCCTTAGCAGTAGTCTGTGATTCTATTGCGCAATCTAGCTCACGCCTAAGCCACCATTCTCACTGGTGGAAAAACGACCTTTGTTCCTACACATTAGTCCCGGTTGAATTTTGGAGCCGAGACTAAAGGTTTTAGGCCGACGTGGTTATGAGTGATAGGAGAGCTCCGACCCTTTAGTCTCACCCCTTTAGTCTCGGTTCGTAACACCAACCTAGACTAAAGGCCCGAGACCCTTTAGTCTCGGTTCGTAACACCAACCTAGACTAAAACCCCGAGACCCTTTAGTCTCGGTTGGTGTTACGAACCGAGACTAAAGGCCCCCCTTTAGTCTCGGTTCGTGTTACGAACCAAGACTAAAGGGTCTCCCACGAGTTACTATAAGAGGATTGCATTCTCTACTCAATCACATGTGCTGTGTAGGTGAGATGATAAGGAAGCTACACGCGAGGCTGCAGGTCACGAGTTCGAATCCCCGCACCGCGCACACGTATATTTCGCGTGAAAAAATTGCGTGACTTGTGACTTGCGACGTGAGCGTGTGTGGGGGCCTTCCTAAAATTTCTATTTTTTTTGACGTTGGCGTGCCCCTCCCCCCTTTAGTCCCGTTGGTAATACCAACCGGGACTAAAGGCCCCCCTTTAGTCCCGTTGGTAATACCAACCGGGACTAAAGGCCCCCCTTTAGTCTCGGTTGGGCACCCGGTAAGAGGGGGGGCTTTTGTCTCTATGAATTAGTCTCTAGAGGTCTTTAGAGAGTTATTGTTCTTACCAACCGGGACCGAAGGCCCTTTTTCCACCAGTGTCTCCTTGCTTTGGCACAACCGTTCCCAAGCAATTAGACACTATGTGCCATGGCATTTCTCTTCGCCAGTCCACAAGAAAGCTCATAGGCGAGCGTCGAGAGCATCAATGACTATTTTTGGAAGAAGGGAAGAGGACATTTTAGATCACCAGGCTGCTGAGAACCTAATTTACCAGAGTCAGATGCTTACCCGAGCTCAGCAGCCGAGCTTTCTAGCCGGTTAAGTATCTGTCAAAAATAACAATAAGAGGCTGATAATCCGGTACATAGAGTTTGTGTGGCGAGAGGGGGAGGCCAAGATAAGTGTACGGGAAGGACGACATCTCACAACCTAGAACGCTAGCCATGGTCGCTACATCGTCAGCTGGAACATGGATGGGGACAAATATCTATTTGTGGTAGTTGATTGCAAGTCTGGTTGCCAAGAGAAGTCATCGAGGATGCGTTTGAGAGCTCCCCTATCCCAGGTGTTCCCCGGATCAAGATCAAGATGTCATCATTATATTGGAGAACTCGGTAGGGGAGAGACGTGTCAGTGGAACATACCGGCAGTCCACGACGGGGTAGACGATGGTGGTAGATTGTGTGCAGGGGATCGCCAAAACTAGAGCTAGATGGTGAACACAGAGGACACAATGGATTTTACCAAGTTCGGGCTGCTGGGAAGCGTAATACTATGCGTCTTGTGCTCGGTTATATTTTGCTGCGTATGCACAGATGGGAATTGGATCATTTTGGTGGGGGTCCCTGTCGCCCTTATATAGCCTGGGGGTAGGGTTACAGATCACGTGGGATCTATCCTAGTCGGTTATAGAGGATTTGATTACCTTTGAGTACAAGTAATATCTTTCCTATCCGACTAGTCCTATCTATAGTAGTCTATCTCTTCAGGTGCCACCTCATTATTGATCGGTACACTCGTACCGAGTGCCCCATAAATATCCCAGTCTGGCAACCAACAAAAAACCCTATTCTCGCACAACACTCTCTTCCTCTCCCCACTCTTGCAACCAATAACAAACCCTATTCTCGCACTGCGCCCTCTTCCTCTCCTCATGGAGCCATTGTCTCCTAGAGGTGCGGCGCAAGCTACATCCTCCTCCTCTTCTGATGAAAGGGAGGATCCCCAGTTGTCTGATGAAGAGGAGGCAGAGCGGAGCCCTAGTGATGAGTGATTGACAACATTGTGTGGACTGATGCTTGGCTAAGTGTGCAGGTACATGTTGCGGTTTGACTCGTGTCGGTGCAGATGAAGAACAAGCGCGAAAGGCCTTAGCCGTGGTAGCCTCCGGGTGATGGAGAGGCAAGTAGGCTTGGTTCGATGGACCCGGTGGCCGATGGGGTCAAGTGCGAGCCGTGCGGTGCAAGACTAGCGGGCTAAAGTCGTGAACATGGGCCGGTGCAAGGTAGCGGATCGAGGCCGAAGCTTGCACGCGGGGTTCGTTGGTTTGCCCACAAAACCATCGGTGGACGGTTTCTTGGTTTGGGCCGCCAAACCAAGTTCGGAGGCCCGATGCGATGGAGACGACGATCCGGGAGCGTCGGGAAGCTTCGAGGCAGGGGGCACGTGGTGTGATCGCGGGGTCTGCGTCGATGTTAAGCAAGGCCGCGGTGGAAGCGTGTCCGCTCGATGAAAACTTGACCAAAATGCCCCTGAGGGGTGTGTATATTCTATTTGAGTTGTAGGGGTAGCATGGTCATTTGCCTCCTCCGGTGGACTTCGTATAAATAGGGGAGAGGTGGATGTCATCTCTCTCTTGGACTCTAGGGTTTCCTCACGCGGTAGATTGCTCTGGACTACTTCTTTTCTTCTGCTTTTCTTAGGCTAGATTCTTGTATAGACTCTGACCTCTGGATGTATGGAAGCATTCGGCATTGCGGTGATCTCCTAGCTCTTTGTGATTTTTGTGTCATTTTCGGGGCTATTTTTGGGGAGTTTCGTTCTTCGCTCGATTCGTTGATTTGAGGGCGTTTTCTCTCGGATTTCTTTGAGGGGATCATGGGTGGATGCCTTGTGCAGCTTTGTGTGTGATCTTGACCCCTCAAACGCCGGGAAACACCTTCGATTCGCGAGTTTTGGTTGGAGCCCGAGTTCTTAGTGGTGGTTCGTGTGATCCGCGATTCTTGGTGATTTAGGGAGTTCGAGGCTGAGAGTTTTGGGGCATAGCTTCACTTAGTGACGCTTCTCATCTCCCCCAAATCTTGTCTCAAGAGCTCTAGCCGTTTGGGAGATCCGGTGATGGATTTGGAGGGTTGACTTCGCGGGGTCATGCTGTTCCTCCTCTATTCGTGAGCCGCGGACAGTCCGCGGGGCTGTGGAGGACAGTCCGCGTGACCTGTGTTCGTCGCAGTTCGTCGCGTGTTCCTGCGCGTCCGCGTTTTGATCCATTTCGTCCCTAGGGTTTTGTTTCAGGTAGTTTGCGGACAGTCCGCGAGTGCTTCTCGGACAGTCCGCGTGGCTCAGTTTTTGTCTGGGGTTGGTCTGCATTTGTCTGGGGTTTTCCGCAAGTTTGACGGACGGTCCGCGTGGCCTTCACGCACAGTCCGCGACACTGGTGGACGGTCCGCGTGGCTCAGCCGGACAGTCCGATTTTCTCGGTGCGTCTCTGGTGGTTCTGTTGGAGTTTTTGGACAGTCCGCATAGGGGGTCCAGTCAGTCCGCCTAGGTTCTGCGGACAGTCTGCCCGTACTGCACGGACAGTCTGCGCCTAGCCTTTGTAGATTTGGCTAAGTGCTTTGGTTCTTGTCTTGTGCTTCCGCGCTTTGATTCAAGACTTGTCTCTAGGACTTGTAGGCTTGTGTGTGCCTAGTCTAGAGCTTCTCTGGTGTGTGCGAGTACTCGGAGTGGCAATCGGGGTATAGGCCGAGTTCATCCTTCGGGAAGAATTTTTTATCGGCTCCCATTCGCTCCCCCCTCCTTGGTCGCCTATTCGGTCCTTCAATATTGTGTTCTGTTCCAAGCTCTTTCAGGAAATTCTGGAATTTCTTGTCAATGAAGTGGGATCCTCCATCACTAATGACCATCATTGGCATCCCAAAACGAGGAAAGATGATTTCATGGAACACTTTCGAGCATGCTTGGAGTCAGCAGCACTACACGGTATTACTTCTACCCACTTGGACACATAATCAACTGCCACCAGGATGTACTCACATTCATAGGATTCTGGGAAAGGTCCCATGAAATCGATGCCCCACACATCAAACAACTCCACTAGTTGGTCATTTTGTAGGGGCGTTGCATCTCGTGCGGTGATTCCTCCATGCATTTGGCACCTCTGGCATTTCCAAATGAAATCTCTTGTGTCATGATACATGGTGGGCCAAAAGAATCTACTTTGCCAGATCTTCACTTGAGTGCAGAATGCACCATAATGTCCCCCATATGGTGCTGCATGGCATTTCTCAATGATCTTCATTCCTTCGACTGTGGATACACATCTTCTCCACAAGCCATCAGAACAAAGTCTGTACAAGTATGGGTCATCCCACAAGTGGCTTCTACTGTCATGGATCAATTTCCTCTTGCTTGCCCCTGGCGGTACATATCCTGCAACTATAAATTTGATAATATCTACATACCAGGGTGTGGAGTCTGTGACCTTTAGCAGCATGTCATCCCGAAGGAAGTCATTTATCGGTAGCTCCTACATGTTAGTGTAATGCATACATGATAAATGATATACTACAGAGTTTTCTACTCCTTTCGTATCTTTTATTTCAATGTCAAATTCTTGGAGTAGGAGGATCCAATGTATCAAGTGAGGTTTAGCATCTTTCTTAATGAGCAGGTATTTCAAAGCAGCATGATCAGTGTAAACAATGATCTTAGCTCCTACTAAGTAAGATCTTGACGAGGCCATGGACCAGGGCCCACCAAGACCCTTGAAAAACGCAATACGGACCCACGTACGACATGCTCCGGCGGCCGACACAACGAGTGTTACGTTGCCCGAGTACATGAGGGCCCGTACGACTAGCTTCCCCGAGTACGAGGCGACTCGCACGACTAGTTTCCGTCATCGCTCCCGACTACTCGATTCGTACGAGTAGTTTCCGCCTTACGGCCGCAGAAACTCACTCGCACGAGTAGTTTCCGTCCCGCGCGCCACAACTTCTTGTTCGCACGAGTAGTTTTCATCACCCGCTCGAGTGGGCTTCGAGAAGAAGGCATGGGGTGCGTGGGCCCACCGGATTGGGATCCTGGGATCTCCGCGCATGCTCCCCCGCGCACCGCCACACGTCCGCCCCGCTGCAGCGGTCCGCCCGGGCCAGGCCGATTCGGTGTCAGGGGACGGATTTGTCAAACCCTGCCACCATCGGCATAGTGGCCGCCGTACCGTGGACGGTGTAATGGATGCTGGGCAGTGTACGGTACAGTACACACTACACCCTAAACATTGGGAGACGCGGTGTAGACCGCCCACTCACTTGAGTGGTTTCCCGTCTCCGACCAGTTCAAGACTTGGCCGTCAAGGCCACAGGAACACAGGCCCTGTTGGTGCCCCGTGATACCCTGGTACGCGGTTCGCCACGTGTTCGCCTCCCAACATGGGTCCGCCCTGACCGGCTCGATCCTGTGTCAGGGGACAGATCCTCCTACCACCTCCCAGCTGAGGCGGTACGCATCGTACCACGGAGGCCACGGGAAGCGTTGTGCCACCAACGGCACAGTGCAAGCCGTCACCTATCCGTGGAGCAGGCTACCCTTGTCCTACAATATCAAGAAAAGACAAGTCCTTGATCCCCTGACGGGGTCAGGGCACGTACACTGCCTCCCGTACCCGACTAACTACTCGGAGGAGGGAACAGGGGGCCCCGGGACGGAGGCTTGGGACGCACGGGATCTGCACAGTCACCCAAGGCCCCGTAACAGTGCTTCGCCGCTCCTGCCGTCTGACAACCCGGAGTAGAGAAGGACGGTCTCGCACTGTAGATTAGCTCATGTACACTCGATGTAATCACCCTGGACTCCTCCCTTGCGACTATAAAAGGGAGAGGCAGGGGCACTCTCAACACACATTCGTCTCCACCCCATACGCACTTAGCATCGATATCCCATCTCATACAACCACGCACACACGTACGCAGGTTCCTGCTACTTGAACCACTTGCGCATCAGGGACTTGGGCTCCGCACCCTCTCCCGACCTGTTTGTACTCCCTGTTGCAAACCCCTGAGCATAAGGAACACCCCTTCTCAGACTGGACGTAGGGTATTACTCTCCGGAGGCCCGAACCAGTATAACTCAGAGTGTCTCCTGTGCTACCGTGCGGATCAGAACACGCCCCCTCATATAAATTTACTTGCCGGCGGTAACAAACCCCGACAGTTGGCGCGCCAGGTAGGGGGCTTCGCGTGTTTTTGACGTTCTTTTTAGGGTCCGCACGGCCCTCTGAACCTCCGTTTCGACAAAAGTCTTCACCTAGCTGCTACTGATGGATTCCCCTGTGGGATCACCAGGCTCGCTCCACGTTGGGCTCGAGCTTCGCTTCGGAAGCCTGAACTTCCAAGCGACCGGGGACGGCTACCTCATGCGTCTTGTCGGCGAGAGCGCCAGCGCACCTGTGCCTGCACCAGCACCGACTGTAGCGGCACGCGCGCCCTGACGCAAGAAGCATTCGGGCATGCGTGGGAAGCAAGCCAAGGCGGACCGGCGCAGGACGGCATGTGCTAGCTCCCCTCCATGGGTCGAAGCTGGCACACCGCAGGCCGCTGACACGGTGGACGGCTCCCCGCCGTCAGACTCGACAGAATGCATCGCCAAGGAGGGTACACCAAGGCCACCTCCCTCTCAAGGGACAGGTCACGCGACGGCTTACTACTCCTCTTCGTCAAGCACGGACCCGGCCGCGTACAACAACTACCCCAGCCATCATCTATGGGGCAACAAGGGGCTCCCAGCAACCTCACCTGACGAGAAGTACCTCGAGACCGATGGCACGGACGACATCCTCGACTCGGAGTGGGACTACGTCGGGCTCCGAGACGCTGGCGCCCTCCGTCGTTTCCAGACGGAGGCGGATTGCTACTTCGGCTACTCCGACGACTCGGACGACGGGGGCTACGACCCTTCGCGCGAGTGCTTCATCGTCAACATCCCGCCGGCACCAGCACCGGCCCACATGCCGGATGGAGCGCCTCACTCTGCCCACAGCTCGACGGCGGACAGCGCGGTGGAGGCCCCGGTTCCTCCCAACCCTGCCGCACAGCGCGCTCAACTGGACGAGTTGGAGGACGCGCAGCGACAGCTCGACGAAGAGCGGGCACGACTCCACCAACAACTCGGGCAAGACCCAAACCCGACCCCCACTCGCGTGCGGGCAAGGGATGTCCAGCAGCGCATCATCAACGACGACCGAGATGTCGTTGACGGCACGCCCGTCTTCAAGAGGGCGTCGCAGAACCTGGTGGCAGCCGCGATCCTTCTCCGGAAGGTACCGGAGCCCGCCACTCCTCAAGAGAAGGAGATGCATAGGCAGATCAAGACTCTCCTTGAGACTGCCGCCGTTCAGCAGGCGGAGAGCTCTGCTTCTCGGTAGCGGGGCTCACAGGGTCATGGGCACTCCGAGCCACGACGGCCCGCGGAGCCGTCACAACAGCCGCGATGGTCCGAGGAAGTCAACGTACCAGTCAAGAGCCGACTGGGACCCCACCGCGATGCACGTGACACCATCAAGGCGCGACGGAGGGTTGACGTGAGTCAGCACGAGGACTACGAAGAGCAGCCTCGCAAGGAATACAACCGGCGACGCGGGGGCCGGTATGACAGCGACGAGGACCGGAGCAGGAGCGGTTCGCCTGACGCCCAAGGGCCACGTGCCTTCGGGAAGAATTGCGTAGTGCCTGCTTCCCCTCACGCTTCAGGGCCCCGACCTCCGTGCCCAAGTATGACGGCGAGACCAACCCCAGCGTCTGGTTGGAAGACTACCGATTGGCATGCAACGCCGGTGGAGCGCGGGACGACTTGTTCATCACCAAGAACCTGCCACTGCACCTCGCGGACTAGGCCCGCACGTGGCTGGAACACCTACCACATGGCAAGATCGACAGCTGGTCGCAACTACGCGATGCCTTCATGGGCAATTTCCAGGGCACGTACACCCGACCAGGGAACCCCTGGGACCTGCGCATCTGCAAGCAGATGAAGGGCGAAAGCTTGCGCGACTACATTCGATGCTTCTCCAAGCGGTGCACTGAGTTGCCCAACAGCACTGACACAGACGTCATCTCGGCCTTCCAGAATGGCACCACGTGTGCCACATTGATCCATCGGATCGGGTGGCAGAAACCGCGAACTACTCGGGAGCTGCTCGACATCGCCACTGACCACGCCAACGGGGAGGAGGCCGTAGCTGCGACGCTCAGCCCCGGCACGAGCAAGGGGAAGCAGCCGGCCGAAGCCGGAGACGGTCCGTCCGCACTAGTCAAAAAGAAGAAAAACAAAGATAAGAGGTACCGTGAGGATACCTTGGTGGCCGCCGTCGATCGAAAGACGGCGAGACCCAGAGGCAACCCTCCATCGGGTCACTTCGAAAAGCTGCTGGACGCCCCATGCCCTAACCACGAGGGCCCGGTCAAGCACGCCTTCAAGGACTGCAAACTAATGAAGGCCTACCTCACCAGCACGCTGAAAAAGCGAAGCGACCCTCCGACTGGTGACGGAGGAAAGGACAAGGGCAACGATGATGCCGCCTACCCTCGGGAGGACGGAGCCGTGATGATGATCTTCGGAGGCTCGGAGGCACGGCTGCCCAAGCGCCAAGAGAAGGTGGTGCGACGAGAAGTCTACCAACTCGAGCACGCGACTCCGACCTACCTGAAGTGGTCGGAGATGCCGGTTACATTTGACCGGCACGATCATCCTGATCACATACCACGACTGGGTAGCTACCCGCTTGTCGTGTCACCCTTGTTCGGCACCAAGTGTGTGCACAAGGTTCTGATGGATGGAGGCAGCGGCCTCAACGTCATCTACATGTCGACTCTGGACGACATGGGGATTCCGCGGTCCCGACTGCGGCCGTCTAAGGCGCCTTTCCATGGGGTCGTACCCGGAATGGAGGCGGTCCCACTCGGGCAGATCGATCTGCCCATCACATTCGGAGCTCCGAACAACTTCCGAACAGAAAGCCTCACCTTCAAGGTGGTGGGCTTCCCGAGGACGTATCACGCGATACTCGGAAGGCCAGCTTACGCTAAGTTCATGGCCGTCCCCAACTGCACGTACCTCAAGCTGAAGATGCCCGACCCGAAAGGACTCATCACAGCTGGTACAACTTTCCAGTACGCATACGAATGCGATGCTGAGTGCTAAGCACTGATCCGGTTTGAGAAGCTCGCTGCTGAGCCACCCTCCGAGGACCAAGAAATCCCCGAGACGTCCAAGCGTGCGGCCTGCTCCTTCGAGCCCGCCAAGGACGCCAAGGAAGTGCCCGTCTCCGACGACGACCGCACACTCCATATCGGGACGGCGCTCGGTTCCGACTAGGAAAGCGCGCTCGTCGACTTTCTCCGCGCAAACCTCGACGTGTTTGCATGGAAACCCTCTGACATGCCGGGGATTCCAAGGGAAGTCGCCGAGCACAAGCTTAACATTAAGCCCGGCTCGAAGCCAATCAAGCAGCGCCTGCGCCGCTTCAACTCCGACAAGTGCAAGGCCATCAGAGAAGAAATCAAGAAACTTATTAGTGCAGGGTTCATCCGTGAAGTCTACCACCCCGAGTGGCTAGCAAACCCTGTACTTGTTAAGAAGAAGAATGGAAAATGGAGGATGTGCATTGATTACACGAGCCTGAACAAGGCATGTCCGAAAGATCCGTTTCCTTTACCACGCATAGATCAAGTAGTCGACTCAACGGCTGTGTGCGAAACTCTCTGTTTCCTCGACGCTTATTCGGGATATCATCAGATCGCGATGGATCTGATCGACCGCTCGCCACCTCATTCATCACCCCGTTTGGCGCGTACTGTTACGTTTCCTTGCCCTTCGGGTTGAAGAACGCAGGGGCTACATTCCAGAGATGCATGCGTCGCGTCTTTGGAGATCTCATCGGACGACTGATCGAGGCTTACGTTGATGACATCGTGGTCAAATCGAAGAAGGTGGGCGACTTGATACCTGACCTAACCGCGGTCTTCGAGAAGCTAAGGGAGCACGGCGTGAAGCTAAACCCTGAGAAGTGTGTCTTTGGGGTCCCCAGAGGCATGCTGCTCGGGTTCGTCGTGTCAGAGCGCGGCATCGAGGCCAATTCCGAGAACATCTCTGCGATCACAGGCATGGGTCCTATCAAGAATCTGAAGGGAGTGCAGCGCATCACTGGATGCCTCGCTGCTCTCAGTAGATTCATCGCTCGTCTGGGAGAGCGCAGTCTGCCGCTGTACCAGCTCATGAAGAAGTTGGAGCACTTCCAGTGGACGCCAGAAGCTCAGGAAGCGCTCGACTCGCTCAAGAAACTGCTCGAGAGCCCGCCGGTGCTCACCGCACCGGCCGAGGAGGAGCCGATGCTTCTGTACATCGCTGCAACGACCCAGGTTGTGAGCGCAGCGCTGGTAGTCGAGCGAGATGAGCCCGGCAAGACGCAGAAAGTACAGCGTCCAGTCTACTTCGTGAGCGAAGTCCTCTCCGACTACAAGACGCGATATCCGCAGATACAAAAGCTGATCTACACTGTCCTCATCACTAAGCGGAAGCTCCGACACTACTTCGACTTGCACCACATCACAGTGGTCTCCAAGTTCCCACTCGGTGAAATCATACGGAGCCCAGAGGTGGAAGGCAGAATCACCAAGTGGGCCCTCGAGTTGATGGGGCAAAACATCGAGTACGCGCCCCGCACTGCCATCAAGTCGCAGGCATTAGTCGATTTCGTCACTGAATGGACGGAGATCCAGACGCTCCCTGCTCCCATCGAGCACGAGACGTGGCTTATGTACTTCGACGGATCCCTCATGAAGGAAGGAGCCGGAGTCGGACTTGTGTTCATCTCGCCTCTAGGCGTGCGAATGGAATACATGGTCCGACTACATTTCGCGGCCTCCAACAACGTTGCTGAATACGAGGCGCTCGTCAACGGTCTCCGGATCGCCCTCGAGCTGGGAATTCGACGCCTCTATGTCAGGAGAGACTCCGACTTGGTCGTGGGACAGGTCATGAAAGAGAAAAACTGCATAAATCCAAAGATGGCCGCCTACTGCCGGGCGGTGCGCGCATTGGAGGACAAGTTCCACGGGCTCGAGCTCAATCATGTACTACACGAGTACAACAAGGCGGCAGACACCCTCGCGAAGGCGGCATCAAATCGAAAGCCCGTTCCGCACGGGGTCTTCGCCAGCGACCAGTACGAACCGTATGTTCGTTCTGAAGAAGACAAGACGCCAGAGCCGTCAACACAAGAGGTCATGGAGATTGACGGGGCACAAGAGCCCAACCTCGAAGACCCCGACTGGAGGATCCCGATCCTCAAGTGGATGGTGGAAGGAAAACTGCCACCCGACAAGGAGACGGCTCGATGCATCGCTCGCATGGCCAAGTCGTACAAACTTGTCGGCGGCGAGCTCCGTCGAAACGGTGCCAAAGGCATGTTCGTGCGGTGCATCCTGGCCGACCAGGGCAAGGAACTTCTGCAAGAAATCCATGCGGGCACCTGCGGGCATCATGCTGGCCCCAAAACCATTGTCGGAAAGGATCTCCGACAAGGTTTCTATTGGCCCACCGCGATGGCCGACGCGACTCGGATCGTGCGCAGCTGCGAAGGCTGCCAGTTCTATGCACGACAAACCCATCTCTCGGTGCAGGCGCTGCAGACCATACCCGTCACCTGGCCTTTCGCGGTCTGGGGTCTGTACATGGTTGGGCCATTCAGGAAAGCACCCAGGGGCTTCACCCACATGCTTGTCGCCATCGACAAGTTCTCGAAGTGGATCAAGGCCAGGCCCATAACGAACATCCACTCGGAGGAAGCCGTCGCATTCTTCACTGATATCATCTATCGGTTCGGGATCCCGAACTCCATCATCACCGACAACAGCACGTAGTTCACCGGCAAGAAATTCCTCAAGTTCTGCGACGACAACCACATCCGTGTGGATTGGGCTGCCGTCAGCCATCCAAGAACCAACGGGCAAGTCGAGAGGGCTAACGGCATGATTTTGCAAGGTCTGATGCCGCGGATATTCAAGCGTCTCGAGAAGTTTCGAGCGACGTGGGCCGCTGAGCTCCCGTCCGTCCTATGGAGCCTGCGCACCACGCCAAGTCGGGCTACCGGCTGCACGCCCTTTTTCCTTGTCCACAGGTCGGAAGCAATCCTTCCGACAGACATCGATTACGGCAGCCCACGGGTTCAGGCCTACACGGAAGAAGGCAACCAAGTTGCCCTCGAGGACGCCATCGACCAATTGGATGAGGCGCACAGTGTTGCCCTCCTCCACTCAGCACAGTACCAGCAAGCTCTACGCCGCTACCACGAACGCAATATACGGGAGTGTGAGTTCCAAGTCGGCGACCTCGTCCTCCGACGAGTTCAGAGCAATGAAGGGCGACACAAGCTCTCGCCTCCATGGGAGGGGCCATACATTGTCGACCAAGTACTCCGTCCAGGAACCTTCAAGCTCAAACACGAGGATGGCAGGGTCATCTCCAACGCCTGGAACATAGAGCAGCTACGCCGTTTTTACCCCTAAGTATTTACTCTGTTATCATTTTATGATAATGCAAGAGCTCTGAGCTACTTTTTCTTCATGAAATGACATCTATTCGCAAGCTTACATCTTTTACTCAAGTAAAATGTCTTTATGCTTGTCTCATCCCATGGGCAAGTCTCCGACTTATCCACGGGCTCGGGGGCTACCCGGGGGCTACGACCCCCTTCCCCTGATCGTTGCGAAACCTTTTTTCGATCAAAAACCTCCCATGGTTTCTCGTATGATCGCCGCGGTACACTCACTTTCCTTAAAGGGAGATGAACGATGATTCCAGCGGTCACGAACCTGCGCTCGTCCGGGCCCCGAGTACTTACGCCCCCGTGGCTACAGTACAAAGACCCACAAGCAAAGTTTGTGATCTCGAGTTATCGGTCACTCGCCCCTTCCAAGGGACTCCGAGTAACCGTTTCAAACTCTCAAGAGTTTTCTTGTTTGCAAAAACATGTACACGCACCTATCTTTCTTTGAAGTACTCGGGGGCTGCCCGCTCGAGTGGTAACACTCCTAAACTAAGCTCGGTCAAGTCGCCTAGTTCTTACGCCTCTGCGGCTACGGAGCAAGACACCGTCAGCAAAAGTTTTAAGTGACTCTACTCAGCGCACAAGCCCTCTAACTACTCGAGAAAAGGGCAATAAACAATCAAAATGCTTAAAACTTGAAACAAAGACGGGTTCTTAACCCTCGAAGTCTGCCACAAACATCTGGCCCACAAGTCTTTTACAAGCATAATTAAAAATCCTCGGCGAGGCAACTTGGTTTTCTTTACAGGCCCAGGTCGTAAAGGGCGTGATTCAGCATGGTTCTAGCGAAGTCGACAGCGTCTTCTTCGATATCGTCATACTGCTCGTTGGTGTAGCCTGGGCACCACCCTTGGCCAAGCAGCCTTCTGTCTAGCTTCGGATAATGCGACAAGAAAATCGACACCACCTTGTGGATGGCGTCGCGAGCTGTATCCATCACCCGTTGACGAGCTATCGCATGGGCCGACTCCAAGTGGTCTTTCATCTTGCCGGGAGGAACACCGATCTCGTTGCACACCTTGATGATGGCCGCACCCATCGCATTCCGGATCGCCTCCGCCTGCTGGATCTCGGCCTGGGCCTCCCCGAGTGACTTTCGCTCCTGCTTGAGCTCGGTCACGGCCTCTGGAGAAAAGCAAGGAAACCAATATCACCAAAAAAATGAGCTAGCCCAAGGAGGGCAAAAGGTGAAGAGGACACAGCTCTTACGGTTGAGCTTCTCGTTGGCCTCCTTGATCAACTCCACCAGCGTCTGGTTCTCAACGAGGCGGGTGGTCACAGCGCTCTCGAGCTCCGCGACCTGCTTCTGCAGGTCGGTGCGCTCCACGCGGAGAGCTGTACGCCTAGAAGAAAGATGCCGCCCCAAGTCAGGAAACCGCACAGAAGTAGAAAGCAAAAGATAACAGGTCGTGGGGTACTCAACGAGGATCTCATTCTCGCGCTTCTGAGCAATGTCCCCTAGTCGGCCCTTCTCGGCGATGATGGTGCTGACCTGAGCCAGAAGCGTCGTCACCCGCTCGCGAGCCAGCTAGAGGTCGGACTCGGCCTGGCCTGCCCTGGCTTCGAGGTCCGCCTTCTCTAGATGGGCGGCACGGGCAGCGGCCTCAGCATTAGAGCGAGACGCCACCACCGCCTGCTCCACCGCGGCCAGCCTTTCCTCGAGGGTGGCCTTCTCTGCTTGAGCCGTGGCCACGCGGTCCTCAGCGGCCTTCGTCCTCGCCTCGAGGGACACGCGCTCTGCTGCCCGGCCGGCTTCGCTGTCCGCCGCCACAAGTCGGGCCGCGGCCAGCTGCGTCTCCAGCCAGATTTTCTCCGCGTGCAGCGCTTTGAAGGCCCTAGCTCTGTCCGCAGAGCGCCCGACGAGCTCCTGAGTCACACACAAGTCGCACGGCTGAGAACAAAGAGAAAACAAGCACGAAAAAGGAAGAGGAAGAAAAAGGACTCACCCTCGAGGTGGGAACCAGGTTCTCGATCGCCCGCTCCGACTGGTGCCGCGCCATCTCCACTAGGCGCAGGCCGCGCTCCAGCCGGCGGCGGGCCGCCAGCTCGGCGTCGTTGTCGAGGTCCGAGCCTACTGAGGCCTGAACCGAAGACACGGCCACCAGCCAGAGCGGCAGGACCTCCGTCGCCTCCTCCACCTCCGCCGACGAAGTAACCAGTCCCCGCTCCCTCAAGCTCTCCCCAATCTCCGCGATCGGGTGAGGTAGCTGCTCGCCCGCCACCTCCGCGGGAGAGGCGGCCAGCGAAGGCGACGCCGGGATGACGATCACCTCCGCACAGGCGCGGTCGCCCATCCCTGCCTCCATCGTAACGACGTCCCCCGAGCCCCCCGCCGACTCGGGGGCTCGAGGCTCCATCTCCATCTCCGCCGTGCCGCTCCCCGCTCCCCTCAACGACTCGGGGGCTGGGGCCTCGGAGCCCGTGGCGGCAGCAGCCATCCCCTCCAACGACTCGGGGGCTGGCCGCCCGGCATCTGCATCATTGCCCGCCCCCGTCGACGACTCGAGGGCTGGCTGTTCGTCGTCGCCCGCCCGCGCCTCGGGGGCAGGATCCTCCACGTCCTGCTCTGGGGCGCCGGACAGGCACCTCACCAACTCGGCCGTGTGGGCGAGAGCGCTTCTTCTGTGGGGGCTTCGCCCCCCAATCCCATCGTCTCCATCGACAGGTCGCTGCGAGCCGGGCTCGCAGCTCTCTGCGGGGGGACGGTTGTCACCTGGGTCCCGGACCCGCTTGCTTCTTCTATCGCTGCCCCCGACTGAAGAGAGGGCGGCGGGTTGCTGTCGTCTACGCGTCACCAGCCGCCTGAGCCGAGCGGCGCAACGCCTTGACAGGCGCCGGCCTCAAGGTGCGGCGGTCGGGCACCCTGAACCGAGAAGAATATCATCACAGTGAACAAAGATACGAAACAAAAACTGAGAACCGCGACTCGAAACTCACCCCTTCGCGACGCGACGGGGCCGCTTGGAGCCGGCCGTTGAGTCGCGCGGGGGTGCCGTCCTCTTGCTCCTCGCCGTCGGAGCCGATGCCGGGGATGAGGTCGGCCTGCCTCCGGCGACGACGATCGACGCAAGGCGCTGCTGGGGCGACAGCAGCACCCCGCTTTGGGCTACTGGAGGCGGGGAGGCCGACGGCGCGCTCCGCGGCTCCCGTAGTGGGGGCACGGAGGGTGAACGAGACCCCATCGTGAGGAGTGGTGGCACGAGTTGTCGCGCCTCGACTCGGGGCGGATGGAGTCGCCGCGCCACGGGGAACCTGTGCCCCTCTCACGGCGATCCCGCTAAGGGACACGACTGCTTGTTCCGGGCTGATCAGCCCGGGAAGAGGAGGGAGGCGCCTTCCGGCTTGAACTGGTGCCGACAGCGGCCGAGGCGGATGCCGACCCGCCGCTGGGCCGTGAGGACGGCGCCGTCTCCTCATCAGTCCACTCGAACGGGGACTCCTCCTCGTCCGTGTCCGACGGCGCCGGCGAGGGATCCTCGTCCTCGGAGACGTCCCTCTCCCCATTGCGTCGGCGTGAGGCGCGCTTGTCGTTCCTCTCCTTCCTCGTTATCTCCTTCTGCTGGTGCGCCCTCTTGCGCTCCCCTCACCGCTGCTGCCGTGTGGCGGTGTCCCGGGTGATCGTCCAGTCCTCCTCCAGCGGAGGACGAGAGCCGAGGATGCACACATCCCTCATCTGCACAAGCAAGGGAACGATCATCATCCGCGACCAAAACAAACAAATCAAAAAGAAGTCGGGAAAAGACGTACCAGCTCCACGGTGGCCTCAGCCGGGAGCATCGGCAGCACACCCGGCGACGGCCAGAATATGTAGGTGACCCTGGTGGCCTGGATCACCCGGCGCTGGACCTCGTCCAGTGAAGGCAGCGGACGGGCGCTCACGGTCCCCTCGAACGGGGCCCGGTCGTCCGTCATCTCCCAGAGGCGCAGCGTCCGGCGACGGAGCGGGACGACCCCCTGGGCATGGTAGCCGCCGATCACGGTGATGAAATTCACTCCATTTTCGCGGAGTCTCGTGAGGGAGGCAAGGGCATTGTCGAGGAACCGGGGGCGATCCTTCTTCTCCGGCCCGTAGCTCCACCTCGCCGGCGCCCGGTCGTACCACCGGCCGGTGAATTCCGGCCGCGGGTTCTCAAGGTTGTTCTTGAGATAGAACCACCCCTTGTGCCACCCACTGTTGGAAGTAGGCAGGTGGGTGGGGATGTACTCATCCATCCTCCCCTGCTTCCCGCGCAGTCCGGCGCACCCGATGGCCGTGGCGGAGTTGTGGTCCTTGATGACAACAAACTTGTAGAAGTACCTGAATAGGTCCCAGTGGGCTCCCATCTCCAAGTACCCCTCGCACAGGGCCTCGAACGCCGCCATTTGTTGTACGCCATTCGGGTTGAGATTCTGCAGCTCCAGGCCGTACTCTTGGAGCACGGCGCGGATGAATCGTCCCGTCGGGATGGAGAAGCCTCGCTCGTGGAACAGCACGAACAAGACCACATACCCCGCCGGGGGCTGGGGGCGGACCTCCGGCCCGGGGACCCTCCACTCCTCCACTGCAGTCAGCGGCGGCAGCATGCCGTCGGAGGCCAGGCGGTCGAGGTCAGCCCAGGTCACCGACGAGGGAGACTACTTCGACATCTCGTCGGCGGCGGCGATGGCGGCGGCGGGCGTCTCTGGCTAGCGAAGAGAAGGCGCTGCGAGCTCTGCAGTGGGCGCGGCAAATGCGAGGACAAAGGCAAGAGACGGCGGCGGCGGAAAACACAAGAAAGAAGAAGGGGGGAGAACTGGCCGGCGGCTGCGGTATATAAGCGGGGGAATGATTACCTCTCTCCCGCAGTTAATGCCCGTGTCGCCTCGGGCCACGTCCTCCACCCGCCGAAGCGTCGCCCCTTAAAAGGCGCGCCCCACTACTGCTCGCCGCCCACAACCGAGCTGCCACATCACTAGAAGTGGGCCCCGGCAATCTCGCGACAGGCGCGAGATCTCCGCCAGTCACCCCACGACTCGGGCCACGTGGCAGGACACCTGTCTCCGACTTGTTCAAGACTCCAACATTTAACCGCATGCACAAGTCTCCGACTTGTCCGTGGGCTCGGGGGCTACTACCCGCGGGTCCGCTCGCGCGTCCGCACCAGAAAAGACACAACAAAATCTCCTCGTCTCCGTGACAGTTGATCCTGGGAGCGAGTCTCCGACTCCCTCACCAGGCTCAGGGGCTACTGACGAGGCCATGGACCAGGGCCCACCAAGACCCTTGAAAAACACAATACAGGCCCACGTACGGCATGCTCCGGCGGCCGACACAATGAGTGTTATGCTGCTCGAGTACATAAGGGCCCGTACGACTAGTTTCTGCCATGGGCCAGGGTATAGGGGCCCCACGGCCACCCGTACCTCTTCCCCGAGTACGCGGCGACTCGCATGACTAGTTTTCGTCATCGCTCCCGACTACTCGATTCGTACGAGTAGTTTCCGCCTTACGGCCGCGGAAACTCACTCGCATGAGTAGTTTCCGTCTCGCCGCCACAACTACTCGTTCGCACGAGTAGTTTCCGTCACCCACTCGAGTGGGCTTCGCGGAGAAGGCATGGGGCGCGTGGGCCCACCGGATTGGGATCCCGGGATCTCCGCGCACGCTCCCCCGCGTACCGCCACGCGTCCGCCCCGCCGCAGCGGTCCGCCCAGGCCAGGCCACCATCGGCACAGTGGCTGTCGTACCGTGGACGGTGTAATGGATGCTGGGCGGTGTACGGTACATTACACACTACACCCTAAACATTGGGAGACACGGTGTAGACCGCCTACTCACTCGAGTGGTTTCCTATCTCTGACCAATTCAAGACTTGGCCGTCAAGGCCACAGGAACACAGGCCCCGTTGGCACCCCGTGATACCCTGGTATGCGGTCCGCCACGTGTTCGCCTCCCAGCACGGGTCCACCCTGACTGGGTCGATCCTGTGTCAGGGGACAGATCCTCGTACCGCCCCCAAGCTGAGGCGGTACGCATCGTACCACGGAGGGCACGGGAAGCGTTGTGCCACCAACGGCACAGTGCAAGCCGTCACCTATCCGTGGAGCAGGCTACCCTTGTCCTACAATATCAAGAAAAGACAAGTCCTTGATCCCTTGACGGGGTCAGGGCACGTACACTGCCTCCCGTACCCGACTAACTACTCGGAGGAGGGAACGGGGAGCCCTGGGACGGAGGCTTGGGACGCACGGGATCTGCACCGTCACCCAAGGCCCTGTAATAGTGCTTCGCCGCTCCTGCCGTCTGACAACCCGAAGCAGAGAAGGACGGTCTCGCACTGTAGATTAGCTCATGTACACTCGATGTAATCACCTTGGACTCCTCCCTTGCGACTATAAAAGGGAGAGGCAGGGGCACTCTCAACACACGTTCGTCTCCACCCCCATACGCACTTAGCATCGATATCCCATCTCATACAACCACGCACACACGTACACAGGTTCCTGCTACTTGAACCACTTGCACATCAGGGACTTGGGCTCCGCACCCTCTCCCGACCTGTTTGTACTCCCTGTTGCAAACCCCTGAGCATAAGGAACACCCCTTCTCAGACTGGACGTAAGGTATTACTCTCCGAAGGCCTGAACCAGTATAACTCCGAGTGTCTCCTGTGCTACCGTGCGGATCAGAACACGCCCCCTGATATAAATTTACTTGCCGGCGGTAACAAACCCCGAAAGATCTAAACTTGTCTATAGCAAAGATAACATCAAGATGCTCTTTCTCAGTAGTAGCATAATTAATTTGAGCTCCTGACACTATCTTGCTAGCATAAGCGATCGCATCATGCTTCTTATCCTTAGTTTGGCCTAGGACGGTCCCTACCGCATAATCAGTAGCATCACACATGATCTCGAAGGGCAGCTTCGAATCTGGGGGTTGAATGATTGGAGCTGAGATGAGTGTCTTTTTAGAGTATTAAAGGCAGCCATGCACTCATCATTGAAGTCAAAGGGTGCATCCTTAGCTAAGAGGCTTGTGAGGGGTCTCGCAATTTGAGAGAAATCCTTAATAAAGCGGCAATAGAACCCAGCATGGCCTAGGAAGCTACAGATTCCCTTGACATTGATTGGAGGTGGAAGCTTTTCTATCACTTCTGTCTTGGCTCGATCCACCTCTATTCATCATTCAGAAATTTGATGTCCTAAGACAATTCCCTCACGAACCATGAAATGGCACTTCTCCTAGTTAAGAACTAAGTCCTTTTTATGGCATCATTGCAAGACCCTATCTAAGTTCTCAAGACAATGATCTAAAGTTTTTCCATAGACAGTGAAGTCATCCATGAAAACCTCCATGATTTCCTCAATCATGTCTGAGAAGATAGACATCATGCACCTTTGGAACGAAGCGGGTGCACTACACAACCCAAAAGGCATCCTACGATGAGCATGCATTCCATAAGGGCATGTAAAAGTGGTCTTGCTTTGGTCATCGAAATGGATGGGGATTTGGTGAAACCCAGAATACCCATCAAGGAAACAAATGAAGAAATGGTTTGCAAGTCGCTCCAACATTTCATCAATGAAAGGAAGCGGGAAATGATCCTTCCTTGTAGCTTTTTTGAGTTTCCTATAGTCAATGCACATCCTCCACCCTGTGGGGAGGCGTTGGGTGATCTGCTCGCCATGCTTGTTAGGCACAACTGTCATCCCTCCCTTCTTGGGCATAACCTGAACAGGGACAACCCACTCATTGTACAGGGTATATGATCCCTACGTGCATTGTTCTTCCTTCTTCACAACCTCCCTCATCGCATCGTTTAACCTCCTCTAAGGCTCTCTCGAAGGTGGGATCGTGTACAAAGAGTCAGGCTTATTCCCTTGAGGTCTTGGAGGGAGTATCCAAGAATAGATCGATCCTTCTCTAGGACAGCGATGAGTCTCACGAATTCCTCATCCGAAAGTTTATCACTAATGATCACAAGAGACTCGGTATGACCGTGGAGAAAGGCGTAACGGAGGCCTGCAGGTAAGGGTTTTAACTCAATCGGAGGCCTAGGGGGAGTCTTAAATTCAGATAGGTCTTCAGGTTCGACGGAATCGTCTATTTCGTCGATGAAATCTACAACATATTTCTCAAGAAGGGATTCCGGTGAATCAAAAAGGAGAACTCCCTTTACTTCTTTGATTGGTTCAGAATCACTAGGAGGTTCTGTCATGGTGTTTTTGGCTCTAGCAATCTTGACAGACTTCCTTCCCTAGATGGAAGTCAAGATTTCCTTGAGTCGGAGCATCTAAGAGCAATTTTTCGATGGGATGCCCGATCATGGGATCAAAATCTTGGACATCGAAAACATGAAAGTCAAGGACTATATCGATGTCTTTGTGTTTGATGGACACATTTTGCAAGATCGCACATTGTTCTAGGAGTTCACAGGTGGAAACCCGAAAGATTTTGTTGGTCAGAACCAAAGGTTCGTCTCTGAAAAAGCAAAATGCAAATCCATTAGAGATGATATTGGCTCCAACAATGGGACTATAAAGGGCTTCCACTGGGGTTCCTCTTATGACGAAAGGAATGATTGAGGGAGGTGAATTGATCTGGAGAACTTTCGATGATAGCTCCAACTCTTCTGACTATTCGCTTGTCATAATGGTCGTTAATTCCTTCATGTCTTCCTTAAGGAAAGTAGTCTATGAAAGATCTATGGGAGACATGGGGACCGATGGCTTCCTTATGTGGTCATAATTCGAGGTGTTTCCAAATCTTCAGAAAAATCATCCTCTAATTTCAGTGGGGGTTCCGATGGTCGAATTGCTTCTTCCTTTGGAACTCGTGGTTCAGGAGGGAGTCCTGGGGCTGAATCTAAAGATGTCGAGAGTGAAGGATCGGGTTCAGCTACCGGGATGTTCTCATGGCTCAAAACATGCTCTTCTTGGAGGGGTTCCGACTTGGCTACGAAGGAGGTGTTTTCAGTGATATGTGAAGGACCGATTAGGCGAACCAGAGAGGGGGGAGTGAATGGGAGCCGATAAAAATTCTTCTCGAAGGAGATGAGAACTCCAACAAGGCGAACACGGCTTCCAACTCACGTCTCCGACCCAACTACCCAAGTTGGTCAAGACCACGCAGCCACTGGAGTGCTACTGGTCCTAGGAACCAACACTCAACCTTCCTAGCCAAAACTCACCAAAACACACAGCGGAAACTTGCACGGCTTGCTGCCTGTGCTACACCGGTCAGACCGATGGTCTGCTCCGGTCAGACCGGTGACACCGGTCAGACCGGTGGACAGAGCCGGTCAGGCCGGTGGCTACAGCAGCCGCACAGCAAACGTTCCAGGAAGCCTCAGTGAATCCTCTAGGCCCTGGAACAAAAACCACCACGATACACAACCTGTGAGGAAGAAGAACCCCTCACAAACCCTAGCAAAACAACTCCAAACACTCCAAGAACTGATCAGCAGGACCACGGGACAAAACCACACGGACAAGGTTGTTCCCCGAGACAAAAACCCACCAAGGGCTAGCACCGGTCAGACCGGTCAAGAGCACCGGTCAGACCGGTCGTGCCTGGGCAGCTCGGGATGAACAGCGCCCGCGAGTCAACTCCTCCAAATCCAACTCCCGATCTCCCGATCCGCTCCACGGTTTTGCACAAGACTTTGGGAATAGTAGGAACACCTCATGGGTACTCCATAGCCAAGATTTGGTCCACCAAAACTTGTCAAATCAAGAGGAATCGAAGAAATCCCACCAAGAACGCCTCTAACCCTAGAGCCACGAAAACCCCAAAATCGAGCCCCTTTGCTCACGGATTTGGAAGGGGAATCAAAGGGAAAAGAACCACGAAGGGTTCATGCATACATCCCCCACCAAATCCCAAAGAGAAAGGCCTCGAAATCGCTCCAAGAAAATCGCCAAGAAAAGGCTCCGAAAATCACCAAAAAGGAGAAACGGGAAAGACACATCCAAGCCTTGAGGAACCACGCCGAATCATCTATACATACCAAAGAGGTTCATACAAGGTCTAGCTTGCCGCCCGATCATCCTTCCCTCTCACAAGATCTCACCATGAAGCTCTCAAGCTAGTCCTACGAAAATCCTAAGAAAATAGGAAGGAAAATAGGAAAACCAAATGAGCTAGGGTTCCAAGAGATGGCTGCCATCCTCTCACCCCTTGGGTTATATGGAGGCAACCGAAAGACTAAAATACCCTTACTAGCTAACTAGGGATACATGCCCCTCGAGGGCGAAATTGGAAGTCTTTGTCTTCGCACCATCGGACGGATGCCCAGCGACCGCAAACTTGCTTAGCCTCGACGCAAGCCTTGCGATCCCGACGCGTGTCCTCCGCTTCGAAGATTCCGGACTGCGTCGTCGCACACCGGTCAGACCGGTTCTCCTCACCGGTCAGACCGGTACCCACCGGTCAGACCGGTCAGACCCACCGGTCAGACCGGTCTGGAGCTGCTGCACCTCCGTCTTCAGTTCTTCGGTCTTGGCTTTGTGGATCAACCAAGGAACCCAGTGGTTTTCTGGTGAACCACCGGAAACCCCGCGAACTCGGTGTAGCCTCCGCCAATCACCACTCATGACTCGGCTCCCACGTAGTCCCGGCTCGACCTTGGTTTTGAGGCTCAACCAAGAAACCGTCCATGACTTCATCTTGCCGTTCTTGCCACCATGCGGCCCGCACTTGACCCCGCTGGCCACCGGGTCCCTCGAACCAAGCCTACTTGTCTTCTCCACACCTGGAGGCCTCACCGGCAACGACCTTTCACGCTTGTTCTTCACCTGCACCTGCACCAGTCAAGCCGCAACCTGCACCTGCAATACTTAGCCAAGAATCAGTCCACACCACGTTGTCAATCACTCATCACACCAGGAAGCGACCATCCACCGGTCCTCGAACCACACCTGGCTCTCAATCTCCCCCTTGATGAGTGCATTGACAACACACACGTTTTGGTAACCAAGAGAAAAGGAAAAGAAAAGAAACGACTAAAAGAAACTCCAACAAGCGATCGAAAGCCAAAGAAAAGGCAAAGAGCAAGATCACTTGAAGAAGACAAGTCTCGGACCCCTTAGGCAAGGGCAACGGCTCGACACATCCGAGACAAAACATGCTCAAGCAAAGAGCACAAACCATCAAACCAAAGCTCGAAAACCACAAAGAGCTCCCCCTGCACACATGCAAGCTCCCCCTGAACCGATGCAACTCCCCCTGGACAAATGCATGCGAACCACTTCACAAAACAGAGCAGCTGCAACAGCTCAGCTCTGACCGGTCAGACCGGTCGACACCACCGGTCAGACCGGTGGGCAACATGTGAACAGGACCAGCACTCTGACCGGTGACCTCAACCGGTCAGACCGGTGCACAACAGAGCCCAAAAATAGCTCGAAACCACCTGAAAACCTTCCAAATGCATTCAGTTGGCCAAAACATGCTCAAACTTCTCCCCCTTGTTGACAATGCATGAATCAAGCCAAAAATGCAAAAGATGCAACCTAGAGCTTCTCAAATAGACAAAATTCAACATAGGATGCTACACATGTCCAAACGAGCAAGTTAGATACTCTATAGCTTCGTAAAGACATAAACTTCATGATCACCAAGTTTCACAACCATTGGGCGAAGCTAAGATAGAATTAAGCAATTTTGCGAAAAATTACCCTCTCATGAGCAAAGTCCTAAACATGAGCAAAACATGTCAAAATGGCAAAGCCACACAAACTTCATGCTAGGACAACCATTCTAAGCATAAGACCATCATAAACACCCACAAGCACCTCATGTCATGTCAAAGCCACCGAGCCATGTGCCTACTTCTATATATGAGACTTCTCATTGGTAGGCATCATGCAACGATTTAGCACCCAAAGCAAATTAAAATTAGCACATATGACATGGGAGCACATTTTTCAAGCAATTTACATTTCATTTTCAGATTTATAATTGGTACATGAAATGTCTTTGCGACAAAAAAGGAACTTATGCCCCTCCACAAGATGAAGCATGGGGGCTAAACATTCATGATGGCAAATGAGCCTTTGGCCCCATATGATCAAAATAAGCTATCCAACCACAAATTAAGCATAGCCAAGCCACTAAAACATGTCAAGATCATGTAAAGGCATTTACTCACAAGAGAGCATATATATGAAATTTTTCAAAAACATAGCCATCAACCATGGATACAAACCAAGATTATCAAGAGCTAAGCCAAACTAACCATAGCTTACCAAATTAGCTCACAAAGACATATATGTCATTCCATGGTGAACAATGTGTATAGGAGAAGCCTTTCCTAATCAATGCATATGATACAAAATGCATGCAACCTAAGATACAAAGATGCCTATACATCATGTTACATATGCCATGCCAAATGCAAGAAATGCACAAAGGAAAGCTATACATATGCTACAAAGGAGCTCCCACACGCCAACTCAAGAAATCAAGCAAACACCAAGCTCCCCCCGCAAACGAGTGAAAGTTGCTTGATCTAGGGGTTTGGTGAAAATATCGGCTAGTTGTTCATGTGTGGGTACATGGATCAAAGCTATCTTCCCTTTCTCTACGTTGTCTCTCAGAAAATGATACCTCACTTCTATGTGCTTGGTTTTGGAATGGAGCACTGGGTTCTTTGCAACGCTTATGGCACTAGTGCTATCACATTGAAGTGGGACATGGGTATACTCCTCACCAAAGTCACTCATGGTGTATGTGATCCAAAGGAGCTGAGAGCAACAACTAGCTGCGGCCACATACTCTGCCTCGGTAGTGGATTGAGCAACACTCGACTGTTTGCGGGAAGACCAAGATACCAAAGAAGAACCCAAGAACTGGCAAGTCCCAGAAGTGGACTTCCTATCCAACCGACACCCGGCAAAATCCGCGTCTGAAAATCCATGAAGCGCCAAAGAAGAAGACGCAGAGTACCAAAGGCCGAAGTCGGGAGTGTGTCGCAAATACCTGAAAATGCGCTTGACTGCTTGCCGATGCGAAGTCCTCGGAGAAGCTTGAAAACGAGCGCACAGACACACCGAGAATTGAATGTCCGGCCTCGTCGCCGTCAAGTAGAGGAGTGACCCGATCATGCTCCGGTACTCCTTTTGGTCCACGTGTTCACCTTCCTCGTCCGCATCAAGAACTGTAGTCGTACTCATAGGCGTCGCCATGGCCTTGGAGTCCTCCATCTTGAACTTCCTCACAATGTCCTTGGTGTACTTAGCTTGGTGCACAAATGTTCCTTCCTTTGATTGCTTGATTTGTAGCCCGAGGAAGAACTGCAACTCACCCATCATGCTCATCTCAAATTCCCTGCTCATGTCTTCTGCAAACCTTGCAACAAGAGAGTTAGACGAGCCACCAAAGACAATATCATCCACGTATACCTGCACAATCAGGATATCTCTGTCCTGCCTGAGGAGAAACAAGGTCTGGTCGACCTTCCCCATCTCAAACCCTCTCTCAAACAGGAACCCCCTCAACCTACCATACCAAGCTCTAGGCGCCTGCTTCAACCCATACAGCGCCTTCCTCAACTTGTAGACCCGGTGAGGGTACTTCTCACTCTCAAACCCCGGTGGTTGCCTCACAAACACCTCTTCCTCCAACACACCGTTCAGAAAAGCACTCTTCACATCCATCTGGTACAACTTGAACCCTTTAGCCACGGAAAAAGCTAGAAGGATCCTGATCGCCTCCAAACGAGCTACAGGAGCGAAAGTCTCCTCGTAGTCGATCCCCTCTTTCTGACTGTACCCCTGAGCAACAAGTCTCGACTTGTTCCTCACCACTTCTCCTTTCTCTCCCTGTTTATTCTTCCACACCCATTTTGTCCCAATCGGCTTACACCCTGGGGGAGGGTCAACCAACACCCAAACTTGGTTCCTCTCAAAATTCTCCAACTCCTCATGCATCGAGTTAACCCAATTATGATCAGATAACGCATGTCCAATGTCTTTGGGCTCAAAATTAGCAACAAAAGCAGCATGAGCGAAATGAGAATTGTTCCGAACCCTCGACCGTGTAGTACGTTCATTCATGTCGCCGATGATTCTCGAAGCTGGGTGATCCACTTGCACTCGTCGGGGAGGTTCTCGCCTTGATGCTACCTCCCCCTCAACAGCAGCTTCGCCTTGATCTGGGTTTGTCGTTGTAGGTGTGGGAGAGGGTCCATTCTCGATCGTCGTCGAAGTAGTAGGTACATGTTCAGCCGCGGGCATCACACCGCCATCTTCATCATCTCCATGTTCATGCTCCTCCTCCTGAAAGATCTCCTCGCCAAGTTCGTCGTCACCTGCACACTCAAAAACAAGCTGACTACGTGGCTGTGTCTCGTCGAAGGTTACCTCGCAAGTCTCCACGATTTGGTTAGTTTCAAGATTGAGCACACGAAATGCTCTAGAATGAGATGCATAACCAAAGAAAATACCATCGACAGACCTAGCCTCGAACTTGTCCAACTTCTTCCCTTTCTTCAGAATGAAGCATTTACAACCAAAGACATGGAAGTGACTCACCTTGGGTGTGCGACCGTGCATCAACTCATAACAGGTTTTCTTCTTGTGAACCCTGAGGTAGATCCTGTTCGACACATGGCACGCGGTGTTGACCGCCTCAGCCCAGAATCTTCTCGGAGTCCTATGCTCGTCGAGCATCGTCCGAGCCATCTCGCACAAGGTCCTGTTTTTCCTTTCCACCACGCCATTCTGGGGAGGCGTATACGGACTCGAAAACTGATGTTCAAGACCCAAGTCATGGCAAAAAGTTTCGAAGCGAGAGTTTTTGAATTCCGAGCCATTGTCACTGCGGATCGCTCGTATGGCATCTCCGTGCCTCTCGTTTCTTAACCTCAAGACAAGATCTCGAACAAAACCAAACGTCTCCCCCTTCTCCTCAAGAAAGAACACCCACGCATACCGAGAGTAGTCATCCACCACAACAAGGACATACCACTTCCCACCCGCAGATCGCACACGAGCTGGGCCAACAAGGTCCATATGGAGCAGCTCGCATGGACGCTCAGTCATCACATCGGTGAGAGGCGGGTGAGAAGAGGCTACCATCTTGGCATGCCTACACGGCGCACAAACCAACTCTTTCTCAAACCTCAATCGTGGCAATCCTCGGACCAAATTGAGTTTACTCAAGCGAGACAAAAGGTCAAAGCTCAAGTGACCCAACTTCCTATGCCACTTCCACAACTCACTCGAAGAACCAGCCAAGAAGCAACGCTCCACACCAGAAGACTGAGAAAAATCAGCTCAGAACACCTGACCCTCGGGAACGACCATGCAAACAAGATCCCCCCGAGAATCTAAAATCCGAGAACCACCAGGCCGAAACAACACCTCAAAACCCTCATCCAACAACTGGGACACAGAAAGCAAATTGTATCCAAGCGATTGAACAAGGGCAACACGCCTGAGAGTGATCTTATCGCTTACCTTAATCTCACCTTCTGATAGCACACGCCCTCGCCCATTGTCCCCAAAGGTGATGTACTTCTTTGTCACCACCGGGACGAGACTTGAGAACCACCCCTTGTCTCCGGTCATATGCCTCGAGCAACCGGAGTCAATCAACCAAATGTTCTTCAAGTCTCCCACCTGAAATTCAAAAGCGAGCACGTGAGTGAACAAACGACTCAGCACTGGGGTTAGTACCAAAAGAGTAAAACCAGTGCCGAGCCATTTGCTCCAAAGTGGGGTTAGCACAAACCAAATCATCACGCCTATCAAAGCTACCACCACGGTAACCACCACGAGGGAACCAACCCTCTCTAGCTGGAGGAGAACGAAAACCACGAAAGGGAAACCGTGGATCGTACCTCCGCTCCATCTCAAAGCTACGACTCTTCTCACCCTCGTATTGAGCACGAGGTGGAGAACGCCTAGCAAACTGACCACCTGCAAACTTTCCAGACCAACCACCAGAACCACGACCTCCAGAACCAAACCGAGCATCCTCACGAGCACGAAACCTGATTCGCTGTCTGCCCAGACCTGCACCGGTCTGACCGGTGTAGTACACCGGTCTGACCGGTGTGGCTCGGCCAGCAGCAACACCTGCAGCCTTCCGGTCTCCCCAAGCCGGAACCGTCCTCACAATCGCCTTGGCCCTGGGCATCTGCATACGAGGCTCAGGTACACCATTAGAGGGGTGGTACCTGTCCCTGTTAGCCCACTCTCTAGCCATTCTCTCCTCACGCTTCCTCTTGAAGCAAAACTCATCCTTGTGACCATCTCTCCCACAATACCCACAATGGAACTTTATGGGCTGTGGCTTAGGCTTAGGCTTGGGTTGGGGCTGCCCACTCGGCTTCTCACCCTTCTTCTCTCCTTCCTCACCTCCCTTTGGGCTCACAAACTTCACCGGTTTCTGAAAATCATTTGTTGGGTGAGGGAATATGGGTGGATCTGGAGTAGTGTCAAGTTTGTTTCTGAGATGGTTGGGCTTGGGCTCAAATTTGTTCTTGTGTCTATTTGGTGGTGGGATAGGAATCTCTCCAACTCTCTCAACTCCCTCACCACAGTTCTCTCCAAGCTTGTCAGCCCCAAGTGCCTGACCATCATAGCGTTTGAAAGCCGCTATCATGATACCGAGCTGAGGCTCCTGACCCGACAACCAGCTCATACATTTTCTCAGCTCATCATTTTCATCCTGCAGGCGATCAACATAATGTGCAAGCTCCAAATTCTTAACCGCATGCAATTCACAAGTAGAGCAAGAAGTGGGAATAGGCTCTTTCAACTTAGCCTCAAGTGAAACAGTGTAAGCATGCATCTCATCAATCTTTCCATGTAGAACAGGGCAAGAAGTGCAAGCACCTAGCAAAGCAGGTCTAGACTTAAGCTCAGCCACTTCAACCCTAAGCATATCTAGTTCATCACAAGTAGAAGCATGCTTATCCTTAAGAGCAGTAAGATCAGCTAGGTACACAGAGCAATCACAGCAATCAATCTCATCAGAAACCACAGGAGAAGCCTTAAGCGAATCAATCTCAAGCTTAGCATCTAGGTTCTGGGTTTCTAGCTCAGCCACACGGTTCCTAGCATCTTCTAGTGAGGCCCTAAGCTCTTTCCTCATCTTCTTGGCCTCTCTAAGCATGTGATCGCGGTTATCAAGCAAGTCAACCAACTCATCATTCTCCTTGCGCAAAGAAGAGAGCTCATCACATACCTCATCCTCGGAGTCAGAGTCCGAGTCACTCTGGTGGCTCTTCTTGCTGCCGGAGCTACGGGCCATGCCGCAGAAGCCATCTCTCGCGAAGCAGCTCAACCCGCTCAAGTTCCTGGATGACTTCTTGTTCTTGCGCCGATCACCTTCATCTTCACTGCTACTCGAGCTTGAGGAAGAGTAGGCGGAGCTGGAGTCGACGTCGCTCGCTCCGACCATTGCTCGAGCCTTCCTGCCGCGGCCATCCTTCTTCCTCGACCGTCGCTCGTCCTTGTGCTTGTTCTTGTGCTTGTGATCGCGCCTCGATCGGTACTTGCCATCCTTGCTCGATCGGTGCCTGTAGCCGTCCTTGTAGCCGTCCTTGTTCTCCGTCTTCTCCGGGCAGTCGGCAACGAAGTGTCCTGGCTTGCCGCACTGAAAGCACGTCCGTGCTGTCCTCCTCGTGTTCACCCGGTTCTCGTGCAGCCTCTCGAACCGCCTGGTCAGCAACGCCAGCTCGTCCTCTCCAAGCACGTCGAACTCCTCATCTGGCAAAGACATCAAAGAAGACAAAGAGTACATCCTGGAGGATGCGTTAGCATTAGACTTGGCTCCTTTGCCACTAACGAGAGCGAGACTATGAGAATCAGTCGGGCTCTCGATCTTGGCTGTCATACCACGGTCCAACTTAGCCGACTTGAGCTTCGAGAACAGCTCGTTCACCGTCAAGGTGTCATACTTCTCGGACTCAACAATAGCCTCAAACTTCCCGTCCCATACGGTACGATCCAACGAGTGCAAGAGCTTCACGGCTCTATCATGATCATTGTATGGAAGGACGTCCACATTGGCTCTCATGTTGTTCACAACGACCGTAAATCGCTGGAAAAGGGCATCGACGGACTCGCCGGGGAGATGAGTGAAGTTCTCGTACTCTCTCCGGTAAGTCGCGTACATCCGAGCCTGAACCTGAGCATTCCCAGCATGAGCATCCTTCAACTGCTCCCAAATCCTACAAGCTAAGTCCTCTGTCTGAACCCGATCGAATTCAGGCTGACACAGAGCACGAAACAAGTAGTCGACAGCCTTGTTGTTGGCTTCGAACATATCCCTCGATCCTGGAGCAAGGAAGTTCATCGGATGAACATAAGCTGTGTTCACCGTGACATCCCAAAGGATCTGACCCTTTCCGCGGAGGAACGCCGCCATCCGCCTTTGCCACATCTGGTAGTTCTTCCCATCGAAGTGCGGAGGACCCGAACCCCGTTCCTGGTACGCCATCTTTGGATCTTAGACTGGTAAGAGTCAATAAAGACCCGAACCGGCTCTGATACCAATTGAAGGACCGATTAGGCGAACCAGAGAGGGGGGAGTGAATGGGAGCCGATAAAAATTCTTCTCGAAGGAGATGAGAACTCCAACAAGGCGAACACGGCTTCCAACTCACGTCTCCGACCCAACTACCCAAGTTGGTCAAGACCACGCAGCCACTGGAGTGCTACTGGTCCTAGGAACCAACACTCAACCTTCCTAGCCAAAACTCACCAAAACACACAGCGGAAACTTGCACGGCTTGCTGCCTGTGCTACACCGGTCAGACCGATGGCCTGCTCCGGTCAGACCGGTGACACCGGTCAGACCGGTGGACAGAGCCGGTCAGGCCGGTGGCTACAGCAGCCGCACAGCAAACGTTCCAGGAAGCCTCAGTGAATCCTCTAGGCCCTGGAACAAAAACCACCACGATACACAACCTGTGAGGAAGAAGAACCCCTCACAAACCCTAGCAAAACAACTCCAAACACTCCAAGAACTGATCAGCAGGACCACGGGACAAAACCACACGGACAAGGTTGTTCCCCGAGACAAAAACCCACCAAGGGCTAGCACCGGTCAGACCGGTCAAGAGCACCGGTCAGACCGGTCGTGCCTGGGCAGCTCGGGATGAACAGCGCCCGCGAGTCAACTCCTCCAAATCCAACTCCCGATCTCCCGATCCGCTCCACGGTTTTGCACAAGACTTTGGGAATAGTAGGAACACCTCATGGGTACTCCATAGCCAAGATTTGGTCCACCAAAACTTGTCAAATCAAGAGGAATCGAAGAAATCCCACCAAGAACGCCTCTAACCCTAGAGCCACGAAAACCCCAAAATCGAGCCCCTTTGCTCACGGATTTGGAAGGGGAATCAAAGGGAAAAGAACCACGAAGGGTTCATGCATACATCCCCCACCAAATCCCAAAGAGAAAGGCCTCGAAATCGCTCCAAGAAAATCGCCAAGAAAAGGCTCCGAAAATCACCAAAAAGGAGAAACGGGAAAGACACATCCAAGCCTTGAGGAACCACGCCGAATCATCTATACATACCAAAGAGGTTCATACAAGGTCTAGCTTGCCGCCCGATCATCCTTCCCTCTCACAAGATCTCACCATGAAGCTCTCAAGCTAGTCCTACGAAAATCCTAAGAAAATAGGAAGGAAAATAGGAAAACCAAATGAGCTAGGGTTCCAAGAGATGGCTGCCATCCTCTCACCCCTTGGGTTATATGGAGGCAACCGAAAGACTAAAATACCCTTACTAGCTAACTAGGGATACATGCCCCTCGAGGGCGAAATTGGAAGTCTTTGTCTTCGCACCATCGGACGGATGCCCAGCGACCGCAAACTTGCTTAGCCTCGACGCAAGCCTTGCGATCCCGACGCGTGTCCTCCGCTTCGAAGATTCCGGACTGCGTCGTCGCACACCGGTCAGACCGGTTCTCCTCACCGGTCAGACCGGTACCCACCGGTCAGACCGGTCAGACCCACCGGTCAGACCGGTCTGGAGCTGCTGCACCTCCGTCTTCGGTTCTTCGGTCTTGGCTTTGTGGATCAACCAAGGAACCCAGTGGTTTTCTGGTGAACCACCGGAAACCCCGCGAACTCGGTGTAGCCTCCGCCAATCACCACTCATGACTCGGCTCCCACGTAGTCCCGGCTCGACCTTGGTTTTGAGGCTCAACCAAGAAACCGTCCATGACTTCATCTTGCCGTTCTTGCCACCATGCGGCCCGCACTTGACCCCGCTGGCCACCGGGTCCCTCGAACCAAGCCTACTTGTCTTCTCCACACCTGGAGGCCTCACCGGCAACGACCTTTCACGCTTGTTCTTCACCTGCACCTGCACCAGTCAAGCCGCAACCTGCACCTGCAATACTTAGCCAAGAATCAGTCCACACCACGTTGTCAATCACTCATCACACCAGGAAGCGACCATCCACCGGTCCTCGAACCACACCTGGCTCTCAATATGATCTAAGATTTTCATCCCTTCGTTCGGAGTTTTGTGGAAGAACGACCCTCCAGAAGCATTATTGAGATATTGGGCTGAGTCCTGATCGAGACCTATGTAAAAGTGTTGAAGCAACATAGCGTCGAGTATCGATAGGACGGGGCCAGATTTCACCAAGAGTGAAAATCTAACCCAGGCCACACCTAAGGATTCCTTCTCATTCTGCTAGAAGCATAAGATATCCTTTCGTAAAGCAACGATGCGGGCCATGAGGAAGAACTCAAGACAAAATTTGTCTACAAGGTTGTCCCAGTTGCCGTTCACGCAACCTACGGTTTTCGTGTACCATTGTTTAGCCCCCTCTACAAGAGAAAAGGGAAACAATTTCCACTTAAGGGCATCATGTGACATGCCTGCAATGGCGATGCATGAACACACTTGATCAAACTCCCGCAGATGGTGGTATGGGTTATCACTACTTAACCCGGTGAAGGAAAGTAATTGAACCATAGTGATATAGCCGGAAGGGATTTCATAGCCAGGTGTGAGAATTGGGTTCTCAGAAGATGGTGGCTCAAAGTATTTCCCTCTCAGAGCGGAGAAGCTTAAAATGGTGGGCTGCTCCATGATAACGGGGGTGAAGACAGAAATAAAGAAAAATAAAATATACGAGGACCACTAGGTTCGAAGATAGAAACAACAACCATTCCCCGACAACGATGCCAGAAAGCTTGTAGGGTATTTTAGTGACACACGAATGAATCCGCAGGCGCACGGATATCATTATAGCTTTCACCTCAGAGTATTCCAAGAGTATCGAATCCAAGGGAACGTATGTGCACTAACTTCTGTTGTAATGGTCCAAGGACACACCACGATATTAAGCACTAGAGGAGAGGATTCCTATGGATAGCTCTACAGATGAGATTAAAGGTCGATCTCTCAAGAACTTGCTTCGGGCACCGGCTTACCCCTGATCTGTCAGGCGACTCCAGCCTACGTTTCTAAGACGAACCTCAACCTGCACTATATCCGAACGTGGAGGATTTTAAAGGATCAACAGGGCTGTCACCACCTGCGATCTACCTCTACCCACTACTAGATTTTCTCCCTAATGCAACACATGAAATGTGTTGCAATATGCCATATTTGGTTGCAATAGGCGCAATTGCAACCATTTTTTTTCGTCAACCATGTGATGCGAAAGGCCGCGTTGCATTAGCCTGTAGCAACTGTGGTCTTTTTGTGGTTGCAAAAGTTTTTCTATTGCAACGCAATGCGGCGTTGCAACTAGCATTTTAGACCATGCTCGTATTGGTTGCAAATTATTCTATTGCGACGCATCTGGTGTTGCCATAGGTGCAATTGCATCGTACACAACGCGTTGCAATTTCTAAAATCTTTTGTTGCAAAGTATTATCTTGCTACGCTTTGTTTCTGGTTGCTATAGGGGGAACCACCTCTATTACCACGAAAGTTATTTGGGTGCAATATGTGATTTCCTGTATTACCACAAAATTTTGATTTCGATGCTATAGGTAGTATTGTCTGATGCCACGAAATTGGTTACATTGCTACAGGTGGTATCCTCTATTGCCACGCAGCATATGGATGGTTGTTATAGGTGTAACATTCTATTACAACCAATATATATAGGATGGAGGCAATAGGTTTGGCACTCTATTGCCACATAGTTTGCTTGGTTGTAAGATGTGTCCTCTATTATTGCTTCGAAAATGGTTTGGTTGCCAAAAGTTCAAGTCTCTATTACCACCATGATACAGGGTTGCTACAAGTTGAACTTACTATTGCCACGTTTCGTTTTGGCAAAGAAAAATAAGGGTTGTGAAAGGATGACTTATCATTTGCAACGTCGAAAATGGTTTGGTTGCCAAAAGTTCATGTCTCTATTACCACCATGATACAGGGTTGCTACAAGTGCACCTTACTATTGCCACGTTCCTTGTTGGCAACGAAAAACACGAGTTGTGATAGGATGATTTATCCTTTGCAACGAAAGGTGTATTCTGCCACGCTCATTTATATAGCAGCAATAATTTGAAACATTAAATAACATCATCAGGTATATATAATTATGCATTTATAGTTCATGAAACAACATTCAACCATCCACTGAGTTATTACATGACACACGAAGTACTGAAATACTGAAAAGTTTCGGACGGGACATTGTTTCAACACATAGTAGGCTAATTTGATAGGAAATGAAGATCTTGGTCAGCAAATGGTGACTTCGAGAGGATCCCAACACTTGATCAGCAAAGGGTGACTTCAATGCAAGGAGCTCGCATCACCTATTTGCTCCATTCGACATGGCTTAGTCTCCTGAAAAGAATCAACAACATTTTTAAGCTAGCATCAAATAATCTCTAATATTGGAATTTGTGCAGCAACAACATGTAGCAAACCAAAGTTTGATTGCGATTCATAAAATTGTTAGAATGACATCAAATAATTATCACAACCATAAACACACTTTGACAGCTGAAACATGAATTACATTCATAGCAGGAAGAGGAGTTGCAAAAATTTCACTCATGTCTTTTTGGTGCTTTGTCGTCTCCTTTGTGCAGCTTGTACCTGTAGCTGTTGAGATGAAATTTGTTTAACAGGGGGGATGGCGGATTGTGCTTCAGGATTGTTAACAGCTTTAGTACTTCTAGTTTTGCGAATGACTTGTTTAGCAACGACTTCAGATTCCTTCTCCTATGAACCAATCATTTGGAAGGAAAAGATTAGGCGTCATTTTATCAGTAACTGATGATATGTAGTAGTAAAAAGTTGTGAATTCAAGAACAACCTGAGTAGAAGAGAGCACATTCCTGGAGTCTGTCTGTACATTTCCAGTTGTAGTGATTGATGGAGCCGCCGCCACGTCTGCAGATTCAATGACATTGTTGTTTTGCTGGGTGATTGATGCAGCCGCCGCCACGTCGGCAGATTCAGTGACATTGTTGTTTGGTTGGACAGATGTTGGCAGGACAATCTATGAAAGGATACAGACATTCAGATATAGAATCTAAGGAAAGAAAGTCATTCATGCAACTAGCTTGACCAGTACCTGTGGAAATTGTGCATGTGCATTTGCTGCTTGCAACATTGAAAGGAACTCTTGCCTAAGCTGTTGCAGATCAGCCTCCCTTTTCTTGTTACTTTCTTCAAGTTGTCGTGCATGTTCTCTCCTTTCTGCTTCCCTTTCATCTTCCCATGTTGACATTTTTTCTTGTAGCAGCCCAAATGCATCCATGAGCTCGACGTGTTCCTGATGCTGTAGCTCTTCCCTACGAATTTGTTCTTGGCGCTCCGCATTGAGCAGCTGCCTTCTAGTTGGGTTTTTTGCCAGGTACCCATTACCATGCAACTTGGTTGATTTGCACTTTGTGACTTCCTTGTATGCCTTCTGGAACATCTCATTTTTTTCCTTTTGGGAAACGAAGTTGTTCTCTGCATTTGATTCTACCTCAGCAATAACGCTACTTGCTTTGTCCTAACATTTATAAGGCACAGATGGAGGAGTTAGTTGAACAAGAAATTGCTTGCATTCTATTATTGCATGGACTGTGTATAGTAATGTATGTACACATTCATTGAGAACTCACATAGACATTTTTAGATTGTTCGTCTGTCCATTCCCCATGCTTAGTGTGAGTTAACCACCAAAGTTCCATATCATCGGGCTCTTCACCAGTTTCTGGGTCTCTCTGTTAAGCCAAGAATATAACAAATTAGTTATTCATCCTGCAAGACAGATTGGAGATGTGCTTCTCCAGTTATTACCTTCTCATAGCTACGCTGAGAATAAGGCTTACAACCTGACAAATGTCTTGTCATTTGTGGGCCTCGAATCACAGAATTTTGTGCGCTCCTTTCCAAAAGAATGTCAAGATTTCAACAATAATCTTAAAGACTCAGACATTGCCATTTGTATGAAAAATGTATTGCTCAGTAATAGTAATAATGTGGAACAAACCTTGAATTTAGCAGTACTGAAATACTTCAACAGATAGTGCCATTCAACAATATCTAATTCTTTAGGCTTATCTAACATTCTCTGGTGGTAGCTGTCGTATGTCCTGGCCGTAGCACTGAAAGTTGAACGCCATCCTTTGTAACGCTCCTTAGCAATGTCCCATATCTTTTCCCTTGAATCAGCATTATCCTCCATGTCCCACTTTGCCTATTATATAATCACAATAGCATGCAAATACTATGTGAGTTGTTACATTAGTTTATAATTGAATTGTATTCAAAAGCAAAGTTTATGATTACCAATACATCAGTTGCTATTGCGTCTTTGACTTCTTTCTTGACATGTTTCCATGATTTCACTCCAATGACTGGCGTCCTTTTCCTTGTATACATGACTACTTCATCGACGAATGAGTGGTAGTTATTACCTACCGGTCCTCCATGTTTGGAGAATTGAATGTCCAACTGCTGTTTGCCCACCTTGATTCTCTTGGCGATTACCTTCAAGGCTCTTACGGGACCACGTCCTCTTTTCTTCACATTTTGTGAGCCTATTCCATGGGAACAAAATGTAATAATACCCACAAAAAAACATACTATGCATAGACAGATAATTTCTAATAAACACTAGTTACCATCTGCTTGCTCCTGCTATTTCCAACGCCGAGCATGAGATGGAGGCTTCACTGGAGGTGTTGCGTTCATGTCATGCCTGTGTTGCAAAATAAAGGTGGGGTCCACATACCATTCTGGAGACAATTTTGTGGCATGATGAGCTAGCATAATTTGTAGTCTGACAAAGAATGGTAATTTGCTTGCCAATTAGGAGAGGGATATTACCGATGTCATCAAGTAGTCCTGCAACATTCAGGTATTCTTGGTATGTGTCGATTGTGTCCTCCCTAAATATGTCTTTTAATTCTGAAAAAGGATCCATAATTAATTTCAATCATGTGAGTGAACTGCAAAATCATGAGTATATATATAAAAATATTGGGCTGTACCATATCTTACCCAAGGCTTTCTTCTCTTTATGCAGTGCAGCTAGCCAAACTTTGTATTCATCTAATTCAGATTCTTCGACTTCTTCATCATCATCATCATGTGTGGAAACACTTTTGGATTTCAATGGTGTTATGGGCATGGTATGGTTTTTAGGTATTGGCTCTTTGGATACAACTAAGCTGATCACCATCTCCTTGTGAATCTTTTTCATTTTTGCTACATCGACATCGTAGTCGATCTCAGTCAGTGTTGCTTCCGCAGGAGATTCAGGAATTCTAGTCTTGTAGTAAACCAAGTCCCTGTTCCGATACCCCAATTTTTGTTTCAACCTGTTTATGTTTTTAAGGGTGATTTGTTTTCCAAGAGGTTTACATGTATTTTTTTATCTGCCTCCCCATCTCTACCCTTTTCAATCATATACATAGTCCAAATCTGCTCATCTTTTGATCTGCGCATTCATCGATGGCATTTCAATAATTTGAAGAAATTTGGTGTGCAAATCACGTGAACAAATGCATGAAATCTCGGGTACCAGTGCATGCACAAATGCATGAAATATAGGTGGCAGTACGAGGGGAAAGATCGAACGCGAAAACAACATACCGGGCCTCGGTCGTCTCGTCCTGAGACGAAGGTACCACATCTTGGTCTGCATCTAGGCCGTCGATGATTACTTCTGCGTCGCCCGAACCTTGTGATGCTCTTTGGGACGAAGGTGATGACCCAAAGAGCGCAGTCGTCGCCCTAGCCCTGGTGGACATGCTGCTGGGAGGTTCAGCAGTCGCCGTACCAGAGGTTGGTGTGAACATTGGAGGTAGCATCACCGACGAAGGTGTGCGCAGCATTTCAGACGACGAAGGGGTCACCCTTGTCGCCTCGCTGGACGTCGGCATCCTCGTGTAAGGCAAGAAGCAGCTTGGCGGCGGTGCCGGTCGTCGTCGACTACCCGGCCCCTAACTGACTGATATGTAGATTGGTTTTGCGAGGGGATTAGGGAGGGAAACAAAAGACGCACGACTTACTACTCTAATAACCCGGCGTTTTGCAACAACATGGTGGCCTCAGTCATGATAGCGCGGTAGTTTGGGCCTTTGTTAAATATTTTGGATGGGAAAACTGGCGCCACATTCCAAATCGTTGGCTACGAAATTTTCTGAACGCTTGGCGTATTTGAGGGGTGCGTTTTCATGTGTCCCGCTGACGAGTGGGTCCCACTTAGTTTTATATATATTTGTAAAGACGATGCGTTGAACATAATCAAGTTTTATAAATATAGTTTTATATAAGTTATACTAGTTTAATTCTTGTTTACTATGTAACTGCACAAGATGACACATGTTATTATATATTGCTTACAGAAAAGTTTTTGTGGTCAAAGTAAATTTTGAATATCATCTTTCCACCAACTTTAGCAGAATAACATTCCTCACATCAATTTCGTACCAGAGTAACATGCATCACACAAATTAAGTAACCAACATAAAGATCGGCAGGCAGTGCGTACGATATATGAGGACTGAGTTTACACATAGGCTTCCCAAGCCACGATGACACCACATCAACTAAGGATCATCAAAAACATGCTCCACATCGACACAAGTTGATAGACACATCGACCAAAGACACAACTTCAGAGACATGCTTCGAGTTTATTTGCTGGATTTCTACAAAGTTCTGCCTAAAATGACGCCAAAGCCTCTCTGCAAGGTCCCTCCTCAGTGCCAGATAAATTTCCTCAAAAAAAGAAAGCATTCACCGAACTGTCAGAACAATTGAATTCCTGATAACTGAAATCCTGTGAACTGAAAGAATTTTTAGCAGTCAGTTGAAGTTTCAGACCATAAGAATTCCAGATGTAAAGTGAATTCCTGATGAGTAGAAGACAAGAAAGAAAGCAAACATGTAAACTGAAATCCTGAATGTCTTTTATGGTGCATCGTGTCTGGAACAAATTAATCAAAACATATCAGCAATCAAAAACTTTTTACCTTGTATCAGATCACATTAAACGCTTCCTTGAGTGTGAAGAAGAACCAATCACACTCATTCCGGATCCTACACTCCTCGCTGCAGAACCTATGCCATGAGTACCAAGCATACCATCCTGCGTGGTTGCCACACCCGCGACTTGCACACTGAAAATCGTCCTGGCGAGGTACGGGCGCCGGCACCGACGGCACGACAACTGCCGCCGACGGCCTTAAGTCCCACGTCGCCGAAATGATCCTGGAGCGGCGTTTCGTACAAGTCAAGTTTTTCCAAGGAAGCGCTGTCGCCCCCTCTTCGGGTCCCTCGACCCAGCGCAGGAGCCGCCAGGCCTCGTCGTCGTCGGCCTCACCGCTGTTGGGCATGTAGAGGAAGAGGGCGAGAGCGTACATCGATACCTTGTGGCCCGCCTCCGCGGCGCGCCTTAGCTGGTCGAGGCACGACATGATTACGCCGCACTTGTTCCCTAATAATGCGAGGCGCAACCCGCTGCGGAACAAGGCCTCCGGGTTGCTGACGGTGGCCAGTGTGGTGATGAGCACCGCGTGAAAATCCGAGCAGAGGTTGAATCGACGCCGCAGGACACGTTTCAGGGGTAGGCGTCGTCCGACCGTGGCGGCGCTGCACACCACGCACATTGCCTTACATGTTGCGCGCAGGTTGCGGAGATCCTCCATGGCGTCCTCTGACTGAGCAGCGACTCGGGAGACGATGTCAATCGTCAGCTCCGTCGGCAGTTCCACCAGCCTCGACGCCTCGTAGCGTGCCGCGGCGACCTTTTCCATGGAGTGATTGCAGTTCATCACGCGCGGGGGCTGATTGGATGTGCGAGGATGTGCTCCCCGGCGAGGATGAGGTAGAAGATGAAGGCGAGATGTCAGGGGAGATGGAGAAGAACCGCCGCCGCCAGATCAGGTTGCTGATTGAATTAGGGGTGGTCCCAGGGTATATTGGGTTTAAGAAAATTGTGCTTTCATAGGGAGGACACGTAATCACAGATTTGTGGGTCCCACCTGTCGGCACCTAGATTGTGATGTGTTCTTGAGTTGTTCATGGACCTAATTAACTTGATTCTTTGATTCGTATAATCATAGCTACAAACTTGTTTAGATTTCACAAATGACGTCCAAATCAGGAAATTTTTTCCTACATACTTAGAAAACAATAATCAAGCTCATGGTGTACACTGCATCTCATGTGAGTATGTTTCAGCAATCATAATTAAGAAATAGAACAATTCAAAACTAGAATCAAGATTTTCAAACAGTAGATGATGTCAAATGGAAAAGAGATGAATACCAAAGTTTCATAGCTCGTCGAGATGAATAATCTTTATTTTGGTCAGATTTTCATTTGACGAAGTGGTACTACACTGAGAGACATGGGTACCCACGGGTCCCCACCGGCCAGGGTCCCAGAGGCCCCTGACAAGTGGGCCTGACCTTCTAGAAGAATCGCCGACCTTACAAGTGGGCCCAGTGACCTGATCAAGCTCCCGGAAGACCCGCGAAGCCTTGACGTGCAAGACAAGGACACAGCGACCTAGCGCACCGCCGCCTGTAGCTCCGAGTATCACGGGATACTCCTTGTAATCCGGGAGATAATCTTCCCACAGTTGTAACCGACCCCGACACGGGTCAACCGACCTGTGCATGCAAACCCTAGCCCGTCCTCCCCATATAAGGCGGCCTAGGGCTCCATGCACAGGACAACTCATCTTCATCCTCGCATAATCCACCACAACTGGACATAAGGTTTTACTCTCTGGAGGCCTGAACCAGAATAAACCCTTGTCTCCCTGTTCTTCACCGCCATACTCGCCTAGCTCCGTGTGCACCACGTGCATAACCACCTACGCTCTTAGGTCTCGATCCTCCATTAACCTGCAAACCACTAGGGCAACCCCCTAGCGGATCTGTCTAGGTCTCACCCCCTGACAGTTGGCGCGCCAGGTAGGGGCGATCGGGAACTCGCTGTGCAGCATGGTGGCCCAATCCGGCGTCGTCTTCCCAGCGAGCATGGCAGCCTTCATCGCCGACCCCGTGGAGATCTGCTTTGGATCTTTCACGGCGAGCTCACCTGCTCCGGCAGCCTCGACTCCTCCAGCGACCTCTGAGAAGGTCGCCACGGCGCCCGCCGCCGTCCCTGTTTCCAATCTAGTATCGGAGACCCACCCACCCAAACCCTGTGACCTTGTCCAGGGGATGGAAAACATCATCAGATCGATGAGGGAAACCTTGGAGATCTGCGAACGAGCTCAACGCTCAGCGCAGACAGCACTGCGCCACGAAGCCTTCCCCTTCGGCCTGAAGTCTGCGCCCGGCCTTCGCCTGAGCCAATTTTCTACACCTCCTCAGATCCAATCTGGGCGGCGACCTTCGCGCAACCCAAGGCCTGCACCTCGCACCCAGCGCGACCCCCTCGACGTGCCCTGCACCTACCATAAGGGTGCAAAGCACACCCTCTGTGGGTGCCGCCTGCGGAATAAGATCGACAACGAGCTCCCCCGCCGAGCCAAGCGACCTACCCAGTCTCCGGACTGTGGGAAGTTCTAGAAGGTCCGGGTTCGCATCACCCCGAACGACCCAGAAGTCATCTTCCGTCAGGTGATGGTGGTCTCGAAGAACGAGCCACCACGCTTGGGTGCGACCAACTCCCAGGTGGCGGCCCGTATCCAAGCAAACGCCCGCCGCACCGAGCGGTGTGCGGAAGAGCAGCGGCGTGCCTTGCCCTGCGCCCGCGATCTGCGCCTGGAGTTCGAGGAAGCCGGGATCGCGACCTTCAACAACCCCCATGCCAACCTAGGTGGAGCCATCACCCGGCTCTAGCAAGTCTAGTCACCTGAACTTCAGCAGGCCCTTGCGTACCTCCAGGTCGCCAATGCCCTGGTGGAAGAGAAGAGCGCGGCCTCTATGTCCGCCGCGTCATCCTCAACACGCCATTCGCGCAGTCGATCTCATCGACCTGCGCGCAGTCATCTCTCGCCTGTACAGGAGGAGGTTGCTCAGCACAACCCTAGCAACCCGCCCAGTAGCCCGCTGCTGCCTGCAACCTTCGCGTCAACCTCGACGCCAACAGGTGTGCTCGCGACGCCCGCACTGTCGTCGACCAACGCCACCGGGAGCGCGAGGAGCGTGAGCTCCGCCGCCACCTGGACTACGACCGCGAGTACGGCGCACCCGGCGGCGTCCATCGCATCATGGAGCGCGAGCTCCTCGATCAGTACAAGATCGAGAACCAGTGACGGGCCAAGTACAATGCTGATCACGTCGATCCCGCCATCGTCCAGGTCGACCGGGACCGACAAACATGTTCCCAGGTTGTCGTCCCGGAGCGCAGCGTCCACTTCGCGCCACGAGATGCTGCTACGGCAAGAGGCGCCAGCAAAGACCTTGCGCTCAACACCTTCCCAATGCTGGATGCCCGCTTCAAGAGGGTGGAGTACCCTGACAACTTCAAGCCCAACATCAAATCGTATGATGGGCGCTCCGACCCCAGCATCTGGTTGTCGACCTATTATGTTGCCGTCAAGGCGGCCGGTGGTGGCTTCGACCACATGACGGCCTACTTCCCGTTGGTCATGGGCAAGTCCCTTTCGCTGTGGCTCAACAACCTTGAGCCCGGCAGTATCAAGACCTGGGCCGATCTGTCCCAGGCCTTCACATCGAACTTCCAGGCGACCTATGATCGCCCTGGGAACGCCTTCAGCCTGGGGCGGGTCATGCAGAAGCCTAAGGAGCGGCTCCACGACTACAACAACCGATCCTTCGAGAATCGGAATGAGTGCATCGGCGTCAGGGATGACCAGATCGTTGACAGCTACAAAAAGGTCATCAAAGACCCCAAGATCTTCGAGAAGATCCACGAGTCCGGTGCCACCAACGTCAAGGAGCTGATGATCATCATCAACAAGCTGATGGACACGGAAGACGCGCTCCAGAACCAGTTCGACACTAGTAACGCTGGTACATCTGGTACCGCGGCGGACATGCTCCGCAAGCGACCTTCCGAGGTCTTGGTGGCCGAAGGGCGGCGAAACTCGTCCTTCAACCAAGCGGAGTTCGACCTGGTGCTCGACAGCATCTGCGGGTTCCATGAGGGGGCGACCCACACTCTTCGCGAGTGCTCTCAGTTCAAGAGGGCCTTCAGCGCCTCCTCGCAACCCAGGAACGACGGCGGGCGATGCGACAACCGCCCCTACAACAACAACTACCGCCGCGACGACCGGCGGGATAGGCATGACGACCGCCGCGATGACCGACAAGACGACCGCCACGAGCCACCTCGCAGCGACCCACCTTGCAACGACACTGCCCCAGCGGCTCCCCGTGATGAGGCGAACCTGCCCCCTCCGCCAGCGTCGGGCAACCCCAATGGGCCTTTCCAGGCTGCTACCCGCGCGATCAACATGATCGTCGGCAGAATCAAGTCCAGTGCCAGCAGGAGGCGCTACCAGAAGGACAAGCGCGACGTCCACCTCGTCCACACTCATCCAATCGTGCCCCTACGATGGTCTGAGTAGCCGATCACGTTCTCCAGAGCTGATCACTGGGTTCATATCCCAGACCCCGGGTCCTACCCGCTCGTCGTCGAGCCTACAGTGGATGGAGCCCTGCTCTCCCAGACCCTGGTTGACAGAGGCAGTGGCCTCAACATCATCTTTGTTGACACCCTCAAGAAGATGGGCTTCGACTTCAACAAGATGACGGAGTGCGACGAGCCCTTCTATAGCATCATCCCCGGGAAGGCGGCCCAGCCTTTGGGTCGAGTCTCCCTCCCGGTCACTTTTGGTACGGAGGCAAACTTTCACACGGAGTACCTCAACTTTGAGGTCGCCAACTTCAAGTCCTCCTACCACGCGATCCTAGGTCGCCTAATGCTGGCCAGATTCATGGTCATCCCGCACTACACCTACTTGGTGTTGAAGATGCCAGCTCCGCATGGGGTCCTCTCTATCAAAGGGGACATCATCATCTCGTTCAGGTGCAACACGGAGGCTCTCGACCTTGCCGCGACCTCCACCACCACCGAGGCCTCCGCGGTCTTGGTAGCTGAAGCCGCAAAGGCCGACCCTGTCGACCAATATGTCCCAGAATAGAAGTGCACTGAGACCGCCCTAGACGCGGCTCCCTTGACGAAGAAAGTCTGTCTCGGCCTTGCCGACCCACAGAAGACGGCGGTGATCGGCGACGGGCTCGGTCCCAAATAGGAACTCGCGCTCACCAGCTTCCTCCGGGATAACGCCGACATATTCGCATGGAGTCCATCGGATATGCCAGGTGTTCCTAGGGAGCTGGCTGAGCACGCCTTGGATGTTAGCAAGACGGCCAAGCCTGTCAAGCAAAAGCTTCGCCGCTTTGCGAAAGATCACAAGGACGTCATTAGGGTAGAGCTAGTAAAGCTCCTAGCTGCCGGATTTATCCGAGAGTGTAAAAACCCGGTTTGGCTCGCCAACCTGGTTCTTGTACCAAAAAAAACCGGTCAATGGAGAATGTGTATCGACTACACCGATCTCAACAGGCACCGCCCTAAAGACCCCTTCCCTCTTCCGCATATCGACCAGGTCGTGGACTCCACGGCCGGGAGCGTCCTCCTCTCCTTCCTCGACTACTACTCAGGGTATCACCAGATAGCCCTGAAGGTCTCTGACCAAGACAAGACGGCGTTCATAACACCCCATGGCATCTATTGCTATGCGGCCATGACTTTCGGCCTCAAGAACGCTAGTGCGACCTACCAGAAGGCAATACAGAAGTGTCTGGTCAGCCAGATCAACAAGAACATAGAAGCCTACGTCGACGATGTGGTCGTCAAGACCACCCATGTGGACAAGCTCATAGCTGACCTTGCAGAGACCTTCGCCAACCTCCGCACTTACCGCTGGAAACTCAACCCAGAGAAGTGCGTCTTCGGTGTCCCGTCCGGCAAGCTCCTGGGCTTCATGGTCAGCAACCGGGGTATCGAAGCTAATCCCAGCAAGGTGGATGCCATCCTCAAGATGAAGCGACCTATTGGCAAGAAGGACGTCATGAAGCTCACAAGCATGATGGCGGCCTTAGGCTGATTCATTAGCAAGCTCAGAGAGAAAGGCCTGCCCTTCTTCAAGCTGCTAAAAAAGGCGGACAAGTTCGTCTGGACCAAGGAGGCGGACCAAGCTCTTGAGCAACTCAAGACCTTCCTCACGACGCCCCCGGTGATGGTGCCCCCGGCGCCTAAGGAGCCCTTACTGCTCTACATCTCGGCAACCACCCTGGTGGTTAGCGCCGTCCTGGTAGCGGAGCGACCTGAAGAGGGGCGGCCTTACCTTGTCCAGCGACCTATCTACTATGTCAGCGAGGTCCTGTCTGACAGCAAGACTAGGTACAGCCAGCCCCAGAAGATGCTTTACAAACTACTCATGACTTCGCGAAAGCTCCGGCACTACTTCCAAGCCCACAAGATCAAGGTCGTCTCGCCTTTCCCCTTGGTGAGATCCTACGGAGTCGCGACACCTCTGGGCGCGTCGTCAAGTGGTCTATCGAACTAGGCGAGTTCGACCTAGAGTTCTGCCCCAGGCAGGCCATCAAGTCACAAGTCATCGCAGACTTCGTCTCAGAGTGGACAGAGATCCAGCAGCCTCCGCCGCTGGAGCGACCTGAGCATTGGAAGATGTACTTTGATGGTTCCCTGAACCTCGAAGGAGCCGGCACGGGAGTTCTATTCATCTCCCCTAAGGGCGACTACCTCAAGTACGTCCTGCAGATCCACTACAAGGCGTCCAACAACGGCACCGAGTACGAGGCCCTCATCGACGGGCTCCGCATCGCCATCTCCCTTGGGATCAATCGCCTCCCAGCCTACGATGATTCCAAGGTCGTCATCGACCAAGTCAGCAAAGACTCCGAAGCCAGGAAGGATATGATGGATGCCTATTGTGCTGAGGTGCGCAACCTCGAGCGTCACTTCGAGGGGCTTGAGTTCCATCACGTCTGCCGCAACAACAACGTTGTAGCCGATGTCCTCTCCAAGCTTGGCTCCAAGCGCGCACTGGTTCCGGCCGGTGTGTTCGTCCAGGACCTGCGCAAGCTGTCCATCAAGCTCATCCCTGACTCAGAGTCGCCCGATGACGGGGTTACCTCGCCCGCAGGCCGCGAGATCCTCATGATCGACGCAGAAGATGACTGGCGCCTCGACTTCATTACCTTCCTCCTCAAGCATCGAGTACCTGAGGACAAGGCGGAACGAGAAAAGATCACGAGGCGTAGTGCCAACTACGTTGTCGTCAGCCAGGAACTCTACCGGAGGTCCGCCTCTACTGGAGTACTGATGAAGTACATCCTACGATCCGAGGGCCTCAGGCTCTTGGACGAGATCCACGGCGGTGAGTGCGGCAACCACGCCGCCTCCTCCAACCTGGTGGGCAAGGCCTTTAGTTCTGGGTTCTACTGGCCCACGGCCTTGGCTGATGCCCAAGAACTTGTACGTCGCTGCAAGGGGTGCCAGTTCTTCGCAAAGCAGCAGCACCTCCCGGCTCAGGCCCTCAGGACCATCCCTCCGTCGTGGCCCTTCGCAATTTGGGGTCTCTACTCTGTGGGACCTTTCAAGACCGCCCCCGGCGGCTACAAGCACATACTTGTGGCAGTGGATAAGTTCACCAAGTGGATTGAGGTCCGCGCCGTATCCAGCGTCACGTCGAAAGAAGCGGCCAAATTCATCGAGGAGATCACCCATCGCTTCGAGGTGCCAAATAGGATCGTCACTGACCTTGGCACGGCCTTTACAGGGGCCGAATTCTGGGACTTCTGTCAGGACAGCCTGATCGACGTATACTACTCCTCGGTGGCACACCCGCGGTGCAACGACCAGGTCGAGCGGGCCAACGGCATGGTCCTACAGGCCATAAAAGACCGCATCATCGACGGCTTCGGGCCTTACGCCACGAGGTGGCTCTCAGAGCTCCCTCACATTCTTTGGGGTCTCAGGACCCAGGTCAGCTCAGCTACAGGGTACACACCCTTCTTCCTGGTCTACGGATCAGAGGCTATCCTCCCCACCGATGTAGCCTTCGGTGCTCCTCGCATCCAGCACTTCGACGAAGGAGAAGTAGAGCAAACACGTCGACTCGACCTCGACAGCATCGAGGAACACCGTGTGGCTGCGCTCGTGCACCACACTCACCATGAGCAGTAGCTACGTCACTACCACGACCCCAATGTGCGGGAACGTTCCTTCAACGTTGGCGACCTAGTCCTGCAGCGGATCCAGAACTCCAAGGACATGCACAAGCTCTCTGCGCCTTGGCAAGGCCCCTTCATAGTTAAGGAGGTCATTGGATCGGTGACCTATCGCCTCCAATGGGCCGATGGCCAGGGTGTTCCTAACCCCTGGAACATTGAGCACTTACGTCGCTTCTATCCTTAGGAGCCCTGTATCACAATAAAGCTATGTACTCTACCTCTTGTAATTCAATATATATATATACAAAGATTTCTCTTTCAACCTGTTTGTTTCATGTTCACTCGGGGGCTTGGTTTAAAACCGGACCCCTCACACTCGGGGGCTTGGCTATAAGCTCGGCCCTTCACGCTCGGGGGCTTGGCTCTACCAACCTAAGGGTCGCTCGACCTGGGGTTTTTACTTCTCTATTTACTAGTGTTCCCTTACCACAGCTTCTTATGCATTTTATATGTATTCCTAGGTCGTGGGGTTGCTTGACCTTGGGTCCCCGATCCCCTCCGCGCGCCGGCCACACCTAAGCCTCCAACGTCGAGCCGTGTGGTCGGTAAGCTGCTCCTCCTCTGAGTTGGGTGAGCGGAGGAAAAGGGGTCTTGCAACTTCATTACCTTTGCATTCTTATAAAGAGTATACTAAGCAAAATAAGGGACCACAAAAATTTAATTAAACATGCCCTCTTCATTCATGCAATATTTATATTACATCAAAAGGGTCGGCGACCCATTGTCACTAACTGTCTACCACTCCCAGGCTACACCTGCAGGTCTATCTTCTTCATAACTTCCTCCGCGGCGGCCCGGATGTCTTCTCTGTCCACCGCCTGCACCAAGTTGATCTCCTCCTTGACCTTCTCAAGGTCGAACGAGGGCTCATGGTGCTTCACCACGGCTAGTGCCGTAGTGGCGGCGAGCTTGCCACTGTCCACCAGCAAGGCCTTCACGCGCCCCTCCGCTTCATCCAGCCGCTCGACGAGTCCCTGCGGCCCGCCTTCGACCTTGGGGACATAGATGTCCACAAGGTACTCGGCGGCCTCCTTGAGGTCGTCCAGCTCCTTCTCAAGATCTGCAGTCATCTCTTGATGATCAATGAGGGTTTGCATTGCCCGGCCTAGGTCGATCTCTAGATCCCTGCGAGCCCCAAATTCATAAGCAGCTTTACGGGTGAAGTAAGACTCACTGGCGACGACCTCCTTGTGCTTCTCCTTGAGCACCTTTACCTGTTCCTTCGATTCCTTGAGGTCCTTCCTCAAGGCATTCTCCTTCTTCTTGGCATATGCAAAAGTCAAGGTCAAGATGGATTCACCATGACATACTTACACAAAAACCCAAGGGCATCCTATGACGTACCTACCGCGGCGACCTTCAGATCATCCTCCGACTCCTTCGCCTTCAGCTTTATAGCTTCAAGCTCCCGCTTCAAGGCCTCAATGGCCTGGTCCTTCAGGATCGCCTCGTCCTTGAGGCTCCTTACTTCCGTCGCGGCCTCCATCCTGGCCTGAAGCACGGCCTCCCGAGTAGTTACCAGCTCCGCGTGGAGGTTGGCACCCTCCTTCAGCAGGTTCGCCCTCTTCTGCGAGCGCTCAGCAGGGTCCTGCAACAACACATCAAGATCGTCAAAACATTGCGCCTGGGCAAACCTAAGATGCAGCCACAAAGGTACTACTAGCTCACCATGAGCGTCCTGCCAATGGTCTTCGCTGCCTCTGTGATGGTCACCTGCGCCGTCTTGAAGTCATCAAGGTCCTTGGCGTTGGCCCAGACGTCGTCCTCCCATGGAGTACCTTCATAGAGGCAGGGCTGCCCCTTGGCTTCCCCGCTTCCACCTCCGGCTCCCGCCAGATGCGCTTCCGGCAGGCCTGACTCGGGCAGGTCTGGCTGGCGCATGTCTTCCTCCTGTCGTGCGCTCTCACCAGCGACCTTGGTCACCGCCGGTGGTGTCGTCCCCACGGCCTCTGGGATCCCGCTGGTGGCATCCCCGGCTGAGGTCGCCGGTGACTGCCCTACCGGCAACTTCTCGAGCTTCTTCCCCAAGGCCCCCGGGCCTAAGGCATCCTTGCTACTACCTGATGCAGCGGGTGTTCCCCTGCCAAGGCAACAGAAGGTCGTCAGCACGACGTACCAAAAAGGGTGCAAATGATGGGAAAAAGCAAAGATTCGAACTCCAAGATGTACCCGCTACTGGATTTCAGTCGGAACTGAAATGGCCTGGGCGGTGCCCGCCTCAGCTTCTTCTGCGACCCTTGGTCGCCCGCGCTCTCCGCGCTCCAATTCGGCTGTTGCTCGCCTACAACGCCGGACACGGTGTCACATTTTTCCGGGGCCGCCATGTCGCCCGACTCTCCGGCGACGTCGCGCGACCCTGCGTCATCCTGCTCCTCATAGACGACCTCGGTGTTAGTTGTGGCCGTCTCCGAGGATGCAGTGGCATCCCTCCTCTTCCTCTTCTTCTTCTCCGCCTCGATGGTGGCGGAGATCATCTTGACGCCCTTCTGCGTCGGGATCTTACCAACGACGGACCGCGTCGGCCGGGTCATCGGCGCAGAGCTCACCCCCTGCGGGTCTTCTTCATCACTACCCACCGACGAGTCGGAGAGGTAGTTCTCCAATACCTCTAGCGGCGGAGCTTGCACATCCTCCGCCGCCCGGACTTTAAAGCTGCGCTCACCTTCATCTGCGAGCGGAGCCGGGCTCCAAATCAAGCCCTCACGACCCTGCAACAGGCGACCTTCATCTCAAAAATAGGAAAGTACAAAAGCAGCAAAGGGATTCAAGGTCGATCATCGATGTACCACTTCGGCGGGCCGCTTGAGGGAGAACGCCTTGGGGCACGTCTGGTTCCGGATTACCCCATTGAAGAGTTCCCTCACTCGGGCCACCATCTCCTCCTTGGAGACCTTGCGCTGCGCCACACGGGTTGGGTCGGTCTGACCCCAGTACTCGTAGGCCGGGTGCACCTGATCCTGGATCGGTTGCAGCAGCCTACGGCTGAAACTGATGGCCACCGCGCCACCCGTCAGCCCCTCCTCCTTCCTCGCCTTGAGGTCTTCCAGTAGCGGCTTGATGGCGTCCATCTCCCGTGACGTAAGCTGATTGGTCCACTCAAGCACCGGGACCGGCACCAGCCCCGACCTGGTTGGCAGCACTGGCTTGGGGTTGTCGATGTAGAACCAGCCCCGCCGCCAGCCCTGGGTGTTGTCCGGTAGCTCCATGTCGATGTACACCGTCTTCATATGACGGCGTAGCATGAAGCCGACAGTGCCGACGACGCCATTCTTCCCTGTCTTCTTCACCTCGAAGAAATACCGCCACAGGTCGAAATGTGGCGGTATCCCCAGGTATGCCTCGCACATGTGAATGAATGAGGATACCGTGGTGACAGCGTTGGGGACGAGATGCGTCAAGTCGACGCGGTAGAAGTGCAGCAGCCTGCGGAAGAAGTCGCCCGCCGGGACTCCAAAGCCGCGCTCGACGTGCGCGATGAAGGCGATGGTTTCCCCGGTTCCCTCGGAGGGGAACGCCTCACTGGCGGCTGGCCTCCAGCCCACCTACTCGCAGGGCTTCAGCAGCCCGCGCTCCACTAGACCCTTCAGCTGCGCCTCCGTCACTGTTGAGTGCTCCCAGACCTTCTCCGGCGGTGGCGCAAGCTCCGGGGCCATCTCTTCTTCTTCGAAACCGATGGATCTAGCTCTAAATACGACTAGAGACTTCTGGCACATGCGGCGGCGCTGGGCGCAGTGACTCTAAGCACGGCGGCGCCAACGAATCTATATGCTAGAGCTCTTGGCGGCGGATTGGAAACCCTAGCACTTGCGGGGAATGGAAGCGAGTGGGGTCCTCGACCCCTCACTCGCCCTTTTATAACTGGGCCGCACCAGTGCGGTGGGCTGCGGCACCCCAAATGTCCCTTCGAATTCGGCGACATTACCGGCGACCCAACAGATACATTGCCTAATGGCTCTTTCGGCCTAACGGCTACAGGCAGTAACGGCTCAAGTCGTGCGGGAATCCATGCCCGTTGGTTTTCGGCCCAACGGCTCGGAGTTCATGGACTCGTTATGCCCTACTTCAAGCCTCCTCCCCCTCATTCTTCTTCAAGGTCTCTTGGCCTCTGACGACCTCTGGGTCTACAATGTAACCTTCACAAGGTCGACAGGCACTACCACTTGGTAGGTCGCCCCAGCCTTCAATCATGGGTTCTTACCCATGTCTACTTATCGACGACCTCCGGGTCAAGTAGCACCTCCCTGAGGTTGCTAATGTCCTGCTACCTATCACACTGCCTTCGTGGCTATACCGACGGCCCTGTGTTTAATGGCTCCACTGCCCGTTGGCGACCTCTTGGTCAAGTGGCACCTCCCCGAGGTTGCTAAGGCCCCGCTGCCTCCTAGGTCGTACGGACCTAGGGTTCTCAGGCTGACTACCTACGTTGTGTCACTGCACAACGGCCGTGCCGACTCAGGTCAACATGGACTCCTTGTCTCTACGGAAGGCCTCCTGGAGGTCGGCGTGCTATAACAGCCCTGCCGAGACCTTGGTATCCGTACCATTGCAGCCAGGGCGCCATTACAACTATTAAAGTCATGACACTGCTCATGCAAAACTATATTTACATCTTCATAAGCTACAAGGAGTTTGGCCCTTGGCCAAATTACAAGATACAAAGATCTTAAAGATCCTGAATTACCTTCCAAAGTGCTTACGACTCAGTCTACACTAATAAGGCTTGTCGCAAGCTTTCTTCTGGCTTCAGGACCTACTCGACGACCTCCTCAGCCACTGTGGAGGCAGCTGCCACACAACCACCTCTACTCGCGTACCAACCGGTCTCCTACAGTGCCCAGCATCAAGTCTGAGCTTCGCTGCAAGATTGCAGAAGGTCTGAGCTTTAACGCCAACCTCGCCGGGTGCAGCGCAGCAGTCACCTACATCACATCAGGCCTGAAAGTGTCAGGGCCGACGATGCAGCTGCTGCTTCATTCTCCTCCTGGGTTCCCCAGCGGGACTAGGAAAAGAGGCCAATCGAGTTCTTCGAGCCTCGTAAGCATTCTTCTAGCTCCAAGCATGAACTACATCAACTCTACACTCTGGTGGGCACACACATGCCCATGGCATGGCCATATTACTACTTTGAGACATCTTGGAAGATTGGTACAGTTTGCTTCAAGCACTGGGTGCCTATTTATACCATCAAGCACCTGCCACTCAAGTCAGCTCGTGTGGCGTCCTTATCCTCAAGACACTGTACCCTCGTGGAGCACTAGGTCACTGTTCGCCTGTGAAAGGCATCAGCGTGCCTGACCCCTACCTGACTACACACTGCGGCATCTTTGTCTTTTGTGGGTGACAGTGACCTATGCTTCATGAAGTACGCTGGCCCGTGACCGTACAGTGCACGCGTGACTCTGGTTCCGCCAGACCTGTCGCCTGCTGCCCTCTTCAAGATTCTGGAGATCTTGTCTTCTAGCGTCGACCCTACAAGAGCATCTGTTTCCTAAGCAGAAGGTCATAGGTTCGGATTATTTTCTCTTCTTCTTGGAGCATCAAACCGGCCATTCTGGTCGCTTTACTGCTCGGGGGCTACTACACTAGTGCGTCTTCGACGCACTATTTTCTTCAGGTCGCCTCAACCTAATGGAAGCCCGCTTCCATCACATCTTGGCTCGACCTACCCTTGGTAGGTTTGTTGACCTTTCTGAAGGTCGTGACTGCTACTACAACATGCCTGATTCCGGTCAGGTCGGCGGTTCTGCAAGATCTACGCCTCGTCTTCACTTCGACCTCATGGCCCTTCGACCCAGAAGCTCGACGTTCAACTTCGTGCTTACATCGGAGGGGTTTTCTTTTCTTCTTTGATCCCCGTGCACCCTTCACGACCTCGACGGTGCCGTGCCTCTGCTACTCCTCGACACGACCTCACCTCGACCGCTACGCCTACACGTTGATCGGGGGCTTGAGAGACATGGGTACCCACGGGTCCCCACCGGCCAGGGTCCCAGAGGCCCTGACAAGTGGGCCCGACCATCCAGAAGACTCGCCAACCTTACAAGTGGGCCCAGCGACCTGATCAAGCTCCCGGAAGACCCGCGAAGCCTTGGCGTGCAAGACAAGGACACAACGACCTAGCGCGCCGCTGCCTGTAGCTCCGAGTATCACGGGATACTCCTTGTAATCCGGGAGATAATCTTCCCACAGTTGTAACCGACCCCGACACGGGTCAACCAACCTGTGCATGCAAACCCTAGCCCGTCCTCCCCATATAAGGCGGCCTAGTGCTCCATGCACAGGACAACTCATTTTCATCCTCGCATAATCCACCACAACTGGACGTAGGGTTTTACTCTCCGGAGGCCTGAACCAGAATAAACCCTTGTCTCCCTGTTCTTCGCCGCCATACTCGCCTAGCTCCGTGTGCACCACGTGCATAACCACCTACGCTCTTAGGTCCCGGTCCTCCATTAACCTGCAAACCACTAGGGCAACCCCCTAGCGGATCTGTCTAGGTCTCACCCCCTAGGTCGGATTTTCATTAGAGAAAGTGGTACTACACATTGTTCATTAACCTAGGTTCACTCACATAGTTTAAGAAACTTGGTTGGGGACATGTCAATTTTGTACTACATGATAGTACCACTTCGTCAAATGAAAAACCGCCCAAAATAAACATTGTTCATCTCGATGAGCTATGAAACTTTGGTGTTCATCACTTTTCCATTTGACATCATCTAGTGTTCAAAAATATCGATTGTAGATATCATTTTTTGAATTTCGAAATTTGTCCTATTCAAACTCTGTCAAATGGATTAATGACTTAAATAAAGATTGTAGGCCTTGACGAGTTGTACAGGTTTGGTATTCAAGAAATTTTCATTTGACAAATTTTGACAACTATATTCAATCTCTGTCAATTTTTGAAGGTTTTTTATAACAGAAGCAATTTGCATCATCGTCCCCACGCGTGGGACTAGTTAGCCGCACGACTGCGCGAGCGCTCGTGGTGTTGACGAAGCTGTGTCCCCACTTCCTTTTAGCTGATAGACGAAGCTGAACAGACAGCATAGAATATTGCTTCATCCCTGTTCCCCCAAACCGTCTCATCAAACCTGGGGTTTTCTTGCCTTCCGCCATCGCCAGCGACCGCCAAGCTTCCAATCTCGGACGCCATTGCCACGCCACCTAGCTCTGAAGCAAGATTGGCACCCGTGATGACCCGATGCGAGGCAGCGGAAGGCAGCGTCGCCCCTGAAAGGAAGGGGGATGCAGTCGGGCAACCGCCGCTGCCGGCCCCCACACCAACCAAGGTGCTGCAGGCGGAGCAAGCGCCACCGCGTCAGCAGAGCACGTCAATTTCCAGGTCAGCCCTTCGCGGCCAGCATGTAGATTGTGTAGGTAGTCGTGGATTTGTAGCAAGATTGAATTATTTGATTAAGATTCTGAACTCTGTTTTCTTTGATTGGTACTGTAGGGTCGCAAGCGTCACGCTGTGGATGTTTGGACGCCGCTGCCGATGCTGTCGACGTTCGAGTAGGCAGTGGCTGGGTTGAATGGCGCCCCGCCGTCGTCCGTCCACGACGTTTGCCGAATCCGGGACCGGCCCCAACTTCAGTCTGCCAGGTCGAATTCTTCAAGGAGCGGTACCCGAGCATCAAGACCACAATCACTTGCGACGCGGAAGTAGTGGCGGAGTACATCAAAGAAATCAAAGGTAACCCTCCTCCAGATCGTTTGCTCGTCGGATTGGACACCGAGTGCATTGAGCTTCGCAGTGGCGAGCACAAGGTCGCATTGTTGCAATTGTGTGTCGGGCCGCGTTGCCTTATTTACCAGGTGCTCCATGCCGGCTACAAGCTACCTGATGTCCTGAGCAAGTTTCTCAGCGAGGAAGGCCACATCTTTGTTGGAGCGCATATCTCAAATGATGTTGAACGCCTAGAGCAGAACTGCGGCATCACGATTTCTAATTGGAGAGACCTTCAACTGCTTGTTTCTAAGGTTGATGACAAGTACAGCAATCTGTACCAAAATGGTTACAGGTCATCACTGGAGAAGATTGGAAATGTGGTACTAGACCCACCTCTGTTCAAGGACAGAAGAGTGAACCACAGGCTATGGGGTTTGAGGTGTTTGGAAGACTGGCAGGTGCAATACACCACCAAGGATGCATTTCTGTCTTTTGAGATTGCAAATCAGCTTGAGATCAAGCATGGTTACCAATTTGTGCTAGATGATATATAGTTAGAATTATCTAGTAATGTAATAATCCATAGTAACAAGTAGCATTTATGGGTTTTGAGAACAAGTATCTGTGTATGTATATCTAGTAATGCACTGATGTAGTCAATGCTAGTACACTGCTACTACTTTGGTATATATGTGCAAGTCTTTATTATGATGTCAAATGGAAACATTGGTATTATATGTTGCCAACACACCACATGAAATGACACCCAGCCACGCCTGGCCGCGCCCAGCCACGTCCCCCAGCCGCAGCCGGCCGCACCCGAGCCACGGCCGACCGCGGCCAAGCAGTGGCCGGCCACGGCCACGCAGCGGCCACGCAGCGGCCGGCCACGGCCCCGCAGCGGCCGCGCCCAGCCACGCAGTGGCCGGCCACACCACGACACGCCAGTTCGAACCCACACCACGACACGCCAATTCTGATGTTCAGTTGTTAATTTCTTTGGAAATAACTTGAGAGGCCGCCGCCGGTTATTGGAAACTCGAAAGACGCCGCCGGTTCTTGGAAAGTCCTCTCCGCCCACATCTCACACTCCCCCGTCGTGCCCTCTCCGCCCACATCTCATGCTCTGCCGCCGCGCCCTCTCCGCCCACATCTCATGCTCCACGCCGCGCGACTTCCCTTCCATGGCATCGAGGGAGCACCCCCGGTCACTCGCGGAACTCCCAATTGAGTTGTGGGCGATCATCGCTAGCAGAGTCGGTGCGACATCGAATCGGCCAATGGAGGACCTCCGGAGCCTACGTGCCACCTGCAAGAGCATGCTCGGCCCCTACCGCGACAGAGACGTCGGTAGGCACCTGGCACTAGGTCGGGTTCAAGTCGAGCAGATGCAGAACGCCGACCCCGACGGCTACGACATTTTCGTTCGTAGCCTGGCTGCAGCCGGCAACCCGGTGGCCGGCTTCCTCGCCGGGATGGATGACATCTTCGGCAGGAACCGCGGCCGGCGTCCTCCCCTCGACGAGCTACACTGTGCTGCCCAGGCCAGGAACAGAGGGGCGGCCTATGTGGTGGCCGTCCTCCTCTACAGGTTCTACAGCGGGGCTGACACCGACGCCACTGCATTTGCGTACATGAAACAGGTTGAGGGCGAGGCTCAAGGGCAGTGGCGTCCGCGGATGATCATCAACTTGCAATCTGAATATTTCCAGACTCGTGGGGTTAATCTTGCAAAGCAAATGAGGAGTATCGCCCTCCGCCAGGGCCGCTGCTGGCCGACGCTGCCACCGGCGGTGGCACGAGGCAACATTCAACACTGCGTAGGTCGAACAACTTGGGAAAAGTGACCACAAATACACCTCATGCTTTAGTTTTGGGGCACGACATAATAATGTAAAAAATGTTGAAAACAATTGTCATGGCAAGAATAATTTGTCTCTTAACACGCCAAACAAAATCGACTAAGTATCAATCGAAAAATTCATCATCTTGGGCATCTTGAACAATTGGTGCAACAACTCCATCATCAATGTACGTGTCATCTGCATCATGTTCATCATCAACATCAAATACATCATCGTCTGGTTCATCAACTGCCTCGGCCCGCACCTGATTAATAACTGAGACATCCCCGGTTGTGCCTTCCTTGTCCGATCTTGACCAATTTGTCAAATCCTGGTGTTCACCGAGCAAATTAATACCTTCGATACCCACAACAATTGAGTCCTCAAGATCTAATTCAGGCATGGCAAACAAGTTCCTTAGTTTCAATGAAATAACACTGCTCCAACCAGGTTTGTTCACCAGATTCACATAAAACACCAGTTCTGCCTGTGTTGCCAGAATATAGGGTTCATTCTTATACCTGTGTCGAGTAGTATCGATGTCAATCACCCCAAATTTATCTTTACTGTATCATTTGCCTCTATTGGTACTTGTGGCAGCAGGCACATCAAACCAGTCACACTGGAACAGAATAACTTCTTTTTGTCCAGGAAATTCCAGTGAGATCATTCTTTTAATCACCCCATACCAGTTCGTGCCTCCTTTCTCACCCTTGACAAGCACACCACTGTTTTGTGTCACGAGGGTTTTCTCAATGTTAACGGTTCGAAACAGCCAATTATTGATATGACATCTATTCAATGTACGAGGTCGGGGATCCGGTCCTTGAGCAAGTGCAAACAACTCTGAACTTACTTCCCCTCTCGCATGTAGACCTCTGATCTTGCCTTCAAACCATCTTACGAGTTGATCCTCATGTCGCTGATCAAGATTTCTGGTTCCATATTCCTTCAGTTCTTCCAAATGCGCACTGCATACAAATGAATATTACCATTAGTTTGAAATTTAAAATTACAAGCAATAAATGATGTTGAGAAGTGTATCTTACTCGACATATGGTCTAGCTTCATCACAATTGCAAATTATGTAGTGCCTCATCTTCCGAAACTCATCTGGTGGAATTTCGTCGACCGTATGTCCTCTCCACTTGTAATCCATTTAAAAAAAATGCTCAAACCAGATGGTGGCTCATTCACAGTAACTGTTTCATGTCGATCAACACGATTCTCTTTGGTGTCCACGTCCAAGAATCTTGAGCAGAATGTAAGGCACTCCTCGAGTATGTATCCCTCACCAATTGAACCTTCAGGGTGAGCTTTGTTCCTCACATATCCTTTCACAGTGCGTAGGTACCGCTCCACTGGGTACATCCATCTGTAACACACTGGCCCCCCAAGTTTAGCTTCTTCAGCTAGATGAACAGGCAAATGGATCTTGATATCAAAAAATGCAGGTGGGAATATCATCTCAAGTCGACAAACAGCCTCCCTAATTGAACAGCTTAGCCTGTCCAATTCTGCTTCCACCAGCTCATTTGAACATAATGCATCGAAGAAATTACTAAGCTGAATCAATCCGATGACAACAGCTTTTGGCAAAATCCTACGCACCACTAAGGGTAAAAGTTTCTGTAGAATTAGATGGTAATCATGAGTTTTCAAGCCAGACACCTTACATGACTTTACGTCAACACATCTTCTTATATTTGAGGAAACCCCATCAGGCATCTTCACTCCATATAGAAATTTACACAAACTTTCCCTGGCATCCTTATCTAACTCGTACAAGGCTGATGGCAAGGTATACTTATCATCTTTAATCACAGGGTGCTGATCTGGTCGTATCCGTAGATGCTCCATGTCAAGTCGGGCATTCTCCCCGTCCTTACATTTGCCGTCCAATTTAAGCAGAGTGCCTAGTATGCTCTCGCATATATTTTTCTCAATGTGCATGACGTCCAAATTATGCCTGATGAGCAAAGAAGACCAGTAAGGGAGCTCAAAAAAATACTCTTCTTCCTCCAGTTGTGCCATCTGTTGTCTTCGTGACGCTTCCTTTTTTTGATAACAAGGTCTTTCCAAATTGTACTTGTTCAAAACTATCATACTGCTCAAGTACCTGTGCACCAGATAGTGGTTCTGGTGCCTCCCTGGTTTCGACCTTGTTGTTGAAGCTGACCGCGTTGTTGCGCCATGGATGGTTGGGGGCAAGAAACATCGATGTGCTATGTAGCAGTGCTTCTTCCCATGTTTCAACCACAAATAGTCAGTATGTTTGTGGTAGTATGGACATGCAAACTTTCCTTTAGTGCTCCAACCAGACAGCATAGCATAAGCTGGGAAGTCATTAATTGTCCAAAGAAGGATAGCGCGCAATGTAAAATTCTTCTTAGTCCCTGCCTCTCTTGTTTTAACACCATTATTCCAAAGCTCCTTGAGCTCTAGTATAAGGGGCCTCAAATATACATCAATATCCATTCCAGGAGATTTTGGACCAGGTATCAACATTGACAAGATCCAGTTAGATTGTTTCTGACACAACCATGGAGGCAAATTGTAAGGTATCGGGATGACAGGCCATATGGAGTATGTAAGACTTTGCATGCCAAAGGGATTGAACCCATCAGAAATAAGACCCAGCCTAACATTACGACCTCCTTTTTCTGAAAACCATTTAAACTCTGAATCCACGTGCTTCCATGCCTTTGAGTCAGCAGGGTGACGCATTTTCCCATCATTCACCAATTCTTTCTTGTGCCACTACATATCCTCTGACATTTGCTTTGACATATACATTCTTTGCAGCCGAGGAATAAGAGGAAAGTAGCGTAGGATCTTAACTGGTAACTGCTTCTTAACAGTAGTAGCACCAACTGCACTGTCATTATTACCACAGATTTTTTCTACAACTTTCCACCTTGACTGCTTACAAATGGGACATGTCTCCAGATTTGCGTATTGCTCAAAAAATAACACACAATCATTTTCACATGCGTGTATCTTGACATAGTCCAAGCCCAGGTCTCGAACCACCCTTTGCACTTTATCCAAGGAGTCAGGAATACAATGCCCTTCAGGGAGAACCTTTCCAAAGAGCTTAAGTATGGCCTCCAATGACGCGTTACTTAAGCCATACATGCACTTTATCTGAAAAAGCTCCAAGATAAAAGAGACCTTAGTTGCATTTTTTTCATCTTGGATACAATTCCTTCTTTGCCTGGTCTAATAGTTTCAAAAAAATCTCTGCCTGCTTATCTGCCTCCTCATCATCTTTGGTTTGTCCATGATGTATAGTGCCATTGATAATGTTTCTAATCAGAGTATTAGTGGCAGCAGGGTTATCATCACAACCATCTTCTTCATCGTCTTCTCCAAAATAAGGTGTTGTATCATCAACTGTAGGTTGTGCATCATGATTATTGAGATCAGGAGTGACATCATGATTCACATGACCCTCAGCTGATGAAGTATTAGTTTGGCCTTGAATGATACCATCATCGATGAAACAATCAGCAAACCCTCTAGTCACTAAATGAATTTGAATGGGAAACACGGTGTCATGTCTGATCATGTATTGACATATAGTACATGGGCACGCAATAGATCGACCTCGCACTGATGCGGCGGTAACGGTATGAAAAAAAGATCGGAAATTGTTCTACCAATCTGCTGAGTGTCGAGGCAAGCGCATCCAACTCCGATCTTCGTGTGATGCCATTAATCTGCATTCATGTTTCAAATGACCTAGATCATGATATAGCAATATGCATATATATGCAGGGAACGAAGATATATACGAGATCAAGACAACAGTACTGGCCATGGCACCGCACAGATGTTGATTGATCGCCGTGGAGATCGATCTAGATGGAGACCTAGACGCCGTCGTGGAGATCTTGATGGAGACCGATGTCGTCGAAGACTTGGAATTTTGGAACGGTCCCGATGAGTCCCTATCTGATCGTCGTTTTGATCTCCTGCATAAGCGTTGCGATAGACAAATTACAGTGCAACCAAGGAATACCTCGTTGCAATAATTCTGATAAAGTTGCAACGACCATGAAAAATAGTGCAACGACTAAATTTCCTGGCAATACGTACACGATATTGCATCTTGAGGCTACAAACGAAGCAATAGCCCTCCATGTATTGCAACAACGCGAAGATACATTTGCAACCCAAATAAGACGTTGTGATATAGCCATTCAAATGCAACCAACCCTAGTATGGTGGCCATAGCAACTTTCTATTGCAACACACAAAATGCTAATGCAACGCAGAAATGGGGTAGCAGTATTTCCAACTAAATGCAACACAAATCCTCATAATGGGTGCATTAGCGTCAACCTGTTGCAACACAAAAAATAAATATTGCAACTCAAATTTTGTGTAGCAATAAACACGCATATTACAACCAAATCACTGTTTCGGTGCCATAGTACCCCCCTATTGCAACCAAATTTGTGGTGTTGCCTAAGAGTTGTGTTGCAATAGGGGGGAAAACCTTGTAGTGACCAATCCGTGGGATCTAGGGCAAACAAAGGATAACCCTTAGCCTAGACACTACGTCTATTCTACTAATTACTACCGTAGCCTGACTACGCTATCCCGCGATGTGTAGCAACCTGTGGCACTCTATATTAAATATAGAGCGACGAACCCATAAGGAGGAGAACTGATCTCACTCAACTATAGAAGAACTAGCTTATACTAAAGGCATGCAAGAGAGCACCCAGTCCTGTGCTATGCTGGCAACAAATACGAATGTCATACAACAGACGGAGATCTACGCATTAGCAAAGGGAAAAAATACTCATGCAACCAAGCAAAAAGCTAGAAGGAATCATGAATGCCACTTTGGTCTAAATGGACATGCATGAATATCCACATTATTCTAATTGACGAGCATGCATACAAACGAATATTAAAGCTTATGAACCTATGCAACAAGATCAAAAGGTTGTGTTCGCGAAGAACGCAAGCCTCTAAATCAAGAACACATGAAGAACACAAGAACATATCATAAAAGTATGAACACACTTTAGTCTAATTAGAAAATACAAAGATACTCACTTTAGTCAAAATGAAGAACAATGACATCGTAGAGGCACATGCCTCTCTCTCTCCCTCTATTTCTACTCTAACACAACTAGAAGAGGAGAAGGAGATGGTGATGTGTGTGTTGGAAATTAGGCCCCTCCCCTTCTATATATAGGCTAGGGGGTGTGCGGCCTCGGACACCAAATGTCACCAAAACACACTGAGCTACACTCTAGGACCAATCAGGGACCACCACGTGGAAGCAGATGGCGAACAGAGGAAATCCCGGATCGGCCGATCCAGGGATCGGTCAACCTGGGCCCACCATGTTCTGTGTTGTGCTTTCTCCCAGTGACCGATATGTGGGCCCTTATGACTGTTCCAGGTGCATGTGGAGTTTTGAGGTGGTTTGGGTCCCTGGTGGACCCTTGGATCCTTGTGCTGTACACGTGGCGGTGTCTGATTCGTCAAGGATTTCTTCACTTGGATTGATGATGTGTCATGGACACATGGCATCCAATGTGGCAGCACGTCACCAAGTGGCCTAGTGTGGGTCCCACCGGCCCCACATGATATCGAGAGTGTGGTCTTGTCTTGTGCATATCTCTTCCATTCGGACTCCGAAGTAGACAAATGATATATCTATTTCGATCGTCTCGACGAGCCTGTCGCAATGGTGCAATCCAATTTGGTATTTGAGACTGTTTATGATGATGCCATTTTCATGCCATTGGTTCACTTGCTCTCAACTATATCATTTCACACGCATTTTGGTGTGTCCTGCAACAAAAGTTAGAAACACCAACACTTGTGGAACTTGTCAGTATAAAGCACTATTCTAGTGTTGATGACCACTTTCCATTCATTTTATGCAGGAGTCAACGGCATAAAAGTAGTACTTAACAGCTGTCAACATCAATGATGCTTCTTCCCGAACAAGTTAAAACAAAGTAGTAGAGGACTCAAGAATGTGTACCAACTCCTTATGCAGCAGTGTTGATGAAGAGCAAGTTGACGCTCCCAAACAGGATAGGGTACAACTTCGATAACGATTTGTTGCTCACCGGAAAGAGTTATGTAGCTTGAAGAAGAAGACCGAAGAATCAGAAACAGCTCTAATGCAGTCGGCTGAGATTAAGAGATTGCATAAGCTAACTTAAGACAGTGAAGACCTTCTTCATCTACTACTTAGCAGTAAAAGATGAAGAGGTTAAGATTAATGATCCACTGTCTCTTGAGATTATGACCTGGATTTACTTTGTTCATCTATGTTCCTTGTGAAACTGTTACCCTGTAACAGTTTGTGATATGTGATGAACAATATAGTCGTGTATAAAGAAATATGTGTTGATTACTATTGCGCCAACCAGATCAGAATTGAAATGAAATCAATTAATATTGATGCACAATTAGTTAAATTTATATTGGCCTTCTTTGGGCTAAGCCCACTTATAATTGGGCCAAAAGTCAATTTTGTTCAAATTAAATGACATAAAGGGTCACAAACAATGTGCGCAATTGTTGGACTCGACCCAACAAAAATGGGCCCACTAGAATCAAATTTGCACCCGAATCAACAACAAATGGGACCACCAAAATCATTTTTGGGCTATCTGAACAACATCGACAGGAAAAATTTTGAGCTCAACCCAACAACAAATGGGCCAAATTCTTTTTATGACGAAGCAGTTCATCACGATTAGTATGCCACATCAAATTTTGTCAAGCATGACAAAGATGTAGGAACCAAGTTATGATGGTTTGTATTGACGATTTTTACGTGTTATTATATTGGTGACGCCGCGAAGGTCTCGTCATTAATCGCGGTTTGTGACGCTCCATTAATGACGAAGGGTTTTCGTAATAACCGATGTCATAAATCGCGGTTTATGACGAGAAATGCTCTTTTTTGTATCACTAGTTGGCGTTTTCCTTGTAGTGGTTGGAGAGTTGTTTTCACATTCTACCTAAAACTATTTATTAGGAGGATTTATTAGACACTCCTGGAGATGCTCTAGGGGATTCTATTTGGGGACTGTGACTTGGATGTTGTATTTTTTTCAACCATGAATAGTATCATGTTGTAGCATGAGAGGTGTATGAGGAATGTTGTGTTCTCTTGCTTTACAATCTTTCAACATATAGTAGTATTTGCATAATGACCATAGAGAAAACAAACTAAGTCGGTGGTGACATACAATTAAATTTTACATGTCAAGCATTTACCTTGGGGGCAATACCATGTGTCCATGTGTTAGCGGTTGGGGTGGACAATAATGCTTCGTGCTCTGCATGGCGAACATGTGGCATTTGCGGCAGTGGAAGATTCCAGTATAGATAGAGGCCATTTATTTTATGGGATATATCTGCTATTTGGATATTCATGCTTTAAGAGCGCATAGTTTGGATACATTATTAATTTGGTACAGGTGTCTTTCAAGGTAGTGGCGGTGTAAATTAGGCGGTGCCAGCTGCCATCCAATATTGTAAGGATCGGGCTCTATATAAGTTTGGCCTCTTTCTAGTGGAAATAAGAACATGCTTCACTGAGCGACCAACAATCCTAAACTGAGAGTGATCCTTACCAAAGACATGATGCACTTCCCATCCACTGAGGAGTTTGAGGAGGGCGAAACCTCTGCTGCCAAGGTCCTCAGGAACGACGGTCTTGTAGGTGAGATTCTTCTCCATCTTGACTGCCCCACCTGCTTCCTTCGTTCCGCAATCACCAACAAGCACTGGCTTCACAACGCCTCCGACCAGGCAACCATCTGCAACTTCCGCTCAAAGAAATCACCCCACCTTCTGGGGATCTATGTCTGTAGCGATGGCTTCTTACAGCCGGAGTTTGTGCCACTACCTGATGCCTCATGTCCAGAGCTTGCAGCTGCACTGGCTCATGGAAACTTTAGTTTTCCTGACACGGATCCGCTCTTGTCGAGCATTTGGGATTGTCATAATGATCGTGTCCTCTACGGATCTGACGAATTCTCCAACTTTGCCCGTGACTTTGCTATGCGTATGCCGTTGAGGCACCCTGGGGAAGACACGACCATGCTCCCATCGCACCCATCACTGCACCACCCTCACGCCATGCTCCTACCTGATGACGACAACGATGACTCCTCATGCTACTGTGTCAACATCGGCAACGTGGACCAGATAGTCTTTGCGTGGGTATTTGTCCTGCGAGCTGGCTCCTGGAGCATCCTCTGCAAAGCTGTGGCTGATCTTGCTAGGTCGCCGAAGGGGGTCCTCACCACGACTCTGCTCATGTGTGGTAAGATTTACATGATGACCATGGAAGGATACATCCTCTCATTGGATTTGACCACCAAAAGGTTTTCCATTGTCGATCTCCCGGAAGGTGTGGAATTTGACTACTCTGGTAATCTTGCCCCTTGCCGGGGAGATGACTCTGTTCTCTACCTCTTCCATGTGAAGGGAAACAAGCTCGCCATTTGGCTCAAGAGGATGAGTGACAATGGTGATGTAGTAAGTAGCACCGGTGGATGGGTACTCAGGGACACAATTTCCCTACTCGAGACATGTGGGCATCTAATAGAGCAGGGTTGCGAGCCGTTAGACGGCCATGAGCGCAATGTTTTGGTGGTTGGTGTTGGGGACAATGCTGAGTTTGTGTTCTTGGAGTTTGAAGTCACTGGCATCATCGTGTACATGCATCTCAAGAGCAGGAAGGCACACAAAGTGTACCAGAGGGACCCGTGCAACGATTTCGCTATACGTGTTCTTCCGTTCATGATGGTCTGGCCTGTTGTCTTCCCAAAACTTGCTGCAGATGAAGGTGAAGGACTGCATCAAGAGTAGCTAGCCATGTAGAATAAGGTTTGGCATTGGACGTTGCGCCGTCCTAGAGTTTCTGTTTAATTTCTTTAAATGAATAAACTCATTTATAGGTTATGAGTGGCAGAAATCGTGCCCCAGGGCATTATGCGATTTATGTTGTTATGAACTATGAACAACTCTAGTTTTCTTTGGTTCTCCTTAAACTCCAGATGCACTGCCTCATGGTAACTTTAGTTTTCTTGACATGGATCCACACTTGTCGACCATTTGCATTGGGATTGTCGCAACGACCGTGTCCTCTACGGATCTGTCAAACCCTTCAATGTCGCTTGTGACGACCTTGTTATGCGGGTGTTGTTGAGGCTCCATGGAGAAGACATGACCATGCTTCCATCACACACATCACCGCACTACCCTCATGCCATGCTCCTACCTAACGATGACGACGACGACTCCTCATGATATAGTATCTACATAGGCAACATGGACCAGATAGTCTTTGCTTGCAAAGCCGTGGCTGATCTCGCTAGGTCACCAAAGAGGATCCTCAAGACGACTCTCCTCATGTGTGGTAAGATTTACATGATGGCCATGGAAGGATACATCCTCGTGCTGGATATGGCCACAAGGAAATTTTCCATTATCGATCTCCTAGAAGGTGTAGAATTTGACTACTCTGGCAATCTTTCCCCTTGCCGGTGACACAATTCTATTCTCTACCTCTTCCATGTGAAAGGACAAGCTCACCGTCTGGCTCAAGAGGATGACTGGCCATGGCGAAGCTGGTAGCAGCACTGATGGATGGTTACTCAGGGACACCATTTTCCTGCTGGGACATGCGGGCATCTTGTAGAACAGATGGGCAGGAGGATGGTGTGTCGGTTGTAGAGCAGGGCGGCAAGACGACAGACGGCCAGGAGGATGGTGTGTCGGTCGTAGAGCAGGGTGACGAGGCGGCAGACAACTAGGAGCACAATTTTTCTGGTGGCTGGTGTTGGGGAAAACGCCGAGTTTGTGTTCCTAGAGTTTGAAGTCATTGGCATCATCAGGTACATGCATGCACCTCAAGAGCAGGAAGGTGCACAATGTGTACCAGAGGGACCTGTGCAACGATTTTGCTATACGTGTTCTTCCGTTCATGATGGTCTAGCTTGTCGTCTTCGCAATATTAGCTGCAGATAAAGGTGAAGGATTACATCAACAGTAGGCAACCTTCTAGAATAAGGTTTGGCATTGGACATTTGCGCCGTCCTGGAGTTTATTTTTAATTTCTTTAAATGAATAAGCTTGTTTATAGGTTATGAGTGGTAGAAATCGAGCCCTGGGCATTATGTGATTTTTGTTGTTCTGAATTATGAACAACTTTGGTTTACTTTAGTTCTCCTTAAGACTTTAGATGTATTAACAATTATGGCATATTCTATTTTCTAACTCAGTTTGTCAGTGCTCAATTTCGAAAATGCAATTTTGTTGGTTGCACCTCTGAAGGAAATTCATACTGGTTTTAGCAAAAAAGTTTATTTTCTGACACAACAAACTTATTGTGATCTACCTGACTAGGATTAGCTTGTAGTGCAACGGCAAACAATTGTGTTTTTGTCTGACAAAGTAACAAGAGCCTCGAGCTATGAATAGATTTCCCGACTGTTTGCCCTGCTCTGTTTAACACATCTCACTGCTTATCAGGGTAATAGTCCCTGCAATGAGCCCCAGGTGTATCACAATTTGTAATTGTGAATGTGCCCATTATTATGGTTAGCAACTATTTACCTTCCGTCAATAGGCCGTCAGAATGGATCAGCAGAAGGCTACTTGTTATGGAAAATGAGAAAATTGACAGATATCAGAGATGGTTCAAAAGCCTTTCAGGATATTCTGCCTGAGCTATAAGCAGGCCTGGATGCCATGCAAATGCTGAGATCAGTTAATGTACAGGGGCTACATTCGAGTGCCACTCGCTTAAATGTGGTTGCAAATGTTTCCTGACGATATACCACCAGCTTCGGAACATTTCAATCCTAGCAGAGCACTGTTATTACTCTATCCTAAATCTAAACGTTGTGACTGCACTTGGTATTTGACTTGCATGCGCTGCTTATATCATGTCATATCTGTTTAGAATAAGGAAAAAAACAATAATGTTGTAAAAAAAAAGCATTTGTTTGGATCATGAAGTCTTACCAAACTAAAACGCAAGAAATAATCACTGAGGATTCTAGATTCGAAATTTAATTTATATTCTGATATATTTACATAAAAATAAATCTAAAGACCAAATACAGGAACATTAAGCTTGTAGTGATATAAGAGTACCTATGGAGATTGGAAGGCTGAGATTCATGGCATGATATTTTAAAAAATAGAATCAGACACAACTGAAACAGAAACTCCAATCCCATCACATGACTTTAACCTTACGTCACCGATCATGGACACTCCCTCCCGTCCTCGATTATAAGCTTTTTTAGGGGGTCTTTATTTGTTGACGAATATAAACACATACAAATTAAAGTCTCAAGTATGGCGGAGTAATTATTTATATATCCATTAAGACAATCAAGAGTGCTCATGTTTGTTATGGATTGTGTAGCATATATTAAACCACCTTGTCAATGTCATGAAAAATCCCAAAAGATGGCTACATTTAAGGCAGGTAAGAGTGCTCTGCTTGCTTGACGAGAGGTAGAATGGGCTTTCATCTTTTCTATGTTTGTGTTAAAATTACTAGAGTAATTAAGGAATCTTAAAGACAACACATAGTACGATCTACGGCTGTGGCTCAAGCAATTCATTTGAAGTTACCCAAATCAAGCCTCCGCTCTGATTATGTGTGGTATTCGGAGGGTGTTTCTATTCGTACCGGTTTTTTTTTTTTTAAAAGGTCCGGAAGACCCTGCTTTGAAATAAAGCAAAAGATATCCACTGGGTTACCAGTTTTTACAATGAGCGGAGCTCAGGCTATCAGAGATAGCAGACCTCTCTACCAACTCTCTCTAAATTGCCAGCCAACAGGACTAAGAACAGAAGAAGATAAGTGCTTAGTTTTACCCCCGGGGATACACAAGATAGAAGGGGGCTTAAAAACAAAGAAAAGCCTGACAAAACGCTACTGATCTTCATTACGCCTTAACGATGACAGTCGAAGCTTCAACTTTTGTATCACCATGTTTAGGGGCGGACAGAGGCCTAGGACCACTAGGGCCACGGCCCTAGGCGTGACCAAAAAACCCTTCATAGCATCTTCAATTTTTCTTAACCTAACTATGTTTTATTTGAATTAGCTCTAGTTCTCAGCTCAACTTCGCTCGGCCCAGCAGCCAGCGACCCAGCGCCATCTTCCCACTCTCCATTCCTTGGCCCAGCAGCCGGCGGCCCAACGCCATCTCTCCCACTCTCCCTGCCCCGACCCCGAGCCGCCCGCCAGCCCCGACTCCCCGAGCTCCCGCTGCACCGCCTATCCCTAGCGCCGCCGCCTGCCGCCTAACCCTAGCGGCCAGGACTGCTAGCGCCGCACCAGCGCGGCCAGGCTGTGCGCCTGCGTCAACGCCCACCGGGCGCCCCATCGGACCTGCTGGCCTGCTGCGCTGCGCGCCTGCGCCGCGGGCCGGTCGGCCTGCCGCACCGGCACCGCGGTCGCCGCTCGCCGGAACCCGGAAGGAGATATACTTTGAATTGAGATATACTCGAAATCATGATTTTAGTTGGCTTTGTGCGCTATCGTACCATATTATCATTATATTGTCATGTGGAAAGGTTTTGGTAGTCTAGTCGCTTTGGCAAGTGGTCCTAGACGTCAAAATGATTTCTGTCCGCCACTGACCATGTCGATCCATTGTTGCTCCTTCTCCCTATTTAGAGTCCTCCATTTCTGCATATATGAAATTATTCGGTAAAGCCCAACATCATGAGATGCAATTAGAGTGTTGTTAAACACGAAACCATTTCGGATAAGCCACAAACTCCGTGCTAAACAGCCAAAGAAAAAGATACGGCGTTGATTATCTTGATTAGTTCCTTCACTAGTCAGTTTCAATATATCATCGATGCACATCGGATACACAGGCCACTCTAGCACCTCCTTGCATACGCACCAACTGAACTGCGCCACCGCACAATGAAATATTATGTGTTCTGTTGATTCAGGTTGTCCACATAGCTTACACTCTATTGCCCTAAGCCAGTTCCTTTTTTCAGCTGTTCTGCCGATTGAATTTTGTCATAGGTCACTTGCCAAATAAAGATGTGAATCTTTAGTGGAAGTTTTGTTTTCCATAGCTACAACAACCATTTATTTGCACACCCCGAGAAAGTTAACATATTATACAGGGAGGATGTGGAAAAGACTCCAGATTTTTCTGGGACCCATAGCACCGTATCAGTGTCCTCTGAAAGAGTTACTCCCTCTAAAAGATCAGAGAGCTCGACACATTCTGCACTCTCTTCATTCCAGAAGTTTCTTCGAAAAGTTAGATTGTTTTCATCATTACCAAGGACCGAAGAAACTGTAGCGTCTTGCTGATTGCAGACCTCAAACAACTTTGGGAATGCTACTTTCAAAGGGCACCCCTCTATCCATGTCTCATGCAAGAATCTAGCTTTTTTACCGTTTCCAATGACATATTTTAGGCTTCTCTGGATACTAGTTTTAACCTCTTGCAGGCCCCTCCAAAATTGTGAGCAGTTCCTCTTTCTCCAGCTAAAGAATCCTCCATCCCCAAGATATTTGTTCCTAAAGAGGGTACAACATAAGCTATTATCCCCTCTCTCTATTTTAAATATCCACTTGGCTAGCAAACACTCGTTCATCACTCTTGTATCGGTGAAACCTAAACCCCCCACTTTCTTAGGTCTGGCCAAGAGCTCCCAGCTAGCCATATGATACTTCCTCTTCAAATTAGGGCCGTGCCAGAAGAAATTTGCTCTAGCTGAGTCCATCTTTTGGTGAATTTCATCTTGTAGCATGTAAACCCCCATCGTGTAATTCGGGACAGAGCTTAAACTAGATTGAATCAGAATAGCTTTCCCACCAGGTGAAAGACCGACACACTGCCAAGTTGGGAGTTTCTTCTCCACTTTCTGGTAAACATATGCCAGATCTGAGACTGTCATATGCTTGTTGTTAACCATCACTCCCAAATACTTCATAGGCAAGCTACCTAGATTACAATTGAAGATCTGGGCCACTCTAATTTTATCTTCCTCCAGTCCTCCCATCACAAAGACCACATGCTAACCCTTTAATTGGGCCTGCACTCTGAGCTTTATTCATAATTGATACCAACACGTCACTGACCAAGTTAAAGAGTAGAGGGGATAAAGGGTCCCCCTACAGCCCTTTGTGCGTGTTGAAGAAGTCCCCATGAACCCCGTTGATTTTAATCCTGACTTTGCCTCCCTCTACGGCCTGTTTCATCCATTCTATCCATTTGAGAGGAAATTTTTTTCTCTCTAGAACTTCCATCAAAAAGGCCCAATGTACTTTGTCAGATGCTTTTTCGAAGTCTAGCTTAAGGATGACGCCTTTCTCTTTTTTCACTCTCAGGCTATGCAGGATTTCATGTAGGATGATAACTCCCTGGAATAAATGCAGTTTGGCTACAGCCAATCAGTTTCCCAGCATATGGGGTTAGTCTTGTCGTCATGGCCTTGGTGAACCATTTATAATCCACATTTAGAACACAGATAGGTCTGTATTGGCGAATATTGTTTGCCTCTTTCAACTTCGGAATCAAGGAGATCATTCCATAGTTAAGTCTTTTTAGGTTGAAGTCCCCTCTATGAAGTGCTTGGAACATTTCCAGGACTACCTCCTTCAACTCACTCTAAAAGTCTTTGTAGAAACCAACCGATAGGCCGTCCGGTCTAGGTGCTGAGTTTACATCCATATCATTCAGGGCTTCTTCTATCTCTTTCATTGTTAATGGTTTTATGAGGTTAAGTTTGTCTTCCTCAGTTAATCTTCCTTATTCATCCCAAAAATTCTCCCCTAGTTTGATAGTTCCCATCTCCTCTCTACCAAACAGCTCTTTATAGTATCCTTCCACATGATTTCTGATCTCTGCAGGCTCGCTAATCACTCTATCTCCCTCTTCTAAAGTGAAAATGGACCACTTCTTTTTCCTCCCGTTTGCTACACCATGGAAATAACCATTGTTTGCATCTCCCTTTAGTACCCATTTGACACCCCCTCTACGTTGTAACTGACTTTCCTACAGGCTATAGAAGCATTCTAGTTGGGCCTCCAAGTCATATCTCGTTTGCCATTGTGCTGGTTGGAGCCCGCTCAGGTCAGCCTCCTTGTCAAGGTCTTTTAGTTTTTCTAACATAATTTTCTTTTCCTTCTTCATTTGACATTGGAAATTGGTACCCCATCTTTTGCAGAATTTCCTAGTTGCTACCTTGATTTCCTTCCAATAGTCCTGTAAGGCTCTGTCCCCTCTAATCGGCCATTTATCCTTGAGACTCCCCCTGAACTCTTCCTGTTCTAGCCAGAGCACATCAAATTTGAAAAGACGCTGCTAGTAATATATGTTGTCATTAGTGTTTACCATAATAGGATTGTGGTCTGACCCCACTCTTTTTATTGATTCACATGAGACGTTTTTGTACTGACGTTCCCAATCTGCGCATACAAACACTGTATCTAACACACTCATCACAGGGTCGCCCTGCTTGTTTGTCCATGTGTATCTACTGCCATGCCTCATGAGTTCTATAAGTCTGTTATCCGATATAAGGTTGTTGAATTCATCCATCCATCTCTGGTTAACGTTATCAGACGATTTTTCCTACGTAAACCTGATCATATTGAAATCTGCCCCCATCATCACGGGCCATGTTGTATTCTGTACTTTTTGATTTAGCTCCTGAATAAATTCTGGCTTCCTTTCGTCACGCACCGGACCATACACATTGATAAGTTCCCACTCAAATCTATCAGATTTAGATGTCATCTTTATACTCGAGAAGAAGACCCCGTTGTCTTTTCCCAATATAGTAACTTCATCCAGGTTTACACCTAGCAGAGTCCCGCCCGAATGGCTATTCGTACCGGTTCAAACCGGTCCAATTGCATGACGCATCTTTTGATTGAACAGAACCAATCTGGTTACCGGTTCATGGTTTTTCCGGCCGGTTCATCAAGTGAATGGTTCGGTATTTTGTTCAATGCCGCCCTGGAGCCATATCCTGCAACATGTGACTCCAAGTAATTTCCGTCGGATACCAACACTACTTATTATCTTTCTAGAACGATGAGTTCGCCATAGACAAATACGGTTGACCCTTAACAGACACGAAATCACTCAAATCAGCGGGTCCACGGTCCAGCCAAATCCGTGTATTGTACTTGCCCGTCTGTTCTGCTTAGCTGGCTTTACGGTTGTTTCTTCCACACTGACGAATAAATAATCCGTGTATTGTACTTGCCCGACGACTTGTGACTTGTGACGTTTTCCTGCTCCGAGAGAAAACTCGCGGCTTGTACCATGTCCCCGTTGCCATTTCGCGAGCCCAAATTAAACGAGCAAGAACCTGGCAAATTCCCAAGAAATTTCAGTGCATTGAGTCCTACCATCTTATCATGCCCATCCGCCGGTGGAGGTGACAACCGCGGCGAGGTTTGAGCAGCAACGTCCATCGGGCGCGCACCTCGCCTCGCCGTGCAGCTCGCCAAGCCATGGACGACTGCTGCTTCCGCGTGTACGGGCTGGTGATCGCCAACACGGTGTGCGTCGGCGGCACAGCCTTCCTCGTCTACGCGCTCGTCAAGCTCGCGCGGACGACGCCGCACAGCACGGGCGGCATCGTCGTCGTCTCCGTCTTCCTCGTCATCTGGCTCGCCGTCAACGCCAGCATCTACCCGGCCTTCTGCGGCTCCCTCTTCCCGTGGTCCGCGCTGGGGCGGTGCCTCGCGGCGCCCCTCAGCGCCGTCCGCTGGCTGCTCCGCCTGCCCTCGAGGTGGTGTGGGCGTCGTCGTCCGAGGATCGACGCCGCCGCCGGTGGTGGCGCCACGGGTGCCTTGCCGCAGTTCGTGGTGCCGCAGAGCCGTGGGTACAGCATCAGCGTGCTTCCCCGGGAGCCACCGGTGCGTGGCGGCGCCGCTGCCGACATCCCAGCGTACGAGCAGACGGGCGACGAGGACGCGGGACCCGGCGGCGGCGGCGCGCCGGAGTGCGCGGTTTGCCTTGGCAAGGTGAAGAAGGGGGAGATGGTGAAGCGACTGCCGGTGTGCCTGCACATGTTCCACCAAGGGTGCATTGACCCGTGGCTGCGCGATCACTCGACATGCCCGGTCTGCCGGTGGAACGTCTTCGCATCTTTGCCGGACCATGTATAATGTGACGTTCTTCATTCATCTCGCCATTTTTTTTTCAATCGGTGGTCGAGCCAACTTGGCAGTGTTGTGTACTATATATGGTGATCTGCGAAATGTACAGGCGATTTTTGCTTTGTCATGTATAGGCACCTGTAAAGAAATTAAAAAAAGTTACATAAAGAACGGGTGATAAGTTTCTTCCAGAACATGAGCTCTGCCCCTCTACTTTGTTGTGATTGCATCTTTCTGCTACCGTGTCTCTGCGAGGGGCGTCAGTTTCTTCCTCCAAATACAATTCACCAACTACAAATGCGTCAGTTTCTTTCGCCAAATGCAATTCACCAACTAGAAATACACGTCCAGATGTACAAACGGCCGTGAAGCCGATCTGCACCGCTGATCTCGTCTCGAGCCATGTAGTTGGCCCCACAATGAATGCGTTTTATTTGGATTTTATATTCGAGTGGCCTCCACTTGGTCAAAGCCAAATGTGCCGTACACTCGAGCACTAGAGGCGAAATTTACTTCATGGAATGTCAAATTCTACCTCCCTTGCATTATATTTCAAAAGTTTGAGAGTCTAGAATTTTTTTATATATTTTTTTCTCTGTTTTGTAAAAATAAATGGTCCGCCAAAAATTTAGCAGATTTATACATCTGCCGCCGTACCCCACTGGCAAGGGCATCTACCGCCGTAACACATGGCGGTAGGACTAACCGCCGTGCGGCACGGTGGTAGGCGCCTACTGCCAAGTGGCAGCGTGGCCTCCAGCAATCGCCGTAGGCCACGGCGGTAGGTAGGGACCTACCGCCGTGCCCTACGGTGGTAGGTTTTTTTTTTGCTGGTAAGTTTCATTTTTTTGAAGCATTGATAGTTAACGACGAACCATTGATACTTAACGACGAATCACATAAACAAACAATGGCACGTACGACACAAATACCCTAACTTTGTGCCGCTGCTAGTCCTAACGTGCCTTAGGGAATTTAGATAAACGATTACAACATTTGTAGTCTAGTTGTACGAGTAGTACCCGGAGAACCCGGACATCATAGACCCGCCGGAGTGCTGGGAGGGCATATAGTACCCGTACCCCGGCGGGGGTGGAGTTAGATCAGACGGTGGCGGGGGTGGAGTTGCTGTTGGAGTGTTGTCCTTCTTCTCGTGGCATGGACAGCAGCAGAACTCGTCCTCACAGCCGGTGTTCGTCTTCACCACCATTGGTCCGGTCACCGGTCCGTCGTCGTCGTTGGTAGATGTCGGATCTGGAGAAGCCAATGCCGACGCGAGCTCTTGCCTCAGGTTGAAGATGACAACATCCTCGAGGTAGTCGATGTACTGTTGATACGGGTCAATAGCTGGGGGATCCACCCATTGCACGAAACCGCAGTTATCTGGTTGGTCGGAGTACTGCAGAAACCGTGATTACATTAGTAAATCATAAAATGATGAAGGACAAAGGTCACGTAGTTTTGCTTACCCATGCTCGTGAGCAATGCCAGAAGCGTCGACCAGAGTTGTTCCATCCCTGGTAAACCTGCATCACACAGAACTCACCGTGTGCACACCTTGGCCAGTTCACCGTTTGATTTGGTGCGTACTTTCTAACATCACGTATGGATTTGAAATCTCTCTTATCTAAGACTGGAAAATTGTTGTTGAACTCTGGATCTTACTAGCTCCATAGTGCTGGACCGAGGGAGCCATCATCATTCACAGTCCAGGAACTCATTAGTGCTTGTTGTGTTGTGAAGTGACACTGGAGAAGAGTGCTCACATATATGTAGGCAATAAAGCAGACTGGACGGTGGACCATTCGATCCGGGGCAAGAAAAATGGGTAGTGACTCGGAGGAAACACACCCTAGTACTAGGTTCACTGTTTCGCACCTTCCCCACCTCCTCCTCACTCCCTTCTCTTCTCCCCCCCTCTCTTTCTTTTTTTTCGAATTATTATGACATTTTCAGCTGAATTTCGACCTTATATAGGCTGCAGATCCTAGCGTCGTGGGGCACGGCGGTACCAGGCCTGCAGCCACCGTGCCCTATGGCGCTAGGACCTGCCGCCGTACCCCACGACGGTATGTCCATCGGACGCTTCGGGCCCACGTCTGGCCGTGGGCCACGGCCACTGCCGCCGTGCCGCACGGCGGTAGGAACCCTACCGTCGTGGGGTACGGCGGCAGATGTATAGATCTGCTAAATTTTTGGCGGACCATTTTTTTTGCAAAGTAGAGAAAAAATAAATATAAAAAAAATTCCAGTGCCTAAAATTTGCCTCGTGCGGGGAGGCACAGATGGCTTGGTATAGAGTTGGAATCCTATATTCACATTCCATTTTCCAAATCCCACCTTCGCCATGCCGGTGATGGTGACGGACCTCAACCACGTGGCCCTCTTAGTTGCAGCACTCCTATGGCGCTCCAAGCCAACCGGTCGCGCCAAGAAGGCTCCGCCATGCCCTCTAGCAAGAACTAGAAATGTGAGAAAGGCACATTATCCTTAACATAGAGTAAAAAAAGGACAAAGCACTACCAAGATCTTAGATCTAGATTAGCAACATACAAATTCCAAACTACCAGGAAACCCTATCACCTCAACCCCTTACTACACAGCAGCAACCTACTGCATGTAGGGGACTTGCTGAACTCTATCTCACGAAGCTTTAGTGGTGTGTTTGCTGGTGGCATTGAGATCCAATGGGTGCCTGGGAAAGAGAAAGAAGAAGTCAAGTAGACGACGATCAAAGGAGATAGGACATCGACCATGGCCATCTTGTCGTGGGGAGCATAGCTGGAGAAACTAAACTCAATGGGGATCACCATAAAGAATAACAACCGGTCAATAGGGTCTAGAGTGTGGCACATTTTTGCAAGGTGTCATTGATGCAGAACCATAACAACATTTTCCTACATGAGGGAGGGTGAGGCAGGATTCTCCAGGGCTAGCTCTATCCTTTTTGCAAGGGGAGACATAATGTGTTGTTGATCAAGTATGACCCACTAGTATAGAAAATAATGGAAAGTAGAGGACCTTTTGCGTGCATGCTGAGAGACCTCACCTAGTCTCAAAGGCAGCCAATGAATTGTAGACGAAGGATAAACACACTGGTCGCTTATACATCTTGTATTTCCACTCTGATTCACCAAACACCCTCCTTGTATACCAGGTTAAGCAATAAACACCAGTGGCTAACCATTCTTGACTGTAATCTATACGTATACTCCTCCAATTCTTGGGTTCTTTACACGAATCGTCGCTATATAGCCATGATAGTCAGGTCATGCTGCTCAGGATCTAGACTGAAACTTAACCAGTTGCATAATCCCCTAAATTTGCATAGCCTACTCCAAAAAGGGGACAAATTGGGTCGATTTTGATTCATTATTAGGAAGTCAGATAGTACCTAACTAAGAGGTTCAACTCTAGGAGTGGCAACATTAGTGTGATCAGAAAGCAGTGCTTTCCGTTCTAGTTTAAAAGATAGCATCATTTGTTTGGATGGACGTCGTGAAGAGTCGGTGAGTAAAAAGTGTGGTGTTATCAGATAACACAAGAAGTCAGGTGGTATTGTGTCATTTCGAAGGGTTGTATGCAATACCGCGCTAACTGATTGCATTAACACTGGATCAAACTGCAGGAAACGTGATGCATACGAAGCAAAATGCCCGAACCAAACACGTAGTAAGAGCGATGGATGTGGGCTAAGTTTGATTTGTGGGAGAGAGTGGGTGTTGGATAGGGTTTGCCCACTAGAAGGACTCTAGATGACCCTTAGATGCCTCCAGCCCCTGGGCATCCACCGGTCCTCCGATGTTTGCTTTGTCATGTATAGGTGTTAGGTTGATCTCCTCCGAACCCAGACCCAACGGTCTGGTTTGGGCCCTTGACAAGGCTCCCTTATCGGGGGAGCCCAACCCACTAGGGTTGCAGGCCCCCGTCGCGCAGCGCCATATAAGGGAGGTGGAGGCCACGAGGGCACAAGTGCCAAGACACGACGTCTCCCGCTCGCCCCACCTACCCTAACTTCCCGATCAAGGGTTCTATCTGCGACGGGAAGCTCCGCCGCCCCTGCGTCCACCGCCGCTGTCACTGTGCATCACCGCAGATCGCCACTACACGGCACTGCGTCACTGGACTTCATCCACACCGAAGTGTTCATCCTCTACTACCCTATCCAAGGTCTCTCTCTTCTCCTCCCTCTTCCTCTCTCTCAGTTAACCAACAGAAGGACCTCGAATCAAAATAGTCAAAGGCATAAACCCCACTGGATCTACTCCTAGATGAATCACTATAGTCAACAATGGTATCAGAGCTCTGTTCTAGAGAATAGATTGAGTTGGGGAAGGATTAAGATTCGGAAACGAATAAAAAGAAGAACACAGAAAAAGAAAAGTCAAAGGAAAAGCAAACCCTAACCCTAGATTTGAACAGCAAAGGGCGGGGGAGAACTTACCTGGGTACCTTACCTCGCCACCACCACCGCCGGCGGCGTAGCATTGACGCGTGCCGAGCAGACAGAGAGCGCAAGCCGCGCGCTCGCCGGAACCCTGTCGCACCGCGGCAAGAGGAACGGGGCATAGGCACCGACGCAGAGCCACTCGACGGCGGTGCACTCACCCACGGGTGGACGCGCGTGCCGGCGAGGGGGCCTACGGCGGCGCCGGCCAACATCTCTCCTCCGGGCCGCAATGGGTAGTCCACCCTCTCTGGATCTTGCGTTTCGCGAGGTAGAGAACAAAAGGGAGGGAAAAGAAAGAAAAGAGATAGAAGGCGGCGGCCGTGGCCTCGAGCCGACAACGCCGCACCTCACTGCCGCCAGCGGCCAAGACGCCACCTGCAAAGGGGGCACCCTCTACGATGCCACTCTTCTAGATCTCGCGAAACAGAGAGGAAGGGGAGACGACTGGGTGACCACGGGCCGGCGGCGCTCGCCCGCCCTCGCTGTCGCCGTCGTCGGTGGCCACCGCCGGCCACAGGCGAACACCCGCCGGAGCCACCTGGGCGCGAGAGATCCGGGGGGGGAGGAAATGGAATGAAGAGAACTAGGGTTTGAAAGGGTGCCGTCCGGGGGTTTTGTCTCCCCGAGAGCCGCAGAGCCGTCCATCTGGACGGACGGTCCAGATGGAGGCGGAGGGCAGCACGGCGCCGGTGCTGGGCCGGATTGATGGCCCATCCATTGGCTGGCGGGCCACATTAGGCCCAGGCGGGAGATGCTCGCGGGCCGGATTCGAGGCCTAGTGGTTGGCTGTTGGATTACAAGCCCACACTTGTGAGCAAAAAGTAGGCCGTGGGCCATTTTTCAGTCTGGACTGAATGTACAGTTTTGAACAGTGAATATTGTGAATTGTTTCAGAAGCTCTATTAAATGAATTTGAATATTTTTGTCTAAATTTTGATCGCTACTCAAGTTGAACCAACGAGATATTTGTTTAGAGATTAGAAAAGGTGACAAAAATATTTATGAATAGTGTGTTTTTGTGAATTTTAATTCATGTTTTTCTATTGCAAAGTAAAAGTTTCATCCTCCAATTTAGAGGAATATAAAGTGTTTTGCTTAAAGTTTATTATGATATTGTTATTTTCTGACCAACATTGATGATAACAATATTATAATTTTATTCAAAAGTTTTACTTAAAGTTAATTATGGTATTGTTATTTGTTTTAGTAACAATATTATAATTTTATCTGAAAGTTTTACTTAAAGTTAATTATGGTATTGTTATTTGTTTTAGTAACAATATTATGATTTCATCAGAAAGTGTTTTGTTTAAAGTAGATTATGGTATTGTTATTTTTTCTGACCAACGTTGAAGATAACAATACTATAATCTTATGAGTTTTATGTTTAAAGTTTAAAACTTTGATTTTACAGCAAAGTGATGAATTTCAGAGAATGCAAAAGATCACTAGATGCTCTTGAAGCAAAGTATTGTCTAGTAAAAGTATTGCTTCTGAAAAGAATAATAAAGAAAAGTTTTTCCGCTGCTATTTGTTGTTTTATCTATCAATTAAATCGGAACCAACGAGAAGATTTAATTGGAAGAATAGTTTAAAAGTTGTAAATGTGTTTTTCCCTATGGGTAAAAGCTATAATAAAGTTTAAAGTTCAGAAAAGCCTGTTGTTTTAAGAAAAGTTGCTTATTGACATCATTTTGCCATTTGAAGTGTCAAAGTTTGAGCATTAATAACTATGTCAAAGAAAAATTTGTTTTTCGGCATTTTCATGCCATATGAAGTGTTAAGGTTGAGCATTAGTTTTCTCTTACATCTAAAGATAATGCTCAAAGCTGCAAAGTTTCAAAGTTAATTATGATGTTGTCTTCTTATGATCAAAGTTTGATGATGTCAATATTATGATTTTTTAATAGTCACAAGTTCTATTTTGCCCAACAGTGATATAGAAGTTAAAGTGCATAAATGTTGTATGTTTTAACTTTGACCAATGTTAAACTATAACATACGATTATTCTCAGTAGAGGAAATTGATAAGAGTTGACTTCGATCAACACTACAGATAAAGTTTTGAGTTTACTCAACTGCACAGTTGAGGTTAAGAAAGAAAAGAGCTTTCTTCATTTTGACTTTTTGGTTGATTTGGAAGAGAGTTCCAAGTGTTAAGAAAAGAGTTTTATTTTTTCCTCTCACTAAAGTTTTCATGACATTATGGTTTGTCATTTTTTCTGATTAAATTGGAACCAATGAGAAGATTTAACAGAAAATGAATTATAAGTGCATGTTTTAGTCATCGTGACTAAAGTAAAGTTTTCTCACTATAAAATAGTTTATTGTCCTTCAACAGTAAAGGTAATACGTGAAATAGTCAGACACATGTCTATGTTTGACCAATGTTGAATTATAAACATGTGTATTGGTAGAAGTTTTTTCAGATTTAATTCTGGAATTTATACATTGGTTGTTGCCAATGCATTCAAAGTTTAATTCCATAAGTCAGGAAATGTGTTGGCACTTGTGTCACTCATTTTTTGAATGGCATGCAAAGTTTTTGTGATACTCATGTGTGACTTGAATATCACATAAAAGACGAGAAGTCTGGGGGAGCTTTTGTGCTATCCTAGCAATACTCATGCACCTTTGTAGTGTGATGATGGATAGAGACTTACAAAGAGTTGAAGGACAAAAGAAAAGTTGAATATGATTCAAAAGTTAGGATTGGAAGCATGACTTGCAAAAATATAGCAATATGAAGAACTCTGCTGAGTCCTTGAAAGTGTAATAGTAAAGAACTCTGATGAGCTCTTGAAAAGGAACAAGGAAATGGTACTCCCATAATTTTTGCATGATTTTATCATGTGAATAAAGTTAAAATTCAAATGAATTCTTGTTCACCAGTGTTAAAACATATTCAAAATTATGGCGTCAAAGTTTACGCCATATTTCAAGGGGGAGAAAGATAGAAAGATTAAGATTTAGAAATCAAATTTCCCCTTAAAGTCAAAAGTGATGCATTGTATGCATTTAAAGGAATGATCTATAAAAGAAAAGTATGACCGAAAAGGGAGTATAATGGTCATAACATTGATACCCCAACCATAGAAATAAACAAAATTCCTCGAGTTTTGTTTCACCTCGAATATAAAGAAAGATAGTAGAGCCTCACAGCAACTAAAGAAAAGGATGATGCTTAAAACATCATATGAGGCTAGTAAAGATTGAACCTAGTCAAGAGCTTAAAGATATTTGTTGATAGATGAGTTGATCTGGGGGAGTAAAGGATGTCAAGAATTAAGGCTTGAAGAGAAGTGGGACTGTATGTTCACTCCAATGATTCAAGCACAACAATTGTCTCAACATATATTTTGGTGTTGTATGATCAAAAGAAGTTGAGGTGATGACAGATGTTGATATAGTTTAGCACCCGTCGCAAACTCTTCAAAAGAAAAATAAAGTCAAAGAAATTTTTGCTACCCAGGACTCTGTGGTAACAATTGTCTTTGGAAAATCATAAAGAGCTACAACAACCCCAGACAGAAAACAATATACCTAGTTGTCTATTGTTAAAGGATAAGATAAAGAAGCATAAATGAAGGTGATTCCACCTCATTTGGAGAAGCCATGAGAGGTGTTCATGCATCCTTCATGGAAAATGTCATGGGACCTAGAAGTTTCAAACTTGTTTTGGAACATAGTATAAATTCCTAAAGGAGCCAAGACAGTAGGCTATAATGGGTCTACGAGATTAAAACGTGACTCCAGAGGGAATATAAAAGGCAATCAAGCGTGTCTTGTGGCAAAGGACTTTATGCAAAGAAAGGAAAGAATTAAAATGAGATTTATTCCTACAGTCTCATGAAAGGATTCTTTAGAATCAAAATAACTATAGTGGTATATCATCATATAGAATTACATCAGATGGATGTGAACATAATGATATACAGAGATTTGTGCGAGAAAGCATAAACATGACATAACCAAATGGTTTTGTTATGAAAAGAAAAGAAAATTGTGATACCACCTGATGAGATGGTACATTCTGATTTATGTATTAAATCGGATCACAGAGTAGTGATATCTATAGTTCTACGAGAACAAAGAAACGTTTTTGGGTTTAAGTAAAAGTCAAGATGACAAATTGCTCATCTGCAAAGTTCGAAGATGAAAAATATTTTTCCCACATTCAATATGTAGATAATGTACTACTTGCTAGTCGTAATGTTCAATCTACTATGGAGAAGAAGAAGGTTGTTATAACCTACAGTTTCAAAAGGAATAATCTTGTTGAAGATCCATTCGCTTTAGCTAGGAATGGAAATTCATTAAGATAAAAGAAAAGGGGTATTTTGGATTATCGCAAAGGGCATACTTAGAAAGAATTCTAAACGAGATAAAGTAGGCATGCGAGCAAACTTACGCCTGTCTTACAGTCAAGGATAATAGTTTTGGAATTTCAGTATTCCAGGAACCAATATGAGATCGATCGAAAGAATGGTGGTTCCATTCAGCTGTTGGAAGCAGAATCAGTGCTCAAAAGAATTTACCCTGACATAGTTTAAGTATCTGGGATGTTTTGGCAAAAGTCCAATCTAACAATAGATCACTGGAATGTAATTAAAAGAATGATTTTGCACTCTTGCAAAGGGTTGTAAGCCTCATGCTAAGTGATAAGAAACTCGTACTCTCAAAGGATTGTGAGTAAAAAGAACCAAGTTTTGGTGAGTTGTTTAGTGAAGCCCACAGTAGTAGCTAACACTCACGCTTGGAGTTTTATTGTGGAAAAGCTCCAAAGTTAAAATAGTTGTGTCAAAATGGGTTATGTATACCCAAAGTCTAGCATGATATGAGGCTACAGGGCAGGCTAAATGGTTGAAGAAACCTTTACCCGAAATTGATAATGGTAATCAACAGTAATATACCATTCAAAAGTTTTCTCTCCTATGACAACAAGTCAAGTGTGCTACCAAACATATTGACAAAAGTGTTATATGTTGCAAAGGAGAAAATCCAGAATCACGTGATAGTTTTGAGCAAAAGTACCAAGTAAATGCTTGCGGATCCGCTTAACAAAGGCCGACCACCCAAGTCGACATGGGTTTTATGGAAGGCCTATGATTTCTGGATAACAAAGGGCCCAAGTAAAGGTTAAGGTCTTGTTTCACTACAGAAAGGTACATTGTGGATGTCTAGTCTTACAGTAATTGATACTTGTTATGATGAGGCACGCCCTATGTACTGATCTGCACTGAGATGAGGACCAAAAGCAAAGCAAGTAAAATAGTTACGTCAAAATATAAAGTTAAAAGTATAAGATGAGATCAAGGGGGAGAATGTTAGGTTGATCTCCTCCGAACCCAGACCCAACGGTCTGGTTCGGGCCCTTGACAAGGCTCCCTGATCGGGGGAGCCCAACCCACTAGGGTTGCAGGCCCCCATCGCGCAGCACCATATAAGGGAGGTGGGGGCCACAAGGGCACAAGTGCCAAGACACGACGTCTCCCACTTGCCCCACCTGCCCTAACTTCCCGATCAAGGGGTTCTGCCAGTGACGGGAAGCTCTGCCGCCCCTGCGTCCACCGCCGTCGTCACTGCGCATCACCGCCGGTCACCACTGCACGGCACTGCGTCACCAGACTTCATCCACACCGAAGTGTTCATCCTCTACTACCCTATCCAAGGTGTCTCTCTTCTCCTCCCTCTTCCTCTCTCTCTCGGTTAACCAACAAAAGGACCTCGAATCAACATAGTCAAAGGCATAAACCCCACTGGATCTACTCCTAGATGAATTGCTATAGTCAATAATAGGCACCTGTAAAGTAATTTAAAGAATTTATATAAATAACGGGTGATAAGTTTCTTCCAGAACATGAGCTCTGCCCCTCTACTTTGTTGTGATTGCATCTTTCTGCTACCGTGTCTCTGCGAGAGGTGTCAGTTTCTTCCTCCAAATACAATTCACCAACTACAAATGCGAGAGGCGTCAGTTTCTTCCTCCAAATGCAATTCAGCAACTAGAAATACACGTCCTGATGTACAAGCAGCCGTGAAGCCGATCTGCACTACTGATATCGCCTCGAGCCATGTAGTTGGCCCCACAATGAATGCGTTCTATTTGGATTTTATATTCGAGTGGCCTGCACTTGGTCAAAGCCAAATGTGCCCTGGACTCGAGCACTAGAGGCGAAATTTACTTCATGGAATGTCAAATGCTACCTCCCTTGCATTATCTTTCAAAAGTTTGAGAACCTAAAATTTGCCTCGTGCGGGGAGGCACAAATGGCTTGGTATAGAGATGGAATCGTATATTCACATTCCATTTTCCAAATCCCACCTTCGCCATGCCGGTGATGGCGACAGACCTCAACCATGTGGCCCTCTTAGTTGCAGCACTCCTATGGCGCTCCAAGCCAACCGGTCGCGCCAAGAAGGCTCCGCCATGCCCTCTAGCAAGAACTAGAAAGGTGAGAAAGGCACATTATCCTTAACATAGAGTAAAAAAGGACAAAGCACTACCAAGATCTCAGATCTAGATTAGCAACATACAAATTTTAAACTACCAGGAAACCCTATCACCTCAACCCCTTACTACACAGCAGCAACCTACTGCATGTAGGGGACTTGCTGAACTCTATCTCACGAAGCTTTAGTGGTGTGTTCGCTGGTGGTATTGAGATCTAATGGGTGCCTGGGAAAGAGAAAGAAGAAGTCAAGTAGACGACGATCAAAGGAGATAGGACATCGACCATGGCCATCTTGTCGTGGGGAGCATAGTTGGAGAAACTAAACTCAATGGGGATCACCATAAAGAATAACAACCGGTCAATAAGGTCTAGAGTGTGGCACATTTTTGCAAGGTGTCATTGATGCAGAACCATAACAATATTTTCCTACATGAGGGAGGGTGAGGCAGGATTCTCCAGGGCTAGCTCTATCCTTTTTGCAAGGGGAGACATAATGTGTTGTTGATCAAGTATGACCCACTAGTATAGAAAATAACGGAAAGTAGAGGACATTTTGCGTGCATGCTGAGAGACCTCACCTAGTCTCAAAGGCAGCCAATGAATGGTAGACGAAGGATAAACACACCGGTCGCTTATACATCTTGTCTTTCCACTCTGATTCACCAAACACCCTCCTTGTATACCAAGTTAAGCAATAAACACCAGTGGCTAACCATTCTTGACCATAATCTCTATGTATACTCCTCCAATTCTTGGGTTCTTTCAGCAAAGTTCCAGATATACACCTTCCCTTACACGAATCGTCACTATATAGCCATGATAGTCAGGTCATGCTGCTCAGGATCTAGACTGAAACTTAACCAGTTGCATAATCCCCTAAATTTGCATAGCCTACTCCAAAAAGGGGACAAATTGGGTTGATTTTGATTCATTATTAGGAAGTCAGATAGTACCTAACTAAGAGGTTCAACTCTAGGAGTGGCAAGATTAGTGCGATCAAAAAGCAGTGCTTTCCGTTCCAGTTTAAAGATTGCATCATTTGTTTGGATGGATGTCGTGAAGAGTCGTTGAGTAAAAAGTGTGGTGTTATCAGATAACACAGGAACTCAGGTGGTATTGTGTCATTTCGAAGGGTTGTATGCAATACCGCGCTAACTGATTACATCGACACTGGATCAAACTGCAAGAAATGTGATTCATATGGAGCAAAATGCCCGAACCAAACACGTAGTAAGAGCGATGGATGTGGGCTAAGTTTGATTTGTGGGAGAGAGTGGGTGTTGGATAGGGTTTGCCCACTAGAAGGACTCTAGATGACCCTTAGATGCCTCCACCCCCTGGGCATCCACCGGTCCTCCGTTCTTCCAAATCTTGATAATATTATTATGTTCTTAATTTATAGTTTTAGTTCTTTCTTATTTTAAGTTTGGGTAGTGAATTTCAATATAGGTCTATAAATTTTCCTTATTATCTCATCTAGACCGGTTGTCGGGGTTTGTTACCGTCGGCAAGTAAATTTATAAGAATGCGTGTGTCGATCCGTACGGTAGCACAAGAGACACTCGGGATTATACTGGTTCGGGCCTCCTGAGAGTAACACCCTACGTCCAGTCTGAGAAGAAGTGTTCTTTATGCTCGGGAGTTTGTAGTAGGGGATACAAACAAGGCGGGAGAGGGTGCAGAGCCCATGTCCCTGGTGTGCGAGTGGTTCAAGTAGCAGAAGTCTACGTACGTGAGTGTGGGGTTGTATGAGATAAGATATCGATACTAAGTGCGTGTGGGGGTGGAAAACGAGCGTGTGTTGTGAGTGCCTCTGTCTTTCCCTTTTATAGTCGCAAGGGAGAGGCCCAGGGCGGTTACATCGAGTGTGTGAGCTGGTCTACAGTGCGAGGCGTCCTTCTCTGTGTCGGACTGTCAGGCAGCAGCAGTGGCGAAGAACTGTTCTGGTGCCTTAGGTGATGGTGTAGATCCCTCCTGAGTTGTGCGTCCCAAGCAGCCGTCCCGGGGACCCCCGCGCCCTTCTCCGAGTAGTTAGTCAGGTACAGGAGGCAGGGTACGTATCCTGATCCCGTCAGTGGATCAGGGGCCTGTCTTTTCTGGGTGCTGTGGAAACGGAGTAGCCTGCACCGCGGTGACCGAGGGATAGGTGATGACTTGCACTGTGCCGTTCGTGGCGCAGCGTTTCCCGTGCCCTCCATGGTACGATGCGTACCGCCCCTGCTGAGGAGTGGCAGGAGGATCCGTCCTCTGACACAGGATCGACATGGTCAGGGTGGATCAGCGCGGGGAGGTGAGCACGTGGCGAGTCGCGTACCTGGGTATCACGGTACACGAACGGGGCCCGTGTACCTACGGTCTTGACGGCCAAATCTTGAACTGGTCAGAGACGGAAAACTACTCGTGCGAGTAGGTGAACTATGCCGCGTCTTCCAATGCTTAGGGTGTAGTGTGTACTGTACCGTACGTTGCCCAGCGTCCATTACGCCGTTCGCAGTACGATGGCCACTGTGCCGTTCGTGGCAGGGTTTGACGAATCCATCCCCTGACATCGAATCAGCCTGGCCTGGGCGGATCGCTGCGACGGAGCAGACACGTGGCGGTGCGCTGGGGAGTGTGCGCGGAGATCTTGGGATCTCGATCTGGTGGGCCCACGCGCCCCATGCCTTCCCCGCGAAGCCTGCGCGGGTCGGCGACGAAAACTACTCGTGTGAGCGAGTAGTCACGGCCGCGAGGCAGAAACTACTCGTGCGAGCAAGTAGTCGGGAGTGGAGGCGAAAACTTGTCATACGGGCCGCCACGTACTCGGGGGAGAGGGTGTGGGCGGCCGTGGGCCACCTGCCTCCTGGCCCATGGCGGAAACAAGTCGTACGGGTCCTCTCGTGCTCGGGCAGCGTAATACTCGTTGTATTAGCTTCCGAAGCGTACCGTACATGGGCCCGTACTGTGCTTTTTAAGGGGTCTTGGTAGGCCCTAGTCCATGGCCTCGTCAGTAGCCCCGAGCCTGGTGAGGGAGTCGGAGACTCGCTCCCAGTATCAACTGTCATGGAGACGAGGAAACTTGTCGTGTTTTCTCCGGTGGGGACGCGCGAGCGGACCCGCGGGTAGTAGCACCCGAGCCCACGGACAAGTCGGAGACTTGTGCGTGGGGTTAAATGCTAGACTCTTTGACAAGTCGAAGATTTGTGGCTTGCCGTGTGGTGCGCGTCGTGGTGTGACTGGCGGAGATCTCGCGCTGGTCACGGGATTTTTGGGCCCCACTCCGCATGACGTGGCGGCGCGGTCGTGGGCGGCTGGCAGTTAGTGGGGCACATCTTTTGAGGGGCGATGCTTCGGCGGATGAAGGACGTGGCCCAAGGCGGCCTGGGCATTAACTGCGGGGTAGGGGGGAAGTAATCATTTCCCCCATTCATATACCGTGGCCGCCGGCCAAAATTTCCCATTCCGCTTTCTTGTGCTCTCCGCCGCCGTCGCTTCTTGCCTTTGCTCCCATACTCGCCACGCGCAACCTGCAGAGCTCGCGTCGCCTTCTACCTCAAGCCAGAACCGCCCACCGCTGCCACCACGGTCGACGTGATGTCGAACTGGTCGTCTTCGACGGTGACTTGGGCCGAGCTCGACCGCCTCACCTCCGACGGCATGCTGCCGCTGCTGACCGAAGCGGAAGAGTGGAGGGTGCCTGGGCCGGAGAGCAGCCCTCAGCCCCCGGTGGGGTACATAGTCTCGTTCGTGTTGTTCCACGAGCAAGGCTTCTCCGTCCCGGCGGGACGGTTCATCCGCGCCGTCCTCAAGGAGTACGGCTTGGAGCTCCACAACCTCAACCCGAACGGCGTCCAACAGATGGCGGCGTTCAAGGATTCCAAGGGTATCGAATCCAAGGACGGAGAGTAACCAGAGAGGGTCTATCCAAGGACACCAGCTTTAGCTGGGATAGGTCGGGATACAAGAAGCACTTCCTTAAGGGACTTAGCTCTCAAGATCTATTCCTGTCAGATCTTAGTCGTCCCCGCGGGGCGACAACACTCAGAGGTGCTGGCAAGCGAGCCCAACTCGGTACGCGATGTAAGAGGGTTGACAAAGGGTCCAACAGGCTATCACCACTGCGGCCTACCTCTACGCTACGATCGTACGTGGTCTCCGTAGGAAACCCAAGGCCCAGACACCACGTCTATACCCCAGATAAATACTATAGTGCGGCGTATGCTAGCCCGCTAACTACACTATAGCAACTGTATAAATACGGTCCCATGAACAAGGGAAAGATCAGAATCAGAAGGGAAGTTATGGATGCAGTTGAATGAGATACAGCAAACTTACTTAACTAAACAGGATCAGAGCATGCAAACAAGTAAATGAACAATGGCTCTGGCTCTAAAGGATCGAAGCCTTGTGTCACGAAGAACACAAGCCTCTAACTTATGAACAAGCCAAGAACACAAGAACAAAGCAACCATGCATGATGTCCACTATAGTCTAAATAAGAAATACTGAAATACTCACTTTGATCTAAATGAAGAACAAGCAACCACGAGGACATCAACTCACTCCTTACCCCTCCTCTACCTCTCACTAATCCTAATCTAGATCTCTCCTCATCACCATTCTACCACAAAGAGGTGAGAATCACCTCTCACGGGCAGAATTGGAGAGAGGGAGAGAGAGCTACACAAGAGAAAGTGAAAACTTGAGAGCTAGGTGGTGTGTGAGAAATGGAGCCCCTCCCCTCCTATTTATAGACAAGGAGGAGGCTTGCTCCGGGGCTCAAAGTGCGCCTAAACACCTGGGACTGCAGCAGGGAGCCAATGAGCAAGTGACAAGTGGAGGGGAAGGATCAACCGACCCTAGGTCGGTTCGGCCGATCCTAGGGTCGGCCGACACCCTCGGCCCTCCATCTGGGGTGTGCTTCCTCTGGCTCACTTCCATGTGGGCCCTGATGCCTCTCCTCCGTGCATGGCACGTTTCCTGGTGGTTTAGTTGGTAAAGTGGGCCCATGGATCCATGTGATGCTGACGTGGCAGCGTATGATTCGTCGAAAGTCCTTCACATGGATTGGTGACATCATGGATCCAGGAGAATCCATCTGGCAGCCCCTGATTGGCCAGCATTTGAGTGCCTTGGATTGGAGTGGAGTGAATGTGCATGAATTCCTCTCATTTCTTATGCTAAATACCTGCATTCAAATAGACATCGACACTGGTGGAAAGTGTGAGTTTAAGCACCTATTCTAGTGTGGATGTTCAATTCATGCTCAGATTTGCAGGAGTTGACGGTCTTGAAATGGCAAATATTGACCGTCAACAACACCCCCACACTTGACCTTTACTCGTCCCGAGTGAAGGGGAAACAAAGTCAAGCGGGTCATAAATACTAAAAAGTAAGACAGACATAAGAGATATTCCAAGTCATACCTTGCTTCTGTGAACCTCTGTGTAGTGGCTATCATGTTCCCTTGGGTGATGGAAAAGTAGAACAACTGTGAATCAAGTCACTTATGCACCTGATGATAAACACCTTGGGGGTTTTGCAAGATTTTCATAAACAAAACTCTTGGTGGATTCTCATTTGATTCTCTCAAATCGCTCAATGTGTATATGTCCTCACTAAGGCATTTGCCTTTCTTCATCCTACTTCTAATGATGGCTATATGTGGAGCTCAGGGTAGGATAAAGAGAAAGTATACTTGCATCACATATTTTGCAAAGTCAAAGACTGGATCCACATACAAAATCAAATCATACCATCAGATCAAGATGTGCACCGGTATGGCTATGGTGTGTATGGTAAGGTGGATACTAGGCCCGGAATGGGTGCTAGATATTACCATACATATATATGGTGAAAATGTGGGTTGATGGTAAGGTGGACACTAGCCCCGGAATGGACACTACTTATTACCATCTATGATATGGAACTCCTTTTTGCATGATCTATCCCTCCCCTATTCCTCCTTTATTTTGGACATGGGCTATTCTTTCTCTCTCTTTTTTTTCATCATGCCTTGAGCATGTATATTTTTTTTCATGCCCATGTCTCTTTTTGAAGGACTTCTAGAGAGAGATGTCACATCACAAATGGAGCTTTATTCTTATGGAATGAATAAATGATACAATGCTAACTTCCAGCGTAGAAGCATAGCAAGGGGAAAAATAGGTGGGGTGCACATAAATCTTGATCATGCAAGTAATGAAAAGAATTCTCACAAGGGTCACAGAATTTGACAAAGCTCAAAGTAATAACAAGCAGCATATGAATCGAAGGTTTTTACCTATAGAGATCATATGGCTCTAATGGGACGGAGGCATATCAAAGAGAAGCCTTTCCAAGAGGTTTTGAGTTTTCAAAAATAAATTCCCCAAGAGAGTTAGTCATCAGAGCAAAAGATCATATCATCCAGCCATATCATACTTATCAATTACTTAGGTAAACATGCTTGTCCTTAAGAAGATTTTGGTTCACAAGCATCAGGCATGTAACAAGGAATAAAACATATGTAAGTCTACTCAGGTACAAATGAGCTGGGTGATCTTTAGCATCATCATTCGAGTTTTAGTGTAGAGATAGACAGATATAGCTTATAAAACTCAGGAATGAAAGAGAGTGAGTTGTCGAGATGCAAACCGACGCTATGCATGGAAGATGAACCGTGAGAGGCTCTCCATAGGAGTGAACTCGTGCGGGTCCCGTTCAGGTTCTCGGTAGGTGATCGAATGGCTTGCGCGGAGTGCTCGCAGTGGGCACGTATGAAAACGTTGTGCTTGCATTGGGAGAGTCGTGGCTCTTTCCCCACACTGTCTCGAACCTAGATGTCTTCTAAATCACATAGACCAAAGTAACGACACAAAAGGGTGGCTAGACCAGGTTACATGACCGGTGAGCCACTTTATTCAAATCCAAATGTTTTAAGAAAAATGATTAGGCGCTTACACACACATGCAATAGAAATAAATGAAATAAAGGGAAACAAAGGGAAATCAAACCTAGACCTAGACTAGCGCCTAATGAACTAAAGATGGGGCTAATCCCCACTACTCGGCATCATAGAGGGCTGCATGCCCCGTAGCCGAAAACAGCCTCCTCATCTTCGCACAAAGGCCGCGGCGAAGGTCACGGATGTCGTCTCTGAGCTCGACCAGGTCCAACTTCTACTCCGAATAAGCAGCCCTGAGCTTCTCGTTGCTGGCCTCCAATTCCTTCATCAGCGGGGTCAGCTTGGCCACCGAGGAGAGCCTAGGGAGCTACTCGGTTGCCCGAGTCCTCTCCCTGGACCTCCTAGTGTAGAGCGGCGGTGCCAACCCGTCGTCCAGGCCAACGTCTTCCTCCTCTTCTGGCAGAACTGGAGCTGGGCGTGCTGCAGGAGCCTTCTCCTTGGGCAGTGCCGGCTTGATGGTCACTGGTGGCTGTGGTGAAGGAGCGGACTGTGCTGAGCTTGTCTGCCCTCCAGCTAGCGATGATCCAAGTGTGCTAGGGGGAGCGAGCGGCAACTCCCTGGGGCGAAGCTGAGCCGTGGTCGGCCTGTCGTAGGGGCTGGCCGCCCATCTCACGTGCCTCTCCCCAGGCGAGGCAGAGCGCCGTGAGGGCGGTGAGGCTGGAATCCTCCCGCCCGGCAGGATGGTTGCGAGCGGAGGAACATCCAGGACACAAGCCACCATTGCGAGGTCCGCAGCAGGGGCGGCAACAATGGAGGGGTTGCCTCCTGCCCCGGGGCCGGTGGACGAGGTGGAGCCGTCGAAAGGGATAACACTCCTTCCGGCCATGGATGCGGCGATGAGCTGAGGAGTTGAGGTAGAGGAGATGGGTTTCGTGATGCGAAAGCTCGTCGGGCGGCAGAGAGAAGGGTTCTGGAGGAGAATGAGACGCACATGCGAAAGAAGAAGGGGAGAGGCGGCACCAGGGTTTCGGCCGAGCCAGGGTTCGGCCGGCCCCCTGTGGGCCCCTCTGGTCCTCCCCCTTCTCATGTGGGCTCTAGCAAGTCTCAGGATCGATGGCCCAGGTGGATTCCCCGAGATGGAAAGTTTGGCTTAGGCTTTAGGCTAAGATAAGATTGAGGTTGAAAATTCATCCTCAACTATATACCAACCTTGGCCGAACCATGATATATCCAAAGAGAATCTGGGGGAAATCACCTTGGCGACACACTGGGTTTGTCAGAAGTGCAGACACTCCCGGCGGTAGTCACGAAGTGTTCAGGTCGCCACAAAGGTGTTGCCTTCCTGTGGACCTTTGCCTACTCCTCTTAATCTTGGCAAGTTCTTTCTCCTGCATGACCACGATCCACAAGATACCCGAAGGATAATTCGTCCTGGGGAAACGAAATGAGTCCCTGGAGTACTCAGGGTGTGGGTGTCTTGTGATCTCCTGTCTCAACTTATGACCATCTCCTTGCTGGTGATATTGATATGATGATAAGCTCTGCTCTGCAAGGGTAGTGCGTATACGAACTCGAGCCCAAAGAGGTATATCGAGGCTGAGAGCAAGCATGATCATCCCAGAGAGGCTGAGGCCTTTCCTGAGGTGGTCATGGGACTCGAGGACCATAGCACTGGGGTCGTGGAACTCGGAGATGAAAAGATCGAGCACTGAGGCTAGTGCTTCACCAATAGGTACCAATCTCCGAGTGAACTCAAGCTCGGAAGGACACTCGGCTCTCAAAAGGATGAAGTGTAAACTTCCAGAGGCCGGTGTACGATCAGGAACTAGAGTTCGGACGAAGAGCAAGATTTACTCACTCTTACCTTAGGCAGAGGGTTCGATGTTCCCATCAAAGTGACGAAAACACTCCCAAGTCTGGCCTAAGCTTCCAATGGGGGGTTTTGGATAAACTGAAAAGCGCATGTCCCATTGGGCATCGATCAAATCAGGCATAGGATACATAATGCAAGCTTCTCCTGATTGATCGGCATCGATCGATGTGCTTGAGATGGAAAGTGAGTGCACTCCATTCGATCGGTAAATGATCGTGATCCTTCAGTCTGATGGATGGATCCAATGGATTATAAGGCAGAGACCGATGTCTCAGTTTATACAAAACTTCAGTGCAAAGCACTTTAGCTCAAACCTCGATGTAGAAACATGATGGGTCTCTCATACCCTTCTTAGGAGATAGTAGTGAGGATCGAACAAGTCATCCTGGCCGGGAATGGTCGTTCTCTCCGAACTACTCTCTCCGTCCCCCCACGAGACAAAGTCTCGGGGAGAAAGTCTAAGAAGATGCACGAGAGGGGAACCCAAGGGTAGATCTCGCGCTACGAAACCTTTCCCTTAGACTCCTGCTATTCAGGAATGACATCTTCAGCCAGAGCTCAGAAAGAGTGGATATAAAGTCTCGGACTCGGCTGATGATGGATCTAGGTGGCTCAACAATTCCTCTGGTGGGTGCTTCGTTGACCGGGATGCAAGGGGAGCTGAAATCTCAGAGATTATCCAGGATCTCTCTTCCCTTGACAGCATTCTAGGTGCACAAAGGATCCTCCGGAGAGAGCATTAAGCCTCATGGCATCATCCTTCCGCAATCCAAACTAGAAGTGCTGAAGCAACATCCAATTGGGAATGCAGAGGACTGGGCAATCTTCCACCGCGGAGGCGAAATGATTCCATGCCATTCCTAGTGGTTCCTCCCCACATTGCTTGAAACAAAGAATCTTTGCCCTTAACGAGATGACACGCTGTATTGGGAAGAAGCGGGAGCAAAAAACTGCTCTCAACCTTTCCCAAGTGAGGTAGTCTCGACCAAAACAACGGTGCCAATCCCGAGCTTCCCTGGAGAGGGACAGCGGAAAAAACTCTCTTTTTCGAGCACCCGGTGATTCTCCGGTTTTACCCTGAGTTTCAATCAGACGGTCGTAGTCTCTCACATGATCAAAGGGGTTCTCATGACTTAACCCCGAGAAGGATAGGTCCTGAATTAGCTTCATGAGAGAGGGGTGAATCCTACAGCCAGGTGTAAGAGTGGATCTTGACGAAGATGGCTCTGAGGGTTCACTCCTTGAAGGCAGAAGGTGTTTACAAGGATAACCTTCCATGGGTAGCGGGGGTAGAGGTAGAAAGAAAACAAAAAGGATATTTCAAAAAGGGTAATGGGGGTGAAGGTAGAAAAAAAGGAAAAAGATACATACGAGGATAGACGAGCTCGAAGGTTAACAACAGCCGTCCCCGGCAACGACGCCAGAAATGCTTGTTGGCGTTTCTTATCCTCACCACTAGTTGAACACCTAGAGGGAGCGTATAAGAACAACCGGGTATACCGCAAGCGTACGAAAATACCGCTGTAGCACTTCCCCAAGGAAGGAGAGTATTCCAAGGGTATCGAATCCAAGGACGGAGAGTAACCAGAGAGGGTCTATCCAAGGACACCAGCTTTCGCTGGGATAGGTCGGGATACAAGAAGCACTTCCTTAAGGGACTTAGCTCTCAAGATCTATTCCTGTCAGATCTTAGTCGTCCCCGCGGGGCTACAACACTCAGAGGTGCTGGCAAGCGAGCCCAACTCGGTATGCGACATAAGAGGGTTGACAAAGGGTCCAACAAGCTGTCACCACTGCGGCCTACCTCTACGCTACAATCGTACGTGGTCTCCGTAGGAAACCCAAGGCCCAGACACCACGTTTGTACCCCAGATAAATACTATAGTGTGGCGTATGCTAGCCCGCTAACTACACTATAGCAACCGTATAAATACGGTCCCACGAACAAGGGAAAGATCAAAATCAGATCATATCATTGAACTGGGAGCAGAAAGAAAGCTATGGATGCAGCTGAATGAGATACAACAAACTTACTTAACTAAACAGGATCAGAGCATGCAAACAAGTAAATGAACTATGGCTCTGGCTCTAAAGGATCAAAGCCTTGTGTCACGAAGAACACAAGCCTCTAACTTATGAACAAGTCAAGAACACAAGAACAAAGCAACCATGCATGATGTCCACTATAGTCTAAATAAGAAATGCTGAAATACTCACTTTGATCTAAATGAAGAACAAGCATCCACGAGGACATCAACTCACTCCTTACCCCTCCTCTACCTCTCACTAATCCTAATCTAGATCTCTCCTCATCACCATTCTACTACAAAGAGGTGAGAATCACCTCTCATGGCCAGAATTGGAGAGAGGGAGAGAGAGCTACACAAGAGAAAGTGGAAACTTGAGAGCTAGGTGGTGTGTGAGAAATGGAGCCCCTCCCCTCCTATTTATAGAGAAGGAGGAGGCTTGCTCCGTGGCTCAAAGTGCCCCTAAACATCCGGGACTGCAGCAGGGAGCCAATGAGCAAGTGACAAGTGGAGGGGGAGGATCAACCGACCCTAGGTCGGTTCGGTCGATCCTAGGGTCGGCCGACACCCTCGGCCCTCCATCTGGGGTGTGCTTCCTCTGGCTCACTTCCATATGGGCCCTGATGCCTCTCCTCCGTGCATGGCATGTTTCCTGGCGGTTTGGTTGGTAAAGTGGGCCCATGGATCCATGTGATGCTGATGTGGCAGCGTATGATTCGTCGAAAGTCCTTCACATGGATTGGTGACATCATGGATCCAGGAGAATCCATGTGGCAGCCCCTGATTGGCCAGCATTTGAGTGCCTTGGATTGGAGTGGAGTGAATGTGCATGAATTTCTCTCATTTCTTATGCTAAATACCTGCATTCAAATAGACATTGACACTGGTGGAAAGTGTGAGTTTAAGCACCTATTCTAGTGTGGATGTTCAATTCATGCTCAGATTTGCAGGAGTTGACGGTCTTGAAAATGGCAAATATTGACCGTCAACACTTGACCTCCTCCAACAGCGGGTGGCACTAAGGGTGGTTCTACCTCAAGAATGACCTTGAGAACCCGCTACCGGAGTTCACCAACCGCTGGTACGATCGGGCGCCGGTGAAGTGGAGCTACGGGTTGGAGAAGAAAGATCGTCCCCGGTTCCTCAACAGCACCCTCGCCGCCCTCGAGATACTCCACCGCGGTGGAGTGAACTTCATCACCGTGATCGGTGGCTACAACACTCTGGGAATCGTCCTACTCCGTCTTCGCGCACTGCGCCTCTGGGAGATGACGGACGATCAGGCTCCTTTTGAGGGGACCGTGACCGCTCGTCCCCTGCCTTCGCTGGACGAGGTTCAGCGCCGGGTGACCCAGGCCACTGGGGTCTCTTACATGTTCTGGCCGCCGCCAGACATGCTGCAGATGCTCCCTTCCCCGGCCACTGCGGCCCTGGTATGCCTTCTCTCGACTTCCTTTCGATTCGTCTTTTGCGATTGTGGGTGGTGATCATCTTGTGTTTGCGCAGATGAGGGACATGCGCATCCTCGCCTCTCGTCCCCTGCTGGAAGAGGACCGGACGCTCACCTGGGAGATCGCTGCGCGGCAGCAGTGGCGAGGGGAGCGCAAGAGGGCCCACCAACAGAAGGAGATCGAGAAGCGGTCGAGGAACGACGGTCGCGCCTCACGCCGGCGCAACGGGGAGAAGGACATCTCCAATGACGAGGATCCCTCGTCGGCGCCACCGGACACGGATGAGGCCGAGTCCGAGTTCGAGTGGTCCGACGATGAGATGGCGCCGTCCTTGAGACCACGCGGCGGATCGGTGCCCGCCTCGGCCGCAGCTAGCGCCAGTTCGAGCCGGCAGGCACCACCCTCCTCTTCCCGGGCCGATCAGCCCGGAACGAGCAGCCGTGCCCCTCGGCGGGACCACAGCGAGAGGGGTAGGAGCTCTCCGCGGTGTGGTGACGTCAGCCGCCACGAGTCGAGGCGCGACGCCTCGCGTCGCCACTCCTCGCGGCGGAGGTCTCACTCGCCCTCCGCGCGTCCGTCCGGGAGCCACGAAGCGTGCCGACGGCCTCCCCACCACCCACAGCCCAGAGCAGGGGGCTGGTCCCACCCCAATGGCGCCTCGCGTCGGTCATCGTTGCCAGGGGCGGATCGACCCCTTCTCCGGCATCTGCTCCGTCAGCGGGGAGCAAGAGGGCGGTGTCCCCACGTAGCCCATCGATCGGCTCTAAGCGACCCCATCACATTGCAGAGTGGTGAGCTCCGAGTTGCAATCTTTTGGTTTTCGCTTTGTGTTCATGGTGAGTACGCCTTTTGCTTGCCGTCGTGACATTCTCCTCATTTTCAGGGTGCCCGATCGCCGCACCATGAGGCCGGCGCCTGTCAAGGCATTGCGCCGCCCTGCCCAGGTGGTCAGAGACATGCCGTCGTCAGGCGACCCGCCGTCCTCCCTTTAGTCAGGGGCGGCGGTTGAAGAAACAGATGGGTCCAAGACCCAAGTGGTGACAGCCCCCCCCCGGCAGAGAGCTGCGAGTCCGGCTCGCAGCGACCTGTCGATGGGGGCGATGGGTTTGGGGGGCAAGGCCCCCACTGAAGAAGCGCTCTCGGCACATGCAGCCGAGTTGGCGAGGTGCATGTCCGGGGCCCAGGAGCAGGACCAGGAGAACCCTGCTCTCGTGGCACGGGCGGGCGAGGATGAACAGCCGGCCCCCGAGTCGTCGACGGGGGCGGTCAATGATGCTGACGTCGAGCGGCCAGCCCCCGAGTCGCTGGAGGGGACGGCCGCTGCTGCTGCGGGCTTCGAGACCCCAGCCCCCAAGCTGCTGGGGGAGCGGGGAGCGCCACGGCGGAGGTAGAGATGGAGACCCGAGCCCCCGAGTCGGCGGGGGGAACGAGGAGTGATGTTGAGGTGGTGGAGGCGGGAGACCGCACCTCCGCGGATGCTTCTGCCGCGGCGGCGATCGTGGTGACCGAGGGGATCGTCCCCATTTCGTCGGTCGCCGCATCGGATGCTACTGCTGCGGAGGTGATTGTCATCCCGGCGTCGCCTTCTCCGGTCGTCTCTCCCGTCGGGACGGCGGACGAGAAGATGCGTCCCCCGACCGTGGAGGCCGGGGAGAGCTCGAGGGAGCAGAGGCCGACCACCTCGACGGCGGGGGAGGAGGAGGAGACGGAAGTCCCGCCGCTCTAGCTGGTCTCCGTTTCGCTGGTTCAGGCCTCAGTAGGCCCGGACCTCGACAGCGACGCGGAGCTGGCGGCCCGCCGCCGCCTAGAGCATGGCCTGCGCCTGAGCGAGATGGCGCTGCGCCAGTCAGAGCGGGCGATCAGGGATCTGAACCCCACCTCGAGGGTGAGTCCTTTTTCTTCCTCTTCATTTCTCATGCTTATTTTCCTTTTCTTCTCAGTCGTGCGACTCGTATGTGGTTTAGGAGCTCATCGGGTGCTCCGAGGACAAGGCGCGAGCCTTTGAGGCACTCAGTGCGGAGAAGGTCCAGTTGGAGGCGCAGCTGGCCGCGGCCTTCCTTGCGGCAGCGGATAGCGAGGCCGGCCGGTCGATGGAGCGCGCGTCCTTTGAGGTGAGGACGAAGGCTGCTGAAGACCACGCGGCCACGACGCAAGCGGAGAAGGCCGCCCTGGAGGAAAAGCTGGCCGCGGCGGAGCAGGCGGCGGTGGAGCTACGCTCCAACGCCGAGGCCGCTACCCGCACCACACATCAAGACAAGACGGAGCTCAAGACCAGGGCAGGCCGGGCTGAGTCCGACCTCCAGGCGGCTCGTGAGAGGGTGACGATGCTCGAGGCCCAAGTTGGCAGCATCATCGCCGAGAAGGGCCGTCTCGAGGAAATCGCCAGAAAGCGTGAGAACGAGATCATCAATGAGTACCTCGCGACTTGTTGCCTCTGCTTTCTGTTTCTGTGTGGATTCTTGATTCATGATATCATATTCCTTTTGGGGTGGACAGCTCTCCGCGTGGCCCGCACCGACTTGGAGAAGCAGGTCGCAGATCACGAGAGTACTGCAGCCACCCGCCTCGTCAAGAACCAGAAACTGGTGGAGCTGGTCAAGGAGGCTAATGAGAACCTCAATAGTAAGAACCGTGTCCGCTTCTCCTTTTGCCCTCTTTGGATCGAGATGTCTTTTACTGATGTCGGTCCTTTTATTTTTCTTCAGACGTCGGGACTGAGCTCGAGCAGGATCGGAAGTCGCACGCGAGGACCAAGACCGAGATCAGGCAGTTGGAGGCAATCCACAATGGGATGGGAGCGGCCATCATCAAGGTGATGGATGAACTCGGTGTTCCTCCCGACCCCATGAAGGATCGCTTGGAATTGGCCGTTGCGACAGCTCATTAGTAGTCGATGGATACGGCCGGTGACGTCGTTCGCAAGGTGGTGGCCATCTTCTTGTCGCATTACCCGGACCTGGATAGGGAGCTGCTGGGCCAGGGATGGTGTCCGGGCTACACCAATGAGCAGCACGACAACATCGAAGAAGGTGCCATCGACTTCGCCAAAGCTATGATGGGTCATGCCCTCCACGACCTGGGTCTGTAAAGAAAAAACAAAGTTGCCTCGCCGAGGCTTTTAATCATGCTTGTAATAAACTTGCGGGATGAGTGCTTATGGCAAGCTCATGGGTTAAGAACCTGTTTTTATATCAAGTTTAAGCATTTTGATTGTTTGTTGACCTTTTCCTCGAGTAGTTAGGGGACCTGTGAGCCCTAGTGGCGCAGCTTAAAACTTCGCTGGCGGTGTCTTGCTCTGTAGCCGCGGAGGCGTAGGAACTTGGCGACTCGACCGGGCTTAGTTTAGAAGCGTTACTACTCGAGCGGGCAGCCCCTGAGTACTTTGGAGAAGGATAGGTGCATGTATATGTTTTTGCAAACAAGAAAACTCTTCAGAGTTTACTGAAACGGTTACTCGGCATCCCTTCGAAGGGGTGAGTGATCGATAACTTGAGGTTACAAACTTTACTTGTGGGTCTTTGTACCGTAGCCGCGGGGGCGTAAGTACTCAGGGCTTGGACGAGTGCAGGTTCGTAACCGCTAGAGTTGTCGTTCATCTCCCTTTAAGGGATGTGAGCGTACCGCAATGATCATACGAGAAACCGTGGACGGTTTTTGATCAAAAAAAGGTTTCGCGACGCTCAGGGGAGGGGGGTCGTAGCCCCTGGGTAGCCCCCGAGCCCATGGACAAGTCGGAGACTTGCCCATGGGGTGAGACAAGCATAAAGACATTTTACTCGAGTAAAAGTGTAAGCTTGGGGAAGATATCATCTCACGAAAAAGAAAGTAGCTCTGAGCTCTTGCATTATCATAAGATGATAACAAAGTAAATACTTAAGGGTAAAAATGGCATAGCTGCTCTATGTTCCAGGCGTTGGAGATGACCCTGCCGTCCTCGTACTTGAGCTTGATGGTTCCCGGACAGAGCACTTGGTCGATGATGAACGGCCCCTCCCATGGGGGTGAGAGCTTGTGTCGCCCCTCGTTACTCTGAACTTGTCGGAGGACGAGGTCGCCGACTTGGAACTCGCGCTCCCGTATGTTGAGCTCGTGGTAGCAGTGTAGAGCTTGCTGATATCGTGCTGAGTGGAGGAGGGCGACACTGTGCACCTCATCCAACTGGTCGATGGCGTTCTCGAGGGCGACTTGGTTGCCTTCTTCAGTGTAGGCTTGAACCCGTGGGCTGCCGTAGTCGATGTCCGTTGGGAGGATTGCCTCCGACCCGTGGACAAGGAAGAAAGGCGTGCAGCCAGTAGCCCGACTTGGTGTAGTGCGTAGGCTCCACAGGATGGACGGGAGCTCTGCGGCCCACGTCGCTTGAAACTTCTCGAGACGCTTGAATATCCGCGGCTTCAGACCTTGCAAGATCATGCCGTTGGCCCTCTCCACTTGCCCATTGGTCCTTGGATGGCTGACAGCGGCACAGTCCACACGGATGTGGTTGTCGTCGCAGAACTTGAGGAATTTCTTGCCGGTGAACTGCGTACCGTTGTCAGTGATGATGGAGTTCGGGATCCCGAACCGGTAGATGATGTCGGTGAAGAACGCCACGGCCTCCTCGGAATGGACATTCGTTATGGGCTTGGCCTCGATCCACTTCGAGAACTTGTCGATGGCGATGAGCACGTGGGTGTAGCCCCCGGGTGCTTTTCTCAGTGGTCCAACCATATCCAGCCACCAGATCGTGAAGGGCCAGGTGACGGGAATGGTTTGCAAAGCCTGCGTCGGGAGATGGGTTTGTCGCACATAGAACTGGCAGCCTTCGCAGCTGCGCACGATCTGAGTTGCATCGGCAATCGTGGTGGGCCAGTAAAAACCTTGTTGGAAAGCTTTTCCGACAATGGTCTTTGGACCGGTGTGGTGTCCGCATGTGCCTGCATGGATTTCTTGCAGCAGTTCCTTGCCCTGGTCGGCCAGGATGCACCGCATGAATATGCCTTCAGCGCCCTTTCGACAGAGCTCACCGTCGACCAGTTTGTAGGACTTGGCCATGCGATCGATGCGTCGAGCTGTTTCCTTGTCGGATGGCAATTTTCCTTCCACCATCCATTCGAGGATCGGAATCCTCCAGTCAGGGTCTTCGAGGTTGGGCTCCTGCGCCCCATCGATCTCGATGACCTCTTGTGTCGACAGCTTTGGCGCCTTGTCCTCCTCGGGATGAACAGATTGTTCGTACTGGTCGCTGGCGAAGACTCCGTGCGGGACGGGCTTCCGATTCGATGCCGCCTTCGCGAGGGTGTAAGCCGCCTTGTTGTACTCGCGCAGCACATGATTGAGCTCGAGCTCGTGAATCTTGTCCTCCAACTCGCGCACCGCCCGGCAGTACGAGGCCATCTTCGGATTTATGCAGTTTTTCTCCTTCATCACCTGCCCCACGACCAGGTCAGAATCTCCCCTGATGTCGAGACGTCGGATTCCTAGCTCGAGGGCGATCCAGAGACCGTTGATGAGTGCCTCGTACTCCGCGATGTTGTTGGAGGCCGCGAAATGTAGTCGGACCATGTATTCCATTCGCACGCCCAGAGGCGAGATGAAAATGATTCCGACCTCGGCTCCTTCCTTCATGAGGGATCCGTCGAAGTACATGAGCCACGTCTCGTGCTCGATGGGAGCAGGAGGCGTTTGGATCTTCGTCCATTCAGCAACGAAGTCAGCCAATGCTTGCGACTTGATGGCGCTGTGGGGCGCATACTCGATATTCTGCCCCATCAGCTCGAGGGCCCACTTAGCTATTCTTCCCTCCGCCTCCGGGCTCTGTATGATTTCGCCAAGCGGGTACTTAGACACCACTGTGATGCGGTGCGAGTCGAAATAATGTCGGAGCTTCCACTTAGTGATGAGGACAGCGTAGATCAGCTTATGTATCTGTGGGTGTTGTGTCTTCAAGTCGGAGGGGACTTCGCTCATGAAGTAGATGGGGCGATGTACTTTTTGCGTCTTGCTAGACTCGTCTCGCTCGACCACTAACGCCGCGCTCCCGACTTGGGTCGTCGCAGCGATGTATAGGAGCATCGGCTCCTCCTCCGCTGGTGCGGTGAGCACCGGTGGACTCTCGAGTAGTTTCTTGAGCGAGTCGAGTGCTTCCTGCACTTCAGGTGTCCACTGAAAATGCTCCGACTTCTTCATGAGTTTGTATAGTGGCAGGCTACGCTCACCTAGCCGAGCGATGAACCTGCTGAGAGCAGCGAGGCATCTAGTGACGCGCTGCACTCCCTTCAGATTGTTGATGGGTCCCATGCTCGTGATCACAGAGATCTTCTCAGGGTTGGCCTCGATGCCGCGTTCCGACACAACGAAACCGAGTAGCATGCCTCGGGGGACTCCAAAGACACACTTCTCGGGATTTAGCTTCACACCGTGCTCCCTCAGCTTTTCGAAGGCCGCGGTAAGGTCAGGGATCAGGTCGCCCACCTTCTTCGACTTGACCACGATATCATCTACATAGGCCTTGATTAGCCGTCTGATGAGATCTCCAAAGACGTGACGCATGCATCTCTAAAAAGTGGCTCCTGCATTCTTCAACTAGAAAGGCATGGAAACATAGCAGTACGCGCCTAATGGGGTGATGAACGAGGTGGCGAGCTGGTCGATCAGATCCATCGCGATCTGATGTTACCCCGAGTAGGCGTCAAGAAAACAGAGGGTTTCGCACCCAGCCGTTGAATCGACTACTTGATCTATGCGTGGTAAAGGAAATGGATCTTTTGGACACGCCTTGTTCAGGCTCGTGTAATCAATGCGCATCCTCCATTTTCCATTCTTCTTCTTAACGAGTACAGGGTTTGCTAACCACTCGGAGTGGTAGACTTCACGAATGAACCCTACACTAATGAGCTTCTTGATCTCCTCACCGATGGCCTTGCACTTGTCGGAATTGAAGCGGCGCAGACGCTGCTTGATCAACTTCGAGCCGGGCTTAATGTTAAGCTTCTGCTCGGCGACCTCCCTTGGAATCCCTGGCATGTCCGACGGTTTCCATGCGAACACATCAAGATTCGCACGGAGGAAGTCGACGAGAGCGCTCTCCTAGTTGGAACCGAGCGCCGTCCCCATACGGAGCGTGCGACCGTCGTCGGAGACGGGCACCTCCTTGGCGTCCTTGGTGGGCTCGAAAGAGCAGGCCGCACGCTTGGACGACTCGGGGATTTCTTGGTCCTCGGAGGGGGGCTCAGCGGCGAGCTTCTCAGACCGGATCTGTGCTTCAGTGAACTGGAAGCACTCAGCATCGCATTCGTATGCGTACTGGAAGGTTGTACCAGCTGTGATGATGCCTTTCGGGCCAGGCATTTTCAGCTTGATGTACGTGTAGCTGGGGACGGCCATGAACTTAGCGTAAGCTGGCCTTCAGAGTATCGCGTGATACGTCCCCGGGAACCCTACCACCTCGAAGGGGAGGGTTTCCTTTTGGAAGTTGCTCGGAGTTCCGAACGTGATGGGCATGTCGATCTGCCTGAGTGGGACCGCCTCCATCCCGGGTACGACCCCGTGGAAAGGCGCCGTCGACGGCCGCAGTCGGGACCGCGGGATCCCCATGTCGTCCAGGGTCAACATGTAGATGACGTTGAGGCCGCTGCCTCCGTCCATCAGTACCTTGTGCACACGCTCGGTGCCGAACAAGGGTGACACAACCAGCGGGTAGCTACCCGGTCGTGGTATGTGGTCGGGATGATCGTGTCGATCAAACGTAACCGGCATCTCTGACCACTTCAGGTAGGTCGGAGTCGCACGCTCAACTTGGTAAACTTCTCACCAGATCACCTTCTCCTGGCGTTTGGGCAGCCGTGCCTCCGAGCCCCCGAAGATCATCATCACGGCGCCGTCCTCCCGAGGGTAAGCGCCCTCGTCGTTGCCCTTGTCCTTCCCTCCGTTGCCAGTCGGAGCGTTGCTCCGCTTCTTCAGCGTGCCGGCGAGGTAGGACTTCATCAGGTTGCAGTCCTTGAAGGCGTGTTTGACTGGGCCCTCATGGTTGGGGCACGGGGCATCCAACAGCTTCTTGAAGTGATCCGATGGAGGGTTGCCTCTGGGTCTCGCCGTCTTTCGGTCGATAGCAGCTACCAAGGTGTCCTCGCGGTACCTCTTATCTTTACTTTTCTTCTTCTTGGTTGGTGCGGACGGACCATCACCAGCTTCAATCGGCTGCTTCCCTTTGCTGGCGCCAAAGCTAAGCGTCGTGGCTACGGCTTCCTCCCTGTTGGTGTGGTCGGTTGCGATGTCGAGTAGCTCCCGAGTAGATCGCGGCTTCCGTCGCCCGATCTGATGGATCAGCATGGCACACGTGGTGCCATTCTGGAAAGCCGAGACGATGTCCATGTCGGTGGTGCTGGGCAACTCGGTGCACCGCTTGGAGAAGCGTCGGATGTAGTCGCGTAAGCTTTCCCTCTTCATCTGCTTGCAGTTGCGCAGGTCCCAGGGGTTCCCTGGTTGGGCGTACGTGCCCTGGAAGTTGCCGATGAAGGTGTCGCATAGTTGCGACCAGCTGTCGATCTTGCCTCACGGCAAGTGCTTGAGCCACGTGCGGGCCGAGTCCGCGAGATGTAGTTGCAGGTTCTTGATGATGAACAGGTCGTCTCGTGCTCCGCCGGCGTTGCATGCCAGCCGGTAGTCCTCCAACCAGACGCTCGGGTTGGTTTCACCATCGTACTTGGGTACGGAGGTCGGAGCCCTAAAGCGCGAAGGGAACCGGGCGCTGCGCACATTCTTCCCGAAAGCACGAGGCCCTTGGGCATCAGGCGAGCTGCTCCTGCTCCGGTCTTCGTCGCTGTCGTACCAGCCTCCGCGTCGCCGGTTGTACTCCTTACGAGGCTGCTCCTCGTAGTCGTCGTGCTGACCCGCGTCAGCCCTCCGCCGCGCCTTGATGGTGTCGCGTGCGTCGCGATTGGGACCCAAGCAGCTCTTGACTGGTACGTTGACCTCCTCGGATCGTCGCAGCTACTGTGATGGTTCCGCGGGTTGTCGCGCTTCGTAGGGCCCGTGACCCTACGAGCCCCGCTGTCGAGAAGCGGAGCTCTCCGCCTGCTGAACGGCAGCGGTCTCGAGGAGCGTCTTGATCTGCTTGTGCATCTCTTTTTCTTGAGGCGTGGCGGGCTTAGGTATCATCCGGAGGAGGACTGCAGCTGCCGCCAGGTTCTGCGACGCCCTTTTGAAGATGGGCGTGCCGTCAACGACATCTCGGTCATCGTTGATGATGCGCTGCTGGACGTCCCTCGCTCGTGCGCGAGCGGGAGTCGGGTTCGGATCCTGCCCGAGTTGTTGGTGGAGCTGGGCCCGCTAGTTGTTGAGCTGGCGCTGCGCGTCCTCCAACTCATCTAGTCGGGCACGCTGTGCGGCGCCGTTGGGAGGAACTTGGGCCTCAGCCGCACTGTTCGCCGTCGAGCTGTGGGCAGAGTGAAGTGCTCCATCTGGAGTGTGGGCCGGCGCTGGCGCCGCCAGGGCGTTGACAACGACGAAGCACTCACGCGAGGGGTCGTAACCCCTGTCGTCCGAGTCGTCGGAGTAGCCGAAGCAATAGTCCGCCGTTGTTTGGAAACGACGGAAGGCACCAACGTCCCAGAGCCCCACGTAATCCCACTCCGAGCCCAGAGCGTCGTCCGAGCTGTCGGAGTCGAGGTACTGCTCGTCGGGCGAGGTCGCTGGGAGCCCCCTGTTGCCCTAGAGGTGATGGGTGGGGTAGTTCTCATACGCAGCCAGTTCCGTGCTCGACGAAGAGGAGTACGCTGCTGCGCAGCATGTCCCTTGAGTGGGGGATGGCTTCGGCGCGCTTTCCTTGGTGATGCGCTCCGTCGAGTCCGACGGCAGGGAGTCCTCCACTGCTTCAGTGGCCGGTGGTGCGCTAGCCTCGACCCGTGGAGGGAAGCTGGCACGCGCCGCCCTGCGTCGGTCCGCCTTGGCCTGCTTTGACCACTTGCCTGAGCGCCTCTTGCGTCGGGGCACGCGTGCCGCGGCAGCCGGAGCAGGTGCTGACGCGGGTGCATCGGGGGTCTCGCTGACGAGGCGCATGAGGTAGCTGTCCCCGGTCGCCTGGAAGTTCAGGCTCCCAAAGCGAATATCGAGCCCGGCCTGGAGAGAGCCCGGTGATCCCACGGGGGAGTCCATCAGCGGTGGCTTGGTGAAGGCTTTCGTCGAAGCGGATGATGGGAGGGCCGTGCGGACCCTAAAAAGAATGTCGAAAACACGCGAAGGCCCCTAGCTAGCGCACCAACTGTCGGGGTTTGTTACTGCCGGCAAGTAAATTTATAAGAACGCGTGTGTCGATCCGCACGGTAGCACAAGAGACACTCGGGATTATACTGGTTCGGGCCTCCTGAGAGTAACACCCTACGTCCAGTCTGAGAAGAAGTGTTCTTTATGCTCGGGAGTTTGTAGTAGGGGATACAAACAAGGCGGGAGAGGGTGCAGAGCCCAAGTCCCTAGTGTGCGAGTGGTTCAAGTAGCAGAAGTCTGCGTACGTGAGTGTGGGGTTGTATGAGATGAGATATCGATAGTAAGTGCGTGTGGGGGTGGAAAACGAGCGTGTGTTGTGAGTGCCTCTGTCTTTCCCTTTTATAGTCGCAAGGGAGAGGCCCAGGGCGGTTACATCGAGTGTGTGAGCTGGTCTACAGTGTGAGGCGTCCTTCTCTGTGTCAGACTGTCAGGCAGCAGCAGTGGTGAAGAACTGTTCCGGTGCCTTAGGTGATGGTGTAGATCCCTCCTGAGTCGTGCGGCCCAAGCAGCCGTCCCGGGGCCCCCTGCGCCCTTCTCCGAGTAGTTAGTCGGGTACAGGAGGCAGGGTACGTATCCTGATCCCGTCAGTGGATCAGGGGCTTGTCTTTTCTGGGTGCTGTGGAAACGGAGTAGCATACACCGCGGTGACCGAGGGATAGGTGACGGCTTGCACTGTGCCGTTCGTGGCACAGTGTTTCCCATGCCCTCCGTGGTACAATGCATACTGTTGGTGTTTCGTAGCATCGTCATCCTAAGAATAGATCTGGGACCCGTCCTTAGCAACAACACCAGGAAACGCCTTTAGGCATCTCTCAATGTCACAACTAATGGCACCGGGTTAGCGTGAACATCGAGACTTGCCAAAGGTTAATCTAAATGATCATGAACGAATCCGCAAGCACACAGATAAACCATTGTAGCATTTCCCCAAGGAAGGAGAGTATTCCAAGGGTATCGTATCCGTGGAAGGCAATGGCGGATATCTTAGACTTATGCTTTTGCTCTGAATGTAAACCAAGAGATAGATATAGGGAACAACACACTCAAAGGCAGGGGTAAGATAAAAGATATGCGGGGTAGTGTGACACACACACTCAAATCTACCTCTACTCTAGCACACTACGGCTTAGGGGGAACATACGAGTTAGCTCTAGGTTCTAATGTACTAAACATACAAAGCTAGAAGATACAAGAGATGGGCATGAGTATTGCATGAGAGAGATAAGGTTCAGCACCCAGGTACAAACGGGGAGCTAGCCCGCGACGACCAGCACTTTGCGAAACTAGACTTTTGACTCCTATAGCAGGTACCCCAGCGCGGAGGTTGCCCAAGGATCCAACAGGGCTGTCACCACCTGAGGACTGACCTCTATCATTACAGGGGGTATGCTCATAACTATCGTAGCCAGACAACCCAGGCACCATGCCTACGTTGCTGCTAGACTCCACCCGGCCCGGGCTATTGTGACCCAGGGTGAGAGCCACTAGAAGACTGGTCAACTAGACCGAGTACCGTAGCTTGAACACAGACCTCACGCAACACTCTCATGCCATCTAACAAGATCAACTAAGGCTAGACATACAAACAGATATGAACTCTCTTATGTCTAATCAATAAGATCAAAGGGTCGTGTTCGTGAAGAACACGAGCCTCTAACTTATGAACAAACACATAAGGAAGGAGTTTATCACCCTTCAAGTGGATCAAAAGGTAGTGTTCATGAAGAACACAAGCCTATAAATGATGAACAGAGGATGAACTCAAGAACATATCAAGAATATGATCTACCATGACTTTATATGAAATAGCTGAATAACTGAAGTAGATCAAAGTCATACAAAGAAATAAAGATAAAAGAGAACTCATACCTAGACTTCCAAGAGGACTTGGAACCTGAATAAGAGCTACTCTAGCCTACCCCTAGCCTTAGAAACTAAAAGTGAGAGGAGAATGAGAGAGTGGTGTGTGAGAAATGGGAGGCCCTCCCCTTCTATTTATAGGCGAGGACAAGGCTTGCTCGGATGCCCAAATGACCCCTAAACACCTGGGAGTGAGGCAATGGACCAATGAGCAACCACCACGTGGAGGGCCAGGATCAGGGGACCCTAAGGCGGTTCGGCCGATCCTAAGATCGGCCGGCCCCCTAGGGTGGCCCCCTGGCCTGTCTTTCCTCTGAGTGGCTGCCCTGTGGGCCCTCTGATCTATCCCTGGTGCATGGCTTGATTTGGTATCTGAGGTGGGCCCTTTGATCCATGTGAAGTCCATGTGGCGTCCTCTGATTCGTCGGTGAGTGCCTCCCCTGGATCGATGCTGTGGATTGCCATGTTTCCCTTGGTGGCAGCCACCTCCTCAGCTGAGTTGGCATGGTTTCTTCATAGAAGTTGAGTTTCCATCTCTTTTAAGGGGTAAATCGCCTACATACAAATAATCTCCAAGGACAAGTGGAACTACATTATTCAAACCTAAATGCTAGTGAATAATGCATATGCCTCCATTTATGTGAGAATATTGAGGGTTGGAAATGGTGAATTTCCACCGTCAACACGTACCGCCCCTGCTGAGGAGCAGCAGGAGGATCCGTCCTCTGACACAGGATCGACCTGGTCAGGGTGGATCAGCGCGGGGAGGTGAGCACGTGGCGAGTTGTGTACCCGGGTATCACGGTACACGAACGGGGCCCGTGTACCTGCGGTCTTGACGGCCAAATCTTGAACTGGTCGGAGACGGAAAACTACTCGTGCGAGTAGGTGATCTATGCCGCGTCTTTCGGTGCTTAGGGTGTAGTGTGTACTGTACCATACGTTGCCCAGCGTCCATTACGCCATTCACGGTACGATGGCCACTGTGCCGTTCGTGGCAGGGTTTGACGAATCCATCCCCTGACATCGAATCGGCCTAGCCCGGGCGGACCACTGCAGCGGAGCGGACACGTGGCGGTGCGCAGGGGAGTGTGTGCAGAGATCCCGCGATCTCGATCTGGTGGGCCCACGCACCCCGTGCCTTCCCCGCGAAGCCTGCGCGGGTCGGCGACGGAAACTACTCGTGCGAACGAGTAGTCGTAGTCGCGAGACGGAAACTACTCGTGCAAGCGAGTAGTCACGGCCGCAAGGCGGAAACTACTCGTGCGAGCGAGTAGTCAGGAGTGGAGGTGAAAACTTGTCGTACGGGCCGCCACGTACTCGGGGGAGAGGGTGTGGGCGGCCGTGGGCCGCCTGCCTCCTGGTCCATGGCGGAAACAAGTCGTACGGGTCCTCTCGTGCTCGGGCAGCGTAATACTCGTTGTATTAGCTTCCGAAGCGTACCGTACATGGGCCCGTACTGCGCTTTTTAAGGGGTCTTGGTGGACCCTGGTCCATGGCCTCGTCACCGGCATACTAAAAAATCAATCATCTAGGTCCATGATCTATTTAAGAGGGATCGTCTAGGTCCAAGAGCATCTATGGAGGTACCTTTACCTATGTGGTGATGCCAACGTGGTAAACAGTTGCAAAACAAGTCCCTCCATGTCTCATTTCCTACTCTGTCTGAGCTCTTGACCGTCATTCATGGCTTGTGGTCGCCGCCCAAGACAACCATGCTCCGTATGGGGTGATGGTGCCCGTGTCTTTGGGTCCTGCGACCTCCACTAGCCACCTCCCGCAGCTCTCGTGCCTTGAGGCCGCCGGCCATGGACTACTACCACCGACGTCCTCATGCTTCAAGGCCAACAACCATGGATCTCACCGACACCTCACGCCTCAAGGCTCATTTCCGCCACCCACACCTTACGCTCTTGGACCTAGATGACCTTCTATAATCGACCGTGGACCTAGATAACCATTTTTTAGTTTGTGAACCTAGATGACCCCTCTTTAACATATTGTAGATCTAAATGACTGCCATTTTTAGTTTATGGACCCTCAAGTTTTAATTTGGGGACAAAGTTTGGTTGAAATCAAATGTTTACAAAAGGACAAACATGATGATTGAGTAGAAGTTTTGGGATGACTCATACAAGCAGTGGATCGGTGCGCTGGTTGACGACATGTGGGAGTGCACGGTGGATCTGAATACGGTGGAGGAGTGAGTGATGGTGAAGTGGCTACCGGTGTGCCTGCATATGTTACATCTTGGGTGCATCAACTAGTGGCTGCACAGAAACTAGACAACTAGACATGCTAAGTGTGCCAATGGGATGTCTTTGCATCACTGCTAGGCCAACTAGTACAACTTTCTTTTGGACTCATTAATTATTATTCATCCCCTTTACCATGTTAACTCACAAGACCTATGACAATAAAATGCAAACTTGAGCTGTATTTTTGTGGAAATTTATGGGGACCCATGAGTTGGTTCAGCTTTATTGGGGCAGTGACAAATATAGAGTTGATTAATGATTACAGATGGTGGTTTGACTTGGAGAAATTAAATTTGAGCTTCTTTGGCATGAGATTAAAAGGTGAAAGCAACCTTCTTCTACACAAAAAGGGCACACTCTCGAAGGTCTCATGTTGTAGCACTTTAGATGTTCAAGCTCAAACTTTGCAAATGAAGCAACTAAGAAAGAACTTGCATTTTTTGTGTGTTGTGAAGTTCCTCCACTGGTGAACTCGTGATCTTACAGTGACCTGAACAAAAGTCTGTTATAGACACAAGGTATCGAGAAGTTCTAGTATTTCAGGATTGGTGACATGAGCAAGTTGTGGGTGAAGGGAGAGACGAAGTTCTTGAGCTGACACCAGATCGGGACACTGTTACATTTTATTCTTTTCATCCCAAAAACAATGCAATTCTAGCTTCGTATTTGACAAGTTCTTGTCCAGATACAAAGCTAGAATGATGACATGGTTGGATTTTACTTGAACAATGAAGTTTATGTAGAGTTATCATATCTCATTACCTGCACAAAGTAAGCTTATGCATTTTTCGCTAAATTATCAAAGAGTGCAATAAAAAAAATTGTAGGTTGTAAAGTGAGCTCGGACGGGTTGGATTAGCAAATCAATGCATCTGAATTCTTAAGAAGAACCAAATTAATTCACAGTTGTTGCAAAGTTCATAACATAGAAGAAATCTCATTGGTCACAATGCCCAACACTCTATTTCTCCCTTCTGAATCTATAAACTAGCTTTTTCTATTCAAAGCAAGTAAGTATAAACTCCAGGACAAACACCTTATTCTACTATGATGGCTACTCTTGAATCTTGATGCAGTCCTTCACCTTCATATCTACATGTTCTGGGAAGATGGGAGACCAGACCATCATGAACGGATAAACACGTATAACGAAATGATTGTCCGGGTCCCTCTGGTACACCTTCACATTTTGGCTCTTGACATGCATGTACATGTTGATGCTAGTTCCTACAAACTCCAAGAACACAAACTCGGCATTGTCCCCAACACCAACTACCGACACACCATCCTCCTGCTCGTCTTCCAGCTTAGAGTCCTTCTCTACAAGATACCCACATGTCTTGAGCGGGGAGATGGCGTCCCTAAGTAGCCAATCACTATTCATGCTTCCATCATTTCCATGCTAATTCATTCTCTTGAGACAAACCGTGAGCTTGTCTCCCTTCACATGGAAGAGGTAGAGAGCAGAGTCATCACCTCGACAAGAGGCAAGATTTCCGTGGTACACATATTCCACACCTTCAGGGAAATTGATGATGGAGAATCTTGCGGTGGTCAGATCTAGTACGAGGATGTATCCTACCATGGTCAACATGTAGATCTTACCGTGCATGAGCAGAGTCACCGTCAGGATCCCCTTTGGTAACTTAGTGAGATGAGCCAAGGCTGGGCAGTGGATGCTCCAGGAGTTGGCTCGCATGGCAAGTCCCCTTACATAGACGATTTGGTCCTTGTTTTTGATGTCGACACGGTAGCATGAGAAATCATCACTGTCATCATCAGAGAGGAGCATGGCATGAGGCCACTTAGTCGACAGCGGCAACGACAACATGATTGTGCCTTCACCAAGGTGCCGCAGCGGCATCCGTATAGCAGGGTCAAGGGTAGTGTTGTAGGATTTGCCGAATCCATAGAGGATGCGGCCCTTGCAACAATCCAAAATGGTTGAAAAGAGAGAACCCATATGATGGAAACTAAAGTTTCCATGACGGACTACAGCTCCAAGCTCTAGACATGAGGCATCAAGTAGGGGCACAAACTCCGGCTTTGAGAAGCTATCACTATAGATGTAGATCCCCAATAAGTGGGGTGATTGATTTGAGTGAAAGTTGTGGATGATGGCTTGGTCGGAGGTGTTGTGTTACCGGCGGTTGCTAGTGATTGCAGCACGAACAAGGTAGACGGGGCAGTCAAGGCGGAGAAGGATCCCACCTACAAGGCCATCATTCCTGAGGACCTTGGCAGTAGAGGTTTCGTCATCCTCAAGAGGTGGGAAATGCGTCGTCATGTTGAAAGGGACAACTCTAATTTTGGGATTGTTGGTGGTTCTTGTTCTTATTTCCATACAAGACTGCTACTTATATAGCACTGCTCTTACCATTCAATGGTAGTTGTCACCCAAATAATGTACATAAATGCTGCAGGCCACCGCCATGAAGTGCTACGTTCAAAGACAACTATTTCATGATGGTTTCCAAGACATGCCGTGCTTAAAAGCATGCTTAGCGAATGAAAGATTTATAAAATAAATAAATTCTCTACATCCCTTGTCCAACCTCTTAGTAAGCATCAGGCCTTACAGCATCTCCAAGAGTACCATGTTTTTTCTTAAAAAAACATGGTGTTTTCCAACTACCGAAAATGTATTAGGAGAAAACGAAGAAGATCAACTCCAAGGGTTTCCAATAAATCACTTAAAAAACAAATTTTGGTCCCACAAGGAATTTTTTGCAGCATCTTTTTTCTGCGGGACATTGCAGGACTCACGCCAAACCCTTTGCCACCACCTCCTCCATGCCGACTACCACCTCCTCCGTACACTTGTGTCAACCTGTTCCTAGCCAATCACTAGGTCAAGCACGTACAATCAAAAAAGTTGGACGCACATGAAGAAAAAAAGCCACCAACCACAAACAACCAGCAGATTGGCACAAAAGAAGCAGCAAGCATGGCTGCACAATATGGTGTGAAGTGAAATCTTGCACCAAATTATAGCACTAAGTAGGAGACCGCACGGTGGAAGATGGATACACGTGAAAGGAATTTATGCGGGTTTGGGTTTTTTCCCAAGTTCAAAAAGTTAGCGAGGTTTGATTGCCATAAAAAATAAGCAAAGGAATACATGATACTCTAGGAGATTCTCTTATGCCAAGTGCTCCACGGAAATATAATACATGTTCACCATTAGTACCTCTAGTTGTTGCCCAAGGTGTGAGCTTGGCATTTAATCTCTACATTAATCCCCGACTTACTTTGTTTGGTCTGTTTGCCTCTCAATCAAAATGTCCTAGAGGTTTGAAAAGTTGAATGCATACATCCTTCCTTATATACTTCTCATACACCACGAGCGTGGCTTGAAAAAAACTTCAATATCAAGCCACTCTGCCTGAGGAGCACTTGAACTTATTAATTCAATCTTTAATATTAAAAAATTATGTGTATAAGGAAGATATGTAACACATGCCATTTCTATGTCTGATGGATTGATCCTATCTAAGGAGGTATGTATGTATTCCCTTTATTTTTCAAGCCATCAAATCACTGTAATTTGCTTGCATAGCATGTTTATACAGTAATGCATGAGTATACGAACATGGTTGCTTTCCGTAATGCTTCGAATGTGTTCATCACAATTGTTTGTTATGTATAACAGTATAAGCAGCCTCAGAATTGGGTTATGTGTCTTGTGCATGGGGTTAATTCATCCACCTTCTTTCAAAGATGGCAAGAAGTCGACATACGGATGTTCAAACTTCTTGAGCTAAACATTTATACTTTCCCATATATCCTAAACTTTGGATTTTGGTTTGGAACTTGGAAGAACATGTTAAAGACTGTTTGGAGGAGGGCTGCTTAACATTGGAGCAGCACCCTAGCTTAGGTGCTTCGTTTTGCGCCAGACCCTCCAATTAAAATATGGATTTTGGATAAAAAAAAGCAAAACAAAGGGGAGGAGAAAAGTTAGATTGGTGAGTTTTGTTATTTAGCTTGGTACCAGGGTATAGGCTGCAACACGCTGGAGCAGAATAAGATGAATGCTATCTAGATGACATGTCTTTGGAGCTACTGCCTTGAATGCATACACCCTGCTCCTGCTCTAAGAGCATCTCCAGCATATTGATCTTCCCCTTTCCCCTTTACCTCTCAACGGGGAATTCCCTTTCCCAATTTCTCGATTTTGAAGATGAGCAATACAGCATACCCCTTATTCCCTTTCTACCCACATGATAGGGGTAGCGCAGAGTGGTGGCCAGCTTGCAGCTAGCATGCTCGAAAGCAGCGACGGATCCAGCGGTGGGTCGGGAGGGCTCCAGCCCCCCCTACCACCCTGGATCCAATGGTAATTCTGCAAGTTTTCCATGAAAATTTTGAGGAGGAAGAAGGAGAAAGAGGAAGAAGAAGGAGGGAGGAGGAAGAAGATGAAGCTCCAGCCCACCCTTACCACCCAATTCTAGATTCGCCACTGCTCGAAAGGCATGCAGTTAGGGGCGACGATGCCCAATGGACCACACACGAGTAGTGGAGCACACGGCCCCAGTGCAGAGCTCAGCCATGGTGGGCGACGTGGAGGTCAACCAAGGCAGCCGACAGCGGGGTGACCGGCAAAAGCTAGGGGCACAGGTGGGCCGACGTACGGCGATGTGGCTTGTGGAGGTGCTAGGATGGTGAGGCGAGCTGGATCGAACGGCCAGTGTTTCTCATATGCTTGTAGATCGGATAGTTGGAGAGAAGGAAGAAAGGGAGAAAGGAAGGACAGATGTGTGAACTCTCCTTCGCCTGAGCCAACTCTCCACGCCTCCTCAGATCCAATCTGGGCAACGACCTTCACACGACTCAAGGCCCGCGCCTCGCACTTGGCGCGACCCCCTCGACGTGCCCTGTACCTACCACAAGGGCGCGAAACACACCCTCCGCGGGTGCTGTCTGCGGAAGAATATCGACAATGAGCTCCCTCACCGAGCTAAGCGACCTACCCAGTCTCCGGACTGCGGGAAGTTCCATAAGGTCCGGGTTCGTATCTCCCCGAACGACTCGGAAGTCATCTTCCGTCAGGTGATGGTGATCTCAGAGAACGAGCCACCACGCCTGGGTGCGACCGACTCCCAGGAGGCGGCCCGTATCCAAGCAAACGCCCGCCGCGCTGAGCGACGTGCGGAAGAGCAGCGGCGTGCCTTGCCCTGCGCTCGAGATCTGTGCCTGGAGTTCGAGGAAGCTGGGATCGCGACCTTCAACAGCCCCCAGGCCAACTTGGGCGCGGCCATCACCCGACTCCAGCAAGTCCAGTCGCCTGAAGCTGAGCAGGCCCTCGCGTACCTCCGGGTCGCCAACGCCCTGGTGGAAGAGAAGAGCGCGGCCTCTAAGTCCGCTGCGTCCTCATCGACCCGCCACTCGCGCAGTCGATCTCATCGACCTGCGCGCAGCCATCTCTCTCCCGTCCAGGAGGAGGTCGCTCAGCACAACTCTGAGCAGCCCTCCCAGCAGCCCGCTGCTGCTCGCGACCTTCGCGTCAACCTCGACGCCAACAGGCGTGCTCGCGACGCCCGCACCGTCGTCGACCAACGCCACCGGGAGCGCGAGGAGCGCGAGCTCCGCCGCCGCCTAGACTACGACCGCGAGTACGGCGCACCTGGGGGCATTCACCGCATCATGGAGCGCGAGCTCCGTGACCAGCATGAGATCGAGAACCAGCGACGTGCCAAATACAACGCTGATCACGGTGACCCCGCCATCGTCCAGCTCGACCGAGACCGGCAACCACGTTCCCAGGTTGTCGTCCCGGAGCGCAGCGTCCACTCCGCGCCACGAGATGCCACCTCGGCAAGAGGCACCAGCGACGACCTTGCGCTCAACGCCTTCCTAGCGCTGGATGCCCACTTCAAGAGGGTGGAGTACCCCGACAACTTCAAGCCCAACATCAAGCCGTATGATGGGCGCTCTGACCCAAACATTTGGCTGTCGACCTACTACGTAGCCGTTAAGGCGGCCGACGGTAGCTTCGACCACATGACGGCCTACTTCTCACTGGTGATGGGCAAGGCCCCTTCGCTCTGGCTCAACAACCTTGCGCCTGGCAGCATCAAGACCTGGGCCGATCTGTCCCAGGCCTTCATGTCAAATTTCCAGGCGACCTACGATCGCCCTAGGAACGCCTTCAGCCTGGGGCGGGTCGTGTAGAAGCCTAAGGAGTGGCTCCGCGACTACAACACCCGGTTCTTCGAGAACCGGAACGAGTGCGTTGGCATCAGGGATGACTAGATCGTCGACAGCTACAAGAAAGGCATCAAAGACCGTAAGGTCTTCGAGAAGATCCATGAGTCTGGCACCACCAACGTCAAGGAGCTGATGGTCGTCGTCAACAAGCTGATGGACACAGAAGACGTGCTCCAGAATCAGTTCGACGCTGATAACGTTGGTGCATCTGGCACTGCAGCGGACAAACTCCGCAAGCGACCTTCCGAGGTCCTAGCGGCCGAAGGGCGGCGAGCTTCGTCCTTCAACCAAGCGGAATTCGACCTGGCTCTCGACAACATCTGCGGGTTCCATGAGGGAGCCGCACACACTCTCCGAGAGTGCTCCCAGTTTAAGAGGGCCTTCAGCGCCCCTATGGACCCCAAGCGAACCAGGAACGACGGCGGGTACCGCGACAACCGCCCCTACAACAACTACTACCGCCGCGACGACCGGCGAGATCGGCGTGACGACCGCCGAGACGATCGATATGACGATCGCCGTGAGCCACCTCGCAGCGACCCACCTCGCAACGACCCTGCTCTAGTGGCTCCCCGCGACGAGACGAACCTACCCCCTCCACCGGCATCGGGCAATCCCAATGGGCCTTTCCAGGCCGCAACCCGCGCGATCAACATGATCGTCGGCGGAATCAAGTCCAGCACCAGCAGGAGGCGCTACCAGAAGGACAAGCGCGACGTTCACCTCGTCCACACTCAGCCAATCGTGCCCCTGCGTTGCTCTGAGCACCCGATCACCTTCTCTAGGGTTGATAACTGGGTCCACATCCCAGATCCCGGGTCTTACCTGCTCGTCGTCGAGCCCACAGTGGATGGAGCCCTGCTCTCCCAAACCCTGGTCAATAGTGGCAGTGGCCTCAACATCATCTTTGTTGAGACCCTCAAGAAGATGGGCTTCGACTTCGACAAGATGACGGAGTGCGACGAGCCATTCTACGAGGCGGCCTACCCCCTGGGTCGAGTCTCCCTCCCGGTCACTTTTGGTACGGAAGCGAACTTCCGCACGGAATACCTCAACTTCGAGGTCGCCAACTTCAAGTCCTCCTACCATGCGATTCTAGGTCGCCCGATGCTAGCCAGATTCATGGCCATCCCGCACTACACCTACCTGGTGTTGAAGATGCCGGCTCTGCATGGGGTCCTCTCTGTCAAAGGGGACCTCGTCATCTCCTTCAGGTGCAATACGGAGGCTCTCGACCTCGCTGCGACCTCCGCCGCCGCCGATGCCTCCGCGGTCTTGGTGGCTGCGGCCAAAAAAGTCGACCCTGTCGACCAATCCGTCCCGGAGCAGAAGCGCATCGAGACCGCCCTAGATGCGGCTCCCTCGACGAAGAAGGTCTGCCTCGGCCTTGCCGGCCCAGAGAAGACGGTGGTGATCGGCGACGGGCTCGACCCCAAATAGGAACTCGCTCTCACCAGCTTCCTCCGGTATAATGCTGACATATTCGCATGGAGTCCATCGGATATGCCGGGTGTCCCCAGGGAGCTGGCTGAGCACGCCTTGGATGTAAGCAAGATGGCCAAGCCTATCAAGCAGAAGCTTCGCCGCTTTGCGAAAGATCGCAAGGACGTCATTAGGGTAGAGCTAATAATGCTCCTAGCTGCCGGATTTATCTGAGAGTGTAAAAACCCGGTTTGGCTCGCCAACCCGGTTCTTGTACCAAAGAAAACCGGTCAATGGAGAATGTGTATCGACTACACCGATCTCAACAGGCACTGCCCTAAAGACCCCTTCCCTCTTTCGCGCATCGATCAGGTCGTGGACTCCACGGCTGGAAGCGTCCTCCTCTGCTTTCTCGATTGCTACTCAGGGTATCACCAGATAGCCCTGAAGGTCTCTGACCAAGACAAGACGGCATTCATAACGCCTCACGGCATCTACTGCTACACGGCCATGACCTTCGGCCTCAAGAACGCTGGCGCGACCTACCAGAAGGCCATACAGAAGTGTCTGGCCAGCCAGATCAGCAGGAACACAGAAGCCTACGTCGATGACGTGGTCATCAAGACTACCCACGAGGACAAGCTCATAGCTGACCTCGAGGAGACCTTCGCCAACCTCTGCACTTACCGCTGGAAACTCAATCCAGAGAAGTTTGTCTTCGGTGTCCCGTCCGGCAAACTCCTGGGCTTCATGGTCAGCAACCGGGGCATCGAAGCCAATCCCACCAAGGTGGATGCCATCCTTAAGATGAAGCGACCTACTGGCAGGAAGGACGTCATGAAGCTCACAGGCATGATGGCGGCCTTAGGCCGCTTCATTAGCAAGCTCGGAGAAAAAGGCCTGCCTTTCTTCAAGCAGCTAAAAAAGGCGGACAAGTTCGCCTGGATCGAGGAGGCGGACCAAGCTCTTGAGCAACTCAAGACCTTCCTCACGACGCCCCCGGTGATGGTGCCCCCGGTGCCCGAGGAGCCCTTACTGCTCTACATCTCGGCGACCACGCTTGTGGTCAGCGCCGTCCTGGTGGCTGAGCGACCCGAAGAGGGGCAGCTTTACCCCGTCCAGTGACCTATATATTACGTCAGCGAGGTCCTGTCTGACAGCAAAACCAGGTACAGCCAGCCCCAGAAGATGCTCTACACGCTACTCATGACCTCACGCAAGCTCCGGCACTACTTCTAATCCCACAAGATCAAGGTTATCTCGGCCTTCCCCCTTGGTGAGATCCTACGAAGTCGCGACACCACTGGGCGCATCGTCAAGTGGTCCATCGAGCTAGGCGAGTTCGACTTAGAGTTCTGCCCCAGGCAAGCAATCAAGTCCTAGGTCATTGTAGACTTCATCTCAGAGTGGACAGAGATCCAGCAGCCTCCGCCACCGGAGCGACCTGAGTATTGGAAGATGTACTTCGATGGGTCCCTGAACCTCGAAGGAGCCGGCGCAGGTGTCTTGTTCATCTCCCCCAAGGGCGACTACCTCAAGTACGTCCTGCAGATCTACTACAAGGCATCCAACAACGGCGCTGAGTACGAGGCCCTCATCCACGGGCTCCGCATTGCCGTCTCCCTTAGGATCAAGCGCCTCTTGGCCAACGGCGATTCCAAGGTCGTCATCGACCAAGTCAGCAAGGACTCCAAAGCTAGGAAGGATACGATGGATGCCTACTGTGCTGAGGTGCGCAAGCTCGAGTGTCACTTCGAAGGGCTCGAGTTCCACCACGTCTGCCGCAACAACAACGTCACGGCCGATGTCCTCTCTAAGCTTGGCTCCAAGCGCGCGCTGGTTTCGACCGGTGTGTTCGTCCAGGACCTACGCAAGCCGTCCATCAAGCTCATCCCCGACTCAGAGTCGCTCGATGACGAGGTTACCTCACCTGCAGGCCGCGAGATCCTCATGATCGACGCGGAAGATGACTGGCACCTCGACTTCATTACCTTCCTCCTCGAGCATCGAGTGCCTGAGGATAAGGCGGAGCGAGAAAAAATCACGAGGCATAGCACCAACTATGTCGTTGTTGGCAAGGAACTCTACCGAAGGTCCGCCTCCACCGGAGTACTGATGAGGTGCATCCTTCAATCTGAGGGCCTCAGGCTCTTGGATGAGATTCACGGCGGTGAGTGCGGCAACCATGCTGCCTCTTCCAACCTGGTGGGCAAGGCCTTCAGGTCTAGCTTCTACTGGCCTACGGCCTTGGCTGATGCCCAAGAGCTTGTACGTCGCTGCAAGGGGTGCCGGTTCTTCGCTGAGCAGCAGCACCTCCCGGCTCAGGCCCTGCGGACCATCCCCCCGTCATGGCCCTTCGCAGTTTGGGGTCTCGACTCTGTGGGACCCTTCAAGACCGCCCCTGGCGGCTACAAGCACATAATCGTGGCAGTGGATAAGTTCACTAAGTGGATCGAGGTTCGTCCCGTATCCAGCGTCACATCGAAAGAGACGGCCAAATTCATCGAGGAGATCACCCATCGCTTCGGGGTGCCAAACAGGATCATCACCGACCTTGGCACGGCCTTAACAGGAACCAAATTCTGGGACTTCTGTCAAGACAGCCTGATTGACGTATACTACTCCTCGGTGGCGCACCCACGGTGCAACGGCCAGGTCGAGCGGGCCAACGGCATGGTCCTACAGGCCATCAAAGACCGTATCTTCGACGGCTCAGCGCCATACGCCACCAGGTGGCTCTCAGAGCTCCCTCACGTCCTCTGGGGTCTCAGGACCCAAGTCAGCCCGGCTACGGGGTACTCGCCCTTCTTCCTGGTCTACGGGTCAGAGGCTATCCTCTCCACCGACATGGCCTTCGGAGCTCCTCGCATCCAGAACTTCGACGAAGGAGAAGTAGAGCAAACACTCCGGCTCGACCTCGACAGCGTTGAGGAACATCGTGTGGCCGCGCTCATGCGCCACACCCGCCACGAGCAGCAGCTACGTCGCTACCATGACCGCAACGTGCGGGAACGTTCCTTCAACGTTGGCGACCTAGTCTTGCGGCGGATCCAGAACACCAAGGACATGCACAAGCTCTTTGCGCCTTGGGAAGGCCCCTTCATAGTCAAGGAGGTCATTGGACCAGTGACCTATCGCCTCCAATGGGCCGATGGTCAGGGTGTCCCGAACCCCTGGAACATCGAGCATTTACGTCGCTTCTATCCTTAGGAGCCTTGTATCACAATAAAGCTATGTACTCTATCCTTTGTAATTCAATATATATATATAAAGTTTCCTCTTTCGACCTGCTTGTTCTCTGCTCGCCCCTCCCCTTTGACGCGCTCGTGGGCTTGGCTTAAAACCGGACTCCTCACGCTCAGGGCCTTGGCTCTAAGCTCGGCCCCTCACGCTCGGGGGCTTGGCTTTGCCAACCTAAGGGTCTTTCGACCTGGGGTCTTTACCTTTCTTTTTTACCAGTGTTCCCTTACCATAGCTTCTTATGCATTTTATAAGCATTCTTAGGTCGTGGGGATGCTTGACCTTGGGTCCCCGACCCCCTCCGTGCGCCGGCCGCACGTAAGCCTCCAACGTCGAGCCGTGTGGTCGGTAAGCCGTTCCTCCACTGAGTTGGGTTAGCGGAGGAAAAGGGGTCTCGCAACTTCATTACCTTCGCGTTCTTATAAGGAATATACGAAGTCAAATAAGGGATCACGTTAACTTAAAAACATGTCTTCTTCATTCATGCAATGTTTATATTACATCAAAAAGGTTCTCCGACATATTGTTACTAACTGTTTGCCCGACCTAAGCTACCCTAACAGGTCTATTTTCTTCATGACCTCCTCTGCGGCGGCCTGAATCTCATCGTCGTCCACCAGCTGCGCCAAGTCGATCTCCTCCTTGACCTTCTCAAGGTCGAACGACGGCTCGTGGTGCTTCACCACGGCCAGTGTGGTAGCGGCAGCGAGCTTGCCGCTGTCCACCAACAAGGTCTTCACGCGACCCTCCGCTGCATCCAGCCGCGCGACAAGCTCCTACGGCCCGCCTTCGACCTTGGGGACATAGACGTCCACAAGGTACTCGGCGGCCTCCTTGAGGTCGTCCAGCTCCTTCTCAAGATCTGCAGTCATCTCTTGATGGTCAATAAGGGTTTGCATCGCCCGGCCAAGGTCGATCTCTAGATCCCTGCGCACACCAAATTCATAAGCAGCTTTACGGGTGAAGTAAGACTCACTGGCGATGACCTCCTTGTGCTTCTCCTTGAGCACCTTCACCTGTTCCTTCGACTCCTTGAGGTCCTTCCTCAAGGCAGTCTCCTTCTTCTTGGCCTCTGCGAAAGTCAAGGTCAGGACGGATTCACCACGACGTACAAACATAAAGACCAAGGGCGTCCTATGATGTACCTACGGCGGTGATCTTCAGATCGTCCTCCGCTTCTTTTGCCTTCAGCTTTGTAGCTTCAAGCTCCCGCTTCAAGGCCTTGATGGCCTGATCCTTCAAGATCGCCTCTTCCTTAAGGCTCCTTATCTCCTTCGCGGCCTCAGTCTTGGCCTGAAGCACAGCCTCCCGTGTCGTGGCCAGCTCCGCGTGAAGCTTGGCACCCTCCGTTAGCAGGTTCGCCCTCTTCTGCGAGCGCGCGGCAAGAGTCTGCGCCAACACATCAAGAAAGGTCGTCAAACCAAGGCGCCTAAGTGAATTAAAGGTGCAGCACCAGAGGTAACATCAGTTCACCATGAGCGTCCGGCCGATCATCTTCGCCGCCTCCGTGATGTTCGCCTGCGCCGCCTTAAAGTCATCAAGGTCCTTGGCGTCGGCCCAGACGTCGTCCCCCCACGGAGTACCGGCATAAAGGCACCGATGCCGTTCCGCTTCCGCACTTCCACCTCCGGTTTTCGCCAGTTGCACCTCCGGTGGAGTTGACTCGGGCGGGTCTTGCTGACGCAGGTCCTCCTCCTGCAAGGCACTATCAGCGGCGACCTTGGCCGCCTCCAAAGATGCTGCCCCTATGGTCTCTGGGGCCCCGCTAGTGACATCCCCGGCTGAGGTCGCCAGTGATTTCCCCACCGGCAAGTTCTCGAGCTTCCGCCCCAAGGCCCCCTGGCCTGAGGCATCCTTACTCGTGCCTGATGCAGCGGGAGCCCCCCTACCAAAAATTCACAAAGTCGTTAGAACGACGTATCAAACAACGTGCAAAAGGATGAAAACAAAAAAAAACAGACAATCAAACTCCACGATGTACCCGCTGCTGGATTTCAGTCTAACCTGAAATGGCCTGGGCGGTGCCCGCTTTGGCTTCTTCTGCGACCCTAGGCCGCTCGCGCCCTCCGCGCTCGGTTTCGGCCACTGCTCGCCTACAACACCGGGTGCGGCATCATCTTTCCCCGCGGCTGCCACGTCGCTCGACTCTCCGGCGACGTCGCGCGACCCCGCGTCGTCCTGCTCCTCGAAGACGATCTTGGTGTTCATTGTTGCCGTCTCTGAGGACGCAGTCACGTCCTTCCTCTTCCTCTTCCTCTTCTTCTTCTCTGCCTCAAGGGTGGCGGAGACAATCTTGGCGCCCTTCTGCGCCGAGATCTTGCCAATGACAGACCGCGTCCGTCGGGTCATCGGCGCGGAGCTCGCCACATGCACATCTTCATCATCACTACCCACCGACGAGTCGGAGAGGTAGTTCTCCAATAACTCCGGCAGCGGAGCCTGCACATCCTCCACCGCCCGAACCTTAAAACTGCGCTCGCCTTCATCTGTGAGTGGAGCTGGACTCCAGAACAAGCCTTCATGACCCTGCAACAGGCGACCTTCGCCTCAGAAACGGGGGGATGCGAAAACAGCAAAGGAATCAAGGTCGATTATCGACGTACCACTTCGGCGGGCCGCATAAGGGAGAACGCCTTGGGGCACGTCCGGTTCCGGATCACCCCATTGAAGAGTTCCTTCACCCGTCCCACCATCTCCTCCTTGGAGAGTTTGCGCTGCGCTACTCGGGTCGGGTCGGTCTGCCCCCAGTACTCGTATGCCGGGTGCACCCGATCCTGGATCGGTTGCAGCAGCCTCCGGCTGAAACTGATGGCCACCGCGCCGCCAGTCAGCCCCTCCTCCTTCCGCGCCTTGAGGTCTTCTAGCAGCGGCTTGATGGCGTCCATCTCCCGCGACATTAGCCAGTTGGTCCACTCTGGCACCGGGACCGGCGCGAGCCCCGACCTGGTCGCCAGCACTGGTTTGGGGTTGTCGATGTAGAACCAGCCCCGCCTCCAGCCTTGGGTGTTGTCCGGCAGCTCCATGTCGATGTACACCGTCTTCATGTGACGGCGTAGCATGAAGCCGACGGCGCCGACGACGCCGTTCTTCCCCGTCTTCTTCACCTCGAAGAAATACCGCCACAGGTCGAAATGTGGCGGTATCCCCAGGTACACCTTGCACAGGTGGATGAACGAGGATACCGTGGTGACGGCGTTGGGGACGAGATGCATTAGGTCGATGCGGTAGAAGTGGAGAAGCCCGCGGAAGAAGTCGCCCGCTGGGACTCCAAAGCCGCGCTCGACGTGTGCGACGAAGGCGACGGTCTCCCCAGTTCCCTCAGAGGGGAACGCTTCGCCGACGGCGGGCCTCTAGCCCACCTGCTCCCTGGGCTTTAGCAGCCCGCGCTCCACCAGCTCCTTTAGTTGCGCCTCCGTCACTGCCGATCGCTCCCAGACGAGCTCCGACGCCGGCGCTTGCTCTGGGGCCATCTCTTCTTCCTCGAAGCCGGTGGATCTAGCTCTAAATACCACCAGGGACTTCTGGCGCATACGGCGGTGCTGGGCATTGTGGCTCTAAGCACGGCGGCGCCGGCGAATCTATGTGCTAGAGCTTTTGGCGGCGGATTGGAAACCCTAGCTGCTGCGGGGAATGGAAGCGAGTGGGGTCCTCGACCCTTCACTCAGCCTTTTATAACTGGGCCGTATCAGTGTGGTGGGCCGCGGCGCCCGAAACGTCCCTTCGACTTCGGCGACATTACCGGCGACCCAACGGATACATTGCCTAACGGCTCTTTCGGCCTAACGGCTATAGGCAGTAACGGCTCGAGCCGTGCGGGAATCCATGCCCGTTGGCTTTCTGCCCAACGGCCCGATGTCCATGGACTCGCTATGCCTTACTTCAAGCCCCCTCCCCATCATTTTCTTCAAGGTCTCTTGGCCTCTGACGACCTCCGGGTCTACAACGTTATCTTCACAAGGTCGATAGGCATTACCACTTGGTAGGTCGCCCTAGTCTTCAATTATGGGTTCATACCCATGTTTACTTATTGACGACCTCCGGGTCAAGTAGCACCTCCCTGAGGTCGCTAAGGTCCCGCTACCTATTAACATTGCCTTAAAAGGCCAGACCAACGGCCCTGTGCTTAATGGCTCCACTGCCCGTTGGCGACCTCTTGGTCAAGTGGCACCTCCCCGAGGTCGCTAAGGCCCTGCTGCCTCCTAGGTCGTACGGACCTAGGGTTTCCAGGCTGACTACCTACGTTGTGTCACTGCACAACGGCCGTGCCGACTCAGGTCGACACGGGCTCCTTGTCTCTACAGAAGGCCTGCTGAAGGTCGGCGTGCTATTACAGCCCTGCCGGGACCTTGGTATCCGTACCATTGCAGCCTGGGTGCTCTTACAACTACTAAAACCATGACATTGCTCATGTAAAACTATATTTACAGCTTCATAAGCTACAAGGAGTTTGGCCCTTGGCCAAATTACAGGATACAAAGATCTTAAAGGTCCCGAATTACCTTCCAAAGTGCTTACGACCCAGTCTACACTAATAAGGCTTGTCGCAAGCTTTCTTCTAGCTTCAGGACCTACTCGACGACCTCCACAGCTACTGTGGAGGCGGCTGCCACACAGCCACCTCTACTCGTGCACCAACCGATCTCCTGCGGCGCCCAACATCAAGTCTGAGCTCCGCCGCAAGATTGTAGAAGGTCTGAGCTTTAACACCAACCTCGCCGGGTGGAGCGCAGCGCTCACCAGCATCACATCAGGCCTGAAAGTGTCAGGGCCGACGATGCAGCTGCTACTTCATTCTCCTCCTGGGTTCCTCAGCGGGGCCGGGAAAAGAGGCCAATCGAGTTCTTCGAGCCTCGCAAGCATTCTCCTAGCTCCAAGCATGAACTACATCAACTCTACACTCTGGTGGGCACACACATGCCCATGGCATGGCTATATTACTACTTTGGGACATCTTGGAAGATTGGTGCGATTCGCTGATGAGGACATGACACCCATGCATACGACCATGATTGGTGCATGGAATGGAGTAGAAGAAGTCCAGCAAGGGTGTCCAAGTCGAAGAGGAGGCACGAGGCTAATCCGGTTCGAGTCCCCAAGGTGGAGGCCCAAAAGAATTCAAGTTCGAGCCCAGTTCGGAGTCCAGGACCAGTGCGCACTAAAAATGACGCCCAGTTCAGTTTTCGACGTTCTTTATATGGCTGGAAGAAGAATTTCATAAGGCTTCCAATGGCACCAGTTTGAGGCCCAAATTCGTCCCGAGTCAACGGGAATCGTCGAAAGAAGTTGACGTCCAGAATCTGACAAGGTGCTGCGTCGCCGGTTTGTTGGGCCTTAAGCCCAAGTTGAGGGCACACCATCCTATGTCGCTCTCAACCCTAGGATGCCCCTCTTCATATACTCAGTAGCCACCGCATTTAGAACTCGAGTTTGTTTTACAAGTTACCTTTAGCTACAACCGAACAGCCGCATAGCGCTGCCTTCGTGTATTGCAGACTCCACCTTCGAGTGATATAGTGATTGCTCGCATTACTATCTTGTTCATTCTTCGATTGCGTGCAGGAAACGATCTTCGTGATCAGGCTGATCTTGCGCCGGTAAGGTTGGTAACCATCGGGAGTTGGTTCAGCGATTATATTGGCGCTTCGAGTCTCGCTCGTCGTAGTCGGATTGTGAGGGTCGACAACTACCAAATCAGATTTATCTTCACTCACCGAAAGATCGGGCACTTCGCCTCTATCATTCGCTTCAAGTACTGGGTACCTATTTATACCACTAGGCCCCTGCCATTCAGTCCTATCTGCAAGCCAGCCTACGTGGTGTCCTTATCCTCAAGATTACTGTACCCTCGCGGAGCATGAGTCACTATTCGCTCGTGGGAGGCATTGGCGCGCTTGTCCCCTACCTGACCGCATGCTGAAGCGCCTTTTGTCTTTTGCGGGTGATTGTGACCTGTGCTATGACTGTGAGCCGGCCTGTGACCGTACAGTGTACACGTGACTCTGGTCGTACCAGACCTGTCGCCTGCTGCCCTCTGCAAGATTCTGAAGCTCTTGTCCTCTAGCGTCGACCTTACAAGAGCATCCATTTCCTAAGCAGAAGGTCGTAGGTTCGGATTATTTTTCTCTTCTTCTGGAGCATCAAACCGGCCATCTTGGTCGCTTTACTGCTCGGGGGACTACTACACTAGTGCGTCTTCGACGCACTATTCTCTTCAGGTCGCCTCGACCTAATGGAAGCCAGCTTCCATCACATCTCTGCTCGACCTACCCTTGGTAGGCTTATTGACCTTTCTGAAGGTCGTGACTGCTACTATAACATGCCTGACTCAGGTCAGGTCGGCGGTTTCTGCAAGATCTACGCCTCGTCTACACTTCGACCTCATGGTCCTTCGACCCAGGAGCTCGAGGTTAAACTTCGTGCACGCATCGGAGGGGTTTCTTTTTCTTTTTGATCCCCGTGCACCCTTCACGACCTCGACGGTGCTGCGCCTTGCTACTCTTCGACACGACCCCACCTCGGCCGCTACGCCTACACATCGATCGGGGGCTTGAGAGACATGGGTACCCATGGGTCCCCACCGGCCAGGGTCCCAGGGGCCCCTGACAAGTGGACCCGACCTTCTAGAAGACTCGCCGACCTTACAAGTGGGCCCAGCGACCTTATCCACACTCCCGAAGACCGCGGGCGACCTGATCAGGACTCCGGAAGACCCGCGAAGCCTTGGCGTGCAAGTCAAGATACGGCGACCTGGCGCGCCGCCACCTGTAGCTCCGAGTATCACGGGATACTCCTTGTAATCCGGGAGATAAGCTTCCCATAGTTGTAACCGACCCCGACACGGGTCAACGGACCTACGCATGCAAACCCTAGCCCGTCCTCCCCATATAAGGCGGCCTAGAGCTCCATGCACAGGGGACAACTCATCTTCATCCTCGCAAAATTCACCACAACTGGACGTAGGGTTTTACTCTCCGGAGGCCTCAAGCAGTATAAACCCTTGTCTCCCTGTTCCTCGCCGCCATACTCGCCTAGTTCCGTGTGCACTCCGTGCATAACCACCTACGCTCTTAGGTCCCGATCCTCCATTAACCTGCAAACCTCTAGGGTAACCCCCTAGCGGATCTGTCCAAGTCTCACCCCCTGACAGGGAGGCGCCCAATTTTTTACCACCGTTCGGACATCCTACCCATAGCATTACCCTTTTTTTGTCTTCATCCCTAAGGGTGCCCTGCCCCCGAACCCGTAGTTGGCTCCTTGCAGGGAATGTTGCTCCTCTTTATTTTATATTTTGTCGGTTTTGGTTATTGTTGTTGTTGGGTACATGTGGGCAGCCATTTCTTGTTGCTGCCCTCTTTTTTCTACTGTTGCTTTCCTTTCAACTAGCAGATGTACCCGTGTGACACGCACAGATTAAAAAAATAAAACAAAAAAATGAAAAATCTATTTTTCTAAGAAACAAAACAAAATAAAAATACTCGCGTTCCAGATGATCTTTCGGCAACACATGAAGAAATTATTTACAAAAAAAACATCATTGTGAACTTGTCAAACGTGAGTACGGGAAAATACATGAATAAAAGTATTAACAAACCCGAGACCGGGGTTCCAGCTGATCTTTCGGCAACCGATGGAAAACCTATTTTACAAAAAAAACATCATTGTAAACTTGATGAATAATGAGATGAGAGAAAATACATGAACAGAAGTATTGACAATAGTAAAACAACATATGGAAAAACTGTAAATAAACCAACCAAATATTGCATGCATTTCATTTCAAGATTAAAAAACAAAAAGTTCAAAATGTAGCAATTGCAGAAAAATACCTTGGTTCGTGTTGGTTTCACATTTCCTCTTAGGTGCATGATGAGATGTTGTATTCGGAATATCCTGGAACAAAATTTGTCTACTCATCATGACAATATACGATGGATAGATAAACAAAATCGATGGAACCACGTCAAATAACAATAACAAAATTGATGCAAGCAGTAGATTGAAATGAAGAACAAATCAACTTACATGGGTACATCATCTGAGAAGTCGTGCCTCCAAAATAATATTTTCGTCATCTGAGAATTGAGTTTTATAGGGAACATGAGGTGTAAAAAGAAAGGAGTATTGATTGGCTTGATTGAGGGCACTGAACTCAAAAGGAAATAGTCAAGAACTCAAAACATCATTTACATATAAATGGCATCCATCTAATTGCATTTGAATGTCGTCGATCTAAACACACGGTGATTCTTTTCTTACTTGATCTTTTCTTGTTTTCTCTTTTCGTGCTAACTACTTATGAATGGCACGGCTAGTATTGTTAAATTGACGCAGCAATTCTTTCCTTAGTTCATCTAATCACATAATGATTCTTTCCTTACTTGATCTTTCCTTGTTTTTTTCCTTTTCTTGACGTGTTATCAATCACACCAATAAATTTTCCTTTACTTTGTACATCAATATCTCCTTCCTTTTGAGTTATGTCATCAATCATGCCAATTAATTTCTCTTTCTTTGAAAAAAGAATGAACAAAGGAAACAACAGACGTGATTACGTTCGACGTTTGAAAAAAGAATGAAGAAAGGAAACAACAGTTTGATTGGTGGGGGCGGGTCGGGTGTGTACGCGCGGGCAGGTAAGAATGTGATAGGTGAGAACAGTGGTTTTCGGCAAAAACATTTTAGAATCGTCAAAAATCTTCACTGCCACGCGTTTTCATCGTCCAAAACGGTGGGCCTGACCTCACAAGTGAGACTCTTGTGAGAGGCGAGTATAATTTACTTTTGATGAGAATTATTTTCAATTCTTTCTGTTTTTATAGTATAGATGTAAAGCTCTTGATGCCTACCAAATACTAGTGTGATTTAGCTTTTCCGGTAACAAAATTCTTTATTTGCTTAGCTCGGATCGTTGCTTCCCACGGAACACTTGTGGGAACTAGGAATCTTCTTTGCGAAGCCACACTCGTTTGAACCGAGATACTATCTTTTTCGCCATTTCTGGCGCGTCAACACCTAGGAAACTCAGTCGAGTTTGCTGTCAGTCTATCACCCCGTCAGTCGAGTTTGTAGCAACTAGCAAAAGGTGGTCAGATCAGCTAGCTGTTTAAGCATCCCGGACCCAAGGCGAGCCGCCGCCATGGCCTGGTACCGCGTGGTAATTCTGGTGTTCATCAACACGGTGGCCATCGGCGGCACCGGCTTCCTCATCTACGCGCACGTTCGGGGCATGATGAGCATGAGTTCGACGCCCAACATCATCCTCATCTTGGTCATCTGCGTCAACGCCAACTTCTACCCCGTCTTCTGCGGCAGTCTCTTCCCGTGGTCCTCGCTATGGTGTTGCCTGCGCGGTGCCGTTTCGCTGCTCTTCTGCCTGCCATGCAGACGCGCGTATCGAGACCGGCGGCGCCGCACCGACATCAACAGCGGCGGCAGTGATCTACCGCAGTTTGCGGTGCAGGTCATGAACGTCCTTCCTAGGGAGGGGCCGGTTCTCGGCGGCAACGACGCCGCCAGCTACATCCCGGCGTACCAGCAGAGGGCCGGCTCGACGGCAGACGACGGCAAGACGGCGGAGTGCCCGGTGTGCCTGAACGAGGTGGAGGATGGAGCCATGGTGAAGCGGCTGCCGGTGTGCCTGCACATGTTCCACCAGCGGTGCATCGACCAGTGGCTGCGTGACCACACGACGTGTCCGGTCTGCCGGTGCGACGTCCTCGCGTCACTTCCGGGCCAATTAGTATGACGTTCTCCTCGCTCTTTTCCCGCCTCCTTTGCTGTGTATAACGAGACTTGTGAGAAAACGGAAACACAAACTGCGTATCAGTGAACGTAAATTGAAGAATCTAAATGGAGCACAGACGGACCAAATTAGAAAGACAAACCTACATATAATATACTCATTATCATAGGTGGCCAAATGGGCCGCTCCGTACGGAGCTGACACGGACAAGGTCAGGCACGCCAATTAACCGTGTCGTACCTTTTAGTGCCGCCGTGCCAAATCATATGCACTGGCACGAGACTATGCGGCTTTAAGTGTGCCATGTCGTGCCACTACTGGGCACGGCGACACACCAGTGCTAGCGCCGGCACTAGCACTATAGTGGCAAAGTACATCAATGTGCTTAGAATCGAGATAACAGAAACCACTGGCAGATAACAGGATTGAAAACAAAAAAAATGACAAAATCACACAAAACACAGATAGAGATAGCAAAATGATAATTTAAAGAGAGCTTTAGTGCAATGACTGTCTCATTAAAAACCTATCTGGTTAAAACTCACCAGGCTGTGATGACGAGGATTCTTGTGGACTGACTTCAAAGATTTCATTTATTCCAATTTTACAAGATGGAAGACTGGGGCCACAAAGATAAAGTGTAAGATTTTTTTTTTTTTTGAGGAAGCTACGGAGGGCTAGAGGCCCACCTGAAATATTTTCATTCCAAAACTAGTTTTACATGAAGGCCAGCTCAGCGCCTTGTCAAGAGAGAGTACATGGGGGGGGGGGGGGGGGGGAGATTAGCATGTTGGTCTAATTTACATTAAGCAATGAGAGACACAAGGAGTTCAAGCAATCGACATCGACCCGGCGAGAGGCTCGCGAGGCCCAGAGTGAGGCATGCTTCGAGAGGAGCAGCAGGATGTCCTGCGTTGCGAGGCGGTGTGTTAAAGATCATTGCGTTCCTCGCCTTCCAGATGACTCACGCAACGGCGAGGACCGCCGTATGGGCGACCATGGCTGGCCACGCGTGGTCGACGTCACGGACGGCTTCGAAGGCGGCATGGTGGGACGTCGGCGGTAAGTTTCTCGGAAAGCTCGTAAGATGGAAGATTGTCGCTGCAAGGATTTCACTCTCATCAATATATGAATTTACCACTTTATTATTACTGCATTATAATCCCCCTATATTCAGAACAAGCAAATTAGTTCATTTTGAACTAATTTACTTGTCCTAAACATCATATATTTAAGAATTTTTTTTGAGCGAAAGGGGTAATTGTATTAAAAGGGTACATAGTACAAATCGAAGTTAATACAAAACCCCTTACAGAAACCAGGAATCGCAACAAAGACCCTTGGATCTATCTCCTTCTCCATCCTTCGCCGCCGCCGGTGTCGCTTGCGGCCACCAGAGCTGAGAAACCTCTTCATGCCGGCATGGATCCTCATACTTGAGTTTGCCTCATGAACCGGACCACCATCCACGCCATACCTGATGAGTCGTAGTAGAGCAAACGTGGAGGAGGAAGAGGTGCTGATCTGATAGTCGCCACAACCGCCGGAATCGGCGTTGAAGAAGAAGCAGAAGTCACAAACCTGGTCCGCCCCCCTCACCGGGCGAAGGATGGCTCCTGTCCAAGAACTCACAAACCGAACATCGGCACCGGAGCACACACCGACGAAGGAGAGAGGAGTCTGGAGTAATTTATTCCAAAAAGACGACGCCGTCGCTCCCAACCAAGCACCGCCGGGAAACAAACTCCACATGCCATAGCCGCCGACGAAGTAGAAGAAATCGAAGAAGAAGAAGACAGACCCGGCAATAAACCAAGACCCATCGACATCATCTCCATCCCCCCGTCCACCAGAGAACAAACAACAAGAGAATACAAATCTCACCGAAGGACCAACGCAGGAACCCCCAGGAGCAACAGCAGCCGCCAATCCGCCATGGAGAAGGCACCGTCACCGCCGCTCGAAGACGAACAGCACTCGAACGACGACACCCGCTCCACGGACGGAATCAAACTAACTAGTAGAAACCTAATCTAACTAAAGCTATACCTACGCCGGGCATCGATCCGGCCGATTCCCACTGCTCCGTCGCCGGAGAGGCCGCCAGAGGCGGGGGATCGGGCAGATTGACGCCGGAACCGTCGTCGCCCTTTTTTTCGCCTCGAGTCCTTCGGGGCGGTTGGGAAGGCAAACGTGACTTGTCCTAAACATCATACATTTAAGAATAGAGTGAGTATATGATATCATAAGAGTTTTGTAGCGATCCGGCGATGACTTTTTTCTATCCATCCGTGCAAAGAGTCTGCAGGGAATGTCGATCCTCTTTATTTTGTCAGTTTTGGTTATCGTTGGGTACACTTGTGGGGCAGCCGTTTGCTGTTGCTGCTCCTCTTTTTGTCCTGACTAGCAAAATGTACGTGCGACACGCACATATCCAAAAAAATCATAATAAAAAATATCTTTGTAGTGTTGCACGTGTCTTAAAAATCAAGATTGCAATGACAATGTGGGGGTGAGGAGAAATCAGCAGCTGCCCCTCGCGGCTGGGAAAAACGGTGTCACAGAATCGCTGACCGACCTGGTTGGAAGCGCAATGTACATCCCCATCGACAACAGTGCCTTGGCTCGACGTCGGGCGCTCGTAAAAAAATGCAGGTGAGAAAGCCCTGTCCTCAATAGGAAACGTGGAGCGTACATGTATTTTTCTTTCACAACAGCATATGCATTGACGTGTGACGGAAAGAAACGGGACGTAATGATATGTGATTAGTGCAAACTCATATTGCCACGTGATTCGTAATCATAGTAATCCATATTGACACGTGATAATGTGACTGGTAATGCCGTAAACGCAACTGCGTCACCGAGGCCACCGAGCTCGATCACTAAGCCTTTCCAAAGAAACACAACATGATTTGGCTACCAACTATTTCCCGAAATCTCTTCAAAAAAAACACAAAACACAACCTGATTTGGTTACCAATTATTCTCCAAAAAATTCTTAAAAAACACAATGTGATGAAAGGGTAGTTGGAGGGAAAGGGGATCAACGTGATTTGGTTACCAATTATTCCCCAAAATCCCTTCAAAAAAGCACAACGTGATTTGGCCAAAAAAACCTACAAAAAGGACGACGAAGGGAGGCGGTTAACCATCAAAAGAACTCGTTCTTTATAGTATAGATACACGCGCGTGATATAAAAAAATTGGCAACAAGTAAAATTTTTAAATTCTAACCGCAGATTAGTAACCAACAATATTTATTATTACAGTTAGGGGCAAATGTGTGTAATCCGGCAAGAGAAACTGCTCTCATATGCCCTACCATCTCCCTGCACCAACGCTGCAGTGGCACACTCTTGGTATTAGCAGTTGTTTCTAGTACGTATAACCAAACATGTAACCTCCTCTCTCAACTTTAATTGTTGTGTGTTGACGTTGAGCAACAATCATTTATCTGTTGCCCTCCTTTGCAATATAATTCGGTGACCCATCAAAGAAAAAATGCCGATACAAACTGCCAAATGGCAGTCTAATCAGATTTTCTTTAAGTTCAGCACTAAAAATTGCCATCAATTCTTTGAACAATAATCATCAAAAATTGGGAAATTCTCAGATTTGCATATCCAATGAAGTACCAACCAACGATGCATTGTTCTTCCTCGTGACAAGGTTCAGTGCTCCAGCTGAACTATAATAGTAATTGCTAATGTTTTATTTTAAATATTCAGACATATTAATGAAGGTTAAATAAAGCAATAGAATATTTGTTGATACAGTTAACAACAATTTAATTTCTTCTTGAGCAGAAAACAAGAGAGTCACCTTCGATCCACCAAGCAGTTACTCCCTCTTCTTCCCTCATCAAAGATAAATAAAATAACTAAAGAACAATCAAACATTCAACAGGCCGGCAAAGGAACATAAAAAAGTTAACACAAATACCACAGAATAATGCTACTATACAAAGCTTCAATTTCTTAGGAAAACACCAACAGAATATGAGGGGATTACGGCTTCATCCTGAGTCCTATTTGTTGTACTCCCAAATCAGCAAGCACACACTCTTTCTTCTCTATCTCCTCTATGTTTTCCTCCACGAGCAGCTCACAGGGAGACACATTCATGAGCTACCGCCCCATCCAGGGACGGATCCAGCGGTGGGGCGGGTGGGGCTCAAGCCCCCCCTACCGCTGGTCTAACCATGGAGCCCCTCCTTGAGCCCCTCCTCCATTTTTGAGAAGAAAGGAGGAAGAAGAAGAGAGAAAAGGAGGGAGGAAGAGGAAGAAGAACAGCCCCCCCTAGGGGTTCAAGCTGGCTCCGTCACTGGCCCCATCTCTGCATTGACCAACATGTCCAACACACGGCATTGGGGGCAGTGGCACAACACACAGCGCACGCGGGGCAAGTGCAACCTGCTGCCTGCAGTCTGCAGAGCGTGAGAGGATTAAATCTCAGGAAACCAGAAACCAATGTCTCATCCAGTGCTGTCGCGTGAGAAGATGATGTACTCACGACGGCTCGGCGGAGCATTGGCGGTGGATCTCCACTACGGAGAGCCAGGCTCCACGCCACGCTTGATCAAGGACGGCCCAGCAACCGGAAGTCCAACGTAGACAGGACTACTCGATTTAACGGTGGTCACGTTGAGTCCGACGTGAGTACGTGGGTGTGTGGGCCTGACGTGGGTACACGAGGTGGGTAAGGAGAGGTCGGGTGACAAAATTTTTTCGTTTTTGGCAGAAACGCTCCCCAAATTGCGATTTTATGGGTCTTCCACTCTATCCGGTCCTCTAATTAGATGACAGGTAGGTCCGGCGTGAGGGGTAAGGCGGGCTCGAATTGGGTGAGAAAAGTTTTTCAAATTATTCGATCTTTATAGTATAGATTTTTGTCTAGTACTAGTAAAAAATTGTGGCAATCTGTTGCTTTCCTTTCAATGAAAAGCTTTTCAAGCCTACCAAAAACTAGTGTCATTTAGCTTTTCCGGTAACATAGTTCTTTATTTGCTTCGTGGGAACTACACATCTTTGCGAAGCCAAAGCCACAAACGTTTGAACCGAGATCTGTCCTAGTGTTTAACATATTTTCCACTTATTTTGATAGATTCCAACGGGCCCGGCGACCCCGATGGCCTAATGCAGCTTCGCCCCTGGCCATTTCTCGCGCATCGACACCTAGGAAATTCAGTCGAGTTTGCTATCACCCCGGCCGTCACTCGGGGTATGTGCTGCTGTGAAGCAATCAAGGTACGTAGCCAGCTATCACTATTAGGGAAAATGGTATCTGTACCGGGTGGCAACCCACATTAGTACCGGGTGGCCACCCGGTACAGCTAAGGCGGCACTAATGTGGCCGCCCACAACCCGGTACTAATGTGGGCGGCCACATTAGTGCCGGACCGTGTTACCGGCCGGTACAGATGTGGGCTCACATCTGTACCGGTTGCTAACACAGGCCGGTACTAATGTTTTTTTATTTTTTATTTTCTTTTTAGTTTCTTTATTTATAATCCAATTGTATTTGTTTGATATACGTATACTAATATGCTTTTCGTATGTGTTTGGTATACGTATACTAATATGCTTATCCTAATGCAAAGCGTATAGATTGCATACAACATATAATACATATATATAAGCATATTATGCATATGAAAATACGATACAAATATTTACAACAAATCAATTGTCAGAGAAGATTAAAGTTTGGATCCTTCTAAGATCGTTTGCTTGAAGATCCTTCTCGTCGTTGCTGACTCCTAGTACTGACCCTAGAAGGAATTTCCTTCGGCTTCTCCTTCACCTTCTCCTTGTCATTGTCCTTCTCCTCCTCCTTCTCATTGTGCGCCTTCTCCTTCTCCTTCTCCTCCTCCTTCTCCTTCTCTTTGTCCTTCTCCTCCTCCTTCTCATTGCGAGCCTTCTCCTTCTCCTTCTCCTTGTCCTCCTCGTTTTTCTGACCGGTTTCAATGCTAGGACCTGAAGTGGTGTCAGTGGTCCTTGTGAACCTTGATGCACCTGAAAAAAACTCTCCCCCTGGATTGATCACCTCGTCTAGAAGAAATCCACACAATTGTTCTTGAATTAGCCGGATTTTTTCTGTCTCGAGAAATCCTTTCTTTATGCGATCAATCTAGAGAAGAAGTTATTAATTTCATAAGAATTATTGGTAGAACGAAGTATATAGAAATTAAGAACTAGGGATAAGTATGCACCGCTCGCTGGCGCCTTCCACCCAAGTAGTTACTTGCAAATGTATGCATGAACTCACATACGTAGTATGGGCATAGATTGGTACCCTTCGGTTGCTTCATGCACTGCACATATTTGGGAACAAAGTTAATAAATATGAATTCTTGTATTCAGAGAAGAAGTGACATGAGATCGAAGAACAAAAAGACGTACCTCGATGTCATGGAGGTATGTAAGTTTCTCTTTGAATTTCCCTTTGTACTGTACGAAGAGCATATCCCATGCTAGGTTCAACTGTTCGAGGAGAGAAATATACCAGTCTTTATATCCTCCAATAGAGTCATAGACCCAGACGTGGCCCGTCTTTGGATAGATAACAAAGAGAATCCAGTGGAAGCTGCCATTACATATACAAGTATATAAGTATATTGTAATATTTAGTGTAATTCGGAAAATAAATAAATAGATATGTGAAACAGGTTGCTCACTGGCAGTTGTACGGCAAAAGTATCATAGTCTTGTCCTGTTGCCTGTCCAGAAACTTATACAAATGAACCACTGTATCTGTTGCCTGATCATCCACATTTGCCTCATTTATTTGCATAGGATCCATGAAGCCGACGTCCATGATTCCTTTTAGCTTCGTACGTTGACGCTGGCAATTCGTTTCCCTCGGGAAGCATATCCTTTACAATCTGCATCAAATCATCGAAGCCCTTGTCTGAAAGTCTATGTCTAGCCTTCCATTGCAACATTTCCAGTGTGCTACCCAACTTCTTTTGCCCCTCTTTGCAACCTGGGTATAACGGTTTCTTGTGATCTTCCAACATACGCTCAAACTTCTTGGACTCCTTCACATTTTCGCAATCTTGCTTTTCACCGCGTAACATCTCACCGAGTTCGTCGAGAGGCTCATCAGCCGGAGCACCTCCTTGAGTGTCGCCCATGTAATCCTCTCCCATTGGATCATCTGCAAAGGCACCTTCTTGAGTCCAATCTGGAATCTGATCATCTTCTTCTTCATCGTCTTCCATTATGACCCCCCTTTCCCCATGCTTTGTCCAAACAAAATAATTCGGCATGAATCCCCATTTGTATAGGTGGTCGTGAAGACTCTTTATCGATGAGTAATCCTTCAGATTATTGCACTTTTTGCATGGATAAATAATGAAACCAGACGGGGGCTTGTTTGCTTCCGCCACAGCTAGAAATTCACGCAACCCATTAATGTATTCCATGAAGATTCTCTTGTCCGAGTACATCTATTGCCGATTCATCTACAAAGTATCACCAAAAAATCACCCGGTGTTCATATCCAACCCACAATACACAATACGACAAACTTAAATGACCGCCTTACATAAATTTAAAATGCGACATATATATGAAAAACTAAATAAAATCAATGCTAATTAACTGATGTTTCATATTTCCAGAAGAGTAACTGTAGATAAATTTCTAATATTTCTAAACTAACTCTAGCATTTCAAGTATTTCTAAAAGTATTATTTCTAAAATATTATTTAATGGAATCTAAAAGTATTATTTCTAAAATATTATTTCAAGAACTAATTTAACTATCATTTCTAAAATATTATTTAATGCTAGTTTAATTTGAAAAAGTAAATCATATGTTCAAATAGATCAAACTAAAAAAATTCTACCATCACATACAACATCTCATCCAACTAACCTCTACAACATTCTAATTGAATATACACATTAATGCATGGAAATAAGAAAAAATCCCCATCTTTAGCTCATTTTAAATATCACAAAATACTCCTATTTCAACCATTAAAACTCGAAATAAGTTGCATATATCGAGGGATGATGAAGTAACTAACATCTACACCACTTCAATAGGTGAAATCATCGAGGAATCGTCGTAAATCCGGCAAAACCTCCTCTAGGGCGCCATGGAGATGGGGCAGCTCGAGATGGGGAGAGTGAGTGAGTGGCTCGGGCTAGAGGAAGAAGAAGACTGAGATTTTTAAATGCGAGGCAATTAGTACCGGGCCGTGGCTGGAGCCGGTACTAATGTGAGCCGCTCCACATCAGTACCGGTTCGTGGCTGGTGCCGGTACTGATGTGGCCCACATCAGTACCGGCCCGTGGCTGGAGCCGGTACTAATGTGGCAGCTCCACATTAGTGCCGGTCCTGGCCCCTGCCCGGCACTGATGCGCGACATCAGTACCGGCTCCAGCCACGGACCGGTACTGATGTGGCTCTCTAGGGGTGCGTCGGGGTCCTCCCTTCCCACCCGGTACTGATGTGGACATCAGTAGGGGGGGCAAAATACCCGGTACTGATAGCCGGGACAGATGCACCTTTCCCTAGTAGTGTATCTCTCCGGACCAAAGGTGAGCCACCGGCGCCATGGCCGGCCGCGTGTTGATTCTGGTGTTCATCAACACGGTGGGCATCGGCGGCACCAGCTACGTCGTCTACGCGTACGTCCGGGGCATGAGGACGGCCCACATCGTCCTCGTCTTCGTCGTCTGCGTCAACATCAGCATCTACCCCGTCCTCTGCGGCACGCTCTTCCCGTGGTCCTCACTATGGCGGTGCCTGTGCGGCGCGTCTTCGCAGCTCTTCTGCCTGCCGTGCAGGAGCGTGCATCGAGCCCGGCGCCGCACCGACGACATCCACAACGGCAGTGGTCTCCCGCAGTTTGCGGTGCAGAGCCGACGACGACGAGAAGACCAGGTCATGAACGTGCTTCCTAGGGAGGGGCCGGTTCACGGCGGCGGCACGCGGGCCCGGGTGGTTGCCGCCGCCAGCTACATCCCGGCGTACGAGCAGAGGGCCGCCAGCTCGATGGCAGACGACGGCAACACGGAGTGCCCGGTGTGCCTGAGCCAGGTGGAGGATGGTGCAATGGTGAAGCGGCTGCCGGTGTGCCTGCACATGTTCCACCAGGTGTGCATCGACCAGTGGCTGCGTGACCACTCGGCGTGCCCGGTCTGCCGGTGCGATGTCCTCGCGTCACTGCCGGGCCAATTAGTATGATGTTCTCCTCGCCCTTTTAATTTTTCCCCTTCCTTTTGCTGTTAACGTGACTTTTGAGAAAACGGAAACACAAACTGAATATCTCGGTAAATGTAAATTGAAGAATCTAAATGGAGCACGGACAGGCCGAATTAGAAAGACAAACCAACATAATATGCTTATATATTATCAGTAAATCTGAATTCTTACAAATAAAGCTTTCCAAAGTTCACGACAACAGAAGTTCCACAACGCCCAGCACTCCATTTCTGCCTTCCGAATCTGTAAACTACCTATCTTATTCAATTTAAGAAAGGAAATATAAACTCCAAGATGGTGCAACCTGTCCAATGACAAACACTTTATTCTATTGAGGCCGGCGTCTACTCTTGATGCAGTCCTTCACCTTCATCTATAGCTAGTTTTGGAAAGACCGGAGGCCACACCATCATGAACGGAAGAACACGTATAACAAAGTCGTTATATGGGCCCCTCTGGTACACCTTCTTCACTATTTTGCTCTTGAGATGCATATACACGATGATGTCAGTTCTTTCGAACTCCAAGAACACGAACTCAGCATTGTCCCCAACGCCGACCACAAACACAACATCCTCAGGCCCATCTGCCTGCTCGGAACCCTGCTTTAGGAGATGCCCACATATCTCTCGCACGGAAATGGTGTCCCTGAGTACCCACTTACGATTGATGCTTCCAACGTTGCCAAGGTCATTCATCTTCTAAAGCCAGAGGGTGAGCTTATCTCCCTTAACATGGAAGAGGTTGAGAACAGAGTTATCTCCTCGACAAGGGGCAAGATTGCCACGGTCCTCAAATTCCACACCTTCCGGGAGATTGATGATGGAGAATCTCGCGGTGGCCAGATCCAGTGCGAGGATGTATCCTGCCCTGGTCAGCATGTAGATCTTACCATTCATGAGCAGTGTCACCTTGAGGATCTTCTCCGGCGACCTAGGGAGATCGGTCGAGGCAGAGCAATGGATGCTCCAGGAGCCAGCTCGTAGGACAAGTACCCTTGCAAAGACCTTTTGGTTCGTGTTGCCAATGTCGACACAGTAGCATCAGGAATCATCGCCATCGTCATCTGGGAGGAGCATGGCATGAAGGCTCTCGGTGGGCCAGGTAGGGGATGGCTGCAGTGGGAACACGACTTTGTGTTCTCCAGGGTGTTGCAGTGGTGTTCGCACAGCAGGGGTGAGAGCGGCATGGATGGATTCTCCAAATTCATAGAGAATGCGGTCGTTGCGGCAAATCCCAAACATTCAACAAGAGAGAATCCACATGAGGAAAATTGAAGTTGCCATGATGGAGTGCAACTGCAAGCTCCGGACATGAGGCATCAGGCATCGACACAAACTCCGGTTGTGAGAAGTCATCGCTGCAGATGTAGATCCCCAACATATGGGGTGATTGCTTTGCACGGAAGCTACGGATGATGGCCTGGTTGGAGGCGTTGTGGAGCCAACACTTGTTGATGATTGCAGCACGGACAAGGCAGGTGGGACAATCAAGGCGGAGAAGAATCTCACCTAAAAGGCCATCGTTCGTGAGGACCTTTGCGGTAGAGGTTTCATCATCCTCGAAAGGTCGGAAATTCATCAGGGCTTTGGTAGCCATCACTCTTACTTTGGGATTGTTGGTTTCTCAGTGGTTCTGTTCTTATTTGCACTTGAGGATGCCAAATTTATAGGGCCCCAGCTGCCACCCAACAAACATTATGTATATTAATGCCGCAGGCCACTGCCGCTTAAGCGCCACCTCCAAAGATAATTGTTTCACAATTATTCAGTATCCATGCCATGCCACTCTTAAAGCATGCATAGCCAAATGGAATATATATCCTCTATATCTCTTAAATAAATGATCTACATCCCTAGCCGCCCTCTGAGTAAGCCTTATGACACGTGTTACATCGAGATCTATACGTGTCCACCACTACTAACACCAATTGTTGCCCCAAGGTGGAGATCTAATATGTGTCCACCACAACCTACTCCAAATGTTGCCCCAAGGTGAGCGCTTGTCATGTAACCTCTAAGTTTGTAATCGCTGACTTACTCTCTTTGGATTGTTGTCTCTCAAGCAAAATGCGGTGATGGATTGAAATTTTGAGTGCATACATCCTTCCTCATATAGTTCTCTTACCACGATAAGTATTAGCCATGATTGAAAAAATAAATGATAGAATCAAGCCACACTCGCCGCCGTTGGAACTTCTTAATTTGATCCATCTGATTAAAAAATTTTATGTACAATGAAGAATGCATCTCCTGGTAATACATGCCATTCCTATATCTGAATTTTGAGGATTGATCTTCTCTAAGTATTTATGTATTCTTTTGGGTTGTCAATTCATAATTTACTTGAATAGCATGTTTATATAGCAATGCATGTATGACAATAGGAATGCACAAACATGATTGCTTTCCATAATGATTTGAATGTCTGCATCATATCTATTTTGTTCCATATCTGTTGGCTATGTATTTGCATGATGTGAGGTCATCCATTTCTTCTTCGATGATGGTAAGAAATTGACATCCTAATGTTCAAACTTTCTGAGCTAAGCATTTTTATTTTCCCATCTTGACCTTTGATTTTGTTTTGGAACTTTGAAGGACATTCTAAAGAATGTTTGAACTTGGGAAAAGGTGCAAGCATGTGCTACAACTTTATTTTGAGTAAAGCTTAATCAGTTATTCAGTGCAAAAAGCGTTTGCCTAGAACGAGCCGGTACAAGCCTTACAACAAAAAGACTCAAACTTATGGGTGAAGAAGATATGGTCTGAAACCTTCTCCCACAAGATCCAAGACATGTATCTATCTAGCCATTATATTGCCTATCCTTGAGGGTGAGGACCAGGTGTGTCCGAAGTCCAGTGGAGGATCGCTCCTTAGTGATGAGTGATTGACAACGTTGTGTGGACTGATGCTTGGCTCAGTGTGTAGGTACAGGTTGCAGCTTGACTCGTGTTGGTGCAGGTGAAGAATAAACGCAAAAGGCCTTAGCCGTGGTGGCCTCCGGGTGATGGAGAGGTAAGTAGGTTTGGTTCGATGGACCCGGTGGCCGATGGGGTCAAGTGCGAGCTGTGCGGTGCAAGAGGAGCAAGTTGCAGTCATGGACATGGGCCAGTGCAAGGTAGCGATTTGAGGCCGAAGCTTGCGCGCGAGGTTTGGTGGTTTGCCCATAAAACCATCAGTGGAGAGTTTCTTGGTTTGGGTCTCAAAACCAAGACCGGAGGCCCAACGCGACGAAGACGGTGATCGGGAGCGTCGAGAAGCTTCGAGGTGGGGGGCACATGGCGTGATCACGGGGCTTGCATCGAGGCTAAGCGATTCCACGGTGGAAGCGTGTCCGCTCGATGGGAATATTCGAAGACTTGACCAAAATGCCCCTGAGGGGTGTGTATCTTAAGTTTAAGTTGTAGGGGTAGCGTGGTTATTTGCCTCCTCCGGTGAACTTCATATATATAGCGGAGAGGTGGATGGCATCTCTCTCTCTCTGGCTCTGGACTCGCTTTGGACTGCTTCTTTTCCCAGTATTTCCTTAGGCTAGACTCTTGTATAGACTCTGACCTCTGGATGTAAGGAAGCATTTGACATTGTGATTCGATCCCTCTCTTAGCACTTTGTGATTTTCGTGTCATTTTCGGAGCTATTTTCGGTTGCTTTTGTTCTTCGCTCGATTCGTTGATTTGAGGGCGTTTTTCCTCAGATTTCTTTGAGGGGGTCATGGGTGGATGCCTTATGCATCTTTGGGTGTGATCTTGACCCCTCAAATGCCGGAAAATCCCTTCGATTTGCGAGTTCTTGGAGGTTGTTCATGTGATCTGCGATTCCTGATGATTTAGTGAGTTAGAGGTCGAGATTTTTGGGGTATAACTTCACCTAGTGACGCTTCTCATCTCCCCAAATCTTGTCTCAAGAGCTCAAGTGGTTTGGGAGATCCGGTGATGGCTTGGAGGAGTTGACTTCGTGAGCGGATGTTTTCTGCTTCTGTCCGCAATTGGCGGACAGTCCGCACGTCATTGGCGGACAGTCCGCGTGTTGCCTGACAACCCTGCAGTTCGTCGTGTTCTTGCGTGCTCGTGTTTCGATCCGTTGCCTCAGGAGTTTTTGGTTGCACGGAGTTTGCGGATGGTCCGTACTCGAGTGCCGGACGGTCCGTGAAGGGCCGGACAGTCCGCGGTCTTCTCGCGGACAGTCCAATTTTTCAGGGTGCGCTACTGGAGGTTCTGTTGTGTTTTTCGGACGGTCCGTGGCGTCCGTGCGGATAGTCCGCCCCTGCTTGGCGGGCAGTCCGCCCGTACTGCACGGACGGTCCGCACCTAGCCTGTCCGGATTTGGCTAAGTGCTTGATTCTTATTTAGTGCTTCCGCTCTTTGATTCATGGTTTGTCTCTAGGACTTGTGAGCTTGTGTGTGCCTAGTCTAGAGCTTCTTTGGTGTGTGCGAGTGATCGGAGTGACAATTGGGGTATAGACTGAGTTCATCCTTCGGGAAGAATTTTTTATCGGCTCCCATTCACTATCCCTCTCTGGTCATCTATTCAGTCCTTCAGAGGGCCTCAGATACCACCTAATTTGTAAGTGCTATACAAGAGCGATGCGTTTAATATAGAAATATGTATTCTCATGGTTTCCACCATATACATATACAAGGTCTACATGTTGACACACATCATAACTTGATTCAATGTTTTCTATATTAACAATGACATAATTAATTAATTAATTAATTAATTAATTAATTAATTAGAATCATGTAGACATTGGGATACATTTAATTTTTAATATTGATATATATATATATAGGGAAAATTCATTCTACACACGCGTGTACCTACACCTCCTATTTTCACCGTGAGAGAGCCCAAAGACACTAAAACTAACGGGTATTTGTTTGCAGGCCTGTAACCCGTTAGCTAGGATGCCCTCTTTTTTTTCGGATCCAAACCTTCGCATGGAGTGGCATGCACCGCACCTGCAACTAATTAATCCATCCAATTTTCGTTTCAACGTCATTTGCGGGGCGGCCGAGTGCCAGACGCGCAGGCTCCGTTGCGTTGCGGCAGGGAGTTCATCGGCGCCGCCGGCCAGACTGCTCCATCGTGTATGCAGGATTCTGGGTGCTGATGATCCAGATTGCCGTCGTCAGCACTCGACCTCATGTAAGGGCGATAGCATGCATCGATTCAGGTAGAATAATGAATATTCTTTTTTTATACTTTCTTCAATCCTTATCGTAACTCTTTTCGTTCATTCTGGACCTCATGCTTGCATAGACAAATGTAGAGAATTCATCGCTGGAGAAGATAACTTGATCTGAATGTTTTGCTATTTGTTTTCTTCATGAATTTCCAAAAGATTTTCTTACGGCACCCGGCGTCATGTTGCGTCCGGCGGCGACTGCGCGGCATTGTGAAACATGCAGGCCAGCGGCAAGATCATCGATCGACCTATCATCGACCATTACTTGTATTAATTGTTTAGTATGGATACATACTTCGTCTAAAAAAGTATGCTTACATACTCTATAAGAGTAGCACGTATGTAGACATACCTAACTAGTATATACTCCCTGATAAATCAAATGTATGTATATTCCTGCATCCCTTAGTCAAATATATACTCCCTAGTACTAGTATGTGCAGATACTCACATAGTATGAATAAGTATGTACGTGTATCAGTGTATGTTTGCATACTCCCAGTGAACATGTATGAACACATACTACTTCTCCAAAAAAAGTATGTACACATACTAATAAACTACCCTAGCGACAAATGCCATTATATGCTCCCTTGGGTCTAAATACGCCGAGATAGGACTTACTCCCAACTCCCAAAGCATGTACCCATTTTTTTAAGTATGCATCCATATTCTCTTTTAAACTAATGAATAATACGTCAACATACAGAGCAATTTAGTATGTAAGCATACTCTCTCTAGATACATGCATGCACCTACTCCTATATTTCTGTCAACCATATATGGACATACTGTTACATGAAAAATCCTCACGTGAAAATCAATGACCACGTCAGCGTTATCCATCCGAGATTCCGAGAGGACATGCAGATGCATGCATGCATCCAGCGAGAATAAAGGATGCGGAGAGTTTTCTCAATTATTATCTAATTAATTTTATTATTAATTACATATTTAAAGAATCCTATCAAACCCGCTAACCCAATAAACTAGTAGGAGTAGCTACACGTGCGTGTAGAAAAAACTCGTCATATATATATATATATATATATACACACGGAGAGTATACTCCGCGGACGGCCATACATTAACTTATTCTATAGCCATACCACCTAACCAGACCCAGCCAACCAAATTCAGGCTCGCTGCATCCTGGTGGCGTCTGTTGCATGGGTGAGCTGTTGGAACACACATTAACTACAGTGATTATGGTAAATAAACACACATAAATCCGGTAGTTAATTGAGGTTGATGAGTTGACGATAATTTCGAGTGGTTTGTGGCGTGCAGGCTACCTAGTGGTTTGTGATATTATATACGTGAGCAAAAGCAAGTTTTGTGTACACGTGCATGCTTGGGTACGGTATTTTCTTTTTAATCTGGTATATCGTATGTCTGGCGCATATTCTAGTAAATAATTTTTCCAACTTAAAGTCTGGTAAATATATTGGCTTAATTACGTAGTAAATAACGTCCAAATGCATAGTAAATCAGTTCCAAATGCATAGTATAGATTCTAGTAAATCGTTTATAAAAAATATTCAAATTCACTATAGTAACCCGTTTATCGGACTAAATAAAAATTTATGTGGTAACTCATCCTTATTATCATAATAATAAATTCAAATTCCCATAAACATCTGTTTGGTAAATTTGACTCACCAATATAGTAATTGGTTCCTCAAGGGGCAAAACAGTATTCCTAGTCACACAAATTTACACAAATTATCATGAAAATAAAATGGCATGCATAAAGGGAACGAACTCTAGTAAATGATTAATGTAATTCGTATAAAGGGTAGTAGTTCGCATGGATTATAGTAATCGTAAAAAAAATGCATGCAAGTGTAGATAAACCTAGCATGTGCGTTGCACCTGCAGTTGCGTCATGCGTGCATGCTCCATGGCCATGATTACGTGTAACTGGTAGCACCAGTCAAGCCTGGCCGGTAATTAACACGGCAGTAACAGCTAATTACTATGCTTGGGTCTACCTGCTTCTCCATAACAGCAGCTTGGCTCGCTCATTAAGACAGAATGACACACATGGAGACCCGGCCACAGAATAAGTATTCTATGGCCGGCTATAGAGTACCTCCTCTATATATATATATATATATATATATATATATATATATATATATATATATATATATATATATATATATATATATATATATATATATATATATATATATATATATATATATATATATATATATATATATATATATATATATATATATATATATATGAGTTTTAACTACACGCGCGTGTAGCTACTCTCATCATCAAAATACCACGTGGGTATGTCTACATATCTATTTATCACTTTGAGTATGTTTACATACTAATTCTAGGACAATACAAATGGATATATATGAAAATTTTCAAAAACCTCTCTAGTTTTTAATATATTTCTATTATACCTTATTATTAGTATATAAAAATTAGTATGCCCACATACTCTGTATGATCACATACTCAACATATATACCACCATAGATAGTCTAGTATCATCACATACTACGTGTACATACTTTTCGTTCCGTCAGATTCAATGATATGGAGGTAGGAGTAGTTACACGCACGTGTATAATGAATTTTTCCTATATATATATATATGTATGTATATATGTGTATATGTATGTATGTATGTATGTATGTATGTATGTATGTATGTATGTATGTATGTATGTATGTATGTATGTATGTATGTATGTATGTATGTATGTATGTATGTATGTATGTATGTATGTATGTATGTATGTATGTACAATTTAGATGAAAATTTAGAGGATTATTTTATGCTTATTTTATAGTGGCATAAGTGAGTAACATAAAAGACGATTAGGGATTTACTTTAAGTTACCATTGATATATAGGTACAATTTAGATGCAAATTTAGGGGGTTATTTTATGCCTATTTTGTAGTGGCATAAGTGGGTAACATAGAAGAAAATTAGGGATTTACTTTAGGTTACCTTTTATAATGATATATGTGGGCAATTTATATATAGAAAATGAGGATTGTTTTAGAGAGATTGGAAAAATAGGTTATTTTCATAACGATAGAGATGGGCCATTTGAAAATAGATGTAGGTGTACTTTTAATATATTTTCGTAACCACATATGTGTGTTGTTTTGTAGGAAAAATAATAGATATAAGAACTATTCCGATTAGAGGGAAAGGGCCTCTAGTCTATTGGTTAGAGCACCTAAGCAGCACCCAGCAAACCCGAGTTCAACTCCTTGTCGGAGCGATTAAAAGGGATTGGAATAAAATTTACAAAAAAAATAGGTAGGGGTCTCAAAAAAAACTATTATGGTTAGAATTACTACATTTATAGCAAAATGTTTTTAATTTTTATGAGAATTTCTTATATTTATCTTTTTTTAAAAGCAAGCGTGTTGTGAGAATTAACATAGACGCTATAGGAGGAGACTTCATTTAGTAAGTGGTCCCACTCCCACGAAAACCAAAGAGTAGGAGCAGGAGGTTGGAAAAAGTTGCCAATAGGAAATGAAGAATGATGGCCCGTCGAAGATGTGTTGGCCTACCAATGCATGGCGGGTGGCGTTTCAAAAAATGCATGGCGAGTGGAGTAGTTGGAGTTCGTCAGTTCGGCTTCAGGGTTCAAGCCAATGAAGCGTGGTATACAAACGTCGGGGCGATGAAAAGTAGTTGAAGAGGACGATGAAAGGGGATTCGGAGGTGGAGGAAATAAGTTGCTGATTGTTGAAACAGAAAGGGAATGATATCCAGTGCGTTAGTGCGTAGCTCCAAATTGAGGTGTTTTGGTAGTACGAGCTAGAAGAGCACCTTTACCATTTTCTCCATAATTTTGCTTCTCAGCAATGGGTCGAGCTCCTCAATTCTGTGAGTCACGAATACCGGCCAGGCCTCTGTGGAGCTCCTTGATTTCTCTCGTTGAATTTGCATGCATCGACAGTGAGTGGCCAAGAAGGCGCCAAAGGAAAGGGACGTGCAGAGAATTCTTAAGTTAAAATGGATACTATATACAAACCGTTTTGGTAGACCAAACGCCTAACTAATCGAATGTCTGTTCCATTCGCTTTCTGACGATTGTTTCATCTGCACGAACCAAAACCGTTGACTTGGAGAAAAAAGAACACGGTTTCAGAGGAATCAGAGCCAATCGTTTTCGTCGCCATTTCGCGGGCACAGAGGGGTGAGGATCTTGGAAATTCCCGTAGAATTTTGTGCTCACGAACCAGCATATCACCCGCGACTGAAGGAATTGTACTAGAGCAACTCAGCTTCCAGCACCCCGGCTCAACTCAACTCAACTCAACGCGCGCGCCGCCGCTGCGATGGACTGCTGCTTCCGCGTGTTCGGGCTGGCCATCGCCAACTTGGTCTGCGTCGGCGGCACGGGCCTCCTCATCAACTCGCTCGTCCACCGCGCGCGGACGCCGCACCGCACCAGGGACATGGTTGCGCTCTCCCTCTTCCTCGTCTTCTGGATCGGCGTCAGCGCCTGCGTCTACCCGGCCTTCTGCGGCATGCTCTTCCCGTGGTCGGCGCTGGGCCGTGTCCTCGCCCCGCCTCTGCGCGCCGCCGCGTGGCTGCTCGGGCTGCCGTGCGGGTGCGCGCGCACGGTCGCCAGTTTCGTACTACGCCGCCGCCGGAGCAGCGGCGCCGGCGCCGGTACGGGCGCGTTGCCGCAGTTCGTGGTGCGAGGACAGGGCGGCGGCGGCGGCGGCATCTATGTGCTAGCGCGAGAGCCGCCGGTGCGCGGCGGGGCGCGGGTGGTCGCCGTCGACGACATCCCGGTGTACGAGCAGCATCATGGCGACAAGCGGCTGCCAGGCGGCGCGTCGTCGGTGTGCGCGGTGTGTCTCGGCGAGGTGGAGGACGGGGAGATGGTGAAGCGGATGCCGGGGTGCCTCCACATGTTCCACCAGGAGTGCATTGACCTGTGGCTGCGCGACCACTCGACATGCCCGGTCTGCCGGCACAACGTCTTCGCTCCGATGCCGGATCAAGTAGTATGAGACTATGCAGTGCGTGTGACAACGTTCAGATTCTTGCCATTTTTCTTGTCTATCTTGGTACGTTCAGATTCTTGCCATTTTTCTTGTCTATCTTGGTAGTTGGTAGCGAGAGGCAGCAAAAAGAGCTGACTGTGTATATTTAACACGGTAAATGTAAATAGATGCAGATATAGAGACTAGTAAAATATTCATCTTCTACAATTTAGTTTTCTAGCTGCTAGGATAACTTGGCACTTGTATCCTCAATCAAGTGCGGGTTTAGGCGGACTCAATTTCTCATTGAGGCCTTGTTTGGCAACTCTATGATTTGTTTCACTAGAGAAGAATTTCAAAAAGGGGTTGGGATGATTCCCGCAGCCCACCAAAACCACGCGTGGGCTATGTATAACTTTCCACTGGTGGGCTGCGAGGTGGGTTTGGAGAGGGTGGTGGGTTTGGTTGGAGGGGGGGTGGTTTGGAGGAGGGACGTGGGTGGATGGGCTTGGCATACATCCTCCATGAAACATGCATTCATTTTCATACAAATTCATTCAAAAAAATAAAAATGAAATATTTCCTACGTCTAAAAAATGAAAAAAAGGCGAAACTTATCTTCATACAAAATTTCACCAAGAACAGCAAAAATTCAAAGATCAATACTACAAAATAGTTATCAGATGCAAATCGTAAAGTAGTTTCGAGCATGACAGAAACATGTATCATATGCCTATAGAATATGATTATGGTGCCAACATAGCAAAGTAACTCACTGCCAGATCATGGTGCCAACATAGCAATAGTTCAAGTACTGCAAGCTCTTGACAGGGAGGAAAAAAATAATCTGCAACAAAAGATCCTTGCAACATATACATGCATTTCAAAGGATGAACCAAAGCATGTGAAATTAGTGGTTAAATTGTGTGGTACAGGAAACAAACTAAGTCCATAGCTTGTAATTAAAATACTGATGAATATGAACACCAAAACATAGTTCTGGCAGTATCAATAGAGCACAAGCGCATATCATGTGAGGTAATACACAGAAATTTTAAAGGCACAAGATAAATATGGTGCAAGTAAGAAGTAGTTTTGGAGGGAATATATATGTGTAAAACAGTATAGCATTGATATGCAACAACCAAAGCTTAGTATGTTAGCTTTAAACAAACACCTATCTGATGGGGTGCATAGGACATAATTTCCTCTGTAAGGGAAATGGCTTTTAGGTAGTATGAAGTTTCGTGTACAGATTCAGGAGTACACAATGATACACAAATTGAGTGTGTTCAAGGAAAAACAACACAAATGAAGTTACTCATATCGGAATCATCAGTCAATTCGGAGCTTACTAGAATTAATTTTAGGTGTAGTCACATATACCAATATACAGATGGATCCACCAAGGAATGAAGAAAAAATGGTCAACATGGAAGCATATCCCAAACATATTAATAGATGCATCCTCTGCAATAAGTTACAGTCCAGTTTGTATATTTGGAACAAAAAGGACTATAAATCTGTATAGTAGCCATATAACAATAACTAGTAGCCATCATATAATCTTTTAATCCATGCCACTACTCACTACCTACTCTAAACAAGATTCCATCAAAGCAAATCCAACCAGCATCACTTTGTGAAGTTCACTAGCACACCAACCCAGAGCCAAAAAAAAGAGATGAGTATTTGAAAAAAAAAATAAAGAAAATTAGGCGAAGAGCCAAAACAGGTGACTGTAATCCTCAAAGGCATGAACACAGCTACACAAAGTGATGAGTATGATGTAACAAGACAGGCTTAAAGGCAGTATAGGTAAAGAAACCCCATTTATTTTTCAGCCTCCACATAGTATCCTAGCAATCAACACTCAACAAATATTATGCATAGTAAATAAAAAGTCAAAAACAAAAGCACTACTGTATATCATTCAGACCAAAAAATTTTAGGAAATGTATATCATATTCCCATGGGAAAAAGTTGCTTCACAATATTTCAAACGCTACTCAAACAGTATGATTTGAGTCATCAGAACGTGTCACTATGCCAACAGTAATATTGGATAAACGATAAGAAACAAACCAAACAGCCAGAATAAACCATTTATGATGTATTTACATCAGGCCTGGACAAATTGATCATTCTTGATACTCAAACTGATCTTCATAAGGAAAATAAGGATGATGTTCGATTTAAACCCAAGTCAAATTAAATCTGTGTGCTACAAGAAACAACAAAAAATAGGTGGGTTTATATCCAGCTTTGTGGAGTTCACTAGCACACCAACCCAAAGTAAAAGCATGATGTGAAAACTTACAGCTTCGTTGGAGGTGTAGGTCGTGAGCGAGAACTTCTGGTCCGTGCGGTAGTCCTTGTACAAGAGATCTCTCGCCTTCTTGCGCGAACCTAGCACTCCCTATGATATCTGCTTCAGTGAGAAATAAGTAACAATTGTTGTTTCTTGCTCTTGCAGTAGACAAATGTCAAATAGCTTGACTAATGATCCTCTGCAAAGTTCAAATCACAACAAATTTAAATATGTCATCAGTAATTGTAAGTATGTTGAAATCACAACAAATAAAAAAAATACACTGCTAAGTGTCAACTAAAGAATACGCTGAATATAAGGCCATTAAAGTCAAACTACAACAGCATGAGCTAGTTTCATTCATTTGAAGGACATCAATACGATATGCAAAATCTGTTCCTAGCACCTCGCCCAGGAAAACACATACTGATCTTGAACTATAACAGTAGCATGACATGGACTAAGACAAAGGTGTTGCTGATTGTGAAACAATTGGATGTGTCATACGCAGGAGGCAAAGTATATGCACGGATGCTAATTGGACATTCTAAGTAGGTTCAGATGTGCACACCACGTACGAACACCCAAGAAATTGAAGGGTATCCAAGACACGATTCTCCTAATTTTCACCTAATAACAATCGAAGGTCAAAATGCACAGTTGATTTTGTTACAATCAATGTCACGGTGTTCAAACAAAACAGAAATACCCTTATAAAGGCTCAAAATTAGAGCAAAAGAAGCTTTGGATCCCAACTCTAAGCCAAAATAAAAACAAGCCGCAACCAGGATCTACCCAAATGGTCAGCTACAAACTTCCACTCGCGGCGGCTACCAAAGTGCAGGCGTATCAAAACATGGGAAATCTAGCGGGATCCTCCCACCGCCGCGCGCGGTGCGGGTGGACTCGCTTACCGGAAAGGGAATGTGGAGGTGTGGTGGCGAGGGGAACGGAGTAGGGTTTGGAGCGCGAACCTCACCGCGAAACGCCCACCTTTCCCAGTTCACCGCCCGCAGAAGCCGGGGAGCATGCGGAAAATGGAGGAGTAGGCGGCGTGAGCGAGCTGAAACCTAGACCTTGGCAATCTTTAGCCCCTCCTGCGCGGCGGTGGCACCGCCGGCCCTCTTCTCCTCCTCGTAAAATGACCCCTCCTTGGTGAACTGCGGTCGCGTCGACACCTCCTCCTCTCCTGGATAACGGATCTTAAAATTAGAAATCCTCTGCTGGTGGATCGAATCTAGCAAGAAGGGAGGAGGAGGATGAGGAGAAGGAGGAGGAGGAGGGAGGGAGGGAGGGAGGGAGGGGAGGAGGGGGATAATCACCTAGAGGAGCCGATTCGAGGATGTGGTTGGAGCAGCAGCAGCCGCTGCCGCCGCCACTGCCTGACGAACCCTGTTAAGGCCGCTTTGCGCCTTGGTGTCCCTGACGGCACAAGGCTCATTGGTGGCACTCAAGTAGGCTTCTTGGGCCTGTGCAGTGGCGGTCATGAGCGTCATTTCCTGAAGGAGGCGAGTGATAGCTTCACCTTTCCACACAAAGAGGAGAGCTTCGACCGTATTGGTCTGATGGACATGGCCGAAAATTGCGGGGACCTCGCTTTGAAGAGCTTTGTGGCTTCGCGCTGCCTCATGCGCCAACTACACCATGATCGCGAGGTCGACGAAGCTTCACGGAGTGAAGTGACTACCCTTTGGACACGTGTGGAGGAGCTGGAGGCCCAGCTGACGGCGAAGAAAGACCACAGTGAAAAGTTGGCCAAGGAGAAAGAAGAATTGGCAACCACGTCATCTGAAGCCCTGGTCGCTCTTCGCACCGAAGTGGAGAACCTTATCGCAAGCCGCGGTGCCCTGAACATTGAGTTGTCAATGCAGCGGACCCAGGTTCAGGAGGCTGGCTCAAAACTGGCGGATTTCGAAGGTTCGCTGTTCCAGTATCGCTCGCAGCATCGACGGGTGGCAAAGCTACTCCATAGTTATGTGGTGGAGATCCTCTGCCGTTTTGACCTCGGCCCGCCACCGCTGGAATTCGAAGGCCTAACACTGGATGACTTTTACGATTGGGTGGAGTCATGCTTCGACTTGCTGAGCACCCACACGAAGATGCATGGGGAGCTGAGTGCGGCTGTCGCCGTCCGATCGCTTGCATGCGCGGTTTGCACACTTTTGCCATCCGCGGGACCTTCGTCGGAAAAGACCATAAGCAAGAACGATCTCCGGCTCCTGACGAAGGAGGACCATGTGTGGCCTTCAGATGACGAGCTCGCCGTCTCTAGCCTTCCTGTGCTGCCCAAGAATCTATCCAAGAACTTCATGAACAGCTTCTTCACTGAACATGGCCCGAAGCTGACCGTCGACGAGGCGCTTCGCTTTGCTCCTCAGGTTAGGCCGTCCCTATCGTCGTACATTATGTTTGTTTATGGTGCTGCGGGATGCTGATGTGGTTCGTATCTTTCAGATTGCGCCTAGGCTGAAGGACGAGGTTCAGGCTCGGCGCGTAGTGAAGCTCGACGCGCGTCTCCGTTTGTTGCCCCCAAGGCCCCTGAACGCGAGTTTTTGGATGCTGGAGTCCCCTCCGGTTTCGATCGCTCCCTCCGCGGGCAGTGTACCTGATGATGCGGGGGATGCCGCCCCGAAGCCCGCTTCTCCCATGGTTGCGAGGGTTGCTTCACCAAGCGCTGTGCCCATCAAAGAAGATGCCGCCCTGAAGCCTGCCTCTCCTGTGGCCGCGAGGGTTGCCTCTCGAAGCGCTGTGCCCGTCGGAGGAGATGCCACCACGAAGCTTGCCTCTCCTGTGGCCGCTAGGGTTGCTTCTCCCGTGGTCTCGAGGCCTACGACTCCGAGAACCGTCGCTACTGCTGAAGTCCCTGCTGATGCCTCGCGCGACGCGGATGCCCCCGAAGCCGTCGCGGGAACGCCGGCAATGCACACCGAGGTGCTCGAGGTGTAGGGTGATTCGAGTGGGATGTGGAGACTGCCCGAGGCAGTTCTTTTGTAAACACTTAAACTGATTGAGGCTGCTTCTGCGCAGGTCCCGTTGCCAGCGCCTTCGCAGACAGCTGAAGGTTCTTTTGTTTCTGTGGTTGATCCCTTTTTTGTGTCCCCTTCGCTGTGGAGCAAATTTAGCATTCGGCACCTTGGTGCTTCGTACGAGGATTTCTTAGCGTATCGACTATGCCTATACGATGCGCGAAATAGTGATTCTAAGTGTTTCTTTGCTGAGTTTAACAAGGACCCCATCCAACGGGATGCCTTGCTTCGGCAGCGTGCTTTTAAGCACGCCCTACGAAGGGTCGGCACTTCGACTTCGCCGACACCGTTGGCTGTCCCGAAGGATGAGCACATAGTTATTAGGATTTAGGACTAATGTTTTAGTCAAGGATACACTTTTTAGGTTTTCTAAATCCCAAGTATGCAAACTAAACAATGACAAGATCCAAATCATGTTATTCAAGTGATCCAAATGACAATATTTTTCGTATTAAAATGATAGTATTGAAGTGACCAAGCCATGATAGCTAGGATTGTTCTATAGTATTTAAGAGTTCAAATGATAAAGAAAATGCAGGGATGTCAAAAAAACTAACTGGGATCCAAACTTGTGTATCAAAACAATGAACTAACATTCACCAATCTAGAAAAAGAAGTTTATTAATTACTAATGATTTACACAAGCTTTGGTGAATCTTTGATTTTAGGAATACAAGCCTGCATATAGGAAAAGACGTGACAAATGCGGATGGAACACACTGATGAAACAGACATGAGGTGAAACATGAATATGAAAAGGTCAAGGCTTACTATAACATCTGACTTTTTAGAACATCTAAAATATGGACCTTTTTATTTTTTCTTAAAACGATAACACAATCTCTTTTTCTCTAATATTCAAGAGAAAATCCTTATTTAACACTAGAAGATGACTAAATTTCTTTCTTGATACTGAAAATTTTTTCATCCTTTATATGACACTGAGTTCTATTTTTTATTTCTTATTTGAACATACATGTGTGTTGCACCTGTCGGCCCTTGGTTGCGTGATGCACTTGAAACAAACTATGCATTGAACATACATGTGTGTTGCATTTTATTGCTGTCTTGGAAATCCCCCTTCTCAATTCCATAAGGACCTCCTACGCTCAAAAAGAAATTCCATAAGGACCTTCTTTATCCTACCTCTCCTTCCAACGTTAACACGTCTAGGAGCTTCCCTAATAAACCTTATCGGTAATGCTACCGTTCGAGCGTCGGACGGGTGCTGTTCTGTGGGCTCACGAGGACCACCAATACTCCACTCGTCTGCTCCTGCCTTATCTCACACAAATATCAGACGCGGGTCCCACCACGAGCTCCTGCCTTATCTCTTCGTTCACATCAGTTTGTTTTCACCAACCAGTCTATCTCTCTCCTGTCTCTCTCCTGCAAATCCTCTCTCTCCCATCTCTGCCTCACGCACGCCATGGATGGGGAGCTATGTTCCATGGAGAGGAGCTTGTTGCAGGGAAGCAGCTCCTCCGTGGGAAGGGGGCCTTCAAGCTTGGGGGCACTGCCGCTGCCCCACGGCCTTAGGCGACGAGCTGCCCGGCTGCATCAGAGGAGCTGCCTGTCACTGCTCCCTGCGACTTGGGAGCGCGTCGTGCCCGCCGCAGGAGGATCCTGACTCTCCTCTGGCGGTAGCGGCAATGGGCGCAGGATCCACGGCCGCACGGCGGAGCTCGCGCGGTGGTGAGGGGCAGAGCACCTCCTGCGGCTGCGGTAGGAGCAGCGCCAGCATCAGCAGATGCAGCCGCCAACGGTCACCGTGGAGGACCCCTTCGCGACGAAGTACGGTGACGTCCCTGTCAAGGAGACTCAGTCCAAGGCTGCCACAGGACGTGAGTAGACCGAGGTCAGCGTCCTCGACACCGCGGCCGCCGCCACGAGGCGCACCGTGCTGGTCTGTGGGTTCGTGCAGGAGATCTGCTCGCTGGGTAGGATGGCCTTCGCCGTGCTGCATGAGGGCCAGAGCTCGGTGCAGTCCATGCTCGCCAAGTCGGTCACCAAGGAGTCCGTCATCGACGTCGAGTGCTGCTCTCCCCGCTACCGCCAGTTGTTTTTGCAATGTTTCGGTTTGTGTTTTTCGATGTTGCGTTAAGTGATTTGAGATGTTTCATCTGGTGTCATTCGATGTTGCACGAATTGATTGAGATGTTACATCTGGTGACGTTCGATGTTGCATGAAGTGATTTGAGATATTTCATCTGGTGGTGTCTAGATGTTACGATGTTGCAAACGTTTCAAACACATGTTACAAGTGTTCAGTTCAGAAGTTTCATTTTCATGGAGATGTGTCAAGTGGATTTTTAAACGTTCCATGCAACATTAATAGGATGTTGCGGCGGGTTTTTTCTCGACATCAAAGTAATGTCTAACAAAAAAATTTCTCCACATGTTTTTTAGTGTTGCAAGTATTAAATTTCAATGTTGCAGATATTGTATTTGGATGTTGCGATGAAACCTACTATCTGAATAATAGGTATTTATTATGATGTATTGTAGCTGTCAGATTTCAACAGACGGTGATGCATGCGTCTGACAGGAGTAACCCCGCCGGACGTCCGGGCACTAGCAGCCCTGAAACCTTATATCTATTCCCCGTTCAAAGCCCCATCTTGAAACCCCTCCAATCGGAACCTCATTTCAAATTTGAATCTGAAAATAAATACTCCCTCTGTCCCGCAATATAAGCATTCTAAGGGTTTAAACTCAAAAAACAACCGTGTGAGAAAATGACCTCTATACCCTTTATTTTACACTGCAAACCAACTCTCCACCCACCCACCAACCCATTTAGTTTTGTCCTATCCTTAGAAATGCTCACATATTGGTACAAATTTTGAACCTTAGGAATGCTTATATACTGGGAGGGAGTAGGAAACTTCCTAAACTAGGCCATCAGCCCACTTTCCTCCCTTGCTCGAGGGCTCCTATATGGCTTGTGGAAGGTGGTGGATAAGCATTGAAACTTCCAGCTCACCAAAAGCCCATCTAACTTGCTAACTATTATCTATCAGCCCACCTTATCACTATTCTATTCCAACATTTTTCAAAAATGTTTCAACATTTTACAGAAATGTTGGTTTTTTAACATATTTTCGTCAACATTCTACAAGATGTTGTAACATTTTTTGAAAATGTTGAACAACATTCCATCTTTTCCAACATTTTTCAAAAATGTTCCAATATTTTATAGAAATGTTAGTTTTTTCAACATTTTTTTGTCAACATTTTACAAAATGTTGCAACATTTTTTGAAAATGTTGGACAACATTTCATCTCTTCCACCTCCAACCCACCACCTCCGGTAGCCGGCCGGCGGCCGCGGTAGAGCACCGGCACGCGGCCATGGCGGCGGTCGCGGAGCTTGCGCGCGCGGCCATGGCCGCGGCGAGCGGCGGCGGAGCACCGGCCGTCGGGCACGCACGCGGGGAGGCCTCCGCGGCGGAGCGGGCGTGCGCGGAATACCGAGGGAGGTGGCGGCGCGGTCACGGGAGGGAGGAGGACGGTGGTGGGCTAGGGGTTTCAATATAAATCTAACGATTCCTATTTGTGACACGAATCTTAAGGGTGCATTTGGTACAGCTGTGGCTGTGGCAGCTCAGGCTGTGGTTGTGCTGGTGGAACGGATTCTCTGGTGGAGCTGAAACCGTTTTGAAGAAACGTTTGGCAAAACAGGTTCTCCTGACTGTGTCACATGGATAAGAGGGTGAAATACCCATAATGCTCTTTCTTTTTTTATTTTCTTTTTTTATTTTCTTCTATTTTTCATTTTTTATTTTTTACTTCCTTTGCTCTTCTCATTTTTCATTTATTTTAATTTTTCCTAACCCTTCCCTTATCCTCACCTCCAACGGCCGCTCCTCAGCCTTATCCATTCGTCAACACTCAACACCCCGCAACGAACCTCCTCCACCGCCAGCGCCGTGCATCCGCCGCTGGCCAGCTCCTCGCGCCCGCGCCCGCGCAACCGCCGTCCTCCAGCTCCTCGCGACCGCGCCGCCATCCACCTTTGCCGCCGGCCTTCAGCTCCACCAGGACCGCGCCGTCGGCATCCACCATCTGCAGCGGCCGGCGTGGAGGGGAATAGTAGCAGCGAGCCCTGCGCCGGTGTGGAGGGGAAGAGCCCGCCATCTCCCGCGCGGCTGGGCCGGATCTTCGCCCGCCGGCCTCCCACCTCTCTTCGCCAGCGTCTGCCCCCGCGCGGCCACCTCTGGTCACCTCCACGACTCCGTCCGGTAGCTCCCTTCTTTGTGCTCTGCTACCGGCTGGCGACACGGTCTCTTCTCCTCCCTTCCCGCGCGTCCGCGACTGGCGGTGGTGGCGCAGTCGTGGGCCCCTCCCCCGAGGTCAAAGCAAGGAAAAAGCAGGCGGAGCCGTAGACGGAGCGTGGGGAGCGACAATTTTCCAACTTCCCCACCGCCCAACAGCTCTAGAGAGCGCGATTTATGGGTGATTCAACCAAGGAGCTGTTTTTTTTGCCTGTCTGGTACAGCCACCCTAAAAAGTGGAAGTTTCAACTCCATGCTGTCTTCCGGAAGACATAGAATTTCCGCCCTTACTCCCTCATCAGCCTGGCCCAGAACGCGACAGCACGACCCAGCTCGGCCTCCCGCCGTCCCGCTCCACAGCCTCACGCGGCCCAGCCAGCCTCCTCTCCCTACGGCCCTCGCAGCACAACTAAACTGACCACCCGCTACGCCCCTGGCCTTTTCGGCCTAGTGCGCCCGCTGCCCTGCTCGCCTGCCCCTGCCAACGCAGCGCCACCGCCGGTGGCACCCGAGCCCCAGCGCCGCCTCGCTGGGCTCCGCCACCCGTCGGCGCACCGGCCACCCGCCGCCGCGCATCAGGAACCAAGGGCCACCTGCCCCGCCGTGCTGCACACCACCACCCAGGCCGACCTCTGCCTCGGCGCCGTACCACTACACACCGCTGTCGCCGGACAGCACCGTGTGCCGTGTTGGAATCTAGCCCTAGTTCTCCACTCTCACTCACTCGGACGGGAGGTTGAAGAAGATGAACAGTGCACACATGAATGAATGTGTTCGCACCCAAAATTGGCACAGAGCCGATCAGGCTGACGCCACCGGTCAGACCGGTGTCCCTCGACGGTCTGACCGGTCAGGCGTCCTGTAGCCGATCCGGCAACGGCCACACCGGTCTGACCGGTGGACCCCGAGTCCGAGTAGAATTGACGAGTCCTAGCAATTTTCGAGTTGTAAAAGGATTCCTTGCGGGGCAAGACCTCCCCACCCTATAAATATAAAAGGCCACGGCCATTTGAGGGGGAAGAACCCAATCGATTATTACTTTCTACAACTTTTATCTCTCAAACCTTAGCTTTTCCAACCTCGTGCTTTCCTTGTTTGTCTCGACGACGATCAGGGACGTTCTGAGTGGCATTGCCGACCTCAGAGCAACCCTAGGCGCGCCACCTCTGACGGGGTCCCTCCCGAGGCGGCGATCTTAGGTTTTCACCGTGCCTCTGCATACACCGGTCAGACCGGTGCCCCTGACCGGTCAGACCGGTCCGGGCAGGAGCTCGGCGAGTTCAGCATTTCGATGTTTCCGCGCGATCTAGCGCTCGTGTGTGTTGACTAGAAAAACATCAACATACTTCTGGCGACTCCGCTGGGGAAGAAAGATCAGGTTGCTAAAACCGTTCAATCTGACCTCAGCCCGATGGGTGCTCGGTGTGAACTTGACATGAACAACATTGTCACCGCGTCGCTGGAAGATCTCTCTCCGGAGGAGCAGCAGAAGTTCAAGGCACTACAAGAGTACTTGCAAGTACAATTCCTAGCTGGTGTCAAGAAGGATCGATCCGGCAAGGTGGTAAGATTGAAAGAGTTCGAGCTGCCGGCGATCAAGCTAAATGACAACAATGTTGAGGTAATTCCCACTGTAAGTAAAAAACCCCTGCCTGAAACTTCTCCTATGAAATCTACAGTGGAAAGTGATGAATTACTTGCTTCATACATTGCTCGTTTAGAACGCTTAGAGGATCTTGAAAAAGATAGGACTTTAGGTTATGCTAATAATGAAACTAATAGTAGTACTCCTAAAGCTAATCCTCAGGGGTCTCAACCTAGCTTAGCACCTTTGCCTGTAAATAATGGTAATTATGCATATGGTTTGACACCAAATCCAGCATCTGGTCAGTATCCTTAGTTTCAACCGCACAGGCCAAACATGGCCACACCGGTTGAACCGGTGCAGGGTACCGGTCAGACTGGTGCTATGGAGTTGGTGCCCGACCAACCTTTGCCAATTTCTGTCGTGCCAAATCAGATGGTCCCTACTTTTTCTAATACAATCAGTAATGTTGGACCTCATTATAGTACGACAATGAATACATCGGCCTCCAAAAACATTATTCCGGACGATGTGTTTGAAAGTTACAAGCTAGCTCAAGCTAAGATAGCTCCCTATTTAAATAAGATAAATTTGGAGAATCCTCAACCACAACAGCCAAATAATCCTAATTGGGCGGAATTTAATAGATTTAAGGAAGATTTGGCTAATGTGGTAAAAACCAAACTTGGTGTTGACATTGGTAATACTAATTTGTATCAAAAACCATATGATCCCGAGTTTGATAGATTTTCTCTCCCACGTGGTTGGCGTATGCCTGACTTGATTAAATTTAGTGGTGATGATGTCCGGACCACATGGGAGCATATTAGTCAATACACTGCACAACTAGGTGAAGCTGGTGTCTATAATGCTTTGAAAGTACGTTTATTTTCTCTATCTTTGAATGGCACCGCTTTTGCTTGGTTTTCTTCGCTTGCTCCCGGTTCTATTATATCTTGGGATATGTTAGAACGTAAGTTTCATGATCACTTTTATAGTGGGAGCATACAATTAAAATTGACAGATTTAACATCGGTTAGGCAAGGAAGAGATGAGACTATCTCTGCTTACATTAAAAGGTTTAAAGAAACTAAAAACCGGTGCTTTAATTTGTCAATCACTGATATGGACCTTACGGACATTTGTCTGAAGGGTTTAAGGTCATCCATTAGGGATAAGATAGAGGGCTCTGATTTTCTTTCGGTTGCACAAGTTCAAATAAGAGCTTTAGTTGTTGAAAACCGAATGAATAAAGAGAAAGATAATTTTAAATCACGTCGTTCTAATGTTCATGTTATTGATTATGATTCTGATAGTTCAGATGATAGTGATAAAGAAATTTATGTTGCTGAATTTGTTTGGCCCTCTAAAGAAAAAACTTATTCTTGTTCATCTCTTAAGCCGGCTAGTAAAGGTCGGCAAGAAGAAATTAAATTTACTTTCGATGTTTTCAAATGTGATCGCATATTTGATGAATTGCTTAAATCTGGAAATATCAAGTTAACTCATACTATTCCTCCACTTGAAGAGTTGAAAAGACGTGCATATTGCAAATTTCATAATTCATTTTCTCATGCTATTAATGATTGTAATGTGTTTCATCGACAGGTTCAATCAGCCATAAATGAAGGTCGTTTGACTTTTCATGAGATGCAAGTGGACAAGGCTCTTTTTCCAATCAACACCATGGATTTACAGCAGCCTAAGGTACTGGTTCGGCCACATCAAGCTAAAGCGACTAAAGGCAAGAACGTGGTAATCGGGGAGGCTAAGCCCGATTTAAGAGGAAAGGAGCTGGTTCGTAAAGTTGAGTATGAGAAGACTCCTGATGGCAAAGAGACCTTCAAGGTTACAGTGAGTGCCTCTGGACATGGGGGGCAAGGGTCGTCCACACCCGCCGATCAGCGACCATCTGAGCCATCTCTGGCCAGACCGGTCAGACCAGTAGAGGTGACCGGTCAGACCGGTGTACCCCCAGGCCGTCCGAGGATGATCAAGCCAAGCCGTCCGGAGATTGGAAATTGGAAGCTTAATGTAGCAAAGAATCAGGGGAGTGGTCCTAAGCCAAAGGTCACTTTCGACATGCTATTTGACAAGTATTCCAAGCAAAAGGCCGTTACAAGTGACCGGTCATTAAAAAAAAGGATGAGGTCACCTACACACCAAGGAGGGTCATCTTCATCTCCAAGGGCTACTACAAGACTCAAGGGTGAATCATCACAGCAAGGGCAACGCTTTACTCCACCATGGGCGTCATCAAGTTCAAATGCGCCACGCCCGATTTATGATGACAATGGAGTGATGTGGGTGCCATACCAACAAGCCTTTCATCCTGGACGTGGAGGACAGAAATCAGCTTTCGACAGGATCTCCAGACCTGTTCAAGACCGATTGGCTTCTCGCCTTTCTGGTCAGGGTCACCAGACCCGACCGGTCAGACCGGTCGCTACCACCGATTAGACCGGTGCAGCCAGAAAAATTGTGCCACCTCCCGTGAAGCAAGTTTGCAGGCCGAAGCAAAAGGAGGAGGTGCAGAAGATGGATATTGATCCAGAGAGGACTACAAATCAAGATATTATCCAGATTGGGTCAATGGATGTTCACATTGGAGGGGATGGCAAAAAACCGATTGTTCCAAACAATAAGGTTGTGACATCAACTCCAGAGGTATTTACTGCTGCTAATGACCATGAGGCCAATGGAAGTGGCTCCAACTCCAAGTACTTCTTGCCAAGGTGGTGTCCTCCCGGTTTGACTCGCACACAAAGGAGGAAGCTTCAACGCCTGAGATTTCAAGAGAAGAGGGAGAAGGAGCTAGAGAAGCAAAGGGACGAAGCTTTCAACCAGTACAGGCCCATGGTACCTCAGGGGAAAGAGTGGAGAGTCAAGACCAGCTTCCAGCCAGCACCGGTCAGACCGGTGGAGGGGTCGGTCAGACCGGTCACACCGGTCAGACCGGTGGAGGTCGACGGTCAGACCGATGACTCAGAGACGCCGCCCGGTTTCTCTTCTTCGGTTCCCATAGTTTGTGATGACAAGTCCGCATCGGATCCTACACCAGAAGACGATGAGGAGCTTGTTGACTACAGTTCTTCACCCGAGCGCATGAATTTGGACATCAACGTGATCCATATGTCTATGGATGGTTATTTGCTCTCGGAGGAGGACGTCACACATCTCGACTTTGGGCCAAAGGAAGCTATTTTCCAGAAGCCTAAAGCTACTGAAAATCATCTGAAGGCTTTGTACATGAAGGGACACATCAATGGGAAGCCTATCTCTCACATGCTGGTGGACGGAGGAGCGATCGTCAACTTGATGCCATATTCTTTGTTCAAGAAGCTGGGAGGTTCAGATGATGAGCTGATCAAGACCAACATGACCGTCAGCGGTGTGGGAGGAGGCGAGCCGATGGGAGCTAAAGGCGTCGTCTCTATGGAGCTCACCGTTGGGAGCAAGATGTTGGCCACGGCATTCTTTGTCGCTGAGACACAAGGTAACTTCAGTCTCATCCTTGGTCGTGATTGGATTCATGCAAATCAGTGTGTGCCTTCTACCTTGCATCAATTTTTAATCCAATGGGTAGGCGACAAGGTAGAGATTGTTCATGGTGATACATCAGCTTGTGTTGCAGTGGCCGATAGTCCTACTATGGATAATCATGAGAATCTTAAGTGCTTAACTGGTTTAGATTTATCTAATTTAAGGCTTATTGATTCTACCAAAGATGGCTTTGCTACTGTTGTCTTGAAGCCAATCGTTGATCAGGCTAGAACCTCTCTTTTGATTTGATGGATGCAAATCTGGAGTGGTTGCAACAAAGGCGAGAGCACTATCGGGCGCATTAGAATGATATGTGTGAGGCCATTGAAGACTTTGATGATTTGAGCAAGTTAGGACAAGGGTTTACGTCGGCTGATCCTTTGGAGGAGGTAGGTATTGGTGATGGCACTATACCTAGGCCGACATTTGTAAACAAGAATCTTGATCCTTTGTTTAAATCTGATTTAATAAAGCTGTTAAAAGAGTATGTTGATTGCTTTGCATGGAACTACAATGAAATGCCTGGTTTAAGTCGTGATCTAGTTGAACATCGTTTACCTATTAAACCTGGTTTTAGGCCTTATAAACAACCTCATAGAAACTTTAATCCTGATATTTATGACCGAGTGAAAGAAGAAGTCAATCGGTTACTTGATGCAAAGTTTATTAGGCCTTGTCGTTATGCTGATTGGATCTCTAACATTGTGCCTGTTGAGAAAAAAGGAACAAAAAAGCTTCGTGTTTGCATTGATTTTAGAGATCTTAATAGAGCTACTCCTAAAGATGATTATTCTATGCCTATAGCCGATTTTCTTGTTAATGCTGCATCCGGACATAGAATTCTTAGCTTTCTTGATGGTAATGCTGGTTACAATCAAATCTTTATGGCCGATGAGGACATATCCAAAACGGCTTTCATTTGTCCGGGTTTTGTTGGCTTATTTGAGTGGGTTGTTATGACTTTTGGATTGAAAAATGCGGGTGCTACTTATCAAAGGGCTATGAATTTAATCTTTCATGATTTGCTTGGCATCATAGTAGAGGTTTATATCGACGACATTGTTGTCAAATCGGCTGGAGATGATTCTCATTTAGCTGATTTAAGACTTGCATTTGAAAAAATGCGTCGGTACAAATTAAAGATGAACCCACTCAAATGTGCTTTTGGTGTATCGGCTGGGAAGTTTTTAGGCTTCATTGTGCATGAGAAAGGCATAGAGATAGATCCTAAAAAGATTGAGGCAATACGGAATGTTGAAGCACCTACTTGTAAAAAGGATTTGCAAAAGTTCTTGGGCAATGTAAATTACTTGAGGAGGTTCATTTGTAACTTGTCCGGGAAGGTGAATGCTTTTACTCCTTTACTTCGGTTGAAAAATGATATTGACTTCACTTGGGGGGCAAAGCAATAAGAGGCATTTGATGAGATTAAGAGCTATTTGACTTCGCCACCCGTTCTTCAAGCGCCCAAGAGTGGTATTCCTTTCAAGTTGTATGTAGCGGCTGAGAAGGATGTCATTGGAGGTGTTTTGACTCAAGAAACTGAAGGCAAGGAGTACATTGTTGCATATGAGAGTAGAAGATTGCTGGACGCCGAAACAAGGTACACTTTTATTGAAAAGTTGTGTTTATCACTATATCATACTTGTACCAAGTTGAGGCATTATCTATTACCTAGTACTTGCATAGTAGCATGTCAAACCGACATAATCACATACATGTTGCATAAACCAATTTTAAGTGGTAGAGTCGGCAAATGGGCTTATGCTTTAGTTGAGTATGATTTGCATTGTGAGCCATTAAGTTCAATGAAAGGTCAAATTGTTGCCGACTTTATTATTGGACATAGAGTAGATAAGCAACTTGATTTGAATGTCGGTTATGTTACTTTTACTCCATGGAAGTTGCATTTTGATGGATCGGTTTGTAAAAATGGTTGTGGTGTTGGGATCGTCATTATTTCGCCAAGTAGGGCTGTTTTTGAAGCTCTTAACCGATTGGATCATGATTGTACTAACAACCAAACCGAATATGAGGCTCTTCTATTTGGATTGGAGATTTTGCATGACATGAGAGTAAAACATGTGGAAGCATATGGAGATTCTTTATTGGTGGTGCAGCAAGTATCCAAGGTTTTAAATGCTTATCTTGATAAATGTTTAGACATTCTATCTTGTATAGATGAATTTGTTATCTATCATGTGCCACGAGAGGAAAATCCTAGAGCTAATGCTCTGGCCCAGCAAGCATCTGGTTATAATGTTCGAAAAAGAAATTTTCAAGAACACAAACCATTGCTTACAGCCGAGTGTTTTGCTCTGGAGGCACCGGTCAGGCCGACGCAGCCGACTGGTCTAACCGGTGACACCGGTCTGACCGATGTCACTGACCGGTCTGACCGGTCCCCTGGTTCTGGGTCGGCTAACGACACCGGTTTAACCGATGCTCATGACCGGTCTGACCGGTCCCTTGGTAAAAGTTCCTCCTCGGTTTTTCGTGACAAAGATGAGGTGGAGGATTGGAGAAAATCTCTGGTTGATTATTTGCATAATCCTAGCAGTTCAGTTGATAGAAAAGTCTGACGATGGGCTCTTAAGTTTGTTCTTGATGATGGTGAATTGTATCGTCGGACCGCGGATGATTTGCTTTTAAAGTGTTTGGGTCCTGATCAAGCTAGGTTGGCTATGACAGAGGTTCATGAAGGTATTTGTGGTACTTATCAATCGGCTCCCAAGATGAAGTGGCTCCTCAGGGGAGCTTGCTTTTATTGGCCTACCATGATAGCTGATTGTTTTAGGTACTACAAAGGTTGTGAAGAGTGTCAAAGACATGGGGATGATCAGTTGGTACCTGCTGCGTTGATGCATCCGATTATCAAGCCTTGGCCTTTTAGAGGATGGGGTTTGGATTTTATTGGCAAGATTCATCCTTCGTCGTCAATGGGGCATTGTTTTGTGATCGTGGCTACTGATTACTTTACCAAGTGGACTGAAGCTATTCCTTTGAAGAATATGACACATAGAGAGGTGATTGAGTTTATTACTGGATATATCATACATAGGTTTGGCATTCCGCAGACTTTGACTACGGATCAAGGGACTTCGTTCATATCCAAAGAGGTGCGTGAATTTGTTGATTCCTATGGTATTAAATTGCTCAATTCATCTCCATATTATGCTCAAGCCAATGGTCAAGCCGAGTCTAGCAACAAAACTTTAGTAAAGCTCATCAAGAAGAAGATAGAAGACAATCCTAGAAGATGGCATGAGGTATTATCTGAAGCTTTATGGGCTCATCGTATTTCTAGACATGGTGCTACTAAAGTTACTCCTTTTGAGCTTGTGTATGGTCAAGAGGCCGTTTTGCCCGTTGAGGTGAATCTAGGCGCATATAGACTTGCAAAGCAGAATAATCTTGATGTTGAGTCATATTATGCTTTGATGATGGACAATATTGATGAAGTGACCGACAAGCGTATGGAGGCTTTGGAGGAAATTGAAAAGGACAAGAGGTGAGTTGCTAGAGCATACAACAAGAAGGTAAAAGCCAAATCTTTTCAGGTAGATGACTTGGTTTGGAAGACGATTTTACCTATTGGATCTAAGAGTAATAAGTTCGGCAAGTGGTCTCCAAGTTGGGAAGGTCCGTACAAGGTTGTCAAGGTTTGTTCTGGGAATTCTTACATGGTGGAAACTTTGCAAGGACAGCGGCTTCCAAGGGCTCTCAACGGGAGATACTTGAAGAAATTTCATCCAAGTGTTTGGCAAGACGCTTGATAGGATATGGCCGATTTAAAGCAAAAATCGCCCTTAGACAAAAAAAAAAAGACCGGTGAAGTGTCACATCAACCTTAGAATTATTTTTTAGACAGCAAGCTTTACTAAAAAACAGGGGGGCATATGTTCGCACCCAAAATTGGCACAGAGCCGATCAGGCTGACGCCACCGGTCAGACCGGTGTCCCTCGACGGTCTGACCGGTCGGGCGTCCTGTAGCCGATCCGGCAACGGCCACACCGGTCTGACCGGTGGGCCTGACCGGTGGACCCCGAGTCCGAGTAGAATTGAGGAGTCCTAGCGAATTTCGAGTTGTAAAAGGATTCCTTGCGGGGCAAGACCTCCCCACCCTATAAATATAAAGGGCCACAGCCGTTTGAGGGGGAAGAACCCAATTGATTATTACTTTCTACAACTTTTATCTCTCAAACCCTAGCTTTTCCAACCTCGTGCTTTCCTTGTTTGTCTCGACGACGATCAGGGACGTTCTGAGTGGCCTTGCCGACCTCAGAGCAACCCTAGGCGCGCCACCTCCGACGGGGTCCCTCCCGAGGCGGCGATCTTAGGTTTTCACCGTGCCTCTGCATACACCGGTCAGACCGGTGCTCCTGACCGGTCAGACCGGTCCGGGCAGAAGCTCGGCGAGTTCAGCGTTTCGACGTTTCCGCACGATATAGCGCTCGTGTGTGTTGACCAGAAAAGCGTCAACAGAATGCCTCCACCGCACCATCTCTCTTCGCTCATGCAGAAGTCCAACACCAGATTGGCCCTAAAAAAAGTCCAACATGCTCGACCTCTTCCATTCCACAAATGGTGGTTGGACGCAAAAGGGCTATTTACCAACAGAATGCCTCCACCGCACCATCTCTCTTCGCTCATGCAGAAGTCCAACACCAGATTGGCCCTAAAAAAAGTCCAACATGCTCGACCTCTTCCATTCCACAAATGGTGGTTGGACGCAAAAGGGCTATTTACCTGCCTTTTTAGCTCACAATTAATGCACAACGTTATAGTACGGCACGAAGCAACTGAGCAAGGTATCTATATACTACAAATACAAGGCGTGTCGGCGATCTTTCATTGCACGAATATCCAACTAGAGGACATTTTTTCTGTTTCAAAAAAAGCTGTCACTTTTAACAAAGATGATCTCTCTCTTTTTTTTTTTGAAAATTTGTCTTGGACAACCGCAGGGCATCTATAGGATCTATCACTTATCGACATATACATTGGTGCTTATCTATAAGTTACAGGTAAAAAATTACTAAATTAGAACAATAGCCATATGCACATATCAATAAAGGAACAAGTCGCAGTTAGGCAGGTGCTACATGTCGACATGATTGCCTACGACGGATTTATCTAGTACAGCTCATAACTGGATGGATCGATGAGGTCAAAGATTAGCCGCTTAATCACTTGTGACTCAGAAACCCGCTTGCATGCACAATCACAAATTAAACGTAAGCTGTTTAATTAGTTTCCTCTGCATGACAAGTTGAACTTGATACGTAACGAAGACACTATAATACTCGTAGCATATGTGCAAGTAGCAAACAGACTATTGTGGCAGCTATACTTGATGACAATTTGAGCTAGAGATGAGATGCGTGTTGGGCAGTTGGCATGTTGCTACATGATTCGAGGAGATGGCTACTGCGGTTATTCAAGGGTTGTTCCTTATTAACTTGTCAAGGAATACAACTATACAAGTGGGTAGCTAATAATAATTAATATTTTCTAGGTCATCTAGTTAATCACGTCTTATGCCATTTTAGTTCATTTTCTCTCTAAATTAATTTGTATCTTAGTTATATATTTTTTAAGAAGTTTTAGATAAATGCAACAAACACTATGGGAAACCCACGGTTTGCGAAGTGACTGATACACTCAAAGCCAATTTACTCTCGATAAGGCAAAGTCATCACGACAAAGAGCTGTTTGCCGCAAGCCTTATGTCCTAGACTTACAAAGTGTTGGCGTTTCTTAACATCACCACTAGGTGCTGTGGGTAGCGTGAGCGTGTAAGAAACTCCCGGGTACACTAACAAGTGCGAACGAATCCGCAAGCGTACGGATACACCGTTGTAGCACTTGTCCCTCGGAGAATGAGTATTCCCGTCGGGTTTCGTTCCTAGGACGGGAGAGTAACCAGAGAGGGTCTATCCAAGGACACCAGCTACTACTGAGATAGGTAGGGATGTGAGAAGCACTTTCTTAAGGAACTTAACTCTCAAGATGGATCTGTCCGCTATTAGTCCTCTCTGTGCTGCGCCAGCCCATCCTAACTTTTTAGGGAGAGGTCAATGTTCTGGCAACGGGGCCCAACTCGGTACACAGGCGCGGAGGGTTTCAAAGGGTCCAACAGGCTGTCACCACTGCGGCCTACCTCTATCGTTACGCGAATGCACTTGGTCTTCGAAAGATAACAAGAGTCCAGACACTACGTCTGCACTCCCGATAACTACTATAGCACGGTTACGTCTGTCGACTCGCTAACAACACTATAGCAACCCGTATAAATACGGGACCACGAACTAGAGAGAGAACGGATCAAATCATACTAGTCATCAAGTTACGGAGTAGCAAGAAAGGTTTGGATGCAAACGAGATACAACAGACTTACTCAGCTAAACAGGATCAAAGCATGCAAACAGATACTTGAACTAATGTATTAGCTCTAAAGGATCGAAGCCTTGTGTCACGAAGAACACAAGCCTCTAACTTATGAACGAGCCAAGAACATAAGAACATATCATTCATGCATGATGTCCACTATAGTCTAAATAAGAAATGTCGAAATACTAACTTTGATCTAAATGAAGAACAAGCATCCACGAGGATATCAACTCATTCCTCACTCCTACTCTATCTATCAACTAATCCTAGTCTAGATCTCTTCTCAACCTCATTCTACCACATAGAGGTGAGAATCACCTCACATGGGCAGAATTAGAGAGAGGCAGAGAGAGCTACACAAGAGAGAAGTGGAACTTGAGAGCTTAGAAGTGTGTGTGAAATGAGGCCCCTCCCCCTTTATTTATGGGCAAGGGAGTGGCTTGCTCCGAGGCTCCAAATGCTCCAAAACACCTCGGGATGCAGCCAAGAGCCAATAGGAGGGAGACACGTGGAGGGCTAGGATCAACTGACCCTACGTCGGTTCGGCCGAACCTAGGGTCGGCCGGCCCCTTCGGGTGGCCGCCTGGCCTGTGCTTCGTCTGGGTCGCTTCCATGTGGGCCCTGATGCTCATCGTCCGTGCATGCCAAGTTTCCTGGTGGTTTGGTTAGCAAAGTGGGCCCATGGATCCATGTGATGCTGACGTGGCAGCGTGTGATTCGTTGAGAGCTCTTCACATGGATTGGTGACATCATGGATCCAGGAGAATCCATGTGGCAGCCCCTCATTAGCCAGAACTTGAGTGCCTTGGATTGGAGTGGAGTGAATGTGCATGGATTCTTCTCATTTTCTATGCTAAATACCTGCATTCGAGTAGACATCAACACTGGTGGAAAGTATTAGTTTAAGCTCCTATTCTAGTGTGGATGTGCATTTCATACTTCAATTTGCAGGAGTTGACGGCCATGAAAATGGTACTTAACAGCCATCAACAACACCCCCACACTTGACCTTTGCTCGTCCCGAGTGAAGGAAAAACAAAGTCAAGTGGGTCATGAATACCAAAGAGTAAGACAAACATAAAAGATATTCCAAGTCATACCTTGCTCCTGTGAATCTTTGTGAGTTGGCTATCATGTCTCCTTGGGTGACTGAAGAGTAGAACAGCTGTGAATCAAGTCACTTATGCACCTGATGATAAACACCTTGGGGTTTTGCAAAGTTTTTCATAAACAAATCTCTTGGCAGCTTCCTCATTTGATTCTCTCAGATCACTCAATGTGTATATGTCCTCACCAAGGCATTAGATTACCTTTCTTCATCCTACTTCTAATGATGTCTATATGTGGAGCTCAGGGTAGGATAAAAGATAAAGCATACTTGTATCACATATATTACAAAGTCAAAAATTGGATTCAAAAGAGAAAATCAAATCATACAATCAGACCAAGATGTGCAGTAGTATGGCTATGGTGAGTATGGTAATGTGGATACTAGGCCCGGAATGGGTGCTAGATATTACCATACATATATGATGAAAGCTGAGGCGATGGTAAGGTGGACACTAGCCCCGGAGTAGGTACTAGTTATTACTATCTGAAATGCAGAAAATGATTAACTCCTTTGCATGAGTCTCTCTCTCTTATAAAACTTGTGAGGGCATGGCTACCCTTCTTTAGGTGGACCTTCATGTGTCCACATTTTTTTAGCAAGGGACCTTCATGTGCCCTGATTTTTTTAATAGCCATGCCTCTTTAAGACTCCAGAGGAGAGAACATCAATGCTTATGTCAGAGTTTAAATCATGGATGGGTGTATAATGCTGATCTCCAGGGTAGAGATTTAGCAAGGGGAATGATGGTGGTGTTGTGCACATACATCTTGATCATGAAAGTAATGAAAAGAATTCTCACAAGGGTCACAGAATTTGACAAAGCTCAAAGTAATAGCAAGCAGCATATGAGTATAAGGTTTTCAACTATGAACATCATATGGCTTTGTTAGGACGGTGGCATATCAAAGAGGAGCCTTTCCAAGAGGTTTTATGTTTTTTCAAAAATAAATAAATAACCCAAGAGAGCTTAGTCATCAGGGCATCAGATCATATCATCAAGCCATACCATACTCGTCAATTACTTAGATGAACATGCTTGTCCTTAAGACAGTTATGGTTCACAAGCATCAAGATAGATAACGAGGAATAAAACATATGTGAGCCAACTCAGGCATCAAGCAAGCTGGGTGATCTTAGCATCAGCATTCGAGTTTTAATTTATATGAGATAGACAATTATGGCTTGTAAAACTCAGAAATTAGAGAGTGAGTTGTCGAGATGCAAACCGACACTATGCATAGAAGTTGAATCGTGAGAGGCTCTCTACAAGAGCGAGCTCGTGCGGGTCTCGTTCAGGTTCTCTGTGAATGATCGATCGTCTAGCGTGGAGTGCTCACAGTGGGTACGTGTGAATATGTTGTGCCTACATTGGGAGAGTCGTGGCTCTCCCCCACACTATTTCGAACCTAGATGTCCTTCTATAACAAATGACCAAAGTGATACACAAATGTGGCTAGACCGGGTTACATGACCGGTGAGCCAACTTTATTCAAATCCAAAAGTTCTAAAATAAAAAATGACTAGGCGCTTACAATTATGAAAGGAAATAAATGAATAAAGGGAAATAAATAAATAAATAAAGGGAAATAACCTAGACCTAGACTAGCGCCTAATGGACTAAAGTTGGGGCTAATCCCCACTACTCGGAAAGGATTTGCTCCTTCCCCTCAGCAACTGCCAGCCTCTGCAGCTTCTGAGTCATGTCCTCCACTAGCTGACAATACTCAAGCTTGAGCTCCTGGTACTCACCCCTCTGCTTTGCCAGTCCTTCAACTAGCTTTTCATGTTCTATGAACAGGTCAGCTAGTTTGTGCACCAGCTTTGCTAAAGTAGGGGTCTTCTTAGCACCATTCCCTCGGATGTCAGCAAGGATCCTGATGATGTCTCACCCCCACTGAGGCGGCTTGTGGTAGGGTGTACCATAGCCTCCAGTTGTAGTCTTCACTCCGAAAATCTTGCATCTGGTCTGCGGGAGTGGAAACTCATCCCACACGCCCTGCTCATATGTGTGACAGAAGGCCTCTCCATAGCTGTTGAAGTCGGAGCCGACGTATCGTTCTCCAGGCTTCAGCGGTGGCCCAAGAGGATCATCAAACAAGACACGCTTGCACGCAGCGGCCTTTCCTCCCATGGTGGTCGTCCGGGCCAGAAAGGACGGCGGTGAGGAGGAGCCTCGATGGGACGACTGAACCGAGGAGTTAGTGCGTCCCCTTCGAGTGCTCTCCACACTCCTGCCCCTTTTGGTAGTCTTGATCTCCGGCGATCCCATCTTCTCGTCTAGGTCGTCAAGGTTGACGGGGTGAGAGAAGCTCCCAGCTCTGGAGCATAGGGCGAGGTCGCCTTACGGAGGCATGCGAAACCAAAGTCAGCCATGGATGTGCTGAGTTGAGGAAGGAGACGTGGAGGAGATGGATTTTGCGCGACTTTAAACTCGTCGTGCACTAGGGAGAGGGTTTCTGGAGGAGGAAGAGATGCACATGCGAAAGAAGAAAGGAGGCGGCAGCACCTAGGTTTCGGCCGAACTAGGGTTCGGCCGACCCTAGGTGGGCCCCTCTGGTCCTTCCCCTTCGCGTGTGGGCTCAAGCAGGTTTCAAGGCCACAAGCCCAGGTGGATACCCCGAGATGGAAAGGTTGGCTTTGGCTAAAGCTAGGATAAGGTTGGGGTTGAATAATCAACCTTTACTTTATAATAACTTTGGCTAATCCACTAGTATAACCATAGATAATCTGGGGGAACTCACCTTGACAACATACCTGGCCCATCAAAAGTGTAGAAGCCACTGATGGGGATCATGAAGTGTTCACCGTGTTGCCACGATGGTGTTGTCTTCTTGTGGTCCTTTGCCTTACTCCTTATCTTTGATAATTTCTTTCTCCTGCATGGTTATTGCTCACAAGATACCCGAAGGATAATTCTTCTTAGGGAAACAAAATGAATGAGACCCAAGAATACTCTGAGTGCGGGCGTCTCATGATGACGAGGCCATGGACCAGGGCCCACCAAGACCCCTGAAAAACGCAGCACGGGCCCATGTACGGCATGCTCCGGCAGCTAACCCAACGAGTTACGCTGTCCGAGCACGTGAAGGCCCGTACGACCAGTTTCTGCCATGGGCCAGAAGACAGGCGGCCCACGGCCGCCCGTACGCTCTTCCCCGAGTACATGGCGGCCCGTACGACTAGTTTCTGCCTCCACTCCCGATTACTCGCTCGCACGAGTAGTTTCTGCCTCACGACTGCGACTACCCGCTCGCACGAGTAGTTTCCGTCCCGCAGCGGCGACTACTCGTTCGCACGAGTAGATTCCGTCACCAGCCCGCGCGGGCTTCGCAGGGAAGGCACGGGGGCGTGTGGACCCACCAGATCGAGATCCTGAGATCTCCGCCCACGCTCCCCCACGTGCCGCCATGTGTCCGCCCCGCCACGGCGGTCCGCCCGGGCCCGGTCGATTTGGTGTCAGGGGACGGATTCGTCAACACCTGCCACCAATGGCACAGTGGCCGTCGTACCATGGACGGCGTAATGGATGCTGAATAGCGTACGGTACAGTACACGCTACGCCCTAAGCATCGGGAGACGCGGCATAGATCGCCTACCCACACGAGTAGTTTCCCGTCTCCGACCAGTTCAAGACTTGGCAGTCAAGGCCACAGGTACACAGGCCTCGTTGGCGCCCCGTGGTACCCTAGTACGTGGTCCGCCACATGTCAGCCTCCCTGCACGGGTCCGCCCTGACCAGGTCGATCCTGTGTCTGGGGACGGATCCTCCTGCCGCCCCCCAGCTGAGGCGGTACGCATCGTACCACGGAGGGCATGGGAAACGCTGTGCCACCAATGGCACAGTGCAAGCCGTCACCTATCCATGGTGCAGACTACTCCGTTCCTACAATATCAAGAAAAGACAAGTCCCTGATCCACTGACGGGGTCAGGGCACGAACATTGCCTCCCGTACCCGATTAACTACTCGGGGGAGGGCACGGGGGGCCCCGGGACGGATGTTTGCGATGCACGGGATCTGCACCGTCACCCAAGGCCCCGTAACAGTGCTTCACCACCTCTGTTGTCTGACAACCTAGAGCAGAGAAGGATGCCTCGCACTGTAGATTAGTTCATACACGCCCGATGTAACCGCCCTGGACTCTTCCCTTGCGACTATAAAAGGGAGAGGCAGAGGCACTCTCAAGACACGTTCGTCTCCACCCCCACACGCACTTAGCATCGATATCCCATCTCATACAACCACGCACACACGTATGCAGACTCCTGCTACTTGAACCACTTGCACACCAGGGACTTGGGCTCTGCACCCTCTCCCGACCTGTTTGTACTCCCTGTTGCAAACCCCTGAGCATAAGGAACACCCCTTCTCAGACTGGACGTAGGGTATTACTCTCCGGAGGCCCGAACCAGTATAACTTCGAGTGTCTCCTGTGCTACCGTGCGGATCAGAACACGCCCCCTCGTATAAATTTACTTGCCAGCGGTAACAAACCCCGACAGTTGGCGCGCCAGGTAGGGGGCTTCGCGTGTTTTCGACGTTCTTTTTAGGGTCCGCACGGCCCTCTCTTCATCCGTTTCGACAAAAAGCCTTCACCAAGCCGCTGCTGATGGACTCCCCTGTGGGATCGCCGGGCTCGCTCCACGTCGGGCTTGAGCTTCACTTCGGAAGCCTGAACTTCCAGGCGACCGGGGATGGCTACCTCATGCGTCTCGTCGGCGAGACCACCACCGCACCTGCATCAGCACCGGCACCAGCTGCCACGTCGCGCTCGTCCCGACACAAGAAGCGCTCGGACAAGCGTGCGAAGCAAGCCAAGGCAGACCGACGCAGGGCGGCGCGTGCTAGCTCCCCTCCGCGGGTTGAAGCCGATGCGCCACCGGCCATTGACGCGGTGGACGACTCCCTTCCATCGCACTCGATGGAGCGCATAGCTAGGGAGAGTGCGCCGAGGCCTCCTCCTTCTCGAGGGACAGGTCACGCAACGGCTTACTCCTCCTCATCAAGCACAGACCCGGCCATGTACGACAACTACCCGGGCCATCGTCTGTGGGGCAACAGGGGGCTCGCGGCGACATCGCCAGACGAGAAGTACCTCGAAACCGATGGGACGGACGACATCTTGGACTCAGAGTGGGACTACGTCGGTCTCCGGGATGCTAGCGCCCTCCGTCGTTTCCAGACAGAGGCGGATTACTGCTTCTGCTACTCCGATGACTCGGATGATGGGGGTTACGAACCTTCGAGCCTCAACGTCATCTACATGTCGACCCTGGACGACATGGGGATCCCGCGGTCCCGACTGCGGCCGTCTAAGGCGCCTTTCCACAGGGTCGTACCCGAGATGGAGGCGGTCCCACTCGGGCAGATCGATCTGCCCGTCACGTTTGGAGCTCCGAACAACTTCCGAACGGAAACCCTCACCTTCGAGGTGGTGGGGTTCCCGGGGACATATCACGCGATACTCGGAAGGCCAGCTTACACTAAGTTCATGGCCGTCCCCAACTACACGTACCTCAAGCTGAAGATGCCCGGCCCAAAAGGCATCATCACAGCTGGAACAACTTTCCAGTATGCGTACGAATGCGATGCTGAGTGCTTCCAGTTCACTGAGGCACTAATCCGGTCTGAGAAGCTTGCCACTGAGCCACCCTCTGAGGACCAAGAAATCCCTGAGACGTCCAAGCATGCGGCCTGCTCTTTTGAGCCCGCCAAGGATGCCAAGGAGGTGCCTGTCTCCGACGACGGCCGCACACTCCTTATCGGGACGGCGCTCGGTTTCGACTAGGAAAGCACGCTCGTCGACTTTCTCCACGCGAACCTCGATGTGTTTGCATGGAAGCGACATGCCGGGGATTCCAAGGGAAGTCGCCGAGCACAAGCTTAACATTAAGCCCAGCTCGAAGCCAATCAAGCAGCGTCTGCGCCGCTTCAACTCTGACAAGTGCAAGGCTATCGGAGAAGAAATCAAGAAGCTTATTAGTGCAGGGATCATCCGTGAAGTCTACCACCCCGAGTGGCTAGCAAACCCTGTACTCGTTAAGAAGAAGAATGGAAAATGGAGGATGTGCGTTGATTACACAAGCCTGAACAAGGCATGTTCGAAAGATCCATTTCCTTTACCGCACATAGATCAAGTAGTCGACTCAATGGCTGGGTGCGAAACCCTCTATTTTCTCGACGCTTATTCAGGATATCATCAGATCGCGATGGATCTGATCGACCAGCTCGCCACCTCGTTCATCACCCCGTTTGGCGCATACTGTTACATTTCCATGGCCTTCGGGTTGAAGAACGCAGGGGCCACATTCCAGAGATGCATGCGTCACGTCTTTGGATATCTCATCGGACGGCTGATCGAGACCTACGTCGATGATATCGTGGTCAAGTCAAAGAAGGTGGGCGACTTGATACCCGACCTGACCGCGGTCTCCGAGAAGCTGAGGGAGCACGGCGTGAAGCTAAATCCTGAGAAGTGCGTCTTTGGGGTCCCCAGGGGCATGCTACTCGGGTTCGTCATATTGGAACGCGGCATCGAAGCGAACCCTAACAAGATCTCTGAGATTACGGGCATGGGGCCCATCAAGAATCTGAAGGGGGTACAGCACGTCACCGGATGTCTCGCTGCTCTCGGCAGGTTCATCACCCGACTAGGAGAGCGCAGCCTGCCGCTATACCAGCTCATGAAGAAGTCGGAGCACTTTCAGTGGACGCCAGAAGCAGAGGAAGCACTCGACTCACTCAAGAAACTACTCGAGAGCCCGCCAGTACTCACCGCACCGGCCGAGGAAGAGCCGATGCTTCTGTACATCGCTGCAATGACCCAGGTCGTGAGCGCAGCGTTGGTAGTCGAGCGAGACAAGCCTGGCAAGACACAGAAAGTACAGCACCCAGTCTACTTCGTGAGCGAAGTCCTCTCTGACTCCAAGACGCGATATCCGCAGATACAAAAGCTGATCTATGCTGTTCTCATCACTAAGCGGAAGCTCTGGCATTACTTCGACTCACATCGCATCACGGTGGTGTCCAAGTTCCCGCTCGGTGAAATCATACAGAGCCCGGAGGCAGAAGGCAGAATCACCAAGTGGGCCCTCGAGTTGATGGGGCAAAATATCGAATATGCGCCCCGCACCGCCATCAAGTCGCAGGCGTTGGTTGATTTCGTTGCTGAATGGACGGAGATCCAGATGCCTCCTTCTCCCATCGAACATGAGACGTGGCTCATGTACTTCGACGGATCCCTCATGAAGGAAGGAGCTGGGGTCGGACTTGTGTTCATCTCGCCTCTGGGCGTGCGAATGGAATACATGGTCCGACTACATTTCGCGGCCTCCAACAACGTCGCTGAGTACGAGGCGCTCGTCAACGATCTCCGGATCGCCCTCGAGCTGGGAATTCGACGCCTCGATGTCAGGGGAGACTCCGACTTGGTCGTGGGACATGTTATGAAAGAGGAAAAACTGCATAAATCCGAAGATGGCCGCTTACTGACGGGCGGTGTGTGAATTGGAGGACAAGTTCCATGGGCTCGAACTCAATCATGTGCTGCACGAGTACAACAAGGCGGCCGATACCCTCGCGAAGGCAGCGTCGAAACGAAAACCTGTTCCGCACGGGGTCTTCGCTAGTGACCAGTATGAACCGTCTGTTCGTTCTGAGGAAGACAAGATGCCAAAGCCGTCAACACAAGAGGTCATGGAGATCGACAGGGCGCAAGAGCCCAACCTCGAAGACCCTGACTGGAGGGTTCCGATCCTCGAATGGATGGTGGAAGGAAAATTGCCACCCGACAAGGAGACGGCTCGATGCATCGCCCGCATGGCCAAGTCGTACAAACTGGTCGACGGTGAGCTCCGTCGAAAGGGCGCCAAAGGCATGTTCATGCGATGCATCCTGGCCGACCAGGGCAAGGAGCTTTTGCAAGAAATCCATGTAGGCACCTGCGGGCATCACGCCGGCGCCAAAACCATCGTCGGAAAGGCTTTCCGACAAGGTTTCTATTGGCCTACCGCGGATCGTGCGCAGCTGCGAAGGCTGCCAGTTCTACGCACGACAAACCCATCTCCCGGCGTAGGCTTTGCAGACCATTCCCATCACCTGGCCGTTCGCGGTCTGGGGGCTGGACATGGTCGGGCCACTGAAGAAAGCACCCGGGGGCTACACCCACGTGCTCGTCGCCATCGACAAGTTCTCGAAGTGGATCGAGGCCAGGCCCATAACGAACGTCCGTTCCGAGGAAGCCGTCGCGTTCTTCACCGATATCATCTATCGGTTCGGGATCCCGAACTCCATCATCACCGACAATGGCACGCAGTTCACCGGCAAGAAATTCCTCAAGTTCTGCGACGACAACCACATCCGTGTGGATTGGGCCGCCGTCAGCCATCCAAGAACCAATGGGCAAGTCGAGAGGGCCAACGGCATGATTTTGCAAGGTCTGAAGCCGCAGATATTCAAGCGTCTCGAGAAGTTTCGAGCGACGTGGGCTGCAGAGCTCCCATTCGTCCTGTGGAGCCTGCGCACCACGCCAAGTCGGGCTACCGGCTGCACGCCTTTTTTCCTTGTCCACGGGTCGGAAGCAATCCTCCTGACAGACATCGATTACGGCAGCCCACGGGTTCAGGCCTACACGGAAGAGGGCAACCTGGTCACCCTCGAGGACGCCATCGACCAGCTAGACGAGGCGTGCAGCGTCGCCCTCCTCCATTCAGCATAGTACCAGCAAGCTCTACGCCGCTACCACGAACGCAATATGCAGGAGCGCGAGTTCCAAGTCAGCGACCTCGTCCTCCGACGAGTTCAGAGCAATGAAGGGCGACACAAGCTCTCGCCTCCATGGGAGGGGCCGTTCATTGTCGACCAAGTACTCCGTCCTGGAACCTTCAAGCTCAAGCACGAGGACGGCAGGGTCATCTCCAACGTCTGGAACATAGAGCAGCTACGCTGTTTTTACCCTTAAGTATTTACTTTGTTCTCATTTTATGATAATGCGAGAGCTCTGAGCTACTTTCTTTTTTCATGAAATGTTATCTTTTCGCAAGGTTACATCTTTTGCTTGAGTAAAGTGTCTCTATGCTTGTCTCATCCCATGGGCAAGTCTCCGACTTGTCCATGGGCTCCGGAGCTACCCGGGGGCTACGACCCCCCTCCCCTGATCGTTGCGAAACCTTTTTCCAATCAAAAACCGTCCATGGTTTCTCGAATGATCACCGCGGTACACTCACTTTCCTTAAAGGGAGATGAACGATGACTCCGGCGGTCACGAACCTGCGCTCGTCCGGGCCCCGAGTACTTACGCCCCCGCGGCTACGGTACAAAGACCCACAAGCAAAGTTTGTGATCCCAGGTTATCAATCACTCACCCCTTCAATGGGACTCCGAGTAACTGTTCAAACTCTCAAGAATTTTCTTGTTTGCAGAAACATGTACACGCACCTATCTTTCTTCGAAGTACTCGGGAGCTGCCCGCTCGAGTGGTAACACTCCTAAACTAAGCCCGGTCGAGTCGCCTAGTTCTTACGCCTCCGCGGCTACGGAGCAAGACACCGTCAGCAAAGTTTTAAGTGACACTACTCGGCACACAAGTCCTCTAACTACTCGAGAAAAGAGCAACAAACAATCAAAACGCTTAAAACTTGAAACAAAGACGGATTCTTAACCCTCGAGTTTGCCACAAACATCCGGCCCACAAGTTTTTTACAAGCACGATTGAAAAAGCCTCGGCGAGGCAACTTGGTTTTCTTTACAGGCCCAGGTCGTAAAGGGCGTGACTCAGCATGGCTTTGGCGAAGTCGACGGCATCTTCTTCGATCTTGTCATACTACTCGTTGGTGTAGCCCGGGCACATCCCTGGCCAAGCAGCCTTCTGTCCAAGTCTGGGTAATGCGACAAGAAGATGGCCACCACCTTGCGGACGGTGTCGCAGCCGTATCTATCGACCGTTGACGAGTTGTTGCAGGGGCCAACTCCAGGTGGTCTTTCATATGGCTGGGAGGAACACCGATATCGTCGCACACCTTGATGATGGCCACTCCCATCCTGTTGCGGATTGTCTCCTGCTGCCGGATCTCGGCCTGGGCCTCCCGAGTGACTTTCGCTCCTGCTCAAGCTCGGTCACGGCCTCTGAAGAAAAGCAAGGAGACCAATATCAGCAAAAAATGAGCCAGTCCAAGGAAGGCAAAAGATGAAGAAGACACATCTCTTACTGTTGAGCTTCTCGTTGGCCTCCTTGACCAGCTCCACCAGCTTCTGGTTCTTGACAAGGCGGGTGGTCGCAGCGCTCTCGTGCTCCGCGCCCTGCTTCTGCAAGTCGGTGCGGTCCACGCGAAGAGCTGTACACCCAGAAGAAAGACGTCGCCTCGAATCAAGAAACCGCACAGAAGCAGAAAGCAGAGATAACAGGTCGTAGGGTACTCACCGAGGATCTCATTCTCGCGCTTTTGAGCAATTTCCTCAAGGCGGCCCTTCTCGGCGATGACGGTGCCGACTTGGGCCTCAAGCATCGTCACCCGCTCGCGAGCCAATTGGAGGTCGGACTCGGCCTGGCCCGCCCTGGCTTCAAGGTCCACCTTCTCTTGATGGGCGGCGCGGGCAGCGGCCTCAGCGTTGGAGCAAGACACCGCTGCCGCCTGCTCCGCCGTGGCCAGCCTCTCCTCCAGGGCGGCCTTCTCCGCTTGAGCCGTGGCCGCGCGGTCCTCAGCGGCCTTCGCCCTCGCCTCAAGGGACGCGCGCTCTGTTGCCCGGCTGGCCTCGCCGTCCGCCGCCGCAAGGCGGGCCGCGGCCAGCTGCGTCTCCAGCTGGACTTTCTCCGCGCGGAGCGCTTCAAAGGCCCGAGCCCTGTCCTCAGAGCGCCCGACGAGCTCCTGAATCACACACAAGTCGCACGGCTAAGAACAAAGGGAAAACAAGCATGAGAAAGGAAGAGGAAGAAAGAGGACTCACCCTTGAGGCGGGGACCAGGTCCTTGATCGCCCGCTCCGACTGGCGCCGCGCCATCTCGATCAGACGCAGGCCACGCTCCAGCCGGCAGCGGGCCGCCAACTCGGCGTCGTTGTTGAGGTCCGGGCCTACTGAGGCCTGAACCGGCGACACGAACACCAGCCAGAGCGGCGGGATTTCCGTCACCACCTCCTCCTCCGCCGTCGAAGTGGCCGACCTCCGCTCCCTCGAGCTCTCCCCAATCTCCACGATCGGGGGAGGCAGCTGCTCGGCCGCCACCTCAGAGGGAGAGGCAGCCGCCGAAGACGACGCTGAGATGACGATCACCTCCGCAGGGGCGGCGTCTGATGTGGCGACCGACGAAATGGGGACGACCCCCTCGGTCACCACGATCGCCGTCGCGGCAGAAACATCCGCGGAGGCGCGGTCGCCCGCCTCCACCGCCATCACAACAGCATTCCCCGAGCCCCCCGCCAACTCGAGGGCTCGGGGTTCCATCTCCATCTCCACCATGCTGCTCCCCGCTCCCCTCAGCGACTCAGGGGCTGGGGCCTCGAAGCCCGCGGCGGCAGCAGCCATCCCCTCCAGCGACTCGGGGGCTGGCCGCTCAGCATCTGCATTATTGCCCATCCCCGTCGACGACTCGAGGGCTGGCTGTCCATCATCGCCCGCCCGCACCTCGGGAGCAGGGTCCTCCTGGTCCTGCTCCGGGGCGCCGGACAGGCACCTCGCCAACTCGGCCGCGTGGGCCGAGAGCGCTTCTTCAGTGGGGGCTTCACCCCCCAAACCCATCGTCCCCATCGACAGGTCGCTGCGAGCGGGGCTCGCAGCTCCCTGCGGGGGGACGGTCATCACCTGGGTCCTGGACCTGCTTGCTTCTTCTACCGCCGCCCCCGACTTAAGGGAAGGTGGCGGGTTGCTCGCCGTCGCCGTGTCCCCGGCCGCCTGAGCAGGACGGTGCAATGCCTTGACAGGTGCCGGCCCCATGGTGCGGCAGTCGGGCGCCCTGAACCAAGAAGAACGTCATGACGACAAGCAGAAACATGAAACGAAAACTAGAAAGTCGCAACTCAGAGCTCACCCTTCCGCGACGCGACGGGGCCGTTTGCGGCTGATCGTGGGGTTGCGCGGGGACGTCGTCCTCTTGCTCCCCGCTATCAGAGCCAACGCCGGGGAAGAGGTCGGTGCGCCCCTAGCGACAACGGTCGACGCAAGGCGCTGTGGAGTCAGCGGCGGTCCCCCGCTCTAGGCCGCTGGTGGCGGGGAGGCCGCCGGCATGCTCCGCGTCTCCCGTGACGGGCACGCAGAGGGCGAGTGAGACCGCTGGTGCGAGGAGTGGCGGCGCGAGCCGTCGCACCTTGACTCGTGGCGGCTGGAGTCGCCGCGCCGTGGGGAGCTCCTGTCCCTCTCGCGGCAGTCCCACCGAGAGGCACGGCTACTCGTTCTGGGCTGATCGGCCCGGGAAGAGGAGGGGGCCGCCTGCCGGCTCGAACTGGCGCCGGCTGCGGCCGAGGCGGGCGCCGATCCGCCGCGCGGCCGTGGGGCCGGAACCGTCTCCTCGTCGGACCACTCGAACGGGGACTCGTCCTCATTCGTGTCCAACGGCGCCAGCGAGGGATCCTCGTCTTCAGAGACGTCCCTCTCCTCGTTGCGCCGGCGCGAGGCGCGCTTGTCGTTCCTCTCCCTCCTCGCGATCTCCTTCTGCTGGTACGCTCTCTTGCGCTCCCCTTGCCGCTGCTGCCACGCGGCGGTCTCCCGGGTGATCACCCGATCCTCCTCCAGCGGAGGATGAGAGGGGAGGACGCGCACATCCTTCATCTGCACAAGCACAAGAACGATTACCACTCACGATGGCGAAAAAACAAATCAAAAGGAAGTTGAGGGAAGGCGTACCAGCTCCACAGTGGCTGGAGAGGGAAGCATCAGCAGCACGCCTGGCGGCAGCCAGAACATCCAGGTGACCCCAGTGGCCTGGGACACCCGGTGCTGGACCTCGTCCAGCGAGGGCAGGGAGCGGGCGGTGATAGTCCCCTCGAATGGAGCCCGGTCGTCCGTCATCTCTCAGAGGCGCAGCGCGCGGCGACGAAGCGGGACGACCCCCGGGTGTGGTAGCCGCCGATCAGGGTGATGAAGTTCACTTCGTTGTCGCGGAGTCTTTGGAGGGCGGTGAGGGCATTGTCGAGGAACCGGGGACGGTCTTTCTTTTCCGGCCCGTAGCTCCACCTCGCCGGCGCCCAGTCGTACCACCGGTTGGTGAATTCCGGCAGTGGGCTCTCAGGGTCGTTCTTGAGGTAGAACCACCCTTGGTGCCACCCACTGTTGGAGGTAGTCAGGTGGGTGGGGATGTACTCATCCATTCTCCCCTGCTTCCCGCGTAGTCCGGCGCACCCGATGGCTGCCGCGGAGTTGTGGTCCTTGACGACGATGAACGTGTTGAGGTTCCGGAACAGGTCCCAGTGGGCTCAGTGGGCTCCCAGCTCCAGGTACCCTTCGCACAAGGCCTCGAACACCACCATCTGCTGGACGCCGTTCGTGTTGAGGTTCTGAAGCTCCAAGCCGTACTCCTGGAGCACGGCGCGGATGAACCATCCCGCCGGGACGGAGAAGCCTCGCTCGTGGAACAGCACGAACAAGACCACGTACCCCGCCGGGGGCTGAGGGCTGCTCTCCCACCCAGGAACCTTCCACTCCTCCGCCGTAGTCAGCGGCGGCAGCATGCCGTCAGAGGCAAGGTGGTCAAGCTCGGACCAGGTCACCATCGAAGACGCCCAGTTCGACATCGCGTCGGCTGTGAGGCGACGGTGGGCGACCCTGGCTTGCGAGAGAAGGCGGGGCGAGCTTTGCGGTGTGCGCGACGAGTGCGAAGACGAAGGCAAGAGATGGCGGCGGCGGAAAACACAAGAGAGCAGAAGGGGAAAAAATTGGTCGGCACCCGCGGTAATGATTACATCTACCCCCGCAGTTAATGCTCACGTCGCCTCGGGCCACGTCCTCCGTCCGTCGAAGCGTCACCCCTCAAAAGGTGCGTCTCACTACTGCTTGCCGCCCACAACCAAGCCGCCACGTCACGAGAAGTGGGACCCGGCAATCTCGCGACCGGCGCGAGATCTCCGCCAGTCACCCCACGACTCGCGCCACGTGGCAAGACACCAGTCTCTGACTTGTTCAAGACTCCAATACTTAACCCCACGCACAAGTCTCCGACTTGTCCGTGGGCTCGGGGGCTACTACCCGCGGGTCCGCTCGCGCGTCCCCACCGGGGAAAACACAACAAAATCTCCTTGTCTCCGTGATAGTTGATCCTGGGAGCGAGTCTCCGACTCCCTCACCAGGCTCGGGGGCTACTGACGAGGGCATGGACCAGGGCCCACCAAGACTCCTGAAAAATGCAGCACGGGCCCACGTACGGCATGCTCCGGCAGCTAACCCAACGAGTGTTATGCTGTCCGAGCACGTGAAGGCTCGTACGACCAGTTTCCGCCATGGGCCGGAAGACAGGCGGCCCACGGCCGCCCGTACGCTCTCCCCCGAGTACATGGCGGCCCGTACGACTAGTTTCCATCTCCACTCCCGACTACTCGCTCGCACGAGTAGTTTCCGCCTCACGGCTGTGACTACCCGCTCGCACGAGTAGTTTCCGTCCCGCAGCCGCGACTACTCGTTCGCACGAGTAGTTTCCGTCACCAGCCCGCGCGGGCTTCGCAGGGAAGGCACGGGGGTGCGTGGACCCACCAGATCGAGATCCCAGGATCTCCGCGCATGCTCCCCCACATGCCGCCACGTGTCCGCCACGCCGCAGCGGTCCGCCCGGGCCTGGTCGATTCGGTGTCAGGGGACGGATTCGTCAAGACCTGCCACCAACGGCACAGTGGCCGTCGTACCATGGACGGCGTAATGGATGTTGAATAGCGTACAATACAGTACACGCTATGCCCTAAGCATCGGGTGACGCGGCATAGATCGCCTACTCACATGAGTAGTTTCCCGTCTCCGACCAGTTCAAGACTTGACCGTCAAGGCCACAGGTACACAGGCCCCGTTGGCGCCCCGTGATACCCTGGTACGCGGTCCACCATGTGTCAGCCTCCCTGCATTGGTCCGCCCTGACCAGGTCGATCCTGTGTTAGGGGACGGATCCTCCTGCCGCCCCCAGCTGAGGCGGTATGCATCGTACCACGAAGGGCACGGGAAACGTTGTGCCACCAATGGCACAGTGCAAGCCGTCACCTACCCATGGTGCAGACTACTCCGTTCCTACAATATCAAGAAAAGACAGGTCCCTGATCCACTGACGGGGTCAGGGCACGAACACTGCCTCCTGTACCCGACTAACTACTCGGGGGAAGGCACGGGGGGCCCCAGGACGGATGCTTGGGACGCACGGGATCTGCACCGTCACCCAAGGCCCCGTAACAGTGCTTCGCCGCCTCTGTTGTCTGACAACCCAGAGCAGAGAAGGACACCTCGCACTGTAGATTAGTTCATACACCCCCGATGTAACAACCCTGGACTCTTCCCTTGCGACTATAAAAGGGAGATGCAGAGGCACTCTCAAGACACGTTCGTCTCCACCCCCACACGCATTTAGCATCGATATCCCATCTCATACAACCACGCACACACGTACGCAGACTCCTGCTACTTGAACCACTTGCACACCAGGGACTTGGGCTCTGCACCCTCTCCCGACCTGTTTGTACTCCCTGTTGCAAACCCCTGAGCATAAGGAACACCCCTTCTCAGACTGGACGTAGGGTATTACTCTCTGGAGGCCCGAACCAGTATAACTCCGAGTGTCTCCTGTGCTACCATGCGGATCAGAACATGCCCCCTCGTATAAATTTACTTGCCGGCGGTAACAATCCCCGACACATGATCTCCTGTCTCGACTCGTGGCCATCTCCCTTACAGATAGTGATGTGATGATAAGCTCTGATCTGCAAGGTTAGTGCATATACAAATATGAGTCCAAAGGGTATCAAACTTAAAAGCAAGCATGATCATCCCAGAGGGCCGAGGCATCACTGGGGTGGTCACAGGACTCGAGAGCTATAGCACAAGGGTAGCGGAACTTGGAGAAAAAAAGATCGCTCACTGAGGCTAGTGCTCTCAGATCAGGAACTGATCTCCGAGTGAACTCAAGCTCAGAAAGACACTCGGCCTCCAAAGAGGGTAGAGCATAAGCTCCAATGGCCGGTGTGTATTCCAGAACCAGAGTTCGGGTGAAGAATGAGATTTAACTCGCTCTTGCCTTAGGTAGAGGGTCCGATGTTCTCATCAGAATGATGAAACATCCTGAGGTCTGGCCTAAGCTTCCAATGGGAGGCTATGGATAAGCTGGGAAGTGCAACTCCCATTGGGCATCGATCAAGTCAAGCATAAGGTATGAGGTAAAACTTCTCTTGACCGATCGGTATCGATCGATGGGCTTAAGATAAGAAGTGAATGCACTCCATTCGATCGGTACATGATCGTGCTCCTTCGGTCTGATGAATGAATCCAATGGATTATAAACCAGAGACCCATGTCTTGGTTTATACGAAACTTCAGTGCAAGGCACTTTAGCTCAAACCACAACGCAGGAACACGATGAGCCTCTCATACCCTCCTTAGGAGATGGTAGTCAGGATCGAACAAGCCATCCTGGCCGGGAATGATCGTTCTTTCCTAACCACTCTCTCCATCCTCCCGCGAGACAAAGTCTCGGGGAGAAGGTCTAAGAAGATGCATAAGAGGGGAACCCAAGGGTAGATCTCGCGCCACGAAATCTTTCCCTTAGACTCCTGCTATTCAGGAATGATACCTTCAGCCAGAGCTCAGAAAGAGTGGATATGAAATCTCGGGCTCGGCTGATGATGGATCTAGGTGACTCAATATTTCCTCTGGTGGGTACCTCGTTGACCGGGATGCAAAGGGAGTTGAAATCCCGGAGATTCTCCACGATCTCTTTTCCCTTAACAGCGTCCAAGTACACAAAGGATCCTCCAGAGAGAGAATTAAGCCTCATGGCATCATCCTTCCGCAATCCAAACAAGAAGTGCTGGAGTAGCATCCAATCGGGAATGTAGAGGATCGGGCAATCTTCCACCACAGAGGCGAAACAATTCCATGCCATTCCTAGTGATTCCTCCTCACATTGCTTGAAACTGAGAATCTTGGTCCTTAACGAGATGACACGTCGTATCGGGAAGAATTGGGAGCAGAAAGCTGCCCTCAAACTTTCCCAAGTAAGGTAGTCTCTACCAGAACAACGGTGCCAATCCCGTGCTTTCCCAGAGAGGGATAGCAGGAAAAACTCTTTTTTGCGAGCATCTGGTGATTCTCCGGTTTTACCCTAAGTCTCAATCAGATGCTCGTAGTCTCTCACATGATCAAAGGGGTTCTCATGAATTAACCCCGAGAAGAATAAGGATATCTCGATGGGTAATGGGGGTGAAGGTAGAAGAAAACGAAAAAGATACATACGAGAATAGACGGGTTCGAAAGGTTAACAACAGCCGTCCCCGGCAATGGTGCCAAATGCTTGTTGGCGTTTCTTAACGTCACCACTAGGCGCCGTGGGTAGCGTGAGCGTGTAAGAAACTCCCGGGTACACTGGCGAGTGCGAACGAATCCGCAAGCGCACGGATACACCGTTGTAGCACTTCTCCCTTGGAGAATGAGTATTCCCATCGGGTTTCGTTCCTAGGACGGGAGAGTAACCAGAGAGGGTATATCCAAGGACACCAGCTACTACTGAGATAGGTAGGGATGTGAGAAGCACTTTCTTAAGGAACTTAACTCTCAAGATGGATCTGCCCGCTATTTGTCCTCTCCGTGCAGCGCCAGCCCATCTTAACTTTTTAGGGAGAGGCCAATGTTCTGGCAATGGGGCCCAACTCGGTACATAGGCGTAGAGGGTTTCAAAAGGTCCAACAGGCTGTCACCACTGTGGTCTACCTCTATTGTTACGCGAATGCGCTTGGTCTTCGTAGGATAACCAGAGTCCAGACACCACGTCTGCACTCCCGATAACTACTATAGCACGGTTACGTCTGTCGACCCGCTAACAACACTATAGCAACCCGTATAAATACGGGACCGCGAACTAGAGAGAGAACGGATCAAATCATACTAGTCATCAAGTTACGGAGCAGCAAGAAAGGTTTGGATGCAAACGAGATACAACTGACTTACTCAGCTAAACAGGATCAAAGCATGCAAACAGATATTTGAACTAATGTATTAGCTCTAAAGGATCGAAGCCTTGTGTCACGAAGAACACAAGCCTCGAACTTATGAATGAGCCAAGAACACAAGAACATATCATTCATGTATGATGTCCACTATAGTCTAAATAAGAAATGTTGAAATACTCACTTTGATCTAAATGAAGAACAAGCATCCACGAGGATATTAACTCACTCCTCACTCCTACTCTATCTATCAACTAATCCTAGTCTAGATCTCTTCTCAACTCCATTCTACCACATAGAGGTGAGAATCACCTCACATGGGCAGAATTAGAGAGAGGGAGAGAGCTACACAAGAGAGAAGTGGAACTTGAGAGCTTAAAGGTGTGTGTGAAATGAGGCCCCTCCCCCTCTATTTATAGGCAAGGGAGTGGCTTGCTCCGAGGCTCCAAATGCTCCAAAACACCCTGGGATGCAGCTAAGAGCCAATAGGAGGGAGACACGTGGAGGGCCAGGATCAACCGACCCAAGGTCGGTTCGGCCGAACCTAGGGTCGGTCGGCCCCTTCGGGTGGCCGCCTAGCCTATGCTTCCTCTGGCTCGCTTCCATGTGGGCCCTGATGCTCATCCTCTGTGCATGCCAAGTTTCCTGGTGGTTTGGTTAGCAAAGTGGGCCCATGGATCCATGTGATGCTGACGTGGCAGCGCGTGATTCATTGGGAGTTCTTCACATGGATTGGTGACATCATGGATCCAGGAGAATCCATGTAGCAGCCCCTCATTGGCCAAAACTTGAGTGCCTTGGATTGGAGTGGAGTGAATGTGCATAGATTCTTCTCATTTCCTATGCTAAATACCTGCATTCGAATAGACATCAACACTGGTGGAAAATATTAGTTTAAGCTACTATTCTAGTGTGGATGTGCATTTCATACTTTAATTTCCAGGAGTTGACGGCCATGAAAATGGTACTTAACAGCCTTCAACACAAAGCTGTGTCGTGGGCATACGTTTAATCTTAGCAAACATTTTTTCACAAGAATAAAAAAACAAAAAAGCCAAACTGGGAAGGGACAGCGGCCCCATTGGCCGGTTGCTGTGGACCTCCGCCGCCGCCTCGGTCGCACCGCCATCCATGCCCGCCGCAACCACCGCCACCACCACGCCGCCCCAGCCACCACCACCACGACGCCGCACGCCTGGGGTGGAGGCCGCCACGCTTGAAGAAGAGGTCACGACACAGCCGCGCCACTTGACCTCTGGAGGACGAGGAAGCCACTGCGCCGTAGATCTCGGGCCGGGAAGAGGAGCTTGCCGCAGGGGAAATAGCATCCGGGGAAGGAGCTCGCCGTAGATCTCGCGAGTCCTCTGGATCTCGAGCGGCCGTCGTCACTGCTGTATGGACCTCCGACCGCCTCCATATCTCCTCGCGCCGGCCACCGAGGGGAAGGTCACGCCCACCGCCGTGGAATCGCTACCGGGGAGGTAGCTCGAGGTGAGAAGGCCATCACCACCGCGCCAGAGAGGGAGGCCGAGCTTCTCCTTATGCGCCACCACCGCACCTCGCCCCACCGTTGTTCCTCACTGCCGGTGAGGGGCGAACGGAGGGGAGGGGAGGGGAGGGGAAGCAGGAGGGCCCAACGGGCCTAACTGTCATTCATGCGCCACCGTCGCACACCGCCTAGGCTGGGAGGGGAGGGAGAGGTGGTAGATCTGAAGGCAGGGAGGGAGGGAGGAAGGGAGGCGGAGGCGGCGGTGGCAGAGAGAGGGGGAGGCAACGGAGGTAGGGAGGAGTGCGTCGAGAGAGAGAGGCGGCAGATCTGCGGGTGGGAGAGAGGAGGCAGGGGAGGGGGTGGGCTTATATAGGTAGGGTTTTAGGGAGGGTCACCGATGGGTTTGTGGGTCGGATTTGGGCCGGCTTTGGCCTTTCGCTCAGATTCGGCTCACTGTAAAAAAATCCAAAAAGTGATTGAAATGCATTTAATTAGTATAATATAGCAAACAAATGTAAAAATGTGTCAAATTTTAACATGGAGTACCACATGTTGTATATGAAGAGTAGAAAAATTTTGAATTCAAATTCCAATTTGAGCGTCACTTTGCTTACAAACCTAGCCACTTCTTCATAACTCTATGAAACTTCTTGAGATGTTTCAGATTTTAGTTTCTAAGCATCGTGCGTGACAAAATGTGCGAAATTCACTCAATTTTGTAACACAGCCTCCTTGTATGATATCATAAGATATTGACAAATTTTATGATTTTCAGACTTCATTTGTGTTTCTTAAAATTTTAAAATCATTCAGGCGCACGTCTGTGATCGTGTTTCCTAAACAAGATTTTGGAAATTTCTTTTCATTTCAAATTTGGTTAAATAATATGAATATTTTTCCACTTATTTTCTTCTATTATTTGAATCAGTTACAATTCAAATTTGACTTGACTCAAAAAATTGCTTAAAATGCAATTAATTAATTAAATATAGAAAAGAAATACAAAAATGTACCAAATTTTAACATAGAGTGACACATGTTGTACGAGGAGAGTAGAAAATGTTTAGGGTATAAAATATAAATATAGTTATGAGTTGCTTCACAAATATCCCTTCTATATTCAATCGATAAAGAAAACACATATTTAAATTGAAAACTTTGAAATATTTTCTTACTAAAAGTTGTAGATATTTTTGAGATGTACAATTGTGATATACCATTTTTCTTTATCAAAAGTTATATGAAAAATCTATGTAAACATTTTGAGGTGGAAAGAGAATTTTTTTTGCTATCGACTGCAAAAAAACACGCGACAAAATTCAATTTTGTTGTACCGTGAGTCAGCTTCCAGGCTCACGACAAATATGTATTTTGCCATGAGACGGCCTCTAGGCTCACGGCAAATGGCTATTTTGATGAGCCTTGATTTTGCTGTGAGCTTTGGTCATGACCGCCAAAAAAAACTCACGGCATACTCCCGTTTTCCGATAGTGAAATTAAATTAAACATGCACGGATGCACTAGTTCAACGTTTGCACCTCTCCAAATCCTGCACGCCGCATCTCACTTGGTGCAAGCTTTCAGTCCGTTCAAACAGCTCCTCGACGGAGTATAATTCATCGGGCGCGCCTTAAATAACTCGCGTTCGCTTCGTCCGTGCAAGCCTAAATACGGCCGATGTACGGCGACGGAGTGTTGATTACAGATTAGTTTCCATTTTCGCCTGAGGCCGCCTGTACGGACGACGTCAATCCGAAGCTTGCCTCGGCCCGCCGCCAACATGTCCGTCGAGGAGTCCGGCGACACCTGCTACCGGTGGAGCCGCGATTTCGCCGTGGCCCACGCGATGTTCGGCGCCGGGCTCATCACCCTGCCGGTGGCCGTCCTCTACCTCGCCAGGAGCCCGGACACGGGCGGCGCCGCCTTCTTCGCCCTGTTCGCTGTCTTCGTCGCCGCCGCTAGCCTCACTCTCTGCTTCCGCTTCTACGCGGAGCTCAAGCGCCCGCCATGGCCGCGCTGCCTCTCCGCGGTATCGGCGGCGTCCGCCGCCGGCGGCGGCGGCGGCGGCGGCGATGAAACGACGACGACGGCGTCGGGGGCGATGCTGTCGCATGACCTCGGATACCCAGGGCAGCCGGTGATGACCCGCGTTGAGAACTGCTAGGAACGCTGTGGTGGCAGCGTTACGGACTGCGCGGTGTGCCTGGGCGAGGTGCAGAAGTGGGAGACGGTGCGGCGGCTGCCGGCGTGCGGGCAGGTGTTCCACACGGAGTGCATCGACGTGGGTGGCGGGGCACGCGCGCGACGTGCCCGGTTTGCCGGCGCGGTGTGACCTTGCTGGCGCTCAACGGCCGCGAGAGGTCGTCGTGGACATCGGAGTTGGAGCGACGACACCAGCGCAGCCCGGCATGGTCTTCACGGGGCAGGCCAGCGGGGTTGCAGTTCGTGCCGGGTTCACGCGTAAAAGTATGTTTGTTCCCAGCCACACTTTGTCACGTATAATCTTTAGCAAGTTTGATCAATTTGGTAGAACCAATTTTGACCTGCACATGTTATAGAGTTATAAAAAGTGTGACAAGATTTCCTTTACCATATGGCAAAGTATGATTTTCAAAAAAAAAGTACCACACTTTGTTAAGGCTTACAACACGGGAACATATATGGTGAAAACCACAACCTTCGTAAAAACTCGTGCAAATCATGGTAAAAAAGTTGTCTAAATTCACTAAAAACCACACATGTAGATGATATAATGATACATAATCTCGTAAAATATCTTGTCCAAACTCGACTTCATTTGTGAGATATCTCACAAATGAAGTCGAGTTTGGACAAACATTTTACAAGATTGTGTATCATCATATCATCTACATGTGTGATTTTTGTTATGAATTTAGATAACTGTTTTATCATAGTTTACACAGTTTTTCACGAAGGTTGTTGTTAACAGAATGGTTTGCACCGCAAGCCTTATACAGGATTGTATGCGTGAGTGTATAGCTTCTTGTATAGGAAGAAAGGGAAGTTGTTTAGATGTATATCTCTTGTAACTTGTACACCAAGATGTAAGCTACGTTGGGGGCTCTTCCCAACTATATCAACATGTTGCAATCGTGAGCCCGAGAAGGCATCACGTTCCTGCCATTTCCATATGGTAATCAGAGCCACATTCACACAATCATCTTCAGGATCTCCCATGGTGTTTTCGTCCTCTTCCGTGCCTTCTGCTATCGCGCCTCTAGCTTTCCCTGTGACGGAGAAGCTCACCCGTGCCAATCACCACATGTGGAAGGCACAAGTCCTTTCGGCTCTCCACGGCGCACAGAAGGTGTCGTTCCTCGAAGCAGATGTCGTGCCTCCACCGAAGACCATTGCTGACAAGGATGGCAAGTAGGTCGCCAATCCAGAGTTTGATCTCTGGAACGCCCATGATCAGCAGGTTCTAAACCTGTTGCTCTCGACGTCCACTCGCGAGATTCTCTCACAGATCTCGTCGAGCTCCACGGCGGCTCAAGCCTGGACTGCAATCGAGGCCATGTTCGCCTCCCAGTCCAGGGCGCGTGTCGTCAACACGCGGATGGCCCTTGCCACCGCGCAAAAGGGCAACTCCAAAATCTCCGACTACTTCGCCAAGATGAAGTCACTGGCGGATGAGATGGCCTCCGCCGGCAAGAAGCTTGAAGACGAGGAGATTGCCTCCTACATCCTCGCCGGACTCGATGTTGAATTCAACCCCGTCGTCTCTGCGATGGCGGTGCGCGTCGAACCGATCACCCTCAGTGAGCTCTTTACCCAACTTATTTCTTTTGAGCAAAGAATGGATCTACTAGTTGGGAATGGCTCCAACTCCTCCGCGAACTCGGCCTCACGTGGTCGCGGTGGGGGAAACTGGCGTGGCCGTGGTCGTGGTGGTGGTCGTGATCGCGTCAGCCGCACCGGAGGGCGCCAAGGCGGAGGAAGGAGCGGTCAAAACGGTGATCGCCCCACCTACCAACTGTGTGGCATGGATGGCCACATAGTTCTACGCTGCTACAAGAGGTTCGACACCTCGTTCACCGGCGTCTCGGACGGCAAGTCTGCGTCCACTACGACAACCAACTACGGCGTCGACTCCAACTGGTACATGGACACCGGCGCCACCGACCATATCACTAGAGAACTCGACAAGCTGACCATCAGGGACAAGTACTCTGGTGGCGATCAGGTCCACACCGCCAGCGGAGCAGGTATGATGATTGATCATATTGGTCATAGTATTCTACATACCCCTAGTAGAGATCTGGTTCTTAAAAACATTCTGCATGTGCCTCAAGCATCAAAAAATCTTGCCTCTGTTCATCGCATAGCAAAGGATAACAATGTCTTTCTTGAGTTTCATCCGAATCACTTTTTCATTAAGGAACAAGCGACGAGGAGAACAATCCTTCGAGGCAAGTGTGAGAGAGGCCTTTATCCACTGAAGTCATCATCGAATAAGCAAGCCTGTTCTGCCACAAATAAGCCGACGACCTCCCTGTGGCATAGCCGCCTTAGCCATGCTGCACTTCTAGTCGTTCATCAAGTCCTCAGCCGGAACAATTTGTCTTTCTCTTCAGATCAAAATAAAGGTGCGGTCTGTGACGCATGCCAGCAAGGCAAGAGCCATCAACTGCCGTATCCGCAATCGTCTAGTGTATCTAGGCATCCCTTAGATCTCATTTTCTCTAATGTATGGGGTCCGGCCCCAAGTTCCTTTGGCGGATACAATTATTATGTTAGTTTTATTGATGATTTCAGTAAATTCACTTGGATCTAGCCACAAATCTGAAGTGTTTCAGTGATTCACTGATTTTCAAAACCTTGTTGAAAGGTTATTTAACCGGAAAATAATCGCTGTACAGACCGATTGGGGAGTAGAATACCAGTGTTTAAACTCCTTTCATCGTGTTGGCATCTCTCACCATGTCTCATGCCCTCACGCTCATCAACAAAATGGGTCAGCTGAGAGAAAGCACAGGCACATAGTTGAAATGGGTCTATCTCTTCTGGCTCATGCATCCATGCCACTCAAGTATTGGGACCAAGCTTTCCTCACTGCTACCTTCCTAATAAATCGTCTACCTTCAAAAGTAATCCATGATTCCACACATTTAGAACTTTTTTTCCAGCAAACAGCTGATTATTCCTCCTTGCGCACTTTTGGTTGTGCGTGTTGGCCTAACTTAAGGCCATATAACACTAGAAAACTCCAATTTTGCTCTAAGAGGTGTGCGTTTCTCGGGTATAGCAATCAACACAAAGGTTTTAAGTGCCTATATAGCAACTGGTCGCATCTATATATCCCGTGATGTTGTGTTTGATGAGCATGTTTTTCCTTTTGCTCAATTGCATCCTAACGCCGGTGCTCGGCTTTGCGCTGAAATTTCCCTTCTACCAGATTCATTACTAGGGGGTGTTAATACTAATGATCAATTTTTGATTAATTCATCAAGGCCTGGCAACTCCTTTGCAGATTCAAGCGGAGCATCTCCTGATAATTTTGTACACAATGGTGAAAATTTGGATGAAAACAACCTTGATTTGATGCAGTTTCTAACCCCTACAACACCTGGCTCGGCGATCGGAGCTGATGTACCTGCAGCACTGCCAGGCGGATCACCCCTGGATCTGGCGCCTGACTCCCAGGGTGCGGGGGCTACTCCCGACGTGCAGCGTGGCTCGGTGTCGCCACCAGCGGATACAACCCACGCGCCCTCGTCCAGCAGCGGCGCACCATCTGGAGAGGCGGGGGCAGCGCAATCCCACTTGGCCGACAGGCCGCTGCAGGAGCGCCATCTGGCTTGCCTGCTCTGGCTGACGGGAGACAGCCACCTTCGGTGGATCCTGTTGAGATTTCCCCGGTCGGATCTTCTACGCCGTTTGGATCTCCTGCTCCTTCAACAACACCAGCAACAGATATGCCACCGCAGTCAACTCGTCCTGCTACTCGACTTCAGCAGGGATTCGCAAGCCAAAGTAGTACACTGATGGCACAGTACGGTATGGTCACCTAGCTACTATTTCTGAACCAACAAATCTTTCTGATGTACTCAATAATTCACAATGGCGCAATGCAATGGAAGCTGAGTTTCAAGCATTGATCAAGAACAACACCTGGCATCTGGTTCCTTCTTCTCGCCATAATAATATAATTGGGGGCAAAGTGGGTGTATAAGATCAAGCGAAAGGTTGATGGCATGATTGATCGGTATAAGGCTAGGCTCGTTGCGAAAGGGTATATGCAACGATATGGAATAGACTACGAGGATACTTTCAGTCCTATAGTCAAGGCTGCAACAACTCGACTCATACTATCTCTTGCAGTATCTCAAGGGTGGCATCTTCGCCAACTTGATGTACAAAATGCATTCTTACATGGGATCTTGGAAGAAGAAGTATACATGGAACAGTCACCGGGCTTCGAAGACAAGAGCAAACCAGGGTATGTGTGTAAACTTGACAAAGCCTTATATGGCCTTAAATAGGGCCCTCGAGCTTGGTATTCTCGTTTGTGCAATAAGCTTATAGCCCTCGGTTTTGTCCCGTCCAAAGGAGATACATCTCTATTTTATTTCAGCAAAGGAGGATATACTATGTTTATTCTCGTCTACGTTGATGATATCATTGTTGCAAGCTCCTCGCAACAAGCCACATCAGCTCTCTTACGGGACCTTGAAAAGGACTTTGCACCAAAGGATCTCGGTGAGTTGCATTACTTATTGGGAATTGAAGTTAAGAAGTGTAAAGATGGACTTGTGCTCACACAGGAGAGGTATGCAACTGATATTCTTGAGCGTGTAAATATGAGCAAGTGTAAACCAATCAGCACTCCTATGGCAACTTCAGAAAAATTGTCTATACATGATGGTGAGAAGATCGGTCCAGGAGACTCCACACGGTACAGGAGTATTGTTGGAGGCCTGCAGTATCTAACTCTGACAAGACCAGACATTTCATTTGCAGTTAATAAGGTCTGTTAGTTCTTACATTCACCATCATTGGTCCATTGGCTAGCTGTAAAAAGGATTATTCGGTATATCAAAGGAACCATCAAGCATGGCTTGCACATGAGGAAGTCCAACTCTAGACTTGTGAGTGTATTTTCAGATGCAGATTGGGCTAGCTATCCAGATGACAGAAGATCCACTGGTGGTTTTGGAGTGTTCCTCAGATGCAATCTTATATCGTGGAGTGCACGCAAACAACCTACGGTGTCTAGATCAAGCACAGAAGTAGAGTACAAGGCACTTGCAAATGCAACAGCTGAGGTGATGTGGGTTCAGAAGTTGCTCTCTGAATTGAGAGTGCCACATCCTAGAGCAGCTCGACTTTGGTGTGACAATCTAGGGGCAAAGTACTTGACAGAGAACCCTGTCTTTCATGCACAGACAAAGCATGTGGAAATAGATTTCCACTTCGTACGAGAACAGGTGGCCAAGAAATCTTTGGAGGTAAGATTCATAGGCACAGGAGATCAACTGGCTGATAGTTTTACAAAACCAGTTTCAGCAGAAAGTCTTCGAACATTCAAGTACAATCTCAACATTGTAGAGAGTTGAGATTGACGGGGATGTTAACAGAATAGTTTGCACCGCAAGCCTTATCCAGGATTGTATGCGTGAGTGTATAACTTCTTGTATAGGAAGAAAGGGTAGTTGTTTAGATGTATATCTCTTGTAACTTGTACACCAAGACGTAAGCCACGTTGGGGGCTCTTCCCAACTATATCAATACGCAACCGTGAGCCTGAGAAGGCATCACGTTCCTGCCATTTCCACAGTTGTGGTTTCCACCAGGTAGGTGTGAAAAATGGTGGCTAGCAACCGAGCATGCCCGAAAGGAATGTGATTTTACATACCAAAGGTGTCTCTATGATTCCCACATTTTGATGTAGTCACCATTTTCTCCCTTTCGATGCAAGCTATTTTTTTCTCGTCGCTCCTTAGAAGTTGGAGAAGAAGTAGAGTATTGGGAAAGATGACGGCTTCGACCCAGATGCACTACATATACTAGGCTAGTGATCTCCCCAGAAGACAGCTTCAGCTTGTGGCTCGACAGAAGAACCACTCCACTAGAACCATTAAGTATACGGTATATTAAAGTTATGTTTATGTATGATATTGACTGATGAAATCCCCGCATGCACATGCACGTGACTAGCTTTACTTGTAATCACCTTAGTTACAACTTTGTAATTCCTTCTCTACTCCCCTTGTACTTTGTCTGTTATGCCAGGCTTATTATGTGTATGGTGTCTTTTCACTCGAAAATATAGTAGGTGGGAATACTCCCCCCATATTGTTTGAGAAAAAAAAAATCACTTCATGCATGAATAAACTACATACATGTGGTTTGCATTTGGTTTTGCCCTTAAAAAACCGGGTGTGATAGTGATTTTGATAACATAAGGGTTAGAGCATCTCCAAGAGTTTGCCAAATTTTACTTAGCAAATCTTGTGTTTTGCCAACTTCTAAAAAGATATGCTAAGTAAAAAAAGAGTGTATCTCCAACAGTTTGACATAATTCATTTGCCAAAACAAGATCTAACTTACATCAGGAACATGAGAGAAACAAAATTATGTTTATGTCATTCCACCTCTTGAAAACTTACATTATGAACCTAAAACAGAAACAAAATTATTTTTATCTCCTTCCACCTCTTCTGATACGGATGGATGCGCCGCGGATACTAGCGCGCATATATACGTGCACAGAGGCTGTTTTTCAACTTGGGATAAATGACAACTTGGGATGGGGAACTGTGGTAGAATGTTTTTTCTGTTTTTGAGAAAAAAAGAATGGCAACATGTGACGGGAACTGTTGGAGATGCTCTTATTTAAGTTATTTTCATAACAATAGAGGTGAATAATTGAGATAAAATTTAGAGAGTTACTTTAGATGGTTTTCATAATGTAGAGGTTATTAATTTTCCAAAAAAGGGAAAAATCTAATCTAATAGCTACTATTATTGTTGATTATTGGACTCTACAGAAATGACAGATGTTTATGGTTTCTATAAGAAATTTAAGATTTATCACTTTTTGTATTTCGTTTTGAGGTTAGCATGAACACTTCAAAATAAGCCTCTGATTATTAACAGAAAGACCGTTGGGACCTAACACAGTTAAGTCAACCAAATGTTATCTTGTTCTATCACAGTTAAGTTTGTCCTTTTGCACTGGCTCCAAGATTAATCAAGTTGTTAGCACGTGAACCATCTGGTTAGGATCAGTTCACGTCGTCGTATCATGATCGGGATACGAGAGGCACATGAGCACATGTGGATGTGGGCAAGTTCCTCGGTCAACTAGCTATTTGCGTGCTGTCTTGAGTTGTATACTGAATTACTGACACAGTGTGCAGTGACATCCATCCCCACAACACTAACACTGAAAACCTCCTGCTGTTCTACATTCTTGACTATACTCAAGGAGTCAGACAAAGGTAACCAATCCCCTCTGCACCTCATCTTCCTTGGATCACAAAATGTGAAGTAACTGTTTGGAATTTCAATTCCTTCCTGAATTCTGCAGTTATATTCCTTACTGAATTCTGCAGTTATCCTAAAGGCCACATCAATGGAAGCCAGCATCAAGGTCGTCACTAGCTTGCTGCTGAATCTTGCCTTGTTCTTGTCATGTCTATCCGGCGCCGTCTCCTTCAATCCGTCGTCTCATCACGTAAGCATGTCGTCGAAAGGACCCATCCATCATGACTACACACGCTTCGCCGACGCCGAGCGGCACTGCCAATCCGTGCTCTCCTCAGCAGCGGAGCTCGGCGCTGAAGTTGCTGGCCGTGCCGGCATCGGCCGGATGCAACAACAGCTATCCTTCAGGAATGGGGACTGGAGCCAGGACGCCGGCCAAGCCCCTCTATTTCCGTTCCAGGGAAGCTATGCTGATGATGCGGCGGCGGCCGGTCCTGAATTTCTTGAAGCTGTTCCCCTTGCGTCCTTTTCGCTGAGGCACACGGACATGTTGCCACGGCGAGGGGCTCGGACGGCCTTCAACGTCAGCGGGATCCTCAGCTTCACCGTCAGCCGCAACTGCTGCTGCTCGTCCATGGAACGGGAACCACGCACATCGCCGGAGTTCGAGCTCCGGCCTGGGGTCGCTGGGCTCTATGTGCTGCTCCAAGGTGTGTACACCGAGACGAAGTCGACAGGGAGCGGCGGTGGCGAGAGGGTGCTGTGTATGGTCGGGGACGCTGTCCTCCCCGTGCGTGGCAGCAACAGCACGGACCCTTGGGACTGGGCCAAGAACCATGGCCGCGACGATGGCGAACTGAAGCCGCCGGTCGTGGCCGACGGCAACATCCTGCTCGTGCTCCGGTACCCGAAGGCTGCCACGCTGACAACTCGCGCCGTGCGCGGCGAGATGACGAGCACGAGCGCCGAGTCCGACGCCGCCTACTTCGACACCGTCCGCCTGGTGTCGCAGCTCGGCCTCGGGTACGACTCCGGCTACCAATTCCAGCCGGAAGATACGGAGCTTGATGCCGTCGCTGGGTGCAGCAACGACCCAATCTTCCATGACGGTGCCGACGCCACGGAGCTCCTGAACAGGGCCGCCTCTCCCTGCGACATCGTCCACCAATCCGCTCCCGGTCAGGTGACGGAAGTGATCCCGAACTGGAACTGCGAGGGGACCAACGTGTTCTGCAGCCGGGTCGGGCCGTTCGAGACCGGCAGCCCCACCACGAGAAGTATGCAGGACACGGCGTTCACCCGTTCTGGCATCGCGGTGCAGGGTCTCCAGTGCGAGCAGACGTCCAGCACCGACGGCACGGCGGCCGCAAGGGTGGCGGCCGTGTTCCGCTACGTACCCCCGTGGGAGCACCAGTCCATGGCGGCCCAGCGGACCGGCCTGAGCTCCATGACCTTGTCGGCCGAGGGCATGTGGACCGCTTCCACCGGGCGGATATGCATGGTGGCCTGCCTCGGCGGTGACAAGGAGGCATGCCACTACCGCGTGACGCTCTCGGTCCGGAAGACATTCTCCATGGCTCGCCGAGGCAACAACATCGGGCAGATAACCGCCATGGATGGGAGCCACGCTCCGGTCTTGTTCCAGCAGCGCGTGACACCAAAAGAGCTATGGTTTGGCTCCGGCGGGCAGCGCAAGTCGTACACTTACACCAAGGTCGAGCAGGCTCGGGAGCTGCTGCTACGGGCCAAGGTCAAACCAACTGGATTTCGCGACACCAACATTGCCAAGTTGCTGCTCAGCTATCCAAACATAAACATTGACGGCGCTGCCGATGACTTGGTGAGCCTCTCCAACCTCGCCGGCGATCTTAATCTCTTCTTTCGATGCGAGGTGAAGCCACCTTTCGTGCTGGGATGGATCGAGGAGTCGCTTTTCGAGCTCCAGATGCTCTCTGTCGCCCCCCTCGTCGGAACCTATTCTCCCAAATTTCAGCAGCAATTTCAGGGTGGTGCGTTTAGTATGCGGATGGAACAGCTTGCTAGAGTTAAGAGTCCACGCCGTGCAGAAGCAGCAGATACTACTGATGTGTCTGCAGAGTTCACGGCAACCAGGAACAATTTCCTCGGTCCAAGTCCGGTGATGTCGTTGGAGGGCGTGTACAACCCGGAGGATGGGCGAATGTACCTGATCGGCTGCCGGAACGTCCATGCCCCATGGCGAGCCCTGTCGAAGAGAAGCGACCTTGAAGACGGGATGGACTGTTCCATAGAGGTGACAGTGGAGTACCCGCCGCCGACGACGCGGTGGCTGGTCAGCCAGGCGGCGAAGGTCTTCGTCGCCAGCACGACACTACCGGAAACGGAGCCTCTGCCGAGAGCTCCAGGCTTTGCCGAGAGCGCTCTCGGCAGAGGTCTGCTTTGCTGAGAGTAATGGGCCCGCTCTCGGCAGAGATAACGCCCACGGCGCAGAGGGCCTTTGCCGACTCGGCAGAGAGAAAGCCCACGGCGCAGGATCTCTTTGCCGAGAGCCAAGGGGCCCAGGCTCTCGGCAAAGGGCGCAGCAGACGGCGCACGGGCGACGCCGTCACGGCCCTCCCCCGCCGTTAGCCCCGGCCCTCTTTGCCGAGAGCCTAGGCCCCCTGGCTCTCGGCAAAGAACTAACGCACGGCACCTCCCGCCTTTGCCTAGAGCATTTCCTCTTTGCCGAGAGCCTAACAAGAACTCACGGCAAAATGTATGACAAAACTTCACATTTTCGGCTTCAAACTTTTCCCTTGCTCAACACACACTAATACAGAGTACATGTTCAAAATTGGCGCCATTTCGACTCAGTTTGCTATATTTAATAATTTTACTTCGTTATTCGTAATTTTTTCGTATACGTCCGATATGAACTGCAAGTGTATGAAATGTTAGAGTAAAGTTGTTAGAAAAATGATATTCATGTTCATGAGATATCTCTAACACTCTGTACATGAAATGAAGCTAACTTTCCGTCATTGGGTTCTCTGATCGTGATGAAGATCGTGAGGTAGACAGGTTGTAAAATTGTATAAAATTCAAATAAAGTTTGAAAATCACGAATTTTGTCAAGCGCTCATGATATCGTAGGTTGAGTTTGTGGTAAAAATTTGAGAATGTTTTGAAAACTTTAAAACATACACTGTTTAGAAATCAGAACATCTCACGAGAAGTTTCAAAAATTTTGAACTAATGTCACTTGATTTGGAGACTTAGACAAATTCAAATTTGTGTTTGACCACAAAATTTTTTTTATAAGTAATATGCAACATAAATGGTACCATGTAAAGTGTTGGTATTTTTTCTCACGTATTTGGTATTTTTAAAATTAAATTTGGTTCAGAAATTCTGTGCCGAGAGTAATGCTCTCAGCACAGAGGTCCCCTCTGCCGAGAGCTACCAGGTTGGCTCTCGGCAAAGAAGTCGTGCATGCGGGCCCACTGCTGGTCAAACGGCAAGGGTGCTTTTGGTGGGCCCGCTGTCCCCTCTGTGCCGAGAGCCAGATCTCAAGCTCTCGGCAAAGAGGTGGGCCCACCTATTCCCCACAGTTCGGTCAAACGACCGGGCCTGCAGGTGGGCCCCAAACCACTCTCTGCCGAGAGCCAAGATCTAGGGCTCTCGGCAAAGAGGTGGGGCCACCTCTTCCCAACGTTCGGTCAAATGGCCGGGGACTGCAGGTGGGCCCCCGCCCCACGCTTTACCGAGAGCCAAGATCTAGGGCTCTCGGCACAGCTTTGCCGAGAGCACTAGATCTAGGCTCTCGGCAAAGCCGGCATGCCGGGCCCACTGTCGGCCACACACACAACACACACTGCCACAACACACACGCCAACACACACACGCCAACACCCGCCCCGCCGCCGCCGTCGTCAAGCCGCCCAGCCGTCCATCCGCGCCGCCGCGCCGCGCACGCCCACCGTGCCGCGCCGCCGCAACGCCGCGCCCACCGCGCCCCACCGCCGCGCCCGCGCCGCCGCGCCCGCGGTCGCGCCCGCCCGCCCCTGCCCGCCCCTGCCCGCCCGCCCGCTGCGCCCCTGCCCGCCGCGGTGCGCCTCCGCCCGCGCCGCCGTGCCCCAGCCCGCCCCCGCGCCGCCGCCCCTGCCCCCCACACCCCCCACCGCCGGGGGGATTTGGTAAGTAATTTTTTGTCCGCAATTTTAGTCAGAAATTTTAGTTAGCAATTATAATTAGCAATTTTAGTTAGATATTTTAGGTAGTAATTATAGTTAGCAACGTGGCTCTCGGCAAAGGAGCGTCCCGTGGGGCCATGCGCAGGCCTCTGCCGAGAGCGCTGGTCCCCAGCTCTCGGCACAGGCGCCCTCTTTGCCGAGAGCAGGAGCCACGTGGCTCTCGGTAAAGCCGCGTGCCATGGGACCCTGCACGGGCCTCTGCCGAGAGCGGTGGTCCCCAGCTCTCGGCACAGGCCGGCTCTTTGTCGAGAGCTCTGTGGCCCGGCTCTCGGCAAAGCACCTGGGCCCCACGCGTAACGGCGTGACCCGGGCGACGGTGTGAAAGCCTCTGCCGAGGGCCAGGTGGGCCTCTCGGCACATATTTGCCAAGAGGATATCCGCCTGCTCTCGGCAAAGCGGCCTTTGCCGGCCCAGCTGAGCCGAGAGCATCCTCTCGGCAGAGCCTCTGCCGAGAGGAAAGGGCCCTCTTCCGAGAGGATCCCCGCTCTCGGCAAAGTGCTCGAATCCGGTAGTGCGAGGGTCGAGGACGACCCGCTCTACTTCAACAGGACTGAGCTCCACTCGCTGCACGTCGTGTATCGCGAGCAGCGGCGGGACGAGCTGACGGAGCCGGTGGTGGAGAGGCTCCTCTGCGTCGCCATGCTGTCGGTCACCATCGCCGCCACCACCACCCAGCTGCGCTACGTGAAATCCCACGCCGACGTCACGTCGTACATCTCCCTCGTGATGCTCGGCGCCCAGGCCCTCGGCTACAGCGCCACACTGGTCACGGATGCCAAGATGCTGCCTGCGTGGCCGACGCCGAGGTACAAGCCCTACAGTGACAGTCTGGGCTGGGACATGGACTGCTCCATCAAGGCGCTCACCCTCGCCGCGCTTCTCCTCACGGTGCGGCTCGCCCAGAAGGTGTGGCGGTCGAGGGCCCGGGCGCGGGCGCGGTCACCACTCGAACCTGGGCGCGTCCCGGGTGACGGCGCGGTGCTCCTGTGCAGCTGCGGCGTGCACTTGGGCGGTCTCTTCTTCGTCCTCGCCGTGCACTGGCTGAGCACCTACGGCAGCACGTCAACAGCTCAGCTGACACCTGGCACGGTGATCTACAACGAAGCGCAAGGGATGCCGTCGTCGTACACGCGCACGCGGGCCGCCATCGTCGAGCGGCACGTCGGCGTCGTGAAGGAGTGGTTCTTGCTCCCGCAGGTCATCGGCAACGCCCTCTGGCGCGTCAACTGCAGGCCTCTCGCGGTGTGGTACTACGCCGGAGTCACCGCCGTGTGCCTGCTGCCACATGTTTACGGCTACCTCCGGCCGCCGGTGGTCAACACTTACTACTCTGAGTTCGCGGCTCACAACGATGTCATGGACTTCTACTCAAAGGTGAGTGCCGTGGTGGTTCCCGTCGTCGCCTTCATGCTCGCCCTCGTTGTTTATGTGCAGCAGCGCTGCAACTACAAGATCGTCGGCTGGGCAATGGGGACGGAGAATAATAAGCTGCAGCATACCTACTGAAGCATTGTGCAACTGCTACCTAGTACTCTGTTTTGTGTCAGCATCTCTAGGTTTCTTTCGCATAAGGGTGTGTTTAGAAGCCAAAATTGGGAAGCAAAATTGGGATATTTTGCACGGATTTTGGGCTGAAAAGCACTGTTCCGAACTGAAAAGCATTGTAGCACTTTTCATTTGTTTGTGGTAAATATTGTCCTACCATGGCCTAACTAGGCTCAAAAGATTTGTCTCGCAAAGTACATCCAAACTGTGTAATTAGTTTTTGATTTCATCTACATTTAGTACTCCATGCATGTACGGACATTTTTGATGTGATGTTTGATGTGACGGGGAATCTTCTTTTTTTTGGACATGGGCTATTCTTTTTTTTCATCATGCCTTGAGCATGTATATATATATATATATATATATATATATATATATATATATATATAGCCCATGTCTCTTTTTGAAGGACACTTCTGGAGAGAGATGTCACACCACATATGGAGTTTTATTTTTATGGAATGGATAAATGGTACAATGCTAACTCCCAGTGTAGAAGCATAGCAAGGGGAAAATAGGTGGGGTGCACATAAATCTTGATCACGAAAGTAATGAAATGAATTCTCACAAGGGTCACAGAATTTGACAAAGCTCAAAGTAATGACAAGCAACAAATGAATCAAAGGTTTTTACCTACAGGGATCATATGGCTCTAATGGGACGGAGGCACATCAAAGAGGAGCCTTTCCAAGAGGTTTTGAGTTTTCAAAAATAAATTCCCCAAGAGAGTTAGTCATCAGAGCAAAAGATCATATCATCCAGCCATATCATACTAATCAATTACTTGGGTGAACATGCTTGTCCTTAAGAAGATTTTGGTTCACAAGCATCAGGCAGAAAGCAAGGAATAAAACATATGTAAGTCTACTCAGGTACAAATGAGTTGGGTGATATTTAGCATCATCATTCGAGTTTTAGTTTAGAGATAGAAGATATAGCTTATAAAACTCAGGAATGAAAGAGAGTGAGTTGTCGAGATGCAAACCGGCGCTATGCATAGAAGGTGAACCGTGAGAGGCTCTCCACAGGAGTGAACTCGTGCGGGTCCCGTTCAGGTTCTCGGTAGGTGATCGATCGGCTAGCGCGGAGTGCTCGCAGTGGGTACATACGAAAACATCGCTCTTGCATTGGGAGAGTCGTGGCTCTTCTCCCACACTGTCTCGAACCTAGATGTCCTCGAATTCAAAAAGACCAAAGTAACGACACAAAGGGTGGCTAAACCGGGTTACATGACCGGTGAGCCACTTTATTCAAATTCAAAATGTTTTAATCAAAATGATTAGGCGCTTACACACATGCAAAGGGAAATAAATGAAATAAAGGGAAACAAAGGGAAACCAACCTAGACCTAGACTAGCGTCTAATGAACTAAAGTTGGGGCTAATCCCCACTACTCAGCATCATAGAGGGTTGCATGCCTCGTGGCCGAGAACAGCCTCCTCATCTTCGCACAAAGGCCGCGGCGAAGGTCACGGATGTCGTCTCTGAGCTCAGCCAGGTCCAACTTCTGCTCTGAGTAAGCAGCCCTGAGCTTCTCATTACTGGCCTCCAATTCCTTCATCAGCGGGGTCAGCTTGGCCACTGAGGAGAGCCTGGGGACTTGCTCGGTTGCCCGAGTCCTCTCCCTGGACCTCTTAGTGTAGGGCGGCGGTGGCAACCCGTCGTCCAGGCCAATGTCTTCCTCCTCTTCTGGCAGGACTGGAGCTGGGCGCCCTACGGGAGCCTTCTCCTTGGGCAACGCCGGTTTGAGGGTCACCGGCGGCTGCGGTGAAGGAGCAGACTGTGCTGAGCTCGTCTGCCCTCCAGCCAGCGACGATCCAGGTGTGCTAGGTGGAGCGAGCGGCAACCCCCTGGGGCGAAGCTAAGCCGTGGTTGGCCTGCCATAGGGGCTGGCCGCCCATCTCATGTGCCTCTTCCCAGGCGAGGCGGAGCGCCGTGAGGGCGGTGTGCCTGGAATCCTCCCGCTCGGCAGGATGGTGGCGAGCGGCGAAACATCCAGGACACCAGCAACCATTGCGAGGTCCGCAGCGGGAGCGGCAACAATGGAGGGGTTGCCTCCTGCCCCGAGGCCGGTGGACGAGGTGGAACCGTCGAAAGGGACAACGCTCCTCCCGGCCATGGAGGCGGAGATGAGCTGAGGAGTTGAGGTGGAGGAGATGGGTTTCGCGATGCGAAAACTTGTCGGGCGGCAGAGAGAAGGGTTCTGGAGGAGAATGAGACGCACACGCGAAAGAAGAAGGGGAGAGGAGGCACCAGGGTTTCGGCCGAACCAGGGTTCGGTCGGCCCCCTGTGGGCCCCTCTGGTCCTCCCCCTTCTCGTGTGGGCTCAAGCAGGTCTCAGGATCGACGGCCCAGGTGGATTCCCCGAGATGGAAGGATTGGCTTAGGCTTAAGGTTAAAATAAGGTTGAGGTTGAAAATTTCACCTTCAACTTTATAACAACCTTGGCCAAACCGTGATATGTCCAAAAGAATCTGTGGGAAATTACCTTGGTGACACACTAGGTTCGTCAGAAGTGTAGGCACTTCCGGCGGTAGTCACGAAGTGTCCGTGTCACCACAAAGGTGCTGCCTTCCCGTGGACCTTTGCCTTCTTCTCTTAATCTTTCTCCAGCAATGACCACGGTCCACAAGATACTCGAAAGATAATTCGTCTGGGGGAAACAAGAGGAGTCCCCGGAGTACTCAGGGTGTGGATGTCTTGTGATCTCCTGTCTCAACTTATGACCGTCTCCTTGCAGATGACGTTGATATGACGATAAGCTCTACTCTACAAGGGTAGTGCGTATACGACCTCGAGCCCTGAAAGGTATATCGAGGCTGAGAGCAAGCATGATCATCCCAGAGAGGCTGAGGCCTTCCCTGAGGTGGTCATGGGACTCGAGGACTATAGCACTGGGGTCGTGGAACTCGGAGATGAAAAGATTGAGCACTGAAGCTAGTGCTTCACCAATAGGTACCGATCTCCGAGTGAACTCAAGTTCAGAAGGACACCCGGCTCTCAAAAGGATAAAGTGTGGACTTCCAGAGGCCGGTGTACGATCAAGAACTAGAGTTCGGATGAAGAGCAAGATTTACTCACCCTTACCTTAGGCAGAGGGTTCGATGTTCCCATCAAAGTGACGAAAACATTCCCAAATCTAACCTAAGCTTCCAATGGGGGATTTTGGATAAACTGAAAAGCGCACATCCCATTGGGCATCGATCAAATCAGGCATAAGATACGAAGTGAAAGCTTCTCCTGATTGATCGGCATCGATCGATGTGCTCAAGATGAAAAGTGAATGCATTCCATTCGATCGGTGAATGATCGTGCTCCTTCGGTCTGACGGATGAATCCAATGGATTAATAAGCAGAGACCGATGTCTCGGTTTATACGAAACTTCAGTGCAAGGCACTTCAGCTCAAACCTCGACGTAGAAACACGATGGGCCTCTCATTCCCTTCTCAGAAGATAGTAGTGAGGATCGAACAAATCATCCTGGACGGGAATGGTCGTTCTCTCCGAACTACTCTCTTCGTCCTGCCACGAGACAACGTCTCGGGGAGAAGGTCTTAAGAAGGTGCACAAGAGGGGAACCCAAGGGTAGATCTCGTGCAATGAAATCTTTCCCTTAGACTCCTGCTATTCAGGAATGATATCTTCAGCCAGAGCTCAGTAAGAGTGGACATGAAGTCTCAGACTTGGCTGACGATGGATCTAGGTGGCTCAACAATTTCTCTGGTGGGTGCCTCGTTGATCGGGATGCAGGGGGAGCTGAACTCTCGGAGATTATCCAGGATCTCTCTTCCCTTGACAGCATCTAGGTGCACGAAGGATCCTCCGGAGAGAGCATTAAGCCTCATGGCATCATTCTTTCGTAATCCAAACCAGAAGTGCTGAAGCAACATCCAATCGGGAATGTGGAGGACTGGGCAATCTTCCACCGCGGAGGCGAAACGATTCCATGCCATTCCTAGTGATTCCTCCTCACATTGCTCGAAACAAAGAATCTTTGCCCTTAACGAGACGACACGTCGTATTGGGAAGAAGCGGGAGCAAAAAGCTACTCTCAACCTCTCCCAAGTAAGGTAGTCCCTACCAAAACAACGGTGCTAATCCCGAGCTTCCTCAGAGAGGGATAGCGGGGAAAACTCTCTTTTCCGAGCATCCGGTAATTCTCCGGTTTTACCCTGAGTTTCAATCAGACGCTCGTAGTCTCTCACATGATCAAAACGGTTCTCATGACTTAACCCCGAGAAGGATAGGTCCTGAATTAGCTTCATGAGAGAGGGGTGAATCCTACAGCCAGATGTAAGAATGGATCTTGACGAAGATGACTCTGAGGGTTCACTCCTCGAAAGCGGAAGGTGTTTACGAGGATAACCTTCCATGGGTAGCGGGGGTAGAGGTAGAAAAAAACAAAAAGGGATAGTTCAAAAAGGGTAACGGGGGTGAAGGTAGAATAAAAAGGAAAAAGATAAATACGTGGATAGACGGGCTCGAAGGTCAACAACAGCCGTCCCCGGCAACGGCGCCAGAAATGCTTGTTGGCGTTTCTTATCCTCACCACTAGTGAACACCTAGAGGGAGCGTATAAGAACGACCGGGTATACCGCAAGCGCACGGATACACCGCTGCAGCACTTCTCCCTAGGAGAATGAGTACTCCCTTCGGGTTTCGTTCCTAGGACGGAGAGTAACCAGAGAGGGTCTATCCAAGGACACCAGCTTTCGCTAGGATAGGTCGGGATACAAGAGGCACTTCCTTAAGGGACTTAGCTCTCAAGATGTATTCCTGTCAGATCTTAGTCGTCCCCGCGGGCGACAACACTCAGAGGTGCTGTCCTGCGAGCCCAACTCGGTACGCAACATAGAGGGTTACAAAGGGTCCAACAGGCTGTCACCACTGCGGCCTACCCCTACGCTACGATCGTACGTGGTCTCCGAAGGAAACCCAAGGCCCAGACACCACGTCTGTACCCCAGATAAACACTATAGTGCGGCGTATGCTAGCCCACTAACTACACTATAGCAACCGTATAAATACGGTCCCACGAACAAGGGAAAGATCCGAATCAGATCATATCATTGAACTGGGAGCAGAAAGGAAACTATGGATGCAGCTGAACGAGATACAGCAAACTTACTTAACTAAACAGGATCAGAGCATGCTAAACAAGTAGATGAACTATGGTTCTAGCTCTAAAGGATCGAAGCCTTGTGTCATGAAGAACACAAGCCTCTAACTTATGAACGAGCCAAGAACACAAGAACAAAGCAACCATGCATGATGTCCACTATAGTCTAAATAAGAAATGCTGAAATACTCACTTTGATCTAAATGAAGAACAAACATCCACGAGGACATCAACTCACTCCTTACCCCTCCTCTACCTCACACTCATCCTAATCTAGATCCCTCCTCATCACCATTCTACCACAAAGAGGTGAGAATCACCTCTCATGGGCAGAATTGGAGAGAGGGAGAGAGAGCTACACAAGAGAAAGTGAAACTTGAGAGCTAGGTGGTGTGTGTGAAATGGAGCCCCTCCCCTCCTATTTATAGACAAGGAGGAGGCTTGCTCCGGGGCTCAAAGTGCCCCAAAACACCCGGGAATGCAGCCAAGAGCCAATGGGAGGACAACACGTGGAGGGCCAGGATGAACCGACCCTAGGTTGGTTCGGCCGAACCTAGGGTTGGCCGACCCCCTCGGGTGGTCTCCTGGCCAGTGCTTCCTCTGGCTCTCTTCCATGTGGGCCCTGATGCCTCTCCTCCGTGCATGGCACGTTTCCTGGTGGTTTAGTTGGTAATGTGGGCCCATGGATCCATGTGATGCTGACGTGGCAGCGTGTGATTCGTCGGAAGTTCTTCACATGGATTGGTGACATCATGGATCCAGGAGAATCCATGTGGCAGCCCCTGATTGGCCAGCATTTGAGTGCCTTGGATTGGAGTGGAGTGAAAGTGCATGAATTTCTCTCATTTCTTATGCTAAATACCTGCATTCAAATAGACATCGACACTGGTGGAAAGTATGAGTTTAAGTACCTATTCTAGTGTGGATGTTTAATTCATGCTTAGATTTGCAGGGATTGACGGTCTTGAAAATAACAAATATTGACCGTCAACAACCTAGAAGTTTTAATTTCTGGAAAATGCATTCTAATGGATTTCTTCATTGGTGATGTCTACTATGATAAGAATGATCATGTAATTCTTGGTAGACCTTTTCTTAAGTTGGTTAATGCTATTTTAGATGCCGGAAAAGGAAAAGTAACTATTAATCTTGATGGGGATAATCGCACATACAATTTTCTTCCCGCTTCTAGGATTGCCTCAGCCCTACCTCTTGATGACGAAGAGGTAGGGAGCCTTCATTTTGTTGAAACTTTTAGGGATCCGCTACAAAGAGCAATGGAGAACGAATCTAATGATGACCTAGATGAAGAGTTAGCGGAAGCCACCAAAGGACTAGAACCGCAAGACGGAAGCTTAGAGGAAGATAAATTTGAAGACCTTGGAGAAATTGTACACGAGGAACCACAAGTACCAGAGGTGGATCTTAAGCCATTGCCCAAAGGATTGAAATATGAATTTTTTGGGGTGGACAAGACTTATCCTGTGATTGTGAGTGATGAATTGAGTCCCGATGAGAATGATATGTTGCTGAATTTATTGAAGAAGCACAAGAAGGTGATGGATATTCGATAAATGATCTCAAAGGACTTAGCCTAGCGTTTTGCACTCACCGCATACCTATGGAGGATCAATGCAAGCCGGTAGTGGACCATCAAAGGAGGTTAACCCATGCCATGCGAGAGGTAGTGAAGAAGGAGGTCATCAAGTTGTTGGATGCCGGAATCATCTACCCGGTGCCGCATAGCGAATGGGTGTGCCCCATACACTGTGTGCCTAAGAAAGGAGGTTTAACCGTGGTGAAGAATGAGAAGAATGAATTGATACCACAAAGAACCGTGACCGTATGGAGGATGTGTAGTGACTATCGAAAGTTGAACAAAGCAACAAAGAAGGATCACTTCCCCCTACCGTTCATCGACAAGATGCTTGAGAGGTTAGCAAATCATGCATATTTTTGCTTTCTTGATGGGTACTCGGGGTTCATGCAAATACCTATTCACCCAGATGATCAACATAAGACAACATTCACTTGCCCCTATGGAACATTTGCGCATAGAAGAATGCCTTTTGGTTTATGGAATGCTCCAGCCTCTTTTCAACGATGTATGATGGCGGTATTTTCGGAGTTCATCGAGGAAATTGTTGAGGTATTTATGGATGATTTCTCTGTCTATGGTAAAACTTGTGCGGATTGTTTGCCAAATTTGGATAAAGTTCTCACTAAGTGTTCGGAGGTTGATTTGGTGCTAAATTGGGAGAAGTGTCATTTCATGGTGAAACAAGAGATAGTGTTGGGACACGTGATATTCGAGAGTGGGATTGAGGTGGACAAGGCTAAGGTTGAAACAGTTGAAAAGCTTCCACCACCGACGGATGTCAAGTCCTTGAGAAGTTTCTTGGGCCATGCGGGATTCTATAGAAGATTTATCAAGGAATTCTCAAAGATCACCAAGCCATTGACAAATCTTCTCCAAAAAGATGTGCCATTAAATTTCAATGACAAGTGCTTGGCAGCATTCCGGACATTAAAGAGAGCTCTCGTAACCGCACCCGTCATTCAACCGCCTGATTGGAGTCAACCTTTTGAGATAATGTGCGACGCTAGCGACTATGCCGTTGGAGCGGTGTTGGGACAATGAAAAGAAGGCAAGGTACATGCTATTTACTACGCTAGCAAAACCCTTAATGGAGCTCAATAAAATTATGCAACAACGGAGAAGGAATTGCTCGTGGTAGTGTTTGCCTTTGAAAAATTCAGATCATATATTGTGAATTCTAAAGTGATTGTCTACACCGATCATGCGGCAATCAAGTATCTCTTGTCTAAAAAGATGCCAAGCCAAGGTTGATTCGATGGATCCTTCTCTTGCAAAAATTTGATGTGGAGATTCGGGACAAAAAGGGGTCGGAAAATATTGTGGCCGACCATTTATCGAGGATGAATCGTTTGGATGATAAAGAGCCTATTGAAGATAAGATGAGAGATGATCACCTCTATCATATCCTTGACAAAGATACTTGGATGATCAACATTATTCGAGCAAGACGAAAGATGCCACTTGATCATTTGGATAGGAACGCTCAAAGGAGAGTGATTGCTGAGAGCCGAAAATATTATTGGGATGCACCTTACCTCTTTAGACTTGGAGCGAATAGAGTCTTACGAAGGTGTATACCAAGAGATGAAAGAGCTGAAATATTGAGAAAGTGTCACTCGGGCGAATATGGAGGACACTATGGACATTTCAGGACTCAAGCAAAAGTATGGGCTAGTGGATTATATTGGCCGGAGATGCATGAAGACTCAAAAAGGTATGTTGCTTCTTGTCCGGAATGTCAAAGAACGGGGAATATTAATCAAAGGAATGCTATGCCTTTAAATTATAACTTGCAAATTGATCTATTCGACGTATGGGGAACTGACTTCATGGGGCTCTTCACTAGTTCAAATGGATATGAGCATACTTTAGTTATGGTTGATTATGTATCCAAATGGGTAGAGGCTATCCCTTGTCGAAGAGCTTCAACAGAAGAATCCATATTCATGATCAAAAATATTATATTCCCACGCTATGGAGTCCCGCGAGTATTGATAAGTGATGGAGGAACACACTTTACGGGAAATAGTTTCAGAAAATGCTTGTCCAAGTTGGGGATCGAGCAAAGAGTGGCCATGGCTTACCACCCACAAACCAATGGTCAAGCAGAAACTTCAAATAGGCAGCTCAAGAGCATTCTTAACAAGACCGTTGAAAAAGGAGGTAAAGATTGGTTGAAAAAATTGGACAGAGCATTGTGGGCATATCGGACGGCACACAAGACACCAATAGGTATGACGCCATATCAATTTGTTTATGGTAAATCGTGTCATTTGCCTTTGGAGTTAGAATATAAAGCATATTGGGCGATCAAGGAGATGAATCTTGATTTTGACGCCATGAGAATCAAACGGAAGATTCAAATAAGTGAATTAGAAGAGATGAGGCTTAAAGCTTATGAGAGTGCAACCATCTACAAGGAAAGAATGAAGAGATGGTATGATAAAAGGCTTCGAGCGAAGGAATTCAAAGAAGGTGACAAGGTTCTCCTCTATAACTCAAGATTCAAAATATTCGGGAAAGGAAAGTTGAAGAGCAAATGGGATGGACCATACATCATTCACTCGGTCTCGCCAAATAGAGCGGTGATAATCATGGACGTGAAAGGATATCAATATGTGGTTAATGGTCAACGATTGAAGGTCTTTCTTGAACAAGACATCATGCCCATCGACTACATTGATATATATCACATGGAGGACGAGCCCGAGCGTCAGGCCTAAAACATAAAACAAGGTAAATTTTATGTAAATAAGTTTTTGTTTTCGAATTTATTTCGTGTCCTTTTCATAATTTTTAGCTGGACCTTTCCACCACCTAGGCTAGTATTCACGAAACAAAGAGGGCCGCAAAAGATGGGCCGTGGGGGCCCGAAACAGGGGGCAGGCGGGCCGCCCCAGCACCCCCTACGTCCGTTTCCACCCGTTTTTCTCCGGGACGCGGTTCAGTGTATTTCCTTTTCTTGCCTACCTTTTTAGGAGCTTCAAAAATAGGCAAGGAAGGGTTTCAGCCGAATCCTTCCAGGGATATTTAAGGATGCCTGGGGAGCTCGAGAGTTGCATCTCATTTGCAATCTCCAACCTCCACGAAAGCACCCAAGCACCCATGGCGTCCCCGAGCAGCACCAAAGGGAAGGAAGAGGTGAAGGCAACCATGGAAGAAGAAGCATGCCTCCCCTCTCCAACGCCGGTGACCGAGGAGCTTCGTCGGTGCGCTGTGGTGCCAAAGCTCAAGGAGGAGGTGAAGAGGACCGCGCGGATTCGTTGTGGAGGGCATATCCCAACAAGGCGCATGTCTAGCCCAAATCTGTGGGTTGAAGAGAAGAAGGAGAAGCCCGCTTCTCCCGTCCGCCGCTCAAAGAGGCTCCTTGGGATGAAGACGAAGGATTACAAAGAGAAGACCCCCGAGCCGGTAGAGATCTACGGAGATAGCGACTACTCCAATGATCGGAGCCCTAGCCGTGGGCAGCCTGTGGTAGAGATGATAACGACCTCTATGTTTGGGAGGAGGTGCCCAAGGAGGAGCCGGAGGAGCACCATGAGCAAGGCGAAGGAGGCAACCCAGACGGCGGCAAGAATCTGGACGACGGAGACGATGGAAGCAACAATGATCCGGAGGAAGAACACAATATATGTTGCGCGGCTTGCCGCAATGCTATTGCGGAGCTCTTCTCTTCCCTTGACGAGTGCTTCCACACCATCAACGCCATGCAACAAAGGATTGAAGATTGAGAGCGCATGGCAGAAGACGACTTCAAGTTCCTTAACCGGAATATAAGGAAGCTCTTCGGGATGAACAAGAACTTCAAGAGGAAGGAGTGGTGCACCTCGTGCGAGAAGTTTCACTAGGTGTTGTAGTTAGCATGTTTTCCCCCTTTGTACTTTTTGTAAAGTTACGACGAGGACGTCGTAAAATCTAAGCATGGGGGGAGCTAGCTAGCTACCTTTTTAAAAATTTTTTTTGCTTAAAGTGGTGATTAGGTCGAGTCTTTAAAACGAGTCAAGTGTGAGAGTCAAGTGTGAGTTTTGCTTTATCTTTTTAGCTCGAAAGTGTCTTAATTTAGTGTTGAGTCAAGAAAAAGAAATAAAAAGTGTCTTATGCAAGTCTCTTGTTTATTTTCTTGTTATGTCTTTACTTTATCTTTGTTATTCGAGCATAAACCTGGTGATTAATCGTTTACCGTGGTGTTTAGTGGAAATTTACTTTTGTACAGCACCCATATTCAAACTTTAATCTAGGACTTTGCTTTATCTATGCTTTTAGTAATGCTAACATTGGAGGCTTTCATTTTTGAAAATTAAGAAAAACACCTTGCTATGAAGGTTAGCGATCTCTTTCTCCAAGTTGAGAGGTAATATCTACCCTATACAAAGCCTTTATATATGTATACTCCACCATAAGTGTTGCTTAGCATGATGAATTGGGTTAGGATTTTACTCTCTTGGGAGGTCTAATTTCGAGCAATGATCATGTCCTCGTTGTATATCTTTTATTGCTAGCCTCGTCATATATTCGGTAACGGGAATTTCACATTGAATGGCCCGTACATCGCCGGATTCCACCCAAACCCATTGTGACAACCCCATCAAAGATAAGTCCGTACTATCGCCTAAACCAATCCCTTTTGGTCATTAAGTGATAATAAAGAATCATCCCGTTGAGTGTTGCCGGGTCATAGCCCGGTAAATCACTTGTAAACCACACGGAGGATCGAAACACATACATTAAAACCCCCACGAAGGAGAGTCCAGAGTACCTTACAATTTAATACTAATCTTCCCCGTAGGGTCAACTATTACAATTCATAGTTCATAAAATAATAATAACCCATGATTCATAGTTTTAAATGACAGCGAAAATACTACGATAACTTGGCATCATGGGAGGCCACCCATAACACCATTACTTCTCATCTTTCACCCATTCCAGCTCCCAGCTGGGTGGGATTTCACCAGGCCAAACATTATCACCTGAAAACAACATATATAGCAAGGCTGAGTACACTAATACTCAGCAAGGCTTACCCGTCTTAAAATAAAAGACTTATCCTTCTAATCATGCATGGCTTTTGGCCAGTGGGTTTGTTTTGCCAAAAAGCGACTAAGGAGTTAATCCTTACTTTCAATATTTTAGCTCCAGTTCTAGTAGATCAATTATTAGTAGATAAGCAACTAATTCAAGCATACTTGTGCAAACAATTAATCAAACATCAAGTTTATCAACATTTCATCATGGAGGGATTATCATGGCTAGAGGGTTAAGCAATCTCGGATAACGGTGAGAGGCCGACGATCGATCGATTAATAACCTTGCAAGGTAAACCTAAACATATGGGAGAAAACCCTCACAAAGAGTGTTTTTAACCAAACAGTTCCTGTCATTCCTCGGATTAGGATCAGATGCCACAGTCCTAGGTACAAGGCTAGCTGGCATGCCTCACACTAGCATCCAGCATCACCATGCACCATAGGTAGCTAGCCTGGGGCAGCAGCCCAAGATTAGTAGCCTAAAGTTCCTGCACCGTATCGATAAGGTACTAGGTTTACCGTACCCATGTCCGACAAATATTTAGTACTTTCAAACGCTTAATCTCTTAACCACTGGACCGGAGCCCAAAATCCCATGCTCTTACCACGTGAGCAATTCAATTTTAACGAGTCTTATGATTCCAACATAAGAACCTATTATTGCGAGCGAAATACATCACTCGTCTTGTACCGGGTCCTTAGTGCAAAGCAACTATCGACCTAGCATACTAGTAAAAGATCACAGGTACTTATAGATCATGCATCTAGGGTTTCCATTCAACTCCTGAACGTAAATGCACATATATAATCAAGCATAAATTCAGAAATTTAAAGGAAGGAAACACATAGGTGAATGTTAAACCGGGGCTTGCCTTCACTAGCAAGTTAGTAGGAAAACTTCCGAACTTGGTTCAGGTCTTGTTGCACGTCCACGTAGTTGATTCCTTCCCTCGAACGGTCTGTCACCTCGATCCGAGACGAATTCGTGGCTAACGTCGGAAGGTTCTACACGTAGAATGCATATGCAAGAATTATTTGATGAAGGTGAAGTTATTCATTTATAAAACACCACATGACAATTTAGGGTGTTAGGTTTTCCCATATTCATCTAGATAGAATATATTCAGCATACTCTTCCCTAAAGATTATTCAAGCAACATTTATTCATTAATTATTTCAAAGGAGATTGTGTGCATATTTATGTAAATAAATTAAAATTACCACACAAACATTTAAGTTACATTTCAGAGCTCCATAGCAGCATTTCTTAGGGGTAAAGCACACATAAGCTCTTAAGGAGATGATTTCTCTATTTACCGTTTTATAAATACTTGTTTCATTCCAAAAATCATTCTGGTAAAACCATGCAGTGAAACATAGTGAAACTTTTTGTGCAAGCACATAATGCTTTAACAGAGCTACTGATAAATTTTCACAGCAATCAGATCTATATTCTAAGTATGAAAAATATGACAATTATTTATAGCGAAAGCAAGAATAATTAATATAGAGAAAACTACTCATGAACTGGTGCTCAAATTTTACACAGAGCCCCTAAGGACTAAAACTAGGCTACACACCAAAAACTAGGTTCAGAACTCATTTCATTCATGCTACACAAAAATAACCATTTTCAGCCTATTTATTCACAAAGTATTTATACAGAGAAATATATGACTCAACTGTACCCCAACTTTCTACCATACACAAACATGGTATAAACATGCACTGGAACAAAGATAGACATTAATTGACCAACAGAAACTGAGATATGGGTTTTACTTCATAAACAAGCACCATTCAGAAACAGATGTATAAACAGTTCATAAATACATAATAAATTTTCCAGGAGTACACTTAGGCATAACAAGAGGATAGCCATAGGATTGGCCACAAAAAGCATAACTATGAAGTTATGCAATTTATATACACAGATCTAGCATAAATGCGAAATAAATCATAACTATAGATTTACTCAGTAACTTTGTGCAAAAACTTAGGTATAGCCTATTCAAGTGCTGACTACCATCATATACAAAGATCAAGCCTAGCTCATGAGTAAAACTTGATTTGTGAACAAATACATACAAGCTGTTATTGATTTTTCATTCAAAAACTATTCATCAAAAGTATATACAGCCTTTGTAAAAGATGTAGATCTACTCATAAGGAAGCCAACAAAATTGGTTTTGAATTTTTATGATTTTCTTGTGAATTTATATGATTTTTCAAAGATCTGCCAAAACAAAGGAAAAGGGGTAGAATCTATTTACAGACGGGTCCTCAGAAAGATTCGGCAATTCACAACCATGCCCTTAGTCTGCGGTTAGGCCCCTGGACAGAAAATAACCTCACACAAATGCCCTTGGCGCGGCTGGCGGCGGTGATCACCGGATTCCGGTGAGGGGGAGGCCGGACTAGGCTGAGATGTGGCGGGGAAGTGGTCGGGGACCTCCTGGGGCTCGATTTCGGGGCTTGGCTGGGTTAGGGAGTATGCCGGCGAGGGGGCTCGGCGGCGCCCTACGGCGGCGGCCGCTGGGACACGGTTTCCGACGCGACGGCGGCTTGGCTGGTTCGGGCGAGGGCCCGGGGAGCTTCAGGGGGTGCAAGTGGAGGTAGGTGCAGGCTCAAGTGGCTAACTCGAGCATGGACAGGGGGAGCTCACCGTTGCGGCCAATGGCGGCACGGCGGCAGAAAGCAGAGCACGACGGCTGTGGCTTGAGCGTGCATGGGCTGGGTGTGGCTTTTTATAGGCGGCGACGATGACTCGACGACCGCGGCTCTGGCCAATGGGGCGAGGCGATGGGACGTCAAGGGCGTGCGCGGAACGGCCGGGTACGGCGGCCCTGGGGTTCGCCGGGCGGCGGTGGTCGGCGCGGCGCGGTCGAACAGCCAAGCTGCACGTGGCGGCCATGCACGGGCGCTCAACGTCGGTTCGAGGGTGTGGGTCCCCGTGCGCGTGCGTGGCCGTACTTCGGTGTTCGGACCGGTGGGTCCTCGGCGGTCACGCCCGGTGTGTGGGAGACGTCGCGACGGTGTCATGCGACGCGGCTCCAGAGCGCAGGGTGCCAGGGTCGTTTTCGGTGTAGCTCGCTTTGACTCGATTTTTCTCCAAAATTTGAAACCAAAGTGCACAAAGGGGTAATAAGCAAAGTTGTAGATCACTGATCCCTTTCCAACTTTCTCAAAGACCGATAGGTGTTTTGATCAATAGATCGAGCGTAATCAGCAGGCAAAAACAGGGGTTTTCTCGACACTCATGAATAGTGTATGCAAACTTTGACCAAGTTTTTCACCATCATCCACTCAAAACTAGCAATGCCGCCCAAAAGCAAAGTTGTGTTTCTTGAAAAGATGAACAACTTTTATTTTGGCCGATTTTGAAGTGTTTAGATGAAATTTGGAGAACGCGTCAAAAGTTCTGGGATTGTGTAGGGTTCAAGGGGTTTAGGTAGGGGTTTTGACCATACTTTGACCAAATTTGACCAAGCATTGACCATTAGGGATTGTTGGCTCGGTTTTCGAGGTGATGACCCAGGTTGACCAAGGTTTGACCAAAGTCAGTGTGTTTGACTTGGTTGACCAGTCATTAGCGTTAATCAACCCTAATTGAAAACCTAGGGCATCACACCCATAAACATCATTTTATCATCTTACTCCTTGAACACAACCCATATTCGAAGATTCGTTCAATTTCTAGGCATGATTTTATTTAAAATTCAGATTGGTATTCATGTTCAAAAGATGAGCGAAAAGCTTCGGAGAAGAAGGTAAAGATGCGAAAAGAAGAAGAAAAAAAAATATATATATATATGTGTGTGTGTGTGTGTGTGTGGTGCGCACACAAGAAAAAGAAAAAAAGAGAGAGAAAAAGAAAAAAGAAAAGAAGGAAAATCCAAGGCAAAGCAAGAGAGGTATAGTGAGGGATGACAAGTCAAATGAAGATCAAAAGAAGTGCAAGGAAGGATGCGACGATGTTTAGAACGAATCTTTGATATTCCATACCATGTGCAATCTAACATCGAGGACATCATTAGTGCCTTGAAGTCATTATTATTTTTCCCTTTGCACATGTCCACCATTCTAAATCTTCTGATCCTTGATACCCCTACATTATGATTTAATTCTCATGATCATTAGCTTGGAAGGTGAACAACCACTAGAGGATTTTCCTAGCTTGATAATACTTGTGCTAGCTTCACTAGCCACACCTATAGCTCCACCTTACATTATAAATGAGAGACTTGTGGGAGGTGAGAGTTCATGAAATTATCTAGGATAGCCACTTTAAATGAGTGACATGTGAGAACTTGGAGAAGGGCTTTGTCTAATGCTTTGTGCGGGAATTTTATTTTTAAAAGTTTGAAAAAACCCTCCGATGAAAGTAAGACAACAAGTATGGATGAAGTCGAGGATCTCTAGTGAAAAGGTATGATTTGTGGGGTAAGTCTTGAATTGGTATTGTCTAAACGCCCATGTTTACATTATGATCTTTGTTTCATGTCTCTTATATTAAAGATGAATGATTGACTAACTTGAAAGGAAAGAATTGACGAAGCATATTTCAACTCTGTGGATGAACAATTTTAGAGCAACTTGCTCGAGGACGCGCAAGATCTAAGCGTGGGGGGATGTTGGCGGTCGATTTCTGTCAACCAAGAACACTTGTTATGTTATAGTTTGGATTTCATTTCGGAACTAACCCGCCACTAGGCATACTAATGATATCACAAGTTCATCGTTGGATGTGTGTTTCGGAGTATAATGTTTACGTAGGAATTTATGCACTAAATGAGAAGAGATGCACTCGGTTCGGAGGACGATTTACATGATGATTGAGAGGCTCCAACCGTGCGTGAACTTGACTCCAAAGGTGGCAAGGACCAATGTGCTTCAATGAAGAATCTCCGAGGACCAAGGTGAAATGACCGGAAGATCATGCGTAAAGACCCCTTAACTTGGTCGTGGGGATAACGACGTCCAAAGCCCATATCCGAAGGAGGAAAAACCCCAAAGTGCAAAAGATGACACGTGATAAAAGACGGGGGCGAACCGAGTCGGGAATGGGCCAGGCCGGTCGGCCCACCCCCATTCAAGGTCGGTTCGCCGCCGCCTTTCTTCGGTGATAAGATCGCGAAACCCTAATTATTTGGGGAGAGGAGCCATTCGCGAAAGACAACTAGAGAAGCCTCGGGAGATCAACCACAAGGAAGAGGGTTGATCGAGAGGGTGAGGATTCAAGAGGATCATCACCGGGGTCAAGGAAGGTCATCACGAGGAAGGAGGACGCCGAGGCTCTGCCACGGCGCCGTCGGAGTTGATGGACACCGAGAAACGAACTCCATCGGGGGCATCCATCATGTTCAACGGTGCCATGCCTAGTGCCTTGATGGGGTAAAGTAATCGTTTGTCCATGGAGTTGTAATGGATCTTGATATATAGTCCCCCACTCTCGTTTGGATCTTATATCTATCGTACCCTTTGTTGATGATGCTTAATGTTTAAGGTTAGCTACCATGCCTTTGGGGTTGCTCCCATAGATCACGTCAACATACCGTGTTCATTAGGATTAGTATCGATTACCTTCACGTAGTGACATGTACGAGGGAAGGGAAACGCCTAATTCTTTGTTCACATGCTTAGATAGATTGGATCGGGGTTTTATCGTGTCTCGGGTGATTGCATCTCATGTAACAAGACTCCATGGGCATACGTTCTTCATACTCGTGAACCACCTTTCTCTCTCTTTAACATAATCTAGGGTTAGTTTGTCTTTACTTTATAGATTGATCTTTACATCATAAAGTCCTTAATCAATTAAGTTAGTGTTAGGTTAAACACAAGTAATTCACTTGCTCCGTGGATTGACAAGAACCTAGGAGGGTCCCCTCCCTTGGTGAAAAAGTGTGACGCCCCAGGTTTTTAATTAGCATCATTAGTGCTAATGACCGAATCAACCGAGTCAAACACTGTTGACATTGGTCAAACCTTGGTCAACCTGGGTCATCACCCCGAAAACCTCGCCATGACCTTCTTGATCAAGTCTACACACACTTGTGGTCAAACTTTGGTCAAACCCTAGTCAAAGGTGGGTCAAAACCCTGATGTCTTTGGACCTTCTCTGGAACTTTTGCCGCGTTCTCCAAATTTCACCTAAACACTTCAAAATCTCCCAATATAAAAGTTGTCCAGTTTTTCAAGGGACACAACTTCGATTTTGGGTGGCATTTCAAATTTTGAGTGGAAAAGGGTGAAAAACTTGGTCAACTGCAGCTTTTACTATTCTTCAGCGCCATGAAAACTAGCAAATTTGCCTGCAGTTCATGCTCAAACGGTTGATCAAAACACCTGTCGGCCTTTGTAAAAGTTGTAGGGGGATCTTTGATCTACAACTTTTCTATTTACCACTTAGTGCACTTTAGTTCAAAACTTGGAGTTTTCTGCAGTCAAACAATGCTACACGAATTTTAAACCGGCGCCGCGCCGTGGCGTCGCGCTCCCGCACGCCGCGCCCGCGCGCGCGCCGCGCGCGCCGCGCCACGCCGGCTCCGCCGTCGTACCGCCGTACGCCGCCGTACGCATGCCGAGGCGAGCCCGTGTCCCCCGGTCCGTGCGCCGCACCCCTCGGGACGTCCCCCTCTGCCACGCGGAGCCCCCACACTCGCCGCCCAACCGCGCCGCCGTTTGTCCGCCGGTCCGCCCGTTCCCTCCCTGCCACGCGTGCGCATGCCGAGGTCGCTGCCGTACCCGCGGCTTAATGGCCGGGGAAGGCTTCGCCGCGAAGCAATGCCCCCCCTGCACGCTCGCCGCCTATAAAGCCGGGCCCCTTCCTCCTCTCGCGCAAGACCCAGCTCTGCCGCCGCCGCTATTGGAGGCTGCACGGCGAGCTCGCCCCTCCACTGGTTTCCCGAGCCGGCCAACCACCTCTAGCCTTTCCCCACACGCTAGCACATCCTCCCGAGGCACCAACTGCCGCGCATTGCCGCCGAGCTCGCCGGACTAGAAGCTGCAGCGGCCGGCGCTGCCCTGCGCCGCCGTCTGAGCTCACCGGAGCCGCCCCGCTCCCGTCTTCGGCCACAAACGGGTCGTGGGTGAGCCACAACTCCTCCCCCACCTCTTCCCCAACCACCCGCGCCGCCGGCCGCCGGAATTCGGCCGGAGCCGCCGCCGGCCGAGGTCTAGGGGCCCCATTGCAAGACTTCCAGTCTTTCTAAGGTCCAATCTGCAATCTAGGGGCATATCTGTGAAACTTCAAATTTGTCCAGGGGCTTGGTTGTAAAGTGGATCTGGCATAGTGCTTGGTGTTTGGCTGAAACTTGTAAAATCTGTAGAAAATTGTAGAAAAATCATAAAAATGCAAACTCAATTTTGTTGGATTCGTTGTGAGTAGTACTACAACTTCTGTAAAGCTAGAGCATAGTTTTTCCTGATAATTTTTGCACGAAAAATAGGAAACTAAAAAACCTAGATCTGTTGTCTCTCCAAATCCACATGTGTTCTGTAGCTAATTTTTGGATATGTTGTGTGTCATGTCTTGCCTAGCTGCTGTACCAAAAAGTGCACAAAGTTATGTTGTAAATAGTTTTATATCAATTGTTTTCTATTTAGGCAGAATCTGTCTAGATGATTTTTTTAGCTAAAAATAATTAGATTTTTGTGCCCAACTTCTGTCTGTTGTCTTTTTATGCCAAAACACACCTCTTGTGTATTAATGACAATTTTATATTTGACAGAAATATTTATTATTGAAATATGCTTGATTTTCTTTGTAATTGCATAACCCAAAATATATAGTAGCTCTAGGTGTATATGTTGCATGCCTAGCTTAGTTTTGGACCAGAGACCATGTGTGAGAAAGTTGGAATCATTCCGATGTGTATTTATTTTGTTATGCATTTATCTTGCTTTAATAGCTAGCTTTTGTTCTTTTCGGTATATTTAATTCCATAGCTCTCATAAGTGTGCATGTGTGTGCAGTAGCTTTGTGTAGGTTTGTAGTGCTTCTTAACACACCTCACTGAATTTTATAAATTTATTTTATGAATAAAAGCAATAGAGGCAATTAAAGCTTAATAGTAAATTAAATGAGAAAATCATCAACTCCATAGCTAATGACCCTTTGCATGTGATGTTGATCTTTCTAAGAAGGTTGTGACCACCTCCTTGCTGTTTTCTGATGTTAAATTAATTAATCTGCATAAATGTGTACAGAGTCACTATTAAAAGGAATAAATAATAAAACACCATGTGTTGTTGCTTTAATAGAAATAATTTACCAAATGTATTCTTATCTAGGTGAATGTGGTCAACCATGCACCCCATGGTTGTCATTTGTTGTTGGCAAATAATTAAATTAAAAATCGTTAGTTAAATCTTGCATTTGCATCCTCGTGTAGATCTTCCCGACGGTAGCTGTACGCTCGTGCCGGAAGGAGGAGACGAAGGTGCTGTCGGTGAGCTGCAGCACGTGTTCGTAGCTCAAGACCTGGACCCAAGTCCAGCAGGGCCCAAGGCCAACCTTGCCAGCGAAGGCAAGCCCCGGATCACTAACCCCGTCTTTTAAAACTTATGCAATTATCTTTTGCTATGATTGTGCATTACGTTTCAGGAATTGAATTGAAACCCTAGATGCATGATCCTTAGGTACCTATGCTCTATCACTAGTATGCTAGGTCGATAGCTGCTATGCTATAGGACCCGGTAGAAGTCGAGTGATGTTCGTCACTCGCGAGAATAGGTTCTTATGTTGGAATCATAAGATCTTTATAAATGGATTGCTCATGTGGTAAGAGCATGGGATTTGGGCTCCGGTCCAGTGGCTTTCGTGGGCTAAGCGTTTGAACATACTAAGCACTTGTCGGGAATGGGACTGGTAAGCCTAGTACCTGATGGACACGGCAAGGGAACTTTTCCCTACTACCCCTAGGACACATAATGTGTCCCCCTGCTGCAACCGCAATAGTGGGGTACCTGTGCGATTCTGGGCGGTCCGACGGGATGTACCAGTAAGCCTTGTACCGAGGATTGTAGGTCTGATCCCGACCCGAAGAAAGATGGGAACCGCCTGGATGGTTGTCCTCGCGGGGGCACCCTACCGTGTGTTTAGGTCTACCTTGCAAGGTTTAAATCAATCGATTGTCGGCCTCTCACCGTTATCTGAGACTGCTTAATCAACTGGCCATGATATCCCTTAATGATGGAACTCGATGAAGTTTACTGCTTGAATTAATTGCTTGTACAATTCTTGATTGAATTAGTTGGCACACTTAGAAATGGTAATCAACTAGAACTTGTGCTAAAATATTGAAAGTAAGGACGCACTCTTTGTTGCTTTTCAGCAAAAGAACTCCACTGGCCAAAAAGCCTCTCATGTCTAGAGTTTGGTGATGTAGTTGTCACCCGACGGTTAAGTCTTGCTGAGTATTAGTATACTCAGCCTTGCTTTAAAACTGTTGTTGCAGGTGTTGTTGACCGGGTGGATGACGACAAGTGATGGCATCACGGATGGCCTCCTGTGATGTTCACCGTTGCGCTAGTTTATTTATTTCCGCTGTTTTCAAACTCTGAACCCTTACTTCATGTCATGAACAATGGTTTGTAATAATTTGGATTTAATTCGTGTTGTACTCTGGACTCGCCTTCGCGTGAGTTTTAATGCATATGTCGATCCTCTGTATGAAATTCCAAGTGATTTACCGGGCGTTAACCCGGCAACTAACGACAGGATGATACTTTATTATTGCTTAATGACCAAAGTGGATTGGTTTAGGCGATAGTACGGTATTTTCCTGGGCGGGTTGTCACAGCTGGTATCAGAGCGATTATATGCACCAGAGTTGAATTAACAACCTTAATCACTTGTTTTTGAATAAAACTTGCCAAGATTGGTTGTGTTTGCAAAATGCGTTGGATCGTTAAGGATGGAAATAGACCGAGAGGCCCTAGAGGGAATTTTCGGGTTCTTTCAGGTGGCTTATTAATCTATTGTTTATTTTCCTAACTCCCAGCACATTTCATTCCTGTCAGAACTTACTTTCTGTACAACCATACTAGTTCATCACGTTTTGCCATACGTGGTGGTACCACAGGAAAGTCCTGTGAGGGATGGATGGGACCTATTCTAATGGGAACCCACGTCGCGTCTGTGTCTCGCCACGTTTTGCCATACGTGGACGTTCCGCATTGTGAATTTGCGAGGCAAGGATCCGCTTCATTCCAAAAGGAGCGTATTTGAGGTTGGACGCTGTCCATGCAGCGATAAACGCATGGGTGCCGTTTCTATAGTGAATGGTAATGTATGTGGACGCTTTCGTGAGTGCTGGCACGAAAGGTTCGATGTGTTCTGTGATCTTCTGCAGGTACACTAACCACGTTTCGTAAGTCGCTAAGTGAGCATCGAGTAGTTCTCGACTAGTTATTATAGAGAGAAACGTGTATAAGCCTTGCCACCGGCACTAACTTCGATTTTCGGCTTGATCGCCGAGTGAGGACGAATAGGCCGGCTTGCATCATGTAAAAAAAATCGAGAAGAACTTAAAACTGAACCCTGTTTGTTTTATGTGCTCTCTAAGGAAATTTTGCTAGTGTGCTTTTTCGTTGCATAGCCTCTCGTGTGCAGATGTGTTGCTGTCCAAAAATCTGTTAGGGCTGTTTGCTTAGATTGTTGTCCCTAGTTCAAGGATCTTTTTGACCAGATGATCTCTACAAAAGTTGCTCCATATCTAATCTAGTTCCTGCTCGCAAGAATTCACGGTCATAACTTTTGTCTATCTCAAGTTATGCTCAGTTTAGTCAATCTCTGTCCTGCTGTTTTCCGGGAACCGAATCTGAAATCTTGCTTAGTAGAAGCACCGTCCTAACCTTCTAGATCAATCTTTGTATACCAAACATGCGTCTCATAATCTTGCTGAGTTGCTACACAAATTTGAGAAATTTGGGGCTCTGGTTTTCAAGTTATGAATTTTTATTCACAACTGCCAGAACTTTATGTCATCACGTATGTCTGCTCGTTTCGAGTTCTAACATACGATTTCACCATTGTACACATGACTACCCCAGTTTTTGCCCAGCATGAGGAAAGAAACTTTTTCTGTTCTACCACATCAGTGGGGTAATGACTTGATCTTAGAGTTCAATCTTCAGTTGAAATTTCTCCTGTCAACGTGTTATCTCCATCAACATGTATCCCGTCCAAACCCCCTTGAGTTTATACGCGGGAGCACTAAGTTATTCTTTGTATCGATATCCGTGTCATGATTACTTCGATCTTTCAATCATGAACTTATTCTTCTTGATCTTGCTCACAACATTTTGAATTAAAACAAATGTCGCATTTTGAGCATGCATTTGCATAGCATGTGCATTTGGGAACCTTGGGTGAACTAACGTGCATATGCATGAAATATTTCGATATTCCTACTCTATCCTTCTATGATTGGTGACGTTGTTGTCCCATAACTAAAGGTGCCGCGACGGAACCTAGGGCATCATGTGCGCTGCAGCCATATGATTGCCACTAGGAGCGCGCTAGGTATCTTGGTTGTGAGAATGCGACTCGCCACACATACACTCGTTTTCAACTCGTTGATTGCCTCCCAATCACTAACTCATTTCGTGGGTAATCGAGTCATTCTAACATGCATCATGAGCGCCATACCGCATGAGCATGCGCATCATGCCTTCATAAACGTGTGCATCACACCAATTTTGAAAAACATTGCGCCGTAGTGGCACGAAACAATGCCACCCAAGGTCACAAACTAAATAACGTGTGAGCAAGATTGTCCGAATTCTGACACCGATCAATCTCTTCATACTTTCCCTGCTTGCGTCCGCAAGTAACCTCCCTGCAAAAGCTTTCCATGACTTGTCACCTTGACTACTCTTGTGGGCTAATCTTGAACCGATGATGAGTATATTCTTTGACCTATAATCACATCGTGTTTGCTCCCTCAGGGTAATTTCAGAAATCTTAGAAAACCATTTCCCTATCTTGTCCTTGGAATTTCGAATCTCGGGACGAGATTCTTTTTAAGGGGGGTAGGCTGTGACGCCCCAGGTTTTTAATTAGCATCATTAGTGCTAATGACCGAATCAACCGAGTCAAACACTATTGACATTGGTCAAACCTTGGTCAACCTGGGTCATCACCCCGAAAACCTCGCCAACAATCACTAATGACCTTCTTGATCAAGTCTACACACACTTGTGGTCAAACTTTGGTCAAACCCTAGTCAAAGGTGGGTCAAAACCCCGACGTCTTTGGACCTTCTCTGGAACTTTTGCCGCGTTCTCCAAATTTCACCTAAACACTGCAAAATCTCCCAATATAAAAGTTGTCCAGTTTTTCAAGGGACACAACTTCGATTTTGGGTGGCATTTCAAATTTTGAGTGGAAAAGGGTGAAAAACTTGGTCAACTGCAGCTTTTACTATTCTTCAGCGCCATGAAAACTAGCAAATTTGCCTGCAGTTCATGCTCAAACGGTTGATCAAAACACCTGTCGGCCTTTGTAAAAGTTGTAGGGGGATCTTTGATCTACAACTTTTCTATTTACCACTTAGTGCACTTTAGTTCAAAAACTTGGAGTTTTCTGCAGTCAAACAGTGCTACACGAATTTTAAACCGGCGCCGCGCCGTGGCGTCGCGCTCCCGCAAGCCGCGCCCGCGCGCGCGCGCCGCGCCGGCTCCGCCGCCGTATCGCCGTACGCCGCCGTACGCATGCCGAGGCGAGCCCGTGTCCCCCGGTCCGTGCGCCGCACCCCTCGGGACGTCCCCCTCTGCCACGTAGAGCCCCCACACTCGCCGCCCAACCGCGCCGCCGTTTGTCCGCCGGTCCGCCCATTCCCTCCCTGCCACGCGCGCACATGCCGAGGTCGCCGCCGTACCCGCGGCTTAATGGCCGGGGAAGGCTTCGCCGCGAAGCAATGCCCCCCTGCACGCTCGCCGCCTATAAAGCCGGGCCCCTTCCTCCTCTCGCGCAAGACCCAGCAATGCCGCCGCCGCCATTGGAGGCTGCACGGCGAGCTCGCCCCTCCACTGGTTTCCCGAGCCGGCCAACCACCTCTAGCCTTTCCCCACACGCTAGCACATCCTCCCGAGGCACCAACTGCCGCGCGTTGCCGCCGAGCTCGCCGGACTTGAAGCCGCAGCGGCTGGCGCTGCCCTGCGCCGCCGTCCGAGCTCACCGGAGCCGCCCCGCTCCCGTCTTCGGCCACAAACGGGTCGTGGGTGAGCCACAACTCCTCCCCCACCTCTTCCCCAACCACCCGCGCCGCCGGCCTCGGGAATTCGGCCGGAGCCGCCGCCGGCCGAGGTCTAGGGGCCCCATTGCAAGACTTCCAGTCTTTCTAGGGTCCAATCTGCAATCTAGGGGCATATCTGTGAAACTTCAAATTTGTCCAGGGGCTTGGTTGTAAAGTGATCTGGCATAGTGCTTGGTGTTTGGCTGAAACTTGTAAAATCCGTAGAATATTGTAGAAAAATCAGAAAAATGAAAACTCAATTTTGTTGGATTCGTTGTGTATAGTACTACAACTTTTGTAAAATCAGAGAATAGTTTTTCCTGATAATTTTTGCATGAAAAATAGGAAACTGAAAACCCAAGATCTATTGTATCTCCAAATCCACATGTGTTCTATAGCTCATTTTTGGATATGTCGTGTGTTATGTCTTGCCTAACTTCTGTACCAAAAATTGTACAAAGTTATGTTGTAAATATTTTTATATGAATTGTTTTCTATTTAGGCACAATCTGTCTAGATGATTTTTGTAGATAAAAACGATTAGAGTTTTGTGCCCAACTTCTGCATGTTGTCTTTTTATGCCAAAACACACCTCTAGTGAATTAATGACAATTTTATATTTGACAGAAATATTTATTCTTGAAATATGATTGATTTTCTTTGTAATTGCATAACCCAAAATATATAGTAGCTCTAGGTGTATATGTTGCATGCCTAGCTTAGTTTTGGACCAGAGACCATGTGTGAGAAAGTTGGAATCATTCCGATGTGTATTTATTTTGTTATGCATTTATCTTGCTTTAATAGCTAGCTTTTGTTCTTTTCGGTATATTTAATTCCATAGCTCTAATAAGTGTGCATGTGTGTGCAGTAGCTTTGTGTAGGTTTGTAGTGCTTCTTAACACACCTCACTGAATTTTATAAATTTATTTTATGAATAAAAGCAATAGAGGCAATTAAAGCTTAATAGTAAATTAAATGAGAAAATCATCAACTCCATAGCTAATGACCCTTTGCATGTGATGTTGATCTTTCTAAGAAGGTTGTGACCACCTCCTTGCTGTTTTCTGATGTTAAATTAATTAATCTGCATAAATGTGTACACAGTCACTATTAAAAGGAATAAATAATAAAACACCATGTGTTGTTGCTTTAATAGAAATAATTTACCAAATGTATTCTTATCTAGGTGAATGTGGTCAACCATGCACCCCATGGTTGTCAATTGTTGTTGGCAAATAATTAAATTAAAAATCGTCAGTTAAATCTTGCATTTGCATCCTCGTGTAGATCTTCCCGACGGTAGCTGTACGCTCGTGCCGGAAGGAGGAGACGAAGGTGCTGTCGGTGAGCTGCAGCACGTGTTCGTAGCTCAAGACCTGGACCCAAGTCCAGCAGGGCCCAAGGCCAACCTTGCCAGCGAAGGCAAGCCCCGGATCACTAACCCCGTCTTTTAAAACTTATGCAATTATCTTTTGCTATGATTGTGCATTACGTTTTAGGAATTGAATTGAAATCCTAGATGCATGATCCTTAGGTACCTATGCTCTATCACTAGTATGCTAGGTCGATAGCTGCTATGCTATAGGACCCGGTAGAAGTCGAGTGATGTTCGTCACTCGCGAGAATAGGTTCTTATGTTGGAATCATAAGATCTTTATAAATGGATTGCTCATGTGGTAAGAGCATGGGATTTGGGCTCCGGTCCAGTGGCTTTCGTGGGCTAAGCGTTTGAACGTACTAAGCACTTGTCGGGAATGGGACCGGTAAGCCTAGTACCTGATGGACACGGCAAGGGAACTTTTCCCTACTACCCCTAGGACACATAATGTGTCCCCCTGCTGCAACCGCAACAGTGGGGTACCTGTGCGATTCTGGGCGGTCCGACGGGATGTACCAGTAAGCCTTGTACCGAGGATTGTAGGTCTGATCCCGACCCGAAGAAAGATGGGAACCGCCTGGATGGTTGTCCTCGCGGGGGCACCCTACCGTGTGTTTAGGTCTACCTTGCAAGGTTTAAATCAATCGATTGTCGGCCTCTCACCGTTATCTGAGACTGCTTAATCAACTGGCCATGATATCCCTTAATGATGGAACTCGATGAAGTTTACTGCTTGAATTAATTGCTTGTACAATTCTTGATTGAATTAGTTGGCACACTTAGAAATGGTAATCAACTAGAACTTGTGCTAAAATATTGAAAGTAAGGACACACTCTTTGTTGCTTTTCAGCAAAAGAACTCCACCGGCCAAAAAGCCTCTCATGTCTAGAGTTTGGTGATGTAGTTGTCACCCGACGGTTAAGTCTTGCTGAGTATTAGTATACTCAGCCTTGCTTTAAAACTGTTGTTGCAGGTGTTGTTGACCGGGTGGATGACGACAAGTGATGGCATCACGGATGGCCTCCTGTGATGTTCACCGTTGCGCTAGTGTATTTATTTCCGCTGTTTTCAAACTCTGAACCCTTACTTCATGTCATGAACAATGGTTTGTAATAATTTGGATTTAATTCGTGTTGTACTCTGGACTCGCCTTCGCGTGAGTTTTAATGCATATGTCGATCCTCTGTATGAAATTCCAAGTGATCTACCGGGCGTTAACCCGGCAACTAACGACAGGATGATACTTTATTATTGCTTAATGACCAAAGTGGATTGGTTTAGGCGATAGTACGGTATTTTCCTGGGCGGGTTGTCACAAAAGGCACCAAGTCACTCGTGTACTTGCGGTGAAGTTGAACGCGGTTTCGAACCGTCAACAAATACCATTCATTCGTCAGGCATAGTTTAAATGCCCTTGCATGTGTAACTCTGAACTTGGCATTTTGTAGCTGGCCTCTTAATGTTAGCCAACTTCCAACGTTCCTCTTTTATTGCTTCGTCTTTTTCTTTTGACCGAACGCTTGATTGGCCTATAAAAATGAGTCATCTCCATCCTCTTTCTTGTACTCTGATGTGATGTCTTCCTCTTCCTCTTATGTGAATCAGGTTTGCTTTAATCCTTTCTTTTATCTCTCCATCCATGAATTTCACATGGTAATTATCCCTCTTTTCTCCTCAGTCTCCCAACCGTGAGGACGTAGAAAGGATCTTGATGAACATTAACGCTCATGGTGTGAATCAACGAGTGCCATCGTCGAGGCAGAAACAGGGTCTTCAACTTGTGATCTCCACAGATGAGAAAAAAAAATTAGAGGCTCTAGAAATCAGGAGGACACACCTTCTTAAGGAACTGAACCAAGTAGAGGATGAAATAGCCATCACCAAGATGCAGTTAGAGAAGGCCAAAGATTTAGAAAAAATCTTGATGTAATTTTTCTTCTTAGCCGATGTAATCGGCCTTAATGTATTTCTCCCCTTTCAGCCGATGTAATCAGCTTTTGACTTGTTTGTATCTTATCTTTTAAAGAAAAATCGTCCATACGATTTTGTGTATCTTTCTGGACGATTTCGTTCTCTAGCAGCATGCACTATTTGTCCTGTGATCTTACTATTATGATAGATGAACGCTACCCATCACCTCTTGAATGCCATCAGACGTTCAGTGCCGACATGTGACTCTCAACTGTCTTTCCTTGTGTACCTCTCTATAAAACTCAGCCTATAACCCAATGGTTCTTCACCTGCTTCTTTTCATAGGCTCTTATATTTTTTCTTTTGTACGACAATCTCTAGATCGGCCCTTTTCCTCTAGGGATGGGAGGCATCTTTCTCTCAGAGTGTACTCAGGAAAAAATAGTACTCCCTCTACCTCAACAAGCGTCTTCTTGAAATAGTTTTTCTTCAAGATGCTGCCAGTAAGCTTGTTGATGCTATCAGTAACATTGAGGAATATCCATTTTTGTTTTCTCCTCTACTGGAGTATAGAGTGTCTCCCTACAATAGCCTTTGAGCGCTCCTCCCTTTTTTGGGGAAATGGATCACTGAAATCAATGTCAGCATCTGAAAACTCAGCTGTTCACGGAGGGATTGTTTCCAATTTGACCAGATCTGGCATATTTTTTGATTCCTTCCTATCTTCTCGCCTTGCATCCCTTTTAGTCTGGGCTATAAATGGCAATCGAATGCACATCGGCTCTCCACACCTTCCAACATGGCACAAAGATTAGATCTGATAGGCATAGCCTCCTACTGTTCGATCATCCTCTTCTTCCCCTTTTCGCCATGGCTAAAAGAATTCTTGTGAGGTAGTGCAGCGTTACCTCTCTTTCTCCATCCCCTTTCGTGAAGCCAGGAGGTACAACAACTAAAAGAATCCTTGTGAAAAGCTTGGGTTCAACGGCTGAGGGGAAGGAGCAAGGTAGAATGTCTCGCTGCACAATTATCAGAGGAAGAGCACACTGATGGACGATGCACCATCTTGGTCATCAACTTGCAAAGCTCTCGGAGGAAGATCTCAGATTCTGGCGAAGATCTTACTCTTCCGTTTCCTCTGCGCGTCATTCCTCTCTCTGTGATGTTCATCGATTCAATATCCTCATCATGCGAGAGATAGGATAGTCATCCTTCAATTATGTAACCCATTGATCTTCAACGCGGATGTAATCACCATGTACTGAAATATGAGAGAAAGAAATATATATATATATATATGACAGCGCTATTCAATACCCAAGGTATGGAATAGTTATTCCATACCCGACCCCACCCACCTGCATCCCGTCCAACACCCCCGCGCGTCTGTTTCGGTTTTTTTTCTCCGCCCCGTCCGGCACCCACGCAGTCCATTGGTTTTTTTCTCCGCCCTGTCCGGCCCCAGCCGATCCTATTTTCCCGGGCGCTATGCGGTTCGAAGCACACAGATCTCCCCAGTTCTGATTTTCCCCATTTCTTTTATCTGCGTGCCATGCATCCGTGCCGCTGTTACTGCCAGGCAAGTCCAGGGAGTGGACCCAGACACAGCTTCATGGACCATCAGGAAGCTATCAACTGGTTGCACGATTAATTGGAAAAGAGAAGAAAAACAATGCCATACAGACGGCAGCACACGCTACATTCTACAGACATTGTAAACTTCAAATCTTAGAATTTGCTTATCATAAATAATGACGTGTGAGGTAAAAAAACCAAAATACATTGTTCGTATATTGTTCTACCAGGCACAAATATTACATCTTCATTTTGTACAACAATGAGAGCACCAGTGATCATTAGGAGGGAGAACCAGTAGGTTTTGCACGTGCAAATGTGCAATGCAAACGCTGCACTGAATAGACTGCCCAGAAATCTGACCATGAATTCAAAGTTTTCTTGTTATTCCAAGGCAACAAAAAAAAATTACACATCTTGAGTCTACAAAGCCAGCGATCAGCATAAAACTGAAGCAAAGAAACTTAATGCATACAGTGACCTTAGTGCCTACATCAAACAAGGAGATATCTCTTTGCAATCCATGAATGCACCATCTGAAGGGTTAGGAAGAACCACATTACAGTCATACAAAAGACCCTCCAAAATCATCTTAGATCATAAAATGCATACTTCCGACGCATACATCATCAGAAACATAAGGAGGGACACCTAGGGTCCATCTGCTGAAAAATGACTTCAGATAATGGATACATATGAGCACACTTTAGAACTGCTGACTGGATGAGTAAGATACATGTGCATACTGCCGTTGCCATGGAATGGGTGAAAGCTTATTGTGGTGGCAACCTAGGAGAGCTTGGTAACTAAGTCCTGTATGACCACATCATCACCTACTGTTCCTATGTTGCACTGCACCCTGCCGCACCACATGGATCGGAAAAGACGAGAGTTCGATGTCATCTGCACCTGAATATGAATTCATCTAAAAAACACATATCATGATGTACATGTATTTTTATTCAGAGCAGACAAAAACGAAAACATTGAGGCAGCCAAAAAAAAACAAATATCTGATGATCTGAGTTCCCTCATATACGCGAGCCAAAGTCATTTTTAAGGTACTACTAGGTTCGATTTTAGTACATGCTGAAAGGATAAAGACTAAATCATATATGTGCTGATGCATGTCAGCCACAATCTTTTTAAAGATACTGCAATAATCAATCAATTGAAATGATAAAGATCAAGAATAAATCATGTGTTTAGACAAAAAAAAATAAAGGCCTTTGATTATATAACAGGATAAGAGCACATGTGTGCTAAACATTTAATATTACATCAAAACTTCAAGAGAAGGCTATCACTAGTTAATGGAACAAACAGCTAGAAAGTCATTTACAGCTCAGTTATATGTCAAAATTTACTGCATATTGCAGTAATGGATTGAACATATTATGTAAACAACTTTGATGAGCACAAATGAAGTGTTTCATTCTTTCTACATACTATGGCACATACAAATAATGAATCCTGAAAATATTTACTAAAATGTAGTGACAGTCCTTCTGGAGAAATCTTCCTTCACTAGTCAACCCATAAGGACAAAAAGTGCAATTACTATTATTTTTTCTACTGACAAAGGGATTGCTAATTAGAAAAATTCTGAAAGTGTAAATCAATTATATGATTGAGAGTTTAAGTTTATACAACAAATTAAAAAAAACATATTTTCAGTTTCCAATCAAAAGCACAGTAGTGTTTCAAACTAGAGCTTTAATTTTACTTTGTTGCATAATGGCGAGGCAGCAAGGTTCCAAGATGAAGATACTAAATGTCATCTGATGCATGAGGCCGAGTTCGTGCATCACAAGAACATGGACACAAGATAACATAACAGATCAATTAATTTGAAGCACCATGCCTCCTGGAAAGAAGTATATATGACTACATAAGCTACTCCATTTGTCATAAACAAATTTAAGGGTGTATGAGGATTACAAATTTGTCAGTATGACTTCCATTAGAAACTAGCAACATGGAAATTGATCATTTGAAGGATGACCAACCAAAGCATAGAGGTTCTCAAAAGCATGAGTAGCTGAATGTGAAAACAGGGCCACTGGGCTATTACCATGATCTCCATTGAATAGGAGCATCCCAGCCAGCATCATCAGCATACAACAGGTGAAAAAGGCATTATAAATGTGATACTTAGTTTCCTAACACTAATAATAGGAGACATATTTTGGAAGCACATTTCAAAGAGCGCCTGAATTTGTATGTGAAGCAGCTAAATGAGTGATTTGTTGTCTGTTGATGCAAAAACCAGGAAAATTCCATGTTAAAATTTGTTTGGTCTTTAGAATAGTTACAGTTAGGACACACAAACTTTGCACTCATGTTGCATCTCATCCTGTACTTCAAAAGACTCAATTGAGCTAACAACAACAATTGAGCAATCGAAACAAACCTTTTCTAAATTCTTTATGTTAGCTCCAAAATGCATGTCAAAAGTTACAAAATTATTCTCACAAACATGAAAAAATTAGGTAGCGAGCTATGTACAAAACACCATGCATTAGCCACAAAATGGATGGTATTTCAAATTACACAGTACTAAGCTATCTTTAGTCATATTAGAGCTATAATGCATACAATTAGATGGCGAAGCTACATACACGATTGATCTTTATAAATACATACCGGGGCTTTTTGAGGTTTTTGGTAGCCGCCGCTGCTACTGCATCGCTTTTGTTACTGCTGTTAGAGACATCAGAATTAGGGATCATACTTCTACACGTGCAAAACAAAACAAACAAAACAAATGCGTCGCCATGAGCCAATATCCATCATGCAAGTATCTTCAATTGAATCCTGTAAAAGAAATAATTAACATTGATGAGCTCCTGCAGGTTGTATTGACTTCCCTTGATGCTTCTATGCAGCAGCTAGCGGGATAAATGGATGAAGATAATCCATCCGTCCATCAAGATCACTTACACCTTCTTCAGAATCATGCCAATGCTGCAAGCGCAAGGCTGGCCGTCGCAGGTATGGCGATTGCAGAGAGCAAATGAAGAAGCTCCTGCTGCTGCCTCACCTTCCGGATCCATGGGAGGAGCGCTCCAAAGGTGCACGTAAATGGGCAGCCCGGTCCATCGCAGGCTACCCAGGCGAGCGGGAAAATTATTAGCAACCTGAAGCCAAGAGCATGGAGGAGGAGGGGAGGTAGAGAAGCTCAAACCTGTGAGGAGGGGCACCAAGAGGATGGGAAGGTGGCCGCGACAGCGACCAAGGGCGCCGAGCGTGTGTGTGAGACGTGGAGGTGCTGACGGCGGAGGTTCGACGACCTCCAGGGTACGCGCTGCCCCTGCCTCCGGCGCCGCTAGGCCAAGGTAGAGCGGCCCCCACCTCCGCCGGCACCAGGACGGGAGAAGCGAGGCGAGGTGGATGAGGACGACGACGCTGGGCCACACGCCGCTGCGGTCACCGTGCCGAGGCGGGCCCCACTGTGTCGCACACCGCCGTGGATCTAGGAGACCAGGGAGGGGCGGTGACGGGGCTCCCTCCGAGCCGCACCCCAAATCGGATCGGGATCTCGCGGGAGCCGGCGGCGGCGACGGGATGGGGTCGCAGGCGGCGACAGCGGTAGAATGGGGGGTAGGAGGGGAGGGAGGACGATGGCGTGGGACGGCGGTGGTGGCGGAACCGGCTCTGGGACGGAAAATAAAACTGCAGCTGGTTTTGACCCACGATATGCAGCGGGTGGGACGTAGGAGAACCGGGCAGAGAAAAAAAAATCAAACCAGTGCGGGGAAGGGAGTGGCGCTTGCGAACCGGGTTGGAAGGTGGCTGGGGTATTGAATATTATTCCATACCCAGGGTATAGAATATAAATACCCTATATATATATATATATATGTCTTTTTTTTGTTCTAAGGGCGATTGTTACATCGGCCATTATCCGAATCATTAATCGGCTATAAATGTTCAAACACTTCTGCTTTTACAATTTTTTCTCCTTAAGGCGATAACTCAGTATCGACTATTTTACACTGAGGCGATAACTATGTATAGGCTATCATCTGAAATCTAAATCGGCTAAAAAGCTAGTAGTAATCGGCTAAGTACTTAATCTAATGTTTCCAACATTGCCTTGGCTTTGATGTGTATCGGCCTTGTCTTGTCACAGTCCAATCCTTTCGATTAACCGATGTAGATCCATGCTTCATCTCTTCATATTTTGGAACCAATCGCTTGGATCGGCTGAAGCTCAAAATCAGACATCTTGAGGAAATCTATCTCCCAAACCTTTCCTGATATGCAGATGACTTTCTCAAAGTTCCATTGTGTACCGGCCGCTGCAATGTGGAAAGAGGAATCAGCGTTGACTATTTCCACCGAAGCTCCCATCCATTGAATCACATATTGATGGATGGTAGATGGGATACAACAGTTGGTGTGAATCCAATCTCGCCCTAGTAACAGATTGTAGGACCCTTTCCCCTTGCTGACAAAAAAGATTGTTGGAACTTGGAAGGGTCTTACTGCGGATTGTCAGATCCACGCAAATAGCACCCATCGTAGAAGATAAGTTTCCTTCAAAATCAATTAGCCTGATATCGGTCTTGGTCAAATCTTCCTCACCTTTTCCAAATCTCCGGAGCATTGTATAGGGCATGAGATTGTCCGATGCACCACCATCTACCAAAAGCCTTGTGACTGGCTTCCCATTGACATGTCCTTTGAGAAACAGAGCTTTCAGATGTTGGTGCTGTTCTTCTTCTGGTTTCTCAAAACTGGCCATCATTGGATCCAAAACTAACTGAGTCGATCCTAGTTCTTCATCTGACATTTCTTCATCTGAACCAGACTCAATAGTCATGAATTCCTTGGGTAGCATGAAGATCATATTGACGCTCGCCCTTGGTTGGTCGTCTTTCTTATCATCAGCTTTTGGCTTGGGTCACCAAACTTGGGATCGGACCTTCTTTTTATCAAGTTCTTGCTTCTCAATTTATTCTAGTTGTTCCAATTGTCGCAAGTGTTGGATCCTTGTCTTCTGAGATTTGGACAACCCATCCGGGCACCACCTAGGTTGGCGAGGTTCGTGTTGAATCTTGAGCTCATGTGTAGCATGACGTCTTTCTGGATCTCGAGCCAACACATCTTCGTCGGGAACTCTACTATCGGCCATATCTTCTAGACAATTGGGCCGACTGTCTTGTCACTTGCCCCCCAGCCGATCGTACATGGTTGCCTTGCCCCCCAGCCGATCATATACTGAGATGCGTTGGTCGTAGTACTCTCGCCAATTTTGATTCATGGGCTTCTTGTACCTGTTATCAAAACAAGGACTCTTGGATGACTGTCCTTCCGAATAAAAGCCTTCACATTTTGGACAGTTGTCAGATGTCAGAAGTTTGATCCCTTCTTCCTAGTAGTATCTGAAAAACATACATCTCCAGTGACCTACATTGCATCTCGTCCCTTCTTCCTTTTCTCTAATCTACCTCTGTTGGCGTTGGAACTTGCTCAGAAGTACCTATGATGTAATATGCTACTTTGAACCCTTTGAGTTAATTCCTTCTTCGAGCAATCCCTTCCCTTTGGCTTCTTGTGCTGTCATCTGAATTTCAGGATCAATGGTTCCTTTATTTTTAGCTGATTCAGACGTCAACACTTTTGCTTTGGTTATCTCAACCGTGTGGGTAGGAAAAGGGTGCTGATCAATCTTCATCAACTTTCCTGATTTGGAAGGTGTTTCAAACTTAAGCTTTCCTTGATCTATTGCATTTTGGATCTGTTGACGAAACACCTTGCACTGATAAGTCTTATGAGATGTGGCATTGTGCCACTTGCAGTACTTGATCTTCTTCAACTCCTCTGCACTTTGTATGGTATGGTTTTGTGAAAGCGTAATCTACCCTTGCTGGAGGAGAATATCAAATATCTTGTCAGCTTTGGTTGTGTCCAAACTGAATCTCTCAGGTTCCTTTTTGCCGAGGGGACATGCAATTGGCTTCCTGTTTGGTACCCGCTCAGCTAAGTCAACTTCGGCTTCCCCCTCTGAATCAGAGCAATCTACATAAGACACTCGTTTTTGAAAGTTTCTCCTAGGTTCATATGACCGAGTGCTCTCATGACTTAGCCGATGAAGAAGCTGACTGATGTTCTCGAACTCTTCTGATGCATATTTCTCCTTGATGGATGGCAAGAGTCCCTGAAAGGCCAATTCTGCAAGCTGTTTATGAGTCAGAGCCAAGCTGTAGCATTTATTCCTCATCTCCCTGAACCTTTGAACAAAGTTGGGTACTGACTCATCATTCCTTTGCCTCAAGCTGGTAAGATCAGTAATCTTCATCTCATGAATCCCCGAGAAGAAGTCCCCATGAAACTATCTTTCCGGATCTTCCCAACTTTGAATTAAATTGGCTAGGAGTGATGCAAACCAAGCAAAAGCTGGCCCTAACAGTGAGGATGAGAATAATCGTACTCTCAATGACTCATTTGTCCCTGCCTCTCCACACTGAATGATGAAGCGAGTAACATGCTCAATGGTGGAGGTATCATCTTGGCTAGTGAACTTGGTGAAGTCAGGCACCTTGAACCTCTGAGGAAACGGGATTCGATCAAAGGATGCCGGGTAGGGTGTTCGGTACATGTGCGTTTGCTGCTTTGGCTTTAACCTGAATTGATTCTGTAGCATATTTGTAACTTCAGCAATCAGGCTTTTCTAATCAATCGACTGAGATCCTGCCGAAGGGTATTGCTGTCCTGAAGTTGCTCCAACTGTTCTCGGCTATTCCTAAGCAATCGGCTGGATAACCGAAGGACTAGAAGGATCACAGTACAGATTTGGAATCTCAACAGTATGTGATGTTCCTTGAACTAGCTGTCCGGTTGAGAAACCCTGGTTCATCTGGTTTGGTTGTGGTGCAATCGGCTACTAAACATACTGAGCATTTGAGAAATCCTGGATAGGTTGCTCTTGATATTGCGGTGCGAAGAACAAAGGAGGATCTGTCATTTCTTCCAAGAGTGCAGCTTGATTCATAGCTTCATTGTATTCTTCTTGGAGTTTAGCAGCATTACTCCTTACTGCATATGCTTTCATGGCTGGACTCATCTGCTCATGTGCCATCTGGTGACTTACAATCGACTGATTAGCCACTACCTAATGATCTACTCTCTGAACTCTCTGAGGAGCAGGTAGTGGCTTGACCATATAAGCGTGTAGGGGTGATTGTCGACCGGGCATCCCTGGGCCCACCACTCATGTGAGCCATACCCGGGAGATGAGTTCCTACACACCTGGACTACTTGACTAGTGGGCCACGGTGCTGGTACCGTGGACCACAAGGCAACACAAGACGGACAAGGACTTGTACTAAGACTAGGGTGGCTTTCCATACCTTGTATAGGCTACTCCGAGTCCTACTCGAATAGTACTCTTGTACCAATCCAACTTGTAACCCTGCCTCCCGTGACATATAAGGCGAGGCAAGGACCCCTCTCAAAACATACGCAATCAATACAGAGCCACGCAACATATAGGACGTAGGGTATTACGCACATTGCGGCCCGAACCTGTCTAATTGTGTGCCCCGTGTCTCACCATCGTGTTCCTGATCTTGGCGAGCCCCACCGCACAATCTACTACTTCGGGTACCCTGTCGTAGGCTCGGTGTCTAAAACACTGACAGCTGGCGCGCCAGGTAGGAGATCTCGTCGCTGATCCGCTGGCGAACTCGATGGCTCTCGTCATCATCAAGCCGACCATCACTTTCTAGAAAGGTGACACCTTCGTTTTTGGCTCTTGGGTTTGCGTTGCTGACGGCGCCGGATCGTTCCTGCGTTTCTTGGCATCAACTCCGGAGTCAAAGCTCAAGTCCTCGACGCTTACGCAAGCTTCGATGGAAGAACTTGTCAAAAATTTCGGCGAAATTTCGATCTCTCACCCGCTCAGAGAACTCGAGTCGGAGTCCGAGTACAACTCAACTTCGTCTCCTATTCAGCCTGAGTTGCTCTCTTCAGCTTCACAGCTTGCGCTCAGTCTGGATAACATCATAGCACCACCTCTCTTCGGCCATCGCCATGTCAGTGCTGCTTACCAAGCCGCACTGAAGCACCTCATGTGCCCTGGCTCGAAGATCGTGCTCGAGTACTCTTCAGATTCGGAAGCCAACCTCGACTACTATGATTCGGATTCATCTGAGTTCGAGTTCGCCTACGGTTCGAATTCTACTGAAGCACAGCAACTGACTGGCCCTGCTCAAGGACAGGTGATCACATCGACACCTGAGGGTAGATTCGTCTACTGGCCTGAGCATGTGCCTGCTGATCACACCATGGATGATCAGGAGCGCTTTATCGCTTGTCTCGACAACTTACCCTTCCAGGAAGGTGCCAAGCTCGTTGATTATGACACCGATACTGAGCTCGTTCAGAGTACAGGTACTCACTCATCGTACCGAGAAGTTTTCGTTGTTGATGCAACTACTCCGCAAGGGCATCGTGCCAATTATCGCTTTCCGGATGATGTATCTGACGATGAACTCTCTACCAATGCTCCTGCTGATGAAACTGCGGAGGCCAAGACTGCACGTCAGCAATGCAATGCTGATCGTGCAACCCTTCATCGGGAACTCACGAAAGCTCTACCTACCCGTAATCTTCAAGAGGCTCTGGATGCGGTAGCTACTCGTCAATATCGCACTCCAGAGGAAGCTATTAATGCGATCAACCTGCTTGGTCGCTCTATGCCTCGTGACAGGGCGGCTGCTGAAGTCGCGAAGCTGGCTGAACTAGCCTACACTATGCTATGTCAAAACACTAGTACTCCTAGTCACCATGGCAGTAGTGGAGGTGCTCATCGCACCACGCCCACTCCTCAACATACACGCCCGGAAGCTAGCAACAGGGGCAAAGGTGGTGAAGGCAGCGTCAATAGCAAGTCAGGAGACTCTCGCTATGATGCTCGCACAACAATCAATGCCAGATGCGCCGAGCGTGAGAAGTAAAAGGATGCTGACTCTGATTCCTTTCCTGCTTTCTCTACTCGACTTCAAGCTTTGCTTCTTCCGGAGAAATTCAAGCCCTATGGCATCTCTAAGTATGATGGCAAGCAAGATCCAAGGCAGTGGTTGCGCTGTTATGCTCTGTCCATCACCAATGCTGGGGGCAATGATGATACTAAATGTATCTATTTCCCTTTTGTTCTGGAGCAAGAGCCCCTCACATGGTTCGAATCTCTCAAACGCGGCTCCATCGACAACTGGGGACAACTCAAGCAATGCTTCACAAGCAACTTTGCAGGTTCTTTGGGCCGTCACGGTACTCGGATGGATCTAGCCCTGATCAAGCAAAAACAAGGCGAGACACTTCATGAGTACATGCGCCGTTTCTTTGAGAAAAGGGCTACTGTTGTTGATGTTACTGATAAAGAAGTCATCGATACCTTCCAGGATGGTTTTCATGACGACAGGATTTTCCAAGACTTTGGTCGCGCTCGCCCAGCCAACATCACCAAGCTCAAGGAGATGATCACTCACTGGGCGGACGAGGAAGACAAGGCTCGGAATTGGTTCAAGCATCTTCGCAACAACCAGAACAACAACAACAATGCTGGAGGAAGCAATAGTGGCAAGCAGCAACAGGGTAATCGCGCGAGTAGTAACTACTCGAGCAATCCTAATCGCAAATGCAAACCTGACAACACTGTTGCAGCCATGGAAACTACCACCAAACCTAAACATGATTCTCACTGGGCAACTTTGACCAAGCAGAAATGCCCATGGCACCCAGAGGGTGATCATACTACAGAGCAGTGTTACCAACTTCGTCGTGCGTTGAAGAACACACCCGAACCAACGCACCCAAACCCACGGTTTCGCAAACACAAGGGGAAGAAGGCTAATACAGACAAAGACACTGGGTTTCAAAACACCTCCAACACTGTCAATGTTATATTTGGCGGGATTCCAACCAAGCGCATGCAGAAGCTCGCACTTAGGGAGATTATGTCCATCCAACCAGCAGCTCCAACTTTTCTAAAGTGGTCTGAAACCCCCATTACCTTCTCGAGGGCGGATCAATGGACTAGTTTCTCTGAGCCGGGACGATATCCTCTCGTTTTGGATCCAGTGGTGGTAGGCTCTAGGCTTACTAAGGTTCTTATTGATGGTGGCAGTGGTCTTAATGTCCTCTTTGCCAAGACTTTGAAGAAGATGGGCCTGGATATCACAAATATGCTTACCAAGACCAACTCACCATTCTATGGTATCATCCCGAGCAACGCAACTGTTCCTTTGGGTTCAGTTGTACTACCCGTTACCTTTGGGACTAAGGATCACTACCGCACTGAGTACATTAAGTTCGAGGTTGCTGACTTCGAGACTTCTTACCATGCCATCCTCGGCAGACCTGGTCTCGCTAAGTTCATGGTTATTCCACACTATGTGTACCTTGTACTCAAGATGCCGAGCCCCAAAGGAGTTCTCTCATTGCAAGGGGATTTGAAGTGTTCTTACCACTGTGACATTGAAGTCGTAGAACTCGCCTCGACAACTCAAGTACCCAATGCTATGATGGAAGTCTCCACTGCAGCCAAAAAGCTTGCTCCGAGCGAGCTAGAGGTTCCTGAGAAGATGGATAACAACAAAAAGCATGCACCGTCTGGTGATGTCCTGCTCAAAGCCATTGACCTTGGTACTGGCGACAGCAGCAAGACGACCATGATCAGTGCACAGCTTGATCCCAAATAGGAAGACACACTCGTCAACTTCCTTCGGGCTAACCGCGATATCTTTGCATGGAAACCATCTGACATGCCAGGTGTGCCCAGGAGGTTGATCGAGCACTCACTCAACGTTGATCCTAACGCAACCCCCAAGAGACAACATCTTCGTCGCTTTGCTGATGACCGCAGGGCTGCTATCAAGAAAGAGCTCGCCAAACTACTCCCGACTGGCTTCATCCAGGAAGTCTTTCACCTGCAATGGCTTGCTAACCCTGTGCTCGTCAGAAAGAAGAACTCTAACGATTGAAGGATGTGTGTTGACTACACTTATCTCAACAATCATTGCCCCAAGGATCCTTTCGGGTTGTCGCGGATTGATCAAGTCATCGACTCCACAGCGGGTTGTGCTCTACTCTATTTTTTGGATTGCTACTCCGGATATCATCAAATTACAATCAAGGAATCTGATCATGAGAAGACTGCATTTATCACCCCGTTTGGTGCTTATTGTTACACAACAATGTCCTTCAGGTTGAAAAATGCTGGTGCTACTTATCAAAGAGCCATCCAAGCGTGCTTCAAGAAGCAGCTTCACAAGAACATGGAAGCATATGTGGATGACGTCGTTGTAAAGACTAGGGATCCAGACATGCTTATCACAGATCTTGAGGAAACTTTCGCTTCACTACACGAGTACCAATGGAAGCTCAACCCCAACAAATGCATCTTTGGCGTATCTTCGGGTAAACTACTCGGGTTCATCATCAGCCATCGTGGCATCGAAGCAAATCCCGAGAAGATTACCGCCATCTCCAATATGCAAGCTCCGACAACTATCAAAGATGTCCAGAAGCTTACTGGTTGTATGGCATCACTCAATCGCTTCACCTCACGACTTGGAGAATGGGGTCTACCTTTCTTCAAGTTACTCAAGCGGCAAGAGAAGTTTACGTGGACAACTGAAGCTGATCAAGCTCTTTCTCAGCTCAAGGAGTTCTTATCCAAGCCTCCAGTCCTCACAGCTCCTCTGCCCCATGAAGAACTCTTGCTCTACATCGCTGCAACTACTAATGTTGTCAGCACTGCTATTGTCGTTGAGAGGCAGGAGGAAGGCCATGGCTACCCTGTCTAGAGGCCGGTTTACTTTGTCAGTGATGTACTTTCAGAGTCCAAGGCTCGCTACCCTCCAGTACAGAAGCTACTCTATGCAGTTCTGATTACTTCATGGAAGCTCCACCACTACTTCGACGAATACAAGATTTCTGTGGTTACTAGCTACCCGCTTGGCGGGATATTACACAACCGAGATTCCACAGGATGGATTTCTAAATGGGCTGTAGAGCTTGGCGCTCTATCGCTCGAGTTCAAGTCTCGTACTGCTATCAAGTCTCAAGCCTTGGTTGATTTCATGGCTGAGTGGCGGGAAAATCAAGTCCCAACTCCAATTGAGCGTCCAGAACATTGGGTCATGTACTTTAACGGCTCCCTCAAGTTGGAAGGCGCTGGTGCCGGGGTACTTTTGATTTGTCCCAAGGGCGAGCAACTCAAATATATTTTGCAGATCTTCTGGAAGGTCTCAAACAATGAAGCTGAATATGAAGCTCTACTGCATGGTCTTCGCCTAGCAGTCTCTCTTGGCATTACACGACTACTTGTCTATGGTGATTCTTTGGTGGTCATCAATCAAATCAATGATTCTTGGGATCGTAATGCTGAGAACATGGATGCGTACTGTCAAGAGGTACGCAAACTTGAGAACAAATTTCATGGTCTCGAGTTCCATCATGTGATTCACGACAACAATGTTGCTGCAGACGTCTTGTCGAAGCTGGGATCTACACGAGCTCAAGTGCCAGCTGGAATCTTTGTCCATGAACTCCACAAACCATCAATTCCGGAGCAATCATCTGCACCTACGACTACTTCAGTTCAACCTGATCGAGAAGTGCTTATGATTGATGTGGACTGGAGAACTCCTTTCATCAACTACATTAAACATCAGTTGATTCCTGATGACAAGTCAGAAGCTGAGCGCATCTCACGCCGTGTCAGGGCTTATGCTCTAGTCGGAGATCAACTCTACAAGCAAGGCGCAAGTTCTGATGTACTCATGAAGTGCGTTTCTCGCGAAGAAGGCAAGGAAATCTTGGAGGAGACACACAAAGGAATCTGTGGCAATCACGCTTCTTCCCGCACCTTGGTGGGAAAAGTATCCAGACGTGCTTTCTACTGGCCTACAACTCTTGCTGATACAGAGGAACTAGTCAGAAAATGCCAGGGATGCCAATTCTTCGCCAAGAAACAACACATTCCTGCCTACAAGCTCATCACGATACCACCAACTTGGCCTTTCGCTTGCTGAGGGCTGGATATGATTGGTCCTCTCCCAAATGTGTCAGGGGGATTCAACAGAGTTCTGGTGGCTATCAACAAGTTTACCAAGTGGATTGAGGTCAAGCCTGTTACCTGCCCCAAGGCCGATAGAGTCCTCGACTATGGGTTCCCTAATCGTATTATCACAGACCTGGGTTCGAATTTCAACAATCACCAGTTCTGGGAGTACTACGAGAACAGTGGAATTGACGTCCGGTACGTCTGCGTCGCTCACCCATGTGCCAACGGCCAAGTGGAACGCGCCAATAGGATGATACTCGATGCTCTCAAAAAGTGACTGTATGATGCTGCAAATACCAAGGGCGGCAAGTGGATCAAGAAACTACCCAATGCACTCTGGGGGCTACGCACTCAGCCTACTACCCCCACAGGGCAATCACCATACTTCCTGGTCTATGGCTCTGAAGCTGTTTTGCCTGCTGATGTCATGTGGTGCTCTCCAGCAGTTGACCAGTATGAAGAAGGCGTAGCTGAAGAAACAAGACAGACAGATGTCGACAGTCTCGAGGAAGCTCGCTTCAACGCACTCGTTCAATCAGCCAGATATCTTGAGAAGATTCGCCGCTACCATGACCGCAACGTTAAGGAATGCTCCTTTAATGTTGGTGACTTAGTCCTTCGTCGCATCCAGAATATGACAGGGCTACACAAACTCAACTCACTATGGGAAGGTCCTTTCTCTGTTGCAAAGGTTACTGGCCCAGGCTCTTATCGTCTTCAAACTCTTAAAGGCGAGGAAGTCGACAAATCTTGGAACATCGACCAGCTTTGTCGCTTCTACCCGTAGGGGGTCTCAACAACCCTCTCCAGACGGCTACAGCTGTAAACAACCCGTAGGGGGTCTCATCAACCCTCTCTAGGCAGCTTCGGTTGCAACCACTCAACAGGCAGCTACAGTTGCCACCACTCGTAGGGGATCAAGATAATCCTCTCCAGACAGTTTCAGCTGTATCTACTCGTGGCTTCAGCTGCGATCACTCGTAGGGGATCATGATAATCCTCTCCAGGCAGTCTCATTCTGCGACCCCGTAGGGAGTCATGATAACTCTCTCCAGACGACTCCGTGTCGTATAGAGCAATAAGTGACACATGCTGTCCATGTCTCTATTTCTAATAAGAGGCTTCGGTCTAGAGTAACACCCTTCCTGGTAGGGTCTCAGTGGAACTCTCATACAAGTTGCTGCTACAGCAAGGATGAGTTCACCACACTGTCCCCTACGGTCTTACTCATTCTTCAGAACATCCTTCCGAGTACTCTCTCACTAGGCTCATAGCCTCAGAGGTACTTAAGACATTATAAACTCTGTACAATGTATTTAGTAATAAAGTTGTTATCCTATATATCGACTTATTACTGTCCTTTGCTTATTCACAACAAAGCCTTCTTTCATGCTGCTACAGCCAAGGTGTTCAACTCATTGTGAATAAGTTCTTTTCGAGTAGTCTCTCACTAGGCAAGTAGCCTCAGAGGTACTTAAGACATTGTAAACTCTGTACAATGTGTTTAGTAAAAAGTTGCTATTCTATATCAACTTGTTACTACCCTTAGCTTATTTCACAATAAAGCCTTCTTTTACGCTGCTACAGCCAAGGTGTTCAACTCGTTGTGATTAAGCTAATGTTCTTCGGAACATATCTATACTTGAGTACTTCTACTCGAGTATCGTATCTCTTTTTGCAGCCACACACTCAATACCAACTCGAGTACATGGCAAACACTCAAGCATATAAGGGATCTAGATAATTGACTTACTCAAGTTCTCAATTATATTACATAAACACTTGTTTGGGATTACACTTGTTTTTCCCTAGTGTTTTGCTCTATAGGTACATCTACCGGAGATCAATGAACTTGGAGACTGCTTCCGCGATTGGAGAAGTCTGTTGCATCAACTCATTGAGTCTGTCATCGGTGCAATCTCCAGATCTACCATTCATGATGACCGTGAGATCCGCTTCTACGTAGAAAGACTTGATGAAGCTCAAGACTTGATTTAGGATTGTGCAAGCCAGCCTTTGAGCATACTCCAAAATTTTATTCGGCGTATCCTTCAACCTCTCCACAAGTGGACAAGGCTGAACTCCAGCAACTCTGGGCCCGAAGAGATTGGCTACTGGCTCGGCTGCTTCTGTCAAGGCTTTCAATTCTGAGCGCAGACCTTCGGCTTCTTCAATCTTGGTCTTGAGCGACTGCATGCAAGTCAACAAGTCATTCCAGCCCGCAAGGAGAATCTCCATCTCACGCTCAAGTTCGAAGCACCGCACCTTATAATCAGCTTCAAGATCCATGCGAGTTGATTCTTCACGATTATAGGCCAGCTGCCAGTCCAGCGCCTTGTTCTTGAATTTATCAACTTCTTTAGTCAGCTCTGCAGAAGATCAAGACTACTTATCAGATGCAGTGTGCAAGGACAAAGTACTCTATGATGAATTCAGAAAGGGGGAATACCTTTATTCTTCTGGCGCAGAGACTTGTTTTTCCTGACAACGTCATCCTTCTGAGCCGTCAGCTTCTGGATTTCGTTGTGGTACTCGGCGGCGTTTCCATCAAGTTTCTCTTGCATCTTCAGAGACAAGGCTTTTTGCTCCTTGAGTTCTTCTCTGAGCTGCGAGATTTCTTCGATGTCTGCCGCGTGTTGCTCTAGCAGGCGAGTCTTGCGCTTCGATTGCTTGACTACTTCCTGCAAAAGCAAAGCAAATCAAGAGTCAGAGACAAGATATCTGTGACTACAAGTATTCTACAAGAGATTACAACTTACCGCAAAGAGCTTTTCGACGCTGCGGAACATCTCGGCATGCGCCTGCAAATTGTCCTCATCCAAGCAAGAATCGTCATAAGGCATCAAGCCTTCAGCCCTGGATTGAGTACTTGTGCTCGCCGCTGAGTACTTCGCAGCGCTGCGCAGAGGAGCTGGGTCTTCAATTACTGGCTCATGCAGCACTATGCGATCCTTCGGGTAGTCTTCAAGCGCCAGCTGCGCATCAATCTGGCGCATGGGGTTTCAGCAATTGGGATTTCTTCATGGCGTAGTCCGGCTTCTGGATCAGCTTCCAGACCTTCATTCACCACGGCTTCAATATCTTCGGGTTGCTGAGCCCTGGGCTTGGAAGATGCCTCCACTGCTTCCTTGACCATGTCGCTCCAGAGGAAGCGTAGTGCCTGTGCAGCATCAGCTTCAGCGGGTACTTCTTGAGGCTCTGGAAGCACATCGTCTTGTTGTTCTTGAGGAAGTTGATCTCCTCCGCCAAGACTACTCCCAATGGCTCCCCACTTCACATCAGTGGATTTTCTGCATCAACAAGTTGGTCAGTAAATTCAAAGTAAGTAATATCAATAAGTACTCGAGTACTTGGGTACTTACAGAGCAGCTCGAGGCACCGAGACTTTTCGCCCCAGCATGTCAAAAAAATGAAGGCGCCGCCGGCACCTCTGGCACACTTTCCACCGGCGGCACACTTCCTGGTACCGCGTCTTGTTGTTGCTCACGCGCCACCGTCTCGATGGTCGATGCTGGAACCACCTCGGGTACTGTTGTTCTTGTTGGGCTACTTGAGGGTACATTGGCTGCACTCTCAATAACCTGTGCAAGACAAAATTCAAGGCATTACAGCAGAGAGCAAGTACTCAACATGTTATTGACTACTTAAATTCTCAAATACTCACCATAATGGAGGGGAGACCTGTGATCTTCTTCACAGCTCGCTTCCCCACCGTGGTCCTCTTCTTCCGCGGCGGTAGCGTCACGTCATCCGCGAGAGATGAAGCTGGCCTCTTCACTGCTCCCGCAGAGAGACCACTGGGGATTGGCGCCCCAGAGTACCCGTAACGGCCCTTCACTTGAAAACACTGTTGAAGTGTTTGGCCATCATCGTCGCTTGAGGAGGCGTCCTCCACCAAGACTTCTTCTTCTTGTTCTTCCCCTTGAGTAGATCGATTACTCACGGGGGCTTGAGCTTCAACTCCTGTTGCCTCTTCCTCTGGCGCTTGTAGTGGATCTTGGGGACAAGGAGGAGGGTTGGAAACAAACTTCAAGAAATCCTCCTGCGAAACAGAGCAAAGTGTTAGTTTCACGACTACTTCTAATAAGTACTCGGGGGCTAGTTCTTAATCACTTACCAGACACAGAGGATTGTCAGCACTATATTCTTGGACAGCTGCAGGAATTCCGTGAAGATTTTTGAAGATCTTCTGCAGTCTCTCCATCACGAGATTGTCACTGATCTCCTCTGAAGACAGCCTCGAGCCATCATCAGCTCCAGTGTACTCGTACCCGAGATGCTCTTGCTGCATCAAAGGCTGTACCCGTCGCTTCATGAAGCTGAAGGCTACCCTTTCAGCTATCAAGCCTTGCGCCTTCTTCTGTGCAATCTTCGCCAACAGCTCTGGAATCTGAATGCACTCCTACATCATTGGTTCGTCCTTCCAGAGCCTATCATATACTGGTGCGAACATGCTTGGCTTCGGCAGCTGAGGCGGGGCGTTGTCGATGTAGAACCACTTGGTCTTCCAGTCTTGGTTCGAATCGATCAAGTCGTACTTGATGTACAACTCCTGTGCCTTCTGGCGCATCTGGAGACCGGCACCACCGACTACCATCGGGAAATTGGCATTGGGCTGCAGCTTCAGGCGGAATATCTTCCTAAATAGAGCCCAGTGAGGGCAGATTCCAAGGAAGGCTTCGCAAAAGTGCACGTACACTGCGATCTGGAAGATGCTGTTGGGGTTCAGATGCACATGCTCCAACTTGAAGAAGTCAAGGAAGCCCCTGAAGAAATCTGATGACGGCAGCGTTAACCCACACTCGACGAAGTGGCTGAACATAGGGATTTCATCGTGACTCTTCTCCATTGGCCACGCATCTCCAGTGGCAGCGCTCCATCCAGCAATCGCCTTCTCGCGCAGCAACCCGGCGGCTTCGAGGGCTTTGATATCATTTTCCCTCATCTTGGATTTCTTCCAAGAGACAGCTTGACTTGGTGGCTTCATGATTACCACGGTCTTATACTTCGGTTCCGGCAACTAATTTTTGCCGCGGCCGGATTTCCTCTTCTGACCCTTGGATGGCGCTGGCTTCATCCTTCCAGTCACGAGAGTCTTCTTTCGCATTGACTCAAGGGTTGTGAAGGGGTGGAGGTGGAAGCACTTGGCGGCGTAGATGCTTGAACTCTGTGGCAGCTATGGATGCTAAGGCTTTCTCTCCAGATCTAAGGGCGAATGGATGCAGTGAAACCCTAAGGGATACCCCTTCGGGTATTTATAAAACCAAAACCCTAACGGTTCGACCTGGTGACCCTTCGTATTCAACAGATTGGTTTCACACAGGCAAACTTTTCGGCTAAGTCAGAGGACTAAAATCCAAGACCTGCTCGGCTCCATCTCGGGGGCTAGACTACTCGATGGAATTGGATTTCATTCAGCTACAGTCAATGAATTCAGGCCACTACTATACAGTCAGATTGGACCCTTCAATTCGAGAAAGTACTCAACTCAAGGCTCGGGGGCTCCATGCCATGTGTCCTTCAGTTTTTCTCAGGATTTTACGGGATTATTTGACGAAGACTACAGATTGACCCTCAGCTTGAATTGTCAATTCGAACTAAGGCTCGTGGGCTACATCCATATAGGATGCGATTTTTGCAAATCGCATTCCTATATATTTTCTTCGGATTGTCTACGGATTCTTCGGAGCAAGATCAAAGAGTAGAAGATTGACCCTCTGCTTGAATCATGGATTCGACCTAAGGGTCGGGGGCTACATTCCATATGGAATGCGATTTCAGTAATCGCATTTCCATATGGATCTTTGATGCAAAGATTTCAAAAACGAAGCGGGTATTATTGAAGACCTTCAAGGGAAGAACTTGGGGATGCTTGGGAACAACTCGAGAAGACTTCAAGACTACTCGTGGAGTTAGCTGGAGTACCTTCCAGCCTCGTGATGATTCAAGTACTATTGAAGATTAAAGCTTGTAGAACTCGGGGACGCTTGGGAACTACTCGCGGAGACCTTCAAGAGTACTTGGAGCATCATACTCGACTACAAAGTACTCGGGGTCTTGTCTACCGGGCATCCCTAGGCCCACCACTCATGTGAGCCATACCCGGGAGATGAGTTCCTACACACCTGGACTACTCGACTAGTGGGCCACGGTGCTGGTACCGTGGACCACAAGGCAACACAAGACGGACAAGGACTTGTACTAAGACTAGGGTGGCTTTCCATACCTTGTATAGGCTACTCCGAGTCCTACTTGAATAGTACTCTTGTACCAATCCGACTTGTAACCCTGCCTCCCGTGACATATAAGGCGAGGCAGGGATCCCTCTCAAAACATACGCAATCAATACAGAGCCACACAACATACAGGACATAGGGTATTACGCACATTGCGGCCCGAACCTGTCTAATTGTGTGCCCCGTGTCTCACCATCGTGTTCCTGATCTCGGCGAGCCCCACCGCACAATCTACTACTTTGGGTACCCCATCGTAGGTTTGGTGTCTAAAACACTGACAGTGATATTTCATAACTTTGTTGACTCTGGGTTTTGGGATCATAGAATGTGAATGTAATCTCATTGTCATGTTGAAGAGCAGAGCCAACTAGGTTATTGAGCTTAGCCGCATAAGGGCCAGTAGGTCTGGACATTGTTGTATCCTCTTGTCTCTGGTGCAGAACTCGCATGCTTACCGAATCCTATCAGCTTTCCATCTGTATTTCTTTCTGGTGGAAATTTTCGTGCCTTGTATGAGCTCATGATCTCTTCCCTGAGAACTTCCTTTACGTAGTTCTGCACTGAATTGTAGGAGACAGAAGACTGATTGATCAAAGCATGATGCATAGCTTCTGTCATCATGTCTTGTAATTTTCTAGGTTCGGCCTGCACTATGACCTGTGTGGGTTTTGGAAGAGGAACCATCCTTACTGGTCCTTCTCTGGTGAGGCCGAAGCTGCCCATCAAAAGCCGACCATATTCTACAGTTATCATATTCGGCTTTGTCAACTTCTTTGAGTTGATCCATAGTGTTTGGTTATATGTTGTCAGCATGGACCTCGTCAGGCTTCGCGAGCTCCTTAGTTATTGTTCGTGATTCTTCAAGTCCCACCGAGCGTGCCAAGATGTGTTGATGCAAAAAACAGAATAAAGTTCTTCACGGCAACACGTAACGGATCCCCGGGATGTAAGAAGATGTGCCAGTCGACCTGACCTGTTGATCGACACGGAAAGGGAGTAGACAATTAAATTCGGGTTAATCGGCTAGAGAACCAATGGGAGTCTCCACGTGGGCACAGTGTAACGGATCGGCTGATACGGGAGTAGGCGAAATTGGCCAGCCGATGAGGTAGCCGAAGTGCAAGTATGTTCAGAATGGCTATGTCAGCTGATCTGATGATGTCAGCAGCGCGCGGGATGAGGAGAGCAAGCTAAGCGCTACGTGGTAGCTCTCGGGACAAGTCTAGATCGGTTGTTTAATCGGTACGTCGATGACGTAATGAAAAGTAGCCGATGCGATCTAGCCTCGAGCGAGATTAATTGGTGATAAAAGCTAAATAAACAAGAATTGGTATGAAACTTGCAGATCTAGCTGATATTGGTAAATTATGAATAAATCTAGATGAAACCACAGCGATATACCCGAAGGTTAAAGCCTAGAAATTACTCGGTAAAACGGTACTCACAAGCCTACCGGAGATCAGTCGATGCAGCCCGACGAGCTTGAAGGATGACATTTGAAGAAACAAGAAAACAAGAAGAAAGAAACTTTTGGCGAAGTCACCGACTTGAAAGGTAATTTGCAGGAGAAAGTAAAGGTTTGTGTTTGTTGGTGTGTACAAACTTTCTCCGACCACGCAAGGTCGCTATTTATGCCCTGAGGACAACTTGACTCCTAGTCGATGACGATAAAGCTTACTTGCCTCTAAAAAAATAAAACTACTATATTTAAAAGATCCTCGTAGGAATCAGACTCTCTAAGCTGTCTTTGACCCGTCGTCAACCGATCGTTGACCCACTTCAATCCTTCTATAGCTTGGCGTATTTCCTTTTGCCGCTTTCTTTCCTTTATACCGGCTGATACCCTTGTTTGACCGTCAGTTGGTCTTGTTAACTTCTTCTCAATCGGCCGATTTCAAATCGGCTAGTTGCTCCTTCTCTCTCTTTCATCGACTCTATAACCTTCCCGGTGCCTCCTCGCCTCTTACTGACACATGTTAAAAAACGATGTCAACAAAACTCAAATCTAAATCTCTAAATTCAAATCTAAATATCTAAATTCAAATCTAAATCTCTAAATTCAAATCTAAATAACTAAATTGAAATTCAAATCTAATTCAAAATTCAAAATTTAAATTCAACATTAATTAATAGAATAATTCAAAAATGCTGATGTGAGCCATCAGGGGCTGACGTCAGCACCGGCCCCTCACCGGCGGCGCAGGGGGGTGGCGGCGGGCGTGGCGGAGGACGACGACGCGTAGGAGATGGCGGGCGCGAGCGCGGCAGAGGACGATGGCGGGCGCGGTGGAGGAGGACGGAGGGCGCGGCGGAGGAGGCCCGGCGCGGGCGGGGACGGTGCCTGGGCGCGGGCGGCAGGCGCGGGGGACGACGACGGCCGCAGAGGACGACGGCAGGCGTGGCAGAGGAGGACGGCGGACGCGGGATGGCATGCGCAGGGGACGACGACGGCACGGTGCCTCTGGGCGCGGTCGGGGCGCCGCGGGGACGATGTTGGCGCGGGTGAGGGGACGACGGCGAGCGCGGAGACGAGGAGGAGGGATGGTCGGTGGGCACGGCGATGATGGCGGGCGAGGGGGCGACTAGCCAGCACTGGCCCGATGAGACGAGGCCACGACGGCGTGGGGCCGGGGCGAAGCGGGGATGACAGCGGACGCGGCAACGTGGAGGAGGAGGAGCTCGCGGCTGCGCGACGACGACGGGGATGACGCCACGGAGGAGGACCGACGCGGATGGAGGAGGGCGGCGCGCGGGCTCGGCTGTGGTGGCGGATCAGGGGGGAGGGGCGGTGAATTTGGCTAAGTGTTGGCAGGGGAAGGGACAGGCTTATATACCCCACATTAGTATTGGTGCCAAACTAGGCCCGTACTAATGTCACATTGGTACCGGGCCTTGATAGGACCCGGTACCAATGTTCACATTAGTACCGGGCCTAGATAAGACCCGGTACTACTGTGCCTTCCTTTCCGTGCCAAAATGAAAAGTACAATAGTACCGGGTCCTATCTAGGCCCGGTACTAATGTGCTTTTCATTTAATTTCATTTTAATTTCCCAGTTCACTGTTAAATTTATTATAAATCATATTTGACACGGTGAAATGAAAAAACAGATTCTATTGTGCTTAATCTAGGTATGTACTATGGAATGTGAAGTTAGATCTTAAACTTGTCAAATTTATTAATTAAACTTAGTAATGTGGCTATTTCGGTCAAAAATTCATGTTGAATTTTAAAATCGAACAAAAATACATTTTTGCCATGCAAAATTATATATAACTAGTACATGTCGTGTTATTAACATGTTTACCTCGATTAGTCTTACTTGTGTATATTTTTACATTAAATTATTTATTTAATACTAAATAATGTATATAAAACTAAAATAATTAATATTTTCACCGATAAAACTCAAGTTTTTGTTACTGAATCATAACTAAATATTATAATACTTTGTTACATGACCACCTAGGTTCGGTTTGTGCTGTTGTTTGGGGGTGATGAGGCACGGAAGATGGTCGTCCACATGTGGGCAGATCTTGGACTGGTGGCGGCAATGGTGGCATGGTAACTTTGATTCCTAGGCATAGGAAGGGCGCCATCCCCGCGTGAGCAGGCTTGTCTGCACAGCCTTCGGCACTGGTAGGAAGCCGAGCAGGTGGTGGATGATCTCGTCCTGGAGGGCGCTGGTCCGGTCCTCGCTGTCGACTTCCATGGAAGCGATTTCTTTCTCGTGGCTCTCATATAGACGTGATTGGGTAGTGGCAGAGGAACCTAGGAGGCATGGCGACGATTCAGCAGAGACAGTTGGGGAGGCGAGGCAACAGGGATGCAAGCGGGCAGCGGGATTCAAGGCGCAGTGGGTGGAGAAGGAAAGGGCGCCGCGGGTGGAGAAGGGGCGTCGGGAGAGGTAGGATGACATCAGCGCATGACGTGGATAGCTGAGAGTTGAGAGAATGGGTGTGTCTATATAGTTTTGTATGATGAGTATAACTGAAACACATGAATGGAAATTATGAACATTAGATTATATATGTATCAAACCTGACTTTGCATTTGAATTTTTTACTGTAAACAATATGAAATATTAGTTAAACTGACTAGTGAGGATGACCTTTTTATACAAAAGGGAGGATGTAATCTACAAGAAGTTCCGTATGAAGTTGTCATCATCCAGCTACATGTCGGTGTGACAATATGAATCAATGTTTATATGAATTAATATTCTAAATCGTTGTGTTGCACATATTAAGAATAGTTTTAGACCCAGGTTCAAACCTGTAAATCGTTGTTTGGGTTGCAAGTATATAATGCAATGTTTGGTTTGCTGGAGTTGCGCGGTGTTGCAGTGGGTAGCGAAGGAGGGGCTAGAAAGGGTTAGAGACTTGGGTGAGGCTGTGAGGGCCTTGACAGGAGCGAAATGTCACCTTAAGCACGCTTGTGGCAGCACAACGGCCGGAAGGTGCACCGGCATTGGGGGGTGAATGGGAGGGGGAACTGAGGAAGATAATGACATCTCGAACCGCAGTAGTGTGTGCCGGTAGCTGAGTCACTGTGTTTGTGCGTGAGTGGGAGGGAGAGCGGCGGTAGGCCGGGCCGGAGATGTGGAGCGAGCAGGATTCTTATGTTGTCAGCCTGGTTAGGGTTTAATTGTTTTTCTTATTTACTTGAGAGTAACTGAAAGTTTAAATTTGAGTAGAGTTTGAAATGTGGGCTTGAAATATAACATTTTTGGATGTAGAGATAGTTAGTTAGTTCAAGCATATGCATGTGTTCATTGTACAAATTTGAGATGTAGTGCAAATTTAATAATAATTTTAGAGTCCCTATTTTTGTTACAATTGGGGATGTTACAATTCTCAGGTCCTAGGATAATCAGATCTTGAGGTTATATGTCCAACGATTTCGATTGAAGCATGCACAAGTAGGCTTTTTCGGAAAGAATTTCCCATGAACCATAGAACCAAAGTCAAATTTCCATCGCAATGAGTTGAAAAGATCCCTTTCTGTAATTTTGGATTTTTCCTTTCTTTGTAAATGAAGGTTTCCTAGCTACTGTCTTTAAAAGGATTCCCCACATGTTCTATATTGGCAGTGGCACTTATAGAGTTTGAAGTGAACCTCATGTATATGCAATAAATTTTGACAACCAAAAGCAACAATCAACAAACCAGAAAGCTAGTATATATGTAAATGGTAGAGGCCATGTAGTGTGTTCTCATCTATGGTTTGTCAATCATCATATATACCCAAGCTAGCTGAAAGACCGATTAAGCGACCATAGAGGGGGGAGTTAATGGGAGTTGATAAAAATTCTTCCCAAAGGATGAACTTGGCCTATGCTCCGATTGCCACCCCGATCACTCGCACACACAAGTGAGACACAAAGCTAGGCACACACAAGCCTACAAGCTCTAGGAACAAACCTCAAATCAAAGAGCAGAAGCACGAAGCAAGAATCAAAGCACTTAAGCAACTCTGCGAAGTCCAGGACGGACCATCCGTCAAGGGAGGATGGACTATCCGTGGGTAACGGCGGACCGTCCGTGGGTCAGGGACGGGCCGTCCGTATTTCCCAACAGAACCTTCAGAGATGCACCCTCTCCTCACGGACTGTCTATGGTGTGACAACGGACTGCGACGCTCCTAGACAGACTGCCTGTCAAACACTCTCCAACAACGATTCAAATCTTCCACGAATCGTAACAAGAGCTCGCAAGAACACGCGAAGAACCCGACGAACATGATGACAGACGGATTGTCCGTCCCTCTTCCAGAATGCGTGTGCAGCCTAGCCACGAGGTCAACTCCCACTTTCGATGGACGGATCTCTCAAACCGCTGGATGGATTGAGCCCAAATTTTAGTTAGATGAGAAGCGTCTCTACGAGATGCTATGCCTAAAATCTTGGAGCCTCAAACCTATCCAATCAACCAGAATCGCAAATCTCCCGATCACAAGCCTACACTCATGGGAACGGGGGTGCCCGATCTTCTGTCAGGAGAAGGATAACTCATTTTGGTGGAGAGCGACACACCGATCCGGCTTCAGATCCAAAGACCCGAACTCCTGCAACCTTAGCACCACAACTGCTCTGGTTATCAACCATGTCACAATCCGTTGACCTCGCCGCGAAGGCTAATCCCTGCCTGTGAAACAAAGAACACAAGCAAGAACTTGAAAGTACATGGCACTCAAGAATATAGTGACGACTGCAGATGAATGATTAAGCACATGAAGTTGGGGTTTTACAAACCGAAATCAGCAACAGTTCGACGACAGATAACTCTAAAGCAAAACCCGAGTCTAAACGGTAGCGGCTACTGAGTTTATACCCTAAACAGGGCGAGCTAGGGTTGGGGGCGCACCGGAGGGTGCGCCCACAACTTGGGCTGAAGGCCCGACTTGATACAAAGCCGTGTTTGCCCAAAATAGGTGACGCAACACCTTTTTGTGGTCACACAATACGATCCATGAACGTTTTGGAGCTAGGACCAGAAACAAATCGACAGCGTCGTCGTCCCCTTTTCAACGAGTCCTTATACACCTCGTTCCGACGTCGTATGATGGAGATATCGCCGAAACCGTGCAGAGGTGTAGGCTGATTCCGAACCGGACGTGGCAGTTGAGTCAGAGACGAAGTACAGCTTGGAGAAGGTCGTGGCGTGTGCGTGTCCAGCAGCTTGGCGATGTCCTCATCATCCCTCCTTCTTGAATTGGAGTCGTCCTCTTATCCCTCTCAACATGAACAATGTCCTGCAAAAGGTTAGGGCAACAGGATGCAAAGTACGAGACATAGGATCATTGGAAAAAGACACGTCACGATAGAGCATAGTATAACAAGGCGTATCAGGATTATCACAAAGGTCAGCAACAATGGATGTTGTAGCAATAAAAGTACCTCCCTTCAGCTTAATTGCATCATGTTTAACATCAGGAGATTCACTAGGTGCAGCTTTGGTCTTATCTCTAGCAGCAAGATCACGAAAATGTTTCCTAACATCAGCAGGTGATAAAGGAAGCAAGGTAATGGTCTTATTCTTATGCATGAATGTATATGTATTAGTTCGACCATGGTGTGCAGTATCTCTATCATATTCCCATGGTTGGCCTAACAAAAGCGAGCATGCTTCCATAGGTACAACATCAAAATCAGCAGAGTCTTGATAAGAACAAACTAAAAAGTGTATGCACGTGGTTTCAGTTACCTTTGCCTTACCACTGCTATTGAACCACTCAATGTGGTATGGATGGCGTAGGGGACAAGTGGACAAACCAAGCTTGGCAACCAAATTTGAACTCACCAAGTTGTTGCAGCTCCCTGTGTCGATGATGGTGAGTACACATTGCTCCTGCACGATGAGAAACATGTGGAACAAATTGTTGCGCTGAGCTTTCACGGTGTCCTCATGTTCCTCATGTACGGCCAAGGCACGCTGCACAAGAAGACCCGAAAAACCCACGGAGGTAGTGACAGAGTCTATGGTGTCCACCTCTTTCTCCTCCGAACCTGCAGCATAGTTAGCAGCAACAACCAAATCATCTTCTACATCGCTAGCACTTACATATCCGTCACCATCAGGTGCAGCGATGAAAGCACGAAGCTCGGATAATCCTTCATGACATGGCCCATGCCCTTGCAGCGGTGGCACACGACTTTGGCAGAAGGGCTCTTTACAGCAAAAGATGGTGTCTTGTTCTGTTGATCCTACACATTAGACACATTACGTACCTCAGGAGTTGCTGCAGATGAACATGTACTCACTGGTGGTGCTGAAGGAGACGGACGCGGCGAGGTAGAAACTGGTGGGCGGAAGGTCTTGGGCGTGTATGAGCTCCTGCTGCGGCCCTGCAATTCCTTCTCTGCAAGCATAGCAAGCTGGAACAGCTGGTTGGTGGCAGTAAAGTCCTTATAGTCAACAATATCCTGAATTTCACATTGCAGACCACCATAAAAATGACACACTTCATCCTTAGGATCCTCTACTACCCCAGCACGAACCATACCCTTTTGAAGTTCTGCATAATACTCCTGAACAGACATATCACCCTGCTCTAAACGTTGTAATTTCTTACGTAAATCACACTTATAAGATGCAGGAACAAATCTATCACGCATAGAAAGTTTAAGATCATCCCAAGTAATAGGTTGTATGTTTAAAGAAGCACATTCATACCACCAGATTATAGCAAAATCTTTAAATTCACTAGTGGCTTGTCTAACCTTATGTTGATCAGGAACAAGATGGGAAGCAAACTTTTGTTCTGCTATCATCTCCCAATCTAGATATTCCTCAGCATCATATCTCCCATAAAAATATGGTATAGTAAATTTAACTTTAGCATAAGGATCATCCTTAACATAATGGTGTTTATTTTTGTTACCTCTCATACCTTTTTTGTTTCGTGCAAGAATGCGACGCGCACAATTTTTGCTTGACATCTTGTGGTCAACCGTACCATCAGGAAGGTACACAGTATCCTCAGGATGGCCAACATCATCGAATGAGTCCTCCTCTTTATCCTCGGTGAGGACCAGGTGTGTCCGAGGACCAGTGGAGGGTCGCTCCTTAGTGATGAGTGATTGACAACATTGCGTGGACTGATTCTTGGCTAAGTGTGCAGGTACAGGTTACGGATTGACTTGTGTTGGTGCAGGTGAAGAACAAGCGCGAAAGGCCTTAGCCGTGGTGGCCTCCAAGTGATGGAGAGGCAAGTAGGCTTGGTTCGATGGACCCGGTGGCCGATGGGGTCAAGTGCGAGCCGTACGGTGCAAGACTAGCAAGTTGAAGTCATGGACATGGGCCGGTGCAAGGTAGCAGATCGAGGCCGAAGCTTGCACGCGGGGTTTTGTGGTTTGCCCACAAAACCATCGGTGGACGGTTTTTAGGTTTGGGCCTCAAAACCAAGTCCGGAGGCCTGATGCGACGGAGATGGTGATTCGGGAGTGTCGGGAAGCTTCGAGGCGGGGGCACGTGGCGTGATCCCAGGGCTTGCGTCGAGGCTAAGCAAGTCTACGATGGAAGCGTGTCCGCTCGATGGGAATATCCGAAAACTTGACCATATTGTCCCTGAGGGGTGTGTATTTTAAGTTTAAGTTGTAGGGGTAGCGTGGTCATTTGCCTCCTCTGGTGGACTTCATATAAATAGCAGAGAGGTGGATGGCATCTCTCTATCTCTCTTGGACTCTAGGGTTTCCTCCCCCGGTAGATCGCTCTAGACTGCTTCTTTTCTCTGCTATTCCTTAGGCTAGATTCTTGTATAGACTCTGACCTCTGGATGTATGGAAGCATTCGGCGTTGTGATGATCTCCTAGCTCTTTGTGATTTTCGTGTCTTTTCAGAGCTATTTTTGGCGTGTTTCGTTCTTCGCTCGATTCATTGATTTGAGGATGTTTTTCCTCAGGTTCTTTTGAGAGGATCATGGGTGGATGCCTTGTGCATCTTTGGGTGTGATCTTGACCCCTCAAACGCCGGGAAACCCCTTCGATTCGCGAGTTTTGGTTGGAGCCCGAGTTCTTGGTGGTGGTTCATGTGATCCGTGATTCCCGGTGATTTAGTGAGTTAGAGGCCGAGATTTTTGGGGCATAGCTTCACCTTGTGACGCTTCTCATCTCCCCGAAATCTTGTCTCAAGAGCTCAAGCCATTTGGGAGATCCAGTGATGGATTGGTGGAGTTGACCTCCCGCGCGCGTGCTGTTTCTGCTCTATTCGTGAGCCGTGGACAGTCCGCAGGGCTGTGGCAGACAGTCCGTGTAGCCTGTGTTCATCGCAGTTTGTCGCGAGTTCGTGCGAGGTTGTGCTTCGATCCGTGTCGCCCCTAGGGTTTTGTTGCAAGCAGTTTTGCGGATAGTCCGCCGGTCAGTGACGAACGGTCCGCGTGGGCGAGTTTGAGCAGGCGCTTCTGGTGTTTTGGCCAGACGGTCCGCGAGGCCTACACGAACAGTCCGTGACACTGGCAGACAATCTGCGTGGCTCAGCCGGACAGTTCAAATTTCTCAGTGCGTCTCTGGTGTTTCTGTTAGGGTTTTCGGACAGTCCGCGTAGGGGTCCGGACAGTCCGCCTAGGTGTTGCGGACGGTCCGCCCATACTGCACGGACAGTCCGCGCCTTGCCTTCACAGATTTGGCTAAGTGCTTTGGTTCTTGCTTTGTGCTTCTGCTCTTTGATTTGTGGCTTGTCTCTAGAACTTGTAGGCCTGTGTGTGCCTAGTCTAGAGCTTCTTTGGTGTGTGCGAGTTATCGGAGTGGCAATCGGGGTATAGGCCGAGTTCATCCTTCAGGAAGAATTTTTATTGGCTCCCATTCACTCCCCCCCCTCTATAGTCACCTATTCGGTCCTTCACTCGGTCTTGAGAAGCTCGAGTTCAAGCTGTTGAATTCTTCCCGTCAAATCTGAGACTCGCTTATCCACACCCTCAACTGTGTGATTGGTTTTTCGAACTTCAATAGTAAGGGTGCTCATCTCCTTAAGGAAGAAAGCCTTCATCTCGTCTTGCATCTCCTGCAACTGACTAGACAAAATAGGTACGTCATCTGGCATGGTTAGTGATTAACAATGATCCTATGAACTATGTGGGTTTGTATGTGGAATCACACCCTCACACACGTCTTACCAAGTTCTGACCAAGTTCTTACCAATGCTAGCAAGGGATGGTACAACCAGCGGCTGGTTCGTGATACCTGTGAGGCAATGGTACTAAGAGTTGCAAGAGTTCTTCACTGCACTGATCTGAAGAAAAATATATGGAGCTTGGGAGGCCAAAATATGTTGCAAGGATTAGCAAATAACGAATGCAGATTAGCAAAGTTCAATAAATATCCAAAGCACAAGTCACAATTGGTGGTTAAGACGTGTCCTAGTTGTAGCACAACAAGGTAGAAGTAACAAGGAACGATGGACAGAAAACTCTAAAAATTAGCAGAATGGCAGTTCTGTAATTAATGCTGAAAACCTTGCGAAAAAGGTACTAGTAGAGTGCAAAGACACGTTTCCAAAGGAGTACCAGCAAATAAACTCAACTTTTTCTGAATTTTTTACCACTGATCCAAAAACACAAAGGATGGAAGCACACAAAATTTCACTTGAAACAGAGGTGTATTGTGGCCTAGGAAAAATCAGAAACGATCTTTGAAAACCCCTCAAAACACTTAAACAAATTTTTTATTTATCTTCCCGATTTTTTTTGAATCTTTTGAGAATGGCCTGACCAACATAGTGGGCAGATGTCTGTCCAAATTTTTGTTGCCAAGTTCCTGTAAAAATTTGAGCAAAAACGGAGCACCGAGTGAAAAGTTATGCCTGTTTTATGAAAGGTACCTCAACCTATGTTTTCCAAAAGCACAACTTGGAAGGAAACGCAACATTGGCTAGGGCTGAGCAAAGCGTCTCAGCAAGCAATACAGGGGCACAAATCCTCCTTGGTATAAGCAATAGGTAATCGCCAGATGATGAATCAAGGGGGGTTGCGATGCAAGGCGAAACACAAGCGGCTTGCAACCTAATCTAAGGCTGGCGTGGCAAGAGTTCACACAAAGCGGCTAGCGGGGCAAGTCAAGTAATGTGGTGGCTCAACTTGTAATCTGGGTAGAGGTGGATGGGATAGCAGCGGAATCAAACAAACAAGATCTTCTCAGTTGGCCATTGGAACAAATTCTGCAGAGGTATGGATCATCCCAGTAATGACATTTACTATCCTTGATCAACTTTTTCTTGTCTTCACCTGGTGGTACATATCCAGCAACCATAAAGTTGACAATAGTTGCATACCAAGGGTTGCAGTCTGTGACCTTGAACAACATGTCATCCCGCATGAAGTCATTTATCGGTAGCTCCTGCATGTTAGTGAAGTGCATACGCGACAGATGATCTGCTACAGAGTTCTCTACTCCCTTCTTATCTTTTATTTCAAAGTCAAATTCTTGGAGTAAGAGGATCCATCGTATCAAGCGGGGCTTAGCATCTTTCTTAGTGAGCAGATATTTCAAAACATCATGATCATCGTAAACAATAATCTTAGCTCCCACTAAGTAAGACCTAAACTTGTCTATAGCAAAGACAACAGCAAGGAGCTCCTTTTCAGTAGTAGCATAATTAAGTTGAGCTCCTGACAAAGTCTTGCTAGCATATGCGATCGCATGATGCTTCTTATCCCTAGTTTGGCCTAGAACGGCCCCTAAAACATAGTCACTAGCATCACACATGATCTCAAAAGGGAGCATCCAATCTGGGGGTTGGATGATTAGAGCTGTGATGAGTGCCTTTTTTAGAGTGTTAAAGGCAGCCATGCACTCGTCATTAAAGTCGAAGGGGGCATCCTTAGCTAAGAGGCTTGTGAGGGGTCTAGAGATTTGGGAGAAATCCTTGATAAAGCGGCGATAGAACCGGCATGGCCTAGGAAGCTATGGACTCCCTTGACATTGATTAGAGGCGGAAGCTTTTCTATCACTTCAATCTTGGCTCGATCCACCTCTATCCCTCGTTCAAAAATTCGATGGCCTAAGACAATGCTCTCACGGACCATGAAATGGCACTTCTCCCAATTAAGCGCCAGGTCCTTTTCATGGCATCGTTGCAAGACCCTATCTAGGTTCTCAAGACAATGATCAAAAGTTTTTCCATAGATGGTGAAGTCGTCCATGAAAAACTCCATGATTTTCTCAATCATGTCTGAGAAGATAGACATCATGCACCTTTGGAACGAAGCGGGTGCATTGCACAGCCCAAAAAGCATCCTACGGTAAGCATATGTTTCATATGGGCATGTGAAAGTGGTCTTGCTTTGGTCATCGGGATGGATGGGGATTTGGTGAAACCCAGAATACCCATCAAGGAAACAAAAGAAAGAATGGTTTGCAAGCCGCTCCAACATTTCATCAATGAAGGGCAGCGGGAAATGATCCTTCTTTGTAGCCTTGTTGAGTTTCCTATACTCAATGCACATCCTCCATCCAGTGAGGGGACGTTGGGCGATCGGCTCACCATGCTCATTAGGAACAACTATCATCCCTCCCTTGTTAGGCACAACTTGAACGGGGCTAACCCACTCACTGTACGGAACAGGGTATATGATCCCTACGTGTAGGAGTTTTAGGACTTCCATCTTGACAACCTCCCACATCGCATCGTTTAACCTCCTCTGGGGCTCTCTCAAAGGTAGGACCGTGGAATCCACATGAATGCGATGGGTACAGAGAGTTGGGCTCATTCCCTTGAGGTCTTGGAGAGAGCATCCAAGAACAGCTCGATGTTTCTCTAGGACAGCAATGAGTCTCGCAGATTCCTTATTTGAAAGTTTGTCACTAATGATCACAGGAGACTCGATACCACCGTGGAGGAAGGCATAAAGAAGGCCTGTGAGTAGAGGCTTTAACTCAACAGGAGGTCTAGAGGGAGTCTCAAACTCAAATAGATCTATGGGTTCGACGGAATCGTCTACGTCCTCGATGAAATCTACAGCATATGCTTCAAGAAGAGATTTTGGTGAGTCATAAAGGAGAGTTCCCTTTACCTCTTCGATCAGTTTAGAGTCATGTGAAGGGATAAGGGACTGCAGTTCCCTTACATGATGACAATTCGAGGTGTTTCGAAATCTGCAAAATGATCATCCTCGAATTTGAAAGGGAGTTCCGAAGGTTGAATTTCTTCTTCCTTCAAAACTCGTGGTTCAGGAGAGGATCCTAGTGCTGGCTCTGAGGATGTGGAAGGTGAAGGATCGGATTCAGCAACTACAGTATCCTCAGGGTTTGACACACTCTCTTCTCGGGGGGTGTTGGCGGTCGATTTTCGTCAACCTAGCCACTTGTTTACCTTCTATGTTGGTATTGATTTGATATTCACACTAACGATCCTAACCCCCATTATATGCTGTGTTCGCACTCGTGCACGATTTTTGGAGTTTGTTGTTTATACGGGAATCAAGAGCTTAAATGAGGACTTCCGGGTAAAGTTCATCAAGGGATTTACAAGGTGATCATGGACCCTGGGACAAGTCAAGATACAAGATGAACATGACTCCAAACAAGCCAAGGACTAAAGCGTGAAGCCGAGAAGTGCGGAGGACCTAGACGGAAGATGCGGGAGTTCATTCGCAAAGCCCCCTCATCTAAACCGCGAGGAAAATGATGTCAAGGGCCCACATGCAACTCGGCGAAAACTCAAGAAGTCGCGAGAAGCATCCGGAAGAAAGGTGGCGCCGAACTGGGCCAAGATGGGCCCAGGCCGGCCGGCCCAGCCCATTCTGGGCCCTATTCGCTACCCCCTTTGACCTAGCTGATCCTCGGGCTATTTATAGCCCCGGTACCTTGAGCCACGTATCAAGTAATTCATCATTCGCCGTCGAGGAGCAGAGGAGTTTGAGGGACACCACCCCGGAGAGGAGGGTCGAGTTAGTCGTCTAGGGTTTGCCTAGCCAATGTGGGAACCTTGCAAGGAAGACCATGTCGGAGTTCTGGAGGCGTGAATCAAGGTCAAGGTAGGATCTCGGTTGGATCTTATTCATGTATTCATACTTTTGATGGAGTTTTAATGGATCCGATTCTTAGCGATCAAGTACTTTCGTTTGCAATTCTTGTTCTTGCTTGGGTGTTTTCCTCCTCAATCTATTCTCGAGATAGATTGCATAGGATGTTCTTGTAGCCGCGGTGGCTAGAGGTGCATACCCGATCTACCAAGTAGTTCAACGCACTCCTTGCGGGTGTGCTCTAAGATTCGACCGCGAAGAAAGGGGAACATCGTGACAGGATGTTGACACCGAGTACGGCGGGGCGACTTAGGGGTTTGACCGAAGGTCATGATTTAAAGAAGCTTTCAATGAGATTCGTTTTACTCTCTCTTTTATCTTGCTCGGAACGACAACATAAACTCGATCTAGACCCCTCTCTAGATCGGTACCTCAATGCTTTCTCTTGCTACCTCTTTTGATCTTAGTAGAATAGATGCAATTCGAAACCTCTCATAGAAGCAAGTATTTTTCAGTTATTAGATTGATTTTACATTACATATTGTTCCACGGATTCGATACCTTGGGTTCACCACTCAAGGGAAGAAGGGTTCCTTAACTATGACGAGGGATTTGTCCGCTTGCAAGTCCAAACGAATTTTGCAACGATAATCAAACTTCAACAGGGGGGTTCAAACTCAGCCACAAAGTCTGTGTTTTCAGTGATACGATCTAAAATTTCCATCCCTTCGTTCGGAGGTTTGTAGAAGAACGACCCTCCCACAGCGGAGTTGAGATATTGGGCGGAGTCCTGATCAAGACCCCCGTAAAAGTGTTGAAGCATCATAGCATCGGGTATCAATAGAACAGAGCACGATTTCACCAGGAGTGAAAATCTAGCCCAGGCCGCACCTAAAGATTCCTTCTCATTTTTCTGAAAGCATACGACATCCTTTCGTAGAGCATTGATACGAGACACGGGGAAGAACTTTAGACAAAATTTGCCTACAAGGTCGTCCCAGCTACCGTTCACGCTACCTATGGTTTCCGTGTACCATTGTTTAGCCCGCTCTACAAGAGAAAAGGGAAACAACTTTCCACTTAAGGGTGTCGTGCGACATGCCCGCGATAGCGATGCATGAGCACACTTGCTCAAACTCTCGTAAATGGTGGTAAGGGTTCTCGCCACCTAAACTAGAGAAAGGAGATTCCTGAACCTTAGTGATATACCCGGAAGGGATTTCATAGTCAGATGTGAGAATTGGATGCTCAGAAGTTGGTGGCTCAACGTATTTCCCTTCCGGAGCAGAGAAACTTAGAATGGTGGGTTGATCCATGATAAAGGGGGTGAAGGTAGAAATAAAGAAAAACAAAAGATACCAGGACCACTAGGCTCAAAGATAGATACAACAACCGTTCCCCGGCAACGGCACCAGAAACCTTGTTGGGTATTTAGCGTCACACGAATAAATCCGCAAGCGCACGGATACCATTATAGCTTTCACCTCAGAGTATTCCAAGGGTATCGAATCCAAGGGAACGTGTGTGCACTAACTTCTTACTAGTCGGTCCAAGGACACACCCAGATAAGAGGCAAGGATAGAGAGGATTCCTAAAGATAGCACTATAAATGAGATTAAAGGTCGATCTCTAGATAAAACTTAGTTTAGGGTACCGATAACCCTAACTTAACAGGCGACTCCGACATGCGGATCTATGTGGAACAGAGCTCTGACTATATCCAGCCGCGGAGGATCAACAAGGGCCAGACGAGCTGTCACCACCACTTGGACTGCCTCTACCTAACCTTGGGATAAGCCGAACGAATGATAACCGGTAGCGTGACAACTGCGTCTACGCTGTGGTTATTGACGTAGCCAACGTACTACGGCACTCTGTACTGATAGAACTACGACCACGGAAGAGAACTGATCTCAATCACTATAGGTACTACTAGATTATACTAAAAGCATACAAGAGAGCACTCGACCCGGTACTATGCTTGCAACGTATACGAACAACTTGCAGCAGACGAACGCGTAAACCCAGGATCTACGCACTAGCATAAGAAAAAGTCCACTCATGCAACCTAGCATGAACTATTAGAAAGGAATCACAAACACACTTTATTCTAATTAGAGCACGCAAGCATCCACTTTATTCTAATAGACTAGTCATACAAACGGGATACAAACTTGTGCACCTAATCAACTAGATCGAGGGGGCGTGTTCGTGAAGAACACGTGCCTCTAAATGATGAACAGGCGAAGAACACAAGAACATATCACTCACACTACAGTCTAAATAGAAAATACAAAAATACTTACTTTACTCTAATTGAAGAACAAACATCCATAGAGATACAACTCTCTCTCTCTCACTCTCTACTCTAATCTAGCAAGGAGAGGCCTCTCCTTTGAAGGGAAGCTCTCATCCTTGGGTGAAGTGGTGTGTATCAAAATGACCCCCTCCCCTTGTATTTATAGGCAAAGGGGTGGCTTGTCTTGAGCACCAAATGTCACTAAAGTGTGCAGCAGCGTTGGCGCGCCCCCAATCGCGTGGTGACATGTGGCAGTTCTTCCTTGCGGTGTACTATTTTGCAAACCGACGTACGGACGCGGCCAACCCCTGCGCGACACGCGTCCCAGCTTACGGCTTCTCGCGTACTACGCTGCGCGAGCGCCGGGCGAGCACGCATCTTCCTGTGGAAGATTCCGCGTCGGCCACTCCGTGCGGGCCACATCACCAGGCAGCTGCGGCCTCCCACGCGGCATCCCGCGTTGGCTCGTCTCCGCGCGCCGCGTGGTCTGGCGCTCGCTCACGGTCGCGCGTGCGTCTGCATGCAGGGTCGTGGTAGCAGCCTGGTGACCGTTGCCATGGCGGCTTGTGGGTCCCGCGCCTGGCTGTGCATGCACGTGTGCCTGTGAGAGCACTGGGTTCACTGGTAGGTCCCACCATGCTGACGACAGCATTATCTCCTGTTTCGTGAATTCCGCATCTTTCTCGTCCGAGCTCCAAAGTAGGCGAATGATATGTCCATTTTGATCGCCTCGACGAGCCAGTCATAATGGTGCAATCCATTTTGCCATTTGAGGCTGTTTGTGTTGACGCCATATTTGTGCCTTTGATTCACTTGCTCTCAAGTATATCATTTTGTACGCATTTTGGTGTGCCCTGCAACAAAATATAGAAACACCAACACTTGTGGAACTCGTCAGTATAAGATCATATTCTAGTGTTGATGCTCACTTTTAATGTAATTTGTGCAAGAGTTGACGGCATAAAAGCGGTACTTAACAGCCGTCAACATGCTCCAGGTCGTTGTCACTGGGACGCCTTTGCTCGTTGCGACGCCTCTCGGATGTGCGATGGTTGATGGTGTCTCTAGCGTCCCGGTTGCGGAGCCGGTCACACAAATCCTCTTCTCCGTCGTGACGCGCTCACTTTCGGTGCGGCCTACGAGATTTGCCGCCCTCTCCCACCGGAGGTGATGGATCCATCCGGTTAACCAGCGTGGTTGTGGCTTGGACCACGGCTTGCAGGCGGGCGATGCCCGGGGTTGCTGGGGCAGCTTAGAGAGTTCCTCGTTAAGGACAATGAGGTTCTCCTTGGGGGTCGCGTAGACCTGGTGCCCACCGAAGTCCATGGTGAAGTCGTCCTCAAGCCTTCGTGGGCGTATAGTGTGGGTGCGGCAACACCGGCGCCTATTCCGACGAGGGTGGTGATCGGAGTACGAGTAGTTGTCCTCGTCTTCGCTGGTGTTCTGGTTTGCCTCAGCACGCTACGCGTCCGTGCGTCTGCGCACACGATCCGCGTTCTTGCGGAGGCGCTCTTCCTTCTGTTGTTGGGTCTTGCCCGCCACGGTGCGCTTGTCTTCGGAGATGACTTGAGGGGCGGCTGCCGCTGCGTAGACAAAAGTGGGCGAGGGCCCTCTATCGGAATAGTCCGAGAGAGCAGTTTCTGTGGACCGGGTCCCTACCGAGTTGGTGGATCCGGTGGTGCAGGTTCCGCTGTCGAGGCTGTAGGAGGCACTCGGCGCAGAATCGGTGATAACGACAGTGCCGCCAAAAGTTGCCTGACCGGGGGTGTCAGTTGACCACTCACCCACTTGGCCATTATCCTTAATGATTGGGAGGAGTGAGGCATCGTGGTCGTCAGGCTCCAGGGGTGTGATGATCACAAGGGCGAATCGTGACACATCCTCGCCCGAGTGGTATTCGGGAGGAGTCAGGAAGGCAGTCGTCGCTCGAACTTTCTTCGTTGCCTCTGCGACAATGGATGCGGCGACGCTCTTCAACCCGTGGAGAAAGCGTTCATGGGGTCCAACGTCAGGTGCGACCTCAGCGATCGTAATGCACTCGGCCATGTTGTGGATGACCTGATAGATAGATTGGACCGGATCGCTTGTGAGAGGGTTCAAGGACCCTTCTACCGCCAGATCTTGAACCAGAAGACGTGGCTTCTTGGTTGGGAGCGGCATGCCAAAAAGGACTCGGTGAAGGACCGAATATGCGACCAGAGAGGGGGGAGTGAATGGGAGCTAATAAAAAATTCTTCCCGAATGATGAACTCAGCCTATACCGCGATTACCACTCCGATCACTCGCACACACCAAAGAAGCTCTAGACTTGGCACACACCAGCCTACGAGTCCTAGAGACAAGCCACGAATCAAAGAGCGGAAGCACTAGACAAGAATCAAAAGACTGAGCCAAATCTGCGAGGCCCTGGGCGGACAGTCCGCATGGGTACGGCGGACAGTCCATGAGTCTGGCGGACAATCCGCGAACCCTAGGCGGATAGTCCGAAAACCAACACCGAACCTCCAGTAGCGCACTGAGGAAATTCGGACAATCCGGGCAAGCACCACGGATAGTCCGGGACCTCGCGGACGGTCCGGCCCCACATGGCGGACAGTCCGGCAAACCTCTCCCAAACAAAAACCTCGAACACAACAGATCGAAACTCGAGCGCGCACGAACACGAACGAACAGGCGAAGAACACGCGACTCACGGACAGTCCGCAGGACCCTCGCGGATGATCCACCAAGCTCGGACAGAAGCAGAAACAGCACGCGCGCGAAGGTCAACCCCTCCTTTCCATCACCGAATCTCCCAAACCACTTGAGCTCTTGAGACAAGATTTGGGGGGAGAGGAGAAGCGTCACTAGATGATGCTATGCCCCACAAATCTTGGCCTCTAACTCACTAAAACACCGAGAATCACGGATCACATGAACCACCACCAAGAACTTGGGCTCCTACAAGAACTCACGAATCGAAGGATTTTCCCGGTGTTTGAGGGGTCAAGATCACACCCAAAGATGCTCAAGGCATCCACCCATGACCCCCTCAAAGAAATCCGAGGAAAAACGCCCTCAAATCAACGAATCGAGCGAAGAACAAAACACCCCGAAAATAGCTCTGAAAAAGACATGAAAATCACAAAGAGCTAGGAGATCATCACAACGCCGAATGCTTCCATACATCCAGAGGTCAGAGTCTATAAAAGAATCTAGCCTAAGGAAATACTGGGAAAAGAAGCAGTCTAGAGCGATCTACCGGGGGAGGAAACCCTAGAATCCAAGAGAGAGAGACGCCATCCACCTCTCCGCTATTTATAAAAAGTCCATCAAAGGAGCCAAATGACCACGCTACCCCTACAACTTAAAATGAAGATACACACCCCTCAGGGGCAATATGGTCAAGTCTTCAGATATTCCCATCGAGCGGACACGCTTCCACCGCAGACTTGCTTAGCCTCGACGCAAGCCCCGTGATCACGCCACGTGCCCCCCGCCTCGAAGCTTCCCGACACTGCCGAATCACCGTCTCCGTCGCATCGGCCTCCGGACTTGGTTTTGCGGCCCAAACCAAGAAACCGTCCACCGATGGTTTTGTGGGCAAACCACCAAACCTCGTGTGCAAGCTTCGGCCTCGAACCGCCACCTTGCACCGGCTCATGTCCATGACTTCAACTTGCTAGTCTTGCACCGCACAGCTCGCACTTGACCCCATCGGCCACCGGGTCCATCGAACCAAGCCTACTTGCATCTCCATCACCCGTAGGCCGCCACGGCTAAGGCCTTTCGCGCTTGTTCTTCACCTGCACCAACACGAGTCAAGCCGCAACATGTACCTGCACACTGAGCCAAGCATCAGTCCACACAACGTTGTCAATCACTCATCACTAAGGAGCGACCCTCTACTGGTCCTCGGACACACCTGGTCCTCAATCTCCCCCTTGATGAGTGTATTGACAACACCCATAGTAACCATCATAGAGAAAAAGAAAAGAAAACAACCATGAACACTAACCTCCAAGTAAGTGATCCAAAGCCAAAGAACAAGCGAAAAACATGATCACCCACCAGACCACGTCTTGGCCCCCTAAGGCAAGGGCAACGGCTCAACACAGCCGAGACAAACAAAGCTCACAAAGAGCACACCACAAAGCACAATACTCAGGCAAACCAAAGGAGCTCCCCCTGCACATATGCAAACTCCCCCTGAGCAAATGCAACCTCTTTTCTCAATTTTTCTCCTCACATGCAAAAAAACTCAAGCAAACCAAAGGAGCTCCCCCTGCACATATGCAAACTCCCCCTGAGCAAATGCAACCTCTTTTCTCATTTTTTCTCCTCACATGCAAAAAAATCACAATATCTCCACAAATGCATACCATTTCTCCCCCTTGCATATATATATTCTCCCCCTTGTTGACAATGCATGAATCAAGGTACCATGGAAGTGCACAAATGCATGTCAAAGCATATACAATCTACCAAGCTTCTCAGATATACAAAGAGCACAACAAAATGCTATAGATGAGACATAGAGTAAGCAAAGTAGACATGGTGGAGTTAGCGCATTGCCATCAAGAAAGTAGAGACATATAAAAATGTTACATGGCCAAAAGCAATTTTAAGCAATTTTCACAAAGAAACATTCATCTCATGAGTAAAGCCCTATTCATGGCAATTTGAGCAAAAATGTACTAGATCATACAAAGCTCATACAATATCACAAGTTCTCATCACAAGATCATGGCAAACGCCCATAAGCTACTCCATGTCCTGTCAAAGCTACCGAGCCATGTGTCTACTTCTTGAAATGAGACTTCTCATGGTAGACAACATGCAACGATTTAGCACCCAAGATATACATCAAAACATAATGACATGATTAAGAGCTCATTTTCCAAGCATAAGGCAATTCATACACAATTTTATTTTCAAGTTTAAACATGGTACATGAAATGCCTTTGCGGCAAAAAGAAGGTTATGCTCCTCTACAAGTGAACATATGGGCTAAACATTTACCATGACAAATGGGTCTTTGTCCCCAAGCAAAAAGAGCATGATACTCAAGCACAAACTAAGCATGATATAGGCATTTGAGCACAAATTGAGCATGAAAAAGTATCTACTCATGAGTGAGGCATTTTTAGCATTTTCACAAAAAGGAAGCTATCTCATCGTGAACATATGACAATACCATCAAGAGCATAGCATTCACATCACCATTCCCAAAGCATACACATATCTCACATATAGCACATCATAGTGATCAAAGTATATAAGAGAAGCTCATCCTACCACAAATGATCCAAAGATGGCTATCCTACCAGGTTTTGTACAGAAGTAAAATGCATGCATGGAATGTAACAAATGATACATATATCACATATATACATGAGAAGCTCCAAGATCCAGCTAAAAAGGAAAACACACTCCAAGTTCACCCCGCAAGCGTGTGAAGGTAACTTGGTCAAGTGGTTTAGTGAATATGTCGGCTAGCTGATCTTGGGTAGGTACATAGGACAAAGAAATATTCCCTTTCTCAACATTGTCCCTCAGAAAGTGGTATCTCACTTCGATGTGTTTAGTCTTGGAATGAAGGATTGAGTTTTTGGCTACACTTATGGCACTGGTGCTGTCACAAAAGAGTGGAACCTGGGAGCACTCCTCACCAAAATCGCTCATAGTGTAGGTCATCCATAAAAGCTGGGAACAACAACTGGCTGCAGCAACATACTCGGCTTCTGTAGTGGATTGGTGTCACACCCTGAAATTCCAAATTTCAGGATGTGAATAGGAAGAAAAATTAAACAAAGATTTTCCCATAATTTTAAAATTTTCTCCACATTTATTTTCTTTACAGGAAATATAGTATAGGAATGAAGAGTATCTTGGCCCCCTAAGTGGGTTTTGGTGATTTAATGACACACGCTTAAGTAACTAATGATTTATCTAGTGTATGAGCAGGTATTAAAATTGTATGTGGCATCAAGTCTATTTCATTGTTTATACAAAAAGGAAGTGATGCTACAAAGGGGTTCCTAAGAAGGCTTATTTATTTTATATTTTGAATTTGAGTCCTAGGAACGCCGCACTATAAAGAGGGACAGGAAATGTGTCCTCCAAGAGTCGAACAGGTGCTCAAGTTGCTAACAAAACCTATGAGAGACACCTTTGCACCAACACGTTCACGGGGAACTTTTCTTGGGTGCTGACCTTGGGAGGCCGGAGTATCCGGGTTGATCCCGGAGTCTCTGGACTTCCAAGAGTTTCCGGGTTTACCCCGGATATTCCGGGTCTTAGAGCTGTAACGGCTCTTTTCTGTGTGAGGGGGTATAAAAGCCCCCTCCACCCTTTTCTCTCTCTCTCTTGCCCATTTCGACCTGCAAAGCTTCAGAACTCATTCACTCCCTCCTTTACTCCCTTGGCTCTAAGTTGGTGAGATTTGGTGGAGATTTAAGAGGGATTGAGAGCAAGAGCTTGGAGAGTGCTTGTGAGCTGAATTCCCATCTCTAGAGCACCTCGTTCTTCGCTTGGTTGGCACATTTCGTGTTTGTTACTCTTGGAGCTTTGAGCTCCTAGCCGGCTAGGCGTTGCCTTGGAGCATCCAAAGGTTGTGGCTGCCCAAGGAAGTTTGTATTACCCCGAGATTGAGTAAGTAACTCTAGCTTGATCTTTGTGGTCGCTAGAGGGAGGAAAGTGACCTAGGTGTAAAGGTCCACCCTTTGTGGGTACCTCAACGGAGACGTAGACCTCAAGGTGTGAGGTTGAACTCCGGTAATAAATCCTTGTGTCTCTTGTGCTTGTTCATCTTGTTGCATGCTTGTATCTCTCTTGAGCACTTATCTAGGGTTTGGTGCCGATCTACTTCGTGTTGAGGTTCCTGCAAGATTTGAGTGGATAAACAGGCTTGTCTCATCCCAGTGCATAACCTATTTTCACAGATTTACATTTGAGCAAGTTTAATTTCTATCGAATTTGTTTCCCCCCTGACAGGCCGGACTATCCGGACATTTTCCCGGATTCTCCGGATCTCCCGGAGTATCCGGAAAAATATCCGGAAACTCCGGACCTGATTTAACAGCTGCGAAAAAGTTTGTGAATTTTCAGGTTCGACTATTCACCCCCCTCCTCTAGTCGACATCTTGATCCTTTCAATTGGTATCAGAGCCAAGTGCTCCGAATTTGAAGCTTAACCGCTTGGAGTCAAGAAGATGTCAAATCCAATCGATCAAGCTCCACCGCTCGCCGAAGGTGATCCCGTCAACAATGTTGTTGGCACACCTCCCGTCCCACCTCAAGGAGGTAACACCCTTGGAGCAAGCACAAGCCATCAAGCACATGGACATGGTGATGATTCCTCCGATAGTGAGGATGAAGAATTTGATGATGCAAGGTCCAACCGCTCCGCTCGACGACCGTCATCATCAAGGGACTATACTCGAACCTCTTTCGATTATTCTCGTTTATCCTTTAACCATCCATCGGGTTCTAGCCACATTGGGAAGATACCCCAATTTGATGGAACCGGCTATTCCAAGTGGAAGAACTCGATGGAGGAGTATTTGATGGCGGTGAATCCCGCACTTTGGACTATTGTGAACAGGGGTATTACTTTCCCTAGTGGTGATGCAATGCTAACTCAAGAGCAAGCTAATGAGATACAAAGAAACTATCAAGCCATACGCATCATCAATAGTTCGCTCACATCCGAAGAGTATGACAAGGTGGATGGGTTGAAATCCGCCAAGGAAGTGTGGGACACATTGTTCATCAACCATGAAGGGACAAAGCAAGTAAGAGAAGGAAGAATTAGAGCCTTGGAAAGTGAGCTCAATCGCTTTGTTATCAAGGATGATGAGTCTCCACAAGACATGTACAACCGCTTGAACAAGATCATCAACAAGATCAAATCACTTGGAAGCACAAGATGGGGAAGAAAAGAAGTGGTTGATAAGATCCTCTCCGCGTACATGGCAAGGGATGTTCAACTCCCAACACTCATTAGAGAGAAGAGAGGCTTCAACAAGTTCACTCCGGCGGATGTGATTGGAAGAATGGAAGAACACCTTATCACCGTCAAGGAGTCAAAGCTTTCACAAGAAATGTCAAAGATGCATGAACAACTTGAGAAGAACAAGGGAGTGGCCCTCAAGGCATCTAGCAAAGAGAAGAAATCTAGCTCATCAACCTCAAAGACCGTGGTCGAGGAAGATAGTGATGAAGAGAGTGACTTGAACATGACTCCCGAGCAAATGGCACTTTTTGTAAGAAAGTTCAACAAAATGTTCAAGAAGAGTGGCTTCATCAACAAGAGCAAAGACAAAGACAAGATCAAGACAAAGAGGACTTCCAAGAGGCCGTGCTTTGGGTGTGGCAAGGAGGGTCACTTCATTGTGGAGTGTCCCAACATCAAAGTGAGAAGAAGAGACACCAACAAGAATGACAAGAACAAGAAGAAGGAAGTTGGTGAAGCACATTTGGGTGAAGAATGGGATTCAAATGATGATAGCTCTGACTCCGATGATGAAGTGGGTCTTGCCACTATATCCATTGGAGAACCAATCAACAAGTCATCACTCTTTGGAGATCTCACCGATGATGAAGATGACTTCACCCACACATGCCTCATGGCTAGGGGATCTAAGGTAGACACTCCCACCCCGCCCCTAGATGATGATAGTGAAAACGATCTTGACTTTGAAAAGATGATCACTAGCTTTGGTAAAAAGGCAACTAAGAAAATCATGTTTTTAATGAAAGAAATAGAGAATAGAGATGGGACTCTAGAGGTGCAAGAAGAACTCTTTAGACTTGAGCGGGAGAAAACCATTGCCCTTGAGAATGCCCTTGTAATTGAAAAGAAGGGTTTCAAGGTGCAAGAGGACTTGCTCAAGGAAAAGGAGATAGAAATTCTTAGCCTCAAGAAATTCCAAGCTAAAGATGAGTTGATAGTAGATGAATTAACTAGGGAATCTTTCCTAGCTAAGGATGCTTGCAAGAAACTTGAGGGTGAAAAGCTTGAACTTCAAAAGAGCTTTGAAAGCTTAAAGACTAGTCACATAGCACTAGAAGTTCAACTTGACAACCTCAAGAATAATGCTACAACTATATCTAATGATGCTTTCTCTAACTCTAAAACCTCAACAAGCAATGGTTGTTCTCGGTGTTACAAAATTGATGTAAATGCTTGTGCTACTAACATTGCCAAGATGAATGCCATGAGGAAAGAAATTGCTAGGTTGTCAAACTCTCTCATTGATGAGAAAAGGAAAGAACCCAAGAGAGGTGAGTTTGAGAACCACACCAAAAGCTTTGGGTCAAGCTACATGAAGAAGTTTGGCTTTGCGGATGGGAAGGGGCTTGGTAAGCAACAGCAAGGTACAAAAGACCCCATCCCATTCATCAAGAACTACCACACCAAAGGTGTGGGGACAAGGAATGTGGTACATGGCATGAAGCAATTGGGTGCCAAGAACTTTGACAACCAAGTTAAGTACAACACTCCTATCAAGTTCAAGAGCACTCAAGTCACAACAAATGCACCACAATCTAAGGCAAAGACCAAACCAACCAAGTTGAGCAAGAAGCCCAAGCCACATGCCTCACAAGATAGTTTTTATTCCGACTATGTGTTGACTTGGAACCACAAGGGTAAGGTGGTTGCCAAGTATGTGGGACCCCGCACAAAAGGGACATTGATCAAAAGGAATGTGTGGGTGCCCAAGGTTCTTGTGACTAACGCTCTAGGACCCAAATCCACTTGGGTACCTAAAACACAAGCATAACTTGTTTTGTAGGCATACTCCTCCGGTGGAACAAAATGGGTGATTGATAGTGGATGTACAAATCATATGACTGGGGAGAAGAAAATGTTTACATCTTGTGATATGATTGAAAATCCTACGGAAAGAATTGCCTTTGGAGGCAATGGTGGAGGAACGGTTGTCGGTCTTGGTAAAATTGCTATCTCAATCAATCATTCAATTTCCGATGTTTATTTGGTTGAATCTTTGGACTACAATTTGTTGTCCGTTTCACAACTTTGTGAGATGGGTTACAATTGTTTGTTCACCAATGAGGGTGTGACCGTCTTTAGAAGGAGCGATGACTCTGTTGCCTTTAAGGGTGAGCTCAAGGGAAGGCTTTACTTGGTGGATTTTTCATCGGATAAAGCCCAACTTGATACATGCTTATTGGCAAAGTCTAGCTTGAGTTGGCTTTGGCATCGCCGACTAGCTCACGTTGGGATGAACAATCTCAATAAGCTTCTAAAGGGGGAGCACATCCTAGGACTAACAAACATTCATTTTGAGAAAAATAGAATTTGTAGTGCCTGTCAAGCCGGAAAGCAAGTTGGTGCTCCTCATCCCGCCAAGAATGTACTCACTACTACAAGACCATTGGAACTACTTCACATGGATATCTTTGGTCCCGTGGCTTATGTTAGCATTGGAGGGAACAAATATGGATTTGTCATTGTTGATGACTACTCTCGATACACTTGGGTATTCTTTATGAAGGACAAGAGCAAAGTTCATGAAATATTTAAGAAGTTTGCCACAAGAGCCCAAAATGAGTTTGATGTGAAGATCAAAAGAGTGAGAAGTGACAATGGCACCGAGTTCAAGAACACCAACATTGAAGAGTATCTTGATGAAGAAGGCATTGGTCATGAACTCTCCGTCCCATACACTCCACAACAAAATGGGATAGTGGAGAGGAAGAATAGGACTCTCATTGAAGCCGCAAGAACCATGCTTGATGAGTACAAGACTTCGGATAGTTTTTGGGCGGAAGCAATCAACACGGCTTGTCATGCTATCAACCGCTTATATCTTCACAAGCTTCGTCACAAAACCGCTTATGAACTTCTAACCGGTAAAAAGCCTAACGTGTCTTACTTTAGAGTTTTTGGTTGTAAGTGCTTCATTCTTAACAAGAAGCCCAAAAGCTCTAAGTTTGCACCTAAAGTTTATGAAGGTATCTTTCTTGGTTACGCCTCAAACGCTCATGGCTATCGTGTCCTCAACAAGACCTCCGGTTGTGTTGAAGTCACATGTGACTTGACGTTTGATGAATCTAATGGCTCTCAAGTGGAGCAAGTTGATGAATTGTGTGTAGGCAAGGAAGTACCAGCTGAAAAGGCTATAAAAAGGATGGCCATTGGAGAAGTCAAGCCTCAAGAAGAAGATGATGAGGACTGCGAGATAGAGGAATCAGCGATTCACCTCCCGCTGCGAACCCCGGAGTATCCGGAGAAAAATCCGGAGATTCCAGGTTTCCCGGAAACTCCGGAGAAAATTCCGGAGACTCCGGGCCTGCTGCTGAAATCTCCCAGAGCAGTCAAGAAATTGAGAAATTGATCCAACAAGAAGTTTCTGACCCACATCCAAGAGTTCGGCAAAGTGTTCAACGAGATCATCCTGTTGACAACATTCTTGGAAGCATCCGTAGAGGGGTAACAACTCGTTCAAGATTAGCAAATTTTTGTGAACATTACTCGTTTGTTTCCATGTTGGAACCTCTTAGGGTTGAAGAAGCTCTTGACGATGCTGAGTGGGTAATGGCCATGCAAGAAGAGCTCAACAACTTCACTCGGAATGAAGTCTGGTCCTTAGTGGAACGCCCCAAGCAAAATGTGATTGGAACCAAATGGGTCTTCCGCAACAAATAAGATGAAAATGGTGTGGTAACCAAGAACAAAGCAAGATTGGTGGCAAATGGATACACTCAAGTAGAAGGCTTGGACTTTGGAGAAACTTATGCACCAGTGGCAAGGCTTGAAACAATCCGCATACTCTTAGCCTTTGCCACACATCACAACTTCAAGTTACATCAAATGGATGTCAAGAGTGCTTTCTTGAATTGCCCAATCTCCGAAGAAGTCTATGTTGAACAACCACCGGGCTTTGAAGATCCTAAATTTCCCAACCACGTCTACAAGCTCCATAAGGCGCTCTATGGGCTCAAACAAGCCCCAAGAGCATGGTATGAATGCCTTAAGGAATTTCTCTTAAAGAAAGGCTTTGAAATAGGCAAAGCCGATCCTACTCTCTTCACTCGTAAACAAGGCAATGATTTATTTGTGTGCCAAATATATGTCGATGACATTATATTTGGATCTACTAACCAAGCTTGGGTTGATGAGTTTAGTAGGATTATGACCAAAAGATTTGAGATGTCTATGATGGGAGAGTTGAAGTTCTTTCTCGGTTTTCAAATCAAGCAACTCAAGGATGGCACATTCATAAGTCAAACCAAGTACACCAATGATATGCTCAAGAAGTTTGACATGAACAACGCCAAGCCCATCAAAACACCTATGCCATCAAATGGACATCTTGATCTAAATGAGGAAGGCAAAAGCATCGACCAAAAGGTATATCGCTCCATGATCGGATCTTTGCTTTACCTTTGTGCATCTAGGCCCGATATTATGCTTAGTGTGTGCATGTGTGCAAGGTTTCAAGCTAATCCTAAGGAGTGTCATTTAATGGCCGTTAAGAGAATCTTTAGATACTTGGTTCATACTCCTAACCTTGGTTTATGGTATCCTAAGGGCTCCACTTTCAATCTACTTGGCTACTCCGATTCGGACTATGCCGGTTGCAAAGTAGATAGAAAGAGTACATCCGGGACTTGCCAATTCCTTGGGAGGTCCTTGGTGTCTTGGAGTTCCAAGAAACAAAACTCCGTTGCCCTTTCCACCGCCGAGGCCGAGTATGTTGCAGCCGGCGCTTGTTGTGCTCAACTACTTTGGATGAGGCTCACTTTGAGAGACTTTGGTTGCGAGTTTAGCAAGGTGCCACTCTTGTGTGACAATGAGAGTGCCATCAAGCTAGCTAACAACCCCGTAAACCACTCAAGAACAAAGTACATAGACATAAGACACCATTTCTTGAGAGACCACGAAGCCAAAGGAGATATCACCTTAAGCCATGTGAGCACCGATAAGCAACTAGCCGATATCTTCACAAAGCCTCTTGATGAACTAAGGTTTTGTGCTTTGAGGAGTGAGCTAAATATCTTGGATTCTCGTAACTTGGCGTGAGATCATGCACATGTTTGAGTGACCTAGATTAAGATTTTGAAAGTAAAAGATTTGTGAAAACTTATGTTGAATTTGTTTTTGAAAAATTTGGATCTTTATGGTACAACACTTGGACTATAGTTCTCATTGCTTGTTTGTGGCTAGTCTCAAGTGTTGATACTACTCAGGTTCACATATATTACATATATAGTCATCCAAATCTATCCCAAATCAAATTCCTTGCAAATCTACTCGCTGGACTCAGGGGGAGCGGAAACTCCGGAAATTTTCCTGGAGATTCCGGGTTTCCCGGAAACCCCGGACCTGGCCCGGAGTGTCCGGACCTTTAGGGTATATATACCCTTTCACCGCGGTCTTTTCTTTTTTCACTGCTTTATCGCGTTGACCGGCCGCCTCCATCTCCCGTCGCCCTCCCCCTCTCCCTCTCCTCGCCCCCTTGGGTGATTTTCGCTTTCCACCGTCCAAATCAAATGTGAGTGAGGGTTTGAGGGCTCTAAGGTGTGGAGATCGAAGATCTACTCCGGTTTCGAAGGATTGAAGCTTCTCCCTCTCTCTTCCCAAGGTATCTCTTGAGGAACTTTTCTCGATCTACTTCCCTAGGGTCGTTCTTGTTGTATCCTCTTAGGGAATAGGTAGAGAATACTCCTTAGGCTCTAGATCTGTAATATCTCGCAGTTTGGATGGTTGATTTGTGCAGCATTGTGAGTTAGGGTTTCAGGTGTGAAACCCGGAAACTCCGGGCTTGAAAAACCCGGACTCTCCGGACTTCCCGGAATGTCCGGAATTTTTCCCGGAGTCTCCGGGGTTCACACTGTAAACCCTAAATCACAGTGTTGTGCATCTCTTCTATTGATCATCTCTCATTTCCATATCCTTCCACCTGTCCAGATCATGAGGGTGAAGATCAGGCGCGAGACCGAGGAGCCCTCCACCCAAAGGAGAACCAAGGCTAGGCACGACCCTGCCGCTTTGCGGGTCGTGCAAGAAGCTTTGGGACAAGAGGGATCTCAGCGCAGCTCAAGGTCAAGGAGGGGTGACCCTCCTCCCTCCTATGCCGAGGGAAGTGAAGAAGAGATAGAGGAGGAAGAGGAGGAGAGGACCGAGAGTGATGGTGAAGAGGAGGATGACACCTATGAGCAGCCCTCTGAGCCTCCTCGCCGCCATGGAAAGGGGCCTGCTAAGGAAAAGACACGCTACAAACCTCATCCTAAGAAAAGCCATCAAGCCCCCTATATCCAACAAAGCCGTGCCGCTACTCGCATTCCTCCTAAACACAAGCAAGGAGTAGCAGCCCACATTTGCCTCGAAACACCTCCTAGACTTATCCCTACCCTTCCACCAAACGTCCGGGTGGTCAACACTCCTATCAATCTTAGGGAGCCCGGATCCGTCCTTGGTTTTGCAGAGCATATGTATAGGGACTACTCAAAGAACGCTCTTGCAGTGAGGGAACAAAGGGAGGAGGATGTGTATCTTTATCTCAAGGGTGAAGGGCTTGAGGCAAGGTTTTGGTGTGATTTCCATAGGGACTTCTACCAAACCGTCATCCGGAATCCAAAGTTGGTGGCAAAGAACATGGTGCCCATTGTGAAGATGAGGTACATTGATTGGAAGTACTATGAGGACCTCAAGAACACCGTGTTCAATTCCGTGATTGAGAAGTGCAAGGAGGTTGGTCTCTATGACATTATGGGTTTTAGGTACAATTGGAACAAAGAAATTCTTGCTCAATTCCATTGCTCCTACTAATATAACCCATATGACAACACCATCACATGGACCACTCAAGGAAACAAGTGCACCATTGACTACATGACTTTCTCTAGGCTTTTGGGACTTGGGTCCAAGGATGAAGATCGTACCCCTATCCACAACGAGAACAAGTACAAGCCTAGGGACCTCACTTTCATGTTTCCTCGCCGTGATTTGGCTATTGAGGGCAAGGCGGATCAACTCAACCCCTACTACTACTACCTCAACCAATTCTTTCGTGCCACCATTGATCCCAAGCAAGGAGATGCTACGGCCCTAAGGTACTTTGCTCCAAATCTCCTTAATAGAATGGCACCGGATGAAGAAGGGTTTTGCATCTTTGATTTCATTTGGAATGAGTTGAGGCGTGCAATGAATGATCCAATGAAGTATCTCCCCTATGCCCCCTATCTCATGTACATGATTGAGAGAGTCACCAACGTCCGCTATCCAAAGGATGTTGTCCGTGAGCCCTTCCGTCACCTCCGTGATCGAGCCAAGAAGGCACGAAAGACTCGCAAGTATGTTGGCTCATCCAGTGCAGCTCCTCGCCGTGATGATGTGCCCGCTGCACCCTCCCCACCTAGGCCTCCCCGTCGGCACCGTGGTTCCATGACCAAGAGGGTACTCAAAAGCATTTTTAGCATGTGCAAGACCATGGCCACAGAGACAAATGAGAACCGCCGGGACATTATTGAGATTAAGTCTCATCTTGGCCTTCCTACCGATCCCTACCGTGAGCTCCCCACCTTTGATGATCCTTTTGCGGAGAGGGATGCCCAAGATGAAGAAGAAGGACAAGAGGAAGAGGAGGAGGAGGACAACAATGACGAAGAAGAGGAGGACGACGGCGACTCCGAGTGATCCAGCTGCTCCACACTTCCTTTTTGGTGCTTGATGCCAAAGGGGGAGTGAGTTATCTATCTATCTATCATGTGTGGAACAATGAACTTTATGTATTTGGATTTGGAACCATGGCTTGTAATAACTCTCTATTCGTATGTGTGTAAGATTATGTGAGCTTGAGACTTATGGTTGTGTGCTTGTGGTGATTTATTCTGTTTTTACTTTCTAAGGATGCTATATGCTAGATTGAAAATCTTTGATGAATGCTGTTTTTCACTGGTGTTCTGAAAGCCCGGAGAGTTCGGAGATTTTCCCGGAGTATCCGGATTTTCCGGAGATTCCGGGTCTGGCCCGGACAGTTCGGACTTTTGTGCATCAGATTTCTTTTGCATCCTTGTTGAGTGCATAAACTGTCATGAGCATCTCACTATTACCTGTTGCACATCACAAGCACCCCACTAGTGTAATACTCTCATGCTTTTCTCTTTGTGCAAAAATTTGGCCCTAAAAGGACCATTGATATTCAAAATCAACATGCACATATTGAGGGGGAGTATTACAAAAGTTCTTTAATATTCATTACTTATCTCTTGAAAGACTTAAATGTGTTGTCATCAATCACCAAAAAGGGGGAGATTGAAGAGTATCTTGGCCCCCTAAGTGGGTTTTGGTGATTTAATGACACACGCTTAAGTAACTAATGATTTATCTAGTGTATGAGCAGGTATTAAAATTGTATGTGGCATCAAGTCTATTTCATTGTTTATACAAAAAGGAAGTGATGCTACAAAGGGGTTCCTAAGAAGGCTTATTTATTTTATATTTTGAATTTGAGTCCTAGGAACGCCGCACTATAAAGAGGGACAGGAAATGTGTCCTCCAAGAGTCGAACAGGTGCTCAAGTTGCTAACAAAACCTATGAGAGACACCTTTGCACCAACACGTTCACAGGGAACTTTTCTTGGGTGCTGACCTTGGGAGGCCGGAGTATCCGGGTTTATCCCGGAGTCTCCGGACTTCCCGGAGTTTTCGGGTTTACCCCGGATATTCCGGGTCTTAGAGCTGTAACGGCTCTTTTCTGTGTGAGGGGGTATAAAAACCCCCTCCACCCTTTCCTCTCTCTCTCTCTTGCCCATTTCGACCTGCAAAGCTTCAGAACTCATTCACTCCCTCCTTTACTCCCTTGGCTCTAAGTTGGTGAGATTTGGTGGAGATTTAAGAGGGATTGAGAGCAAGAGCTTGGAGAGTGCTTGTGAGCCGAATTCCCATCTCTAGAGCACCTCGTTCTTCACTTGGTTGGCACATTTCGTGTTTGTTACTCTTGGAGCTTTGAGCTCCTAGCCGGCTAGGCGTTGCCTTGGAGCATCCAAAGGTTGTGGCTGCCCAAGGAAGTTTGTATTACCCCGAGATTGAGTAAGTAACTCTAGCTTGATCTTTGTGGTCGCTAGAGGGAGGAAAGTGACCTAGGTGTAAAGGTCCACCCTTTGTGGGTACCTCAACGGAGACGTAGACCTCAAGGTGTGAGGTTGAACTCCGGTAACAAATCCTTGTGTCTCTTGTGCTTGTTCATCTTGTTGCATGCTTGTATCTCTCTTGAGCACTTATCTAGGGTTTGGTGCCGATCTACTTCGTGTTGAGGTTCCTGCAAGATTTGAGTGGATAAACAGGCTTGTCTCATCCCAGTGCATAACCTATTTTCACAGATTTACATTTGAGCAAGTTTAATTTCTGTCGAATTTGCTTCCCCCCTGACAGGCCGGACTATCCGGACATTTTCCCGGATTCTCCGGATTTCCCGGAGTATCCGGAAAAATATCCAGAAACTCCGAACCTGATTTAACAGCTGCGAAAAAGTTTGTGAATTTTCAGGTTCGACTATTCACCCCCCCTCTAGTCGACATCTTGATCCTTTCAAGGAAAAACCCTTGTTTGTTTTTCGGAAATTAGATAAAATGATTGTGTGTGTGTTGCATTCATGCTGATGCATCTGGGTGTTTTTGAGTGCAAAATGTTTTTAAAATGCGTTTAGGTGCTAACCAAACCCTTCCGAGAATTTCTGGATTTTTCCGGAATTTATTCTCATTTTTTCTCTGAGCATTTTCTATTTATTAGAAGGCTCTAAAATCTTTTTCATGAGCTCCAAATATTTTATTTGGGTTGTTCGTGTTCCAATCTAGCTCTGGGAATTTTCCTAGAATTTTTGGGATTTTCAGAATATTTTTAGTGGCGTTAATGAATTATCTAAGCTATTCCTAGATTATTCTTTTCACGAAAATCTATTCTGAAAATAAAAAAAGAAATCCTTTCTCTTTCGGCCCATCAAGCCTTTTAGCCCAGCCTTCCGCGAAGTCCTCCGCTGCCCCCTCTTCTCTTTTCTCAGCTCAGCCCAGCACCCTCTACGCGCGGCCCACCCCAGGTCCTGCAGCCACCGGTCAAAGTCCGCTGGAGCTCCTCAAACACCCCTCGCTCATTCGCTTTTTCTCGCCTTGGCCCAGCTACCGGCCCATGCTGCGACCCGCTCCGACCCACCAGCCCACCCGCGGAGCCCATCTGAGCCCGCACCTCGGCATGCGTACCAAGCGCGGCCAGTGTAACACCCTAAATTTGAATTTATGAATTTATTAAAATTTTGTTAGCAACCTATGAATTTGTTTAAGGATTATAAGGAGTTAATTGAATTTTCTAGGTATTGAAATAATTTTCAATAATAAAATAAATAAATAAATATAGGAGTTGAGTGTTGCATACATGCTGGTGCATTATTTTTGAGTGTTTGAATTCAAATTGTGTTGGATTCAAAGTTTGGATTGAGGTCAAAAAGAGGTTTCAAAATTCAAAAGGAATTCTTTTTCCCTCCCTTCCCTCTTCCTGTTTTCGCTCGGCCTTTCTAACTCCTTAATCCGTTGGACCCCCTCCTAGTTCCCGGCCGAGTCCACCGCCTCCCCTCCTCCTTTTTGCATCCGCGCAGCCCAGCCCCACCTCCAGCCCAGCTCTGGCCCGCGAACCACCCCGCCACCTCTGTCGCTGACCAGGGGGACCCAGGGGTCATCCCTGACCTCGGTCCGGTCCGGTCCGGGACGAACTCAGGTCCGAGTCCGTACACCGGCGCGTCCTCGCGTCCGCGTCAGGCATGCGTGCCCTGGCACCTTGGCCCGCACACCAAGGTCCGCCTGCCCCTTTTTAAGGCGCCGCCTCCCCACGAACCCCGGAACCCTAATCCAGAGCTCCAGCGCCGCCACCGCCGCTCCTAACCCTAGCGCTGCCGCTGCCGAGCCACTGTTCCGCCGCCTTGCCATCGTCGTGAAGGAGCCCCGGAGGTGCGCAAGCTCGCGAGGAAGCTCCTGGTGCCACGTGTCTTTGACGTCGTGCCCTACGCCGTACGAACGAGCTCACCGGAGTGTTGCCGCCGCCGCCGCCCGCCTCGTCCAGCCATCCGCCGTCGTCAGCAAGCCGCAGGTCGTCCCGATGCTCTTGTTCAGTTCGCGGATGTGCGCGCTACGTTTAGATGCAATCCCCATAGCAAATCGAGCCCCCTAGCTCGATCTAGCGTCGCGCCGGTGACTTCGCCGCCGTGCGCCGCCGCTCGCCGCCGTTTTCCGTCGCTGCCTGAGCTCGCGTTTGTTCTCAACCGTCCGATCTGCTGCGGACGTTCCAGATTGGATCCAATCACCGGTCAAATCTGGGATATCGGTCAACCCTTGCCTAGTCATCTCTGGTTTGCAGAAGAGACCTCGTTCTTTTAGATTTAGCATGCCGGTCCATCCACCTTAGGAAAACCTTTACATATAGGTCCTAATCTTTACGGTTTAAACCCTGTAGTCTCTGGTTTTAGCGCCCGAGATCCATAGCCCTAGTTTTGCATGTTAGCCCCTGTGTTTACACGTTTATTTATGTTTTAGGCCCCGGTTTTTAGTAGTTAAGCCCCTGGAGCTTTAGTTTTCTCGCAGATAGACCCTTGTATCTTGTTTTAGCTCTAGATTATGCGTTTTAGCTCTGTTTTTAGCGTTCTTTATGTCCAAATGATCGTATCGAAGAGTAGGATAGCTTTACGTAGTTGTTTTGCTCTGTTGATACTATTTGGTGCATGTTTCTTATTTGTTTCTATTATTTGCTTGTATGTGGTTGGTATGATGCGTAGAAGATGATCGCTACTTCGATTACGCTGCTGTTGAAGACCTTGAAGACTTTGAGCAGCCCTCCGAGTTTGTGGAAGGCAAGTCCTTGATGCATGCTCTTTTTCCTATACAACTACATTTTAATTACATTATTTACTTTATTGCTTGCATTAAATTGATGGGACCCTATGCTAAGGTGTGACTAGTGTTGTTTACCATGTCCTTGTTAACCTGGGGTTTTATTCATGTTGGGTAGCACATGCTTAGTTGCTAACATCGGGTTGAGGATGGTTTAATGGTTCACAAAAGTAAACTTGATTTATTTTATGCTCTACCCTTATTAAGCAAGATTACCCCTGTTAATCGGAACATGGAGCGACCACCCAGGAACCAAGTGCAACCACAAGACAAATGGCTCTATCTTGGATAACTAATTAGAGACCTTAGTATGTAGTATGCTTTACCTGATAAGGGTTAGGGGGTGCCGGTAGTTGGTGTATAGCCCGGCCCTCAAGCTGATCTGCTCTGTGGTAGCTTCGCAGTCTTGAGAGAGGGTTATGCATTGCGCTGTCATGAAACCTAGCGAGCAGCTCATACTAGGGAATCTTTGTAAAGGTCTCGTAGTGAATCCCTAGCCACTCACCAAAGGCAGTGTTTAAGGGTCTAGCTAACCCGGCAACATGGGAGACACGACTTGTGGGTAGAGTGTACAACCTCTGCAGAGTGTAAAATCTAATCGATTAGCCGTGCTCTCGGACATGGAGCGGCCTGGACCCTCACATGGGTAAATTATGGAACATAAATTAATCTTGTGCATTGCATCCTGATCTTGTTGCATTTATTATCTCTGGGTTGGTATACACTTACACTACTAGTAATAAGTTGCTTAATAAAATCTGACCAACTAAAATTGCTTACCGCTTTAACCATGTCGGCCATCCACCCAAAGAGCCTTGCATGTTGTTCTAGTTACATTCCCTTGTTGAGTACGACATGTGCTCACGCTTGTTGATTTATTTCTTGCAACTACACTTCCCAGACTGCTGCTCAGACGGTCACTTTGACGACTTCACCGACGACTTCGAGGACTTCTAGGCGCGTTGCTCCAGTCGACTGCCTATGGTGGACGACTCCATTTTACTTTCCGCTGTTAGCTACTCGAACGTTGAGTTAAATTATTAGACATCTGGTCTGTAATAATAATAACGCTGTGACACTGTGCTTTTTGGTACTCCACTATGTTGCTTGCGTGTGTGAACATGATCCTAGACACATGTAAGCTACGGTCTGGTTTTGCTTTCAAAACTGGGTGTGACAGCCAGTGACCGTGTCGCCGCCAGACTTTCCCCTCGGCGTCCGAGCCAGGCACGTCACGGCTATTGACGATTGAAATACACCATTTCCTACCCTCAATATCCTCACATAAATGGAGGCATATGCATTATTTACTAGCATTTTGGTTTGAATCATGTGTGGAGAAGACAAGTAGGCTTGGTTCGAGGGACCCGGTGGCCAGCGGGGTCAAGTGCGGGCCGCATGGTGGCAAGAACGGCAAGATGAAGTCATGGACGGTTTCTTGGTTGAGCCTCAAAACCAAGGTCGAGCCGGGACTACGTGGGAGCCGAGTCATGAGTGGTGATTGGCGGAGGCTACACCGAGTTCGCGGGGTTTCTGGTGGTTCACCAGAAAACCACTGGGTTCCTTGGTTGATCCACAAAGCCAAGACCGAAGAACCGAAGACGGAGGTGCAGCAGCTCCAGACCGGTCTGACCGGTGGGTCTGACCGGTGGGTACTGGTCTGACCGGTGAGGAGCACCGGTCTGACCGGTGTGCGACGACGCAGTCCGGAATCTTCGAAGCGGAGGACACGCGTCGGGATCCCAAGGCTTGCGTCGAGGCTAAGCAAGTTTGTGGTCGCTGGGCATCCGTCCGATGGAGCGAAGACAAAGATTTCCGATTTCGCCCTTGAGGGGCATGTATCCCTAGTTAGCTAGTAAGGGTATTTTCATCTTTCGGTTGCCTCCATATAAACCAAGTGGTGAGAGGATGGCAGCCATCTCTTGGAACCCTAGCTCATTTGGTTTTCCTATTTTCCTTCCTATTTTCCTTAGGATTTTCGTAGGACTAGCTTGAGAGCTTCATGGTGAGATCTTGTGAGAGGGAAGGATGATCGGGCGGCAAGCTAGACCTTGTATGAACCTCTTTGGTATGTATAGATGATTCGGCGTGGTTCCTCAAGGCTTGGTTGTGTCTTTCCCGTTTCTCCTTTTTGGTGATTTTTGGAGGCTTTTCTTGGTGAATTTCTTGTGGCGGTTTTGAGACCTTTCTCTTTGGGATTTGGTGGGGGATGTATGCATGAACCCCTCGTGGTTCTTTTCCCTTTGATTCCCCTCCCAAATCCGTGAGTAAAGGGGCTCAATTTTGGGGTTTTCGTGGTTCTAGGGTTCGTGGTGTTCTTGGCGGAAATCCTTTGATTCCTCTTGATTTAACAAGTTTTGGTGGACCAAATCTTGGCTATGGAGTGCCCATGAGGTGTTCCTACTATCCCCAAAGTCTTGTGCGAATTCGTGGAGCGAATCGGGAGATCGGGAGTTGGATTTGGGGGAGTTGACTCGCGGGCGCTGTTCATCCCGAGCTGCCCAGGCGCGACCGGTCTGACTGGTGCTCTTGACCGGTCTGACCGGTGCTAGCCCTTGGTGGGATTTGTCTCGGGGAACAGCCTTGCCCGTGTGGTTTTGTCCCGTGGTCCTGCTGGTCAGTTCTTGGCGTGTTCGGAGTTGTTTTGCTAGGTTTTGTGAGGGGTTCTTCTTCCTTCCAGGTTGTGTTTCGGAGGTGGTTTTTTTCCAGGGCCTAGAGGAGTCATTGAGGCTTCCTGGAACGTTTGCTGTGCGGCTGCTGTAGCCACCGGCCTGACCGGCGCTGTCCATCGGTCTGACCGGCGCAGGTCATCGGTCTGACCGGTGTAGCACAGGCAGCAAGCTGTGCAAGTTTCGGCTGTGTGTTTTGGTGAGTTCTGGCTCGGAGGGTTGTGTGTTGGCTCCTAGGACCAGTAGTACTCCAGTGGCTGCGTGGTCTTGGCCAACTTGGGTAGTTGAGTCGGAGACGTGATTTGGAAGTCGTGTTCGTCTTGTTGGAGTTCTCATCTCCTTCGAGAAGAATTTTTATCGGCTCCCATTCACTCCCCCCTCTCTGGTTCGCCTAATTGGTCCTTCAGACATTGAGAGGTGCCTACAAGGCATTTCCTGGTGTTGTCACTAAGGACGGGTCCCAGATCTGTTCTTAAGATGATGACGCTACGAAACGCCAACAAGCATTTCTGGCACCGTTGCCAGGGGAGACACAGGATTATCATGACTATGCTTTGCATCTGTCTATAAACTCTGAGTAGGTTAGAACAACTCTCAATGCAGGCTAACCTTGATTGTCTTCTTTTATCTTTGGATGATGAAGACAGGTAGTGTATGACTGGTTTCGACCTACCGGGAAATTTTACTGAAGATCCCGAGTCACTAGTGAGGAAAGGTCGAATTCATTTCGGCTCACCTCGTCGTACTCGTCTGGAAGGCGAACCAGCTTCCTTTGTACCATCCACGTCCAACGCTATGGCCCAGAAGACACTTCGTGAGTACTCAGCCCCTTCCGCTGACCAGGTGCTGCAAGGCCCTGAGGTGGCAATGGGGACTGAAAATTTTGAGATCAAGACGGGTTTAATCACGATGGTACAGGCTAGCCCATTCTGTGGCAAGCCAAATGAGGATGCCAATGCTCATCTGCAGCAATTCCTAGAGCTATGCAGCACTTTCGTCATCAGGGGTGCAAATATGGATGTTGTTCGTCTACGGCTGTTTCCATTCTCCCTCCTAGGGAAAGCTAAGCAATGGTTCTATGCGAATCGTGAAGCTATTAACACTTGGACTAAGTGTTCAGAGGCATTTCTTAAGATGTTCTTCCCATTGGGTAAAACCAATGCTCTTCGTGAAAGAATTTCTGGTTTTCAGCAAGCAGCAAGTGAATCTATTCCAGAGGCTTGGGAGAGGCTTCAGGAGTACGTCCTGGCCTGTCCTCACCATGGGATGGAGGATTGGCTCATTCTTCAAAGCTTCTATAATGGGTTGACTCCGACAGCCCGAGGCCATATTGATGCTGCTGCTCAGGGAGCATTCTTCTCACTCACTGTTGATGATGCTAAATTACTCATTGAGAAGATGGTCTCCAACCAAGGGTGGAGTGATGAAAGACTCCAATCACGACCGAGGGGTACTCATACTGTCAAGGAAGCAGACATGATTACTGCCAAGATGGATCATCTTATGAAGAGATTGGATGACTACACCAGTGAGAAGGCTGCCATGGCCACCACTACTCTGCCTATGGACTCTCACATGACTTGTGAAGTCTGTGGCAACACTGGGCACTTAGGCAACTACTGTCCGGAGACTCAGGAGGAAGTGATGTACATGAATGGAAACAACAACGGTTATCGTCCACCTCAACAAGGAGGCCGATCGTGGAATCAACAACGCCCTTATTATCAAGGAGGTAACCAAGGTAATTTGTACAATCCCAATCAACCTTCCTTGAGAGATCTTGTTTTCGGGCAAGCTAAGATTAATGAAGGTATTTACAAGAAGCTAGCTGCCCTTGATAAAATTGTGGAAAGTCTCAATGTTAAGCTTGATAGTTTTTCTTCTGCTCAGAAGAGTCAGCTAAGTTTCAACAAAATGTTAGAAACCCAGTTGGCTCAGCTGGCTGCTTTGGTTCCATCTCCTGATAACGGGAGGATCCCGGGGCAACCCGTATCCTCTTGTGAGAATGTTAGTGTAGTGTCAACCAGGTGGGGTAAGCCACCTAGGAAGACACATGCTCCTAACTATGCAAGAAAGCCCATACAACAAATTCTAGATCCATGAGAGGAATCAGCAGTGGTGCATAAGAAAGATCCAGGCTACCCGACTATTACTTGCACAATCTATTACAAGAAAATCAGGCATGCCCTTTGTGACCTTGGTGCAAGTGTTAATCTCATGTCCAAGGCCATGTTCGAGCAACTGGGATATCCAGCTCTCTCTCCTACAGCACGGACTATCCATCTCGCCGATTCAACGATACGATACCCAGAAGGAATTGTTGAGAGCATATTGGTCAAGATCAAGAGTTCTTACGTCTTCGCGGATTTCGTGGTCCTTGATATGGATGACGAGGGAGGAATGCCGCTCATTCTTGGGTGACCATTTCTCAGTGATGTCCGAGCTAGGATCAATGTGGGGTCCGGAATCATCCGTTTCCGCATTGGGAAGAGGAACTTGAAGTTCAAGTTTCAGGACAAAGAAGAGCAGTGCTATTTGGTGCAAGATAGTGTTGAGCAGCTTGGGGGAAGGACGGAGCCTTTACCCCCAAGGAAGAAATCTCCGTCGAAGAGGTTAAAGAAAATTCGGAAAGAATAGCGGAAGGTTGAGATGGCACGACCCTCTACTTCTCAGGAGTGGGGTGCTGAATGGAATTGATCACTGAGAAGAGTCCAACTCGTCGGACTAAAAATGATGGGTCCTTTCTACCAAAAAGGTTAAAGCTGGTACTTATCTCATATTTCCCTTTCCAAAATTTTATTTCCAAACTTGCATATTTGATTTTCAAAATTTCTGCATCTGCATGCTAGATTTATCTAGCCCTTTTCCCTTTTCAAAATAAAATTTCTGAAAATCATTTCTGAGTTTAAAAACCATAGAAAATTCATTTGGGCAATTTCTGGAGTAAACTTTGGCCGGTGCACCTTGGCATATTTTCATATAGCCGTTGGTGGCACACCTGCCAAAGGGGGCCAGCACCGGGCCCACCACTGGGCCGGCCGAACCAGGGTTCGGCCGAACCAGGGTTCGGTCGAACCCTGGCAACGGTCAAGTGGGCCCAGCTTTGGCCAACGGCTCCTAGCCGTTGCCCAACGGCTAGCCCGCAGTGTGCTGCCCCTTTGCTCTATAAATTGGACCCGAGAGGGGAGGTTCTTCACCCATTCGTTCACACTCCCCTCTCTACTCCTTGATCTCTTGGTTTTCTTGGATTTCTTGCTCAAGATTGGATCATCAAGTGTTCCCTCTATTGTATTGCTAAAAGTATTGCTATTGGTGGAGCAAGCTCGGTAAGAACTTCATTCGATTTCACTAACCCATCACCGAGTTGCTTTTGTTGTTCCTTGTTGTTGTGCTAGCATGAATTGGGCGGCAAACACTCTCCGGAGGGTGACGCGCTCACGCTCCCGTTCATGGGCAAGCACGAGTGCATCCACCCCCGCCGAGCCAACACCGAGCCCATCGACGATGGATTATGAAGAAGAGCAAGAGGAGCAAGCTGAGCCACAAGCCCTGGAGGAGGTCGTCGATGACACCCCCTACCTCAGCTTGCGGGGCGCTCGAGAGGAGAAAGCCTATGCTCTCCTAAAGGACCGAGTCTTCGCTCACACCCGAGACTTCGACCCGGCTCTCATGGAGAAAACAGGTATGAATCTCGAATTCGCTTCCATTTGGCATGCTCTTGGTTGGGAGGAGTTTGCGCCAGTTACAGAGCTTGGCTCTCAACCCCTCACCATCCAGTTCCTTTGCTCTCCTACCGAGATTCAGGATGGCATTCAGTTTCGTCTTTTTGGGACCGATTATCGTGTTTCTTGGAAGGAACTTAGTCGTCTTCTTGGGTTTAGTCCTCGTTGTGCTGTTTCTCTGAAGAAGGCTTGTGATGGTTTTGTTCGAGAATCTTTCTAGGCAGATATCTCTGGTCTTGTTTACAGTGGCAAGTTTGTACCTCGGTGCAATGATATTGTGCATCCCACTCTCCGTCTGTGGCATAAGTGGCTCGCCATTACTCTCTTTCCACGAGAGGATGTTCGGCCCGTGCGCAGCGATGAGATGATGCTTTTATACGCCGTTGTTAACCGGATCAAGGTCTCTCCCGTTAAAGCTATGATTCGGCAATGGTTGATGAATTTCAAGATGATAGGTCCTATTGAGTGTACGTCTTTGGTGACTCGTATTGCTCTCAGACTCGGGGTTCTTAGCGGGAATTCTGTACCCTTCATCGGGACACCCCGAGTTCTCATTGATGAGGCATACTTGATCCAAGGGCATATACTCAAGAGGGGCCCAAATGATTCTTTGACTTTCTTCTTTTCGGGCTATGCAAACCAAATCCCGTTACCTAACCCGGGGTTTGGATTGTATAACTCGGAGTCACTAACCATTCCCCTTGTTACACAAGAGGAAAGCCGTCGTGCTAGTGTCTCAGGCAGGTCCACCAGAAGCGCGGTGAAGAAAGCACACATGCAGCAGCAGCAGTCACAGCCACCACCACCACCTCAGCCATAGCCACAGCCTGCTACGCCACCAGTGGCAGGAGGGGCCCCTGCGGGGTACATGTCCGGGGTTACCCCTGGATATGCACCTGGTTGGGACCAGCCCACCTACCACCCGAGTGCGAGTGGCACGGCTTGGGCAGGCACGAGAAGTGCTCAGTGGGCTACACCCGCTAGTTCCAGCTTCGGGGGTCCACCTCTGTCTTCGTCCTTTCGGCGGCACTCCTCAACCTCTGCATGCAATGCTCAGCTCGCGCAGCAGATGGGAGAGCTCACCGTCCAGGTCACAGGATTGGAGGAGATGCTGAACACCCACGTCGAGTCTACCTCAGCGTGGCAGCGTCAGGCTGGTGAGAGGATAGCAGCCATGCAGCAGGATCAGCAGCGGTACATGGAGGCGCAGAGGGCTTACTACGTGAGTCAGGGTTTCTTCTACCCTCCTCCGCAGTGAGCCTGAAGCTAGCTTGGGGGAGGACCCCCATTCTGAGGTAACTTGTATCTTCCTTTGTTTTCAGAATACCTCATAAATGAAAATCCAAAAAAATCTGCAAAAATAAAAAGACCAAAAACATTTATTTGCTTTCATCATCGTTTGCTTAGTTTGCTTTGATATGCTTAGTAAGAATGCTTTGCCTCTATGGTTGAAATGATGAATAGTTGCTCTGTTTATTCTCCTCATATGTCTTGCTTACAACTTTGTATCCTACCTAAGTTTTGAGTTTCTTGGCTTGTATGTTCAAACCTTAGCTTGAAAACTGTGGGTAGCAAAAAGCATGATCCTTGCCTAAGTTGTTGTGAGACATGACATGGAAGAATAGAGTGCTATGATCTTGTGCTTAGTAATGCTTGACATCTGGAGTTTTCCTTTTTGAAAAATCAAAACATGATGAGTTCCTCAATGATGAGAATTTCCCATCAAAGGCCATATGTAGATTCTAGTTCTTAGCCTCCACATATGCAGCTTGTTCTCTCATTGAGCTCTGTCAAATTATTGTGACCCTTGTTAGAACTCATGCTCCCCTGATCAAGATCACGTACACGTTCATGCTAAATTTCTACACTGGAAGTTAAGCACTCATCATTTGTTCCATATGCTTATGCATTCTTCCGTAAATAAAACTCTGTATCTTTGCATTATTCATCCCTCTCCAAATATCTCCAATAGAGACAAAGGGCTGGTTAAAAAAAGAAAGAAAAAAAAGAGAGAAAAGCATGCTTAAAAGAAAGCATGGCAAAAATAAATAACGAGAGCTAGCCCAAGTCTCTAAAATTTCAAAAGAAGAAAAAGGGATGGATATGTGCAAGAGAAAGAGTTCCACCATGCAGATGGTAATAACTAGTACCTGCTCCGGGGCTAGTGTCCACCTTACGATCAACCCCTCATTCCTTCATATAAAACATGGCAATATCTAGCACCCATTTCTGGGCCTAGTATCCACCATGCCATGCTCATATCCATCACACATATACACATCTTGATCAGGATGTATGTTTGTTTCTTCCAAGGATCCGATTTTTGACATAGCAAAACATGAGAGACAAGTATGCCACATCTTCCCTACCTACAGCTCCACATAAAGCCTATTATGAGTAGGATGTGAAGAAAGGCAACATTGATACCTTGGTGAGGAACCATACACTTTTGAGCGATCCGAGAGTATCATTTGAGGAACTCTGATTTTCTTTTGAAAAATTTGCAAAACCTCTGGATTGATAAGCTGATCAAGGTATGAGTGATTACGCACTTTCTATATAACCATTCTGTCTCTCAACCGCCCAAGGCAGGTGAAGCTATATGCCCCACGTTATCAGGTGAAAGGTAAGAACATTGCCAACTTGTTCAACTCTTGGTAGAGTACTTTGCTGTATGTTTGCCATAAGTTGAGAATACAACATTGTAGCAACTCCTGATCAACCAACCTAAGTCTCTAATGTCTTGCTTCGAGACGAGCAAGAGGTTAGCTTGGGGGAGTTTGTTGACGGTTGAAATACACCAGTTCCAACCCTCAATATCCTCACATAAATGGAGGCATATGCATTATTTACTAGCATTTTGGTTTGAATAATGTAGTTCCACTTGTCCTTGGAGATTATTTGTATGTAGGTGATTTACCCCTTAAAAGAGATGGAAACCTACCTTCTATGAAGAAACCATGCCAACTCAGCTGAGGAGGTGGCTGCCACCAAGGGAAACATGGCATTCCACGCCATCGATCCAGGGGAGGCACTCACCGACGAATCAGAGGACGCCACATGGACTTCACATGGATCAAAGGGCCTACCTCGGATACCAAATCAAGCCATGCATCGGGGATTGATCAGAGGGCCCACAGGGCAGCCACCCAGTGGAAGGCCACCAGGTGGGGCCACCCTAGGGGGCCGGCCGATCCTAGGATCGGCCGAACCGACCTAGGGGGTCCCATCCTGGCCCTCCACGTGGTAGCTCCCTATTGGTCCATTGCCTCACTCCTGGGTGTTTAGGGGCCATTTGGTGCTCCGAGCAAGCCTGGCCCTTACCTATAAATAGAAGGGGAGGGGCTCCTATTTCTCACACACCACTCTCTCATTCTCCTCTCACTTTTAGTTTCCAAGGCTAGGGGGTAGGCTAGAGTAGCTCCTATTCAGGTTCCAAGTCCTCTTGGAAGTCTAGGTATGAGTTCTCTTTTATCTTTATTTCTTTGTATGACTTTGATCTACTTCAGTTATTCTATTTCATATAAAGTCATGGTAGATCATATGCTTGATATGTTCTTGAGTTCATCCTCTGCTCATCATTTAGAGGCTTGTGTTCTTCATGAACACTACCTTTTGATCCACTTGAAGGGTGATAAACTCCTTCCTTATGTGTTTGTTCATAAGTTAGAGACTCGTGTTCTTCATGAACACGACCCTTTGATCTTATTGATTAGACATAAGAGAGTTCATATCTGTTTGTATGTCTAACCTTAGTTGATCATGTTAGATGGCATGAGAGTGTTGCATGAGGTCTGTGTTCAAGCTACGGTACTCGGTCTAGTTGACCAGTCTTCTGGTGGCTCTCACCCTAGGTCACAATAGCCCGGGCCGGGTGGAGTCTAGCAGCAACGTAGGCATGGTGCCTGGGTTGTCTGGCTACGATAGTTATGAGCAAACCCCCCGTAACGATAGAGGTCGGTCCTCAGGTGGTGACAGTCCTGTTGGATCCTTGGGCAACCTCCGTGTTGGGGTACCTGCTGTAGGAGTCTAAAGTCTAGTTTCGCAGAGTGCTGGTCATCGTGGGCTAGCTCCCCGTTTGTACCTGGGTGCTGAACCTTATCTCTCTCATGCAATACTCATGCCCATCTCTTGTATCTTCTAGCTTTGTATGTTTAGTACATTAGAACCTAGAGCTAACTCGTATGTTCCCCCTAAGCCGTAGTGTGCTAGAGTAGAGGTAGATCTGAGTGTGTCACACTACCCTTATATCTTTTATCTTGCCCCTGCCTTTGAGTGTGTTGTTCCCTATATCTATCTCTTGGTTTACATTCAGAGCAAAAGCATAAGTCTAAGATATCCGCCATTGCCTTTCACGGATTCGATACCCTTGGAATACTCTCCATCCTTGGGGAAATGCTACAATGGTTTATCTGTATGCTTGCGGATTCATTCATGATCGTTTAGATTAACCTTTGGCAAGTCTCGATGTTCACGCTAACCGCGCCATTAGTTGTGACATTAAGAGGTGCCTACAAGGCATTTCCTGGTGTTGTCACTAAGGACGGGTCCCAGATCTGTTCTTAAGATGATGACGCTACGAAACGCCAACAAGGGCCAGGTTGTTCCTCGCGCCCCTTTAAAACCGCACGACCCTGCTGTTTCGCCGCCGCCGTGCCCCGCGCCTTGTCCCAGTTCGCGTCGTCACTGGAAGCTGCAAGCCGAGCCGCCGCCGCCATAGGGATGTGCGCCGCCGAGCTCGCCGTGATGGATGCCGGCACAAGGCGAAGCCACCAGGAGCTCCACCATGCCGAGCCACACCGCCGGAGGCGCCCTGGAGCGCTCGCCATGGCTGGAGGCAGAGCCGCCTGTCGTTCTCCGCCGCCGGCCGTCTCCTGTTCGTCTTCCACCGCGGTGAGCCCCCAATCAAACTCCCCTCGATCTCCTCTACCCCATGCGCCTCTCGCCCGAGCCTCTTGCCGCCCGGAGCGCCGGCGACCCCACCGGCCGGAATCTCCTGGTCCGCCCTGCCCCTGCCTCTATTTCGAACCAAGGAAGAAGAAGACCTTGCCAATTTGCGCATAGCCCCCTGAGAAACCCTATAATTCCTAGAATAAATCTTGTGTCTTGTATCTTTTCCGGATGACCCCCTAGATATATTCCACTTCTGCATATAGATCCAACCCGGCATCTTTTACAGTTCTAACCCTAGGTTTAAATCTATTCGCGAGCATTATTTCATGTGTGTTGCGAATCTTCTTTCATAGCCCTGAAATCTTTAGTTATCACAACTAGGTCCCTACATCTCGTTTCCTCCATAGAATCTTTGTTTTAGCTCCGTTTTTACCTGTTCAAGTTGCGTTAGGTTCATAATAATGTAAAGTACACATTAGTGGTGACTTTTGATCATGTTGGTTTTCTGAAAATAAATTTAATATTAATTTTGATTAATACTTATTAAAACATGTTTTTTCTAAATAAAAATAATATAGTGCTATATACCGTTTTTTCATAATCAAATTTAATTTGATTAATGTTTCTCTCACATGCTTTTGTGATTAAAAAATCTAAATAGATCTTTTATCCGGTTTTTTCATAAACCAAATATTAATTTGCTTAATATTTAATTAACTTTTCTATTTAAAAGTGCTTAGGCTTTTTACACCGGTTTTATAATAAATATTAATTTGATTAATGCTAATACTATAATGTTTTTAATAATAATGTGATCTACTCGAATCATAAACTTACGTTTAGATGATTCATATAGTTTAGTTTTTTAAAAAAATTAAATGTTTAATTGGTATAATTTATATATGAATCTTTATAAATAAAACTTGACTAGTTTCTTTAATTCGGTCTTTGCAAATAAAAATATAATGCTTCACTAATTCCAACTTAGGGTATTTTCTTTACACTACTAGATTTTCCCCCTAATACAACGCACGAAATGTGTTGCAATATGTCATATTTGGTTGCAATAGCTGCAATTGCAACCAAATTTTTTCGTCAACCAGATGATGCGAAAGGTGGCGTTGCATTAGCCTGTAGCAACGGTGGTCCGTTTTTCGTTGCGAAAGTTTTTCTATTGCAACACAATGCAGCGTTGCAACTAGCATCTAAGGGTGCATTCGTGTTGGTTGCAAATTATCCTATCGCAACACATCTTTTGTTGCTAGAGGTTTCAATTGCATCGCACCCAACGCGTTGCAATGTGTAAAATCTTACGTTGCAAAGTATTGTATTGCTACACTCTAGTTGTGGTTGCAATAAGGGAAGCACATCTATTGCCACCAAAGTTTTTTGGGTGCTATACGTGGTTCCCTCTATTACAACGAAGTTGATTTTGGTGCTGTAGGTAGTATCCTCTATTGCCACTAAAGTATTTTGGGTGCTTTATGTGGTTCCCTCTATTACCACGAAGTTGATTTCGATGCTATAGGTGGTGTCCTCTATTGCCACCAGGTTCGTTTGGGTGCTAGAGGTGGACAATTCTATTGCCACGCATTAGTAATAGTTGTTATAGGTGCAACATTATATTACTACCAAAATCATTTGGAGGCTATAGGTGGAGCACACTATTGCCACCATGTTTGATTGGTTGTTAGATATTTTCTCAAATAAGTTTTGCCACGCTTATTTATCTATATCACCAATATTTGAAAACAATATAATGCATGATCAATAATAATTGCGCATTTATCATTCATGAAACAAGATTCAACCATTCACTGTACAATTCCATGACATACGAAGTACTAAAATAGTATTAATTTTACAACACATAGTAGGCTAATTCAATAAGAAATGAAGAACTTGATCAGCAAAGGTGACTTCAAGACGATCCCATCACTTGATCAGCAAAGGGTGACTTCAAGATGGTCCCATCACTTGTTTGCTCCATTCGAACTGGCTTGGTTTTCTGAAAATAATGAATAACATTTTTTAGCATCAAGTAAACTGATAACTACTAATGAAAATATCTCACCTACAACAGATAGTTGCAAGTATCAAAGGTAAGCAATCTGTCTCATAGTAAAATCAGATATGAAGCATTCGTCACAAATCTGTAGATGAATGCTCCAGGCAGGCAGATCCTTTGTAACCCTCCTCTTCTCTTTCTTGCTCACTCAAGGCCTAAACGGAGCTAACTGAAAACTGAAACCACACAGAACTTCAACACCTGCATCCATGGCCATCCAAAACTGAATATGTATGGCATCTGATAATCCAGAAACTGCATTCTCACAAAACTAAAAATAGTAGAAAGAGTTATCCACTTACTGTTGGTAATAGGAGCACCCTGATGTGCTATGCAGATAAAGTGGCTCCAACTTCCTGGGACAAAAGAAATCACGTACTGCTATCCAGTCGCCCCCCGCTCAGAGCGACTCGGGCGGCATCTCCGGCGCCCAGCCCCTGTCGCCCACTCCATCTCCCTCCCTCCCCTGCTGCCGCCGGAGGGGGCTGCCGGACGCCGTGCGGCCCCCCAGGATGGCGGTGGCGGGGCCTTTCTTCCGAGCTAGGCGTCCTCCCCGGGGCAGCGGTGAGGCACGCAACGTGACCGCCGGATGCGGCGGCGGCGGCGGCGGGGGGACGCAGATCCGTCGTCCCCAAGACCGGATCCGGCCCTCCCCTGGCCGGATCTGAGGTGTGCGGTGGTGGAGGCATCCTGCTCGGCGGCGGCTGCTCCCGGCATGACGTCGGCGACTGAGGCAGCTTCGGCCGGGCGTCCAGGCCTCGGGCTCCAGCGTGCGGCTTCGTGCCGCGTATTTCGGCCGGGCGGCGGGCTTGGCCCGACTCCTACGGGGCGGCGGCGGCCTGACAGCAGGGGCCCGGCTCTGGCGGGGTGGCGACGGCGTGCTCGCAGCGGCGGCTTGGCTGCCGGGGCCCCTGGTTCGGCCGTGCGGCTGCGGAGGGGCGGCGACGGCTTGCTCGCTGACGGTGGCCTGGTTGCAGCGCGGGCTCAGCCGGAGCAGCGTAGTTCGGCCGGGCTGCACGCCTCATGACCCTCAGAGGGCTGGCTGGCGCCACGGTGGCGCGGCTCTCCCTCCGGCGCGGCGCCGTGGTGGCGTGGCGGCCGCCTGCTCTGTTGTGTGAGGCGCGGCGTCATGGTGGCGCACGCCTTCTTCTGCAACGGTTGCGGGTGGTGGGAAGTCTGCGGCAGTTGCTGGTTGTGCTGCTTCGGTCGCGGTGGCGGCGGCGCGGCGCTGACACTTCACCGGTGTGTGGGGACGGCGGCAGGGAGATGATGCATCGGCGGCAGGTCGTGTGGTGCTACGACAGAGACGTCCCTCGATCGAGGCGACCGCGGTGGTGATGCTGGTGTCCGTGGCGGAGTGTGCAGCAGGTGGCCCTCATTCCGGGCGAAAGCCCTCGCCAGATTCCTTCTGGTGAAATGGCGGCGGCGCCTTCGGCTGTCGTTCTCCCTCTTGAGGGTGCCATTTTGGAACCGCTACCCTGTTGCACATCGTCTCAGGGTGAAAACCCGGTCCAGCTCCTGGACGAGCGACGGCGGTGCCTACGGGCGTCGCGACCTCCTTGGAGGCGTCGTCTCTAGAGACACTTTCGCTCGGCGGATCGGCTTGCTGCTTGTGGTTGCTCTGGCCGGCGGTGGCTTATCTGTCGTAGGGCAAGCAAAAGGGGGTTGTCTCCCCTCGCCATGGTGTCTACCTTCGGTTGGTGGCCGGGGGTCTTCATTCGGTTGTGGTTCGTCCGCTAGCAGCGTCCCACGGCGTCTAGGATGCTCGGCACTCTCCAGTACGGTGCGGGACATCGTTGAAGGGCGGCGCCTGCGGCAACGGCTTCCTATGAGGACTTGGCCTGCAGCGGATCGCGGCGGGGTTTTCAGCACGGCTGATCACTCCCGGTGCGGTACAGCGTCAGAAGACGGCGTGGCCGACATCTTCGGTCTTCCTACTCGTTGGTGACATCTGGTGCGAGGGAGATGCAACGTCATGATTTTGAGCCACGGTGGTGGGCTTATGGCTTGATCTGGGTCCCGGGGGGGCGGGGCACTCCTTCTACCTCGACGACAATTCCTGGAACGAGCCCGGAGCGTGGAGCCGTACGGCGGGTTGGAGGTCCCCGCGCATGAGAGAGAGGCATGCTGAGTGGCGGGTTGGAGGTCCCCGCGCACGCGTGAGTGATGTCCAACGGCGGAAGCGGCGTGGCCCCCGCGCGTTGGGTGTCTCCAGACTCAGTGTTTCTTCACTTCGTCGGGTGATCGACAGGGGTGCAGCAGTTTTGCGGCGGGGGGTCTTGCGTGGCAATGACTCTCTCGGTGCGTAGGTGTCCGCCCCTCTGTTCCCCTTTCAGTAGTGGTTCACCTCCGCAGCTTAGATACAAGCATGTGTGCGGTTGCTGGGTGGAAGCTGCGGCTTGCGTTTATCTCCCCTGACGTCGTTTGTGAGTAGTGCTTCGGCCGTGTTGATGACCCACTCCGACCGGCCTGTGAGTTGTGTTGAGCGTTGCCCCGTGTTGATGCCCCAATCCAACCGGGCGAGTTTGTTTTTCTCTACTTTCTTTTCTTTTCCTGCCTATGATCTCCCAGGATCATAGTCTTGTATTTTCTTCTGCTATATCAATGAAACACGCACTATCTTGTGCGGTTCGTTCAAAAAACTTCCTGGGACAATCAACTTACTGCAGAGAGATAAACCTTAACTATTTGGAGTTTCCTGGTACCAGCTGGAACTTCCTAAGAGTAGTAGAAAATAAGGTGTCCAGAGAGTTGGAGGATCATTTTCATTACCACCCTGTAACTGATAGAACATTATTGGAAGATATGCAATGGAAGTTGACATGTGAAAAAGTAGTGAGCAGTATAATTGTATCAGGACATGCATCCTCATGGTAGAGCTATTATATCAGGATAACATAGCAAGCAGTAAAATCATTTACCTTCTAGTACTCGGAAACTATTGCTGAAATTAGGTCTCTTGATTAATGTACGGCCACTATTGTTTTCTTCATCAGTACTGTTGTGGATTGGTACTGGTATTTGCATAGACACGCCTCACATTTTGTTGACGAAGAAGTCTAGGACTTGTATACTGCGACCTAGCCAAGTCTGCAGGCGTCAGATTTCCATACCTGCCACGTTGCATAGCGAGAATCTGAACAAATAGCAGCCATTTCATAACACTACAACAGCAACCCCCATTTACCAACGCATGGTTTGCAACGGAAGAAGCAGCCGTAGCTAGTGGGCCGATTGCCCACTAGCCGGCATGCCTGCCCGCCCGCTTATTTTTTTTATTATATTAACACCGTACCATCCCAGCCCCCACTCACCTCACGCGTATGCGTATCCTTCCGCATTCGCACGCGTATTGGAAAGTGGAAACTTAAATTAGAGTCTAAATTTACATACTGCTCAGTTGATACAAATACAAAATGGTTTCAATGAGCTAAAATAACTGCATATTTGTTATTATCAATTTCTGTGATTGTGAAATTGATTATACAAAAATAGCATTATTAGCTAGTTCTGATCCAACAAGGTGTTATTTGTTCTGACCAGAATTTTTTCTTCGTTTCACTAATTAACAGGTGCTTAACAGGTAGGCAGAAATTCAATTATGCTGACGGACGGATGTCCTTATTTCTGCTGTCCAGTGTCAGCATTCTATATTTGTTCTTAAAATTACTGACTTTTTTCTTTTTGTTAACTGATTTATGACTTTATTTTCTGGTATCCATTTAGGTGTGTGGACGGGTGGAAATTAGCTTAGAAGAGGTCAGGAACCATGAAGAGTTACTTCTCCATAATAGAGAATCGGTGACATATTGCCCTATATCAATCAGAGTGTGTATGCACATCAAAATTGTACGCGCTACTTCTGAAAGGATATTTTTCTGAAGCAGAAACATCAGAACTGAATCGTTTAAGTTCAGTGAAAGAATAACAAGTTGTTTGTCTCTCTTGCAGTTCAGTCTGGCTTAGCAGTCTTTTTTTGTTCCTAACTCATGTCTGCTAGTTAAGTTAATTTCTGCTAATTGTTTCTGAATTGACATTTTTTTCATCTCAATCTTTTTCCAGTAGTTTTTGTCATTCTATCTGTGCATCAGTGACAGCCATCTCCATGCGTTCCCTGATTTTCAGATAGCAGCAGCAGCAGCAGACTTCGACAAAGCAAGCAGGTAAGCTCCCTGCTGTTCCCATCTTGCACTAGTGTTCTAATCTTTGCTTGCACATCAAGATAATTTGCCGATGTTCATTATCTTGCACAGTTGCACTAGTGTTCCATTGCTTTGGTTCCTGCTCATCTGTACTTGCATAAGTGACAGTGATTCACTCAAATAATGAACACGGACATTATTATAGATGTAATTGCCTGAACTGTCCTGTCGACAATATTTTGACAGTTTACACTCTGCCCAATAAGATTCACAACCTAGTCTCCTATAATCCCAAGATTTTAAGATGGAAATACACTTCTCCATGAGACTTGGAGTATGTATTGCAGCATTTGATGCGTGGACATTTAATTTCTTCTGAACTACCTGTCCTACTGAATGCATAGTCCTGGAACTTTTTTACACCAGCCAAATAAATATCTTTTTTTTAAGATGTCCCCATCTAAACATTCATCACTGATATGATCATCAACTAAATCCATCCATGCTTGGTGCCATCTAGTGTATTTCAGTTTGCCTACCAAACTACCTATGCCAACAGATATGTAGTCAAACAGTGGTACCTTCTATCGTTCACAAGTATGATCTTCCGAAAATTCTATATAAATATACAAGTGCCAATATATCAGTGCACCTAACTGATATTGATAAAAGTTTCTGCACATCAGATCCTAATAAAGAGCGTGGATACCTATCGGCCAGATCAAATAGCACATTGCCCTATACTTTTATGAAAGAAAGGCACATCGCAGCATGATTAGGGAGATGGGATCAATAGGAACGGACCTGCAGGAGCACTGATAGATCGTCGTGGTCGCAGAAACGTGATACGCGATGGCGTGGACGACTGGACGAGGGCAGTGGCGGCGGCCGGATGCACAGGCGATGGACGGCAGCGATGGCAGCAGCAAAGTCCGGAGGCCACGGCGACTGCTGGGATGACGGAGGTGGAGAGGAGCGGGGACGACGGAGAAGGAGAGGAGCGAGGACGGCAGCAGCGACGGGTGGCGGCGGTGTCGTGTGGGGGCTGGCCGGCTGGGGAGGAGGCGACCTGGGAGATCGAGAATAGGGTTTGGGTAGTGGGGGGCAGGACGCAGGGGCGGGATGGTGGGGGCACATAAGGGGAGGCGAGAGGTGCGGGGTGGACGAACGGTGGAGAGGTGGAGGGGATTAATATGACCGGTCATGAGGGATCACGGCTGTTTTTTTTATACTAACCAAACTTTATTCTTTTGTAGCTTACTCATATGACATCCAAAACAAACATATGAATAGCAAAATGAAATCGTCTTGACGAACTCTACACAGTGGTGCTCTCCGATCATCCATCTGAGATACCGTTTAAAAAGTCAAGTTACTATTTTCAATGTGAAATAGTTTGAATAATTTAAAATTCGTATTTCAAAAAAATATAAGTTCAAACAAGATTTCAATACCTGAAATAATATCATCTAAAAAGATCACAAATATAAAAGTTGTAGCAGTCATTAAGATCAATAACTTTTGTTTTGATCATTTTTTTATATGACTTTGGTTGGTCAGTTCTAATTTTGAATTTCAATATTTTAAAACTTCGAACAAAGTTTTGGGGTGCTAAGTAATTTCAAATTAAAAATTATCAACAACAAAATTGTATAACTCCTCAAGGTCTACAAATTTTATTCAGGTTATACATTGTTTAAGAAACTATATCTAAGACTTATACAATTTGTACTACATGTTATTACCACTTTTGAAAATGACAAAACGACCTAAATAAAGATTCTAGATCTTGATGATACAAGAAACTTTGGTATTCATCACTTTTCCATTTGACATCATTTAGTGTAAAAGAATCTTTCCACAAACACAACTAATTTTCAGAGAGTTACATACTAGATCTTTAATTTGCAGAAAAAGTTCAATGTCATCCCACTACTTAATTTTACTGCAGTGGCAACATCATAGCATTGAAGGCAGTGATAGCACCTCAGGGTCTGCTAAAACAAGGTCAACATGCTGAATGGAGCCGTCGTCAGAAGGTCCTCTATATTACCATTTCCTTGTCGCTCGAACACAAATTCTAGCATAGTGCTTATTTAGTTGGAGAGCAGAAAGGAGTGTATGTCATGTTGCATTCCTATATTCAAAGACAAAGGGGAAAATGCAAAACTAAAGCATACATGTCTCACACGTGTCATTGTCACTTAGCGAGAGATGTTTATCCCTACGAGGGATGCGTAGTACCAGTTGCTCGAAATCATTTGAAACTTTTTTGGGATGCTTATGGATCCAAACTATGATGTTGTGTGAACTTTTGGAATTTTCAGATCAAGTTTGCCTATTATTGCAAATATTTGTTGATTTAATAAAGAATAAATATTAAAAACATATAACCTTGCTTAAAAATCTGAAAACTTGCATAAGCTCCACATTTTGGTGTATTATGTTGTAAAAAAAGTTTCAAGTGATTCTGAGAAAGTGATGATGTACATCACCACTAAAGCATACATGTCTCACACATGTCATTGTCACTTAGTGAGAGATGTTCATCCCTACATGGGATGCGTAGTACCAGTTGCTTGAAATCATTTGAAACTTTTTTGGGATGCTTATGGATCCAAACTATGATGTTGTGTGAAGTTTTAGAATTTTCAGACCAAATTTGCCTATTATTGTTAATATTTGTTGATTTAATAAAAAATAAATGTTAAAAACATCTAATCTTGCTTAAAAAATCTAAAAACTTGCATAAGCTCCACCTTTTGGTGTACTATGTTGTAAAAAAAGTTTCAAGTGATTCTGAGAAAGTGATGATGTACATCACCACTAAAGCATACATGTCTCACACATGTCATTGTCACTTAGCGAGAATTGTTCATCCCTACGTGGGATGCGTAGTACCAGTTACTCGAAATCATTTGAAACTTTTTTGGGATGCTTATGGATCCAAACTATGATGTCGTGTGAAGTTTTGGAATTTTCAGACCAAATTTGCCTATTATTGTTAATATTTGTTGATTTAATAAAGAATAAATGTTAAAAATATCTAATCTTGCTTAAAAAATATGAAAACATGCATAAGCTCCACATTTTGGTGTATTATGTTGTAAAAAATTTTCAAGTGATTCTGAGAAAGTGATGATGTACATCACCACTAAAGCATACATGTCTCTCACATGTCATTGTCACTTAGCGAGAGATGTTCATCCCTACGTGGGATGCGTAGTACCAGTTGCTCGAAATCATTTGAAACTTTTTTGGGATGCTTATGGATCCAAACTATGATGTTGTGTGAAGTTTTGGAATTTTCAGACCAAATTTGCCTATTATTGTTAATATTTGTTGATTTAATAAAGAATAAATGTTAAAAACATCTAATCTTGCTTAAAAAATCTGAAAACTTGCATAAGCTCCACCTTTTGGTGTATTATGTTGTAAAAAAAGTTTCAAGTGATTCTGAGAAAGTGATGATGTACATCACCACTAAAGCATACATGTCTCACACATGTCATTGTCACTTAGCGAGAGATGTCCATCCCTACGTGGGATGCGTAGTACCAGTTGCTCGAAATCATTTGAAACTTTTTTGGGATGCTTATGGATCCAAACTATGATGTTGTGTGAAGTTTTGGAATTTTCAGACCAAATTTGCCTATTATTGTTAATATTTGTTGATTTAATAAAGAATAAATGTTAAAAACATCTAATCTTGCTTAGAAAATCTGAAAACTTGCATAAGCTTCACCTTTTGGTGTATTATGTTGTAAAAAAAGTTTCATGTGATTCTGAGAAAGTGATTATGTACATCACCACTAAAGCATACATGTCTCACACATGTCATTGTCACTTAGCGAGAGATGTTCATCCCAACGTAGGATGCATAGTACCAGTTGCTCGAAATCATTTGAAACTTTTTTGGGATGCTTATGGATCCAAACTATGATGTTGTGTGAAGTTTTGGAATTTTCAGACCAAATTTGCCTATTATTGTTAATATTTGTTGATTTAATAAAGAATAAATGTTAAAAACATCTAATCTAGCTTAAAAAATCTGAAAACTTGCATAAGCTCCACTTTTAGTCGACAATTTTTGAAGTTCAAAAATTGCATTATTTACTAGTATGTATACAAAACAATAACATATTTCATCGCAACATGATGTGTATTGTAGTGGTAAGGTGCTCAACTCTTGAAACTAAAGGACTTGGGTTCCAATCCCAAGTTCGCTCCTTTTGTGGGTTTTTTCTTTTCTTTTCATATTTTTAATTGCACCACTATGAATAACATATAACAATAATTATCTTATATACACTAATATATTGTATAAATATAATATACTGCATATAATTTTTTTTACAATTTTTGTTAATTTTGAACTCATTTACTATTTTCAATGTGAAAAGTTTGAATAATTCTAAATTTGTATTTCAAAAAATACGAGTTCAAGCCAGATTGATACTCGAAATGATTTCATCTGAAAAAATCACAAATATAAAAGTTATAGAAGTCATCAGGATCTATCACTTTTAGTCGACATTTTTTGAAGTTCAAAAATTGCATTATTTACTAGTATGTATACAAAACAATAACATATTCCATCACAACATGATGTGTATTGTAGTGGTAAGGTGCTCAACTCTTGAAATTAAAGGACTTGGGTTCCAATCCCAAGTTTGCTCCTTTTGTGGGTTTTTCCTTTTCTTTTCATATTTTTAATTGCACCACTATGAATAACATATAACAATAATTATCTTATATACACTAATATATTTTATAAATATAATATACTGCATATAATTTTTTTACAAATTTTGTTAATTTTGAACTCATCTACTATTTCAACGTGTTGTGGCTGGAGTGCGGCCGGCTATCGCCGGGGGACCGGGTCGGGGCCGCTGCGTGGCTGGGGCGCAGCAGGGTAGGGCTAGGGTGCGGCTGGAGGACCTGGCTGGGTGCGACCGGCTGTGGTTGGGGCACGGCTGGGTGTGCAGACGGCTATGATTGTGGTTTTTTTTACGTTTTCAAGTGTTGTGCAAATTTTACACAATTTTATTTGTTGCTACGCCCAAAATATGTTGCAATACACCCTAAATGGAAGCAATAGGCGCAATTGCACTTTGTAGGAGTTCCAAATTTGAAACTAATTTACTATTTTCCATAGTTTAAATGAATTTACCCATATTTATAAAATTTAATTCCAATTTGAACCATTCATGTGTTCTCCATCCAAATTCAGATGGTTATAAATCTAGCTTATATAAAATACTTTGCTTCTTATTTTCACAAAGGTGTTGTAGCTCAATGGTATATGTTGCCTTTGTTGAATGTAAGGTTCTCGGTTCGATTCTAGCTGTTGACATACTTTTCAAAAAAATTAATTTTTATAGAAGTCACGTAATATGATTTTTGGATAAGTTATTTCAAGTGTTCTTCATCCTAATCAAGATGGATATAACTCTAGCTTATATGAATTATTTTGTGGTGTTTTGACATACGAATTAGATCGGGTCCCATAAAGGATGAGTCCCAATCTGATTGTTCCTCTCTTGTATAGTAGGAACAAAAAGCATGGCAATAGACAAGTTTAAGTGCAACCAAGTAAGACCTCGTTGCAATAAGTCTGATACAGTTGCAACGACAACGACAACTAGTACAACCACTAAATTTCGTGGCAATACGTACACGATATTGCATCTTGAGGCTAGAAACGAAGCAATAGCCCTCCATGTATTGCAACAATGCAAAGATATATTTGCAACCCAAATATGACGTTGCGATATAGCCGTTCAAACGCAACTAACACTAGTATGGTGTCCATAACAACTTTCTATTGCAACACATGAAATGCTAATGCAACGCAGAAATGGGGTAGCAGTATTTCCAACCAAATGCAACACAAATCCTCATAATGGGTGCATTAGTGTCAACCTGTTGTAACACAAAAAATAAATATTACAACTCAAATTTTGTGTAGCAATAGACACGCATATTACAACCAAATCACTATTTCGGTGCCATAGTACCCCCCTATTGCAACCAAATTTGTGGTGTTGCCTAAGAGTTGTGTTGCAATAGGGGGAAAACCTTGTAGTGTTATGAAATATCCTTTACATATCTTTTGCTAATTAAAATAAACCTAGCTTATAGCTTGTTCTCTCATATATGCAAATCGATCGTTAGCCGTTCTTTATCAAGCTCAGTGTGTCTCTGTCACAGAGCTAATCTTCTTTCAAGCTCTAGATCTTTTTGATCCATAGAATCGAGCCTATCCTTTAGTGCATTCTTTTAAAGCTTTTCTTTTGATTGGTGTATTGTTCTTAGTTTGTTTGTTTGCTTTGTATGCTTGTGCCCGATGATTGATGCGAGTAGAGTAAACGTTGATTGAGAGCTTTGAAGAGCAAGAAGTGAAGACATTCTGAGAAACATCACTACTCTGGTTAAAGGCAAGTGTGTCCTTGTTCTTTTGTCCCAATAATGTGTTTAATCATCATTGCATATGCTTGCATTAATATTGATGGGTCCTATTAAGGTTTATCCTAGTCTTTACTACCTTATTTCCTTGTCAACCTGGGTTTTACCTTTCTGTTGGGTAGCTCTGCTTAGCTGCTAAACTTTGGGTTATGGTGGTTCTAATGAACAACAATGATGATGAACTTGCTTTACTTTATGCTATATATATCTAGTTAATACAAGATCACCATACTTAATCGGAATATGGAGCAATCACCCAGGACAACAGTGCAACCACAAGGCCATATGGCTCTGGCTTTGCTAATTAATTAGGGACTCTAGTGTTGGGGTGACCTTACCAAAAGGGCAAGGGGGAGCGTTTAGTTGGGGTATAGACTCGCTCTAGTAGGGAGTTGGACTTGGCTAAGACACGGTACCTACTAGGGGACTTTATACTCTGCGACGGCTCGGAACCTTCACGAGTTGCTTCACACTGGGGAAACTTTGTAAAGGCCTCGTAGCGTCCCTATGCAATCACACCTCGGCAGTGTGGTATGATGCCTGATCAGCATCACGTGGTTGGGTTTAAAGTTCCTAGAACTTTTACGTGACTTGTGGTGAAAGTGTACAACCTCTGCAGAGTGTAAAACTAATCGATTAGCCGTGCTCATGGTCAAGAGCGGCCTGTACCCTCACATGATAATTGAACTTGAAGATGGACTTAAATCGTTGTTATGTTTATGTTAGCCATATGTTTATGGTGTATCTCTTTATGTTAATGTGGGTTGGTATATACTTATATCATAGTAATCAGGTGCTAATAAAATTTGACCAACTAAAAGTGCTTAATGCAGTCAACCTGTGAGCCTTTCCTTGTTAAGCCTTTGCATTCATACTTTCCCCACACTTGCTGAGTACGACATGTGCTCACCCTTGCTATAAACAATGTTGCTCAAAAAGAGGAAGCTGCTATGAAGATGTTATGAAGATGTTGCTGGTGCTAGGCGTAAGCAACCCCCAGTTGACTGCCTGTGATGTTTGGAGCCTTCGTTTCCAGGCTTTAAGCGTAATACTCTGATGATCTTTGCTTTTCATATGTGATATTGTTTCTGTTATTCACTTATGTCAACTATATGTATGAAACTTGATCCTGGCATGCATATAGACCTGCACTTGGTTTTCTTTGGAAAAACAGGTATGACAGAGTGGTATCAGAGCTGTATCGACTGTAGGATGTAAGCCTAGATAGCAATGGTCTTTTCTTAAGGTTTCCTTCGATCTAAAATTCATCACTACCTTTCCCCTGAGCTTTGTGATGAATATTCTCACTCCTTGACCATTTTCTTTTGATAATCCCCCTTGATATCTTAGCTCTTTCCGCTTAACTCATTTTCATTTCCACTTCATTGTTTTGCAAATGATATGACCCCTACCCTTGTCTGTTAATTTTATCTCCCGTTGATCTTGATCTTGCTTTTCCTTTTCCACTTGTCTCATACAATGCCTCTCCTTGATATCTTGTTTGCCTATCCACTTTATACATAACTATCAATTCCTATCCATCTATCCTCATCCTTGAATTTCTCTTTGATCCTCAAATAATGCTGCTTTGGATTCTTCCCTTGACTTTTGATTCCAAAGTGTCCTCTCTGATTCAACATCCTTAGATGATCAATGACCGGTGAAGCTATGCCCATGCTTAGGAGGATACCCTATGACTGTTAACAACATTTAGCATCGTTCCTTTGACTGTGTCTTGATTGGTGAAATTTAGTGCTTGCATGATGATGCTTGGTTTTATGACCTTGATTGATTCGTTTCTTTGTAGTGAGTGTTGGTGTATTGTGGGTCTTATATCTGCAATAACACCAGTTGCTTAGTGGGTTCTTTCTTTGTGCCTCCCATCTCCTTGCCATCTTCCTTCTGCTCTACCTGATCAAATGAAGGGCACCAGAAGAAGAAATTCAAGCCATCAACGATACCAATAAGCAAATACTACTGCCATCAACACCATTTAGAAGTGAGCAAGTTGAAGAAAAGAAGACCTCACTCTACCTTCTTCTCCACCTTGTGCTTGCTATTTACCCACTCTCACTCTTATGAAGACTACAAGAATCGAGAAGATGAAGATTAAAGCATGAAGTTTCTACCTACAACATGGAGGATTGTCGCTCTACCATAAAATTCTTGTTTGTTTCCATACCCTTTGTTCTTCTTTCTTCGAATCTCGGGACGAGATTCCTCTTAAGGGGGTAGATTTGTCACACCCTGAAATTCTCAATTTCAGGATGTGAATAGGAAGAAAAATTAAACAACGATTTTCCCATAATTTTAAAATTTTCTCCACATTTATTTTCTTTACAGGAAATATAGTATAGTGTTAACGGCTGTTAAGTACCATATTTGTGGCCGTCAACACCTGCATTTTGACATGAGAAATATACATTCACCATAGAATAGGGCTTTATACTGACAATTTCCACAAGTTGCGGTGAATATTCAATTGCAGGCAATAAGCACAAGAGAGAGAGAGAGAGAGCAAAAGCACACCTTATCCATCCACCTCACCAATCCAAGCAATCCAGGCTCAGCCAATGAGGGGCTGCCATGCAAGCACCCCTGGATCCATGATGTCATCAATCCAAGGGAGAAAGCCTTGGCGAATCAGAAGTTGCCACGCGTATATCACATGGATCCCATGGCCCACCAGAGCGCCTAAACCGCCTCAAAAGCATGTGGACACCTGGAACCGCCATAAGGACCCACACATCAGACACCAGGAGAAAACAGAGGGCAGGTGGGGCCCACAAGGGGTCGGCCGACCCCACAGGTCGGCCGAACCGACCTTGTGGCACCCAATGCTGGCATTCCATGTGGTGGTTCCTGGTTGGCCCCTTACTTCATTTTCGGGGTGTTTGGGGTGCTTCCACGCCGGTGCTCAGGCCTATAAATAGAAGGAGAGTGGGTAGAGAATAGGACACACACTTCTTCTCCTCCTTTTTCACTTTTGCCTTTTGGCTTCTCTCATTAGGAGAGGAGAGCTCTTGCATAGGATTAGTGCTGGCTTGCTAGTGCTTTAGAGATTAGAAGGAAGGTGGGGTGGTGTCTTGGGGTTGTGCCATGGTGTTTGGCACATTTCCTCAAGAACGATCCTCTACGGATGCTTCTGTTCTTCATTTAGAATAAAGTGAGTATTTCGACATTCTCAGTTAGACTAAAGTGGCATTCATATTGTGTTCTTGTGTTCTTCGTTCGTTCATCATTTAGAGGCTCGTGTTCTTCACGAACACGCTTCCTCGATCTAGTTGACGATCAAGTTCCTCGCACTTTTGTGTTTATTCATAAGTTAGAGGCTCGCGTTCTTCACGAACATGACCCTTGATCTTCTGTTATCAACATATAAGTTTGTAACCTGTTTGTATGCCTGCTAGTTTGATCAGAGTTAGTGGATGCTCCTTTATCCTAATCTAGATCAAGTTCATCCGTGATCCCTTGCATAGGTTAGTGTATATCTGAGTGAGTTCAGGTCTCTCTCTCGTGGGTTCGTCGCTCCATCTTCGTACGGAGTACTATAGTATTGTTATGGGTCGACAGACGTAACCGTGCTATAGTAGTAATCGGTAGTGTAGACGTTGTGTCTAGACTTCGGGTTATCCTTCGTTTGCCCTGTATCCCACGGTTTGTCTTGGGGTAGGCCGTGGTAGTGACAGCCGTTGGACCCTCTGAAATCCCCCACGTCCGGATACAGCGTGTAGGCAACCATTTGCCATGAACCAACTGTTATAGCCAGGAGGAGCCGGTGTCCGAAACGAGAAGTCCCTAATCGAGAGGCTGTTCTCAACTCTCACACTACCAGCAAGATCCTTTCCATCTTCATCTCATCCTATAGAGTTGTGTCCTTGGATCACCAGTCTAGAAGGTAGTACACATCGTTCCTTGGATTTGATACCCTTTGGAATACTCCTTTGGGGAAGTGCTACAGCGGTATTTCCGTGCGCTTGCGGATTCTTTCGTACCCGTCGGTATACCCAGGTGGATCTTACGCTCACTCTAGGTGCGCAACTAGTGGTGACGTTAAGAAATACCAACATATAGGAAAAACCTTTGTTTGTTTTTCGGAAATTAAATAAAATGATTGTGTGTGTGTTGCATTCGTGCTGATGCATCCGGGTGTTTTTGAGTGCAAAATGTTTTTAAAATGCGTTTAGGTGCTGACCAAACCCTTCCGAGAATTTCTGGATTTTTCCGGAATTTATTCTCATTTTTTCTCTGAGCGTTTTTTATTTATTAGAAGGCTCTAAAATCTTTTTCATGAGCTCCAAATATTTTATTTGGGTTGTTCGTGTTCGAATCTAGCTCTGGGAATTTTCCTAGAATTTTTGGGATTTTCAGAATATTTTTCGTGGCTTTAATGAATTATCTAAGCTATTCCTAGATTATTCTTTTCACGAAAATCTATTCTTAAAATAAAAAAAGAAATCCTTTCTCTTTCGACCCATCAAGCCTTTTAGCCCAGCCTTCCACGAAGTCCTCCGCTGCCCCCTCTTCTCTTTTCTCAGCTCAGCCCAGCACCCTCTACGCGCCACCGGTCAAAGTCCGCTGGAGCTCATCAAACACCCCTTGCTCGTTCGCTTTTTCTCGCCTTGGCCCAGCTACCGGCCCATGCTGCGACCCGCTTCGACCCACCAGCCCGCCCGCGGAGCCCATCTGAGCCTGCACCTCGGCGTGCGTACCAGGCGCGGCCAGTGACCGTGTCGCCGCCGGACTTTCCCCTCGGCGTCCGAGCCGGGCACGTCACGGCCAGGTTGTTCCTCGCGCCCCTTTAAAACCGCGCGACCCTGCTGTTTCGCCGCCGCCGTGCCCTGCGCCTTGTCCCAGTTCGCGCCGCCGCTGGAAGCTACAAGCCGAGCCGTCGCCGCCACCGGGATGTGCGCCGTCGAGCTCGCCGTGATGGATGTCGGCACAAGGCGAAGCCACCAGGAGCTCCACCATGCCGAGCCACACCGCCGGAGGCACCCTGGAGCGCTCGCCATGGCTGGAGGCAGAGCCGCCCGTCATTCTCCGCCGCCGGCCGTCTCCTGTTCGTCTTCCACCGTGGTGAGCCCCCAATCGAACTCCCCTCGATCTCCTCTACCCCATGCGCCTCTCGCCCTAGCCTCTTGCCGCCCGGAGCGCCGGCGACCCCACCGGCCGGAATCTCCCAGTCCGCCCTGCCCCTGCCTCTGTTTTGAACCAAGAAAGAAGAAGACCTGGCCACTTTGCGCATAGCCCCCTAATAAATCTTGTGTCTTGTATCTTTTCCGGATGACCCCCTAGATATATTCCACTTCTGCATATAGATCCAACCCGGCATCTTTTACAGATCTTACCCTAGGTTTAAATCTATTCGCGAGCATTATTTCATGTGTGTTGCGAATCTTCTTTCATAGCCCTGAAATCTTTAGTTATCACAACTAGGTCCCTACATCTCGTTTCCTCCATAGAATCTTTGTTTTAGCTCCGTTTTTACCCGTTCAAGTTGCGTTAGATTCATAATAATGTAAAGTGCACGTTAGTGGTGACTTTTGATCATGTTGGTTTTCTGAAAATAAATTTAATATTAATTTTGATTAATACTTATTAAAACATGCTTTTTCTAAATAAAAGTAATATAGTGCTATATACCGTTTTTTCATAATCAAATTTAACTTGATTAATGTTTCTCTCACATGCTTTTATGAATAGAAAATCTAATTAGATCTTTTATCTGGTTTTTTCATAAACCAAATATTAATTTGCTTCATATTTAATTAACTTTTCTATTTAAAAGTGCTTAGGCTTTTTACACCGGTTTTATAATAAATATTAATTTGATTAATGCTAATACTATAATGTTTTTAATAATAATGTGATCTACTCAAATCATAAACTTACGTTTAGATGATTCATATAGTTTAGTTTTTTAAAAAATGAAATGTTTAATTGGTATAATTTATATATGAATCTTTATAAATAAAACTTGACTAGTTTCTTTAATTCGGTCTTTGCAAATAAAAATATAATGCTGCATTAATTCCAACTTAGGGTATTTTCTTTATGAAATATCCTTTACATATCTTTTGCTGATTAAAATAAACCTAGCGCATAGCTTATTCTCTCATATATGCAAATTGATCGTTAGCCGTTCTTTATCAAGCTCAGTGTGTCTCTGTCATAGAGCTAATCTTCTTTCAAGCTCTAGATCTTTTTGATCCATAGAATCGAGCCTATCCTTTAGTGCATTCTTTTAAAGCTTTTCTTTTGATTGGTGTATTGTTCTTAGTTTGTTTGTTTGCTTTGTATGCTTGTGCCCGATGATTGATGCGAGTAGAGTAAACGTTGATTGAGAGCTTTGAAGAGCAAGAAGTGAAGACATTCTGAGAAACATCACTACTCTGGTTAAAGGCAAGTGTGTCCTTGTTCTTTTGTCCCAATAATGTGTTTAATCATCATTGCATATGCTTGCATTAATATTGATGGGTCCTATTAAGGTTTATCCTAGTCTTTACTACCTTATTTCCTTGTCAACCTGGGTTTTACCTTTCTGTTGGGTAGCTCTGCTTAGCTGCTATACTTTGGGTTATGGTGGTTCTAATGAACAATAATGATGATGAACTTGCTTTACTTTACGCTATATATCTCTGGTTAATACAAGATCACCATACTTAATCGGAACTTGGAGCGACCACCCAGGACAACAGTGCAACGATAAGGCTATATGGCTCTGGCTTGGCTAATTAATTAGGGACTCTAGTGTTGGGGTGACCTTACCGAAAAGGCAAGGGGGAGCGTTTAGTTGGGGTATAGACTCGCTCTAGTAGGGAGTTGGACTTGGCTAAGACACGGTACCTACTAGGGGACTTTATACTCTGCGACGGCTCGGAACCTTCGTGGGTTGCTTCACACTGGGGAAACTTTGTAAAGGCCTCGTAGCGTCCCTATGCAATCACACCTCGGTAGTGTGGTATGATGCCTGATCAGCATCGCGTGGTTGGGTTTAAAGTTCCTAGAACTTTTACATGACTTGTGGTGAAAGTGTACAACCTCTGCAGAGTGTAAAACTAATTGATTAGCCGTGCTCACGGTCAAGAGCGGCCTGGACCCTCACATGATAATTGAACTTGAAGATGGACTTAAATCGTTGTTATGCTTATGTTAGCCATATGTTTATGGCGTATCTCTTTATGTTAATGTGGGTTGGTATATACTTATATCATAGTAATCAGGTGCTAATAAAATTTGACCAACTAAAAGTGCTTAATGTAGTCAATCTGTGAGCCTTTCCTTGTTAAGCCTTTGCATTCATACTTTCCCCACACTTGCTGAGTACGACATGTGCTCACCCTTGCTATAAACAATGTTGCTCAAAAAGAGGAAGCTGATGTGAAGATGTTATGAAGATGTTGCTGGTGCTAGGTGTACGCAACCCCCAGTCGACTGCCTGTGATGTTTGGAGACTTCGTTTCCAGGATTTAAGTGTAATACTCTGATGATCTTTGCTTTTCATACGTGATATTGTTTCTGTTATTCACTTATGTCAACTATATGCATGAAACTTGATCCTGGCATGCATATAGACATGCACTTGGTTTTCTTTGGAAAAACAGGTGTGACTAGGGATGAAAACGGATCGGATACGGACGGATACTGCAGATACAGATACAGATAATTTTTCTTTCTCGGACAGAATTCTCGGATCGAATACGGATACGGACAGTATATTTTTTGTCGAATAGTGATATTCATCATATTTGGATCATAGAAATTCAACTTTGAATTTCCGGATACTAATGCGGTACGGATAGTTACGGATATTAAATGTCCGGATTCGAATACGGTCTTACCATTTGAGTGTCTGACCCTTTCGGTCGGTCGGTCGGACGGATAATATCCATACCACTTTCATCCCTAGGTGTGACAACTGGGCTACACTGGATTGCTTGCGAGACGACCAAGAGACCAAAGAAGAACCAAGAAACTGGCAACAACCCGAGGTAGACTTGCGGTCCAATCGACAGCCAGTAAAATCAGCATCGGAGAATCCGTGAAGTCTGAGTGTCGAGGAGGCAGAGTACCAAAGACCAAACTCAGGAGTGTAGTTCAAGTACCTGAAAATCCTCTTGACGGCCTGGCAATGTGAAGTCCTCGGTGAAGCCTGAAAACGAGCGCACACACACACACACTGAACTGTATGTCCGGCCTCGTTGCCGTCAAGTAGAGGAGGGTGCCGATCATGCTCCGGTACTCCTTCTAGTCCACGGGTTCGCCATCCTCATCCACATCCAAAGCCGTAGTGGTACTCATCGGTGTAGTCAGCGGCTTGGAGTCATTCATGCCAAACTTCTTCACCATGTCCTTGGTGTACTTTACCTGATGTACAAACGTCCCGTCCTTGCACTACTTGATCTGGAGCCCTAGGAAAAATTGCAGCTCACCCATCATAGATATCTCAAATTCCCTACTCATGTCATCTGCAAATCTGGCAACAAGATCATGAGAAGAGCCGCCAAAGATTATGTCATCCACGTAAATCTGAACAATCAACAATTCATTTCCATGCTTAAGGAGAAATAGGGTCTTATCAACTGTGCCCATCACAAAACCCTTGCTAAGCAAAAAGCCTCTCAACCTGCCATACCAAGCTCTCGGTGCCTGTTTCAACCCATAAAGTGCTCTCTGGAGTTTGTATACATGGTGTGGGTATTTCTCACTCTCAAACCCCAGGGGTTGCCTCACGTACACTTCTTCCTCTATCACCCCATTCAAGAAAGCACTCTTCACGTCCATCTGGAACAACTTGAACCCTTTAGCCACGGCAAAGGCTAGAAGGATCCTAATTGCCTCCAGACGAGCCACATGAGCAAATGTCTCCTCATAGTCTATACCCTCTTTCTGGTTGAAACCCTGAGCCACCAACCTCGACTTGTTTCTCACAACCATCCCATTCTCACCTTCCTTATTCTTCCACACCTACTTGGTACCTATGGGACGGCAATTTGGCGGTGGATCGACTAATACCCAAACTTGGTTTCTCTCAAAATTCTCCAACTCCTCATGCATGGAATTCACCTAGTTTGCATCAAACAAAGCGTGTTGAATATCTTTGGGCTCAAACGAAGCAACAAATGCAGAGTGAGCAAAATGAGAAGTATTCCTTGACCTCGACCGTGTAGTGCATTCATGAAGGTCACCTATGATCGTCGTCGGTGGGTGATCCACCTGTACACGCCGGGGAGCCTCTCGCCTGGACACAACCTCCCTCTCAGCAGTAGCCTCCACTCGAGCAGCCTCTGTCGTTGTAGCCGTACGGGACGGACCATCCTCGATCGTCGTTATCGTAGTGGAAGTAGCGTGTACACGATCAGCCGCTGGAGCATCACCACCATCATCTTCATCTTCATCTCCATCCTTCTCATCCTCAAAGATCTTCGCACCAATTTCCTTGTCACCTGCACACTCAAAAGCAGAAGAACTACATGGCTGTGTCTCGTTGAAGGTTACCTCGCAAGTCTCCATGATTCGGTTAGTGTCAAGGTTGAGCACACGATATGCTCTAGAGTGAATCGCATAACCGAGAAAGATACCATCCGAACATCTAGTCTCAAACTTATCCAACTTGCCCTTCTTCAAAATAAAACACTTGCATTCGAAAGCACGAAAGTGACTCACCTTGGGTTTTCGCCCATGCATCAGCTCATATGAAATCCTCTTCTTGAAAGCACGAAGGAAAATGCGATTTGACACATAGCAAGCGGTATTGACCGCCTCGGCCCAGAAACACCTAGGAGTCCTATGCTCATCAAGTATCGTCCTGGCCATCTCACAAAGGGTCCGGTTCTTCCTCTCCACTATGCCATTCTGGCAAGAGACGTATGGAGAAGAGTACTGATGATCGAGACCAAGATCACTGCAAAAGGCATCAAAATGAGAGTTTCTGAATTTCGTGCCATTATCACTGCGTATAGCTCGAATGGCATCACCATGTCTCTCATTCTTCAACCTCACAATCAAGTCTCGAACAAAGCCAAATGTCTCGCTCTTATCCTCCAAAAAGAAAACCCAAAAGTACCTCAAGAAATCATCAACCACAACCAACACATACCATTTCCCACCCACAGAGCGAACACGAGCTGGCCCAACCAAATCCATGTGCAACAGCTCACAAGGTCGCTCGGTCATGACCGCAGTCAGAGGGGCGTGAGAAGTGGCAACCATCTTTCCGTGCCGACACGGAGCACAAACCAAATCCTTCTCGAATTTCAACTTAGACAATCCTTGGACAAGGTCCAGGCCACTCAAGCGGGAAAGCAACTCAAAGTTCAAGTGTCCAAGCCTCCTGTTGGGTATTTTAGCGTCACACGAAATAAATCCGCAAGCGCACGGATACCGTTGTAGCTTTCACCTCAGAGTATTCCAAGGGTATCGAATCCAAGGGAACGTGTGCACTAACTTCATACTAGTCAGTCCAAGGACACACCAGATAAAAGGCAAGGATAGAGAGGATTCATAAATATAGCACTATAGATGAGATTATAGGTCGATCTCTAGATAGAACTTGGCTTAGGGTACCGATAGCCCTGACTTAACAGGCGTCCGGTACGCGGATCTATGTGGAACGGAGCTCTGACTATATCCAACTGCGAAGGATCAACGAGGGTCAGACGGGTAGTCACCACCACCTGGACTGCCTCTACCTAACCTTGGGATAAGCTGAACGAATGATAACCGGTAGCGTGACATAATGTCTATGCTGTGGTTACTGCCGTAGCCAATGGACTATGGCACTCTGTACTTATAGAACTACGACCACGGAAGAGAACTGATCTCACTCACTATAAGCACTACTAGCTTATACTAAAGGCATATGAGAGAGCACTCGACCCCGTACTATGCTTCCAACGTCTACGAACGACTTGCAGCAGACGAACACATAAACTCAGGATATACGCACTAGTAGAGGAAAAAGTCTACTCATGCAACCTATCATAAACTATTAGAAAGGAATCACGAACACACTTTATTATAATTAGAGCATGCAGGCATATCCACTTTATTCTAAAAGACTAATCACAAACAGGATACAAACTTGTGCACCTAATCAACTAGATCGAGGGGCGCGTGTTCGTGATGAACACGTGCCTCTAAATGATGAACAGGCGAAGAACACAAGAACATATCACTCAAGTATGAATAACACTTTAGTCTAAATAGAAAATGCGGAAATACTTACTTTACTCTAATTGAAGAACAAGCATCCGTAGAGATACAACACACACTCTCTCACTCTTCCTATTCTATAATCTAGATACACACTAGGAGAGGACCTCTCCTTTGAAGGGAAGCTCTCATCCTAGGATGGGATGGTGTGTCTCCATTCTTACCACCTCCCCTCATATTTATAGGCAAGGGACAAGTGCTTCTCCCCCTCTTTCCTCTTCTCCACCACGTGCCGCCTGGCGAGCAAACGCAGCCCCCACGGTACTGTAGCGTGCTATGGAAGATGCTTGAGGCGGTGGAGTTGAAAACCGGGCAAGAACCAGACCCTAGGCACATGAACCGGAGCCGAACTGGTCTCTGGGTCGCTGAACCGAGCGGAAAAATGAGAAAACCACGCGAACTAGCCAACCGACCTACAGCCGGCCAATGGACGGGCGTCACGTAGCTGGTCCCGGGGCGAATCGCGGCTTTCTCCCGCGTGCGTACCGCCCGCGCCTCCCCGCGGTCGATGCGTGTCCCACATCGCGGCCTCTCGCGTAGCAGGCGCGCGCGCCCCTGGTGATCCGTGCGTGCAGCGTATCAGCGCTTGCCACGTGGCGGCTGCCGGGCCCGCCTGCACCCGCGCGGAGATTCCTTCATGAGTTGACCTGCGCTGGTTGTTGTCCAATGAACGCGCGACACGTGGCCTTGTATGACGTCAGTAGTTTCACCAGTAGCGCATATTGTCTTGCATTTGCGATATTTCTTTCATCCGGTCTCCAAAGTAGACAAATGATATGTCCATTTCGTTCGTCCCGACGAGCCCGTCGCAATGGTGCAGTTCAATTAGGCATTTGAGACTGTTTAGAATGACGTCGTATATATGCCTTTGATTCGTTTGCTCTCAACTGTATCATCTCATGCGTATTTTGATGTGTCCTGCAACAAAAGCTAGAAACACCAACACTTGTGAAAACTATCAGTATCAAGCCCTATTCTAGTATTGATGATCACTTTACATTCATTTTATGCAGGAGTTGACGGCATAAAAGTAGCATTTAACAGCCGTCAACAACACCCCCACACTTGACCTTTGCTCGTCCCGAGTAAAGGGGAACAGATCAAGGTGAGACATGATATCCAAAGGTATGAAACGAGCATAAGAGATATTCCAAATCATACCTTGTACTTGTGAACTCTGTGAAGTGTCTATCATGTCATCTTGGGTAGTTGAGGAATGGAACGGTCATGAATCAAATCACTTCTGCTCATCGTGTCAAGTAACTTGGGGTTTTGTAATAAGTTTTCAAAACAAACCTTGCTTAGCTCCTCATTTGATTCTCTCAGATCGCTCAATGTGTATATGTCCTCACGAAGGCATTAGATTTGCCTTTCTTTCATCCTACTTCTAATGATGGCTATATGTGGAGCTCAGGGTAGGATAAAAGATAAAGCATACTTGCATCACATCTATTGCAAAGTCAAAAACCGGATCCAAGGAGAAAATCAAGTCATACAATCGGATCAAGATGTGCACATGTTTGGATGTGATGGATATGGTAAGGTGGATACTAGGCCCGGAATGGTTGCTAGATATTACCATATATATGATGAATGTTGTGGTGATGGTAAGGTGGACACTAGGCCTGGAATGGGTGCTAGTTATTACCATCAAATTCATTGGAACTCCTTTTTGCATGTTCCATCTCTCTCCTTTTTTTTCTTTCTTTTGGACATGGGCTATCTCTCTTTTTTTTCTCTTCTTTTTTTCTCATGCTTTGAGCATGATTTTTTTTTCTTTTTTTTCTTTTTTTTCCATAGCCCATGTCTCTTTTTTTTCAAGAATACTTTTGGAGAGAGAGGTCACACCACATATGGGGCTTTATTTTTGTAGAATGGATAGATGATACAATGCTAACTTCCAGTGTAGAAGCATAGCAAGGGGAACATGGAGTGCACATGAATCTTGATCATGAAAGCATAAAAAGAATTCTCACAAGGGTCACAACAATTTGACAAAGCTCAATGCAATAACAAGCAGCATATGAGTCTAAGGTTTTCAAGATAACTCATCATATGGCTTTGGTAGGACTTTGGCATATCAAAAAGGAGCTTTGCAAAGGGTTTTCAGTTTTTTTTTCAAATAAAATTCCCAAGCACTCGAACATTTAGAGAGAAGATCATATCATCAAACCATATCTCAAACGCCAACTACTTAGATGAGCATGAGTTCCCTAATGATATTTGTTCACAAGCATCAAGATAATAAGTATGGAATAAAACATATGCAAGCCAACCGTAGGAATCATGTAGAGCAAGCAGAGCATGATTCCATGAGTTGATTTAGCAGATAAGAATTGAAACTCATTCAAACTCATGAATCATGGAGAACAGAGAGTGAGAGTAGTGTACCTCTTGTTGCTTTTATTTGTAGGTAGTGGGAGTCAGGTGACTCCCCCACACTTATTTCTTACCTGCATTATTAGAAAACAAGAAAAAAACAAAGGGGATCTAGGAAAAGAAGGTTACCTAGCCTAATTATTATTGGAGTTGATTTTAAGGCTAGGTTTCCTCAATGAGGTGGATCTCATCATACTCTTTATCATCGGGTTCAAGAAAGACCTTTAAGCGGTGACCGTTTACCTTAAATGTCTTACCTTCTTCATCTTGGAGTGTGATTGCTCCGTGAGAGGCAGCATCAACAACAAGGTACGGTCCTTCCCATTTGCTTCGAAGCTTCCCATGTCCAAATAACTTGACCCTAGAATTAAAGAGTAATACCTTATGTCCCGGTTTGAATTCTTTCTTCTTGATCCTCTTGTCATGCCATCTTTTGGTCCTTTCTTTGTAGATTTTGGCATTATGGTATGCTTTTTCCCTCCATTCTTCAAGTTCTAATAGCTGTTGTTTCATTTGTTTCCCAACTGTTGTGAAGTCCATATTGAATTTCCGAATGGCCCAGTGAGCCCTCTGTTCTAGCTCGACTGGTAGATGGCAAGATTTTCCGTACACAAGCTGATAAAGTGACATTCCTATTGGGGTCTTGTAGGTAGTTCTATATGCCCAAAGTGCATTGGGTAACTTTGTCTTCCATGATTTCCCCATCTCATCTACGGTCTTCTGTAGGATATTCTTGATTTGCTTGTTTGATGTCTCTGCTTGACCACTTGTTTGGGAATGATATGGAGTCCCGACATTGTGTTGTATTCCCAGCTCTCTCAGGAAGTTTCGGAAGGTCTTATCAATGAAATGAGACCCCCATCACTAATCACCATCCTTGGTGTCCCGAAACGAGGGAATATGACTTCATGGAACATCTTTTTCGCGTGCTTGGAGTCTGCAGCTTGACACGGTAATGCTCACTTGGACACATAGTCAACTGCCACCAAGATGTACTCACAGTCTTGGGACTTTTGGGAAAGGGCCCATGAAATCAATGCCCCATACGTCAAATAGCTCAACTTGTTGATTATTCTGTAGAGGCATTGCATCTCTTGCTGTGATTCCCCCTGCAGTTGACATCTCCGACACCTTCGAATAAAATCTTTTGTGTCTTCATACATGGTTGGCCAAAAGAATCCACTCTGATATATTTTCTCTTGAGTATGAAATGCACCGTAGTGTCTCCCATATGGTGCTGCATGACATTTCTCGATGATCTTCATTCCTTCGGCAGCAGGTACGCATCTTCTCAGTTGGCCATCGGAACAAATTCTGTAGAGGAATGGATCATCCCAGTAATGACATTTACTATCTTTGATCAACTTCTTCTTGTCTTCACCTGGTGGTACATACCCTGCAACCATAAAGTTGACAATATTTGCATACCAGGGGTTGGAGTCTGTGACCTTGAACAGCATGTCATCCCGCATGAAGTCATTTATCGGTAGCTCCTGCATGTTAGTGAAGTGCATACGCGACGGATGATCTGCTACAGAGTTCTCTACTCCCTTCTTATCTTTTATTTCAATGTCAAATTCTTGGAGTAAAAGGATCCATCGTATCAAGTGGGGTTTAGCATCTTTCTTAGTGAGCAGATATTTCGAAGCAGCATGATCAGTGTAAACAATAATCTTAGCTCCTACTAAGTAAGACCTAAACTTGTCTATAGCAAAGACAACAGCAAGGAGCTCCTTTTTAGTAGTAGCATAATTAAGTTGAGCTCCTGACAATGTCTTGCTAGCATAAGCAATCGCATGATGCTTCTTATCCGTAGTTTGGCCTAGGACGGCCACTACGGCATAATCACTAGCATCACACATGATCTCGAAGGGCAGCTTCCAATCTGGGGGTTGGATGATTGGAGCTATGATGAGTGCCTTTTTGAGAGTGTTAAAGGCAGCCATGCACTCATCATTAAAGTCGAAGGGGGCATCCTTAGCTAAGAGGCTTGTGAGGGGTCTAGATATTTGAGAAAAATCCTTGATAAAGCGGCGATACAACCCGGCATGGCCTAGGAAGCTACGGACTCCCTTGACATTGATCGGAGGTGGAAGCTTTTCTATTACTTCAATCTTGGCTCGATCCACCTCTATCCCTCGTTCAGAAATTTGATGTCCTAAGACGATGTCCTCACAGACCATGAAATGGCACTTCTCCCAATTAAGCACTAGGTCCTTTTCATGGCATTGTTGCAAGACCCTATCTAGGTTCTCAAGACAATGATCGAAAGTTTTTCCATAGACAGTGAAGTCGTCCATGAAAACCTCCATGATTTCCTCAATCATGTCTGAGAAGATAGACATCATGCACCTTTGGAACGAAGTGGGTGCATTACATAGCCCGAAAGGCATCCTACGATAAGCATATGTTCCATAAGGGCATGTGAAAGTGGTCTTGCTTTGGTCATCGGGATGGATGGGGATTTGGTGAAACCCAGAATACCCATCAAGGAAACAAAAGAAGGAATGATTTGCAAGCCGCTCCAACATTTCATCAATGAAAGGAAGCGGGAAATGATCCTTCTTTGTAGCCTTGTTAAGTTTCCTATAGTCAATGCACATCCTCCACCTAGTGTGGGGACGTTGGGCGATCTGCTCGCCATGCTCGTTAGGCACAACCGTCATCCCTCCCTTCTTGGGCACAACCTGAACGGGGCTAACCCACTCACTATACGGCACAGGGTATATGATCCCCGCGTGCAAGAGTTTTAGGACTTCCTTCTTGACAACGTCCCTCATAGTATCATTCAACCTCCTCTGAGGCTCTCTTGAAGGTGGGACTGTGGAATCTACAGGAATGAGATGGGTACAAAGAGTTGGGCTTATTCCCTTGAGGTCTTGGAGGGAGTATCCAAGAACAGATCGATGTTTCTCTAAGACGGTGATGAGTCTTGCAGATTCCTTATCTGAAAGTTTGTCACTAATGATCACAGGAGAATCAATATCGCCATGGAGGAAGGTATAACGAAGGCCTGTGGGTAGAGGCTTTAACTCAATCGGAGGCCTAGAGGGAGTCTCGAACTCAGATAGATCTACGGGTTCAACGGAATCGTCTATTTCCTCGATGAAATCTACAACGTATGCTTCAAGGAGAGATTCCGGTGAGTCATAAAGGAGAATTCCCTTTACCTTTTCGATTCATTTAGAGTCATGGTGACAATTCGAGGTGCTTTCAAAATCTGCAGAATGATTATCCTCGAATTTGAAAGGGAGTTCCGAAGGTTGAATTTCTTCATCCTTCAAAACTCGTGGTTCAGGGGAGGATCCTAGTGCTGGCTCTGAGGATGTGGAAGGCAAAGGATCAGGTTCAGCCACTAGAGTATCCTCATGGCTCGACATACTCTCTTCCCGGGAGGGTTCAAACTCAGCTACGAAATCGGTGTTTTCAGCAATACGATCTAGGATTTCTGTCCCCTTGCTTGGAGTTCTGTGGGCAAAAGAACCTCCAGCAGCGATGTTGAGATCATGGGTAGTGTCCTTATCGAGACCTAGGTAAAAGTGCTGAAGCAACATTGGATCAGGTATCGATAGGATAGGGCCAGATTTCACTAAAAGTGAGAATCTATCCCATGCTGCACCTAAGGATTCCTTCTCATTCTGCTGAAAACCGAGAACATCCCTCCGTAGAGCAGCGATACGACCATGGGGAAAAACTTAAGACAAAATTTGCCTACAAGATTGTCCTAGCTGCCATTCATGCTACCTATGGTTTTCGTGTACCATTGTTTAGCCCCCTCTACAAGAGAAAAGGGAAACAACTTCCACTTAAAGGTGTCATGCGACATGCCCGTGATAGCGAAGCACGAACACACTTGCTCGAACTCTCGCAAATGGTGGTATGGGTTATCACTACTTAACCCAGAGAAGGAAAGTTTCTGAACCGTAGTGATGTAGCCGGTAGGGATTTCATAGCCAGATGTGAGAATCAGGTGCTCAGAAGGTGGTGGCTCTAAGAATTTCCCTTTCGGAGTGGAGAAGCTTAAAATGGTGGGCTGCTCCATGATAACGGGGGTGAAGGTAGAAATAAAGAAAAATGAAAAGATACGAGGACCACTGGGTACGAAGATAGATACAGCAACCATCCCCGGCAACGGTGCCAGAAAATTTGTTGGGTATTTTAGCGTCACACGAAATAAATCTGCAAGCGCACGGATACCGTTGTAGCTTTCACCTTAGAGTATTCCAAGGGTATCGAATCCAAGGGAACGTGTGCACTAACTTCGTACTAGTCAGTCCAAGGACACACCCAGATAAAAGGCAAGGATAGAGAGGATTCCTAAAGATAGCACTATAGATGAGATTAAAGGTCGATCTCTAGATAGAACTGGGCTTAGGGTTCCGATAGCCCTGACTTAACAGGCGACTCTGGTACACGGATCTATGTGGAACGGAGCTCTGACTATATCCAACTGCAGAGGATCAACGAGGGCAAGACGGGCTGTCACCACCACCTGTACTGCCTCTACCTAACCTTGGGATAAGCCGAACAAATGATAACTGGTAGTGTGACACAACGTCTACGCTGTGGTTACTGCCATAGCCAACAGACTACGACACTCTGTACTTGTAGAACTACGACCACGGAGGAGAACTGATCTCACTCACTATAAGCACTAGTAGCTTATACTAAAGGCATACGAGAGAGCACTCGACCCCGTACTATGCTTCCAACGTCTACGAACGACTTGCAGCAGACGAACGCATAAACCCAGGATCTACGCACTAGTAGAGGAAAAAGTCTACTCATGCAACCTAGCATAAACTATTAGAAAGGCATCACGAACACATTTTATTCTAATTAGAGCATGCAGGCATATCCACTTTATTCTAAAAGACTAATCACAAACGGGATACAAACTTGTGCACCTAATCAACTAGATCGAGGGGGCGTGTTCATGATGAACACGTGCCTCTAAATGATGAACATGCGAAGAACACAAGAACATATCACTCAAGTATGAATAACACTTTAGTCTAAATAGAAAATGCGGAAATACTTACTTTACTCTAATTGAAGAACAAGCATCCGTAGAGATACAACACACACTCTCTCACTCTTCCTATTCTATAATCCAGATACACACTAGGAGAGGACCTCTCCTTTGAAGGGAAGCTCTCATCCTAGGATGGGATGGTGTGTCTCCATTCTTACCCTCTCCCCTCATATTTATAGGCAAGGGACAAGTGCTTCTCCCCCTCTTTCCTCTTCTCCCCCACGCGCCACCTGGCGAGCAAACACAGCCCCCACAGTACTGTAGCGTGCTCTGGAAGATGCTTGAGGCAGTGGAGTTGAAAATTGGGCAAGAACCGGACCCTAGGCACGTGAACCGGAGCCGAACCGATCTTTGGGTCGCTGAACCGAGCGGAAAAATGAGAAAACCACGCGAACCAGCCAACCGACCTACAGCTGGCAAACGGACGGGCGCCACGTAGCTGGTCCCGGGGCGAAACGTGGCTTTCTCCCGCGTGCGTGCCGCCCGCGCCTCCCCGCGGTGGACGCATGTCCCACACCGCGGCCTCCCGCGCAGCAGGCTTGCACGCCCCTGGTGATCTACGCGTGCAACGTATCAGCGCTCGCCACGTGGCGGCTGCCGGGCCCGCCTGCACCCGCGCGGGGATTCCTTCATGCGTTGACCTGCGCTGGCTGTTGTCCGATGAACGCGCGACACGTGGCCTCGTATGACGTCAGCAGTTTCACCAGTAGCCCCTATTGTCTTGAATTTGCGATATTTCTTTCATCCGGTCTCCAAAGTAGACAAATGATATGTCCATTTCGTTCGTCTCGCGAGCCCGTCGCAATGGCGCAGTTCAATTAGGCATTTGAGACTGTTTAGAATGACGTTGTATATATGCCTTTGATTCGTTTGCTCTCAACGGTATCATCTCATGCGTATTTTGATGTGTCCTGCAACAAAAGCTAGAAACACCAACACTTGTGAAAACTATTAGTATCAAGCCCTATTTTAGTATTGATGACCACTTTACATTCATTTTATGCAGGAGTTGACGGCATAAAAGTAGCATTTAACAGCCGTCAACACCTCCTATGCCACTTCCAAATCTTGGCCGAAACGCCAGCAACAAAGCATCGAGGAGGACCAATAGACTAGGAAAAATCAGAACGAAAGATTTGACCCTCGGGGACGATCGTACAGACAAGATTACCTTGAGAATCAAGCACACGAGAAGCACCCAACTTAAAAGGAACCTCAAAACCCTCATCAAGCAACTGAGATACTAACAACAGGTTAAAACCAAGTGACCTGACCAAAGCCACACTCTTCAAGGTCACCTTGCTACTCACCTTCACCATACCTTCAGCAAGCACTCGTCCTCTCCCATTGTCCCCAAAAGTGATGTACTCCCATGTACACATCGGGGTGAGGCTGGAGAACCACCAACGATCTCCGGTCATGTGACGTGAACAACCGGAGTCGATCAACCAAAAGTCCTCTAAGCCTCCCACCTGCAAATCAAAAACGAGGACGAGAATGAGCAAGCGACTCAACACTGGGGTTAGTACCAAAAGCGTCAAACCAGTGTCGAGCCATTGTTGGTATTTCTTAACGTCACCACTATGGCACCGGGATAGTGTGAGCATGTAAGAATCACCCGGGTATACTGATGGGTGCGAACGAATCCGCAAGCGCACGGATACACCATTGTAGCACTTCACCTCAGGAGTATTCCCAAGGGTATCGAATCCAAGGAACAGCATGGGGGACTCTACGAGTGACTATCCAAGGGTACACAATCCCTGTTGAGGTAGGTGAGTGATGTGAAGTCTCCTGTAGGTTCTCGACTCTAGAGAGGAACAAGCTCGGATAAGATCTCGCTTCGGACACCGGCCCCTCCTGACTATAACAGTTGGTTCATGGCAAAGGGTTGCCTACACGCTGTATCCGAACGTGAGGGATTTCAGAGGGTCCAACATCTGTCACTACCACGGCCTACCCCAAGACAAACCGTGGGATATAGGGCATTCGAAGGATAACCAGCAGTCTAGACACCACGTCTACACCGCCGACTACTACTATAGCACAGCTACGTCTGACGTCCCATAGAAACACTATAGCACTCCGTATAAATACGAAGCGACGAACCCGCGAGGTTGAGCTAGACCTTACTCGTCACTGAATCGATTCATGCGAGGAGATATGATTGATACTTGATCTAGATCAGATATGCATGAGCTCACTATATTCTAATAGACAGGCAATCACACAAACGAGATGCAAACTTATGCGATGATAACAGAAGATCTAGGGTCGTGTTTGTGAAGAACATGAGCCTCTAACTTATGAACAAACGCAAAAGTATGAATTACTTGCTCGTCAACTAGATTGAGGAGACACGTTCATGAAGAACGCGAGCCTCTAAATGATGAACGAACGACGAACTCAAGAACAACTCATTCATGCATGAGAGCCACTTTAGTCTAAATAGGAAATAATGAAATACTCACTTTAGTCTAAATGAAGAACAACATCGCTCACGAGGTACAAGGGGACTATGGATGATGAACGGATCATCACCACCTCACCTCTACTCATCCACACACTCCTCTCTACCTAGCACCACCTAGTCTAGATCCTCCATACACACACACACACTCATGGTGGGATGAGGTTTCACCTCCACCAAGAGAGAATGAGAGAGGGAGAAAGAGGCAAACATGAGAAATGGCTTCAAGTGCTTCCACCCTCTTCTTACCCCCCTCTCCTCCTATTTATAGGCTTGTGCAACCGGCGTGAAAGCACCCAAACACCCCGGGAATGGCTTCTAGGACCAATAGGCAAGCACCATGTGGAAGCCCTTGAGTGGGCGCCACAAGGTCGGTTCGGCTGACCTGTGGGCTCGGCCGACACCCTGTGGGCCCCACTCGGGGTGTGCTTTCACGTGGTGGCTGTCCTGTGGGTCCTAAGGTTGGTTCCTGGTGTCCACGTGGTTTGGAGGCGGTTTAGGCGCTCTGGTGGGCCATAGGATCCATGTGAAGTCTGCATGGCGGCTTCTGATTCGCCGAGGCTTTCTCCCTTGGATTGGTGATGTCATGGATCCAGGGGATGCTTGCATGCAGCCCCTCATTGGCTGAGCCTAACTTGCTAGGATCATGAGGGTGTCTTTTCTCTTCATTTCTTATGCTAAACACCTGCATTCAACTTAGCATAGCCACTGGTGGAAATTGTCAGTTTAAATCCCTATTCTAGTGTGGATGCTTAGTTCTCATGATAAAATGCAGGGATTGACGGCCCTAAATTAGGTACTTAACAGCCGTCAACAACTCCCCCACACTTGCCCTTTGCTCGTCCCGAGCGAAAGGGAAGATCACATGGGTTTAAACCAAAGGTATAAAACAAGCATAGGAGTTATTCCAGGTCATACCTTGCTCTTGTGAACTCTGTGGATTGGCTACAATGCCATCTTGGGTAGTTGATAAGAGGAATGACCATGAATCGAGTCTCTTAAACACCTGTTGGTCAGCACTTGGGGTTTTCCTGATAATTTTTAAAGAAAAAGAACTACTCTGCCCTCCTTCTTTGATTCTCTCGGATCGCTCAATGTGTATATGTCCTCACCAAGGCATTAGATTGCCTTTCTTCACCCTACTTCTAATAAAGGCTGTATTTGGAGCTCAGGGTAGGATAAAGGTAAAGCATACTTGTATTACATATATTGCAAAGTCAAAAACCAGGTCCACAGAGAGAATCAAATCACACAATCAGATCAAGATGTGCACATGTATAGGTATGGAGTATGGTAAGGTGGGTACTAGGCCCAGGATGGGTGCTAGATATTACCATACATGTATGATGAATGTTGATTGATGGTGAGGTGAACACTAGTCCCGGAATGGATACTAGTTATCACCATCTAGATTATGGAACTCCTTCTTGCATGATTCTCCCTTTTGTATAAGATTTTTTTATGAGAGCATGGCTATCTCTACACTTTCTCTTTTTCTATCTCCCTTTTTTTCAATAGCCATGTCTCTTATGTAGCAAAAACTAGGAGGGAGAGATCAACACATATGGAGCTTCATTCTCACGAAATGGATGAATAATACAATGCTAACTTCTAGGGTAGAAGCATAGCAAGGGAAAAAGGTGGCGTGCACATGAATCTTGACCATGAGAGTAATGAAAAGAATTCTCATAAGGGTCACCGAATTTGACAAAGCTCAATACAATAACAAGCAGCATACGAGTATAAGGTTTTCAACTAAAAACATCATATGGCTTTGGTAGGATGGTGGTACATCAAAGAGGAGCTTTGCAAGAGCATTTTTTTTCGAAAACAAAATTATCCCAAGGGCCAGAACCAACAGAGTTAAGATCATGTCATCAAGTCATAACTCACTTTCCAACTACTTAGATAAGCATGTTGTCCTTATGATGATATTGTTCACAAGCCTCAAGGTTATAAACGAGGAATAAAACTTACGCATGTCAACCCTAGGCATGGAGTAAGCATTTCCATAGATTTCTTAAGTTGATTTATGGAGAATTTATCAAGCATGAGCGTACAAACTCAGAAATCATGGCGAAATGAGGAAGAGATGCAAACCAGTGCTGGTTTCTGTGTGGACCAGACGGGGATTCCTGTGATGCGCACGAATGTATACCCCGTTCAGGTTCTCTAAGCGTGATCGATCGTAAGTGTTGTGTGAGCATAGTATGGGTGCAACAATGATCCGTCGTGTTCGCATTTGAAGAGTGCAGCTCTCCCCCACACTGTTTTGTACCTGGGCGCAGTTCTTCGATACAAACAAAAGCAAAAACAAAAATAGCTAACACACGAGTGACTCAACCGGGTTACATGACCGGTGGAGCCAAAATTATTCATTCAAGTTCACTAATAAAGAAATAGGCGCTTACACAAATGATGGGAATAAAGGAAATAAATGGAAGGGAAATAAATTAAGGGAAATGAATTAAACCTAACTAAGCACCTATGAAGGGAAAATAAAGGCGGGGCACGACCCTCTACTCAGCATCATAGAGGTCCTCTTGCCCCGTGGCCACGAAGAGGCGCCTCATCTTGGCGCACAGGCCACAACGAAGATCGCGGAGGTCGTCTCTAAGCTCAGCGAGATCCACCTTCTGCTCTGCACTGATGGTCTTTAGCTTCTCGCACTCCCTGCCTAGTTCCTCCACTAGCAGGGTCATCCTGGCTGCAGTGGGAGTCTTAGGAGATCGCTCGGGCGCCCGAGTCCTCTCCCTCGACTTTCTGGATGCCCGTGGTGTGGAGCTGCTGCCCAACTCAAAGTCTTCATTGGTTTCCCTCAAAGTCGGAGGTGCACGGCTGCTCTTCCTGCTGGTGCTGTCTGGGCTAGCGAACCTAGGCTTCCCAGGCTGAGAGACTGGTGGAGGCGATGATGGCACAGCAGGGGCCGAACGGCCTCTCACTCCGGAGGCTCCCGGAACGTTGAGCTGAGGTGGTGGAATCACCAGAAGCGACGGAATTGCTGTGGGTCATGGCCGGTCCTCCACCTTCCTCTAGTAGGGGCTGTTGGCACGCCCCCGTGGCTTCCTCGCTTTCCCGGGCGAGGCAGATCGGCCGGAAGTGCGTGGAACCGGGGGTGTGAAGGGCGGCACAACCATCCCCTTGAGCTCCAAAGTTCCGTCGATGGTGGCGCTCGGTCCTTGATTCCCAACTGGCGGATGGGAGGCGAGCGGCGACACCTCAAAGATGCACGCGACCTCCATAGGTGCCACCCCTGTGGGGGATGCAGCAATGGCAGGGACATCCCCCTCGATGGGTTCACCAGAGGAGGGTGCCGCAGTGAAGGGGACAAGGCTTTTGTCAGCCATGAGGACTGCCATGACGGCGAGCGAGGAAGGTGAGCAGGGGAGGCAGGGGTTCTGCGCGATGCAAAACTCCATCACGCAGTGAGGAAAGGGTTTCTGGAGGATGAAAGAGTGCGCACACGAAAAACGAGAGGCGGCGGCAGCCGTAGTGGGTCGGCCGACCTATGGGGTCGGCTGAGCCCATCTGGGCTCCGCTGGGCCTCTGCTTCGGTGTGTGGGTTCTGGCGGGGCTCAAGGTCTCTGGGTCAGGTGGCCCACCAATTCTAAGGTCGGAGGCTTCAGCAAGGGCTAGGATGGAATTTCGGGCATAATACTGCCTTCTACCCCAAACAACTTTACTTAAACCTCTTGATACCTTAATAGCTCAACTTTGGGATTTTACTTGAACCCATACCTAGATGAAGAGTCATTGTTGCCCTCTTGCTCATATCGTCCATTTTCTCCTGATGATGTCCTCCTACTCTGCCCTGTAGTCCTCCTTGCAGGTTTCTTTATGATAGGATGTATTTTCTTTCCTGCATGGTTAGTGCATATGTACGGTGCAAGCTGTATATATGGTGAAACAGAGATGATCCTCACAACCATCCTAAGGGGACTATGATGGGTAACCTTAGGAAAGAAGCGCAGCTAGCAAGGCTATAGCACTACGGATGAGAGATGATAGAGGTGCTAGAGTTGAGCACAAAATCCGGGTCTAAGGCCTAGAGTGCTCTAAGAGTGAAGCTTTCACCTCTAGAACTCAATGATGATCGGACCCCAGATTGAGTGAGTGAAAGTTTATGGGTCGAACGATCATTTGAGCTGAAGGTCGAGAGTGACAGACTTGCTAGTTCATCCTCTCCTTGGGTTGACAAAGGACCTCACCCTCACCTAAGTGGGATGACACATAAGTTAACCCAAGCTTCCAACGGAAGTGTAAAGGATAGGTGTGTAACCACACTCCCGCAGGGCATTGATCAGGTCAAGAAGTGAAGAGTAGGATTTACATCCACTTGAATTGATTAGCATCGGTCTTAGCTGAACTTAAGATGATGAGGTGGATTGCTCAGCTAGACCGGATATAAGTCCGTGCTTCTGCAAGCCAAAGATATGGAAGTTTTACTGCGCCAGGGCTCGTGTCTTAGCTTAACCCTTAGTGTGGCGGCACTTTGGATTGAGCCTTGACATGAAGCACGAAAAACTTCTATCGTGACCTCCCCTGGAGAGTTGCGGGCAAGGTTGAAGTGATCGTCCCCGCCAGGAACGATTCTTCTTCCTCGACTACTACTCTCCTCCTTCCCTCGAGACTAAGTCTCGAAGGCCGGGTTTTAAGAGAAGAAACGATAGGGGAATCTAGGGGTAGAATCTGCACTAAGTGCTCTTTCCCATAGATTCCTGCCAGTGAGGAATGATATCTTCGACCAGAGCACAGAGAAATTTGGCATGTTAGCTCGGGCTCTCTTGAGGATTGGCTTAGGCATTTCGACATTTTCTCGTTTGGCTGCCTCGTCACTTGAGTCAGGTGGAGAGCTGAAATCTCAGATTTCTCCTAGAATTTCCAGTCCCTGTTCTAGCTCTAAGAACACAAAGATGCCTCCCGAAATGGCATCAAGCATCATGCCACAGTCTCTTCGTAAACCAAACCGGAAATGCTGCAAGAGCACTGGGTCGGGTAGACCAAGGATCGGGCAAGTTTCAACCAAAGAGGCAAAACAATGCCATGCCATGCCTAAGGTTTCCTTCTCTCTTTGTTTGAAACTGAGGATCGCCATTCTTAAGGAAACGATAGGTCGTAGCGGAAAGAATCGAATGCAAAAAGATGCTCTTAATTCCTCCCAACGTAGGTGATTGCAACCAAAATAATGGTACCAAGATTTCGCTTTCCCAGAGAGGGAGAACGGAAACAGGCTCCTCTTAAGAACGTCTTGTGTTGCCCCGATTTTACCCTGGGTGGAACACAATTGCTCAAAGTCTCTTACGTGATCGTAGGGATTCTCATGACTCATCCCCGAGAAGGGTTTTTCCTCAACCAACTTCATGAGAGTTGGGTGAACCATACAAGGTGTTAGAAGAGCGGGTTGTCTCCAGAGAGTTGATTCCATGGTTTCACTCATAATGGGCGGAAGGTGTGTACAAGGATAACCTTCCTATGATAGCGGGGGTAAAGGTAGAAATAAAAGAAAAACAAAAGATACGAGGATAGTCGGGTTCGTAGATTCTCGACAACCGTTCCCCGGCAACGGCGCCAGAAATGCTTGTTGGTATTTCTTAACGTCACCACTATAGCGCCGGGATAGCGTGAGCGTGTAAGAATCACCCGGGTATACTGACGGGTGCGAACGAATCCGCAAGCACACGGATACACTATTGTAGCACTTCACCTCAGGAGTATTCCCAAGGGTATCGAATCCAAGGAACGGCATGGGGGACTCTATGAGTGACAATCCAAGGGTACACAATCCCTGCTGAGGTAGGTGAGTGATGTGAAGTCTCCTGTAGGTTCTCGACTCTAGAGAGGAACAAGCTCGGATAAGATCTCGCTTCGGACACCGGCCCCTCCTGACTATAACAGTTGGTTCACGGCAAAGGGTTGCCTACACACTGTATCCGAACGTGGGGGATTTCAGAGGGTCCAACGGCTGTCACTACCGCGGCCTACCCCAAGATAAACCGTGGGATACAGGGCATTCGAAGGATAACTAACAGTCTAGACACCACGTCTACATCGCCGACTACTACTATAGCACGGCTACATCTGACGTCCCGTAGAAACACTATAGTACTCCGTATAAATACGAAGCGACGAACCCGCGAGGTTGAGCTAGACCTTACTCGTCACTGAATCGATTCGCACGAGGAGATATGATTGATACTTGATCTAGATCAGATATGCATGAGCTCACTATATTCTAATAGACAGGCAATCACACAAACGAGATGCAAACTTATGCGATGATAATAGAAGATCTAGGGTCGTGTTCGTGAAGAACACGAGCCTCTAACTTATGAACAAACGCAAAAGTATGAATTACTTGCTCGTCAACTAGATTGAGGAGACACGTTCATGAAGAACGCGAGCCTCTAAATGATGAACGAACGAAGAACTCAAGAACAACTCATTCATGCATGAGAGCCACTTTAGTCTAAATAGGAAATAATGAAATACTCACTTTAGTGTAAATGAAGAACAACATCGCTCACGAGGTACAAGGGGACGATGGATGATGAACAGATCATCACCACCTCACCTCTACTCATCCACACACTCCTTTCTACCTAGCACCACCTAGTCTAGATCCTCCATACACACACACTCATGGTGGGATGAGGTTTCACCTCCACCAAGAGAGAATGAGAGAGGGAGAAAGAGGCAAAGGTGAGAAATGGCTTCAAGTGCTTCTACCCTCTTCTTACCCCCTCTCCTCCTATTTATAGGCTTATGCAACCGGTGTGAGAGCACCCAAACACCCCGGGAATGGCTTCTAGGACCAATGGGCAAGCACCACGTGGAAGCCCCTGAGTGGGCGCCACAAGGTCGGTTCGGCCGACCTGTGGGGTCGGCCGACCCCCTGTGGGCCCCACTCGGGGTGTGCTTTCGCGTGGTGGCTGTCCTGTGGGTCCTGAGGTCGGTTCCTGGTGTCCACGTGGTTTGGAGGCGGTTTAGGCGCTCTGGTGGGCCATAGGATCCATGTGAAGTCTGCATGGCGGCTTCTGATTCGCCGAGGCTTCCTCCCTTGGATTGGTGATGTCATGGATCCAGGGGATGCTTGCATGCAGCCCCTCATTGGCTGAGCCTAACTTGCTAGGATCATGAGGGTGTCTTTTCTCTTCATTTCTTATGCTAAACACCTGCATTCAACTTAGCATAGCCACTGGTGGAAATTGTCAGTTTAAATCCCTATTCTAGTGTGGATGCTTAGTTCTAATGATAAATGCAGGGATTGATGGCCCTAAATTAGGTACTTAACAGCCGTCAACAACCATTTGCTCAAAAGAAGGGTTAGCAAAATCCATCCTATCAAAACCTCTAGGCGGAGCCCTCTCACGCCTACCACTGAAGAACCTGTCACGTCTCACTAGAGGGGAACGCGCACCACGATGGGGAAAACGTGGCCCGTAGTCCCCCTGAGAACCAAAACTACGATCGTGCCTCCCAAACTCATAACGGTCACAAGCAGGAGCACATCCAGCAAACTCACCACACCCAAACCCAACACACCTATCTCTCAGAGGAAACACACCTCCACCACCATGACTGGGAACTATACGCACAAACCCATCACCCCTGGGTAGAGGCCCTCTACGAGGCTCAAGAACCCCATGGGAAGGGTGGTACCTGTCCTTGTTTGCCATCTCCCTGGTAAACCTCTCATCCCTTCTCCTCCTGAAATAGAACTCATCCTTATGCCCATCCCTCTCACAATACTCACAATGGAAGCGGATCGGCTGTGGCTTTTCTGTGGGCTTCTCAACAGCTTTCTCTCCTGACTTCCCACCAAAGACATTTCCCTGGGTGCTCACAAACTTGATGGGTTTCTGGTAGTTCCCTGTTTTGTGGGGGAACAATGGTGGATCTGGGGTTGTGTCTAGCTTGTTTCTGAGGTGGTTTGGCTTGGGTGCAAATTTGTTCATGGGTGTAGTGTGTGGTGGGATAGGAATCAGTCCAACTTTCTCTTCTCCCTCACCACTCTTCTCATCACTCTTGCCAGCCCCCAACGCCTGACCATCAAACCTCTTAAACTCAGCCAATATCAAACTCAATTGTGGCTCATGCCCAGACAACCAACCCATCAATTTCCTCAACTCATCATTCTCATCCTGCAAACGGTCAACATAGTGCACAAGTTCCATGTTTTTCAAAGCATGCATTTTACAGGTAGAGCATGATGTAGGAATAGGAGCTTTCAATGCAGCCTCAAGAGAAACTATCTTGGTATGAGATTCATCTAGCCTAGCGTGCAACACAGGACAAGAAGTGCAAGCACCTAACAAAGCAGGTCTAGATTTCAACTCATCACACTCAATCCTAAGCACATCTAGTTCCTCAAGAGTTGAGGCATGCTTCTCCTTGAGAGTAGTCAAGTCAGCCAGGAAAACATTGCAATCACCACAATCAACCTCATCAGAAACAACAGGAGCAGCTTTCAAAGAGTCTATCTCAGTTCTAGCATCAACAAGCAAAGACTCAATCTCAACTATCTTGTCCTTAGCATCACCTAGCAAAGACCGAAACTCTCTCTTCTCCTTGTTGGTCTTCCTAAGCACATCATCACGATTATCAAGCAACTCATTCAGCCTAGCATTCTCCTCTAGCAAGAAGTTGGGATCATGTCGTACCTCTTCATCGGAGTCGGAGTTCAAATCCGAGTTGTGCTTCCCACCCTTCTTGGAGTGCGCCATGCTACAAAAGCCACCTTGTGCGATGAAGTTGAGGCCGATGAAGTTCTTGCCTGTGTGCCGCTTGTCCTTGCATCGGTCTTGCTCTTCATCGCTGCCCGAACCGGAAGAGGCGTCGCTTGAAGTGGAGTCGATGTCGCTTGCTCCGGCAACCATCGCTCGAGCCGTCTTCTTCTTGTACCCGCTGCTCTTCTTTGACCTTCTCTCGCCCTTGTCCTTGCGCTTGTCCTTGTAGTCATCCCGGGAGTGGTGCTTGTTGTAGTCGTACTTGGGCTTGCCCTTGTAGTCGTTCTTGATCTCCATGGCTTCAGGGCATTCGGTGATGAAGTTCCCGTGCTTCCCGCACCGATAGCACATCCCCGAGCTTCTCCTCGCATTCTTGCGGCTCTCGTACATCTGCCTAAACCTCTTGCTAAGGCAAGATCCTCCTCGCTAAGCAGCTCAAAATCCTCATCTGGCATGGACACAAGACAAGACAAAGAAAACTGCATGGCAGTAGAGTTAGCATTAGTCCTCGATCCTGAGACAAGAGCCAAACTATGAGGATCAATGGGGCTCTCGCTCTTGGCTCTCAGGCCACAATCCACCTCCGAAGACCTGAGCTTAGAGAACTGCTCATCCAGCATCAAGGTATCATACACGCTCGACTGCTCAATGGCCTCGACCTTGGCACTCCACACAGACCTATCCAATGCATGCAAAAGCTTGGTAGCTTGATCATGATCTGTGTATGGGAGCACTGTCACATTGGCCCTCATGTAGTTCACAATACTGGTGAAGTGATGAAACATCACATCGGTCAACTCACCGGGGAGATGAGTGAAGTTCTCGTACTCTCTCCGGTAAATGGAAAACAAACGAGCTTGCACCTGAGCATTGCCAACATGTGCATTCCGAAGCTTAAGCCATATCTTTTCAGCCACATCCTCTCCATACACTCGATCAAACTCCGAGGCACAGAGAGCATGGAACAAGTAATCAACGGCCTTGCTGTTGGCCTCAAACATGTCCCATGATCCTGGTGTTGACGGCTGTTAAGTACCTACTTTAGCCGTCAATATACTCATGAATAAAGGACAATAAGGCATTTCTTACACGTATTTAGTTGAGAACACTGTAGTTCCACTTGTCCTTGGAGATTATTCGATTGCAGGAAAATAAGTAGGAAAAGAGTGACAAACTCACCTTCTATGGTCCATGCCACATCTCCTCATCCTAGGTGGGCTACCAACAAGGATGCCATGCATGCACACCTGCCAACTAGGGAGCCATGCATGCATGCCATGCAAGCAATCCAAGTGAAGCAACTCCCGACGAATCAGAGCGTGACACGTGGACATCACATGGATCCATGGGCCCACAAAGGCATGCAAATCGCACCAAAATAGGGTGGACACCGGGAACCGACCTAAGGACCCACAGGACAGCCTCCAGGAGGAAGCACACCCCGAGTGGGGCCCACAGGGGGTCGGCCGACCCCACAGGTCGGCAGAACCGACCTTGTGGCCGCCACTCAGGGGCTTCCACGTGGTGTCTCCCCATTGGTCCTAGGCGCCATCCCCAGGGTGTTTGCATCCATTCCTCGCCGGTGCCCGGGCCTATAAATAGAAGGAGAGGGGGCTCACTTATGAACCATCCACACTTACAACACCTCTCTCACTTTTAGTCTCAAGGCTAGGAGGTAGGCTAGAGTAGTTCTAATTCAGGTTCCAAGTCTACTTTGGGATCTAGGTATGAGTTCTCTTGTATCTTATTTCATTTGTATGTCTTTGATCTACTTCTGTTATTTATCTATTTCATATAAAGTTGTGTTAGTATACATGAGTGATTTGTTCATGTGTTCTTCACCTGTTCATCATTTAGAGGCTCCTGTTCTTGATGAACAAGGCCTTTTGATCCACTTGACGGGTAACTTTCGCATGTTTCTGTTGTTTGTTCACAAGTTAGAGGCTCGTGTTCTTCATGAACACAACCCTTTGATCCAGTTGAACAGACATAGGAAAACACGAATCCGTTTGTGTACCTAACCTGGTTTGATCTAATTAGATGACATGACTGCGTTTGTATGAAGTCCGGCTAACAACATAAGCATGGTGCTTGGGTTGCGTAGCTACCTTACTTATGAGTTTATCCCACGGTTTGTCTTGGGGTAGGCCACGGTAGTGACAGCCGTTGGTCCCTCTTAAATCCCCCACATTCGGATAAGCTGTAGGAGTCTAAAATATAACAACCAGAGTTGTGCGGAAGCAACGCGGGAGGTTATCTCCTCGTGGTACCTGGGTGCTTAAGTCAATGTTCTTCAATGCTAGTGTATCTAACTCGTTCCTACCAGCTTTATGTGTATAGTACATAAGAACCTAGAACTAACTCGTATGTCGCCTCCTATGCCTAGGACCCCTTAGAGAGAGAGAGAGTGTGTGTGTGATCACACTACCCCCATTATCATATTTTACCCCTGCACTTGAGTGTCTGATTTATTTCTGTCTATGATCTATACTCATTGCAATAGAGTTGATCTTGTCATTCGGCCAATGCCTTCCTTGGATTCGATACCCTTTGGAATACTCATTTGGGAAAATGCTACAATGGTACTTCCGTGCGCTTGCGGACTCCTGTAATGTTAAGATTTACCAACCAGCATTTCTGGCGCTATTACCAGGATGGGTTCCAAACCTGTTCTTACGTGATTGCGTTAAGAAATGTCAACAAGCATTTCTGGCGCCATTGCCGGGGAAGGCTTAAGGATGACATATCAACACTTTGCATATGTTTATAATCATGACAGGAATAAAACAGTTCTCAATGCAGGCTAACTTGGATTGTCTTCTTTGTCTATTGATGATGAAGACAGGTAGTGCATGACTGGTTTCGACTTACCATCGAATTTCACTGAAGATCCTGAGTCACTCATAAGGAAGGCACGAACTCATTTCGGCTCTCCTTTGCGTGAACGTTCGGAAGTCGATCCAGCTTCCTTTGTGCCATCCGCATCAACTTCCATGGCCAACCCTGTCGAGAAGACTCTCCGCGAGTACTCCGCTCCCTCTGCTGACTAGGTGCCGACAAGCCCTGTGATGAACACTAGGAATGGAAACTTCGAGATCAAGACTGGCTTAATTACGATGGTACAGGCTAGCCCATTCTGTGGCAAGCCTAATGAAGATGCGAGCGTCCACCTGCAGCAGTTCCTGGAACTGTGCAGTACCTTCACTATACGAGGAGTGGAGGAAGATGCTATTCGTCTGTGACTGTTTCCCTTCTCCCTCTTGGGAAAGGCGAAGCAGTGGTTCTATGCTAACCGTGCAGAGATTAACACTTGGGCAAAGTGCTCCGCAACATTCCTCGCGAAGATCTTTCTGTTGGGCAAACCCAATGTCCTTCGGGGGCGAATTTCGAGTTTCCAGCAAGCGGCAAATGAGACTATCCCAGAAGCTTGGGAGAGACTCCAGGAGTACATCCTGGCGTGTCCTCATCATGGGATGGACAACTAGCTTATTCTTCAGAGTTTCTATAATGGGCTGACTCCGACAGCCCGAGGCCATATTGATGCTGCAGCTGGAGGGGCCTTCTTCTCTCTTACTATTACTGAAGCTACTACACTGATTGAGAAGATGGTTACCAATCAAGGGTGAAGTGATGATCGACTCCAGCCACATCAAAGGGGTACACATATCGTCAAGAAAGCGGATATGTTGCATGCCAAGATGGACCTAATGATGAAGAGAATGGATGATCTAGCCAATGAGAAGGCCGCCATGGCCACCACTACTCAAGCTATGGATGCTCGCATGACTTGCGAAGTCTGTGGTAATACTGGGCATTCAGGGAATTACTGCCCTGCTACTCAGGAGGATGTGATGTACATGAACGGCAACAACAACGGTTATCGTCCACAAGGAGGTCAAATGTGGAATCAATCGCGCCCTTATTATTAGGGAGGTAATCAAGGTAATTCTTTCAACCCAAACCAACCTTCCTTGAAAGATCTAGTCTTTGGGCAAGCTAAGATTAATGAAGGTTTTAATAAGAAAACATCTGCCTATGATAAGACTTTTGAGAGCCTTAATGTTAAAATTGATAGCCTTTCTTCTACCCTTAAAGACCAGTTGTGCTTTAATAAGATGATAGAAACCCAGTTGGCTCAACTAGTCGCTTCAGTTCCACCAGTTGAAAATGCAAAAGCGGTAGTCACGAGAGGGGGTAAGACCACTCGCGATCCGCCTTATCCTAACCATGCAGGAACAAAGAAAAGCACAAGAGGGGATGAAGAGCTCAGTGGAGAACCACTTGGCATGCAGGAGCCCTCACAAACAAGAGCACCTGAAGACAGGGCAGATAAACCTGAGTTTATTGAAACAAATTTATTGCCATTCCCTCAGCGAAACAGGAAGACAACAGTGGATGAGCAATTCACTTGTTTTGTGGATATGATTCAAAAGGTATATATCAATGTTCCACTCCTCGAGGCAATGTGTGTACCCACGTATGCACGTTACCTCAAGGATATCCTCACTGAGAAGTGAGCTCTACCCATCTCGGAGGTGGTAAAGCTCACAGAAGAGTGTAGCGCGGTTATACTCAATCGTCTTCCAGAAAAGAAGAAGGACCCAGGGTGCCCCACGATCACATGCACAATTGGAACACAGAGATTCGACCATGCTCTCTGTGATCTTGGCACCAGTGTTAGCATCATGCAAAAGGTAGTTTTCGACCAACTCAATTATACGGAATTATCCCCAACCACCTTGCAGCTGCAGCTAGCCGATTCCTCAGTCCGGTATCCAGTGGGGATAGCAGAGGACATTCCGGTGAAGGTCCGAGACTGCTTCATTCCAGTGGACTTTGTAGTACTTGACATGGACATTGGTAATGAAGTACCACTCATTCTGGGACATCCATTCCTGAGCACGGCCGATGCACAAATTGATGTTGGCGCTGGAGTAATCCGTCTCCACATCAATGGCAAGGAAGAAAGGTTTGAATTCCGCCCATGTAAGGAACAATGCTCAATGGTTGAAGGCACACCAGGAACGGGCACTCCTGCCCAAAGAAGTGAAACTATGCAACCACAAGTGGATAGCCTCATTGCCTTTATGAAGAATTTCTAGAAGCAAGAGCAAGAGCAAATGAGTGCAGGACAGAAATCATATTGGAAATCCAAGTCCCAGTCCAAGGCACCACTCCCCGCACCTCGTAAACCACAGACGACCAAGAAGGTGTGGAAAAGAGTGGACAGGGAGCTGACTCCCTCGTCTCCAAGAGCGGCTGACCCTACACTAAGGTAAGTAATGTGGGAGATAGTCTGGCTCTAGAAGACTTAAAACAAAAGAGCCCTTCGCCGACAGGTAAGATCGGTAAGTTATCCTATTCAATAAAAGTTCTGACCTCTAAAAAGAATCAAGATATCCTTGCTCCTGATGAGGACATTGCCACGCTGGATACGCGCACGCCACATCCTTTCCCACGCTACAAGTCATCTCCAACTCAGCTGCCACGTTCGGTTCGGATTCAGCCGACATCCCTACACGATTTCGGCGATATCTCTCTCATCCGGCATCGAAACGAGGCGTATAAGGATGCGTTGGAAAGGGGACGACAACACCGTCGTTATGGTTCTGGTCCCAGCTCCAGAAGGTTCATGGATCATGTTGTGTGACTACGACAAGGTGCTGCATCACCTTTTTGGGCCATTTGGGCCGTGTATCGTGTCGGGCCTTAAGCCCAGGTTGAGGACGCCCCCCTGGTCGCCCCCTCAACCCTAGGTCACCCCTTAGGGGTTAAAACTCAGTAGCCGCCATCGTTTAGACTTGGGTTTTGTTTAATAGGTTTGTGATTTCCGTCGAGGATCAAACTTTCGTCATAGCCACTGTACCGCCGAGGTCTTTTGCTGTGATTCAGGGCCCCCGTTCTTGTTCGTCACCACTGTGTCGATTAGTCCTTTTGTGATCTGAACTTGAACCCCATACTCTTTCGCTTCAATCCATATTTGCAATTGTCAGATTACGTGCTTAACTTTCTTGCTTGTGTCCTCGATTCGCTTGCAGGGAAAAGCCTTTGTGGCGAGGTCAATCAAGTTGTTCTTGGTTGATAACCAACGGAGCAGTGGTGTAACGGTTGCGGGGTCCGAATCGTGTGTTGATTCGAAGCCAAGATCATCAATGTCGAGTCTCCACCAATCGACTTATCCTCTACCTCTCGGAAGATCGGGCCATCGCCTATCAGCTCCATTCTATTCGCGCTTTGTCGAAATACGAGCTCATAGGTGAACTCCATCCGGACAACTCCCTTGAGTCTAAACTGTACTAGAGATAGTTGCGATAGTTGGAGGAGCAGAGGGCTTACTACGCATGGATGGGATACCACCCTCCACAGCAGTGAGCCTGAAGCTAGCTTGGGGGAGGACTCCCCTTCTGAGGTAACTTGTATCTTCTATTATTTTCAGAACCCCGTATGCTAAAAACACATAAAAATCTGAAAAAAGTTAAAAAGACCAAAAATATTTATTTGCTTTCTTAAATTAGTTTGTTTTCATATGCGCAGTAAGAGTGTTCTTATTCTCCATGGTTAAATGATGAATAGTTGCTCTGTTTATTCCTCTTGTATGCCTTGTTTACAACTTAGTATCCTATCTAAGTTTTGAGTTTGTTGGCTAGTATGATCGAACCTGAGCTTGAAATTTGTGGGTAGCAAAAAGCATGATCTTTGCCTAAGTTATTGCAAGATATGATATGGTACAATAGAGTTACTATGAGCTAGCACTAAGTGATGTTTGATATCTGGAGTATTCTTTTGAAAAATGTTAAAATGATAAGTTCCTCAATGATAAGAAATTCCTATCCAAGGCCATATGTAGATTTTAGCTTCTGTTAAATCTCCACATATGCTACCTAATTTCTTCATTGAGTCTTGTCGAATTGTTGTGATCCTCGGCGAGTAAACTTGTCATACTCCTATGATCAAGATCACGTACACACCACCATATGCGAAACTTCTACACTGGAAGTTAGCAACCATCATTTCATCCATTTCCCATCCATTCCACAAAATAAAGCTCCGCGCATGTTCCATGATTACTCTCCCTCCAAAAATATTCAGCAAGGACTATGGGCTATGTAAAAAAAACATGCTCAAGGGCGTGCATATAAAAAAAAGAAGAGAAGAGTAAGGAGACATAGCCCAAGTCTCAAAAAATTTCAAAAGGGAGGAGAGTAAAATCATGCAAAGAGGAGTTCATTATCCATCCACCATACACACACTTTTGCACATCTTGATCAAGGTGTATGACTTGTTCTCCCAATGATCCGGTTTTCGACTCGACAATACATGAGAAACAAGTATGCCACATGTTTTCCCTACCTACAACTCCACAAATCAGCCTATTAGGAGTAGGTAGTGAAAGAAGGCAAAACAATGTCTTGGTGAGGAATCATACACATTGAGCGATCCGAGAGTATCATTTGAGGAACTTTGATTTCTTTCTGAAAAACCTGCAAAACCTCCGGATTAATAACTGATCAAGGTACATGTGATTAGTAATCTTTATACAACCATTCTATCTTTCAACCGCCCAAGGCAGGTGAAGCTACACGCCCCATATCAATCGAGTGTAAGGTAAGATCAATGCCAACTTCTTCAATCCTTGATAGAGTACCTAGCTGTATCTTGTTATACACTAGGAATACAACATCGTAGCAACTCCTGATCAACCAACCTAAGTCCTTAATCTCTTGCTCGGGACGAGCAAGAGGCTAGCTTGGGGGAGTTGTTGACGGCTGTTAAGTACCTACTTTAGCCGTCAATATACTCATGAATAAAGGAGCATAAGGCATTTATTACATGTATTTAGTTAAGAATAATGTAGTTCCACTTGTCCTTGGAGATTATTCGATTGCAGGAAAATAAGCAGGAAAAGAGTGACAAACTCACCTTCTATGGTCCATGCCACATCATCCTAGGTGGGCTGCCACACCTGCCAACTAGGGAGCCATGCATGCATGCATGCCATGCAAGCAATCCAAGTGAAGCAACTCCCGACGAATTAGAGCGTGACACATGGACGTCACATGGATCCATGGGCCCACAAAGGCATGCAAATCGTGCCAAAACAGGGTGGACACCGGGAACCGACCTAAGGACCCACAGGACAGCCTCCAGGAGGAAGCACACCCCGAGTGGGGCCCACAGGGGGACGGTCGACCCCACAGGTTGGCCGAACCGACCTTGTGGCCGCCACTCAGGGGCTTCCACGTGGTGTCTCCCCATTGATCCTAGGCGCCATCCCCGGGGTGTTTGCATCCATTCCTCGCCGGTGCCCGGGCCTATAAATAGAAGGAGAGGGGGCTCACTTATGAACCATCCACACTTGCAACACCTCTCTCACTTTTAGTCTCAAGGCTAGGAGGTAGGCTAGAGTAGTTCTAATTCAGGTTCCAAGTCTACTTTGGGATCTAGGTATGAGTTCTCTTGTATCTTATTTCATTTGTATGACTTCGATCTACTTCAGTTATTTATCTATTTCATATAAAGTTGTGTTAGTATACATGAGTGATTTGTTCATGTGTTCTTCACCTGTTCATCATTTAGAGGCTCTTGTTCTTGATGAACAAGGCCTTTCGATCCACTTGACGGGTGACTTTCGCATGTTTCTGTTGTTTGTTCATAAGTTAGAGGCTCGTGTTCTTCACGAACACGACCCTTTGATCCAGTTGAATAGACATAGGAAAACATGAATCCGTTTGTGTACCTAACTTGGTTTGATCTAATTAGATGACATGACTGCGTTGTATGAAGTCTGTGCTTAAGCTACGGTACTCGATGTAATTGGCTGGTTTATCTGGTGGCTTGACCTGGGTCACAATAGCCCGGGCCGGTCAAGTCCGGCTAACAACGTAAGCATGGTGCTTGGGTTGTGTAGCTACCTTACTTATGAGTTTATCCCACGGTTTGTCTTGGGGTAGGCCGCGGTAGTGACAGCCGTTGGTCCCTCTCAAACCCCCCACGTTCAGATAAGCTGTAGAAGTCTAAAATATAACAACTGGAGTTGTGCGGAAGCAACGCGGGAGGTTATCTCCCCGTGGTACCTAGGTGCTTAAGTCAATGTTCTTCAACACTAGTGTATCTAACTCGTTCCTACCAGCTTTATGTGTATAGTACATAAGAACCTAGAACTAACTCGTATGTCGCCTCCTATGCCTAGGACCCCTTAGAGAGAGAGAGTGAGTGTGTGTGTGATCACACTATCCCCATTATCATATTTTACCCCTGCACTTGAGTGTCTGATTTATTTCCGTCTATGATCTATACTCATTGCAATAGAGTTGATCTTGTCATTCTGCCAATGCCTTCCTTGGATTCGATACCCTTTGGAATACTCCTTTGGGGAAATGCTACAATGGTACTTCCATGCGCTTGCGGACTCCTGTAACGTTAAGATTTACCAACCAGTATTTCTGGTGCTATTACCAGGGTGGGTTCCAAACCTATTCTTAGGTGATTGCGTTAAGAAATGTCAACACCTGGAAGAATGAAGTTGTCTGGAATGACATAATTAGAATTTTGGGTCACATCCCAGATCAGAGTCCCCTTCCCACGCAAAAACACGCCCATGCACCTCTCCCACATCGGGTAATTCTTGCCATCGAAGTGCGGAAGACCCGACCCCTTACCATAGTCGCCCATCTTTGGATCTTAGACTCGTTAGAATCACGAAGATCCGTAATTGGCTCTGATACCAATTGAAGGACCGAATAGGCGACCAGAGAGGGGGGAGTGAATGGGAGCCGATAAAAAATTCTTCCCGAAGGATAAACTCGGCCTATACCCCGATTGCCACTCCGATCAGTCGCACACACCAACGAAGCTCTAGACTAGGGACACACAAGCCTACGAGTCCTAGAGAGAAGCCATGAATCAAAGAGCGGCAGCACTAGACAAGAATCAAAAGACTTAGCCAAATCTGCGAGGCCCTGGGCAGACAATCCGCATGGGTACGACAGACAGTCCGTGAGTCTGGTGGACAGTCCGTGAACCCTAGGCAGACAGTCCGAAAACCAACACCGAACGTCCAGTAGCGCACCGAGGAAATTCGGACAGTCCGGGAACTCGCGGACGGTCCGGCCCCACCTGGCGGACAGTCCGGCAAACCTCTCCCAAACAAAAATCTCGAACACAACAGATCGAAACTCGAGCACGCACGAACATGAATGAATAGGCGAAGAACACGCCACTCGGAGACGGTCTGCAAGACCCTCACGGACGGTCCGCCAAGCTCGGACAGAAGCAGAAACAGCACGCGCGCAAAGGTCAACCCCTCCTTTCCATCACCGGATCTCCCAAACCACTTGAGCTCTTGAGACAAGATTTGGGGGAGATGAGAAGCGTCACTACATGAAGCTATGCCCCAAAAATCTTGGCCTCTAACTCACTAAAACACCAGGAATCGCGGATCACATGAACCACCACCAAGAACTTGGGCTCCTACAAGAACTCACAAATCGAAGGATTTTCCCGGTGTTTGAGGGGTCAAGATCACACCCAAAGATGCTCAAGGCATCCACCCATGATCCCCTCAAAGAAATCCGAGGAAAAACACCCTCAAATCAACGAATCGAGCGAAGAACAAAACACCCCGAAAATAGCTCTGAAAAAGACACGAAAATCACAAAGAGCTAGGAGATCATTACAACACCGAATGCTTCCATACATCCAGAGGTTAGAGACTATACAAGAATCTAGCCCAAGGAAATACTGGGAAAAGAAGCAGTCCAGAGCGATCTACCGGGGGAGGAAACCCTAGAGTCCAAGAGAGAGAGATGGCATCCACCTCTCTGCTATTTATACGAAGTCCACCAGAGGAGGCAAATGACCACGCTACCCCTACAACTTAAAATGAAGATACAAACCCCTCAGGGGCAATGTGGTCAAGTCTTCGGATATTCCCATCGAGCGGACACGCTTCCACCGCGGACTTGCTTAGCCTCGACGCAAGCCCCGTGATCACGCCACGTGCCGCCCGCCTCGAAGCTTCCTGACGCTCCCGGATCACCTTCTCCGTCGCATCGGGCCTCCAGACTTGGTTTTGCGGCCCAAACCAAGAAACCGTCCACCGGTGGTTTTGTGGGCAAACCACCAAACTCTGCGTGCAAGCTTCGGCCTCGAACCGCCACCTTGCACTGGCCCATGTCCATGACTTCAACTTGCTTGTCTTGCACCGTACGCCTCGCACTTGACCCCATCGGCCACCGGGTCCATTGAACCAAGCCTACTTGCCTCTCCATCACCCGGAGGCCGCCACGGCTAAGGCCTTTCGCGCTTGTTCTTCACCTGCACCAACACGAGTCAAGCCGCAACCTGTACCTGCACACTGAGCCAGGCATCAGTCCACACAACATTGTCAATCACTCATCACTAAGGAGCGACCCTCCACTGGTCCTTGGACACACCTGGTCCTTACTCGGCAAGACCTAGGCTTTTCCAGATTGGATCTGGGAGCCCGGTGGTTGGAGCTCTCAGGCGATTCATGGATCGCTCCGGAGTTTGCTTCTGTGGTGTTCGCGGTGTCGGGGAGGAAGCAGGTGACTTCCCTAATGGTGATCCGACCCCTAGGAGGACACGTGAAGCCAGCAGCCTTCTCGTCGGCGGTGGAGTCGAAGCCGTGAGTCCTGAAGGGGATGCCCACTCCCAATGCGGTGAGGATGAGACAGCTGCGCAGGATCTTGACTACTGCCATCGAGCCCACCAATGCTTCGGCGAAACCCTACCTGGCGCGCCAGCTGTCGGTACAATGGTCCCGACAGTGCACCAGGGGGTTAACGATGGTGGTAGATTGTGTAGAGGGGATCGGTGGAGCTAGGACTAGATGGTGAACACAAAGGACACAGGGGATTTTACCAGGTTCGGGCCGCTAGGAAGTGTAATACCCTACTTCATGTGCTTGGAGGTTGTATTGCTATTTGCATATGGGAATTCAGATGTTTTGGTGGGGGTCCCTGCCACCCCTTATAGCCCGGGGTCAAGGTTACAGATCACGTGGGATCTATCCTAGTCGGCTACGGGTTGATCTTTCTTCAAGTACAACTAATATCTTTCCTAACCGACTAATTCTATCTATGGTAGTATATCTCTTCAGGCGTCGCCTCATCTTGAACCGTACGCCCGTACCGAATGCCGCCCGTATGGGCCCTATCATGCCATCCGAAGTATTCATCCAGGCCCATGTGTGTGGCACCCCGGGGTATATCCCCCACAATTTGCGAGCTGATCACTGGTAGAAATCTGCTCCAGACTGATTTTCCCATCCTCCACACACATCGTGATATAATGATACTTGGTCTTGATGTGTTTGATCCTTTCATGGTGGATGGGATTCTTTGCTAAATCAATGGCTGATTTGTTATCCACCCTTAGAATTGGCACTCCAGGTCTGATTTCAACCAGATCCTTCAGCAACCGAGCCAGCCAAACTCCCTGACAAGCACCATATGCTACAACTATGTACTCAACCACACAAGATAATAGTGCAACCACCTTCTGCTTCCCTGAGTTCCATGTAATTGAACTTGAACCAACACAATACAACATACCACTAGTGCTCTTTCGATCATCAATGTCACCAGCATAATCAGTTTTAATCACTATCACTATAGTCAATCAACTGATGATCTCCACACTTCCCCTTTTTTATAACACTCCATTATCAAGTGTCCCAGCCACATACCGTAGAAGATGCTTCACTACCGCGCGTTGATCTTCCGCGGCTTCTCCATAAACCCGCTCACATAATTGACTACAAATGTGATGTCAGGACTTGTGTTCATCAGGTAACGGAGCCCCCCAACAAGACTCATGTACTTCATTACATATACTAGTGGGCTCTCACTTTCGTTGCTTAGCTTCAGCCTTGACTCCATGGGAACTACACAAACATTGCAATCAGACAGGCCACTCCTCTACCAGCTTTGCAACATAGCAGTCTGCCCAATCCTGATCCCCTCGTCTGTCGGTTGAACCTCAAGGCCAAGATAGTATGACAGTAATCCCGGACCACTCATACTGAACATCTTCTTCATCTCTGCCTTGAATTTGTTGATCCCGGAGCACCCTGTGATGATCAGATCATCCATATACACCCCAAATATGAGCCATGCTCCGCTTCACTCTTCCGGAAACCAAGTGTCAGTAGTGTGCTGTCCATCTTGGCATTCAAGGCCTTGGGCACCTATCTCAAGCCATAGAGTGCCTTCTTCTACTTTCCACCCTTAACCACAAAACCTGCAGGCTGTGCCACATACACTTCCTCCTGTAGATTTCCATTCAGGAATACACTCTTCGAATCCATGTGATGCACCTCCCATCCATCATGTGCAGCCACAACTAGCAACACACGAACAGATTCTAATCTAGCTACTAGAGCAAAAACTTCACTAAAATAAATACATGGGCACTGAACATACCCCTAGGCCACTGAACATTTCCTTCGTGCTGTACTTACCAAATTGCACCGAGGTAGGGGCGGAGATGGGCCTTAGACCACTAAGGCAATGGCCTCGGGCATGGGCCCAGAAAACTCTTATACCCTCTGTATTTTTCCATAGCCCAACAAACATTTTTGTGTAGTGGTCCTAGCCTTCGTCATAGCCCAAGTCGATTTGTGGCCCAAAAAATCGCTCGACCAGCCCCGAATGGCCTTCTGCACTCGCTCCTGCCGTCCCCACATCGCTACTCCGTGCCTCCGCCTCTCTCTCGCGGCAACCCTAGCGCTAGTGAAGTAGTGAGCTTGCGAGCGCCCGGTGGCTGGGCAGTTGGCGGCGGCACTAGCGCGCATCAGCTGGGCAGGTGGACATCTCCTGTCTCTAGATCTCCCACTCAGGTCTTGAGCACTCACCAGTCTTCAGTCCCCAAGGTGCCTGGCGCCGACGACCTGGCGAGGCGCCCAGCCGGCGAATCCAATCGGCCAAGGCCAGGCACTTAAGCAGGTCAGTTTTGGTGTGAATCCCTAATGCCCAATATGCAATCCTTAGTTCCCCATGAGCATATTGTAGATTGAAATTGAATCAGGAACTGGGTTGAATATTGAGCACCGATATTATTTATGTACTGTTTTGCAGATTGTAGATTAGCATTACTCAGTTGGTGTCAATGAATACCTTTACTAAGTGGCCCTAGACGTTAAAATATGCCAGCTCTGCTGCTGCACCAAGGTAAACTCTCCTCTCTCTGTGCACAACACCTTCAGCTTGCGGCCCAACTACAGCTCCGACACCGCCTTGAATCGCTGCTGGCGTCTGGTCCTTGCTCGCGAGAAGACAAAACCATATGAACTGGCTCATGTTGTCTACCAGCAGCAAGAAGTAGCAGTTATCGCTCAGTGTCGTCGGCATGATGGGCCCGCAGATGTCGCCGTGCACCAGCTTGAGCACCCCTCCGCTCTACACCGTGCCTGCGCTGGGAATGGGCTCCTTCTCTGCTTCCTGGCTAGGCAGCTGAGACACAACTGATCAACGTGATCAATGTGCGGCAACCCCCACACCATGTCGCCGCTCTGAAGATTCCACATCACTTGGAGGCTGATGTGGCCGTAGTGCTGGTGCTAGAGCCACGCCTTATCAGCCCACCGTGCCGTCAAGCACACCGGACGCGTGATGTTGAGGTGGATGGAATACAGCCGGCTGGGGAGCGTTGTACCTGAGCAAGAAGACGGTTTTGCTCATCCATCTGCTCGACACTGATGAGGTTGGTGTCGAGGTGTGGGATGTAGTAGACGGCGTTGAGCTAGCAGTGCTCCCCATCTTGCAGGAGAACAGCACCGTCCCGTGTGAGGTACAGCTTGTTGTTGGCGCGTGGCGGCAGTGCTTCGTCATCCTCGGCATCGGCCTAATGCACTGCGTGCAGCCGCCCGCCGGCATCCTCCAGCGTCAGTGTGGCAAGGTTCGCCAAGCCCTGGATCACGATGGCCACCTAACGCAAGGACTTGGGGACGACACGGAGAAGTTTCTCGACCACCCGCCACCGTGGAACCGTCCACCCCCCACGGCCTCAAGCTCGGTGACGAGGTTTTGCAGACAGATCGAGAAGTCGTCGACGCTCTCACTAGTGGTGAACTTGATGTTCTCAAACTCTTGAAGGAGGCGCTGCACCTCCGTCTTTTGGACCCGATTGCTGCCGACACGCCTGGCCTTCATCGCGTTCCACACCTCCGGTGTGTTGTCCTTTGCCGCCAGCACTGTCACCTCCGACGACACAACACTGGTGATCACGTCGAGCGCCATGCGGTTCTCCAAGAATGATACACTACCGGGCTCGATCGCCTCCCAGGAATGATCTCTCAGCCAGTGCGTGTAGTTGGTCTTTGTGAGCTTCAACCAGTTCAGCGCAGCGCCGACGATCTCTCGCACAATGCGCACCGTCTTACCGTTCCTGCCAGGTTTCTTCAGCGATTCGAGAGGGGTCTTGACATTATCGTTGACCTTCTTCTTCTTGTTGTTGTCACCCGCCATGAGCTTGTAGCCGATCGCCGGATCATGATACCAGCAGCGGTACCTCGCCACGATCGATTCCCTCGGCTCCTCCTCCCGGCTCTTGACACCAAATGTTGGAATCCTGGCGAGCTCCCATCACCGGCGATCTCTGAACACCTGTGCTCACTAGCTCACGAACAGAGAGACAAGAAAAACAAAGTATTTGGTGTTGCAAAATGGCAATGTTTTCTTCATTGATCAACAAGCTAAATAGGCGAATAACAAACTCCAAATTGTGGCTGCTAACAGCCCTACATGCGTGGCATGCCTCTTGACTCGTCTGCGCCATCCCACAGCCACACCACACCGCGCACTCCCCTGAATTCTAGGACACGACGCTCTCTACATGTTTGTCAAGCTCCTACAGACTCGTTTAGCCCAGCAACATGCTGACTTATTCAGCTAAGACATACACACATGTGTACACGATTACTATTGGAATTCCGACGAGCTCACGTTGTTGGCGTTTCTTAACGTCACCACTAGTTGTACACCTAGAGGGAGCGTATAAGAACAACCGGGTATACCGCAAGCGCACGGAAATACCGCTGTAGCACTTCCCCAAGGAAGGAGAGTATTCCAAGGGTATCGAATCCAAGGAACGGAGTGTACTATCTCCTACTCTAGTATAGATGATCCAAGGACACAACACTGATTGATAGGATAGGTAGAAAGGATCTGCCTCGACCAAGCGCAGAGTCTAGTTACGGTCTCTCAGGTATAGCACTCACTTCAGGCACCAAGCATAAGGCCAATGTGTTGGCTCAAGCCCAACTCGGTACGCGACGTAGAGGGTTGACAAAGGGTCCAACAGACTGTCACCACTGCGGCCTACCTCTACGCTACGATCGTACGTGGTCTTCGAAGGATAGCTTATGGTCCAGACACCTCGTCTACACCACTTACTATTACTACAAATCCGCGAGGGAGATACTGGCACTAGCTCAAGGTATGCTCTATCACTCATGCAAGATCACAAATGCACTTTGATCTAACTAGAAACATGCAGGAGCTTCACTTTACTCTAATAGACAAGCTGGCAAACTAGATGCAAACTTATGATCTAAGTCTACTGGATCAAAAGGGTTGTGTTCGAAGAACACAAGTCTCTAAACCAAGAACAAACGAAGAACACAAGAACAAAGCAACTAAGCATGCATACGACTTTAGTCTAAATAGGAAATATCGAAATACTCACTTTAGTCTAGTTGAAGAACAAAGGCACCGTTGAGGATCGTTCTTGAGGAAGATGTCATGAATCATGACATGGCCTCAAGCCTCCCACCTCATTTCCTAGCACTAATCCTATACAAAGAGCTCTCCTCTCCTAAAGAGAGAGGCTCCAAGCCAAAATGAAGAGGAGGAGGAGAAGTGTGTGTCCCAAATGAGAGCCCCTCCCCTCTTATTTATAGAGGAGGGGGTGGCTTGCTTCGGTGCTCCAAGTGCTCCATCTTGTGCAGCCATCCTTGGGTGCCACCAATAGGAGAGAGACACATGGCGAGAAATCTTGCAATGCACTCTTCTCTAGCTTCTAGGGGAAGGAACCAAACCGACCTTGTACCGGCCAATCAGCAAGCACCATGTCACCGATCCACCCCGGAACGTTGCAAGGGATCAACCAGGAAGCAACACGTGGAAGCAGATGGCGAATGGAGGCTAGAAGAGAGCGGCTGAACCTGGGTTCGGCCGACCGTGGCCCACCTCCTTTTGGCCCGTGCTTTCTCTGGGTGACTGATGTGTGGGCCCTTATGACGGTTCCAGGTGCATACCGAGTTTTGAGGTGGTTTGGGTCCCTGGTGGGCCCTTGGATCCTTGTGCTGCACACGTGGCAGTGTCTGATTCGTCGGGAGTTGCTTCACATGGATTGATGAGGTGTCATGGACACATGGCATCCAATGTGGCACACGTTGCCACGTGGTCTAGTGTGGGTCCTACCGAGCTCACAAGATATCTTGTCTTATGCATATCTTTCTCATCCGGACTCCAAAGTAGACAAATGATATATCCATTTCGATCGTCTCGATGAGCCCGTCGCAGTGGTGCAGTCGAAATTGGAATTTGAGGATGTTTATGATGACGTCCTTTAATAGCCATTGGACCACTTGCTCTTAATTGTACCATTTGGCATGTATTTCGGTGCATCCTGCAACAAAAGCTGGAAACACCAACACTTGTGGAAACTATCAGTATCAAGCCCTATTCTAGTGTTGATGACCCATTTACATTTATTTTACACAGGTATTGACGGTGTAAAAGCAACACTTTTCAACCGTCAACAGCACCCCCACACTTGACGTTTGCTCGTCCCGAGTAAAGGGAGTCAGATCAAGGTGAGACATGATATCCAAAGGTATGAAGCGAGCATAAGAGATATTCCAAACCATACCTTGTACTTGTGAACTCTGAAGTGTCTATCATGCTATCTTGGGTAGTTGAAGAATGGAACGGTCATGAATCAAACCACTCCTGCTCATCATGCTAAGTAACTTGGGGTTTTGCAATAAATTTTCAAAACAAACCTTTGCTTAGCTCCTCATTTGGTTCTCTCGGATCGCTCAATGTGTATATGTCCTCACTAAGGCATTAGATTGTCTTTCTTCATCCTACTTCTAATGATGGCTACATGTGGAGCTCAGGGTAGGATAAAGAGAAAGCACACTTGTATCACATATATTGCAAAGTCAAAAACTGGATCCACAGAGAGAATCAAATCATACCATCAGATCAAGAGGTACACGTGTATAGGTATGGTGAGTATGGTAAGGTGGATACTAGGCCCGGAAGGGGTGCTAGATATTACCATACATATATGATGAGAGTTGGTAGATGGTAAGGTGGACACTAGCCCTGGAATGGACACTAGTTATTACCATCTAAGTTATGGAACTCCTTTTTGCATGACCATCTCTCTCCTTTTTCTCCTTTGTTTTGGACATGGGCTATTCTTTCTTTTCTTTTTCTTTTTTTTCATCATGCCTTGAGCATGTGTCTCTCTTTTTTTCATAGCACATGTCTCTTTTTTTAAGGACTTTTGGAGAGAGATGTCACACCACATATGGAGCTTTATTTTTTATGAAATGGATGAATGATACAATGCTAACTTCCAGTGTAGAAGCATAGCAAGGGGAAATAGGTGGTGTGCACATGAATCTTGATCATGAAAGTAATGAAAAGAATTCTCACAAGGGTCACAGAATTTGACAAAGCTCAATGCAATAACAAGCAGCATATGAGTAGAAGGTTTTCAACTATGAACATCATATGGCTCTAGTAGGACGATGGCATATCAAAGAGGAGCTTTGCAAAGGGTTTTCAAGTTTTCAAATAAAATTCCCAAGCACTCAAACATTCAGAGCGAAGATCATATCATCAAACCATATCACAAACACCAGATAAGCATGAGTTCCCTAATGATATTTGTTCACAAGCATCAAGACGATGAGTAAGGAATAAAACATATGCAAGCCAACCACAAGAACCACGTAGAGCAAGCATAGCACGAATTGTTGAGTTTGAATTCAAATGATAGGAATTGAAATTCAAACAAACTCATGTATAAGGATAGAGTGAGATAGAGGGTGCACATACCATCGCTTATGAAGGATAAGAGATCAAGGGAGACTAGTGGTGATTCGGCTGACCATAAGGCAGCCGACTCAGTCTAGTTTACCTTGCTCTTGTCATGAAGGCGTAGTCGATGTTGTGCAGCGCTTGTGTGGGAGTTCTTGAGTGGATATGTCGATGATAAGTTCGAGAGAACTCCCCCACACTAGTGCTTGAACCTGGTGCTTGTTCTTCAAACAAAAAGTGGAAACAAAAGAGGGACTCTACCGTTTCGAGAACCATAGAGCCTTTATTCAAATTCAAATATTTTTGTTGTTTGTTTTTTTTATTGTCACCATGTCATTTACTCAAGAAGGGTTAGATCAAGATTGCATTCCATAAACAAAGGGGAATATACTTACCTTGGACCTTTGAGAGGTCATACGTACCACCTTTGCATGATGTGCAACATGAATCTGACACCTCATCTTACCTTCCCATTTGAATTTAGCTCAATGACTTATCCATTCAAATTTGACAATTTTCTGTAGGATTTAGTCAGCATGCATGCAACCAAGATCCATGAAGATATAACTCTAAAGTTCATCAATCAAAACTTGACACCATGTCTTGTTCTGACTGAAGAAGACAGTTTTAACCTAAGCACCATGCTTAATTTAAAACAGTCTATGAATGTGTGAGTACTTCAAACATTCAAACCAGAGCATAAGAACATAAATGAAGGAAGCAAGAAAGCATGATCAAGCTATTATCAACAAGGGACATAAGCATGAGCATAAGACAGTGAACCTCGGGAGCCTCCCAGAAGGGCTTTGTTTAATGTCAAAAGCAGGACTTACCTAGCTAGTGGGCAAGATGCAAGAGCTAACATCATCACCACACTAGGATAAGATTTGGTAGAGGAGGAACTTTACTCAGGATGCTCACATACCTCCCCCACACTTGAAGTTTACATTGTTGGGCAACAAAACTCAAGTGTGTGGTGATCAAGCTTCCTTTTGTAAATGTTCCCTCACCAAAGCTTATATAGGTGTTGCAGCTGATGTGGCTCATATGTTCGTAGGCATCACCTGTCCATCTTTCTTTTCAATCTCCACCTGAAAGGTTAGCGACCAAAAATACCCGAAGGACAACTTATCCTAAAAACATGTTCTTGCTTTTATTTGAAAAGGGAAATAAAACCTAAGCTAATCCAGGCTATCTCCTGGTAGTGCTTTGTTTATTTAAAGTCATAAGCTCGACCATGGGAACTTCATCTTGCAGCTACCGTTGGTGGTGTCATTCCCATCTCACCACCAATCCTTGATGTATCAGTGAAGCTTCAGCTGCAAGGTTAGTGCCACAGTGCACACACGAAATCTGCAATGCTTATGGTAAATATATGCATCTACAACTAACCTTCTGTACTTTCTACAAAAGAGGACCATAAGGTGATTGCAGCCCTCATGCGTGCTCAGCGCACTAAGCATGTCTGACTCTAGAGGGACATGATGCGAGCATGGTCTGTATGGTGAATCAAGAATGAAGCTACCATGCTCGTGCGTGGAATCCTTTCTTCCGGACTTCAGAGTCAGTGCCTCGAAAGGTTCTGTGGCCCATGAATTCTCCATCTCAAGAGAGTCATCATGGAAGCTCGATGTTGACTCTCGATCATGATCGAAAGCAACATGATATGGGCCAATAGGAAGAGGCTGAAACTCGGTCGAGGGTGATGACGATCGTTCTCCTTCACAAAGGTGAGGAGGGTCTTCCGAGTCGTACTCATGAGGAGTAGAAAGTTCTATACCCTCAATGAGAACAGGCTCGGATGACATGAATGGAGGTATACATGTCGTCTTCTCGAGCGGGTTTTGTTGGGGAAGAGGCTTCACCATAGTATGTCCCAAACAAGGGGTAGTAGTGGCGGAAGTGGCTTCCCCAAGATTACCATCTAGGCTCCCTATGGATTCCTCAAAGAATTTCTCTAGCGGGGAGCCTAGGAGTAGAACAGGATCGAGGACATCGAAGATGTGAAAGTTTAAGGTAGCTTCGATCCTGTCTATGATGAGCGGCACGACACTTGCGATCCCCCGACATTCAAGAACATGCCCAAAGGGACAAGTCTCGAGGAGCATGTCGGATGGTGCTAGCGGAACTTTTCCTAAAAGAGTTTCCGCTAAGTGCCATGGCATGATGTTAACCTCCATGATGGGGTCACAATGGGCCTCTACGACAATCCCTCTAACAGAACAAGGAATAACCAAAGAGGGTGTACTATCCCAAAATGCTTCGGAAAAGCATATCACTCCATCTGGCCATTCCTTCTTCATGGCCTCCTCAGGAAATGCTTCGTCAGGAGGATCAAGAGGCGAAGGAGATACCGTAGGTCTAGGGAAAGGTTTTGCCAGAGGATGTCTAGATGGTTCAGCATGGACAGAAATGGTTTCCCCAAGTTCTTCTTCTAGGTTTCCTTGAGATTTAGCAAGAAGTTTTTCCAAGGGGAAACCTAGAAGAAGATCAAAATCCACGATGTCATAGACGTGGAAATCTAATCGCACCTCTATGTCATCAATGGTGATCGGCACGTCCCTAGCAATCCCTCGGCATGGAAAAACACAGCGCCACCTGGGACTATGGAAAAGTCTATCAGTCGGGATCAAGGGCATGTCACCCACCAGAGTGTCCAAAAGGGTCTCTGTTATGATGCAAGCCCCAACAGTAGGGTCATGGACAGCATCTACGGTGTTTCCTCTCATGGAACAGTGGATGATCGTGGAAGTCGAGCTAACCCGAATTGCTTCGGATGTATGCTTCTAAGGTGACCAATCCACTATCGTCCCATGATTCCAAACTTCATCGAGGACCTCATAAAGGTCCAACGATGCCGTAGGCTTCTCGTGCCAAGAGTGATCTGAGGTATTTCTGATGTTCCGAGAAGGATCGTCCTCAAATCGGGAAGAGAACTCCGAAGGTTGAATTTCTTCTTCCTTCGATGTTCGTGGTTCGGGAGAGGGCTCAACAGAGGAATCAAGGAATTCAGAGAATTAAAGCTCAGATTCGGCTATTGAGAGACTCTCATGGACCAACTTAGACTCCAGATGAGGTTCGTTGTAAACGATATGGGAAGAAGAGGTTTCTAAGAAGAATTCTAGGAACTCTCTTCTTTCCACTAAAGTTTGGTTTTCGAACGAACCTCCAGCTAAAAGGTTGAGCTCTCGTGCAGATTCCATGTCTATACGAGTATAAAAGGTATACGTCGCTATATCATCAGGTATAGACATGTCTGGGCTAGATGTCATAAGACATTGGAACCTAGCCCACGCTTCACCTATGGACTCACCCTCTAATTGCTCAAAGTCAAGGAGTTCACACAGCAAGAGCTCTATGCGTTCATAAAGGGAGAATGAGTCACAAAAGTTTTCTTGTAGTTCTCCCCAATTATTCACATGCTCTGCTATGTGGGTGTACCATTGCTCCGCTCTATCTACGAGAGAGAAAGGGAACAATTTCCACTTCAAAGTTTCCTGTGTCATGCCTGGAATTACCAAGCACCAACACAAGTCCTCGAACTCCTCTAAATGAACATTAGGATCACTGATCACTCCAGAGAAAGGTCAATTCCGAACCATGGCTATAAAGCCAGGACGAAGCTCGCAGCAAGATGAGGAAGTTGATGGTTGCTCTAAGACGAACTCGCCCCTAGGGGTAGAGAGTCTTTGACAGGAAGGCATCTCAAAGGGTAGCAGGGGTAAAGTAGAAGAAAAGAAACAAAAAGGATAACTCGATGGGTAACGGGGGTGAAGGTAAAAGAAAAAGAAAAAGATAAATACGAGGACCACTAGGTTCGAAAACAGATACAGCAACCATTCCCCAGCAACGGCGCCAGAAATGCTTGTTGGTGTTTCTTAACGTCACCACTAGTTGTACACCTAGAGGGAGCGTATAAGAACAACTGGGTATACCGCAAGCGCACGAAAATACCGCTGTAGCACTTCCCTAAGGAAGGAGAGTATTCCAAGGGTATCGAATCCAAGGAACAGAGTGTACTATCTCCTACTCTAGTATAGATGATCCAAGGACACAACACTGATTGATAGGATAGGTAGAAAGGATCTGCCTCGACCGAGCGCAGAGTCTAGTTACGGTCTCTCAGGTATAGCACTCACTTCGGGCACCAAGCACATGGCCAATGTGTTGGCTCGAGCCCAACTCGGTACGCGACGTAGAGGGTTGACAAAGAGTCCAACAGGCTGTCACCACTACGGCCTACCTCTACGCTATGATCGTACGTGGTCTTCGAAGGATAGCTTATGGTCCAGACACCTCGTCTACACCACTTACTATTACTATGAATCCACGAGGGAGATACTGGCACTAGCTCAAGGTATGCTCTATCACTCATGCAAGATCACGAATGCACTTTGATCTAACTAGAAACATGCAGAAGCTTCACTTTACTCTAATAGACAAGCTGGCAAACTAGATGCAAACTTATGATCTAAGTCTACTGGATCAAAAGGGTTGTGTTCGAAGAACACAAGCCTCTAAACCAAGAACAAACGAAGAACACAAAAACTAAGCAACTAAGCATGCATACGACTTTAGTCTAAATAGGAAATATCGAAATACTCACTTTAGTCTAGTTGAAGAACAAAGGCACCATTGAGGATCGTTCTTGAGGAAGATGTCATGAATCATGACATGGCCTCAAGCCTCCCACCTCACTTCCTAGCACTAATACTATACAAAGAGCTCTCCTCTCCTAAAGAGAGAGGCTCCAAGCCAAAATGAAGAGGAGGAGGAGAAGTGTGTGTCCCAAATGAGAGCCCCTCCCCTCTTATTTATAGAGGAGGGGGTGGCTTGCTTTGGTGCTCCAAGTGCTCCATCTTGTGCAGCCATCCTTGGGTGCCACCAATAGGAGAGCGACACATGGAGAGAAATCTTGCAATGCACTCTTCTCTAGCTTCCAGGGGAAGGAACCAAACTAACCTTGTACCGGCCAATCAGCAAGTGCCATGTTACCGATCCACCCCGAAACGTTGCAAGGGATCAACCAGGAAGCAACACGTGGAAGCAGATGGCGAACGGAGGCCAGAAGGGAGCGGCCGAACCTGGGTTCGACCGACCCTGGCCCACATTCTTTTGGCTCGTGCTTTCTCTGGGTGACTGATGTGTGGGCCCTTATGACAGTTCCAGGTGCATGCCGAGTTTTGAGATGGTTTGGGTCCCTGGTGGGCCCTTGGATCCTTGTGCTGCACACGTGGCGGTGTCTGATTCGTCGGGAGTTGCTTCACATGGATTGATGAGGTGTCATGGACACATGGCATCCAATGTGGCACACATCGGTGTGGGTCCCACCGAGCTCACAAGATATCTTGTCTTGTGCATATCTTTCTCATCCGGACTCCAAAGTAGACAAATGATATATCCATTTCGATCGTCTCGACGAGCCCGTCGCAGTGGTGCAGAAGAAATTGGCATTTGAGGATGTTTATGATGACGTCCTTTAATAGCCATTGGACCACTTGCTCTTAATTGTACCATTTGGCACGTATTTCGGTGCATCCTGCAACAAAAGCTAGAAACACTAACACTTGTGGAAACTATCAGTATCAAGCCCTATTCTAGTGTGATGACTCTTTTACATTTATTTTACATAGGTATTGACGGTGTAAAAGAAACACTTTTCAACCGTCAACACACGTCACCAGGAATTCGCCAACACCGGCGCTCACACTCTCAGAATCACGAACACAAAGAACAAAGAATACAGAGACAAGATTTAGTGCTGCTAACTGGCAGCATTTTCTGCTATGAATTGCTGAATATAAAGGGAATACAAAGACACAAACTAACTCCCTACAGCCATGGTTGGCCGCTACTCGAACGTGCCATCCCACATTCAACTTCCACACCGCGCAGCTCCAAAGGACTCGGACGCGCTCTGCATGTCGCCATGTGCATGAGCTCCTACAGACTCGCACAACACAACGGCTGGCTGACTTATTCAGCTAAGACTCTGAGCAATAGGGTTACAACTAACATTCTCCTCCTAAACATGTTGCTTTTACTTTACATTGACGACCCCAACTCGATCGTGTAGCTCCTGAAACTTGACACAAGCAAGTGACTTCGTCATATTGTCTGCAAGCTGGTCACCGGTAGACACCTGCTCCAAACAGATCTTCCCATCCTCCACACATTTTCTGATGTAGTGATATTTGGTCTCTATGTGTTTGCTTCTTTCATGATGGACAGGATTCTTTGCCAAATCAATGGCTGATTTGTTGTCAACCTTGAGGATTGGCGCTCCAGGCTTGCTCCCAACCTAATCTTTCAGCAACCGAGCCATCCAAACTCCCTGGCAAGCACTATATGTTGCAGCTATGTACTCAGCCTCACAAGATGATAATGCCACCACCTTTTGCTTCTCTGAGTTCCATGTAATTGGACTTGCACCAAGACAATACAGCATCCCACTAGTGCTCTTCCTATCATCAATGTCACCAGCATAGTCACTATCACTATAGCCGATTAGCTGATGACCATCTTTCCTTCCTCTTCTGTAGAACAACTCCAGTTCCAGTGTTCCAGCCACATACCTGAGCAAATGCTTCACTGCCGAGCGGTGATCCTCCCTCGGCTTCTCCAGGAACCTGCTCACATAGTTGACAGCAAATGTGATATCAGGTCTTGTGTTCATCAAGTATCTCAGGCCCCCAACCCAACTCATGTACTCTGTGGCATCAATCAAAGGACTGTCACTCTTCTTGCTCAACTTCAGCCTAGACGCCATACGAACTGCACACACATTGCAATCAGACAGGACACTCCTCTCCACCAGCTTTGCTGCATAGGCTGCCTGTCCAATCCTGATTCCCTCCTCTGTCTGATGAACTTCTAGGCCAAGATAGTAAGATAAGAGACCCAAGTCACTCATACTGAACATCTTCTTCATCTCAGCCTTGAATTTGTTGATTCCAGAGTGCCCTGTGATGATCAAGTTGTCCACATACACTCCAACTATGAGATTTTCCTTTCTTGTGCCACGAATGTACACACCATGCTTAGCTTCACTCTTCTGGAAACCAAGTTTCAGCAGCGTGCTGTCCAACTTGGCGTTCTAGGCCCTGGACGCGTGCCTTAAGCCGTAGAGCGCCTTCTTCAGCTTCAGCACCTTGTGCTCTACACCTTGAACTACAAACCCTGCAGGCTGACAAACACACACATCCTCCTGCAGATCTCCATTGAGAAAAGTGCTTTTCACATCCATGTGATGCACCTCCCAACCCTCATGTGCAGCCACAGCAAGCAGAACACGTACTGATTCCAAACGAGCAACTGGAGTGAACACCTCAGTGAAGTCGATACCTGGGCGCTGCACATACCCCTTGGCCACCAGACGTGCCTTGTGCTTCACGATCGCACCGTGTTCATCTCTCTTGACCTTGAATACCCATTTCAGGCCAATTTGCTTGCGGTCGGGTGGAGGATCGACGGGGTTCTAGGTCTTGTTCTCCTCGATCGACTGCATCTCTGCCTCCATGGCGCGCCTCCATCACTCCTCCTTCTCAGCCTCCTTGAAGGATGCCGGCTCCTCCACAGACACGAACAACAGCTCCCTGCCGTCCAGCACACGAGGTACCAGCCTCAGCGGAGACTCGGGCCCCAGCATGTTGTCGAGCTTGCGGAAGCGTGTTGGGACGTCGTTGTCGTGCTCAGCATCTAGAAGCTCGTCGATGTTGCTCGGTGACAACACGAACTCGACGGGTGTAGGAGATGTCGTATGTGTGCCCGGCATCGGTGTCGCGGGCGTGTTCTGCGTCGCACCCGGCGTTGTGGGCGCGCTCTGCATCACACCCGGCGTCAAGGTCGCGGAAGGGGAGTTCGCAGTAGCAGGGCTCCTCCCTGATGGCTCCCCCACGACCTGCTCGGTGAAGTCTGGGTACTGGATGACGAACTCCTCTGTGCCGCTATTCCCATCTCCGCCAGCCTCTGCACACCATCTCCACTAGGCATCCTCATCAAACACCGCGTCACACATCACGCCGACACGCCCATCCACAGGATTGTACAACATCTAGGCCTTCGATCCCGCCTCGTAGCCGACGAATATCATCGGCATGCTTCGGTCCTCAAGCTTCTTGAGATGAGGCCTGGTGCCCTTCACATGAGCTACACAACGAAAGGTGCGAAAATAGCTCACCGTCGGGCGCTCACCGTGCCAGGCTTCGTAGGGCATCTTGCCGTCGAGGCTGCGTGTCGGCGACTTGTTAAGGATGTACACCGCCGTGTTGACTGCCTCGCCCCAGAATGCTCCTGGAAGCCCCTTTGCCTTCATCATGCTCTGCACCATGCCTACCACGGTCTGGTTCCGGCACTCCACGACCCCGTTCTATTGCGGGGAGTACAAGGCCGTGAGCTGCTACTGAATGCCTTCTTCTGCGCAGTACTCACCGAATTCCATTGAGGTGAACTCCCCACCTCGATTTGTGTGCAACACCTTCAGCTTACGGCCCGATTCCAGCTCTGCCGCTGCCTTGAACCGCCGGATGGCCGCCGGCGCCTGGTTCTTGCCCGCGAGAAGACAGAGCCACATGTATCGGCTCATGTCATCTACCAGCAGCAAAAAGTACCGGTTGCCACTCGGGGTCGTCGGCGTGATGGGCCCACAGATGTCCCCGTGCACCAGCTCGAGGACGTCGTCCGCTCTGCGCCGCGCCAGCACCAGGAACGGGCTCCTCCTCTACTTCCCGGCCAGGAAGCCGTCGCACAACTGATCGACGTAATCAATAGGCGGCAGCCCTCGCACCATGTCGCTGCTCTGCAGCTTCCGCAGGCCTGGAAGCTGATGTGCCCGAAACGCTGGTGCCAGCGCCACGCTTCGTCCGCCTTCCTCGCCGTCAGACAGACCGGGCGTGCGATGTCGAGGCGGATGGTGTACAACCAGCCGGGGGAGCGCCGCACCCGAGCAAGGAGATGACTCTGCTCGTCACATATCCGCATTACCCCGTCCTTGACGTGGATGTCATAGCCCTCCTCGTCTAGCTGCCCGACGGTTTTGAGGTTGGTGTCGAGGCGCAGGATGTAGTAGACGACGTTGAGGCGGCGGTGCTCACCATTCTTGCAGGAGAACAGCACCACCCCGCGGCCCTCGATCTTGACCATCGAGCCGTCCCCGAACTGCACCGTCCCGATGACGTCGTGGTCGAGCTCGGAGAAGACGGTGCGCGACCCGGACATGTGGTTGGTCGCGCCCGTGTCGAGGTGCCACAACGCACCATCAACCGAGCCTCCACCATCGAGATGCGCGAAGACCTTGGCCTCCACCAGCTCCACCGGGCTCCCATCACCTTCCCACCTCACCGCCGGTGACGCCGCCTGCGCCGCCGTGTTGACCTGCGCCGCGAGTGGAGGGGATGAGATCTGAATCGAACTCACCCTCGCCATCAGCAGGGTTTCTTCAGCATCCTCCACCTGGGCCGCATGGGCTGCCTGGTTCTTGGGCTTGGTCGGGCATTCACGGGCCCAGTGGCCCGTCTTTCTGCATCGACGGCATTAATCCACCGCCAACTTCTGGCCCGATCCAGCATCAGCCCCGCAGCCTGACGAAGCGTGCCGCGCGCGTCCCCGGCGTGTGCCGGACTTCGATCCTCCCCCGGCGGAGGAGCTCTCACCCTTCTCCACCTTGTCCCGTCGCGACTGCGCCTCCCACTGCTCCCGCGTGAGGTACAGCTTGCCGTCGGCGCGCGGCGGCAATGCTTCGTCATCCTCGGCGTCGGCCTTCAGCGCCGCGCGCAGCCGTCTGCTGGCGTCGTCCAACGTCAATGTGGCGAGGTCCATCAAGACCTGGATCACTACCGCCACCTGGCGTAGCGACTTGGGGACGACGCGAAGAAGTTTCTCCACCATCTTCTGCCGTGAGACCGTCTCGCCCACACTCTCAAGCTCAGCGGCGAGATTCTGCAGACGAGTCGTGAAGTCGTTGACGCTCTCACCGCCCGTGAACTTGATGTTGTCGAATTCACGGAGGAGGCGCTGGGCCTCCATCCTCCTGACCTGGTCGCTCCCAACGCGCCGGGCCTTAACCGCGTTCCACACCTCCAACGCGGTGTCCTTCGCCGCCAGCGCCGCCACCATCTCCAGTGGGACAGCACTGGTGATTGCGTCAAGCGGCAGACGATCCTCCTGGAATGAGACAACGTCGGGCAGCTCGATCGCCTCCCACAGGTTCCTCGCCCGCAACTTCACCTTCATCCCCAACGCCCACTGGGTGTAGTTGGTCCTGGTGAGCCTCGGCCAATTCGGCGTTGCGCCGATGATCTCCCGCACAACACGCACCTCACCGCTCCCGGTGCCGCCGTCACCCCGCCCGGGTTTCTTCGGCAACTTAGGAGGGGTCTTGACGTCGTCGTCGACTTTCTTGTTCTTGCTGTCGTCGTCCGCCATGAGCGCCCACCGGATGGCCGGATCACGATACCAGCGGCGGTACCGCGCCGCGATCGATTCCCTCGGCTCCTCAACCTGACTCTGATACCAAATGTTGGAATTCCGGCGAGCTCACGTCGCCAGGAATTCGCCAACACCGGCGCTCACACTCAGAATCACGAACACAAAGAACAGAGAATACATAGACAAGATTTTGTGTTGCTAACTGGCAGTGTTTTCTGCTATGAATTGCTGAATATAAAGGGAATACAAAGACACAAACTAACTCCCTACAGCCACGGCCGGCCGCTACTCGAACGTGCCATCCCACGTTCAGCTTCCACACCGTGCAGCTCCTAAGGACTCGGACGCGCTCTGCATGTCGCCATGCGCATGAGCTCCTACAGACTCGCACAGCACAACGGCTGGCTGACTTATTCAGCTAAGACTCTGAGCAACAGGGTTACAACTAACAATTACAACCAACAGATAGCTAGTCTGAAAACAGAAATACAGATCACAACATCTCTAGTTGCTGCCTTTCCAAGATGATAGTGGAGGCGTTTCTGAATCTCTCCATGTGAATGAGGTGCTGCTGTAGCGTTCACCGTGGATGTCATCCATGGCAGCATAGGACTCGAGCTCGGCCATCTCCTCCGGCGTGAGCTTCACTAACAGTGCTCCCAGGTTCTGGTCGAAGTTGGCGATCTTTGTGGTTCCTGGTATGGGGCAGACATCGCTTCCCTGATGGTGAACCCAAGCCAGTGCGAGCTGTGCCTGTGATGATGTGCAACCTTTCCTTTCAGCCATCTGGCTCACACGCTCGAATATCAGCGCATTCTTCTCCATGTTCTCTGGCTGAAATCTTGGTAGAATCTGAAAGACGATCATATATCGAATGGAATAACATTCAGTACAGGATCGATGAAGGACAGTATGTATAGTCACTAGAAGATAAATGTATGTATCATGGAAGAATAGGACAGGTTGCCGTACCCTGCGGAAATCGTCGTCTGGCAGCTCAGTGACAACAAGTTTGGCTCCGCTGGAGAAGAACCCTCTGCCTAACGGACTGTATGCCACAATTCCAATTCCAAGTTCTCTGAAAATAGGAAAGAGAACGACATTACATATAGTGCCTTGGTTTCTGATCTATCGCCAACAAAGAGTACGCCTCTTCCATTCCAAGATACTAAAACAAACAATGTGTGTATATGTAACCATATATATTTACCTGCAGGTTGGGATTACATCTTCTTCAGCATCTCTTGTCCAGAGTGACCACTCCAGCTGGACGGCGGTGATCGGATGAACTGCGTGCGCTCTCCTGATCGTGGACGCCGACGCTTCCGACAGCCCGATGTATTTGATCTTGCCTTCTTCTACCAACTCCTTGAGCACACCCATCTACATATATACATATCAAAAAGTAAAAGGTCAGACAATATAATGTAAGTATTACTGCATTTTCAAGGCATGAAAGCAATGCAACTGTTGAAGTAGTATTCCTATGCAACTGACTAACTCACCGTGACCTCGATGGGCACATTGGTGTCGATGCGGTGCTGGTAGTAGAGGTCGATGCAGTCGATGCCGAGACGCCCGAGGCTGCCCTCGCACGCCGCCCGCACATACGCCGGGTCACCACGGACACTCCAGTCAGGCGTGCCGCCGAACTTGGTGGCCACCTGCACCTGCTCCCGCATAGCATCCCCACCGTCAAGTAGCGCCTTGCCGATGAGGACCTCATTGGTGTGCGGGCCATAGACGTCGGAGGTGTCGAGGAAGGTGACCCCCGCCGCGACGGCGTGCCGGAGGAGCGCCAGCATGTCAGCCTCGGGCTTGCGCTCTCCGTATGCTGCCGACATGCCCATGCAACCCAGGCCCTGCGACGAGACCTCCAGTCCTTGCGACCCCAGCTTCATCATGTGTGGCCGCGGAGGCGCTGGAGCTGGTGCTGATGCCGCCATGATATTGCTGCTGGTTGAAAAACGTGCTATGGTCTCTCAAAAGAAAATGATATAGGCTGATGATCTCCCTGTCCTTGCTCTACGTTTCTCTTAATTGTACGTTGGCGCTGGGTGCAGGGTGCAGTATTTGTAGGCCGTATGTAGTGCGGTCCGTTGCTGTCGCGTTCCCTGGACCCCTGTTTGAATGTAGTCTGTGTCAGGACTATCCAAAAAAAAAAAGACCATGGAACTTTTCAACCATGGACTTTTCAAAATATTGAAAGCCGGCCATACATAAAAGGCCAGCAGCAAGGGCCCACCTGACAACAAGTGTTTTTTTTTGACAACACCTGACAACAAGTGTTGGCAAGAGATCAACTTCTCACTACCGGAATGAAGCTCTTTGTCGAGTGCCACAAACGTACTCAGCAAAGACATACACTCGGCAAAATCTTTACCGAGTGCAAAAAACACTCGGCAAAGAAAAACCTACTGGACAGCCACACACCGCCTCTTGCCATTTTATTCACGGGTTTTACAAATTTTGCAGCCGCGGGGCTTCAAGCCGGTGACCTCCCCTTCATACTGCTACTCTACCACTGCAGTACACCATCACATGTTTCAATATTCCATCCCAAACGTTTTACTAAACCAAGAGAAAATTGGTTGTTTGATGCCCTAACAAATTAAAAAAGTGTTCGACTACAAAGATTCATAACTTTTTGGGATATACAATCTTTATTTAGGAAGTTTCTGGAAGCATCAAGGCCTCAGCGCACCTTTGGTAAGGGTGTGTTTCGGTGATAAATGACAACCGTATACTTGTGACTAACCTTTGTTTTGTAGCGGATTTAATCTTAAGTTATTGTCATGAGTTATAAGTGAAATGGTACCCCTCAATTTGAAATTATGGATGATCAATGGACAAAGACTACAAGGCTAAGGACATTGTTAGTTCCAAGTGTCACAACGAGATGAATGACACTTGGATTTGCTAGTTTGTAGTATTTGACCGTACTATTAAGAGGGGTTCACACTCTAGTAGCTTAACCATGCCAAATACTATGCTATATTCATGCACTATCAAGCTTCTTGGTTACTAAATAGCTCAAAGTACTCATGGAATCACCTTGGAAGCAAAAGAATTGAAGAAAAACTCAAAGACGATTGAATTGGATGAGTTGAACTGCAAAAGGACGCGTCGGATGGTCCGACGGCCCCAATTCTAGTTGCACCAGATGACCTCTGTGGCAGTTTCAGAGAAAACAGCACCGCCGGATGAACCAACGGTGCATCAGCGGTTCATTCGATGACCTAGGGTTTGGTAACAGTAAGGATTCGAGTCAAGTGCCTTCAGCACCGGATGACACGACGGTCCAAGCATCGGTTCATCCGACGCGTGCATATAAATCATACAGAGACGCACCGAGAGGACTTGCTTCAGCACCGGATGAAACGACACTACTGAAGACACTCAGCGGTTCATCCGGCACCTATGGTTAATTCACGCAGAGACGGATTGAGTAAGATTGCTTCAGCACCGGATAAACCGACGCAGCATCAGTGCATGCGTCGGATGATATGGTACAGCGTCCAGGTTCAACGGCTATAATTCTTCAGTCAGAGTGACCGGATGAACCGACGCTGTCGCAGGGGGAACCGTCGGTTCATCTGACGGTACTACTTTTCAGAGAGACTTTTGTAACGGCTAGCCACCCTTGCTAGGTCTATAAATAAGCCTCCCTGCGCCTCTTGAGCTGCCTTTGCCACTCTGAAGAACCACAACAGCCAAGGAGAGGAGTTAGTGCTTTGATCATTTGGATTTCATCTTTCTAGCCAAGAGGGATTCTTTCTTGGTGATCAAGAGTTTCAAGGTGCTTTCTATGGCGTAGCTGAGTCATTGGTCAAGTGAAAGTGTGTGAGTTTGTTACTCTTGGAGTTTGACGGCTCCTAGACGGTCTCGGTGATTGGGGGTTCTTGGTGAGCTCTTGGAGATTGTGGGAGCCCCGGGAAGTTCTTGGTGTAAATGGATTGAAACCCACCATTCCGGAGATGAAGAACGGGTACTCTTAGTGAGCACTCAAGTCTAAGTGGCTTGAGGGGGAGCAAAACTCTTTGTGAGTGCTCCAACGTGGATTAGAAAGAAGCATCAACTTCTCGATACCACGGGAAAAAATTCGGTTGTCTCTTGTTCACTTGCTCTACCTTCTTGCACTTATTTCCGCATTTACTTTCAGCTCTTAAGTTCCTTTGTTCTAGTTTTCCTCTAGTGTGCTTTGCTTATTGCATATCTTGACTAGGGTGCTTTTCTCATGTTAGTGTGAATCTTGCTAAGGAACTTTGTTGCTAGTGTGCTTAGTTGGTAGAAAGAAACCTTTTTAGATAGGCAACACTAGAGATATAGGTTAAGGCTTGCTTATTGTTCTGGAAATTTGAAGAAGGCCCATATTCAACCCCCTTCTATAGGCCATCGATCCTACAGTTTCTCCACCCGATGTCGTTTGAAAATTTTGAATTTCAAATTTGAGATATTTAGATGTAGTTTTGCATGATAAGATGAATTCAAATCAAAATGTGCTCAACTACAAAGATTCATAACTTTTCAAGATCTACAATTTTCTTTTAGGAAGTTTCTCTATACAAGGTCGTTTCAAAAAATCGAATTATAAAATTTTGAAATTCAGACATAGCTTTGCATGTTAAGATGAATTCAAATCAAAAGGTTGTCAACTACAAAGATTTATAACTTATCAAGATCTATAAATTTTATTTTGACCTTTCTTCACCCGGCATAGTGGCAGTTACATTGTTCACAAATCTTAATAATTTCTGTTCTGATTTCAGGAACCTATGAGAGGATGTTAGATGAAATGTAGGATTTGTGAACAACATTATTAAGGCTTTGTCAAATGAAGAAATGACCAAAAAAATACTTTACAAATCTCAAAAAGATATGAAACTTTGTAGTTGAAAACGTTTTCATTTGAACATGTTTAGAGCCTCAAAAAATACTTTGAAAAATTAATTTGCCGAGTGCCTGTTTTTCGGCACAACAAAATGTCTTTTTGCCGAATGTTAGGAAAAAGACACTCGGCAAAGGCCTACTTTGCAGTGTGCAAGATAATAGCACTCGGCAAAATACATCTTTGCCGAGAGAAAAAAAAACACTCGGCAAAAACTCATAACATTTTGCAAAGAGCGAAATTCCGGTACTGTCTACAAATCTCATTAACGGTTGATACAAGACCGTGAAAGCAGTGTATAGGGACAGCTAGCAGCAGGTTCCTGGCAGTGGCGCACCTACAGCAACGCAGACAGCTAGCAGCAGGTTCCTGGCAGTCCAAGTGTCCAACGCAACGGCCATGAGCTTGGACCACACGTGGAGTTGGACTTGAACGCGCCACGCAGGTAGGGATGAAAGTGGTACGGATATTATCCGTCCGACCGACCGACCGACCGAAAGGGTCAGACACTCAAATGGTAAGACCGTATTCGAATCCGGACATTTAATATCCGTAACTATCCGTACCCCATTAGTATCCGGAAATTCAAAGTTGAATTTCTATGATCCAAATATGATGAATATCACTATTCGACAAAAAATATACTGTCCGTATCCGTATTCGATCCGAGAATTCTGTCCGAGAAAGAAAAATTATCTGTATCTGTATCCGCAGTATCCGATCCGTTTTCATCCCTACACGCAGGAATAGGGTTGGTGTCTTCGAGAGGCCGCCCTCCATGCAACAACGACGGAGGCGCCGCCGACTCAGGTATCTTGCTTGAGGTAGCAAGTTTCTCTCTCCTTCTGCCGTCGGCATCATCTTCAATTTTGTAACAATTTGTTTAGTTCTTCAAAAGTTTCAAAAATTTTCGCATTGCAGACCGTGTCACCTCTCATAGAACACGCTTTTCAATGCAAAATTTTCACCAACTTTTCTAAAATTTCACCGAACTAAACGGTGCCTAAAGGTACATGTGGTGGTTCTTGTTGCAATAATGGTTAATAATGTAAAGCATTCTTTGTTTTAGAATAAAAATGGTGTATTTTATATGTATCTTTGTTATCAAATAAATATGTATTTTCATTCTTTTTAAGACGAAATGGTATCAAACAAATAAGAATAGTGTATTTTATATGTGTAGTATATCTATGGTATCAAATAATTATAATTATATTTCATCCACATGGTGCGCACCATTTATATCTATGGTACTCCCTGTAGGTTGTTTTAATTTTTCTAGGTGCATAGATTTTGCTATGCATTTAGATATAGTGTATGTCTAGATGTATAATAATATCTATGAATCTGAAAACCAAAACGATTTAGAATTTGGAACGGAGGGAGTATCAAATAAATATATATGGTAGTTAAAATAAATATCATTTAAAGTTGATTTGGAATCCTAAATTGAACACAGTTTATTGAAAAATTGGTCAAAAATGAACCATAGGCAGCCTCAGAAACGGTCACGAACGCCGCCGACGATCGACATTTAATCGCCCGCACCTTCTAGGAGATGTAGTTCGCTTGCAGCGCCTCAACGCCGCCCTCAGGAAGCTCCACGACCTGGCCGATGAAGTTGGTCTGCCAAGGGTGAATATGCCCTTGGAGGAGAAGGCCAACTACTACGCATTCCAGATTGACTCCCTGGCCGATATCCTCGCTTTGGGCATACCAGCCAAGCGGGAGGAGATGATGATGGATGCTGTTGACACTCAAAATTGGCAGGACTGGGCGAGACAGGTTTGACCGCCCTACATAGACGGTCTGACCGCCCTAGTCGAAATCCTCATAAGGCAATTTGGACTTCACCATTGGATAGGTCTCGTCGAGTACATCAAAATCTATATATAGAACGTCCAATTCGGAGTCCGGATGAAGGAGATATAGCCTATGGAAGATCTGCACGTCGGACACGCGGTCACACCGCGTCCCCAGGGCGGTTAGACCGCCCTGCCCTGCCAAAACCAGTTAGGAGTTGTATTTTAACACGTTTTTGTAATGATCTCGATTCCTAATGGGGCAAGACCTCCCCTCCCTATAAATATAAAGGGCCACGACCGATTGAGCATCATCCAATCGATCAAATACATCTACTCTTTATTGTTTTGCCTTTACTTCAATCTCTTTATCCTAGCTCTTCCAACCTCGATTTGCTGTTCTTCCTTCGTCTCCGCGACGTCCGAAGGCGTTCTAGGTGGCTTGCCGACCCTAGAGCAACCCTACGTGCATCAGCTCCGACGGGGTCCCTCCCGAGCCGACGTTCGTAGGTCTACCGCCGGTTTATCCCGGCAACCCGGTCTAACCGCCCCTCACAGGCGGTCTGACCACCCTGCGCAGAGAAGCTACAGCGAGCTTCCTTTGCACGCTTGTTGATCCCGTAAAAGGTGTCAACAAATTGGCGACTGCGCTAGGGAGAAGGATCTGGCTATCTTAACCGATCTATCTAACTCAGCGCAATGGGCTCAAGGACTGAACTTGATCAAGACAACGTCATCGGCATCGATGATGTGGAGCTCTCGCCTGAAGATCGCCAAGCCATGGAGGACTTCATGAAGAAAAAAGCTGAACAACGTCATCAAGTTTTAGAAGATCTCATGAAGGAACATGCTGGGCGAGATCGACTTCACTACTTGTCACATTTCAAGAAGAATCGTGAAGGCAAGGTGAAGAAGGTCAAGGAGATCACCGACGCTCCACCATCAGAGGTACCGACCAATGTGAGCACGTCATCATCCTCATCTTCTTTTGTTACTGGCAACGATCTTACTACTATAATGGATAATTTTTGTTTATCAATGATTGAGAATATGCAAAACATGGTAGATAAGAGTCTTGGTAAATGTGTAGAGGGAGGTAATGATGATGCATCTATTCCTAAAACCGTGTCACCTCAGATCCCATCTGCTAGTACATCGGCTGCACCCATGTTTAATCCTCAATATGGTATGCTGTTGAACTATTTTGCAGGACAAACACCACCTCGGCCGTCTGGTCACTACAGGCCGGTCAGACCGCATGGTCAGACCGGTCAGACCGGTCCTGGTGTTATGGTGCCGTACCCCTCATCTCCGGAGCCTTTAGCTACTATGCCTCCCGTTCAGGCCACCTCTGGGTGAACTGGTGATACTACCGTAGCTCATGGTGTTCGGTTTATGATTCCTTTTGGAACAGGCACTAGGTATGGTTTTGTTCCTAATACACAACCTAATGGTCGATTGCAACATAATTCCCCAAACCCATCTACACAGCCTAATGTGTTGCAATCGAACGCTTCAACTACGCCAATGCCAACCACCATACAAGAAGTCATCGATAGGTTTAATGCTAATCTTGCTAAACAAATGAGAGATGACTATGAGATAGAAATAAAATATAAAAATTCTTCATATCAAAAACCGTATCCTTCTAGTTTTGATTCGGTTTCCTATCCTGTTGGTTCGCGTTGTCCTGAATTTGTGAAGTTTAATGGGGATGATAACAAAACTACTTGGGAGCATATTAGTCAATATCTTGCTCAATTAGTAGAAGCTAGTGTCATAGAAGAAATAAAAGTACATTTATTTTCTTTATCTTTAACTGGTAATGCTTTTTCATGGTTTGCTTCATTACCTGTTAACTCTATTCATACTTGGGAACAATTAGAGCAGAAATTTCATGATCACTTTTATAGTGGAGATAATGAGTTAAGGTTGAGTCATTTAACATCGGTTAGGCAAAAACATGATGAACATGTTACTAATTATATTAGAAGGTTTAGAGAAACAAAAAACCGTTGTTATAGTCTTGTTATCTCTGAGAGGGATCTTGTTGAATTAGCTTTTAATGGTTTGCGATCCCATATTAGAGAAAAATTAGATGGTCATGAATTTGCTAATGTTGCCCATGTTTTAACAAGAGCTTTAGCTCACGAAAGCCAAAGCAAAGATACTCGGTTTAAATCTGATCGTCCTAACATGCATATGTTAGATTATCAATCCTCGGACGATGAGAGTAAAGAGGTATATGCTGCTGAATTTACATGGTCATCTGATGATAAAGCAAACTCTTGTGCTTCTCTCAAGCCGGCCCCTAAGAGTCGGCAAGATGAAGTAAAATTTACTTTTGATGTGGCTAAGTGTGATAGGATTTTTGATGAGTTATTAAAGTTGGGAAAAATTAAAATGCCCCACACTTTGCCACCGCCTGATGAGATAAAAAAGCGTGCATATTGTAAATTTCATCATTCTTATTCTCATGCTACTAATGATTGTAATAGTTTTCGTCGGCAGATACAATCGGCCATTAATGAAGGTCGTTTAGTACTTCACAAGATGCAAGTCGACTAAAACCCTTTTCCTGCTAATGCCTTTGTGAATACTCTTGAATTGTTGAATCCCAAGGTACTCATTCGGCCGGATCAAGCTGAGAATGCTAAGGGGAAGAATATAATCATTGGAGCGCAAAGGCTTGACGAGAAGGTGCCACTGGAGGAGACCCCCAAGGTTGCAGTGAAGGCTTCAATGCTCGGGGGGCAAGGCAAGACAGAAAAGGCCGACGATGCATCGATCGGTTTGGCCACTGCCCAGGGCGGTCTAACCGGGTGCCGGGGCGGTTTAACCGCGTCACAGGGCGGTCTAACCGCGTCTCAGGGCGGTCTGACCACTACTTCCAGAAAAAATGGCGATGCTCCTAAGAGAAAGGTAAGGCCGAGTTTTGAAGAACTCCTGGCCAAATATAAGAGGAAGGGAGCTGCTTGGAAGCGAAGAAATCAGCCAATAGGTGCTAAGGGCGAAAAAGCAACACCAAGACATGGGCGAGGAAATACACATCACCAATAAGGTAATTTTGCTTCTGCACCATATCCTTTTGTTGGATCAGTTATGCCATGTTCCTGGTATTATCCTTGTTATTACTCACCTGCTGATTATAGTAGTATGTACATGAATTCATATATGATTCAATATCCTATTGCATATCCAAATTTTGGTACATTGCAAAGGACGATCGCTTGTAATAGCAACCTGGTCAAGAATAATGTATGTGCTACTATCAAGAAAGGTGAAGGTAGCAAAGAGCAAAATTCTAAGGGTATGCAGCCGAGGTGGTGTCCCTCAGGCTTATCCCACACTCAAAAGAGAAGATTGCAGCGGATGCGAAAGCAAAGATCAATGGAGCAACATACAATGGTCACACCGGCAAGGTCAGTAACTACTAAGCAGGTATGAAGGCCAAAGCAAGTTGTTTCATGAGTTCATAGCAAGTTTATGGCTGATAAAGCAATTATCATCCTTAGGAGCAAAATATGGACGATGTATTGATAATCATCGTTTTCTGCCAATTTTAATCATTATAGATGTTTTCTGGCATGCAAAGCTTTACCAGAAAATAGGAGGGCATATGTTGACACCCAAAATTGGCAGGACTGGGCGAGACAGGTTTGACCGCCCTACATAGGCGGTCTGACCGCCCTGGTCAAAATCCTCAAAAGGCAATTTGGACTTCACCATTGGATAGGTCTCGTCGAGTACATCAAAATCCATATATATAGAACGTCCAATTCGGAGTCCGGATGAAGGAGATATGGCCTATGGAAGATCTGCACGACGGACACGCGGTCAGACCGCGTCCCCAGGGCGGTTAGACCGCCCTGCCCTGCCAAAACCAGTTAGGAGTTGTATTTTAACACGTTTTTGTAATGATTTCGATTCCTAATGGGGCAAGACCTCCCCTCCCTATAAATATAAAGGGCCACGGCCGATTGAGCATCATCCAATCGATCAAATACATCTACTCTTTATTGTTTTGCCTTTACTTTTATCTCTTTATCCTAGCTCTTCCAACCTCGATTTGTTGTTCTTCCTTCGTCTCCGCGACGTCCGAAGGTGTTCTAGGTAGCCTGCCGACCCTAGAGCAACCCTACGTGCATCAGCTCCGACGGGGTCCCTCCCGAGCCGACGTTCGTATGTCTACCGCCAGTTTATCCTGGCAACCCGGTCTAACCGCCCCTCACAGGCGGTCTGACCGCCCTGCGCAGAGAAGCTGCAGCGAGCTTCCTTTGCACGCTTGTTGATCCCGTAAAAGGTGTCAACAGATGCCAAGGGTGAATATATTATCTTTGAATGAATGAACCAGTCGTATGTTAATCTGACGTGTGTCAATCTTTTTTTACTATCTTTTGTTTTAGTGTTCCTTAATCTTCAAATCACTGTCGGTTCTTCTCTAAACCCGGCAGAGATCTATGCCCTTCAGATCATTGTCGGGTACAATTACAAACCGGTAATGATATTCACTGTCGGTTTAAGCTGATTCCATGGATTTTCTGATTTTTCTGTGCCTGAACTGTTTATCACTGCGGGTGGTGTCAAATCCGGCAGTGGTGCCAGCGGCACTTAGACAGCGTTTAGTTCACTGAAAATTTGGGAGGCAGGGAAAAAATTTGGAATCTCAGCTCTCTTGAACTAAACGGGCTGCTGAATTTTTTGGGTCTGTCACCTGCAGGGTGGCAGGGAAGTCCAAATCCCAGATTTACCCATATTAAATGCATTCCATGCACAACACCATTGGTCAAACATTCAAATATGGCACCAAAAAAGCAGCCATGCATCACAAATTCACCAACAGACCACAAGTACATCCAGCCATGCATAACAAATTACATCCAGGCAGGCAACCAATTATTCAACAACCTTTAATCTGAAAACTGTTGTAAATCTTACATGACTGTCACCAAACACAGAATTGTGCATGACAAAAAAATAACTGTAGTTCATACAACCGGCTTCCAGAACCGGCCACACATCACACTTCAAACTCTATGCAGACCTGCCGGATTCACATGCCTCACCCATATAAACACCTGTCCACTATCACTCACCCAAGTCCAGTAGCAGTCCTCGAACCAATGACAGTATGCGCAAACAAACGAGTGCAAGTGCAAAACACATAAAGTAAACAAAGCAGTCAAGAATGCTGAAGCAAACCAGGTGCAACAGACTCACGAAAGGCATTCATCAGCTCACAATCATCGGCGGCTGCTTCCTCCAGTTCCTCCTCATCGGGCTCATCACTTTCTCCTTCAGCCTGATAGTGCTCACCGCTCGAACCTTTCTCAAAGTGCTTATCTTCTATGCCAGCATTTCTAATGAAATTGTGAAGTGCACAGCAGGCAAGTATGATTTTGCTTTGCTTACGGGGTTCATAGCTAGGGATACTTCTGAGGATTCACCACTTCATTTTCAAAACTCCAAATGATCTTTCTATTACGTTCCTAAGAGAGGAGTGAGCATAGTTGAATGTTTCCTCCTTACCATCTGGTGGACCTCCGGCAATGAACTCCAGGACATGATATTTGCTTCCTTTGTACGGCGATAGGTATCCTCTTCGATTGGAGTACCTCGAGTCAACTAGGTAGTACTTGCCTGTCCAAACAGTTCACAGAAGCATCAATTACAATAGTTGTAATGGAAAAAGCTTCAAGTTCAACACAACCATGACTACGAGCAGATCGAAAGGAGGTATTGCAGCGCTGTTCACACGTACCTGCTGGTGGGTGCGGGAAGTGGGCAGAGTGCATCATTCTAGCATCATCCAATACTCACATGCCGTGTGCTGACCCAAGCCAGCCAGGAAGCACAAATGTGAACCTCATGTCGAAGTCACATATTGCCAGGACATTTTGTGAAGTTGTGCCCTTGCGTGACAAATACGGCAGCATCTTCGGAGCAGGCACGACACACTCGATATGGGTCCCATCCAAAGCTCTGATGCAGTCATTGAAGTATGGATAGAACCTAGCATTCTTGAGCTGTGGATGTAATTCCTTGTACTCTGGATCTGCTGGCTTGATGAGGTCCGCAGCGAGCTTCACAATAGATGTCAACACTTTGTCAAACAGCCGGCTGATTGTGCCCATTGACCTCTCCATTCTATCCTCAGCTTGCCTAAATGACTCCGGGCCTCCCACCATCCACAAGAACATCCCTAGAGCCTCAATAGAAGTTGACTTGGTGCTTGATCTGAGGCCATATTTGGTGACCAGGAGGTCATGCAGCTGTAGAAACAGGTGGGCAGGCATTCTGAACAATCTGTAACACCTGACTGGCATCCTCAGCCTTCACTGAACCCACTCCAGCCCATTGAGACCTTCAATTGTTTTGTACGGAGCTCTACAGAGATGCTTCTATACATGCTCTGCCATTTGCATCATCAGCAGGTTCTGCCTGTGGATGTCATTGGCGATGTCCACCAAAGCAGCTTGAAACAACTCCTGAATCCCAGGAGGCCACCGATTTCCTAGAAACCGAGGTGCTATTGCCAGTGGTACAAAATCTTCTGGTTGTTGTGCTTCCATTGCTTGATCAGCTACTACTGCTTCACTTGCGGCTCTTACTTATGCAGATGCCTGAAACATGAACAAAGGAAAGGGGAAATTAGCATCCTGTTTTGTTTCAAATGAACAGGAAACTTATGAACAGGATAACAGTCTCAAATTTCACACATACTAGACTTATGAACAGCATAACAGCAAACTTATGAACAACATAACAGTCTCACAATAACACACATAGTAGACTTGCAATGTCATGAAATTGTCTCAAATATTACAAATTCATCAAATAAGTTCTACTACTGCTGCTGCAACCCTTCACACACAACCACTAGTGCCTAACAGTCTCATAACAAGCCAAAAGAAGCCTTGGGTGCAGCTCTAGAGCATTGGAGGAGGCATAGTCCCTCGCACTTGCTCTGCCATGCGTGCATGCAGTTGAATAGCACCCAGCCTTCCATGAGGCGTGCTGACGAGGAAGCTGTCAACCATGTTCTCCTTGTTGAGCAGCAACACAAGCCCCTGGAACAGGTACATGTTGGTCTCTGCGGTCACACCTATCTCTTTTGCGTACTGATGGCACAACCTGATCTTGTCCAGATTCGCCGCGCTTGATTTCTCAACAATGGTGCTGAGCTGAGAGAATTTCTCGCGTATCATGTCGGTGTTCTCACGGTACAACGATGCTATGGTTGCCATGGTCGGACTCTTGGTCTTTTTGGTGGCGGTTGATGCTGCGGTGCTAGAGTTGCTAGCCCTTTTGTTCCCTGTACTAGGAGGTGAACACGCGAGAGGCACGTTGGCTGCGGCAACGGGTGGGTCATCATCGTCCATGTCCTCTCCGTCACTGTCAACCTCTACAACAGCACTAGCATTAGCTGCAACAAAAGAAAGCGAGCCATCTGCATGCATCCCTGGAACATCCTGTCCAGGGTGGCAGATACGTAGGCATCCTCTCATGTTGCATCTTCCTGAGGTATGCCTTGCCCTGACGAAAAGGAACAAGGTATAGCGCTCATCAGAGGTATGAAGCAAGGGACGCAGTACGCTATGGATAATATCACGTAGAGGTACCTTAGCAGTAGTGGCATACCACTCATTGCTGGCATTAGGTTGACCAGTGATGGGGTTGTTGCCTAAACCGCTGCCATACCGTAGCTTGTTGCAAAAATCCCAGACCTCCTTTAGTTGCCGGTGGATGAACTAGAACTGGTCCCTGTCGTGGAGCAGACCAGTTCCAGCAAGGTACCTTTGGGTGAGGTCCTTCCACCCTCTAGTGTTCAGCCCACCTTGAATTGTGTTCTTGTTGTCGGTTTGCTTCATCCAGCAAGCTATGAACAAACTGACATGGGCCTTAGACCAGTAGGCCTTGTCTTTGTCTTTGCCGACCTATGGTGCACATGGCATGAAGGACATATGGGTGTGAAACAAGGTTGGCAAACACCACTACAACTTCTACAAGACCTTATGCTTATATGGATCATACTACGACCTTGGTAACACATATATAACACATATATTACTTCTACGTACATACTTTCGTTGTTGGATGAAGCAAATCCACAGCAAGAACACAATGTATAACAAATCTATTACTTCTATGTACCCTAAACACATCAGCAGTATACAACGACCTTCCTACGAAACAAGGAATGTATGCACAAGTAAAGAAGCAAAGCATCCAGAAGCAAACAAGGAAACCAGATGTTGACACCAAACTACCAGATCTTGACATGCAAGTACCACATGATGACACAAAAGTAGTAGATCTAGGGAGTAGAAGAAGACTCTTACCGGGATCTCCATTCGCTTGGGCACAGCAGGAAGTGGACACGATGCTGGAGGCGGGGGAGGTGGCGGATTGAGATGGGCGGGGCGAGCTCGCCGGCGTCCGCTGCGAGTCCTAGGACAGCGCCCACGTACTTCGTCGGCTGCGCTCCAGGAAGGAAGCCGCCTGACCGAGCTGTCGCCTTCGACACCTCGGTTCGCGCTCCACGATGGTGTGCGGCTCCCGAAGGCGGCGCCTTCAGATCCAAGGTCCTCGCTCCAGGATGGCCCTCCCATGGTAGGGGTAGCCGCACGCGGGGAAGCTTGCGCCGAATGAAGGATGATTGTGTAGTGGTCCATTCCCGCCCACGATATGCCGTCGTTGAGGTCGAAGGAGTCGTGACCAAGGCGATGTGGCGGAAGCGTGTTGTTGGCGAATGTCGACGCCGGTCGGGGATACTCGCTGGCGGTGCTGCTGCCGCCCAACGACAAGCCCCAACCGTCTCCTTGGTGTGCATAGACCCTCATCCAGTCGGTGGTGTAGCTGTCGTCATCGTTTCCGCCCAAGTTCCAGCTCGCCATCACACCCACCGGCCTGGAGGAAGCAGATCTACAGGAGGAGGCACTGGATCTGTGCGGGAGGGTGGAGCAAGGGCGAGCGGAGGTGGAGGGAGCCCGGCAGCGCCGACTCGCTAGGGTTGGAGAGGGGAGGGAGACGGGGGCGGCGAGGGGCACCGAATGGATAGGGTTGTAGGGGTGCGTGTCGGTGGGCGAGGGTATACCCCGTCCGCCGCGTGTTGGGCCTAAATTCTCAGCAGCCCGTTTAGTTCCTGAAATTTTTGGCCCGAAATTTTTGGGCCCACCATCAAATTTTCAGGGAACTAAACGCTGCCTTATTTGTGAATCTATAGTTGTGTACCTGGTGCACCAACTTTCGACTAAACTTGCTCGACAATTCACTGAGGGGAGAACAACAATGGTAGATTTGTGTCGAGAGGTGCGCGAGACCAAGAACAAGAAGGTAAAAGAGACACAAGATGCACGATTTGTACAAGTTCAGACCGTCATTGTGACGTAATACCCTACGTCTTGTGCTCTATTAGTTTGTATTGATTGAGTATGATATGTTGGGAGAGTCTAAAACGAGGGGTCCCTATCCGCCTTATATAGGCGGTGGTAGGGTTATAGATACGACCTCCCAGGAAAGAAAAGCAACAATCTCTCACATATTATATGGGATTGGAGTCTATCATATCAGGTCACCGTCTTTAGGATATCCTCCGGATGTCTTGGGGTGTGCGGCAGCTGATGCCTTGACCTGCAATACATCTTGCCACGAGCCAGGCCGCCTAGGAGGTCGTGGCCCAAGTAGTCTGCCGTGGGTAACCAGGGTCGTACCCTGACAGCTATGTCCCTCAAATTTAGAGGAGGAGGAGGAGTATAAGGAGGAGAAGGATCGCTTAGATCTAGAGGAGGAGAAGGAGGATGTTGGCGGTCGATTTTCGTCAACCAAGAACACTTGTTATGTTATAGTTTGGATATCATTTTGGAACTAACCTGCCACTAGGCATACTAATGACATAACAAGTTCACCATTGGATGTGCATTTTGGAGTATAGTGTTTATGCAGGAATTCATGTGCTAAATGACAGGAGATGCACTTAGTACAGAGGACGATTTGCAAGTCAATCAAGGAGCTTCGACCGTGTGTGAAAACTTGCATCCAAAGGTGGCAAGGACCAATATGCTTCAATGAAGAATTCCTGAGGACCAAGATGAAAAGACTAGAAGATCATGCGTAAAGACCCCTTAACTTGGTCGCGGGGATAACAATGTCTAAAACCCAAATCCGAAGGAGGAAAAACCCCAAAGTGCGAAAGATGACATGTGGCAAAAGATGGAGGCGAACCGGGCCAGTGATGGACCAGGCCAGTCGGCCCAGGCCGGCTGGCCCACCCCTATTGGGGGTCGGTTCGCTGTCGCCTTTCTTCGGTGATAAGTACATGTAACCCTAATTGTTGGTGAAGAGAGCCATTCGCAAAAGATGAACAGAGAAGCCTCGGGAGATCGACCACAAGGGAGAGGGTTGATAGAAGGAGTGAGCATTCAAGAGAATCATCACCGAGGTCAAGGGAGGCCACCACGAGGAAAGAGGATGCCGAGGCCCTGCCACAGCGCCGCCAGAGTTGAAGGACACCGAGAAACGAGCTTCATCGGAGGCATCCACCATGCTCAAAGGTGCCATGCCTAGCGTCTTGATGGGGTAAAGTTATCGTTTGTCCATGGAGTTGTAACGGAACTTGATGTGTAGTCACTTATCTTGTTTGGATCTTATGTCTATCATACCTTTCTTGATGATGCTTAATGTTTAAGGCTAGCTACCATGCTTTCGGGGTTGCTCCCGTAGATCATGTCAACATACCATGTTCATTAGGGTTAGTACCGATTACCTTCGCGTAGTGACATGTACGAGGGAAGGGAAACGTCTGGTTCTTTGTTCACATGCTTAGATAGATTGGATCGGGGTTTCATCATGTTTTGGGTGATTGCATCTTCAAGTACCTAGACTCCATGGGCATACGTTCTTCATACTTGTGAATCTCTTATCTCTCTTTAACATAATCTAGGGTTAGGTTGTCTTTACTTTATAGATTAATCTTTACATCATAAAGTCTTTAATCAACTAAGTTAGTGTTAGGTTAAACACGCTAGTAATCCCCTTGCTCCGTGGATTGACAAGAACCTTGGGGGTCCCCCCTTGGTGAAAAAGGCACCAAGTCACTCCGTGTACTTGTGGTGTACCTGAACGCGGTTTTGAACCGTCAACAAGCCCCTTTTTCTGATGCCGTTGCCGGAGAGCAAGCCAGTTTACTTCGTTTAATCTCTCATTGATCTTGTTGATTACTAACACCTAACCTTTGTGTTCTAGAAAAACACTCTTTTTGTTTTTGTTTTTGATTGTCTTGATGGCATTCATTAGAAATCCTTTGGAGGAACTGGAAAAATCGCTAAGAGACTATGCTAGCCCTCGATGTGAGGACATCAAGGTACAAGAGTCAGATTCGGTTCTCGAAGCAACAAGGTACGAAATCAAGGCTCGAATCATCGAGATGGCATCAACTAATCCGTTCCGAGGGATGGAGACGGACAATCCATATAGACATATTCAGCGCTTCACGACACTATGCAATACGGTACGACAAGAGGGAGTCCCCGATGCTTGGTTTAAATGGAATCTTTTTCCCTACTCACTTGCTGATGAAGCAACAAAGTGGTATTCATTTGTGTCCTTTGAAGTCGAGGGAAATTGGAATCAATTGATAAAGACATTTTGTGCCAAGTTCTTCCCTATAAGCAAGATTCAACATATAAGGAGGCAAGTGATAACTTTCAAGCATGGAGAGGAAGAAGGGATCGATCAAGTGTGGAATCGTTTCAACGAGCTAGTTGAACAAGGACCAAGACTCGGATTTCCCGGTGACGTACTTTTGTATACATTTTTCTTTTCCCTAACCCCTAGTTTCATGGAACACGTTCAAATGTCTGCAGGAGGGGATCTCGTGGAGAAAACACTCACGGAAGCTGCCCAACTTCTACAAAAAATAAGCAAAGCGGTGGCCATGCGAAGAGATTGGGAAACACGTCTTTCGGGAAAGCCGGAATGCGACACAAGTGTGGGACGACTTGCTGCAATTCTCAGAAATATGGCCCCCGGAAGAGAAGAAAGAGGAGCCAATCCTGATAAAGGTTGAAGAAGCCAAACACAAGGAAACTAGAACTATCCCGGAGAGTGATCACGCCGAGACCAGCAAAGTAATTGAAAGAACTATGTCAAGCGCGAAGCCACTAAGGGAGTTCGAGCAAATGGATTGGGTCCCAATTGATTTTGGAGAAATCTTTGACAAGAGAAGACTATTCCCTAATCAAAAGGGGATGGCAAAAGCTTTGGAGATAGACTTCCCGCTGGAGAAACAAGTGGAACACCCATACAACCTAGAAACAACCGGGGAGGTCCTTCAAAAACTCTTTAGCGAAGAAGAAGTTGATCCGGACCATGTGGCCGAAGCTAAACGAATTATGGGAATAAAGCCCGAGGCGTCACCATTCGCTCACCTCACTGAAATCTTTGCCATAGGATCCGATGAAGAAGAAAAGACATCGCCGCGTATAGATTGCAAGGTTAACAACATTAATTTCAAGGCGTTATGGGACATTAAAGCACAAGTAAGTGTCTTATCTTCTAAAATTTTTGATGAAATTCATGATCACACCATTGACCTAGTTCAAACCTCTACTAAATTAATTATGGGAGATGGTAGAATTGTTAAACCTCTAGGAATTGCCCGTGACCTAGAAGTTTTAATTTTCCAAAAATGCATTCCAACCGATTTCTTCATTGTTGATGTCTACTATATTAAAAATGATCATGTAATTCTTGGTAGACCATTTCTTAAATTGGTTAATGCCGTTTTAGATGTCGGAAAAGGATTTCAAGGCGTTATGGGACATTAAAGCACAAGTAAGTGTCTTATCTTCTAAAATTTTTGATGAAATTCATGATCACACCATTGACCTAGTTCCAACCTCTACTAAATTAATTATGGGAGATGGTAGAATTGTTAAACCTCTAGGAATTGCCCGTGACCTAGAAGTTTTAATTTCCGGAAAATGCATTCCAACCGATTTCTTCATTGTTGATGTCTACTATAATAAAAATGATCATGTAATTCTTGGTAGACCGTTTCTTAAATTGGTTAATGCCGTTTTAGATGCCGGAAAAGGAAAAGTAACCATTAATCTTGATGGGGATAACCACACATACAATTTTCTTCCTGCTTCTAGAATTGCCTCACCCCTAAGAGGTAGGGAGCCTTCGTTTTGTTGAAACTTTCAGGGATCTGCCACAAAGAGCAATGGAGAATGAATCTAATGATGAGCTAGATGAAGAGTTAGCGGAAGCAACCAAAGGACTAGAACCGCAAGACGGAAGCTTTGAGGAAGATAAATTTGAAGACCTTGGAGAAATTGTACACGAGGAACCACAAGTACCAGAGGTGGATCTTAAGCCATTGCCCAAAGGATTGAAATATGAATTTTTGGTGGCAGACAAGACTTATCCCGTGATTGTGAGTGACGAATTGAGTCCCGATGAGAATGTTATGCTGTTGAATTTATTGAAGGAACACAAGAAGGTGATGGGATATTTGATAAATGACCTTAAAAGACTTAGCCTAGCATTTTGCACTCACCGCATACCTTTGGAGGATCAATGCCAGCCCGTAGTGGACCATCAAAGGAGGTTAACCCATGCCATGCGAGAGGTGGTGAAGAAGGAGGTTATCAAGTTGTTGGATGCCAGAATCATCTACTCGGTGCCGCATAGCGAATGGGTGAGCCCCGTACATTGTGTGCCTAAGAAAGGAGGTTTAACCATATTGAAAAATGAGAAGAATGAATTGATACCACAAAGAACCGTGACCGGATGGAGGATGTGCATTGACAATCGAAAATTGAACAAAGCAAAAAGAAGGATCACTTCCCCCTAGCGTTCATCGACGAGATGCTTGAGAGGTTAGCAAATCATGTATATTTTTGCTTTCTTGATGGATACTCGGGGTTCATGCAAATACCTATTCACCCGGATGATCAACATAAGACAACATTCACTTGCCCTTATGGAACATTTGCGTATAGAAGAATGTCTTTTGATTTATGCAATGCTCCAGCCTCTTTTCAACGATGCATGATGGCAGTATTTTCGGAGTTCATCGAGGAAATTGTTGAGGTATTTATGGATGACTTCTCTGTCTATGGTAAAACTTTTGTGGATTGTTTGGCAAATTTGGATAAAGTTCTCACTAAGTGTGCAGAGGTTGATTTGGTGCTAAATTGGGAGAAGTGTCACTTCATGGTGAAACAAGGAATAGTGTTGGGACACATGATATCTGAGAGAGGGATTTAGGTGGACAAGGCTAAGGTTGAAACGGTTGAAAAGCTTCCACCACTGACGGATGTCAAGTCTTTGAGAAGTTTCTTGGGCCATGCGGGAATCTATAGAAGATTTGTCAAGGATTGCTCAAAGATCACCAAGCCGTTGACTAATCTCCTCCAAAAAGATGTGCCATTCAATTTCAATGAGAAGTGCTTGGCGGCATTTCGGACACTAAAGAGAGCTCTCGTAACCGCACCTATTATTCAACCGCCCGATTGGAGTCAACCGTTTGAGATCATGTGCGATGCTAGCGACTATGCCGTTGGAGCCGTGTTGGGACAACGAAAATAAGGCAAGGTACATGCTATTTATTATGCTAGCAAAACCCTTAATGGAGCTCAATTGAATTATGCAACAACGGAGAAGGAATTGCTTGCGGTAGTGTTTGCCTTTGAAAAATTCAGATCATATATTGTGAATTCTAAAGTAATTGTCTACACCGATCATACGGCAATCAAGTATCTCTTGTCTAAAAAAGATGCCAAGCCAAGATTAATTCGATGGATCCTTCTCTTACAAGAATTTGATGTGGAGATTCGGGACAAAAAGGGGTCGGAAAATGTTGTGGCTGACCATCTATCAAGGATGAATCGTGAGGATGATAGAGAGCCCATTGAAGATAAGATGATGGACGATCACCTTTATCATATTCTTGACAAAGATACTTGGATGATCAACATAATTCGAGCCATAAGAAGGATGCCACTTGATCATTTAGATAAGAATGCTCAAAGGAGAGATCGTCGAGAGTCGAAAATATTAATGGGATGCACCTTACCTCTTTAGACTTGGAGCGGATGGAGCCTTACGAAGGTGTATACCAAGGGATGAAAGAGGTGAAATATTGAGGAAGTGTCACTCGGGCGAATATGGAGGACACTACGGACATTTTAGGACTCAAACAAAAGTATGGGCTAGTGGATTCTATTGGCCGGAAATGCATGAAGATTCAAAAAGGTATGTTGCTTCTTGTCCGGAATGTCAAAGAGCAGGGAATATGAATCAAAGGAATGCTATGCCTTTAAATTATAACTTGCAAATTGATCTATTCGACGTGTGGGGGGTTGACTTCATGGGGCCCTTCACTAATTCAAATGGATATGAGCATATTTTAGTCATGGTTGATTATGTATCCAAATGGGTAGAGGCTATCCCTTGTCGAAGAGCTTCAACGGAGGAATCCATATCAATGATCAAAAATGTTATATTCCCACGCTATGGAGTCTCACGAGTCTTGATAAGTGATGGAGGAACACACTTTACGGGAAATAGTTTCAGAAAATGTTTGTCCAAGTTGGGGATCGAGCATAGAGTGGTCACGGCTTACCACCAACAAACCAATGGCTAAGTGGAAACTTCAAATAGGCAACTCAAGAGTATTCTTAACAAGACCGTTGAAAAGGGAGGTAAATATTGGTCGAAAAAGTTGAACAGAGCGTTATGGGCATATCGAACGGCACACAAGACACCAATAGGTATGACACCATATCAATTCGTTTATAATAAATCATGTGATTTGCCTTTGGAGTTAGAGCATAAAGCATATTGGGCGATCAAGGAGATGAATCTCGATTTTGATGCCGCGGGAATCAAACAGAGAATTCAAATAAGTGAATTGGAAGAGATGAGGCTCAAAGCTTATGAGAGTGCAACCATGTACAAGGAAAGAATGAAGAGATGGTATGATAAAAGGCTTCGAGCAAAGGAATTCAAAGAAGGTGACAAGATTCTCCTCTATAACTCAAGGTTCAAGATATTCGGAAAAGGGAAGTTAAAAAGCAAATGGGATGGATCGTATGTCGTTCACTCGGTGTCGCCAAATGGAGCGGCAACAATCATGGATATGAAAGGAGATCAATATGTGGTTAATGGTCAATGATTGAAGGTTTTTCTTGAACAAGACATCGTGCCCATCGACTACATTGATATATATCACATGGAGGACGAGCCCGAGCGTCAAGCCTAAGACGTAAAACAAGGTAATTTTTCTGTAAATAAGTTTTTGTATTTCTTTTCGTATTTTTATCGAGTCCTTTTCGTGATTTTTAGCTGGACCTTTTCACCACCTAGGCTAGTATACACGAAACACAGAGGCCTGCAGAAGATGGGCCACGGGGGCCCAAAACAGGGGGCAGGCCGGCCGGCCCATGCCGACCAGCCCAGCACCCCTTGCCTCGGTTTCCGCCCGTTTTTCTCTGGGACGCGGTTCGGGTTATTTCCTTTTCTTGCCTACCTTTTTAGGAGCTACAAAATTAGGCAAGTAAGGGTTTCGACCGAATCTTCCTGGGATATTTAAGGACGCATGGGGAGCTCGAGAATTGCATCTCATTTGCAATCTCTCACCTCCACAAAAACACCCAAAGCACCCATGGTGATCCTGAGCAGCACCAAGGGGAAGGAAGTAGTGAAGGCGACAATGGAAGAAGAAGCACGCCTCCCCTCTCTAACGCCGGCAACCGAAGAGCTTCGTCGGTGTGCTATGGTGCCCAAACTCAAGGAGGAAGTGAAGAGGACCACACAGATTCATTGCGGAGGGCGTGTTCCAACAATGCAGATGGCTAGCCAAAATCCGTGGGTTGAAGAGAAGAAGGAGAAGTCCGCTACTCCCGTATGCCATTCAAAGAGGCTCTTAGGGATGAAGAGGAAGAACTACAAAGAGAATACCCCCAAGCCGGCGGAGATATACGGGGATAACGACTACTCCGATGACCGGAGCCCTAGCTCGTGGGCGGTCGGCGGTAGAGATGATAATGACCTCTATGTTTGGGAGGAGGTGCCCAAGGAGGAGCCGAAAGACCACGAAGATCAAGATCAGAACGAAGAGCAACATGAAGAGAATGAACCCCCGGTACCGGTTCGGCCAGATGTTGTCCCGGTCACAGAGAAGAACATGATCTGGGCCGAGGTGAAAGCACACTTCGGATTTCCCGAAAACACAGATTTGAAAGCTGTGCGCACTTGGGCCCTGCAGAAGGGTGCAATTGCCTTTCAGACGTACAAGAAGCGGCTGACCAAGGAGTTCATCAAGGAGGGGCTTACACCCGATTTTAAGAAGCCGGGATATGCCAAGTTAAGAGATCATTGGGATGCATTTGTGCAGGGAAAGCAATCGGAAGATGCCGCCAAGTTGATTGCAATCAACACAGCCAATGCACGTAAAAAGAAAGAATTCCATCATCTTGGCCCTGGAGGTTACGCGATGGCCCTGCCCAAATGGGATCGGATGGAGCAAGAGATAATGGCACGTGGAATCGTACCGGCAACTCTGGAGTGGCCTGACCGAGCGCGGAATTACTATTATGCACATGGTGGCACGCTCAATCCCGAAGATGGATCATTAATACCGGGTGACCAACTAAGACAGACAGCTGCAAGGCTTGTTGATTTGAATAGGGCTGCTGCCGAAGGAACATTCATAGCTGATCGAGAGAAGGACGAGCTTTCTGCTGCAATAGGCACTAGAGAACATGGTGGACGTTGCCGAGGCAAAGGTGTGATTCCATGGAAAGTCGCATGGCATGAGCACATTGACTCGTACAAGAAGCGCGAAAGGAACAAGGATGAATAAGATAGGAAAATCAGACAATTGTAAGAGCGTGTAGAAATGACTGAGGCAAGAATGGAGGCCATCATTGACGAGCATGTGGCCCTTGCTCTTAACAAACAATCATCTCAGCAAGGGCCCATAGATGAAATGAGCCCGCCATCTACTAAGGGGAAAAGTAGTGTCGCTTCAACGGATGTAGCACCAGCAAACACGGAAGCACCGGTCAAGGAAGCAGAAGCACCCCTAACCTCACCAGAAGCACCGGTTGCCTCAGCAGAAGCACCCCAAGGCTTAGCAAAAGCAGCTGAGGTCTGCCACGAACGGTTCCCCGTGGATGACATCACAGTGAGGTCAGCGTGTGAGCTTCACGCTCAACTCAGAAACAAGATGTTACCGGTGGCTTATGGTGTTGCTGAGGTCCCGGAACCGGGGGAAGCATTCATGGGCGTAGAATTCAGTAAATCATTTTACCATAAAGTTGCCGTCGACCGAGTGGTCCCCGGTTGGGAAGACCTCGAACTGGAGTTACCGGGACCTGATGGGGAAGAGGTGCTTGGAGATACCGTGCACGGTTGGGTATTGTGGGCCAAGGCTCACATAAAGATTACGGAACCGGTCAAAGAAGCACCCCTAGCCTCACCGGAAGCACCTCTTCCTGAAGCCTCATCTACACCCCTCGTGCCTGAAGGCGAAGATCATCAGCTACCGTCATCTCCAACAGGAAGCATGAGTCCTCTAGTTGATCGGGACCCAAGCGAGAGTCCGCCCCCTCAGCAACAGGGCAAGGGTACCAAACGACAAGCTACGCATCATCCTCCGCCCCCTCCTCCAAAGAAGCAGACGAAGCCCAGGCCGAAGAAGCCTCAACCGAAACTATCTTACGAGAAGACTCAGGAGGAGCTAGATGCTTCAGTGCGGGCTGAACTTGATAGACAAATATTCAAAGTGAAGAAGCCACCTGTTGAGAAACCAATTGACCGGGTCAAATTTCATCGCTTCATGAAGAAAATGGAGGAGGAGAAACGAATAAATGCCCAACCACCTCCTTTGAGTGACTATGACAGACAGGCACTCAAGATTGACAAACAGAAGAAGTTGGCGAATAAAGCTAAATCTATTCCACAACTAGGCACCCAGTCAAAGCAATCTGTCTCCCCCATCAAGGTGCTTTCTTCGCAAGAGCAGCATATGCTTGTATTCAATAAGGAATCAGGTCTGACTCCTGGTCAAATCCGAGGGGACGAACCAATCCCAATACATGAAGGGGCAAATAGACCGAAGTATGAGTTGGGTAAACCTCTTGTGTGGTCGCAGTTGGTGCCGTATCTTCCAACGAGAATGCATGAACTGCACGATTGGTACATGGTTGCGTCAGCAAGCGTTGTAACCTATGTGGAAATTACCATAGATGATCAACATTATTTCCGTGGCCGACAAACTTTTGGTGTGGAATTTGACCAATTTTGGTTCTTATTCAATCAAGATGCAATTGACTCAGGACTCATCGCTTGCTGGACTCTGTAAGTCTCGAAAACAATGATCTAGCCATTCTACCTTATCTTAACTTGTGTTTAATTTGAATTTAATTTCAATCATGCAACTTTGAGATGCAGCGGTGCAGGAGGAGAGGAATTAAGGACGTCGGCTTCATGGATCCACTAATGATAAATCAGACTTGTGTCAGGAAATGGGAGCTGGACACATTGGACTATATATATTTGTATCTAGAAAAACACCATAAGAAGGGTATCATACTTCTGTCATACAACTTCGGGTGAGCAACGTGTATCTCATCTATTTTATCGGTTTTCAAATGATATTGCATATATATTTCAAGAAACTAATACTTCTGCACGTATGCACAGCTTCCACTGGATTCTTTTTGCATTCTGTCCGTCTCTAAGCAAGGTCTTCATCTTCGACTCTTTGAGGGCAACATCAGACAAAAGCGCATATCAAGATGTCGTAGAGATGATCAAACTTGCATGGACTCGCCTCTGTGTAGAGCACCCGGGAACATACAAAGAGAACCTTTATTTCCACTATGATTTCCCTGTATGTGTATTCTGCTAGTCCGCATATCTCATGTCTTCCAATATAATTAAACATATTTCATAACCTTGTTTTCGCACATGTGTAGTGCTTGACACAACCTTCAGGTACCAATCTGTGCGGATACTATGTATGCGAGTTCATGCATACCTTTTCAAGCATCGGAAGAGGTACCAACCTTGAAGACAGGGTGCGCCCACTAAACTAAACGACACATGCATGTAGTTCTTATTTGTCCATGTTCTTTTTTGTACTAGTTCTTATTCTTTGTTCATGTTCTTTCGTAGATTGATGACATCAAGCAGGGGTTCCTCGAGTCGGAAAGAATCCGGTTAATTCAAGAACAACTTTGCGGATTTCTTCTAGATGAGGTGATCACGCCATGTGGAGAATTCTACTCAGGCTTATCATCTGTGATTGTAACGGGGAAGTCCACGGAAGAAACATCGGGGAAGTCCACTGCAAAAGCAACTGGGAAGTCGACGGAACAAGCAGAGTCGACTAAGCAGGGGAGCAAGAGAGGAAAAAGCTCTGCAAAAGACCAATCTTTAGGAAGCAAAAAAAACTAATATTAAATCTTGCTAACCTTTGATGCAATGTATTATATACACTAATATATATTTTTCGTATTTCTGTATGCACAATATTATATATATTCTTTGCATTGGATCAACTACCGGATTTGAGATAATACATGAATACAAATATATGTACTAGTATAATATTAGATATTATACTAGTACATATATACGTGTGCATGTATAGTATTATCTCAAATATTTTATATAGCACACGAATATATATTATATCGTATCAAGCATTAGGATTAGTATACGTAAATACGATAGAATTAATAAATCAGAAAATATTAAAGAAAAAGAAAAAACAAAAAAAATAGTACCGGTTGGAAATGAGAACCGGTACTAATGTGGACCGTGCCACGTCACCGGGGGCGAGCACATTAGTACCGGCCCTCATTACCAGCCGGTACTAATGTACTAATGCCCACATTAGTACCGGTTTCCACAACCGGTACTAAACCGGTACTAATGTGACTTCACATTAGTACCGGCAGAACAATACCGGTTTGGAAACCGGTACTAATGAGGGTTATAAACCGGTACAAATGTGCGTTTCCCTAGTAGTGATACGGAGAGCGCAAGCCCGAGGCTGACATGCTGGCGCTCCTCTGGCACGCCGTCGCGGCAGGGGTCACCTTCCTCGACACCGCCGACGCCTACGGCCCGCACACCAACGAGGTCCTCGTCGGCAAGGCGCTACTTGACGGTGGGGATGCTATGCGGCAGCAGGTGCAGGTGGCCACCAAGTTCGGCAGCACGCCTGACCTCAACGCCCTCCGCGGAGGCCGAGCGTATGTGCGGGCTGCGTGCGAGGGCAGCCTCCGGCGTCTCGGCATCGACTGCATCGACCTCTACTACCAGCACCGCGTCGACACCGCTGTGCCCATCGAGGTCACGGTGAGTTGCTAGTCAGTTGCGTAGGAATACTAGCTACTTCCATAGTTGCATTGATTTCATGCCTGGAAAATGCAGTATTTGAGATATGTATATATGTAGATGGGTGCGCTCAAGGAGTTGGTAGAAGAAGGCAAGATCAAATACATCGGGCTGTCGGAAGCGTCAGCGTCCACGATCAGGAGAGCGCACGCAGTTCATCCGATCACCGCCGTCCAGCTGGAGTGGTCACTCTGGACAAGAGATGCTGAAGAAGATGTAATCCCAACCTGCAGGTAAATATATATGGTTATATATACATACATTGTTTGTTTTAGTATCTTGGAATGGAAGACGTACTCTTTGTTGGCGATAGATCAGAAACCAATTAAGGTACTATATATATAGCGTACGCTGCTCGATCTCTTTTCTGTTCTGACTATATATTTATCAGAGAACTTGGAATTGGAATTGTGGCATACAGTCCATTAGGCAGAGGGTTCTTCTCCAGCGGAGCCAAACTTGTTGGCAACCTATCCTATTCTTCGTTCCATGATGCATATACATCTCCTAGTGACTCTCTCTCTATATATATATATACACACACACACGTACGACTACCGTGCTTCATCTTGTACTGTGAATGTAATGCCGGCCATTCGATATATGATGATCGATCGTCTTTCAGATTTTACCAAGATTTCAGCCAGAGAACATGGAGAAGAATGCGCTGATATTCGAGCGTGTGAGCCAGATGGCTGCAAGGAAAGGCTGCACATCATCACAGCTCGCGCTGGCTTGGGTTCACCATCAGGGAAGCGATGTCTGCCCCATACCTGGAACTACAAAGATCGCCAACCTGGACCAGAACCTGGGAGCGCTGTCAGTGAAGCTCACGCCGGAGGAGATGGCCGAGCTCGAGTCCTACGCTGCCATGGATGACATCCACGGTGAATGCTACGACAGCATCGGTACCTTATTCACATGGAGAGATTCAGAAACGCCTCCACTATCATCTTGGACAGGCAGCAACTAGAGATGTTGTGATCTGTATTTCTGTTTTCAGACTAGCTGTATCTAGGTTGCAATATCGTATATCCATCCAAATAAATTAAGCTACTGTACGTCCCATCCGACGACGGGACAGTAGCACCGCGTGACTTCTGCTTGTGTTCTTTTTTTGTTTTCCTTTTTGAAACTGTGATGTACCAGTAGCTGACCAAAACACAGTTGAAAGTTTCTAAGGATTTTTGGAGCAATCAACCAATCACCTTTGTGTGCTGCAGCGCTTCAAGCCTGTTTACTTTCCTAAAATTTCACCAACTACCCGTCACATTAAACTTCGGACACTAATTAGGAGTATTAAATATGGATTAATGACAAAACCTATTGCACAACTCCTACCTTAATTTTCGAGACGAATCTAACGAGTCTAATTATGTCATGATTAGACAATGTCATGCTACAGTAAACAATCTTTAATGACGGATCAATTATACTTAATAGATTTGTCTTGGAATTTCCCGTCCATTCATGTAATTAGTTTTATAATTAGTCTATGTTTACTATCTCTAATAGACTTTGAAAGGGGCACCCAAAATTTTGGTCCCAAAATTTTGGTGAACTAAACACACCCAAAAGAATCATGTCACTTCTCTCTGCTTACGCGGTCCAATGCAAAAACTTTTACCTTTTTCACCCAACTGGCTCTGTTTAGTTTCAAAATTTTCACCAAAAGTTTTCATCTAGAGAACCGTGTCAGTTCATTTCTTCTCTCTGTGCACGCAACCTAATGCAAAAATTTTACCACTTTTCACCAAAATTTTCATCAACTAAAGTCTTATTTAGTTCCCTGAAATTTCACCAACTACTCATCACATCAATCTTCTGACAGTAATTAGAAGTATTAAATATGAATTAATGACAAAACTCATTTCACAACTCCTACCTTAATTTTCGAGACGAAACTAACAAGCCTAATTATGATATGATTAGACAACGTTGTGCTACAGTAAACAATCTCTAATGACAGATTAATTAGGCTTAGTGGATTCATCTCACGATTTTCAGTCCATTCGTGTAGTTAGTTTTGTAAGTAGTCTACATTTAATACTCTTAATAGACCTTGGAAGGAAACCTCAAAAATTTCTCCAAAAATTTCCAACGAACTAAAGTCTCCCGTTTAGTTGGTTGAAATTTTGGTGAAATTAGTGAAATTTTTTGCATTGGGTTGCGTGCACAAAAAGAAAAAATGAACTGACACGGTCCTCTAAGTGAAAATTTTGGTAAGAATTTCGAGAACTAAAGAGGACCGGAGCTGTGGCGCAGAAGACCTAGTCCAATGCGGCGGCCACGAGCATGGACCCGTGGAGATGGACTCGAAAGTGCCACTCAGGAATATAGCCGGTGTCGCCGAGGCCTCGGCCAAGTCATGCACGAGTCGGTGCAGTGAGTCCACAAGCTTTCCAAGGGACAACGACGGAGGCGCCGACCCTGGGATCTGGAGGTGGAGGTATGGATGTGGTTCGCTGGTGCATCTTCGTAAGGAGGATCAACAACTTTTGCAGAACGGTGCGCAAGGAGTAGAGAATGATTTGTGTGGAGGTTGATCAATTGAAGCTGAATCAAATCGATACTGGATTGTGTGGTGGAATTGGAATCAGAATCGTGCTAAAGCGAGGTGATTTTTCCTATGGCAAAGGGAGCTGGCGCTGGTGCTGGTATCGAAGTCAGGCTGGAATCGATATGATCATCAGAGTGTTAATCGAGGAAAATGGACTTCTTTTCTTTCTTGTGTGGCCCGTTTTGATATAACTTTTTTTTGGAAGGCAACTTCGGGGGATCAAACATATCTCCACATGCATTTCATTCCGGTAGAAGGGCACTAACACCAATTCTCAAACAACAAAGAGGTACAATGTGTGTGTGGTGGGGTGGGGGATTACAACAGCACTTAAACTGAAACGACAACAATAACAACATAACAATAAAACAACAACGATGATCCTATACGTAAGTAAGCCGGTGGATATAACGATCACAAACATACAACCACTTAAGTCACATCATTGGTCAGGACGAATGGTTCGTCTTTGTATCCAATCTTGTTGAGATCCACAATTGTCATCCCAAATTTGTCTGTCGTTAAACCTCTTCCGGTATTTTTGACCTACTGGCACTTGAGAAGAGGAATTTTTAAAGCTCTGTAGTCCAATTCCCATATCTCTTCAATGACACCATAGTATGTTTCTACGTTCCCTTCGTGGTCTATTGCATCTATACGAACACCACTGTTTTGATTTATGCTCTTCTTGTCTTGGGCTCTCGTGTAGAATGTGTAGCTGTTTATCTCATATGCTTGGAATGTATCTATTGTGATAGATGGCCTCCTAGCCATCCATTGCAGTATCTCATCAACAGTTTTATCGCCCCTCACTTTTTTCCACAACCAGGACGTGAAGTTATCAATGTGGTGTCGTGTAATCCAGGGTTCAGACTTCCCTTCATTTGCAGCACGAAGAATGGACTTGTGCTCTTCCAAGTATGTAGCCACATGTGATGATTGATGGAGGACAGGGTAATGTGCTTGATCTTATAACACTGCGTCCATGTCCATCTGAGATTTTTTCCCTATTGTGCCCTTTCCTCTGAGTCTCCCCTCATGGCGTGATACAGGGAGTACAATCGGACACATGTCATCCATAAGGTCGACACAAAACTCAATGACCTCCTCTATAGCATATCCATTTGTGATGCTTCCTTCAAGACGGGCACGATTGCGAACATACTTCTTAAAATAAGACATCAACCTCTCAAAAGGGAACATGTTGTGCAGATATACATGCCCAAATATAAACACCTCTTCAACTAGATGGACCAAAAGGTAGGTCATTGTGGGGACCCACCTTCGGGATTCCCGCTAAGTACCTATAATAATCCCTGGACCGGGTAGGTTAGCACAACTCTTATCAGAGTTAAGTATAGAGGCAATAAATAACGTATATTGAAAGAAAATACCTCAACGCAGCGAAAGGAAGCGCAGGTGACCATCAACTAACTAGATGGTCTACAACACCTGGAACCCACGTAGTCTACCTGTAAAAAGTATAATAGAGGCAAGGCTAAGTACACAACAACATACTCAGCAACTCCTAGTGTATAAGCAATTAATCATATAGACTACATGCAAGGTTCCAAGGAAAGGAGACAGGTCTGATTATTATAATAAATAAACTAATGCAGGTGAAGTAAGTTTCAAAGAAACTGAAAAGTAAAGCAGGTATAATATATGTAGGTTGGTCCTGGAGGGGGAACACATAGCCTCCACTACCAGTTCTCAAGTTTTATTAAACTCAGCGACCACCGGGGTCCCACTGAGCCGGCATCTGCCGTATCTCTTTCTCTCTCTAAGGGCCACTGCCCTGTCTCACCACCAAATCTATCCTCACAAAGCATGTGTGCTAATCAATGAGAGCTTTACCAAAAGGGTTCATAACCGAGAGTCACGGCTATTCGAATAGATTATACTCTGCGCAGAGGCGTACATTGTACCCATACGTCCGACCAACCCATACCTTCGCGAAAGGCAGTATTGGTCGCAAGAACCATACCCACCGGTGTCTACATCTAGACCACATTCTCATCCACACCTAGACAACATTACCTAGCTCCATCCACGTCTACGCTGGGGCCTAAGTAGGGCTCATACCACCACCATCCGCCTCGTGGATCCAGTTTCCCTGGGGAGAGATTGCATATGCAATAAAAACGTGGTATACAACACCACCGTGCCATTCCGGGTGCCATAACAAACCTGATGACCCATACCGGCCGGACCTGGGACTCTGCGAAGGTCCTGCTCCAGCGTATCCGTTGCCCACCATGGCCTCTTGGAATGGTGTACTAGGTTCAGTGGCGGGGTGTGATTCAGGGGCGCACATGAACAGGCATTCCCGATTGGCTATGCCTTTTTGGCTATGTATGGTCGTACTAAGTCACTGGAAAGACTTTCCCGTGAACCGATCCTTATACGACCGGAGTAAGCATGAACAGGACCCTCCACCGAGGCTGCCCCCATACTCCCATGTCTGTCCTTAAGGGGGGTCTAACTCTCTTCAGTAGGTTCATTTTATTACTCTCTTTCTACCTCTCCCTATCACCAGAGTTCCTCTCACGAATAATTGTGAAAAGTAAATCTAAGGATGATGCTCGATCATCCACTTAGTCAAGATCGGGATCATCTGGTCCCTAAAGCAAATGCAAGTCAAGTTATTATCTTGACATATGTTATATTCTAATTATAGAACAGTGGCAAAAGTATGACCACAGAGGGGGTGCTGGGACTTGCCTTCATTGAAGATCCTTAATGATTCCTAGATGACCAGGGTCCTGGGCTTCTCTCCCTTCTGGATCCTTGTCTTCGGGCAGAATCCCGGTCGTCTACCGTCTTTATATGAGTAAAGAAATAATAGCAATAACAATCAATAAAACAATTCACCAAGCAATGTCTACAGAGGCGAGGAATGTGTCAGGGTCAACCTGATAGGTGAAGCCCTGAGCGGAGAAGAGGGAAACCATGGGGTTTCCGACGGACGGCATAACAGTTAGGTGTGGATGGAATCAAGGTTGTGGGTGGGCGGCATAATGGCTACGGAGGGTCGATATCTAAGATTCCTATTGGGCGGTATAATGACTGGGAGGGTTGATTCCTATGGTTCCTATTGGGCAGCATAACAGCTATGTGGAGACTGAGACCTAAGATTTCAGTCGGACAGCATAACGGCTATAAAGTGCAAATGTGTTTCTAAACCTTGGGCAGCGTAACGGCTAGGGTGGTGGATGTAGACCAAAGGCTCGGGCAGCGCAACAGCTATGCGGTGCACGTGAATTGTAACCCGGGCGGAACCTAGGGTTAAACTTGTGCAGCAACAGGTTTGGCGGCAGAGGCCGGGGCGAAGCACAGCATGTCTATATGCTGGTACTATGTGGGTAGGCTGGCCAGATGTCGTCACAACAACTCAACTTCGACCTGTCCCGGCCCTGTGAGAACGGACACGGCGAGCAGGTGGAGTGGCATGACATAATAAATCCTTAAATGGGAGTTTACTACTAGGTGCCAGAGAGCATGTACGACGAACACCACTTGTCCCGGTGCCGGGCGACACACATAGCGACAGATGGTTCCGGCACAAGATCGGGCGAAGAAATGTCAAAGCTTGTTGATAGATCCACTTCAACACATAAGGTGGGATCTGGGCAAGATGACTATGTGGATAGGCTTAGAATATTTTGTAGTATTTTTAGGAATTTCCTGGGAATTTTTGGAATAAAGGAAGGACTCAAACTAAAAAGTGGGGTGCACTTACGTGTGTCGCAGGGGCACCCCAGCTTCTTCTTCCCTGCGCCAGGTGCCATGGGAGAAGGATGGGAGGTGCATTGGAGCTCTGGGGGAAGGGGCTAGGGGGCTCCTATGGCTAAACTGAGGGCGCTAGAGCGAAGAGGAGGAAGTGGGTGACCGATTTTGGCAGTCAAGCGGCGTGGGGAAGAACTCGAGCCCTAGGGGCTCGACCTCGAGCTCGAGCTCGGCCAGGTGTGCTACTCCGACATGGGGGGGTACTCCCCCTTTATACCTACGGGCGAGGCTGGAGGTGCGGACACGTCGCCGAGGGGTTGGCCACGTCGCCGGCCTTGCTTCGCGGCGAAGGAAAGAGGAGGGGATGAGCTCGTCGGGGACAGCTCCTGGTGTTGACAGTAGATAACGTGCCAAATTACAATCCGCAAGCGCACAGGTCAGTTGTAGCTTTTCCCTTAGAGTATCCCCCAAGGTTTATCAATCCGTGGAACAAGTGGATTACTACGCTCAACTAAGCACTAAACTTGTTGATTCAAAGCTCTTTAGTGAATGATGATGTATATAAGAGAACTAATCTAATCTAGGTTAAAGAGATTAACAAAGAGAGTAAAAGTATAGAGATCACAAGAGTGTAGAAAGCTTGTCCAAGGGATCTAGGGTCACTTGGAGATGTAACCACCTAGCAAGAACTACCCGATCTAAACTATCAAAGGTAAAGGTGCACCGAGTCCGACCCTTTCCCTCTCGCGTACTAGTCACTACACGAGGGTAATCTGTGGTCGAACGATAGGTGCACAAGACGTTGATGTGTTTTAAGCATGCAAGACTAAAAGTGTGAATCAAGCTCGATATGTTTTCCCTCCCGTGCACAGTCACTACACGACGGTAATTGCATAAAGAACAAAGGGACATGATACAAGAAGCTACGAGCGATGCATCCCAAAGCAAGCCAGCCGACCATTAAGATTAACGCACCATCAACATGAATATGATAGCAAAAAGATCCAAAACATAGGTTCGGTGATTACAACTCAAGATCCCCCTTCAACCCCTAGGACAATCAAGGACTTTACCCCATAATGTTATACATTGTAGCGCTGGTCACGGTGTAGAATCCTCCGAAGTAGATGAAGGCCGACGAGTGCTCCTTGTCGATCGGATCTCCTTCTTCTTCTCCTCGGTCTTGTGGCGGCGGATAACGAATGAATAATCACGTGGCTCTTTGCGTCCAAACTATTAATAGCCCGAGGGTTAGGTCAGTCGAAGGCGGCGGCAAAATAGGCCCATGGTGGGCCAGGCCGGCCGGCCTGGGCCCACTTCGGCTCGGTTTGTTGCCCCCTTTTGTCATGATGCTTCTTATCTCATTCCTTGTTTGTGTACACTTGCATGTGGGCTTTTGACGTCATTTCCTTCACGATTAAGATGAGGATGCTTGTCATCCAAGCTTCACCATCTTCTGTTTGAGTCCCTGAAGTTTTGCACATTGATGCTTCGGTCCTTGGGTCATTTGGAGTCTTGTTCATCCCGTGTCTTGACTCGTGTTGGACATTGTAGTCTTCTTCCAAAGTGTTTGATGAACTTTACCCGGAAGTCCTCATTTAGATACTTGATCCCTGCGTAAACAATAAACTCCAAAAACACATGCTCGTGTCAAACTTGTTACATCATTAGTATGCCCAGTGGCGAGTTAGTTCCAAATCAAAGGCGAAACCAAAGTGTAACAAGTTCCTTAGGGGTGTCATATTTGACCGCCAACAACTCCCCCACACTTAGATCTTGCTCGTCCTCGAGTAAGTTGCTTGCAAAAGTCATTCATCCATGGAGTTGAAATGTGCTTCGTCTCACCTTTCCTTACAAGTTAGTTAAACCTTCATCTTTAGTATATGAAACATGAAAGCAATGATCATGACATAAACATGAGCATTTAGAAATATTGCCCATTCAAGACTTACCCCACAACTCATTCCTTTTACTAGAGATCCTCAAATCCAACCATACTTACTTTCTTACTTCCATTAGAGGGTTTTCCATGAGTTTAAAATAAAATTCCTGCAACAAGTATTAGACAAAGTCTTTCTCCAAGTCCTCACATGTCGCTCATTTGAAGTGGCTATCCTAGATAGTTCATAAACTCTCACCTCCCACAAGTCTCTCATTTATAATGTAAGGTGGAGCTATGGGTATGGCTAGTGAAGTTAACACAAGTATTATCAAGCTAAGAAAATCCTTTAGTGGTCTTTCACCTTCTGAGCCAATGATCATGAGAATTAAACCATAATGTAAGGGTATCAAGGATGAGAAGATTTAGAATGGTGGACATGTGCAAAAGGAAAAAGAATAATGACTTCAAGGCACTAATGATGTCCTCGATGTCGGATTGCACATGGTTGGAATATTGAAGATTCGTTCTCAACATTGACGCATCCTTCCTTGCAGTTCTCTTCATCTTCATTTGATTCATCATCCCTCAATATATCTTTCTTGCTTTGCCTTGAATTCCTCCTTTTTCTCCTTTCTTGCCCCTCTTTTTTATTTTATTTCTTCTTTTTTTATGTGCACACATGCATGCTATTTTTTTCTATTCTCTCTTTTTTTTGACATCTTGATCTCTTTCCGAAGCCTTTCGCTCGTCTCTTTGACGTGAATCACAATCTGAATTTTAAATAAATCCTTACCTAAAAATGGAACAAATCTTCGGACATGGGTTGTGTTCAAGGAATAAGATGATAAAAAGATGTCTATGGTTTGGGTATGGAATCCAGCGATATACAGGGCATTCAATGTGAAGTTCCCGTTACCGAATGTATGACGAGGCTAGCAATAAAAGATATAATATCAAGGACATGATCATTGCTCGAAATTATATCTCCCAAGAGAGAAAAGTCCTAACCCAATTCATCATGCTAACAACACTTATGGTGGAGTATATATAATATAGGCCTTGTAAAGGATATGCTTGTCTCTAGACTTGGAAAAAGAAGATGCTAACCTTTATTGCAAGGGTTTTTCATATATTTTTAGAAATAAAAAGCCTCCAATTTTAGTCTTACTCATAGCAAAGTCAAAGTGAGGTTCTAGATTAAAGTAGAGTATGGGTACTTTATAGGCAAACTTCCACTAAGCACCACGATAAACATTAATGCTCATTACTCATGCTCAAATAATAAAGGTAAAGAGCATACCAACAAGTAGAGGAAAGGAAAAACTTGCACAAGGATGTTGTTTTTATTGACTCCACACTAATTTAAATCACACCATCGAACTAATTTTCTTAAAGGAAACAACTCAACTAAAAAAACAAGAGATCACACCTTCCCCCCACACTTAAAACATACGACGTCCTCGTCATGAAATAAATAAGGGGCAAAGGTGGGATGCTCATAAAAAATAAAAATTATTTACAAACTTACCTTGTTTTCATTGCTAGTCTTGACGATCCGGGTCACCATCCAAGGTGTAGACGTCAATGTATTTAATGGGCACAATGTTGGGCTCTAGGAATACCTTGAGTCTCTCTCCATTCACCACATATTGATCTCCCTTGACATCCATGATTGTTACCGCTCCCGATGGTGACACCGAGTGTACGACGTATGGTCCATCCCATTTGCTTTGCAATTTTCCTTTGCCGAAGACCTTGTATCGAGAATTGTATAGTAGGACCTTGTCTCCTTCCTTGAATTCCTTCTTATGCAATCTTTTGTCGTACCATCTCTTCATCCTTTCTTTATAGATGCTAGCGCTGTGATATGCCTTCAATCTTAGCTCTTCAATTTCACTTATTTGAATCCTCCACTTTATTCATGCCGCATCAGTATCAAGATTCATCTCCTTTATTGCCCAATAAGCTTTGTGCTCTAGTTCTACCGGCAAATGACATGTTTTTCCATAGACAAATTGATAAGGGGTCATACCTATCGGTGTTTTATGCGCAGTCCGGTATGCCCACAATGCTCCGTCTAGCTTCTTTGACCAATCCTTTCCTCCTTTAGTCACCGTCTTCTTGAGGATGTCTTTGAGTTACTTGTTCGATGTTTCCGCTTGGCCATTTGTTTGTGGATGATAGGCCTATCAGTGTTTTGGCCACTGAGCCTACCAAGGGGGTACCCGAGGTAGTAAATTGTGCGGTGGAGGATCGCAAGACCTGGAACTCGTAGGTATGCGCGAGGACACGGGACACATATTTATACAGGTTCGGGCCACCGGAGTAGCAGACTCTACGTCCTGTTTGGAGTATCATGTATGGCGTCCTGCGCTTGGGTGTTCCCCGGAGGGGTTGGGGGATTCACATGTCCTCTTAGGTACCCAGCCCTCCTTTATATAGTCTAGTGGGTGGGTTCCTAGTCCGTTACAAGATAGGAGTCCTAGTAGGATTACATGGTACGAGTCCTAGCAGGATTACAAGGATTTATGGTATGAGTTCGTATTCTTCCATGTATGGGTACCCAGGGGTATATGGTCGACAAGCCCCCGAGCACTTTGTAGTCTTGAGCAGCAAGTTCAAGTAGTCTTGAAGCTTCGTCGAGTAGTTTCTGATCATCTCGAGTACTGCTAGCCGAAATCTTCAATATTACTTGAATTTCCGAAAGAGTGGAATGTGCTCTAGTTCATCTATGAGTACTTTTGAATCATCCCCGAGTAGTTCCCAGGTGTCCCTGAGTTCTAACTCAGGAAGTCTCCAAAAAATACCCATCTTGTCTTGAAGTCTTGATCTATATGGAGGTGCAATTTGCAAAAATCGCACTCCATATGGAGTGTAGCCCCCGAGCCTGAGTTTGAATCGAAGAATCAAGCTGAGGGTCAATCTTGAATCTGCATCTTCCGTCTTGAAAAAAGAGGTTGATGGTTGTAGCATAGTAGCCCCCGAGCCTTGAAGTTATTAGATATAATCCGTCCAAGGGTCTTCAGTTCGCGAAAGCCGTCATCCGAGTACTCTTGTAGCGTCCAGTCCCCGAGATTATGAGCCAAGTGAGCCATATGAGCTACGTCGAGTAGTAATTGGAGTTGAGCCCCCGAGCTGAAGAACTAACGGAGACTACTCGAGTTGAGTAGTAATATTGCCGTCAGAGCGGACTTTAGATGCGACCGGGGTCGACTTTTAGATTGCCACGCGGAGTGGACTTTAGAATGTGACTAGAGTAGTCGACTTTGTGATGCGACTAGAGAAATCGACTTAAAGATGCGACTTGAGTAAGTCGACTTTGTGCTGCGCGGAGCAGACTTTAGAATGCGACTTGAGTAAGTCGACTTTGTGCTGCACGGAGCAGACTTTGAAATGTGACCGAAGTCGACTTTGTGCTGCGCGGAGCAGACTTTAGAATGCGACTTGAGTAAGTCGACTTTGTGCTGCGCGGAGTAGACTTTGAAATGCGACCAAAGTCGACTTTGTGCTGCGCGGAGCAGACTTTAGAATGCGACCGAAGTCGACTTTGTGCTGCGTGGAGCAGACTTTAGAATGTGACTTGAGTAAGTCGACTTTGTGCCGCGCGGAGCGGACTTTGAGTACTTCGAGCCAAGAATGAAACCCGAAACACAAAGCTGAAAAGCCAAGAAAGAAAAGCATGTTCCAGAAGGCAAAAAAGCGAATTAAAAAAATAGAAAAACGAAAAATTTTGCCACCGGAGACGTCTGGAAAAAACACATTGCGTCGAGTACAATGTCTGGATACACTATTAAGTAATAGTGTCTTAAGTACTTCTGAGGCATTGAGCCTAGTGAGAAAGTACTCGAAAGGAACTTATTCACAATGAGTTGAACACCTTAGTTGTGGTAGCGTAAAAGAAGGCTTTGTTGTGAATAAGCAAAGGACAGTAACAAGTCGATATGCAAGATAACAACTTTATTACTGAACACATTGTACAGAGTTTACAATGTCTTAAGTACCTCTGAGGCTATGAGCCTAGTGAGAGAGTACTCGCAAGGATGTTCTGAAGAACGAGTAAGACCGTAGGGGATAGTGTGGTGAACTCATCCTTACTGTAGCAGCAACTTGTATGAGAGTTCCACTGAGACCCTACCAGGAAGGGTGTTACTCTAAGCTGAAGCCTCTTATTAGAAATAGAGACATGGACAGCATGTGCCACTTATTGCTCTATACGACGCGGAGTCGTCTGGAGAGAGTTGTCATGACTCCCTACGAGGTCGCAGAATGAGACTGCCTGGAGAGGATTATCATGATCCCCTACGAGTGATCGCAGCCGAAGCCACGAGTAGTCACAGCCGAATCTGTCTGGAGAGGATTATCTTGATCCCCTACGAGTAGTGGCAACCGTAGCTGCCTAGAGAGTTGTAGCTCAGACCCGAGAGCTGCTTACAGCTGGGTAGTCGCCTGGATCAGAAAACCGTTTACAGCTAGGTAGTCGCCTGGACCTGAGAATCACTTACAGCCTGGGATCGGCATAGAAGCAGGAACCCGGAGTAAGGATTGGATGGAAGCAGGGAGACCTAGAGTATGGATCGGCACGATAACAGGGAGACCCTGGGTAAGTTGGGCAGAGCGAGAGTACTTAGGGCCATGCTTTTCAGACCCATGGTACGGAGTGTAAAGACCACGTGCAGCTAGGTACCATCATTGCCAGGACGCGAGGGCCACTTACAGCTAGGTTCCATCGAAGCTTACACACGTAGTATGCCGCCGAAGCGGGAGAAGGTGTGACCAGAGTCGACTTTAAATTGCCATGCGGAGTGGACTTTGAGATTGCCACGCGGAGCGGACTTTAGAATGCGACTTGAGTAAGTCGACTTTGTGCCGCGTCGGGCGGACTTTGAAAATGCGATTTTAGAAATCGACTTTTATGATGCGACTAGAGTAGTCAACTTGGAGATGCGACTTGAGTAAGTCGACTTTAGATTGCCGCGCGGAGCGGACTTTAGAAGTTGCCTCCTCGGGAAAGCCCCCGAGTTGATGGAGTAAGCTCGTGGTGACTTGAGTAGTCGGCATAGTGTAGCTCTCGTGAAAAAATCTGTTGAGAAGCGTACACAAATAAGTAGTCCTTGGTGTGTTGTTCTGCATGCGCAAAACAAGCCAAAGAAGAAGAAAAAAGTAATCATTAAAATAAATGAATTACTGATACCGCATGAGCGGTCTGGAGATGCGACCGAAGTCGGCTTGTACCGCCGGAGTGGATTTTGAATGAACTCATGGACGAGTGTTGACGAAGTCGACTAGTCGGAGGTGGGTCCGACTAGTTGTGGGGGGCGTAGAAGCCGTTCTTGACTAGTTTTCTAGTAGAAACTAGCCGAGAAGAGTAGCTGAAGTAGTCCACGATGAGTTGGTGCGGCCGCAAGACGATGTTGAGGTGGTGCACGACGTAGTCGAAGTAGAGCCGGTGCGGGCGCGAGACGATGTCGCAGTGGCACATGATGTTGTTGAGGTAGAACCGGTGTAGCCGCGAGACGAAGTGACCGGGGGCACGGCGAGAGCCAGTGCGACCGACCGACGAGAAGTCAAACGGCGAGACGGCACGTCCGAGTGCACAGCATAGGTGTAGTAGAGCCAGTGCAACCAGACAACGAGTAGTTGAGCCGCGAGACGAAGTAACCGGGCGCACAGCGAGAGCCGGTGCGACCGACCGACGAGAAGTCGGGCGGTGAGATGACGCGTCCGGGTGCACGGCATAGCCACAGTAGAACCGGTGCAACCAGACGACGAGTAGTCGAGCCGCGAGCCGAAGTGACCGGGCGCACGGCAAGAGCCAGTGCAACCGACCGATGAGAAGTCGAGCGGCGAGTTGTCGTTGCTACGGGAAGTCGACGTAGTTGTACTCGTGTATGTTGCTTGTGTGCATCAAGCGTTGGTCTTGAAGTGTCTGGTGGGAGCTTTGCCATGTGTGCGAAGCAATTTCACGAAATTGAATTTTCAATTGCCGTATTGCAGCAATAACTTTATTGTGGACATGGCTTTGCTTGCTTGATAGGTCTTTGTCTTGATCCGCATGCACGTGGTCTACAGGAGATATATACATACAGGGGTCTTGACTTGATGATTAGTTGTCTCTGCTTCGATTTCGAATTAGAACCCGACAGGAGCACTTGTGCTTGCATACCGACAAGAGTACGGAGAATAGAATCCATCTGGACAGGAGCTCAGTCGATTTCTCCCGTACTCGGAGAAGTTGTTGTGAGATGCAGGTCAGCATCGGCTTTGCTCTGGACTCGGGACACGTGCGCTGAAAGTAGCAGGAACAGGCTGGACATGGCGAGTCGCTGAATCACCATAGCGAGCAGATTGATTTGATGATGAAGGTCTTTCGAATTCGCCTGATGATCTCGACGATCACCCCTACCTGGCGCGCCAGCTGTCAGTGTTTTGGCCACTGAGCCTACCAAGGGGGTACCCGAGGTAGTAGATTGTGCGGTGGAGGATCGCAAGACCTAGAACTCAAAGGTATGCACGAGGACACAGGACACATATTTATACAGGTTCGGGCCACCGGAGTAGCGGACCCTACGTCCTGTTTGGAGTATCATGTATGGCGCCCTGCGCTTGGGTGTTCCCCGGAGGGGTTGGGGGATTCACATGTCCTCTTAGGTACCCGGCCCTCCTTTATATAGTCTAGGGGGCGGGTTCCTAGTCGGTTACAAGATAGGAGTCCTAGTAGGATTACATGGTACGAGTCCTAGTAGGATTACAAGGATTTATGGTATGGGTTCGTATTTTTCCATGTATGGGTACCCAGGGGTATATGGTCGACAAGGCCGTGGAGACCCTATGCTCGATTCCCAACTTTTCCAAGCATCTTTTGAAATCCTTGCTAATAAAGTGTGACCCACCATCACTTATTAAAATTCTAGGAACACCATATCGAGGGAATATCACTGTTTTGATCATTTGAATAGCTTCTTCTGTAGATGCTTTCCGACACGGAATCACTTCAACCCATTTTGATACATTATCAACTATGACCTAGATGTGTTCATATCCATGCGAATTCACAAAAGGTCCCATAAAGTCGATGCCCCAAACATCAAATAGATCAATTTGCAAATTATAATTCAGCAGTATTGCATTCCTTTGTGATATATTTCCACTCCTTTGGCATTCAGGGCAAGTTGTAACAAACCTTTTTGCATCCTCGTGCATCTCAGGCCAATAGAATCCGCTTGCCCATACCTTTGCTTGCGTTCTAAAGTGTCCATAATATCCTCCATACTCCGATGAGTGGCATTTTCTTAGAATTTCTTCTCTGTCTTCCCGCGGTACGCATCTTCTTAGCACTCCATCATCTCCCAATCTACATAGGTATGGTGCATCCCAATAAAATTTTCTTCTCTCGGCAATTACCCTTCTTTTAACATTTTTATCCAAGTGATCTAATGGCATCTTCCCTAAGCACCTTATAACATCATTCATCCATCCTCTCCTATCAAGTACCCGATATAGATGGTCATCTCTCATTCTATCTTCAATTAGCTCCATCCCATCGTCTCCATGATGCATCCTTGATAGGTGGTCGGCTACAACATTATCTGACCCTTTCTTATCTCTAATTTCCATATCAAACTCTTGTAATAGTAGAATCCATCTAATCAATCGTGGCTTGGCATCTTTCTTGGACAAAAGGTACTTGATTGCAGCATGGTCGGTATACACGATTACCTTTGAGTTTACAATATAGGATCTGAATTTTTCAAACGCGAACACCACGGCAAGCAATTCTTTCTCCGTAGTCGCATAATTCACTTGAGCTTCATTAAGAGTTTTGCTTGCATAATAAATTGTGTGTACCTTCCCTTCCTTCCTTTGTCCAAGAACGGCTCCAACGGCATAATCACTTGCGTCGCTCAAATGGTAGATTCCAATCGGGTGGTTGCATAATTGGTGCGCTTATGAGAGATTGCTTCAACGTCCGAAAGGCATGCAAGCATTCTTCATCAAAGTCATATTCCACATCTTTTTGGAGAAGTCATGTCAATGGCTTGGTGATCTTCGAGAAATCCTTTATAAATCTCCTATAAAATCTGGCATGCCCGAGAAAACTTCTTAACGATTTGATATTTGTCGGGGGTGGTAACTTTTCAACCGTTTCAATCTTAGCCTTATCCACCTCTATTCCTCTCTCGGAGATGACATGTCCCAAGACTATTCCTTGTTTCAACATAAAGTGACACTTCTCCCAATTAAGCACCAAGTCAATTTCTCCACACCTTTTAAGGACTTTTTCCAAATTTTCCAAGCAACTTTGAAAACACGTACCATGCACCGAGAAGTCATCCATGAATACCTCTATAATTTCTTCAATAAAATCCAAGAATATAGCCGTCATGCATCTTTGAAAGGTAGCCGGGGCATTACATAAACCAAATGGCATCCCTGTATATGCAAAAGTTCCATACGAACATGTGGATGTTGTCTTGTGTTGATCATCCAGATGGATAGGAATTTGCATGAACCCCGAGTATCCATCAAGGAAACAAAAGTGGGAATGTTTGGCTAACCTTTCAAGCATCTCATCGATAAATGGTAGCGGAAAGTGATCCTTCCTTGTTGCCTTGTTCAACTTCCTATAGTCGATGCACATTCTCCACCCGGTCACGATGCATTGTGGTACCAATTCTTCCTTCTCATTCTTCACAACAGTTATTCCTCCCTTCTTTGGTACACAATGCACCAGGCTCACCCATTAACTATATGGCACGGGGTATATTATTCCGGCATCCAACAATTTGATCACCTCCTTCTTCACCACCTCACGCATGGAATGGCTCAACCTTCTTTGATGCTCAACAACGGGCTTGCATTGTTCTTCAAGTGGTATACAGTGGGTGCAAAAGGCTGGACTAATACCCTTCAAGTCACTTATTGCATACCCAATCACCTTCTTATGTCTTCTCAATAAAATCAGCAACTTGTCCATCTCTTCCAGACTCAATTCATCACTCACAATGACTGGGTATGTCTTATCAGCTCCCAAAAATTCATACTTTAATCCCTTGGGAAGTGGCTTTAACTCAATATCGGGTGCTTCGGGTTCTTGTTGTTGCAAATTTCCAATATCTTCAAAACTTTCTTCCTTCAAGCTTCCTTCTTGTGCCTTCAATTCCTCGGTTGCTTCCGCTAGTTCCTTGTCTTGATCATCATAAATAGCATCATTCTCCATTGCTTGTTGGAGAGGATCTCTGAAAGTATCAACAAAACGAAAGACCTCTACCTCTTTGTTATCAAGAGGTAGAGGTAAAGCAATACGAGAAGCAGGTAGGAAATCATAAGTGAGTTTAGTTCCATCTAGATCAATAGTAACTCTACCCTTTCCGACAATAAGAACAGCATTGACCAACTTAAGAAAAGGCCTACCAAGAATTATATCATCACATGTTCATCATGGCAAGCATCAATTACAAAAAAGTCGGTTGGAATAATTTTACCCGAGATAGCAACATCTAAATCTCTAAGCACACCCAAAGATCTTGTTGTTCTACCATCTCTCATGATCAATTTTATTTGTGTTGGAGCAAGATTTAAAGTTTTACTAAAAAGCTCATAATAAATCTTGGAAGACATGATACTTACATGGGCTCCGATGTCACACAAAGCTTTGCAAATTTTCTCCCCATTAATGGTGCAACTTATGTGGGTGTTGGTAGAGAAGTACCTTCGACATGATTGGCTCCTATCGCGTACACCTCGGCTAGGTGTGCATATGGCGAGGCCTCCGGCTTCACTCCCATAATCTTCTTTACTTCAGCGATGTGATCCGGATCTACCTTTTCTTCCTCATTGAAAAGTTTTTGAATAATTTCTCCGATCGATTCTTTGTCTAGCTCATACCCCGAGTGTCTTTCCTTTGGAAAGTTCAACTCTATGGCTCTCGCGGATTCTTTTTGGTTTGGGTATGGTCTCCTCTTGTTGTATATTTCTTCGAAGTCAATCGAGATCCAATCCATTTGTTTGAACTCCTTTAGCGGCTTTGCATTTGCTAAACTTCTTCCTTTTTCCTCTTCTAGCTTGCAAATTTTGTTGCCTTGGATTGGTCTTCCTCCACTGTGGGTTGCTTCTTCAATCTTTTCTTGTTTTGCTTCTTCTTCCTTCACTTCTGGGGCTTCTTTTCTAGAAATTCCAGCAAGTACCTCCACACGTGTTTCTTGCTCAACGCTTCCCGGAATATGTTCTCCCCAATCTCTTTGCTCGGCCACCCCTTTGCTTATTTTTTCTAGTAGTCTGGTGGCTTCCGTGAGTGTTTTCTCCATGATATTTCCGCCTGCACACATTTGAACATATCGCATGCATTCGGGGGTTAGAGAAAAATAGAAAGTATGCAAGAGTACATCACCGGAGAACCCAAGCTTTGGCCCTTGTTTGATTAATTCATTGAATCTTTCCCAAGCTTGATCTATTCCTTCCTCTTTTCCTTGCGCAAAATTTATCACTTGCCTCCTCACGTTTTGAACTTTGCTTATCAGAAAGAATCTTTGAAAAAATTTCTTCACCAATCGAGTCCAATTTCCTTCCACCTCGAAGGATGCAAATGAGTGCCATCTTTTCGCTTCATCTGCAAGTGAGTATGGAAAAAGATTCCATTTGTACCAATCGGTCGGAACTCCTTGTTGTACCATGTTGCATAGCCTCGTGAAATGCTCAATGTGCCTATATGGATTGTCCGCCTCCGCCCCTCTAAATGGGTTTGACGCTACCATCTTGATCGTTCGAGGCTTGATCTTGTACTCGATAGCCTTGGGTATCGAATCTGATTTTTGCACTTTAATATCCTCCAATCGCGGGATAGCATAGTCCATTAGTGTTTTTTCTTCTTCCTCCATGGTGTGATTGACAAGAGCCATCTAGACAACAAAAACAAAGGTTTTTCTAGACGAAACGTTAGTGTTAGTGATCAACAAAATAAATACCAAGTTAAACGTAGCAAACTAGATTGTTCCCCGGTAACGGCGCCAGAAAAGCTTGTTGACGGTAGATAACGCGCCAAATTACGATCTGCAAGCGCACGGGTCGGTTGTAGCTTTTCCCTTAGAGTATCTCCCAAGGTTTATCAATCCATGGAACAAGTGGATTGCTACGCTCAACTAAGCACTAAACTTGTTGATTCAAAGCTCTTTATCGAATGATGATGTATATAAGAGAACTAATCTAGTCTAGGTTAAAGAGATTAACAAAGAGAGTAAAAGTATAAAGATCACAAGAGTGTAGAAAGCTTGTCCAAGGGATCTAGGGTCACTTGGAGATGTAACCACCTAGCAAGAACTACCCGATCTAAACTATCAAAGGTAAAGGTGCACCGAGTCCGACCCTTTCCCTCTCGCGTACTAGTCACTACACGAGGGTAATCTGTGGTCGAACGATAGGTCCACAAGATGTTGATGTGTTCTAAGCATGCAAGACTAAAAGTGTGAATCAAGCTCGATATGTTTTCCCTCCCACGCACTGTCACTACACGACGGTAATTGCATAAAGAACAAAGGGACATGATACAAGAAGCTACGAGCGATGCATCCCAAAGCAAGCCAACCGGCCATTAAGATTAACGCACCATCAACATGAATATGATAGCAAAAAGATCCAAAATATAGGTTCGGTGATTACAACTCAAGATCCATCTTCAACCCCTAGGACAAACAAGGACTTTACCCCATAATGTTACACATTGTAGCGCTGGTCACGGTGTAGAATCCTCCGAAGTAGATGAAGACCGACGAGTGCTCCTTGTCGATCCGATCTCCTTCTTCTTCTCCTCGGTCTTGTGGCGGCGGATAACGAATAAATAATCCTGTGGCTCTTTGCGTCCAAACTATTAATAGCCCGAGGGTTAGGTCAGTCGAAGGCGGCGGCAAAACGGGCCCGTGGTGGGCCAGGCCGGTTGGCCTGGGCCGGCCGGCCTAGGCCCACTTCGGCCTGGTTTGCTGCCCCCTTTTGTCACGATGCTCCTTATCTCATTCCTTGTTTGTGCACACTTGCATGTGGGCTTTTGACGTCGTTTCCTTCGTGATTAAGATGAGGATGCTAGTCATCCAAGCTTCACCATCTTTTGTTTGAGTCCATGAAGTTTTGCACGTTGATGCTTCGGTCCTTGGGTCATTTGGAGTCTTGTTCATCACGTGTCTTCACTCGTGTCGTACATTGTAGTCTTCTTCCAAAGTTGTTGATGAACTTTACCCGGAAGTCCTCATTTAGGTACTTGATCCCTGCGTAAACAATAAACTCCAAAAACACATGCTCGTGTCGAACTTGTTACATCATTAGTATGCCTAGTGGCGAGTTAGTTCCAAATCAAAGGCGAAACCAAAGTGTAAAAAGTTCCTTAGGGGTGTCATATTTGACCGCCAAGACCTGGCCGGCATTAATGGCACCGGCAGATGGGGATGGTAGCAGGTTCAGGTAGAGGTCGGGATGCGGCTACCTCGGGCATAGGAGGGGCGCATCTGGCGCGAATGTGTGAGCTAACCCGCTTGCGGCGTGGCGCTGCGGCGCGATGCGCGGATGCAGCAGTGGCGTCGCTGCGCGGTGGCGTGAGGTGGTGGCGGCACACTGCAGAGGCGTGCGTGCGCGTCATGTGGGCGCGTGTGCATGCATGTGCTGCTGCGGCGGTGCAGGCCGGCGGTGAGGTGCAGCGTGGTGGCGCGATGGCAGCGCATCCCAGCGGCGGGGGCGCTAGGGTTGGCGCTGCGCGCTGGGTGGTGTTGGGCTGGCGGAGGTGGATCGCGAGGGGGAGGTGAGCTGGGCTGTAGTGAGGTGCAAAGCAGGCCGCGAGCGGTGGTGGGCTAGGCTGTGCGGGGTGGTGAGCGGGCTGCAACTGGGAGATCGAGGGGGAAAACCGAACTTGCGCGGCGGTGAGCTGATCGAGGCCGTGTGTGTGTGGGTGTGTGTGTGTGTGTGTGTGTGCGGATTTGGGTGTGTGAAAGGCCGACGGGCTAGTCCGAAAGAGGAGGTGGGCCAAATATGAGGTTTTCAACCTGGTAGGAATAGTACCTCTTGACTAATATTCCTAGGGGGATTTTGAAGGGATTTCATATTCAAATTTGAATAGGGTTCAAATTTGAATGATGTTTGAGTTCTAGAACATCCTTAGGGAAGAAAAGGGAGGGTTTCCTATAGAGCAAACAAGATGCACACATATGTGGGTTTATGCAACATATTTGTGGATTATTTTGGGAATATTAAAAAAAGGAAATTATGGTGTTAATTAGAAAATTTTTAATAAGCTCGTATTTTTAAATGTCCTAAAAACTGAGATGTTTCAAACCTACCCCACTTAAGGGGAATCTCGTCCCTGAGAATCTAAGGCTAGAAAGAAAGCAAGGGTTGTCGTAACATCTACTCGATACGTCCTAGAACTATTCGTGAAACCTATTCCCGCACCGGGGTTTTCCTATGGGGTCGGGTAACTTCCTATCCGTAGGTTTTTATCCTTAACCCTTATGCTAAAAACTTTCAATTTCCTATGATGGTATTATCCTAATTTTGGGGTGACTATAGGCTCGGGCTTCCGATTGCGAAGTTTCTCCACTTCTGTCTATCAAGAATTGTGGGTGCTCCCACATTCTCTTTTCCTTAATTCCTAATCCCTGAGTTCTCAAGTCTCGATTCCTTCTCTTCACCTGGGTACTATCCTACTTGAAGGAGACTTCAACTCGAGATTTATAATCTAAGGGTCTATCCTATGGGCCATGATACTACTTTACGGGTTGCTATATCCAAAAGGTTATCCAAGGTTTTTTCTTACTTGTATACCTCTTGTTTTCTCTATGGTACATACCAAGTGTACCATCTCTGGGCTATCTACTCTAATGCTATCTACTTCTCTTATATGGGTCAACTTAGCTAAGGTATGGTTAAGGTCATGGCCGTTCTTTCGGTCAATCATCCAAACTCCTTTTCCTATGGTCTTTTGCATAGGGTCGGTAGGGCTAGGTACTAGGGAACAGGGTCAGGTATCTGCGGGTATGGTACTAGCTTCGAGTTATTGTTTTCTTGCAATAACTCTACCCCACTTGAAGGTGTTCGAACTTACGGGGTTTTCTTCGTAAGTATGGTCGGTGTTAACTATTCTTCATCCTTTTAAATTTCGTGTGGTGATTCTTCCACCACATCCTTAGGTTTCTTCCAATGCCAGGCCTAATCATTGGTACTTTCTTAGGCTTTACTAGCTAGTTTTGTGGGTGTTGCTTCCACCCTGTTTCCAATGATTCCAATTCATAATGTGATGATTTTTCTTCAATCATCAACATGCTGGCTCTAATAGGTTTCAATTCCTATATGGCAGGTTTCTAATAGAGGGTTATCTACAGGTCTCCTTCTATCGTATCTCTATCTATTCGAACGATGGTTAAATCTAGTGATTTAAACTAGAGCCTTGTATCTCGGACCATGCTTCATTCCTATATTCCTATAATGATGCTATACCGGTACTACGTTGTTAAGCTAGTTGGTTAGTGGCTATCAAAAGCTAACGTGCTATTGTCGTCAAGTTGATGGGGTATTAATTTTTGAGAAGCTATTTTTCTCTCAACCTCTACCCCACTTGAAGGCAACTTGACTTAACAAGGGTTTAGGGCCTAGCCTAGGGTTATATCTATAGGTTCCTTATGTTCGGGCTTTCCCTTCTCTTACTTCACTTGCCCAAGGGTTTGGTGGTGACTATCTTCCATTACTCGGAAGTAGGTTTGGGTAACTACTCCTCGTCGAGATTACTCGACAATGTCCTTATAGGGTTTATGGGCTTTTCTAAAGCTTTCTCCTTAGGGCTGCACCAGGTCACGGTTTCTAGGATCTTATGGTTAACAACTCTATTTCTATGGGTTAACGGTGTTTTCCCTATGGGTCCTCAACGGTTTCTATTGTTTTGTCGTTCCTAGTTAGAATTGTGAACTTAGGTGACTACTTCTCATCGGATGATGATTTCTTGAGCATCAAGGTTATTAATGCTCCTACCAAAGGTAGTGGTAGTCAACTCCCGTATTCACAATTTTCCTATCATCGATGTTAGATTCTATCTAGGTTTATCTCTAAGGGGTGAAGTATCTGGAAGCCTTTCACAGAGGAGGTTGTATGTTTCGATGGTGAGGTTCCCAAATTAACTACTTCACTTTCAGAGAGATAGCTAACAAAAGTCCTTAGGGGCTTCTTAGGGTTTCGTAGGTCTAAAGGCTTCATAACCACAGGCATTATTCCAGGAAGTGCCTTGGCTATTTTGCCTAGGATTTCTATCTATGGTTGGGAATTTTGTGTGACCACTTCTCATCATTTGGTATGATGATTTTTCTGAGCATCAATGTCATTGATACCCCTACAAAAGTGTAGTAGTGGTCACAATTCCATGTTCGTGGTGCATCCTAAGGTAGGTATGGGTTAAAGCCGATTGGTTCTGTTTCATCAAGGGGGTTATATGCGTTGATACTTAGCTCTTCTCTTCAGAGTTAAGCCAAGGGAACTTATCGGGCTTTCTCCTATTTCATCAAAAGAAAGTTATTTGGGTTGCCTTAACCAGAATATACTGTCACTTATCTTAGGAAGCTAGGAATAGCGGGACTTGATATATTTGATTTGGAGGCATGCAACTTCTTGATGATTTGGTCATATAGATGGTTTTTCCGTCTTAGGTTCACTTGATCTTCTATGGGTTTGGGTTGGCTTCTAAAGGTTAAAGCGAGTAGTTCCTTTTGCCGAGAGAAATTTTGTTTGTATTATCTCTACCAATGTTTATCGTATTTTCCAAGAAAGCTCGGAAATCATGCTGACGATATGTTGGATTATTGAGATTTACAAACCTCCTACAATGGACTCAAAATTGAGCCTCGGGACTGTTCAAGCTTCTTCCTTTTTCTAGGGTCTTTTCTAAGCTCCAGCTTCGGATTTCTTTATTTCCTCAGCTTTAAGAGTTTTGTATCTATTCTATCTATTCTCCAACTTTGAATATTCATATTTGGATATCCAAATTGGCTTTCATTCTATAGGTCTTAGCTTACACTTTTATACCTTAACGGGGTCTTTCTAGGGTGCTTGTGTGTTCTTAAGCCTACAGGGTCATGCCTTTCACTTCTCTCACCTAGATTATATTCTAACTAGGTGTGGGGGTTCCTTAGGGGCATCCTAAGGTTTAAGGGTTCATCCCACGAAACTGTTCCAGGATTTCATACTTTATCACAGTGATAGTATAAACTTTATACCGCCACGTGATTTCCATAGGGTTCCTGGAAGTCTTGGGTCAACTTAGGCAGATAACTTCGTTTCGTTTTAGTCCAAAGTTCTATTACTTGGAACCTACCCCACTTAAGGGGATCTAAACTCGTATTACGTAACAGAACTTCCATTACCGGGTTTATATCGTAACGAGTTCGTTGGAATGGGTGGAGGGCTAGAGAAAATCCTTATGTTTTAGGAAGGAAAAGGATCTACTTCACTCAATTTCTACAATCAAATTACCAAACAATACCTGATACTAGGGGTGGGGTCCAGTAGGGCTTAAACAATCATTATTCAATCAAAAACACGTACTAAATGGTCATAGGCTTATTTTGCACAACATCTATCGTGTCTCGCGATTTATCCAACACTTTGGTAATTTCAACTTTTCAGCTGGAATTTTCTTAAAGCAGATCATTACTTGAACTTGCTTTCATAATCTAGGCCCGCCAAGGTATTGCAAGGGTGTTAAGCACAAGATAAGAGGAGTATAGGTAAGATAGAAGAGGTAAGAAGCGATCATCCAAAAAATTTCGGAATCTGGAATAGAATAGAAGGTCTTGGGTTTCGTAAAGCGTGGGGCCAGTCCTTATATGGTGACCTAGATTTATCTATTGCTCTGATACCACCCTGTGGGGACCCACTTTTGGGATTTCCGCTAAGTACTTGATCTAATCCCTGGACCGGGTAGGTTAGCACAGCTCTTATCAGAGTTAAGTATAGAGGCAATAAATAATGTATATTCAAAGAAAATACTTCAACACAGCGAAGGGAAGCGCAGGTGCCCATCCACTAACTAGATGGTATACAACACCTAGAACCCACGTAGTCTACCTGTAAAAAGTATAATAGAGGCAAGGCTGAGTACACATCAACGTACTCAGCAAATCCTAGCATATAAGCAATTAATCCTATAGACTACATGCAAGGTTCCAAGGAAAGAAGGCAGGTCAGATTATTATAATAAATAAACTAATGCAGGTGAAGTAAGTTTCAGAGAAACTGAAAAGTTAGGAGGCATAATATATGTAGAATGGTCCTGGAGGGGGAACACATAGCCTCCCCTACCAGTACCCAAGTTAAATTAAACTCAGCGACCATCGGGGTCCCACTGAGCCGGCATTTGCTGTATCTCTCTCTCTAAGGGCCACTACCCTGTCTCACCACCAAATCTATCCTCACAAAGCATGTGTGCTTATCAATGGGAGCTTTACCAAAATGGCTCATAACCGAGAGCCACAGCTAGTCGAATAGATTATACTCTGCGCAGAGGCATACACTGTACCCATACATCCGACCAGCCCATACCTTCGCGAAAGGCAGTACTGGCCGCAAGAACCATACCCATCGTCGTCTACATGTGGACTACATTCTCATCCACACCTAGACAACATTCTCTAGCTCCATCCACATCTACGCTTTGGCCTAAGTAGGGGTCATACCACCACCATCCGCCTCGCGGATCCAGTTTCCCCGTGGAGAGATTGCATATGCAATAAAAATGTGGTATACAACACCACCGCGCCATTCCAGGCACCATAACAAACCTGATGACCCGTACCGGCCGGACCTTGGACTCTGTGAAGTTCCTGCTCTAGCATATCTGTTACCCACCATGGCCCCTTGGGATGGTGTACTAGGTTCAGTGGCGGGGTGTGATTCAGGGGCGCACATGAACAGGCATTCCCGATTGGCTATGCCTTTTTGGCTACGTCTACCATCTTTATATGAGTAAAGAAATAATAACAATAACAATCAATAAAACAATTCACCAAGCAATGTCTACAGAGGCGAGGAATGTGTCAGGGTCAACCTGATAGGTGAAGCCCTGAGCGGAGAAGAGGGAAACCATGGGGTTTCCGACGGACGGCATAACAGTTAGGTGTGGATGGAATCAAGGTTGTGGGTGGGCGGCATAATGGCTACGGAGGGTCGATATCTAAGATTCCTATTGGGCGGTATAATGACTGGGAGGGTTGATTCCTATGGTTCCAATTGGGCAGCATAACAGCTATGTGGAGACTGAGACCTAAGATTTCTGTCGGACAACATAACGGCTATATAGTGCAAATGTGTTTCTAAACCTTGGGCAGCGTAACGGCTAGGGTGGTGGATGTATACCTAAGACTCGGGCAGCGCAACAGCGATGCGGTGCACGTGAATTGTAGCCCGGGCGGAACCTAGGGTTAAACTTGTGCAATGATAGGTTTGGCGGCAAAGGCTGGGGCGAAGCACAGCATGTCTATATGCTGGTACTATGTGGGTAGGCTGGCCAGATGTCGCCGCGACAACTCGACTTCGACCTGTCCCGGCCCTGTGAGAACGGACACGGCGAGCAGGTGGAGTGGCATGACATAATAAATCCTTAAATGGGAGTTTACTACTGGGTGCCAGAGAGCATGTACGACGAACACCAATTGTCCCGGTGCCGGGCGACACACATAGCTACAGATGGTTCCGGCACAAGATCGGGCGAAGAAATGTCAAAGCTTGTTGACAGATCCACTTCGGCACTTAAGGCGGGATCTGGGCAAGATGACTATGTGGATAGGCTTAGACTATTTTGAAGTATTTTTAGGAATTTCTTGGGAATTTTTGGAATAAAGGAAGGGCTCAAACTAAAAAGTGGGGTGCACTTACGTGTGTCGCAGGGGCACCCCAGCTTCTTCTTCCCTACGCCAGGTGCCATGGGAGAAGGATCAGAGGTGCATTGGAGCTCCGACGGAAGGGGCTAGGGGGCTCCTATGGCTAAACTGAGGGCATTAGAGCGAAGATGAGGAAGTGGGTGACCGATTTTGGCAGTCAAGCGGCGTGGGGAAGGACTCGAGCCCTTGGGGCTCGACCTCGAGCTCGAGCTCTACGAGCTCGGCCAAGTGTGCTACTCCGACATGGGGGGTACTCCCCCTTTATACCTACGGGAGAGGCTGGAGGTGCGGACACGTCGCCGATAGGTTGGCCATGTCACCAGCCTTGCTTCGCGGCGAATGAAAGGGGAGGGGATGAGCTCGTCGGGGACAGCTCCTGGTGTTGACGGTAGATAATGCGCCAAATTACGATCCGCAAGCGCACAGGTCGGTTGTAGCTTTTCCCTTAGAGTATCCCCCAAGGTTTATCAATCCGTGGAACAAGTGGATTACTACGCTCAACTAAGCACTAAACTTGTTGATTCAAAGCTCTTTATCGAATGATGATGTATATAAGAGAACTAATCTAATCTAGGTTAAAGAGATTAATGAAGAGAGTAAAAGTATAGAGATCACAAGAGTGTAGAAAGCTTGTCCAAGGGATCTAGGGTCACTTGGAGATGTAACCACCAAGCAAGAACTACCCGATCTAAACTATCAAAGGTAAAGGTGCACCGAGTCCGACCCTTTCCCTCTCGCGTACTAGTCACTACACGAGGGTAATCTATGGTCGAACGATAGGTGCACAAGACGTTGATGTGTTCTAAGCATGCAAGACTAAAAGTGTGAATCAAGCTCAATATGTTTTCCCTCCCGCGCACTGTCACTACACGACGGTAATTGCATAAAGAACAAAGGGACATGATACAAGAAGCTACGAGCGATGCATCCCAAAGCAAGCCAGCCGGCCATTAAGATTAACGCACCATCAACATGAATATGATAGCAAAAAGATCCAAAACATAGGTTCGGTGATTACAATTCAAGATCCCCCTTCAACCCCTAGGACAAACAAGGTCTTTACCCCATAATGTTACACATTGTAGCGCTGGTCGCGGTGTAGAATCCTCTGAAGTAGATGAAGGCCGACGAGTGCTCCTTGTCGATCCGATCTCCTCCTTCTTCTCCTCGGTCATGTGGTGGCGGATAACGAATGAATAATCACGTGGATCTTTGCGTCCAAACTATTAATATCCCGAGGGTTAGGTCAGTCGAAGGTGGCGGCAAAACAGGCCCATGCAGGTCCAGGCTGATCGGCCTGGGCCGGCCGGCCTAGGCCCACTTCAGCTCGGTTTGCAGCCCCCTTTTGTCACGATGCTTCGTATCTCATTCCTTGTTTGTGTACACTTGCTTGTGGGCTTTTGACGTCGTTTCCTTCGCGATTAAGATGAGGATGCTTGTCATCCAAGCTTCACCATCTTTTGTTTGAGTCCCTGAAGTTTTGCACATTGATGCTTTGGTCCTTAGGTCATTTGGAGTCTTGTTCATCCCGTGTCTTGACTCGTGTCGGACATTGTAGTCTTCTTCCAAAGTGTTTGATGAACTTTACCCGGAAGTCCTCATTTAGGTACTTGATCCCTGCGTAAACAATAAACTCCAAAAACACATGCTCGTGTCTAACTTGTTACATCATTAGTATGCCTAGTGGCGAGTTAGTTCCAAATCAAAGGCGAAACCAAAGTGTAACAAGTTCCTTAGGGGTGTCATATTTGACCGCCAACAACTCCCCCACACTTAGATCTTGCTCATCCTCGAGCAAGTTGCTTGCAAAAGTCATTCATCCATGGAGTTGAAATGTGCTTAGTCCCCCACACTTAGATCTTGCTCGTCCTCGAGCAAGTTGCTTGCAAAAGTCATTCATCCATGGAGTTGAAATGTGCTTCGTCTCATCTATCCTTACAAGTTAATTAAACCTTCATCTTTAGTATATGAAACATGAAATCAATGATCATGACATAATGTCACACCCTGAAATTTCCAATTTCAGGATGTGAATAGAAATAATAAATAAAACAATGATTTCTCTCAATTTTAAAATTTTCCAAACATTTATTTTTCTTACAGGAAATATAGTATAGGAAAAACCTTTGTTTGTTTTTCGGAAATTAAATAAAATGTTTATGTGAGTGTAGCATTCATGCCGATGCATCCGGTGTTTCATGGGTGCAAAACATTTTTAAAATGCATTTAGGTGCTAACCAAATCCTTCTGAGAATTTTTCGGATTTTTCTGGAATTTATTCTCATTTTCCTTGAGCTATTTCTATTTATTAGAAGGCTCTAAAATATTTTTCATGAGCTCCAAATATTTTATTTGGGTTGTTCGTGTCTCAATCTATCTCTGGAAATTTTCCTGGAATTTTTGAGATTTTCGAAGTATTTTTCGTGAATTAATGAATTATCTAAGATTATTCTATTTACGAAAGTATTATTTGAAAATAAAAAGAAATCCTTTTCTCCTTCTCCCTTTATTCTCCTTTTTGGCCCACAGCCACTACAGCCCATCAGCCTCGCGGCCCATCTCCTCGCAACGGCCGCATGCAAGAAGTCCGGCGGATCACCTCGGAGTCCTCACCTTCGCTCGCTGGATCCCCCCTGTTTTCGCGGCCCAGATACCGCTTCGACCCTCAGCCCGCTCCAACCTAGTTGCCGGCCCTATGCGGCCCGTTCGAAGCCCATCCGGGCCCGACCTTGGCGTGTCCATGGCGGACACCGCCGCCGCCGTCCTTTTCCCGGCGTGTGCGCCGCGGACTCGCGCGCGCAACACCCTATAAATCTACGCCGCCTGGGCCTCCGCGTGCTTTCGCCGCGTAACCCCGCGCCTCGTGCCCTCGCCGCACATGCAGTGCCGCCGCCATCGCGAGGGCCGGCCATGGCCAGAGCTCGCCGCCGGTCGGTGTCCAGTCCGCCGCCTCCGCCCTTCCCCGGAGCAAACAAGTGCCAGCTTGAGCTTCGCCGAGCCGAGCCGAATCTCCTGAGCCACTTCCCATCGCCGGCCGGAAACCGGAGAACCCCCGCCGCCGTACGCGCAGAACCGGCCGCCGCAGCTCCACACCGACGAGACACTGCCGTTCGTTCCCCATCGCGGTGAGCATCTACCGGAGTTCCCCATCCTCTCCTCTTCGTTTTCCCCTACTCACTCGAACCCCTTGCGCCCCAGGTCGCCGGAGACGATGGCCAACAGGACCGCCGGAGCCCTGTCCCCTGTCCGCCCTGTCCAAGGAAGAAGAAGGCGCTTTTGCGCAAAGGCCCCTGCAAGATCCTGTAATGATTAGATCTAAATTGTGTGTCTTGCAGATCTTGCAGAAAACCCCCTAGGAAGTTCAGATTCTCCAGATCTAGTCCGCCCAGAAGTTCTTGCATAAAAGCCCTCGGGTTTATATACATAATATGTATATGCCCCTGGTTTTTCGCAGTTAAGCCCCTGGAGGTTTTGAATCTTTGCCAGCAAGTCCCTACCCCTTTAATAAGCCATATCTTTCATGTTTTAGCTCCGTTTTTATCCGTTCAAGTTGCGTTAGGTTCATAATAATGTAAAGTACACGTTAGTGGTGACTTTTGATCATGTTTGTTTTCTGAAAATAAATTTAATATTAATTTTGATTAATGCTTATTAGAACATGCCTTTTCTAAATAAAAGTAATATAGTGATATATACCGTTTTTCATAATAAGATTTAATTTGATTAATGTTTATTTCACATGCTTTTATAAATAAAATCTAATTAGATCTTTATCACGATTTTTCATAAGCCAAATATTAATTTGCTTAATATTTAATTAACTTTTATAATTAAAAGTTGATAGGCTTTTACACCGGCTTTTATAAATAAAAGTTAATTTGTTTAAATATCAACATGAATGAGTTTTTAATTATAACTATGTTAGTTTACTCGAATCATAAACCTACGTTTAGAGGAATCATATAGTTTAGTTTTTCTAAATTAAGTGTTTAATTGATTTAATCAATATATGAATCTTTATAAATAAAACTTGATTAGTTCTTTACTCCGGTCTTTTTGCAAATAAACTATAATGTTGCATTAATTCCAACTTAGGGTATTTTCTTTATGTAATATCCTTTACATATCTTTTTCTAATTAAAATAAACCTAGCTCATAGCTTGTTCTCTCATATATGCAAATCGATCGTTAGTCGTTCTTTATCAAGCTCTGTTCCAGTGTGTCTCTGTTGTAGAGCTAATCTTCTTTCAAGCTCTAGATCTTTTTGATCCATAGAATCGAGCCTATCCTTTAGTGCATTCTTTTAATACTTTTCTTTTGTTTGGTACATTGTTCTTAGTATGCTTGTATGTTTGCTTTGTATGCTTGTGTCCGATGATTGATGCGAGTAGAATGAACGTGGTTCGAGAGCTTAGAAGAGTATGAAGATGAAGAATTATGAGCAACATTATTACTCTGGTTAAAGGCAAGTGTGTCCTTGATCTTTTGTCCCAATAATGTGTTTAATCACCCATTGCATATGCTTGCATTAATATTGATGGGTCCTATTAAGGTTATCCTAGTCTTTATTACCATTATTCCTTGTCAACCTGGGTTTACCTTTCTGTTGGGTAGCATTGCTTAGTTGCTCTACTTGGGTTATGGTGGTTCTAATGAACAATAATGATGAACTTGCTTTACTTTATGCTATGTATCTTTGGTTAACACAAGATCATAATGTTTAATCGGAACATGGAGAACCACCCAGGAAAACAGTGCAACCACAAGACATATGGCTCTGTTAACACAAGATCACAATGTTTAATCGGAACATGGAGAACCACCCAGGAAAATAGTGCAACCACAAGACATATGGCTCTGTCTTGGCTAATTAATTAGAGACTCTAGTTTGGGGTAATCTTACCGAAAGGGCAATGGGCTCATAGGTTGTGTGATGACTTGTCCAGCCAAGTGGTCGGCGTACCACTTGGGGGAGGGTTCATCCCCTTATGAGGAAACCTTAGCGGGTTACCACTTACTAGGGAAACTTTATAAAGGCCTCGTAGCGTCCCTATGCAATCACACCTCGGCAGTGTGGTATGATGCCTGATCAGCATCGCGTGGTTGGGTTTAAAGTTCCTAGAACTTTTACGCGACTTGTGGTGAAAGTGTACAACCTCTGCAGAGTGTAAAACTAATCGATTAGCCGTGCTCACGGTCAAGAGCGGCCTGGACCCTCACATGATAATTGAACTTGAAGATAGACTTAAATTGTGGTTTATGGTTATGTTAGCCATATGCTTATGGCGAATCTCTATATGTTAATTGTGGGTTGGTATATACTTATACTTTATTAGTGATCAGGTGCTAATAAAATTTGATCAACTAAAAGTGCTTAATGCAATCAACCTGTCAGCCTTTCCTTGCTAAACCTTTGCATTCATACTTTTCCCACACTTGCTGAGTACGACATGTGCTCACCCTTGTTATAAATAATGTTGCTCAGAAAGAGGAAGCTTCTATAAAGTTGATGTGAAGATGTTGCTGGTGCTAGGCGTACGCAACCCCCAGTTGACTACCTGTGTTGTTTGGAGCCTTCGTTTCCAGGATTTAAGCGTAAATCTCTGATAAGCTTTGTTTTTCTTACGTGATATTGTTTCTGTTATTCACTTATGTCTACTATATGTATGAAACTTGACCCTGGCATACATATAGTTATGCATCTGGTTTTCTTTGGAAAAACATGTGTGACAGAGTGGTATCAGAGCTGTATCGACTGTAGGATGTGAGCCTAGTTAGCAATGGCCATTTCTTAAGGTCTCTTTTGTCCTATAACTCATTCTTACCTTATCCTTGACCTCTCTGATGGATGATCTCACATCTTAACCATCCTCTTATCTCCCTACCATGAATTCTTGTATATTTATCTTCACTCTCCTTGAATACTTCTTCGACCTCGTCCGTGCTTTCTCTCAAGCAATGACACCACCTTGATTTATTAGTGGAATTGTTACCCTTGATATTCTATCTGTTCACGCAGCTCTCTGACACATCGTTACTATTTTAATTCTTTCTCGAGCTACAGAATTCTGATTGACATGAAAGTAGTTGGGTTAGTTCCAGAATTTCATGGGTCAATTTCTGTCAAAATTTCAGCAGTATTCGTTCTGTATCAAGAGAGATACATGCGAATTAGTGAAGCATTCAGAATCTGTCAACACTGCTGAAATAGCCATCTTGGTTAATCTATATCCCGGGTTCTAAACCTCTGATTGAGGTGATTCCAGTTGGGATGATCTCATAATCTCGTACTCCATGATCTGTGAGGAATTCATTATTTATGGATACCCTTACTAGGAGCTACATCTAATCTATTAGGAGGATACCCTATGACTATTAACAACGTTTAGCATCGTTCCTTTGACTCTTGAGTGGTGAAATTTAGTGCTTGCATGATCATGATTGTTTATGGTAATGTATGAGTTGGTTCTTTGTAGTGAGTGTTGGTGTATTGTGGATCTTATATCTGCAGTAACATCAGTTGCTTAGTTTGGTTTTTCCTTTGATCCTCCCACCTCCTTGTCATCTCTCTTTCTCTCTAGAAGAAGAAAATCGAAGCCCGCATCAACAAGCAAATGCTACTGCCTTTGCCACTACAAAGAAGTGAACAAGTTGAAGAAAAGAAGACCTCACTCTATCTTCCTTCCTCTCTTGTGCTTGCTATTATCTTATCTAGCTCATTCTATTGAAGTCCTTGACGACCAAGAAAGATGAATACTGAAGATTCTACACCTTGAAAACAAAAGAGGATGACCGTCTGCCTATCTCAGCAGCAATATTCTTGTTTGTCTACCTACTCCTTGTTTCTTTTCTCTTCGAATCTCGGGACGAGATTCCTTTTAAGGGAGGTAGATTTGTCACACCCTGAAATTTCCAATTTCAGGATGTGAATAGAAATAATAAATAAAACAATGATTTCTCTCAATTTTAAAATTTTCCAAACATTTATTTTTCTTACAGGAAATATAGTATAGGAAAAACCTTTGTTTGTTTTTCGAAAATTAAATAAAATGTTTATGTGAGTGTAGCATTCATGCCGATGCATCTGGTGTTTCATGGGTGCAAAACATTTTTAAAATGCGTTTAGGTGCTAACCAAATCCTTCCGAGAATTTTCCGGAATTTTCTGGAATTTATTCTCATTTTCCTTGAGCTATTTCTATTTATTAGAAGGCTCTAAATATTTTTCATGAGCTCCAAATATTTTATTTGGGTTGTTCGTGTCTCAATCTATCTCTAGAGATTTTCCTGGAATTTTTGAGATTTTCGGAGTATTTTTCATGAATTAATGAATTATCTAAGATTATTCTATTTACGAAAGTATTATCTGAAAATAAAAAGAAATCCTTTTCTCCTTCTCCCTTTATTCTCCGTTTTGGCCCACAGCCACTTGTAGCCCATCAGCCTTGTATGCTAACAGCCCAGTCGCGGCCCATCTCCTCGGAACGGCCGCAAGCAAGAAGTTCGGCGGATCACCTCGGACTCCTCACCTTCGCTCGCTGGATCCCCCTTGTTTTCGCGGCCCAGATACCGCTTCGACCCTCAGCCCACTCCAACCCGGTTGCCGGCCCTATGCGGCCCGTTCGAAGCCCATCCGGGCCCGACCTTGGCGTGTCAATGGCGGACACCGCCGCCGCCGTCCTTTTCCCGGCGTGCGCTCCGCGGACTCGCGCGCGCAGCGCCCTATAAATCTACGCCGCCTGGGCCTCCGCGTGCTTCCATTGTGTAGCCCCGCGCCTCGTGCCCTCACCGCACATGCAGTGCCGCCGCCATCGCGAGGGCCGGCCATGGCCAGAGCCCGCCGCCGGCCGGTGCCTAGTCCGCCGCCTCCGCCCTTCCCCGGAGCAAACAAGTGCCAGCTGGAGCTTCGCCGAGCCGAGCCGAATCTCCTGAGCCGCTTCCCGTCGCCGACCGGACACCGGAGACCCCCCGCCGCCGTACGCGCAGAGCCGACCGCCGCAGCTCCACGCTGACGAGACACTGCCGTTCGTTCCCCGTCGCGGTGAGCATCTGCCGGAGTTCCCCATCCTCTCCTCTTCGTTTTCCCCTACTCACTCGAACCCCTTGCGCCCCAGGTCGCCGGAGATGACGGCCAACAGGACCACCGAAGCCCTGTCCCCTGTCCGCTCTATCCAAGGAAGAAGAAGGCGCTTTTGCGCAAAGGCCCCTGAAAGATCCTGTAATGACTAGATCTAAATTGTGTGTCTTGCAGATCTTGCAGAAAACCCCCTAGGAAGTTCAGATTCTCCAGATCTAGTCTGCCCAGAAGTTCTTGCATAAAAGCCCTTGGGTTTATATACATAATTATGTATATGCCCCTGGTTTTTCGCAGTTAAGCCCCTGGAGGTTTTGAATCTTTGCCAGCAAGTCCCTACCCTTTTAATAAGCCATATCTTTCATGTTTTAGCTCCGTTTTTATCCGTTCAAGTTGCGTTAGGTTCATAATAATGTAAAGTACACATTAGTGGTGACTTTTGATCATGTTTGTTTTCTGAAAATAAATTTAATATTAATTTTGATTAATGCTTATTAGAACATGCCTTTTCTAAATAAAAGTAATATAGTGCTATATACCTTTTTCATAATCAAATTTAATTTGATTAATGTTTATTTCACATGCTTTTATAAATAAAATCTAATTAGATCTTTATCACGGTTTTTCATAAGCCAAATATTAATTTGCTTAATATTTAATTAACTTTTATAATTAAAAGTTGATAGGCTTTTACACCGGCTTTTATAAATAAAAGTTAATTTGTTTAAATATCAACATGAATGAGTTTTTAATTATAACTATGTTAGTTTACTCGAATCATAAACCTACGTTTAGAGGAATCATATAGTTTAGTTTTTCTAAATTAAGTGTTTAATTGATTTAATCAATATATGAATCTTTATAAATAAAACTTGATTAGTTCTTTACTCCGGTCTTTTTGCAAATAAACTATAATGTTGCATTAATTCCAACTTAGGGTATTTTCTTTATGAAATGTCCTTTACATATCTTTTTCTAATTAAAATAAACCTAGCTCATAGCTTGTTCTCTCATATATGCAAATCGATCGTTAGTCGTTCTTTATCAAGCTCTGTTCCAGTGTGTCTCTGTTGTAGAGCTAATCTTCTTTCAAGCTCTAGATCTTTTTGATCCATAGAATCGAGCCTATCCTTTAGTGCATTCTTTTAATACTTTTCTTTTGTTTGGTGCATTGTTCTTAGTATGCTTGTATGTTTGCTTTGTATGCTTGTGTCCGATGATTGATGCGAGTAGAATGAACGTGGTTCGAGAGCTTAGAAGAGTATGAAGATGAAGAATTATGAGCAACATCATTACTCTGGTTAAAGGCAAGTGTGTCCTTGATCTTTTGTCCCAATAATGTGTTTAATCACCCATTGCATATGCTTGCATTAATATTGATGGGTCCTATTAAGGTTATCCTAGTCTTTATTACCATTATTCCTTGTCAACCTAGGTTTACCTTTCTATTGGGTAGCATTGCTTAGTTGCTCTACTTGGGTTATGGTGGTTCTAATGAACAATAATGATGAACTTGCTTTACTTTATGCTATGTATCTTTGGTTAACACAAGATCACAATGTTTAATCAGAACATGGAGAACCACCCAGGAAAACAGTGCAACCACAAAACATATGGCTCTGTCTTGGCTAATTAATTAGAGACTCTAGTTTGGGGTAATCTTACCGAAAGGGCAAGGGGCTCATAGGTTGTGTGATGGCTTGTCCAGCCAAGTGGTCGGCGTACCACTTGGGGGAGGGTTCATCCCCTTATGAGGAAACCTTAGCGGGTTACCACTTACTAGGGAAACTTTGTAAAGGCCTCGTAGCGTCCCTATGCAATCACACCTCGGCAGTGTGGTATGATGCCTGATCAGCATCGCGTGGTTGGGTTTAAAGTTCCTAGAACTTTTACGCGACTTGTGGTGAAAGTGTACAACCTCTGCAGAGTGTAAAACTAATCGATTAGCCGTGCTCACGGTCAAGAGCGGCTTGGACCCTCACATGATAATTGAACTTGAAGATGGACTTAAATTGTGGTTTATGGTTATGTTAGCCATATGCTTATGGCGAATCTCTATATGTTAATTGTGGGTTAGTATATACTTATACTTTATTAGTGATCAGGTGCTAATAAAATTTGACTAACTAAAAGTGCTTAATGCAGTCAACCTGTCAGCCTTTCCTTGCTAAACCTTTGCATTCATACTTTCCCCACACTTGCTGAGTACGACATGTGCTCACCCTTTCTATAAACAATGTTGCTCAGAAAGAGGAAGCTTCTATAAAGTTACTGTGAAGATGTTGCTGGTGCTAGGCGTAAGCAACCCCCAGTCGACTGCCTGTGTTGTTTGGAGCTTTCGTTTCCAGGATTTAAGCGTAAATCTCTGATAATCTTTGTTTTTCTTACGTGATATTGTTTCTGTTATTCACTTATGTCAACTATATGTATGAAACTTGACCCTGGCATACATATAGTTATGCATCTGGTTTTCTTTGGAAAAACAGGTGTGACACATAAACATGGGCATTTAGAAATATTTCCAATTCAAGACTTACCCCACAACTCATTCCTTTTACCAGAGATCCTCAAATCCAACTCATTCCTTTGGAGGGTTTTCCACGAGTTTAAAATAAATAAGGGGCAAAGGTGGGATGCTCATAAAAAACTTGCACAAGGATGTTGTTTTTATTGACTCCGCACTAATTTAAATCACACCATCGAACTAATTTTTTAAAGGAAACAACTCAACTAAAAAAACAAGAGATCACACCTTCCCCCCACACTTGAAACATACGACGTCCTCGTCATAAAATAAATAAGGGGCAAAGGTGCGATGCTCATAAAAAATAAAAATTATTTACAAACTTACCTTGTTTTCATCGCTAGTCTTGACGATCCGGGTCACCATCCAAGGTGTAGACTTCAATGAATTTAATGGGCACAATGTCGGGCTCTAGGAATACCTTGAGTCGCTGTCCATTCACCACATATTGATCTCCCTTGACGTCCATGATTGTTACCGCTCCCGATGGTGACACCGAGTGTACGACGTATGGTCCATCCCATTTGCTTTGCAATTTTCCTTTGCCGAAGACCTTGTATCGAGAATTGTATAGTAGGACCTTGTATCCTTCCTTGAATTCCTTCTTATGCAATCTTTTGTCGTATCATCTCTTCATCCTTTCTTTATAGATGCTAGCACTGTGATATGCCTTCAATATTAGCTCTTCAATTTCACTTATTTGAATCATCCTCTTTATTCGTGCCGCATCAATATCAAGATTCATCTCCTTTATTGCCCAATAAGCTTTGTGCTCTAGTTCTACCGGCAAATGACATGCTTTTCCATAGACAAATTGATAAGGGGTCATACCTATCGGTGTTTTATGCGCAGTTCGGTATGCCCACAATGCTCCGTCTAGCTTCTTTGACCAATCTTTTCCTCCTTTAGTCACCGTCTTCTTGAGGATGTCTTTGAGTTGATTGTTCGATGTTTCCACTTGGCCATTTGTTTGTGGATGATAGGCCATTTGTATCTCTCTCTCTAAGGGCCACCGCCCTGTCTCACCACCAAATCTATCCTCACAAAGCATGTGTGCTAATCAACGAGAGCTTTACCAAAAGGGCTCATAACCGAGAGCCACGGTTATTCGAATAGATTATACTCTGTGCAGAGGCGTACATTGTACCCATACGTCCGACCAGCCCATACCTTCGCGAAAGGCAGTATTGGTCGCAAGAACCATACCCACCGGTGTCTACATCTAGACTACATTCTCATCCACACCTAGACAACATTCCCTAGCTCCATCCACGTCTACGCTGGGGCCTAAGTATGGGTCATACCACCCAAGGTTTTGGGATTCGATTGGGAAAAAATTTCGGTCCCAACCGAAATGGGCGAAATTCGGTCAATCTTGGTCGAATTTCGAAGTAGATTCCAGGAATATTCGAATTTTGAAGCTCAAACCTCGTTTCAGACCCTCCCGAAATGGACGAAATTCGGCGAATTTCGGTGATCTCGGGCCGAATCCCAGAACCCTGATACCACCACCATCCGCCTCGCGGATCCAGTTTCCCCGAGGAGAGATTGCATATGCAATAAAAATGTGGTATACAGCACCACCGTGCCATTTCGGGCGCCATAAAAACCTGATGACCCGTACCGGCCGGACCTGGGACTCTGTGAAGGTCCTGCTCCAGCATATCCGTTGCCCACCATGGCCCCTTGGGATGGTGTACTAGGTTCAGTGGCGGAGTGTAATTCAAGGCCGCGCATGAACAGGCATTCCCAACAGGCTATGCCTTTTTGGCTACGTATGGTCATACTAAGTCACTGGAAAGACTTTCCCCTGAACCGATCCTTATACGACCGGAGTAAGCATGAACAGGACCCTCCACCGAGGCTGCCGCCATACTCCCATGTATGTCCTTAAGGGGGGTCTAACTCTCTTCAGTAGGTTCATTTTATTACTCTCTTTCTACCTCTCCCTATCACCAGAGTTCCTCTCATGAATAATTGTGAAAAGTAAATCTAAGGATGATGCTCGATCATCCACTTAGTCGAGATCGGGATCATCTGGTCCCTAAAGCAAATGCAAGTCAAGTTATTATCTTGACATATTTTATATTCTAATTATAGAACAGTGGCAAAACTATGACCAAGGCGGGGGTGCTGGGACTTGCCTTCATTGAAGATCCTTAATGATTCCTAGACGACTAGGGTCCTGGGCTTCTCTCCCTTCTGGATCCTTGGCTTCGGGCAGAATCCCTGTCGTCTACCGTCTTTATAAGAGTAAAGAAATAATAACAATAACAATCAATAAAACAATTCACCAAGCAATGTCTACAGAGATGAGGAATGTCAGAGCACACATAGCGACAGATGGTTCCGGCACAAGATCGAGCAAAGAAATGTCAGAGCTTGTCGACAGATCCACTTCAGCACTTAAGGCGAGATCTGGGCAAGATGACTATGTGGATAGGCTTAGAATATTTTGTAGTATTTTTAGGAAATTTCTGGGAATTTTTGGAATAAAGGAAGGGCTCAAACTAAAAAGTGGGGTGCACTCACATGTGTGCCAAGCAAATTTCGCAGGGGCACCCCAGCTTCTTTTTCTCTGCGCCAGGCGCCATGGGAGAAGGATGGGAGGTGCGCTGGAGCTCTGGGGGAAGGGGCTAGGGGGCTCCTATGGCTAAACCGAGGGTGCTAGAGCGAAGAGGAGGGAGTGGGGTGACCAATTTTGGCAGTCTAACGGCGTGAGGAAGGACTCGAGCCCTAGGGGCTCGACCTCAAGCTCTAGGAGCTCGTCCGGGTGTGCTACTCCGGCGAGGGGGGGTGGTATTCCCCCTTTTATACCCGCGGGCGAGGCTGGAGGTGCGGACACGTCGCCGGGGGGTGGCCACGTCGCCGCCCTTGCTTTGTGGTAAAGGAAAGGGGAGGGGATGAGCTTGCCGGGGACAACTCATGGCCGGCATTAATGGCGCCGGCGGATGGGGATGGCGGTAGGTTCGGGTAGAGGTCGGGATGCGGCTGGCTAGGCATAGGAGGGGGCCCATCTGGCGCGGATGTGTGCACTAACCCGCTTGCGGCGTGGCGCTGCGGCGCAGAGCGAGGATACAGCTACGGCGTCACTGCGCGGTGGCTTCCGGTGGCGGCGGCGCACTGCAGCGGCGTGTGTGCACGTCACGTGGGCGCGCGCGTGTGCTCATGCTACTGCGGCGGCGCAGGCCCGTGGCGAGGTGCAGCGCGGTGGTGACGCATCGCGGCGGTAGGGGTGCTAGGGTTGGCACTGCACGTTGGGCGTTGTTGGGCTGGCAGAGGCGGGCCGCGAGGGTGAGGTGAGTTGGGCCGCATGCAGCGAGGCGCGGAGCAGGCCGCGAGTGGTGGTGGGCTGGGCTGTGCGGGGTGGCGAGCGGGCTGCAGGTGGGAGATCGAGGGGGAAAACAGGACTTGCACAGCGGTGAGCAGGCCGAGGTCGCTAGCTGGGCCGTGTGTGTGTGTGTGTGTGTGTGTGTGTGTGTGTGTGTGTGTGTGTGTGCAGATTTGGGTGTGTCAAAGGCCGTCGGGCTAGTCTGAAAGAGGAGGTGGGCCAAATACGAGGTTTTAAGTCTTGTAGGAATAGTACCTCTTGACTAATATTCCTAGGGGGATTTTGAAGGGATTTCATATTCAAATTTGAATAGGGTTCAAATTTGAATGATGTTTCAGTTCTAGAACATCCTTAGGGAAGAAAAGGGAGGGTTTCCTATAGTGCAAACAAGATGCACACATATGTGGGTTTATGCAACATATTTGTGGATTATTTTGGGTATATTAAAAAAGGAAATTAAGGTGTTAATTAGAATTTTTTTAATAACCTCATATTTTTAAATGTCCTAAAAACCGGGATGTTACAGTCATGATATTAAAGAATGAAGGTGGAAAGATCATCTCAAAGCTGACGAGGCATTGCACGACATCATTCTGCATCTTCACTAGAGTTTCTCGACGGATTGCCTTCTAAGAAATCTGGTTGAGGAATGCACACACCTTAGTGATTGCTAATCTCGCATTCTCTGGTAGAATACCCCTTAGTGCAACAGGCAGCAGTTGTGTCATCAACACGTGGCAGTCATGAGCCTTCAGATTTATGAATTTCTTCTTTTTCATATTTATTATTCGTTGTATGTTTGAGGAGTAGCCCATTGGGACCTTCATACTATTCAAGCAATCGAACATTCTCTGCTTCTCTCCTTGCTTAGGGTGTAACTAGCAGGAGCCAAGTAATTTCTTTTGTCTCTCTTTTCGGGATGTAGGCCTTTTCGTCGGTTCATAGCTTTCAGGTCCCTGTGTGCTTCAATTGTATCTTTTGTCTTTCCATATACACCTAGGTGGTCAAGTAAGTTCATGCAGAAATTGTTCATCACATGCATCACATCAATTGCATTGTGAACCTTAAGGACTTCCCAATAAGGTAGCTCCCAAAATATCGACTTCTTCTTCCACATCAATACATGTCCATCGGCGTCGTTTGGAACATGTTGGCTGCCAGAACCCTTGCTAAAAACCACCTTCAAATCTTTCACCATAGAAAATACAACTTTTCCACCATGGTGAATGGGCTTCTTACGTTTTTCTCTGACACCTTCAAAGTGCTTTCCTTCATCTCTTAATGGGTGCTTAGGAGGAAGAAAGCGACAATGGCCCAAATACACAAACTTTTTACTATGTTTTAGATACACGCTCCAAGTATCATCTAGATAGTGCGTGCATGCTCGGAATCCCTTGTTTGTTTGTCCTGATAGATTACCAAGTGTCGGCCAATCATTGATGGTGACGAACAGCAATGCTCGTAGATTGAAGGTCTCCTGTTGGTCCTCATCCCACACGGGTACACCTTCTTTCTTCCATAATGTTTTAAGATCCTCAATCAACGGTCTTAGATACACATCGATGTCATTGCATGGCTGCTTTGGGCCTTGGATGATTATTGGCATCATAATGAACTTCCACTTCATGCACATCCAGCCAGAAAGGTTGAACATACATAAGGTCATAGGCCAAGTGCTATGACCGCTACTAAACTCACCGAATGGATTGAATCCATCCGTACTTAAACCAAAACGAATGTTCCTTAGATTCTCTGCAAATTCTCAAAATTCTCTGTCAATGAATCTCCACTGGAACCCATCAATAGGGTGCCTGATATGGTCATCTGCTTTGCGTTCTTCTTTGTGCCAACACATCAACTTTGCATTGGTCTTGTACCTGAATAAACGCTTCAACTGTGGTATCACTAGAAAATACCACATTACCTTCGTAGGAATTTTATTCTTCTTCCACCCCCCCTCCTCAACTTCATTTGCCTCATCGCGTGGGATCTTATAACGCTGCGCTTCGCACACAAGACAAACCTCCAATTTCTCATATTCGTCACCTCGGTAGAGGATAGTCATTAGGGCACACATGTATCTTTTGAACCTCCAAACCTAGATGACAAACAACCTTTTTAGCTTCGTACATGGACTCCAGCAATTCGTTCTCCTCTGGAAGCATGTCCTTGAAGATCATCATTAACTCATCGAAGCCCTTGTCGGAAACTCCATGTTTAGCCTTCCATTGCAGCATTTCCAAAATGGTACCCAACTTCTTCTGCCCCTCTTTGCAACCTGGGAATAACGGTTTCTTGTGATCTTCTAACATACGTTCAAACTTCTATGACTCCTTCACCTTTTCGCAGTCTTCCTTTGCATCACGCAACACCTGACCTAGATCGTCGTGAGGATCATCTGCAATTGGACCTTCTTGAGTTTCTCCCATGTACTCCTCTCCCATTGGATCATCTGCAAAGGCACCTTCTTGAGTCCAATCTGGAATACGATCATCTTCCTCTTCATCATCTTCCGTTATAACCCCCCTTTCCCCATGCTTTGCCCAAACAAAATAATTTGGCATGAATCCCCATTTGTATAGGTGATCACGAAGACTCTTTATCGATGAGTAATCCTTCTGACTTTTGCACATTTTGCATGGATAAATAATGAAACCAGACGGGGGCTTGTTTGCTTCCGCGACATTTAGAAATCCACGCAACCCATTAATGTATTCACTGGAGATTCTCTTGTCAGGGTACATCCATTGCCGATTCATCAATAAAGTACCACCAAACAATCTTTAAGTATTTCGAAATAAAAGGTCATACACAAATTTAAAGTGTTCATTTCCAATCCACGTTATACAATATGACAAACTTAAATAAAGATCTTACATAAATTTAATGTGTTCATATCCAATCCACATGATACAATACAACAAACTTAAGTGAAGGTCTTACACAAATTTAAAGTACGACATATGAAACAGTAATACATGATACAATACGAGAAACTTTAACCATGCATCCTTGTGACGTAACGACGAAGGTTTAGCTTTCTTGGAATCGCCCTGTGGTTTAGTACTACTCGGTGGGTCTCCAACACCAGGGTCTGCTGGTGGAGCATAAATGCCACCAAAAGGAGGTTCCTGCCCCGCTGCAACATCATCTATATGTTTTCCTTGCAAATAACGAAGCATTCCTCTCTCGAACGTGCTTATTTTCTTCGGTTTATCAGGAGGTCCTACTTTGTTTTTCCCCTGGCTGTGTGAAGAACAACGATCACCACTACCATCATTCCCATTCCCTCCAGCAGTAGTAGGCATCTATACTAATAACAATAAATTATTTAACTCATCCAAAAAATTCTATCATTTCTAGTAATTCTATAACTATGTCTAGTAATTCTAAAACAAATTCTAGCATTCCTAGTCTTTCTAGCATTTCTAGTAATTCTAAAACTATTTATATATTTAATTAAGTCATATGCTCAAATAAATAATTATTACTAAAAAAATTCAATCGTCACATACAACATCTCATCCAACTAACATGGCACATCCTTTGCAATTAACTATGTTAGAACGTATACAAAAATGCATATAAATAGAAAAATCCCTATTCCTAGCTTATTATAAAGTGCCAAAATACTCTTGTTTCAACCGATAAAACTCAACAAAATAAGCATGAATCAAGGGAAGATGAAGTAACTAACCTCTACACCACTTCAATGAGTGAAATCGTCGAGAAATCGTCGTAAATCGGGCAAAAACTCCCCTAGGGCGCCATGGAGTTGGAGTTCGAGTTGGAGAGTGGAGGGGAGAGTGGCTCGGGCTGGAAGAAGAAGCTGACTTTTATGCGGGTAACATTAGTATCGAGCCAGGGCTGGAGCCGGTACTAATGTGCTCACATTAGTACCGGGTGGTGTTGTGGCCCGGTACTAATGTGCGGCTGTCACATTAGTACTGGGCCTCAACACCGCCCGGTACTAATGTAACCCATTAGTACCGGCTCCAGCTCCGGCCCGGTACTAATGTGTGTCACTGATGGGCGCGTCGGACCCCCCTTCCCACCAGGTACTAATGTGCACATTAGTACCGGGTGAAAAAAAAGGTACTAATGTGAAATCTTCTCCAGGACCAAAGGTCGATTCCCTAGTAGTGCTTCTACATATTTTTGTATCATTTTAACCATACTAGTAAGGTGCACGTGCGACACGCACGTGTAAATAACCTATCAAGTATTAGTCGAGTGACATCACTCAATTTTTTATTCGATCACACATATGTTAACCTGTTATCTCAGCAGCTCGAGTACTCACACCCATCACAACCAGCACCCCGCAAAATGAATTATGAATTGATGCATTTCAACAGAATTAATTGTCTATAAAGATTTAAACACGTGTTAAAAAATATGTAGAAATTTATATTGTAATTTAATTTTATGGTAAAATATACCTTGGACGTATTTTCAAAAAATGTAATAAATAATATTTTTAGTGAATCATGTAGATTAAAATTATTCAATAATAAAATCCTAACCTAATTACCTTCATCCACTTGGAATTTCAATAAAATTCATGTAACTTAATATTTTTCAATTAAAATTTTCACGATAATAACTTTTTGCACTGACTAAAAGATATATATTTCTCTCTTGCATCTCGCTCTCGTCGCATTGATGTGTAATGTGTTCTTCCCTGCCCATTGAATTATTATGCTTCGATGGCTCCACAAGTTCATGCGACTGAAGAAGTAGCTTGCTGCCTATCTTCCCCAACGTATCTTTTGTGTACAACAACTCCCACTAATAGACCTTGAGCAGGACGAAACTCGACGATTGCACCCTTGATAATTTTCTGCTTGGTGAGTGAGATGAGAGCATAGACATGGATGGAGCATGTTGCATCGTTAGGCACAGTCAGCCATGGGTCCTAATTATCATTCACACATAGCAAAGATAAAAAACATTTATATTCCGGCGGGCAAACGCGGTGGCGCGGACGAGCAAGCACGGCTGCTCCGGCGGGCAAATGCAGCGGCGCGGACGATCGAACACGGCTGCTCCGTCGGGCGTACGTGGCGGCGCAGACGAGCTAGCACGGTGGCTCCGGCGACCGAGCGCACGACGCCAGCAGATCCGACGAGCGCACGCAGCACCGGTGAGCAGACACAGCGAGACACCATGAAGAGTAAGCTAGCAGGTGGATGCACGTACCATATCACTTTGCCGCGTCGTGCAGGAACGTAGGCAGGGTGCACACAGTCAGCAATTCTATCTCTCAAGTTAATCTGACGAGATGGATGGATGAATAATATGACGGGTTCGGCTTGGTGTTCGTGGCTGCCACGCCGAAAGAGAGGACGGACTGCCACACCGAAACAGAGGACGGACGCGAACGACGTGTGCCCACGTGAGAGGCAGACGTACAGAGAGAACGGAGGGGACGGGATGGTGGGTGCAACATGCGGGTAAAAAGGTCGCGGTGAGAAAAGCACCGGGTGGGCCCGGCGGGTACAGGGGTGGGTAAGACCGCGGGGGGTGAGAAAAATAATTCGTTTTTGGCAGAAACGTTCTCCAAATTACGATTTTTTTGTCCTTTCATGGGCCTTTCACCCTATCCACTCCCAAAAACATATGACAGGTGGGTCTAGCGTGAGGGGTACGGTAGATCCGATTTGGGTGAGAAAAGTTTTCAATTGTTTTCGTTCCTTATAGTATAGATAGACGTGTTTAGGGTTTGATTCAGAGACCAGGCAACTACAATCTTACCCTTCGGTTAGTCTATTATGCATTTTGGTGAATGCTGTCGTCAATTGTCTAATTTCTAACACTACCTTATTACAAGATCTATTACACAGCGAGACGATACAAGATGAGAACTGTTTGCGTAAGATATATATTCAATCTGACCCATTAATAAGCCTCTCCAACAACACTTCTATTGATTCCTAAATCCTAAGGTATGGAAACTGCTGGAAACTTGAATTTCCCTTTTGATGCGAAAATCGACAGGGAAATTCAAAATACTGACAGGGAAACGGAAAAACCATTTCCCTGGCTTTCAGTAGAGACCTGATGCGAGGACAGAAGCATCACAATCCTGTATTCAATATTAATGGCATCTTCCAAATTCGCGATGCACAAGCATTGCTTAACATACAGCTAAATCCTGTAGTATTCAATTGACAACTTGCCTTTATGATTAACAATACGTACAAGATACGAATGCATGATTCATTCTGACAACAACCAAATGGCTCTTCAAACACGCTGGATAGTATTTGCATTCCTCTTCCCACCAAAATGTTACTCCCTCCGTATCGAAATATTTGTCGCTGTTGACTTTTTTTTACAACTTTGACCATTCATCTTATTCAAAAAATTATTGCAAATATGTAAAAGGATAAATAAAGTTTAAAATACCTACAATAGTAAAGTATGTAGCAAAAAAAAGATGAAACTTACATAATTTTTTGAATAAGACGAACGGTCAAAGTTGTAAAAAAAAGTCAATGGCGACAAGTATTTCGATACGGAGGGAGTATAACAAAATTCAAACGAGAACAAACTGCCAGGCCAATTCAGAGGTTTGTATCAAAATAGTAAACATTTGAAATAAAAAAGAATTGGGAAACTTTCGATCAGTCCAGATAAGCTATCTTGGTACAGAATAAGTAGGAAATTTGTGTAAGAAATCTAGCCTTGCAGTTGGTGCTCGCTAGTTTCACTACTAGAAAAAAGCACATATGTACCGGGTGGCAACCCACATTAGTGCCGGGTGACCACCCGGTACAGCTAAGGCGGCACTAATGTGGCTGTCCACATTAGTACCGGGCTCTGTCACCAGCCGGTACAGATGTGGCCTCACATCAGTACCGGGTGGGAACACAGGCCGGTACTAATGTGTTTTTTTATTTTTTTTATTTTTTATTCAGTTTCTTTATTTCTAATTTCAATCGTATTTGTTTGGTATACGTATACTAATCCTAATGCGAAGCGTATAGATTGCATACAACATATAATACATATATATAAGTATATTGTGCATATGGAGATACGATAAATATTTACAACGAATCAATTGTCAGAGAAGATTAAAGTTTGAATCCTTCTAAGCCCGTTTGCTTGAAGATCCTTCTCGTCGTTGCTGACTCCTAGTACTGACCCTATAAGGAATTTCCTTCGGCTTTTTCTTCACCTTCTCCTTGTCCTTGTCCTTCTTCTTCTCCTTCTCCTTGTCTTTCTCCTTCTCCTTCTCATTGTCCGCCTTCTCCTTCTCCTTCACCTTGTCCTTGTCCTTGTCTTTGTCCTTGTCCTTCTCCTCCTCCTTCTCATTGTCGTCCTTCTCCTTCTCCTTGTTTTTGTCTTTGTCCTTCTCCTCCTTGTTGTTTTTCTGACCGGTTTCAATGCTAGGACCTGAAGTGGCGTCAGTGGTCCTTGTGAACCTTGATGCACCAGAAAAAACTCTCCCCTGGATTGATCACCTCGTCTAGAAGAAATCCGCACAATTGTTCTTGAATTAGCCGGATTTTTTCTGTCTCGAGAAATCCTTTCTTTATGCGCTCAATCTAGAGAAGAAGTTATTAATTTCATAAGTATTATTGGTAGAATGAAGTATATAAAAATTAAGAACTAGGGATAAGTACGCACCGCTCGCTGGCGGCTTCTACCCAAGTAGTTACTTGCAAAGGTATGCATGAACTCACATACGTAGTATGGGCATAGATTGGTACCCTTCGGCTGCTTCATGCACTACACATATGTGAAAACAAAGTTAATAAATATGTTTTGTTGTATTCAGAGAAGAAGTGACATGAGATCGACGAACAAAAAGACGTACCTCGACGTCATGGAGGTAAGTAAGTTTCTCTTTGAATTTCCCTTTGTACTGTACGAAGAGCATATCCCATGCTAGGTTCAACTGATCGAGGAGAGAAATGTACGTGTCTTTATATCCGCCAAGAGAGTCATAGACCCAGACGTGGCCCGTCTTTGGATAGATAACAAAGAGAATCCAGTGGAAGCTGCCATTACATATACAAGTATATAAGTATATTGTAATATTGAGTGTAATTTGGAAAATAAATAAATAGATATGTGAAACAGGTTGCTCACTGGCAGTTGTACGGCAAAAGTATCATAGTCTTGTCCTGTTGCCTGTCCAGAAACTTATACAAATGAACCACTGTATCTGTTGCCTGATCATCCACATTTGCCTCATTTATCTGCATAGGATCCATGAAGCTGACGTCCATGATTCCTTGCTTCCGGCAAGATTGCATCTCCATGCTGTATGATACAAATTAGAAGATCAAACATACGGTAGTAAGGCTACTGCGGTAATTTGAAGCTTATAGTAAAATAAAGACTTACAGCGTCCAGCAAGTTATTAATGTGTAGTCGAGTGCATCTTGATTGAATAGCATATGGAACTCTTCGAAAGACACAAGGAAAGTGCTTGTACTTTGGAAAAAATGTTCCTCTCCAATTCTAACTTCGAGCATAAGGGTCCCGTTTCTTGACTCTTTCATGTACTAATTGAGCAACTCATACATTCTAGTTGGAAGATCGACCAACAATCGCTCCCACAGAAGCGGCTCATCATGCACATATCGACATCTTTCTACCCCTGGATGAATTTCTAACACTTCAATCCCTAAAATTTGACCCGGTGTGAGTCTAGCATCTGCACCAAATACAAGAAATTCTTGGTCCTTGCTTAAAATAACTTTGAGGGGCAAGACGGATTGCTTCGATTGGGTTCCTAGTTGTGCAACAGTTGACCCAACTTTCTGTTTCTTCTTGTTGATCTTGACTGCCGCGCGATCGTAGTCAGACAACGGAGGAGGCACTGGCACTCTCAATTTCTCTTTCTCCTTGCCTACCAGGAAACGCTTAAATTTAACCATGTCAGTTTTTTTCTCAGGTGGAGGCTTCGGGCCATGGAAATGATCCTGCACTTGTTTGGCCACTATCTCATCCAGTTCCTCCGAAGTCTTCTCGTAAGATTTTTTTCTCTGGAGTCTTGATTATCTTCTGCTTCTTTGGACGCGGAGGAGGAGGAGGAGGTCTTCGTTTGGAACCCTTACTCTTTGCAGGAGGAGTTGGACTCACACTTGGATCCCTGTCACCTACTGCATGTTCGGAACTGCTGCTGCGTTCCCTTCTACCTGGCAAGTCTTGTGCCAAGAAATATATATAGGCCGCCTAAGAAATGCCAAGATCGAATAACTAGCTCTCAAAGGTCAGCCAACCAACCAACCAACCCGAAGTACACAGGTCAACTGTTTGGCTCGTTGGCACGTCGATCATTGTTGCTTTCTTGTTTGGAGAAAGAAAGAAAAAAACTACTACTTACAGATAACGAGTTTGCTATTTTATGTAGCTCAGAGCGAGCCGTGAAGAAAGCAACAATATAATCTCTCCTTTGCCATCCGTACAGCCTAACATGCTCGGAGATCATCCAGCGTAATGCACATCACCCATTGAGATTGTAGAGAGAACACTGCTAGCGCTAGGCAAAATCTCAGGACCAAGAATATAATGCAGGCCATGGGTTGCTGCTGCATCCGCGTGTCCGGCCAGGTCATCGCCAACACGCTGTGTTTCAGTGCAACGGCGGCCATCCTCACGTACACGCTCGTCCGTGTCGCGGTGAAGGCCCACAGCAAAGTCGTCGCCATCGCCGCCGCCGCGGTCGCCATCTTCCTCTTCATCTGGTTCTGTGCCGGATGCACCGCCACTAGCTACTAGGGAAACACACACATCCATCTCATGCTCATTTTCACATTAATACCAGGTATATTAGCACCCGGTACTAATGTGCACATTAGTATCGGATGGGAAGGAAATGCCTCGACGTGCCCCTGTGAAAGCACATTAGTACCGGGTGGAAACTAGCCCCGATACTGATGTGGACGCATCAGTACCGGGACTAGTTTCCACCCGGTACTAATATTATCTGCCGTTGTTGCTGCCCCGCGATGCGCCCCTGGACTTAGAAAATTTCTTCCCCCGGCCTCCTCACCTTTATCTCGTTCGCTCTCCCCCTCCTCACCTTATCTCTTTCTCATTTTCCCCCCTTCTGACCCGCATCTCTCTCTGCTCGATCTCCTCCCGCAGGATCTCTAGGCGCGCGCGGCGGGCAGCCGGCCAGCGGGCGCATCTGGGTAGCGCGGGCGCAACGGCCAGCCGGCCGCCGCCGGCCGGCGCATCTAGGCAGCGCGGGCGCGGCGGCCGGCCGGCGGGAGGGAGGCGGATGCGGGCTTGGCGGTCGGCACCTCCCCGACGATCTCCGCCTCCGATCCGCCAGTCCGCCTCCGTCTTGAAGCGCGGCGCAAGTTAGCCAACTCCGTCCGGCGCGGAGGCGCGCCCGTGACCAAGCAGGGGCCGGCGGCAGCGTTGGCCTCCCAGGCGGCGCGGCAAAGGCAGGACCGGCGGGCGGCACGGGCGCACGGCCAAGCACTGGTTCGAATCTTGGTCCTGTGAGTGTGTTCTATAATGGTGATTTTTGTGTTCTTGCTTGTGATTCGTTGTATGAAATCGATATTGTAACTTGTCAATTTTGTGTGAATGATTTGGTTGAATCAAATCGATGTTGGATGTTGTAACTTGTATGAATGATTTTGATGTGTGATGTGTGAATCTTTTTGTGGGAATGATTGAAGAAAATAAACGGAAAAGAGAAGAACAGATAAGAAGAAAAAAGAAAGAAAAATAAAGGAAACGAAAAAAGAGGGAGGAAGGGAGGGACAGACGGCGACGGAACGGAGATACTAAGTACCGGGTGGTAACCAGAGCTGGTACTAATGTGTGCATTAGTACCGGGTAGTCCAACCGGTACTAATGTATCTTCACATTAGTACCGAACGGACAATACCGGTTTGAAAACCGGTACTAAAGAGGGTTGTGCACCGGTAAAAAAATGCTTTCCTAGTAGACGCCTACCTCGCCTTCTGCCGCCGCCGCACGCTCTACCGGGAGTCCGGGGCGCGGGTAGCCGACGTCGTCGTCGTCACGTACTATGAGCACCCGGAAGCTGTGCCATCGGTGGAGTGCGTGGTGTCTAAGGAAGAGGTGCGCAGATGATAGGTGGCGGCCGGCGTGCTTCCACAGACACATGCCACCAGCACACTGCATCGACTCCTGGCTGCAGGACCACGCACGACGTGCCTGGTCTGCCGGAGCAACTTCCACACGCGCCGGCGCTGCTGCTGCTAGCATGTAGTATGGTGCTATGTGACCATTTATGATGTACTACTGAGACGTTATTCTTGTACTACTCGATTTTTCGTGGTGACTATATATTGAGAGGTAATTCGAATCTGTGTGTTTTTTCTTGTACCGATTCTCTGCTGATTTCAGCAAGAGCTCTGTCAAACAGTTTTGTTAGAGAGAAATTATTCTCTACTGATTTCGTGAAGTGATTCTCTGAAATGAACTAATATGAGGCTAAGAGCTGAAAATAGTAGCTTCTCTTGATTATGTGAAGTGATACTCCATCCTGATTTGAAGGGTTTATGCTAGAGAATCAGAGAGAATCATTTTCAGCTACAAAATCACTTCTCTCAGAGAATCAACTCCCATGTGGAATCAAAATCAGATGAAGCTCTACCAAACGCACCTATTAATATGTAACAAGTGTGATCCGTGAGTGTACTCTGTGTGCAAGCTTTTTTGTCGGAAGCATTCTAGGCACATGTGTCGTATTACTTGAATGATGAAATGTGCAGTTGGTACATATTTATTGATCACAAATTCAGAGCAAGTGGTATACCATATGCACAATTGCACATATGCTGATTCATGAAAATACAAATGCACAGGGTAATAAACCTGGCAAAATGACCTGTGAATAAATTCTTCAAAGATCGCTGATTCCACTTTATGTCGCGTTTTTGGAAGCTCTCATTATGCTGGCAAACCAACCTTAGGTTCAGCCCTGCACCATCATCCACCTCGCTGAAAGCATGATATTTGACTTGTCATATGCAATTGTGCCCTTTCTATTTTAACGTTTTTCTGCTAGGAAACACCATGATTAAATTATATGAATGCCTAACTACTCAAAAGAACTGGGATTTTTGTGATCTTGCCTCTTTATTTTTCTAACTTTGTGATTTTATTCTCAACTATTCACAAGTCATTATGATTTTATCTTTGCATATTTACTTCTATTTTGACCGTTGACTGAAGGCAAAATTGTATTGACTTGTTAATCGTCGAGAGCAAAAAATCACTAATACTTAGTACTAGTGACCCAGGTCATGTCGAAACACCGGTCACGCAAGGAATGAGTCGCTTTCCTCCAGCAGTCGTGAACCACATAATTGAGCTGATTTATTCAACGTGTGCTTGTGCTTGTGCTTGGATCGCTTTCCTCCAGTAGTCATTTTTCTGTACAGGTATATTATTTTATTATCCATGTACCGACTCATATTCTTGATCCGGATCGTTGTCCTGTGCAAAAAGTCGATGCTCTAGTGGGGATGAATCGGCTCATTACTTGCCAGCTTGGACCATGCACCGTTTGCGGAAACTGCACCAGTGGAGAATGCCAAAGTTGAAAAATTGAAAAATGAGAGCAAAATCACAATTACACTTCAAACCATGAGTAAGAATACAAATTTCTAAAGAATTATACTAGAATCGTAATAACACTTTCTTTTAAAAAGGACACTTTGATAGAATGTGATGAAAACTACATTGTTTTGGCGAAGTAGTGGATGAAAATGCAGACCCTTTGAGATTATATTTGAAATTAACAAAATGACATGCATGGAAGTCAACAAATATACAAAATGATTTGTTTTGAACATCATGCCATGTTAATCGCTCAGATGATATCAGTGTGCAGAGCTTATTCTAAAGAAAACCGGGAATGAAAGTACGACCGTACGAGTATCCTAATGCACGATGTAGGAATACTTTCATGGTTCAAACATATTTTTTTCGCAAAATCAAGCATTCAGAATTCGACAAAAATTCTAAAGTTTCCGACTGCTTCCAAGCTCCAAGAGCTTAAGTAAACTCCTCCTGACAGCTAGTCATTATCCTCTTATCTCTTATATAAGTACTAGGTGATACACGCGTGATGCTGTGGAAATTTTTTAAACAAAATGTAACGACCTGGGTTTTCAAAAATGGAAAACCCGTCAACCTGCTCTCGTGATAGTCCCTGGATCAGACACTATCACGCACAGACATTCATCACAGATAAATATCACAACCATACAACGAAATAAAGCATCAGAGGACGAATATTATCATTATTACATGTCCTGAATAAAGGAGTACATCAATACACGCCTCTTGGCGGAATAACATGAATAAGAGCTTTCGCAGCGGTAGCTAGCTTCCAGAAGGTGTCTCCATCTTTATTCTTCTCTCCCACAAGCATCCTTGAGCGAAACGACATGCCCCTCAGTCGTACCATCCGTCGGTGTTGTTGTCGTAGTCTGACTCGTACCCTGCAAGCTCAGGGGCTATCCCCAAGGATCGGGATAGGTCCACGTCACCAACCGTATGCAAGCTTTAAGTGGCCTATTTCTAAAGGTAAAGAAAGGAACAAGGTAGAGGCTGGGTTTCCTAAGCAGCAGCAGCAATAAATAGAATAACATCTCCATAATTCCTACTATTACCCATATCTCTCATCTGCAAACAGTTACACCTGGTCACCCAGATCACCGTCACCAACACCTATCTCCATCTAGGGTCGGTGCGAGAACTCCCACTCCTCGCACCTCAATGACTGCACCCGGATCCGCGAGGCAGAGGGAGCAACTCCCCTCTCCCCGAGTACAACCACGGCTCACCATACACTCTCATCCTATAAGGGGGAGGTAGAAATCCCAAAATGTAAGAGTCAGAGTAAACAACGGGCATGTCCATAACCGAGGACGTGGCTATACGTATAGATCTAAATTCTGCAGAGCGTGTACACCAGTACCCAACTCGGAATAGCACCCGGACGGTGTACGGCCGACCGAGCCTACCCAACCGAACGAACACATAGGAGTTACGATTCCATCCTGCATCCGGGTCTCGATGCGGTCCCTCGCAAAGGACCACCCCAGAACTGTGAACATGCCCCCGTGTGGCCACACGAGGAGCGCCGCAAAGGGAAGGGACTTCACCCTACACCCTCTCACTGACACCCTCTATCCTACTAGCAGGTATGGTATCACACTTGCTAGGGTCGAAACGGCTCTATCCCCACTCTCAGCGAGGTGGTGTGTACGAAGTCCCGTGTAACAAAGCGACTCACTCGATTTCAGACCGGGGCGAGCTCCTATCCTCCAATTCATCACAAAAACCCCAACACCTGTGCTCCTAAAACAGTGTACCCGTCATAGGTACCAAACTGGGAATCGCCCGAGAAGACGAACCCTGGCCCCCGATCCCGGATCGGGTTGTCTTGAGCTCACCCCTGCCAAGTATCCCAAAAACACCTTCTCCTGCCGGTTTTTCCCCACACACGCCAAGAAACTACCTCATAATCCCAACACATGCATAGCAAGCTCAGCGTATCAACAAGCGTAAATAAAGTAGTAGTAGTAGGTCAATCAAGGACAAGGTATTTAAAAGAGGCAGTGCAAGGGTTTCATCATATCCATCATCATGCATAAATAAAGCGCTAGTAGTTCTAAAGTAATGGCTAATGGGCATTCAAAGTAGGTCGGGCGTGAACCTGGGTGCGGGTAGTCGTCGTAGCCGAGGTCGTCGTCGTAGTCCTGGTTCAGCTCTCCGGCTCCGGCGGCTCCTAGAATCGTAATTAAATAAATAAACACGGCTGCTAATTGCAATTAAATCCAAGAGGAAGAACAATTAAGACCCAAAAAGAGGCAAACTCTAGCCTAGCGCGGAGTTTGGGATTTTAGAAGATTTTCGGAAAAGGTTTTGTATTTTTCGGAGTTAAAATGGATTTACTATGAATTTCCAAAGAGAAAATACATTTCTGAAAATAAAATACACATATACAATATTGCAGACTCTAGGCTAGCTCTAGGCTATCTCCAGCTGACTCTTAAACGGCTTAGCGCCAGCTACTGGCCGGCTTCAGCGCGCACGTGGCGGCCAACAGCGCGGCTTTAAGCCGGCGCCTGCCCGCGTGGCAGCCTGCGTGGCTGCGCTCGTGGCGCGGCGCAGCAGATCTCTAGGCGGATCGCTGCGGTGACGCACCGTGCAGGCGTGTGTGTGGCCTGGCCGTGGGTGGCCGGCCGCACGAGATCCCAGCGGATCTTCCGAGGCGACGCGTGCGTGTGTGCGTGCGTGTGGGGCAAAACCCCAGGGGTTTTTGGCCGGTGGTCTCAGGTGCTCGAGGAAATGCCCACGAGGAACACTGGCGCGGCAAAGCTCGCTGGCGGTGAGGCGTGCCCGGGGCAGGTCAACAAGCGGCATGGTTAGACTCGGGGGACCCTTGCGATCATGCCCATGCCAAGAAAGGGCAGACCTTTGGCCGGAGCAGTGCTCGACGGCGGCGGTGCAGGGTTGGACACGGCGGTGCGGTGCGGCGATCACCGGCGACGGCGCGTGGGTGTGCCAAAGTGCCAGGGGCGCACGTGCATGCATCAAGTGAGTTCATACGCGACCAAAAACTGGGGCTTTGCCCCTTGCCCAAGTGCTCAATGACGGTTCACCCAAGGCGGCGCCCTGGCCGGTGCGCACGACGGCGATGAGCGGGGCTCCGCAGCGAGGCGAAGGTGCGTGTGCGTGCACGGTCGCGTCAGTGGGCGTGCGAGCACGGAGAACCCCCAAAGGCAGGGCCTTTCCTTCCCTTTCTTGCTCGTGCGTGCACGGATGGCAAACCGGCGGCAACGGCCGCGGCGGCGCAGCGAGCAAGACGGCGGGGTTCACCAGCGATCAAAAAGGAAAAGGGACAGGGCCAAGCGGTGAGCGCGCGTGTGTTGACGACGGCAGCGGCACCTGCAGGCGTAAGGCTCGGCACGAAGGCCGGCAACACAGGCGACGGCGGTCTGCGGCGGCGGCGCGGTGCGTGCAGGGCGAGCACGGGGTCAAGGCACGGCGGGGTCTTTTTCCCCCTCGGCGCAAAGGCCGGCTCCACAGAAGAGAGGGGGACGACGTGCTCACCTGAAGACCCCTGGTCGACGTGTAGAGCGGCCGGGAAGAGAGACGGAGCAGGACGGCGGTGGCACAGGCTGGAGCAGAGGAAGCAGAGCAGGCGGCGCGGTACTTGGCTTCGCGGCGAACAGGTGCTCCACGGGCGGCCTCCGGCTTCACGGCGACGACAGCAATCCCACGGACGGCCTCCCCGCCTCCTTCTCCTCCCCTCCTTCTTCTTCCACACGAGCGGCGGCGGAAACAGGGGAAAACCCCAGGGGCGGATTAGGTTTAGGCCGCGGCCGTGGCGGTGCTTATAAGGGCGAGCGCGCGGCCTGTGGGCGGTTGGATGTGCGGCGCTGAGGTGGCGCGCATCCACAGCCTCACCACGGGCGCGTACGGCGAGCTCGCCGAGCTGGCGCTCGCCGGATTGGCGCGGCACGGTGGAAAAGGGGGGAAAGGGGAAAAGAGAGCGCGCAAGGTGGCGGATGACCGGTGGGTCCCGCGTGTCGGCGAGAGAAAGAAAGAGAAGGCGCACGCGGGCTTGCTGGGCCGCGGATTCGCTGGGCCGGGGAAGTGCAAGGGCGTGCGCCGGTTTTGGAAAAAGAGAAGAGGGGCCTCCAGTGGACTTCTGGCGTGAACTCGAGGCCCAAGCCTGGTTTGCATCCTTTTCCCTTTTCTTTTAACCTTAACTCTAAATCTATATTTGATTCAAATTTGAATTAATAGAATTCAAATTTGAATCTCACTCAAATAATTCCAAATAAAAACCAAATAAACTCCAAGGTTCTCACACTAGCATTTTATATTTCCTAGAAATTTTTATTTTGCTCAAAAATAAATCTAAGAATTTAGGAGAGAATTTAGAAGACATCCTTATTTAATTTATCAAGCACTCAATCAATTCACCAAAAAAATTTAAATCCTCATTTTCATAATTAACATTCCGTAATAAAATTGCGGGATGTTACACAAAATTTTAAGATGCAATGTGAAAGTAGAAATACCAAAATGATTTCATGACAACATTCTTTTGTAAACAACATTATACATGGAAGCATGGTAATTTTGTTCAGAGAGAACCATTCTAAATTATTGATCATATATTTTTTTCTACTACGGAAATTTTGTAGCATGCTACTCACAAAAGCATTATATTAACCACAGAAAATCTGTTAAAGATATAAATATATATTCTAGTGGATAGTGATATGGCGTATAGTGGATGGTGACATATCGTATAGCGGATGGTGATGTGGAATGTTTGCGTATTGAGAGAAATCTATCCATGACTTGTAGTGAGTCCCACCTATATAGTTGTTATAGATATGAAACCGACTGCAGGTAATTAATATTAATGATCATTGCAAGTTGACTCTCAAAAATATCGATGAAGTATTAATCATTTTTCTTTACCAAAACCATATATCAATTGTATATCTATATGCTTTCATGTTTCCGTAGCTAGCCTACTGCGCAGGTTCCAACTCCTATCCTAGATCCTACTACGCTCCCTTGGAATGGCCTGATTTTCACAATACTAGGTGCAGATAGTGATCAAGATTTTGGTCGAAATGTCATGAATTGCACGAAATTTCGGTCTTTTTGCTTACAAACAAAATTAGTTCACCAGAAATTTCGGCATTATTGTTCATTGGGTAGAGCACTTTTTAACCCAGATTTTGCGGAAATTAAATTTCACAAATTTCAGATATTTTTGGCGGGGATAGAAAAAAAAAGGGTGAAACAAACATTAAGAACCCTAAGGTCGATGAATAAATGATAACTTGTTGCGAACAGCACGATAGCTACATGCTAAGGATGGATGCGACCAAATGATAGGAACAGAAGCACCGAAACTTTAAGAGATTTAACTTAATAATCTCCAAACGACCGTAGAACGACAACTCCATCTAGCATGTTAATAATGTTCTCAATTCTCAAACCATTGCAGCAATGATAGAGTTCTCAAGCCATTGTTACTTGGCCGGCATGGTATAACTTGTACATTTGTACAACCAATTGCCATTATACAAATCTCGCTCCACAGCTCTTTTGGCAGCAGATCACCCCGTACAAGTTATGTGTGTACGTGAAGGTCAATGATGGACTAATTAATCATCATTATTACTAAACATAGAAAGCACCTACAATCAATCCCAGACGTAAGCAGTTTTCGTGCCTTCTGCATAAACAAACTAAACTTGATAAGCACACAGCCTTTTAAATTTTAAACGTCAAGCACAACAGGCCATTGCGACAGCTACTTCCTGCATCCACAATGATTAGAAAAGAGCAAGAGGGAGAGAGGAACAACTTGTACAACTCACACAATCCAATGCTACTACTAAACAGGAGAAAGAACAAATTAAACGAAGGCAAGCACAGGTCACCGATCCAACCAAGAAATATGCATCAGATGCCACATCCATCTACCAAAGATGCAAACAAATCAATTATTTGCCGCGCGCTCAGCTCCTTATAACAAAATTATCCGCGTATCCGCCTATCCGTACGGGTGATGAAGAGCTAACAAGTTTTCGAATCACCAAAGCTTGGCATGGACACCGCAGCGGCGCGGCGGCACGCGGGCATGTCGGAGACCGACGAGCCGGCGGACACCTGCTACCGGTGGAGCAGCAACTTCATCGTCGCGCACGCCGTCTTGGCCACGGGGTTCGTCACCGCGCCCGTGGCCGTGCTCCACCTCCTCAGGCGCCCGCACTCCGGCGCCGCCACGTTCTTCGCCATGTTCGCCGTCTTCTGCGCCGCCATCAGCTCCATCCTCTGTTGCCGCTTCTACGCTGACCTCAAGCGCCCGCCATGGCCGCGCTGGCTCTCGGCGTCGGCGTCCGGCGGCCAGCAGCAGCAGGACGGCAGCGATGGCTTAGAAGAGCCGACGACGAGGGAGGTGTCGCACGACCTCCGGCAACCCGAGATGCCGGTTATGGTCCGCGTGGAGATGCAAGCCGCCCTGGCGACGGGCCGGATCCCGAGCTACGAGCACCGAGACGGCGCCGCCGCCGTGGAATGCGCGGTGTGCCTGGGTGATGTGAAGAAGGGGGAGACGGTGCGGCGGCTGCCGGCGTGCCACCATGTCTTCCACAGGGAGTGCATCGACCTGTGGCTGCGCGCGCATGCCACGTGCCCGGTCTGCCGCAGCGGCGTCCTGCCGGAACGGCCGCCGGAGGTCTTGGTGAGCGTTGAAGCAGTCCGTGGGCATCCCGGACTGGTGATCCCAGCACGGGCCCACATTACGCTCCCGGGCCAGCCAGTTACTACCGGGTTATGGTTTGGGCCGGCGTCACGCCTGAATTAAGAGCATATGGATTTTCACAACAAAAAAAAAGCATATGGGCCACGTATGCAATGTAGGAGATTGAGAGGTGTAAAATGTAAATGCATTCATGATTTCCAGTGAGCCATGTCACAAAGCGTTGTTCTACAAATGTTGAATGCTGTCAGCTTTGCCGACCTGAAAACTGACCTAGCCGCAGGCGGCGACTAGGGTTTGGTGACTCCGCCGGCGATCATCGCGGCGGAGGTTTCTTGACCGATTGAGGGCCTCTCCTGTGATTCCTCAGGTGTCTCTCCGCTCGGGCTGACTACGGGGCCGACCTAGCTCGGCTTCCCGGCCTTGGTTGTGAACACTGGTAGGGTTTCGGGACGAGTTCCCTCCGATTGATGTTTCGATGGCGGCGGAGGCAGCCAGAGGGAAGGCGAAACGGAAGGAGGTTGATGTCGATGAATTGCTGAAAAAGCTTCGCCTGAGTGAGGCGGAGAAGGATGGCGTTGTACTGGCTGAGAAGGATAGGGGGAGCCTGCCGGAGGTGAAGTGGATGGCGGTCGCGAAGCTCCTCACTTTGAAGGAGTTTAGCCCGGCAGCCTTGTTCTCGACGATGCGGGCTGCATGGAACCCAGCACGTGACGTATCCTTCCGACCCATCGGAAGTAACTTGTTTGTGGTTCAGGCCTTCTGTCTTGGAGATTGGAAGCGAATCATGGAGGAAGGGCCATGGAACTTCCGTGGATGTGCTTTGATGCTGGAGGTTTTTGATGGATCTACTGCTGTGCCCAATGTTGTGCCAAATAAAGTGCCGGCGTGGATCCAGATCCATAAGATCCCACACCTCTACAGGACTGAGGATATTCTAAAACAATTGGCGTCCAGGGTGGGAGAAGAGATGGTGGATATGAAGGCAGTGTCATCTGGCGAGGGTGACTTTCACCGAGCACGTGTGCTCTTGACGGCCTCGGTGCCGCTTGCTCGTTTTGTCACGCTTTCACCTGAGGGGCGTGAGAACATTATCCTCAGAGTTAAGTATGAGAAGATTCCAAAGTTCTGTGCACATTGCGGATTAATGGGACATATCTATCTAGAGTGCGGAGTTGGTGAGTATTCAGAGGAGGACCTCCAATATGGCACATGGATGCAGGCGGATGAAGACACATGGCGCCGGGGCACACCTCGTGTTCGGTTTTCCATGCCTACTGAAGCTGCCCCACCGAAGAACAGGCGGGAGAGTGATGATGTGAGGGGTGGCCGCGCCGGAGGAAGGCAAGCTAGAGGTGGAAGGACGGGTGCACGGGGCTTCCGTGGCCCGGTTTGGAAGGAGAAAGCTTCTGCGGCGACTGAAAACACTGTGCCGCGGAAGCGCAGCTCTCAGGAGGCTGGGGTGGATGACGAAAAGGAGGAAGAGCTGCGGGACACTGCGAGCAATCCTCTCAAGGCGATCTCAGAAGAAGCGGGAACAGAGAAGATAAAGTCAGCGGCCCATAGGAAGCTGGAGCTGGGGACGGAGGGTGATACAATTGTGCCACCACCTCCACCCAGATATGTCTCGCCAAGAGACCGGAAGAAGTCCAGAAGGGAGGCAACAAAGTCAGGCGCAGGAGATTCATCAATGAATGGGGCGGGCTCCCTAGAGGAGTGCCGCCAGCCCCAATGAGTTGCCTCAGCTGGAATTGTCGCGGACTTGGCAGCGCCGCGACAATCAAAGAGCTTCGCGATCTAGCGAAGGAGGCTGCCCCATCTGTGTTGTGGGTCCTTGAAACTCAAGTTCATAAGTCACGGGTGGAAGGTCTAAAAAATACTTTGGGGTTTGATAAAGCTTTTGCTGTTAGTAGTCAAGGTCGTAGTGGTGGCCTAGGTATTTTTTGGAATATTAATACAAGTGTTACTATTTTACCGTACTCACAGTATCATGTTGATGTGATTGTTAGTGAAGCTAATGCTGATCCATGGAGGCTCACTTGTGTGTACGGGGAAGCTCAGACCAACGAGAGGCACAAAACGTGGGATCTGTTGAAGTTTATAAAATCCTCATCGCCTCTCCCTTGGGTATGTATCGGAGACTTTAATGAAGTTTTACACCGCTCTGAACATGAAGGCGTGCAAGAACGAAGCTATGCACAGATCGCTGGGTTTAGGGATGCGGTGGATATTTGCGGCCTTAACGATCTGGGATTTCAAGGCCGACCCTGGACCTATGAGAAGAAGGTGGCAGGAGGCTCTTATTGTCGGGTTCGCTTGGACCGGGCTTTGGCAACGGCGGATTGGTGTGATCGATTCCCATTGGCGACAGTTAAACATTTAACTGCTGCAACATCCGACCACTGTCCCATCTTGTTGAATTGGAAACGGGATGAGCCGGGGCGTCACCACAAGAAACATTTCAGATACGAAGTCATGTGGGAAACGCATGAGGATTTTGCTTATACGCTGTCAGGTGCATGGAACAAAGAGAAGGAGGTTTCAAATATAAATGACCTACAGCGGAAACTCAAAGAAGTGAGCAGCCATTTATCCCGGTGGGAGAGAACAACTTTTGGTGGTGTGCGCAGGGAGCTACGTAAATTGAAGGAGGAGCTGGAACGTATGCAGTTAGACCCACACCGGACGGGGCCGTCGCATGCAGAATTAAAGGTCACAGAACGAATAGCAGAGCTAAACCACCGGGAGGAACTGATGTGGCGACAACGGTCCAGAATTATGTGGCTTACTGCTGGGGATCGAAATACACATTTTTTCACCTTAGAGCAAGTCGCAGAAGGAAGAGAAACAGGATTCTTAGGCTCAGGAAGCCTAATGGCGTTTATACTGTGAATGAGCAGGACCTAGGAGTGGCGACCACTGAGTTCTATAAGAGCTTGTACAGCTCGGAAGGGGTTCAGAATATGGAGGCGGTCTTAGACACGGTTCCAGTTAAAGTCACGCCAGGGATGAACGACAAGTTGCTCGCACCTTTCACAGGCTTGGAGGTCAAAAAGGCGTTGTTCCAAATGTTCCCAACCAAGGCGCCGGGGCCAGATGGTTTTCCGGCGCATTTTTTCGAACGCCACTGGGATGTGTGTGGAGCAGATGTAACTGCCGTTGTATTACGGATGCTACGAGGGGAAGATGATCCAAAGTTGATAAATGACACTTTCATAGTGCTTATTCCCAAGGTGGCAAGCCCGGAAGAGCTGGGTCAATTTCGCCCCATCAGTCTTTGCAACGTGATCTACAAAATTGCATCGAAGGTGGTCGCGAATAGGCTCAAAGTTATTCTGCCGGAGATTGTGTCGGAGGAACAATCGGCTTTTGTACCGGGTAGGCTCATAACTGACAACATAATTACGGCGTATGAGTGCCTACACTTCATGAAGAAAAAACGTGCTCGGGAACTGAGATGTTGTGCTCTCAAGCTAGACATGAAGAAGGCTTATGATCGCGTCGAGTGGAATTACTTGAGGGCAATCATGGGTCGGCTCGGATTCCATCAGGGCAACTAGGGAGAGTGCACAGGTGGTGAAGGATGCTCTTGATATATATTGCCAAGCTTCAGGCCAGCGCATTAACATGGATAAATCATCCATTCATTTTGCTAAGGGCTGCCGGCAGAGCTTGAGGGATGAGATCAAGGATATACTTGAGGTGCATAATGAGGCCCTAAAGGAGAAATACTTGGGATTGCCTTCTGATGTGGGAAATTCAACAACCAGTTCTTTCAAATTTTTAAAGGACCGGGTGTGGAATAAAATACAAGGTTGGATGGAGCAGTGTCTTTCGGCTGGAGGGAAGGAAGTTCTCATCAAGTCAGTGGCACAGGCTATTCCCACATTTTCTATGTCGTGTTGCAAGCTCCCACGTGGTTTATGCCAGCACATCAATGGTCTTCTTCGGAATTTCTGGTGGGGTTGTAAAGATGGTAAACGGAAAACGTGTTGGGTAGCGTGGGACGATATGATTCAGCCTAAATATCTAGGGGGCCTTGGATTCAGGGACCTAGAGCTGTTCAATCTTGCTCTTCTTGCAAAACAGGCATGGCGGATACTGCAGGATGATAGTTCGTTGAGTGCACGTGTGCTCAAGGCAGTCTACTTTCCTGATGGAGATTTCTTACAGGCAAGACTTAGCTCATCACCGTCTCGCGTCTGGCGATCTTTACTAGACGGGCGCGAGGTTTTGAAGCAAGGACTGATCAGGAGAATTGGCACAGGCGAGAACACAAATATATGGTCTATGGACTGGCTGCCAACTACTGGAATGAGGAGACCAGTTAGTAGCGGTATGGCTAATCCACCTCAGCTGGTCAGCGAATTAATCGACTCCACGACAGCTAGCTGGGATAAGTCAAAGCTCGAGGCTTGCTTCTCCCCGGTGGACATTGAGGTCATCATGAATATCCCGTTAAGTACTCGACGCCAGGAAGACTTCTGGGCCTGGCATCATGAGAGAAGTGGGATCTTCTCGGTTCGGTCAGCTTATAGGATGCTTGCTTCAAGCAATTTTGCAGTAACTCATCCGGGCAGATCGAATACTAAGAAGGAGGAAAAAGAGTGGACTATGTTATGGGGAGCAGAGGTCCCATCGAAAGTAAGGGTGTTCTTGTGGCGGTTGGCGAGAAGCTCGTTACCATCTAAGGATGTCCTTCTTCACCGCAATATGGCTGACAACAACGCTTGCTCGATTTGTGGGTAGGCTGATTCGTGGAAACATTCGTTACTTGACTGTAATATGTCGAGGTGTGTTTGGGCTCTTGAAAAAGAAGAAATCACTGAACATCTAAGTGGAATTCAGGAGCGGGACTCGAGAGGATGGCTCGCAGCAGTCATGGAGTCACTTGATCAAGACGATCTTACAAGAGTGCTGATCACTTTGTGGGCGATCTGGTATGCCAGGAGGAAAGTGATACATGAAAATCTGTTCCAAAGTCCTCTATCTACTCACTCCTTCATCACCAGGTATGTGTCCAAGTTGCAGATGACGAAGCCCCGGAGTGAGAAGAAGACAGTTGTGCACGGTGGTCATCCTCGTTGGATCCCTCCTCCAGCTGGGATGCTGAAAATAAATGTGGACGCAGCCTTGTCCAAGAATACAGGTATTGCTTCGGCGGCGGCCGTTGCTCGTGACCAAACTGGCCTGTTCTTGGGTGCCTCGGCTCTGGTTGTAGATGGCATCAAGGACCCTGAAACCATGGAAGCAATTGCGTGCAGGGAAGGACTGGCGCTAGCGAGTGACCTGGTTCTACAGAACTTCAGATTGGCATGCGACAATGTCAGTGTTGTCAAAAGCATTGTAGAAGCAGGGATGGGGTCATATGGACACATCGTCCAGGAGTTTAGAGCTAGAGTGACAGGTTTTAGCAATGTTGAGTTTGTTCATGAGAATCGAGCATTGAATGTGGATGCGCATAATCTAGCTAGAGGTAGTATTTTTGCCGCATTAGGCAGGCATGTCTGGTTTTTATCGCCGCCTGATGGCGTTTGTAACACCTATCACATTGATACATAATAAAGGGTGGCGGTTTATCTCAAAAAAAAAACAAATGTTGAATGCTGATTATACCCTTGCAGCCTTTGCTTTTGACTAAAACTTGTTACATCCAATAGGACGCCGAGGCATAGGATTTACATTGGTATGCCAATTTGCAAGAACAGTTCGCACTTCATGGAGATGGGCAAGTCGCTATTCTGTTGGAAAAGTTATCCTAATTCATTTGTGATGTATATATGCGGAAAACGTTATCAATGAGAAGTTGTATTGAGAAACTTGGGAGCATATCTGATGAAAACTACAACCTTTGTGAAAACTTGTACAAACCACGGTAAAAAAAAGTCGTCTAAATTCATAAAAAAATCACACATGTAGATAATATGATGATACACAACTTTGTAAAATATTTTGTCTAAACTCGACTTCGTTTGTGAGACATGGAAATAACAAATTTCTAATAGTGGGGAAACCTATCCATAGCTCGGGCTCTTGTCACTTTCTCAGACAAACACTGCAATTGTTTGCTAGATCACAATAAGTTTATTGTGTCAGAAAATAAACATTTTGCAAAAAACCAGCACAAATTTCTTTCAAAGGTGCAACCAACAAAATTGCATTTTCGAAACTGAGTGATTTCGTGTCTGCTAAGGGTCAACCGTATTTGTCTATGCCAACCTCATCGTTGTAGAAAGATTAAGTAGTGTAGTGTTGGTATCCGGCGGAAATTACTTGGAGTCACATGTTGCAGGATGGCACCAAGGCGGCATTGAAAAAAATACCGAACCATTCACTGGTTGATCTGGAAAAAATGTGAACTGATCGGATCAGTTCGGTTGCACTACAAGCTAATTCTAGTCAGGTAGATCACAATAAATTTGTTGTGTTAGAAAATATAACTTTTTGCTAAAACCAGTATGAATTTCCTTCAAATGCACAACCAACAAAATTGCATTTTCGAAATTGAGCATGGACAGACTGAATTAGAAAATAGAATATACCATAACTGTTAACACATCTGAAGTCTTAAGGAGAACGAAAGTAAACCAAAGTTGTCCATAGTTCATAACAACAAAAATCACATAATGCCCAGGGCTTGATTTCCACCACTCATAACCTATAAACAAACTTATTCATTTAAAGAAATTAAACATAAACTCTAGGACAACACAACATCCAATGCCAAACCTAATTCTAGAAGGCTGGCTACTCTTGATGCATTCCTTCACCTTCATGTGCTGCTAATTTTGGGAAGACGGCGGGCCAGACCATCATAAACGGAAGAACACGTATAGCGAAATCATTGCACGGGTCCCTTTGGTACACCTTGTGCACCTTCCTGCTCTTGAGATGCATGTACACTATGATGCCACTGACTTCAAACTCCAAGAACACAAACTCGGCATTTTCCCCAACACCGACCACCAAAACAATGTGCTCCTGGTCGTCTGGCACCTCGTCTTCCTGCTCTACGACCGAAACACCATCTTCCTGGCCGTCTGTCACCTCGCCACCCTGCTCTACGACCGACACACCATCCTCCTGCAAGTCTGTTGGCTCGTAGTCCTGCCCTATGAGATGCCCACATGTCTCGAGTAGGGAAATGGTGTCCCTGAGTACCCATCCACCGGTGTTGCTTCCAGGATCACCATGGCCAGTCATCCTCTTGAGCCAGAGGGTGAGCTTGTCTCCCTTCACATGGAAGAGATAGAGAATAGACTCGTCTCCCCGACAAGGGGCAAGATTGCTAGAGTAGTCAAATTCTACACCTTCTGGGAGATCGACAATGGAAAATTTGCTGGTGGCCAGATCCAACACAAGGATGTATCCTGCCGTGGTCATCATGTAAATCTTACCACACATGAGCAGAGTCGTCTTGAGGATCTCCTTCGGCGACTTAGCAAGATCAGCCACAGCTATGCAGTGGATGTTCCAGGAGCCAGCTCGCAAGACAAATACCCATGCATGGACTATCCGGTCCATGTTGATGGTATCAACACAGTAGCATGAGGAGTTGTCATTGTCATCATCAGGTAGGACCATGGCGTGTGGGTAGTGTGGTGGTGGGTGTGACGGGAGCATGGTTGTGCCTTCTCCAGGGTGCCTCAATGGCATCCTCACAGCAAGGTCACGAGAACCATTAAAGAATTCATAAGATCCGTAGAGGACACGATCGTTGTGACAATCCCAAATGACCGAAAAGAACGGATTCATGTCAGGGAAACTAAAGTTGCCATGAGGCAGTGCAGCTGCAAGCTCCGGACATGAGGCATCAAGCAACGGCACGAACTCTGGCTGCGAGAATCCATCGCTGCAGACATAGATCCCCAGAAGGTGGGGTGAATCCTTTGAGCGGAAGTTGCAGATGGTTGCCCGGTCGGAGGCGTTGCGGAGCCAGCACTTGTTGGTGACTGCAGCACGAAGGAAGCATGTGGGGCAATCAAGGCGGAGAAGAATCTCACCTACAAGACCGTCATTCCTGAGGACCTTGGCAGCAGAGGTTTCTCCCTCCTCAAAGGATGGGAAGTGCATCATGGCTTTGGTAAGGAACACTCTTGGTTAAGGATTGTTGGTCATTCAATGAAGCTTGTTCTTATTTCCACTAGATGAGGCCAAATTTATAGAGCCTGATTCTTACCACATTGGATTGCAGCTGGCACCGTCGAAATTAGACCGCCACTACCTTCAAAGACACATGTACTAAAATAATAGCGTATCCAAACTATGTGCTCTTAAAGCATGCATATCGGAATAGCAGATGTATCGCAAAAAATAAATGGCCTTTATCTATACTGGAATCTTCCGCCGCCTCAAATGCCACTTGTTCGCCATGCAGAGCACAAAGGATGTTCCACCACCACCGCTAACACGTGTTGCCCCAAGGTAAATTAGTAAATGCTTGACATGTAAGATCTCTTTGTTTGTCACCCCTGACTTTGTTTTCTCTATGATCATTGTGCAAATACTACTATACGCTGAAAGATTGAAAAGCGAGAGAACACATCCTTCCTCATATACCTCTCATACCACAACATAGTACTAGCTATGGTTGGGAAAAATACAGCATCCAAGCCACACTCCCCTAATAGCATCGCCAGAACATCCTCAAGAGTGTCCGGTAAATCTTCCCAATAAATAATTTTAGGTACCGATGTGATAAATAACTCTTCATCAATGATCTAGTCTTATTCCCAATTTTAGTGTGTCCAATATAATAGTTATCTAGAGCCAAATTTCCACTCCCTTTGTTTGCTCCCAATCTTGCAGCAGGCAAGGTGGCATGTCATTCTTTCTCTCTCACGAAAACATTTTGCTCATTTTTTCTATCGCATAGACATCTTTTTCCAGAAAAAAAGTCTACCATCGGTTTGAGGTAACCTACTGTTAAAAGGTTGGCTTTTACCGTGTGGTTATTTGATCAACACTGATTGTGTGTTTTACACAATCAGTTCTTGAGCACCCTCACTATCAGAGGGCAATTAATTCCTACTGGTCGAAAATCAACGGGAAAGCCTCAAAAACTGCTATCAGACCATCTTCTAGAATACTCGATATTTTTTCCCGAAAATATGAAGTTTTACAACTTTTAGAAAAATATTGGGAAATAAAAAATACCATCTTCAAGAGGTTCTAATAATACACTCCTAAAATATAGAATATAATTTTACATGGGGAATCATATATTATTTTTAAATTATCCTAACCACTTTCATATATTCTCTCTCTTGTACACTTTTTATACTTTTATACTTTTTACTTTTTCCATATCCTTTCGCTTTTAGATACGAGAACAAGATAACTTTTTTCAAGTTCAAAAAGATTAGGAGGATGGACTATAAGTTATTGGAGAGGGGTTTTTCTCAATCTTACAAAAAAACAAGGATTGGTGTTTCATTGACATGTCTCATGTCTGTCACTATGCAGCGTCCGAACGCGGGCTGCAGCACGTCCAAGCTAGCCTGTCTTTAGAACATGATATGTTAGTTTGCAGAATTGAAAGGGACAATTTTTTTTTCTAAAGTAGTGAATACTACATTTGAATTTTATTTTTTCGGAATATAGTACCAACGGAATTTACGTACCACACTCACCTCTGTAAACATGTGCATATATATGTATACACAGTGCATACACATGCACACTTAACAGTTAACTCTTAATAAGCAGCGGCGGATCCAGCGGTGGGTCGGGGGGGGGGGCTCCAGCCCCCCTACCACCCTGGATCCAATGGTAATCCTGCAAGTTTTCCATGGAAATTTTGAGGAGGAAGAAGGAAGAAGAGGAAGAAGGAGGGAGGAGGAAGAAGATGAAGCTTCAGCCCCCCCTTACCACCCAATCCTAGATTCGCCACTGTTAATAAGCATCACATACACCTCGCTGTCTAACATGGTGATAATTGCCTCATTTTCAACTATATATAAGTAGGAAACGTATCTGGTAGGAACCACAACCTTTATGAAAATTCATGCAAACCACGGCAAAAAAGTCGTCTAAATTCAAAAAAAATATACATGTAGATGATATGATGATACACAAACCTTGTAAAATATCTTATCCAAATTCGACTTCGTTTGAGATATAAAAATAACAAATTTCAAATTTTTATATCTCACAAACGAAGTTGAGTTTGCACAGATTTTCACGAAGGTTGTGGTTTTCACCAGATATGTTCATGTTGACGCAAAAGTCAAAATCCGGTGTCAACACCTGAGAAACTTTACGAAGAAGTTATGCATAAAAGTTGTGTGAATAAGTGATGGGCAGTGCAAAATTCACCTCGTGCTGAGCCTAGACAACCTCACATCCGGCATGCTTTTAGACCCCAGCCAGCATGGTAGGAAAGAAGAACAAAGACCCCTCCATGAGTGCACGTGTGGCATGCACACGTGTTATTTAATTAGAAAAATAAAATCGGAGTACACATTAAACTTTCTCCATCACACTACTACGGAATGAACCTTTTGTCCCAGCCAAAAAAATACATTAGTACCGATTTCTATTAGAACCGGTACTAATATGTACATTAGTACCGGCTCGTAAGGGGGGTCCCTTAGCCGCCCGACAGTGTGACACATTAGTACCGGCTCCTGGCTGGAGCCGGTACTAATGTGCGACATTTTTACCGGTCCTGGACAGGAGCCGGTACTAAGCCACATTAGTACCGGCTCCTGTCCAGGCCCGGTACTAATGTAGCGACATTAGTACCGGCTCCAGCCAGGAACCGGTACTAATGTTCCCCGCATAAAAAGTCAGCTCCTTCTTCCTGCTCGAGCCACTCTCCCCTCCACTCTCCAACTCGAGCTCTCACTCATCCATGGCGCCCTAGGCGAGTTTTTGCCCGATTTGCGACTATTTCTCGACGATTTGACTCATTGAAGTGGTCTAGAGGTTAGTTACTTCATCCTCCCTTGATTCATGCTTATTTTGTTGAGTTTTATCGGTTGAAATTGGAGTATTTTGGCACTTTATAATGAGCTAGGAATGAGGTTTTTTTTTCTATTTATATGCATTATTGTATACGTTCTATATAGTTGATTGCAAAGGATGTGCTGTGTTTGGATGAGATGTTGTATGTGACAATTTATTTTTTTTAGTAATAATTATTTATTTGAGCATATGTCATAATTAAATATATAAATAGTTTTAGAATTACTAGAAAGTCTAGGAAAGCTAGAATTGATTTTAGAATTACTAGACATAGTTTTAGAATTGTTTTTTTCGAAATAATTTTTTCTTTGAGCATATGACATAATTAAATATATAAATAATTTTAAAATTACTCAAAATGCTAGAAAGGCTAGAAATGATAGAATTTGTTTTAGAATTAGTAGAAATAGTTTTAGAATTATTAGAAATGCTAGAATTTCATAGATGGGTCAAATAATTTATTGTCATTAGTATAGATGTCTACTGCTGCCGGAGGGAATGGGGATGATGGTAGTGGTGATCGTCGTTCTTCACACAGCCAGGAGAAAACCAAAGTAGGACCTCCTGATAAACCGAAGAAAATGAGCACGTTGGCTAGAGGAATGCTTCGTTATTTGCAAGGAAAACATATAGATGTTGTTGCAGCGGGGCAGGAACCTCCTTTTGGTGGCATTTATGCTCCACCAGTAGACCCTATTGTTGGAGCTCCACTGATTAGTACTAAACCATAGGGCGATTCCAAGAAAGCTAAACCTTCGTCGTCACGTCACAACAATGGCTAAAGTTTCTCGTATTGTATCATGTATTAGTAGTGTTTCATATGTCGTACTTTAAATTTATGTAAGTCATTGACTTAAGTTTGTTGTATTGTATGTTGTGGATTGGGTATGAACACATTAAATTCGTGTGTAAGAACTCTATTTAAGTTTGTCATATTGTATTACGTGGATTGTAAATGAAGGCTTTAAATTTGTGTATGACTTTTATTTTGAAATACTTAAAGATTGTTTGGTGGTGCTTTATAGATGAATCGGCAATGGATGTACCCCGACAAGAGAATTTTCAGTGAATACATTAATGGGTTGCGTGGATTTCTAGATGTTGCGGAAGCAAACAAGCCCCCGTCTGGTTTCATTATTTGTCCATGCAAAATGTGCAAAAATCTGAAGGATTTCTCATCGATAAAGAGTCTTCATGATCACCTATACAAATGGGGTTCATGCCAAATTATTTTGTTTGGACAAAGCATAGGGAAAGGGGGGTTATAATAGAAGACGATGAAGAGGAAGATGATTGTATTCCAGATTGGACTCAAGAAGGTGCCTTTGCAGATGATCCAATGGGAGAGGATCACATGCAAGAGACTCAAGAAGCTCCAACAATTGCAGATGAACCTCTTGACGATCTAGGTCAGGTGTTGCACGATGCAAAGGGAGATTGCGAAAAGGTGAAGGAGTCAAAGAAGTTTGAATGTATGTTGGAAGATCACAAGAAACCATTGTTCCCAGGTTGCAAAGAGGGGCAGAAGAAGTTGGGTACCACTTTGGAAATGCTTATTTGCGACAAGGGATTTGATGAGTTGATGATGATCGTCAAGGACATGCTTCCTGAGGGGAACGAATTGCCGGAGTCCACGTACGAAACTAAAAAGGTTGTCTGTCCTCTAGGTTTGGAGGTAGAAAAGATACATGCATGTCCTAATGACTGTATCCTCTACCGAGGTGATGAATATGAGAATTTGGAGGCTTGTCCTGTGTGCGAAGCGCAAAGTTATAAGATCCCACGCAATGAGGCTAATGAAGGTGAGGGTGGGCAGAAGAAGAAGAAAATTCCTGCGAAGGTAATGTGGTATTTTCCAGTGATACCACGACTGAAGCGTTTATTCAAGTGCAAGACCAACACAAAGTTGATGCGTTGGCACAAAGAAGAACGCAAACAAGATAACCATATCAGGCACCCCGCTGATGGGTCCCAGTGGAGACTAATTGACAGATCTAAAGAATGTAAGGAATTTGCAGGGGATCCAAGGAACATTCGGTTTGGGTTAAGTACGGATGGATTCAATCCATTCGGTGAGTTTAGTAGCGGTCATAGCACTTGGCCTGTCACCTTATGTATGTTCAACCTTCCACCCTGGTTGTGCATGAAGCGAACGTTCATTATGATGCCAATAATCATCCAAGGCCCTAAGCAGCCAGGTAATGACATCGATGTGTATCTAAGACCATTGATTGAGGATCTTAAAACATTATGGAAGAAAGAAGGTGTACCAATGAGGGGTGAGGACAAACAGGAGACCTTCAATCTATGAGCATTGTTGTTCGTCACCATCAATGATTGGCCGGCACTTGGTAATCTATCAGGACAATCAAACAAGGGATATGGAGCATGCACGCACTGTCTAGATGATACTTGCTGCGTGTATCTAAAACACAGTAAAAAGGTAGTGTACTTGGGTCATCGTCGCTTTCTTCCTCCTAAACACCCATTAAGAGAAAAAGGAAAGCACTTTGAAGGTGTCGGAGAAAAACGTAAGAAGCCCATTCACCGTAGTGGTAAACTCGTATTTTTCATGGTGAAAGATTTGAAGGTAGTGTTTGGCAAGGGTTCTGGTAGTGTACAAGTTCCAAAGGATGCCGCTGGACATGCACCTATGTGGAAGAAGAAATTGATATTTTGGGAGCTACCTTATTGGGAAATCCTTGAGGTTCGCAATGCAATTGATGTGATGCATGTGACGAAGAATTTCTGCGTGAACTTACTTGGCCACCTAGGTGTATATGGAAAGACAAAAGATACAATTGAAGCACGTAGGGATCTGAAAGCTATGAACCAACGAAAAGGCCTACATCCCGAAAAGAGAGAAAAAGGTAATTACTTGGCTCCTGCTAGTTACACCCTAAGCAAGGAAGAGAAGCAGAGAATGTTCGATTGCTTGAATAGTATGAAGGTCCCAACGGGCTACTCCTCAAACATACAACGAATAATAAATATGAAAGAGAAGAAATTCATAAATCTGAAGGCTCATGACTGCCACGTGTTGATGACACAATTGCTGCATGTTGCACTAAGGGGTATTCTGCTAGAGAATGTGAGATTAGCAATCACTAAGTTGTGTGCATTCCTCAACCAGCTTTGTCAGAAGGCAATCCGTCTAGAAACTCTAGTGAAGATGCAGAATGATGTCGTGCAATGCCTCGTCAGTTTTGAGATGATCTTTCCACCTTCATTTTTAATATCATGACCCACCTTTTGGTCCATCTGGTTGAAGAGGTTATTATCCTCGGGCCTGTATATCTGCACAACATGTTCCCTTTTGAGAGGTTGATGTCTTATTTTAAGAAGTATGTTCGTGTCACACCTGTTTTTCCAAAGAAAACCAAGTGTAGGTCTATATGCATGCCAGGATTAAGTTTCATGCATATAGTTGACATAAGTGAATAACAGTAACAATATCACGTAAAGAAAAGAGATATCATCAGAGTATTACGCTTAAATCCTAGAAACGAAGGCACCAAACATCCACAAGCAGTCGACTGGGGGTTGCATACGCCTAGAACCAGCAACATCTTCACAACGTCTTCATAGCATCTTCCTTTTTCTGAGCTACATTGTTTATAGCAAGGGTGAGTACATGTCGTACTCAGCAAGTGTGGGGAAAGTATGAATGCAGAGGCTTGACAAGGAAAGGCTGACAGGTTAACTGCATTAGGCACTTTTAGTTGGTCAAATTTTATTAGCACCTGATTACTATGATATAAGTATATACCAACCCACATTAACATAAAGGGATACGCCATAAGCATATGGCTAACATAACCAGAAACCACGATTTAAGTTCATCTTCAAGTTCAATTATCATGTGAGGGTCCAGGCTGCTCTTGATTGTGAGCACGGCTAATCGATTAGTTTTACACTCTGCAGAGGTTGTACACTTTCACCACAAGTCGCGTAAAAGTTCAGAAGAACTTTGAACCCAACCATGCGATGCCGGCCAAGCATCATACCATACTACCTAGGTGTGATTGCATAGGGACGCTACGAGGCTTTTACAAAGAGTCCTCCCATGTGTATTAGTCCATAGTAGCATATGCCATAGAGGCTATCTTTCGTACCTCACTTCTATTCACGGACGGTCAGCCATAGAGTACTTCCATTCCAATACCTATCTGGAATAGAAGAGCCTTAAAAGCATTCCTCCGTACCCAAGCTACTATGCGAGTAATAGCCACACAAGACTTCCCTAATTACTCAGCCAAGACCAGAGCCATTTAGTCCTTGTGGTTGCACTGTTGTCCTGGGTGGTCGCTCCATGTTCCATTTAATCATATGATCTTGTATTAACCAGAGGTATATAGCATCAAAGTAAAGCAAGTTCATCATTGTTGTTCATTAGAACCACCATAACCCAAGTAGAGCAACTAAGCATAGCTACCCAACAAAAAGGTAAAGTCAGGTTGACAAGGAATGATCATAAAGACTAGGAATAACCTTAATAGGACCAATCAGATTAAATGCAAGCATATGCAATGTGATTAAACACAGTTATTAGGACAAAAGAACAAGGACACACTTGCCTTTAACTAGAGTGATGTTGCTGCTCAGAATTCTTCAACTTCTTGCTCTTCACTGCTCTCGAACGACGTTCAATCTACTCGCATCAATCATCAGGTACAAGCATACAAAGAAAACAAACAAGCAAACTAAGAACAATGTACCAATCAAAAGAAAAGCTTTAAAAGAACGCACTAAAGGATAGGCTCGATTCTATGGATCACGCATGAACAAAGGAAACGCTGAAAACGGAACTAAGGTCGAAAAGACGAAAGCTAACAGGAGATTATCAACAACAAGAGACTAGATGTTGGATATATTTTAATTAGAAAATTATGTGGTAAGAATATTTCAAAATAAATACTCTTTGTTAGAATTAAGCAAGTTATATCTAATTATAGAAAACATGATAAGTCTAATCATATTTTATTTGCAATGTTTAAGTATAAGTTATGCCAAATTAACAATTGCTTAAGAAAGACAAAACATGTATAAACATCTAATCGAATAACTTTGGATTACGTGTTCAACTAAACATATTTAATATGGAAAACCATTTATAATATCATTAAGCATATCAACTTTATTGAGAAACTCGTTGTATAGCTCTAACATCTTTTATTTAACAAAAACTAGTTAGAAATAAGAGTTAACCATTTTATATCACGATTAAAGAAAACTGGGATATAACCTAATCACTTTTATTTAGAAAAGCAATGGAATAAGAATTAGTCAAGATTAACATACAACTTTGATGTTAAAAACAAGTAACAAGTGATACACATGCTAACGTACAAGTTAAGGTGAACGAACGAGAACGATGGAAACGAGCTGTCAAACGTACAAGAAAGAACAAGCTATCAAACATAGAAGAAACCTTAAGCTAGGGTCTAGGAAAACTAAGCTGACAGAGACCCTATCAAGATTGAGTCTAGGAAAGACAGATGTAGAAGATTAGCATAAGAACATAGCTAATTCATAAAGAGATAACCGAGATAGATTAGCTAGGAAACAACAAAGAAAGTTGTGATAAGATAGCCATGAACTGGACGCTGATAAACATGATTCTAAGAGAACGTGAAACAAGAACGGTAAGATTACTTGATAGGGAAGCGCGCAGCACAAAACTACTCACCACAGATTAAGCTACTAGATAGAATGGAAACTCTAAGGTAAACTATGTGGTACTAAGGCACACAAACCATGTTGGTAAAAGGTAGGCTTGATTAGATGTACAAGGCGTACGGTTTGATCTTGAGCTAGTACTATAGAGCTTCAGAGAGACTAGATCATCAAAAGAGATACTGAGATAGATCGAACTGACGGAGAACGTCTAACGAACGATTAGCATTTATGAGAGAACAAGACTATGAGCTAGATTTATTTTAATTAACAAAAATATGTAAATGATATTTCATAAAGAAAATACTCTAAGTTGGAATTAATGCAGCATTATATTTTATTTGCAAAAGACCGGAGTAAAGAACTAGTCAAATTTTATTTATAAAGATTCATATATAAATTATACCAATTAAACATTTAATTTAGAAAAACTAAACTATATGAGTCATCTAAACATAACTTTATAATTTGAGTGGATCATATTATTATTGCAAACATCATGGCATTGATATTAATCAAATTAACATTTATTTATAAAACCGGTGTAAAAGCCCTATCATCTTTTAATTATAAAATGTTAATTAAATATTAAGCAAATTAATATTTGATTTATGAAAAACTGGGTAAAAGATCTAATTAGATTTTATTTATAAAAGCACATGAAATAATCATTAATCAAATTAATATTAGTCATGAAAATCGGTGTATAGCTCTATGTTGCTTTTATTTATAAAAGATGTGCATAACTAAGCTTTAATCAAAATTAATATTAAATTAATTTTTAGAAAACATTCATAAAGAAAACTCACCACTAACGTATACTTTACATTATTATGAACCTAACACAACTTGAACGGATAAAAACGGAGCTAAAACATGAAAGATATGGCCTGTCAAAGGCCTAGAGACTTGCTGGCAAGGTTTCAAAACTTCCAGGGGCTTAACTGCGAAGAACCGAGGGCATATACATAATTTCGTATATAAATCCGAGGGCTTTCATGCAAGATCTTCAGGGTAGATGGAATCTAGGGAATCTAAACTACTCAGGGGGTTTCTTGTAGTTTTGCCAAGACACATGGAACAGATCTATTCATTAAAGGTTTTTCCAGGGACATAACCGCAAAACGCACCTTCTTCTTCCACCTTTAGACAGAAGATGCACTGCGAACAGGGAAGCTCCGGCGGCTCCGATTGCCGGCGGCCAGGACCTCAAGAGGCTCGATTGAGCGGCACAAAGGAGGGAGGAGGTGGAGAGAAGTGCAGGATGTGCTCACCGACGGAAGACGGCGACGGCAGCGGCCGGACATCGGAGAAGGGCGGCGGCCGGCGGACGGCTCCAGGCGACGGCTATGCTCCGGCAGGCCTCCGGCGACGTGAAGGTGCTTGCCGGCTTCAGTGCAGCACGGGGAATCTCCCGGAGGTGGCGGCCTTGTCCATCGGGCAACGGAGACGGCGGATTGAGCATTGGCTGGCGGCGGACCCGGCTTGGACGGCGAAGCGGCAGTGCTGTGCAGGGCGAAGCGGCGCTGGGGCGGGGACACGCGCGGGCCTAGGGCTCTGCCCTTTATAAGACGCGGGAGGCAGCGGCCTTGCGTGCTGGACACGCATGCCGAGGGGGGGAAGTTCGGCGGGGCGCCGGCCGAGTTGGCCTCGGCGTGCGGACGGATGGGCCCCGCGCGGGCCACTGGCTAGACCAGGGTACGGGCTGGGCCAGGGTAAAGGATAGATAGGATTTTTTTAATTTTTTTTCCGAAATCAATTTCCAGTGCAACAACAAATCCAGAAATTCTAGAGATGTTATTAAAAGCACAAAAGATACTCGGAAAATCCTGAAAATTCCCAGAGATAAATTGTGACACGAACAATCCAAATAAAATATTTGGAGTTCATGAAGAAGATTTTAGAGCCTTCTAATAAATAGAGTAAGCTCAAGGAAAATGAGAATAAATTCCAAAAAAAGCTGAAAAATTCTCGGTAGGTCTTGGTCAGCACCTAAACGCATTTTAAAAACTTTTGCACTCAGGAAATACAAAGATGCATCAGCATGAATGCAACACACATCGAATCATTTATTTAATTTATAAAAACAAACAAAAGCTTTTTCCTATACTATATTTCCTGTAAAGAAAATAAATATTGAGAAAAATTTTAAAATTGAGTGAAAATCGTTGCTTAATTATTCTTTCTTTTCACATCCTGAAATTGGAAATTTCAGGGTGTGACAGTTCGCAATCGTGCCCATCCCGAAGGAAGTATCGCAAAGAGATATGCTACAGAGGAGGTCATAGAGTTTTGTGTCGACTTTATGGATGACATGTGTCCGATTGGACTCCCTGTATCACACCACGAGGGGAGGCTCAGAGGAAAGGGCACAGTAGGGAAAAAATCTCGGATGGACATGGATGCAATGTTATATGATCAAGCACATTACACTGTCCTGCATTAATCATCACATGTGGCTCCATACTTGGAAGAGCACAAGTCCATTCTTCATGCTGCAAATGAAGGGAAGTCTGAACCCTAGATTACACGACACCACATTGATAACTTCGCGTCCTGACTGTGGAAAAAAGTCAGGAGTGATAAAAGTGTTGATGAGATACTGCTATGGTTGGCTAGGAGGCCATCTATCACAGTAGATACATTCCAAGGATACGAGATAAACGTCTACACATTCTACACGAGAGCCCAAGACAAGAAGAGCGTAAACCAAAACAGTGGTGTTCGTATGGATGCAGTAGACAAGGAAGGGAACATACAAACATACTATGGTTTCATTGAAGAGATATGGGAATTGGACTACGGAGCTTTAAAAGTCCCTCTTCTCAAGTGCTAGTGGGTCAACAATACCGGAGGAGGTTTAACGACAGACAAATTTGGGATGACAGTTGTGGATCTCAACAAGATTGGATACAAAGATGAACCATTCATCCTAGCCAATGATGTGACACAAGTTTTCTACGTGAAAGACATGTCGAGCAAACCACCGATAAAGAAGGGTGCCGAGAAGTCGGTTGCTGACGAGCCAAAGCGTGACATAGTTCTACCAGGAAAAAGAAAAATCGTTGAAGTTGAGGACAAGACTGACATTTCAAATGATTATGACCAATTCGATGATCTTCCTCCATTTTCAGTCAAGGTTGACCCAAGCATCCTGTTAGCACGAGAGGACGCTCCATATTTACGCCACGATCACAAGCAGGGGACGTTCATGAAAAGGAAGGTTATTAACATTCCGTTAGATAATGAAGGGATGACCTCGACTTGGAGTTCCCGGAAGCTGATGATGCAAATACTCTAGGGGAAGCATTGCACACTTGGATTTTGTGACCCAAGGATCTCATAGAGATAACGGAAGAGAACACAACCGCGGTCCAAGATCAGGTACCACCTTCACCAGCTGGAGGGAACACAGCAGTAGTCCAGAACATGATGCAACTGACAGGGGCAGTCCGGAACATGCTACTCCTCCTCCTCCTTCTCCTCCAAAGAAGCAGGGTTCCAGACGAGGACATCCTCCTCCTCCTCCTCCTCCTCCTCCTCCTCCAAAGAAGCAGAGGATACCCAAGGAGAAGCCACCTCCACCGAAATTATCTTACGAGAAGACGCAAGAGGTACTAGATGCGTCAGTGCGGGAGGAGCTGGACAGACAAATATTCAAAAAGAAGACGCCTGCACCTGAGAAACCATTTGACATGTACAAATTTCACCGCTTCACGAAAAAAATGGAGGAAGAAAAAAGGAAAAAGCCGGAGCGACCTAAGTTGTCTGACTATGATCGCACGGCAATCAAATTCCATAAAGCCAATAAAGCTTAAAAAGTTGGGAAAACTGTTCCACAACTAGGGACCCAATCAAAGCAATCTGTCCCGGGCCTACAAGTGCTCTCAGATGCGGAGCGTGGATTGCTTGAATTCGGTTTGGACGCAAAACTGACACCTGCTCAAATTCTAGGCATTGCTCAAATTGAAAAGCACCCAGGGTCAGGTAGACGTGATTATGTGTCTGGGATGCCGCTTCTCTAGGAGCAATTGTTGCAGGACCTTCCAGCTAGGATGTATGCTCTGCACAATGGCACATGCAAACGGCGGGACGAGGGGTTAAATTCATCGAAGTTAAAATTGAAGACCATCATTTTTTCTGAGGTCGCACCACTTTCCCTATTCCCATGAAGGAGTTCTGGTTCCTATTCAGTATGGATGCAGTGGACGTCTCCTTTGTCACTTGCTGGGTTCTATAAGTATTTGTTGTACCATAATCTTAGAATCACCACTCTAGCCATTTTAGACCGTACCTGAACTTCTTTATTTTGTATCATGCAGCATGGAGATGCAAGCTTGCCAGAGACTTGGAGTGCACGACATCGGCTTCATGGATCCTCAAATGCTAAATGAGATGCTTGTCTGTGATTTCCCTGCGCCTACTGTGGAGACCTTATTCACATTTCTGGACCTTCAATGCTTCAAGGACTGCATACTTATTCCATACAACTGCCAGTGAGCAACGTTTTTCTCAACTCTTTATCTTTTTCAAAATACATTCAATATTTCAATTAACTGATTCTTCCCTAAAATGTATTGACAGCTTCCACTGGATTCTCATTATTATTGTACCTGATTTAAGTCTTGCCCACGTCTTTGACTCTATTAGCGGATATAGTCAATGGTATGAACCTCTCGTAGAATTGTTGAATGCTGCATGGGATATGTTCCGTGTAAAGTGGGGGGCCCTTGAAAGAGAAACTTCAATTCTACCATGATTTCCCGGTACGTGTTTTCTTCGCTGATCTCATGTCACATTTTTCAATACAAGTTAACAAATATATCTTAACTTTTATTTTCACATATGTGCAGTGCCTAAAACAGCCACCCGGTACCAATCTATGCGGATTCTATGTATGTGAGTTCATCCATCACTTTGCAAGTGGTAGCTTGGGCCCCTTCAGTGAGAAGGTGCGTACACAAAAATGCAGACAAACATATCCCTAGTTCTTATTGTTCATATACTTTTTTCTAACAATTAATAACTTCTTTTGTAGATTTCTAACATCAAGGAAGGATTACTCGAGACGCAACGAATCCGGTTAATTCAAGAACACCTCTGCGGATTTATTCTAGACGAGGTGATTAATCCCGCAGGAGAGTTTCATGCTGGTGACTCAATGGTAACAGTGAGCAAAGAAGACACTGCTAGCATTGCTAATGAAGCTCAGCAAAGCACCGACAAGAACAAGGACAAAGACGTCGATAAAGAAGGATCTTCTTCTAAGGACAAGGACAAAGACGTCGAGAAAGAAGCAACTTCTGCTAAGGACAATAAGAAGGAGGGCGAGAAAGAAGCAACTTCTTCTAAGGACAAGAAGAAGAAGGGCGACAAAGAAGCAACTTCTTCTAAAGACAAGAAGAAAGACGTCGAGAAAGTAGGAGCTTCTTCTAGGGTCACTACGAGAGCACATCAGCGACGAGGAGGGGCATAAACGATGACGTTACACTTCTAACATTTGATTCCGTGTGTGTATGTATGTATGTATGACTTTATAACGCTGCGAATTTGATTAGCATAAACGAACCAAACAAATACGTCTAAATACGTTCAAATACAAACTAAAAAGAAATAGAAATAGGAAATTAAGAAAAAAACACATTAGTACCGGTTGGCTAGCCCAATCGGTACTAATGTGGTGGCCGCCACGTCGCCCGGGGGAGGCCACATTAGTACCGGGTGGTCTCCCCAATCGGTACTAATGTGACATTAGTACCAGGTAAGGAGAACCGGTACTAATGTGGTCTCCATATTAGTACCGACTGGCCTGTATCGGTTCCAAAACCGCTACTAATGAGGTTTTGAAACTGGTACAGAAGATCGTTTCCCCAGTAGTGTCATGTGGCGTGAACAAAAATCACAAGAAATTAACTTTGCAAGACACTTCTAAAAATCAAAGAATTTCGTGTCAATCTTACTATTACTAATTGAAGACTCATTTTGAAACCTCCAGGTGAGGTCACATAGTATCTTAGGTGGACACTCTAGAAAAATAGAGAAATCCTATAAATTCTCAAAAAAATTAAAACATCTGACCGTCAATAAGTAGACTCAAATCATCATAGTCATTAGATCTATTACGTTTTCTAAAAAATTACCCACCTATGCCATTATGAAAATAGCCTAAAGTAACCCCCTAAATCTATATCTAAATTACCCACCTCTGCCAACATAAAATAAACTAAAGTAACCACTTAATCTTTATAAAAAATTATCCACTTCTGCCATTATAAAATAATATAATATAACCTCCAAAATTTACAAATAAATTGTCCACCACTAATAATTAAAAATAACTTTTTAAATTTGCACCAAAATAACATGAGGTAATCTTAAATTTGAATCCAAATAATCTATATTTAAAAATATAAATCAAAATATGATTCTAAAATAACCTTTAATTTCTTACACTATTAGCATATGATATAATTAATAATTAAGGTATACATAAATGATGTGTGTTATATAAACTATAAAAATATAGTTGGAGCACAGGCTAAATAGAATGAAGGGGAATGGGGTGAATTTCTCAAAGCAACGAGGTCCGTGGATGGCAGGATGACCATGGTTCATGCTACAAACGAGCGTTAAGGGATCACGAGTTCACGACCCATGTACAAATATTGGAATCTCTGAACGAGCGAGACAGCTAGTCCGCCTCATGCATTGATCACGAGTTCACGACCAGGGACATGGCCAGGGGGTTGCTAACTAGCGAACGCTCGCCTGCAACGATCGATTCTTGGACATCTTCTTCCCACCCGCCACTTTCCTTTTTAGGAAAGATAAAAATTTCGCAACTTTCTTTTTTTTTAATATCATAACTTATATACATAACTTTGATGTATAACTTCGAGCTATAAATTTTTATCAGATAATTTTTAAGCAAAAAATTTGCCACCAGCTCGTGTGTAGAACTTATGCATACAACTTGTATGCCCAAGTTTTTCAAAAAATAACTTATACACGAACTTTTTTCAAACATCAATTTTATCTTTTTATTTTTGAAACTTATACACACAACTTCGACGCATAACTGCATAATATAAATTTTTGTTAGATAATTTTTAAGCATAAATTTGATGACGCGCATAACTTATACGTACAACTTGTATGCACAAATGTTTGAAGAATAACTTGTGCGTATAATTTTTTTCTCTACGATGAGTTGTGCGCATAACTTTTTTTTAAATGGCGAGTTGTGCATATAATTTTTTCTGTACCGACAAATTATACGCATAACTTATACATAACTTATACAGAAAAAATGTGTTAGATGAAGAAAAAAAAGAGAAAAAAGAAAGGAAAAAAACGTGTGAGGGCGCGGGGGACCGACCGCTCAGCGGGAGCGCGAGCCCTCCCCGGTGGACCGCGCGCGCGGAGCGCACGCACGCGATTCTGGTTTCTCGAACATGGCCACCGGCAGTACGGAAGGACGATCAAGCAGCTTTGTCATACACCTGGAGAAACAAGGGGTGCGTTTGCGAGGGTGGCTCCGGCCGGCCTTGCGCTTGTGGGGTGCAAGCTCCCGAGTTTGCGGCTTTGGCCGGCGAGCGAGCGCGGTCCTCGGGAGCCAAAATCAACGCCGGAGCCTGGCATCCGGGAAACGCCAATATTCTGCGTTTCTGCAGAGCCCGACCGGCTGCAGCGCGTGTGCACTCGCGTGGGCATGGTGGAGTCACCTCCCCACTCCCCCTTCGAGCTCGGTCTCGACGATGGTGGCGCCGGCGTTCGCCGTCGCGACGGACTGGAGCACGACGGCAGGCCCGCCCGCCCCTCTGCGTCATGGCCATGCTCTGCTTCTTCCGCTTCTGGCTCGGACCAGGGGCGCCTTCGTCGCCGTCGTCTTCGCCATGGAGGGATTCGGCGTCCTCGCCGGCTGCATCGTCACGCTCACTGTCTCCGCCACGCTCCAGGCGCGCTCCGGTGCGCCGCGCGTACAAGGAGGACCCCGCGGCGTCCACCCCGCCGCAGGCCGGCGTGCTTCACCTACCACTGGCAGAAGGTGATGCCCGAGACGGCGCTCTACATGGCGCTGGTCGCCCGCGACGCCGGCAAGGCCGCGCCCGACATGTCTAGGGTGCTCAAGGTCGACATCACCACCGGCGAGTCGTGTCCCCCCGCTTCACGCACCACCACGACCTCCACATCCTCGGCGGCGCCGCGTGCTGGTTCGTGCTCGATGTCGTCGTCTACTCCCATCTCGGCGCGAGCAGCGGCGCGGTGCTGGCCCATCTTGCACACCGCCGTCTTCCTCCCCCATCTTCTTCTATCCTGCGATGACGCCGGAGATGGGCGGCGGCAGCAGCTTCTAGGCCAAGGTGGGTGAGTCCGCCGTTAACCATGGTGCTCGCCCTCCACATGTTCGATGTAATGACAATAACAACCGTTTGGAGGTAATGTTACCATGTTCTGTGTCCAAGGTCATTGTATCCATGTGTACAAACGAGACAAACACGATCACAATCGAGCTCGACTCCTTTGGACTATGTTCACAAACACGAGCGCTTGCACCATTTCGACCAGGCTATGGGTGGCCAGGCCATAGCCGGACAGCCAGACCGGTGAGGTACACCCTCGCAAACGCACCCAAGGAGGCCTGGGCCGTCTACAACCTTCGCCGCGTCGTAGGAGGCATCAGTCAACACCAGACTTGACGCCAGCATGCTGGCCGCGGCCACCGGCCGTTTACCCCTGGTGACGTGCCGGCCTTCCCTGCCCGTCGACGCTCATGCTGGTGGTGCCGCGGCCGGCCGTTGTCGTCCTCCCTTGCCAGATACGGCGTGGCGCGAGAGCGCGGGGCCGACGGACGACACCGCCGCCGCCGCTAGTGACAACCAGGCCGTCCGGTCACACGACGGCAACGCCGCCGCCGGCTGGACGGCGCGCGCGGTGCGTGGTGTGCCTCGGCGAGGTGGGGCCGTGGGGGACGGTGAAGCGGGCGTGTGCCGGCATCTGTTCCACCACCAGCAGTGCATCGACCTTTGGCTCCACGGCCACCCGACGTGCCCGGTCTGCCGGCGCAGCGTCTTCTCGCCTCTCCGGGGCCGATGGTGCGGGTTGACAACCTTCTGAACTCCGTAATGACGGCTCGGAGACGGGCTGCCCAAAATCACGGAGGCCGTCGGCGAGTTTCTTGAGTTTGGTGGTGTAGTCCGTCATGGAGAGATCGCCCTGCTGCAAGCTCCGGAACTCAGCTTCGAGGAGGACGGCACGCTAGAGCTCTTTGTCGCGGAAGAAGCCCTCGACGTCGCCCCAGACGGTGAACGCGGAGGCGCGCAGTTGATAGACAATGTCGAAGATTGTCTTGGAGATGGTGGTGTAGATCCAATTCACCACAGTGTGGTCGAGGCGTGTCCATTCGGCGTCACGATCAGCGATCAAAGCAGGGGAGGCAACGTGCGCCGTGAGGCCGAATTTGCCGAGGGTGGACTCGAACAGAGAGCTCCACTGGCTGTAGTTGGACTTGGCCAAATCGAGGATGACCGGGACATGGGAACGGATGTTGATGGTTTGGACGACGTGAGCAGGCGCTGGAGGAAGGACATGCTCATCGTCGGAGGAAGAGGAAGAGTGAGCAGGGGAGGCCATGGAGGACTCGGAGGCGGAAGCAAAGGGGTTTTCCAGGGTGGAGAACTCGGTCATTGATACCATGTAGAAGAAGATTGGATCAAGGCTCAATTGTATTCATGTGTATGTGCTTACATATATAGAGTACAACAGGGTGCAGATCCTAGTGAGCTGCGGTGGAGTGCGGCGCAGGCGCGGCGAGCGAGTCTCGCGGAGCGGCTGTTGGATCGTGCGCGCGGAGCGACGTCGTGGAGCCGGGGGGTGCGGAGCATCACTGCGGAACGCATCGTGCGCGCGCTTGGCGCGGAGCGTCAAGGCTGGCCTCGCGTGTGCGATGGACCCGGAGCGGTATGTGACATCCGCTCAACACACTCTACGCTCTCCTCAGGGCGTCGAACACGCGGGGATTTGTCGTCATCGTCGAGGTCGTCGAGGTGCTGCTCGCCGCCATTTTCCTCGCCACCCTGGTGCGGATGGTGTTTTGCCCGGAGCACATCCTGGGGCCGAGGCCCGGGGCGGTGACGAATACGAATATGAAATCGGATAGAGAAAATATGGTAAATCGAATATGATCAGTTGGCAACCATTTGATATTTGTCGTAGGTTGAGCTATCGATGGGAACGTACGTACCGCCAGGGTAGGGTACGGGGACATTAGGGCACGTACAACGCGTCTGTATCACGCGTCTGTATTGTGGTGATTTTTTTTTGCAAAAAGCCCCTCGCGCCCTCCCACTGACGGCCCGCACGTCGCCTCCGTCCTGTTCCCAGAGGCGAACCGACGCCCCATCGACGCGGCGCGGCGGATCCCGCGCGCCTCCTCCTCCCGCGCATGCTCCTCCTCCTCCCCCCTGCCAAAAATCGATCCCTCCCACGCGCCTACTCCTTCCCCCGCCAAGCGCGACAAAGCTCGTTGCCTTCCCCGCCAAAAGCTCGCATCTACTTTGCCCTCCTCGCCGCCTCTCTCTACTCGCCGCCGCGCTATTCTCATCGGAGTAGGTGCGGCGTCATGTCCATGGCCGACTCAGCACGACGGAAAAACGCATGGACAACTTGGGCCTTGGGTGCGGCGGCGACGGTCCCAAGCCAAACCCTAGGCCGCGGTTCGGGGCGGCGGCTGCGGCGGCAGTAGGTCGTGGGTGCTCCGTCGCGAGTACGAGAGCTCCGCCGCCGCGCGGGATCTGCGGGCAGTGAGTCGGTGTGCCGCGCTCCTCTCCGGTGGTGGTGACTCAACTCTCCGGCGACCGTACCCTCCAGTAAGCTTGGCCTCCTCTCCTTTCCTCTCATGTTCAGTATCCTAGACTCCTAGGCCCTAGGGATTTCAGTGCTTCTTGGTCATGTCGTGTTGCCTTGTGTGGTTCATTCGATTCGCTGATACCGATCCCCATTCGTTGGTGCCTGTCTGTTCTTGCAATTTGACATGATGCTATAGCTAGTTTTAGAATATCGGTCTATACTGAATCGTTCTAGCAATACTACTTCTTGGGTCTAATGTCAGAATACAACCACATGCTGACATCGATTGTCAGCAAACACATGAGAGCAAATTATTGTTGAACCTACTAGAGCATATGGATACTGATTTACTTTTTCATTGCTGAACCAATAGAACCAATTCAGATACTGCAGGATACTGCTTAGCTTATATTCAAATTCAGATTTTGCGTCTACCTAAAGCATTCACCATTCTAGAGCTCCCTTTGGTTCAGCTTTTAGCTGCTGTGGCTTCCAACAAAAGTTAAAAGTCAAACCAAAGGGGGGCAAGTCACAGCTGCTTTTCACGAAAGCAGCGGCTTCCGCACGTTAATTGCCACAGCAGGTCGGAGGCTGTTTTTCCCAGCTGTAGCTTTCAAGGTTCGAAGAAAATTACCCGCACTGCCACTGGTAAGTGGCATACCGGTTCGTTTTTATTCTTCGTGGAACTCGCTCGTTCTTCTCTCCAACAGCTCAACCAAACACACCCTAACTTTTGTTGGATTTCAAATTGAAATGGTGATGCTTAGATGATGCATAATCTGTTTCAGTCTTCACACAACTTCTTGGATTGATAGGCCGATAGAAACTTTTAATGGTAGAAATTGTATATCAACACCTAGACTTCAAGCTACCAACCTGATTTTCAGACTTGATTACACAACTGCATTTTTTTTGCCTTGATTGTTAATACACAACTGTTGAATGCTTTACTGATTACACTATCAAACCAGTTTGCTTCTCCTAAAAAGAACTTAGGAACCTGTTTATTGCCTTTTTTTTCTTTCAAGTGTCAATTTGTAGTATAATTTTTAGATTACAACTGAGGTTACCATCTAATTGTCAGCTTGCTCAAGAAGATGTTTGAAGAACAAATTATTCTCTGGTTAAAATTGAGGTCAATTCTCTGAATAATACAAGCTGTCCTGTGCACTGAGATTTTTAAGTTAACTGATTTTGCTTTTGTGAACTGCAGGTGAAACCATTGAAGGGTTATTGCAGTATCTTGTTGTCCTGTGTGAAGCCATTTGTGAACCGAATGATGTTATTTTTTCACATTTCAATTTCTTATTTGCACTCAGAGTAGTAGCCATTTTTTATTAGTAATCTGATCTGAATGGTTGTGGGAATGGCAGTTTCCATGTGTGAACTTAACTGTAATGAGTATTGATTTACAACTCCTGATTGTTGAATGCTGATTTAGATGAAACTGTCCATGTGTAGATGGTGGCTGTGTAGATGAAATTGTGCATTCTCTGAAATTGTCCATGTGTAGATGGAGATGGTTGTTGTGTAGATGTGGTTACAATCTTGAAGTTGTGCATTGTCAATTCGATGTATGAACTGCCAATTTTGTCTCTTTTCATACATTTTCTGAAATAGCCACACAATGGTATACACAAATACATTTGTAATTGATCTTAATCTCCATGTAAAGCATTAAACAGCTTACAGACAGCCTCCCTGTCGATGGATTGTATGAATTGTCTGTACATCTGTCTGTATGATAAAATCGAGGTTCTGCAGACGACCCATTAAGGCCGCCTAGGTGGGTGAGATCGACCACACCACACCTTAGGCTGTCCGTACTCATCATACCCTAAAAGTCATCCCCTAAAGGGAATATTCCTACATTACCAGTTTTCCAACACCCGTCATCTCCTAAATCTCATACTTCATACCAACTATCACATAACTTATTCATCCTCCAACTAACATCCCTTCTCTCTCTCCTCTCCCTTTTCTTCTTCCCCCATTCACCAGTCCACCGGGCGGACCTCTCCACACCGCCGGCCGCCTCGGGCCCGCTCCCCAGCGCACGCTGCCGGGCCATGCCCCATGCCGGCCGGCCCTCCTCCTCGCGGCCTCTCTCTCCCTCACCCGCCGACCTCTCCTCCTCGCTCCCTTCCTCCCATTCTCTCTCTCCTTCTCCCTCCAGCGACCGCGGACTCCCGCCAGCGGATCTCCCCGGAGACCGCGACCTCTCGCCGGCCAACCCGCGTCGCCGCCGCCTTCCCTGCTTCTGCGGCCGAAGCCGAGGCGTCTTGAGGTGGTGCGGTTGGAGCGCGGAGCCAGGAATGAGATGAGGTCGGAACCGCCGCTGCTCCGGTGACGAGGTGGGAATCCGCCACCGGGTTCCCTCCCCCAGGCTCGAGCTGGTGCGGGCGGAGCGATGGCGCGACGGCGGTCGGTCCCCAAGCTTGCGCACTCGGTCCGTGGGTCTTAGCGGCGGTGGTTGAGCGGGCGCGGGATCTGGCGCGACGGCGGCCGCGACCCCTGCCTCCGCGAGCAGGGCGCCGGCGGAGGTCCTCCTGCGGTGCCTCCCTCCTCGTCGGCGTCGGCCGCCGCTCGCCCTGCCTCGGCCGCCCCTCCTCTTCTTCCACATGGGCGCGACGACGGTAGGCGCGTGCTCCGGGTTCGGTGACGCCGTCCATGGAGGAAGACAAAGGGGCATGCGCGACGGGCTCTCCTCTCAGCAGCGGAGAACGGCTCTGGATCTGCGGTGGCGACCATGAGGTGCCTGTCTCCCTCTTCTTCTCTCTCGCCACACCTCCTCTCCTCTCGCGCGCGCCGGCTGGGCATCTTCTGCGCGCGGCGGCCAGGCGGGGCTCCTTCCCCTGCTCGTCTCTCTGCCATGGCGCGAAGCAGACCAACAGCGGCGCGAGGTGGGGCCGCTCGGGCGTAGCGCACGCCCTGACTCGCGTTGTATTTGGCGATTGCGGGGAGCGAAATGGAGTCCCGCTCGCTGTCCCGTCCCCTGGTGCGTGGTGAAAAACGCCATAGCGCGTACGCCACCCATCCAGGTGTCCCGTGGCGTGGCTTGTACCGCACCCAGTGCGGACAGCCTTACATAATCATTGAACGTAATGACGACGGAAGGAGGCAGGAGCGGATAACAGGTTGACAGGTGCGCATGAGGTTATAAATTCTTGATCGTGACATGATGACTATACTACGTACGAACCTCAAGCGTGGGACAGCTCAAAAACAGTAGCCTCAAGCTGTGATCATGATATATTAATTGAACCGTTGGTCCGCCACCAAACCAGAGAGGACAGCTTGCCTCGCCTCGCTTATTTATCCCCACACTCTTCTATAATCTTCTGCAGCAGCTTTGGATCAGGAGCTTCAGTTCATCTTTTGGCTGCGCGCGTCGTTCCACCAAGCTTTCCTCTTTCTAAGGGGAAAAAAGAGTTAGCCTAGCTAAAAGCGGGCCGGGGGACAATGGAGAGCGACGATCGATACGACCCTAAATACTTACAACAACTTACGGAGTAAGTTATGCATTGTTCGAGAAGTTGCGCCCTTTTTCTCATAAGACTGAATATTTCATACTCCCTCTGTTCTACTTTACTTGACGTCCTAGCACATTATTTGCATGTCAAGATCCACTCCATGTCTCATGCACTTGGCCACAATCATGTGTTGGTTCAATCAATAAATGATGTACTTAATCATCATCTAAAATGTCAAATAAAATGAAAAAGAGGGAGTATTATCTAATACAGTGTGTTAGATGACTAAAATAAATGATAAGAAACTCCATATATGTTGGCTGCAAATTAGGAAAATATTATATAATTGACTTAATTAATTACTTCTCCCTCCGTTTTTGTTTATAAGGCGCAAGGTAATATGGCATGGTCTCCTAAATCATACTTTGACTATTCATTTCTTTTATATTATATTATTTACTAGTTCATCAATCCGTGCCTCTACACAGGCTAACACTTTACTTTAATTATTAGATTAGAAATTGTTGTTTACTTTTATTAGGAACATCATAATAGGGGTCACACAATTTTGCAACATGGATTGTAAATATAATATATTAATTAGTATTTGATCAACATAATTGGGGAGAGAGATCCTCATAATTTTAAGATTGTATTGCATAATATGCTAAAAATAATAAGTACAATTAACTTTATTTTATTGAAAGATCCACCGCAATAATATGACGCAAATATCAGTGTTTCTTATCTTCTTCGTGTTATAGTTTGCTCCCAATGTAGGACTTATCGAGAGATAAGTTAATTTGAGTATATGGGTGTGTTGTAGGCCAGTCTTTTGAAATTCAATCGCGTAAATATTTGCATTTAAAATGACAACAATTAGTTTATGATCTATAAATGAATAATAAATAACTAAGAGTTGTTAAGATCATTACATGTAATGGTTCCACCAGCGTATTATTTGCTTTATGTGTTTCATGATTTGCTTCATCATTTTTTTCTTGTAGCATGTTATGGCTGATGCTAGGTATCACTGGTGAATTATTTTGATGGACACTATAGAAGATATTCTTAATTCAATGAAAGTTTTGTAGCATGCACATAAGTGTTGAAAGTTTTATAGTTGCTTTCTACGAAAGAATAGAGAATTACTCGATCAATAGCCTAATATCAAGGATTTTGGTAATTTCAAAATTTGTCCTTGTTTCTTCTACGGGTCCAATGTGTGTTGTATTAGCTAACAACCTTCTATGATAGTTTTTTATGATTAAAGTATGGAAGAGAGATTCAAGACATGAAAAATCTGATCGGCGGGCATATGATTTAAACATGAGAAAGAGATAAAGGCAAGAGACTGATTATGTTACATTACATTACATGTGACATGCACGATAGGATAGTTGGACAATTTTTTTATTTGAAGCAAAGATAATTATTGTGTTAGATGTTACCAGGAGATGGCTCACATTTAATGTTTATATAGCGTCACATGTGGATAATTTAAACAAAGATATAGAAGAGTTGTTTTTGTTAATTCTTCGTAATGGTATAGGTGGGTAATTGGAAACAAAATACATTCGACAGTTATTAAAATCAATGATATTTTTAGAGTGCCCACATAGGATTCATAGACTGCTTCATGCGGAGGTTTCTCTTTTTTAGACTGTCCACCTAGGATTTCTAGGTGGCTTTATGTGGAGGTTTCAAAAAGGAGCCTCGGCTATTAAATCAATGATATTTTTTTAGAGTGTCCACATATGATTCCTAGGTGGCTTCATGTCGAGGCTTCTCTTTTTTTAGACTATCCACCTAAGATTTCTATGTGGCTTTATGTGGAGGTTTTAAAAGGAGTCTCCAATTATTAAAGTAAGATGGTTATGAATTTATACTCATTGAAAAAGTACATTTGATTACAAATCCAATCATGTCAAAATTACATGACAAAACGAAAAAATTGATGGGTAAATTATTCATCAAAGGTTGTAATCTCGTACATGCAAGAATGGAGAGAGTAGCAGCTAAGAGTTTCTCATAAGCTTGTCCAAAATGTAACAGATATTACTCCTCTGGCAGCCACTTATCTGTTGTTGCAACGTGCGCCGCCGCATCATCTATGTATGAGATGACAGGACGAGGGTTTACAGGTCCATAGTCTTCTACTCACTTCGTATCGAAATACTTGTCGCTATTGACTTTTTTCTACAACTTTGATCATTCGTCTTATTCAAAAAATTATGCAATTACCATTTATTTTGTTTGCTACATGCTTTATTATTGTTAGTATTTTAAGCTTGACTTACCCTTTTACATGTTTGCAATAATTTTTTGAATAAGACGAATAGTCAAAATTGCAAGACAAAGTCAATGGCGACAAATATTTCGATACGGAGGTGGTACTTTTTTTTCTCGACATTAATTGAAACCTAAATTGGTACGATGTTGTTTGGTTATTGTTTTCTTCTTTTTCTGTATTGGTGGGGTGGGGTGGGGTGGGGTGGGGAATCAAAGGCAAGATTTTCAACATCAAAAGCTAGCAAAGTCAGACTAAGAGCATGTTTGATCCCATACAACTAATAGCTAGCTATTAAAAATAGTTAACATCATGTACGTAGTCTCAACTAATAATAAGCCTGCTAATGTTTTATGTACCACCCAACTAATAATTTCTCCAATTAACTATTTTTTTCTTAGTTAGCCCAGCTAGAAATAGTTGGGTGGACCAAAAAGAGGCTTTTTTGCAAAATATTTTGGTTTGTGAAAGCTATTGGCTGTTTGGATACAACAAAATTTGTAATCTCGGCAAAACTGTAGCCTTTTTGAAGTTTAAAACTGCAGTCATAACCTCTTTTTTCCAAACCATGGTTTTGTGACTCTTTGGCTTATAAAACCACAATTTTGTGATACTACAGTTTTCAAAAACCACGTCATCCAAACAGGACCTTAGCGCACGTACAGCGCCCGTCTACAAGCCGTCTGCGAGTCGGCATATTTGCAAAAATGACCTCCGCTCAGCTAGGCGACGGGCGCGCTGTCGCCTCGTGAGAGGATGGCTGCATCCCGTGCTCCGAGGCAGGATGAGACACCGCGGCACCTTTGTGCAACCCGTCTCCGAAGATCGACTGCACGCTAGATCCCGCACGGATGCAGATAGCAACTGATTTGGACGAAGGGAATTTTTGCGCGCCAAATCCATCTTCACCTTCTCTCCCGCATACTTGCTTTTCCCTTCATCCATCCCCATCCCCCAGCATGCTCTGCGAGAGGGTCGAAGAGGCGAGCAGCGATGAGCTCGCCGGTGGCCCCGTCAACACTGAGAACGGTGCCGCCCCCATCATGGCCAACGGCTGCTGGGATTTGAAGCCGCATAAATTTTGCTTTGGTGGCAAAGCAGCACACGCGGCTTCATGGCGAATCTAAGATTTAAAGTTAGGGTGGTCCAAACAAATTTTACTACCAATACCATGGCTAATAATCTGCATATTAGTAAGTTACAACACGAAACACTGAATTACCTTGCTTTTATTGCTTTTTTTTAGAATTACACCCGCAAAAAAAAAAGCAAAGTTGCAATGCAAACAAAAAAAACGGAGAAGATGCTCAGGAAAATAAGAGGATGGGATCTTTTGGGCCGAATCTTAGGGTGGGCTGCGGCCCACCCAGCTCACCTTCTAGTTCGCCTGGCCCTTCGAAAATCTATCTGGCGAGGAGAAAGAGGGAAAAGAACAAGACAATCTCTACTGATTGCCTCTCCTCGATGACAATCTCTACTGATTGAGTTCGGCTCGATCCCGCCGGCCGCTACACGTTGGGCGCGTTTGGTAAAGTGGGTCGGCTCAGCCAGGCCAACAGACCAGGCCGGAGCGGGATGGGCCAGGCTCCCCAGATGCAGAAAACGCGTTTGGCAATTTTGCAACCCATGATGCTGGCTGGGCTGTGTTTGCGTTTGGTAGGATGGTCCAAAAATGGGACCCAGCTAACTACCTCTAACTGCCATATAAAGATGGCGTTTGGCAGCCTGCACCGCGGTGGGCTATGCTCACCACGCGTGCAGGGAGGGTGTACCTTACCCCCTCACTGCTGAGCCCAGAAATGAACATTGACACAAATTTGAATGATACATTTTGTTTAAGAACTTAACCAGGGAGGTCATCAATTGATAAACACTTAAAATTACATACAAAGTCAATTACAGCCAATTATGGCAGAAAACTTGGAGAAATTCATCAATGTTGGAGCCCATCAACGTCATAGTTTTCTTCATTTGAACTCCAGTAGCAGGAAACACATGCATGAAATCAAGGAAACCAAATTGAGTTGTGTATGAAAGGAAAAATCAGTTGTGTAGCATGAAAGCAAAGACAAACACATGTCTCAGTTATAGACAAATACTTGCCTACGAAATTAGATACATGTAGGAGTTGCCTCCTTGTGAGGCAGTCAGGGCAGTGCCTCACTGCCTCACAAGTAGGTGACACCTAGCTGGATCCACCACATGAGAAGGTTATCATCATCGCCATGAAAGGACTAAGTGCATAAGAACTGAAGGCAGCAAAAACAAGGTAGAATAATAAGAGTGCGTCAGTTGGTATAGTACAAGAGTACAGTTCCAACATGTCTTTGCCAGCGAGGCCGAGGCGATGTTGATGGTGCTGACCCCATGGCAACACAAGCAAGGTCGCCATCGTCCTCGCTCGCAAAGACCGTGGTGATATGTACTATCATCATTCGCATAAAAAACCAAATGACATATACATTGTAGCGTCAGAAGGGATAGAATGCTTAGGCATGCTATCCCTTCGTCATCCGCAAACTGAGGTAAAAGAGAAAAAAAGCCTTACCAATCTCAGGATGGTAACAAAATTCTGAATGACTGCAAAGTCAACCCTGTAACAACATAAGTAATCTGCATGGCAAAACGAAGACACATTGTCAGATGAAGAATAGCTGGGTCTGAGCACAAATATAGCCTGCTCTTAATCCCCAAACATCATAAGATAAAGGTAATTAACCCAACAAAGCCAAGTAGCAGAAGAACATGCCTCAGTAGTAATGCATCACAGGCAGAAAAGGTACAAGATAGGGGCCTCAGATCATAGTTCATATCAGCCACAAGTCAGTCATAGTAAGAGTGGCTCAAAAGTGGCGAGAATGGAGAAACAAAAAGAACAAATACCAAACAGAGAAAACAACAAGGCGAAAAGAACAAACAGACCTGGGCCACTTTATCATTGCCAACATAGTATTCATCATTGGCCAAAGAACTAAGGAAAACACGAGAACGAAAGGCATATAAAACAGGAGGAAGGTAGGCATATAAAATGCACATACCAAATCAGAGTCAGAACAGCCTAAGAGGCATATGAAAATAGAGTAAAGAGCATACAAAATGTGCAAAAAGTACATCAGATAGGCATATGAAAAAAGAGTAAAGAGGAAGCCACATAAGCATATCAAAAGAGTAAGAACAAGGCATATAAGCAAATGGAAACTAAGATCATGGCAAATGAAAACTAAGATCATGACAAATGGAAACTAAGATCATGGCAGTTGCACCTTGACCACATCCAAGCATCACAAGCATATAGGCATATAGCAGTTCTACCTTCATCACATCCAAGCATCACAAGCATATAGGCATATAGTAGTTCTACCTTCATCACATCCAAGCATCACAAGCATATAGGCATATAGCAGTTCTACCTTCATCACACCCAACCATCACAGGCATCACAGGCTAATAGAGGTTCTAGGTTGTGAATATTACAGTACTTACCATGCAAATCCAGAGCAAATAGTTAGCTATATTGTCTTAACTTTGCCCTCCTGCTCACAACTATATTAGTCATTAGTAATTAGCCACCCCCATGTGAACCAAAAACCACCACAAAAGGCCAGGTGCAAAGTGAGGCTACACCCTAGCAGGCCAAACCTAAGTATAAAAATATCTGTGCAAACTAAGGGAGTGGTCAGGGATGGAGACATGCTCAACTATTTTTCCTAAACTTAAGGCTGCAGCTACTACATTATTAGTAGTAGTGCTTGCCAAGCCAGGTCCTGAGCCAAAGGCAGCGGTGATGCTCATTCATCTTCACAAAGGCATTCCCCTGGGACTTGTTGTCCAGGAGGTGGCTGAAGGCAACTATGAGGGACTCCTCAGTGAAACCAGGAGTTAGCATGATAGCATGGTATAGATCAGGGTGCACCTGCTCAGACCGGTCTCTCGGAGGGCGTGGGCTACGTTGTTCACTGCATTTGTCATGTTAGTGAGCACCAGCACCTCTTCCTCTGACGAAGCAGCCCGCTTCCTCTTCTGTCCAGCACAGGAAGCTGGAGCCTTGGAAGCCTCCGTAGCGGTAGGAGGCTTCACCGCTGTCTTCTGCTCCACCTGCTGGTCCACCTGCCGCTCTGTGGATGCCAGATCAACAAACTGTTGTGTGTCACTCTTAATGTTGATCACGGGCTTCTTGTCCACACTGTCCCCAAAGTCAGAGAAAACACCAAGCGGCTCCCCAGACCCCATGGCATACTTGCCAGTAGCCATGCCTCCCCCAAATAGCGTCTCCATCTCCTCATAGTGCTGTATGGGCTTGTTCAACAGCTCAGCATCCTTCGGGTGGTCCTACAACACATGGAAACAAAAAGAAATGAAACGTTAGTATAATTGATTATAAAAGCTAACAGTACTGAGGAAAAGAGTGACAAAAGGAGACAAAAACGTCACCTTGTAGTGGCCGAGATAGTGCTCCTCCTCCAGCGTGATCATGTGCCCGTCACTATCCCAGAGAGACCCGCTCAGGTCCTTGAGCTTGCACACCCTAGCCCACCTCTGCTGCCACTTGCGCAGGTGATTGTACACCTGGGTCTCAGTCACATGTTCCCCTGTGAACTCATGCAAGAAAGTGGCCACCTTATTCACGTGGACCTCCTTGAACCCCTTGTCCACCTTCACACCCGGCCCAAGAAGCTCACACATTCTGCGCAGCACAAACCCGGAGCTGGCAGTGGTCCACCTCATTGGTGGCCGAGGCAAACCACCACCTGCACCACCACCACCACCACCACCAGCCTGCCCACCCGCACCTCCACCACCACCAACAGCACCAGCACCAGCCGCATACCCAGACGCAACAGCAAGAGCAGCAGAAGCAGACCCAAAAGCAGCTGACCTAGACCCAACAGTGTCAGGAAAAGGGCCAAGAGCTTCAGCAACAGAGCCAAAAGGAGGCAGACCCAGCGCCGAGCTAGTAGGAACAGCAGGCAGACGAGCAGCAGAAGCATCAGCATCCGAACCAAAGGCCATCTTGTCCTCAGCCATTGGCCTATGTTACCAATACTATGGAATGCATCGCAAAGATATTAAGTACGAGACATATCACATGAAAGGTCATTGCAACCTTAGGATACCCAGACAAACACCAAATTAAAAGGGAGCAAGAGAACAACAACTAAATTTCAAAGACAGAAGTAGTTCAACAAGACAGATAGGTCTCAGCAAGTTCCAAACATAAACATAACCACCACACCATGGTTCCTTAAAGTTACAACTTAGCAAGCAAATTACTAAACCCTAGATGAGCCCCTGTTCTCCCACATAGCTAGAGCCCACTGATCCCTCTGAGCACTCCAGGCTCTAACTTCCTGTGACATGGCTGCATGAGTGGGAAAGGGCTGTGTGTGTGATGGTTGTGGGCAGAAATCATCCCCAGGTATGACTTTATCAACCCCAAACCCCAAGATCCAGTTATGGAGAATACAACATGCAAGGACAATCTTGACCTGAGACGGATAAGGATGGAAATGTTTGTTGACCATAATTCTGAACCTGCCTTTCAGGGCACCAAAGGCCCTTTCTACAGTGGTTCTGAGGGATGAGTGCCTTAGGTTGAACAATTCTTTGGCATTAGTAGGGGATCTCCTACCCTCAAATTCGGACATGTGGTACCTAACAGCCCTGTACGGAGGGAGAAAGCCAGGCTTGAGGGCGTAGCCAGCATCAGCAAGATAGAATTTCCCTACACAAGATACGATTTGCTTTACATGCATGCAACTAATGGAACGAAACAGAGTGCTAAGTGTTTATGTGTACCTTGTGGAACCCTAAGCCCTTCATCCCGCTCTAACGCATCTGCTAGGATCAAGGCATCATGTGCGGACCCTTCCCACCCAGCAAGTACATAGGTGAACTTCATGTCGAAATCAACAGCAGCAAGCACATTCTGTGTTGTCGTGCCCTTACGGCCTCTTAATGCAGCCTGCGTATTATATGGTACTCGTGCAAGGATATGGGTGCCATCTATAGCTCCTATACAGTCCTAAGATAGTAAACATGCATCCGCCAGTGTGATACATTGGGTGTGCAGTGCTAATCAGAGTGCATAAAGACATAAAGTACCTTAAAGTATGGGTACCACCTCTGGCTCCCAAGGATTTTAGGATTGGTGGTTTCAGCATTGGACCTTATGAGCTCACCCCTAAGCTCCCCAACAGCGTAGAGGACCTGTGCAAAGTACCTACTAACAGTTTCTAAAGATCTCCTAAAGGTGTGCTGGATGTTCCTGAACCTCTGGTTGTGACCCACAATGTGGAGGAACATAGCTACCTGTTCCTCCACATAAGAGTTAATGTTGTTCTCCAAGAGGTGCCTCTCTCTAAACAGGTTAACCAGCTGAAAGAAAGGTGCTTTACGCATTCTTAGCATGTTGACAGACTCAATATCTGTGTAGTTGTATATCTTATCTAGGTTAGCCTGACGCTCCGCATCTACCACTGCCCTAGGAACCCAGACATAGTTATCCTCATCATCGTCACCACCATCTTTCGCTGCCCTGGGAAGCTTTGCAAACAGATACGCAATACAAACAGCAACAAGTGCGGCAGCTTGGGCAACCATTCTCGCACGGTGCTGTTCCAAATACATCTACATTCAGCATGCCATTAATTAAGGTTTGTAAGTGCACAGCCAGGTTAAATTGAAAGACATTCTATGGTGTGGCAGTTTTAGTAAAAAAATGATTTGGAATAAGGGGTCATTGCCATGGCTGCTATGAAAAGTAGCCCCCCAATAACTCCCCCTTGACACATCATCGACCAAACTAAAGGAACTTAAAACCCTAGGCCAGGTATCATTGCCTTGGCTGCTACAAAATGTAGCCTCCCAAAAGCTCCTCCTCATCTCCACAGAAAAATGACAATGAACAAGCGCATAAGCACACACGTGCTACTGGTATCATTGCCTCCTCTGCTACGATAATTAACAGAGGAGGCTCCTCCTCCCCACCATCAGCGAACAACACCTCAGTGGACATCATTGGCACGGGTGCAACAGAATAATATCTGCAACCACCAGAACTTGACAGATCAAATCCGAATCCACGCACAAACTACACATGCATGATAAAAAAAACCTCATCAATCGAATGTATACAGTTCTATTCATGCAGATCCGACGAGGATACCCAACTAACCGCAACATCACAACCTGCAAAACATAGGGAGACCATCCCATATCGAATCCACCCAGTACATCATGAAATAGAGACCAGCAATGTACAAATCTACAACACACAAGCCTAATCAAAGACATAAGCAGTGTGTAACGAACCATAACAGTCAAGAGGACCCAGATGTGGCTAATCATGGCGTAAGCAGTAAGTACGGCGAATGATAAGATGCAGGACGAACCAGATCTGACATAACAACAACGAACTCGAGCGAAACTCCAACGGTGGAGGTCCAACCCATCGCAATCACAAGTGTAACGAGACAGAGAGGGGGTGAAACGGATCTGAGAACATACCTGCGCGAAGACGAACACCACCGACCTGGGGAAGAGGAAGAAGCCGCGCGAACCGGTGGTGGAACCGACGTTGGACCGGATCAGGAAGTAGACGAAGAAGGCCCGCTCGGTGGAGAGGAAGAAGCACGTCACACCGGAGAAGAGGATGTTGCTCGAGCGGCCGCGGACGAGGAGGTAGCAGATCTGGTGCCTGACGAAGACGTAGCACGGATCTAGGGTGCTCCGGTGATGAAGTCCACGCGCTTGACGGTGAAGACGAACCCGCACCCGCTCCGCCCTCCGCAAGCCACCAGCCCGCCGCCTGACCACCCGCACCAGCACCAACCGCGCCGTCGCCTCCAACTCGCCGAGTCACGATCTAGGGTTTGGGGAGAGGAGGGGTCGAATCCAGTGCGAAACCGAATGGAGGGAGGCGAATGGAAGGAAGGGAGGGCGCGTCTGCCGGCGGAGGGAGGCCTTTATACGACGGCGAGGGGGAGGTAACCCTATCGGTCCAAAAAAAAAGGCGCCAGGCCGCCGTGGCTCCCGCCATTCCCACCGCGGCCACCCAAATGCGCCCGCGCCGGCCTGCACCGCGTGAAATGCCCCCCCCCCAGCGTTTCACGCGGTGCAGGCTCGCGGGCCGCTTTTGCACCGCGTAAGCCGGGCTGGGAAGGCCGTCCAGCCCACCAAACACGGCGCCTTGCACCTTGCCAGCCTGGCCCAAAGGCCGTACGGCCTAACAAACGCACCCGTTGTGTAATCCACAGCCGCGAGCCTGCTTGCCCTGGGCTCCGGATCGGATCCTCTACTACGCTAATGAGAGATGAGAGAGAGGCTGGAGACAAGCTGCTGGAGTTGGAGTTCCATGAGAGACTGAAAGTGACCGGATAAGAAAGAGGATAAGGCTCGGCATGGTTAAACTATCTGTCTCGTTTAATTAAAGTGTCATGTAGAAACCATCTAATAATTTCATGCATGGTTGGGAGTGCACTAACCATTGATTTTTCAGTTCGTGTGTCGCAGAGAATGAGACAGGTACTCGATGAATTAAGGATAGAATGCCCTGATCAAAAGAATAGCATGTGGTCCCCGACGATTTGCATGGTTCCGGAGGAACTTAAAATGGGTGACGACAATGGGTGCTATAACCCGGTCGCCGTTCGAATAGGCCTGCTGTGCAGAGGACTACCGGTCGCCGAGGAACATAAAAAGGGTGACGGCACAGTTACTATACCGCTCGAAAATGCGAAGGCGTGCCTGGTTAAAATTGCCACCCAAGAGCCTAGAGCTGGACGACACGCGACCGTCAAACTCAAAACGGAGCTGGAGCTGGGTGTACGAAGGACGGAGGAGCTCCGGGAAAAACTCCCCAGGAAACACCGGGACCTCGAGCGGTACAAATCGTCCTGCGTGGTGCAGCTTATTCGAAAGCATGACAGTAATAATCCAGCTGAACTAATGAGAGACTTGTTTGAAAGCATGAAAGATCGCCTTGGGGACATCTATGAGTGCCACTACCCTCCTCTTGTGCTTTCGAACCTCGACATTCTGGAGGAGCCACGCACCATGCTAATCGATGGCTGCTTCATCCTTCACCGCTTGCTCAAGTACGCACATCTTGCAGACCGGGTAGCAGCAAAGCAGCCGGCTGGCCAACAAGGCGGCAGTGACAAGGGGAACTGTTGGATTCAGACCGGCGGCAGGTGCTTCGCCTTCGTGTGGCAGCAGCTCTTGACGCGCCAGACCCCGCCGCCTGTGCAGCAGCAGGTGGACGATGACTATGACTATGGAGACGATGACTGGACTCAGACCCGTGGCAGGTGTTTTGTGTGGCAGCTCGTGACGCGCGACCTGCTGCTGCTCGAGAACCAGATCCCTTTCTTCGTCCTCCTTGATCTCTTTGAGAAGCTCAACAAGGACGGCGAGAGCCCCGAGACCCTCGTGAAGGGCGGCCTCATGCTCTTCCGCGCTCTCTGCCCCCAGATGATGCCAGATTCTGTCCCCGTCTCTGTCTCCAACATTGCCAACAGGAACCCCTGTGGTGTGCACCACCTGCTGCACCTCTTCTACCTCTTGGTCGGCGGCAAGGAGCTCAAGCACTCAGCAGGTCCAGGAGACAACAATGACGACCCCAAGGTAATTAAGTTCCTTGTGGCTAAAAATTGAAAAAACAGCGATGAGTGAGTTTGATATTCTAATTTGCTGCAGAAAGAGGAGGAGGAAAAGGAACCCCGTGGCCTCACCGACGTGCTGCCGTCGGAGCTCCCGCAGTGGATACCGGGCGCCAAGGAGCTGCTGGATGCCGGCATCCGGCTCAGGAAGCGCAAGAGTGCAACGAGCTTCCTCGACATCAAGTTCGACATCCGCAGCGGCATCCTGGAGATCCCGCCGCTGCAGCTCTACGACTACAGCGAGGCGGTGTTCCGGAACATGATCGCGTTCGAGCAGACGTACCCGCGCACCCAGTTCCACGTCTCCACCTACTCCGTCTTCATGAACTGCTTCATCAGCACGGCGGAGGACGCGAGGATCCTCCACCTGCGCGGCATCCTCGTCAACATGATGAACGGTGGCGACCAGGACGGCGGCCGCCACTTCTTCGACAGGATCTGCTCGAACGTGCACTTCCCGTCCCACAACTACCTCGTCGACACCATGGCCGACGTGAACAAGTACATACAATTCAGCCGCCACAGGTGGCGGGCGGCGCTTGTGCGTGACTATTTCAGCAACCCTTGGGTGGCCATATCGGTGGTGGCCGCGGTTTTCCTGCTCTGCTTGACCGTACTGCAGACTGTCTTCACTGTCTATCCCTACTTCAAGCCTTCCAAGTAGCAGGCAGGTATTATTTGCAAGTCATCATCCAATCCAGCCATCCAGGTATGTATGTATATATGTATGTATATATACCCTCTAGCGGAATAAAATAAGTGCATTTCTAGGTATGCACGTGGACAATATACACTAGTATATATTGCATCTATGATTGCAGTGTTTTGAGTGTATTAAGTAATGTTTGTAATGGATCTATAAACATATTATCTTGTACTAAATGGCAACCATGTAGTTGAATCATTTTTATCTTCTTTATTAAGTATCTGGAATTCCAGACACGTACTGCAAGAGGCAGGAGCAAATCTGAACTCTGTTCAGATGAACACATACATATATATCTTACTATTACTAATTGGAAGCTCCTTTTGAAGTCTTCACACGAAGCTACCTAAGAATTCTAGATGGACACTCTAAAAAAAGTGAAAACTCAAAAAAGAATTCACATGATGCTACCTAGGAATCCTAGGTGGACACTCGAGTGATTTTAATAGTCGTTGGATGTACTTTGTTTCTAAAATTATCCATTGATCTCTTTACATCCAATAAAAAATCTTCTAACTACCTGACACACGTGTCAGGTGTAGCCATGTAATTAATCCCTTGCCTTTAATTATTTCTCTCCCATATTTAAATCATAAAAATCTATCCTAAAAGAATCTTTAGCTAGTACAACTAACATAGTAGATTCGTACGTGCACTACCTCTTGCTTAAAAAACAAGGTGGATAAAAAGAACATGACTACACACTAAGAAAAATAATTCAAGGTAGGTAAGACCTTTTAAAACTCATGAGCTCAACTCGAAAAGATATGCATTACTCAATGCACTTCACTAAACTTCTAAAGATAAACACAAAATTGTAATATAGCAAAACCTTATATAAACACCGGCCATCCATAATTTTAAATACAAGTAAACACCTATCGAGATAATACGAGTTCCTAAATTAATCTAACTTAATCAGGAAAACAAATAGTCCCTGGCAATGCTGGGTATTGCAAAAAAAAATTAAAATGTTTATCTCTAAACCAACAATAAAAAAAATCTTCCGTTTTCACACACCTATGAAAGAGAACACAACCAATCTCATGCACATTCCATAGAATCCATCTAAAAGCTATTTGACGGATGGCATTTGACCATGCTCACTGCGGATAGCATTTAACGACGGCAAATCAACTGAAGATCATCGTCTCCAAATAGCTGCAAGGCATCAACATCTTCATTATGATGTCGGCTGAAGCGTGTCTCTACGGGCGCCCTCTAGGGTTCCCCGTCGACACCTCGACGAGGGCCTTCCGGCGAGCCGCGTTGGAGCCGCGCTTCCCGGTCAAGATGTTCGGGAGGGATGCGGTGGTGCTGAGAGACGCGCCGGTCTGATTCCGGTGGAGTTCAGGGGGAGCCCCGGGAGAGAAGGGGTTAGATGGAAGGACCCGAACGTCGTCGGGAGAGGCGGCGCCGCCAGGAACTTCGCCGGCGGAGCGTAGACCGACGAAGGTAGAAGAAAGGGGATTCCGGGACCCGCATTGCGCTGGATTCGGCCCGCTCCCAATCAAGGATTGTGGGATCAGGTCACCACCTCCGGTGAAAAGCGCGGAGGGCATTATCGGGAAATCACCTGTTCATGAGCCACGCGGCGGAGGAGTGGAGGATAACGACGGTGCCGGTCACCGATGCGGTGACGGGACCAGAGAGGAATTCCCCCCGCTGATTCAGCAGGGTGACCCTAGAACTCCATCTCGTTCACCTCATTTTCCTCACACCAAGAACCCTAGGGGTGCGGCGAGCTCAGGAGACACAGATCCACTAAAATTCCAGCAAACAATTGATAAGTTCGTGGGGTACTTCCGCAAGCTGCCGAAGCCAAATCCCCGAACCTATGCGCAAGCGGTTCGATCCGAACCGCAAGCAACGATGGTTTACCCCGGGGCGAATCGCACGGGTGGAGGCCGTCGTGGAGGTCTGGGGGGCTGGAACAGAAGGCCGTGGAGCCGGGCGAACGGGCGCAAGGACGTTCGTGTGGTAGCGTTCGAGCCGGCGAGGCGGATTCGGAGAAGATCACTTCGAAGATGGTGGGGAAGGGGGAGAAGAGCTCAAGAAGGATCAGTACACCGAGGAAGAAGAAGGCGAGATCGATGGTTGGGGGGGAATTGGAAGCAAGGAGGCTGGCTCGTCCTCCTCCGCCTGGGACAGAGCAGCTGGACTCGACAAGAAGATCGAAGAGACGGTTGCTGGGGGTCATCGTGGGGAGCAGCAAGGCCCCCGAGATGCCGCCTACCAGGAGGGAGGGCAGCATGGAGGCCAGCACGGCAAGCAGCCGTCGGAAGAGGTAAAAGAAAACCCTACCCGGCAAAACAATGGATGCTGTGTTCACTGCGGTCTTAGGAATCACACATCTGATGAGTGTAGAAGGAAGAAAGCCTGTGAGCTTTGTGGACTTCACAACCACAATGTGTATGACTATAGAAGGGAACCATTGTGGAATCTTGGTCCTGAGTTATGTGCTGCTCAAGTCCCAGATCAGAGTTTCTTTTACATTAATGAGTAGATTGATCAGAGGGTCCAGAGGGAAAGAGCCAGCACAGCCATCATCACTATAATTGCTGGAGAGCTTTCTGCCAGGCAAATTGAAACTGAGTTCAAGAATATTTTGGGTGGGGAACACACCTGGAGGTGGAGTGCCAAGCAGATGACTGAGAACAAATTTGTGATGAGATTTCCTTCAGCAAAACTTGTGCAAGATTTCAGCAAATTCAAACTGGGGATCAGGAATGTGGATGCTCAAATTATGGTGGAACCATGGTCCTCCTCAGTGGGGGCCAAAGGAAGATTACAACAAGCCTGGTTCAAAGTTTCTGGGATTCCAGCAGATCAAAGGGGAGTAAGGACAATTGCCAAAGTTGGAGGCTTGGTGGGGAAGACTGTTGCAATAGATGAAAATACCAGATACAACCCTGAGTTTGTGAGAATCAAGATTGCTTGCAGGGATGTGAAGGAAATTCCTTCAGTGGCAGAAGGCACTCTAGGGCTGAATATATTTGACTTTCACTTTGATAGGGAATCAGCAGAGCCACCCATGGGGACAAAGTCAGAGAAAGGCATAAGGGTTGAGGACCCTGGCACACAACCAAGCTCCAAGAAAATGAAGATAGCACATGCTGCACATGAGCCCAAGGAGGCCACCACCACCACCCTTGGAGGTCAAAAAGGGGGGATGGGTGGCACTGGTAGGCAGCTTGGTTCTGCTACCTTTGCTAAATCTGCTCCTGGCAAGCTTAACATGGATAAAATGAAAAAAAAAAGGAAGACATGATAGTAGATGGGGAAGATGCTATCCCAGCTGCTACATATGAACCAAGTGATAGTAGTGATGACTTTCAGTTACAAGTGAACAAAGTATTTGAAGGAGAAGCTGAATCCTCAAAAAGAAATGAAAAAGTGTGGCTAGCAAGGTGTGACTTGGTGAACAACCAAACTGAATTGAATAAGGCTGAACATCAAGACAAGGGGGAGTGTGTGACTGACCCCTTGAATGAAAAACAAGATGAAGAAATGCCAACTGTGGGTGAACTGAATCGTGAAAAAGAACAGGATGAGCTGGATGTGACAATGATAACCAACCCAAGTGAAAGAATGCTTGAAGAAAGAGAGGAAAGGAGGTGGAGCAAGAGGATCATGAAGATCACTGAAGAAGCAATGGCAACTGGGGGGGCTGATAAGAATGCTACTGAAGGTAATGAAAAATCTTCCAATTCCTTTTCAATACTTAGTGATCAAGATATTATTGAAAGAACTATTGGCATGGGGATTGTGATAGAAAGAAATAACTTTGTTGATATTAATATTGTTACTGAAATGGAAAAAGCAAGACAATCCTTACATAACAAAAAGTGTGTAGTGGATGATCACCCTACCACAGAAGGGGATAATAATGTGGGGGGGAGAAATAGATAACACTAGCAACATTGAGCAAGAATCTCAATTAGGTGGTTCTGATAGAGGGGAGACATCTGATTCAGATGCCTTCACCCTTGTCTTGCCCAAGAGAGAAAGAAAAGCCCCACAAAGGCTATCCCTATCTGGGAAAAAGAAGAAAAAGCAAAGCAATAAAAATACAAACAAGGGAGACCCTTGTCACAAAAAAGGGGTGGGCAAAGAGGTACAGGGATACCCTGACCCTTTGAATCCAGTACCCAAAACAAAGAAAAAAATAAAAAATGAGAGGTTTAATTTGGAATTGTAGGGGCATCAAGAAAAAAGGTGTCTCCTCCTTTCTCAGAAATCTAATGCTAGAACATAAATTCCATATTATTGGTCTGCAAGAAACCATGCAGGAAAATATTGATGATAAAACTCTTAGGATGATTGACCCCCACCAGAACTATCTCTGGAAATGGATTCCATCCAGAGGGAGGTCTGGGGGGATCCTAAGTGGGATAAACCTGGAGCTCCTTGATGTTGGGTCCTTCACTGAAGGGAAATACCTATTACAATTAAATCTATGGGATAAAGAAATGAAGATAAAATGGAACTCCATAAATATATATGGAACATCTCATGATGAATTCAAGCATGAGTTCCTTACTGAATTAGCTGAAACTATCAGCAAGAACAAAGAACCTATATTGTTAGGGGGGGACTTCAACCTTATAAGATACTCCTCTGAAAAAAAACAAAGGAGGAATTCACAAGCACTCTGGGGTGTTTAATGCCATTATTAATACATATGAATTGATTGACTTGCATATGGCTGGAGGAAAATATACATGGTCTAATAACCAGGGGAATCCAACCCTGGAAAGACTGGATAGGTTCCTAGTATGTAAGAATTGGGAGACTGTCTTTCCTATGGCTCTGGTTTACAAGTTACCCAGAGAACATTCAGATCATAACCCTATCATAATCACCACTGAATTTAAACAGCCATTGAAGCATTTAAACTTCAAGTTTGAACTCTCATGGCTTAAAAACCCTGAATTCCTTCCAAAAGTACAAGAAATTTGGGGGGAACCGTGTCATGCTGATTCAGCATTTGACAGAATTCAAAAGAAACTGAAAAAAATCAAACAGTACTTCAAAGGATGGGGATTCCATACACAAGGAGCAAACAAAAAACTGAAAAATCAGTTAAGAGATGAGCTCCTTGTGTTGGAACAGATAGAAGAAGGGCAAGATCTATCCCTTGGGAAAATGCATAGGAAAATGCAGGTTAGCACTAGCCTAATGTCCATGGCTGAGGAGGAAGAGCTGTACTGGCTCAAGAGGTCACATGAGAAATGGCTGCATGAGGGAGATAATAACTCTGAATTCTTCCACAGAATAGCGAATGGAAGAAGGAGGAAGAATACTATTCTACACTTTATGAGTGAGGAGGGGAGTGTGGAGGGGGATGACAACCTACTCAACCATGCGACTGGTTACTACAAGGACCTGTTTGGACATAGCTCTGGGGGTGCTTTCCCTTTGGATCCTACCCTATGGAAAGAAGGAGAAAAAATGACTGAGCTGGATAATAATGCAATAACCCAACCTTTCTCTGATCAGGAGATTAAGATGACCATGTTCCAGATGGAGCACAACAAGTCTGCTGGGCCTGATGCCATCCCTGTTGAATTCTACCAACATTGTTGGGGAATTGTTAAGGAAGACATTGTAGAAATGTTCCACAATTTCCACAGTGGGGTTTTGGATGTAAGCAGAATTAATTATGGGGTCTTTACCCTACTTCCTAAGGTGGCAGATGCTGAAAAAATACAACAGTATAGGCCAATCTGCCTACTAAACTGCTTATACAAACTAATCACAAAGGTTCTGACCCTAAGGCTTGAAAAAGTGGCTGAGAAATTAATCCTCCCAAACCAAACTGCCTTCATGAAGGGCAGGAACATCATGACTGGGATAATGGCTCTGCATGAAATCATACATGAAACCAAAAAATCTGGTGTAACTAGGGTAATCCTCAAGCTGGACTTTGAGAAAGCATATGACAAAGTGTGCTGGGAATTTCTCTTTAATGGGCTAAAATTGAGAGGTTTTAATGAGACATGGTGCAAATGGATGAGACAGGTGGTCACAGGAGGGACTGTATGTGTGAAGATAAATAACAAAATGGGACCATATTTTGTAAGCCATAAAGGAGTCAGACAGGGAGACCCTTTGTCCCCTATACTGTTTAATATGGTAGCAGATTGCTTATCCAGGATGATTAGAGAGGCCCAAAATAATGGCCTGATTACTGGATTAGCTGATAACCTAATACCCAGAGGGGTGGCTGTGTTGCAATATGCTGATGACACAATTATTTGGCTTAAAAATGACACTGAAAGTGCTAGGAATATGAAATTACTTCTATACTTATATGAAGTAATGTCAGGCCTTAAAATTAACTTCACCAAGAGTGAAGTGGTGCTGATCAATGGAGATGAGAGGAGTTGCACTCTTATGGCTGATCTTTTCAACTGTCAAATTGGGGAATTCCCAATAAAGTACTTGGGGGTACCTGTTAGCCCAACAAGATTACATGTGAAGGACTGGAGACCAATAGTGGAGAAAAATGAAAAAAAATTAGCAGTCTGGAAGGGGGGCACTCTGTCCATTGCTGGCAGAACAACCCTAATCACACTACAAGAAACTATTTAATCTGTGACTCATTCATTCTGTCACGGATTAAATAAAATTCATCGCAAATTAGCGTCTGCAATGATTTCAACTTTCGTGGTGGAATGAGCGTCATTGATTAAATATGTCGACGTTCCTTAATAAACGTCGCAGTCCGTGACGTATCTGGACCATCACGGAGTAGCCCGAGGCCAATGCAACCCAACCCATAGCCCACTATCTGTGACGAAATAAAATCGTCGCGGATTGCTGCTGACATGGATGTGATGTGGCACCTACGTGGATGATGACATGGCACCTAGGTGGATGATGACATGGCATCTAAGTGGCTGATGATGTGGATGATGACATGGCATCTGCGTGGCACCTACTTGGACAATGATGTGGCACCTATGCAGACGATGACGTGGCACCTACACAGATGATGACGTGGCACCTACACAGACGATGATGTGGCACCTCCACAGTCGGTGATGTGGCACTATTTTGTGCAGCCATTTCAGAATTGCAATTAGAGCTATATTTTGTTCAGCCATTTCAGAATTGCAAATAGAACCCATACGACTACCAAAATTACAATTCCATACATCCATCTTCATAAATTTTTTGCACAACAAATCAAACAGAACATAAAAGGCGTCACAAATTAAATTTGATCTTGGTTTTCAAAGGTTTGCCCAATATCCATATTTGAGCCATCGGCTTCCCTCTTTGGATTATATAGCTCTCCATGTTATTGACAGAAGGTGCTGCATGCAAAAAAACAAAGGGTAATCAAAAGGGTGAGATCAAAAACCAACATAGAAAAATTAAACGATATACTACTAGACATCATAGATCCACTAACAAGTAACTACACAGTCCAATAAGCATTAGCAAGTAGCAGATTAGCAGGGAGCCAGTATAATAGGTAAAAAGTCATTTTTATAATGATCAACAGGCACAACACAGGTAAGCAACATGGCAAAATTAATAATCAAGACACAGACACACATAGGAGCAGATGAATGAACTACTGAAATGTACTAAGCAGTAGGCATAGCCTAGTGAAATGTACTAAGCAATAGGCATAGCTCTAGCCAGGCAGACAAGCAGCAACCAGCCAAGCATAGATTCACAAAAAGCAAATGGTTGATGGCTATATTGCAAGGAGAACAGAGCAAAGAGATTCACAATTGCTTAAACATTAGTCTACCAACATGAGTACATAATCCCTATTGTTGGTACTGAATGGCATAAATAAAAGTCAAATCACTATTTTATTCCTCACTATCAAGGTACATAATCACTCTTTTAGCGATTGGACATGTGTAGCTAGATAATGAAGCAAGATTTAATTACTACAGATAAAGTCATAGATGTCAGGCACATATCTATATCAGAAATAAATCCAATATAATTTGCATGATAGTGACCTCCAAATATGTATTCTAAGCTGACCTTTCTCACAACATATTTAGCATAAGCAGCTAGCACCAACTAGCATACAGCCAGGCAGACAAGTAGCAAACAACCAAGCATAGATTCATTATTAATATTATTACAACTACTAAAATGCACTTATCTGAGGGAAATGGAAGGCATCAGCTATTGTGGCATGTTGCTGTTGAATGCGAAATCGATTTCTGAACACATTTGAAACCACCCGGGCCTTGCACCGCGACCTGCAACATCAGCTCTGAGAAGAGTTCCCAAAAATAAATCAAAACAGCTGACTGATATAAGATTTGAACTGTAAACACTACCAAAACATTTGGGAACAAAGGGGTATAAGTTTTGGGCAATTCACATAGCAAAAATGCTAATACTTAAGCGCACGAATACTGAAGTGAGACCTGCAACTGCTGCTATAGATACATAACCAAGTTACTGGTAACTGAGTCTAGCAGAACAAATAGCATCAAGAAAATTTAAACTCCAACTTGGAGTTGGACTAGTAGAAAAAATAAAATCCCCAGACAGATACATACACCTAGCACCTGGCAATGCAACAGATGGAGAAAATAAAATCATGAATCAATGGAAAAAGTGGTCACCTTCCATATTCATTATGAGTCTAATCAGATATTCAGCTACAATTTTTAATGATTTCAAAGGAAGCTATAGATGAATTGTGCTAAGCTACACATGGAACAGCTAATCGATTGCATGTTGATTCAGCTAGCAAACTCTTAAGGCAATCGGAACACATGACCAAACATGTCTGAGAGACTCATAGAAATCCAGAAGTTCAAGATCCCTTTGTGAGTCTGATATATCGATGTGATATAAAAGCAATTGCAATCATAATCTGAACAAAGCAGAAAACTAGGTGGGTTGTGCCTGGAATTAATGTGGCCTCAGCTTATTTCATTTCAAGGAGAAACTATTTAACTACAACCCGGAGCCAGTTAATTACCATCGGAGGAAGATTCGGATAGATCACGGAGAAGCAAGCTAGCTGGTACCGACAAAGAGAGCAAAGCTGCTCACCTGAGTGGGTGGACAGTGAGGAGGAGCGCTTGGTGAGTATGACGCGAAGCTCGCTGGTGACGCCCTGGAAGAGGCAGAAGAGCACGGCAGCCCTCCGCGGTCGGAACTGCTCGCCGACGCCTAGAGTTGGGGGCAACTGCATCGGAGGGTTCGTACGGAGAGGGGGCCGGGCAGTGCAGCCTCTGGAGGCTGACGAGCACCTCCATGTCCACTCCGGGGCCGTCCTCCCCCTCCATGACTGGATCTGAGCGCGGGGCAGGGCAGGTAGTGGTTCATGCAGAACACCTAGTCGCTCCCTTGCTCCGTCACCATCGAGCTCAGCGCGTCCGAGGGTGGAATGCCAAGGCTCTCCGCCATCGCCTCCAGCACGCGCACCGCCACCTTCCGCACTGCCGCGATGTACTCGTTCAGCGCGGCCCTGCGATATAGCAAGAGCATGAAAGAGAACACGTGGTCAATAGGATGTTCGTCTGCCTGAAAGGCTCGAGAACTCGAATAAATGGTTGCACCGGTGACAAGCCTGCTCCCCGCTCGCTCTGACGCTGCTAGATCCGCCGCATAAATGGTCACCCTAGCCTGCTCCGATGCCGCTAGATCCGCCGCAGCCTGCATCCGCGTCGACCGCCACCGGATCTGCAGGACACTGTGCCGTCAGGGGAGGAACGCGGGCTGCGGCGGCGTGGGTGGCGGCGGTGGTGATTGGGAGGGGAGGGGAGGGGCGGTGGATCTGTAGAGGAGGGAAGGGAAGAGCGTCGGGTGGGAGAGAGGCGGATCTGAGGAGGCTGCGGGAGGTGGGGGATTGCACTAGGGTTTGCTGGAACGCTGAATATATTGGGGTGATTTAGCTATGGGAACTGACTAGAGTGACCTTCTTTGGTTGGCCGATGAGGGTGGGACTCCTATGGATATTATAGTCATTTCCTGGTAGGATTTTGGTTGCGCGGGGGACACAATTTCCTGGCGGGATTTGTTTTTTACATTGCCACTTGTTTTTCTATTTTTTGAAATAGATAATTAACACATCTTGTGTACTCCCTGTTGACACATCTTATCATATATATTTATAAGTCAACTAAACATGAAAAAGGGCATAAATGTTAATATCAACTTAGAATAGGGTGCCACTAACAGTTTTTCTGGAGATTTGGTAAATCATATAAATCCAGGAACCATTCGGGAAAAGTGCTAAAAGAATCAAATCTAGAAGACTCCAGAAGGCTCCGGAACTCAACGTGACTTAGCACCCAAGAAAGAAGCATCTAGAAGAAGCGACGGACCACCTGGCCGAAGTGGGCCCCGAGGGGGGCCCACCCCAGCCCGATCGGCCTGGTGGTGGGGCCGGTCGGCCTCCCCGGGCGCCACCTCAGCCCTACTTCCAAAAGGTTCTTCCACCGCCTATGAGGATCAATCTAAACCACTCGTTAGGTCGGTTTGATCAAACGGCGCACGTCAACCCCTCAGGGCTATATAAGCAGCCCCCCTGCCCCCTGGCAGAGGCATCTGGAAACCTGAGTCTGCAAACACCAGATCAAGTCATCAAGTCAGAGATACTACGCCCTAAAACACCATATAGCAGAGTAGCTAGCTAGTCTAGATCTAGGAGGAGGCAAGGCGTCTACTTGGCTCCTGATCGTCTAGAGGCTGATCGAGATACTGATCTAGCTTCGCTCTTGTAAGTTCTTATCTAGTTCCTTACATTTGTTATACAGACATATGTTCTTATCAATGATTATATTCGACATTATATGCTTTGGTGTTTATTATGATTACATGTTTAGCATAGTTGATTTGCCTTTATATTCATGTATGGAGTCGTATAGCCCTCACCTAGATCATTTGTTAACATGGGTGAACGGTAAAGACAGTGTAAGCGTGGTGCTTATATTGTATTTATCTGCGATTGCACCCTATATGCCGGGTCGTGTGGTAGATCGTGGTGGTGACAGCACTATTGAGTCCTTCGTAGTCCACCCCCCGTGTATAGGACTAGTGGAGCCTTATACTGTTTGGGTTGTTTCAAGTTTCGGCCTTGATCCTCCTAGATAGTCTCCCCATGCATTAATATAATAGTTCTTCTTCCATGATTGTTAAATGTTTACACTAATCATAGTTTGCACTGACATATAGTTTAGAGTTACCGAGGAGTATCCTCTCTAACTAGACTTTGCTATGTTTCTCTTGCTATAATGACACTTTCTAGCTGCTCATGATGTTATGACTTGAACAATGCTATCAATATCTTTATCTTTATGTGACTTACCCCTGTTTATAGCAATTGATATATTTTGGCCACTCTACATTATAAAACTGAGAGATGAGCATGTATTAGATATTATGGATTAGAAAGACTTCTTTCCCTGTGGTAGAATATAAATACGATACCTGGTTTTACTCCTGGTTAAAATGCTACAATGGTATATTCATATCTGTGCGCTTGCGGATTCCCAGTTTATATATATCTTCTTTTCTAGAGATCCAAGGCATATGTAAGAGTACCATATCCATGCGTTTTTTGGCACACCAGTCAGGGCTGACAACCTATATCGAGTTGTGCTATGAATGGTGTCGGAGTTCACCTTTTAGTTTAATCTGAAAGCAACATCTGATATACACTTAGCATCATGTTAAGATATACCTTTGCATTTCTGGTGCCGTCGATAGAGATGGATCTTATATCCGTTTCTAGTCGATGACGTTAGCAATGTCAACAAGCATTTTTGGTGCCGTTGCCGGGGAAAGAAAGTCTATAGCCTAGATGAAAAAGTTTCAGTAATAGCATGCATGCATCTCTCACACATAATGTATCGAGAACCCAAATTATCATTACTTAAACAGGTTTACCCTTGTTCTTTCCACTTTTGTCTATCTTATTTCAGGGTAATGTATGAATAAGAATCTTCCAGAAAACTTCGTTTCAGATCCAGAGAAAATCTTAAGGAAGGCAAGGTCAAAGCTCAGGTCTCCTGATTCTCGGCCCACGACTTCTGCCTTGGGAGATTCAACAGCGCGAAGCTTAACACCCACGTTTGAAGTAATGGCAAACAAGTCCCTACGCGAATACTCCGCACCGAGCCCGGACAACATTCGTACTGGTCCGACAGTCGCTGTAGGAAATGCTGCTTTTGAGCTCAAGCCTGCACTGATCAACATGGTACAAGCTAGCCAATTTTGTGGAAAAGCTCATGAAGATGCCAACAAACACCTTCAACATTTCTTGGAGATATGTAGCACCTTCACGATCAAAGATGTGCCAAGTGATGCAGTCCTACTTCATTTATTCCTATTCTCATTATTGGGGCGAGCGAAGCAATGGTTTTACTCCAACAAAGATAAATTTACAACTTGGACATTGTGTTCTACTGCCTTTCTGGCAACGTTCTTTCCTATAGGCAAAACCAATGCCTTACGGGGGAAAATTTCGAGTTTCCAGTAGCAACACGAGGAATCTGTTCCTGAAGCATGGGAGCGCTTTCAAGACTACATTTCAGAATGCCCACATCATGGAATGGAAAACTGGTTGCTCTTGCAGACCTTCTACCACGGGCTCTCTGCCAACACCTGTGAAACGATGGATGCTGCAGCTGGAGGTGCTTTCCTGTCCCTTACACTTACTCAAGCTACTAACCTTGTGGAAAAGATGGCGTCCAATCAAGCTTGGAACGAGGAACGTCAACCCCGCAAGAAAGAAAGAGGAATGCACCAGCTCAAGGAGGTAGACATGCTGTCTGCCAAAATGGATTTACTGATGAAGAGGCTTGAAGACAATGCCCCTGAGAAGAAGGAAGTCATGCAACTCTTCGAATCCCGCATGACCTGTGAAGAGTGTGGAAACACTAGACACTCAGGGAGTCAATGCCCTCAGCTGGAGGAGGACGTGAACTACATCAACAATAACAACCAATATCGTCCCCAGCAGAATCAAGGATGGACTCAGCAGAGGACCAACTACCCAGGTAACTATTTAGGTAATTATCAAGGTAATAATTCTTCCAATAATTTCTCACCTTTAAGAGACTTAGTCCAAAACCATGGTAGAATTATGGATAATCTGTCTAAGAAGTTAGCTTCCAATGATAAAATACTCGAAACTATTAGTAATAAAATGGAAAGCTTTTCTTCTGCCATCAAGAACCAACATAGCTTTAATAAAATGCTAGAATCTCAGATTTCTCAGCTGGCATCATCTGTTCCCACGGCTAACCCAGGTAAGATTCCGGGCCAGCCGGAAGAATTAGAATCTGCAAATCTTGTCGATATCTATTCTGCAGATCTGTGTTCGAGTAAGACAGAAGAAGGCCCAAGATGGACTGACTGGGGCATGCTCGCCAAAAGAGGAGATCCAGGAAGGCCCGTCATCACCATCACTATCGGAGCCTACACCTTCAAGAATGCACTTTGTGACTTTGGGTCTAGCGTCAACATAATGCCTAAGGAAATATATAAGAAAATCAATGGTTCACCTTTATTATATACAACCATGTGCTTGCAGCTTGCAGACCTGTCACTATGCTACCCCGAGGGCATCCTAGACGACGTATGTCTGGGGGTAGGACGCTCCTACGTGGCTACCGACTTCGTTGTTGTCGAGACTGGGGGAAGTGAGAATGCTCCAATCATTTTGGGACGTCCTTTCCTTGCCACAGCCAAAGCCATCATCTACGCCGACGCCGCTAAGATCGTCTTCACCATCAATGGGAGAAAGGAGAGATTCAATTTCAAGAACAAGATCCTAAAAGCTCCTGCACACCCCCGATATCCTTACCCCCAAGAACACGAGCCAGTTGTCGAGAAGAAGAAAAGAGATAGAAGGAGGAATAAGAAGAACAATCGACCTCAACCGCGTGTGGAGGAAGTTTGGATGATCAACACGATTCAATCAGAGAATGAGAACCTGTTCCCTTCACCATTACTGCCAAAGCTTGAAGACCCTGGAGTTCCATCAATCCACTACTCCATCAATCAATGGAACTTCCAGCGAGTTGTCTGCGACACGGGATCGGGCACCAACCTAATGTCTAAGGTAACCTACGAATTAATATATGGTGACCTGCCTTTGTATTCTACATATATAATGTTGCAGATGGCGGATTAATCACAACGGTTCCCGGAAGGAATTGCACGAGATGTACCTGTCAATATAAAGGACCACTATGTCCTGACTGACTTTTTAGTCATAGACATGGGAGATGAGCAAGATCCTCCCATCGTGCTTGGAAGACCGTTCCTGAACACAACAAGAGCAATCATCTACATCAGGACTGGCGAGATCCACTTCCAATTCAGAACTGAAAAGGTATGTTGCTACTTCAATACTTATACTGATCCTGAGCAGCCCAAGAAGAACAAGACGCGGAGACGCCTTCAGAAATTACAACGCAAGCTGAACACAAAGTTGACGGATGTCAAGAACATTGAAGAAGAGATCAAGGAGAAGTCCGCTCAGCTTCTACCAGCCCAGTATTCTGAACCTGTTACTCCAGAAAGGTCTCCACCGAAGAAACAAGTTTGGAGGAAGAAAGATCAAAGTACACCTTCGGAAGACCAATCACTACCCGCGTCATCAACTGATCAATCAATGGCCACTACATCTACGCCATGGGAGTAAGTACTCTAAACTCTCGCCGAGAGGTAACTCGGTATTTATCTTTATATTCTGCACTGCATATTTAGATTAGCATGTTTATTTCCCTATACCTGCATTGAAAAAAAATCATAAAAATATTTTCTGCTTTTGCATTCTTTAAGGCCCCATGTACTCCGTACCGTGGCGGCATAAAAATAAATAAAAAAAAATTGCATTCACATGTTTTTGTTTTAGCATCCCTTTTGCATATAAAAATTCACAAAAAAATACGTGGGCACATGAAGGTCCACACATTTCAGAAAAACCCAAAAAGAAGTGGGCACATGAAGGCTCACAGCATAATCCTAGAATTTGTTCCTTCGGGTATGTGCGAGACTAATATTTACAGGGAGAATTTAATAAGGACCTGAAGGCAAACAAGTTCCATGGATGAATCAAGAATCACTTCAAGATCCAGCTTGGGGGAGAGCACCCCCAGTTATCATGATAAGTATCACTATCCTAGGTGTTTAATATTAGCTAGTTATTTGAGTATTAGTTAAAAGTCTTAGTTTGAATAAAATGCTAGAGTCTGCTAGTTGGCTTTTCTCTTTAATAATGATCTTGATGATATATGCTTGGAGATGATGAATAGTTGCTCTGCCGTAATTCCTTTTAAAAGTGCTTAGTTTTCAGACCTAGATTCTCCTGAAGCTTAAATGCTTAATTTGCTCTAAACCCAAAACCTGTGCAAGTACATGCTTAATCTGAGTCTAGGCTTTGAAAGATGATTCATAAAAAGTTGAGTTGCTATTGATCATTTTCCTAGAGAAGCTTGATTCCTGGATTTATCTTAAAAATCATGAAATTTTATATGATGAGTTCCTGTGTCTATGATCCTTAAGAGCTTGTCATACACATCAAGATCATTCCATTCCACCATTTATGCTGCTTCTGACATGGAAGTACGCATTTTCCATCAAGCCATACAGCTCATGCAACTCTAGGATATATCTCTCTCAATGTTAAAAAGGATTCTGGGGCTACATTCGAAAAAAAGAGAGGAAAAAGTGAGAAGAGAGAGGGAGAGAAAAGGACAAGTGTCATACTAGGCGAGAAGGGCCTACCTCCCGAAAATAAATTTAGAGATGGATAATGGACACGTGTCCGAGGGCGAGTAGAGCCCACATCTCTAAGGAGAGAGAAAAATGGACAAAAGTCCGGGGCGAGTAGAGCCCACCTCTCCAAGAATGGAAAGCCCAGATCTTAAAAATCTTAGAAAGAGAGATATAGTCCAAGAGCTAGGCTAAAAGGCTTACCACCTTTCACCCTCATCCATCCAACACTATCATCCATACATATCTTGCCAAGTGTGACTCCATGCTTGAGAAGGTCATACACAGGATCTCTGAGTTTTATCTGAAAAATGTGCAAAACCCCAGGATGATAGCTGATCAAAGAATTTGAGATATACTGCTTGACTTGATTATTTTGTCTTTTATTTGCTCAAGATTTATGAAAAGGCTATGCTTAAAGGTTGAAGGTAAGAGGGAGCAATCTTGTTGAGGAGAATTGGTTTTTGAAAACCATAGTACTTTTGAGGTGTGAAAGCGTTGTAGCAACTCCTGATCCTGCTAAAGCATATCTTTGCTAGGGACTAGCAAAGGGTAAGCTTGGGGGAGTTTGTTGACACATCTTATCCTATATATTTATAAGTCAACTAAACATGAAAAAGGGCATAAATGTTAATATCAACTTAGAATAGGGTGCCACTAACAGTTTTTCTGGAGATTTGGTAAATCATATAAATCCAGGAACCATTTGGGAAAAGTGCTAAAAGAATTAAATCTAGAAGACTCCAGAAGGCTCCGGAACTCAACGTGACTTGACACCCAAGAAAGAAGCATCTAGAAGAAGCGACAGACCACCTGGCCGAAGTGGGCCCCGAGGGGGTCCCACCCCAGCCCGATCAGCCTGGTGGTGGGGCCGGTCGGCCTCCCCCGGGCGCCACCTCAGCCCTACTTCCAGAAGGTTCTTCCACCGCCTATGAGGATCAATCTAAACCACTCGTTAGGTCGGTTTGATCAAACGGCGCACGTCTACCCCTCAGGGCTATATAAGCAGCCCCCTGGCAGAGGCATCTGGAAACCTGAGTTTGCATACACCAGATCAAGTCATCAAGTCAGAGATACTACGCCCTAGAAACACCATATAGCAGAGTAGCTAGCTAGTCTAGATCTAGGAGGAGGCAAGGCGTCTACTTGGCTCCTGATCATCTAGAGGCTGATCGAGATACTGATCTAGCTTCGCTCTTGTAAGTTCTTATCTAGTTCCTTACATTTGTTATACAGACATATGTTCTTATCAATGATTATATTCGACATTATATGCTTTGGTGTTTATTATGATTACATGTTTAGCATAGTTGATTTGCCTTTATATTCATGTATGGAGTCGTATAGCCCTCACCTAGATCATTTGTTAACATGGGTGAACGGTAAAGACAATGTAAGCGTGGTGCTTATATTGTATTTATCTGCGATTGCACCCTATATGCCGGGTCGTGTGGTAGATCGTGGTGGTGACAGCACTATTGAGTCCTTCGCAGTCCACCCCCCATGTATAGGACTAGTGGAGCCTTATACTATTTGGGTCGTTTCAAGTTTCGGCCTTGATCCTCCTAGATAGTCTCCCCATGCATTAATATAATAGTTCTTCTTACATGATTGTTAAATGTTTGCACTAATCATAGTTTGCACTGACATATAGTTTAGAGTTACCGAGGAGTATCCTCTCTAACTAGACTTTGCTATGTTTCTCTTGCTATAATGACACTTTCTAGCTGCTCATGATGTTATGACTTGAACAATGCTATCAATATCTTTATCTTTATGTGACTTACCCCTGTTTATAGCAATTGATATATTTTGGCCACTCTACATTATAAAACTGAGAGATGAGCATGTATTAGCTATTATGGATTAGAAAGACTTCTTTCCCTGTGGTAGAATATAAATACGATACCTGGTTTTACTCCTGGTTAAAATGCTACAATGGTATATTCATATCTGTGCGCTTGCGGATTCCCAGTTTATATATATCTTCTTTTCTAGAGATCCAAGGCATATGTAAGAGTACCATATCCATGCGTTTTCTGGCACACCAGTCAGGGCTGACAACCTATATCGAGTTGTGCTATGAATCGTGTCGGAGTTCACCTTTTAGTTTGATCTGAAAGCAACATCTGATATACACTTAGCATCATGTTAAGATATACCTTTGCATTTCTGGTGCCGTCGATAGAGATGGATCTTATATCCGTTTCTAGTCGATGACGTTAGCAATGTCAACACTCCCTCCGTCCCATAAAAAGTGCAATTCTAGTTTTTTAGAACAGATTAGTGGTGACATAAAAAGACTTTAATACCCTCATTTGTTAGCTAAATACAGTAAGTTTTTACATGCAGATCAGATCTGATTGTTTAATTAGACAACTAATTAGATCTATTTTCTAGGATTGCACTCTTTGTGGGATTTTTTTCAAAAGTTAGGATTGCACTTTTTATGGGACAGAGGGAGTAGTAAATAGTAAAAAACTATATTATATGTCATCAGTAAAATTTTGACATGACAAGGATGACATCTAAGGTCTCACGAAGGAGTTTCATGATTTTTTGAAAACTTTTGGTACTTTTGGTCATTTAAGTGAACTTATGCGTTTATTCGAAATAATTGTAAAGTTGTACTATGTGTACGTCCAATATGATTCCAAAAATGTATAAAAAAAAGATATTTAAACTCTGTGCTTCATTATCAATCTTGTCTTGGAGATCTTTGAAATATTCAAAAGTTTATTAGGGATAATTCATACTTTGCATCAGTGCTACATAAAATGGTCTGATGGTTCTTCAAATTGATGTGGTAACAAAATTTAGGTCCCTAAACTTGTGAAAAAGTTTCAAATGATTTTGCTAACCTAGTGCTGCCACGTGGTCCCGAAGCTTAAACAATATCTATATAAACTTGTAAAGTAAAGACACCCTTGTAAAGTAACATGCAAAAATATTGTCTTACATACCCTCGAAACATTTTCACATGCGACATACAACATATAAGTTGTCACCTAGGAGTTTCATGAATTTTCAAGTAGATTTACTATCTTCTATCATTTAAATGAATTTCTACAAGCTTAACGAAAGTAATTCCAAATTGACCTATATGTACCTCTAATAAGATTCAAAAAAATTCAAAAAACTTATATTTAGGTGCCTATGGTCCATTCTAGCCCACATCTAGGAGATTGACAAAAAATTCAATTTACTTATATGAAAAACTCAAACTTGTACTAGTCACCTTGTTATAAAATAATGATAATAATATCTAAAACTTCTCCGGAAATTCTAAAAATTGACATGGAATCATTTCATGGATGTTAAAACTTTAAATAAAATTTTCAAATGATTTCGATAATGGCGGAACCTACATTGTTTACAAATGGATACATCCTCTTATAGTTTTCTAAAACTTAGAGTCGAACTTTGAGATTTGAATACCTCATGATTATTTTGGAATTGTATACATCTAAATTTTGGACACAACCTTATGTTGACCATAACATTAGCAAATATGAAGTTACATTACCATTTTTTCTTAAAAAAAGTTGATTTTCTATTTTTAAATACCTAATTAAGACACCTTTATGAAGTAACTTGAAAATTAATTACCTTATATACCCTCAATACATTTTTCACATGTAGCAGACAACATTTAAGTTTCCTTCTAGGTGTTTCAAGATTTTTCGAATAGATTTGCTATTTTCTATCATTTAATTGAATTTCTGCGTGCTTATCGAGAGTAATTCCTAGTTGACCTATGTGTACCACCAATAAAACTGGAAAAATTTCAAAAAAAATCATATTTAAGCTTCCATGTTCCATTCTAGTCCATGTTTTGCAGATTGATGACAAATTCAGTTCGAGTTATAAGGAACATTCAAACTTTTATCTCAAAAGTACAAAATAATAATTACAATAATATCTAAATTTGGCCAGAAAATTCTACAAATTTGCATAACTGCATGTTTCTAGCCCACAATCTTTTCATAAAAAATTCAAGTGATTTCAAAAAAGTAGGATCATACATTGTTCACAAAGGATACATCCATCTTATAGTTTCCTAAAACTCAAAGTCAAACTTTGAGATTTGAATACCTCATAACAATTTTTGACTCGTATGCATCTAAATTTTGGACACAGCCTTATGTTGACCATAACATTAGCAATTACAAAGTTAAATTAGTAATTTTTATTCAAAAACATGTATTTATATTCTCTACATAAATGCATGAAAAGAAGCCATGTGAATAAGATTAAAGAAATAATAACCGGCCTACAAAACAACACAACAAAATGAAAGAACGTGATTTTAGAAAAAATTGAAAAAAAGAAACACCAAATTTGGAGTTCATATGAAAGAGAAAAACCAAATACAACTTTTAATTCAGGATTAAAAAGAGAAAGATGAACCATTTCGGGTATAAAATGCAACCTTAACCAAGGAGTTTTTAAGGTATATATAACCAAACGTCTACAAACAAACACAACTCCCACTTGTAGCGCAGTGGTAACACACCTTCCTTCTATACTGCAGGTCGTGGGTTCGAACCCCCTTTCCGCGGCTCCACCCCTATTTTTGGCGGCAGATTTTATTCCTGCCGAGAAATATACTATAAATAAATTAAAATGTTAACCAAAGACACAAAACAGTGAGTAGCTCAGTGGTAATACATCCATATCCGAACCTGGAGGTTGTGGGTTCGAGTCTCATCAACCCCCATTTTTTGTGCGGGATTGAATTAAAACCCAAAAATTCATTGAATAAATAAGGCCACACAGACATAGAAACCACAAACCAATTGGTAGCTCAACAGTAAGTCTCCTTGTTCTCTCTGACGAGGTCACGGTTCGAATCTTGCGGGCGTAGTTTGCCACCTTTTCCTTTTTTTTTGTTCTTTTTTCAATTTTTTCCATTCATAACATGACTATTTGTTATTAGTTGATCTTTTTTAGATTTTTTCCATTTTTAAATTTTTCCATTCATAACATGACTGTATTTGTTATTTGTTGACTTTTTAAGATTTTTTTAAATTTATCATTTTTTTCATTCCTAACATGACTATTTGTTATTTGTTGATCGCGACGAATCTGCTAAAACGTCGCAGCATTGTGGGCCGAATTGCGACGAATTTAACAAATCGTCGCAGTGTTCTGGGCTTTAATATCCATCAGTGCACATCTGTGACGAAAAACAGGAATACGTCGTAGAATCGTGACGAATTTAACAAATCGTCGCAGTGTTTTGGGCTTCAATGCACATCTGTGACGAAAAAAAGAAATACGTCGTAGACGCAGTGCTCTTTGTGATGTTTTCTGAAAACATCGTGGAGAATGCGTCACAGATTAAATAGTTTCTTGTAGTGTCAATTCCAGTTTATCTAGTGCAACCATTTATCATATGTCTGTGTACATGTTGCCAAAAACGGTGACATATGAACTTGACAAACAAAGAAGGGTATTCTTTTGGTAGGGAGGGAGTGCCAAAAAGAAATACAGGCTTCTGAGATGGAAAATTATCTGCAAGAGCAAAAAGAAAGGTGGGTTGGGGATTAAAGATATCAGAAAAATGAATATTAGCTTGCACTGCAAATGGTGGTGAAAATTGGAAAAGGAGAGAGGAGTATGGCAAGATATTATCAAAGCTAAATATTTAGGGGATGGGGGGTAACCACTGTTTCACACAAGCTAAATGACTCTCCTATGTGGACTGATCTGTTGAAGATCAGGCACATCTACCTCAGAGGGAGGAAAATTAGCACAAAATATGGGAAACATACTCTTTTTTTGGAAAGATGAGTGGATTGGGAATAAACCCATCTGTATGTTGGCACCCATTCTGTTTGACTGGTGTGCACAGAAGGATATCACTGTACATCAGGTCTTAAGAATGAATGCCCAACTAAACTTTGGCAGATGGCTACCACCCATGTTGTTTAAACAATGGGTTCGAATAGTAAACCAAACTTACACCTATGGATATATGAACGAAGATGATGTTATTAGCTGGAGGTGGGGAGGGAAAGGCAAGTACACCACCAAATTTGTGTATGACCATTTAACAGATGGTGACTTCGGCAGGCACTTCCAACACATCTGGAAAGCCAAACTGCCATACAAAATCAAAATTTTCACCTGGTTGATGGAAAATAACGCTATACTTACTAAAGACAATATGGTCAAAAGGAATTGGAGTGGTAACCCTTTATGCAGTTTCTGTGGCCAAACTGAATCAATAGAACACTTATTCTTCCAGTGTACGGTGGCTAAATGTGTCTGGGGGATCATTGGAGCCTGCCTGGGGGCTACCAACATCCCTAACAACATTACACAATATAAGATCTGGGTGCAAAATCTTCTGCCGAATGGAAAGAATATACATCATTTTGGGTTGGCTGCCACATGCTGGGCCGTGTGGAAATGCAGAAACAAAGTTGTGTTCGATAAGAAACTGATTCGTCACCCAGCTGAAATCATTGTGCACGCTTGTGCCTTCATGTCTTATTGGGCAGGGCTCTTCAAGCCAGACTTCGCGGGAGGAGTAGCCGAAGGCGTCAAAGTTCTGCCGGCGATGGCGCAGAGAGTCCTGGCGCAGCAGAGAAGGGCCCCGACAATCTTGATGCTGCCGGCACCACAGGAAGACCGTGATGGAGGCGAGGATGCGGCCGGGATCTGAGGACGGTGGAGCAAAGGGTGGCGTCGTCGCTGAGCAAGAAGAAAGAAGCCATCAACTGCAAATTCTGGGTGCTTTTGCTACAGTCAAAAACCTGGGGGTAGTAGTAGTTCTGGTCAGCAGGGGATGGAAAAAGTTGAACTTGTAATAAGTTGAAGTTTGAAACTCTATCTTCTCTTATCCCCCTAGCTCTCCTTAGGATTCCTGGGGCGTGGCTAGGTTGAACTTTCCCCCTTCCAATCTGATGCAGGTTGGTGGGTGTAGGTGGGCTCGCGAGGGTTCTCTATGTCTTTCTTTCTGTCAATCTGGTGCATGTTGCTACGTTGTATTTCCATTTTGCAATGGAAATGGGGGAGAGCCCTCGATTCAAAAAAAAATCAACATCTTCATCGCTCCAACCTACAGAGTTACAATGATGTTGCTCAGGTAACATACTAATAACCCTACCATTTTCTATATACTCTAAAGAACATGTGGATTAGTTATAGGTCTATAGGACCCGACCAACCTAGATTAATATGAAAATATGATAATCTAATTATCTGTACTACTATTGTATTTGATTGGATTAGCACAAAACTACTATAGGAGAGGTGTGCTCTTTTTCAGCAGATATATGCAAGATTCTTTAGATACTTTTTCCTTTTGCTATTACACCATAAAATCTTCATATAACTTCTTCTTTCCATATTGCATCGATTTTAAATCAATTCCATTTTAACACATGTATTGAGCAATATAGAAAGCATCATCTTGGTGAAATGAGCGACACAAGAGCTGGTCAGGTTGGAAAGAGAATAATATTACCATCTTCTTTTCAAGGATGCACAAATTACAAGGAAAAAACTACCAAGATGCTACGATGACATGTTATTTGGTTGGTTACTCTAACCTATCTATGTCATTTATGTGCAATGTCATTGAGGAAGTAGAAAGTCGAAAAGCATCACTGGAGATACATGCCATCAACCGGGTACCATGGTTCAAGAAAAATGAAGCAAATCATGAAACACATAAAACAAACAATATACTCTTAGTTAATAATTATTCATTATTAATATATTATAAACTAACATATGTCATTTTAAATGTAGATATATGTGCAGTTAAATTCCAAAAGGCAAGCCTCTAGCCCACCCATATACTCAAATTGTCTTGGTCAACTACTACATTGGGACGCAAACTATAACACTGAGATTTGCGCTTTCTTATTGTGGTGGATCTATTAATAAAACAAAATTATTTATACTTATCATTTTTCAAGTATAGTACACAACACAATCTTAACATTACATTATAGACCTCTCCCCAATTATGCTGACAAAATGTTAATTAATATATTGCATTTACAGCCCACGTGGCAAAATAATATGAACCTTGTTATGATGCTACTAATAAAATTAAACAACTTCAAACAATCTTAAAATTGTAAGGACCTCTCTCCCCCCAATTATGCTGACCAAATGCTAATTAATATATTATATTTACAGTTCATGTTGCAAAATTGTGTGAACCTTATTATGATGCTCCTAATAAAAGTGGGCAATAATTTGTAATAATTAAAGTAAAGTGCTAGCCTGTGCGTAGATATGGATTGATGGACTAGCACTACTAATGTAGATAGAGTCTATTGGGGAAGTAGCAAGAAGGTTGAAAACTACCCACACAATACACGTCTTTTCTACTGCTACTCCATCCAGGGATTCAAAACGTTGTATACATATTTGGACTACAAGTAATGTAAACTCGAAATAGATGTATACATGTCTTTATAGACATGTCAATTTTTTATGCAATATAGAATCAACAAACATAGCATAAGTCTACCTTAGAATATTTTTCAGTGCAAATAAATAGAAATTGATATTAAAACATGTCAATTACATACGCAACTATATCTCCAATAATTCAGTGCCTTTAAGATTGTTTAGTCTCCCATAAAACAAAACATGCTCTCTTCCCGTTAACTTTTGGGTTTTTTCTGGCAAAGTAAGTTGCATCAAATCCAAAGTGCATAAGAACAGACGGCACCATCAATCTATAGAAATTGGTTTTAGATTAAAAAAATAAGTCATTATATTTCATTCCATGTACATAGGCAGTGCCAGATGTTGGTAGAACTAGTTGATACCCCGTCCGTTGCTGCGGGAATTTTTTTAAACGAAATTGTAAGGTGAAATGTGAAAGTAGAAATACCAAAGTGATTAGATGTCAACATTCGTTTGTAAACAACATTATATATGCATGCATGTTATTTTGTTGAGAGTGAACCATTCTAAAATGATTGATTCTACATGTATTTCAACTGCAGGAATTTTGTGGTGTGCTACTCACAAATACATGCTATTAGCCATAGAAAATCAGTTAAAGACATAAATAGATGGTTTGGTGGATGATGACATGGCGTATAGTGGGTTATGATGTGGAATGTTTGCATGTTGAGAGAAATAGAGTTATGATCCTTAGTGGGTTGCTCCTATATAGTTGTATATGATGATGATGATAAGCCCATCATACGCAGGGGAAAATGTCACTGACTGCATGATATCATCTAAATTTTCTCAAAAAGAATCAAAATTTAAGCTTATGTTGTTGTACTATACTGATGAAGGATCAAGGATGTTTCAACTAAATTTTGTACACCCCCCGTTCCAAATTATACTTCGTTTGAGTTTTTCAACCTCAAATTTGTCCACTCGCCTTATTAAAAAAAATATGTGAATCTTACTATTACAAATGGAAGACTCCTTTTAAAGTCTTCAGGTGAAGCCACATATGATCCTAGGTGGACACTCTAAAAAAAGAGAGAAATTCTATAAATTCTCACAAAAAAGTAATACATATGTCCGTCAATAAGTAGAATCAAATCATCATAGTCTTGATCTATTACGTTTTCTAAAAAAATACTCACATATTCCATTATGAAACTAAACTTATATCTAAATTACCTACCTCTGCATTACATAAAATAAACTAAAGTAACCCTCTAATCTTTATCAAAATCACACACTTCTGTCATTATAAAAATAATTTAATATAAGCCCCTCAATTTTTAAATAAATTGTCCACCACTAATGCTTAAAATAACTTAAAATAATCTTTTAAATTTGCACTAAAATAACATGAGGTAGCCTTAAATTTGATTCAAATGACATGTATATATCAAAAATATAAATCAAACTATGATTGTAAAATAATCTTTTATTTCTTAAACTATTGGTATATAAATAATAATTAAGATATACACAAAAAATATAGCCCGTGCGGGAGCACGAGCTCATGGACTAGTATAATCAAATATAAGTCGTTCTTAAAAAACTTTTATTACTAAAGCATGCCACAACAAAAAAAAAGTAACATTTTGTATAAATTTTTGAATAAGACGAGTAATCAAATTTGAAGTTAAAAAAGTCAAACGAACTATAAATTGCAACAAATTGAGTAATTAATTAAGAACTAAATCTTGTAATACGAAACCATATTCTTGTTACAACTCGTATACTGAGTCCGATTCGAGCGCACGGTCACATTTTAATTGCTGCCGCCGATCGTCACAATCTTCCTGCAGATTCTTGTCCTTGGTCCTGCCATTCCTCTCTGTCACCAATCACCACGACCGCGCAGCCTTCGTTCCATCCAAGGTCGCCGTCGTCCATCCGTGACGGCGACGGCGATGTTGCCGGGAAGCTTTACAGAGGTGTCTCCTTGAAAATTTCACTTCCGTCGACTATGTCCTCCTGCCGCTCGTCCCAGACTTCAACTGCAACTCGACGGAAAAATCCTGCAGCCTGCCCAGCAGCATTGAGTTCACTCGCGCCGCTGTCACCGTCCAGAACCACCGCTGCGAGCGAGGTTCCGGCGCGGACGGCACGACGGCGGTGAAGGTGTCGGCCGTGTTCCGGTTCGTGGCGCCGTGGGAGGACGAGACCGCGGCGACGAAACAGGCCGACGGCCTGTGCGGCGCGACGCTGTGGGCCGAGGGCGAGTGGAGCGCGTCCACCGGCCGGCTTCGCATGGCGGCGTGCCTCGGCGCCGGCGAGGACGCGTGCCGGTACGGTGTGGCCCTGCACGTCCCCACGGTGTTCTCCATCACTCGCCGCGCCATCATCGTGGGAGAGATAACCGCCGCGGATGGCAGCCACACCCCGCTGTCGTTCCGGCAGCGCGTGAGCGCTAGACAGGACTGACACCAGTTTGGCCGCGCCGGCGAGACTGTCCCCATGGCGTACCACTACAGGAAGGTCGAACGGGCTGGCGAGCTCCTTCGGCGGACAAGACCGTCGATATGTCGCGACAACTTCATCTCGAGGTCACTGCTGAGCTACCCAAAGATCGACGGCGCTGCCGATGACTTGGTGAGCCTCTCCAACCTCGCTGCCGACATTGGTTATATCGGCTTGCAATCCATGCCGTCGAAGCTGCCGTTCGTGCCGTACTGGATACAAGAGGAGCCGTTCAATATTGACTTCGATATACTCTTTGTTGACACCCTCGTCGGAAGCTACTCTCCCCCATTTGCTGACGGGTCTGGTATGCCGGTGGAACAAATTGATCGAGTCCATGGCGTGGGGAAGCATTATGTAGAGAACGTGTCTGCCGAGCTCACGGCAATCAGGATGTACCTCAGCCAAGTTCAGGTAATGTCGGTGGAGGGTGTGTACAGCCCGGACGATGGGTGAATGCACCTGATATCGGCTGCCGGCACGTCCATGTTCCCATGGCGAGTCTTAGGGTTTTTTTTTCCCAACCGGAACCGGGCTGGTTTGGCCGGTAACCGGTCTAACCGGTCCGGCCCGGTTCCGGTACCGCCCGGTTTTTTTACACTAACCGACGCTATGAAACTATGTCCCTCATCCAACTGGCCGGTTAGTCCGATTTACCGTCTGATTTTTTTCAGTTCCCAAAACTGCTACTGTAGCGATAAAAAAAACAAAACGAGTCTTGGCGAGGAGCAGAGTGTTACCAGCCCACAGGCAAGGATGATGGGCCGCGAAGGAGCAACATGCCCAAGAAAGCGAACCCAAAGACGACCACCGGAGATGAGTGGGCCAAGTAATCGGTGCGCCTGCTTGCGCTGCTGGGCTGAGCCTGTGTAAGAGCAACTCCAAGAGACTCTGTATCTAATCTGGGTTAGCTAAAAAAAAGAAAACAGAGAGAAAAAACGCTTCCAACAGATTCGCTATCAAGGACGATCGCTATCCACGCTAGCTATAATCCTGCCGCCCCTCGTCATCTTTGGCTAGCGCCGCGCGCTCTCAATCGCCATTCTCCGACGTGTCGCGGCCCGAGTTCCCGTGCCAAGATGTGGGGCCCACTCTTGTGCCGTTCCTCCGCAGCTACCGTCTGCCACTAGGCGGGGCAGAGGTGAAGTGAAACGCCGGGAGAGGCAGAGGACGGCGCAAGTGAGACGTTCGGCTCCCTACTTCTTGTCCTCCTTCGCAGGCCGGCCGTCGGGGAGGAGCTTGGGAGAGGACCGGCGCGGGCGTGGGGGAAGGCAGAGAGACGGCCGGCGGGAGGAGCTCCGGGAGACGGTCGGTCCCACTTCTTCTTGTCCTCTTCCGCGGGCCGGCCGGGAGGAACTCAACGAAGGCCGGAAGGGGCCGGATCCGGCGGAGAGGAGCTCGAAGGAAGGCCTGTGCGGGCGTGGGTGACGACGGAGCTCGGGGAAGGTGCCACTCCGGCAGAGAGGAGCTCGGGGGACGGACTGCGCAGGCTCGGGTGATGGCGGAGGAGCTCGGGGAAGGCGTCGCTCCAGCGGAGAGGAGCTCGGGGACGGCCTGCGCGTGCATAGGTGACAGCGGGGAGGAGCTCGGGAAGACCACCGGCTCCTCTGGGATGGTCGACGGGAGGAACACCAGAGGGGCAGGGCGGGCACCGCCGCGGGGAGGGGTAGCGGCGGGCGTGGCAGAGGAGCGGCCGGATGCGGATGGGAGGGGAAGAAAGGGAATAAAGAAGGAAGGACGAGTGGGTCCCACATGTAAGTGTGTGTGGAGGGATGATGTGAATATGGATAGCTAAAAGATTTAAAGAGGTTGTTGGTTCACTCTTTGATTATGAAGCTCTTTAGTTTTTTACAAGTCTTCTAAAACTCTAAATATAACTATGGTTATACCTAGTCTCTTGGAGTTGCTCTAAGTCTGTGAAGCCATAAGAGCAACTCTAAGAGACTCTCTAAAATAAGTTGACTAGCTAAAATTAACAAAATTGAGATAAAAAACGGATCCAACAGCCTCTTCAAAATTCCCTTGTCGCAATCGAGCTCGCTATCGAACCCCCTCTACTAGTCATCTTTCGCAAGCGCCGTCTGCTCGCCATCCCCTTCGTCCCCGCGTGTGTCCGCCTCCTGCGCGACCAACTCGGCCTCCCATACGCTCAACTCCCTCTTGTGCGGTGCTAGAAGCGGCGGCGGCGGCCGAATCCAAACCTGCCGACGAGGGCGGCACCATCGTCAACTGCTCAGACTGCGGCAACTCCATCGAGCCAACAGTGCTGGAGCATGCCAAGCGGTAGATCCTGGACACGCTCATGCCGTTGTGACCCGACAAGGAAGGACGTGCCACAGTGCCCCGCGCGGCGGTGCAAGGTGCCGGGATGGACCTTCGACGGAGCACAAGGTGCTGGACCTCAAGAACCGCATCAAGGCATCCACCGTGATCTGAAAGCACAAGATGCAGACCAAGGACTCCAGTCTCCAAGTCGCCATGAAGCTCCATCGTGAACATCGAGAAGCACGCGAGCAGTTCGAGCAGTCACAGTTCCAGTTCCTCGGCTCGCCGCGGTCACAGTTACCCGGCACGCCGCGGTTCGACTGGGGCGGTCGCCGGCACATGTGGGGGCGAGGCCCGTCGCCGTTGCGGCCTCGACGGGGGGAGGGGGGCGGTCGCTGGCGCAATTGGGGGTAATCGCGTCAGGGAGGAGAGTTGGGGAGAAAGAGGAAGTATAAAAGGTGTATGACACGTGGGACCCACAAGCACAGTAAGATATGAAGAGTGCAGTTTAAAGAGTCTCTTGGTTTGGCTTTCAATTTGGAAAACTTTTTATTGTTTAGCTAGTTTCTAAATCTTATATATATATATTGTGATTTTTGGAAAATAAATGCTCGTTAAACAAATTTGCAAAACTATACATCTGTCGCCGTACCATACGACGTTTGGTCTGTAAGCGCCATAAGGTACGACGGCAGACGACGTGGCACGGGGACGGGACACCAAGCGTCGTACCATACGGCGCTAGGGCTAAACGTCGTATGGTACGGTGTTTGGATCCATAACGCAAGGCGCTTGCAGGCTCTGCAAGCGCCAGAAGGGAGGAACTGGCGGTAGGCACCAACCGCCGTACGACACAGCGTTTGGCACCTGCCGCCGTGTCATATGACAATTTGTTTTTTTAATTTGGCTAACACTAGATACGCGAATTGTTGAATTACATAAACACTTAAAATGGCAGCTAGTCCTAAACGACGGTTGGAGGTTGACGGGGCGGGTGAGGAGAGAAGCTAACCGCCATTTAAAATAATCGATAAATTCAGTAAGTTCTTACTTTGGCTCTAACATTGCGGTCGAGTGGCTTGATCGGGTCATGCGCATAGTTGGCGCACATGAAGAACCTCATCCCGTAGGCGTAACCGAGAACCTTGCACTTGACAAGCTTGCAGTTGTCACCGCAGAAGCACATAGGAGTGTGGATCCCCTTTGGCACCGCAACATTATCCTTCCTCATGGTGAGGAACTCCAAGTCCAACTCAGGACCTGAGGAAGCCATTGCAAACCTACAAAACAAGATGAGAACAATCAGATTAGCAACATAGGAAAAATAATACAAATGAATGTGAGGAATTCAATGTTTTTAAACAATGAAATTAGTAGCAAATGAAACAGAATGCAAATGACATAAATTAATGAAGACACAACGAAATAGCGAGTCAATATTACAATACAATAGCGGTTCAATATTACAACACAATAACAGTCCCACACGAATAAAAGTTTTTATTGTTACAAAACAACTACGATCATATGATTCCACCACGGCCACGGGTACGACGTCCACGGCCACTGCATTCCATTCTGGAAGTACGATCACTGCATTCCTTCATTGTTGCGACAGTACGACGTCCACGGCCACTTCCACTTCCTAAAGGTGCTGGAGCATTGGAAAATAGGATGTTTCAGTGCATTTCTTGTAGGAGTGCCCTGGATTGTTGCACTTAGAGCATATCTGCACCGAACGACCAACTTCGGCCTCATCCATGTTGTTCCTAATCCTCTTCTTCTTGTGCTGACCAACACCTTGGCACATGTCTGGATCTGGATTTGGTATGTACAACGCATTTTCTTTGGGGTCTTTAGTAAAAGTATCAAGGAAGAGGTAGCCCTCAACAGTGTGGTTCCAAGTGTCTAGAATAGTTTGCTTCAAGAAGTATTTAGGCACGTACCAACCCCAGTGGTAACCATTAGTTGCATAGCATGCATCGATCACATGTGAGAAGGGGTAGTGTAACAGTTGCGGCTTCTGGCCAGAGCATGTGCAGCTCTCGTTCCCAATAATTGTAAGTTGTCTTCTTATTTCACCGTCTGCTTTTTGTGATTTGGACTGACACCTTATCTCATACTTCCACTTAACTTCATCTCCAGACTCACGTCGCAGAGGTTCTGCTAAGGCTCTGTGAGAAAGAGCCCTTCTCTGCTTTTTGTCCAAGTACTCAATCATTCATGCTGAATACACCCAGGTTCAGGATTGATTGGCTTCTTAGTTATCTCTTCTCATGCTTTTTTCATCAGATCATCTAATTTCTTCCAAATCTCATTGAACTTTCTCTCCTGATTTTGTGAACATAACTGCTTGAACAATTCTGTCAGTTCTTTGTTCTTGAACTGGCTATGAAAGTTTGCTCTCATATGCCTCATGCACCACCTGCTATGAACATCTGGCCATTGTGCTTCTCTGTGACGTTCTTGGCTACCATCTTTGATGTCATTCATTGCCTGTAGAATACCTTTGTGCCTATCGTGTGTCACGCACACGTTTGGCACATCCCCCACCACCATGTGCTTCAATCTCTCTAGAAACCAATACCAACTATCACCATTCTCTCCCTCTGCAAAAGCAATAGCCAAGGGCAACAACTGATTGCTGCCGTCTGCCACAACAGCTGTAAGGATTGTACCCTTGTATTTTCTTGTAAGAAATGTGCCATCTATGCAAATTACTGGCCGGCAATGTTTAAATGCTGCAATAGTGGGACCCAATGGTAAGAATGCCCGCTGCAAGACTTGCTTCCCTGGCCTTGATACTAGATTATAAGTCTTGATATCATAATAACTACCAGGATTTAGCATGGTAATTGTGTTTAGCAACCTAGGCAAATTGTCATAGGATGCTTCGTAAGTACCCCACCTCTTCTCCAGTACCTTCTTCTTCGCCTCAATTGCCAAGATAATGGACTTCGGCTCATAAGCAGTATTGTCCACAATCTTAGAGAACATCTGGCTGGCCACAAAACCGGTCGACAAATTCCGATGGCTTGCATCCAACTGGTCAAGTACACAAGTGTGATCCACAACAGATTTGACCTCCCAGTAATTTTTTCACTTGCCCTTAGAAGCATACACTCGAAAAGAACAATTGTGCTTCAGACAACCTACTTCATATATGTGTGGAGTACTCTTCAGTACCCTGAACTCTCTCTGCGAAGTCAAGGTGGCCCACCTCTTCACTGCATCCTTGAGTTCGACTGCACTCGAATACATGGCGCTGACACAAACCTGATTCTCTCTGTACTCCCAGGGCACATTCTCACAAGGATTGACAGTGAGGTGTGAGAAATTGTAGGTATCCCAGTCCCTTGGCACAAGGGGGTCATCCTCATCATCTGAGGAGTCCTCTTCCAACCCACGTTGATCGTCCCCGGGCCTCCATTTCGTACTGCCTCAGTACTTCTGGATTTACTTCTCCCTCGTCAATCGCACCACTCGCTTCAAAGGGTGTGGTGTCGTCTTCCTCCTGAACTCCTCCTTCTGCCTCAGTTGCAGCACCATCTCCTCGGATTCACCGTCATCACCAACATGAGCTTCCTGATGCACTTGACTACTAGACTCAGCCTTGTGAACAACTTGGACAAGTAAAATCACGGGCAAACCAATTTGGCATGCAGTCCTGATATAAGTCCTCCACTGTGCAGTGCCTTCAAGTGGCATAAGCTCCCAATACACTAGATCACTTCTGTTGATTAGTGCCATTATCAACAAGTCATGTCGCTCTACATCTACATGGAATGCCTTGTACAACCAGTTGGTTATGGCCCCTCAAGTTCTTTCTCCTGCTCTTCTAATTTCATGGTCAACCGAATCAAATTCTACCAAGTCAACCCCATCTCTACCATATCTAATTTGTCCATTACGAAAATGCAACTTGACAGTAACTACGTCCGACATGTCTGGAAAAAAATCACTATTAACAAGTAGGTTTAGTGATTACAGAAGCTATCTAGTCAGATCTACACTACATCTAATTCAATCTAGTGAATATACTTAAATCTACACTACCTAAATTTTAGTACCTATGTCCTCAGTATATCTACTTAAAACTACTGAATGCCCTTAAATCTAGTGAATCAACACTACCTATGTCCAAACTATATCTAAGTATATAGATTAACAAAGTTCAAAATAGTGTAGTACCTCAAACGAGACGAAAAACCGGCAGAGCTTCGCTCCTTCCACACCCTCCCCCTCACTCCCTTCTCCTCTCCACCTCTCTTTCTCTTTTTTTCTGAATTATTGTGCTATTTTCGGCTGAAATTCAGTGCTTTATAGGGGTGGGAACCCTAGCGCCATACGGTATGGCGCCTGCATCCTAGCGCCATACCGTACGACGCCTGCATCCTAGCATTGTACGGTATAGCGCCTGCATCCTAGCGCCCTACCGTATGGCGCCTGCATGTGGGACCCGTTAAGCAACGGCTACAGGCCGCCTAACACCTTGCGCTATGGCTAAGTGTCGTACCATACGGAGTTAGAGCCTGCTGCCGTCGTACCACTTGGCGGCCGCCATATGGTACGACGACAGATGTATAGTTTTGCAAATTTGTTTAGTGGGTATTTATTTTCCAAAAATCACGAATATATATATATATATATATTCTAAGTAGTAGCACTGTGTGAGAGGAGAGACACTTTTGTAATCATCAACAACTTGAACTCCAAGTTCATCTTCCTCCTCGCAACTCTATCTCGTTCCTGTCCTTGTTGTTCTTCCTATCCCCAATTCCTTTCTCCAATTCCTACCCCAACTACCCTGATGTTAACACAGAGTCCTCGAAGACGGGATGGACTGCTACATAGAGGTGACGGTGGAGTACCCGCCGACGACGATGCGGTGGCTTGTCAACCCAGTGGCGAAGGTCTCCGTCGCCAGCACGAGGGCGGACAGCGACCCGCTGCACTTCGCCACGACGGAGCTCCGATCGATGTCGTTCTTGTATCACGACATGTGGGGCCACCTGACAGAGACCACCTTGGAGAACAAGAGTGGACTGTTCATATAATTTGCCATCAAGGAGACCTTAACCTAACCTTCAGAAGAAAGTTTGGCAATAGAGAGGAAACAGAAATGGTAGAGCTTCTATCTCTTATAGAGAGTGTTCAACTTACAGATGCAAAAGATTAAGTGAAGTGGCTGTTTGAAAAATCTGGGTGTTTTACCACTTCCTCGCTGTACAATGAGCTAACCTTTTTACATGTTTTTTTTCCAATAAATGGTTAATGTGTGTGTGGAACACAAAAATCCCTCTAAAGATTAGGATTTTTCTTTGGCAAATTATAAATGATGAGGTTTAATCTGATGAAAATTTGAAAAAAAAAAAGGAACTGGCCAGGTTCCCTTGAGTGTAAGATGTGCGGGCAAATTGAATCAACTAACCATATTTTTTTCCATTGTGCTTTGGCTCAGTTCGGTTGGTGTGTCTGTAGAGATGTTTTGGAGTGGCCTTTTTCGCCCTCTTGTTCGGAAGACCTGCATGCTTTCTGTAGAGAGAGATCTAATAGACAGACTAAGAATGTCCTTTAACTATTTGGTTGTGTAGCTTGGAGTTTATGGCCGATTCGCAATGAGTTTATCTTCCAAGATATTGTGCTATCGTCGCCTAATATTGGTTTATATCGTGCTATTTCCTTTTTACATAAATGGAAGGTTCTGAACAAAGGGACGGATCAACAATGGATAGGATCGGTGATATAAAAGTTGAATCTTCAACTGTCATCATTAAGGCATGAAGACTGAAAAAAGCGTTTGCTTATGGGAAGCCGGAGATCTTAGGATGAAGCTCTGCTGTAGTTTCAGTTGTGGTGCCTCTTTGCTTACTCCTACCGAACTGTAATAATCTCCTTTCAGATCCAGGGCGTTTTTTGAACTATCTGTGTCTAGCTAGTGAAGTGATGGTTTGTTTCGAGTCTGGTAGAGTGAGGTGGTTTAGAGTTAGTTGCTAGCAGTATTCAGTTAGCTAGACCTTTTAGCTTTAATCAAAGCTAGAATCTCCTCTGCGCCGTCATGCTGACGATCGTCGTCGCCGCCGCGGGCCAGCTGCGCCACGTCAGCTCCCACGCCGACGCCGCGCCGTACGTCTCCCTCGCCATGCTCGGCGTCCAGGCTCTCGGCTACGGCGCGACGCTGGTCACAAACACCAAGATGCTGCCGGCGTGGCCGAGGCAGAGCTACATGCTCTACGCCGACCCTTTGGACTGCGCCGTGAGGGCGCTCACCCTCGCCGCCCTCCTCGTCACGGCGTGGCTGGCGCACAAGGTGTGGTCGTCCAGGGCTCGGGCGCGGGCGCGGGCGCGGTCACAGCTCGTGCCGGGGGACGGCGCAGTGCTCCTGTGCAGCCTCGCGGTGTATCTGGGCGGCCTCATCATCGTCCTCGCCGCCAACCAGCTGAGCACCAAAACCAATGGCGCGTCGGCGACGGCGACTCCGCCAAAATCCAGGGGGGACTACGCGGAAGCCGAGGTGATGCCGCCGTAGAACATGTGCTCGTGGGGCGACGTCGCCGAGCGGTACGTCGGCGCCATGAAGGAGTGGTTCTTGCTGCCGCAGGTCGTCGGCAACGCCCTCTGGCGGGTCAACTGCAAACCTTTCGCGGCGAGGTACTACGCCGGGCTCACCGCCGCGTGGCTGCTGCCGCATCTCTACGGGTATACGAACCTCCGGCCACCTGTCCCTGGGGCGCTCTACTACCATTCGAAGGCTGCTGCCATGGTGGATCCGGGCATCGGAGTCATGCTAGCTCTGAACTGAACTTTTATTCCTCATTTGATACTACCGTCAGGTTCCGTTAGCTATCTCGATTAACGGTAAATCCTAGATTAACCTCTCTATTTTGTTGATCAAAATAATATGCAAAATACCTTCAAAAGTTATGAAACATTTTTATGATATAACAGATAGAGCCGAACCCATTTTGGAAAAATCAAATATATACCTGTTAACATCTTAAAACTAAATTTCACCAAATTATGCGTCTTTTAAAGATTATTTGAATTTTTATGGCATAAAAAAGTTCATAAAATTATTCAATAAATCTTAAAATATTGATTATGGGATGAAGTAATTTATAAAATGAATATTATCATAAGTGAATAGGATAAGTTTGTATTCATAAACAAAAATATATTTTTGATTCAAAACTAACACTTTTTTTCAATCAAAGGCATTTGCCCAACTTTATTAGAAAGTTTAATAAGAACACAGATGATCGGAGTGTTGGGGTTGCCAACTTACAATAAAACACTCTTTTTTTTTTAAATAGGTAGCCCCTGCTTTTATAGAAAGCGATTAAGAGTTTGTTACAGACCCAACGGTACTGCTGGGGTTCCAGCTTACAATTCAAGCACGCACACATCAACAAGAAACCTAGCACAAGTCTATCCAGCTCGTCACACTCACCGACCCTTCTGAAACTTTTTACCAGAAACAAAGGAGACTAGCTAATACACCTTATATAAAAGACTCTACAGGTTGATGTTCCTTTCTTCTTTCCAGGAAAGCTTCCGTCCTCCCTCGAGCTTGAGCCATCATTTTGTCTAGCTTTGCCGCATCAGTACACCCCGGTCTCGCCCGCCATCTCTGCAGACATGTATGAATTTTGAACAAACCACCAGTAGGGTCTTTTGGGAACACCCCCTCTATAGCCATTTTATTGCGTGTAGTCCATATCGACCATAGAATCATTGCTAGCGCAAACAGTTTAAGCCATAACCCCCATCATGTAGCAGTAGCCAATTTTCCAGGAAGTCTTGTAAACTCCCCGGAGGGCGAACCCAACCCATTGCTTCTCTCAAACATCCCCAAATAAACCTGGCCAGCACACACGAAAAGAAAATGTGATCCGCGCTTTCCGGTTTGCCGCATACCGCACACTTTGGATTTCCTTTCCAATTCATCTTTTTCAGCGCCACCCCGGATTGAATTCTATCTTGACAGACTAACCACATAAATGTTTTAAGTTTCATTGGCAACTTACTCTTCCACAATTTCTTCATTCATTTGTTGGACACCCCCCGATATGATAAGTATCTGTACATTGATTTGTCGAGTTTCCAGGTCATCTTATCCCTGTCCCCATTTAGTTGTACTCCATTTAGCTTTTCCATCAACTCCCCCCATTGCAGCTCCTCAGTTGGGGTCAGTGGTCTTCTCAAGTCCAAGCACCATCCCCCCTCTGTGTAACATTCGCTTACTAGACACTTTTTGTCACTGCAGTACTCATATATTTGTGGGAAAGATAGCTTGAGCGGTATCTCCCCAATCCACACGTCCTCCCAAAAGTGCGTGTGTTTGCCATTATTCACCTTCATGACCACCCCCCCCCCCCCCCCCCGTTTAAGCTCGCCCTTCACTTTGTTAACCCCCTGCCAAAACTGAGATCCCCCCTTCCATTTGCAGTTTGGAAAAGCTTTTTTCCTCAAATATTTGTTTTCTAGTAATTGGCAGCACATATCATTCTCATCATGATTATACATTCTCCATGCCCATTTCAAAATTAAGGCCTCATTCAGGACCCTTGTATTGATGATACCTGCGCCCCCGAAATCTTTTGGAAGGCATGCGCGCTCCCATTTCACCATATGGTATTTGAACTTGTCTCCGTCACTCCCCCAAAAAAAACTTAGATCTTACTGTGTCCATTTGTCGGTGAGTCCCCTCATGCAACTGAAAGATACTCATCATGTAGATCGGCATGTTGCTCAGAGATGTGTTAGTTAGGATTAGTCTCCCCCCAGAGGTCAGATTCTTACCCTTCCATGGTTGTAGTTTGTTTCTCATTTTCCCCACAATACCCTTAAAAGCCCCCAAGCCAAGTCGTTTGTCGCTCATTGGAAATCCTAGGTATTTCATCGGAAGACTCCCCACTTGACAATTGAGCATGTTTGCAATTCTTAGTTCCGCCTCCCTATCCATACCAAAGGCCACCATTTCACTTTTGTGGTAGTTGATTTTTAGGCCAGAAAGCCATTCGAAGCAGTATAAAAGGAATTTCATGTTTGTGATGGACTCTTTATCCCCCCGACACATTAGCACGGTGTCGCCTGCATACTGTAGATGAGTTACCCCCCCCCCCTGGAATTAGGTGTGGTACCACCCCTCTGACGTATCCGTTCTTCTTGGCCTCGTCCATGATGTGGGCTAAGGCATCCGCCGCTAGGTTGAAGAGGAGGGGAGATAGTGGGTCCCCTTGCCTGAGCCCCCTATGAGTTCTAAAGTATGGCCCACTCACACCATTAATGTTTATACAAACTCTCCTCCATCTCACTGTGTTCATGATCCATCTTCTTAATTTATCATCAAAGCCTTTCCTGACTAGCACCTCCTCCACAAAGTCCCATCTAACACTATCGTATGTTTTCTCGAAATCAATTTTAAAAATCACCCCCTTAGCATGTTTTGCTTTGAGATCATGCATGTTCTTGTGTAGCATCACCGCTCCATCTGTTATCAGCCTCCCCCTGATGAACGCAGTCTGGCTGGTACTAATTAATTTTCTTGCATATGGGGTCAGTCTGTCCACCAGCAGTTTCGTGAAAATTTTGAAGCTGACATTTAGTAGACAAATGGGTCTGAATTGCTTCACATTGTTGGCATCTTGAACTTTTGGGACCAATGTGATCACCCCGTAGTTAAGTCTAGCAACATCCAGATTATTTAGATAAAAGTCATTCATCATCTCTAGCAGCTCCCCCTTTATTATATCCCAACAGTTTCTATAGGACGACACCCCAAAACCATCAGGCCCCGGGGCCGTATTTATCTTCATCCCAAAAACTGTCTTCTTTAGTTCTGCTTCCAGGATTGGTCTCAAAAGCTCCTCATTGCCATGTTGACTCACACAGTTTCATAGTCCTCTCTGGTTGTATCCCAAAGAGCTTCTTGTAGTAATCGTAAACCACCTCATTTATCTGTGTTTGGTCGGTTATCATCCCCCTCTCGTGTTCAAGCGATTGAATTGATTTCTTCCTTCTCCTGCCATTGGCCTTTAAGTGGAAAAAAGCGGTGTTGTCCTCCCCCTCTAAAGCATCTTTTCCCCCTGCCCTCTCTTGCCAGTAAATCTCTTCCGCCCCCATGATCTTCTCTAGTTCGTGCTCTAGCTCTAATCGAAGATCTAATTTATCCTTGTCCCATCCCCTATCGTCTTCTCCCCCATCTTTGTCTAGTTTCTGAATCTTGTTTAGTAGGTCCTCTCTCGCTCTCCGGTATCCCCCCTTAAATTGTGCCCCCACCCTTTTAGAAATCTCCTGAGATCAGTCAGCCCCACGTGCCATTTGTCCATCGAGGAAGCTACTTCCGGGCATTTACCCCTAGTCGTCTCCCATTTGGTCTTCACCATCTCAATAAACCCTTCCACATTGCACCATTGTTTTTCAAAGAAAAATTGTCTGCCCCCTCCCCCCGACTCCCGTTCCCCAGTGTTGAGCAGGAGGGGACAGTGATCTGACCCAATCCTGGTCAAGGTTGATAGTGTATAGAGAGGGTATCTGTTCTCCCATTCTGTCGTCACCAGCACCCTGTTAATGTTACTTCTGATTGGGCATTCTTGTTTGTTCGTCCAGGTGAATCTAGGTCCATCTCTATAAATTTCCCTTAAGCAGTGTCTCTCTATAAAAGTATTGAAAGCACCCATCAATCTAGTGTCCCCGCCCCCCGAACTCTTATCCGCTGCAGATCTGATGAGATTGTAATCCCCCCACCCAATGCAGAGCGGCAGAACGGCTCTGTTGCGTCTGTTATTGAGTTCCTCCAGAAAATCCAGTGACAATTCATGTCTGGCCGGTCCATATACACATATCATATCCCATCTGAAGTTCGTTTTCCTGTCTCTGACTGTCACCCCCACATAGTACTCACATGTTTCCCATTCTTCTACCTGTAGGTTGTCCTCCTTAACTCCCAGCAGGATCCCCCCCCCCCCCCGAGTGGCCCACTGCTGGGCTCCAATTCCAAGTGAACTCCGCCTGAGGGTTGATTTTTGCAAGATCTGTTTTGGAGAAGGTTTGTTTGATGGTTTCCTGCACCCCCAAGAAAACACTCTATATAACTCTACTAAACAGATCGTGACTGCTATCCTACATTGTCTACCATACCTCCACACAACGCAGACGCACCTTCGGCGGAGAAGGCGAATGCTCTGACGACCAAGACAACAATGGTAGAAGGGGGACGGGCACAACGTGCCCAACAGGGTTACGGTGCCCACGGGCGTCGCCATCGCAAGGCTTTCGCCAAATCTCCCTCCCCAACAAGCAGGGGCGGGCCTATAAGGAATCGATGCTCGTAGCCTAAGAGGGGGAGGAAGTGAATTAGGCAACTTCAAACCTTAACCTGTGGCTTCCACTACTTTGCATAAAGTAAACTAGATCATTTCTATCTAGATGTGCAATCTAAGGTTGATCTAGTGTGAAACCCTCATCCCAAAACAAGGTTTGCAACCTATAGTCAACTCTAGCAAGATACTACTCTAGGAAAGTAAAGGCAAACAAGGATTGCAAGAAAGTAGAGCGGAAACGTAAAAGGGATGAGAGGAAGCAAACTCTTGGCACACAATTTATCCCGTGGTATCGGTAGGCACTAAACCACCCCTAGTCCATGTTGTTGAAACACTCACACAAGAGTATTGCTTCCCAGTCACCATGTCTCTTCCAAGAGCACCACTTGACTTGCCACTAAGGCACTCGCCAAGCTCCCTTGGTTAACTAAGGAGCTTCTCCACTAAGGGAATGGGGTCTCCACGTCTCCCATACAAAGTGTCCTCGTCGCTGCACACCAAGATCGGAGGGTCGAAGACGATTGCCGGTGAGCCACTCAAGGCCCCAAGGCTTCCGATGCACCTTGTACAACTTGATTCACTCAAGAATCACCTCACAAGGTTGGCACACCTTGCACTCACTCAACTCTAAGCTAAGCCTAGCACTAAGCACACACACAATGCATGTGCAAGTCTATGGATGAGAAATTTAGTACTTGTATGGCTTGGATATGATCTTGTATGTGTCTCACACTCCTCTGCACTTCCACACAATCCAGCAACCTCAAATAGGTGAGTGGAAGGGGTATAAATAGCCCAAGGCACCAAACTAGCTGTTGGCTAACGGCTACAGAAAACTGTACCATCAGATGATCTGGTGCTCCCTTTTTCATAGGTGTCGGTTCATCCAGAGCCCTTCCACATCACTTAGCAGTTGCAACTTGCTAACACAATTCATCCGACGTTTGCACTGACGGGGTCCTCACTTAACCGTCGGTTCATCCAGTGCTGAAGGGTTCCACGCCAAAACTTTACTGTTAGCATTTTTGTAGCCGTTAGATGAACTGTTGCTTCTCTCCCTTTGACCATCGGTTCATCCAGTGCTGATACATCCGCAACTAGCTGCTCTCTGTCTTGATTTCACTTATCATCGGATAGACCGACGGTGCCTGTCAATGGACCGTCGGTTCATCCAGCGCCCTCTGCTTCGCTGCTTCATTCCTGCCATTTATCTGGTGCATTTATCATGACATACTAGCTTGGCATCTTTGCTTTGTTTGTGGCATGACATGTTAACTTGGCATGGTATGTTAACTTGGTAATATCCATGGGATCTAAAATGCCTACAAAGACATGCTAGACAATTTGGTTAGTCCCATTGATTGTGTTTTCATGAATCACCAAATTCAACTCGAACAAATGGCATATGAGGCCATGTTCACTACAGGGCTCAGTATTGATGCATGGGTATTCAGCTAAATACCCAAAAAAAATAGGCAAAACAATTTATACACATGGTATATAGCATGTATATGTAACAAAAATAGAACATTACCTCACAAAACAGACTTACCAATCTCATATTGACTCTTGGGCTCAAATGGCTTACTTCTCAATCTTATTTTGATATTTAATTATATGCTATAAATCAATACTTTAGGCTAGCAAAGATTTTTTTTGTCCTTTAAAAATTTTGAATACTCAAACCTCAAATCCTGGGTCCGCTCCTGCCAACAAGCACAAACGATGTAGACCGTCCTCGTGCCTGCCACCATCGTCATCGTAGTCATGCAGCAACGTCTGCCCCAATAGAACACGTAGACGTGCCGACGACATAGCAGACGGTCGATAGAAGCATCTCCATTGCAGCTACTAGCCATCACCCATACGCGGTGACCTCTATCGACGTCGCCGCAGGCCCAATGCCCTCATGCGGCCATCCCTGCAATGGATGCAAGGTACTTCACCTGAGCGCGGCCATCACGGATCGTCGACGCCGCTGCAGGCCACCTCTGGCGCCCTTCTCCCAGGTTCCAACTAACGAATCTGCCCCTGCAGGAGGTAGATCAGGCGTGGAGGGCTGTAGATCTAGCCCCCAGTGGCTAGCTTCGATCGGGCGGTCGGCAAGGTCATTGGCCGGCCGACGAGGTTGCAAGCACCTGCAACACGAGAGAGGAGGACCTCGCCGCCATCTTCCTTGCATCCGGTGGGCTTCCATTGATCAGAAAAACACTTTTTTCTGATGTTGTTAAACTTGAATAGTACTCTCTTTTCTGATCGGGTAATGCATGTTTCCTCCTCGAATCAAACATTTTGCTTTCCCGTAAGAAAACATATGAATTTTGCTTTCCCACAGAAAAAAGAGACTTTTTTCTGATGTTGTTAAACTTGATGCTTTCCCACAGGAAAACATCCGGTGGGCTTCCATTGATCAGAAAAACTTTTTTTTTCTGATGTTGTTAAACTTGAATAGTACTCTCTTTTCTGATCGGGTAATGTATGTTTCCTCCTCGAATCAAACATTCTGCTTTCCCGTAGGAAAACATATGAATTCTGCTTTCCCACAGAAAAGAGAGACATTTTGATATTTGATATTAAATTTGTAAGCCTTTCAAAATTTGACACTCCTATCACAATCACAAGTGGGGTCACTTTGAGTTATTGACACGTGGTCATGTGTCGAATCTTGAAAAGCTTGCGAACTCAAGTCAAATTTTGAAATTTCTCAAAAAAAAAGGATTTTGGCATACTCCGTACTTGTCTGTTGTCTTTACTCTCTATCAAGTCAACCACATGTTATCTCGTTCAATGTCTAACAAGTTGTCCTTTTGCATTATCCCCATGATTCAATCAACTTGGCACAGATCCATCCTTGGTCTCTCGCGTAGCATCTTCTTGATCCTGGGGGATACGAAGCACATGAGCCCATCAGTCCATGTGGGCAGATTCCTCGGTCAACCATCAACTTTCCTACAGTCAACTACCCTCCAGCTAGCCCCACAACACCGCCGGAATTCAGAACATTTTTGACTCGTGGTGCCTCCTTGAGCACTCAAGGTGTTGGAATTGTGTCGAATATTATGTACTAGTTGGTTACATTTGGACTTGAAGTTGTATTAGCGGTAGGGTGTAGAGTACGTGTCGGACTCTTGTAACCCGGGCTCCTCATAAATATGAGAGGAGGACTATTGTTGTAACCATGACGACATAGCGACAGGCTCGCAGGGGAAGGCGGCGTATTGCCGGGATCTGGAGCGGCCGGTGTTGCGATTTGGGGAGGTGCGCCCGTAGTCATACCCCGGGGATGTAGGCTTCGGCTGAACCTCGTTAACAAATATCGTGCCTCCGGTGTCGTCTGTGATTCTCGCATACTTTATCTCAGTAGATCAATTATTGCTTCCGCGCGCGCTATTATTCTAACAAGTGGTATCAAGAGCTTTGGTTAGATTGGATCTAGAGACGGTATAGAGATCACCATGGAGGCGCGAGGATCATACTCGACGAGCGCTGCGGAACTGCTCGATGCGGCGCAAGGTGGAGCATGGCAGCGATCGACGATTCGATCGGTGGTGTCGGACACTCTGAGCAGGAGGCTTGGACCGTTCGACGGGCTGCGATTGGTGAGGATCGACCAGGCGTGGTGATCGGACCAACACAGTGGCCGTTGAAGACGACGCGATCAGGGCGGCGGCTTCGGCTCGGGATCAGACCGGCGACCAGACGCAGGTGACGGCCGGAGAGATTGGAGCATGGGAGCATCACAACTACGGTGATGTAACCGGTGTTGTACAAAGGTGGTATTGTGACACGACGAGCAGATTGTGTCGATGATACGGGTGGTCATGGTACGACACGTTCATGCACACGCAGTGCATGAAGACGCACCTGTGCGGCAGAGTCGGTGTACGGAGGGTGCACGCGGCAGAGCTGGCAGCAGGGCGTGGACGAAGATTTGTCGCCGGTGGTGAGGAGACTGTACGGAATTGTTGCGGGCGGAGATACAGCAGCGGGGCGTGAGAAGGCGTTAATTGTTGGTGTTCGGGTGGCCTACGTGTATATGGATCGAAGTAATATGCGGTCTCGTTGATGCGGAGGCTTGTCATAATCGATTTCCATGAAGGCCAGGAGACCAGGGCAGCAGCTGGATACGCAAGATTCTCGAAAGCCTAGGTGCAGGCAGGAACAGGACTCATGCAAAGCTTCCAGGCGTTGTTGGCATATGTGGACATGTATAGAGACGCATCATTTATTTCCTAGTCAGTCTTTGCACATGCAAAGAAAATAAAAGGAAGGTGTTTTGGTGGCTTGGTATACTAGTTCCACGTGGTGCTTAAGGAAGCTTTACGGAGAGTTACTTGGTGCAAGGCTGCAGACTCAATTGGCTTGTGGGAACCGGATACGGACTGGTGCACACGCGAGCAACAGAGTTGTGTACGACTCGGAACAGAAGCCACATGCGGTACGGGTAAAGGTCGAGCACATAAAACCAGGCACAGAGGAGCCTTGGAGGCAGATCGACGTAATAGTAATCGTCTCGATTGAGCGATTGTCTAGGAGGTCGGTCAGCTAGGAGGGTGTTGTGCAGGGCGTTTGTGATCGACAGAAGAGCTCTTTGGCAGGCAATCTGGCGGGTTCAGAAAGCGGGAGCAAGGAGCGTGTGGATTCGTCGGTTGACAAGGTCGACAAGTCGGACGGATCGGGCGGTGTTACCAGCGGCAAAGGGTCGGTCAATCCGCGTGTCGGCAGAATGTCGATGGACAAGGTGTCGACAGTTAGCAGATTTGAGGTGGTGAAGTTCGATGGTTCTGGTAACTTCGGATTATGGCAGATAAGGGTCAAGGATCTGTTGACGCAACAGGGGAACTTGACGGGTCTGGCCGAGAAGAAGCCAGAGAAGATGGAGGCAGATGACTGGGAGGAGAAGCAGACGCTAGCGGCCGCAACCATACGGCTATGTCTGTCAGACCAGGTCATGCACCATGTGATCGGACTAAAGACACCGAAGGAAATCTGGGACAAGCTGGAAACTCAATTCATGTCGAAGACCGTGACGATCAAGTTGTATCTGAAGCAGAAGTTATATGAGCTGAAGATGCAAGAGGGGTCAGATCTAGCTGGGCACATCAATGTTTTCAGTCAGATGGTCACAGACCTGGAGCAACTGGGTGTGAAGATTGAAACTGAAGACAAGGCGATTATTCTTCTGTGTTCACTTCCATCATCTTATGAGCATGTGGTCACGACTTTGACGTACGGCAAGGAAAGCATCAAAGTTGAGGATATTACTGCAGCGTTATTGGCTCGAGAGCTGAGGATAAAGAACGGTGCAGTGGATGGTCCTCTGGGTGATGCGTTGCTGGTCAGAGGTAAAGCAAGGAGAAGGTGAAGAAAAAGAAGAAGAAGAAAGTGCGGTGCTATGATTGAGGTGAGCTAGGACATGTGAGGAGAGATTGTCCAGAAAAGTATAAGAAGGCAAGTGCTAATGTTGCAATGTCTAAGAGTGACTCGGACAGCGATGGTGATGTTCTCTCAGTATCAAACAGCGTGCAGTCAACTGAAGCGTGGATGTTAGATTCAACTAGCTCTTTTCATGCAACACACAAGAGGGAGTGGTTCACTTCATACAAGTCTGGTGATTTTGGCTTAGCTTATTTGGGTGATGACACGGGTTACCGTGCTATCGGAGTAGGCGACATCAAGATCAAGATGCGAGGTGGAGTTGAACAGGTGCTTCGGGGTGTTAGACATGTGCCAGGGTTGCGTAGGAATCTAATTTTGCTTGGAGCTCTACATGGTGATGGTATGTTATTCCGGGCTGAACCGGATTTGAAGACCATGAAGATCATGAAGGGAGACGAGACTGTGATGATAGGAGAGAGGACAGTGTCGCATCTGTACAAGCTGCAAGGGTGCACAGTTGCAGGTGGAGTCATGGAAGATGGAGTTGCAGGGGTAGCAGTGTTTTCTGAAGGCGGCGGGTTTGAGGTAAGGTCAGACTCGTCGGGTGGCTCGCCTTGAGCTACAAAGTCAACAACCCAAGTCCGGTGTACACGGAGGTTCGCGCATGACGGCTTCAAGATGGTGAATATTCGCCAAGGTGGAGTTTGTTGGAATTGTGTCGAATATTGTGTACTAGTTGGTTACGTTTGGACTAGGAGTTGTATTAGCGGTAGGGTGTAGAGTACGTGTCGGACTCTTGTAACCCGGGCTCCTCATAAATATGAGAGGAGGACCGCTGTTGTAACCATGACGACATAGCGACAGGCTTGCAGGGGAAGGCGGCGTATTACCGGGATCTGGAGTGGCCGGTGTTGCGATTTGGGGAGGTGCGCCCGTAGTCATGCCTCGGGGATGTAGGTTTCGGCTGAACCTCGTTAACAAATATCGTGCCTCCGGTGTCGTCTGTGATTCTCGCATACTTTATCTCAGTAGATCAATTATTGCTTCCGCGCGCGCTATTATTCTAACACAAGGAGTCAATAAAATCTGCAATTGCCGCTGGGAACCTCCTCGCTGAATTCTACAGTTTCTCCTACCGGCCAAACTTCCATGGAAGCCGGCAACAAAACAGTCCCAAGCTTGCTGCTGAATCTCGCTGCCTTGCTCGTCTTGCCATGTCTCGCGGCTGCCGCCGTCTCCTCCAATCAGTCGTTCCAACCAAGCATGTCGAAAGGGCCCGATATCCATCATGGCAAATCCCCGTTCGCCAACGTCGAGCGGCACTGCCAGTCCGTGCTCTCCTCAGCCACGGAGCTCAGGTACGAAGATGCCGACAACATGCCGTCGCTGAAGTTCAAGCTATCATTCGTAGATGGAGACTGGAGCCAGGACGCCGGTGAAGCTCCCCTGCTTCCGTCCCATGGAAGCTCTGCAGATGCCGCGACGGATGCGTCCTTCCTGCTGTTCGAGATGGGGGACATGGCGCCACAGCGGAGGGCTCGGACCGCCCTCAACGCTAGCGGGATCCTTAGCCTCACCTTCACCCACAACAGCAGCTCCCCGCACATGGAACAACAAGAGTCGCCGGAGCTCGAGCTCCGGCCAAGGATCGTCAGGCTCCGTATAATATTCCAAGGTTTGTACACCGAGACGAAGTCGTCGGAGAGCGGCGGCGAGAGGGTGCTGTGCATGGTCGGACATGTTACAAAATTAACATGGTCTAAGATTAATTTGATTCCCGAAATACTACTAGCAATAAGAAATAGATACGCTAGTACTTCAAAAATACAAGAGGGATCAACAAACCCTACACATGCTAGGAATACATAAAAGGAACAGATCCAAACATCTATCATGGCATGTGCAGGAAGAGATGCAGACGGTATACTTACAGTGCAACACACGCGAGGTTGATGACGGTCGGAAGTCGAGGACGATGTAGATGTAGTCGATGTAGGCGTGGACGAAGTCGGAGTAGAGGAAGCAGTGACGAGCGGTCGCTAGTACGCTTCCCAGAAACCTAATCGCCGGCACCCGTGCAGGCCTTCAGATCACCGGCGTTGGTTCGGAGACACCGCCCTCCCTCGATCCGCTGCACGGCGGACGGAGGAACGGCAGAAGCTCGGACGGCGGCGCGCGCAGCGGAGTAGATGAGAAAGCGAGTTGTGGCGTAGGTCTTCCCGTCAAAAGGACGTCTCCTTTTATAGAGAAGGCCCCGAACCGCCCATGTTTCGATCTGCCAGATATCCAGGAACCGCCCCCTGGTATCTCTCGACGTCCACCCACGAAGCCGCCGCACGTTCGAGGACGTGCTTATCCCGCTCCGAGGGCAGACGTGGCAGTCTAGGTGTTGGCGATGTGGACCAAAACAAAACAGTACGAAAAAGGGAAACACCGATTAGAAACACGTCGCGATCGCGCATCGTCACAAGTCACGCGATACGCGCGCGCGTGTGTTCTCTAGCTCATACTCAATCACTTAGAGTATTCTACAAGAGCCTCCCTTATATGTTGGTCCTCATCTCCATAGAATAGCAAGGTGGCACTAAACCTCCCTTGCATTCCCTCCACACCACATTGACTTTCCTATATGGAATAGTGGCCCAATGAATTGCAGCCCAATGGAGTGCACAAAATAGTATTGGGCCATATATTCCAACAGGACACACCGTTTTGCCCGCCTGCAGCAGCAACTGCACGGAAAGGGCCCAGAACCGTGGCCGCGGCGGCACCTTCAAGCTACCCGTCGTTGACGACGGCGACATTCTTCTCGTGCTCCGGTACCCGAAGGCGACCTCGCTGACAACTCGCGCCGTGCGCGGCGAGATGATGAGCACGAGCGCCAAGTCCGATGCCGCCTACTTCGACACCGTCCGCTTGGTGTCGCAGCTCGCCTTCGGGTACAGCTCCGATTACCGATTCCAGCCAGAAGATGCGGAGCTCGATGCCGTCGCTGTCGCTGGGTGCGGTGACGACCCGCTCGTCCATGGCGGCGACACCATGGACATCGAGAACCTGAACAGCGGCGCCCCTATCTGCGACGTCATCTACCAATCCGGTCCCAATCGCCAGAACCAGGTGATGGAAGTGATTCCAAACCGGGGCTGCAAGGGGACAGACGCGTTCTGCAGCCGTGTCGGGCCGTTCAAGACCACCTGCCGCCCCGGCACAAGCGCTACGGCGGACACGGCGGCGTTCACCCGTTCCGCCGCAGTCGCGATGCAGGGCCTCAAGTGCAAGCGGGCGTCCAGCGTCAGCGGCACGGAGGCAGCCGCGAGGATGGCGGCCGTGTTCCGCTACGTGCCGCCGTGGGAGCACCAGCCCACGGCGGCGAGGCGGACCGGTCTGACCGCCATGACCCTGTCGGCCGAGGGCGTGTGGAACGCGTCCACGGGACGGGCCTGCATGGTGGGCTGTTTCGGCGTCGGCGAGGAACCGTGCCGCCACCGCGTGACACTGTCCGTCCGGACGGTGTTCTCCATGAGTCGCCGCGGCTTCCTCGTTGGACGGATAACCTCCATGGACGGGTGCTACGCACCGCTGTCGTTCGAACAACGCGTAGACCCCAGGTTTGGCCGCTACGGGGCGTCGCCGGCGGCGTCGCTGCGCATGTCGTACACCTACACCAAGGTCGAACAGGCTCGGGAGCTCCTCCTTCGGCGCAGCGAGCCGTCGGATTTCGCGACGGCTTCGTGGCGAAGTCGCTGCTCAGCTATCCGAACATCGCCGGCGGTGACGATGACATGGTGAGCCTCTCCAACCTCGCCAACAACCTTGGTCTCCGATTTCAGCGCGTGGGGAAGCCGCCGTTCGTGCCGGAGCCGTGCTTCCAACTCGAGATACTCTCCATTGGCACCCTCGTCGGAAGCTACTCTCCCCAATTTCAAGGTAGCAGGTCTAGTGCGTGGATCGAACTACTTCGCAGACTCCGTGCCGTGGAGAATCTGCAGGTCCTGAACGTGTCCGCGGAGTTCATGGAGACCAAGAACTCCCTCAGTCCGATTCCTGTGATGTCACTGGAGGGCGTGTACAACCCTCATGACGGGCGAATGCACCTGATCGGCTGCTGGAACGTCGTCGACGCGCCATGGCGGCGAGCCGTGTCGGAGAGAAGCAGAGACGATGACCTCGAAGACGGGATGGACTGTTCCGTGGAGGTGACGGTGGAGTACCCGCCGACGACGACGCGGTGGCTGCCGATCGGCCAGACGTCGAAGGTCTCCGTCGCCAGCACGAGGGGGGAAGACGACCCGCTGCACTTCGACAGGACAGAGCTCCAGTCGACGCCCGTCGTGTACCGTGACCAGCCGTGGGACGAGCTGGTGAAGCCGGTTTTGGAGGGGCTTCTCTGCATCACCGTGCTGTCGGTTGCTCGAATTGTTTTCGTGCCTGTTGCGTTCTTTCAGCTGTTCGGGTAGCCGTTCTTTGAGATCTTCCAACCAACCGTAAAATGGTTTATTAAGCAGATTAATCATCTGCCGGCCGGGACAATTTCCTCGCATCTGTAAACTCTATTCTTCGTTCTAAGTTTGCAGCGAACAAAACAACGATGTGGTTGTTGGATAGAAAAACACAAAACGGCGTGCTGCAATAGGCCGGACGTGGCATATATAATGATGTGCATAGCACCATCTTCGACGATACCAAAAGTTACAGTTTTGTATTATCTTCAGGAATGGTGTTACAGTGGAACGACGGCAGCAAGGTCGCACGCTTCAGGGCGATATGGCTCAGCCTCGCCGCCTGGGCACTCTACGCTCTCCTCCAGGCGCCGAACACGCCAGGCTTTGTCGTCATCGTCGAGGTCGTCGAGGTGCTGCTCGCCGCCGTTTGCCTCGCCACCCTGGCGCGAATGGTGTTTTGCCCGGAGCACATCGTCGGGGCGCGGCCCTGGGAAGGTGACGACGGCGAGGGCGTCGTGGCCGTCCTTCCTTTGGTTGACGGTCAGGTACCTCGCGTCAACGACGACGACGACGAGTGCGCGGGGAGCGCCCGGGTGGAAGGGGTTCGGGCCGCTGTCGTCGCGCGCTCGTACGAGCACGGCGGCGAGGTCGACGGCGGCTTCGTGGCGGAGTGCGCGGTGTGCCTGGGCGAGGTGGAGGTCGGGGAGGCGGTGAAGCGGTTGCCGGTGTGCCTGCACGTGTTCCACGGGATGTGCATCGACGGGTGGCTGCGCGGCCACTCGACGTGCCCGGTCTGCCGGTGCGGCTTCTTCGCGCCGTCCGCGGGCGAGATGGTGTGAGCAACGAGTGTGAGTGTGTGACAACCAATGTTTTTAAATCGTCCGATTAATCACGATTAATCACCCTTATCGCTCAGCACGTACCGATAAGTACTAGCGACTTGATTTGCTCGATTAGAAAGCTGATCGTCCGATTAATCATGAACTAATCACGATTATTCGTCCGATTTGACTTAGGACGATAAGTTTTGACTGACAAAATTGCTGGACCGAAATACATATGTGTGCTTAGATTGTTTTATGCTGGTATTTGAGCCCATTAGGTTCGATAATACGATTTGAAAATATTGAAAGACAGAGATAAAAAGAATCCTGGTAACAACTTAGTTTCTTTCTTTGTTCCTTAAGCACTTTAATCTCTGTATTCTGTGATGAATAATTAATATGATGGCCTTGCATATGAGCTACAAATTTAGCAAAACGAGTTATCAACCTCTGTTGTAGCATCTGGATGTGAGCTTTGTTGGAGCGCTTTTGCTCATGTAAGTAGTTTACATTTGTTTGCTGCAAGACAAGTGGTCAAATTGATATTGCATTAATACTGTTGTCATCATTTGAGACCTTGTTTAATTATATGCTTGCTGCTTGCTATGATTTGCTAGTTTCTTATCTTTCAAAATTGTATAGCTAGTATATACTATATGGTATGTATATTAGTCCTATAATCCTTGGGACGATTATACTACCGATCAGGTCGATTGGCCTCGATTAATCGGTCTTATCGACGACTTATCACGATTAATCATCTTATCGGTATCCTTACGATAAAGTTCGATAATACGATTTGAAAACATTGGTGACAACTGACAACTTCGTTCACTTCGTCTGTGCTTGCCGTCTCCATGTTTCTTTCAAGCACTGGTCAAGAAAACTAATGGACAGAAAAACAATAGGATCCTCAATTTATTATCCCCATTACCTATTGGCCATTGACATTGATGCCTTGACGGTCAAGAGCCAGGCAAAAAAACACAAAGCCCAATCAGATGCAAGTAGTAGAGATGAAAACAGTCAGGATAGACAAAAAAAATTCATAGCCCAATCACATGCATGCAGCATAGAGACTCATCGGGACATCACACCAAGATAAACTAAGCAGGTGGAGTAAGACTGCCTTTACGGTTTTTCATTAAGAAAAAAGAATTTTTTTTCCAACTAGAAAACCTCCGAACCCCGGTTTCACCGGCGAGAAGTTTTTTTAAACCAGCTACATAATTCGCTCCAATGAGCAAATGTGCTTGTAGTCCAATGGTAGGACGGTTTAGTGGGACGCTACCCACCAGGGTTCAAATCCTGGTGCTCGCACTTTTTTCTGGATTTATTCCGGGATTTTCCGGCGTTATGCACTAAGTGGAAAGCGGCGTTCCCGTCGACGACGATGCACCAGTGGTGACTTCGGAAATCTCCAGATCTGCTGGTGCTCAGTGAGCGTCTGTGTTGTACTGTGTAATTCTAAAAAAATGCTCCAATGAGGAATCGAACCTGGGTCTCCTGATTGCGACCATATCTCAACCCCTCCAATCAAGTAGACTAGAGAAGCTTCGGTACGTCCCACAAATATAGGGTAAGGTTCTCCAGCTGTACAACCAAGATGTTTTCAGAGGTGTTTGGATCGTTTGGTCACAGTTGAGCCATTATGACATGGAATGTTCAAATGCTAATCAGAAGAATTAAATGGTTACTGTAGTACCACATTATCAAATCAGGAACTAATTATGGATTCGTTTCACGAGTTAGCCTACATATATTTAATAACTAATTATGGATTCGTTTCACGAATTAGCCTACATATATTTAATACTTCTAATTAGTATCAAACATCGAATGTGATATGAGCTAAAGTTTAGCCTCTAGTATTATTTTCCACAAGTTTGATATGATATCTACCAACTTGTCCGAGCGGCTTGAACGACCCTATCCTGGAGTTTCACCAAAATTCTCACCTAGAAGACCGTGTCAGTTCATTTCTTCACTTTGCGCATGCTTCCCTAAGCGCCAAAATTTTAAGAAAGGTAAATCAAGAATTTTACTTCAACCTCTTGAGGGGCAAAAAGTGTATATGCCCCCCTAGCTCTAGGAGGTTACATTAGCTGACACTAAATTTTACTATATAATCAAATATTTTGACCCTAGCCCCCTCTGGATCTCACATCAAGTTCTGGTGATGGTCGCTGACTAGTAGTGTATGGTACTTCGATGCCAAACAGCAAAAAGGTGATGACCTGCTCGCGGTGCTATATATGATCGTGGAGACTATACATCGCCGAAGCAACGTATAGCACTCCATCACGCCGCGTCCGGCGTGGGGTTTTTTCTTCTTTTTTTATTTATATTTTCTTTTTAGTTTCGTTTTTCTGTTTTTATATGTTTTCTATTTCTTTCTATTTATTCTTCTTTCATTTTATTTTCTATATCCTTTTCTATTTTTATTTTTATTGTTTTATTCTTATTTCTTCTTTCCTTATTTATTTATTTATATTTTCTATTTTTTATTTTATTTATTTTGTTTCTATTTTCATCTTTTTTTAATTTCTTTTTTTATATATTTTCTCTCAGTGAATATTTGTTTCCTTTCAATGAGTTTTCCCTCTTGAGCGAATATCTGTTTCGCATGAGTGAATATTTGTTTCGCCTCAGTGAATTCCACTTCAAATTATTTTTTCCTTTCAATGAATTTTTCTCTAAGTGAATATGAAAAAAATCACTGCAAATTATTTTATCTCAGTGAATATTTGTTCCTCTTTATTGCATATTCATTTCTCCTCGGTGAATATTTGTTCAACCTTAGTGAATATTTATTCCCCTTCAGCACAATATTTGTTTCACAACTGTGAAAATTTGTTCCCCTTTGATGAATAATTTGTTTGGTACGTATTTTTTTTGTTCCAATCATTTATAGAATTTGTTCCACACGTATACAAATTTGTTCCGACAATTCATATAATTTGTTCGGTACGTACAAATTTTTTGTTTTGGCAGTTTGTAGAATTTGTTCGACATGTATACATATTTGTTCCAGTTCGTATAATTTGTTCGGTACGTACAAATATTTTGTTCTGATAATTTGTAAAATTTGTTCGACAAGTATACATATTTGTTCCAGCAGTTCATTTAATTTATTTGGTACGTACAAATATTTTGTTCTAGTAGTTGGTATAATTTGTTCGACACATATACATATTTGTTCCGGCATTTCATATAATTTGTTCGGTGCATACAAATGTTTTGTTCTGCTAGTTTGTAAATTTTGTTCTACGATTATATATTGCACAAAATATATAACCTTAATTAAAAATACGAATAAAAAAGTTTGTCAAAATATAGTCAAGTGAAATTTTGTTTTGAAGTATTATTATTATTAGAAATCTAATAGTGCAATCGAAATTTAATTTTAATTGTTGATTTATGATTTATAGATTTTTTAAATTTGAAAAAACTTTTCAGCTGAATGACATTATCTTTATTGTCTATATTCACATGCATGCAAGAAAGCACCCAGACTTCTCGTGTGACCTCCCATACTTATCATGTGGACTTTTCCCCCGGCGTGATGAAATGTTTTTCATCACCGCGGTGATGCATAACCGCACTCGTACATGATGGCTCAATATGCACTCTTCGTGTTCCTACAAAAAATGGCGGCCATATGAGATGGTAGCAGAGAACCCATTGGTCACGATAGCGCATGAGAGTGGGGTCAGTTAGTTGCCAATGGTGTAGTGTCGGAGCATTGCAGAAGGGATGATTGTTGAGTGGCACAAATCGAAAGAAGCCGACGAGTGGAGCAAATGAACGAGGCCTGGCTAATTCGCAATGTTGAGTTTGCGGGTGGTCGTAGCGTCACTCCCACACGATCGATCTGCACATGAATCCCGCCCCCATGTGCGCGGACCCCAGAGTCCTCCGCCTCCCACCAATCTTCGCTTTCTCTTTCCTCTATCATGACTACAGCGGTGCTACGACGGGAGATCCGGACGGGCTACGGTGGCGCACTCTCCCGAGCAAGCTCCTCAGGGGAGCAGCGGGGCGCTCCCAGCGACAAGCTCCATGGGAAGAGCAGCAATGCGCCTCTAGCTTCCCCTTGGGAGGTCCAGACGGGGTGCTGTCGGGAGCAGCGGCAAGGGCGGCGAGCTCCCCGGCTGCGGCGGTGCGCTCACCCGCAGCAGCCGCGCCGAGCTCCCGGCACAGCGGCGGCGGCGAGCGGTAGGTGCATCATTTTTTTCATTTTTTTGCAACACCTTTTACATAATTTGTTCCAGATTATTTGGTAATTTTTTTCTTCAAAAAGTTTGACAAAATCTTTTGTGCCAATTTTTTTAAAAAAATTGTCTTATTTTTTATAATTTTATTTGTTTTCATAAAACATTTTGTTCCTGATTTGTTTGATAAACTTTTTTTGAAAATTTTGATAAAATATTTATGCCTGCAATTTTTTAAAAAAACTTTTTGTTCCAAATTTTTTGTTTCAATTTCTTACCCTATAATTTTAAACTTTTTTCTTCCCGATTTCTTTGATATACTTTTGTTTCAATGTTTTTCGACAAAAACTTAGTGACTACATGTTTTCAAAAACTTTTATCACAAATTGTTTTTCAACCTTTTTCTAATTTAATACAGATGGTTGTTTTGGAAATCTTTTATGAACAAAGCTATATTACAGCCGACTATAATATTAGCTTCGAGTACAGTCACCCCATTTCTGAAAAGGAGATTAATCCAGCAGCCGAACAGGTACTTTTCTGGCACAGGCGGTCAAGTTTGTTAGGACCTGTCATGTCGGCATATGTCTGTATGATGCACGTAATTATCACACTCGAATGACCAACCATGCACATAAATTGAACCACAAAGTGAGAAATAACACACAAAAAATACGTAGGAGCACATTCTCCGATTTGTTCATGCAAATACACCAACCTAATTTGCATAACTTAGGATTTACATAGACTATTTACACACATAAAATTGGTTCCCCGCGTCCTCCCTTTAATAAAAGAAGCATCATGATTCAGGGAGGGCCTACACAGGTATCTCAAATACAAATTATTGTACTTCATACTTGCATAGCTGGTGAGCTCCTTCCATGAAATTCTACAATGAGAAAAAAGGACCAACATAGCATGTAGCACATAGTAAAAAGAGGGGAAAAACCAAAAGTCCAAAATAAAGTTGGACGATGCAAAGAACTAGTTGATCCTTCAACAGAGGCACTCCAAATAAATAAAAATATTGAAAATTGCCTAGACAATTGCATTGTTTTGATTGTTCCATAACCTTAATTGCATGATATGTACAATATAATTTCCTTTTGAATTTGTTTTCCACAAATCACAACATAAACAATTTACTTGCTCCATTCCATTTTATTAACTACCACATAGTCATTCAATGACCACTGTCAATCCAAGTATCATATTATTAAGTGCAACAAGTATATATTAACAAGCTATAGTATTATTAAAAAACTAGCGGTAATAGAGGACAGCTAAAAAGGCATATGTAAAGATTATAAAAATTGTGCTAGCTACAATTGGTCAACTGCTAATAGTTTGTTTGTGATTTCCTACAACTGAAAGCAAAGCATTACATATTGAATTTGGGACAATATGGAAAAGAAAATGATAACAATATTGAGAATTCACTTTTTTTGCTTCATGCTTCTCAACAAGTAGATTCAAAGCATGAAGTTGATCAATAGAAAAACAAAACATATGGCAAATTGTCATACTATTAAAAATAGTTAAATCAGAATACAAGAATGCTAGATTAAAGTGAATAATTGGTAGTTTATTTAGCATATGTTGCTGACAAGATGAAATACATGAGCTTAAAATGACAACGAGAATATGATGTGTACTGAATCCAGCAACAACTCTCTGGTAGTTCTATGTGACCCTAGTATTAAGGCAACCAATCAATATGAATTATGAAACATATTCAATTTTAAATCTTAACACGGGGTAAGAATACATGTATAATAAGTTTTGGTTCTATTGCAAAGTCCTAATAACTGCTACAAACAGTGGCGGAACTAGATAGAAAATTAAGAGGGGCCAAGGTAAATATTCACTAGTTCAATAATATGATAATTTACTTCAATTTTTGAAGCATAAGATAGTTATCCATGACTATATTTGTTAATTATGCAACATCAATAGACAAAAGCAAATAGTTTGTAAATGTGGTCAATATATTTTTAAAAAAGTGTATTTTTTGTCCCTCAAGTATCGTAAAAATATGACATTCATTAATTCCCTTTTTTAATTTGGTGCAAATCAACTTGATAACTAACTAAACTGGTGGATTTATCATTCTCATCCTAGTTGAATATTGGTTTAATATCATCTAAAAATTTTATGTCATGTAATCACCTGACTAATCATAATTAGCAATGTAATACGTTGAATCACAGATACAAAATTAATTTTATACGTCCTACTAACTGTTGCGTGTTGACCATTGCACTGGAAACTAAGAAAAACATATAGGTGTATTAGATTTTTTGTGGAGATTGAGGGGATCATGGCCCCCGTCAAACCCCCCCCCCCCCATTCTGCCACTCGCTACAAAGTGTCAAACATGCTAATTGATTGCGAGACATGGGTACCCCTGGGTCCCCATCGGCCAGGGTCACGGCCGTCCCTGACAAGTGGGTCCGGCCCACCAGAAGACTCACCGACCTGACAGTGGGCCCAACAGACCTGATTTGTGGCCCCAAAGACCTCCAGAAGACCTTATCCAATACGCCGGAGACTTGGAGTACACGTCAAGACATTGGGTGTGCCGCCAGACTGTCCGAAGATGGCGGGATAATATTGTAACCAACTAGAGATAGGTCTCCTGGTCGTAACCGACTAGGACTCTAGTCCACGAACCTTGTCTGCTTGCCAATATAAGGCGGCCAAGGGCGTCCTCCAATGTACCTAAGATCGAATCCACAGTAATACAACACCAACAACTGGACGTAGGGTTTTACTCTCCGGAGGCCTGAACCAGTATAAACTCGTCGTGTCCTTTGTGTTCCGTGTGCTACGACTAGCATAACCATCAAGTTCTTAGTTCCCGATCTCCTCCACCGAACAAATAAACCACCGAGGATGACCCCCCAGTGGACTGCTCAGATCTAAACCTCTGACATTGATGGTATTCACTCACCGTAGGGAATATTTTTCTACATCTTGCTAAGGCTACATGGCTTGACGGATTCAATGTCATTCATTTCACCATTAACTTGTACACAGGATAAAGATTCAGTCCAATTTTTTTAAAAAAGTATACTTACATGTGGGAAACATGTGTGGCCGATCAACATTTGTTGAACACAAGCCACACATTATATTGCCTAACTAAAATTATTACTTTGGATAAAAAATATTAGTACTTTGCTTAACTAATAATAGTAGTTTGCCTAGAGCAACCATACCCTACAATATACTCACCCTCAACCTCTTCTTAATCAATTAGACCACTTACATCTAACTGAAAAAAATTGTTGTTGCTATAAAAAAGATCATACTACTATACTACACTAAACGGGAAGTCATACAAGAACATGAGTAATTCATCAACTAAAAATATTTAGGAAATTATGTAAAACTACCTCTCTGACACAAAAGCACATTCAACATAGTTCACCCACCTTTACCATGTGTGTTCACCATTGGTCCAGCCCATAAAGAACTCTAGCTAGTTTCTTCAAGTTAGTGGTATAGTTATCAGACTCAGTTCTGCAATAAAAAATTACAATAAGGAACTTTGTGGAATCTTGTCAGAAAGTTATGAAAAAAATCTAAGCAAATTAGATCATGAATTATGCCAACTTTTATCTATTTTTTCAGCAAATAGGATTTGTCAAGAATGGTAATTAAGCTACTCCTAAACAACTAGTCAACATCTATCACTGATAAAACTAGCACCAGGACAACAAGTTGGCTTATGTCCTTTTAATTATTGACCTCAATCTTCTAACCTACTCAGGTTAGATTGGAAGGCGGTACACAAGCTTAAATGCATGAACTGCTATCTATTCCAGTCACTACCCCATATGTAACTAAAAATTATTCAATGAAACTTAAGAGCTATCTAAACCATTTGCAAAAGGAATGAACATATGAAAAAGTTCCCAAAATTACTCTGTACGTCTTATCTTAGAACTATAAGGTAGACTGCATACTACAGATGTCTGAACTATAGTACTAAAAGAAGCCGTATGAAGCGATATTGGTTACTATACCTCAGGCTCTGCATGATTTAGCGGTTGCCTCTGCGACTAAACATGCAAAGGTCACCATGTAAGATTTGTTTATGTCAGATCCATCAGTAGGAGGACGAGCTAAGGACATAGCAGCAATTTACAATCAGGATGTCTACTCATAAAACAAAGTATCATGATCTTCTTGTTGTCCATCCCAACTGAATGCATCCAATGTGACATAGCTCAAATCAGGTTGTGCAAGAAACAGAAAATGAGAGAAACCTTGGCGTTAATGAACATGGGATCTCGTTGGTGATGAGGGAGAAGAAACAGGGGCGCTTGGCAAGCTCCCTCCAGCCACCTCAAGCTCTCAACTCGTGGATGGAGGTGGATTGAGCGATGCCCTCTCAGATCCGGCGCTCCTCCAAGATCACAAGAGGCCGCCCCTCGGCCACACTACCGCACCTTGCGTCACCACCCATCGTGTCACTCTTATCCCAGTGTTGAATCTCGACACCACCGCAGGACACCACAGCGCGCCCCTAGAGGCTGCCACGAGGGCCGCTGCTGCACAGCCTCGAGGCTGCCGCAGGGAACGTCGTTGTGAGGGTGTTGGGGAAACACCGCCGCGCATCCTTGAGGCTGCTGCGTGGGGCATCGTCGCCCTCGAGGGCACCGAGGGAACGTCGTAGCATTCCCTCGAGGCTACCACAAGGGCTGCCCTCGCCACTTCTAAGGGGAGCAGGGGTTGCTGCACCGCGAGGTATGTCGCTGCATACTACCGCAGGGGCCACCGCCGCGTGAACTCTAGCCGGGGGCGCACCACAGGAGCCACCTCTATACAACGAACCCTAGGAGCACGAGAGAGAGAGAGAGAGAGACGCAGGTGGAGAAATGGATTGTGAAACCGATATGCTCGAGAGACAGAGATGAATCAGACGAGTGGACAGGGAGCGGAGGTGGAGATATGCGTGGGCCCCCACAACGTGAATAAGAGGCAGAACCGTACGGGGGCGGGTGGTGGGGGCTGTTCTACACAACAAAAACACAACCGGCTGGTGTAAAGTCATTACCATCTTTTATTTCAGAGCCTTTTTATTTGGGAAAAGCTAATGATTACACGGGTGTTTTAACCGTCGGCATCACCCGAATTTGGAGGCATCTGATGTGCTCTGCTCCTTCATCTGATATGTGCTGTTGTTTTGTTGGTTTGATTTTTTTCTCTCTCACTGACAACACAGTCTATCTGTCAGCCTCTCTAACTATCTTTTGGGAACCGCGCCTTTTCTTCCCAAGCCTCCCGTTGCTTTCCCTTTCTGCATCAATTTGTTCCACCGCTCTTGCTTTTTTGCCATTCTTCTGCGGTGCTCCAGGATGCGTCGAGGTGAGGCGATTCCCCATCTCCGCCCTTCGATTTGTATATCTTCCGAGTTGAGTATGTTGGATGAACTCGTGACCACCTCTATTTGTTAGGGGGGTTTTTTTACCTCTCTGTTTTTCATTTTTCTATCTCATTTATGTGTGCATCCTGGAATGCTCTGCATTCCTCTGCGATTATTGCTCTGTATGATGTTTTGGTTTTTGTGCTAATCTGGTTAGTTTCGTCATTTTTGTGGGATTTTCGCTTTCTCCTATTTCTCGATCTATTTGCTTTAGTTGTTTGCTTATGATTCATCGATTCCCTCCCATCTCCATGCTATTTTGGCAATATATGAGTCATTATATGCCTATGTCAAACTAATTTTGCTAGGATTTAGTTTTTGTGGAAAGTTTATTATCAGCATCATGTCTAGCAGTTTTGTAAAGAGATATGGAGTTAACATTTATTTTTTCCATGCCACTTTTACTCACTCTAAATATTTTATTTCAAGTAAGTGACTGTAAAATCAATATCTATGTGTTGTAAGTTTTAATCTGGTACTATAACTAGTTTATTTCTTCATTTGATTATTAGAGTTTTCTTATCCTCCGAACTTTATATGCTTGTGATCATTATGACTATTGAATATCTTCCCTACATGGAAGAATTTGAGTATGTGCTATACATTAGAGAGTTCTTATCCTCTGTAAATCTATGCTCATGATATTAATGAATGTTGAATATCTGCCTATATAGAAGAATTTCAGTATTCTGAAATTTAGAATATGGGTATATTTGAGTGTTGTTAGTTACCATTTTTAGTCATTTGTTTAGCCAATTTGTGTATTCTTTAATTTTGAATTTGTGTAGGTTAGCCGAAATTCATTTACATTCCATGTGTATTTTCTTGTTCAAATGTGTGTTAACTAATATTTACATGCATCTAAGGTTATATTTACACTACTACATTCACTGTAAACAGACCTGATCATGGGTCGAGTCACGTCGGGTCGTATCGGGTTGCTAGGTCAAAATTCATGACCCGTGCCCGACCCGCCACACGGTTGGGTCGGGTTCGGGTTTTTAGTTATATTTTTGAGTTGGCTCGGGTTTTTTTCCTTAGTTCGGGTAAAAATTTCAACCCGCGCCCGACCCGTCGCACGGTCGGGTCGGGTTTTTTCAGGCGGGTTGGGTCGGGTTTATTATCGGGTCGGGCGACCCATGATCAGGTCTAACTGTAAATGTCATATCACATCACTGTAAAAAAGAGATGTTGTTTTTTTCTATATCAGAAATTTTTGAATTTGCATTTGAGAGGTTTCCTATGCCAAAAAAAATCTGGTAAAAATTTGTGTAGTTATTTTTGTGCATTCTGATTTAGCTTTTCCATCTTAACCTCCTTTGTCATTTAATTTGTGGTTTCCCATAGTTCATTACATAATGAAAGATCATGCTTCTCTGACAATGTTTACCACATAATATTTACAGTTTTAGTAGCTTCCATTTACAGGATTTCTATGACTGTAAATTCCACATGTTTAACATGTAAAAAAGTGCTAGTTCTAGTTTTTCTCATATCTGAAATTTTTATTTTGGATTTGATGGGTTTCCACTACCCCAAAAATTCTATTATTTCACAATGATGAAATGTGTAGTTGTTCTTTGCCTTTTGTTTTGGTTGCTTGTGTTGTATACTAGAGTTCGAGGGTAGTATTGTTTGAGTCATCTGGTGATAAAGTCTGGTTTGGGATTTTTGTGGTTTGATCTTCTTTTTACTTCATTTGGCTTCTCCTATGGTTTTGTGCTCGATTTGTCATGTGGTTGTTGCAGGCTTAGTTTGGTGTTGGGACTTCCCTGTGTCCAAGAATCAGCACTCAGAAATTGGGAGGCAGGTTAGAGTCTAGTGCATGGTCAATTTTGTTTATTTTGGTTCCATTACGTACTTTCAATGGTTTCAGATCGGAGTGGTTTGCTGTTTTGGATCACAAATGGATAATGATGATTGCGAAACTAGGTTTGAGATCCTGGATTTATCGCATAAGCTAATCTTAGTTGTGGTGTTCATGTTCTTAAGAATGCATATGGGTATTGGTTTTGGAGATTGAGCAATGTAGAGGTTTGATTTTGGCTGACAATAGTTTGATCATTATCCTTGTAATACCATCGTGATATTATGGGTAGATGTGACATTTGATTGGATTCAAACTTGTTTCTCTTGTTTCTCAACATTTTCTTTTCTATGATGGTGCTTCTTCTAATTGATGTTGATTTCCTCAAAGTTTTTGATCACTTCCTTCCTTTTCTCTCTCTTGATGATTTCTGATGACATGTTTCTGGAATTTGTTTCTTCCTTTTTTTCTCTCATTGTTTTCTTTATTGCCAGACATCGGATTGGGGCGAGGGTTTAGTCTTGTTAGTTAATCACTCCGGAACCCTAGTGGAGGCGAGCCCGGATCCAGAGATTTGATTAGTGGTTTCTGGGAGGTAACGAAGATAGAGATGAGATGGATGGTTGTAGGGCTTCGGAGTTGATTTGACTGGGGCCATTTTTATTTCCACCATGTGATGGAAATCTGATTGTGCTTTCTTCTATTTTGATGTTGTTTCTCCAATAATTTTCAGTGTGTGTTTTGTACAACGTCAGATGTAGATCTTAGGTTGTTGAAATTCAGGTGATAGTCCTCGTTCCAACATCTGAATTTTCTTTGATCCAAAATCAGGTATTTGATCAACCCAGATTACCCAAGTGACCATCCAGCTTCCAACACCTGGTTTTTCTCATGTGTTTCAACAACCCAGATTACCCAGGTAAATAGGAGCCAAAGTAAAACCCAAGTGACCCCTTTTATTTTGGTGCGGGATCACACGTTCGAGGTTTTTTTATTTCTGGTATTTTTTTCTTTTTGCGGTGATCACGCCCGTAAATTTGACATCCTCCTGGTAAATTGAAGGAAACCGGTAGCGATTATTCATGCTCATGCGCGGGTGCGAAGCGGCAATGAGTTATACAGGCCGGTACCAGATCACGGTATGACCTGATTACATACAGCTAGACAGAAACAAACACAATACAACGCAATTTGTTACCCGCAGTGCAATCGGATCACGTTACAAATCCACCAACCTAGGATTCAAACTCTCGGGCGGGAGGGAGGACACGACGTTTTTTTTAGTACGACCCTGAGGTTATACATATCCTCCTCCCCCCGGCGCCCTCTCCCGAGGGCGACTCGGGGGCTCCCATCCCGCTCCGCCGTGCCCTCCGTCGCGGCTCCTGACGACCGCCGCCGGCCGCCGCCACCCCCACTGTCGGCGGAGGCGGTTAGTGGAGACGGCGCACAACCGTTGCCCCGCACCCTCTTCTTCTCCTTCCCTCACCTCTTTCCTCCCCCTTTCTCATCCACACCACCACCACCTTGGTTGGCCGCCACTCTCGGTTGTCGGCGGTAGCGCGCCCTCCCGGCGCCTGCTACGGCTTTCTCCGGCACGGATCCGCCTCCTTCCTCACTGATCTGGCGTGCAGTGCGGTGGTTGCGGCGCGGGCCCGCCCGGTCAACCCTAGATCCGGCGGTCGGAGTTGGGGGCCGCGGCCGCGTCTCTGGTTCTCCGCCGCCGCCTCCTTCCTTCCCACCGTCGACCTGCGCCGGTGGCGCGTCCGGCTTCGACGACCTCCTCCGCCCGCCTCGACCTCGTCACGCCTCTCTCCGGGCCCTCAGCGCCGTCGAGTGGGGTGCTCTGCCGCCACCCCGTCACTCTGCCCCTGCTGCGGCCGTCCGTCGTCGGTGTCTACTCCCCGACTCGTCGTCCGAGACGGGTGCGGCGGCGCCGGGCCCACCCATATCTAGGGTTGGGCCGGCCGTAGTTGACGATGCCCGCTGCTGCCCGTCAGCATCGTTGGGGACGCGCGTCGGGGCCCGCCAGCATCTGGAGCCTGGCGGCGGTGAGCGACACGGTTCCCCTCTCCCTCCCTTCGGTGGCAGGTCCTCCTCTTCGACGCTCTTGGGCCCTGCGGCGTCCTCCTCCTCCCAATTCCTTCTTGTTAGGAGTCCGCTGCCGCCGCCTCCCTCCCTTTGGCTCGCGCCGGCGGTCCGGCTGCTCCGCCCGCCTCCCTCCTCTTGCGGGCGGGTGCAGGGTCCCCTCTGCCGTCGGTACCAGGCGTCGTCCCTGCGGTGCCTGCGCCCCCCTCCCTCCAGGCACCCCTTCCCTCTCAGCGCCGGCTTGGGTGCGGGCGGCGGGCCGGGAGGGAGTTGCCCTTTCCCTGCAGCGGTCGGCTCCCTCCGGAGGCCGCGGCGTGGCCGGTGTGGACTGGTGGAACGCCGCTGCTGGCGGTGGGCTTCGAGGGTCACGGCGTCGGTGCGGGCCTCCTCGGCGGCGGCGACAGCGCGGACGAGCGGTGCACCTGCGGCTGCGCGACGCCGTTAGGCTACTGCTCCTCCCGTGCGGCTGCGCCTGCTTCCCCTCCGCCCTCGTTCCTTTCTCTATCTCTTCTTCAAGATGCCTGCAGCTACTCCTTCTTCGTCGTCGCCAGGGATTCGCGCTGTTGTTTCCATCGTTCGGTCACCCATTTTGGATGCAACGGCCGGTGGAGGGATCGGGACTTGGAGACCGTTGGGGAAAGCTATGCCTCGCGTCTACTAGTGTTGTCAACGGTTGCGCTCCTTCCGCAACTTCCCTGTTGGGGGTGTTGATGCGGCCTCCAGGTCCCCGTGGTGGTTTGCCAGGTGAAACTTGGCCTGCTGCTTCCTCAGCGGGCGGGCGACGGCGGCGTGGACGTCACTTCCTTCCTGAAGGCGTCACCTCGCAAAACCTTCGCCCTCCGCATCTGTTGTCTCTAGCTTGTTAGTCTGGCAGTGATGTGCGTGTTTCCCAGGTGCCTTTCCGCCTTGCAGGCGGTTGTCGTCTTAGTTAGTTCTTCGGTGTGGTGGTGGTGAGGTGGTGTTCTCATCTTCCTGGTTGTTCTATTAGCCGGTCTTGTATCTCTGCCCTTTAGGTTCCTTCTAAATTGATTTCATGTAAAACTTATTAGCCGGTCTTGTATCTCTGCCCTTTAGGTTCCTTCTAAATTGATTTCATGTAAAACTTCTTTTCTTTTAATGAAAAACGTGCTTTGCACGTCTTAAGAAAACAAATCCACCAACCAAACAACAACCCTTATCATTTACATTTTCCCTTGGTTTTCTTTGAAAAACTGTGCACATCTGTCACGGTTCTCCTTTCTTGGGCCCCCTAAATCTTCTTCTCCAAGTCCGGAGACGCCAAATCCACCCATGCTCGTCGCCGGCCACGAATCGACCAGGAGCGGGAGGAAATTAAGGCTGATGCACTTCTTTTGATGTACGCATGTACACATTACAACTTGCGTGCAGGTCAGAACGGGGAGCTCATCACTCAGATCGTCGCCGTGGACCGCCCGTCAACTGCTCCAATGTTCACCACGACCTCCACCGCCCGTTCGGGCGCCGCCGGCAGTACCCCGGACCGGCACACCGGGCACGTCGTGTGCGCGCTCAGCCACAAGTCGATGCACCTCCTGTGGAACACGTGCTGGCACGCCGGCAGCCGCCGCACCGTCTCCCCCTTCTCAACCTCGCCGAGGCACACCGCGCAGTCATCGGCAGCGCCGTTGTTGTCGCCCAGGTGCTCGTAGCTCGGGATGCGGCCCGAGGCGAGGGCGGCCTGCACCTCGGGCGCGCGGAACATCACTGGCTGCTCCGGGTGGCGAAGAAGTTCGTGAGACGTCCCCCGCGCCGCCGTCGTCATCTCGTGCCCAGCGGAGCCTCCGCCTCCGGACGACGCCGCCGCCGCCGACGCGGAGCGCCAGCGCGGCCAGGGCGGGCGCCTGAGCTCGGCGTAGAAGCGGAGGCAGAGGAGGAGGGCGGCGGTGGTGCAGAGGGCTGCGAACGCGGCGAAGAAGATGGAGCGCCCCTCGAGCGGTCGGTGGACCAGGAGGAGCACGGCCGCCGGCGCCGTGACGAGGCCGCTCGCGAAGACGGCGTGCGCCACGACGAAGTCGCAGCTCCACCGGCAGCAGCTGTCCGGCTCGACGGCGGACATGCCCGCACGGCCGCACGCCGCGCTTCGCTGTACTGATATGCTACCACGTACTACTGTATGTAGCATTGCACGGAACGGAGATTACGTGAGTTTAATCGGTGGCGCTGGCAGTAAAAAAATTGGGCGTCTTGGACGTAGCACATCTGAGTGTCCGTCGCTGCAAGATGTGGATGCAAACGATGAGCTTCTGCGCGTCAAGTGCGTGTTTTTTTTTTTTGTCTTTGTTTTTGGATGGTTTCATCGTTTAGGAACTGTACGTATGTGCTCCCTTCTTGTTTATATTTTATAAGGCTCACATGCATATCAATATTGAAAAAATCTTTGTTTAATACCTTAGCATACGTTTCTTTTAAAAACTTTTAATGTAAATTTGACATGAATTGATTTGTAATCATATATACATCCTAATGATTATAAATTTATAACTGAAATTAATATAAAATAAATGAATGGTTAAGATTTAATATGAGAGACAGTGTCATGTCATATATCACATTATAAATAAAAGTAGTTAAAGACGACCCATGGACTGTAATGTTTGAAGAATTAGGTGATACCTCGTGCGTTGCTGCGGGAATTTTTAAACAAAGTTGTAAGATGAAAATTTCAAAGTATAAACTAAGATGATTGTTATGCAACATTCTTTTACAAACGACACTATATATGAAAATATATTTATTTTGTTGAGATAAAAAAAAGTTGTTAAATGATTGATCTTTCACGTATTTCTAAATTTTGGAGCATGGTACTCGCAAAGATGTATGGATGCTATAATCACAGAAAATTGGTGGAAGACATAAATTTGATGATCTAATGAATAATGATGTGGCATGTGAGGTGGATGGTTTCCATGTTGAGAAAAATATAGTTATTAGTGGGTTTCATGATTCCATCTATAGTTGTATACGGTAAGCAAGGAGGATAAAGAAAGGACTACTATGTGATCCACAAGGCTTTGGCGTGGGCCGGAATGTGACAGAAAAAAAAAAGAAACCAAGCAGGCCTGATTGATCTAACAAATACTTGAAAGAATTTGCCCCATCTTCTAGCCCAATATATAATCTTGGAGATGTGGCCCAACTGACCAAGGCGAGCTATTCGGTCAGTGTGAACCGCACGTTTAGTTGGTGAAAAAACGTCAATGGGCTTGTAGTCTAATGGTAGGACAGTCCAGTAACTACCCACCAGGGTTTAAATTCTGATGCTCGCACCTTTTTCTGGATTTATTCCGGGATTTTCCGACGTTATGCGTTAAGTGGTAAGCGACGTTCCCGTCGACGACGAGGCGCCAGTGGTGACTTCGGGAATCTCCAGATCTGCCGATGCTCAGTCCTTCGGAGGTGCTCATAGGGGTAGGGTTTACGTACGTGTGTTCATAGGGGTGAGTGTGCGTGCGTGTTGTGAGCGTCTGCGTTGTACACTTGTACTGTGTCATTCTAAAAAAAGTTGGTGAAAAAACTTTTGATGAAAGTGGTGAAATTTTTGCATTAGAAACGTGTTTTGTGAGAGATAATACGGTCTGTAATGTAAAAATTTTGAGAACTTTTGAGGAACTAAACAGAGTCTAAGTAAACCAGGTCTGATTGAGCAAACAAAAGCATACATATTCCCCTTCTTAATTGGGTACTTCCGGCCCAATACTCTTGGAGATCTAGCCCAAATGCCCAACGCGAGCCGCGCTCATTCCCAGCATGCTGCTGCTGCTTGCTTGCTGGTCTGGCGCCTTCCGGTGTTCCAAATTTTACAAGGCATTGTTGAAAATTTTGCAAAATATTAAAAATGATATGTAGGAAGGGATATTCAGATACTAATAAAATTTAATTATAAATCTCGTAGACGAATCCATTAAGCTTAATTAATCCATCTACGATGTTGTCTAATCATGACATAATTAGACTCATTCGATTCGTCTCGCGATTTTAGCAGGGAGTTATGAAATGAGATTTTACTTCGGTTGAATTTGGTCAGGATGCGACGGGTGAATAATGAAATTTTTTGAATTAGGTCACGGACATAGAGTGATGATGAATAGTGAGATGTGACGAGTGAATAATGAAAAGTTGCCCAAATGTGTTTAGTTCAGTTGAAAAGTAGTGAGAATATGCCGAGTGAATCGTGTTTGGTTGCCAAATTTACCAATCTAAGGACCTGTTTAGTTCCTTGGAATCTCACGAAAATTCTCACATAGAGGACCGTGTCAGTTCATTTCTTCCCGTGCACACAATCTAATGCAAAAAAATTTACTTATTCCACTAAAGTTTCATTCAACTAAACAGGGTTTAAACAGACAGCAATCGAAGAGGATTGAAAAAAGAAGGTCAAGAGCTTCATTACTTTCGGACCTTCTGCATCATTCATGTCACCGTGGTGCATCAGTACGTGCATGGGGTGTGTTTGGTTCCCAGGACTAAAATTTAGTTTCTGGAAATCTTGTGTGTATGGAGTATTAGATGAAGTTTATTTACAAAATTTTTTCATAGACAAGTGCAACTTTACGAGACGAATCTAATGAGCCTAATTAATTCATGATTTGCCACAGTAATACTACAGTAAACATCCTCTGAACGTACGGTCAAATGTCTCATTAGATTCGTCTCACGATTTAGCCATGGGGTTGTGGAGGTAGTTTTGTAAACTGACTTTATTTAGTACCTCTAATTAGTGGTCAAAGTTGCAATTTAGTCCGGCTAAAGTTTAGCCCGCCTCGAACAAACACGCTCATGGTGTCCTGTTTTGAATGCGTACCGGATGTCCAGGGAGATTCTCCTGGTCTCTGGAGTAGCCTGCATGGATGTGACGTGTGCAGTGACTATGCACGCCTCCTGGATCAACAGATATTTCTCGACAAATGCGCCCACATTCCACTCACAATATCGAGAGAATTCACTCTGTGCCACTGAAAAATGCAACTCATGAGCTATATGTCATTGAAATTTACATCATGAGCTCTATACCATTGGTTATATTTCTTGATTCCTTGTGTGCCATTACCGTTAGATCTCTGTTATTCTGCCGTTTGACCCTGCGGGCCTCGACAGTGGTGGGAGATGGAGACGGGCTCTGACTGTGCGCTGAGAGCGGCGCGTGCGCCGGCCGACAGCACCGCCGCCTCCTCCGTGCCGGCCTCACGCCCAGGACGGATGCCGGCCACGTGCCGACGGGGACGGGCGCCGGGCGCCAGCACCGCCGCCTCCTCCGTGCCGGCCTCACGCCCAGAGCAATCTCATGGCTTGCCCTTTGCTGGGTGTAGATGTAGTTTAGGTGGGCGTCGCGGAGCAGCCGCCTCTGCAGGCACTCGTCGTCATTCCGCTCCTCGCACACCGGCTCCTCCTCTGCAACCTCATCGCCTTTCTGAATCACCGGCGGCTCATCATCTGCAGCGACCTTGGCTCCATTCTCTGCGAAAAGATTCAGAAATTTAATTAGAACGACGCTGAGCTCTGGTTGTTACTAGGATCGATAAGCAAATAAAGAGTATACACATGTGGGCACAAGCTACGATTGAATGAAGCATGAGCTGTACCTTGGTGACCAAGAGGAGTAGGCACAAGCAGGGGGCGAGTCGCAGCGGCGCCATGGGAGAGGCAGATGAGGAGGAGCAGGGCAAGAGCCGCGAGCGGGACGAGACGGGATGGGCGTTGCGCCACGGGATGGTCCTCCGCCGGTTCCCTGCCACTCCGCCGCTGTCTCAACTCTGGACGGAGCTCCAGCTCGCGCGCACCGGCGTGGAGGGCCAACCGTGTGGGTGGCGTGCCGGCGACGAGATGCAAAGGGGGCGCGCCATGGAGGAGCAGAGGTGTCCGGCCTGGAGCGAGCGGACGAGATGCGGGGTGCGGCCCTGCTTCGCGCGGAGGACCAGCATGGATTCGCGGGGGAGTCGGAGGCGCCCGTGCCACCCTGGCGCCCGTCCCCTCGGCGCGTGACCGTCGCCCGTCTCCGTCTCCGTCTCCCTCTCCCAGACTCCCACCACTGTCGTGCGGGGCCCGCAGGGTCAAACGGCAGAATAACAGAGAAACTAACATCGATGGCACACAAGGAATCAAGAAATATAACCAATGGCATAGAGCTCACGAAGTAATTTTCAATGGCATAGAGCTCATGAGTTGCATTTTATAGTGGCACAGAGGGAATTTTCTCCACAATATTCACATGTGACCTGACCTGACTGACCTCTACGGTTGCGTGACTGTCGAGCGTAACCTGAGCCGGAGACACCACTCAGCACGTACTCCGTAGTGTACACGGTAGTATGTTGGGGTTTTTTTTTAACAACAAACTTGCTTATATTAAAATCACAGCAGCCAGTTTACATAGAGGCCCTCCAAAGAGGAGCAAATTACAAAACAGTCCTAGGAGCAAAGAAACTGAAGACGGCACTGTCCATGGCGATGGGGTCGAAGGAGCCGCCGGCGGGGGGTCGCAGAGGCATCAGAGATGCATACACCCGGGTGGAGGCCGCGCACAAGGCGTCGGTTGAGGGCGGGCCGGTGAAGCCGTTGTTGAAGAAGCACACCGACGACCGAAGGATTTGTTTGGAGTCGTCGTCGGAGAGTGATGAATTGGCTTGCACCAGGATCCCAGGGGATGGCGGTGATGTCGAATCCGCACCAGAAGCAGAACCATCTTGGTGAAGATGCAAGCTCCAAGGCTCTTGACTGTTGTGGATGGGAAGCGGGGGCGAAGGCGATGGAGATCTTGACCAGGAGAAAGAGGCGACGAGATAGCATCCCACAGACCGAATCCACCAAAGAGAAGATCCAATCCACAAGAGATTCTATCGAATCAACCTCTGCGCCAAGCAGATCAGGGGTGACAGCGATGGGGAACCAGCAACAAAGGGCGGAAGGGAGCGGAGGAGGAGCTGCTGGGGAAGGCAGAGGCGGGGATTTTATTTTATTGATACTAACCTTGGAGGCGAGGACGGCGGCGGCGAGGTAGCCGGAGATGACTCCAGCAACGACGAGGACAACAGCCGGCCACAGAAGGTAGTGTATACCACGGAGGGCGGAAGCCATTAAGGTATTGAAGAAAACCTAAGAACTACTATCTATACTACAAGAAGCGGACGCAAGGGCGAGGCCCCTCTCCAGCCCGCTGCAGCGAGCTCGCCGGAGACGGGGGAGGGGGCCGGCGGGGATCTAGATCTGGAGAGGAGCCCTTCAGTATGTTGGGTTGATCTGTTCAATAGTGATAAACTGATAATTAGAATAATATTATGTGAGATAAAATAATCTAAAACAAGTCGAAATAAGCTAAACTCAATCAAGTTCTTTTACACTGCAGTTAACGGCATTTGAGATTTTTTTTTCTTGGATTTTGGGGATGGAGTGGCGGCAGCCGGTGTGACCGTGTCCCGCGTCAAACCCAAGTACGCAGGCCCGAAAGCACTGGAGCAATGCTGATGCGAGCACGCACTCCGCACTTGATTTTTGATAGAGATGCTACTACTAGCTCGGTCCGTGCCATCATGCCATCACTCTGGCAGGCAGCACCCATGCTCTACGGATGCAGGTGCAACGTCCAATCCTTGGGCTCCCTGCCTCCTGCCCCCGCCAGTGTGTGTGTCTGCCTCGCTTTCCAAAGCCGTTACTGTTGCAAACTCGCAATTTGGACTAGCGTGCCGTGTCATTTGACACCTCTCATCGGTGTTCCACGGAGACGAAAAGTCTGTTTGGTTTGTTTTTGACTCGACTTATTTCGGTTTGTTTCGACTTATTTTATTATAAAATATTATTTATATATCAACGAAATATTATTTAACAGATATGCCGATCTGACTCGAACTAGTGTCTACCGCTATCGTGTCTGATTGCTACTCGAGCTGGTGAGCATCCCAACAAGTGGTGTGGTGAGGAAGCCGATCGACGAGGCGAAACGAAAGGCAGGGGATCTACGGGCAGCATCCAGGTCAAAATGCGGCCGCCCGTGTCCTCTCCCTCCCTCCCGTTGCGTGCGTGCGTCAGCCGCGTTCCGTTTCCGCCTTGGTAGTGGAGTTGACTAGTACTCGGCTACTGGCTGCTTGCTGCCACAGCATTATTTTTATGGGGGGTTGCAGCTTTTGGCTTTGCAGGCAGGTCGTGGGCAGCGACAGCACGCAGAGGCACGTGAGGTGATTCTCGTGCAGCTGCTGACCTTGGCGGATGCCTTGACTAGCGGTGAAAAGATGGTAGGAGTACCTGCTCCAGCTCCTCCTACCGGGGCGGACGCCGCGCCGCGCGAGAGTCACGTCCGGCGTCGCGTCGCCGGAGAATGGAATGGAATCTCCCTCGACGGGTCGCGCGCGGAGCAGGTCAGGTCCCTCTTGTTGGATCGGATCCCGATCCATGGGGGCCATGGCCGATGCAACGCGTTCGTTTGGTGCGGCGGCGGGACGGGCACCGCCGGACCTCGGCCTCTCCGACCAGTCTCCGTCGCGTGTGCGAGAGATGATCCTGGGACCAGCGCGGGCAGGCAGGGGCAGGTTGTTTCATTTCGATGGTCTTTCGCGTTGCGCTGGGCCGCGGGCCGAAACATCTCGGTGCGGCTTCTCGTCGCCGCCTGCGGCCTGCCTGCCTGCAATGCATGCACACGATGACACGAACGAATGACACTGCCCAGTGGGTTGAGTACGTGCTTGCTTGGCCGGCATCTGCACGACATGGCCGGATGGCCCCTCCGTAACAACCAACAAGGGCAGTACGGTAGTATCTTGGAGAAATGGCGGTAGTATGTTTGTGGTCCTTCTTCTGGGAAAAAAAATGGCTGTATATTTAATTTCAAGGGGTTGTTTGGAAGAGTAAAATTTCGACAGAAGTTTTTTTTTCCCCAATTCGTTCCAGATCTCCGAGATGTACCTTCTTTCGCTCTAGCTCCTTTTAAACTCTAGCTGTTGACATGGACTCTACGTGAAGCATCCAAACTGCTCGCTCTAAGTAAACTGTAAACCCGTGCCCTTTTCTTGCATTATTCCTCATTTAAAAAGCTAGTTAACCACACATCCATGCATGTGCTTGTCCTTTGTCTTGGTCGATCTTGGCCTGAACTTGCCGGCTCTTGTGCTAAAGTCACCGGGGTGCCCTTTCTTTACAGGGCACACCCCTACGGTAGCTGCCTTGGCTTTTCATCTTTTGCTCTTTTCTAAAGACAAACATTCCCCTGGCTTTGGAAACTTCCTCCACTAGACAGCCTACGCTACATCATTGATGCTAGCAAAAACAAGATGGTCACTTACACATGTAATTAGCTTTTCTGCACCAAGTCATAATCACCACCACACCTTGGTCGACCGCATGCAGCCGTGCAGGTGTGTGAAGCACTCAAAAACTCGCTACCATTAACAGCTTTCGTTAGATAGTCCTAGTATTATTTGATTTGTTGCAAAAATGTTGCTGACAAGAATACTATAAAGCCTATTATCGATCTATACATAAGTCGTGCTGAAAGCTATGTAGTGGAGGCTAATTGTGTAGTAGTTGCCAAACATCATATAAAGGAAGCTCATGCAGCCAAGCTAAGAAGTTTTTTTTAAAAAAAAAGAGAAAGCCAAGCTAAGATGTTCAAAGAGAAAACAGAAATCACAAAAGTGCATGATCAAGTTGTCTTCTTTGGATCCAATCCACCGTGCATGTGACCCCTATGCTACCTTCTCGTAGATCCCTGTGTCTCAAGGACTGGCCGACTGCTCACGAGACTCAACCCTCCTGTCCTCCCTACCGCCCCCAAAACATCAATAGCAAATCACTAGAGTATGTAGGGTTTAACCCATGACAAAGATGGTTGCGAAGCCCGTGACCGTGAGACCGTCGGCAGACAATCCAAGCTTAAGAAATACTTTATGTTCTTGCACGCCTATAGTACTTTTGATTTGGTGCGTGTTTGGACAGCAAGAAGCACGAAAGAAGCATCATCAAGCACGCCAATTGCACTGCAACAACCAACAACTCTGGGTGAACAAGGATGTAGGCGGAATGGCCAACCGCGCGGGGATCGAGGAGGGCCCCGGACGTTAAAAAAACAAAGGTCGTGCAGGGCAGCGATGGAGCGAAAGTCGCCACACCCACCGGCCGTTTTCCATCCCATGTTCTTCGGACCGTGCCGCCTCCGCCTGCCCCTCTCCCTCCCGCTAGCAGTAGGAGTATGTAGCAGCTCGCCTTGTCTGCCTCGTCCTACCCTTTTCAAAGGCATGGACAAGGACGAAGGAGCTGTTGAGACTGCTGGGACCGGACAGGTACTAGAGTCATACCTCATGCTGACAGATTGCAGGCACTTTTTCACGTGACGGGTCAAACCCCAGTACAGTTTGGCCTACCAACAGGCCCGTCGAAGTGGCCTGTCAGACACTCGCGAGCCGACTCCAGCTCCGGGCTCAGACTATCTGCACTCGTCAACCTCTACAACTTCCTCAAAAACATAATATTTTTGCCTAATCACCGAGATTCTCTCCTTTACATTCGATTTCTCTGCACTCGTCATCCTTTATATCTCTTCATCTATACCAACTACCCATTAATGGACCCATATGTCAGTCTCTCATCTTTTTCTACCCCACGACCTCCTTTCTCTCTCTTCCCACCCACCCTCTCTCTTTCCTCTCTTCTCCCTCCTCTGATTCTCCGTCGGCGGTGCGGCACCGCGCCCTGCGCCCGGCGGCGGGCCTCCCCTCTCCCCTACTCCTCCGGCGCCTCTCTCCCCGGTCTCCTCCGGCGGAACGGGCCTCCCCTAGCGGCGCTGGCGAGCCCTCGACGGCGGCGCGGGCCTCCCCTGCTCCGCCGACGCTGGAGGAGAAAGGGCAGCGGCTCCGGTTCTGGTGCAGCACAGGTGCGGAGCTGCGCACGCGTGGCGAGCCCAGCGAGCCCGCTCACCGTGGCGGTCGCCCTCTCCTCCGGCATCGCAAATACGCCCCAAATCCATCGCATTCGGCGGATGGCGGAGGAACCCAGTGGCGGCGACGGGCCTCGTGGCGGCGGTCGGCGAAGCTCGAGCCGGCCTCGATCTGGTCGAGCAGAAGGACGAGGAGAGGTGGCTGGCCTCCTCACGCTTGCCGGTCGGGGATCTCTGTGCGCCGGAGGTCAAGATCCGCGGCGCGCGTCTCCCTCCTCGCCGGAGCCTCCTCTTCTTCCTTGCAGAGGCCGCACAGAGCAGAGCCGTCGATGGGCCTCGCGACGACGGTGAGCACGGACGAGCAGGCTCCCGGTGGTCGAGCTCGCAGTCGCCCTCCTTCCCCGGTGCCCGAGCTCGGCCGCACGGCGGAGACGGAAGACGTCGACGGCGACGAGCTCCTGGCGGCGGCCCCTCTTCTCTCTCCCCCTTCCCGCTGCTGGCGCAGACCAACCAATCCCCCGCGCGGGCCCACACCACGCCGGATCGCGGAGGGCCGCTACCTCCGCTGGATGTGGAGGAAACGGGGGAATCTTTTTGCGTCCAGGATGTTATCGAGGATGCCGCTGCGGCGCTTTTTCCTCAAAGCGCCTACTGGAGGGAGGCATCGCGTACACTAGTGCGGATGGTCTCACTACCTCCACAAAGCTTCCTCGTCTCCATCAGGTATGAGCAAGGAAAGAGAAGTATGAGTGGAAGAAAGAAGGATTTTGTCTCGAAAAAAGATGAATTCCAATGAAGGACGCACATCCCTTTCTGCATCGGCCGAGGTAGTTGGCTCCCGCGCCTCTGATGCTTCTCCCTGCCTTCTGTCCCTCTGTCTCGTCTCCTCGCATCCCGCGGAGCAGCGCGTACAGGCTCCCTCACCGGGCGGCCGCAGTTGGTCGGGACGGCTGCGGAGGAGACGGAGGGGCCGCAGCCATGGCGCCGCCCGCCGTCGGAGCTGGCCATGAGGATGGTCACCGCTCCTGCTCTGCCTCCGCGTCGGCCCCTGCACAGATTGAGGCCGGAGGAGCCTGAGCACCAGCTCGCTGTTGCCACCGGCCGCCGCTGTCGCACGTTGTCCCCAGCCTCCAGATCGATACCGGATGCCACTACTCAAGGCGGAGAATAAAGGAAGGGTGGAGGAGAGAGGGTCGGCGCCGTGCACGAAGGTTGGAGCTGTGGAGGCTACTGGTTCCGGCGGCGGAGGCGAAGTGGCGCGCTCCATAGAGGCGACCGCGGGGACGAAGAGGGAGGTCGTCGCCGGCTAGATTTGCCTCGTCATCTCCATCGTCGCGTCCGTCGCTGCTCTGCCTCGTCGTCTCCATCGTTGCGTCCGTCCAGCCCTCCGTCGTTGCTCCGCCGCTACTCCAGATCGAGGCCTCCCAGCAGAGGCTCACGGGCCGACACCGGATCTGCTGTTGTCAGAGCAGCCGCGACTGAGGGTGGAGGTCGCGGGGTGGTGGAGGGGTTACAGTCGGGTTAAAGAGAGGAGAGAGAAACCCCAGGAATGGGAGTGGGAAGGGCTGCAACCGCAAAATGAAGATGCATATGAAGGGACTGCTGGAGCCTCTACAGTGTTGTTTTTCACCCCCATTTTGCAGATGTGGTGGGGGATGGGGAAGTTGCTGAAGTCAGTCTTAGACTATCCGCACTGCGGTGCTGGAAGCGTTCCTTCAGTACCGCGATCCCGAAAAAAAAAGTCTGTAGCGAGGTTCGGGAAGCGGAACGCTACGGGATCCCAGGGTCCCAGATCCTTTGTTCCTGGCGTCTTCCCGGAAGCGCTACGCCTCCTTCGCCCGTGTAACACCCCGCCCACCAAAGTTGCACCGCCCAGCCCTTCTGTAGGGGCGAGCACACGTACACATAGCACACTGCTTACACTTTCGTTCTCGCTTCGTGTAAAAGGGTTAACCCAAGGGTGTTATGGCTAGTGAAAAAGGCTTATAAGTTGGCTCCACCCTTGCTCAACTAGCAATGTGGCACTAAACACGCGCACCTGCACTCATGGGCCACTCATGGGCCATCCAAATTGGGCCGGGTGTGACATCCCGGGCCCCACCTCGCCTACTATGTGTCGGTCCCTTACCACCTCCGCCCTCCCGCTCATCCTCAGAATGAGCTGTCGACTGTAGGCTGGCGGATCGGTCGCGAGGAGCCAATGCGAGGAGGTTGGTGAGCGAAGGACACCGCGGGAAGAGAGGGGATCTGCCGTTGCCGTTCGAGGCCATCCACCGCCGCGCCATCGTCATCCAAGGCCCGCGTCCTTCCCTCCACCGCCGCAGAGGAAGAGGTCCAACCAGTAGGAGAGGCACCCCGCTGCTGCACGCGGCCTCCACCGTGCCATTGGGGTCTTCTGCCGCCCAACCCTGAGCTCGAGGATGGGGAGGAGGAGGGTCGTAGCGAGGAGGACGGCCACCGATTGGGCGGAGGGAGCAGAGGCGCGCACGAGCAAGGAGAAGGAGAGAGGCCCCACAGAGGCAGGGTTGTCAGATCTTCCCTTTGAGGTCGTCGAACCAATGTCTGTCGGCACGACAGCGGGGCGGTGGTGGTGCACGTGGACGGTGGTGCGGAGCAGAGGAGGGCCGAGGAGGCAGCCAACGTCTGTTAGATCTCGATGACGGCGCCTCCTCTTGCCTCGCTACCGCCGCAAACCTACTCCTCCATGGATGGACTCAACAGCAAGTGAGGTAGGAGACGGGGACGTGCGGGAAGCGGCCACCGCTCCTGCTCGTCGTCGCCCGGGAGGCGGCCACTGCAGCCCTTGCTGTGAGGAGGCCTGCCGCCGGCATGGGGGAGCGAGGTGCGCCACCGGCACAGGGGAACGGGATGAGCAGAGGAGAGAGAGGGGTGGATTAGATGGGAGGAAGAGGGAGCCGATGGGGTTGGGTGGGAGGGGAGGAGGGAAAGGTAGAGTGTGACAAGTGGGCTCCATTGATGTTAGTTGGGATATAGTGGGAGATATAAAGTATGACGAGTGCGTAAGAATGAGATGTAAAAGAAAGAATCTCGATGACCAGATAGGAATGTTTTTTTAAAGAGAATATGAAGTATGCCGAGTGCGGATAGACTTATGTACTAGTATGAAACAGTTAGGCTAACCGATACGTCATCATCAGTCAATACCGGGAGCAATATTCTTGAATATCAAATCATTTCTTAACATTCAAATAGTGCAACTCATCGGCATCTGTCCATCATCCTGTGTGCGTCACCACTTGATTCCCCCCTTCGAAAAAAGAAGGCAACCGCTCGCGGCCTCCGGCGACTCCGATGCCGCCACCGTTGCGGCCCCCGTTCTCATGCCTCTGGCCTCAATGCCGGTGGTGACGAGGAGCGGGGGTCCGCCTCCTTAGCAGATCTACTGTTTTCTGAGGGTTTTTGCTCTTTTTGTTTTCTTTTTCTCCACAATAATTTGGGCTAGGTTTTGGTTTGTCGCTTCGATGTTTTGGATCCGACTCTCTGGTTCATACCGGATTTGTGGTCGATGCTTTGTTATCTTTGAAGATGGCATGCTCTTCCTCAAAAGATCGGGGTATGTTGGCTTAGTCCTCTCCAAGGTGCCGTGTACTAATCCTCTGTAAGCCTTGCGCTCCACGCCAGCAGGTGCCGTGTAGCCCAAGTCGGGTAGTCCCAGGGGCGCACGAAGTAGTCGGTCCCAGTACCCACCTGAGTAGTGGGCCCAGGGATGTCCGTACGACAAGCCCCCGAGTACTTTGTAGTCGAGCAGGATGTCTTCGAGTAGTCTTGATGGCCTTGGCGAGTAGTCCTTGAGCGTCCCCGAGTTCCACAAGCCGAAAGTCCTCAAGAGTGCTTGAATTATCCCGAGGCTGGAAGGTACTCCAGCTGATCTTTGAGTAGTCTTGAAGTCTTCTCGAGTAGTTCCCAAGCATCCCCGAGTGCTTCTCTCGAAGGTCTTCAATAGTACTCGTGTTGTCTTGATGAAGAACCATATGGAAAATGCGATTCGGAGAATCGCATTCCATATGGAATGTAGCCCCCGAGCCTTAGGTCGAATCGCAGATTCAAGCTGAGGGTCAATCTGAAGTTTTGCCGATCTTATCCCAAAAAATCCGGAGAAAAAACCGAAGGACACGTGGCACGGAGCCCCCGAGCCTTGAGTCGAGTACTTTCTCTCGAATTGAAGGGTCATCTTGACTGTAGAATGTGTCCTGAGTGGGATCTTGATCTGGTGTAGCCCACTGAATCCGTCGGACGTAGTCGAGCCCCCGAGACTGAGAGCATCGAGTACTGGAGCATGAAGAGTCAGGCTGCCGCCACTGAGTCACCCGCTTGGCGCTTATTCGTCCGTTCAGAACTGAGCCGCCTGATGGGTTATAAATAAGCAGTGAGCCCCTTAGGGTTTTTGCACTCCCAGCAGTTGCATTCACAGATTAGATCTGCGCTCCCGCTCCTCTGCTTCTCTGTCACCGCCGCCGCCGCGAGCGTAGATTAGATCTACTTGCGCCCGTCACCGCAGTCCGCCCACCTCCGTAGCCCCCGAGCGAATGCGAGTGAAGACACCCATAACTTGGAGGATGAAGGCTTCCCCGGCGAAAAGCTCGAAGACCGGCGCGTCGAAGAAAAGGAGCCGTGATGAGGCCGGAGACGCCGGCCAGTCGTCGTCGTCGCCGCCTGCCTCCCCTTGCCCCAATTCGGCAAAGGAGGGGAAGAAGGCGAAGTTGAAGACCGAGGACCTCCTCGCCCTGGTCAACAGCGGGTTCCTCCGCGAGAAGGAAGTGGATCTGTGGCGTACTGCCACCGGCGACCCATACCCGATGGAGAAGAATCCGGACGAGATCCCAATGTTCGCCCGGTTCGTGGAGTGTGGACTCGCGCTGCCGGCCAGCAATTTCTTCAAGGGGATGCTCAGGTACTATGGCATCGAGTACCTCAACCTCAACCCCAACAGAATCTTCCACACTTCCATCTTTGTGCATTTCTGCGAAGCTTTTGTGGGGATTAAGCCCCACTGGATCTTGTTCCGGAAGTTCTTCCGGGTGAAGCCGCAACCGAGCACAGATGATCCGCGAGTAGTCGGAGGCGCCGGGATTCAGATGCGTGAAGACGCCGCCGGCCAGTACCTGCCGTACAAGCTCATCGATTCCAACCAGGACTGGAAGGCGAGGTGATTTTATATGACCAACCACCACCCCGAGCTGCCGAAGCCGAGCGGGCGTCAACCGAAGCATGCGCCGTGGTGGAACACGGAGCCCACCATGCAGGAGGGTATTCAACTACCCCCGCTGCTGAAGAAGATCAAGGCCTTGCGGGAGGCCGGACTAAGGGCCGAGCATGTGGCCTTCAGTTTCATGAAGAGGAGGGTGCAACCACTGATGGCGCGAGACACCCTCGGGTACCAGTACGCCGGCGACGAGGATACGTCCCGGATGCCTGGCTTTGAAGTCGAGGACGACGTCATTGTTGAGAGGCTGGGCAAAATCTTCAAGGATATGCCCCCGTACACACCGTGCCCGGTGCCAGAGTACTTCGCGGTGCGGCCGCCAAACCAGGTTAGTAGTCGTGGCTAGAGCCCCCGAGTACTGATTGGCTTTATGTAGTCATACTGATGCTTTGCTTGATGTTGTAGGACGATGTGGAGAAGTATGTCTCCGTCCCACCCTCCCCTCCGCGACTTGAGGGACAAGCGCAGGGGAAGGGAGAAACCAAGACGAAAGAGCGTCACGAAGTCGGTGAAGGCGACGATGCCGTCATTATTGAAGGCAGCTCTGATGACGAGGATGAAGAGACGCTGCAGCAGCGGTTCCAGCTCCGCTCAACGTTCAGCCAAGCTGGGATGCCGAACATCCCGGTCATCGAGAAGCCATCTAGCCTGGAGGCTAGCTTGCCGGCGCCGCCTAGGAAGCCGCGCAATGTGGCGCGGAAATGCGCCGTGAAGAAATTGAAGCTGTCAGAGGCCACCAGGCCAGAGGTGAGTAGCACGACTAGTGTAGTCGAGTACTGCCGATAAGTAGTCTGTTGCTGACAATATGAGTTGTATTGCTGCAGGACATCCCCTCCTCAGATCCCGTTGATCAGGGTCATGAGGATGTCTAGGAGACAGTGGGGGCGTCAGCTGAAAGGAGCATTAGCCCGCCTCCGGCTACTGAAGATGTCGTGCCAGAATGGGTGCAACAGCAGGTTGGTTCCGTGGGGCCGCAGGCGTCAGCTGAAGAAGCCCAAGACCCACATCCGGCTGCGATTGTGGAGCAGCCAGAGGAGACCCCTGTGGAGGCCGGAGCTACGAGCGAAACTGGCATAGTTGATATCGCCAGTATACTGGGTGCTCCGACCGTGGCCGTGGTGCGGTCAACTCTGTAAGTTCTCTGAACTCTCGAGTAGTCGTGTAGTTGACAAGCTTTATGTGGTTGACTAAACACTTCGTGATGCAGAAAATCCACGGACTTGTCGTGGGATGGTGGGGAAGCCAGCACTCCAGCCGATGGAGAAGACCGCTCGGCAGAGGTGCGTGAACCCACACCACCACCTCAAGCTGGAGCCGTAGTGGAGCCGATGCTTAAAGAGGATACTCTGGTTGAAGGTACACATCCAACCACCGCGAGTAGTAATTATGAAGAGTAGTCATAGCCGTGTCTGACTTGTTGAATTGATCCTGACAGGAGCACAAGCCGAGGGAGCCACGATCCCTGAAGCAGTAGCCATTGAGACGGCTGCTGAGGAGACAATGGCCGCAGAGCCAGTCGTTGAAGCGGCGACAACAGTAGACCCCGAGCCGGGGACTACGGTAGCCCCCGAGCCGAGCGCGGATGAGCGGGTTGATCCGCACCCCGAGGCGAGTACTCAAGTCGTTGTCCGTGAGGCGGTGATAGAAGATGCTGCGCCGCTCTGCTCTGCGCCCATGCCAGAGACAAGATCTTCAAGCCGCGGAGGTCTTGAGTTGCTGGACGATGATCTCATTGACCCGGCCTTTGTGTCGCTGGGCATGGAATCGTTGCGCCGGACAGAGAACTGGATCAAGGTATGCTGCGAATACCTTGAGTTCACTTGCCTTCTGAATATTGAGTACTGATTAGCTGCTGTGTCTTGCGCAGGACTTGGTGGAGAGATCCCGTCAGAAGACCGATCTTCTGAAGGGGTATGGTGACACGGTCCTTCGCGGCGAAGCCTTGGAGAAGGAGCTGGATAAGTCGAAGAAGCATTCAGCGCTGCTCCAATCCAAACTTGACGGCGCCTTCGCCCAGTACCACAACGAAGTACAGGAGATGCAGGAGAAGAGGGATGAACTGATCCGGACGAACAAGTCGTTGCGCCAGAAGAACATAGGTGTGTCATCCGCCAAAGCCACCGAGTACTTATTGTAGTACGTGTGAGTAGTCTGACCTTGTAATGAGTTGTCTGCAGATCTTGAGGCAAAGGTTGACCAGCTGAAGGCGTCGGAGACGGACCTCAAGAACATTGTGTATCGTGAAACCGACAAGAGAGAGGTACTTGAATATGAGTACACTCAGTTGCGCCATGAGTGTATCAAGCACATGGAGCTCCGTGAAGCCTCAGATCGTGACCTTGTCAATTGTTATAAATCTCTGCAGAAGCTTAATGAAGACTGCGAGAAGCTTCGAGGCCAGCTGAAGGAACTTGAGGAAGCCGCGCTGCCCATTGCGAGGCTACTGGTGCCACATCCGGGCGGACCCAAGATAGCCCCACTGGTAGACAGGCTGAAGGAAGCCCCCGGGCACTTGGCGACATACGTCAAACATCTGGCGAAGTCCATCTCGAACCAGGTGTTGGCGTATATGAAGTCGTACTTCCCAAAAGCTCCTGTGGATGTGGTAGCCGGTGGACTTGCGGCGAACTGCAGTGATGAGCAGTACAAGGCTCTCCTTGAAGAGATGGCGCCCATTGCTGAGCAGGTGGCGGAGAAGCTGAATCTCCAGTAGATGTACCTGTAGAGGTAACTTAGGGTAGTTCATGTAAAACAAACAAAGGAGTCAAAGACTTGTTTGAAATATCAATGAAAGTTGTCCACTGCTTGTATATGTAATGAGTACTCATGGCCGCCACTTGCAGCGAAGTGTGCGGAGTACCAAGCCGTGGGAGTAGTCGTGAGTTAGTAGTACTCAGTATGATCTGCCTAAGCAGGAGACACAGTAAACAAGTTGAGTAGAATCGAACTTTATTACTGATGAAAAAGGTACACCTGGGTGGCCAGGGCCATTTACAGGTGAGTAGTCGCCAGGACCCGTAGGCCGCTTACGGCTGAGTGTTTGCTAGGGCCCTTGAGCCGCTTACAGCTGGAGATCCATTAGTAGCCGTATAGGCTGGATCTAGAGTATATGGTCTGTAGACCGCCACCAGAGTCCTTCTTCTCTAAGCGGCCCAAGATCCGTTAGTAGCCGTTAACGCTGGATCTTGGAGAAGAGTAGTCCGGAGACTTGTGCTAGGACCGAGAGGCCGCTTACAGCGAAGAGTCCGTGAATAGCCGTATAGGCTGGACCCGTAGAAGAGTAGTCGAGCGACTACGCGTAGAAGCGACACAGCTGGTCGACGTTCCACGAGTTGCTGATGTCGTCACCTTGAAGTGTTTCGAGGCGATAGGAGCCTGGTCCGGTCACCTTGGAGACTGAGAAGGGACCTTCCCATGGCGAGCTGAGCTTGTGTAGTCCGTCCGTGTTCTAGATGCGACGGAGGACTAGATCGCTGACATTGAAGGAGTGTTCCTTGACGTTGCGATCATGGTAGCGTCGGATACCCTCTAGGTACCTTGCTGAATGGACGAGGGCAGCGCAGTGGGCTTCTTCGAGGTTGTCGATGTCAACCCGTCTGCTATCTTCTGAGATGCCTTCGTCGTACTGTTCTACTGCCGGGGATTCCCACATCACGTCGGCGGGTAGAATAGCTTCGGAGCCGTAGACCAGGAAGTAGGGCGACTGCCCTGTTGGCTTGGTAGGTTGAGTACGAAGCCCCCAGAGTGCATTGGGTAGTTCCTTGATCCACTTGCCTCCTTTGGTGTTAGCTACGTCGTGCAATCGCTTCTTGAGGGCGTCGAGTACCATCCCGTTGGCGCGCTCAACTTGGCCGTTGGCGCGCGGGTGGGCGACTGAGACGTACCGGACGTCAATCCCGCTGTTCTCGCAGTACTCCCAGAACTGATGGTTGTTAAAGTTGGAACCCAAGTATGTGATGATGCGATGGGGTAGCCCGTAGCGATGCACGAGTTCATCCAAGAAGTCGAGTACTCTGTCGGCCTTTGGGCAGGTAACCAGCTTGACTTCGATCGACTTGGTGAACTTGTCGATAGCCACCAAGACTCTGTTGAATCCTCCTGGCACAGTTGGTAGAGGCCCAATCATGTCGAGCCCCCAGCAGGCAAAGGGCCAGGTCGGTGGTATGGTGACTAGCTTGTAGGCCGGGACGTGTTGCTGCTTGACGAAGAATTGACATCCTTGGCACTTTCGGACGAGTTCCTCAGTGTCGGCCAGAGCTGTGGGCCAGTAGAAAGCTCGTCGGAAAGCCTTGCTCACCAGCGTGCGACAAGACGCGTGGTTGCCGCAGACGCCTTTGTGGATCTCCTCCAAGATGTCCTTGCCTGCATCCCGGGGTACGCACTTCATGAGTACTCCAGAAGCGGCACCCCGCCTGTAGAGCTTGTCTCCGACGAGTACGTAGGTCTTGGCTCGGCGGACGAGTTGTTCAGCCATGTTCTTGTCGGAGGGAACCTTCTGCTCGCAAATGTAGTCGATTAAAGGTTGTCTCCAGTCCACGTCAATCATTAGGACCTCCTGACTGGGCTCCGGTGGCACAGGGTCAGTGGTCGTTGGCGCCGGCTCCAGGATGGATGGCGCGTGAAGCTCATGGACGAAGACTCCGACGGGTACTTGCGCGCGAGTAGAACCAAGCTTCGACAGGACGTCCGCTGCAACGTTGTTGTCGCGGACGACGTGGTGGAACACGAGACCATAGAATTTGTTCTCGATCTTGCGGACTTCAAGACAGTAGGCGTCCATGTTCTCCTTGTTGTGATCCCAAGACTTGTTGACTTGGTTGATGACCACTGCGGAGTCGCCGTAGACTAGTAGTCGCTTGATGCTCAATGAGATTGCGAGGCGGAGCCCGTGCAGTAGGGCCTCGTACTCGGCTTCGTTGTTTGAGACCTTTCAGAAGATCTGCAGGACGTACTTGAGTTGTTCGCCCTTTCGAGAAATCAGGAGCACCCCTGCACCCGCGCCTTCGAGCTTGAGTGAGCCGTCGAAGTACATCACCCAGTGCTCTGGTCACTCTGTAGGAGTTGGTAGCTGATTCTCCCGCCACTCTGCCATGAAGTCGACTAGTGCTTGAGACTTGATAGCTGTGCGTGGCCTGAAGTCGATGTTGAGGGCGGCAAGTTCGACCGCCCATTTAGAGATTCTTCCAGTAGCATCTTGGTTGCGAAGTATGTCACCGAGCGGGTAGTCGGTGATGACGACAATCGAGTACTCCTGGAAGTAGTGTCGTAGCTTCCGCGAGGTGATGAGTACTGCGTAGAGTAGCTTCTGGACCGGCTGGTACCGTGACTTGGACTCTGACAGAACCTCGCTAACGAAGTAGACTGGTCGCTGGACTGGGTAGGCGTGGCCTTCTTCCTGCCGCTCGACAACAATGGCAGTACTGACCACGTGAGTAGTCGCAGCGAGTTAGAGCAGCAACTGCTTCTTTTTGTGAGGAGCTGTGAGGACCGGTGGCTTGGACAAGAAGTCTTTGAGCTGTGTCAGAGCTTGATCAGCCTCCGCGGTCCACACGAACTTCTCTTGGTGCTTGAGTAGTTTGAAGAAGGGTAGTCCCCGTTCTCCGAGCTTCGAGATGAATCTGTTCAGTGCCGCCATGCACCCAGTCAGCTTCTGGACATCCTTGATGCAGGTTGGAGCTTTCATATTGGTGATGGCGGAGATCTTCTCGGGGTTGGCTTCGATGCCGCGATGGCTGATGATGAAGCCGAGTAGTTTCCCAGATGGTACGCCGAAGACGCACTTGTTGGGATTGAGCTTCCATTGGTACTCGCGCAAGGATGCGAAAGTCTCTTCAAGATCGGCGATGAGCATGTCGGAGTTTCTGGTCTTGACGACCACGTCATCCACATAGGCTTCGACGTTCTTGTTGAGCTGCTTCTTGAAGCAGGCCTGGATAGCTCGCTGGTAAGTAGCACCGGCGTTCTTCAACCCGAACGACATTGTCGTGTAGCAGTAGGCGTCAAACGGGGTGATGAACGGGGTCTTCTCCTGGTCTTCTTCCTTGATGGCGATCTGGTGGTAGCCGGAGTAGCAATCGAGGAAGCAGAGCAGGTCGCAGCCCGCCGTGGAGTCGATGACTTGGTCAATCCGTGGCAACCCGAAAGGGTCCTTGGGGCAATGCTTGTTGAGGTCGGTGTAGTCGACGCACATCCTCTGCTCGTTTGTGTTCTTCTTGCGGACGGGGTTGGCGAGCCACTCAGGATGGAAGACTTCTCGAATGAAGCCAGCCGCAAGTAGTTTGGCGAGTTCCTTCTTGATGGCATCCCGTCGATCGTCGGCAAAACGGTGGAGGTGTTGTCGCTTGGGGGTAGCTTTAGGGTCGACGTTGAGTGAGTGCTCGATCAGCCTCCTGGGCACACCTGGCATGTCCGCTGGCTTCCACGCGAAGATGTCTCGGTTAGCCCGAAGGAAGCTGACGAGCGCGTCTTCCTATTTCGGGTCGAGGCCCGCCCCGATCATGGTAGTCTTGCTGCTGTCGCCCGTCCCGAGGTCGATGGCCTTCACCTGTACTTCCTCTGTTGTCTGAGGCTTGTTTGCGGTGTCGGTTGTCTCAGGTATCTCGAGTTCTGTTGGGGCAAGCTTCTTGGACGCAGCAAGGATCTCCATCATTGCGTTGGGTACTTGATTTGTCGCTGCGAGCTCCACGGCTTCGGTGTCGCAGTCGAAAGAAATCTTCAAGTCCCCTTATAGCGTGAGTACTCCGGCAGGACTTGCCATTTTGAGTACCAAGTAGGTGTAGTGAGGCACCGCCATGAACTTGGCGATGGCTGGTCTGCCGAGGATGGCATGGTAGGAGGTCTCGAAGTCCGCAACCTCGAACTTAATGTACTCGGTGCGGTAGTTCTCCCTTGAGTCTCCGAAGGTAACTGGCAGGACTACTGAGCCCAGTGGTATAGCCGTGTTACCGGGAACGATGCCGTAGAAGGGTGACGCGCTCTTGGTGAGCATGTCGGTGATGTCGAGCTTCATCTTCTTCAAGGTCTTGGTGAAGAGGACATTGAGTCCGCTCCCGCCGTCGATGAGTACCTTGTTGAGTCTGGAGCCCGCGACTACTGGTTTCAGGATGAGTGGGAAACGTCCTGGCTCAGAGAAGCTTGTCCATTGATCCGCGCGGGAGAAGGTGATTGGTACCTCCGACCACCTTAGAGGTGTCGGCACCGCTGGTTCAATGCTTAAGACTTCTCGTCGAGTGAGCTTTTGAGATCGTCTGGTGGGTAGTCCGCCGAAGAGGACATTCACCGTCTTGTCGGGTTCTTGGAAGTCGCCGTTGCCTTCGTCGACTTTCTTTTTGCCCTTCTTGTCGTGAGGAGGCCATGGCTCGGGAATATCCTTGAGTGCTCGCCGGAGTTGGTAGCACTGATCGGTTGTATGATTGCCATCCAGATGCCACGGGCACTTCTCTTTGAGCAAGTCTCTGAAGCCGCCGGAGGTCTTTTTGGAGTTGTCCTTCGCAGGGTGCCGTATAGCCGCGACTGTGTTGTCTGGCTTGCGCTTGCGGTTAGGACCCGAGTAGTTGTTGTTGTTGCGACCCCCTTGATCCTTGTTGTTGTTATTGCCGCCCGTGTTGTTTTTGCTCTTGCCGCGAATGGAGTCGTACTTGGCGTTCGCCTTGTCCTCTTCGTCGGCCCATGATGTGATCATGTCCTTGAGCTTGGTAATGGAACTCGGGCGGCGGCGACCGAAGTCTTCGAAGGTGCGACGGTGATAGAGCCCGTCTTGGAAGAGGTCGATGACTTCTTTGTCGGTGACGTCGACTACGGTCGCGCGCTTGTCGAAGAAGCGACGCATGTACTGGCGGAGCGTCTCGCCTTGTTCCTGCTTGACCATCGCCAAGTCCATGCGGGTACCCGAGCGCCCCATGGCACCGGCGAAGTTGCTGGTGAACTGAGCCTTCAGCTGGTCCCACTCGTCGATCGAGTTCTTTTCGAGTGACTCGAGCCATGTGAGTGGGGCTTGATCCAGACAGAAGGGAAAGAAGAGGCACTTTGCGTCGTTGTTTCCACCAGCATTTTCGATGGCCAGGGCATAGCCCCTGAGCCACTGAATTGGGTCTTGCTTCGCGTCGTACTTGGTGATCCCGAGAGGTTTGAATTTCTCAGGAAGGAGCAGGTTGCGAAGTCGTGCAGAGTAGGCGGGGAAGCCGTCGCTGTCGCTTGCTTCGGTAGCCTTCTTGCGGCGGATCTCGTCGATCCTGTGGCGAGCGTCATAGCCGCCGTGTGTGTTGCCGGTGGCGTGGCTATTCGCGTGGCCTCGGCCTCCGCGATCGCCGCCGCCACCAGCTCTTCTGCCGGCGCCATGGGATGAACTTCCGCCGCTGCTGCCGCCACCACCGCCGCCGCCGCGACTACCGCCGGCGCCGCCGCGACTACCGCCGGCGCCGACCTGGCTGTTGCCGCCCTGTGAGGGTCCTCCCGCCGAGGCTCTAGAGCGGTTAGGATTTGGCTGGTGTTCGCCACGAATGCGGTTGCGTCCGCCGTCTGCTGGGCTGCGACTAGTGGCTTCGTGGTTTCCAGTGGGGGGAACTGGGGCGACCCTGTTGTCGACCCGCATGAAGTAGGCGTCTTCAGCAAGCTTGGCGATGAGTTCGCCTGCACGGTGCCCCTGAGCTATTCGTGCTATCGTAGTGATAGACATGAGGCATTACTCAGGGGTGGTATGCACCCGGTTTTCGACTTGATCCAGAGCCTCGGTGAGGTTCCGGATGGGAAAAGCTTCTCGGAGCCGCCTGCGCCGATCAGCTCGTCTTCTGTTGCACTCGCGCCGAGCGTTCTTGGCCTCAGTAGTCTCGTCCGGGGGTGCATTGGCTGATTCCTCGTCAGCTGAGATGTCGTCGAGGTAGCGATCGGGCCGGCTTCCTGAGGTTCCAGTTTCCCCCGCCGCCATGAAGACTTCACGGTCAGGAGTGCAGAGGCCGGAGTCGGTAGTCGCCACCTCGGTGGGGGTGTGCTCATCTTCGTTTGGAGCCAGCGGGATCCCCTCCTGGAAGGGGAGTGTCTCGAGGTAGGCGACGCAGCGCGAGTTGTCATCAGTCAGGTCTGCGGGCTTGCAGTCGGGCCAGTAGACGAATCTGCCGGCGGGAGTAGATGTAATGACCAAGCCAACGGCAGGACCTGACAATGGCTCCTCGGTTGCGTTGAGCTCGGACTCGGACTCGATTGGGTCCGAGCCGAAATCGAACTCGTAGGAAGAGTCTGAGTTGTAGCCGGGTACGACGTTGGAGTCCGAGGAGTACTCGGAGACAATCTCCTTGCCGGCCTGATGTGCGGCGAGGGCTTCCGCGTGGGCCCTGCTAGAGTTGCAGAGGCCGTACGGGAAGTGCTCGTGGAGAAGGACCATTTCACACGATGGCTCAGGAGCCGGCTCGCATGATTCGATCCATGGCGACGTCGAGTTCGAGTTGGAATCGGATCCAATCTCGAAGTCGGCGACTTGGTTGCAGAGCGAAAATTTGCCAAATTTTTTGACGAGTGGACCCGTGATGGCTTCGGGAAGCGTCACGAGTCCGGTCTCCGGGTCTGGGGTCATGATGAGGTAGCGCTGGAACGATCCAGCGCCATCAGCGGTGCAGACCCAGGAGCCGAAGACGAAGGTGTCGCCGCGGTTGAAAACGGCGGTTGGCTTGATGACGATTGAAGCCGTCAAGTTCGCCATGTGATCTTCGGCGAGATCGCCTACCTGGCGCGCCAGCTGTCGGTGTTTTAGACCGGCAACCTACCAAGGGGAGTACCCGAGGTAGATGTTTGTGGCCTCGCCGAGATCGGGAACTCGAGGGAGAGACACGTGACACACAATTTAGACAGGTTCGGGCCGCGAGGTGCGTAATACCCTACGTCCTGTATGCTGCGTAGCTCTGGATTGATTAGGTGTGTTTACAAGATGATACGGATGAAGAGATAGGGGTCCCTGCCTCGCCTTATATAGTCCGGGAGGCAGGGTTACAAGTCGGTTTACCAGATGAGTACTAGTCGTGTACGGCTAGGAGTACTCTACATGGATCCGGACATGTCCAGCCTCCTAACCGAGTACTAATCCTCTGTAAGCCTTGCGCTCCACGCCAGCAGGTGCCGTGTAGCCCAAGTCGGGTAGTCCTAGGGGCGCACGGAGTAGTCGGTCCCAGTACCCACCTGAGTAGTGGACCCAGGGATGTCCGTACGACAACCTCCTCTGCTCCATTAGGGCTGGAGCAGCGGCGAGCTCCGCCGTGGGCTTCGGAGCTTCGGCTCCTCACGCCCCCTGCTCCATCTCGCGTCAGTCCTTGGCGAACTCCGCCCCTAGGGCCTACTCCCCCGCCGTCGCCAGGCCCGCCGGCGGCCGCACCACTCGAGCTCCGTCGGGACGCGGTCTGAGGCCCTCGCTACTCCGTGCGGATCTTGGGAGGTAGCGCCGCGCGTCACGGCCGGCCGCCGCACCTCCCAGATCAGACCGCCGCGCCTCCCAGCTCCGGCCGCCGGACCCGCTCCCTGCACTGCACGCATGAGAAGAGGAGGTAGGGACTCCCTGCACTGCACGCATGAGAAGAGGAGGAAGGGAGATGAGAAGATGAGAGGAGGAAGAAGATGTTGACAAGTGGGGCCCGCATGTCATTGGGAGGAGAGCACAAATACAATGAGATCTACGTCTTCGTATACACCTGCAGCTGGGCCCGAGTCATCTTCATACGTATTCCGTAGTATATTTGAGGAGAGTCGAGAATTGTAATGACAAATTTCAAAATATACGAACAGTAATAACATTTCTCCAATTTTGAAAAATTGTAATAGTTTGGTTCCAAATGACACGTGCTGCTGCTGCACACGATGGCATGGGGCGCACAATGTATGTTGCTTGTCTTGCGCGTAGACGGCGTCGAGAGGGGTCGAGTCCGTAACGTACCTCGGCCCTGCACCAGCCGCGCCCAGCCGGTGTTGTTTCTCGTTTCTGGAGTTTTTGTCCGCCGTGCTGTGTGCACCAAAGACCAAACCATGCACGCTGTTCCTGACGGACCTACTAGTACGACGACTTTGCACTCACTGTGCTGCCCTGTGGACTCTCTGTGCTCACGCGTCTTGTCAAAGCAGCGGGGGGCACGACCGGTGGCTGGCCACGTCTGTCCGTCACCTCGCTGGGCCCGGCCCCTCCTCCTCTAGCGCGCGGACGGACGGAGGAATCTCGCGTCACAGGTACTCCCTGTCCCCGGCCGCCGGACGGGAGGGAGAAGCGAGAAAAAGTGGCGAGGCCGGCGAGCGCGGCGGCCGCCGGGTGGTGGTCGTCCGTACGCGCGGGGCACTGGCGCCTTCCCATGGCGAGTCACATGCCAGAGCCAGACCGCTGAATAGTTGATGGTGTCCACGGATTAATATTATACAAATCGATCTCGCTGTCAGAGTCAGGCAGCCTTGTCCTGTGGAAATGGAGATGGAGAGCATTCCGATGCTGGGCGATGCCGATGCATGCGCCTCGACCAACACTGGACTGTGGACTGGGAGGGAGACAGCCCTGTACGGGCCTTTATCGGTGCAGGGCGCGTGGACTTTTTACCTCTTTGCCCTTCGCATAAATTTTACTAGTGTCAGTTTCACATCCAGTGATCCACCACTCTTACCCGTGATTTGTAGTTTGTTAGTTAGATCTGCTGTTAATTTGTATGATAAATTTGTTTTGAGGAAAAAATTTTGTTTATTGATTTGATCGACTGATTTATTTTGAGGAAAAAATACTGAAAAAACAGAAAAAAAAATCAGCACACGAATGGACCCAACCCAGCTTGAGGGAAAAAAAAGGGACCAAAACACATTTCCCACCGCCCCACAACCACATTTGGAGGTGCTGCAAATGCTTCTGCATTCAGCAGTCAGCACGTATTATTGGTTGTTGTTGCCCAACAGTAGACGCGCACGCCGTGTCGCATCTACAGTACACACCAAAATTATTCCACTACCACTTGTAGGACAAGGTAAACTTGTAGTGGTGCAGTCCTTCTGGAGAGTCAAAACAAGATTCTGGTATTGATTCTGTGAACAACATCAACGATCGCCGAAAACCCACTCGACTCGCTAGCAACCTCAACAGTGCAAGTGTGAGCAAAGGATGCCAGGCGTCGGTGGCTCGCCTCGGTGGTGTTCAGCGCCCGCGGCTTCTCGTGGCCGCCGAGCGGACCAATCAAACGATCGGCGCCGGAGAAGAAAGACTGCTTCTTGTCGCGGCGCTCGCCGTGCCTCCGATGGCATCTAGCAGCTCGTGTCTAGCGGCTGCCGCCGAGCAGGCAAGGACCGGGGACCGGGACCTTTATGGTCCCTGTCAATCAAGTTCCAGACCACGTCTTCATCCGCGATCTCGTCCCTCTTTCGTTCGAAGAAGAGAAGCTGGCCGGACTGCCGGAGAATGGTGCTGACCTGTGTCGGCGATGGACTTTCTGGGAGCCCATGCTGCGAGTTAATGGCAGTTGGCACCAAAAAAAGTAAGGTTAAGGAACTCTTAGCCAAATGGTAAAGTTAATGAAACAACATAACATAACATCAAGGGTGTGTCTACCCGTCCTCATCACCTGTTTTTTTTTCTACCATCCCTTCAACCTCCGGCTCCCTCAGCCCTCTCGTCGTCCAGCCCCTCCCCTGCCCCTTCGGCACGGGCGGGCTAAGATCCACGAACTCCCACCACCACTGTCTCCATGGGCGCCCCCGCTCTTTACTGGCTCAATGACCATCTCCCACCGTCTCGCCGGCGGCACTCCCGCCGCCTCCTTCGCCGAGTCGGCCTGCTGCCGTTAGCCCTTCTTCCATGTCCGGTGGTGGGCAGCAATTCTGTCACGACCCGGGATGACGACCAACAGAACGGTTGAGCGCCAGGTGGATAAAGGAAAGTAAAGATGTAATAGGAGCGTGGGTCGGCCCAGGATACATCACTAGGCCGTAAAACGTTGTACGAGACCGACCCGGGATGGCGTATAAATCCCAAGGGCGCGTCTGTGTAAAGGGTATGGAATAACAGAACCGTAACTGAATTCTCTCTCCCGTGCTGCTCTGCTCGTCTCCCTCCTCCAGTCGCAACTGTTCTCCCCCCTTCTCCCCCAAATTCCTCTCAATTGTATCCCAACTTGCACCTCAGCTATCCCGGATCGTAACAATTGGTATCAGGAGCCTACCTCCCACCACAAATTCCACAGAAAGAACCCAAAAAAAAATTTCCACGAGCAAAATCCGCGCTGTCGAGCCTGGCGCCTGCGAAGCCGACGAAGATCCAGCTTCAAATGGCGGCCACCTTGGAAGATCTCACGAAGAGTTTCGAGAGCTTCGAGCTGATGATGAAGACATCCCTGGACAAGATCAGTGGGCTGGAGACCTGGCAGTCCACCGCGGACACCTCCTTGGGATCCCTGCTGACAAAGTCCGACGACACGGCGGCACAGCTACAACGCTTGGAGTCAGCTCCGCAACCGCCACCACAACTTCGGCAGCCACCGCCACCGCGTTGGACGAACCCATTCGACCTGAACACGGCTCCACCAATGGGGGCGTCTTCCTCTACGCCACTCGGGGAGCGGCCCAGCGGGCACCGCCAAGATTCAGGCAACCGGGATGTTGGCGGGGGGATCCTTGGATCTCATCCGCCACGCCCGGTCACGGGTACGTACCCTGACCAGTCTCACTTTCAATCAGATAGCCATGGGGGAAACCACGAGTTCGTGGCGCGCCCACCACCCGTGCCCAAGCTCGAGTTTTCCAGATTTGATGGTGATAACCCCCGGCTATGGTGTGATCGTTGCGAAATGTATTTCGAGGTGTATTCCGTGAGCCCAAGCCTCAAGACCAAATTCGCCGCGTTGAACTTCAAAGGAACGGCGACGGCTTAGCTGCAGACATTTGAGCGCCGAGGACGTGTACTTGACTGTAATCTATTCTGTGATGCGGTTCTTGACAGATTCGACAGAGATCAGTACCAAGTACAACTCCGGCAATTGGATGCTCTCAAGCAAACTGGATCGGTCATGGAGTATCTAGAGAAATTCGAGGAACTATCTCACGGCATCCTGCTGTACAACACACCTTATGATGACACGTATTTTGTCACCATATTCTTGGGGGGCCTGAAAGAAGAGCCGCGGGTGGCAATCGCCCTGCATCGGCCAAAAGATGTCTTAACAGCCTCATCACTCGCTATGTTGCAAGAGGAGGAGCTAACCTCGAGCAGGAGTAAGGCACCAAATAGAGAATATCAGAAGCCCTCATACAAGACTGCATTCAACAGTGACAAGAATAAGAATGACAACCAGGAGAAAGCAGCAGCAAGCAAGAACAAGTCAGACCGAAATGAAAATGATGACAAAGTTAAAGCTCTAATGGCCTTCAGAAGAAAGAATGGGATACGCTTCAAATGTGGTGAAAAGTGGGGCCACAATCACAAGTGTCCAACTCAAGTCTCCCTACATGTGTTGGAGGAATTATGGGATGCACTGGAATCCCCTGCAGATTGTGATGCTTATGCAAGTGATGAGGAACAGGAGATTGATGTGGTCATGGCTGTGAAGGACACAAAACCTCAAGGCTCCAAAATCAGAAGAACAATGAAGTTACAAGGGACAATTGGCAATCAGGAAGTTCTAATCATGGTTGATTCAGGCAATGTTGGGTCATTCATTAGTGATAAGCTGGCACAATAGTTGGCCTGTGAAACACAAGAAGCTGAACCAACCCACTTTGTAGCTGCAGATGGCAGTCCTATGGTTTGTACAAAGAGAATAGCCAACTTAGAGTGGGCAGCCCAGAAACATACCTTTTACTCTGATGTGGGCATCCTTCCCCTCAAGTGTTATGATATGATCATTGGTGAAGATTGGTTGGAGGAATGCAGCCCAATGTGGGTGCACTGGAAAAAGAAAGTGATGAAATTCACCTATAAAGGAAAAAGGATTTCCTTGAAAGGGGTAAAACCAGAAGTCACAAAGTGTTCAGCCATAAGTGCAGCAAAGCTCAAAGGACTGCTCAGAAGAAGGGAAGTAACTCACATGGTTCAGATGATGCCACAGCAAGTGAACAAACAGACATCTGACACCACAAAAGAAATACAAGCAGTTCAGCAACCTGAATCTGAAACAGTACCACCAGAAATCCAAGAGCTACTCACTGAGTTTAATCACCTCTTCAGAGAACCAACTGAACTACCACCTGAAAGGCAATATGATCACAGAATCAAGTTAATTCCTGGAGCTCAACCTGTGAATGTCAGGCTATATAACTACTCTCCTGCTCAAAAGACAGAAATTGAGAAGCAGCTAGCTGAAATGCTGAAGAATGGCACTATAAGGCCTAGTAGAAGCCCTTATGCCTCCCCAGTCCTATTGGTCAGGAAAAAAGATGGCACATGGCGCTTTTGTGTGGATTACAGGCATCTGAACGCCATATCTGTCAAAAACAAGCACCCTCTACCAGTTGTAGATGAGCTACTAGATGAACTAGCTGGTTCCAAATGGTTTTCCAAGTTAGACTTCAGATCTGGATATCACCAAATCAGGATTGCAAAAGGAGAGGAGTACAAAACTGCCTTTATAACACACAATGGCTTGTATGAGTTTTTGGTAATGCCATTTGGTCTGACAAATGCTCCTGCCACCTTCCAGAGCAGGTCTTTATGGATGACATATTGGTTTACTCTGCAACATTGGAAGAACATGTGTCCCTGTTAAGACAAGTATTGCGAATCATTCAGGACAACAACTTTTTGATCAAGTTGTCCAAGTGCTCCTTTGCTAAGAAAGAAATTGAGTATCTTGGTCACTGCATATCTGAACATGGAGTGTCTATTGAACCATCCAAAATTGTGGCAGTATATCAATGGCCTACACCCAAGAACTTATAAGAGCTCCGAGTCTTCTTAGGGTTAACAGGCTACTACAGAAAGTTTATCAGACATTATGGCATGATTAGCAGACCTCTAACCACATTGCTCAAGAAAGGGGTGCCATTCCTTTGGACTCCAACTACTGAAGAAGCATTTCAACTCCTCAAAGGAGCACTAGTACAAGCACCAGTGCTAGCAATTCCAGACTTCTTAAAACCCTTCACTCTGGAAACTGATGCAAGTGACCAAGGTCTTGGGGCAGTTTTAATGCAGGAGGAACATCCCATTGCCTATCTAAGCAAGCCCTTGTGCCCAAGAAATCAAGGTCTTTCTACTTATGAAAAGGAGTGAATGGCAATACTAATGGCTGTGAAGAAATGGAGGCCATATCTGCAAGCTCAAAAGTTCACAATCAGGACTGACCACAAGAGTTTACTATATCTCACAGAGCAAAGAGTCCACACCAACTTGCAACATAAAGCCTTACTCAAACTCATGGACTTACAATTCAACATTGTATACAAAAAGGGCATCAACAATGCTGCAGCAGATGCATTATCTAGATGTCCAACTTCAGAAGTTATTATGGCTGTTTCAGCATGTACTCCTACTTGGATTCAAAACCTGCAACAAGGCTATGATGATGACCAGACAGCTCAACAGCTGCTAACCGAATTAGCTGTGTCTGGCTCTGAATCTAAAGGCTACACTCTAACTGATGGCATTATCAGATATAAGGGAAGGGTATGGATTGGGAACAACAAGTTAGCCCAACAGCATGTGTTGCAAGCAATGCACAACAGTGGCATTGGTGGACACTCTGGATTCCAAGGGACCTATCACAGGGTGATATCCCTTTTTGCCTGGCCCAAAATGAAAGATACTATCAAGACTTTCATCAAGGAATGCCCCACTTGTCAACAGGCAAAAGTCGAACACACAAAGCCACCAGGTTTGCTACAACCTCTACCTGTTCCTCAGACTCCTTGGGCTGTAGTCAGCATGGACTTTATAGAGGGACTCCCAACCTCTAGCAGAATGAACACAATTCTGGTGGTAATAGATAAACTCACCAAGTATGCACATTTTATGGTCTTACAACATCCCTTCACTACCCTGCAAGTGGCCCAACTATATCTGAACAATATCTACAAACTTCATGGGCTCTCTGAAGCAATTATCTCAGACAGAGATAGGATTTTCACAAGCAATGTTTGGCAAGAGCTGTTCAAGTTAACAGATACACAGCTATTGATGAGCTCTTCTCATCACCCACAGACTGATGGACAGACTGAAAGATTGAATCAGTGTCTTGAAGGATTTTTAAGGTGTACTGTTAACTCATGTCCCAACCAGTGGCACAAATGGTTACCTCTAGCCGAGTTTTGGTACAACACTTCATATCACTCTGCCTTGGAGCATACACCATTTGAGGTTTTGTACGGCCATCCTCCCAGACACTTTGGAATCTCCAACCCTAAAGCTTGTTCTGTCCCTGATCTCGAGCAATGGCTATCTGAAAGAGAGTTGTTGACTGCTCTGATTCAACAACAACTCTTAAGGGCTCAACAACGCATGAAAGCTCAGGCTGACAAACATAGAACTGAAAGGGAGTTTCAAGAAGGTGATATGGTACATCTGAAGCTCCAACCATACATTCAGACATCAGTGGCACAACGATCAAATAAAAAATTGGCATTTAAGTTCTATGGTCCCTTTTAGATTCTTCAGAAGATTGGGTCAGTAGCTTATAAATTGGATCTTCCACCAGGATCAAGGATTCACCCGGTAATTCATGTGTCTCAACTTAAAAGACACATCCCAACTTTTGTACAAGTTCAGGAAGAATTACCAAGTCAAACTGAGTACTTAGAAGCAGTTCCAGTGGTTGTTCTGGATCAGAGGGTTATACAGCGAGAAGCATCTCACATTACCCAGATGTTGATACAGTGGTCAGGTATGCCAAAAACACTTGCAACATGGGAAGAAAAGCTGAACATACAAAGGGAGTATCCAGAAGCATCAGCTTGGGGTCAAGCTGATTCTCAAGGGAAGGGCAGTGTCACGACCCGGGATGACGACCAACAGAACGGCTGAGCGCCAGGTGGATGAAGGAAAGTAAAGATGTAATAGGAGCGTGGGCCGGCCCAGGATGTATCACTGGGCCGTAAAATGTTGTACAATACCGACCCGGGATGGCGTATAAATCCCAAGGGCGCGTCTGTGTAAAGGGTATGGAATAACAGAACCGTAACCGAATTTTCTCTCCCGTGTTGCTCTGCTCATCTCCCTCCTCCAGCCGCGGCTATTCTTCCCCCTTCTCCCCCAAATTCCTCTCAATTGTATCCCAACTTGCACCTCAGCTATCCCGGATCGTAACAAATTCCCCGCCAACCCGAACTCTGAACTTTGAAATCCTAATCCCCTAACCTCAGAACTCGAACCTCGTCGGCAGCTAGCTGGAGTTGGAGAAGTAAGAGATGAGTGTGAAGAAAAAATTTAGATGAGGAGGGAAGAAATATCTAGGTGAGGTTTAGTTTTTTTTTCTTAAAAAACCCCAAACATAGTACCGGCTGAAAGGAGTGAAAGAGAGCATTGTCATGAACTCGAGTTTTAACCTAGCACATTAAGAATTGTATAGTTGGGTAAATTTACACGTATGAATAATGTTGAAATAGTGTTTTTTGTGAGAGAAGATGTAATGAATAAATAGTGTCTCTTTTGCATCCTTTTGCCCATCTAAAAACAATCATCTCCCGTGTGCTCGAATTAATAGAGATACTATCGGCACCTTAATTTCCGGAACATACGAGCTGCTTTGGCACTCATGGCACTGCTTTGGTTTCCTGCAACTTATTGCGCCAATGCTTGCAAGGGCATGTGGAAAGAGTTCTTTTCGAAAGTGTTTGCTCTGGCTTTGGAAACTTTCTCGGTTTCTTCACTTAGTACAAATGAAGCTCCTTGTTTATCACACCAACCAATGATGTGATCGCCTTCTCTGTTTTTTTGCTTTTTTCTTCAAAATGCACGTGAACAGGAACACGATTTAGTATCTCCTGCAACTTATTGTTCCAATAATGCTTGGAAAGGCATGTCGAAAGAGTTTCTTTTTGAAAGAGTAGTAGTTTGCTCCGGGCGGCTTTGGAAACTCTCTCGGTTTGTTCACTTGTTTATCACACCAATGATGTGGCCGCCTCCTCTATTTTGTTTCAAAATGCACATGATCAGAAAAGGACCAGAAAAATAATGCGAAAACACTTGTTGGATGTAGATCAGGATAAATGCTCGTGTCTCGTTCCCTCCCTCGTCTAGCCGGCTTGGCTTGCTCGTTGCATTTTCTTAACGCGTGGAGCTGAAATTTTTAACTTGTTACTTCTAACGAGCTAGCTCGCGAGCCCAAAGAGCCCCGCCGAGCTGCTAAAGCCAAGCCGAGTTGCGTTTTACGCTCATCTCGTTAATTAGCTGAGCCAATCCAGCTGCTTACCCAAATGAGTCCGACCGAGTTGATCCGAGTCGAGCTAGCTTGAAGTCCACCATTAGGCCCCGTTCGGTTGTTTTAGAGACCAGGAATGATTCTTAGATATGGATATAAGAAATTTATGATAGATACAATAAGATGTTAGGATTTATTCCAAGTCGAGAATTAATTTATTCATGATAGATGCAACAAAAGATCGGGAATCAATCCACTAGTCAAGAGGTGTGGAATCAATCCCGACCTCTTGTTCTATCTATCATGAGTAAATTAGCACAAATTAGTTTCCGATCTGGAATGAATCCCAATCTCGTGTTATATTCATCACAAATTTCATGTTATATCCATGACTAGAACGAGAACTGTTCCTAAAAAAGGGCCTTAGTTGGATGGAGTGCGAACAAACATAGATATTTGGAATATCAAAGATGTAACACACACAGTAGCAAAAGAAAATTCCTCCCACGAGGTTGGAGTTTATGCACGATTTCTAGAAAATTTCCTTTGCGTTGGATTCAGATTCCGAGATACCAAAACCTCTGTCCCAAAGGTTCCATTAATAAACTAGAAGGGAAAAAAAACCACAAACGGAAACTGCAAAGCTTCACTAATCTTAATCTTTCAAAGAGAGAGAGACCCCAGCCTACCAAGCCTACCACTTTCAAGAGGCTCGGTAGCAATAATTTTCGGCACACCTCTCTCGTGTCCTCTCTGCCGCTGCGGCGCGAGACAGCAGCAGCACCAGCCCATCATTCCTGTCAAGGGCATGGCAGGGATCATTGCGGTCGACGGATGATCGGGGCCCAAAGGTTTAAAGCCAAGCCGCCGCTATAATTGGGGACGCGGCACTCCGCACCGCACCATCATCCTCCTCCTGGCCTACCGCCCACACACACACAGCAAGAGCAAAGGCTTGCTCGAGTGCTAGTGCTTCATTTCATTTGGCAACATGGACAGCCTATGCTACCACAGCAGGAGGTCCGGGGTCCTTTTGCGATGCAATGATTCAGTGCACCCACGAAACATGGCCCCCAGCAGAGAACTCGTTCGTGCCGGCACCCAATTCTTTTGACCTAGGAGTACGCTTTTGCTTACGTTCGACACTAGGAGAAGTCTCCAACAGTGGATCGGAGCTGATAATCTTTTTAGGTTTGTAATATAACGTTAAAGTAGATGTTAAATATAAACCCTCTAAGAATAGAGATAGTACCAGCTTATAAGAATGCACTTTCTCCGTCTCAGAATAAGTGTCACTTTCCTTCCAAAAACAACTTTATTAGATATATAAAAATAAATATTAATATTAATGATACAAAAATTAATATCATTACATGTCACGCAAAAATACTACTAAGGCTAGCTTCCATCTACGATCTTATCTCTTACTGTTGCTAAAAGTGTGGTGATAATTGCCTCGTTTTTAGCTGTAGCATACTCCCTCCGTGCCGTTTTGATGGTCGCGGAAGCTACAGATCCCCGTCCCATTTTGATTGTCGCTCGCTAGCTGATGGGTAGGCCGTAGCCCTCTACCGCACCGCTGCCTGATAAAATAAATCAGCCTCAACCTGTCATGCATCAGCACCACACGAAGACAGTAAATAAAAATATCAAACATTATCTCCAACCTCCACCCACCCGAGACCCATCCGCTTGCCCACCCAAGCTTCGTCCGCCTTGCAGGACATCTGTCGAATCCGTGCGCAACTGCCTGCGAGACACCGTAAGGCCTATCCGAAAGCGATGGATCCGAGAGGAGCTGTCGGAGACGGTCGCCGGCGGAACTGCTTGTTACCGTTCTGCCGCTGCAGAAGGTCGTCGCCGCTCCGCCGCTGGAGGAGCTCGTCGCCGTGCTGCGGCAGGAGCTCGGCGACACGCCCCGCCGGAGAGGGTCGTCGTCACCCGCGTCGAGCTCGGAGGCGGATCTCGGAGCTCCGGCCTCCGCCGCGGCGCGTCCCTCTCCTGCGCCTCCACATGATCCGACGGCCTCCCTCCTCTATTTCGGGCGCCCATCCATCTGCGCCACCCATCACGGCAGCGGAGGTGCTCGCCGGGTGGCCATGGCGCCGCGGCCCGCCCACGGAGGCGCGGGTAGGTCGGGCTGCCGCCACCGCGAGCATGGCCTGCTCCCTCCGCCCCCTCCCCTGCTCACCTCGTCCACGGTGGCGCGGCGGCGGCGGCGGACGACATCGGACGGCGACGGCGGATCCGGTCCCTTCCCGCGGTGTCCTTCGCTCGCCGGCCTGGCGGCCTCCTCGCGGCCTTGACTCCGCCCGCCAGCCTCTAGCCAGCGGCAGCGGCGGCTGTTCCGAGGACGAGTAGGAGCGCGGAGTGGTTGGGGTCGGCAGGAGGACAGAGGCAGCAGCCGTAGGGGTACCAGTGTCTTTTACACGTTGCATTGGTATCTGAATTTTTTCTCTGGCGACGATCTTTGCGGGACGGAGGGAGTAGTTGTTAAATAAGAGATGGCACAATCGATGATGTTGGTCAATTTGGGAACGTTCCGGCTCCGTTTCTGCACGTCGGTGCGACGTCAGAGAAGTCAGAGTTGCACCAAACACCCACACCGAAGGAGTTGTTTTTGGGAGTTTAGAGAAACCGGAGCTAATTTTGGGCGATTTAGAGGAGTCAAAACGCAGCCTGTGGGGCTCCAACTCCGGCTCCCGTAGCGAACATGGCCATAAAAGTCATTTGTTCATTATGATTTTGGTGATTCATAAAAACATGATCAATGAGACTAACCATATTGTTTGAACATGTCTTTGTACACATAATAGGTCCCATAGATGCAACCATACAATCAATGCAAAAGAAACCATAACAAAAATTTTGAGGCTATGGTGGTAGTTCAAATAGAAGAGAAATGAAGATTTTGGTAACACCGGATAAACCGAAGGTACCTTAGAGTAGCAGCGGTGCAAGCATCGAAGCAATTGGTACGCTGCGGTGAAAGCACAGTTAACATGGTACAATGGCCTCTTTTCTACATGCGTTGGAGCAATTGCAACAGGCAACGTGCGGAGAAGTGCAGTACCGGATCAACCAATGGACCGTTGGAGCAATTGGAGGAAGAGCGTTGGTGCAGAGAGGTTTTGGCGCCGAGGAGTACAACACCAGATGAAATGATGGTGCAGTGGTTCAAGTGTCAGATCAATGATGTCAGCAGGATTCAGGGTGTGGAAGGCAATGGTTGGTTGCACCGGATCAATCGATGCTATGCAAAAAGGGACCGTTAGTTGATATGATGGTATAACTTTTGCTAGCCGTTGTGCAACGGCTATATGGATGCGTTGGGCCATTTATACCCCTTATACTCGCCCATTTGAGGGTGCTGGAGTGTGTGGAAGTCTAGAGAAGTGCAAGACACATTGAGATCACATCCAAACCACCAAAGAGCTTAAGGGTTCATCTAGAGGCTTCGCACATGCTTTGTGAGAGTGTTTAGTGCAAGCATAGGCTTAGAGCTGAGTGTATTCGAGGTGTGCCAACTTTGTGAATTGATTCTAGAGTGAATCAAGGTGAACAAGGTGTTGCGAGAGCCTTGGGCCTTAGGGGCTATCTGGCAAGTCTTCGACCCTCTAGTTTGGTGTGGAGCGGCGTTGAAGACTATGTGCGGGGGACGTGTAGACCCTTTCCTTTGGTGGACAAGCTCCTTAGTGGAGGCGGCATCAAGGTGACCAAGGGAGCTTGACGAGTTCCTTTGGGGTCGAGCTTTAGTGGCAAGTCAAGTTGCGCTTTGGGAGAGACTTGGTGACTGGGTGTGAGTGCTTCAACAACGTGGACTAGGGATGGTTTTGTACCCACCGATACCACGAGAAAAATCGTGTGACAAGAGTTTGCTTCCTCTCATCCCTATGTATGTTTCTACATTTCATACTTGCAATCTTTGTATGCCTTTACTTTCATAGAGTAGTATCTTGATATGATTGGTTATATGTTGCAAAACTCTTTGGAATGAAGATTTCACACTAGAACAAGTCGTAGTTACACATTTAGATAGTATGTTGTAGTTTATGTTTTCAGTAAATAGTGGTAGTCATAGGATTAAGGTTTTAAGTTGTCTAATTCATCCCCTCCTCCTCTTAGGCTATGAGTATCTGATTCTTTGCAGCTCCGCACGCAGAACAATAACATGGAAGATGTTATCACCTAAAAATTTAAGTGCTACGTGTTTGGTAACACGATAAACCATGGAAGATGTTCTCGGGAGAGACGAGATGTCCCAAACTGGCCTTAGACTGACTCCAACAAGCATATGCAAACCCATTTATGTGTCTCCCAACACATTGTGAATCACCGAGTTGCTCTCCAACAGAGCAGGCATTTTGTATTGGAGGAGAGGGGCGAGCTAAAATGTGTTCCCTCTATCCTCTAACGCATCTCTCCCTATCCCAACTCCTTCTCGTCGAACGTGCCGCCATCGGTGACGAGGACGAGGAGCCTGTTGATGCTGGAGAAGTGGACCCACTCACGGTAGCCGCGAAAGGCGTCGAGGCCCAGAAGCGCGCAGAGGACACAGACGACGCGAACCTCCATGAAGCCCCTGTAAGGGCGGCAGAGCAAGAGCGAGGCCCAGAAGCGCGCAGAGGACACAGACGACGCGAACCTCCATGAAGCCCCTGTAAGGGCGGCAGAGCAAGAGCGAGTGAAGGAGGTAGCTCCCACCGCCCCGGGGACGACGACGGCGGGTCTCCCTAGCATCGCGCACGCCCTCATCCATGTCACCGACCTCTCCATCTATGGCCCCAGATCGAGCAGACCCGATGTTGGAGCTCGCACTACTCCACCGCCCCCGCCGGGACCTCCACAGCGGTAGCGTCGTGGCGCCCTCCTCCGCCGCCAATTCGAGCTCCTCTGTCACCGAATCAACCACCACTGTCGTCTATTGAAGCTCCACCATTGCTGATTCGAGCTCCTCCGTCACCGAATCAGCCTCTGTCGCCGGGATCTCATGCTACCGTCGAGCTCCTTCCCGCTCTCGCTCCGCCTTCGTCCTCCCTCGTGAGGCGCTGCCCCTCCTCTCCCCCGGCGGGGAGGCAGGATCCGCCGCCGTCAACCTCTCCAGCGGTCAGGCCCCGCACGGACTGAGCTCCTCGGAAGCGGAGACGAGGCGGCTGTACACACGAGGCAATTCTTAGTTTGCCTCTCAAAACTACCTTTCATTGTTATAGTCTCATCATGTAGCACAGGATAACGTTCCAAGGAACTGTAGCCTCATCATGGCAAACCTCTATAGTTTAAGCCCCAGTTGGAGGCGTGCTTAATGATGGTAATCCATGGCGCAGATTAATCTAATCCCTCGAGTGACCATCATTGCTGCTAGCTCTTGCCATGCCTGCCGGTCCCCAACAGATAGTAGAATTCGCCGCTCTGGTACGGAGCAAAGAAAGGGCCACGAAATCCAGAGGGGACGGATCCGCCACTCAGCAACAGCTACCGCCGAATATACAAATACCATGCGAGTAAACTTTTATCCCACCATGAATATTTTGTACACCTTTTTTGTACCCCTTTTTTTTTGTCACGCTGTTACCTGTTGGTACCCCGTTTTCTTGTACACTGTCACACTGTTAGGCACCAAATAGAAATCGCAACATGTTACTGTTAGTGTTAGTATACTGCTCAGGTGCAGGAGCAGGTGTGTTTGTGCCTGGACCTGGATGGCTGGATGCCAATCCAAAATTTGTCTGGCCTGGCACCAAAAAAAAATGTTGACAGCATGCACATTCAAAGCATGAGAATCCAAAAGTCGAGAGCTGGTTTTCATGTTGTTGATAGAATGATAGTAGTAGCACACACAAACAGACATAACACATTCGTTTGGCAGTCCATAGCAAGTCAAACTCATGGGAAATTTGAGGTGTGACGCAGGAATACCCGGAAATTACGATTCAGCATTGCGCCGGTTTCATCAGTTTCTCACATCGAAATGACCTTTCCCAGGGAAATCACAACTTTATCTCGAGAATTAGCAACCCACCCTGTTCGTCTGGCTGACAACCGGTGGCTGGTGCTGATTTGTTCTGAGAGAAAAGTACCGCTGGCTGGTGACTGGTTTGTTCTGAGATAAAAGTACCACTGACTAGTGACTGATTTGTTCTGAGAGAAAAGTACCGCTGGTTAGTGGCTGATAAGCCAGACGACCATAGTGGCAATTCCGCATTAACAGTCGATGCGGCAGGTAGCGCATCAGCAGGTTCCTCCACTGAATTTCTTGTAGCATGAAAACAGAGTTTTCTTTTTCCGCCCGGAAATGTACAGCCTGAATCCTGTTCGTTAGGCTTGATCAGGCAGCAAGTTTGCAGAGAAAGAAATCTTTGGTGTATAAATTGTGTAGCGCATTCGAGCAATCTTTTATTTTGCTCACAAGATCGGTTATAAAAACGCTAATATGGCATAGAAAAAGACTACAAACTACATATACTTGCACTTGTAGGTGCAACGAGCAAGTAAGGGCACTGAAACGGAGCACGCAATTTCATACCCCTCTTGAGCAAACTTTCAGGGTCTCATAAAGAGCACAATGCTGAAAATTTCAACAACTTATTCAGGGCCCCCACCGTAAGGTCGAATTTGGCCACACACATTGTCGGTGTGTCACTAACAGAATTGATCAGATGAGTTGAATTCAAAATCTAAATGCTCAAATGAGTTCAAATTGTAACTACAGAGCTGCTGCATCTGTAATTTTTGACAGCACCACAGAACCATTTGTAGAACTTCCATGACCATTATATAGTTAGAATGGAAACCACAACATATATGCACACTGAGTTACTGAGATTGACAACATTGATCTACCATCAGCCACCTTATGAAGCAAGAAGGGACGATGAAGCCACAAGCACCGCCCCTATTGGGTGGTGCCTATAAAGGCAATCATCATCATCACCATCATCTCCTCTTATGACAAACTATCCATAATTACTATACCTACCTTCGCATTCAAGGAAGTTCCTTTTCTCCAAAGAAAGGCGGAAAATAAGGTAAGAACAAAAGAGAAAGAGGAAAGGGAAAGGAGATAGGTTCTAGCTGGGACTCATTTCTCATGTAGTATACTGATCCATTCATCCAAGGAGTTTCAACCATGGTGAATTGGTTGGTGATGCTGATCGACAATCACCTTTCGGTTCACTTGATTCACATTGATCAGAGTAGCAAGATGAAGCAACAGGCCTGGATCTCCTCCCCAACCTCACATCACTGAGCAGCTGTTGGGGTTCTCATCACTGAAGATGTTGTAATTGTCGGCATGCGAGTGCGGTGGCATTGGATAGGCCATGGGGTAATGCATCGGCGGGCGGCCGTAGCCGTAGTAGCCGGCGCCACCACCATGGCCGGGGTGGTGGTGGTGGCCATGGCCGTGCGGCCCGTGCCCATGGCCATTCATCATCATCTGCTGCTGCTGCTGTTGCTGCTGCAGCAACATGAACTGCTGCTGAGCCATGGGGTTCCCGGCCGCGGCGGCGGCCTGCAGCATCTCTGCTCCGGACAGCATGCCACCACCACCGCCTCCGTTGGCGCCTCCCTGGTAGAACCCCGGCGCGGGCATGCCATGTACGGCACCACCACCACCGCCGCCACCCTGCTGCATGATACCCATGTGCGGGTGGTGACCCATCGGCATGCTCATGGGTCCGCCGGCCATCTGCCCTGCGCCGGGGAAGCCGGCACCACCCATCATGTTAGGCCTCATCATGGCCTGTTGAGGCAGCATGCCTCCCATCGGTCCACCGACACCGACGGCGCCGCCGCCCTTCTTCCCCTGGCCCGGCTGGTTCCCGCCGCCCGGGGCGCCTCCCTTGGCATTGTGCGGCTGGCCACCGCCCCCGTTCTTGTTACCGCCGCCATGGTTGGCCTGGGCGTTCCCCTTGATGTGCACGGGGATCTCGTTGCCGCCGCCGCCGCCACCACCGTTACCACCCTTCTTGTCGCCCCCACCAGCGCCCGGCGGCATGGTCATGGGCTTCATCATCATCTTGGGGTCGTCGTAGAACTCGTCGTCGAGGCCGTCGTCGTCGAAATCGTCCTCGTCGAACTCGTCGTCGAATTCGTCGTCGAACTCGCTGCCCTCATCGTCGAAGTTGTCCTCGGGGAGGGCGAACTTGACGGACTTGGGGTCCTTGAGCGGCGCGGCCGCGGCGAACGCCGGCATCTTGCCGCCCAGCAGCTCCGGCGGGAGCTTGAGCCCCTTCATCTGCATCAGCTGCTGGAGCTGCTGCGGCGTGGGCTGCGGCATGGATTGCGGCAGCATCATCTTGGCATCCTTGCCACCGCCGCCGCCGCCACCACCTCCACCCTTGTTGTGGCTGCCACCGCCCCCTCCGCCCTTCTGGCCCTTGCCGCCGCCGCCGGCGTCCTTGGAATGGCCCTTGCCGCCGCCGGCGTCCTTGTTCTGGCCGCCCTTGCCGCCGCCGCCGTGGTGGCCGTTGTGATGCGCGCCGGGCTTGGCGCCCCACAGCTGGGCGGGCTTGCCGGCCTTGTTGAGCTTCCGGATGATGGTGTCCGGATCCAGATGGCCGGACACCGTCACCTTCCCCTGCTCCGCGTCGATGCTGCTCTGGTACACGCCTACACAGACCAATTCCATCACACATTCTCGTCAGAAAACGCAGAGACAAACAAACAAAGTACGCATCAATCCACAAGGAAAACGCAAGCAATCCGCTGTGTTAAAGGAAGTCAGTATTTTTACCATCGATCTTGTGGAGGGTCTTCTTGACCTTCTTCTCGCACCCATCACAGTGGATGTTGACCCTCAGCACCAGAGTCTGCGAATTTGAGGAATCAAAAACGTCACCACAACAGCAAAACGAAACAAAAGCGAATCCAAGAATCAAACAAACAAAGAGAAAAAAAAAACAGGGCAGGGCTGCCGGAGACACGGAGGACACATGCTGCAAACACAAGCAAGCGAAGGTGGCCGGAGAAAATGGCGGCAAGAACAAGAAGAATGAGGAATGGTTGGTTGGTTGGGTTGAGTTGGGGCGAAGCAAGCCTCACGCACCTGCACCTTGAGCACATCCTCCTTGCTCATCCTGGAAACACCCTCCCAAACGCTACGCCGAAGGCACGGCCGGGAGAGAGACAATCTCTCTCTCTCTCTGTCTGTGACTCTCAGATCTGGCTGGTGCCCGGGAGCGCTCAAGCCTGGGGGAGGAGACGAGCAGCGAGGAAGGAGCAGCAGCTGTGGAGCATTTCCGCTCTCTCTCTCTCTCTCCGGCCCAGAGGAAGGAAGCAGAGCAGAGCAGCGGGGTAGTGAGTGGGTGATGTAGGCGGCTTGCTTATGGGGGGTTGGAGGGCGCAATAATATCTCACTCACACAGTCGCAGGGGCAGGGAGCTCAAGAGGAGGAGAGGAGTGTGGGAGGGAGACTGTTGCGGTGGGCTGTGGGCTGTGGTCTGTGGGCTGCGGCCGGCCGCAGCAGCGAGCGGCGCAGAGGGGGAGGGGGCGAGAGAGGTGGCGCATGCAGGCGCGGCGGGCTCGCAGCGCAGTAGAGCGGCATGGCACGGGCGCATGGGCTCGCAGCCAAAATTGCATGTGAGGGGGCCACCCTAGGCAGATGCCATGTGACCCTTGTCCCCTCCTCCGCCTCGCTTTCACACGAGCCAGCCACGAGCACCAGCCTGCCCCGCCGCTGAACCGCACGGTAATAAACGCGGTTTCTACTCGGCGGTAACTCCTCCATGATCTCTAGTGCGTTCGTAAGGTGTGCTTAGAACCCAAACGTTTGGGCAAAATTTGACAATTCTAACTAAAATTAGTGCAAAATACAATGTAGCGTCAGATGAATAGTAAGAGGTGATATGATGGGATGTGATAGATGATGGGATGTTTTTTGAAAAATTTGGGCTTCTAAACACACCCCAATTCCTTCCTTGTTCCATTTTTTTTCCCTCAGGAAAGTCCATTCCTCCTCCTACTCTCCTGCCGCCCTTTGGCCGGCGTAGACAAATTCACCAGCAGGTCTACATGTAAAGTATATATATCCTTCAACGCAAGACGAAGGTAAAGGGAAGATGGGAAAAGGATAAAAGAAGGTTCGGGTGTATCCTTCAACGCAAGACGAAGGTAAAGGGAAGATGGGAAAAGGATAAAAGAAGGTTCGGGCGTAAACTCTGATATACATTTTTTTTTACCGCAGGCTACATGTAAAAGAACTAAAAAGAAGATTGCACAGCACGTGCCAGTCAGTGGTGAAATTATCTTTGCGGTTTTGTTTAGAGATGATTAAGAGGATATTCAGGCCCAATTACGGGCATTTCCTTCCTCGCAATTTTTTAAACGGGCCCTTTAACGTCGGTGGGCCTGAAATTGTCTAGATTCCCTAGCCCACCAATGCCGATTGGGCCAAGGTATAAGAGGCCGAAGATGGGTAAGCTAAAAGGGAATCGCGATTGGGCTTGTAGTCCAATGGTAGGACGGTCCAGTGGGACGCTACCCACCAGGGTTCAAATCCTGGTGCTCGCACCTTTTCCTGGATTTTTCAGGATTTACCGGCGTTATGCGTTAAGTGGTAAGCGACGTTCCCGTCGACGACGAGACGCCATTGGTGACTTCGGGAATCTCCAGATCTGCCGGTGCTCAGTCCTTCGGAGGTGCTCATAGGGGTAGGGTTTGCGTACGTGTATTCATAGGGGTGAGTGTGCGTGCGTGTTGTGAGCGTCTGCGTTGTACTGTGTAATTCTCAAAAAAAAAATCTAAAAGGGAATCTAGTCCGACTTCCTAGGAAATAGTTAGTAGAAAACATAAGTGAATGAGCTTGTAGTTCAATGGTAGGACGGTCCAGTAGGACGGTAAGCTAAAAGGGAATCTAGTCCGACTTCCTGGTGCTTGCACCTTTTTCTTGATTTATTCCGGGATTTTCCAGCGTTATGCATTAAGTGGTAAGCGACGTTCCCGTCGACGACAAGGCGCCAGTGGTGACTTCGAGAATCTCCAGATCTGCCGGTGCTCAGTCATTCGGAGGTGCTCATAAAGGTAGAGTTTTCGTACGTGTGTATAGGGATGAATGTGCGTGCGTGTTGTGAACGTCTGCGTTGTACTGTGTAATTCTATTCATCAATCCGTGGCCTCTGCCGCGCATCCTCGCGCATGCTACGTCGTCCGCATTTCGCGGCCGTCCGATCGCCTGGATCCGGCGGCCCAGGAATTGCCAGCGGTACGTCGGAATTTGCAAAAAAGCTCTTCAGTTTGTGCGTAATTCGGTTCCGAGTCCGGGAGGTCCCTCCAGCTACAGGAACCGCGGTCATTTTGTTTGAAAAAAACTCCTCACGTTCCAAAATATTTCTCTACCAAGAAGACAAAATTCTGATTTCGCGGTCATTTTACAGAAAACCGCCCGCCTGCACTTTACGAGAAACCCCCCGCCGTATCGTCCGCCGCCCCCTCTCCCGTCTTATCCCTTCCCTCCGCCCGCTCGTTCATGGCGCCGTCCGCCGTCCGCACTCTCCCTCTCGAACCCGTACGGAAACCCTAGCCGTTGGCACGTCCCTCCCCAACAGCGGCCTTCTTCCTCAACCTTTCCTTCGCGCGGATCCGACACGGGAGACAGCGAATCGGGCGTGACGGAGGCAAATCGGAGCAGGCGGCGTGGGCGTTGACCAGCGCAAGCGGGTCGGCGGCTTCGTCCCTGACTTCCTCCCTTCTTCGGCGACTTCCTCGGCTCCCATAGCAAGCGGTCCGAGCACAGCTGACGCGGGGCACCCGGCCGGCGCAAGACGCGCGACGTGCCTCGCGCGCCCGGTGGCTCCCGTGCCTCGCGCACGAGCAGCCGCGGCTCGACAACGGCGAGCGCGCGGCACCGTGCGGAGGCAGCAGAGGTGAGGGCGGAGGAGGCAGTGGCGGCGCTGTGGCTGAGGAGAAATAGAAATGGAGTTATCATAATTTAGGTTCTTTTCTGGAATTTTGTCCTAAGAATTTCTCAAAATTGCACCAAGGTTTTCTTCATTTGCTTGTTCCTTCTTGGTGGAGTCAAGAACTCAAGATTGAGCTTTTCTTGCATTAACAACATTGAATCCTTCCTGTATTGGAATGAGACTAATGATTATGTGACATAGATAAGAAAGTAATGATTTGGTCTCGTGCCTGCATCATTTAAGTTGAGCATCAATCTATTGCACAATGTGTTATTTCCATTATTCAATACCTTTGCTGTACTCTCTTTTGCTGACTTAAATTTTAGTTACGTGAAATTTTGAATGTATATGGTCCGGGCTTATGTAATATACAGGGCTTATGTAAATTTCAGAAGGGATGTTTGAATTTTTTCATTAAGAATTCTTAATAATAATTGTTTCTGTTGCCATTGATAGGATAGGCAGGTGGACAAATTTCAAAAATCAGAGCTACCAACTCTTATGTCAGTCATGAAATCCGCATGTAAGTTTTGACTCTACTTCATAAGTAATCAATTGCTCTTGTGCCTGCATCATTTAAGTTGAGCATCCACCTGTTGCATAAGGCATTATTTCCATTATTTGATACCTTTGTTGTACTCTCTTTTGCTGATTTAAGTTTTAGTTCCGTGAATTTTTTAATGTATATGGTCCAGGGCTTTGCAAGAGGAGATGTGAAGTTGTGAACTCCTGTAAATTTCAGAAAGGATCTCTGAATTTTTTCATCAAGAATTCTTGATAATAATTGTTTCTGTTGCCATTGATAGGAAAGGCACGTGGACAAAGTTCAAGAATCAGACCTACCAACTGCAGCAATGCATATAATAAAATACACTAGCATCAAAGTGCTCTTCGGTGACAAATTTTCCAGTATGCAATCATTTTCATGTCACAGATTGACTAATTTTATGCATGTCTTTTTGTCGATGTTTGTAATGGTTAGTTGCCCTCATTCTGGAATGACAAGAGAATGGAGTATATGCCCACAACGTCTATCAGCTAGATTTTACATTATACTAATAGCCAACTAAGATGACTATCGAGAAACGTTGGAGGGCTAGGTTACTAAGTCATCATGCTAGGTATGTCAAAGATAAGGATTTTGTTTTGCAAAAGAAATTGTTCTCTTTAATTGGACAGGGAAGGATTTACTGAAACTGTTGAGCATTTAATCAAGTTAAAAATAACGCTGGTAGACTCGCTAAAAAAATTATCATGTTTCTTATATGAGTATTAGTGCATAAAAAGTTGTCTTATAATGTAGGTACGATTGTTTTATTTTATTATCCCGATGCAGAATAGCATAATTCTTTAGGTATCAGTTATCTATTCATGGCTTATTTGCTTCTTTCGATGGGTCATTAGTGGTGTTAAAATAAGGAAATAGTGTATTTTTGGAACTGTTGGGCACCTTGTTGGCCGCCAAGATGTGAATTTGCAGCACTACAGGTAACTGTTTCTCTTCAGATTCAAAGCATACATGATTTTGAGAACTGTCGATCGATGGGGATGCTATCATGTATATCCTTGGCAGGTGCCACTGCACACATATGTGCAGGTGCAAATGAAATGTTACTAGGCAGTCCGCAGTCGGAATGGGAGGTCAAAGAAAGGTTAACTATTTCCTTATATATTACCAAGCATTAGATTATTGTTTGTCTTACTTTGTTTATTGTCCAAAGGAAGCATATTGCAGTTGCTTGGAAAATTTATGACTATCCTAGAATGTACTTTCTGAAAGGTAGCAAAAGTTCTATATTCTATAGCTCTTATAGCTGAATGTGCACTTGTGTTATTCATTTGGAGTGTACTGCAAATTTATTTTCATGTTTAGTCTATCCATTGTTTGAATTATATACTGAAAACAAGCTCCACTTTTTCTTAATGAACAATCAAACGAACACTTGGTTTTATGGAGTTGTCACACCACTGACTGTGATGCAAAAAGAGTACATTGCATTGATTAGGAATCAAGTGTAGTTGGTATCTTTGTTGGGATGCTTCTGAAATCTTAAAAAAGTATAAGCATGCAACGATTCAGAGTTCTTTTGCAAACTTTTTTTAGGACTTGCTTATATTAATGAAGAAATTCCAGATAGAGTTATGTGCATCACTGATACTGAAATATTTTTTCAGCCTCATCAATTTTCAGTTATTGTTGCCGATTGATCAGCTTACTGTTAATTGAGATATTCTTTCTTGTATCTACTGAGAATTTTGTTTATGTTTATTTTGCCACCCAATTTCAGCCTTTGTTTCCTGGTGAAAGTGGCATTGATCAACTGGTGTAAATAATAAAGGTTTGTATCTGCTGTCAGATTATGTCACAAAATCCACCGACATTGCTTTCTAGACTGAATGTTCTATTTCTCTGTTTTTTTCTTATTCAAGATTTTGGGGTACTCCAACAAGAGAGAAAATCAGGTGCATGAATCCAAATTACTCGGAATTCAAGTTCCCTTAGATAAAAGCCGATCCCTGGCACAAGGTTAGTGGATCTCTGATCTCTATGGTACTTCATTTCAGATGGGGTCCATTGACTGGCCCACCTAAGTTTGTTTTACATGTGGCTTTTTGGTAAGCGCACGCCTCCTGAAGCTGTTGATCTTATGTCAAGGCTACTTCAGTACTCACTAAATCTGTGTTGCACAACTGTAAGAACTACTTTGAGATCTCAACTATACCAATTAGTAAAGTTACATTAGTACAGTCAATTTATGCTAAGCTTTACATTTCCCTTTGGCTCAACAAGTTATTTCTGACATGTGCCAATTGTTATCTGAAGCAGTAGTATCTTTGCACTATCACTTGCATATTATTATGAACATGAGTCAGTGGCCTTGCTATTTTTGAAAAATCAAGAGAGCTTTGAAACTTGGGTACTTTCTGATTAAACATATTAATCATACTTTCAGGTTGATGCTTGTGCCCATCCGTTCTTTGATGAGCTGCGGGACCCCAAGGTCAGCTTGCCAAATGGGCGGCCTCTGCCAGCATTGTTCAACTTCATAGCAGCTAAATTCACTGCTTTTAATATTGCTGATGTTTCATAGCACCCTTCTCTCTAACCCAAAATCCGAAATTGTTGGATACAGAACTTCAAGGGCTCCCAATAGAGCTTGTCCATTGCATCATTCCTGAACACATGAGGAAGTGAGGAGGTGGAACAGCTAGACATCCCTGTTTTTTTGTTGGTTCTTCTGAGATGCGCATGGCATGTTGTGGATCGATATGTAGTGATATAAGCTAGCCAGTGTCTTGCTAGATGCAAAGAGAGCCAAAAGTTCCTCAATGGGGCGCGCCACCAAGAGTGAGCCTAGAGGCAAACCTAATATGTTTGCCTGTAGCCCGTGGTGGAATTGGCTCTTACCTTTGGCTGTTTTATCTTGTCCCCAGATGTTATTGATAACTTTGGCTGTTATATTACCATGTTCATGCTGAACAAGAGAATTCAGAGTGCTTGCTTCCTTAACTGGAAATCCCAGAATGTCGGTTTTGATTATTGCGCATCACTCACTGCATGCCACCGATATTTTTCGCGGTTATGTCTTTTATGCTCACCTCAAGTGGATGGTTACACGTATGTTGAATTAAATTTGGACTTTTTTTAATGGTTTTAGATGCATTTCCTACCACCAAAGCTCAGCAAACCTATTGGCTCTAAGATGGAACGAGTAAGTGGCAGGGCGGAGGCGTGCCCCAGACTCTAGTTCAATTTATGTCGAGCTCATCTAAAGCAATAGTAGTCAACAAACGAGCACATAAGATCATTCCGGTTCATGTTTCGAATGAAAATTTGGTAATACTCCCTCCGTATTGAAATATTTGGCGTTGTTGATTTTTTCTTTGAACTTTGATCATTTTTCTTATTCAAAAATTATTGTAAATATGTAAAACGGTACGTGAAGTTTAAAATACTTGCAATAATAAAGCATGTAGCAAAAAATAGCTGACACTTGAATAATTTTTTTGGATAAGACGAATAGTCAAAGTTGTAAAAAAATCAATATCGATAAGTATTTTAATACGGAGAGAGTAAGCTTGAAATCACCCTTAAGAATTAAGATCTCTCCTTTCCATACGCTACTGGCCTTCCAATTCCAACCCGTCAAAGTTACCAGTGCCGTGGTAAAAATAAAAAAAAATCAAGGTAAATTTTGTTCTGTCATTCACGAAATGAAAATAAAAAACTTAGGATGTCTCCGGGCTGTCTTTGTACAGCTGTACTACAGAGGAACGGGGGTAGAATCGGGAATTAGCACCGCCATCGCGGGGGAAGCGTGCGTGGCTTCTCCTCTTTCCCCGACCCGGATGCGTAGCCTATATAAGCATCCTATTCCCCTCCACCACTTCTCCGTGTTTGTATATAAGAACCCAGATTTCGAATTCCAACTCCCCTGCTCCCTCTCACCTCTCGCCGGCGCGATCCCTCCCCGAGGCTGCCCGCTCCGCGTCGACGCCGCTGTTCCGGCCAGCAGATCCCAAGGGGTGCTCTTCGTCCGATCCGTCCCCGTCCCCGTCCCGATCATCGTTGGTAAGAGCCTCTCACGGTTTGATTGCAGAGTTTTGTAGCTAGGCCGGCCTTTGCTGGGCGCCACGGCCAAATCCGGCCTCCGATCCGCGCGCCGCGCCGGTGAGCGCCACCGAATTCCAGTTAGGGTTTGCTTGGGGCGTCACGCGGTTCGTGGTTTTGGGGGACGATTGCGATGTTGAGCATGGGTGGGGAGATGTCGGTTATTTGATCTGTCGGTTTGTGGTTTTGGGGGACGATTGCGATGTTGAGTATGGGTGGAGAGATGTTGGTTATTTGATATGTGCCATGAAATGCGTGTGCTAGTGTGATTTCTCATCATCCTAATCGCACAGTCACGTCCCTTTCATTAATCCGATAAACTGAACTTCTATTTAATTCGATCCTGCGCGGTGTGTTGTGATGATGTTGAGGCGTTTCAGGGGATGGCCACCTTCGAGCTGTACCGGAGGTCCACCATCGGCACCTGCCTCACCGACACGCTGGACGAGCTCGTCTCCAGCGGGACCGTCAGCCCCGAGCTCGCAATCCAAGTACTTGTGCAGTTCGACAAGGTTTGGCAATGAGGGTCTTTGAAATTATCACGTCCTTCTGTCAGTTTGCTGCTTAGTTGGTCTTTGATCCTTCTCTTCTATGTCTTTAGTCCATGACTGAAGCACTGGAGAGTCAGGTCAAGAGCAAGGTTAACATCAAGGTAGATACGATATGCCCTTCATATCCTTTGATAAGGGTGCAACCTTCCCTTCCCCCTTTGGGTGCTATGTTTGGTGTTGTTACTGTTAAAGAAATAATAGGTGTAGAGAGTTTTGAAGGAATGTTGAGATTCCTTTTCGTTACATGCCAATATAGCTGTAACGATACAAATATGTTAGTTATTATTATTAATTTGCGAGGAAATATGTTTGTTATAAGCCACTTCAAATAAAACTGTTCTAGCCAAACAAACAGGTGCTTTTTTTTTCTTCTCTCTTTTATAAACTAGCAGAACGCATGAGTAACTAGCAGAACGCATGAGGTACAATTTCAGAGGCTTCATATGTTTTATGATAACCGCTTAGATAAGGTAGACAGCTGTGAAATTTTTTGATTAACTGTAATTGTTGCTACTACAATGTGTCTTTGCTTGTGCTTTATAAGCATTAATGTTATGCACTACAAATTTATTAGATTCATCCATTTAGAGCTGATAAAGGAAAATAATGGTTCTAAAAAACTGTTCTCACTCCATATGTGGATTACATTTTAGTATGCTGTGCAGTGTGTTGGTGTTTACTTTTGTAGCGTGAAATACACAGATACACTTGAATGCAGATCTCACATTCCTTCACTGTTGTCCTTTTAATTTCGGTTGCTCTGATGTGTTAAACTGTGGCTCTGAATCTCTCAAATATGCTTGCAAGAATCTTTAATAATATTTACTAGACATATATAGTACCAACAACATCGTTATTATAAACTGCTAGCCTTGCCATAATATTTTATAGATGTGTGCACACTGCCTCTATTATGTCATAAAGCAAGAGTTCAGGTAATGCAGTACAGTTCAAGTTACTATGGCTTGTCGTTTTTCTAAGCCACTAGTACTGCTCAGTGTTCTTGTACAAGCAGATTTATTTATTTATTTATTTTATTTTTTGCTTGTGGGAAGCGAACCTCGACTAATTTCCAAATTTGGCATTCGATTGAACTTTATGTAGACTTTAACTGAGGCTGTAAATAACTGCAAAACTGAACTTTCCTTACCCAATTTAATGTGCGGAATTTAACACAGTTTTCTCGTTTTAATAATTCTGGGTGTACATGAAAATTCAGGTAGCTGCCTGCCATATTGCAGCTTTATCTTGCAGTTTGTTATTTTGCACCCTCTTAGCCATTTGCAAACTTTATAGAACATCTTCAACTTCCAAGCGCAACACATAGTTGGCATTATATGAATACTGTATTCTCTTTGTTAAACCATGAGACAATTTTTGAGGCAAAAGGACTTTTTGTATGATCTAGCACGGACCTAGGTGGTATTTTTCTTCGTTGAAGGCGATATACTTGCAAATAGCTTCGCAGATTGAACTCTTTCTATTATTCACTCAACTTCAAAATTACCCTTAAAAGGCAAGTGCCTTACCGCATAGTATTTCAGGTAGGGGTTGCATGCCTTTGTGGTTTTGCACATGCCTGCCATATGATTACTGTGTATGTGCTTGTGTTTGATTTCTTAATACTCTACAATCAGTAATGCTTAAATGTTCCAAAATCGATTAAAATGAGTTTCTAAATTGTCTTGTACATCAGTGGCTTCAGACTGGCAGCTTCCCCCTGTTTAGTACTTCTTTTCCTTTTGGCATGAGAAGAGATCTGTAATGGCTTTCCTTGTCGCTGTACAGGGCCATCTACACACCTACAGGTTCTGTGACAACGTCTGGACCTTCATTCTAACAGATGCAACCTTCAAGAGCGAGGAGATTTCAGAAACACTGAGCAGGGTGAAGATCGTGGCCTGCGACTCCAAGTTGCTGCAGCCTCCTCAACTATAAATTGACAGTCTCCTGCTACATCATGTCAATTGATCCCCGTCCAGTTTAGCTCAGTCAGCTTCTTGAAGCTATTCTTGGCGCCACCCAAACCTTCCTAGTTCTCTGCATGTTGCTTCCTCTGAAAGTTTTTTGTGTCAAACTAAACAATCGCCCGTGGCACTGTACTAGAGTACCATGTCCATACCCCTTATGCAATATGGTTTCACTCGTTTCTGTTGTTAATTTGGCATTGATACTTCAGGTCTAATATATAATCATGTTTTATGTTGATGATTTGGCACAAATGCTTCAGTTTAATATAATCGCGCTTTGGATTATGCGACCAATAGGCAACTCCAAGCTGTCGTTTCATTATCTATTACTTACAATCCAGTGAACTACGCTGCAAGAGATATTATGTTATGGCTATAGAGGTAAGCTTTATTGATCTGCCGAGAATTACAAGGAATACAGGTAGAATTCGCCCTCCCTAAGGAGGCTCTGAATCTTGACAACCTATATCTCTTGCTTAATCCCTCAAACTAGGACTCTAATTGGCTTATATACTGCCAATACACAATCCATCTCTAACAAACTGCTAACAAACTTATCTAATTGCCTATCCTCTGTAACAAACCGGCCTTGGTAGGCCTAATCCTCTGCCGCCGGCCCATCCTGAGCTTCAGATGCCGGCAGCTTCTTCCTACGACGCTCAAAGTGTTTGCCATAAAAGGCATCCATAACACTTCCCCCCCTCCTTTTCAAACAGCTCGTCCTCGAGCTGGACTGCAGGATGATCTTGCTTGAAGTCCTCCAACAATTCCCAAGTAGCAGCACCAACAGCCTGCCCTTCCCAATGCACCAACACCTCCCAATTGCCTCGGTTCAGTCTTGCCTTGATGATCTTGGCTGGCACTGGAAGAACCCTGCCATGCTTGATTGCTGGAAGTGGAATGACTTCTGCTGGAGGATCACCCACAAATGCTTTGAGGAACACCACATGAAAAACATTATGAATCTTAGACCGGGGAGGTAAAACCAAACGATAAGCCAGCGGCCCAACTTTCTCCAGAACACGATAGGGACCATAGTAACGTGGAGATAACTTGCCCCCTGAGCCATCTGTTATAGCAGCTGCCATTCGTTGATGCAGGCGCAACCACACCCAGTCCCCTACTGCAAATTCAGCCGGCCTGTGCTTCTCATCATATTGCCGCTTCATGAGTTCCTGGGCGTGCAGCAAACGGTCACGGATGTCAGCCAAAAAAGTGTCCCTGTCAAGCAGCTGCCGATCCAGAGCTTGAACCCGTGCAGACCCTGGCTGGTATGGAATCAATGCCGGCGGATCACGGCCATACACCACTCGAAACGGCGTTGTGCGCAAGGCTGACTGGAAGCTGGTGTTGTAGCAGTACTCAGCCCATGGCAGCCACCTCAACCATCCCTTTGGCCGATCACCAGCAAGACAGCGCAAGTATACCCCCAAAATCCTGTTGGTTACCTCCGACTGGCCGTCAGTTTGGGGATGGAACGCTGTGCTGAGGCGGAGCGTCACACCAGCGAGTTTGAAGAGCTCCCCCCAGAATGTACTGGTGAATACTGGGTCGCGGTCACTGACGATGGAGCAAGGGAACCCATGGAGACGAACGATGCTGTCGAAGAAGGCTTGCGCAACAGACATGGCAGTGTAGGGGTGGCTGAGCGGAATAAAGTGGGCATACTTGGAGAAACGATCCACAACGGTGAGCACCACCGTCTTACCGCCCACACGTGGAAATCCCTCGATGAAGTCCATGGCAATGTCAGACCAAACCGAGCTGGGAACGCCGAGGGGCTGCAGTAAGCCAGCCGGATGAAGGTGTTCAGTCTTGTTCCGCTGACAGACAGCGCAGCTCTGGACGAAATCTCGCACCAGGCGATTGGCCTTCAAGTTGTAGAAGGAAGCGCGGAGTCGCTGCAGCGTCTTCTGGATGCCCTCGTGCCCGGCGCCGTGCGCTGTGGCCAACAGCTTGGGCCACAGCACGGATGAAGACGGCACAAAGATGCGGCCCTCGTGGAGAACGAGGCCATCGACGATGCTCCAGGCTGTCGTCGCTGTGCCGGCAGCAAGCTGTTCCTTCACCTTGATGACGTCGGGCAGGGTGTCTGCCTCGCAGCGGAACTCGTCGTAGAGCTCGAACGTCGGTGACGACAGCGAGTGCATCGCGCCGGCCTCCTCGTCACGCCGGGACAGCGCGTCGGCCACTGTGTTGGTCTTGCCAGGATTGAAGTCAACAGTGAAATCATATCCAAATAATTTGCTTACCCATGTATGCTGTGGAATGGTGGATAGGCGCCGATCGAGCAGAAATTTGAGGGAGTAATGATCTGTACGAACCACGAATGGCCTTCCCCACAAGTACGGTCTCCAATGGCGGACGGCTTTGACAAGCCCAATCAGCTCGCGCTCATACGCCGCGAGCTTGGCATGCTGGGGCGCCACGGGCCTGCTGTAGAACGCGATCGGGCCCTTGTCTTGGTGCAGCACAACGCCGAACCCACTTCCTGATGCGTCGCAGTTAACGATGAAGGGCGCGACGAAGTCCGGGAGCTGCAGTGTTGGCCCGGAGGTGAGGGCGTGCTTCAAGGCCTGGAACGCAGCCGCGGCGTCCGCCGACCAAGAGAACGCCTCGCGTTTGAGCAGCTGGGTGAGAGGACGCGCCACCATGCCGTAATCCCGGATGAATTTCCCGTAATAGCCTGTCAAGCCCAAAAATCCGCGGAGTGCGCGAACCGTCGTCGGCGTCAGCCAGGCGAGCACGGCGTCGATCTTCGATGGATCCATGGCGACGCCGGAGTCACGAATGATATGGCCCAAGTATGCCACCTCGCGCGAGCCGAAAGAGCACTTGCTTTGCTTGAGGGCGAGGCTGTTGTCCAGCAGGACCTGGAAGACGGCGCGAACGTGCTGCAGATGCTCCGTCCAAGTCGGGCTGTAGATGAGAATATCATCGAAGAAGACGAGGACGAAGCGGCGCAGGAAATCTCGGAGCACGTCATTCATCAGCGCCTGGAACGTCGACGGAGCGTTCGTCAACCCGAACGCCATGACCAAGAACTCAAAGTGGCCGTGGTGCGTCCGGAACGCCGTCTTGGGGATGTCTTCCTCGAACATGCGGACCTGATGATAGCCGCTGCGCAGGTCAAGCTTGGTGAAGAAGCACGCACCGCGGAGCTCGTCGAGCAGCTCGTCGACGATCGGGATCAGGAACTTGTCTTTCACTGTCTTGGTGTTCAGCTCGCGGTAGTCGACGCAAAAGCGCCAGGCGCCGTCCTTCTTAGGAACGAGGAGCACAGGTGACGAGAACGGCGAGGTGCTGGGCCGGATGATGCCCTGCTGGAGCATGGCGGCGCACTGCTTCTCGATCTCGTCCTTGAGCAAGTGCGGGTACCGGTAAGGCCGCACCGCGACCGGCGGCATCCCCGGCAACAGGTGGATGCGGTGGTCAGCGCGTCGTGGAGGTGGGAGACCCTGCGCCTCAGCGAAGATGGCTGCGAACTCGGCGATGAGGAGCTTGAGCAAGTCGCCGGTGGCAATGGCGCGGATGTGGGCGCCGGCTGTAGTGTCGATGTCGCGCCAGTGCACACGGTGGTCGATCCGCCAGAATGACATGGAGAGCATGTCAAAATCCCAAAGTATGGGTCCCAGGGTGCGCAGCCACTGGCACCCAAGGACGACCTCGAAGCCGCCGAGTGGGATGACGAAGAAATCGCCGTAGAATTCCTCCTCCTTGACGCGGAACCGGACGGCGGGGCAGAGGCCGGCGCAGGGAATGCGGTCGCTGTTGGCCACACCAATGGTGAGGCCCGGACGCGGAAGCGGCAGCAGGCCAAGGCGGCATGCTGTCCTATCGGCGAGGAAGTAGTGCATCGAACCGGAGTCGACCAGGGCGCGCGTGTCCGCGCCGGCAATGCTGACGGACAGGTGCATCGTCATGGGCGCAGCGATGCTGGTGATGGCATTGAGGGAGATCTTCAGTGCGTCTTCGATGGCGTCGCCGTCATGCTGGATGACCGGCTCGCCGTCGACCTCCAGGAGATAGACGCCTTTCCCGGGGCACTCCTTCATGTGCTCCCGCGAATACTTCGCGGGGCAATTGTAGCAGAGGCCGGCGTCGCGGCGCTGGGACATCTCCTCCTGAGTGAGCCTGGTGAAGCGGCCGCCCGGTTGCTTGGGCTTGACTGGAGCTGTCGGAGTTGGAGGAGGGACGGCCGACGAGGAGCCCGCGAGTGTCGCCGGCGGCGTCACGGGCGACGCGCGGGTCGTGGGCGCCCGGCTGGGAGCACGGACGGAAGGCGCGGGCGGCTCGGGCGCTGGGTTGTGGCGCTCATAGGAACAGGCCAGTCCCATGGCGTCGTCCAGGGACACGGGACGGTGGAGCTCGACGTCGACACGCAAGGGGTCGCCGAGGCCGGCTGTAAAGATGTCGATCTGCTGGAGCTCGGTGATGCCATCGCAGCGTGCTAGCAGCTTTAGGAATTGGTCGATGTACTCCGCAACTGTGCCGCTGCGCTAGAGCTTGATGAGCTCTCCAAGCGGATTGCTGCGCGCCGGCGGCCCGAAGCGTCTGGTGACGAGGTCGGAGAAGCGGTCCCAAGACGGAACGCCCTGGTTGCGCTCGAGGCGGAAGTACCAGGACCGGGCGTCGCTGTCCATGTAGAAGGCGGCGTACCACACCTTGTCCTCCTCTGCGGTTCGTGAGGCGCGGAAGAACTGGTCGCACCTATGGAGCCAAGCGAGCGGGTCGGTGGAGCCGTCGTACGACGGAAACCGAAGCTTGTGCGACGCCAGTGGCAGGCCGCCGCCGCCAGAGCCGCCGGCCACGCCCTTGTCCTTGCTGTCCGCGAAGATGCGGTTGGACTGAACGTTGTTGACGGCGACATGTAGGCGGGCTTGGTCGACCTTGATGGAGGAAACCTCCGAGGCGAGATCGACGATGAGCTTCTTCAACTCGGCGAGGGATGTGTCGTCGCCCATGGTGTTGCGGGAGCAGGGGAGCGCGGCCGCGGATCGATGCAGGGGCGGCGCTCGACGAGAAACAGGGGAGGGCGGGTGGGATGTCGCGGCAAGGTGACGGCTTGCGGCGGAAAAACAGGGGATGCGCGCAGGGGATTCCGCGGCGCGCAGGGGATTTCGCGGGGCTTGCGGCGGCGCAGCAGATGGGATTGCGCGCCGGCGCAAGAACAGGGTGGGTGGGTGGGCACAGGCGCAAGAATTGTGGCTCTGAATACCAAATGTTATGACTACAGAGGTAAGCTTTATTGATCTGCCGAGAATTACAAGGAATACAGGTAGAATTCGCCCTCCCTAAGGAGGCTCTGAATCTTGACAACCTATATCTCTTGCTTAATCCCTCAAACTAGGACTCTAATTGGCTTATATACTGCCAATACACAATCCATCTCTAACAAACTGCTAACAAACTTATCTAATTGCCTATCCTCTGTAACAAACCGGCCTTGGTAGGCCTAATCCTCTGCCGCCGGCCCATCCTGAGCTTCAGATGCCGGCAGCTTCTTCCTACAACGCGCAGTGTTTGCCATAAAAGGCATCCATAACATAGTAATTGTCATGACAAATTATGACGAGTTAAACGTGAACATGGACTCCAGGGGCAGCTCTTCACAGTGGAATTTGAGCTCATTCTGAAATCTCTGTAGCACGAAGTGCTCGTCCTCTGTTATCAGGGTTGTCACACTGCACTCCAACCTGGAGAACGGTTCTCTCCCGGTTCTTCCAGCACGGTGCAGATAGTCGGTCGCCGTCTTAGGAAGGTCAAAGTTGTATATGTGGCTGGTTTGAGGAAGGTCAAACCCTCTGCTTGCTATGTCCGTTGAAACTAGCATGAAACCTCTTCCCTTCACTTCCTGCGGAGGGACACAGATGTCATAGTCAGCCAGTATGGACTACAAATATACTGGGCCCTTCAGACAATGAACTCAGAGGGCACTTACAGAGAATGAGGCAGCTCGGGCATTGAAATTCATATCTTCTTCCAGAAGAAGCACATCTAGGCTTCCCTTGTATGAATTTCTCAGGAATTCAACAACGACAGCTGTTGAAGGAGGATTTCCAGCCTTCTTTGATCTCTCAGACTAAGAAAATAGGTTCAGTAGTTAAAAAATACAGAAAGCAAAGATGACACTGATACAATACTTCATTCATCATCAACATAACTGCTTAGGACTGGGTGACAAATAGATACTTCATTGTTAGTAAACAAACCAGACTTGCTACTCGTAATAACTGTAATAATATGCTAAAGGTTTATGATTAAAAGCTGGTACACAGATTTAGTTTTTAAGGGATCTAAAAGCCTATGAATCGGGCATCAGTTAGTGCACAACAATTGTGGGAACTGAAATTATGGGCATCTCACTGTATTTGGTGGACCCTGCCTCTACCTCAGACAATGCTAAAAGCCATCATAGGGCCAGATGTTGGTGTTTCCAATGATGAATGGTAACTAGGGTATTGATTTGCAGAAATATTATAGATTTGAATTGGGTACTTGCCCAGCCATTAGCAAGTGAAAAGGCAAGAAACAAGTTTGCTAAATTGCAGATCTCAAATTGGGTCATGGCAGAACAGCATCATGGCCTCTATATCATTCCATATCATCGGATACAGCCGATTACTTGTCCAATGACTATTTTGTATTCACATTGAGATAATATTGCTGGCCCATCTTGCGATCAGCCGATCACAAGGCCAATTGGCACATCAAGTAAGGAAGCACCCAAAAGATGACAAAATCCCAATATACTAGAGAAATTTGATAAACAACATGTAGCATGTTATCAAAAGAACTTCATGTGCATGGTTACCTGTTCAGCAACAAATATGATTGCAGACTTTGGTGCATCCCTCTCAAGTAATGATAGTAAAACATGCAGCCTTTCCTTCTTAGTGCATATCTGCACATTGATTGTGTTGTTACAGTCACTACATTTCAGACAGATTTTAAACAAATCTCAGGAGCAAGGAGGTTAGTTGTGGACCTAGTTGGCCAGTAGGCACTAAATTGTGAGAATGAAAAACGGAACAGAGAGGCTGCTTCTATCCATTGGATTAGTTGATAATTAGAAGAAATGTGCCATGGCTGAGGGTAGGTTCCTACCGGAAAGTACCAACCAAGTACTAGATCTCGATAATAAATTAATAACATTACCGTACTATATTTTACAACATTGAGCCTGTGGGTGACCATGCCTACGATAATTGCCTACATTTTGTGGGTAATAAGGGGGAGAAGATTTAAAGGTTTCTTACATGAGCTAAAAGAGGAATTGAAAATACAGTCATTAAACAATGCACAGACAATTCAACATGCTCACCACATATTTGTGACATAGGTGCGAAGGCATGGGCTGTACAGGGTTGACATGAACATGAACCACATCACTCTGCACCATGATAAAATAGAATACACAAAAAAAACATTAACCTTCTTTGAAGTACAAACAACTTCCAGAAGTTCTGTTCAGTGAAAATTAATACAACACCTTGGTCCACTTATGCTGTACGCAGTCATGCAGAAAGCGATTGTGCTGAGGGATTGATGCGCTTGCGAATATGGTTTGACGACTGGAGGCTGCTGAATAAGATGTTAATATTTTGCGAAGAGAGCTTACTTGCTTTGATGATCCAAAAATGAAATCAACCTATAAAAACAAGGTTAGCCCCTAGGCGAATAAACTGACACTTAATCTCAGTGAATGGGGAAAACTCTGCATTTAATTCGGTTGAAGACTGAAGAAAATAAAGTGATGACCTCACCTCATCAATAACTAACACCCTCATGGACTGAAGGGAGAAAGCGCGCCTCTCAACCATTTGACACAAGCTTGGCACTGTAGCTACAATTATTGCAGGGGGCTCTGCCTGGAAATTTACCAATATTATCAGCATGAACGCATCAGTACATCACAGCCAAGGTACTAAATAGCGTTCGTAGCGGCCGCTATAGCGGTAGCAGTACTCCGCCGCTACCGCTATAAGGTAGCGGATCCAAGATAGCATGTTTGGACTTAGCGGCCGCTATTATCCGCTATTGCCCGCTATTGGAGCCGCTATTGTCCGTGTTAAGCCGCTATTTGCTACATTTATGCTTCAAATGATATATGAATACGAATTAAATGGTAACAATAATATTTTGATTAGTTGTTTAGGTAATGTACAAGAATTATGGAATCATAAATGAATTCTTTATTTATGGATATGATAATTTAATATTAATATGTATCCCTAAATCAGAATTATATATATTTATTTGTGACTCTTATCGTGAAATGTAATTGACTAACTTAAAACTTTAATGTTTTTCATGTAAACTTGATGTTAATGCACTAAAATTGTGACTATTTCTTGAATTCCGCTATTTGGACTTAGCACCCGCTATACCACCTGCTATCCGCGATCCGCTACACCGACACTACTCCGCTACCATACCGCTAAACGCTATTTAGTACCTTGATCACAGCAGAGAAAAGGAAAAGTTAAATAGAACGATCCTTTACATTCCAGTATTAGAGAGTTTCCTTTTATGTTATGCTATTACCACCAACACTAGAGCCACAAAAGCATATGCCTAATATCAAAGATGGATTGGGACCTAACAATTAAATATCCCTTTTTATCCGAAATAAATGTTCCTAACTAATCAAGCAACAACATAACACAAATGCACAAAAATATGAAGATTATTACCTTGACCCAGCTCTTTTGCCTCTTGAGCATGCCGCCGTCAAGCAAAGCCATGACGGTGCAGGCCTTGGCTGCAAGCAGTCTAGCAACCTTGGTGACCTGGGAGTAATGCAATTACAGAAACAACTGTCAGATATGAAGTGGACAAGGAAATTTCATAGCAAGGAGTAGCAATCAGCAACCACCTATATGCCAAGCTCCCTTGTGGGGACGACAACCAGCGCTTGCACCGAGGACCTGCCGAAGTCGATGGCAGAGAAGACAGACAAGAGATACGCCAGTGTCTTCCCGGAGCCTGTCTACAATAAGCTTGCAATCGTGAAATAAGATAACAAGAATATCTCAGAACACGAACTATTTGGTATAGGAAACAATTGAGGAAGAAGCCTATCGAGGAGAGGACCACCTGCGCATGTAGAATGCAATCCTGGCCGGACAGCAGAAGCGGCAGGGATTGCTCCTGCACCTCGGTGGGCACGACATACCCAACCTCCTCAGCCCTGAAAACGAAGAAATTTCAGTTGCTGCCTCCACAAAGAAGAGGAAGAGACCAATTTCCTGGCACGATGAAGGAATTAAACGAATGGCTGTGCGGTTGTGGGGTTCACCTTTGTAGTACGTGGTCCGGGACGCGGCCGACGCAGACCTCCCGGAGGGTGGCGGCGGTAACAGCGGCGGCGCGACGTGGGCAGAGGCAGAGGTGCATAGTTAATGGGGCGAGCTGGGTGCCCGGAGTGGGATTGAAGGTGGTAGTAGGGGGCGCAGGTGTGTGGCCGGAGGGGAAGGCCACCGCCATGGCTGCCGCGACGGCCATGAGAGAGCACTCCCTCCCGCGCTGCTCCACTGAGAATCAACGATACATGTAACAGTCAATATTCCAAGCAAAAAACATACCATGTGAGAAAACAACTTGGATCAAAAATATGAAACTAATCTACACACATACAACGAAACTACAACTTGGACTCTTAAGAAAAAAAAAGCTCACCACTGGCCTTTGCCGTGAGGCTTTCTTGTGGTTTATTGAACTTGCAAGAAGCTCCATTAAATGCAAGTAGGTGGGGATTGCCCCCCCCCCCCCCTCCCGAATTTCTTTTAAAAAATTAGGTGATTTCTATGTGTTGTTGCGGAATTTGAGAGATTTTTCTATAGACTATGGACCAATATATTTGTCTAATTGTTAGTTCAAATGATATTATATATAGGAAAACATATTCATTATTTGAGAGAAAACATCTCTTCAACGATTGATCAGCTATTTGGAATTTAAAGATGGTTCTAAAGACAAAATTGAGTAACTTTTATTTTTAGAGATTTTCATGTTACACGATTTTGAAAATAATGCATATACAATTTTTTTAATAAAACAAATGATCAAATGTGGTGACACCATCCGATCATTGCCCCTACCGGCCGATGCCAGCCACGTGCACAGCCGAAAATATCATCCTCGACCAGAAAAGGAATTCTGTCAGAAAAATAAAACGTCCTCTCATCCCATCCGGTAATCCCCACTGGCGCCTCCTCGAGCTACTCCGACCGCAGCTCTGGGCGGAGCTGCTAACCTGTGGTCCCCGGCCCGGCCGTCCCCGATTCCCCGTTATCTCTCGCTTCCCCATTATCTCAGGGTGTGTTTGGTACAGCTTCTTCAGCCACTCCCGAAGTTGTTTTTGACGAAGCTGTAACAAACGGGGTAAGAAAAACGCTCCGGGAGAGAAGCTCTCGGGAAACGCGCTCACTAGCGCGGTTTGGCCGGGGAGGAGCTGGAAAAACCCAGCTTCGCCCGCTCCCCCAGCAGCTCCGCGCCCTCTTTCCAACCCTTGCCCTCGGGGGGCCCACGGGTGGCCGGTGCGCTACAGCTCGGGGGCAGAGGAGCGCTAGAGGCGGAGGAGGCCGACGGGCGCGAGCCGCGAGGGATGGCACCGCCGGGGGACCTGGGATCGACGGCGGCCGTGGCGGGCTCGGGATCGGCGGCGGCCATCGGCGGGAGAGGTGGGGGCCGACGGAGGGCGAGGTGGGGGCGGCGGGGGAGATCGACGACGAGGGAGCTCTGCGCGCGCCTCCTCCATGCCGACAGCTAGGCCCCGGCCGGAGTAGCTCCGCGCGGCCATGGCCGACCGGCGAGCTCCGCCCGGGCCGCCTCCATGGCCGGCCGGGGAGCTCCGCCCGGGCCGCCTCCGACGGCGAGGCTCCGACCGGCGGGAGCAGACGGCGGGGTGCAGGCGGGGGGGGCACAGGTGGCGGGGGAGATCGCCTGCGAGGGGAGGCACGGCGGGGCGCAAGGCACGGAGGGGGTGGGGCGACGGGTGGGATGCCGATGCCCAATGGATGGGAGGATGCGGACATGCGGTGGAGATAAGGCAGGGGAAGGGAGAGGAGAAATAAAAAAAATGAGAAGAAAAAAGTAATAAAAGAAAAAAGAAAGGGAAAATAGGAGGAAAAAAGGAAATAAAAAGAAAAGGAAGGGTATTTTGGACATTTCACTCTTTACACAGTCAGGAGAAGCTGTTTAGCCAAACGTTTCTCCAAAACCGTTTCAGATTCATCAGAGAATCTGCTCCACCAATACAGCCACAGCCGGAGCTGGCACAGCTGCAGCCATAGCTGTACCAAACGCACCCTCAGTGGAGCAGTGCGGGAGGGAGTGCTCTCTCATGCAGGGTTTTTTTACCCACCGGTATATTTATACCGCTACCCAGCGGTAACGGTATACCGCAGCGGTATAAATGGTATACCGCTATTTACCGCTCGAATTCAAAATCCAAACCAAAATGGCCTATACAAACGGTAAGCAGCGGTATACCGCGGTATAAATTATTTATACCGCTGCGGTACGAATTAAAACCGCTACGGATTGCATTAATACCGCTCCAATGAAAAAGGGTCTCCGGCTTGAAAGAAATGAAAATTTTGGCATGATGTTGGCACAAAGTAGTGTTAAATACCACCCCCAATCAATAATTTATAGTTATGCATAGAAATACCACACCAAACACAATAATATTAGGCGTGCATAAGTGAGTTGATAGTTCAAATACAAATAATTCGATACAAGTCATACAACACAATAAAAGTTCAATGGTAGAAAGGAAAGACCCCCATTTGGGACGCGAAGTTGTACTCGGCGATGGACATGACATTTAAGCCTCTCACCCTAAGCAACTCAGCCTTGTACTGTTGCCAAGTTAGGCCCGTCCACGCCGATGTTGTCTGCCATTCACTGACTAACATGTTGTAAAAATAGGGGTCTTCCCATTCATACACCCATGTCGTCTGTGCCTGCGTGTTTATGTCAGGAATGTGATAAAAAGATTGGGACTGGGAGGTATCACTGTGGGAGGAAGAAGAGTACGCCGGGTCGTATTGCGACGCTACAACCGTTCTCCTCTGCGACTGCCTGACATTGTCTACCTGCATAAATGCCAACACAAATAAAATAATTACTTAATCGTATACCTAAAGAAAATGTACCTAAATCTGAAACAAATCCTAACTAAAATTGAATCCTACCACAAATCTTATCTAACATCTCCAAAATCCTACATAAAATCCTTAAGCAACAATTCTACCTCACATCCTAAATCCTACCTAAAATCCTAAAGCAAAATAAACCTAAATCCTAACACAAATCCTACCTAAATCCTAATGCAAATGATACCTACAGCTAATTTCTACCTAAATGGCTAAATCATAAAGCTACTCTCTACACAAATGCAAAAAAAAAGGGCAAACTCACCTTAAGCCGCGGTCTACCGCCGGACCTACCGCGGTATACCGCCGCTCCCGCGCGGTAAGCCGCCCCGGCCGAGCGGGAGCGAGCGAATCCGGCCGCGGGGCGGCTTACCGCAGCTCCCGCGCGGTATACCGCGCCCGGGCTGCGGCTTACCGCCGGCGGCGGCGCGGACGAACCCTCCAGGCGGCGGACTGGAAGAGTGGAGCTGCGGACGGGAGGCTCTGAGCGGCTGAGGGTCACGGGCGACCGCCTGGAGATGCTTCTAGGGTCCTTTGGACGCTTTGGGCCTCATGGGCCTTAACGGGCCGGCCCCTTTTTTCTTTTTCTTTTTTTCTATAACTTCTAAACCTCGAAATAAATACTAAATGCACTCAAATTTGAAAACTTTTGACACCATCAGATTCTATAAATCATGAACTATTTTTAGGGGATTTTTATTGATTTTTTCATTTTTTTGAATTCAAATTTGAAAAACTCTAAGGATTTCTACCGCGCGGTATAAACGGTAACCGCGGTTACCGGTGCGGTAACGGGCGGTAAGAAAAACCCTACTCTCATGGCCGTCGCAGCAGCCATGGCGGTGGCCTTCCCCTCCGGCCACGCGCCTGCGCCCCCTACTACCACCTTCAATCCCACTCCGGGCACCCAGCTCGCCCTATTAACTATGCACCTCCGCCTCTGCCCACGTCGCGCCGCCGCTGTTACCACCGCCGCCGCCGCCGCCACCCTCCAGGAGGTCTGCGCCGGCCGCGTCCCGGACCACGTACTACAAAGGTGAACCCCACAACCGCACAGCCATTCGTTTAACTCCTTCATCGTGCCAGGAAATCGGTCTCTTCCTCTTTTTTGTGGAGGCAGCAACTGAAATTTCTTCGTTTTCAGGGCTGAGGAGGTTGGGTATGTCGTGCCCACCGAGGTGCAGGAGCAATCCCTGCCGCTTCTGCTGTCCGGCCAGGATTGCATTCTACATGCGCAGGTGGTCCTCTCCTCGATAGGCTTCTTCCTCAATTGTTTCCTATACCGAATAGTTCGTGTTCTGAGATATTCTTGTTATCTCATTTCACGATTGCAAGCTTATTGTAGACAGACTCCGGGAAGACACTGGCGTTATCTCTTGTCTGTCTTCTCTGCCATCGACTTCGGCAGGTCCTCGGTGCAAGCGCTGGTTGTCGTCCCCACAAGGGAGCTTGGCATACAGGTGGTTGCTGATTGCTGCTCCTTGCTATGAAATTTCCTTGCCCACTTCATATCTGACAGTTGTTTCTGTAATTGCATTACTCCCAGGTCACCAAGGTTGCTAGACTGCTTGCAGCCAAGGCCTGCACCGTCATGGCTTTGCTTGACGGTGGCATGCTCAAGAGGCAAAAGAGCTGGGTCAAGGTAATAATCTTCATATTTTTGTGCATTTGTGTCTATGTTGTTGCTTGATTAGTTAGGAACATTTATTTCGGATAAAAAGGGATATTTAATTGTTAGGTCCCAGTCCATCTTTGATATTCGGCATATGCTTTTGTGGCTCTAGTGTTGGTGGTAATAGCATTACATAAAAGGAAACTCTCTAATACTGGAATGTAAAGGATCGTTCTATTTAACTTTTCCTTTTCTCTGCTGTGATCAAGGTACTAAATAGCGTTTAGCGGTATGGTAGCGGATTAGTGTCGGTGTAGCGGATCGCGGATAGCAGGTGGTATAGCGGGTGCTAAGTCCAAATAGCGGAATTCAAAAAATAGTCACAATTTTAGTGCATTAACATCAAGTTTACATGAAAAACATTAAAGTTTTAAGTTAGTCAATTACATTTCACGATAAGAGTCACAAATAAATATATATAATTCTGATTTAGGGATACATATTAATATTAAATTATCATATCCATAAATAAAGAATTCATTTATGATTCCATAATTCTTGTACATTACCTAAACAACTAATCAAAATATTATTGTTACCATTTAATTCGTATTCATATATCATTTGAAGCATAAGTGTAGCAAATAGCGGCTTAACACGGGCAATAGCGGCTCCAATAGCGGATAATAGCGGCCGCTAAGTCCAAACATGCTATCTTGGATCCGCTACCTTATAGCGGTAGCGGCGGTGTACCGCTACCGCTATAGCAGCCGCTACGAACGCTATTTAGTACCTTGGCTGTGATGTACTGATGCGTTCATGCTGATAATATTGGTAAATTTCCAGGCAGAGCCCCCTGCAATAATTGTAGCTACAGTGCCAAGCTTGTGTCAAATGGTTGAGAGGCGCGCTTTCTCCCTTCAGTCCATGAGGGTGTTAGTTATTGATGAGGTGAGGTCATCACTTTATTTTCTTCAGTCTTCGACCGAATTAAATGCAGAATTTTCCCCATTCACTTAGATTAAGTGTCAGTTTATTCGCCTAGGGGCTAACCTTGTTTTTATAGGTTGATTTCATTTTTGGATCATCAAAGCAAGTAAGCTCTCTTCGCAAAATATTAACATCTTATTCAGCAGCCTCCAGTCGTCAAACCATATTCGCAAGCGCATCAATCCCTCAGCACAATCGCTTTCTGCATGACTGCGTACAGCATAAGTGGACCAAGGTGTTGTATTAATTTTCACTGAACAGAACTTCTGGAAGTTGTTTGTACTTCAAAGAAGGTTAATGTTTTTTTTTGTGTATTCTATTTTATCATGATGCAGAGTGATGTGGTTCATGTTCATGTCAACCCTGTACAGCCCATGCCTTCGCACCTATGTCACAAATATGTGGTGAGCATATTGAATTCTCTGTGCATTGTTTAATGACTGTATTTTCAATTCCTCTTTTAGCTCATGTAAGAAACCTTTAAATCTTCTCCCCCTTATTACCCACAAAATGTAGGCAATTATCGTAGGCATGGTCATCCACAGGCTCAATGTTGTAAAATATAGTACGGTAATGTTATTAAATTATTATCGAGAACTAGTACTTGGTTGGTACTTTCCGGTAGGAACCTACCCTCAGCCATGGCACATTTCTTCTAATTATCAACTAATCCAATGGATAGAAGCAGCCTCTCTGTTCCTTTTTTCATTCTCACAATTTAGTGCCTACTGGCCAACTAGGTCCACAACTAACCTCCTTGCTCCAGAGATTTGTTTAAAACCAATCAATGTGCAGATATGCACTAAGAAGGAAAGGCTGCATGTTTTACTATCATTACTTGAGAGGGATGCACCAAAGTCTGCAATCATATTTGTTGCTGAACAGGTAACCATGCACATGAAGTTCTTTTGATAACATGCTACATGTTGTTTATCAAATTTCTCTAGTATATTGGGATTTTGTCATCTTTTGGGTGCTTCCTTACTTGATGTGCCAATTGGCCTTGTGATCGGCTGATCGCAAGATGGGCCAGCAATATTATCTCAATGTGAATACAAAATAGTCATTGGACAAGTAATCGGCTGTATCCGATGATATGGAATGATATAGAGGCCATGATGCTGTTCTGCCATGACCCAATTTGAGATCTGCAATTTAGTAAACTTGTTTCTTGCCTTTTCACTTGCTAATGACTGGGCAAGTACCCAATTCAAATCTATAATATTTCTGCAAATCAATACCCTAGTTACCATTCATCATTGGAAACACCAACATCTGGCCCTATGATGGCTTTTAGCATTGTCTGAGGTAGAGGCAGGGTCCACCAAATACAGTGAGATGCCCATAATTTCAGTTCCCACAATTGTTGTGCACTAACTGATGCCCGATTCATAGGCTTTTAGATCCCTTAAAAACTAAATCTGTGTACCAGCTTTTAATCATAAACCTTTAGCATATTATTACAGTTATTACGAGTAGCAAGTCTGGTTTGTTTTACTAAGATCTAAGTCCACAAAAACTTGTGGGTCATCTCTGTAATAATGTTGCGTGAATGCACATAATGGTATAATTATCAACTAGTATCTAAAAAAGAAAGGATGTTCAAAATTTTAAATTAGAGACCCTACATTCTGGCTAACAAAGCATTGATATCGATGATCCAAGAAAATAAAGCGTTACTACACGAGGTCTATCTGCATCAATGTACAACCTCCATTAAAAATACTAAGGACAGCTTTAATATATGATATTTATCTCAGGAAACAAAACTTGATGGGACGGGCAGAACCCCCCTAATGCTATACCTGCCAGTTATCCACTTTTCCTGCCTAACATCTGATGAGTAAAAAAGAAAGTAGCCAGGTAACATATAAAAAACAGTCATATGCTTTTCAGAACTTGATATAGCGAGAAATTATATCTGCTTTTGGTGAAACCATGATAATATAGCAAAGGGCATTCTTAAATGTACAATCTGATGAGTAAAAAAGAAAGTAGCCAGGTAACATATAAAAAACAGTCATATGCTTTTCAGAACTTGATATAGCAAGAAATTATATCTGCTTTTGGTAAAACCATGATAATATAGCAAAGGGCATTCTTAAATGTACAGAAAACAGAGAATACTTCTCAATTAGTCCATCTCATAATATAGCAAAGGGCATCAATTTTCTCAACCGTAACTTTACTGAAAGCAAGAATGTGTTGTGCTGCTCCCTAAGGGCCTATTTGGGGAAATCAGAATTGGGATCCAAGTCCTTAGGATTTCTGAACATAATGCTAAAATTGCCTTCAATTGATAATAAAAGAGATCAATTGGCATATGAAAACAATAAATTGTATATGTGTGATACCTGTAGTTTAACATCGCTGTTAGAAAATGTAAGAATGAGCGCTTAGGAACTATACTATACTAATATAAAACCAAGAGCAAACATTTTTTGTAGCCGAACAGTCCATGATATGAAGCACTCTAGTACACAAAGAAAAGGTCTGCAACTGGAGGACAACTGAAACTATTGCACTGGACCATGTATTACCCGAATTGGAAAAGAAAAACAACTGACATGAGAGGAAACAGGAAAACTTACTATCAGAGTGAGTAGTGGACCATATATACGGCAGTCAGTCACTTTTACACACGGCAGCAGTCACTTTTATTTGATGGTCAAATTAACCGAAAAAGGATTAACCTAGCTAGGATCGATAAATCTAAAACTATCTATGATCAGAGCGAGTGGACCATATATTCCACATAACACGCGGTCAAGCCAAGTTATTGGACCATGCTGCATGCGTATATTAATTAATTCCACATAACACACTGCACGGTCGAGCCAATTGAAACGTTTAGCGCATGCCTGCATGTTGATCAGAGAGGAGGGGGGCTATACTAGCAGATCTACTGGTCCCACTAATTTTTGTAGATGCTGATGTGGTTGCTTGTGTACGTATATATACGTGAAGTCCAGATAGATGGACCTGGTGCTGGAAGATCATAACTGAATATTATTCAAAAAAGTGAGCGTCGCTCTCTACCAGTACATGAACTTGTCCACGAACTTGCCATTTTCAGAGGCAACATAGTGGCACAAGCTGAGCCTAAATCAGAGGATTGTCCACGAACTTGCCATTTTCCTAAATTGCTAAGTTAATTAGTCTGATTTCTGAGTGACAATGCTCAGGTTCGCCAATTTAACAAGTGATACTACTCAGGCATGCCAAAATGACACTCTTATGCTCAGTAACTCAGACTTGCCATGTAAAACCAAATTATCTTGGGTTCATCAACTATTCACACTCTGCAACTACTCAAACACAAACACCGAGACTGCTACTGCATCACAAATTAAGTTTGACCTTTGGGAAACATCTATTCAACCTAGTGCAAGAAGGTGAGTCACGTTAAGCCATCGAAGAAAATTTTTTTGGTGCACCTAAGAAGCGAGAAGGAGGTCCCGCCCGGCGACGTCGCACTGGCGCCGGACGAAGAAGTCACGGGATCGAGGTCGGGGTGGCGCGGCCTCCTGGCTCCGGCAGGCGAACCTTCGTCTGGCCGGCGAGATGCAGTAGCTTCTGCCCAAATCTGAAGAAGGGGAATCCACCAAGGGAGATCCGGCCGCCGGATCTTGTACCGCTTGGCCGCCAGCTTTATGGATAGGCCTGGCATTCAGTTTAAACCGACTATCCGGTTCGGTTTTTCGGTGTTAAATTATTTCGGTTTTTCAACATCTGGCAACCGATCGGTTTAGCAGAGAAACGAAAACCGACGAGTTCGGTGTCGGTTTTTTAACTCGGTTTTTCGGTTTATAGCGAACAACACCGAAGTTTTATTGCCTCACAGGCGGTCGATATCAAGCAGAGTACATCAAATTGGAACCCTCCTACCTCGCCGTCGCCGTGCCTCACCAGAAGCCTCGCCCGCGCCGTCGTCGTCACTCCCCTGGCCGAGATCTCCGCGACTCCGCCTGCGTCGCGCCGCGCCTGACCAGCGTCCTCGCTCGAGCCGCCGTCGTCGCGCCGCGCCTGACCAGCGCCCTCGCCGAGTCACCGTCGTCGCGCCCCTGGCCGAGCTCTCCGCCTGCGCCGCACCACCACACCCGCTCGCAGAACCGAGGATGAGGATAAGGTTCGATGGAGCGGCTGGCCGGCGGATGCTCGTGGAGTTGTTGACTTGTGGTGGTTCTCGACTTGCTTGTGGATACCTTTTGGGCCTGCTCATGTATTGTATATTTTGAGCAGTAGCTTTTGTTTGGGCCAAGGTGTTTAAAAGGGCTGAAGTGATCAGGGAATTCGCAGGAGAGGGCCACGCACGACGGACGGGAGGGCTGTTCGGTTTTAACGGTGTTTCGGTTTTACAGGACGTGAAAACCGACCCCCGAACTAAACGTCGGTCTTTCTCAAAACTAAAATCGAAACCGAACCGAAAAACCGACAATTCGGTTCGGTTTCGGTTCGGCTCGGTTCGGTTTTCGGTCTTCGGTAAAAAGTGCCCAACCCTATTTATGGAGACCTCGCCATTCCGCCGGCCATGGAGGAGGATGGGACGGATGAGACCGCGGGGGTAGGGGCGTGGCGTGGAGTTGTTGTGGCGGCTTGTGCGAGGTGGAGATGGAGGCGTCGACGCGACGTGGCGGCGGCGGCCGGCGGGGGAAGAGAAGCGAGTGCGGGGGCGTGCGGGGTCGCGAGGGAGGCGAGTCGAGGGCTCGAGGCCGCGAGGGGAACTGGGGAGGAGGCGAGATGGATCAAGTCGACCTCCAGACTCACGTAGAGGCGGCCCATGAGACGACCCACGGGTTGTGATCCATTAGAAATCGATTGTTACTCTCCTCCACCACACATAATCCAAATTGCTAAGAAGTTAGAATCCAAACCAAACCAATCCACTAACAGAGTTGACCTATTAGCATCCAATTTAAGTAAGCCCACAACAAAATCCAACCCATTAAACTTACTTCAACCCAAACCATTTGCAGGGTTAATCATGGTATGGGAGAAGATGTTTCTAATTTCGTGACCCTCGTTAACATGGGCCATATATGTGACCATATTCGATGGAGATGTTGTACACTTGTATTTAAGGATTTGAACCAGGAGCATGGTAGTTATCAATTTGTTTGGATAATGCAGAATTTAAATGTTTTTTTAGATTTCTAAGAAATTGATACGTAGCCTATGATCGACGCAATTGCTCTGGGTTGTGTGGTCCATGTGCTTATGCTGTTTTGCATTCATATTTCTTCGTTGGGATTTCTCAGCCGTTATCGTGTTTCTGGAACATGTTAATTCAAAGCTTGTATAATGAGTGTAGTATGGTTGTGAGATTGGTGCACCTAATGCATAGTTCCAGGGAGAAGTTAATTAAGCTATCATATGATGTGTTGACATTTTTTGGACAAAGTGGAGGTTTTTTTTAAAAAGAAGATCAAGCTGTCGAGTTGTTTGTTTCGATGTATAGAGTCCTTTCAGTAAAATCTTGGATGGCAAACACATTTCTCCAAAAATTTAATTTTGTTATCAATTTTTCTATAAGTACAAGTTTTTTTTTCTCTCCCGCATTATCTCTTCCTCTGCATCTCTACAACGCTAGCGCTCCATCCACTCTATATGTGTCTCTCTCTCTCTTTCTCCCTCTCTTTGCAATGGTGGAGGTAGCTGTGGGGGTCCCGACCCCTCTAATGTCCTCAGCGGCAGCGGTGGAGCGGTGGCGGCGGCGAGAGGCGGTTGATGCGGTCCGCGGAGGGCATGGATGAGAGATAATGTTTTTGTTGGATATGAAGCTTATTTGGTTGTTGCCCAAAGAAAGTGTCATGTTTAGTAGAAAATTAAGTTGTAATTGATAATGAAGGCAAAATGTGATGTGGTCATGTTAGTGTTCCATATGCTAAGAAATTTTTTTGTCGTAGTAGTATCACCTTAGACTTAAATAAGTACGGAATGCAAATGTTGTGTATCTGAAAGTTTAGAACATAGGAGAACAATAGGGTTGTTCATTAAATATATTTATTAGCCAATACCTCTTGTGGGTAAGGTAATAAATTGTGTATATAATGTTTGATACACTAATGTATCTCATGTATTGTAAAAGGTCGTATAGCAGGTATTGTAGTACGCCACGGTTTTAGATGATTTTTTTGGAAAAAGAGGTAGCGAACAGGCGCACAGTTCTTTTAAAAAAAGTGTTGGGCTGGATCTTAAAGAGGGAATCTTCATAGTATTTTTTTATGCAAATGTTTCGAGGCACAAGTTTTGGATGAAATTCTGTTGTTAACCAAGGGTGTTTCTGCAAACGTCCGTATCCTTATCTATTCAACGGTTGAACCTTATCTTTTTTGAAATTAACGGTTGAACCTTATCTTCTGCTTGCTTTCTTCGGCATCCTCTGTCCCTTTCTCTGGCGCAGCCGCGCAGGCGTGGCGGCGCACGGGCGTCCCCGGCGGGGTTCCGGCGGTCGGGCGGCGCTGCTTCGTTCCCTCCCTTCCTTCCTCCTTTTCTGTCGCATGTGTTCCCGGAGGTGGCGTCGGCATGGCGGGCCTGGAGGCGTGGTGGTCTGGTCGAGGCAGGGGCGTAGCCAAAATTGCAACTTTGGGGGGGGGGGCTAATCAGTCATAAGAAGGACCAAACAACTCAAAATGAACTAATTTCACCATTTTTTCACTAATTTTAACCTAATCTTTCACAAATCTTCCATTGACTCTTCAACCTTGGGAGGGGCCAGGCCCCTGCTCGCCCCCTCGTGGCTCCGCCCCTGGGTCGAGGTTGCCTGGGCCCCAGCAGAGCCGGTCGGGAGCCACGGCTTTGTCAGCCTGGGGCCGCAGCGACCTCGGTTGGGAGGCGCGGTGCCACCGGGCTGAGGCCTGGCCAGGAGGCGCGGCGGCATCAGACTGGGGAGCGGCGGGCTCGGTCGGGACATGGCGGCGCCGTCTAGGCGTCCCGAAGCTCGCCGTCCTCGAGGTCGAGCGGGAGCCGCATCGAGGTCAAGCGGGAGGTCGTCGTCCGCTTCCTCGCCCACCGCGGCGGCCTCTCCGGTCACTGCTCTCCGGTGCCGTACCTTTTTCGTACCTCCAGTGAGACGGCGGCAGCGAGGCTCGAGCCGGGAAGGGAGCCCACCAGCTGGGCGATGCGGTGGAGGCCGCATCACGTCACGCGCCGGGCGGCGGTCGCTCGGACGGGTTCGCGAGCATTCGCGAGTTTCCGGAGTTGTTGTTAACAGGCAAGGGGCCCGAACCGGTTGTGATCGAACGGCTGACATCGTGAACTTGCCGGATCCGACGGCTCATGGCTAACGGGCGACGTGGACCCGTTAGCTGCCTGTGATATTAGCGAGGATTCGTTATATAGAGATGAGGTTCAGCAATTTTACAACAACACCCGCACACACACAAGAGAAGAAGAGGAACAAACATTACAAAGAGAGATACAACTTGCGAACAAAACAAAGATGACACACAACACAAGCCGATAGAAGCCACTGATCGCCGACTTGCATCACCAAAGAACAACGTACTCACCGTTTTTGATGTGACTAGTGCACCTTGCACCACCTCTCCTAGGTACGCCGCCCCACTGCTTCCCCCATCTGAGGGACTCAGCAGAATGGGGACCGAAGACGATGCAAGAGTACATAAGCCATAGCTTACCGGAAACAACGATCTTCCGTGCAGCTGACAGTGACACCGTCCGTACATTCAAGCTCCACGTACCAACATCCAACGCCATCCATGTGGAGGAATCCTTAGAGGGAAATGGTGGAAGCGGTGGAACACGACAATTGATTTACTGCCACCACCAGCAAGGATTGCGTCAACAAAGTAGAGGTGCCAGAGGAGGATACTTGTCGAACCACAGCAGCAACACCGACAAGTGGCAGCCTCACCTCTGAAATGGTCGAAGAAAGGCATGAGACAAGCAAAACAGAGGGTACACTAGGTAGTTCCAAGGCGATGGCAACGACGATGATGGGTAAGCAACACCAGTACGATGATGGATGGTTTCTTGTCAACACCTCCAAGGAGCACAGCGGCGCTGAAGGGTGTCGCCATCGACCGCATCAGCATAATGCTGAGCTAGGATTTCTCCTGACCAACCCGTCCGAATCAGCACGACCTCATCACCAACACATGGACGGGGATGCCTACTGACAACACCTCCAGGGAGGGGAACGACACCTCGAGGTGTCGCCGTTGTCAGCACCAGCGCAATGCTGGTTTAGGATTTCTCCCGACGCTTCCCGTTTACAAACCACGGCGCACCCGCCACAAGGCACGAGGGGCAACAACCGACGTGCCCCAGCAGAGCACCAGCGGTGCCGCACTCGTCGCCTTTGCAGTCGTCATCGCAGGGCGGCTCGCTCCGTGACTGGCAGAGGCCCCGCCGGAGGGGCACCAGCACGGGCGGCCACAACAAAGCAGGGAAGGGAGGCGCACGCCGGGAAACCCAGCACGCACCTTCGTCGTGTCCCCATAGGGTTCCGCCTGTCGGGGTCGCACCTGCTTCGCCGCCAGCTTGCCAGCATGGGCCGCGCATGGAGTTGAGGGCGGCTGCACGCCGGTGAGTTGGACCGAAGTGCCATAAGAGGGTGGGGTGCACGCTGGGAGAGCCCAGCCCACGCCACCGCCCCCTCGGAGTGCCGCTCGCCGGGGAGGTCGTCCCCGCACCGCTGCCCGCCAGACCGCCTGGAATCGAGCAGGGGCACACAAATCCGCGCCATGGACGACCGGATCTGACGTGCGACGACCGGAAACAGGCCTCGCTGACGGCCGAAGGGGCAGCCGCCCACCAATGATGAGCCACGACCTTGGAGCAAAAGGAGAGAGGGAGGGAGGGAGGGAGCGTGGAGGGCGAGGGGCCGATTTTCGATCCCGGCGCGGGCCTCCGCCACCGGAGCTAGGGTTTGGGTGTGAAGGTGTTGGGGCTATCGCCCCCCCCCCACGAGTCACCAAGGGGAGACGGCGCAGGAGTCGGGGGCGAAATCACCTAATTTTAAGTATAACTTGACGTTTCGACCACCCTCTCTCTAGTCGAGAAGTGACATGGCGATCATAATGTGAACTTTAAACTTGAGAAGTATCAATGCTCTTTACACATAGATTGAACTAACGAATCTGCAAAATTCGATGTTATCATAGTATCCGTTAAGTTCACGAGCTAGGGATAAGCAGACTCGAATTGTCGACATCTACCACAGGGTAAACCAGACCCTAAGTGGCAAGTTAAGGGCACTTTGGGAGAGATTTGGTAACCAGGAAGCATACTTGTGTGAGTGATTCAACAGACTACGTGTGGTTTAGTGTCTACCGATATCACGAGATAAATCATGTGTCAAGAGTTTACTTTCTCATCGTCCTTTTTTTACGTTTCCGCATTTTATTCTTGCATTGTGTGTCTCTACTTTCATAGAGTAGTATCTTTATAGGATCGGTTCTAGGTTGCAAATTTTTTTAGGATGATAGTTTCACACTTAGATGTGCATCTAGATTGCATGATCTAATTTATTTTGTGTCAAATATTTATATTAGTGGAAGTTATAGAATTTAAGATTTTAAATTTGTCTAATTCATCCTCTTTCCTTCTTTTAGATTACACAAATTTCCTAATACAAGCTCCACTAAGGTGCAACAAAATTCATGTGTTCTTTCTATACCAATCTATAATTTTCGGTGGTGTCGTTCACCCCCTAATCCGTCGCCCTCCCTCCCTCTGGTCCCACCTAGCGGCGCCCCGTTGGGTTCTTGTGCTCGTGTGCGCCGGGTTAGCCGCAGTGGCAGGCGTAGGCAATGGCTTGTGCGTCGTCGGCGCTGATGGCACCGGCACGGGAGACGGAGCGCCGGCGGGAGGTGACGCGGGGGCCGGCGACTCTGGCGGATTCGTTCTTGGCGGAGAGAGCGAGGCCGTCGGAGGGGCAGTCGGCGGCGGGGCCTCTCCTCTCCTACTCCATCCACATGTGTGCCGCCCCCCATCCCCTCCATGGTCGGCGCGGCGAGCACGGAGGCTGGGCGGACGGCGGAGCTCCGGCAATGGCGCCTCCCTCTCCGCAGGCCACGAATCGACGATTCCTGCGGCGAATCGACGATTCATCTGGACGCGCTCCTCCTCCATCTCCTCCCGCATGCGCAGGCACTCGCGGCGGAGCAACTCCACCTCCTCCTAGTCCTCCTCCACCTCCCGCATGAGCTCCGAGCACGCCGCCTCCTGGCGACCTCCATCTTGGCGCTGCTCCCCGTCCACGGCGACACCTTCCGGCCCCCGCCGTCCTCGAGGAACATGCGGTACTCTCGAGCGTCTCGGGCTGGCCCTGCTCCTTGGGGCGGAGGTCGACGGTCTTGAGGAGCGCGGTGGTGGTGAACCCCCGCTGGCGCTGGAACCGCACGGCGGTGGGGAAGCGGGCGACGCGGCTGCGTTGTTCCCGGGCGTTGGCTTCGGCCACCTCGCGCCGATGCTCGAGCTGGCCAAGGCCTTGCTCCGCCACGGCGGGGGCGATGCCGTGCTCGACGTCGCCGTCGCGCTCGTCGAGTCGCCCGTCATGGAGAGCGGCTTCGCCGCCGCGGTGGCGCGCGCCGGGGCCGGCAACACCTCCCTCGCCATCCACATCCTTCCCCCGCCCGCGCCGGCAGCCGACGCTGAGCCCGCGGAACCCTTGGCACGGATGCTCCGCTTCCTCCGCGCCACCAACGTGCCGCTCCGCGACTTCCTGCGCTCGCTGCCGTCCGTCCGTGAGCTCGTGCTCGACATGTTCTGCGGCGACGCGCTCGACGTCGCGGCGGACCTCGGCCTGCCCGCCTACTTCTTCTTCCCCTCGGGCGCGGCCGGGCTCGCCGTCTTCCTCTCTCTCCCGGCCAGACGGCGCAGCATGAGCACGAGCTTTAGGGAGCTCGGCGGCTCCACCGTCCTGTCGTTCCCGGGCGCTCCCCCGTTAAAGGTCTCTGAGTTGGCCCAGGGGCTCGCAGACACGACGAGGCGTGCCAGGCCATGCTCCGCGTGGCCGCCCGCATGGGGGGCCTGGTGCGAATGGATAAGACCACAAGGGCTTGCGGTGGAGATACGAAGGGATAGATGAAAATAAAGGAAAAAATAGGAAAAGTAAAAAAAATGAAAACATAGGTGGAAAAAATTAAGGAAAATCAAAAAGAAAAGTGAAGGGTACTATAGGTATTTCACCCTCTTATCCATGTGACACAGGTATACGATCAAAACATAGTATCTTACTATTCATACAGTTACTATAATTATTCTTATTGTTAATTATTATGAATTTCAAAAATTAAAATATGTAAGTCATTACAAATAGTGGATTATTGTTTTGCGGAAAGGTAACATGCTTATCGCTGTAGCACAATACCTAACCTATCTACTAAACATATGGTTACTTTCATTATTCTTATTATTAATTATGAATTTTGAAAATTAAAATATGTATTTGCAATGAAAGAAATGCTTCATTTAATATAAGTGCATAAGAAGATGTAATCATTTAGTGTCCAATGCCTGTGGCAACGCACGGCCACTTCGCTAGTTCGTAATATAACGGCCGGCATGCGTCTAACTCGAGGAGCTAGACGACCGCCGGGAACGGGTTGAGGCGAGCGGTGGGACGGAGCAGAAGGGGATGCTTGCGAGCGCACACCAGGCCGACGTCGGACTCCTCCATGTCTACCAACCCCGTCTCGCCATCAGCAGCAACGGCCCAGTCGAAGCACTGCACGAGCGCGGCGAGCACCGCCGGCACGGACTGCTGCGCGAGCCCCACGCCGGGGCACCCCCTGCGGCCGCCGCCGAACGGCATGAACTGGAAGTTCTGGCCGCGAGGCTGGGGCTCCACCCCCGCCGCGGCGCCGCCGGGCATGAAGCGCTCCGGCCTGAACGCCAGCGGGTCCTCCCAGAAGGCCGGGTCGCGGCCGATGGCCCACACGTTGATGAACACCGCAGTCCGCGGCGGCACCGTGAACCCGCCGATGGCCATCTCTTCCGCCGACGACACCCGGTGCGCGATCGGGGCGCCGGGGTGCAGCCGCAGCGTCTCCTTGAACGCCGCCTGCAGGTAGGGCAGCCTCGGCAGGTCGGCCTCGCCGACGATCCTGCTGTCCTTGCCGACCGCCGCGTCGATCTCCTCCCGCACCTTCCGCATCGCCTCCGGGTGGTTCACCAGCTCCGCCAGCATCCACTCCACCGTCGCCGCCGACGAGTCGGACCCGGCGGTCACCACGTCCTGCGCCGCACCATGTGGTTAGCAATGAGAAAGAGAAACATGCATGCCGAATTGCCGATGAACCATGTCGGCGGTGAAGGTAAGAGCTAGCTTACGGTGATGAAGGCTTTGATGTTCTCCCTGGTGAGCTTCACCTCCGCCTCGTCGTCCTCCGCCTTCTCGAGCAGGATGTCCAACAGGTCCTTGTTGCGCTTGCGTGTCGTCGGCGCCGCCGACGCCGACGCATCTTTCTTGTCGTCCTGCTCGTGCTCAGCAATGGCGCAGCGGGCACGCTCTCTGGCCTCCTCCTTGTGCCTGATCATCTGCTCCAGCAAGGCGTCGAACCGCCGGTGGACACCGGCTGCCGTCCGGCGGAGGCCCTGGAGGTCCCAGCCGCGGCACAGGGGGACGTAGTCCTCGACGTTGAAGGCGCCGATCAGCTCCGTCACCGACTTCACGAGGCCCTGCGCCTCGTCGGCGACGCTCCCCGGCGCGTCGCTGGCGACCATCCGGATGATGGACGCGATGGCGAACCGGACGAGCTCGACGGTGAGGTCCGCCGCCTCGCTGCGCTCCGACGCCGCCAGCACGGCCCGCAGCAGCTGCGCCAGGCAGGCGCGGCGGACGGGGCGGAGCTCCTCGACGGTGCGCGGGCCGAGCACCTCGGACACGCACAGCCGCCGCAGGAAGCGCCACCGCGGGCTGTAGGGGGTGAAGGCGAATCCGACGGAGCCGTAGGAGAAGAGCCGGGCCAGCGCCGTGACCGGCCGCCCCGAGATGGCGGCGTCGTGGCGGAGGATGAGCTCCCTGGCGACGTCGGCCGAGCTCGCCACGACGCAGTGCGTGGAGCCGAGGCGGAGGTGCATGAGGGGCCCGAGCTTTCCCGCGAGCTCGTGGAAGGTGCGGTGCGCCGGCGGGCGCAGCAGGTGGAGGTGCCCGATCACCGGGAGGCCCGGCGGGCTCGGGGGAAGACGACGACGAGGAGATCGCCATGAGGAGACCAAGTGGTTCACGCCAAGAGCAAGAAGGGTGACCACGGCCAGGATGGCTACCGTGTCGGCGGACAGGAGCATGGGCAGTGGCTGCTCCATCTCCATGGCCATAGCTAGCGCTAGCTCCACACTCAGTATACTAGTCTAACGGTGCAGCAGGTTTCTAGTTTTGTCACAGCTAGAAAATTATTGCCGCTACCGAAGCTAAACGCTTCACAAGAGATCGAGGTATGCTTTCCACGAATTATATAACAAGAGACGCACGTTTAGCATGGAGCATACAAGCATAAAACCCCTAGCACAGCAGCACCGGCATAGGTTGATTCGAGCCTATGGGGAATAGGATGAGCTTTTTGTTGGTGATCAGCATATGGTGATGGCAACATATGCATGATGGTTTGTGCCTTTGTGGCGCGGTAGTCGTAGGGATCGGAGGGAGGAAGCTGCCCGCTCGAGGAATGCTGCCGGGATGGGGAATGTGATCGATCACATGTGTCGCGGCATGCATGTATGCACCTGGAAGTAGCACATCACATGTGTGTTGGACAGTTGGAGTAAGTGCATGCATCCCACGTGTGTTTCATTCTTTAAAAAAATGAAAATATATTCGGACTGAGCCAAATTCTTATAAGGTTTTCAGCTCAAATGTTGATAAAAAAATACAGAAACGAAGAAAGAAAAGTCGATCATAAAAAAGTTGCACAAATGAAGAAAGAATATACATAGAGAAAATAATAATAAGCAAAGTCTATCCAAAGCCTTAATTGCTTTTCTCGTCGAAAGACGGTCTTCATTGTTCTCATGCTATGTTAATAAATCACAACCAATATCCAAAAGATTACCGTCATTCAGGAAAGACCGTGTAGGAAGATTACCCACGAACAACCAAAAAACACGGACAAGAAATGTTGAAACACCATATGGATATCCACGATGATATATTCAGGAAGAACATGACGCCAATGGCATCATGTAGCGAACATGATCTCATATGCTATTTGTTCGAGTTTGATTTTAGTGATTAATAACAACATGATCAATAGGACTAACTATATTGTTTAGCATGTCTTTATAGACATTCCTAAGTCCCATAGATATTACCACAAGTTAACATACCACACCAAGTTAACATGTTATATCACAAATTAAGCGAAGTTAACATACCATGAGGAAGTTAACATATGCATAGCAAAAATCCAGAGTTCTATTTCTACATGCGTCGGATGAATGGCAGACACCAAACAACAGGAACCAACAGCACCGGATGAACCGACGGTCCGGTCAGTTCGACCGTCAGTCTATCTGATGATAAGTTTGAACAAGACAAAGACGCGCCAAGATAGGAGCAGTAGCACCGGATGAACCGACGTGGTGGCAGCGGTTCATCCGACAGTCTAGGAAGTCAAGACTGAGAGCAACGAGCTGCACAGGCTTAAGCACCGGATGAACCGACGGTGGTAGCAGCAGTTCATCCGACGGTCTTGAAGAAGCTAACCGAGAGGTTTTGACCGCGGAGTCTTCAGCACCGAATGAACCAACGGTGCGTCAGTCAATGCGTCGGATGATTTGTGTCAACGGTCAAGTGAGGTGGAAGGCAACAACTAGTAGCACCGGATGAACCGACGCTCAGGAAAAAGCATAGCGTCGGATCATTCGATGGTATAGTTTTCAGTAGCCGTTAGCCAACAGCTAGTTTGTTGGCTTGGGCTATTTATACCCCTTTCACCCCGCCATTTGAGCTTGATGGATTGTGTGGAAGTGCAGAGGAGTCCAAGACACATTGAAGATTATATCCAAGTCATCCAAGTGCTAAATTTCTCATCCGTAGACTTGCACATGCTTTGTGTGTGTGCTTAGTGCTAGGCTTAGCTTAGAGCTGAGTGAGTGCAAGGTGTGCCTACCTTGTGAGGTGATTCTTGAGTGGATCAAGTTGTACAAGGTACGCCGGAAGCCTTGGGGCCTAAGTGGCTCACCATCAAACGTCTTCGACCCTCCGGCTTGGTGTGGAGCGACGAGGACATTTTGTGCAGGGGACATGAAGACCTCCTTCCTTGGTGGAGAAGCTCCTTAGTGGAGACGGCATCAAGGTGACCAAGAGAGCTTGGCGAGTACCTTTGTGGCTGAGCCTAAGTGACAAGTCAAGTGGTGCTCTTGGGAGAGACTTGGTGACCGGGAAGTAATACTCTTGTGTGGAGCGTTTCAACAACGTGGACTAGGGGTGGCTTAGTGCTTACCGATACCACAGGATAAATCGCGTGTCAAGAGTTTGCTTTCTCTCATCCCTCTTTACGTTTCCGCATTACATTCTTACAATCATTGCTTGCCTTTACTTTCCTAGAGTAGTACCTTGCTAGGATTGGCTATAGGTTGCAAAACTTATTTTGGGATGGGAGTTTCACACTAGAACAACCATAGTTGCACATCTAGGTAGTATGTTCTAGTTTATGTTTTGAGAAAATAGTGTTAACCCTAGGCTTAAGGTTTTAAGTTGCCTAATTCACCATCTTCCCTTCTTAGGCTACGAGCATTCGATTCCTTACACACCATCATTGTCAGCTCGAGTAGAGAGCTTGGTTTATACCTAGAGAATCAAAACATGGCTATATATTCAGGGAAGTGTAAACGAAGTCACCTTCAATGATGAAGTAGCACCCGCAAGCATCACTGTACAGACTTTCGCCCCAACCTCCACCACATCATGCATGCATGCCAGGAGCCGCTTGAGCAGAAAAGGAATATGCCTCACCGAGCTGATGGTGTCAAGCACAATCGCGGTTGCATCCATGATTATCAATAGCCAATTGTCTGTACCTCTTTTCATGCTCGCCACTTCCAAGATGAAGAAGAGGCATGTCGATAACACTTCTAAAGAAGTAAATTCACTCCAACAAGGAATCGAACCCGGGTCTCCGGGTAGCGATCATACCTCGGCGCCCTCTAGCCAACTAGGGTATAGGACCTTTGATAATTTTAGTTGGCTCTGCATTGCATTGTATGACAGGTACATGGAATGGAAAGTATTAAAGTTGCTTGGCGGAGAAATAGAATATATAGTGGATGGGTTGCATCCTGTGGTTGGTTGATTAAAGTGACATAGCAAATAGAAATTGAGGGGAAGAAGTCGAGGGTGAAGAGGACCTTAATTTTTTTTAGAGTCAAAATGTATTTTTATCACAGATGCACAGCCGAAGTTAAACACTAAACAAGAGATGAGGTATGCTTGCCATAAATTATATAACGAGAGACATTTAGCATGGAGCATATAAGCATAAAACCCCTAGCACAGCAGCACTGTCATAGGTTGATTCGAGCCTATGGAAATAGGATGGGCTTTTGTTGGTGATCAGCATGGTGATGACAATTCATTGTGGCGGCAGGGAGGAAACTGTCCCAACGAGATTAAGGGTAATTAATGCTCAACAGGGATGGGAAATGTGTACTCGAATCCGATTCAATGCTTTGATTTTTGTTTTATATCCGATCCAACTCATGTCTAGGGAGGGAATGTGGCACCCTAGATTTTGAGCTTTTGGATTTTTGAGCTTTTAGATTTTAAGGGGATGGGAAAGGTGAACTTCTCGATTATTCGGTGAATTTTTGGATTTGATGGTGGTGAGCATCTCCAGCAGTTCTTCAATTCAGTAGTTTAGTTGGATTGTGAAGAGATTATTAGAAGACTGTAAAATAACAATGAAATGGATATTTAGATATCCCATTAACTAATTATTGGAAAATTTTTATTTGGGAGACTGCCTGAGATGCTCAGCATGATTAAATATTAAAGAGGAATGTTCTGGTTTGGCTTCTTGTGGTTCTGATACGATGTTCTGTTTGTTTTTAACAATAGGTTGTGCTTTCTAGCTTTCTATAATTCCAAGCTAAAACAACTTTTGATCTAAAATACCACGAGCCAATTTATAATGTAAAACCTTGTCTAGAATTAGTAATAAAAAAAACCTTGTATAGAATTTATAATTCTCTACCAGCTTTTGCTAGATTGTATAACACACGGATTCATCTCACGATGCTATTGTGCCCATAAGTGAGTAGAAAGACACACAGAGAGAGAGAGAGAGATATGTTTTAAGACACCCCCTCCATTATTTTTTTATAGAGTTATTTCCAATTCTGAAAATTTCTATTTGATAGTCTTATTTCAATCCAATTGTCCATCCGCTTAATAACTATCTCGAGCTTTACGTGTGACCCTTCATTCTTCCATGCGAGATTAGCTACATGTGCATCAAGTCGATCTGAATCTTAATGAATCACTTGCTTACAAAAAAATAGTTAATAACATGCTTAAATGGATGATAAGTAGGATTATTTTCCCTTGATCATTGTGCCAAGGTGAAAAAAATAATAGAGGTACCTGCAAAAATAAGTAAATAAATAAATAAAAGGTAATGGAGAGAATATATAGGATCCATATTGCCAGGCCACGCACAAGCTTTGGACCCTCAGCTTTACACATCCATCGTTCCTCATTTTTAAGTATGTACATGATGTGATGCTTTTCACAATATCTCTAGCTAAAACAAACAAAGACCTTAGATTGAACAATCTTGTAAGACTTTTTCTCTAAATACACAATACACTTTCAGGTCAGCCATTTTACACGAAGCGAGGGCTCACTCTAATAGCCTCCACCTTACCCTCCATTGTCATCTCTAGTACTCCCTTTGTCCCAAATTGTAGATCGTTTTCAAGGTTTACAGATTCTGATGCACCTAAACATAGTGTATATCTAGATGTGTAGCAAAATGTATGAATTTAGAAAAGTCAAAACGACTTATAATTTGAAACAGAAAGAGCAGCATTGTTTTGAATCCCTCCATCATCGTTATCACCCTTTATTTCTTTGTTCAAACCTAATGTAAGGACACAAATCGATCGGACGATGGCCTAAACGTGTGTGGCTAACATTTGGTACTGCAATTCAGGCCCAGCCTTTGTCAATGAATCAGGTGGCCGACGATTTGACTGTGTGCAGTGCACCACATGTCTCGTGGACTGAATAATGTTCCAACTAAAAAAAATCAGAAAAACGATATTGTGGTATGTGTCCAACGATCTGGGCAAAGTGGATCAATTTTGGCTGCGCACAAGACTTACAAAAGAATAACGACGTTCCAGAAGAAGAAGAAAATGTCGTATGTGGGTGGCCTTACCTATCACGGCAGATACCAAGGTGATTCTGGAGCTTGACAAATCTCCCGCTAGTTAACCTTCTACGCTCGGACGTTGGCGCCCGAAGCACAATTGGGTGCATTTTGCACGAAATCAGAGAGCTAGCCAGTGTTTTTTTTTTCTCATTTATGTGCGAGCTTGCCCATTGCAAGATTTAAAAGAAAAACTGTTTTAGTCTCCACGAAAGCACTGAATGTGAGCACATATTCTTCTCTCCAGTACAAATAGCTATCAATTTAATCTACCGCACATCCTTCACCCAGGCAAAGCAGCAAACATGCTTTTTCATTCTTTATTCAGAATGGAAAATATGATTCTGATCTCTCTCTCCTCTATGAATCGGCTCATTCCAATAGTCATGATTCAATTCATCAAGACCGTAGGATCATGCACTGGCCAGTGGAGTAGCTCTCAGGACCAGGGTTTTAAATACCGGTGGCAATCGGTCGGAATTCCGCGAAAACCGCTAAAACCGGTCCGCACCAGTAGCGGTACCGACCGGTTGCTACCAGACTGGTTCAAAAAATTCAAAATTGAATTAAAAAAATAAAAAATTCTATAAAAATTTCTAAAAATACTTCAAGATTTATAGAATCTAATAGTGTCAAAAGTTTTTAAATTTGAGTGCATTTAGTATTTTTTCTTGGCTTCGGAAGTTCAACAGAAAAAGAAAAAGAAAAAATGGTTGGCCCATTAGGCCCAAACGGCAGGTGACTCTATCACTCGCCTCTTCCCCACGTCCGCCGCTCTCCCACTCGATTCCGCCGCCGCACGCCGCCCTACCGCCGCCCAGCCACGGTTAGCCGGCCCCCGCGAGCGGTTAGCCGGGCGGTAGATCCGGCTAACCGCTCCACCTCCGGATCTGCTGCCTACCGCTCGGTTGGAGCGGTTAACCGGCTCGGTTGGGCAGTTAATCATCCGGTCGTGAGGTTAGCTGGAGGTACACTTTTCTTTAAGATTTAGGTGTTTCCTTTAGGATTAAGCAAGGATTTGCTTTAGGATTTAGGTAGGATATACTTTAGGATGTAGGTATGATTTGCTATAGGATTTAGGTAGGATTGTCTTTAGGATTTACCGATTTAGGTATGATTTAGTGCATATATCATTTAGGTAATTTTGATTTTAGGTGTGTAAATGATTTAGGTAGGATTTTCTTTAGGATTTAATGACTTAGGTATGATTTAGTGCATATATCATTTAGGTAGTTTTGATTTTAGGTGTGTAAATGACTTAGGCACTTGGTAGTGTTGCTTTACGTACATCTTTTTTCATGTGATTGATTTGTTTGCGTTCTCCACTTATTATGCAGGTAGACAATGTCCGGGGCCAGAGAGAAACATCTTGCATGGAACCATGGTGAAATTTTGTACCTTGGATTTTGATGCAACTATTGTCACACGCAGAAAGGAGGAGGTGGTTCCACTCGATTGAAACAACATTTGGCTGGGCACGGGAGAATGGTTGGACGTGGACCGACCGACTACGACACTCCACAGTATTCTTCTTCCTCCTCCTACAGCGATACCTCGCGGTCTTTTAACTATGCCATACCTGACATTAGCATGCAGCCCCTGACGAGATGGATGCACGAATGGGAAGACCCCCATTTTTACACTATGTTAGTACATGAATGGGGGACAACATCAGCGTGGACGGGTCAAACTTGGCAAGAGTACAAGGCTGAGCTGCTTAGAGTGCGAGGTTTGAATGTCATGTTCACCGCCGAATACCAGATGGCGTCCCAAATTGGGGTCTTCTCATTCTTACAGCGCCATTGAAGTATTCAACTTGTATTGATTTAGATTAGAGATTATGACTATGGTATTTGTATGCACTATTATTCCTATGCTATTTGTATGGACGATTATATATTGTTGCTTTGCTGTGGTCATTTTATATTAACATTTGCAGAGGTCATGCCAAAATTTCCATTGAGTTAACGCAAAAAAAAAATTTCCAACCATCTCGGTTAACCGGTCTAACCGGGTGGTTAACCAGACCAAACCGTTTGAACTAGCGTTTTCGTTTGGAATTTGAATTCGGCCGGTTTCCACCGGTTACCGAAGAAACCGTTCCGGTTAACCGTTACTGAGGGTCGGCGGTTTCCGGGATCGGACCGGTTTTGAAAACCCTGCTCAGGACAGCTACCAAGATCAATTTCAGCTGTGCACCGAGTCAAATGAATTAACTAAACGAATAGTTTTCCAATAGAAAAAATAAAGTTGTCATATGTGTTCATACATATTGCTTTTTTTTGTAATATCCATACCTATTGCTTAATTGTGGTCAGCGCAGAGAGGGACATCTAGCTACTAAAATCCACTCTTGCATCATCATATATAACTATATAGGAGCAACTCACTAAAGATCATAACTCTATCTCTCAACATGCAAGCTATCCACGTCAACACTACATCACCATCCATTAGGACTACATATTTATTTCTCATACTGATTTTCGGTGACCAATGACATCCATGTATACAATTTATAAGTCTTTACGAGTACCACATTACAAATTTCCCATCTTTACAAGTACCACATTACAAATTTCCCACAGTAGAATACATGGAGGATCAATAATTTAAGAGCAATTCTCTATTAATAAAATGAATATGTTTTCACTTATAATGTCGTTTGCAAAAGAATGTTACCTTATAATTATCTTAATTATCTACTTTCAAAGTTCAGCTTGAAATTCTACTTAAAAATAATTCTCGCAGCAAGACGCGAGATATCACTATTAAACATAAGTTATTTGTGTGTCATACTATTATCGAAAAGTTCTCTCAAATTCCACAACAGCACGCGAGAAATTACCTAGTTATTAACATAGGCTGGAGCAGACTGTTGTAGTGTAGAGCCAGTAGTGTAGCAATCAGGACCAAGGCCGGATTTCGATCTTTTCATTTTTGAGAAAATGTTCCTTCAAATTTTTTTTACTTGAGAAAATGAAAAGGTATATGGGAGAAGCAGATTGATTGGTAGCTGTGTAGGATCCAAATTGCAACACCCCAAAATCTTGAACATGTCATTAAGCATACATGTGCATCTAACCTAGCCTATTTAAAAAATTTAGCATTGTTCGCATACATTATAATTTAATTACAAATTTTAAAACTTATTATATATACACATGATTTTGTGAAAAACTTTGCATTTCCCCCTATATTATATATTCTAGGAATTCATATGCTCAAAAAAATACAACTTTTCAAAAAATTAATGTAGGTTTTCTAGACTTTAGGAGACCTTGTTAAGGCTAAACACCTTAGCCAAAAGCCCAAATATAACAATTTGAAGACAACTTAATTTCCAAACTGCAGTAGCTACGGATCCAAATAAAATGGGGATCCAAAAATGGGTTGCACTTGGTGTTATAGCATCTCCAAAAAAAAATGATACAGCCTTTGGAGCTTTGAAAGACCATCTTTGAAGGATGTAGTAAAGAGAGAAGGGTTTCTCAAGTATGCGCTTTGTACTAAGCCGGTGGGATCAGACCGTCCTCACTGTTTTCATTAAGAGAGGCTTAGAAAACTCCCGAACCCCGACTTCACCGGTGAGAGAATTTTTTCGAGGATAAACCCCGGTGAGATAAATCTGTGTCCGCTGGGAATCGAACACAGCCCGCTTGCGTGCACACCCGCATCGCCAACCACCCGAGCCAAGGCTCGTTCTCAAGTATGTGCTTTGTACGTTTTATAGGTCCCAAATTTGCAATTCAAATCATGGTATTAAAGTGACCCAAGCCAACTAAAATGAAGAATCTAGCTAGAATTATTCTATTGTATCCAAGTCACGGTATCTAAATAACAGTGCCCAAATGAAAGTCAAAATCATGTTGTTGATTCAAATGATGGTGTCTAAAGAAAGAAAATATGTATCAATGAAAGTTTTGATGGAACAATTGGTGAACAATGCAAAATATCTCAAGCACTGGGGTATCTAATGTGTTAAGAAGTGAGTGTCGGACAAATCGTAACGGATAGATGTTCGGAGGCAATGTTGGCAAGGATGGAGCTGATCAAGTATGACCGGAAGATCCAACGTTAAAAACCGAGGCGTCCGTACTTTACACTGGACAAATATACAAAGACGACGATGCAAGATGAATTAAAGAAACCTCTTCAACACCGGTCGATGCAAGGTACAAATCCTTTTAAGCGTACTGATCTCTAGGGCTGGTTGCTTATGCGCAGGCCATCCAAGAACAAGTGCTAGAAATGACACATTTCTAAACCGATCTCGTAGCACTGACCGCAGAAATTATTCGATGATTCCAGCAATAAATTAGTGGCCGTCCTTAATTCTGTTTAGACCATGCCATCCCACAAATTTGAAACGGTCCTACATGTAATAAAGCCAGGATACACAAGGAGAACCAGATCAGTTCGAGTTGCCCATCGTCTACGTTGTACAATGCTGTACGTTATACCTATATGTGTTGGTTACTTGACACTTGACAGACCCCAAGCCTAGGACCAGCCGAACTTGAAATCGAGGACATAGACGACGATGAGCGACAACGGATACAGCAGGTAAGCCACGAAACACGTCCAGAGCGGGAAATCGGTCCTGAAGCTGGTGAAGAGGCCCATTATGGTGCAGACAAGGAAGATGACGAGGACCTCCGCAGAGAAATCCCACGTCAAACCCCGAACGTAAACGAGGGCCAAGAACACAGCTAAGCAGAGCGTGTTGTTCATGGTCACCCCACCGTAGACCTGCAGTTACGAAAACATGTCATCACACCGGGGAGTAGTTGAAACTTATGGTGGATACCAAAAAAAGTTGTTTATGTACAGTATAATTATTGGATCAAATCACAAAGATGGTATCTTGTATTTTCTGGGTACACTAATGAGATGAGAGGTATTCAGTAGACGTACCTCAGAGAATGTAAGTGACAGAGTCCTCTGCTTCTTTCGGCTAGCAAATATAATTGCAGAGACGGCCTCGCTGGAGTTTGTTGCCAAGGGCATAGCAATGAAGGAAATGAAGAACGACGGAATACTGGTTGCATTCGAAAAATTGTGCACGGCGTCAACAAGTGGGTCAGCAAATGCTGCTGCCATTGCAGTTCCCAGGAGCAGCAGTGAAATGGCCTTGAAGCACGTCCAGGTTGGATATTCGACGGCTTCGCCATCCTCATCATCCTTGCCAAGTAGCATGTTGTGTTCATCCCTAGTTCTCTGCACAAATACAGGATGTTGATGCAACTTGTTAAGCATGCACGATAAAATAGCTTCATAACTTGTGAACTGAAAAATATACCGCGTGAAAATCTTGCAAAAACTTTCTTGAGTAGGCACCAGAGGAAGGAACAGAACGTTTAGCTTCTCCCAGCCATCTCAAGATTCCGTCAACAAACTCAGCCTTTTCAATGGCATAATTCTGTGATGTATCAAAGTCTGCCATGACTTGATCTGCAGCTAGGCTACTATCCAAGTCAATATCTTCAAACTTAATACCAATAATGAAAGCTTGTAGTTCGCCACGTTCTAGTTTGCCATCATTGTCCTGATCAATCTTATCGAACAACCTGCCATTATTTAGCTCTCAGTTAGAAAAACTAGTATCTGCAAAAGCAGCTAAAAGAAAAGGTGAGGATGTGAGGTGCAGAGGCATACTTCTCGATTACAGGAGCATTTGGTCTTCCATCTTCATCAAGAAGGTGGCCAATCACCTTCTTCTGAGCATGTCTTAGAAGTCCAGACATTACGTGCTTCAGTCTTGCATACTCTAATCTTCTCCTCTGGATCCATGGCTGAAAGACCTGTTTGTGGAAAGATACCCATGGTGTTTAATGGTGCAAGAATGGTCCAAAATTATTTAATCAACCAAGAGTAATGCACAATGGCATGCAGATAACAAAGGAAACTTCAACAAAGAAATATCCACTTATTATTGTGAAGATTTCAAGCATATTTTTTAGGACAGCAAGCGCATTTCTTCAGAATACAGTGACATCCCACCAAAGTTGCAGAAAAAAGAGGAAGGGTCTAGAGAAAAGTTGGATATGGATGGTACAGACTACAGAGCCACATTTCTCCTGGTTCAAATTGACGATTTCAAGGTTTCATCAAGTGTTTTGATGAGAAAATATTCTTTTTTTCCCAGCAAAGTTCCATAGGTGATAGTTCCATTTGTTCAAATCATAAGTGTTTGAATCCAACTTGATTTTGGGGTAAGTGATGTAGATCCAAGGGTCTAGTACAGTGTGGAAAAATAAGTTGGTTTTTTTTAGTAGGGGCTAGAGGCTGGATAGCCCCCCAGCGTCACCTGGACGCAAGGCACCAGGTTGCCCGGCTGACCCACCCTCCACTCCAGTGAGGGTGCGGCCGATGAGATTTGAACCCAGCACGGCTGAACCAGATGTAGACCATCTTACCGCCCAGGCACTTGAATAATAGTCAGCTTAATTTCATAGGGAAGTGTTGAATTAAATCATCAAAATGTAGAGTTCAAACTTTCCTGAGGTCAGTACAATACCTGATATAGGCAATAAGCAAGCACAAGTAAAGCTGCAACAATAAGTCCAAGCAGGACTGTTAAACGATGACCAGATTGGAGCTTAAAAATTTGGGGGATCTGAACAATGATAAAGGGAAAAACAGATATCGCCATGATTCTTGCTGCATAGCTGGTCTGCACATCAGTAGAAACACCAGAGCCTGCAAAAATACAGAGGTTATTGAGCAAATATCAGAACACAAATTCAAGTAATTTAAATAAGATTATTCCAATGAAACAGTGGCAATAGTTGAACTCCCAAGTTTCAAGTACAGTCAGAACATAATAAAATGTAGATTCTTTTTTAGCTTGCATGATTCAAGAAATGCCTCTAATGCGGGCACTGGATTGCACAAGAGAATTGCTGTTCAGTTTAAATGCCTTATTTGGCAGGATGGGAAGGAAAAAGAGAAGAACAATTATGTAGCTCCAGAGTTTCATTACAAAGTTATATTGCACAAAACCCCATGCCCCTGAAATTCCCATTTTACCAACCAAATAAAGGACATGAATCCTCAAATGCTAAATGGCTGGTAAAAGACATGAGTGTCATGAACAATGTTCTCACAATTCGTTGAATTTCAGATTGAATGCCAACAGTAACAATTTAAACTAATCTACTGATGTGGGTATCACATTCAAGAACCCATTTTGAGAAAAGATACCTCTTAGAAAGTAAGTTCTTATAACAATTTGCATGGCCACAAGCTTATGCTTACTGGCAAAGCGCATCAAGATGAATACTGAACTAAATTTCATGTTTCCAGGTTACACCCTGAGTAGCTTCACCTTCTGCTGTAGTCTGATTATTGATTAATATATAGTTTCCATCTTTAGTTAAAATGACGATGTTCCTTAAGTATAGTTCTATAATGAAGGATGCACCAACAACATACCAAAAAGACTGAAGCGTTTTGTATCTTGAGAATCAATTGCAGTTGAATTCTCCGACAAATCACATTTGCCAACAACAACACAAGATCCCCAGAGTAGAGTCAAAAGCATGACTGTTGACCCCGCGAGCAGGCCCATTCCAATCAAAACCTGGCTTTGCGCCACCTCTTTAGAGCCAGAGAGCCCGGAAACTGAAGCACAAAAAGAACAGGTTAAGGATTCCGCATGTACAGTCAAACTCAAGTGGATGCACAACTGTGGCATGAAAGGGGAACAAATGAGCTATGTGCAAGCAATCACCAAAATCAGATGGAGAGCACCGTATAATGGCTAAACCAGTTGCTAGTGTAGTACCACCTTGGCACAAATTTGCATCTCATAGCACCTCAAAATCTCACCAGTGGATGATGTTGTTGATTGTTGTCAGCATACACAAGCCATGACCATGCTGAACTTTCGAATAAGTGTACTGATCACAGATTGATTGTGACGCTAACAAAGATTCGTCCTGACTGATTGATTCTCAACAAATAATTGACGCTGACAGTGTGACTGAATCACGTGCAACGGTGCAAGGTTCCACTGTTACCCCAACCGAAGAATGCGGGATACGACCTTTTGGATTTTCGAAACGGACAAACGTGAACTTTTTTTCTTCATTTGAGCAGAGTACTGCACCAACTACTACCAAATACTATGCAGCTACGATTCAACGAAGCGCTTAATTAAACAATACTCCGGTGATAGAAACGTCGCGATAGGTGGGAAGGGTGAATGAGGAACGTACCGAGGATGAGCATCGCGTCGGGCAGCGCGCCGAGGATGGGGAGGAAGAGGCCCCCGACGATGCCGGGGCCGAGGATCTCGAGCAGCAGCTCGCTGCCGGCGGAGAGGTAGGTGGCGGACTTGAACATGAGGAAGCCGTACGCCAGGACGAGGAAGAGGTTCCCGAGCGCCGTGTCGGTGCACGGCAGGAACCCGTACGTCATCTCGCACCCCGCCGCCGCCGCCGAGGCCTCCGACGGGAGCCGGAGGACCGTCCCTCCGGCGTCCCCGCCGCCGCCAGAGACGAGGAGGCGCCCATCGGCGAGCACGGCGGCGGCAGCCGCGATGAGGAGGAGAGGGACTAGGAGGCGCGTCGGCACGGTGGTCATCATGGCAATTGGCAGCAGCGAGCGGAGAGAGAAAGGAAGGCTGCGGGAAGCGGGGATACGAGCGGGTGGATTAATTGCCGCGTTGCAGGAGCGTGGAAGTGGAACGGAGGGTGCGGATGCGGTGGCGGCAGGCGGATCGGACGGCCGGCCGGCCGGCCGGCAGGGTTGCCACGTCCGACGGGCATCGAGATGTGCCACGCCTCGGAAAGCCGGCAGGGCGGCATGACGACGCGCTACCACAAAAAAAAAAAAAGAGTCCATGCAAGGCCGGCAGATTTAGGAGCCGACACGACGCATGCTGAGGTGGAAAACGTGGGTGGTAAAGAAGAGGAGAAGGCAGGACAGGTGGGTAACGGTGTGAAAATGGCATGTGCACGTCACTGTCTAGTGCCGGCCACAGCACCGAAAATGGAAGCACCCGTGTCCCGTCGTCTCTCACCGACACTGGTCCCGTCGGGTTCGCTTCCTTCATATCCTGGCGCTCGGCAGCGCTCGCACGGCAAGGGCAGGCTGCCGCCGACTACTTTACACCATTGTCAACGACGACGGCGAGTTTCACGGAAAGGCCGCTTCCTCCAGTTGTGTGCAGCGGCGGGCCCAGCCCATTACCAAATTCGTATGGGGATTGGGGAGCCCATATGCGCCAAGAAATGGCACAACACTGGCCCATCTCGGCCTTCCTCAATCCCGCAAGCCCATCATCGTTCGTTTTTTCTCCGCTCCCACCCATCATCATGTGCGAAAGATCCGTAGCTTAGTGATTATGAGAGCCCGGTAGCACGGTCCTGAGTTCGACTCCTCGTGGGAGCGAATTTCTCAAGATTTAACGGCGTTTGTGCTTTCAGTGGTAGGTGACGTTCTCGTCGACAGCGAGGCGCTTGTGGTGACTTCGTCAATCTTGAGGATTTGTCGGCCCAGTCTTCGAAGATACTCCTAAGGGTAGGGTTTGCGCACGTGTGTTCATAAGGATGAGTGTGCGTGCGTGGTGAGTGATGTACTGTGTAATTCGAAAAAAAGGAAAAAGTATATTTTTCATCTTTTAAGTATTGTAAAAGTGTGTTATTCATCTCTCAAATTTAATTTGGTGCAAATCAATCTTTTAACTAACTAATTTGGTGTATTTATCACCCCAACTTATAGTTTAGCAATGATCCAGTGAAATCTACTAACGATTTATGCAACATAATCATTTGAATAATAAGTAATGACTACTAAGTCGAAAATGTAAAGCTTACAAATTTGTTAGTAAATTTTCTAAATTGGATAATTCATAAATTCTTTCTTATAACATAATGACATTGATTCACACTCAATTAGTACAGAGATTGACTCAACATAATGTGGCTAAGGAGTAATTAGCAAGATGATTTGCATGGTCTAAACTGTCATTATATGATAATAAAATATTGTTAAACCAAGATGGGTATGATAAATGCACCAATTCAGATAGTTAAGGAGTTGATTTGCACCAAATGAAATATGAGGGTTGAATGTCACACTTTTTACAATACTTGAGGATGAAAAGTACACATTGCTAATGATTACTCGAATAATTATAGTATTGCTCCAGTCAATTCTCTAGCGCGGTTCTTTTTATTTATTTGTGCTTTTGTTTAGTTTAGCCCAGCCCAAAAACGAATACGGCCCAATAACATTTGTAAAGTGCATGTGCAACTCGTCAGCAACAAATCTGACGATGGCTAGGTTTAATTTAGAGACAGGAGGGACTTCTTCCTCTACCATGCGTCGATTTATCTACTTGCTTCTTGTGTTAATGCGTGAATGCTTGTTTTTATCTTCATCATTCATTCGTGCGTTAAGATTTTTTCCTAAAATTGCTCAACTGTATTCATCTGAAGACATTGACAAACCCGATGAATATACAAATATTTCAGATTTTCTGAAAGCATGTATGTAAATTTTCAAAAAAAAATGTTTCTGTAAATTATTGTGTTGTGTATGTCTTGTCAAAATTTTCAAAATATTTTTCAACTATTTTTTCTTTGGCGTAGTCTCATTCGTTTGGGTTGGTCAAATTAGTAGAAATACTTGTTATGCTTTGTTAGTGCAATGTATGTTTTTTTTTAATTTGTTTTTTTTTGTTTTTTTAACTCTATGTCATGTCTATGTTCTAGTATATGGTCGTTGTGTTGTTCTAGAAAAATTACGTTCTTATCCTTCAGATGATTTCTAAGTTTAATTATGCTATAAAAAGGCCGGAAGTGTCACTTATGTCATATCATTAACATTTAATACGAACCAAGAAGATGGCAGAGACGTCACCTTTTTTTAGTGATGATCTGATTCCAGTTTGCAGCGATTTTTTCCTCTGCCTACGGAGTATGCATCGCCAAAAATCGACTGATTTTCATTTTTTCCGTCACTCAAATTCCGGTAACTGCCAACTCTACGTGGCCTCATCTTATTGGGTCCTAAAACTAATTCACAGCATCACGAATTTTACTCAATTGTTACAGATCCATTCCCAAATTACTTTAAGTTGTATAAGAAGGTATGTTCTTGTCTACACTTATTTGCTTACATTTGCACTAATACTTGCATATATTTATGAAAGATGAGGTGAAATTCATTAAATGAATAATATTTAGGTCTAAATCTTTCTAAATTTTTTTGTACCGATAAAGTTCATGGCTTTCCATTATAGCATCACTATAATGTTTATAACTTTTTGGAAGCACTCCCCTAAATTCTATAACCCCCGATTTGCAACATTTGTTAAATACTTTAAAGTTGTAAGAGAGTATGTTCTTGTAGACAAAATGTGATGTTGAGCAAACCTAAGAAAAATAAGAAAACGATTAGATTAGGGTCGTCTTTTAGAAATTCCGTTTCATTTACTCAGCAGACTGGGAAAACATCTCATCGTTCTTTGACTTAAATTCGTGCAAAATATATGTGAGCGCTCAGAATATTTTTGCAGACGTCGGAGAGAATGTTACGGTCCCTGTTTCACATAAATAGGTCCTATCTTAGCTTACAATTAAAACCCTATATCTGTAGTGACGTAACAAAACAACTGAAGAAACCAATCACTTTGAAAGATCTTTACCAACACGAATGTGAGGCCGTCCAAACAATACATTCACAACGATTCCCCCCATCCCAGCCCAATTTTTAGCTAGGATGAGCAAATTACATCACATAAAAAAAATCAAGAATTGACAAACAAAGCCAGCATATCGATCAGACTGCACAATTTTTAAACTACTAACAGGTGTGTCTTTCCACACGATGAACTGCCCCTCCAAAAAAATCCCAGCACAAGTTGGCGCGCGTTTCGCCCATCGACCACCTCCAGCGCTATCGATCGCACGCGAGCAGCTCTTGCCTAGTCTGCATCGAGGCGGCGATGTCGGCACCGCCGGTGGTAGCCTTGATCTGCTGCTGGTGGAACAGTTGGCGTAGCCGCTCGATCTCCTTCTTGAGCGCCTCTTGATGAGCTGCATTACAAATTTACAATGCATATTTGATATGATTCCAAATCTAGTGATCGATGGATATCAAATAAATTCTAGCTAAACTGAACAGAAGGTTCTTCTGATACCATCTTTGAAGATCTTGTCTTGGGCGAGCGCCGCGATTCTTTGCTTGAGGTGGCTGTTGCCGACGGTGAGCAGTGACCGCTGGTGATCCAGGAAGGCCACGCGAGGGGACAGTGCTGACACCTCCATCTACAGCAACGATGAATCCATCAAACAAATGGATCTTGAAATGGCTCAAGAATGAAAACAGTGAATAGTAACCCATGGTGGAGTTGAATCATTAGCAAAAACAGAGGACCACTGATTTTGGCAATGTATGTCCGAGAGAGAAGTAGTCACCTGGAGACTGGTGACACTGCGCTCAAGCTCCGAGATGTACTGCAGCTTCCTAACTCGTGACCTCTGAGCTGACTGCCTGTTTGCCAATATCCTGAAAATAAAATCACCACATGAACAAAGGGAAAATGCTACTCAGAATTTTGGGTAATTGGATTATCAATCATGTGTGTTTCTTTATTTCAGTAAACAAGATTGACAACGAAGCGTGTAAGTTAATGTGTGTTTGTTCCTTTATGAAGGAGTTACTGCCAGAATTTTTTAAGAAAATTAAAATGTATGATGCTGTGTAGTTCAGGAATAAGATGCGGACTACCTGAGTACATAAATGAAATTTGAAGTGCCAGAATTTTGTTCTCTTTCTCTCTCTCTCTTCCATCTCACATATGGTGTTTTTTAAAGCTGTTTTTTTTTTAGTTTTTACTGCTCGATAGTAACTATGGTGTGTAATTTCTAATTCTAAATTTCAGTCTAGGGGATGAGCAACAAAATGACAGAGGGAGATCACAATCTACTGTTTCACCACGGTAGATTTGGTACATGAAAAAGATGCCTACTACTAAAAAAATAATGTACAATTACCAGACTGCAAGTTGCAAACTAACCTCTTGACCCTCTTGGGGTCAGCGACGCCGTCCGCGGCCGCCCGCGACGAGGCCGCCGCCATTCCGTCCTCCGCGTCCCCCATGTCCATCAGCTGCGCGTCCCCGGCCCTGTCCCCGCCGCCGCCGTCGGAGACGGCCGGCGCGTCGACGTCGGAGAACATGGACATGAGCTGCTCATCGTCGAGGCGGTCGAAGTCGTCGCCGGCGCTGCCGCCGCCGCCTAGGGCATCGTCCATGGGCACGGCCTCGAGGAACGCGGCCGAGTCGCTGGCCGAACGGCGGTGCGCGCCGCGCCTCGCCGCGGCGAACCCGAGGAACTCGCCCGCCGCCGACCAGTGGTCCTGCGCCGCCGCGCTCGGCGCCCTCGGTGGCAGCTGCGCCATCTCTCCCCCGAGCTAGCTTCCTCCTCCTGGCACTAGCACACCGCTTGGCTGGCTGGCTTAGCTAGAAGAAGCTAGAGATGAGTCCCCGGCCTGGTGGTCTCCTTTCTCCTAGACGACTGCTGCAAGCTTAATGCCTTGCCGTGTTGAGACGTATAGTGTGTATGTATATGGTTATCGGTTGCAAGTGTAGGTGGAGGCATATATGCTGTGTGTGTGAGTGAGAGTGCACATGCAAGGGTGATGGTGGGGGCACATCACACTGGATTTGCATTTGCATTAGTGTGTGCATGCAGCAGCAAGCCTTTTAGAGTTTAGAGGCGGTTTGTTGGAGCATCATGCATGCAAGTGTGTTTAGGGCTATGCATAGTTGCATACCAAGATCCAAGGGATATGGTAGGTTGGGTGGTTAGTAGAAGTCTACTACCCAGGGCAATAATTTCATCTTCTCGTCAATGCAAAGAAAAAGAAGCTTGCATTACAGCATTATTGTTTTGATTTACAGTATGTAGCTTTTAAGCAAGCAAAGAAAGTGTGTCAGTGTTGATGCTACATACATTGGGAGGTGTTGGTGGTTTTGTAGAGAGAGCTTAATTGTGTTGTGTTGTGGATGAGTTTAGGTGGTTAGTTATCCAAAGGTACAGTACAGTAATTATATTAGCTAGGTGGGGCGAAGTTAGTTAGCTAGGATCTATTTTGCTTCTTTGATGGGAGGGAAAAAAGGGTGGCAAGTAGAGCAAGGATGGATGGATGGAGCCATGGAGGGAGGTCACATGATGGGGGGAAGGAGACAGCTAGCAACAGCTAAGTGAGGGACTGACCACGTGCTGGAGACCAGAGGGGTGTGGTCACTTGCTGTGTTGCTGCTCTCCTATGCATGCTACGAGCAGTTTCAGAATTCGGCGTGGATTTACATCCCAGATCCAGAGATTCTAGCGCGGAGATAAGGATGAAACATCGCTATCGAACCGAAGGACAATGCAAACGACCATGACGGTGAATTGGTGATGTTAACAGTTATATTTATGCTAACATTTGTGAAAAGAAGGTCTAGCCGAGTTGGTTGTAGAAGCTGAGTAGCATGATCACACCAACAGATTCGAGTTCAATTACTCGTGGAAATGAACTTACAAAACCATAGAACTCTTCATCCTATCTATCGGTTTTTTTAATCATTTGATACTAGAGTATATAGTTTATATAACTGCCATGGATGATGGATCGGAGCACAGCTCTCGGATGAGAGGATGACGATACGGCGGGGCGGCGGGCACGCAGCATGATCATCGATGGATGCTTTATATTCTCCTGCTCTGTCATGCGCTGTCTGTTACCAGGACCCAAACACAAAGCATCCATGTCGTAGCCGGGAGGGCGGCACATGAGAGAGCATTTGCCCAACGTGGCTGATCGAAGGACGCGACGCGGCGCGGCTAGAGATTGGTGTAGCTTAGTTGCCTGCTTGTGGAGTGGTTAGTTTAATCAACATGAGAACATATACGCGTTGCATATACGTTATTCTAACTCCACGACTTCACCAAAGTCCAACGATCTTCTATTCCAACGTTCAGAGAGAGCCTGTTTGGAACAAGGGAATTTCGCCAACTTAAGGCATGTTCGACAGATCTACAGCTGATTTATTGTGAGAGGAAAACACCGCGCAAGAAGCAGAAAAAATCAAACTCGAACGATCTCTTACACATTGAATCAATATTTGATATGAAATTCTCACACACGTAGTATTCTTATTCCATAAATAAAAAAACTCAAACCATTACAGCCGCGGCGGTTCATAAAATGAAAAATCGTAATAATAATAAAAGTTTAAAAGGCGTTACGGGCGGTGGTTAGAGTAGGAGATGGTAGCAGTAAGGCGTGGGGAGCAAGTTGCGCGGACTCAAAGCGGGGGGCACGCACTGCACAAATAATGCGGTGCGGGTGCCCCCAATCCCATGGCCATGTTGTGCCCGCTGGCCGTAGGACATTCCCACGAACAGATCGCTCCACATGCGCGTCACATGCGCCGGCCTCCGCTTTGCTTCCTTCCTTGCTTGCTTGCTCTCCCGCCAACGTGTGAAGTGTGCTCACCAACCAGCTAGCTAGCTCGCATCCCTGCCCCGCTTTGTATTGCTTCGCATTCGTTCGCATATATGCATATGCATACATACGGGTGCCTTCCTTGCATCGCTCACACACACACAGACACATACATGTAACCATATAAAAAAATAAACATTCCTTTTCACATCTTTCTATCTCTATCCCTTGTGCTCGCCATTCGCCATTGCCGTGTTCGCCGGCCATGCAAGTAGAGGCCGGGCAGTGTGGTGGTAAGTAGCAGCCAGGGGTACCCGTGAGCTTGTTCGTTTCCTTTTGCCAGCCAGCCAGCGGCACATGCGCGGCGGCCCCCACCCCCCAGCTCGATCTCGGCCTCGTCTCTCCTCGATCGATCTCGCTGCCCATCGCCTTGCAGATTATCACTAGTGAGGGTTGGTTAGGGTGGTGAAGAGAGATGTGGACCAGTTCATTCTTTTGTCTGCCAGAATAGCTCCTGTTGGACGATATATAGTTTTTTTTTTCTTTCTTCGTCTGCTGTTGTGTCTCTTGATATGACGTTAAAAAAATTGTAAGGAACTTTTTTGTACTATTGTTAGTGCTGGGGGTACATTACGCGAGATGGACAAAAGTAATATCATATTAATTAACACAGCACTGCTGGGGTCCATTTGTGCGGAGTTATCGACACAGATAGCAAAATCCTACTGGGACCGACTACTCCGGCCATTCTGTGATGAAGTGTGACAGTGCTTGTGCTATTCAAACTGACCAGCACATGAACCGCGACTGATCTCTTTTGCTCGCAATGAATATATCATCGTACAAGACTGGAGATTGGAGAAAAACAAAAACACATAGCGTTTTCATAAAAGATAAACTGCAAATAAGATCATGTGCCAAGACCCTTCAGGTAACAGCATGCAGGCCCATCTGGTCTCGAACAAAGCTGCTCATAGTCATAAGAATCCACAGCCCACAGCACATGAAGACATGAAAAAAAATTAAGGAATGAGAATAGCTACCTAATAGATTCCAGGAAGAACTATATTTTTTATCTCCAACTAACCTTATTTCACAGGCACAAGGCGGCGGACGATTTACGATTGGTATCCACACTGCCACACATGTATTAAGCATAATGGACAAGTACGATGAGTGGTCGTATTTTGCATGGAAAAAAGATAGTATCTTTATAACTGTATAGGTACCACTATCATGATGATATTATTCATGACTCGTCTAAGAACTATTGTATATCTGTTTCTTGTTACAGAAATGGTATGAGAAGTTACAAAACAACAAAAAACTGAAACGAAGCTGTTACTATGTTAGATCCGTCAGATTCGTAGACCAAAGAATGATGGATCGCACCGCATAATATTTACACTACTATATCTAGAATATAGAAACTTATTGCCGTGCCGACCGACCAATCAATAATATTCACATCCCCATTGCGCAGCCATATGAAACTATCAGTTAAGCTATCTCCTTTTTGTTTTGCCAACAATAAAAGGTTGGATCTGTAGTTGCCGGGAAAATGCTCTGTTGAAAAGAACCCGAGTTTGGATGGCAGAGATAACAGGCATCCACGCGAGCACAGCAATTGGGGAGAAGAGCAGAGATCCCATTCCGTAGTCGTAAGCATGAGCTATGACCTGAATAGGCTCCCATATCGCATAGTACTCTATTTTTGGTCTCAAAACTTGAACAATCTGTAAGATGAGGGGTGCGGTTAGGGTGGACTAGAGGAAAAAGACATTATCTTAACATCAACGGTGAGCTGCCAGTTGATACTTACAAGGAGAAGACCCCAACCAGTTGGTATAAATGCGAGGCAACAGATGATCAAATCCATGATGGATAATTGGCAGAGACAATAGAGAAGAATTAAAGAAGTAACCACAGCTAGGAATATCAAAAGTTTTATGACCCTGAAGATGAGCTGGTGCTTTGTGCTCAGCCGACGGCTAGCACAATTAACAAGCTGGAGAAGATTCAAACAAACATAAGAATATTATAGTTGGAAAGGGAAATCAGCATAAGAGTAATGAATCTCAGTTGCATGAAACAAGATAGAATTTTAGAGATGAAGCTGGTACCTTAACTAAACCAATAACGGCAATTATCACAACCCAGGAAAGTAAATAGACAAGAAAATTCTTGTTGTCTTGAGATATATTCAGGTGATAGACAAGTCCATACTGATATATAAAGAAGCGTAGCGAGAGCAACACTTCAAGAATTCTAGAACTCAACACTGAGTGACGTAGATGTGCATTCTCAGCATTCCACCATGACTCCCAGCTCTTTTCTGGTTGCACTCCTATGCCCCCTTGATTCCTCATCCACCTGTTCCAGTCAGCCCAGTCATCAACAATTTTTTGCCAAGCAAAACCAGCTGGGTTAAAAAGAAAAGGAGTGAACAGCCAAGTCACTGCCATAAACCATGTTGAATATGTGATCATTACGTGCACCACAGTGCTCGCATAAGATCTTCTAAAGATGTGGTACACTATCAAAAGGAAGATCAACTCAAATCCTTTGACAAAGTGACTTCTGGAATACAACTGATAGTTTTCTGTGAAGCTTGCGTGGAATACTACAAATTTACGCCCTGTGGGCCGGTATTTAGCACCCCCATGGAGAATAGTACGGCCATAGTAGTGTGCTTTTGTTCCAAGAGAGAACGTGAAGAAAACTGAAGCAAACTGCAATTGCATGAGGATAAAATCACTCAGAGCTGAACGGAAACCCTTCTCCAAACCAAGCTCCATCACCATAGGCAATCCTGTAAGCAGTCCCAACTGGAGAAAAGACTGAGATGCAAGAGCCGTTTCTAAGGACTTTATATTCTGAGTCTGAGCATCATGTAACAGAGCCCTCTGCAGGCCACTGAGAACCAAGTATAACTGCCCATAGAGAAAAACATAAACCCCAACAACTGATATCTGCACAACATATGAATCAAGGGAAACAATTAGACTGATAGGTGGTACTAAGGTCCATTATTATTGTAACAGGAACTTTGCCCCTTGCCCTGGGTCTTCTAAAAAACATTCCCAAACAAAGGAAATATAACTATATACGAAGATATAGTTTTTGTAGCACCCCTCCAATCATATATCAAAAAAAGGGTATAATATAGGATTATACCATAACCTTCAGAAGTTCATTAAATCAATATGGGTTTTGATGATCTTTCATGGTTTGCTAAAGGTAATATTTTCCAGGAGCTTCAGCTGGACGAAAGAGTAATAAGAAATAAAAAGTAGGAACTAAAAATACGCGAAAAACACAAAAAAAGTTACTTGATCTGATTTTTCAAAGCAGCATAAATCTGCACAAACTCACTAGACATATTATGAATAAAAGACGAAAGAATAATCCTTCCATCCTCACTGTGCAGCTCCATAAATATTTCAGTAAAAATGACACCAGCAACAAAAAGTAGAGAAACATATCTTCTATGGTATTGTGCAATCCAAAACAATTTTGACATTATATAGCTTTTGAGCATAAGAAACTACTCCAGGAATCCAAAAGGTTTATGAAAATTAACAACAAGTAATAATAAATTGCATAAAAGAAAATTAATTTCTGCCAGATAATATTTTAAATTTTGACAAATAAGATAAGCCTTAACATTTAAATTCTACCTTATTAACATTTCTTACGTAATTTACACAATTGTTTCAGATTATATTTTACTTTACAAAGAAAGAAACCCAGAGAGAGAGAGAGAGAGAGAGAGAGAGAGAGAGAGAGAGAGCATACTAGGCTGTTGAAGTAAAACCCCACTGTCGTAAAATAGCATGAGAGCATCCTGAAGAAATCAAATCTCCGACCTAGCCGATGAATATCACGACTTATTGTCTGCTCACTATTGCCATTTGCTACTTTAGCTTCAAATTTTGATATCTGATTAAGACCAACATCACGGCCCTTACCAACTTGAATGTACTCATTATAAATTATATTCCCACGACGCAATATAGAATTATACCCTGTAAAAAGAATTTGAAAGCAGCAATTATTTTAGAAATTATATGATAATTTCAATTTCAACAAAAGGAAAACTAGAACTTACCAGCAAAAACATCCTCACTTAAGTTTATAGTTTTAGACGCTTTACTTATTCCACCTCTTGTTAAATGAAATATCCGATCAAAAATGTCTGGATGGCCATAGTGAAACCGCACCCTACAGTCAAGGAAAAAATCCATATAAATAACAACGTTGACTTCAGAATGGGTTTCTTACATATGCATCTTATAAGTAGAAATTTATGAATTACTGTGTGTTGTCCTCACTACCCTGCACCCGATTTTTACGGCCTCTGGACTATAGTTCTAGCTAAAAACAAGATGTGACTCTTGACCTTGATACAAAGTTTCCAATACTATCAATCTGTGAGAAATCAAACTATATAGCTATTGACAAAAGGTAAAGATTATATCTGATTAATTTCTTTTACAACACTATAAATTGTTCCAACTGCCTTCATCCTCCCTCTTTGTGTAGTGATTCCTTCTCACAGCCACCATAGCTTTAGTACTATTCGCCAATATGTTTTTCATGCCACACCTGTGTTATTACTGCTGCCTCATTTGAGATCACTGCTGAACCATCTATACAGGAACTTGCCGACACAAATCATATCTTGCTACATTGTGTCCCAATTCTATGCATCAAAACACCAGAGTAATCAAATAAAAGGGGACACAGAAATCAAAAGAAGAATTAATTCCATTACAAAATGTGACCATTATGAAAATTAAACAATCACGACAACTACCTAATATTTAATCTCTGCCAGTAACGCAACCATATTCAATCCCTCATCCAATGCATTAGCTAGTCTATGAACGATCCATCAAATCACTTGATAAAGTTAAAAGTCTGGAAGTGCAGAAGTAACATTCTGAAAGAAAAACTCAACCACCTAGGAGGAACTTGGTGGCAATGTAAGAGACATGCAAATTTGAGTATTAGAGGACTCAAACATGGGTGAGCTAGGCTCAGTTCCAAAAGGTAAAAGTGGCATTTTGAGAAGAAATGTTGAAAACAAGGGGCATGATTTCATCAGAAATTAGAACTTACTCCCTCCGTCCCAAATTACTCGTCGTTTTGGCTTTTCTAGATACATTCCTTTTGTTATGCACCTAGATATATATTTATGTCTAGATACATAACAAAATGAATGTATCTAGAAAAGCCAAAACGACAAGTAATTTGGAACGGAGGGAGTAAAACAAAAGAATTTAGTTTGTGCCATTGTTGCCCATATTATAAGACATAAAATAAGAAGTGTCTTTTCACCTAAGGGGATCAGCAAGAAATCTCTGTCCAATTGTAACAAAGCTTGTCTCTTGATATGACATGAAGCCAGCAAGAGATGAAACACTGCACAAACAATAATAGAATAATTATCCTTCTAGAGACAACACATTTCAAAGAAATATGTTGTAAGATTACAGACCTTCCAGTGAAGATATGCTCTCTAAGCCCAAGAATGGTTGGAGCCTGGTCCCTAGGATGCCGTACAAACTCTTGAAGGACATTCCTCATTTTGTAAGCTTCTTCCAAATAGTTGTCCTGATACCAAGTTACATACATAAACATAAAAACTACAAACAAAAGAGAGAACATGATTATAGAAGCATGTGCAATTCATTACTTGATTCATATCAATTGTCTGTAGAGCTTCTCCACGAGTGAAGATAATGGCATGGTTTTGATTTTCTGGCTTCCCTTCTCCAATGATGGGTGGACCAGGCAGCTTTATACGATAAATCTCCTATGGACATAACCAATAAGTCAGCAAAGGCCAAGGGATTAGTGTGACTAAAAATGAACCATATGTTTTTGCAAGCAAGATTGTTAATGGGGATGATATGGTCAGTTGGGCGGGTACTGTAGTGTGAACAGTACCGCGAGTAGGGATAGAGATTAGTTGGTTTGTTAGGATAAGGATAGAGATTAGATTAGATGGATTCGGTTAGGATATTTCTTAAGGGTCAAGTCAGGGATCTCTAAATAAGGAGACCCTAGTGTATCAGTTGAGGCAAGCAAGAAGAACCCTAAAAGTAGTCAGAGCCTCCTAAGGAGGGCGGCGAATAGGTTCTTCAGGCTGCTTATCTGTAATCAGTCCATATCATTTGGTATTCAGAGCCAGCTTTCTTGGATCGCATCTACTTCCGCCGCCGCCACCAGAAATCCCACCTAGATCCCACCCCTAATCCAATCCAGCCACTATGAGATTCTCCATATTTCAGATCCCAGTCTTTGATGGGAGTTCTGATCCATTGGAGTGGTTGAGCCATTGCGATCAGTGCTTCAAGGCAGGGCAAATACACGAGACTATGAAGGTCTTGGTAGTTTCTTTCAGGATGGAAGGTGCCGCCTACAAGTGGTTCTGCTGGATGGAGCAGAACCTCGGCGCAATTTCATGGCCCAGCTTCGTCGACATCTTCAACCGCCGTTTTGCACCGGTTGCTGCAGCATCAATCTCGAGGACCATCAAGCCTGCGTCGCCTGCGGCATCCCCCACGGCACCACCAGCAGCCAACAGGACGTCACAGCCCCAACAACAACTCCAGGGGCAACCCAGATTGCCAAGATCGACTCCACCAGCATATCTTCTTCAGCACCGGCGGATCCAGTGGCTACTCCCGCACCTCGTGCGGTCACGGCACTAGCGGCAACGCCACATGCGGCTCCGGCGGCCATCCCCGTGCCGTCTTCCTCGCCTACGCCTTGTGGGGACCAGCCGGCCACTACCCCGACCAGCCCTCCAGTCGCACCGTATGTGTCGCCGGCGGCAACACAGTTGGTCTCTCCACCATTTGTATCGCCACCAGCAGCAGATCGGGATTACAGCCGCCGACAACTCCGTACTGCATCAACAGCATTCTCTGCCTCGACTTTGGCCCGAGCAATTGCAGCAGCAACATCAAGATGCCACGTGCGGCTGCTTCGCCACCAGATCCGCCCTCCGCGACGGCATTCCCAGTGCCACGCGCGGCTACATCACCGCCAGGGCCGCCCTCCTGGACGGTGCCCCCTGCACCATGCATGGCCAACTCGCTGTGCCGGCCGCCATCGAGGTCTACGACACCTGCGCATGAGCGGACGCATCAGGCCTTCCAGCAGCAAGACGTACTTGTTCCGCTGCCTCCGATGCACACGCCCCCTACCGCACCATCGGCCGGATCCGACGCTCAAGTCAGGGATCTCTATATAAGGAGATCCTAGTGTATCAGTTGAGGCAAGCAAGAAGATCCCTAGGGAGGGCGACGAATAGGTTCTTCAGGCTTATCTGTAGTCAGTCCATATCAGGGGATGATAATTATGCTTAACGACTAATGAGAGATAGTCATGATGACTCCATAGGAGAGAGGTACTTTCAAGAAATCTTCCTTTGCTCAAAACTATTTACTATGAGGAATAAAAACTATTAGTCTTAATTTGAGATCATTACCTGGTCAAAATTATTTTCTGCTTTTATTAACACAGAGGAATAAACCTTATGAGGAGAGCTATTTACTATGACTTCCTTCTCTTCAATATAAGCAACCCGCAGAGTAGGGTACCTTTGTTGGGCACAAGTGAAAAGATCAGGATGACTCTAGTGGCCATTATTTTTCTACAATTATATATGTTCCAATACATACCTCGTCATCAGATCTATTATGTCTTGAGCATGGGGATCACCTTTGATTTTCTGTTCCCCAAACTTCTGGCATGAAATGACATATGAAAATTTCATATCTGCAACTGCTTCTATTTCAGTCGATAATGATTGGTGGATGTTTCTTTTATTTTTTCCTTGCTCAGTAGCCAAAGGTCCTTTATATAATTCTGCATAAGTTTTTCTGGATGGAATTAGTAGAAATATAACCATTTTCAAAACATAGAGCTGAATGTTTTTTCCCTTAAACATGCAGCATAGAGCTGAATGTTATGAAATCACAAGAACTGCTACCAGAACTTTATACAAGTCTAATTGTTCTAGTGATTATAAATTTCCATCCATGCAGAAGTAGGAAGTCATTACTGGATTTCGTTAAGACAAGAGTTCCATACACACCTTGATCATTTGTCCTGTCTAGGAAAGCCTGTAGTCTCAATGCCCTCCTGTAGTACATCATTCCCCGCACTAGATAGTTTATAATAAAAAAACAGGAGTGAGATGGGGGAGCCATGGGCTGAAACAATAATACAGCAAATGAGAATGATACTCTGGATTACCAGTTCGGCTCAGTGTTTGGCCACGATAAGAAGCCCAGTATCTAATTTCATCATTTGTCACCTTTGTACCAAGGCGTTCCAAAAAGTTTTTCCATTGATCTAAAATCACAAGAATACATAAGTAATGTGAATATGGATGCCCCATCTTGATATATCTTAGTGACACATGGTAATCCAGTATGTCTTCATATAAATCAATGCAAGCAGTTGCAGTAGAAGTTAAAAGAAGGTTTTGATATATAGGTAACCTGGATATATCTTTTGCATGTAGGAAAGGATGGATGCTTCATCTTGATTTGAATGAAGTTCTTCATCTGAAAACTTCACTTCTTCCATGAAATATGGAGTTACTATGCTGGATAAAGTATGTAGTGTCAGAATACACTGTAACACAAATCACAGTTGTTTCCCATTGAGATGGATGCATATATCAGAATTATCAAACAAAGAACTACAATCAACATAACAGCTTGCTTCTATTTATACCAACTCTTATTGGTTATTATCTTTTTTAGGAGATTAGCTGGAAAACACCCAAAATCATCAACTGGTTTCTTGGTTGCATTTTAGGGTATTGAGTTGCATGCACCAACTAGTTCAACCCAAAAGCTTAAGGTTACAGGGAAAGGTGGGCAATTCACTTATACTCCAACACTCCCCCTCACATGCAGGCTCCCTCAGATCGCATACGTGGATATTGGAGTTGGCTACAATTATTTTACTTAATCATGCCCGCCAGGAGCTCCATTGATGAAAAGCGAAAGAATATATTCGATGGAGATTATTCAGGGATATAGTGTGAATTATTTAGTCTTTTAGCATCATCAAGTAGTCTGGATTTGGTTCATCTCTGAGATAGATCCTGTGTGCAAATTACGCTACTTTTATTTGGCAGTGCATGCCATCAATATTCAACAGGAAATTTGGATCCATACCATTAAAAGATTACATCTTTAGATATATACCATCATCAAGTCAATGACATGTGGGGTTCACATGAGTCAATGACATGTGGGCTCAATGGTATATATCTAACTTTGCAATCTTTCAATGGTATGGATCTAATTTTTCCTTATTCAAATAATCCTATTTTCTTCTGGCAGAAAATCGACAACGATCATTTTGTCAGACAGTCACACAGATCAGAACAAAAAATAAATAAAGCACTCAGTAAATTTGGAATTATTCAAGTAATACCTAAATGATAACATGCTTCGAACTTTGGGGGCTGCAGGCATATCCATAAATAGAGATGTGGCAAAGAACGAAATGCGCCGCCTAGCCTCTGAATTTGATGGTATTTCTACGACCTTTTCTTTTGTGTTAAGCAAAAGGTAAAGGCGTTTAACCTGAATATACAAGAGCATTTCATCATCCAAAGAGTTATAATATGTTCGATTGTCCTTAGGCAATCAAATGTTAGCTCAGACCTGTTCTTTTTGCTGACCATCAAGAAATGGATACCGGATGTTTGTTATTGCGCTGACTGATGCAAAGAGCTCTGGTTGATAGTATCCGAATACGCCATCATCATCGGAGATCAGTCTCTCGGAAGAATTAATTACATCCAATATACTGTACAAATAGGAGCTTATTATACTGGTACAACATAAATAAGAGTCAATTTTTATTAACAAATTCTTACCTTTGAGAATCCACAATCATATCTTGGATTAGAATATCAACAATATCTTGAAGCAGAATTGTCACCGCATATCGATGTTCTTGTTTGTTTATAAACTAGGTAACACATGCAAGAAAATTTCATTATATTTGTTGGTGCATACTGATGATTTAAAAGAGAAGGAAAGACTGTCTGCAGTCTGCACTATCTTAATAGAGTTCAAGATATTAAAAAAACTGAGCTCAAGAGGAAATAAATACACTATCCTCTCTTTGAAGTTCTTCAAATTTGATGCTGCATTTCTAATTACATCTAGCAAAAAAAGATACAAGGTGACACTCAAAAAAAGTCTTTCATGTTTGACCTGTCTAAATACAGCTTGACACTCCATAATTCAACTATAGCTATCCACTTCAAGAACTTATACTAATAATACAGAATCTTGCTTCCTCTGATGTAAATCTTTGCCTTAGTCCTGACCTGTGACTGGCATGACATGAGTACAGAGTAAGCAACAATCCTACTGTCATGGTTTGGGTTTCGGAGGGAAGGTGAGCTCTTCGGTGACAAACTGCCCAATGATGGGTGCCCTGTAGTACAGGGAGAAGGAGGTCGATTGAGAACGGGGTAGGGGAGCATGGGCATCGAAGATGATTATCTTCAAGTCCCTTGAGGATTTCATCTTATCACAAGCCCCTCACGACTCAGCTTCTTAGGGCTGGTTGACAAGAGCAGTTTCCGAGAATGGTTTGGTTGTTTGCCCTCCTACACAGCATGCTAGCTCACATGGTCTTCCTTATTTTATAATGGAGCCTCACCTTAACATGTAACAATTGGAAAACAAGGATATGCCAAGGTTGAGTAAAAAAGGATACACTGTTGAGCAGGTAGATTGTCAAAGCAGAGACTAGAATTGCACTACAAAAATAGAATCTAGAATCACCATGCATATGACATAGCTGTAAGAACGATAGATTGCACGGATTGTATTGCTTGAGCCCCTTGGGCTGATTATATAAGAGTACATGGCTTGGAGGGCAAGTAGCCTCTCCTGGGGATAAGGAAGGCTATCCAGGGATTACAATAATCCTAAACCGATATCCGGAGTTGCCTAATATACTCTAACAATAGTGACAAAACAGCAAAGAAGACCACAAGAAATAGAAGAGGGATCGTAGATAGTTCTAGTGCAGTGATTACCAGAAGTTCAGTCAACCGATCAAATTTGCTGAACAGTGAAGGCAAATGACCCATCTTAAAATCAGTCAGAAGGCTTGCCTTCAGAATACTCTTTTCTATTTCATCGAATATGGCAGCTACCACCCTGAACACAATCTGTAGACATCATAATAATATTCACAGGAATATATACTACCAAAACTGCAAGCATAGTTATGATGAAAAATCATAACTAGTTATGGAGGTAGTCTTGGAATAAATTGGAGTACCTCTTCTCTGTCTCACCAATGATGAGAAATTTGAAAATAGCTTTTGTCAATTGGTAGAAATCGTTGATAGAGCAAAACATGTAGGAATCCTTCTTAACTTTCCAGAATAGTTGAGCACTTTTTCCAGTAAAATTTGCTGCCATATCTACTGCTTCTGAAAACTAGAATGTAATAGAAACAAATATAAGAAATAGATAAATATATGCGCAGAGATAGAAAGGGTACTGAAATATATGCCAGACTGCAGAAGTCACAAAAAATCCATTACTGAAGTACAGCTTAAAAGAATGTCTTGGAAAAAGAGAAGAGAGTAACTATTCTAATGATATTCAAGGACTCGAAAAGAAAGTCAGTTTTTGATGATTTTTTCTTTTTTTGTTTCTGCTAACTTGTTCTGTGTTTATGACTTCAAATTGTAAAGTTTTGTTTATGATGACAGTTTGCAGTAGATATCCCCTTATAAGTTAAAGGAAAACTTTCATGATGCTTCTTACAACTTACAAGTATGCAGCTAGCGTTACTGAAAACTTGTGTCTTCATAAAGTAATGTTTTCTAACTTTAAAATTAAGAACTTTTGAAGTGATTAAGGTCTATCATCACCAGAGTTTATTCTGCATAACTCCAAAAAATATTATATTTAAGAAAGCTGCATTTGCATAATAGTGCGCTAGTTGTGAGCGACACATTATATTCTGTCAAAGGTCTGTGGAAACAGGAAAAATAATTTATAAAAACAAATAGATTATACCAACTTCAGCACTATGAAGGTGTTGCAAAATAGTGAGTACATTTTAACCAAACCACAAGATGTCATGTACCATAGAATAGATCAGCTTACCTTTTTAGCAAGTAAAAACAATGGCCAACGAATAGAACCAGGACTATGCTCTAGTGACATGGGCATCGTCATCAAATCCATCTCTCTGGAAAACAATAGTTTTTCTTTACAGGGCTGATGAAGCCTAAGTTGCAGCAGAGCAGAGTAATCAAAGTGTACCTATTGCTTATTAAGTCTTCTGAACGGAAGGTGAGTACTATCTGGTTCCAAACCAAAGCAAACTTCGTCGGGTCGAGTCTTTCAGCTTTACCTAATTTCTGAAAACAGCAAATCATTTTTTTTAAAAAATAGAGTTTACATAAGTTGAAAAGGTCACCTTCAGGTAATTCAAAACTGAAATGAACATTTTTCACCTTGAATATTTTCTTCTCCAAGAAACTAGGAAACATTCCTTTTTTCTCTTTTGGCATTGCAGGAGGAACAAGAGACATATTGAAGGCTTCTGGCAAGGTAGAAAACCGACTTCTCACCATTCCCATTGTCCGAATCTAGATGAGTGTCAAAGGTAAGAATCTGCTAGGGCATCTGAAATGAGTAAGTGATGCCTAATCTCACCTCACCAAGATGATTTATGATACCGCACATTCCACCGAAAATAGTACAGAATACAGAATACCATATCTGTGTGTCCATGAAATAGACCTGTTGAGAATTAAAAGAAAAAATATTAGGTAATCCCAGTTCAAGAGGCATATGCGCAATTAAAACTGTAACTACTGTAAGTGTATAGAATCCTCACAAGAATTATAGGGGTCCATACAGCAAGAATAGCGCCAGCATTACTCTTGACTGGTGCAAAATCAGACGTATGGAATCATTATTTTTGTTTGACTGCAAACATAATATTACAAAAAGTAAGGAAAAACAATAAAAGCAAGATAGCATATGGAGGACCTTGTGGGAAGAACTCATGCCACTCATATTTGTTCACATTGATCTTCATAATTTCTTTTGTAGGTCCCACAAGAGGCTTAATCTGTATATATTTTGGTAAAAAATAAAGCATCACGAGCCAGTGTAAGAACAATAAACAGAACTTTCCGGTTGTGACTTTGATGATTTGCAGTGAATGTTTGAGAGAGAACCTCACCTCAAAGTAGTAGCTGAATAAAAATTTACTTGACAAGAGAATCATCCAAAAAGCTGTGTACCTGTAAGGTATGCAAAGAGTGATTTAGCTCATACTAAATGACCCAAACAAAGTAACACAATTGTAAACAAATGCATTACTTCAGTATAGGTATTAGTCCTTCTTGCATTCCCCGTCCAACATACAACTGTGGCTGCACAAGTAATTTTCATTAGGGCATAATAACAAGATATGCAAGCCATCAGGTGAAGTGCGAAGAAGAGTAGTACCTATGTTAAAGAAATAGATTCTTTTAGAACTTTAAATGTGCTGAAGTTATTTGATATAAAAATGTCATGATGACACATCTAATTTAGTTTTGTGACAATATAATTGATTGTATTAATACAACTTAAAAAATGCAATGAGAGGAACATACCTGACACCACCATGACAGCATACTGCAAATTCGCCAAGTAGATGTTTCTATGTAGTTGGTGACAGCTGGGACAAAAAATAGTGCCATCCCAATCACATTGCTTGCAAGGTACAATGCAACAACCACCATGTAATTTGACAAGCAGAACATTCCCATAAAGGTTTTAGATTGTTTAGCTGAACAGGCCTTATAGCTTTGAGAACTTGCATAAAATATGGGAAGAATGATCGCCCATGCCACAGCAAGAGAAAGTTTTAGAGTAAATCGTAGTATCTGATCAAATCTCATTGTTCGCTTGGTTCTCCATGAGAAAGCAATGTCAAGGATAACTGCAAGTAGGCACATCAGCCATGAATAACTCAAAGTAGGTATTTCAATAGAATGATAGATTCAGCATTATGTAGTCATAATGTAATATAACTCATAATGTATAGTTAGTTACACAATACAAAGATTCACATCAACCTTGAATAACTCGAAGTACTGCATTGGTAATGAAAATACTCAGAATATCCTCAAAAATGATTGGATCAAGTAATTGAGTAGGGCTCCCTAATCCATGCCATGCCATTATTATCAGAACCTGAAGGTAATATAAATAAGAAATGTGTCAAAAGGTCTGGCAGAATTCTGAAAGTCCTAAATGCATCCCATCAATAATTAATGATAGAAAACTAAACCTGAAGCCCAAGCACAAGAAGTGTCCACATCCTATCGAAGCTTCTGAAGAGATGCCAAAAGGAACGGACCTCAACAAAATTCGTCTTTCCCAACCACTGTTCAGAACTGGGGCTCGTAGTTTCCTATATGTGGTACCACCAAAAAAATGAACTAAGCCACAAAATCGAACAAATGTACCCTAACCCAAGCATGCTCTGAGTCATGCATGTACATGAAAAAACAAGCATCATAGACTCCTTGAACCTTGAGCGCTCAGATAAGTGCTATATACAATGTGATAATATGCAAGCAATGCACTCGACATGTGAAGCAATCCGCATCACGGAGTATTAGTGTATACATAACTATTAAGCCTTTTTTTTCTCAATTTCAGTGAATAAAACTGATTTGTACATAAATAAGTAATAAGCCAGGTTATGTTCTTCAAATATTACATTTTTAGGATGGTCATTTTCAAAATAAGAGTTACCTGTTGTCTTTGTTCAGCTGCTTCTGAATTAAGACAGTTTTCTGTTGATGAGGACTCATGAGGCAGTTGGGGATTTTGCTGCTCAGTTTGCTGAGGTTTGTCAGCAGACACAAGCGGAACACAGCTAGCCGGATTTTCAAAGCCATGAGGCACCCTTGATAATCTTGACCGACAAAGAGTCTAAACAATATAAGAAGTCAGCAACATCAAGGGTAAGAGAAAGAACTCCATCACAAAGGGAAATGCTGAATATCTCTAAAATCATGCATTGTTATAGTTATACATCTGAGTTGTAAGTTTCAATCAGGTTCAAGTTATAGATAATGCCCTAGCATGCAAGTGTGCTACAGCCTGTCGCTGCATGAAAAAACCACATATAGATAGCAACTCCAGCTTTAAATCAAAGCGTCATTTGAAAGGGTTAAATGGACTACTCAGCTTGTCCATTAGGTTTATATACTACTCAGCCTCAACTTAAATCACAATATGTGCTACCAGCACAGATGGCCCACTCGAGCATCCACAATATGAGCCAAGTTTCAAGAAGCCCTTGAGAAATATAATCTATGCATTAATGATTTTAGCTAAATAAGTAAATAACCAACTAAGGTAAGCATCAGGTTATCTGAAAATAGTTCAGAATTCCATTTTCATTTGACTATACATTTGTGTTCTTCCTTGTGATCTGGTTAGGTGTTGATTTTTATGAGGCCATGATTGAAGCTGAAAAATGTGCTTACATTTCAGCAGTTGCGGATCGATCTTAGGAAGAAAGTAGCTCGAGTAGGAAGGGGAGTAGCAGAAGATGGGATTGATCTTAGGAAGAAAATGCTGCCACCAGGATCTGAACCCTGGTTGGTGTCTCCCTCAACTGGGGAGCTTACCACTATACTGCAAGAGTGCTGGCCAGACACATATCTAACAGTGATGGTAGAGAACATAAAGAGAGGGTATTATGTGAGATATCTTTAGTAATTGGATTTATTCTTGCTTGATTACAAAAGACCTGATCAGAAAGCTTTATTGCCGCCACTAACCAACTTCTCTTAGCCTTATTTTTTTGCAGATGGCTTCCGTTTTGACCAGAATATCTATTTATCATTTGAACAAATGAAGTAACACTTCAAGAAAGAAATAGAATATACAAACTGGCCATAAAAGCATAAAATAGAAAACAAGAGCATGCATGAGGGCACAAAGTTTTTTTGAAACGAATGATGGCACAAATAAAATAACTGTTTGTCAAAAGACACCTGAGAGTTATCAGATTCACTTGTGAAAAAGAAATCATTGTTAAGGCGCATAGGCCAACCAAGCTTAAAGCAATCGGTAGACCTGCATCAGAAAAATATTTAGTACAGTTTTTAATCAAAATTAAGTTATACAACAAGAAGCATGGTATCTAACCAAAAGAATTCATTGAGGTCATCATAGTTTCTCCATGTTGAGTGATCAGCTGCTCCATTCTTGTTCTTTTGTGCTTCCTTCATTAAAAAGGGAAAGACATTCATTTGTACATACAAACTTTAAAGCTCTGTGCATTAAAGGTTCAAAAGAAGATAATGTGGACCTTAAATATAACGTTGTATATTGGCTTCACTACATTGTTAAGAAATGATTCATCATATCCTCCATATGCAGGTCGGACCTTTCCCCCAGTAATCAAGCTTACAGCTCCAGAAAGCACTCCATATAGCTCATATGACATCTGAAACAAAAATAGCATACTCAGAGTGGGTTCCACTTAGGGCCAAAGAATTTAGCAAGAAAAACTTGCTGTACCCAGATATGCTATTTGGAGAAACATGTAAACAAGTTAATCAACTTGAAAGCAATATTGGCTCGGGATAATCAATCGATAGTGCAAGGCACAGGTAGTCAGGTACAATTATATAGGTGGACGATGCCGGTGAAGGAGAGCTGCAGCTTGGGGGAGGCAGCGGCTGGTGGTGGTCGCGCGCGTGCAGGGGGTGCACGGCGCGAGCTAGGGCAGCAGAGGGACGGGAGGGGGTCTCATGGCCGGCCCTAGAGGTTGGCCCAGACTCGTGATACCATGTAGAGAATTAGGGATAACTTGCATGTCTGTAGTTGTTTCAAAATGAAGTATAATACTAAGGAACCTTCCATCTCACTTATTTAGAACAGGGGCAAAAAAAAGGAGGCAATGCATACGGAACATTGATTTGTATTGCAGTACCAGAAACAGAGCAAGCATAAACTACAACTTGTTATAACTATGCCTTTGTATGTTGGAGTCAATGCTTCATATGATTTTAAATAGTATATATAGTAAGGACTCAAGCAAAAGAATAAATTCTTTTTGTTGAACTAACAGAAAACAGCGTGTAATGAAATACACAAGTTTTATTCTTATTAAAAAAATCAAACTAACTAATGTGAAAGTGTTATGGACTCAATGTTTGGGAATCAGTTTAGGCGCAGAAAGAAGAAGGCTCAGGCGCCTGTTAGTGGCTAGAATTGGTTAGATATTTCTTGGTTTGTTAGATATTCTTGGCCACGGCCAATAGATAAGATTTGTTAGGATTTGTTAGTTTGTTAAGCTAGGAGATATTGGTGCTACTTAAAGGCCCTTGCGGCTAAGGAATAAACCAAGCAGAGATTATCCTAGAGCTCAGAGCCTCCGAGGAGGGCGAGCAGGGCTAATCCCTCTGCCATTGCTGTTAGGATTATCCAGAGATTAAGCCTTATCATCTTGGTATCAGACTAGGAATCGTCTCCTGGTTTGATCTCACCCCTATTCTTCCCCTCCACAACAACCCTTCTTCCCCTGCGCACCCACATCCCATCTGCAGCCATGCCGGACGACGCTCCAGAGCCCAGGGACGACACGCCGGTGCCCCAGTGGGCGTTCGCCGACGCCCTGGACAGGATGGTCGTCATGATCACCGACCTCGGCAAGAAGCTCGACACCGAGGCCGCCAGCCGCAAGACCGACTATGCGCTCCTCAACACGTCCATCCAGAACGTCCAGACACAAGTCCTGGAGAAGCAGGGGCGCTTCGACGGCGGCAAGACCAGCACCGACTCCTCCGCGACCGACGCCGCGCCGCCATCCCACAAGCTGCGATTTCCCAAGTTCGACGGCTCCAGCGATCCGCTGGTATGGCTGCACAAGGGCGAGCAGTTCTTCCGCGCCTACGACACGCCGCCGACGCTGCGGGTGTGGACGGCGTCCTTCTACCTCGACGGTGCGGCCAGCCAGTGGTATTACCGCTGGGAAAAGAACTTGGGCGGCGCGCCGTCCTGGGAGGATTTTTCCGCCGGCGTCAATCGCCGCTTCGGCCCGCCCAACCGCGCCAACCCGCTCGGCGAGCTCGCCCATCTCCGCCGCACGGGCTCCGTCGACGAATACCAGGAGACCTTCCTCAATCTCCTGGCGCGCTGCGAGGACGTCTCGGAGAAGCACCAGATCGCCTTGTTCACGGCGGGTCTCCTCCAGCCCCTCAGCGTCGACGTCGAGCTCCACCACCCGGCCACTCTTGAGGACGCCATGGCGCTCGCCCGATCCTACGAACGCCGCTCCGCGCCACCGGACGAACCACCTCGCGGTATCAACCGTCCCTCTGCCGTGGCGCGCGCTGGCTCCCGCTCCCTGCAGCCGCCATCTTCCAAGCCGCCGGCGACCCCAGCGGCGTCCAGTGGATCCGTCGCGACCCCGGGAGCGCCGACCAAGCCTGCTCCACCACCAGGTCGATTCAATCGGCTCTCCGCCGAGGAGATGGTGCGCCGTCGGCTCGACGGCCTCTGTTTTAACTGCCCGGAGAAATTCTCCCGCGAGCACGCGCGGCAATGCTCGATGCGGGGGATCTATTACCTCGAGGCGGCCGACGACGACGACGCAGCGGACACGGCGGACACGCCGGACGAGGACATGACCATCTCGATGCACGCCCTCTCCGGCGTGCGCACGTCCTCCACGATCAGCCTCGCCACCAACGTCTCCACCAGCACGTTCACCGCCTTGGTGGACTCCGGCTCCACTCACTGCTTCATCGCTGACAGTGCGGCGCGCCGTCTCGGCTTGTCACCCGTCGAGCGCCCGGGCCTCACGGTGGGGGTCGCCAACGGCGAGCGCATTCCCATGGTCGGCGTCTGCAAGGCAGTCCCCATCCGGATTGGCGACGAGGAATTCATCATCGACCTGTACGCCATTGATCTGCACGGCTACGACCTCGTGCTCGGTTGCGACTGGCTCCGCACCTTGGGGCTGATTCTCTGGGACTTCTCCCGTCAGACGATGGCGTTCTGGCGAGGTGACCACCGTGTCCACTGGCGGGGTTCCTCTGCACCAGCCACGCCGCAGCTCGCCGCCGCCAACGTCATGGACCTCCTGCAGCTTCTCTTGGCGGAGTTTGCGGCACTGTTCGCCGAGCCGGTGGGCCTCCCACCCGCACGGCCGTTCGACCACCGGATCCATCTTCACCCAGAGACGCCGCCCATTGCAGTGCGCCCCTACAGATACCCTCAACACCTGAAAGATGAGGTCGAAGCCCAGTGCGCCGCCATGTTGGCGCAAGGGATCATCCGCGCCAGCACCTCCGCCTTCTCGGCGCCGGTCCTGCTCGTGCGCAAGCGCGACGAGACGTGGCGTTTCTGCGTGGACTACAGAGCGCTCAACAGCAAGACGGTGCGCGATCGTTTCCCCATTCCCATCGTCGACGAGCTCCTCGACGAACTCAAGGGCGCCGCGTTCTTCTCCAAGCTCGACCTTCGCAGCGGCTATCACCAAGTCCGGATGCACCCCGATGACGTGCACAAGACGGCGTTCCGCACCCATCATGGCCACTTCGAATTCCTGGTGATGCCCTTCGGGTTGACGAACGCGCCGTCCTCCTTTCAAGCTCTGATGAACGAGGTGCTCCGCCCGTTCCTACGCCGCTTCGTGCTCGTCTTCTTCGACGACATCCTGATATACAGCCGGACAGCCGCAGAGCACCTCCAGCATGTGCGCGCCGTCTTCTCCGCTCTGCACAAGCACGGCCTCGTCCTCAAGCGCTCTAAATGCCTCTTCGCCGAGCGGCGCATCCACTACCTCGGGCATGTGATCGGCGACGACGGCGTCGCCATGGACGCCGATAAGATATCAGCAGTGCAAGCCTGGCCCGTTCCCAAGACCGTAAAAGCCCTCCGCGGATTCCTCGGCCTCACGGGCTACTACCGCAAGTTCGTCCACGGCTACGGCACCATCGCCGCGCCACTGACAGCACTGCTGAAGCGCGAGGCCTTCCGGTGGACACCTGACGCCACGACAGCGTTTGAAGCTCTCAAGACGGCGCTCACCACGGCGCCGGTTCTGCAGCTGCCGAACTTCAACGAGCGGTTCGTGGTCGACTGCGACGCCTCTGGCTCCGGCTTCGGCGCGGTGCTTCATCAAGACCATGGGCCGATCACGTTCTTCAACCGCCAAGTCGCGCCGCAGCATGCTAAGCTGGCCGCATACGAACGCGAGCTCATCGATCTCGTCAAGGCCGTGCGACATTGGCGAGCCTACCTATGGACGAGCGACTTCGTCATCCGCACCGACCATTTCAGCCTCAAGCACCTGCTGGACCAGCGCCTCTCCACCATCCCACAACACACCTGGGTAAGCAAATTATTCGGCTATAGTTTCCAGGTCGAGTACAAACCCGGGCGTCTCAACACGGTGGCTGACGCTCTCTCCCGTCGCGACGAGGACGAGCTCCCGGCGCGCCTCCACGCCATCTCGCGCCCGGAGTTCGCCCTCTTCGAGGATTTCCGCGCCGAAGCCGAGCAACTACCGGAGATCATCGCCAAGCGCAAGGAGATCACCGACGGAACGACCGGCGCGGCGTGGACCATCGTCGACGGCTTCGTCATGCACCGCGGCCGCATCTACGTTCCGGAGTCGTGATCCCTCTGGCCGCAGCTGCTGGAGACGGCGCACGGCGCCGGGCACGAGGGCACGCAGAAGACACTGGTGCGCCTGCACTCCTCGTTCTACAGCCCCGCCGCGTCCAGGCTGGTGCGCGAGTTCGTGCGCGGCTGCGACGTGTGCCAGCGCAGCAAAACAGAGCACCTGCATCCCGCTGGTCTACTCCAACCCCTCGACGTGCCCCAATCCATCTGGAGTGACATCGTGATGGACTTCGTCGAGGGTTTTCCCAAGGTCGGGGGCAAATCTGTGATCCTCACCGTCGTCGATCGGTTCTCCAAGATGGCGCATTTCATCCCCCTGAGCCACCCGTACACCGCGCTCTCCGTCGCCCAGGCGTTCTTCGACCACATCGTCAAGCTGCACGGGTTTCCTTGCTCCATCGTGAGTGATAGAGACCCCGTCTTCACCAGCAAGCTCTGGAAGGAGCTGTTCTCCCTCGCCGGCGTCACCTTACGCCTCAGTTCGGCCTTCCGCCCCCAGACGGACGGCCAATCCGAGGTGACCAACCGCGTTCTGGGTGTGTACCTCCGCTGCCTCGCCGGAGACCGCCCCCGCAGCTGGCTACGTTGGCTTCCCTGGGCGGAGTACTGCTTCAACACTTCCTACCAGACGGCGCTCCAATCCACGCCGTTCCGCGTCGTCTTCGGCCGTGACCCGCCCACTCTAATGTCATATGCACCAGGCCTGGCACGGGTGGCGGCGGTGGACAAGCAGCTGCAACAACGCGACGTGTTTTTGGGGGAGATCCGAGAACGCCTACTCCAAGCACAGGACTACATGAAGGCTCAGCATGACAAACACCACCGTGCCGTCGAATTTGCGGTGGGCGACTGGGTGCTACTTCGTCTCCATCATCGAGCAGCCGCCGGCATCACTGACCGCACCAGCGCCAAGCTTGCGCCCAAGTTCTACGGCCCCTTCAAAGTGCTGGAGCGTATTGGCGCTCTGGCATACCGTCTTCAGCTCCCGCCCAAAGCCAGGATACATGATGTCTTCCACGTCGTGTTCCTGAAGAAATTTGACGGTGCCCCTCCGACCGCGACGCCTCGCCTGCCTCCAGTCCACCATGGCCGTGCTCTACCAGTGCCCGCTCGTGTGCTGCGCGCCCGACCAACGGTGACGTCCTGGGAGCTGCTCGTGTTCAAAGAGCAGTACCCTGAATTTAAGCTCGAGGACGAGCTTTTTAGTCAGGCGGGTGGAAGTGTTATGGACTCAATGTTTGGGAATCAGTTTAGGCGCAGAAAGAAGAAGGCTCAGGCGCCTGTTAGTGGCTAGAATTGGTTAGATATTTCTTGGTTTGTTAGATATTCTTGGCCACGGCCAATAGATAAGATTTGTTAGGATTTGTTAGTTTGTTAAGCTAGGAGATATTGGTGCTACTTAAAGGCCCTTGCGGCTAAGGAATAAACCAAGCAGAGATTATCCTAGAGCTCAAAGCCTCCGAGGAGGGCGAGCAGGGCTAATCCCTCTGCCATTGCTGTTAGGATTATCCAGAGATTAAGCCTTATCAGAAAGGATGCTGGTAAAAAAAGAATCAATTCCACAGTAGATTATTCTTGAAGAAGCATTTATTAGATACTCCCTCCGTTTCATATTACTTGTCGTTTTGGCTTTTTTAGATACATTCCTTTTGTTATGTATATAGACATAATTATATATCTAGGTGCATAGAAAAAGAAATGTATTTAGAAAAACCAAAACGACAAGTATTATGAAACGGAGGGAGTATCTTCTATTTCCCAGCAATGCAAATTAATGTCACCAGAAAACTATGTTAGAGTATGTGTATGTATGTGTGTGTATGGCCCATAAAGAGGCCAATGTATCACTATCTATATACCCACCCATCTAGGGTTGGAGGAATAACAGAGAACATTATCATTCTACATGGTATCAGCTAGGGTTCCCACCTCTCTCCTCCCTCCTCCCTGAGCTGCTGCCACCGCCGCCGCCGGTGCCAGCCATGGCCGGCCGGCCACCGTGGCCCCCTTCCCTCTCCTCCTTCCCCCCACTCCCCTCCTTTCCCTCCTATGCCGCGGTCGCGCGCTATCCTGCCGCCGCCGGCGCACCTGCCGCGAGCCGCCCGCCTGCAGGAGCGGGTGCTCTGACCGCGGGCGCGGGCGCTCCGCCCGCCGATGCGGCGGCCTACGTGGCCGTCGCGGCTGCTCCTGCGTCGGGGATGGGCGCGCTTCCGCCGTCCTCTGCCACGACCGGCCCGATTTTGCCGTCCTCTGCTCCGCTCGGAAACGAATCGGTCCCGCCGGTCCTTCCCAGCGCTACTCCGACCCTGCCTCCCTCGATTCCACCTCTCCAGGGCGTCAATCCCTCTGCCGTGGGGACGGACGGGTCTGCGGACTCGCTCACGGCCTCTGGAGGGGGCGCGGCTGGCCTCTCCCAGCCCACAGCTGCAGGGGAGCCTCCCGGCTCGTTCTTCCCCCTGCAGTCCGGCACCCCTTTCCTCTACGGCATGCCTCCCTCCTTCCTCTACGGCGTGACCACCACTTCAGCTGCTGATTTCACCCGAAGCACGACACCACCGGAGGATCCCACTGCTGCGTCCATTCGCCGCGTTGCCATGGCTGATGCTGCACTGCGTGCGGCCGCGGGAGGGTCGAGCACGACCTCGGGTGCAGGGGCAGGACTCCTTGTCTCCACCGCCGCTGCCACGGGGGTCGGGGGGTTCATCCCGGCGTTCTCCGCTGGCCCCCACCTGCCCCGCGCGCCTCCCCTCCTCGACGGACAGCCGCCACTTGTCGACAGTGACGCTGCACCGGATGGGGCTCTCGTCGTGGCACTCGCTGCTGCGAAGGCCAAGGCCGCCACAGCCCAGGAGCAGGTTCGTGCGGCGGCTCTCGCCTGGCAGCGTGAGCGCGACATGGCTGATGCTCTCGCTCGTCAGGTGGCCGAGGCGGAGCACTTCCTCCGCACTCCCTCCGCGTCGCCTGGCATCCTCACCACTGACCACGCCGCCGCCTCCTCCTACCAGGCGCCGCCCACCGCTACGCTCCCGTCGAGTGCTGGACCCCGGCCGCTCCTGACCGACCCCATGGTCTCCTACCTCCACCTCCAGGCTGCCGGGATCCCGCACATCAAGAACCTGGTCACCGTCCTCCTCGACTCCACCTCCTCCTTCTACGCTCGCTGGAGGGACCAGGTTCTCCTCGTGCTCCGCCGCTACGCCCTCGACGACCACGTACTCTCCGACACTCCGGTCCGGGCTCGCGACCTGGCGTGGCTGCATCTCGACAGCATCGCCATGTCCTGGATCGTTGGGACAATCTCCCACGACCTGCAGGACATCGTGCGGACTCCCGACGGCACCGCGCGCGAGGCCTGGCTCGCTCTCGAGAGCCAGTTCCTCGGCAACACCCAGACACGTGCCCTCCAGCTCGACACTGAGCTCCGCACCCTCGAGCAGGGCGACATGTCCGTGGGTGACTACTGTAGGAAGATGAAGAGCACGGCTGATGGACTTCAGGACCTTGGGTACCCGGTCCCGGAGCACGTCCTGGTGCTCAACGTCGTGCGGGGCCTTCCCGCCAGCTACGAGGCCCTGCGGACGATGATCACTCACCAGAAGCTGACTCCCACCTTCCTCCAGCTCCGCGATGCTCTCACCCTGGAGGAGCTCACCCGGGGCCTCCACACACCTGCCTCGACCACGTCTTCGTCTTCCACCACCTCCCGTGCACTCGTCGCTGCCCCGCCACCGTCCTCCGCCTCGCCGCCCGCCTCTCCTTGGTGCTCCTCCCCCCGGGCCGAGCGGGGGTAGGGGGGCCGTGGGGGCCGCCGAGGTCGCCGAGGACGCGGTGGTGGGGGTCGTGGGACGCCCACCCAGGCTCCGACCCCCGCTCTCGCTCCTCCTCCCGGGGGTGCGCCCTGGCCGACCTTCGCCAACCCATGGTCCGGGCGCATCTCCATGTGGCCCTTCCAGGGTCAAGGAGGGGGGGGCTCGTCCACCGCACCAGCCGGCTGCCATGGTCACGGGTGCTGCCTCCTACGCGCCGTCCTGGACTCCACCTCCTCCTCAGCCCAGCTCGGCGTGGCCGGGGGGTGGGATCAAGCTGCTCTGGCGCAGTCCTTCAGCACCGTGGGCCTGACACCGCCCGTCAGCACGGAGTGGATCGCCGACTCGGGTGCCTCCTACCACACCACCCCTGATGCGGGTATCCTTTCTTCTGTCCGACCTCCTCACCCCTCTTGTCCTTCTTCCATCATGGTCGGAGATGGCTCTTGTCTTCCTGTCACCTCTGTGGGTTCAGCTCCCGGTCCTTTTCGTCTCTCTGATGTTCTTGTGGCTCCTCAGATGGTCCACAATCTCCTTTCCATTCGTCAATTTACTTCTGATAATTCTTGTTCTGTCGAGTTTGACACTTCTGGTCTTTCTGTGAAGGATTTTGCTACCGGGCGTCCACTCCTCCGATGTGATAGCTCCGGGCCCCTTTACACCCTCCGCCTTCCGACCTCCGCTGCGTCACCTTCGACCTCTTCGTCTCCTTCATCCGCTGCTCTTGCTGCGACGCCGTCCTCCACCACCTGGCACCGCCGTCTTGGTCATCCTGGCCAAGATGTTTTGGCTCAGATTAATCGTAGTGCAGATATCTCTTGTACTAGGACTAGTGCGGAGCACCTCTGTCATGTGTGCCAGCTTGGTCGCCATGTTCGGCTTCCTTTTTCTTCTTCTTCTTCGCATGCGTCGCATGCTTTTGATCTTATTCACTGTGATTTGTGGACATCTCCTGTACTCAGCATGTCTGGCTATAAGTACTATCTTGTGATCGTTGATGATTTTTCTCACTACTCCTGGACTTTTCCTTTGCGTGCCAAGTCCGACACCTTCCCCACCCTCCTTCACTTCTTTACCTGGGTGTCCACTCAGTTCGGCCTCACCGTGAAGGCCGTCCAGTGTGACAACGGTCGTGAGTTCGATAACAACACCTCTCGCTCCTTCTTTCTCTCCCGAGGTGTTCAGCTGCGTATGTCTTGTCCGTACACTTCTCCCCAGAACGGCAAGGCTGAGCGCATGATTCGAACCACGAACGATGTCATGCGCACCCTTCTCCTCCAGGCCTCCCTGCCCCCGCGCTTCTGGGCAGAGAGCCTTCACACCGCTACCTACCTTCTCAACCGTCTTCCTTCCACAGCTTCACCTGCTCCGACTCCTCACTACGCTCTCTTCGGTACCCCACCCACCTACGCTCACCTCCGTGTCTTCGGGTGTGCTTGCTACCCGAACCTTGCTGCCACTGCTCCTCACAAGCTCGCACCTCGCTCGACACGTTGTGTGTTCCTTGGTTACTCCCCTGACCATAAGGGGTACCGTTGCTTTGACCTCACTTCTCGTCAGGTCCTTATCTCCCGACATGTTGTGTTTGACGAGTCGGACTTCCCCTACTCCTCCACCTCCACACCTTCTCTTGATCCTGACCTTGAGTCTATGTTTTCTGACCTGGTGGTTCAGCCACCTGTTTCTGTTTTTCCTTTTTCAGCAGGTACTTCTGACCCACCACCGGCTCCGGCACCTTTAGCTGCGCCCCGCGCGGCGCTGGAGCCTCTTCTTGCACCACCCGCTCTTCCGGTGCCCTTTGTCGCACCTAACGCGGGCTTGGTGCCTTTGGCCGTGCCACACGCGGCCCCGGCGCCCCCGGAGCCTCCCGCCGCGCCATGCGCGGCACCGGCACCTTTTGCGCCACTGGAGTCTCCAGCCGGGCCACGCGCGGCCCAGGCGCCTTCTGCTGCGCCCAGCTGCGTCCCGGTGCCTCCTCCTGCGCCACGCGCAGCCCCGACGACACCTGCACGCTACACTGAGCCGGTGCAGGTGTACCGACGCCGTCCACAGATGCATGCTCCTCTGGCTCCGGTTCCAGAGGTGCCCGTGGACTATGCGCCCCCTGTGCACTATGTCTACGCGCGTCGCTCGACGGCGCCGCCTCCTCCACCACCGTCTCCGCCTCCTCCGCTGCCGCCACCGCCGCCTCCACCACGCCGTTCTCGGGTGGAGCCGGCCGTGTACCACCCTCCGGTCATCCATCGGGATCCTCGTCACACACATCCCATGGTGACTCGGCAGGCGGCCGGGGTTCTTCGGCCCGCGGCTCTCTCTGCTACAGAGGGGGAGCCGCGTCTCTCTCCGATTCCGACGTCAGTTCGTGAGGCTCTGGCAGATCCGAACTGACGTCATGCGATGGAAGAGGAGTACGGAGCTCTTCTTGCAAACCAGACTTGGGACCTTGTGCCGCGTCCGTCTGGTTGCAATGTGGTGACAGGCAAGTGGATTTGGACGATCAAGCGTCGGGCTGATGGTACTCTGGAGCGCTATAAGGCGCGTTGGGTTCTTCGGGGGTTCACTCAGCGCCCCGGTGTGGATTATGATGAGACTTTCAGTCCCGTGGTGAAGCCAGCTACAGTGCGTACTGTCCTCTCTCTGGCTCTCTCTCGCTCTTGGCCAGTGCACCAGCTCGATGTCAAAAATGCTTTTCTCCATGGCACTCTGACAGAGACAGTCTATTGCAGTCAGCCAGCAGGTTTTGTGGACTCCAGTCGTCCGGATTTGGTCTGCCGGCTGAACAAGTCTCTCTATGGTCTGAAGCAGGCTCCTCGGGCGTGGTACTCTCGGTTTGCTGCGTTCTTGGTGACACTGGGCTTTGTTGAGGCCAAGTCAGACACTTCACTGTTCATATATCACCATGCTGATGGCATTGCCTACCTCCTCCTCTACGTTGATGACATTGTTCTGACTGCCTCCAGCCCACAGTTGCTCCAGCGGATTATCTCCTCCCTTCAGCAGGAGTTTGCTATGAAGGATCTGGGCAAGCTTCACCACTTCTTGGGCGTGACAGTTGAGCCCCGCCAGACTGGTCTTCTCCTTCACCAGCGTCAGTATGCACTTGATATCCTGGAGCGGGCTGGGATGACTGATTGCAAGCCTTGGTCCACTCCTGTTGATACTCAGACGAAGCTGTCTGCTACTCTGGGTGATTCTGTTGCTGATCCGACTGCCTATCGGAATCTTGCTGAAGCCTTACAGTACCTCACTTTCACCAGGCCGGACCTCACCTCCGCTGTCCAGCAGATCTGCCTCCATATGCATGATCCTCGGGAGTCCCATCTTGCTGCACTGAAGCGTCTTCTTCGCTACATCAAAGGCACGATTGGCTTCGGCTTGGTCCTCCACCGGTCTTCTCCTACTGAGCTGGTTGTCTACACTGATGCTGACTGGGCGGGCTGTCCTGACACCCGCCGCTCTACCTCAGGCTACGCCGTCTTCCTCGGCGGCAACCTGATCTCCTGGTCGTCGAAGCGACAGCCGGTTGTCTCCCGCTCGAGTGCTGAGGCGGAGTACCGGGTTGTTGCTAACGGCGTGGCTGAGGCGTCCTGGCTCCGACAGCTCTTGGCTGAGCTTCACAGCCCGCTCGCCAAGAGCACGCTCGTCTACTGCGATAACGTCAGCGCCGTGTACCTCTCCACCAACCCGGTTCAGCACCAGCGGACGAAGCATGTGGAGATTGACTTGCACTTCGTTCGTGACCGGGTGGCTATCGGAGATGTTCGTGTTCTCCATGTACCGACCACCTCCCAGTTCGCTGACATCTTCACCAAGGGTCTTCCCTCCTTGACCTTCTCGGAATTTCGGTCCAGCCTCAACGTAGTCAGTGGCTAGTTGTGGCTGCGGGGGGCCTGTATGTGTGAGTTTCTTTCTTTGTTGGCCAGTCTCGTACACCGCTGCGCCGGTAGTCCAGACTGCGGGGGGGTGTTAGAGTATGTGTATGTATGTGTGTGTATGGCCCATATAGAGGCCCATGTATCACTATCTATATACCCACCCATCTAGGGTTGGAGGAATAACAGAGAACATTATCATTCTACAAACTACAGTAAATTATAAATTCCCCAAATGATACCAAGAGAAATAGAGAAACATACACAGTTTAAATCCTTAACACAGCAGAAACACAACAAAAGTAGCAGCGGCATAATTTTTTTTTTACTTACATGGTGAAAAATGAAGCATAAGCATTCTGGCATCAGTCGTAAGTTTGATGCTTCTCCCCATATCAGGAGGTAAAGAGCTATGTATAGAAGTTTATGTTGCTGAATTTCCTGCTTCACAGAGGGTAACCTGAAGTTGCAACACAAACAGTTGAAGTGCAAGCGACGGTACTTAGGCCGGTCTCAGTGGGAGTTTCATGAAGAGTTTCATGGCCATTAAATTCCATGCCACATCAGCAATTTTGCTGGCTTGGCAAGGTCTTCATAAGGAGAGAGAAGGGGGAGTTTCATCCCCATGAAACTCAACCAGCACAGTTACCTAGTTCCTAATCTTGGTAACACTGAGACTGGCCTTATTTTAATTATTTGTAGCCAAGTCTAAGAAGTGCAAGCGACAGTACTTATTTACCATATGTTGCTTTTTCGCCCCAAAAACTTGCACCAGGTCAGATAGTTCTCAAATGTTTTTGCCAACAATTCATCTACTGCTCTGTCATCTAGCTGAAAGGAGATATATGAAAATGGCATTCTCATTAAAGATGCATAAAGAAAACTAGACATGTTTTGGTACCAGTTGAGCAGAGGATGACTTGGGATTCAACCGGGCATGCATATTTGCAAGTAATAGAATTAGATGTTCCCTTTGGTTGGCCACATTTCCTGTCTAATCAAAGAAAAAACAAGCCAAATTATCTAGCTATTGTAGTACAAGGGAAAATGTCAGCCATACTAACCAAAGCATTCCGCATGAAACTAAATAACCCATTACCTGGAATCCAAACCAACTTTGCAGCCATCTCAAAATATCTGTATGAGTTTTGTCATCTTTGACGTTGACTGATGGAAGACTGCGAACATTAAACACCGCAGAGACCGCAACTTTGATCTGTATAAGAGAATATCATAGCTAATTTTATGCAAACTGATTTACATTATATAGTTAATAATATAAGTACCGCTTGGTATGCATAATGCAATCTTACTAATCCACAAACAAATTAATGGGAATTTATTTTAAAGGAAGGATTGCTGTTGTATATTCATTTTCTGAAGGAGACAACATGAGCTGTTAGAATTACAGAAAACCCAGTCCCTCTATTATTGTACAGAAAGGATATAAGGCAAACTGTATTGGTCATTGCCTTTGCAATACCAATCAGATCATATCCTCCCCACTGTGTAAAAGAACCACAGATTTCCCCTACTGTTTTCCCTAAAAAAAACTGTGTAAAAGAATCCAGAGCCATGAGCCTCATGTCATACCAAAAGTGAAGATGTACAGCCCTATTATCAAAAATGCACTTTCACATATAGTAGAGTGCAGAACAATATTATACTTTTGAGAATATTGAGTAGAAATCTTCTTTCTAAATGCAATGATATGCAGCTCTCCTGCATATTCGAGAAAAAAAATACATTGAGTAGAAAACTGGCGAACCTCAGGGAGAAGCATAATTGGTCTTTGACTGAATTTAGGATGGAGCGGAAGAATATTATATCGTAATAATCCTGACTTGTCTGTAAAATCTTCACCAGCAACAAGGTTCTGCAATTTATGAAAGTGATAAATAGGAAACAGTATCATAGATAGTAATCTCATTTTTCTAAAAAAAAAATCACAACCTCCAAGCCGGTCCCACTGAGAAGAGCCTTCAGCACTTCTTGCAGGACAGGTAAGAGTTCATCAAGGGCATTGGCTTTCTTTTTCCTATAAAAAAATGCAGAAAACAGAGAGTTACATCTTTAGTGTGGGGAATAGGGTTTGAAAATGTTATTGATAAAGTGCTCTACAGTAATGGTATTTATTTGAGAAATAATCTTACCTCTCAAAGAATGACTTCATCTCTCGGGCATCACCTCTTTGTGTCATCTTCAATTTGGTGCTTCTCTCATCCTGTTTTACAATCACATCCAATATTACGGCCAACCTTAATCAACAAAGCTCTTTGACTAACAGCATATCAGAGATTCTGAGTGCACAAGAAATTTGCCTAGACAAGTTCTCGAAGATGTTATATACATATGTGATGTTTTCAAAGTACACCATCCAAAACCTAAGAGAATGTAATTATATTATAAAGCTGTCATTCCTCCCTGTAGTGTCTGCACCTGCTCAAGTCGCTGAAGAAGTGCAGTTTTAAATTGACGAACACCCCTCCCTGTGGAAAGTCGATCCATTGTATGAGCCTTTTCAAACGCGTGGAACCGACCTGGCAAGGAAAACCTGAATTAAAGATTCATACAATTATGGATTATGGAAGTAATTATCCTAAGCAACACTCAAGTTGGTTTGTGACGTCCACTCAATCATTGTGTTTATGTGTTCCAACAGTGACTAAACAGGCTACTATCACTTCGTGAGCTAAGAGTCCTCAGTCATCTTTTCAAACTCGTTGCACCACCCGATGGGGATAACTGGTCCACTGCATCACAAATTGAAGAGTTATGTCTTGCATGCTGATGTAACAACTCTACTTTCAAGGCCTCCCACAGACTGCTCTGCTAAGCAAGTGAGATTTACATGGAGCAGAGTCCACCAGAAGAATATTCCCTGCAGGTGAAACTTCGGTTGAGCCACTGACCGGTAGATAATTAGCACATGATTCTCTTCATATCCAGCTTCCAGCCTTCCAAATATATCATCTAAAACCCAATCCCGCACTACAAAAGGGAGAACCACGGAATATTCCAGGTGATGATGTGCTCTTAAACCTCCAAACACACGCTTTCCCCTTGCAGAATCTTCGAGGACCAGGGTCATGTTTGGATGGTAGGGGTAAATATTTACCTCAAGGCAAATGTTTTGCCCCTCCCATTTGCCCCTACTAATATTTGCTCTTTGGGGTGTTTGGATTGAGAGGTAAATGTGGGGTAAATGTGGATGTGAATGTGAATGTGAGAGAGAGGGCTGGGGTCCACTACAATTTTGCTCCAATTTGCTACTTTTTAGGGGTAAATGGAATTAGGAGGGCAAAACATTTGCCCCACATGTTTGGATCCTTTGGGGTAAATTTAGAGTAGATTTGCCCCATTTACCCCTTCATCCAAACACCCCCCAGGTCACTACCTGTGACTGAAACAGCATCTCTGTCGCCGAAGGCAAGGTGGACCATCAAGCACAAAGTGGCCGCGGTTGTTGAGTTAAGCAAGGAGAAACTCACGGTGACCGACTAGCATCTTCCAGCGTCAGAGGATCGAGTACAACTGTGTACAAGGCAGAATATTCTGAAACGGAGGCAGATAGTAGTATCGGTATGGTATGGCACCAAAACAACCAGGAATCTTGTCGCTGACCCAATAGTCGAGACACCAGTTCCACATGGATCAGAATCAGAATCAGACAAGCGCGCATGCATCCAGACGTGCCACTAACGCAAGCATCCAAACATCGCAGATACACATGCAGGACCTGTGGACGTCCACCTCTATCTTCCTCGCCGGGCATTTTCACGAACAGGTGGCGCGCGGAAGCTCTCGCCTCCCTCACTCCACGCCCACCACGGTAAGAACGGGAGAAGGAAAAGGTACGGGAGGCATTGCGAGCAGGGCGCGATCGACACTCACATAGGTAGGCGACGCGCGGGTTCTCGGCCTCGACCTGGTTGGCGGCGCGCAGGAATGGTCGGATCTCGGAGACGAGCGTCTGCGGGAGCTTCTCGCTGTCGAACTGCTGCGCCACGGGCTCCCCCGCGTCCCCGGCTCCTCCCCCCAGCTGCTGCTGATGATGCGGAGGCGGTGGCGGAGGAGGAGGAGGAGGTGGAGGAGGAGCGTGCCACTGCTCCAGCGGGCGCCGGACGTACCGCAGCGGGCGGTTGGACGGGCCCACCTCGACGATCTCGAGCTCCATCCTCCCGCGCGCTGCGGAAGGGGCAGTGGAGGAGGAGGGAGGCCACTGCGGCTGCGGCGGGCGGCAGAGCCAGCAGCGCCATCGCGATCGCGCGGCTTTTATCGGGGGGCCTCCTCTATCGATCGATCTCGCTTTGGCTTTGGCCTTCGCCGCTAAGCTTTTTCCGCTTTTCCGCGGCGGGCGCAGATCGAGGCGGGCCGGCGGCTAGCTTTTGCTTTTTGGCGATCGATCGATCGATCGCCTTGGCGTTCGCGGGTGCTGGGGATTGGTGGGGGAGGGAAGGAAGCGAGGAAGGGGAGGAGGCGAAGCAAGGCGAGTGCGGGAAAAGGGAGGGGGGGGGGGGGGGGTGCGGCTTTTTGAACGTTCGCGGGTGGGGTGGGGGATTTGGCAACGGCCGCTTTGCTTGGTTTACTGTTGTGTAGAGTGGGGTGTGACTACTCTCTCCTGGCAAGTGAGTGTCTGACAGAGATTAGAAATAGCCTTCCCTTCTCTTTCTCTCTTTAGATGGCATGAACATCTTTTCTCCCTTTTTTATTATCTTGTGTGCTTGCTTGGTGGTGTGATGAGACATGACTGTGTGCTGCGGCTTTAGGTGGGTAGAGTGCTTTAGTTTACTTTAGGAGCACTAAGCAATGCTGTATTTGGATATTACTGGCCTACTTTCTCATCACGGTCACGGGGGGTAGAAAAGTGGGTGTGATCATCGTTTTGGAGGAATGTAGGTTCAGGGTAACGGTTAGTTTAACCTTGAGTTTAAAACTGGAACTCTTTTTATGGTGCTCCATGCAATCACTATGATATATGTAGTCTAGGAAAGATCGCCTAACCATTTATTAGTAAGTAAAGGTAATGTTACTCCCAACCCAGACTCTACCTACAGAGATCACAGTCTAGGATACTGTAGCAAGACTCTGGTTCTCTATATAGAGTCCAAATGAAAATCAATTGATCAATTTCTCTCTACTATCAAGATCCTTTGTGGCATGAGTCCAACTCCTTGCGGCCTCCCTCCGTGATGCTGGCACACGGGATGGCGTTCGGGATCCCCCTCACGACTCTGGCCTCCCCCATCGCGAGTCCTACAGAGTCTCGCGGCATTGGGGCGAGCGTAGCGTCGACTCGACGTCCTGTTTAGGTATCCTGTTTAGACCATCCGCACTGGGTTGCGGTATGCACTGCGGTAAGCTGCATAGCGCAAAATATAAAGTAAAAAGAGCTGCAGCGGTTACGGCAACAGCCTACGGCATGCAACCGTAAACTTGGGTTTACGGCACAGCCAGCGCAATTCAGGCATTACGCCACAGCCGATGTCCCCAACTGTCCCTTTCCTCGCGGGCACAGACGGAAGGCTCTTCGGGCGGGAGTGTCGCGAGCGGAGAGGGGGAGCAGAGTGGGGCAGCGCGGTGCGCCGGTGAGTTCGGGACAGCAGCGCGAGAGGGAGAGGAGGACGGCGGCGATGGGCGGCAGGGCACTGCGGGAGGGGCCAAGGGGCTCACCAGCAGCAGGTCGCACGGCGAGGAGGCGGGGCACTGGAGGTCCGCCGTCCTCTGGGGAAGAATCCAGCCCGATTCGCCGCCGTCCGCGCGCCGTCGCTGCCTCTCCGCTCCTTCCTGAGGCCCGATTCAACCGATGAGGCGCCGGGGCCAGCGAAGAGGCGGAGGCGCCGGAGGTGAAGAAGATCGACGACTCTCCTCCGGCAGCGTGTGGAGGAGCATCGACGGGCGGCGGCGGCGAGGTTGGAGGACACCGACAGGGAGCTGGAGGGTGGCGGCGGCGCCGCCGCACGGTCAGAGGCGCTGGGTGGTTGGATCGAGATGTGGACGGGGGAGATGGCGACCGCCGGAAGCTCCCCGAGCGCCACCACTTCCGCCTCCTCGACGCCGCCAACGGCCCCGCCACTGCCCTCACGCCGCCGGAGAGGGAGAGGGAGAGGTTGTGGCCTCCGGCCGGAGAGGGAGCAGCCGGAGGAGAGGCGCACCGGCAGGGGAATGCGGCGTGGGGAGGAACGCGACCGGCGCCGGTCGCCGGCCGCCGGGGAACCGGGGAGAGGGGCGAGAGGTAGACGAGAAAGAGAGGCCGAGGGAGAGATAAGGTTTGGTTGTTTTTCGTTTTGCTCCTTTTCTTTTTCAATTATTATTTTTTAGTCCCTAGAGCTTCTTTTTCTTCACATTTTAATCCTTCGATCTTTATTCGCTCACATTTTAGTCTCTATAGAGGTAACAAATGAATTTTTAATTGAAGATGGTAGTTGGAGGTGGATGAATAAAATATATGGTTGTTGGATGTAGAGTAAATATATAGAGTAACATGACTGCGGAAGATGTTGATGTAGAGTAAAGATGCTTGCTGACGTGGCTAGAATATTCCTTTTAAAGCAAACGTATAGAGCAATAGCAGTGCAGATGGTCTTAGGCATCGTTTCTTCTCTTTTCTCACTCTCTCCTCAATAAATATGCTGCCACATCATCAAAATGCCTACATGTACAACAATTATTACTAAATTATTAATGGATCACAATAACATTATTGAATGAAAGATATATTACCATCTCAGAGAAAATATGTTAATAAGTGTCATTTCTGCTCTTGCTATAACACCCTTATGCCACATATAGTACGACTCACATATGTATACTACCTGTACACCAGTGGCAGAGCTGGCAGATTGTCACGCCTAGGGCCACTTATCTAAGGGTTTAAACCAATAAACAAACTGACCCGACAATCACTGTTGTGAAGCTCGAAAATGCAAGATTCAGTGCATATTTATTCAACGAACTTGATAAAAAAAATGTTGTTTTTCACATTGCTGAACCTCCTTGCGACTAATATTGTCTCTAATTATAGTTAGAGGAAAGGTTGTCATTGTGGAATTATAGGCCTAGTAGTAGAAGAATAGAAGGATTTCAATGTGCATATTTCATTGTTTAATTGTAGTAGAAGTCCACAAATTGTAGTATAAATAACCAACGGATACTGAATTCAATTTGTTTGATTGAAGTAGAAAGGATTGAGACTGCCGGAAGGGAAAATGAGGAGCAATGAATTATTTGATGAGAGGATAAAAGAAAAAAAATACTTGGGAGCAAGCGTGAGAGAGGCACAGAGAGCAAGTCAAGCACGACGCCTGGGCCAACTTGGTTGTACTGCACGATTTTTTTTTATTTAATTTTCTTCGATTTTACGAAAATAAATAGTCGGATTCAACATTGGCATAAATAGCCACGAACCGCCGTTTGAAATGGCGGTTGGTATCCTGCCGCCGTTTGAAATGGCGGTAGGCACCTACCGCCACCTCAAACGGCGGTAAGTCCAAGCCAGCCACCGTTTGAAACGGCGGTTGGGCCATCCGCCACGTGGCCCGGTGGCCAGGGACCTACCGCCAGGGCCGACGGCGGCAGGAGGCCAACCGCCATTTGAAACGGCGGTTGACCGACCGTTGGCCACCTACCGCCGTATCAACTGGCGGTAGGTGCTACCGCCGTTCCAACGGGCGGCTGGGTCGCGCCTATATAAGGGCCGACGCCCTGCCGGCGGCGGCTGCGCCTCCCCCTCTCCTCTTGTCTTCCTCGTGGTCTTCTTCGGTGTCCATCAGGCATGTTTCCAATACTTTCCTTATATATTTAGTCAATATGGTAGAAATAGTTTAGAAAATATAGAGATAGTTTAGAAATCCTAGAAATAGTTTAGAAATTATAGAAATACTTTAGAAATTCTTAGAAATACTTTAGATAGTTTCTAAATTATAGAAATACTTTAGAAATTGTAGAAATGCTTTGGAAATTCCTAGAAATACTATAGAAATTGTAGAAATGCTTTGGAAATTCCTAGAAATACTATAGAAATTGTACAAATGCTTTGGAAATTCCTAGAAATACTATAGAAATTGTAGAAATCGAAGAAAATTCCTAGAAATACTATAGAAATTGTAGAAATGCTTTGGAAATTGTACAAATGCTTTGGAAATTCCTAGAAATGCTTTGAAAATTGTAGAAATGCTTTGGAAATTCCTAGAGAAATGCTTTGGAAATTGTAGAAATGCTTTGAAAATTCCTAGAAATACTATAGAAAATGTACAAATGCTTTGGAAATTTCTAGAAATACTTTAGAAATTGTAGAAATCGAAGAAAATTCCTAGAAATACTATATAAATTGTAGAAATGCTTTGGAAATTGTAGAAATGCTTTGGAAATTGTAGAAATGCTTTGGAAATTGTAGAAATGCTTTGAAAATTTCTAGAAATGCTTTGGAAATTCCTAGAAATACTATAGAAATTGTACAAATGCTTTGGAAATTCTTAGAAATACTTTAGAAATTGTACAAATGCTTTGGAAATTCCTAGAAATACTTTAGAAATTGTATAAAATGCTTTGGAAATTCTGAGAAATTATGTGTGACTTTATATTTCATTTTTTGTTGCAGCTATGGCTCAGCAGCAGGCGGCGGGTCCGCAGCCCCCTGTTGGTGCTGTTCGTCCTCCTCGGGAGCCCCTGCCGTACGTGCTGCCCGAGCTCTTCGACGAGCGGACAGACAGGGCGCACCGGTCCTACCACTCCGCGATCTGCGGGGCAGAGCTAGGGACCGTGCATTCTAGAGGTCACAAAACGTCGTCGTCGAGCCGCGCTTACACGACGACGATGCTTGGAGAGCGTACCTGCAGTGGTACACGGCGAGGACCCGGACGCGTGTGACCTACGTCCCCACCAAACCCTCGTCTCGACCTCGTGCCAGCGTCGACGTACCCCTACCGACGGGATCAGTCCCACAGCATCTTAGTAAGTTCTTTTGCATTAATTCAAATTAAGTCACATTCGCTAAAGTTTCGTTGAACTAACAATCCGTCCGATCTTGACCATACGACACAGCTCGGGAGATGTACCACCTGGCCCAGCACGTGGGCTCGACGATAGACTAGTTGTCGTTGGACCGTATACGGACAGAGCTGCAGAAGATGGTGGGCCTGAGCCAGCGGATCATGCAGGCGGTGAACTTCCGCGGCGACGAGGGTTGCCTCCTTCCCCGCCACCCCTCCTCCTCCAGCAGCTGTGCCTCCACCTCAGCTTCGTACCAGGCACCCTCGTCCTCGACACGTCCACCGATCGCGCCCACTGCGTCCGCTCCGTACCTGCCGCAGTCGAGTGCTTTCTACGCCACATGTACATGTTTTTTGTTGCTAGTTATATTATCTAGAGAGACCACGACATATTTTGGTCCATGACGATCAAATATTTTTATAGAGAGACCACCGATACCTACGGGACCGGGACCTTCGTCGTGGACAGCAGCTTCACCGGTTCTGCAGCAGCCAGTGTTTGAGCCACCTGTTCAGCAGCAGCCACTGTTTCAGACACCTGCTTCGGATGACTACTACACTGGCGACACACCACTGCTGGAGTTTCCGTTGGACGACTTGTTGGGCGGCACCGCCGACGAGATCGGTGGTACACAGCGGACAGGAGCCCCGTCCGTGACCCAGCCGACGCAGCAGACGCAGGAGCAGCAGCGCGCGATGATGGAGGACTTCCACGACTCGACACGGCGTGCAGGCGAGGCGTTGGACGCGGCAACGTCGATGGAGGCGGAGGCGCGGGCGACCGGACGGGGGGCCGCCCCGTCGGGCTTGGCGACTCCACAGGCACCGACCGGAGGGGGGGCCGTCCCGTCGGGCTCGGCGACTCCACAGGCAGCGACCGGAGGGGGGGCTGTCCCGTCGGGCTCAGGTGCTCCCTTAGTGACACCGCCCCTCGAGCCGGCGGTCGGAGGACGCGATCGCCATCCACGCGACCCCCTCACGTACCCGACCCACCACACGAGGGCTGCACAGAGGGCGGCGGCAGCGGCGAGGAGGAAGGAGCACCAGGGTCCGCCACGACCGACGAAACGCGGTCGTATTTAGATTTGTATTTGGACACTTGTCGTGTACAGTACTTTGTTTGTTCTAATTATTTTATATATTTTCGTATTTAGTTGCCTGTTATTTACTTTGTTTCAGAAAAAACAAAAACCAAAAAAAATAAAAACCGAAAACAAAGCCTACTGCCAGTTGAAACGGCGGTAGGCTTAACGAAACCGCCGTTTCAACTGGCGGTTGCTGCCAGCCAGCCTACCGCCACCCATACCGGCCCTGCCGTCACTGTTGCAAACCTACCGCCACTTGAAACGGCGGCAGGTACTAACCGCCATTTGTGGCGGCGGTAGGTTCCTACCGCTGTTTGAAACGGCGGCAGGGATCCAACCGCCGTTTCAAACGGCGGTTCGTGGCTATTTCTGCCAGTGTTGAATCCGACTATTTATTTTCGTAAAATCGAAGAAAATTAAATATAAAAAAAATCTCGTACTGCACGCATGATGGTTGACGGACGGACTATGGATGGGCCTTTTACCCCTGCAGCTGTGCCGTTTCTACTGGGCCAAAGCTAGAGCACCGTAAAGTACTAACCAGACCATTCAATGGCCCTGTTTGGGGGAGCTTGAGCTTCTCCAAAAGCGATTCCTGAAAAAGCTATTCTCGCTTCTGCAAAATGGTGCTTCCTGGATAAGCGAAGATGGCCTGTTTGGCAACCGCTTTTTTGGCGTCGATGTCGGGAAGACGACCTCGAGGAAAGGGGCGGGCCTCGAGGCGATGACGAGGAGATGGAAGCTTGGGGCGGCGTCGGTCCGGTGCGGAGGGGATGAGCTGCGGCGGGCCGGTGTAGAGGGGAGGAGCACCGGCGGATCTGGCGGAGGGAGGAGCGGCGGCGGTCCGGCGGGGAGGGAAGGGGCTGCGGCGGGCCGGCGCGGAGGGAGGAGCGCTGTCGGGTCCGGCGGAGGGGCGGAGCTGCGGCGGGTCGGCGGGAAGGGGAGTGGCTACAGCAAGCCGGCGCGGAGGGATGAGATCCGGCGCCGCCCCTGGCTCCTCAACGTCGCGCCCACGGCCCACGGGGAGGAGCGATGCGGGCAACGGGCAGGGGCGGCGGCAGGCGGCGGGGGAAGGAGCTTCGACTAGCGCGGGAGGGAGTTCGGGGCGGCGCGGCCATCGGGGGAGGGAGGTCCAGACGCAGGGTGGTGGCGCTCGAGGATAGGGATGGGCGGATGGCTCGGTGCGAGACGGCTCAAAAGCTCGGGAAGCTCCTCCCGAGCAGCTTCTCCGCTTGTAGTGTAAATAGAGCTTTTGGAGCTTCTAGATTGCAGGAGAAGCAACCCTGTTTGGGGGAGCTTTTAGCTTTTGGAGCTTCTAGGAGAAGCAAAAGCTCCAAAAGCTTCCCCCAAACAGGGCCAATAGAGGGGGGGGCACTAGGGGCGGTTTGGGTCACGCCTAGGGCCATGGCCCTAGTGGCCCTAGGCCCAAATCCGCCCTTGCTGTACACAGGTTATGTCTAGTATATACACAGTTAATCTCAATCATCAGATATTTTTATACAAATTCTTTTCAAAGCAGAAGGAGGTCAATCAGAGCACACACTCCATGGTTAACTTGATCTGTCGTGATGTCTAGAGTGCACTGGTCTACTACTTCCATTTTACTGCACACCTTGATGTGGGATTTTACAGGTAATAAAATCGCCATGGTAATTCTGCATGATTGTCGAATATATATACCCTAACCCATACATATGTTTTATTTGTTGTAAAAATCTCGTTGCCGCAGTGGCACATATATGTTGATTCCTTTGGTATCCACGTCCACTACTATATCCAGCACCAAAACAAATTCGAGATAAATTTAATTAAGCAAGGACAGAATACGATCAAAAGTGTTCCTTTCACCTAACTCTTCTGAGGCACTTCTGAAAGCATCTTCAAGAGTTTGTCAAATTTTACTTGGCAAATTTTATGTTTTGCTAAAAAGAGCTCATCTCTAATAGTTTGGTATAATTTACTTGCCAAATTCAGATCTAACAGAGCAACTCTAACAGTTTGCAATCTTAGTTTGGCATCTATCTAATTTTGGTAAAACATAAAAAAATTAGTCTCCAACAGTTTGGCATAACAACTTGGCATTAATAGCAACTTGACATCCCTCCCCTCCCCGCGCGTATATATGCGCGCAGCTATCCGCGGCGCATCCTTCCGTAACAGAAGAGGTGGAAGGGTATAAAAATAATTTTATTTTTTTCTCAGGGTTCCTGATTTAAGTTTTAAGAGGTGGAAGGGTAGAAACATATTTTTGTTTCTCTCTCAGGGTTCCTCATGTAAGTTGAATCTAGATTTGGCAAGTGAATTATGCCAAACTGTTGGAGATGAACTCTTTTTTTTACTTGGCATATCTTTTTAGAAGTTGGCAAAACACCAGATTTGCCAAGTAAAATTTGGCAAACTGTTGAAGATGCTCACTAGGAACCCTGAGAGATAAACAAAATCATGTTATGTCCTTCCACCTCTTGAAAACTTACATAAAAAATCTCGAGATAGAAACAAAATTATTTTTAGATTCTTCCATCTCTTCTATTACGGAACGGATGCGCGACGGATACTCGCGCGCATATATACGCGCGACGAGAGGAGGGATGCCAAGTTGTCATTGATGCCAAATTATTTTGCCAAACTGTTGGAGACTAATTTTTCATATTTTGCCAAAATTATATGGATGTCAAGTTAAGATGGCAAACTGTTGGAGTTACTCTAAAGGGATATAGACTGGTCGAGGTAGATGCATTCATGGTAACAATGGGCAGATGATTGTGCTGTCACTCCCATGGGCCACAATTTTCCCTGTACTTGACGACGATTGAGTTGTTACTCGAGTGAGTGGATCACGGTGGAAAAAAAGGGCAACGAAAAGGAGCTTGATCTTTGTAAAGCCACTTGTCGTCGCACACTCTCACCAGCCACGACAAAAGCATGCATATCATTGAGCTAGCGAGCAGTACACTGTGCTGTGCATTGCAGTACGTGGAAATACTTAGCGCCCAAGTATTGCTTGCCGAGTCGTATCCGAGCGTGGACCAACCTCCAAACTTGCCTTTCAATTTCCCCACGAGTCGTGAGCAAAGTGCTAGCTATATAGCCTAGCTGATGAGTGCGTGCAGCTAGAATTAATTTTCACAACAATAATCCAAAACAGTTCCTGAACATGAGATCCAACCTGTTTTAATTTATAGGTGCAGGTGGTAATTTCGTCTGCTCTTATAAAAAAAAGGACAGCCCCACAAATCATTTTTCTTCTAGTTAGACTAGGCCTGCTTGGTTATTCACACGCTCAATCAGTTGGTGTTGTCACCGCTGGCCGGCACGTCATTTTTTAAGGGGGAAGTCATCTCAAGTCGCACATTTTGGCTAGCGCAAAAAAATTAAATGAAGTGTGAAAAAATTACATCAATTGATCGTATGGCTTTATTACACGCATTTCCTAGCTAATTAAGCCAACTGAATTCACGATCTTCCGCCGACATTCACCTTCATATCCTACTCTATCTGTTTCAAAATACTTGTCATTCTGAGTTTTCTAAATACATTTTCTTTATTATATATGTGGACATACTAACTATCTACGTGCATAACAAAGAAAATATATTTAGAAAAGTTAAAATGACAAATATTTTGAAACGGAAGGAGTACTCTATTTGTCTTAGCTTTATTTGGCCACCGTAAAATGACGAAGACTGTGGCTGAAATGATGTGTATGCAGAGCTAGTGAGACAGATCAGGTGCAAAAAGGCGAAAACGTCGATCGCCACACGTACATGCACACCTCACTGCATCTGCCAATTATACATGTCTTTAGCATGCATGCATGTCATCAAAGAAATAAATTAAACGACACAAAGCACAGGCTGATGATCTGCGTGCGTTGCTTTTAGACCGGCCTGGCTGTGTAACTTTCGTCATCACGTCGTCCGTGGCGTTGCGCCGTTGCCTACATATACGGTCTGACGATCCACTAGCCAAAGGCGAAAAAGCTGAGGCTCGTCAGGAGACGAGCGCCACTTGTTGTGTTTGTCCGCTGCTGCTGCCGCAGTGAGAAGCTTTTCAGCTGGCAGAGCGCGGGAGCATGCGACTTTTGCTTCCGATTCCACGTCACCATGTGCAGCTTCTTGGAAAATCCTGGTGATGGTAAAACTGTTAAAAGGAATAGTCTTTGCTATATGTACAAATTTAAAAAATATATGAAAAATCTACTTAAGTCGTTTGCCTGTGAAATTGAAAATTCCAACCGCAATATAAACATTACGTTTCATGCAACATTCACTATAAAACATGTGAAAATAACAATTGCAACATCGAAAATCATGGTTGAAATGTATCTCGAACTGTCGAAAGTAACTAAAACACGCATTGGTTCGCAAAATGAACTCATAACGGAATGTTTATTCTTTTTCGTGGTTGTAACAACATGTACTCACTCCGTCCTATTATATCTGCACTTGTGCAGTTCAAAAAATCCCAAAATAAGTGCACAACATGAGTCTTCAGAGCCTCCTGTACTCGAGTATGTGGGCTCCATCAGTAAAAAAAGACCTGTAGCACACGCGGCGGCAAGAGAATGAGCTTTCACGTGAAAAATCTAACATGTTCCAGCATCTTCTGCAGGGTGCTCGTTCTGATTTTCCCAACCGACGTTCCAAAGTAAACTGTTACCATGTTGTCTGTTATCAATTAATAGGGGCAAAAGCGTTATTTCTCATCCATACTATTTTCTCATTCAAATCCTTCAACCAAATGGTGGACGACGACGCATCATGGTGAGCAAGATGCATGTATAGCCCAATATTTCCGGGCCACGGACCTTACAATATTGGGCTCCGAAGCCCAATAAGAAGCAATCCCAGAATCGGGTCCAACCCACACGCGCGTCTTCGGCCTAAACACGCCCAGCGATCGGATCAATCAGCAGCCCAACGAATTTTTTCTTTTTTTACATTTTTCTTTCCTCTTTTTTGCAAAAATATATGGTCCGCAAAAAAATTTGCAAAACTATACATCTGGCGCCCGTGGGGGACGGCGGCAGGGACCTACCGCCGTGCCCACGGCGTAGGGGTCCAGTCTCTTTTCAAAAATTTGTAATTTTTTTGTTTGAACTCGGATGGAGGTAAACTTTATATGAAAATTGTAGCTTTCGACGAGATCTACAACTTTGTAGTTCAAAGTTTTTCCATTTGAAATCATCTTCATAGTCAAATAATCGATAAACTATCCAGATCTCAGTTTGCAGTCTTCAGATCTGAATAGTGTATCGATTATTTGAGTATGAAGATGACTTCAAATGGAAAAACTTTGAACTACAAAATTGTAGATCTAGTCGAAAGCTACAATTTTCATATAAAGTTTACCTCCATCCGAGTTCATACAAAAAAGTTACAATTTTTTGAACGTAAACTGAAAACTGAGATCTGAATATGAAAACTGAGATCTAGATAGTATATCGATTATTTGACTATGAAGATGACTTCAAATGGAAAAACTTTGAACTACAAAGTTGTAGATCTCGTCGAAAGCTATAATTTTCATATAAAGTTTATCTTCATCCGAGTTCAAACAAAAAAATTACAAATTTTTGAAAAGAGACTGGAACCCTACCGCCGTGCCCCACGGCGGTATGAGGCGTTGTACCGCGCGCCTCCTACCGCCGTGGGGCACGGCGGTAGGTCCCTGCCGCCGTCCTCAACAGCGCCAGATGTATAGTTTTGCAAATTTTTTTGCGGACCATATATTTTTGCAAAATTGATGTGAAAAAAATGTAAAAAAAGAAAAAATTCGCAGCCCAACACCTAAACATCTGACAAAATAACAAGGAGACCTGCTGCTTTCCTCTAACATGATTTGCTTCGTTTGAGTCATACTCCGTACTGTACGGGGCTTTAATAGACTACCCCTTTTGTTTGTGAACAAAAGTCATTTGCTTGGAGCATTGCTTAGGTGCTCTGCTCATGGTGCAAGTAATCCTGGCCATTGATCAGCTATGCGCGTTGAGAACTAGTCTGAAAAATAATCGTTCTTGGTGCCTCATGGTTGAGAACTTGCACAGAGATGATGGCATTCGAAAATCAAAATAGCATACGGGATAGTTACAGCAGGTTTAGTGCGCTCACTAGGAGAAATCCCATAGATGTTGAGTGTTAGAGAGTTTGCCGAGTGCCATCTTTCTGGCAATCGGCAAACAATTTTTTTAACGAGTGTTGCATGAAAAACGCTCGACAAAAAAAAAACACTCGGTAGCTTGCTTGTTTGCCGAGTATTTTCGTTCGACACTCGGCAAACAAGCTCTTTGCTGAGTGTTTTTTATGACACTTGGCAAAGAAGTAAATCTGCCTAATATTTTTTTGGCACTCGGTAAATAAATTTTTTTTTCTTTCCTACTCCTCAAACTCTTTCTGCTTTCCATATATGAGATGTGGTACTTCATGTTAAAGGTTGGTAATTTTTTATCTTTTTATTATATTTAAATAATTAATTGTATTTCAATTCAAGAAATTTTTTGAACTACAAAGTGATTTAAATAATAGAAAAATGAGTAGAAAATTTATTTTCATGTTATTCGGTCCAGTGTGAAGCCTTATTTGTGAAATGGAAAGAAATTTCAAAAGTCTTGTTCAAGAAACACCACTACGAACGTGTGGTTGGATGATTTTTAAACTATAAAAAAAGTTCCGATCGAGTGACGTACTGGTCGATCGCCGCATCTCGTTGTACCCACATTCTAGCGAGCGAGCACTCGCTTCAGAATCAGTGCTGCATTTTTTATATTTTTTTCGGTTTTTCTCGCGTCATTTGCATCATTTTTAGCAAGAGCAGAGGAAAACCAACCAAGCCCTGCCTGGGCTCCCTCACTTTCTGCGCCACACCCGCCTCACTGTCTCCCAAGCTGCAACACTGATCCACCCATTCCACCAATCTGAACTGAAGGCGGCTCTCAAGTCCATGAGGGACGACTGTGCTCCGGGTCCTGACGGGTTCACTCTCCTCTTCTTCAAGGTCAACTGGGATCGGCTCAAGACTGATCTGCTGCTCCTCCTCAACAACTTCCATGCCGGTTCTGCGGATCTCTGTCGGGTTAACAAGGCCTACCTCGTCCTGCTGCCCAAGAAGGAACAATGTTTGCTCCCGAAGGACTACAGGCCCATCTCGCTGCAGAACTGCGTCACCAAGCTCTGCACCAAGGTCCTGACGGTACGACTGCAGCCATGGATGCCCCGGCTCGTCCACTGTGATCAGACGGGGTTCATGCGGGGGCGCTGCATTGCGGAGAACTTCATCTACGCAGCGGAAATTGTCCAATGCTGTCACAAGAGGCTTGCCCCGGCCATCGCCCTCAAGCTGGACTTTCGCAAGGCCTTCGACTCGGTGGACTGGCGTGCCATGGATGAGGTCCTGACGGCTAAGGGCTACCCTGATCTCTGGCGGCAGTGGATCCACCTACTCAACACTTCCAGCCAGACTGCCGTGGTGCTCAACGGGGTCCCCGGCAGATGGATTCAATGCAAGAAAAGGATTCGCCAGGGAGACCCCCTCTCCCCCTTCCTCTTCATCCTGGTGGCTGATCTCCTACAACAGATGATACTCGACGCCTCTAGCAATGGCCTCCTGCAGCACCCACTGGTGGATGATCTTCCCTACCCGGTGCTCCAATATGCGGATGACACACTCATCATCGTCCGTGATGTCCCTGCGCAAGTTCTCCACCTGAAGACCCTCTTGGAGGCATTCTCCCACTTCACTGGATTGCACATCAACTACGACAAGAGCACCTTCGTGCCCATTGCGGTGGATGACGAGCATGTGGCCTCCCTGGCTGCCTCCCTGGGCTGCCGCGTTGCCTCCTTCCCGCAGACCTACCTAGGCCTGCCGCTGTCTACTCACAAGCTCCGACTAGCGGCCTGGACGCCTCTTGTCTCCGCGGTGCAGAATTACATCCCTGGCTAGTGTGGTAAAGTGCTAACGCCCAGCGGGCGCACCATCCTTGCCAACGCCGTCTTGGGTGCACGGGCCGTCTATGCCATGTGCTCTTCCCTCCTCCTCAAAGGCACCATCGAGGAGATCGATGCCCGCCGGCGTGCGTTCCTCTGGACGGGCGACTCGGTGTGCAATGGCGGACAGTGCAAGGTGGTATGGTCCCTTGTATGCACCGACAAAGAGCAAGAGGGCTTGGGGGTTAAGGATTTGGCACTACAGAACCGTGGGCTCCTGTCCAAGTTCCTCGCCAAGCTGCACTGCCCCCCCCACCACCAACTGGCAGCGCTGGTTCCATCGGACTTATGGAGCCGACTCCGGACGAGACCTCGGCGACAGTCATCACCTCGACACCCCGGTCTGGTCTGCCCTGCTCCGCCTGCTGCCGGACTTCCGCTCTTCCACCAGGATCCACCTGGGCGTCGGGCTTTTCACTTCCTTCTGGTTTGACCACTGGATTGGCCCCAAGCCCCTGGCTGAGATCTTCCCGGCGCTCCTCTCCCACACCACCTGCCGCAACGTTTCTGTGGCTGCCTCGTTTGACGGCGTGGCATGGGACATCCATCTGCACCCCCGCCTGTCCCCGGTGGCGGCGCAGCAGCGGACCACCCTCCTCCAAGCGCTCCAGCAGGTGACCTTGCTGGATGGTGCACCTGATCGCCGGGGTGTGGGTGCGACCATGGTACCCTTCTCTTCCTCGATCTACTACCGTCATCACATGTCCCGGCGCCCTCTGGACCCATTTGCGCCTCGCATCTGGGACAGTGCGGCGATTCCGCGCTGCCGCCACTTTCTCTGGCTCCTGCATCACCGGCGGCTGCCCATGGCGGCGTTGCTGCATCATCGATTCGCCTTTCTGCGTGTACTGCGGCGACCATGAAGATCAGGAACACCTGTTCCTACGCTGCCCTCGGGTGGTCCGGCTGTGGCGCTGCCTCAGTTGGCCTTGCGCACTGCACCTGGCGGATTGCCACGATCTCTGGACAATGCCTCAGCTTGCTGAAGATCTCCCGGTCAAGCTCGGCTCCACCATCATCGTGGCCGTCCTCTGGAACATCTGGAAGGGGCGCAACACGTTGGTTTTCAACTCCGAGCTCGTCTCTCCTCGGGCTCTTCTTCATCAAGCTGGCCAAGACCTGCGCCTTTGGGTGCACCGGCTGCGCAACCCAAGCCACCGAGACCGACTTTTGCTGTGGAGTAGTATCCTGTGTAATCTAACCTAGTAATGCAGCTTCCCTCCTCACCCCCCTTTTCTCAAATCCTGTATGCCCAAACTCGTATACTCCCTCCGTCCTGAAATATAAGGCACTTTCGTTTGTCCTAAGTCAAACCAGTCTAACTTTGACCAACTATATAGAAAAGAGTAATAACATTTATGATGTGAGATGAATATCATTACATCCACTGTGAAGTATATTTTCATAATTTACTTATTTGATATAGTAGTTGTTAATACTTTTCTCTATAAAATTGGTCAAATTTAGACTGGTTTGACTTAAGACAAACCAAAGTGCCTTATATTTCAGGACGGAGGGAGTATCTAATTTAATATATCGTTCAGACCGGCTGCTTGCCTGCCGTGGTTGTTCTTAAAAAAAAACCAACCAAGCCACCTCGCTCAAGCGCATGCACGATGTTCTCGCTGATGCAACCGTATTGAACATATTGCAATATTGTCCGCAAATAAGACAAATTGCAATATTTTTTAGCCACAACCAAAAGTCCAATTTTCTAGCAGTGGGGTGCCGCCACCTCCTTCTCTTTATTACATTCATCTTTTTTTTCCTTCTTTTTCACCTTCCTTCTCTCTTGCTCCCCGATTGAATCTGCAGGGTGTAGGGGGCTCGAGCCCCCAGCCCCCATGCTCTGGATCATCCATGACATGCGACTATATCGATTGAAACCAACATATGGTTAATATTATTTATTCATGTATCTAGACAGTTTTGTAGGAATGCAACATCCTCGTTCTCCGCTCAGATGCTAGGTAGATATTGTGTCATCAGGGCAGTCTTAAAGGAAGAAACTAGCACGGTTTCTATAGCATAAGAAATCATCTATATAAACTATTCTTCACAGTGGTAGTGTCTTCGAGTAATAATTACTTTCTCTTTCTCTCTTCCAGTTCCACCAATGGGGAGCGTTGCATTAATCCCTATAGAAACTGGTTTCTTGTGCATTGAGTCAAGAGTAGACATGATTTCTCCATGAGGAAACCATTTCTATGATTTGTGTTCTATTTCTTCATTAATTAGGCTGCCACATGACTATTTTGTTTACTCCCTCTGTCCCACAATATAAGCATTCGTTGATATTTTCGGTTCACGTTTGACCGTTCGTCTTATTAAAAAAATATGAAAATATTATTTATTTTGTTATGATATGTTTTTATCATCGTATATATTTTAAGTATATCATAATTATTTTTTATATTTTCACAAAATTTTTAAATAAGACGAATGGTCAAGCGTGATACGCAAAAATCGAGAAATACTTATATTTTGAGACAGAGGGGGTAGTTGGTAACTATTTAATATAGATGGAAACTACCATTAATACTTCATTAGGAGTGCCCTCATGACTTCATGAAGCCATAAGACAATTGACTGTTATTTCGAGTTCTTCCATTAAGACTACATATTGATGGCACTACCCAAGCACGAACCTCGCCTGGTGGGCAGGTGTTGAAAGAATCACACCCACTGCATAAATCCATGCCATATCTTCTATATATATATATGTAGGTCTAGCATCCGTGTAATTACGACTCTACTGAGGTCGCAAATTTCACTCAGAACTTGCTTCATGGAGCAAATTATACCACCATACTGTAACATTCCTGATGATTACTTAAGCTAATTACTTTAATTAGTCATTATAATCAAGACTAATTATTCCCTAAGCATGTTTAATATGATTGTGATCAATTTTGCAAATACGACCTTGGTCAAAATCATCAATCTTGGTCAAACCCCTAAGTACTCCTTAATGCTGAAATGGTTTTCTTACGCGTTCTCCAAATTTCACTATAGAAGTTCAAAATCTGCCAATATAAAAGTTTTTTCTTATCTCCGGGAACACATTTTTCATTATTGGCGGACATTCAAATTTTGAGTGCAAGTTAGCATAAATTTGAGTTGAAGTTCCTGTGCACAGTGCTTTGGGGCCGAGAAAAACTAGATTTTCATCACGTTTTCCCCACCAATCTATTCACCAAAACATAGGTTGCCCTTTGGGAAAGTTGTAGTGCTATAGCTCCTCTACAACTTTTATTTTTGGAGATTTTTCACTTAGTTATCATTTTTGGGAGTTTTGTATTTTTGAAAACTATTGAGTCGGCCGCCGGCGTCGTTGTTGCGCGCTCCAGCACGTCCGCGAGCACCCCGCCCATCCGCCACGCGTCGCACCTCCGTGGTTCTGGCGTACGGACACCGGGTAATCCGCAGTGGACCACGCGATGTCGTGGGGCCTCCGCCTGACCCACGGAGGCCTGCGCCGCGTCCGGGCGTGCGCCGGACCGACAGGCCGCGGGCCCGTTGGCCACGCGCCGGCGCACGGCCGAGCCGCGAGCCTCTCGCGTATGCAGCCGGGGCTAGCTGGCTGCAATGCCGCATCAAGAGGGTCGCCATCCGCCTCGTCTTCGTCGCGACCTCACACGCCGCGTCTAAAACCCGAAATGCTGCTCCCGTCGTCGTTTTACCGCGCCGCCGGCTCGCCATAACACCCGCCGCCGCGAACTGTACCCTCGGTCGCAAACTAGCACCGCCCGACACCTTCCTCTCCTCCCCTAGCCCTTCCACACTTCCACCGTTGCCGCGGACCTCCAATTCCAGCCGCCGCCGTCGGCACGCCGGGCTCCGGCGGGCGCAGACCTGCGCGTCACCGTAGCTGCTCGCCGGCGCGACCGCCGGCCGGGCCAACACCACCCGACGTAGCAGGTGAGTGCCCTAGGGCCTCCCAGCCGCTCAACCGCCCGGCTCCGGCTCTCGTCCGACCGCCGGAGTGCACCCCTGCGCCGGCAGGGGCTTGTTCGTGGTGATTGCTTTCTTTTGAGGGAGTTTTATGTAAAGCAGGGACGTATATGTAATTTTTGAAAAATAGTTCAAGGGTCCGGTTGTAAATGTTTTTCTAGGTTTTGGCTGAAACTTTGTAAATGCATTAAAAATCATAGAAAATTCAGAAAAATGTAAATCTAGTTGTGTTGGATTCTTTGTGAAGAGATCTACAATTTCTAGAAAAGGTGTATAGGGTTTTTCTGTAAAGTTTTAAAGTGAAAATTCAAACTCAGTTTGAGGTACTTTTATTGTAGTTCAAAATGTACTCATGTAATAAAGATGAAATTTGGATATATTATTCTTTATACCATGTTTAGATCTGTGACCAAATTTGACACATGTTTGATGTGTAGATTTATAGTAATGATGTTTGGAGTCTTTATGTTAGGTTAAGCTTGATGCTCTTTATAGTCCCCTCAAGAAATAATTTCTTTAAGCACCAATGCACCCTAGGATTTTGTCATGATGAATATCATCTCTGAAAAAAAAATTATGATTTTAGGACTTGGTTTGAATGCTGTTTTGTATTTAACTTTGTGTAGGATGATAAATTGATAACTTGAAGAATGTGATAGATCCACTTTTGTGTGTTGGTCAGTAACTTAGAATTGTCATGAATGAACTGTAGGAAACAGTTGAGGTCAAAAAGATTAGTAAATCTTTTTGTAGGATTTAATGAAGTTAAACTAGGCTAAAATTTGTCTTTTTCACCTAAATTAATTTATATAAGATCTGAGGTTAATTTTTGGTAATTAAACTTGTTTTGGTCATATGCTGGTGTGTGCAAAGCTTGAGATCAGTTGAAGTTATATTTTAATTAATATGAATTATGAATGAATGGCTAGCTAAGAATTGAATAAAAAGATTTATATTTATTATTTAAGTTTAATTAAAGTTTTTATGTTTAGTTTCTGTTTGAAATCATTTTAAACACACCCCCATACTGTTTGGTGAAGTTTAGTAAGTTAATTTGCTTAAATATGCACACAATCACCATCAGAGTAGTAAGTAGTCCATCATCACACACCCCATACCTTTTTGTGAGAATTAACAATTCTTTAGATGAATGTGGCCAACAAGAGTTGGTTTGGTGGTAATTCTCCCACCCTCACCCTAAGCTAATGCATATGCATATGAACGTGTAGATTTACCGGACGACACTTACACGCTCACTCAAGAGAAGGAGGGAGCAGTTGATGGAGTGGTGAACCAGGCTATTGTGCACCAAGACCTGGACCAAAGTCCAGAAGAGCCCAAGGCTAGTGCTGAAGTAGAAGAAGGCAAGCACCGGAGTTGCATCTAACCTTTTTCTAAAACTCATGCTTTTACTTTTCAGTATTTATGTTTTACTTTGTGCATTTAAGTTTCAGGAGTTGATTTGAAACCTAGATGCATGATCCTTAGGATTCCTATGCTCTTTTACTAGTATGTTAGGACGCTTGTGCCATGCTTTAAGGACACGGTACAAGTCGAGTAATGACTCATTGCTCGCGAGATATAGGATGCTTATATTGGAATCATAAGTTGGATAAATTGACTCGCTCATGTGGTAAGAGCAATGGGTTCAGTCTTGACCGAATAGCATGGTGCTGGTTAAAGCTATTGAACGTACCAAGTGCTTGTCGGGAATGGGACCGGTAAGCCTAGTACCTAATGAACCAGTGCGGGGACTTTATCGCTACTACTCTTGAGATGCATCTCCCGATTTGATTCCAGTAGTGCAAGTGTGAGTCTGGACATACCGTGTGAGGGCGTTCCAGTAACCTTGTACTTAGGACTGTAGTACATGTCCCTAATCTGGGGAATGACGGGAACCGCCTGGTCGGGGTAGAAACCGCATTGGCTTTTATTTGATTTCTTAGGGTCTACCTTCTTCCGTGTATCTTGGGTTGACCTTGCAAGGATATAAATCGATCGATCGTCGGTCACTCGCCGTTATCTGAGTCGGCTTGACCACTGGCTACCCCATGTTATTTATGTAACAGTTGGATTAATATTGTTGCCTGATTAATATTGTTTGCACAAATATGCTTGTTTAGTTAGGTGCTTACCTAGAATGGTTAACATACTAGAACTTGAGCTAAAATTTGAAAGTAAGGATCAACTCTTAGTTGCTTTTGGCAAAACAAACCCACCAGCGAAAAAGCCTTGCATGTCTAGTTGTACTTTTCTTTTTGTCGGGTCGGTCTTGCTAAGTATTAGCATACTCAGCCTTGCTTAATTTGTGGTTTTCAGGTAACCCCATCTGGCTTGGTTCTATCCCAGATGGTTGGGAGCTTGAGTGGGAGCAGGATGATGATGATGATGAGTGATATGCTTGGATGGCCTCCCATGTGTATCACACGCTAGTTTACTTTCCGCTGTTTAATCTCTGAAACTCTTTACTTTTATGTATGAACAACCTGGTTTAATAATGTAACTTTGTGAACTTTTATGTAATCTTGAACTTGTACTCTCCCGCCTTCGTGTGGGCTTTGCGCATATCAGCGATCCTGTTGTAAGTGATTTACCAGGCATGACCCGGTAGAGGTGACAAAATACATCTTTGTTATCGCTTATGAGCCAAGTGGACCGGCTTAGGTGATAATACAGATTTATTTTGGGCGGTTCTGTCACAGCTGGTACCACAGTGATGATATGCACCAGAGTATTAAAAATACCTTAATAACTTGTTTTTAGAATAAAATTTGCCAAGAATAAGAATCTTGCTAAGTGTGTAGGACGTTAAGGTTTAAACTAGTCCGAGAGGCCCTAGAGGGAATTTTTGGGTTCTTTCATATGGCTAGAACTCTATGGTGTATTTATACTGACATCCAGCACATTTTATTCCTGTCAAAACTTACTTTCTTACACAACCATACTAGTTCAGCACGTTTTGCCATACGTGCTCGTGCCACGGTAAAGTCCGTGAGGGATGGATGGGACCTATTCCAATGGGAACCCACGTCGCGTCTGTGTCTAGCCATGTTTTGCCATACATGTGTGATCTCGTAATAGGCGGAAAGGACAACTCCATTCAAACGGAGGTGTCCGAGGTTGGACGCTGTCCATGCAGCTGCTTTACGCATGGATGCCGTTTCTATAGTGAACGTTAATGAATGTGGACGCTTTTGTGAGTGCTGGCACAAAAGGTCATGAATGTCTGTGATTTTATGCAGGTACACTAACCACGGTTGTTAGGTACGGTATTTAAGAAACGAATAGTTTCCGACTAGCTATTATAGGGAGAGACGAATATATATATATGTCTTGTCACCGGCACTAACTTCGATTTTAAGCTTAAAAAGCTTGGTGAGGATCTATAGGACGTTTTTGCATCATGTTAAAAGCTATCAAACTAAAAATGATCTTAAATCATTTGTTATATGGTCTTTAGCTGAATTATGTTGCTTAAGGACCCTTTCATGATAAATTGATGAATTGTTGTGATAAGCAAAGATGTAACTAGTTGTTGTCCAAATTTGTCTAAGAATTATCTAGAAAAATTCTGACTAGGTTTCTTTAGGGAAATTGCTCATCAGCTAGTTAAGCTTGTTTCATGAATTTTTCATGATTTTAGGATGATTAAAATTGAAGTTATGATTAGATTGCTAAGCATAGGTCATGCTGAAATTTTGTCAAATTTGTGAGTAAGGGAGAAAATTCGAATTTTAATAAATAGTTCCTAAATGAATTTGACCAGAGAATCTATAACAAAAAATGTTCATTATATAGCCTAGTTTGTGCTGTAAAAATTTCATGGTCTTCGGGTTCTCAGTTTTTGAGATATGATCTTTTTAGGGAAGCTCTGCCCTGCTGAAATTTTCTGGGCAGCAGCACTCTGAAAATGGATCTATTAGACCTTTTTCCAATCTGAATTAATTCAAATTTTGAATACCAAAAATGTGAGTTAGAATGTTTCTGAGCTGATCACAAAAATTTGGAATTTTTGAGGTACTGGTTTATCATTTATGAATTTTTATTCAGAACTAAAAGATATGCCATATAGCATGTTAAACTCATCTTGTGGGTTCTAACATGCGTTTGTAAATTATTTTTACAGATGGCTGCCCATGGCTTGGTTGCGGTGAACGCCGATGGTACGTTTGCTACCACGGGACTGCACTGGGAGGGTTTCACCCGCATTGCGTGGGGAGCCCTCAGTGCCGTCGGCTACACTACTCCTCCCTTCTACGAGGGGGTGGAGTATGAGGAGATGGGCATACCGAGCTGCCGCGTTCGAGTGACCGTGCTTCCTCACCCGGGCCACCCCGAGTGGGCTGACTTGAGCATGGAGCTCTTGTGCTACCGCTCTTTCGAGGCGGTGGAATCGGCAGCCTTGATGGTGCTCCACACCCTCTCCCGCCATCGTCCACAGGAGATGATGAAGACTCCGTTGGGGTTGGTTCCTGTCATGGACCCCAACGACCCCATGTGGCTAGGTCGGATGGCCAACATAGCCACAGTTCTCGAGATCATGCCTCCGTTCAACACCATGCAGACGCTGGCCAGATGCTTGGGGCGTTGTACCACCTCTAGGATCTTCGTCGGGTTCTTTCTGACGACTTGGCCAGTCGTCTGACTGGAGCTACGTGGTACTCACACTAGCTTGTTGCACTCTTCATAGAGCAGCATAGTGGTTATACACAGGCTGTGCAGACCATTGCCGATCTCCAGAGTCGGGTTCTACAGTTCCAGATCGAGCGAGGTGACCACTTGCAGCAGATTCTGGACTCACAGGCTGGGCAGTAGATGTTGCAGGCTCAGTTGGCTGATAGGGATGCCGAGAGGCTTGTGCACCTTCAGCACATCCGGGATTTGCAGGAGCAGGTTGAGGACCTAGAGCTCGCTGCAAAGGCTTTAGAGGTTGAGGTGGGTTTGCTACAATAGATGCAACACCCACCAGCCGTTGGACTGGATGAGCAGCAGGAGATCCAACTTGACCTTGAGGAGGTGCAGGACGTGCCCGGACTCGACTAGTTGAGCTAGGCACACTACCTCTACTTGCAGCACGGGACTCTCCAGCAGCTTGTACAGGCTCCATAGAACTTAGTCTTAGATGATGTATTAGGAACTTGACATGTACTCTTTGTTAGCCTCTTTTGGTTGGTTTTTGTGCTAGACTGACTTAGGGTATTCTTTTGTGTAGCTAGATGCTACATAGTAACCCCACATGTAATGGTGATCCACCAAATTTTGTAATCTTGTACTTATGGTGGAAAAACACCTTTCCGGCAGCAATCTGCCTAATAAATGAAAAGAAGAAAGTTATGATCATTTCTAAATTTTGCAATGAATACCAAAGTTGTTCAAAACTTTATAATGGTAATGCTCACCAAAATTCAGCATTTTTTCATGTGTAGTTTGAGAAATATCGAATTTTTAGTAAGCTATTGTTTGCTGTCCAACAGCTAGACAAAGCTTTGGTAAATGAATTTTTCGACCCCTGTAAAAGTTAAATCTGACCTGGAGTTGAATACCAAAGTTGAAGCTTATGAAATTCTACACATGCTGACCAAAATTTAGAAATTTTTGACTTTTGTACAGAAAGTTATGAATTTTATACTCAGGACTGTTATGCTGTCTAAATTCTGAGTTTTTCCTAAGTTTGAATTTTCGTATGCATATTCTACTTGTTATTATTTTGAGCAAGCTTTGAATATGTATCTAATGAAAGTTAGAATTTTCAGATGGCTAACAATGCACATAACACTCCTGGGGGTTCTGGAGTTCCTAGTGGTGGTGATCCTCCTCCACCCCCACACATGACTCCTGCCGAAGCATACATGGCTGCTCAAACCGAAGTGCTAAGGCAAATTCTTCAAACTCAGAATCAAATTGCTTAAAGGTTGCAGCAGCCCGTGCCCATTCATGGACACAATCAGGATGGGCCAAATGCACTGATGTCATATGATAAATTCAGGGGAATGAGGCCTCCTGAGTTCACTAAAGCTGGAGAGCCCCTAGAGGCTGATGCCTTCATCAGGGCCCTTGAGGCCAAATTTTCAGTGTTTGTACTGCCCTGCTCAGAGGAGAACAAGGCCGGCTTCGCCATCCAACACCTTAGGGGCGAAGCGCTGATTTGGTGGGAGCATTTTAAATCTATGTAGCCACAGGGCCACCAGATCACTTGGGCTGAATTCAAGAAGGCTTTCAAAGAGCACCATATCCCTAGGGGGCTCATTGATAGAAAGATGAGGGAGTTGATGCACCTCAAACAAGGATCTGACTCCGTCTATCAGTATGCTCAAAAGTTCAATTGTCTCTGTCAGTATGGAGACTATCATGTGGATACTGATAAGAAGAAGATGGAGCGATTCCGTGAGGGTATTGATGGTGAACTCTATGACAGGCTAAATTTGATAAAGATTGACAGTTATCCTGAGCTTGTTAATATGGCTATCTCTCAGGAGGACGCCATGAAGAGGGCTCAACAGGATAGGAAAAGGAAGTTTAATCAAGCTTCAGGCAGTGGGCAAGGAAAGAAATTCAAGTTTGTTAAGAAGAATGTGCAGGGTTCCACCCAGCCATCTTCATCAGGACGCTGGATGATGAAGTAGTCACAGTCTAAGCCTTCGGGCAATTTCAGCTATCGCAATACCCAGCAGTCAGCTTCCAGGCCTAGTGCACCCCCACCTTCCCGCAACAATGATGATCGTCGTTGCTATAATTGTGGGCAGCTGGGGCATTATGCCAACAAGTGTACACGCCCTAGACAGCAAAATCAGCAGAGTCAGGGGCAAGGTTCTAAGGCGGGAACCAAGGCAAGAAACAGATTGTGCAAGTGAAGCAGGGTCGTCTAAACTTCACCATAGTTGTTGACCTTCAAGAGGGAGCACTAGTGTTAACGAGTACATTCTCTATCCGTGGTCATCCTATTACTATATTATTTGATTCTGATGCTACTCATAGCTTTATTAATGTGAAAACCATGAGCAACTTGGGTCTAAAGTGGAGTCATACAAATCAGGCCTATATGATTGCCACAACGGGTGGAAAGGTTGCTTCACATCACGTAGCCTTAAAGGTACCACTTGAGATAGGTAGCAAGACCTTCCACACAAATCTTGTCACATTGAGTCTTGATGGGGTAGATGTTATCCTAGGCATGGATTGGATGACTCAACACAAAGTTGTCCTGGATATTTCTGAGAGAAGGATAGAAATAAACTCATGTAATGTCGGAAATTCAATTCTTTACCTTCCTCCCAAAGGCTATAAAGGCTCTTGTGTTTACGCAGTAATAACTACTCAACTTGAGGACATTCCAGTGGTATGTGAGTACATAGATGTCTTTCCAGATGATTTGCCTAGTTTGCCACCAGACAGAGATGTTGAGTTTGTCATTGAGCTACAGCCTGGCACTGCCCCTATTTCTAAAAGATCCTATCGAATGCCACCCAAAGAGTTAGCAGAATTAAAGAAAAACAACTTCAAGAGTTGCTTGATAAGGGCTATATCCGCCCAAGCTCTTCTCCTTGGGGTTGTCCAGCCCTATTTGTGAAAAAAAAGATGGTAGCTTGAGGTTGTGTGTGGACTACCGACCTCTCAATGCGGTGACTATCAAAAATAATTATCTGCTACCCCGCATTGATGTGCTATTTGACCAGTTGGCTGGAGCTAAGGTCTTCTCCAAGATTGATCTTCAGTCTGGTTATCATCAAATCAAAATCTGACCTTGTGATATTCCCAAGACCGCATTCTCTACTCGCTATGGCCTATATGAATTCTTGGTTATGTCTTTTGGTCTCACAAATGCACCAGCTTACTTCATATACCTTATGAATTCCGTATTCATGACGGAGTTGGACAAATTCGTAGTGGTTTTCATTGATAACATCCTTATTTATTCCAAGAATGAAGAAGAGCATGCAGAACACCTTCGCATTGTCTTATAACGCTTGAGAGAGCATAAACTCTATGCTAAGCTCTCCAAGTGTGAGTTTTGGCTGGATAGTGTTAAATTTCTGGGGCACACTATTTCTAGCGAGGGTATATCTGTCGATCCAAGCAAAGTTCAAGAAGTGATGGATTGGCAACCCCCTAAATCAGCTCATCAAATATGCAGCTTTCTAGGCTTGGCTGGTTATTATCGCTATTTTATTCCGGATTTCTCTAGAATTGCCAAGCCCATGACTGGGCTGCTAAAGAAGGGCATAAAATTTGTGTGGAGTGAGGCTTGTGATAAGGCTTTCTGCAAATTAAGGGAACTTTTAACTTCAGTCCCAGTGCTAGCACAGCCGGACAATTCTAAGCCGTATGAAGTTTATTGTGATGCTTCAGGCACGGGTCTTGGTTGTGTCCTTATGCAAGAAAATAGAGTCATCGCCTATGCCTCACGGGCGCTTCGTCCTCATGAAAAGAATTATCCCACACATGACTTAGAGCTAGCAGCGGTTGTTCATGCTTTGAAAAATTGGAGGCATTACCTTATGGGAAACCGCTGCATTATCTTTACTGACCACAAAAGCCTCAAATATATTTTCACTCAAGCTGATCTAAATATGAGGCAAAGAAGATGGTTAGAATTGATAAAAGATTATGATCTTGAGGTTCATTATCATCCTGGAAAAGTGAATGTAGTTGCAGACTCTCTTAGCCGCAAGGCTCACTGCAATAGCCTATCAATAGAACCTTATAGTGACACTCTATGTGAGGATTTGAGAAGGCTTAACTTAGAAATTGTTGAACAAGGAAGCCTAAATGCTATATCCGCTGAGTCTGATTTATTTGATAGAATTGCCAAGGCTCAACTTCAGGATGAGGGCATTCAATTGATAAAACAAATATTGTTAGAAAAAGATCCTAAATACGTTTGCTTCCGTAAGGATGAGAAAAACATAGTCTGGTTTGGGCAACGCCTTGTTGTTCCTGATAATTGGGATTTGAAAAAGGAAATCTTTGATGAGGGTCATCTCTCTAAATTCTCTATCCATCCTGTGAGTAGCAAAATGTACCAAGATTTGAAAGAAAATTTTTGGTGGTCCAATATGAAGGTGGACATAGCCAAATATGTATCGGAATGTGATACTTATCAAAGAATTAAAGCAAGTCATTTGAAAACTTCCGGTATTCTCCACCCTGACCCATACCTTCATGGAAGTGGGATGACATAAGTATGGACTTTGTGTCCGGATTGCCACTCACATCTAGGAATCATGATTCCGTCTGGGTTATTGTGGATAGGTTGACAAAAACAACTCATTTCATTCCAGTCCACACCACTTATGAAGCCAAAGATTATGCAAGTCTTTATATTGAGCACATTGTTCGCTTGCATGGTGTTCCCAAAACTATAATTTCAGATAGAGGTTCTCTTTTTGTGTCACATTTCTGGGAACAGTTACATAAATCACTTGGCACAAAAATTATACGCGGTTCAGCTTATCGTCCTTAGACTGATGGTCAAACTGAGAGAGTGAACCAGATTCTAGAGGACATGTTGCGAGCCTGTGTTATTCATTTTGATAAAAGTTGGGACAAGTGTCTAGCCTTGGCGGAATTTTCTTACGACAATAGCTATCAAGCTAGCTTGAAAATGGCACCTTTTGAGGCTCTTTATGGACGGAGATGTCGCACTCCCTTGAACTGGTCACAAGCCGGTGAGAGGAAATTTTTTGGTCCAGCCTTAGTTAAGGATGCCAAAGAAAAAGTGAGGGTAATCAGAGAAAAATTGAGAATAGCCCAATGTTGGCGGTCGATTTCCGTCAACCTAGCCACATGTTTACCTTCTATGTTGGTATTAATTTGTTATTCACACTAACGATCCTAACCCTGATTATATGTCAAGTTCGCACTCACATGTGGTTTTTGGAGTTTATTGTTTACACAGGAATCGAGAGCTTAAATGAGGACTTCCGGGTAAAGTTCATCAAGGGTTTTACAAGGTGATCACGGACCCCGGGACAAGTCAAGATACAAGATGAACATGACTCCAAATGAACCAAGGACTAAAGCGTGAAGCCGAGAAGTGCTGAGGACCTAGACGAAAGATGCAGGAGTTCATACGCCAAGCACCCTTGTCTAAATCACAAGGAAAATGACGTCAAGGACCCACATGCAACTCGGCAAAAAGTCAGGAAGTCGCGAGAAGCAACACGGAGAAAGACAGGACCGAACTGGGCTGAAGTGGGCCCAGGCCGGTCGGCCCTGGCCGACCGGCCCAACCCACTTCGGGCCCGGTTCGCCGCCCCCTTTGACCTAGCTGTTCCTTGGGTTATTTATAGCCCCTGTGCCTCGAGCCACGCAAGAAGCAATTCGTCATCTGCCGCCGAGGAGCAGAGAAGAGAGGGACACCCTTCCGGAGAGGAGAGGGTCGAGATGGTTGACTAGGGTTTCCCTAGCCGACGTGGGAACCTTGCATGGAAGACCACGTCGGAGTTCTAGAAGCTAGGAGCAAGATCAAGGTAGGATCCCGGTGGTGATCTTGTCCATGTATCATACTTCATGTTGAATTTGCAAGATTGAATCCGATTTCTAGCGATCAAGTGCTTTCACTTCGATTTTATCTTCGCTTGGGTTTTCTTATTCTCCAATCTATTCCGGATAGATGTCTTAGGATGTTCTTGTAGCCATGGTGGCTAGAGGTGCATACCTGACCTACCGAGCGTTTTCAACACGTTCCTCGTGAACATGCTCTTAGATTCACCTACACAATAAGCGGGACATCATGACAGGATGTTGACCACGTGTACGGTAGGTGCCTATGAGGGTTGGAATGGAAGCCAAGATTTAAAGAGGCTTTTAATGAGATTCATTTGCTTTATTCTTCTTGGTTTTGGAACTTCAACAAAAGACCCGATCCAATCTCTAGATTGGTTTTACCTCCTCTTTCTCTTGCTACCTCCGGTGTTTAGTAGGTTAGATGTGTTTTCATGGTTCTTCCTTAGATTAGATGCAAAACCCCTTTTCAAGATCAAAGCGTTTTCCGCTTATTAGATTGGATCTTGCATTACACATTGTTCCACGGATTCGATACCTTGGGTTCACCACTCAAGGGAAGAAGGGTCCCTTGACTACGACGGAGGATTTGTCCGCTTGCAAGTCCAAACGAACTTTGCAACGATAATCAAATGTCAACAAGCCCCTTTTTCTGGCGCCATTGTCGGGGAACAAGTAATCAAGATTCAATCTAGTATTACGTTTGTGAATATTTTCAGTTTTTTCTCGTAATTTTCTTTTGCATCTCTCCATTTTGATCATCCTCAATAAAAAATCAATCTAATCTAGGGTTTTGCTAAACTCTAGTTTTCTTTTAGTTTTTGTATATATTTGGCTAACCCTAATGGGAGATGGACGGCTACATCTCCAACACAAAAACATATATTTTGTGGATGGTCTAGAAAAATTTTGCAGGCAAAGGTGACGTGCAACACGAAGATCTAAAAGCGGAGGCCGGACATCGTCGGAATCTCCAAGAGAAACTCCACCTCCAAGATCAAAAGGAGATCAACCTCATCCTCCACTCATCCTAGAGATCATTCCTCAAGACCGTCGGAGTAACAATCGACGTCGGCAAGGGGGAGATCAAGTGATGGCGAGAGGAGTGCATTCAAGGTATGTAACGTGGTCAATATAAAATACATTCTACCTCATCGTTACATAGGAAGAGAGGAGCCAAAGGAGAATGAAGCGGAGACACAAAAGTTGTTGCATCCGTCAAGACCAAGAATCAACGCCCGCCTGTGAAGACCAAAAAGATGACTAAGCCGAAGAATAAACCTACACCAAGGCCAAGGATGGTGTAGAAGTGGGGTCCCCAAGATTGCAACGCCCATAAAGAGCGTGGATCCGAAGTGAAGAAGAGAAGAAGTCTAGATATAGACTATAAACGAAGCGCTTTGCGGGAGGCAACCCGTTCGTCGAGTCAAGAATAAGCTACCGGGAGGACAACCCGATCAAGAATAAGCTACTGGGAGGGCAACCCGGAAGATTTCCGAATTTCAAGTAAGTGAGTCTTAGAATTTGCTACGCAAAATATTTTATTAACTCTTAAGTGGTTGAACAAGTTTTTGGAGAACCTTTTGTTTTCTCAGTCGTTTTATTTGGATTTTTCGATCATAAACCAATGACATGAGCCATCCCATGATTTATTTGCCTCTTTTCGAGAAACTAGTACCAAAAATTCAGATTCTGTCCAAGCCTTTCATCCTCTCCATGATGTTAAGGTTGGCTAGTCTTTCATGTTAAAAACACACGAGTAGAGCCTTGCTATGTTCCTTAATGGTTTTTAATCTTTGACGCATGGCCGGACTTGTGTGAACCTTGATTTTTGGTTTCTTTCAACTTGACATCTACCGGTTTCTCTAGAATTAGAATTTTTCTAAGCCCCATTGGCTTTATTTCTATTCAAAATCTCTCTCTCATGTTTGGCCAAAATTAGAACCTAAACCTATGCCCCCACGGTCAAGTCGTAGGAGCTTGCTATCAATTAATGAAAGCAATCGATCCCGGTGCAACCAAAATAAATTTTACAATTGTTTCGGATGCCTAAAATCTCCTCTAATGATATATTTGGACTCATCACTAGCGCTGAGTTAATTTTTAAAATTTCAAAATTAGAGGAGTAACTAGCATCTAAACATGATCAAGGGGAGGTTTTTGATCTTGATTAACATATAGTGCTCCATGATGCATCTTGGGAAAGCATCAATCGTTTGGCATCTTGGGCATTTGCAAAGGACAAGCACGGGGGAAGCTGTTGACATTTCTAAACGTCGATCACTTAAGAATAGATTGGAATTCCATCCTTAGCGTCAGCGCTAGAAATGCTTGTTGGCATTTCCCAATGTCACAACTAATAGCGCAGTTAGCGTGAATATTGAGACTTGCCATAGGTTAATCTAAACGATCATGAACGAATCCGCAAGTGCACAGATAAACCATTGTAGCATTTCCCCAAGGAAAGAGAGTATTCCAAGGGTATTGAATCCAAGGAAGGCAATGGCGGATATCTTAGACTTATGCTTTTGCTCTGAATGTAAACCAAGAGATAGATATAGGGAAAACACACTCAAAGGTAGGGGTAAGATAAAAGATAATAGGGGTAGTGTGACACACACACCTCAAATCTACCTCTACTCTAGCACACTACGGCTTAGGGGGAACATACGAGTTAGCTCTAGGTTCTAATATACTAAACATACAAAGCTAGAAGATACAAGAGATAAGCATGAGTATTGCATGAGGGAAACATGGTTCAGCACCCAGGTACAAATGGGGAGCTAGCCCGCGACGACCAGCACTCTGCGAAACCAGACTTTAGACTCCTATAGCAGGTACCCCAACACGAAGGTTGCCCTAGGATCCAACAGGGCTGTCACCACCTGAGGACCGACCTCTCGTTACGGGGGGTATGCTCATAACTATCGTAGCCAGACAACCCAGGCACCATGCCTACGTTGCTGCTAGACTTCACCCGACCCGGGCTATTGTGACCCAGGGTGAGAGCCACCAGAAGACTGGTCAACTAGACCGAGTACCGTAGCTTGAACACAGACCCCATGCAACACTCTCATGCTATCTAACAAGATCAACTAAGGCTAGACATACGAACAGATATGAACTCTCTTATGTCTAATCAACAAGATCAAAGGGTCGTGTTCGTGAAGAACACGAGCCTCTAACTTATGAACAAACACATAAGGAAGGAGTTTATCAACCTTCAAGTGGATCAAAAGGTAGTGTTCACGAAGAACACAAGCCTCTAAATGATGAACAGAGGATGAACTCAAGAACACATCAAGAATATGATCTACCATGACTTTATATGAAATAGATGAATAACTGAAGTAGATCAAAGTCATACAAAGAAATAAATATAAAAGAGAACTCATACCTAAACTTCCAAGAGGACTTGGAACCTGAAGAAGAGCTACTCTAGCCTACCCCCTAGCCTTGGAAACTAAAAGTGAGAGGAGAATGAGAGAGTTGTTGACATTGCTAACGTCATCGACTAGAAACGGATATAAGATCCATCTCTATCGACGGCACCAGAAATGCAAAGGTATATCTTAACATGATGCTAAGTGTATATCAGATGTTGCTTTCAGATTAAACTAAAAGGTGAACTCTGACACGATTCCTAGCACAACTCGATATAGGTTGTCCGCCCTGACTGGTGTGCCAGAAAACGCATAGATATGGTATTCTTACATATGCCTTGGATCTCTAGAAAAGAAGATATATATAAACAGGGAATCCGCAAGCGCACAGATATGAATATACCATTGTAGCATTTTAACCAGGAGTAAAACCAGGTATCGTATTTATATTCTACCACAGGGAAAGAAGTCTTTCTAATCCATAATAGCTAATACATGCTCATCTCTCAGTTTTATAATGTAGAGTGGCCAAAATATATCAATTGCTATAAACAGGGGTAAGTCACATAAAGATAAAGATATTGATAGCATTGTTCAAGTCATAACATCATGAGCAGCTAGAAAGTGTCATTATAGCAAGAGAAACATAGCAAAGTCTAGTTAGAGAGGATACTCCTCGGTAACTCTAAACTATATGTCAATGCAAACTATGATTAGTGCAAACATTTAACAATCATGGAAGAAGAACTATTATATCAATGCATGGGGAGACTATCCAGGAGGATCAAGGCCGAAACTTGAAACAACCCAAACAGTATAAGACTCCACTAGTCCTATACACGGGGGGTGGACTGCGAAGGACTCAATAGTGCTGTCACCACCACGATCTACCACACGACCCGGCATATAGGGTGCAATCGCAGATAAATACAATATAAGCACCATGCTTACACTGTCTTTACCGTTCACCCATGTTAACAAATGATCTAGGTGAGGGCTATACGACTCCATACATGAATATAAAGGCAAATCAACTATGCTAAACATGTAATCATAATAAACACCAAAGCATATAATGTCGAATATAATCATTGATAAGAACATATGTCTGTATAACAAATGTAAGGAACTAGATAAGAACTTACAAGAGCGAAGCTAGATCAGTATCTCGATCAGCCTCTAGACGATCAGGAGCTAAGTAGACGCCTTGCCTCCTCCTAGATCTAGACTAGCTAGCTACTCTGCTATATGGTGTTTCTAGGGCGTAGTATCTCTGACTTGATGACTTGATCTGGTGTATGCAAACTCATGTTTCCAGATGCCTCTGCCAGGGGGCAGGGGGGCTGCTTATATAGCCCTGAGGGGTAGACGTGCGCCGTTTGATCAAACCGACCTAACGAGTGGTTTAGATTGATCCTCATAGGCGGTGGAAGAACCTTCTGGAAGTAGGGCTGAGGTGGCGCCCGGGGGAGGCCGACCGGCCCCACCACCAGGCCGATCGGGCTAGGGTGGGCCCCCTCGGGGCCCACTTCGGCCAGGTGGTCCGTCGCTTCTTCTAGATGCTTCTTTCTTGGGTGCCAAGTCACATTGAGTTCCGGAGCCTTCTGGAGTCTTCTAGATTTGATTCTTTTAGCACTTTTCCCGAATGGTTCCTGGATTTATATAATTTACCAAATCTCCAGAAAAACTGTTAGTGGCACCCTATTCTAAGTTGATATTAACATTTATGCCCTTTTCTCATGTTTAGTTGACTTATAAATATATAGGATAAGATGTGTCAACAAACTCCCCCAAGCTTACCCTTTGCTAGTCCCTAGCAAAGATATGCTTTAGCAGGATCAGGAGTTGCTACAACGCTTTCACACCTCTGAAGTACTATGGTTGTCAAAAAAAACCAATTCTCCTCAACAAGATTGCTCTCTCTTACCTTCAACCTTTAAGCATAGCCTTTTCATAAATCTTGAGCAAATAAAAGACAAAACAATCAAGTCAAGCAGTATATCTCAAATTCTTTGATCAGCTATCATCCTGGGGTTTTGCACATTTTTTCAGATAAAACTCAGAGATCCTGTGTATGACCTTCTCAAGCATGGAGTCACACTTGGCAAGATATGTATGGATGATAGTGTTGGATGGATGAGGGTGAAAGGTGGTAAGCCTTTTAGCCTAGCTCTTGGACTATATCTCTCTTTCTAAGATTTTTAAGATCTGGGCTTTCCATTCTTGGACAGGTGGGCTCTACTCGCCCCGGACTTTTGTCCATTTTTCTCTCTCCTTAGAGATGTGGGCTCTACTCGCCCTCGGACACGTGTCCATTATTCATCTCTAAATTTATTTTAGGGAGGTAGGCCCTTCTCGCCTAGTATGACACTTGTCCTTTTCTCTCCCTCTCTCTTCTCACTTTTTCCTCTCTCTCTTTTTTTTCGAATGTAGCCCCAGAATCCTTTTTAACATTGAGAGAGATATATCCTAGAGTTGCATGAGCTATATGGCTTGATGGAAAATGCGTACTTCCATGTCAGAAGCAGCATAAATGGTGGAATGGAATGATCTTGATGTGTATGACAAGCTCTTAAGGATCATAGACACAGGAACTCATCATATAAAATTTCATTATTTTTAAGATAAATCCAGGAATCAAGCTTCTCTAGGAAAATGATCAATAACAACTCAACTTTTCATGAATCATCTTTCAAGGCCTAGACTCAGATTAAGCATGTACTTGCACAGGTTTTGGGTTTAGAGCAAATTAAGCATTTAAGCTTCAGGAGAATCTAGGTCTGAAAACTAAGCACTTTTAAAAGGAATTACGGCGGAGCAACTATTCATCATCTCCAAGCATATATCATCAAGATCATTATTAAAGAGAAAAGCCAACTAGCAGACTCTAGCATTTTATTCAAACTAAGACTTTTAACTAATACTCAAATAACTAGCTAAAAACATAGGATAGTGATACTTATCATGATAACTGGGGGTGCTCTCCCCCAAGCTGGATCTTGAAGTGATTCTTGATTCATCCTTGGAACTTGTTTGCCTTCAGGTCCTTATTAAATTCTCCCCGTAAATATTAGTCTCGCACAAACCCGAAGGAACAAATTCTAGGATTATGCTGTGAGCCTTCATGTGCCCACTTCTTTTTGGGTTTTTCTAAAATGTGTGGATCTTCATGTGCCCACGTATTTTTGTGAATTTTTATATGCAAAAGGGATGCTAAAACAAAAACATGTGAATGCAAATTTTTTTTATTTATTTTTTTATGCCACCATGGTACGGAGTACATGGGGCCTTAAAGAATGCAAAAGCAGAAAATATTTTTATGATTTTTTTTCAATAAAGGTATAGGGAAATAAACATGCTAAAATATGTAGTGCAGAATATAAAGATAAATACCGAGTTACCTCTCGGCGAGAGTTTAGAGTACTTACTCCCATGGCGTAGATGTAGTGGCCATTGATTGATCAGTTGATGACGCGGGTAGTGATTGGTCTTCCGAAGGTGTACTTTGATCTTTCTTCCTCCAAATTTGTTTCTTTGGTGGAGACCTTTCTGGAGTAACAGGTTCAGAATACTGGGCTGGTAGAAGCTGAGCGGACTTCTCTTCTTCAATGTTCTTGACATCCGTCAACTTTGTGTTCAGCTTGCGTTGTAATTTCTGAAGGCGTCTCCGCGTTTTGTTCTTCTTGGGCTGCTCAAGATCAGTATAAGTATTGAAATAGCAGCATACCTTTTCATTTCTGAACTAGAAGTGGATCTCGCCAGTCCTGATGTAGATGATTGCTCTTGTTGTGTTCAGGAACGGTCTTCCAAGCACGATGGGAGGATCTTGCTCATCTCCCATGTCTATGACTAAAAAGTCAGTCAGGACATAGTGGTCCTTTATCTTGACAGGTACATCTCGTGCAATTCCTTCCGGGAACCGTTGTGATTGATCCGCCATCTGCAACATTATATATGTGGAATACAAAGGCATGTCACCATATATTAATTCGTAGGTTACCTTAGACATTAGGTTGGTGCCCGATCCCGTGTCGCAGACAACTCGCTGGAAGTTCCATTGATTGATGGAGCAGTGGATTGATGGAACTCCAGGGTCTTCAAGCTTTGGTAGTAATGGTGAAGGGAACAGGTTCTCATTCTCTGATTGAATCGTGTTGATCATCCAAACTTCCTCCACATGCGGTTGAGGTCGATTGTTCTTCTTATTCCTCCTTCTATCTCTTCTCTTCTTCTCGACAACTGGCTCGTGTTCTTGGGGGTAAGGATATCGGGGGTGTGCAGGAGCTTTTAGGACCTTGTTCTTGAAATTGAATCTCTCCTTTCTCCCATTGATGGTGAAGACGATCTTAGCGGCGTCGGCGTAGATGATGGCTTTGGCTGTGGCAAGGAAAGGACGCCCCAAAATGATTGGAGCGTTCTCACTTCCCCCAGTCTCGACAACAACGAAGTCGGCAGCCACGTAGGAGCGTCCTACCCCCAGACATATGTCGTCTAGGGTGCCCTCGGGATAGCATAGTGACAGGTCTGCAAGCTGCAAGCATATGGTTGTATACAATAAAGGTGAACCATTGATTTTCTTATATATTACCTTAGGCATTATGTTGACGCTAGACCCAAAGTCACAAAATGCATTCTTGAAGGTGTAGGCTCCAATAGTGATGGTGATGATGGGCCTTCCTGGATCTCCTCTTTTGGCGGGCATGCCCCAGTCAGTCCATCTTGGGCCTTCTTCTGTCTTACTCGAACATAGATCTGCAGAATAGATATCGACAAGATTTGCAGATTCCAATTCTTCCGGCTGGCCCGGAATCTTACCTGGGTTAGCCGTGGGAACAGATGATGCCAGCTGAGAAATCTGAGATTCTAGCATTTTATTAAAACTATGTTGGTTCTTGATGGCAGAAGAAAACCTTTCCATTTTATTACTAATAGTTTCTAGCATTTTATCATTGGAAGCTAACTTCTTAGACAGATTATCCATAATTCTACCCTGGTTTTGGACTAAGTCTCTTAAAGGTGAGAAATTATTGGAAGAATTATTACCTGAATAGTTACCTGGGTAGTTGGTCCTCTGCTGAGTCCATCCTTAGTTCTGCTGGGGACGATATTGGTTGTTATTGTTGATGTAGTTCACGTCCTCCTCCAGCTGAGGGCATTGACTCCCTGAGTGTCCAGTGTTTCCACACTCTTCACAGGTCATGCGGGATTCGAAGAGTTGCATGACTTCCTTCTTCTCAGGGGCTTTGTCTTCAAGCCTCTTCATCAGTAAATCCATTTTGGCAGACAGCATGTCTACCTCCTTGAGCTAGTGCATTCCTCTTTCTTTCTTGCGGGGTTGACGTTCCTCGTTCCAAGCTTGATTGGACGCCATCTTTTCCACAAGGTTAGTAGCTTGAGTAAGTGTAAGGGACAGGAAAGCACCTCCAGCTGCAGCATCCATCGTTTCATGGGTGTTGGTAGAGAGCCCGTGGTAGAAGGTCTGCAAGAGCAACCAATTTTCCATTCCATGATGTGGGCATTCCGAAATGTAGTCTTGAAAGCGCTCCCATGCTTTAGGAACAGATTCCTCGTGTTGCTGCTGAAAACTCGAAATTTTCCCCCATAAGGCATTGGTTTTGCCTATAGGAAAGAACTTTGCCAGAAAGGCAGTACAACACAATGTCCAAGTTGTAAATTTGTCTTTGTTAGAGTAAAACCATTGCTTCGCTCGCCCCAATAATGAGAATGGGAATAAACGAAGTAGGACTGCATCACTTGGCACATCTTTGATCGTGAAGGTGCTACATATCTCCAAGAAATGTTGAAGGTGTTTGTTGGCATCTTCATGAGCTTTTCCACAAAATTGGCTAGCTTGTACCATGTTGATCAGTGCAGGCTTGAGCTCAAAAGCAGCATTTCCTACAGCGACTGTCGGACCAGTACGAATGTTGTCCGGGGTCGGTGCGGAGTATTCGCGTAGGGACTTGTTTGCCATTACTTCAAACGTGGGTGTTAAGCTTCGCGCTGTTGAATCTCCCAAGGCAGAAGTCGTGGGCCGAGAATCAGGAGACCTGAGCTTTGACCTTGCCTTCCTTAAGATTTTCTCTGGATCTGAAACAAAGCTTTCTGGAAGATTCTTATTCATACATTACCCTGAAATAAGATAGACAAAAGTGGAAAGAACAAGGGTAAGCCTGTTTAAGCAATGATAATTTGGGTTCTCGATACATTATGTGTGAGAGATGCATGCATGCTATTACTGAAACTTTTTCATCAAGGCTATAGACTTTCTTTCCCCGGCAACGGCGCCAAAAAATGCTTGTTGACATTGCTAACGTCATCGACTAGAAACGGATATAAGATCCATCTCTATCGACGGCACCAGAAATGCAAAGGTATATCTTAACATGATGCTAAGTGTATATCAGATGTTGCTTTCAGATTAAACTAAAAGGTGAACTCCGACACGATTCATAGCACAACTCGATATAAGTTGTCAGCCCTGACTGGTGTGCCAGAAAACGCATGGATATGGTACTCTTACATATGCCTTGGATCTCTAGAAAAGAAGATATATATAAACAGGGAATCCGCAAGCGCACAGATATGAATATACCATTGTAGCATTTTAACTAGGAGTAAAACCAGGTATCGTATTTATATTCTACCACAGGGAAAGAAGTCTTTCTAATCCATAATAGCTAATACATGCTCATCTCTCAGTTTTATAATGTAGAGTGGCCAAAATATATCAATTGCTATAAACAGGGGTAAGTCACATAAAGATAAAGATATTGATAGCATTGTTCAAGTCATAACATCATGAGCAGCTAGAAAGTGTCATTATAGCAAGAGAAACATAGCAAAGTCTAGTTAGAGAGGATACTCCTCGGTAACTCTAAACTATATGTCAATGCAAACTATGATTAGTGCAAACATTTAACAATCATGGAAGAAGAACTATTATATCAATGCATGGGGAGACTATCCAGGAGGATCAAGGCCGAAACTTGAAACAACCCAAACAGTATAAGGCTCCACTAGTCCTATACACGGGGGGTGGACTGCGAAGGACTCAATAGTGCTGTCACCACCACGATCTACCACACGACCCGGCATATAGGGTGCAATCGCAGATAAATACAATATAAGCACCACGCTTACACTGTCTTTACCGTTCACCCATGTTAACAAATGATCTAGGTGAGGGCTATACGACTCCATACATGAATATAAAGGCAAATCAACTATGCTAAACATGTAATCATAATAAACACCAAAGCATATAATGTCGAATATAATCATTGATAAGAACATATGTCTGTATAACAAATGTAAGGAACTAGATAAGAACTTACAAGAGCGAAGCTAGATCAGTATCTCGATCAGCCTCTAGACGATCAGGAGCCAAGTAGACGCCTTGCCTCCTCCTAGATCTAGACTAGCTAGCTACTCTGCTATGTGGTGTTTCTAGGGCGTAGTATCTCTGACTTGATGACTTGATCTGGTGTATGCAAACTCATGTTTCCAGATGCCTCTGCCAGGGGGCAGGGGGGCTGCTTATATAGCCCTGAGGGGTAGACGTGCGCCGTTTGATCAAACCGACCTAACGAGTGGTTTAGATTGATCCTCATAGGCGGTGGAAGAACCTTCTGGAAGTAGGGCTGAGGTGGCGCCCGGGGGAGGCCGACCGGCCCCACCACTAGGCCGATCGGGCTGGGGTGGGCCCCCCTAGTGGCCCACTTCGGCCAGGTGGTCCGTCGCTTCTTCTAGATGCTTCTTTCTTGGGTGCCAAGTCACGTTGAGTTCCGGAGCCTTCTGGAGTCTTCTAGATTTGATTCTTTTAGCACTTTTCCTGAATGGTTCCTGGATTTATATAATTTACCAAATCTCCAAAAAAACTGTTAGTGGCACCCTATTCTAAGTTGATATTAACATTTATGCCCTTTTCTCATGTTTAGTTGACTTATAAATATATAGGATAAGATGTGTCAACAAGAGTGGTGTGTGAGAAATGGGAGCCCCTCCCCTCCTATTTATAGAGGGATACAAGGCTTGCTCGGATGCCCAAATGGCCCCTAAACACCCAGGACTGCAGCAAGTGACCAATGAGGAGCAACCACGTGGAAGGCCAGGATAGGGCGCCACTAAGGCGGTTCGGCCGATCCTAGGATCGGCCGACCCCCTAGGGCGGCCCCACCTGGTGTGCTTCCTCTGGTTGACTGCCTTGTGGGCCCTCTGATCCATCCTCGGTGCATGGCTTGATTTGGTATCCGAGGTGGGCCCTTTGATCCATGTGAAGTCCATGTGGCGTCCTCTGATTCGTCGATGAGTGCCTCCCCTGGATCGATGACGTGTCTTGCCATGTTTCCTTTGGTGGCAGCCACCTCCTCAGCTGAGTTGGCATGGTTTCTTCATAGGAGTGGAGTTTCCATCTCTTTTAAGGGGTAAATCACCTACATACAAATAATCTCCAAGGACAAGTGGAACTACATTATTCAAACCTAAATGCTAGTAAATAATGCATATGCCTCCATTTATGTGAGAATATTGAGGGTTGGAAATGGTGAATTTCCACCGTCAACAGAAGCAAGGGCTTTGTTTTGCAGGAAATCATTGGAAGCACATGAGGCAAGGGAACAAAGAAGTGACATAAAGCAAAATAATGGAGGTGGGACTCTAAATCACACAAGCAAAGGAGTGGTTGTGAACGTTTGGGTGATGGAATCTCATGGGTCACGGGGTAAGTATTTTATTCATTTGTTAATTCGTGTTCTTGAGCCCATAAGTTTTGGAAACAACCTAGAAATTTTTTTTTGAGTTCCATAGGGTTGTTGGATCTTGTCATGTAATCGCCGATCCTTTTGTTTTTGATCTATTGTTCATGTTGATGTTGCTTTCATGTCACACCTCAATAGATTGGTTTCACCATGATAGGCGGTTGCATGTTCAAGTATTCATAAACCCTTTGGGCAAACATCACTCCTATCTTGTGCACCTCACACTTCACCCTAAGAATAATAAACTCCACCCTCCATATTCTTTCTTTGTGTGTTTTTCCACCGACAAGAAACCCCCGGGGGAGTTGTTTGTGACTTTGTGCAGTAAGGCAAGATAAGAGAAATCATGAACATCATCCTCGGAAGGAAGACACGATCATCATCGTCGGAGTCATCATCAAGCTCTTCGAGGAGGCACTCGGTCTCCGAGTCTCCCCGAAGCATGGAGGAAGACGTGGCACCACCGAGGAGTGGCACAGTGCCCCTTGGTGGCATAAGGAGTACACGAAGCTCGTCCATGCGGTACACCAAACCGCAAGGACACACGGAGGAGCCACTCATTCCACCACGATGCTCAACTCGTTCATCCACTCCACCACCATACACTCCGAGACATCCCAATGGATTCATCACGAAGACGGAGAAGGAGGAGGAGAGGCTTGTTCGTCTTGAGAGGAGGCTTGCCAAATGTTGACTTCAATGACGCCCTCCAAGTGAAGGATTCTACTCGGATATCAAATCTTGAGCAACCTTGGATGGGTGCAATTCTTTAATGGAGTTGGTGTGACTACTCACAAGGAGCTTGCCTTGGAAATTCTCATACATTGGCACCGGTCATTAATGAAGGGGTGTCATGCCTCTCATTCCACCTTGAAGATAAAGAGCAACTAGTTCCTTATGAATATATTGGAGAATTACTCGGTTACAAGAGGGAAGCCCCGGAGCAAGTTGATGTCCAAGAAAATATGTTAGAAGAATTTTTGGGAATGATTTCGGGAGAAGATAACAAGGAACCCAAAATTTCTCCTTGTCGGGATTTCTTTGGGATTGAGTACATGAAGCAAGGAAAATTTATTAATGGAGATGAGAGGAGAAGGTACAAGTTGACAAAGATTAATGTTCCTCTTCCCAACATGAGGTTGAGATCAAATGAAGACAAAATTGGTTAGAGGAAGGATTTCTTGTACCGGCAAAAAAAAAGATTAAGAACAAGGTAATTCAACATGTCAATTAAAATCTTAAGACTAATGTTTTGTGGAGATTTGTTTGTTCAAGCAATAGGAATTGGAAGCAATCACGATGCCCTCGAAATCACAAGATCAAGCTCTTCAACATCTTCGAAGTCTGTTCGTGTCAAGTTTTGCACAGCCTCATGGGAAGAACAACAGGGTATCTTTGGATATTTAGAAACCCCACGAAGTTACGCTTCCAATGAGTCAAGAATCAAATCGATCGGAGGTTCCTACAAGCGGATATGGCCGAATCACCGATGATTGCACGTCCTGAAAATTTCTGGACAGCAAGCAAAGCTGAAGTGAAACAACCATAACTCCCTCATTTGGACTCCGATTAAGATGGATGAGTACCCGTTGGAAAGGTAATTTTATAAATTTTTCAATAGAAACATATTTTGGTATATGTTCTGTTATGTATACTGGGGGGAATCCAAAGAAGAGGCAGCTGCAATATGATGAGAACAAGATGGCGAAGGTGAGGACGACAACAACAAAGAGGAGCTTAGGGAATGCTTCCGTTAGACCACTCATGAAGAAATTCAGAGACTTGGAACAAAACAAAGACCCCTGGAGCATTGGCAAATGAAGACACGAGTTGGCGGCATCCGACGCAAGGAGATGTTTGAAGAAGACCACAATGGACTACACACATAAGACAACATCCAATAGCGCGGATATTTTTAGGCTCTCACATGAAGGTGGAATTACATGAAGACATTTAAGACATGTGTGAAGCCCCGCAAATAAAAGAAAAATTGTGGGATAGGGATCATCCTCCGCGGCCCAAGGCGAAGGAGAAGCTGCACATCAAGATAATAAACAACCGCATGGAGGGATTCCGATGACACCACCATATGGAGGAGTGTGCCAATGCAAGCATGGGGGAGTGGGGCAGCCACGCCACCACATCCTCCATCATACATGGTTCCTAACAAAGTTTTCATGGTGCCCCGTCCAAACCAATGCAAGTCAAATGGAAGAAGGGACCGCAAACATTGCCTATCAAGTTGGTCGCCTTCACATATCACCGCCGGAATAATTTCAAGGAGGACCGGCGCAACCATGCTACAAGCAAGATCATCAATATCAACCACCGTAAGATGAAGAATGAAGAAGGAAGAAGAAGAAAAATAATAATGATGCCTTCAACTTCGGTTTGATTTTCCCTCTTTCCTTTTTCTTAATTTTCAGTTTTTATGTTTATATATGCGTAGCATTTTCTGTTTTTATTTATTTTCAGCATATGTGTTAGTAGTAGTGCTTGCTTTAAATCAACATGAATAAAGTTTGCCACCAAGTTTATCACCTTTAGTGAAGATAATAAGTTGATGCCATGTTGATATATTATGGAAGTTGCCGCTTTACTCATCTTTGTGCTTGTTTTATGCATGTTTAAGCTAGTGCTCTCTTTTAATATGAATCTGAAATTTAATTAAATGCTAGCTTAAATCTTGTGTGGAGGTTATGATAATTCAAGTCCCATAGTTCTTTTTCGTTGCTCTCAATTTTGAATGAATCAAAGAACCTTTTTATTCTCAAAAAGTTTTGCTAACCTTGTCATGAGTACCGCTTGCATTTTGCTCTACCCATCCAAAGCCCAAACTTACTTGAGTGCAAAACATTTGTATATACAAGATTTATTTTTGGGTGTATTAATTCAAGGCCTGATTTCTCTGGCCCGAGACTAAGAAGATGGTCATTCTGTTTTTGCGTATCGTTCTTTATGCTAGCCTCTTCTATCCGTGCATTGTGTGTTTCCACATTGGGAATTTCGCAAACCTCGCCGGATATCCAACCAAAACTCAAATACATTTTTTTTGTGTTCACCTCCTTGACCACAACCCAATATATGAGTCTGGATGAATATTTTGGAGAAGAATACAAGGAAGGCACTTCAAGTGAGAAAGGGAAACTTCCAAAAGGATCCCTAGAAGATTTTTCGAGTGTCTCTCTCTAAGAAAAAAATGAGAGCTTCAATTCCCACCTTGGCATATTTATCACCTCTTTTGCCCAAGGACGAGCAAATGTCTAAGCATGGGGGGTTGCCAAAGAAGTGCTAGTATAGTCTAGAGTTCAAGGGGAGCAAATAAAAAAAGAAGAAAAAAAGGAGAGAAAAAGTATGATGAAAGAAAAAAATGATGAAAAAATGATAAAGAAGAAAAAGTATGATGAGAAAAAGAAAGAAAGAAAGAAAAAAAATAAAGCTCCACGGTTCTCTAGCTATGTTTAGTACTTTTTGAGTTTTCAAAAGGATTCAAGATCAAGACCCATACTCATCTTTCCAACCATGTGCAATCCGATAACGAGGACTTCGTTTGTGCCTCGGGATCACTCTTTGCCATTTGCACATGTCCACCTATCTAAAAGTGTGTGTATTTTTCTCTCCGCCCTCCTTGATAACATTATTTTTCCAATGACCTTTTTGACAAGTCTCGGTAAGACCATGAGAAGCTAGTCTTGTTTTAATAATATCTCAACTATAATATCTTGGTAGGACTAAACTTTCCTATAGCTCCATATAAAGATTTCCACCGTATACTTTGAGAGAGGAAAGGAGTAGAACAAGTAGACTTGAGAGACAAGATGAGATGAGAGTACATGAGCAAAGTGCAAGATGGTTATTATTGATCTTGGTAAAGCAATTTTTCTCTTTATCTCATTCTTTATTTTTCAAAATCTCTGAGATTTGTTTAAAAATTTGAGAGCATGATCAAGTACATGTGGAAAGAGCTTGAATGATATCTACCCTCCATAAAGATAAAAGTTAGTACATTATGGAACTTTAATGAATATAAATTTAGAGAGCATTATGTTTTCTTATGTATGATCAAGTGCAGGGTGTAAATATTGAAAGGCAACAATGATATCCATTGAAGGCTTACTCGAGGACGAGCAAGGTTTAAGCATGGGGGGATGTTGGCGGTCGATTTCCGTCAACCTAGCCACATGTTTACCTTCTATGTTGGTATTAATTTGTTATTCACACTAACGATCCTAACCCTGATTATATGTCAAGTTCGCACTCGCATGTGGTTTTTGGAGTTTATTGTTTACACAGGAATCGAGAGCTTAAATGAGGACTTCCGGGTAAAGTTCATCAAGGGTTTTACAAGGTGATCACAGACCCCGGGACAAGTCAAGATACAAGATGAACATGACTCCAAATGAACCAAGGACTAAAGCGTGAAGCCGAGAAGTGCTGAGGACCTAGACGGAAGATGCAGGAGTTCATACGCCAAGCACCCTTGTCTAAACCGCAAGAAAAATGATGTCAAGGACCCACATGCAACTCGGCAAAAATTCAGGAAGTCGCGAGAAGCAACACGGAGAAAGACGGGACCGAACTGAGCCGAAGTGGGCCCAGGCCGGTCGGCCCAGGCCGACCGGCCCAGCCCACTTTGGGCCCGGTTCGCCGCCCCCTTTGACCTAGCTGTTCCTCGGGTTATTTATAGCCCCCGTGCCTCGAGCCACGCAAGAAGCAATTCGTCATCCGCCGCCGAGGAGCAGAGAAGAGAGGGACACCCTTCCGGAGAGGAGAGGGTCGAGATGGTTGACTAGGGTTTCCCTAGCCGATGTGGGAACCTTGCATGGAAGACCACGTCAGAGTTCTAGAAGCTAGGAGCAAGATCAAGGTAGGATCCCGGTGGTGATCTTGTCCATGTATCATACTTCAAGTTGAATTTGCAAGATTGAATCCGATTTCTAGCGATCAAGTGCTTTCACTTCAATTTTGTCTTGCTTGGGTTTTCTTATTCTCTAATCTATTCCGGATAGATTGCTTAGGATGTTCTTGTAGCCATGGTGGCTAGAGGTGCATACCTGACCTACCGAGCGTTTTCAACACGTTCCTCGTGAACGTGCTCTTAGGTTCACCTACACAATAAGCAGGACATCGTGACAGGATGTTGACCACGTGTACGGTAGGTGCCTATGAGGGTTGGAGCGGAAGCCAAGATTTAAAGAGGATTTTAATGAGATTCGTTTGCTTTATTCTTCTTGGTTTTGGAACTTCAACAAAAGACCCGATCCAATCTCTAGATTGGTTTTACCTCCTCTTTCTCTTGCTACCTCCAGTGTTTAGTAGGTTAGATGTGTTTTCATGGTTCTTCCTTAGATTAGATGCAAAACCCCTTTTCAAGATCAAAGCGTTTTCCGCTTATTAGATTGGATCTTGCATTACACATTGTTCCACGGATTCGATACATTGGGTTCACCACTCAAGGGAAGAAGGGTCCCTTGACTACGATGGAGGATTTGTCCGCTTGCAAGTCCAAATGAACTTTGCAACAATAATCAAACGTCAACACCCAAGAAAGGCAAAAGAGTCATTATGACAAGGGAAAGGCCTCCGCCTGACCCATGAAGGCCTGCGCCGCGTCTAAGCGTGCGCCGGACCGACAGGCAGCGGGCCCGTTGGCCACGCACTGGCGCACGGTCGAGCCGCGAGCCTCTCGCGCATGCGGCAATGCCGCGTCAAGAGGGTCGACATCCGCCTCGTCTTCGTCGCGACCTCACACGCCGCGTCTAAAACCGGAAATGCAGCTCTTGTCGCCGTTTTCCCGCACCGCCGGCTCGCCATAACCGCCGCCGCCGCCATGAACTCTACCCTCGGTCGCAAACCAGCACCACCCGACCCCTTCCTCTCCTCCCTCTAGCCCTTCCACACTTCCACCGTCGCCGCAGACCTCCAATTCTAGCCGCCGTCGTCGGCACGCCAGGCTTCGGCGGGCGCAGGCCTGCGCGCCGCCGTAGCTGCTTGCCGGTGCGACCGCCGGCCGGGCCAACACCACCCGACGCAGCAGGTGAGTGCCCTAGGGCCTCCCAGCCGCTCAACCGCCCCGCTCCGGCTCTCCTCCGACCGCCGGAGTTCACCCCTGCGCCGGCAGGGGCTTGTTCGTGGCGATTACTTTCTTTTGAGGGAGTTTTATGTAAAGTAGGGACGTATATGTAATTTCTGAAAAATAATTCAAGGGTCTGGTTGTAAATGTTGTTCTAGGTTTTGGTTGAAACTTTGTAAATGCATTAAAAATGTAGAAAATTCATAAAAATGTAAATCTAGTTGTGTTGGATTTTTTGTGAAGAGATCTACAATTTCTAGAAAAGGTGTATAGGGTTTTTCTGTAAAGTTTTAAAGTGAAAATTCAAACTCAGTTTGCGGTACTTTTATTGTAGTTTAAAATGTACTCATGCAATGAAGATGAAATTTGGATATGTTATTCTTTATACCATGTTTAGATCCGTAACCAAATTTGACACATATTTGGTGTGTAGATTTATAGTTATGATTTTTAGAGTCTTTATGTTAGGTTAAGCTTGATGCTTTTTATAGTCCCCTCAAGAAATAATTTCTTTAAGCACCAATGCACCCTAGGATTTTTTTCATGATGAATATCATCTCTGGAAAAATAATTATGATTTTAGGACTTGGTTTGAATGCTGTTTTGTCTTTAACTTTGTGTAGGATGATAAATTGATAACTTGAAGAATGTGATAGATCCAATTTTGTGTGTTGGTCAGTAGCTTAGAATTGTCATGAATGAACTGTAGGAAAAAGTTGAGGTCAAAAAGATTAGTAAATCTTTTTGTAGGATTTAATGAACTTAAGCTAAGCTGAAATTTGTCTTTTCACCTAAATTAATTTATATAAGATCTGAGACTAATTTTTGGTAATTAAGCTTGTTTTGGTCATATGCTGCTGTGTGCAAAGTTTGAGATCAGTTGGAGTTATATTTTAATTAATATGAATTATGGATGAATGGCTAGCTAAGAATTGAATAAAAAGATTTATATTTATTATTTAAGTTTAATTAAGGTTTTTTTGTTTAGTTTCTGTTTGAAATCATTTTAAACACACCTCATACTATTTGGTGAAGTTTAGTAAGTTAATTTGCTTAAATATGCACACAATCACCACCAAAGTAGTAAGTAGTCCATCATCACACACCCCATACCTTTTTGTGAGAATTAACAATTCTTTAGATGAATATGGCCAACAAGAGTTGGTTTGGTGGTAATTCTCCCACCCTCACCCTAAGCTAATGCATATGCATATGAACGTGTAGATTTAACGGACGACACTTACACGCTCACTCAAGAGGAGGAGGGAGCAGTTGATGGAGTGGTGAACCAAGCTATTGTGCACCAAGACCTGGACCAAAGTCCAGAAGAGCCCAAGGCTAGTGCTGAAGTAGATGAAGGCAAGCATTGGAGTTGCATCTAACCTTTTTCTAAAACTAATGCTTTTACTTTTCAGTATTTATGTTTTACTTTGTGCATTTAAGTTGCATGAGTTGATTTGAAACCTAGATGCATGATCCTTAGGATTCCTATGCTCTTTTACTAGTATGTTAGGACGCTAGTGCCATGCTTTAAGGACACGGTACAAGTCGAGTAATGACTCATTGCTCGCGAGATATAGGATGCTTATGTTGGAATCATAAGTTGGATAAATTGACTCGCTCATGTGGTAAGAGCAATGGGTTTGATCTCGACCGAGTAGCATGGTGCTGGTTAAAGCTATTGAACGTACCAAGTGCTCGTCGGGAATGGGACCGGTAAGCCTAGTACCTAATGAACCAGTGCGGGGACTTTATCGCAACTACTCTTGAGATGCGTCTCCCGGTTTGATAACGGTAGTGCAAGTGTGAGTCTGGACATGTCGTGTGAGGGCGTTCCAGTAACCTTATACTTAGGACTGTGGCACCTGTCCCTAATCTGGGGAATGACGGGAACCGCCTGGTCGGGGTAGACCCCATATTTGCTTTTATTTGATTTCTTGGGGTCTACCTTCTTCCGTGTATCTTGGGTTGACCTTGGAAGGATATAAATCGATCGATCGTCGGTCACTCGCCGTTATCTGAGTCGGTTTGACCACTGGCTACCCCATGTTATTTATAGGACAGTTGGATTAATATTGTTGCCTGATTAATATTGTTTGCACAAACATGCTTGTTTAGTTAGGTGCTTACCTAGAATGATTAATATACTAGAACTTGAGCTAAAATTTGAAAGTAAGGATCAACTCTTAGTTGCTTTTGGCAAAACAAACCCATCAGCCAAAAAGTCTTGCATGTCTAGTTGTACTTTTCTTTTTGTCGGGTCAGTCTTGCTGAGTATTAGCATACTCAGCCTTGCTTAATTTGTGGTTTTCAGGTAACCCCATCTGGCCTGGTTCTATCCCAGATGGTTGGGAGCTTGAGTGGGAGCAGGATGACGATGATGAGTGATATGCTTGGATGGCCTCCCATGTGTATCACGCGCTAGTTTACTTTCCGCCGTTTAATCTCTGAAACTCTTTACTTTTATGTATGAACCTGGTTTGTAATAATGTAACTTTGTGAACTTTTATGTAATCTTGAACTTGTACTCTGATCCCGTCTTCGTGTGGACTTTGCGCATATCAACGGTCATGTTGTAAGTGATTTACCAGGCATGACCCGGCAGAGGCGACAAAATACATCTCTGTTATCGCTTATGAGCCAAGTGGACCAAAGGGGTGACAGACGCGTGCTGCGGGACAGCAGGAGTCGTCCGAATCTCCGAGCCCGAGGTATGTATGGTTTCTTTTTTTTATTTTTCTCTTTTTATTTTTATTTTTCTTTTTTCTCTTATATGTTTTTTATTTTTTCCCTCCCTTTCTTTTTAATATTGTTTTTCATTTCTATTTTTAATTCTGTGTTTTTCCTTTTCATTTTTCTTTATTTTTTATTCATTTCTTATCTTTTTATTTTATTCGTTTCTTTATTTTTTCCTTTCATCTCTTCTTCGTATTTTTTCTCCTTTCATTCTTTCTCTTTCTTTTTTCTGTCTCATGTTGTTTTTCTTCATACTATTTTCTTTCTCTTTTTATTTCTTTCTCTATTTATTTCGCACTTCTTCCTTATTGTGATCTTTTTTGTCTTTGTTCATTCCACTTCTTTTTTCTTTCTTGTGTTCCATGCATGTTAAGTTCTATACTTATAATTCTGAATTTTCTTCTTTCTTGTGTTAGTCATTGTTTGTTACCTTTCGTTTTATTTTTTTATACTATTTTTTATTTTATTTTACTTTATTTTCTATTATTTATTTATCATTTAATTCAGTTGGAACATCATGATTCATTTTTCTCTATATATTTGTTTCCTTCATGTATACATATTTGTTCCATCAAATTATATAATTTTGTTTGTTTGAGATGATATACAAACTTGTTTTGATTATAATAACAAGTTGTTCGGATTATAATAATATCTTATTCTGACAATAATAATAACATGTTCTGTCTATAACAATAACAACTTGTTCCGACTCTTGTTCTGATTTGTTCTGACACTACATTTGTTTTGTTCGAGATGACATACAAACTTGTTCTGACTATAATAGGATCTTGTTTTGATCGTTAAAAATTTACAGTTAATATTTATTCTGACACTTTATTAGTTTGTTCAAGATGACATACAAACTTGTTCTGGCTATAATATGATCTTGTTCTGACAGTTATTCTCATTTGTTATGACAGTTCATTTATTTGATCGAGATGACATACAAAATTGTTCTGGTTATAATAATAAGTTGTTCTGATATGTTCTGACCCTTCATTTATTTGTTTGAGATGATATGCAAACTTGTTCTGCATATAACAATAGCTTGTTCGATACGTACAAATGTTTATTCTCGTTGTTTGTAGAATTTATTCTATATGTATATATTTGTTCCGACAATTTATATGATTTGTTCGGTATGTATAAATATTTTGTTCGGGTAGTTTGTAAATTTTGTTCTACGGTTATGTATTGCACAAAATATATAACCTTAATTAAAAAATATGAATAAAAAAGTTTGTCAAAATATAGTCAAGTGCGATCTTGTTTCAAAATTTTTATTGTCAGAAATTCAATGTTGCAATCGGAATTTAATTTTGATGCTCGGTTTAGGATTTATAAATTTTTTGAAATTCAGAATAACATTTCATTTGAATGACATCATCTTTTTTGTCCACATTCGCATGCATGTAAGAAAGAAAACTTTTCACCCATACTTTCCGCGTGCTTTCCCAACTTCCCGCGTGAACTTCTCCCTGATGTGATGGATTGTTAATCATCACCACGGTGATGCATAATCGCACCCGGCAATGCCCCCATTGTCCCGGTCCTTAATTACCCTCTTCTCGCACCAGCTCATAGCATTATTATCTTGAGGTCAAGTGGTCAACTTAATACTCGTGACCAACTCAAAAGTAATTTATCTGTCACGAAGGCAGAGCTTGAGCCAAAGAATTAAGGGGAGGGGGTCAGTACATGTAAATGACCATTAAACATCATTTGTACAATAGTAAGATCAGTGTTCAGTTAGTGGAGAAACACATTGGGCAGGGGGGCATGGCCTACCTTGGTGCACAAAGCTCCGCCAATGGTCTGTCTCTGTCAGCATAACATTCCTTAGTAACATATATTGTTCATCAACACATTATGTGGCACCATCACGCAGAACCTTAGCGACAGAGGCTATCCTTCGCAGAACCGCAAGAACTGATGGTAGATGAGGTACGTTGCCACGGTCGTGGTTCTGTAGTTTGGTCAACTGCATATATACTTTTAACGGGGCTGCTAGCGCCCGGACGTCCGGCGGGGTAACTCCCGTCGGACGCATCTATCACCATCTGTTTAGGATCTGACGGTTACAGTGCATCATAATAAATATCTACTGTTCAGACCGTACGTTTCATCGCAATATCTGTTCAGATCGTACGTTTCGTCGCAACATCCAAATACAATATCTGCAACATTGAAATTTAATATTTGCAACACCAAAAAACATCACGAAGAATTCCGCAAACATTCGAAACAACATCCGCAACATCGTCGCAACATCTGTGCAGATCGTACGTTTCGTCGCAACATCCAAATACAATATTTGCAACACCAAAAAACATCACGAAGAATTTCGCAACTTTCGAAACAACATCCGCAACATCGAGATCTACTTTTGCAACATTGAGATGTACTTTTGCAACATCATCATGGAACACTTGCAACATTTCTTCGAACTGGAACACCCAAACATACACTTGCAACATCGAGAATCAAACGTTGCGGTGGGAAGAATCAACATCCACAACATTGAAAAACATCTAGATCTACTTTTGCAACATCCGCACGAAAACACTTGCAACATTCCTTACAAACCTCTGAAACACCCACTTGAACAACTTGCAACATGTCAACATTGCAGCGGACATGGTTTGGGAAGAAGACTGGAGTTGTGCAGGAAGGGTCGCATCGGTCGACGCGGCTCACCTGCCCCTCCCACACCGCGAGGGTCGTGCCGCCGGGGGCTCCTCCTCGCCGGCCGAGGGCTACAGGCGCGACTCGCCTGGCGCACGGGAGCAGCTCCTCCCCGTCGGCGCACGGGAGTAACTCCACCCCGCCGGCTCAGCGCCCAGCGCACGGGGCCACTACGCGCGCGGGACGCGCGGCTGCACGTCGGCCGGCCGACCTCGGAGGCTCGCATGGCGGCAATGAGCAGGGGGCGCGGGGAGGAGAAGGGAGGGGAGGCGCGTGGGGCGGCAGTGCGCCGGCCATGGACGCCCCGTGCCTGGCCGCGTCGCCGCCGGAGGAGAGGCCACCCGCGCCCGGCCGCCTCCGCCCTGGCCGCCGCGAGCTCCGCGCGGCGGCGGCCCACACCACGCCCGTCGCTATCGGAGGAGAGGAGAGGCCGCCTGGATCCGGCGCCACCGCCGGAGGAGAGGCCGCCCGCGCCCGTCGCTGCCGGAGGAGGAGCTCCCGTCCGTGGTTTGCGAGAGAAGAAGAAAAAAGGAGAGAGAAATGGTGGGCGGTTGGTGGGCGATGAAGATATTTACGGTGGGCATCTCTTCCTTCCCGTGGTGGAGGATAGGCCACACGGCGTCCGATTTTTTTCCCCTCCCTCCGGCATTATCATACTTTTAAATGAATCTAATTGATGGTTCAGATAATATCGAAGTCCAAGTCCTTGGAAGAAAAACTTTGCAACAGGTTTTTTGGTCCGTTGTACCTATGATACAGTGTGTGATTTGTTCTTCATTATTGCTCCTACGGCCCAAAAGTCCAAACAGATCGGTCATCGTAAGAAACTTAACACTAAAAATGACGATAATAGTCCCTCCATTTTAAAATATCCAATGATGTATATTTCTAAATGCACAGAGTATTGGCCATGCCGACATTCGCACACTTGCACAGCTAAAAACTCAATTATCACAAGGTTCATTCATCCCTGTTAACTATATATCCATTAGTACTTCATATTAGAGGAAAACATCGATAAGCTTAAATATTCGAATAGATCAAAGTCTCCTTGGATTTCTGCTTATATTCTTTTTTTTCTCCTAACTTCTATAACTTTCTCCACAAATTAAAAAGAAGACTATTCACATATACATGTTATCTTTGTCTATCATTCCCACAAGGGGCTATACACCTGCTCAACAGAGCCCTCCACACAACAATGATACTGGTGATCAATTGCCTCATACCCCACAACACCACCCTCATAGCCATTAGAGTACACATACCAAACATCCGCCTCATGCCCCATCAAGGACACCTCAGGCCAATACCCAAACGATCCACCTTCATAGTGATCATCAAGGTCCAACAGCATGTCTTGGAGCCAGCCACAACCCTCACTCGACTCTCCGACCACGCTCTCATCATCGGTCATCCTCACCACCACATCACCACCACCGCCAATCTCCGCCTCAAGCGACTGGATGACGTGGCTCAACCGATCCACGTCACCATCCATCAAATCTGAGGGCGGCAAGTCCTCCATAAGCTCCATCAAGAACGCGTTGTCGGCCTCGGTCAGGTCCGTGGCCTGGCCGAGGTCGACGTGGTGGTAGCTCTCTCCCATAGCAATGGCACGCCCACCATCCTCTCCTTGAAGGTTCCACATCTGAGCCATGTGTGTGCAGCTTAGGTGATAAAATGGAGCTGGGCAGCTAGCAAAGTGGACGGACGCAATTGCAATTGGTGCTTGGAAAGAGGAATATGGGAGCTGAATGCCTTGGTGGCCAAAGGTGCCAGGGGCTGTGTGCTTATATAGGGAGCTGGGGTGGATGGTGGCCTTTGAAGTGTAAATTAACAAATCCTCAGGCAGCAGGTTCCCTCCAATTTGCAGCAACTTGATTGGGTGATTACGCTACTAATCAATGGTTTTGCCTAACAGCCTGTGATTATCATTGGTCATGGGTTGGCCAATGCAAGTGGGATCGGAGGCGGCCGTACCTGAATTCCAGGCAAGCAAAACCGGTGGCCGGCCGAATTGCTGAGGATGGCGGGAAAGCGAGATGGTGATTGGCGTGAGTGGTGGAGATGCGCAGCGGCCCAGCAGAGCTAGCAGTGGACAAGATCCGACAGGCTCGGCCATTATTGATATCTTATGCTCGCGTCAACGTTGCAGCCAGCGTGCCGCGGTGCCTGCCCGATTGTTATCCTATGCATTATTGAGATCATCAGATTGTGTAGTGCCTCTGTTTTAGATGATGATGGAGACCGGATCGTGTGCGGTGATCCGATCATTCCTCGCGGTGGTTCGTGCATGCGGCACATATTGTCATTAATTTATATTTAATATTTATAATTAGTATCAAATATTCGTCCGAAGTTTAGTCAGACGTATCCAAACCAGAAACCACTCACCACCCCCACCCCACACCGGTACCCCACCAGTCCACCACACATATCTTGAACCGACGAGGGCATTCAGTTTGCAGCTCACTCGAATCTCAAATGATCTTGCAAAAAAGAAAAGTATGAACTGGAACCTTCGCACGCACGCACGCATCGAGTACAAGGAACACCAATCAGTCAATCAATCGAGTTTGTCGAAACTGCCCTCTTGAAAGGGAAAAAGAACAGAAAATCCACTTGTCCAAGCTCATCTGTCAGACGACTGTCACCGAACTGCCTCCCTGCTGTCTCCGCGGCAAGTGGCCGGCCACAATCACAACTCGACACAGCAGGTGCCCGGCCGACCAAGTTGCGGTGCTAATTAGTACTATGCGTCATTACCTTTAATCTGCCGACACACAATCAAATCCGTTAAACTACTCAAAGGCCAGCGCAGCTGGGCTCTAGTCCTAGAGTACAGCCGTACAGGTATATAGCATGGCCCACTTGTCCAACCAAGTACCACTGCTAACAAATCTTTAGTGGTAATCTACCAAGTACCACTGCTAACAAATCTTTAGTGGTAATCTTTTAATTAATTAACTAGGAAAGCATCACGAAATTAGTTCAGGGTCAAAGTGGTTCTGCAATCCGTGCGGCGAGAGCGGATCATTTTGGCCACCGTGCGCATCATGGAAATGTGACATGTATTGTCATAAAAAATGGTTATGGATGCTTTTGTGTGATGCGAGGAGGTGCCATGTGAGATGTATGCGTGGCTGGAGACCAAGTGGTCGGCACGCAATATGCTCGTGCAGAAGATGGCACATCTCCATGACTTCCGGCTTGGTGTCCAGACTCGACACCAATGTGACAACACAAGCCGTAGAAAATGTTCGGGGGCCATAAGACAACGACTACGATGAAATGAGCCCACTCCAGCAAACAAATTAAGTCATAAATCACGTAAATCAAGCAAAGGATTTTTCAAAGTTATAAATAAATGAGCATTCCTCTTTCTGAAGCATCCAATTCAGAGAAGGGAACATGGCAAAAGATGCAATGGTACACTAATAAGTTCATCCGAGGAAACCACTACAAACTTACCCTACACAATGTAGCGCTGGTATTGGACATCTGAGCATCCGGAATAACATTCTTCACTAGAGACATCAAGAACGTCTCGATCTCGCAGCACAACCATTTCTTTCTTTCTTTTGGAGACGAGAAGACTGGACACCTAATTCCACACAAAAACTGGATGGTATTGGGAGGGGTGGTTGCAGGAAGGCCTTGGAGGGGTTGCAATCAACAGCAAATGTCTAAGCCTTAGCTTGTACAGCCTGCATCCTCTGTTGCAACTTGAATATCTGCATAGCAGGGAGAAGCAAATAAATCAATGAAAGGTCCTAAAGATAGCTAATAATAGATATCAGTAGTCAATTTAACTTAACCAGATCAACAATCAACTGTTGTATGCAAATGCATAGACTTCTTACCTAGTATTATGAACTGAACCTACTGCCAAATATACAACCAAAAATATTTAACTCAAGTAACTGGCTCCAAAATATTGAACAAAATACAGGTACTAAGAACTGAAATTCACGCCCATGGTTTTTCATTGCTTGATGCAAAAGGAACCAGTTTAAAGTTTTTGCAGCTTGCCGGAGATGCTAAATATTTTTAGTCCCCTATTAGGAGTGTACTTCACTCGTATCGTTTTGCCACATACTCCAAAAAAGCAACAGTAGCATCAGCAGAGAAGAACCTAGTTGCCCAAGGAATGGAACAAAGCCCTGTAGTGAAGCATCAAGCTGGCTAGATGATACAAAGCAAAGGGGAAACCTAAAATGAGCTGCAGATGCTTTTATAATCATAAAAAAAGTTTACTGAAAATCCACTCTAGGAACATCAACTGCTAATCCTATTTCAACTTCAATTATCTAATCCATGCACATTTTTACCCATACTAGAGTAGTCCGTTAAGAACAACTACGTAACATTGTATGGCCTTGTTTATATGTTTAGCTCATATATGGTCTATTAACACAATGCATATGCACATATCATATTCTCAAAGGAATTGTTTGCATTGGTCATGTATCAGACTATGCCTCAGCGCTGCAGCTTGACTTGACACCAGTTCATTGTCTAGCTGGATCCACCCTAAACTACCACTACTTTTGTTGGTAGTGTTCTCCAGAGCCAGAGTATCTGCTCATAAGCCAGGGCAATAGATCTGGCCATAGTGCTCAGTGGTACTTCAAGGTGCACTACGAATTGAAGCCATCACATGTTTTGTCTAGTCAAGGCACTGCCGCTTCCTAGCCAAGAACACTTAGATCAGGAGACAGGAAAGTTCAGATTCTATCTTCTGTCTAGTTCGTTTTAAACACAACTTTATCTAAGTCCAATGTTGCTGTTGGACAGATTTCAAGTTAAGAAATATTAGTCATTTGAATTAATTAAGTATAAAGAATAAGAACCAAATCACCCTCACCCCTCACTTTCACACTGCTATACTGTACATCTCTACTCCGTGTCTATCTCCTCTTCATCCCCACCTCCTCATCCATATACAGACACAATTCTCTTGAGAAAAAAACTGGCCGCAACAAAATATACTAGATACAAACTAGAGTCTAAAGAAACTCCATTATGCACATGGTGAAGCTAAATCACCAGCATAAAGACTTAAAACAAAGCCCAGAGCAATATCAATCCATTGATGGGTTTCTTGTCCTAACCCAGTGCGATGTCCAGCTAGAGGAAGCACAACATTATTCTATATTTTCAATCTCTAAACAAAATGATAATCAGGCATTATCCAACACAAGATTCATTTCTCAGATCCCTTACTTAGTAGTCAAATTAACTCATTGGGCTTACCAGTTTTGTGCTGCAAAGGGGGATTCAAATTGCTTGTTGTTTTGAATTTTCTAGATACATTCCTTTTGTTATGCAGCTAGATATATACCTATGTCTAGATACATAACAAAAGGAATGTATCTAGAAAAGACAAAACAACAAGTAATTTGGGACGGAGGGAGCATTTGCTAGAATCTTTGTGTGTGCATAATCAAATTTATTACAATTGTCATGCGCCTAACTAAATATGCTTTAATTTCCACAGGTAGGAACGGTATTGACAATTATGATTATAACAGTATACACACCTACAATGTTCTGAACAAACATATATTTTTTTTCAAATTCTTAGCGACAAGAGATCAGATGAAAAGTTTCAACGATAAAGAATGCAATTTCGCTAAAGGCGTCAAAATATTTCATATACATGGAGTGCTAGATTAGTTCCACATATGACCTGGTAGTTCATGTGATTTCACTACGAATCACAGAGGTTTAGCTAATTCCAGTGAGGATAAGGGCAACAAGGGGATGAAAGGTGCAGCTAATGTTGACGGAATTAATAATCGTCTCGAATAGTTAGCTATCCTGATCACAATATAACAAAGATGGCATGTTATATCATGCTTCTCTACTTTCCGACTCCATCCAAATTCAAAAGAAATGCTTATAGACAAGTTACCATACACAAGTTTGGGAAAATCATCTGCTGATTCACAATAATAAAAGTAAGAAGCAATACAACATACCGATTCCTTCTTGCTGTTCTGCTTATCCTCCAAATCCTTCAGTGCCCGATCCATCCGCTTCCTGCAAAATAGACAATCCCACACAATCAACACAGTAGCACGAAGACCCCACGCGCTGATCAAATCGCAAACCAGACCGGATCGAAGGCACTCACAGCTCTGCCGAGATGTACTCAATGCGCTTTTTGACATTGGCCTTGGCCTCCGCAAGGTCCTGCTTGACCAGGACCGGGCCGATGAGCTTGTACACGTTCGCCCCATCGTCCAGTATCTCCAACTCCTGCCAAACCAGATCAAATCAGACCCTCAGCGTCAAAATCAACAACCGTTTCGGAGCCGAAGCGAGCTGGAAAGTCAGAAATCGCTGGTCGAGTGTGCGTGCCTTGAGGACGAGCTCGTTCTCGCCGACCTGGATGGTGTACTGCTTGCGGACCTGGTGGTTCTTCGAGATGTCTGCGAGGGGAGGAGAAGAGAAGCAGCGGAAGTCAGATGTGAGCTAGGGTTTGGAGGCGGAGGCGACGGAGGGGGTCGGCGTAGGGAGAGCGCCTACCTTTCTGGATCTTGCTGAGGGCGTTAGCCTGGACCTCGAGATCCTTCTGCATCTCGCGGATGGCCGCCGGGGTCGACGACGACGCCATGGCCTGCCCCGCTGCTGCTGCTGCTTCCTCCGCCGCCGCCTGTCGCCGCCGGCTTCGGGAAGGAGAGTGGCTGAGTGGTAGGAGTACGTGGGTTGGGCTTTCCTTCGTCGTCCGCCAAAATGCAGGAATAATTCCTTGACTTTTCTAACTCGTGGGTCGGGCTGCGTAAATGGGCCAGTGTCCTTTGATATGGGCCCGCGTTAGCATTTCTAGGCCCACGATCTTTCGAGTTTGATGAAATGTGGAATTCGATGGGGGGGTCGGGGGTTGTTTCACGCGTTCTCTCCACGACAAGTTGGGCCTACGCATTGCATTTCTCGGCCCACGACTCCTTTTTGCAGTTTCTTTTTTTTTTCTGGAGAGAACTTTTGCAGTTTTTTGAAGGAAAACGAATAGAGAGAAGAAAAATCAGGAAGGGATTATGCCATGTCAAAGTACGAAAGATCCAATTAGCAACTTGGAGGGCTCATCCTCCGCCCCATGATATGCAAAGATCATGATGACTTGATGAGTGGAGAAGCTGGTTGCCGAACTTTTAGCGAATGATTGATTGGGCTAGCTTCGGCCTTTGGCCATGAAGATGCAATCAAAAGAGCACCTTCTTTTCCCTCCCTCCCCCCACAACCATATATGTCTTTCACGAATCCCCTTCCTCATCTTCATCTCCCTTTCAACAAATCCTCCCCCGGCATTTATTCATTTCTTACAAAAACAAACAAGAGGACGAATATAATAAATCCCCCAAACGCAAGTGAGATGTGCTTGGCCCACCCCACACACCCCACCCCACCCATGGAATTGGAACCCTTTTGCAGAACCCATGCCATATATGTGTGATGCAAGTGAGCACGCTTCTTCGTTCATTCCCCGGCCGGCGCGCCCAAGCAAGAATCCGTCGGATTCCATGGCGCCATGGCGGCCTCTCCACCGATCCCGATCGCCGGGCATGGTTGATGGTACTGTTGGCATGGCCACCGCTAATTTTTGGAGAATCCAGATCGAAACCATGCCCTCAACGAAAAGGCGGGACGCGGCACATCTGCTTATTCTTCCTTTTTCCACTCGTAATGCGGATGGGCATATGGCCCGATTGGCCGTAGCTTCGATGGTTCTCAGCCGGACGTACAAACGCAAGGTATAGACTCAACTAAACCCGCCTTTTTCGAGACGTTTCTTGGAAAGCTAATTGCGCCTGCATCCACCATCAGGCAGGGTCAACCACCCAGGCAAGGAAAAGCACCGGCGAACTGACCTTTGGCGTCGAAACGAGTTCCATTTGGCGGAGGCGTATTTGGGGGACCAAAAATGCTTCCAAACCACGCCGTGTGTGTGGTCGGTGTCTGGCGTGTACTTTGTGGAACAGGGCGCGCCTGGAAACATGACAGGTAGTAGTAGCAAAAAAAGGGAGAATAGCAAATGTTTGCAGTTTGCACAGAGCACACCACCACCGTGTCCATTCACCGGCTGAGATTTTTCTGAAACCCCTCGAGCATTCATCCCGCTGATATGATGCATTATTTGGGCGGTTAGTGGAGGTTCGATGTCGCAGGTGTGTCTTAGCAATAATAGACGATGGTGTCCGTTGAAAAGAAGCATATGTCGCCATCAATAAATACGAGCAGACATGTCAGGGCACTCTCAATGCTAGAAACTATCACAGTTTCTGTATTTTAGGATTTCGTGTCAAGAAACTATCTTTCACAATACAACTTTCTATCATAACATCACATGCCTCACTTGTCTCTCTCACAACCGGACCCGGTATTGATTTGCGTGAAGACTTGTTTCTTAACTAGACTTGGAGTCTTATGTTTTCCTTCTCTTTTTTCAATAAATACAGCATCACATCAGCAAAAAATTATAAATGAGAGGGTAATTAATAGATTTAGACTCTATGGTGAAGTCTGCATTGAGAGTGCCCTCATAGTTCTAGCATTAAACTACCTACCCTGTGCAAAATTGACATACATTGATTCATGGAAAGCACTTGATAATGACTATGTATGTTTTTGTAGCAGATGATTCAAATATTATGAGGAGAAATTACTCAAAGATCGACTTTGTGCAACCAAATTGCACCATATATATAGTATATATATAAAACTCATGCCAAACCCCGCACGAGAGATGCCTTCGCATCAGAGGACTGCTTCGCATCAATGGATGTACGTAGTTCGTTTTGTATAAATGTTATGTGCATTCATCTTTGTACTATGATAATGAATGAAGAGAATGTGATCGTCTAAAAACAAAAAGGTTACCCCGTTTTTACTAGAAGATTGAATATGAAATTAACCAGTCAATGGAATTGAACATTGCAAATAATAAAAAATATATAAAGAGATAACTTGTGGGAGCACATAAAAAATTAAACCCAACCTAGGAGGAACTAGGTGGTTTTTCATTAAGAGGAAAATGAGGCGCGTAAATCCGTCCCTCATGGGAATCGAACTCAGGAGCGGTGGCTTCCACACCTGGGAAGCTCACCAACTGGGCTACACCCAGTCCTCACTTGTGGGAGCACATAGTCTATGGATTTAACAGTAGGATTGATGTGGTACATATGTTATTTTGCTGTTGGTAATCCAAAGTAATTATATATCTGCCTATGCTGACTTGTCCAATTCCAACCTCCGAGAAGCACTCAAGCACACGTGCAAGCATTTCCGAACTGAAAAAGGAAAGTTATCCATTTGAACCTCCACGATCCTTCTCCGGACAGAGCAAGAAGGCACTGGATGATTAGTCTTTTGCAAACAACAAACAAAGTTCCGTGTCGCCCCTCTAATTCCTGAGCTCTCCAAACACGGCGCGAACACTAAACAATTCGACTTATAAAGACTCTGAAAATGACAATTAATCATTCAGGCTATGGACTCGCAGCACACACTAGTTCCGTGTCGAACCCGCCGCACTTTGTGATGCTCGTGCGTGATCCGATCGGGAGGGAGTTCAGCGCGGTGGCGCCACCGCACGTAAAGGCGACGGGGACGGCAGCGCGATCTCCATTTGCTTTGTTTATTTGCGGCGCTTCCGCCTTCCTCTCGGCGAATCCTGATCAAGAAGAGGAGCCGAACCCGGCCGCATCGGCACCTGCAACGCGATAATGACCGGTAGCCAGGACCCACCGGGGTCGATTTCAGGGGGCGGATATGGCAGCATGATCCGCCGTCGTAGGCTGCGAGTCCAACCGTGTCGCTGACCTGCAACCGTGGACAGCCGGCCGTTCCTCATTGGGTTACGGGTGATGAACTGGCAGGATTTCGACCAGCAGATCGATCACCGTTCTCCACCACAATGCAGGGAGTCACATCTAGCACCTACTCCTCCGGTCCTCCCCCAACTCCACGTCTTGAACGGAAGCTGAAATCGAATCGTCAGTAATGGCCAAATGGACAGGTTTAGCTAAAATCCTGTGCGGCTGTGCCGACATCTCAGTTTACAGAGTACATCAGCTAACGGCCTTCGAGTTCGAAGTAGACGTAGTGGCAAAGTCCACTACAGGCTATAACTTCCAACGGGGGCCCTATATATGGGACACCTAAGCGATGAGAGGACCAGAGACAGTAACATGTTTGAAATGCCATGCGCACAATGTGGTGATTTCTAAACCACAGAAAAAAGGTAGTAGTATTAACGACGACGTCGTGCTCCTGGCCACAGAAAGAAAAAAAGAGCGAAGGAATCCACGTACCCTGGGGAGGGAGGCTTATCGCCGGGATTAAGCCCTCCATTTCACCTCATCATATCATGATCACCAGCAAATATTCATCCATATCATTTCGTTTTCCGCGGCCGGCGCCATCACCTTCGCGAATTCCACATCGTCTACTTGAAGGAACTTGTACTCCGAATGGGACCTGTCGTGCAAGGTACAGCAGTAACTACTAATAGACCGACCGTCATGGGCATGTTCATCGAGTTATATTCATGAATTGACATGAAGAAATCTGTGTGTTTGACAAAGATAAGATCTCCAGGAAAAAAGAGACAAGATCTGTGTAACTCGCAGGTCATACCCAGAAATCTCTGCTTTTTTTAGGTCTGCAAATATCTGATAGCCTTTAGATGTTTGTTAGAACCATGAAAATGAGAAAATTAGAGACCAACTTATTGTCAGACGAAAGAGCAAAAGATAGAATTACGAGAAGCCACTGCGAATGTTCAAACTAAAATGTATATCAACAGTATTGGTTTCCAAATAGAATCATGATACCAAAAAAGGGAACATAAAATGTATGCCCTTATGGGCAAACAGTGATTCCAAAATTCTGGTAATGGGGCAACAGTGTTCAAAGAGCAGATCATATAAGCTACTAATAAAGAACAAGCAACGGAATTAGATAAGGCCAAGCAAAAGTACAGAATCTAAAGAGAAAGAAGAGCTCACTGAAAATGACTAGACAGAACGGAACTGATGCACTGGCGATTTGAACATAGAAACCGACCAATCCACATGAATGTAAACCCCAACATCTTACATTTCAGAAGTAATTCTCAATTTATCATAGCAACGGTTAAACGGCAAAGAGGTAATTCACCAACTAACAAGTTGAATCTAAACTAGAGTAAGCTCGTATTGAGATGTAATCAGCATGTTCTATGTCGTAATGATAGTACTACCCACGTTCGACCGTTCCCAGTGATGTTTGAGCATTATTGCAATAATCTCACCACTAGCTCATTATGAGGGTGAGCTCTCTCTCAAAGGTCTCCAACAAGAAGAAAGAATCAAGATACATCATACCGATTTGAGAGATGCAGCCAGAATGGAGGAAATCCACACATGCATGCACATGCTTGCAAGGACCGCCACTTCATCTTTCCCCACCATCACATGGTCCACCTGTGATAATGCAGGGTACACTCAATAGAAGAAAAATCTCAGAAACACAAGCAAACACAAGGATAGGGCTAAAGTTTGGTCCTGGATGGCTTCAATTATTCAGAAAAGCGTCCTGTTTGGGATACCACAAGTACTGAAAAGTGTAGTACCATCTGTGCAAAATTTATTAAAACCAGAGTGTGTACAAAACAGCCTATGCAAAAGTTATGTCCGTGGCCTGATTATAGACTACTGGTTTATAGAAGGGTTCCAAAAAAACAGTGGTGAGCAAGTTCATGCAAAATGCAGCTGAGGTTTCTTGACACGAAATTATCAAAAAATAATCACAATGAATATGACAATTCGTAAAGCAGACTCGAAACAAGTTTGTAAGCATAGAGATTACAGAATGTGCAATACAAAACAATCAACTAGAAATAGTTCACAAACTAGAAAGAAAGAGGAGCAAGGGTGTTGACATCCCAGGTTGAGGATGGACCAATAACGACCTAGATGGAATCCGACCCATTTCAATACATGGAGAACGACAGAGACTTGTATGGTTAACCTATCACAAGGTCCATGAATCAAAAGTAATGAGCAAATAGCTAACGAATGTCTAATGCCCATCTCTTTCAAAGGAACACATGCAGTTTCCTAATGATGGACAAGTGGCAAATTCAGATAAATAATGAGATTAAATTTAGTAATTTTAGCAGCTAATAGTATTACCTAGTTCTTGATAAGTTCAGAACAACTTTTATTTTCTCAAGGTAAGGAGGCTTTAGACTTCAGATCAAAGATTTGAATAGAATATGGTTTAGAGTTCTAGACAAACATACACCTCATTTTTTTTGTCAAAACTAAAAAAAAAATCTTATGAGAAAAGTACAACAACAATAACATTGAAGTTTCAGACCACAGAACTGACAAGGCAGTAAATAAAATCTGAGTAACCAGTTCAGGAAGAATGATCAATCTGCAGAACATACACAAAATGAGATGCATTATTATCAGTTCAAGATTAGCAGCATATCCTATCACCAATATAGGCAGCCATTACACATGTCACCCACTTAAATACTCTGTCTGCAGAAAGTATAATAACCTACATGACATGTGAGCATCTTTCTCAAAAGTAAGCACTACCCAAGCAGCAAAATCATAACAAAAGTAAATCATACATTAATTATTTAGTTACCACATGGAAATGACCATCAATAAGTGTACCAATAAGAAGGTTTGTTTCCTCTGTATGGAATCTTGATCTGGGCCCACCTTCATGAGATATCAAGTGGGTACTATCTGAATAAGGACTTGCTGATTCAGCAGGAAAGGAAAACAAAACAGAACTTCAAATAACATTGTATACAGCTAAAACTTCTGGCAGAAATCACAATAATGGAGCCAGTCTGTTCAGTCCTCTATGGTCCCAAGAAGACAGGCAGTGGCAGCCCAATCAGTGCACCAGCTAAAGTCTCAACATTAAAGATTATCTGGAAAATTTTCTTCACCAGTTCAGCTGTAGCTTATCACCAACTAGCCAAAAGCACTTCCAGAACTTTGTGTGATTTATTTTGCTGACTGTGCTCAGCTAACAGCGTCCCACACACCATAGAAACATGCACGCCCTGTTGTTTTCCTCGTAAGGCACAAATACGAGCAGCTTCTTGTTCGCTTCCAAGATCCCGTTCACTTTGACCCACAGCCCTGCATGTTCATCACCTGCAGCATATATATAGAGACAGCCTCCACACACCTTCTGCATACAAAGTTGAGTGGCAAAGCAAGAACAGAAAAGTAAGCATGACTCAAGCTCATTCCAAGTCATGCTTCCAACAATTCTGGGATGGAGTTCAAGTTAAGAAGAGCAGTGACAACTTCACCATTGAGATCCTGCCATCTCTTGGTGCAACACTAAATCACTCTAACAAGTTACAGAAGTTCATCATATCTCCCTATGATCCCCGTTATAGGTAAGGTTCTCCCTGAATCAGTATGTACCATATCTTGTTGAAATATAACAGCAGCAGCTAACATGATTTTCTTTGCTTTGTATGTGTTTCTCTCAGATACTGGGAGCTGTTCCTTACAGTCCTAGTTATTTACTCCGCCTGGATTTGCCCGTTTGAACTAGCATTCTTGAGGGACTTGCCCTCTAAGCTTCTCCTCATTGAGAACATTGTCAATAGCTTCTTTGCGATTGATATTGTTTTGACATTCTTTCTAGCTTATGTCGACAGCAAAACACATCTTCTTGTGGATGATCGAAAGAGAATTGCAGTAAGGTTTGTACTTTGTACCTAGTTTATAACTGCTTTCTTCACCAAAACTCCACAATGAATTTCGAAAAAGACCATGCGATTCTGTTACAGAACTAACAAGTTATGATCCCCCACAGGTACCTATCAACCTGGTTCATCTTTGATGTATGTTCCACAGCTCCATTTCAACAAATCAGCCTTCTGTTTAGACACCAGGGAAATGCCCTTGCTTTTAAGATACTCAATATGTTGAGGCTGTGGCGTCTTCACCGAGTCAGCTCACTGTTTGCCAGGTACAAATCCGGTTCAGCTTTTTCGACCATTTGATGATGAATAATAATGACACAAATTTAATCACCTTTCTATTACCAGGCTGGAGAAGGATATAAGATTCAACTATTTCTGGACTAGGTGTTCAAAACTTATTTCTGTAAGTCTTTCAAAGATTCAGGAACAGATAATAGGCCATGTTCTCCATAAAAATGTTCAAGCTTGCAAAGTGTTTACCTTTGCCCATTGGAAGAAACCTATTGATGATAATGTGAAAAATCTGTGATAACAAAACGCAGGTTACTCTGTTTGCGGTGCATTGTGCTGGATGCTTCAACTATATGATTGCCGACAGATATCCTGATCCAGCGAAAACATGGATAGGTGCTGTCATGCCTACTTTCAGATCGGAGAGCTTATGGACTAGATATGTTACTGCCCTTTACTGGTCGATTACAACATTGACAACAACAGGTTATGGGGACCTACATGCTGAAAACCCAAGAGAGATGCTGTTTGATATCTGCTATATGCTGTTTAATCTGGGCCTGACAGCTTATCTTATTGGTAATATGACCAACCTGGTCGTTCATGGGACCAGCCGCACCCAGAACTTTGTATGTTTCTCAACTTATTGGCAAAATCCATTAATACACCCAAACATAGCTCTTCTGCCTCAACAATAATCAATCAGGGATGTAGATTTTGAATATGAAGTACATGCATCAAGGGAAAACAGTTAAAGTGAGACAAGGGGGAAAATAGAATATAGAATGTCACTATAGGACCCCCATTTTTTTTGAAAAAAAAACTATAGGACACCTTGCTTTTGTAGTTATAGGTGACTCAGTGGTAAAACTAGTGTGGAACTTTATACAAATAGTGCTTATTCAAAGTGTGTTTATGCAGTTATTCATATGCATATCTGCCTTCTAGCAGGCCATTGATTAAAATGAATTCAAGGGGTCAAAACTCTACAGTATACACACTATAAGCCTATAACACCTGACCTACCAAACAGAGAGGAAATCATGGAGATTGTTTTGCTTAAGTGGTCCTACACTGAAAAGGTCAAATAGTTCCAACTGGACCACCTAATAAGTTCTTACACAAACTCCTGGCAGCAGGTTTCCAATCAGATAATCAAGCTGGGGAATCAATGAATGGAACCTGATTCTTGGTAGTCATTACATGAATGTGTTAATGTGTTATCAGCCCCGAGTTTTGTATCATTTCATCGTTCAAACATTCTTAGTAACAACACAACAAAGAAGAATAAAATTCAAGGCCATCAATATATGGAAAAGTCAAAGAAAATGCAGGAAGAATGCCTAAACCATTTGCAAAAAACAGTTACTTACTTCTTAGTAACTTTGCCAATGATGCAGAGGGACTCAATCCAAGCGGCTTCGGAATTTGCAGCACGAAATCAGTTGCCTGAGAAGATAAAGCAGCAGATGCTATCTCACTTCTGCCTACAATTCAAGACAGAGGGGCTCAACCAGCAAGCCATGCTAAATGGTCTCCCAAAAGGAATTCGATCAAACATAGCATACAACTTATTCTTTCCAATCATACGACAAGCCTACCTCTTTCATGGAGTATCCAATAATTTCATAGCAGAACTGGTAATATGATCAATATTTTGGCTACTATTTAAAATTATTATTGTAACTGATTAAACTTCTTTGGCATCAGGTAATGGAAGTGCAGGCTGAGTATTTCCCACCAAAGGAAGACATAATGTTACAAAATGAAGGGGCAGCAGATATTTACATAATAGTTTCAGGAGCAGTGGTTAGCTTTTTATCTCTGCTTACGTTCTCAAACAAAATTTGAAGTTTGTTCAGCAAGCTAACTACACTTTTCATGTTGCCTTATCTGCAGAACTTGATAACAACAGTAAATGGGAATGAACAGGTAAAGGCTTCTTGATCTTACATTGCACAGATATCAGATATCACTAAGGTTTCCACACAGATTACTAACAATGATTTAGTCATCTGAATGCAGGTGTACAGAAAAGTTGAAGATGGAGACATGTTTGGGGAAGTTGGTGCTCTGTGTGACATACCCCAGCCATTTACCTGCCGCACAACTACCCTGTCACAGCTCTTGAGAATAAGCAAGATAAGACTAATAGAGATAATTCAAGAACACAGGGAAGACAGCAATATTCTAATGAACAATCTATTCCAGGTACAGTTTCATTTTGTTAAGGAAGCTAAATGTATGGCAGCTAATTTCAACTAAACTGAAATTTATAACTCTTTATGTCAATGCACAGAAGCTGAAGCTGCATGAAAATTCACCTGAATTGAAGCAACTGGACCGAATATTCATGCATAAGTATGAGCAATTTCATGTTCCTCGAGAAGCATTGTTGTTGCCTCAGCCATACCTACAATACACAGAGCACAAATATGAAGACATTAGTAAGAAGGTCCCAACCTTCAGCAGTAATAATGGTTCAACAAAATTAGTGGCAGAAACAAACCAATTGAGGAAGCCGCAGCACAAAAATAGTCATGACCAATCAAACTTCAATTATGGGGTGAAATGTAGGATGGCAGGCAAAGAAGAGGATCATGATGAGGTTCACACAAACTGTGACACCAAAAAAGAAACTGAAGAGTTCTGCGTTCAGATAGAAGATTGCAATGCACCAAGTAGTCGGCAAACAAGCCATGAAATGGTGAAGCTGAGGTCTTCTCACAATACATCGGAGGGCACAACAATGAGAAGAACTCAAGATAGTAGTTACATAAAAGCATCTAACAAAAGAGTTACAGTTCACGCATATCCTCATAATGGGACAGGTTCTTTAGTACAGAATGGGAAGCTTATCAATCTGCCTGGTTCACTGGAGGAACTTTTTGAAATCGGAAGTAAGTAAAAGTTTCAAGATTTTAATTACAAATTGGTTTAGCGTGCAGATAGCAGATGTACATAGAAATTTACAATAGCTTTTTTAACATTTCAGGTCAGAAGTTTCCAGGTTTCCATCCTACAAAACTGGTCACTAGAGACTATGCTGAAATAGATGACATCAATGTTATTCGAGATGGCGACCACCTATTCCTTCTTCAGATGTAGAACCAGAGTAGAATTAACCTAATTTAACCTGACAATAAAGAAGGCTACAAGTTCTCCAATCTAGCAAAAGCAGCAAAGGCAAGTTGTTGGAGATACGAAGAGGAAGAATTTTGACCCTTTTTCCTCATTTCTGACATCATGTAAAATGTGTATTTTAATTATAAGCATGTGATACATAATTCAATTTTCTTAGAATGCACGTTATAAAGGTGAGACTGTAAAAAATACCAGTGGTGGGAATTAATAACTAATGCATTATAATGGAATAAAAACTGAAAAATCTGAAAGCTTGAGTTTTGGAACTATGAGACGCTCCCTGAGACGAAACATCTAGAAAGAGTTGTTTTTCCGCAGCCTTCCAGGGTTTCATTCTCACCAAAATCTTTCTCTAGTTTCATTCCAAGTTGTTATTACAACAGAATGGCAATATTCCTATATTAACCGCAAAGTGGGGGGGGGGGGGGGGGGGGTATATGGAACAACCAGAAATGAGGGGGGGGGGGGGAAAGGAATTAGCGCATTAGTATGTAGACACCAGTACACCACTACAGATCATTTTGTTGGGTCGATGTAGATCAGTATGAAGTATCCAACAATAACACCATGTATTTAGAGATGAGCACATGAATGCAGTACACTCAGAGAAAGTAAATATGTATGGGACCATAGACAGAGTTCACACAAAAAACACTCCAGTCATCATTTCGGCTTCCAAACTCCTTTTTTAGCATATTTTCCAGATGTTTCAGGAAAAAGAATGAGTAGGTCACTGGACACTTCCCACATGCAGGAAGAGAGGGAGGACTATAAAGCATATGCAATAGACTCAGATACCAAAATTGAATTAAAAATGTAATATAACCAATGCCTCTCTCGCCCAAAGCATTTGAGCACTGGGATGATCCTTGACACAAAATCTGGTAGAAGATGGCCGAGTGGGCAGTTGCAAGAAAACAGCATATGAGGAGAATCTCAAACTCCAACGTGGCATATGAGGTGTTCTTTGCAATCTCCCCTACAAAAGTAGCCCAATCATTTTGCAGGAGGCCACCAGAGACAAAGAACCAAGCCTTCCCGTGCACATAGTAGGTGGGCTCGGGCGCTAGGCTGTGCCTGTGCTACACCACAATCAGCCCAACCCTTTGGATTTCGATTCGATCATAGAGGCCTAATTTAAAATATGGGGAAAAAAATCCCTCGATTCCACATGAACTGAACTGTTGGCAGCCATAAAATCACTATGCAAAATGGGACCAAAAGGACACGGCACTACGGCAGATAAGCAATCAGGGCCGAAATGCCAAGCCTGGTTCAGGACAAAATTTTCCTGAGAAAGCCAACACGGAAATGCACGTTCCCTACTTGGACTTGCTTCGCCCGGAATAGAACGCGAAACATGTGCCAATCGGAGAACGATCCCCACTAAGTTTAACAGACAGATCACAGCAATTATAGTAACAGAAACGTTAGTGTTGCACTCTGCAATTCGGCGATTCGGACAGCAGATTCGAGTCAGCACGCGGGATGGGAAGAGCCACGCGTGGTGGTGGTAGGTTGGCTCACCTGAACGGATGGAAGGGGCGACGAGGCCGGTCGGCGGGGGCGGGGGCAGCGGCTCGTGGGGTTCCGGATTCGAAACCGACGGCGCACGAACCTCGAGAGTGGCGGTAGGCCAGGCCCCGCCACCGGTGGCGGTGGGCACTCACGGCAGTCGTCGGTCGGCAGCGCCGCCCCTCGAGAAATGCGGGCGGGCGCGCGGCAGGGTTTGGGGAGAGACTCACGACGCCGCCGCGCCGCGACGACAGATGTGGAGAGCGGTCGCCGGTCGGGGCGCGTGAATTGGGGCCGTGGGGCGCGGCGTGGGGGGGCCATCACGTAAAGGAAGAAGGCGTTCGTCCGTTGCTGCTCCGGTTTCGTTTGGGCCTCGTGTCTCCGTTCAAATTTGCTTCTGCGTTGTAAAATGCACGCACGCGCGCCCGCCACAGTGTTAACACTGTAGTACCGACGGAAACGAGAAAATCTCTACTCCTAATCTCTCTCTCTCTATATATATTACACCTATATATATTATATACATATACACCTAATAAGAATGAAGTGAAGAACAAATGTGGTTGAACTTTTCACCCGGTGAACGTACGTTCACTGCTCCCTCGCGCGTCCACACCTGGTACCCTGCTGTCCCTTATATTTGTACATACATGTCCTCTCTACCTAAATGGGGTAGAACTTGTTTTTTTCAAAAAGATTTTAGAGACTGAGTCTTTGATTATCATGGTTTTGCTACACATAGGATCTGGTCCGTCTGTTCCAAATATATTTATCATCAAACTTGATATTGTTGTTCCATATTATAGTAGCATGTTTGTTGTTCTTTTATGCGTAGTCTCTACTCCTAAAAAGTTAACATTTGCTAAAAAAATGTTTATGGGGTTTTAAAAATGAAAAACCTGGTTTTATCTAGGAGTACAGATCGAGTGTTTCTAGGCAAAGTACATACCATTTAGGTACTCCTTGCTTTGAATTCATTCAGTAACACAGTGCTGGGATTCAGAAATTGCAATGCACTTACCGATCCCAATTGGTTACATGATTGCTCTAGATCTGTGTTGCTGTGTCGACGTCTTTTGAATTGCTTTAATTCATTGTTAAACATGAATCACTAAAATGAAGCAACACAATGGTTCACGATTCTGTAACAGCAGACAAAAAAATTGTTGTAGTTCCTGATTCTTGCCTCTCCTATTTTCTTCATATTTATTTTCTAATATCTGAGTATTGTATGTGCCGTGAAATCTGAATTGTAGATGCTAATAGATCATGTGTTTGCGAGTAAATAGTGTTTTTTAAAAGCACAGAGTACACGAAGAGGGTACTAAAGGCTAATGTGAAAAATGATAGAAAGGTAAGTTCTGATTATTACTTCTGGTGCATCCAAACTTTTGTCTGGTAAAATATTTCAATAAGATCAGAAAGTGGCATTAACTCAAATGGGATCCATTTCATCCGAAAAAGCACGTATATCCAGAAAACATCTTTTTTATATATAAGTACCAAATATGTAGCATATGGTCATCTCTGAAAACAATTTCTGTGGAAAATTATTGCATTCAGCAAATGTGAGCTTGCCCAGCGCCTGTCTCTGCCTACCCATCTTCTAGCAGAATTGACCTGCTGGAGCTGCCCTTTTCAGGTATTCCACCTTTCTCGACGGACTGAATAGCACGGACAGGTTCTGCGCAAGTTGACTTTGATACTGTCAAACATATGTGACTCCCAATTTTGCATGGCAGGTAAAAATCTTTGGATCATTCAGAACAAGGCTCTATCTACCAAGAAGCAATATTGATGTAAGCATTTTCATTTCCTTCTCTTCTCTAGGCTTCTTTCTTGGCATTTCACTTACCTTGTGTTGAGTTTCTGTACCATAGTACATGTTCATTAACAGCTTCTTGTTTCATCAGATGAGGGACGAGGGACGACAGGCACCATAAAGGATGTACATGGCTGAGAACTACTTCTTCAGGGTTTAGGTCAGTGAATCATTGCAAAGGTCAGCGAGCCCTCTTCCAATATAATCCCTGGTCCTCATGGAATTGCTATTTAGAGACTAAGTTGATGGTTTCATGATTACATATTCAGACAGATTAACAATGAAGCGACAGATTTCTCAGGTCAAGTATGTCTTGCATGTCCTCACAAAACTCAAAATTTTGTTGATTGACGTTTTAACAGACATGAAGTAGTTTTTTTTCAGAAAAATTCATGATGAGCAAGAAAGTGCCATGTTGTTTTCTCTATTGTCTTTTGTTTTGGAGGTTTATATTGCAAACCCATCAATTCAGTAGGAATAGCTATAAGCATCATAGATCATAGCTTGCCTTAAGCATCTAATATAAATTGAAAATTCAGTGCACTTTTTTCTCTTTAAAATTGAAATTTCATAATTCCTGACAATTCAATGCCTTCATTTACACCACTGCACTTAAAGCAAAGCTGGTTATGACAATATCTCAAATATCCATATGAATTGAAAGGTACAGTGCTGGTTGGTTTTGAAGCTACTAGAACTCATTTGAATGGTACATTATATTATTATTAATTTACAGTAGTGATCCTAACTTAATGTAATTTGGGAATTGTACACCTGAAAGGATAATCAACCAAGAGATGGTGTTTGTTTCAGGCAATGACTACTATCTATTTTTCCATTCCTTGGATCATGTTAAATTACAGTAGTAGTTCTCTCTGTTTGTTCAGTTTCTATGTTTTCCCATGCAACTTCTCTTATGATGAGTATACAATATCATGGTGTTTATTTTTGTCACTAATTGTGGTTTACCTAATTAGCTTGTGAAGGTTCCATCAAGGTGGTAGGGTATCAACTATCAACGTGTGGTGCCCTTGATCTCGCAGGTCCCTTTTCTACATCATCCCTCTGCTTGGTCTCGGAGAATCGCATAATGTTCTTCAGTGCTTTTCAGACGTGATACTTGGTAAATATTCTCCATGGAAATTCTCTTGTTGTAAGGGGTTACATGGATGCATCTTCTTTATTGTAGTTAAATATGCCAAATTTTCATGGGAATTCTCTTGTTGTGTAGGTATGGGGTTTGTATGAGTTGCCAGTGACAGGCAACATTCATGCAATGCTGCTCAAAATGTATGCTAGGCAGAGCCATCTTCCAAGAGGCATGAATAATTTTGAGACTTTGTGTTTAACAAAGAAGCGTCTTCTTAACTTCAAGTCAAAGTTCTATATAGATATTTAGTTTAGCTGATGATCTTATGCATACTAATGGATTCCCTTTATTTCTTTGGGGAGACCAGAAAAAAACGAAGTCCAAGATGCTTGACTAAATATAGGTGAGAAAAGCAGTAATTGTGTCCCTATTTTCTCAAACCGTCTATTCAGTTGGAATATAGTCTATGTTATAGTTTGTTATACATGTTAGAGTGAGGACGATGTGACATTCAGGTTAATTGGATGCACAACTAAACATTGTTTATGATATCCAATGCAATATAGTTCATACTAAATCATATGCTACAATCTTTCCATTTTGCACTTGTCGTTGGAACTTAAAATTTTTCATGAACTCCATTTGTTCATCTTTCCGTTAATGAGTATTCTAATTAATCTTTCAGAATATCTGTCTTGTCCAATGTCTTACTGATGCAATGAATCTACAGGAAATTTCAGTAAATCACTAACTTATGGGATTGATGAGGTAATTAAAAATGAATATTCTAATTAACTTTTAGAATCTCTATACTTGATGTTTTTGGCCAATCTCTGAGGTGTGAAAGGAAATGCATGTGACCTTTTCTTTTATGGAATCAGTCACATCATGTGCAACTAATATGCTTCTATAAGGTGTGTTGCTTAAAATATACATGTGTTGAGTGAGTAATCTGTTGGTCCTTAGCCATCTTTTTTGTCAAATATAAAACTGATGATGTAGAATTTTCTACATATATGCAAATGTTTTCTTAATACTTATTTCCTTATGCAGTTTGAGCCAGAAATGATGAGCATACAGATTATAGCCCGCATATTGATTAAGTTCATAATCTCTCATTGGTTCATTGATTTTATTTATCAGTAGTATATCTTGGTTTCCTGTCTGACTATGGTTGTCTGTGATGTTCTGTTGACAGGCTCTCATGTTAATGCCAGCCCGTGAGTTCAATCTGTATTATTATTAATCCCTGAACATGTATGAAAAATTGCATCATACCCTTCTATTGAAAATTATCAGATATGATATGTAGGCCTGGGATGCGCAATATTATCCTGATTGATCCAATCCTCCTCCGCATTTCTTGGTTGGGCACAAATTGCTGGGCTGGGGTTTATCATATTTATATAGGGGAATCTGATTGCCCTTCATGGTTTGTGATATTGAGTTGAGTGTCCTATATATGAAGATCGAGGAGCAGTGCCAATGTCCTCACTCTGCAGTTTCAAGTTTGTGCTCTATGCATGAACACTATATCTTTATACAATAATTTGTAGTGTTAAACCTTTTACCCCTCTTTGTAGTTTGCACTGGCTTTGACATGATTATATACTTTGTAAATAATCCAATTCCTTAGTATTTTTGTTTATTTTCCTGTTAAATATTATATGTATTGTCATATAAATGTTCTGTTGCCCGTAGCAACGCACGGGCACTTTCCTAGTACACCTAATAAGAATGAAGTGGAGAACAAATGTGGTCGAACTTTTCACCCGGTGAACGTACGTTCACCGCTCCCTCGCGTCTCCACACCGTGCGCCCCCGCTCCCACTCCGCGCGCCGTCCAATCCTCTCCTCCTCCCCTCCTCCACCGTCCGTCACACGCCGCACGCGGCCAGCTTCCGCACCTCCGTCCCTGCCTTCACCCTCCTATTTTTCCCGCACCCATCCCCCCACCTTCTCCTTCTCCAGCCACCGCCAGCGCCTCCCCGCCCCGCACGGCGCGTCCCCCCTCGCCCTTGACGTCGCGTCCTCCGCGCGGCACCAACATCGTCCCCCTCCCCTCCGCCCCCGACGCAACACTGCTCTCACCGCCGCGCAAGATGCACGCACTGCCGCGCACCTGAACCACCCGCGCCGACGCTGCTCCTTCCTTGCTCCGTCGGATGTTCGCAAGATGCGGGCCGCTCGCCGCCGGATCTCGCGCTTCGCGAGCCCATTGCCCCAACTCACAGTAGTGGCAGCAAATCTGCTCATGCTCGAGCTCCTGGCGAGCGCGGTTGTCGTGAGGCATGGCAGCCCGAGCAACGCGGCGGAGCTCCTGGCAGGGGTGGAGGTTGGCATGGATGGCGCAACGGTCAATGGTGACTTCGATGACATCCTCACCGATGATGGTGCCGCAATGGAGCCTCAAAAGGTATGTACCCAAGTCCTGTCACTTTTCCTCATCTCTTCCCTATAGAATTGTCATAATTGGAGAGGCAAAATCCCTAACCCTAGCCTTCGACATCTTCCTGCTGGTAGTCATGGTGGGGCGACGCTGCGAATATACTTGGGGATGGCACAGGAGGGAGCTCCAGGACTGCGGGACGAGTTCTTCATGCACGACTTGAAGGTATTGGCTGACGTTAGATGATTGTAGTTCAAGGCATTTTGTCAGCAATGTATGCACAATCTCACAACCTTAATATCTAACATACCCATTGTTGAATGAAATGTGTCGTCGGGATCTGCTTTTTCTTCTTCTCAATTTGTGAACAATTCTTTTGGATCTGTATTTCGTGGGGATTAATGACATCCTCTAACTTTCTTTCAGAGGGATGTGCAAATTTAGCATTTGCTGGTGACCTGAGAAACAACATGAAGATTCCAGCACCAACTACATTTTCTCTGTCCTTTGGTTCAAAGAGGTACATGGGAAACTATGTTTGTTCTACAAATGTCGATTTTATTTGCTCAATAGTTTGATGGAGGTCCAATCTACTGTGACTTTGTTTTCGTACTGTTTTGGTTGGGAGAAAATTAGCACATGCATTATTGTATTAATAGTGATTGCTGAGTAGATTATTACTGTATTAGGATTGTCTGTTCTGTTTTCATGAGCAGTTGAGCTTTTGTGATTGTGACATATTGCCGATACATATAATTGGTTTCTTATGATCTGACCGTCATCTTTATTTGAAATGGGCATTCTGAAGTGTGCATTCTAAGAAGTAGATGATTAGTAGAAGCTAGCTTTTGTCCTTATATGCAGCCTAAATGTAAATTAAATTAGTTTGTTCCGTATCGATGTGTGTGAAGTCTGCCCAACCTACTACTACCCAATGAGAGTGTTACATATGTCAAAAGGAAAAATGAACAGTGTGTCAAAAGGAAAAATGTACGGACTTTGTTTCCATGCAACTTGGTTATTTTTATTCTATTTATTTGGATATTTTAGCTATCTGCTAAGCTATTAGATATGATAGGTGTAACAAAACAAGCTGAAGATGGTTTCTTATGTGTTTTCTTGACGATTCAGATTTCTCAATTTCTATCTCATCAGATTTCTCATTTTACACTACCCACCAACTCTCCACCTACTCACCAACTCTCATTTAATTTTGTCCTATCCCTCAGGACCTTATATTTTGGGACGGAGGGAGTACTGCATTTGGATACTGATATGCCTCTGCAATGATGCTGGTTGCAGTGAGATTCAGATATAAGCCAATATAATCACTTTTCCTCACTTCTTAGGTGACTGAATGGGAGGGTGGGGAGGAAAACTACACTTTCTCAGATTTTAAGCATCAATCTTCATCACATTTTTCGTCACCATATTCTTTGAGTTATTTATTTTGTAAGATTATATTTGAAAACAACAGACAAATAATTAGTAACCAATGTCTGATAATGTTTGATATAGTTGGTCCAAAGTTTCAGTAACTAAATTTGTTTACATGCTGTTTTTACATGAAATTCTAATTAAAATTGATGTTGCGAGAATCTTGGGAAGTAAGTATAACACCTATATTATTCACAGGCTCAAAGATAGGAATAGATAGTAGTCTGTGCTGCTGCACTCTTCTTTCTATAATCCTGATGCCATTTTGTTTCATGCGTCTGGAAGTGATAGAAGGGAGAAGGTGGAGAAGGGCTTTAGAAGTTCTTAAATTGCAAGTGCTTTTTTTTGCTACTTTCAGATGAGCAACTGATTTTTTTAATAATGTTTTTAAAAAGAAATATGAGATATGTTCTCCTCTCTTGCTCTTTTAGTAAAGTGAAAACTCCCAGACTTTTTGAATGTGAAATAGGTACAGATACATATAATCTATCTTTTTTGTATTAATTTGATGAAAGTTGGCATGGAAACTGTCTTGTTGCAATTAGTCTATTATTCAATACCTTATATGTGATATGAAGAGTACAATTTGGTGCTCAGAATTCCCTGCACTGTAGATTTATTACTAATTGTTGTTCAAACTAGAAAATAAGTGATTATTGGTTTATTTCTTTCCTTTCAGGTTTATCGGACCTTCTCTCTTCATGAAATGATTCTTTCTTATTGTCTCAAACAAATGTGCATTGAAATTGGAGAGTAGGATCAACTTGTAATCATCAAGGAGATCACATTTTCCTTGTCGTATGATCTGCATAATAATGTGTACGTCATCCTCTTTCGCTTGTTGATAATGAAATCATTAATCAGTGTTGGTTGGTTTGAGATATTTAAGATGCTCCTACTATGCTACTGATTGATGTATAATAGATTTAGACTTGATATAAGTTAGAATTTTAAGACTAAGGAGACAGGAAAAAAGAAAGATTTTATCACTGCTGAGATACTTTTGTTTTGATATAGGCTGGGTTCTTCAGTCCTGTAGTTAATTTAGCACAAGAGTCATTGTTGGTCTAATTTTTCCTGATATCTTTGAGTTTTTTTTATCTTAGAAAGAATCATGGAAAGGTAAAAGCTCTTGAACAATAGCACACTGTATAAGAATTGCAGTATAAGTGATTGGCGTGCTATTGTATTAGATTGCTGCATCTGTGAATTTTTTATTTGATATTTATAGGCTATGTGGATTCCTGATCTATTCATGGAAAGGGTACAACGTGATGGACAGTGGGTGTTTTGTCCCAATGAATAGGTTTGGCTGATTGCTCGGGAGATAAGTTTCAGAATCTGAATGATAAATATGACTGTATATACAATTATTTCAAGGTGACCAAATATATATATTAACCCAGCTACGTATGTGATTTTCAGGGCAAGGCAATGAATGTGGTTGCAGCACAGGCCCCCTCTTGTTTGATATTCTTTTAAGGTGACAAAAGAATTGAGTTATGGGAGGAGCAGAGTTGAAGTATTTGAGTTGTTGGAGGAACCAAAAGTGACTGTTGAGGGGACTGTTATTTGACATGGCCAAGCCCTGCATGAGTCAGTAGGACAATTATTGACAAATGGTGTTCTATTCCTGACATGTTTGTCTTCTTATTTGATGCTGAAACTATTAGTACTGATTTATGTAGATCAGTCTTTCGTTGTAAGAAAGCTTTCTTACTACTCTATGTTTTGGTGTCCTTTTCCAGAAAATGATCAGCGGTGGAACTATTTAATAACTAGATATGTCTGAATTTTTCACACATGTGTCCTGAGGTGCAGAGGTTCTGTATGGATTTGACTCGTATGTGCAATGCCATAGGAATGGTAAGGTGTCCATAATTTGTATGTTTCTGAATTATGATGTGTTATGTGGTCATTCCAGGTAGTTTGCTATATATGATAGTTGACTTATTATCATCTCTGTAGAATGTCAATCCAAGTCCATTTGTGACTATATGTCCATGTTGGTGGTTTTGTGACTATTCACTGTTGTCCCCTTTCTGTTTCAAGGCTTGCACTTCTTTGGAGGAGGAATATTTACCTCCACTGACGTTTGTATTTGTCCAGAAAAGGCATCACACGAGGCTTTTCCCTGAGGTTCACGGAAGGCGTGATATGACTGAGAAAAGTGGAAACATTCTCCCTGGTTAGTTGTTTTGGTGTCACTGTTATTGAGTACCTATAGCATTTTCTGATATGGGATTATTTTTTGCTCTGTGCTGCAGGAACTGTGGTTGACCAAAATTTTTGTCATCCTACTGAGTTCGATTTCTACTTGTGTAGTCATGCTGGTATTCAGTTAATTATCTGTGAGTACCTTGGTGGACATTCTTTACCCCTAACATCATTATCAGATATTAAGTGCCAAAATATTTCTTTCAGAGAACAAGACAGCCCACCCATTATCATGTCTTTTATGATGAGAATCATTTTACTGCTGATGTGCTACAGTCACTTACCAACAATCTTTGCCTAGTTGAAGCTTGATTCACTAATATAAGCTCTTTCTTTGTGAACATAAAACTTGAGAAATGTCATGTTCTGTGATATTCTAACAGCAAATTGTAGAGTTGGAGAACATCGTCTTGGTAGCATGTTTGTTTGAAAATTGTTGATGTACAACCAAGTAGGATTATTAATGTTACAGCTGGGATTCGTTCATGGATGTGTATTGGAACATACCATTTTAATATTTGTTCGATCTAAATTTTGTTAAAAAGTACATGTGATCATATTCTATTGTGGTGTGACTTGTAAATAAGCAGATGAAGAAAATCACAATGGAGTAGGTAGTGGTCAATGTTACTTATATTTTTTTAACTGGCAAGTGATATTCACATTTCTGTCAGCATTTTTTATTATGTTTAGAAGATATTTTCATACTATATTATTAATAATTAGCGTTAGCATGAGCTAACAATGTTGGAGATGTAGTCTCCAAAACAATCTCGAGGACCTCACCAGCACAAGAGATTTTCTCCTCGCAAACACCAACTACACGAGCACTATTGGAAACTTTGGATGCTATAACATTACATTGTGGATGACTAGAGCTGCTGCTCGAGTAATAGCAAGTACACCGTGTTAGCTAAAGGGTGTGGGCCACTTTTCGTGGAATAGCAAGTACACTTCGTGTCGGTTATAGTGTGTGGGCCACTTTTAATCTAATTGATCATTATCTTATTTTTGCATTTGTATCTACCGAACTTGATCATAACATATTTTATTGTTTTACATGATGCTTTTGAAAATAGTTATTATTTTCATTAAAATCTGAGATGCCCGTAGCAACGCACGGGCACTTTCCTAGTCTACTGTAATTTTGAAAAGCACTCAAATTCTGAAGTTCAGCTCTAAAACCGAAGGTGTTTTTCCGCGTTGAGTTCTAGGGAAAACTTCATTTGTTGGATGTAATGAGGTTCTATCCATTAGGAAAGGGAAGCTAACTTCAAAAGAAATTGAGCAAATTGAGGACCAGGTGTGTCCGAAGACCAGTGGAGGGTCGCTCCTTAGTGATGAGTGATTGACAACGTGGTGTGGACGGATGCTTTGCTGAGTATTGCAGGTGCAGATTGCGGCTTGACTCGTGTTGGTGTAGGTGAAGAACAAGCGCGAAAGGTCTATGCCTGTGTGGCCTCCGAGGAGTGGAGAGACAAGTAGGCTTGGTTTGATGGACCCGGTGGCCGATGGGGTCAAGTGCGAGCCGCATGGTGCAAGAAGAGCGAGCTGAAGTCATGGACATGGAGCCGGTGCATTGGTGACGGCCAAGTCAAGGAACGAGGCAAGACCGAGTAGACCGTCCGGGCGCCGGAGGTGAAAGGCTTGGCGAGCTCGACGCTTGGCGTGGTGAGGCCGGGCCGTGCACGCGGGGTTTGGTGGTTTGGTGTAACACCCTAAAATTCCATCATAAAAATAATGTAAGCAACATGGTGTTTTAGTTTTTGTTTTCTAAGGAAATAATAATTTATCAATTGAATTTGGCTTTTAAATATTTAAATATCACTTTTGAATAATTTTAGAAACAATAAGTGCTTGTGCATCATATTTTGAAATGCATGGCTTATGTTTGTATGTGTGAAGTTTTAAAAGTTTTTAAAATGTTTTGAAAATTTTGAAAAAGGTTTGTAGTGTTTAAGTTTGAAAAGGTTTAAAGAAAAACAAAAACCCAAAACCCCAAACCTCTCTCACCTCTCCTTTTCAGCCCACTCTGGCCCAGCCTCCCTCCTCCTTTCCCCGCCGGCCCATCCTCCTTCCGGCCCAAACACCGCCCGCCGGCCTATCTTCCCCTTTCCCCCTCTCTCTCACCGACAGGCCGACCCCACCTGTCGGCGCCACCTCCTACCTCCAGCACCCCCTTTTTCCTCCCCTGCTCCGCATCAAAGCCGCGGTCGCCGGCCATTACCGCGCCTCTCCCGCGCCCCCTTCACCTTCAAGCCGTCAATCAAGAGGCATTAGTGCTCGGCCTTCACTCACCCGCCATCAATCCCCTCAGTTCCACCCTAATCAAGGGCGTCCCCTTGATTGCAATCCACCCGCCGGCCGCCATGGCCATTGATGGCCTTAGCTCTCCCGGCCGCCGCTCCCTTCCCCTCCCCCTAGACTATAAAAGCCGCAGCCGAGCCCCTGCCTCGCCCTTTCCGCACCCGTGCACACCCTGCACCGCTCTCCCCTCACGCGCTCGCGCCGTCGCCGTCGAATTCTGGCCGCCGCACTATCGTTGGCCGCCCGAGCTCTCCCGCCGTCGGTGAAGTGCCCCTGCCCCCTCTTCTTTCTTCTTCTTCACGATCATCGCTCACCCGAGCCGCACCCTGTACAGGAACCCCGCCACCGGACCGCGTGACGCAAGGAGCTCCCTGCCTTTCTTCCGCCGGGATCCTGCCGCCGCGTCGATCTCCTCCGTCGTCGCCTTCCCCGGGCTCTCTTCATCCTCGCCGTCGCACGTGCTGCTCACGGAGACCCCGCACCGCCGGAACCCTTCATCCTCGCCAGTTCGAGCTGCGCCCGAACACCGCCGCCGCCGGAGCGCCGCCGTCATCTTCAACCTTCGGCCGCCGCCTCGATCTCCCTCGACGCTGTCTCCCCGTCGCCCTCTTTGACACCCGCGGCTCCGCAGCAAGGTGAGGACCCCTCCCGTGCGCCGGTTTTCTTTTTTTTCCCGTGCGCACGAGCTCGCCGACCATGTGCCCGTCGCCGCCGTCCGCCGCCGGCCGTGGCGCCCCTAGCCCGCTGCCCTAGCGCCCTCCTCAAGCCCGTGGCTGAGTCCGCCGCTTCCCCAGCTCCGCGTAGGTGCAATCCGTGCTCGAAACCGAGGCCGGACGCTCGTTTCCGAGGTCGCCGGCGAACTTCCGACGAGCTGGCCGCCGTGCTCCGCCGTGCGCCGCCACCTCGCCGCCGCCTGATCGCGTGCGCGCATCCGCAGCCGCCCGATCCGCGATGAACGGCTGAGATCGCGTACCCCTTCGCCCTTATGTAACCGGTGCACCGTGCACCCGTGGACCAGGTCCACAGCGCGGTCCACGGCCGCGTCAGCGCCCACGTCACCTCCCAGCCAACCACAGCTCGCCACGTGGAGCCGTGTCAGCAGATCCACCCCGTCAGCCGCAATTTTGCAATAACGCCCCTGTGGTTTCCCTTTTCACAAGCCGGTCCTTCCACCTATTAGAATCCTTACACATAAGTCCCTGTTTTTATGATCTAGCCCCTGAAGTCTTTAGATTCCTTCACCAGAGGTCCTTTTCACTCCTTTTCACACATAAACCCCTCTGTTTATATGTATAATCATGTTTTAGTCCCTGGTTTCTTGCAGTTAGGTCCCTGGAAGCCCTGTTTCTTCACAGAAAAGCCTCTGAACCTTATTTTAGCCATATCTTTTTCGTCTTTTATCCGTTTTAAGCGTTCTTGGTGTCCACGCGACCGTCTTTTCAAGCCTGTCAGTTTCAGAACCTTGTTTTGGCTGTATCTTTTGCGTTTTAGCTCGGTTTCCACCGTTTCAAGTTGCGTTAGGTTCATATCAACTCAAACTACGTGATAGGACCAATGTTGAACATGTTCTTTGTTTTATAATTTATTTAAATATTAAATATGATTAAATCCTTATATACATATGCTTTTCTAATTAAAATCTAATTAGAGTTCAACACGTGTTTTCATAAGAAAGATAATATGATTAATACTAGTTAAATATTTCTTATAATTAAAAGCTAATTAGATGTATACCTTGGTTTTCATAATCAAACTTAAATTGATTAATGTTTATGCAATTTGCTTTCTAAATAAAAGCAACATAGGTCTATCTCGAGTTTTCTTAATTAAATGTTAATTTGATTAATATGAATATAAATGTGTTTTTAAGTTATAATTTGATTAGAATAACTCGAAATATAAAGATAAATGCCTAGATGCTTTTACATGCTTCTTTTAAATTAAATGTTTAATTTGCATAAATCATACTTGAATATTTATAAATAAATTGGACTAGCCTTACATCGTCTTTTTAAATACAAATATAACTTGCTTAATTATAAATAGGGTATTTCTTTGAAATAACCTATGCACATGATTTTACTTAATTAAAAGATACCTAGCACATAGCTAGCTCTTGTGTGTGATCATCCAAATCTTCCGATAGTCCCGAGTGTTTTTGCGTTCGCGGTCCTAGAGCCAAACCTTGTCCTCTTTTAAAGCTTTTCATGCTTGGTGTATTGTTCTTAGTTGTTCTTGTTTGTCTGCTCTGCATGTTGTGCTCGATGTTTGCTTCGAGTAGAAGATCGAGCTGCTGATCAGAAGTTCTGAAGATCAAGAGAGCAAGAGCAAAAGAGCAAGAGTAGCTTTGTGTTGAGAAAGGCAAGTGGACTTCTCCCCCTGCATATTCTATTTTTGTCCCACACAACTTGCATGATAACTAAGTTTATATTTAAATGTTGCTATGCATAAACTTGATGGGAAATCACCTTTTTAAGGACATGACTAGATTTTACCCCTATACCTTGAACAACCCTTTTAAATAAATGTTTTGGGATAGATAATGCTTAGTTCCTTAACTTGGGATGGTTCAAATGAATCTTTTGCAATATGATGAATATTGATCATGATAACTTTGGTGATATATATATATGTGTGTGTGCTTAATTACAAGATCATATGATCTAATTGGAACATGGAGAACCACCCAGGAAAACAGTGCAACCACAGTCCATATGGCTCTGGCTTAGCCAATTAATTAGGTGTGTGATTGTACTGGTGACCTTATCCGAAAGGAACACAGGGGGCTCGAGGTTGCAGGGGTATAGCCCGGTCCTCTTGGCCACAGCCTTTGCTAAGGTGCTGTCCACTAGGGAGGGTTATGGTCCGCCCTGAGCTGTAACTGTCGTGGGTTGTTGGTGCTTTTGCATGTCTTTGTAAAGGCTTCGTAGCGTCCCTATGCAATCACACCTCGAAAGTGTGGTATGATGCTTGGCCAGCATCGCATGGTTGGGTTCAAAGTTCTTCGGAACTTTTACGCGAGCTGTGGTGAAAGTGTACAACCTCTGCAGAGTTAAAACTGATCGATCAGCCGTGCTCACGGTCAAGAGCGGCCTGGACCCTCACATGATTAATGAACTTGAAGATGGAATTAAACTGTGGTTTTGTATGGTTTTGGAGATGGAAAGTTTTCTAAAGTTTAAGTGGGTTGGTATAAACTTACACCTAGTAAATAGGTGCTTGCTAATAAAATTTGACCAACTTAAAATGCTAACCGCTGCAAAAACTTTAGCCTATCCTTGATAGCCTTGCATCTTCCCCCACTTGCTGAGCTCCAACCATAAGTGTGCTCACCCTTGCTTACCCGCTGTTCAGAGGAGAACACTGGAGAAGAGTACTTCAGCGACTACGATGAGTTCTGAGGCTTGCGTGCCCCCAGTCATGTGCCTGTGGAAGCTGAAGACGGAGTTGCTTCGTCTAGTTATCGTTTGTTCGTTTTAAAGACCTTCGAGTCTAACGTCTGAGTGTAATAAAGAGATAATGTAATGGTTTAACTCTTGTACGTTTTTATTGCTGTTTACTGATATTTCACTCATGACGTCTATCATATGTGTGTAAACTTGATCCTGGCGCACATATGAGATGCATTTGGTTTTCTTCGGAAAATCAGGTGTGACATTTGGCCACAAAACCATCGGAGGACGGTTTCTTGTTTGGGCATCAAAACCAAGTCCGAAGGCCCGATGCGACAGAGACGGTGATCCGGGAGCGTCGAGAAGCTTCGAGGCGGGGGGCACGTGGCGTGGTCGCGGGGCTTGCATCGAGGCAAAGCAAGTCCGCGATGGAAGCGTGTCCGCTCGATGAGAATATGCTTGACTTGGACCAAATTGCCCCTGAGGGGTGTGTATCTTAAATTTATCCACTAGGGGTAGTTATGTCATTTGCCACCTCCAGGAGACTTAGTTTAAATAGAAGGGAGAGAGGATGGCTAGGGTTGATTGTATGGAACTCGCTTTAGACTGCTTCTTTTCCCAGTATTTCCTTAGGCTAGATTCTTGTATAGACTCTGACCTCTGGATGTATGGAATCATTCGGCGCTGTGATTCGATCCCTCTCTTAGCCCTTTGTGATTTTCGTGTCATTTTTGGAGCTATTTTTGGGTGGTTTCGTTCTTTGCTCAATTCGTTGATTTGAGAGCGTTTTCTCTCATTTTTTATTGAGGGGATCATGGGTGGATGCCTTGCGCATCTTTGTGTGTGATCTTGACCCCTCAAACACTGGGAAATCCCTTCGATTCGCGAGTTCTTGTAGGAGTCTGAGTTCTTGGTGGTGGTTCATGTGATCCGCGATTCTTGGTGATTTAGTGAGTTAGAGGCGGAGATTTTTGGGGTATAGCTTCATCTAGTGACGCTTCACATCTCCCCAAATCTTGTCTCAAGAGCTCAAGCCGTTTGGGAGATCCAGTGATGAGTAGGGAGAGTTGACTTCGCGGCCACGAGCTCGAGCAGTTCTGTCTGTGGGTAGCGGACAGTCCGTAAGGACCCCGCGGACAGTCCGCGTGTCCCGTGTTCTTCGTGTTTGTCGTGTGTTCGTGCTAGCTTGTGTTTCGTCCGTGAAGTGCCTAGGGTTTTGTTGCAGGAGGTTTTGCGGACAGTACGCCGGTCAGTGATGGACGGTCCGCGTGGGCGAAGTTGTGTGTGTGTTTCTGATGGGTTGGCCGGACGATCCGCGAGGCCTTCCCGGACAGTCCGTGACACTGGCGGACAATCCGCGTGGCTCAGCCGGACAGTTCAAATTTCTCGGTGCGTCTCTGGTGGTTCTGTTAGGGTTTTTGGACAATCCACGTAGGGGGTCCGGACAGTCCGCCCAGGTGCTGCGGACGGTCCGCCCGTACTGCACAGACAGTCCGCGCCTAGCCTTCGCAGATTTGGCTAAGTGCTTTGGTGCTTGCTTTGTGCTTCCGCTCTTTGATTCGTGGCTTGTCTCTAGGACTTGTAGGCTTGTGTGTGCCTAGTCTAGAGCTTCTTTGGTGTGTGCGAGTGATCGGAGTGGCAATCAGGGTATAGGCTGTGTTCATCCTTCGGGAAGAATTTTTATCAGCTCCCATTCACTCCCCCCTCTGGTCGCCTATTCGGTCCTTCAATTGGTATCAGAGAAGGTTATGGATCTTCGTGATTCTAACCAGTCTAAGATCCAAAGATGGGCGACTATGGTAAGAGGTCAGGTCCTCCTCACTTCGATGGCAAGAATTACCAGATGTGGGAGAGGCGCATGAGCGTGTTTTTGCGTGGGAAGGGGACTTTGATCTAGGAAGTGACCCAAAATCCTCACTATGTCATTCCCGACAGTTTCCTTCTTCTAGGATCACGGGACATGTTTGAGGCCAACAGCAAGGCCGTTGATTACTTGTTCCGTGCTCTCTGTGCCTCAGAGTTTGATCGAGTGTACAGAGAGGATGTGGCCGGAAAGATATGGCTGAAGCTCAAGAATGCTCAGGTGCAGGCTTACTTGTTTGCCACTCACCGGAGAGAGTACGAGAACTTTACTCATCTCTCCGGTGAGTCGATTGATGTGATGTTTCACCGCTTCACCTGCATCATGAACAACATGAGAGCTAATGTGGTTGTGCTTCCTTACACAGATCATGATAGAGCTATCAAGCTCTTGCATTATCTTGATCAGTCTGTGTGGAGTGCCAAGGTCGAGGCTATTTTGGAGTCGGGCGTGTATGAGACTTTGACTTTGGATGAGCTATTCTCGAAGCTCAAGTCGTCAGAGGTGGATAAGGGCCTAAGAGCCAAGGATGAGAGTCCGACTTACTCCCGTAGTCGTGCTCTAGTCTCCGGACCCGGACCAAAGACTAATGATAACCCATCCTCCAGGATGTATTCTTTGTCTTCTCTTATGTCCTTGCCAGACGAGGATTTTGATGAGCTTGGAGAAGATGAGCTGGCGCTGCTGACCAGGAAGTTCGAGAAGCTGCACGAGGACCGCGTGAACATGAGAAGGATCACACGGACGTGCTACAGGTGCGGCAAGAAGGGACACTACATCGCCGAGTGCCCACAGGAGATCGAGCCCAAGAACGAGAACAAGTACCGCCTGAGGATCGAGAACACGCACCGCTCGAGACGTGAACACAAGCACAAGTACAAGGACAAGTTCGAGCAGGGATCGAGGAAGGGTGGTGACAAGAAGAAGGCACGGGCTCGAGTGAAGATTGAGGAGCTAAGTGACTCGGACTCCGAGGACACATCTTCGAGCTCGAGTAGTGAAGAAGAAGACGGCGAGCGCAAGAAGAAGAAGAGCTCTTTCAGGAACCTCACCAGCCTTTGTATGATGGGCCACAACACCGGCAGCAAGTCAAGCAAGAAGAGTGGAAAGGATGAGTCCGACGTCGACTCCGACTCTAGGGAAGAGGTAACCCCTGATCTTGCTTTCCTGCTTAAGGAGAATGCGGAGTTAAATGATTTGCTGGATAACCGTGATGAGGTGCTTAGAGAGGTTAAGAAGATGAGGAGAGAGCTTAGGGCCTCACTAGAGGAAGCTAGGGAGAAGGTGGCTGAGTTAGAGGCTAGGCATCTAGATGACATGCTTGCTTTGGATGCTCTTAAGGCTTCTCCTATTGTTAGTGATGAGGTGGATTGCACTGATTGCAATGCTTTCTTGACTGATTTGACTGTGCTTAGGGAGAAGCATGCCTCTAAGTTGGAGGAACTAGATGTTCTTAGGGCTGAGCTTGATGAGATGAAGTCTAGGAATGCTTTGCTTGGTGCTTGCACATCTTGCCCTGTGTTGCATGGTAAACTAGATGAGTCTTATGCTAGGATTGTTTCTCTTGAGGCAGCTTTGAAAGCTCCTATTGCTATGTCTTGCTCTACTTGTGATTTGCATTCTGAGAAAAATCTAGAGCTTGCACAAATTTTTGATCGGCTACAGAATGAGAATGATGGGTTGTGCACATTGTTGAGTTGGTCGCGGTCACAGGAGCCACAACTGGGGAAGTTGGTTGCTAAGTTTAAGAGAGCTGATGACCATGGTCTGGGTTTTGGGAAGTTTGGTGAGAGCGGTGGTAAGAAAGAGAGAGAGATACCAAACAACCCCGTCCCACACAACCACCAGCCGAGTGAGCAAGGTGAGAAAGAGAAGAACCCACAGCCAAGAGGAAACCCAAAGCCAAGACCGATCCTATTCCATTGTGGCTATTGTGGGAAGGATGGTCATAAAGAGGAGTTTTGTTTCAGGAGGAGAAGGGATGAGAGGTTTGCCAAGGAGATGGCAAACAAGGACAGGTACCGCCCTTCTCGTGGTGTGCCTGAGCCTCGTGTTGTGCCTCTACCTCGAGGTGAGGGGTTTGTGCGTACTGTTCCTACTCAGGGTGGTGGATTTGCTCCTCAGAGAGATAGGTGTGTTGGGTTTGGCCGTGGTGTGTTTGCTGGACGTACTCCACCTCGTGGTCAATATGAGGATGGAAGAGACCGTCGCAGCTTTGAGTCTCAGAGGAGCTATCGGACACGCTTTCCCTTTCGTGGTGACCGTACTCCTCCAGCGAGACGTGAGGTAGTTCACCGTGGTGGTCGTAGCTTTGATGGACGCGATAGGTGTGATGTTGCTAACCCCACTTTTGAGCAAATAGCTCGACACTGGTTTGACTCTTTCTTTACTAACCTCGGTGTTGAGACGTTTGCTCACTCTCGGTCTCGTTTTTTATTTTGCAGGTGGAAGGCTTGGAGAACATTTGGCGGATTGACTCTGGGTGTTTGTCTCATGACCAGAGTTGGGGGATGGTTCTCCAGCCTCATCCCCGTGGTGTCTGTGGAGCACATCACTTTTGGGGAAATGGACAAGTGTTGACCGAAGGAGTGTTGCAGGTAAGTGTCGGAGCTAGTCGCTCTTGTTGCTTCTTTGGGTCTTTGTGAGTTGCCCTTGTTAGTTTGAGGCTTTGCCCTCGCGCGTGTTTAGGGTGAGCTTTGTATGCTCTTTGGCCCTAATGCATGAGTTTAGGGGGAGCTTGTGAGCTTGCTTGCTCCTTGCCCTATGACATGTACTTTGGGTGAGTTTTGTATGCTCTTTGGTCCTTATGCATGTGTTTAGGGGGAGCTTGCTAGCTTTGCTTGCTTTTTGCCTCTTTGGTCCTTGGGAGCTCACTTTGTAGCATATGTATCATTTGTTGCATTCCATGCATGCATTTTACTTTTTGTACAAAACATGGTAGGATAGCCATCTTTGGATCATTTGTGATAGGATGAGTTTCTCTTATATACTTTGATCACTATGATGTGCTATATGTGAGATATGTGTATGCTTTGGGAATGGTGATGTGAATGCTATGCTCTTGATGGTATTATCATATGTTCATGATGAGATAGCTTTCATTTTGTAAAAATGCTAAAAATACTTCACTCATGAGTAGATACTCTTTCATGCTCAATTTGTGCTCAAATGTCTATATCATGTTTAGCTTGTGCTTGAGTATCATGCTCTTTTCGCTTGGGGTCAAAGACCCATTTGTCATGGTGAATGTTTAGCCTATATGTTCACTTGTGGAGGAGCATAAGCTTCTTTTTGCCGCAAAGTCATTTCATGTACCATGCTTAAATTTGAAAATGAAATTGGTGTGTGAATTGCCTTATGCTTGAAAAATATGCTCATAATCATGTCTTTATGCTGTGATGTATATATCTTGGGTGCTAAACTGTTGCATGTTGTCTGCCATGAGAAGTCTCATTTTAAGAAGGAGACACATGGCTCGGTGGCTTTGACATGACATTTGGTAGCTTATGGGCGTTTGCTATGATCTTGTGATGAGAACTTGTGATCTTGTATGAGCTTTGTATGGCTAGTTCATTTTTGCTCAAATTGTTATGGATAGGGCTTTGCTCATGAGATGAACGTTTCTTTGTGAAAATTGCTTAAAATTACTTTTAGCCATGTCACATATATATATATATATGTGTGTGTGTGTGTGTGTGTGTGTCTCTACTTTCTTGATGGCAATGTGCTAACTACACCATATCTATTTTGCTTGCTCTATGTCTCATTTGTAGCATTTTGTTGTGCTCTTTGTATATCCGAGAAGCTTGGTAGATTGTATATGCTTTGACATGCATTTTTCTTGATAACAAGGGGAAAAGTTTCATATGCCTTGATTCATGCATTGTCAACAAGGGGGAGAATATGTATGCAAGGGGGAGAAATTTGTGCATGTGGGGAGAAAATTTGAGAAAAGAGTTTGCAATTGCTCAGGAGGAGTTTGCATATGTGCAGGGGGAGCTCCTTTGGTTTGCCCGAGTTTTGTGTTTTGTGGTGTGCTCTTTGTGAGCTTTGTTTGTCTCGACTGTGTGGAGCTGTTGCCCTTGCCTTAGGGGGCCGAGACTTGGTTTGGTGAGTGATCTTGTTTTTTGCTTGTTTTTTTTTTGCTTTGGATCACTTGTTGGAGGTTTGTGTTCGTGGTTGTTTTCTTTTCTTTTTCTCTATGATGGTTACTATGGGTGTTGTCAATGCACTCATCAACAGGGGCGGAGGCAGGATTTAAGGATAGGGAGTGCAATGAACAAAATAATTCACTACTTTTAATATCTTCTCTAATTGATTTCTGCACTTTTGGAACATATATGCTTAAAATTTCATTTTGGACATCAGATGAAGTGTATTTTGTATTTTTAGAGCATTTTTTAGCACAACCTCGTTATACAAAACCAAAAGCTTGAGTATTTCAAAAAATTACCAGTATTTAAGGAAACAGGGGTTCATCATGACCTTAAAAAAGCATATTTGAAATGTTAACTACTTAAGCATAAAGCATATAAACAAAACAAGTTAAAATTAATACTCCAACACAGTTAATAATCTACTTAGACTAAATTAGGAGGGGGTATTAAGCTAAATTAGGAGGGAGTATTAGAGATTTTAATAGAAGATTGGGGGGTGCCTGGCCCCCCTCAGCCCCTCCCTCCCTCCGCCCCTGCTCATCAAGGAGGAGATTGAGGACCAGGTGTGTCCGAAGACCAGTGGAAGGTCGCTCCTTAGTGATGAGTGATTGACAACGTGGTGTGGACTGATGCTTTGCTGAGTATTACATGTGCAGGTTGCGGCTTGACTCGTGTTGGTGTAGGTGAAGAACAAGCGCGAAAGGTCTATGCCTGTGTGGCCTCCGAGGAGTGGAGAGACAAGTAGGATTGGTTCGATGGACCCGGTGGCCGATGGGGTCAAGTGCGAGCCGCATGGTGCAAGAAGAGCGAGCTGAAGTCATGGACATGGAGCCGGTGCATTGGTGGCGGCCAAGTCAAGGAACGAGGCAAGACCAAGTAGACCGTCCGGGCGCCGGAGGTGAAAGGCTTGGTGAGCTTGACGCTTGGCGTGGTGAGGCTGGGCCGTGCACGCGGGGTTTGGTGGTTTGGCCACAAAACCATCGGAGGACGGTTTCTTGGTTTGGGCCTCAAAACCAAGTCTGAAGGCCTGATGCGACGGAGACGGTGATCCGGGAGCGTCGGGAAGCTTCGAGGCGGGGGGGGGGGGGCACGTGGCGTGGTCGCGGGGCTTGTGTCGAGGCAAAACAAGTCCGCGATGGAAGCGTGTCCGCTCGATGAGAATATGCTTGACTTGGACCAAATTTCTCCTGAGGGGTGTGTATCTTACATTTATGCACTAGGGGTAGTTATGTCATTTGCCACCTCCAGGAGACTTAGTATAAATAGAAGGGAGAGAGGATGGCTAGGGTTGATCGTCTGGAACTCGCTTTAAACTACTTCTTTTCTCAGTATTTCCTTAGGCTAGATTCTTGTTTAGACTCCGACCTCTGGATGTATGGAAGCATTCGGCGTTGTGATTCGATCCCTCTCTTAGCTCTTTGTGATTTTCGGGTCATTTTCAGAGCTATGTTTGGGTGGTTTCGTTCTTCGCTCGGTTCGTTGATTTGAGGGCGTTTTCTCTCGGATTTCTTCGAGGGGATCATGGGTGGATGCCTTGCGCATGTTTGTGTGTGATCTTAACCCCCTCAAACGCCGGGAAATCTCTTCGATTCGCGATTTCTTCTAGGAGTCCGAGTTCTTGGTGGTGGTTCATGTGATCCGCGATTCCCGGTGATTTAGTGAGTTGGAGGTGGAGATTTTTGGGGCATAGCTTCATCTAGTGACGCTTCACATCTCCCTCAAATCTTGTCTTAAGAGCTCAAGCCGTTTGGGAGATCCGGTGATGAGTAGGGAGAGTCGATTTCACTAACCCATCACCGAGTTGCTCGTGTTGTCCCATTGTTGTGCAAGATGAGTTGGATCACCGGTGCGTACCGGAAGGTGACCCGCTCACGCCGTTCGAGAGACAGGGAGGGCTCGTCTTACCACTCCAGAGTTACACCGAGTCCAATGTCAACCGACCGTGAAGAAGAGGAAGAAGAGGAGCCACCCAAGCCACAAGCCGAAGGAGTGTTCGAAGCCGATGCCACCTTCATCGACTTGAGGGACGACTGGGAGAGACAAGCCTACGCTCTCATCAAGGATCGAGTGTTCGCCAACACCAAGGAGTTCGACTCGGCCCTTCTCGAGAAAACAGGTATGGACTCTGAGTTCGATTCCATTTGGCGTGCTCTTGGTTGGGAGAACTTTGTTCCGGTGTGGGAGATCGGTTCTAAGCCTCTCACCATCCAGTTCCTCTGTACTCTTCGGGAGGATGAGACTGGCATTACATTTCATTTCCATGGAACGTCGTATCGAGTCTCATGGCCAGATCTTAGTCGTGCTCTCGGTTTTCATCGTCGTTGTACTATTTCTCTCGTTCAAGCTTGCTGCGATTTTATTCGAGATAGTTTTTGGGAAGAGCTTTCTGGTCGGCCTGTCCGTGGCAAGTTAGCACCTCGGTGCAACGATATCACGCATCACACTCTCCGATTGTGGCACAAGTGGCTCGCCATCACTCTCTTTCCAAGGGATGATGTTTGAACCATGCGCACAGACGAGATGAGGATATTATATGCCGCGGTCAGACGGATCAAAATCTCCCCAGTGCAAGCTATGATTCAGCAGTGGTTGACAAATTTTAGGATGACGAATTCTATTGAGTGTACGTCTCTGATCACACGTATCATCTCGAGTCTTGGGATTACACATGGGGCTAACGTTCCCTACATTGGTTCTCCCTGGGCCGTGATAGATGAGGCGTGTCCGATTCAATGACATACTCTTAAAAAGGGCCCGGATGATTCTTTGGTTTTCTTCTACCCTGGCCATGCAAACCAGATTCGGTTACATAACCCGGATTTCCGTTTGTACGGTCAAGGGCCACTGACCGTTCCTCTTGAGGAACCTCGTCGTTCTAGTGTTTCTGGAGATAGGGTCACTAGGAGTGCATCGAGGAGAGCAGCGACAGCACAACAACCGCCACAACATCCGCCGCCACAGCCGTCACCACAGCCGTCGCCTCAGCCACAGCCTCAGCCTACCCCACCGCTGTCTGGCGCATGGCCTCAGCCAGGTACATGTCTGGAGTTACACCCGGATATGCCCCCGGTTGGGACCAACCCATGAGTCAGTCGGGTGCGAGTAGCTCGACCTGAGCTAGTGCAGGGAGTGGCGAGTGGGTTAGGCCTGCCGGTGCTACCTACGGGGACTCGTCCTCATCGTCCGGGTTGCGCTCGTCATCTCGTGGGGCCACCCTCACTCAGCAGATGAGCGAGCTCAACATCCGTGTCGGTACCGTGGAGGAGACAATGCACCAGTAGGCTGAGTCCACTCGAGACTGGCAGCATATGACTGGCGAGAGACTTCACACCATGGAGCAGAGACAACTGCGACAGCTGGAGGAGCAGAGGGCTTACTACGCGTGGATGGGATACCACCCTCCGCAACAGTGAGCCTGAAGCTAGCTTGGGGGAGGACCCCATTATGTGGTAATTGGTATCTTCTATTGTTTTCAGAACCCCATATGCTAAAAACACATAAAAATCTCAAAAGTTAAAAAGACTAAAAATATTTATTTGCTTCCTTAAATTAGTTTGTTTTCATATGCGCGGTAAGAGTGTTCTTTTTTTCCATGGTTGAAATGATAAATAGTTGCTCTGTTTATTCCTCTTGTATGCCTTGTTTACAACTTAGTACCCTATCCAAGTTTTGAGTTTGTTGGCTAGTATGATCGAACCTGAGCTTGAAATTTGTGGGTAGCAAAAAGCATGATCTTTGCCTAAGTTGTTGCGAGGTATGATATGGTATAATAGAGTTGCTATGAGCTAGTACTAAGTGATGTATGATATCCGGAGTTTTCTTTTGAAAAAAAATGTTAAAATGATAAGTTCCTCAATGATAAGAAATTCCTATCCAAGGCCATATGTAGATCTTAGCTTCTGTTAACCTCCACATATGCTACCTGATTTATTCATTGAGCCTTGTCGAATTGTTGTGACCCTCGGCGAGTAAACTTGTCATTACTCCTATGATCAAGATCACGTACACACAACCATATGCGAAACTTCTACACTGGAAGTTAGCAACCATCATTTCATCCATCCCCCATCCACTCCACAAAATAAAGCTCCGCCCATGTTCCATGATTACTCTCCCTCCAAAAACATTCAGCAAGGACTATGGGCTATGCATAAAAAAAGAGAGAAAGAAAGAAAGAGAAAGAATAAAGAGACATAGCCCAAGTCTCAAGAATTTCGAAAAAGGGGAGAGTAAAATCATGCAAATAGGAGTTCATTATCCATCCACCATACACACACTTTTGCATATCTTGATCAAGGTGTATGACTTGTTCTCCCAAGGATCCGGTTTTCGACTCGACAAAACATGAGAAACAGGTATGCCACATGTTTTCCCTACCTACAGCTCCATATATCAGCCTATTAGAAGTAGGTAGTGAAAGAAGGCAAAACAATGCCTTGGTGAGGAATCATACACATTGAGCGATCTGAGAGTATCATTTGAGGAACTTTGATTTCTTTTTGAAAAACCTGCAAAACCTCTGGATTGATAACTGATGAAGGTACATGTGACTGGTAATCTTTATACAACCATTCTATCTTTCAGCCGCCCAAGGCAGGTGAAGCTATACGCCCCATATCAATCGAGTGTAAGGTAAGATCAGTGCCAACTTCTTCAATCCTTGATAGAGTACCTAGCTGTCTCTTGTTATACATCAGGAATACAACATCGTAGCAACTCCTGATCAACCAACCTAAGTCCTTAATCTCTCGCTCGGGACGAGCAAGAGGCTAGCTTGGGGGGAGTTGTTGACGGCTGTTAAGTACCTACTTTAGCTGTCAATATACTCATGAATAAAGGAGCATAAGGCATTTCTTACACGTATTTAGTTAAGAATAATGTAGTTCCACTTGTCCATGGAGATTATTTGATTGCAGGAAAATAAGTAGGAAAAGAGTGACAAACTCACCTTCTATGGTCCATGCCACATCACCTCATCCTAGGTGGGCTGCCAACAAGGGAGCCATGCATGCATGCCATGCAAGCAATCCAAGTGAAGCAACCCCCGACGAATCAGAGCGTGACACGTGGACTTCACATGGATTCATGGGCCCACAAACGCGCCAAAACAGGGTGGACACCGGGAACCGACCTAAGGACCCACTGGGCAGCCACCAGGAAGAAGCACAAGCCAGGGGGGCCACTAGGGGGTCGGCCGACCCCACAGGTCGGCCGAATCAACCCTGGGTCGGCCTGTCCTGTGCTTCCACATGGTGCTTCCCTATTGGTCCTAGGCGCCATTCCCGGGGTATTTGCATCCATTCCTCGTCGGTGCCCGGGCCTATAAATAGAAGGAGAGGGGGCTCACTTATGAGACATCCACACTTGCAACACCTCTCTCACTTTTAGTCTCAAGGCTAGGAGGTAGGCTAGAGTAGTTCTAATTCAGGTTCCAAGTCTACTTTGGGATCTAGGTATGAGTTCTCTTATATCTTATTTCATTTGTATGACTTTGATCTACTTCAGTTATTCAGCTATTTCATATAAAGTTGTGTTAGTATACATGAGTGATTTGTTCATGTGTTCTTCACCTGTTCATCATTTAGAGGCTCCTGTTCTTGATGAACAAGGCCTTTCGATCCACTTGACGGGTGACTTTCACATGTTTCTAGTGTTTGTTCATAAGTTAGAGGCTCGTGTTCTTCGCGAACACGACCCTTTGATCCAGTTGAACAGACATAGGAAAACATGAATACGTTTGTGTACTTAACCTGGTTTGATCTAATTAGATGACATGACTGCGTTGTATGAAGTCTGTGCTTAATCTACGGTACTTGGTGTAATTGGCTGGTTTATCTGGTGGCTTGACCTGGGTCACAATAGCCCGGGCCGGTCAAGTCCGGCTAACAACATAAGCATGGTGCTTGGGTTGCGTAGCTACCTTACTTATGAGTTTATCCCACGGTTTGTCTTGGGGTAGGCCGCGGTAGTGACAGCTGTTGGTCCCTCTAAAATCCCCCACGTTCGGATAAGCTGTAGGAGTCTAAAATCTAACAACCGGAGTTGTGCGGAAGTAACGCGGAAGGTTAGCTCCCCGTGATACCTGGGTGCTTAAGTCAATGTTCTTCAACGCTAGTGTATCTAGCTCATTCCTACCAGCTTTATGTGTATAGTACATAAGAACCTAGAACTAACTCGTATGTTGCCTCCTATGCCTAGGACCCCTTAGAGAGAGAGAGTGAGTGTGTGTGTGATCACACTTGTAACATCCCGGAATTTCTTCGGAATGTTAGTAATGCAAAAATGTGAATTTCAAAATTTCGATTTGAAATTGAGTGCTTGATTAAACTATAAGGTTGTCCTCTATGATCCTTCCCTTAAATTCCTAGATTTAATTTGAGCAAATTAATGAATTTAGGAAATATAAAATGCTAGTGTGAGAACTTTGGAGTTTATCGAGTTTTATTTGGATTTTATTGTGTGGGATTCGAATTTGGATGCAAATTCAAATTTGGATCTAAAGTTAAATAGGAGTTAAGGTGCTTAGGAAATAGGAAAACCTCTTTTTCAGTTTGGGCCCAAACCTCTCTGATGAAGTCTACCGAACCCCCTCCGTTTCTTTTTGCACTGGCCAGCGGAGCCACTGGGCCACCTCTAACCCGCCGGCCCATCACTCCTTTCAGCCCGCCGGCCCGCCTATCACCTACCTCCTTCCCTTGTGACGCCGCCAGGTGGGTCCCACAGGTCAGCCGGCGCCCTATATCCTTTTCTTCCTCCTTCGGCTGACGCACGCGCGCCCCGCGACAGCGACCGGTGCGCTCCCGCACCGAGCTCGCCCGTGCCCCCCTGGATGAGAGCCGCGTGCCCCTAGGCGCGGAAGCTGAGGATCTCCACCGCCCGCTCTCACGCCGCCAAACCCTAGGGCGCCGCCCTATAAATCCCTATTGCGCTGGTCTCTCCCGGATCCGCCGCCACCCCTTGGGGATTTTCCCCAATCCCTGTCCGCCGCATCCACCGGGACCAGGAGAGAAGGGGGAGGAAGAAGGGAGGAGTTGGGGTCGCTGGGGGAGGGCCGTTCGTGGAGGAGGCCGAAGCCGCGCGTCTTCGTCGCCTTCCGCCCGTGCGTGGGCCGCTGTGAAGCCGGAGCAGCCCGAGCCAAGGACGCCGACGCCCAAGCCGGAGCCGTCCGTGGTCAAGTCGCCACCGCGGAGTAGGAGCCGGACCTGCTGGAGACGGCGTCGTGCTGCTTTACTTCCCCTGCATCAAGCCGAGCCGCCCCAGCCTTCTTCCTCTGCTCCACCACACCTCCTTCGCCGCCGTTTTGCCACCACTTCTTTAAACCGGAGGTGAGCCTCGCCAACCCCCTCTCGCTGTGGACCCGGCCTTCGAGCCGTGGCTGAACTGAGCCTTGTGAGCTCGCTGTCTGGATGCCCGCTGCCTGCTCGCACCGCCGCGCAGACCCGCCGTCGCCTGAGAGCCGGCCATCGAGCCGAGCCGGTCGATTCTTGCAGGTGCCGCTGCCGTCATCGCCGCGCGCGCTCTCCTTTGCCTTGCAACCGTGTCATGCCTTTCGTTCCGGCGTGCGCTCTCGGAGCTATGGCCGCCGCCGGCACTTCCTCGCTCGCGCACTCCCGCCGGGCCAAAGCCCTGTTTTTCCTGGCCGAACCGTGCACACACGCACGTCTGTGCGCACGCGCGCAAGTGAGAGGGCACGCCGGCGCAGACACCCCAGTACTCGCCGCCGTGTCACTCCACTTCGTCGCACTGCATCCTGTCCGCCTTTCTCGGTTCCGTCACCGTGCATGCGCCGTCGGTTCCGTGCCGCCATGGCTGCGCTGCCGGCGTGCTGCACACGCGCGCGCACATACACCTGAGGGGTCGAGCCCGCGTGCCCCCTGTCCGACCCGTACACACCCGCACGCACGCGAGCGCGGAACATCGACGCTGCGCAGACCCACATCGCCGAGCCCCCGTCTCATTTAGCAGCGCTGCCGCCGCACACCTCGGCGCGTCGGCGTACACGCGCACGCTGAGCGGGCCAATTCCATGCCAAGGCCGAACCTTTGCCCACCGGGAGCGAGCACCGGATCGATCTTGACCATGCGGTCGGTCACGCGTTCACGCTCGCGTTCACCCCGCCGGCACAGGCCACCCCAGCCTCGCTGCCGTGGGACTCTGTCCACCCGCCGCGGCCGAGACCTCGACGCTGCATGGCCCTCCACGCCGCGCCGCGCCGCATCTCGCCGCCGTCGAGCCGAGGACCGGCCAACAGGCGAGTCTTTCTCAGCCTAGATGGAATCCTTGGACGTCCTTTGTACCGAGGTGACGTCCGTTGGCCGATCACCGCACCACCTCGCCGCCGTGGACCTCTGGTCCGTTCCGCCGCGCCACCTCGCCGCCGGCGAGCCCCTTCCCGACCGCCGCTCCCTTGGAGCTTTCCGTCGAACACCTGGTGGACCGATCCAAAACCCAGAGGGGTTGGTTGCACACGCACGCCTACACGCTGACCTGCCCGCGCCGGATCCCGTGCACCGAGCCAACCTGCTCTTTGCCACACCAGCATCTACACCGGTCGCTGGCCATCGCTGATCCCAGGGATCCCGTGCGCCTGGCCAATGGTCTATCCACCACACCGCTGCCTACACAACCCTGTTCGCACCAGATCCCGGCCGGATCATTTGTGGCTGCCACCCCAGCAGCCATGTGGGCTGACAAGAGCTGGCTGTAAGCCGCCTATGTGGCCGCCACGTGAGCACCTAGAGCTAGCTTTCAGCCGGCCTGCAGATAGCTTAGAGTCAGTTAGAGTTAGCCTGTAGCTAGCTTATAGTTAATGCTATTGTGTATGCGTATTTTAATTTTAGAAATGTATTTTACTTTTGGAAAATCCTAGAAATTCCATTTCAACTCCGAAAATTACGAAACCTATTCCAAAACTCTTCTAAAATTATAAACTCCGTGTTAGGCTAGTGTTCGCTCTCTTTTGGCTCTTAATCGTTCATTTGGAGTTAATTGCAATAGGACCCGCTGTTATTTTAATTGCGCGTTATTAGGAACAGCTAGAGCTGGGGAGCTGAGCTCGGAGTTCGACTACACCGACGACTACGCCACCGACGACTACTCGCACGCAGGTGTTCACGCCTGACTGATTCTAAATACCTATTAGGCATTGCTATGTAGTATGCTAGCGCTTTACTTTAAATGCATGTTGATGAACCTTGCACTGCCTTCTTATATTATCCTGTCCTTGATTGCCCTACTACTACTGTTATATATAAGCGTGTATATACGCTGAGCTTCGCGATGCATGTGTTGGGATGGGAATAGTGGTTCTTGGCATGTGTGGGGAAAAACCGGCAGGAGAAGGCGTTTTGGGTACTTTGGCGGGGGTGAGCTCGAAACAACCGATCTGGGATCGGGGATGGGGGTGCACTCCTCAGTGCATTCCCGCTTGTACGGTTTTCGGAGCACAGGTGTTGGGGATTTACTGACGTTTGGAGGACATGAGCTCACCCCGGTCTGAAACCGAGTGGACAGACCTTTTCACGGGACCTTTACGTACACACCACCTCGCCGAGAGTGGGGTTAGGGCCGAGTTGAGCTCGGCAAGTGCGGAACCATACCTCCCAGCAGGATAGAGGGTATCAGTGGGGGAGAGGTGGGAGTGAGACCACCTTCTCTCAGTGCGTCTCCCGTGTGGCCACACGGGGGCATTTCACAGTTCCGGTGCAATTCCCTTTGCGGAGGGGATCGCTTTGAGGGCCGGATGCAGGATGGGACCGTAACTACCGAGAGTTCGCACGGTTGGATGGGCTCGGTTGGCTGATCACCGCCGGGTTCCATTCTGAGTTGGGTACAGGTGTACACGCTCTGCAGAGTTTAGATCTATACGTATAGCCGCGTCCTCGGTCATGGACATGTCCCCTGATAGCTTTGTTCTCATGTTTTGGGATTTCTACATCCCCCTGTAGTCGAGAGTGTAGTGAGCCGTGGTTGCAGTTGGGGAGAGGAGAGTGGCTCCCTCTACCTCGCGGATCCGATTGCAATCATTGAGGTGCGAGGAGAGGAAGTTCTCGCATCGACCCTAGATGGAGATAGGATGTGGAGACAGAGCCCTGGGGTACCAGGTGGTTCCGAGCTATGTTTGAGAGTAAGGTTTGGGACTTATATGGAGATGTTTTCTATTATACTTTGCTGCTGCTGCATAGGAAACCCGAGCTTCTACCTTGCCTCTTTTCTTACCCTTTAGAAGATAGGCCACTTAAAGCTGCACACAGTCGGTGACGTGAACCTATACCACTCCTTGGGGATAGACTTTGGGTGTGCAGGGTACGAGTCTGATTTTGACAACAACGCCGACGGGTGGTACGACTGAGGGATGTGTCGCCTGCGCTCAAGGATGCCTGTGGGCGTGAAGAATAAAAGATGGAGACCCTTCTGAGATGCTAGCTACCGCTGCGTAGAATTTCACTCTGATTCAGCCAAGAGGCTTGTAATGTTGTACTCCATTATGGACATGTAATAAATTATGTACTAATATTTGTGTGATGCAATGTATGGTTGTGATTTACCTTCTGTGATGAGATCTGTACGCGATAGCCACTGATCCCGGGACTATCGCAAAGGTACAGGGACTCGGGTTTTCCTCACCGAAAACCCGGGGTGTTACAACACTACCCCTATTATAATTATCTTACCCCTGCACTTGAGTGTCTGATTTATTTCCGTCTATGATCTATACTCATTGCAATAGTGTTGAGCTTGTCAATCCACCAATGCCTTCCTTGGATTCGATACCCTTTGGAATACTCCTTTGGGGAAATGCTACAATGGCACTTCCGTGCGCTTGCAGATTCCTGTAATGTTAAGAATTACCAACCAGCATTTCTAGCGTTGTTGTCAAGATGGGTTCCAAACCCGATCTTAGGTGATTGCGTTAAGAAATGTCAACATCTTCGTGCCTCTTTTCTTGGTGACTTTGCCCCAGAAATCCTTTGGGAAATCTTTTGATTTGGGTGGATTTCGGAGTTCTTGGAGTTCATGACCTAGAGACCTTCGATTCGTGATTCCTCTTGATTGGATGGGTTTCGGTGGATATCCTTTGGTGGAGAGGTCATTCATGAGGTGACCCAGCTATCCCCGAAGTTTCGTTGCAATCCGTGGAGTGAATCGGGAGATCGGGTGAAGGGAAGTTGAGAGTTGACCCGCGGCTAGTTTCTGGAGGGTAGGCGGTCTGACCGCCCCTGGCACGAGGTCTGACCACCCTGTGGATTTCGCGAGGAAAGTGTTGATTTTCCAGGGATTTTCTCTGAGAGCTTGTTTGCCTTGATCAGAGGAGTTTCCAGGCGAAATCTTGGGTCGGTTTGAAGTCGTGAGCTTCGAGTTGTGGTTTTGGGGAAATTCTCAGCCTAGGCGGTCTGACCGCCCAGTCCATGCGGTCTGACCGCCCCTGGCAAGAAATTTCCCGTGTGTTGTTTCCGTTGTTGTGTTTGAGTAGTTTCAGTGCTTGCTGGTGAGGTTTGCTCCTAGGATTAGTAGCACTCCAGTGGCTACGGGGTCTTGGCAAACGTGCGGATAGAGTGGTGAAAGTGATTTTGGGATCGAGGTCGTGTTCATCTCGTTGGAGGAGCTATCTCCCTCAAGAAAGAATTTTTATCGGCTCCCATTAACTCCCCCTCTCTGGTCGCCCAATCCGGTCCTTCACCATTGGGTACACATACCAGACCGCGGGACCTACCCGTTGGTCGTCAACCCTACGGTGGATGGAGCTGCGCTCCCCGAGATGCTCATCGACGGAGGCAGCAGCCTCAACATCATATTCACCGAAACGCTGAAGAAGATAAAGTTTGACTTCAGCAAGATGACAGCCTGCGACGAACCCATCTACAGGGTCGTGCCTGGCAAGGCGACATATCCTCTGGGACGTGTTTGCTTCCCCGTTACCTTCGGGATAGAAGCCAACTACCGCACAGAGTGGCTAACGTTCAAGGTTGCGGACTTCCGCTCCTCCTACCATGCCATCCTAGGTCGTCCGATGCTGGCTCGGTTCATGGCCATCCCGCATCACATGTACCTCATCATGAAGATGTCGGTGCCCAACGGAATCCTTTCCATGTACGGGGACATCATGGTCTCCTACAGATGTGAGGACGAGACCATCGACCTCGCCTTGACGTCCGCCTACATAGCTGCTGCTTCGATCATGGTCGCTGAGGCTACCAAGGTCGACGCCATGACGCTCATGGTGCCTAAGCAAAAACGCACCCCAACTACCTTGGATGCTAATCCATCAGTGAAGAAAGTTTGCCTCGGCCTGCGTGACGTAACCAAGGAAGTCATCATCAGGGCCAACCTGGACCCGAAATAGGAACTCACGCTCACCAGCTTCCTCCGGGACAACACTGACATATTCGCATGGAGTCCATCTGATATGCCTGGTGTCCCGAGGAGTCTGGCTGAGCACTCCCTCGACGTAAGCAAGACCGCAAGACCTGTCAAGCAGAAGCTCCGTCGCTTGGCGAAAGATCGAAGGGAGGCCATAGGGGTAGAAGTCTGTAAGCTCTTAGCTGTAGGATTCATCTGTGAATGTAAACACCCGGTTTGGTAAGCCAATCCGGTGCTTGTACCCAAGAAAACTGGTGGATTAAGGATGTCTATCGATTACACTAACCTCAACAAGCACTGCCCCAAAGATCCCTTCCCTCTTCCGCGCATAGACTAAGTCGTGGACTCCACGGCCGGTAGCACCCTGTTCTGCTTCCTCGACTGCTATTAGGGGTATCACTAGATACCCTTGAATCCCGACGGCCAAGACAAAATGGCATTCATAACGCCCCACAGCATCTACTGCTACAAGGTCATGACCTTTGGCCTAAAAAACGCTGGTGCCACGTACCAGAAGTCGATCCAGAGGTGCCTAGCATCTCAACTCCACGAAAACGTGGAGGCATATGTCGACAACGTGGTCGTCAAGACCAAGATCGAGGAGAACATCATCGCCGACCTCGAGCAAACCTTCACCAACCTTCGCACCTACCAATGGAAGCTGAATCCGACCAAGTGTGTCTTCGGTGTCCCCTCCGGGTTGCTCCTGGGCTTCATGGTCGGGAACCGAGGCATTGAAGCCAAACCTGCGAAGATCGACGCAATACGCAACATGGCCCGGCCATCTTGCAAAAAGGATGTCATGAAGCTCACCGGTATGATGGCGGCTCTAGGTCGTTTCATCAGCAACCTCAGAGAAAAAGGCCTACCCTTCTTCAAGCTATCGAAGAAGGCCGACAAGTTCGTGTGAGATGACGAAGCTCAGCAAGCCTTTGACAAGCTCAAGGAGTCTCTCACCTCACCACTGATCATGACACCACCAAAGCCGAAGGAAACACTCCTCCTCTACATCGTTGCAACCACTAACATGGTCAGCACCGTCCTCGTCGCAGAACGAGAAGAAGAAGGGCATGCCTACCCTGTCCAACAACATGTTTACTATGTGAGTGAAGGACCGATTAGGCGAACCAGAGAGGGGGGGAGTGAATGTGAGCCGATTAAAATTCTTCTCGAAGGAGATGAGAAGTCCAACAAGACGAACACGGCTTCCAACTCACGTCTCCGACTCAACTACCCAAGTTGGTCAAGACCACACAGCCACTGGAGTGCTACTGGTCTTAGGAACCAACACTCAACCTTCCGAGCCAAAACTCACCGAACCACACAGCGGAAACTTGCGCGGCTTGCTGCCTGTGCTACACCGGTCAGACCGATGGCCTGCGCCGGTCAGACCGGTGACACCGGTCAGACCGGTGGACAGAGCCGGTCAGGCCGGTGGCTACAGCAGCCGCACAGCAAACGTTCCAGGAAGCCTCAGTGACTCCTCTAGGCCCTGGAACAAAAACCACCACGAAACACAACCTGTGAGGAAGAAGAACCCCTCACAAAGCCTAGCAAAACAACTCCAAACACGCCAAGAACTGATCAGCAGGACCACGGGACAAAACCACACGGACAAGGCTATTCCCCGAGACAAAAACCCACCAAGGGCTAGCACCGGTCAGACCGGTCAAGAGCACCGGTCAGACCGGTCGTGCCTGGGCAGCTCGGGATGAACAGCGCCCGCGAGTCAACTCCTCCAAATCCAACTCCCGATTCGCTTTGCACAAGACTTTGGGGATAGTAGGAACACCTCATGGGTACTCCATAGCCAAGATTTGGTCCACCAAAACTTGTCAAATCAAGAGGAATCGAAGAAATCCCACCAAGAACGCCTCTAACCCTAGAGCCACGAAAACCCCAAAATCGAGCCCCTTTGCTCACGGATTTGGAAGGGGAATCAAAGGGAAAAGAACCACGAAGGGTTCATGCATACATCCCCCACCAAATCCCAAAGAGAAAGGCCTCGAAATCGCTCCAAGAAAATCGCCAAGAAAGGGCTCTGAAAATCACCAAAAAGGAGAAACGGGAAAGACACATCCAAGCCTTGAGGAACCACGCTGAATCATCTATACATACCAAAGAGGTTCATACAAGGTCTAGCTTGCCGCCCGATCATCCTTCCCTCTCATAAGATCTCACCATGAAGCTCTCAAGCTAGTCCTACGAAAATCCTAAGAAAATAGGAAGGAAAATAGGAAAACCAAATGAGCTAGGGTTCCAAGAGATGGCTGCCATCCTCTCACCACTTGGGTTATATGGAGGCAACCGAAAGACGAAAATACCCTTACTAGCTAACTAGGGATACATGCCCCTCGAGGGCGAAATTGGAAGTCTTTGTCTTCGCACCATCGGACGGATGCCCAGCGACCGCAAACTTGCTTAGCCTCGACGCAAGCCTTGCGATCCCGACGGGTGTCCTCCGCTTCGAAGATTCCGGACTGCGTCGTCGCACACCGGTCAGACCGGTGCTCCTCACCGGTCAGACCGGTACCCACTGGTCAGACCGGTCAGACCCACCGGTCAGACCGGTCTGGAGCTGCTGCACCTCCGTCTTCAGTTCTTCGGTCTTGGCTTTGTGGATCAACCAAGGAACCCAGTGATTTTCTGGTGAACCACCGGAAACCCCGCGAACTCGGTGTAGCCTCCGCCAATCACCACTCATGACTCGGCTCCCACGTAGTCCCGGCTCGACCTTGGTTTTGAGGCTCAACCAAGAAACCGTCCATGACTTCATCTTGCCGTTCTTGCCACCATGCGGCCCGCACTTGACCCCGCTGGCCACCGGGTCCCTCGAACCAAGCCTACTTGTCTTCTCCACACCTGGAGGCCTCACTGGCAACGACCTTTCACGCTTGTTCTTCACCTGCACCTGCACCAGTCAAGCCGCAACCTGCACCTGCAATACTTAGCCAAGAATCAGTCCACACCACGTTGTCAATCACTCATCACACCAGGAAGCGACCATCCACCGGTCCTCGAACCACACCTGGCTCTCAATCTCCCCCTTGATGAGTGCATTGACAACACACACGTTTTGGTAACCAAGAGAAAAGGAAAAGAAAAGAAATGACTAAAAGGAACTCCAACAAGCGATCGAAAGCCAAAGAAAAGGCAAAGAGCAAGATCACTTGAAAAAGACAAGTCTCGGACCCCTTAGGCAAGGGCGACGGCTCGACACATCCGAGACAAAACATGGTCAAGCAAAGAGCACAAACCATCAAACCAAAGCTCGAAAACCACAAAGAGCTCCCCCTGCACACATGCAAGCTCCCCCTGAACCAGTGCAACTCCCCCTGGACAAATGCATGCAAACCACTTCACGAAACAGAGCAGCTGCAACAGCTCAGCTCTGACCGGTCAGACCGGTAGACACCACCGGTCAGACCGGTGCGCAACATGTGAACAGGACCAGCACTCTGACCGGTCAGACCGGTGACCTCAACCGGTCAGACCGGTGCACAGCAGAGCCCAAAAATGGCTCGAAACCACCTGAAAACCTTCCAAATGCATTCAGTAGGCCAAAACATGCTCAAACTTCTCCCCCTTGTTGACAATGCATGAATCAAGCCAAAAATGCAAAAAATGCAACCTAGAGCTTCTCAAATAGACAAAATTCAACATAGGGTGCTACACATGTCCAAACGAGCAAGTTAGATACTCTATAGCTTCGTAATGACATTAACTTCATGATCACCAAGTTTCACAACCATTGGGCGAAGCTAAGATAGAATTTAGCAATTTTGCGAAAAATCACCCTCTCATGAGCAAAGTCCTAAACATGAGCAAAACATGTCAAAATGGCAAAGCCACACAAACTTCATGCTAGGACAACCATTCTAAGCATAAGACCATCATAAACACCCACAAGCACCTCATGTCATGTCAAAGGCATCGAGCCATGTGCCTACTTCTATATATGAGACTTCTCATTGGTAGGCATCATGCACCGATTTAGCACCCAAAGCAAATTAAAATTAGCACATATGACATGGGAGCACATTTTTCAAGCAATTTACATTTCATTTTCAGATTTATAAATGGTACATGAAATGTCTTTGCGACAAAAAGGAACTTATGCCCCTCCACAAGATGAAGCATGGGGGCTAAACATTCATGATGGCAAATGAGCCTTTGGCCCCATATGATCAAAATAAGCTATCCAACCACAAATTAAGCATAGCCAAGCCACTAAAACATGTCAAGATCATGTAAAGACATTTACTCACAAGAGAGCATATATATGAAATTTTTTCAAAAACATAGCCATCAACCATGGATATAAACCAAGATTATCAAGAGCTAAGTCACTCATGGTGTATGTGATCCAAAGGAGCTGAGAGCAACAACTAGCTGCGGCCACATACTCTGCCTCGGTAGTGGATTGAGCAACACTCGACTGTTTGCGGGAAGACCAAGATACCAAAGAAGAACCCAAGAACTGGCAAGTCCCAGAAGTAGACTTCCTATCCAACCGACACCCGGCAAAATCCGCGTCTGAAAATCCATGAAGCGCCAAAGAAGAAGACGTAGAGTACCACAGGCCGAAGTCGGGAGTGTGTCGCAAATACCTGAAAATGCGCTTGACTGCTTGCCGATGCGAAGTCCTCGGAGACGCTTGAAAACGAGCGCACAGACACACCGAGAATTGGATGTCCGGCCTCGTCGCCGTCAAGTAGAGGAGTGACCCGATCATGCTCCGGTACTCCTTCTGGTCCACGTGTTCACCTTCCTCGTCCGCATCAAGAGCTGTAGTCGTACTCATAGGCGTTGCCATAGCCTTGGAGTCCTCCATCTTGAACTTCCTCACAATGTCCTTGGTGTACTTAGCTTGGTGCACAAATGTTCCTTCCTTTGATTGCTTGATTTGTAGCCCAAGGAAGAACTGCAACTCGCCCATCATGCTCATCTCAAATTCCCTGCTCATGTCTTCTGCAAACCTTGCAACAAGAGAGTTAGACGAGCCACCAAAGACAATATCATCCACGTATACCTGCACAATTAGGATATCTCTGCCCTGCCTGAGGAGAAACAAGGTCTGGTCGACCTTCCCCATCTCAAACCCTCTCTCAAACAGGAACCCCCTCAACCTACCATACCAAGCTCTAGGCGCCTGCTTCAACCCATACAGCGCCTTCCTCAACTTGTACACCCAGTGAGGGTACTTCTCACTCTCAAACCCTGGTGGTTGCCTCACAAACACCTCTTCCTCCAACACACCGTTCAGAAAAGCACTCTTCACATCCATCTGGTACAACTTGAACCCTTTAGCCACGGAAAAGGCTAGAAGGATCCTGATCGCCTCCAAACGAGCTACAGGAGCGAAAGTCTCCTCGTAGTCGATCCCCTCTTTCTGACTGTACCCCTGAGCAACAAGCCTCGACTTGTTCCTCACCACTTCTCCTTTCTCTCCCTCTTTATTTTTCCACACCCATTTTGTCCCAATCGGCTTACACCCTGGGGGAGGGTCAACCAACACCCAAACTTGGTTCCTCTCAAAATTCTCCAACTCCTCATGCATCGAGTTAACCCAATTATGATCAGATAACGTGTGTCCAATGTCTTTGGGCTCAAAGGTGGCAACAAAAGCAGCATGAGCGAAATGAGAATTGTTCCGAACCCTCGACCGTGTAGTACGTTCATTCATGTCGCCGATGATTCTCGAAGCTGGGTGATCCACTTGCACTCGTCGGGGAGGTTCTCGCCTTGATGCTACCTCCCCCTCAACAGCAGCTTCGCCTTGATCTGGGTTTGTCGTTGTAGGTGTGGGAGAGGGTCCATTCTCGATCGTCGTCGAAGTAGTAGGTACATGTTCAGCCGCGGGCATCACACCGCCATCTTCATCATCTCCATGTTCATGCTCCTCCTCCTGAAAGATCTCCTCGCCAAGTTCGTCGTCACCTGCACACTCAAAAACATGCTGACTACGTGGCTGTGTCTCGTCGAAGGTTACCTCGCAAGTCTCCACGATTTGGTCAGTTTCAAGATTGAGCACACGAAATGCTCTAGAATGAGATGCATAACCAAAGAAAATGCCATCGACAGACCTAGCCTCGAACTTGTCCAACTTCTTCCCTTTCTTCAGAATGAAGCATTAACAACCAAAGACATGGAAGTGACTCACCTTGGGTGTGCGACCGTGCATCAACTCGTAACAGGTTTTCTTCTTTTGAACCCTGAGGTAGATCCTGTTCGACACATGGCACGCGGTATTGACCGCCTCAGCCCAGAACCTTCTCGGAGTCCTATGCTCGTCGAGCATCGTCCGAGCCATCTCGCACAAGGTCTTGTTTTTCCTTTCCACCACGCCATTCTGGGGAGGCGTATACGGACTCGAAAACTGATGTTCAAGACCTAAGTCATGGCAAAAGGTTTCGAAGCGAGAGTTTTTGAATTCCGAGCCATTGTCACTGCGGATCGCTCGTATGGCATCTCCGTGCCTCTCGTTTCTTAACCTCAAGACAAGATCTCGAACAAAACCAAACGTCTCCCCCTTCTCCTCAAGAAAGAACACCCACACATACCGAGAGTAGTCCTCCACCACAACAAGGACATACCACTTCCCACCCGCAGATCGCACACGAGCTGGGCCAACAAGGTCCATATGGAGCAGCTCGCATGGACGCTCAGTCATCACATCGATGAGAGGCGGGTGAGAAGAGGCTACCATCTTGGCATGCCTACACGGCGCACAAACCAACTCTTTCTCAAACCTCAACCGTGGCAATCCTCGGACCAAATTGAGTTTACACAAGCGAGACAAAAGGTCAAAACTCAAGTGACCCAACTTCCTATGCCACTTCCACAACTCACTCGAAGAACCAGCCAAAAAGCAACGCTCCACACCAGAAGACTGAGAAAAATCAGCTCGGAACACTTGACCCTCGGGAACGACCATGCAAACAAGATCCCCCCGAGAATCTAAAATCCGAGAACCACCAGGCCGAAACAACACGTCAAAACCCTCATCCAACAACTGGGACACAGAAAGCAAATTGTATCCAAGCGATTGAACAAGAGCAACACGCCTGAGAGTGATCTTGTCACTTACCTTAATCTCACCTTCTGACAGCACACGCCCTCGCCCATTGTCCCCAAAGGTGATGTACTTCTTTGTCACCACCGGGACGAGACTTGAGAACCACCCCTTGTCTCCGGTCATATGCCTCGAGCAACCGGAGTCAATCAACCAAATGTTCTTCAAGTCTCCCACCTGAAATTCAAAAACGAGCACGTGAGTGAACAAACGACTCAGCACTGGGGTTAGTACCAAAAGAGTAAAACCAGTGCCGAGCCATTTGCTCCAAAGTGGGGTTAGCACAAACCAAATCATCACGCCTATCAAAGCTACCACCACGGTGACCACTACGAGGGAACCAACCCTCTCTAGTTGGAGGAGGACGAAAACCACGAAAGGGAAACCGTGGATCGTTCCTCCTCTCCATCTCAAAGCTACGACTCTTCCCACCCTCGTATTGAGCACGAGGTGGAGAACGCCTAGCAAACTGACCACCTGCAAACTTTCCAGACCAACCACCAGAACCACGACCTCCAGAACCAAACCGAGCATCCTCACGAGCACGAAACCCAACTCGCTGTCTGCCCAGACCTGCACCGGTCTGACCGGTGTAGTACACCGGTCTGACCGGTGTAGCTCGGCCAGCAGCAGCACCTGCAGCCTTCCGGTCTCCCCAAGCCGGAACCGTCCTCACAATCGCCTTGGCCCTGGGCATCAGCATACGAGGCTCAGGTACACCATTAGAGGGGTGGTACCTGTCCTTGTTAGCCCACTCTCTAGCCATTCTCTCCTCACGCTTCCTCTTGAAGCAAAACTCATCCTTGTGACCATCTCTCCCACAATACCCACAATGGAACTTTATGGGCTGTGGCTTAGGCTTAGGCTTGGGTTGGGGCTGCCCACTCGGCTTCTCACCCTTCTTCTCTCCTTCCTCACCTCCCTTTGGGCTCACAAACTTCACCGGTTTCTGAAAATCGTTTGTTGGGTGAGGGAATATGGGTGGATCTGGAGTAGTGTCAAGTTTGTTTCTGAGATGGTTAGGCTTGGGCTCAAACTTGTTCTTGTGTCTGTTTGGTGGTGGGATAGGAATCTCTCCAACTCTCTCAACTCCCTCACCACAGTTCTCTCCAAGCTTGTCAGCCCCAAGTGCCTGACCATCATAGCGTTTGAAAGCCGCTATCATGATACCAAGCTGAGGCTCCTGACCCGACAACCAGCTCATACATTTTCTCAGCTCATCATTCTCATCCTGCAAGCGATCAACATAATGTGCAAGCTCCAAATTCTTAACCGCATGCAATTCACAAGTAGAGCAAGAAGTGGGAATAGGCTCTTTCAACTTAGCCTCAAGCGAAACAGTGTAAGCATGCAACTCATCAATCTTTCCATGCAAAACAGGGTAAGAAGTGCAAGCACCTAGCAAAGCAGGTCTAGACTTAAGCTCAGCCACTTCAACCCTAAGCATATCTAGTTCATCACAAGTAGAAGCATGCTTATCCTTAAGAGCAGTAAGATCAGCTAGGTACACAGAGCAATCACAACAATCAATCTCATCAAAAACCACAGGAGAAGCCTTAAGCGAATCAATCTCAAGCTTAGCATCTAGGTTCTGGGTTTCTAGCTCAGCCACACGGTTCCTAGCATCTTCTAGTGAGGCCCTAAGTTCTTTCCTCATCTTCTTGGCCTCTCTAAGCATGTGATCGCGGTTATCAAGCAAGTCAACCAACTCATCATTCTCCTTGCGCATAGAAGAGAGCTCATCACATACCTCATCCTCGAAGTCAGAGTTCGAGTCACTCTGGTGGCTCTTCTTGCTGCCGGAGCTACGGGCCATGCCGCAGAAGCCATCTCTCGTGAAGCAGCTCAACCCGCTCAAGTTCCTGGATGACTTCTTGTTCTTGCGCCGATCACCTTCATCTTCACTGCTACTCGAGCTCGAGGAAGAGTAGGCGGAGCTGGAGTCGACGTCGCTCGCTCTGACCATTGCTCGGGCCTTCCTGCCGCGGCCATCCTTCTTCCTCGACCATCGCTCGTCCTTGTGCTTGTTCTTATGCTTGTGATCGCGCCTCGATCGGTACTTGCCATCCTTGCTCGATCGGTGCCTGTAGCCGTCCTTGTAGCCGTCCTTGTTCTCCGTCTTCTCCGGGCAGTCGGCGACGAAGTGTCCTGGCTTGCCGCACTGAAAGCACGTCCGCGCTGTCCTCCTCGTGTTCACCAGGTTCTCGTGCAGCCTCTCGAACCGCCTGGTCAGCAACGCCAGCTCGTCCTCTCCAAGCACGTCGAACTCCTCGTCTGGCAAAGACATCAAAGAAGACAGAGAGTACATCCTTGAGGATGCGTTAGCGTTAGACTTAGCTCCTTTGCCACTAACGAGAGCGAGACTATGAGAATCAGTCGGGCTCTCGATCTTGGCTGTCATACCACGGTCCAACTCAGCCGACTTGAGCTTCGAGAACAGCTCGTTCACCGTCAAGGTGTCATACTTCTCGGACTCAACAATAGCCTCAAACTTCCCGTCCCATACGGTACGATCCAACGAGTGCAAGAGCTTTACGGCTCTATCATGATGATTGTATGGGAGGACGTCCACATTGGCTCTCATGTTGTTCACAACGACCGTAAATCGCTGGAAAAGGGCATCGACAGACTCGCCGGGGAGATGAGTGAAGTTCTCGTACTCTCTCCGGTAAGTCGCGTACATCCGAGCCTGAACCTGAGCATTCCCAGCATGAGCATCCTTCAACTGCTCCCAAATCCTACAGGCTAAGTCCTCTGTCTGAACCCGATCGAATTCAGGCTGACACAGAGCACGAAACAAGTAGTCGACAGCCTTGTTGTTGGCTTCGAACATATCCCTTGATCCTGGAGCAAGGAAGTTCATCGGATGAACATAAGCTGTGTTCACCGTGACATCCCAAAGGATCTGACCCTTTCCGCGGAGGAACGCCGCCATCCGCCTTTGCCACATCTGGTAGTTCTTCCCATCGAAGTGCGGAGGATCCGAACCCCGTTCCTGGTACGCCATCTTTGGATCTTAGACTGGTAAGAGTCAATAAAGACCCGAACCGGCTCTGATACCAATTGAAGGACCGATTAGGCGAACCAGAGAGGGGGGGAGTGAATGTGAGCCGATTAAAATTCTTCTCGAAGGAGATGAGAACTCCAACAAGACGAACACGGCTTCCAACTCACGTCTCCGACTCAACTACCCAAGTTGGTCAAGACCACACAGCCACTGGAGTGCTACTGGTCTTAGGAACCAACACTCAACCTTCTGAGCCAAAACTCACCGAACCACACAGCGGAAACTTGCACGGCTTGCTGCCTGTGCTACACCGGTCAGACCGATGGCCTGCGCTGGTCAGACCGGTGGACAGAGCCGGTCAGGCCGGTGGCTACAGCAGCCGCACAGCAAACGTTCTAGGAAGCCTCAGTGACTCCTCTAGGCCCTGGAACAAAAACCACCACGAAACACAACCTGTGAGGAAGAAGAACCCCTCACAAAGCCTAGCAAAACAACTCCAAACACGCCAAGCACTGATCAGCAGGACCACGGGACAAAACCACACGGACAAGGCTATTCCCCGAGACAAAAACCCACCAAGGGCTAGCACCGGTCAGACCGGTCAAGAGCACCGGTCAGACCGGTCGTGCCTGGGCAGCTCGGGATGAACAGCGCCCGCGAGTCAACTCCTCCAAATCCAACTCCCGATCTCCCGATTCGCTCCACGGTTTTGCACAAGACTTTGGGGATAGTAGGAACACCTCATGGGTACTCCATAGCCAAGATTTGGTCCACCAAAACTTGTCAAATCAAGAGTAATCGAAGAAATCCTACCAAGAACGCCTCTAACCCTAGAGCCATGAAACCCCCAAAATCGAGCCCCTTTGCTCACGGATTTGGAAGGGGAATCAAAAGGAAAAGAACCACGAAGGGTTCATGCATACATCCCCCACCAAATCCCAAAGAGAAAGGCCTCGAAATCGCTCCAAGAAAATCGCCAAGAAAGGGCTCCGAAAATCACCAAAAAGGAGAAACGGGAAAGACACATCCAAGCCTTGAGGAACCACGCCGAATCATCTATACATACCAAAGAGGTTCATACAAGGTCTAGCTTGCCGCCCGATCATCCTTCCCTCTCATAAGATCTCACCATGAAGCTCTCAAGCTAGTCCTACGAAAATCCTAAGAAAATAGGAAGGAAAATAGGAAAACCAAATGAGCTAGGGTTCCAAGAGATGGCTGCCATCCTCTCACCACTTGGGTTATATGGAGGCAACCGAAAGACGAAAATACCCTTACTAGCTAACTAGGGATACATGCCCCTCGAGGGCGAAATTGGAAGTCTTTGTCTTCGCACCATCGGACGGATGCCCGGCGACCGCAAACTTGCTTAGCCTCGACGCAAGCCTTGCGATCCCGACGCGTGTCCTCCGCTTCGAAGATTCCGGACTGCGTCGTCGCACACCGGTCAGACCGGTGCTCCTCACCGGTCAGACCGGTACCCACCGGTCAGACCGGTCAGACCCACCGGTCAGACCGGTCTGGAGCTGCTGCACCTCCGTCTTCGGTTCTTCGGTCTTGGCTTTGTGGATCAACCAAGGAACCCAGTGATTTTCTGGTGAACCACCAGAAACCCCGCGAACTCGGTGTAGCCTCCGCCAATCACCACTCATGACTCGGCTCCCACGTAGTCCCGGCTCGACCTTGGTTTTGAGGCTCAACCAAGAAACCGTCCATGACTTCATCTTGCCGTTCTTGCCACCATGCGGCCCGCACTTGACCCCGCTGGCCACCGGGTCCCTCGATACAAAGCCTACTTGTCTTCTCCACACCTGGAGGCCTCACCGGCAACGACCTTTCACGCTTGTTCTTCACCTGCACCTGCACCAGTCAAGCCGCAACCTGCACCTGCAATACTTAGCCAAGAATCAGTCCACACCACATTGTCAATCACTCATCACACCAGGAAGCGACTGTCGTATGGACCTCCCTGGGCCCACTACCTCGGTGGGTACCAGGACCGACTACTCGGTGGGCCCCTGGGACTACTCGACTTGCGCTGCACGGCACCTGATGGCGTGAAGCACAAGGGCTACAGAGGAGAAGTACCCGGATAGGAAGCTGTACATGTCCCGCACTGTATAAAGGACTCCTAGACGTACTCGACTAGAACTCTCTCCCTGAACCGACTTGTAACCCTGCCTCCCGGACTATATAAGGCGAGGCAGGGACCCCTCTCTCTCTCACGGCTTAAGATTGCATCATCTTGTAATCGCACCCAATCAATCCAGAGCCACGCAGCATACAGGACGTAGGGTATTACGCACCTCGCGGCCCGAACCTGTCTAAATTGTGTGCCACGTGTCTCTTCCTTCGAGTTACCGATCTCAGCGAGGCCACATTCATCTACTTCGGGTACTCCCCTTAGTAGGTTGCCGGTCTAAAACACCGACAGCTGGCGCGCCAGGTAGGGGATCTCGCCGAAGATCTCATGGCGAACTCGACGGCTTCCGTCTACATCAAGCCAACCGTCGCCTTCAACCGCGGCGACACCTTCGTCTTCGGTGCCTGGGTCTGCACTGCTGACGGCGCCGGATCTTTCCAATGCCGCCTCACCATGCCGCCCAACCCGGAGACTGGCCTCGTGACGCTTCCCGAAGTAGTCACGGGCGAACTCGCCGGCAAATTCGGTGAAATTTCGCTTTTCGACCAACACGCCGACTTCGAGGTTGGATCCGCCTCCAACTCGAGCTCGACGTCCCCGTGGGCTATCGTATGCGAGCCGGCTACTCAGCCATCGCATGTGGACTCCCCACCCTGCGAGCGCTTCACGCGTGGCCCCCGCAACGTCAGCAGGGCCCACACGAAGGCTCCCACCACACGCCGAGCCGGCAAGGAGCCCGTACCCGAGTACGACTCGGACTCCGACACCGCCCCCGGCCATGCCTCGGACTCTAACCCCCTCTTCGGTTTCTACTCGGACTCCGCGTACGAGTACAACTTCGGGTCGGACCCTGAGGAGCCCGAGTCCGAGGACAACTCTACAGAGCAACCCTTGTCAGGACCGGCTTCCGGGCTGGTTATAATGTCTACACCTGCCGGGAGATTCGTCTACTGGCCGGACCGCAAGCCCGCTGACCTGACGAACGGGAACTCATGCTGTGTCGCCTACCTCGACTCACTTCCCTTCCAGGAGGGAACACCGCTCGCTCCAGCTGGGGAGCACACTCCTACAGAGGTGGCAACCAGCGACTCCAGTCTTGGCAACCCCGACCGCCAAGTCTTCATGGCTGCCGGTGATACGCCAGGACCCTCAGGGACAGCAAGCGACCGATACCTCGAAGACATCTCCGCAGACGAGCTGTCTGCCGACGCACCCGCGGATGAGACTGACGCCAACAGGGACGCTCGACGTGAGCGTAACAGAAAGCGGAACGAACGACGCAGGCGTCTTCGAGACAACCTCCCCATTCGCAACCTCGCAGAGGCTCTCGACCAAGTCGAGAGTAGGGTACACACTACCCCGGAGCAATGCCTCATGTCGATCACAGCGATCGCACGCCAAGCTCAGGGGATGCGTGCAGGAGAAGTCATTGCCAAGCTTGCAGAAGACGCTTACTTCATGCGAGCTGACAACAGGGTCGCCCAGCCGCCCCCCGCCAGGAATCGCAATAACGAAGCCACAAGTCGCAGCGCGGACCTCGGTCGTAACCGTACTCGAACTGAGCTGCCGGCCAATCCCAACCGTACTCGTGCAACGGCCGGCGGACCCTCTCAAAGTGGCAACAGCGCTGCAGCCGCTGGCGGCGATCGTGAGATCGTCCCTCATCGCAACCCTGGCGGCGGAGGCAGCGACGGCGGAAGCTCCAACCATGGGGCCAATAGAAGAGCCGGTGGCGGAGGCGACCGCAGCGGCCGACGCCACGCGAATAGCCACGCCTCCGGAGCCTCTCAGGGCGGCTTCGACGCCCGCCAGAAGATTGAAGAACTACGGCGCAAGAAGGCTTCCACGTCAGGCGACAACGACGGCTTCCCTGCCTTCTCTGCGCGACTTCGCAACCTCCTCCTCCCAGAGAAATTCAAGCCTCTGGGAATCACCAAGTACGACGCGAAGCAAGATCCTGTGCAGTGGCTCAGATGCTACGCCCTCTCCATCGAGAACGCTGGTGGCAACAACGACACCAAGTGCCTATATTTCCCCTTCTGTCTGGACCAGGCATCGCTTACATGGCTCGAGTCACTTGAGAAGTACTCGATCGACAAGTGGGACCAGCTGAAGGAGCAGTTTACCAGCAACTTCGCGGGCGCTATGGGCCGCTCGGGTACTCGCATGGACCTAGCTATGGTGAAGCAGGAACAAGGCGAGACCCTTCGCAAGTACATGCGGCGTTTCTTCGACAAGCGCGCCACAGTAGTCGATGTTTCTGACAAAGAAGTCATCGACCTCTTCCAAGACGGTCTCTACCACCGTCGCACTTTCGAAGACTTCGGCCGTCGCCGCCCAAGCTCCATCACCCACCTCAAGGACATGATCACGTCCTGGGCCGATGAAGAAGACAAGGCCAACGCCAAGTACGACGCCCTCCGTGGCAAGAGCAAGCAGAACATGGGCGGCGGCAGCAGCAACAACGGGAACCAAGGCGGTCGCAACAACAACAACTACTCGGGTCCCAACCGCAAGCGCAAGCCAGACAACACTGTCGCGGCTATCCAGCGCCCTGCGAAGGAGAACTCGAAGAAGACCTCCGACGGCTTCAAAGACTTGCTGAAGGAGAAGTGCCCGTGGCATCTGGACGGCAACCACACCACCGAGCAGTGCTACCAACTCAGGCGAGCACTCAAGGATACTCCGGAGCCACGGCACCCTCATGACAAGAAAGGCAAGAAGAAGAACGACGAAGGCAATGGCGACTTCCAGGAACCCGACAAGACGGTGAACGTCCTCTTCGGCGGGCTACCCAGCAGACGGGTCCAAAAGGCTACCCGTCGAGAAGTCATGAGCATTGAACCAGCGGTCCCGACCCCCCTCAGGTGGTCGGAGGTACCCATTACCTTCTCCCGCGCGGATCAATGGACTAGCTTCTCCGAACCAAGGTGGTTCCCACTCGTCCTGAAGCCGGTGGTCGCGGGCTCCAAGCTCAACAAGGTCCTCATCGACGGTGGAAGCGGGCTTAACGTCCTTTTCACCAAGACCTTGAAGAAGATGAAGCTCGACATCACCCACATGCTCACCAAGAGCACCTCGCCCTTCTACGGCGTCGTCCCCGGAAACGCGGCTATTCCACTGGGCTCAGTGGTCCTGCCAGTTACCTTCGGGGAATCTCGGGACAACTATCGTACCGAGTACATCAAGTTCGAAGTCGCGGACTTCGAGACGTCCTACCATGCCATCCTCGGCAGACCCGCCATCGCCAAGTTCATGGCGGTACCCCACTACACCTACCTAGTACTCAAGATGCCGAGTCCAGCAGGTGTACTCTCTCTGCAGGGGGACTTGAAGATATCGCACGACTGCGACACGGAAGCTGTGGAGATCGCCTCCACAAATCAAGTACCCAATGCAATGATGGAGATCTACGTTGCGTCGAAGAAGCTTGCCCCAAGCGAACTCGACATCCCAGAGAAGTCGGACAAAGCTAACAAGCCTCAGCCAGCCGAGGAGGTTCTGGTCAAGACAATTGACCTCGGGACAGGCGACAGCAGCAAGACCACCACCATCGGGGCGGGCCTCGACCCCAAATAGGAAGACGCGCTCATCAACTTCCTCCGGGCTAACCGCGACATCTTCGCGTGGAAACCAGCGGACATGCCAGGAGTGCCCAGGGAGTTGATTGAGCATTCACTCAATGTCGATCCTAAAGCTACCCCAAAGCGACAACACCTCCGCCGCTTCGCCGACGACAGACGGGACGCCATCAAGAAGGAACTCGCCAAACTACTTGCGGCTGGCTTCATCAGAGAAGTTTTCCATCCTGAGTGGCTCGCCAACCCCGTCCTCGTCCGCAAGAAGAACTCGAACGAATGGAGGATGTGCGTCGACTACACCGACCTCAACAAGCACTGCCCCAAGGACCCCTTCGGGTTGCCGCGGATTGACCAAGTCATCGACTCCACGGCGGGCTGCGACCTGCTCTGCTTCCTCGACTGCTACTCCGGGTACCACCAGATCGCGATCACAGAAGAAGACCAGGAGAAGACCGCGTTCATCACCCCGTTTGGCGCATACTGCTACACAACCATGTCCTTCGGGTTGAAGAACGCCGGCGCTACATACCAACGAGCTATCCAGGCCTGCTTCAAGAGGCAACTCAACAAGAACGTCGAAGCCTACGTGGATGACGTGGTCGTCAAGACCAGAAACTCTAGCACGCTCATCGACGATCTTGAAGAGACTTTCGCATCCCTGCGCGAGTACCACTGGAAGCTCAACCCGAACAAGTGCGTCTTCGGCGTGCCGTCGGGCAAACTACTCGGCTTCATCATCAGCCATCGCGGCATCGAAGCCAATCCTGAGAAGATCTCCGCCATCACCAGCATGAAAGCTCCCACGTGCATCAAAGACGTGCAGAAGCTGACCGGGTGCATGGCGGCCTTGAACAGATTCATCTCGAAGCTTGGAGAACGGGGGCTCCCCTTCTTCAAATTACTCAAACACCAAGAGAAGTTCGTGTGGACTCCAGAGGCGGACCAAGCCCTTGCCCAGCTCAAGGACTTCCTATCGAAGCCACCAGTCCTCACAGCTCCTCGTAAAGGCGAGCAGCTACTGCTCTACCTCGCTGCGACTACTCACGTGGTCAGTACTGCCATCATCGTCGAGCGGCAGGAAGACGGCCACGCCTATCCAGTCCAGCGTCCAGTCTACTTCGTCAGTGAGGTCCTATCAGAATCCAAGGCACGCTACCAGCCAGTACAGAAGCTTCTGTACGCAGTGCTCATCACCTCGCGGAAGCTACGACACTACTTACAGGAGTACTCGATCTCCGTCGTCACCGACTACCCGCTCGGTGACATCTTGCGGAACCAAGATGCTACTAGAAGAATCTCCAAATGGGCAGTCAAACTCGGCGCCCTCAACATCGACTTCAAGCCACGCACAGCCATCAAGTCGCAGGCACTAGTCGACTTCATGGCGGAGTGGCGGGAGAATCAGCTACCTACTCCAACCAAGCGCCCAGAGCACTGGGTGATGTACTTCGACGGCTCACTAAACCTCGAGGGCGCAGGTGCAGGAGTACTCTTGATCTCTCCAACGGGCGAACAACTCAAGTACGTCCTGCAGATCTTCTGGAAGGTCTCAAACAACGAAGCCGAGTACGAAGCTCTGCTACACGGGCTCCGCCTCGCGGCTTCACTGGGCATCAAGCGGCTACTAGTCTACGGCGACTCCGCAGTGGTCATCAACCAAGTCAACAAGTCCTGGGACCGCAACAAGGAGAACATGGACGCCTACTGCCTAGAAGTCCGCAAGCTCAAGAACAAGTTCTATGGTCTCGAGTTCCACCATGTCGTCCGCGACAACAACGTTGCAGCGGACGTCCTGTCGAAGCTTGGTTCTACTCGCGCTCAAGTACCAGCGGGTGTCTTCGTCCACGAGCTTCACGCGCCATCCATCCCGGAGCCGGCGCCACTGACCATTGACCCAGCGCATCCCCCGGCTGGCCAGGAGGTCATGATGATCGACGTGGACTGGCGGCAGCCTTTCATCGACTACCTCAGCGAGCAGAAGGTTCCCTCGGACAAGAACTTGGCCGAGCAACTCATCCGCCGTGCCAAGTCCTACGTTCTCGTCGGAGACAAGCTCTACAGGCGGGGCGCATCTTCCGAAGTACTCATGAAGTGCGTTCCCAGACAAGAAGGCAAGGACATCTTGGAGGAGATCCATAAAGGCGTCTGCGGCAACCACGCGTCCTCACGCACGCTGGTCAGCAAGGCCTTCCGACGGGCTTTCTATTGGCCCACAGCTCTGGGCGACGCCGAAGAACTCGTCAGAAGGAGCCAAGGGTGCCAATACTTCGCCAAGCAACAACACGTCTCGGCCTACAAGCTAGTCACCATACCGCCAACCTGGCCTTTCGCCTGCTGGGGGCTCGACATGATTGGGCCACTTCCAACTGCGCCAGGTGGATTCAACCGAGTATTGGTGGCCATCGACAAGTTCACCAAGTGGATCGAGGTCAAGCCGGTTACATGCCCCAAGGCCGACAGAGTACTCGACTTCCTAGATGAACTCGTGCATCGCTACGGACTACCCCACCGCATCATCACAGACCTGGGCTCCAACTTCAACAATCACCAGTTCTGGGAGTACTGCGAGAACAGCGGGATCGACGTCCGATATGTCTCAGTTGCCCATCCTCGGGCTAATGGACAAGTCGAGCGCGCCAATGGGATGGTGCTCGACGCTCTCAAAAAGCGGCTACACGACGCTGCCAACTCCAAAGGAGGCAAGTGGATCAAGGAACTACCCAATGTTCTCTGGGGGCTACGTACTCAACCCTCCAAGCCAACGGGACAATCCCCGTACTTCCTGGTCTACGGCTCCGAAGCAATCCTCCCTGCTGATGTCATGTGGGATTCACCAGCAGTGGAGCAATACGACGAAGGCATCTCTGAAGACAGCAGACGAGTTGACATCGACGGACTCGAAGAAGCTCGCTGTGCCGCCCTCGTCCAATCAGCAAGGTACCTAGAGGGTATCCGACGCTACCACGATCGCAACGTTAAGGAACGCTCCTTCAACGTTGGTGATCTTGTCCTCCGCCGCATCCAGAACACGGAAGGACTACACAAGCTCAGCTCGCCCTGGGAAGGTCCCTTCACAATTGCAAAGGTGACCGGACCGGGCTCCTACCGCCTCCAGACGCTTGAAGGCGAAGACATCAACAACTCGTGGAACATCGACCAACTCTGTCGATTCTACGCCTAGTGAACACCGGGGGCTCCAGTCTATACGACTACTCAAAGACCCCTTCGCCGTAAGCGGCCTCCAGGTCCAGGCCCTAGTCTCCGGACTACTCCTCTCCAGGATCCAGCCCACGCGGCTACTAACGGATCTTGGGCTGCGACGAGCGACAAAGGACTCCAGCAGCGGTCTACTAAGAGACCAAGCACTCCTAGATCCAGCACATGCGGCTACTAACGGATCTACTGCTGTAAGCGGCCATACGCCCTAGCACTACTTAACCGTAGGTGGCCTCCGGGTCCTGGCGACTACTCTGTAACAACGGCCCTGGCCATCCAGGTGTACTTCTTCAGTAATAAAGTTTGATTACCTATCAACTGCTTTACTGTCCCTCTTCCTCAACGGGACTACTGGCGAGCATGATTACTCGCGACGACTCCATGATGGGACTCCGCACTCACAGATCGCGATAACGCGTACTCATTTATGGAAGTTTCCTTCATTCATACTTAAACAAGTTCACTACAACTTTGTTTATACACAACTACTGCTACGAGCTAACTTTACAGGACTACTGGAGATTGAGCTTCTCGGCGACTTGTTCAGCAATGGGCGCCATCTGCTCCAGCAGCTCCGCGTACTGATCGTCCGTGCAGTTGGCTGCTAGTCCGCTGGCGACTACGTCAACGGGAGCTTTTGGGAAGTACGACTTCATATACGCAAGGACCTGGTTGGGGATCGACTTCGCCAGGTGCTTCACGTACGTCGCCAGGCGGCTCGGGGCTTCCCTCAGCCGGTTCACCAAAGGAGCTATCTTCGGACCGTCGGGGTGAGGCACCAGCAGCCTCGCGATGGGAAGCGCGGCCTCCTCGAGTTCCTTCAGCTGGGCCCGCAGCTTCTCGCAGTCCTCGTTCAGCTTCTGCAAAGATTTGTAGCAGTTGACGAGGTCACGATCTGACGCAATGCGGAGCTCCATGTGCTTGTCGCACTCGTAAGCAAGCTGCTTATAATCATACTCCAGTACCTCGCGGGCCTCTTGCTCTCGGTAGAAGAGGTTCTTCAGGTCGGTCTCTGAAGTCTTCAGCTGGTCGACGCGGGTCTCAAGCTCTGCAATCAACAAGGCAAAGCGGGTCAGACTCCTCCAAGACACTACCAATGGGTACTCAGCATGGCAACGGCGTACCTCTATTCTTGTTGCGGAGAGACTTGTTCTTCCGCACCAGCTCGTCGCTCTTCACCTGCATATCTTGGATTTCGTTGTGATACTGGGCGAAGGCGGTGTCCAGCTTCGACTGCATCACGGCGGCGTGCTTCCGGGCCTTCACGAGCTGTTCTTCTAAGGCCTCGGCCCGGAGCACCGTGTCGCCGTACCCTTGAAGCATGTCAGACTTCTGCCGAGACCGCTCCGCGACGTCCTGCCACAGACAACACATGTCAAATGGGTACTCAACACTAAAGGATTGACTACTCAAGGGTGTCAACTACTCACCTTCATCCATTGCTCGGCCTGGCGCATTGCCTCCATGTGCCGAGCTACCGTCGCTGGATCGACTAGGTCATCCGCCAGCAGCTCGATCCCGCCACGACTACTCGTCGCGGTTTCGGACATTGGCGCCGAGCGGATTGGCTCCGCGTCCTGGATCTCTGGCGAGCGAACGACTACTTCCAGAGCCGGTTCTGGATGCACGTCGTTGCGCCCCCCTCCAGCTGTCGCGGTGGCTTCTCCAACCGTCACCTCCATTTGCTCGGGGGCTCCTTCGGCAGCCCCCTGGGTCTCTGGTGCCAAATCTTCAACGGGCACCGCCGACGGGATAGCACTTCCCTCGGCTTCGGCACCTGTCAATAAAAGGACAACTGGATCAGTCATACATGGCGGTTACGACTACTCTTCGGGATTGCTTGCACTTGAGCAAAGTACTCACCCTCTACGATGCTGGCCTCAGGCAAGGTAGCTTCCACGGCCGGCGCCCCGGATTCTGCCTGAGGGGCGGGAGCGGACTCCTCAGCGGGCGGCGCGGTTTCCTCTCCAGCCACCGCTGTGGTGGGTTCATCTCCCTCCCAGGTCAAGTCCGTCGATTTCCTGTAGAGTGCACAAGCTGGTTATCAACCCAGTACGACTACCAAATCTAATGTACTACTCGGGAAGGATCACCACTTACAAATTCGACCGGACTACCGTCACGGTTGGGGCGCCGAGGATGCTGGCAATATCTACCAGTCCAGCTTCGGTAGGCGTTTCCTCTTGCGCCTCAGTAGCCTCCGCTTCTTCAACAATAGCAGCGGCCGGTTCTGTGCTCCCCTCAGCAACTGGGGGCTGGCGCGACAACTACGCCAAGAGCTCCTCTACGGTGGGGGCTGGGCTACGACTACCCCCAGCTGGCTCCTCCACCGTATCCCAGTTGCCTTCGCCCCCCTGCTCCACGGGGTCGGAAGGCGGCATCTCCTGCAAGCAAGGGAATTTCGTCGTCAATGTACAACATCGAGACATAAGTACTCGACTACCCTATTCAAGACGGCTTACCTCCTGGGACGTGGTCTCCGTGACCTTCAACTTCTTGGCCACGCGCTTGCGGGCCACGTTGCGCGGCCTCCTTGGCGGCGCGGGCAAACTAGCCTCCAGGCTAGTCGGCGGATCCTGAACGAGAGGAATATGAGGCAATCCAGGGCGACTGAATTTCGACCGCAGCTGGAAGCACTCCTGCAGCGTCTCCTCATCGTCGTCCTCTTCGGACGTGTCTTCGACGACTACTGTGTCATCTCCCTCACCAACCTCGCACCGCTCCTTGGCCTTGGCTTTCCCTTCCTCTGGGACCTCGACAAGTTGAGGAGGCAACACCGGCTCGGAGACGAACTTCACCAAGTCATCCTGCAAGAAGCACAATACGTCAGCACGACTACTCTTACGTAATGAGTACTCGACAATGGGTACGGCTACCGACCTCATTTGGCGGGCGCGCGGCGGAGTACTCGGGCACAGGGCACGGCGTGTACGCCGGCATGTCTTTGAAGATCCTGCCCAGCCTATCAACGATGTCGTCGTCGTCGACTTCATCACCGGGCATCCGCGACGTGTCGTCGTCGCCGGTGTACTGGTACCCTAAGGTGTCGCGGGCCATCAGCGGCTGCACCCTTCGCTTCATGAAGCTGAAGGCCACATGTTCGGCCCTCAGCCCGGCTTCTCTCAAAGCCTTGATTTTCGCCAGCAGCTCGGGCAACTGGATACCTTCCTGCATTGTTGGCTCCGAGTTCCACCATGGCCGGTGCTTCGGCTGCTTCCCGCTTGGCTTCGGCAGCTCCGGGTGGTGGTTGGTGATGTAAAACCACTTCGACTTCCAATCTTGATTGGAGTCGATAAGCTTGTACGAGAGGTACTGCTCCGCGGCGTCTTCTCGCATCTGGATGCCGGCTCCCCCCACTACTCGAGGATTGTTGGCGCTGGGCTGGGGCTTCACTCGGAAGATTTTTCGAAAAAGGACCCAATGGGGCTTGATCCCCAAGAAAGCTTCGCAGAAGTGTACGAAGACTGAGGTGTGGAAGATACCGTTGGGGTTGAGGTTGAGGTACTCGATGCCGTAGTACCCCAACAGCCCCTTGAAGAAGTCGCTGGCCGGGAGAGACAGCCCTCGCTCCGCGAACCGGGTGAACATAGGGATCTCGTCCGGGCTTTTCTCCATGGGGTACGGATCCCCTGCAGCGGCTCTCCACATGTCAACCTCCTTCTCCCGCAAGAATCCACTGTTGAGAAGCGCCAGCAGATCTTCGGTCTTGGCCTTGGATTTCTTCCATTCTTGATTCGGATTTGGTCGCGGCGGAGACACCGGCGGCGATGTCCCCGCGGCGGACCCGGCGGCCTCCTCGCGAGCCCTTTTCTTCCCACCGGCAGCCTTCGAGGTCTTCGATGGTGAGGGCTTCATTCTCCAAGTGCACGGTGTCTTCACTCGCATTCGCTCGGGGGCTACGGCGGTGGCTTTCTACGGCGGTGCGTTCGGATCTACAATCCTCTCAACGGCGGCAGTGCGCACTGGCGGTGATTTCTGGCTCGATCTGCTAGGAATGGCTGCGAATGCGTGGGGTGAAAAACCCTAAGGGTTTCGGCTTCTATTTATAAGTCAACAGCGGCCCCTCCAACGGCCGGATGGATAAGTCTGTACACGGCTGACTCAGCGGCGGTGCTTGACTCTTCAACTTCTACTAGTCGACACGCCTCGTCTCGGGGGCTCGGCTACTTTCTACTCCACTTCCTGGGTAGCGACAAGATTCAAGAGCAACTCAGGACACATTCTACAAGATGACCCTTCAATTCGAGAGGAAGTACTCGACTCAAGGCTCGGGGGCTCCGTGCCACGTGTCCTTCGGTTTTTTCTCCGGATTTCACGGGATATTCTTGCCAAAACTTCAGATGGACCCTCAGCCAGAGTCTGCAACTCAACCTAAGGCTCGGGGGCTACTCCATATGGAGTGCGATTTTGCAATCGCACTTCCATATCAGTTTCGGCTTCAAGACAACACGGGCATTATTGAAGACCTTCAAGAGCAGCACTCGAGGACGCTTGGGACTACTCGAGAAGACTTCAGGATTGCTCAAATATCAGCTGGAGTACATTCCAGCCTCGGGATGCTTCGACTACTCTTGAGGACTTGTGACTTGTAGTGCTCAGGGACGCTTGAGGACTACTCGTTAAGGCCGTCAAGACTACTCGAAGCTATCCTTCTCGACTACAAAGTACTCGGGGGCTTGTCGTATGGACCTCCCTGGGCCCACTACCTCAGTGGGTACCAGGACCGACTACTCGGTGGGCCCCTGGGACTACTCGACTTGTGCTGCACGGCACCTGATGGCGTGAAGCACAAGGGCTACAGAGGAGAAGTACCCGGATAGGAAGATGTACATGTCCCGCACTGTATAAAGGACTCCTAGACGTACTCGACTAGAACTCTCTCCCTGAACCAACTTGTAACCCTGCCTCCCAGACTATATAAGGCGAGGCAGGGACCCCTCTCTCTCTCACGGCTTAAGATTGCATCATCTTGTAATCGCACCCAATCAATCCAGAGCCACGCAGCATACAGGACGTAGGGTATTACGCACCTCGCGGCCCGAACCTGTCTAAATTGTGTGCCACGTGTCTCTTCCTTCGAGTTACCGATCTCGGCGAGGCCACATTCATCTACTTCGGGTACTCCCCTTAGTAGGTTGCCGGTCTAAAACACCGACAGCGACCATCCACCGGTCCTCGAACCACACCTGGCTCTCAGTGAGCGAGGTCCTGGCTGATGCTAAAACACGCTACTCCCAGCCTCAGAAGTTGCTCTATGCGCTTTTGATCACGTCAAGAAAGCTCTGGCACTACTTCCAAGCTCACTCCATCAAGGTGCCATCAGCCTTCCGGCTAGGGGAGATTCTTCGCAACCGAGACGCCAACGACCGCATCATCAAGTGGTCCGTCGAGCTCAGCGAGTTCGACCTTGAATTCTACCCTAGGCAGTCTGTCAAGTCTCAAGTCCTTGCTGACTTTGTGTCAGAGTGGACGGAAATCCAGATCGCTCCACTCGCGGAACGACCTGAGCACTGGATCACGTACTTGGACGGTGCACTAAACCTTGAGGGCACCGGTGCAGGTGTGCTGTTCATCTCACCTAAAGGTGATCAGCTCAAGTATGTGCTTCAGATTCACTACAAAGCCTCCAATAATGGAGCTGAGTATGAAGCTCTCATCCATGGGCTCCGTATCGCTGTGTCCCTGGGCATCAAGCGACTCATCACCTATGGCGACTCCAAGGTCATCATAGAGCAAGTCAACAAGAACTGGGATTGTGTCAAAGACACAATGGACGCATACTGCATCGAGATTCGAAAACTCGAAGGCCACTTCAAGGGAGTAGAATCCCATCACGTTCCTCGTGAAAACAACATCGCAACTGATGTCCTCTCTAAGATGGGCTCAAAGCGAGTACTGGTTCCGGCTGGTGTGTTCATTCAAGACCTGCGCAAGCTGTCGATCAAGATCTTGGAACCAGACAATCCGGATCTAGAGCAAACAGACCCAGTGCCTTCACCTCCCCGAGACGTGCTTACGGCGGACACAGAAGATGATTGGCGCCAGCCTTTCCTAGACCTCTTGGTCCACCAGTTGGTTCCATATGATAAAGTACAACGAGAAAAATCACATGGCGTGGTGCTAACTACGTCGTGATTGGAGAAGAACTCTACCGCAAAGTAGCCTCCACTGGTGTGCTGATGAAGTGCATCTTGCGATCGGAAGGTCTTTAGCTTTTAGCTAAGATTCACGGTGGCGAGTGTAGCTATTAGCCTGTCACGTAGCCTCAGCTAACCTGGTTGGCAAGGTGTACCGATCTGGTTTCTACTGGCCCACAGCCATGAGTGATGCCAAAGACCTCGTCAAGAGGTGCAAAGGATGCCAATTCTTTGCTAAACAGCAGCACCTGCCCGCTCAGGTCTTGCGTACAATCCCCCCGTCATGGCCCTTCGCCATGTGGGGTTTGGACTCCATAGGTCCATTCAAAACCGCTCCCGGCAGCTACAAGCACATCATTGTTGCTATAGATAAATTCACCAAGTGGATTGAGGTTCGACCTGTCCTCAAGGTCACATCGGAGGAGGCGGCAAAATTCATCGAGGAGATCACATATCGCTTCGGTGTGCCCAATAGGATCATCACCGACCTTGGGACAGCCTTCATAGGCTTTGAGTTCTGGGACTTCTGCCAGGACAGCATGATCGACGTCTACTACTCGTCTGTCGCTCACCCCAGGTGCAACGGCCAGATCGAGCGTGCCAACGGCATGGTTTTACAAGCTCTGAAAGATCGCATCTATGATGTTGGCACCAATTATGCTACTCGCTGGCTAGCTGAACTCCCACATGTGATCTGGGGTCTCAGGACTCAGGTCAGTTCAGTTACCAGCTTCTCGCCCTTCTTCCTGGTCTACGGATCGGAAGCCGTCCTCCCCACTGACGTAGTGTTTGGTGCACCTCGCATCCAACACTACAACGAAGGCGAAGCAGAGCAGACACGTCGAGTCGACCTCGACAGCCTTGAAGAAAATAGAGTGGCGGCCACAATGCGACAGGCGCACCACGACCAGCAATTATGTCGCTATCATGATCGCAACGTCAAGGAGTGCTCCTTCAACGTCGGCGACTTGGTCCTGTGAAGGATCCAGAAGACCGACGGGATGCACAAGCTATCGGCCCCATGGGAGGGTCATTTCATCGTCACGGAAGTCATCAGCCCATCGACGTATCGTCTCCAATGGGGCGACAGTCAAGGGGTTCCAAACCCCTAGAACATGGAACATCTGCGACGATTCTATCCGTAGAATATTTATAATACTAAGATATGTACTCTTTACTATTATTAAAGTTAGTTTAATAAAGTTTAGTTTTTAGATAGTTTTCTGTCAACCTTTAAAAATTGTTGTCCCTTCTCTTTGTGGTGTGCTTATTCCCTCCCCCTCGACATGCTCGGGGGTTTGGCCTTGCCAACTACAGGGTCATTAGACCTGAGGGTTATGTGTTCTTCCTCCCCCTTGGCATGCTCGGGGGCTTGGCCTTGCCAACTAAAGGGTCGCGAGACCTGAGGATCTTTTTCTGCCTTTGATTGGCTCATCTATTGCCTGTTCGCCCTTGATTGTGAGTTTGCCAAACCTGGGTCCTAGGCCCTGTTCACGTGCTGATCATATCGTAAGTCTCCCCGCTGAGTTGTATGGTCGGTAAGCTGTCCTCTCCGTGAGTAGTGGTTAGTGAATTGAAAACACATGTGCTTCCGAGCCATCAAGGTCGAACAAGTAAAAGACTTGGCACCTCAAAGTTGGATTGCTTCTATTTTAAATATCTTTACACAAGCACAGAGACTGTTGTGCTCCGGCCAACAAGGGCATGCAAAAGCTAACCTATTTACAAGTCAGGTCTACTACTCTTCATCATCTTCAAAAAGAAGGCTCTCTACGACCTTGTTGGCAGCACCCTCTACTTCGACTTCGACCTGTTGAAGGTCGACTCCAGCCTTGGGGCCATCTGCAATCTTCTGGAGTTCTACCTCGGGGAAGTGCGACTTCACCTGAACCAACGTCTCCACTGCCGCCGCCCTGCTCGTAGCCTACAGTAGCTCGTCGACCTTCTCTGGAGCTGCCATGAGCCGCTCCAACAAAGTCTTTGGCTCCCCTTCGGCGGGCTGCGGGACGACCTTATCCATGATAGCCTGCAACGTTCCGAAGGTCGCCCTTCTCCACCTCATGACCTGCAATGATCACTTGATCATTATACAACGACTGCATTGCAACCACGAGGTCGATCTCAAGATCCCTCCTGATTTGCTTTTCGTGAGCAAGTTTCTAGCAAACAGTGTACTCACAGCTGATTAGTGCCTTGTTCTCCTCCTTGAGGGTGGCAATGGCCTTCTCAGCCTCCTGGAGGTCTTCCTTCAGGCGCTTCTGCATGGCCCTAGCATCTGTTACATTAGCAGTTGTCAGCCCAAGTTTATTGCAAAATAAACGTCTTCTATGACCTGAGGGAAGCAAGGTCTTACCTTTGCTAACCGACTTCAAAGCCGCGTCAGTGTTAGCGGCCAAGCGTTTCTGCTCAGCCAGGTCATCAGCGAGCTTATTCTTCTCATCCTCGAGCTTCTCCTTCTTGAGGGCAGCCTCCCTCTTCACCCGTTCAAGCTCTGTGCCCAACTGGTGCGCCTCTAGCGTTACAGCTGCAGCACCTCTACACAGATCAGCTCGAGCTTTGGCTCGGGTGGCCATCCTCTACAAAGACCAAGACCAATTTGTTAGCTTGCTAGCAAAACCAAAAGACCTTCCTGTATCCTATGGGATAACAGTGACCTCTTACCCCTAAAGCCTCTGACAGGCTGGCGATCGAGCCCTTCACCATCTTGGTATCTTCCAAGTCGTCGAGGATGTCATCCTCGAAAGGAGTGCTGTTCCAGTCTAATTTCTTGGCCTGGTACGCCTCCTACTCGGGCCAATCTCTGGCCCGACCACCTACTCCCGGCGCAGCACCTCCTTGGGGTGGTGGCGGCTCAAGCTGATCTTGGTCTACCACGACGTCGTGTACCCATTCCAGAGGTCGTACATTAACTGGAATTGGCTCCAACACGACCTGTGGGTTCATGGGTGGCAGAGCAGGACTCGCAACCCCGACATCGACTCCTGAGGTCGCAGCCGGTGGAGTGGAGCTTTGTCCTCCTGTAGCAATCCCCTATGTTGAAACCGACACGCTTGGTGAAGACGTCGCTGACCTGCACAATTCAACCTGTCAGAATTCAAATGTACAAAAGAACAAGACAACAAGAAGGTCGTCAGATCTACTTACTTCGCAATAGACTTGCGGCGTATCTTCAAAGCTTTGGGAGGAGGCCTTGGGGGTACCTACGACTGAATCCCAGATTCAGCTCAATACCTCTCCTTGATCCTCTGCAGGTCCTCCTGGGTCACCTTCTCCACCTCTTCTTTCCGGCGCTTGGTCTCCGGACTCAGCTTCGGGATCTCGATTGTTTCATCTACTTATTTGGAGTCGCCCTCTGCAGCGACGTCCTTGTCCTTCTCCTGCTGCTCAGGCAACGGGGTAGAGCTCTGGCCTCTCTTGTGCTTCTTCTTGGCGCTCTCCAGCTTTAATGTCTTGGCGGCCTCCGCCTTTGACTAAGAAATCTTGCCAGCAGTCTGCCGTGTTCGACGGGTCTGCCGGCTCATGCTCTACGCGACCTCCTGAACATCTTCCTTGTCCGCCTCGACCGATGAGTCGGACAAGTACTCGTCCACCAGCTGGGCTGGTGGCTGCTAGACATCCTCCAGCGACCTCACTTTCCTCCGCGCCTCCTCGCCTCCTAGACATCCAACTTGCAGCGACCAATTGAAGGACCGAATAGGCGACCAGAGAGGGGGAGAGTGAATGGGAGACAATAAAAATTCTTCCTGAAGGTCGAACTCGGCCTATACCCCGATTGCCACTCCGAGTACTCACGCACACCAAAGAAGCTCTAGACAAGGCACACACAAGCCTACAAGCTCTAGAGACACGCCTAGAAGCAAAGAACGGAAGCACAAGACAAGAATCAAACAACTTAAGCAACTCTGCAAAGCACCTGGCGGACTGTCCGAGGTGACCGGGCGGACCGTCCGTGTGGAGGGCGCGGACCGTCCGAGAGGGCATGGCGGACTGTCCGAAAAAGCAACCCGAACCTCCAGGGGTGCACCGAGAAAAACAGACCGTCCGTGATGGACCTGCGGACCGTCCGCCTCGTCACGGACCGTCCGGCACTTTAGTACGGACCGTCCGCAAACTTCGCGCACCAAAAACCAACTGGCTCAACGGATCGAACGAAAGACAAGCAAGAACACGCGAAGAACACGAAGAACAGCCGGCCTGTCAGGCACCTCACGGACCATCCGCACGGAGGCCGCGGACTGTCCGCCAAGTGCAGACAGAGCAGAAAAATGCCCGAGCTCGGGAGTCAACTCTCCAAATCCATCACCGGATCTCCCAAACGGAAAAAGCTCATGAGGCAAGATTTGGGGGAGGTAATAAGCAACACAAGACAAAGCTATGCCCCAAAAATCTCGACCTCTAAGCCACCAAATCGTCGGGAATCGCGGATCACACGAACCTCCACCAAGAACTCGAACTCCGGCCAAAAACTCACGAATCGAAGGTGTTTCCCGGCGTTTGAGGGGTCAAGATCACACACAAAGATGCGCAAGGCATCCACCCATGATCCCCTCAAAGAAATCCGAGAGAAAACCCCTTCAAATCCCAGAATCGAGCGAAGAACAAAACTCCACAAAAATAGCCCTGAAAATGACACAAAAATCACAGAGGACTAGGAGATCACCGCAACACCGAATGCTTCCATACATCCAGAGGTCAGAGTCTATACAAGAATCTAGCCTAAGGAATACAGAGGGAAAAGAAGCAGTTCAGAGAAATCTACCGGGGGAGAAAGCCCTAGAATCCAAGAGAGAGAGAGAGATGCCATCCACATCTCCGCTATTTATACAAAGTCCATCGGAGGGAGGTAAATGACCACGCTACCCCTACAACTTGAAATGAAGATACAACCCCTCAGGGGCATTTTGGTCAAGTCTTCATCAGACGGACACGCTTCCACCGCGGCTTCGCTTCAGATCGACGCAAACCCCACGATCACACCACGTGCCCTCCGCCTCGAAGCTTCCCGAAGCTCCCGGATCACTGTCTCCGTCGCCTCAGGCCTCCGGACTTGGTTTTGAGGCCCAAACCAAGAAACCGTCCACTGATGGTTTTGTGGGAAAACCACCAAACCCCGCATGCAAGCTTCGGCCTCGATCCGCTACCTTGCACCGGCCCATGTTCACAACTTCAGCCCGCCAGTCTTGCACCGCACGGCTCGCACTTGACCCCATCGGCCACCGGGTCCATCGAACCAAGCCTACTTGCCACTCCATCACCCGGAGGCCACCACGGCTAAGGCATTTCGCGCTTGTTCCTCACCTGCACCAACACGAGTCAAGCCGCAACCTGTACCCGCACACTTAGCCAAGCATCAGTCCACACAATGTTGTTAATCACTCATCACTAAGGAGCGACCCTCCACTGGTCTTCGGACACACCTGGTCCTCACTAGTGCCTGCACAACAAAGAAGACAACAAAAAAAGATTATTAGCGAGGCTGGCCTCCTAATAATGATAGCAAAGAATACGACAACAGAAGCAACGACTTACATAATCCGTTAGACGCTTCAGCGAATACGCCTTCGGGCACATTTTGTTGTGGATCACTCCGCAGAAGAGCTCCTTCACCCGGGCGACCATCTCCTCCTTGGAGACCTTCCTGTTGACCTCACGAGTCGGGTCTGTCTGACCCCAGTACTCGTAGGCCGGATACAACTGATCCTTGATCGGCTGGATCAGGCGACGGCTGAAACTAATCGCCACTGCGCCTCCCGTCAGGCCGGCTTCCTTTTGGCGACCTTGGCGAGGAGCGGCGCGATCTCCTCCTTCTCACGGGCCGTCAACGCAAGATCCCATTCAGGGACCTTGGTTGGCCCAAAGCCAGTGCGCTTCGGGAGCTCCGGCTTCTGGTTCGCTACATAAACCCACTCCGACTTCCAACCAGAGTTGTTGTCCGGCAACTCCATATCTATATATTATACCTTACGACCTGATCTAAGTTAGAATCCTGCACTACCTACGACTAGCGACTTCCCAGGTCGCTTGACATGAAAAAAGTGCCACCACAAGTTGAAGTGTGGCGGTATGCCTAAATAGGCCTCACACATGTGAATGAAAGCGGAAATAGTGGTAATGGAGTTTGGGACAAGATGTACCAGCTCCAGGCAATAATAGTGAAGAAGCCCTCTGAAGAAGTCCCCCGCGGGAATGTTGAAGCCACGCTCGAAGAAGGATGCGACGACGACCTGCTTGGTACCGTCCTTCATGGGAAATGTAAGTGTTTTGGCCACTGAGCCTACCAAGAGGGTACCCGAGGTAGTAGATTGTGCGGTGGAGGATCGTGGGACCTGGAACACAAAGGTACGCACGAGGACACGGGACAAATATTTATACAGGTTCGGGCCGCTGGAGTACCGGACCCTACGTCATGTTTGGAGTATCATGTATGGCGCCCTGTGCTTGGGTGTTCCCCAGAGGGGTTGGGGATTGAGGTGTTGGCCCGTCCTCCTAGGTACCCGACCCTCCTTTATATAGTCCAGGGGGCGGGTTCCTAGTCGGTTACAAGATAGGAGTCCTAGTAGGATTACATGGTACGAGTCCTAGTAGGATTACAAAGATTTATAGTATAAGTTCGTATTCTTCCATGTATGGGTACCCAAGGGTATATGGTCGACAAGCCCCCGAGCACTTTGTAGTCTTGAGCAGCGAGTTCGAGTAGTCTTGAAACTTTGTCGAGTAGTTTCCGATCATCTCGAGTATTGCTAGCCGAAGTCTTCAATAGTATTTGAATTTCTGAAAGAGTGGAATGTGCTCTAGTTCATCTATGAGTACTTTTGAATCATCCCCGAGTAGTTCCCCTCGAGTTCTAACCTAGGAAGTCTCCAAAAAATACCCATCTTGCCTAAAAGTCTTGATCTATATGGAGGTGCGATTTGCAAAAATCGCACTCCATATGGAGTGTAGCCCCCGAGTCTGAGTCTGAATCGTAGAATCAAGCTGAGGGTCAATCTAGAATCTGCATCTTCCGTCTTGAAAAAAGAGGTTGATGGTTGTAGCATAGTAGCAGCCGAGCCTTGAAGTGATTAGATGATCAATCCAAGGGTCTTCAGTTCGCAAAAGCCATCATCCGAGTACTCTTGTAGCGTCCAGCCCCCGAGATTATGAGCCAAGTGAGCTATATGAGCCACGTTGAGTAGTAATTGGAGTTGAGCCCCCGAGCTGAAGAACTAACGGAGCATGCTGAAGTTGTCATTGAGTAGTAATGTTGCCGTCAGAGCGGGCTTTAGACGCGATCGTAGTCGACTTTATGCTGTCAGAGCGGACTTTTAGATGCGACAGGAGTCGACTTTTAGATTGCCGCACGGAGTGGACTTTAGAATACGACCGGAGTCGACTTTGTGCCGCATGGGGCGGACTTTAGAATGCAACTAGAGTAGTTGACTTGGAGATGCGACTTGAGTAAGTTGACTTTAGATTGTGACTTGAGTAAGTTGACTTTGTGATGCGACTAGAGTAGTCGACTTTGTGCTGTGCGGGGCGGACTTTGAAAATGACTTGAGTAAGTCGACTTTATGATGCCACTAGAGTAGTCGACTTGGTGATGCGACTTGAGTAAGTCGACTTTTTGATTGTCGCGTGGAGCGGACTTTGAATGCGACTTGAGTAAGTCAACTTTATACCGCACAGAGCAGACTTTGAATGCGACTTGAGTAAGTCGACTTTGAGTACTTCGAGCCAAGTATGAAACTTGAAACACAAAGCTGAAAAGCGAAGAACAAAAAGCACGTTCCGAAAGGCAAAAAAGCGAGTTAAAAAATAGAAAAATGAATTGTTTTTACTCCGGAGCCTTCTGAAAAGGGTTATCGTGACCCCTTACATTGCGTCGAGTGCAATGTCTGGCTACACTATTGAGTAATAGTGTCTTAAGTACTACCTGAGGTGCGAAGCCTAAGAGATAGTACTCGCAAGAATGTTTCGAAGAACGAGTAAGATCGTAGGAGATAGTGTGATGAACTCATCTTGCTGTAGCAGCAACTTGTGTTAGAGTTCCACTGAGACCCTAGGCCGCAGCCTCTTAATGATGAGAGCATGGACAACATGTGCCACTTACTGCCCTATACGACACAGTCGTCTGGAGAGGGTTGTCGTGACCCCCTACGAGTAGTCGCAGCCATAGCTGCCTGGAGAGGGTTATCGTGACCCCCTACGATTAGTCGCAGCCGTAGCCGCCTGGTGAGGGTTGTCGTGACCCCCTACGAGTAGTCAAGGACTACGAGTTGAGATGCCGCCGGAGCGGACTTGGATGGTAATGTAGCTCATACCCTAAAACTGCATACAGTAGAGTAGTCACCTGAACCCGAAAACTGTTTACAGCTAGGTAGTCGCCTGGACCCGAAAATCACTTACAGCCTAGGGTCGGTACAGGAGCAAGAACCTGGAGTAAGGATTGTTGTGGTAGCAGGGAGACCCAGAGTAAGGATCGGTACGGTAGCAGGGAGACCCAAGGTAAGTGTAGTATGGGTGGAGCATGAGAGTACTTAGGGTACTCAGACCCACGGTACGGAGCTCAACCAAATTCGATGGTGCCGCCAGAGCTGACTTTGAGATTGCTGCACGGAGCGGACTTTAGAATGCGACTTGAGTAAGTCAACTTTATGCCGTGCGGAGCGGACTTTGAGGTTGCGACTGAAGAAGTGGACTTTATGCCATTTAGAATGGACTTTAGAAGTTGCCTCCTTGGGAATAGCCCTCGAGTTGATGAAGTAAGCTCGTGATGACTTGTTGATATGTCCCAAGAGTAGTCAGCATAGTGTAGCTCTCGTGAAAATCTGTTGAGAAGCGTACACAAATAAGTAGTCCTTGGCATGTTATCCTGCATGTGCAAAACAAGCCAAAGAAGAAGAGAAAAGTAATCATTGAAAATAATGACTTACTGATACCACAGGAGCGGTCTGGAGATGCGACCGAAGTCGGCTTATACCGCCGGAGCGGGTTTGAATGAACTCGTGGACGAGTGTTGACGAAGACGTGGCGGCTGATGATGGAGCCGCAATGGTTGTTGGTGAAGCCGACTTGTCGGAGGTGGATCCGACTAGTTGTTGGGGGCATAGCAGCCATTCTCGACTAGTTTTCTAGTCGAAACTAGCCGAGAAGAGTAGCCGGAGTAGTCGACGGTGAGTTGGTGCGGCCGCGAGATGATGCCGCGGCGGCGCACGGTGTAGTCAAAGTAGAGCCGGTGCGGCGGCGAGATGATATCACGGCGGCGCACAGCATTGTCGAGGTGGAGACGGAACTACCGTAAGGTGATGTCGTGGCGGTGCACGGCGTAGTTGAAGTAGAGCCGGTGCGGCCAGGAGACGATGTCACGGCGGTGCACGGTGTAGTCGAAGTAGAGCCGGTGCGGCCGCAGGATGATGTCGCGGGGCGGTGCACGACAGTGTCGAGGTAGAGCCGGTACGGCCATAGGACGATGTTGCAGGGCGGCGCACAGTGTTGTCGTCGATGAGTTGGCGTTGCCGAGTGTCGATGTAGTTGTACTCGAGTAGTTTGAAGTAGTCGATGGTGAGGTGGCATTGCCGAGTGTTGATGTAGTTGTACTTGAGTACGTCTTGCTGTGTGCACCAAGCGTGGTCCTTGGAGCCTTGTGGGAACCTTTTGTGTGCGCATAGCAATGATCCATAACTGGTGGCTTGGGCATGCATGTGCACGCAATGGAACTTCAGAAGGATGATTTTCTGGTAGCTTGATGGTGTGCATGTAGCACAAGTCCCCCAAAATTAATTTCACCGATGCAAGATAAAGCTTTCACGGAAAGCCTCGATGGGCTCTCGGCCTCTGGCCGGCGGGAGGTGGGCTTTGGAGTACGATGAGTCGGACTCGATCTTGGTTGATACGTGGGCCAGGTTTTTATTTTCGTGAGTGACTTAAACTAGGTGACGAGACCGAGTGCCTGTATCAGCTTCGGACTTTAAACGAAGTCGATTCCGCCTTTGGCAGCAACTTGACGAGTTGTCAACGCAACGTCGAGTTGATTCCATCATCAAATTTTGGACGCAACGACACAGCGAGTTGTGGATTAACGTCGCCTGAACCATCACGCCGCGCCGTCAGAGTAGATTGATCTTTAGGTCCTTCGAGCTCGCCCAGTGATCTCGACGATCACCCTTACCTGGCGCGCCAGATGTCAGTGTTTTGGCTACTGAGCCTACCAAGAGGGTACCCGAGGTAGTAGATTGTGCAGTGGAGGATCGTGAGACCTAGAACTCGAAGGTAAGTGCGAGGACACGGGACACATTTATACAGGTTTGGGCCGCCGGAGTAGCAGACCCTACGTCCTGTTTGGAGTATCATGTATGACGCCCTGCGCTTGGGTGTTCCCCGGATGGGTTGGGGATTGAGGTGTTGGCCTGTCCTCCTAGGTACCCGGCTCTCCTTTATATAGTCCAGGGGGTGGGTTCCTAGTCGGTTACAACATAGGAGTTCTAGTAGGATTACATGGTACGAATCCTAGTAGGATTACAAGGATTTATAGTATGAGTTTGTATTCTTCCATGTATGGGTACCCAGGGGTATATGGTCGACAGGAAAGCCTTGGCCGGTGGGCGCCTTCCAATCCACCTCCGCCTTGGGCCTCAACAGCCCGCGCTTCACCAGCGCCTCGATGCGGGCCTCCGTCATCTCTGACGGGACCCACTGCCTATTCGGCGCGGGGATCTGCTTCTCCGGTGCAGGGCTCTACTCCGGTGCCATCTCTTCTTCTTTCTCGGCGAACCCCTGCGATCTGGCCCTAAAGACGCAGAGGGTCTTTGAGCTCATGCGACAGCAACGACAGTGGTGCAGCGCGCGGCGGCGAGCTGTGGCTCTAGCTGCGGCGGCGTGAGGGATTTGAGCGGCGGCGGCGGCGAAATGGCAAACCCTAATACTGCAGATGTGCGAAAATGCGAGTGGGGTTTGCCCCCACACACCATGACCTTAATATAGGCCCTCGCGGCCCAACAGACCGTTACTGGGTCGGCGCGCCCAACGGCTATGTGCCAAAACTAGTCGCTGAGCCCAACGGTTATTCACCACAGATCGTTTTTTCACCCCCAACGGCTAGCTCTCAACGAACGGCTGCGCCTACGGCTAGATCTTGATTTACTCCGGTAATTTAGCATGATTATTTGGAATCCTACATTGCTGGCCCACTAGGTCGTCAAGACCTCCCCTGAGGTCGGTAGGACAGCGTCAGCTATCAGGTCGTCCTGATAGCATCTACGACCTTCTCAAGGTCGATGGACCTCCCAATACTGTCTCTGACCTTCTTGAGGTTAGTAGACCCCTCGAATACATCAAAACAGGTCGTAGGGGATTCATTTCTTCTGCAAACAACATTACACACGATCCGACAGAAGAGTGTGAACTTTACATACGTGACTCCATGTCTACATGGTCATCGCAAGCCCCATTTGGTCCTTGACCAATTACAAGATACAAACTAGATCATCCCCATAATGGGCATGATTGAAGACTTGATCTACCTAGAGCGAATCTTGTCATGCTTTCTGCTATAGCAGGGCACATTGCAAGTTTTCTTCTAGCTTCAGGACCTTCGTGGAGACCTCTCGTGGATCGGTAGCCCGACGCTGCTCCTAGCAGGTCGTTTTGGGCCCCCGACTTGGGCATGCAGATGCACGCTTCACCCTGAGTGACCAACAAGCTGGATACCATTGTTTGTTGTTGCAAACAATGTTGCAAGTTCTCTTCTGGATTCTGGATCCAGATGGAGACGTCAAGGTGCAGGATGGAAGAATCATGTGCCTACCACCGACTCTTCCCTCCTGAATCCTTCCACCTCCCCGAGGGGGCCCTGATGAGGGCCTGGATTAGGGGCCCCTAAGCAACGAGATAATTTCCTTTGAAGTGGAGTCATCTGACACCATTGTCAATGTCAAGGCTCAGATTCGGGACAGGGGGGATGCAGATCTTCTCAAGACCCTCACTGACAAGACTTCCCCACCTCCGACTACCTTCCGCCTCGTACGAGTCCTCTCCGCCTCGCACGAGTCATCTCCACCTCGTCTCCGAGTACCTTCCATCTCGCCCGAGGACTCTCCGCCTCGCACAAGTACACTCCGCCTCGCCTCCGACTAACTCGTTCGCACGAGTAGTCTCCGTCTCCGACTAAGACGGGGCCCACACGTGAAGGTCGGAGGGCGAGTCAGGGGCCCCACACGAACATGGCACCCTCCCCAGCTCTCGGACTCCCCCGCAACGACACGCGGGACGCCAGTTTTCCACGCCATACAAAGACCACAGCTGGCGGGACGGGAGGACGGCCGGTTCTGACAGGAGCCGTAATGCTGCACAGTGCAGCCTCACGGCCTCCAACACACCGTCCCATCCAACACCAAATGCACGCCACCCCGTCAGAGCTGGCACTCGATTACTATCTACGGGCGGCGCCTACCAACACTTAGGCCATAACGTGATGGGCCTAAGTAACACTCAAGAGGGCTAAGTCATCAAGTGAACTACTCGGAGGTGGCGCCAAGTACCCAGAAAGTACAGTACCACGAGCACACGCGGTGAACTCCAACGACACCACAGCTCAGCGCCCTTCAATGCCTCCTGACGGACGTCGACGTCGGAAAAGACCTTCCATTACCATAGAACTGTAGCTTATTTTAGTTTTCCCTCTTTGCCCCTCGCCCTTGCATCTATAAAAGGGGGAGGAGTGCAACCGTTTGAGGGGCTGACCGATCACCAAGTTTGTAACCCCTACTACAGACATCCCCAGTATAGGAACACGAGTACTCGGAACTAGATGTAGGGTATTACACTCCGGAGGCCCGAACCAGTATAAAACCCTTGTGTCTCCCGTGCCAACCATCCGGGTTCGACACACGATCCGTTACAAATCTACTACCGACGGTTGAGAACCCCGACAGTTGGCGCGCCAGGTAGGGGCACATCGTGTGTCTCGTCGAACCACACCAGCGATCCGGATGGAGAGCCGCGGAGTTTTGCTGACTCCCGGCGCCACCATGCGCTTCGGCTCCCTCGGCTTCGTCTACACCGGGCCGGCGGAGTCTGTCGTCGGGAGGACCTTCTCCCGACCCGCGCGTCCCACCGCCTTGACGGCGGCGGCGGCACGTGCTGCTTTCATCTGTGGCTTCACAGACGAGTCGATCATAGCCATGTTGGGGCCTAACCCAACGCAGGAGCGTTTTAGGCTCGCCGCCTTCTACCTCACCGACCTTGCCTTCCAGGCCAGCGGGTCCGAGCCGGTGACCTGGGGTGAGTTCATGGAGCGGTACACCGCCATGTACCCCCATGGGTAGCAAGGCCTCCCGGACGACCCGGTGACGGCCTACGTGGACCAGGGTTCGCCAAACCATTGGTAACCGCGTGGTTTACCGCGGTTACCGTGCGAACTGCTGTGGCACGGTTCGTAAAAACCGCGATAAACCGGATCTAACCGACCCTAGCAAACCGAGCCTCTCGGCTAACTGTGCGGTTTGGCCGGTTACCAGTCCGGTTTTTTCAGCTTTTAAAACCGCTCGGTTTACGGTTTTTTTAACACTGACGTGGACACGCTGAGGGCATCGTACGTTGCCCCGGGCTCCGCTATCGTACGGCGGGGGCCACCGGCGCCTCTGCCGGACTTCACGCGTGAGTGCAACATCCTCGAGGCCCACACCGCCACCAGCTCATCAAAGGGCGAGGAGAACCATAACCACCGCAACGGGGACGCCCAGTGTCGGGCGCGCCTCGACGAGATTGCTAAAGCCAAGCGCCAGCTCGACGAAGAACTGGCGAACCTCCACCAAGCACTCGGAGTAGAGGATGAGCCCCAGCGTGACCAGCGGCGTGAACAACACCGCGAGCAGGAGGCGGAATAGCCAGTACCACAAGCTCGAGTACGCGCGCGTGATGTGAACCGGCGCATCAACGAAGACGCCGCTGTCGACGCCAGCGACGCGCCACTCTTCAGGCGCGCGTCGCAGAACCTCGCGGCTGCAGCCATGCTCCTGCGAGGCTGCCCCGAACCTACCACCCCCGAGGAGAAGAGGGTCCGCTAGCAGCTCAAGACCCTCCTCGAGATGGCGGCCGTGCAGCAGGACGAGAGCTCAGCGTCACGACAGTGCACGGCGCGTGATGCACGAGCAACGCCATCCGTGTGACGCCAAGACCCATCTTCGTCGCGGCACCGGGGACACGACAAAGTGGCAGGCGAACTGTTAGTCAAGACACACCTGGGGCCCCACCGCAATGCCCGCAACACGCTCAAAGCCCGCCGTCGAGCTTCAAGCAACGACGAGTATGAGTATGGCTACGGCAGCAACGACGACGGCCGCGACCACCATGATGAGCACCGCACGCGCCGACGATCCAGCCACAGACGTGGTGGGCGCTACGACAGCGAGGAAGATCGTGACCGCAGTCGGTCACCTGATCCGAAAGGACCTCGCGCCTTTGGTCGGAAGGTGCAAGACACGTGGTTTCCCTCACGGTTCCGGGCTCCGACAACAGTCCCCAAGTACGATGGAGAAACCAACCCTAGCGTGTGGTTGGAGGACTACAGGCTCGCGTGCCACGCGGGGGGAGCGACAGATGATCTCTTCATCATCAAGAACTTACCGCTCCATCTCGCCGACTCCGCGCGGACCTGGCTTGAACACCTGCCCTGGGCAGGATCAACAGATGGGCAGACTTGCGGGACACCTTCATTGGCAACTTTCAAGGCACATATGCCTATCCCGGCAAGCAGTGGGAGCTGCGCAACTGTAAGCAGCAACCGGGTGAGAGCCTGCACGACTACATCAAGCGCTTCTCCAAGCGCTGCACCGAGCTCCCCACTGCGACGGATAATGACTCCATATCGGCGTTCCAGAACGGCACCACCTGCACCACCCTCATCCATCGGCTAGAGCGAAGGACCCCGAGGACTACTCGGGAGCTCCTCGACATTGCAACCAACCACGCCGATGGAGAGGAGGCAGTTGCGGCAACACTAGTCCCCCCTCCGGTCAAGGGAAAGCAAGTCGTGGATCCGGGCGAAGGGCCTTCCTCACGCACCAAGAAGAAGAAGAAGAATGATAAGAGCAGTCGTGACGACCGCACCGTCACAGCAGTTGAGCGCAAGGCCACCCAGCCCAAGATCAACCAGAACGGTCCCCCGAGGGACCATTTCGAAAGACTTCTGGAGGCGCCATGCACCCACCACGAGACGCCCATCAAGCACACGCTCAAGGACTGCCACCTGATGAAGAACTATGTCAATGGCACGCTCAAGCCCAAGGCAACAGACCCACCAAAGAAGACTGCGCCCCTCCCCGACAACGACGACGATGAAGAGGAGGTGGTCTTCCCCCGCGAAGACGGTGCCGTCCACATGATCTTTGGCTTGACACCGGCGCGATCGTCAAAGCGCAAGGAAAAGTTGATCAGACGTGAGGTCTACAACACCGAGCCCGCGACGCCGTCGTACCTCAAGTGGTCGGAGACTCCGATCACCTTCGACCGAGCAGACCACCCCGACCATGTGCCGCAGCCGGGATGCTACCCACTCGTGGTGGCCCCTCTGATTGGGACCAAGTGGGTCCACAAGGTGTTGATGGACGGAGGGAGCGGGCTCAACATTCTATACATGATGACACTCGACAGCATGGGTATCACGCGGTCCCGACTGCGCCCATCGCCAACACCTTTCCACGGGATCATCCCCGGGAAGGATGCACTCCCGATAGGGCAGATTGATCTGCCCGTCACGTTCGGGACATCATGGAACTTCCGCACGGAAACCCTCACCTTCAAAGTGGTGGGGTTCTCGGGGACGTACCACGCCATCCTCGGGAGGCCTGCCTACGCGAAGTTTATGGTTGTGCCCAATTATACGTATCTCAAGCTGAAGATCCCCGGTCCGAAGGGGGTCATCACAGAGGGGACTACGTTCTAGTACGCATACGAATGCGATACGGAGTGCTTTCAGTTCGCTGAGACGCTCATCCGGTCCGAGAAGCTCCACGCCGAGCCTCCATCCGAGGACCAAGATATCCCCATGTCGTCCAAGCGAGCGGCCTACTCTTTCGACCCCGCTAAGGATGTCAAGGATGTGGCTATCACTGATGACGGCCGCACGCTCCGTATCGGGGCGACACTCGATCCTAAATAAGAAAGCGCGCTCATCGACTTTCTCAAAGCGAACCTCGACGTGTTCACGTGGAAACCCTCCAACATGAAGGGGATCCCAAGAGAAGTTGCCGAGCACAAACTAAACATCAAGCCGGGATCGAAACCGGTCAAGCAGCGCCTGTGCCGCTTCAACGACGACAAGTGCAAGGCCATCGGAGAGGAGATCAAGAAACTTCTTAGTGCAGGGTTCATCCAGGAAGTGTTCCACCCCGAGTGGTTAGCTAACCCTGTACTTGTAAAGAAGAAAAATAAGAAATGGAGGATGTGTGTTGACTACACGAGCCTTAACAAGGCAAGTCCCAAGGACCCGTTTCCTTTGCCTCACATAGATCAGGTAGTCGATTCAACAGCAGGTTGCGAAACCCTCTGTTTTCTTGATGCGTACTCCGGGTACCACCAGATTACGATGTGCATAGCGGACCAACTCGTGACGTCCTTCATTACTCCCTTTAGCGCTTATTGTTACAACTCGATGCCGTTCGGGCTCAAGAACGCGGGCGCTACCTTCCAAAGATGCATGCGTCGCGTCTTCGGCGATCTCATAGGGCGAATAATCGAAGCATACGTCGATGACATCGTGGTCAAGTCGAAGAAGACGGGTGATCTGATCCCCGACCTCACTGAAGTGTTTGCGAAGCTGAGGGAACACGGGGTAAAGCTAAACCCCGAGAAATGCGTTTTCGGGGTTCCGAGGGGCATGCTCCTCGGCTTTGTCGTGTCGGAACGCGGCATCGAAGCCAATCCTGAGAAGATCTCGACCATCACTAACATGGGTCTGATCCAGAACCTGAAGGGTGTGCAATGTGTCACAGGCTGCCTCGCGGCTCTCAGCCGATTTATCGCTCGACTCGGAGAGCGTAGTTTGTCGTTGTACCGCCTGATGAAGAAATCCGAGCACTTTGCATGGACACCCAAGGCTCAGGAAGTGCTCGACTCACTCAAGAATCTCCTAAAAAGCCCTCCGGTGCTTACAGCACCAATGCCAGAGGAGTCGATGCTCTTATATGTCGCTGCAACGACGCAAGTTGTGAGCGCTACGCTGGTGGTGGAGCGAGAAGAGCCAGTTAAATCACTCAAGGTGCAGCGGCCTGTCTATTTCGTGAGTGAGGTACTTTCCGACTCGAAAACTCGCTACTCACAAATTCAGAAACTCATGTACGCTGTCTTGATCACCAAACGCAAGCTTCGACACTACTTCGACACGCATCCTATCACGGTGGTATCCAATTACCCGCTCGGGGAAGTGATTCAGAATCCTGAGGCCGAAGGAAGAAAAGCCAAGTGGGCGCTTGAGTTGATGGGACAGAATGTGTCGTATGCACCACGCAATGCCATCAAGTCACAAGTGTTGGCGGACTTCGTTGCTGAGTGGACAGAAATTCGGACTCCGCCGGCACCGATCGAGCACGAGACCTGGACGATGTACTTCGACGGCTCCGTCATGAAGGAGGGAACAGGGGCAGGCCTTGTCTTCATCTCGCCCCTGGGTGTGCGTATGGAGTACATGGTTCGACTGCACTTCCCTGCCTCCAACAACATCGCCGAGTACGAGGCACTCGTTAACGGCCTTCGAATCGCAGTCGACCTCAGAATTCGCCGTCTCGAGATCCGTGGGGACTCCGAGCTTGTCGTGGATCAAGTCATGAAAGAGAAGAACTGTGTTGATCCGAAGATGGCGGCCTACTGTCAGACTGTACGTCAGTTGGAAGACAAATTTCACGGCCTCGAGCTCCATCATGTGCTGCGCGACTACAACAAAGCTGCTGACATCCTCGCCAAAGCAGCATCGAGTCGCAAGCCCGTGCCACATGGTGTGTTTGCTAGCGATCAGCACACACCGTCTGTCCGTCTCGACAAAGAGCAACCACCAGAGCCTGAGGCGCCAGAGGTCATGGAGATCGATCAACCGCAAGAGCCAAACTTAGAAGACCCAGACTGGCGGTTCCCGATTCTCGAGTGGCTAGTCGAAGGCAAGCTACCTTCCGACCAGACGGAGGCACGCCGCATCTCACGGCGAGCTAAGGCGTTCGTCCTCATTGACGGCGAGCTCCACAAGCGAGGCGCGGCAGACATATTCATGCACTGCATTCTAAGAGACCAAGGCAGGGAGCTGCTCCAGGAAATCCATGCTGGCACATGCGGACATCATGCTGCTCCAAGGATGTGACAACCCGCCCAGGAAAATACCGTACTATCGCCTAAACCAATCCACTTCGGCCATTAAGCGACAGTAAAGTATCATCCCGTCGTTAGTTACCGGGTTAACGCCCGGTAAATCACTTACAAAGCATCAAAGGATCGACAATATGCATAAAACTCACATGAAGGCGAGTCCAGAGTACAAACACAATTTAAATCCAAAATTACCCCTAAGGGTTTAATTATTACAAACCATTGTTCATGACAAGATGAGTAGAGGTTCAGAGTTCGAAAACAGTAGAATAGAATAAACTAGCGCAACAATCAACATCACAGGAGGCCGTCCGTGATGCCATCACTCGTCGTCATCCACCCCTTATCCAGCTCCCAGCCGGGTGGAATCTCACCAGGCCAAACAACACCAGCAACCACATTTTTAAAGCAAGGCTGAGTATACTAATACTCAGCAAGACTTAACCGGCGGGTGATAACTACATCACCAAACTCTAGACATGAGAGGCTTTTTGGCCGGTGGAGTTCTTTTGCTGAAAAGCAACAAAGAGTATGTCCTTACTTTCAATATTTTAGCTCAAATTCTAGTTAATTACCATTTCTAGGTGTGCCAACTAATTCAATCAAGAATTGTACAATACAATTAATTCAAGCAGTAATATTCACCAAGTTCCATCAATAAGGGATATCATGGCCAGTTGATTAAGCAGTCTCAGATAACGGTGAGAGGCCGACAATCGATTGATTTATAACCTTGCAAGGTAAACCTAAACACACGGAGGGTGCCCCCACATGGACAACCACCAAGCGGTTCCCAAAAATCCTCAGCTTGGGATCAAAGCTTACCATCCTAGGTACAAGGCTATCTGGCGTACCCCGCAAGGCACCCAGCTTCACACATGTACCCCCCCTCCCGGTGGCGAACCGGGCAGGTGACTACTCAAGATTTGTAAGAGTAAGTTCCCGCACCGTCTCATTAAGGTACTAGGCTTACCGATCCCATTCCCGACAAGTGCTTAGTACGGTCAAAAGCTTAGCCCACGAAAGCCACTGTACCGGAGCCCAAATCCCATGCTCTTACCACATGAGCAATCCCATTCGCGAGTGACGAACATCACTCAACTTGTACCGGTCCTATAGCATAGCAGCTATCGACCTAGCATACTAGTAAAAGAGCATAGGTACCTAGGGATCATGCATCTAGGGTTTCAATTCAACTCCTGAAACGTAAATGCACAAACATAGCAAAGGTAATTGCATAATTTTTAAAAGAAGGGTTAATGATCCGGGGCTTGCCTTTGCTGGCAAGGTTAGCCTTGGGCCCTTCTGGACTTTGGTCCAGGTCCTGAGCTACGTCCACGTACTGCAGCTCACCGTCAGCTCCTTCGTCTCCTCCTTCCGGCACGAGCGTACAACTACCGTCGGGAAGATCTACACGAGGATGCAAATGCAAGATTTAATTGACAGTTTTAATTTAATTAATTATAAAACAACACATGACAACCATGGGGTGCATGGTTGACCACCTTCACCTAGATAAGAAATACATTTAGCATACTCTTCCAATAAAGGAACAATATGCGGTTCTTTATTAACTATTCTATTGGATAGTGACTGTGTACACATTTATGTAAATAAATTATTTTAAATTTCACAAACAGCAAGGGTGGTGATACTTAGCTTTTTAGCAAGATTAACATCACAACACAAGGGTCATTAGGGGTGGGATTGGTGATTTTCCAATTTACTTTACTATTAAGCTTACTATAGCTTCCATTGCTTTTATTCACAAAATAATTTAACAAAATTCAGTGGGGTGTTTTATGAAGCACTACAACCCTAAACAAAGCGACTGCACACACATGCATACTTAGGAGAGCTATGAAATTAAATATACTGAAAATAACAAAAGCTAGCTACCAAAACAAGATAAATGCATACAAAAATAAATAAGCATCAAAAGGATCCCAACTTTCTCACACATGACCTCTGGTCCGAAACTAAACCAGGCATGCAACATATACACCTAGAGCTACTCTAGATCTTGGGTTATGCAATTACATTGAAAATCAAGCATATTTCAAGAATAAATATTTGTGACAGATATAAAATTGTGATTAATTCACCAGAGGTGCACTTAGGTATAAAAGATCACATGCATAAGTTGAGCACAAGAATCTAATTATTTTAGCTACAAAATCATTTAGACAGATTCAGCATAAATACAAAACAATTCATAATAAAAGATCTACAGAATAACTTTGTGCAATTTTTGGTACAAAATCTAGACATGACATAACTCACAACATATCCAAAATTCAGCTCAAGAACACTTGTAGATTTTGAACTACAACAGATCTAGGTTTAACTGATTTCTATTTTTTGTGCAGAAACTATCACTCAAAAGTGGGGTCATGCTTTACCAAAGTTGTAGGGATTTTCACAAGGAATCCAACAAAATTTAGTTTGCATTTTTCTGATTTTTAATGATTTTCTAGGGATTTTACAAGAATCAGCCAAAACTGCTACACTATTGCAGATTCAGTTTTCACCGGGGTCCCTGGAAACTTTTGATTCTTCACAAATATGCCCTTGGTTCGCACTCAAGCCCTTAGAAAGATTGAAAGCCAAGCAATTGGGTCCTCGGGACCACCGGCGGCGCGGCTTACCGGATTCCGGCGAGGCCGGCGGCGCTCTCGGCCGGGGGAGTGGGGGAACTCGACCAGGTGCTCACCTCGGGCTCGCTGGTGACCGGAGTTGGGGCGGGGGAGTCACCGGCGAGCTCGCTCGGCGGCGCAAGGCGGCGACGGCGGCTGCGGGCAGTACTCCGGCGAGATGCGGGGCCAAGTCGGGCAATGTGTGGCGGTGTGACTTCCAGCGGACCTTGGGGGAGGTGCTGGAGGTGTTGGCCGGCGACGGGAAAGCGCGGAGGATGGAGCTCGGTGGCGGCGCTCTAATGGCGTGCGGCGGCGGGGCTCACGCGCGAGGAGAAGGGCGGCGGCTCCTTATATAGGCAAGCGAGTGGGGAGAGAGGCCTTGCCTTCGCCGCGAAGGTTAACCCGGCTATTAAGCCGCGGGTACGGCGGCCTGGCCTCGACAGGCGCGCGCGGTAGGGGGCGGTCCGGCGGGGGATGCGGTGCTGTCGGCTGGCGCGTGAGGGAGCTCCGCGTGGCCCGGCCTGGGTCCATCTACGTCACGCCCACGAGCTCGAGGCACGGCGCACGGACCGGCGGTTGCGAGCCCGCCTCGGCGTGCGCGTACGGCGGCGTACGGTGGCGGAGCCAACGTGGCGCGGCGCGCGCGGGCGCTCTGGAGTGCGGCCATGACGTCGTGGCGCGGCATCGCCCGAACTCGTTTCGTTTAGCTGTCTTTGACCAACAATTACTCGAGATTTCGCAACAGAAGTGTCACAAGGTGTAAATAGCAAACTTGTAGAGCAATGATCCCTCTACAACTTTTACAAAGGTCATCCTATGTTTTGCTCAATGGTTTGAGCATAAACTGCAGGCAAAGTTCTTGTTTTTCATGGCGCTGATGAATAGTAAAAGCTGCAGTTGACCAAGTTTTTCACCCTTTTTCACTCAAAATTTGAAATGCCACCCAAAAGCAAAGTTGTGTCCCTCGAAAAACTGGACAACTTTTATATTGGGAGATTTTGAAGTGTTTAGGTGAAATTTGGAGAACGCGGCAAAAGTTCTAGAGTGGCCCAGGAAGTCAAAGGGTTTGACTAGGGTTTGACCTCATCTTTGACCAAGGTTTGACCACAAGTGTGTGTTGACTTGATTAAGAGGGTCATTAGTGATTGTTGACTAGGTTTTCGGGGTGATGACCCAGGTTGACCAAGGTTTGACTAGAGTCAACGTGTTGACTCGGTCATTAGCACTAACGATGCTAATTAAAAACCTGGGGCGTCACAGCCTACCCCCCTTAAAAAGAATTTCGTCCCGAGATTCGAAATTAAAAGACGAAAGCAGGGAGGGGTTCTCGGATAGAGATGTTACCCATGAAATTAAGCTGGCCTTGCTTCACTTGAAAGATCGGCTTCTTGCCGTGATTGCCTTTAGTTTCTGTCGGTGTTTTAGACCGGCAACCTACCAAGGGGAGTACTTGAGGTAGATGAATGTGGCCTCGCCGAGATCGGTAACTCGAAGGAGAGACACGTGGCACACAATTTAGACAGGTTCGGGCCGCGAGGTGCGTAATACCCTACGTCCTGTATGCTGCGTAGCTCTTGATTGATTGAGTGTGTTTACAAGATGGTGCGGATTGATGAGATAGGGGTCCCTGCCTCGCCTTATATAGTCCGGGAGGCAGGGTTACAAGTCAGTTTGCCAGAGGAGTACTAGTCGTGTGCGGCTAGGAGTACTCTACATGGATCCGGACATGTCTAGCTTCCTAACCAAGTACTAATCCTCCGTTTGCCTTGCGCTCCACGCCAACAGGTACCGTGCAGCTCAAGTCGAGTAGTTCCAGGGGCCCACGGAGTAGCCGGTCCCAGTACCCACCTGAGTAGTAGGCCCAGGGATGTCTGTACGACAAGCCCCCGAGTACTTTGTAGTCGAGCAGGATGTTTTCGAGTAGTCTCGATGGCATTGGCGAGTAGTCCTTGAGCATCCCCGAGTTCCACAAGCCGAAGGTCCTCAAGAATGCTTGAATTATCCCGAGGCTAGAAGGTACTCCAGCTGATCTTTGAGTAGTCTTGAAGTCTTCTCGAGTCGTCCCCAAGCGTCCCCGAGTGCTCCTCTCGAAGGTCTTCAATAGTACTCGCGTTGTCTTGATGAAGAAACCATATGGAAAATGCGATTCGGAGAATCGCATTCCATATGGAATGTAGCCCCCGAGCCTTAGGTCGAATCGTAGATTCAAGCTGAGGATCAATCTGAAGTTCTGCCAATCTTATCCCGAGAATTCCGGAGAAAAAACCGAAGGACACGTGGCACGGAGCCCCCGAGCCTTGAGTCGAGTACTCTCTCTCGAATTGAAGGATCATCTTGACTATAGAATGTGTCCTGAGTGGGTCTGGGATCCGGTGGTAGCCCACTAAATCCATCTAACGTAGTCGAGCCCCCGAGACTGAGAGCGTCGAGTACTGGAATTCGAAGAGTCAGGCAGCTGCTGCTGAGTCACCCGTCTGGCGCCTTATCTGCCCATTTAGAACTGAGCCGCCTGGCTGGTTATAAATAACCAGTGAACCCCTTAGGGTTTTTCATTCCCAGCAGTAGCATTCCCCCAGATTGGATCTGAGAGACTGCCCTCTCTGCTCCGCCGCTGCCACAAAGTAGATTGGATCTACTTGCGCCCGCCGCCGCAGTCCGCCCCCTCCTTAGCCCCGAGCGAATGCGAGTGAAGACTCTGATGACTTGGAGGATGAAGGGGTCTCCAGCAAAGAGCAAGAAAACCGACGCGTCAAAGAAGAGGAGCCGTGATGAAGCCGGAGATGCCGGCCAGTCGTCGTCGTCGCCGCCCTCGTCCCCTCGCCCCAATCCGGCGAAGGAATGGAAGAAGGCAAAGTTGAAGACCGAGGACCTTCTTGCCTTGGTCAATAGCGGATTCCTCCGCGAGAAGGAGATGGATCTATGGCGCACCGCCACTGGGGATCCATACCCAATGGAGAAGAATCCGGACGAGATCCCGATGTTCGCCCGGTTCGTGGAGCGTGGACTTGCGCTGCCGGCCAGCGATTTCTTCAAGGGGCTCCTTAGGTACTACGGAATCGAGTACCTCAACCTCAACCCCAATGGTATCTTCCACATCTACATCTTTGTCCACTTCTGCGAAGCCTTCGTGGGGATTAAGCCCCACTGGATCTTGTTTCGGAAGTTCTTCCGGTTGAAGCCGCAATCGAGCAGCAATGACCCGCGAGTAGTCGGAGGCGCCGGGATTCAGATGCGAGAAGATGTCGCCGACCAGTACCTACCATACAAATTGATAGACTCCAACCAGGAGTGGAAGGCAAAGTGGTTCTACATCTGCAACCACCATCCAGAGCTGCCGAAGCCGAGCGGTCATCAACCGAAGCATGCGCCGTGGTGGAACACGGAGCCCACCATGCAGGAAGGTATCCAACTACCCCCGCTACTGAAGAAGATCAAGGCCCTGCGGGAGGCCGGACTGAGGGCCGAGCACGTGGCCTTCAGTTTTATGAAGAGGAGGGTGCAGCCACTGATGGCGCGAGACACCCTTGGGTACCAGTACACCGGCGATGAGGATACGTCCCGGATGCCTGGCTTCGAAGTCGAGGACGACGTCCTTGTTGAGAGGCTGGGCAAAATCTTCAAGGATATGCCCCCGTACACGCCGTGCCCGGTGCCAGAGTACTCCGCAGCACAGCCGCCAAGCCAGGTCAGTAGTCGTGACATAAGCCCCCGAGTACTGATTAGCTTGAAGTAGTCGTACTCATGCTTGCTTGATGTTGTAGGATGATGTGGAGAAGTACATCTCCGTCCCGCCCTCCCCTCCGCGTCTTGAAGGACAGGCACAGGGGAAAGCAGATCCCAAGGGGAAGGAGCACCACGAAGTCGGTGAAGGCGACGATGCCGTCATTATTGAAGACAGCTCTGATGACGAGGATGAAGAGACGCTGCAACAGCGGTTCCAACTCCGCTCAAGGTTCAGCCGAGCTGGGATGCCGAATAGCCCGATCATCGAGAAGCCAGCTAGCCTGGAGGCTAGCTTGCCGGCGCCGCCTAAGAAGCCGCGCAATGTGGTGCGGAAACGCGCCGTCAAGAAGCTGAAGATCTCCGAGACCACCAGCCAAGAGGTGAGTAGCACGACTAGCGTAGTCGAGTACTGCTGATAAGTAGTCTGTTGCTGACAAGCTTATTTGAACTGTTGCAGGATATCCCCTCCTCGAACCCCGTTGATCAAGGCGACGAGAACGTCTGGGAGACGGTGGGGGCGGGAGCTGAGAAGAGTGTCAGCCCGCCTCCACCCACTGAAGAAGCCGTTCCAGTAGCGGCACAACAAGAGACCGGCACCGTAGATTCGCGGGCGTCGGTCGAAGAAGGGCAAGGTCCTCCTCCAGTTGCAGCAGTGGAACAGCCAGAGGAGGCTCATGCCGAAGCCGAAACTGCCAGTGAAGCTGGCATAGTTGATATTGCTAGTATACTTGGCACTCCGACCGTGACCATCGTGCGGTCAACTCTGTAAGTTCTCTGAACTTTCGAGTAGGAAGTAGTCAGTAATCTTGCAGTGCTGACTGTATACTTCATGAAATAGGAAATCCACGGACTTGTCGTGGGATGGTGGGGATGCCAGCACTCCGGCCGATGGAGAAGACCGCTCGGCGGAGGTACGCAAACCCATGCCACCGCCACAAGCCGAAGCCGCGGTGGAGTCGACTTTGGAAGAAGCCACCTTGGTCGAAGGTATGTGTCCTGTCACATCTGGTAGTCATCATGCGAGGTAGTCGTAGTCGTTGAAATCGACTTCTTGTACTCATCTTGGCAGGAGCACAAGCTGAGGAAGCCACGATCCCTGAAGTCGTGGCGATGGAGACGGCTACTGTGGAGACAGAACCCACAGAACCGGTTGTTGGTGCAACGGCAGCAGCAGCCCCCGGGCTGGGGACTACGGTAGCCCCCGAGCTGAGTGCGGAAGCGCAAGTCGATCCGCTCCCCGAGGCAAGTACGGAAGTAGTCGTCTGCGAGCCGATCATAGAAGAGCCTGCGCCGCTTCGATCGACGCCCATGCCAGAGATGGCATCATCAAGCCGTGGGGGTCTTGAGCTGCTAGAGGACAACCTTATCGACCCGATCGTTGTTGATCCGAGCATGGAGTCATGGCGCCGCACCCAGCAATGGGTCAAGGTACGTTGCGGGTACCCTGACTAGTCTTGCTTTGTTGAATACTGAGTACCCATGGACTGATTCTGTCTTGCGCAGGATGTGGTGGAGCAGTCCCGACAGAAGTCTGATCTTCTGAAGGGGTATGGTGACTCAGTTCTCCGCGCCAAAGGCCTGGAGAAGGAGCTAGACAAGTCGAAGAAGTATGTGGCTTTACTCCAATCCAAGCTGGACGGCGCCTTCGCCCAGTACCATAACGAGGTGCAGGAGATGCAGGCGAAGAGGGACGACTTGGACCGGAAGAACAAGTCGCTACGCCAGAAGAACAAAGGTATGCCGTCCACCGGAGTACTGAGTACTTATTGAAGTACTTGCGAGTAGTCTGACCTTGAGTTGAGTTTTCTGCAGAGCTTGAGGCAATGGTTGACCAGCTGAAGGCATCAGAGACGGACCTCAAGAACATCGTGTATCGTGAGACCGACAAAAGAGAGGTACTTGAGTATGAGTACGCTCAGTTGCGCCATGAGTGTATCAAGCACATGGAGCTCCGTGAATCCTCAGATCGTGACCTTGTCAATTGTTATAAATCTCTGCAGAAGCTCAATGAAGACTGCGAGAAGCTTCGAGGCCAGCTGAAAGAGCTTGACGAAGCCGCACTGCCCATCGCAAGGTTGCTGGTGCCGCATCCGGGCGGACCCAAGATAGCTCCACTGGTAGACCGGTTGAAGGAAGCCCCCGGACGCCTGGTGACGTATGTCAAGCATCTGGCGAAGTCGATCCCAAACCAGGTGCTGGCGTACATGAAGTCATACTTCTCGAAGGCACCGGTGGATGTGGTAGCCGACGGTCTTGCGGCTAACTGTAGCGATGATCAGTACAAGACCCTTCTCGAGGAGATGGCGCCCATTGCTGAGTAGGTGGCGGAGAAGCTTAATCTCCAGTAGATGTACCTGTAGAGGTAGCTAGAGTAGTAGTTATAAAGCAAACAAAGTAGTCAGTGACTTGTTTGATTTATCAATGAAAGTTGTCCACGTTTTGTATGTGCAATGAGTACTCGTGGCCGCCACTTGCAGCGAAGTGCGCGGAGTACCAAACCGTGGAGAAGTTGTGAGTAGTAGTACTCAGTAGAGTCTGCCTGACTGAAAGGCACAGTAAAGAAGTTGAATAGAATCAATCTTTATTACTGATGTTGGAGTACACCTGGATGGCCAGAGCCGTTTACAAGTGTAGTCGCCAGGACCCGTAGGCCGCCTACAGCTGGGTGGTGCTAGGACCCTTGGGCCGCTTACAGCTACAGATCCGTTAGTAGCCATATAGGCTGGATCTAGAGTACATGGTCTGTTGACCGCCGCTAGAGTCCTCAATGCTCTGAGCAGCCCAAGATCTGTTAGTAGCCGTTGACGCTGGATCTTGGAGAAGAGTAGTCTGGAGACTAGTGCTAGGACCGAGAGGCCGCTTACAGCGAAGAGTCCGTGAGTAGTCGTATAGACTGGACCCGTAGATGAGTAGTCGAGCGACTACGCGTAGAAGCGACATAGCTGGTCGACATTCCACGAGTTGCTGATGTCGTCACCTTCAAGTGTTTGGAGGTGGTAGGAGCCTGGTCCGGTCACCTTGGAGACTGAGAAGGGACCTTCCCACGGCGAGCTGAGCTTGTGTAGTCCGTCCGTGTTCTGGATGCGACGGAGGACTAGATCGCCGACGTTGAAGGATCGTTCCTTGACGTTGCGATCATGGTAGCGTCGGATACCCTCAAGGTACCTTGCTGATTGGATGAGGGCGGCGCAGCGGGCTTCTTCGAGGCTGTCGATGTCGACCCGTCTGCTGTCCTCTGAGATGCCTTCGTCATATTGTTCTACTGCCGGGGATTCCCACATCACGTCGGCAGGTAGAATAGCTTCAGAGCCGTAGACCAGGAAATAGGGCAACTGCCCAGTCGGCTTGGTAGGTTGAGTACGAAACCCCCAGAGTGCATTGGGCAATTCCTTGATCCACTTGCCTCCTTTGGTGTTAGCTGTGTCGTGCAATCGCTTCTTGAGGGCGTCGAGTACCATCCCGTTGGCGCGCTCAACTTGACTGTTGGCGCGGGGGTGGGCGACTGAGACGTACCAGACGTCGATCCCGCTGTTCTCACAGTACTCCCAGAACTGGTGGTTGTTGAAATTGGAACCCAAGTCTGTGATGATGCGATGGGGCAGCCCGTAGCGATGCACTAGCTCATCCAAGAAGTTGAGTACTCTGTCGGCCTTTGGGCAGGTGACCGGCTTGACTTCGATCCACTTGGTGAACTTGTCGATGGCCACCAAGACTCTGTTGAATCCTCCTGGCGTGGTTGGCAGAGGCCCAATCATGTCAAGCCCCCAACAGGCAAAGGGCCAGGTTGGTGATATAGTAACTAGCTTGTAGGCCGGGACGTGTTGCTGCTTGGCGAAGAATTGACATCCTTGGCACTTTCTGACGAGTTCTTCAGTGTCGGCCAGAGCTGTGGGCTAGTAGAAAGCTCGTCGGAAAGCCTTGCTCACCAGCGTGCGAGAAGACGCGTGGTTGCCGCAGACGCCCTTGTGGATCTCCTCCAAGATGTCCTTGCCTTCATCCGGAGGTATGCACTTCATGAGTACTCCAGAAGTGGCACCCCACCTGTAGAGCTTGTCTCCGACTAGTACGTAGGTCTTGGCTCGACAGATGAGTTGTTCGGCCATGTTCTTGTCGGAAGGAACCTTCTGCTCGCGGATGTAGTCGATGAAGGGTTGTCTCCAATCCACGTCGATCATCATGACCTCCTGACCGGACTGTGGTGTCACAAGGTCAGTGGTCGTTGGCGCCGGCTCCGGGATGGATGGCGCGTGAAGTTCGTGGACGAAGACTCTGACTGAAACTTGCGCGCGAGTAGAACCAAGCTTCGACAGGACGTCCGCTGCAACATTGTTGTCGCGGATGACGTGGTGGAACTCGAGACCATAGAATTTGTTCTCGAGCTTGCGGACTTCCAAACAGTAGGCGTCCATGTTCTCCTTGTTGCAATCCCAAGACTTGTTGACTTGGTTGATGACCACTGCGGAGTCGCCGTAGACTAGTAGCCGCTTGATGCCCAATGAGATTGCGAGGCAGAGCCCATGGAATAAGGCTTCGTACTCGGCTTCGTTGTTTGAGACCTTCCAGAAGATCTGCAGGACGTACTTGAGTTGTTCGCCCTTTGGAGAGATCAGGAGTACTCTTGCACCTGCGCCTTTAAGCTTGAGTGAACCGTCGAAGTACATCACCCAGTGTTCTGGCCGCTCGGTTGGAGTTGGTAGCTGATTCTCCCGCCACTCTGCCATGAAGTTGACTAGTGCCGAGTTCGACTGCTCATTTGGAGATTCTTCCAGTACCATCCTGATTGCGGAGTATGTCACCGAGCGGGTAGTCAGTGATGACGACAATTGAGTACTCCTGGAAGTAGTGTCGTAGCTTCCGCGAGGTGATGAGCACTGCATAGAGTAGCTTCTGGACCGGCTGGTACCGTGCCTTGGACTCTGACAGAACCTCACTGACGAAGTAAACTGGTCGCTGGACTGGGTAGGCGTGGCCTTCTTCCTGCCGCTCGACGACGATGGCAGTACTGACCACATGAGTAGTCGCAGCGAGGTAGAGCAGTAGCTGCTCCTTTTTGCGAGGAGCCGTGAGGACCGGTGGCTTTGACAGGAAGTCTTTGAGCTGCGCCAGAGCCTGATCAGCCTCCGCGGTCCATACGAACTTCTCTTGGTGCTTGAGTAGTTTGAAGAAGGGTAGTCCCCGTTCTCCAAGCTTCGAGATAAATCTGTTCAGGGCCGCCATGCACCCGGTCAGCTTCTGGACATCCTTGATGCAGGTTGGAGCTTTCATATTGGTGATGGCGGAGATCTTCTCAGGGTTGGCTTCGATGCCGCGATGGCTGATGATGAAGCCGAGTAGTTTCCCAGATGGTACGCCGAAGACGCACTTGTTGGGATTGAGCTTCCATTGGTACTCTCGCAGAGATGCGAAAGTCTCTTCAAGATCGGCGATGAGCGTATCGGAGTTTCTGGTCTTGACGACCACGTCATCCACATAGGCTTTGACATTCTTGTTGAGCTGCTTCTTGAAGCAGGCCTGGATAGCTCGCTGGTATGTAGCGCCGGCATTCTTCAACCCGAACAACATTGTCGTATAGCAGTAAGCGCCGAACGGGGTGATGAACGCGGTCTTCTCCTGGTCTTCTTCCTTGATAGCGATCTGGTGGTACCCGGAGTAGCAGTCGAGGAAGCAGAGCAGGTCGCAGCCCGCCGTGGAATCGATGACTTGGTCGATCCGCGGCAACCCGAAGGGGTCCTTGGGGCAATACTTCTTGAGATCGGTGTAGTCGACACACATCCTCCACTCGTTCGTGTTCTTCTTGCGGACGAGGACGGGGTTGGCGAGCCACTCAGGATGGAAGATTTCACGGATGAAGCCCACCGCGAGTAGTTTGGCGAGTTCCTTCTTGATGGCATCCCGTCGGTCGTCGGCAAAACGGCGAAGGTGTTGTCGTTTGGGAGTAGCTTTAGGGTCGACGTTGAGTGAGTGCTCGATCAGCCTCCTGGGCACCCCTGGCATGTCCGCTGGCTTCCACGCGAAGATGTCTCGGTTAGCCCGAAGGAAGCTGACGAGCGCGTCTTCCTATTTCGGGTCGAGCCCTGCGCCGATCATGGTAGTCTTGCTGCTGTCACCCGTCCCGAGGTTGATGGCCTTCACCTGCACTTCCTCCGACGGTTGAGGCTTGTTCGCGGTGTCGGTCTTCTCAAGTATCTCGAGTTCGGTTGGGGTGAGCCTCTTGGACGCAGCGAAGATCTCCATCATTGCATTGGGTACTTGGTTGGTCGCTGTGAGTTCCACGGCTTCGGTGTCGCAGTCGAAAGAGACCTTCAAGTCCCCTTGTAGCGTGAGTACTCCAGCAGGACTTGGCATCTTGAGTACCAAGTAGGTGTAGTGGGGTACCGCCATGAACTTGGCGATAGCTGGTCTACCGAGAATGGCATGGTAGGAGGTTTCGAAGTCTGCAACCTCGAACTTGATGTACTCGGTGCGGTAGTTCTCTCTCGTTTCCCCGAAGGTAACTGGCAGGACCACTGAGCCTAGTGGAATAGCCGCGTTACTGGGGACAATGCCGTAGAAGGGTGACGCGCTCTTTGTGAGCATGTCGGTGATGTCGAGCTTCATTTTCTTCAAGGTCTTGGTGAAGAGGACATTGAGTCCGCTCCCGCCGTCGATGAGTACCTTGTTGAGTCTGGAGCCCATGACTACAGGTTTCAGGACGAGTGGAAAATGTCCTGGCTCGGAGAAGCCTGTCCATTGGTCCACGCGAGAGAAGGTAATGGGTACCTCCGACCACCTTAAAGGTGTCGGCACCGCTGGTTCAATGTTCAAGACTTCCCGTCGGGTGGCCTTCTGAGACCGTCTGGTGGGTAGTCTGCCGAACAGGACATTCACCGTCTTGTCAGGTTCCTGGAAGTCGCCGTTGCCCTCGTCGACTTTTTTCTTGCCCTTCTTGTCGTGAGGGGGCCGTGGGTCGGGAGTATCCTTGAGTGCTCGCCGGAGCTGGTAGCACTGCTCGGTGGTGTGATTGCCATCCAGATGCCACGGGCACTTCTCTTTGAGCAAGTCTCTGAAGCCGCCTGAGGTCTTTTTCGAGTTGTCCTTCGCAGGGCGTTGTATAGCCGTGACTGTATTGTCTGGCTTGCGCTTGCGGTTGAAGGTCGAGTAGTTGTTGTTGTGGTGACCCCCTTGATCTTTGTTGTTGTTGCCACCCGTGTTGCTCTTGTTCTTGCCACGAATGGAGTCGTACTTAGCGTTCGCCTTGTCCTCTACATCGGCCCATGACGTGATCATGTCCTTGAGCTTGGTGATGGAACTCGGGCGGCGGTGACCGAAGTCTTCAAAGGTGCGACGGTGATAGAGCACGTCTTGGAAGAGGTCGATGACTTCTTTGTCGGTGACGTCGACTACGGTCGCGCGCTTGTCGAAGAAGCGCCGCATGTACTGGCGGAGTGTCTCGCCTTGTTCTTTCTTGACCATTGCCAGATCCATGCGGGTGCCTGAGCGCCCCATGGCGCCCGCGAAGTTGTTGGTGAACTGCACTTTCAGCTGGTCCCACTTGTCGATCGAGTTCTTTTCGAGTGACTCGAGCCACGTGAGTGGGGCTTGATCCAGGCAGAAAGGGAAGAAGAGGCACTTTGCGTCATTGTTGCCACCAGCGTTTTCGATGGCCAAGGCATAGCACCTGAGCCACTGAACTGGGTCTTGCTTCGCGTCATACTTGGTGATCCCGAGAGGTTTGAATTTCTCAGGAAGGAGCAGATTGCGAAGCCGTGCAGAGTAGGCGGGGAAGCCGTCGCTGTCGCTTGCTTCAGTAGCCTTCTTGCGGCGGATCTCGTCGATCCTGCGGCGTGCATCGTAGCCGCCACATGCGTTGCTGGTGGCATGGCTGGTCGCGTGGCCTCGGCCTTCGCGATCGCCACCGCCACCAGCTCTTCTGCCGGCGTCATGGGATGAACTTCCGTCACTGCTGCCACCGCCACCGCCGCTGCCGCGACTACCTCCGGTGCCACCCTGGTTGATGCCGCCCTGTGAGGGTCCTCCAGCCGAGGCCCTAGAGCGGTTGGGATTTGGCTGGTGTTCACCACGGACACGGTTGCGTCTGCCGTCTGCCGGGCTGCGGCTAGTGGCTTCGAGGTTTCCAGCGGGGGGTACTTGGGTGACCCTGTTGTCGACCCGCATGAAGTAGGCATCTTCAGCAAGCTTAGTGATGACTTCGCCTGCGTGGATCCCATGGGCCTGTCGTGCTATTGTGGTGATAGACATGAGGCATTGCTCAGGAGTGGTGTGAACCCGGTTGGCAACTTGCTCCAGAGCCTCATTGAGCTTCCGGATGGGGAGAGTCTCCCGGAGACGTCTGCGTCGATCGTTCCGCTTCCTGTTGCGGTCACGCCGGGCGTTCTTGTCTTCGGGGGTCTCATTCGGAGGTGCGTTGGCGGACAACTCATCCTCTGAGATGTCGTCAAGGTACCGGTCGGGTCGGTTTTCCGCGGTCCCAGCATCTTCGATCGTCATGAAGACTTCGCGGTCGGGAGTGCAGAGACTGGAATCAGTGGTCGCCACCTCGGTGGAGGTGTGCTCGTCGTTTAGAGCCAGCGAGGTCCCCTCCTGGAAGGGGAGTGAATCGAGGTAGGCGACACAGCGTGAGTTGTCGTCAGCCAGGTCTGCGGGCTTGCGGTCAGGCCAGTAGACGAATCTGCCGGCGGGAGTAGATGTAATGACCAGGCCAGTGGCAGGACCTGACAGCGGTTCCTCAGTCTTGTTGAGCTCGGACTCGGGCTCGATTGGGTCCGATCCGAAGTCGAACTCGTAGGAAGACTCCGAGTAGTAGCCGGTTGCGGTGTTGGAGTCCGAGGAGTACTCGGAGGCGATCTCCTTGCCGGCCCGGCGTGCGGCGAGAGCTTCCGCGTGGACCCTGCTGGCATTGCAGAGACCGTATGGGAAGTGCTCGTGTAGGAGGACCGCTTCACACGATGGCTCAGGAGCCGGCTCGCATGAAACGATCCAGGGCGACGTCGAGTTTGAGTTGGAGGCGGATCCAAGCTCGAAGTCGGCGACTTGATGACAGAGCGAAAATTCGTCGAATTTTTCGACGAGTTGACCCGTGACGGCTTCGGGAAGCGTCACGAGCCCGGTCTCCGGATCCGGAGTCATGGTGAGGTAGCGCTGGAACGATCCAGCGCCGTCAGCGGTGCAGACCCAGGAGCCGAAGACGAAGGTGTCGCCGCGATTGAAAGCGGCGGTTGGCTTGATGATGATTGAAGCCGTCGAGTTCGCCATGTGATCTTCTACGAGATCCCCTACCTGGCGCGCCAGCTGTCGGTGTTTTAGACCGGCAACCTACCAAGGGGAGTACCCGAGGTAGATGAATGTGGCCTCGCCGAGATCGGTAACTCGAAGGAGAGACACGTGGCACACAATTTAGACAGGTTCGGGCCGCGAGGTGCGTAATACCCTACGTCCTGTATGCTGTGTAGCTCTTGATTGATTGGGTGTGTTTACAAGATGGTGCGGATTGATGAGATAGGGGTCCCTGCCTCGCCTTATATAGTCCGGGAGGCAGGGTTACAAGTCGGTTTGCTAGAGGAGTACTAGTCGTGTGCGGCTAGGAGTACTCTACATGGATCCGGACATGTCTAGCTTCCTAACCGAGTACTAATCCTCCGTTTGCCTTGCGCTCCACGCCAACAGGTACCGTGCAGCTCAAGTCGAGTAGTCCTAGGGGCCCACGGAGTAGCCGGTCCCAGTACCCACCTGAGTAGTGGACCCAGGGATGTCTGTACGACAGCTGCTCCGGGGTTCTGATTCTGCTGCTGGGGGTTGTGCTGCTTAGGGTTCGGGCACTTATTTGCGTAATGCCCGGGTTGTCTACAATTGTAGCAAAGGCGGGGTGGAAGTTCTTTGGGCTTGGAAGCTTGTTGATGTGCCTGTTGATTCCTCAGGGGCTGAGGACCACCATGGGCAAGCTGATCCATCAACTGTTGAAGTGAGTCTCTAGACTTTAGAAAGTCCTTACTAAGCCCAATTCGTTTTCCTCGACGGGACAAAATGTTCCAGTCCCGCGGGTCACTCCAACCACTTGAACGGCAGGATTGAAGGATATGATTGCTCTCTCCACATTTAAAACAACGTTGATGAAACGGGTAAAGGCTCTTCCTCATTCGTTCTTCTAATATCTCAGCTTGAGAGCAGGTTTCGCTTTGGATGAGCTGGTCGATCTTGCCGATGTTGTTACTTCGTTTTCCCTCACGTGGACGAATTTCCTTATAGGTAATTCCCCACTCACTTAAATCCATCTCGGAGAATACTCGCTTGTTGCTCCGACTTTTTCTCTCTTCCTTACTAAGGTCCATTGGTAGTTTCGATGGTGGTTGTAGAGAGTCGGAGGTATTGAGTTGACCCTGATCTATATGATCCACCAACAGATTGAATAAGCGGGCCTGCTCAACCATAGATGTAGATAATGACTGAGAGAGACCGTCTGCCAAACTAGTTTGAGATAGTCCTTGATAACGACCTTGGATGATATTGTACACTATCTAACTTAGCACTGAATTTTGTTCTTCCAACATATGAATTGCGCCGACAATGGTATCTATATCAGTCTGGGTAGGTACTCCTGGCGAGCAAGGCTCAAAGGATCGAGGTCTCTCAGGATCTTTTCGGGTGGAGTTCATGGTCTTAGTGACCAATCTTGGTTCATCTAGATTGGCACCATGAGGAGGTTTCTGTTGCATCGGTTGCATCTGTTGTATTTGTTGGGCCATCTGCTGCTGCGTCTGCAGGATCTGGCGCAACACTCCGGTTTGAGTTGCCATGAATGCCTCTGCCGGTGTCATGGGCGGTGGCGGCGATAGGTCACCACTACCCGAGGCACCAACACCATTGGGGGTGCTGCGTGTCGGTTCGACCATCTGAAAATTGAGTTTTCATTGAACACACACTCATAAGCTTGCTCATAAAATTAACAAGTAGAACATGTACGACGAAAACTCATTTATGGTAAGTGTTGTGAAACCGGACAGCACAGCGGTCATAAGCATAAAATTCATAAATCTCTGCTCATGTTCCGAAAAATTCTCATTTTTGGTCAGTAGACGTAGGATTTCCTAAGCTCTCAAGTTGGTATTCAACTCCGAGGCAACTCCAAGGGTAACACGCCTGAAATGTTCCATCACCGAGGTTTTGGCTAGCTGATTGGGACAGCGAGCAAAGTTTCACTGAAAATTTCATAACTCCCAGTAGGGGTGTGCAAAAATGCTGAAATTTGGTGAACACGATTGTACTAAAATTTCTGGTCCACTTCGGTATTCAACTCGAGATCCAGATTTGTTCACAACTAGCTCAAATCAACATTCAACACACCACAACCGAGGGTGCTCAACCATAGCATTACATCGATGAAAGGTTTCGGAATCACCACAATAACACCTGGGGGTTACAAGCGTGAAAGGTCGTTACCGGTGAGGCCTCCAGGTGTGGAGAAGACAAGTAGGCTTGGTTCGAGGGACTCGGTGGCCAGCGGGGTCAAGTGCGGGCCGCATGGTGGCAAGAACGGCAAGATGAAGTCATGGACGGTTTCTTGGTTGAGCCTCAAAACCAAGGTCAAGCCGGGACTACGTGGGAGCCGAGTCATGAGTGGTGATTGGCGGAGGCTACACCGAGTTCGCGGGGTTTCCGGTGGTTCACCAGAAAACCACTGGGTTCCTTGGTTGATCCACAAAGCCAAGACCGAAGAACCGAAGACGGAGGTGTTGCGGCTCCAGACCGGTGGGTCTGACCGGTCTGACCGGTGGGTACCGGTCTGACCGGTGTGCGACGACGCAGTCCGGAATCTTCGAAGCGGAGGACACGCGTCGGGATCGCAAGGCTTGCGTCGAGGCTAAGCAAGTTTGCGGTCGCTGGGCATCCGTCCGATGGAGCGAAGACAAAGATTTCCGAATTCGCCCTTGAGGGGCATGTATCCCTAGTTAGCTAGTAAGGGTATTTTAGTCTTTCGGTTGCCTCCATATAACCCAAGGGGTGAGAGGATGGCAGCCATCTCTTGGAACCCTAGCTCATTTGGTTTTCCTATTTTCCTTCCTATTTTCTTAGGATTTTCGTAGGACTAGCTTGAGAGCTTCATGGTGAGATCTTGTGAGAGGGAAGGATGATCGGGCGGCAAGCTAGACCTTGTATGAACCTCTTTGCTATGTATAGATGATTCGGCGTGGTTCCTCAAGGCTTGGATGTGTCTTTCCCGTTTCTCCTTTTTTGGTGATTTTCGGAGGCTTTTCTTGGCGAATTTCTTGTGGCGGTTTTGAGACCTTTCTCTTTGGGATTTGGTGGGGGATGTATGCATGAACCCCTCGTGGTTCTTTTCTCTTTGATCTCCCTCCCAAATCCGTGAGTAAAGGAGCTCAATTTTGGGGTTTTCGTGGTTCTAGGGTTCGTGGTGTTCTTGGCGGAAATCCTTCGATTCCTCTTGATTTAACAAGTTTTGGTGGACCAAATCTTGGCTATGGAGTACCCATGAGGTGTTCCTACTATCCCCAAAGTCTTGTGCGAATCCGTGGAGTGAATCGGGAGATCGGGAGTTGGATTTGGGGGAGTTGACTCGCGGGCGCTGTTCATCCCGAGCTGCCCAGGCACGACCGGTCTGACCGGTGCTATTAACCGGTCTGACCGGTGCAAGCCCTTGGTGAGTTTTTGTCTCGGGGAACAGCCTTGTCCGTGTGGTTTTGTCCCGTGGTTCTGCTGGTCAGTTCTTGGCGTGCTTGGAGTTGTTTTGCTAGGTTTTGTGAGGGGTTCTTCTTCCTCACAGGTTGTGTTTCGTGGTGGTTTTTGTTCCAGGGCCTAGAGGAGTCACTGAGGCTTCCTGTAATGTTTGCTGTGCGGCTGCTGTAGCCACCGGCCTGACCGGCTCTGTCCACCGGTCTGACCGGTGTCACCGGTCTGACCGGAGCAGGCCATCGGTCTGACCGGTGTAGCACAGGCAGCACGCTGTGCAAGTTTTCGCTGTGTGGTTTGGTGAGTTTTGGCTCGGAAGGTTGAGTGTTGGTTCCTAGGACCAGTAGCACTCCAGTGGCTGTGTGGTCTTGACCAACTTGGGTAGTTGAGTCGGAGACGAGTGTTGGAAGTCGTGTTCATCTTGTTGGAGTTCCCATCTCCTTCGAGAAGAATTTTTATCGGCTCCCATTCACTCCCCCCCTCTCTGGTTCGCCTAATCGGTCCTTCAATTGGTATCAGAGCCGGTTCGGGTCTTTATTGACTCTTACCAGTCTAAGATCCAAAGATGGCGTACCAGGAGCGGGGTTCGGGTCCTCCGCACTTCGATAGGAAGAACTACCAGATGTGGCAAAGGCGGATGGCGGCGTTCCTCCGCGGAAAGGGTCAGATCCTTTGGGATGTCACGGTGAACACAGCTTATGTTCATCCGATGAACTTCCTTGCTCCAGGATCAAGGGATTTGTTCGAAGCCAACAACAAGGCTGTCGACTACTTGTTTCGTGCTCTGTGTCAGCCTGAATTTGATCGGGTTCAGACAGAGGACTTAGCTTGTAGGATTTGGGAGCAGTTGAAGGATGCTCATGCTAGGAATGCTCAGGTTCAGGCTCGGATGTACGCGACTTACCGGAGAGAGTACGAGAACTTCACTCATCTCCCCGGCGAGTCCGTCGATGCCCTTTTCCAGCGATTTACGGTCGTTGTGAACAACATGAGAGCCAATGTGGACGTCCTCCCACACAATGATCATGATAGAGCCGTGAAGCTCTTACACTCGTTGGATCGTACCGTATGGGACGGGAAGTTTGAGGCTATTGTTGAGTCCGAGAAGTATGACACCTTGACGGTGAATGAGCTGTTCTCGAAGCTCAAGTCGGCTGAGTTGGACCGTGGTATGACAGCCAAGATCGAGAGCCCGACTGATTCTCATAGTCTCGCTCTCGTTGGTGGCAAAGGAACTAAGTCTAACGCTAACGCATCCTCCAGGATGTACTCTCTGTCTTCTTTGATGTCTTTGCCAGACGAGGAGTTCGACGTGCTTGGAGAGGACGAGCTGGCGTTGCTGACCAGGCGGTTCGAGAGGCTGCACGAGAACCGGGTGAACACGAGGAGGACAGCACAGACGTGCTTTCAGTGCAGCAAGCCAGGACACTTCGTCGCCGACTGCCCGGAGAAGACGGAGAACAAGGACGGCTACAAGGACGGCTACAGGCACCGATCGAGCAAGGATGGCAAGTACCGATCGAGGCGCGATCACAAGCACAAGAACAAGCACAAGGACGAGCGACGGTCGAGGAAGAAGGATGGCCGCGGCAGGAAGGCCCGAGCAATGGTCGGAGCGAGCGACGTCGACTCCAGCTCCGCCTACTCTTCCTCGAGCTCGAGTAGCAGTGAAGATGAAGGTGATCGGTGCAAGAACAAGAAGTCATCCAGGAACTTGAGCGGGTTGAGCTGCTTCGCGGGAGATGGCTTCTGCGGCATGGCCCGTAGCTCCGGCAGCAAGAAGGGCCACCAGAGTGACTCGGACTCTGACTCCGAGGATGAGGTATGTGATGAGCTCTCTTCTTTGCGCAAGGAGAATGATGAGTTGGTTGACTTGCTTGATAACCGCGATCACATGCTTAGAGAGGCCAAGAAGATGAGGAAAGAACTTAGGGCCTCACTAGAAGATGCTAGGAACCGTGTGGCTGAGCTAGAAACCCAGAACCTAGATGCTAAGCTTGAGATTGATTCGCTTAAGGCTTCTCATGTGGTTTCTGATGAGATTGATTGCTGTGATTGCTCTGTGTACCTAGCTGATCTTACTGCTCTTAAGGATAAGCATGCTTCTACTTGTGATGAACTAGATATGCTTAGGGTTGAAGTGGCTGAGCTTAAGTCTAGACCTGCTTTGCTAGGTGCTTGCACTTCTTGCCCTGTTTTGCATGGAAAGATTGATGAGTTGCATGCTTACACTGTTTCGCTTGAGGCTAAGTTGAAAGAGCCTATTCCCACTTCTTGCTCTACTTGTGAATTGTATGCGGTTAAGAATTTGGAGCTTGCACATTATGTTGATCGCTTGCAGGATGAGAATGATGAGCTGAGAAAATGTATGACCTGGTTGTCGGGTCAGGAGCCTCAGCTTGGTATCATGATAGCGGCTTTCAAACGCTATGATGGTCAGGCACTTGGGGCTGACAAGCTTGGAGAGAACTGTGGTGAGGGAGTTGAGAGAGTTGGAGAGATTCCTATCCCACCACCAAACAGACACAAGAACAAGTTTGAGCCCAAGCCTAACCATCTCAGAAACAAACTTGACACTACTCCAGATCCACCCATATTCCCTCACCCAACAAATCATTTTCAGAAACCGGTGAAGTTTGTGAGCCCAAAGGGAGGTGAGGAAGGAGAGAAGAAGGGTGAGAAGCCGAGTGGGCAGCCCCAACCCAAGCCTAAGCGTAAGCCACAGCCCATAAAGTTCCATTGTGGGTATTGTGGGAGAGATGGTCACAAGGATGAGTTTTGCTTCAAGAGGAAGCGTGAGGAGAGAATGGCTAGAGAGTGGGCTAACAAGGACAGGTACCACCCCTCTAATGGTGTACCTGAGCCTCATATGCAGATGCCTAGGGCCAAGGCGATTGTGAGGACGGTTCCGGCTTGGGGAGACCGGAAGGCTGCAGGTGCTGCTGCTGGCCGAGCTACACCGGTCAGACCGGTGCAGGTCTGGGCAGACAGCGAGTCGGGTTTCGTGCTCGTGAGGATGCTCGGTTTGGTTCTGGAGGTCGTGGTTCTGGTGGTTGGTCTGGAAAGTTTGCAGGTGGTCAGTTTGCTAGGCGTTCTCCACCTCGTGCTCAATACGGGGGTGGGAGGAGTCGTAGCTTTGAGATGGAGAGGAGGAACGATCCACGGTTTCCCTTTCGTGGCTTCCGTCCTCCTCCAGCTAGAGAGGGTTGGTTCCCTCGTGGTGGTGTTCGTGGTGGTAGCTTTGATAGGCGTGATGATTTGGTTTGTGCTAACCCCACTTTGGAGCAAATGGCTCGGCACTGGTTTTACTCTTTTGGTACTAACCCCAGTGCTGAGTCGTTTCTTCACTCACGTGCTCACTTTTGAATTTCAGGTGGGAGACTTGAAGAACATTTGGTTGATTGACTCCGGTTGCTCGAGGCATATGACCGGAGACAAGGGGTGGTTCTCAAGTCTCGTCCCGGTGGTGACAAAGAAGTACATCACCTTTGGGGACAATGGGTGAGGGCGTGTGCTGTCAGAAGGTGAGATTAAGGTAAGTGACAAGATCACTCTCAGGCGTGTTGCTCTTGTTCAATCGCTTGGATACAATTTGCTTTCTGTGTCCCAGTTGTTGGATGAGGGTTTTGAGGTGTTGTTTCGGCCTGGTGGTTCTCGGATTTTAGATTCTCGGGGGGATCTTGTTTGCATGGTCGTTCCCGAGGGTCAAGTGTTCCGAGCTGATTTTTCTCAGTCTTCTGGTGTGGAGCGTTGCTTCTTGGCTGGTTCTTCGAGTGAGTTGTGGAAGTGGCATAGGAAGTTGGGTCACTTGAGCTTTGACCTTTTGTCTCGCTTGAGTAAACTCAATTTGGTCCGAGGATTGCCACGGTTGAGGTTTGAGAAAGAGTTGGTTTGTGCGCCGTGTAGGCATGCCAAGATGGTAGCCTCTTCTCACCCGCCTCTCACCGATGTGATGACTGAGCGTCCATGCGAGCTGCTCCATATGGACCTTGTTGGCCCAACTCGTGTGCGATCTGCGGGTGGGAAGTGGTATGTCCTTGTTGTGGTGGACGACTACTCTCGGTATGCGTGGGTGTTCTTTCTTGAGGAGAAAGGGAAGACGTTTGGTTTTGTTCGAGATCTTGTCTTGAGGTTAAGAAACGAGAGGCACGGAGATGCCATACGAGCGATCCGCAGTGACAATGGCTCGGAATTCAAAAACTCTCGCTTCGAAACCTTTTGCCATGACTTGGGTCTGGAACATCAGTTTTCGAGTCCGTATACGCCTCCCCAGAATGGCGTGGTGGAAAGGAAAAACAGGACCTTGTGCGAGATGGCTCGGACGATGCTCGACGAGCATAGGACTCCGAGAAGGTTCTGGGCTGAGGCGGTCAATACCGCGTGCCATGTGTCGAACAGGATCTACCTCATGGTTCACAAGAAGAAAACCTGTTACGAGTTGATGCACGGTCGCACACCCAAGGTGAGTCACTTCCATGTCTTTGGTTGTAAATGCTTCATTCTGAAGAAAGGGAAGAAGTTGGACAAGTTCGAGGCTAGGTCTGTCGATGGCATTTTCTTTGGTTATGCATCTCATTCTAGAGCATTTCGTGTGCTCAATCTTGAAACTAACCAAATCATGGAGACTTGCGAGGTAACCTTCGACGAGACACAGCCACGTAGTCAGCTTGTTTTTGAGTGTGCAGGTGACGACGAACTTGGCGAGGAGATCTTTCAGGAGGAGGAGCATGAACATGGAGATGATGAAGATGGCGGTGTGATGCCCGCGGCTAAACATGTACCTACTACTTCGACGACGATCGAGAATGGACCCTCTCCCACACCTACAACGACAAACCCAGATCAAGGCGAAGCTGCTGTTGAGGGGGAGGTAGCATCAAGGCGAGAACCTCCCCGGCGAGTGCAAGTGGATCACCCAGCTTCAAGAATCATCGGCGACATGAATGAACGTACTACACGGTCGAGGCTTCGGAACAATTCTCATTTCGTTCATGCTGCTTTTGTTGCCACCTTTGAGCCCAAAGACATTGGACACGCGTTATCTGATCATAATTGGGTTAACTCGATGCATGAGGAGTTGGAGAATTTTGAGAGGAACCAAGTTTGGGTGTTGGTTGACCCTCCTCCAGGGTGTAAGCCGATTGGGACAAAATGGGTGTGGAAAAATAAAGAGGGAGAGAAAGGAGAAGTGGTGAGGAACAAGTCAAGACTTGTTGCTCAGGGGTACAGTCAGAAAGAGGCGATCGACTACGAGGAGACTTTCGCTCCTGTAGCTCGTTTGGAGGCGATCAGGATCCTTCTAGCCTTTTCCGTGGCTAAAGGGTTCAAGTTGTACCAGATGGATGTGAAGAGTGCTTTCCTGAACGGTGTGTTGGAGGAAGAGGTGTTTGTGAGGCAACCACCGGGGTTTGAGAGTGAGAAGTACCCCCACCGGGTGTACAAGTTGAGGAAGGCGCTGTATGGGTTGAAGCAGGCGCCTAGAGCTTGGTATGGTAGGTTGAGGGGGTTCCTGTTTGAGAGAGGGTTTGAGATGGGGAAGGTCGACCAGACCTTGTTTCTCCTCAGGCAGGGCAGAGATATCCTAATTGTGCAGGTATACGTGGATGATATTGTCTTTGGTGGCTCGTCTAACTCTCTTGTTGCAAGGTTTGCAGAAGACATGAGCAATGAATTTGAGATGAGCATGATCGGCGAGTTGCAGTTCTTCCTCGGGCTACAAATCAAGCAATCAAAGGAAGGAACATTTGTGCACCAAGCTAAGTACACCAAGGACATTGTGAGGAAGTTCAAGATGGAGGACTCCAAGGCTATGGCAACGCCTATGAGTACGACTACAGCTCTTGATGCGGACGAGGAAGGTGAACACGTGGACCAGAAGGAGTACCGGAGCATGATCGGGTCACTCCTCTACTTGACGGCGACGAGGCCGGACATCCAATTCTCGGTGTGTCTGTGCGCTCGTTTTCAAGCGTCTCCGAGGACTTCGCATCGGCAAGCAGTCAAGCACATTTTCAGGTATTTGCGACACACTCCCGACTTCGGCCTTTGGTACTCTGCGTCTTCTTCTTTGGCGCTTCATGGATTTTCAGACGCGGACTTTGCCGGGTGTCGGTTGGATAGGAAGTCCACTTCTGGGACTTGCCAGTTCTTGGGTTCTTCTTTGGTATCTTGGTCTTCCCGCAAACAGTCGAGTGTTGCTCAATCCACTACCGAGGCAGAGTATGTGGCCGCAGCTAGTTGTTGCTCTCAGCTCCTTTGGATCACATACACCATGAGTGACTTTGGTGAGGAGTATACCCATGTCCCACTTCAATGTGATAGCACCAGTGCCATAAGCGTTGCAAAGAACTCAGTGCTCCATTCCAAAACCAAGCACATAGAAGTGAGGTATCATTTTCTGAGAGACAACGTAGAGAAAGGGAAGATAGCTTTGATCCATGTACCCACACATGACCAACTAGCCGATATTTTCACTCGTTTGCGGGGAGAGCTTGGTGTTTGTTTGATTTCTTGAGTTGGCGTGTGGGAGCTCCTTTGTAGCATATGTATAGCTTTCCTTTGTGCATTTCTTGCATTTGGCATGGCATATGTAACATGATGTATAGGCATCTTTGTATCTTAGGTTGCATGCATTTTGTATCATATGCATTGTTTAGGAAAGGCTTCTCCTATATACATTGTTCACCATGGAATGACATATATGTCTTTGTGAGCTAATTTGGTAAGCTATGGTTAGTTTGGCTTAGCTCTTGATAATCTTGGTTTATATCCATGGTTGATGGCTATGTTTTTTTTTTTGAAAATTTCATATGTATTCTCTCTTGTGAGTAAATGCCTTTACATGATCTTGACATGTTTTTGTGGCTTGCCTATGCTTAATTTGTGGTTGGATAGCTTATTTTGATCATATGGGGCCAAAGGCTCATTTGCCATCATGAATGTTTAGCCCCCATGCTTCATCTTGTGGAGGGGCATAAGTTCCTTTTTGTCGCAAAGACATTTCATGTACCAATTATAAATCTGAAAAATGAAATGTAAATTGCTTGGAAAATGTGCTCCCATGTCATATGTGCTAATTTTAACTTGCTTTGGGTGCTAAATCGTTGCATGATGCCTACCAATGAGAAGTCTCATATATAGAAGTAGGCACATGGCTCGGTGGCTTTGACATGACATGAGGTGCTTGTGGGTGTTTATGATGGTCTTATGCTTAGAATGGTTGTCCTAGCATGAAGTTTGTGTGGCTTTGCCATTTTGACATGTTTTGCTCATGTTTAGGACTTTGCTCATGAGAGGGTGATTTTTCGCAAAATTGCAAAATTCTATCATAGCTTCGCCCAATGGTTGTGAAACTTGGTGATCATCAAGTTTATGTCATTACGAAGCTATAGAGTATCTAACTTGCTCGTTTGGACATGTGTAGCATCCTATGTTGAATTTTGTCTATTTGAGAAGCTCTAGGTTGCATTTTTGGCATTTTTGGCTTGATTCAGGCATTGTCAACAAGGGGGAGAAGTTTGAGCATGTTTTGGCCTACTGAATGCATTTGGAAGGTTTTCAGGTGGTTTCAAGCCATTTTTGGGCTCTGATGTGCACCGGTCTGACCGGTTGAGGTCACCGGTCTGACCGGTCAGAGTGCTGGTCCTGTTCACATGTTGATCACCGGTCTGACCGGTGGTGTCGACCGGTCTGACCGGTCAGAGCTGAGCTGTTGCAGCTGCTCTGTTTCGTGAAGTGGTTCGCATGCATTTGTCCAGGGGGAGTTGCATTGGTTCAGGGGGAGCGTGCATGTGTGCAGGGGGAGCTCTTTGTGGTTTTCGAGCTTTGGTTTGTGCTCTTTGCTTGAGCATGTTTTGTCTCGGATGTGTCGAGCCGTTGCCCTTGCCTAAGGGGTCCGAGACTTGTCTTCTTCAAGTGATCTTGCTCTTTGCCTTTTCTTTGGCTTTCGATCGCTTGTTGGAGTTTCTTTTAGTCGTTTCTTTTCTTTTCCTTTTCTCTTGGTTACCAAAACGTGTGTGTTGTCAATGCACTAATCAAGGGGGAGATTGAGAGCCAGGTGTGGTTCGAGGACCGGTGGATGGTCGCTTCGTGGTGTGATGAGTGATTGACAACGTGGTGTGGACTGATTCTTGGCTAAGTATTGCAGGTGCAGGTTGCGGCTTGACTGTTGCAGGTGCAGGTGAAGAACAAGCGTGAAAGGTCGTTGCCGGTGAGGCCTCCAGGTGTGGAGAAGACAAGTAGGCTTGGTTTGAGGGACCCGGTGGCCAGCGGGGTCAAGTGCGGGCCGCATGGTGGCAAGAACGGCAAGATGAAGTCATGGACGGTTTCTTGGTTGAGCCTCAAAACCAAGGTCGAGCCGGGACTACGTGGGAGCCGAATCATGAGTGGTGATTGGCGGAGGCTACACCGAGTTCGCGGAGTTTCCGGTGGTTCACCAGAAAACCACTGGGTTCCTTGGTTGATCCACAAAGCCAAGAACGAAGAACCGAAGACGGAGGTGCAGCAGCTCCAGACCGGTCTGACCGGTGGGTCTGACCGGTCTGACCGGTGGGTACCGGTCTGACCAGTGTGCGACGACGCAGTCCGGAATCTTCGAAGCGGAGGACACGCGTCGGGATCGCAAGGCTTGCGTCGAGGCTAAGCAAGTTTGCGGTCGCTGGGCATCCGTCCGATGGAGCGAAGACAAAGATTTCCGAATTCACCCTTGAGGGGCATGTATCCCTAGTTAGCTAGTAAGGGTATTTTAGTCTTTCGGTTGCCTCCATATAACCCAAGGGGTGAGAGGATGGCAGCCATCTCTTGGAACCCTAGCTCATTTGGTTTTCCTATTTTCCTTCCTATTTTCTTAGGATTTTCGTAGGACTAGCTTGAGAGCTTCATGGTGAGATCTTGTGAGAGGGAAGGATGATCGGGCGGCAAGCTAGACCTTGTATGAACCTCTTTGCTATGTATAGATGATTCGGCATGGTTCCTCAAGGCTTTGATGTGTCTTTCCCGTTTCTCCTTTTTTGGTGATTTTTGAAGGCTTTTCTTGGCGAATTTCTTGTGGCGGTTTTGAGACCTTTCTCTTTGGGATTTGGTGGGGGATGTATGCATGAACCCCTCGTGGTTCTTTTCTCTTTGATCTCCCTCCCAAATCCGTGAGTAAAGGAGCTCAATTTTGGGGTTTTCGTGGTTCTAGGGTTCGTGGTGTTCTTGACGGAAATCCTTCGATTCCTCTTGATTCAACAAGTTTTGGTGGACCAAATCTTGGCTATGGAGTACCCATGAGGTGTTCCTACTATCCCCAAAGTCTTGTGCGAATCCGTGGAGTGAATCGGGAGATCGGGAGTTGGATTTGGGGGAGTTGACTCGCGGGCGCTGTTCATCCCAAGCTGCCCAGGCACGACCGGTCTGACCGGTGCTATTAACCGGTCTGACCGGTGCTAGCCCTTGGTGGGTTTTTGTCTCAGGGAACAGCCTTGTCCGTGTGGTTTTGTCCCGTGGTTCTGCTGGTCAGTTCTTGGCGTGCTTGGAGTTGTTTTGCTAGGTTTTGTGAGGGGTTCTTCTTCCTCACAGGTTGTGTTTCGTGGTGGTTTTTGTTCCAGGGCCTAGAGGAGTCACTGAGGCTTCCTGTAACGTTTGCTGTGCGGCTGCGGTAGCCACCGGCCTGACCGGCTCTGTCCACCGGTGTCACCGGTCTGACCGGCGCAGGCCATCGGTCTGACCGGTGTAGCACAGGCAGCAAGCCGTGCAAGTTTCCGCTGTGTGGTTTGGTGAGTTTTGGCTCGGAAGGTTGAGTGTTGATTCCTAGGACCAGTAGCACTCCAGTGGCTGTGTGGTCTTGACCAACTTGGGTAGTTGAGTCGGAGACGAGTGTTGGAAGCCGTGTTCATCTTGTAGGAGTTCCCATCTCCTTCGAGAAGAATTTTTATCGGCTCCCATTCACTCCCCCCCTCTCTCTGGTTCGCCTAATCGGTCCTTCAAGAGGAGGCTTCGCGGGGAGAGGGGCTGCGGGCCTCAACTAAATGCAAGATAGAAAATAAGATCAACACGAAGAATGGAGTTCTGAGAAGAACATAGTCGGAAAAAGAACGTGAGCTAGTCGAAGGGCTAGTCGGAAGGAAGAAGAACTTACGAATTTTATGGTCCCCTCTCGGGGGAGCTTGGGTAGAAGTCGGGGCGGCGGCCACGAATAGATGGGCTTCCCGATGGAGCACCCCACACGACGCTGGATCTCATCCAGCGAGGGGAGCTCGGGCGCCGTCACGGTCCCTTCGAAGGGAGCCTTGTCGGGCGTCATCTGGCAGATGCGCAGGCGCCGTCTCCGGAGCGGGACGATCCCCAGCGCGTGGTACTGCCCGATGATAGCCGCCAAGTCAACCCCGGCGTCGCGCAGCTTGGACAGCACCATCCAGCAGTCCCCAAGCAGCCTCTCCTGCTCCGCCTCCGGGGACACGTAGCTCCAGTTCGCCAGCGCCTCGGCGATTGAGGCGCCAGTATACTTCGGCAGCGGGTGCTCAGGGTCGTTCCTGAGATCGAACCAACCTTTATGCACCCACTATTGGAGCTCGTCAGCGTGGAGGGGATGTACTCCTCTCCCTTCCCCGTCTTCATCCGAAGGTTGGCGCACCCGATCGTTGCAGGGAGCGACCTGTCCTTCAGGCAGATGAATTTGAAGAAGTACCGGAAGAGATGCCAATGGGCACCCACTCCCAGGTACCCCTCACATAGCGCCTCGAACGCCGCCATGTGTTGGATGCTGTTCGGGTTGAGGTGGTGGAGCTGCAGCCGGTACTCCGCGAGGACGGCGCGGATGAATCGCCCGGCGGGGACAGAGAAGCCCCGCTCGTGGAACGTCACGAACGAGACGACGTAGTCGGGTGGCGGACGCGGAACGGACTCGCTGCCCGGAAGCTTCCACTCCTCGGCGGCGACAAGGCGCTGGAGGGTGGCGCGGGTGACATTGGAATGCGTCTGGTTCGACATGGCGCTGCCTAGCTTGGTGGCGTGAAGCGGATGAATGAAGCGACGGCGGTGCGACAAATAGAGCAAAGGAGTGGGCAGCGCTAGCTATGGCAAGAAATCGAGAGGGCAAATGGCTCGGAGCTCAACCGGCACGCGGTTTATAAGGGGCAAACGTGGACGCCGGCCTTAAATGCGGGCCCCACCACGCCGTAAAACCGCCCATTCAGAACACGCGTGCCCCGAGGTGATAAGGGCACGCTCGCGTGACGGTTCGATACCGAGTGGGCCCGCGAATCTGAACCGGTAGTGCGCCGTCCCCTCCAACCGTCACGACTGCCACGTCAGCCACGACCATCATGATGGGCACAACTGCTGACACGGCCACGACCGCCTTGGCTAAGCGATTTCAAAATGGCAACAACTTCTCAAGATTCAAACCCCACAAACGAGTCTACAACTCCTTCGTGGGCTCAGGGGCTACATCCGGCGGATGCGCTCACGCGCACCCACTGAGTAAATCAAGGAGCAAAAACTACAACACTTCCCCGGTGCAAAGCCTGCGAGAGAGTCCTTGACTCCCACCGCAGGCTCGGGGGCTACTGATGAGGGCCTGGATTAGGGCCTCCTAAGCAACGAGATAATTTCCTTTGAAGTGGAGTCATCTGACACCATTGTCAATGTCAAGGCCAAGATCCAGGACAGGAGGGATGCAGATCTTCGTGAAGACTTGATCTACCTAGAGCGAATCTTGTCATGCTTTCTGCTATAGCAGGGCACATCGCAAGTTTTCTTCTAGCTTCAGGACCTTCGTGGAGACCTCTCATGGATCGGTAGCCCGACGCTGCTCCTAGCAGGTCGTTTTGGGCCCCCGACTTGGGCATGCAGATGCACGCTTCACCCTGAGTGACCAACAAGCTGGATACCATTGTTTGTTGTTGCAAACAATGTTGCAAGTTCTCTTCTGGATTCCGGATCCAGATGGAGACGTCAAGGTGCAGGATGGGAGAATCATGTGCCTACCACCGACTCTTCCCTCCTGAATCCTTCCACCTCCCCGAGGGGGCCCTGATGAGGGCCTGGATTAGGGGCCCCTAAGCAACGAGATAATTTCCTTTGAAGTGGAGTCATCTGACACCATTGTCAATGTCAAGGCTAAGATTCGGGACAGGGGGATGCAGATCTTCTCAAGATCCTCACTGACAAGACTTCCCCACCTCTGACTACCTTCCGCCTCGTACGAGTCCTCTTCGTCTCGCATGAGTCATCTCCGCCTCGTCTCCGAGTACCTTCCGCCTCGCCCGAGTACTCTCCGCCTCGCACGAGTACACTCCGCCTCGCCTCCGACTAACTCATTCGCACGAGTAGTCTCCGTCTCCGACTAGGACGGGGCCCACACGTGAAGGTCGGAGGGCGAGTCAGGGGCCCCACACGAACATGGCACCCTCCCCAGCTCTCGGACTCCCCCGCAACGACACGCGGGACGCCAGTTTTCCACGCCATGCAAAGACCACAGCTGGGGGGACGGGAGGACGGCCGATTCTGACAGGAGCCGTAATGCTGCACAGTGCAGCCTCACGGCCTCCAACACGCCGTCCCATCCAACACCAAATGCACGCCACCCCGTCAGAGCAGGCACTCGATTACTATCTACGGGCGGCGCCTACCAACATTTAGGCCATAACGTGACGGGCCTAAGTAACACTCAAGAGGGCTGAGTCATCAAGTGAACTACTCGGAGGTGGCGCCAAGTACCCAGAAAGTACAGTACCACGAGCACACGCGGTGGACTCCAACGACACCACAACTCAGCGCCCTTCAATGCCTCCTGACGGACGTCGACATCGGAAAAGAACTTCCATTACCATAGAACTGTAGCTTATTTTCGTTTTCCCTCTTTGCCCCTCGCCCTTGCATCTATAAAAGGGGGAGGAGTGCAGCCGTTTGAGGGGCTGACCGATCACCAAGTTTGTAACCCCTACTACAGACATCCCTAGTATAGGAACACGAGTACTCAGAACTGGACGTAGGGTATTACTCTCCGGAGGTCCGAACCAGTATAAAACCCTTGTGTCTCCTGTGCCAACCATCCGGGTCCGACACACGATCCGTTACAAATCTACTGCCGGCGGTTGAGAACCCTGACAGGCCCTCTTTGGTGCAAGGGAAAACACTCATCGCGGTACTCCACACTTCGCAAGTATTCTTCTAGCTTCAACCCTCTACAATTTCTTTCTTCTACACTCTGGTGGACGAAGGTATGCCCATGGCATGACACATTGGCTACAATGGGACTTCATATCTTCTCTACGGTGATGGCTTTGCCTCTGGGCATTGGCTCTATTTATAGATGAAACCTGCACTCGGTCGACTTTCACACTGTGTGCATGTGACCTTGGTACTGTACACATGTGAAGCTTTCGTTATTCTGCCCCGATGCAAGACAACAAAGTTAGGTGTCCTGCACCTGACGCAGTGTGCACTGTTTGCATGTGAGCTACCCCTGTTTTCACCACCCGTGACCTGCACAGTACATTCCTTTGCAAGATTTTGTCTGTTGCGCTCAGACAATTGCTTTTTGTTGAATGCGACTTTTGTCACGTTGTGTTGAGTGAAATGGCTGGCGACCTCTTGCTACTTTGCGCTATTACCCCTGTGAACCCACAGTTCAAATATCCAACTAGCCTGACTCCGCGTCAGACGGCCCAGCTACCATATGGTCTTGTACCTGCTAGTTCTACGACCTCTTCAAGTTTACGACCTGCTACGACCTCATCCGACAATATTCACACCCACTACGGCTCTGCGTCTTATTTGCACCCTATGTGGCTCGGTGTCCTGGTGCACCCGCTATGGCTCTGCACGTAAACAGACCTTGTACCAATCAGCCTATATTTCTGTCTCCCGAGCAGAATGGTCGTAGGTTTGATTGAAGACCTTCCGGGGTAGGCGTGCCTCGCTGCTCTGTCAGATTCGTCTAGGCGCCTGGAGTCTACATCAACCACGCCTGCGATATTCTACGATTTTCGACGGGCCTCCTGAAGGTCGGTGTGCCCGATACCTTGGTCGACAATACCACAGTACCATGGCTCCGCTGGATAATTGGCAGCTATGCTGGTCGTCTAGGCACCAAAAAGGCCTTTCCGGAGGTCGGCGTGCCATAGTTCTTAGGTCTTTCAATACCTTGGAGCTATTTTGGCCCTACCAACCTAGTTGGGCGCCCCGGATGCGTGATCTTCTGCAGGTCGGTGTGTGTTTTTAGCCCTACCAGTCTGCTCTGGACACCATTGGAATGCTCGCTTCAAGGAATGAAGGCCCCTCTGTGGGATGCGCGTCAAACTGGCCCTGCCAAGTATCTCTGGAACTTGGGCGCTATTAGCGTGAGACCTTCTTGAGGTCGGCATGCCTCGAGTGGCTCTGCCAGACTCTTTGCAGCTATGCAAGATATCTGGGTGTCTCTACAACTGATTCTCCACGACAATTACTTCTTCATGACCAGGATTACTTCTTCCTTTTTTGACCATCAAAGCAGTCATGCTGCCTACTTCAATGCTCGGGGACTACTATACGAGTACGTTTTTCAAACGCCCTCTAGTTTTCCTCGTCGTTTCGACCTTCTGGGAAACCGTGTTTCTCATCAAATCGGCTCTTAAGTTGGTTTTTTCTTCTCCTCCTTTTTGGATCATCGAAGCAGTCTTGCTGCCTACTTTAATGCTCGAGGACTACTATATGAGTGCGTTTTTCAAACACCCTCTAGTTTTCCTCGTCGTTTCGACCTTCTGAGAAACCGTGTTTCTCATCAAATCGGCTCTTGAGTTGGTTTTTTCTTCTTCTCCTCCTTTTTGGATCATCGAAGCAGTATTGCTGCCTACTTCAATGCTCGGGGACTACTATACGAGTGCGTTTTTCAAACGCCTTCTGTTTTTTCATCGTCGCTTCAACCTGTTGGAAGTCTGCTTCCTATAGGTCGTCACATGACCTCGCTACGCTCAGGATTCTACAAACTGGTCGGCTATTAAAGATTATTTCTTTTTTGGACCGATGTGCACGCTTATCGACCTGTCGATAGCTCTATGACTTCGTCACGATTCTATCGAGTTCGACGCGCCTACACATCGCTCGAGGGCTTGTGGGACATGGGTACCCTGGGGTCCCCACCGACCAGTCTCACGGTCGTCCCCGACAAGTGGGTCCGGCCCACCAGAAGACCGACCGACCTGACAGTGGGCCCAACAGACCTGATTTGTGGCCCCCACGACCTCCTGAATATCTTATCCAGAACGACTACAAGACTTAGCGTGCAAGACAAGACAGCGGTGGATCCGACAGGCAGTCCGGGATATATGGAAATAGTTGTAATCAACTAGACTTAGGTCTCCCGGTCGTAACCGACCAGGAGTCTGGGCGCCGACCTTGTCCGCTGGCCAATATAAGGCGGACAGGGCGACCCCCAATGTACACCATCCCAATCAATCAATCGCCACCGACATCTGGACGTAGGGTTTTACTCTCCGGAGGTCCGAACCAGTATAAACTCGCCGTGTTCCATGTGCTCATAACCATCAAATCCTTAGCTTTCGATCGCCCCCATCCGAATCTAAACCACCAGGATTAACCCCCATGTGGACTGTGCGGGATTAAACCTCCGACACTACATTTATTTCTTTTAATGTTTTGAAGGACCTTAATATGTATACATGAAATACTTTTCTACATTTATTAAATTGTCACAAGAGCGTATGAAAACCTAACAATCTAACATTGGAGAGCATATCTCTAGCTTTGGAGCTTGGGGTTCTTCTTTCTTTCCTTTTACTTCCTCTTCCTTCCTCTTCTTCCTTCTTTCTCCTAAAAATATAGGCAGCTCACGGGGTATTCATTGTCTGTGGGGGAGATATGGAGGTATTTTGAATTAAAAATCAACTTGTATTGTATGCGGATAAATAAAAAGATAAATCAAATTAGAGGTAGATTGGACCAACTAGAATAAACCTAAATTTTACCAGGGAGGTTAAGCGAAAAAAGTAGTTCATGAGCAAGAGAAGTCAGAAAATATTTTCCAATTACTAGTTAATAGAGATGTTCAAATACCACTTTCATTATTGTGGGGAGAATTGCTTTGGCAGCCTCCCGACAATCTCATACCAATCCAACTATTGTATTGGCTCCTCCTTTTATTTAGGGAGAGTTTGGGTGAATAATTGGATTGTCCTAATAATTATTAGAAAAAGTAAAAATAAATGAAGACGGCTAGAGCATTATTATTATTATTATTATTATTATTATTTCTCTTATGAACACCTTAAGTAGTCTCCAAATAAGTATTTTCCAATAACTAGTTTATAAAGATATCCTAATATATATCCATTTCATCATTATTGGGACAATTATTTTTGCAGTCTCCAAGTAATTTCATCACATCCGACTACTACGTATTGACATAGTCACAACTCCTCCTTTATATAGAGAGAGCGGGGTGAATTATTGAGTTGTCCTAATAATTATTGAGAAAAGAGGAAAGTAAATTAAGGAACCATACTAGAGCACTATTTTTTAGCTCATTGCGAAATTTGCAAAAATTATTAAAAATCGAAGATTACGAGAACTAAACATGCTCTAATTATAAAACGAATTACATTGATGGACGGTAAGTTGCGTGACAAATCTATTAAGCCTAATTAATTCGTCATTAAAGATTGTTTACTGTAGCATGATATTATCTAATCATGACCTAATTAGACAATAGATTTGTCTCGCAATTTCACCCGAAAATTATAAAATAGATTTTATCATTAATCCACATCTAATACTCTTAATTAGTGTCTGTAGATTTGACGAGTGAATAGGGGAAAGTTGAAAACATACCGCCAAAGGCCTGAAAATTGAAAAATAGTTGGAGATTGGGCATCAGGGAAAGGAAGGCGGGTGAGACTGACTCCAGCGGGTGCTGCATACCCGCCCGCATCTTCAAAATGAGGAAAAAAGAAGCACTATTGCACCACCACCAGCTACCCCAGCAGGCGCTGCATTTTGCAGGGAGGCCACCGCCGTGCCGCATCCTCGGGGGTTCTGCAGCTTTCCCCATCCTAACCGCCCGCGGGCCCCACCGTCTTCCTCCTCCGCCTGCTCCGCCACCGCTTGCTCCGCCCGCTGCCTGGTCCACCTCCTCCTGCCAAGCCCGCTGTCTCTCCTCCTACCTCTCCTCCTCCCGACACGGCGCCCACTCCAGGTCGGCCTCGGCGGCCTCCAGCGACGGCCGCGCGAGCCGCGCGAGCCTCTTCGGCTAGATCCGGGCGGCGGGCTGCCTCTTCGCCCTTTCCTCCAGGTGCTTCCGGCGCGGGAGGCGGCAAATCAGACGCGGACGCGGCGCGGGAGGCGGCGAATCGACCGGCGGCTTCATCCCTGACGGCGACCTCTTCCTCCACCTCCAACCCCGCCGGCCACCTCTTCCTTCCCCAGCCTCCTCCGCCTTGCTCCTCTGCTGGCGACGGAGATGGCACGAGGTGGGCTGCTGCACGACGCGCGGGCTGCTGCCCCGCCGCCGCGCCGGGCGGTGTCGAGCTCGGGAGGGAGGGCCACCAGCGGGCGGAGATGGAGGCCCTCTCCAAAGGGGAGCTCAGGCCGGCGCCAGATCCGGAGGATGCGGCCCCCTACCTCGTCGCGGACCGCGCCTCCGCCTTGCTCCCGCCGCCGTCGAGGGCTCGCCCGCGCCTCCGTCTTTGTGCCGTGTGCCGCGCCGGAGAGGCCGACGTCCCGCCGCGGACTGCAGCCGCCTCCGCTCTCCCTCGATCTGGCGGCGGCAGATCCGGCGAGCGGAGCAGGGACGGGGCTCGCCGCCGGCTGGCCGCGGCCCTCTCCCTCCTGGCGCGAGCCAACGGCCGCTGGGAGGGATGCGCGACGGGAACGTGTACTGCTGGAAGCTTCAACTCTTTTGTAGTTGGACTTCTTCTCTCTCTTGCTCAAAGGATCTATTTGCAGAAGGAGAACCGGTCAATTGCTGGAGACGGTCTGACAAAGCCCAAATCCCTCGCCTTACGGGTAGCCTGCGAGAGTGCAGAGCCTCGCGGGCTCTTTGAGTCGTTTTCATTTTGTGTTTTTTTCTCCCTTTTTATCTTTTTAACAATTATAAAAACACTCCTATCATCACTATGAGTCTGTTCGGCTGATCTTGACTCAATATATCTCGACTTATTTTTCATCACACAATACTATTTAATTAATCTACTAGTTGAACATATTCAATCTACCATCCAAACGACCTCTAGGAGACAGTATTAATTTTTTTTTAGCACACGATTGAATGTTGTTTAGTCCAAATCCCAAAGAAGCCGACTGGTGGTGCTCATGATCTCTCAGAGTGATCCTGAGCGTCCGTTCCTGTACGGACAGTCACACCGCGAACCTTTCCCGCCCAATCAATTCCAAACCCCCACCGCCCACGACCGCCGCCGGCGCCGCCGCGATGGAGCTCTCCGCCGCCTTCGAGGAGCGCGTCAGGCAGATGGAGGACGCCCGCAACCACCGCCTCGCCCTCCTCCACGTCTCTCCCGCCGCGCCCCCTCCTCATCGATGCTTCCTCCCGCAACCCTCCAAACCCTAACTTCCCGGCCTCACCGGCGGCGCCTCCTTCCTCCCGTTGCCTTGTTGCGCAGGCCGAGAAGGAGATCCAGGCCGCTAAGTCCCGCATTCTCTCTGCCAAGCTCGCCGCCGCGCGGAGACTCGAGCACCGCCGCCTCCTCCTCGAGCGCCGCGCCGCCGACCTCGCCTCCCGTGCACTCGCCGCCCGCGCCGACATCGACGCCGCGCGGTTGCGACGCCTCGCCGTCACCCGCGACCTCAGGTAGGCAAGCCACCAGTGACCCGCCTGTATCACTGTACCTTCCTCCACCCGAAACTCGGGCATTTCGCTTTTAGTTAAGATTCCACATTTGCATTAATTCTCAAATTGAACTCGCAGCTCGGTGAGGGATCAGATCGAGGAGGCGGAGCGGAGGGAGGAAGACTGGGACCGCTTCTACGAGGCCAAGAGGAAGGAGATAGAGGAGTTTCAGGCGGTGTCGCGGCAGTTCGAGGCGGAGACTAGCGAGGAAGTGCAGAGGCTGAGGGATTTGGTATCTCAAGTATGGTCCCAATCTTATGCATCCATAAACTATGAGCTCATTACAGTTCCTATCTTGTTAGTCTAACTGCAACTGGTAACATTAGCATCTGAGGGAAGCTGGTAAATTGTTAATTCTGTTCACTTTGGCATGTTCAAATCAAATGGCAACAGGGCAGGGGGCAGGGTGTTTAAATAGGTTTTGGTCTCTAGCCATTAGCTTGTCTTACGAGTTCAACACTAGCCAGTAGTTGCTTGTAGTTTATTGGTTGATCTTTGTTGGCCTGCCAATGGAATGGACCACAAGGCAAGCTGGAAGCTACCTCTTGGCAAGAAATGCTCAGGTCTACCTCTTGCCATCTAGTCAATATGCTGCCTTGCCATTTCATTGCAATTCAGATGGACCGGATCAATGCTGGTGATAAATTCTTGGGCCATGGCTGTTGCCTCCTGGGATAGGTTTTGAATTTTTAAGCCTCTATTGGTCTGCACCAACTTTTGTGGTTTCATTATCCAAACAATGAAAAAAGTGCATGGTTATAATTTGTGTTTGATTGTGCCTGTCGCCAAATGTGTTCTGGTGTCAAATGGTCTGCTGATATTTTATAACGTGTGTTTAGTTCCCCAAGTCCCAAAATTTTTGCATCGCAGACGGTGCCACCTCTCACAGAACACGCTTCCCAATGCAAAAATTTCACCACTTCCACTAAAATTTCACTGAACTAAACGGTGCCTTACAAGTGATGGCAACAGCATCGAGAAGGATAGGACACTATTTATGGTTGTACTTGAATCATAAAGAAATGTTCAATGCTAGATCTGTAAAGAGATCATTGCTGGATAATTTTGTTCCCTTAGGCCAAGGTAGCAAGAAATAGCTGTTCGTGCAAGCTGTATGAATAATTAATCTTTTGCATCTTGGTGGATTCTCTATCAGTCCATCTTATCAGGTAGCTATTATTTTACTTGCCCAATGCAACAAAACAATTCATGAGTCATGGACCATGGTCTGCACATAACCATTAACTTCACAAGCATCCAAATAACATTAATATGAATTTAAAAGACAACCTGTTTTGTATATAAGAATCCCCCCTCCTAAGAAATTGTTGATTGGTTCATTTTGTTAGGTTTGCATTGCAATGATATAACTGCAGTAGCAGTGAACTATGATAAAAAATAACATGCAGTTCAAGATCTACTGACCTGAACCAATGAATAGAGAGCCACTGCTCGAGATCCCATCAGGCACTTTGAGCTACATTATTTTTGCTGTTGTGTTTGTGATTGTGTCTCACATATTGCCAAATTATTGTCATGCTGATGGTGTGATTTTGTATCTGCATCTGATTAATACATTTCTACTGTGATTACAGCTGAAATCTACACTGCAAGAACTGCAGAGCAGCGAGATGTACTCAAACAACACCGAGATTGCTGTTGCGGAAGCCAGGAAGTCTGATCTGACTGCCAAGAAGGCAAAACTGGACGAGAGCCTGGCTTCAGCCAGCCAGTTCAGAGCACTGCTTCAGCAGCAGCTCCAGAAAGCTTTCCAGTCACAGGTTGGGGATAAAAAAACAGCCCAAGCTACCATTTGAACTTCCAGGTCCAATCCTGCATAAGGAAAGCACGAGGACACCTGCGTCGGTAGGCCTAGCGATTTTCTTGATACTTTGCATGCATCGGGCTCTACAGGTGAAAGAAATTTCAAAGGTACCAAGACATACAAAGGTTTCATTTTGGTTGTTCACCAAAAACATTCTTCCTATGACGGTATCGTACTTTTCTTCACGGCAATGGAAGCCTGTTACCCAATTGTTACTTCATTGCAACGCTTGATCTGAATTCAGGAGGCTTGTGCCTTTTCCATGCAGCAAGTGCGAAGCATATATACTCACCATATTTGCTGCAGGATCTTTGGCAAAGCGTGAGCCTTCTTTTTTCACCCCCATTGTGGATTGGATTGGTACTGACGGCGCTGCAAAGTGTGCAGCGTACTCATCTCATCAATGTGTAGGGCTAGTCGCCCCCTCATTTGCATATTTGCATGCAGCCCAGAGGCAAAGTGGACGCTTTGGGTTGGTGCCCCTCTCCAACTACTCACGCACTTGTACCATCTCGTTAAATGCTGCTGCTGCACACGCACAACGAAATGCGGCTGTAATTCATTGAATTCTGGCAAGATAAATGTCGTGCCAGGGGCTAGAGATAAAGAAAGATACAGAGCAAAGTTAATAGAGTCTTACTTTCAAAAAAAAAGTTAGTAGAGTCACGGTCATATACACCTCTGTGTATATAGTATATGTAGAGTTTTGGAGTTCGTCTTTACGTACAAAATTAGGCATTTTAAATGACAAAGAGAAAGGTAATAATTGTCCATTATATTTCATAGCTAGGGAACATTTTCTACAAAAGAAAAAATAAGCTCACAATGATAGTCATATGTATAGAAAGCGTAAGGCTAATCTCAATGAAAGATTTCATTTTGTTGTTTCCAAGAATGCTACATCAACAAAACGAAAATGAAATCATGGATGAAACTTCTTCTACAATGCCTCATATCATCTTTACTATTTCATACTCCATCCATCCCAAAATAAGTGTCCGTTTAGAACAAGTGGACACATTAGTAGTTGTAAAAAGTGACCATATTATTCCTAAATATTCGTATTAGTTGTGGTTGAAAGTTGTTTTTTATATTTTTTTAATTTTAAATAAATGCACGTGCATTGGAACCAAAAATATCAATTTATCATTTCATTAGCTCTATGCATTTCTCAATACATTTTTTTTATTGGTGTGAAGGTTGCTTTAACTAGATAAGTCTCGCTAGGAGCTAAGTGGTAAACAAACACTTATTTTGGGATGGGAGAACAAACTATATTCTTATCACATTTAATTATATGCTTTGTTAAGAGTTGAAAATCGTCTACATGTTGTTTCATGGGGATAAATTAAAACTGATTCTCTCTCTCTCTCTCTCTCTCTCTCTCCTCTTTTTACTTCTTTGTCATATCATAAAAAATCTTATGTGGCATGCGATTTAATGAGAACAAAACTCAATATTAGAAGTGACCTAAACAATAATGTCATGCTCATGCATATTCATTTTGGCATTAAACAACCTATAACATATTTAGAAGAGGACATAGGAGGATACACAATGTTCATTTTGGCACGCACGAAAGAAGTGCAACCATACTCACACATATTGAGCTCTCTCTCTCTCTCTCTCTCTCTAAGACACTCTATATTTCCTTAGTACTTCAAATAAAACTAAGTATGTAAGAGCAACTTCAACGCATATCCTATTTTTTACCTCCTACTTTAGCTACATGAGAGTCTCTCATTCAATTTCTCTCCTACTTCACAATGAACTCCAACAAACCCTTATACTTGCTCTTATATAGTCAATTCACAATGAGAGTCTCAAATGAGAGTGCAGATCGGGCCAAGGCTTCTAGATGTAGGAGGTTGGAGCTGCTGGATGAGAGCTCTTCTAAACTTAGGAACCAGATGAGAGGTCCGTTCGAGAACTTTTTTTGTGTTCCTCTCTCCTAAAAGCAGAGTAGGAGTGCTCTAAGGTTGTACTCACACATTTGTCCCTTTTCTATCAGCAACACATAGGCATGTCCAATATTTGGATAGATACACACCGTCTTTCATGCCATCGCAAGAAAAAGTTATTATGGATGCACAAATAATTAGAAAAGCGTGTTTGGAAGAGAAGGCCGGGATACCATCCTCCCTTTCCGGATAAACCCTAAGCCCTTTTCACAATTCACTCATGCACACGTTACAATATCAAATGGCTAGCGACTTAGGAGGACGCATCTCAACCCCCTTTTTGTCAATGACACCCACATCCATCCATTATTTAGATAGACAAGCCATTCTTAGCAATCCCACAAAGAAATGCAAGTGAGTGTATATACGATAATTGTCAAAAACATCTATTACATGCGGGTTGTGTATTTTTTTTTCTGCATAATTTTACTTCACGGAAAAGAAATGAGGCTACACGTATTTCAATATGCCTTCCATTCAACAACACAAACATCTATTAAGATAAGCTATCTGCCACACCAACACCGTCTTTCTATCACGATTTGACAAACACATTCATGCTCCATTCATCATGACATCTCTCTGATAAATAGACTAGTTATCTACGCCGCACAATTCGAAGTTTGTTTGGAGCAAATATCCCCTCCTTTTTCTAACTGATCCAAGCATTTTCCCCGATTCACTTTCATTCATGCTATCACAAATATCAAATTGTTAGTAGCCCATCTTTCTATCACTAATATGTGTAAAGTCCATTCTTTAGATCGATAAGCTATTCGTCACACTGGCTCTAAGAAAAGCTTGTCAAAGCTATCCTCACACTGCCTATAAGGAAAGCTTGTGAAAGGAGAATTTATTATCTTTTTTTGAGCTTACCTAAGACTTTGCATAATTCAACACCTCATGCCATCACAAACAACAAATGGCTAGTGGCCCTCAGCCACCTAAACTTCACTCCTAGTTCTTTCTTGACCCCTCTTTCAATTATTAAAGTGCACGTACTTTCATCCTTCAGATAGATGAGTCACCGGCTCACCGTCACACCACTACTAAGAAAAGTTGCTTTAAAATAAGAACGCCACACCATCATTTTTCTACATGTCGTCACAAATATTGAACGCTAGCGCCCCTCGACTGTCCGCCTAATCTTCACTTCTCAGGGCGTGGTTCATTCTCAATTCTTCTTTCTATCATTACACACATATACATCCATTCTATGGATAGACGAGCCGTCGTCATGCCACCGCTAAGAAAAAATGGTTTTAAAAGGAGAATGCTACCATCTTTTTTCTACACATCATCACAAATATCAAATGGTTAGCAACCATACTCTTGAGGGTGTGGTTCCTTGTCTACCCTTCTTTTTGTCACAAACATGCACTTACATCCACTTTTTGGCATAGATGAGCCGTCATCACACCACCACTAAGAAAAGTTGCTTTAGAAGAACTTTACCATATTTTTCTATGCGTATCATAAATATCAAACGGCCCGGGCAGGATGCCTAAATTCACTCTTCAAGGTGGGATTGCTTGTGGATTCTTCTTTATATCACCAACAACGCGCATACATCCATTCTTTGGATAGATGAGCCATCGTCATGCCACCGCTAAGAAGAAAGTGACTTTATTGAAAGAGTTCTGAACGTACATGGTCTTTTCCGCAATTCACTCCCACACATTCCGCTGTGAAAAGCCACTCTTAAATTCGGGTTAGGTACACATCCAAGTGAACAAAAACATCCGCACATTCTAAACTTTATCTTATCGCGGTATCTCTCTAGACGATAGAATGTACATTAATTAAACTATTTAAAATAGATTTTGAGGACAAGGTCTTCTCCAATATTTCTAGTCCTGTGTATCTCCTCAAACTTCATTCTAGACTTTATCTTATATAACAAGATCTCTCCGAGCGATAGAATGTACATTAATTAAAGTATTTAAAATATTGGAGAAGGATGCCTCCACTCCTTTTCTTCTCGATGGATCATGTGGCTTTTCCATAACTCACTCCTGCAGATGCTAACGATATCAGCCTCTTTAAAAGAGGAAACATTGCCGATTTTTATTTTACCTTAGCTAATTTAATTCAGTCCCGCATGCTATCACGATTCACAACTATCAAACGCCGCGGCCCCAAACTTGTGTAGTGGAGTCGACGACACTCCACAGTTGTCCGTTGCGAGCCGCGGCCCTGCTGCTGGTGGGGGAAGAGGTCCGCCCGGCCGGTCCCCGTTTTTATTATAGTAACCACAGCAGCAGCAGGTTTACGGCGGAGAGAGAGAAGGGGGAAGGCTAGGGGCGAGGGAGGAAGCCGCGCCGCAGTCTCTCTCGCAGCCAGCGGCAGTGCAGCCGTGCAGGGCAGAAGCTGCTGCCCCTGCGTGCAGGCGTGCAGCGTGCGTTACGAATTCGGATGTCACTATTTACACATTTTAATTCGAATTCGGATACGAATACGAATATTATCGAATACGAATACAAAACGGATATTTCGATTTCGGATTCGCATTCGAATACTTACTTGATTTATAGCATGGAGTCATGATGAGTATCAATTCATTTGTCGATGGTTTTATAATTGATCAAATCATGTTACAAGTAGAGAGTAATAGATATCTTATTGCAAATAACATATCTATTATTAAATAAATAAATATATCACAATAAATATAAAAATCGATGATTTTATAATTGGTAAAAAATTATGATTAAGACAACTTATCAAAAATATATATTTATTAAATTTTTTTAAGTAATTCAGTATATAAAAATAAATATTTTTCATAGATATATCATTTAAAATTAAAATAAGTGCATTTATACATATAAATATAAATTATTTCTTTAAACATAAATATATTATATTTTAAATTAACATGAATAGACATATTGTAATAATTTTATTTTATTTTTGCATATCACTAATAATATTAGACTAAATAATTTTCATTTGATATTTTTTTAATATTTTAGATGATGTACATCATTTTTAGGTAACAATATTAAAATTAACATCATTTTTAATTACTAATTAGTCATTAAAATAAGTTTTAGAAAATTTCATGAGTACTTTGTTCTACACGGATACCGGATAGTGTCGGATAGTCCATATTTTTGTCGAATACGAATCTGGAACCGGATAGAGAAAGAATTAAAAATCAAATACGAATACATCCGTCTAACGTTCACATTAAAAACGAATACAAATACGAATATCCATATTATAATTCGCATCGAATACGGATTCGAATAATTCAGATATCCAGACATCTGAATCCATCCCTAAGCGTGCGGCCGCCCCCCCCCCCCCTCTCGGAGGCTCCTTCTCTTTTGCTCGCCCTCTCTCTGCCTGCCCCCGCCCCCGGCCTGCTGCCTCCGCTTCCTTTCCTCCCCCACCCACCCGCCCGCCCCCCGAGAGGCAAAAATAAAAAAAAACTTTTTTAAAAATCACTCCCCACCTCGCCTCGCCTCGCCCGCTGCGACAGCGCATACGCCCCCCTTCCCGTTGCGTACACCGTATGTATCTACGGTGACGAGGAGGGGGCGCGGCGCAGCAGTGCGGGTGGCTGGCGAGTGGCGAGCGGACGCGCGGGCGGCCAGGGTTTCGTCTCCGGCGGCGGCGCCGGGAGAGGCGGATCTGGGAGGGATGGGGAACCGGATAGGCGGGAGGCGGAAGGCGGGGGTGGAGGAGCGGTTCACGCGCCCGCAGGGGCTCTACGAGCACAGGGACATCGACCAGAAGAAGCTCCGCAAGCTGATCCTCGAGGCCAAGCTCGCGCCCTGCTATCCGGGCGCCGACGACGCCGCGGCCGGCGGAGGGGACCTCGAGGAGTGCCCCATCTGCTTCCTGGTAAGCGCGCGTCGGGAGATCTCCCTCCACCTCACTCACTCCCCCTCCCCCACCCCATCCCACTCTCAACTCCCACTTCCCCTCCTCCCGCGAATTCCGGCGGTCGCCTTTGCCGTGGCTCCAGTGTTGTGACCTGGACGGCAGGGGAGGAAGCCCCGGCGGGCGGGGTGGGTGCTTATCTGGCCGATTAGCGGTTGGTTCTGTTGGATTTCCGAGTGCCGTTTGCCGCGATTCTGTTGCCGCGGGGGCCGATGGAGGGGCGGGCACGTGGTTCCAGATGGTGTTCCGGAAGCTCCTAGGACCAGGGTTTTCAGTACGCTTAGGCACGTTTTCTAGGCTAATAGCACAATTTGTCCACTAGTCCTGCGAACTGCAGTTACAGTGGCGTCGTATCCTTGTTCTGTGCGCATGTGTTGGCATCTGCGGCTCTGCCTCTGTACGTACATTGTGGCAAATCCGTTGGGGGGATATTCTCGGTTGTGTTTCTGGAAGCTATTACGACTAGCAGGGGTTTAGTACAGTTGGATGTTTTCGTTGCTTGACTGTTTTTTGCTTGATACCACGAGTCGCCAACAAGTATTGCAATGTGCAGTAATGGTGATGGTGTTCTGTATGCCTGTGCTGGTATCGGCTGCTCTGCTAGGGCATTGGTACACGTGCATTGTGCAAAATGTGCAACTATGCCGTCCTAAGATTGCTATTATATGATGCTTTGGTCATGTTGATTGGAGAATCTTCTCAATTTCGTTCGGATGGCTAACTGTTGTGCTATACGAGGTTTTGGTGCCATTGATGTTAATTCCTAGGGCATTGTGGCTTAAGTTATAAACTGACCTGATTCCAAACCAAAAAGTTAGCACTGTACAAAGTCATTGGACACTTTTGACTTGAAAACTAAAACTCCTGTTACATAATGTTAGCATGTGTCTATGCTCAATTTGATTATTTTTTTAGGATATCCTCAATGTTATTGTGGTTCCGCTCTTGCAAACTGGAATCATTATTCTTATTACCATCGATTTGGTTATCTAAAAAGTTGCGCCTGATTCTACTGGATGAAGTATTCACAAGTATTTTGGGTAGCTCTTTCCATTCTCATAAGAAACCTGGAAATGATTTCAGCATTTGGGCTATTTGGCTTTAACTGCTAGATAGAAAACTCAGTTGGTTTATGCAACCACTCTTTGATGTCTCCTTGAATCCTGTCCTGAAAGGATTGTTTCGTGTATTGCAGTACTACCCAAGCCTCAACCGTTCAAAATGTTGCTCGAAAGGGATATGTACAGGTAATACATCTTCCTACAATTGATCCAGCCAGCCATCACCTGACAATATCATTTACACATCTTGTTTGACATTTTTCTAGAGTGCTTTCTTCAAATGAAACCAACTCATACTGCTCGGCCTACACAGTGAGTATCCTTTATTCCATCCCTTATCATCTGTTTATTTTTCTGGGTAAATCTACATGCTATCTCCATCTCATGAGAAATACTTAACTGTTGAAGATGCCCATTCTGTAAAACACCCAATTATGCTGTGGAGTATCGTGGTGTGAAAACGAAGGAGGAAAGGAGCATAGAGCAGTTTGTAAGTCTTATCTATTAGTGCCACCATCTTCCATTTACAAGTTGCCGTTTTCTGTAAGTATCAAGACTGCAGTATGCATTTTCTTAAGTTTTTGTATAACATATTGCAGGAAGAGCAGAAAGTCATAGAAGCACAGTTGAGGATACGCCAGAAAGAAATTCAAGATGAAGAGGCTAAGCTGAAAAGAAAACAGAGCAGGTGTTCTTCTAGCCGGACAGTAACCCCAACGAAAGAAGTGGAGTATCGAGATATTTGCAGCACATCCTTTTCAGGTTAGCAGTGGATGTGACTAACATGCTCAGTAGCAATGCTATCTTTCTGCAACTTAAACTCATAACCTACAATGTGATATTGTAATGTCCTTTGCAGTGCCATCATATCAATGTGCTGAGCAAGGAACTGAATGCTGTTCATCTGAACCTTCGTGCTCTAGCCAGGCTAGCATGCGGCCTTTCCATTCTAGGCATAACCGGTATGTTTATGTTATACGTTTGATGTCTCATATGAAAACATCTGACCTTTGTTTGTTGCAACTTTTAGTTTGCAAGTTTAGATATTACTTAGTCTTGTGTTTTGACAGGAAAGTATGCAACTATTGAGATCAATATGGTATCTAACAACCATGCCACCTTTTTTTTTACAGTGATGATAATGTTGACGTGAATCTGGAGGATATGATGGTTATGGAAGCGATTTGGCGTTCCATTCAGGTTAGTTTGTAGGAACTATTTACAATAATATATGCAGTGCATGACTTGAATAATATTATGAATGCTAATTTGTTGGGTCAATTATCATGTAGCAGCAGCATCTGTAGTTTAAGAAAGCACGCTGAGAGTGGGGTGCTTTTTAAATAGTTATACGGCAACTCTTTTAAAAAAATATGATTGTGTTGATGTTACATGTATTGGTGAATTATGACCTGTCATGGAAACTTTGCATTTGTCTGTTGCAATGCTAACATGACGGACTAATTTGCAGATATGCATAGCCATGTTACTGGGTAATATAGGGTTTTATCAGTTCATCTTTACTTTTTTTGCCTTCACTTTATTGTAGATAATTATTTTATCTTAATTTGTAATGGTTCATTGTGAATCCAGAGTTTGGTTGTTCATGTTTTCTTTCGCTACGGAATCTCGGCTCTCTATTTTCTGAATATCAAGTTGAACTGATACTATTGTTACGATGTTTGCATGAGCTATTAACTCCATAATTTTTAGCCAATTGTTTACGTTTCAAACATGCCTCCTTTTTACATCTAACTTAGGGAATGGACAGTGTAGTTTGACTGGTTTTGTTACATGAATGAATAGGACTCTTTGTGAACAATTCATATTGATCAAATTGTCTTATCTGCAACCACTCTTGTCCAAGAAGAGGACTGTAAAAGGCTTAGCACGTCTACCTTTGTTCAATTGTTCTGGTGCCAGTTGAGTCAAGAGCTGCTTGGTTGCGTAGCCAGCAGACAAAGCATTCTGCAGTAGTTAATTTTGAACCAGTACCTTAACTAAAGTTTGGACTAAATCTGATGTGCAGTATTTGACCCTGTGCCGTGAGAATTTGCTTATGGCCCTTAGAAGTGCCATATTTAGTTTGTGCAGACATTTTTTTATGATGAATTGACAGTTATCGTTTTCTTCGTACTAATTGTTGTTTCCTGCTTACTGCTATTCTGTGTTTGCCCTGAATCTAAGGTAACTCAAGAATTTTTTTGTAGTTAATGTTTTGCAAGTAACTGTAGTCCATATGGGTCTGTCCAGAGGCTTATGATGCTTTTGCATTTTTCATTTCATTTGAATAGCTTTTTCTGGGTATATGAAAGTAGAGTGACTAAACTAAAATTATTAGTGGACGTGGTTTCTTTGTTTAGTGAGTTTTGTGTACAGTTGTCTTCTTATAAAGCTGACAATTCCCTTTAAACCAGCTCTTGCCTATTATTTCTTATTTCTTTCAACTTGCAAGTGACAACCAGCAATTGGCGTTCAAGTAACATGGAACACATGGGGACTGTGGTCAAGAGTACATACATAGTGTTAAGTATTAACTGGGATGATTTCAAGAACTAGTAGCTTATCAGGGCATTTCTATGATAAATAACTTTAACATTACTCCTAGGCCGTTTGTCATGGCAGTATTTTGGATTTGTTTTCGTAAAGAATTTTCTGTATAGGAGGTGTTAATTGACAAGATCCTTCTGAAATTCCTTTTGAGATTGGTTTTTTGTTTACTGTATTAAATTGAAACCATAGTCTTATCTTTGAAATTTATGTACTCCCTCCGGTTTGGTAAAAGAAGTCGTTTTGGACAAGGTTTGAGTCAAACATTGGGACTATAAATCATGAATAACTTTTAAGTTGTTAAGTTTGGAAATGTGAAAACTACATGAATAGATTTGTCTTGTAAAATACTTTCATAAAAGTATACATATGTTAGTTTTTAATAATTATTTTTAGAAAAATAGGAAGTCAAAGTTGTACTTTGGAGACCGTGTCGCTGTCCTAAACGACTTCCTTTACCAAACCGGAGGGAGTATTTGCTATGTCAAAGCAAAGTTTATATCTGTTTCTTTTTTGTTTTTATTACTTTAGCAGGAACAAGGACATCTAGTAAATCCTGTCTGTGGCAGCTACTTTCCTGTAATCGAGCCACAGACACGTGAAAGGCAGGCATTCCTTCCAACCACTCTTATGGAAATGCCTCATCCTGGTGGATATTCCTGTGCGGTTGCGGCTTTGGCTGAGCACCAGCCACCCAGCATGGATTTCTCTTACATGGCTGGCAGTAGTACATTCCCAGTCTATGACATGATCCGCCGACCATGCAACATCTCCGGTGGAAGCATGTGCGCTGTAGAGAACAGTTCACTAGACACCTGGAGCGGGATCGCACCGAGCTGCAGCAGAGAAGTGGTACGAGAGGAAGGGGAGTGCTCAGCCGATCACTGGTCGGAGGGCGCAGAGGCAGGAACAAGCTATGCCGGATCGGACATCATGGCGGACGCAGGGACAATGCAACCATTGCCTTTCGCGGAGAATTTCGCCATGGCTCCAAGCCACTTCCGTCCGGATAGCATCGAGGAGCAGATGATGTTCCCCATGGCCGTGTCACTAACAGAAGCTCACCATGGTAGGGCGCACCACGCGCAAGGGATGGCATGGTTGTAAGTTGTAACTCTAATTTTGACGCTTGGCTCTGCCTGCCCCATTCTCTTGCGCTGCTCCCCCCTCCAAGCCTCTGCTTCCTTTTGCCACCTCTTTTGGCATCTTGTTCTTTTCTTTCTTTCTTTCTTTTTGCATGTGTTCTTTGATGGCTTGATATAGATCTTGCTATAGTCGTCCATTGTCATTGTTATATGTATGTAAAATGGAATATGTGGAAATAGAAAGAAAATGGGTCAAAAGTTTTTGCCGGTAGGATGCGCAGTGTGTTTCGCAATTGCGAGGCATTCTAGATGTTGCAGCCCTGCAGGTAGGTACACTCTTGGCCCTGGGAAATGGAAGAAGTGCGCTTCAGCTTCCAACTATTCTCTTCCAGCTGACATGTTCCTGAATCTTGTGTAAGTAGGACACAGGAGCGGATGTAAAGATGCTTTGTTTGTGTCGAAAATTTCATCTAGACTCTGAACTGATGGAAGAATCGGCTCAACTTTCAGAGTCCGATCTGGTTATGATCCTCGAGATTGTTTATGCTTCTGGTATCTGAATTGTAGAAACAGTTCCAGATGAAGAATGGCTTGGCAGACTAGCGACCAATTTTGTCCACGCCACAATAGGCAGAGTAATTTCAGCATTGAGCATGTCGGAACAGTTGGACATGGATCCCAAACCGTGAGGTTGACAAAAGGAGGTAGGTTGCCTCCTTGGAGAGAAAGCATCATGTGTTGAGTTGCTTGGAGCAGCAGGTGTCAGGTGAGAACTGCCTCGGATGCCGACGGCAGCGTGCAAAGATGGCCGGACTGGGACGTGGGGACTTGGGTAAGAATTTTGTACGCTTTGGACCGATTTTCCACAGAACCCAAAATGTGTCCCTTCTCTAAAACGTGAGCCAAAGGCCACCCAAAGAAAGGCTGCTCGGTACACCAAAAAAAAGGGAATGTTTTGGGTGGGAAAATGAGGTTTCTGGTTTGAAATGCGGCCCATGAGCACCCGGGAGGGCAAAAAGGGTTTCGCCAATGCACACCGTGCCACACGTGAGTCTGGACTAATGCCAGATTCTAGAAAACAAAAGTTGTTTAGAGAAAACGTGATGCATGCATCAGATGAAAATAATTCAGCAAGAACAATCTAAAATTTGTTAATCTTCTCTTTTTGTTACGTCCATAAGGCTTTATATTTGCGAAACTCTTGCAATTTTTTTTTCACAGTACAATTTCAAAACGTACTTGATGTCGTTGAATTAGGCACACGCTGAGCCATGTTCTTCGCAAAATCCCTAATTAAAGTAGCCAACTGGAGACTACCAAGCGGGGACCCACATGTCCGCGACGCACCAATAATCCCGTTCCCCGCTCTCTCCATTTCCCCCTCCTGGTATCACAATCATCATCACATTATCTACCGGTGCCGCGTCCAAAATCATGACGTCCTGTCCTGTCCGTGTACCAAAGTGAAAAAAAGGCCCACATCACCATCATCGATCTTGCGAGAACGGAAATTCTCCCGGACAATAATCTCGCATCTTTCCACAACGGTGAGCTGAGGACAAGGGAAAGGCAGGCCCCTGGCAGGAATAGGCATTGCCCTACCTGTCGTCCGATCGTGTATCCTCCTCACATCCACAGGAAGCAACAAAGATGAGATGGAAGTCATGGAACGAAAGGGCTGCAGCGGCCAAAGCGTGTTCGGGTACGTAGATTGTACTGGGCCCACTGGGGATGGATGCAAATCGTCGTCGCACCATCAAAAAGCCATGTAGCAATGTAGAACTAGCGGATGTAGAACTAGGACGGTGATTGATCGTTTTCGGCTTCTTTGCTGGTATGCACTAGCCGATGATGGGGCGAGCATATATAATTGAACTGAACGATTTTCCATCTTTCTGAACCTGTGCAAATAGAAGTCGTGTCAAATTGGGGGTAGCATGCAGTGTGTATCTAAATGAAAAATACTTTAGGAAGGATTTGATAATTTTTACTACTATGCGAACACTGGCGGAGTTGAGTGTTGGCCAAGGTGGGCTGTGGCCCTCCCTTGGTCCAAACAAATTAAATAGCTCCCATATACTTCCTCCAATAATTGTTTTTCTCAGCGCATGTAGGAGCGCATGCTAACTGCTTTACTCCATGAGTAATTTTACATGCAACGTTGCAGCGCATGCATGCATAGCCCCAGGGGCGTCGCTTTGTTATATTGTCTACACCACATGCATGCTAACTGCTTTCCAACAAAACAATAATCAGATGGCGCATCTTCCTGCTCGGCACCTCGGCTGCTGGTGCTCATCAGGCCATTCTTAAGCTTTCTCATAAACCATCTCATAGCATTTTTAGTTGGTGAACAGTTCATGCTAGCTCTTCTTCAAGAGCTATCTCGTACAATTTTTTTTTATGTAGTTTCATCTCACAGGACACGTTACAGAAGTGGTTCTTTCTATGAGCTAGTAGTTGTCTCAACCATTGGAGGAGACCTTAGTGAAAGTGTTATGAACACGATTACCTAGAGTGACACATCATCTAAAAAATTTGAAATTAGGATGGAACACCTCCTTCTCAATGCATAGTTTCATCATAAAACTCATTTCGCATCTCTCTTTGTTAATACATTGCCAATCATAAAAAATGCTAACATCATATATTTAATACCCATAAAACTCTCACTAAGGATGGCCTCAACCCCTCGCCTCCGCCCCAAGAACTCCGTCTGAGCTTGCCGCTCCTGGTGGCCTCCGCCGCTCACCGCCAATGGCTAATCCCCACTCGCAGCCCATCCTATGTAAAATGCCCCCCCCCCGTTCCATTCCTAGCTCCGCCACTGTATGCGAACATAGTTATATATCAAAATGACTAGTAAAAACGTATGAACCTAAAGATACCAAAACGTCCTACGATCTGAGACGGATTAAGTAAATGAAAAAAATCCAATCAATTCACATCAAGAAAAGAACCACCCATATTTTCTTTTCGAAGTGATCCTTATGTCTCATATACGTGACATCACAAACATTAAAGATTGAACCACATCTAAAGAGCGCTTTTAAGTGTGCATTTGGCAGAGTTTCTGGAGCTTGTTTTAGCAAGAACTCTACCAAACGGTTTATTAGAGAGAAGTTATTCTATGATGCTTTTGTTAAATGATTCTCTAAAATGAACTAAAAGGTTGGAAGCTGAGAAAAATAGTTTCGTCTCATTATGTGAAGTGATTTTCCATCTTGATTTTAAGAGTTTATGATAGAGAATCAAAGAGATAATCACTTCTTAGATTCATCTCCCATATAGAGAATCGGAATCACATGGAGCTCTACTAAATGAACTCTCAACGTTAACACATCCGAAACACGTCGTGTAACAGTGACTAGAGATAATATAGCAATATGTTTTAACTTAATTCTAAATTGGCCTTTAACACATCCGAAACGTTCCAAAAGGGTATATATGGTAGTACAAAGAGAAGGGTTTTTTCCCTTCTTAATTCGTAATCAATGCGTAGTACTACCGGTTGTTGTGTTGTGGTCTTTCAGAGAAAGGAAAAACTGCACGACACAACAAATCAGGTTGCCCCTGATGCAAAAGCGCAGCAAATCCCCGGCTGGTGGCTTCCGCGGAAGGCCATTGGGCGAGGAGGCCACCATGTCATGTGGGGAGGAGAATTGAGAAGTGTCTTTGCGCGTGAACAGCACGGGTCAACGGCACAGGTCAGCCCCACTCTTATCATTGGCCGCTTAATTTGGTTGCCTAATCAGGATCGTATAATTTGGGGAATCTCCTTTTTTTTTCAGGTTATGCCCTGCCATGTTGACCCCATCTGCGTCATTCGTGGACCAGAAAGAGTTTAATAGGGTTAATTCCGTCCCAACGAGTCCGCAGGAGACAGGAGGGGAATTTGCTACATGCACACACCCTGCGCCCATTTTTTTTCTATGCATGAACATGCTCGTTCTTATACTCTTTCCGTTCTTAAATATATGATGTTTAGAACAAACAAATTAATATGTATTTTTTTACAAAAGAGCATCCTAAACTTTTTTCTAAATACAAGAAGACGACATATGAGAGTAAATTTTAAGAGTGATGAATTCTCAAACTCGGATGTATATAATTCAACAGTTTGTTATGACTAGCTTGCCAAGATTATTCTGGTCTCCTTCATCTCGCGCGGTCATTGTACTTAGCTTTCGTGCCTGTGTTTGGATGGGGGTGAAATTTTTTCATCCCCTATTAAATGCAACTTTGACCACAAATTAAGAGTATTAAATAAAATCAGTTTCCAAAACTACCTTCACAACTCTAGGTAAATTTCCGAGACAAATCTAATGAGGTCGTTGACCGTGTAATTAGAGGATGGTACTGTAGCATCATTGTAGCAAATCATGGATTAATTATGCTCATTAGATTCGTCGCGCAAAGTTGCACTCCTGTGAAAAAGTTTTGCAAATAGATTTCATTTAGTCCTTCATGTATGAAAGATTCTTTTTGGGTGGAAAAAAAAATTTCCCCTAACCAAACACAGGCAGTAGTCATCTTGCATTTAATTCCAAAGTCACATCTTACTCTCCTTTTCCCTTTCATTAGATTAGTCTCGATGAAAGTTTCGTAGAGTTTTATCATCATTAATTTCACATTAGTAATCTTGCTGACTTGGTAGAGTATACTGTATATGAGAAGGGGGAGAGGATCGATTTTCATTTTCATGAAACGAGAGAGAAGAAGTATACTAATTACCAAATTGCAATATTGATAGTAGTACAATGAATTTGTGCATTGAAATTGACCTTAAGTCACTGGTACTGGGCTGCAAATTCATTGTACAATAACAAAACAAGTTTCCTACGATTTGCACTGTGAACAACCTTTTGAATGCATGTGGAAGATATGAGATGGGATGGGCATTCAACGGTCATGGCTGGACCATCCCTCTCACCTACACGGGCATTAATAACCCGGCTGCTGCCTGTGCCTGGTGCTCCCCTGCAGCGTCGTCACTGGCGTTTTCCCTTGAAAAAGCGGGCAGGGCTTTGTACGCGAGCGCCTGCACGGCGAGCAGGGAGACGGGGAAACATCATGGGGATGGGCGCAGTACAAAAATCGGCCCATGGCGCCTAGTACTCCCTTGTTTGTATCTTTTTGTTCTTTTGAGGAAGCAAGACATGTGGTGGTACGCTACACCACCCCCAGCGCCGGACCGCCGGTACAGAATCATCACCACTAGGTCCAGGTACGGCACCATTAAATTTTCCTCCAGGGAAGCCGGTGAGGTGAGACCAGACCACCCCTAAACTTCTCTTCGATCAATGCCAGATGGGTGTGTAGCAAATCCATTTTCTTTTGCCTCCCTTTTTATGTTGTTATTATTGCATAGTAGAGCTTTTAAGGAAATCATCGTGCACTTTTTGGCACTCATTTGTTCTAATATATTTTTTAGTTAGGAAGAGGTCATCTTCAGGTTTGTGGCTTGCTTTATGTAACATCTTTTTAAGAATTGGACAATAAGGACAGGACAAGTCACCTGATTTTGGACACCATGTCAAAAAAGAGTGCTAGCTCTACATATTCAAAGCAAGTGCTTAGTTCCACCCAAATTATCTTCAGAAAAAAGTGAGAGTACCAAAAAAAATTCAATCTTTTTGCTGTCAAATGTTTGAATTCAAAGAGAAGACCTTTAATTTAATGTTCAATGTTTGGTCTTCTTTTCTCCTTCAGACAAGATGAAAAGTCACAAATAATTAAAAATCAGGAAAATTTGCCACAAATAATACTATCTAGTTATAAACAAGTGATGTTGACATTGGCACGACCAGAAAAGCACAACTATAACTAATAATATTTTTACAAAAATATTTGTAAAATATAGTAAAAGCATACTTTTATGAAAGAAAACTGCGCATGTCATTTTGGAATATTCAAATGACTTTTCAAATATATACCATGCAAACAAAATTTGATCAACAGGCTGAATACAACCTCAAACACAACACATATTTGTGACTGTAGGAAATATTAAAAAAAAACCACTTTGGAGATGAGAAAAAAGAGACCGAGGACACAATAAAAAAAATGTTCAACTGCACCTTTTTCTTCAAATATCAATCACACAGATTTAGTTGCCTTGCTAGTTGGAATAGCCATGCTTATCCTCGGCCTAATCCTTTCTATTTGAGGCAATCCAATCCAACCTAGCTCACCTCTTTTCCAGGGAATGGAATGGTAGATGGGTTCAGACATGCCCTTTGACCCCGTGCACAACTCCAGATCAATCTGGTAGTGGCAGATGGGTATAATAAAAAAGATAATAAAATAACTATCATTTTCCACCGTAGATCGCCTCATCAAACGGCCAGAAAAATTCGCAACGTCCCCCTCGGATCCGCCGTTTTTTTCCTTTGGAAGCCAAGCAGGTGCGCTGAGCGTAGCAAATTCACCACACCCCCCGATCGAGAGCAGAGCAGCAGCAGCAGCAGCAGCAGCCGGCAGCAGAGAGCACAGTAGCCAAGCGACTGTGAGAGCATCCGAGCCCCCCCAGTGCTAGCACCACCACTCCCGATTCCCAACCCCCCACCTCCTCGGCTTTCGCCTCCGGCCTTCTCCGCCGCCGCCTCCCTCACCCTGCCGCCTCCACCGCCGGAGGGGCGCCGTTCCGTCTCCCGGCCTCGATCCCCCCCAGAGCTGCCGGCGGTCGCCCGGCTCCTCCTGCTCCTGCTTTTACCCGGCTGGAGATCCGCCCGGAGTGGCACATTCCTGCTCTCGGTAAACCCTAGGCGCGACTGCTCTCGGTTCCCCACTTGTTTTTGCTGCGAAAAATCGAATTTTTAGGCTGGGGATGAGGCCACTTCTTGCGCGCGGCCGATGCTGGGAATCAATGGAATCCGTCCGGTTTTTTTCCTGCTGATGCTCGTGTCGGTGGGGTCGAGTGGGGAATTTTTAGTGGGCGCTGTTGGCATGTGGTTCCGTGCTGGGGATCTGGGAGCTTCTAGGGTTCTCATTTTGAGATTAGGGATGGACAATCTGTCAGAAATTCCTCATTTTGAGCTTTTTGCTCTTGTGAGTGTGCTGCTGTGCACATGCAACTATGCTAGATGTTTGTTCTCCTGTTGATTCTTCAAGGTGTAGGTTCACAGGTGTTTCTCTTGATCTCATGCTCTGATGCTGCCGCGGGAGAAATTACATCTGAACACCAGGGCACCTTTTGGGAATCTGGATGTAGTTTGCTGGATGAGAACCCGGACACATTTTAGGAGCTGTTTCGGTTAGTTGGTCCAACCACATTGCACATGCTCTGGATGCCCGAATGCTTGATTTATAGGAGAACATTGGGGTATTACAGTGGTGTTGCAAACCATTCATTGAGTTTGATTTGTTTTTCTGGGCATAGTATTTTTATGTAATTAACCAATTAGCGTGTGTGGTACCTGCATGGAGTTTATAGTTTTGTTTTTTTTTCTTCGGGTCTAGGTAGGATCTCAATGTAAGGAGTCAAGGGCCTATTTATACCTAGCTTCAGCCTGTGGGCTTGCGAGCTGAAGCCATGGTCAAATAGGTGCGAGCTTGTTGAGATCATCATATATGGTTCATCCAACTTTATACTAGAAGCCTCCAAATGATCTGAATTAAGCAAGAGCAAGCCCCAGTCAGTTTTTTTTTAAAGTTCAAGAAGCTATTTTTTTTTAGCCTGACCTAACCTTTGGAGGCTCAAGATTTTTCTTGTTTTTCGTCCATTTTTATAACAACAGAAAATGTAGGCTTACTTTTACCCCTTATATGCTCTTTTCTGCAGGTCAATAATTATTCTGGAATGTTTTTCCGAGTTGAAGTAGAGAACTTCTGGCGCTGGATATCAGTATTCTGTTAGGGACATGCTCCAACCAAGGGAAGCTGATGTGCCTGTGCTCTTTCTTGTCTTCATTGTGCTTCCTGTGGTAGCTTATTTTCTTCTTGGAAGATGGCATGAAGCTGCAAGCAAGAAGGCAAGAGTAAGTGTGCTTGCGCAGCGAGCCGCGGAAGAAGCCTTTAGAGTGGAAACAATGGCATGCCCGGACGTTATGCCTCCAGGGCCTCCTTTAAGAACTATGCCCTATTTCAGACCTGCACCTTCATTGAGACAGGAATTCCATGAATGCGCAACTTGCCATGCCCCTGCAAAGACACGGTGTTCCAGATGCAAGTCTGTTAGATACTGGTAAGCTTCTTTCTTTTGTACTTCCTTAAGAAAGCACTTCGGCTAGGTCTTTGAGTCTTATTTATCATGTACTGTTTATTGATTATAATCAATTTGTTCACCGAAAGACATGGTGCCTGATCAGGCTTCTTTGAAATTCAAATATCTGGTTCACTTCTCATCTTTTTTTTCATTTTATCTAACCTGTTCCACATAGCAATATAAACCATTCTACTAAAATGATGGGCGTACAATATTTAAATTATATGAGACGGAATAGAAAATTTGAACCACTTTCACTCATTTGTTGACTGTTCTTTTGCCATGATCCATCTTTGCTATTCATAGGAGACATTTTTCCCTATTTATTAATCATTCATGTTGTAAGTTGTTAAACATGTCGATAACTTAAAGGTCTAAGCATGACTCTGACCCGCTTTTCTTATGATCAAAATATGAGAACTCTTGATTTTCATTAGCGTGACATAGATTCTTAATTAAGGTCCCAGCAGTTTTAGATGCTAGCTCTGTTGATAAATAATGAACACAGAATCCATTAATTTTTTGTTCTCTACTATGCTAGACCTTAATAATGACCTTTTTGGATTGATTTCTTTATCCTTACCTATATATATCCATCCAAGTTGTTTGTACCTTGCTGTGTAAAAGGGCCATGCTTATTATGCCATAATTTGTACAACCCAGTTGAGTTGCCATAAGGTGACTGTTTACTTTGGATTTGAGCAACTAGTCAACAAACTACTCTACAAATAACCACACATTGCAGCGCACTATTTGCTATTTTGTTTGAGATGACATTGGTGACATGACTTATTTTCTCTTCTTATTTTCACCTAGTTCATCTGATAGTACATAGGTTGCCTGATTTAATGGCACTTCCTTATTGAAATATCATGCAGAACATCATGTTGTTTGGATAACCATGTCTGAGTTGAAGCTAACTGACCGACCCGTTTCTGGAGCTCAGGTTGATATTTAGCAGTAGGGCCTAGGAAATACTTTTGCCGTTTACTACTTTAGCCTTCCTCAGTGTAGCATTAATCCTTCCTGGCTGTATTTTGTATTAGACTACTAAGTAGGCTTGATCCTACTGATTGATTACATTGAATTCACCGGAATGACTAATTGGTCAAGTTGTTAAATGTACTTACCACCACATCATCACAGTAGATCTAGCGTATGATTAGAAGTACCCATGCAAATATAGGCTCCTCTGACATAATATGATGTTCTTTGCGATTGATTGATTTGGATTTTTATGCACCATGAATTCTTTTTCTTACCATGCTAACCGTCTTCATCATGTCATAACTACTGTATACATTATCTTGCCCCTATTGCCAAGGACACCTTGTAACTCTGTTTTGAATGTTATGCAGCTCTGGAAAGTGTCAAATAATACACTGGAGGCAAGGGCATAAGGAATCATGCCAAAAATGGATTGGTAGTGGGTCTAGCAGCTTTGGTGGATCTGGCACTGATGCTTCTGAACAGATGCCCTTCTTGACTAACTTAAATTCACCTCTTCCGGGTGGTGACATTCACTTGCGCGACATGAATTTTGATACTTTATCAGAGCCATCCTTTCCCACAACTGATGGCTTCAATCTTGATACTGATCCATTTCCAGCAGACAGAAGCAACATGAATAAATCAAATCAAGGTCTTCATACGAGTGAGAATGGTGGTGTTGGTGTATCATATGAAAAGAACAATCACAATGCTGATGATGAAACCCGCTCTTCCGTGATTTTATCAGGAAGCAAGGTATTTTAGCAAGCTCTTACAATTCACTTGCCATTCTTCTGCCTACATGTTTGTCTTAGATAATTCAATCTTTTTCTTTATGGCTGCAGGTGTCAAACAACTATTTTGGTTGTGCAGATGTGATGAGTGGTAATGGCGATGGAACTTATCCTGTCAAAAGTAATGCACAGCAACCTAACAGCAGTGCTCCTGAAATAAGGAAACGGACAAACGCAAGCATCACAATTTATGAGCCTGACATGGGTGTCTATTTAACTTCCGATATGGTCAGTTCTTGTGAGGGGCCATATGCTTCTGCAAGTGAGCCACTGCAAAGGAGTTTGTCATCTGGAAGAACTATTGGGAAAGCAAATGTGGTGAATAAGAGACCTCCATGCCCATCGGGTAAGGTGGCTAAATTACAGATGTCACAGGAGAGGGTGTCTACATCATATCAAAATGATGGCCACGAGAAGAACCCTTGCAACAAAAATGACCAAAGTTAGTAAAGAGAGTTCCCTGATTAAATGAGCTAGCTTTATCTTACAGTGCTCTCAATTATCTCATATAGTTACTGCATTGTCCAGGATCTGCGCAAACAACTGAACCAGCAAGCAGCAACCTACAAGGATGCAATGGAATCTCAAAGTTTGGAGCATCCAAGGTTGAAGTTTTAAAGAAACCCTCAAAATTTCTCAAAACTAGCCTTGTGGGATTGATCAATGATAATAAGAGGAATAAGGTTCGGAATAATCTATAATCAATCTTTCCTGTGACTGCTTTTCGGTTTGTTTACAAAATGAAGGTTTTCTTTCTAAATGTCACTTCAGGTATTGTTCCCATATGAAGATCTTGTCAAGTTTTTTCAGTATGAAGCACGTGGTATTTCTCCTAGAGGTCTTTTCAATTGTGGAAACAGGTAATGAACATTTTGTTTATGGGGATAGTAAATTTTTATGTTTCTATTGTGTACTTTTGTCAAGATGAAGAAACATTGTTTTGGTAAAAGTGTAAATACATCTAGCGATATGAGTGCAGGTCAGCAAATATGAAAAATCCGGGGACCTTTTAAATGATGCTGGTGCCTTTTGGTACTCGCTTTGCGTCGCAAAATAAGAAAAATTCCAAATGAGTTTGATGGTGGCTGCAGAAGGAATAGGGGAATTTAAACAAGTAGAGTGGCTGAGGGTCCTAGTAGCTTGGGAACAAGAATTTACTTCACAGTGGTTATATTGATTAAATTTGTGGGATGATTATCACTCATTAGTCTTTGTTTGCCCACATATACTACATATGGGATAATAATGTTGGCCCTCCAATCTGCAACTCTCAAGTGAGCAACAAGATCACCTTCACACCACACAACACTTAGCTAGAGATAGAAGAAGGGGTGAGCACAGAATACACACATAACACACACAAGTTGCAGCAGTGTTGCTGCTGCAACTGCTCTCTGAAACATGGCAAACTAACTGAATTGCATTGCCTTGCTAGCTAATACATATACACAACTCTAGCTACCAACTACAAGGTACACTGGTACATCTACTCTCTACTATTACCAACTACATGAAGTCAGCCACTACTTAGCATTGCTACTACCTTCTTGGTACTTCTACCAACTACTTGTACTATTGCCGTACTACTACTAATGCTGGATGGACAGCAAGAGCTGACCTGAGCATTATGCATAGAGAGGGCAAAGGAGCAGCAGATTATGTAGGGCCTAGCATAGGTGTACTTGATATATATAGAACAGAAATAAAATTCTTTTAATATGCAACTCTGCATGAATATATGAATCCTAGTATATATTTGGTTACCAAAAAGTATGACAGTCAATTAATCGGAGGATAACATAACATCAACGCACAATTGGCAAAGAAGAGTAGGGCCTAAGAATGTTAACTTATGAAATGAAATATGGCACAGTTTCTTGATAAAATGGATTCGCTAATTTGAAAATAAAATGCTTCAAGCAATCAAGCTGAACCAATATCCTTATCTGTTTTATATACAACTGACTAATATCGGAATCTTACTGCAATAAGAGGAACATCAGAAATATTGATTTGAGTTACTGTCTTAATTTATCCAAGTAAATTTGTAATAAATGTTTTGTCCTTTCTTCCCCTTTTTGCAATTTGTCATTATTTTATATTTACTTGTTTATTAGTCAGCCACTTATCTTGATTATCCTTCATTTTGCAGTTGCTATGCTAATGCTGTTCTTCAGTGTCTGATGTGCACAAAGCCACTGATGATCTACCTGCTGCTGAGATTGCATTCAAAAGACTGTAATACTAAAATCTCAAATAGCTATTTCCCTCTCAACTGCTTATACTTGTGTTTTTTCTCTGACTTCAGTTACTATCTTCTTTTAGGTTGCTCAAAAAATTGGTGTCTTATGTGTGAACTTGAGCAATATGCTTCAACTTTACGAGAAAGTGGTGGACCCTTATCTCCAAGTAGAATTCTTTCCAATCTTAGGAATATTGGATGTCGCTTGGGTGGTGGAACTCAGGAAGATGCTCATGAGTTTTTAAGGTATCGTAACTGTTACACGCTTGTTTTTCATCCTTTTGATCTCTTGCTGATGTTTTACTTACCGCAGTCATAAAATTTTAACACTTTCCTCTTACTGTAGTATGTTAGAAGAAAAAAAACGTTTTAATAGAAGTTCAAAATTTGATAAAACAATGCTTTCCTCTTGAACAATCTGTTAGCAGTTTAAACTAGTTTTGTATTTATTCTTCTTTAATGAAATGATGCGCAGCGCTCTTGCGTATTCGAGAAAAAATCGTTGACCATATGCTTTAATTTGAACACCACCAGACATCTTGTGATGTCTATGCAAGCAGCGTGCTTGGATGGGCTGGGTGGTGAGAAGCATGTTGAACCAAGTTTGCAGGAAACAACACTGATACAACAGATGTTTGGTGGCCGTCTTAAATCCAAGGTAACTTGAAAAAAAATCTCAGATTTGTGGCTGAGTTTGCATTTCTTTTTACATTTAGATGGTAGTTTCTTTAGTCATGTACCACACTCGTAACTATGCGTTTTACGTAGTAAATACATTTTCATTTGTAATGAAAGCAAACATTCTCACTGAGTGCTTCCTCTTCAATTCATACCAACCCTCTAGTTTTATCTTTACTCGGTCCATGACATTGGTTGATCTATGATATACTAATTAAGTTTTGTTCATGAAACAAGGTTAAGTGCCTCAGATGCTATCACGAGTCTGAAAGATATGAAAATATAATGGACCTTACTTTGGAGATTCATGGCTGGGTGGAGTCATTGCAAGATGCTTTGACGCAATTCACAGCTCCTGAAGATTTAGATGGAGAGAATATGTATAAATGTGGAAGGTAGTGCTGCAACAGGCCACTGTGATCTTGTTACCCATCATTGCAGTTGGACCACAACAAAAGTTGAAGTCTATTGAAATTTTGGATTTTTAATGCAGGTGTTCTGCTTATGTCAAAGCTAGGAAGCAATTGAGTGTGCATGAGGTGCCAAACATATTAACAGTTGTTCTGAAAAGATTTAAGGTGATTGTTAATTGAATTTCATGCGATACCATTTTTTTTTCTGACAAGTATTTGTACTGGGTGTAATGTCCTACCAGGTTTTTTTGGGCATGTATTTGCATTTTCTTTTGCTGTTCTTTTTAGATGCACATTTGTTGGTATTGGGTAATGTTCATTTGACCACTTCATAAAAGAATTTGATGACGTTATGCTCTGCACCTTACTCCAAATTGTAACTAATCCTACATTTATAGTTTAGAATGTTTATGGTTAAACTTTCAAAACTTTGATTGATACTACATACAAAACTGTTTGAATTCGTGCATAGAAATCATAGAATATTTACCATAGAATCATACTTCTGTGTTTGCCTTTTCAATTTTTTACTAATATGTACTAGTTAGGGAAAAAACGTTCAAAACTGCAAGTGTATGTTTTAGATTATCAATGTCCAACACTGGTGCTGAAGCACCTTTGGAGCAATTTTCATATGACCTCCTTTGTTGGTTGACTTGGATCAGTTATAACATGACTCATGCTCTATGCTTGAGCTGACAATTGCCAGCTGTTTGAATGTTTCTGGGTGGAAGAACTAAATGAACTTTGTTTTATTACTTCAGACAGGAAAATACGGAAAGATCAACAAATGTGTCACTTTTCCTGATATGTTGGACATGGTTCCTTTCGTGACCGGTTCTGGTGATAACCCTCCTCTTTATTTCTTGTATGCCGTGGTTGTACATGTGGATACAGAAAACGCATCATTCTCTGGGCACTACATATCATATGTCAAAGATATGCAGGGTACATGGTTGAGAATTGATGACTCAGAGGTATGTTTTACAATAAACTCTATAAGTAGGCTAAGAATCTGTTGTATACAAATTGTGAGAAGTTACTATGCACTTGTGAAATTCCTTTTATAGATTATGAGTGTATTATAAGGGCACTGAACATACCATGAGCAGTTTTGATTACGAATGTTCTGTCTGCATGATGTAATTTGGTGTTAATTTCTTTGGTGCACATAAATACATAATCGTTCATTGTGCATTTCATTCTGTTGGCGTCAGAGTGTTTTGTGCTGATAACTGATTTCACATGTACTAGTATGGCCTTTGCTTTGTAGGTTTTTATAGGCTCATTGAAATGATGAAAAGGGGGAAAATAGAGTTATATGATGTCATGTGGCAACTTTTTTTTTTGTTCCATATGTAGGTCCAGGTTGTATCAGTGAATCAAGTTATGTCAGAAGGTGCATATATGCTTTTCTACTTGAGGTAAATATAGCCAACATGTGATGTGTGTTGAACCCAAATTACAATTTGGAGTATATCTCTCTCTGCACTATGCAGCAGTCTCATTTTTTTTGTAAAACATTGCTCAGGTCTTTTCCCCGACCACCAAGAATATACATTGAGAAGGGGCTCTTGCCTGTTTCAACATCTGGAAAGCGTCACACATCAAAATCCTCCAAGGGCTCTAAACACGAGCGCAAGCAGACAGAGTTACTCTTTTCTGCAAATGATCAAACATATGGTATTTATGATTTTAGACCTGATGGAGAAGGCTACATGCAAGATCAGCATGCAGAGTTGAGGTCCAGAGATTTCCACCATGCTGATGATACCTTTGCAGACTCGGTCAGCACAGACTTCTCGGAAGCTACATCAAGTGAATGGTCGCTGTTTACCAGCTCTGACGAGTCCTCATTTACCACTGAAAGCACTAGAGATTCATTCAGTGTTGTGGACTATGGAGATAATGCTGGCCTTGATCCTATTTCCTCTATATTTGGGCCATGTTATGCTCCAGAACATCCTCCTGGGAATTTCGTCTCATGTACCAGGTTCTCACCTTCCAATCCTCAAACAAGGTACTTTTCAGAGAGCACAGACTTTGTCTCGGACTCTTCCATGCCGACCCACCCTCACGGCAATGTACATAGAGGAAGGTACCCAGATAGGGCATGCGCCTCTGCAGCCGAACCTCTTGCTTCAGCACATCAGCGGAGCGGGTATGGTCGGTATCCCCTTAGTAGAGATGGTTTTGTTCAAACATCTGGATTTTGCCAAATGTAATCGACCAACATTTCATAGTTGTAGCTGGTGCTCGGCAGCTGCAGTTAGCACTGCCGTTAATGCTGCCTCATGTTCTTTTATTTCAGATGAGGCATATTTAATTTTAGCTGCATATCCTAGGGGTAGTTTGATTCAATGTAGCGCAGAAATTAGATTATGTCCATATGCTTAGCATGGCAAGTGGAATTTTAGAGCACAGTGACAGGCTTTGTGCCAGCCGTTATTTAACTGAAGCCGGTCAAGCACTGCTTAAAATTGTATGGGAGAAAGTTCTGTTCGCTTTTAGTTTTGGCTTTCTATCCTTACCCCAAAAATGGTGAAAGCTCAGTATTTTTTTTTCTTAAAAAAAGATTCAGATGCTTTCAAATTGCAACACTTCAGAGTCATGTAAAGGAGATTATATCCGAGATCACACTCTTTTCTGTTTTCATGGGGGCTTGGTTGATTGTGCTACCTGAAAGTGATATTCTTAGCCGGGTTGGGTGGGGTTGCCACGACAGCTGTTTGAGTGCCTCTGAATTCTGAACTAAATTAAGACTGCCTTTAATTCTTCTGAACCAAGTAAAGACTACTTTAGTTCATCTGAACAAAATAAATTACCTTGAATTCTGACAGTTGTACGGCCTGTGACATGAATCTGGAGCCCTGGATTCCGGTTCCTTGATGTTGCAGTTGTGCAGCTCAGCTCAGTTGCTGGCTTGATGCTATCCAATTCTGCAGACTGATTGATTAACCTGCAGTGTCTTCGACACAGATATGAGCTGTGCATTGCCTGTGACATTCATAGTCTTGTGTTGATTGAATGAGGGGGATTGCTACAAAACTTTCTTCTCAGATTGAATTTATGAATTTCAATTTGGTTCGACTTCCATCAATTCCCGTTCAAATATGACGCACTCTCAAATCAGCAGGCCATTGGGAAAAACAGCTGGAGATGCTCTTAATGTCTGAAAATGCTGAACGGAGGTGCATTCACCTGTCCAAACTCCAAGGATCAATCAGTACGTATATAGCAGAAGCCCTTTCACTTCAGGAAGGAATTTTGAATGAATTAGTGCTTGATCATCAGTACTCCCTCCGTTATAAGCGTTCTTCGGTTTTCGTGGTGCACGTTTGACTATTCGTCTTATTCAAAAAAATTTGTGAAAATATAAAAATAATTATGATATACCTAAAATATATACGGAGTACAATGATAAAACATGTCATAACAAAATAAATAATATTTTCATAAAGTTTTTTAACAAGACGAACGGTCAAATGTGATCCAAAAAAGTCAACAAATGCTTACATTTTGGGACGGAGGGAGTATTGTTTAAGAGTATTCTTTGCGACGAGAGAGAAACGACTAAAATCATTCTGTTTTGCAAGGCACCAGTTTCTTTTTGGATTATGTCCTTTTGACCCTCCTTATGTATTGGGCGAGCGCCCCCCCCTCCGAAACTGGGTATTCAAGGCCTCTCATCTCTCAAACCTGTACGTTTTCCCTCCCTCGGCTGTTTTGCTGAGCGGTTTTGATGATGTGGACGCCACGTGGTGGTGGGGCTCACTTGTCAGTGTTACCTCATCTCTCTTCTCTTTGTTTCCCTTTTTCTCTCTTCTCTGTTCAGATGGTCGTTGGGTGGAGCAGGGACCGGCGGGCGAGCGGTCGATGGGCGTAGGAGCCAGAGGCGGGTCACCCTGCTCCTCTGTTGCTCGCCGTCGGAGGCCCACCCCGCCCCGCGGCACCGGAGGACTAGTGGCAGGGAAGCCATGGATTCGCCGCCCTGCTGGCTGCTTGTCGCGCGGCAGTGGTGGGGGTGGGCGCATGGCCTCGCCCATCGTCGGCTCGAGCCTCCATGGGGAGCTCCACGGTGACCTCTGCTCCCTTTTCCTCTCGTTCTTGGAGGCGTCAGCAGCAACATTCTTCTTCCGCTGCTGCTCCTCCCTGACGCCGGTCGCTACGCGCCACACTCCCTCAGTCGGCTCCGGTGGCCCTCTGGCGGTGCCGCGGGGTAGGGTGGGCCTCCGTCGGCGAGCAACAGAGGAGCAGGGTAGCCCGCCCCTAGCTCCTACACCCATCGGCCGCTGCTCCACCTAGGGCTGGACGCCGAGCCAGCTCGACTTGGCTCCGCTCAGTTTGGTCTGACTTGTTAATTTAACGAGCTAGCTTGGCTCGACTTGTTAACAAAACGAGCAAAAACGCTGGCCCAGCTCAGCTCGTTAATAGCTCGAGCTAGCTCATTAGGCTCACGAGCTAGATGTAAATTTGAAATGATATTAACACCTTAATATATATGAACACAAAATAATATAGTGATTTTAAAATTTTAAGTCTTCGAATGCATCATGCATAAGAAGTGCAAATGAAGCACACAAGTGACAACTAATTAACAATAATACTGATTACATATATTAAAAACTAATTAAAGTCTAGCCGTCTCTTTCTATCCATTATCAGATTGAACGAATTTTAAATAAAGCAACCAAGAGGACGAGAATTAATTATGAATTTGCAGGAGCAAACGAGTGAATTTAATTCTGCTTCTTTATGGCCTTCCTATGTATAACTCTACGTGTTTAGCTTGATTGGCTCGCGAGCAGATCACGAGCTGGCTCGAGCTAGCTCATTAGTGAAACGAGCAAAAACAACTGCTTGGCTCGTTGCAAAATCGACTGAGCTGAGTCGAGCCAAACCGAGCTGCGATCAAGCTAAGCTAGCTCACGAGTTTTTAGCTTGGCGTCCAGTCCTAGCTCCACCCGACGGCCATCTGAACGGAGGAGAGAGATGAGAGAGGAGAGAGAAAGAGGGAAACAGAGAGAAGAAAGATGAGATAACGCTGACAAGTGGGTTCCACCATCACGTGTCGTCCACACAGGTTCGGGAGATGAGGGGTCTCGAATACCCGGTTTCGGACAGCAGGGGTGGAAACCAAACTCGCCCGGTACATGAGGGAGGTCAAAAGGACTTAGTCTTTTTTTTAAAAAAAAAGGGTTGTGAGGACACACACACACACTGGCTGCTCTCGCTCGTATGCTGCACCCAGGCCTTACATCTAGCCAAGCAGACAGGCGGCCTACCTGAACAGAAAGAAAGCAATTTCATTTCGGCCCGTGGGCTTACAGTCAGTGACTCACTCAGTTGTTAGAGTTGTTAGGACTCTCACGGAGAATTTTTTTAAATATTTTTTTCTCTATTTTTCAAAAATAAATGGCCCGCCATAAATTTAGCAAAACTATACATCTGCCGCCGTGGCCCACGGCGGTTCCTACCGTCGTGCGGCACGGCGGCAGGGGCCGTGGCCCACTGGCAAGGGCACATACCGCCGTGCGGCACGGCGGTAGGAGCCTACCGTCAGGCGTCAGCGTGGCCTCCAGGTACTGCCGTAGGTCACGGCGGTATGTATGGACCTACCGCCGTGCCCTACGGCGGTAGATTTTTTTGGTAAATTTCAATTTTTTGAAGCATTGATACTTAACGACGAATCACAGAAACAAGCAATGGCACGTACGACACAAATACCCTAACTTTGTGTCGCTGCTAGTCCTAACGTGCCTTAGGGAATTTAGATAAACGATTACAACATTTGTAGTCTAGTTGTACGAGTAGTACCCGGAGAACCCGGACATCATAGACCCGCCGGAGTGCTGGGAGGGCATGTAGTACCCGTACCCCGACGGGGGTGGAGTTGGATCGGACGGTGGCGGGGGTGGAGTTGCTGGTGGAGTGTTGTCCTTCTTCTTGTGGTACGGACAGCAGCAGAACTCGTCCTCACACCCGGTGTTCGTCTTCACCACCATTGGTCCGGTCACCGGTCCGTCGTCGTCGTTAGTAGATGTCGGATCTGGAGAAGCCAATGCCGATGCGAGTTCTTACCTCAGGTTGAAGATGACAACATCCTCGAGGTAGTTGATGTACTGTTGATACAGGTCAATAACTGGGGGATCCACCCATTGCACGAAACCGTAGTTATCTGGTTGGTCGGAGTACTGCAGAAACCGTGATTAAATCATAAAATGATGAAGGACAGAGGTCAAGGAGTTTTGCTTACCCATGCTCGTGAGCAATGCCAGAAGCGTCGACCAGAGTTGTTCCATTCCTAGTAAACCTGCATCACACAGAACTCACCGTGTGCACACCTTGGCTAGTTCACCGTTTGATTTGGTGCGTACTTTCTAACATCACGCATGGATTTGAAATCTCTCTTATCTAAGACTGGAAAATTGTTGTTGAACTCTGAATCTTGCTGGCTCCACAGTGCTGGACCGAGGGAGCCATCATCATCCCCAGTCCAGGAACTCATTGGTGCTTGTTGTGTTGTGAAGTGACACTGGAGAAGAGTGCTCACATATATGTAGGCAATGAAGCAGACTGGACGGTGGGCCATTCGATCCGGGGCAAGAAAAACGGGCAGTGACTCGGAGGAAACACACCCTAGTACTAGGTTCGCTGTTTGGTGCAGTGAGTCGGAGGAAACACACCCTAATACTAGGTTCACTGTTTGGTGCAATGACTCACAGAAAACACACCCTATGTGTCCACTGTTTGACGCAATTACTCATAGGAAACACACCCTAGTACGAGTTTTACTGTTTGCGGAAACAAGCTCTAATGCATCTGAAATCAAATTCTTAAAGATACAAGCCGACTCTAGAGGATGATGAAATGAAATCATAATTTTTTAGGGATACAGTAGCACTCGACGTCTAGTACTCTACGTCTACTGGGTACAACGGGGGTATTTCCCCTTCCTCATGGCATCCGGCCCAGCTTCCTTATCCCGGCAAGCTCTCTCCCTCTTCCTCTCTCTATCTGCTTCACGGGCCGCGGCCGCTTCACATTCTTTCATCTCCCGGCGAATGCGAATTTCCTCTTGCCGCTCCTTACGTTTTTCTTCTTGTTTTTCTGCCTCAACCATCCTTTGCCACCTCTCACGTGCTGAACGACCCATCACCTCGACGTAACGCTTGTCTTGTTCGGACTGCTCACAATCTAACCACTGCATAAAATCACAGAGAGGAGGTGGAGTCTTTTTTCAAAGACAAGTTAGCACATAATAAAATAGCAATGACATATTATTTATTTAGTAATGCAGTTTGTTCTTACTTTTAGTCTAACATTGCGACATGGTGGGAGGGGGTCATGCTCGTAGTTCACGCACATGAAGAACCTCATCCCGTAGCAATACCCGAGAACGTTGCACTTGACAAGCTTACAATTGTCACCGCAGTAGCACATAGGAGTGTGGATCCCCTTTGGCACCGCAACCTTGTCCTTCCTACTGGTGAGCAACTCCAAGTCCAACTCAGGACCCGAGGAAGCCATTGCAAGCCTACAAAAAAGATGAGAAATATGATAATTCATTACATGTTTCATTTGAAATTAGAGAACAATACATAACAGGATATGATAATAAATTTGACGGCAAGAAGAAAACAACAAGCAAATGAAAAGGTAGTTCAATTATTACAACACGATAACATGCATAAGTTCAAATATTACAAGACCTTGCCAAATGAAATGGTTCAAATATTACAACACGGTAGCACAAACAAGTACGATCACTGCATTCCTTCGGTGTAGCGACGGGAGCGACGTCCACGTGCACTAGCTGAAGGTGCTGGAGAAGTGGCAGTGGAAAAGTAAGATGGTTCGGTGCATTTCTTGTAGGAGTGTCCTGGATTGTTGCACTTAGAGCATATCTGCGCCGGAGGTCCAGCTTCAGCCTCGTCCATGTTGTTCCTAATCCTCTTCTTCTTGCGTCGACCGACACCTTGGCACATGGTTGGATCTGGATTTGGTATGTACAATGCATTGTCTTTGGGGTCTTGAGTGAAAGTTCCAAGATGCAGGTAGCCCTCAATAGTGTGGTTCCAAGTGTCTAAAATGGTTTGCTTGAAAAGGTATTTAGGCACGTACCGACCCCAATGGTTATTCTTTGTTGTAAGGCATGCAGCGATCACATGTGAGCAGGGGTAGTGTAGCAGCAGTGGCTTCTGGCAAGAGCATGAGCATGTCTGATTCCCAATAACTGTTTGTTGTATTGTTATTTCACCATTCGCTTTTTGTGATTTGGACTGGTAATTTATCTGATATTTCCACTGAACTTCCTTGTCGGGATCACGACGTAGAGGTTGTGGGTAAGCTCTGTGAGCAAGAGCAGCCTTCTGTTTTGTGGTCAAGTACTCAGTCATCCATGTTGAATACACCTTTTGACAGTCCTGCATAGCTGCATGTGCTGCAGTAGCTGTGACAGAACCGCCCAAAATAATTCCGTATTATCGCCTAAGCCGGTCCACGTGGCCATTAAGCAATAATAAAGAACTATTCTGTCACCTCTGCCGGGGTATGCCCGGTAAATCACTTACACAGGATCGAATTATGCGCTAAACCCACACGAAGGCGGGACCAGAGTACAACATTACATTACATAAAAGTTCACGAGTACTTAAAATTACAACCAGGTTTTGAGTACATAAGAGTAAACATGGTTCAGAGTTTAAACAGCGGAAGTTAAACTAAACGCATGATACACACAGGAGGCCATCCATGCATATCACTCCTCATTATCGTTCTCCCATTCAAGTTCCCAACCATCTGGAATAGAACCAGGCCAGATGGGATTACCTGAAAACAACAACAAAAGCAAGGCTGAGTATACTAATACTCAGCAAGACTGACCTGTCAAAATAAAAGACACAGCTAGACATGTAAGGCTTTTTGGCTGGTGGGTTTGTTTTGCCAAAAGCAACTAAGAGTTGATCCTTACTTTCAAATTTTAGCTCAAGTTCTAATATGTTAACCAATCTAGGTAAGCACTTAGCTAAGCAAGCATGGTTGTACAAACAAGATTAATCATCCAACAATATTAATCCGAAATGTTTCATAAATAAACATGGGGTAGCCAGTGGTCAAGCCGACTCAGATAATGGCGAGTGACCGACGATCGATCGATTTATATCCTTGCAAGGTAAACCTAAGATACACGGAGGAAGGTAGACCCCAAAGAATCCAAAGAAAAACAAATGCGGAGTCTACCCCGACCAGGCGGTTCCCGTCACTCCCCAGATTAGGAAAAGATGCCACAGTCCTAAGTACAAGGTTACTGGGACGCCCTCACACGGCACGCCCATACTCACACTTGCACTACCGGAATCAAACCGGGAGACGTATCTCAAGATTAGTAGCGATAAAATTCCCGCACTGGTTCATTAGGTACTAGGCTTACCGGTCCCATTCCCGACAAGCACTTGGTACGTTCAATAGCTTAGACCAGCACCATGCTACTCGGTCGAGACCGAACCCATTGCTCTTACCACATGAGCGAGTCATTTTAACCAACTTATGATTCCAACATAAGCATCCTATATCTCGCGAGCAATGAGTCATTACTCGACTTCTACCGTATCCTTAGAGCATGGCACTAGCATTCCTAACATATTAGTAAAAGAGCATAGGAGTCATAAGGATCATGCATCTAGGTTTCAAAGCAACTCCTGAAACTTAAATGCACAAAGTAACATTAATTGCTGAAAAGTAAAAGAGCATGAGTTTTAATCAAAAGGTTATATGTAACTCCGGTGCTTGCCTTCTTCTAAGTTAGCAACAGTCTTGGGCTCTTCCGGACTTTGGTCCAGGTCTTGATGAATACCCAACTCATTCACTTCACCCTCTACAGCCCCGTCTCCCTCCTGGGTCAACGTGTAAGTACCGTCCGGTAAATCTACACGTACACATGCATATGCATTAGGTGAGGTTAACTTTGATGGTGACTGTGTACATATTTAAACATAAGTAAAATAAATAACTTCATAAACAGCAAGGGAGTGTGCTGAAAATTCCAAAAACAGAACCATAACATGTTTTCTCAATTTAACACCTTAATTTCTATTTCTTTATTTAATTACATACAACAAGCCTTTCAACCATAAACCCATCTTAAATCAAAAACACCTCAAATAAATCTAAGCTTCTGCACACATCATCATATACCCATTCTAAGCTCACACACCAAAATTTAGATTAAGAACATTTATAAATTAATTTATACAAAAAAGACAAATTTCAGCCTAGTAAATCACCATTAATTCATATAAAAAGATTTACTAAACTTTTTGATCTCAACTTTCTCCTACAAGTCATACATGTCAAATCTAAGCCTCTGGCCAAAGCATAAGTGCAGATTCAAATTATGTTTGAAAATTTGAATTTAAACTCCTACACAAGATTAATTCCAAAACACATATCAAAACACATCCTAAAATCACATCCATTCTACCAAAGGTACTACTCATCAAGGTAAATCCCTAGGGTGCACATGTGCTTAAGGAAAAGTTTACTAAAGGGGCTATAAAAAGCATCAAGCTTAATCTAGCATAAAGCTTACATAAATCATAATTGAAAATCTACACATCAAAATCATGCCAACTTTGGTCACAGATCTAGACATGCCATAAAGAGCAACATATCCAAAATTCAAGTTCATAGAATGTGTATATTTTAAACTACACTAAAAACACATCAAACTGAGTTTGAATTTTTAATTCAAAAACTACACAGAAAAACCCTATACATGCTTTCTAGAAAAGGTAGGTTTTTTTCACCAGGAACCCAACAAAATTGGATTTGAATTTTTCTGATTTTTCTACGATTTTTAATGTATTTTCGAAGTTTCTGCAAATAACCCTAAAAGGCTTTTACAACCGGGCCCTTGGATTAAATTTCCGATATTACAGAAATGCCCCTAGTTCACGAAAAACTCCCTGGATCTTTTGCAATCCTTGCAATGTGCCCCTGCCGGCGCAGGGCTCACCGCCGGTGGCCGGAACAGGGGCGGAGGTGCGCGGGTGAGCGGCCGGCGGGCCCTAGGGGGATCACCTGAAGTCGCTTGGGTGGCTAGTCCGGCGGGAGACGGCGCCGGCGAGCTCCCCGGCGGCGCGCAGGGATGGCGCCCGCCGGAGCTGGCGCACCAGGCGACGGCGACGTAATGCGGCGGCGGGGTGGCTCGGAGACGATGCCCGGAGGCTTGGGGAAGGGGTAGGAGCGGCCGGGCGGCGCTGAGCTGGCGCGGGAGGACTCGCTCGGCGGCGCGCGGCAGAGCGGCGGCGACGGCGTCCGCGAGACAGGACGCGGCGGCCTCGGCGCGTGCGGCTGCTGGGCCTTCGCGCGTGGGCGTGCACGAGGGGGTTAGGGACGCGGCCAGGGGTTAAGTGCACGGCTTGCCAGCTGGGCAGCGTGCATGCACCCGAATGCAACGCGGCGGCGGCGTGCGCCGGCGCATGGCCCTGCTGGGCCCGCGGCCAGGCCGTGTACGCGCCGTAGGCGCGATGTATGGTGCCTTAGGAGGGCGGAGGCTTCCACGACGTGCGCGGGTCCACAGCGAAGACGCCTAGGCCATCCGTACGCCGGAACGGCGCAGGGACGCCACGTGGCCGAGCGGCCGGGCGCGGGCGCGCTCGCGCCAGAGCGCGGGGATGCGCTGCGACGTGTCGGCCGGCGTGGGTTTTCATTTCGTGAGTCGATCTTCAAAAATTCGAAACTCCACAAAATGTCAACTAAGTTGGAAATCTCCAAAAATAAAAGTTGTAGAGGAGCTATAGACCTACAACTTTCCCAAAGGGCGACATATGTTTTGATGAACAGATTTGTGTGAAAAACGTGTTGAACTTCTAGCAAAACTCGGCCTGGAAATACTGTGCACAGGAACTTCATCTCGAGTTTACACGGTTTTGCACTCAAAATTGGAATGTCCGCCAATTACGAAAAATGTGTCCCCGGAAATAACGAAGAACTTTTATTTTGGCCGATTTTGAACTTCTATAGCAAAATTTGGAGAACGCGGAAGAAAACCAAATCAGCTCTTTAGAATCTATAGGGGTTTGACCAAGAAAGGAGGGTTTGACCAAGGGTTGATGTGTAAATTTGAGTCCACTCATGTTAAACATGCTTAAGAGGTAATTAACCTTGATTAACATAGCTAAGTAATGTCATTAGCACACTTAAACATCAGGGATGTTACAGTAGAACGCTCAAGAAAGTACTTCATTGTGCGGTACAAGAAGAACTCAATGATACCAACAAGAGGGAGAGCTCTGGCACCACACAAAACCGCGTTGTAGACCTCAGCAAAATTTATTGTCATTATCCCATACCTCACACCTCCCTTATCAAACAGGAGACACCATTTCTCCTTAGGCTCATTCTGAATCCACTGGCTGAAGGTCTTCACAGCACGTCCCCTTCTCCTTCTGACATTTGGAGCATCTAGCTCCACGTCCTCCAGAGAAACTGGCTCTTCCCCGGGTTCAGTACTTATTGGCTTCTTAACTATCTCTTTTGATGCTTTCTTCGTCAGATCATCTAATTTTTGTCATTGCTCGTAGAAATTTTTCTCCTGATTCGTCGAACATAACCGCTTCAATAATTGTGTAAACTCTTTGTTCTTGAACTGGCTATGAAAGTTTGCTCCCATATGCCTCATGCACCACCTGCTATGCACATCTGGCCATTGTGCTGCTCTGTGACGTTCTTCACTACCTTCTTTGATGTCATTAATGACCTACAAAATACCTTTGTGTCTATCGTGTATCACACACACGTCTGACACATCTCCCACCACCATCTGCTTCAATCTCTCCAGAAACCAGTACCAACTGTCACCATTCTCTCCCTCTGCAAAAGCAATTGCCAATGGCAACAACTGATTGTTGCAATCTGCAGCCACAGCTGTAAGGATTGTGCCCTTGTATTTTCCTGTTAGGAATGTGCCATCTTTGCAAATGACTGGTCGACACTGTTTGAAGGCAGCAATAGTTGGACCCAATGCTAAGAATGCCCGCTGCAAGACTTGCTTCCCTGGCCTTGATACAAGATTATAAGTCTTGATATCATAATAACTACCAGGATTGAGCGTGACAATTATGTTCAGCAATCGAGACAGATTGTCGTAGCATGCTTCGTAAGTACCCCACCTCATCTCCAATGCCTTCTTCTTCGCCATGTATGCCTTACCATAACTTATCAGGTACCTAAATTTCTTCTCAATTGCCAAGATAATGGACTTGGGCTCATAAGCAGAATTTTCCACAATCTTAGCAAACATCTGGCTGGCCACAAAACCGGCCGACAAATTACGATGGCTTGCATCTAGCTGATCAAGTACACAAGTGTGATCCACAACAGATCTGATCTCCCAGTAATTTTTCCACTTGCCCTTGGAAGCATACACTCGAAAAGGACAGTTGGGCTTCACACATTGTACATCATATATGTGTGGAGAACTCTTCACTAACCTGAACTCTCTCTGCAGAGTAAGGGTGGCCCACTTCTTCACTGCATCCTTCACCTCTACTGCACTCTTACACATGGCGCCAACAGAAACCTGATTGTCTCTATACTCCCAGGACACATTCTCACCAGGATTGACAGATAGCTGTGAGAAATTGTAACTGTCCCAGTCCCTTGGAACTAGCGGGTCATCCTCATCATCTGAGGAGTCCTCTTCCAACCCACGTTCATCCTCATCGGCCTCCATTTCGTACTGCCTGAGTACTTCTTCATTAACTTCCCCCTCGTCAATTTCACCACGGGCCTCAAAGGGTGTGTCACCATCTCCTTCTTCTGCCTCAGTGGCAGCACCATCTCCTTCTTGTGGCTCAGTTGCAGGACCATCTCCTGCTTGTAGTTCAGCCTCACCCTGGTGAGCAGCACTACCCTCCTCATGCACTTGACTACTAGACCCAGCCTTATGAACAACTTGGATAAACAACATGACAGACAAACCAATTTCACATGCTGTTTTGATATAACTCCTCCAATGTTCAGTGCCTTGAAGTGGCATAAGCTCCTAATATACTGCCTCACTCCTGTTGATTAGAGTCATAATGGACAAGTCATGTTGCTCTGCATCTACATGGAATGCCCTATAAAAAAAGTTGGTAATGGACCCCCAAGTTCTTTCGGTTGCTCTTCTAATCACATGGTCAACCGAATTAAATTCTGACAAGTCAACTCCATGTTCACCATATCTAATCTGCCCATTACCGAAATACAACTTGACAGCAACTGCATCCGACATGTCTGACAGCATGAAAAAAATGCTATTAACAAGTGGATCTGTAACTACAAAATATATCTACTCAGATCTACACTACGACTATAATTTTACTAAGCGATCTACACTAAAACTATAATTTTACTATGCAGGTCTACACTAAAACTATATTTTTACTAAGCAGATCTACACTAAAACTTTATTTTTACTAAGCAGATCTACACTAAAACAATACTTCAAAATATGAATTATCACAGTTGAAAATATTAAGTACCAGAGTATTACCTCTAACGAGACGAAAAACCGGCAGAGCTTCGCACCTTCACCACCTCCTCCTCACTCCCTTCTCCTCTCCCCCCTCTCTTTCTTTTTTTTGAATTATTATGACATTTTCGGCTGAATTTCGGCCTTATATAGGCAGCAGTTCCTAGCGCCATGGGGCACGGCGGTACCAGGTCTGCTGCCGCTGTGCCCCACGGCGCTAGGACCTGCCGCCGTAGCCCACGGCGGTATGTCCCTACCGCCGTGGGGTACGGCGGTATGTCCGTCGCACGCTACGGGCCCACGCCTGGCCGTGGGCCACGGCCCCTGCCGCCGTGCCGCACGGCGGTAGGACCCCTACCGCCGTGAGCCACGGCGGCAGATGTATAGTTTTGCTAAATTTGTAGCGGAACATTTATTTTTGCAAAATAAAGAAAAAATAATATATAAAAAAATTCCTCTCACGGACGAAACCTGAAGGGGCACGAGGAGATTGCAGCAGCTGATCTGTGCACGACATTTTTTTTTTTGGGAATGATCGCTGCACGACATAGAAAAGGACAAGAAGTCAAGAACTGCACGTGAGGAGATCGACTGATCGAGGCTCATCTCCATTCATGTCGCCACCTACATTTTTTTAGCGTGCTCATGCATGCACAGCACAGCACCTGCTCGTACTTTACATATTTAGTATCATATTTATTTTTAGATCCTGTTTAGTTCGACAAAAATTTCTTTACCAGCAATTTTCAGACAGTGGATTAATAATAAAATCTATTTCATAACTCTCCTAAAATTTTCGAGACGAATCTAACGAGCTTAGTTATGTCATGATTAAAAAACGTCGTGTTACAGTAAACAATCTCTAATGACAAATTAATTAGTCTTAATGGATTCGTCTCGCGATTTTATGTGCATCAATGTAATTAGTTTCGTAATTAGTCTACATTTAATATTCATAATATGCTGGGACTCAAAATTTCTACCGAACTAAACACGCCCCGGAACACCGAGCTGTGGACTCTCTGTCACGAGTAGATCTAAGCATTTTTCGGGTCGGGACGGGTTCGGGCCGGGCAGAAAAAAACCCTAGTTATTTCGGGTCGAGGAAATCCTACCCATGACCGTCCCATGGGACGCGGTGGGCCTCAAATTTCGGGCCGGGCTCGGGCCCGGACTTGGGCAGGCCTCCCGCACATTTTATAATGTAAAATAGCTAAAAATATCATTTTGGGCCGGACTTGGGTCAAGATTTTTTTTCTCGGGCTGCAAAATCTGTGCCCACGCCCGTCCAGTAAGGTCTGTGGCTGGGCCGGGTTCGGGCCGGACCAGGCTAAAAATACTCAGGTATACTCACGAACTGTGTTGTGGCCATCAATCTCATAATCTCATGAGAGCACAGTTCTGTAACGGGGAACTTGTTTCCAAAAGAGTTGTGACCGTACTAAATATTTAAGTAATTGAAGTGTTTTTTTTTGTGTTTCATATCCCTTTGGTTCCAAATTTTAGGTCGTTTGACTTTTGGAAATTCAAATTTCACCGCTCGTCTTATTAAAAAAATTGTGCAAATATAGTCAAATTTAAGTTATTTTTAAAGATTTTTTATTAATAAAACAAGTCACAACAAAGAATATAATATTTTTCATAATTTTTTAAATGAGATGAGTGGCCAAACTTGGAGTAAAAAAACGGAGAGAGTAGTAAGGTTCGGTCCGGACTTCATTTTTTAAAATATTTAGGTCGCAAATGATATTTTTTCCCTGCAAGAAACCTTTTTGCTTTCACCCTTTATGCATATGGAGGAAACTAACAAGCAGGCAGGTGACGAACTGCATACAATAATGTAAACGATCTTCTTGGAAGATGGCTTGAATTTTGGTCTTGTCAACCATAGATGCATCTCCTCAAGACCCAAAGTTCTCAGAAAGTTCAGGCATTTTCCGTTGGGCATGTATGTACTTTAGACTTCCCCATTGAAAAACAGGACTGGTGACTGAAGAAAGCTTGACAAGAAAACTAGAAACATTTCACGTCCATTCATACATGAGGAGGAGAAAAGAACAATAAAAAATCAAGAAAAATAAAGAGGTGTGCTGGCACTTATTTATAACAGGAAAAAAGAAGAACTAATATTGTGTTTGAGAATTTCTTGCAACAAAATCTCTTGCAGGAATATATATTTCCAGTGCTTGCGTAATGACTAATGACCTCTAGCTTGGAAGCACGTCCAAAAAAAAACTAGGAAGTGAACAGTGATGTAATGAAACCTCTTTATGCGCATGCAACTCAAAACCTTTATGACAAAAAAAATCCCGGTGACATCAGTGATGGCGTCACGCTGATTTTGATTCTTGAATGCAGTATGGAGGTTCACGCTGACGTGGCCACACGCCATGGAGCCAACATATGTGTTCTTTCTAGTCTTTGCTGATGTCGGTATCTTGGTTTGCCTTTTCTGTTTCATATTCTGCTCGCTGTCAGACATTCACCCTCGGAAGAAACTGGTACAATCCATCTGTTTTTTAATGTACACAAGAAAACGTCACGTTCTTAAATATATACATATATAACTTTTAGGACATACTACCTCCATATCGTTTTATTTGACGTCTTCTAGTTCAAAACTGAACTAAGCAACATCAAATATTATGATTTGAAGGGAGTACTAATTAGCGTCGTATATTTAAAAATGGAGGAAGTACTAATAGGTGTTAGAGCGTAACCAACAAATTAAGTGTCATAATTTTCCTATAATAGAAGAACATACGACGACAGAGGACGGCCACTTTGCAAATCCAAAATGCTGAATTTTGATTCTTCACGTGCTATTGCAAAATTGCTCACACCCTTATTTGCCGTCGTCCGCCATATATCTAACAATTCTTCGTATTTGTACACATATCAGATTCGAGGAGACACTGTTGATGTACATCATTCTCCCTTTATAACATTTATTAAGCAATATATACAATTCTTGCCCCCCCGCCCCCCCTCTTTTTTTTTTTTGTCTTTTTCTCCTGGAAAACACAAGACCAAAGGGGAGAATCGTTCGTTTCCTTTTGATTTGGATCTCTGGTAGTCTGCTTGTGGTTGGTAGTGTAAGATACTACTTAGAAAGCACTGTGTTGTTAGGAAGGCGTTCGGTGTCACTTATCTTGTATTGGTTGTAGATTAGAGAATTTCTTCTTTTTGTGTGTTGCCGTGGTGCTCAACCAATCGGCATGGTTAATTCTCAAAAAAAAAAAAAAAAAACCAATCGGCATGGTTAATATATTTGTGACCACTAGGTAAAGCTACAATAGCCATGCATCCTTCCTAGAGCTGGTTCCTAAGGGTGTGTTTGGCAGGGCTCCGACTCCGGCTGTGGCAGCTTCGGCTGTGGCTGTGTTGGTGGAGCGGATTCTGTGGGGGAGTTGAATCCGTTTTAGGAAAACGTTTGGCAAAACAGCTTCTCCTGGCTGTGTAATATGTATAATAGAGTGAAATACCCACAATACCCTTCTCTTTTTTCTTTTTTTTCTTCCCCTTTATTTTTATTTTTTCCTTTCCTATTTATCTAAGGTTGGTTGGAGTAATAAAAAAATGAAAGATGTTTCTCGTTTGTTGCAGAGAACCTTCGCTCCTTCCTTATCTTTCCACCGACCGACCCTGTACACACAAAAAATCCTCTGCATCGGTGCATCCTCGCCTCCACAGGGACTCGGGTTCATCGCCTCTGCCGCCGCCACCTCCCCTGCGGCCGCCGCTCTCTCCCCGCACCGGCCGGCCTCCACCTCCCCTGCGCCCGCAGAGCTCACCACCGACCGCCTCCCCGCCGGCCATCTCCATCCGCGACCCGGAACTCGCTGCCAGGCATCTCCACCGGCGCCTCGGAGCCCGTGCGCCCGCCGCCGGCCGTCTTCTCCGCGACGCTGCCCTGCGACCGCCGCCGGACGCCTCCTCCTCGCGCCATCCTCCCTCTGCTCCGGGAAGCCGCACCGCCCTCCCTCTGCTCCGCCGACGGGCCGGCGAGCCGCGCGGCCCCAACCTCCCCCTGCTCCGTCGACGGGCCGAGAAGTCGCGCCGCCCTCCCCCTGCTCTGCCGGCAGGCCGGCGAGCCGCGCAGCCCCAACCTGGCAACCTCCCCTGCTCCGTCGACGGGGTCGCTCCGGTGTGGAAAGGATGGAAGGGAGCGGTGGCAATTTGGTTGTAAATAGAGCGAAGTTCAAGGGCAATTCGTAACACCTTTCCCTAAAACGCGGAGGGAGCGGGGGGGGGAGCTAGTATTTTCGGCTCCGCGCGCGAGAAAAGGCTCCAGAGAGCGGTTTTTACGGCGACTTCCGTGGCGGAGCCGTTTTCTTCCGATCTTTGGTAGGGATTCTCCAAAAAACAACTCCCGAGCCGGAGCATAATCCCTACTAAAGGGACCCTAAGTGCCCAATTTCATGCTGCCAAGTGCCAACCACTACAAGGAGAAGCCATACGGTTTGGTAAAGCTAGAAGAACTCTATATGTAGTAATAATCAACATTAAATGGTTGCCTACCAAAGATTAGGGTTAACTTATTGACCATAAGTTAGGATGGCTCATTAAGTTCCTGTTTGAATTTAGGGGCTAAATTTTAGTTTGCTAAAAAGAAGCTCCCGATGTTCCAAACAATGGAGCTAAAGGTGGGATAAAAATTAGCCAACTCCCAACTAAACTTTACTTCCTCTGTCCGAGAATATAGCTACATTTAATTTATTTTAAGTCAAACCTTTCTAACTCTGGCTAATAATATCTTTAAAATAATCATTTCAAATAGCAAAAGTTACGTAATACAACAGTTCATCTCATGATAAATATATTAACATCATTTTTATATCGTTAGTCTCTATGATTATTTTGGTATTTATAGTTAAAATTGAAAAATGCTTTACTTTGATCAAGTCTAAACATAGCTATATTCTAGGACGGAGTTCATTAGCCCTGCAAGCACAACTAATGGAGGCTAATTTTAGACATGAATAGAGAAAGACCAAAATACCCTCCCACTAAAATCTTACCAATAAATGGACCAAAAACTAGCTCCCGCTCCAAATAATATAGGGCTAATTTTAGCCAACTAAAATTTAGACATCTAAACTTTATTTTTCTCCATCCAAACATTCCCTAGCTAGCCTAAAGTATAATTAAATTTCATTGTTAATGATTTGGCGATTTTTGATAATTTTAGAAAGGAAAAACAATTTGGATAACTATTTGCCGAGATGGTAAAGGTTATTTGAAGAGAGGGGATGAACATTTTTTGTGAAAAAGGAAAGATATAAATGCAGAAACTTCATAAATGAAAGAAGAAAGTTGGCGCCTCAAATCTGCAGTGGGCAGGGGACCTTGGTATTGGTCTTTCACAGGCAGCCCAACTCATACCCAAAGGTATAGGAAAGCGTCATTGGACTTGAGAAAACCTTTTTTTTTTTGCAGGGGACGTGAAAAATATCTTAGTTCACTGAGATCTTAGACCAATAACCAACCAAAAGTGTTTTTGTGGGATGAGATATATTTATTTTTAAATATTTATGGATAAAGTTAGGTGAAAATAGTATATTGTTCAGAAAAAAAAAATTATGGCATGACCAATTTAAAAAAATGACTTATCATCGTTTTACAATTAAAGTGTAATTAGAGGTCACCAAGAAATTTGCAAAAGACATGGTTACCGATGAAAATTTCCCCCTCACTGATCGCACCGCCCGCGAATTAACCATCGGTAGGCATCATCCAGCGCGGGCCAGTCTACTTATGCATTATATACTTGGTGTTTTGTTCAAATTTCATCAGCTGAAGCAGCCTCAAGGGACCACCCTTTAGTGGCATGGTGAACCAAAACTTTTAACGCATGCCCTAGTCCCTCCATCTCCATGCCCATACTGCATCAATTTGCATTGGCCAATGTGGGGTTGCCGGTCAAGTACCACCACCCTACCCCTGGAGTGATTTTCCGGGCTCACAAGTCAAAAGATGCCTTTGCTATGGTAGGCATCTCTGGATGGATAATTCAGAGGAGGAGCATCTGCATCATATAGTTGAAGTTTCTAGCTATCATTAAAGGTGGCATGGAAATGCAAATGATTCCGGAATATATGCTCTTTGGTGAGATGGACGGCTGGAGCAAGATGCAGTTAGCTTTCTGCACTTTTTCCGTCCCTCTTTTAGTAATCCGTTATGGTCATAAAGTCCTTGCTTTTTTGTAAATTATTTATTGCTATTACCACATGTGTATATACATGCGTCGGTTTAGATAAGGTCCTCTTTGGTTTCCATAAGTCACCTGACTTATAAGTCAGTCATGTTTGGTTGCAGTGACTTATAAGTCAGTGGGCTCCACACAGGGTAGGAGAGAGAAAAAGTGAAAATAAATCACTTTAAGTAGGGGTGGAGCTACTTATACAACCTATAAGTCAGGTCATTTAAGTCAGGGTTGTTTGATTTCGCTAGTGACTTATTTTGCACTTTTTGCACTTTAAGTCACTCTACTTATGGGAACCAAACATAACCTAATCTTTATCTGAGTTGTGAGGCTATAAGTGAAAATTTTACCAGAATAGGTAAATTCCCTCTAGGGAATCATATTCTGTTGTGCAATGTGCTTATGTGCACAACTAGTTTAACCTAGCTACAAGCCTACAACACCTGGCCGCCACTTGGTTGATTCTCAAGGTCTTGGGTTAATAATTTATTACTCTGATCCCTTAATTTCAAAATGTATGTCATCATCCTTTTATTTTAGGTAGCAGGGACGGACCTAGGATTGAGCTTAGGGGGCTCTCATCTCATCATTTTTCTTCCAACCACTTCTTCTCTTCTTGTTCTTCCTCAAATTTGTAAAATGGTTTAGGAGCTCCATAGGATCCCGACACGTATGGGGGCTGGAGCCCCCCAGCCCCACCGTCAGATCTGTGCATGCTAGGTACTAGATATAATCCTATATTGAGAGTCTGTTTGGGAGAGCTTCACTTAAAAAAAAACTAAAAAACCAGCTCTACTCCAAAAACTTCACTCCACAAACTCCGTTCCACTCCAACAATTTGGAGAATCATGTTTGGGAGAGCTCCACTCCTCAAATCCTTGAGGCCCACTTCCCTCCACCGTGCAAGTAGCGGCCCAGCTTGGCCCATCTAAATTTCCCTCACCTCCATGCGGGTCCCGCTTGTCGGGTTATCTTCAACCTCACAGCAGCTGCAGGAGCGGAGGCGGCTTATCCTTCCCACCCCTATCCTGTGCTCCTCTGCCTAGCCCTGAAAACCTAGCTCGGCGGCAGCGCGACCTCCCCGGCCCAAATCCGGCGGCTGGCGGCGCTTGGGCGCTCAGAACCGGTGAGGTTGCAGCGGCGCCAGGAGGTGCGCCGCCCCAGCCCCAACCCCGGTGGCGTACGATGCGCGGGGCTTCTCGTCGGTGGCGACGGCACGAGCCATGGGAAGGGAGGGAGCACGCACAAGGCCTCGACGACCGGCGACAGTGGTGGACAGGGATGGCTGGTGGTGGGCAGGGACGGTAGGCCGTGACAGCGGGGCGCCGCGAGGTGAGCCCGCGAGTCCGTGGCAGCGCGGCCGGGCGGAGCCACGGTAGCCAGCAAGGCTGCACCTAGAGAGGCGGCAACGGGGCAAGTCCGGCGACGGCGGCGAGGCAGATCCGGCTGGAGGATGTGCCGGGATGGCCGACGGCGCGCAGGGCAACCGCGGTCAGGGCGCCGGCGGCGAGTGTGCACACGCAAGAGGAAGGGCCCGGCGGCGCGGCTGCAGTGGCGTTTTGACTTTTGTCTATTTTTTTGTGTGAAAGGGTATGAGTGGCAGTAGGTAATTATCTTCAACTCCACCAGCTCTCAAAATTGGTGGAGCACCTCTTGAGGAGCTCAAAAAACCTGGAGTGGAGCTAATATTTTTTGAAGTGGAGTGGAGCTGGTTGACCAGTTTGGATTTTTTTTTCATGAAGTGGAGCTGTTTTTTTTAGCAGAGGTCTTCCAAACAGCCCCTATATATCCTCTTTATCACAGAACAATAATTAGAACTCATCGTTAGTGCAGTTGCACATGACATTATTCTCTGTCTTTCCTCAAGCTTCCCAATCAAACAACATGAAAAAAAGACACTTAAGCGTGGAAAAAACGTTGAAGCCTCAAAAGTGCTCTTGGACATGTCACACGTGTGGCGTGGCATTTTCACCCGTTCAACACCGTCCTCCCAACTGTCGTATCTTGTAAGGAATTGTCCACTTGTGGTACGTAATCTAAGTCGATTTTTACTCGTGCAATTTTGCATGGATAATCAGGAGCCAGAGCGATTTGCCCGTGGCCAGTCTCTTTCCAGCAGCCAACAAGATAGATCACTTGTAGTTTCGGTTAGTAAGTGTTAGTTATGATCCAATTTATATTGTATAAGATAAATGTCGACTTCTGATGGAGCGGAGTAGAGACCCCCTCCCCCACAGTATGGTATGGGTCATATATCTTCGTGGGTTTTTCATTGGTGATTGATCCCACCATATTCTTGTAAGCCACTGTCTCGGCGTTGTAACCGGACACCCGACATAGTGAAGTTCTTGCTGGCTGGCGTTCGTGATTGTCATATATCCTCGTGGGTTTTCCATTGGTGATTGATCCCACCATATTCTTGCAAGCCACTGTCTTGACGTTGTAACCGGACACCCGACATAGTGAAGTTCTTACTGGCTGGCGTCTATGGTTTTTCTCTCTCGTGTTGAGAGGGTTTTCCACGTTAAATCTCGTGTCTCCTTTGCGGTTTGACCGTTTACTTTCGTCGATTATTCGCCATCGTTTATAGAAGTAAGGCCTTGATATCTTCCATCGTTTATATCAGTAAGGCCAAATGCAACTGGTATTGATCTTTTGAGACTAATAAAGACCTTCGTTTTAGTGGTACGGGGATTCGAACTCACGATCTCTTACATCATGCATATCTTTCTTATCATCTCACCTACATAACATAAAAGTGGCGGGCCCCATGTGTATTCACTTGAATACCCAAATTTTTTGACAAAACAATTCATATACATAGTATATTACATGTATATGTATAAAAAAAATAAAAGAAGGCACTACAAAATAGGTTTGTCAATCTCATATCGCATATTAGTCTCATACTCCCTCCGGTACAATTTTAGGCATCTTTTAGGACCGGATTTCGCATACCAAGGAGTCATTTATTAGGGGTAATTTTTCCATATTTGCTCTTATTAAATAAGATGATGGGTGCACAGAAATCACCAACTTCGTCTCGGACGACTGGCTAACACAACGCGTCTCGATGCACTCTAGGTGTGAGGTCGTCTGTTCGACTCCTGACTGCTGCGAAAACTAACCCCGCGACGCACAACGACTTCTTATTTCCAATCGGTTAGACGCGCAGGAGGACTAGTAAAATTGTACCGAAGGGAGTATGGTCCACTACTCCCCTATCCCGACCTCCCCTTGCCGACCCAAAAATCCCCACGACCCACCCCACCACTCCTTTGGTCACTCCTTTCGATTCGTCCCCGACTCATGCAAGGACGGCGGCACAGCATCGGCGCCAGCGACACGCCAACCCTAGCAGTGCGGCGCAGCACCGGTGGTGGCTGGCCAGCGCCCGTCTGGGCGCATTTCTCTGGGGTACCGCAGCCTGGTTTGTGGATAGTGACACATCGGCACGACGGGAGACTAGGAGGCCGGCAACGTCGACGACCGGCTGTGGGGGTAGCATCACAACGATGCAGGCGGAGCGCCGCGCACAAATCCAACCGCGGCGCCTCGTTTAGTACATCTATTATCTTCGTGTCAAACAATTTCAAGTTACGATAGATACTTAATTATGTACTACAATTTGAACTTTAGGCTGCCCAAAAAAATTTTGCGCTTTGAAAATTTTGAATACCCAAACCTTAAATCCTGGGTCCGCCCCTGTAACATATACAATTGAAGTATGCAATACTTTTATAGTAACTTGTGGGGATCCTTTAGTCTCGGTTAGTATCACTAAGCAACCTAAAGGGTCACTTTTATCCTTAGTTGACCAACCGAGACTAAACCTGCCTCGCCGAAGCTATTTTATGGCTGTTATTTATAATCGGAATTAAAGGATTTTAGTCCCGGATGGCACTCCCAACCCAGACTCTATGGTAGAGTCCATAGTCATTAAATACACTGCCATGTAGGTAATTTGATGATGTGGCAAGCAATTTAATGAAGAAAGAGAGGTGGAAACATAGAAACTAAGTCTAAGTTAGACTCCAAGTCTACGCACAAAACGAGACCCGTGCGGATCCTGTGTGGTTGCCCACATGTTCGATGTGTCCGCTTATTTAATAAAACGAGAGCAGAAGATCTGAGTGAAATATTATGAAGACTTCATAATATAAAATCTGCGTTGGAGATTCTAATTTTTTGTGATGAAATCTTCGACATATAGACTCTATAATAGAGTCTGTATTGTGAGTGACCTTCCACCGAGACGAAAAGGAGTTGAATTGAAAGTCGTTTCTCTAGTTTTTTTTTTTTGAGCCCGTCGTTTCTCTAGTTACTAATGCACAAGAACAGGTAGCTCCTGTGACATTGTACGTGGACATCGTGTGGCTGCTGCACTCATTTGTTCTGAACGAAGCAACCCGCGATAGCCACGTCCTAACGTATTGGCTTGTCCATTTGTCCCTTGGTCCCCCAGCGTCGTGTGACACGTTTTTCTTACAGTGGAGTACCAAGGAGCGAGTCTTGCGCATGTGTAGAGCTCACTTGTGTGTGTGTGTGTGTTTTTACAAAGCTCACTTGTGTGTTGTGTCACAGTCATCATCGCTTAAAATCATCCTTTGTTTCAAACTAATCCGCTTGTACTAGACATCTTATATCTAACAACACAGAGAACATATATATTACTCCATCCATTTCAAATTATAGCCCGTTTGACTTTTTTATCCCAAGTTTGACCACTTGTCTTATTCAAAAATTTGTGCCAAATATTATATTTTTTTGTTGTGGTTTGCTTATTAATAAAAATTCTTTAAAATAACTTAAATTTGATTATGTTTGCACAAATTTTTTTAATAAGACGAACGGTCAAATTTAGGATTGAAAAAGTCAAATGACCTATAATTTGAAACAAATGATATATCTCCAAACATGGTTTCACATTATTACGTGTATTAATCTTTCTTGCGACTGACTACTTCATCTTGAAAGCTTCATGGAATCATAATACCATTTCCCCAGTTTAAGATCCAACAATCTTTTTTTACATAAATGGTCATTTGACAAAGTTACTCAAAGAAAATAATTGCAAATTTACACTGCAAGGTATGTACACGCAGGCAGCGGATATGAACCTAGGGATCGTTTTCATGGAACCATCGAGTTGAATAAATAAAGCTTCAATGTGTATGGAACTTGGAAGAATATAATCTATTCCCAGCTAGGGTCATCCAAATGTTATCCTCTTTTCCGTAGTTTTATTTATGCTACTCTAGCGCATCTCTAGACCACTGTGGCTGTGCCAAAGATTCTCAGCTGGTGCTGGGTCAGCTGTACGCCTGTACCTTAGCATGGTTTGAGTCAACAGCCAACTGGGATAACTGATAACAACGATGGTAGTTGACGCCTCCTCCCAATGTAACCTGATCATCAATAGATTGCATAAGAACAACTTGAAAAGAATAGCTATCCTCCTAATTAAATTTGAACGTTTTACAACCGTGTAAAAATATAGAGAGCCTCTTAAATGGCGGGAAAACCAACAAACTATGTAAATCTTGAGAATGTAAAATTCAAATGAGGTCTACGTGGAAACTAACATTAGTTTTGTGCTTTACAAACAGATCCCTGGTTTTATGCTCTAAGCACCCTAAAAGGAATTCAATCTTTGCAATGTTGCCCCTGGACACAGCTACGGCAATGGAGGTGAAATTCCCGACGAGGAAAAGGTTTTCCCGCGACGATATAGGTGGCCGGCGAGCATCATGGCCTCACCTTCAACCGATTTGGTGTAGGATTTGGAGCCAGAATGGTTGGGAGGAGGGGGCTCGAAGAACAAAGTGCAACCCCCGCCATGACCAAAATGCGTGGGTTGTACAAAACACCACCGAGTCGATGTCTGGCGACTGCTGGAACAACTACTGCGTGAGCACTATGGCCAGCACGCGCTGGACGCCGATCTTGGTGGCCAGCTCGATCTTTCCACACGCCTTCACCGCTCCGGCTGTCGCCGTTGACAACGACGACCTCGATCTCCGGCAGCTGGCTTTGGGAGGGAGCTCAGTACCGCTGTCATCGTCTACTTGGAGGGAGCTCGGAGCGACGATGGCCGCACTCATGGATGGTGGCGCTCCGTTGGGTGTGGAGCAAGAGCCGAGGACGCGAGATACCGAGCCGAGGTACTCGACATCTTTGCCGAGCGAACCTGCGGGGTTAGCTAGCGGGATAGCGAGGGGAGGAGGGTTGCAGAGCCTGCTGGATCCAATTTTTAGAGAGGTTTCTCTTTTTAGCTAGCTACTAAGCCAGACTAGCTAGGCTCTTAGAGATGCTCTAAGGATTAACAACATGCATACCAAAAGGTGGCTTTAGCTAACTTATATATAAGCGGCTATAGTTGAATAGTTGAGCAACACCTGTGGAGTAGCTCTCTTGTGATTTGTTACGTTACATCCACCCAACTAAATTTTAGTTCCCTGTATAGGCCACGGGCCGGGCTGGACCATCGGGCCGGGCTAAGTTTGCTCTAGTCTAAGTTGGAGAGACAATTTGATGTTTTTACAAGTTTAGCTAGGTTTAACCAGCTTAACCAATTAAATTTTAGAGTAAAGTGTATGGCCAGTTTCTAAAATATTGCGGGTGTGTCATCCCTGTTCATGAACTCTCAAACTGACCGTTTCGGTCCTCAAACTTGTTCGGTTCTATCATCCTGATCCTTAAACTTGCAAGTCACTCGTTTAGGTCCTCAAACTTATTCAGTCATATCATAAATTTTTCATACGAACTAGAATGAAGACAAATATATCGAAATTGTAACCCTCTAAGTGATCTACAACTTTGTCATTGAAAAGTTTTTGCATTTAAATTATTTAGGGACCCCAAATATTGTTGTATGTTTATAGATTTTGAAATTTAAAATTATCAAAAAATTTTGGATATTGACATGGTCGATATGAAAGTTGTGATTGATACGATGTACAACTTTCTAGTTGAAAAGTTTTTCATTTAAAGTTGTTTAATGTCCCAAAATTTAATTTTAATTTTTAATTTTAAAAGCTATAAACATACAACAATATTTTGGACCCTAAACAGTTTTTAGTTAAAAAACTTTTCAACTACAAAGTTGTAGATCATGTTGAGGGTTACAATTTTGATATAAAGTTTGTCTTCATTTGAGTTTCTATGGAAAAATTATGAATTATTTTTTATATAAAGTTTTTATCACCCTATTTTGGCCCTGATGAGACTTAAAATCAAGTTTGGGGGCCAGAGTGATACAGTTGAACAAATTTGAGGACCTAAACAGGTGATTTGCAAGTTTAAGGACCAATATGACACAACTGAATAAGTTTGAGAACTTAAACGGTCAATTTGAAAGTTCATGAACCGAGATACACACCCGCAATATTTTACGGACCGGCCGTACGCTTTACTCTAAATTTTTGCTAGATTCTGTTTAGATCTATAGGAGCTAAATTTAGCTAGTTAAAATTTAGGTGAGGGGTCAAAACATGATCTTAGTGCTTAGCATCAATTATATGTTGCGCTAACGATCGGGTGTTGTCCATGTGCAATTCCTGACTGCTTCCGGCTTTTACTTTCCCTCATTGTATGTACATGAGATATGACAGTTCTTGGATATATACTAAGTAGTTATTAATATATATTTATATTATTCACGTCCAACTTAACAAAGTTTTTTTTAATTCTTTCCAAAAAGCTTAAAGTTAAAATTAATTTAATTTTTAATCGAACTGAGTAGGGAAACTCCAACCTACTTTCTAATATTTTTATTACAGACATGTTTAAATATAAGCCCAAATAACAACCTAAACACAATGCTTAACGGAAATTGCACATTTATACGGCAGTTGTTCAGCAATGGTGGGGGGTTTTTTTTTTTGGTTGAGAATCCAGCAATGGTGGTTTTTTGTTGTTGTTGAGAATCCAGCAATGGTGGTTTTGCTCTGCGGCAATATGCTAGCAAACTCTCCACTAACTAAACATGTTTCTTAATTCCTCTGTCCTGAAAAGGATGCACTTCTAGTGACCAAATTTAGCTTGAAATGCACAAAACAGATATATTTCTATCTAGCGATACAAATCTAGTTATACAAATTTTGTACCATAATTCATTATATATTTTTGAATAATTTGGTGAAAATTAAGATTTTTGACCATAAACTAGTAGGGTACACCACGTGATTAAGATGTTTTATTTATTTTTTTGCGAACTAAGATGTTTTATTAATATATACTCTAAAGTGCTTGAAACAAACTGAGAGCCACCCATCCAGCAAAGTCGAACGGTGAAATAAAGAGTACCATGAAGTACGTAAGGGAAAGTGCCAATTTGGTTAGATCAAGTACCAAAAATAGTGAGAAATTACTATTATGTTCTTTTAATTATGTGTAAATAAATATATATTTTAAGAAGGATAATAAAGTACTCCCTCTGTATCGAAATACTTGTCGCTATTAACTGCTTTCTAAAACTTTGACCATTCATCTTATTCAAAAAAATTGTACAAGTACAATCTATTTTGTGTGCTACACGATTTACTATTTTAGGTATTTTAAGCTTGATTTACTCTTTTACATATTTGTAATAATTTTTTTGGATAAGACGAATAGTCAAAGTTGTAAGAAAAAGTCAACGACGATAAATATTTTGATACGGAGAGAAGTATCAGCATTGTAATAAAGATCTTTGTATATTTATATAAAGAAGGGATATTTAGGTCTTAAGCCAAAAGGAGGGGGTGCGGGGGTGGGTTTACAACAGCTTACTCAGCCATAAATTGGTCTCTCAAGATTATTTTTGAGTTAGGACAAACTTAAAATTGTTTGTTATGTCAAACTTAAGGTTGTTTGATTTAGAATAAAATTAGAATTGTATTTTTTTAGAACGGAGTAGGTCGCTGACCATCACATATATTTTGTAAGTAAAATTAAGCGGATGCATAAAGGACGATTTGTCGATTTGCGTCAGGGATATTGTTAAATGGCTGATGGCTAGCGTCGGGTTTCCAGCACGTTCCAACCCTGTTCACTGTTGTCAAAAAAAAAAACCTGTTCACGTTTTCATGTCCTGGCCCCCAGTCTGAAAAAGAAATTGGCCCTGTCCTTTTACTCCTCCAGGAAAAATGACAGAAAAGACCCTAAGCTTTATGTACGCCGCCTATGGTTTCCCCACTGTTGCTTTTTTCCCCCTCACGTGCTCCAATTTGGCAACCACAGATTGCTTGCAACCATAGACTTTGTGACATTGCATGGACGGCTAGAAACGTGAAACCATGTGCACCTTTTCAGGAGTGACATGTTTAGTCTCCAATAATGTATAATCAATTATTTCCGGACCAACAATGTACTATAACTAGTTAAAAGCAAGCAAATCACATGTAATTAAAAGAGCGAAAATTAAATTTGTTGATCAGTACAATGGATACTCGCATCAACTAAAATCACAACTATATTTATACCATACAATAAAAAAAATTAATTGTCAACTTTTTTTTTATTCATACAGTTATAACTATAATCCTAAATATCGGCTGCAAGTGACGCGACCACTTACCTATTAGTATCACTTGCATACTGTTAGGTACATCTTTTTTATCTCGTACGCAGTGTGCAATGAACAAATTATGCCGACTAGACCTCAAATTAACATAGTACTCCCTCCGTTCTTAAATATGTAACGTTTATAACAAGAAAATTAGTTCAAAATGAACTAATTTTGTTGTCCTAAACGTCATATAATTAAGGACGGAGGTAGTAAATATCAAGAAAGAACTTATCAAATCTTTTAGGATTAAATAAAATTGTTTTTTGAGGATTCCTATAATTAAGTTTGTCGTAATCTCTTCCCTTAAGATTTCCGACAATCATGAAGTTACTGTTCCATCTGTTTCAAAGTGTAGATTAATTCGATATTTTTGGATGTGCAGTTTTTATTATGCATTTAAATGTATATTGTCTTTTTATGCATACTCATAGCTATGAACGTAAGAAAAGATAAAATTATATGTAATTGAGAACGGATGGAGTAAATATCACGATCCTTCTCTACCGAGACGGAAACCGCTATTCTCGCATCCGCCGGCGAAACAAGAGACCAAACAGAACGCGGATCGGTCAGTCCTCCCTGTTGAACCCCGGAATTCCAGCTGCCGTTCGAAGGGAAGGAAGGAAGATGCATGGGTAGAGGCATGCGCATGCAGCAGCCACCAGCCAGTCAAAGACGCTGCTTGCCGCCGCGAACAGAGAGAGAAACCAGGAGAGGAGGAGATCCCCGTGCACACGGTCGCCGTCGCCTATATTTGGCTGCAGCGGATCCGAGCGGAGGCGTGGACTGCGCCTGCGCGGCGCATGCTTGGCCCTTGCCCGCCGGTGGGCCCCGCAGGCAGGTGACGTGCCTCACTCCCACGCCTCTCTGACCGGGGCTCGCGCCTCCCGAATCTCTCTCTCCCAACTACCCACCCTCTCACACCGCTTCACTCTCTCTCTATCTCCCATTTTCTTTTATATATATACATATATATAAAAAATATTAGTCATTATCCGATATACAAAAGGATAAAAATCTCAGTGTCACCCAGCCGTTTTTCTCGTGCTGGTTTTGAAAACTTCGTCCGCGACAAAAAAAATTTTGCACGAAAAAAAAGAAAAGCCCATGAAAAAAAATTATAAATATAAAAGAAAGAGGGGAAAGAAAATGATATTTTTGTGTTGTATTTATAAAGCAACACTGTGGAAAGCGATGCCTACTTCCATTTGGACCTTCCGCCTCCCTCCTCTCCTCTCTTCACTCCTCTCTTCCTTCGCATCACCAACAAGAAGGCTAACACACACCAACCCAAGAACAAGGAGTAGGAGGTGAAGGAAGAGGGAAAAAAAGAATTTTGATTGCGCAGAGTGTGTAGTTAGAATAGTGCTTTGATCTCTCCTTGTTCGAGGTCGGTGCGCGAGGCAATAATGGTGGCCGTGGAGGCTGCGGCGGCGGCGGCGGTGGAGGGCCCGATCCGGGCCGAGGCCAAGGTGGCGGTGGCGCCGGCGTCGGAGGGGGAGGCCAAGGTGGAGGTGGAGGGCGATGCCCCGGCGGCCGGGGAGGCCGAGGAGGAGGAGGAGGAGAGGGAGTACAAGAGCGACATGAGGAAGCTGGAGGAGCTCATGTCCAAGCTCAACCCCTGCGCGGCGGAGTTCGTGCCGTCGTCGCGCCGCGTCACGGCGCCGGCGCCGAAGCCGGCGGGGATGCTCTCCGCCGACGCGCCGGTGTTCGTCTCCGCCGCCGAGTACTACGGCGCTCCCGGCGGGCACCTGCAGGTGGCCGCCGCCGGCGGCGGTGGTGCCGGCGGCGGGAGCAGGGACTCCAGCAGCGACGGATCCAGCAACGGCAGCGGCAACCCTCTGAATCGCCGGGTCGGTGAGCTGTGAATTTCGTGTTCTTTATATGCGCGTCTTGATTTGACAGGTTTGGTCTTTGTTTGACCTTTTCACTTCTGTGATCGCCGGGTGATTTGCGTATGTGCGTGTTGCGATCGTCTTAACTGATGGGTTTCAGGCGATGGCAATCACTTTCTTTTTTCGTGAAATTTCATTTTGTCCCCCTTTTTTGGTCTCATCTTGTGGGAAATGGAACCTTGGGCAGCCAGAGGGGGCTTTACAAGTTTGTTCTTTTCTGAATCATTTGCAGCTGCAGAATCATCATAGATTGTGCTATGAACAACCTTTTCCCCTAGAGATGGCAATTTGATCTTATTAGTTTATTAAGAAATGATTGATCGGTTGGTGCTAAGTGCTAACTGGAGATTGTTGAATGATCGATCCGTGCTAGTGGTACTGCAATTGCCAAGAATCTGATACGTGAATCGATATGATGTTGATGTGCTGCTGTGCTTGATGTCAACATATTCATTTTTGTGCACCTCTATCAGGCTTTTAGAATTTTAGAATGTTTAAGCTAGCAGCAGTTGTGTCCATTTATTGGTTCTGGTGGTACGATGCCAAATTGACATTGCCTTTCTGATATCAGAGGAGGAATAGCTTCAACCAAGGGAGGCGGAGGTTGGGGGGCCGACCCCGACGGGCTGATAGGGAGGATAGTGTGCGGCGAACCGTCTATGTCTCTGACATTGATCAGCATGTGAGCACAAGAAAGACAGTGCCTTTTGGATTTGCCATTTCTGTGTCAATGTTGTTTCATTTCTTCTTGTTGCTCTGCAGGTGACTGAGCAGAAGCTTGCTGAAGTGTTTTCTAACTGCGGGCAAGTAAGTTCTATGATTATTTTGTGGAAAACATGTTGTTAGTTCCCCCCTCCATAATGTGATAGCTAATGACAATATCTGGGTGACCTGTAGGTGGTAGATTGCCGTATCTGTGGTGATCCGCATTCTGTCTTGCGTTTTGCATTCATCGAGTTTGCTGATGATGGTAGTGTGCTCGACACATTATCTTTTCATTTGCAGTATTGGTATGGTAAAACAGTGACAGTGAAGCTTTCCTTTGTCTGCAGCTGGTGCAAGAGCTGCACTAACATTTGGGGGGACCATGATGGGTTATTATCCTGTTAGAGTTTTACCTTCTAAAACAGCAATTCTACCTGTGAACCCCAAATTTCTTCCTCGAGTAAGTACATGATGATGACTATGCACATGTTTTGTTTGGATCACACTGTATTCCCCATTTATCTGTCATGCCAAAATTTCTGCTAATATTAGCTGCATTGTACAGACTGAAGATGAGAAAGAAATGGTCTCAAGGACTGTATATTGTACTAACATAGATAAGAAGGTATGGAAGCCCATATTCCTATCTGTGGCTGGAAAATTGTGATTCTTAATTACACATGAGATGCTTTGATAGTGCTTCCATCATTCTATGATCTCCTAAAACTCTATTGCACAGCTTCTAGCAGTAGTTTTTTATTGTAGTGGGTGGTTCCAAATAAAGATTTTATCAGCTTTAGATTGTTTGCATTTTACTTTCTGGAGCACAAAAATACTTAAACTGTTACAATGTAATCTGTAATTTATTTTTGGGTGGCAATTTGGTTTAATTGATTAATTGAATCATTGAAAATATTAAAGGATATTTAATCAGTGCACATAACATTGTTTTGGTATAGTATTATCAGAACACAATCACTTCCCAAGATGTGTATGATACCCCTTTTTCTTTGTTTGTTAGACAAAAAAAAGAGAGAATATTCTGGGAGTCTCTTCTCATGTTTGTTGCCACTGCACTACCCAAATCTAGTGCTAGTCTTTCAGCATGAATGGTCAATGCTGAACTTTGTGTTTTTTTTTTTTTTTTTTTGGTGATTGGTGAATGCTGAAAATGTGATACATAAGCGATTATTAGTGAAGGTAAAATGGTTTGTAAGGTTAAGGTTTACAGCTTATGCGCTAATGTTGTTTGCATTTCTTGTTTGTGTAGGTTACTGAGGAGGATGTTAAGGTTTTCTTTCAGGGTACATGTGGGAAGGTATGACATAATACTGTTAGTAATGGTTGACTTTTGTAGTCTATTTATATTCTTTTTGAAATATTGTCATCAAAACACTACATTTAGGTTTCTCGGCTGAGGCTCCTTGGTGATTATGTACACTCCACATGCATTGCTTTTGTTGAGTTTGCTCAGGTAAGTATTTTTTTTTTTGACTGTTATATTTTGATATAGTGAAGATCTTAGTTAAAGTGCTACTGCTACTTAATGATGACAGGGTCTAGGAGTGAGCTGTGTGAATCCGTTTTGCTTGTAATGTGTGATTATGCTTCATAAGTATTACCAATTTAAAAGACAACCTCATAAAGGAGATAACTTAATGAACATATTAATTTATATTGAAGCTGAACAGTTGCTATAGGTTTCATTCAAAACTCTGTTATCTTGTTGTAGTTCAGATTTGATGATCTCTTAGCTATCTTTCATTATATTTCTCATATAACTTGTGCTGATGTCTCTGAACTAAAAGAACCTTATTGTTAGTGTTCTGTCCTAGTAGGTTGGGAACTTTAGATAATTCCACATGTTATAATGCACACCAATAGTATAACCAGTCGAATCAGGATGATACTGGAACCTACTTTTAGGCTCAATGTTTCTTAAATTGGTATTGCCAAGCAGTCTTACAGATATATAATCCTTTCATAGCCATGATCGTTCAACTTATGCAGTGCTTTTACTTTATTTGGCACGTTCAATGCAGGCAGAAAGTGCAGTTATGGCCCTGAACTTCAGTGGCATGATCCTTGGCTCCCTTCCTATTAGGTAAACACTCGGTCAAGAACATATCAGCTCAATTCCCATACGAGCATAAGGAATTATCAGCACCCTTACAATTGTTAGTTTAGGGCATCATGAATCATCACTTTTTGATCTTCTTGTTCTATAAATGTGCAGGGTGAGCCCTTCCAAGACACCAGTCCGTCCGCGGTCTCCTCGCGTGATGTCCAACTGAGCCCATGTCCCACTCCAAGCCGCCGTCACCCTTGAGGCTGCCACCAGTGGCAGATCATCCCCCAAGCTGAGCTTCCTCTAGTCGTGATCGTGCTAGAGACGTCGCAATGCGAATCAGTAACCGTGGTGCTGTCCTAGTACCCAATCATTGTAGGAAAGTCAAGTTGCTGCTAATGTTCTTCTCTCGGAGGCCCATGCATCTCTTGTTGTTGGAGGCACCATTTGCGTTTGTTTTTGCTCGCTATCGTTATGTTAATTATGGATATGAATTTCTTATATAACAGCCTTTTCAGGCACAAGAGGAATAATGTCTAGCATCTTCTCAATTTTTGTGGCCATTATCTTTATTCTCGCTTGTGTATTATGTATGCCTTCATGGGTTGCTGATATTAAACGGGCCGAATTTTGGGTGAACGGTGAGAAAATGCATGGAACAGGTGTTTGCGTGGCTGAGCATGATCTTGTTGAGATCCATGCTGAGATGCAGACGCAAATGTTGCAGCATACAAATTGCGCCAAATGGCAGGGAATCCGTTAGCATGGTATGCTGGCCACGGCAATGAGTGGTCGTCGCAAAGGCGATGATGGGCAAGGCTGACAACCGTGTTGTAGCATAGCTTACTTTAATTAGAGGCATAACAGATTTATTATCCCTGTTTAATTTATCATAAAATATCTTTTAACCAACTGTCATAAAACCTTTAGAAGGCTACTCCCTTCGTTCTAAATAACTTGTTGTTTTACCTTTTCTATACACATTGTATCTGAATATAAATATATATCTAAGTGCATAAGAAAAGAAATGTATCTAGAAAAAACAAAACGACAAGTAATTTAGGACCGAGTGAATATTTAAAAGACTGATGAAGGCAGCAGCTATGGAGCTTCATCATTGATCCGGTTCGGTGAGGATGGAAAACACGCAACAGAACATTTTCACTATCCGTAAGGATGGCTAGACGGATGGCAGAACTGGGCAACTGATAAAATGTCTTTAGCTCTATGACACAGTGAGAATTGTACAAGCTTATTATTAGATTAACAAAAATAGTTGTTCCATAATTTATTTCGCATCAGGCTTCAACAGCCAAAAAGCTCCCCTTGACATTTACATCAAGCAAAACCAAAAGGCTCCGAGACATAAAAACTCATGCAGAAGAGAACACACTAGCGCCGGCGAACTATCTGACATGTATCATCGTCCACCACCTCTTCTGAGATAGGTTATTTGTACACCGAGCATCTGGCCTAACCAGTGTTCTGCATCCCGGCGGCGATACCCTTCATAGTCAGGATCAGCGTGTCCTCCAGGCCCGGCGCGTACTCGCTCTCGGGGTTCAGCTGCACCAGCTCTGCTGGCTGGTTCTCGTCAGTGAACTCCTTGGACAGGGCCGGCTGGGGGCTCACCTGGAAGCCGGGGTCACGAATCCGCTTCAGAGTGTAGGCCTGGCAGACGTTCAGGGTGGTGATGTACGACTCACGCAGACGCAGACGCTGCTTCAGATAAGGATCACCTTCGAGGACGTCCTTGTGACCGGCAACCTACAGAATTGGCAATCGTCAATCATATGCAATAAGATTTTCAAAAAGTTTTTAATTAGAAATCACATAAAATTGAGCAATTTATTCAGCTATATAAATACAGAAATAGCGGAAATGTGAATAAAATGATATCTTTTAGTGTTATACTATTAGAGCACTTTACCTGAAGGAGCAACTCTTTTGTCTCCTCATAGTTCTTCCTTAGCTGTTCTCCAAAGGACTGCAGATCTTCAGCCACTAGCAATTTATCATACACAGCTGCAATTCCTGGGTCTCCCTTGGCGAAAACCATCTCAAGCAAGTCAAGGGTGACCCTGAAGAATGGCCACTCATTGTACATTTCTCTCAGAGTATGGATGTTCCTGATGTCCTTCTGCATGAGGTGCTTGAATGCTGCGCCAAATCCAAGCCAAACAGGGAGATGGAACCTTGTTTGTGTCCAAGCAAAGATCCATGGAATTGCACGGAGCGATTCTATTCCCCCGCTAGGCTTCCTCTTTGATGGACGGCTACCAATATTCATCCTACCATATTCAGTCTCAGGTGTAGCCTGGAAAAGAAATAAGATCGAGCTTAGTCAACTTGTACTCATCGTATCACAAGTTCACATACTTGTCCACCAACTTCTAGAACCAGCTTAACAGAAGGCACACCAGATCACCATGCAGTGAGTCATACACGTTCAATAAGAGAAATATTCCTTTCAGATAACAGCTCTCAATAGGATAAACGAAAACCCAGTTAACTACTCCCTCCGTTCCAAATTGTAGATCGTTTTAGCTTTTCTACGTTCATAGATGTTTGTATGAATCTAGACATACACTATATTTATATTTAGGTGCATAGCAAAAAATATGCACCTAGAAAAACCAAAACAACCTACAATTTTGAACAGAGGGAGTAGAACGATAGCATTTGTCTGAACTTTTTCAAATTAGTGCCTGTACAGAATTTCAGTTAAATAAGAACTGCAGAAAACATCAGAGATTTTACATTTTTTAAGAAAAGAAACATAAATTGGCCAACACAAAAACTAATTTCATGTGCATATTTTGGCTTGGGGTTTCTTTATCAGCTTTGAATCAAAGTATAAACATCATGTTTGTGCAAGTGTAAAGTGTATACTTGTTCGAATACAGGATAGAGGATACAGGTGAACCTACCGATCTGAAGTATTCAACAAAGCGTGGTTCTTGGAAGACAATTGATCGATATTCTTTGGTTGCCACAATAGCCATTTCATCCATCAGAGCACGCCATTCCGGCTTTGGGGAAATTGGAGGGTGCATGCCATGCTCAAGGGTAGCTGCAGTGTAGCGTTGCAAAGTTCTAAAGCACAAGAGCTCCTCTCCAAAGGAGTGCTCAATGACCTCACCTTGTACTGTTACACGGAGTGATCCATGTATCGTGTCTGGTGGCTGAGATAAAATGGCCAAATGAGTGGGACCACCTCCTCTGCCAACGGTTCCACCCCTTCCGTGAAACATGGTCAACTTCACTCCATACTGCTTTGCCACCTTGATGAGCTCCTCTTGTGCTTTATACATTTGCCACGCTGCAGAGAGACGTCCAGCGTCTTTGCCAGAGTCTGAGTACCCAATCATCACCTCCTGCTTGCCATTAATTCTATTCATGTACCAGTCAATTGAAAAGAGTCGTGCTACAGCTGCTGGAGCTGCTTCAAGATCTGCAAGTTTCTCAAAGAGTGGAACAACTCTCAGTGGATGTTTTACATGGCACTCACGCTGTAAAAGCTCGACAGCAAGCACATCGGATGGGGCAGTTGCCATCGAGATGATATACGCGCCAAAGCAATCTGCTGGGAGCTCTGCAAGGACATGAAATGTGCCTAAAACATCGGCAGTCTCCTCAGTCATAGGAAGATCAGAACCAAACAATGGACGCTTGCCCCTCAGTTCAGACAACAGCCAATCCTGGCGTTTCTCCTCAGACCATTCAGCATAGGATCCAATTCCAAGATGTGTAGTTATTGAATCAAGGACATCAGTGTGCCGATCAGATTCCTGCCTGATGTCAAGTTTCACAAGAGCAAGCCCGAAAGTGGATACTTGACGCAAGAAATCAAGGAGACTTCCGTCGGCTATAGGTTTGTCACCACAGGCACATAATGATCTATAACAGAGCTCAAGAGGTTCTAGAAACTGCAATGTAGAAAATGGTAACTAGATTATTATAAGTATGTCATCAGCAATCACAAATATGCATATCACGTAAAAAGGCAGAACCTGTTCAACATTAGTAAAAGTTGCCTCCTCGAGAATCTCAGAAACTCCAGTTGTCAATAAATGACGAGAACGTTCACGCGTATAGTACAGTTTATCCCTGACATCACCTAGGATGACACGATAAGGTTCATTTGGAGGAACTTGCTTCCAGAATTCTGCATGAACAACATTCAAATTAGTAATAATATATAAATTTTAGAAAACGTAGTAACATTATCCACAGGGGAAAAGGTTACAATCATTCACACTACGTCACAATGAATGATCTTGCATCCAAGCTGCTGGCTAGAGCTATGTTTGGTATTGCAGCAGTGGTTACTAAAAAAAACATTTGTTTATTTCTAATTTTGGGTACTGTTATACATAATCCCACTGACAAAACAAGAATGAGAAGCAAAAAGGGCACTTAGAGGTCACAGTAATGGCATCCTTTAAAGGGCATAACTTTATATGTCAAAAGCAAAGCAAGCTATCTTTGCTTTCTTTTAAAATAATAAGCTTATATGCAGATTAACCCAAAATTCCTTGTTACCATAAATTAGCTCTGTTACCTATATAGTGCTTTGCAGCTCTTTTTGATGACCGATGTAATTCATCTGCACGGATCCGAAGTTCATCACTGCAGCGCCACATAGAGAGCTAGAATAGAATATTATTCTGTTAGCACCAGGGTGTTGAAGCTCCTTATATGTCAGGGGAGTATGTTTTATATTGCAATACCTCAAACATTAGATCTTCTATCTGAGAGAAGTACAAGTTAGCAGCCATCATTCTTGCCAATAAGCATACATCCCGTGTAACCTCTGGTGTAACTCTTGGATTTCCTAGAAAACAATACATTATTAAAATTTTAAGCTTTTAGTTTATACACAACACAAAGGAAAATTAGTTTCATTAAAAAGATGGAGAATAAGTAGTCAATTTCTAGATGAAATATGTCACAATGAACATAAAGGCCCTGTCAGCAATATTCGGTTTTACATGCCAGTATGCAACTGATGTCACAATGATAGAAAGGCCCTATCAACAATTCTCTGCTTGCGACTAGGGTCAGGAAATTTTTATAATTATTCAAACTTTTTTATAGAAACTCTTCAAAAAGTGTTATTCTTTAAGCCAAAAAACTAATTTATAAATTGATGAAACAAAAAGTTACCATCACGGTCACCACCCATCCAGGAAGAGAACTGAATGAGAGGAGCATTGTAAGGGAGACGCTCATTGATCCCGATATTTTTCAGAGCAGTGTCAATACGGCGCAAGAATTTTGGTACGCCCTTCCATATAGTTTCATGGAAGTAACTCATTCCAGCACGCATTTCATCTTGAGGAGTGGGAGGGGTTCTGCGGATTTCATCAGTTCTAAACGCAGCTTGAATCTGTGAAGTAAACAACAAATCAGAAAAGGGGAAATAAGAATGTAGGGAAAAGAAGACATTATTTCCACATGGCAGGTGTACAGATTAGCATATATGCTACATGTACAATTTAGACTTTCATAGCAACTGACTGAATATGATGCATGACCATAACTCAATTTTTTGACCCAAATGCTCTTATTTTGAATTGATCATACTAATAGATATCAGGTGGTGTTACAGTAAAAGGTAGTGCCATTATACTAGGAAAAGGGCAGTTCTAGAGCATAGGTCTGAGTAATGACTAATACACATGTGATTAGGAGTAAGTTATTAACTCGAAGAACACAATAGCTAATAGCTCCCATATGGCCATATATGACTAATTAACACACAGATGCAATTGATTAACGTATGATCTTTATGAACAGAATAACAAACAACATCTCAGGATACAGTAAACTAAAAATCTTCTGGGCTGATGAGCTCGGACAATGATATATGAAGTCAACTTCTCTTTTCAAAGCATTTTATTCAGCTTTTCCATATAGAAAGTTTGCAGATCGGATAATCAAACCAAACTGCAGTACTGTATAAAAAGATACGAATGTAATATAGAATCAACTGCAGCATTGTAACTACCTCTGGTGTACATATTTGACCTGTCCTCTCACCTTGTCATGTGCAGACATAGAAGAGTTCAACTAAATAGCTTTTACTTAGGAAATTATATGTTGATACAACCAAGATGGAATTTTGTTGGAAACCTTCGATGGGATCTCAGAATAGAGCAATGGTAACCTCACAACTAAGTTAGAGGAAAAATAATGCACTCCTCAACAAAATTGATTTCACAAGTTTGACAGGTACTTCTAATAAGAATAACTTGCCAACCTGGAGATAAAAGCCTGTACGACAAACAATCATCACCATAATTCCACACACAAAAATCTTTGTAGTGGCACAGCACACCCAGAGAACCTTCCAAGTTTTACAAATACTGAGCCCTCTGTCGGTGGTACTATTAATTCATCTTGATTGGGCATATAATCTTGGTTTTTGTCAAGGGAATAAACTAAACCTCTGTCATACATATTTGACGGCTTTCTCACGATTATCTTGTTCAAGGAACTACGTGTCCAATAAACTAACACTAAAATACTCCTGGCCAAACGATTTGGCGGGATCTTGGTATCTGACAGGCAACACTCACATAAAGAGGACAAACAAATGCAACATACGCTAACTTTGCTTTCAGGAGTGGGGCCCAATTCTACTAACAGTAATGTGGGCCTAGGCTCTGGCATGAGAATAATTGCAGGACCCAATTATTAAACCCAGGAAAAAGATAAGTCCTAGAGATGATCATCAACTAAATAATGGGACATATTTTTCAATTAAAAAAGTTAATCAACCAAAAGGTTGTGGCAAACGCTTGATCTACACTGAAACCTCACAACTGACATTATATTATAATATTCTCATCTCAAGTGGAGTGCGAGATATTTTACCTCCCTCTGAAGAGCCTCATCAAGCTCCTGCTTGTCATCAGCAGTGATGTCCTTGGCATACAGTTGCCTCAGGCAATTCCGGATCCTGAACAACAAAAATAAATTAACACAATAGAGAATTGCATTTTCCTTCGATGCGCACAAGGCAAACAAGATACCTTAATTTAAACAACGTCCTAACTCAATGATCATCTTTACCTGCCATGCTTCTGGAGCAGGGACCTCCTGACGGACTGCGTGGGGTGCGCCGTGAAGACAAGATCGACTGTCTGGTTCTTGAGCGCGTCGAAGACCTCCTCGCGCGACTTGCCGAGCTCCGAGACGAGGCGCTTGAGCGTCTCCTCGATGTCGGACTCGGTGGGCGCCGAGGCCTCGTCGCCGAAGTCCCCACGCTTGAGCTTGATCCGGCGGCGGTGCGCGATCTGCACCTCCTCGGCGAGGTTGGCGAGGTTAAGCATGTGCGAGAAGGAGCTGGCGACGACGATGGAATCACCGGGTGGCAGGCTGGTGAGCTTGCTCCCGAGCTCGCCAAGCCGCGCCTCGTCGCGGTCGTTCTCGTACTCCGCCGACAGCTCGTAGCACTCCTGCACCTGCGCACGCGAGGAGGCACCAACGAAGTCAGCACGGCGACGTCGGAACGCGCGGATCTGGGGTGGCGGCGGGCGAGAGGAGGGGATCGATCGGGGCGTACGAATTCGCGGAGGTGCGGGCCGTGCAGGTCCTGGAGGATGTCGAGGAAGCGGTCAACGAGGAGGGCGTCGTACTCGACGAGCTTGTCGTCCTCGGAGACCTTGGCCGGCGCCAGCAGCCGCAGCTGCGCGTCGATCGACTGGTGCCGCTCCATCGGCATCGCGGTCGCGGCGGAATCCGACCGGATCAAACTCCCGCCGGACGGTGCAGGCAGTCCTCCCCGCCCGCGCGCCCGCGGCGGGTGCGCGAGTGGAGTGTGGCGGCGGTTGCGGCTAGCGGGAGCGCGGCGGCGGGGGAAGAGGAGATGGTGGGCGCGGCGGGGTAGGAGCTGATGGTCGAAGTGCTCGTGTGCCTATTTGTACGAGAGGATGGTGATCTGGTGGTGGGGCCCACTAGAGTTTCCTACTCGCAGGGGAAGTAGTTTTGCAGATTGATACTTATAGAACTTGGGATTATTCGCAACGTTTGTTTTCTCAGAAAATTGCAAATTCATCCCCAGAGTACTTATACGAATTTGAGTGATATATATCATTCATTCCAAATGGCACATGTTGCAAATCTTCCTATAAGAATCTATATGAATCCCTCCATATTATTTTGTTCCACTGGGTGCTGAGAGCATACGAGACAGAGGTGCTCTATTTTCTTCTTTTTTTCATTTGACATTGTATTAGAGGAATGAGAACATATCAAGCGAGTTGGAAAACCAGAGTATACCTCTTGGAATATTGAATACATGCTGCATGATGTTGCATTGCAGGCACACCTACAATAGTCAACAATGCGATGCAATATATATTCTTTGATTGAAAAAACAAGAACATCAAGTGATTGATGGGATCTCTAATGTGATACTACTTTAACATGCAATAAAACTATACCATCAATATCATGAACAATTCTAATTAATTTATATTTATGATGAGATTAAGTATTTCCAGTTCTATCTTTCTCTTGACTTGTTTTTTTGACCGGATTTTCTCTTGACTTGTTTGTTCTGTAAACAATATATCATGATAAAGTCATGCAAAAGCCACAACGTACTGAAAGATTAGAGATAATGGCCAAGGAGATGTTCTTGTCATCTTTTTCTTCTCATCCTCAAGATACGTCGGCTTTAAAAAAAATCAAGGGAAAGTCATGCAAAAGACCAACTGTGATGATATCGTGCAGAAAAATGAGCATGGTCAATTTTTTGTTCTCATTTTCTTCGTTGATTTCATATATGCCTAATAATTATGTGAGGAGTATGAGTTTTGGCCTATGTACTAAAATGTTCTTTTGCAAATATACAGATGGAAATCTCACATGTGAATTTGTTACAACACTCTGTGGAAAATGATAATTTAGGCTCCGTTCGGCAGATTTTCAACAGATTTGTTGTGATAAAAAAATACTGTGTGTAGATTTTTACGACAGATTTAATGAGAAAGAAAAATATTGCAAAAGAAGACGAACAGAACCTAATCAGCGGATGATTGGGCCTATAAAAAAAATCGTAGTATGAGATGTTGGTGTCGGAATACAAAAAAAAAAAGTAATTAGCGGACCCCTAGCATTTTTTTGAAGTAATGATTGTCGCCATAGCAAAAGTAGACAAGGTGGTGGAGCACGGACAGGGTCGACTACTTTTGCTCTTCCTACGCTAGTCTTAGTCATCGTGTTGGAGTACTAGACCACCGTTCGCCTTAAAAAATTGATGAAATAGTTGTAGTTTGAAATGGAGTCTTTGCGTGGGACGAACTTGAATTTCTTTCTTGCACGGTCTCTTATTGCCGCCTCTTGTGGACCATACACACAAAGGTGACGCCAATCCCCACGCTCAATCCAGGAGACATATATAAGAAATCCCTTCCCTATCAAAAGGGCTTGAAAGGCAAATAAAATTCTCTTCGTGACACTTGATCGATCCCAACCAACTCGTACTCCGTATACTTTATTGATCAGCTAGCTGCTCAAAGTTGCCACTGTCATGTCCAAAGCAAGGTGCCTCAATCATTCATGGTAAACAACACACAGAACTTACCTGGTCCATCACGGGCAGTCCGTGGAACAGAAATTGGCATGCAAAGCAAAGCCGCGACGGAATCTGGGCCAAAAAGAGAGGAAAAATCTTTTCGAGCCCGGAAAGCCGCCTGGTACGGCTCGTGGAATTTGTGAGTCTGAGGAGGGCTTGGGTGCAAGAAGGCGCGGTTGATCCATCATCCATCGGGGAAGCCGGAGTTTGCAGAGATTGACGTTCCAGTGGGCGGCCCTCGTGGGGCGGGCGGGGGATCCGGCGGGAATCTCGATCGGATCTACTACTCCCGTAGTACCAGCGCTAGCCGCCGCCGCCGCCGGTGCCCATCGCCTGCGAGCCATCTGTTGTGTTGTCTCTGCAGCCTGCAGCCATGCGGCCCGTGCCCGACTGCTGGTCAACTTTTACGATCGATCTCCAGGACACCGTGCACCGTCCGATGGCAACGGGTAAAGAAAGTTTTCTCCTACTATGAAAGGAATCATTAACGCTCCGTTTAGTTTCCCGAGTTTCCAAAAATTTTACTCATTTCACAAAAAATTCACATATTTTTTCTCTATAAACACAATCTAATACAAAAAATGTACTCATTTTACCAAAATTTCAGCCAACTAAACGAGGTCTAAAAAGATACGTGGCGCACGCAGACATGGCAGCAGCAAATTCGGGTTTCCAATTCGGCCAATGTTTTGACTTGAAAAGAAAAAAAGCTTACCACTTCTGGTACCTTCGGAGTTTGGTCAGAGTTTGCATGGCGCGCGGATCAAACGCCTGAGGATCTGAGATCGCATCCATTTTTGTTCTGCCTGTGCCTGGCCGCCTGGGTGCATGAATCCTCCGTAAAGCAGCAGTTGGCCCGAGCGTGACGCGGGCGCCAATAATTCGTCGTCACGGGGGGACATTATCTATCGTGACACCTTTGTCCGCTACTACTAGTACAGGTATATTTAATCAACCTAATCACGTACTGTACGCAGGAGATGACACCATTGACCAGCTTCCATCGGTGTCATCACCACCAATATAATCGCGAAAACGCTAAACTAATCGGGGCCAGGAAGAAGAAGAAAGATCCGTCTTCGCTTTGGTACGTGTGCTACAGCGACGCTACTACTTCGCCGCTGCGCTTCTTTCTAATCTTTCTTCCGCCGCCCCACGCACGCCACGGCCTTGACCTCGCCATCTCGGCCGGTCCCGTTCGTTGGAAGGAGCCTCGGTTTTCTTCTCCTCCCGACGTTCGGAGCACACTGGGTCCCCCGCCTGCGTTGAAGAAGACCACTTTCTTCTTCTTTGCATCGGTTCCAGCGAAAAATTGGCAAACGAGAGCAGAGAATTCCACCACCCATTCGCTCTCCGGGCTGCTCGGACCGAACACGGGACACGGGCGTGCGAGGGAGAAAGAGACGGGGGGACTTCGTGTCTCTTTACAAGACATCGCAGTCACAGAGGGAAGGGAAATGTGGAGGCCGGTGGTGAGGTGGAATTCCGGTCGTCGTCACTCGTCAGCTTGCGAGGATATCGGGGGAGGCGTGCGCCGACGCGTCATGGCCTTCTTTCCCTGTCATCCCGGCGTAAGGAAGCATGCCCCACTAAAGTTGCCATGAGGCAGTGCGGTTGCAAGCTCTAGACAAGCTCTAGACATGAAGCATCAGGCAGCGGCACGAACTCCGGCTGCGAGAAGCCATCACTGCAGACATAGATTCCCAGAAGGTGGGGGGATTGCTTCGAGCGAAAGTTGCAGATGATTGCTGGGTTGGAGGCGTTGCGGAACCAGCGCTTGTTGGTGATTGCAGCACGAAGGAAGCAGATAGGGCAGTCAAGGCGGAGAAGAATCTCACCTACAAGACCGTCGTTCCTGAGGACCTTGGCAGCAGAGGTTTCGCCCTCCTCAAAGGATGGGAAATGCATCATGGCTTTGGCAAGGCTCACTCTTAGTTAAGGATTGTTGGTCGCTCAATGAAGCATATTCTTATTTCCACTAGATGAGGCTAAATTTATAGAGCCTGATTCTTACCATATTGGATGGTAGCTGGCACCGCCTAAATTAGACCACCACTACCTTGAAAGACATCTGTACCAAATTAATAACGTATCCAAACTATGCGTTCTTAAAGCTTGCATATCGGAATAGCAGATATATCGCAAAAAATAAATGGCCTCTATCTATGCTGGAATCTTCCACCGCTTCGAATGCCACATGTTCGCCATGCCGAGCACGAAGGGTTGTCCACCGCCACCGCTAACACGTGTTGTTGCCCCCCAAGGTAAATGCTTAACATGTAAGGTTTCTTAGTTTGGCACCACCAACTTACTTTGTTCTCTCTATATATATGGTCATTATGCAAATACTACTATACACCGAAAGATTGAAAAGCGAGATAACACATCCTTCCTCATATACCTCTCATACAACATGGTACTAGTCATGGTTGGGAAAAATTATACTCCAAGCTACACTCCTCGAATAGCATCTCTAGAGCATCTCCAGGACTGTCCAAGAAATCCTCCCAAATAAATAGTTTTAGGCACGAATGTGAAAAACAACTCTCCAATAATGATCTAGTCTTTTTTATGAAACATGAGGGGCTAAGGCCCCTAGTGGTTATATATTAACGAGAAATCAAACTTAGGTTTAGTGGTGCGACCATGTCTTAGCCTCTCTAAGCAACTAAACTAGAGAAGCTTTGGCAAGAGCCTCATCAACATGTAGACCAACCAGATTCTAGCACCGTGGAGTGTATTTGGGCAAGAACAATCCCCTTGCCATCAGAAAAAAGGAATAGTATTCCTCTCAGCATTAGCCTTCCTGCCATGTTCATGAACTGTGTTCCTCTCATAAGTGGAGCAGTTGCTTCTAGTGTCAGTGAACTAGACTAGCCTTTTTTTTTTGAAGGAACACACTAGCCTAATTAATTGAAGTATGAAAGCAACTGTTCCCATGGGGAAAAAAATTATACACCATTATTGGCAGGTTAGAGCTCAGTCCAGGCCAGTTGGCCGTACCCACAAACACTCTCAGCCCCTCAGGGCAAAGTGCCGTCCATAATAGATGCAGAAACGAATGGACGGCCGGACTGAGCTAGCCTTGCCTCATTTATTTTTGTAAACAAAACCAGTGATGGGTTCTCTACGTGCACATTATTATTGTAAACAAAAGCTAGCCTTGCCTCACGAATGAAAGCGCAACGTACCGGACAAACGGGTGTGGGCATCATATTCAGCGATCCACGGCTCCGGGCACGCCTGATTGGGCCATGCCACGGAGATCACGATGCGCTCTCGAGTTTCGACGCCAAAAGCATGAGAAAAAAGAACAACCGAACAAAGCTGGCCGGTGCACGCACCAACGCGGCGGAACCGTGTGTTTTGTTTGGTACCTGGACACGGTGCTGTCAGCACTATACTGTGAAAGAAATGCACGTACTGAAAGGAAACACACTTGCTTTTTAAAAAAATAAAATGAGACAGTAATGGGTACTAAAGATGAAGACCATGGTAAAAGTGATGCAATTATTAATCAGCCATGGATGCGTGTTATGCGTAAGTACTAGCAATAGGCGATGCGTTTAATAATGTCTTCCATCAAAAGTCTTAGTATTATGTTTCCATATTTGTTTACCTCCATTACGATCTTCACCGTCTGAGAATTTTTTTTAATAATTTTTTTGATTTCCGAAAAATAAATGACGCAAAAAAATTATGAAAAATATACCACTGCCGCCGTACCTCACGGCGGCAGGGTCCTGACGCCGTCTGGCACGCCGCCGTGGGGTACGGCGGCAGGATAGTAGGTCTGGCGGCACGTCCGTGTGGCACGGCGGTACCACTATTTTTAATTTTTTGAGAATTTTTCATTTTGTAAAATACTTTTTCTATTTTTTAAAAACAAGAAAATGATAAATTTAAACATAATCACAACACAAATTGGCATATATAAAAGAAAAGATTAATCAACGAGTAGATGCAAAATAGTTTATACAAGATCATGGTCAAAGTAGTGTTGTGACACAAAACACTAATACATCTAAATCCGCCGGCTCCTCTTCGGCCTAACAGCTCTAGCACCAGCCCTGGTGTGGTCCCGGGCGTACGCCAAGGGGTCAGGTGCCCTGATGACCCGGGGTCCGAGCTCATCGGGAGACGGTGTCGCCATGGCCGCCTGTGACGAGCCTGCAACAGCTGGTGTCGCTCCGCCCGCCTGCGACGAGCCTGCACCAACCTGTGTCGCTCCGCCCGCCGGGCCTGCCTCTGTCGCTTCGCCGGCCGCCTGGGACCATCCGAAAGGCAGCTGTGTCTCCTGCGTCCCAAGAGGCGGCGCCTGTGTGAACTGTGACGCGCCAAGCTCGTCGACATCCTCGCCCGCGAGCAAGTCCTGGACCCTAAACTCATCCCAGTCCAGCTGATCGTCAGGGGACTCCATCGAGGTCGCGGTCGGGTCGAAACCTGCAACGAATAGTATTAGTTTTCCATGTATCGTACTTATCGGATTTTACTATAATAGTTAAGGTCGTTACCATGCTGAAAAATAGGTGCAGTGGACGAGGAAGGAATATCTGCCGTCGGAAAGACCGGCGGTCTAGAAGCCGTCGTCTCTGGCTGTGGAGCCCCGGTGAGACCTCCTAGTCCCGTCGGAAAGACCGGCGGTCTAGGTGTCGTCGTCTCTGGCTGTCGAGCCCCGGTGAAACCTCCTAGTCCCGTCGGAAAGACCGGCGGTCGCCCTGTATGATTAAAAGATAGTATAACAAAAACACACAACAACTCCGTGCATTAGTTGAAAAGAAGGTCCAGTGAAAGTACCTGAGCCGGGGAAAATAAACAGCCGCTGCACGTAGGTGTGCGGGCCCTGCGGCTGTGGCTGCTGCTGTCCCATCGGAGCCGAGAAAGCAGCACGTGCAAAGGTGGAAGGCACCTGGTACGAACGAGCTGTCGAGGCGGAGCTCGAGGACGACGCTGGGTGCCACGGAAGAAGAGGATTGTCTGCAGCCCCGACGTAGTTAACGACGGCGGTGTACCTCGTGGCAACATCGAGAATCCTGTCGTACGTGTGGCGGTGCTGCTGAGGTCCCCAGGTAAAACACGCCTCCCTCGCGGTCGCTGCGATCCGCACGATCTCAGCAAGCGCGTCGTGCTGCTCACGAAATTAGTAGCACATGTTATAATGAATAGTAACATAAATTAAATATGATTGCAGTATCGTAGCTTACCGCTGTGTCGGCGGTCTGATCTCGTCGCACCGGGTACGTGCCGTCCGGCAGTAGCCTGTCGTGGTCTGGGACCGGTGGCGGGGTAGCAGAGACGTACGTCACCCACGTCCGCGTCCTCGGTAGGTACCACTTAATGTACGCTACCCAGGCCGCGCCATCGTGAAGGCGGTGCTCGGTGACGACGTTATCCTCATGCGCCGCGGATGCCCACTCGTCCACGTACGGCTGCAACCTGTCGACGAACGATGTCGCCGCAGAAACACCCTTACGCATCCATCTAGCATAGATGAAACAAAAAATTATTTGCAGCTGACTACTTGTAACGGAAAAAAATTATAGTTGGCTCATGATAGCTCACCTATGCGCTGTGGGCGGTAGACGTGGCGCAACAGGTACAAGCGACTCCTGGTAGAGGCCGAACTGCCTCATCACCCGGTAGACCACGTACTCCTCGACGTAGACGTCGAACACCAATCGTCGCCGCGTCATCCAGTACGCCTGGTCTCGCAAGCACAGCGACGAGAGGCCCTGTGGTGCACGGACAGCGACCATGGCAGGAGTGTACGGCATCCACCGGACCTGGGCATCGACCATCTGGTCGATTTGACCTACGAAGTCCTTGTACGCCTTCTTCGCCTGCTCCCCAGCCCAAACGTGCTGCACAGAACATGAAAAGTTAATTCAATCGAACTAAGGAACTCATTAAGCGAAGAAAACGATAAGGGATGTCATTACCTTCCGGAGGCACCACAGAGAATCCATGGTGGGGAGGTCCGCTAGGTCGGTGTCAGTTGGCAGTGGCTCGTACTTCGAGAGGTCGGCCTTGGGCCGACCGATGTCGAACCGCTTATGGATCCACATCTGCAGGAGGAGAGGACAACCCAGGAGGATCCCCTCCCTACTCGCCGGCTTCGCCACGCCCGAACACAACCCCTGTAGGTAGTGTCCAGAACAGCGCTGCCCCAGCTGATCCTCTGAGCCCAGGGGAGCAGGTACCTCGACACCGAGTCTCCCGCTAACTCGTAGAACATCACCCACCCGAACAGCCAGAGCATGTACACCTCCAGAAACCTGTCTGACGTCTGGTCCTCGGCCTCGTCCGCCATGTAGTCAGCCTGCACACAAAGGTCGATCGTCACATTCATTTAAAATGCATACAAACGTTGAAAATAAGAGTTAGAAGCACATACGCTGAACTGCTGGATCCAAGTCCAGGTGGGACCGTGGGAGTTGGCGAAAGGCACGTACGGCTGAGGCGCGCGATCGTTCCGAGGAACGTTCGCGAACCGAGCAAGGAAGTCGGCCTGCCACGTCGCGGGGATGTCGATAGGCCCCATCACCTCGCCAGCACACGGGAGTCCTCCCAAAAACGCGGCGTCCTTCAGACTGAGCGCCATCTCGCCGACGGAGAAGTGGAAGGTGTGCGTCTCTGGTCGCCACCGGTCCATAAACGCGGCGATCAGAGGGGCGTCGTAGCTGAACCGCGTCAACCGCTCTGCCTGGGGAACCTGAGCTCATAGCTTGTCCCCATTGACCAAACGCGCGAAAGGCAGAAGTCCTGCAGCGCGTAGCCTGTAACAAAAAAACAAAAACAATTTAGTTAACGCAATTACTATTGTAAAGAAACAGAAATAAATATAACAAATGAATTACGTACTTCGGAATCCAGCGCTGGTGTATCGGCATCAACGTGCGGGTGGTCCGGCAACATAAACTGCCGGGCGTCTGTCCAAGAACGACCGAGACGTACGAGCGGTGGTGCCGGTCCACCGCCTCCTCGAACAACTCCGGCCGTACGTACTCTAACGGTGCCTGAGCCATAACTGCAAAAAAAAATAAATTTTAATCAATTAGTTGAATTATATAATTTAAACGAATTATTTGAATTATAACTATTTTCTACGAATTTTATATCAATTTAAACAAATTATGTGAATTACAACTATTTTCTAAGAATTTTATATCAATTTAATCTAATTATTTGAATTATAACTATTTTCTAGGAATTTTATATCAATTTAAACGAATTATTTGAAGTATAACTATTTTCTAAGAATTTTATATCAATTTAATCTAACTATTTGAATTATAACTATTTTCTAGGAATTTTATATCAATTTGAACGAATTATTTGAATTATAACTATTTTCTAAGAATTTTATATCAATTTAAACAAATTATTTGAATTATAACTATTTTCTAAGAATTTTATATCAATTTAAATGAATTATTTGAATTATAATTATTTTCTAGAAATTTTATGTCAATTTAATCTAATTATTCGAATTAAAACTAATTTCTACGAAATTTATAAGAATTTAAACGTATTTTTTGAATTATAACCATTTTCTACGAATGTTATATCTATTTAAATAAATTTTATGAATTATAACTATTTTCTACCAATTTTATTTGAATTACAACTATTTCTAAAATTCCTAAAATTTCTAAACTATATATTTCTAAACTAAATTAACGAAATTACCTAAACTAACTAAACTACACTAACTAACTACACTAACTAAACTAAACTAACTAACTACACTAACTAACTAAACTACACTAACTACCTAACTAACTAAACTACACTAACTAACTAAACGAAACTAACTAAAGTTAGAAACATACCTGTCAGGAGGTGAGACCTGTACAGATCCGCTAGGGGGTTACCATAGAGGTTTGCAGGTTAATGGAGGATCGGGACCTAAGAGCGTAGGTGGTTACGCACGGGATGCACACGGAACTAGGCGAGTATGGCGGCGAAGAACAGGGAGACAAGGGTTTATACTGGTTCGGGCCTCCGGAGAGTAAAACCCTACGTCTAGTTGTGGTGGATTATGCAAGCATGAGTTGTCTGTGCATGGAACCCTAGGCCGTCTTATATGGGGAGGACGGACTAGGGTTTGCATGCCAGGTCGGTTGACTTGTGTCGGGGTCGGTTACAACTGTGGGAGACTTATCTCCTGGATTACAAGGAGTATCCTGTGATACTCGAAGCTACAGGCGGCGGCGCGCCAGGTCCTAGAGACCTTGACTTGCACGCCAAGGATCGCGGGTCTTCCGGAGTCTTTGATCAGGTCGCCCGCAGTCGTCGGGAGCACGGATAAGGTCGCTGGGCCCACTTGGCAGATCGGCGGGACTTCTGGAAGGTCGGGTCCACTGGGACTCTGACCGGTGGGGACCCATGGGTACCCATGTCTCTCAAGTCCCCGATCGACGTGTAGGCGTAGCGGCCGAGACGAGGTTGTGCCGAAGAGTAGCAAGGCGCAGCACCGTCGAGGTCGTGAAGGGTGCACGGGGATCAAAAAAGAAAAACCCCTCCGATGCGCGCACGAAGTTGAACGCCGGGCTTCTGGGTCGAAGAACCACGAGGTCGAAGTGAAGACGAGGCGTAGATCTTGCAGAACCGCCGACCTGACCTGAGTCAGGCACGTTGTAATAGCAGCCACGACCTTCTGAAAGGTCAACAAGCCTACCAAGGGTAGGTCGAGCAGAGATGTGATGGAAGCAGGCTTCCATTAGGTCGAGACGACCTGAAGAAAATAGGGCGTCGAAGACGCACTAGTGTAGTAGCCCCCGAGCAGTAAAGCGACCAGGATGGCCGGTTTGATGCTCAAAAGAAGAAGAAGAGGAAAATAATCCGAACCTACGACCTTCTGCTTAGGAAACAGATGCTCTTGTAATACCGTCGCTATAGGACAAAACCTCCAGAATCTTGCAGAGGTCATCAGGTGACAGGTCTGGGGCAACCAGAATCACAGGTGCACTGTACGGTCACGGGCCAGCTTGCAGATGTAGCACAAGTCGCTGTCGGCCGCAAAAGACAAAGGCGCTCCAGGATGCGGTCAGGTAGGGGACAGGAGCACCGATGCCTCCCACAGGCGAACAGTCACCCCGTGTTCCACGAGGGTACATTGATCTTGCGGATAAGGACGCCACGCAAGCTGGCTTGCGGATAACCCTAATGGTAGGTGCTTTGTAGTATAAAAGGGCATCCAAACCTTGAAGCAAGTCACACCAATCTTCGAAGGTGAAGCAAAATGATCCAGTGTAGTAATATTGTCATGCCAGGGGCTTGTGTTCGCCCTCCAGAGTGTAGGGTTAATGGAGTCCATGCTTGGAGCTAGAAGAATGCTTGCGAGGCTCGAAGAACTCGATTGGCCTCTTCTCCCAGTCCCACCGAGGAACCCAGGAGGAGTATGAAGCAGCAGCTGCATTGTCGGCCCTGACACTTTCAGGCCGGAGGTGATGCAGGTGGGTGTGGCGCTCCACCCGGCGAGGTTGGTGTTAAAGCTCGGACCTTCTGCAATCTTGCGGGGGAGCCCAGACTTGAAGCTGGGCACTGCAGGAGACCGGTTGGCGCGCGAGTAGAGGTAGCTGTGTGGCAGCTGCCTCCACAGTGGTTGTAGAGGTCGTCGAGTAGATCCTGAAGCTAGAAGAAAGCTTGCGACAAGCCTTATTAGTGTAGATTGAGTCGTAAGCACTTTGGAAGGTAATTCAGGACTTCTAATATCTTTGTATCTTGTAATTTGGCCAAGGGCCAAACTCCTTGTAGCTTATGAAGCTGTAAATATAGTTTTGCGTGAGAAATGTCTTGATTTCAGTGGTTGTAAAGGCGCCCAGGATGCAATAGTACGGATACCAAGCTCCCGGCAAGGCTGATATAGCACGCCGACCTTCAGGAGGCCTGTCGTAGAAACGAGGGACCCGTGTCGACCTGGATCGACATGGCTGTTGTGCAGTGACACAACGCAGGTAGTCAGCCTGGAAACTCTAGGTCTACACGACCAGAAGGCAGCAGGGCCTTAGCGACCTCAGGGAGGTGCTACTTGACCAAGAGGTCGCCAACGGGCAGTGGAGCCATTAAGCATAGGGCCGTTGGTATAGCCATTAAGGCAATTTAGTAGGTAGGAGGACCTTAGCGACCTCAGGGAGGTGCTACTTGACCCGGAGATCGCCAACGGGCGGTGGAGCCTTTAAGCACGGGGTCATTGGTATAAACCAGCCACGAAGGCTAAGGCGATCCCGTAGGTAGCAGGACCTAGGAGCCAGGGGCGTAAGCCCGCTAGTGAAAGCTGAGGCGACATACCAAGCGGTAGTACCTGTCGACCTTGTGAAGGTGTTTTTATAGACCCGGAGGTCGTCAGAGGCCAGGAGACCTTGAAGAAAATGATAGGGAAGGGGCTTGAAGTAGGGCATAACGAGTCCATGGACGTCGGGTCATTAGGCGGAAGGCCAGCGGGCATGGATTCCCGTACGGCGCGAGCCGCTACTACCAGTAGCCGTTACGCCGAAAGAGCCGTTGGCGATGTACCCGTTGGGTCGCTGGAAATATCACCGAATCCGAAGGGACGTTTGGGGCGTCGCGGCCCACCGCGCTGATGCGGCCCAGTTATAAAAGGCCGAGTGAAGGGTTGGGGACCCCACTCACTTCCATTCCCCCGCAACAGCTAGGGTTTCCAATCGGCCGCCAAGAGCTTTAGTGCGCAGATTCATCGGCGCCGTCGTGCTTAGTTCCACCGCGCCCAGCGCCGCCGTATGCGCCAGAAGTCCTTGGTAGTGTTTAGAGCCAAATCCACCGGCTTCAGTGAAGAAGAAATGGCCTCAGAGCTTGGGCCGGCCCCGGAGAAGGTTTGGGAGCACTCGACGGTGACGGAGGTGTAGCTCCAAGGTTTGGTGGAGCGCGGGTTGCTGAAGCCCTGGGAGCAGGTGCGCTGGAGACCAGCCGCCGGCAAAGCCTTCCCCTCCGAGGGGACCGGGGAGATCATTGCCTTCGTCGTGCACATCGAGCGCGGATTCGGAGTCCTGGCGGGCGACTTCTTCCGCGGGCTGCTCCACTTCTACCGCATCGACCTGGTACACCTCGTCCCCAACGCCGTCACCACCGTTTCCTCGTTCATCCATCTGTGCGAGGCATACTTGGGGATACCGCCACACTTCGACCTGTGGTGGTACTTCTTCGAGGTGAAGACGGGAAAGAACGGCGTCGTTGGAGCCGTCGGCTTCATGCTACGCCATCACATGAAGACGGTGTACATCGACATGGAGCTGCCGGACAACACCCAGGGCTGGCGGCTAGGGTGGTTTTACATCGACAACCCAAAACCGGTGCTGGCGACTAGGTCGGGACTCGCGTCGGTCCCTGTGCCGGAGTGGACCAACCAGCTAACGTCGCGGGAGATGGACGCCATCAAGCCGCTGCTGGAGGACCTCAAGACGCGGAAGGAAGAAGGGCTGACGGGCAGCGCGGTGGCCATCAGTTTCAGCTGGAGGCTGCTGCAACCGATCCAGGATCGGGTGCACCCGGCCTACGAGTACTGGGGTCAGACCGACCCGACCCGTGTGGCGCAGCGCAAGGTCTCCAAGGAGGAGATGGTGGCACGGGTGAGGGAACTCTTCAATGGGGTGATCCGGAACCGGACGTGCCCCAAGGCGTTCTCTCTCAAGCGGCCTGCCGAAGTGGTAAGTCGCTAATCGACCTTGGTACTTTTTTTGTTGAGTTTGTCTTTCCCCGATTTTTGAGACGAAGGTCGCCTGTTGCAGGGTCGTGAGGGCTTGTTCTGGAGCCCGGCTCCCCTCGCTGACGAGGGTGAGCGCAGCTTCAAGGTCCGGGCGGCGGAGGACGTGCAGGCTCCGCCACCGGAGTTATTGGAGAACTACCTCTCCGACTCATCGGTGCGAGGTAGTGATGATGAGGATCCGCCCACGGTGAGTTCGGCATCAACGACCCGACGCACGCGGCAGGTCGCTGGCAAGATCCCGGCGCACAAGGGCGTCAAGATCGTCTCCGCCACCATTGAGGTGGAGAAGAAGAAGAAGAGGAAGAGGAAGAGGAAGGACACCACTGCGTCGTCGGAGACAGCGACAACTAGCACCGAGGTCGTCTTCGAGGAGTAGGATGATGCGCGGTCGCATGACATCACCGCAGGGTCAGGCGACACAGCGGCCGCAGGAGGAGAAGACACCACGCTCGGGGTTATAAGCGAGCAGCAGCCGGAGCCGAGCGCGAAGGGCGTTGGCGACCAAGGGTCGCAGAAGAAGCCGAGGCGGGCGCCACCCAAGCCGATGTCGTTTAGATTGAAGACCGGCAGCGGGTATGTTATTGAGCTTGATTTTGTGCTTTCCTTCGTCTTCGTGGCTTGTTGAGTATGTCGGTGCTGACGAACTTGTGCACCTTGGGCAGGGGGACCCCTGCTGTATCGGGTACTAGCAAGAACGCCTCAGGCCAAGAGGCCTTTGGGCGGAAGATTGAGAAGTTGCCGGTGGGGTAGCCACCGGCGACCTCAGGCGGGGATGTTACCAGCAAGGTCCCTGAGACCGTGGGGGCAACATCGTCGGCGGCGGCCAAGGTCGCTGCTGACAGCGCTCAGCAGGGAGGACGCCTTCACCAGCAGGACCCGCCCGAGTCGAGCCTGCCGCAGGCGCAATTGGCGGAGACCGGAGGAGGAGGCGAGGAGGACGACCGGGACCGGTGCCTCTATGCCGGCACTCCGTGGGAGGAGGACATTCTCGCCAACGACCGTGACCTTGCAGATTTCAAGGCGACGCAGGCGACAATCACGGAGGCGGCGAAGACGATCGGCAGGACACTCATGGTGAGTCAACATTGCCTTTGGGGCTAAGTCTCTAATTCACTTAGGCGCCTTGACTTGACGATCTTTCATAATGTGTGGGTGCAGACTCTTGCCGAGCGGGCGTAGGGCAGGGCGAACCTACTTACGGAGGGCGCCAAGCTTCATGCGGAGCTATCCACGACGTGGGAGGCCGTGCTGCAGGCCAAGGTTGAGGCCGCAGAAGAAATAAAGCGTCTCAAGGATGAGGCGACCTTGAAGGACAAGGCGATGGAGGCCTTGAAGCAGGAGCTTGAGGCTGCTAAGCTGAAGGCGAAGGAAGCAGAGGACGAACTGAAAGTCGCCACTGCGGGTACGTCTGGGGACCCTTGTGCTTGATGCTTGAATTTTACGTCATGATGAGCCGATCCTGACCTTGCTGATCGCAGAGGCCAAGAAGAAGGAGACCGCCTTGAGGAAGGACCTCAAGGAGTCGAAGGACCAGGTGAAGGTCCTTAAGGAGAAGAACAAGGAGGTCATTGCCAGTGAGTATTACTATACCCGGAAGGCTGCATATGAATTTGGTGTCCGCAGGGATCTGGAGATCGACCTGGGCCGGGTAATGCAAACCCTTACTGATCATCAAGAGATGACTGCAGATCTTGAGAAGGAGCTGGACGACCTCAAGGAGGCCGCCGAGTACCTTGTGGATGTGTACGCCCCCAAGGTCGAGGGCGGTCCACAAGAGCTCGTCGCGCGGCTGGAGGAGGCGGAAGGTCACGTGAAGACCTTGCTGATAGACAGCGGCAAGCTCGCCGCTGCTACGGCGTTGGCCACGGTGAGGCACCATGTGCCAACGTTCGACCTTAAGAAGGTCAAGGAGGAGCTGGACCTATCTCAGCTGGTGGGCGTTGAAGACATTCAGGCCACCGCGGAGGAGATCATGAAGAAAATAGACCTGGAGATGTAACTTAGTAGGTGGCAAACGGTTAGAAACAATGGGTCATGGACCCTTTTGATGTAAGATAAACTTTTGCATGAATCGAAAAGGCATGTTTAATTAAGTTGGTGCGATCCCTTATTTGACCCATATACTCCTTATAAGAACGAAAAAGCAATAGGGTTGCAAGAACCCTTTCCCCCTGCTAACCCAACTCAGTGGAGGAACGGCTTACCGACTACACAGCTCAGCATGGAGGCTTACATGCAGTCGGCACACGGAGGGGGGGTCAGGGACCCAAGGTCGAGCAACCCCACGACCTAGGAATACTTATAAGGCGTACAAAAAGTTGTGGTAAGGGAACACTGGTAAGAAGAAAGGTAGATACCCCAGGTCAAACGACCCTTAGGTTGGCAAAGCCAAGCCCCCGAGCATGAAGGGCCGAGCTTAACACCAAGGCCCCGAGCACGAGGGGTCCAGTTTTAAACCAAGCCCCCGAGCATGTCGAAGGGGAGGGGGAAACAGACAGAGACTCACAGAAACAGGCCAAAAAGGTAAACTTTTATATATATTGAAGTACAAAGGATAGAGTACATAGCTTTTTAGTGATACAAGGCTCCTAAGGATAGAAGCGACGTAAGTGCTCGATGTTCCAGGGGTTCGGGACGCCCTGGCCATCGGCCCATTGGAGGCGATAGGTCGCCGGTCCAATGACCTCCTTAACTATGAAGGGGCCTTCCCAAGGCGCAGAGAGCTTCTGCATGTCCTTGGTGTTCTGGATCTGCCGCAAGACTAGGTCGCCAACGTTGAAGGAACGTTCCCGCACGTTGCAGTCGTGATAGCGACGTAGCTGTTGCTCGTGGTGGGTGTGACGCATGAGCGCAGCCACACGATGTTCCTCGACACTGTCGAGGTCGAGCCTGCGTGTTTGCTCTACTTCTCCTTCATCGAAGTTCTCGATGCGAGGAGCTCCGAAGGCAACGTCGGTGGGGAGGATGGCCTCTGACCCGTAGACCAGGAAGAAGGGTGAGTACCCTGTAGCCGAGCTCACCTGAGTCCTGAGACCCCATAGGACATGAGGGAGCTCTGAGAGCCACCTGGTTGCGTAAGGCGCTGAGCCGTCGAAGATACGGTCTTTGATGGCCTGTAGGACCATGCCGTTGGCCCGTTCGACCTGGCCATTGCACCGCGGGTGCGCCACCGAAGAGTAGTATACGTCGATCAGATTGTCCTGGCAAAAGTCCCAGAAATCGGCTCCTGTGAATGCCGTGCCAAGGTCGGTGACGATCCTGTTTGGTACCCCAAAGCGGTGGGTAATCTCCTCGATGAATTTGGCCGCCTCTTTCGATGTGACGCTGGATACGGGACGGACCTCGATCCACTTGGTGAACTTATCCACGACCACGATAATGTGCTTGTAGCCGTCGGGGGCGGTTTTGAAAGGTCCCACAGAGTCGAGACCCCACACTGCGAAGGGCCAAGATGGAGGGATGGTTCTCAGGGCCTGAGCCGGGATGTGTTGCTGCTTGGCGAAGAACTGGCACCCCTTGCATCGACGTACAAGTTCCTGGGCGTCGGCCATGGCCGTGGGCCAGTAGAAGCCAGACCTGAAGACCTTGCCCACCAGGTTGGAAGATGCGGCATGATTGCCGCATTCACCGTCGTGGATCTCATCCAAGAGCCTGAGGCCCTCGGATCGTAGGATGCACTTCATCAACACCCCTATGGAGACGGACCTCCGATAGAGTTCGCTGCCGACGACGACGTAGTTGGCGCTACGCCTCGCGATCTTCTCGCGCTCCGCCTTGTCCTCGGGTACTCGATGCTCGAGGAGGAAGGCGATGAAGTCGAGGCGCCAGTCGTCTTCTGCATCTATCATGAGGACTTCACGACCTGCTGGCGAGGTTACTTCGTCATCGGGCGACTCGGAGTCGGGGATGAGCTTGATGGATGGCTTGCGTAGGTTCTGAATGAACACACCGGCCGGAACCAGTGCATGCTTTGAGCCGAGCTTGGAGAGGACATCGGCCGCGACGTTGTTGTTGCGGCAGACGTGGTGGAACTCGAGCCCTTCAAAGTGACGCTCGAGCTTGCGCACCTCGGCGCAGTAGGCATCCATCGTGTCCTTCCTGGCTTCAGAGTCCTTGCTGACTTGGTCGATGACGACCTTAGAATCGTCGTAGGCCATAAGGCGCTTGATCCCAAGGGAGACAGCGATGCGTAGCCCGTGGATGAGGGCTTCGTACTCAGCGTCGTTGTTAGACGCCTTGTAGTGGATCTGCAGGATGTACTTGAGGTAGTCGCCCTGGGGGAGATGAACAAGACGCTTGCGCCGGCTCCTTCGAGGTTCAGGGAACCATCGAAGTACATCTTCCAGTGCTCAGGTCGCTCCAAAGGCGGAGGCTGCTGGATCTCTGTCCACTCCAAGACGAAGTCTGTGATGACTTGGGACTTGATGGCCTGCCTGGGGCAGAACTCTAGGTCGAACTCGCCTAGCTCGATGGACCACTTGACGATGCGCCCAGTGGTGTCACGGCTCCGCAGGATCTCACCAAGGGGGAAGGCCGAGACGACCTTGATCTTGTGCGACTGGAAGTAATGCCGGAGTTTGCGGGAAGTGATGAGTAGCGCGTAGAGCATCTTCTGGGGTTGGCTGTACCTGGTCTTGCTGTCAGACAGGACCTCGCTGACGTAGTACATAGGTCTCTGGACAGGGTGAGGTCGCCCCTCTTCAGGTCGCTCAGCCACCAGAACGGAGCTGACCACCACGGTGGTCGCCGAGATGTAGAGTAGTAAAGGCTCCTTAAGCGCCGGGGGCACCATCACCGGGGGTGTCGTGAGGAAGGTCTTGAGTTGCTCAAGGGCTTGGTCCGCCTCCTCAGTCCAAACGAACTTATCCGCCTTTTTTAGCAACTTGAAGAAGGGCAGGCCTTTTTCTCCAAGTTTGCTAATGAATCGGTCTAAGGCCGCCATCATGCCGATGAGCTTCATGACGTCCTTCTTGCCGGTAGGTCGCTTCATCCTGAGGATGGCATCTACCTTGGTGGGATTGGCCTCGATGCCCCGGTTGCTAACCATGAAGCCCAGGAGCTTGCTAGACGGGACACCGAAGACGCACTTCTCTGGATTAAGTTTCCAACGGTAGGTGCGGAGGTTGGCAAAGGTCTCCGCGAGGTCAGCTATGACTATGAGCTTGTCCTCGTGGGTGGTCTTGACGACCACGTCGTCGATGTAGGCTTCTACGTTCTTGCTAATCTGGCTAGCAAGGCACTTCTGGATGGCCTTTTGATAGGTCGCACCCGCATTTTTGAGGCCGAAGGTCATGGTCGTGTAGCAGTAGATGCCGTGGGGTGTTATGAACGCCGTCTTGTCTTGGTCAGAGACCTTCAGGGCTATCTGGTGATACCCTGAGTAGCAGTCGAGAAAGCAGAGGAGGACGCTTCCGGCCGTGGAGTCCACGACCTGGTCGATGCGCGGAAGAGGGAAGAGGTCTTTAGGGCAGTGCCTGTTGAGGTCGGTGTAGTCGATACACATTCTCCATTGACCTGTTTTCTTGGGTACAAGGACCGGATTGGCGAGCCAAACCGGGTTTTTACACTCGCGGATAAATCCGGCAGCTAGGAGTTTTATTAATTCTACCCTAATGACATCCTTGCGATCTTTCGCAAAGCGGCGAAGCTTCTGCTTGACAGGCTTGGCCGTCTTGCTTACATCCAAGGAGTGCTCAGCCAGCTCCCTGGGGACACCCGGCATATCCGATGGACTCCATGCGAATATGTCCGCGTTATCCCGGAGGAAACTGGTGAGCGCGAGTTCCTATTTGGGGTCGAGCCCATCGCCGATCACCACCGTCTTCTCTGCGTCGGCAAGGCCGAGGCAGACCTTCTTCGTGGAGGAAACCGCATCCAGGGCGGTGTCGGTGCACTTCTGCTCTGGGACAGACTGGTCGACAGGGTCGACTTGGTTGGCCTCAGCGACCAAGACCGCGGAGGCGTCGGCAGCAGCGGACGTCGCGACGAGGTCAAGGGCCTCCATGTTGCACCTGAAGGAGACGATGAGGTCCCCCTTGACGGAGAGGACCCCATGTGGAGCCGGCATCTTCAACACCAAGTAGGTGTAGTGCGGGATGGCCATGAATCTGGCCAGCATCGGGCGACCTAAGATCGCATGGTAGGAGGACTTGAAGTTGGCGACCTCGAAGTTGAGGTATTCCGTGCGGAAGTTCGCCCCCGTACCAAAGGTGACGGGGAGGGAGACCCGACCTAGGGGTAGGCTGCCTTCCCAGGGACGATGCCGTAGAAGGGCTCGTCGTACTCCGTCATCTTGTCGAAGTCGAAGCCCATCTTCTTGAGGGTCTCAACAAAGATGATGTTGAGCCCACTGCCCCCGTCGATCAGGGTCTGGGAGAGCAGGGCCCCGTCCACTGTGGGCTCGACGACGAGCGGATAGGACCCGGGATCTGGGATGTGGACCCAGTGATCATCCCTGGAGAACGTAATCGCCTGCTCAGACCAACGCAGAGGCACAATTGGCTGAGTGTGAACGAGGTGGACGTCGCGCTTGTCCTTCCTGTAGCGCCTCCTGCTGGCGCTGGACTTGATGCCACCGATGATCATGTTGATCGCGCGGGTTGCGGCCTGGAAAGGTCCATTGGGATTGCCTGATGCTGGTGGAGGGGGCAGGTTCGTCTCGTCGCGAGGAGCAGCTGGAGGTGGGTCGCTGCGTGGAGGGTCGCTGCGAGGAGGCTCGCGGCGATCGTCGTATCGCTCCTCGCGGTGGTCCTCGGGTCGATCTCGCCGGTCGTCGCGACGGTAGTAGTTATTGTAGGGGCGGTTGTCGCGGCGCCCGCCATCGTTCTTGGGTCGCTTGGGGTCCGCGGGGGCGCTGAAGGCCCTCTTGAACTGGGAACACTCGCGGAGAGTGTGGGTAGCTCCTTCGTGGAACCCGCAGATACTGTCGAGCGCCAGGTCGAACTCCTCCTGGTTGAAGGTCGAACCTCGTCGCCCTTCGGCCGCTAGGACCTCGGAAGGTCGCTTGTGGAGTTTATCCGCTGCAGTGGTAGATGCACCAGCATTATCAGCGTCGAACTGATTCTGGAGCGCGTCCTCTGTGTCCATCAGCTTGTTGACGATGATCATGAGCTCCTTGACGTTGGTGGGGCTAGACTCATGGATCTTCTCAAAGATCTTGCAGTCTTTGATGCCCTTCTTGTAGCTGTCGACGATCTGGTCGTCCCTGACGCCAACGCACTCGTTCTGGTTCTCGAAGAACCGGGTGTTGTAGTCACAGAGCCGCTCCTTAGGCTTCTGCACGACCCGCCCCAGGCTGAAGGCGTTTCCAGGGCGATTGTAGGTCGCCTGGAAGTTCGATGTGAAAGCCTGGGACAGATCGGCTCAGGTCTTGATGCTTCCAGGCTCGAGGTTGTTGAGCCACAGCGAAGGGGCCTTGCCCATCACCAATGGGGAGTAGGTCGTCATATGGTCGAAGCTACCACCAGCCGCCTTGACAGCGACGTAGTAGGTCGACAGCCAGATGTTAGGGTCGGAGCGCCCATCATACGGCTTGATGTTGGGCTTGAAGTTGTCGGGGGGTACTCCACCCTCTTGAAACGGGCATCCAGCGCTGGGAAGGCATTGAGTGCAAGGTCGTCGCTGGAGCCTCTGGCCGGGGCGGCCTCTCTCGGCGCGGAGTGGACGCTGCGCTCCGGGACGACAACCTGGGAACGTGGCTGCCGATCTCGGTTGGTCTGGACGATGGCGGGGTCGCCGTGCTCGGCGTCGTAGTTGGCACGTCGCCTGTTCTCGATGTCGTGTTGATCACGGAGCTCGCGCTCCATGATGCGGTGAACGCCGTCAGGTGTGCCGTACTCGCGGTCGTAGTCCAGGCAGCGGCGGACCTCGCGCTCCTCGCGCTCTTGGTGGCGCTGGTCGACGTAGGTGCGGGAGTCGTGAGTACGCCTATTGGCGTCGAGGTTGACGCGAAGGTCCCGGGAAGTTGCAGGCTACTGCACAGGTTGCTCAGAGTTGTGCTGAGCGACCTCCTCCCGAATGGGGGAGAGATGGCTACGCTGAGGTCGGTGGGATCGACTGCGCGAGTGGCGGGTCGATGAAGACGCAGCGGACTTGGCGTTGGCGACCCGGAGGTACGCAAGGGCCTTCTCAGCTTCAGGCATCATCTGGGCTTGCTGGAGCCGGGAAATAGCCGCACCCAGGTTGGCCTGGGGGCTGTTGAAGGTCGGGATCCCAGCTTCCTCAAACTCCAGACGCAGGTCGCGAGCGCAGGGCAAGACGCGCTGCTGCTCTTCCGCACGTCGCTGAGCGCGGCGGGCGTTGGCTTGGATGCGGGCCGCTTCCTCAGAGATGGTCACGCCGAAGTGGGGTGGCTTGTTCTCCGAGATCACGAGCACCTGGCGAAAGACGATCTCCGAGTCGTTGGGGGAGATGCGGACCCGGACCTTCTGGAACTCCCCGTAGTCCGGAGACTGGGTAGGTCGCTTAGCTCGGCGAGGGAGCTCGTTGTCGATCTTCTTCCGTAGGCGGCACCCACGGAGGGTGTGCTTCGCACCCTTGTGGTAGGTGCAAGGCACGTCGAGAGGGTCGCGCCTTGCGCGTGGTGCTGGCCTTGGGTCGCGAGGAGGTCGCCGCCCAGATTGGATCTGGGGAGGCGTGGAGAGTTGGCTCAGGCGAAGGCCGGGCGCAAACTTCAGGCCGAAGGGGAACATGTCGTGACGTAGCGTTGTCTGCGCTGAGCGTTGAGCTCGCTCGCAGATCTCCAGGGTTTCCCTCATCGACCCGATGACGCTTTCCAACCCCTGGACAAGGTCACAGGGTCTGGGTGGGTGGGTCTCCGATACTAGATCGTGAACAGAGACGGCGACGGGCGCCGTGATGACCTGCACGGAGGTCGCTGGAGGAGTCGAGGCTGCCGGAGCAGGAGAGGTCGACGTGAAGGATCCAAAGCAGATCTCCACGGGGTCGGCGAGGAAGGCCGCCATGCTCGCTGGGAAGACGACACCAGATTGGGCCACCATGCTGAACGGCGAGTTCCCGATCGCCCCTACCTGGCGCGCCAACTGTCAGGGGGTGAGACCTGGACAGATCCGCTAGGGGGTTACCCTAGAGGTTTGCAGGTTAATGGAGGATCAGGACCTAAGAGCGTAGGTGGTTATGCACGGGATGCACACGGAACTATGCGAGTATGGCGGCGAAGAACAGAGAGACAACGGTTTATACTGGTTCGGGCCTCTGGAGAGTAAAACCCTACGTCCAGTTGTGGTGGATTATGTGAGGATGAGTTGTCTGTGCATGGAACCCTAGGCCGCCTTATATGGGGAGGACGGACTACGGTTTGCATGCCAGGTCGGTTGACCCGTGTCGGGGTCGGTTACAACTGTGGGAGACTTATCTCCCGGATTACAAGGAGTATCCCGTGATACTCGAAGCTACAGGCGGCGGCGTGCCAGGTCCTAGAGTCCTTGACTTGCACGCCAAGGATTACGGGTCTTCCGGAGTCTTTGATCAGGTCGCCCGCAGTCGTCGGGAGCGCGGATAAGGTCGCTGGGCCCACTTGGCAGGTCGGCGGGTCTTCTGGAAGGTCGGGTCCACTTGTCAGGGGCCCCTGGGACCCTGGCCGGTGGGGACCCATGGGTAAACATACCTGAGTCAAAAGTGCTCCGAAGGTTGAAAGCTGAAGATTTAGGAGGAGAGAGGGAAGGAGGGGCAGGCGGCAGCCGCGGGCCCCTTATATAGGGGTGAGACTGCCGCCGTACCCCACGGCGGCCTGCCGCCGTGTGGCACGGCGGTAGGGTTCCTGCCGCCGTGTGATACGACGGTAGGAACCTGGCCCCACAGCCAGTCCCCCCGACCGTTGGCGGCACCCCTGCCGGCGGCGGCAGTGGTATATTTTTCATAAACTTTTTTTTGCATCATTTATTTTTCGGAAATCAAGAAAAAAATATATAAAAAAATTCCACGTCTGACAACGTCTACTGAACATGACCAGAGTTTTTTTCTTCATTGAAAAAATTAAAAAAATGTTATGTGCTTCAGTAGTGAGTAGGACTGTAGGAGTAGGAGGAAGGAAAAAGGAAGGACGGGAAAAGTTAGAACTAGAATTTTTTTATATATATATTTTTTCTCTATTTTGCAAAAATAAATGGTCCGTCAGAAATTTTGCAAAACTATACATCTGCCGCAGCGGCCCATGGCGGTAGGGACATACCGCCATGCGGCACGACGGTAGGGGCTGTGGCCCACGGCCAGACGTGGGCCCGTAGCATGCGACGGATATACCGCCGTAACCCACGGCGGTAGGGACATACCGCCGTGGGCTACGATGGCAGGTCCTAGCGTCGTGGGCCACGACGGCAGCAGGCCTGCTGCCGCCGTGCCCCACGGCGCTAGGAACTGCTGCCTATATAACACCGAAATTCGGCCGAAAATGTCATAATAATTCGAAAAAAAAGAGAGGGGGAAGAGGAGAAGGGAGTGAGGAGGAGGTGGTGAAGGTGCGAAGCTCTGCCGGTTTTTCGTCTCGTTAGAGGTAATACTCTGGTACTTAATAGTTTGAACTGTGATAATAGTAAAAATATAGTTTTAGTGTAGATCTGCTTAGTAAAAATATAGTTTTAGTGTAGATTGATTAGTAAAATTATAGTTTTAGTGTAGCTCTGAGTAGATATATTTTGTAGTTGCAGATCCACTTGTTAATAACAGTTTTTTTCATGCTGTCAGACATGTCGGATGCAGTCAGTGTCAAGTTGTATTTCGGTAATGGGCAGATTAGATATGGTGAACATGGAGTTGACTTGTCAGAATTTAATTCGGTTGACCATGTGATTAGAAGAGCAGCCGAAAGAACTTGGGGTCCATTACCAACTTTTTTTTATAGGGCATTCCATGTAGATGCAGAGCAACATGACTTGTCCATTATGGCTCTAATCAACAGGAGTGAGTCAGTATATTGGGAGCTTATGCCACTTCAAGGCACTGAACATTGGAGGAGTTATATCAAAACAGCATGTGAAATTGGTTTGCCTGTGATGTTTTTTATCCAAGTTGTTCATAAGGCTGGGTCTAGTAGTCAAGTGCATGAGGAGGGTAGTGCTGCTCACCAGGGTGAGGCTGAACTACAAGCAGGAAATGGTCCTGCAACTGAGCCACAAGAAGGAGATGGTGCTTCCACTGAGGCAGAAGAAGGAGATAGTGACACACCCTTTGAGGCCCGTGGTGAAATTGACGAGGGGGAAGTTAATGAAGAAGTACTCAGGCAGTACGAAATGGAGGCTGATGAGGATGAACGTGGGTTGGAAGAGGACTCCTCAGATGATGAGGATGACCCGCTAGTTCCAAGGGACTGTGACAGTTACAATTTCTCACAGCTATCTGTCAATCCTGGTGAGAATGTGTCCTAGGAGTATAGAGACAATCAGGTTTCTGTTGGCGCCATGTATAAGAGTGCAGTAGAGGTGAAGGATGCAGTGAAGAGGTGGGCCACCCTTAATCTGCAGAGAGAGTTCAGGGTAGTGAAGAGTTCTCCACACATATATGATGTACAATGTGTGAAGCCCAACTGTCCTTTTCGAGTGTATGCTTCCAAGGGCAAGTGGAAAAATTACTGGGAGATCAGATCTGTTGTGGATCACACTTGTGTACTTGAGCAGCTAGATGCGAGCCATCGTAATTTGTCAGCCGGTTTTGTGGTCAGCCAGATGTTTGCTAAGATTGTGGAAAATTCTGCTTATGAGCCAAAGTCTATTATCTTGGTAATTGAGGAGAAATTTAGGTACCAGATAAGTTATGGTAAGGCATACATGGCGAAGAAGAAGGTATTGGAGATGAGGTGGGGTACTTACGAAGCATCCTACGACAATCTGCCTCGATTGCTGAACACAATTGCCACGCTCAATCCTGGTAGTTATTACGATATCAAGACTTATAATATTGTATCAAGGCCAGGGATGCAAGTCTTGCAGCGGGCATTCTTAGCATTGGGTCCAACTACTGCTGCATTCAAACAGTGTCGACCAGTCATTTGCATAGATGGCACATTCCTAACAGGAAAATACAAGGGCACAATCCTTACAACTGTGGCTGCAGATGGCAACAATCAGTTGTTGCCATTGGCAATTGCTTTTGCAGAGGGAGAGAATGGTGACAGTTGGTATTGGTTTCTGGAGAGATTGAAGAAGATGGTGGTGGGAGATGTGTCAGACGTGTGTGTGATACACGATGGACACAAAGGTATTTTGCAGGCCATTAATGACATCAAAAAAGGTAGCCAAGAACGTCACAGAGCACCACAATGGCCAGATGTGCATAACAGGTGGTGCATGAGGCATATGGCAGCAAACTTTCATAGCCAGTTCAAGAACAAAGAACTTACACAATTGTTCAAGCGCTTATGTTCGACCAATCAGGAGAAAAAATTCTACGAGCTATGGCAAAAATTAGATGATCTGACGAAGAAAGCATCAGAAGAGATAGCTAAGAAGCCAATAAGTACTGAACCCGGGGAAGAGCCAGTTTCTCTGGAGGACGTGGGGCTAGATGCTCCAAATGTCAGAAGGAGAAGGGGACGTGCTGTGAAGACCTTCAGCCAGTGGATTCAGAATGAGCCGAAGGAGAAATGGTGTCTCCTGTTTGATAAGGGAGGTGTGAGGCATGGGATAATGACAACAAATTTTGCTGAGGTCTACAACGCGGTTTTGCGTGGTGCCAGAGCTCTCCCTCTTGTTGGTATCATTGAGTTCTTCTTGTACCGCACAATGAAGTACTTTCTTGAGCGTGCTACTGCAGCACATGCAGCTATGCAGGACTGTCAGAAGGTGTATTCAACATGGATGACTGAGTACTTGACCACAAAACAGAAGGCTGCTCTTGCTCACAGAGCTTACCCACAACCTCTACGTCGTGATCCCGGCGAGGAAGTTCAGTGGAAATATCGGATAAATTGCCAGTCCAAATCACAAAAAGCGAATTGTGAAATAACAATACAACAAACAGTTATTGGGAATCAGACATACTCATGCTCTTGCCAGAAGCCACTGCTGCTACACCACCCCTGCTCACATGTGATCGCTGCATGCCTTGCAACAAAGAATAACCATTGGGGTCGCTACGTGCCTAAATACTTTCTGAAGCAAACCATTCTAGACACTTGGAACCACACTATTGAGGGTTACCTGCATCTTGGAACTTTCACTCAAGACCCCAAAGACAGTGCGTTGTACATACCAAATCCAGATCCAACCATGTGCCAAGGTGTCGGTCGACGCAAGAAGAAGAGGATTAGGAACAACATGGATGAGGCTGAAGCTGGACCTGCGGTGCAGATATGCTCTAAGTGCAACAATCCAGGACACTCCTACAAGAAATGCATCGAAGCATCTTACTTTTCCACTGCCACTTCTCCAGCACCTTCAGCTAGTGCACGTGGACGTCGTTCCCGTCGCTACAACGAAGGAATTCAGTGACCGTACTTGTTTGTGCTACCGTGTTGTAATATTTGAAATACTTATGCATGTTTTCATCTTGTAATATTTGAACCATTTTATTTGGCAAGGTCTTGTAATATTTGAACTTATGCATGTTATCGTGTTGTAATAATTGAACTACCTTTTCATTTGCTTGTTGTTTTCTTCTTGCCATCAAATTTATTATCATATCCTGTTATGTATTGTTCTCTAATTTCAAATGAAATATGTAATGGATTATCATATTTCTCATCTTTTTTGTAGGCTTTCAATGGCTTCCTCGGGTCCTGAGTTGGATTTGGAGTTGCTCACCAGTAGGAAGGACAAGGTTGCGGTGCCAAAAGGGATCCACACTCCTATGTGCTACTGCGGTGACAACTGTAAGCTTGTCAAGTGCAACGTTCTCGGGTACTGCTACGGGATGAGGTTCTTCATGTGCGTGAACTACAAGCATGACCCCCTCCCACCATGTCGCAATGTTAGACCAAAAGTAAGAACAAACTGCATTACTAAATAAATAATATGTCATTGCTATTTTATTATGTGCTAACTTGTCTTTGAAAAAAGACTCCCCCTCCTCTTTGTGATTTTATGCAGTGGCTAGATTGTGAGCAGTCCGAACAAGACAAGCGTTACGTCGAGGCGACGGGTCGTTCAGCACGTGAGAGGTGGCAAATGATGGTTGAGGCAGAAAAACACGAAGAAAAACGTAAGGAGCAGCAGGAGGTAATTCGCATTCGTCGGGAGATCAAAGAACGTGAAGCGGCCGTGGCCCGTGAAGCAGATAGAGAGAGGAAGAGGGAGAGAGCTCGCCGGGCTAAGGAAGCTGGGCCGGATGCTATGAGGAAGGGGAAATACCCCCGTTGTACCCAGTAGACGTAGAGTACTAGACGCCGAGTGCTACTGTATCCATAAAAAATTATGATTTCATTTCATCATTCTCTAGAGTCGGGTTGTATCTTTAAGAACTTGATTTCAGATGCATTTCAGATGCAAACAGTAAAACTCGTACTAGGGTGTGTTTTCTGTGAGTCACTGCACCAAACAGTGAACACATATGGTGTGTTTTCTGTGAGTCACTGCACCAAACAGTGTACCTAGTACTAGGGTGTGTTTCCTCTGAGTCACTGCTCGTTTTTCTTGCTCCGGATCGAATGGCCCACCGTCCAGTCTGCTTTATTGCCTACATATATGTGAGCACTCTTCTCCAGTGTCACTTCACAACACAACAAGCACCAATGAGTTCCTGGACTGGGGATGATGATGACTCCCTCGGTCCAGCACTGTGGAGCCAGCAAGATCCAGAGTTCAACAGCAATTTTCCAGTCTTAGATAAGAGAGATTTCAAATCCATGCGTGATGTTAGAAAATACGAACCAAATCAAACGGTGAACTGGCCAAGGTGTGCACACGGTGAGTTCTGTGTGATGCAGGTTTTCCAGGGATGGGACAACTCTGTTCGACGCTTCTGGCATTGCTCACGAGCATGGGTAAGCAAAACTCCATGACCTCTGTCCTTCATCATTTTATGATTTACTATTGTAATCACGGTTTCTGCAGTACTCCGAACAACCAGATAACTGCGGTTTCGTGCAATGGGTGGATCCCCCAGCTATTGACCCGTATCAAGAGTACATCAACTACCTCGAGGATGTTGTCATCTTCAACCTGAGGCAAGAACTCGCGTCGGCATTGGCTTCTCCAGATCCGACATCTACCAACGACGACGACGGACCGGTGACCGGACCAATGGTGGTGAAGACGAACACCGGGTGTCAGAACGAGTTCTGCTGTTGTCCGTGCCACGAGAAGAAGGACAACACTCCACCAGCAACTCCACCCCCGCCACCGTCTGATCCAACTCCACCCCCGTCGGGGTACTACATGCCCTCCCAGCACTCCGACGGGTCTATGATGTCCGGGTTCTCCGGGTACTATTCGTACAACTAGACTACAAATGTTGTAATCGTTTATCTAAATTCCCTAAGGCACGTTAGGACTAGCAGCGGCACAAAGTTAGGGTACTTGTGTCGTATGTGCCATTGCTTGTTTCTGTAATTCGTCGTTAAGTATTAATGGTTCGTCGTTAAGTATCAATGCTTCAAAAATTGAAATTTACAAAAAAAAAATCCTACCGCCGTAGGGCATGGCGGTAGGTCCATACTTACCGCTGTGGCCTACGGCGCTACCTGGAGGCCACGCTGCCACCTAGCGCTAGGCTCCTACCGCTGTGCCGCACGGCGGTAGGCCCCTAACGCCGTGGCCCACGGCGGTATGTGCCCTTGCCAGTGGGCCACGGCCCCTGCCGCCGTGCCGCACGGCGGTAGGAACCCTACCGCCGTGGGCCACGGCGGCAGATGTATAGTTTTGCAAAATTTCTGGCGGACCATTTATTTTTGCAAAATAGAAAAAAAAATATAAAAAAAATTCCTAGAACTAAGTACTGGATGGAGGTCTCTTCTGCTAGGCCCACGTAACGAATACGGAAAGCTAGAAGGAAAAAGTCCAATTTACCTCCCTCGACATTGAGCCGAGTCCGTGTTTCCACCCTCAACTACAAAACCGGATAAATCACCTCCCTCCACTCTTGAAACCGTTCACTTTACCACCTTGATCCGGTTTTAGGTGGTTTCAAAAACGGTTTTGTCTTTTTCTTTTTTCTTATTTGGACTGAATCTTTAAAAAATCATAACCAATCACAAAAGTATCATGGTATTGAAAATTAAATTTTGTTGTATTCCACATAAGTATATCTATACAGTAAACATATAAAATAGTATGATTTAGCACAAAGTTGTCCCTTTAGATTTAGATCTATGTTTTATGTAATTAATTCATAGACGCCACATCTATGGTCACATTGTGGTGATATTTTTATAATGGGCTAATTATTGTATGATTGAACAGTAGTAAATATTTCATACTCATTTCTATTTTACACACTTTATATTTAAAAACTATTATACTTCTGTAGGGTAAAAAAACTAAACTTTCCATTTTATGATTTTTTGATAATTTATTATGATTTTTTAAAGATTCAGTGGATATATATAAATAAATAAAAAGACAAAACCGCTTTGAAAACCACCCAAAACCGGACCAAGGAGGTAAAGTGAACGGTTTCGAGAGTGGAGGGAGGTAATTTACCCGGTTTTGTGGTTGAGGGAGGAAACACGGACTCAGCCCAATATCCAGGGAGGTAAAAAGGACTTTTTCCAAGCTAAGAACGATTGCACGGGGGCCCATATATTATGTACTGGCTCATTCATCCTCTACTTCAAACCAAAGCTGAAAAAGAAAAAAAAAAGAGAATATCAAAGAATTCCTATCATCCAACAAGCAGCAGCAGCAGCAGCAGCCGCCGCCTCAGCCTGCGTTTTCAGTGTTTGTGTTCCACCAGCAGGCCTTACTGAGCAGACGAGGGGAACATTGGGTTAGGGATCAGTCATGACTCATCACCATCGGTGCCGGAAATACTTCAAAACGACGACCCTTATTTGTGCTGCTGTCCTGCTTGCTGTTCACATGGTATATTCAGAATGAGATTGGTTTAAGGGCCTGTTTGAAACAGAGGAAACATGCAGTAATTCCTAAGAAACTTCACAGCGAACAATTCAATTCAACAGAAACGCATCCCAATTGGAGTCTGACTTTTTTGATTTACTTATCTTCGGTAGCTGGGTCTCCATGTTGAATGAAATATATGATACGAGCCCTTGATAAAGAGACCATCTTCTTTGCGCACAGCCAAATGATATGAGCCTTGATAAAGAGACCATCTTCTTTGCGCGCAACCAATTTTTCTGAAGCCTGTGGTCACAGAGCCTGAGACTTGCTATATACTCCTATATCATTTCTCATATAGTCATATCCTTCAAACCATGTCATCTGAACCTCTTCCATACAGTTTGTATTTACCCTGTTATGGGCCAGAATATTATACTTTGGCAAAAGCTATGATATGTCCCACGGACCCACACAATACTAAACAAGCTTAAACTTCTAACACCATGAATAGTCACCGAGAAGTATGACAATAGCACAGGTCACTACCTGAAGTGCTGAACTACAGTTATCTATAGAGCATGGACTATGGTCAAATCACTAAGCAAGTTATCCATGTCTCTGCTCTGGAATGAACCTGACCCATCAAGGAAAGTCATAGAGCTCAACAAATGAGATTTGCATAAAGATCAGCTAGGACATAGTAGCAACTCAATTCTCTGGGAGAATAGATAGCTAATTAGAAAGCCAATCATTGATCTATCTAAGTTTAGCAAATACAAAATAAAAGCCAGTCTACAATGTTGTTCAGGATATCAGATGGGCACAAAACCATTCAACACAGCAGACAAGTTAGATGAGTTAAAACTGAACACATGAAGCCACAATTCATGTGAACGGTTGCCAATGGGGAGCAATCCACTACAGCAGCTTACATTATCAAATTTGCGAGAACTGACAATGAACTCAACATGAAAATGTTCTGCGCAGCCAGCACTAAGGATAACTTTTTTGCTTGCTTGCCATTTCATAACAAAAAAAATCTTAACAGCAGACGACCTTCGCAAGAGGGTATGGACAATGGACACATTATGTCAGGTTTTGGAGATTGCCTAGACAGACAACCACAAAGATTGCAGATGAACTTAGTATGGCTGAATTGGAAATCAAGGAATGACTACCAGCAACTGGTGGTGGTGGATATATCCGTGCATAGCTCCCTTAATGGTTGAATTTCTCAGGCTTCCAGGCCAATCGAAAAGAGTAACAGAAAATGTTTCTGGAGAACAATGATCACTACTTGGTGGCATATTTGGAAAACGTACAGCAATGTGTCCAATTGACCACCTCATCACCTCTAGGCTGCTCTGGTTTTCCTAGCTCCCCCCTCCCTGTTGTACCTTATGGTTATTCACTTATTTGTTATATTGCTTGAACAAGTTGCGGCGACCTATGTTTATGGCAGATATTGATCATTGTGTAAACTAGAGTAGTTACTTCCTACTAGTAAGCAAAGGTGTGCTTTTTTCCATACATAATTCGAGGAGGGAAAATGGAATAAGAAACTAGATGAATTTGACAACATTTATTGACATTATTCCAGCCTCCTCAGCTCATTTGAGGAGGAGATGATTCACAATTCACATGTACTAGTTTGTATTACTATGGCCACCACCCAATGCAAAGCTGTTAAAGAGAAAACAAATGGTACAAATCACCTCGTCTATCGAATTCGATTTGCTCTGCTACATGGCTCTGGGATCCGTCCCGAACGGCCAGATGTAGACCATCTCGTCCCAGCCGGTGCTGGCGAGCAGCCCGTCGACGAGCACGCTCATGTCGATGCCGGCGACGAACTCAGTGTGGTGGTTGTACCTGGCGAGCAGTGCGTCCTCGGCGCGGTAGTCCCACATGCAGACGGTCATGTCGTAGGAGCAGGACATGAGCATGCCCTGGCGGTGCGGCGAGAAGCGGACGCGCTTGACGGCGTAGCCGTGTCCGGCGAGCTGCGTGATGGGCGCCCGCGGCGCGCGCACGTCCCAGACGCGGATGGACTTGTCGACGGAGGCGGTGGCGAGGATGGAAGGGTCGTACTTGTCCCAGTCGAGCGAAAGCACCTCGTGGTCGTGCGCGGGGAGGACGAGCGTGGGCGCCGGGTCGCGCACGTCCCAGACCCGCGCGGTGCGGTCGCCGGAGGCGGAGGCAAAGACGTCCGGGTGGCGCGCGGACCAGGCGGCGGCGTAGACGCAGTACTCGTGGCCGCGGAAGGTGCGGACGGAGGCCGGGCGGTCGGGGGACCAGAGCTTGAGCGTGTCGTCCCAGGACGCGGAGACGAAGGCGTCCCGGCGGACGGGGTTCCAGTCGAGGCCGTGGACCTCGCGCGCGTGCTCCCGGAGGAGGCGGACGGGGTTCTGCGCCGGCGGGAGCGCGGCGTCGAAGAGGCGCACGGAGCCGTCCCCGGACGCGGCGGCGCAGAGGGACTCGTGGGACTCGGACCAGGCGCAGTCGAAGAGCGCGTCGGAGGTCGGGAAGGAGAAGATTGGGGTCGGGGCGGCGCCGGGCCCCGGGCCGCCGCCGGCGAGGTCGAGGACGATGAGGTGGCCGTTGCCGACGAGGCCGAAGTGCTGCGACGCCGCCGCGAGGAGGCGATTCTCGTGGAACGGGCTGAACCGGACGGAGAAGCCCGGCGCCGGGGCCTTGAACGCCGGCATGGCGGCGGTGGGTGGGTGGATCGGCCGGCGGTGGGTGGGTGGATCGGCTCGGGTAAGACTTCGATTTTATTTTTTCCTTTATTTTTTTCTTTTTCGTTCTCCTCTGGCAAGCAAATCCGGATGGGGGGAGTTGTGTCTACAACTGCAAAGGAAAAAAGTCTAGATAACCCCTGACCTTTGAAACGTTGGCCACTTCACCCCCAACCTATCAAACCAGGTATTATGCCCCCTGAAGTATATTAAACCGGTTAAATCACCCCCTAGGGCTGTTTCGCAGGGTGGTTTTGCCTTCGTGGCTCGCCACGCTGGACGGGTTCCAGGCCAGCTCCCGCGACGACAAGCTTCGGCGCGGCGCGGGTGCGGGTTCCATGGCGAGCTCCGGCGTGACACGGGTTCCAGGCGGTGGACCGGCGGTCGTTGTCCTCCAGCTCCGGCCGTGGTCTGCTGCTCTAGCACGGGCCGCTGGCTCTCGTCGTGGCCCGGCGCCCGTCCTCCCCGGGAGCGGTACCGACGGCGACCTCGACGATGGCCAGCTCCCCGGCCTTCTCCCCGATAGTCTCCTCTCCCGAGCTGCCGCTTCCTTCTCCTCCAGATCCGGCGCGGCGAGGGCGTCGACGTTGGTGGCCTCGGGCGGATCACTGCGGTCGTGGCGGAGAGATCGAGGAAGACGTCGAGCTTCAGCGCGGCGCGCTCCGACGTGGGCCCGATTCAAGGCACGGGCACCGAGGAGGCGACCTCACCAGCCGCGCGCTGGGCCCCAACGTGAGCATGGCTGGCTCGAGGACGGCTCGCAGCGCGCCAGCGACAACAAACTCCGGCGAGGGCACGGGTTCCAGGCGAGCCCCGACGACGACGAGCTCGGTTCCATGGCGAGCTCCGGCACTGTGCAGGTTCCAGGTGGTGGACAGGCGGCGCGGCGATGGCAAGCTCCGGTGACGACGAGTTCCGGCGCGACGTCGCAAGGGGTGCAGAGCGCCATCCGCCGCGCAGTCCACCGCCGACGAGAGGCAGCTCGGCCGGATCTCGCGCAGCGCAGGCCCGACGCAGGTACCGGTGCGGCCGTGGAGCAGCTCCGCGTTCGACCGAGCACCGGCGGCTCCTTCACGACGACCACGACGGTGAGGGCGCGGTTTGTGCCGCGGCCGGTGTCCAGCGCTGGACAGGTGCGCGAGCCGTCGCCACCGCAAGCTGGTGCCGGGCGGCGCATTGCGGGCGGGGACGCCATGTACGGCGGCGAGTCGTGGAGCTGGAAGTGGCCTACGCCTCGTCCGGCACGTCATTGTGGTGTGGACGGGTTCGGCGTGCGGGTCTGGCCTAGCCGCTGCGGGAGGTCGTCGACGCGATCGCGCGCAGGAGTCGGCCGGGCACTTAGGGGCCAAGGCGGCGGCGGCCCAGTAGCAGCAGGCGGCGGGGGCGACCAAGGCTGGATCGAGGCGCAGTGTAGGTACCTGCAGCTGAGGAACAAGACGCAGGGGAGGTACATGCAGTTCGTGCCTCGACGACGACCACAACCTCGGCTCGCCGGCGGCCACAACGCCGCTCGTCCTCGTCGTCGGGAGGGGCTGCTTGTCCTGCTTCTGGAGGAAGGAACAGGGAGACCGTGGTGGAGCCGCGCAACATCTACGCCGTCATCAAGGACGCCGACATCGCCGCCGAGACGGTCGTGGCCCTCGCGGCCTCCGTCGAGGCCGGCAGTGGCGGCGGGAGCAGCAGCAGCTACAACCATCCGTACCTGTGATTTAAAGCGTGGACAACCTGTCCAGCACTCCAGCGTGGCGAGCCACGAAGGCAAAACCACCCTGCGAAACAGCCCTAGGGGGTGATTTAACCGGTTTGATATACTTCAGGGGGCGTAATACCTGGTTTGATAGGTTGGGGGTGAAGTGGCCAACGTTTCAAAGGTCAGGGGGTTATCTAGACTTTTTCCCAACTGCAAAGGGATGGCGTACTGGGCTTGTATTCGAGGTGTATCGTGCGAATGGGCTTTCTTTGCTTTGTTGTCCTGGCCCAGAAAAAAAGAACCAAACACAGGCCCAGTCGATGTTGCACGCTGCAGGGCCCTTCCACGTGTGATACTTGACGAAGTATCGGACGCCACGTGTGCCGCTATGATGCCACCTGCCAGCATCCACTGTCACCGGCCGACCTCGCGCTAGGCAGGTGGACATCTCGCCGCCACCCATCCACATCCGCCCCTTTTTTTTTTTTGAGACAAATCCACATCCGCCCCTGCCGTGGTCGCATCGGAAGAACAAAGCAAACGGCGTACGAGCACGACTCCCCACAACGGATCGATGGTGGAGTCGTCGGCAACCAGCGCAGGCGCCGCGCAGAGCATCGAGCGCCCGGCGCCGCCACGGGCGCGCGTCGTGCTGGTCGCCAGCCCCGGCGCCGGCAGCCACCTCATCCCTATGGCCGAGCTGGCACGGCGCCTCGTCGCGCACCACGGCCTCGCCGCTACGCTCGTCACATTAGCCGGCCCGGACCCGGACGGCGATGCGCGCTCCGCGGTGCTCTTCTCCCTACGCGACGCCGGCGTCGACACCTCCGTGCTCCCCATCGCGCCGCTCGACGACCTTCCAGCCGACGCCCGCGTCCAGACCGGAGTCGCCGACCTGATCAGCCGCTCCGTCCCGCGCCTCCACAACCTGCTCCGCGAATCTTGCATAATCTTTGGTTGGTCTTGAAGAATACCGTTTCTGGGAAGTCTCCAACACCTCTTCCTACATAATGGTCAATGACATAGTGACATCAACTGTTCTTGGCTTATACAGCATTATAGTATTGCTAATTTCAGGTTTTAACCCATCAATGAACTTCTGAACAAACAACACTTGATCATGGCCCTGATGATGCAACATGACCTTATGCATAGCATCTATAAACCTAGTGTGATACTCAGCCACATCACTATTTTGTTTGATTGCTAAAAGATCCCTCATATAGTTATGGTACATTTCTTTACCAAACTTTGCCTCTACCGCTACACATAATTGGACCCAAGTATAGTTTGTATGCTGTGCTTCAAAGGTTTGAAGCCAGTATGCAGCATGGCTATGAAAATATAAAGTAGCAAAAGGTGCCCACAGATCTGGCGGTACACCACACATCATGAAGTATTTCTCACATTTTTCTTTCCAGACTCTAGGATGTTCACCATCAAATCTGGGAAAATCAATCCTAGGCATCCTAAAATCTCTGTTGACATTCTTAGACTGATACCCTTTTTCCCCGGCATCATACAACGAACCATTCCTACTAGCAGTATAATCAGTCTTAAGCATGTAGGGTTGGGGCTGGGAAATTTTGTGCTCACCCTTGACCAGGGTGGCGTGAGGACTGAAATTCCCCAGCTGCGCGCCCTGGATGTCGTTTGTCACGCCGTGGCCACTGGCCCGTCCCCCTTCCTCGCGCGATGGGACAATTGGCGGAGCGGCCTTGGGTGCCTGCTCCAACGCCAGTACGCGCGACGTGAGATTCGTCATCGTCGACTCGAGGTCGACGACGAACTGGTCAGCATCGATGCGCCACTTGTCGACGACGTTCACCTTGTCGAGGACGGAGGAGACCATGTCGGTGAGCTTGCCGACGTTCGTGGCAAGTTTGCCGACGCTCGTGGTGACGGAGTCGACGTTGCTGCTCAGGTTCTCGATCTTCGCCGTGAGATCGTCAATCTGCTTCTCGACTTGCGTCATCCTTGTCGTGAGAGTGGGTGGCTTGTGCTTGGCTCGCGTAGTAGGAACAGGAGCGGCGGCGGCGGTGGTGGTGGTGGTGTGGGAATGTGGTTGCGGTGGTGGTGGAGGTATCTCACTGGTGGCTAAGGTAAAGGCGTTCGTCGCCAGATCGAATGAGGCACAGAGCAATCAAGGAAAAATTTCCCCCGATCCGTCGCTGTGACCCTAAGACCAAGCTCTGAATACCATATGTAACGACCCTAAGCGGCGCGGCGGATCGCCAGTGAGCGTTGGGCGGAGCTGCGACGCCGGCGGCGGCGACTTGAGGAAGAAGAGGAACAGGAAAGTAGTTTGCAGGGATATTCTCATTCGATACCTCCCTCTGTCTCAGGGTTCGATCCTTTAACCCGCGTCACAGGCCGACGCGGTGGCCGAATTTGGGCTCAGCCCATAGTAGTTCTTGGCCTATGGCCCAATCATAAAAACCCGGTACTGGACCTAATATATCAGTGGCCCATGTATAGAAGAGGTTCTCACATGTTGCCGCCACCGGCCCGCTCGCCGCGCTATTGCCGGACTTGCTCGCCTTATCGCTGGTGCTGCCCCTCGCTGCCGAGTTCAGCGTACCGGGGTACCTCTTCTTCCCCGGCAGTCTCAGCGCACTCTACGTCCTGCGACGCGCCGTGGAGCTCAACGCCAACGGGGCAGCCGCCGACGGCGAGTATCGCGAGATCCCGGACCCTCTCCAGCTTCCTAGCGGCGTGTCGCTGCGCCGGGCGGACATACCGGACGGGTTCCGGAACAGCAAGGATCCGGCGTACGGGCTTCTCGTCGAGGAGGGCCGCCGCCGGTATCGCGCCGTCGCCGGCTTCTTGGTGAACACTTTCTACGAGATCGATCCCAGGGCCGTAGAGGAGTTCAAGCAGGCGATGGAGCAGGGCACGTTCCCGCCGGCGTACCCGGTGGGGCTGTTGGTGCGGTCGAGCTCCGACGAAGACGCCGCGTCGCTGTGCATCGAGTGGCTGGATCGGCAGCCAACGGGGTCCGTGGTGTACGTCTCCTTCGGGAGCGTCGTCTCTCTTTCTGTGGAGCAGACGGCCGAACTCGCCGCTGGGCTGGAGGTCAGCGGCCACAGGTTCCTCTGGGTCGTGCGGATGCCAAGCCTGGACGGAGAGAACTCCGACTCCGGGAAAAGCCGCCGCCGCCGCGTCGAGGAGGATGACCCCTTGGCGTGGCTTCCCGAGGGGTTTTTGGAGAGGACGAGCGGCCATGGCCTCGCCGTGACGGCGTGGGCGCCGCAGTCACGCATGCTCTCCCACCCGGCGGCCGCCGTCTTCGTGTCCGAATGCGGCTGGAGCTCGGCGCTAGAGAGTGTGGCGTCCGGCGTGCCCATGGTCGCGTGGCCGCTGGACGCGGAGCAGAGGATGAATGCCGTTGTCCTGTCGGAGAGCGCGGGCGTGGCGCTGGGCCTGGGTGCCGGGCGCGAGGAGGTCGCGGCGCGGTGTGGGAGCTGATGGAGGGGGAGAAGGGCCGCGCCGTGCGGTGGCGGACGGGGGAGCTGCGGCAGGCGGCGGACAAGGCGTGGGCATCCGAGGGATCGTCGCGCCGGGCGTTGGAGGAGGTCACCGGCAGGTGGAAGGCGGCGGCGCTCGGCGTGGCAAGAAGCGTGCAGACGTGTACACGCCCATGAGGGCACGTGATGAGACGGCTTTTGTGACCGTCATCTACTTTTTCCTTTGTTTCAAGGCCGAAGAGCGAGGTTAAGGTTAAGATTATCGTATCTGACATGTGGGCCCTATAGGTCAGGTCTATGTCAACATCCAGTCAGCTTGACACGCTAGCAGTTTAAGGTAACGGTGATTTGGATATCACGTAAACCGATTAGCATGTCCGATCGCAAAACCAAATTGGCAATCGCGCGCTACTAGTACGTCCTAGCTAGCCCTGGGCACAAAAAACCGAGAACCGACAACCGAACCGAAAGAACCGGGAACCGGAACCGAAAGAACCGGAACCGAGAAAATCGGTTCCTGTTCGGTTCCAAAATGTCGAGAACCGAATACCCCGGTTCTTTTCGTCGGTTAACCGAAGAACCGAGCAAGCAGCCCATCGACACATTGAGCGGCCCAACTTACGAAAAGCCCACTAACAATATACAAACCCTAGCTCTCCCAAGGCCCCCGACGCCCAATCCCCAGACCCCAGCCGTGCCGCCTGCCCTCCTAGTCGCGTTGCCTGCTCTCCGTCGGCCGGCCCGGCCGCGCGACTCACCCTCCGGCCTCCGCCGGCCGCCCTCCGCAGGTCGTCGCCGCTGCGCCCGCCCCAGCCCCCGCTGCTTGCCCTCCGCCGCGCCTAGCCCCCGCCGTTGTTGTGCCCGGCTCGCTGTCTGTCCCTGCGCGGCGGTCAGGCCGGTGGCGAGCCACCGCCGCCGGCCGCTGTGCCCAGCCTACCGTCCCTCGTTCTCAGGTCCCGCCCCCGGCCGGCCAGGCGGCCGTCCTTCCTCTCACCTCCCTCCGTCCTCACTCAGAACTAGAGCAAGCGGAGGCGCTTAGGTGGGTGGCGACCGCCGCCCTTCTCCCCAGTCCGCGACCGGCGACCGGCAGCAGCTCTTCCTCTCCCATCTCATCGATTTGGGGCATTAACTCACTCTGATTTGGTTTTCTTTTATTTGTGCTCGAATTTTCGATCGAGTTCACGATTTTGCATGCTTGACTACTATACATCGGTTCCATCGGTTAGAACCGGAACCGAACCGAACCGAACGGTTCTCTCTTCGGTTCCTATTTTGTGAGAACCGAATTTCTCAAAGAACCGAAGAACCGAACCGATCGGTTCGGTTAGAACCGAACGCCGAGGCCTGGTCCCAGCGACCAAAGGCGCGCGCTGCGCTGCTTTTATCTCACGTGTCAGCTGGCCCACATCAGGCCTAACGGGCCATGTGCAGCTGACCCTCCTGCGCTGCCTGTGCTGCTCGTCAGGTTTTTCTTTTTCATTTTTTCTATACTAATTAAATATTATATAAATTTATAAGGTATGTGCATAATTTGTTGTCGAAAAATGTTATGCATATAAATTATATTTAGAAAAAAAATTATGCACATAATTCGTTGTTAGGGAAAATTTTATGCATATAACTCGTCGTTAGAGAAAAATTATGCATACAAATTATCATTAAAAAAGTTATGCTCATGAATTATCGTTACGTTAGGAAAAAATTATGCACATAAATTATGAAAGGAGAAATTTATGTACATAAATTGTTCCTAAAAGATTTATACAACAAAATTATAAATATAAGTTTGATATTTCAAAAAAGAAAAAAAGTTATATACGAAATATGTGTGCGTGTGAGTTTTCAATCTTTTTTTCTTGAAGAACGGAAATGATCGGTGCACGCAAACCTGCTGGCCGATGCAGCCTCGGTCACCCAACCGTTTGTCGTCTAGTGGTCCTAAACCGTTTGCCCCGAACACGCGCGTGCTAATTACCAATTCCCATGTCTGATTAGCATGTTTGGAGATCTAAATATGCATTTTAGAAGTTTAAAAACGTAGATGATACCTGCTTACAAGTTCAAGAACCGGTTTGAGGACGTAGATGACACCTACTTAGCTCTTATCCATATCCTCTTATCTACTCATACAATGATCTCTTATCTATGTTTGATACAAGGTTCTTTTATCTATATTTGAGATTTCTATTTTCTCCTACTCAACTTTCATATACCCTCTTACTTATAACCAATTTCTTTTTTATTCTCCTTCTTACATGTAGGGCCCACCTATCAGTGGGTCTTTTTATCTCAACCCTCCCTACGACCTTCCCTCAATCCCCACTCCTCCTCTGTTCCCACCCTCGCTCTCTCCAAATCCAACGACAACACAGGGACAGGTGCAGCCTCCGTGGCAAAGCACTGCCGGTCCCACCGGTGCGACCGTGAGACGGTGCCGCCGGCCCGCCCCACGGTGTGGCCTCCGGGTCAGGTCGCCGCCGACCCCCACGACACGCAACCTCCGGGGCAGGGTGCCGCCGACCCCCACGGCGCGCAACCTCCTGAGCGGGGTGCCGGCGGCCCCACAGCGTGCGGCTGGCCACCGCCGGCCGCCATGTGCATGGACGGGGCAGACCACCACCGACCCCCTCGGCACCGATCTACAAAGCACAACCCTCTCTCTCCCGATCCCACTCTCTTCTCTCTCTCGGTCCCTGCTCCCCTCTCTCTCACACATCATCCATAGCAAGGGGAAACCTCCGGAGAGGCGCGGGAGGGCCGACCGTTGGCGTGCCAGGGAGCTCCCGTCATGTAAGAGTCGAGAGGGAGAGAATGAGAGACTCTCATCCGTCGAGGGTCGGATAAAAGCTGATTTGAAAACGTTTTTATGCTTTGAAACCTCAAAAGAAGGGTGAGAGAGTGGGATGAGAGGTCCGTTAGAGTTGTCCTTACCACAGGCAGTGCAAAAGAAAACACAATATTTTCATCGCCAGGTCGATCCGCAGCAGATTGACGACCATCACTCGCATCCCATGGCCATATGGGGGTTGCTGCTGTTAGGTTGATCTCCTCTGAACATAGACCCAACGGTCTGGTTCAGGCCTTTGACTAGGCTCCCTGATCGGGGGAGCCCAACCTAGTTGGGTTGCGGGCCCCCGTCGCGCAGCACTATAAAAGGGAGGTGGGGGCCACTAGGGCATGCACATCAATACACACGGTCCCCGCTCACCCCACCTCCCCTGTCTTCCGATCAGAGGGTGCTGAGAGCCACGGGAAGTACCGCCACCCCTGCGAGCATAGCGATCGGCACTGCACTTCTCCGACGATCGCCACTGCTCGGCACTGCAGCGCCGGACTCCATCTACATCGACGAGATCCAACCCCTATTTCCATACCCAGTGGTCAGTCTCCCTCTCCCTCTCGGTTAATCTCAAGTACGAACTCGATTCTCATCACAGTTAAAGGCAAAGTCCCCACTAATCTACTCCTAGATGATTCAACAGTTCTATCAATGGTATCAGTTGCCTACTCTAGTGAGTAGATCGGTTTGGGCACAGTGAGATTCGGAAACGAATCGAACAAAATAGTGACACTCCTCTGTCGCCACGGCGAGGGGGAGAAAGGAGTGAGGATCGCCGTGCCGACGGTCGTTGGACGCGGCGGCGCGAGATCATGGACAGAAGAAAAAGGGGGAAAAAGCAAACCCTAACCCGAAACCCTAGATCCAAAAGGGAAAGGGCGAATGAGAGGGAGGACTCACCTGAGCCTTACCTCGCAGGCGCCACCACCATCACCGGCGACTCCTTTTCGCGCGCGCTGTGTGGACAGAGGTGAGCCGAGGCTCACCGGGACTGCGCCGTCTTCTCCGGCGCGAGGACAGAGCCGTGTGCACCGTCACTGAGCCGCTCGACGGTGGCGCGCTCACCCTCGGGTGAACACGTGCGCCGGAGAGGGGGCCAGCGGCGGCGCTGGCATCGTCATCCTCTCCGGCCACCATGACTAACACTCTGGATCTCGCGATTTTTTTGCGGCTCTGGAGTAGAAGGGGAGGAGACAATACAACAAGAGAAGGAGGGGGTGATGGCCGACGGCCTAGGGCCGGCAGCGCCCTACTCTTCTCTGCCATCGCCGGCGCCACCAGCCATAATGTTCCACCCGCCACTCAGAGCTGCGTGTGTGAGGCGAGGGAAAGACAAGGGAGACGGTCGGCGGCTTCGTGCCGGCGCTGTCGCCCCTCGCAGTCGCCGGCGGTCAGCCGGCTGACGGAGACGCTCCACTCTGCCGCCACCGTTGAGCAGGCGAAAGAACCGGGGAGGAGAAAGAAAAATGGGGCTACGGTTTGCAAGGGGCCGCCGGGGGAGGGGGTTTTGATCCGCCGAAAGCCACGCTCAGCCGTCCATCGCGATGGACGGCTGAGGGCACTCGCGGCTGCTGGAGGCTGGCTGGGCCAGATTCGGCTCGTGAGGCTTTCGCACAAAGGCCGAAACGGCGGCCCACTCGTCGGCTGCTGGGCTGACGGCCTAGGCGGGCGCTGGTAAAGAGGCCGCAGGCCGGTTTTTTGTCTCCCGTGGGCCGCATTAACAGTTATGAACAGTACACTATTGAATTGTTTTGTTGAAATTCAGAAGCACTATTGTTTGAGTTTGAATGTATTTTGTGTAATTAAGATCTCTACTCAAATTGAACCAACGAGATATTTGCTTAGAGATTAGAAAAGGTGACAAAATACTTATGAATAATATGTTTTTGTGAATTTTATTCATGTTTTCCGCTGTAAAGTAAAAGTTTCATCCTCTAATTTAGAGGAATATAAAGTTTTCCACTTAAAGTTTATTATGATATTGTTATTTTCTGACCAACGTTGATGATAACAATATTATAATTTTATCTGAAAGTTTTTACTTAAAGTTAATTATGGTATTGCTATTTGTTTTAGTAACAATATTATGATTTTATCAGAAAGTGTTTTGGTTAAAACAGATTATGGTATTGTTATTTTTCTGACCAACATTGATGATAACAGTACTATAATCCTATGAGCTTTCTGTTTAAAGTTTAAATCTTTGATTTTAATATCAAAGTGATGATTTTCAGAGAATGAAAAAGATCAAGAGATGCTCTTGAATTAAAGTATTACTTCTGAAAAGAATAATAAAGAAAAATTTTTCTGCTGCTATTTGTTTATCTATCAATTAAATTGGAACCAACGAGAAGATTTAATTGGAAGAATAGTTTAAAAATTGTAAATGAGTTTTTCCCTGTGGGTAAAAGCTATAATAAAGTTAAAGAAAAGCTGTTTATTGGCATTATTTTGCTATTTAAAGCATCAAAATTTTGAGCATTAATTTGCTCTTACAATCTAAAGATAATGCTCAAAGATACAAAGTTTTAAAGTTAATGATGATGTTGTCATCTTATGATCAAAGTTTGATGATATCAATATTATGATTTTTCAATAGTCACGAGTTCTATTTCTGCCCAACGGTGATATAGTATTCAAAGTGCACAAATATTGTATGTTTTAACTTTATGACATATGTTTATTCCCAGCAGAGAGAAATTGATAAGAGTTGATTTCCATCAACACTACAGATAAAGTTTTGAGTTTACTCAACTGCACAGTTGAGGTTAAGAAAGAAAAGGGTTTTTCTTCATTTTGACCTTTTATTTGATTTGAAGGAGAATCCCAAGTGTTGAGAAAAGAGTTTTAGTTTTTTCTCTCACTAAAGTTTTTCGTGACATCATGTTTGTCAAAATTTCCGATTAAATTGGAACCAACGAGAAGATTTAATCAGAAAATAAAGTATATATGCGCATGTTTTGGTCATCATGACTAAAATAAAGTTTTGTCATTGTAAAATAGTATCTTGTCCTTCAATAGTAAAGTTTTTTGTTGAAATAAGTCAGACACATGTGCAATTTGACCAATGTTGAATTAAACATGTGTACTGACAAAAGTTTTTCAGATCTAATTCTGGAATTAATACATTAGTTGTTGCCAATGCATTCAAAGTTTAATATCATAGTTCAGGAAATGTTTTGGCACCTGTGTCATTCATTTTCTGAATGACAGGCAAAGTTTTGTGATACTCATGTGTGACTTGAATATCACATAAAAGACGAGAAGTCTGGGTGAGTTTTTTATGCTATCCCAGCAAGACTCATGCACCTTTGTAGTGTCATCATGAGATAGAGACTTACAAAGAGTCGAAGGACAAAAGGAAAATTGAATTTGATTCAAAAGTCAAAATAGCAAGCATGACTTGCAAAAGTATAGCGACATGAAGAACTCTAATGAGTTCTTAAAAGTGTAACAGTGAAGAACTCTGATGAGCTCTTTAAAAGGAACAAGGAAATGATACTCCCATTATTTTGCATGACTTGATCATGTGAATAAAGTTAAAGTTTATATGACTCCTTGTTCACAAGTGTTAAAACAGATTCGAAATTATGGCTTCAAAGTTTACGTCATATTTCGAGGGGGAGAAAGATATAAAGATTAAGATTTAGAAATCAAATTCCCTTTAAAGTCAAAAGTGATGCATTGTATGCATTTAAAGAATGATCTATTAAAGAAAAGTATGACCGAAATGGGAGTATAATGGTCATAACAATGATGCCCCAACCATAGAAATAAACAAAATTCTTCGAGTTTTGTTTAACCTTGAGTATAAAGAAAGATGGTAAAACCTCACAGCAACTAAAAGAAAAGGATGATGCTTAAAACATCATACGAGGCTAGTATAGACTGAACCCAATTAAAAGTTTAAAGATATTTGTCTCATTGATAGATGGGATAATCTGGGGGAGTAAAGAATGTTGAGAACTAAGGCTTGAAGAGAAGTGGGACTGTATGTACACTCCAATGATTCAAGCACAACAATTGTCTCGACATATATTTTGGTGTTGTATGATCAACAGAAGTTGAGGTGACGACAGATGTTGATGTAGTTCAACACCCGTCGTTAACTCTTCAAAAGAAAAATAAAGTCAAAGAAATTCTTGCTACTCAGGATTCTGTGGTAACACTTATTTCTTTGGAAAATCATAAAAGGCTACGACAACCCCAGACAGAAAACAATATACCCAGTGGTCTATTGTTAAAAGGATAAAATAAAGAAGCACAAATGAAGGTGATTCCACCTTATTTGGAGAAGCCATGAGAGGTGTTAATTCATCCTTCATGGAAAATGTCATGAGACCTAGAAGTTTCAAACTTGTTTTGGAACATAGAATAAATTCCTAAAAGAGTCAAAACAGTAGACTGTAATGGGTCTACAAGAATGAAACGTGACTCCAGAGGGAATAAATAAAAGCAATCTAGCATGTCTTGTGACAAAGGGCTTTATGCAAAGAAAGAACAAATTAAAATGAGATTTATTCCTGAAGTCTCATGAAAGGATTCTTTTAGAATCAAAATGACTATAGTGGTATATCATTATATAGAATTACATCAGACGGATGTGAGAATAATGATATACAGAGATTTGTGCAAGAAAGCATATATATGACATAACCAAATGGTTTTTTGTTATGGAAAGAAAAGAAAATTGTGATACCACCTGATGAGATGGTATTTTCTGATTTATGTATTAATTCGGATCACAAAATAGTGATATCAATAGTTCTACAAGAATAAAGAAAAGTTTTGGGTTTAAGTAAAAGTAAGGATGACAATTTGCTCATCTGTAAAGTTCAAAGATGGAAAATATTTTTCCCACGTTCAATATGTAGATAATGTACTACTTGCTAGTAGTAATTTTCAATCTACTATGGAGAAGAAGAAGGTTGTTATAACCTACAGTTTTCAAAAGGAATAGTCTTGTTGAAAATCCATTCGCTTCAGCTAGGAATGGAAATTCATTGAGATAAAAGCAAAGGGGTATTTTGGATTATCGCAAAGGGCATACTAAGAAAGAATTCTAAACGAGATAAAGTATGCATGCGAGCAAACTTACGCCTGTCCTACAGTGAAGGGTAATAGTTTTGGAATTTCAGTATTTCAGGAACCAATATGAGATCGATCGAAAGAATGGTGATTCCATTTGCTTCAGCTGTTGGAAGCAGAATCAGTGCTCAAAAGAATTTACCCTGACATAGTTTAACTATCCGGGATGTTTTGGCAAAAGTCCAATCCAGCAATAGATCACTGGAATGGAATTTAAAAGAATGTTTTTTGCACTCTTGCAAAGTATTGTAAGTCTCATGCTAAGTAATAAAGAAACTCATACTCTCAAAAGATTGTGAGTAAAAAGGACTAAGTTTTGGTGAGTTGTTTAGTAAAGTCCACAGTAGTGGCTAACACTCATGATTGGAGTTTTATTGTGGAAAAGCTCCAAAGTCAAAATAGTTGTGACTAAATGAGTTATGTATACCCAAAGTTTAGCATGATATGAGACTACATGACCGGCTAAATGGTTGAAGAAACCTTACCCGGAATTGATAATGGTAATCAACAGTAATATATACCATTTAAAAGTTTTCTCTCCTATGTCAACATGTCAAATGTGCTGCCAAACACATTGACAAAGTATTATATGTTGCAAAGGAGAAAATCTAGAATCACATGATAGTTTTGAGCAAAAGTACCAAGCAATTGCTTGCGGATCCGCTTAACAAAGCCCGACCACCCTAGTCGACATGGGTTTCGAGGGAGGCCTATGATTTCTGGATAATAAAGGGCCCAAGTAAAAGTTAAGGTCTTGTTTCACTACAGAAAGGTAGATTGTGATTGTCTAGTCTTACAGTAATTGATACTTGTTATGATGAGGCACGCCCTATGTACTGATCTGCACTGAGATGAGGACCAAAAGCAAAGCAAGTGAAATGGTTACGTCAAAGTATAAAGTTTAAAGTATAAGATGAGATCAAAGGGGAGAATGTTAGGTTGATCTCCTCTGAACACAGACCCAACGGTCTGGTTCAGCCCTTTGACTAAGCTCCCTGATCGGGGGAGCCCAACCCAGTTGGGTTGCGGGCCCCCATCGCGCAGCACTATAAAAGGGAGGTGGGGGTCACTAGGGCACGCACGCCAATACACGCGGTCCCCACTCCCCCACCTCCCCTGTCTTCCGATCAGAGGGTGCTGAGAGCCATGGGAAGTACCGCCGCCCCTGCGAGCACAGCGATCGGCACTGTGCTTCTCCGACGATCGCCACTGCTCGGCACTACAGCGCCGGACTCCATCTACACGATGAGATCCTACCCCTACTTCCATACCCAGTGGCCAGTCTCCCTCTCCCTCTCCCTCTCGGTTAATCTCAAGTACGAACTCGATTCTCATCACAGTTAAAGGCAAAGTCCCCACTGATCTACTCCTAGCTGATTCAACAGTTCTATCAGCTGCAAGCCTTTTGCTTTTCTACACTTCTGTCTTCCTCTGTTTCTACCTGCCAAGCGCTGCCGCCTTCCACGTGTCGGTGACTTCCTCCAGCATCTGCCAGGACGAGCCCCCGGGAGCGCACGCCCGCGCCGCCGCCCGCTGCAGTTCCTCGGCCCGGCGGCGCACGGCGCGCCCCTTCTCCTCTCCACCCATCAGCTCCCGCACCGTCGCGGCGATCTCTTCCCGCGCGATCAGCCCGTTCGACCGTGTCGCGCGCGGCCGAAGCGCCAGGCCGACGTTCTCCGACAGGACCACGGCGTTCACCCTCTGCTCCGCGTACAGAGGCCACGCGGCCATCGGCACGCCGGCCGCCACGCTCTCCAGCGTCGAGTTCCAACCGCCGTGGGACACGAACGCTGCCGTCGCCGGGTGGGAGAGCACGCGCACCTGCGGCGTCCATGTCGCCACCGCGAGGCCACGGCCGCTCGTCCTCTCCAAGAACCCCTCGGGAAGCCAAGCCAAGGGACCGTCCTCGGCGCGACGGCGACTTTTCCCCCAGTCGGAGTTTTCTCCGTCCAGGCTTGGCATGCGCACGACCCAGAGAAACCTGTGTCCGCTGTCCTCCAGCCCGGCGGCGAGCTCGGCCGTCTGCTCCACAGACAGCGAGCCCGCGCTTCCGAAGAAGACGTACACAACGGATCCCGCCGGCTGCCGATCCAGCCAGACCAAGCACGCCGACGCGCCGTCTTCGTCGGAGCTTGGCCGGACGAACGGCCCCACATGGTAAGCAGGCGGGAAAGTGCCTTGGTCTGGCGGCTGCTGCGTCAACATCTCCACGTAGCCAGGCTCGATCTCGGCAAAGGTGTTCACCAAGAAGCCGGCGGCGGCGCGGTACCGGCGGCACTCACCGGAAGCAGCGCCGTCGTTGACCTCCACGGCGCTGCGCATGAGGGATATCGTGGTGTAGTTGACGGGGAAGAATAGGTAGGCCGGGAGGCCGAGCTCGGCCGCAAGGGGCAGCACCATGGAGCCGAAGAAGTCCGGCACCAACGCGGCGAGCGGGGCAGCGGAGCTGATGTCGCGGAGCAGGGCACGGAGGTGCGGGATGGAGCGGCCCATCATCTGCAACAGCACGGTGTCGATGTGGGCGTCGGCGGGGAGGTCGTCGAGCGGGACGGCGGGGAGCGCGGCGGTGTCGACGCCGGTGTCGCGGAGGGACGAAAGGACGGCGAAGTGGGCGTCCGGGGCGGAGAGATCTGTGAAGGTGACGACCGTGGCCGCGACGCCGTGGTGCTTGACGAGGCGCCGCGCCAGCTCGGCCATCGGGATGAGGTGGCCGGCGCCGGGGCTGGCGACCAGCACGAGTGCGGCCGCGGCGGCGCCGTCCGGTCCGCGGTGCCTCTGCCGGCCAACGAGTCCATTTGTCGCGAGCTTCGGGCAGCTGGCCGGTATGAAACGTCAGACGTATTGGGATTTGGGAAGCCCGCGCGATTGGTTCTGGGAAGGAAGCATTGGCAGGGAGGGTTGACTTTTGAACCAGAGGAGCCCGAGGATTTCGGAGTGGCATGTGTTTGTTTTTCTTGATAATATAAAAAAAAATGTTGAATATTTGAACCTCTTGCGCTTTGCGTGGGAGGACTTAAACAACAACAACAACAAAAAACACTCCCAATTTTTCGATCCATTTTCTTCATACTAGACCGGTTCAAAACTCTTTCCTTGGGATCAGATCGGTTGGGCTCGTAAGCTTGGGATTGCGCTTAAGCTTGTCTCATCTGGAACTCGAGCTGAGCTTTTAGCGAGTCGGAGTTTGAGCCATTTGCAATCCTCCAACTTTTATTTGAACACAACACGTCTTGCCATTGAAGGTTCAAAACGATAGGTGGGCAGTTTCACCATATAATACTCTTTGATTTGGTTGCATCACTTTCCCCTAATATTAGACACTAAAATACAATCAACTTTAGTGTAGAAAATATTAACAGTCAAAATCATTGATTAAGCAGCAAAGCATTTACAAGCAGCATAACCCATCTCCTCCCATCTTACCACACCTTATTCTTAAATTTAAGAAAATATATTTACTCCTCATCAATCGATTGAAATCTCACTTATCCATCAATCACCAAAATATCTAGTAGAAAATAAATCGAATTAGTAATAGGGTATTTGGGGGTTAGGTTTTAGGGTATTTGGGGTTACCTGTGGCTTGTGGGCCTAGAGAGAGCTCCGGTAGGCTCGTCGGCCAGCGGTCGAGGTGGGAGAGACGATTGGGGAGCGGAGGCGGCGAGGGCGCCATCAGAGCCGGGTGGTGGAGGAACCTGGTGGCTGTTTGGCCCCGACGAGTTAGTATAGTAAAGTGGAGGACGACAGGTGGCAGAGGCAAGGGAAGGCCACCAGAGCCAAGGTGAGGTGGTGGCGGAGGGAACGACATGCCTTCGTCGACAGTCAGGATATATCGCACAGTGCGTGATAGATGAAAGGAGGAGGAAGAAAGAGAAAGGAGGGAGACAAGCACGGTATGGAATCTTGTATCAAGATCCAACTGTTCTAGGTATTGATAAACTTGATTGATAGAAAAATGCCGGTAAATAGAAATAATAAATAATTTACGAGAAGTAATATATTGAATTGGAAAATATAATTTCATAATGAATGGCATAAGCACCCGCCAACATAGAATCATCTATGCTGGTGGGTCATATAACCACACCGTCAATACAGAATGCATCTGTGTTGACAGGTGGTTAAGCCGCTAAACAACATAGAGGGGGTCCGTATTTATGCTGACTCAGGGTTGCTCACGGGTACGGACGTACGGTGCAACACAATTTTTTTAGACGCCAACGCAAACTTTTTAAGATCGTGTCTGAGTGCGATCCTTCACGTCAGGTAAGTCTCCAAGTCATAATTTGCAGACTGAAAATACCTATACAGTTTTAGACAGTTTTTTTTAAGAACACTGAGTCCATACAAGATTGAAATACCACACGGCTACCTCTTCTATATACATTATATATGTAAGAGGCGCGGGTTTCGCCGCAAGCTCACTGGACATCCCGGTGCCGCAAGCCCAACGGGACAGCCTCAATTAAGCTTGTGTTGTGAAGCAGTGTTATGTGGACCAGCCAACGGGGCCGAACGGCGCCGCAAGCCCGCATCAGCGCTTGCGACTCGTGCGGACACGGGGCGGGCAGCCGCAGACCACCCCGCTTGTATATCTTCTCTATCTCTACTCCTGAAAAGAACGAAAGTAGGATAAAAAGTTGGTAGTACGTCATTTACTCTCCGCTAGCGTGTCCGGCCCGTGCGTCCGTCTTCCGCTCGGCACCCGCGCCCTGCCGCGATCTTTTTTTCTCCGCACGCTCGCCCCCGCTAGCCCGAGCGCCCCCTTCCCAAACCCTACCTCCGCGCCCCAATCCCAAACCCTACCCCTCCGCATCCGCCTCCACCCAGCTAGATCGAGCGCCCTCCTCTCAAACCCTACTCTGACCTGCTTACACACGGCGGCGGCGGCGGCAGCGGTTGCCCCCGCCCTCACGTCCATGGGCCGGCCACCGCGCGAGCCGTGAGGGAGCGACGCATGTGGGGAGCAGCGAGCCAGCGGTCACGGTGGAGAGGGAGGAGGAGAAGAACAAGACATCGTCGCTGGCGTCGCCCCTGTCTCCGAATCGACGTCGCTGCTGCGCTGGGTCAACTCCTCGTCATTTGGGATCACGGGGCCGCTCGACGTCGCGCCATCCGGGATCACGCGCCCGCTCGTCGAAATTCACCACGCCGTCCGGGATCACACGCCAACCCATCCGTCTCCTACGTCCCGGTTCCGTCGCCTTGTACAGCCGCTAGCGATGTCCGATCCATTGCCAAATCGGATGCCTGCTACTGCCGGTATGTGTATACTTTTGGCCGATCCATTTAAATGTGTGCATGTTGATAGCTGATCCAATTGAATGCGGTGTAGATTTAGAAGTTCTTGGCTGGGGGATCCAATGCATGGTTTCCAGCACCAAATTTGTTCTGGCATAGAAATAGATGTCTATGAACACTATATCTTTATACAACAATTTGTAGAGTTTTTGTTAAACCTTTTACCCACTGGTTGTGACATGGGTATATACTGTGTAAATAATCCAATGAAGTTCTGTAGTCCTCAGATCCAATGTAGCATCCTCTATCATTTTGCTTTAACTTTTTGAATTATGGTAAATGTAGACCTGATGCTGCTCCTTTCCTATCAATACTAATTAATTTAGTGCAATAGTATGTTTTCATGATGCATCATAGCTAATTAAACTTTGTCTCCACCGGCTCCGTCCGCGATTGCCTACCTCTCGACGGTGCTCCCATCGCGCCGTCACAATCGCCGTCATTCGCGGGGGAGGACTGAAGAGCGGCGAGCCGCGGCTCCTCCATCTGCCGCCTGCCCCTCCATGCCACCATGGCGGCACACCCCCTCGAGGCATGGCCACAAGCAACGGATTCATCTGCGGCGAGCCCATGGTCGTCCGCCTTCGTGAAGGGATATCCAGGTTAGTCAAATCTGAATGCATCCCATCCCAAATCACTTTGTTCTATGAGTAATAAAAATTGCATCTCCACTCTTGTCACTCTGTTCTGTGTTGCATCTGCACAAGTGCAACTGAGCCATCCATCTTACCATTGAAAATTGACGCAGGTGAAAGCAGCAAATAAATGGTGTGTGCCTGTGTGGAGATGCGATGGCAGCTTTTGCTATTGGGATTGGTGGCAGAATTTTATTTAGCTAATTTGAATGCAAAGAAGTTTATATCTGCAGGGGTTTGGATTTTCTGATAGGACTCAACCAAAAAGTCTTTGGCTGATTGCTTTAGACTTTTTTTTTGGTGAAAAATAGGTTGCAAGACATGCTAACTTTTTATTTTCTTTCATGTTACCTTTATCATAGATTGTCCTTGGTATATTTTGTTTATATATCTCTTGCTCAGTTTAAAACTTTCGGCACCACCTTAGTATTGAGCATTCTATTTGACACTTCACATCTCTAAGAGGATTGTCTACTTTCTGCAGGCATTGACATAGAGTCATATTATGAAAGTGATGCAAGCTCCTTAAGGACCGCAGGAATCAAGGTTTAATTTGCTTTGGAGAACAACATTTTTTATGAAAGAAGATCAATTTGCAAATATTAGGTGAGATGACAACATGACCTTTCAGCACCACCTCATAATGTTACTTTGCTGATTGATCCAACTTATGCCTGATATTTTCTAGACTACAGACATGAACCATCGTTGATATTGTATTCCCAAGACCATATATCATAGAAGGTTAATTGCCTGATATTTCCTCCCATCACAAATATAAGTCCATCTAAATTTGTCTAAAATTCCTAGACTACAGACATGAACCATCTGCAGGTTCTTTCGAACACATCACACATGCAGTAGAAGGTAGTAGCATTTGAATGTTCTTTTAGTATTAATTAATAAAACTCAGTAGAAGGTATAGCATTTGCATGTTATTTGGGCAACTGAATTTATGGGGTTATTTGGTATTTAAATGTGGTATGCTTTGAATTTTTTTTATCAGTATAACATCACTGGCATTTGGATGTGCGGCTTTAATATTTTCTTAATTTGTGAACATCACTGGTGCCATTGGAATTTCCGGTTCATACATACTATATTTGTACTTCATATATAGTACTTCCTATGAATATTGTTTGAGTGCATGGCAGCAACGAGGCCGCGTGGATGGGCGACGGCGACGATATGGGTATGTGCTGCTGCGGGTCTGCGGCGGTGAGGTCACGGATGGGCAGTGGCCCACTGGACCTCAAGGACACCAGGGGCAGGACGATGTGCTCGACATCGGCACGCGAGGTGACGGTGCGGCGCCACGGCACGCCTTCGACGGCCACCACCGCGACAGCAACGACACCCTTCTTGCCAGTAAGCCGCCTCCTTCCTATCTTCCCTCCATCTAGCCCTAGGTTTCTTGCTTCCTGTGTCCTCCACTCGATCTGGTACTTGATCCAGGTGGGGACTGTGGTGTTGTAATCGATCTGTTGGCGATTTGGTTTGCTGGATATGCTTGCGATTAGGTTTCTTGGTTTGTGGTGAGGGGTCAATGATAGGGTTCTTGGTCGGATGGACAAGGTTGTGTGCAATTGCGCGCCCTGCCTTGCAACGGTGTTTCTTCCGGCATTCACATCAAAAGCGTGAGCTGTTGGCGAATGGCTGGCCTGTAGTCTTCAGTTGAGTGCTACCACCGCATTTCCATCTGTCGTGTTTAGCACATCGACAGATTGCTTTCAACTAGATTTCTCTCCTGTACACAAAGAGAGCCTTCCTAGCCGAGCACACTAATTGAGGTTTTGTTAATGCAACAAGTATACTGCATATGGTTAGTATTGGAGTAACCCTCCAATTTCTAGGAGGTTTCCTGCTAATTTTGAAAGAGGAAAAAAATCTGTTCAAATCTGTTAGTGTATATAGTACGATTCAAGAGTTCTCCGTTTGTAGGTTTATTCGGCTGGGTGCTGATCTGTTAGCTTATCTGTTTTGCAGCACTTATCAGTTTTGTTTGATATTGAGAAAAAGATGAAATGTTCCGCATATTGTCAGTATGAGCACAAGCAGAGCTAAATATCATGTAGTATCTCCATTAAAAATCTTGCAGTGTTCCTTTGTCAATTCTCTTCTTTTGCTATTACTGAATGTTCATGATTTCATTGTGTGTGTTGAGGTTTGCTCAGGCATTGAACTGCAAGCTTGTCGTATTTTGTGTAAGCAATGGCTTTTAAGTTCTAATTTGCATTTTGTTTGACAGATTGCTAAGCACCTGTATACGCAAGAGGAACTACTTTTATGTTTCATATGAGATAATTCCTTGAAAATGGTGTTTTCTTTAAACTGATGTTGTGTGTTTTCTTTAATCCAACAGTTATGTGAGTTCAATGAGCAAGCACAATTGGCGAGGCAAATTCGATTTCACTTCTGCAGGTAACATTATGGCTTAATCATACATGTTCTTTTCTATTTGCGTGCAATTGGATGCTTTCCTGGTTCCATTATTTTTTTGATATATGGGAGATGCTGAATCTAAATGCCACTGGTATTTTTCCAAGGTACATTTCCCTGCCACTCTGAGTTATGAGGCATACAAGTCTGAATAACTACATCTAGATCTTGGAGGTGTTTTTTTATTGCCTCTGTGGCTCTTTGTGGCCGGTATACTGAAGCTTCATACTACTATTTGATCGAGGCTTGATAGCTTCTTACTATATCTCATCAGATTGTCTACACATCAAAACAATGCCTGGCCATCTGCTGTCATGCCCCCCCCCTTCGTCTGCAACCGGTAATTCTATCTTCCGAGCCCATAATCATCCAAATTTGACCTTTGTCTGTCCAGTTTAGTGAATGCAGTACATCCTATAGCAAGCAGCACATTTTGGCGGATGTGATACAGTGCACATGTCATCTTTCACTTGCCATGGCTTCTTGTTTCCTTATACTGATCATGTTGATCAGGCAGCCTCCAGTTGAGGAAGAAAGGTCTTTACTGAAAAAGTTGAGTCAATGCAATGTCCAATTTAACAAATAGCACATGATCATATAAAATAGGGTTATCTGAATATGACCAAATTGTGGATGTATACCCTAGATTGAGTATGATCATAAGCTCAACTGAATATGATCAATATGATTTTCTAAATATGTGTGGTAGATGATGTGAGGAATATCTGGTCCTAGGAATACTCATTTGGACATGCTGCTGATTGCTTCATTTAGTTGTTTTCATATAGTACTGTTATTTTCTTCTCTAGGGTGGTGCAACCTGTTGTATTCCATGACTAATCACTAATTCACTATAGTAAGCATATAATTATGAGGGTCATTAGTACGAATGTTAGTATGCTGTTCCTGATACTCGATATTGATAGGATGAAGCCAATCAACTGTCACTATCCAGATACAAGATATCTGTTGCTGGCCATTGGAACGTTGTACTCACTCAAGAAATTCGCATGGGACGTCCTAGGTGTGATTGGTCAATTGGCAAAACAAGCATTTTATGTACAACTACATGAAACATCAGTGCTGAGCTCGATTGTATGTTGATGTTTTTTTCTAGCAAACACGAACCTATCATAAAATAAAGTTCTTTTTTCCAGTCCCTTATCATATTAAATGGTTTGTGTGTGTGTGTCGGTTGTCTTAACAAAAAGCAGGATAGCTATTGAGTCTAAAAAGGGAGAAACAATATATGTTATTAACTATCATAAGTCTGGTGGAATTGGTCACATGATTATTCTTTTTGCAAGTTGAGATAAAGAACATTCAATAGCGAAGTGTTTATCTTATTACTTATTGCAATGTAATTTTCATTTCACATTGGAGCATTTGGCATGCTATTACTCATTGCAAGGTTTTATGACTTGTTTGAAATGTAGTATTGGAATTATCTGAAATCTTGTGGAAACATAATATATTAATACATGCCTTGTGTTTTTGTATTATGGAAGTAAATATTTTACATAATATTCGATGCTCGTTGTTGAAATTTGTTTCGCCCGTAGCAACGCACGGGTATGATCCTAGTATAATATACATGATATACGTACGCTGTGGCGGGAGCAACCCTGTGAGGAAATTGTTAGATGATAGGCAATATTCTGGTATATTTTAATTCCATAATTAAATAGACATTTCAATATTACGGTGAGTGAAACAATCCATGTGCAAATGTTCATGTTTAAACAATAATTAAACATAAACCTATTTATGATTATAAAACTAATAAGCATGAATACCAGTTTAAGAATGTACCTCGTGGAAGGTCGGGTGACGGGGTCACCCGAAATTCCGATATCACTCGGATCAGCCATACTGATTGTAGAGTGACCTCAGTCGATGTAGCCGTACGAATTCAGTGCAGGAAGATGATCGCAGTGAAGAATCGGCTGTAGACGAAGTAGTCGTTCGGAGTCGATGTAGAGGAAGTAGTCGTACGGGAGTGAGCAGTCGCGTGAAGACGCTCCCCAAAAACCTTATCGCCCGTCTATCCCGAGCAGGATCTCAGCAGCAGGACGAAGTTTCGGAGCCTCTGCTCTCGCCGGTACCGTGCGCGCGGTGCAGGCGATGGGAATGCAAAAGAAGCAGCAAACAGAGGGAGAGAGGGAGAGGTCTCCTGAACAGGAGTACCTGAGTGTGAATTGGTGATCCGAGCAGGAGGAGGAGGGGTGTCTTATATAGGCGGGCAGGTGCGGGGGATGAACCTGGACGTCGCGGTTAAGGCGCCTCGGGTAGTAACGGTCGCGGTTAAGGCGCCATGGTTAAGGCTCAGTAACGGTCGCAGTTAAGGTGCCATTATTTCTTTACAACAGCCAAAAGATGCTTCCGCCCCGCAACACATCACGTCCGTCCGTTTCCGTCTGACCGCACCGCACACTCGTCTCGGTTAAGGCGCTATGGTTAAGGCTCAGTAACGGTCGCAGTTAAGGTGCCATTATTCCTTTACAACAGCCAAAAGATGCTTCCGCCCCGCAACACATCACGTCTGTCCGTTTCCGTCCGACCGCACCGCACGCTCGTCTTGTCTCGTCTCGTCTCGACACGTCCACGGCCCCGGCCCGGCGAGGCGAGCGAGCGCGCGCGCGTGTGGCACGCCTATCTCCTTTATTCAACTTCACAAGAGGTGTATCGAAAGGCTACCTCATAAGTTGGATGGGAGACTCCTCAAATACCCATGTGGTATTTCTCTCTTTTCCCTAGCATTAAATAAATAGGCTTTAATTCTTTCATTATTGTAATAAATGGCTCTAGGCCCATTTATTCTAACAATCCCCACCAAGAATTATAAGCCACATTGGAAATGCTCTCATCTTCCCTTTTTTGTTTTCGATATACCAGTACTGCGATGGAGACTGTTAAGTTGAACATCCACCAGGAACTCAAGTTACACTTATTTGCAACTGAACAATAGACTATGCCTTGAATTGCCAGTTTTGTGCATCTAAGCTTGGCTAGAGCCCTTTACTGATACTTGGCTGCACATAGCATCCCCGTGGGTTGGAGCTTATGGGTCACACTTCGTGCCTCTTCATGAGTTTTCTAGAGATCACCCAAATCTCATAGACTATGACCAGTAGTCGATACTCATATAGGTGTGTTCCTTCAAGACATACTGTAGAACTATGTCTTTGCTTCAGAGAAACAATTACTTTGTTTCATGAAAGCCACTTGGAGCACATTAAGGTATACATCCCAGCCTGCCATACAGTTTTGAAGAGAAATGCATCTTTCCATGGACCGAGGCTTCTCAAAGGTTCTCTTCTCTTAGTCAAACCATAGCTTGTTTCACCATCATAATTCACGGGATCTCCGATTACATAAGACATGTTTCCACTATGGAAAAACTCACGTGGGTCTCAAGCCCAGTTCCATAGATGCATTATCTATCACAATACGCGATAAACCCTTTGTAAATTGATCTGCCAGGTTCTTAGACGTATGGATGTAATCCAAAGCTATGACACCGGTGTTTCTCAATTTCCTGACAGACTTCAACCGCCTCTTGACATGCCTGGATGATTTCATGTTGTCCTTTGAACTGTTCACCTTGACAATCACAGTTTGATTATCACAGTTCATTAGAATTGCCGGTATCGGTTTTCAACTATCGGCAAGTCCATTAGGAGTTCACGAAGCCACTCGGCCTCGACAGTGGCGGTATCCAATGCTGCGAGTTCTGCTTCCATTGTTGACTTGGTTAGAATGATCTGCTTGCAAGACTTCCAGGAAACAGCACCACCTCCAAGTGTGAACACATATCCATTTGTGGCCTTTAACTCATCAGCATCAGAAATCTAGTTTTCATCACTATATCCCTCCAAGACTTTGGGGTCTCCGGAATAGTGAATGCCATAGTTCATTGTGCCCACTAGATAGCGCATTACCCTCTCGAGAGCACGCCAGTGTTCACTGCCCGGGTTTGAAACAAACCGGCTCAGTTTACTAACTGCATATGCAATGTCAGGTCTCGTGGCGCTAGCCAGATACATCAGCGAACCAATGATCTGGGAGTATCTCAGCTGATCCACCATTATCCTCAGGTTCTTCCTTAGAACCAAGTTGGCGTCGTAAGGAGTTGGTACGGGTTTAGAGTTGCTGCAGCCAAACCGACTTAGCATCTTCTCAGTGAGTCTGTGATAGAGTCACCCCACCATTTTCTCCCTTTATCAGCTTTATGTTAAGGATAACATCAGCCTCTCCCAAATCTTTCATCTCAAACGTTTGAGATAGAAAGTCTTTGACCTCCTTGATCACTTCAAGGCTCGTGCCAAAGATAAGTATATCATCTACATACAGACACAAAATCACTCCTTCGCCCCCACCATAGCGATAGTACACACATTTGTCAGCTTCGTTTGTAACAAAGCCAACAGATGTCAAAGTTCTGTCGAACTTATCATGCCATTGCTTAGGTGCTTGCTTGAGGCCATATAGAGACTTCACCAGCTTACACACCATTCTTTCTTGACCCTTTACTACAAATCCTTTCGGCTGATCTATATAGATCTCCTCTTCTAACTCTCCATTTAGGAAAGCTGTCTTAACGTCCATCTGATGAACGAGAAGACCATGAGAGGCTGCCAGAGAAAGTAGTACTCTTATGGTAGTCAATCGAGCGACTGGTGAGTAAGTATCAAAGAAGTCTTCTCCTTCCTTTTGGGTGTAACCCTTGGCCACAAGTCTAGCCTTGTACTTATCAATAGTACCATCAGGCCTAAGCTTCTTTTTGAGCACCCATTTGCATCCCACGGGTTTGCACCCGTAAGGACGCTCAACAACCTCCCAAGTTCCATTTGACATGATAGAATCCATTTCACTCCTCACTGCTTCCTTCCAATAGTCAGCATCAGGTGAAGAGTAGGCCTCTACAATGGTCTTGGGAGTGTCATCCATGAGGTATACGATGAAATCATCTCCAAAGGATTTCTCTGTCCTTTCTCTCTTGCTTCTCCTAGGAGCCTCATCATTATCCTCCTCAGGATGCTCAATAAGTGTAGGCTCATTGAGTTACATCGGCTTGGTGGAGTCGTCCTTCTCGACAGACTCTTGCCTAGATGAACTTGTTTCATCTCTCATTGGAAAAATATTCTCAAAGAATGTAGCGTCTCTGGACTCCATAATTGTGCTGACAAGCAAGTCAGGCACTCCAGATCTTACTACCAAGAATCTATATCCGATGCTGTGAAAAGCATACCCCAGAAAGACACAGTCCACCGTCTTTGGTCCAAGTTTACGTTTCTTGGTGATTGGCACACTGACTTTGGCCAAGCAACCCCAAGTGCGTAAATATGAAAGAGTTAGCCTCTTCTTCTCCCATTCCTCGAATGGTGTTACTTCCTTATTCTTTATAGGCACACGGTTCAGGACATGACAGGCTGTCAGTATTGCCTCACCCCACCATTCCTTAGATAGTCCCGCGGTTTCTAACATGGCATTCACCAAGTCAGTCAGCGTGCGGTTCTTTCTTTCGGCAATCCCATTGGATTGGGGTGAATAAGACGGTGTCCTCTCATGAACTATACCGTGTTCCTCACAGAATGAATCAAAAGTATTAGAGAAGTATTCACCACATCGATCAGACCTTAGGTGTTTAATCTTTCTCTCAAGTTGATTTTCTACTTCAGCTTTATAGATCTTAAAGTAATGTAACACTTCATCTTTTGATTTTAAAAAGTAGATGTAACAAAATCTAGTGCTATTGTCTATCAAAGTCATGAAATATCTTTTACCACCCTTTGTCAACACACCATTCATTTCGCTCAGATCGGAATGAACTAATTCTAGAGGTGCCAAGTTTCTCGCCTCAACAGCCTTATGTGGCTTGCGAGTTTGTTTTGATTCAACACATACGTGGCACTTAGAATTTTTGACAGAGGTAAACTTTGGAATTAAACTCAAACTAGCTAAGCGCATCATACAACCAAAATTAACATGACAAAGCCTCGAATGCCAAACATCTGATTCATCATTCATCACATGGTTCACGACATTATCATCGAACAATAAAGAAAAGCGGAACAAGCCTCCGCTATCATAGCCTTTTCCAACAAAGGTACCAAACTTAGAAATGATACATTTATTCGACTTAAAGACTAAGTTAAAACCGTCTCTACACAGTAGAGACCCGCTGACTAGATTCTTCTTGATGGTAGGTACATGCTGCACATTCTTCAATTGTATGGTCTTCCCCGAAGTGAACTTCAGAGTGACCGTACCAGCACCAAGAACACGCGCATGAGCACCGTTCCCCATCAACAAGGATGTAGTCCCCCTGACTTGGTAAGAAGAAAACATAGAAATGTCAGCACATACATGAATATTAGCACCGGTGTCTATCCACCACTTTGGTGAAGAACATACTGAAAGAACTGTAGGTAAGAAATTATCGTACCCCGATGTTCCTCCACCCTCGCTAACAACCATGTTCACTGTCTTGGGGGCCTTGCGATCTTTGCGATCAGGGCACTTTGCAACAAAGTGATCCGGACTGCCACATGTGTAGCAAGCACCCCCCGGCTTTCTCTTCTTCTTATCAGGCCCGTCGGCTTGCTTAGCCTTGGGCGGGTTCTGTGAAGGCTTCTTCCTCTTGTTCTGGTTGTTCTGGAACTTGGGATTGCCCCTCTGCACAAAGTTTGCGCTTGAGGAGCCGGCTATTACCTTTCCACGTGTGTCCTTTGCTCTCGCATTCTCTTCAACATCAAGAGTCGCAACAAGGTCATCAAAAGTGAATTCCTTTCTCTTGTGTTTTAGAGAGGTAGCAAAGTCCCTCCAAGAATGTGGCAGCTTAGCGATAATAGCTCCAGCCACAAACTTGTCGAGCAACACACATGGGACCTCTCTACTGTAGTTCTCAAGCTCCTTAGCCAGCGCTTGTACTTCATGGGCCTGTTCCACCACAGGACGGTCTTCAAACATCCTGTAGTCTAGGAACAGTTCCATTACGTACAGCTCACCGCCGGCGTCAAAAGCTCCGTACTGAGCCTCAAGAGCCTCCGAAATGTCCTTCCCCATTTTGTAACGGAGATAGGTATCCACCAGATTGTCAATCAGAACGCTGATGACGGCACCCCGGAACAGATTATCATCTGAATTAAATTTTTCCCCCGAGACACCCTCGGGAGCCTTTCCGGTGATGACGTACATCACATTCATAGCGGTGAGCCACAGGGTGGCCAACTCACGCCACCTCTTAAAATTGGAACCATCGAAAGGCTTTGGCTTAATTGCATTTGCAAAGCTAGTGAGACCAAACATATTCCTATCAACATTATAAGGTTTTTGGACTGTTAGATGATAGGCAATATTCCGGTATATTTTATTTCCGTAATTAAATAGACATTTCAATATTACGGTGAGTGAAACAATCCATGTGCAAATGTTCATGTTTAAACAACAATTAAACATAAACCTATTCATGATTATAAAACTAATAAGCATGAATACCAGTTTAAGCATGTACCCCGTGGAAGGTCGGGTGACGGGGTCACCCGAAGTTCCGATATCACTCGGATCAGTCATACTGATCGTAGAGTGACCTCAGTCGATGTAGCCGTACGAATTCGGTGCAGGAAGATGATCGCAGTGAAGACCCGGCTGTAGACGAAGTAGTCGTTCGGAGTCGATGTAGAAGAAGTAGTCGTACGGGAGCGAGCAGTCGCGTGAAGACGCTCCCCAAAAAACCTTATCGCCCGTCTATCCCGAGCAGGATCTCAGCAGCAGGACGAAGTTCCGGAGGCTCTGCTCTCGCCGGTACCGTGCGCGCAGTGCAGGCGATGGGAATGCAAAAGAAGCAGCAAACAGAGGGAGAGAGGGAGAGGTCTCCTGAACAGGAGTACCAGAGTGTGAATTGGTGATCCGAGCAGGAGGAGAGGAGGGGTGTCTTATATAGGCGGGCAGGTGCGGGGGGATGAACCTGGACGTCGCGGTTAAGGCGCCTCGGGTAGTAACGGTCGCGGTTAAGACGTCATGGTTAAGGCTCAGTAACGGTCGCAGTTAAGGCGCTATTATTCTTTTACAACAGCCAACAGCAAAAAGATGCTTCCGCCCCGCAACACGTTCGTGCGTGCGGCACGTCCTCGGCTCGGCAAGGTGAGCGAGCGCACGCGCGTGGCACGCATATCTCCTTTATTCAACTTCACAAGAGGTGTATCGAAAGACTACCTCATAAGTTGGATGGGAGACTCCTCAAATACCCATGTGGTATTTCTCTCTTTTCCCTAACATTAAATAAATGAACTTTAATTCTTTCATTATTGTAATAAATGGCTCTAGACCCATTTATTCTAACAGAAATCCCCAAACGCAATGCCGAAGCAATCGAGCCAGCCAGGATGAATCCCGCCGTGCTGCGTTCCGCTGCTCGCCACGTGCTGCGTTCCGCTGCTCGCCACGTGCTGCGGCGGTCGTCGCCGGCAGCACCCGCTGCGGTGCGGCGCTCCTCGTCATCGGGGGCCTGCTGCGCCCAGCCGCTGTGCAGCTACGATGCCGAGAAGATCGAGGGCATCGTCGAGAAGGCTGTTCGGAAGGAGGTAGACCGGCAACATATTATCCAAGGAATATGATAATCATTCAAATACCAGGCACTATTTAAGCTGAAGATTGGAGAGATTTTGATTTTCTTTTGTTTGATGTTTCTCTGTTGTATATCATTATTGCCTACGTGATTCGTTCGTATAAGAACAATTATATGTAACCAGAGACATCATCTAAATGTGATTCGTGCAAACTAGGAGTATCTTATACCGTTATTAAAGGGAGTATTCATATTATTCAACAGTAGCAGAGCCTACACATCCTGCCATCAATCCGGTAGATTTTAATCATCATAGCGCCAAAGCTCGAGTGAGCTTAATTGGTACCCTGAAGCACACGAAGCTCTGCTTGCTCCGGCACAAGCAAAGCATGCATGAAGATTAAAAAATGTCTTTCCCTACCGAGAAAGGGCAGTTGTGCTTTCAGAGGTGGTACTGTGCTAATGTGAAATTGTAGAAGTTAGAATTAAAATTAAGGGAAAGCTATAGCTTACTCATGTGATTTGGAGCTCATCCTCACACAAAATTTTCTTCCTGCAACCTCCCTTTTCTCCAACTCCGGTGTACTCCGATGAGGCTAGGGTTCGGGTTCCGAGTTGGGGGGGGGGGCTGCTCACCGGCGGCGGTGGGGCGGCGGGGGTGCTGCTGGCCTGGCGGTTGGGGCTAGGTCGGGGCAGAGGAGTCGACGGAGGAGGAGACGGTGACGGTTAGAGGCGCTGGAGTTGGAGAAGGAGGAGGCTGAGTGAGTTCGGAGGCGGGAGAGATGACGGGGTTGTCGGGCATACACCCCGGGTACCTATACATGTGGAAGAATACGAACTCATACCATAAATCTTTGTAATCCTACTAGGACTCGTACCATGTAATCCTACTAGGGCTCCTATCTTGTAATCGACTAGGAACCCGCCCCTGAACTAAAGGAGGGCCGGGTACCTAGGAAAACCCATGAACAACCAACACCTCAACACCCAAACGCAGGGCACCATATTCACACTCCCCCAAATAGGACGTAGGGTAGTACGCTATCTTGGCGGCCCGAACCTGTATAAATATGTGTCTCGTGTGCTCGCTTTAACTTTCGGGTTCCAGGTCTGGCGATCCTCCACCGCACAATCTACTACCTCAGGTACCCTCTTGGTAGGTTTGCCGGGTTAAAACACCGATAGCTGACGCATCAAGTAAGGATGATTGTCAAGATCATGATGAGGCGAATTCGAAGTACCTCTTCCTGAATATCAATCCACACGACCCTACACCGTTGTCATGTCCCCGCATCCAAGCTCCAGACGGAATCAAATACCAATTTCTTTTTCCCCATTCGGATCTCAAGTCGTTGATTTCCATACGCAAGCTGATCTATCTGGGTCCGAGTCGAAACCGAGCTGTTGTCCCGTCTGGGTCCGAGTCCAAGAGCTGCTATCTATTTTCCTGCAGGCAAGCGAAACAATCTGCATTGGCTCCTGGCTGTGCACACACGGAGGACACAACACGCTCAGGGAAGACTTTTTGGGTTCATTGCTACTCGCACACCGAAGACTACCAGCCACTCTAAGATCGTTGAGAGCAACGTACACACAAGATGTACACGAGCATGATTACATCGTCGACCCGCTACGTTGACTACACAAGATGTACACGAGCATGATTACATCGTCGACCCGCTACGTTGACTACGCCGTTAGTCATGACTACGTTGTGCGTCCGGTCGCACTGGCTATACTTCGCTTATGCCGTGCGTCCGGTCGCATTATCTCGTTGCTCGGCTACATTGTGCGTCTGGTGGCATCGACTCGTCGTATGGCTCGTTGTTGACTACTTCAACTACGCTGTGCGCCGACATGACATCGTCTTGCAGCCACACCAGCTCTACTTCGACTATGCCGTGCACCGTCGCGACATTGTCTTGTGACCGCACCAGCTCTACTTCGACTACGCCGTGCGCCGCCGCGACATCGTCTTGCGTCCGCACCGGCTCTACTTCGACAACACCGTGCGTCGCCGCGACATCATCTTGCGGTCGCACCGGCTCTATTTTGGTTACGCCGAGCTGAAAGGACCTTGTGATGCCTAGAGGGGGGGTGAATAGGACCACTTCAAATTTCTGAAACAATTGCAGCGGTTAAAACTCTTGTCGGTACTACCGACGCTGTGCCGGAACTACCGAGGGGGCTCGGTACTTCCGGTACTGGGTCGGTACTACCGACAGTTCAGAGAGACTTAGGACGAAATTTGAAATGTAAATCAATTCTAGCAATTCTACTTGAATCAAGAGTTTAGTTTAGAAGCTAAGAACCACCTGCAACCAAAGATATGAGTTGGAACACAACCAATTTAGAGATCGGGCTCAAACAAGTTCTACGGTTAGAGAGAAACAAAGAATTCAAGCAAGCAAAGGAGACACAAGAATTTAATCCGAAGTTCACTCCCACAAAGGAAGCTACGTCTCCGTTGAGGATCCCACAAAGGGAGAGCTATCACCAAGAGCCTCTTTTCCTCACCCAACCCCCACAAAGGAAGATTGGTGCTCACTAAGAATTCTCCACCAAGGAGAGGGTAATACAAACGATCACGGGTGCTCCACACCAAGAGGGCACTCAACGGGAGATGCCTAACCGTCTAGAAGCAAGCTTCAAGAGTAACAAACACGAATCGATGCCCAGAGATGCTTCAAGTGCTCTTGAGATGGGGAGATTCGAAGGGGCTCTCAAAGCTTCTCTAATCCTCACTAGGAATCACTTCTCTACCCAAGCCCTAGCTCAAAGGAATCAAATCCTGGCTCTAGGAGGGAGGGGAGAAGTGGAGTGAATGCTCAAGTGAGGGTTTGTCCTGTGGTTGGTCAGCAATGAGTGAGGAGGGAGAGGAGGGGTATTTATACTCAGCCCTGAAAACTAGCCGTTACTGTGCTCTCACGGCTTTTATCGATACTTCCGAAACGGGGTCGAAACTACCGATGGGTGCCGGAGAAACCCAACAGTGAAGCCATATCGGTATTACCGGCCCGGGGTCGGTACTACCGAGGCCCTGGCTAAAACTCGCCAGAGAGGCCTTGTCGGTATTACCGACCCGGCGTCGGTACTACCGACAAAAGCTGGGAATTTAAGAAAAGAGGAGCAAATGTGCAAGTGTCAACTCAGGTTCCTTCTCACTCACTTAGGTCACCTCCTTAAGCACTTTTAGCATCTCTTGGCAGTCAATTCGCATCCCCCTTTATAGTACGGTGTTTCCTATACTCAAATTCAAAAACAAGATTAAATTAAGCCTTGACTTGAGTTGAGAACGCCGAAATGGAGTTGGGGGCCTTCTTTTGGTCAAAACCATGATTTTCAATAAAGTAAATCCTGCACACATCTTATTCAATGATTAAATACAACAAATTGTGTTTGTCACCATCACCAAAACAATTAGGGGCCAAGATGCACTTTCAATCTCCTCCTTTTTGGTGATTGATGACAACACAATTCATTCTTAAATAAAGATGTGTGTATCCAACAATTTTGAGAAAAACTCCCCCTAAATGTGTGCTTGATCTTTTATGAAGGCCTCAAATGCCTATCACACATTTAGAAGAAATTTCACTCGCAATTTGCATACACAAGTGCATAAGTGTGATACAACAACCGTGATGCATATGACATGATATCAAATCAACAAAGTGAGAAATAACAACCACTATTTCACACAAAGCATCATAAATATATAAACGAGGTTCCACACTAGCACGATTAAGTCTTACAAATTTAAAGAGGTTCTAGGTTCACCACATCACCATTCATCACACCACACAAATAGTTCATACATGTCCACAACCTAAGATAGATAGATAAGCGAGCGAGCGAGGGTACACACTACCATATGGATAATTGTGAGCTCACTCCCCCTTTGGCATCAAGCGCCAAAAAGAGGAGGCCCTTCAATCATCGCTACCATGTGGAGAGTGAATATCCGGAGGAGAGTCTTCTTCGTCGGTCTCACCTCCACCAAAGTCCTCATCGTCAATGTCGGCCGGGGGTGCGCCATACATCATAGACGTGTCGCCGTACACCTCCCAAGGGTTGTAGAAGATGGGTGGAGGAGGGAAGTCCATGGGCTCGCGAACGGGAGAATGCTCGATGTTGGCTTGAGTGAGCAAGGTCTTCTGGCGAGTCTCCAACTTGATGAGCTGCTCATCCACATACTGCCTGTGAGCGCGGATCTCCTGAGCATTGTGCTTCCCAACATTGAAGCAAGCGAAGAGGCCCTGAGAAAGGAAGTTGAAGATGCTCTTCTTCTTGCCGGGTGGAACGGTGCCTCTAGATGATGATGGTCCACGAGAGGACGAGGGAGCCTCATAGGAGGAGGGATCACCGGAAGAAGGTCCAGCTGAGGTAGGAGCTCTAGGAGGGGCATGCTTGCCCAATTTGAGGAGACGCTCAATGTTACCCTTGTTTGGCTTGTACCAAGTGTGAGTCTTGTCGGTGAGAATATCAACCTCTGCAACCTCACATATCATCCTGAAAATCCAAGGGGCATACTGGCAGCTCTTGTTTACAGACACGGAGCACACAATGATTTCCTCCCAAATGAAGTCGAACACACTAAACTTCTGGCAACCCGGTCCCATCCTCACAAGAATATCCTTGGCAATGTTGGAGATGTTGTAGTTCTCGCCTATCTTAGGAGTGAGAGTTTATCAGAAAAGTTGGTTCAACATCCTATAGACGGGCTTCATACCATGAGTAGTGCCAAACTCAACCTTGCCATAAGCGGCGTCATACATGAATGCCATCTCACTATCAAGTGGGATCTCTCCTCCATGAAGCTTCTCACGACCAAGATCCTCCTCACTAAATCCAAGAATTTGAGCAAACCTCTCATATGAGACCGAGAGAGGCTTTCCTTGCAAGAGCCAATGAAAAGTCTTAGTTGCACGCTGGACATAGAGATTGGCATAGAATTGGGCCACTACTTCCTCATTCCAATCACAATTCATAGCCATGATGGAGGTCATCCCTTTTGCATGGCAAATATCTATGGCCTCATTGACGGCCGAGATGTTGAATGACCTCAAAGCTTCCCAATTGATGGACTTCATGTCAATGGTCATGTGCTCCTTGCATAAGATAACCGATTCATACCAATCAGCATTGAACTTGAGCCAAAAACGGATATCTTCAAATTCCTTTTGCCATTGAGCCGGATCGGAGTACCTTTCCTTGTACACGTCATGTGTCCCACTCTTGTAATCAACCATCTTCAACACACCTAACATGGTAGCCGGGCGAGGAGGCCTAGACGGCCTTAGCACAAACCGAGAAAGAGAGTCCAGAGAGATGTCTTCGTAGTCATCCGGTTCATGGGCTTGCTTGGTGCGTGCACGGTGACCTTGACTGGTAGAGCGACGAGGAGCAGCCGGAGGATTGGTGCGGCCTCGACCACGTGGGCGTTGAGCACTTGTGCCCACCTTCCTCTTCCTTTGAGCGAGAGGAATGTCGTCCTCATCGGATCCCTCTTGGATCACTTGTTTGCCGGCACGACCCATCTGAGAAAGTGTGTGAGGATTGCATAAGATGGGTGTAGAGAATTGATTTGAATTGACTTGGTTCATGGACAACCCCCTGTGACAGGCGCCTGTCGGTACTACCGACCTGGGGTCGGTACTACCGACGGGGCCTGCTACAGTGTGGTCGATCCATGAATCAAGAGATTCAACCAATGAAAAACTGCAAGATCATGGGCAAGTGTTCTAGGATGGATATAAAGATGATTCCCTAAAGCATTCCTCCTAGAAACAACGGCATTGGGAGATCGAGCAAAAGAGGATTTGAATGAGATACCTTGAGCGTTCCCGCGCGAATCGAGGAACTCCCGGCGAGGATCGGATGTTCCGAGGGATGGAGAATCCAATAGAGAGCCTAGCTTGAAGTTCCCACGGTCGGATTTTGAGATCCCCTCGCGGATTTGAGAGAGGAGCAAGAGAGGGGGCGGCAACGGTCTAAAGAAACCCTAAGAGTTCACTCGTTCGTCGGGGTATTTATACCCCTACGAAGGTTATTGGTAGTACCGACAGGGGCTCGATACTACCGGGGGTCCAAGGAAATTCAACCAGAGAGTCTATATCGGTAGTACCGATGGAGTGTCGGTACTACCGTGGATTTGCAGAAATCCAACAGTAGAGGCATATCGGTACTTCCGGCCTCGCGTTGGTAGTACCGTGGATTTTCGAAATTGCAACAGTGAAGGCTTACCGGTACTTCCGACCTTGTGTCGGTAGTACCGTGGATCTTTAAGATTTTGAAGATTGGATTGGAAGAACAGCAGAAAGAGATAGAGAGAAATAGCTATGGACATGTAGAACAGCCATAATATTTGGTGATTAGACACAATCAAACAAGCAAAGCAATAATCACCAAACTTTATGGAAAGAACCAAGTTTTGTAAGACACACACAAAGAGTAGAAAATAAAACATTTTTCTCTCTATCTAGGCATCAAACAATTTGTGTGCAACAAGTCAAGCCAAGTTACGAGAATCCAAGATGTTTAGCTCACTTCTCAAAGCACAAAACCTTTGCTCGTCTAGAGGCTTAGTGAAGATATCGGCAAGTTGCCTCTCGGTGCTCACATGACGTAGAGCAATATCTCCCTTAGCCTCATGATCCCTTAAGAAATGATGTCGAATATCTGTGTGCTTTGTTCTAGAGTGTTGGACCGGATTGTTTGCTAGTTTGATGGCACTCTCATTGTCACACAAGAGTGGAATCTTACTAAACTCACAACCGTAATCACTCAACGTTTGCTTCATCCACAAGAGTTGTGCACAATCAAGCACCGGCCGCCACATACTCGGCTTCGGCCGTGGACAAAGCAACCGAATTTTGCTTCTTTGAGCTCCATGACACCAAAGACCTACCAAGAAATTGGCAAGTCCCAGTTGTGCTCTTTCGATCTACTTTGCAACCAGCATAGTCCGAATCGGAATAGCCAAGCAAATCAAAAGTGGAGCCCTTGGGATACCACAAGCCAAGGTTAGGAGTTTGCACCAAATATCTAAAGATTCTCTTAACGGCCATTAAATGACACTCCTTAGGATTAGCTTGAAATCTTGCACACATGCACACACTAAGCATTATATCGGGCCTAGATGCACAAAGGTAAAGGAGGGAGCCAATCATGGAGCAAAATACCTTTTGGTCAACCGACTTCCCTTCTTCATTGAGATCAAGATGTCCATTTAGTGCCATGGGAGTCTTGATGGGCTTGGAATCGGCCATGTCAAACCTCTTGAGCGTATCCTTCACATACTTGGTTTGACATAAGAAAGTCCCTTCCTTCAATTGCTTGATTTGAAACACAAGGAAGAACTTCAATTCACCCATCATAGACATCTCGAATCTCTTGGTCATGATCCTACTAAACTCTTCACAAAATTTATCATTAGTAGACCCAAAGATAATGTCATCAACATAAATTTGGCATACAAAGATATTATTTCCATTTCTTTGAATGAAGGGAGTAGAATCGGTTTTGCCTATCTCAAAAATGTTCTTGAGATGAAAATCCTTAAGGCATTCATACCATGCTCTAGGAGCTTGCTTGAGCCCATAGAGCGCCTTATGGAGCTTGTACACATGGTTGGGAAAGTTTGGATCTTCAAAGCCCGGTGGTTGATCAACATATACTTCTTCTTGGAGGGTTCCATTCAAAAATGCACTCTTGACGTCCATTTGATGAAGCTCGAAATCATGATGAGTAGCATAGGCCAAAAGGATACGAATTGATTCAAGCCTTGCTACCGGTGCATAGGTCTCTCCAAAGTCCAAGCCTTCAACTTGAGTGTACCCTTTGCCAACGAGCCTTGCCTTGTTCTTTGTGACGACACCAAATTCATCTTGCTTGTTCCTAAAGACCCATTTGGTGCCGATCACATTTTGCTTTGGTCTTGGCACCAACTCCCAAATTTCATTCCTCTTGAAGTTATTCAACTCTTCCTCCATGGCAATAATCCAATCCGGGTCCTCAAGAGCTTGTTCCACACTAAGAGGTTCCAAAGAAGAGACGAACGAGTAAAATGCACAAAAATTTGACAATCTTGAGCGAGTTGTTACCCCTCTTTGGATACTCCCAAGTATGTTGTCAACGGGATGATCCCGTTGAACCATTTGATGTACTCTTGGGTGTGGTGCTTGAGATTGATGTTGAATGGGTCCATCATCATCTTCATCTTGTGGAGCTTCTTCTTGAGCTTCACCACCTTGTTCTCCCCCTTGATCAAAGCTCCGTCCATGATCGTCACCATGAACTTGACTTTCATCTTGATGAACTTGAGAACTTGGTGGTTCCACTCTTGTTGATGATGATGGATCTTGATTGCTTGTGTCACCCGGAGCTTGAACTTGAGCCTCATGAGGCATCACTTCACCGGTCCCCATTCTAAAGATTGATACACTTGGGGGTTCTTCATCATCTACAAGGTTTTCACTAACTTGCTCTCGTTGAGAGCCGTTGGATTCATCAAATTTCACGTCTACTGTGGTCTCAACACAACCGGTGGGTTTGTTGAAAACACGATAGGCATGTTCGTTAGTTCCATAACCAATGAGAAAACCTTCATCAGCCTTGGATGCAAACTTTGAGGCTTTGGGTTCCTTGTTAAGTATGAAACAGTTACACACAAAGACCCTAAAGTAATGCACACTAGGCTTCTTACCGGTGATGATCTTGTAGGGGGTTTTGTTCAAGTACTTGTGGAGGTAGAGGCGGTTGGCAGCATGCCATGCGGTGTTGATTGCTTCCACCCAAAATGAGTCCGGAGTCTTGTATTCATCAAGCATTATCCTTGCCGCTTCAATCAACGTACGGTTCTTCCTCTCAATGATGCCATTTTTTTGAGGTGTATATGGAGCGGAAAGTTCATGCTTGATGCCTTCTTCATCGAGGAACTCTTCAACTTGAGTGTTCCTAAACTCTGAGCTGTTGTCACTTCTTATGTTCTTGACCTTGAGCTTGAACTCATTTTGAACTCTTCTAATAAACTTCTTGACCACTCCCTTTGCTTCACTTTTATCTTGCAAAAAGAATACCCAAGTGAATCGGGAAAAGTCATCAACAATTACTAAACCATATTTGTTACCACCGATGCTTATGTAGGCAATTGGTCCAAACAAGTCCATGTGTAGTAGCTTCAATGGTCTTGATGTTGATAGGATGTTCTTGGCGGGATGATGTGCTCCAACTTGCTTTCCCGCTTGACAAGCACTACATAACCTATCTTTCTCAAAAACAACATTTGTTAGTCCTAGGATGTGCTCGTCTTTTTGAAGTTTGGCCAAGTTCCTCATGCCAACATGGGCTAGTCGGCGATGCCATAGCCAACCCATGTCGGATTTTGCCACTAAGCAAGCCTTAGGGTCCACCTTTACTTTTGTGAAGTCCACATAGTAAAGCTTTCCCCTTAGGTGACCCGCAAAGACAATAGAGGAATCCTCACTTCTATAGACGGTCACACCCTCTTTGGTAAAGAGACAATTGTAGCCTTTCTCACAAAGTTGTGAAACCGACAACAAGTTGTACCCTAAACCTTGCACATGAAAAACATCTTCAATTGAATTTGTTGTTGAGATAGCAATTTTACCTAGACCGATCACATCTCCTTGACCATTATCTCCATAGATGATAGTTTTCGTAGGGTTGTCATAATGATCAAGGGATGCAAATAAGCCTTCATCTCCGGTCATATGATTAGTGGCACCACTATCAATCAACCATGCGCTTCCACCGGAGGAGTAGACCTACAAAATAAGTTTAGGCTTTTGGTTTAGGTACCCAAAAGGATTTGGGTCCTTGGAGGTTAGAAACATAAACTTTTGGAACCCACACACTCTTCCTCATAGCCTTCTTTGTGTAGGCCCCAACATACTTGACCACCATTTTACCATTATGGTCCAAGGTCACAACATAGTCACAAGTGTAGTTGGGAGAGGGCTTGTGTTCAACCACATTCTTCGATGCCTTTGATGGAGAATTAACCCCACCATTCCCTTTTGTGGTGTTCACAATCTTTGGCTTGTCCTTTGTTGTGGTGGAGGTGGTGACTCCATGGGCAATATCCATAATCGTGTTGAGATAGCCTCCCTTGTTCCACAAGGGGATCTCATGCCCTTTAACCACCACCCTACCATTGACCTTGTTGTTCTTGTAGTGCCCAAGTCCTTGCTTGTCAACCACCTTAGGGATGGACTTGGCACCGTTCTTGCCTTGAGTGATCAACATGTTCAATCGGGCTATTTCTTTGTCTTTCCTCTTGATTGTTTCCTCAAGCCTTGCATGGTTAGTCTTGAGAGCATTTATATCAACATTAGAGCAAATAGAACAACCTTTGCTAGTGGAGGCACTAGAGTCAAGTGTTGCCTTAGAATTGGCTTTGGTGCTTTCCCAAAGGGTACTATAGTCTGCCTCAAGATTTTTATGTTTATCCATCAAGCATGAAAAGCTTGATTGAAGCTCACTATGAGTAGCCTTTAGGGAAGCTAGAGATTCATTTGCCAAAGCGTAATCCTTTGACATCCTCTTGTTGGAGTCATTAGCCAAGGACAAGTCCGTGGTCAACTTCTCCACCTTAGCTTTTTCTTCGGCAAGGATTTTCTCTAGAGCAAGGTTTCTTTCCTTTTCATGGATAAGCAAGTCTTCTTGCTCATGGAGAATCTCCTTCTTTTCCTCTAATTTGTCCAAAAGCTTTTTAATTTCTTTATGGCCCTTTTTACCAAATTGCTTTATCATGTTTGCCTCCATTTCTTTTTCCTCATCTAGGTTGTCTATGTCATTACTAGGTGTGGAAGATGATGAGGTGAGAGAGGATGAGGTGGTTGACTCTTGTACCTTGCTCCCTCTTGCCATGAGACAAAAGTGAGAGTTGTCCTCATCGTCAGAGAAGTTGTTGAAGAGGCGTGGTGAAGATGCTCCTTGTGCCATGGCAAGTGTTGCCATGCCCTTCTTCTTTGGTGTCTGATCTTCATCACTTGAGTCCCATTGTTGACCCAGGTGAGCACACCCTTGGTACTTGTTCTTGTACTCTTTGCTCTTCTCCTTGTACTTCTTCTCTTCCTCATTCTTGTCCTTGCTCTTGTTCTTCGGACACTCGGCAATGAAGTGTCCATACTCTCCACACTCATAGCATTTTCTTTGTGACTTCTTCTTTCTATCATCACCACCTTTCCTTGAAGCCTTGAACTTCAAGAACTTCTTGTACTTTCTTATGGCAAAGGCGGTTTCTTCATCCGTGCTTCCTTCCTCACTTGAATCTTCATTCTTAGTCTTGGAAGTCTTCAGCTTCAATTCCACCACTTCACTAGAGCTAGCATTGAGGGCTAGACTCTTGTTCACTTTCAATGTAAGTGACTTCTCCACGTCTTGATCAACTAGCTCTTGATGCAAGATCTCACCAAGAAGTTGGTTGGGAGTCATGTTGTGATAGTTCGGATCTCTTCTTATCATAGTTGCTTGGTTTGGATTCTTTGGTGTGAAGGCTCTTAGCAACTTCTTTGTGACCTTCTCATCATCCCAATCATTGCTTCCTAGGGCTTTGATGTCTGAGACAAGAAGTATTAGCCTATCATACATTTCTCTCACGGTCTCTCCATCCTTTATGACGAAAAGCTCAAGCTCTCCATGAATCAAGTCGATCTTGCCTCTTCTCACATGATCGGTACCCTCATGTGCCTCCTTGAGTGTATCCCAAATCACCTTGGCAATTTGGATGTTCCGGGCTTTGTTGAACTCTTGAACACACAAGGATCCCGTGATTACTCTTGTTGCTTGCACGTTGCGGTGGAGGTCTTGCTCATGCTCAAGTGTGAGAGCTTCTCCTTCGGCGGGGATTGTCACACCTACAACCACAATCTTCCAAAGAGATGGGTGAAGCCCGTAGAGGTGCATTTGCATATCATAAGCCCATCTGGGATAGTCTTTCCCATCGAAGTGGGGAGGCTTTCCCAAATGTACGGAATAAAATTTTTTGTTAGGATTGTTGCCCGTAAGTTGTCCGTAGTGGAATGGCACTTCATAGTAGCTGGAGTGGGAATGCTTTGCTTGCTCCTTCTTGATCATCTTCTTGAGGAGCTTCTTGGCCATCTTCTTGGCCTTCTTCTTCTTCTTAGCTTTTCTCCTCTTCTTCGCCGCCTTCCTTGCCGCATCATCATCATTCTTGACGTCTTCATCACTTGAGTCGGAGTCGGAGTCCGAGTCCAAGTCGGATGAAGAGTCATCAGAGCTTTCTCCATTGGAACGGCTTGGGGCCTTCCCGGTGACGTCTTGGGCTGCCTTAAACTCTTTCTCTTGAGCTTCCTTGGCAGCGATTTCTTCAGCAGATTGGTTGTCTCCGCTCCCCGACATCTTGATCCCTTAGCGGTTAAGCCTAAATCAAGGGATTAGGCTCTGATACCAATTGAAAGGACCTTGTGATGCCTAGAGGGGGGGGGGTGAATAGGATCACTTCAAATTTCTGAAACAATTGCAGCGGTTAAAACTCCTATCGGTACTACCGACGCTGTGCCGGAACTACCGAGGGGGCTCGGTACTGGGTCGGTACTACCGACAGTTCAGAGAGACTTAGGATGAAATTTGAAATGTAAATCGATTCTAGCAATTCTACTTGAATCAAGAGTTTAGTTTAGAAGCTAAGAACCACCTACAACCAAAGATATGAGTTGGAACACAACCAATTTAGAGATCGGGCTCAAACAAGTTCTAGGGTTAGAGAGAAACAAAGAATTCAAGCAAGCAAAGGAGACACAAGAATTTAATCCGAAGTTCACTCCCACAAAGGAAGCTACGTCTCCGTTGAGGATCCCACAAAGGGAGGGATATCACCAAGAGCCTCTTTTCCTCACCCAACCCCCACAAAGGAAGATTGGTGCTCACTAAGAATTCTCCACCAAGGAGTGGGTAATACAAACGATCCCGGGTGCTCCACACCAAGAGGGCACTCAACGGGAGACGCCTAACCGTCTAGAAGCAAGCTTCAAGAGTAACAAACACGAATCGATGCCCGGAGATGCTTCAAGTGCTCTTGAGATGGGGAGATTCGAAGGGGCTCTCAAAGCTTCTCTAATCCTCACTAGGAATCACTTCTCTACCCAAGCCCTAGCTCAAAGGAATCAAATCTTGGCTCTAGGAGGGAGGGGAGAAGTGGAGTGAATGCTCAAGTGAGGGTTTGTCCCGTGGTTGGTCAGCAATGAGTGAGGAGGGAGAGGAGGGGTATTTATACTCAGCCCTGAAAACTAGCCGTTACTGTGCTCTCACGGCTTTTATCGGTACTTCCGACACGGGGTCGGAACTACCGATGGGTGCCGGAGAAACCCAACAGTGAAGCCATATCGGTATTACCGGCCCGGGGTCGGTACTACCGAGGCCCTGGCTAAAACTCGCCAGAGAGGCCTTGTCGGTATTACCGACCCGGTGTCGGTACTACCGACAAAAGCTGGGAATTTAAGAAAAGAGGAGCAAATGTGCAAGGGTCAACTCGGGTTCCTTCTCACTCACTTAGGTCACCTCCTTAAGCACTTTTAGCATCTCTTGGCAGTCAATTCGCATCCCCCTTTATAGTACGGTGTTTCCTATACTCAAATTCAAAAACAAGATTAAATTAAGCCTTGACTTGAGTTGAGAACGCCGAAATGGAGTTGGGGGCCTTCTTTTGGTCAAAACCATGATTTTCAATAAAGTAAATCCTGCACACATCTTATTCAACGATTAAATACAACAAATTGTGTTTGTCACCATCACCAAAACAATTGGGGGCCAAGATGCACTTTCACGAGCACCGCGACTACTCATCCTCCGGTCGCACTGGCTCTACCTCGCCTACGCCGTGCGTCCGGATGCATTGTCTCGTTGTTCAACTCATCGTCGGGTCTCATCGGCTCTACGTCAACTACACCGCACGTCGCGACTACTCGTCCTCTAGTCACATTGTCTTTACTTCGCCTATGTCGTGCGTCCAGTTGCACTATCTTGCCGCTTGACACATCGTGCAGTCGCAATGGCTCTACTTCGACTACGTTGTATGCCATGGCTACGTCGTCGTCTCACCGCACCGACTCTACTTCGGCAATGCCAATTCGCCGTCGACTACTTCGGCTACTCACCTCGGCTAGTTTCGACTAGAAAACTAGTCGAGAGTGGTTATCACGCCCCCAACAACTAGTCAGAATCAACTCTGACTAGTCATCTTCACCAACAACTGTCGCAGCTTCATCGCCGACCGCGACGGCTTCGTCGACACTTGTGCACGGATCAAACCGACTCCGGTCGCGTCTACAGCCCGCTCCAGCGACAAATAGCTAAGTCATTCATTTTAATGATTGCTTTTTTCCTTCTTTGACTTGTTTTGCACATGCATGACAACACAACAAGGACTACTCATTTGTTTATGCTTCTCAACAGATTTTTCACGAGAGTTACAATATGCCTACTACTCTTGGGGTATATCGACCAAGTCATCACGAGCCTACTTCATCAACTCGGGGGCTATCCCAAGGAGGCAACTTCTAAAGTCTGCTCCGACAGCATAAACCCGCTCTGGTAGTACAAGTCGACTTCTCAATCACACCTTCGCTCGCACCGGCGGCATAAGCCCGCTTCGGCAGCACAACCCGACTTCGATCGCTCTCAAGCCTTCTCCAGCGGCACAACTCAACTTCGGTCGCTCTCAAGCCTGCTCTGACGGCACAACCCGACTTCGGTCGCTCTCAAGCCTGCTCTGGCGGCACAAGTCGACTCCGGTCGCATATCAATCTGCTTCAACAGCAACCATACCATGGGTCTGAAATGCATGGCCTTAAGTACTCAAGTCGACTCTGGTCGCACCTTCGCCCGTTCCGGCGGCGATTCTACATGTAGTCCTTGACTACTCATCTCACATGGCTCCGCGCCAAGGGTAGCAGTAAGTGGCCCCAGCGTCCTTGCTACTCCACCTTTGGGTCACACAGTAAGCGGCCTTCCTGGTCCATGCCAATCAAAGACCTCTAGCTGTAAGCGGCCCTCGATTCCTTGCTACTCTCTGGGTCACGTAGTAAGCAGCCTTCCTGGTCCATGCCAACCAAAGACCTCGAGGTGTAAGCGGCCCTCGGGTCCTGGCTACTCTCTAGGTCAGGCTGTAAGCGGCCTTCTTGGTCCATGCCAACCAAAGACCCCTAGTTGTAAGCGACCTCCGGGTCCTGGCTACTACACAAGTCGACTCCGGTCGCACCTAAGCTTGCTTCGGTGGCAAACTACTCGCTTTTCTGGTTTTCCATTCGTTTTTGGTTTCCTAAAGTGATTTTTTGTTTTTGATTTTTTAGCTTTGTATTTTGGGCCTCATACTTGGCTCGAAGTACTCAAAGTTAACTTCGGTCGCATCTCAAAGTTCGCTCTGCGCGGCAATCTAAAGTCAACTTCTAAAGTCGCATTCGAAAGTCCGCTCCGCGCGGCATAAAGTCGACTATACTCTAGTCGCATCCCAAAGTCCGCTCCGCGTGGCACAAAGTTGATTTCGGTCACATCTCAAAGTCTGCTCCGTGTGGCATAAAGTCAACTACTCTAGTCACATCTCAAAGTCTGCCCCGCGCGACACAAAGTTGACTACTCTAGTCGCATCTCAAAGTCCTCTCCACGCGGCAATCTAAAGTCAACTTCTAAAGTCGCATTCTCAAAAGTCCACTCCACGTGGCACAAAGTCAACTTCAGTCGCATCTAAAGTCCTCTCCGTGCGACAATCTAAAATCGACTTCTAAAGTTGCATTCTCAAAGTCCACTTCGCGTGGCACAAAGTCGACTTCTAAAGTCGCATTCTAAAGTCCGCTCCGTGCGACAATTTAAAGTCGACTTCTAAAGTCGCATTCTAAAGTCTGCTTCGTGTAGCAATCTAAAGTCAACTTTGGTTTTCAAGTCGCATTTTAAAGTTTGCTCCGACGGCACAAAGTCGACTTCTTCAGTCACGTTCTAAAGTCCGCTCTGACGGCAATCTAAAGTTGACTTCGGTCGCATCTAAAGTCCGCTCTGACAGCAACATTACTACTCGAAGACGACTCAGTCTTCGCTACCTTTCAAGCTCAACGACTCAAACACCCAATTACTACTCGAAAACAATTTCAGTATGTTCCATTAGCTTTCCGGCTCGGGGGCTCAACTCCAATAACTACTCGACATGGCTCATAGGCTCACTTGGTTAGAGACATGGGTACTCCTGGGTCCCCACCGACCAGGGTCTCAGTCGTCCCTAACAAGCGGGCCCGACCTGTCAGACGACTCGCCGACCTGCATGTGGGCCCAGCAGGCCTTATTCGTTTCCTTGGAGATTCACCCAAAACACCTTATCCGCAAGACCTCTAGAAGACTTAGCGTGCAAGACAAGACACAAGACGCGACAGCGCGGCGGCGCCTGCCACTCCCAAGATTACGGGATAAGATCATATCAGGATTAGATTGTGTCCCAAGTTGTATCTGATGTAACCGACCTGGATTCAGGTCCATTGACCTCAGAAACCCTAGTCCGTTGGCTATATAAAGCGGCCTAGGGCGCTTTTCCGAGGACATCTTTTCCATCTCGCTATCAAGCAATACATTACCACCAACTGGACGTAGGGTATTACTCTTCGGAGGCCCGAACCAGTATAAATCCCCCGTGTCTCGCGTGTTCCGTGTGCTCATCACACAACCATCCATGCTCTTAGTTCCTAGATCGCTCTTCACCTGCAAACCACTAGGGAACCCCCTAGCGGATCTGTCCAGGTCTCATCTCATGACACTTGGCACATAATCTCATGGGCTGGACGCTGCAAGAGTACTTGGATGATGGATTTTCAAACTCTAAAGACCATTAGATAGATTATCTAATCACTTCAAGACTCGGTGGCTGCTATGCTACACCCATCATTCAATTTTTTTCAAAGACAGAAGATTCAAGTTCAAGATTAACCCTCAGCCTGATTCTTCGATTCAACCTAAGGCTCGGGGGCTACTCCATATGGAGTGTGATTTTGCAATTGCACTTCCATATATTTCTCAACTTCAAAGACGGATGACCTGGACCACCTTCCAACCTCATGGTAGTTCAAGTACTTTTGAAGACTTCTCCAAGTAGTACTCGAGGACTCTCAAGAACTACTTAAAGAGGCTTCAAGACTATTCGAGCTACTACTCTCGACTACAAAGTGCTCGGGGGCCTGTCGGGCATACACCCCGGGTACCTATACATGGAAGAATACGAACTCATACCATAAATCTATGTAATCCTACTAGGACTCGTACCACATAATCCTACTAGGACTCCTATCTTGTAACCGACTAGAAACCTACCTCTTGAACTATAAAGGACGGCCGGGTACCTAGGAGAACCCATGAACAACCAACACCTCAACACCCAAGCACAGGGCGCCATATTCACACTCCCCCAAACAGGACATAGGGTATTATGCTATCTTGGCAGCCCAAACCTGTTTAAATATGTGTCTCGTGTCCTCACTTTAACCTTCGAGTTCCATGTCTGGCGATCCCCCACCGCACAATCTACTACCTTGGGTACCCCTTGGTAGGTTTGTCGAGTTAAAACACAAACATGGCTGTCTTTGGCGTCGCTAGCCGTCCGAGACGAACAGGGTGGCGGTGGCCGACATGGGCAAAGGAGGGAGGGCAGCTGTGGGTGGAGGGCCTCACCGGCGCCGGTGAGCGGCCCGACGACGGACGACGAACGACGGGGGCATTGGAGGGAGGAGGGAGGGTGGTGGTGGGAGGGGTGCCTCGCCAGTAGACGGCGGGGGCAACATGATCCATGCAGGGTAAGTGGCAAGATCTTGAGGTAGGTGGGGGCGCGGGTGGGGTGGGGTAGGGTGAGAGGGGGGTTGAGAAAGAGATAAGACAGAGATAAGAGTAAAAATATTTGATCCGAACTGTAAAATGGTTGAAAAAATTCGTGTGAAGAGGATATTTATTTCACACATATGAGCTAGAGACACGTTAAAAAATTGTTTATTAACAATATGTGTGGACTGCAGCTACTTTTAGGAACGAAGAGAAGCAATACAGATCAATCGAGAAGTGCGAATGCTAACAATATGTGTGGACAGCGAGATGTTTGAGATCTGTTTGGTTGGGCTCGCGAGCTTAGGATTGGGCAGCTCAAGCAGTGGCGGAGCCACCTATCTGGCAAGGTCTGGCTGCCGCCACACCTAGGCCTTTGCAAAAATTAGGTTGATACTTGATAGACACACACAATCGTTCAAAGGTAAAGTCCACATAAGCTGATTTAGCGATAAAGGGTCATCTGATATATATACACGGACTGATATCAAAGTCCTCATAAGCTGATTTAGCCTCACAAATCAAAGATAAGATTAGTTAGAGTGAGCGATTGTGTATATCAGCTCATGTATATGTAGGACTGACTTTGTCCTCTGATTTTGCGATTGTGTCACGGTGACTGAGTCCATCAAAGCACGTTGGCCCAATAGGAAATTACGAATGCAGACCGACGTAGCTTGTCAGATGACCCTATATCTATAATTAGTAGTAATAACTTTGCCATAGGTAGATTCTGGCTCCGCCATTGAGCTCAAGCCAAGATATTTTTAGAAAGGGAGCAGATTTTATTAGTCAGAACAACTTTTACAATTGAAACCTTAATATAAAAGAATATTACATTGAAACACAACAGTCGAGAGCGCTTTGCACTTTTCATGCTTTGTTTTGACAGCCCCTAGTAGGCTAGTAGTCAGGCTCTTTCTGTTCCGGAACCCGTCGCCTTAGTCCTCACGGCGCAGCAATACAAACCCCCATGGAGGCGTGCCCGTGTTCCGGTTGGTGAAGATCATGCTGGCCCGTGGTGAGAGGGACGACGCCAGAGCTTACACCGTGAACGCGCGGCGGAAGGCAAATCAAGCCCCTATGTCATTGCCGCTAGTTACCAGCTGATGTGGCCTTTTTAGGTAGATCAATGACCTGCAAAATCCTTTCCATATGGAAGCAAATTTTGTATCCAGATTTTGTACTGTGATGTATTGCTGGGTATGTTTGCTGCAACCAGACAGGTGCCAACCACCCCCACACACATTTTGCTATATATGGTACATTGGAAGAATAAGTGATCAACAATTTCACTTTGTGTACAGAACATACGAGTCTAATTGCCATTCCATTTTCTCTTGATCATATTGTCTTTTGTCAAGATTACATTATTCTCAAGTAGCCAGGTGAATATTTTGATTTTATAGGGGATTTTAGCCTTCCAAATGTGTTGGAAGTGCCTACCATCATCATCTTTGGTCAAATGGTCATACACTAATTTAGTGGTATATCTGACCCCCCCCCCCCCCCCGCCATTTCCAACTGATAACATCACCTTCATTCTGGTATCTAAAGTTATAGGCTTTGTTTACAATCTCCAGCCATTGTTCAAAGAGAATAAGTGGCACCCATCTGTTAAAATTCACCTACCCATTCATGACAAGGAATTGATGTACGGACAGATTATTATCAAGACATAAGTCATACACCACAGGTGTTATGATACAGATAGGTTTATCAAATAGCCACACATCTTTCCAAAAGAGGGTTTGTTTTCCATTTCTGGTGTAAATCTTCCTACCTCTTAAGTATATATGTCTAATCTTTAGGACATCAGTCCAGATGGGGGGAGTCATTTAGCCTGTGTCTCATAGTGCTAACCCCCTCGTTTTGCAAATATTTTGCCTCGATTAAATCTTTATCCAACCTCCACCACCATTTGCATAGTAGACTGATATTCATTTTTTTTGATATCCTTGATTCCCAAACCTCCTTTCTTCTCGCTTTTACAAATAATTTCCCAACAAATTAATCTGTATTTCTTTTAGTACTTCCTCGCTGCCAAAAGAACATCTTTCTTTGTTTCTCTAAGGTATTAGTTATTGTTTTAGGTAACATGTACATAGACATATGGTATATGCTTGCACTGGATAAACTGGAGTTGATTAATGTGGTTCTGCCAGCAATTGACATAGTACCACCTCTCCAAATCACTAGTTTCTTTTCATTTTTTTCTACAATTGGGTTCCAGTCTCTCACTTGCAATCTACTAGGACTAACATGCACTCCCAAGTATTTTATAGGGAATGCTCCAATTTGACAGTTAAAAAGTTCAGCCATGTGTATACCATTCTCCTCCTCCCCATTTATTAAAATTACTTTACTTTTGAAGAAGTTTATTTTAAGCCCAGACATCATTTCATATAGGTAAAGCAGAAGTTCAAATTTTTGGCATTGTCAATGCCATCTTTAAGGCAGATAATTGTATCAACTGTGTATTATAGTACAGCCACCCCTTTGGGTATTAGATTTTCAGCTAAGCCAGTGATCAGGTTACTGTTTGGAGCTTTCCAAATCATTCTTGTTAGGCAATCAGCCACTATGTTGAAAAGAATGGGTGACAGGGGATCACCCTGCCTAACTCCTTTGTGGCCAATTTGTTGTTAATTTTGACACTCACAGTGCCCCCTGTGACCACTTGTCTTATCCAATCACATCATTTTCACAGAAACCTCTTATCTTCAGGTTCTCAAAAAGGAACTCCCAATAGACTTTGTCATATGCCTTCTCAAAGTGTAGTTTGAGAATGATCCCCACTCTATTTGGTCTTTTAGTTTCATGCATTACCTCATGCAATACCATGATTCCAGACATGATGTTCCTCCCCTCCATGAAGGCGATTTGGTTTTGTAGGATTAGTTTATCAACAATTTTTCCAGCCTAATTGTCAACACCTTGGTGATTAATTTGTATAGGTAGTTTAGTAGGCATATGGGCCTATATTGCTGTATTTTTTCAGCATCTACTTCTTTTGGCAACAATGTAATTATTCCATAATTAATTCTACTGACATCAAAATTTCCATTATGAAGGTCACTGAACATCTCCATATGATCTCCTCTTATAATTTCCCAGCATTTCTGATAGAATTCTACTAGGATGTTATAAGGTCCTACATCTTTATTATATATGTTCCATTTGGAATTGGGCCTCTTAAATCTCTATTTCAAAGAATGGTTTGGACAGTTCCCCATTATCCTCATCAGATACTCTTTCACCCTCTTCCCACATTTCAGGATCAAGAGGGAAGGCATTTCCTGGGCCATGACCAGATAGGTCTTTATAATAGTTTGTTGCATGTCTTAGCAAGTTTTCATCTCCTTCTATTATTTCTCCAACATTTACAAAAGAAATGATGATATTCTTTCTCCTGCCATTTGCTATTCTGTGGAAATATTTAGTGTTATTGTTACCCTAATGCAGCCATTTCTCATGAGACCTTTTTAGCCAATATAACTCATCTTCCTCCAGCATGGTGAGTAATTGTGAATTAATCTGCACTTTTATGTGCATTTGTTCTAGAGTTAGAACTGTTTCTTTCTCTATTTGTTCAAGCACCAACAACTTCTCTCTTAGGTGAGTTCTAGATTTTCTGTTCACTTCCTGGACATTGAAGTTCCATCCTTTGAAGTATTGTTTAAATCTCTTCAACTTTATTTGTATTCTGTCAAATGTTGTATCAGCATGACAATATTTTCCCATAATTCTTTATCTTTTGAGAGGAAATCATGATGTTTCAGCCAAGCCAATTCAAACCTAAAATTTAGATTTTTCATTGGTTGTTTCACGGATGAGGCTATGATAATTGGATTATGATCAGAGTTTTTTCTCAGGAGCTTGTACACCATAGCTAATGGGTAAATATTTTCCCATGTTTTACTGACCATATATCTATCTAATCTCTCTAGGGTTGGATTATCTTGGTTGTTGGACCAAGTATATTTCCCCCGGACATATGAAGGTCAATCAGCTCAAAGGTATTTATCACTGAATTGAATAGCCCAGTGTGTTTCTGTACCCCCTTTTATTTTTCTCAATTGAGAATCTTATAATATTGAAGTCTCCTATCAACAGAGGATCCTTGCATTTGTTTATGGTTCAAGCTAGCTTAGTGAGGAATTCGTTTTTGTATTCTTCATGAGCAACCCCATATACATTGATGAAGTTCCATTTTGATTTTCTTTTCTTTGTCCCACAAGTTTAGTTGCGACATGTACTTTCCTTCTTGGAAGCCCTCCACATCAAAATATTCTAAATTTATGCCACTTAGGATGCCACCAACCTACCTCTGGAAGGAATCTATTTCCAGAGATAGTCTTGGTTAGCATCAATTTGTCTCAGGAATTTGTCCTCAATATCTTCTTGCATGGTCTCTTGTAGACCAATAAAATGAAATTTATGTTCTGGAATGAGATCTCTTAGGAAGGAGGAGACACCTTTTTTTATGCCCCTACAATTCCATATTAAGCCTCTCATTTTTTAACCTTTTTCTTGTTTTGGAGGGGGTTTTAGGGGTTCAGGGTCTCCCTGCTTCCCCTTGCCCCTCTTGGTTCTAGCACAAGTGTCAGGGGATGAGACCTGGATAGATCCACAAGGAGGGGGGGTTCCCAAGTGGTTTGCAGGTGGAGAACGATCTAGGAACTAAGAGCATAGATGGATATGCGGAGATGCACATGGAATCAGGTGTGACACGGGAGATTTAGACTGGTTAGGGCCTCCAGAGAGTAAAACCCTACATCTAGTTGTTGGTGGTGTTTGTATTGCTTGTGTGCAAGAGCTTTGATGCCATCTGGTATGCCCTTGGGGGGGGCGCCCCAAACTACCTTATATTGGCTGGTGACCTTGGGCTACAAGTCGGTTTCCATCTATCCTAGTCGGTTACAATATAGAAAGCTTATCCGAGCTGGTTTGATCCGTCTGGACTGTCTTGACTTGCACGCCAGGGCCCGCACGTCAGGTTGGGCCCACGGGACGGCTGAGACCCTGGTCGGTAGGGACCCAAGGGTAATCATGTCTCTCAAGCCCTCGATCGATGTGTAGGTGCATCGACCTGGATGGAGTCATGACGAAGCTTGAAGAAACAGACTGCAGTCTTGGCACCATCGACAGGTCGATAAGGGTGCACGGCGATCCAAAAAAGAAAGAAGAAAAATTTCTCCGATCAATGTGAAATCGGACGCTGGACTATCGGAAGCGAGCTTCTAGGAGGTTAGAGCAGAAGAAGAGCTTTCCAAAGTGTAGACCAGCCGACCTGATGCAGGTGTAAAAGAACCTATGGCCTTCGCTTAATCAGCATGATGCTCTGACTAACTGAGCTAATAGGCCAAACCAGAAAGAATCTTCAGAAAACTCCAAACGCCAAAAGCCTTCATGACTTGAGTCACGGGAGCTCTATCCACCCGGATAAGACAAGGACGCCAAGTTGTCATAAGGTAGGGGAAAGACGTGCCAACTGTTAGAGCTGCAGCGAGGTCCGCCGATCTGAACACGGTGACGACGGAGCCGCAGGGAGGTCTGCCGACCTGAACATGGCGACGACGGAGACGCCAGGAGGTCCGCCGACCTGAAGCAGGTGACGACAGAGACGCCAGGAGGTCCACCGACCTGAAGCAGGCGACGTCAGAGACACTAGGAGGTCCACCGACCTGAAGACGACGACGACAGAGCCGCAGGGAGGTCCGCCGACCTAAAGCAGGAGATGACGGAGATGCTAGGAGGTCCGCTGACCTGAAGACGATGACGACGGAGCCGCAGGGAGGTCCGCTGACCTGAAGCAGGCGACGACGGAGACGCCAGGAGGTCCGCCGACCTGAAGACGGCAACAACAAAGCCACCATGAGGTCCGCCGACCTGAAGGAGGCGACGACAGAGATGCCAGGAGGTCCGTCGAACTAAAGACGGCTACGACGGAGCCGCAGGGAGGTCTATCAACCTGAACCAAGCAACGGCGGAGACGCCAGGAGGTCCGCCGACCTAAAGACGGCGACAACAGAGCCACAGGGAGGTCCGCTGACCTGAAGATGGCGACGACAGAGCCCCCGAGCGAGGAAGTCAGAAGAGTCGAGGAAGCACTGAACCACCTCCCACTGTGAACCGGAGAGGTCTACTGGGCAACAGGAGACACACTAGGTCTTCGTAGAGTTGAGCTTGTAAAATAAGATAAATACCAGGTCAGTGTATCAATATATAAATTGCAAGTATAATGAAAACTGATCTTGAGCTGAATATGTTCATGTTTTTTTGAAAGCATTCCCCTTATTGTGCCAGACACGCATTATGCGGACTCGAAAACTCTGAAGCTGCAAAGTGTTTCACCCCGCTAACCACTACTGACAAAGAGGACGGCTTACCGACTACATTGCTCAGTGTGGAGGCTTAGGTGTAGCCGGCGCGCGGGGGGAGTCTGAGACTCAAGTTTTGCGACCACACAACTATGAATACTGATAACAAGATATAGACATTTCAAGGGCAAACGCATAGAAGTAAAACAAAATCCCTCAAGTTGGAGGACCTTTAGGTTGGCATAGCCAAGCCCCTGATGGAAATTGGCGACACGAGCCGAAGCCGTACCGAACTGTCGAGGTAGCCAGCGACGCAACCTGAAGTCGTGCCGACCAAAGAGGACACTACTAGAGAAACAACCTTTGGTCCTGGGGAGGATTTCACATTAGTACCAGTTTCTTTGGAACCGGTACTAATGTGCACATTAGTACCGGTTGGGAATGGGGGGCCCCGACGCGCCCACCAGAGACACACATTAGTACTGGTCAGGGGCTAAAGCCGGTACTAATGTGTTACATTAGTACCGGGCGGTGTGGGGCCCGGTACTAATGTGGCAGCCGCACATTAGTACCGGGCTCAACACAAGCCGGTACTAATGTGAGCACATTAGTATCGGCTCCAGGCACCGCCCGATACTAATGTCCCCCTAGCCTGAGCGACCCTCCTCTTGAGGACCAGAGTGTCTGATGGCTAGTGGTTGGCCACTCCTTAGTGATGAGTGATTGACAATGTTGTGTAGACTGATGTTGTGCTCTATCCTGTGGATGTAGGCCGCGACTTGATTTGCATTGGTGTAGGTGAAGAACAAGCGTGAATGGTCTTAGCCTTGCGGGGCCTCCGAGGAGTGGAGGGCCAAGTAGGCTTGGTTCGAGGGACCCGGTGGCCAGACGAGATCAAGTGCGAGTCACATGGTGCGAGAAGAGCAAGTCGAAGTCAGATGATAGCGGGTTCGTTGGTTGATCCGAAAGCCAACATCGAACCGGAGCGGACGTGGTGGCCAAGTCGAGGAGCTCGGCGTGGAGCCTGCACGAAGCTCGTGGGGTTTACAGTGGTTCACAACAAAACCGCTGGGTTCCTTGGTTGATCCTCAAAGCCAAGTCCGAGCAGTCGGTGACTCGAGTCTGCACGGGATCGGTCTGACCAGTGGGCCGGACCAGTCTGACCGGTGTGACTGGTCTGACCAGTGGTGAGCACCGGTCTGACCGGTGGAGGCCGAGGAGTGCCGGGTGGCTCAAAGCGGAGGACACACGTCGGGATCGCAAGCTTGGCGTCGAGGCTACGCAAGGTGCGGTTGCTGGGCGTCCGTCCGATGGAAAGGCTGTCAAATTTCCAAATTTACCCTTCGAGAGGTTGTATCGCCTAGAGGGCATTCTAGTCATTTACCCCCACTGGAGGACCTCTTATATAAATTTGGTGGAAGGGTTGTGGCAGCCATCTCTTGGGCTTTTAGGGTTTTCATTTGCTCTTTGCATTTTCTCTTTTTAGCTACCTATTTTCTCTAGGACTAGCTTGAGAGCTTCATAGTGAGATCTTTAGACAGGGATGGATGCTAGGGAGGCAAGCTAGACCTTGTATGAATCTTACCTTTGATGTATAGAAGGTTCGACGTGGTTCCTCTAGTGTTTGTGGTGGTGATTCCCGTTTTCCTTTTTGTGGATTTTCGGAGCCTTTTCTTGGTGATTTTCTTGTGGTTGATTTGAGGCCTCTCCTTTGCGGATTTGTTGTGGGATGCATTTATGAGCCCCTTGTGGTTCTTTTCTTGGTGACCCCCCTCTAAATCTGTGGGTTTGGGTGCTCAAATTTGGGGTTTTCTCTTGGTTCCGGGAAAAGGTGTTCTTGGTGTTCATCCTTCAATTCCTCTTGATTTAGTGGATCTTTGGGGGACGATCTCTTAGGCATGGCTTGTCCATGAGGTGATACACCTATCCCCAAAGTTTTACTTGAATCCGCGGAGCGAATCGGGAGATTGAGGCATCGAAAGGTGGGAGTTAACTCGCGGGTGGAGTTCATCCCGAGCTGCCTAGGCATGACCGGTTAGACCGGTGCCCAGGACAGGTCAGACCAGTGCAGCCTGCTGTGGTAGCTTCTCGGAGAGTTCTTCTCTAGAGTGTTGTTGAGGATCTTGGCTTGCTGCTGTTCCTTTCCCGTGCAGTTTTGGCCTTTGGAGATCAATTTCTTGCAGTTGGGGTGTTCCTGAGCCAGATCGGTGCAGAGGACTAGTCAGACCGGTGCAGGGCTTCCAGTAGGAAAACACTTGTTGCTGCTATTGGTTGAGCTACTTGTTCACAGAGTGCTTCTGGTGCAAGTTTGGTTGAGGAGAGTTTTTGATGTGCTCGTGCTTTGGTGTGTTTTCTCTTACCAGACAGACTTCTGGATTTCTCCCTGTTGCTCCACATCCTAGAATTGCCATGTAGGCTTGCTGGGCAAGTTTGAGAGAATTCAGAGCAGGATGCTCTGGGTCGGTGGCTGTAGTAGCTGTTCGAGGTTTGTGTTCTGCTGCGTGTTCAAGTAGCTTGGGTGTGTGGCTAGCTCCTAGGTCCAGTAGCACTCCAGTGGCTACGTGGATTTGGCTAGCGGGGTGTCGAGGACTCCGGAGTTGTGTTTGGGACCATAGGCCGAGTTCATCTCTTCGGAGAAGAATTTTTATCAGCTCCCATTCAGTTCCCCCCTCTCTGGTCGCCATTTTGGTCCTTCAATTGGTATCAGAGCCGGATAAGGATCATTGAGATCTTGACCGGTTGAGATCCAAAGATGGCGGACTACGGGAAGGGTTCGGGTCCTCCCCACTTCGATGGGAAGAACTACATGTGGGAAGCCCGTATGGGCGCGTTCATGCGAGTAAAGGGTCAGTTGATTTGGGATGTCACGGTTGATGAGAACTATGTCATACCAGAGTCGTTCCTCTTGCCTGGGACTAGGGATATGTTCGATGCCAACAACAGGGTTGTGGACTATCTCTATCGTGCTCTTTGTGCATCCGAGTTCAGTAGGGTGTATGGAGAGAAGTTGGCAAATCGGATATGTACCCAACTGAGGAATGCCCATGGTGGAAACAATCAGGTGAAGGTGCGTCGCTTTATGACCTACCAGAGAGAGTACAAGAATTTCACTCATCTCCCCGAAGAGTCTGTGGATGCCATGTTTGAGCTCTTCATGCTGATTGTGAACAACATGAGAGCCAACATCACTGAGCTTCTATACGATGATCATGATAGAGCTATCAAGCTCTTACACACATTGGATATTGATGTATGGGGAGCGAAGATTGAGGCTATTTAGGAATCTAGTGTGTATGAGACCCTAACGGTGGACGAGCTGTTCTCTAAGCTCAAGTCGTCCGAGGTGGACCATGACCTGAGAGCCAAGAAGGGCAAGGGCCTTGCTGATGATAGCCTTGCTCTTGTTTCTGGACCAAGAACTAACTCTAATCACTCTTCTAGGATGTTCTCTCTGTCTGCTCTTGTTTCTTTCTCAGATGAAGAGTTCGAGGCATTAGATGATGAGGATCTTGCTTTGCTGACCAAGAGGTTCGGGCGCCTGAACGAGAATAGGAGGAACTTCAGGAGGAACTCAGGGACGTGCTATAAGTGCGGGAAGCGCGAGCACTTCATTGGCGAGTGTCCCAAGGGAGATGAGCACAAGATCGAGTACAAGAAGCTCGAGTACAAGCATCGCCCGAAGGACGAGTACAAGCAGACTGAGCACAAGCACCGATCCCAGAACCACTAGTCCAAGCACAAGAGCCGGGACGAGTACAAGGGCAAGAAGAAGGGCGGCTACCACAAGAAGTCGAGAGTGATGGTGGCCGGTGCAAGCGACGTGGACACCTCTTCTTCCTGCTACACTACGTTGAGCTCGAGCAGTGAAGATGAAGATCGTGGGAGGCACAAGAGCAAGAAGCACTCGAGTAAGAACTTCAACGGGTTGAGCTTCATGGCGGCGAACGGCTTCTGCGGCATGGCACACAGTTCGAGTAGCAAGAAGAGCAACAAGGATGACTCGGACTCCGACTCCGAGGATGAGGTACTTCCACCCACCATTGACTCGTTGCTTGAGGAGAATGCTACATTGAATGAATTGCTAGACAATCGTGATAGTGTGCTTAGAGATGCTAAGAAGATGAGGAAAGAGCTTAGGGCCTCACTTGAGAAAGCTAGAGAAAAAGTGGCTGAGTTAGAGGCTATGCATCTTGATGATATGCTTGCTATGGATGCTTTGAAGTCTGCTCCTATTGTTACTGATGAGATTGATTGCAGTGATTGCTCTGTTTTCCTGTTTGATTTGACTGCTCTGAAAGAAAAGCATGCCCTCACAGTTGAGATCTAGTTTGCTTGGTGCTTGCAAGTCTTGTCCTGTGTTGCATGCTAAATTAGATGATTCACATGCTAGGATTGTTTCCCTTGAGGTTGAGTTGAAAGCTCCCATTCCTACTACTTGTTCTACATGTGAATTGCATGCTTTGAAGAATATGGAACTTGCACATTATGTTGATCGCTTGCAGGATGAGAATGATGAATTGAGAAAAATGATGAGCCAGTTGTCGGGTCATGAGCCTCAGTTGAGTGTGATGATGGCAGCGTTTAAGCACTTTGATGGCCAGACGTTGGGGTTGGAAAAGATTGGTGAGTGTAGTGGTGAGAGTGAGGGGAAGATTGGAGATATCCTAGTGCTACCACAAACTACACCCACAAACAAATATGCACCCAAGCCAAATCACCTACGAAACAAGCTTGACACCACTCCAGATCCACCCGTGTTCCCCCACAAAACAGACAACTTCCAAAAACCGGTGAAATTTGTGAGTGCCCTTGGGAATGTGTTTGAGGGGAAAAGTGAGAAGAAAGAGGAAGAGAAACCGATTGAGAACCCACAGCCAAAGCCAAAACAGGTCCGATTCCATTGTGAGTATTGTGGGAGAGATGGTCATGTTGGTGAGTTTTGCTACAAGAGGAACAGGGATGAGAGGTTGGCTAAGGAGTGGGCGAACAAGGACAAGTACCACCCTTCTCATGGTGTGCCTGAGCCTCGTATGCCACTACCCAGGGGAGAGGCTGTGGTGTGGTCTATACCAGCTTGGGAAGGTAGGAGAAGTGCTGATCGGGACTGGGGTGCTGCCAGGGAGGCACCAGTCAGACCAGCCTGGGGCACCGGTAAGACCGGTGCACCCCAGAGAGGTGTTGAGTTCAGGTTTCGAGGCCGTGGAGTTGGTTCTGGTGGTCGTGGTGCAGGTGGTAGACAATTTCAGTCTGGTCGTGGGTTGTTTGCTAGACGTTCTCCATCTCATGGTCGATATGAGGATGGGAGAGGTCGTCGCAGCTTTGAGTCTCAGAGGAGGTATGGGCCACGCTCTTCCTTTCGTGGTGATCGTACTCCTCCAGCGAGACGTGAGGTGGTCAGTTTGGTAGGGGTTGTAGCTTTGGTGGATATGGTAGTATGGATGTTGCTAACCCCTCTTTTAAGCAAATGGCTCGACATTGGTTTGCCTCCTTTTGTACTAACCTCAGTGTTGAGTCGCTTGCTCACTTTCGTCCTCATTTTTGATTTGCAGGTGGGAGGATTGAGGAACGTTTGCTGTTGGACTCTGGTTGTTCACGACACATGATCGGAGACAGGGGGTAATTCACAAGCCTCATTCCAGTGAGTACTAGGGAGTACATCACTTTTGGGGATAATGGTAAGGGGCAAGTTCTTGGTGAAGGAATGATAAAGGTAAGCAGGAAGGTGTCTCTGAGGCGTGTTGCTCTTGTCAAGTCGCTGGGGTTCAATTTGCTTTCTGTGTCTCAGCTGCTTGATGAGGGGTTTGAAGTTCGGTTTAAGTTGGGTGCGTCTCAGGTGCTTGATTCTCGAGGCGACCTTGTTTGTACGGTCGTTCTCGAGGGTAAGATCTTTCGAGCTGATTTCTCTATGGTGGTCCTGCATGGTGTTTGGTGGCTGGTTCTTCTAATTTCTGGAAGTGGCATAGGCGGTTGGGACACTTGAGCTTTGATTTGCTTTCCTGCTTGAATGGTCTCGATTTGGTCTAAGCATTGCCGAGGTTGAGGTTTGAGAAGGAGTTGGTTTGTGCCCCTTGTAGGCATGGTAAGATGGTCGCTATTTCTCATCCACCCCTGACAGCTGTCATGACAGAGCGTCCGACAGAGCTGTTGCATATGGACCTTGTTGGGTTAGCTCGAGTTCGCTCGGTGGGTGGGAAGTGGTATGTCCTGGTTGTGGTGGCCGACTATTCTCGCTATGCCTGGGTGTTTTTCTTGGAGGATAAGAGTGAGACTTTCAATTTTGTTCGAGACTTGATCGTGAGGTTGAAAAATGAGAGGCACGAGAACACTATTCGAGCAATCCGAAGTGATAATGGCTCTGAGTTCAGGAACTCTCGTTTTGATGCCTTTTGCTGTGATCTTGGTCTTGAGCATTAGTACTCGACTCCTTATGTGCCCCTCAGAATGGAGTTGTGGAAAGGAAGAACCAGACGTTGTGTGAGATGGCTAGGACGATGTTCGATGAGCACAGGACTCCTAGGAGGTATTGGGCTGAGGCGGTGAGCACCGCGTGCTATGTGTCGAACATGATCTTCCTTCGAGCTTTTAAGAAGAAAACAAGCTATGAGCTTATGCATGGTAGAGCTCCTAAGGTGAGTCACTTCCGAGTCTTTGGTTGCAAGTGTTTTATTCTCAAGAAGAGAAAGCTGGATAAGTTTGAGGCTAGATCTAGTGATGGTATTTTCTTTGGATATGCGAACCATTCTAGAGCTTATAGGGTGCTTAATTTTGAGACTAACAAAATCATGGAGACGTGTGAGGTGACCTTCGACGAGACAGTGCCATGTAGCTCTCTTGGCTTTGATTGTGCAGGTGAAGAGGAGATGGCTGAGACGCTCTTTGAGGAGGAAGAAGAAGATGGTGATGGTGATGGCGAGGATCGTGTACCTGCTGCGGATCATGTACCCACTACTTCCACGACGATGATGACAGTTAATGGCGGGCTTTCTACTTCGACTACGACACATCAACATGAACCACAAGCAAGGGTGGAAGCTATTGTGGAGGGGGAGGTAGTCTCCAAGTGAGAGGCTCCTAGGCGTGTGCAGATAGATCACCCTCCCTCAAGGATTATTGACGACATCAATTAGAGAACTACACGGTCGAGATGACATGAGCAGGGAATTTGAGATGTCTATGATGGGCGAGCTGCAGTTTTTCTTAGGGCTCCAGATCAAGCAAGTCAAGGACGGGACCTTCATGCACTAGAGCAAGTACACCAAGGACATGCTGAGGAAGCTCAACATGAGTGATGCGAAGCTCATGTCAAGACCGATGAGTACGACTACAACTCTAGATGTGGACGAGGATGGTGAACCAGTGGATCAGAAGGAGTACCGGAGCATGATTGGCTCCCTCCTCTACTTGACGGCGACGAGACCGGACATACAGTTCAGTGTTTATCTGTGCGCTCGTTTTCAGGCTTCCCCGAGTACTTCACATCGGCAGGCCGTCAAGAGGATTTTTAGGTATTTGCAGTACGCTCCTGAGTTCGGTCTTTGGTATTCAGCCTCCTCGACACTCACACTTCACGGATTTTCCGATGCTGACTTTGCTAGGTGTCGTGTGGAGCGTAAGTCTACCTCTGGTTCTTGTCAGTTTCTTGGTTCCTCTTTGGTCTCTTGGTCTTCCCGTAAACAGTCGAGTGTAGCTCAGTCTACCACAGAAGCCGAGTATGTTGCAGCCGCTAGTTGTTGTTCCCAGCTGCTTTGGATTTCCTATACCATGAGAGACTTTGGTGAGAAGTGCACTCAGATCCCACTTCTTTGTGATAGCACCAGTGCCATAAGCGTTGCTGAAAACCTAGTGCTCCATTCCAGAACAAAACACATCGAAGTGAGCTACCACTTTCTGAGAGATAATGTTGAGAAGGGAACCATAGTGTTGAAACATGTACGTACCCAAGACCAAAAGGCCGATATATTCACAAAACCACTCGACCAAGCTACCTTTGCTCGTTTACGGGGAGAGCTTGGTGTGTGTTGCTCTTTTTGAGTTGGTCTTTGGGAGCTCACTTTGTAGCATATGTATCACACATGTTTACTTTGATGTATAACATGCATGTTTAAATTTAAAGCTAAAATCCTAGATTCACCACTCGTTACGCTCCCAAAAAGCTTTAGCTTAAAGTTAGGTTGCCAAACGGGTATCCTTCGCTTCTCCAAGAAGCGCTTCCTCGGTCAGCTAGTGGAGTTTCCTTAGAAGTTGCCTTTGAAAATCTGCAGCTTCTCCAAACAGGACCTTCAGGGAGGTCTTCCTCCGTTGGGTTGAGTTTTTTTCAGTGTTTTCCTAGACGGAAACGGTAGACAAGTCGGTCGACCATTGTTTAGCGTTTAATCTGTTTAAACGCCTGTTTAAACGGGGCTAAATGACATTTAAACGGGCTAAACGGTGTTTAAACGGGCTAAACGACATAGACGGTGTTATCCTGTTTAGCGTTTAAACCCGTTTAAACCGCCCGTTTAGGCCGTTTAGGATAACACTGGTTTTTTTATCTCGACGTGAAAAGTCAGACATTCGAACAAATAATGAATTTCTCGTGCAGCTTCCGAAAAGTTGAAAGTTCAAAAAAGTTGAGTTTATATGAAAATCTCAATTTTGTGAGGTTTTTATTTCGGAAAGCTAACCACATATTATAAAAGGTAGAGTTGGCTTTTCAGAAAAATCCAGCAGTTTTTTAAGAAAGCTAAAAAATTGCACCACAAAGAAACTGGCTCTAAGTCTCCAAGTCATAATTAGATTCCAAGACCAAAAACCATCACCAAAAATCTAAAGTAACCCATAAACCCATACATATATTATTTCCCACCTCAAGCATTATGAAAATTAGGGATGAAAGTGGTAAGGATATTATCCGCCCGACTGACCGACCGAAAGGGTCAGACACTCAAATGGTAAGACCGTATTCGAATCCAGACATTTAATATCCGTAACTATCCGTACCGCATTAGTATCCGGAAATTCAAAGTTGAATTTCTATGATCCAAATATGATGAATATCACTATTCGACCAAAAATATACTGTCCGTATCCATATTCAATCCGAGAATTCAGTCCGAGAAAGAAAAATTATCTGTATCTGTATCCGCAGTATCCGTCTGTATCCGATCCGTTTTCATCCCTAATGAAAATAGTCTAAAATAACCATGTAAACATATAAATATTACCCATGTCTCCATTAATAAAAAAACAAAAAATAACATCTAAAGATGAATATGAATTATATTATCTACATATATTTTATATCATTATAATTAATATCTCAAATAATTCACACCAATATTATATAATTCTAAATTACCTAATTGACACTGCTAATATAGAAAATACTAGTTTAAGCTATATATGCACAAAGTGTGTCATAATGTGTGTATACATATATGGAGGGGCGATGAAAATACTAAAATTCTATGTAAACACATAACTTAACCTAAGGGTCCAATTTTAACAATATATATCAAACACACATGGAGGTGCATTGCAAAGTGAAAATGAACCAAGTTGAACATGTTTATTAAGTAATTACTATCTAAAGTCTATTAGGTGATACCCCGCGCGTTGCTGCGGGAACTTGTTATAACAAAAATTAAGGTGATGTGAAAGTAGAAACACTAAAGTGATTACATATAACATTTTTTAAAACAACATTATACATGGAAGCATGTTTATTTTGTTGAGAGAGAACCATTCTTAGATGATTGATCCTACATGTATTTCTACTCACAAAGACATGCTATTAGTCACAGAAAATCGGTTGAATACATAAATAGATGATCTAGTGGATTGTGACATGGCGTATAATGGATGGTGACATGAATGGCTTGCATGATGAGAGAAACTGAGCTATGACCCTTAGTGGGGTGCTTCTATATAGATATAGATGATTCACAATTAAATAGAAACAATTAAATGCTTACACATACAAGTATTGTGCTAGATTTCTTTAAAAGGGAAACTTAAGGAATTTTGATTTTACAATGGAACTAGATTAGTATAATACACAATGAGCATCTTACTGAATCTCTTGTTAGTTCTAACTTGGTCATGTCGTCGGCCACAAAAATTCATTTTGTCAAGAAGTGGCTCGATCTGACAAGGGTGTCCGATGGGGGCTCGAGTGAAAACGATATCGATAAGGGAAAACGGCATGTTAGTTTTACACAAATGTTGTAGAGAGATGTTAGAAGAAAGGTTAGGTGGATCAGTAAAGTTAAAACAAAGTTATACATAGTAGCGACGTGCTGACTTTTGTATAACAGCACATGGCTTGTTCGTCTATTTTATCAACCACCAGCCAGCAGTGCTCCCTCCGTCCCAAAATATAAGATCCTAGAGGGTTCAATCTCAAAAAATAATAGTAGGAGGAAATGACCTCTATACTCCTGATTTTACACTACCCACCAACTCTCCACCTATTCACTAACCCCATTTAATTTTGTTCTAACCCTCCAGGATCTTATATTTTGGTACAAAATTTGAACCCTTTAAGACTTTACATTTTGGGACGGAGGGAGTTTTTTTTCTCACAATGAATTAGCAGCAACAACCACCACCAACTTCGCAGTAGACCTAACCTCAATACCAATTTCAGAAAGCCAGTACGTACATGAGGGGGCGACCCTAAAATGTGAAGGAGGGAGACACGAGAAAGGATAAACAAAGGGCGTGTTTGATGTGCGGCATTTAGGGTGGCCCGCGCCCCCCAGCTGCAACGGCCCATGTTCGATTCCCATTCACTATTCCCCAGCCCGGCGTCCCCGATGCAAAAAGTCATCTTTCTCTTGCACCCCACTGCATGCTGGAAACCTCCATTTTTCCAGAGCCACCCGCGCGCCGAGCTCTGGCGGGAGGATTTGGGGGTGGTGGCATGCGATTTTGGCGGCCTTGCCGGGGTCCCGCACGCTCAGAAATGTCCTCCCGCCCTTCTCCTCTTCTTTCCCCCGGTGAAATACTTTGCCTATATATGGCGCCTCCCTCTCCTCTGTTCCATTCCCCTCCCTCTTCACCTGTGCTGCGTTCGTGTTGAGTGACCGACGGAGTTGGTGTGGTGGTGGTGCGGGTCATCGATGTTCCTCCTCTCCGGTGAGGCAGTCCGGATTTGCGTGGCCGCTGCTCCACTGCTCCTCCCGGGCTCCGTGGACGTGGGTGGTGTCGATTCGGGTCGATCTACTTCCTCTTCGGGTCGATCTGCTTCCTCTGCATTGACTCGTACGAGATCTGCTTCTTCTCCGTCTTTGTTGTTCGATTCTCCGTCGACTCCTCCGAGGTGAAATCCCGGCCGCCTCTCCGCCCCCAAGTCCCTTTTTGTTTGCTATTCTATGGTTTTGAACAGTCGTATTTTGATTGCGATTTGGTACTCTTTGCAGTGATGTTCTCGATTTCGATTTGATACTCGTTGTGGTGATGCTCTTGATTTCAATTTGGTACTCGTTCTAGGGTTTGGTCGATGATGAAAATGTTCTATACTATGAATGCTTGTCATGAACTTTGAATGCTTTTCGATCTATGATGAATTTGTCCATAGCACAAGAGGCATTTGTTGCAGCCGTGCTTTTACACTTTTTTCATAAATGATTACACTTGCATGTTGAGGCTAGACAGGGTCTAGCTAAACTGAGTTGTATGATTTAATCTTGTATGCATGTAAATGGATCCAAATGCTCAACGTGTGGTGATGGCCAGGAAAGCAGCTGCCATGGTTGCAGTGATGGTATCTTTCGTGTTTAGTAGGATTAGGAGAGTAAGGGCCGAGCTAGAGCGTTGCCCTTATGGTCCTAGGACGCTTGGCATGCAGCATAGGATATCTACCCTCCAATTGATTATGAACAGCACTAATGCTGAGTGTGTGGCTATGTTGCGTATGAGAAGAGCTCCTTTTTTTGCTCTTTGCAAGTTGTTTAGGGAAAGAGGGTTGGTTAGAGAGACATCTGGATGTTCTGTAGAGGAGCAGGTGGCAATGTTTCTCCATATTGTTGGACACAACCAGAGGTTTAGGGTTGTCCACCAAGCTTGGAGGAGGTCAATTGAGACTGTCAGTAGAGTTTTCCACCAAGTCCTATATGTAGTTGGTGAGATGAGGTCAGAAATGATCATGCCTCCTACCACTGCCACACATCCCAAACTCATGGGAAGCCCCATCCTTGTGTGTTTGTGTAAGGTTGTAGTTGATTCCATTATCTGCACTTATCACCTCACTGTAACATTTGTAGGATTGTGTTGGTGCCATTGATGGTACACATGTGTTGGCTAGGGTGCCTAGACACATGCAGCAAGCTTTCAGGGGTAGGCACAAGCATCCAACACAAAATTGATGGCTGTAGTGAACTTTGATCTTAAGTTCACTTATGTCCTAGCTGGCTGGGAGGGATCTACCCATGATGCACTTGTCTTGATGCAACTGAAAGGGATGATGGGTTCATTGTGCCTGAAGGTATAACTTGTTGAACTAGTCTTTACATAGTTGTCCATTCAATTGAGACATACCTTCACTATAGATTGTGTTTTGGTCAATTTGTAGGCAAGTTTTACCTGGTAGATGCTGGCTATGGTTGTCAAAATGGTTTCCTACCTCCCTACAGGGGGTTAGGTACCATTTGTCTGAATATGGGGCCAAGAACTACCCAACCAATGCAAGAGAGTTGTTCAACCTAAGGTATTGATCCCTTAGGGTGACTGTTGAGAGGGCATTTGATGCTTTGAAGGGGAGGTTTCGTATCTTAGACAACAAACCTTTTCACACATACAAGACACAAGTTAAGCTTGCCCTGGCCTGCTGTATTATGCACAATTGGATATTGGGGTTTGGTACTGATGAAATAGTACCACCAGAGGAAGGGTTTGTAGGTACTGATGAGGAGGATGAACCATCACCTCCTGAAACACATGATTCTGTGGCCATGACCAATAGAAGGGATGCTATTTGTGATGCAATGTGGGCTGGTAGGGGGCCAAATAGGACTTGATCATGCATACTTATTCTTGTATGACATTCAGTTTGCTAGGCCCTGGATATGGAACTCATGTGATGTAATACATGTTGGACATAACTGAGACCAATTCTTGTATGCCTTTGTTTGTTTCATGAGTATTTATTTATGGACATATCTGAGACCAATATGATGCATCTGTTTCTATAATGATTATTTAGTTGGTGTTGCGTCTTTTTTCCTAATGTTGTGGTGAACAAATAGGATGGCTGGCATTGATGGGGTTCAGGCTACTGCTGGTGCTTTTGCACCTGAGCTTGTTGATGTGCTGGGTGATGATGGTGAGGCTGTGCCTCCCCAGGAGGGTGGTGCTACTACTAGGGGGCCAATGAGGTGAAACAACAACATGGGACACATCCATGCCCATGTTTTCCAATCCTGCGCTGGATGTGTCTCTTGTTTCTATGGTTGTCATGAACTTTTTGTTGCTCCTACTGCTGTTCTTATGCTCCAGGTATAGGACTGAGGCTAACTCTTATCAATTTACTTCCATGTTGTTGTTGTTTTTGCCTCTTTGCCGATGATGATATAATCGTCATTATTGCTTCTCATGCCTCCCATCAAAACATGAAACTCATCTTCTAGGCTGGGTGAGTTTCATGTTTCCATGGTTGCCATGTAGCCATTCTCCTCCTATATCTGAGGCTCAAACCTTTTGCTTCTTTGGACAGCTATGGTAGGTTGCTATGTTGTGTTCCAAGGAAAGGTTCTTGTGATTTATTTGAGTTGGCAAGAATGCAGTAAGCATGTTCTTCACTACAAAGGAGCTATACACAAGAGGTATGACACATATGATGAGACAGTGGCAGCTTACATGGCTGCCCAGCCAACAGCAGCACCCCTGACCTTGTTCCTTATGTTACCATGCCTGCATGTGCTCCTTCTGCTGAAATTGGGGTGGCTGATGTTATACCTCCTGCTACTGAAAGTGCACCTCCTCCTGATTTTGGGGTGCCTGGTGCTGATGGTGATCTGTGTTGTTCAATGAAAGTCTTATGCATGTCATGTGCTTTTTTCTTTCATGATATGTGGTTCGGGAAGAAATTTTGTTAGGCCTGTGATGACTGATGACAAAGTTCAGGAAGAGGAGCTGCTCTCTTGTTGTTGTTAACTTCTGGAGTCTTTTCTGTTTTATGATGTTATTTTCCCTATGCTCTTTCTGAACTTGTAGCAGCAATGACTCCTTAGTTAATGACCTATTAAGTCTGAAGCTTAATGATAATTACATATATTTTTATGGACCATTTTAGTCACGGTTTATGCTGCTATTTTTGCCTTCTCTCTAAGCTGGGACATGTTGCCCACGGTGAGCCATGCCCAAATCAAACTAGATCGCTCTTTCTGAACTTGTAGCAGTAATGACTCCTTAGTTAATGACCTATTAAGTCTGAGGCTTAATGATAATTACATATATTTGTATGGACCATTTTAGTCACGGTTTATGCTACTATTTTTGCCTTCTCTCTAAGCTGGGACATGTTGCCCACGGTGAGGCATGCCCAAATCAAAATTTTATAAAATTACATGGAGAAAATGATCTTGATCGCCCCTACTTATTAGACATATTTGGCATTAACTAGGATCACTTCATGTGCATATGCACATGAACACATGCCAAATTGAGTATAATGACTTTTTTTTGAACAAATTTTGAATCGTAGAAAATGACTTATTTTTGGGGACGGAGGATAATAGGATAAGATGCATGTAATAAATCGTTGAAGATGTTCTAAGCGCCCTTGGCACTTTGCAGTTGATCTGAGATGCAAATGGTAAGGTTGCCTACATTTTTTTTATGTGTATAAAAACATACAAAAATTGCATCGGTTTCTTAAGTTAGTCTCAGAGCAACTCCAAGAGACTAGTTAAAATGACTTGGCTAGCTAAATTTTTGAAAAAATCTCAAAAACACTCTTCCAACAGACTAACTATCTGCCCAACTAGCTATCCTGACTAGCTAAATTCGTTGTCCCGCTAGCTATCTTTGACTAGTGGCTAGTGACTAGCTATCCTGATTTTCATGAGTATGTCACGCCTCCGAATCCGAGCGGCTGTAGCCCCAAAGGCCGAAGCACGCGACCAATGCAGTCGTCGGCCAGCACAGGCACCGCGCCGCCTCGGTCGCACGTCGTGCTAATCGCTAGTCCCGGTGCCGGCCACCTTATCCCGATGGCCGAGCTAGCGCGGCGGCTCGTCGTGCACCACGGCCTCGCGGCCACGCTCGTCACCTTCACCGACCTCTCCGCCCCAGACGCCCACTCCGCCGTCCTTTCGTCGCTCAGAGCCGCCGACGTAGCAACCGCCGCGCTCCCCGCCGTCCCGCTCGACGACCTCCCCGCCGACGCCCACATCGAGACCAAGCTCTTGGAGTTGATCCGCCGCTCCATCCCGCACCTCCACGCCCTGCTCCGCGACATCAGCACCACCGCCCCGCTCGCCGCGCTGGTGCCGGACTTCTTCGGCTCAATGATGCTGCCCCTCGCCGCCGAGCTCGGCGTCCCGGCCTACCTCTTGTTTCCCGGCAACCTCACCGCGCTCGCCCTCATGCGCAGCGCCGTGGAGCTCAACGACGGCGCCGCTTCCGGCGAGTACTGCGACCTCCCGGACGTTCTCCAGCTTCCGGGGGACGTGTTGCTGCGCCGCGAGGACTACGGGGACGGGTTCCAGAGCAGTAAAGAACCGGTCTACGCGCACCTCATCGAGGAGGGCCGCCGTTACCGCGCCGCCGACGGCTTCTTTGTGAACACCTTCGCCGAGATCGAGCCTGGCTACGTTGAGGGGTTGACGAAGAAGGCGGCGGAGGAGGGTTCGTTCCCGCCTGCTTACCCTGTGGGGCCGTTCGTGCGGCCAAGCTCCAACAAAGACGGCTCGTCGTCGTGCTTGGACTGGCTGGATCAGCAGCCAGCGGGATCCGTGGTGTACGTCTCCTTCGGAAGCGCGGGCTCGTTGTCTGTGGAGCAGACGGCCGAGCTCGCTGACGGGCTCGAGGACAGCGGCCACAGGTTCCTCTCCTCTGGGTCGTGCGCATGCCAAGCCTGGACGGAGAAAACTCCGACTGGGGGAAAAGTCACCGCCGCACCGAGGACGACCCACTGGCGTGGCTTCCCCAAGGGTTCTTGGAGAGGACGAGCGGTCGTGGCCTCGCGGTAGCGACATGGACGCCGCAGGTGCGCGTGCTCTCCCACCCGGCGACGGCGGCGTTCGTGTCGCACGGTGGCTGGAACTCGACGATGGAGAGCGTGGCGGTCGGCGTGCCGATGGTCGTGTGGCCGCTCTACGCGGAGCAGAGGTTGAACGCGGCGGTGCTGTCGTCGGAGAACGTGGGCGTGGCGCTGCGGCTGCGCGCAGCGCAGTCGGACGGGCTGATCACGCGGGAGGAGATTGCGGCGGCCGTGCGGGAGCTGATGGGTGTGGAGGAGAAGGGGCGCGCCGTGCGCCGCCGGGCCGGGGACCTGCAGCGGGCGATGGTGCGGGCGTGCGCGCCCGTGGGTTCGTCCTGGGAGATGCTGGAGGAAATCGCCGGCAAGTGGAAGGCGCCGGCGCTTGGCAGGCACCAGGCAGAAGCAGTAGTAGAAGACTTGCAAGCGCAATTGACAAGTGATGGTCGTCGTCGATGACTCGATGTGCATGTGCATGCTTATGGAGTGATGTGTTGTTACATCCTGAGGATGAAAATAATGATGTCGTCGTGTGTGTTACAAAATTTAGTGTGCGTTTCCAATTTCCATCTTCGTTTGATCTTGCCCTCTTGGGCCTAAAACAAGATATATTGATGGGAAATCTGGCAGCCTCGGCGTTGAGCAGCACACGGGGCTCCGCTTAGAGCCATTTTACCATTCTCAAAACAGACTTGATGGGATGCATATGATGGAATTGAATAACTGAACCATGATGCAGGGATGAAGAACTAGACGTTCTAAGCAAACACATATGTATACAGTATACTTATTATTACATAACCTACCAAAAATTCACGCAAATGGTCTTTACGAAAACCATACAACTACCAGACATGCATGTGGAATTAAAAAAAAGGTACCCAGGGCCTATGGTCATGGCATCACATCACATGACACCATTAAGGCTTCCTTTGGAACAAAGGATTTTCAAAACAAAGGAATATAAAAAATATAGGATTAGAGTGTCATACCATTTTGATTCCTATGGAATGAAAAACATAGAAAAAAATGCTAGATTGATCATTTGGATGAACCATAGGAATGAGATAGACGCAAAGGATTTTTTCCAAGAGGTTGGACCTCATGTTAAAATCCTCCAAAATCTCTATGGAACAAGCTATTCCATAGGAATATCATAGGAATTGTAAAGGGTTAAGTTCAATCCTTTGTTCCAAAGAGCTTCTAAATTATGCTGCAATGCAAGATGCCCGGGCTCTGATCAGCTGATGCTCCTGAAACTCCATCCATCCGTTGCATTGAGTGGGCATTACATCAATCCCTTTATATACATGCTCTCCTTGATACATTGTTGCTTAATTAGTACTACACTTTGACTCAATATAGACCTTACAAGCCTTTTATATATATTTGAAGTACAAATAAAAATATTGAAGTGTTCAAGTAATGGAATCGAAAGTGACCCAATCATTATAAAAAGCACATTGTGGAACATGCCCGTCCAGATTTGTGTCTCCGCTGATGTGTGCGCTGATTTTGTTATTTCGAAATATGCCACCTCATTCTCTCATAGTCGTCACGGGTGGGAACACATCTTATGTTGCCGTGGTAAACACGGTAACACCTAAACCGGTACATAAGGAACTCCATCTAAAACATGGATGGGTAGAGCATGAAAAACATGGATGGATTCGCGCATCTCTTCGAACCTTGGTAGGATAGGCATCAATCTAGGCTCTAGTGTTTCTTCTGTGCAAAATTCTGTTGTTGCTATTAAGAATCTAGAGATAGATAGGATTGTGGTTTCTGCTAATAATAAAATTAAATCTCAACAAAGTAATTTAGTTCCTAATTTTTTACAAGAGGAGAGTGATGATGAGCAGGAAGCTAGACTTGATGCAATTCTCAGCCACACTAGTGGTATTTTAAATGAGAATTTGCATGATATGGAGTACGATCAGCTTATAGATCTATCTCCAATCCATAGAAAGAAAAAGTCTAGTGCTGCCAAAAACCTTAAAAATGGCAAAGTTCCCAAAAAGCCAAAAGCCCCTTCTAAATTTGTTCTTAAATGAAAGGGGTATTCTGGAATAGCAGAGGTCTTGGTGACTTGGCTAAACACAGATTTTTGGCGGATCTGGTTAAGGAAGAGCAAATTAATTTCATCGCTCTTTCAGAAACGGGGCGAGACGACTTTCCGGATCACATTTTAAAAAACTTGTGTGCTGGTCATGACTTCCTTTGGCATAGTATGGCACCACACGGGAGATCCGGGGGTATCCTTGGTGTGGATTTAAGTGTCTTTGATATTGGAGCTATCGCGGAAGGTGATTTTTATGTTAGATTCACCTTACGTATTAAAAATGATGACTTCAAATTTGCGCTATATGTGGTTTATGGCCCAGCGCAAAGTCACAACAAACAAGCGTTTTTAGCAGAACTGGCAAATACTTGCTCAAAGGAATCTCTACCTTTTATCATTGGAGGGGATTTCAATATTATGAGAAGACCGGAGGATAAGAGCTCCGGGATTTTCGACCACAAGTGGCCAAATCTGTTTAATGCTGTGATTGATTCTCTTGACCTAAGAGAGATTGTTATGTCGGGCCGCCAATTTACTTGGGCTGGTCCCGGTGCTGATCCCACTTTTGAGAAGCTTGATAGGATTCTAGTTAGTACCGAATGGGAAGACAAGTTTCCTTTGTCAAAAGTGGAGGCAAGAGATAGAAATATTTCTGATCATACCCCGCTAGTTCTTAATACGAGGGCTTCCACTCATCATTCTGGTCAACATCCTTTTAAATTGGAACGTGGCTGGTTCCTCCGAGAGGGCTTCTATGATATGATTGCAGAGATCTGGCAATTAGAAATGAGTGGTAGTATGCCTTTAGAGCGATGTCAGAATAAATTGTGTAGGCTCAGGCAGCATCTTCGTGGTTGGGCCAAAAATACGGCAGGAACTCTCAGAAAAGAAAAGAAGATGCTCTTATCCTTTTTAGACAGCCTTGATAAAAAGGCAGAAAGTGTTACACTCTCCGATCAGGAGGTTAATTTTAAACACTATCTTAAAGAGCGTCTGGTTCAACTTCTGAGAGAAGAGGAGATTCATTGGTACGAGAGAGCCAAGGTCAAAACTCTTTTAGACGGTGATGACAATACTAGGTTCTTTCATCTTGTTGCGAATGGGAAGCACCGAAAACAACATATTTACAAACTTGAAAATGATCAAGGTGTTGTTATAGGTGACGACCAACTTAAGAGCCATATCACTCAGTTTTATAAGAATCTTTTTGGAAGCCCTGATTTTTCAGACCTCACTTTGATGGAAGATCACACTCATGATATTCCTCTGGTGTCTCAAGAGGAAAATGCTATTCTCGTTAGTGAGTTTACAGAGAATGAAGTGAGGGAGGCCGTGTTCCAGATGGAACACAATAAGGCCCCTGGTCCGGATGGTTTCCCAATTGAGTTTTATCAAGTCTTTTGGGAAATAATTAAAGAGGACCTTATGGCTCTTTTTAGAGACTTTCACAAAGAGGATTTGAACCTCTTTAGTTTAAATTTTGGGATTATTACTCTTATTCCCAAAACACTTGATGCTACAAAGATTCAACAGTATAGACCTATTTGTGTTCTAAATGTCAGCTTTAAAATTTTTACTAAAGTTGGCACGAATCGACTAAATAAAGTAGCTCAAACTGTGGTGAGCCCTACTCAGACTGCCTTTATGCCAGGCAGGAATATCATGGAAGGTGTCGTAATTCTTCATGAAACTATCCATGAGTTACACACCAAAAAGAAAGACGGGGTCATTTTCAAAATTGACTTTGAAAAGGCTTATGATAAAGTTAAGTGGTCGTTCCTTCAACAAACACTACGCATGAAAGGTTTTTCGCCTAAATGGTGTCGTTGGGTCGAGGGAATGGTTACCGGGGGAAGTGTGGGAATCAAGGTTAATGACGAAATTGGTCCATACTTCCAAACCAAACGAGGCCTTAGTCAAGGAGACCCTATGTCACCTATTTTATTTAATATTGTGGCTGACATGCTAGCTCTTCTAATTAAGAGAGCAAAAGCCGATGGACAAATAAGAGGCGTAATTCCCCACCTGTTAGACGATGGTTTGTCTATTCTTCAATATGCTGACGATACCATTATCTTTTTCGATCATGACCTGGAACAGGCAAAAAATTTAAAACTTTTGCTTGTTGTGTTTGAGCAGTTGTCCGGGCTTAAGATTAATTTCAATAAGAGCGAGATTTTTTGTTATGGGGCAGCAAAAGAGGCTCAAGTTTCTTATACAGACCTCTTTGGTTGCAATGCGGGGGATTACCCTTTTAGGTATTTGGGAATTCCAATGCATCATAGACAGCTTCTCAATTCTGAGTGGCATAAAGTTGAGGAGCGTTTTGAAAAAAAAACTCTCTTGTTGGAAAGCTAAGTACCTCTCATATGCAGGACGACTAGTTCTCATTAATTCAGTACTTAGTAGCTTACCAATGTTTATGATGTCCTTTTTTGAAGTTCCAAAAGGGGTCATAAAGAAGTTAGATCACTTCAGATCACGTTTCTTTTGGCAAGGAGCATCAGATAAACGTAAATATCGGCTGACTAAGTGGAATATCCTGTGTCATCCTAAGGATCAGGGTGGCCTTGGAATCTTGGATTTGCAGTTGCAAAATAAAAGCCTTTTGGCTAAATGGTTAGTTAATTTGCTGAACACTGAGGGGTTATGGCAAACTTTACTGGCTAATAAGTATCTAAGATCTAAGTCCCTGACGCAGGTTAAGGCTAAACCTTATGACTCTCATTTCTGGAGAGGTCTGATGAAAATCAAAGACGAGGTTTTCTCCAATGGGTCCTTTTCCATTAAGGATGGGAGTAAACTCGTTTCTGGGATGATATGTGGCCAGGTGCAATGCCGTTCAAAGACAGATATCCGTCTCTTTTTAACATTGTGCGGGATCCGCACGCGACGGTGGCAAAAGTATTGTCTACCCAACCCCTTAATATTTCTTTTAGGAGGGCTTTGGTAGATAATAAATTGGTTGAATGGCATGATCTGGTAGCTCAAATTTCTAATGTCGCTTTGGTTGAAGGGTCGGATTTTTTTACCTGGAACTTAACTAAGACGGGCTCTTATACGGTCCGGTCTTTTTATTTATATATGTTAAGTTCTCAACCGCCCTTTCGACATAAATTAATTTGGAAACTGAAAATTCCTCTGAAAGTTAAGATTTTTCTTTGGTTCTTTCAAAGAGGTGTCATTTTAACTAAAGATAACCTCGCAAGGAAAAATTGGAAAGGAAGTAAGAAGTGTTGTGGCTGTAATTTAGATGGAACCATAAAACATCTCTTCCTAGATTGCCACTATGCTAGAATGGTGTAGAGGATAATCAGTATTACTACCAGTCTAACCCCGCCTAGATCCATAAGTCATATGTTCGGGAATTGGCTTGCTAATCATTCTAAAAAGATTAGACAGTTGATTTGGGTTGGGGTAGCTGCTCTTTGCTGGGCCATTTGGAGGTGCCGTAATGATGTTGTTTTTGAAAAAATCAAGATTAATTCGATTTTGCAGGTTATCTTCAGGGGGGCGTACTGGTTACGCTTCTGGGCGCAGCTGCAGCGTAACAACCAAGCAAAGGACTTACTCTCCATGATGAGCAAAAAGTTAGAGATAGTAGCTTTAGAGCAAGTTAATGGAGGATGGAAGCATAATTTTCGTTTGCTTTAGTGCTTGTTCCTTTTGAACCTTGGTTATTTCATCTATTTTTTGTTAAGCTCTGTAATAAACAGGCTGTGTACGTCTTAGGACGTAGAGGCCGGATGATCTTCATCCTTTATTAAAAAAATGAAAAAGATAAAGATAAGATAAGATAAGATAAGAAAAACGAGAAATCGACATATGAATATATATACATAAGAGCGAACTATAATGATGTGGATGACAACAGGTATATTATACTTTCATCATGAACAAGTGTTTGGTCAAGCTCAAAATTTTTTATGTACATAGATTATGGTAGCCTTGTATTTTCATATATATTTTTTCTTTGAATATTTCAAGCAAAGTTGCCTGTGGGCTGGCTGATCAGCTGATGCTCTTGAAAGTTCTCCTTGATACCCTATTGCTTATTTAGTAGTTTGGCTCAATATAACCTAAAGTGATGACCCAATCATGAGTTCATAGCAAAGAGCACGTATATAATGCAGTGGAACCTGCCCATCCAGATGCTGAGTTTGATCTGAGTATGTGCTAACTTTGTCAATATAAAAACACTAGGAAAGTACCCGTGCGTTGCTACGGGCATCCAAAATCTACAATACAGTACAGAAAATATTCAATAAAAATAATATAGTATCCGTGTGTTGCTACGGGTAAGAAAAAGTTTATATTGCAATGCACATTAAATTCAATACAATAAATATTATTTGAAACACGTACAAATATTGAATAAATATATCATCTGAATCCTACTCCATAACACAGGTTATGTAATTCTTTTTTTTTCAAAATACATCCAAGGTTACATTGTAGCACAAGATGCAAGCAAATCAATTGGTCGAAGCAACAAGCCACTCTTGCCCACTGAATCAGACCAATCTGTATGTCCAATAATGTTGTGATCTAGTCCCATTCAAACTGCACTTCTATTCCTCAAACATAAGTGAACAACGACATTATCGGATCAACCATGAGTAAAAAACTCAAATGCTCCTGGATATAGTTCAGTGACTGAGCTTTATTGGCATAGCAGCATCTCTGCCCAGGCTTCATTAGTGCTTCCAGCATTCTAGCTAAATCTGAACAGCAAGCAACATCATCAATTTCAAGGGCTAGGCATACCATAGTGTTTGCGCTCAATGGCGAATTGAATTTGATGTTGGCACCCCTCATGCTCTCACCCTACACTGCACAGTAACATGATGCTCAAGCAATCAAAGATTAACTGAAAATTTCAATTGCAGCTACGTGTCATCTTGAATCTGGTATATGAAACTATTAGAGAAAGTGATTCCAAGCAGCAGGAAAGAGCTCACTGTGACTACTATAAGTTCGAACCAGCAATTGTTCCCGAGAGCATAATGCCAACCTCTGCCAACCTATCCACAATCCAGTTGAAGAACAGGACACAATTCCAATTCAAGATGCACTCTGCCAAAGAAAGACTTGAATGAGATCATCACATTGCAGCAACAATGATTGTGAGCGAGTAGGCATTCAGTAACGATATATATGCAGTTGGAATTGTGGATAGGTAGAAGCAAAAGAACAGAAGGCTTTGCAGAAAGAGATAGCATGAATGCACAGGGTTAGGCTTCAAACATAGCTATGGAACAAAAACTTATTTAAATAGTGACTGATCTTTACCTTGATAAGTTTTTGAACTGATACAGAAGGCCACTTTTAAATGGCACTTCTTCACTCTTTGTTGGAAACAGCCATACTCCTAGTCTTCGAAGGCTATGAATAATCAGAAACCAGATCTATTATTTCTCAGACATATGCCAGAACTGGTAATGTAAGCCTACTTGATAAGCTCTAAGAATCCAAAACCAGATTGATTATTTGATTATTTCTCAGACACATACCAACTCCACTAATTAGTCCAACTATATACACCAGCATCTCAGTTCCCTTTCTGCAAAATGATGAAACCACACTTATGTGAAATAATGAAACCAATGCACGAAATCTTGTGGGATGCAAGAGAAGAAATACACCTCACATTTCTTTGAATACTTGATGTCCATTTAAATCCAGACTTCTAGGAGAAACACTATTACCTTTCCTAGAGTCCAATCAACATATAATCTAACTTGCTAATATCCAACTTACAAAATCCAGTGCGAAACTGTAAAATCTAGGGAAGGAGAATTACCACATTGCAATAGTGCAGAACCTCGTATCTCTTTATAATCAGCGCATATAAATAAATGCTCTTCCATCCTACTATGTAATTCTTTAACCCGACAAACTAAAAATATTTTAGCATAAGTAAAACAAATAGCAAATACACCAATCATGTGCTTCAAACATGGTAAATAAGATTGTGCGCAGGGCTAATTTTTCTAAGGCAGAGCAGCAGGTAAATCTGTAGGTTGGCTGTAGAGTCTTTCCTCAGCTAGGATTATGTGCAGGGAGAACTTTCTTATCACTACTGGTGATGTTTCATTTTATTCATTCTAAATAAGTGTTAGGGAAAATTGGATAGGTACCATCAAAAGGTTGAATGGTAGAAATTTAGCATTGAAAGATCCTCCGTTATAGCTATTTACCATTCCCGTCAACGTCGATGCATCTCCCGTCAACCATCTCAACGCCGTCGTCCCTCCCCTGCTCGCGCCCGCCGCCATCCCTCCCCCTATTCCCGTTCTCGCGCCGCCCACTGCCCGGCATGCGTGAAGAAGCCGCCCACCGCCGCGTTCACCAGCACCCGCACCTGCGGCACCCACTCGACGCGCACCAACCCACAGATGGCAGCGCGCTTGCGGGCCTCGAACCGTCCGGGTCCAGGAGCATCCTGCCGCTCGTCTCCCGGAGCGCCCAGAGGAAGCGCACGCCAGCGAGCTCCAGCCCCAGCGCAATCTCTCGGACATGCGCAGGCGTCAACGGCGCCTTGCTCCCGAACGCCATGTAGATCACCGACCTCTCTAGCTAGACGTCGATCCACCGCACGAGGCTCGCCGTCTCATCCTCGTTGCCCCTGCAGGCCGCCACATAATTGCTTGATGCCGCGGCGGCGCGTGCGGCGTCGTAGGGGTCGAGGAGGCCGGACGGCAGGACGAGATTGCCGTAGATGTCAGCGAGGAGCGCCGACCTCGCGGCTGCAGCGGCAGACGAGGGCTGCGCGCAGCGCCGTGCCGTCTCCAGCTAGCGGCTGGCGTCCAGGACGCCGAAGATGTTGGGCCGGAACGCGCCCGCCATTTCCTCGGCATCCTGCCGCCGGCACGCGATTGGGCAGGGCGGCGGGATCCACGGCGGCACCATGAAGTGCTCCGCTGCAGGTTCGAGCAGGGGGAGGGACAGTGGCCGGCGCGAGCAGAGGAGAGAGCGCTAGCAGAGGAAAGGAACGAGACGGTGGGCGCGAGCAGGGGAGGATGGCGGCGTTGAGGCAGGTTGACGGGAGATTCAACGACGTTGATGGGAATGGTAAATACCTACAACAGAGGTTCTTTCGGTGCTAAATTTCTACCAATCAATCTTTTGATGGTACATATCCACAACATAGTTCTTTTGATGGTACATATCTAGTTTTCCCTAAGTGTTAATAGGTACATGCATCCTTGATCCATAGATAAAAAAATACGTGCTCAATTAATTAGTCCCCATGATACTGTGGGCCACGGCCACCCTGGATTGACCAATGCACACATGTCCACTTATGAGTTATGACAACCAAGCTTCAATGAAACAGAAAAACATCACAACCATGTGTTCTGGAGTGTCAAACAGAATAAAGACTACACCATGAGTTCCTGCATAAAAAAGAAATTTCTCAAAAGTTATTAAGAACACTAATTTCTAATCTAATAATATGCTTAACAAAGCTACTACTGGATGGCAAATAATACAAGTAGACACATGAATGAATTGTGTCATTTACATCACTGATACAAGATCTCCTGACAATGTGATATAACTACCGTTTTAAGTCTGTCTTATCTACATTTGATTTCAGTTGTTTAGGCAAGTATCCTAGAACATGCAAAAGATAAATCTAACAGGTGTAGAAAAATTCCTACTTTCATGAGTAAAACTAAACAAAGAGAATCGAAATTCAGAATTTTCAAAGTTTATCATTGAAAATAGTCTAATGTAGACAACAATTTGTGCACTAAATTGTTTAGAGCAACTCACCAGTCACCACTAAGCTCTCTGCTAGTGTATTCCAAAGAGATAAAAAGAATAGTACTCACCAATTTGTTGCAGATCGGCAGTAATAGAGCGTCATCATTGTGGACCAAAAGTTGTGCAATGGACAGACAAGAGAAGCAGGGGATCAGAAGAAGCATGGCAAGCACCCCTTGCAACTTGAAAGCATTTCCCCAAACACCTTCCAGGCAGCACAGATGAATGCAGGGAAACTTCTTCATAAATATTTGCATAGCACAAAAAAAAAACTACTGATTAGATAAAAAAATGGAACTGTCGCAAGATCTAGCATTAAGAAATGGCAACATGTATCCAAGAAATAACTATTGCAGTTCACGGATCTAGCTCTTAACTTAAGGGGTGCCTACTGAGTGGAGAAGGAAGAGACAGTAGAACTAAGATCAAGAATACCTTTGCTTTAGCGCTATGGTTTCCATGGCGGCGGAGACGTGTGGCTGGAGAAGATGGTGCGACCGTGTTGGTGCTGGAGATGACGACGTCCCCGGTCTGGATGATGGAGACGACGACTGCGTCGGGGTCGGAGATAGAGAGGGGTCGCTCGTCCTGCTGCTGTGTTGAGCTGGGCCTCGGCACCCACGAGGCGTGGCCAGTTCCAGTGGCAGGGCCCCTAAGCTGCGGGGTCGCCATCGTCCTCGCCCAGCCATGCACGTCCACCACGGCCGGCGTCCCCGGTCTACCCGCCGATGAGCAAGGCCGGCGAGAAAGGCCGCATACTGAGGGGGTGCGGAGGAGGTGGTGGCGGCGCCGCTGCGAAGGAGGCGACCGCAGGGTGTTGGCGTGGCGGCGGGCTTAGGGAAAAACAGAGGGGGTGGAGCGGACGGTGCGGGATCTTGGGAGGCAGGCGCGCGGAGGAAGGGGGAAGGAACTTCGTGTGATTGGGGGAGGAGAGGAGGCGCGAGATTGGGGAGGAGAGGTGCGGGGGTTGTGCGAGGCGGTGCGGGGGTTGTGCGAGGCGGCGCGTGATGCGGGAGTGAGCGTACAGGGGTCAGGGGGTGCGAGGTGGAGGATGAATCGTACGGTGAAAAAAAAAAGAGCAGGTGATGCGGGGTGCGCAAGACAGAGGCACGGGAGGGGCAGACTCACCAGGGAGGCTTCGTTTTTACGACCATATTTTTTCTCCTCTTCAACCTTTTCAGGAGTAGAGATACCGGCCTAACATACTAGAGCCTAAACCGGTAACAAGAACTCCAGCAAAAATATGGACGGACGATAACCATTAAATCATCTAGGTGCATGCAAATTTTGAGCTTGAAAAAAAACTTACGAAAAGATGATCGAAAAAGAAAATCAGTACATGGTAGGAGCGAGTTGCAAATAAGAGATAGAACAGTTGTACCCGCAATTACACTAGTGCTGATTTCACTTTCTTGTTTCCCCTTGCATAAGTTCTTATTCAAACTCAAATTTTACATCCATAGATAATGCACGCGCTTTTCTTATCTATGTGTAGCGAACATGACCTCATATGCCATTTGTTCAAGTTTGATTTTGGTGATTAATGACAACATGATCAATGGGACTAACCATATTGTTGAGCATGTCTCTGTAGACATTTCTAGGTCCCATGGATGCAAAAATACAATATGCCAAAATGAGAAGATAGTATATATTTTGAGGCAAAACCGACAAAGAAGAAATAGAAGAAAGGTGCACCGTCGGATGAACCGACGGTACGTAGGAGGCAAGCGTCGGTGCAAGCGCCGGATGAAGCAGTACACTGCGTGAAGACTGAAGTCTACTTGAAGAACACCGGATGAACCGACGACCCCTGTTTTGCATGTGCCGGATGAATTCTTGGAGGAGAAGCAGCACGTTCAGCAGCACCGGATGAACCGACGGTCCATCGAGGGCACCGTCGGTCTATCCGATGATCAGAGAGATCAAGACAGAGAGGAGCTGGCGCAGGAAGCAGTTGCACCGGATGAACCGGCGGGTTAAGCATCGGTTCATCCGGCGGCCACATGTTTGCTAACAGAGAGGAATTTAACGCGAAGTCTTCAGCACCGGATGAAACGACACAGCGTTGGCTGAAGCGTCGGATGAATGACGTCAGCAGGATTCAACAGTTAAGTGCGGTGGAAGGCAGCAGCTAGTAGCACCGGATGAACCGACGCCAGGAAAAAGCACAGCGTCAGATCATCCGATGGTACTATTTTCAGGAGCTTTGGCCCAACGGCTAGTTTGATGCCTTGGCCTATTTATACCCCTTCCACCCCGTCATTTGAGCTTGCTGGAGTGTGTGGAAGTGCAGAGGAGTTCAAGACTCGTAGAAGATCATACCTAAGCCATCCAAGTGCTAAATTGCTCATCCATAGACTTGCACATACTTTATGTGTGTGCTTAGTGCTAGGCTTAACTTAGGGCTGAGTGAGTGCAAGGTGTGCCTATCTTATGAGGTGATTCTCGAGTGGATCAAGTTGTACGAGGTGCGCCGGAAGCCTTGGAGCCTAGGTGGCTCTCCGGCAAACGTCTTCGACCCTCCGGCTTGGTGTGGAGCGGCAAGGAGCCGAGGACACTTTGTGCGGGGGACGTGGAGACCCCCTTTCCTTGGTGGAGAAGCTCCTTAGTGGAGGTGGCATCAAGGTGACCAAGGCAGCTTGGCGAGTGCCTTCGTGATGAGCCTTTGTGGCAAGTCAAGTGGTGCTCTTGGGAGAGACTTGGTGACCGGGAAGCAATACTCTTGTGTAGAGTGCTTCAACAACGTGGACTAGGGGTGGCTTAGTGCCTACCGATACCACGGGATAAATCGCGTGTCAAGAGTTTGCTTCCTCTCATCCCCCTTTACGTTTCCGCATTACTCTCTTGCATCCTTACTTGCCTTTACTTTCCTATAGTAGTATCTTGCTAGGATTGGCTATAGGTTGCAAAACTTATTTTGGGATGGGAGTTTCACACTAGAACAACCTTAGTTGCACATCTAGATAGCATGTTCTAGTTTATGTTTTGAGCAAATAAAGATAACCCTAGGCTTAAGGTTTTAAGTTGCCTAATTCACCTCCTCCCCCTCTTAGGCTATGAGCATCTGATTCCTTACACTATGTACCCCTCCGTTCTTAAATATATGACGTTTAAGACAAGCAAATTAGTTTATTTTTTAACTAACTAGCATGTCCTCAACGTCATATATTTAAATACAAATGTAGTATAAATTTTAGTTTAATATTTTCATGCATCCATAGACTGGCTGAAATCACAACGGCGGTACGTATGGGAGCTAATGGATGGAGGAGAAGTGGGTGTTGTGCGCCGCTGGGCTGAGGACCGGTGGCGCGACGCGGGCATGGCCAAGAGAGGGTCTCGTCTTGGCAGATGCGGGTGGAAGGCACCAACAGCTCACCTCTACGGGGTTCTATGCTTGGCATATGGAGCGACGGTCTCTGGATGACTTTGCAGAATCCATCTAGGACAACAAGGTTATCCCGCGGTGCAAACACTTCTTGTGGCTGGTGCACCATGAGCGTCTTCCCTCGCCAGCGCTTCTCCACCATCGAAACAGCATCGACTCCGCTGCCTGCTCCTCTTGTGGTGCTCATGAGGACCAATTGCACATCTTGCTACATTGTCCCCGTGTTGCTGCTGTCTAGCGCGCGGTTGGGTGGGTTGCTGCCCCGCACCTGCTCTCCTACTGTGACCTCTGGTCTCTGGGTGATCTGCCGGACTCCTCGGTCACGGTTCAATCTGCCATCATCACCGCCATTCTTTGGAAAGCCCGGAATATGATTGTGTTCCAGGCTACCTTTGCCTCTGCCCGGGACACCTCTCGTCAGATCGTCAAAGACTTGACCCTATGGGCTCATAGGTGCAAGTCTCCTCTCGACTCCTATACTCTGCAGATATGGGTTCAATCTGTTGTAATTTGACATTTTCAATTTCCTCCTGCTTAACCCTCACTCTCTCACAATCATGTAAACAAAAATACTAGTTTACTAATGAAGAGTTCAGACCGGCTTTCTTACCTGTCGTAGTCCCTAAAAAAGGCATCGACAGCAAGTGGAAAACGGTGGCTGCCTGATGGGAGTGCTAGCATTTCTAATTCAGCTTCTCCATGCATGTGCTTCTAACCCAGATGCGCAATTCATCAGTTGTTCAGAGCTTAGACTATATCACTCCGCTTTACTATACAACAACTTTGAATCGCATAGACCAAATAAGTTTTTGCTGAAAATTTGCACCAACCTTACCGCCTAGGCGCCTAGTCAACTATACAGAATGCAAGTGTAGCAAGTTTTGACTAAAAATGGCTCCTTTTCCTTGTTGATGATTCTTGTACTCCTCTTATCATCTATATCCATATAGGTGCACCTCACTAAGAGTCATAACTCTATTTCTCTCAACATGCAAGCCATCTATGTCACCATTCACTATACGTCATGTCACATCCACTAGACCATCTATTCATATCTTCAATTGATTTTCTGTGACTAATAGTATGTCTTTGTGAGTAGCACGTCAAAAACTTCTCACAGTACGTAGAAATACATCTAAGAATGATTTTCTCTCAACAAAATGAACATACTTTCATGTATAATGTTGTTTAAGAAAATGTTAATATGTAATCACTTTGGTATTTCTAATTTCACATTTCACCTTAATTTTTTTTATAACTAATTCCCACAACAACGTGTGAGGTACCACCTAGATTTCATCAACCGTGGGTGACTCGGTTAAACACTTATCCATGTGAAGAATGGCAATTGCCCTCAATGTCTATTCACAGTCGAAGGGCCTATATATAGGCAGTACAAATACATGGGTTGTTACATGTGTGGTGATCCACCAGTCAAACGAATCTACAACAAGGTGAAGCCTATATCTCAGGAGGACCACCGGTGCATGGAGAGGAGGAACGAGTCTCTCGGAGGAGCTGGCGTGATAGCCTCAACCGTGATGGGCGACGTGGTCAGGAGACCGTTACTCTCCAATAGCCCCCCTCAGCCTGGACGTGGCACAATGTTCAGGCTGCGACGGAAATCTTCATGTAGCACACGTGGAAGACCCTTTGTAAAAATATCAGCAAATTGCGATTGTGAGGGTACATGAAGAACCTTTACTTCGCCGATGGAAACCTTGTCACGGACGAAATGTATGTCAATTTCGATGTGCTTGGTTCTTTGATGCTGCACTGGATTGGTCGCCAAATATTGGGCACTGATATTATCACAAAACACCACAGTAGCCTTCTTTGTTGGTCGTCGAAGTTCCTGAAGAAGCTGACGTAACCAACAGGTTTCAGAAACAGCATTAGCGACCGCCCTGTATTCGGCTTCGGCACTAGACCGTGACACAGTATGCTGCCGCTTAGAAGACCAAGCCACAAGATTATCACCAAGATACACACAATATACTGACGTAGAACGTCTAGTATCGGGACACCCGGCCCAATCGGCATCAGAATATGCCACAATATCAACCGAGGAGGACTTAGAGATGTGTAGGCCATAAGACATGGTGTCATGTAGATAGCGCAAGACATGTTTAAGTAGTTGGAGATGTGGTTCCTTGGGATCATGCATGAATAAACAGATTTGTTGCACCGCATACGAAATGTCTGGACGAGTGATGGTTAGATACTGGAGAGCCCCAGCCAAGCTTCTGAATTCTGTAGCATTGCGCACAGATCGGCCAGTGGCAGAGGAAAGCTTTGGTTTTGTATCAATAGGTGTGGTGCAGGGGTTGCAATTTAGCATATTAGCACGGTCAAGCAAGTCATGCACGTACTGCTCTTGGCACAGGAAAAGACCAGTAGGACTAGGTGTGACATGAATTCCAAGGAAGTGGCTCAAGGGACCTAAATCTTTCATGGCAAATTCTTTATTTAACTTGGCTATGACAGAATTCAACAAGGTGGTGGAGCTAGCAGTCAGAATTATGTCATCAACATAAAGCAAGATGTAAGAGGTGGCTGTAGGCGTGTGCAAAATAAAGAGCAAAGAATCTGCCTTCGAGTCTTGATAGCCAATAGAAAGAAGAAATGCCTTGAACCGAAGAAACCAAGTACGGGGAGCTTGCTTCAAGCCATAAAGGGACTTGTTTAATTTGCACACATGGGATGGTTTGGAGGGATCCACAAAGCCAGAAGGTTGTGCACAATAAACGGTTTCAGTGAGATTATCGTGGAGGAAGGCATTCTTGACATCAAGTTGATGAATCAGCCATGACGAAGACGTGGCAATGCTCAAAACAGTCTGAATTGTAGCTGGCTTGATCACCGGGCTGAATGTTTCACCATAATCAATGCCGGGCTATTGTGAACAACCACGCACCACCCATCGTGCCTTGTACCGAGATAATGTCCCATCCGGATGATACTTGTAGCAAAATATCCATTTGCCGGTCACCACATTCACACCTGCAGGCTTAGGAACAAGACACCATGTATTGTTTTTCATCAAAGCATTATACTCATCATTCATAGCATTGTGCCAATTTGGATCTTTGAGTGCTTGGCGATATGTGTGTGGAAGAGGAGAAGGAGAAACAGTGGCAGATAGATTGAAGTGGTGTTTAGGCACCACAATTCCCCCCTTTGCTCGAGTCTGCATATGATGCTGTGTGGACTTGGTGGGGTGCATGTAGCGGGGCAGCATTCGCGCAGGTGTGGGCGCAGATGGCGGGGTCCGCGAGGATGAAGGCGGGACAGTTGTTTGGCGCTGGGTTGATGGCGGTGGTGTGGGATCTGGGGAAGATGCGGCGGCATGTTCGGCAGGGCTACGTGGCGACGAGGCGCTGGCTGGGGGCGAAACCTGGGCTCTCGGAGCTGCCGAGGTTGCCAGCGGAGGGGCGGGCAGCAGGTCCCAAACAGATCGCGACGGATCTGTTGCGGCTGATGCGGGTGTGGCCTGCTGGACAGTGAAAGGAAACTGATGCTCATTAAATGTTACATGCCGTGAGATAATAATTTTATTCGTGGCCAAATCTAAACACCGATAGCCCTTGTGTTCAGCTGAGTAACCCAGGAAGACACATCTACACGACCTTGGAGCTAGTTTGTGGGGTGTGGTGGGAAGAACATTGGGGTAACAAAGACACCCAAACACTCTTAGGTGTGAATAGTCTGGTGGCTGGTGAAAAAGGAGCTGGTAAGGTGTGAGCATGTGTATAGGTTTAGAGGGATGTCGGTTTAGGAGATATGTGGATGTGTGTAGGGCCTCAACCCAATATTGGGACGGCATATGTGCTTGGAGAAGGAGAGTTCGCATGATATCATTAGTTGTACGGATAGCTCGTTCTGCCTTCCCATTTTGAGAAGAAGTGTATGGACACGATAATCGATAAGCAATACCATGTTCTAACAGGAACTGCCGAAGTTCATGATTGACAAATTCACCACCATTGTCACACTGGAGACATTGGATGGATAAGTGGAACTGGTTTAAAACGTGAGCATAAAAATGCTTGATGGTCAACGTGGTGTCGGATTTATTGCGCAAGGGAAAAGTCCACATATAGTGACTATAATCATCCACAAGAACCAGATAGTATTTGAAACCAGTAAAGCTTAGAATTGGCGAGGTCCAAAGATCACAATGTATTATTTGGAAAGGAAAATAAGTAATGGAATTGGAACTAGCAAAGGGAAGATGAACATGGCGGCCCCTTTGACAAGCATCACACACACTAGAGTTTGTGGATTTATTAGTACATGGAAGGGAAAAATCTGAAATTAAGCGAGCTAAAGAATGGTGTCCAGGATGCCCGAGACGCCGGTGCCAAACATCAGCATTTGGAGAAGAAGCAACAAGGGCCAAAGGGACTGTGATCTTGCTCGGGCTGATGGAGTAGAGGTCGCCACCACTACTGGACCTCATTATTTCTCTCCGGCTGCGAAGATCCTTAACAGAAAAACCATGGGGATCAAACTCAATAGAACAATCATTATCCTTGGTGAATTTGCGAACAGAAACAAGGTTTTTGATGATTTTGGGTGTGTGGAGCACATTGGACAAAATAAAATGTGCATTAGGGGAATTGATGAATGCAGTACCCATGCCACTAACAGGAATTGTAGATCCATTGCCAACAATGATATGAGATGAATTTTGCAATGATGAAGGACAATACATAAGCAAGTTACCTTGGTCGCCGGTCATGTGAGTACTAGCACCAGTGTCCATGAACCACTCCCCATTGGATGGCTGTTGAAGAGAGGCGGCATGAAGCGCCTGCATGAGACCAGATGTGTCCCAACTTAATGGAGCAGAAGAAGTGGTCGGCTGCGAGAACACATTGTAGGCTTGATGAGGAGGACGAGTGGGAACACCAGGACCCGTGGCACCAGTCCACGGAGCACGCCAGCCACCGTTCCAGGGAGCACCCCACGGCGGGAAGAAGGAAGCCCAGTTGGGCTGCTGCTGCGAAAACTGCTGTCGACCGGAGTTGCCGTTGTTGTAGTAGTTCCCACGGCCGCCGCCGCAGCCACGGCCGCGACCACGACCATTGTGGCGGCCGCCAGAGTTGGAGTTGGATCGGCCGCCGCCACCACGGCCACCAGAGGTGTTGGAGTTTTGACGATCGCCCGAATCAGATCGCGCGGCCGATTGGTCTCCAGAAGAGGCCGCTCCCTCAGTCGCAGTGAGGGCGGTCTCGGACGTGGCCGTCGTCTTGGATTTGTTCTGGGACACTTCTTCAGCAAGGAGCATCGTGCGCGCCTGGATGAAGGAGGGTAACTGAGGCAGCGCCGGGATCATGGTCTTCAGGGTGTGATAACGAGGATGTAACCCCGCAACCAGCTGGTGGACGAGGGCACGCCCACGAAGCGGTTGATCACAGTCGGCCAGGGCGTCGGCGAGGGTCTTGAGGCGATGACAGTACTCCGAAGCGGAGAGGTCGCCCTGCTGGAGGCCATGGAACTCGGCCTCCAACTGAACAGCGCGACTAGCCTTGTTGGCGTTGAAGAAATCTCCAATCTGCGTCCAGACGGAGTAAGCTGTGGGCTTGTCCTCCATGACCATATCCATAAGGTCATCAGCAAGCGTGGCATGGATCCACATAAGGACAGTAAGATCCGCTTGAACCCAGGCGGAATCGTTGGGGCGCGGATTGTTGGCGTCAACATGGCTGAGAAGATCGAACCGGCCAAGAACGATCCGGAACGTATTACGCCAACGCCTGAATGAAGTGGATTCCATATCAAGAGTGATAGGAATAAGGCTCTTGATGTTAATGTTTTGGTTGGAACCGGAATTGGAAGAGGAAGCTGCGGCAGTAGCGGCGGCGCTCGCGATCTCTGAAATGAGCGCTGCCGTGGTGGCATCGGTGAGAGCAGGGACGGTGGAGCTCTGGGCAACGCCCTGGGTGCCGGTCATGGTTGCGCGCAGGGAATGGAAAGCGAAAGCGAAAAAAAAATGGAAGGCTCAGGATTGATTGGCTCTGATTACCATGAAGAATGGCAATTGCCCTCAATGTCTATTCACAGTCGAAGGGCCTATATATAGGCAGTACAAATACATGGGTTGTTACATGTGTGGTGATCCACCAGTCAAACGAATCTACAACAAGGTGAAGCCTATATCTCAGGAGGACCACCGGTGCATGGAGAGGAGGAACGAGTCTCTCGGAGGAGCTGGCGTGATAGCCTCAACCGTGATGGGCGACGTGGTCAGGAGACCGTTACTCTCCAATACCACGTTCCTTTCGCATAGCCGCCCCTTATCCACTTAGTCAATTTGCATGCTTCTGTATGATCCTGGGGTCACTACTCTCTTAATTAGTCAAATCGTCTCGCGCAAGCCGAATACGACGGAAATTATTTTCTTAATTTGGATTTTTATGTCGCGCGGTAGTTATTTTACGATGTTTATACTTGTAGGGAAAAAATATCAAAAGGTAGGCTTATTCTGTCAGTTTGTCTCTTTGACAGGGCCTAATGTGTGACCAGGCTCCCACCCAGCAGCAACCGGCCCAAGGATGAAAGGCCCCATAACACTGTGAATAATATCCCCAATTCCCAACCAAGTCCGTCTGTGCTCGGCGGTCGGCGGTGCTTATCCTCGCTTGATTCCGAAACTCCACAGAACCTTGCGGATCTAGATGACCATATGGCACAGGCTTATTGGCCGGCCCAAAGCACGATTTTTTGGCTCGAGCATGTGTCCAACACGATTTTTTGAGGCTCAGTCAGGCCGGCACGAGCACGATATCGGGTTAGTGCTGGGCTGCGATCTCAACCCATCGTGTCGCCCCAGCTCAACACGAAAACAATCGGCCCGATGTGGCCCGTTGGGCTGGCACAACGGCCCACAACCCAACTGGCCCAGCGGCCCAATGACATATATAGCGGCACCCCTTCCCCAAACCCTAGCCCACTCCCTCCAACCTCCATTCCGCTACCGCCACCCCTCCTCCGTTGCCGCCATCCCCTCGGCCCCTCCACTGTCGCTCCTCCTCGCCGCGCATGGAGGTGGCGCGGACAACCTCTTCCTCCCCGCGCATGAAGGCGGCGCGGCCGGATCTGTGGCCGGCCACCTTCGCCACCGCCGTCGGCCACATCCGCTGTCACCGGCCCCTCCTCGCCGTGCATGGAGGTGGCGCGGCCCACCTCGCGCCGTCTTCCCCTCCAGCGGCCGCGTTGTCATCTCCTCCGGCGGCCGCGAGTCCCCTCCGTCGGAGAAGGCGAGCTTCGTGGCTTGGCGGCCTCCTTCATCTCCTCCGGCGTCGGTGGCCTCCTCTTCCTCCCCTCCGGCGCCGGCGGCTGGCACGGGCACGGGCACGGACAGCACGTCGTGCCGTCGTGTCGGCACGACACGAAAAATGAGCGTCATGCTCGTGTTGTACCCAGCACGGCCCGTAGTGCCAGCACGGCACGACACGAAGTGGCGTCGTGCCCGTCGTGCTCGTGTCGCATCGTGCTCGTGTTGTGTTGGGCTGGACGACCCAGATGGTCATCTATATTGCGGAGGTCGGAGTGGCGCGCAGAGCAGGACCAGCACCGGCGGCAAGACCGAGTGCACAGACCAAAATAAAAAATTAATGGTGTGATAGCATTGATATGCCGACTAGAGCACGGACAATGTCTGACTGAGAATACATGCCAGCAAAAACTGAATAATAAAATTGCCAAAGATTCCAAACGATCATATTGTGTAGCTGAGAACACTTAGCATAAAAAACCGAAGAATAAACTTGCCATGGCGATCTAGCTGATGTTAGGGCTTTGCTAGTGGTTTTGCATATTCTCATAACATTCACCAACGTCTTGGGGGCATATAATCACTTTATCATCACTCACTAGTCACTATTTGATCTTTATACAATTCATAGGTTCATCCATTTTACATATTTTGTAATTTTCAATATGTATATGGTGGCAAAGTATATTATTTGTTCTTCAAATTTGGGGTAACATCGTCATAGGGCTTCATCACTTGTGTGGCCATTCACCTTTTTTTTCAATATGATTCTACTTCTATTGCAATATGTGAATGTAGTACAAATTGATGCACAATCCATGCATTTTTATTTTTGATTTAGTTCCTCGCTAGAATTCGTCCCACCAATAAAATTTTTTATTACTCCGCCAATGGGTAATTAATCAACTGAATTACACTGTTAGAACTATTTGCTTTGCCGTGAGCCCGCGAGCGAAGCCCGTGCATCTGTTCTTAAAAGATACTAATCTACAAGAACATTTCCCTCTCGCACAAGTGGAATATGACATGATTTGACTTTTTTTTTGTTTTTCTATATGTTTTCGAACTTGAGGTTCTGTAAACATTAAGTGCGAACCTGATTCCGATCCATCGATCTGTCGCAGTGCTGGATCAATGCTAGTAAATATACAATGTTTTGTTTAAACATTAACTAAAACCTAATATTCCAACTTCCAAGCACAACCCAGTAGTTCCTGACACTGGGAATTTTCAGGAATTCCGATATGTAGTTCCAACTTCCAAGAAAAAAAAAACGCAGATTTTTCCGGAAGCAAAAGGAGAGCAACTAAAAGCATTAATTGAAAACAAGTTTTTTTCGAGGAAATTGAAAACAAGTTGTATCGATGAGTCCGTAGTATTTCACTGCTATTAGGACCTTATAAGAACAAGCAGCAGTTTTTTAACTGTCAGGTACTCCATTCGTTCCCAATTATACTCCCTCTGTCCCTAAATATAAGCATTTGTTCATTTTTCTGTTCACGTTTGACCGTTCGTCTTATTCAAAAAAATTATAAAAAAATTATTTATTTTGTTATGACATGTTTTATCATCGTATATATTTGAAGTATATCATAATTCGTTTGACTTTCTTTGACCTCAAGTATAGCAGCTCGTTTTATTAAAAAATTGTAGAAATATAGTCAAATTAAAGTTATTCTTGAAGAACTTTTATTTATAAAGTAAGCCACAACAAAATATGTAATATCTTGCATAAATTTTTGAATAAGAAGAGCGGTCAAACGAATTTTAATTTGGAAAAAAAGTATTAACGTGTACCATTGTAAAAAGAGAATAGCCGAGCATATAGCGTTGGCCATCTCCCGTCGTCTACTCTTTGTTGGGCATTCCCTCTTTGTAAGGTATGCCAAATATCATTGTCCCTAATTTATAAGAATAAAAAATAATTTAAGCTGTTTTGGCATTTCTTAGTTCATATCTTTTGACACATATATACCTAGATATATATAATATGTTTAGATACATACTAATAAAAAAATATATAATTAGAAAAGCTAAAATGACCTACAATTTGAAATGAAGAGAATATATGATTATAGAAAAATAATAAATTGGATGCATGGTAGTGATAAGGACATATTTATTTCAAGAAGAAATTTTGAAATGTTTCTTTATATTTCTCCTGAGGTGATAGGAAACATTATTCCTAACTTGCCCCGAGATTGAAAAGAGGTCACCAAAACGGAGCTGGACCTGGCCATCACGTTGTTGTTCTTGCCAGTGTGGACTTGGACTAGTCCATTGTTATAACTTATAATATATTCTCTCCCATTGTATACTCAATATTCTTCCCACCACCACCCTTGTCTTTCTGTTAGCCTACCTCACTTTGAAATTTGATTCCACTTTAGTGTTAAATATTTCCACCCATCATTAAAATTTACATTTCTAAATTTCGAAGACACCTATGAAGTCAAAGCACCAATTATACACAGCTAGAAGCAAGCTCCATTGAACCGTGGCTATTCGCCATTTGACACGACACAAACTACCACGAAGTGAGGCGCCACCAAAGGCACACCTACCCTACGTGCGCTAGGCGAGGACGGTGACACTTCACCATGGCCGCGGTGACCACCGGTGCAAGTGACACGTCACCATCGACGACGCAGCCCATGTCACCGGCGTGTAGGGAAGAGCTGCCGCCGCCGCAGCAGCAGCAGCAGGTCGTGCTGTTCGCGAGCCCCGGCGCGGGCCACCTCATCCCGCTGGTGGAGCTCGCGCGGCGGCTCGTCGTGGACCACGGCCTCGCGATCACCGTGGTCACGCTGACCGGCATGTCCAACCCGGCAACTGACGCCGCCGTTCTGTCCTCGCTGCCGTCCTCCGCCGCGACCGTGGTGCTCCCTGCCGTTTCCCTCGACGACCTCCCGCCGGACATCGGCTTCGGCACCCTCATGTTCGAGCTCGTCCGCCGCTCGCTCCCCCACCTCCGCGTGCTCATGGAGGGCCTCAGCGGCGGCACGGTGACTGCGCTCGTATGCGACTTCTTCGGAACCGCGGCTCTGCCGGTCGCCGCCGAGCTTGGAGTGCAAGGGTACGTCTTCTTCCCCAACAGCTTCGCGCTGATCTCCATCATGCGCCACATCGTGGAGCTCCACGGTGACGCCGCCGCCGAGTACTGCGACCTCCCGGACCCGCTCCCGCTCCCCGGCGGCCCGGCTCTGCGCCACGACGACCTCCCCGACGGGTTCCGGGACCGGACGGATCCTGTCTATGCGTACCTCGTCGAGGAGGCGCGGAGATACGGCCACGCCGATGGCTTCCTTGTGAACAGCTTCGAGGAGCTGGAGATCGCCATGGCGGAGACGTTCAAGCGGGACGCCGAGGATGGCGCGTTCCCGCCGGTGTACCCTGTGGGGCCCTTCGTCCGGTCGAGCACCGGCGAAGAGACAGATGAATCGGCGTGCTTGGAGTGGCTGGATCGCCAGCCGGAGGACTCGGTGGTGTACGTCTCCTTCGGCACCGGGGGCGCGCTGTCCGTGGAGCAGACGGCCGAACTCGCCGCCGGGCTGGAGGCGAGTGGTCACAAGTTTCTCTGGGTCGTGCGCATGCCCAGCCTCGACGGCAACCCCTGCGCGTTGGCGACGGTCCCCGGCGAAAAGGACGACCCGCTGGCGTGGCTCCCCGAAGGGTTCTTGGAGAGGACGAGGGACCAGGGCCTCGCCGTCGCGGCGTGGGCGCCGCAGGTGCGCGTGCTCTCCCACCCGGCGACGGCGGCGTTCGTGTCCCACTGCGGGTGGAACTCGACGCTGGAGAGCGTGGCGGCCGGCGTGCCGATGGTCGCGTGGCCTCTGTACGCGGAGCAGAAGACGAACGCGGCCATCCTGACGGAGGTGACCGGCGTGGCGCTGCGGCCGGCGGCGTCGCGCGGCGACGACGACGGCTTGGTGCCGCGTGAGGAGATCGCGGCAGCGGTGAGGGAGCTCGTGGAGGGGGAGAAGGGAAGAGCCGTGCGCCGCCGGGCGAGAGAGCTGCGTGAGGCTGCGGCGCGGGCGTGGTCGCCGGAAGGGTCGTCGCGGCGGGCTCTGGGGGAAGTCGCCCGCAGGTGGAAGGCGGCGCTTGTCAGTGGGAATGGAAAGATTGCATGATTCGTGTTGTTTCTCCATGAACAAGATGGTGTACGTGTCTGGATGGATTAGGCTGTTTTCTGTCAATCAAGGAGATTGGATTAAACCTCTTGCTATCTAAAACTCCTCTCTCTTAAGAACTTTCCAAGCAGTTTTTATTTTTAGTTAATAGCATTCAATGGGTGTGGTAATTACTGGACTGTATCAGACTTTCTTGCTTGCGTAATTTTTTCTGAAAACAAATCTCACCAACCCATTTGATATTTTAATTTGGGAAAATAATTCTGTGCGCGCCGCGCGCACCAGGGACGGGGTGCGCCCCCCTCGTGGCGTCCAGCGATTGGACGTGCACGCGGGTCCCTCGCGTCCCACGCGCGCGGCTCGCTGCTTTGCTCGGCTCGTCCGCTCTGCGCCCACTGCTAAGCTCGCTGGGGCAATCTAAACTTTGACTCTACAGTAGCAAAATGGAATCTATGAACATTGGTAAACTTGTACTTTTATTTTTTGAGCTAGATGTTGGAGGTAAATAATTTTAAGAGAGCTAAAAAATTGATTGCAACATTGGATAGTCTGGGCGCCATTCAGTTTGCCCCAGCGAGCCGAGCAGCGGGCGCAGAGCGGACGAGCCGAGCAAAGCAGCGAGCCGCGCGCGTGGGACGCGAGGAGGGACCCGCGCTGGACCCGCGCGCTCGTCCAATCGCTGGACGCCACGAGAGGGGCGCACCCCGCCCCTGGTGCGCGCGGCGCGCACAGAATTATTTGCCTTTAATTTTGCTGTGTTGAAGGGGTAGGAAAAAGAAAGCCCTGCGGCCACTTCCAAAAGGAAATGAAGAACTTGTTCGATGTTCCCATGCAATTTTAAAGTTTTCGTCGGATCTATGCTTGAACTTATTGGATATGTATAAGTATAACACGGGCTAACTATAATGAAAGTTATTCCACTGTAAAACTATCCCAGCGTAGAAAATTTCGTTGCACCTAGCGAACTTGAGACCAATTGGGTCGCTCTGTGCTAACTGATCCAGTTTCTATCAATGAAATAGGCATATCTTGTGCCCGTTCATTTAAAAAAAAAACTGGTCTGGTTTCAGGAAGATTACTACTGAAGAAGAGGAGTGATGGCTCAGTCCTAAACAGGATTACCGTAGTCCGGATTCAGGAATGAAGGATCGAATAGGGGACCAGAGTGGGGGAGAGTGAATGGGAGCCAATAAAAATTCTTCCCGAAGGACGAACTCGGCTTATACCCCGATTGCCACTCCGAGTACTCGCACACACCAGAGAAGCTCTAGACTAGGCACACACAAGCCCACAAGTCCTAGAGACAAGCCTTGAATCAAACCGCGGAAGCACAAGACAAGAATCAAAGTACTTGGCAAAATCTGGAAACGCCAGGCGCGGACCGTCCGGCTGGTACGGGCGGACCGTCCGCAATGCAGTGGCGGACTGTCCGGACCGTCTACGCAGACTGTCCGAAAACTTTAGCAGAACCACCAGAGACGCACCGAGAAAATTGGACTGTCCGGCTGAGCCACGCGGACTGTCCGCCAGTGTCGCGGACTGTCCGTGAAGGCAGCGCGGACCGTCCGTCCACCTCGCTGGAAACCCCAGACAAACTCAGCTCCACCCCAGACAAAAAACTCGACCCGGCGGACTATCCGGCAACCCCACGCGGACTATCCGCAAACCGCCTACAACCAAACCCTAGGGAAGAATCAGATCGAAACAAGAACGCGCACGAACAAGCGACGAACTGCGACGAACTGGCCCCTCGCGGACTGTCCGCGTGCACCTGGCAAACTGTCCGCCGCGCGCGAACAGAACCAAAAACTGCTCGAGCTCGGGAGTCAACTCCACCTTTCCATCACCGGATCTCCCAAACGGCTAGAGCTCTTGAGACAAGATTTTGGGGAGATGAGAAGCGTCACTAGATGAAACTATGCTAAAAATGTCGACCTCTAACTCACTAAATCACCGGGAATCGCGGATCACACGAACCACCACCATGAACTCGGGCTCCAACCAAAAACGCACGAATCGAAGGTGTTTCCCGGCGTTTGAGGGGTCAAGATCACACACAAAGATGCGCAAGGCATCCATCCATGATCCCCTCAAAGAAATTCGAGAAGAAACGCCCTCAAATCCACGAATCGAGCGAAGAACGAAACCCCCCAAAAATAGCCCCGAAAATGACACGAAAATCACAGAGGACTAGGAGATCACTGCAACGTCGAATGCTTCCATACATCCAGAGGTCAGAGTCTATACAAGAATCTAGCCTAAGGAAAGCAGAGGAAAAAGAAGCAGTTCAGAGCAATCTACCGGGGGAGGAAACCCTAGAGTCCAAGAGAGAGATGCCATGCACCTCTCCGCTATTTATACGAAGTCCTTCGGAGGGAGGTAAATGACCACGCTATCCCTACAACTCAAATAGAAGATACAACTCCTCAGGGGCATTTAGGTCAAGTCTTCATCGAGCGGACACGCTTCCAATGCGGCCTTGCTTAGCATCGACGCAGGCCCCGCGATCACGCCACACGCCCCCCGCCTCGAAGCTTCCCGAAGCTCCCGGATCACCGTCTCCGTCGTCTCGGGCCTCCGGACTTGGTTTTGAGGCCCAAACCAAGAAACCGTCCACCGATGGTTTTGTGGGCAAACCAACAAACCCCGCGTGCAAGCTTCGGACTCGATCCGCTACCTTGCACCGGCCCATGTTCACGACTTCAGCCTGCCAGTCTTGCACCGCACGGCTCGCACTTGACCCCATCGGCCACCGGGTCCATCAAACCAAGCCTACTTATCTCTCCATCACCCGAAGGCCGCCACAGCTAAGGCCTTTCGCGCTTGTTCTTCACCTGCACCGACATGAGTCAAGCCGCAACCTGTACCTGCACACTTAGCCAAGCATCAGTCCACACAACGTTGTCAATCACTCATCACTAAGGAGCGACCCTCCACTGATTCTCGGACACACCTGAGACAATGCTCTTCTCACATCATTCGTGTGCCAGTGTGCCTGTTCAAGCAGATATGTTGGGAACCAGGAATTACAAGCGAATATACAGAAGATATTCTACGGTCACATAACAATGATATTTAGTTGTAATAGATGAGTCGTGTTCATCCACAAGGATCAGGGGTGTATCTTCTTTCTTGGTCATCCCTACAGCAAAGATGCCTCACGAGTTGCGTCACTGTAACTAGTGCCACCACTGACCACCCTGGTCATCGCGGACTAGGACGTTAGGCAATTACAGAGTATTATTTGTCATATACAACCCCGATCTTAAATATATGACATTTAAGACAAACAAATTAATTTATTTTTGAACTAACTAACTTATTCTAAACGACATATATTTAAGAACGGAGAGAGTATATGTAACTAAGTCATCTTGTCACATCCTTCTCAATAACATGTTTCTTCTACGGTTTGGGATATTTCCATTTATAGTACACTTTTTTTTCCTATCAGTAGAAGTTGAATGGAGTGGTCGGCACCCTGGTCATCGCGGACTACGACGTTAGACCATCCACATTCGTCGTCCTTCATTTCGTCCTTCAAAACCGAATATACCATCCCGGTCATCAAGATTCTCTCATTTATATTCACTTCTTCCGCATTCGTCATCCTTTGCAGCTCTGCTGCTCCGGCCGCCCCCCTCTCTTTCTCTTTCTTCCTTCTCTCGCGCACGCCGGCGCTCCCCTGCTCCCGCGGCAGCGGGCGGACGGCAGGGCCCTGGCTCCCTGCTCCAGCACCGGCAAGTAGGGCCCCGACGCCTTCCCTCTCTGCAGCTTCCCCGGCAGGCCAGCGCGAGGAGGACGGGCAGCGGCGCGGCGGCGCATCCGCGACGGCGGGTGGCAGAGTAGCTCGCGGGCCGGCCATGGCGCCCTCCTCTGCTCGCCGGCGTGCGGCTCTCCAGCGCGGCGGGGACGGAGAGGAGATGAAGCAGGGGAGTTCCGACCGCGCGTGTGCGAGCTCCTCCCCTGTTCGCCGGCGCGCGGCTCCCCAGTGCGGCCGGCGGACCTCCCCGCGGCGACCCGGCGAACCTCCCCACGGCCGGCCACGCTTGAACCTCCTCCCGCCGCGGACCTCCTTCGCATTCCGCCTCCATCCACCTCTGCCGGCTCTCCTCGGCTCCTCCGCTGGCGCTGGAGAAGGGGCAGCGCACGGACGCGGCGCGCGGCGAAGATCCGCCGTCTGGCTTCTGCGCGGCGCTGGAGCAGGGGCAGCCTCCCGTGGATCCGACGGACGGTGACTCGGCGACGGATCCACCATGGCCGGCCATCTCCCCGCGGATCCGCATCGGCCGCAAGCTCGGGACGGCGATGCGGGGGCAGCTTCATCCGGCGCGAAGCAAGGCGGCGACAGGAGCGAGATGGGACGGAGGCGATGCGGGCGCGGCTTCATCCGGCACGGAGCAAGGCGGCGACGGGAGCGACGGGAGCCGTGGCCGCGGAGAAGCAGGCCGTGGCGCGCACCAACGACCCTCCGGCCGGCCCCACGCCACAATGATATCCCGGACGTCCTCTAGCTCCGCCAGATTTCCAGTTCGGAAGGCCGGTCTTCATTTTCCCGTAAGCTCTCCAGTCCCGCGCTGCGGGGTGTTTTTACTGGATAGTACAGCGGGACAGGGATGGCGGGGGGTATCCCGTCTCCCAGTGCGGATGGTCTTAGGCAATTACGGAGTATTATTTGTCATATACTACCCCCGTTCTCCAGTTCGGAAGGCCGGTCTTCATTTTCCCGTAAGCTCTCCAGTCCCGCGCTGCGGGGTGTTTTTACTGGATAGTACAGCGGGACAGGGATGGCGGGGGGGTATCCCGTCTCCCAGTGCGGATGGTCTTAGGCAATCACTTATACTTCAAAACTTCCCCCTCACGTGGAAGCTTCCTCATACCATATTTAATTGTGCCCGCTAAGATTCAAACTCGAGACATATTACACTGATACCATATCACCAACCAATCCAACCCAAAAGTTGATTAGAAAAGGTGGACAATTTATTTATACTCACACAAATAGTACATCACTAGTTTTGAAGAGCATTATGTGGCTTATCTACTGAGAAAGTCATCGATTGTGCTACTTATTGCTATTATAGATAGAAGGCTGATGGGAGAGATCCCAGGGAGGAGAAAAAGAAAGAGGCTCAAAGGTAGAGTTCTCATCCGAGAAGAGTGGTTAGCCTCAGAGAAAAGGTATATTCACATTTAGATTTCTATGGAAATAGCATTTAGTCAGTTACTGAAAGGGTTGAGGTTAGATAAAACTGAAGAAAGCACAAAATTAGAAAAGGTAATCTTTGTGCAAAAGGATCTTGAATTTCAGGGCATTATATGTAGCATTTGAAGTGGTTATGAAAAGTTTGTTTATTGTACATGTTGCTAATTTACATCCTCAATGATGTCACAATGATGTGAAACGGGAAATGAAAATTCATGTATAGGCTGGATCAATTTGGTGGCTAAAATCGCTATACAGACTAGACACAAAATCTCAGCATAGGGTATACTCGCAATCAAGAAGACGGGTCAGGATCTCTTGGCAGCTTGGACGCCTCTCCGGTTCTGCCCAGCAATCTGTTAAACAAGGATGTAACATGAGTAGGTCAACATTAGGTGCCCGAATAGAATTCTAGAAAATCAGTGTACTTTGCAATGGTCACAACAGTTCAAAAGTGAGATTTGATAAATGGATGTCTGAACTCTAGGCTGCTGATAATGCCCCCTCTGTTCGTAAATGTATGATATTTTAGACATCAACATGGCCCCCAACACAAAATTTTGATCACCAATTTTTGTATGAAAATGATTTCGAAAATTAATAAATTATATGAAACTACTCTTCAAACAAATTTAAAGGCTGTGTCCACTGAACAATTCAAATAGTTTTCTTAAATCCACAGTCAAAGTTAAAAGGTGTTACTGCACTCACACGCATTCTAGCACGTGATGCATTTCTTGAAAATAGATTTCATAAAATAAATTCACCTTCACCAGTCTCTAGAGAGTGGGAGTTTCTCATAGGCAATGCTTGAAAATTGCAACATGTATCATGCATGATCATTATAATGTATTATTTCACAAACTACTTGGAATTTGGAAAGTTGGAATCTAGGCAAACCACAATGGAAATTCCAAATTGATGCAGGATTGTACCAACCAAACTTTCATAAAGGAACACAAACCATACCTGCTATCAAGCTTCCAAGAGGTCCATCTGGTATTTCCAGTCTCGCCCCATCATTTGCAACAGAGTAAACAATCTAACATGTAGATCAGGAGACAACATATTCTACGTGAGTTGGTTGAATTTAGTCACAACTATTTTTTAAATACAAGCCTTGGAAAATTATGGTGCCTACCTGAACAGGAGGTATTCCTTCCCAAGGTCTACTTAGAGTGCAAAGCTCCCACATGATAACGCCAAAGCTGAAGATGTCACATTTTTCTGTGAATGGTTCATTGCGAATGAGCTCAGGAGCCATCCACTCTGGAGTCCCCGCAGATGAGTTGTCATCCATTGAGGAATCAGACATTATTCGAGAGAGCCCAAAATCACATATCTTAACTGTCCAGTATTTGTTAACAAGGCAATTTGCACTCTTGAGATCACGGTGAACAATCTTTAGTCGGTGCATGCACATGAGGCCCCTTGTACAACACAGAAATAAAGAACATAAAGGGAGGATATAGCAAGGGTTGAACCATCTGAAAAACTAAATGCATTGAACAGTCCAGATAACCAGAGGCATTGAGCATGCTCACCTACAGATATCACGGAGCATCTTTAACCTCCTCTTCCAATGGAGCTTAATTTTAAGCGTTTTTGAATGAATCAAACTGTACAAAGAACCCAATTCCATGTACTCAGTGACTAGGGATAAATGAGGAGGCTGCATACATGCACCAAGGAAGAGTATGACTGCAGTACAAAGAAAAATAAACATATTTAGCATACTCTACAGAATGTAACATAAGTTCTTTTCTTTATGAAATAGGAACCAGCAATCCTGAAAAGGTTGTAATCAAAATTAACTAATTGAATTTGAAACTAAACTAGTGTAAGTTCAATGTTGAGGCATTACCATTGGGATGTCGAAGTCGGCTGAAAAAAAAATGAGAAATTAATAAGAGGACGATCTTTTAGACAACTCATAACAAAAAGTCAATGGACTAAGATATAGGTAAAACCTAAGTATTGAGATCTCGTTGCAGAAATCTTTCATATTCTCTGTTGTTAAATCTTGCTCCAGGAATACTTTTATAGCTACGTCTGTTCCATTCCAGAGGCCACGAAAGACTTCTCCAAAGAACCCTGAATATGCATATGAGTTACTACCCCAGAATCAGGTGCCACATAAAGCAAACACAGAATCTATTACTTCAAATTCATTATGATTTTTCTCGATACTTCTGATGATGCACCTGCCTTTAAGACACTTCAGATGAAGCAGTGCATCCAAAATATAGCAAACATTAGAAAACATGAAAGAATACTTGCCTACTCCCACACGAATGCCAACAGTAATCTCTGAAAACTCAATGCCCCATTCCTCGTATGGCAATAAAGGTTTGTTCAGAAATGGTGAAGATTGGAACACCTTATTCCAAGTTGACATCAGATCAGCTTCTGTAAAGTCAGATGCCCCCCTGAGGTCAGAGGCAAGGATACTTGACCTATGGGGTGATGAAGGTAGTGACACTGCTTTCTGACTATTAATTTGTCTTCTCAAACCCTCCAGTGCGCTTGGTCGTCTTATAGATACTTCATCATCATTGGAGTCACCAGCAGTCTCCTATATAAAGTATAGGCCATAACAACAATTAAACCCAAAACTAAGTAATTCAGACCTTTCAACTGATTTTGGGTTTACTGAACAAAAGAGTGCATACCATTTTCTAGTATAAGAAGTAGATCAAGAAAACTTTATTGAAAATCAAAAGAAGACATGTCAATAACTAGAAGGGCAGCAAAGAACTAACAAGCATACATGGAGGTGTTCAGAAGGAACAAGTGTCACCTTAAAGCATCACAGAGCGTAGACATGGTTATATGCAAACCAAAAGAAAGCAAGCACAAACTAAATGCAGATGCACTTGGGAAATGCAATTCTAAGAGGGCCGTCGAATTCTGGTCCAGTTTGTGATCACTTCAATGCTGGTCTATGTGGCCATTAAGGCAGTCAACAAGCTAAGAAGAGGATTCCTCTAGAGGAGGGACGAGAAAGGTGGTCACTGTCTCGTGGTGTGGACCAAAGTGCATCTGCCCAAAGAGCTGGGGGGTTAGGGATCTCAAATTTGCAAAATCTTGGTTGGGCTCTCCGGATGAGATCATTATGGCTTCAGAAAGATCCCACTCGCCCCATGGGCGGCATTTCAGGTTCAGGTTCCTCCCTGTGTTCATGCTTTATTCTCTATAGCTATTATGACAGAGGTTGGTGATGGAAAGAACACCTTATTCTGGTGTGACCGCTGGATTCATGACCAACGGATTATCGACCACGCTCCACAAGTTCATGCCTTGGTCTCCAAAAAGGAGACCTCATAAGCAAACAGTGCATGACTCCCTATCATGGGTCTCGGACATTCAAGACGCCTTGACCGTGGGTGTGCTCTCAGAATATCTGGCTCTCTGGGATTTAATCAGTGGATGGTGTTGCAGCCTGATGTAACTGATACATGTTTCACTTTTCTGAAATGGGTAATATTCTGCCAGTTTAGCTTATGAAAACCTCTTACAAGGAAAATATCATTTTTCGCTCTTGGGCCAGGGGCTCCAGGAAAATGTAATTTTTTTCTTGTGGCTGATAGTCCACAACAGGTGCTAGACAGCAGAAAGACTTGCTAGAAGGAGGCTCCCTCACCCACATTGCTGTCCTCATTGTGATCAAGAAGAAGAAACCATTAACCACCTCCTCCTAGCATGTGTATTTGCTAGATAAATCTGGTTTAAGCTTTTTTAAAGTGTCAGCCAGCAGGCACTAGCTCCGCAGATTGGGGAGGTCTTTTTTGATGATTGGTGGGAAAGAGCAGTTTGCGGAGCAGAAGAACTACCTAAGGCCCTCAATTTTCTGATTATTATGGGCACTGGATCTTATGGAATCACCTAACCTGGCTAGATGTGTCTTTGGTAATAAATCTCCTAACCTGGCCTAGAGCTCTAATGCTTGCTGGCGAGGAAGTATTTCTTACCTCCTCGCCCTTAGACAAGATTAGGTGCTGGTAGTGTCGGTCGTGCATCTCTTTTATAAGGCGTGTTAGGTTCACGTAAAACTCTGAAGGTGTGTGTTTTAAGGGTTATTTCCCTTTTTCGTCTGAATATAATGATACGCAGCTCTCCTGCATGTTAAAGAAAATAAATGCTCTTCTCATGTTGAAGGACGTTGTACATTGTAAATTTGCATGATCTCAAATTCTGAATAGTAGGGTTCACAATCTGAACTATCCTGACAAGGCAGACAAAAGCAGCTCTGGATATCGGCAAGGTTTGCAGGAAAAACTATGACCACCAGTAGAATCTAGTGAAATATGTTTGTAACAGGCACCATTTTGGATAACTGCATGGTCTCCAGGATGTAACATTGGGCTCCAATGTCCACTGTACTATAGTATATATAAAAGATACAATTACAACATAATGAACTTGAAATAGGATGCAGCACAAGTTCTTTAATACTTTTATAACACCAGTATTCTGAACATCTGCAAGATTAATTTCACAAGTTTCTGAAATTTGTATACTGGAACTTGATAAAATAACAATGGTATAGAAGTATTGAGAAAAATGAAACGAAATACACCAATGGAGACACAGAAATGCCCTGGGATAGCAATATACTTGAGATAGTAACATACGTGTTTATGTGAATCATTTGAAGGTCCAAGACTACCATCATTCTGCCCCCTTGAAAGGCGATTTTGTCTCATGCTTTCACTCATTGCTCGAACAGCTCTGGGAACAAGCAAAACATACTTCTATGTCAGCCAGGACAGATAATGTCCCCTAAAGAACCAAAAAAATACTTGCCAACTAGCTTGTGGCCAATTAGACAAAGCAATAAGATGCATGTGACAGTTCTGTGATTACAGAAAAAGCTAAATGGTACAAAAGTGAAAACACCACAAATAAGATTGAACTTTTCATCATGGCCACCAGAAAGGAAATACAATAGGTGGTCCGATGGAGAAATGCAAGGTGCTATAATACTGAACTTTGGATTAAAATAGAAGGAAACCTCAACATAGCACACACACTAGAAAGATTAAAACTGTTGTATATAGACATAAGTTTCTGAAATATAAATTTATCATAGACGTGAAACATAATGTTAATAAACAGCTACTCTTTTGTTGTTTTTTATTGTCAAAACAGACGTTTTGGTCCCTTAACTTTACCCTGAGGTCAAGTTCATCCCTCAACTTCTAAAGAGAGATGAATGCCACCAGTTCAACTGCATATTCTCTAGTACTCCCTCCGTTTCAAAATACTTGTCATTCTAGCTTTTCTACATACACTCTCTTTGTTATGCACCTAGATAGTTAGTATGTCCACATACATAATAAAGAGAATGTATCTAGAAAAGCCAGAATGACAAGTATTTTGAAACGGTGGAAGTATTAACTTAGTTTGGCAAGAGAGATGAATGCCCGATGCCAATTAGTATTTGTGTAGCTTATTATGACTGCTATGATGTCATATACATTTATTTAAAGTTGTCAAACTTATTCCATTTTCCGTACGACTAGTCTTTGCTTGATGATTTATTTTGACGTCCTAGCTTATCCACATCCAGCTCCTTCTGTCTCCTGTGCGTGCTTGTGCTGTGATGGTCCTAGTGCTTCTTCTGTGTGTTGTTAGATGGACTGTCACAGTGCTAGATGAAATTGAGGGGAAAATAACTCAAGGGTAAAATTGACTTTTCATATAAGTCTCATATCAGCATGGAGTGCACATCAGTCCAAGGACATATTTGACTTGTACTAAAGTTGAGGGACTAAATTGGCTGATTTTAAAGTTAGGAGACGAACTTGACCCTCGAAGCAAAGTTAGAGGACCAAAACAGCTATTTTGCCTTTTTTTTTTAATTCGTTTCATTAGTTGTTCAAAACGGGGGAAATTTGTCCTATTGTCTTAGAGGGGAACCGAGGTTTTACTGAACTTGTGTTGTAGAGTAATAAGACTAAAAGCACTGCATTTTCACAGGACTTAGCAGCTGACCACATTTTGAGACATATCTGGTAGTACAGAGAGTTGAAATCATCTTTGCCAACCTCACAATATCATCACTGATTTCAGGGGTAATACTTATACTTCTTCTCCGTGTTGTACGTGTATTTGATGTTGATGCGCCATCTGACCTAAGAGCAAGACATGTTTAATTAGAATAAAATAAAGCAGTACTGCCTAATTAAAATATTGACTACACTAGTGTTAAAGCCTTTATAGCCCAGGGTAACTTGGCTACCAAAGTTAAGCATAAGTTCTATTTTTTACTGCTATAAAAGATTTGGTTGCTGAGTACTTTTGTTTTTTCTTCCTTCCCATCCCTCACAAAACAGCATGTAACTACAGGGAGTTCCAGTAAGTGGTCCCCTTCTACAAAGTCAAAAAAAAAAGTTCTAACAAAGGACAAGAGAAAATGTCTCAAACAAAGAAATTAATTTCTAAAAAATTGTAATCTTATCTCAAGAACTTTTACATAGTGAGAGGGTTGAGCCTATAATGCAAGCTAGGCATGTCAGCGTAGGCATGATGCATGCAGCAGCAGATCTTGGCCAGGAGCAGTAGCCGCAATGAAGCACTGTGTTAGCAAAGCACAACAATGAAGGCATGATAAAGGCCATGGCCGGACTGAGGAGCACATGCCAAATCCAGAAACAGTGGTTTACCTGATGGAAATAATGTGATTCTTTTCTATTTGTACTGGCACATGATATTCAACTTCACATCATAGAAAGGTGAGAAATTTGCTTAGGCTCTATTTGTCAAACAAGAGATAACAGGTACAGTTTTGTGGTTACAAAAATTGATGCTCGTGTCAGAGCCAACAATTTCATAGATTTGCAGAAGTTCAAGTTATATGGGCCCGTTTGTTTGAGCTGCAGCTTTTGGTTCTGAAAAGTATACTAGCTTTTAGAAGATGTGCTTAGCTTTTTGAGCTCAAAAGGCTACGGAAAGCTCATAAAACTGAGCTTTGCACCTTTTCATATAAACTCAGCTTTTCTCGGCTTCCAGCTTTCGGTGCACAAGAAGTTCACTATTTGTTTGAGCTTTTGGTTTGCCACGCTGAGAAGCTGCCAGGAAGCTCAAACAAACAGCATACTCCACTATATGACTTCTCCATGGATCAAGAGCATATTTCAAGAAGAGAAGGGTAGCCACGAAAAATAAGATGAGTATTGTTGTCAATAAAGAGCAACCAAAATGTTTGTTTTTGTGAAAAAAAAAGAAAAATGTTAGCTACGAACATGTGGATCCTGCAGCCTTGTGATTGAGGTGCGCCAACAAGGATTGGGAAACCGGGTCACACACATGTTAAAACCGGGTCAGTTTGGGAATTTGGTGTTTTACATTTGTTTTGACATTTCAAGGATGCAAATTATACAGTATTGGAACTTAAGAGTGTTGATAAACATTTTTTTAATGTTTCTACTCATGATTATTTTCACACCATAAGGCATCTGTGAATCAGAATTAGATGCTTTGTTTTGGGATGAAAACACTGAGAATCAGAATTTAGAATTTGCTTTTCTGGTTAGTTCAGACTGAAAAGAAAATACACAACAGAGACTTACTGAGGTACCTTGACACAGCTACACCGTTGCCGGATTGTGTATCACCAAGCATTGAGCGCCCACGAACTCTGAACAATGGATGCTCTGGACTACAGGAACAAAGAAAGGCATTTGAGGAAAAGCAATCTTATCTGTGAAGGACTCAATGTTCTAGATTTAACTGTGTATACAAATACGGGGGGAATATCACACATAATGTAGTAGAAAAGAGACAAATAAGTAGCAGGATAAAGCATCCATATAAAACTCAAAACAAGGAAAATTGCACTTACAGCACCTTCACTTCTCTCTAGTCATTTCAGTGTTGCTGTACTTCTAAATGAACCTTAATCCCCCCCCCCCCCCCTAAAGTTTGAGACAGCTAGTTTATGTCATACCAACATGCCACTAGCAATAGAAATGCTTGTTCTTAGAATTTCAAACTCCAAGAGATATCCAGTTACAAATTTATGAGTGATGATACATTTACTGACATAATTTTCAAGCAGCCCATTTAATTATGCCAGCACGCATGGGTGGTGCCAGAAACAGATCATGCATGTGGCTGCACAGTAGTTTTTCCCTAGGTCCTTTGTAGTTTTAAATTTTTTTAAGGAACTTTGGTAGGCTTATGGATGGAACCCCCGCTGCCCTTGGCCTAGATTCACCATTATGTGGACATTCAGGGATAGGCAGTACGAGTTATGGCAACCTAGCAGAAAAGAACTGAAGGCAAACTTGTGTTTTGTCCATCCAATGCCAATTGCTACTAAGAAACGACATCAAAATGAGAACCTTGAACTTGCAGTTCTTTGATGTTCATCAACAACTTTCTTCCGGTTGTGACCGCAGAAGGCATTGGCAACATTGGGATCACTATGTGATGAACTGGAAAAGCACAAGAACAACAAAAAACTTCTGATGAGTAATTTTGCAGCTAAGTGGACAATGAGAAAATCAGTACACACTAGGGGTGCAATTTGGTGCTGCTAAGGGTCACTACAGACCCTCTTTACTTCAATTAATAGAAATACTTTTCCTTTTCCAAAATGTGGCGCATTTTGGAAAACTTGTTCCATTGAAGGAACTAAAGAGGGTAGTGGTGAACATAGGGGCACCAATTCGCACCTCTAGTAAACATGAAGGCAAACAAAACTAAAATCACTGAACAAGCTTGATTATGGCTTACCACCTCATTTTACCCTCCATAGAATTTGTTGATTTGAGCATGATGTTTCTTAGAGAGGGGACTTTGAAGGATCTGTTGCTGTCATCTTGCTCTTGCCTGAAAAAGAGACAGGGGTTGCTCATAGTGTTCATCACAGATCAATAAACCATGGCAAGGAATTTCAATGCAATGTCAATTTAATTCCACCCAGAAATGTTTGACCTACAGTTATTAAATGTTCCCAAATATCAAGTTGGCAACCAAAATACCGTTTTAAGTTTTGAACAGCATTTGAAGCACAAAGTACCTCAAAGCAGAAGTACAAAAGTAAAATAATGGTGCTTTGAATAAGACAAGACACCACAATAGTTCTCAACATATACTTAAAAGGTTATAAAAACATCAGATACAATATTAAAGTTCAACAACAACATTAAACATTTTGAAGCAGTCAATGTTTCTACCTGCTGTTGCTATACACCTAAAAGTTAAGCACTGTGCCAATGGTAGAAATCTATCAGTTCCGAATAGGAATACCCGCACTGTGAATGTGTAGCATTCCAGCAGCTTGGGTTAAATTAGCATATGCTGAGTTGGGAAGTACCTGACCCCCTGGCACTGATTTGAAATTCTATACACGTGGTTCAAAACTAAATAGTACTATGTAGATGTAGTTCATGTTGATACATTAAACAAAGAGACCAAACAACACTTCTAACAAATATCACTAAAATGGAAATGCACAGGTATACCGTTGAGCATATAGGGGGCTATTCGGTTCAAGAGGAGAATCACAGGAATCATAGTCAACTGAGTCACTCTCTCCAGCTGCAGATATATGGAATGTGATGACAGCCTTGGATGAAAATGGAACCAGTTGTCCTGGAAAACGCATCAGGTCAACTAGAAACTCCGCAGATTTCAGCATGACCACAACAGACATATGTTTGGACGAATCGTCGTATCCATGGAGTTCTTCATTTGGAATGCCCTGAGTAAAATATCAGATTGATGTAGGGTTAAAAAAATCCATTAGAAGTGGTATATATTACTTCCAATTCAGGCATTTGGAATGCCCTGACAAGTCAAATAACATTAAATTAGGGTTAAGGAGTTCCATGAGAAGACATTATAACTATTTCAAATTTAGACATAGTGATGGAAGGTAAATACATACCACCAGCAGTTTAGAGTCTATACCAACAGAGTCAGCAAGGACTTTAAATAATATAGCTCTGGGCCTGCAAGATCCATGTCTTATATGTCCCAGCAATTGAACTCCCCTGTTTTCTAAGAAATGTGAAAGGTCTTCCGAAGAAGTTCTTGCAGGACTGAGATGCGGGTTTGGTCGCTTGTAGAAGTCAGAAACCTGTAATTATCAGTAAATTGTGAAGTTGGTTAAAGAAAAGTAAATACTTAATATGGCATTCATATAGGCAAGAATAAATAGTTAATCAATGATTTGGAAAGAATGATTCTTACTTCAAGCACAAGCCACTAAACACAAACCAAAGTAATAGAATGGAGCAGTTCCAACAAGATTCTTCGGCAAAAAAGTTCCAGAAAGGAAAATGTTGTGCAAATCATTTTAAGACAATCAACCACAAGAAGGTTGAATCTTGCAGCACTCTGGAGGAAGAAAAACTGCCGTAATCAACCTACATTTTGTAAAGGATCTCAAAGAGAACTTACCAAACCTGCAACCTTTTTTATTATGGCAGCAGGATTTGAATTCAGTCCTTTTACCAGCGCTGTGCATAGCTGCTTTAAAGCAGATATCTTTTTGTCTCTTTCGACGTCCACAAGGATAATCTCAGCCTTAAATCCTTCTATTCCAAGAGAATAAAGGTCATCCGGAGAAGGTATGGTGTCAAAACGCTCTTTGAGTCTCTTTTCCTGCAAAGTTCAGAGTGAACAGATGAACTGAAATGTCAAATAAGTTACTCAATCTTTTTACAAGCTAATGTCATAAAAAGGCTTCCCATACCGGAATAATGGAATAAAAACCATTGGGTATTGGACCTGATAGAGATCCAGTAGACCATAATGTCTGAGCAGCCTGTAATGAATGGCCAGCCTCCCTACAATAAAGGGAAGAATCCAAATCCTTTTCCTGTTTAGTCAAGGAAAGGGACTGGACCTTGTGATCCAAATGGGAGGGCCAATTCGGATCTGACGATTGTGTCTGGGATCTCCCTTCATCCCCTGGCAGATCATCCATCTCCAAAATATGTTCGAATATAGAATCATTTTGCTTCAATTATCATCCTTCAAGGCCACCCTATGTATAAATGGCAAACAAATAAAACATAATATCATGACAATTCAAATTTGATATTGCGAGTTTTTCAAGACAGTGGTGAGGCCTCAAAGTCATTACAGCAAAAAAAAATTGCTTACAGAGTTCCAGAACAACATTCAAAAGAAAAAGGCTAATGCGCTATGCTAGCAGGGGAGTATCGGATCACATTAACGTTGGATGTTACTTTTACCATGTGCAAACAATAATATAAATGTATCAAGTACATCTCAATCAACTTGAGAACAACGTTTGAGTCACGATTGTAACATTCTGATCCATGTTCAAAACTTGAAATGTCCGTGCCGTGGATTGCTGAATACATAGTCAATTGCCAAATCAAAGTGGGGTACCTTTCCATGTTACACATTCCTGTACTGATCAAACAGATGTATCCAGACATAGTGTATATCTAGATAGATAGCAAAATTTATGAATCTAGAATGCCAAGACAGCCTACAATTTAGGACGGGGGAGTAGATCATATATAGCATTGTTATCATAAAATATTAATTTCATTGTTATGATTTTAGTTCACCAATGCTACTCTGCCACCACTGATAAGAATTATCGTGGGAACCAATTTGCCATCAACTATTTAAGCATTAACATCCTTATTTGCTCCAAATTTGACTCCTAATAGAGCATCTATGCTTTGCCACATCACCAGCGCAACTACAGTTTCATCAGATCAAACCTCAGAGGAATTTTAATGAGGTTCATTAATGGATGTTTTGTTAGACATATCGGCTGAAATGGTGGAAGTTGGTAGTCCATATGCATGTACTTTTATGGCGCCGTTAAAAAGAAATTATTTATAACCGCTGCAAAGCAGAGGCAATATGGTAGCATTAATCTATTCTTGTTGATACAACTGAAGAATTTGCACCAAAAAAATCAATATCTGCATTATCATGTAAATAGCCCAAAGTCCCATACTTATTTTAAAACTTCAAAAGTAACAACTGATACATTTTTTTTGTCTATCCAGATTAATGTAAAGCCTATGTCAATAGAAATTACTTTTCATGGTACTAAAAGTTTATCGCATGTTTAGTCAGTCCAATTGAAATGCAGATACATTTGGCACTCCTCTAAATTTTCTTTTCACATAGGAGCATAACCAGAAACATGCTCTGCAAAGGGTCAGACTTCACATACGTGTTGATTATACATATATATTTAGAGAGAACAGTCACTTCAACAAAATTTGTCCATTAAAACATCAGGAATTCACAAGTCCTGGACTCATGGCATTCAAGTAACGGACAATACAGTATGCATATAACATCTCGTAACAGCCATTTGCAATCACCAGGAAAAAAAGGTGAATGGCTCCTTCGTCTCCCCCACCGTTTCCCCTCCCCACCCACCTCGACGCCACAGCCTACACCACCAGCCCCACACCGGCACTCATCCCGAGCCCGGCGACCACCTCTCCCTCCTCCCTCCCGGCGTCGAGCTCCCCCCCGGCCCCCACCTTCGGCCAGCAATGGTGGTGGTGGACGTCACCGGCGTAGGGCCTCTCGGTCGCCGGAATCGCCATCTGGCTCCTCTGCGGACGGCTCGCCGTCCCGTGACGACGCGCCTCGTTCCCTGGTGCAGGCGTGCCCGGTTTCTGGGGGCGGTAGCGCTGGAACCAAGGAGGCGGGTGACGGCGTGGCGAGCTCGTCGCCCCATGAGGCGGTGGCGGCGATTGTTCCTTCCCCAGGCGCCCAGCTGGTTCCCGTGGAGCCCATTAATGACATGGCGGCTCTCGTTATTCTCCCGCGTCCCCGGAGGTTCCGGAGGAGGCATTTACGAGCTTGTTCTCTGACCCGGCCTGCTATTCTGGATCTTGTGGGCCGGCCCATGAAGCAATTGAGATTCCTCTGGTTGCCTCCGTCGAGATTGCTGACTCGCCTATGCGCCATGTGCCGATTGATGAACCTGTTTTGTCAACACTTGGAGTCTCACCGGCGATCCAGGGCGCACCGGTGGCGCCGGTCGTGATGCCGGCTAGCGGCCCAGCCCCTCTCAAGACCTTCTTCCGCCGTTGTAAGGGCTTGCTTTCCCAATCCAGTCCAGCCGCTGGTCCTTTGGTGGCAGGCGAGCCGGATCCCTCTGTCGCTGCGGCCGTGGAGGCTGTCGAGTCTCCGCCGCCGGGTCCCTCCCTGGCGTGCGTTGTAGACACGAATGTGCCTCCGGCCGTGGCATCCACGGATGGGAATGTGTGGAGCTGCGCGCCGACGATTGTCGTAGAGGACGGCACGACTCCACCTCTGGCCCAGTCATCCCGGCCAACGTGTGTTGAAGCCATGTCTGTACCTCCGCTCGCTGCATCCACAACAATTGCTGGTGAACACGGGGATCTTGCAGTTCAGGCTGTCCCTGCTGCCTCGCCAATCTCAACTTTCGTCTCCAAGGTAACCAAGCCGGTTGGTGTGGTTCTGCAGTGCCCTCCCCCTCCGAAACCAAGGAGGAAGACCCTTCCTGAAGATTTTGTGCCCAGGAGAAGCAGACGTGTTGCCAAGCTGCCGCCTATCACTGATCATAAGTCTGCTGCAACTGTCTGTAGACAGCTTCAGTTCGTAAACAGGGGGGAAGACAGTGGGGATCAGGAGGAAGTGATATCTGATGAAGCCCTTGAGCATTATACCAAGATCTTCGAGCAGACTTTGAGCCATGACCATGTTGTGGCCCTTGCTGCTTTGTTTGGGTGGAATGCACCTCCAAGTGCTGAGGTGCGTGCTTTGGCTGACATTTCAGTGGTTTAAGGGTTCAACTGTCTTGGTCGTCTTCCTCTTCTTATGCAATGGCTCCATACAATATTCTGATCTGTAATGTAAGAGGTCTTAATGATAAATCTCGACGTGATGTGGTCCACCAGACTGTCCAATCATGTCAGCCGGCTATCGTCTGCCTACAAGAAACAAAGATGGCTCATATTTCGAATTATGATGTTCTATCTATTCTTGGGCAGCGGTTCCATTCTTTTGTATTTCTGCCAGCCCAAGAAACTAGAGGGGGAATCCTGGTAGCTTGGAGGGATGACATTTTTGCTGCTGAGTGCCATCGTGTCCATCGACACTCTGTCTCTGTCAAATTTCGATCTGATGGAGACCATGTGTGGTGGTTCTCTGGAATTTATGGGCCTCATTGAGACGTTGAGAAGACAGCTTTTCTTGAGGAGCTTAGGGAAGTGAGATGCCACTGCAATGGTCCTTGGATGCTAGCCGGTGATTTCAACATGATCTATAGCTCTGAAGATAAAAACAACGACAATTTAGATAGAGCCATGATGGGGAGATTTCGTCGCCTTGTGAATGACCTGGAGCTTAAAGAAATTCCATTACTCGGCCGGAGATATACTTGGTCCAACGAGCGGGCTTCTCCAACTCTTGTGAAACTGGACAGGGTTCTATGTACAGGGGACTGGGAGGATATCTATCCTGACTGTGTGTTGCAGAGCCACGCGACGGAGATGTCTGATCACTGTCCCTTAGTGCTTGGACTTCAGGATGGCGTCAAGGGTAAAAGACGGTTCCATTTTGAAAGTTATTGGACGCGGCTACTAGGTTTCCTTGATATCGTCAAGAATTCCTGGGATGCGCCGGTGAGGAATGCTGGCCCTCTTGAACGCATCTCCATCAAGCTCAAGAGATTAACTAGGGCTTTGCAATCATGGAGTGCCAAAAAAGTGGGGCACATAAAGACGTAGCTAGCTCTAGCACGAGAGGTTCTCCATAGGCTCGAGATGGCACAAGATATGAGGCAACTCTCAACAAAAGAAGATTGGTTGAGAAGGGAGCTAAAGCGCCATTGCTTGAGTCTAGCCTCATTTGAAAGGACTATCGCTAGATTACGGTCCCGGATCAGATTTCTCAAGGACGGTGATGCAAACACCTCCTTTTTTCATAAGCAGGCTGCTTTCCGTAAAAGGAAAAATTATATACCCAAGCTTATTGATGGGGATAGAGTTGCCACATCGCAGGAAGACAAACATGAGATTCTGCACTCTTTTTATGAGAATCTGATTGGTAAAGCTGCTGATCGACCTCTATCTTTGGATTTGCAAGCTTTTCATAGGTCTGGTGTGGATCTGTCCATGCTTGATAGTCCTATAACTGAAGAGGAGGTCTGGGCAACAATTAAATCCTTACCTTTAGACAGAGCACCGGGCCCGGATGGGTACACAGGCAGATTTTACAAGGTTTGTTGGCCGGTGATTAAAGCTGATCTTATGGCTGCCATTATTACTCTGCAGCAAGGAAATGCTAGGGGGCTGGGACTTCTTCATGCTGCTTATATCACGCTGATTCCGTAGAAATTGGATGCCGTGTCGGCCAAGGATTTCAGACCCATCAGTCTAGTGAATAGCTTTGCTAAACTTGTAACCAAAATACTCGCCAATCGTTTGGCTCCACATCTGACCTCGATGGTTTCCACAAACCAGAGCGCCTTCATTCGAGGACGGAGTATCCATGACAACTTCATTCTTGTTCAGCAAACTGTGAAGGTTCTCCACCGACAAAAAGTTCCCAGCCTCTTTCTCAAGTTGGATATTTCCAAAGCATTTGATTCTGTTTCGTGGTCATTCCTCCTGGAGGTACTTTCTTACTTGGGATTTGGTATACCTTGGTGCAATCTGATTTCAAATTTGTTATCTACCTCTTCCACTCGTGTTATGTTGAATGGGGAACCCGGAGAAATTATCTATCATCAACGTGGACTCCGGCAAGGCGACCCCTTATCCCCCATGCTCTTTATTCTGGTTATGGATGTTCTAAACAGTCTTTTTGTGAAGGCGGGTGAGGAAGGGCTGCTGCAACCACTTTCGCATAGAATTTCCAGGCAGCGTCTATCGCTGTATGCCGACGATGTCGCTCTTTTCATCAAACCAGTGGAGGAAGAACTGCAGGTCACTAGGGAGCTCCTAAATGCCTTTGGTTCAGCATCAGGGCTGCAGACAAACCTTCACAAGAGCAGTGTCATTCCCATCCATTGTACTGAAGGCTCCCTCTCGACTGTGAGTGACACCCTTCCGTGCACTATCTCTGAGTTTCCTTGCACCTATTTGGGCTTGCCATTATCTAACAAGAAGCTGAGAAAATCAGATTTGCTGCCTTGGATTGAGAAAGTAGCCGACAAACTTCCTGGTTGGAAAGCTGCCTTATTGAATAGGGCTGGGCGCGCTACTATGGTTCGGTTTGTCCTCTCCGCCGTACCTATTTATCTGCTGATCGCAATCAATGTCCCAAAGTGGTTCATTAGAGCTATTGATAAAATCAGGAGGGGATTCCTTTGGAAGGGGAAGGAGCAAGCTAATGGTGGTTGCTGTTTGGTCGCTTGGGAGAAGGTCATGCGGCCTCTTGATCTTGGTGGGTTAGGAATTGCTAATCTGGAGGTCATGGCTTGGGCCCTACAAGCAAGATGGCAGTGGCACAAGAAGACCCGAACTGACCGTCCCTGGATTGACCTTGAACTCCCTTCGCACCCTAATTCTTTAGCTCTGTTTTCTATTGCGGTCAGGACAGAGATAGGGAATGGAGTTAATACTCTCTTCTGGACAGACAATTGGCTGCATGGCTGCTCGGTCGAGAACCTTGCTCCTATGGTTTTCGCCAGGGTGCCTCCTAAAATTCGTAAAAATCAAACAGTGGCAGAAGCTTTGGCCAATAATGGGTGGGTCTCTGAAATCCGTGGAGCTCTTCCATGGACTGTGATTCGAGAATTTTTGCAGCTGTGGGACTGTGTCCAGGGCATCGAATTAAATGAGCAGGAGGATAGACAAATTTGGAAGCTAGAAGCTGGAGGTGGCTACTCTTCAAAATCTGCTTACCGAGCCTATTTTTTCGAGTCTGTAACTTTTGAGCCTTGGAGAAGGCTATGGAAATCCTGGGCTCCTAACAAGTGCAAGATATTCCTCTGGCTTGCTATTCGCAACAGGTGTTGGACAGCGGACAGACTTGCTAAAAGAGGGCTGCCTCACCCTGATAGATGCCCTCTATGTGATCAGGAGGAAGAAACAATTCAGCACCTGCTTGTTTCATGTGTGATGGCAAGACAGGTGTGGTTTAATTTGTTAAGCCCTCTCAACCTTGGTGAATACATTCCCAGGCAACAGGAGCGCAGTTTTGCTGATTGGTGGTGTAAAGTGGTGAAAAGGGTGCAAAAAGAACACAAAAGAGGGGTTAACTCCCTTATAATCTTGGGTGCTTGGATGATTTGGAATCACAGGAATGCCTGTGTGTTTGAAGGAGCAGCTCCGTCGGTTAATTCACTCACGAGGGAACTCGAAGATGAGCACAACCTCTGGTGTGTGGCTGGCGCTAGGAAGCTGCAAGGTCTGGGTTTGGGTGCTGTGTTCTAGTGGTCTAGAAGGGGGGTTTTTCTTTTGGTCAGGTCCTATTTTTATTTTCCTTAGCCTAGTGTGTTTTAATTTTGTTGACCAACTCTCATATTCGGTTCCGTATGAGAGGAGGCAGATGTATGGGAACCTTTTTCTCTCTCTAATTCAAATAAGCGCAGCTCTCCTGCGTTTTCGTAAAAAAAAATACAGTATGCATGCTAGATACAACATTTCTGGACTCTGTGTTCTCACTCAAATCAAACCTCGAATAGGATAATGTAAACTGTTGCCTACTTCAGAATTTGACACGTTGACCAATTAACTGTAAGTCTGTAACCTCGTATCTGCATCATACCTAAATTCTAAAGTTTCCAGTGTCGCTTCCACCAGAAATTCTAAAGCCAATCATTATCATACTCCAGACCACAATCACTATCAAGCTCCACAACTAACTTAGGTTCCGCCAGACGGCCAGAGAGAGAAAGGGGACAGGTGTGAATGTCTGATCACATCAACCAACCCCATGTTTGACTAACCCATCCAGGATTTGGAGAACTAGTACGAATCACTGTGACACAAAAATAAGTCCATGGTCAACCCTAAGGAAGCTATCACTTATCACTGTAACTACAATTCAAACATGGACCGTGCTGAGGACAAAGTGCAGGGAAGCAAGCACAGGGTCTCCAGCCAATCTGCAATAAAGCAGTTAACCACAGGTCATACGGCCAATCCCACGACCTATAAAACCCCTAATCCTAACAAACCACCACCTCCCAACCTTGACCGGCGACACGAGGTTTGGTGCCCTCTCACGCGCCAGCAACATCGATTGACCTCCCCGCAACCATCCAGCGCAAACACCTCCACTCCATTGGAGCTCCCCACATCCAATGACGTGTGCGCGCAAAAGTCAAACCCTCGCGGCGTTGACCAAAAAGGTGAGCACCACATTGCCCGCTACCACCATTTTCCCCGCTCCCCACGCCACCTTGGAATCGAAACCGATTGGCCCACCGAATCCCGCACCCGCCACGGAGCACGCCTGCCCATCGATCGATCGAGCCCGCAGCACCGGCTGCATTCGGAATAACAGAGAGGATGGAGGAAGGAACAGACCTGTGGCGCGGGCGGCGAAGGCTCGCTGCGGGGGTCCCCAGGCGCACGGCCGCGCGAAGCCAACCCAGTCCGGCGCCGCGGTGTCTGGGCGCGTCGCAGGCGAGGCGGGGGTGGGTGTGGTGGCGGTGGGAGTGAGGCGAAGGCGTGCGAGGGAGCCGAGCTGCCCGATGGAGGGTGGAGAAGAAGGGGATCTCGTGATGTGATTAATTAGCGCAGGTGGGGAGAGTGGGCGGCGCTGCTTGCTTTTAATCGTGCTTTAGGGATTGGTTCACGAGGCGCGCGAGATGCGAGAGCGACTTGCCTCCGGCGGGGGATAGGAACGGGCGAAAGGCGGAGGAGCCAGACACCGGAGGAGAGGCTGCCGGTGGGGACCACTCGGCCAGATGGGCCAACGGCGTGCGGGTTTCGAGCACGGCGGTTATGATGGGCCAGAGGGTTTGACTTGAGAACAACACTGGGCCGACTTCTCACATAGGGTAGGACTTGGGGAATTTTTTTTATATATGTTTTAATCATTTTGCAAAAATATACGACGGTTTCAAAATTTTACAGTTTTGACAACCATTCGTCGTGACCCACGGCGGTTTCAGGTCTAACCGCCGTGGCCCACGGCGGTTCGGCAGTCGCCGTGGGCTACGGCGGTGGCAGACGGCGGTTGCAGTGCCCCCACGACGGCATGAAGCCGCCTTGCAACCGCCGTGGGCCACGGCGGTTGCATGTGGCCAACCGCCGTGGGCCACGGCGGTTAGTTTTTTTTTAATTAACGAGAGAAAACACACACATTTGCAATGGCATGTACGGTGCTAGTACCCTAACGAAGCACCTTACGTACAGATAACATGCCTTAGGGAATTTAGAAATTTCATTGCAACATTCCTAATGAATCTAGTTGTACGAGAACTGCCCAGAGAGCATAGAGCCGCCGGAGTGTTGCGACAGCATGTAGTATCCCGGTGGGGGTGGAGGTGGTGAAGGTAGAGGGGACCAATATTTCTTGTGGCATTCACAAGTGCAGGTCGAACATTTGCAGCACTGGTTTTCTCCTGCGCTAGACGATGGATCTGGAGAAGCCAATGCATCCGACAGCTCCCGCTTCAGATTGTAGATGACGACGTCCTCGAGGTAGTCGATGTACTGTTGATAGGGATCAATAGCTGGTGGATCCACCCATTGCGAGAAACCGCAGTTCTCAGCTTGGGTGGAGTACTGCAAAAGGCAAGAAAACATTACCAAACGAAAGAAAGATTATGAGAAAATTTGTGGACATTGCTTACCCATGCATATGGGCAGTGCCAGAAGCGACGACCGGAGTTGTTCCATCCCTGGTACACTTGCATCACGCAGAACTCACCATGTGAACACCTAGGTCACAACACCGTTTGCTTCGGTGCGTAGTTTCTAACATCACGCATCGATCCGAAGTCACTCTTGCCTTTCAGTGGGAAATTAGCTTCGAAATCTTCTGATTGCTGATGCCACAACTCAGGACCGAAACCGTGTCCATCCCCACTCCACGAAGCCATTGTTAAGTGTTGTGAGAAGAAGGCAATGGAGTGAATGGTGGTATATATAGAAGGTGGCTGCCTGGGTGGTGGGCCCTTCGATCCGTGGGAAGGGAAACGAAGCAGTGACTCAGAGAAAACACACCCTAGTACTAGAGCACGGTCGCTTTGTGGGCCAGACGATCCGTGGGAGGGGAACGCGTCAGTGACTCAGAGGAAACACAACGACTCTGCATATTACAGTCACTGTAACGAAACACACGTAACGGATAAAACACACTCTAATGATGTTCGATTAAAGTTCTTAACGATACAAACCGAGGACCCTAGTTGACGATGTCATGAAATTCGACATTATTTGATACAGTCTGGCTAATACTCTAGGTCTACTGAGTACAACGAGGGTATTTCCCCTTCCTGATGGCATCCGGCCCAGCTGCCTTGGCCCGGCGAGCCCTCTCCCTCTTCCTCTCTCTGTCGGCTTCACGGGCCTGAGCCGCTTCACGTTCTCTCATCTCCTGATGATGGCGTATTTCCTTCCGCTCCTCCTTTTTTTCCTCTCTCTTTTCCCACTCAACCATGCGCAACCACCTCTCCCTTGCATCACGGGCTTCTCCCTCGACGTAGCTCTTGTCGAAGTCGGACTGCTCGGTATCTAGCCACTGCATGAAATCACAAAGAGGAGGTGGAGTCTTTTTCCAAAGACATGTTAGCAAATATTAAATCACAAATGACAAATGAATAATTGAGAAATGTAGTAAGTCTTTACTTTGGCTCTAAGGTTACGGTCGAATGGCTGGATCGGGTCGTGCGCATAGTTAGCGCACATGAAGAACCTCATCCCGTAGGCGTACCTCAGAACCTTGCACCTAACAAGCTTGCAATTGTCACCGCAGAAGCACATAGGAGTGTCGATCCCCTGTGGCACCTCGACATTGTCCTTCCTCTTCGTGAGGAAGTCCAAGTCCAACTCAGGACCTGAGGAGGTCATTGCAAACCTGCAAAACAAGATTAGAACAATCAGAGGCCAAAAATAATACGACTGAAATCGGCATAAATTATTAAAAAAGAATAGAACAATCACCAGCAAAATAATACAAATAGAAGTTCAATTATTACAATACAGTACCATGCATAAGTTCATACAACAAATATAGTTCAAATATTACAAATTCCGAAATTAAATGCCCTAACATTATAAGCAATTGTGATCATCTGAATCCTGCGTTGGTCCTACGCCCATGTCCGCGTCCGCGTCCACGTCCGGATGGTGGTTGGCATGGTCCTGAAGTTGGTGATGAGCCCACACTGGGCGTAGGTGGTGCGTTGCAAGCATAACTTGTGGCTATGCACCTCTTGTATGTGTGACCCGTGTTGAGGCACTTGTAGCACATCACTACTGCAGCACCAGCTTCTGCTTCATCCATGTTGTTCCTAATCCTCTTCTTCTTCCGTCTTCCAACGCCTTGGCACAACTGAGAATCTGGATTTGGTATGTGCACAGCATTTTCTTTGGGGTTCTCAGTAAAAGAACCCTGCACGAGGTAACCCTGAATTGTTTGGTTCCAAATGTTCCGAACAGTTTGCTTGTTGTAGTACCATGACACGTACCTATGGAAGCTGAATTGTTGTAGTTCATAGCACACGGCGACCACATGTGAGCAGGGGATGTGTAGTAGCAGTGGCTTCCGGCATGTACACCTGCATATTTGGTTGCCAACTTCAGCAACTTGAAACGTCTTTTCACGCTGCGGGCCTAGGCGCATTTTCCCTTCGCACTCAACCTCATAGCTCCACATAATTTCATTGTCATCAGACTGGTGTAAAGGCTGCGCTGTGACCTTGTGTTTAAGTGCTTTGTCCTGAGCCTTGGTCAGATACTCAGTCATTTTTGTGCAGTATCTCATTTGAGTGTTCCTCATAACCTCATCCGCTATCTGGCTCCTAGTGTGAAAGTACAACATTGTACGATACAGAAAGAACTCAATGATGCCAACTAGAGGAAGAGGTCTTGCACCGCGGAGCACACAGTTGTAAGACTCAGCAAAATTAGTGGTCTTTATTCCATGTCTTGCTCCGCCCTCGTCAAACATGAGACACCACTTCTCCTTAGGCTCATTCTGAATCCACTGGCTGAAGGTCTTCACAGCACGCCCTCTTCTGCGCCTGACTTGAGGGCCATCTAATCCCACATCCTCGAGAGAAATTGGCTCCTCTCCAGGTTCGGGATTCACTGGCCTCTTTGCTATCTCTTCTGATGCCTTCTTTGTCAGCTCATCTAATTTCTTCCAGATGGCATCAAATTTCTTCTGCTGAGTCTGCTCACACAACCGCTCAAACAATTTAGCCAGGGTCTTGTTCTTGAACTGGCTGTGGAAGTTTGCTTTCATGTGCCTAACGCACCACCTGCTCTTAACATCTGGCCACAATGGAGCTCTGTATCGCTCTGTGCTGCCCTCTTTCATGTCATTGATTACTTGCAAAATACCTTTGTGTCTATCGTGTATCACACACACATTCTGCACATCCTGGACCACCATGTTCTTCAACCTCTCAAGGAACCAGTACCAACTGTCACCGTTCTCCCCCTCAGCAAATGCAATGATCAAAGAAAACAACTGATTGTTACTATCAGCTGCCACAGCTGTCAGGATTGTTCCTTTGTATTTGCCTGTGAGAAAAGTGCCATCTATGCAAATGACCGGTCGACACAATTTGAAAGCCTCAACGCAGGCACCCAATGCCAAGAATGACCGCTGAAGCACAAGCTTGCCTGGTTTCTCCACACAAGGATAGTCCTTGATATCATAGTAGCTGCCAGGATTCATTTGAACTATTGTGTGTAGCAAGCTAGGCAAATTGTGGTAGGATGCTTCATAAGTACCCCACCTATGCTCCAACACCTTCTTCTTTGCTTGGTATGCCTTGCCGTAACTGATGGTGTACCCAAACTTTTTCTCAATTGCACCGATAATTGCCTTCGGTGCATATTCAGGGCTATTCACTATGTGAGGGTACATGTGGCTTGCAACAAAATCGGCTGAAATGTTTCGGTGCCTTGCATCAATACGATCAAGGGTACAAGTGTGACCTTTCACTTCTTTCACCTGTATGTAATTGTCCCACTTCCCCATATATGCATACACTCGAAAAGAACAATCATCCTTGATGCAACACACATCATATATCCTAGGAGAGCTCTTGACTACCCTGAACTCCCTGTGTAGAGTCAAGGTGGACCACTGCTTCACTGCATCCTTCAGATGTGCAGTACTGGGGTACATAGCGCCTACACAAACCTCATTCTCCGTGTACTCCCATGGCACATTCTCACCAGTATTAACAGTACACCGGGAGAAATCGTAGTTCCGCCAATGCAAGGGCACATGATCCTCAGACTCATCATCATCATCATCATAATCATCATCTGAAGAGTCATCTTCCAATGTACGTTCATCAGCTTCCAACTCTCTCTGATATTGTCTCATCACCTCTAGGTTTACTTCTCCCTCATCAATAACACCAGTGACAACATAACCTCTAGATGCCTGCTCACCCTCAGAATCCCCTTCTTCCTCCTCTTCTTGTTCACCTTCTTCAGCATCTTCAGCACCTTCCCCTTCTTCACCACCTCCCCCCTCGTCCACATCCTCAGCTTCCTCATGCACTTGACTGCTAGACCCACCCTTCTGGTAAACTTGGACAAACAAAATCACAGGCAAACCAACTCGGCATGCATTTCTGATAAAACCCCTACATCGTGGAGTCCCTTCAAGTGCCACGAGCTCCCAATACACTGGTGTACTTCTGTTGATTAGTGCCATCACCGACATGCATTGGTGCTCTAAATCTACTGAAAATGCCTTAACCAGCCAGTTGGTTATAGCCTCCCAAGTTCTTTCTCCTGCTCTTGGAACATTTTTCTCAACTGAACTATAATTTGACAAGTCAACTCCTTGTGGACCATATATAATCTCTCCAATTCCATAATATATTTTGATTGTGACTGACTCCGACATGTCTGATTCATAATAAAAAGCAGTAACTACTATCAAATGCTACATCTAGGGACTAAGAAACAAATAAACTTATCTAAACTACATTAACAAACTAATCAGCCGCAATCTACACACTTAACAGTAAATATGTTACGTAATATAAACTATAACTACAAATCTATAAACTACAACTACAGATCTATAACCTACAACTACAGATCTGTAAACTAAACTACAACTACATATCTACAGAAATGTACAGTACACCGAAATAGAAATTACTGGAATTAGTGAAATCAGTGAAATACCTGCAATGAAGCGAAGAAGTAGCAGAGCTTCACTGCTCCGCACCCTCTACCTCCCCTCTTCTCCTCCTCAACCCTAACCCTACAAACAGGACATTTTTAATACTACAGATCTAAAGAAACGGAGTGAATCACTAAATACGGTTTCTAAGTAGCTGCTAAAAGAGTTTAAATCGATGAAATACTTACAATGAAGCGAAGAACCGGCAGAGCTTCACTACTCCGCCCCCTCACTCTCCTCCCCTCTCCTTCCCAACCCTCTCTTTCTTTTTTTCCGAATTTTTATGACATTTCCGGTCTAATTTTTGGCTTATATAGAGGGCAGCAAACCTGCCGCCGTACGCCACGGCGGTTGCACGGGCCTTACCGCCGTGGGCTACGGCGGTTGGCCTTGCCGCCGTAGCGCACGACGGTTCGTCATCCACCGCCGTGGCCCACAGCGGCTGACCTCCACGCCCGTTGGGGCCCACGGGCGACTGCCGAACCGCCGTGGGCCACGGCGGTTAGACCTGAAACCGCCGTGGGCCACGGCGGCCGCCGTGGGCCACGGCGAATGGTTGTCAAAACTGTAAAATTTTGAAACCGTCGTATATTTTTGCAAAATGATTAAAAAAATATATAAAAAAAATTCGGACTTGGGTGGGGGTGGGTGTGGGTGTGGCGCCGTGAGTTGTGGGAATGCATTGTGCGTCATTACGGCTCTTGCGATGGACCCTTTATGAAGGAATTCCTACTAGTGGGCTCCTACCCGGAAATCCTATCTAGCTAGCTTCCAGAAGGGGAATCTTATATATCTTCAGGAGCGAATGAATTTGTAGTCCAATGGTAGGACGGTCCAGTGGGACGCTACCCAACAGGGTTCAAATCCTGGTACTCGCATATTTTTCTGGATTTATTCCGGGATTTTCCGACGTTATGCATTAAGTGGTAAGCGACGTTCTCGTCGACGACGAGGCGCCGGTGGTGACTTCGGGAATCTCCGAATCACTACGAAAGTGTTCATATGGGTAGGGTTTGCGTATGTGTGTTCATGGAGTGAGTGTGCGTGCGTGTTGTGAGCGTTTGTGTTGTACTGTGTTGACGAGAGCCTGGATTAGAACCCCCTAAGCAACAAGATAATTACCCTTCAAGTGGAGTCATCTGACACCATTGACAACGTCAAGGCTAAGATCCAAGACAGGAAGGGATGCAGATCTTCGTCAAGACCCTCACTGACAAGACTTCCCCACTTCCGAGTACCTTCCGCCTCGCACGAGTACGCTTCGTCTCCGAGTACCTTCCGCCTCGCACGAGTACGCTTCGTCTCCGAGTACACTCCGCCTCGCCTCCGACTACTCGTTCGCACGAGTAACCTCCGTCTCCGACTAAGACGGGACCCACGTGAGGAAGCCGCAGCATGGATCAGGGGCCCCACACGAACGTTGCGCCGCCCCAGCCCCCGGGCTTCCCCGCAACGACACGCGTGACGCCAGCTTCCACGCCATGCAAAGACCGCAGCTGGCGCGACGGGAGGACGGCCGGTTCTGACAAGAGTCGTAATGACGCACAGTGCATTCCCACGACCTCCGACATGCCGTCCCATCCAACACCAGCTGTACGCCACCCCGTCAGAACAGGCACTCGATTACCGTCTATGACCGGCGCCTACCAGCACTTAGGCCATAACGTGGCGGGCATAAGCAACACTCAAGAGGGTTGAGTCACCAAGTGAACTACTCGGAGGAGGTGCCAAGTACCCGGGAAGTACAGTGTCACCAGCACACACGGCGGCCTCTAACGACACCATAGCTCAGCGCCCTTCAACGCCGCCTGACGGACATCAATGACGGAAAAGATTTCACAACACCGTAGCACTGTAGCTTATTTTTATTTTCCCTCTTTTGCCCCTCGCCCTTGCATCTATAAAAGGGGGGAGTGCAACCGTTTGAGGGGCTGGCCGATCACCAAGTTTGTAACCCCTACTACAGACATCCCCGGCATAGGAACACGAGTACTCGGAACTGAACGTAGGGTATTACTCCTCGGAGGCCCGAACCAGTATAAAACCCTTGTGTCTCCCGTGTCATCCATCCGGATCCGACACCCGATACGTTACAAATCTACTGCCGGCGGTTGAGAACCCTGACAGTTGGCGCGCCAGGTAGGGGCACGTCGTGTGTCTCGCCGAACCACACCAGCGATCTGGATGGAGGGCCGCGGAGTTTCGCTGACTCCCGGCGCCACCGTGCTTTTCGGCTCCCTCGACTTCGTCTACACCGGGCCGGTGGAGTCCGTCGTCGGGAGGACTTTCTCCCGAACCGCGCGTCCCACCGCAACGACGGCGGTGGCAGCGCGTGCAGCTTTCGTCCGTGGCTTCACGGATGAATCGATCATGGCCATGTTGGGGCCTAACCCGACGCAGGAGCGCTTTAGGCTCGCCGCCTTCTACCTCACCGACCTCGCCTTCCAGGCCAGCGGGTCCGAGCCGCTGACCTGGGGGGAATTCATGGAGCGGTACAGCATGATGTACCCCCATGGGCAGCAAGGCCTCCCGGACGACCCGGTGACGGCCTACGTGGACACGCTCAGGGCATCGTACATCGCCTCAGGCTCTGCGGTCATGCGGCGGGGGCCACCAGCGCCTCCCTCGGACTTCACGCGAGAGTGCAACGTCCTCGAAGCCCACACTGCCACCATCTCGACGGACGGCGAGGAGGACCCACGCCACCACACCGTAGATGATCAGCATCGGGCGCGCCTCGACGAGATCACCGAGGCCAAGCACCAGCTCGACAAAGAGCTGGCAAACCTCCACCGAGCACTCGGCGAGGAGGACGAGCCACATGACCCTCCGCGCGACCAGTAGCGGGAACAACGTCACGAGCAAGAAGCGGAGCAGCTGGCGCCGCAAGCTCGTGCTCGAGCGCGGGATGTGAACCGGCGCATCAACGAGAATGCCGCCGTCGACGATGATGGCATGCCACGCTTTAGGCGTGCGTCGCAGAACCTCGCGGTAGCAGCCATGCTCTTACGTGGCTGCCCCGAGCCGGCCACACCCGAGGAGAAAAGGGTTTGCCAGCAGCTCAAAACCCTTCTCGAGACGGCAGCCGCACAGCAGGCCGAGAGTTCGGCATCACGCGTGCGCGAGGCGCGAGCTGCACCATCCGTACGACGCCAAGATCCATCTCCGTCGAGGCACCGAGGGCACGACAAGGAGCCCGGCAAACCATCAGTCAAGTCATGCCTGGGACCCCATCGCGACGCTCGCAACACGCTCAAGGCTCGTCGCCGAGCTGCTGGCGACGACGACTACGACTACGGCAGCAACGATGACGGCCGCGACAAACGTGACAGGCACCGCTCACGCCGACGGCACAGCCAGAGGCGTGGCGGACGTTATGACAGCGAGGAAGACCGCGACCGCAGCTGGTCGCCTGATCCGAAGGGCCCTCGCGCCTTCGGTCGGTAGGTGCAAGACGCGAAGTTCCCCTCGCGGTTTCGGGCTCCGACGACAGTCCCCAAGTACGACGGGGAGACCAACCCTAGCGTGTGGTTGGAGGACTACAGGCTCGCGTGTCGGGCGGGCGGAGCGACGGATGACCTGTTCATCATCAAGAACTTACCGCTTCACCTCGCCGACTCTGCGCGGACCTGGCTCGAGCACCTGCCACGTGGCAGGATCAACAGCTGGACGGACCTACGGGAGACCTTCATTGGCAACTTCCAAGGCACGTACGCTCGACCCGGCAAGCAGTGGGAGCTGCGTAACTGCAAACAACAACCGGGGGAAAGCTTGCGCGACTACATCTGGCGTTTCTCTAGGCACTGTACCGAGCTCCCCACCGCGACCGACAATGACGCCATCTCGGCATTCCAGAACGGCACCACCTACACCACCCTCATCCATCGGCTAGGGCGAAGGACCCCGAGGACTACTCGGGAGCTCCTCGACACCGCGACCAACCACGCCGACGGGGAGGAGGCAATCGCAGCAATGTTGATTCCCCCAGCGAGCAAGGGGAAGCAAGTCGTAGACGGTAGTGAGGGGCCCTCCTCACGGTCTAAGAAGAAGAACAAGAAGAACGACAAGCGCAGCCGCGACGACAACATCGTTGCGGCAGTCGAGTGCAAGGCTACCCGCCCCAAGAACAATCAGAACGGTCCCCCAAAGGATCATTTCGAGAGGCTCTTGGAGGCGCCATGCACCTACCACGAGACGCCCGTCAAGCATGTGCTCAAAGACTGCCGTTTGATGAAGAACTATGTCAACGACACGCTCAAGCCCAAGATGGTGGATCCTCCAAAGAAGGCAGCACCACCCCCAGAGAACGACGATGACGAGGAGGAGGTTGTTTTTCCTTGTGAAGACGGCGCGGTCCACATGATCTTTGGCGGAACACCGGCACGACCGTCGAAGCGCAAAGAGAAGTTGATCAGGCGTGAGGTCTACAACACCGAGCCCGCGACGCCGTCGTACCTCAAGTGGTCGGAGACTCCGATCACCTTCGACCGAACGGACCACCCCGACCATGTACCGCAACCAGGATGCTACCCTCTCATGGTGGCTCCACTGATCGGGACCAAGAGGGTCCACAAGGTGCTGATGGATGGAGGAAGCGGGCTCAACATCCTGTACATGACGACGCTCGACAGCATGGGCATCTCGCGGTCCCGACTGCGCCCATCGCCAACACCTTTCCACGGGGTCATCCCCGGGAAGGATGCACTCCCGATAGGGTAGATCGATCTGCCCGTCATGTTCAGGACGTTGCGGAACTTCTGCACGGAAACCCTCACCTTCGAAGTGGTGGGGTTCTCGAGGACTTATCACGCCATCCTCGGGAGGCCGGCCTACGTGAAGTTTATGGCCGTGCTCAACTACACGTATCTCAAGTTGAAGATCCCTGGTCCGTAGGAGGTCATCACAGAGGGGACTACATTTCATTACGCATACGAGTGCGATACCGAGTGCTTTCAATTCGCTGAGACACTCATCCAGTCCGAGAAGCTCCACGCCGAGCCTCCCTCCGAGGACCAAGATATCCCCGAGTCATCCAAGCGAGCGGCCTGCTCTTTCGAGCCCGCCAAGGATGTCAAGGATGTGGCTGTCACCGATGATGGCCGCACACTCCATATCGGGACGACGCTCGATCCTAAATAGGAAAGCGCGCTCGTCGACTTCCTCAAAGCGAACCTCGACGTGTTCGCATGGAGACCCTCCGACATGAAGGGGATCCCGAGAGAAGTTGTCGAGCACAAACTGAATATCAAGTCGGGATCGAAACCGGTCAAGCAGCCCCTGTGCCGCTTTAACGACGACAAGTGCAAGGCCATAGGCGAGGAGATCAAGATGCTTCTTAGTGCAGGGTTCATCCAAGATGTTCCACCCCGAGTGGCTAGCTAACCCTATACTTGTAAAGAAGAAGAATAAGAAATGGAGGATGTGTGTTGACTACACGAGCCTTAACAAGGCATGTCCCAAGGATCAGTTTCCTTTGCCTCGCATAGATCAGGTAGTCGATTCAACGGCGGGGTGCGAAACCCTCTGTTTTCTCGATGCGTACTCTGGGTACCACCAGATTGCGATGTGTATAGCGGACCAACTCACGACATCCTTCATTACTCCCTTTGGCGCTTGTTGTTACAACTCGATGTCGTTCGGGCTCAAGAACGCGGGCGCTACATTCCAAAGGTGCATGCAATGTGTCTTTGGCGATCTCATAGGGCGAATAATCGAGGCATATGTCGATGACATTGTTGTCAAGTCGAAGAAGACGGGTGATCTGATCCCCGACCTCACGGAAGTGTTCGCGAAGCTGAGAGAGCACGGGGTGAAGCTAAATCCTGAGAAATGCGTTTTCGGGGTTCCGAGGGGCATGCTCCTCGGCTTTGTCGTGTCGGAACGCGGCATCGAGGCCAACCTCGAGAAGATCTCGGCCATCACTAACATGGGGCCAATCCAGAACCTGAAGGGCATGCAGCGTGTCACAGGCTGTCTCGCGGCTCTCAGTCGGTTCATCACTCGACTCGGAGAGCGAAGCTTGCCGCTATACCGTCTGATGAAGAAGTCCGACCACTTCACGTGGACACCCGAGGCCCAGGAAGCACTCGACAAGCTCAAGAATCTCCTGAAGAGCCCACCAGTGCTCACAGCGCCAATGCCAGAGGAGCAGATGCTCCTATACGTGGCTGCAACGACTCAGGTCGTGAGTGCTGCACTAGTTGTTGAGCGAGACGAGCCTGGGAAATCACTAAAGGTGCAGCAGCCCGTCTACTTCGTGAGTGAGGTACTCTCCGACTCGAAGACCCGCTACTCCCAAATTCAAAAGCTCGTGTATGCTGTCTTGATCACCAAACGCAAGCTTCGGCACTACTTCGACGCACATCCCATCATAGTGGTGTCCAAGTATCCGCTCGGGGAAGTGATCCAGAATCCTGAGGCCAAGGGGAGAATAGCTAAGTGGGCTCTCGAGTTGATGGGACAGAATGTGACATACGCACCGCGCAGTGCCATCAAGTCACAAGTGTTGGCGGACTTCGTAGCTGAGTGGACAGAAATTCAGACTTCGCCGGCACCGATCGAGCACGAGACATGGACGATGTATTTTGATGGCTCCATGATGAAGGAAGGAGCAGGGGCAGGCCTTTCATCTCGCCTCTGGGCGTGCGTATGGAGTACATGGTTCGTCTGCATTTCCCTGCCTCCAACAATGTGGCTGAGTACAAGGCGCTCGTCAACGACCTTCGAATTGCGATCAAGCTCGGGATCCGCCGTCTCGAGATTTGTGGGGACTCCGAGCTTGTCGTGGATCAGGTCATGAAGGAGAAGAATTGCATCGACCCAAAGATGGCGGCTTATTGTCGAGCTGTGCGTCAGTTGGAAGATAAGTTCCATGGGCTCGAGCTCCATCATGTGCTGCGTGACTACAACAAAGCTGCAGACATCCTTGCCAAAGCAGCGTCAAGCCGCAAGCCTGTACCACACGGCGTGTTTGCTAGCTACCAGCATACATCGTCCGTCTGGGTTGATGAAGAACAACCACCAGAGCTAGAGGTGCCAGAAGTCATGGAGATTGATCAACCGCAAGAGCCAAACTTGGAAGATCCTGACTGGCGTTTTCCGATCCTTGAGTGGCTAGTCGAAGAAAAGCTGCCTTCCGACCAGGCGGAGGCGCGCCGCATCTCGCGACGAGCTAAAGCATACGTCCTTATCGACGGCGAACTCCACAAGCGAGGCGCGGCGGACATATTCATGCGCTGCATTCAGAGAGATCAAGGCCAAGACCTGCTTCAGGAAATCCATGCTGGCACATGCGAACATCATGCCGCCGCAAGAACTTTAGTCGGAAAAGCGTTCCGACAAGGTTTCTACCGGCCCACTGCTCTAGAAGACGCCAAGGACATCGTGTGGCGTTGCGAGGGCTGTCAGTTTTACGCCCGGCAAACTCATCTTCCCGCACAAGCGCTCCAGAACATCCCCATCACATGGCCGTTCGCTGTATGGGGGCTTGACATAGTCGGGCCATTCAAGCAAGCGCCCGGGGGCTTCACGCACCTGCTCATGGCCGTTGACAAATTCTCAAAGTGGATTGAGGCCCGACCCATGGTCAAGATCCGTTCCGAAGAGGCTGTGGCATTCTTCACCGACATCATTTACCGCTTCGGGATCCCGAACTCGATAATCACAAAAAACGGCACACAGTTCACGGGAAAGAAGTTCCTCAAATTCTGCGATGACAACAACATCCGTGTGGACTGGGCTGCTGTTGCGCACCGAAAGACCAACGGGCAGGCTGAGAGGGCCAACGGCCTGATCCTACAAGGACTGAAGCCCCGGATCTTCAAATGACTCGAGAAGTTCCGAGCCAGATGGGTAGCTAAATTGCCATCCGTCCTCTGGAGCCTGCGCACCACGCCAAGTCGGGCCACCGGCTGTACGCCATTCTTCATGGTGCACGGGTCGGAAGCGGTTCTCCCGACGGATATCGACTACGGCAGCCCAAGGGTCCGAGCATACACTGAGGAAGGGAACCAAGTCGCTCTCGAGGATGCGATCGACCAGCTGGATGAAGTGCGCGATGTGGCGCTCCTCCACTCAGCCCGATACCAGCAAGCCCTCCAGCGTTATCACGAGCGCAACATACACGATCGCCAGTTCCAAGTCAGAGATCTGGTGCTCCGGTGAGTCATGAGCAACAAGGACCGACACAAGCTTGCACCCCCATGGGAGGGGTCGTACATCGTCGACCAAGTGCTCCGACCAGGAACATTCAAGCTCCGGCACGATGATGGCACAATCATCGCCAACGCGTGGAACATAGAACATCTACGTCGTTTTTACCCTTGAGTAACGTTCCCTGTTTTAACTTATGATCAATGAATAATGCCATGTGCCTTTGTCCTCGTTTCATAAGTTCTCGATCTTCTTGTGTTGGCATCTTTTATATATGTTTCAACACTGTCTAAAGGCTGGGCGGCAAGTGTCCTTGCACCCATGCAAAAACACTTATCGCTCGGGGGCTACCCGGGGCACGATGCCCCCCTTTCATTTTTCCGTTTACAAAACAAAACTCTCCGACAACTTTGTCGTGACCTATTGCACGAACGAGCGTTTCTTTTTGGCGGAACACCTTTATCTTGCGAGGGGAAAGGATGTTGATCTGTGAGCGTTTCGATGTTGTTGCTTGTCCAAGGCTCTTAGCACTTACACCCTTGCGGCTATGGTACGAAGACTTGCAAGCGCAGCTCAGACCCACAGGTTGATGTCCGACTACTTTCAAAAAGTACTCGGGTAACCTCTTGGGCTCAAAACGTTTTCTATGAAAAACACGCGAGTCACTTCCTGAACGTCCCTAAGTACTCGGGGGCTGTGAACGTGTGGCGTCACTTCGCGGCTCAGGTCGAGCTTTCTGACTCTTACGCCCCCGCGGCTCCAGAGAAAAGTTCGATCGGCCTGAGTGCCTAAGTACCGCTACTTCGTTTTGCAGTCATTTTTTAGTACTCGGGGAATGCTTTAGCAAGTGACGGCGTTAAAACGAAAATGAAAAGCTGTTCAGTACAACACACATACAAGTTTCGTTTTAACTATTACACGAATTGATACATCTAATGGGAAGGCCTGGAGCCATCTTCTGGTGTGTCTCTTGGGATCAGGTCCAGGTCCTTCATCGCGGCGTCAGCCATGGCACGGGCGAAGGCGGCGCAATCCTCTTCGATCTTGTCAAGCTCCTCATTCGAGTAGCCGGGGGTCCAGCCACCACTCAGCGCTTTGAGATCCAGCCCCCTGATAGTGCGAATTGAACATGGAGAGGACTCGGTGCACCACCTGTCGAGACGTCGACAGCTCTTTCTCCTTGACGACGCCCGACAGAAGGTTGATCCGGTTGCCGAGCGTCTGGGGAGGCATCTGAACGGGGGGAGCACCAAGATCTGTCAGGATCCTGTCGACATACCGGCTGAACTTGGAGCGATCCAAGATGTCGTTTTTGCGCGCCTCCTCCGCCTCGTGCTGAGCCTTCCGAGAATCCTCGAGCTCGACCTTGACCTCTGAAGATGGGGAATGAGTCAGAACTAAGCTACGAGAGGCGCAGTCAGAAGGAAGAAGGGGGCAAGATAAGAAGAACATACTCGAAAGCAGGTCCGCCAAGTTCTTGGCCGTCCCGGACATCTCATGGATCTTGAGCTCAGTGGCGGTGACTTCCTAAGCCTTTTCCAAGAGCTTGACAGCTAATGCAGCACGAGCTGCACGAAGCCCTGTCAAAACCAATGGACGAGTCATCATCTGCAACGACTAACGCAGGAAAGAGAACATCACAAAAGCTGAGAGCGCAAGGCTGCTCACCCTGAAGATCTTGCGCCAGCATGCTGTTGCTCTCGCGAAGCCGGGCCCCCTCGTCAGTGGCCTCCTGCAGCTTAGTAGAGAGGTCGCAGACCTGCTTGTTTGATGTTTTAAGGTCCACCTCGGCATGCACCAGGTCTTGCTGCAGGTCTGCCACCTTCTTCTCGAGCGTCGCCTTCTCTTCAGCGGCAGCCTGGGACGCGGCCTCGGCGGCAGCAGCTGCAGCAGTTGCGGTCCGAGCTATCTCAGCAGCAGTTGCGGTAGCAGTTCGCAGCTCCGCGGTTGTGGCTTCTGCCTGGGCGAGCTTGGCCTCGAGGACCGTTTTCTCCGACATGGCGGCGTCCGCAGCTGACTGCGCGGCCACTGCACAGTCCTCTGCTGACTTAGCCACGGCCTCAAGAGCGGTTCTCACCGACGCTTCGCCCGCCACCGCTCCTACGGCTGCCAATCGGGTGGCAACCAGCTGCATCTCCAGCTGGGCCTTCTCGCCCCGGAGCTCCTCGATGGTGCGCGTCTTCTTGGCGCTGCAACTGGCGAGCACCTGGATTGACTAAAAGATCAACAACAGAAACAATCCAAAAACAACAACACAAAGTCGAGATTGGGATCGGCTAACTCACCGACGAGGCCGGAACGACCAACTCATTGATGGCCTGCTCCACCCACCTAGACCCCACTCGAGGCAGTGATGGGCCGTGGCTTCCTCGTCCTCGTCATCATGTGCCTCGGCTTCATGGGCTCCGGTCCATGAGGCGCGCCCGAGGCCAAGGCCATGCTCTCCCCCCTCAGTGGCCGAGAAGGGGCGGGCTCCCGAGCTCTCTCCGACCTCTCGGACGGTGATCGGGGAAGCGCTGCCCACCACATCCTCGAGGGAAGCAGACGCCTGTGCGTCAGGAAGTGGCGAGTCTACGATCTCCACCACCTTTGCAACGTCGGCGGCAGGCTGGCGCGACGACTCCGGCGGCACGATGGAGTCCGGTCTCACTTCTGCCGTCTGGGTCCTGGACTCCTCAGGGCTCACCACGGCCTCCTCGACCGCAACAACGACCTCCGGAGCAGGCAGCACGGGCATCTCAGCCGGTAGTCCTCCGGTGCCGACAGGCACCATTCCAGCTCGGCCACGTAGGCGGCTGCATCACCGCCTGAGAGGTTAGGCTCCTCCGCATTGGTGGCCTCCGGGAGCTGAATGGATGACAAGGGGGACGCCATCTCCTCGGTCCCGACACTGCCGGCGCCCAACGTCGGGGGCGCGTCCGCCTCTGGAGCCGCTTGCGCGTCGACGCCTTGAACTATGATAGGTGCCGTCGGGGGCTCGGTTTGCTCGGGGGCTGCCTTTCCCCCGACCACGTCTCCATCCCCTGACAATGGTGGAGGCGCCGCCACCTCGTGAGCCTCCGCCACCTCGGTGGTCCGACCCTCGGCTTGTGCTGTCGCCGGTGTGAGCAGAGGAGTCGGTGAGCGGGGAGTGGACGGAGGATTGGGCGCGCTCAGAGCCGCGCGTTTCCGTGGCGCAAGGCTGAGCCTGCCAGTGTCGGAACGACTGACACGAGAAGAGCGAGTCAAGAAGGCGAACAAAAAATCAAGAACAAGATAACAAGATAGCGCGGAACGACACTTACATGGAGGAGGTGATGCGGGCCCGCTTGACGGTCCTGGAGGCCACTCCCGACGACTCGGGGGCTGGTCTTTTGCCCCCCGCCACGTCGGAGGGCGAGGTCCGACTTCCCCATTGGGCGAGAGGAACCTGCACGGGCGGGGCCCCGCCGCGCTGGATGACCAGGGACTGAAGGCGCTGCGGGGGTGCGTTCACGTTCTCCCCCTGCGGCGTGAACGGACCGGGCACCAGCGATGTTGATCTCGCCTTAGGAGGCGACCGCCTCCTCGGTGAACGCGACCCCCGCCGCGATGAGTTGCCGGAGGGACGGCAGGAGGATGGATCACGGTCCGCCGGCCGCCTGGACGAGTCATCTCGTCACCGGGAGCGTCTCTTCTCCCTCTGGTGTCCTTGGCCGCTGGGGCCCGACCGGGAGCGAGTCACCCTCCGATCCTCTTGGGCGGGGCGCGGAGACAGGCACAAGCTGGAACTCACTCCCTGCTTACGGACGACCGGCTCTGGCCGCTGCCTTGAGCTGGTCCCCGCGGCCTGCCGCTGGGGAGGGGGTGACACGGACGATGACGACAGTGCGCTCCAGTCAAAGCCAGCACCTCCATCATCACCGGACCGTGGCGGCGACAATGAAGGATCCTCGTCCGAGGAGACGGCGGCCTCCTTCATCTCCCTACGCTTGGCGCGGCAGTCATTCTGCTCGCGCTTTGCGATCTCCTTGTCCTTATGCTTGGCCTTGCGGTCGGCCCTCCTCCTGTCAGCGGCGGCCTGGGCGCGATTCGGCGTCGCGTCCTGAGGAAGAGGAGGCTTCACGGGGAGAGGGGCCGCGGGCCTCAACTAAAGGCAAGAGAGAAAACGGGATCAACATCAAGAACTGGAGTTTCAAGAAGAATACAGTCAGAAACAGAACGCGAGATAGTCGGAAGGCTAGTCGGAAGAAGAACTTACGTATTTGATGGTGCCCTCTCGGGGGAGCATGGGTAGAAGTCAGGGCGGCGGCCACGAGTAGGTGGCCTACCCGATCGCAGCCCCACTCGGTGCTGGATTTCATCCAACGAGGGGAGCTGGGGTGCCGTCACGGTCCCCTCGAAGGGAGCCTTGTCGGGCGTCATCTGGCAGATGCGCAGGCGCCGTCGTCGGAGCGGGACGATCCCCAGCACGTGGTATTGGCCAATGACGGCCGCCAAGTCAACCCCGGTGTCGCGCAGCTTGGACAGCACTGCCCAGCAATCCCCGAGCAGCCTCTCCTGCTCCGCCTCCGGGGGCCCGTAGCTCCAGTTCGCCAGCGCCTCGGTGATCGAGGCGCCGATGTACTTCGGCAGCGGATGCTCGGGGTCGTCCTTAAGGTAGAACCACCGCTTGTGCCAGCTGCTATTGGAGCTTGTCAGCGTGCCGGAGATGTACTCATCTCCCCTTCCCGTCTTCATCCGGAGGTTGGCACACCCGATCGTCGCCGGAAGTGACCTGTCCTTCAGGCACACGAACTTGAAGAAGTACCGGAAGAGATGGCAATGGGCACCCACTCCCAGGTACCCCTCACACAGTGCCTCAAACGTCGCCATGTGCTGGATGCTGTTGGGGTTGAGGTGGTAGAGCTGCAGTCGGTACTCCGTGAGGACGGCGCAGATGAATCACCCGGCAGGGACGAAGAAGCCGCGCTCGTGAAATGTCACGAACGAGACGACGTAGCCCAACGGCGGATGCGGAACGGACTCACCTCCCGGAACTTTCCACTCCTCTGCGGCAGTGGGCACCGGCAGCAATCCGGCGGCGACAAGGCGCTGGAGGGTCGCGCGGGTGACGTTGGAACACGTCCAGTTCGACATGGCGCTGTCTAGCTTAGTGACGTGATGTGGCTGGAGGAAATGGCGGCGGAGGCACGACGAACGCGAAGGGCAGAGGAGCGGACGGCGCTGGCAAAGGCAAGGAATCGGGGGAGCAAATGACTCACCCTCAACCGGCGCGCGGATTATAAGGGGCGGATGTGGACGCTAGCATTAAATGCTGGCCCCACCACGCCGTAAAACCGCCCGCTCGGTGGGCGCATCCTGAAAGTGCATCTAGGCCCCTAATTATTTTGGTGATAATGACAATTATAATTTGAGTATTTGATGGTTTATCTAAGATGTGTGCAGGAATAAATGAGACAAAATTTCATATGTGAAAGGAAGGACCTCAATTTCTCTTATTTGTGTTGAAGCTCAAATGGCGATTTAAATTTGATTTATATTTCAAATTTGAGTTTAGGCAACACCGTACTATAAAGAGGGACGAGATCAGTCAATCGAAGTTTGCTACAAGTGCTTATCTTGAAAAGTTCTAGCCACAAAAATCTAAACAAATCCTTTAAACACCTTGGAAAAAGCTTATTCCAGCCGTCTGTACCCCGCCGGGTCATCCGGCCCAACCGACCGGATCACCCGGTACGACTCTGGAGACTGCCGGGTGATCCGGCCCCTCTGACCGGATGACCCGGCCCCGCCGGAGCCTTGAGCCAACGGCTCTTTTTGAAGAGGGGGGTATTTATACCCCTTCACTTCTTCTTCCTAGGGTTGCTGCCTCCAACGAAAAGAACACTCCCTCAAGCTCCATTCCCCCCTCTCTCCACTCCTCTCCAAGCCACTCCAAGCAAGGATCCTCCTAGGGTTTGGATGTGAGAGAGTTTTTGAGGTGCTAGTGTGTGCTCCTTGAGCTAGCTCTTCACTTGTTCATCTCAAGAAGCACTTGTGGCGGCCAAGATCGATTGATTCTCGTTTTTTACTCTTCAAGCTTGCTTCTAGACGGTTAGGCGTCGCCCGTTGAGTGCCCTCTCCGTGTGGAGCACCCGAGAACGTTCGTATTACCCATCCTTTGTGGATTTCTCTTAGTGAGCATCAATCTTCCTTTGTGGGGATTGGGTGAGGCAAGAGGCTCTTGGTGATAGCCCTCCCTTTGTGGGATCCTCAACGGAGACGTAGCTTCCTTTGTGGGAGTGGACTTCAGATTAAATCTCTTGTCTCTTGCTTGTTTGAGTTCATCCCCTTTTCTCTAACCCTAGAAGCTAGGTTTGGATCGATCTACTTATTTGTGTTGTTTCTTGTGAAATCCTTTGTTACAGGTGGTTACAAGCTCATATACGCAAGTTTTGATTCATATACTTTCTGCAATTTCAAGTTTTATTAAGCTTATTATACTCTATCTTTGCGCGTTGGTTGATCCGGCCCAAGTGACAGGGTGACCCGGACCCCCTCGGGTCATCCGGCCTGTTGAGCCGGGTCATCCGGCCCCTGATCTGCTGCTCAGATTTTGCAGAATTTTAAAGTGATCCTATTCACCCCCCTCTAGGCATCACAAGATCCTTTCAATTGGTATCAGAGCCTAATCCCTTGATTTAGGCTTAACCGCTAAGGGATCAAGATGTCGGGGAGTGGTGGTAACCTCTCCGCTGAAGAAATCACTGCTCAAGAACTCGCCGCTAAGGAAGCTTAAGAGAGAGAGCTCAAGGCCGCTCGAGACCAAGCTGCGGCTCTAGAGCTAATGGGGAAGGCCCCAAGCCGTACACCATCCAACATCGCGAGCTCCGATGATTCCGACTCCGACTTGGACTCGGACTCCGACTCAAGTGATGAAGATGTCAAGGATGGTGACGATGACCCAAAGAAAGCGGCGAAGAAAAGAAGGAAAGCCAAGAAGAAGAAGGCGGCAAAGAAGATGGCCAAGAAGCTCCTCAAGAAGATGATCAAGAAGGAGCAAGCAAAGCACTCTCATTCCGGCTACTATGAAGTGCCATTCCACTACGGACACATCTCGGGCAACAATCCTAACGAGAAATTCTATTCCGTACATTTGGGAAAGCCTCCCCACTTCGGTGGGAAAGACTACCCCAAATGGGCTTTTGATATGTAAATGCATTTTTACAGGCTTCACCCTTCTCTTTGGAAGATTGTGTGTGTAGGTGTGACAATTCCCGCCGAAGGTGAAGCCATGACAATCGAGCATGAACAAGACCTCCACCGCAATGTTCAAGCAACAAGAGTCATCACGGGATCCTTGTGTGCTCAAGAGTTCAACAAAGTCCGGAACATCCAAATTGCCAAGGTGATTTGGGACACACTCAAGGAAGCACATGAGGGTACCGATCATGTGAGAAGAGGCAAGATGGACTTGATTCACAAAGAGCATGAGCTATTCGTCATGAAGGATGGAGAAACCGTGAGGCAAATGTATGATCGGCTAATACTCCTTGTCTCGGACATCAAAGCACTAGGAAGCAATGATTGGGATGATGAGAAGGTCACAAAGAAGTTGCTAAGAGCTTTCACACCGAAGTACCCAAACCTAGCAACCATGATAAGAAGAGACCCAAACTATCACAACATGACTCCCAATCAACTTCTTGGTGAGATCTTGCATCAAGAGCTAGTTGATCAAGACGTGGAGAAGTCACTTATCTTGAAGGTGAACAAGAGTCTAGCCCTCAATGCTAGCTCTAGTGAAGTGGTGGAAGTAAAGACCAAGGCTTCCAAGACTAAGAATGAAGACTCAAGTGAAGAAGAAAGCACAGATGAAGAAACCGCTTTTGCCATAAGAAAGTACAAGAAGTTCTTGAAGTTCAAGGCATCAAGGAAAGGTGGTGATGATAGAAAGAAGAAGTCACAAAGAAAATGCTATGAGTGTGGAGAGTATGGACACTTCATTGCCGAGTGTCCCAAGAACAAGAACAAGGACAAAAATGAGGAAGAGAAGAAGTACAAGGAGAAGAGCAAAGAGTACAAGAACAAGTACCAAGGGCGTGCTCACGTGGGTCAACAATGGGACTCAAGTGATGAGGATGAAGCACCAAAGAAGAAAGGCATGGCAACACTTGCCATGGCACAAGGAGCATCTTCACCACGCCTCTTCAACAACTTCTCTGATAACGAGGACAACTCTCACTTTTGCCTCATGGCAAGAGGGAGCAAGGTACAAGAGTTAACCACCTCATCCTCTCTCACCTCATCATCATCCATACCTAGTAATGACATAGACAACCTAGATGAGGAAAAAGAAATAGAGGCAAACATGATAAAGTAATTTGGTAAAAAAGGTCATAAAGAAATTAAAAAACTTTTGGACAAATTAAAGGAAAAGAAGGAGATTCTCCATGAGCAAGAAGACTTGCTTATCCGTGAAAAGGAAAGAAACCTTGCTCTAGAGAAAACCCTTGTCGAGGAAAAAGCTAAGGTAGAGAAGTTGACCGTAGGCTTGTCCTTGGCCAATGACTCTAACAAGAGGATGCTAAAGGACTACTCTTTGGCAAATGAATCTTTAGCTTCCCTAAAGGCCACTCATAGTGAGCTTCAATCAAGCTTCTCATGCTTGACGAATAAATACAAAAATCTTGAAGCAAACTATAGTGCTCTTTGGGAAAGCACCCAGGCCAACCCTAAAGCAAACTTTGACTCTAATGCCTCCACTAGCAAAGGTTGCTCCATATGTTCTAATGTTGATATAAATGCTCTTAAGACTAACCTTGCAAGGGTAGAGGAAACAATTAAGAGCAAAGATAAGGAGATTGCCCGGTTGAACATGTTGATCAACCAAGGTAAGTTGGGTGCCAAGTCCAGACCCAAGGCAATTGACACAAGAGGACTTGGACACTACAAGGACAACAAGGTCAATGGTAGGAGGGTGGTGAAAGGGCATGAGATTCCCTTGTGGAACAAGGGAAGATACCTCAACACTATTATGGATATTGCCCATGGAGTAACCACCTCTACCACATCACAAGAGAAGCCAAAGGTTGTGAACATCACAAAAGGAAATGGTGGGGTTAAGTCACCACCAAAGGCATCGAAGAATGTGGTGGAACACAAGCCTTCTCCCAACTACACTTGTGATTATATTGTGACCTTGGACCACAATGGTAAAATGGTGGTCAAGTATGTTGAAGCCTATGCCAAGAAGGCTATGAGGAAGAGTGTGTGGGTTCCAAAAGTTTATGCTTCTAACCTCCAAGGACCCAAATCTTTTTGGGTACATAAACCAAAAGCTTAAACTTGTTTTGTAGGTCTACTCCTCCGGTGGAATCGCATGGTTGTTGACACATTTTATCTATGAATTTTATCCCTAACATTTACTAGAAAAAGGACTAAAATATGATTAGATCACCTTATTAGGGTTTATATTAACAATTTCGACGAGTTTTGGTGAATTTATGAATTTGCTGGGACTATTCAGAAAATATGCAAGAAAACCTCTCTAGAAGACTCCAGAAGGCTCCGGAACTCAACGTGACTTAGCACCTAAAAAAGAAGCATCTAGAAGGATCAAGGACCCACCTGGCCGAAGTGGACCCCGAGTGGGGCCCACACCAGACCGACCGGCCCAGTGGTGGGGCCGGTCGGCCACCCCCTGGTGCCAAATGGGCCCGGCTTCTGGAATGTTCCTCCACCGCCTATGAAGATCAATCTAAACCACATGTTTAGGTCGGTTTGATCCTACGGTGCACGTCATCTCCTCTGGACTATATAAGCAGACCCCCTGACTCCAGGGCAGAGGGCAACTCATTCTATCAGATCCTCCATGCCTACCTGAGATTAGAGCTCTAGATTAGAATTAGAGTTGGAGAGTTAGTATCAAGTTGAGAGATTAGATCCACGGTCTAATTAGACATAGCTAATCTTGTTCGAGAGGATTAGAGAGCGGTTGAGGTGAAGCTGAAGGAAGGCCCGGACCTGTCGGTGTCTCCTCTTCATCTTCTACCTTTGGGATCACTCCATTGGAGCCCGATCCTGAGACCTTACGGGAAAGATCGACTTCTTATTCAAGTGAGCACCATTGTTTTTATTGTTCTTACGGTTCATAACTCTTTGAGTACTTTAATTTCTGTCGCTCTTGAATTAAAGTTGCATGTTTTGTGTAAGCGTGGTGCTTAGACTAGCTAGCTTATGAATGCCTTCTATATTCCGGATCGTGTGGTAGATCGTGGTGGTGACAGCACTATTGAGTCCTTCGTAGTCCACCTCCCGTCTATAGAAACCGTAGGACTCCCCCATAGATTCTCGGGAGGTTCCCTTTACTAAGTGTGCCTTCAGACAATCACCCCATAAGAGCAATAAAGACATAGCTTGTGAGGATAAGAACCAGACATCCTTAAGTTTTCCTTATCTCTCTTTCTGTCCAGTCCTTGATAGCTACTCAGTTGATTAGTTATATACCTCAGATACTCTCTTTACCATTCTCCCTGTGGATTCGATATTTAAAACCCTCTCCCGAGTGGAATGCTCACCGGTATCTGTGCGCTTGCGGATTATCCATCATAATATTTCTGTAGGCTTAACAAATACCAACAAGCATTTCTGGCGCCGTTGCCGGGGAGAACGGTTAAGAGAAAACTCTTCGAGTATAACTAATCTTGTATCTTTCTTTTTTCTTTTTAGTTTTAGATTACCTACTGTCCTTATGGACACTACCCTTATCAAAGATTTTTCGGCACCCTCAGAGCTCAGCCTTAGGCCTATGCCATCATCGAAACCAATCCTAGCTGATGCCTATGAGCTGCGCCCACGGTTAATAGAGATGGTCCAAACCAACACTTTCTTAGGAATAGAAGACGAAGACCCTTATCATCATCTCCAACAGTTTGAGCAAACTTGTGACTGCCTGCACATTGAGGGTATGTCAGACGAGACTATCCGTTGGAAGCTTTTTCCATTCACTCTGAAAGGAAAAGCTCGCCAATGGTACGACCGAACCAAAGAGAAGATGAAAGGCGATTGGGGAACTCTCCGTGCAGATTTCTGCATGGATTTTTATCCCTTATCCAAAGTAGTCGACCTTAGAATCAAGATCATATCCTTCAAACAGGGGGATAATGAGTCTATGAGTTCATCCTGGGAAAGTTTTGAACTTCTTTGCAAATCCGGACCAGATCTAAGCCTTCAAGACCATATTCTCCTTCAACACTTCTATATTGGTCTTAATAAGGAATCTAGAGCCTATTTGAATACCTCCTCTCATGGATCATTCATACACCTTACATCTAGTGGAGCTAGAACTGTCCTAGACAACATTCTAGCCAGCACTAATGATGGTCCTTTAGAAGAGAAAACTTTAGAAGAGATTCCAGAGATAGCTACACCAGAACCTATGCCAGAAACATCTCAACCTATAGCTATCCAACATATAGAATCACCACAGGAAGGAATTCCTCTACCTGATTTTATAAATGATATCGAGGATGATTTATTTTCCGATTATGGAAACACCTCGAGATATCATAAAGAGAAGATGCCTCGAAAGCATACATCTTCTTCACATGAGAAGATAGACTCTTTTGAGCAAACCTTCTCAAGAGAACACACTGTGGAGCTTGCATCCATCATGAGTGGGGAATGGTTGGAAGAGTCAGAGCTTTCCTCTGATATAGTCCATTTGGATTCACCTTCTATACCAATTCAATGTATAATCAATGGAACCCCCTTTGATGCCCTTTATAATCCAGTTGTGGGAATCAATATAATGGCCTTATCCTTTTTCCATCAGTTTATAAAAAACAAGCCATTATCTCCCACAACGAAATTATTAAAGTGCTCCTCAGGGCAGATTATTCAAAGTACGGGAATTCTCTATGTCTTACCTGTTTCAGTTTACGACATGACAATTCACCTGAGCTTTCACATTTGTGATATTAAGGAGTTTGATCTTTTAATAGGCTATCCTTTAGAAAAACTCCTTAAAGAAGGACACACAGGGAAACTTGATGTTTGCCTAGGCAAAACCATTAAAGTTCCCTTACACTTCTCACATTCGATCCATACTAAGACCGAACCCAGTCCTGAACCTGACCCAATGGAAGAGGTGAATGAAGCATCTCTAGAACATTTCATAGAATCCAATCAAGAAGATGTCACTGAATTCTTCATCGAGGAGGAAGAAGAAAATCCTACAGAATCTGAGCCCCTCGATGAAACCGAGGAACCCTCGAGACCTCCCATTGAGCTTAAACCTTTACCACCTGGTCTTAGATATGCCTTTTTGCACAATGATTCTGAGTCTCCTGTGATCATTAATGACCAACTCACTCAGGAAGAGACTAATAGGCTGATAACCATCTTAGAAAAACATCGCTCAGCCTTTGGCTACTCGCTCCAAGACCTTAAGGGCATCAGTCCTGCCCTTTGCACTCATCGCATTCCTATAGACCCTGATGTTCTACCATCTAGAGAGCCACAACGAAGACTTAACAATGCGATGAGAGAGGTAGTGAAGAAAGAAGTTCTGAAACTCTTACACGCCGGGATTATATATCCTGTGCCACATAGTGAGTGGGTGAGCCCTGTGCAAGTTGTGCCTAAAAAGGGAGGCATGACAGTTGTGAAAAATGAGAAGAATGAATTAATTCCTCAGAGAACCGTCACTGGTTGGCGTATGTGCATAGATTATAGAAAACTCAACAAAGCCACAAGGAAAGATCACTTTCCACTGCCCTTCATTGATGAAATGTTAGAGCGGTTGGCAAATCACTATTTCTTTTGCTTTCTTGATGGATATTCTGGATATCACCAAATCCCAATCCATCCCAGTGACCAGAGCAAAACCACTTTTACATGCCCTTATGGAACTTATGCTTATCGTAGAATGTCTTTTGGGCTATGTAATGCTCCAGCTTCTTTTCAAAGATGCATGATGTCTATATTCTCTGATATGATTGAAGAGATCATGGAAGTTTTCATGGATGATTTTTCTGTTTATGGAAAAACTTTTGATGATTGTCTAGAAAACTTGGATAAGGTTTTGCAAAGATGTGAAGAAAAGCACTTAGTCCTTAATTGGGAAAAATGTCATTTCATGGTTAGAGAAGGAATAGTGCTAAGCCATCTAATTTCGGAAAGAGGAATTGAGGTAGATAGAGCTAAAATAGAAGTAATTGAACAGCTACCTCCACCTGTTAATGTCAAGGGAATCAGAAGTTTTCTTGGCCATGCTGGTTTCTATAGAAGGTTTATAAAAGATTTTTCTCATATTGCTAGACCTCTTACAAACATGCTTGCCAAAGATGTTCCTTTTGACTTTGATGATGCTTGTCTTAAATCTTTTGAAACTCTGAAAAATGCTCTTATTTCTGCACCCATTATACAACCCCCTGATTGGTCTTTACCTTTTGAAATTATGTGTGATGCAAGTGATTATGCTGTGGGGGCTGTTTTGGGGCAAACAAAAGACAAGAAACATCATGCCATTGCTTATGCTAGTAAAACTTTGACAGGACCTCAACTCAATTATGCCACAACTGAAAAAGAACTGCTAGCTGTTGTTTATGCTATTGACAAGTTTAGATCTTACTTAGTAGGAGCAAAAGTTATTGTTTACACTGATCATGCTGCTTTAAAATATTTGCTCACTAAGAAAGATGCTAAACCTAGATTAATAAACTGGATTCTGCTTCTCCAAGAATTTGACTTAGAAATAAAAGATAAGAAGGGAGTAGAAAATTTTGTTGCCGATCATTTGTCTAGAATGTATTTTGAGAAACCACAGGAATTACCCATCAATGACGCAATGAGGGACGACATGCTCTATCGGATCGCCCGGTCAGACCCCTGGTACGCAGATATTGTTAATTTTATGGTTGCAGGGTATGTACGACCAGGAGCCGACAAGAAAAAGCTTATTTACGAGAGTCGCCATCACCTGTGGGATGAACCATACCTTTTTCGAGTATGCTCTGACGGGTTACTCAGGAGGTGTGTACCGGCAGAAGAAGGAATGAAGATCATTGAGAACTGCCACTCATCACCATATGGAGGTCATTATGGAGCTTTCCGCACACATGCAAAGATCTGGCAAAGCGGATTTTTCTGGCCAACTATGTATCAAGATACAAAAGATTTCGTACGAAGGTGCAACTCTTGTCAGAGGCACGGGAACATCAATTCCAGAAATGCCATGCCACTGACAACTAACCTTCAGATCGAGCTCTTTGATGTCTGGGGAATTGACTACATGAGACCATTCCCAAAATCCGGAAAATTTGAGTACATCTTAGTGGCAGTTGACTGTCTCCAAATGGGTTGAAGCCCTGCCATGCAGAACTGCTGACCACAAAAGCTCAATAAGAATGTTTGAAGAGACAATATTTCCAAGATTCGGTACGCCAAGGTTAGTGATAAGTGATGGAGGGTCTCATTTCATCGACAAGCGCTTCGAGAAATACCTCATGAACCATGGGATCCAGCACAATGTCGCTACTCCTTACCACCCGCAAACAAGTGGTCAAGCAGAGACGTCCAATAAGCAGATCAAGAACATTCTACAGAAGACGGTGGACCAAATGGGGATAAAATGGAAAGACAAGCTACCCGAAGCACTTTGGGCTTATCGGACAGCTTATAAAACCCCCATTGGAATGTCTCCCTACCAACTGGTCTACGGGAAGACATGTCATTTGCCGGTTGAGCTAGAATTCAAGGCTCATTGGGCAATAAAGAGATGGAACATGGACTTTGAAGCAGCCGGAACAAAACGAAAAATGCAACTGTCCGAGCTAGAAGAATGGAGAGAGAAGGCGTATCACAGTGCCAAGATTTACAAGGAAAGAACTAAGAGGTGGCACGACAAGAGAATCATAAAAAAAGAATTCAACCCAGGCGATCAGGTATTACTTTTTAACTCCAGGGTACGACTCTTTGGGCACGGAAAGCTACGAAGCAAGTGGGAAGGACCATACAAGGTAGTGAATTCATCGTCACACGGAGCCGTCACTCTTCAAGACGACGAAGGTACGTTATTCAAGGTAAATGGTCAACGCCTTAAAATATTTTTAGAGCCCAATAAGGAGTCTGAGGATTTGGATGAGATAGATTTCCTTTGCTTACCAACGAATATTAATTTTAGGCCGTAATGGGCCATCTTAAGGTTTTTAGGGATCAGCACACGGTTGGAGCACCCCGCGCCGAAGATCTCCGTGAGGCACCCTGGTAGGGGACCGATCGGCCCCCTCACTGGGCCGATCGGGCCCTGCCCGCCGCCATTCGCCGTCAGCTTTCGCCCACGCTATCTCTAAGGTGTTAGGGTTTTGAAAAACTGGTTCGGGGATCTTTTACGAGATTTTCCGCAGCCTTTCCAAGCCTGGTCAACCCCCTCTGCAAGTCCGTGACCGATATATAAGCAGGGGCAGACCCCCACCTTTTCCTCATCCCAAAGCCTTCAAGTAGCAGCAATGGCCGACAAGCAGCTTGTCCCCCTTTGCTTTGAAGCCAAGGCGGTTGTTCCTTTCGAGAAGGAAGCAAAGCCGCTAGCCTCCTTGCCTCCTGATCACCTCCCTCTCTCGCTGTTCTCACCTAGCCGTCCACGTTCGCCGCCACCGCCTACAGAAAGCAGGCAGGCGATGTACGCTCAGCCGTACGATCGCCGTCGTGAAGCAGCTCAGAAGAAGCCGATCTGTGTTCCTAGCTACATGGATCTGAAGAAACCAAGGGATGGAGAGCGACTCGTTGATGTGCGCATGGACAAGTTTGGCAACACAAGGGTGCACAAGTACACCACCTCCTCAAGACGTGTCACCATCGACGGAGTTCGTGCTAAGGAACCTCAAATCAAGAGAATCCCAGTCTTCGAAGCCAGCCAGCGGATGCCGCAGAAACAGAAGACCCGGAAGACCGTAGCTGAGCTAGCGCAGGAAGTAGCAAGCCTGGCTGAAACTTGCAAAGAGATCCATCGCGTCAACGCTTCCCTCACCAAGACTGTCCTTAAGCTGTTAGAGTCAAAGAAACGTAGGGACGATGAGGAAGACCATAGCTGCGACCTTAAGAAGGGCAAGCGTCCTGTGTAAAAACCTTAGTTAGAGAGCACATTAGTGATAGTTAGTTCGAGTTAGTTAGTTTGCTTTAGTTCGCTTTAGAGTTGTTTAATAAAGTGCTCTCTCTTTTAATAAAGAAGTATTCCACAAGTTGAGCTATCTTTGCCTATATATATTTTCTGGATATGTTTTTGTCTCCACCATACTGTGCATGCAAGATAACAGAAAACAAGTGTGGGGGAGAAGAACAGATGACCAAACGGCATCAAGAACAACGGAAAAAGCATTATCAAACGACTCGCACGACGAACCACGGCAGAACCCAGTTCGGCCACATCTCGTCCACCGCTCGGTTTGCTTCCTGAACTTTTTAATTTTTTACAAATTGCTTTCCGTTTCGATTTGAACAAAGATGCCCTGCTAAAATGTCCTGATAACCTAAAAGATAAAGTTTCACATGTTTATGCTCTTAGAAATATTTATTACTTTTGGGATGATCAGAATAAAGTTAGAATAATGAGAACCATCTTTCTTTTATCTTGTCTATGGAGAGTACTTAAAAAAATCATTAGCTAAGTTTCTCCTTTGTGATTAATAATATGTCCCAGCAGATCTTTCATTGAAAATAAATTTGATTAAATGCTGCTTACTTGTATTGAGCTTTGTCAAATCTAGAGCTATGTTGAAGTTTTGTCTAAGTCTATGATCAAGATCACGTACACTGCTTTCACTAAAGTATCTATGCTCTAAGATTTTTGATCTCTGTCTCCCATATCATGAAAGGGTACAGCTAAAAAAAAGAGAAAAAGCCAAAGAAAGAAAAGAAAAAATTTATTATTATGAGTGGAGAGAAAAGTGAGGGAGAGGAGAAAATGGACAAGTGTTCTACGGGTCAAAAGAACCCCCCTCTCAGAAAAGAAAAAGGCATAAAAAAGAGAAGAATAATGGACATGTGTCCGAGGGTGAGTAGGGCCCACTTCTCTAAAAAAAAAATAAGTGAGAGAGTAATAATGGACGCGTGTCCGAGGGTGAGTAGAACCCAACTCTCCACAAAGTAGCTGGATACCTTGTTCTAAAAAAGATGGGAAAAGACAGAAGATTCTAAGGTCAGAGCAGTGGTTTTTAAAATTTGACACATGCACATATCTTGATCTACGACCTATGATAGGCCTCTTCATGGATACAGATTTTGACCCAGCAATATATGCAAGGTAAGTCTACTATATCTTTACATTCTAAAATTTGAGAGTATCACAAAGGAGTAAGCAAGGCTGCATTTTCTTCCAAAACTTATTCAGAAACTCTCCATTGACTAGATTTGAGAAATAAAGGTGATCTGTTTCTAGCTATATTCAGATGTTCCCTAAGTACAGATATGACTAAGGAGTATAATTATGTTGATTCTTGTCTACACGGTTGTAAACCATCCTTTTATCGAGGACGAGTAAAAGCCTAAGTGTGGGGGAGTTTGTTGACACATTTTATCTATGAATTTTATCCCTCGCATTTACTGGAAAAAGGACTAAAATATGATTAGATCACCTTATTAGGGTTTATATTAACAATTTCCACAAGTTTTGGTGAATTTATGAATTTGTAGGGACTATTCAGAAAATATGCAAGAAAACCTCTCTAGAAGACTCCAGAAGGCTCCAGAACTCAACGTGACTTAGCACCTAAAAAAGAAGCATCTAGAAGGATCAAGGACCCACCTGGCTGAAGTGGACCCTGAGTGGGGCCCACACCAGACCGACCGGCCCAGTGGTGGGGCCGGTCGGCCACCCCCTGGTGCCAAATGGGCCCGGCTTCTGGAATGTTCCTCCACCGCCTATGAAGATCAATCTAAACCACATGTTTAGGTCAGTTTGATCCTACGGTGCACGTCATCTCCTCTGGACTATATAAGCAGACCCCCTGACTCCAGGGCAGAGGGCAACTCATTCTATCAGATCCTCCATGCCTACCTGAGATTAGAGCTCTAGATTAGAATTAGAGTTGGAGAGTTAGTATCAAGTTGAGAGATTAGATCCACGGTCTAATTAGACCTAGCTAATCTTGTTCGAGAGGATTAGAGAGCGGTTGAGGCGAAGCTGAAGGAAGGCCCGGACCTGTCGGTGTCTCCTCTTCATCTTCTACCTCTGGGATCACTCCATTGGAGCCCGATCCTGAGACCTTACGGGAAAGATCGACTTCTTATTCAAGTGAGCACCATTGTTTTTATTGTCCTTACGGTTCATAACTCTTTGAGTACTTTAATTCCTGTCGCTCTTGAATTAAAGTTACATGTTTTGTGTAAGCGTGGTGCTTAGACTAGCTAGCTTATGAATGCCTTCTATATTCCGGATCGTGTGGTAGATCGTGGTGGTGACAGCACCATTGAGTCCTTCGTAGTCCACCTCCCGTCTATAGAAATCGTAGGACTCCCCCATAGATTCTCGGGAGGTTCCCTTTACTAAGTGTGCCTTCAGACAATCACCCCATAAGAGCAATAAAGACATAGCTTGTGAGGATAAGAACCAGACATCCTTAAGTTTTCCTTATCTCTCTTTCTGTCCAGTCCTTGATAGCTACTCAGTTGATTAGTTATATACCTCAGATACTCTCTTTACCATTCTCCCTGTGGATTCGATATTTAAAACCCTCTCCCGGGTGGAATGCTCACCGGTATCCGTGCGCTTGCGGATTATCCATCATAATATTTCTGTAGGCTTAACAAATACCAACAATGGTTGATTGATAGTGGTGCCACTAATCATATGACCGGAGATGAAGGCTTGTTTGCATCCCTTGAGCATTATGACACCCCTACGGAAACTATCATATATGGAGATAATGGTCAAGGAGATGTTATTGGTCTAGGTAAAATTGCTATCTCAACAACAAATTCAATTGAAGGTGTTTTCCATGTTCAAGGTTTGGGGTACAATTTGTTGTCGGTTTCACAACTTTGTGAGAAAGGCTACAATTGTCTCTTTACCAAAGAGGGTGTGACCGTCTCGAGAAGTGAGGATTCCTCTATTGTCTTTGTAGGTCATCTAAGGGGAAAGGTTTACTATGTGGACTTCACAAAAGTAAAAGTGGACCCTAAGGCTTGCTTAGTGGCAAAATCCGACATGGGTTGGGTATGGCATCACCGACTAGCCCATGTTGGCATGAGGAACTTGGCCAAACTTCAAAAGGACGAGCACATCCTAGGACTAACAAATATTGTTTTTTGTGAAAGATAGGTTATGTAGTGCATGCCAAGCGGGAAAGCAAGTTGGAGCGCATCATCCCACAAAGAACATCCTTTCAACATCAAGACTGTTGAAGCTACTACACATGGACTTGTTTGGACCAATTGCCTACATAAGCATCAGTGGTAACAAATATGGTTTAGTAATTGTTGATGACTTCTCCTATTTCACTTGGGTATTCTTTTTGCAAGATAAAAGTGAAGCAAAGGGAGTGGTCAAGAAGTTCATAAGAAGAGTTCAAAATGAGTTCGAGCTTAAGGTCAAGAACATAAGAAGTGACAATGGCTCGGAGTTTAGGAAAACTCAAGTTGAAGAATTCCTTGATGAAGAAGGCATTAAGCATGAACTCTCCACTCCATACACTACTCAACAAAATGGTGTTGTTGAGAGAAAGAACCGTACGTTGATTGAAGTGGCAAGAACAATGCTTGATGAGTACAAGACTCCGGACTCATTTTGGGCGGAAGCCATCAACACCGCGTGCCATGCCGCCAACCGCCTCTACCTCCACAAGTACTTGAACAAGACTCCCTACGAGATCATCACCGGTAAGAAACCTAGTGTGCACTACTTTAGGGTCTTTGGGTGTAAGTGTTTCATACTTAACAAGAAACCCAAAGCCTCAAAGTTTGCATCCAAGGTTGATGAAGGTTTTCTCATTGGTTATGGAACTAACGAACATGCCTATCGTATTCTCAACAAAACCACCGGTTGTGTTGAGACCACGGTAGACGTGAAATTTGATGAATCCAACAGCTCTCAAGGAGAGCAAGTTAATAAAAACCTTGTAGATGATGAAGAACCTCCAAGTATTTCCATCTTTAGAATGAGCACCGGTGAAGTGATGCCAAGGGAAGTTCAAGTTCAAGCTCCGGTTGACACAAGTAACCAAGATCCACCATCATCAACAAGAGTTGAACCACCTAATTCTCAAGTTCATCAAGATGAAAGTCAAGTTCATGGTGACGATCATGGAAGTGGCTTTGATCAAAGGGAAGAACAAGGTGGTGAAGATCAAGAACAAGCACCCCAAGTTGAAGATGATGATGATGGACCTATTCAATGTCAATCTCAAGCACCACATCCAAGAGTTCATCAAATGGTTCAACGGGATCACCCTGTTGACAATATCCTTGGGAGCATCCAAAGAGGGGTAACAACTCGTTCAAGATTGTCAAATTTTTTTGTGTTTTACTCGTTTGTTTCCTCTTTGGAACCTCTTAGTGTGGATCAAGCTCTTGAGGACCCGGATTGGATTATTGCTATGGAGGAAGAGTTGAACAACTTCAAGAGGAATGAAGTTTGGGAGTTGGTGCCAAGACCCAAGCAAAATGTGATCGACACCAAATGGGTTTTTAGGAACAAGCAAGATGAATTTGGTGTCGTCACAAAGAACAAGGTAAGGCTCGTGGGCAAAGGCTATACTCAAGTTGAAGGCTTGGACTTTGGAGAAACTTATGCTCCGGTGGCTAGGCTTGAGTCAATTCATATACTCTTGGCTTATGCTACTCATCATGACTTCAAGCTTCATCAAATGGATGTGAAGAGCGTATTCTTGAATTGACCTCTCCAAGAAGAAGTTTATGTTGAACAACCACCGGGCTTTGAAGATCCAAACTTCCCCAACCATGTGTACAAGCTCCATAAGGCGCTCTATGGGCTCAAGCAAGCTCCTAGAGCATGGTATGAATGCCTTAAGGATTTTCTTCTCAAGAATGGTTTTGAGATAGGCAAAGCTGATTCTACACACTTCATTCAAAGAAGTGGAAAAGATATCTTTGTTTGCCAAATTTATGTTGATGACATTATCTTTGGGTCTACTAATGATAAATTTTGTGAAGAGTTTAGTAGGATCATGACCAAGAGATTCGAGATGTCTATGATGGGAGAGTTGAAGTTCTTTCTTGGGTTTCAAATCAAGCAAATGAAGGAGGGGACTTTCTTATGTCAAACCAAGTATGTGAAGGATATGCTCAAGAGGTTTGACATGGCCGATTCTAATCCCATCAAGACTCATATGGCATTAAATGGACATCTTGATCTCAATAAAGAAGGGAAGTCGGTCGACCAAAAGGTATTTCACTCCATGATTGGCTCCCTCCTTTACCTTTGTGCATCTAGGCCCGATATAATGCTTAGTGTATGCATGTGTGCAAGATTTCAAGCTAATCCTAAGGAGTGTCATCTAATGGCTGTTAAGAGAATCTTTAGATACTTGGTTCACACTCCTAACCTAGGCTTATGGTATCCCAAGGGCTCCACTTTTGATTTACTTGGCTATTCCGATTCGGACTATGCCGGTTGCAAAGTAGATCGAAAGAGTACAACAGGGACTTGCCAATTCCTTGGTAGGTCTTTGGTGTCATGGAGTTCTAAGAAACAAAATTCGGTTGCTTTGTCCACGGCCGAAGCCGAGTATGTGGCGGCCGGTGCGTGTTGTGCACAACTCTTGTGGATGAAGCAAACGTTGAGTGATTACGGTTGTATGTTTAGTAAGATTCCACTCTTGTGTGACAATGAGAGTGCTATAAAGCTAGCAAACAATCCGGTGCAACACTCTAGAACAAAGCACATAGATATTCGACATCATTTCTTGAGGGATCATGAGGCTAAGGGAGATATTGCTCTATGTCATGTAAGCACAGAGAGGCAACTTGCCGATATCTTCACTAAGCCTCTAGATGAGCAAAGGTTTTGTGCTTTGAGGAGTGAACTAAATATCTTGGATTCTCGTAACTTGGCTTGACATGTTGCACATACTTGATTGTTGCCTAGATAGGTTGAAAAAGCTTTATTTTCTTTCTTTTGTGTGAGTTTTTCGAAAATTTGGATTTTGAGATCCTTGGATCAATCTTTAGCCCAAGTGACTATTGTTATGGATTATTGATTGTGGCTAGTCACTTGTGGTTAAAAGTTTATTATATGTCCACTAGCTATATTCTTACATATCTCAATCTCCAAATCTATCAAAATTTCCATATCCTTCCTCCCTAACCTTATTGGATGTTCTCTGAGTACGCCGGGTGACCCGGCCTATCCAGCCGGATGACCCGGTGCGGCTCTGGAGGATGCCGGGTCATCCGGCCACTTCCAGCCGGGTCACCCGGACCTGTCGCACGGCATATAAAAGGCCCGTGGCCGGCGGCCTCAAACCCTAGTTTCCTCATTTCTTTCCACTCAAGCCGCCGCCGCCGCCCACTCTTGCTCCCAGGCGATTCTCGCGGTCCACCGCGGAATTTGGACGTGTTTGGGGGCTTTGGATTGCTCTTCTCCTCAAGAGCTCCTTCCTCTCCGGATCATCCGAAAACTTCGCGGGAATCCAATGGTAAAATCCATTCAAATCCCCGAATTTCTGACCTCTCAATGTGGTTCGTTCTAGATGATTTCCTTCGGTCAAATGCTTCTATATAGACCCTAGAACATACCCCAATGATCTTGTTTCGATTCATCCACGCAATCCATGTCTAGCTCAAATTAGGGTTCATCCCGACCGGCCGGGTCACCTGGCCCCTCTGGCCGGATGACCCGGACAGGGTCAGGACGGCCCATTAAGGGCTGTTTCATGCAAATCTTATGCTTCCTAATCAAAACTTCTATCAATCTTAATTCCTTGCATAAATTCTCATTCCACAGATGGGTTGAGACAGAGGAAGTGCTCGAGGCAAGGAAATTGAATCGGAAGAAAGTGAGGAAGAAGAAACTCGTGCAAGTGATGAAGAGGAGTATCGTGCTTCGGATGAGGAGTACGGTATTCATTATTGTACCAAGAGGTCCAAGCCACAAGCTCCTCCCTCTCGTGCACAAGGTCGTGGCCGTGGACAAGAAGGCAACCCCATCCTCAAGAAGAAGACCACCTCCATTGGTGTGAGGACAAAGAGGGCAAGCTCAAGTGAGGTTGGGGACCGCTATGATGCGGATATGGACATCTCTGATTATGTGAACATGGTGGTTCCCGTTCACACCCCGGAGTGTTGTAGGCGTGATCCTCCTATGGTGAATTACATGAGAAGTGGCACCGACATGAGACCCCATCGCTTTCAAGACCCAAGGCGGCTCCAAAGGCCTTTCTTTGGTGATGATCAGTTTTGGCTTGCTCATCAAGCGGATTGGTACGAGTCCACTATCTTGCCCAAGGGGCGTGTCACCACGGAGATGAAGTGGATTGATTGGAGGTTCTTACTTGATTTACCTCCTCATCTTCAAGAACTCACTCAAGCTGTGTATAATCGCTGCCGCCATATGGGAGTTTCTTACCTCATGGGTTTATCATGTGATTGGTCAGAGGAAGTGGTGGCACAGTTCTATGCAACCCTGTATGCTGACAATGACAACAACACCATGCACTTCAATCTTGGGGGTAAGAGATTCTCTGTCTCAGTTTGGGAGTTTGCAAATATCTTCAAGCTTAGAGGTGCCACATCCACAAATTGCTTCTCTAGTGATCTTATGCGCATTCATAGTGGTGATGAGCTAGAAGTGACAAAGATGAAATTCATGTATGATAGAGCCTATGGAAACATCAAGTATGGTCATACTAGTGGCCTCACCCCCTACTACAAGATGCTCAACCTACTCTTTAGGCACACTCTCACTCCTAGAGCCGATGATTCCGATAATATCTCCCATAGAACTAGAAATTTGCTTTATCAAATGGCTCCCGGTTTACCACAATTCAATGCTTGTCATTATCTTTGGAGCGAGATCATTACATGCTCTCACACTGCTTCTAGTGGTTGTCATTATGCTCCGTATATCTTTATGCTTGTCAAGCATGCAACCAAACTTGATATTCGAACCGACACCCCTCATGAGAAGTATCAAACTAGTAAGGGCAAGCTCATCCAAACTTTCAAACTTAGCAAGCATCAGACTGGCATTAATCCTAAGGGAGATTATCCGGGCATTTATCCTATTGATGGACCCGGTGATGCGGGTGCCTCATCCTCTCAAGCTCAACCTCCAAGGCGCTCATTTGATCCCCTTCCAATGGAAGGTGCCTCTCACTCTCAAGGGGTTCCTAGGAACAAGAAGGGAAAGCTCAATTTTCTTGCCAAAGGGATCTTTGCATGCTTCAACTTGCAACGCCAAAACGCTAGAGAGCGTGAGGCAGATAGGCAATGGTTGGCCCAAGAGCTCCATCGCAATGAGAAAAATCAAAAGGACATGGCAGCTAGGCTCAATCTTTCACACTCTCCGGTGCATGAACCTAGAGTGTTTGATCCTCCCTCTCCCATTCCTAACCCTTGGGAGGACCTTAGTTCTTGGGTCCCGGCGGATGATGAAGAAGAAGAAGAGGACTATGATGGTGAGGAAGAAGAGGACGACGAGGAGTAGCTTCCCTTTTTGGTGCTTGTTGCCAAAGGGGGAGTGAAATTTGAAGGATGGAAGCCCCCCACAAAATTATCTATCTATCTTTTTATGCTATTCATGTAATAGTCTAGTGGACATGTAATGAACTAAGTTGTGTGATGGTGTGATGGATGGTTGTGCCAAGTGAGAACTTTTATTTATGTGAGACTTATTTGTGGTACTCTATTATGCTAGTGTGATGTAATGAATCTTAATTATCGTGTGTGATGCATGTGTTGGTTGATGTTATGTTTTTCTCACTTTATTGTTGTGATATATCTTGTCATATGCATCACGATTTATTACTCATCACACCTATGCACCATGTGTTGTATGCAATGATTTAGGGGGAGCCCACTCTAAATATGTGCAATTGGCATTTGAGGCCATTCTAGTTGAAGAAGCACATATTTAGGGGAGTTCTTTTCTAAATAATTGGACACAATTCTTGAATTTTATTCCTATCTTGTGAGCTCAAATTATGGTTGTCATCAATCACCAAAAAGGAGGAGATTGAAAGTGCATCTATGCCCCTAATTATTTTGGTGATAATGACAATTATAATTTGAGTATTTGATGGTTTATCTAAGATGTGTGCAGGAATAAATGAGACAAAATTTCATATGTGAAAGGAAGGACCTCAATTTCTCTTATTTGTGTTGAAGCTCGAATGGCGATTTAATTTGATTTATATTTCGAATTTGAGTTTAGGCAACACCGTACTATAAAGAGGGACGAGATCGGTCAATCGAAGGTTGCTACAAGTGCTTATTTTGAAAAGTTCTAGCCACAAAAATCTAAACAAATCCTTTAAACACCTTGGAAAAAGCTTATTCCAGTCGTCTGTACCCCGCCGGGTCATCCGGCCCAACTGGTCGGATCACCCGGTACGGCTCTGGAGACTGCCGGGTGATCTGGCCCCTCTGGCCGGATGACCCGGCCCCGCCGCAGCCTTGAGCCAACGGCTCTTTTTGAAGAGGGGGGTATTTATACCCCTTCACATCTTCTTCCTAGGGTTGCTGCCTCCAACGAAAAGAACACTCCCTCAAGCTCCATTCCCCCTCTCTCCACTCCTCTCCAAGCCACTCCAAGCAAGGATCCTCCTAGGGTTTGGGTGTGAGAGAGTTTTTGAGGTGCTAGTGTGTGCTCCTTGAGCTAGCTCTTCACTTGTTCATCTCAAGAAGCACTTGTGGTGGCCAAGATCGATTGATTCTCGTTTGTTACTCTTGAAGCTTGCTTCTAGACGGTTAGACGTCGCCTGTTGAGTGCCCTCTCCGTGTGGAGCACCTGGGAACGTTTGTATTACCCATCCTTTGTGGATTTCTCTTAGTGAGCATCAATCTTCCTTTGTGGGGATTGGGTGAGGCAAGAGGCTCTTGGTGATAGCCCTCCCTTTGTGGGATCCTCAACGGAGACATAGCTTCCTTTGCGGGAGTGAACTTCTGATTAAATCTCTTGTCTCCTGCTAGTTTGAGTTCATCCCCTTTTCCCTAACCCTAGAAGCTAGGTTTGGATCGATCTACTTATTTGTGTTGTTTCTTGTGAAATCCTTTGTTGCAGGTGGTTACAAGCTCGTATACGCAAGTTTTGATTCATATACTTTCTGCAATTTTAAGTTTTATTAAGCTTATTATACTCTATCTTCACGCGTTGGTTGATCCGGCCCAAGTGACAAGGTGACCCGGACCCCCTCAGGTCATCCGGCCTGTTGAGCCGGGTAATCCGACCCCTGATCCGCTGCTCAGATTTTGCAGAATTTTAAAATGATCCTATTCACCCCCCTCTAGGCATCACAAGATCCTTTCACATCCCCCGAGGCGACAGGGGTGCACTCGCGTGACGGTTCGAAACCGGGTGGGTCCACGAATCTGGACCGGCAGTGCGCCGTCCCCTCCAACCGTCACGACCGCCACGTCAGCCACGACCATCATGACTGGCGCAACTACCGATACAACCACGACCGCCACGGCCGAAGATTTCGAAGCAACGACGACGTTTTAAGATTCGAAACCCCATAAACAAGTCTAGAACTCCTTCATGGGCTCGGGGGCTACATCCGGCGGATGCGCTCGCGCGCACCCACCGAGTAAATCAAAGAGCAAAAATTACGACACTTCCCCGACGCTGAGCCTGCGAGCGAGTCCTTGACTCCCACCACAGGCTCAGGGGCTACTGACGAGGGCCTGGATTAGGGCCCCTTAAGCAACAAGATAATTACCCTTCAAGTGGAGTCATCTGACACCATTGACAACGTCAAGGCTAAGATCCAGGACAGGGAGGGATGCAGATCTTCGTCAAGACCCTCACTGACAAGACTTCCCCACTTCCGAGTATCTTCCGCCTCACACGAGTACGCCTCATCTCCGAGTACCTTCCGCCTCGCACGAGTACTCTCCGCCTTGCACGAGTACGCTTCGTCTCCGAGTACACTCCGCCACGCCTCTGACTACTCATTCGCACAAGTAACCTCCGTCTCCGACTAAGACGGGGCCCACATGAGGAAGCCGGAGCATGGATTAGGGGCCCCACACGAACGTGGCGCCGCCCCAACCCCCGAGCTTCCCCGCAATGACACACGTGACGCCAGCTTCCACGCCATGCAAAGACCGCAGCTGGCGCGACGGGAGGACGACCGGTTCTGACAAGAGCCGTAATGACGCACAGTGCATTCCCACGACCTCCGACATGCCATTCCATCCAACACCAGCTGCACGCCACCCCGTCAGAACAGGCACTCGATTACCGTCTATGACCGGCGCCTACCAGCACTTAGGCCATAACGTGACGGGCATAAGCAACACTCAAGAGGGCTGAGTCACCAAGTGAACTACTCGGAGGAGGTGCCAAGTACCCGGGAAGTACAGTGTCACCAGCACACGCGGCGGCCTCCAACGACACCATAGCTCAGCGCCCTTCAACACCGCCTGACGGACATCAATGACGGAAAAGACTTCACAACACCGTAACACTGTAGCTTATTTTCATTTTCCCTCTTTTGCCCCTCGCCCTTGCATCTATAAAAGGGGGGAGTGCAACCGTTTGAGGGGCTGACCGATCACCAAGTTTGTAACCCCTACTACAGACATTCCGGCATAGGAACACGAGTGCTCGGAACTAGACGTAGGGTATTACTCCTCGGAGGCCCGAACCAGTATAAAACCCTTGTGTCTCCCGCGTCATCCATCCAGATCCGACACACGATACGTTACAAATCTACTGCCGGCGGTTGAGAACCCCGACATGTGTAATTCTAAAAATATATATATCTTCAGGAAGATAGTTTTTTATGATACTATATATAACACACCAAGAGCTCAAATAATAGCTTATCAAGCCTAACAACAACAAATCTTAGCCATCTTCTTCAACCTCGTGCTGCCGCAGCCTATGTGGGAGCCGTGTCGCCGCCCATGTGGGAGCCGCGTCGCCACCCACGTCGGAGCTGCGCGCGCCGCGACCGGCCGCCGACGAGCCTCTCCACGCACTTCATCGCGCCCGTGCGCCCCCCCGCGAGCTCGTTGGCTGCCCGCCCTGCGCGCTGATGCGTCGAGCGGGCCGCCGCCGCGCGCCGGTGCGCCGCCGGCCGGCCTCCAGGAAGGGATGTAATATTTTTCTAAAATAAAATGTTTCAACATTTTAAAAATGTTGAAACATTTTCAAAAATGTTGAAACATTTTCAAAAATGTTGGTGAAAACGTTTAGAAAAAATGTTGGGTCTAGTGTTTTCTCTGAACAAATGTTGGTGCGCCTCTTTCCAAAAACTGTTGGCTCAACTTTTTATGAAAAATGTTGGTTCAACTTTTTGTTTGAAAAATGTTGGAACATTTTTAAAAAATGTTGTAGCATTTTTTAAAAATGTTACAATATTTTTTAATTAATAATTATGAGGTGGAATGGTTGAAAAATAATAAACATCAAGTTTAGATGGGCTTTGGTGGGCTAGAAGTTTCAACCCTTATCCACCTTCAGGTAGCTATATTGGAGCCCCCTTCCAGAAGCCCATATGTTATATGGCTTTCGGTGTTTGAAATTCGCGCAAAACAACAATACCTGTTGGATGTTACTCCCAATCCTAACTCCATCCAGGGCGTCTCCGCCGGCCCTAGCGTGCTGCGCGGCCCCCGCGCACAGCCAACCTCAGAAAAAGACGATGAAAATTGAATGTTGAATATTTTGTTGTTCAAATGTTGAATTTTGTTTGCTCAAATGTTGAATCTTATTTGTTCAAATGTTAAAATAAATATATATTGAAAAATATTGAATGTTGTTAATGTATTTCGAAATGTCGATTTAATTTTTTATGTTGAATGTAATTTCTAAAATGTTGAACTTAGTTGGGCCTATTTAGTTGGGCTTGATGGGCTTTAAAGCCATGTTGCTTATCCAACACATGAAATCCATATAGGAAGCCCCGCTCCTACCTTGTCCTACTTTAAAATTTTTGATTTTCTCAAGTTTACTAGGGTTGAAGTGGCACGTTCTAAAAACTAGGGTTGAAGTGGCAAGGTAGGAGCATGTTAATATTTTGTGGCACAACTAGGTGATGCTAAATCCATTGCCACTTTGAAATTCTGATCGTTGCCTCTCTTTTTGTTTTTTTAACCACTTTGCTTGTTTTTAGCTTTATTACCTTCATATTCAATTAAATAGACATATATAGCTTGCACAAGAGTTTCATGATCACATTTATATTGATGAGAATGAATTGATGTTTTCTCATTTTACATCACTACTACAAAAGTGTAGTAGTTCATCATGGACAGCTTGTAACACCCAATCCTGAGAGTGCGGACCTATGATAATCGGCTAGATATTATTACTTACAACAAAAGAATCACCCACAATAATAAGTACCCATATGTGGTTGGTGTACGATCCATATGTCGTAGAGGTTAATTAGCTAACATATGAGATGACAAAAGCAACATGCACAATATATTAAGCACATAGATAAAAAATTATGGGCGAAAAAACACTTGACTCAATGTATTACTAAAGTGATTTTAGCTCAAAATATATGTATGTAGTAATTATTATTTTCTAATAGTGGTTGTTTGATTTTTGTTCCCATAATTACAAGCTTGATATATATGATCAAAATTTAGCTGAAGATAACCACTAGTTATATATGAGTTATCCCTTATTGTTGCTATATCCAATTTTTAGCCAAGATCACAATAATCAAGAGGATTAAATACATACATCACTGGCAATTGTATCTTTGTTCCAAACGAATTATGACAGGAAAAGAGAAACCACGACATCATATAATATCAAAGTAATAACTTATAGTTATCGTGAACCGGCTGCATAAAACACATGCATTTAAAATAAGCATGACAATTGAAATATAGTTAGCGCAACTCCATCTTTCAACTCATAGCTATGTCGTACATACTTTACCTCAGTATTTTGTCCAGATTTTTGGGATACCAAAGTAAATGTGGTCAAGCTATTTTGATTCTCTCCTTCTAGAATGACCATGCGCATTTTTGGAGATAAGCAAAAATATTACTCATATATAGGGTACGTAGTGTTCTGGCAAAAGAGAATCAAAGAATCATTTCTTATATATCTCCAATAATTACAACATGATACCAATATCTGGCGCACATCGTTGGCAATTATTACAACTTAATTGTTCAAATTATAATTAGCCAAAACATTACTTTAGCACACATGAGCAGTTCACAAACTAATTCAGTTTAGACGCTAACAGTAGAAATAGACTAGCTCGATGATGTATCAAGACATCCCCACCTCATCATCATTATCAAATACCAATGACGGTACTCACCATTTTGATATATAAAAGAAATATATTAAGCAAATAATGAATGATAAACGAAACACAATTTCAAACAAAATTTGCAAAAAATCATTGGCTATATATATCATTCGTTAATAATAAACTAAAAAAAATAAAAAACAGTTGTGTGACCATACATAAATTCCCAAAAGAATCACAATAGAAATAATGAATGCACACACAAACGAGGCGCAAACAAGATGCCAATTCACAAGAACATAGTGATGACAACAGCGCTAACTCCTTGTGCAGCGACTTATAGCCATTCAAAATAAAAATAAAAATGAACAAAACAAAAGTAAATGTGATTCACAAGAACAAAGTGATTATGACAGGAGATTCTTGTTAGAAGAAATATTGTCCACATGGTCATGCATATTCAAACATCCAAATGCATAATAACAACTTGTACTACCGATAGATTAAAACTGCTATAGTCTTGCTGGGGTTTTGTTTCCCAAAGATGCTGCCACTGCCACAAAAGAACAAAGCTAGCGATCGATCATGTGGCCTTGCATACTTGCATAGCACACAACAGGCCAAGTATAGAGAGGCAGTAGTCTTCCTAGAAACAACAACCAAGCATGACATGCACATATGATATATCTATGTACTGGAGATAAAGGGTTAAATTAACGATATGTTTATTGCATGATTCAGTGTGAAGTTTTTGGAACGCCTTGGGACAAAGTACTTGAAAGATCTCACTCCAATGCCCTGATCGACATGGTCAGATCCAAAGTACTCTGCCCAAGAACGGCTTCCCCGCTGCCGCCGCTTCTGCTGTCGTTGCTTCGTCTTGTCTTTTCTTGCTGCCGCTTCTGCATGGAAGCTGCAGCGGGTGGTGACAGTGAGAGTGAGATGGAGAGCTCGCTGGTGTCCATGATCTCCTGCTCACTGCTTAGTGATGCAGTGATCTTTCTCTTCTTTGCTTCCATCAACGTGGTGGGGGACAAGCTCAGCTGAAGGTCCGCACTACCTTCTCCGGCCTCCACCGGTGACGACGACCGCCGCTTGCGGCACGCATCATCGTACACCGGCATGACAGAGTCCCTTGGTTCTACGTTCTTTTTCTGCTGAAATGATGGCAGACACAATTTGGCGTCAGAGATGGCTGATAAGGAGCTAATGTGCAGTGTCATGGCCGGGTATATGACTATATGTACGGTACCTCGAGATGCTGTGCGTCTAGGGCTTCGTCGATCACGACAGGATCAGACGATCTTGTTGTGATCTTGACACTGCTGCCGGGGTAGCCAGTGACGACGTCTCTGCCGCTTCCCTCTGCTGGTCGCCATCTGAACGGGAGAAGGGGATCGCCGGACATGGCCGCCGTGGCCCACAAGTGACGGTGGTGAGACCTGCTCCCTATGGAATTGGCGAAAAAGTCTGCCTCCCTTCCTGCATCTACCCTCCGCTCGCCGGTAGCGGCAGCAGCGCCGGCGCCGTCAGTGAAAGGCCACAACCGCCTCTCACTCCTCGGTGCCGCCGAAGCTGCAAGGGGGTGCGTCTGATGCGGTGCAGTCGACGGCGGCGTGACGACCTTCCTCGAGATTATGGTCTCTCTCTGTCTCGACGCCCATTCATGATTCCTGGCCGGCCGGAGAAGAGGAACATCCGGAATTAGGGTTTCCTTATATCAGCAAATATGGATTCCTGGACGAGCTCGATGTGTATAAAGAAAGTTTAGTTACCTGGAGCTTCTGAAGTCGAAGGTTTGCGGACCCGGCCGATGCTGGAGAAGTCCATAGAGCCGGCTGAGCTCCGGGGCGCTGCAGTTCCTCGACGCGAAGAAGCTGCCGTGATCCAGCTTCGAGGAGGTGAGCGCGGCCGCTCTTTGGAAGAATGACATTTCTTGGAAGCGCCGATCGCCTCTCATGAATTGGAAATCCATTGGTGAGTACACTGCACCACACATCAATAGTATTTGGATGCATGAGAAAAGAAGCTCTGAGGGGATAGATAGAAATCTAATTGCTTGTGCAGATCATGAGAATTTTGTATGTACTACTGTGCAAACCTGAGGAAATAGCTCCCCTCGGGCGACCATCTTGGTCTAGCTTCTTGCTTCTGTACATCTGAAAAGAAATTACTGGTTCATCAGAAAGAGTGTAATATCACTGAATTGGCAATAGGCTGCTATAGTGTAATCACGCAGCAACAGATGTAGATCTACCAGTTCTACACGGATAGAATGGTTCACCTGCAGGTGGCTTTTTACATGAGCAATGCTGAGTCCCCTAACATTCATCATCTGAAGGACTAGCTTAGGGGTTGCTCCTGTGAATAAGCAAAATTAGTGTAAGTTACAATAAAACGGTTAATGAATTAAATTGGAGAGATTATTATTGGAAAAGATCGTCCCCTTATTAATTGCAATAAATCAAGGCCTTCTATATATTGTGCCATTTGATCAAGTACTTACTCTCTTGCCCACCAAGCCTCTCAACGGCATGGACGAAGGCCATGTGAAGATCAGGCGTCCACCGGAGACGGGGCAGCTTCGACCGGTTGTACTGCCGCACCGTTGGAACCCTCTGCTCACCGCTTCCCTCCGACTTGTTGTTGTCTCCCTTCTTGCTCTCTGAATTGTTGTTGGTGCTGCTATTGTTGCTTGAGCTCCCACTCCCACCAACATCGGTGGTGCTACCGCCATCATCACCTTCTTCACCTTCATCTTCCTCCTCATCACCTACTTCCCCTTCCTCGCTCTCCACATCGAGACCCTCGTTGAGGTCTAGCAGCTTGTTATCAATTGATCTCTCCTCATCGTCCTCAAGGATCTCTACAAGTACTCTCTTATCCTTGATCTCTTTCATCACTTGCTCTTCCCTAGCTACCATCTTGTACTGTTCTACCATGGATCTCTCTCTATCCCGCCATCGCTGGATCCGATCGCAAGAATAGTATGCGCAGGTTGGAGCACAGGAAAGGAAGGAAGGAAGAAGTAGCGAGAAGGGCAGCAATGATATGAAGAAGGTAGAGGTAAGGGCAAAGCATAAGCAAGCTAGTGATCTGGGAATGAATTAAAATAAGGGGGAGTTGGACAGGCCTTGTCCGTCTACATTGACTGGTTTTGAACGGTGTAGCAGGAAATGATGTGTGGGTTAGTGGACTCCTTCCTTGTGTTTGGTTAGTATGCACCGAAGCAAGGGTCACACGTTTATATACAAGGAGAGAGAGAGAGAGAGAGAGAGAGAGAGAGAGAAGCAGTCAGGGAAACCACAGAGGCTAGCAGCTAAAGTAGATCATTAATCACAGAGAAACTTAGTAGCTAAAGGAAAGAGCTTGCTTTTAACAAAGTTTCATGAGCTAAATGGCGCAGGCACACTTTACATTGCAGCAGTGAGATCTTTTAGGTTTTGTCTTAGCTAGGCTGCATCTGCACGCACGAGCGAGCGAGCGAGCTAGGCAAGCTGGTCGAGCTAGTGTGCAGCTCGCTGGCTCGATCGATCATGTGACCCAATCTCTGCCAATCTGTCTCGATTCCAAAAGCATTTCTGGCTCTGTTTTTGCTTTGTTTTTTCGGTTTGGGACACTGACCCCCTTGTCGTGTGGATCTGAGCTGCCAATCCGTGACAGAAAAACAAAGCGTTAGTGGTTGACCTCTGCCTGCCCTCCGTCCCTCTGAAAGGCTTGTCCGAACAGCTGCTCAGCTAAAAGGGACAAGAAAATGCGTGGGTTGCTCTTGCTCGCTTCATGACATGCATGGCCGTGTATTTATTTCGTTCGAAATGCACATCTACTACTACCGATCGTTCTAGTACGCGTCTATGTGCCTACAGCTAAATAGCCTGTGCCTTCGTTCCCTGGTTTTCTGCAGCATTGCATGCATGTCCGTCGGTCCAACGACCTATACAAACGCATGCATGCTTAAACGATATAGCTTATCTACTAGGTCCCCTAATTTGGGGGCATATGGAAACTAAAGGAATTGTTTATTTTGAAATCCTATAGCATTTCCAGGAAATATATATACCATTTGAAAAGCTGCTTCGTCATTTTAATTCGATCAATAGGAATATTCATAATGCTAGGGAATCTCAATCATGCATTCTGAAGAGGCCTCCACTATGCATGGATACCTAATGAATTTATTAGATAAATTTCAATAACATGATTTCAAACATCCATCAAATATAATTACACCAAAAAGTACAAAATTAATTATATCAGGCGATGGGAAAGACAGACATATATAAAAAAAACTAAGCCGGTGGGGGTAAGACCGCCCCCACGGTTTTCATTAAAAGAAGAAAGTCTCCTACCGACTTAGAAAACCCCCGAACCCTGGCTTCACCGGCGAGAGAATTTTTTTTCGAGATAAACTCCGACGAGGAAAACCTGCGCCGAGTGAGTCTCGAACCCAGAGTGTGAGCGCTACATCCAGCTGCTCCACCAATCGGGATAGTGCCCGTCCTCAAAGACAGACATATATAGGATGGCAGCAAGAGGGCTTTGAGTAGTGGAGGACATTCTTTTTTTGTTGTTTTGTTTATGCCCTAATAAGGACTAATTTTGGGGTTTATCAAAATTTACTCATCATTAGACGAGGTTAGTTGCGCACAAATAAACTATAAGAAAAAAAAAGTGTCACTGCAATATGCAATTGAGCCTGATAAGAAATTTAGGGTAGCTCTCTAGACGTTTTCTTATATACACACACATATGTGTCTTAAGAAATCATCACATCTAAACCAACCCTTTAAAAAAAAATTGGTCGTTGATAGTTTTTTATGGTTCGGCAAGTTTGGGGCTGAGAAAGGGCACCTATCTAGAAAGTCATATAGCATCCAAGCCGGGCTCATGAGAGCTTCCGAAAAGGGATGATGATGGTCACACGAACGGACGGAATGTGGTTGCGTTGTCACGGCATTCTTGGGGTGTGATGAGGTGCATAGCATCGATCAGCTGCCCTGTTGCATGCGTAGGTGGAAAAAGCCAAAGGGAGGCACGCACAGCGGCACAGGAGGAAAAGGAATTAGGCGACACCCGTTTGTGTGGCAATAACGAGCTCATCAATACGCATGGCTGCACGAGGACCGTCATGTGAGATAAACCGTGTAAGTAAAGTTGGTGTGCTCTGCTTTTTCTTGGTCACAGAGAGACCGGAGATGCAGCTAGCTTTTGGATGCTGGACGTGCTATCAAGTTTTGGTCAGCATATATAATACAAGGTTTTTTTTTTGAAAAATTTTAGAGTGTTTGAAATTAATAAGAGTTATCTATCCGACAAAATCTAAGAATGAAAGTACCAAAAAAGTATCAGGAAGTACCAAAAATAATGAAAAAAATACTATGATACTCTTTTAATTATATGTAAATATCTATTGAATTTTTTTAAAGAAGGATAAGAAAGGAGAGTGAAGTGCCTGCAAGTACCACAATTACTTTCAAGCATCTTCTGATACTTTACATGTATACTAGTGGGCAACAGTTTCATTTTTTTAGAGATTGTATTTAATCTTTTCATGGCCCAAAGCAAACTGAAAATATATATGTTATTTAACCTTTTCATGGTCCAAAGAAAACTGAAAATAGATGCGTACCTCCAAGTATGTAGAACACAATAAAAGAAAGAAATCTAGCTACCTATTGTGTAGGTCGCAGCGCTAATGTGGCGGTCAAAATATGCAGGGATTAAACAAACGAATTTCCAATGAACATTGCAATAATTTACGCATGTAAGAGCATCTCCAAAAGTTTGCCAAATTTTATTTGGCAAATCTTGTGTTTTGCCAACTTTATAAAAAAAGAGTTCATCTCCAACAGTTTGACATAATTCACTTACCAAATCCAAATATAACTTACATCAGGAACCTCAACAGTTTGTCATAATTCACTTACCAAATTCAAATCTAACTTACATTAGGAACCCTGAGAGAGAAACAAATTTATGTTTCTACCCTTCCACCTCTTGAAAACTTAAATCAGGAATCCTGAGAAACAACAAAATTATTTTTATACCATTCCACCTCTTCTGTTTAGGAAGGATGCGCTGTGGATAGTTGCGCGCATATATGCGCGCATGGAGTCTGTTTTTCTCAACTTGAGATAAATGGCAACATGAGATGGGGGAACTGTTGGACAAGGTTTTTTCTGTTTTTGCCACAAAAAAACAAAATAGCAACTTGGGATGGGGAACTGTTGGAGTTGCTGATATCGCTTTTTTTGTTCACCTAGTAATATGCCATTCAAAAGTAAAGCATGTATCTTATTAGTACGTTCTAAACAAAGTTTATTTCACCTTTGAATATATGGAGTGCTCAGTTTGGCTGATTCATACTCAAAATAAATTGATGAAAAATGAACATTTATATCAAAGAGGGGAGAAAATTTATTTGCTACATAGTTCTAACAAATTTAACAGATCTTACAATAGGTTGCAGTTGAACTGATCAATCTGATCATGATTGTTATGCTTAAAAAATCTGATCATGATTGTTTAAATACTTTTTCCTTTCATCGCAGCATATATATAATTCGGAGCAGTCAATTGATGGCACATCCACATGGTATCCTGTTTATCAGTGTGAGGAAGTCTTGTTGTATGCTACTTGTAGTACATAATATAAAGACCTTTTTTATAAGAAAGTTATTACAAACAATACTTTGACAATACTTTTCCCTTATAAAATTGCAAACAATACTAGTGGTCAAAGTTTGACTTTATAGATATTGTCTTTAATACTTTTGGCCCAAAAAGCACAACTTTAAATAGATGCCTACCTCCAAGTCTCTACTATAAAGAAACGAAAGAATTGATGTCAATTCTCACTCAGATTAGACCCACCCCCTCCTCACAGCGGTCCCACTTTTCAGGTCCGGGACGACGACAAAAGGGGGGGGGGGGAGGGAGATTGATTTGGTCGTCATTTCGCAGTGCAAATTGGCTCCCGGGCGCCCCCACCCTCAAACTTTTTTCACCCAAACTTCTACCTACCGGACTCACCCTACCCGCCGAGCCGCGTCCCACATGTCAATGGCGTCCACGTAATCGTGTTTGAATTGTGTGCATGTAATCACGCGGGCCATTAGTATGCACAGATTTTTCCCTTCCTTTTAATTAAAGGCTTCATTTAGTTTGCCATGTATTCACCAGCGCCTATTGATTCCTTGCTTATCACGCGCCGTGGAGGGCTGTCATCACGCACCTGTTGTTTCCTTTATTCGTTCTTTTTTTAAGGAAAGAGAAATTGATTGGCGTGATTGATGGCATGACTCAAAAGGAAATACTAAGAAACTTAAAAGGAAAAGATATTGATGTACAAAGTAAAGGAAAATTGATTGGTGTGATTGATGACTCATCAAGGAAAGGAAAAATAATGAAAGAATCACTACGTGATTAGATGAACAAAGAAAAGAATTATTGCGTCATTTTGCCAATGGTAGCCGCGTCATTCATAAATAGTTAGCAAGGAAAGGGAAAACAAGGAAAGATCAAGTAAGGAAGACTCGCCCCCGTCAATCACGACTGTTGTTTCCTTTCTTCATTCTTTTTTCAAACGTTAGAGGCAATCACAACTATTATTTCCTTTCTTCATTCTTTTTTCAAGGTAAGAGAAATCGATTTGCGTGATTGATGGCATGACTAAAAAGGAAATACTCAGGAACTCAAAAGGAAAGAGATATTGATGTACGAAGTAAAGAAAAATTGATTGGTGTGACTGATGACACATCAAGGAAAGAAAAAATAAGGAAAGAATCACTGCATGATTAGATGTACTAAGGAAAAAATTGTTACGTCATTTTGTCAATGGTAGCCACGTCATTCATAAATAGTTAGCAAAGAAAGGGAAAATAAGGAAAGATCAAGTAAGGAAAGAATCACCGCATGATGAGGTCAACAACATTCAAATGCAATTAGATGGATGACATTTATATGTAATTGATGTTTTAAGTCCTTGAATATTTTCTTTTGAGTTCAATGCTCTAAATCCCGCCAATCAATACTCCTTTCTTTTTTTTACACCCCGTGTTCTCTATAAAACTCAATTCTCTCCACCCTCATTCCCATATCCACGAGTCGCTAGCACCACCACCGCCTCCCCGCGGGCGTCGACCCCTCCTCCCGCCGGTCTCCTTCTCCCTGTTGGCCTCGTCTTCCCTGCCGGCTGGTAGCGAGCTCCCCCGTTGAGGATCGAGCACGCGGGCAGGTGAGCTCCCCCACCGGGGTGCGGCAGACCGGATCTACGGACCCTCATCTTCGCCTTGAACGTGGCGGTGGTGACGCGCCGCCCTCCCCGGACAGTCTCCTTCAAAGCCGCCTTGAAGGTGGTGGTGGTGATGCGGCACTGTGCGGAGACGACGTGGAGGCCAGCAGGGTGGATGGTCGATGAACACCGGCTTCCCTAATCCCCAGGTGTGAAGGATGAATCGATGCTTTTTAAAATTAGATTTACTTTAATATCCTTTTATTTTATCCATTGTATCATTTATGAATTCAAGATTAGTAATAATTACTATTATGAATTCGAGATTAGTAATCATTACTATTATGATAATATAATATATCCTTACTTTTGTAAATATATTCTATTTATTCACAATCTTTTTTATATCACGTGCGTGCCGCACGTGCACTTCCACTAGTAGAACAAAACGAAAAAAGAAATCTAGCTACCTAGAGTATAGGTCGCAACTAATGCTACGCTGAAAATATGTAGGGATTGAATAAATCAAATTTCCTATGGACATTGCAATAATTTACACATGTAGGTAGACTGATTCTTTTTTGTTCATCTCATAATATGCTGGCCATTCAAAAGTAAAGCTTATACCTTATTAGAATGTTCTAAACATAGTTCATCGATCACCTTATTATTCATCTTTGAATATATGAAATGTTCAATTTGGCTGATTCATAACTCAAAATAAATTGATGAAAAACATTCATGCCAAAGAAGGGAGAGAAGTTGTTCACTACGTAGTTCTAACTAATTAACGGATCTTACCATAGGCTTCAGCTGAGCTGATCAATCAGATCATGATTTTTAATTTTCTTCCCCTTTAATGGCAGTATACTTCATAGCAGTGGAATGATGGCACATCATAGGTATCCTGTTGATCAGTGTGAGAGCAAGCCATGTTGTAGACTTATAGTGCAATAGTCAATAGTACATACATCCTTTATATATTTGCATATACTCCAAAGAAAAGGTCGGTTATCCTACATATACTTGAGCATCCTCTATTTCAGCTGATGACACCCACAATCAGGTTGCTAATGGATCATGGTCTTTATTCATTCTTCACAGTCCAACTTAGTCCTTATTATTAGCTCAAATTATATAATATTATATATGGTCCGACCTTTATAAAATCCGATTCTTAAATTTGTTAGGCTAAAATTTGAGAGTCCTTTACCACCCGGCCACAATTAATTTAGATATATAACATCTGCACATAATATTCCATGGATCACTTTAACTAATTGTGATGAAATTAATTAGGACGTGTCATTGTCCTCGGATCGCGCAAAAGAATCGCCGTGGGGACGGTTGCGCAGGTGTTTGGTGAAATCATGCCAGTAGTTTAATTAATTTAAGTAGCACTCGGCAAATGCCGTGTAGTTGCCCGGTGTGTGCAACTTGGGGACTGGGGAGAATGATTCCGTAAGGACTATCCCAGTGACACCCGATCGACTCATTCCAAATCGAATTCTTAATTTTGTAGTATTTGCCTGTCAATCTCACGCCAATCGCATTGCTGGATCGGTTGGCACATCGGAGGTTTTCGATCAGCCCTAGCAATGACGTGCACTCCATTACACTGCTTCAACTTATCTCTCACACCTTCGGTAAGTGTTCAAATTAAGCATTAATTAAATAATACAGTCGTCTGATATGAATTGTAAGAGCTAGATTAGATATTGTTTAGTTTGGTAAATTACCGCTAGTCATCCATCACATCGAAACGTACTATTCTCTCTATAAACGCGACTCAATACGACAAGTTACTAGCAAATTGTCACTATTAACCTATCACATCGCAACAAATTTACAGATCTTAAAATTTCACAGCTCACGATACTCAGAAATGGCCGAGAGAGACCACAGCAGATTCACGCGAGTCACTCTGTCCTTTTTCCTCTAGTTTCACATCGAGAGCCTGGCGGCAAGCAAAAGATTCTGCACCAGTGACTACAGTTCGATCACAGAGTGACAGTCTCCCGTCTCTCCCGGGCGGGCCGTATGGATCTCTTCACCCACGGTCAAAAAAAACACTTTCCCCGGAATCTCCGTTGGGCGACCATGCTGAGCCGAGACAAAGAGGAATTTTGGACGGTATGTCGGGGCATGTGACGAAAACATGCACAAGATTAAGATAATCCATGCCAAAAAAAAAGGAGAGGGGGAATTGGTCGTGTAGTGGTGGTGAGTGGTGACGATTCTTCGATGAGCTAATCTGGATCGGGTGATGAATCAGAGTAGTATTAAAGTTAAGTGTAGTTTATGGATGCATGGGGCCCTAGTTGCATTGGGAGGGGAGAAGGTCAACTGTGATCAGGGGAATCATAGCATCCCCATGATGTCAGGATTAGGTAGCTACTGTCAGACATCCATGCCCTCTTGATCTTGTTAATCTCTACTAGTACTAGCTATTCTGTAGCAGCTTGGATATATCCCCATCGATCTGCTGTGGAGTACTATGCCTTCTTGCCCCTGCTGCTGCCTGCTACAAAGCTCCGAGCTTGTGGAACTTAACAGCGCAGCGCCAATGTCGCCGGTGGCTGCGAATCTGTTTGCTTGCGCCTCTGAGGCTCTGACGATGGGGCAACGGGCGGCGACGAGGGAAGAAGCGGTCGGAGTACCAGGGCGGCAACCCGAGGCTGCCGAGCAGTGAGAAGGTCGGTAAGAGAGCAGGAGCGCAGCGGAATGGATATATGACGTGTGGGCTGCTGAACAAGTGAAACAAATTAACCAGAACGATTAGCCCGTAAGCTGAAATCAACTCAGCAACAGAGCATATGTCTAAGGCTCTAAGCAGCCTGGCCATCTAGACGAACCTTGCTTGGCGGCAACAAGAAGAGATCGAGCTGTTGATCGTTTCTGCAATTCTGCCTGACTGGCTGAATACCGACCTGTTTCCGTGAATTCGATCGAACGCGTAGCAGACAGCACAACTGGCCTATACGTTGCATCTATCATGCAGGCCCAACAGCGTCCGCTTCCTGAAAATTTTCAGCACGGTAGCTAAGGCCCAGCTAGCGAGAGAGAACTTGGGGTTAGACCGACCAAGCTTTTCTTTAGGGCAATTAGACCGACCAAGCTTAGTAAGCATGATTTAGGTCGTGCTTTTGATGATTCAGTGACAACTGACAATATTTCATTAAAATTAATCCTTTATTAAGCATGTGCTTCACAGACTTTATAGGTCCCAAGCATGTAATATAATCCAAACTCTGTTCGGTAGATCTTAAAGCAGATTTTGCTGATTTGTTGTGGGAAGAAAAATACTACACAAAGAAGTCAAAACACTGGGTAAGCAGAGAAACCAAACATAGTCCAAATCATGCTAAGATCAAAAGCATATTATATATATTTAAGTGTTAAAGGAAAAAGTCCATTTTTGACCATCCAACTCTCGCCTCAGTGATTTTGACCATCGAACTTCAAAACTGGGTATCTTTGACCATCTAACTATCAAAACTGTTCAAATTTGGCCATCAGACCATTTTGATGGATGGTTTTAAAGTTTTTTATTTACAATGTAGTCCTTATATTTTAAAATAATTATTACAATTTGCCCGTACCTCTGACTTAGGTGATTCTGACGGTCATGCATTCATTACGGTGAGCTTTATGTTTTAAAGTGTTCTTTATACTACTTTATCACTATTTATTACATTATTCTCATGTTGTTGTGGAAAAATAATAATATAAGAAAAGTAAAACAAACAATTATAAAATATGAACAACATTTTAAAAAATAAAGCTCAACATTATGAATGCATGACCACAAAAATCACTTAAGTCGGTGATATGAGAATAAAATAGTAATCGTTTTAGGATCCAAGGACTTAAATAATCACTTAAATGATTAAATTAGTCTTTGGATCTTAAAATGATTACCATATTTTTCTCGTATCTCCGATTTAAGTGATTCATGTGGTAATGCGATTGTAACAATGAGTTTTATCTTTTAAATTATTGTTCATATTATTTTGTAATTGTTTGTTATTTTTCTTATATTATTGTTTTACACAATATAAGAAATAGTGATAAATTATATAAAGAATATTTTAAAAGATAAAGCTTACCGTTATGAACGTGTGACCATAAGAATCACCTAAATCGGAGGTACGGACAAAAAACTAATAATATTTTAAGATCCAAGGACTAATTGTAAATAAAAAAATTTAAAATCACTCATCGAAACAGCCTGATGGTCAAATTTGAACGATTTTGATAATTAGATGATTAAAGTTACCCAGTTTTGAAGTTCGATGGCAAAATCAAATTGAGTCAAGAGTTGGATGGTCAAAAATGAACTTGTATCCACAACTATTCTATGGTATCCAAATTAAATTATCTAGATGATAGTCAAAATAGAGAAGATTTGGAACACCCGTTAGGACATCAGATGAACACAAGCAGATTCACTCAATCACTTGATGATCCAACATCATAAGTTTGAATGTGCCATAGCTTTCGGACTTGAGTCCACCAAACCCGGCCTAGACCATCAGAAAATCTGGTTGAAGAATGCGTTGACGTAGGGGGTGGGTAATGAGCGAGGTAAGCTTGGCTCGTTATCTAAAGTTCTAAACGACCTAACTCAGCTCAGCTCATTATCGTAATGAATAGATTAGTTAATCCTAGACTGTGTGTGGGAGAGTAAGGTGTTGCTAACTTATGATTACTAGCAAAATGCTCGTGTGATGCTACGGTGGAATAGTAACCTAATTTCTAAAACTTTTATTTTTAAATATATGTTACTATATTTTTATGACACTCAGTAGATATTTACTGAAAATCAATAGAATTTTTACTTAACATATTTTCTTGTACTTAGTTACTCACTATTATTTTTAATTTGAAGAGCCAAAACAGGTACAATAACATTGGACTGTGCAACGCGGTCACGACTCACGTCTCCAATTCTAATTCTTGATCCAAGTGAAGTGAGCAATGCACATGGTCCGCGCTAGCATACCCCCGAGCGGTATGCGTTAGTAGGTATGTATGGGGCTGTTTTTAAGGCTATCCGCAGCAGTACACTCTTTAAAGTAAATTTTCAGAACTTCTCTAAAATATTTCACCCTGTAAATGATATTGTTCTGCAGCAGTACTCTCTATATTTTACCCTCAAAACGAATATTCTCTAAGAATATTCCCAGGTCCCATTCTCTCTCATGTTCTCTTCTCTCTGGAGTCTAGACGGCCCGCGACCTGCGCCTGGAGCAGCACAGCCTCCAGCGGCGGTAGCCCCGGGGCGCGGCGGCAGCTAGCGCGGGGCTCGGCCCGGCGCGGTGGCGCGCAGCAGGGTCCGCGACCCGCGCCTGGAGTGGCGTGACCTCGAGTAGCGCCTGGAGCGGCCCGGCGGCGGCGATTGACGCGGTTGGGGAGGCCGAGCATGCTCCCCAATGACGACGGGCGAATGTCGCTCCCGTTCTTGTTCAAAACCAATTCCATCTCTTTGTCAAGGCAAACAATGCAGGTGGCCGCCGGGAGGCGGCACGCCTCTCGCCATCGGTTCCCGAGGAGCAGCTAGCCGACCCGGACGCCCTTGCCTCCGGTTGCGCTAGGGGCCGGGGGGCGGCGACGCCTCACGCTGGTGCGCCCCTGCCTTGCCTCACACGGAGTGCCAGCCTGCAAATGGGCAGCGGCTCGTCAGCGTCAAACACGAGGGAGAGCAGTCGTGCCACGCCCTTGCCTCCAGTGTCAGCCATGCCACGCCAGGCACCTGTGCCGTGCGCCACCGAGCCCCCGCTGCCGTGACAGCACGCGATGACAACCGCATCTCCCGGCGCTACTTCCCCGGCGGATCTGCTCGTGCCTCTCCTCTCCCGCCGGCCGCCGGCCATGCGTGGGCGCAGAGGGCGGATGACGGTGCGGACGCGCAGGAGACGCGAACACCTACACCGTCCAAGCTCCAGGATGTGCTTTCGTGTCCTGTGCTGCGCCGGCGAGGTCCAAGGGGCGGCGTACCGCTTGATGGAGCAGCGAAGGATCTGCGCACCCTAATGTGCGCTGCTTGGATCTGGTGGCGCTGCCTCGCGCTGCCGACGGATCTGGGCTTGCAGACCACGGATCTGGGCTTGCAGACCAAGGTAGAGAAGCACCCATCGCCGCATCTCTTCCTGCTCCCCTCCCCTCTTTCTCCTTGCTCCCTTCTCCAATCGGCAAAGCAAACAGCAGCAGTCGCATCAATCACGCCACCACCAGCAGCTTCAAGGCTTCATCTTGCTCTCCTTCACGCAGCAGGCCACCACTCGATCCCTCCCTCTCCGCTCCAAACCCAAACTGCAGAGCACGGAGCAAGCAGACGCCTGGATCTCCTTTCTCCGCAGCGCAAGCACAGGAGGCAGCGGCTCCTTTCCCCCTGTACAAGCGGCTGCATTTCTCTATCCCTGGCCGGCGCGACCTCCGTGCTCCTCGAATCGATGCCGGCGAACTCGCAGCTCGGGCATCGTCTCCTGCACGGACATCGTCGCCTTCACCGCCCGCGCGCGTTCACCTTCCTCGGCGGCCGCAGCGTCCACTTTGACATGCCCGACGACTGCCTCAACGGGCGCACCTTTGGCTTCTCCCGCGCCCTTGACTTCCTCCTGCCGCCCGTCTTCACCCTCCCCGAGCTCGTCGTCAGCTTCGCAGGGGCCAGCGGCGGGGACTGGCGAGGGAAGGGGGACGCGGAGGACGCGGCCGCCGCGCCGCGAGTGGATTTGGAGGAGGAGCTGGCGCCCCTGAGATTTGCCAGTCCGACTCCGGATCCTGGACGATGCGGGATCCGTTCCCGAATGCCGCTGCACCTCGTCCAGGAGGTCGGACTCGCTAAACTTTGCGGTTCGGGGTGCTATCCAACACCTTGTTGCAGTCAGCATAAGACCATCTCCAGCAGCAAAGGGCATCTGCATCTGCAAAATTCCGATATAAGCAAAGAGAGAGATGGGAACAGTGGCGAAAACACAGCTGCGTTCCAGCGGTCTTGCCCATCCCCTTCTGCATCTGGGGAGGTGGTTGGCTCCCGCGACGCCGAGGAAGCCTCTGCTGCTCCTCCGCCGCTGCCCGCTGGTTCCGCACCGACGACGAGCAGGACCGGCCCCCACCGCGGTCGCGGCGCTGGTTCCGCGCCGCCTACGCCCTCCTCCGCCACGCGGGTTCGCTCGGCGGCGCGAGCACGCTGGCGGTCTCCCGCGGCACGCCGCGACGGGCTTCCCTGTGGCCTGCGCCGCGGGAGATGGAGCCGTGGAGCTCGCCGTCCCTGCTCGAGGCGGTCAGAGAGGAGAGGGAGAGGGAGCCGTGGAGGTCTTCCCCGCCGCGGAGAGGAGAGGGAGAGGGAGGGCGGCGGTCCGGACGCCTCCTCGCGAGCTCCGCCGGCCGGCAGAAGAGAAGTCGTCCTCCGCCGCCGAGAAGAGGGGGCCGTCGCCCGTCGAGATCCACGCGAGCCGGCGGTGGTCGGATCTGGTGCCGGAGGCAGATCGATTTGACCGGCGGTGGCCGGATCTGGTGCCGGAGGCAGCCGTCGGTGGTGGAGAAGGCGGCCGGCGGGGGAGAAAACGGCGGCCGGCGGGAGAGCAAAAGCCGGTCGGCGGGGAGGCGAAGGCGGCTGGCGGGGGAGGACAAGCCGGCCGGCCGGACTCCCTCGGCGACGCGACTGTGAGGTGGAGGCGGACGCCCGGAGGAAGGAGAGGCGGACGCGAGGTGGATGGAGGCGGCGACGGTTGGAATGAAGAACGAGAGACAATATCCCGAATATGAGGCATGGGAGGGCCCTAACCGCAAAATGCAGAAACTGCTGCAGATACTGCTGGAGGCGGAACAGTGTTGTTTCGTTCTGCAAGATGTAGATGCAGCACCGGATGTAGCAACTGCTGCGGATGGTCTAAGGGTGTGTTTGGTTGGCATGTGACTTTGAGAAATGCTGTCGTGGGTTATGACTTTTGAAAAAGTAGCTTTGCAAAGCTGATGTAGGATGGATGGAAGCCTGTTTGGTTGAGATGCTATGGCTTTTGAAAAAGTCCCATCACTTTCAAGTGGGTCCCACTCCCACTCCCACATGTCATGCACACATGGGTCTTCTTCCTCGAGTCACTCCGCGATGCTGCGCAGGGGAGGAGTTGAGTGTAGGTGGCCCACAGGCCGCCGAAGCTGTGCGCGGAGCGGTGGCCGAAGATCTCCCGCGCCTATCGAGGCTCACGCGCGGCGGATTTCTCCTGGGGCCGACGGAGCTCTCCTGCGGCCGGAGCCGGAGAGGATGTGTGCGGAGCTGCGCCTGTGCGCACCCACGCCGGCCGCTGGGGCTCCTGCGCGTGCCCGAGGTAGCGGCACGCGGCCGCCAGGGCTCTCGCGCACGGCCGGGGTAGCGGCGGCGGGTCTCCCGTGCGTGCCCACGCCGGCCGCCGGGGCTCCCGCGTGTGCCCGAGGTAGAGGCGGCGGAGCTCCCTTGTGCGCCCATGCCGGCCGCCAGGGCTCCCGCGTGCGCCCGAGGTAGTGGCAGCGGAGCTCCCGTGAGTGCCCACACCGGCAGCCCGGGCTCCCGTGCGCGCCCGTGCTGGCCAACAGGGCTCCCCCGCGCGCGACGGAGTGGAGATGCTCGTCGACTGCGGTCATGCTGGGGACGGGCTCGCCGGCCGCCGCCGCACCGGGGAGAGGACATCGCTCGCCTCCATGGCAGCCACCAGAGACAAGAGGGATGAGGGGGCCACGTGCGCTCGCGTCCAGGGACGTCGCCGGGCAGGGACGGGGAGGGGCGGGACCAGTTGAGCTGCGCCGCCGAGGAACAGGGAGGGGCGCACCACACAGGGGAGGGAAGCGGCGGCGGAGCTCAAGCGCATGAGAGGGACGGGAGTAGAGAAGGGGGCGGCGGGAGGAGCTGCGATACGGAATAGAAACAGATCGAATCGGTATTCTTTCTCCATAACCAGTGGCAGGTGGGTAATTTTGTGGCTCAAAAGCAGGTGAAAGCAGGGGGGAAGGGTGCTTTCAAGTTTGTACTAGGCAAAAACTACTTTTGGCTGTTGCTTTATATGACAGCCAACCCCTTTGGTTGGGCTGTTGGCTTTTAGCAAAAGCAAAAACAAGTAAAAACCCAACCAAAGACACCCTAAGTGCAAGCAACAAGGCACAACATGGCCAACCCCCACCGATGTTGATCACCTTGTAACATTAGTAGGTATGTGTTAAACTCCCAGCATATGTTTTTTTTTATTTGGAGCTGATAAAGGACAAAATAAGTTTGGAAAGTAAATATGTTGCTATAAATTTTTCTTAAAAAATAATTGACTTTTATGCATGCGTGATTATACATTTTAAGCAAAATGGCTGCAATATGGACAAACTGGTGGGCGCTTCTAGACATCACTTCAGCGAAAAAAACATGTCGCCGAAGGAAACCATCACACCGGGGAAACAGAGACGCAGCGGGCAGGTGCTGCAGTGCGGGTGGGTGAGTGGATGCATGTATGTAAAAAAGTCAAAGGTAATGATGTCATTGTCATCTAAAGTTATTTGAAGCTTAAAAAATCTATAAATCACAAACCAAACATCAAAATTAAATTCCGATTGCACCATTGGATTTCTGACAATAAAATCTTTGAAATAAGATCCCACTTGACTATATTTTGACAAACTTTTTTTATTTGTATTTTTAATTAAGATTATATATTCTATTATCGCCAGAACAAAACAAATGAAGTGTCAGAACAAATGAGAACAACTGTCAGAACAACACTCTATTATAACCATAACAAGTTTGTATGTCACCCCGAACAGAAAATTGTAGTATCAGAACAAATCAGAATAACGGTCAGAACAAGCTATTATTATAGACAGAACAAGATATTATTACAGCCCGAACAAGATATTATTATCGTGAGAACAACTTATTATTATAGTCAGAACAAATTTACATCTCATCTCGAACAAATAAAATAAGGTGCATATTTTTAAATTAAAAATTATATATTCTGTTCAATACATCATTGTAGAACAAAATATACAAACTACAACAACAAAACATTTGTACGTACCGAACAAATTATATGAACTGCCAGAACAAATATGTATATGTGTCGAATAAATTCTACAATTACCAGAACGAAACATATGTATAGGCCTGGGCAAAGTACCCGATACCCATTACCCAAACCCGAATTACCCGAACCCGAGGTACCCGATCCCAAGTTCGGATAGTGATTGTGATTACCCGAAATTAGTTTGGGTAATTCGGGTAATACACTTCAGTACCTGAACTACCCGAAATTTACCTTTGTCTTTGTATTTATCACGTATTATTAGTTGAACACTTAAAATTATCACTTTATTATAGTATAATTCTCTTGGTTTGAACAAGTGACTATGATATATTGATCTTCTCAACTTGTTGTTGAAATTCAACACAAATTACTAGTGATTTTTTCTGTTAAAATTCTACTAACATTTTGTGTAGTTTGTCATTTTTTGTAAATTTGGGTAGATTGGGTATACCCGAACCCGAACCCGAATTATCAGGTACCCAAAAGTTCAGGTAGTGTTTTTTTCGAGGATAATATCGGGTAGCAGTTTCCATTACCCGAATTATGAATTACCCGAATTACCCGACCTGAAACAATCGGGTAACCTGAACGCCCAGGCCTACATATGTACGTACCGAACAAATTATATGAACTACCAGAACAAATATATGTACGTGTCGAACAAATACTACAAACTACTAGAACAAAAATTTGTACGTACCGAACAAATTTATATGAACTACCGGAATAAATATGTATACATGTGGAACAAATCTCTACCTAATATTAAAGCAAGGAACGCTTCTGCCCTGTTTTTTCGTCCGTCCTGACATGTGGACCCCACATCTACGTGGACCTCTCACCCCTCCGTTGGTGTTCGGAGGTCATCTGGGACACCAGACACCTAACCCCAATTCGATTTCTACTCCTATTGCAACGCAACAGACGAAAAATCGTAGAAAGAAAGTGCGATTAGAATTCAAATAAAAGGTACAAAACGTCCCAGAACTCAATACAACAAAGTAGCTAGCCAAAAATCTTGAAAAAAAACAGAACGGCCGCGCCATAGCTTGCGGTGTTCGTCGTCGTCAGCATTGACTTTGTGCTTCTTGTGCAGCGTAGAGCCGTAGATCCGTAGAGCCGTAGATCCAAAAATCATGGGAATTCATAGGAAAAAAAGAAAATCAGGAAATAGATCTACATCTACGGAGTACATGATAACAAGAGAATCCACAAGGCAATCCCATAGATCATCATAAGAATAAAAGGGGGAAAGAGCAAGGGGATGACCGGCGATGCTGGGGAGGACCGGAGAGGTGGCGGTGGGGAGGACTGGAGAGGCAGTGGCGACGGGAGGACTGGAGAGACGGCTACGGTGGAGAGGATCGGATGGACAGCAACGGTGGGGGAGAGGATCTAGGAGCATCGAGAGGGAGGGGGGCTGGGCTGCGGTGGGAAGGAGATGACGGGGCAGGTGGAGATAAGGTTTTGGTTTTTTCCATTTTGCCCCCTTTTTTCCGGTAATTACATTATAGTCCGCACAACTTATATTTCTTTACACTTTAATACCTAAACTTTTATTTCTTGCACATTTTAGTCCCTATAAAGTAACAAATAAATTTTTAATTGAAGATGATAGTTGAAGGTGGAAAGATAAAATATATGGTTATTGGTATAAAGTAAATATATAGAGTGCTGGAGAAGATGGTGTTAATAAGCTCAATTTGCGAATAAGTTGAAGTCTATTTTACAAATATATTAATTTGTATCATAAATTAAGTTGATTGTGCATGTATGTTAGGTTAGAAATGTCTAATGATATATTCCCGTTGCAACGCACGGGCATATTTGCTAGTTATATAAAAGGCTGGAACATTTGATTCATCGAATGGAACAAATTTTCACTATTGTGAAACAAATATTATGTTGAAGGGGAACAAATATTCAATAAGGTGAAACAATTCACTGAGAAGAAATGAATATTCAATAAAGAGGAACAAATGTTCGCTGAGATAATTTGATGTAAAATTTATTGAAAGGAAACAAATAATTTGAAGCAGAATTGTTTTCATTGAGGCGAAACAAATATTCACTCAGGTCAAACAAATTCATTGAAATGAAACAAATATTCACCAAGAGAAAAATATAAAAAAAGAAACAAGAAATAAAAAAAGATGAAAATAGAAACAAAAAATAAAATAGAAATAGAAAGTAGAAATAAATAAATAAATAACAAGAAATAAAAAAGAAATAAGAAAAATGAAAAAGGAAAAAGAAATAGAAAAAGAAAAGAATAATAAAAATAAATAAATAAAAAAGAAACAAGAAAAATGAAAAAGGAAAAAGAAATAAAAAAGAAAAGAAAAAATAATAAAAAGAAAAAATAGAAAAGAGAAAGAAAAAATGAAGAAAAAACAGACCGCCCCCTCCCCCATGCGGCCACGCCCCGCCCCCGCGCCCCGCGGCGCGACGCGTGGCTATTCTGTCGCTGAAGCGACAGATAGCCACGGCTCAAACTGGTAGCTATTTGTATCGAGATAATGTGATTCGAAGTCACAAACATGTTATAGCCTAGGTGGAGTATCGTCTCTTCTGGATGAAGATTGAATAGACCTAAAGGTTTGATTCTCGACCCTTTCTACACGGATCACGGATCAGGCTGTCTACATTTGTCATCCTCTATTTGCTTTCTCTAAAAGTAATATTCCGTATTGGTTATCGAAATTCTCTTCTATATACTCAGTTTTCCCGCACTCATCTTATATCTCATACTCTATATAACAACTCTATAATTTATTCAATCTCTCCAAATACTATCTTTTTTGTCTCTTTCTTTTTCTTTACACAAAGGTCCTTATACAAACTTTTGCTTCACAGATCTACCCTTTCCTTCATATCTAGCCCCCTGGATCTTTTGGTTAGCCCCCTGGAATAAAACCCACCTAGCACATAAACCTAGAGTTTTGCGTGTAACCCCCTGTAGTTGTATTCTTGTCACAACCATATCCTCGTCTCTGTCTTCCTCCTCTCTTCCTCCTCCCGTCCTCCTAGAGCATGAATGGTAAGCGGCGGTGGCACACCGGTGCCGGCGTGGTGGCCCCACTTCTCTCCCCCAAAAACACCCCAAGATATTCCCTATATCCTTACGCATCTAATCCCATACTTCTTGCCCCAAAACTCTAGCCCTAAGCCTACCAACGAGGCCACGATGAGCTGCGACGGTGCTCCAGCGGCAAGCTTGAAATCGAGCGTGACAACTTATCTAAAACAGCGAAAAGAGAAGAGCTACGACACCATGAGCGTACCACAACTCGTTTTTGTAGTCACTTGGCATTGAGGAGTGCTGGAGGGTGGTGTTAGAGTAACTCCAACAGAATAGCCAAATTTCGCTCGTCATTCGACTCGCTACAAATATAGCTGTTCGTGTTGAGTTGATCAACCCAATAGACTCTCCATTTTTCACATTCCAAATTCCAACCGCCCTTTTTAACTCTCCTCTCCACTCACACTGACGTGTGGATCCCACACGTCAGTCCCTTCCCCATCCCCTCCTCTCCCTCCCACTGCATCCTTCTCTCCCTTCCATTCTCCCTCTTCCTCCCCAGGTCCCCACGCCCGCCACCGGCACCTCTCCTCCGGCTGGCGGCGACGGCCCCATCCCCGCGCCTGCCGCCGTCCTTCTCGATCTCCTGTCCCAGCTGCTCATTTCCCCGCCTGTCCGCTCATGCTGGCGTCGCTGCCTCTCCGGCTAGCGGGGAGGTGCCGACGGCGAGGATGCAGATGCTGCTCGGGAGGAGGAGGAGGACCGCCGGGCAGGGGCGCGTGCAGCATCCGCCGTCGTCCTCGTCTCCTCCGCCCGTCCGCGGCCTCGACCAGCAACTCCCGCCCTTCTCCTAGCGGCGGAGCTTGCCCACCCCGAGGGAGTCCGACGGAGCTGCTCGCGGCGGCTCCCTTGAGTTCCCTGTCCGGCGGCCGTCCCTGTCTCTATCCTCTCGCTAGAGGACCCCTGCTGGCTCTGCCCTGCCTGCGTCCGCTCCTACTGGCATCCGTCCTACCTGGTGACGCCTCCTCGCCGCAGCGGCCGCCTCCCTGTGCCGCCGACTCCCCTACGGCGTCCTTGTTGGTCCCACCCGCGCAGGATTTGGCTAGCCAGCCACGCTCACCAATGCCCCACCAAGTCTGGCGAGTGGCAGCGGATGGATAGCTAGCGAGATGGCATGGCGAGTGGAGTAGCTAGTCTATTGGAGGAAGATTTTTGAGATGGCGTGCTGATATTTGGCATGGCGAGTGGAGTAGCACCTCTCTTGAAGATGCTCTTAGACGGTGGGTGGATCACGACGACCGAGCAGCCATGGCGGCTCGAGAAACTCAAATCTCGGGCCCGCCAGCGCCCGAGGCTGTCAATGGAGGGGCTGGGGGTGGAGCTCAAGAAGTGAGGAAGATTTGGTTGCGAGCGACTTGTGTTTGGTGGAGAGGACCGAACGAATTTGGCCGGCACAGCTGCACGGCTTGACTCTGTTCATGTACGCCTGGACTCTGAAGCAAGAAGAATAAAGGAAAAAAGGGGAGAAAGCCTGCCCGGAGGAAGTGCATGGGGAGGCCTCTGTGCAGGCGCGGGGTGAGTCGGGGACAACATGGTGAGGACGGCACAGCACGATGCCCTGTCCGTCGTCCACTCGTCCATCTTCTGTTGCTACGCTGCCTCGATTCGACGTCCGTCATGGCGGCCTCCGTCTCTGCTCTGCTCTGTTGTGCTATGTGGAAGGGGCAGAGGTGGACGGAGGGCTGCGGAGGAGGAGGAGGTCCAATTCGTGCTCGTTGGTGACCGCATGCCCTAGTCCCCCCTCTCCTCCGTTCCCTTACGCCGCCGCTTGCAGGTGTAAAAGCAACAGTAGTGGTGGGCACCGTGGAGCAGGCAAGTGGGCCAGCAGCTAGCGGAGGAGGAAGCCCGACCGTTCCCAAGCCCCCCCCCCGCGTTCGGTCTGACTTTTTAGGGTTGCATTCCCGGTTTGTTTCCTCCCTGGTCCCTGCGCACGGTCATCCGGTTTTTCACGGTGGCGATCGAGTTTCCACTGGTTTAACACGTAAAGAAGCGGATTTTCTCCGGTTTAGTGGGTAAATCAGCATTTTTATCCGGTTTTTTTACCGAAACCTACTCAGTTATGGATGACGTACGAAAAAAGTGGGCGGAAGCTTTTCTTCTTTAATATTAGGTAATGATAAAGATTTGGTCATAGAGTGAATCACCATTATGAGCAAACCCTTCCTGCCCATACCCACACCCAGAAGTCCAAACTGATGAATCATTTCTCGTGCTCTCTCCCCCTTCGACCGTTCCACAAGGCCGCAACCACATAAAGACCGGAGATCCTATTCATCTTCCAGAAGATAGACAAAGTTTGAAACTATATACCTCAACAGTAGCTCAATAACAGCTCCATAACAACTCAAGGTCTCCAAACCCTATCTCCTTCCCACTCCTGCTCTGTCTCCACGATCGGAAGCTCGGTACCCACTGGCACGATATCTACGCGCACACCAAAAATCATACAATAAATAAAAACAATACATAAAACATTCTAAAAGACTAAAACAAGCTTCTAAAACTAACAAACACTAAGAGATGATCGCAGGGACACAAAAAACGCCTAAAACGGACAAAAGACGCAAAAGATATGGCTTAAACAAGATTTAGGGGCTAGATTGTGAAGAAAACTAACTTCCAGGAGCTTATCTGCAAGAAACCAGAGACCTAAACCTAATTACGTATATAAACCTGAGGTTTATAACGCAAAAGAGCAAGGCTGGACTGCGGGCTAGAAAAAGTAAAGAACTCAGGGGTCTAAACATAAGAAAGCAGACCTGATTGTAAGGATCTTCAAAGGTGGAAGGGCATTTTTGTGATATTAAAAACTACAGGGTCTTTTTTGCAAAACTGTGGCGGCTGGCTGGGGTTGACTGTTATGACTTGGTTTGAACTGCGGTTTGGGGCGATCCGAGCCATCGATCTTGGTGCAGACGGCGGGCAGCAGCTGCGGCGGACGACGGCGCCGAGCGGCGGACTCGCCGGAAAAAGCTCGAATTCGAGCGTCCGATCATGATTTTGAACGCGAAGAGGCTCTACATGGAGCTGGGGAGGAGGTGAACCTAACTAGGGGCTCCAGGGGGTGGCTCGGTTGGCCATGGCGGCGCGCACCAGAAGGGGGCGGCGGGGCCACTCCGGCAAGCATGCGTGGCAGGGAACGGCGCGGGACGCGCAGCTAAAAAGAAGGACAAGCTTCCTCACCTCGCTGCGGAGCTTCGGACGAGGAGAACGACAACTGGGAGGCAGCAGTGGCGGAGATCGACGACGGTGTCGCTCCGGCGGGCGGCGGAGCTTCGGGCGGCGCGGCGCTGCGCGAGCGAGGAGAGGGGAGGAGCTCGGGACAGAGGGGAAAGGGAGGGGCCGGTAAGGCGGTGGGGCGGTGGAGCTCCGGTGGCCGCCATGAATGGCCATGGAAGCCGGGTGGGGCGGTTTCGAGAGAGGAAAGGGCGGCAGTGGTGCGAGTGCGCCACTGCGCATTGATGCGTGCTCGGTGGGGAGAGGAGGCGCGGGAGAGGAGGACGGCACCGTGGTGACGGCGGGCGGTGCACAGCCACGGTGGAAGAAGGGCGGTGGGAGCTAGGGGGTGAACCTGACAAGTGGGCCCCTGCTGTCAGTGGGTGAGAGAGAGGAGGAAGTGGAGTGGGCCGACGGAGAAGATGGGCCGGAAGGAAGCTGGGCCGCGAAAAAACAGGCCGATAGCTTTTCTTTTTTTGTTTGCTGCCGACGGTTTTGGGAGGGAGGAAAGGATGGGCCAACTGAGCCGGAAGAGGAAATGGGCTGCGGAGAAAAGAAAAAGAAAAGGAGGCCTGCTGGGCTGAAATAGAGGGAGGAAGAGAGAAAGGTTTAGGGGTTTTTTCAGACTTGAACTTTTCTTTTTTTCAACACACATGAAACAAAAACAAATACATAGGCATGAATGCATTCAAACACTTTGGTGATTCTAAAATTATTTAAATATTATTTAATACATAAAAGCAAATTTATTTGGTCAAATTATTTAAACCATTAGAAAATAAAATCTAACCTTGTTGCTATCATTTTAATGTGATGGAATTTTAGGGTGTTACAAATCCTACCCCCTTAAAGAGAATCTCGTCCTGAGATTCGGAGAGATTGAAAAACAACTCGAGGAGATTCTAATACAAGCTGATCTTGAAAGGTGCTGGGGTACTCGCTCACAACCTGAATAGCATCCACAAAACTTGATTCACTTTACCTTCTTCTTTGGGCTGGTAGTAGCAACAAACTCAATCCTATCTCCTTGCGGACTGGTTAAGAGCACCGACTTCTTGGCACACAAAATAATTCCATCATGTTTGCCTAACCAATCCATAACAAGGATTACATCTATTCCACTAGACGTTAGAACTACTAAGTCAGCTTGAAAATCTATCTCTCTGATTTTAAGATTGACTCGTGGGCATACATGGGTGGATTTCATTTCACCGTTTGGGGAACCAACTAGCAAATGTGTCTTAATAGAACTCATGGGTACATCATGCTTTGCCACGAATTGTTCAGTAATAAATGAATGTGATGCCCCGGAATCAAATAAAACTGTTGCAGGTACAGAGTTGATAAGGAACGTACCAAGAACAACATCCTTGGCCTCTTGGGCTTGCTCAGCTGTCACGTGGTTCACCCTACCATGCATGTAGTTCTGTTGGCCTCTGTTACCTAGAGAATTTGGATTCCCAGTGCGTACTTGAGACGATGGCTGTCCGGGCCTGTGACCATTACCTTTCTGAGGTGTCTGCATGTTGCGCTGGGGCCAAATACTGGCATAGTGTCCCAGTTCTCCATAGTTAAAACAACCACTAGGTCGAACTAGGGTGTTGTTCCTCACTGGTACACCTGAGCGATTCTGAGGAGGATTTGGAGCACGTGGTGTCACTTGGTTGAAATCTTCGAGTTGCTGAAATGAGCACTGAAATTGCTGATTCTCTTGATAACTTCTGCCTTGTTCACCAGAATGGAACTGAGAACCTTGAGATGAGTTGAAACAGGGGCGTGTGTTGCGGCTAGATTGTCCCTGAGACTGAGATTTACGCTTGCATTCAACAAGTTCTGTACGATTGTTTTCCAAACATATGGCCTTGTTTAGCAAAGCCTAGAAGTTAGGAAAAGTGTGACTCTGGAGTTGGTAGTTGAGTGGCCCTATGAGACCATCTAAGAAACGTTCTTGCCTCTTTGGATCTGTGTCTACTTCATCTGGAGCATAACGAGACAGCTGAGTGAACTTATCTCGGTACTCACTGACAGACATGTTGCCTTGCTTCAAAGCGAGAAACTCTTTCTGCTTGAGCTTTATCACACCAGCTGGGATGTGATGTGTACGAAAACCCTCCTGGAACTCCTGCCAGGTGATGGTGTTAGAAGCAGCATGGTCGACGGTATACGCATCCCACCAATCAGCTGATGCGCCCTCCAGGCGTCCTGAAGCGTACAAGACTTTCTCACGATCATTGCATTGTACTATATCCAGTTTCTTGTTAATAGTCTTAAGCCAATCATCAGCATCGAGGGGTTCCACTGAATGGAAGTAAGTGGGTTGGTGGTGGCTCATAAATTCTCTATGTTTGTTTGCAAGTGGCGGAGGTGCATGAGGTACTGGCTGGTTCTGTTGAGCTTGCATGTTTTGAACAGTAGCTGTAAGTGTTTGCAACAACTGTGTCTGGGCTGCTAGGAATTGCTGCATTGCTGGATCCATTGCTAGATTATGTGGTGGAGGTGGTACTTGATTTCGCTGGTTAACGATGTGAGCACGTATCACAGGCGGAACGTCCTCTCCTCCTCCAGACCTGGTGTTTACCATCTGATTGTTAGGGAAAGATATTTCAGATAAGAAGTTGAACTGTTAAAGATAAATTGATAAGGGGCAAAGATTTAAATCTAACTTAATTATTTTATTGATGCTCTTATGGCCATCACTCCATAACCGTGTGTTTGGTTGGAGGAATGGAGCCAACCCGGACGGAGCCGACCCACTTTTGAGCTGTTTGGATGAGAAGCAAAGGGAGCGGAGCGGCTCCAGGAGGGAATATTCGCCTCAGATCTGGGTTGGCTCCGTCTGCCAAAATTCGAGGGACGGATCCAACCCATCCGGGTTCCGTCCTCGTCCGTCGTCGTCCGTGCGCGGTCGGCGAAGGCATGCAGGAGCGGCAGCGGAGCGAGCCCAGAGGGTGGCAGTGGAGCGAGCACAGGCCGGCGGAGCGAGCCGAGGCCCACGGCAGAGCGAGCGCCCGCGGCGGAGCTCATCTAGGTCGGCAGCGGCGGAGCTCACGCCCGCGGCACCGGCGGAGCTCACGCCCGTAGCGGCAAGCGGACGAGCTCGCACCCGCGGCGGCCAGCGGAGCTTGCGTCCGCAGCGGCCGGCGGACGAGCTCGCGCCGGCGGTGGCTGGCGAGCCCAGGCTGGAGGCTCCGAGCTCCCGCGCTGGTAGGGCTCTGAGCGCCGTCCTTCCTGGACCCTAAGAAAGAAGATAAGACTTGAGAAAAAATAAAAAGAAAAAGAAATAGGTGAGAGTTTGACAGGTGGGGTCCACTAATGGCAAGTGGGACGCTCACTAACGGTGTTATCATACCATCCAACCCGTGTTTCCAATTTCTTCAACCAAACATGAGATGGGTTGACTCCGTCCCCAAAATCAGAGGTGCAGCCAAACACTGAACGGGTTGGCTCCGTCCCTAAAATCTGGGTTGGATCCAACCCAACCCAACCCACCCAACCCGTAACCAAAGACACGGTAAAGCATTACAATCATGACAAAGATCCAAATCAAACATGTTTTCACCCAACAAGCATTATTACACCGCATACGTCCTCACAGGAACAGATCTATCGATCATAACTCAAAAGGTAGTCATTCTACTTAAGAAGACCGGTGGTGGCGATGGACGAGCCGTAGCAGAGCCTCTTGCGGGGTGGTTACACCGCAATGCAAGGAATCTTGGCGGGCTGCTCTTGTGGCTCCCTGCTGTCACGCTCGGCCTCCAACTAAGCGATCTTGGCATAGGCCTCCTTCAACATCCCGTGGGTCTGGTCCAACTCGGCAGTAGCAACCTCCAGGTCAGTGTTGAGTCCTGTAGTGACCTGAATGAGGATGTTGAGGTGATTCTCCCCGTGATGTCCTGTCCAACTTGAACCACCGTATGCTTAGTGCCACTGGTGCATCGTGGAACGTGACGGAAGTCACTGATGTTCAGCTCATGGTGGTGCCTGGAACGAAGAGACCACAGATCCCTTCTTGCAGCGTTGTTGACTGAAGCACCGTAGGTGGAGTGGGGTGTGGTGGAGTCGTGTGCCTTGATCGTTGGGTAGCCTCTGGTAGTCTCCTCAAAGGCCCTGACGTGGACTCGAGTCATGTAGTAGGTGCCGAGTGGTGGCTCGGTCCAGCTGTGGGTGACGTAGAGGGGCTTCACTGTGTTTCCCTACTCCAACAGCGTCTGTCGAAGCAGGTAGGGAAAGTAGCCTGGCTCATTCTCCGAGGAATGAATGCGACAGGCCGGATCCCCCTCATGAGGAGCGTCGTAGTAGTGCTCATCACCCTCTTCGACTTCATTGTCACTGTCAGTGCCATTGCTGGGGTCCTCCACCACTGGCTCAGCCAACGGGGGAAGCTCCACTCCGTTGCTTCCGTACGGCTGAATCTCGGCCATCTGATAGAACAAAGCTGAACTCAAAGCAGAATAAAACAAAAGGGTACAATTTTAACAAAGGACAAATAAGATAGTTTTTTAGGTGGAATTAAGATTTACTTTTGAAGAGCTGATACGGCTATCTAGAAAGTGAGTCCTTATTTCGGTCATTTTTATCTAATGCTGCGTCCTACAGTCAGCATAGCTCTGATACCACTATGTCAGACCCGTTTTTCCGAAGAAAACCGATTGAATCTCATATGTGTGCCAGGATCAGAATTTTAGACATATGATAGACATAACGAGTGTAATATCAGATACAATGCTCAAAACGTACAAAAGAGGTTTATTAACTTTTATTACACTCATGGATAGACACGAAGGTCTTTACACGAACATCGATAGCTATGACGATCCAGCACCGTCTTCAACTCCACAGGCATCTGACTGGGGAAAATGCATGCCTCAGAACTCATCGAAGTCGCTAAAGTACTCCTTCCCAGTGTTCTCCTCTGAATAGCGGGTAAGCAAGGGTGAGCACAGTTATGGTTGGAGCTCAGCAAGTAGGGGAAAAATGCATGGCTATTAAGGGTAGGCTAAAGTTTTGCAGCGGTTAGCATTTTAAGTTAGTCAAATTTTATTAACAAGCACCTATTTACTAGGTGTATGTTTATACCATCCCAAAATTAAGCATTTAGAAAAATGTTATCTCAAAACCATATAAACCATGATTTAATTTCATCTTCAAGTTCACTTATCATGTGAGGGTTCAGGCCGCTCTTGACCGTTAGCACGGCTGATCGATCAGTTTTAACTCTGCAGAGGTTGTACACTTTCACCACAGCTCGTGTTCGCCATGTTGCCCAGGTTGATCAGACCCTTAAACACTTCCAAGGTGAGTGGCTAGGGGTCCACTACGAAGCCTCTACAAAGATATGCAGAAGACCAACAGCCTGCATAGTTACCGTAGCAGAGCGGACTATAACCCTCCCTAGTGGACAGCACCTTAGCAAAGACTGCGGCCAAAAGGACCGGGCTATACTCCTTCAACTCTGACCCCCTCTGCTCCTTTCGGATAAGGCAATCAGATAATTCCATACACCTAATTAATTGGCTAAGCCAGAGCCATATGGACTGTGGTTGCACTGTTTTCCTGTGTGGTTCTCCATGTTCCAATTAATTCATATGATCTTGTTATTATCCCCATCTTCACCAAGGTTATCATGATCAACATTTTATAAAGATCCATTTCAACCATCCCAAGTTAAGCAACTAAGCATTATCTATCCCAAAACATTTATTTAAAACCGGGTTGTTCAAGGTTATGGGATAAAATCTAGTCATGTCCTTAAAAAGGTAATTTCCCATCAAATTATGCATAGCAACAATTAAATGTAAGTTTTAGTTATTATGCAAGTTATGTGGGACAAAGTAGAATATGCAAGGGAAGAAATCCACTTGCCTTCCTTGCTTAAAAAATGGGATTCTCCTTCTTCAAAAAGTTTCTCTTGATCCACGATCGGAAGCTCGGTACCCACTAGCACGATATCTACGCGCACACCAAAAATCATACAATAAATAAAAACAATACATCAAACATTCAAGACTAAAACAAGCTTCTAAAACTAACAAGCACTAAGAGACGATCGCAGGGAAACAAAAAACGCCTAAAACGGACAAAAGACGCAAAACATATGGCTTAAACAAGGTTTAGGGGCTAGATTGTGAAGAAAACTAACTTCCAAGGGCTTATCTGCAAGAAACCAGAGACCTAAACCTAATTACGTATATAAACCCGAGGTTTATAACACAAAAGAGCAAGGCTGGACTGCGGGTTGGAAAAACTAAAGAACTCAGGGGTCTTAACATAAGAAAACGGTCCTGATTGTAAGGATCTTCAAAGGTGGAAGGGCATTTTTGTGATATTAAAAACTGCAGGGTCTTTTTTGCAAAAATGTGGTGGCCGGCTGGGGTTGACCGTTATGACTTGGTTTGACCTGCGGTTAGGGGCGATCCGAGCCATCGATCTTGGCGCAGACGGCGGGCAGCGGCTGCGGCGGCGGCGGACGCTGGCGCAGGGCGGCAGACTCGTCGGAAAAAGCTTGAATTCAAGCGTCTGGCCATGATTTTGAACGCGAAGAGGCTCTACACAGAGCTGGGAAGGAGGTGAACCTAACTAGGGTCTCTAGGGGTTGGCTCGGTTGGCCATGGCGCCGCGCACCAGAAGGGGGCGGCGCGGCCACTCTGGCGAGCATGCACGGCAGGGAACGGCGCGGGACGCACGGCTAAATAGAAGGACGAGCTTCCTCACCTCGCTGCGGAGCTTTGGGTGAGGAGAACGACGACTGGGAGGCAGCGGTGGCGGAGATCGACGACGGCGGCGCTCCGGCGGGCGGCAGAGCTTCGGGCGGCACGGCGCTGCGCGAGCGAGGAGAGAGGAGGAGCTCGGGTGGAGAGGTGCGGGGTGGAGAAGAGCTCAGACTCCTCCTTTTATTGGGCGGAGGGGGAAAGGGAGGGGCCGGCAAGGCGGTGGGGCGGTGGAGCTCCGGCGGCCGCCATGAATGGCCTTTCCTTGGTGTTTGAGTCAAGTGCAAATAGGCTTTGGATAAATGGATGGAAGGAGTATTTAATACTTAAAAACAAATTTATTTGCTCAAATTATTTAAACCCTTAGAAAATAAAATTTAACCTTGTTACTATCATTTTAATATGATGGAATTTTAGGGTGTTACGGCCGTCCCTCCACCGCCGGCGGCCGTGCGTCACCAGGTCATGCCCACACGCGCTCCTCTCGCCACGCATGTGCGGGCCTGGCCGATGCACCTCTCCTTCGCCGCTGGCCGCCGTGCCAGAACCAAAGGAGAAGGCCAAGAAATTTTTCCAACATTTTCTTAAAAAAATTATTGGTGCAACATTTATTCTAAAATTGTTGGATTCATAGAAAATATTGGTCCAACATTCTCTATAAAATGTTGACAACATTCTAAAATAATGTTGGTGGCACAACATCGTCGGGAAAATGTTGGTCCAACATTATAAAAAAAATGTTCGTAAATATTCTTGAAATATTCTTACCTCCTGTCGTAATTTTATTCGAACCGTGGTCCCGTCTCTCTGACCTCCTATCGTAATTTTGCAAAAGAAAAATGTTTACAAAAATTAATCCGTAGTCCACTAACAATGTTTCAACCATTTACGGATTTTGTCATACTTTGACTTTTTGATGATCTTTTTCGGTGGGAAGGAGTTCCGACAAATAAGACTAAACGGTTTAGAAGCACTTTCGTCAGTTTCCTGTAAAAGAGTTAATATGAGATGCTAAGTTTGGAACGGCCATGATTATAAACTGACCCTCGATCACTTTTTTTTAGAAGACCCTCGATCACCTTCTAAACTTCAATGATAGTACTAATCCACCCAGAACTTCAACTAGAGCGGTGTATTACAGAAAGGTCTGACTGAGTCAGCATGCTCGAACTGCGGAGGCCCGCTAACTTGCGCGATCCACACGCTCATCAAGGCCACCATCCGTTCTAAAAAAAAAAGCCACCACCATCCATCCATGGACTGGAGGATTTTTTATTTTTTATATTATTTTTTTATTTTTCAAAAATATTCGATGGATCTCAAATTTAGCAAAATTATACTATAACCGTCGTACCCCATAACGGTAGGGACCAACCGTCATAGGGCACGGCGGTTGGAGGTGATATAGTGTCCAACCGTTGTGGGTCACAACTGTTGTGAACAGTACACTCTGCGCGGGTACCTGCAATCACCGCGCCCCATGGCGGTAGGCTTAGTCCATTTTCAAAACATCATAACTTTTTTGTGTGAACTCGGATGAAGATAAACTTTATATGAAACTTGTAACTTTCGACGAGATCTATAACTTTGTAGTTCAAACGATTTTCATATGAAGTCATCTTGTGACCCAAATAATTGAAATACAGTCCAGATCTGGATACCAAAAATTGAGATCTGGATTGTATATCAATTATTTGAGTCTTAAGATGACTTCAAATGAAAAAAGTTTGAACTATAAAGTTATAGATCTCGTCAAAAGCTATAAGTTTCACATAAAATTTATCTCCATCTGAGTTCATTAAAAAAATTACGATTTTTTGAAAACGGACTTACCCTACTGTCATGGGGCACGACGGTTGCAGGTGCTACAGTACCCGCGCAGAAGGTACTGTTCACAACTGCCGTGGGCCACGGCGGTTGGACACTGTACCACCTTCAACCGCCGTGCCCCATGGTGGTTGGTCCCTACCGCCATGAGGTACAGCGGTCGTAGTATTGTCGCTAAATTTGAGATCCATAGTATATTTTTCAAAAAATCGAAAAAATATAAAAAAAATAAAAATGTCTAGATTGGACGACGGTTTTCATGGGCTAGCGTTTCAAGCCAGAGTCCAGCTACGTATGCGAGGCACACAAAAGCAGCTGGCCCCAGAACGGTTTGGTACCCAGCAGGCCCTTTCTTCCTCTCCATGCTCCTTGGGGGGCATCCATGAATTTTTTTATATATTTTTATTCATTTTGCAAAATTATATGACGGTTTCAAAATTTATCAAATTTGTTCTCCAAACACCGTAGCACATGGCGGTTGTCGTGGCCCACGGCGGTTGCAGGTCCAGCCGCCGTGCGCTACGGCGGTTGGGCGCCACCGCCGTAGCCCACGACGGTTAGCCTAAAAGCCGTGGGCCACGGCGGTTGGGGACGGCGGTTGCAGGCGCCGGGTGGCGGCAGGCAACGGGCATGCAACCGCTGTGGGCCACGGTGGTTGTTTTTTTTAATATTTAGGAGAGAAAACACACACCTTTGCAATGACATGTACGACGCTTGTACAACCCTAACAAAGCGCCTTACGTACTGATAACATGCCTTAGGTAATTTAGAAATTTGATTACAACATGCCTAATTAATCTAGTTGTACGAGAACTACCCGGAGAGCATAGAGCCGCCAGAGTGTTGCGACGACAAGTAGTAGTACCTAGGTGGGGGTGGAGGTGGTGAAGGTGGAGGGGACCAATCTTTCGGGGGGGCTGTTTTTCTTGTGGTATTCACAAGTGCAGGTTAAACATTTGCAGCATCTACCGTCTAAAGCGCTAGACGATGGATCAGGGGAAGCCAATGCCTCCGACAGCTCCCGTTTCAGGTTGTAGATGACGACGTCCTCGATGTAGTCGATGTACTCTTGATAGGGGCGAATAGCTGGTGGATCCACCCATTGCGAGAAACCGCAGTTCTCTATTTGGGTGGAGTACTGCAAAAGGCAAGAAACGTTAGCAAACCAAAGAAAGATGATGAACAAATTTGTGGACATTGCTTACCCATGCATATGGGCAGTGCCAGAAGCGACGACCGGAGTTGTTCCATCCCTCGTACACTTGCATCACGCAAAACTCACCGTGCGAACACCTAGGCCACAACACCGTTTGCTTCGGTGCGTAGCTTCTAACTTCACGCATCGATCTGAAGTCACTCTTGCCTTTCAATGGGAAATTGCTTCGAAATCTGAGGATTGCTGATGCCACAACATAGGACCGAAACCGTGTTCATCCCCACTCCAGGAAGTCATTGTTGAATGTTGTGAGAAGAAGATAATGGAGTGAATGGTGCTACATATAGGCAGAAGAAGGAGGCTGGGTGGTGAGCCCTTCGATCCGTGGGAAGAGAAACGAAGCAGTGACTCGGAGAAAACACACCCTAGTACTAGGGCACTGTAGCATTGTGGCCCAGTCGATCTGTGGGAGGGGAACACGTCAGTGACTCAGAGGAAACACAACGACTCTGCATATGACAGTCACTCTAACGAAACACATGTAACGGAGAAAACACACTCTAATGTAGTTCGATTAAAGTTCTTAAGGATACAAACCGAGGACCCTAGTTGACGATGTCATGAAATCCCGAATTATTTGATACAGTCCGACTAATACTCTAGGTCTACTGAGTACAACGGGGGTATTTCCCCTTCCTGATGGCATCCGGCCTAGTTTCCTTGGCCGGCGAGCCCTCTCCCTCTTCCTCTCTTTATCGGCTTCACGGGCCTGGGCCGCTTCACGTTCTCTCATCTCCTGGCGATTGCACATTTCCTTCTGCTCCTCCTTTTTTTCCTCTCTCTTTTCCCACTCAACCATGCGGAACAACCTCTCCCTTGCATCACGGCCCGCTTCCTCGACGTACCTCTTGTCGAACTCAGACTGCTCGGTATCTAGCCACTGCATGAAATCACAAAGAGAAGGTGGAATCTTTTTTCAAAGACATGTCAGCAAATAATAAAACAAAAATGACAAATGAATAATCGAGAAATGTAGTAAGTCCTTACTTTGGCTCTAAGATTACGGTCGAAAGGCGGGATCGGGTCGTGCGCATAGTTGGCGCACATGAAGAACCTCATCCCGTAGGCGTACCCGAGAACCTTGCACCTGACAAGCTTGCAGTTGTCACCGCAGAAGCACATAGGAGTGTCTTTCCCCTTTGGCACCTCGACATTGTCCTTCCTCTTAGTGAGGAACTCCAAGTCCAACTCAGGACCTGAGGAAGCCATTGCAAACCTGCAAAACAAGATGAGAACAATCATAGACAAAATTACACAAATGCATCAGTATAATTAATACGACACGAAATAGCAGTTCAATTATTACAATACAATACCATGCATAAGTTCGTACAGGAAATATTAGTTCAAATATTACAAATTCCGAAATTAAATGTCCTAACGTGTCACATCTGATTTCCGAAAAGAAACCAAATGCTTCTCATATGTGCGCCAGGATCAATTTACACACATACGATAGACAAGAGTGTAATATCATAAACAATAATCAAACGTACGAGAGTTAAACCATTACATTATCCAATATTACACTCAGGCAGCGGACACGAAGGTCCAATAAAACAAACGATAACTAGACGGGCGACTTCATCTTCAGCTTCCACCGACACATGACTGGGGGATCGCATGCCTCAGAACTCCTCAAAGTCGCTGAAGTACTCCTCACCGTTGTTCTCATCTGAACATCGGTAAGCAAGGGTGAGCACTCTTATGGTTGGAGCTCAGCAAGTGGGGGAAAACATGCAAGGCTGTCAAGGAGAGGCTAGGGGTTTACAACGGTTAGCATTTTAACGTTGGCCAAGTTTTATTATCAAGCCTATTACTAAGTGTAAGTTTATACCATCCCCAAAGATTAAGCATTTGTAACCATATCTCAAACCATAGGAAACGACAATTTGAATTCATCTTTAAGTTTAATTATCATGTGAGGGTCCAAGCCGCTCTTAACCGTGAGCACGGCTGATCGATCAGTTTTAACTCTGCAGAGGTTGTACACTTTACCCACATCTCGTGTTCCCCATGTTTCCCGGGTTAGCTAGACCCTTAAACACTTCCGAGGTGAGTGGTTAGGGGTCCACTACGAAGCCTTTACAAAGGCATGCAAAAGACCAATGACCTGCAAAGTTACAGATCAGGGCGGACCATAACCCTCCCTAGTGGTCAGCACCTTAGCAAAGGCTGCTACCCCAAAAGAATCGGGTTATACCCCTGCAACCCCGACCCCCTCTGCCCCTTTCGGATAAGGTCATTAGTTCATTCACACACCTAATTAATTGGCTAAGACAGGGCCATATGGACTGTGGTTGTACTGTTTTCGTGGGTGGTTCTCCATATTCCAATTAAATCTTAGTGTTCTTGTGTTAAACAAAACCATCATCACTTAAGTATGAAAATCTTTATCATAAAACCTCTTCTAACCAACCCAAGTATAGCAACTAAGCATTCATCTACCCAAAACATTTATTAAAAAGGGTTGATCAAGGTGATAGGGGTAAAGCTCTAGTCATGTCCTTAAAAAGGTGGTTTTCCCATCAATTTATGCATAGCAACAGATAAAATAAATATTATTTAAATATGCAGTTATTTAGGACAAAGAGGAAAATGCAGAGGGGGAAGTCCACTTGCCTTCCTCTACAAACTGGGGATTCTCTTCTTCGAAGAAAGGTTCTTCTTGATCTTCTCCAACAAGATGCTCAGTTGAAACAGACACGATATCTACACACAAACATGAGCATACAATAAATAAATAAAACAGTACACCAAACAACCCTCCGAGCTAGAACTCACCAAAACACACAGCGGAAACTTGCACGGCTTGCTGCCTGTGCTACACCGGTCAGACCGATGACCTGCGCCGGTCAGACCGGTGACACCGGTCAGACCGGTGGACAGCGCCGGTCAGGCCGGTGGCTACAGCAGCCACACAACAAACGTTCCAGGAAGCCTCAGTGACTCCTCTAGGCCCTGGAACAAAAACCACCTCCGAAACACAACCTGGAAGGAAGAAGAACCCCTCACAAAACCTAGCAAAACAACTCCAAACACGCCAAGAACTGACCAGCAGGACCACGGGACAAAACCACACGGACAAGGCTGTTCCCCGAGACAAATCCCACCAAGGGCTAGCACCGGTCAGACCGGTCAAGAGCACCGGTCAGACCGGTCGCGCCTGGGCAGCTCGGGATGAACAGCGCCCGCGAGTCAACTCCCCCAAATCCAACTCCCGATCTCCCGATTCGCTCCACGGATTCGCACAAGACTTTGGGGATAGTAGGAACACCTCATGGGCACTCCATAGCCAAGATTTGGTCCACCAAAACTTGTTGAATCAAGAGGAATCGAAGGATTTCCGCCAAGAACACCAGGAACCCTAGAACCACGAAAACCCCAAAATTGAGCCCCTTTACTCACGGATTTGGGAGGGGAATCAAAGGGAAAAGAACCACGAGGGGTTCATGCATACACCCCCCACCAAATCCCAAAGAGAAAGGTCTCAAAACCGCCACAAGAAATTCGCCAAGAAAAGCCTCCGAAAATCACCAAAAAGGAGAAACGGGAAAGACACAACCAAGCCTTGAAGAACCACGCCGAATCATCTATACATACCAAAGAGGTTCATACAAGGTCTAGCTTACCGCCTGATCATCCTTCCCTCTCACAAGATCTCACCATGAAGCTCTCAAGCTAGTCCTAAGAAAAACCTAAGGAAAATAGGAAGAGAAAATAGGAAAGCAAATGAGCTAGGGTTCCAAGAGATGGCTGCCATCCTCTCACCCCTTGGGTTATATGGAGGCAACCGAAAGACTAAAATACCCTTACTAGCTAACTAGGGATACATGCCCCTCAAGGGCGAAACCGGAAATCTTTGTCTTCGCACCATCGGACGGATGCCCAACGACCGCAAACTTGTTTAGCCTCAACGCAAGCCTTGCGATCCCGACGCGTGTTCTCCGCTTCGAAGATTCCGGACTGCGTCGTCGCACACCGGTCAGATCGGTGCTCCTCACCGGTCAGACCGATACCCACCGGTCAGACCGGTCAGACCCACCGGTCAGACCGGTCTGGAGCTGCTGCACCTCCGTCTTCGGTTCTTCGGTCTTGGCTTTGTGGATCAACCAAGGAACCCAGTGGTTTTCTGGTGAACCACCGGAAACCCCGCGAACTCGGTGTAGCCTCCGCCAATCACCACTCATGACTCGGCTCCCACGTAGTCCTGGCTCGACCTTGGTTTTGAGGCTCAACCAAGAAACCGTCCATGACTTCATCTTGCCGTTCTTGCCACCATGCGGCCCGCACTTGACCCCGCTGGCCACCGGGTCCCTCGAACCAAGCCTACTTGTCTTCTCCACACCTTGAGGCCTCACCGGCAATGACCTTTCGCGCTTGTTCTTCACCTGCACCAACACCAGTCAAGCCGCAACCTGCACCTGCAATACTTAGCCAAGAATTAGTCCACACCACGTTGTCAATCACTCATCACACCAGGAAGCGACCATCCACCGGTCCTCGAACCACACCTGGCTCTCAATCTCCCCCTTGATGAGTGCATTGACAACACACACGTTTTGGTAACCAAGAGAAAAGAAAAAGAAAAGAAACGACTAAAAGAAACTCCAACAAGCGATCGAAAGCCAAAGAAAAGGCAAAGAGCAAGATCACTTGAAGAAGACAAGTCTCAGACCCCTTAGGCAAGGGCAACGGCTCGACACATCCGAGACAAAACATGCTCAAGCAAAAAGCACAAACCACCAATCCAAAGCTCGAAAACCACAAAGAGCTCCCCTGCACACATGCAAGCTCCCCCTGAACCAATGCAACTCCCCCTGGACGAATGCATGCGAGCCACTTCACGAAACAGAGCAGCTGCAACAGCACAGCTCTGACCGGTCAGACCGGTCGACACCATCGGTCAGACCGGTGCTCAACATGTGAACAGGACTAGCACTCTGACCGGTCAGACCGGTGACCTCAACCGGTCAGACCGGCGCACAACAGAGCCCAAAAATGGCTCGAAACCACCTGAAAACCTTCTAGATGCATTCAGTAGGCCAAAACATGCTCAAACTTCTCCCCCTTGTTGACAATGCATGAATCAAGCCAAAAATGCAAAAAAAATGCAACCTAGAGCTTCTCAAATAGACAAAATTCAACAAAGGATGCTACACATGTCCAAATGAGGAAGTTAGATACTCTATAGCTTCGTAATGACATCAACTACAAGATCACCAAGTTTCACAACCATTGGGCGAAGCTAAGATAGAATTGAGCAATTTTGCGAAAAATCACCCTCTCATGAGCAAAGTCCTAAACATGAGCAAAACATGTCAAAATGGCAAAGCCACACAAACTCCATGCTAGGACAACCATTCTAAGCATAAGACCATCATAAACACCCACAAGCACCTCATGTCATGTCAAAGCATACCGAGCCATGTGCTTACTTCTATGTATGAGACTTCTCATTGGTAAGCAACATGCAACGGTTTAGCACCCAAAAGCAAGTAAATTAAGCACATATGACATGGGAGCACATTTTCCAAGCAATTTACATTTCATTTTCAGATTTATAATTGGTACATGAAATGTCTTTGCGACAAAAAGGAACTTATGCCCCTCCACAAGATGAAGCATGGGGGCTAAACATTCATGATGGCAAATGAGCCTTTGGCCCCATATGATCAAAATAAGCTATCCAACCACAAATTAAGCATAGTCAAGCCACAAAAGCATGTCAAGATCATGTAAAGGCATTTACTCACAAGAGAGCATACAAGTGACATTTTTCAAAAGCATAGCCATCAACCATGGATATAAATCAAGATTATCAAGAGCTAAGCCAAACTAACCATAGCTTACCAAATTAGCTCACAAAGACATATATATCATTCCATGGTGAACAATGTATATAGGAGAAGCCTTTCCTAAACAATGCATATGATACAAAATACATGCAACCTAAGATACAAAGATGCCTATACATCATGTTACATATGCCATGCCAAATGCAAGAAATGCACAAAGGAAAGCTATACATATGCTACAAAGGAGCTCCCATACACAAAGCTCACAAATGACCGGCTCCTCGAGGGGAGGCAAAAAAGGGCTCGACACCACCGGCAAAAGAGCAAAGGAGTGCAAAACTCACAAGCTCACCCTAAACACATGCACTAGGGCCAAAGAGCATACAAAGCTCACCCTTAGTACACATGATAGAGTAAAGAGCACACTAAGCACACAGGCTCCCCCTAAACTCATGCATTAAGGTCAAAGAGCATACAAAGCTCACCTTACACACATGAGATAGGGCAAGGAGCGAAACGAACCAAGTGGCTTGACCAAGGCCACACACTTGAAGGACACAAATTCACTTACCTTTATCATTTCTTCAGAATTCACCCATCCTTGTCCACCATCCCCGAAAGTGATGTACCTCCATGTCATCACCGGGGTATGAGGCCGGAGAACCACCCCCGATATCAACCAAATGTTCTCCGGGCCTCCCACCTGCAACTCAAAACCAAGAGCAAGAGCGAGCAAATGACTCAACACTGAGGTTAGTACCAAAAGTGTCAAACCAGTGCCGAGCCATCTCCTCAAAAGTAGGGTTAGCAACATCCATCCTACCGCGCCTATCAAAACTGCGATCCATCCTATCAAACCTATCAAACCTGGAACCACCATGGGAAAACCACTCCCGTCTCACTAGAGGAGTACGAGTACCACGAAAGGGAAAGCGTGGTCCGTAGCCCCTCTGAGACTCAAAGCTGCGACCTCTCCCAAACTCGTATTGATCACGAGGTGGAGAACGTCCAGCAAACTCAACACCACTTGACTCAAAGCGCCTACCATCGGTTCCACGACCAAAAGGGCTGAACCCTCTAGCATCACGGCCCCGGAAACCAAACTGTCCAGCACTTTGCCTAGCACCGGTCGGACCGGTCACTCTGACCGGTCTGGCCGGTGGTCCTCGGCCAGCAAACTTGCCTCCACCTGAAGCTCTCCTATCTCTCCATGCTGGAACCGTATGCACAACACCCTTTCCCTTAGGTAGTGGCATACGAGGCTCAGGCACACCATGAGAAGGGTGGTACCTGTCCTTGTTTGCCCACTCCTTAGCCATTCTCGCCTCTCTTCTTCTCTTATAGAAAAACTCTCTCTTGTGACCATCCTTTCCACAAAACTCACAATGGAAACGGATTGGTCTTGGCTTAGGCTTGGGGTGAGGCTCTTCACAAGGCTTCTCACTAGGTTTCTCACTAGGCTTTTCACTAGCCTTCTCACTTGGTTTTTCTCTCGGCTTAAGCAACTGGTTTGGCTTGGGTACAAACTTGTCTTTGGGTATGGGTTGTGGTGGAACTGGAATATTCCCAAATTTTCTTTCTCTCTCACCACTGCTCTCACCAAACTTATCAGATCCCAAAGCCCAACCATCAAAGCGCTTATAGCTAGCAATCATCATACCAAGCTGAGGTTCCTGACTAGACAACCAACTCAGCACTTCACGCAACTTATTGTTTTCATCCTGCAAATGGTCAACACATTGTGCAAGTTCCAAATTCTTCACAGCATGCAACTCACAAGTAGAACAAGAAGTAGGAATAGGCACTTTCAAATCAGCCTCAAGTCAAACAATGCGAGATCGAAGCTCAGCAATTTTTTCATGCAAACCAGGGCAAGAAGTACATGCACCAAGCAAAGTGGGTCTAGATTGCAGCTCAGCCAACTCAACCCTAAGCACATCTAGTTCCTCACACTTGGAGGCATGCTTTTCCCTAAGAGCAGTCAAATCAGCTAGAAAAACAGAGTAATCAGCACAATCAACCTCATCAGAAACCACAGGGCTAGCCTTAAGCGAAACAATTTCAAGCTTGCCATCAAGAACCTGTGTTTCTAGCTCAGCCACTCTAGTCCTAGCATCTTCAAGCAAAGCTCTAAGCTCCTTCCTAAGCTTCTTAGCCTCTCTAAGCATGTGATCGTGATTATCAAGCAGGTCAACCAACTCCTCATTCTCCTTGCGCAAAGAAGAGAGCTCATCACATACCTCATCCTCGGAGTCGGAGTCTGAATCTGAGGCGTTCTTCTGGCTTCTCTTGCTGCCGGAGCTGCGTGCCATGCCACAAAGACCATCCTTCTTGTTGCAGCCTCTCGAAGTCTTGCTTGCGGTACAGCAAAGGCCGTTCAAGTACTTGCCGAAGTCCTTCTTCTTCTTCCTGTGTTTCCTCTTGCTGTCCTCTTCTTCTTCTTCTTCACTCGAGCTTGATGACACGTCCTCAGAGTCGGAGTCGATGTCGCTCGATCTCTTGATCTTCTCTCGGGTCCGTGTCTTCCTCCCATGTTCATGTTCCTTCTTCTTGGATCTTCTTCCTTTGTCCTTGGACTTGTGCTTATCGTGGTTGTTCACCTTCGGACACTCGGCGAAAAAGTGTCCGGTCTTGCCGCACTTGAAACACGCCCTCGAGTTCCTCCTTGAGTTCACCCGGTTCTCGTGCATCCTCTCGAATCTCCGTGTCAGCAACGCCAACTCGTCCTCTCCAAGTACATCGAACTCCTCGTCTGGCAAAGACATCAAAGAGGACAAAGAGTACATCCTGAAGGATGGGTTAGCGTTAGTCTTAGCACCTGAGCCACCGACGAGAGCAAGACTATGAGAGTCAGTCGGGCTCTCAATCTTGGCTGTCATACCACGGTCCAACTCAGCCGACTTGAGCTTCGAGAACAGCTCGTTCACGGTCAAGGTGTCATACTTCTCGGACTCAAGGATAGCCTCAACCTTCCCGTTCCATACGGTACGATCCAACGAGTGCAAGAGCTTCACGGCTCTATCATGATCATTGTATGGGAGGACGTCAACATTGGCTCTCATGTTGTTCACAACGACCGTAAACCGCTGGAAAAGGGCATCGACGGACTCGCCGGTGAGATGAGTGAAGTTCTCGTACTCTCTCCGGTAAGTCGCGTACATCCGAGCCTGAACCTGAGCATTCCCAGCATGAGCATCCTTCAACTGCTCCCAAATCCTACAAGCTAAGTCCTCTGTCTGAACCCGATCGAATTCAGGCTTACACAGAGCACGAAACAAGTAGTCGACAGCCTTGTTGTTGGCTTCGAACATATCCCTCGATCCTGGAGCAAGGAAGTTCATCGGATGAACATAAGCTGTGTTCACCGTGACGTTCCAAAGGATCTGACCCTTTCCGCGGAGGAACGCCGCCATCCGCCTTTGCCACATCTGGTAGTTCTTCCCATCGAAGTGCGGAGGACCCGAACCCCGTTCCTGGTACGCCATCTTTGGATCTTAGACTGGTAAGAGTCAATAAAGACCCGAACCTACTCTGATACCAATTGAAGGACCGATTAGGCGAACCAGAGAGGGGGGGAGTGAATGGGAGCCGATAAAAATTCTTCTCGAAGGAGATGAGAACTCCAACAAGACGAACACGGCTTCCAAATCGCGTCTCCGACTCAACTACCCAAGTTGGCCAAGACCACGCAGCCACTGCAGTGCTACTGGTTCTAGGAGCCAACACACAACCCTCCGAGCCAGAACTCACCGAAACACACAGCGGAAACTTGCACGGCTTGCTGCCTGTGCTACACCGGTCAGACCGATGACCGGCGCCGGTCAGACCGGTGACACCGGTCAGACTGGTGGACAGCGCCGGTCAGGCCGGTGGCTACAGCAGCCGCACAGCAAATGTTCCAGGAAGCCTCAGTGACTCCTCTAGGCCCTGGAACAAAAATCACCTCCGAAGCACAACCTGGAAGGAAGAAGAACCCCTCACAAAACCTAGCAAAACAACTCCAAACACGCCAAGAACTGACCAGCAGGACCACGGGACAAAACCACACAGACAAGGCTATTCCCCGAGACAAATCCCACCAAGGGCTAGCACCGGTCAGACCGGTCAAGAGCACCGGTCAGACCGGTCGCGCCTGGGCAGCTCGGGATGAACAGCGCCCGCGAGTCAACTCCCCCAAATCCAACTCCCAATCTCCCGATTCGCTCCACGGATTCGCACAAGACTTTGGGGATAGTAGGAACACCTCATGGGAACTCCATAGCCAAGATTTGGTCCACCAAAACTTGTTGAATCAAGAGGAATCGAAGGATTTCCGCCAAGAACACCATGAACCCTAGAACCACGAAAACCCCAAAATTGAGCCCCTTTACTCACGGATTTGGGAGGGGAATCAAAGGGAAAAGAGCCACGAGGGGTTCATGCATACATCCCCCACCAAATCCCAAAGAGAAAGAAATTCGCCAAGAAAAGCCTCCGAAAATCACCAAAAAGGAGAAACGGGAAAGACACAACCAAGCCTTGAGGAACCACGCCGAATCATCTATACATACCAAAGAGGTTCATACAAGGTCTAGCTTGCCGCCTGATCATCCTTCCCTCTCACAAGATCTCACCATGAAGCTCTCAAGCTAGTCCTAAGAAAAACCTAAGGAAAATAGGAAGAGAAAATTGGAAAGCAAATGAGCTAGGGTTCCAAGAGATGGCTGCCATCCTCTCACCCCTTAGGTTATATGGAGGCAACCGAAAGACTAAAATACCCTTACTAGCTAACTAGGGATACATGCCCCTCAAGGGCGAAACCGGAAATCTTTGTCTTCGCACCATCGGACGGATGCCCAGCGACCGCAAACTTGCTTAGCCTCGACGCAAGCCTTGCGATCCCGACGCGTGTCCTCCGCTTCGAAGATTCCGGACTGCGTCGTCGCACACCGGTCAGATCGGTGCTCCTCACCGGTCAGACCGGTACCCACCGGTCAGACCCACCGGTCAGACCGGTCTGGAGCTGCTGCACCTCCGTCTTCGGTTCTTCAGTCTTGGCTTTGTGGATCAACCAAGGAACCCAGTGGTTTTCTGGTGAACCACCGGAAACCCCGCGAACTCGGTGTAGCCTCCGCCAATCACCACTCATGACTCGGCTCCCACGTAGTCCCGGCTCGACCTTGGTTTTGAGGCTCAACCAAGAAACCGTCCATGACTTCATCTTGCCGTTCTTGCCACCATGCGGCCCGCACTTGACCCCGCTGGCCACCGAGTCCCTCGAACCAAGCCTACTTGTCTTCTCCACACCTTGAGTACTCACCGGCAACGACCTTTCGCGCTTGTTCTTCACCTGCACCAACACCAGTCAAGCCGCAACCTGCACCTGCAATACTTAGCCAGGAATCAGTCCACACCACGTTGTCAATCACTCATCACACCAGGAAGCGATCATCCACCGGTCCTCGAACCACACCTGGCTCTCACTGTGAACTGTAGCGAGGACGAGTGTTACTGCTGGATTGCCCATGAGATTGGAACTTGCGTTTTTGCTCGCCCAGTTCCTTCCTCTTACTTTCCAGTCCAGTAGCTTTATTGAGCAGTGTCTGGAAATCAGGGAACGTATGGCTCTGTAGTTGATAGTTAAGTGGCCCAATCAAGCCATCCAGAAACCTTTCCTGCCTCTTTGGATCTGTGTTAACTTCCTCAGGAGCATAACGAGACAAGTGAGTGAACTTGTCAAGGTACTCTGTGACAGACATATTCCCTTGCTTCAGTGCCAGAAATTCCTTCTGCTTAAGCTTTATCACTCCTGAAGGAATGTGATATGTACGGAAGTTATCCCGGAACTCCTGCCAAGTAATATTGTTTCTGTTAGGATGTGCAGTCGAATATGCATCCCACCAATCACCAGCTTGCCCTATCAGTCTGCCAGCAGCATACAGGACCATCTCTCGGTCAGTGCACTGAACAATCTCAAGCTTCTTGGTAACCGTCTTCAACCAATCATCGGCATCCAACGAATCAGTAGAGTGGCAGTAGGTGGGAGGATTGTGGCTCATAAACTCCTTATGTTTGTCCCTCGGCTGTGGGTGAGGCGGGGGAGGTGGTGCTGGCTGGTTTTGTTGTTGAGCTTGAAGGTTTTGGACTGTAGCAGTGAGGTTCTGCAACAACTGGGTGTTGGAAATTCTGAAATCTCCAGACAAAAGGTGGAAGTGAACTGACAAAAGCCTCTGCTATTGCTCTGAAAAAGCTGATCCCTTTACACGGAGGCTTGGGGGCTCCTTTTATAGTGCCCGAGGGTCACTTTTACATTCCGAAACTACCCTTTGTAAAGTTACATATACATGAAAATATTGGGGGTACATAAGTCCGCGGTAATCACGAGGATCCTTTCTAATTTACAAATGTGCCATTGCGTGTTCTAGCTTCCTTCTTCTTCCGTAGCCAAACTTCTCACGTCTCCTTGAATCTTCTTTGACACGCCTTTGACCAAGTCATCCTCGGTTCTCAGGTATCTCTTCGTGATCTTTGGAAATCTCTAATGGAGCAGCCTCGGTCAGGTTTTCCCTTTTCGCACCGTTCCTTCGTTTCTTCCTGAAATCCCTGCCGCAGTAAAGACTTCCCAAAACTCTCGGAACCCTGAACATCACAAAACACAGAGGAGGGAAAGGGATCATAATTTCTTTGGAATTCTGAGGGTCAGCAATATGTTCGCGTATGAAACGTTATTTCATTCAGTTATTTGGTTCACCAGAAAACTTTCTCTAATCATGAGAAATGACGTTTTCGGGTTCGTTCACAAATCCGAAAAACTTCTGAACCTTCGGGAGATTCCTAAAACTGCCAACGCGTGTCTTCTCAGAAGTTCCTGAGGAAGGTGATTTTAAGCCGATCCCCAACAGTAGCCCCTCAGGGAAGCGGGTTGACTCCGATGACTCGTTTCCACGAAAAAAGTTTCTCAGGATCGGCTAAAAACGTCACCCTCGGGCGTCAGAGGAGACACACGTCGGCTCTTTATAGGGTGACAGTTCGTTTATCGAGGTGCCTTCTCGATGCGTCCACTCATTCCTATAAATAGGGGGCTTGCGGTGACTTTCGCTTTCACCGTTTGCCTGCTTTTGAATCTTCCTGGAATTTTTCTCGAATTCTTTTGAATACTCTTTTGGCGGCCTGCCTCCTGAGTTCTGCTCTTCTTCTTCTCCGAAGGTAATTCTTGAACTCCTCGTTTCTTTAGTTCTGTTCTTTGGTATAGGAGATTAATTTTTTATTTTGTAGTTTCCTGATATTTTTGGCTTTTAGGTGGCTCGAGTGAGACACACTGCTAAGCTGATGACGGAGGAAGAAATTGCCCAGGCTGCCGCCGCCCTGGGTTCTGAAGTTCCGCAACCTTCTGAAGTTCCTTCTTCAAGTGCTGCTCCTGTGGTTGCGGGTCCTGGGGATACAACTCTTGAAGAGGGAGAGGTGAACCCAGGTGAAGATTCTGGAACTGTAGAAGACATTTCTCAAGTTGAAGTTGAAACGGAAGAATTAATGGCCCCGAAGGTGGCGTACCCTCCCACTTTTGTTTTTGGAAAATCTCTAGTGACTCCTGATCTGATCAAAGATTTTGAGGATGCGAACTTTTTTCCTTCTGGCTGTGGTCGCTCGCCAACAAGTGAAGAAGTTCCTCAGCCTCAACCTGATGAGGTGGTTGTGTTCAGAGATTTTTTTACCACTGGTCTCAGATTCCCGTGTGATGAGCGTCTTCCTGCGATCTTAAATCGATTTCAAGTGAAGATGCACCAGCTTACGCCTAACTCTTTTCTGGAGTTATCGAAATTTTTCTGGATTCAGAAAACTTTTGAGGGTCATGTAAGCACGGATGTTTTCGCTCGACTTTTTGAGCTTCATATACAGTGGAAAATTATCAAGCTTGATGACGATAATTTGTACGAAGCTCATTATGGCTGCAGTACTTTCAACACTCGTCGGAAGAATGCATGTCAGAAAATCGACAGAATTCAGCTTGCTCCTTGCAGCAATGAAAAGTGGGTAGATGATTGGCAGAGATTTTGGTTTTATGTCAAGGTCGATATGTCAAAAGAGATGGGTCTCGCTGGTCCTCTGAATCCTTTCTTTGCACCCATTGGACCGATGACGACTGTCTCCACTGCTTCTTTCAGTAGGAAATCCCAGGATTTCAAGAAGGGTGAAGACATGTTCTACTTCGCTTGCACTATCCTTGGTGGGCGAGATGTGATCGAGGAATATGTTGCTGCCAGCATTTGGCCGTTGTCTTTGTTTACCTTTCCGTGGATTGGGCGCCGTGCAAAGTTCCCTTTCCAAGATTTGACCTTCGCCTCTCCGAGGGTCAAAGTTTAGATGATTTTATCTTCCTTGTTGAGGAGTTGGTGGTTGACATGGTTGGGAAGTGCTACTTGAGCGAGTATAAACAGTTCAAGTATATTGTGAAACACAAGCGCCGAGTGAATCGTGTTTTCTCGGAACTTGGCGCAGACCCGGCTCTACGGCCAAGGCCTCCTGGCCCAAAAAAGTTGATGCAGGCGCCTGGCGTTACTAGGTTGATTGCTGTTGGAGTTCCTGTGAAGTCTCGGAAGAGAAAAAGCCCTAAGGTTTTGGTGATTTCTTAGAAACCTTCCGCAGTCAGCAAGGCTTCCGAGAAGACAAAAAATTTAGAAATGTCCAAGAAGAGAAAGCTAACTTCCGGGAGCTCATCTTCGCCGCCTCGTAGCTCTGAAGTTGAGAAAACTGCCGCAGCTGCTTTGGCAGATTTGAAGAAAAAGAAAGGAAATAAAAAGGTTATTTCCTCCAGGCCTCGCGCTCGAGTCGCACCTGCTTTGTCTGATGAGGATGATGACGACAACCAGAAATCAGGTGATTCTTTGTTTTGTTGTGAGGTGGTTCCGGGCCGTGTGGTGTGTTCTCCTTCCTCAGAGAGTACTTTTGTTGATATTGTATCTCTTTCAGATAAGGAACCTGCAGTTGCTGAGAAACTTGAGGCGTCCAAGGTCTCCGAAGCTTCATCTTTGGAGAAGGGGATTATTCTCTTGGGAGACAAGACAAATGACGGTGATGCTTCTCTTAAATTCATGGCTGATCTTGACAAAACCGTGCAGCGAGGTCCTCCTTCTCACTTTCCACTTCTTATTCAAGGTCGTCAAGATGTTCCTGAAAGTGGGGGAGTTTCGGCCGAAACTTATGGATAGAATCAGACCTTTGGAACAAACTTGAAGGGTAAGTTAATGTTTGTTGGTGGTGCTGTGATTGGGAGGGATGATGATCCTTATAGCTTTGAAATGCTATGGAATGCTCCAGTATCACTTGCTTCCTTCGCGAGCTCATCTGGAGGTGAAGCTTTGAAGAAGCCTTATTTTTCCGTTCAAGACTTAGAAAAAATTCCGGAGTCTCGGATAGAGATTGTGAGATCAGCACATGAAGATGTTGGTAACTATTTTGATCCTGAAGGTACGTTAGTTTTGACTTGCGTTCACTTTTCCTTTCCTTTGCTTTAGTTTTGCTTATTATGCCCTTTGCGTTGTGTAGTTTTTGAAGATGCTCCGCGGAAACTTCCTACTAGAGATTTGCCAATGATCAGCACCACCCTCGGCCTGAAATCCGTGATTGCAGGCAAAATTTCTTCTAAGAAAACTCATGCAGATTAGAACCATGCTCTTTCGTTACAAGACAAGATTCTTAACCTTGAGCAAGAACTATTTTCTTCGAAGAAACTTTCTCAGGAATTAGAAGTTCATAACAAGACTTTGAAAGAGATGATAGAACTTGCTAAGGAAGGAAGAAAACATGCTGATGACGCCTTTAAGAGTTTGGAATTGGAGCATGCAAAGCTTCAGAAATCTCGTGAAGATGATTTAAAAATTATTGAAGAACTGCGCAAGACAATTGAGCGTGATGCTAACCAAATTTCTGAACTTAAGGTTAAAAATGCCGAGGCTGTGATGCAAAATGCAGATCTTGCAAAAGCTATTAGTGAGAAAGATCTTAGGATTATTTCTCTGGAAAAAGACCTTGCTGAGCAGTTGAAAACTATGAGGGATGGAGAAAAGAAGATTAAGAATAACTTTGAGTTTTTGTTTGAGAAATATAGCGAAGGTCTTGGAGAGTATGGGGCTAGACCAAACCCTTTTCCTGATGTTGAAGATCCAGTAGGAATCATTAACTGGCTTGTTGAATAATTCGAAAGTCTTCCCGAACTTATTGGCTCTGCCAGTGATTTTGCTGCTGCGTTTTGCTCTGAGAGTCTTCTAAAGCTGTTGGAAACTAAAGACTATGCTGACCTTGGGAAATTTTGCTCTTCCGGTCTTGAATTTCCCTCAGCATCTAGTGTTTCCATGATTCGTGCAAATGAAGATGTAAAGAATATTAAGAAGAATTTTGTTAAGAAGTTCTGGATGGTTGGTGGCAAGGAGTTTGCCAAAGAAATTGCCCGTGCGAAGCTTGCTAAGGTACTTTTCTTCTTCTTGATATTCTCGAGAATGGCTTGGTTTCTTCGTTTGCCTGCGTCATTGTTTGCTTATGGGCACTTTTGTTTATCTACTTCAGATTTTGGAAGATGAGGCACAAGAAGAGCTTCAAGCGGTGTTGGAGATGAATCCCGACGATGGTCCTGCTGCCGAAGTTGGTGATAAGAGTGCCGAAGGCGTAAATGCTGCTGATCCTGACACGGCTCCGGCTGACACAGAGCAGGTTTAGAATATAGGATGTTCCTGATTTTAAAGACTTTGAGAAGGTTGTGAAAAGATTTGTAACATACTATTCCTACGCAGGTCCTTGAAGGGGGGCCTGCGCAGGATGTTATTCCTGTTCGTATGTATCATGAATGTGTTGTGGCCAGCGGTGCCTCCTGGCATCTGTACAAAGAAGCTTTTCCTGAAAAATCTTTTAGAGATTTTTGGATGTTCTGTTGCGAATACTTCTCGACGCATAGCTTTCCTCTGGGTTGGTTTTTTACTTCTCGAGATGATTTTGCCGTTTCGACGCTTGAAGAAGACACAATGCGCTTTGTGAAGACGGAGCCCCTCAGCCCCTTAGCCACGGATGACGATTTCGCATATATTTGTGATATTGTCGAACAGCGAGGCTCAAAACCTGGCCATGTACTGGAACTTCCTTTGTAAAAATATTGTTTTGTATCGTAAGAATTTATTGTATTGACACGCTGTCCCTTGCGATGCGAAAAAGCAATTTAAGAAATGTTTTTGCAAAAAACGTCGCCCTCCCTACCTTGCGTTTCGTAGCACGAGGGCGTGTCGTCCTTTTTCAGAAGAAGATAAGTCTTGAAGTTTACTTTGATAGTTTTGAAAAAACTTTCTAAAGATAAGTCGATAAAACTTTGTAAATAGTTTTATGGATTTAAGGTGGAAATTGTGTTGATATGACAACTCTTGGTTGTGTTCAACACGCCTTGCGAATTTTGTTTCTGATGGAAATAAATTTGTGCGAATCTCATCTAATTGGCACCATGCCTTTGTATACTTTTGATTAGAGGTGGAATATAATCCGTACCCTCTTGGGAAAATTAAATAATCACTTGGTCATTCTTTTTGGATTTTGGCTACAACCTTCCATTGCTCTTTGTTCTTGTGATCTTCGTGGGGAATCACACTTTTTGGAACATGGCCGCAACCTTCCGTTGCCTCGGCTTCAGTGATTTTCTTGGATAATCACTGTTTTTTGGAATAAGGCCGCAACTTTCCTGTTGCCCCAGCCTTCGTGATTTTCTTGGACAATCACGCTTTTTGGAATATGGCCCTCGGCCTTCGTGATTTTCTTGGATAATCACACTTTTTGGAATATGGCCCTCGGCCTTCGTGATTTTCTTGGATAATCACACTTTTTTGGAATATGGCCCTCGGCCTTCGTGATTTTCTTGGATAATCACACTTTTTTGGAATATGGCCCTCGGCCTTCGTTTGTTTGGATTTTGCAAGAATGAAGAAACGATATAAACATAAATGCAGGAAATTTAGGGGAATACTTCTTTCATTAATGACAGAAAGGAAATTTACACGAGACCTGCCTCATTAAAAACCTTGCCTCCATGGTGGAGTTCCCCTTGCAAGGAAAAGAGTACGGTCCCTTTAGGTAAAGTAAAAATGCAGAAAAAGTAAAGCTATTTTTTCTCCCTCGGTACTGTTTATAGATACACAGACCGAGGTTTTTTACATTTTTTCTTAATTTAAATGCGACCTAGCTAAACTTATAATTCTGTGTTTTTTTTCTTAAGGATAGTACCTCTTTAAGCTTTCCACGTTCCATGAATGTGGTAACTCCATTCCCAGTTCATCAGTTAGGTGGAAAGAACCCGGCCTGTTGCTTTCTTTCACTATGTATGGCCCCTCCCAAGTTTCTTGTAACTTTCCCAGATTTTCCCAATCCTTTTTCTTCTTGATGACCAAGTCTCCGACTCTGATTTCCTTCCTTACAATTTTCTTGTCTTTCCATTTTCTGGTTTCTTGCTGATATTTTTCTAAATTCTGGACTGCTTCTAGGATATCTAGTTCGATCATGTCTTTCTCTAACTTTTCTTTTTCTTGAGAATCTTTGGCTTTTCTGCTGGCTCTTAAGCTTCCATTCTTGATTTCTTCTGGTGTCATGGCTTCAGTACCGTATAGTAGGCGAAAAGGTGTGAACCCCGTAGCTCTTGAAGTAGTTATATTGTGAGACCAGATGACTCTAGGTAACTCATCCACCCATTTGCCCTTCTTTTGATCGAATAAGCATTTCTTGACACCCGTGAATATGATTCCATTTGCTCTTTCCACCGCTCCGTTTGATTGAGGGTGATAAACTGAGGAAAACTTGACATGTGTGCCTATGGTTCCGCAGAATTCCTTGAAGGTGTAGCAGTCAAATTGTTTTCCATTGTCCACTGTGAGTTCCCTTGGGACTCCGAATCTGCAGATTATGTTCTGCCAAAAGAACTTCTGAATAGTTGCAGCAGTGATGTTTGCTAATGGCTTTGCTTCAATCCACTTTGTGAAATAATCAACAGCTACTGCTGCAAATTTGCAATTGCCTTGAGCTGTGGGTAGTGGTCCCACTAGGTCCATTCCCCATCTTTGCAATGGCCATGATGGTGAAATGAGCTGAATTGGGAGCGATGATGCTTTTTGATGTCTCGTTGTTTTTTGGCATGCCTCACATTCTTGAACTAGTTTTCTCGCATCAATAATCATGGATGGCCAAAAGAATCCTTGTTTTACTGCCTTCCCTGCAAGTGCTCTTGCACCAATATGAGCTCCGCAGAATCCGCTATGAATTTCTGCTAGAAGTTCCTTCCCTTTTTCGGAAGTTATGCACCTTAGCCAGGGCTCAGAAATTCTAGATTTATACAACTCTCCATCTACTATGGCATAGCCCCTTGCCCTTTGCTTGAGTCTGTTTAACTCGGTTTCGTCCGTAGGTTCATAATGGTCTCTTAAAAATGTCATGATTTGAGCTCTCCAGTCAGCGTTTTCTATGATATTCACCATTCTCTCTTCTTGCTCTTTTACCGAAGGAGAAGTGATAATTTCAAAGAAAACATCTGGGGGTAGAGGTTGATTCTGGGCAGCTGCTTTTGCTAGCTTGTCTGCTTCGCCATTTTTAGCCCTTGGGATATGTTGCACGGTATAGCCCTTGAAATATTTTTCCATTTCTCGAACTTTCTTCAGATACTTGATAAGTTCTGGATTTCTTGCCTCGCTTTCTTTCTCAACATGTTCTTGAATCACTTTGGAGTCTGATTTGATGATGAAAGTTTGCTGGCCCAAGGCCTTCATTTTTCTTAGTGCTAGTAACAGAGCTTCATATTCTGTGGTATTGTTGGTGGAGACTGCTTCATCCGGGAAGTCTAGTCTTGCTGCGTACCTTATTTTAATACCCGAAGGTGATGATACTATTGCTGAAATTCCCATGCCTTTTCCACACCAGGCTCCGTCACAATAAATTATCCATGGCACTTGTACGCAGCTGTTGCTTTCCATGATCGGTGAAGTCCAGTCCACGACGAAGTCAGCCAAAACTTGTGATTTTATAGCATTTCTTCTTTCAAAGTCGACCACGTAACCAGACAATTCCGCAGCCCATTTTGCAATTCTTCCAGTTGCATCTTTGTTTGTGAAGAGGTCGTTTAGAGGCTGGTTTGTGATAACACGAATCTGGTGTCCTTCAAAATAGTGTCTGAGTTTTCTTGCTGCCATGACAACTGCATAGGCAATCTTCTCTAGCTCTGAATAGAATAGTTTTGATCCTGATAGAGCTTCGGAAGCAAAGTAGACTGGTACTTGCCTTAATTTCCCGTTTTCTTCTTTCTCTTGAACAAGGACTGCACTTACGGCTGAGTTGGAAGCTGCGAGGTATAGAAGGAGAGGTGACTTTGGCTCTGGTGGGCACAACTTTGTCATATTTGTCAGATATTCCTTGAGTTTCTTGAATGCTTGGCTTTGGGCTTCGCTCCATTGAAAATTCTTGGAGCTTCGGAGGAGCTGGAAGAATGGTAAACTTCTTTCCGCTGCTCTGGGAATGAACCTGTTTAGCACCGCCACTCTCACTGTTAATTTTTGTATATCCTTGACCGAGGCTGGTTCTTGCATTTCTATAATTGCTTTAATTTTGTCAGGATTGGCTTCAATGCCTTTTGTTGACACTAGGCATCCCAAAACCTTTCCCTTCTGAATGCCAAATACGCATTTCTCTGGGTTCAATTTGAGGTTCGCAACCCTTAGATTTGCGAATGTTTCTCCCAAATCTCTGATGTGATCACATCTTCTAATGCTTTTGACGATGATGTCGTCGACATATACTAGAATGTTTCTTCGAAGCTGGTAATGTAGCACAATTGCTATCATTCTTGAGAATGTGGATCCTGCGTTCTTCAGCCCTTCTGGCATTCTCACGAAACAATATGTTCCGAATGGAGTTATGAAACTAGTTTTCTCCTCGTCTTCTTTTCTCACCCTGACTTGATGATATCCGGAAAACATTTCCAGGAGTGATAACATTTCGCTGTTTGCAGCATCATCTACTACTCTGTCTACTCTTTCTAGTGGGTAGTCATCTTTTTTGCAAACCTTGTTCAAATCTGTGAAATCCACACACATTCTCCATCTTCCATTCTTTTTCTTGACCGGTACTGTGTTGGCCAGCCATACCGAGTAGATTACTTCTCGGATGACTTGAGCATCTTGTAATCTTTGAACTTCTGCTTCCACAGCCTTTGCTTTTTCTTCTGACATTTTCCTGAGTTTTTGCTTCTTCGGATGAATTTTGTCATCTGTGTCGAGCTTGTGTTCAATGATGTCTCGGTCAACACCCTGCAGATCCTTTGCTGACCATGCAAAGACGTCCTTGTTTTGATTTAGGAAATAGATTAGTTCTTCTTCTTCTTGGGGGCTTAAATCTACTCCAATTGTTACCGCTCTATCTCGCATGCCATCCAAGAATACTTTCTTTGTTTCTCCATCTGCACTTATTTCAACTTTCTCTTTGTCTCTTTTTGCTTCGGAATATGGTTGTCGCTTTTCTTGGTCATCTGCTAGATGGTGGATATTTTGTTGACCAGGTGTGTTTCCTTGTTCGATTCTTCTTGCCTCGTTCTGATCCCCGAAAACTGTGATTACACCATGTGGAGCTGGGATCTTCATACAAAGGAACAGTTGCCTGAACACTGCGTCGAACCTGTTGATGAATCCTCTTCCAAAGATGGCATTGTATGGATAATACATATCAACAACATCGAACATGATGTGTTCTGTTCCTGCATTGTCCAAGTCTCCGAATGATACTGGCAGGGAGATTTTTCCGCTGGATCTGATTGGTTTTCCTCCGAAACCAACTAATGGTTTCTCTGGCGGTGCTAACATGTGAGGAGCGAGGCCCATGCGTCGAAAGGTGCTGGTAAGGATGATATCTGCTGAACTTCCATTGTCTATCAAGACATTTCCTATGATCCACCCAGCAACGTTGACTTCAACGACCACTGCGTCATTGTGGGAAACTGATTTCAGCCTGAAATCTTCTTCAGTGAAAGTTATTGGAACTTTCGCCCATTCTGGCCTTGCTGCTGGACCGTCGTCAATGATTACATTGATCTGTCTGTAGTAATCGTTTCTTTGCTTCTTGGTTTCGAATTCCATGGATGAGCCTCCGGTTATTGGCAAGATCATGCCGAAGGATGGTAGGGCCCTTGAAGGGTTTTGGGAATTTGTTTGCTCAGTTTTTGGAACTTGGGCTGGGGGTGGTGGCAGAGTCTCTTTTGCTTGTATTGGCTGGGCTTGTTCGATAACTTGTATGGCTTGGGTTTGTGGGAAGGTTTGCTACGGGGCTTGGTTTTGCGGAATTGACGGTTGGTGGAAAAATTATTGCGAAGGTTGTGGTGGTGGGAAATGAGTTTGTGGGTAGAATTGCGGCGAAGGTTGCCAGGCCGTTTGATGTGGTTGGATAAAAGGTTGGGTTTGAGGAAAAGATTGTTGTTGCCAGTAAGTGTGTTGGACTTGTTTAGGTTGTGTGGCTGTTATCTGGGCTGCGCGTTGTTGGTCCTGGATTCTTTGGAAGTTCTTCTGAGTTTCTGGGCATGCTTCCGTGCTGTGCCCTCTACCATGATATATGCATTGAAAGTGTGGATCTCTGCTGTCATGGTTTTGAAGTTTTGAAGGTGTTCTTCCTCGACCTCTTCCTCTTCCGGAATGGCCACCTCTCTAAGAGTTCTGGTTGTGGTAATCTTGAGCTTGTGACAGATTGTTTGATGAATCTGCACATTCATGATGGGTTGATTTCCGTTCCAATTGTTGCCTCTCTGGGATTGCCTTTGCTGGTACCTTTCTGCCACTCTTCTTCTGTGGTCTTCATCGGATTTGCAATATTTTTCCAATTCTTCAAATAATTCATCCATTGATTTGGGGTCCAATCTGTTGAAATGACCGGCCGTTTGTCCCGGAGTCAAACCACTTATGAGAGCTGAGATGGTTGTTTTGTCATCTGCCTCCGGAGTTTGAGATTTTAGTTGCATGAATCTTCTCACGAATTCTTCTAGCGGTTCCTTGTCTCTTTGCTTGCACTGATATAAATCTGCTGTTCTTGTGGTTGTATGATGGAAAGCTTGGAAGACTTGGAGGAATTTGGCTTTCAGATCGAGCCAACTGTACACCGAGTGTGGTGGCAAAAGCGAATACCAATTAAGGACCGGGCCTTCACGTGCGATAATGAAGGATTTTGCAAAAGCGACATCATCGCCTCCTGCCGAAGCTACTGCAGCTTCGTAACTCATCAGGAACTGTCTGGAATTGCCGAAGCCATTGAACTTTGGGAGTGAAACTGGCTTGTATTTGGACGGCCATGGAGCTGTTTGGAGGCCTACAGAAAGCGGAGAGTTGAGGTCATTGAACTGGGCAATCCCGTTGTTTATGTGTTCTGTGTTTTCCGGAGGAATGAGGTTTTGCTTGATTCGTTGGTTCTTAGTTGCAGACTCTGGATCTGGTGTGAATTGTTTGAAGGAATTGTCTTCTTCCTTAGCCAAGTCATCGATCTCTTTCTGAAGTTGCATCATTTCCCTTTTTGCTTGCTCCAGTCTTTGCAGCTTATCTGTGGCTTGTTTCTTGGCCTTGAGTTGCATGGCTATCCTGTCTTTCTATCTTTTCAGAGTTTGGACTTGTTTCAGTGCCGCCTGTAACTCTTCATCGGGCACTTCGCGTTCATTGTGTTCATTGCTGGCTTCTGGGATTTCTTCCGGCTCCTTGTCCTTTTCATTTCTGTTGCTTTGCAGGTCCTGGACTTGCTCTGGATCTTGTGCGGAGTTGGTTTTGTGGTGAAGAACGAGTCTTTGTTCTGTGTTTTCTTGGTTATCTTCGCTCTCAGGATCTTGTGCTGTGGATTTCTTGGTCTTCTTCGGTGGAGCCATCGTGGGTTTCTAACGGCTAAGAACACGGTGGGCGCCAATGTTGGAAATTCTGAAATCTCCAGACAAAAGGTGGAAATGAACTGACAAAAGCCTCTGCTATTGCTCTGAAAAAGCTGATCCCTTTGCACTGAGGCTTGGGGGCTCCTTTTATAGTGCCCGAGGGTCACTTTTACATTCCAAAACTATCCTTTGTAAAGTTACATATACAAGGAAATATTGGGGGTACATAAGTCCGCGGTAATCACGAGGATCCTTTCTAATTTACAAATGTGCCATTGCGTGTTCTAGCTTCCTTCTTCTTCCGTAGCCAAACTTCTCACGTCTCCTTGAATCTTCTTTGAGACGCCTTTGACCAAGTCAGCCTCGGTTCCCAGGATTCTCTTCGTGATCTTCGGAAATCTCTAATGGAGCAGCCTCGGTCAGGTTTTCCCTTTTCGCACCGTTCCTTCGTTTCTTCCTGAAATCCCTGCCGCAGTAAAGACTTCCCAAAACTCTCGGAACCCTAAACATCACAAAACACAGAGGAGGGAAAGGGATCATAATTTCTTTGGAATTCCGAGGGTCAGCAATATGTTCGCATATGAAACAATATTTCGTTCAGTTATTTGGTTCACCAGAAAACTTTCTCTAATCATGAGAAATGACGTTTTCAGGTTCGTTCACAAATCCGAAAAACTTCTGAACCTTCGGGAGATTCCTAAAATTGCTGACGTGTGTCTTCTCGGAAGTTCCTGAGGAAGGTGATTTTAAGCCGATCCCCAACACTGGGTTTGGGCGGTAAGGAACTGCAGCATAGCCGGATCCATTTGGTTAAGTAGTGGGGGTGGAGGTGGTGGTGCCTGAGCTTGCTGATTAGCTATGTGAGGACGAATCACTGGCGGAACGTCTTGACCTCCTCCTGACCTGGTTTGTACCATCTGATTGTTAGAGAAATGTATTTCAGATAAGCACAAGTGATGCATGAAGAGTAAACTCAATGGATAAGGATGCTTGAATTTTTAACTTGAACAGATTCTGTTAGCCTCAATAAATCACGTGTAACTCCCAGTGATGTTGTATAAAAATTATGAAAATTAATCAGCATATGCAGTATGAAATTTCAAAGCCAACCCAACTGGTTTCGTCTCAATTGGAGATATATAACTTGAGATATAAAATAAACAAGATCACTGTGTCAGCAGAGTTTTACAGTTTCTGACATCCCCCAAGTTTTGTTCATAACTCCGTGAATACTTATTCATTACTTCTGAATTTTTACTAGAAATTTACTCATAAAATTTGTGAACTAACCCAACTGGTTTCACATCAAACAAAGTTCTGTAGCTCAAGATAAAATTCAAACTTGACTGCTCAATCAGAGAGTTGCGTGAACAGATTTTTGTATCAACCGAACTTGATAAAGAAACATCACAGATAAAGATAACCCAACCCTTTATTAACTAAATGATTTTGTTCTCGTTGCTTTGTGACCATCACTCCACAAAACAACTCAATCAAACAAAGAACTGAAACAACCAAGTTTTCATGCAACAACCATTATTACAAGAATCGTCCTCACAGGAACGTTCTATTGATGACAAAATAAAGGTGGGTCTTCTAATCCCTACTCCTGCTGCACGCTGGTAGAAGCCTCATCGGTACCATAGTGAGTCCTCTTGCGAGGCGGAGACTCCGGAGGACAGAAGGATGCTTCCTCCTCTGGAGGACGTCGCCCAACAACCTGCGCCTCCAGCTGAGCAATCCGAGCCTGTGCCCTCTGGAACTGATCATGGAGACGATCCACCTCGTCGTAAGAACCTTCCAAGTCCGTGTTAAGTGCTGAAGCAACACGGGCCAGGACATCCACACGACCATCTCTGTTATTCCCCATGGGAACAACAGTGTTCGCGCTGCCTCTAGGACGGCTGAGGACGTGGCAGAAGTCGGAGTCGCACAGACGCTCACGATATCTGTTACTGATGGACCACAGGGCCCTCCTTGCTGCATCGTTCACCGAAGCAGCCTCCACTGTCATAGGAGCTGAGCTGAAGTGTGAAGAATGAACACGGTGCCCGACACCTCCACGAAGAGGCACACGGATGTGAACCTCAGTGGTATAGTAATCCTCCAAACCAGGCTCCGTGTAGTGCTTGGTGACATAGAGGGGCCTCGATGTGAAGTCAAGGTGCTGCAGGGTCTCCTCCAGTAAGACTACAAACTGTCCCTCAACCTCCTCGGCATAGTGATAGTGATATGTCGCTCCATGGAAGCGAGGGTCTTCATCCACCTGATTATTATTCACAGCACTGTTATCATCCTCGTGCCCATCGACGTCAGCCTCATCATCTTCAGGCTCGTCGTTGCCATTACTGCCATCATCATCATCATCACTGCCATCTCCATTGCTGCTATCACCACTGTTGTTGTCACTGCTGTCATCCCCAGAATCATCTGGATCCCCTCCAGCAGCCTCCTGTGCAGGAGCATCCTGCACAAGATCTGCTGGCGGTGACGGAGGAGCATCAGGGGCAGGGGCGGCTGGAGGTATCACCATGTCGCCATCGGCATCCACTTCCAAGTAGGTGCCATCGTACAGCTGTGGTATCCCACGGTGATCTTCGGCGTCATCCTCGAGTGTCCTCTCTTCTGGGTCCTCCTCAACCTGATCTTCCACCTGAACCTCAGGCTGCTCCTCTGGCTCAACTCGTGGGTAGCGGGGTGCCAATTGACCATGGGGGACACAGCCACCGGTGCTCTTGCGTGCAGTGTTCTTGGTTCTGGCCATCTGATAAGCAAAAAGGAGACTCAGCATAGATAAAACAAAATGATAGCATTAATAAAAGAAAATTGAATAAATTAGTTTTTATACATAATTAAGTAAATTTTGAATGATGACATGGCTTTCTAGATCATGAATCCTTAATTTTTGACCATTTCTAACTTAAGGCTGCGTCCTACAGTCATTACTGCTCTGGTACCACTTTGTCACATCTGATTTCCGAAAAGAAACCAAATGCATCTCATATGTGTGCCAGGATCAATTTACACACATACGATGGACAAGAGTGTAATATCATAAACAGTAATCAAACGTACGAGAGTTAAACCATTACATTATCCAATATTACACTCAGGCAGTGGACACGAAGGTCCAATAAAACAAACGATAACTAGACGGGCGACTTCATCTTCAGCTTCCACAGGCACATGACTGGGGGATCGCATGCCTTAGAACTCCTCAAAGTCGCTGAAGTACTCCTTACCGTTGTTCTCATCTGAACAGCGGTAAGCAAGGGTGAGCACTCTTATGGTTGGAGCTCAGCAAGTGGGGGAAAACATGCAAGGCTGTCAAGGATAGACTAGGGGTTTATAGCGGTTAGCATTTTAACGTTGGTCAAGTTTTATTAGCAAGCCTATTACTAAGTGTAAGTTTATACCAACCCCAAAGATTAAGTATTTGTAACCATATGTCAAACCATAGGAAACCACAATTTGAATTCATCTTTAAGTTTAATTATCATGTGAGGGTCCAAGCCGCTCTTAACCGTGAGCATGGCTGATCGATCAGTTTTAACTCTGCAGAGGTTGTACACTTTACCCACAGCTCGTGTTCCCCATGTTGCCCGGGTTAGCTAGACCCTTAAACACTTCCGAGGTGAGTGGCTAGGGGTCCACTACGAAGCCTTTACAAAGGCATGCAAAAGACCAACGACCCGCATAGTTACAGATCAGGGCGGACCATAACCCTCCCTAGTGGTCAGCATCTTAGCAAAGGCTGCTACCCCAAAAGAACCGGGTTATACCCCTGCAACCCCGACCCCCGTCTGCCCCTTTCGAATAAGATCATTAGTTCATTCACACACCTAATTAATTGGCTAAGCCAGAGCCATATGGACTGTGGTTGTACTATTTTCGTGGGTGGTTCTCTATGTCCCAATTAAATCTTAGTGTTCTTGTGTTAAACAAAACCATCATCACTTAAGTATGAAAATCTTTATCACAAAACCTCTTCAAACCAACCCAAGTATAACAACTAAGCATTCATCTACCCAAAACATTTATTAAAAAGGGTTGATCAAAGTGATAGGGGTAAAGCTCTAGTCATGTCCTTAAAAAGGTGGTTTTCCCATCAATTTATGCATAGCAACAGATAAAGTAAATATTATTTAAATATGCAGTTATTTAGGACAAAGAGGAAAATGCAGAGGGGGAAGTCCACTTGCCTTCCTCTACAAACTGGGGATCCTCTTCTTCGAAGAAAGGTTCTTCTTGATCTTCTCCGACAGGATGCTCAGTTGAAACAGGCACGATATCTACGCACAAACATGAGCATACAATAAATAAATAAAACAGTACACCAAACAAGGCTATACGCTAAGAACACACTGATAAAAAGGTTCTACTCACTGATACAATCATTTTGATATATTATACGCGAAAAACGGAGTTAAAACATGAAAGTTATGATTAAAACAAAATGCAGGGGCTTTTCTGTAAGAAAACTAGGCTCTCTGGGCTTATTTGAAAGAAACCAGGGACTTAAAACGTAATTATATATATAAACAGAGGGGCTCATATGTGAAAAAGAGTAGAAAGGACCTCGGGTGCTATATTCCAGAGAAGACAGGGGCTAGATTATAAAAAGAAGGACCTATTCGTAAGGGTTTTCGATGGTGGAAGGACCGGCTTGAGAAATGATGAAAACTCAGGGGCTCTTAATGAAAAGCACCGGGCGCTGACCGTTACGGCCTGCTTTGGCCCGGGGTCGCAGCTGATCAGAGTCGTTGATCTGCGATCGAGCGGCCACGGTGGCGTGTAAGCGGGGAGCGGCGGCAGGTTTCGCCAGCGGGCGAAGGTGCGCGGCGGCGCGCGGTGGCGACTCACCGGCGTAGGCTCGGGAGGGCGTTCCCGGCCACCATTTCGAGCGTGGGCAGGTGCTACACGAAGTGGGCGAGCTTGCGCATCCGGCCAGGCACCAGGGAGAGGAGCACGGGCATCCACGGCGGCCGGCGCCGGAAGGGGGCGGCGCGGCTACTCCGGCGAGCATGTGCCGGGGCTACGGTGCTCGAAAAAGGAGGAAAAAGGCGGGGCGAAGTTGCTCACCACGCAGAGACGAGTCGAGCGAGGCTACTGGTGAAGGAGGGGCGATGATGTAGAAGTTCGACGACGGCGGCGAGCTCGGGCGGCGCTCCGGCGGACGAGGATAGGGCGCGGCTCGGTCCGGTGACGAACAAGTGCTCCTGGAGCAGAGAGAGAGAGAGAGCACGGTGAGTCTCGTGCACAGAGGAGAGGAGGGGAGGGAACCGGGTACTTCACCGTCGATGACTTTCTCCGGCGGCGGTGAAGAACAGAGGCGGCGGCGCTGTGCGGGAGTTGAGGTGTGTGTGCGTGATGGAGCGGCGCGTGTGAGCAAAGGTCAAAGCAGGAGCTCGTCTCTGGCTTTTATAGAGCAAGAGGGAGAGAAGGGGAAGCGAGAAGGGCTCCGGCGGCGGCGAAAATGCCATTGATGGCCGGCGGCCCATCCGGGGCATTATGGGGGCAAGAAGAAGGGAATCAGAAGGGGATTTTGATGGCTACGTGGTCTGCGGGATTAACTGCCTTTAATTGAGGCTCAGGGATGGAAGGGAAGGCTAGGGAGGCGGGGTGGAGGGCGGCAGGGATCGCGGCGGTGATGCATGGGAGCTCGGGCGTGAGGTAGAAGGAGGTGCCGACAAGGGGGCCCCGCCTGGCAGAGAGAGAGGAAGAGAGGGGGAGGAGAAAACGGGCCGCGGCGGGAGATGGGCCGGGGTGGGCTGGAAAGGAGGAAGGGGTAAAGAAAGAGTTGGGTTCGTTTTTTTCTTTTCTTTTTCAAACTCTTTTATTCAAATCCTTTTTAAACTCAAATTCTTTTCAAAATTTTCCAAACTTTCAAATTATTTTATAAACTTTTAAAACTTCACACTAGCACTCATAAACACCATGCAAAGCCAAATAATGATGCATAAGCACTTGTTGGTTCTAAATTATTTAAATTAAATTTAATTACTTTATAGCTCAAATTAATTAGCAATTTAATTAAGTCCTTAAGACTAATCCTAATACACTATGTTGCTTAAGCAAATTTTAGTGATGGAATTTTAGGGTGTTACATAACGTTACAAGCAACTATGATCATCTGAATCCTGCATTGTTGCTACGCCCACGTCCACGTCCTGATGGGGGTTGGGAGAGTCCTGAAGGTGCTGATGAGCCCACATTGGCCGTAGTTGATGCGTTGCAAGCATAATTTGGAGCCGTGCACCTCTTGTACGCGTGACCCGTGTTGTGGCACTTGTAGCACATCACTACTGCAGGTCCAGCTTCTGCTTCATCCATGTTGTTTCTAATCCTCTTCTTCTTCCTTCTTCCAACACCTTGGCACATCTTAGGATCTGGATTTGGTATGTGCACAACATTTTCTTTGTGGTTCTCAGTAAAAGTACCCTGCACGAGGTAGCCCTGAATTGTCCGGTTCCAAGTGTTCCGAACAGTTTCCTTGTCGTAGTACCATGGCACGTACCTACGGTAGCTAAAATTTTGAAGTTCATAACATACGGTGATCACATGTGAGCAGGGGGTGTGTAGTAGCTGCGGCTTCCGGCATGAACATCTGCATATTTGGTTGCCAAGTTCACACACTTGTTGCATCTTTTCACGCGATGGGCCTAGGCGCGTTTTCCCTTTGCACTCAACCTCATATCTCCACATAATTTCATTCTCAACAGACTGGTACAAAGGCTGCGCTGTGACCTTGTGAAGAAGTGCTTTTCCCCGAGCCTTGTCCAAATACTCAGTCATTCTGGTGCAGTATATCATTTAAGTGTTCCTCAGAACCTCATCCGCTACCTTACTCCTTTGGTAAAAATATTGCATTGTACGATACATAAAGAACTCAATGATGCTAACTAGAGGAAGAGGTCTTGAACCGCGAAGCACACAGTTGTAGACCTCATCAAAATTAGTGGTCTTTATCCCATGCCTTGCTCTGCCCTCGTCAAACATGAGACACCACTTTTCCTTAGGCTCATTCTGAATCCACTAGCTGAAGGTCTTCACAGCACGCCCTCTTCTGCGCCTAACTTGAGGCCCATCTAATCCCACATCCTCGAGAGAAATTGGCTCCTCTGATGTCTTCTCCAAGTTCAGGATTCACTGGCCTCTTTGCTATCTCCTCTGATGTCTTCTTTGTCAGGTCATCTAATTTCTTCCGGATGGCATCAAACTTCTTCTGTTGAGTCTGCTCACACAACCGCTCAAACAATTTAGACAGGGCCTTGTTCTTGAACTGGTTGTGAAAGTTTGCTTTCATGTGCCTAGTGCACCACCTGCTCTTAACATCTTTCCACAATGGAACTCTGTATCGCTCTTGGCTGCCATATTTCATGTCATTCATTGCTTGCAAAATTCCTTTGTGCCTATCGTGTATGACACACACATTCTGCACATCCTGCACCACCATGTTCTTCAACCTCTCAAGGAACCAGTACCAACTGTCACCGTTCTCCCCCTCCACAAATGCAATGGCCAAAGGAAGCAACTGATTGTTACTATCAGCAGCCACAACTGTCAGGATTGTTCCTTTGTATTTACCTGTGAGAAAAGTGCCATCTATGCAAATGACCGGTCGACACAGTTTGAAAGCCTCAATGCAGGCACCAATGCCAAGAATGACCGCTGAAGCACAAGCTTTCCTGGTTGCTCCTCACAAGGATAGTGCTTGATATCATAGTAGCTGCCAGGATTCATCTGAACTATTGTGTGTAGCAAGTTAGGCAAATTGTGGTAGGATACTTCATAAGTACCCCACTTATGCTCCAATACCTTCTTCTTTGCTTGGTATGCCTTGCCGTAACTGATGGTGTACCCGAATTTTTCCTCAATTGCACCGATAATAGCCTTCGGCTCATAAGAAGTACATTTCACAATGGTAGGGTACATGTGACTTGCAACAAAATCAGCTGAAATGTTTCGGTGCCTTGCATCAATCCAATCAAGAGTACAACTGTGAGCCACCACTTCTTTCACCTCTAAGTAATGATCCCACTTCCCCTTATATGCATACACTCGAAAAGAACAATCCTCCTTCTTGCAATGCATATCATATATCCTCGGAGAGCTCTTCACTACCCTGAACTCCATGTGTAGAGTCAAGGTGGACCACTGCTTGACTACATCCTTCACATGTGCAGTACTGGGGTACATGTCGCCTACTTTAACCTCATTCTCTGTGTACTCCCAGTGCACATTCTCACCACGATTAACAGTACACTGAGAAATCGTAGTTCTGCCAATCCCAGGGCACATGATCCTCAGACTGATCATAATCATCATCTGAAGAGTCCTCTTCCAATGCACGTTCATCAGCTTCTAACTCTCTCTGATAATGTCTCATCACCTCAGGGTTTCCTTCTCCTTCATCAACAAAACCAGTGACAACATAACCTCTAGATGTCTCATCACCTTCAGAATCCCCTTCTCCGTCCTCTTGTTGTTCCCCTTCTTCATCACCTTCCCTCTCATCCACATCCTCAGCTTCCTCATGTACTTGACTGCTAGACCCACCCTTCTGGAAAACTTGGACAAACAAAATCACGGGCAAACCAACTCTGATAAAACTCCTCTATTGTCGAGTCCCTTCAAGTGGTATGAGCTCCCAATACACATGTTCACTTCTGTTGATTAGTGCCATCACCGACAGGCATTGGTGCTCTAAATCTACTGCAAATGACGTGACCAGCCACTTGGTTATACCCTCCCAAGTTCTTTCTGCTGCTCTTTTAACATTTTTTTTCAATTGAACTAAAATTTGACAAGTTAACTCCTTGTGGACCATATATAATTTCTCCAGATCCATAATACAATTTGACTGTGACTGTCTCTGACATGTCTGATTCATAATAAAAAAGCAATAACTGCTATCAAATACTACATCCAGAGACTAACAAACAAATAGACTAATATCTAAACTAACAGTAAATATGTTACGTAATATAGTCTAATGAGTGTCAAACATGTAAACTATAATCTAAACTACAACTACAGATCTATACTCCAGAAATCTATACCATACAGAAATCTACAGAAATCTACAGAATTAATAGTAATTATATCTAAGTAAAATTACTAAAAGAGTTCAAATTAGCGAAATACCTGCAATGAAGCGAAGAAGCAACAGAGCTTCGCTGCTCCGCCCTCTCCACCTCACTCTCTTCTCCTTCTGAACCCTAAACCCTACAAGCATGAACTATTTCATACTACAGATCTAAAGAAATCTAGTGAATCAATACTAATCACGCTTTCATTACATCTAAGTACAAGTGCTAAAAGGGTTGAAATCAACGAAATACCTACAATGAAGCGAAGAACCAGCAGAGTTTCGCTGCTCCGCCTCCTCACTCTCTTCTCCTTCCCAACCCTCTCTTTCTTTTTTCCGAATTATTATGACAATTTCAGGCTAATTTTCGGCTCTTATAGGGTGGTGATGACGTGCCGCCGTGGGCCACGGCGGTTGCAGATCCTTACCGCCGTGGCCCACGGCGGTTGGGCCTGCCGCCGTGGGCCATGACGAATAGAGGTCAACCACCGTGGCCCATGACGGCTGGTCTTCCCGCCCGTTGGCCCCGTGGCGGTTGGCCCAACCGTCGTAGCGCACGGCGGTTGGACCTGCAACCGCCGTGAGCCACGGCGGCCGCCGTGGCCCACGGCGTTTGGAGGTCAAATTTGATAAATTTTGAAACGGTCGTATAATTTTGCAAAATGAATATATATATATAGAGAGAGAGAACTACTATTCACCACCAGGCTGTTGAATAATATTCAACACTCTAACGGCGTCCTGCCCCTCCGTTTGTGAACAAAGTTATATATAGATCCTAATGCTTCCAATATTTACTCCATATAAATTAATTGCATGGAGCAATAATTACGTGTTCATGCAGGCACACACATCACCAGCAAAATTGAGATCATGTTAATTGACGTAATTAATGCAGTAATAACCAAGTTGGAAAATCTTCACTATAAAGATGTAGTTCGGGTCGACAACCATCATCTTCTACCACACTGTGCCCTGCAGGAGTTCTAGATTGTTGCCATTCCTGAATCCTGATTTCTCTGCTGCCTCATCGTGTGTGGTGCTGACATGGTGGTGGTGGTGGCGGCATTAATGCAGGCGGCAATCAACAGAGATGTGGAGGCATTGCCTGCGACCAAATGTGCTGAACTGCTGATGTGCATGCATGCGGCATGGTGTGGTGGTCCGACCTGCTTGCAATCGTCATCATCGACCCAGTAGAGAGGTGGTCTTCCTCGACAGCTATGCCGTGGTGTTCATCAATGGTGACTGCACAATTCCTCTCGGACGTGTGCACATATGACAATTCGTAAGATAGGGTCAATCATATTAAAAATGATATGAGTTCGCTTCCGTGTGTAAGGAATCGGATGCTCGTAGCCTAAGAGGGGGAGGGGTGAATTAGGCAACTTAAAAACTTAACCTATGGCTTTCACTACTTTGCATGGAACATAAACTAGAACATACTATCTAGATGTGCAACTAAGGTTGTTCTAGTGTGAAACTCCCATCTCAAAACAAGTTTTGCAACATATAGCCAATCCTAGCAAGATACTACTCTAGGAAAGTAAAGGCAAGCAAGGATTGCAAGAGAGTAATGCGGAAACGTAAAGGGGATGAGAGGAAGCAAACTCTTGACACGTGATTTATCCCGTGGTATTGGTAGGTACTAAGCCACCCCTAGTCCACGTTGTTGAAGCACTCCACACAAGAGTATTGCTTCCCGGTCACCAAGTCTCTCCCAAGAGCACCACTTAACTTGCCACAAAGGCTCGCCACGAAGGCACTCGCCAAGCTCCCTTGGTCATCTTGATGCTGCCTCCACTAAGGAGCTTATCCACCAAGGGAAGGGGGTCTCCACGTCCCCCGCACAAAGTGTCCTCGCCGCTCCACACCAAGCCGGAGGGTCGAAGACGTTTACCGGAGAGCCACCTAGGATCCAAGGCTTCCGGCGCACCTCGTACAGCTTGATCCACTCGAGAATCACCTCACAAGGTAGGCACACCTTGCACTCACTCAACTCTAAGCTAAGCCTAGCACTAATCACACACACAAAGCATGTGCAAGTCTATAGATGAGCAATTTAGCACTAGGATGGCTTGGATATGATCTTCTATGAGTCTTGAACTCCTCTGCACTTCCACACACTCCAGCAAGCACAAATGACGGGGTGAAAGGGGTATAAATAGGCCAAGACATCAAACTAGCCGTTGGGCCAAAGCTGCAGAAAGTAGTACCATCAGATGATCCGACACTATGCTTTTCCCGGGCGTCGGTTCATCCGGTGCTACTAGCCATTGCCTTCCACCACACATGACCGTTGACACAAATCATCCGACGCTTCAACCGACGCACCGTTGATTCATCCAGTGTTGAAGGGTTCCTCACCAAAACCTTACTGTTAGCTTCTTCGTAGCCATCGGATGAACCGTTGCTTGTATCCTTGTGACCATCGGTTCATCCGGTGCTTAAGGCCTCACAACAGGTTGCTCTCTGTTAGCTGTTTTCACACGGTCGGATGAACTGCTGCTTATCCATCGGTTCATCCGGTGCTACTGATTTCTGCAGGCTGATCCTTTCTTCTTCTCTTCAATTATCCGGTGCAACTAAAAACCCCACCGTCGGTTCATCCAACGGTCCCCATCTGACTTGGTCTTCAACACAGCGTACCAAATCATCTGTTGCTTGCACCGACGCTTGCTTCCTACGTACCGTCGGTTCATCCGACGGTGCTCTTTTCTTCTTTTTCTTCTTGTCAGTTTTGCCTCAAAATATATACTATCTTCTCATTTTGGTATGTAGTATTTTTGCATCCATGGGACCTAGAAGTGTCTACAAAGACATGCTAAACAATATGGTTAGTCCCATTGATCATGTTGTCATTCATCATCAAAATCAAACTTGAACAAATGGCATATGATGCCATGTTCGCTACACCGTGTACATGTCAGTCGATTGCCTTCTAGTGTTCTTTATGGTTGTCATTGAAATTACTTCTTTAAATATAGACCACATCTCTAAATCTAATAGAATATAGAAAATACTATCCAATATGGAACTGTAGTCCTAAGGAAGTACTCTCAATTAAAATTGAAAGTACTCTAATATAATTAGAAGAAGTAATTTTCAGGATTACTCTTTTTCAAACCTAGGAGTAAATTCACAAATACTTTGAAGAAGTAATTTTCATAATCTAGAGTAGTATTTTTGTGAGAGATTAAGAAAACTTCCTTCCTCGCGGACTGAAACACGCATGCATGCTTACGTTTATCCCAAACAAGATCAGTCGGTGCGCCAATTGCGTCCTAACTGAATCCATATATATAGGACGCGGTTTTCAGAAACAAATCCATTGTTCCTGAGCTCAGGCCAGTAGCATGGAGAAGTAGAACGAAGAGCTCGAAATATGGCCGCCGATGATTCACTGCCAGGATCCACGACGAGTCGTCACCGAATCATGCATTCCTACCAAAGAAAATAATTAAATTGCGCATCGGCATTAAATACAATCCATTTTAAGTTTGTAATTAGTTGGAGCAAATGGAGGATTTCAATATGATTTTACTACGGGCGATGAGAATGAAGTAATCCTCTGTGGAAAGAAAAAAACAATAACAATCAAGTAATTATTGGCGGGAATAATTGGCGGGCATACCCATGCACCTCAACAGCCATCTAGTGGGCAACGTTGTGCAAGGTAGTTAGTAGAGGACTCCAGGACCAATGGAGAGATTACTTTGCATAGACTGATCATAGATTTGTCATGCAATCGTTTAACTACTCGAGAGCCAAAAGGAGTAAATCTGGGTGTATTTTTAAACAAATCACTCATCTTACTAAAAAAATACTACTACATGGAAATTTACTCCTACTGTTAGCAAATGATCTCATCGGAATATTACTCCTGTAATGTTATAAAACTACTCCCTCTGTATCAAAATATAGCTACGCTTAAAATTTTCAAAAGTCAAATCTTTTTAACTATAACCAACAATATCTCTAAAAATACTACTCCAATATGAAAATTTACTCCAAACACTCTAAGGAAAATTACTCTATTGGTAAACTAATGTGAAAATTACACCTATTATCCAGCTTAGAAAATCAGTTCAAGATCTAGAACAATTATAGCTAATTGCACCCGTCGCATGCAGAGAGTGATGCATGCTAGTGCCAACAGAATAACATCAGTCAAAAATTGCCTTCGAGAGATGTTTCTACTACTATTTTGCAATGATTTTACGGTTGCCCTCGCACACCTGCTCTGCAAATTGGTATTTATTAACCGCATATCTCGCTCACCAGCTCTACGTTAACCACACCCTTAAATCTTTCTCGCCATAACCATGTACGGCCATTAGGCATTAACAGCAAAAAGCATGCATGGTGGATTATCTCCATGAAGAATAATGAAAATTACTAACCCAAGTAATTAGCTGGAGAAAATCAAGCATTCCTGGTTTAAAGAAAAAAATTTATCACGTCAAGTAATTAGTTGGAGCAACTTGGTGCATTTTCTATATGATGCATGAATGCTCCGGTTAATGTTCAGACGCACTAGATTTCCTTGAGTCATGCAGGACGGCTTCACCCTCATGATCTACTCCATGGGTGGTACTGTCTCCTACCCCGGTCGGTCGCCTCGTACCCGGCCTTGCTACTGCTGCCCGACCTGGCTGCCGGACTGGCGTCGGTCCGTAATCAATGGGGAATTGGGGATTACGGTTCTATAGACAAACACAAGAAAAATCAATGGATTTTTAGAGGTCTTTTACGGCAACAAAACTGTAAGTTTTTATGGCTGCCGCCACCCCCTGCGGATCGTGGACTCTATTTGTTTTGTAGTTCTGCATATGCCCCATGTCACCGGTGAAGACTGCCGGCACACCTGACGTCCACCGGCCACCGCGTGTCGTCGTCCGTGATCTGCGAAAAGTTAGGTGGATCAACGATGGTACAAATCGGATGGTAAAATTGTTTGCAATACGGTTGGTTTGCTAGATTGATTAAAAAAATAAGGCTACATGGCCTCACCAGAGCTAGACACCGGACCTCCTCGCGCCGCCGCACTAAGCAATCAATTTTTACTACTTGAAGATGAAAATGAGTAAGTCTATGATTAAAAGGACTTGTCTGAGCTCCGTCCATGACAGACGGTGCATGTTGAATATTATTCACCACGCAGCGTGGTGAATATCCATGTCTGATATATATATATATATATTTATATTCTATACCCTAGTTATGGAATAATATTCAATACCCCAGCCACCTTCCAACCCGGTTCGCAAGCGCCACTCCCCCGCACCGGTTTGATTTTTTTTTCTCTGCCCGGTTCTCCTACGCCCCACCCGCTGCATATCGTGGGTCAAATTCAGTTGCAGTTTTATTTTCCGTCCCAGAGCCGGTTCCGCCACCACCGCCGTCCCACGCCATCGTCCTCCCTCCCCTCCTGCCCCCCATTCTGCCGCCGTCGCCGCCTGCGACCCCATCCCGTTGCCGCCGTCGGCTCCCGCGAGATCCCGATCCGATTTGGGGTGCGGCTCGGAGGGAGCCCCGTCACCGCCCCTCCCTGGTCTCCTAGATCCACGGCGGTGTGCGACACAGTGGGGCCCGCCTCGGCACGGTGACCGCAGCGGCGCGTGGCCAGCGTCGTCGTCCTCATCCACCTCGCCTCGCTTCTCCCGTCCTGGTGCCGGCGGAGGTGGGGGCCGCTCTGCCTTGGCCTAGCGGCGCCGGAGGCAGGGGCAGCGCGTACCCTGGAGGTCGTCGAACCTCCGCCGTCAGCACCTCCACGTCGCACACGCACGCTCGGCGCCCTTGGTCGCTGTCGCGGCCACCTTCCCATCCTCTTGGTGCCCCTCCTCACAGGTTTGAGCTTCTCTACCTCCCCTCCTCCTCCATGCTCTTGGCTTCAGGTTGCTAATAATTTTCCCGCTCGCCTGGGTAGCCTGCGATGGACCGGGCTGCCCATTTACGTGCACCTTTGGAGCGCTCCTCCCATGGATCCGGAAGGTGAGGCAGCAGCAGGAGCTTCTTCATTTGCTCTCTGCAATCGCCATACCTGCGACGGCCAGCCTTGCGCTTGCAGCATTGGCATGATTCTGAAGAAGGTGTAAGTGATCTTGATGGACGGATGGATTATCTTCATCCATTTATCCCGCTAGCTGCTGCATAGAAGCATCAAGGGAAGTCAATACAACCTGCAGGAGCTCATCAATGTTAATTATTTCTTTTACAGGATTCAATTGAAGATACTTGCATGATGGATATTGGCTCATGGCGACGCATTTGTTTTGTTTGTTTTGTTTAGCACGTGTAGAAGTATGATCCCTAATTCTGATGTCTCTGACAGCAGTAACAAAAGCGATGCAGTAGCAGCGGCGGCTACCAAAAACCTCAAAAAGCCCCGGTATGTATTTATAAAGATCAATCGTGTATGTAGCTTCGCCATCTAATTGTATGCATTATAGCTCTAATATGACTAAAGATAGCTTAGTACTGTGTAATTTGAAATGCCATCCATTTTGTGGCTAATGCATGGTGTTTTGTACATAGCTCGCTACCTAATTTTTTCATGTTTGTGAGAATAATTTTGTAACTTTTGACATGCATTTTGGAGCTAACATAAAGAATTTAGAAAAGGTTTGTTTCGATTGCTCAATTGTTGTTGTTAGCTCAATTGAGTCTTTTGAAGTACAGGATGAGATGCAACCTGAGTGCAAAGTTTGTGTGTCCTAACTGTAACTGTTCTGAAGACCAAACAAATTTTAACATGGAATTTTCCTGGTTTTTGCATCAACAGACAACAAATCACTCATTTAGCTGCTTCACATACAAATTCAGGCGCTCTTTGAAATGTGCTTCCAAAATATGTCTCCTATTATTAGTGTTAGGAAACTAAGTATCACATTTATAATGCCTTTTTCACCTATTGTATGCTGATGATGCTGGCTGGGATGCTCCTATTCAATGGAGATCATGGTAATAGCCCAGTGGCCCTGTTTTCACATTCAGTTACTCATGCTTTTGAGAACCTCTATGCTTTGGTTGGTCATCCTTCAAATGATCAATTTCCATGTTGCTAGTTTCTAATGGAAGTCATACTGACAAATTTGTAATCCTCATACACCCTTAAATTTGTTTATGACAAATGGAGTAGCTTATGTAGTCATATATACTTCTTTCCAGGAGGCATGGTGCTTCAAATTAATTGATCTGTTATGTCATCTTGTGTCCATGTTCTTGTGATGCACGAACTCGGCCTCATGCATCAGATGACATTTAGTATCTTCATCTTGGAACCTTGCTGCCTCGCCATTATGCAACAAAGTAAAATTAAAGCTCTAGTTTGAAACACTACTGTGCTTTTGATTGGAAACTGAAAATATGTTTTTTTTAATTTGTTGTATAAACTTAAACTCTCAATCATATAATTGATTTACACTTTCAGAATTTTTCTAATTAGCAATCCCTTTGTCAGTAGAAAAAATAATAGTAATTGCACTTTTTGTCCTTATGGGTTGACTAGTGAAGGAAGATTTCTCCAGCAGGACTGTCACTACATTTTAGTAAATATTGTCAGGATTCATTATTTGTATGTGCCATAGTATGTAGAAAGAATGAAATACTTCATTTGTGCTCATCAAAGTTGTTTACATAATATGTTCAATCCATTGCTGCAATATGCAGTAAATTTTGACATATAACTGAGCTGTAAATGACTTTCTAGCTGTTTGTTCCATTAACTAGTGATAGCCTTCTCTTGAAGTTTTGATGTAATATTAAATGTTTAGCACACATGTGCTCTTATCCTGTTATATAATCGAAGGCCTTTATTTTTTTTGTCTAAACACATGATTTATTCTTGATCTTTATCATTTCAATTGATTGATTATTGCAGTATCTTTAAAAAGATTGTGGCTGACATGCATCAGCACATATATGATTTAGTCTTTATCCTTTCAGCATGTACTAAAATCGAACCTAGTAGTACCTTAAAAATGACTGTGGCTCGCGTATACGAGGGAACTCAGATCATCAGATATTTGTTTTTTTTTGGCTGCCTCAATGTTTTCGTTTTTGTCTGCTCTAAATAAAAATACATGTACATCATGATATGTGTTTTTTAGATGAATTCATATTCAGGTGCAGATGACATCGAACTCTCGTCTTTTCCGATCCATGTGGTGCGGCAGGGTGCAGTGCAACGTAGGAACAGTAGGTGATGATGTGGTCATACAGGACTTAGTTACCAAGCTCTCCTAGGTTGCCACCACAATAAGCTTTCACCCATTCCATGGCAACGGCAGTATGCACATGTATCTTACTCATCCAGTCAGCAGTTCTAAAGTGTGCTCATATGTATCCATTATCTGAAGTCATTTTTCAGCAGATGGACCCTAGGTGTCCCTCCTTATGTTTCTGATGATGTATGCATCGGAAGTATGCATTTTATGATCTAAGATGATTTTGGAGGGTCTTTTGTATGCCTGTAATGTGGTTCTTCCTAACCCTTCAGATGGTGCATTCATGGATTGCAAAGAGATATCTCCTTGTTTGATGTAGGCACTAAGGTCACTGTATGCATTAAGTTTCTTTGCTTCAGTTTTATGCTGATCGCTGGCTTTGTAGACTCAAGATGTGTATTTTTTTTTGTTGCCTTGGAATAACAAGAAAACTTTGAATTCATGGTCAGATTTCTGGGCAGTCTATTCAGTGCAGCGTTTGCATTGCACATTTGCACGTGCAAAACCTACTGGTTCTCCCTCCTAATGATCACTGTTGCTCTCATTGTTGTACAAAATGAAGATGTAATATTTGTGCCTGGTAGAACAATATACGGACATTGTATTTTGGTTTTTTTTACCTCACACGTCATTATTTATGATAAGCAAATTCTAAGATTTGAAGTTTACAATGTCTGTAGAATGTAGCGTGTGCTGCCGTCTGTATGGCATTGTTTTTCTTCTCTTTTCCAATTAATCGTGCAACCAGTTGATAGCTTCCTGATGGTCCATGAAGCTGTGTCTGGGTCCACTCCCTGGACTTGCCTGGCAGTAACAGAGGCACGGATGCATGGCACGCAGATAAAAGAAATGGGGAAAATCAGAACTGGGGAGATCCGTGTGCTTCGAACCGCATCGCGCCCGGGAAAATAGGATCGGCTGGGGCCGGACAGGGCTAGGGGTGGGCATTTTTTTACCAAACACCAAAAACCGAACCGAACCGAACCGAACCGAAATGTCGGTTTTTCGGTTTTCGGTTTCGGCTTCGGTTTTCATTTCTTCGAACACCGATTTATTCTGTCGGCTTCGGTTTTCCATCCCGCAACAACCGAACAACCGAAGACACCGAACTAAGTCGTAAGCCACCAGCGCCCTCAACCTCAGCCCCGTTCCGTCCACCACCTCAGCCTCGGCCCACCACGGCCTACCTCCCACAATGCATGCAACCCACTAGCAAATCCAACAAAACTCACGCACAGGCTGACAGGCCCAAGGCTGTCTGTTCTCCCAACCCTAGCCGCATAGCATCTTCCTATCCACATCTATCTTCTTGCCAGGCTGCGACGGCGGCGGGCGGCGGCGCACAAGGCGGGCGAGCGGCGTAGGGGCGACCCAAATCCAAGGCCGCGTACGGCGTACGCGCGGCCACGGGCGAGCGTCGAAGTACAGCGACACCTGAGAGTCTTGGCTGCCTGTAGTTCGTCGCATACTCGCAGGTGCATTTCCAGCTAATGTCGAACTCGTGAGATGACAGTTTGCTGGCTTCATGGCTTGTGAATCGTGAGTTTGTTTATGGCTTTTGATCTTGGGACTCGTGAATTTGTTAGCTAGTGAGATATGAGAATTTTTCAGCTTCTGATTTGTGTTGGGTATGGATGCGATCTTGCGACTGCTTGCGGCCAGTTATGAACTTCTGTGGAAGTTCGGTTTCTACCGAAAACCGAACCGAAAACACCGACACCGAAATTCGTCGGTTTTCATTTTTCTTGTGCACCGATCGGTTTTTTATTTTTAGAAAACCGAAATATTGGAACACCGAACAACCGAACCGAACAGTCGATTTAAACCGAATGCCCAGCCCTAGACAGGGCGGAGAAAAAAACCAATGGACTGCGTGGGTGCCGGACGGGGCGGAGAAAAAAAAACCGAAACAGACGCGCGGGGGCGTCGGACGGGATGCAGGTGGGGCGGGGGCGCCGGACGGGATGCAGGTGGGTGGGCTCGGGTATGGAATAACTATTCCATACCCTGGGTGTTGAATAGTGCTGCCATATATATATATATATATATGTGTGTGTGTGTGTATGGGGCATCCATGGAGGCCGGCCCTAAATTTATCATGGAAATGTCATCTAGGTAGTATATAGTAGTAAACTTTAAAATTACAATTAAAGTCTTTAGACTTGTTAAATGTGCCATTATTCGGGTCAAAGTTCCCCAATTATTACCTGTATCTTTTCTGATGCATAGCATCCACGATACCCCAAATAAAAAATGTATAGCATTCCGATATGGAGATTTCTTATAAAAACAAAATCGAATAAGAATAGAAATCAAAAATCTCCAAGCATAGCATTAAGAAGGAAAAACTTTAAAAAGGTCCTAAGCTTTGCAAAATTATTCAGTTCTAACTTCTACTTCCTCTATTCCAAATTGTAGGTCGTTTTGGCATTTTAAGGTTCACATTTATTTGTTATGCATTTAGATATATGTACTTATTTCTAGATACATAATAACAATTAGGAATCTAGATTTTTCAAAATAATGTACAATTTGGAACGGATGAAGTAGTATATAACAAACCTCCATGCTCACAGTGCCACATAAGTGATCCTAGGAGCATTTGGTGTACTTTGGATCTAGATGATAAATTAGTTTAAGGACTTCAAATATGCATTTCAAAGCTTATAGACCTAAAATGGCACTTCATGACATGTGTCATGTTTAGTTTTTAACTATACATTTTACTCTTTTTTATTTTTGCTTTTCTTTCTTATCCATCACAATCATTTTTTTAAAGAAAAAGTGGTATAATTTTGTTGTCCATGCATAACCTTTGTTCTAGCAATCTAGCTATATATATCTTTTTGTTTCGTACATGTATATCGAATGTTGTAATATATTTGTATTAAATAATTTTTTTCTTCAACATTTTATGTATTGATTCCATGCTCCAAATGTTTTTATTTCAATCGAGTGCATAGTTTTTGTCCCATGAATTTGTACAATTTGTTTCAAATGTATAAACTTTTTGAAAAGTTTACACTTGATCTATTTGTTTTGAAAACTTATGGACTTTTGTTCCACAAGTTATCTCGATGTGATTAGGATGACAAACTTTTTTATCAGGGTGGACCTTGGTGCAAGTGTGTGGTGATACCCCTACCCGTACTATGGGCCATGAGGGCCCGTTCTTTTGGGTCAAAAGGAATAGTGAAGTTGAAAATGAATAGTACTAAAATAGTGTTTATTGTGGGAGAAGATGTGATGAATGTGATAGATGAATAATGCTTTTCACTGTTCCTTTTTTATATAACGAACAGGGCCTGAATGCCTTCTCGAGCATCATTCATATGCCTCTTTACCTCATGCATGTACGGTGTGTTCTTCCTAGGTGAAAATCCTGATCATATCTCATTGGACAGTAGTGGTTCCAGTGGCATGACACCCCTCTTTGGATGCTTCCACGCATGCCATGCTATCGTAGCTTCTAGTGAGGTTTATCTAGGAAAAAAAAGGTAGAACATATGAAAAAAGAAAAAAATGAAAAAGAAAGAAAGTCTTTGGCGACGGTGTTATTGCTGACATGGAACCCGCAAAATCAATTTGGCGTTCGTGCGCTCGGAACGATCAAACCGACCACCTACCAGGCTACCACCTCCACACACCCCATGTGCACGGGCCCCACACTCCTCCATTTTCTTTTTTTTTTTGCAAAATCTCCGTGAGTTGCTGCGAGATGCGAGTGCACCGGCGGGCCCCCACATGCGGGGTCCGCCCATTTGGTGATGCGGTTTTTTTTCTTTTTTATATTTTCTATACAAATAAATGTTATTACATAGATATAAATCTAGTGTATAAATTATTTTTAAAAAAATTTATGCACATAAATTGTTTGTTATGAAAAAGATTTTGCATAAGTTATATGCACAACTCGTCATTACAGAAAAAAGTATGTGCACAACTCGTTGTTATAAAAAAAGTTATGCGCACAACTCGTCGGTAGAGAAAAAATTATACGCATAAGTTATTCTTCAAACAATTGTGCATACAAATTGTACGCATAAGTTTTGCGCGCCAACAAACTTATGCTTAAAATTTATCTGACAAAAAATTGTAGTTCGCAGTTGTGCGTCGAAGTTGTGTGTATAAATTTCAAAAAGATAAAACTGATGTTTGAAAAAAGTTATGCATATAAGTTATGTATACCATAAAGTTGTACATATAAATTATGTATACCATAAAAATTGTATATATAAGTTATGCACGCTATCGGAGTTGTGCTAAAAAATTATATCGTAAAAGTTATATCAAGAAGTTGTGTATCAAAGTTATGTGTAGACTCCCTCCGTATCACAATTAGAAGTCATTTAGCATACAAGGAGTGATTAATTAGGGTAAAATTTTCTCTGTTTACCCCTATTAAAATAGGGTTGCGTTTGAATCATACACAAGAAAGTGTTGTGGTCTGGTTGGTTAGTTGAGCTAGTATTAATCCTAGAGGTCTCGAGGTCGATTCCTTTGGGGTGCAGTTTTTTTGTCACGGAGCTAAAGGGATTAATTGTGTCAATGCGGAGTGGGAGTGCTGTCGGAATTCGTTCGTTTTGAACGATCGGTCGCTAAATAGCAAGACCCCATGGAACCTCGCAATAGTGCTTCGGTTGTTTTGGACTAAGGTGTTAGAAATTATATATAAATAGTTCCCTAAAGAAAATTCATATGAAGAAATTCTAACAAATCTCAAAGGTTCAATATTTGTGTTCCATAATGGGCTTTAATGTTTAAGCCCATTAGTAGAGGTGGGAGATGCAACATCAATTAGTACCATATTGCTAGTTGAGATGGAGATAGGGAGTTTTCCTCCCTGTATATTTGTACGAATCCTCCTCACAACAAAAACTACAATTGGGAGTTTCAATTAGAAAATCCTAAAGTAGTAAAAATAATATTTTGCCTCTTCTTGCTGCTGGCCGCCGTCATCAAGACTCCAACCCGATTGTTCGCGTGCACCTGCGACCAGGCGAGCAGGTCTCCGGAACCGTCGTCTTTGCGATCCTGCACCGGGAGAAGGCGAATAAAGTTTTTGGGAAGCGCTCTTCGCGCGACTGCACCCGATCTTCGTCACGGTTCGTCTTCCGTTAAGATCCTGGGGCGCTACGTCCCGGCATCATCTACGTCGACCTAATCGAAGTCTTCCGCCGCCGCTAATCGACGATAGTGACAGCGACCAGGACGACCTCAGCTTCGCCTTCGGGAATCTCTCCATTGCGCTGTCATCTACGAATTCCAGCAGCAGGTATTATTCTTGCGATCTGGTCTCATTGTTCTGCTTGATCAACATGTTTAATATGTTTAGTGTACGAGTTGTGCTTACACTAGTTGCCATGATCTGTGATATAAGTTTGAGCCTAGTTAGCTTGCAACATATGCTTAATCTAGTTGTTCACTTTGTCATGATTTATATTATGGTTTTAATCTGAAAATTATCTAATATTTCAACAGGAGGACTTGGATGTTTTGGTAGCATCTAGGGGCTATCAGTCTGGTATTGATAGGTGACGACTAACTCTACATTGTAATGGTTGGTTGGTACGGAAGGGAGCCAATCCTCTGCAATGGAGTCACTGATGGGCGGCTCTGCATCGCGCTCTGTTTAGTTCTCAAATGTTTCACTAAAATTCTCATTTAGAGGACCGTGTCAGTTCATTTCTTCTCTCTATGCACGCGGTTCAATGTAAAAATTTTCATTACTTTTCATCAAAATTTCATGAACTAAACAGTGACTCAACTGCAGAAGAAGTATCACAGTGGAGTCTCGTTGGTACAGAACATGGTCGTTAAGATAGTGCAAGCGAGCCATTTTGCGCTAGCATCCATGGATGTTGTGGTGTAATTAGTGGTGCTGTTGTGTAGTGAGTTTGACTTGAGAATCAACGAACGAGTCCCACGAAAAAAGAGGTCGCCTCACGCTCCATCCGCCGAGGGCGGCTCGGTCGCCGCCGCTGCTTGCGGCCCCGTTCCCTCGCCTCCGGCCTCGCTGCCGGTGGTGACGAGGAGCGGGGGTTCATCTCTTCAACAGATCTTCTGTCTTCGTAGGGTCTTAGTTGAGTCCAACTAGGTCTAGGGTTTGCTCGCCGCCGATGCTCGGCGGTGGAGTTAGGTTTTGCCGGAGGAGCGTGGCTCCTCTGCGGCTTGGTTTTCCTGGTGGCACCGGCGATGCGGAAGCGACGGCGTTGCAGAGGAATAATTTCTCCCAGCTTTTTCCGTTCTCCGATGGCGATCTACTCCGATGTCAACGGAGAGGCTGGGGAGACCTGTCCAGGAGTCGAGGGCCGGTGCATCATCGTCTTCTTCAGGTGATGATGTTGTTGACCCTGTTAATCTCAAGGAAGATGATCTTTGAAGGAAATCAGAGCATTGCTCGGGTTGCCGGCGATGGAAACGAAGGATGCGTCGTGGGTACTGGAGTTGGCCGGTGCGCTTGGGAGGCAACGTACTCGGCTGATTCGCCTAGCAGTAAGCCCTCCTCTGCGGCCTCCACTTTGTGGAGTTTGGCTCTGGTGCCCGGCGACGATTGGGAAGCGGCTTCGACGGCGGCGACGAACGAATCGATGAAGGCTTCGAGGAAGATGAACAAAAGTTTGGAACTTCTTTGTACTTTTTCTTTCCTTTAGGGTTCTGTTTGTAAACAGGTCGGTGTAATGCGCTAAGATCAATATATGTTCCTTCTCAAAAAAAAAGTTGAGTTTGACTTGAGTAGCGCTTGGGGCCTACTGTGTTCTAGAGTCGTGTAGCTAGGACTTGTTGATGTTCCAATTCAATTGTCCTATGATCTCCCAGGACCATAGTCTTGTATTTTTTCTGCTATATCAATGAAACACGCACTGTCTTGTGCGGTTCGTTCAAAAAAAATTGGTCGATGCGTAGAGTTGCTATAATTGTGTGACGTGTGTTGATATCCCAATTCAAGTAATTGATGCTTATTTCTTATATTCCTTGTATTTTATTTAAATTAATATATATTAACCATTAAAAGATTATATTTCAAAATGTTATTTCAATAGAATAGTAGTTAATCAAAGTTTTGTCCAACAAAATGAAGCACCCAAAATTGGCACAGAGCCGATCAGGCTGACGCCACCGGTCAGACCGGTGTCCTTCGACGGTCTGACCGGTCGAGCGTCCTGTAGCCGATCCGGCAACGGCCACACCGGTCTGACCGGTGGGCCTGACCGGTCTGACCGGTGGACCCCGAGTCCGAGTAGAATTGAGGAGTCCTAGCGAATTTCGAGTTGTAAAAGGATTCCTTGCGGGGCAAGACCTCCCCACCCTATAAATATAAAGGGCCACGGCCGTTTGAGGTGGAATCACCCAATCGATCATTATTTTCTACAACTTCTATCTCTCAAACCCTAGCTTTTCCAACCTCGTGCTTTCCTTGTTTGTCTTGATGACGATCAGGGACGTTCTGAGTGGCCTTGCCGACCTCAGAGCAACCCTAGGCGCGCCACCTCCGACGGGGTCCCTCCCGAGGCGGCGATCTTAGGTCTTCACCGCGCCTCTGCAGCCACCGGTCAGACCGGTGCCCCTGACCGGTCAGACCGGTCCGGGCAGGAGCTCGGCGAGTTCAGCGTTTCAACATTTCCGCGTGATCTAGCGCTCGTGTGTGTTGACCAGAAAAGCGTCAACACACTTTTGGCGACTCCGCTGGGGAAGAAAGATCAGGTTGCTAAAACCGTTCAATCTAACCTTAGCCAGATGGGTGCTCGGTGCGATCTCGACATGAACAACATTGTCACCGCGTCGCTGGAAGATCTCTCTCTAGAGGAGCAGCAGAAGTTCAAGGTGTTACAAGAGTACTTGCAAGTACAATTCCTAGCTGGCGTCAAGAAGGATCGATCCAGCAAGGTGGCAAGATTGAAAGAGTTCGAGCTGCCGGCGATCAAGCTAAACGACAACAACGTCGAGGTAATTCCCACTGTAAGTAAGAAACCCCCGCCTGAACCTTCTCCTATGAAATCTACAGTGGAAAGTGATGAATTACTTGCTTCGTACATTGCTCGTTTAGAACGGTTAGAGGATCTTGAAAAAGATAGGGCTTTAGGTTATGCTAATAATGAAACTAATAGTAGTACTCCTAAAGCTAATCCTCAGGGGTCTCATCCTAGCTTAGCACCTTTGCCTGTAAATAATGGTAATTATACATATGGTTTGACACCAAATCCAGCATCTGGTCAGTATCCTCAGTTTCAACCGCACGGGCCAAACATGGCCACACCGGTTGAACCGGTGCAGGGTACCGGTCAGACCGGTGCTATGGAGTTGGTGCCCGACCAACCTTTGCCAATTTCTGTCGTGCCAAATCAGATGGTCCCTACTTTTTCTAATACAATCAGTAATGTTGGACCTCATTATAGTACGACAATGAATACATCGGCCTCCAAAAACATTATTCCGGACGATGTGTTTGAAAGTTACAGGATAGCTCAAGCTAAGATAGCTCCCTATTTAAATAAGATAAATTTGGAGAATCCTCAACCACAACAGCCAAATAATCCTAATTGGGCAGAATTTAATAGATTTAAAGAAGATTTGGCTAATGTGGTAAAGACCAAACTTGGTGTTAACATTGGTAATACTAATCTATATCAAAAGCCATATGATCCCGAGCTTGATAGATTTCCTCTCCCACGTGGTTGGCGTATGCCTGACTTGATTAAATTTAGTGGTGATGATGACCGGACCACATGGGAGCATATTAGTCAATACACTGCACAACTAGGTGAAGCTGGTATCTATAATGCTTTGAAAGTACGCTTATTTTCTTTATCTTCGACTGGCACCGCTTTTGCTTGGTTTTCTTCGCTTGCTCCCAGTTCTATTATATTTTGGGATATGTTAGAACGTAAGTTTCATGATCAATTTTATAGTAGGAGCATACAATTAAAATTGACAGATTTAACATCGGTTAGGCAAGGAAGAGATGAGAATGTCTCTGCTTACATTAAAAGGTTTAAAGAAACTAAAAACCGATACTTTAATTTGTCAATCACTGATATGGACCTTGCAGACATTTGTCTGAAGGGTTTAAGGTCATCCATTATGGATAAGATAGAGGGCTCTGATTTTCTTTCGGTTGCACAAGTTCAAATAAGAGCTTTAGTTGTTGAAAACCGAATGAATAAAGAGAAAGATAATTTTAAATCACGTCGTTCTAATGTTCATGTTATTGATTATGATTCTGATAGTTCGGACGATAGTGATAAAGAAATTTATGCTGCTGAATTTGTTTGGCCCTCTAAAGAAAAAGCTTATTCTTGTTCATCTCTTAAGCCGGCTAGTAAAGGTCGGCAAGAAGAAATTAAATTTACTTTTGATGTTTCCAAATGTGATCGCATATTTGATGAATTGCTTAAATCTGGAAATATCAAGTTAACTCATACTATTCCTCCACTTGAAGAGTTGAAAAGACGCGCATATTGCAAATTTCATAATTCATTTTCTCATGCTATTAATGATTGCAATGTGTTTCGTCGACAGGTTCAATCGGCCATAAATGAAGGTCGTTTGACTTTTCATGAGATGCAAGTGGATAAAGCTCCTTTTCCAATCAACACCATGGATTTACAGCAGCCTAAGGTACTGGTTCAGCCACATCAAGCTGAAGCAACTAAAGGCAAGAATGTGGTAATCGGGGAGGCTAAGCCCGATTTGAGAGGAAAGGAGCTGGTTCGCAAAGTTGAGTATGAGAAGACTCCTGATGGCAAAGAGACCTTCAAGGTTACAGTGAGTGCCTCTGGACATGGGGGGCAAGGGTCGTCCACACCCGCCGATCAGCGACCGTCTGAGCCATCTCTGGCCAGACCGGTCAGACCGGTGAAGGTGACCGGTCAGACCGGTGCACCCCTAGGCCGTCCGAGGATGATCAAGCCAAGCCGTCCGGAGATTGGAAACTGGAAGCTTAATGTAGCAAAGAATCAGGGGAGTGGTCCTAAGCCAAAGGTCACTTTTGACATGCTATTTGATAAGTATTCCAAGCAAAAGGCCGTTACAAGTGATCGGCCATTACAAAAAAGGATGAGGTCACCTACACACCAAGGAGGGTCATCTTCACCTCCAAAGGCTGCTACAAGACTCAAGGGTGAATCATCACAGCAAAGGCAACGCTTTACTCCACCATGGGCGTCATCAAGTTCAAATGCGCCACGCCCGATTTATGATGACAATGGAGTGATGTGGGTGCCATATCAACAAGCCTTTCATCCTAGATGGGGAGGACAGAAATCAGCTTTCGACAGAATCTCCAGGCCTGTCCAAGACCGATTGGCTCCTCGCTATTCTGGTCAGGGTCACCAGACCCGACCGGTCAGACCGGTCGCTACCACCGGTCAGACCGGTGTGGCCAGGCAGGCTGCGCCACCTCCCATGAAGCAAATTTACAGGCCGAAGCAAAAGGAGGAGGTGCAGAAGATGGATATTGATCCAGAGATGACTACAAACCAAGATATTATTCAAATTGGGTCAATGGATGTGCACATTGGAGAGGATGGCAAAAGACCAATTGTTCCAAACAATAAGGTTGTGACATCAACTCCAGAGGTATTTACTGCTGCTAATGACCATGAGGCCAGTGGAAGTGGCTCCAACTCCAAGTACTTCTTGACAAGGTGGTGTCCTCCCGGTTTGACTCGCACACAAAGGAGGAAGCTTCAACGCCTGAGATTTCAAGAGAAGAGGGAGAAGGAGCTAGAGAAGCAAAGGGATGAAGCTTTCAACCAGTACAGGCTCATGGTACCTCAGGGGAAAGAGTGGAGAGTCAAGACCAGCTCCCAGCCAGCACCGGTCAGACCGGTGGAGGGGTCGGTCAGACCGATGACCCAGAGACGCCGCCCGGTTTCTCTTCTTCGGTTCCCATGGTTTGTGATGACAAGTCCGCATCGGATCCTACACCAGAAGACGATGAGGAGCTTGTTGACTACAGTTCTTCGCTCGAGCGCATGAATTTGGACATCAACGTGATCCATATGTGTATGGATGGGTATTTGCTCTTGGAGGAGGACGTCGCGCATCTCGACTTTGGGCCAAAGGAAGCTATTTTCCAGAAGCCTAAAGCTACTGAAAATCATCTGAAGGCTCTGTACATGAAGGGACACATCAATGGGAAGCCTATCTCTCGCATGCTGGTGGACGGAGGAGCGATCGTCAACTTGATGCCGTATTCTTTGTTCAAGAAGCTGGGAGGTTCGGATGATGAGCTGATCAAGACCAACATGACCGTTAGCGGTGTGGGAGGAGGTGAGCCGATGGGAGCTAAAGGCGTCGTCTCTATGGAGCTCACCATTGGGAGCAAGACGTTGGCTACGACATTCTTCGTCGCTGAGACACAAGGTAACTTCAGTCTTATCCTTGGTCGTGATTGGATTCATGCAAATCAATGTGTGCCTTCTACTTTGCATCAATTCTTAATCCAATGGGTAGGCGACGGGGTAGAGGTTGTTCATGGTGATACATCGGCTTGTGTTGCAGTGGCCGATAGCTCAACTATGGATAATCATGAGAATCTTAAGTGCTTAACTGGTTTAGATCTATCTAATTTAAGGCTTATTGATTCTACCAAAGATGGCTTTGCTACTGTTGTCATGAAGCCGATCGTTGATCAGGCTAGAACCTCTCTTTTGATTTGATGGATGCAAATCTGGAATGGTTGCAACAGAGGCAAGAGCACTATCGGGCGCATAAGAACGATATGTGTGAGGCTATCGAAGACTTTGATGATTTGAGCAAGTTGGGACAAGGGTTTACGTCGGCTGATCCTTTAGAGGAGGTTGATATTGGTGATGGCACTATTCCTAGGCCGACATTTGTAAACAAGAATCTTGATCCTTTGTTTAAATCTGATTTAATAAAGCTGTTAAAGGAGTATGTTGATTGCTTTGCATGGAATTATAACGAAATACCTGGTTTAAGTCGTGATTTAGTTGAACATTATTTACCTATTAAATCTGGTTTTAGGCCTTATAAACAACCTCGTAGAAACTTTAATCCTGATATTTATGATCGAGTGAAAGAGGAAGTCAATCGGTTACTTGATGCAAAGTTTATTAGGCCTTGTTGTTATGCTGATTGGATCTCTAATTTTGTGCCTGTTGAGAAAAAAGGAACAAAAAAGCTTCGTGTTTGCATTGATTTTAGAGATCTTAATAGAGCTACTCCTAAAGATGAATATCCTATGCCTATAGCCGATTTTCTTGTTAATGTTGCATCCGGACATAGAATTCTTAGCTTTCTTGATGGTAATGCTGGTTACAATCAAATATTTATGGCCGATGAGGATATATCCAAAACGGCTTTCATTTGTCCGGGTTTTGTTGGCTTATTTGAGTGGGTTGTTATGACTTTTGGATTGAAAAATGCGGGTGCTACTTATCAAAGGGCTATGAATTTAATCTTTCATGATTTGCTTGGCATCATAGTAGAGGTTTATATCGACGACATTGTTGTCAAATCGGCTGGAGATGATTCTCATTTAGCTGATTTAAGACTTGCATTTGAAAAAATGCGTCGTTACAAATTAAAGATGAACCCACTCAAATGTGCTTTTGGTGTATCGGCTGGGAAGTTTTTAGGCTTCATTGTGCATGAGAAAGGCATAGAGATAGATCCTAAAAAGATTGAGGCAATCCGGAATGTTAAAGCACCTACTTGTAAAAAGGATTTGCAAAAGTTCTTGGGCAAGATAAATTACTTGAGGAGGTTCATCTGTAACTTGTCCGGGAAGGTGAATGCTTTTACTCCTTTACTTCGGTCGAAAAATGATGTTGACTTCACTTTGGGGGCAAAGCAACAAGAGGCATTTGATGAGATTAAGAGCTATTTGACTTCGCCACCCGTTCTTCAAGCGCCCAAGAGTGGTATTCCTTTCAAGTTGTATGTAGCAGCAGAGAAGGATGTCATTGGAGGTGTTTTGACTCAAGAAACCGAAGGCAAGGAGTACATTGTTGCATATGAGAGTAGAAGATGGTTGGACGCCGAAACAAGGTACACTTTTATTGAAAAGTTGTGTTTATCACTATATCATACTTGTACCAAGTTGAGGCATTATCTATTACCTAGTACTTGCATAGTAGCATGTCAAACCGACATACTCAAACACATGTTGCATAAACCAATTTTAAGTGGTAGAGTCGGCAAATGGGCTTATGCTTTAGTTGAGTATGATTTGCATTGTGAGCCATTAAGTTCAATGAAAGGTCAAATTGTTGCCGACTTTATTGTTGGACATAGAGTAGATAAGCAACTTGATTTGAATGTCGGTTATGTTACTTTTACTCCATGGAAGTTGTATTTTGATGGATCGGTTTGCAAAGATGGTTGTGGTGTTGGAATTGTCATTATTTCGCCAAGTGGGGCTGTTTTTGAAGCTCTTAACCGATTGGATCATGATTGTACTAACAACCAAACCGAATATGAGGCTCTTCTATTTGGATTGGAGATTTTGCATGACATGGGAGTAAAACATGTGGAAGTATATGGAGATTCTTTATTGGTGGTGCAGCAAGTATCCAAGGTATGTCAATGTCTAAATGGCTTTTTAAATGCTTATCTTGATAAATGTTTAGACATTATATCTTGTATGGATGAATTTGTTATCTATCATGTGCCACGAGAGGAAAATCCTAGAGCTAATGCTCTGGCTCAGCAAGCATCTGGTTATAATGTTCGAAAAAGAAATTTTCAAGAACACAAACCGTTGCTTACAGCCGAGTGTTTTGCTCTGGAGACACCGGTCAGGCCGACGCAGCCGACCGGTCTAACCGGTGACACCGGTCTGACCGATGTCACCGACCGGTCTGACCGGTCCCCTGATTCTGGGTCGGCTAACAGCACCGGTCTAACCGATGCCCATGACCGGTCTGACCGGTCCCCTAGTAAAAGTTCCTCCTCGGTTTTTTGTGATAAAAATGAGGTGGAGGATTGGAGAAAGCCTCTGGTTGATTATTTGCGGAATCCTAGCAGTTCAGTTGATAGAAAAGTCCGACGATGGGCTCTTAAGTATATTCTTGATGATGATGAATTGTATCGTCGGACCGCGGATGATTTGCTCTTAAAGTGTTTGGGTCCTGATCAAGCTAGGTTGGCTATGGCAGAGGTTCATGAAGGTATTTGTGGTACTCATCAATCGGCTCCCAAGATGAAGTGGCTCCTCATGCGAGCTTGCTTTTATTAGCCTACCATGATAGCTGATTGTTTTAGGTACTACAAAGGGTGTGAAGAGTGTCAAAAGCATGGAGATGTTCAGTTGGTGCCTGCTGCGTTGATGCATTCGATTATCAAGCCTTGGCCTTTTAGAGGATGGGGTTTGGATTTTATTGGCAAGATTCATCCTTCGTCGTCAAAGGGGCATTGTTTTGTGATCGTGGCTACTGATTACTTTACCAAGTGGACTAAAGCTATTCCTTTGAAGAATATGACATATAGAGAGTTGATTGAGTTTATTACTGGACATATCATACATAGGTTTGGCATTCCACAGACTTTGACTACGGATCAAGGAACTTCGTTCATATCTAAAGAGGTGCGTGAGTTTGTCGATTCTTATGGTATTAAATTACTCAATTCATCTCCATATTGTGCTCAAGCAAATGGTCAAGCCGAGTCTAGCAACAAGACATTGGTGAAGCTCATCAAGAAGAAGATAGAAGACAATCCTAGAAGATGGCATGAGGTATTATCTGAAGCTTTGTGGGCTCATCGTATTTCTAGACATGATGCTACTAAAGTTACTCCTTTTGAGCTTGTGTATGGTCAAGAGGCCGTTTTGCCCGTTGAGGTGAATCTAGGTGCATATAGACTTGCAAAGCAGAATAATCTTGATATTGAGTCATATTATGCTTTGATGATGGATAATATTGATGAAGTGACCGACAAGCGTATGGAGGCTTTGGAGGAAATTGAAAAGGATAAAAGGAGAGTTGCTAGAGCATACAACAAGAAGGTAAAAACCAAATCTTTTCAGGTAGGCGATTTGGTTTGGAAGACAATTTTGCCTATTGGATCTAAGAGTAACAAGTTCGGCAAGTGGTCTCCAAGTTGGGATGGTCCGTACAAAGTGGTCAAGGTTTGTTCTGGGAATTCTTACATGGTGGAGACTTTGCAAGGACAGCGGCTTCCGAGGGCTCTCAACGGGAGGTACTTGAAGAAATTTCATCCAAGTGTTTGGCAAGACGCTTGATAGGATATGACCGATTTAAAGCAAAAATCGCCCTTAGACCAAAAAATGGTCGGTGAAATGTCACATCGACCTTAGAATTATTTTTTAGACAACAATCTTTACTAAAAAACAGGGGGGCATATGTTCGCACCCAAAATTGGCACAGGGTCGATCAGGCTGACGCCACCGGTCAGACCGGTGTCCTTCGACGGTCTGACCGGTCGAGCGTCCTGTAGCCGATCCGGCAACGGCCACACCGGTCTGACCGGTGGGCCTGACCGGTCTGACCGGTGGACCCCGAGTCCGAGTAGAATTGAGGAGTCCTAACGAATTTCGAGTTGTAAAAGGATTTCTTGCGGGGCAAGACCTCCCCACCCTATAAATATAAAGGGCCACGGCCGTTTGAGGTGGAATCACCCAATCGATCATTATTTTCTACAACTTCTATCTCTCAAACCCTAGCTTTTCCAACCTCGTGCTTTTCTTGTTTGTCTCGACGACGATCAGGGACGTTCTGAGTGGCCTTGCCGACCTCAGAGTAACCCTAGGCGCGCCACCTCCGACGGGGTCCCTCCCGAGGCGGCAATCTTAGGTCTTCACCGTGCCTCTGCAGCCACCGGTCAGACCGGTGCCCCTGACCTGTCAGACCGGTCCGGGCAGGAGCTCGGCGAGTTCAGCGTTTCGACGTTTCCGCGCGATCTAGCGCTCGTGTGTGTTGACAAGAAAAGCGTCAACAAGTACATCTTATATTTCAGGTTCAGGAAGCTGGATAATCATCACCCTGCGGGCCACCATGCATGTACAGTAGAGAACACCTTCCATGCTTTGTGTATTCTGACACACATCCCTTGGGCCTTGGCTGTCCCATCCCATCCACTCAATCAGACCGGCACGCGGTACAGGGTCTTCAAATTCTTCACAGCTCCCCTCGAGGAAAGAAGAAAAGTCCCCACGGGCACGAGCACACAACGAAACCACCAGAGAACCACGCGCAAAGCGAGACTACCTGGAGAGATGCCACTCCACTTGGCATGCCGCCGCCTCCTGCTGCTCCTCGCCGCAGTCGCCGCCACCACGCCGGCGACGGTAGCGGCCGAGTCCAACCGCTCCTCCAACTGCACCCTGCTCCCTGACGCGGGATTCGTCCGCGCGGCGTTCTTGAACGTCGCCAACTTCACGCTGCCGTTGCCCGGCCGCCGCGCGTGCCGCCCGGTCCGGCGGCTCCCGTTCCCGTCGCGCGACCTCGCAGGCGCCGTGGATTGGGCCGAGCTGGGCAACCTGTCCAGCCTCCTCACCGTCGACCTCTCCGGCAACTCCCTCCACGGCGCTATCAGCAGCGCGTTCTGGCGCGCGCCGTTGCTCCGGGCCGTGGACGTCTCCCGCAACCGCCTCGGCGCCGCGCTCCGGTTCGACTACCCGAACACGCGCCTGGCGGCGCTGAACGTGTCCGGCAACCAGTTCGCCTCCATGGAAAACGTGTCCAACCTCGCCGGCCTGGAGGACCTCGACGTGTCGAGGAACGTGATCGCAGCGGCGCCGGTGGGACTGCGACAGCTGACAGGTCTGCGGCGGCTCGATTTGTCGTGGAACCGGATGTCCGGGAGGTTCCCCGACGACCTGCCGCCGCTCGACGGCCTCGTTTTCCTGAACATATCCTACAACAACTTCTCGGGCGTGGTGCCCAGCGACATCGTCGGCAGGTTCGGCCTCGACGCTTTCGTCCAAGCCGGCGGCGACGCGCTGCAAGTCGAGCCGCCGTCACGAGGCAGAAAGAAGCCCGCGCGCACGATCACCATCGCGCTAATCGCAGCCGGTGCAACGGTGACCGCGGCGGCGCTGGCGTTCCTGGCCGTGTGCGTGGCGTGCGGCCTGACACGTCGCTGGAGGAAGAAGAAGAAGGACGGGAACGCAGCGGTGTGGGAGGACGAGGAGGTGGTCGTGGGGGCGGTGAAGGTGGCCGCGGCGGCGCCGGTGGTGGTGCTGGAGCGGCCGCTGATGGAGCTGACGCTGGCCGACCTGGCCGCGGCCACGTCGGGGTTCGGGCGCGAGTCGCAGCTCGCGGAGACGGGCGGCCGCAGCGGCGCCGCATACCGCGCCGTGCTCCCCGGGGACCTGCACGTCGTCGTGCGCGTCGTGGAGGGACCCGTGGCGGGAGTTGGGGAAGACGACGACGAGGCCGCCACGGCCGCCGGGTTCCGGGAGCTCGCTCGGCTCAGGCATCCAAACATTCTCCCGCTCCTTGGTTACTGCATTGCAGGTCAGCTTACTCTATCAAATAAACTTTACTCCAAGAAAATAAACTTGGTTTTTTTACCATCCCAGCCAGTAGTAAAAACAATCAGATACAGTATAGTGTATAGTATTTCAACAAAACAAATGAATAAAATCACCTGATGTAAATAAATGGATAGAGACCATAGATGGGACATTGAAAACAATATTTTTTAAAACTTAAATTGAAAACAACATAGACTTTGACAGGAACACTGCTTTCCAAAAAGAAAAAAAAAGTGACAGGAGGAGCAAGTTGATTGTTCAATTTATCATTAAACTTGCTTCTGGAAACAAGAATAACGTAGCAGCGTTCACTGTCACATTTCTATCACAGCAGAGAAATATTCTACAAATTAAATTGGAACAATCTAACATCGAAACGAAGAAATTAAATGATATAGTAGTTGAACATTCTTTGATATTTGATTCCCCGCCTCTGTAAATAAATGTTACAGGAAAGCAAAAACTCCTCCTCTTCGAGTACATGGAGAAAGGCGACCTCCACCGGTGGCTCCACGAGCTCCCGGTGGGCAGCATGGACACGGAGGACATAGGAATCGACACGATGGAAGCCATCGACATCGTGGACAGGAAGCCCGCCGGCGACTGGCCGACTCGCTACCGCGTCATCCTCGGGATAGCCCGAGGGCTCGCGTTCCTGCACCAGGGGTGGGCAGGATCGTCCGGCGGGCCCATCGTGCACGGCCGCTTGGTCCCGACCAACATCCTCCTCGGCGACGACATGGAGCCCCGGATATCGGACTTCCTGCTGCACCACCCCACCGGCGATGAGACGCCGGAGGGCGACGTCTACCGCTTCGGCACCCTGGTGTTCGAGCTCGTGACGGGGCAGGCGAGGTGGAACGAGACGTCGACGAGCTGGGCGCGGGGCGTGATCCGGAACCGGAAGGGCCTCAACCTCGTGGACGATAGGTTGAGGGACGAGACGGCGGGGACGGAGGCGGAGAAGGAGATGGCGGAGTGTTTGCAGGTGGGGTTGCTGTGCACGGCGAGCTCGCCGGAGAAGAGACCCACCATGCAGCAGGTGGTTGGCCTTCTCAAGGACATCAGGCCGGCGCCGCCCGCCGGCGAGCCGCCGGCTTCATGATGCAATGATGGGCCGTGAGCAGCAGCTTTGTTCTTTTTTTCGCGCGGTGCAACTCCCAAATCCGAGAAGATTCGTGGTGATTCTTTTTGAGGCAGAGTAAAAAATACCGGAATGGTTTCTGTGCTCTGCTTTTGGAGCTCGCTTTCGTTGGGTCGCGTTGTTTCTGCCTTGTTTTGGTTGAAGGTAGGATGGCGCTTTATCGGTTGGTACAACAACTTTGTTGCGGCAGCAGGCAGCTGGGGGTGTTGTTGGAGTGCTTGTCACTGAGCACGAGGTGCCTGGAGTGAGAGTTCGTTTTGATTGCGCCCACATATATGCGCCTGACACATCCTGAGCTATTTGTCCTAACTGACCGGAATGGAGAACGCCAGATGTGCTGGCAGCATCCTGAGCTATTTTAAGGTAAACATCTTTTGATGCTGTTTAAATAGGAGTTGAAATTTTTTTCAACCCCTTTTGACCACTAATTAAAGGTATTAAATAAAGCAGTTTATAAAACTACTTCCACACCTCAATGTAAATTTCTGAGAGCAATCTAATGAGGGCTTTGACCACACGATTAGAGAATGGTTACTGTAGCAAATTATTAAATTAATTATACTATTAGATTCATCATTTAAAGTTGCACTCATATGTGAAAAGGTTTTGCAAATAAATTTTATTTAGTACTTCATGCATACAAGATTCCTTTCTCCGAAAAAATTTTAGAGGGAATCTAAACAGGGCCTTTGTACTGGCAGCATTATTTGCAAACCTAGGCCTGGTTTAGATGGTTAAAGTTTCTAACTTTTTTTCCACTCTCTCTCCATCACATCACATTAAATACGCCAAAAGACATATGTTCGGAGTATTAAATATAGGTAAAAAAATAACTAATTACACAGTTTGGATGTCCTTTGCGACACGAATCTTTTGAGCCTAGTTAGGTCATGGCAGGATAATATTTACCACAAACAAACGAAACGTGCTACAGTGTGCTACAGGAGTTCCAGCAGTTAAATTTGCAAATTTTTCAACCAACTAAACAAGACCCTAGTGAGATGGGGTAAAGAATAGTACTCCCTCCTTGGTTACGTTGTTATAAAACGATGACAAGTAATCGACGAGAGTAAGAAAATCAGACCGCAAGAGACACGAGATTTAACGTGGAAAACCCTCCCAACACGAGAGGGAAAAACTACGGGCGCCAGCCAGCAAGAACTTGACTATGATCGGAGTCCGGTTACAATCGCCAACGGCGGCGGCTTACAAGAAGACGAGAGAATCTATCTCCAATGGAAAACCCTACGATCGGAGTCCGGCCCAAGCCTCCGGCGACGGGCCTCCACTCCGCTCCGGCAGAAGTAGGCGGCCTTCTTTCTTGACATAATTTTGATCATCATTCAACATACATGACGTTTAGAACAAATGTTTTGGTTCATTTTTAGTTCAAAATGAACTAAAACATTTGTCTTGAACGTCATGTATTTGAGGAAGAAGGGAGTATTGGTAACATTTTTTTTCAGATATGTGAGCTAGTAAATTAATTGCAAACATTCCTAATATAATGTAGCTCACAGGAACGGCGCAGACGTCAATTGGTGATAGTGTGCCCCCATCATCCAATTTGGGTCCTCCCAAGTTATCATCAAAAATATATACACAAGTTGTTTTTTTTTCGACCAAAGGCATTACACTCAGCTTTATATTGAAAGCCTAAATACACATGTTGTTTAATTGAAGCCAATCACTTGCATACCCTATTTTAAATGTATATAGTACCTTCTACGTATTCTAGTCTAGGTACTTATAAAATGCATGCACGCAGGACGACTCAAGTCAAACACATAAAAAACTTAAATTCCGTCAATTTCAAAGATATTTGTCTATGTGTAAACGGAGGAAGTACCATGCAACTGCAAGTTCCGTAGGTTGAACTGGAGCCCTTTTCTTTACATAGATAGAGAGGTCAAGAAGTAGCTAAATATATAAATCCTGTCATCAAAGTTTTACATTACAAGAAATAGAGAACTCAACTTTATCTGTTGTATCTGTCGTAAACTCGTAACACATCTGTTACAATAATGGATGGAAAGTCTCAGAAGGAATTGAACACGTCACTGTTGCCAAGATGGTGATTTGTTGAGTATTATTGGACGAATCGGACCGTGAGTGGTAGCTTTGTAATCTTCTAGTTGTTTTAGTTGAAAAATCCATGCTGGAACACAGGATTCATAGACTCTTGTCACCTTATAGTGACGGTTCTGTTACTGTCGGGCACGTCCGGAAGGAGGAATGGGAGAGGTTGTGTCATCAGCTTCGAAAGGCCTTCTATACACCACCTGACACATGTTTTCCCTTTTCGCTTTTGCACCTCTCACTTCCATTTCAGCAACCTGGACAAGCAACTGATCACGCGTCTTCTCTGGGAATCAATTTAATCCGTTGAAATTAATGCAATATATTCAATAACCTGTTAATGTTAATATTTAGTTCTCAACAATCACTGTCAGACATACTTGATTTCACATGGGGCATATAAAATTAGAAAAGTGTGAATTGTTTGTAACAAATACAGGATAAATATCATTTAAGGCACGTTTTGGGTGTGTATGGTTAATCATTCTGAATATATTTTGACATATTACTGAAAACATTATTAATACTAAACGTTACTTTTGAAACCATCTTAGCCTACAGAAAATTTATTAGAAAACAGTAGGATCCTCCCTTCTGTTTCAGTAATGAAGAAAACTATGTGCGCATACTGTTGTGTAAACATCCACTTTAAGTCTAGCCGGTCGAAGCAAATTTGCATTGCTATCATGATCACTATCACTTAGCTTATTAGTCTGAATGAGTTTATACAATTCAACAACTCAATAAGCCATAATGAGGAGTCTGCCTTGCCTCTTAACGATGCCACAGGGAGCTAGCATGACCTGGTAGACTGCTTTGGTCGTACGTTTTTTACAAGGTCTACTTGCCAATTAGTGCCCCCCTGCTTTCTCTTTTGTTTTGTGACAGAATGAAGTTGATGTGTCGCGTTGAAGAGTATCAGTGATTACATATTGGCACACAGAATGTTTACATCAATTGATCCTGTTCACATTTCACTAGCTGAATAAATAAATTAATTAAACCATGAACATCTACACGGAGATTATTGGTAGTATCAAGGATCACCTACACCCCCATGACTAAATCTGCAAGGGTATAATTGTACCCTTTTCTTGCGGAATTCTTGTATTTTGAAAAAAACAAACAACTGTATCCGTTTTCTTTCTTATTAAATTCCATAGGTAAAATCCTCTGACAAGCTATACATATTGCTCTTTACCCGCCAAAAAAAACTATATTTGTTCTTTGAGAATACAAAGATCCCACAAGAAAACTAAGCAAGTCGTTCGACCCATTCAAAACAATCTTCAGAAATTCAACATAAGTTCGCTTGCGACCCAAAACACAGATTATACTATTATTGCCAGAACTATGTTTGGGAGGGCTCCAACTCACCTAGAGCTGCTCCACTCCAAAACTCTAGGTGGAGCCAACTCTAAGTAGAGTTGGAGCTGTTCAAAGTGAGCGTTTGGCTACAACTCCAAGAATAAAGAGCAACACAACCCAATGACATGTAGGTCCCGTCTGTCAGCTTCACACCTGCTCTTCGTCCATCTCCTTCACGCAACAGAGCACGGCCGGTTGGGAGGATAAGCCGGTGGGGAGGTTTCAGCCGGCTGCCGGGAGGGCGTAGTCGACACCGAGGTGCATGACGCGGCCGACGTCGAGCCTGCGGATCCCAGCACGGCAGCGGCAGAGGGCCAGGAGCCGGTCGGAGAGGTGATGCGGACGCCGGTTGGGGAGGTGCTGGCGTGCCGCGCTGGTGGAGCAGAGGTGCCGCGCTACTCCACCTGAATCCCGCCGCCGCGCCGTCCGCGTGGTAGCCGCCGCCGTCGCCCGAATCCCACCGCCGCGCTGGCCTTACCACCATGGCCACCTGCACCGGGACGCAGCTCCCCCGCGGTGGCTCACCTGTGACCCAAGCTCGACAAAGCCCAGGCGCGGACACGAGGGCGCACCACAGTGTGGAGCAGCTGCCTCCGGCGGCCAGTGCCGGGGAGGGCGGCGGCCGGTCATGGGATACTTGGGAGGGAGGGAGGGAGGGAGGCAGAAATTGGAGAGGGAGACCGGCGGATCCGGTAGCGGACGACGGCGGCGTCCAATGACCAGCAATGGCGAGGAGCAGAGGCCAGACCGGCGGTAGGAAGTTACATGGGGGGAGTTGCGGGGAGAAATAAAAGAAACATTGTTTTTAACAGTGGCATTGGTGGTAATTATCTACCAACTCCACAAGCAGGTTTGTATTATGGAGTTTTGGAGCTACAAAAGAGGTGCTCCAAAATTCCACCCCCATTTGCATTACAGCTCCATGGAGTTGACATCTCCATAGAGTTTTGGAGTTGAAGTGTTTAGATGAAAAAATAGCTAGAGTTCGGCTCTGGAGCCATGTCAAACACCCCCAAGATCACTCTGCGAGGAATGCAATTCTCTCTACACTGATGCACCTAAATTTAATTATCTAAAATTTATAGAGTAGTACCAGGAAGTACCAGTTTGATCATCCCAACAACTTTATTTATTTATTTCTATTTAATTAGTTGGTGAGAAAATCTTAACACGAGGTACTACCCAGTACCTTCTGGTACTATTCAAGTATCGTAACAAAACTCTTAATTATCAGTAGTAACTTGTCCAAAATAAGCCCACAACAGATGTAAGTATTTTAACTTTATGTTATTTGCATGTATTTTTTCTTAGGGAAGTTATTTGCATGCATTTCTTGTAATGGTTTTTTTTGGCAAGTTCAAAGAAAACTCACAATCTCACATTATTCTTCGATCGGATATCCCAGGATTAACATTGGCGGAACCACGTACGGGATCAAACAAACCCAGGCCTCTCGCGCATGGCTACAAAAACGCAGCCGTGCAAATGCGTCGCACCTGCCAGACAATGCACGGGACAACCTGCCAATCCTGTCGCGCTCACCTCGCATTGTCACATGTATCCTGCACGTACTGCCCGGAGACCAGCCGTGCCGCGTCAACCACGCAAGCCAACCGTTGCGGCCGGCGGGAACGCGATGGCATTTTCCGCTAGGTCCGATCAGTCGGTCGGTCGCCGCCGCCGTGTCAGCTTGCCATCGCCGCCGGGACCTGTCACCTTGCGCCTGGTGCCGTTCCGCCCATGGAATCGGAGACGGCGAAACGCCCGGCGCGCTGGCTCCAATCCGTTGACGGGCAGGAGTCATCGCCGCGGTGGTCGTTGTTCTTTTGGAAGTATTGGCATCGATCACCTCGATGGCTCGATCTGCCTGCCTGCGTGTCACGCGCCGGCGCTGATGCGACGATACAAGTTCACGGTGGCGATCATCCTGCATGGTCGGGATTGGGAGCTACGGCAGGGTAGCTAGGGTTTCGGCAAGTCTATCTTGTGGTGCCATACACGACCGTCTCTCTCCTTTCAGATTGCCGATTGCACTGTCTTGGCGCCCCCAAGACGCACGGCATCAAGTGGCAATCTCAGCAATCTAAATGTGAAGAGCACGGAAACTGAACACGTTGACTGGTAATCGGTTTCCGTTTCTCTGCGGGCCGGGACAAAAAGGAGGAAACACATGAAAATATCGATGTCCATTTGAATGAGCCGCGGATCATCAACTAGAGTAAAGTTCCAGCAGGACGTGTGAATGACCTGCGGACGCGGATGGAAATGACCAGGCTAGTTTCCTGCTGTACCATATTTAGGACAGTCTCAATAGAAATTTCATGAAGAGTTTCATGATATTAAATTTTATGTCATAACCAATTTTGCTGATGTGACAACGAGGAAGTTTCAGGGATGCGAGAAGAATTTTATCTCCGTGAAACCTCACAAGCACAATAACCTAGTTTTCAGTCTAAGGAACTGTGTAATGAAATTGTGCATTGAGTCCGGCCTTGGTAATATTCTACATGTGCCATTGATCCTAGAAACTGAGCCATGTATGCTGATTAGGTCGAGAACTCTTCATTTTGGCTGAGTTTCAAGCCGATCTGATGTGCTTTCATCAAGCTCAAAGCGTTGTACCCTCTGCTAATAGACAATAAACTCAATGAAGTGTCGCCCCAAGAGGATGTCCATGATCCTGATTGTAAAGATGGCTGAACGTGATACCCGCTAGGGTTCACGGCTCCGTGTTAAATAGGCTCGGGAACAGCCCTCGGCGGCCTGGCTTGTGCAAGAGGAAACTTCTTTACAAAGAAATACAGCACAACCTTCTAGAGAAGGGAAAATTTGTCTTATAGCATCGAAAGATCGTTGTTTCCGTGAAATACCATCCAAAGTTTGTCGTTCCATAAAATAGTACCGAATAAATGTTCCATCACCGAAAAATAGCATTATGTTACATCCAAAGCAAACACCGTCTCCTCCGTCAAAATCGAGCCTCCGCCGGTTCGCCCCCTTCTCCTTTGCTGAGGCGACGCAAGCGCGCTGCTCCACCTCGACCGGCCACCTCGCCGTTCTTCCCCGACGAGCTCTTCGTCGGCGGTGTCCTCCTCCCGCTCCCCATCTTGCCCCTGAAGTCAGCAGTCAAGCAGCTCCAGGTGTGCCTCCTCCCACGCCTCACCGTGCCAAGCATCTCCTCTTCCACCTCACCTCCCTCTGCTCCCTCTCCTCCACCAGCGAGTGCGAGCCGGGGTGTCGCACAGGGAGGGGACGGCGAGGGAGGGCGACAAGCTTCTCCTTCAGGTGAGCGCCGACGAGCTTTCTGTTCTTGTGCGTTTATAGCGGCGGCGGCCTCCTGTCAGCGAACACCAGCTCGGAGGCAGAGGGTGCAGGCTTGACCGTAGGTTTCCTGATCTGCCAGACCGAGCTGGATTTGCCCATTGGCACGCCGCTGCCAGCTTGGCTGGGGCTTGCTGCCCACCGCCGTGGCGGAGCGACCTCATTGCAGGAGTTGCTGCGCAAGCATGGCGTGTTGCTGACCTTCCACGCATGCAGCCGCGTCTTTGACGACATGTACCCGCCGCCAGTGGCCTCGCAACACTACAAGAAAAACACCGATTTGTGACGCAATCTAATTTTGGCGTCATTGATTTATGACGTTCCTGGCTGATCCCGTCATTAAATTTCACTTCCGAGCAAATTTAGTGACAAAAAAACTGTCGTCATAACGGTTGCTACTGTAGGTAGACAATCATTGTTACATGCTGGTTTTATGATGCCATAACCTCCGCAAAAATGTCATAACCCAACTTTAGTCCCACATTTAATCATTATTTTATAAATAGAGTGTTCCAAGTGGTCATAAAATTCAAAAGAGTCCCACATGTAAGCATTCTTTTGAAAATAGAGTGTTCCAAGTCATCATAAAATTTTGCAGGATCCCACATGTAAGTATTTGTTCAAAAATAGAATGTTCCAAGTTGTCATAAAACTTAAAAAGGTCCCAACCTAAAAAAAAGGGTCCCACAAGATCACAATTTAGTATGATAAAAAAGGAGAAAAATAAAAAGGAAATAACGTAAATAATTTGCCATCACGGGGTTCCAACCGAAGACCTACAAGAACAAAACAACACTATTTACCACTACACTACTTTGGTTATGTAACTTATTTGTGAAACTATATACTTGTGTTCGATATTTTCTCCTGAAATCGTATAGCGCCACGAACACCACGTGGCCGCCCGCGCAAGGTCACCGGGCAGGCCAAGTCGCACAATGTTGCAAAAATAATTTGCCATCAGAAGGGTTCGAACTAGAGACCTACAGGAACAAGATTGCACTATTTACCACTGCACCACTTCTTAGTTGTGTTAATTTTATGGGAAATATTATTCTTATCAGTTTCAAGGGAATTCTTTACAGCGACCAGGTCCCATGTAAGTTTCAGGTGAGTCTTTAATATAATTACCTATCGAATGGATGGCGAAACGCTTCACTACCTTCGCAAAGACTTTTGACTTTTCGACTTTTGCTACGCAGATCTGCAACGACTCCTGGTAGGGATGGCGGATTCTAGCGGCAATGAGAGGGTGGTTTATGCGCCACCTCCTGGCTACAAGAGGATGGAACAACACGACAAGGTCAGTCCTTTGGTTTGAGCCGCTATATATTCCCTTAGGGATGTGATTTCTAGATTTGGGGATCTAGCGGATTGATGAGCATATACAATAGATTCAGATTTCATCATACCCTCAGATTTGCACTCTGATTGGGTTAGAAGTTAATAAACTATAGACAGTTCATAGGTGTTAGATTCAGTTAGTTTTTCAATTTGCATCATTTTATGGATTGATAGGTTCTTATATTTTACTAGCGTCTGGAGGTGGTTCGGCTCAATGATTTCGTTACATCAGCGCCTTATCCTTGTGGATCCTTATAACAAGTGCGAGCATGGATATGCTCTCCTTGTCAGGGAAAGCTTCTCTGCCTTGTCGCCGGTATGGAACCTGAGGTCAGGTAAACAATAATTTGTTTAAATTTCAATGGACTTATAGTACTTGTGCTCTTGATGTTAGTGTTGCAAATGGACAATGTATGAACATATATGTATTTGGTGTCTGCAGCCTGAAGGAAAACAATGTCGGTCATTTATTTGGATCGATCCTGAATGTGATGACAGGACTAAAGCTGTTCTGAATAAGCTAATACTCAGGAATAGCAAAAGTTGAAGAGGAAGCAAGATCATGGAAAGAAGAATGCGGAAAGGCTAACATGAAGCTTGGGGATACTGAAAAAATGATGCTTGAAGATACTATCGCGAGCTTCAGAAGGTTAACAAGGGTAAGCCAACCCAGCTGGAACTTATGCAGGTGTTCATGGAAATGGAATCAAACAATAGGTAGTTACAATTATTAGAACAATTTCTAACGATGAGTGGCCATGACATGCCATCTTATGAAACTTGTTGCTGATGTTTACTTCAGGTCTGCAGGAGGCCAGACATAGTATTAGGGATCTATATGCGGGGAGAATTGCCGATCTGTTGATGTCTTAAGAAACTTGTTGCTACCTGATCATTTTATGATGTTTGCTACTTGGTGGTGTGAACTTTGTGGTGATGAGTTGCTTTGAGATGCCATCTTATTATACCGATTGGGTTTAATCTATTCCAGATTGATTCGAGCATACTCACCATTCTGAATTCACACGTGTTGCATAACTACAGAACTGGGTAAAAAACAAGGTAGAGGGAGAACAATGGAGGTGTCATCGCCGCGACAACAAAACCATGACCCCTGTCTCGAACCAGGCACTGTCGAGCGTGCCATGACACGCCATCTTAAGAAACTTGTTGCTGCTGATGTTTTGCGAATGAGTGGAAACAATTGGCAAAGGTCCGATATAATGATGTTTTGTGAAAAAGACCTTCATGATGTAACAAATACGTCTATCTGTTCATGTCATCTTAATTGTTGCTGCTGATGCTTTGCGAATGAGTGGAAGTAGTTGAGGAAGATCCGATCTATTGATGTTTTGCGATAAGGACCTTCCTGATGTAACAACTACATCAGCCCCAACCACAACACGGAGCGGTTCTCGTAAGTTGGCGGGTGAAAAACCCGCGCTGCAGCCAAAAAATAGATTTCCCACAGCCTGCTGCCCCCAAAGGGTAAAAAGGAGAACCGACATGGTATATGTATATCATTTCTCTCGACACGGCGTACACTACAGCAAGAGACTTGCCGGCACCACGTTCCTGTTGGTTGTGGCAAAGACGAGAGCTAGCGTCAGTGCGTAGATCTACTCCTGCAGGTGGCGGGAATGGTGAATCATAGCGGCCCTAGCGGCGAACAGAGGCGCAACACTCGCTCTGGTCAGGTCAGTCCTCTATTTTGCAATGCTACTTTCACCTGTAATCCTATGTAATGGAAATTCTAGATTTGGGGATCTGGGTTAAGAGACTACATCCTGACTTCGGATTACCCTCTTGCATTAGGATTTTATTAGTGCCTAACGGTGTTTGGAGTAGACTCTGATGGCTCCATAGCACCGACGCCTGATCGTGAAGTTATCATTCTTGATCGTAATGATGACAAGTGCAAGCACATGATGCCTGTTCATTTGAGGTATGGCTGGACAAGCGTCAACCCTGGGCATCGGTATGTATGCTACTGCGAGGTAAACGATAACTTGTTTTACTTCTAATAAATTTTGCTTCTGCTTTTGATGTTAGTGTTGTTAATCACTAATTGTATGAACTTAATCGGTGACTGTAGATTGATGGAATGAAATGTGCATCGTTTAGGTGGATAGATCCTAAATGGGATATTAGGACTCTAACAGTTATAGAGAAACTGATGAAAATGAAGGAAAAAGATGAAGAAGAAGCAAGGTCATGGAAAGAAGCGTATACAACTGCTAAGGAGGAGGCCAATGCCAAATTAGTTGAGCTGAAGACGATGATGCAATACTACAGGGAGGCAACCAGTAGCCTGTTTGAGATAAGAAAGAAAATGAGAAACAATACTATGATGTTTGACTTAGGAAAGGGTAACGATAACAGGTACCTAAATGCTGAAAACAATGCAAGGATGTGGAGGAAGAATGTGCAAAGGCTAACAAGGAGATTGAAGAGACTGTCTCTGAGCTGCAAACAGTGAAGGGACACCTAGATTCTGCCACAATTGTGGTGAAGAAGGTGAAGGAATTGTTGTGACAGACCTCATATAAGAGGTCACTCAAGGACAACAATGATGCATAATGTGATGTGTCATGTTATTGCTAGGTGGATGGTTCAAATTTGGTATCGATCAAGGCGCCGGGCGCACCATCGATCAAGAAGCGGCACCTCGATTAGTGGTAACTGCTACTAGTAGGAGGAGTAGAAGGAGCATAACAGTGGCTCTGTTTATCTTTTCTTTTACTACTATTTTTTTCAAGGTGTTGGGTTTTATCGTTGCATACTACTAAAATGTAAGACGTTGGGTTTTCCTTGTAAAATGTTGCGTACCAGTGATAGTTTAATATGGTCTGACAGAATACTGCAGAACAAACTTTTGACTGTTGTTCATCCGGTGTGATTAAGTAGAACTACTACTATTTTTTCTGTGTAAGATGTTGGGTTTTAACATTGCGTAGTAGTTTAATCCGGTCTGACTGAATATTAAAGAACATAACATTATTATTACAAACAACATAATCCAAATACAAAAGACACAAATGCATACATAAGCATTGATTACACATGAGGATGGATCGATCCACTATCGGTGGAAGTACAACGATATGCTCTGAATGACATACTACTACAATCACGGCCTCATACTACTACCATCACGACATACTACTACCATCATGAGCTCATGGCAATCCCGTCACTACACGGAGTGCAGCAAAACGTGCATCCTGGAGCAGATACTCCTCCAAAGCGTGATGCCTCGCCCTTGTATCCCACAGCCAGGCGGGTGATATGGCGATGACATGCGCATGTAATAGTAGGTCACAAATGGTCCATTGCCTGTGACCTCTCTGGAAGAAAGGGCACACCCACATGCCTTGGTCCCAAACACGGGCGGGCCCTGCCTACTGAAGCCAAGCCAACACTTGCCGTTTCAGGTCATGCAATTCATATTCTTCAATGAGCACTGGCCATGGGGGTGGTATTTTAACTGATAGTAGTAGTGGTGGCGGATTGGGTCGTAGGAGAAAAGGTGGTGCCATCAGGTTCAGCTGATCCTAAGCTGTCGTTGCCAGCGGCTGAAGTGGAGGTGCCGATGCTAGTGGAAGTGGAGGTGCCGATGGGGCCGGGTGTTGATGTGGTGCCAATGCCAGTGGTTGAACCGATTCCTGGTGAGGTGCCATTCGGGCCGGTTCCTCCCGCTTCCCTGACTCCTTCAAATTCCATGATCCGTCCCTTCCTTGCTCGACCATTCTCAACGTACTGCATACACAAAATGAAGAACAATCCCGACATAAGCTAACAATATGACCATCTCAATACCTTGCATATATAAATTAAACAAGATTAGCAAAGAAAATGACCTCTCGAGCACCCCTGAATAATAATTGAGAAATGCAAGACGAGGAACCGATGAGTATTGGCCTTGCCTTTCAAGAACACTGTGCCGCACTCGCCTATTTATTAAGCACTACGGCGGGCACACGAGCTCGATCGGTGTGCCATTGCCAAAGTTGCAATGGAAAACAGGAGATGCTCATAATATAGTAAGGCCTAAGCGTGCTATGAATCTAGCTAGGTCAGAATCTTCAGTGGTGCACATCGGTTACATGTGTGCACGACGGGTGTCACGGGATGAGCCCGACGTGTGCATATATGATATATGTGTTCATTTTAGGACTGTCTGGTGCACAACACAAGAAAGTCCTACGAGAAAACTCACACTGCATCAGCTACGTCTAAGAGTTGTAGATTCCCTTTGGATGGCGAGTTTGATGCAAAGTAGATGTTACCACCATTGAGTTTTGATAGTTTTAGGCGGCAACTGCATCAGGAGAAAGAGATTAGTTGTTGTAAGGTTGCACAATGTGATTTGGTCGATCGGATGGTCCTTGTGTTGTCCCACTCACGGTGCAGGATGACAAGACAAGTCCTACTCAATCAGGTATGCTGCGTGAGTCATGACTGAAAAGGTGTGCGAATGGTCTGGATTCACACTTGTTGATTTCCGCAGGCCTCGAAGACTGGTGTGTATATATATATATATGTTGGTGTGTCCGTGTGTGTATGCGTGTCTGTGTAAAATTAGCATGCATAAGAGCACAAAATGGCGTCTCGAATGGGCATTTGGGGACGACACGCTCGTACAAGTTGATGCACGTGTCGATCATTGAGAATTGTAGTTAAGGACTGGTATCAGGCGTTAACCGAACTTGTGTGCACACCTGCACTAATGAAGGGACACGTCGGTTTTCAAGACATGTCAATCATTGTGAATCACACTTAAGGACTAGAACCGGGACTTCATGAACAGAATGTGGGCACACCCGCATTGAAGGGACGTGTCCATTCTGACTGGTAACTGATGTCCACGAATGGGCTTTTCGGGATGACACATTCACTCCCAATATAATATATAAGAGACAGTCGATCATTGCCATTTGCGTTCATGGCTTTAGACGCTAAAATGTTTCCTTTGATGAAGTCGACTTCTTAGTCTCAATCCAAGAAGCAAAAGAAGAAGGAACCATGGGGCAGTACAAGGAAGTTGGTACATTCTTGATGGGAGGCCGTCAATGGAGCCTGCTATCCTACATGTATGAAGGATCATCTGTGGAGGGCTGTACCTGACGACATTGCCATCGTCCTCGTTCCCGTGCACAAAGCCCAAATGGTATGTGTCTCATTACTGCTATGAATAAAACACACATTCACACATGGCGATACGCTCGCATTATTGTTTGTCAAAAGCCTGTGACCCGATTGCTTCCACGTAGGTGCGAGTATTGTTGCGTGTGATGGCTGGAGACCCTAACGATGAAGATGATACATTTCAAGTTCAAGTTACAACATAAGTTTATTTCATGGATCCGGATTATCTACAAGAAAGAGGCTTTGAATGTCTGGTCGAGCATCATGACATCGAGCGCGTGAGCTCCTATGAAGAAGATCGCATACACATAACACGCGTTGTTACAATACCAGAGGACGACTGCATTGAAGTTCCTCCTCCATCATGCAGAAGCATATGTGAAAGCGTTGCAGCCCAAGCCCCTGTGGACATTGTCTTCAATGTAGAAGAAGATGAATATGAGCATATGAGCATTACGTGCCGATGTGGTGACACTATCTTGTGTGATGGAGGAAATGCTCTATGGCCCAGGAGTGGAGTCAAGCTCTGAATCTGTTACAATAAGAAACACACAACCTGATGGCTTCTTGCTTCTAATCAAATATGCTAGGGAAGGATCCCTCTGGAAGGAGGCTAATTTATGGGACACCCCTGCTAATGCCTGACATTTGTTACTCTCAATCACCGACATGTACCATGTCGAAAGGTTGAAGCTGGACTGTGCGTCAAAGATGTCGGACATGGCAAGCATGGAAACCTTGAGCACATTTCTACGATGAGCAATTGAGACTAACTACACCCAATTGCAGGAGAAGTGCATGTCTATCTTAGAACAAATCTTTCTGAATGGAATACTCACATACGATTGGACGTTCGTATGCATTCATCATACATAATTTATACACGATCTCCGTAGAAGATTAGCTGGAGGGTGGAGGTACTAGGGTCCCCTGTAGTCTATAGTTTTATTGTTTTATTTAAGTGTGTTTAGTCATGTAATAACCAGTCAAAACAGTACATTAAATTATTGTAGTGAATTACATTTGTATTGCAAATATCAGATCATCCGTCCAACATGAATATGAAATAGAGGATAATCCTATGTGTGCTTATTAGTGCCATGATCCACGGTGGCACGTACAACCCTGTCAACAACCTGCCCATCTACGTATGGTCACTGACGTTTGGGTCCAACAGCCAAGCGGTCCAACGTGCCAGTGGCCAAGGTCTGGCGGTGGTTTCCAAAGTCTTTCATTTCCCCCTCCGGACTAGAAAGGCGGGATCTAAATTTTTGAATTCCCCGCTCCTCCTCCTGGTCCTCCCCATTATATAAAAAACAAAGAGGGAAACAAGGCGGCTAGGCCTCCCACTTCCCACCTTGTAATTCCAAAATTAGGGGATCTTCTCCTCTACCACCGAAGAGATCTAGTAGATATGCGATAGAAATAGCATGGCTACGAGCGGCGGCATTCCTCTGCTACGAGTGGCGGCCTTCCTCGACGACGTCCTTGAAGCTACAACATGGTTCGAGGCCTTGCTCCATCAGCTTCCCGGAGGCTGACCCTAGCGGCTGTAAATCTACAACAAGTGCCAAGAATATCGTGTTCAAGGCGCATGTTCGAGATGCTAAATCGAGACAGCATTCAACACCTCCTTCCCTTTGTGTTCGTCAGGTCTACGGTCTCCTCCTTGTATTGCTAAATTCAGTTAGACAACTTCCCCATGCTCTTTAGTATTCAATAATGTTCTTTCATGCTTGGGTGATTGTGGATCTACTGTACCCTATTGCAAGTAAGCCTGGGAAAGGTTCGGTTTTAAACCGATTCCAACAGTTTGGTTTTCCTAATTGGTATTGGTTGGTTTGGTGAATTATGTGGTGACATATATAATGGTTGGGTTTGGTTCGGTTTAGCAAATTTAATAGTTTGGATCGGTTTGAAATGGTTTGAATTGGTTGTCTGTGTCACCTATGTCAAAGCTGGACCCTAAAACTAAAAACTCGCGTTCACACCTTAAAATTTCAACGAATTTGACTAAAACTTGTTGGAAATGTCTTAGAGTGACAGTCTGCTACTTTGTGCAAATTATTATACCTAGATCCACACGGGGCCGCACATCGAGAGCCGGACCCTAAAACTCAAAGCTCGCGTTCACACTTTAAAATTTCAACGAATTTGACTAAAATTTGTTGGAGATGTCTTAGAACGACAGTCCACTACTTCGTACAAATTATCATACCTAGATCCACACGTGGGCCCCACGTCGTGAGTCGGACCCAAAAACTAAAAGCTCGCATTCACACCTTAAAATTTCAATGAATTTTGACTGAAATTTGTTGGAAATGTCTTAGAGTGACAGTCCGCTACTTTGTGCAAATTATCATACCTAGATCCACAAGTGCGCCCCACGTCGAGAGCCGGACCCTAAAACTAAAAGCTCGTGTTCACACCTTAAAATTTAAACAAATTTGACTGAAATTTGTTGGAAATGTCTTAGAGTGACAGTCCACTACTTTGTGCAAATTAGTGTAGCTAGATCCACACGTGGGCTCATCTTAAAAGCTAAACTTATGATATATGGGGAAAATAGGTTTTATGTGACATAGAACCGACTTGAGATATAAGTTTGGTTTGTGGTCTTTTACACCACTTAGTTTGTTTGGTTTGGATATATAAGAGAAATGATTTGGTTGGTGTGGTTTAAAATTAATTTTCTTTTATGCATGGTTTGGTTTGGTTTTGAGGCGGTTCTTGAATCATTGGCAGCCATAATTGCAAGACAACAAGAGTTTGTTCCAAGTATTTGAGGTTTGTGTTGACATTTCTTAATGTCACCACTAGTTGTACACCTAGAGGGAACGTGTAAGATCAACTGGGTACACCGACGGGTACGAACGAATCCCCAAGCGCATGGATATACCGTTGTAGCACTTCCCTAGGGAAAGAGTATTCCAAGGGTTATCAAATTCATAGGACGGATGAGCTGTGGCTCCTAGCCCATCTAGTGGTCTAAGGACACAACTCTTATAAGGTAGGATAGGTAGAATTGACCTGCTAATAGGGTGCAAAGTCTAGCACAGTCTCTCTGGTATGAACACTTGTTTCGGGCGTCGGTCCCCCTTGTCTTTAAAATGCTCGAGGCGTTCCGACCTGTGGTTCTACGCTGTTCCCAGGTGCGGAGGGTTTCAAAGGGTCCAACGCTATCACTACCACGGACTACCTCTATCGGTACGTGAGGGCACAGGGCAAATGAAGGATAACCCATAGTCTATACACCACGTCTACACTACTGATTACTACAATAGCCTGACTTTGTCTGATGTCCCAGAAGCCCTACTATAGCACTCCGTATAAATACAGAGTGACGAACCCGCGGGGAGATACTGGCACTAGCTCAAGATAACAACTATCACTTATGCAAGATCACAATGCACTTTGGTCTAATTGGAGCAATGCAGGAGCATCAACTTTATTCTAATAGACAAGCTATCATGCAAACGGAATGTAGACTTATGATCCAATTCTACAAGATCGAAAGGGTCGTGTTCGAAGAACACGAGCCTCTAAATCAAGAACGAACGAAGAACACAAGAACACTTCACCTATGCATGCATATGACTTTAGTCTAAATAGAAATTGTTGAAATACTCACTTTACTCTAAATGAAGAACAGAGGCACCCACTAAGTATCGTTCTTGAGGAAGATGTCATGAACATGACATGGGCCCAAGCATTCCCCCTCACTTTCTAGCAGTAATCCTATACAAAGAGCTCTCCTCTCCTAGGGAGAGAGGCCACAAAGCCAAAATGAAGGAGGAGGAGAAGTGTGTGTAGAAATGAGAGCCCCTCCCCTTCTATTTATAGTCAAGGGACATGGATGCCTTGGACGCGAAATGTCACCAAAACACCCCGAAATGCAGCAAGTGACCGATGAGAGAATAACACATGGAGGGTGGAGATCAGCCGAACCAAGGTCGGTTGGGCCGATCTAGGGATCGCCCGATCCCTAGGAGCCACCACTCGCAGTGTGTTTCCTCTGAGATGTTGTCCTATGGGCCCTTGAGTCTTTGGTAGATGCACTTCAAGTTTGGAGGAAGTTTGGGTAGCAAGTGGGCCCATGAATCCATGTGATGTCCACGTGGTGGTACATGATTCGTTGGGCTTGCCTCTCTTGGATTGGTGACATCATTGATCCAGGTGAATCCTATGTGGCAACCCCTCATTGGCTGAGCTTGAAGTACTTGGATCAAAGACTTATGCTTTTGCTCTCATTCCTAGTGCTAATTGCCTGTATTTGCATAATCACCAACACTTGTGGAAATAATTAGTTTAAGCCATATTCTAGTGTTGATCAATGTTTCTTATGCCAAAATGTAAGTGTTGACGAGTACAGAATGAGTAGATAACAGTTGTCAACAGTTTGTACAAATTTGTAGATGAAATTATTAGATTTCTTACTGATGCTCTTTGGCTTTGAATACTGTTGTCACATGCTTGCGTGTTTGTGGATCTGATGTTCTCTATTGCAAGAGATTGTTCCTAGACAACTTATTTGAGATTTATAGAAATTAATAGATGAAATTATTAGATTGCTTATCCATGCTCTTCGGCTTTCCATATTTTTGTTGCATGCTTTGGGTGATTATGGATCTACTGTGATTGTTCATGTACCACATTGAACTTAATAGATGAAATTGCTTCTGATTGCGAATGATCTCAACCCTTACCTCTTGTTGTACTTGTTTCAGCGGGTCAAAACGTCAACATCTATAGTCACTCCTGTTCAGACCTACTCCAGGTAACGAACTTAACACCTTTGTTTCCTTAGTTCGAACCAATTACAAGATCCTAATTTGACTTGGGATCCATTGTTGCTAGACGGAACGTGCAGAGGCAACAGAGTACTCAAGAATGTGTATCAAATACTTATGCATCAGTGTTGATGAAGAGCAAGTTGATGCTCCCAAACAGGATGGGTTGGAACTTCGACAACGGTTTGTTGCTCACCAGAAATAATTATGTAGCATGAAGAAGAAGACAGAAGAATCAGAATTAACTCTTAAAATGCAGTCGGCTAAGATTAAGAGGTTGCTGAAGCTAATTGCAGATAATGAAGACCTCCTTCGTCTACTGCTTAGCAGTAGAAGATGAAGATGTTAAGATCAATGTTCCACTGTATCTTTAGATTATGACCTGGATTTAACTTGGTTAATCTATGTTCTTTGTGAGTCTGATATCCTGTAATAGTTTGTGATATGTGATGAACAATATGGTCATGCTTGATAGGAAACATCAGTTTGTTTTATTGTATAAACAAATATGTGTTGATTACTATTTTGTCAACCAGATCAGAATTGAAATGAAATCAATTAGATTTGATGCATGATTAGTTAATTTAATATGTTGGTCTTCAGTGGGCTTAGCCCACTTATAATTGGGCCAGAAGTCAATTTTAATCAAATTAATGTGACATAAAGAGCCGGAAAGAATGTGCACAATTGTTGGACTCAACCCAACAAAAATTGCACCCATGAGAATCAAATTTAGGCCCGAATCAACAACAAATGAGCCTATCGATATCATTTTTGGGTTATCTGAACAACACCTGCCTACAGGAATAATTTTAGGCCAAACCCAACAACAAATGGGTCAAATTTGTTTTATGACGATACAGTTCGTCACAATTTGCATGCCACATCAGATTCTGTCCAGCGTGGTAAAGCTACAGAAACCAAGTTATGACAATTTGTAGTTACGATTTGTACGTGTCATTATATTAGTGATGCGGTGAAGTAAGGTGTCGTCACTAATCGTGGTTTGTGACGCTCGATTAATGACAGAGGGTTTTTGTAACAACCGACGTCATAAATCATGATTTATGATAAGAAACGCTCTTTTTTGCGTCACTAGTTGGCGTTTTCCTTGTAGTGCAACTCATTCCGACCCGGCAACAGCTTCCTCGCACGCTGGCATCGGCCGCTACCTGTTGCGCCACCCAACTGCTCCACACCGGCCCGAAATCCATGTCAGTGCATGCCAGTCATGGGCTCGTGGCTGGCACCCGCCACGCCGGCCAGCTGGCCGCTCTGCTCCGACCCGATGGACTCAAGCGTTGGCGTCCCCGATTGCACACAACAGCGCGCGAGCTTCCCGTTGCGCCCACCATTGCCCCGCCGACCACCCGCACCTCGAGCGCTGCCTGCAGTCAGGCCGAGCATGCCGCCTCACCTCCAAGAGCCACCGACGGCCACGCCCGCCTTGCCTCCTGGTGCATGGCCACCGCACTCCTCCTCTCCCTAGTCTATTTGTCACGTACGAGCTTGCTCACACCCGGCCCCTTATCCACCTCAGCTCGTCCGCTCCACTGTGGGGCCCACTCGGGGGTAGGATGGGGAGTGGGAGAAGAGTGGAGGATGCCGTCGGTGAAGAGCTCTGAAGGACCGATAAGGCGAACCAGAGAGGGGGGGAGTGAATGGGAGCCGATAAAAATTCTTCTCGAAGGAGATGAGAACTCCAACAAGACGAACACGGCTTCCAACTTACGTCTCCGACCCAACTACCCAAGTTGGCCAAGACCACGCAGCCACTGGAATGCTACTGGTCCTAGGAACCAACACTCAACCTTCCGAGTCAAAACTCACCAAACCACAGCGGAAACTTGCACGGCTTGCTGCCTGAGCTACACCGGTCAGACCGATGGACTGCGCCGGTCAGACCGGTGACACCGGTCAGACCGGTGGACAGAGCCGGTCAGGCCGGTGGCTACAGCAGCCGCACAGCAAACGTTCCAGGAAGACTCAGTGAATCCTCTAGGCCCTGGAACAAAAACCACCACGAAACACAACCTGTGAGGAAGAAGAACCCCTCACAAATCCTAGCAAAACAACTCCAAACACTCCAAGAACTGAACGGCAGGACCACGGGACAAAACCACACGGACAAGGCTGTTCCCCGAGACAAAAACCCACCAAGGGCTAGCACCGGTCAGACCGGTCAAGAGCACCGGTCAGACCGGTCGTGCCTGGGCAGCTCGGGATGAACAGCGCCCGCGAGTCAACTCCTCCAAATCCAACTCCCGATCTCCCGATCCGCTCCACGGTTTTGCACAAGACTTTGGGGATAGTAGGAACACCTCATGGGTACTCCATAGCCAAGATTTGGTCCACCAAAACTTGTCAAATCAAGAGGAATCGAAGAAATCCCACCAAGAACGCCTCTAACCCTAGAGCCACGAAAACCCCAAAATCGAGCCCCTTTGCTCACGGATTTGGAAGGGGAATCAAAGGGTAAAGAACCACGAAGGGTTCATGCATACATCCCCCACCAAAACCCAAAGAGAAAGGCCTCGAAATCACTCCAAGAAAATCGCCAAGAAAGGGCTCCGAAAATCACCAAAAAGGAGAAACGGGAAAGACACATCCAAGCCTTGAGGAACCACGCCGAATCATCTATACATACCAAAGAGGTTCATACAAGGTCTAGCTTGCCGCCCGATCATCCTTCCCTCACACAAGATCTCACCATGAAGCTCTCAAGCTAGTCCTACGAAAATCCTAAGAAAATAGGAAGGAAAATAGGAAAACCAAATGAGCTAGGGTTCCAAGAGATGGCTGCCATCCTCTCACCACTTGGGTTATATGGAGGCAATTGAAAGGCTAAAATACCCTTACTAGCTAACTAGGGATACATGCCCCTCGAGGGCGAAATTGGAAGTCTTTGTCTTCGCACCATCGGACGGATGCCCAGCAACCGCAAACTTGCTTAGCCTCGACGCAAGCCTTGCGATCCCGACGCGTGTCCTCCGCTTCGAAGATTCCGGACTGCGTCGTCGCACACCGGTCAGACCGGTGCTCCTCACCGGTCAGACCGGTACCCACCGGTCAGACCGGTCAGACCCACCGGTCAGACCGGTCTGGAGCTGCTGCACCTCCGTCTTCGGTTCTTCGGTCTTGGCTTTGTGGATCAACCAAGGAACCCAGTGGTTTTCTGGTGAACCACCGGAAACCCCGCGAACTCGGTGTAGCCTCCGCCAATCACCACTCATGACTCGGCTCCCACGTAGTCCCGGCTCGACCTTGGTTTTGAGGCTCAACCAAGAAACCGTCCATGACTTCATCTTGCCGTTCTTGCCACCATGCGGCCCGCACTTGACCCCGCTGGCCACCGGGTCCCTCGAACCAAGCCTACTTGTCTTCTCCACACCTGGAGGCCTCACCGGCAACGACCTTTCACGCTTGTTCTTCACCTGCACCTGCACCAGTCAAGCCGCAACCTGCACCTGCAATACTTAGCCAAGAATCAGTCCACACCACGTTGTCAATCACTCATCACACCAGGAAGCGACCATCCACCGGTCCTTGAACCACACCTGGCTCTCAATCTCCCCCTTGATGAGTGCATTGACAACACACACGTTTTGGTAACCAAGAGTAAAGGAAAAGAAAAGAAACGACTAAAAGAAACTCCAACAAGCGATCGAAAGCCAAAGAAAAGGCAAAGAGCAAGATCACTTGAAGAAGACAAGTCTCGGACCCCTTAGGCAAGGGCAACGGCTCGACACATCCGAGACAAAACATGCTCAAGCAAAGAGCACAAACCATCAAACCAAAGCTCGAAAACCATAAAGAGCTCCCCCTGCACACATGCAAGCTCCCCCTGAACCGATGCAACTCCCCCTGGACAAATGCATGCGAACCACTTCACAAAACAGAGCAGCTGCAACAGCTCAGCTCTGACCGGTCAGACCGGTCGACACCACCGGTCAGACCGGTGGGCAACATGTGAACAGGACCAGCACTCTGACCGGTCAGACCGGTGACCTCAACCGGTCAGACCGGTGCACAACAGAGCCCAAAAGTAGCTCGAAACCACCTGAAAACCTTCCAAATGCATTCAGTAGGCCAAAACATGCTCAAACTTCTCCCCCTTGTTGACAATGCATGAATCAAGCCAAAAATGCAAAAAATGCAACCTAGAGCTTCTCAAATAGACAAAATTCAACATAGGATGCTACACATGGCCAAACGAGCAAGTTAGATACTCTATAGCTTCGTAAAGACATAAACTTCATGATCACCAAGTTTCACAACCATTGGGCGAAGCTAAGATAGAATTTAGCAATTTTGCGAAAAATTACCCTCTCATGAGCAAAGTCCTAAACATGAGCAAAACATGTCAAAATGGCAAAGCCACACAAACTTCATGCTAGGACAACCATTCTAAGCATAAGACCATCATAAACACCCACAAGCACCTCATGTCATGTCAAAGCCACCGAGCCATGTGCCTACTTCTATATATGAGACTTCTCATTGGTAGGCATCATGCAACGATTTAGCACCCAAAGCAAATTAAAATTAGCACATATGACATGGGAGCACATTTTTCAAGCAATTTACATTTCATATTCAGATTTATAATTGGTACATGAAATGTCTTTGCGACAAAAAGGAACTTATGCCCCTCCACAAGATGAAGCATGGGGGCTAAACATTCATGATGGCAAATGAGCCTTTGGCCCCATATGATCAAAATAAGCTATCCAACCACAAATTAAGCATAGCCAAGCCACTAAAACATGTCAAGATCATGTAAAGGCATTTACTCACAAGAGAGTATATATATATGAAATTTTTCAAAAACATAGCCATCAACCATGGATACAAACCAAGATTATCAAGAGCTAAGCCAAACTAACCATAGCTTACCAAATTAGCTCACAAAGACATATATGTCATTCCATGGTGAACAATGTGTATAGGAGAAGCCTTTCCTAAACAATGCATATGATACAAAATGCATGCAACCTAAGATACAAAGATGCCTATACATCATGCTACATATGCCATGCCAAATGCAAGAAATGCACAAAGGAAAGCTATACATATGCTACAAAGGAGCTCCCACACGCCAACTCAAGAAATCAAACAAACACCAAGCTCCCCCCGCAAACGAGTGAAAGTTGCTTGATCTAGGGGTTTGGTGAAAATATCGGCTAGTTGTTCATGTGTGGGTACATGGATCAAAGCTATCTTCCCTTTCTCTACGTTGTCTCTCAGAAAATGATACCTCACTTCTATGTGCTTGGTTTTGGAATGGAGCACTGGGTTCTTTGCAACGCTTATGGCACTGGTGCTATCACATTGAAGTGGGACATGGGTATACTCCTCACCAAAGTCACTCATGGTGTATGTGATCCAAAGGAGCTGAGAGCAACAGCTAGCTGCGGCCACATACTCTGCCTCGGTAGTGGATTGAGCAACACTCGACTGTTTGCGAGAAGACCAAGATACCAAAGAAGAACCCAAGAACTGGCAAGTCCCAGAAGTGGACTTCCTATCCAACCGACACCCGGCAAAATCCGCGTCTGAAAATCCATGAAGCGCCAAAGAAGAAGACGCAGAGTACCAAAGGCCGAAGTCGGGAGTGTGTCGCAAATACCTGAAAATGCGCTTGACTGCTTGCCGATGCGAAGTCCTCGGAGAAGCTTGAAAACGAGCGCACAGACACACCGAGAATTGAATGTCCGGCCTCGTCGCCGTCAAGTAGAGGAGTGACCCGATCATGCTCCGGTACTCCTTCTGGTCCACGTGTTCACCTTCCTCGTCCGCATCAAGAACTGTAGTCGTACTCATAGGCGTCGCCATGGCCTTGGAGTCCTCCATCTTGAACTTCCTCACAATGTCCTTGGTGTACTTAGCTTGGTGCACAAATGTTCCTTCCTTTGATTGCTTGATTTGTAGCCCGAGGAAGAACTGCAACTCGCCCATCATGCTCATCTCAAATTCCCTGCTCATGTCTTCTGCAAACCTTGCAACAAGAGAGTTAGACGAGCCACCAAAGACAATATCATCCACGTATACCTGCACAATCAGGATATCTCTGTCCTGCCTGAGGAGAAACAAGGTCTGGTCGACCTTCCCCATCTCAAACCCTCTCTCAAACAGGAACCCCCTCAACCTACCATACCAAGCTCTAGGCGCCTGCTTCAACCCATACAGCGCCTTCCTCAACTTGTAGACCCGGTGAGGGTACTTCTCACTCTCAAACCCCGGTGGTTGCCTCACAAACACCTCTTCCTCCAATACACCGTTCAGAAAAGCACTCTTCACATCCATCTGGTACAACTTGAACCCTTTAGCCACGGAAAAGGCTAGAAGGATCCTGATCGCCTCCAAACGAGCTACAGGAGCGAAAGTCTCCTCGTAGTCGATCCCCTCTTTCTGACTGTACCCCTGAGCAACAAGTCTCGACTTGTTCCTCACCACTTCTCCTTTCTCTCCCTCTTTATTTTTCCACACCCATTTTGTCCCAATCGGCTTACACCCTGGGGGAGGGTCAACCAACACCCAAACTTGGTTCCTCTCAAAATTCTCCAACTCCTCATGCATCGAGTTAACCCAATTATGATCAGATAACGCATGTCCAATGTCTTTGGGCTCAAAAGTGGCAACAAAAGCAGCATGAGCGAAATGAGAATTGTTCCGAACCCTCGACCGTGTAGTACGTTCATTCATGTCGCCGATGATTCTCGAAGCTGGGTGATCCACTTGCACTCGTCGGGGAGGTTCTCGCCTTGATGCTACCTCCCCCTCAACAGCAGCTTCGCCTTGATCTGGGTTTGTCGTTGTAGGTGTGGGAGAGGGTCCATTCTCGATCGTCGTCGAAGTAGTAGGTACATGTTCAGCCGCGGGCATCACACCGCCATCTTCATCATCTCCATGTTCATGCTCCTCCTCCTGAAAGATCTCCTCGCCAAGTTCGTCGTCACCTGCACACTCAAAAACAAGCTGACTACGTGGCTGTGTCTCGTCGAAGGTTACCTCGCAAGTCTCCACGATTTGGTTAGTTTCAAGATTGAGCACACGAAATGCTCTAGAATGAGATGCATAACCAAAGAAAATACCATCGACAGACCTAGCCTCGAACTTGTCCAACTTCTTCCCTTTCTTCAGAATGAAGCATTTACAACCAAAGACATGGAAGTGACTCACCTTGGGTGTGCGACCGTGCATCAACTCGTAACAGGTTTTCTTCTTGTGAACCCTGAGGTAGATCCTGTTCGACACATGGCACGCGGTATTGACCGCCTCAGCCCAGAACCTTCTCGGAGTCCTATGCTCGTCGAGCTTCGTCCGAGCCATCTCGCACAAGGTCCTGTTTTTCCTTTCCACCACGCCATTCTGGGGAGGCGTATACGGACTCGAAAACTGATGTTCAAGACCCAAGTCATGGCAAAAGGTTTCGAAGCGAGAGTTTTTGAATTCCGAGCCATTGTCACTGCGGATCGCTCGTATGGCATCTCCGTGCCTCTCGTTTCTTAACCTCAAGACAAGATCTCGAACAAAACCAAACGTCTCCCCCTTCTCCTCAAGAAAGAACACCCACGCATACCGAGAGTAGTCGTCCACCACAACAAGGACATACCACTTCCCACCCGCAGATCGCACACGAGCTGGGCCAACAAGGTCCATATGGAGCAGCTCGCATGGACGCTCAGTCATCACATCGGTGAGAGGCGGGTGAGAAGAGGCTACCATCTTGGCATGCCTACACGGCGCACAAACCAACTCTTTCTCAAACCTCAATCGTGGCAATCCTCGGACCAAATTGAGTTTACTCAAGCGAGACAAAAGGTCAAAGCTCAAGTGACCCAACTTCCTATGCCACTTCCACAACTCACTCGAAGAACCAGCCAAGAAGCAACGCTCCACACCAGAAGACTGAGAAAAATCAGCTCGGAACACCTGACCCTCGGGAACGACCATGCAAACAAGATCCCCCCGAGAATCTAAAATCCGAGAACCACCAGGCCGAAACAACACCTCAAAACCCTCATCCAACAACTGGGACACAGAAAGCAAATTGTATCCAAGCGATTGAACAAGAGCAACACGCCTGAGAGTGATCTTGTCACTTACCTTAATCTCACCTTCTGACAGCACACGCCCTCGCCCATTGTCCCCAAAGGTGATGTACTTCTTTGTCACCACCGGGACGAGACTTGAGAACCACCCCTTGTCTTCGGTCATATGCCTCGAGCAACCGGAGTCAATCAACCAAATGTTCTTCAAGTCTCCCACCTGAAATTCAGAAGCGAGCACGTGAGTGAACAAACGACTCAGCACTGGGGTTAGTACCAAAAGAGTAAAACCAGTGCCGAGCCATTTGCTCCAAAGTGGGGTTAGCACAAACCAAATCATCATGCCTATCAAAGCTACCACCACGGTAACCACCACGAGGGAACCAACCCTCTCTAGCTGGAGGAGGACGAAAACCACGAAAGGGAAACCGTGGATCGTACCTCCGCTCCATCTCAAAGCTACGACTCTTCTCACCCTCGTATTGAGCACGAGGTGGAGAACGCCTAGCAAACTGACCACCTGCAAACTTTCCAGACCAACCACCAGAACCACGACCTCCAGAACCAAACCGAGCATCCTCACGAGCACGAAATCCGACTCGCTGTCTGCCCAGACCTGCACCGGTCTGACCGGTGTAGTACACCGGTCTGACTGGTGTAGTACACCGGTCTGACCGGTGTGGCTCGGCCAGCAGCAACACCTGCAGCCTTCCGGTCTCCCCAAGCCGGAACCGTCCTCACAATCGCCTTGGCCCTGGGCATCTGCATACGAGGCTCAGGTACACCATTAGAGGGGTGGTACCTGTCCCTGTTAGCCCACTCTCTAGCCATTCTCTCCTCACGCTTCCTCTTGAAGCAAAACTCATCCTTGTGACCATCTCTCCCACAATACCCACAATGGAACTTTATGGGCTGTGGCTTAGGCTTAGGCTTGGGTTGGGGCTGCCCACTCGGCTTCTCACCCTTCTTCTCTCCTTCCTCACCTCCCTTTGGGCTCACAAACTTCACCGGTTTCTGAAAATCATTTGTTGGTTGAGGGAATATGGGTGGATCTGGAGTAGTGTCAAGTTTGTTTCTGAGATGGTTGGGCTTGGGCTCAAACTTGTTCTTGTGTCTGTTTGGTGGTGGGATAGGAATCTCTCCAACTCTCTCAACTCCCTCACCACAGTTCTCTCCAAGCTTGTCAGCCCCAAGTGCCTGACCATCATAGCGTTTGAAAGCCGCTATCATGATACCGAGCTGAGGCTCCTGACCCGACAACCAGCTCATACATTTTCTCAGCTCATCATTTTCATCCTGCAGGCGATCAACATAATGTGCAAGCTCCAAATTCTTAACCGCATGCAATTCACAAGTAGAGCAAGAAGTGGGAATAGGCTCTTTCAACTTAGCCTCAAGCGAAACAGTGTAAGCATGCATCTCATCAATCTTTCCATGCAAAACAGGGCAAGAAGTGCAAGCACCTAGCAAAGCAGGTCTAGACTTAAGCTCAGCCACTTCAACCCTAAGCATATCTAGTTCATCACAAGTAGAAGCATGCTTATCCTTAAGAGCAGTAAGATCAGCTAGGTACACAGAGCAATCACAGCAATCAATCTCATCAGAAACCATAGGAGAAGCCTTAAGCGAATCAATCTCAAGCTTAGCATCTAGGTTCTGGGTTTCTAGCTCAGCCACACGGTTCCTAGCATCTTCTAGTGAGGCCCTAAGCTCTTTCCTCATCTTCTTGGCCTCTCTAAGCATGTGATCGCGGTTATCAAGCAAGTCAACCAACTCATCATTCTCCTTGCGCAAAGAAGAGAGCTCATCACATACCTCATCCTCGGAGTCAGAGTCCGAGTCACTCTGGTGGCTCTTCTTGCTGCCGGAGCTACGGGCCATGCCGCAGAAGCCATCTCTCGCGAAGCAGCTCAACCCGCTCAAGTTCCTGGATGACTTCTTGTTCTTGCGCCGATCACCTTCATCTTCACTGCTACTCGAGCTTGAGGAAGAGTAGGCGGAGCTGGAGTCGACGTCGCTCGCTCCGACCATTGCTCGGGCCTTCCTGCCGCGGCCATCCTTCTTCCTCGACCGTCGCTCGTCCTTGTGCTTGTTCTTGTGCTTGTGATCGCGCCTCGATCGGTACTTGCCATCCTTGCTCGATCGGTGCCTGTAGCCGTCCTTGTAGCCGTCCTTGTTCTCCGTCTTCTCCGAGCAGTCGGCAACGAAGTGTCCTGGCTTGCCGCACTGAAAGCACGTCCGTGCTGTCCTCCTCGTGTTCACCCGGTTCTCGTGCAGCCTCTCGAACCGCCTGGTCAGCAACGCCAGCTCGTCCTCTCCAAGCACGTCGAACTCCTCATCTGGCAAAGACATCAAAGAAGACAGAGAGTACATCCTGGAGGATGCGTTAGCGTTAGACTTAGCTCCTTTGCCACTAACGAGAGCGATACTATGAGAATCAGTCGGGCTCTCGATCTTGGCTGTCATACCACGGTCCAACTCAGCCGACTTGAGCTTCGAGAACAGCTCGTTCACCGTCAAGGTGTCATACTTCTCGGACTCAACAATAGCCTCAAACTTCCCGTCCCATACGGTACGATCCAACGAGTGCAAGAGCTTCACGGCTCTATCATGATCATTGTATGGGAGGACGTCCACATTGGCTCTCATGTTGTTCACAACGACCGTAAATCACTGGAAAAGGGCATCGACGGACTCGCCGGGGAGATGAGTGAAGTTCTCGTACTCTCTCCGGTAAGTCGCGTACATCCGAGCCTGAACCTGAGCATTCCCAGCATGAGCATCCTTCAACTGCTCCCAAATCCTACAAGCTAAGTCCTCTGTCTGAACCCGATCGAATTCAGGCTGACACAGAGCACGAAACAAGTAGTCGACAGCCTTGTTGTTGGCTTCGAACATATCCCTCGATCCTGGAGCAAGGAAGTTCATCGGATGAACATAAGCTGTGTTCACCGTGACATCCCAAAGGATCTGACCCTTTCCGCGGAGGAACGCCGCCATCCGCCTTTGCCACATCTGGTAGTTCTTCCCATCGAAGTACGGAGGACCCGAACCCCGTTCCTGGTACGCCATCTTTGGATCTTAGACTGGTAAGAGTCAATAAAGATCCGAACCGGCTCTGATACCAATTGAAGGACCGATAAGGCGAACCAGAGAGGGGGGGAGTGAATGGGAGCCGATAAAAATTCTTCTCGAAGGAGATGAGAACTCCAACAAGACGAACACGGCTTCCAACTTACATCTCCGACCCAACTACCCAAGTTGGCCAAGACCACGCAGCCACTGGAGTGCTACTGGTCCTAGGAACCAACACTCAACCTTCCGAGTCAAAACTCACCAAACCACAGCGGAAACTTGCACGGCTTGCTGCCTGAGCTACACCGGTCAAACCGATGGACTGCGCCGGTTAGACCGGTGACACCGGTCAGACCGGTGGACAGAGCCGGTCAGGCCGGTGGCTACAGCAGCCGCACAGCAAACGTTCCAGGAAGCCTCAGTGAATCCTCTAGGCCCTGGAACAAAAACCACCACGAAACACAACCTGTGAGGAAGAAGAACCCCTCACAAATCCTAGCAAAACAACTGCAAACACTCCAAGAACTGAACAGCAGGACCACGGGACAAAACCACACGGACAAGGCTGTTCCCCGAGACAAAAACCCACCAAGGGCTAGCACCGGTTAGACCGGTCAAGAGCACCGGTCAGACCGGTCGTGCCTGGGCAGCTCGGGATGAACAGCGCCCGCGAGTCAACTCCTCCAAATCCAACTCCCGATCTCCCGATCCGCTCCACGGTTTTGCACAAGACTTTGGGGATAGTAGGAACACCTCATGGGTACTCCATAGCCAAGATTTGGTCCACCAAAACTTGTCAAATCAAGAGGAATCGAAGAAATCCCACCAAGAACGCCTCTAACCCTAGAGCCACGAAAACCCCAAAATCGAGCCCCTTTGCTCACGGATTTGGAAGGGGAATCAAAGGGTAAAGAACCACGAAGGGTTCATGCATACATCCCCCACCAAAACCCAAAGAGAAAGGCCTCGAAATCACTCCAAGAAAATCGCCAAGAAAGGGCTCCGAAAATCACCAAAAAGGAGAAACGGGAAAGACACATCCAAGCCTTGAGGAACCACGCCGAATCATCTATACATACCAAAGAGGTTCATACAAGGTCTAGCTTGCCGCCCGATCATCCTTCCCTCACACAAGATCTCACCATGAAGCTCTCAAGCTAGTCCTACGAAAATCCTAAGAAAATAGGAAGGAAAATAGGAAAACCAAATGAGCTAGGGTTCCAAGAGATGGCTGCCATCCTCTCACCACTTGGGTTATATGGAGGCAATCGAAAGGCTAAAATACCCTTACTAGCTAACTAGGGATACATGCCCCTCGAGGGCGAAATTGGAAGTCTTTGTCTTCGCACCATCGGACGGATGCCCAGCAACCGCAAACTTGCTTAGCCTCGACGCAAGCCTTGCGATCCCGACGCGTGTCCTCCGCTTCGAAGATTCCGGACTGCGTCGTCGCACACCGGTCAGACCGGTGCTCCTCACCGGTCAGACCGGTACCCACCGGTCAGACCGGTCAGACCCATCGGTCAGACCGGTCTGGAGCTGCTGCACCTCCGTCTTCGGTTCTTCGGTCTTGGCTTTGTGGATCAACCAAGGAACCCAGTGGTTTTCTGGTGAACCACCGGAAACCCCGCGAACTCGGTGTAGCCTCCGCCAATCACCACTCATGACTCGGCTCCCACGTAGTCCCGGCTCGACCTTGGTTTTGAGGCTCAACCAAGAAACCGTCCATGACTTCATCTTGCCGTTCTTGCCACCATGCGGCCCGCACTTGACCCCGCTGGCCACCGGGTCCCTCGAACCAAGCCTACTTGTCTTCTCCACACCTGGAGGCCTCACCGGCAATGACCTTTCACGCTTGTTCTTCACCTGCACCTGCACCAGTCAAGCCGCAACCTGCACCTGCAATACTTAGCCAAGAATCAGTCCACACCACGTTGTCAATCACTCATCACACCAGGAAGCGACCATCCACCGGTCCTCGAACCACACCTGGCTCTCAAGCTCACCAACACAGGATGGCGAGGCGGCGAGGTTATGGTGGAGCTTGCTTGCCGCCTCCGCAAAGGAGAATGGGGAGGGGGATTTGACGAACGCGACGACGTTTGCTCCAACATGTCACACAATACTATTTTACGGTCACGTTATATTCTTTTGATGCTATTTTACACAATGGTGAAGTTTGGATGGTATTTTGTGGAAATGGTGATCTTTTGATGCAATTTTCCCTCTAGAGAATACTATCTACGTCTGGTTGATCATAACAACCTCAACCAGAGTACAAGATACACCAAATATCTTAACACCACCAGTCAATGTCAACATCCTCCAACATTGAGATTGTTCCTAAAGTTTACAAGTGATCGTTCAGGTAATGCGATCAGCTATTTGATCACCAGAATGAATAAATCGAATGTCAAGCAGTTTTTGAGCAACCTGTTCACACACAAAATGTAAGTCAATTTCAATATTGTCATACACGCATGTAATACTAGGTTTTCTGTCAGATAACTAGACCCAATATTGTCACACCACAATCTCCCAGCCGGTGGATGAGGAACACCTAACTCATTCAATATTTTGTGTACCCACATCACGTTAGCCGCTGCATTTGCCAGAGCCTTGTATTCAGCTTTCGTACGAGACCTTGAGACGATAGCTTGTTTCCTGGCACTCCAAGAAATGGGATTGGCACCAAAATATATTGCAAATCCCCCCGTGCTGCGCCGATCATCAGGACAGCCAACCCAATCTGCATCTGATTAACCACTGACAAGTGTAGAAAAGGAATTTCTAAATGTTAAACCTAGGTTAAGAGTCACTTTGATATACCGGAGGATGTGCTTCACAGCTGCCAATGCACCGTTGTAGGACAATGTAGAAATTGGCAGACTTTGTTAACCGCAAAAGATATATCAGGCCGGGTTAAAGTGAGATATTGAAGAGCCCCAACAATGCTTCTGTATTGTGTTGAATCTACTAGTCCCAATCTTTCACCATCATGAATAGACAACTTCTATGAGGTAGGCAATGGTGTACTCACAGGCTTGCAATTGCACAGATTTACTCGTTGGAGTACATCTATTGCATAGCGCTCTTGTGTTAACAAGAGCTGACCAGCAGTGCACTTAACCTCAATGCCAAGAAAATAATGAAGCTCTCCAAGATCTTTCTACACTAAGTCCTATTCTAGATCCTTTAACAAGGTAGTTGTAGCAGCCGGAGAAGAACTGGCAACAATAATGTCATCCACATACACAAGAACAAATATTGTAAGGCCACCCTTGTTATAAAAGAACAAGGACGTATCACCTTTAGAAGTGGAAAAACCAAGACTCTGTAGCTTGTGGCTCAACCGAGAATACCATGCATGTGGCACCTGTTTGAGACCTTAAAGAGCTTTATCCAACTTGCAGACATAGTTTGGATGGTCCTTGCTGACAAAACCAGGAGGTTGGTACATATAGACTTCCTCGTCAAGAACACCATGAAGAAAGGCATTTTGCACATCAAGTTGACAAACAGTCCAACCTCTAGAAACAACAATGAATAATACAAGTCGAATGGTAGCAACCTTGACAACAGGACTAAACGTGTCCTCATAATCAATACCATAACGCTGCTTGTATCCTTTTGCAACAAGATGTGCCTTGTATTTGTTGAGTGTTCATCAACATTTCTCTTGACGTTGAATACCCATCTGCAATCAACAATGTTTTCCCATGTTGTGGTGGAACCAAGTGCCAAGTCTTATTTTTAAGAAGAGCACCGAACTCAGCATCCATGGCCTCCTTCCAATTAGGATCACGTAGAGCATCCACAAGAGAATTAGGCTTATAAATGGTAGCCAAGTTGTCATACCTGATGGTCCCATATGTATAAGTCTTGAGCTTGCAGATGCCATGCTGAAGACGAGTTGCCGGTCGCTGTGGTGCTGAAACAGGAGGAGAGTCAGCAGGAGCAGAAGATCTAGCAGGCACCGTGTCCGATGCATATGTGCAGACTCCCCAGACAACGGAGGTGGGGGCGCAGGAGCTGTCGCTGACGACCCGACCGTGGGAGCTGCGCCTGTGGGAGGCGGGCACGTGTGCGGCGGTGGCACCACACCCAGCAGCTTGGTTGACGGAGAACCACACGGCATGGCTAGAGTAGCTGCCGAGGTTGACGTGGGGACAGATGACACGAGTGCCTGATCCGAGGCAAATACGCATGCAGAGGCCCCAGGAAGATCAGCGTCATGTTCCATGTCCTATCCACCAGCAGAAAACAACCCGAGAGACATACAATGATGACCGATTTCACTCAGAATTAATCTGGAGGACTCCAAATTTTTTGCAGAAGGCTTAAAAAATCTGAAGGCTCATGTACATCATTAGTAGGCATGGAGTAAATAGAGGAGTCAAAAACATTGCCATCCCTGATTGAATTAGTCAATGAGTCGGGCAACAAGGATATTTCAGAACGTAAGGGAGCACTGGCATTAGGATGAAGCTGAGCAAAAGAAAAAAAGTTTCATAAAAAATAACATCATTTGAGATGTAAACACGCTCGGTTTTTACCTAAAGGCACTTAAAACCTTTATGAAGGGAGCTGTAGTGAAGGAACACACATTGGGTGGATGGAAAAGCAAGTTTTCATGTGTTATAGGGGCGGAGGTTGGGCCAACAGGCACACCCAAAAATGTTGAGTGACTTGTAGTTAGGTTTGGTGTGGAATAAGCGCTCAAGAGGAGTATCCTAGTGAATAACACGACTAGGCAGGCGATTGATCAGATAAACAGTGGTAAGGAATGTCTCATCCCAAAATTTGAGAAGCATGGATGCATGAGCTAAAAGAGAGAGTCTGACTTCAACAATGTGGCGATGTTTATGCTCAATAGAGCCATTTTGCTAATGCGCATGTGAGCAAGATACATAATGAGTTATGCCAATGTGCTGGAAAAAAGGAATTAAGCTGCTGGTATTCACCACCCCAATCAGTTTGCATAGCAATAATTTTTCTGTTAAAGAGTCATTCTACCAGGTTTTGAAAATCATGAATGTGCTAAAAAACTTTAGATTTGTGTTGAAGCAAATAAACGCACGTAAATTTACTGTAATCATCAATGAAGCTAACATAATAATTGTTTCTTCCAACCAAAGTTGGTGTAGGACCCCATACATAATAGAATATAAGATCGAAAGGATTATTCGACACACTAAAGGACTTGGGATAGGGCAACTGATGGCTCTTATCTTGCTAACACACATTACACATGGTCTCTTTATTGGACTCTGAAATGAAAGGAAGTTTATTCTTGCTAAGGACTTGCTGAGCAACTGAAGACGATGGATGACCTAAGATGTAGAGGGGGTCTCTATCCCTTGCTCAGCAACTGAGATAGGCTCCACACGTGCAACAATGGCTAACACTAGTGGATCAATGTTGATGTCGAGACCCGCCAGTACGTAGGAGACGAGGTCTTCGTCTTCAAGCCTCCTCCCTATAGATGCCATTTCATCTGCAAGGGTCTTCATCTTGCTGAAGTAGTCAGCAAACGAAGAGTTGCTCTTCTGCACTGTGGCAAGGGCGAGGCACGTGGAGATCGTGCGCACGGGACTGCGACATGAAGATGTTGTCGATGGCGACCCATGCATCTCTCGCCGTGTCGACGGGAATGACCTGAACAAGGATGTCCCGCAAAAGAGATGACAACAGGTAGTTGAGTACCTGTTGATCATGAACTTCCCATGGGATGAGTTCTGGCTCCGTAGAACTCTTGGGGATCTTCTTCTCGGGAGCCTTGACAAAGCCATCAACGTGGCCTACCACCTACGCTCCTTGTAGGGCGGACAGAACCTGAGCTCTCCACAATGGATGGTTGTTCTTGGCGAGCTTCTCCATGGTCGGATAGCCAACTACAGGAAACAACACGGAGGATGAGGAGAGAACCATGGCTGAGTTGGAAAAGGAAACTAGCTTTGATACCATGTAAAGATGGCTTGCACATGATACCCCCTGGGGTTCACGACTCCATGTTAAATAGGTTCGGGAACATCCCCCGACATGGCTTGTACAAGGGGAAACTTCTTTACAAGGAAATACAACAACCTTTTAGAGAATCATATCTACGTCTAGTTGATCATAACAACCTCAACCAGATTACAAGATACACCAAATATCTTAACACTGATGGTTTCTATCCATGAGTCATTCTATAGTGCTTGTTTAACTGAGAATGATGTTTTGAAAATCCACTACAAGGAACTATTTAATCTGCGACGGAATCCTGGCGACAATTTCAGAAAACGTCACTATTTTGCCTTGAGCCCAAATAAGCCCAGAGAAGCCCAGAAAATTGTGACATTTTTTCAATTCTGTCATGGTTCGGACCAAAACACTGTGACGTTTATACAAATCCGTCACGAACATAAATTAAAAAAAAAATTTCTCATATGACCCAAAACACTGTAACGTTTAATCAATTATGAATGAAATATGATTAATTTTAAAATTAACAGTTTCTTAAAATTAAAAGTTCTACTACTTTCATATTGAAAGGTTTTTTATTTGATCCCTAGATCTTGGAGAAAAATTGAGTTTCCTTTTCAACTTCTTTAAATGAATTTGAACTTGAATTTTCAATTGGAGTTTAACTGAAAACTTTTGAAATATTTGAAATTATAGAAATATTCCAAATTTTCTAGAATTTATTAAGTCTTAAATAAAATTTTCTGAGTTTTAATTGGAATTTCTAGCCCTTTTAATCAAATTAAATATCACATTAAACAATTTTAGCCAAAATAAGTTTTTGTTGCATTCATGTTGTTTCATTGTTCTTTGTTTGCTAGTAAATTAATTTGGGATTTAAATTCTGTTTAAATTCAAATTTAATTTGCATTTGTTTGAGCCTTAGAATAGTTTGTTTCTGCTGCGTTCATTTTTGCCCCTCCAACTCTTCTTACGTCTATTTTTGCCCCTCCAACTCTTCCATGTCGCGGTGGAGTTGCTGTGGGCTGAAGTCTATTTTTGCCCCTCCAACTCTTCCATGTCGCGGTGGAGTTGCTGGGCCGGTGCGCGGGCTCGGCCCACGAGGGAGGTTGAGAGGAGGGGCGAAAACGAATCGGGCTGAGAGTTCAAGGGGTACTTCCGGACTTGGGCCTAACAAGTTCTAAAACCAAACAAATGTCATTCAAATTTGAATTTAAATATAGTTTAAATTTTAGGGTGTGACATCTAACTTCGTATTTTGTAATTGTATGGTGAGTATAAGGTTCTATCCAAGTTTGAGTTCCATATGAGTTAGAAAATTTAATGCGCTACTTAAATTTCAAAGTTTGACTTAAGTTATGAGAAGTTTTGTTTGAGATGTATCCATTTTATGAACAATGCATACTCTTTTTTCATGGAACCCAATGAAAAATTTATGTCAAGTGTAAACATCCATAAAATGATTCCATGTCAATTTTTAGAATTTTTGGAGAAGTTTTTGGTATTATTATCATTATTTTATAATAAGATGGCTAGTAGAAGTTTGAATTTTTCTTATAAGTCAATTGAGTTTTTCGTCAATATCCCGGATGTGGGCTCGAGTGGACCATAGGCGCCTAAATATAGTTTTTTAGAATTTTTTTGAATCTTATTAGAGGTACGTATAGGTCACTTTCGAATTACTTTCGGTAAACACGCAGAAATTCATTTAAATGGTAGAAAATAGCAAATCTACTTGAAAATTCTTGAAACTCTTACATGACAATTTATATGTAGTCTATTGTATATAAAAAATGTATTGGTGTATATATGATAGTTATTTTTATGTGTTCTTTCACAATGGTGTGATAAAATGAAAAAAGAAAAAGAAAAACTCAAATTTTTATGTTGAAACTCGAATTTTGGCCAAAACAAAAGTTTCTTAGAATTTAAAACCCTACAACTTTCATATTGGGCGATTTTTGAATTGAGCTGTGGTTTATGTAGTAAAATAAATTTAGGAGAGTTGACCCGGGTCAAACGATGTTTGACCGAGATTTGAACAGAAAAACATATTGAAACTCGAAGATCAGCCAAAACAAAAGTTTCTTAGAATTAATGGTTCTACAACTTTCATGTTGAAAGGTTTTTGATTTGAGCTCTAGATTTAGGAGGAAAATTGAGTTTCCGTAAAACTTCTCTAAATTTAGTTTGAACTTGAATTTCAATTTATAGTTTTTGTATAACAATTGCTAATTTAACTTCACATTTCATGATATCATAGTGAACCTGAGGTTGTGTCCAAATTTTAGGTGCATAGGAGTTCAATCATGTTATTAGTTGTTCAAATCTCAAAGTTTGATTTCAATTGTAGGGAAACTATGTGAGAGTTCTTTCAATTTGTGAACAATGTATACTCCTTTTTCATGGAGCCCAATGAAAATTTTATGTCAAGTGTAAACATCCATAAAATGATTACATGTCAATTTTTAGAATTTTTGGAGAAGTTATTGGTATTATTATCATTATTTTATAATAAGATGACTAGTAGAAGTTTGAATTTTCCCTATAAGTCAATTGAATTTTTCGTCAATATCCTAGATGTGGGCTAGAATGGACTATAGGCGCCTAAATCTGGTTTTTTAGATTTTTTTTGAATCTTATTAGAGGTACCTATAGGTCACTTTCAAATTACTTTCGGTAAACACGCAGAAATTCATTTATATGGTAGAAAATAGCAAATCTACTTGGAAATTCTTGAAACTCCTACATGATAACTTATATGTAGTATATTGTATATAAAAATGTATTGGTATATATATGATAGTTATTTTTATGTGTTCTTTCATAATGATGTGATAAAATGAAAAAAGAAAAAGAAAAACGTAAAGGATAAAAGGCCCATCGTAGCCCAATTAGCCCAACAATTTCTGGCCGTCCATTCTTGATCGACGGCTCTGATCTCATTGCCATTGTATATAATCTGCAGCATCCCTCAAACGCTAACCCTAGCTCCTCCTCTCATCCACTCTCCCCAGGCCGCAACGCCTTCCTCCCTTCCCCATCCACCTCCACGCCGGCCGCTCCGTCCTCCATCCCCCCTCCACGCCGGCCATTCCCTTCCCCATCCCCTTCCGCCGCAACGCCCTCCTCCGCTCCCTCCCCTCCCCAGCGCCGCTCCTACACTCTCCTCGCACCTGCGTACCCCACAGCGTGGCCGATCGGCTGGGACTGCTCAGATCCGGCGGCTCCCCCATATCAGGCGTGGTGGCGTCGGCACGAGGGACGAAGGGACGGGCTCCGTGGCGGTCACCGTGCCTGTAGGTCGCCATCCCCCTCCACGCCGCCGCTCCCTCTCCTCACCAGGCGAGGGCGAGAGCGAGCGCCGCCGGATCCCATCCACCCGCAGCTCCTCAGATCCGCCCTCCCCAAGGCGGCGGCCGCGGCGACCCTCCTCTCCGGCGACCAGCGCCCCTCCTCTCCGGCGACCGGCGCCCCTCCCTCCCACAGCGCCGCCATGGACGAAGTGGTCAGCCAGGTAACCATCCACCGTCTCCTCCTCAACCCCGGCCCCCTCCTCTCTCTCTCTATCTCTCTCTCTCTCTGATGCGGTGGCTGCCGGTCTGGGTGGCTGTAGATCCTGGAGAACCAGGTGATGTCGGCCGCGAAGGCAGCGGAGGACAAGCTCGACGAGGAGGTCGCCGCACTCGACTGCTTCGACCCGGACGACATTGAGGCCCTGCGGGAGCGCCGGATCCAGCAAACAACTGGCCCTGCAAGGTTCGGGACTCCTCTCTCGTTAATTACTGTGGATTGGCTTGGTCCGGATGCGGATCTCGTGGTGAACTGTGTTCTGTTGGGAATTGTTTTCCCCCACCTGCTCATCGATCTGGGAGCTCGTGAGTTCAGCAGTTTTTCTTTGTGTGATTTTCTGACCTGTAGGAGCTCGGTTCTAGCATCTGTGAAACTTTGATTTCCATAGTAAATCAATCGTTACTTGAGCTCGAGTGTATGACCTGCACCTCATTCCTTACAGTTAGATTAATTAGCTGCTGCTCTGTCAGGCTATCTTATTTTTTAGTGCCCAAACAGTTAAATTAATTCCATTGAGAACATATTTTTTAGTGCCCATTGGATGTCAACCAGCTCCTAAAGTGCCTTTTTTTCTAAGTTCATGTGAATCAGAAACAATTAAGTCATATACCTATGCTTACTATAATTTCTTTCTGTAATTAATCAGAAACAATTAAGTCATATACCTGCTGCATTGCACATTAATTACTGACCTGTCACAAAATGATTGATCTATGCGAAGACTGATCACACTGTAATATTGTTTACTCACTGATTGTTCCATTTTGCTATCTGCATTTTTGTGAACCGCGAGTCTGCTGTCCAGCACCAAGTCGTCACGGCCGCACCCCCTTCGCTGCCTCGCCTTGCCCCGTGCAAGCCCTCGGTGAGCATCAGCCCAGCCTGGCCTCCTTGTCTCGTTGCCTGTCGCGCGTTGTCTCTCTTTCCTTGTCGCCAGCCTTCGAGCCGTGAACCATTCATGGATCTGTTTATAAGTTGATATGCATCAATTTCTTTCTGTAAGCCATTCAGTTTGAGAGATCGAATCATCTTGTGAAATATTGCTTATATGTCATAGTCTGGCACAAAATATCACTCAAGTCCTAGTTGTGAAATATTGCTTATATGTCATAGTCTGACACAAAATATCACTCAAGTCTTAGATGATTCCGCTTCTTGTTCACTGGTACTCTTCCTGCTTATAAGAGCAATCTGGCAGCCAATAATATATATCTTGGTTTAATTATTATTTTGGCATTCCAACACAATAATATCTTGGTGATTGTTGATTGTGCTGTGGTGTCATTCACTCTTTCGATGAAGGGATCCCTTTGATGCAACATTGTGTGACTGTTATCTTTGAAGTTTACCTTCTCTGGTCACCAGGACCTCTTTTATAGCCATGTTCATTTGCCTGAGTTGTGAATTGTTATATTAATATGTGTTTTTCATTTCAATGAAATGTCTCTAGTTGTTCAATCATGTTGCTATATTACTGCTAGCTGTCATTTGCCCTCTTTTATAGCCATGTTTATTTCCCTGCCTCTAATACTTTGTTTATGCCTCTAGCTTTGGTGATAATATTCTGACTTCCTTTTCAGATTAAGAACTAAATGCGGCAAAGAACAAGCAGTTAGAGAGAGATTAGCAGGAAGAAGCAGAAGTCATAAGTTTTTATTATTGCTCTTTTATATTATTTCAGATATTGTACTTGTTTTGATGCTGTAATTATACTGTAATTATTGGTACTGAATTTTGGGATCTATGGATTTTATATTTTTGTTTGGCTGAAATCATTCAGGCCCATAATTTTTATGGGCTTAAATTTTTATTTGCTGAAATGATTTTGGATTGAAATTTAGTCTGTTAAAATTGGCCCATTAATAGATCGAAATCGGCCCATTAATAAATGGCCCATGATTGAAATCGGCCCATTAATAAATGGCCCACGATCGAAAAGTGAATGTCCACGTCAGCAGCTATGTCATGCCACGTCAGCGTCCATGTCATTGGGGTAAGTAGCCACATCATCGTCCACGTAGGTAGTCACGTCATCATCCACGTAGGCAGCCATGTCATTGTCCACGTAGGCTGCCACGTTAGCGTCCATGTCAGCAGCAATCTGTGACGGTCATTTTCGTCACTAACACTGGGCTTTGGGCTGGGCTGAGTGGGCTTCGGGCTGTTTTGCAACGGTCAAAAAACGTCACAGATCGCGTCAATCCGTGACGTTTTGTAAGATCCGTCGGCGGATTTAATCCACCACGCTCATTCAACCACGGAATCTGAAACCGTCGCGGACACTGTATTGCAACGGATTTTCAACGATCTGCGACGTAATGATTCCGTTGCAGATTAAATAGTTCCTTGTAGTGATCATTGGCGAAATGTCCCTTAGGGGTGTATACATTCCAACCAGGATGAGTTACAGAACGATGCTATAGCCCATCACCAACTGGCGACCCTGGTGATTCACAAAAAAGGTGACCCTGGTGGAGTGGTTATTGGATAGAAAAGGAGCCCGCAAGGCACATCAGCTTAAACCCAAGTTATATCCAATCACCATGAATACATGTAAGGAATCGGTGCTCATAGTCTAAAAGGGGAGGGGGTGATTTAGCGAACTTAAAACCTTAATCTTTGGCTTGTACTCCTTTTCATCAAATTTAAACTAGATCCTGCTACCAAGATGTACAACTATATATGGCTGATCTAGTGTAAACCCTCATCCTAAAAACAAGTTTTGCAACCTAGAGTCAATCCTAGCAAGATACTACACTAAGAAAGTAAAGGCACACAAGTTACAAGTATGAAACGCAGAAACATAAGAGGTGAGGATGATGGAAATTAAACTCTTGTCACGATGTTTTATCCCGTGATATCGGTAGGTAATAAGCCACCACTAGTCTAATCACTCACACAAGATTATTGCTTCCCAATCACCAAGTCTCTTTCGGGACTCAATGTACTCTTTCGTGTGCTCCTGAATGGAGATCAAAGAACTTGCACTTCAAGCTTGAAGCCAACGTGAAAGAAAATCCTTGCGTCGTTAGCATCGAAGGTGAACCCATTTGTCCAGATCCGTGGTGCAAGTGAGTGCCCATACCACCACAAAAAGGATCACCCTCCATCTCCACCATCCTCTGATAGAGCTAGGTTCTACGAGGCTGGCCTCTCGCAGTTCTCTTAGAGCCAGTACTACTAGATAATGCTGCTTTGGTTTTTAAAAACCTGACTCGCTAAATTCCTTAAGGCATGTTGGTTTTTTTTGAGCCATAAAGGCACGTTAGATTTAGAAATGATACATGTTTGCATTAATACGTAGCCGTACATGCCATTGCAACTCGTGGTAGATTGTTTAGGTGATAAGATGTGGTGTCTGCATGTTGCAAAATCCATAAACAACAATGTACTAGATGATCTACCATTTTTGTCATGTAATTCGTTGCTACTCAGCTATGCAACATATGCTCGGGAAGTACAACTCTATTGGTTCTTCAAATTTCATAAGCTTGTGTGCACTAGCATGACCAGGAAAACTAATTGTTTTGTATTGGAAGTGAAATAGAAGTGCCAAATTCAGATTAGGATACCTTCTTAAAAAACAGTCATGCAACCACATTTGTCTAGTCATTCAACCACATTTGTCCATATTTTTAACTTCTTAAAAAAAGTTATGCAACCACATTTGTCCGGTCATTCAACGACATTTGTCCATCTTTTTAAAAGAAACAGAAATCAAGATTTCATCAGTCCTGTAGACAAAATCTGATTTTTTTGCAGCTGGACAGCCGAAATCTAAATTTCATCTGCTCACTAGACGAAATTAAGATTTCATTGTGCAAACCGCACAAAATCTGTTTTCGTCATGCAAAAATATCCACTCATGGGGTTATTTTAGTTTCGTCTGAGATGAAACTATATTTCGGCTACCTACTAGACGATTGTGGTTCATTTTTGTTTGAGCATAGGGTACAATTTTGTAATTTAAAAAAATGTTATACATTTGGTTGCAGGCGTAGTGCCGTTTTTTTGCAATTATCTTAGCCACCCCATGGATGAAGCTTTTTGGCTGTGGTAGTCCGACATCCTTGTAGTAGCACGTCTCTTTCTTTGGGATCAAGGTGATGTTTTCCTTTTTAAGGGCACAAAATGGTCAGTTCGCTGATCATAGAGGCTTTGGACTACACTTAACACATCGTGTTTGGTGATGTCCCAGCGGAGGAGAAGAAAGCAAATGTGAACCCCTATCCGGACCAGGTGCCTTGTCTTTTGGCATCTGCTTAATTGCGTGGAGGACCTCCTGTTCTGTGAATGGTGCATGCAACAAAGGACGAGTTCATGTGGATGATAGCTTGGCCCAATTGAAATCTTCCATGTGGTAGCGGCATGCCCATGAAGTTTGTGGAGTGATCATTTGCCACATCCTCGCTCGATCTTTGTCTTCCTGAAGATGGCCACTAAGGATTCGGATGCTCGTAGCCTAAGAGGGGAAGGAGGTGAATTAGGCAACTTAAAACCTTAAGCCTAGGGTTATCACTATTTGCTCAAAACGTAAACTAGAACATACTATCTAGATGTGCAACTAAGGTTGTTCTAGTGTGAAACTCCCATCCTAAAACAAGTTTTGCAACCTATAGCCAATCCTAGCATGATACTACTCTAGGAAAGTAAAGGCAATCAAGGATTGTAAGAAAGTAATACGGAAACATAAAGGGGGATGAGAGGAAGCAAACTCATGACACGCGATTTATCCCGTGGTATCGGTAGGCACTAAGCCACCCCTAGTCCACGTTGTTGAAGCACTCTACACAAGAGTATTGCTTCCCGGTCACCAAGTCTCTCCCAAGAGCACCACTTGACTTGCAACAAAGGCTCGCCACGAAGGCACTCGCCAAGCTCCCTTGGTCACTTTGATGCCGCCTCCACTAAGGAGCTTCTCCACCAAGGGAAGAGGGTCTCCACGTCCCCCGCACAAAGTATCCTCGCCACTCCACACAAAGCCGGAGGGTCGAAGACGTTTACCGGAGAGCCACCTAGGCTCCAAGGCTTTCGGTGCACCTCGTACAACTAGATCCACTCGAGAATCACCTTACAAGGTAGGCACACCTTGCGTTCACTCAGCCCTAAGCTAAGCCTAGCACTAAGCATACACACAAAGCATGTGCAAGTCTATGGATGAGCAATTTAGCACTTGGATGGCTTGGATATGATCTTCTATGAGTCTTGAACTCCTCTGCACTTTCACACACTCCAGCAACTCCAAATGGGCGAGTGGAGGGGGGTATAAATAGCCCAAGGCATCAAACTAGCCGTTCGCTAAAAGCTGCAGGAAAACATACCACCGGATGAACCGATGCTATAGAATTTCAGGGTAGCGGTTCATCCGGTGCCCCTCCACGTCACATAGCCGTTGCATATCTGCTGACGATATTCATCTAACGCTTCAACCGACGGTGCGTCGTTTCATCCGGTGCTGAAGACTCTGCGCCAAATACCTCTCTGTTAGCAAACATGTGGCCGCCAGATGAACCGATGCTTAGATCACCGGTTCATCCGGTGCAACTGCTTCCTACGCCAGCTCCTCTCTGTCTTGATCTCTCTGATCATTGGATAGACCGACGGTGCCAGTCAACAGACCGTCGGTTCATCCGGTGTAGCTGACTCAGCTGTTTCTTCATTGACAATCATCCGACGCAACTAAAATACCCTCCGTCGGTTCATCCGACGCGCTTCAAATCAACTTGAGTCTTCACGCAGTGTACTGCTTCATCCGGCCATTGCACCGACGCTTGCATTCAATGTACCGTCGGTTCATCCGACGATGTCTTTTCCCTTCTCTTTCTTCTTGTCGGTTTTGGCTCAAAATATATAGTATCTTCTCATTTTGGCATGTGGTATTTTTGCATCTATGGGACCTAGAAATGTCTACAAAGACATGCTCAACAATATGGTTAGTCCCATTGATCATGTTGTCATTAATCACCAAAATCAAACTTTGAACAAATGGCATATGAGGCCATGTTCGCTACAATCTCCCCCTTTTTGGTGATTTATGACAACACAATCAAAGCAAGCATAAATTTGCAAAAATTGACAAAATTGAACCACTTACACTTGCTTGGATGCTTACCATCATCCAACTCCCCCTAGATGTGTTCTCCCTCTTCCATGATCTTCTCTTCACATATAGCTTGCTACTTCCCCTTTGGAAACATTTACTTGCTTTGGCTCTAAATTCTCCCCCTTTGGAATAAAATCTCCAAAAAGTGTCCAAAACAAAAGAGTCTCCAAAGGAAATTTAGCAAGTCCTAGCAATCATAGCTCAAAGAGAAATGTTAAATGCAAGGGAGGAAGTCGCATGAACCATGATCCATAAGGATGATATCAATGAAGATACCACATGTGCGAATAACTAAGGTGGATCACAAGCTCATGAGACTAGCATGATACGAACTAAGCTCCCCCTAAGTGTGTGCACAAAAAGATAGTGTGAAAATCAAGTGCACAACTACAAACATTTGTAAGACAAGGAAGCTTAGAGCATATCATGCACGGAGGTAGCTTAAATAACAACAGATAAGTTGTAACAATACCACTTGTAGATTTTGAGGATTGCATACCTCCGGGGGGTTGTTTCTTCCTCTCTACCTTGTTGGCAGCATATTGAGATAAGCCACTTGGAAATGATATCACTTGGAGATGACACCACTTTGAAAGAAGCTTGCAAAGAAGACACTTAGGGTACCACAAGGATTAGGAATGTATGAGTTCATTGCCTTTGAACTTATATAGAGACATAAGCTCGCAAGGACATGACTCAATAGCATGAAGCTCATATTGCTATATTCACTCTCTTAGAGATGTTAGATCACATTTAGAGTGAAATAGCATTCTCTTAGAATGAAAATCGCACCAGAACGTGTCACCAAGGGACTACACAAGATAAGCTTGAAACAATGTTAGTCCCACAAACAAACCATATGATGAGCCCCCCCTAAATGTGTGCATTTAGTGTTTGAATCACCGACCAAATGTATGCACATTATTTATGACAACAAAAGGGAAGCTAACCCTATAGCTTGCTCATGATGCAAAGAGATATATATGAAAAAATGCATCATGAAAGAAACAAGTGTAGGTTTCCTACACACTAATCAAACCATGTAGGTTGCCCATGGGTTAGCACATGACACAAGCAACCTACCATATGTAAACAACTAAGCATAGCAACAAATGCAACCTAAACAAGGCAATGGAGCTACAATGATACATGAGATGAGTTCTAGTTTCCATTACCTTAACCGGGGAGCTTGGGCAACATATGTCCAATCTTGCAAGCTTGGCTTCTAGACTTGAATCTTCACTTCTTCTTTGTGCCAAGCCTCCCAAGTCCCCGAATTTATGGCCTTCACGTGGCCTTAGGAACCCAAACCATTTGAGGCCCCTTCATGTTGGTGATGACTTCCTTGGGTACCCAAATGGGTTGGTTCCAACCCCACTCCTTTATCTTTCCAACCTTGTGTGCAACCACCTTGCCATTAGCCTTCTTCTTGATGACATAGGAGTTGCTCTTGATCTTGTTCTTGCGGTTGGGCTTGGTGTAGATGAGAGAGCTCTTGATGGTGGTGTTCATCATCTTCTTCTCACCCTTGTCCATCTTCTTGACGAATTGAGGGCATTTGTAGAACTTGTGCCCTTCTTCATGACACTTGTAGCAAGTCACGGTTGATCCCTTCTCAAGCTTCTTCACCATGTCATCACGGTTATCTTGAGAAGGTTGGACGTTGCCCTTCATGTCTTGAGAGGCTTTTACTTGTTCCTCATTGTTCTTGCCCTTGCCCATCAAGCTAACCAACCTCTCGTGGAGCCATTTCACTTCTTGCTTGAGCTCATCATTCTTCATGCTTATGAGACAATCACATTTTTCTATGACAACATTCTCATTGCAAGATGGTAAGCAAGATTCATCAATTAAATCAATGCAAGAAGTTGAAGCATCTACCTTGGAGATAGGAATTGCACAAGGGATAGATGATTCATCAAGCTCAAAGGCATCACTAGTTTTAATTTCAATGTTCTCAAGCTTAGATTTTAGCTCATCACACTCCTTACTAAGCAATTTGAATTTGCACAACAAATGTTCATAATTTGTAGCAAGGGTGGCACTAAGATCATTGAGAGCATTAAGTTCTTTAATTTCATTAGCTTGTTTTTCTAGCATCCCTTTTTGCTCATTTACTAGCTCAACAAGATCATCAATTGAGGTGGCATCGGATTCATCATCACTTACATTGCTTTCCATACCTTGGGCCATAAGGCACATGTGTGATGATGATAGGGGACCTTGCATGAAGCGGGTGGTGAAGTTCTTGCTTGATTCATCACTTGAGCTACAAGAACTTGATTCTCCACCACTTATCCACTCACGGATGGCGGTGAGTGCTTCTTGCTTTGTCTTCCTCTCCTTGACCACCTTCTTCTTGGGCTTGCGCTTGATCTTGGTGAACTTGATGTGTTGATGATGACGCCCTTCTCTCAACTGGATGTTGTAGCCATACATGTTGACTTTCTTCACATACTTGATGATCTTCTTCACGTACATGGCAACCATCGATTCGATCTCTTCATCACTTGAGGAGCCTTCATCGTCATCATCTTCACTTGAGCTTCCATGAATCGCCATCCTTCTCAACTCCTTCTCTTGTTGGCTTGAAAGAGCATGGCTTGTGGTTGGAGAAGATGGTTCTTGGGGTGTTGCCTTAAGCTCAACTTTTGGTTCTTCCTTTGTCTTGAGCTCATCCTTGGAAGCTTTCTTAGACTTGGGCATGATTTGAAATTCATGTGCCATGATCTTGCTCAAGATTTGAGAAGGCTTCAACTCTTCGAGCTTCTTCTCATAGATGATAGCTTTCACCAAGTCATAATCTGGCTTCCGGAGACTTTGAAGGATCTTGTGGTTCATGTTCATGTCCGTGATGTCCTTCACACCTAAAGCATTAATCTCATTGACAAGAACATTTAGGCGTGAGTACATAGATTCGGCATTTTCATTCTCAAGTTGCTTAAAGCTATTGAATTCCTCAAGGAGACAACTGTAGCGTTCATTAGCCACTTCTTTTGAACCCTTATTTTGTTCCTTGATGGTATTCCATAGCACATGAGCATTTTCACTAGTAAAAACTCTATTGAAAACACCTACATCTAGAGAGGATAAAATGATACTCTTTGCAATAACATCAAATTGCTTCTCCTTCCTAGTACCATTTCTAACACCCTCATTGGTGACCCTCCAAACATCAAGATCCTTAGCTTATAAATAAGCATCCATAAGGACCTTCCAATGAGAGTAGCTCGTGCCATCGAAATGTGGAGCCAAACCTATGGTATCCACCCCTTTCATCCTCTAAAGAGCAACTCACTAGGTGGTGAAGCCTAACCGATCCAATGAGCCGGTTTTCACAAATTGCCAATCGAATTGGCGTATCCTTGTGAAGGGAGTGAGTCCCGGCTCTGATACCACTTGTAAGGATTCGGATGCTCATAGCCTAAGAGGGGGAGGGGGTGAATTAGGCAACTTAAAACCTTAAGCCTAGGGTTATCACTATTTGCTCAAAACGTAAACTAGAACATACTATCTAGATGTGCAACTAAGGTTGTTCTATTGTGAAACTCCCATCCCAAAACAAGTTTTGCAACCTATAGCCAATCCTAGCATGATACTACTCTAGGAAAGTAAAGGCAAGCAAGGATTGCAAGAAAGTAATACGGAAACGTAAAGGGGGATGAGAGGAAGCAAACTCTTGACACGCGATTTATCCCGTGGTATCGGTAGGCACTAAGCCACCCCTAGTCCACGTTATTGAAGCACTCTACACAAGAGTATTGCTTCCCGGTCACCAAGTCTCTCCCAAGAGCACCACTTGACTTGCCACAAAGGCTCGCCACGAAGGCACTCGCCAAGCTCCCTTGGTCACCTTGATGCCGCCTCCACTAAGGAGCTTCGCCACCAAGGGAAGGGGGTCTCCACGTCCCCCGCACAAAGTGTCCTCGCCGCTCCACACCAAGCCGGAGGGTCGAAGACGTTTGCCAGTGAGCCACCTAGGCTCCAAGGCTTCTGGCGCACCTCGTACAACTTGATCCACTCGAGAATCACCTCACAAGGTAGGCACACCTTGCATTCACTCAGCCCTAAACTAAGCTTAGCACTAAGCACACACACAAAGCATGTGCAAGTCTATGGTTGAGCAATTTAGCACTTGGATGGCTTGGATATGATCTTCTATGAGTCTTGAACTCCTCTGCACTTTCACACACTCCAGCAACTCCCAATGGGCGAGTGGAGGGGGTATAAATAGCCCAAGGCATCAAACTAGCTATTCGCTAAAAGCTACAAGAAAACATACCACCGGATGAACCGATGCTATAGAATTCCAGGGCAGCGGTTCATCTGGTGCCCCTCCACGTCACATAGCCGTTGCATATCTGCTGACGATATTCATCTAACGCTTCAATCGATGGTGCGTCGTTTCATCCGGTGCTGAAGACTCCGCGTCGAATACCTTTCTGTTAGCAAACATCTGGCCGCCGGATGAACCGATGCTTAGCTCGCCGGTTCATCCGGTGCAACTGCTTCCTGCGCCAGCTCCTCTCTGTCTTGATCTCTCTGATCATCGGATAGACCGACGGTGCCAGTCAACAGACCGTCGGTTTATCCGGTACAGCTGACTCAGCTGTTTCTTCACTGACAATCATCCGGCGCAACTAAAATACCCTCCGTCGGTTCATCCGACGCGCTTCAAATCAACTCGAGTCTTCACGCAGTGTACTGCTTCATCCGGCCATTGCACCGACGCTTGCATTCAATGTACCGTCGGTTCATCCGACGATGTCTTTTCCCTTCTCTTTCTTCTTGTCGGTTTTGCCTCAAAATATATAGTATCTTCTCATTTTGGCATGTGGTATTTTTGCATCTATGGGACCTAGAAATGTCTACAAAGACATGCTCAACAATATGGTTAGTCTCATTGATCATGTTGTCATTAATCACCAAAATCAAACTTTGAACAAATGGCATATGAGGCCATGTTCACTACATGGCCCAACCGCTGCCGCATTGGATCTCTGAATGTAATTATTTCTCCTGTGTGAGTTACATTTTAGGTGAAAGAAACCTCGTGTTGGCATCCTCCATCTTGATGTTTGTGATTCATGAGCTCTATCTCTTTGTTGTCCTCTCAAGAACAGACAGCCCAAGCACCCTATGCTTCAAATTTGATAGTAAATTTGGATGTCTAGACATTAGGTGGTTTTTGACAAATGCTGAGAAAAAACCTTTTTGTATGTACCATTCATGGGAATTTTGCTGCGAAGTGAGAGTGATGGGGCTTCATCATTTTAGTATGTCGTTCCTTCGAGATTGCAACACTTCCTTTCTTCAAATGGATGGTCTTTTAATTTGAATTGGTTGCAAAGTAATAATTGTGGACTGATCCGCCTCAAAGGAGGGTGAAGCCATCCATTTATTCATTATCTAAAAAAAGCTTTAATTGTAAATCATGTGCTTAGGTAAGGACATGCAACAGGTTTCGTGCACAAAGTCAAGGTGTAGGATGATCTCCAAAACGATGTGTAGTTGTAGCTTGGTACCAGACAGTAGAAACTTGATCCATTTGGACATCCATCTTGCTGTGGCTTTAAGTTATTAATTTAGGCATGATATGGGTTTGGTCTCTGATTGTGTTCTCTGTCCAAGCAAATTTCACAACCTCTTTGAAGCCCGGTATTTTGATCCGAAAGGTCTCAAACGTACTTGAAGTTCTTTGGAACATGTAGGCTCACTTTGGTTCGGGAGAAGTAGTAAGCAATGGTCAGAGAGACGCAATAGACATGGCTCGGAGAGTATGCAAGCTAAAGGTGATGTCCCAATCTTCGTTGCCGAAAAGGCTATCAAGTCGAACCATGGTTGGGTTGTGCCTCTCATTTGAACTTAGAATTTTGTAGATGAAATTCCTTAAGCACACAAAATAAGTTAAGTGTGCTCCTGAGCTGTGCCATGAGGTTTTTTTTAGAGTTATAGGGCAACAGCCCCTGCCTTAATCAAAAGACAAAGATCAGAACGTTTTACTGGTTCAGAGAGCCCGAGCACTAAGAACAGGTGCCAAGACACACACCCTCCTCGCAACCTTCTACCCTGCTCACAGGGTAAGAAGGCACCACAGCTGCCCAAACCACCTGAAGAAACACAATTCTCGCGGAGCAACAACAAAAAAACCGAAAACACCACAACCAAAGCTCACACAGGAGCCAGAACTAGCTACGAACTGGTAAACAGAGGACAACAACTCTTGAGCTTTTTCGCCAGGCTTCAAAGCATGCACCTTCACCAGCAGCTCCCAACTGTAGCTTCCTCCTGGAGCATCATTTCTTCTAGGTCTTGGAGCTGGGTCACCCAGGACTTCATGCAAAGGAAGTTATCACCCGCTACTGGTATCTCAACACTTCTGGCTTTTTTGCCAAGCAGATCAGATCTTTCACATAGGCTGTCAACTCCCTCCTATCTGGTGGGCACTGTTAGAATTTATATATGAATAGTTCCCCTAAATAAAATTCATATGAAGAAATTCTAATAAATCTCAAAGGCCCAATATTTGTGTTCCATACCGGGCTTTAATGTTGAAGCCCATTAGTAGAGGTGGGAGGTGCAACATCAATTAGTACCATATTGCTAGTTGAGATGAAGATAGGGAGTTTTCCTCCCTATATATTTGTACCAATCCTCCTGAGGAAAGACGCAACAAAAACTACAATTGGGAGTTTCAATTAGAAAATCCTAAAGTAGTAAAAATAATATTTTGCCTCTTCTCCCTACTGCGCCGTCGTCGCCAAGACTCCAACCCGATCGTTCGCGTGCACCTGCGACCGGGTGAACAGGTTTCCGGAACTGTCGTCTTTGTGATCCTGCACCGGGAGAAGGTGAATAAGGTTTTTGGGAAGCGCTCTTCGCGCGACTGCTCCCGATCTTCGTCACGGCTCGTCTTCCGTCAAGATCCAGGGGCATTGCGTCCCGGCGTCATCTTCATCGGCCTAATTGAAGTCTTCTGCCGCCGCTAATTGACGATAGTGACAGTGACCAGGACAACCTCAGCTTCGCCTTCGGGAATCTCTCCATCGTGCTGTCATCTACGAATTCCAGCAGCAGGTATTATTATTGCGATCTGGTCTCATCGTTCTTCTTGATCAACATGGTCAATATGTTTAGTGTTCGAGTTGTGCTTACACTAGTTGCCATGATCTGTGATATAAGTTTGAGCCTAGTTAGTATGCAACATATGCTTAATCTAGTTGTTCACTTCGTCATGATTTATATTATGGTTTTAATCTGGAAATTGCCTAATATTTCAACAATCCAAAAACCTTATAATAGGTCTTTTCCAGTACCTATGGCTAGTTTTGTTGATGCGCTGAGGCCGGAGAAGTTCTCTGGTGCGCACTTTAAGAGGTGGTCTGTCAAGGTCACAGATTGGCTTACTGCCATGGAAGTTTTCTGGGTCAAAGATGGCTTACCTGAGGAAAACATCTCTGATGAAGATCAGAGTAAATTCCAGAAAGCCAATGATATCTTTGTGGGAGCTGTGCGTAATGTGCTTTCGGATCATCTGTTTGATTCAATGATGCATATACGAGACACAAAGGCTCTGTGGGATCATCTAAACACTACCTATGGTGCTTCAGATGCAGGCAATGAATTGTACATCATGGAGAGCTTTCATGACTATAAGATGGTTGCTAACAAATCCATAGTCGAGCAAGCTCATGAGATACAACGCCTGGCTAAGGAACTTGAACTCCTTAAGTATGTTATTCCTGATGAAGTTGTGGCTGGTTGCATTATTGCAAAGTTGCCTTCTCCTTGGAGGAACTTCACTACAAGCCTTAAACACAAGAGACAGCAGATAACGGTTGAAAACCTGATTCAATCTCTTGATGTTGAAGAGAAGGCTCGGGCTAAAGACAATACTCAGAAGGGGAACGAGGAACATGGCACTAGTGCCCACTTTGTCTAGAGAAATTTCAAAGGCAAAGGAAAGGGGAAACAACAACCTTTCAATGCCAAAGAAACTACTACCTTCAAGAAGAAGAAGAAAGACAAGTCTGAGATGCCTTGTTTCACATGTGCTGAACTTGGTCATTTTGCTAAGGATTGTCCAAAGCGAGCAGATCGTAAAGAGAAAAAGGTCAACCTCGTGACTGCATCAAGTGCTGATGACAGGTATGGTAATTTTCCTACCGTATTTTCAGTATTTCAATCACCTAGTTGGTGGCTTGATACGGGTGCTAATGTTCACGTGTGTGCTGACATCTCTTTGTTTTCTTCTTACCAGGGGCTCCAAGGTTCTTCCATCCTGATGGGGAACGGGTCACATGCTTCTGTTCGTGGTGTTGGTACGGTAGATCTGAAGTTTACTTCGGGCAAGATCGTGCAGCTGAAGAACGTGCAACATGTCCCTACTATTCGCAAGAATCTTGTTAGCATTTCTCTTTTATTAAGAGATGGTTTTAAGGTAGTGTTAGAGTCCAATAAAGTAGTTATGTCTAAGCATGGACAATTTATTGGTAAAGACTATGATTGCGGAGGCTTGTTCCGCCTAAGTTTAGCAGATTTTTGTAATAAGTCAGTCAATCATATTTGTGGCACAATTAATGATATTTCGAGTATTTGGCATTCTTGCTTATGTCATGTGAATTTTGGTTTGATGTCACATTTATCTAGCTTGCGGTTAATACCAGATTTCACCATTGCCAAAGGTTCTAAGTGCCATAGTAGTGTGCAATCTAAGCAACCTCGAAAGCCTCACAAGGCAGCGGAGGAGAGACACTTGGCACCTCTAGAACTCATACATTCTGATCTATGCGAGATGAATGGTGTGTTGACTAAAGGTGGAAAGAGATATTTCATGACTTTAATTGATGATGCTTCTAGATATTGCTATGTTTACTTGCTGAAAACTAAGGATGAGGCTTTAGACTACTTTAAAATCTTTAAAGCTGAAGCTGAAAATCAACTAGAAAGAAAGATTAAACGTCTAAGGTCAGATCGTGGTGGTGAATATTTTCCTATAACTTTTGATGAGTTTTGTGCGGAACATGGTATTATTCATGAGAGGACACCTCCTTATTCTCCTGAATCCAATGGGATTGCCGAGAGGAAAAACCGCACGTTGACTGACTTGGTGAACGCCATGTTAGATACTGCTGGTTTATCAAAGGCATGGTGGGGGGAAGCTATATTGACTGCAAGTCATGTCCTGAATAGAATTCCGAACAAAAGTAAAGAGACAACACCATATGAGATTTGGGTTGGAAGTAAACCATCACTTTCATACTTGCGCACGTGGGGATGCTTGGCGAAAGTCAATGTTCCAATTACAAAGAAGCGTAAGCTTGGACCAAAGACGGTAGATTGTGTCTTTCTAGGATATGCTCACAATAGCATTGCTTATAGATTTTTAGTAGTAAAATCTAAAGTTTCTGATATGCATGTTGATACAATTTTTGAATCTCGTGAAGCTACATTTTTTGAGAATATTTTTCCTATGAAAGATATGCGTAGTAATGCTAAATTTTCCTCTGAAATAGCTCCTGATAGTACTATACCTATCGAGTCTCCCATTGAGTCATTTGAACAACCACTTGAGAAGGATGACAATGAAGTTCCTGTGAGGAACAAGAGACGAAGGATTGCAAAATCTTTTGGTGATGATTTCATTGTATACCTTGTGGATGATACTCCCACCTCTATTATAGAGGCATATGCATCTCCAGATGCAGATGATTGGAAAGAAGCAGTTCGTAGTGAGATGGACTTGATTCTTTCTAATGGAACTTGGGAGCTATCTGAACTACCATTCAGTTGTAAACCAATTGGTTGTAAGTGAGTGTTCAAAAAGAAGCTTAAACCCGACGGTACTATAGACAACTACAAGGCTCGACTTGTGGCTAAGGGTTATACTCAAAAGGAAGGCGAAGATTTCTTTGACACTTATTCACCTGTTGCTAGAATGACCACTATTCAAGTACTACTATCATTGGCTGCCTCATATGGTCTGATCGTCCATCAGATGGATGTGAAGACATCTTTTCTTAATGGAGAGTTGGATGAGGAGATTTATATGGATCATTCTGATGGGTTTGTAGTAAAAGGTGAAGAGCAGAAGGTATGCAAATTATTAAAATCTTTGTATGGCTTGAAACAAGCACCTAAACAATGGCATGAGAAGTTCGACACTACTTTAACTAGTGCGGGCTATGTTGTTAATCAAGCTGATAGGTGTGTGTATTATCGACATGGTGGGGGTCATTTTGTTATACTATGCTTATATGTTGATGATATTCTAATCTTTGGAACAAACTTGGATATTATAAATGAAGTCAAGTCATTCTTGTCAAAGAGTTTTGACATGAAATATCTAGGAGAAGCTGATGTAATTCTGAACATCAAGTTGATTATGGAAGAGAGTGGGATTACTCTATCACAATCTCACTATGTTGAAAAGGTCTTGAGCCATTTTGGCTATATGGACAGCAAGCCTTCTCCAACACCTTATGATCCTAGTGTGACTTTGAGAAAGAACAAGAAGGATACCAGAGATCAATTGAAGTACTCTCAAATTGTTGGTTCACTCATGTATCTTACTAGCGCAACCAGACCAGATATATCTTTTGCTGTGAGCAAGTTGAGTAGGTACATGTTCAACCCGGGTGATGATCATTGGCATGCACTAGAAAGGGTCTTGTGTTATCTTAAAGGTACGATGAGCTATGGGATTCACTATTTCGGGCACCCAGCTATGCTAGAGGGATATAGTGATGCGAACTGGATTTCTGATATTGATCAAATCTACGCTACTAGTGGGTATGTCTTTACTCTTGGAGGTGGCGCAGTGTCATGGAGGTCTTGCAAACAGACTATTTTGACTAAATCAACCATGGAAGCTGAACTTACAGCTTTGGATACAGCATCTGCAGAGGCAGAGTGGCTGCGTGAGCTCTTGTCTGACTTGCCGGTGGTTGAGAAACCAATACCGGCTATCCTTATGAACTGTGATAATCAAACAGTGATCACTAAAGTGAATAGTGCTAAAGATAATGCGAAGTCAACAAGACACGTTAAAAGACGTTTGAAGACTGTCAGGAAGTTGAGAAACTCCGGAGTAATTATTGTATCTTATATACAAACTGATAAAAACCCGGCAGACCCCTTTACAAAAGGGCTATCACGGAATGTGATATAAATTGCATCTAGGGAGATGGGTATGAGACCCATGTGAGTTTACAGTAGTAGTAACCCAACCTTTTTGATCGGAGATCCCGTGACTAAGGACCTGGGAAGAACAAGCTATTGGTAAACTGAGGAGAGTATAATGATAACCCTCTCTATGTGAAGATGCAATACTCTCAGAGCAATGAGGCACTGTGTGGTAGGTTGGCAAGAATGCCTTAATATGTTCTATTGACTTTAACGAGTGAAGATGCTGTCCTACAGAGCATTCTTGAAAGAACATACCTATATGAGCTTGACTGTTAAACGTCTCAGTCTATGAGACTTGGGTGATCTCTAGTAAACTCATGAAGAGACAAAGGAGTATGACGTATATGCTCCACCCACGGGGTAAGACTACTGGCAGCCAAGTATCAGTTTGGCTTTAAGTAAAGCTTGTTCGCACAAAACTTGCAATTCAAGGCGTAGTCCATTGTTCAAGTTGTGGATAAGTGTAGCTTGAAGTTCTAGGCGGAAGTTCAACTTAACAGTCTCTGCCGAAACACTGGTATATCAAACAGTAGTGAGAACAGGCAAATCTCTAAATGGGCATTTGAGATCTGGTGGGGGATTGTTAGAATTTATATATGAATAGTTCCCCTAAATAAAATTCATATGAAGAAATTCTAATAAATCTCAAAGGCCCAATATTTGTGTTCCATACTAGGCTTTAATGTTTAAGCCCATTAGTAGAGGTGGGAGGTGCAACATCAATTAGTACCATATTGCTAGTTGAGATGAAGATAGGGAGTTTTCCTCCCTATATATTTGTACCGATCCTCCTGAGGAAAGACACAACAAAAACTACAATTGGGAGTTTCAATTAGAAAATCCTAAAGTAGTAAAAATAATATTTTGCCTCTTCTCCCTACTGTGCCGTCGTCGCCAAGACTCCAACCCGATCGTTCGCGTGCACCTGCGACCGGGTGAGCAGGTCTCCGAAACTGTCGTCTTTGTGATCCTGCACCGGGAGAAGGCGAATAAGATTTTTGGGAAGCGCTCTTCGCGCGACTGCTCCCGATCTTCGTCACGGCTCGTCTTCCGTCAAGATCCAGGGGCGTTGCGTCCCGGTGTCGTCTTTGTCGGCCTAATCGAAGTCTTCCGCCGCCGCTAATCGACGACGGTGACAGCGACCAGGACGACCTCAGCTTCGCCTTCGGGAATCTCTCCATCGCGCTGTCATCTACGAATTCCAGCAGCAGTTATTATTCTTGCGATCTGGTCTCATCGTTCTTCTTGATCAACATGGTCAATATGTTTAGTGTTCGAGTTGTGCTTACACTAGTTGCCATGATCTGTGATATAAGTTTGAGCCTAGTTAGTATGCAACATATGCTTAATCTAGTTGTTCACTTCGTCATGATTTATACTATGGTTTTAATTTGGAAATTGCCTAATATTTCAACAGGCACAAAATTATCCAATTTTGCACCAGCACTGTTATTTTTATCAGCAGGCTCCCTATGTCCTTCCAGTCTGAATTCTGAAAACACATGTCATTTCTTAGTTTCCACAAGCCCAGAGGGCCGCAGAGCTAATGATGTTAATAGCAACAAATTTTTTTACTACTAAACCAGCAAACACCAATAGATTCTAAGGAATTTCCTAACTCCCTCCCTACTATACTAGAGATCCTCCTCCACATCTCTTTTGCTACCACACACTCAAAGAAAAGATGGTGGCATGATTCCATCTCCTCACAGAAAAGACAAGTTTTATCCTCAACATTTTGCCTTTTGGCCAAATTATCCCTGGTGCCATGAGGTTTCTATTAAGGTTTTTGTTGTTCTTGTCTCTTGTATGATAAATCAAATAGAAGTCACCTAGGATTAGCCACTTGACACCATGCACTGGCTAACTGATTTGATCTCCTCTAGGAAGGCTGGTTTAAATATGTCCTTTGATGGACCATAGACATCAAGAAGAAAGTGGTGCCAGATTCCTTTATTAGCTTTACTGTTGTAGAAATTATGTGCCTGGCAGTCGAAATGTCACTCAAGTACTCAACTGTAGGTGTCCCCCATTGCAGATGAGTACGAGGACGCCCCTTGTGCGCGAAATCCCAGTTGCTCGAGAGAAAGTAAATAACACAGTTTGTTACTACCTAAATAGCCGCAAGCAGTGTTGCTCAATCAATTTCAGTTTTGTCTCTTGCACACAAAAGCAAGGTGGATCGAAATCGAAGAGAACACCTCATGCAATGTTTGATGTTAAGTTGTGCCATATGCGTAGCTAAAGAAAACGCCCAAGCAGGAAGCATGCAAAACAAATAAAGGAGTATATAGCAGCACAGAAGAAACTAGGACCAAAACTGCCCGGAACAGTTTCAAAGCATGAACACTTCCGAAACATGTTGCAGCAGGAAGTTCACTGATACAAACTTTAAAGGAGACAAAGTCGGTGGTGTGCTGCAGGGCACTTGAAATGATAGAAAACTAAGATGCAAATAAGGAAGGTGCATGCATGTGTGAACTGCATTGCTGATGGTGATGGGTTCCCTTTCCTTTCCTTGCTTATTTCAGACGATCATAGCTGATCAGTCCAGGGAATTGCTGTTGTTATAGTTGATGAAGCCTGCTTGCCAGTAGCCCTCGACCACGCTGCTGCTGCCCGAAGTCCCGCCGTCAATGTTGTTGCCTGCACTGCCATCACCACCTGCTGGCTGCTTCTGAGCTGCTGTCGACGACGATGGCCACTGCTGGAGCCCACTACCACCACCAGAAGCAGCAGCAGCCATAGGCGGCTTCACTTCCTGATCCACACCCTGCAGGAGCCCCACCATTGTGTGTTGGCCAGATGACCCATCCATCAACCCATGCCTATGCCCCATCGCACCAAAAGACGGCACCGCCGGAAGAAATGGCGGCAACGCCGCCGCCATCCCATTGCTGCTGCTGCCATCAAGAAACCCTCCTCTCAGTAAGTCTGTGAACGACGACATCGTGACAGGGTTGGATGGCAGCAGAGACGACAAGGGTGCGAAGGGCAGGGAGCGGTGGTCACTGCTGGGGAGCTGGAAGCTGCCGCCGCCTGCCGACATGAACGCCGGGAGCACGCTGGGGAAGTTGGCGGGCATAGGTGCCGTGGCAGTAGGCATCATCAGCAGCTGCTGCGTCACGATGTTCATCTTCTTGGACTCATCAGTGCAGGTCGAGGATGGTGCAGCTGCAGGTGGTGCCGAGGAGGCGGCGGCGGAGTAGGAGCCCCCGGCACGGCTCTGCCTGCTCTTCCGGGTGCCGCCGCCGACGGGAACATTGCGGAGGGTGCCGCCCTGCGTCCAGTTGCGGCGGCAGGCCTTGCAGAAGTAGCGCGGCTGTGTCATGCTGTAGTTGTTGTAGTAGCAGAACTTGGTGTTGGTGGAGTTGCAGCGCGGGCAGTTGAGCGCCTGGTCTTGCGGTGGCCGCGGCTTACGCTCCCCGCTGCCGCTCGCCACCACCTGCTGCTGCCTTGGCTGCTGCTTGGGCTTGATGTTCCTAGCTGCAACAGCTTCTTCCTCCCTAGCTGGTGATGCCACCATCGCCGCCTCCTCCTGCAACATGACGCACAAAATTAAATTTTGAATATGTGTAGTATGTAGCACGCAGCAAAAAGCAATATATACATGATCACGATGTAAGCAAAAAGAGAGGATGACAAGCAAAGCAAGGTGATTGATCGGATCGATTCTAAAGATGCAGCGAGCGGCACCACACCATGAAGGTTGGCTATGCGTGTACTTGTGATGATGTGCTAGGGCTAAAGAGATAGGGTATAGTTGCCCATGCAACGTGTATGTACCTTCCAATCGACGATCGGGGCGGGAGTCAGCGCTACCTCCTAGTTGCCCATGCGTCTTTTGAGTTGTGTATAGTTGTATATACTATATAGCTATTTTGTTTCTCCTTTTCTGGTCTTTTTTTTTCCCTTTTCGGTGAGGTTTTCTGTACCTCTTTTTTTTCTTCTAATAAAAATTACGGCAATCCTTTGCTGTTCCTTTTTTTAAAGATAGGGTACATAATATATTATTATGTATTTCCTCTTTATTACTAAAAACGGACCCATGTATGAGACTTGATTAAATAGAGACAAATTACTCATGAAAGCCTTACTGATTATACATTTTTAGCTACAGTATAATAAGCAAAAACAAGAACACAATTACTTGGAGATCAATAATAAGCAAAAACAAGAACACTAATAATTAGTAGTAGCTAGTTATAATAGCAGTCTAGAAAAATAGAATTTTTGTCTATCCAAGCTTAACAACATGACATGTCTAGAACTTACCTTTTTTTAAAATCGTCTATAACCCACCTATGAGCACAAGTCCTCAATTTTGGGCCAAATACATTTGATCCAAGGCCCATTTATTTTCCTTCCTACCATAGTCTATTTGGGCCATCAATTCACATGATCCAATAACTCATTTTACACATGTTTGACCTAAGTTTTCTCCCCATCGATCCTCACCCTCCCGTTTCGCCGCCGCCACCCACGGCTCCCTAGTGTGCCTAGCACTAACAAACTACCACCAAAACATTTGTCCCTGTTAGTACCTAATTGCTGGACTATCACGACCTTCTCAATGATTTCATGGCCCCTGAATGACCAGCTCTTCTTTCCCCAATGGCTCCTCTTGACTAGATTCATCATTGCACATACTCAAATAGGTTCTCTACGATGAAAATTTGGTGCCCTGTTTCTGTGCCTATTCATCACTACCACCTGGGTAGCATCCCCTTTTCACTTGTTGGCATGTCGTCAGAATCGAAGAAGAAGGCATTGAGTGTGAAGGTTCTATCACCTAAAAATGGAGTGGCATCTCCTACAAACAAATTTTGGGTAAAATTATCTTCCTTTATATCCTATAACTTGCTCCTAGCTTTTGAGGCATATACATATAGTAGTACTTGTCAAATGATGCACGGTGATTGATCGATCTGAAGTTGGAATGTAGAAAACAAGAGTAGAAAAGAACTCCTTTCCATATGCCTTCATATATGCAACTAGATAAGAAGAGATAGATCTATCACACATCAATGCATCTTCAAATTGGTTTATTAGTATAGTTGATCCAATCCATGGAGAAGAATATTTGCACGAATATACACCTCAACTCCTAGCCGCTCGCTAGGGCGCTACTCTTATTTGGGTGGTAAAAAGATCAATCATGCTTATTCCTTATCAACCAAGCTAGTTCACAACACCCAAGATTCGCCAAAAAATAAGTTCGCAACACCCAAGAGAAGTAGTCGATCGATCTATATAAGGAAGGAAGGTATGGAGGGATAGGAGGAGCAAGGAGTCAGCTCATCGATGGCATAGATACCTGCTTGTTTAACAATGTAGATGGCGCGGTAGTGTTACTGGCGGTGCCGGAGATCATGTCCATGGATCCTTCCTTCGTTCCTTTCTGTCAAACTGATGTGGGAATTAATACAGGATTGATGAGCCCACCAAATAATTTAAGCCAAGGTCGATCGATTCAAGCAAATCAAACATGTAGTAGAACACCTTACTAGCAAGGAGTTGAGGATAGAGGATCGACTAGCAGCCTCTGATCAGATCCCTCTTGTTGTTGTGGAGAGGAACAGGGAGAGTGAGTGATGCCTTCAGTTTTATATAGAGAGAGTGATGGGCTTATGGTGTGAGTACCTAAAACGTACTGTGGGCTGCAGAAGATGGAGCCAGCAGTTAGGTGGAAACGGCAGGCTGATTTTACGTGAAAGCAACCACGCGCCTTGGCGGCTAGATGATGACGCATGCATGGCATGATTAGCCTCCCCTCGTGGGAGATCCATGCATGGTCTGCAGCCGGCCCACCAAGATGCCTTCCAGGACCGCACTTTTCGTTTGCATACGAAACAAAAACTGTCTATACACTAACAAACTAAACATGGTACACTGCTCTCTCCATGCGTCATCTTCCTTCCACTGCAAGCTAGCCATATATGCCTTCTCATCCTTTATAGATTGATTAATTACAACTAGGATTAGTATCCATGGTGTGGATCCATAATGTATTTGGGAAAAGCTATATGATATGCAAGTGTTTTTGAAGCCTGCTTTCACATTCATATTTTTTTTTACCCTGATGAGATGTGGATAGAAACTTTGGTGAGGGAAGTTTCAAGCTCGAGTGAGTCACCGAGTATCTCCAGCAAGAAATTAGGTTTATGTTTGAATTCTGGTCTTCGGGTATGGGTTTCGGAGTTGGCAGACTCCAGTTGGTGAACAAGGATGATGGGCGGTGGTGGGCGATGAGGCAAAGGAGGCGCGAACATCATCAGTGCATTCGGTGGAGAACATTCACTGTGTAGGATTGGTGGATGGGAGCGACGGCAACGAGAATGTCTGTTGCAAGAGGGGTCGTAAGGTACCTGTTGTGGTAGGCTACTAGGATCTCATCGACGCTCCATATTGGTCCAGCCAGCGTGGAGCTCTTGTGAGACAATGAGACCATAGCCCACAGTGGCAGGGCAGCAACACGTGGGGCGTCGCTAGGGGTTGGGCAGAGGAGGAAGGACTCCACGATTGGAGGTAGCTCGATGTTGAAGATGAATGTAGTTTGTTGGATCTTCATCTAAAGGTGAAAAAATTGAGTGTCTAAGTGATTGTACACACTCTTGGTAGCATCGAGACATGTAATAGTGGAACAAATACGTTAACAAGAACAAGTATATTGGTATCATCTGATTGACATGTAATGTTGCGACAATTTAACATACAACCTATAAAACGGGTTGTCTTCTAAGTTGTGTTATAGTACACTACGTGAAAAACAGACATTGGTAACAGCGCGCGGATGGCTATTGGTAACGGGCAAAACGCCCGTTACCGATCAAGCGTTTCAAATAAGCCAACAAAGGTAATGGGCCTATGCCCGTTACTGATGACACGTAATTGTAACGGGCGTCGAACAAAGACCGTTACCACAACTACTTACCGGTCACCTGAAATGGCTGTTTCTCCGGACCCACCGGAGCCTTTGGTAACGGGTGCAGACACTGAGCCCGTTACTCATAACACGTATTAGTAACGGGTGTCTAACAAAGACCGTTACCGAAACTAGTTACCGGTCACCCGAAATGTCTGTTTCTTTGGGCCCACATGGACCTTTGGTAACGGCCACAGAAACCGAGCCCGTTACATGAACTCAACATCGAAGACGCGGAAAATGACGCGTCTCCTCTGTCTTGACGAAAGGAGACGCGTCGTGTAAGTGCGCGTCTCCTCCGTCTGGACGAAAGGAGACGTGTCTTGTCAGTGCGCGTCTCCTATGTCTCGACGAAAGGAGACGCGTCTTGTCAGTGCGCGTCTCCTATGTCTCGACGAAAGGAGATGCGTCTTGTCAGTGCGCGTCTCCTATGTCTCGACAAAAGGAGACACCTGCTGTGAACCCGCGTCTCCTTCTGTCTCGACCAAAGGAGACGCATCTTGTCAGTACGCGTCTCCCTCTGTCTCGACCAAAGGAGACACGTACTGTGTACGTGCGTCTCCTCTGTCTGGACCAAAGGAGATGCCTACTGTGTACGTGCGTCTCCTCTAATCGACCAAAGGAGACGCGTACTCTGAATTTGCGTCTCCTCTGTCTCGACTAAAGGAGACGTGTTGTCTACTTTCACAAAAATTAGGTCCAGCATCCACATTCACAAAACTCCACAAACTGAATAGAAATCCACAAGATTCGCATGCATAATCTGTCAAATTTCAGGCATTCAGCATCCTCTTCTAACAAGCTAAGTAAGGTTCACAACAATATCATCACTGACCATGAGGATTGGTATCTAATACAATGCGAGCCATCATAGCACCATTAATGTGAAATTTTTCTGAGGGTGTGATCACCTGGTCCATGAGGAATGAGGCAGTTCTTTCCCTAATGTGGAGCAGCGTGCCTCGGTGCAGCTGACAAGTAGGTATGTGAAATGCCTGAATATAACAATGTCAGCAGTCAGCACACAGGTGGTTACCAAACATGTGCAGTGCTAATAAGCAAGAACTGTGCTCAGTTGCAGGTGTTACAATTGCAGATCCCAAGAAAGTACCTCAGCGTCCTTCAATTTATTTTTTACTGTAAGCATGTGATAGGCATAATAGAAGCCGCAGACTCTGGATTTGTAAGGTTGTTGGTGGCACTGCGATAAATATACATAGACAAACAGTGGTGAGAAGAAATAAACTCAAGCTTTAGTACTAGCTTCCACAGACAGGAAATACTAAGTAATACATACATCAAAAGCCTTCTCATGGTTCAAGGCGCAGCGGGGCAACTTGTTGTCATCGCAGTAACTATTCCAAGCACTACAACAAAACATGCAACAATGGTTATGGCACCATTAATAAACTCTGCAGAGTTTGTTGAGGAAGTTTGTAGGTTAAGAAAGAAAAAGAACTTACTCATCAATGGCAAGTACCAACTCGGAGAAATTAGTGCCTAGGATCCTATATGAATCAAGATACAAGACCGTCTTCTGCTTTGGAAAGATCGCCACTGCAATCCAGTGCTCCCCAGTGTTATAGAAAGAAATGAAGACTCTCTTTTTAGCATATGACTGGTAGGCACGCTTCATATAGGACACAAAAAAATCCAAGTTATTTTCTATATTTGACTTGCTAAAGCATTCAGGATCCAGGAAGGCAACGGGTTCCTTCTTCTGCCGTACTACTACAGCCATATTCCTAATATTAAGAAAAAACAAAGTGTAAGGAGGCAAAATACATAGTAAAGATGAACTGAGGCAGAAAGCACATTTAGATAGAAAATGATTAGTGAGAAGCAGATTAAATTTTCAAGCAACTTACAGGATGAAACAGCAGATAAGTCCCATATCCAAAGCATCCAAGTTGAAGAGATCGTACAAGTCGCTGATGATCACAGACAACAGCTCGTATTTTTCATCTTCTCTCACAGGCCACTAGCCGTGCTTGGGCCATATTATGTCCTGAATCAGAGACTCATCATTGTCCTTACAACGTCCCATGTAGAAATTGTGGAGATTAGTGAAAGAAGGAGCAGTATCCGGATGCTTGAGTTCAGCAACACTGAGCATTGCATTTCCAAATTTGTAGTTTGGGTTAATATGAGTCATAGCAACATTGGCCGCCTTCTTCTTGGCGTTTCTCTCAGATGGCTTTCTGGCAGGCTTCTTTTCCTCCTGCTTTGAGATGGTTGAAGAAGGCTTTGTGGTAGGCTTCTGAGACCTTTTATTTTTAGCAATTTTCTGCTGCTGCTGCTTTGAGATGGCTGAAGAAGGTTTCTCAGATCACTTTCTGGTAGACTTTTTATTTTCAGCGAGTTTCTTTTCCTGCTGCTTTGAGATGGCTGAAGAAGGTTTCTCAGGTGGTGTCTGACCAGCAGCTATTGCAGAGATATTGGGCCCAGATGTACCTGCAGCTTTCTTCGAACTGTCATCACAGATTTCTCGGCATCAGCCAACACATGATTCTAGGCTCCTACTTTGGCATCATTGTTTTGAGCACTTTCTTTTAGGGATGGAGGTTTTGTTCTTTCATGAGGAGAAGAAGGTGGGGGATGTAATTTGCATTTCTGGGTGTGGAGGAGGAGGTGGTGGGTTACCAGGTGGGGAATGAAACTGTTCTGTAATTTGCGTTTCTGGGTGTGGAGGAGGAGGAGGAGGTGGGTTACCAGGTGGGGAATGAATCTGTACTGTAATATGCTTTTCTGGAGGAGGAGGAGGAGGTGGTGGGTTACCAGGTGGGGAATGAATCTTTTCTGGGGGTGGAGGAGAAGGAGGAGCTAGGAAACAATGTGAGGAAGCGTTTTGTCCTGTAGTCTGTGAACCAGAAGGAAGCTGTACCGTAGTGTGCGAACAAGATTTTGCAATTGGTGCTCCCTTGATGTGAATGTGACACCACTTCCACTATATCCTCTGGTGTAGAGCTTGTCCAAGTGTCGTCACCTCGTCATTAGGAGGGTGTTCCAGCGCGTGATCCCTAAAGACAGCATATACATGCAGCACTTCGACCACAGCACAGTCTTCATGAATCGGGACTGTGTGTAGCGTAGTTTGCTCTGGTTGAACCACACCAATTGCAGCTTCACATTCAACACCGTGAAATATGATCCATAAGCCACAGTCTGTGGGTTCAGTCAACGTGCCTATAAGGTCTTCCTGTGTGGGGGAAGCAATGTGCACTACCTCTGTCGACAACTCTGTAGCGCCGTTGATCAAACCTACATTATCTGCGGACGCACAACTGCTCTTCAGTCCGGCGGGTGAAGGGCTTGTGCGATTGGACACTGGTGCAAACACCACCTGGTACCCTCATGCCATCATGTCAAGCATATCCTTCTCCATCTCAGCCTTGAGTTCTTGCTTGATTTCTTCCTTCATCTGTTACTTATCAACTGATGAGTCAGTACTGGCCCTCTTCCTCTTCCTGTACATGGAAGCGTGCTGAGGCCATGCAAACTTCCAGCCCTGGTAGATGGAGACACCACGCACGCGACCTAGTTGTTCGGGGCGGCCCAAGCACTGACTTAGCACATCATTCTCCCTCAGCCATGAAGTCATTCCTGAAGATTCTACATGTGCATTATTTTCCATGATGTCTGTAGCCACACTTTCATTTGCTACTTTGTTGAACACTATCTTGGCAACACCATCTGGCACCACTAGCTTACTCCTTGCTCGCACCCAATTCCTAGAATGATCATCAGTGATGGCAGCATATGGGTTGGCGATCCCAGCCGCAGCTAATTTCCTGTCCTCTTCCTCCCACTGTGGTAGTTTCCCACAATAACCCGCTGGACCCATGCTGTGCTCGTTTGTGTTCAGGCTTCAAAGTGACTTGAACTTGCCACTAACAGATGAGGCTTCCTCGGTTTCCTGTTGTTTCACAAACTCTGACCACTCTTCCGGCTTGATAAAGTCGTGCTTTCCAAATGGCTCGAGTCCTTTTCTGACAAAATCTCGCCTAAGCTGAAATCTGAATTGTCTCCATGCCTTGGCTGCAATCTTCCACAAAAGCTTGAATGCCTGCTCTTTCATATCTTCCTGGAACTCCAAGTGTTTCTGCATATAGGTTTCAAACTAGTACCACTTTTGTTCATCGCTTAGTTTTTTTATTTCTGGCAAATCCAAAGGTATCTTTTGTCTAGCAATGAGCCCTGCAAGCGCCCTGAACCTACGCTTTTGTGTCAATGGTACTGGCATCCCAGTTAGCCTCGACAACAGTAATTGCAAGGAAACAATTGTCTATGCAATAAGACAGAGTCATGGCGACGCCCCTCCCCGCCGTCTGCACCGCCATCGCCGACACCTTCGCCACCACCACCACCGTCTCCGCCCTCCTTCGTCCCTGCCAGTGATGCCTCCCCTCTTCTCCGGTGAAGGATCTCATGGGTTCTCCATCAGATCTCGCTGGAAAACTGGAGTTCAACATTGGATTGGAGTTCCAGGATAGCGTTCGGCGGCGTCTTCACTCCCCGGTACATCACCCCTTCCCCACTCCTGATGGATCCTTCCTCCTCCTGGCAACCTTCCGGCGTTTCTTGTTCCGACTCATGGAGGACTCGGTTTCTCTTGCTTTGCAATCGTGCTTGGGGGGTCGTGCGGCAGATTTCCACGTCAAATTCTTGAGCAACAACCATTTTCAGTTCTCTGTTTTTTTCCAAAGAAGTTGGTTTTCAAATCTACAATCTTAGAAGGGTTATCACCTCTCAGTTTGACATCTATTTTCATCTTTGGAATAATGGCACCCCCATTGGGAGAGGGAGAAACGTGCTTGGGAGATTGAACAAGAAAAAGAATGGACACAGGTGATGTCCAAAGCTGAAAAAAGAAATCTCAGAAAACAATCTTCCAACAAGCACGTCCGATTTTCCGAGCACGTTACTCGCTTCCCGGCAAATGTCTCCCCTGATCATTCTGTGCCTCTTAAGTTTGGTGCTTTCACAACCAGAGTTAACCTGGATTCTCCAACCTCTATTTTGACCTCTGGGTTTCGTTCTGGCCACCCCACGGAGTTTCTTGATCAATCCTCCCCTGATGCCCATGATCGAGCTGACAAGCCTCGTAAGGCACAACAAGATCAGCCTAGATCTCGCCCCACCGAGCAACATCACCGTGTTCATCGCAGTCCTCAACGGACTAGGAAGGGTGCCAAAAGCGCCGATGATCTCGCCTCCTCTCATGCTCCTTTTTCAAATTCAAATTCTTGCTCTCGTTGCCTGGGCCTAGATCACCCTCGATGGGCTTGCAAATCCTGTATCCGTTGTCTTCGTTGCAATCAGTTGGGGCATATCAGAAAATCCTGCTGGGCTTCCAATCTTGCTAAGCCTGCCAAGATTTGGGTGCCCAAAGCCCGGCCTAGTAACTCGCCTCGCTCCAGCCCAGTGCAACAGAGCAAGACGGCGCCGGTTGTGGACAATCCTTCTCCTTCCAAAAACAACACGGAGTTTTTTAACCAATCCCGCCTCGATTCCCGAGGCGCCCCTTCAGTTTCCACGGATGCGTCACCTTCCTTCCACCAGGAACAAGAACGCATCTATACTGACTCAAATCCGCCGTCTTCCCAAACCAGCAAAGAAAACCCCATCTCCTCTACCGTCAGCGATCACGAAAACCCTACCTCCTCCGCAGATACCGATCAAGATCCTATGGCCAACTTCCCCGTCAATGCTCGGCCCTTCCTCATGGCCGGCCTCACGGTCAACCATGGATGGAACAGACCGGCTCGCGCCCACATTGCTCTTGGCAGCGAGCCGACTCGGGAGCATGAAGACTTCGCCATCATTTCCATCGGTCGGTGAACTCCGGCCGTCTCTCAACTTGGTCTGCAACTTTCTCGAGCACTCCCAAAGGGTACGTATCACAGAATCACACCTGTCCCCGCTTGGCTTGGGCCTCATCAGACTTAGAACAGTAGCACAGAGGGAGAAGCTTGTTCGTGACTCTCCTTTTCAGCTTGGTCAGAGTCACATTGTCACGGTTGTTCGTCATGATGAAGGAATCAACTCTAGATCATGCACCTATACCCGCACCTGTTGGATTATGTTCCTAGCTTTTCCTCTAGACTACCAGAAAGATTTATTCATCAGAGCTGCTGTTGCCCCCTTTGGTCGTCTGTTGGAGTGGTACAAAGATGAGAATAGGTCATGCATCCTGGTACAGGCCCTGGTTCTGAGTCCAGACAGAGTTCCTCATAGCCTGGTGGTCTCACGTGGCACACTCATTGGCGGCATGGGAAGATCCTGGTCTGTGCCTGTGTATATCCTCAATGGTCATTTTCTTGATGCCTTCCCAGCAGAGGAGGATCCGGTCCCGCTAGATGGTGAGCCCCACCCGGAGCACCCACCCCTCGTTTTTGGGCCAAATCCTCAACCCCCTAACTGGCAGCATGAACAGAATGGGGCTGTAGTCAACCTGGGTGCTTTTGGAGGCAATCAGTTTCAAGGTCACCAAGTTATCCACAATGGCTAGCAGCAGAATCAGCAACAGCAGGAGAATGAAGATGAAGAAGAGCCAGAAGAGGTTGAGATGGCAGATCAAGAAGATGTTGAAGTGATTGGGGACAATGAGGATGAAGACCAGATTCAAGTTGAGCCTGACATTCTGAACCTTGGCATGTCTGGCTCCTCCATGCAATTCCTTCGAGCTAATGGCCCAGATATTGATCTTGATGAGGTGTTCCAGGGACTTAACTCTGATGACAACTCCTCCTTGTCAAGTGATGCTAGTTCCATCGATGAGCAAAGGATCAGGTTCATCGTTGCCAGGAGACACTGTGCAACCATGACCTTATTTCACAGGAAAGGTCTCCCCTCTAGCTCAAGCTTTGTGGCCAGCTCTTCAGCTTCTGTCAGTTCCAGACCGATCATCATCGACACTGACCTCGTCAGAGATAGGAGCCCCAGCCAGCCTACAGGGTTGGAGTTGGTCCCATGGCAGCCCTGCATTCCAACTGCCCTCCTTCAGCTTTGGCCAGCGGTGATTAATGCAAGGTGCCAGAAGATTCAGCAGCAACAATTACAGCAAGAAGCCCTCACTGCTGACTCCACCCTGCAAACAACTTCAGCTGCTTCGGCCTAACAACCCCGACAACTCCATGTTCAGTCTAGCCCATCTTCCACCAGAGGACAGCAGAAGAGAGTGGCCAGATCAGGGCGCATCTCTTTGCCCACCTCAGTGTCAAACCCAGCAACTTCAGTGGCAGAGGGCAGTGTCAGGAGAAGCACACGCCTGAACAAGTTGGGAGGTTTTCACCCGGTGATGCTGGACAAGGAACCCACCAAGAAGAGAAAGATCACTGCAATCAGCATTGACGAAGGAACAAGGCAAGCTGGACCGATTCCTCTACCGATGCTGTAAGAGTGGGGTATCAACTGTGGATTGGCTCCTGGTGAGCTATCCAATGAAGGCCTGATGCAAGAGCCTTCCACTCAGGAGACAGATGCTGTTTAAGATGAAGAAGTCCCAATCTAATCTCTCTGTTGCGGGGCTTTGTCTTTTACTTTCCTGGCGCTTTTCTGTCATGAACTCCCTTTGTCTTTCCCTGTCATACTTTGTTAGCTTAAACTCCTTTGTTTCATCTGTGTGGCTTGCTCTGATGCTGGCATCAGTGCCTCCTAGACATACCCCTATTTGTTATCATGAGTAATCAAAACTGGAATATTTTGTGTTGGAATATCCGGGGCTGCAATGCCTCTGATAAGTGGGATGCTATCAGGAACAAAATCGAAGAAAGTGGTTGTTCCAGTATTTGTATTCAGGAAACTGTCACACCTGTTTTTCCAAAGAAAACCAAGTGCAAACCTATATGCATGCCAGGATCAAGTTTCATGCATATAGTTGACATAAGTGAAAAATAGAAACAATATCACGTATGAAAAGCAAAGATTATCAGAGATTTACGCTTTATCCTGGAAACGAAGGCTCCAAACATCACAGGCAATCGACTGGGGGTTGCGTACGCCTAGAACTCAGCAACATCTTCACAACAACTTCATAGCAGCTTCCTCTTTCTGAGCAACATTGTTTATAGCAAGAGTGAGCACATGTCGTACTCAGCAAGTGTGGGGAAATTATGAATGCAAAGGCTTGACAAGGAAAGGCTGACAGGTTGACTGCATTAAGCAATTTTAGTTGGTCAAATTTTATTAGCACCTGATTACTAATAGAGTATAAGTATATACCAACCCACATTAACATAAAGGGATACGCCATAAGCATATGGCTAACATAACCAGAAACTACGATTTATGTCCATCTTCAAGTTCAATTATCATGTGAGGGTCCAGGCCGCTCTTGACCGTGAACACGGCTAATCGATTAGTTTCACACTCTGCAGAGGTTGTACAATTTCACCACAAGTCGCGTAAAAGTTCAAAGAACTTTAAACCCAACCACGCGATGCTGATCAGGCATCATACCATACTGCCGAGGTGTGATTGCATAGGGACGCTACGAGGCCTTTACAAAGTTTCCCTAGTGTGAAACAACCCGTGAAGGTTCCGAGCCGTCGCAGAGTATAAAGTCCCCTAGTAGGTACCGTGTCTTAGCCAAGATCAACTCCCTACTAGAGCGAGTCTATACCCCAACTAAACGCTCCCCCTCGCCCTTTCGGTAAGGTCACCCCAACACTAGAGTCCCTAATTAATTAGCCAAGCCAGAGCCATATAGCCTTGTGGTTGCACTGTTGTCCTGGGTGGTCGCTCCATGTTCCGATTAAGCATTGTGATCTTGTATTAACCAGAGATACAGCATAGAAGAAAGCATATTCAGCATTATTGTTGTTCATTAGAACCACCATAACCCAAAGTATAGCAGCTAAGCAGAGCTACCCAACAGAAAGGTAAAACCCAGGTTGACAAGGAGTAAAGGTAATAAAGACTAGGATAAACCTTAATAGGACCCATCAATATTAATGCAAGCATATGCAATGAGTGATTAAACACATTATTAGGACAAAAGATCAAGGACACACTTGCCTTCAACCAGAGTAGTGATGTTGCTCAGAATTCTTCACTTCATACTCTTCCAAGCTCTCGAACCACGTTCATGCTACTCGCATCAATCATCGAGCACAAACATACAAAGCAGACAAACAAGCAAACTAAGAACAATGCACCAATCAAAAGAAAAGCTTTAAAAGAACGCACTAAAGGATAGGATCGATTCTATGGATCAAAAAGATCTGGAGCTTGAAAGAAAATTAGCTCTATGACAGAGACACACTGAGACAGAGAGCTTTGATAAAGAACGGCTAACGTTCGATTTGCATATGTGAGAGAATATACTATGAGCTATGTTTATTTTAATTAGTAAAAGATTTGTAAAGGATACTTCATAAGAAAATACCCCAAATTGGAATTAATGCAACATTATATTTTATTTGCAAAAGATCGGAGTAAAGAACTAGGCAACTTTTATTTATAAAGATTCATATATTGATTATACCAATTAAACATTTAATTCAGAAAAACTAAACTATATGAATCACCTAAACGTAAGTTTATGATTCGAGTGGTTCATATTATTATTATTAAAAACATTATGGCATTGACATTAATCAAATTAATATTTATTTGTAAAAGCCGATGTAAAAAGCCTAATCAACTTTTAATTAGAAAAGTTATTTATATATTAAGCAAATTAATATTTTGTTCATGAAAACCGGGAAAAAGATCTAATTAGATTTTATTTACAAAAATATGTGAAATAAACATTAATCAAATTAAATTTCATTATGAAAAACGGTATGTAGCTCTATATGTCTTTTATTTAGAAAAGGCAAGTTTAATAAGCATTAATCAAAATTAATATTAAATTTATTTTCAGAAAACAAACATGAAGAAAACTCTCCACTAACACGTACATTACATTATTATGAACCTAACGCAACTTGAACGGACGAAAACGGAGCTAAAACATGAAAGATATGGCTGATTAAAGATGTAGGGACCTAGTTGTGAAAGATTAGAAACTTCCAGGGCCTAACTATGAAAAACCAGGGGCATATACAAAATTATGTATAAAAACTCGAGGGCTTACTTGAAAGAACCTCAGGGTGGATTGGATCTAGGGAATCTAGTCTTTTCAGGGGGTTTTCTGGAAAAGGGTCAAGACACAAGAAAAAAAATCTAGGGATTTACAACTTTCCTCGGGGGCTTAGATGCAAATCTGCCATGTCTTCTTCTTCCTACGGTACAGAGACAGAGCAGCGGACAGGGAAGCCTTGGCGGCCTTGACTTCCGGCGGTCCGGCGGCCTTGAAGCTCGGTTGGGTCGCGCGGGGGCTTGAGGAGGCAAAGAGGAACAGGAGGGGGTGCTCACCGCGGTGGAATCGAAGGGCGTGCGGCGGACAGCTACTCCGGCGGCGGCTTGGACAGCGGCCGGTGGTGCTCTACTCCACAAGACCGGCGACGGTCCGGTGTAATTCCGGTGAAGGAAGAGAGCTCCACGGACTCGGCTCGGCGTCGCTTCGCTCATGGTGACCTTGGGCTGCTCCGGTTGTGCGGTGTCGCGGCGAATCGACGGCGGCGGACGGCTTGGCGGCCGGCTCTGGTCTCCACGGCGGGGCGGCGCACCGGTACCCAGCTGACGACGAGAAGAGGCGGAGGAGCTTTGTCTTGGCGAGGCGGTGCTCATGGCGATATTGCCTCGCTCCGGGGATGGACGATGGCGACGAGCCGACGAGCGGACCGGTGGCGGCCTCCAAGCTCAGCTCGCAGGGCGGCGCGGCGGCGCGTACAAATGCGGTGAGGCGGCGCATGGAACGGCGGGCGCGCGGCACAGCTCGGGCAGGTTTTATGGGGACGCGTGCCTTGCCGCTCGGGGCACGGACGCCGAGAGGCGGGGAGCCCGGCGGCGGCACGGTCGTGGCCGTGTCCGGGACGGACTGCTGGATGGGCTCCACCGGGCCTCACGCGGGCAAGACGGGCCACGGGCTGGGCCGAAGCGAAACGGAAAGGAGGAGGGAGAGCGAGCTGGGCCGAGGAAACCAAGGGGCACGGGCGGACTTTCGATCGATGGGCTGAAAGTGGCCGCGGGCCGAAAGTGAGGGAAGGAAAAAGAATTTCTTTTCATTTTCAGAAATTATTTTTCGTGAAAAGAATATTCTAGAAATAACTAGATAATCCATTTAAGCCACGAAAAATATTCTGAAAATCTCAAAAATTCCAAGAAAATTCCCAGAGATACTTTGAGACATGAACAATCCAAACAAAATATTTAGAGCTCATGAAAAGGATTTTAGAGCCTTCTAATATATAGAAATAGCTCAAAGAAAATGAGAATAAGTCCCAGAAAAATCTGGAAAATTCTCGGGAGGATTTGGTAAGCACCTAAACGCATTTTAAAATCTTTTGCACTCATGAAACACCAAATGCATCGGCATGAATGCTACACTCACATAAACATTTTATTTAATTCAGAAAAACAATCAAAGACTTTTTCCTATTCTATATTTCCTATAAAGAAAATAAATGTTGGAAAATTTTAAAATTGAGAGAAATCATTGTTTTAATTATTCTTCCTATTCACATCCTGAAATGGGAAATTTCAGGATGTGACAAATCTACCCCCCATAAAAAGAATCTCGTCCCGAGATTCGAAGAGAGAAGAATCAAGGAGAAGGGAGACAAACAAGAATATTGCTGTCGAGATAGACAGAAGGTCATCCTCTTTTGTCTTTATTGTGCAGGATCTTCAGTATTCACCTTTCTTGGTTGTCGAGGTCTTCATCAGAATGAGTTGGATGAGGTAGTAGCAAGCACAAGAGAGGAAGAGTGAGGTATTCTTTTCTTCAACTTGCTCACCTCTAGACGGTGACAGTGGCAGTAACTTTCTTGTTGCTTGGCATTGGTGCAGACTTCAACTTCTTCTAATATCCTTCATTTGATCAGGTGGAGAGAAAGAGAGATAACAAGGATGTGGAAGGTACAAAAGAAAAACCAAGCTAAGCAACTGATGTTATTGCGGATATAGGACCCACAATACACCAACACTCACTACAAAGAACCAACTCAAACATTGACATAAACAATCATGATCATGCAAGCACTGAATTTCACCACTCAACACATAGTTAAAGGAACGATGCTAAACGTTGTTAATAATCATAGGGTATCCTCCTAATAGATTAGATGTAGCTCCCAGTAAGAATATCCATAAATAATGAATCCCTCACAGATCATGGAGTACGAGATTATGAGTTCATCTCAACTGGAATCACCTCAATCAGAGGTCCAGAACTCGGGATATAGATTAATCATCATAGCTATTTCAGCAGTGTTGACAGATTTTGAATGCTTCACTAATTCGTGTGTATCTCTCTTGATACAGAACGAATACTGCTGAAATTTTGGCAGAAATTGACTCATGAAATTCTAGAACTAACCCAACTAATTTCATGTCAATCGGAGTTCTGTAGCTCGAGAAAGAATTAAAACAGTAACGATGTGTCAGAGAGCTGCGCGAACAGATAGGATATCAAGGGTAACAATTCCACCAATAAATCAAGGGGGTGTCATTGCTTTGAGAAAATGCACAGTCGAGGTCGAAGAAGTATTCAAGGAGAGTAAAGATATACAAGAATTCACGGTAGGGAGATAAGAAGATGGTTAAGGTGTGAGAACATTCATCATAGAGGTCAAGGATAAGGTAAGAAGGGACTTTAGATCAAAAGAGACCTCAGGGAACATCCATTGCTAACTAGGCTTACGTCCTACAGTCGATACAACTCCGATACCACTCTGTCACACCTGTTTTTCCAAAGAAAACCAAGTGCAACCCTATATGCATGCCAGGATCAAGTTTCATGCATATAGTTGACATAAGTGAATAACAGAAACAATATTACGTATGAAAAGCAAAGATTATCAGAGATTTATGCTTTATCCTGGAAACGAAGGCTCCAAACATCAGAGGCAATCGACTGGGGGTTGCGTACGCCTAGAACTCAGCAACATCTTCACACCAACTTCATAGCAGCTTCCTCTTTCTGAGCAATATTGTTTATAGCAAGGGTGAGCACATGTCGTACTCAGCAAGTGTGGGGGAATTATGAATGCAAAGGCTTGACAAGGAAAGGCTGACAGGTTGACTGCATTAAGCAATTTTAGTTGGTCAAATTTTATTAGCACCTGATTACTAATAGAGTATAAGTATATACCAACCCACATTAACACAAAGGGATACGCCATAAGCATATGGCTAACATAACCAGAAACCACGATTTATGTCCATCTTCAAGTTTAATTATCATGTGAGGGTCCAGGTCGCTCTTGACCGTGAGCACGACTAATCGATTAGTTTCACACTCTGCAGAGGTTGTACACATTCACCACAAGTCACGTAAAAGTTCAAAGAACTTTAAACCCAACCACGCGATGCTGATCAGGCATCATACCACACTGCCGAGGTGTGATTGCATAGGGACACTACGAGGCCTTTACAAAGTTTCCCTAGTGTGAAACAACCCGCGAAGGTTCCGAGCCGTCGCAGAGTATAAAGTCCCCTAGTAGGTACCATGTCTTAGCCAAGATCAACTCCCTACTAGGGCGAGTCTATACCCCAACTAAACGCTCCCCCTTGCCCTTTTGGTAAGGTCACCCCAACACTAGAGTCCCTAATTAATTAGCCAAGCCAGAGCCATATAGCCTTGTGGTTGCACTGTTATCCTGGGTGGTCGCTCCATGTTCCGATTAAGCATTGTGATCTTGTATTACCTAGAGATATAGCATAGAAGAAAGCATATTCATCATTATTGTTGTTCATTAGAACCACCATAACCCAAAGTATAGCAGCTAAGTAGAGCTACCCAACAAAAAGGTAAAACCCAGGTTGACAAGGAGTAAAGGTAATAAAGACTAGGATAAACCTTAATAGGACCCATCAATATTAATGCAAGCATATGCAATGAGTGATTAAACACATTATTGTGACAAAAGATCAAGGACACACTTGCCTTCAACCAGAGTAGTGATGTTGCTCAGAATTCTTCACTTCATACTCTTCCAAGCTCTCGAACCACATTCATGCTACTCGCATCAATCATCGAGCACAAACATACAAAGTAGACAAACAAGCAAACTAAGAACAATGCACCAATCAAAAGAAAAGCTTTAAAAGAACGCACTAAAGGATAGGATCGATTCTATGGATCAAAAAGATCTGGAGCTTGAAAGAAAATTAGCTCTATGATAGAGACACACTGAGATAGAGAGCTTTGATAAAGAACGGCTAACGTTCGATTTGCATATGTGAGAGAATATACTATGAGCTAGGTTTATTTTAATTAGTAAAAGATTTGTAAAGGATACTTCATAAGAAAATACCCCAAATTGGAATTAATGCAACATTATATTTTATTTGCAAAAGATCGGAGTAAAGAACTAGGCAACTTTTATTTATAAAGATTCATATATTGATTATACCAATTAAACATTTAATTCAGAAAAACTAAACTATATGAATCACCTAAACGTAAGTTTATGATTCGAGTGGTTCATATTATTATTATTAAAAACATTATGGCATTGACATTAATCAAATTAATATTTATTTGTAAAAGCCGGTGTAAAAAGCCGAATCAACTTTTAATTAGAAAAGTTATTTATATATTAAGCAAATTAATATTTTGTTCATGAAAACCGGTGAAAAGATCTAATTAGATTTTATTTACAAAAGTATGTGAAATAAACATTAATCAAATTAAATTTGATTATGAAAAATGGTATGTAGCTCTATATGTCTTTTATTTAGAAAAGGCATGTTTAATAAGCATTAATCAAAATTAATATTAAATTTATTTTCAGAAAACAAACATGAAGAAAACTCTCCACTAACACATACATTACATTATTATGAACCTAACGCAACTTGAACGGACGAAAACGGAGCTAAAACATGAAAGATATGGCTGATTAAAGGTGTAGGGACCTAGTTGTGAAAGATTAGAAACTTTCAAGGCCTAACTGTGAAAAACCAGGGGCATATACATAATTATGTATAAAAACTCGAGGGCTTACTTGAAAGAACCTCAGGGTGGATTGGATCTAGGGAATCTAGTCTTTTCAAGGGGTTTTCTGCAAAAGGGTCAAGACACAAGAAAAAAAATCTAGGGATTTACAACTTTCCTCGGGGGCGTAGATGTAAATCTGCCATGTCTTCTTCTTCCTACGGTACAGAGACAGAGCAGCGGACAGGGAAGCCTTGGCGGCCTTAACTTCTGACGGTCCGGCGGCCTTGAAGCTCGGTTGGGTCGCGTGGGGGCTAGAGGAGGCAAAGAGGAACAGGAGGGGGTGCTCACCACGGTGGAATCGAAGGGCGTGCGGCGGACTGCTGCTCCGGCGGCGGCTTGGACAGCGGCCGGCGGCGCTCTGCTCCACAAGACCGGCGACGCTCTGGTGCAATTCCGGCGAAGGAACAGAGCTCCACGGACTCGGCTCGGCGTCGCTTCGCTCATGGTGACCTTGGGCTGCTCCGGTTGTGCGGTGTCACGGCGAATCGACGGCGGCGGACGGCTTGGCGGCCGGCTCTGGTCTCCACAGCGGGGCGGCGCACCAGTACCCATCTGATGACGAGAAGGGGTGGAGGAGCTTTGTCTTGGCGAGGCTGTGCTCATGGCGATATTGCCTTGCTCCGGGGAAGGACGATGGCGACGAGCCGACGAGCGGACCGGCGGCGGCCTCTGAGCTCAGCTCGCAGGGCGGCGTGGCGGCGTGTACAAATGCGGCGAGGCGGCGCACAGAACGGCAGGCGCGCGGCACGGTGCGGGGCACGGACGTCGAGAGGCGGGGAGTCCGTCGGCGGCACGGTCCTGGCCGTGTCCGGGACGGACTGCTGGATGGGCTCCACCGGGCCTCACGCGGGCTGGACGGGCCACGGGCTGGGCCGAAGCGAAACGGAAAGGAGGAGGGAGAGCGAGCTGGGCCGAGGAAACCAAGGGGCACGGGCAGACTTTCGATTGATGGGCTGAAAGTGGCCGCGGGCCGAAAGTGAGGGAAGGAAAAAGAATTTCTTTTCATTTTCAGAAATTATTTTTCGTGAAAAGAATATTCTTGAAATAACTAGATAATCCATTTAAGCCACGAAAAATATTCTGCAAATCTCAAAAATTCCAAGAAAATTCCCAGAGATACTTTGAGGCATGAACAATTCAAACAAAATATTTAGAGCTCATAAAAAGGATTTTAGAGCCTTCTAATATATAGAAATAGCTCAAAGAAAATGAGAATAAGTCCCAGAAAAATCTGGAAAATTCTCTGGAGGATTGGGTCAGCACCTAAACGCATTTTAAAAGCTTTTGCACTCATGAAACACCAAATGCATCGGCATGAATGCTACACTCACATAAACATTTTATTTAATTCAGAAAAATAATCAAAGACTTTTTCCTATTCTATATTTCCTGTAAAGAAAATAAATGTTGGAAAATTTTAAAATTGAGAGAAATCATTGTTTTAATTATTCTTCCTATTCACATCCTGAAATGGGAAATTTCAGGGTGTGACAGAAACCAAACGCCATGAGATTGATATGGTCTTCATCCGTAATTTCGCCCCTCGCCGCTTGGACAGCTTTGACTTTATCCCATCCTTAGGAGCGTCAGGTGGCATCCTAGTTCTTTGGGCTAGCAGTGTTTTCACAGGTGTCGTGATTGAAAATTTTCAGTTTACCATCACTGTCCGGTTCACTTCTGCACACAACGGCGATGAATGGTACCTCTCCAACGTCTACAACCCTTGCCACGAACCTGAACTCTCTAATTTTATCAATTGGTTTAGAAGTTGTGACGTGAATGACTCGGTCAATTGGCTCTTTCTTGGTGACTTCAACTTCTACAGATCGTTAGAGGATCGTAATAAACCATGTGGCAACCTCAGTGACACACTGGTTTTCAATGATGCCATTGGACACCTTGGTTTAATTGAACTACCATTGAAAGGAAGAAAGTATACTTGGAATAATATGCATTCAGATCCTCTCCTGGAACAACTTGATTGGTTCTTCACCTCGCCAAATTGGACCTTGGCTTTCCCAAACACTGAGGTTCTTCCACTGGCCAAGATAACTTCTGACCACATACCCTGTAAGATTGCTATCAGCACCAAGATCCCCAAGTCCAAAATCTTTTGATTTGAAAACTTCTGGGTTGAGCATAATGATTTCTTAGAAACTGTTCAAAGCAGCTGTGAGAAGAATCAGAGAGAAGCAGTTCCAGTCAAGAAGATTTCCTCTCTGCTTAAAAGGCTCAGAGCTGATCTCAATGTCTGGAGTAGAAACCTGTCCAAGCTGCGGCAACTCATAACCAATTGCAACATAGTAATTTGCTTCCTTGATGGCCTAGAGGAAATAAGATTGCTTTTCAACCCTGAGGTTAATCTCAGGTCACTGATTAAGAGACAGCTGCAAGGGCTATTGCATCAAAAAAAATACCTATTGGAGAAGTAGATTCAAGACAAGTAAAGTGAAATTTGGTGATAAATGCACAAAGTTCTTCCACTCCATGGCAACTGTTGATGGTGGAAATTCACCATTTCCAACCCTCAATATTCTCACATAAATGGAGGCATATGCCTTATTTACTAGCATTTAGGTTTGAATAATATAGTTCCACTTATCCTTGGAGATTATTTGTATGTAGGTGATTTAACCCTTAAAAGAGATGGAAACTCAACTCCTATGAAGAAACCATGCCAACTCAGCTGAGGAGGTGGCTGCCACCAAAGGAAACATGGCAAGACACGTCATCGATCCAGGGGAGGCACTCACTGACGAATCAGAGGACGCCACATGGACTTCACATTGATCAAAGGGCCCACCTCGGATACCAAATCAAGCCATGCACCGGGGATGGATCAGAGGGCCCACAAGGCAGTCAACTAGAGGAAGCACACCAGGTGGGGCCGCCCTAGGGGGTCGGCCGATCCTAGGATCGGCCGAACTGCCTTAGTGGCGTCCCATCCTGGCCTTCCACGTGGTTGCTTCTCATTGGTCACTTGCTGCAGTCCCGGGTGTTTAGGGGCCATTTGGGCGTCCGAGCAAGCCTTGTCTCCCTCTATAAATAGGAGGGGAGGGGCTCCCATTTCACACACACCACTCTCTCATTCTCCTCTCACTTTTAGTTTCCAAGGCTAGGGGGTAGGCTAGAGTAGCTCTTCTTCAGGTTCCAAGTCCTCTTGGAAGTTTAGGTATGAGTTCTCTTTTATCTTTATTTCTTTGTATGACTTTGATCTACTTCAGTTATTCAGCTATTTCATATAAAGTCATGGTAGATCATATTCTTGATGTGGTCTTGAGTTCATCCTCTGTTCATCATTTAGAGGCTTGTGTTCTTCGTGAACACTACCTTTTGATCCACTTGAAGGATGATAAACTCCTTCCTTATGTGTTTGTTCATAAGTTAGAGGCTCGTGTTCTTCACGAACACGACCCTTTGATCTTGTTGATTAGACATAAGAGAGTTCATATCTGTTCGTATGTCTAGCCATAGTTGATCTTGTTAGATAGCATGAGAGTGTTGCATGGGGTCTGTGTTCAAGCTACGGTACTCGGTCTAGTTGACCAGTCTTCTGGTGGCTCTCACCCTGGGTCACAATAGCCCGGGCCGGGTGAAGTCTAGCAGCAACGTAGGCATGGTGCCTGGGTTGTCTGGCTACGATAGTTATGAGCATACCCCCCGTAATGAGAGGTCGGTCCTCAGGTAGTGACAGCCCTGTTGGATCCTAGGGCAACCTCCGCGTTGGGGTACCTGCTGTAGGAGTCTAAAGTCTAGTTTTGCAGAGTGCTGGTCGTCGCGGGCTAGCTCCCCGTTTGTACCTGGGTGCTGAACCATGTTTCCCTTATGCAATACTCATGCTTATCTCTTATATCTTCTAGCTTTGTATGTTTAGTACATTAGAACCTAGAGCTAACTCGTATGTTCCCCCTAAGCCGTAGTGTGCTAGAGTAGAGGTAGATTTGAGGAGTGTGTGTCACACTACCCCTATTATCTTTTATCTTACCCCTGCCTTTGAGTGTGTTTTCCCTATATCTATCTCTTGGTTTACATTCAGAGCAAAAGCATAAGTCTGAGATATCCGCCATTGCCTTCCTTGGATTCGATACCCTTAGAATACTCTCTTTCCTTGGGGAAATGCTACAATGGTTTATCTGTGCGCTTGCGGATTGATTCATGATCGTTTAGATTAACCAATGGCAAGTCTCGATGTTCACGCTAACTGCGCCATTAGTTGTGACATTGGGAAATGCCAACAAGCATTTCTAGCACTGACACTAAGGATGGATTTCCAATCTGTTCTTATGTGATCGACGTTTAGAAATGTCAACAAGCATTTATGGCGCCGTTGCCGGGGAAGGCACAAGATTATCATGACTATGCTTTGCATCTGTTTATAAACTCTGAGTAGGTTAGGACAACCCTCAATGCAGGCTAACCTTGATTGTCTTCTTTTATCTTTGGATAATGAAGACAGGTAGTGTATGACTGGTTTCGACCTACCGGGAAATTTTACTGAAGATCCCGAGTCACTTGTGAGGAAAGCTCGAATTCATTTCGGCTCACCTCGTCGTACTCGTCCGGAGGGCGAACCAGCTTCCTTCGTACCATCCACGTCCAACGCTATGGCCCAGAAGACACTTCGTGAGTACTCAGTTCCTTCTGCTGACCAGGTGCTGCAAGGCCCTGAGGTGGCAATGGGGACTGAAAATTTCGAGATCAAGACGGGTTTAATCACGATGGTACAGGCTAGCCCATTCTGTGGCAAGCCAAATGAGGATGCCAATGCTCATCTGCAGCAATTCCTAGAGCTGTGCAGCACTTTCGTCATCAGGGGTGCAAATATGGATGCTGTTTGTTTACGGTTATTTCCATTCTCCCTCTTGGGAAAGGCTAAGCAATGGTTCTACGCGAACCGGGAATCTATTGACACTTGGAGCAAGTGTTCACAGGCATTTCTCAAGAAGTTCTTCCCATTGGGTAAAACCAATGCTCTTCGTGGAAGGATTTCTGGTTTTCAGCAAGCAGCAAGTGAATCTATCCCAGAGGCTTGGGAGAGGCTTCAGGAGTATGTCCTGGTCTGTCCTCATCATGGGATGGAAGATTGGCTCATTCTTCAAAGTTTCTATAATGGGTTGACTCCGACAGCCCGAGGCCATATTGATGCTGCTGCTCAAGGAGCATTCTTCTCACTCACTGTTGATAATGCTAAATTACTCCTGGAGAAGATGGTCTCCAACTAAGGGTGGAGTGATGAAAGACTCCAACCACGACCGAGGGGTACTCATACTGTCAAGGAAGCAGACATGATTACTGCCAAGATGGATCTTCTTATGAAGAGATTTGATGACTACACCAGCGAGAAGGCTGCCATGGCCACTACATCTTTGCCTATGGACTCTCACATGACCTGTGAAGTCTGTGGCAACACTGGGCACTCAGGCAACTATTGTCCGGAGACACAGGAGGAAGTGATGTACATGAATGGCAATAACAATGGTTATCGTCCATCTCAACAAGGAGGCCAATCGTGGAATCAACAATGCCCTTACTATCAAGGAGGTAACCAAGGTAATTCTTACAATCCTAACCAACCTTCCTTGAGAGATCTTGTTTTTGGGAAAGCTAAGATTAATGAAGGTATTAACAAGAAGCTAGCTGCCCTTGATAAAACTGTGGAAAGCCTCAACATTAAACTTGATAGTTTTTCTTCTACCCAGAAGAGTAAGCTGAGTTTCAACAAGCTGTTAGAAACTCAGTTGGCCCAGCTGGCTGCTTCTGTTCCCTCTGTTGAAAATGCAAATGCGGTGACCATGAGAGGAGGTAAATCCACTCGAGATCCACCGTATCCTAACTATGCAGTGACAGATAAGAAAGGTATAACAGAGGTTGGGAATATCCATGAGGATTCATCCGACTCGGAAGAATCCCCTCAGGTAAGGAGGGTGCCACCAACAGATAAGGCACCTGTAGGGGTGACAGCACATTCGGGTTTTGTAGAAGCCAATGTGATGCGATTCCCTCAAAAGAGCAGGAAGGCAACAATAGATGAACAGTTCAATCGCTTCGTGGATATGATTCAGAAAGTCTATATCAACATCCCATTGCTTGAGGCAATACGCGTTCTCACTTACGCGTGTTATCTCAAGGACATTCTAACCAAGAAGCGAGGTCTTCCCACAACTAAAGTAGTACGACTCACGGAGGAGTGTAGTGCTGCTATACTCAACCGCCTTCCTGAGAAGAAGAAGGATCCAAGGTGTCCCACAATCACTTGTATGATTGGGACCCAACGCTTCGATCATGCTCTCTGTGACCCAGGGGCCAGCGTCAGCGTCATGCCTAAGGGAGTCTTTGATCAACTTAACTACACAAGTTTATCTCCAACCACTTTGCAGCTGCAGCTGGCCGATTCTTCAGTCCGATATCCAGCGGGGATAGCTGAGGACATTCCAGTGAAAGTCCGAGATTGCTTCATCCCCGTTGATTTCGTGGTGCTGGACATGGAAATCGCCAAGGAGGTGCCGCTCATACTTGGGTGACCATTTCTGAGTACAGCTGATGCACAAATTGATGTGGGGGCCGGTGTAATCCATCTCTACATCAATGGCAAAGAGGAGAGATTCGAGTTTCGTTCAAGAAAAGAATAATGCTCGATGATCAAAGGTTTACCAACTTCCGACACCCCAGCACGAGAGGTCGAAGTGCCACCACGGCAAGTGGACAGCCTCATTGCATTCATGAAGAATTTTTGGAAGGAAGAACGCCAACTCATGGGCACAGGAAGGAAACAGTACTGGAAATCTCAGTCCCAGTCCAAGAGATCACCTCCTACACGTCACAACCCACACAACACTCAGAAGATGTGGCGGAGGGTGAATAGGAGGCTGACTTCTATTCCGAAGGAAATGACTGCCCCACTGCCCAGGTAAGAACTCTGGAACCAAGTCTAGCTCTACAGACTCAAAATAATGAGCCCTACAACAACAGGTAAGTTTGGTAAGTTATCTTTATTTTCTGCACAATAAAATTCTGGTTAAGGAAAAGCAATCTACTTCTGCTTCGTGTTTTCTGCATTCTCGCTGGGGCGAGCTCAGGAGTGATGTCCACCCGGACATTCCTTGAGCTTGTTCCATGGTACTAACTTGTCACAGCCGTCACCACCACCACAGTCTCAGCCACAGCCTGTTACACCACCGGTGGCAGGGGGGCCCCTGCGGGGTACATGTCCAGGGTTACCCCTGGATATGCACCTGGTTGGGACCAACCCACCTACCAGCCAAGTGTGAGTGGCACAGCTTGGGCGGACGTGAGCAGAGCTCAGTGGGCCACACCCGCTAGTTCCAGCTCCGGTGGTCCACCTCCGTCTTCGTCCTTCCGGTGACACTCTTCAGCCTCTGCACGCGATGCTCAGCTCGCACAGCAGATGGGAGAGCTCACCGTCCAGGTCACGGGATTGGAGGAGATGCTGAACACCCATGTCGAGTCTACCTCTGCGTGGCAGCGTCAGGCTGGTGAGAGGATAGCAGCCATGCAGCAAGATCAGCGGCAGTACATGGATGCGCAGAGGGCTTACTACGCGAGTCAGGGTTTCTTCTACCCTCCTCCGCAGTGAGCCTGAAGCTAGCTTGGGGGAGGACCCCCATCCTGAGGTAACTTGTATCTTCCTGCATTTTCAGAATATCCTATAAATGAAAATCCAAAAAAAAATCTGCAAAATAAAAAGACCAAAAATATTTATTTGCTTTCATCATTTGCTTAGATTGGTTTGATATGCTTAGTAAGAATGCTTTGCCTCTATGGTTGAAATGATGAATAGTTGCTCTGTTTATTCTCCTCGTATGTCTTGCTTACAACTTTGTATCCTGCCTAAGTTTTGAGCTTGTTGGCTTGTATGTTCAAACCTTAGCTTGAAAACTGTGGGTAGAAGAAAGTATGATCCTTGCCTAAGTTGTTGTGAGACATGATATGGTAGAATAGAGTGCTATGATCTTGTGCTTAGTGATGCTTGACATCCGGAGTTTTCCCTTTTTGAAAAATCAAAACATGATGAGTTCCTCAATGATGAGAATTTCCCATCCAAGGCCATATGTAGATCCTAGTTCCTAGCCTCCACATATGCAGCTTGTTCTCTCATTGAGCTTTGTCAAATTGTTGTGACCCTTGTTAGAACTCATACTCCCCTGATCAAGATCACGTACACATTCATGCTAAAACTTCTACACTAGGAGTTAAGCATTCATCATTTACTCCATACTGCTTATGCATTCTTCCGCAAATAAAACTCTATGTATCTTTGCATTGTTCATCCCTCTCCAAATATCTCCAATAGAGACAAAGGGCTAGCTAAAAAAAGAAAAAAAATAAAATAAAAGCATGCTCTAAAGCATGGCAAAAATAAATAAAGAGAGCTAGCCCAAGTCTCGGAAAAATTTCAAAGGAGAAAAAGGGATTGATATGTGCAAGAAAAAGAGTTCTACCATATAGATGGTAATAACTAGTACCTACTCCGGGGCTAGTGTCCACCTTACCATCAATCCCTCATTTCCTCATATAAAATATGGAAATATCTAGCACCCATTTCCGGGCCTAGTATCCACCTTGCCATGCTCATATCCATCACACACATATGCACATCTTGATCAGGATGTATGTTTGTTTCTTCCAAGGATCCGGTTTTTGACTTAGCAAAACATGAGAGACAAGTATGCCACATCTTCCCTACCTACAGCTCCACATAAAGCCTATTAGGAGTAGGATGTGAAGAAAGGCAACATTGATGCCTTGGTGAGGAATCATACACCTTTGAGCGATCCGAGAGTATCATTTGAGGAACTCTTATTTTTCTTTTGAAAAATTTGCAAAACCTCCGGATTGCTAAGCTGATCAAGGTATGAGTGATTATGCGTTCTCTATATAACCATTCTGCCTCTCAACTGCCCAAGGCAGGTGAAGCTATATGTCCCACGTATCAGGCGAAAGGTAAGAACATTGCCAACTTGTTCAACTCTTGGTAGAGTACTTTGCTGTATGTTTGCCATAAGTTGATAATACAACGTTGTAGCAACTCCTGATCAACCAACCTAAGTCTCTAATGTCTTGCTTTGAGACGAGCAAGAGGTTAGCTTGGGGGAGTTTGTTGACGGTGGAAATTCACCATTTCCAACCCTCAATATTCTCACATAAATGGAGGCATATGCATTATTTACTAGCATTTAGGTTTGAATAATGTAGTTCCACTTGTCCTTGGAGATTATTTGTATGTAGGTGATTTACCCCTTAAAAGAGATGGAAACTCAACTCCTATGAAGAAACCATGCCAACTCAGCTGAGGAGGTGGCTGCCACCAAAGGAAACATGGCAAGACACGTCATCGATCCAGGGGAAGCACGCACCGACGAATCAGAGGACGCCACATGGACTTCACATGGATCAAAGGGCCCACCTCGGATACCAAATCAAGCCATGCACCGGGGATGGATCAGAGGGCCCACAAGGTAGTCAACCAGAGGAAGCACACCAGGTGGGGCTGCCCTAGGGGGTCGGCCGATCCTAGGATCGGCCGAACCGCCTTAGTGGCGTCCCATCCTAGCCTTCCACGTGGTTGCTCCTCATTGGTCACCTGCTGCAGTCCCGGGTGTTTAGGGGCTATTTGGGCGTCCGAGCAAGCCTTGTCTCCCTCTATAAATAGGAGGGGAGGGGCTCCTATTTCACACACACCACTCTCTCATTCTCCTCTCACTTTTAGTTTCCAAGGCTAGGGGGTAGGCTAGAGTAGCTCTTCTTCAGGTTCCAAGTCCTCTTGGAAGTTTAGGTATGAGTTCTCTTTTATCTTTATTTCTTTGTATGACTTTGATCTACTTCAGTTATTCAGCTATTTCATATAAAGTCATTGTAGATCATATTCTTGATGTGTTCTTAAGTTCATCCTCTGTTCATCATTTAGAGGCTTGTGTTCTTCGTGAACACTACCTTTTGATCCACTTGAAGGATGATAAACTCCTTCCTTATGTGTTTGTTCATAAGTTAGAGGCTCGTGTTCTTCACGAACACGACCCTTTGATCTTGTTGATTAGACATAAGAGAGTTCATATCTGTTCGTATGTCTAGCCTTAGTTGATCTTGTTAGATAGCATGAGAGTGTTGCATGTGGTCTGTGTTCAAGCTACGGTACTCGGTCTAGTTGACCAGTCTTCTGGTGGCTCTCACCCTGGGTCACAATAGCCCGGGCCGGGTGAAGTCTAGCAGCAACGTAGGCATGGTGCCTGGGTTGTCTGGCTACGATAGTTATGAGCATACCCCCCGTAACGAGAGGTCGGTCCTCAGGTAGTGACAGCCTTGTTGGATCCTAGGGCAACTTCCGTGTTGGGGTACCTGCTGTAGGAGTCTAAAGTCTAGTTTCGCAGAGTGCTGGTCGTCGCGGGCTAGCTCCCCGTTTGTACCTGGGTGCTGAACCATGTTTCCCTCATGCAATACTCATGCTTATCTCTTGTATCTTCTAGCTTTGTATGTTTAGTACATTAGAACCTAGAGCTAACTCGTATGTCCCCCCTAAGCCGTAGTGTGCTAGAGTAGAGGTAGATTTGAGGAGTGTGTGTCACACTACCCCTATTATCTTTTATCTTACCCCTGCCTTTGAGTGTGTTTTCCCTATATCTATCTCTTGGTTTACATTCAGAGCAAAAGCATAAGTCTAAGATATCCGCCATTGCCTTCCTTGGATTCGATACCCTTGGAATACTCTCTTTCCTTAGGGAAATGCTACAATGGTTTATCTGTGCGCTTGCGGATTCGTTCATGATCGTTTAGATTAACCAATGGCAAGTCTCCATGTTCACGCTAACTGCGCCATTAGTTGTGACATTGGGAAATGCCAACAAGCATTTCTCGCGCTGACACTAAGGATGGATTTCCAATCTGTTCTTAAGTGATCGACATTTAGAAATGTCAACAGCAACCATTTCCTTCAGAAAAAATGCAATACCCCAGATTCTGAATGATAGTGGGGCTTGGATCCAAGATCATGATGGTAAAGCTAACCTCCTTTGGAACTCCTTCAGAAACAGAATGGGTTTAAGTCAGGGCATCACAATGCATTTCGACCTGAACAATCTGATCACAGTCAGAGAGGATCTCCAATGCCTTGTAGAACCAGTTGAGGAAGAGGAAATTAATAACATTATCAGAAAAATGCCCATAGACAAAGCACTAGGTCCAGATGGCTTCAATGGATTGTTTCTGAAAAAATGCTGGCCTATAGTCAAACAAGACTTCTACAATCTATGCAGAGATTTCTTTGAAGGTAGGGCAAACATAGAGGGCATAAACAAATCTTACATCACTTTGATTCCGAAGACAAACAATCCTGAGACAGTCAATGACTATAGGCCTATATCTCTAATGAATATCAGCCCTAAGATTTTTAGCAAAATTCTAGCTGACAGACTGCAGATGAAGATTATCAGCCTAGTTCACCCAAACCAATATGGTTTCATCAAAACGAGAACAATACAAGATTGCCTGGCGTGGAGTTTCGAATACATTCATCAATGCCATCATTCCAGAAGAGAGGCCATCATCCTTAAGCTAGATTTTGAGAAAGCTTTCGACACTGTAGAACATGATGCAATCCTAAAGGTCATGGAACATCTCGGCTTCCCAGAAAAATGGCTTACATGGATCAGGAGCATCTTCAGTTCAGGCTCTTCTGCAATCCTCCTGAATGGAGTACCTAGAAAATTTTTCAACTGCAAAAGAGGAGTTCGTCAGGGCGACCCTCTGTCCCCTCTACTGTTTGTCTTAGCTGCTGAGCTCCTGCAGATTTTAATTAACCAAGCTGCATCACAGAACCTCTTAAAGCCACCTATCCCACAACCTTCTGAGGATTTCCCCATAGTACAGTATGCTGATGACACCTTACTCATTATGCAAGCAAATGCTCCACAGTTGTTCTTCCTAAAATCTTTGCTGAAATCTTTTGCTGATTCCACCAGGTTACAGGTCAATTACAGAAAATCACAGATGCTACCTATTAATGTCCCAGCTGATAAAATGGAATGTCTTGCCTAGACTTTTGGTTGCTCCATTGGATCTTTGCCATTTACTTATCTGGGACTTCCCATGGGTACCACTAAACCAAGAATGGAAGATCTCTATCCTATGATGGATAGAGTGGAGAGATGTCTAGCAAACTGCAATACTTGGCTTTCATACTCAGGAAGATTACAGATGATAAACTCAGCATTAACTCCTATCACAACATACACCATGTGCACAATCAGGTTACCTGGAGGAGTAATTGAGAACATTGACAGAATGAGAAAGCAGTGTTTATGGAGAGGAAACACAGATAAAAAGAAAGGTGGCAACCTAGTAGCATGGGAAACAGTGCAAAAACCCAAGGATAAGGGTGGGTTGGGAGTCCTCAATCTTAGATTACAGAATGATGCATTGTTGCTAAAGCACCTGGACAAATTCTACAACAAGGAGGACACTCCTTGGGTACAGCTCATATGGTTCAAATATTATCAGAACAAGGTAACACACCACTCTAGAGAAGTGGGCTCTTTTTGGTGGAGGGACATACTAAGGCTGAACAACCTATACAGATCAGTGGCCAACTGCATCATTGGTAATGGTTCCACAGTTTGTTTCTGGGAAGACAATTGGTCTGGTGATGTCCTTTCAGAAAGATTCCCAAGGCTTGCATCCTTTGCAAGGAACACCAAGGTCTCTGTCCTGGAGATCATGCAAACTGAGGTCCTTGATTCGATCTTTTTATTGTCCCTTTCTCAACAAGCTTTTGAGGAGCTTCAACAGCTACAGGAGGAAATCCAGAATTTCGAGTTTGATGAAAATGAAAAAGATATCTGGCACCCAACTTGGGGGACCAAATATAGTTCCAAGAAGTTCTACACCGCTGTCTACGGTCTAGTGGATTCACATCCAGTGTTTCAGATGATCTGGAAATCAGGGTGCACACCGAGGGTAAAATTCTTCTTCTGGCTGATCTTGGTTGACAGACTTAACACAAAAACAATGTTGACTCGGCGCCACATTGGTAATAGAGATGACGACCTTTGTGTCATGTGTGACGAGGGCCTGGATGGAACACTCGAGCATCTTTTCTTTTCATGCTCTTTTGCCAGAGAGTGCTGGACCAAGATTGGCATCACTTGGGACCTTTCCCTTGAGCTAGACGAGAGATTTCATCAAGCAAAAATGAGCAGTGGTCTGGAATTTTTCACTGAAGCCTCTATGTTGGCAGCCTGGGAGCTTTGGAAGCTGAGAAATGACAAAATTTTTGACAGACAGAATCCTAGTATTAATAGATGGTTTTGTAATTTTAAGAATCAATGTCACTTGCAAGCTTGTAGACTCAAGGTAGGCTTAAGGTCTAGCTTCTGCTTTTGGTTAGATGCTTTTAACTAAACATTGTGTAAGAACTCTGTAACTCCTGTTTTACTTTTATAAAATGTTTTTATACTGTGGGGATCTCCCCCATAGTTCTCCCTTTCAAAAAAAATGGTACTGGCATCCCCCCTCTCTCAACCTCAGTGACTACCATTTTGTCTCTTGGCCACTTTGTCGCTGTCCTTGGCACTCTGGCTCGGCCCGTAGCCCCACCCACCTGCTCTTGTTCTTCACTAGCAGTGGCATATAAATCTTCTTCATTATATGCATCTTCTTCAAATTGCCCAGGTCTATAGTCCTCGACAGATTTATCCTGTGAATTAATTGTCAAGGGATCATGAGAAAGGTTAGCTCAGTGTCTAAGAATAGCACAAAAAGCAGACCATACTGCTAGCTCTCCCAGGAGACATGCTACAACAGGAGACAAGTAGAGCACATTTTTAGTTAACCATGCATAACAGCTAAGCATTTATCTAATCAACACCCACAGAACTATGTACAAGACCATACAAATGAGAAAATAATTACAGTAACTAGTTTAGCCCACTATAATCTCATTGGTTCTATGGTAAACCATTAACATAAATGCAATATTCAGAAACCAAAAAATTAGTTCAGGCAATGCGACCTTACCATTTTAAAGAGGAAGATGCTCGCTGCCTCTGTTGCTGATGAGGTACTTATTCAACTTGGAGAGAATGTCCAAATGTACATATGGAACAAGAGCAAAACCAAATATAAGAGTGAATCTAAAGGAAAATGCTAAGTATACGTTTTGAAACTCAAAACCCTAACTGAGCATCAGTGGCGGAGCCAGAAAAAAAAATTAGCTGGGGCGACACCTAATGACGGACCAAACCAAAATGAAACACACACCAATTCACACATCTATATGCTGCAGTTGCACAAATTTTAGCAAAAATTTTCAAAATGTAGTCTTAAATTTGAAGAACAAATACACAAATTAGCAAGTACTAAGGTCCTATGAGTCATGGCGCCATCTAGAAATACTACCAAAGCTTAAAAATATCGTCAGAGAAGAAGGAACATAGTCGAGTTAGGGCAGATTAGCTGGGGCGGCTGCCCCAGCTGACCCTAATGTGGCTACACCACTGCTCAGCATAGTCAAGAATGTATCTTAATAATGTAGGAGGGATTTCTAGCATGCAGTTCACCTTGTCACTGTCGGAGCGGAGGGATCTCTAGTCGCCACGTCCTCGCATCGACCTCGTGGCTGGATCCCTCCTCCTCCTCCTAGTCGTCGTCGCTGGAAGGTGAGGGGTGGTGTGGCGCGTGTCTCAGCGAAGGTGTGTAGCGTGCGTCACTTCGCGGGGGGGGGGAGGGGGGTGAGGGGAGGAAGGCAAGGGTGAGGAAGCGGCGGCGGAGGGGGCGAGGGGGAGGAAGCGGCGGCGGCGCGAGGGGGAGAAAGACAACAGCGCGAGGGGAGAGTGAGGAGGCGACTGTGTGAGGGAAGCGTCTTTCCCTACTAACCCTAGCGCGAGTGGGCGTGTGTGGGCCTTAAAACTGAAAGGCCCAATATTATTAGGAAAACACGTCAGGCCGGGGCTAGTTCTATTCGAATGAAGAACAGTTCGCTTCATTTTCCCCTTTTAATCTGCAATCAAAGATTTGAATCACGTATTTCTCCATCATTCATAATCTAAATTTGATGATATTTGTTTCTGATTTTTTCTAAAATAAACTTCTATTCATTTATGACATTGTTTCGTATATAACTCCATTTCCTGGATGTTGTTTATACGCCTTTATCTTGTTTCTTACAAGTACAACATAGAAATAATATTTGTTTTACACAACCATTACTAATGAAACTTTGTATTTCGTAACGTTAAGGTGAACACAAGGTTGTGTTAAAATTTCAAATGTATATGAGTTCGAACATGTTGTGAAGTATGGAAAACTTCAGTGTTGAAGTATAACATTCTAGGAAACTATGTGAGAGATGTACACATTTGTACACAAGTATGATCTTCCTTTTGAGAAACCATTTGAAATTTTTATGACGAGTTTAGGGACCCAAATTATGTTGCCAAGTCAATTTGTAGAATTTTTAGACCAACCTAAGATGTTATTAGAATTATTATATCCCAACCATGAGATAAAAATTTGAATTTTGATAATTTTGGTTACACAAGTGTGCCTGCTGATATTTTATTCGAATACTACATGACCAACTATGAATTGTTCATATTTTTAATGAATTTTTAGGTGTTGTTTAATGGGCTCTAATATTTGAGGGTCAGCAGCCTATATAAAAAAGATAACCGTTGCCTGGCCGCTCGAACCCACCTGACAACAAATGAGACGCTGGGACTCGAACCCGTGTCGAAAATGACTCTCGATTTTGGAAAAATGAATATAACATCCCGAATGGGATAAGCGCAGCACACACGACGCTCTGACCTATGAGCTCCCTGCTTCTTCTTCCCCGCTCTGAGCTCCACCGCCGCCCGCCCTTCCTTTCCCCACCGTTGCGCACATGTCGCACTACGCCGATTCGTCTGGAGGTGGACGTGGCAGGAGCAGGTTTCAAGGTGGCTAGGGTAGCCGCATTCACTCCATTGGCTTGGATCCAGTCGGTGAGCTAAGCGGCTTCCCACTGGTCCCTTGCTCGAACTGTGGTATGGCTCGGGTGGTGGAGGGGAGGACGTAGAAGGAAGGTGAAAACCACGGTCGTCTTTATTTCAAGTGTGCGAGGAACGCGGTGAGTAGTCTGAGCTGTATTTCCCAAATTTGAGTTAGGGTTCTTATGTGCTTTTGATTTGCACAGTTCCCCAAGCTTTGTGGATATTATCGTTTCGAGAAGGAGTATCTCCAGATGCTGAAGGATGCTGGCGTCATATCTTTTCGACCGTCGAACTGGGCAGACGTGATCCATGAAGTAGTTGATTCAGTGGATTGTCAACTTGGGAGCGACAATCAGAGGAAAGCACCGGACGACAAGCAGAGGAAGAAAGCACTGGAGGAGAAGATGGGCAATGTGATCTGGAAGATGAACTTGATTATTGTGGGTGCCGTTTGTGTAGTATTTGGATGTTTACTGGGTATGTATGCTGCAAAGAAGTAATTGTGATGTGAAAAATGGTGCTTTAATTTGTTTCATCTGTGTGAATGAGGAATGAAAAATTTGTCACAGATGACAAACTTAAATGTATGAATGAAGAAAATGGAATAGAATGACAATTGGGTCATGAATCTTAATGTGTCACATATCACAAATTTCATCAATTCATCTGTGTTCACATTTTAGTGTGAAATTAACCAGCTTGCACCCGCGTCTCCAATGATTTTATACAGAGTTTTTCGAAACTCAGAATCTTTTCACTAACAAATAGAGTAACAAACATTACAATTCATTGTTGGCCCGCTGCCACTCTGCCCTGCCACTCTGCCATTGTTAGATGTAGTTCATCACAAGTTCAACAAACACACAGGAGGAACACATATTAACAGAGGAACATGTTCATGACAAACAAGCAGAGTTCCCAATGTTTGACCAAAAGCCACTCTCTCCTGCCACTTAGATGTAGTTCATCCCAAGTTCAACAAACACACAGGAGGAACACATATTAACAGAGGAACATGTTCAGGACAAATAAGCAGAGTTCCACGAACAAACAGAGGAGTACGAACACACAGAGGAGGAACAAATTAATTAAGCTAAGGTAGAAGACTTGTCGCCACCGCCGGAGGAGCCCCACCGTCGGAGTCGGAGTCGGAGCCGTCGAGACCGCGTTCGTCACCACCGTCGAAGCCGCCATTGTCGCCATCGCCGTCGTCGTCTCCGTCGCCGTCGGTGCAGACCATGACTCTCTGAAGGTCCCCAGCCAACCCATGGATCTTGAAGGCGAAATCCTTCACGGACCTCTGCAGCGGATCGTTGGGTCGTGGCAAGCCGAGCTCAACGGCCACCTCTTGAAGCTTCCTGAAAGCTTCATACAACATTTGGATGGACCAAATGTTGTCCAAAACTAGTTGAGGACGCAGAGAGGAGGGCTCCACGGGAGATGGCGCCGGTGCCTCCTCGGCCGGCGACGCTGGCGCCTCCTCGGCCGGCGGCGGCGGTGCCTCCTGGATGAGCCGACGGCGGCGCCTCCTGGATGAGCCGACGGCGGCGGCTTTCGTCGTTGTCATCCTCCTCCCTTCCCCGCTTCCTCGATGGCTCGCTCGACGACGATGCCATGCGCGCGCTTGAGGAAGAAGAAGCTCTTGGTGATCGGAGACGGTGGTGCTGGGGTTTTCTTGGTGGCGCGCTTGAGGAAAGCTTATGGAAGAAGCTCTTGGCCGGCTGGGCATTTATATGACAAGATGAGGAACCGTCAGGCGGCCAGTCTTCTCACTGCGACACACCACTACGCCGCGGAACACGGTACGCTGCGGCGACGCGTGTCCACTAACCAGCGTCGCATTTGACAATAGACTTTTACTCCCTCCGTCCCGCAAAGACTGTTCATATACCTTATTTTAATACCTCTTTTCAAGTTCCAATGCAAAGACTGTTCATATAACTTATTTTAATTTATTAATACCTCTATTCGCTGGAAACCGACCACAAAGGAAACAGTTCTCCTTTCTTCTTTTAATCTGGAACCAAATTTTGTGTCACATATTTCTCGGTCATACGTAATCTAAATTTGATGATTATTTTTTCTTATTTTTTCTAAAATCGCCATCTTTTCATTAATTTAATTGTTTAGTGTATATTTCCTTTTTGTTAGTAATGTTTTTATGCCTTATCTTGTACTTGATAAGTACAACATAGAAATAATATTTGTTTTACACAACCAATACTAATGAAACTTTGTATTTCGTATTGTTAAGGTGGACACAAGGTTGTGTTAAATTTTCAAATGTATATGAGTTCGAACATGTTGTAAAGTGTGGAAAACTTCAGTGTCGAAGTAACATTCTAGGTAACTATTTGAGAGATGTACACATTTGTACACAAGTATGATCTTCCTTTTTAGAAGCCACTTGAAATTTTTATGACAAGTTTAGGGACCTAAATAATGTTGCCAACTCAATTTGTAGAATTTATAGACCAACCTAATACGTTATTAGAATTATTATAACCCAAACACGAGATAAAAATTTGAATTTTGATAATTTTTATTACACAAGTGTGCATGCTGATATTTTATTCAAATACTAAATGACCAACTACTAATTGTTCGTATTTTTAATGAATTTATAGGTTCTGTTTTATGGGCTCTAATATTTGAGGGAAGCAAGTTTCATTTCAAAAAAATTAGTGTCGGGCCCACGTGTCAGCGTCAGCAGCCTATATAAAAAAGATAATCGTTGCCTGCCCGCCCCCACGTGACAACCAATGTGACGCGGGTTCTCGAACCTGCGTCGGCAATGGCTCTCCATTTTGGAAAATGAATATAAGATCCCGAATGGATAAGCGCAGCACACACGACGCTTTCCTAATTTCTCACTAGGGATTAGCGGAGGTGAGCGGAGGCGGCACCGGCGAGGTGAGCGAAGGCGGGGAGACGACGATGAGCGCCGGCGAGGGACCAAGCAGCGGACGACCCCGCGCACCGTGGATCGAGGAGGAGAAGTCGAACGCGATGCGGTGCCGCAACTGGATCCGCGCGCGCGCCGGCGAGATTGTGGCGAAGACGGAGACGACGATGACCGTCGGAGAGGGGCCAAGCGGCGGTGCAGCGAACCCAAAGCCGGAGATGAGCGTCATCGACTAGATCCTCTCGAGTTCCGACGAGGGGCCAAGCAACGGCGGCAGGGAGGAGCGTGCCGACGAGGGGGCAGCGAAGAGGGCAAGGCGCCTGCCTCACGTCTGCGACAACAAATGTCTTGCAACGACGAAGAGGGGTCGAGGGAGCGGCGAAGGTGTAGAGGACCTCATATCCGATGCTGGCAACTACCACGACGACAGCGAGGCAAGTTTCTCTGAATCACAGTGCCTTTTACTTGTTCTATAAATGGAGCAGCTTGAGCTTGAGCTTGATCTACTTGTTCCTATGAAATGGCTTGTTCCATAGAGATTTTGTAGGATTTCTAACATGATCAATATAGCAATGTAGCAACTTGTTCCTATGAAATGGCTTGTTCCTTTGTCTATCTCAATCTTCTCATTCCTATGGTTCATCCAAATGATCAATGTAGCAACTTTCCTATATTTTTCATTCCATAGGAATCAAAATGGCATGACACTGTCTGGGAATATGTGAAACCTGAGGTTGATAATATTAAGAAAGAAATGCACATCCTCCTCAAAAAGGCTGCATTCATGAGGCTGAACAAAATCTGCAGCCCATGGAAGATGGGCTCGATGTGTTTCAAGATACCTTGGTTGCATTTGAAGAGACTGCAAAAAAAGCAAACCTTAGTTGAAGATACCATGATTTTGTTGATGTTGAAGGGGGCATGCTTTTGTTGATGTGCATGGTCAGATAGCATGACCATTGTAAAAATGTGACGGGCAAGTTAAGGCCTAGCTAGATGGACAAGTTAACTATTTGTAATAATTATGTATATCTGTGTGGATCTTTGTGGACAAGTAATATTTATCTATATATGTGGACAAGTTATCTTTATCTATATTATGTCTGTTTTGTCTCAAAAGATTTTTTGTTGATTATGCCTGTATGTCGAAATGGGAGCCCTGAGAGATCGGGCTGACCTGTCAATCAAGACAGATACAAAGGAGACTACACAGGATGGTTATTCCGCGTCACATTTGCCCCTCCAAACTGACGAGGAGGAGCCGGCCCCACGCGCCGCCCCCGTGCATTGGAGACGAGGTTTGGCTTATCCATGTATCCTTTGTTCCCAATGTTTGACCAAAAGCCACTCTCCCCTGCTACTCGATCTGCCATTCTGCCTTCCTCGTCTCCGTCGCCTTATCTCCCCTTCTCCTTCCTCGTCTCCATCACAGAGATGGCCGGCGGAAAGCAGTCGTTCCGCCGCCGCGACTCAAGAGGGAGGTTCTGCAACGAGGAGGAGAAGGCCCCGCCTGCCGCCCCCGCAAAGAGAGTGAGGTTCCGCAGCGAAGAGGTCGGTTCTTCGTCGGCCAGGGGGAGGAGGCCGTACACGCGCGCAAGCGCCAAGGGGGTGCACTCCGGCGACGCCCGGCAGGCAGAGGCCGAGCCTTCCTCGAGTTTGGTATGCTTGAAGTTAGATTTATGCTTGAAATTGAATTCCTGGTACTCATCATATGCTGCTCACAAAAATGTTGAACTCATTCTGTATACTGCTTCAATTTCTGAATCTTCATGCTCAGCGACTTTTATTAACTGAACATCCAGTGCCTTCACTGATCAATGGTTCCAATGCATCAATTTTTCATTATTTTAGGAAGTTGTTGTACCAGCACATGACATTGTCAGGATCTGGACAGAAATCGACAGGCTCAAGAAAACCTTAGACTACATCTACACATTCCTAAATAGGATGGAAAGAATGAAGAAGGATGCCATTGGTAAAGAGAAGCAGCCGGCAAGTTCTGAACCTAGTTACAGCTAAACAACTTTCTTGTTTGACCGGTTACAACTTTATGATATTAAACTTGGCAATCTAATTGTGAAGCTTGCTTCAATTTGCTTTTGTTTCAGAAATGTGTTGTTACTCGGGAGGAAAATTATTAACCTTTCGAGTAGAAATTTTGTTATGCTTGAAATTTAATGCATGGTACTCATCATATGCTGCTCACAAAATTGTTGAACTTATTCTATATACTACTTCAATTTCTGAATCTCTATGCTACATCGACTTTTAGTAACTGAACATCCAGTGCCTTTGTTTTAGGGAGGTGTTGTAGCTTGGGAGGACATTGACATGATCTAGAAACAAATCCACAGGATCAACCAAGCTCTGAACCCAGTTACAGCTAAACAACTTTCTTGTTTGACTAGTTACATCTTTCATGATATTAAACTTGGCAATCTAATTATGAAACTTGCATCAATTTGCCTTTGTTGTAGAAATGTGTTGTTACTCGGGAGGATCTTCACTGCATCTGGAAAGTACTTGACAAGGTGGATAGAAGGATGGATGACAAGGCTGTGGACGACATAAGTCTCCTAGCAAATGGTCAGAAAATACTAGAATCTGAGGTGGAGAAGTTTAAAGGTGCACAGAAGATGAAGGATATTGAACTTGCCGAAACTGCAAAGAAGAATGCTGAGCTGCAGGAAAGACTTGTAAAACTAGAGGCAAAGATAGCTGAACTTGAGGCTGTAGCACAAAAGAAGCCATCTAACTAGTGCCTCTGCTGATGCACATCAGATGTGATCATGTGAATCTGTTTGTTCTGAACATTATGCATGTCATATGTGAACATGTGATGCTAGCTATATATGCATCTTAAATATGTAGAATATGCTCTTATGACTACTATCTATGTGTACTTGTGGTTTTGCATCTTATTAAGAGACATGATTATATGTTTGTGTGATATCCAATATTTACTATGATGACATAGTCAAATATTTGACGGCAGTGAGAGTGCTAATGGACTTCAATTATTGAGCTCCGAGTCTAGTAACGGGCGTCAAATTGTCATCAGTAACGGACTTAAAAGCACGTTACCGATATGGCAGTGATCGGTAACGGACTTAAAAAGCCCGTTACCGATAGGGCAGTGATCGGTAACAGACTCAAAGGGCCCGTTACTGATAGGTTTAACTTTCGTAACAGTCGCATTTTAACGTCCATTACAAAGAATAACTGTAACGGGCGTTTAAGAAGCCCGTTACTGGACGTCCTCATTGGTAACGGGCGCTGTGTTAGCCACATCGGGGTCGAGCCTTTCACGCTTATGCGTAACGGGTGCCGAACAACAAGCGTTACAGATGGGGTCGATGTAACGGATGTTAAGACCCGTTACAAATGCTGCGTGACCTATTTGAGGTTTTCACGTAGTGAATGTCACGGACGATACTAGGCTGGAAGCCCATGCCTGCCTGTGAGCCCGAGAGTAGTATAGATGTCTATTTGTTTGGGCCCCGTGTATCCGAACTGGGCCGGGCTCATTAAAGTCACCACGCCGGCCTGTGACGTGGTAAATGCCCGACTCGCTGTCGGAGCAGCCATCGAACAAGAAAATCTAAACACTCGAGCTCTCTCGGCGCCGCCGCTCCGCGGCCGCACTCCTCGCCGGCAATCTACCCAGGCTCGTTACAATGTGCAAATACAAATTGCGCACAAATGAACAATGCAACGTACAAACGTACAACGCAGGAAATACATTAGAGATCAGAGAGAGTGGAAGGCACACAGCTGGTAGTACACAGATACGTAATCACAAATTATTTGCTAGGAGCTTCGCACACGTACGGTGCTGTGCATATCACTAATCATGGTCCCGATCGATTATTTAATTTGGATATGGGCGGTAAATCAGTTGCAGTTGGCGACGCCGTCGACGAGGCCGAGGTTGATGATGCCCCAGGCGGTGCGCGGCCACTCCCGGCGATTGGCCTTGTCCCTCATCAGCCTGCCCCACGACACCCACCCCTCCCAGGACATGCGCTTGTCCCAGCTGCTCCCCCACTCCAGCAGCAGCCGCACCCCGCGCGCCGCCACCGCCGCCGCCTCCTCGTACTTTCCGTCCCCCTCGTTCAGGAGCACCTGGGCCAGCACCAGCCACGGCTCGCCCACGAACGGGTTCTTCCTGATGCTCTCCCGCAGCAACCCTTCCGCCGCTTTCTTGCCGCCGCCCCAGATGGCCTCCCAGTACAGGTCCCTAGCCGCCTTCTGCTCCTCCGGGTCCAGCACGCGGTTGCACCCCTCGAACACCGGCGGGACCACCAGCTCGCCCACGAGCGCGTCGTCGTCGCCGACCTGCCGCTACTTGTTCTCTTGCAGCAGCAGCTGGTCGTCCAGGGCGATGAGGTTGTAGAGCGCCGCCATCCGCGACATGGCGCTCACTCACAGCCCCGGCTTGCCGGTGCCCGGCCACAGCGCGGCCCAGTTGTCGCCGGCGAACTCCAGCCGCCCGTCCTCGTTCCCGAACAGCTCGTCCTGGTAGTCCGTGTACTGGTCGCTGAAGTCCGCCACGGTCATGAGGAGGAACGCCGCCGCCACCCTCCGCGACAGCGCCACAGGCTCCCCCGTGCGGATGTGCCGTGCCACCACACCGTCCACCGGGACCAGAGACCGCAGCTTCCGCAGCCACGCCGGCAGCTCTTGTTCACCATCCACTGCAGCATGCTGCGAGGCGGTGAGGTGGTCCCTGAGCTCCTGGTCGGTGTAGTGGAAGAGCAGGTCGTCGTGGATGAGCTGCTGCCTCGGGACGACGCAGAAGAGGTGGACGAGGCGCTCGGCGGGGGCGCCGACGATGGCCCTGACGCGGTCGCGGCCGGTGTCGGGCTGGAAGATGGCGAGGTTGACGTAAGAGTTGGAGTAGGAGTGGAACAGGCCGCAGCGCGCCACGGCGTCCGGCGCGCCCCACAGCCGGAGGATGCGGTACACGTCCAGGAGGTGCGCCAGGAACGTGCCGTGCTTGTGGTAACACTCGCCGGCGCCCGCCGCGCGGAGCACCGAAACCAGAGAGGGAAGCTCCGGGTCCACCGCGCCGAGCTCGTCGCGGAGGAACGGGCGGGCGGCGTCGAGCAGGGACGGAAGGACCTGCTCGTCGTCGCCACCGTGATGCATGCCGACGACGCCGTTCGAGATCGTGTTCTTGTTGACGGTTGCCATGATCGATCGGTCGATCAGTGTAGCAAGTAGCATTCACTTGTGGATGCAAGCTAATTAAGAGCGACTGAGTGATCGATTTCGATGCCTCGATGGCTATCATACAGAGAGATATACAGATGTATATATAGGCGGGCGAGAGGAGGGGGAGAGAGAGAGCAACCCTTCGTGTTGTCAGTGTTGTTGGTACCTGATGACGCTGACGATCCATCGAGAGGTGGTTTGCAGTTGCACCTATCGATCATCAATGGGCGCCATGACAAATTTTGAGGCCCATGCTGTACTCATCGCTGAGCGTATCCATGATGAATATAATGCTGCCAATTCAGCTTTCAGGTGATGGGCGCGGCGGGGCGGATCGTCGACGACGACGATGCTGATCGAGGCCTGAGGCGTCCATCCAAAGATTGCCGCCTTTGATTGATGATCATATCTCTGCTCCGAGCCACAGATCAGTTGGACGATGCAAGCTGAAACTGACGATCGATCGAGATGCCAGCGATGGATGCATCCATGTCACCCTAACCTGCTGTGGACTAGTTGGTACCCACCCATGTGAGCTACCTAGGTAGCTTTGCGCGTGTCAAGATTGAGGCCACGCCGAGGCACACGTACGCCCCGTGATGTCCTAATAAGGGTGTGTTTGGCAGGGCTTCTCCCGGCTCCGCTCCGCGCACGAAGCCGGAAGCCCTGCCAAACGGCCTCAGAAAACGGCTCCCGTGGAGGAGCTTCTCGGGAACCCCGACTCTAGAGCACTTGGGTCGGGGGGGAGCTGCAAAAACCGGCTCCCCCACAGCTCCCGCGGCTCCTCCCCGCCTTTTGCCAGCCCTGCCCCCAGTGGGGTCCATCGGGGCACGACGGTTGTAGGGGCGTGGGAAGACGGCTAGCGGTTGCAGCTCGACGGACGACGGCGCGACTCGGTAGAGGAGGAGGCTGGGCCGGCGGAGAGGAAGGCGGCCGCGCGCCGGCGGAGAGGGAGCCGCTGCAAAGGAGGTCGCGCGGTGGAGCAGGCCGGGGCAGAGGAGGCCGCGCCGTGCAGGGTGGGGCGGAGGTAGGCGGCGGCGGCGCGGCCTGTTGGAGGCAGACGGAGGTCGGCGCGGCGGCGCAGCCGCCCTGCAGCTCCTCGCGGCGGCGGCGGGCCCCTCCTTGCGACGCGTCGGCTTTGCCCGTCCTCGCCGATCGATTCCCAGGCCGGCGCATGGAGCTCCCAAGGACGGCCGGCAGGGGCGATGCGGGGACCGGCGGATGGAGGGAAGTTGGCCGGCGAGCGGTCGGCACCCGGCGGGCGAAGGGGAGGCGGCCGACGGGCTGGTGGACGAGCGCCCGGTGGATGAGGAGCGAGGGAGAGGCTGGGAGGTGGGGCGAATGGATAAGGTGTGGGTGGCGGCGGAGATAATGGAGGGAGAAAAGAAATAAAAAAGAGAGAAAATGGGAAGGGAAAAAGTAAAAGGAAAAAAAAGGAAAATAGGAGGGTAAAAAAGAAATAAAAAAAGAAAATAGGAAGGGTATTACGGACATTTCACCCTCTTATCCACATTACACAGTCAGGAGAAGCTGTTTTGCCAAACGTTTTCCTAAAACGGATTCAGCTCCCTCACAGAATCCGCTCCACCAGCACAGTCACAGCCGGAGCCGCCACAGCCGGAGCCGGAGCCCTGCCAAACGCACCCTAAGAGTCTCGTCTCAGTCTGTGGATGCACACAGTAAGGCATGCTGCCAAACAATTGTACAGCCGAAGGAGCCAAAGTTTGCTTTCACACAATCACACCTATATTTATTGTCTCTATAGGGGGCTTATGGGCATTACTACTGCTGTTGTGTGTATTTTGGTTTACGGGATTAGGGCTTAACTTCTTTATTATCTAAAGGTTAGGTCCTTAGTTCGGGTTTCTCCTAAGGGTTTAGAGGTCCAACTTGCGAAAAGCAGCTCCCGAACCCGCCCGACCACCCCGCCGCTGGAGCAGATCTCCCTGCTCCGAGCGCCAAGGCATAAGCTGCCACCGGATCCGCGCTCCTCGCGCCAAGAGCTCTCCATCCCTCCCCTTCTCTTCCTCTCTCATGCCCCCTAGAGGGAGATCGGTTTGGTGCTCGCCATGGTGGTTCTTGAGCTCCAGGATGTCGGCGACCTCCTCGGCGAGGAGCTGCTCGCCTATGCTCCTTCTGCGGGCGCCTCATCCTCCGCCGCCTCCGCCGGCGCGCCCGCCTCCCTCACCGGTGTGGCCCAGTCGCTAGGCTCTAGCGGGGCCGCTCCCCTGCCGCGGCCTGCGCGCCAGGCGTCGATAGGTGCGAGCCCGCGCGGCAGGGCGCTGGCGTGCCGTCGCCGGTCGACAGCGGCCAGGGCCCCGCGGTGGTCACCCCGTCACCCCCGCCTCGGTTGGGCCACAGACGCCGGCGGGCGGTGGCCAAGGCCCCACGCTGCTGGATGACGCGGCTCGCAGCGCCGCGCGCGCGTCCGGCGTCGGCGGCCACGGCCAGGCCGCCTCGTCCTCCTCGCTGGTCACCGGCGGGCGGGGTGCCGCCCCCTCCCTTTCCCCCACCTCGGCGCGGCCCTTGGTGCCGGTGGGCGATGACCGCGTCCTGGGCACCGTGGCCCGCGATGCCGTGGGCGCGTCGGCCGCGGCCCCGCTGCCTCGGCCTCCCCGACGCGGCCAGCAGGCTCGGGTGGCGCTGGGGTGCGGTGGGTATGGTGGCCGACGGCCGCCGCCTGCTGCTGACCGCTGCCGGGGGGAAGGAGCCGGGCTCGGGGGAGCCGGGCCCCTCCATCCCCTCCGCGCGGGAGCTCTGGGCTCTCGAGGCCACGGGCTCCTCCGCCTCGGGCTCCTTCTCTCTCGCCCCGCGTGGTTGTTCCTCCTCTCCTACCTTCTCGGAGCAAATGCGGGCCGCCAGCATCCCCGTGCCAGAGCGCACCCCCTCCCCATCTCCGTATTCGTCCCGGTCTCTCCCACACGGCGCGGCCCGCACTTCCGCCGCCGCGAGGGATCCCTCGTCAACAGCCGCTCCGCGGCCCGGGGCCGCTTCCTCTAGGGGGATTCTGGGCAAGCGGCCGCTGTCTACCCCGCCTCCGCCTCCGCCGCTCCTGGGTGGGCGGACGCCGCTCTGGCCGCCCCGGTGGGCCGCCTGCAGCCGCGCCTTAGGGCGCGCCTCCCCTCCCAACCTCCGCGGTGCCGCCTTAGCACGCTGGTGGGCCAACCAGGGGCCCGCCGCTGCCGCCTCCTGTCGGGGGCGAGGCACGGTGTGGAGCCCTCCACTAGGGGCCCCCAGGTGGATGCCGATGGTTTCGTGGAGGTCCGGTCGCGTAAGAAGCGGCATGCGGAGCGGTCCCCTCCCAGGCGTTCGCCGCCACCGCTGCCTCCGCCGTCCTCCGTTCCTTCATATCTGGTGGGGAAGTGCTTCAATTGCTTTGGGGAGGATCACATCACCGCCGACTACCCTACACCCCCTGCCGCTTTTGATGCCACCAGCTCGGTCACCACGAGAGCTCGCGCTGGCGCCCGAAGGTCTGTTCGGTGATGGTGGAGGGTGCCCGCCCCCGGCCGGCTGGGCGCACCTCCTCCCCCCCCCTCTAGTCGCTCTACGCCCTGCTGGTCGCACCTCCTCCCCCCTCTGGTTGCGCAGGGTCGGGATGCTCGACCCCCTCCCCTCCCCCCCGCCGACCCTCCACGACTGGCGCCGGTGCCGGAGCACCGTCGGCGACCTCCCCCTATGGTCCGCTACCTTCCACCACCACCTCCACCAGAGGGTCATCGACGGGCCCCCCACGCCGCGGTCCGCGATATGGCTGCACCTGGGGGGCAGCGCCGCCTCCGCCGCTTGTTCGTCGTCCTGCGGGTGCCGGGGCGGCTCGAGTGAGTGAGGTGGCCTGGGCCGTGCCTCCTCCTCCCCTGCTCCCCGCCGGCGCCCCATCGCCGACGGCGCGGCGCCTGCGCCTCCGCCGTTGCCATTGGGTCACCCCTCGCGGCGCCCGCAGCTTGAGGTGTGCATCATTCCACGCCACCCTGAGGTCGTCGACAACGAGGTCACTTTGGAGCGTGCTTTGGTCGCTATGGTCGCGGGCACTCGACCTTTCGCTTCTACCGCGGATGTCGATGCCTATCTCACTGGTCGTTTTCGGGTTCAGGCGGGGTCGTTCGACTCCTACCCCTACCACCCGGACGATTTCCTCATCGTCTTCTAGGACTCCTCTGTGATGTTGCGGGCTCTTCAGGAACCCATCCCAGACGGGCCCCTTCGCCTCTCCTTTCGTCGTTGGAGGCGGGAGAACTGGGCTGTCAACACGCCCATGCGCTACCAGGTACGGGTGGGCATCAAGGACGTGTCTGCGCACCTTTGGATGCGCAGCACAACACAAGACGTCCTCGGCTCCTCCTGCGCCGTCATATCCTTGGCACTCGAGTCTCAGTCGAAGGCCAACCTCAAGGAGCTGTTCGTCCTTGAGGGTTACATCGACCCCGACTTGATCCCGGTGCAGAAGGATATGCTGGCGCCGATCGAGCAGACCAGGTTGGGCGCCTGCCAGCCCTGTCTCCGCTACCGGGCGACGATCGACATCCTCGAGGTTGTCGATCTTCTGGCGCCCCCGCCTGGTGCCGCCCCTCTGTCGAGAGGGCCAGACGGTGGCGCCCCTGGTCGTTCAGGCACTACCCTGCCTGCGGGGTCCTCGGCTTCCGGCGGTGGCGCACCGCCGGCCCCGGCCCCGGTGGCTGAGCAGTGGCCACCCTCCGGCGGGCAGCCTGGCCACGCGACCAGGGGGGACGGGGGCCGCGTGCTGGGGGCTCCCACCTCTCCTCCACTGCTGGTAACGTCGGCACCCTCGTTCCCCTACTGGGCACTGCAGGGCATCCACAAAGCCAGTCACAGCCCCGCCTAGGTCATCTGGGTTGTCGACCGGCACGGCGCCGTTCATCGCGAGGGCCACCGGCATCACTCCGCGGGAGGGTGGCCGGCCTCCTCCGGTGGTCGACGCTTCCACGGCGCCTATCCTGTTCGCGGGGGTCTCTTCGGCCTCCTCACCGACCGCAGTCATGCGGCGCCCTCCCCCGACTCCTGCCGCCGGGCCCGCGCTCGTCGCTTGGCGTCTGCAGGCCACGGGCCGGCTGATCGGCCGCTGCCAGAGCAGCTCCCTCCCGTTTGTGCATCAACGCCGCTCAGGGCCTTCGCCGACGATCCAATGCTCTTCAAGGCTGCTCTGTTAACCCAGTCGCGTGGCGCACCTATGCCCTCGGTGGCCGCTCGGGGCGCCGACGTCGTGCCCCGTGGGGGTGACTCCCTGCCGGGGGGGTCGCACCCCCGCCTCGGCACGCTCTGTGCCCCTAGCGACCATCTTCGACAGGATTCTCTCCCCTCTCCCTGCTCCCCAGCTGCTGGAGCAGGGTAGGGCCGAGGTAGACCCTCAGTCGAACGCCCCCATGGAGGTTCCCCCTTCTTCGTTCTGCTCACCTTCTACTGCCCCCTCCAGGTCGTGTTCTACCCCACCTCCGCGCTCACCCAGTGCCTCCCCCGTGGCCGTGGCGCCGGCCCCTTGCTCCCCGGCCCCCAGGTCACGCTCCCTTCCCCCTGCTTCGGCAGCGGTGGCCCTGCAGGAGAACATCGAGTCGATGGTGGCTGACTTCTGCGCCTCTCTACAGCGGCCGCCGCCGCTGTCGGTCTTGGGTGCACCGCATCGTCGCAGGGCGAAGGTCTGCCCCCCCTCCCCGCTCGCTACGCTTCGCCACGGTCTCCAAGGGTCGGGGTCCGAACCCGGTCACTGAGGGGCAGAACCTGCTCATGCGGAAGCTAGGGGTGGTGAGGCAGCACGAGGCGCCGGACACTGACTCGTTCCAGCGGTACATCAAGCTCTTCGCGGTGGGCCTATCAGAGGAGCACTGTAAGGCTATTCGTGAGCTCTTCGGCTCTCAGGTCGAGGGGTCGTTCCAGTGCTCGGTGCTGGAGGACGACGAGTTCCAGGCCGCGGTTCGTGAGCTCTTCCCAGAGGAGCAGCTGGTCGTTGACGCGTAGGCCTGAGTCTGCGTTGGTCGCGTGGTCATGTTTGTACGTGTGTTTCAATGTATGCAAACTTAGCTATTTGGAATGTCCGCGGACTTAACCGACGTGCTAGACGTTCGGCGGTACACGAGTTGGTAGCTTCGGAGCATGTCTCTCTTCTCTGTCTTCAAGAGACAAAGCTCGTGGTTGTATCCCCCTCCACTACGCTTGATATGTTAGGTATTGATTTTGACTATTTTGCTTTGCCTGCGCTCGGCTGCTGTGGTGGTATCTTGGTCGCTTGGCGTAAAGACATGTGGCTCGTTTCCTCTCCCTCACGTGGTCTTTGTCATGTTACTGTTAAGGTTGCACTACTCTCTGCGCCTTCTCAGTCTTGGTGGCTCACCTCCATTTACGGGCCTGTTGACGGTTCAAAACCGTGTTGAAGTTCACCGCAAGCGTATGGGTGACTTGGTGCCTTTTTCACCAAGGAGGGTCCCCAAGGTTTGTCAATCCAAGGATCAGAAGCAAACCGCTAAGGATCTGTACCTTATCTAGTCAATCTAACCTAACATGAAGCATAGATTGCATACAAAGAGGTAAACCTTGATATATATGAGTGATAGCACAAGGTTGATCACATCCATGAACAATGGCTAAGGTAAAGCTCCACCGAAGGGGTAGCTAGGCCTAGCACCTTCTAGTTGAAGTTCCGGCAAACGAGCAACAAAATGAGCATCTCATCTACTAGCATCCTTAAACTCCTACCTCCGGCCTACCTCCTGAAGACATCCACTCTTTCGGGGGAAATCACCCTGTCACGATACTCCCTTAATGAAGTGGGGGATCTAGGGGGCACGTCATCTACCAACCATGAATGATCGACATACTAGATCTAATCACCATGATTACATAAAGCATGCTATGTAGTCTAATCTAGAATTAGACTAAGGATCAAACATATTCATGAAAGGTAGAAAGTATAGACGGAGACATGGAATCACTAATAGATCGGAAAACACGATGAACATTGCTCACATAATAGTAGATTCGTTTGGGTCATCACCACCGAGTACATACCATTGATGACCTCAACTAGCTTCGGAACTCCACCATGGCACAACCACGCAGGGCGGCCATGGTGGCTAGGGTTGGCCTAGGCCATCCCCTAGACAACTTCGAGGACTCCGCCGCCGTCGTCTCCCTCTGGTGCTCACTTCTAGGTTTCGCCGAGTTCTGATGAATGGATGTGGCGGCCATCGGAGGCAGGGGATAAATGAGCCGAGGAGTGTGTAGGTCAAAGGGCGTCGCGAGCCGAGCCAAAAATGGGTCAGGCCGGTCGGCATGGGCCGGCCGGCCTAGGGTTTTTCTGGCCTGGTTCGGGCCCGTCTTTCGCCACGATGCTTCTCGCACTTTCTTGAATATTTGCCGAACTCCATGTGGATCCATGACGTCATTTTCCCCACGTTTTAGATAAGGGTACTTGGCGCACGAACTCCTGCATCTTCTGTTTAGGTCCTCGGAGTTTCACGGCTTCATGCTTCGGTCCTCGGGTCATTTGGAGTCATGTTCAATTCGTGTCTTGACTTGTGCCGGGCTTCGTGATCTTCTCATAAAGTGCTCGATGAACTCTACCCGGAAGTCCTCATTTAGGCGTTTAAATCTTGCGTAAACAACATACTCCAAAAACCACATGCAAGTGCGAACTTGTTACATCATTAGTATGCCTAGTGGCGGGTTAGTTATAATTCAATGCTCAAACCAAAGTGTAACAAGTGCTCTTGGTTGACGGAAATCGACCGTCAACATACCCCCATGCTTAAACCTTGCTCGTCCTCGAGTAAGCCTTTAATGGATGTCAGTATTGCCCTTCAATGTTCATACATGAGAAAACATAATGCTCTCCAAGTTTATTTGTTAAAGTTTCATAATGTAACTAGCTTTCATCTCTATGGAGGGTAGATATTATTTAAGCTCTTCCCACAAGTAATTAATCATGCTCTCAAATTTTAAACAAATCTCAGAAATTTTGAAAATAAAGAGCGGGATGAAGAAAAATTGCTTTACCAAGATCAATAATAAACCTTCATGCATCTTGCTCATGAACTCTCATCTCATCTTGTCTCTGAAGCCTACTTGTTCTACTCCTTTCCTCTCTCAAATATTTGGTGGAAGGCTTTATATGGAGCTATGGGAAAGTTTAGTCCTACCAAGATATTATACTCGAGATATTATCAAAACAAGACAAGCTTCTCATGGACTTATCGAGACTCGTCAAAAAGGTCATTGGAAAAATAATGTTACAAGGAGGGGGGAGAGATGAACACACACTTTTATATAGGTGGACATGTGCAAATGGCAAAGAGTGATCCCGAGGCACAAACGAAGCCCTCGTTATCGGATTGCACATGGTTGGAAAGATAAGTATGGGTTTTTATCTTGAAGGCTCTTGAAATCTCCAAATGTAGCTAGAGAACCGGGGAGCTTTATTATTATTATTTTCTTTTTCTTTTTTTTCTTATTCCCTTTTTTTCATCACTTTTTTCATCATACTTTTTCTCTTTATTTCTCTTTCTTTTCTTTTTTTTGTCATCACTTTCTTTTTCTTTTTTTACTCCCCTTGAACTCTAGACTACACTAGAACCTCCTTGGTAACCCCCCCATGCTTAGACGTAGCTCGTCCCCGAGCAAAGAGGTGATGATTGTGCCAAGGTAAGTGCTGAAATTCTTGTATTTTCTTGAAGAGAGATACTCTAAAATCTTCTAGGGATCCTTTTGGAAGTCTCCCAAAGTCTTGCTCACTTGACGGCACCTTCCTTGTAATCTTCCTCGAAATATTCATCCATACTTATATATTGGGTTGTGGTCAAGGAGGTATACACAAAAAGATATTTTGCGTTTATGGGTGGATATCCGGCGAGGTTTGCAAAATTCCCGATGTGGAAACTCACAATGCACGGATAGAAAAGGCTACCAAAAAGATAGATACGCAAAAATGGAATGACCAGTTTCTTAGTCTCGAGCCAGAGAAATCAAGCCTTGAATCAATGCACCCAAAAAATAAATCTTGTAAACTAAGGTTTTTGCACTCAATTGAATATAAGGCTTTGGATAGGTAGAGCAAAATGGAAGTGGTATCAAAGACAAGGTTAGCATATCTTTTAAGAACAAAAATAAATGATCTTTGATTCATTCAAAAATGAGAGCAATGAAAAATACTATGGGTCTCAAGTTATCATAACCTCCACAAAAGATTAGGATAGCATTAATTTAAATTTCAGATCATATTAAAGAGAGCACTAGCTTAATCATATAAAAACCAAGCACAAGAATGATCAAAGTGGCAACAATCATCATATATCCATAAGTAAGAGCATACAAGATATCATTATGGTGAGCACAAGGTAACGGTGATTATTATTAAAAACAAAAACAAACCTAGGTTGTACTCCTAGTAGCCATATTATTCTATAGAGAGATATACAAATGTTGCATCTAAGGTTGTGGAAAGCATGTACATATGAACAGACATATAGAAAGACAATGACAAAAAGAGGGTTGAGGAATTTTTACCGTCCCTTGATGCTTGAATAGTAGCGCGGCCTCCCCCATGCTTAAGCATTGTGCTTAACATGGAAGAAGAAAATTGTCATCTCGTGGTAACCGTGATCCTTTTACTCCATGCGGTCTTCTCATGTCCACCAAATCCTCCCCCATGCTTAGCATGTTGCTAGGCATGGAAGATGACGAACCATCTTGAAGTCCTACCACCATGTGTGGATCATCATACTCTCCACTTTGTCTTGATTTTCCTCCAACGTCCACCCTTTGTCACAAGCCTCCGTCCCAATCGTTTCTTATACCATCTTCACCTCCTTCCATGTTGTCCCTCATTGATGGTTCCTCTTCCATGAATTTTTCTTATACTTCCAGAACAGAACATGTACTGAACTGTTGCTCCATTGCAAAGTGCTCGAAATTATATTTCCAACGAGTGGTCATTCATCCCAATCGGACTTCGAACAAAGGAGTTATGCCCTTTTTACTCTGTGAGTGCAAGCTGTCCCGGTCTGATTTCAGAACGTGTGTCACCCAGAGATTTGGTTGTAACTCCTTGCACGGGTCTCCTAAAATGTTGAATCTTGATGCGTTGGAAAGAAGACTTAATGGAGCTCCTGAATATCTAATTTTTCTCTTTTGTACACTTCTGAATGTGTGCTTAATCTTGATGAAAACAGCAGCCCTTCTTTCGAGATTTTGGAGGTGTTGATGATCTTGATTTCAGCTTTTTATCACAACTTATGGGAGTGATTTACAATGCCTGCAAAATAATTCTAAAGCACAAAGTACCCCTGAGGTGATAGTCGGGAATACTCACTCTATGCCGACAAACCAAAGACATCTCCTAAGATCTTAACTTGTGACATAGTTAATCTAGTAAAGGAAAAGTCAAGAACCTAGAGGGTGTACGTGTATGCAAGGGTGCATGCAAATGAAAGGATGGTATAAAAACAAAACAATGTTTACACCAAATTCTAAGCTATATACTTACAAAGTGGTTGCCAAACTTTTCCCTTGCCATAAAGATTTACTAACCAGGGTCAAAACTCCATGCTTATCCCAAGATTAGTAATTTCTTATAGTGCAAGAAAAGTAGGGCGCATTGCAAAGTTTTCAAACCAACCAATGCAAATTGAAAGCAAGGTATATAAAACTGAATGATGGTGGTCTCCGATCATGTCTAAACACCATGTTCACACAATATTGTAAAAATGTCATGCCAAGCATAGATATGAAAGCGTTCATCACAAAGTTTCACAAAAGACCAAGCCAACATAAAGTGAATGATGACAATGAGATGGATGCATAATGCATAATGCAAATGCAAAGAGTTAGCGCAGACAAATGTTAGCATGGGTTGAGAAGATCAAACAACCCAACTAACAAGGTTTTAAGGGTAAGTTATGGGTATCCTATATTTTTGGCTCAAAAAAAGAATTTTGAAGAGAGGAGGTCAAGCATAGAAATTCTATCTAAGGTGGTGTTAAAAGTCTTTCTATGAAAAACAAACCTATGGTTTTGGGAAGGCTAAAGGTGAGAAAGATTTCCTCATAGGAGGGCTAGTCGAAGTTTTTAGTTAGGACAAGGGATAGAGGTGGGCTTGGCCACAAGTCAACCCTACCCTTGTTGGCTACGGTTTTTGGTGGGGGCTATGGGAAGGCTTAGGTTGGTTGGACAAAAAGTTAGATCAACACAAAACATGTAATGCAATATGACATGAATGAACAAAATGACATGATATGGTAGTTGTCTAAAACAAATGCAAGAGTTAGCCTAAAGTAACTAGCCACAAGCTTAGAGTTAAAGGATGGTGCCAACTTCATAGGTCTCTCTAAAAAGACACAAAAGAAAAAGACTCTAAACATTAATAGGCACACAAAAGGGTCTACAAGTTTTCCAAGATCAAGAACAAAGTGCTCTCTCAATAGCAATTAAATCAAACAACATGGTGTTGTGGTATTTATTAGAGCAATGGAACAATGTTACTTGATGGTTCAGTTTAAGATTACAATGTAGACGGTCATATTATATATATAAAAACATAAACAAAAGAAAACAGATTGCCTCCCACAAAGCGCTTCATTTAAAGTTATAGAGCTCGACTTTCTTACGTACCTTCTCATGGTCGCAAAGCCATGGTCCTTCATGCAAGATTTGAAGGTGTCCATGCAGCTTTGATCCACTCTCCATGCTTGACACGATCATTTTACTTGACGAGAGGCTTGCCCGATCTTTGGGGCATAGCTTTTCTCCTCTTGATTCAAACTTCATGCCCTACATGGTTAGTGAAACTCGGGTTTCCTCCCGACATTTGCTCTTTTAAAGTCATTAGCTTGACCAAGCACAAAGCAAGTCCAAGATTTGCAAAGTGTGAAACAAACATATGCAACCATAACCACAATTTAAATTTGGTAAACAAAGAAAGTTGTGATTAAAAGTAACAAGTTTCTTGCTCAGCGCTAAGGCTCTCATTAGGCATGGGTTCATTAGGCAAGTGTTGACGGTCAATTTCCGTCAACCAAGAGCACTTGTTACACTTTGGTTTGAGCTTTGAATTATAACTAACCCGCCATTAGGCACACTAATGATGTAACAAGTTCACACTTGCATGTGGTTTTTGGAGTATGTTGTTTACGCAGGAATTAAGTACCTAAATGAGGACTTCCGGGAAGAGTTCATCAAGCACTTTATGAGAAGCTCACGAAGCCCCGCACAAGTCAAGACACGAAGTGAACATGACTCCAAATGACCCGAGGACCGAAGCATGAAGCCGTGAAACTCCGAGGACCCGAACGGAAGATGCGGGAGTTTGCGTGCCAAGAACCCTTATCTAAACCGCGGGGAAAACGACGTCAAGGACCCACATGGACTTTGGCAAATATTCAAGAAAGTGCGAGAAGCATCATGGAGGAAGATGGGCCCGAACCGGGCCGAAAAGGGCCTGGGTCGGCCGGCCCATGACGACCGGCCTAGGGGGTTTCGGGCCCGGTTCGGCCTCTCCTTTGACCTACACGCTCCTCGGCTCATTTATACCCCCTGCCTCCGACGGCCGCCACATCCATTCATCAGAACTCGACGAAACCTAGAAGTGAACACCGGAGGGAGACGACGGCAGCGGAGTCCTCGAAGTTGTCTAGGGGATGGCCTAGGCCAACCCTAGCCGCCATGGCCGCCCAACGTGGTTGTGCCATGGTGGAGTTCCGGAGCTAGTTGAGGTCATCAATGGTATGTACTCGGTGGTGGTGACCCAAACACATCTATTATTATGTGAGCAATTACAATCATGTTTTCCGATCTTTAAGCGATTCCATGTCTCCGTCTTTACTTTCTTCCTATCGTCAATATGATTTGATCCTTAGTCTAATGCTAGTTTAGACTACATAGCATGCTTTATGTAATCATGGTGATTAGATCTAGTATGTTGACCCTTCATGATTGGTAGACATGTCCATGTATGGGCACACCTGTGGATCCCCCGCTTCATTAAGGGAGCATCGTGACAGTGTGATTTCCCCCGAACGAGCGGATGTCTTCGGGAGGTAGGTCGGAGGTAGGAGTTTAAGGATGTTTTTAGATGAGATGCTTGGTTTGTTGCTCGTTTGCCGGAACTACAACTAGAAGGCGCTAGGCTTAGTTGTCCACTTGGTGGTGCTTTACCTTGCCAATGTTCGTGTATGTGATCAACCTTGTGCTATCACTCATATATATCAAGGTTATCCTTTGTATGCAATCAACGCTTTATGTTAGGTTAGATTGACTAGATAAGGTAGAGATCCTTAGCGGTTTGCTTCTGATCCTTGGATTGACAATCCGTGGGGGACCCTCCTTGGTGAAAAAGGCACCAAGTCACCCGTACGCTTGCGGTGAACTTCAACACGGTTTTGAACCGTCAACAAACCCTTTTTCTGGCGCCATTGCCGGGGATCAGCAACTCGAACCCTAGGGTGATCTACCTTTCTATTTGACTAACCCTAATTTTTATTATTGCATATACACTTGTTTTCTTGTTTGTGTCCTTAAAAGCAGGTCAAAAGCTAGACACAAGACATTCGAGGAGTTCTCTACATACACATTTCGATAAGATGATTGCAACATCAAGACTCGCTCTTTAGTGGTAGGTGCTAACTTTTGTTAGTGGCCCATCATCCGCTATCGAGCCCACACCCTACACAAGAGCACATGAACAAGGTAATTCAACATGTCAATTGAAAATTTAAGACTAATGTTTTATTTGTTTGTTCAAGCAATAGGTATTGGTAGCTATCAATGCCCCCAAGATCAAAAGATCAAGCTCTTCAACATCTTTGAAGTTCCTATTCGTATCAAGTTTTGCACAGCCCCATGGGAATAAAAATAGGATATCTTTGGATATTTAGAAGCCCCACGAAGTTACGCTTCCAACGAGTTAAGAATCAAATCGATCGGAGGTTCCTACAAGCGGATATGGCCGAATCACCGATGATTGCACGTCCTGAAAATTTCTGGACAGCAAGCAAAGCTGAAGTGAAACAGCCATAACTCCTTCATTTGGACTCCGATTAAGATGGATGAGTACCCGTTGAAAAGGTAATTTTATAAATTTTTTAATAGAATTATATTTTGGTATATGTTCTGTTATGTATACAGGGGGAAATCCAAAGAAGAGGCAGCTGCAATACGATGAGAACAAGGTGGTGAAGGTGAGGACGACAACAACGAAGAGGAGCTTGGGGAATACTTCCGCTAGACCACTCACAAAGAAATTCAGAGGCTTGGAACAAAACAAAGACCTCTGGATCATTGGCAAATGAAGACACAAGTTGGCGACATCCGACGCAAGGAGATGTTTGAAGAAAACCACGATGGATTACACACATAAGACAACATCCAATGGCGCGGATATTTTGGGCTCTCACATGAAGGATCATGGAACTACATGAAGACATTTAAGACATGTGTGAAGCCCCTCAAACAAGTGAAGAAGAGTGATCCTACACAAAGCAACCTTGACTACATGTGGCACGAGGAGTTGAGAAAAGTGTACGCAAGCCACCTTCGATCATCAAGGATTGTTCGCTATCAACTCCGGAGGACCACTCACGATGAAAAGCTCGAAGGCTAAGGTACACATTAATCTCTCAAGTTAGTTTTGGATATGATATCTTTCTTTTGATATACTCATGTTCTTATCCAATAGTATGTTTTGATTCTATGCCTTGCTACCTTTGATGATCATGATAGGCTAGAATTTCTTGAGTATGATAAAGAGGCCATGTTGTGCCTAAACTTTTTTATTTACATGCCTAGTGAACCCATGCCTAATGAGAGCCTTAGCGCTGAGCAAGAAACTTATGCTACCTTTAATCACAACATGCTTTGTTCACCAAATTTAAATTGTGGTTATGGTTGCATATGTTTGTTTCACACTTTGCAAATCTCGGACTTGTTTTGTGCTTGGTCAAGCTCGTGACCTTAAAAGAGTGTATGTCGGGACAAAACCCGAGTTTCACTAACTATGAAGGTCATTAAACCTTAATGAAGAGGAGAGAAGCCATGCCCTAAAGGAATTGCAAGCTCGTTCATCGCCTCCCCCGAATCTCGAGTACAGACCTTGCTGTTTTCATCAATTTTGAGCACCTGATCAGATATGTAGAAGAAGGAAAAAGTTGAAAATCAAAAGCTCCATCAAGTGCCGATTCCAACGCCTCCTAAATCGATGAATTTGAAGACTAGTAGAAGGAGATATGGCAAAAACATTAGGCGCTGCACAGTCTGAAATCAGATTTGGACAGATTGCAGCGTTGGAGTAAAACGAGCATAACTCACTCGTTCGGAGTCCATTGGGGGTCAACAAAGACTTGATGGAAAGACAATTTCATGTGCCACGCATCGGAGAAATTGTTTGCTACATGGTCTGGTCTGGGCAGAGAGGGAAATTCATGAAAGAGGAAGCAGCGACGAAGAGCAAAGGAGGAGAAGATGACGATGATGCAAGAAAACGATCGGGCAAGCCTCTCATCAAGTAAAATGATCGTGTCAAGCATGGAGAGTGGATCAAAGCTGCATGAACATCTTCAAATCTTACATGAAGAACCATGGTTTCGCGACCACGAAAAGGTACATAAGAAAGTCGAGCTCTATGACTTTAAATGAAGCGCTTTGCGGGAGGCAACCTGTTTTCTTTTGTTTATGTTTATGTTTATGTGTGTGTGTGTGTGTATATATATATATATATATATATATATATAATATGACTGTCTACATTGTGATCTTAAACTGAACCATCAAGTAACATTGTACCATTGCTCTAACAAATACCACAACATCATGTTGTTTGATTTAATTGCTATTGAGGGAGCGCTTTGTTCTTGATTTTGGAAAACTTGTAGACCCTTTTGTGTGCCTATTAGTGTTTAGAGAGTCTTTTACTTTTGTGTCTTTTTAGAGAGATTTATGAAGTTGGCACCATCCTTTAATTCTAAACTTGTGGCTAGTTAATTTAGGCTAACTCTTGCTTTTGTTTTAGACCACCACCATATCATGTCATTTTGTTCATCCATGTCACATTGCATTGCATGTTTTGTTTTGATCTAACTTTTTGTCCAACCAACCTAAGCCTTCCTATAGCTTCCACCAAAAACCCATAGCCAACAAGGGTAGGGTTGACTTGTGGCCAAGCCCACCTCTATCCCTTGTTCTAACTAAAAACTTTAACTAGCCTCCCTATAAAAAGTCTTAGGAAAACCTCTACTACCTTTAGCCTTCCTAAAACCTTAGGCTTGTTTTTCATAAAAAGACTCTTAGCACACCTTAGATAGAATTTCTAAACTTGTATTCCTCTCTTCAAAATTCTTGTTTGAGCCAAAAATATAGGATACCCATAACCTACCCTTTAAACCTTGTTAGTTTGGTTGATTTATTCTTTTCGATGGGTGGTTTCCTTGTTTAGACCTTTTCGGAAATCTTTCAACCCTTGCTAACATTTGTTTTTACTAACCCTTTGCATTTTGCATTTCTTTGATGACCACTTTCGTTATGTTAAGCATGTTCGGTTTTCTAAAACTTTTTGGAACACTTGATTTCTTTGGCTTTAACATGGTGTTTGATCCGAGGATTTTGGCAACATAGTTGTAAACATAGTGTTTAAAACTTTGTGTAATCTCTATGAAGTTTGTCTCAACCTTTCATGCTTCTAACTCATTGCATTCACGCTTGCACACACGTACACCCATTAGGTTTTCAATTTTTCACTAGATTAACTATGCCACAAGTTAAGATCTTAGGGGATGTCTTTGGTTTGTCGGCATAGAGTGAGTATTCCCGACCATCACCTCGGGGGTACTTTGTGCTTTAAAATTGTTTTGCAGGCATTGTGAATCACTCCCATAAATTCAATTGGGACGGAGGCTTGTCACAAAGGGTGAACATTGGAGAACAATCAAGACAAAGTGAAGATGTATGATGATCCACACATGGCGGTAGGACTTCAAGATGGTTCATCATCTTCCATGCCTAGCAACATGCTAAGCATGGGGGAGGATTTGGTGGACAAGAGAAGACCGCATGGAGCAAGGATCACGATTCTTTTCCATGTTAAGCATGGGGGAGGCCGCGCTACACTTCAAGCATCAAAGGACGGTAACAAATCCTCAACTCTCTTTTTGTCCTTGTCTTTCTATAAGTTTGCACATATTTATGCATTCAACAACCTTAGATGCAACCTTTGTATATCTCTCTATAGAATAACATGGCTGCTAGGAGTACAACCTAGATTTGTTTTGTTTTCAATAATAATCACCGTTACCTTGTGCTCAACATGATAATATCTCGTATGCTCTTGCTTATGGATATATGATGATCGTTGCCGCTTTGCTTATTCTTGTGCTTGGTTTATATATGATTAAGCTAGTGCTCTCTTTTAATATGAATCTCAAATTTATTTAATGCTAGCCTAATCTTTTGTGGAGGTTATGATAACTTAAGTCCCATAGTTGTTTTTCGTTGCTCTCAATTTTGAATGAATCAAAGATCCTTTTTTATTCTTAAAAGATATGCTAAACATGTCTTTAATACCACTTGCATTTTGCTCTACCTATCCAAAGCCTTACATTCAATTTAGTGCAAAAACCTTAGTTTACAAGATTCATTTTTGGGTGCATTGATTCAAGGCTTGATTTCTCTGGCTCGAGACTAAGAAGCTGGTCATTCCGTTTTTGCGTATCTATCTTTATGCTAGCCTTTTCTATCCATGCATTGTGAGTTTCCACATCAGGAATTTTGCAAACCTCGCCGGATATCCACACACAAACCCAAAATATCTTTTTGTGTATACCTCCTTGACCACAACCCAATATATGAGTATGGATGAATATTTCGAGGAGGATTACAAGGAAGGTGCCTTCAAGTAAGGGAGACTCCCAAAAGGATCCCTAGAAGATTTTTCGAGTATCTCTCTGTAAGAAAATATGAGAGCTTCAATTTCTACCTTGGCGTTCTTATCACCTCGTTTGCCCGAGGACGAGCAAACGTCTAAGCATGGGGGGTTGCCAAGGAAGTGCTAGTATAGTCTAGAGTTCAAAGGGAGCAAATAAAAAAAAGAGAAAACGAAAAAAGAAAGAGAAAAAGTATGATGAAAGAAAAAAATGAATGAAAAAATGATAAAGAAGAAAAAGTATGAAGAGAAAAAGAAAGAAAGAAGAAAGAAAAAATAAAGTAAAGCTCGTCGGTTCTCTAGCTATGTTCAGTGCTTTTTGAGTTTTCAAGAGGATTTCAAGGTCAAGACCCATACTCATCTTTCCAACCATGTGCAATCCGATAACGAGGACTTCGTTTGGCCTCGAGATCACTCTTTGCCATTTGCACATGTCCACCTATCTAAAAGTGTGTGTATTTTCTCTCCCCCCCTCCTTGAAAACATTATTTTTCCAATGACCTTTTTGACGAGTCTCGGTAAGTCCATGAGAAGCTTGTCTTGTTTTGATAATATCTTAACTATAATTCTTGGTAGTACTAAACTTTCCCACAGCTCCATATAAAGCCTTACACCAAATATTTGAGAGAGGAAAGGAGTAGAACAAGTAGGCTTGAGAGACAACATGAGATGAGAGTACATGAGCAAGATGCAAGATGGTTATTATTGATCTTGGTAAAGCAATTTTCCTTCATCCCACTCTTTATTTTTCAAAATTTCTGAGATTTGTTTAAAATTTGAGAGCATGATTAATTACTTGTGGGAAGAGCTTAAATAATATCTACCCTCCATAGAGATGAAAGCTAGTTACATTATGAAACTTTAATAAATAAACTTGGAGAGCATTGTGTTTTCTCATGTATGAACAAGTGCAGTGTATGAACATTGAAGGGCAATACTGACATCCATTAAAGGCTTACTCGAGGACGAGCATGGTTTAAGCATGGGGGTATGTTGACGGTCAATTTCCGTCAACCAAGAGCACTTGTTACACTTTGGTTTGAGCTTTGAATTATAACTAACCCGCCACTAGGCACACTAATGATGTAACAAGTTCACACTTGCATGTGGTTTTTGGAGTATGTTGTTTACGCGGGAATTAAGTACCTAAATGAGGTCTTCCGGGAAGAGTTCATCAAGCACTTTATGAGAAGATCACGAAGCCCCGCACAAGTCAAGACACGAAGTGAACATGACTCCAAATGACCCGAGGACCGAAGCATGAAGCCGTGAAACTTCGAGGACCCGAACGGAAGATGCAGGAGTTTGCGTGCCAAGAACCCTTATCTAAACCGCGGGGAAAACGATGTCAAGGACTGTTGGTATTTGTTAAGCCTACAGAAAAAATTGATGATCTGAAGCGCACGGATACCGGTGAGCACTTCACCCGGGGTGATGGGTTTTAAATATCGTATCCACAGGGAGAAGGTAGAGAGAGTGGTTGTCACATCCGATTTCCGAAATGAAACCAAATGCATCTCATATGTGCGCTAGGATCAAGTTACACACATACGATAGACAAAAGAGTGTAATACCATAACTGTAATCAAACGTACAAGAGTTAACCATTACAATATCCATTATTACACTCAGGCAGTGGACACGAAGGTCCAATAAAAAATGATAACTAAACGGATGTCTTCATCTTCATCTTCCACAGGCACATGACTGGGGGATCGCATGCCTCAAAACTCCTCAAAGTTGCTCCAGTACTCCTCACCGTTGTTCTCATCTGAACAGCGGTAAGCAAGGGTGAGCACTCTTATGGTTGGAGCTCAGCAAGTGGGGGAAAACATGCAAGGCTATCAAGGATAGGCTAAGGTTTTGTAGCGGTTAACATTTTAATGTTGGTCAAGTTTTATTAGCAAGCCTATTACTAGATGTAAGTTTATACCATCCCCAAAGATTAAGCATTTGTAACCATATCTCAAAACCATAAGGTAACCACAATTTGAATTCATCTTTAAGTTCAATTATCATGTGACGGTCCAAGCCGCTCTTAACAGTGAGCACGGCTGATCGATCAGTTTTAACTCTGCAGAGGTTGTACACTTTCACCACAGCTCGTGTTCCCCATGTTGCCTGGGTTAGCTAGACCCTTAAACACTTCCGAGGTGAGTGGCTAGGGGTTCACTACGAAGCCTTTACAAAGACAATGCAAAAGACCAACAACCTACGACAGTTACACCAGCGGAGCAGACCATAACCCTCCCTAGTGGTCAGCACCTTAGCAAAGGCTGCTATTCCAAAAGAACCGGGCTATACCCCTACAACTCCGGCCCCCTGTGCCCCTTTCGGGAAAGGCTGTCAGATAGTTCACACGCCTAATTAATTGGCTAAGCCAGAGCCATATGGACTGTGGTTGTACTGTTTTCTTGGGTGGTTCTCCATGTTCCAATTAAATCATATGATCTTATCTTTAAACATAACCAACGTTTCATAAACAAGAAAGTCTTTTTCATAAAACCTCTTCTAACCAACCCATGTATAGCATCTAAGCATTCATCTACCCAAAACATTTATTAAAAAGGGTTGATCAAGGTGATAGGGGTGAAACTCTAGTCATGTCCTTAAAAAGGTGATTTCCCATCAAATTTATGCATAACAACATATAAAGTAAATGTTATTTAAACATGCAGTTATATAGGTCCAAGAAGAATATGTAGAGGGGGAAGTCCACTTGCCTTCTTCTACAAACTGGGGATCCTCTTCTTCGAAGAAAGGATCTTCTTGATCTTCTCCGACAGGGTGCTCAGTTGAAACAGACACGATATCTACGCACAAGCATGAACATACAATAAATAAATAAAACAGTACACCAAACAGTTATATATGCTAAGAACACGCTGATAAAAGAGTTCTACTCACTAATACGATCATTTCGATATATTATACGTGAAAAACAGAGTTAAAACATGAAAGATATTATTAAAACAAAACACAGGGGCTTTTCTGAAAGAAAACTAGGGTCACAGGGCTTATTTGAAAGAAACCAGGGACTTAAAACGTAATTACACATATAAACAGAGGGGCTCATGTGAAACAGAGTGAAAAGGACCTCAGATGCAATATTCCAGAGATAACAGGGGCTAAAACATAAAAAGAAGGACCTGATTGCAAGGTTCTTTGATGGTGGAAGGACCGGCTTGCGAAACTGTGAAAGAGCAGGGTCTCTTTAACAAAAAGACCAGGCACTGACCATTACGGTCCTTTTGACCCCCCGGGGCTGCGGTGGATCTGAGTCGTCGATCTGCGATCTAGCGGCTGCGGTGGCGTGCGTGTGTGATGCGGCGGCGGGGTTCGCTGGAGAAGGAAGCAACGCGGCGGCGCGCGGCGGCGCCTCGCCGGCGTAGGCTTGGGAGAGCGTTCCCGGTGACCATCACGTGCACAAGTAGGTGCTACGCAAAGCGGGGAAGCTCGCGCACATGGCCAGGGCTTCTGGAGGTGGGCTCGGGCCACCACGGCGGCCGGCGCCGGAAGGGGGCGGAGCGGACTCCGGCGAGCCTGTGCTGGGGTTGCGATGCTTGAAAAAGAGGGAAAAAGGCGGGGCGGAAATGCTCACCACGCAGAGACAAAATGAGCGAGTACACGATCGAAGGAGAGGCGCTGATGAAGAAGTTCAACGACGACGGCGAGCTCGGGCGGCGCTCCAGCAGACGAAGACAAGGCGCGGTTCGACCCCGTGACGCAGATGTGCCCCTGGAGCAAAGAGAGGGAGAGCTCAGTGAGCTTCATGCACAGAGAGAAAGAGGGGAGAGCCAAGTACTTCACCGTCGACAACTTTCCCTGGCGGCGGTGAAGAACAGAGGCGGCGGTGAAGCTTCGGTGGCTGCGCGCGTGTGGAGGCGAGGGAGCTATGCAAGATGCGTCTGAGCAAAGGAAGGGGCGAGAGCTCGAGCACGGCCTTAAATATGGACAGAGAGGGGGAAGAGGAAGCGGAAAGGGGAGCTCCGGCGGCGGATTTGCCATTGATGGCCGGCGGCTCTCCCGGGCGTAAAGGAGGCAAGGAAAGGGGAGAAACGGAAGGGGATTTGATGGCTCGTGGTCTGCGGGCTTCATTGCCTTTAATTGAGGCTCGGGGATGGAAGAGGGAGGCGAGAGAGCGCGGGACAGGGCGGTGGGGATCACAGCGGCCCACACGGCCGAAGTAGAGGAGAGCAGGGGAGGGGCGCTGAGGGAGACGATGGTGCCGACAGGTGGGCCCGGCGTAGCAGTGAGAGAAAGGGAGGAAAGCGGGCTGCGGGGTGGAGATGGGCCGGAAGAGAGGTTGACGGGCCGAGGTGGGCCAGAAAGAAGGAAGGGAGGGGAGAAGCCGAGGTGTGTTTTTTTTCTTTTCTTTTTCAAACTCCTTTATTCAAACCTTTTTAAACTCAAATTCAAATCAAACTTTTCCAAACTTTTCAAATTATTTTATAAACTTTTAAAACTCCACACTAGCAAACAAAAATCCATGCATGGCCAAATAATGATGCACAAACACTTCTTGACTCTAAATTATTTAAATTAAATTTAATTACTTTAGAGCTCAAATTAATTAGCAAATTAATTAAGTCCTTAAGACTAATCCTTATGCACTATGTTGCTCAAGCAAATTTTAGTGATGGAATTTTAGGGTGTTACAAATCCTACCCCCTTAAAGAGAATCTCACCCCGAGATTCAGATGGATTAGAGAACAGCTGAGGAAAGTCTTCCATGATTTCATCCTCTCTTTCCCAGGTTGCCTCTTCCTCTGTATGATGGCTCCACTGTACTTTACACATTCTGATGACTTTGCTTTGAGTAACCCTTTCTGAGGTATCCAAGATTTTGACAGGATATTCTTTATAAGTCAAATCTTTCTCCATCTCAATGTCTTCTAGTTGTACTGGTTCTATTCTTACTTCACTCGTGCACTTCTTTAACTGTGATACATGAAACACATCATGTACTCCTGACAACTGTGCTGGCAGCTCCAGCTGGTAAGCTACCTCTCCTCTCCTTTCCAAGATCTTAAAAGGTCCAATAAAACGAGGTGACAACTTCCCTCTGACATTAAACCTTCGCAGACCTCGAATAGGTGACACTCTAAGATATGCATAGTCACCAACTTCCAATATCACTTCTCTTTTACGAGGATCAGCATAACTTTTCTGTCGTGATTGTGCTACTTTGAGGTTTTCCCGAATTATCTCAACTTGCTTTTCTGCTTCTCTTATGCTGTCCGGTCCAAAGAGCTGACTCTCTCCAGTCTGATTCCAAAACAAAGGTGTTCTGCATTTTCTTCCATACAAAGCTTCAAAAGGTGCCATCTTCATGCTAGACTGATAACTGTTATTATAAGCAAACTCTGCATAAGGCAAACTCTTATCCCAGCTACCTCCATGCTTCAAAGCACAAGCTCTCAACATATCCTCAAGGATCTGATTTGTTCTTTCTGTTTGTCCATCCGTTTGAAGGTGATATGCTGAACTAAAATTTAGCTTTGTATCCATTGATTCATGTAACTTCTGTCAAACCGTGAAGTGAATTGGGTGCCTCGATCTGACACTATCTTCTTCGGAACTCCATGTAAACACACTATTCTTGAATTATATAATTCTGCCAACTTGACTCCAGTATATGTCGTCTTCACTGGTATAAAGTGTGCTACCTTGGTTAACCGATCCACAATAACCCATATAGAGTCATACCCATCACGAGTACGTGGTAGACCCACAATAAAATCCATGCCAATCTCTTCCCATTTCCACTCAGGTATCTTCAAAGGTTGAAGCAACCCTGCTGGTCTTTGATACTCGGCTTTGACTCTTTGACATGTGTCACACAAAGCTACATGAGCTGCCACATCCTTTTTCATCCCATACCACCAATACCTTTGTTTCAAATCTTGGTACATCTTAGTACTTCCAGGATGAATTGAATAAGCTGAATCGTGTGCTTCCTTCAATATGGTTTCTCGTAGCTCTTTAATCTCAGGTACACAAATTCTATTCTTGAACCATACAGTTCCTTGTTCATCTTCCCTGAACTCTGGAACTTTACCCAACTTTATCAATTTCTTGTATTCCATAATCTTTTCATCTGTCAATTGCCCTTTTCTAATCTCCTGCTCAAGAGTCGACTCAATTTCCAACGTTAAGGTCTCATTCTGAGAAACTATTCCCAAGTTAAGCTGTGCCATTTCCCAACATAACTCCTGAGGTATCAAGCGACCTATCAGCATATTGGCCTGACTCTTCCGACTCAACACGTCTGCCACAACATTTGCTTTACCAGGATGATACTGAATATCCAGATCATAATCCTTGATTAATTCTAACCATCTTCGTTGCCTTAGATTAAGATCCTTCTGTGTAAAGATATACTTCAAACTCTTATGATCGGTGAAAATCTGACACTTATTTCCAATCATATAATGCCTCCAGATTTTGAGAGCATGCACAACTGCAGCTAACTCGAGATCACGAGTAGGATAGTTCTGCTCATGTTTCCTTAACTGTCTCGAAGCATATGCTACGACCTTTCCTTCCAGCATTAACACACAACCTAATCCTTGCCGAGAAGCATCACAATACACATCAAACCCTTTGTGTATATCTGGCATTATCAACACAGGAGCTGTGGTCAATCTTTTCTTCAATTCCTTAAAACTAGCTTGACACTTGTCATCCCACTTAAACTCTTTACCCTTCTCTAGTAAAGTTGTAAGAGGTTTCACAATCTTCGAGAATCCCTCGATGAATCTGCGATAATATCCTGCAAGTCCAAGGAAACTTCTGATCTCCGGTACATTCTTAGGCGGACTCCAGTTCAACACATCCCGGACCTTGCTTGGATCCACTGCAATCCCACCATCGGTGATAATGTGTCCGAGAAAGGAGACCTCCTTCAACCAGAAATCACACTTGCTAAACTTGGCATACAGTTGATGTTCCCGAAGCTTCTGCAACACAAGTCTCAAGTGCTCTTCATGTTCTTCCTCACTCCGAGAAAACACCAGAATATCATCAATGAATACCACGACGAATTTGTCAAGATACTCCATAAACACTTTGTTCATCAAGTACATGAAGTATGCTGGAGCGTTGGCCAATCCAAATGACATCACAGTGAACTCATACAACCCATACCTAGACGTAAATGTCGTCTTTGGAATATCCTCCAGTCGGATTTTCAACTGATTGTAACCCGATCGGAGATCTATCTTAGAGAAAACTTTTGCTCCTCTCATTTGATCGAACAAATCCTCGATCCGGGGTAAAGGGTATTTGTTCCTGATGGTAACCTCATTAAGAGATCGATAATCTATACACAACCTCCTAGATCCATCCTTTTTATCCACGAAGAGTGTGGGGGCTCCCCATGGTGAAGAACTAGGACGGATAAACCCTTTACTGAGTAATTCCACTATTTGTTTCTTTAGTTCAGCTAAATCTTTAACATCCATTCTATATGGTCTTTTTGATATAGGAGCAGTACCAGGTATAAGTTCAATACTGAATTCAATGTCACGGTCAGGTGGCATACCTGGCAAATCATCTGGAAACACATCAGGATATTCATTTACTACTTTTATATCTTCCAAGGCCTTACCTTCAACTGAATTCACAGTGCCACTATTGGATGAGGGGGTACCCACATATTCTATTCTTTCTCCTTGTGGACCGGTTAACAATACTGACTTCTTTCGGCACTGAATAATTCCGTCACAACTCCGTAACCCATCCATCCCTAAGATCACATCTATTCCCCATGACTTTAAGACTACCAGGTTAGCCAGAAAGTCTACTCCCATGATATTAATATTCACTCGTGGGCATATATAACCAGTTTTCATTTCACCTCCCGGGGAACTAACTATCAATGGTGTCTTCATAGGACTCATAGATATGTTATGTTTTGACACAAATTGATCAGTTACGAATGAATGTGATGCTCCCGAATCGAATAAAACTGTAGCAGGTATAGAGTTGACGGGAAACGTACCCAGTACAATGCCGGAGTCATTCTGGGCTTGCTCCACAGATACATGATTCACTCGGCCACGCATATAGTTCTGCTGGCCTCTCTTGTTAATATCTTGTGGAGTGCGAGGCTGAGATGATGACTGTCCAGGCCTCTGGCCATTATCCTTCTGAGGAGTCTGCATTCCTCTTTTGGGACAATTGTTAGCATAATGCCCCAGCTCTCCACACTTGAAACACCCACTAGGCTGAACAGGAGTGGTGTTTCTGACAGGTGCCCCAGAACCACTGTTGGAGCGATTCTGTTGAGGAGTAGGAGTTCATGGTGTCTGAGGGTTGAAGCGCTGTGGTTGAAATGAGCGCTGCAACTGCAAGTTCTGAGGATATTTCCCTCCTTGACCACCAGAACGATAATGAGATGAGCCTTGCTGTGAACTGTAGCGAGGACGAGTGTTACTGCTAGATTGCCCATGAGACTGGAACTTGCGTTTTTGCTCGCCCAGTTCCTTCCTCTTACTCTCCAGTCCAATAGCTTTATTCAGCAGTGTCTGGAAATCCGGGAATGTATGGCTTTGTAGCTGATAGTTTAGTGGCCCAATCAAGCCATCCAGAAACCTTTCCTGCCTCTTGGGATCTGTGTTGACTTCATCCGGAGCATAACGAGACAGATGAGTGAACTTGTCAAGATACTCAGCGACAGACATATTCCCTTGCTTTAGTGCCAGAAATTCCTTCTACTTAAGCTTGATCACTCCCGAAGGAATGTGATAGGTACGGAAATTGTCCCCGAACTCCTGCCAAGTAATGTTGTTTCTGTTAGGATGTGCAGTCGAATACGCATCCCACCAATCACTAGCCTGCCCAGTCAGTCTACCAGCAGCATACAGAACCATCTCTCTGTCAGTACATTGAACAATTTCAAGCTTCTTGGTAACTGTCTTCAACCAATCATCAGCATCCAGCGGATCAGTTGAGTGAGAGTAGATGGGAGGGTTGTGGCTCATAAACTCCTTATGTTTGTCCCTCAGCTGTGGGTGAGGCGGGGGAGGTGGTGCTTGCTGATTTTGTTGCTGAGCTTGAAGGTTTTGGACTATAGCAGTGAGGTTCTGCAACAGCTGGGTTTGGGCGGTAAGGAACTGCAGCATAGCCGGATCCATTTGGTTAAGTAGTGGGGGTGGGGGTGGTGGTGCTTGAGCTTGTTGGTTAGCTAAATGAGCACGAATCACCGGCGGAACGTCTTGACCTCCTCCTGACCTGGTTTGTATCATCTGATTGTTAGAGAAATGTATTTCAGATAAGCACAAGTGATGCATGAAGAGTAAACTCAATGGATAAGAATGCTTGATTTTTTTTTAAACTTGAACAGGTTCTGTTAGCCTCAATAAATCACGTGTAATTTCCGATGATGTTGTCCAAAAATTATGACAATTAATCACCATATGCAGTATGAAATTTCAAAGCCAACCCAACTGGTTTCATCTCAATTGTAGGTATATAACTTGAGATATAAAATAAATAAGATTACTGTGTCAGCAGAGTTTTACAGATTTTGACATCCCCCAAGTTTTGTTCATAACTCCGTGAATACTTATTCATTACTACTGAAAATTTACCAGAAATTTACTCATAAAATTTGTGAGCTAACCCAACTGGTTTCACATCAAACGGAGTTCTGTAGCTCAAGATAAAATTCAAACTTGACTGCTCAGTCAAAGAGCTGCGTGAACAGATTTTGTATCATCCAAACTTGATATAGAAACATCACAGATAAGGACAAACCAACCCTTTATTAACTAAATGATTTTGTTCTCGTTGCTTTGTGGCCATCACTCCACAAAACAACACTCTCAACCAAAGAAACGAAACAACCAAGTTTTCAAGCAACAAACATTATTACAAGAATCGTCCTCACAGGAACGTTCTATCGATGACAAGGTAAAAGGTGGGTCTTCTAAACTCTACTCCTGTCGCACGCTGGCAGTAGCCTCGTCGGTACCATAGCGGGTCCTCTTGCGAGGTGGAGACTCCGAAGGACAAAAAGGTGCTTCTTCCTCTGGAGGTCGTCGCCCAGCAACCTGTGCTTCCAGCTGTGCAATCCGAGCTTGTGCCCTCTGGAGCTGATCATGGAGGCGATCCACCTCATTGTAAGAACCTTCCAAGTCTGTGTTGAGTGCTGAAGCAACACGGGCCAGGATGTCCACGCGACCATCTCTATTATTCCCCATGGGGACAACAGTGTTCGCGCTGGCTCGAGGACGGCTAAGGACGTGGCGGAAGTCAGACTCATGCAGCTGCTCCCGATATCTGTTACTGATGGACCACAGGGCCCTCCTCGCTGCATCGTTCACCAAAGCAGCCTCCACTGTCATAGGAGCTGAGCTGAAGTGTGAAGAATGTACACGGTGCCCGACACCTCCACGAAGAGGCACACGAACGTGAACCTCTGTGGTGTAGTAATCCTCCATCCCAGGCTCCGTGTAGTGCTTGGTGACATAGAGGGGTCTCGCTGTGAAGTCAAGATGCTGCAGGGTCTCCTCCAGTAAGACCACAAACTGTCCCTCGACCTCCTCAGCATAATGATAGTCATATGTCACTCCATGGAAGCGAGGGTCTTCATCCATCTGATTAACATTCACAGCACTGTTAGTATCTTCAGTCTCATCGTTGCCGTTATTGCCATTATCACCATCATCACTGCCATCTCCATTGCTGCTATCACCACTGTTGTTGTCGCTGCTGTCATCCCCAGAATCATCTGGATCTCCTCCAGCAGCATCCTGCGCAGGAGCATCAGGGGCAGGGGCAGCTGGAGGTATCACCACATCGCCATCGGCATCCACCTCCAAGTAGGTGCCGTCGTACAGCTACGGTATCCCACGGTGATCTTCGGCGTCATCTTCGAGTATCCTCTATTCAGGATCCTCCTCAACCTCAACCTCATCCTCCACCTGAACCTCCACCTGAACCTCAGGCTGCAGCTCTGGCTCAACCACTGGGTAGCGGGGTGCCAACCGACTAGTGGGGACACGGCCACTAGTGCTCTTGCGTGCAGTGTTCTTTGTTCTGGCCATCTGATAAGCAAAAAGGAGACTCAGCATAGATAAAACAAAATGATAGCATTTAAATAAACGAAAACTGAATAAATTAGTTTTTATACATAATTAAGTAAATTTTGAATGATGATATGGCTTCTAGATCATGAATCCTTCATTTTCGACCATTTCTATCTTAAGGCTGCGTCCTATAGTCATTACTGCTCTGATACCACTTTGTCACATCCGATTTCCGAAATGAAACCAAATGCATCTCATATGTGCGCCAGGATCAAGTTACACACATACGATAGACAAAAGAGTGTAATACCATAACTGTAATCAAACGTACAAGAGTTAACCATTATAATATCCATTATTACACTCAGGTAGTGGACACGAAGGTCCAATAAAAAAACGATAACTAAACAGATGTCTTCATCTTCATCTTCCACAGGCACATGACTGGGGGATCGCATGCCTCAGAACTCCTCAAAGTCGCTCCAGTACTCCTCACTGTTGTTCTCATCTGAACAGCGGTAAGCAAGGGTGAGCACTCTTATGGTTGGAGCTCAGCAAGTGGGGGAAAACATGCAAGGCTATCAAGGATAGGCTAAGGTTTTGCAGCGGTTAACATTTTAATGTTGGTCAAGTTTTATTAGCAAGCCTATTACTAGATGTAAGTTTATACCATCCCCAAAGATTAAGCATTTGTAACCATATCTCAAAACCATAAGGTAACCACAATTTGAATTCATCTTTAAGTTCAATTATCATGTGAGGGTCCAAGCCGCTCTTAACCGTGAGCACGGCTGATCGATCAGTTTTAACTCTGCAGAGGTTGTACACTTTCACCACAGCTCGTGTTCCCCATGTTGCCCGGGTTAGCTAGACCCTTAAACACTTCCGAGGTGAGTGGCTAGGGGTTCACTACGAAGCCTTTACAAAGACAATGCAAAAGACCAACAACCTACGACAGTTACAGCAGCGGAGCGGACCATAACCCTCCCTAGTGGTCAGCACCTTAGCAAAGGCTGCTATTCCAAAAGAACCGGGCTATACCCCTACAACTCCGGCCCCCTGTGCCCCTTTCGGGAAAGGCTGTCAGATAGTTCACACGCCTAATTAATTGGCTAAGCCAGAGCCATATGGACTGTGGTTGTACTGTTTTCTTGGGTGGTTCTCAATGTTCCAATTAAATCATATGATCTTGTCTTTAAACATAACCAACATTTCATAAACAAGAAAGTCATTTTCATAAAACCTCTTCTAACCAACCCATGTATAGCATCTAAGCATTCATCTACCCAAAACATTTATTAAAAAGGGTTGATCAAGGTGATAGGGGTGAAACTCTAGTCATGTCCTTAAAAAGGTGATTTCCCATCAAATTTATGCATAACAACATATAAAGTAAATGTTATTTAAACATGCAGTTATATAGGTCCAAGAAGAATATGCAGAGGGGGAAGTCCACTTGCCTTCTTCTACAAACTGGGGATCCTCTTCTTCGAAGAAAGGCTCTTCTTGATCTTCTCCGACAGGGTGCTCAGTTGAAATAGGCACGATATCTATGCACAAGCATGAACATACAATAAATAAATAAAATAGTACACCAAACAGTTCTATATGCTAAGAACACGCTGATAAAAGAATTCTACTCACTGATACGATCATTTCGATATATTATACGCGAAAAACGGAGTTAAAACATGAAAGATATGATTAAAACAAAACACAGGGGCTTTTCTGAAAGAAAACTAGGCTCACAGGGCTTATTTGAAAGAAACCAGGGACTTAAAATGTAATTACACATATAAACAGAGGGGCTCATATGTGAAAAGGAGTGAAAAGGACCTCGGATGCAATATTCCAGAGATAACAGGGGCTAAAACATAAAAAGAAGGACCTGATTGCAAGGTTCTTTGATGGTGGAAGGACCGGCTTGCGAAACTATGAAAAGAGTAGGGTTTCTTTAACAAAAAGACCAAGCGTTGACTGTTACGGTCCTATTGACCCTGGGGCTGCGGCGGATCTGAGCCGTCGATCTGCGATCTAGCGGCTGCGGTGGCGTGCGTGTGTGATGCGGCGGCGGGGTTCGCTGGAGAAGGAAGCTGCGCGGCGGCGCCTCGCCGGCGTAGGCTCGGGAGAGCGTTCCCGGCGACCATCTCATGCACGAGTAGGTGCTACACGGAGCGGGGAAGCTCGCGCACACGGCCAGGGCTTCTGGAGGGGGGGCTCGGGCCAGCACGGCGGCCGGCGCTGGAAGGGGGCGGAGCGGCTACTCCGGCGAGCCTGTGCCGGGGCTGCGATGCTTGAAAAAGAGGGAAAAAGGCGGGGCGGAAATGCTCACCACGCAGAGACAAAATGAGCGAGTACACGATCGAAGGAGAGGAGCTGATGAAGAAGTTCAACGACGACGGCGAGCTCGGGCGGCGCTCCGGCAGACGAAGACAAGGCGCGGTTCGACCCCATGACGCAGATGTGCCCCTGGAGCAAAGAGAGGGAGAGCTCGGTGAGCTTCATGCACAGAGAGAAAGAGGGGAGAGCCAAGTACTTCACCGTCGACAACTTTCCCCGGCGGCGGTGAAGAACAGAGGCAGCGGTGAAGCTTGGGTGGCTGCGCGCGTGTGGAGGCGAGGGTGCTATGCAAGATGCGTCTGAGCAAAGGAAGGGGTGAGAGCTTGAGCACGGCCTTAAATATGGACAGAGAGGGGGAAGAGGAAGCGGAAATGGGAGCTCTGGCGGCGGACTTGCCATTGATGGCCGGCGGCTCTCCCGGGCGTAAAGGAGGCAAGGAAAGGGGAGAAACGGAAGGGGATTTGATGGCTCGTGGTCTGCGGGCTTCATTGCCTTTAATTGAGGCTCGGGGATGGAAGAGGGAGGCGAGAGAGTGCGGGACAGGGCGGCGGGGATCACAGCGGCGCACACGGCCGAAGCAGAGGAGAGCAGGGGAGGGGCGCTGAGGGAGACGATGGTGCCGACAGGTGGGCCCGGCGTAGCAGTGAGAGAAAGGGAGGAAAGCGGGCTGTGGGGTGGAGATGGGTCGGAAGAGAGGTTGACGGGCCGAGGTGGGCCAGAAAGAAGGAAGGGAGGGGAGAAGCCGAGGTGTGTTTTTTTTCTTTTCTTTTTCAAACTCCTGTATTCAAACCTTTTTAAACTCAAATTCAAATCAAACTTTTCCAAACTTTTCAAATTATTTTATAAACTTTTAAAACTCCACACTAGCAAACAAAAATCCATGCATAGCCAAATAATGATGCACAAACACTTCTTGACTCTAAATTATTTAAATTAAATTTAATTACTTTAGAGCTCAAATTAATTAGCAAATTAATTAAGTCCTTAAGACTAATCCTTATGCACTATGTTGCTCAAGCAAATTTTAGTGATGGAATTTTAGGGTGTTACAGTGGTCTGAGGTATATAACTAATCCCTGATCAGATATCAAGGACTTGATAGAAAGAGAGGTAAGGGGCTCTTAAGGCTGTCTAGTTCTTACTTGCACAAGTTACGTTTATATTGTTCTCAGGGGGACATTGACAAGAAGAATCGCTTTGAAAAGAGAATCTCCCGGCAACGGGGGTAATCCTACAAGGCCTACAGACGGGATGTGGAATGCAAAGGACTCAATGGTGCTGTCACCACCACGATCTACCACAGGCTATCCGGAATGTAGGGAGCATCCACAAGCTAGCTAGTCTAAGCACCACGCTTACACTAATCAGGCAACTTTAACTCAAGAGCGACAGGAATTAAAGTACTCGTAAAGAGTTATGAACCTCAAGAACAATAATAACAATGATACTCACTTGAATAAGAAGTTGATCTTGCCCTAAGGTCTCAAGATCGAGCTCCAATGGAGTCGATCCAAAGGAAGAAGATGAAGAGGCGCCGACAGGTCCGGGCCTTCCTCCAACTCCGCCTTCACCGCGCTCTAATTCTCTCGAACAAGACTAGCTAGATCTGAATAGATCATGGCTCTAATCTCTCAACTTGATACTAACCATCCAATTCTAATTCTAATCTAGAGCTTTATCTCAGGTAGGCATTGATGATCTGATTGAATGAATTGTCCTCTACCCTGGGTGTCAGGGGGCTGCTTATAAAGTCCGAAGGAGGTGTCGCATCACTGTTGTATCAAACCGACCTAACATACGGTTTAGATTGCTTCTCATAGGCGGTGGAGGAACATTCCAGAAGTAGGGCTGACGTGGCCGTGGTAGGGGGCCGATCGGCCTGTGGTGGGCCCCACTCGGGCCCTGCCTTCGTGTGGTGTCTTCTCGTCCCTTCTAGATGCTTCTTTTCTTGTATACTAAGTCACGTTGGTTCGGGAGTCTTCCGGAGCCTTCTAGACTTGTTCCTTTTCCTGTTTTTCTGAATAGTCCCTGCACTTTCATAGATTCACCAAAACTCATGGAAATTGTCAGTGTAAACCCTAATAAGGTGATCTAATTGCATTTTAGTCCTTTTTCCAATAAATGTGAGGGAAAATATTTATGGATAAAATGTGTCAACAAACTCCCCCACACTTAGGCTTTTACTCGTCCTCGATAAAAGGATGGTCTAACTTTTAAAGTAACAGTAGAGACAAAGAATTGATCATAATTATACTGCTTGGTCATACTTGAGAGCCAGGTGTGGTTCGAGGACCGGTGGATGGTCGCTTCCTGGTGTGATGAGTGATTGACAACGTGGTGTGGACTGATTCTTGGCTAAGTATTGCAGGTGCAGGTTGCGGCTTGACTGGTGCAGGTGCAGGTGAAGAACAAGCGCGAAAGGTCATTGCCGGTGAGGCCTCCAGGTCTGGAGAAGACAAGTAGGCTTGGTTCGAGGGACCCGGTGGCCAGCGGGGTCAAGTGCGGGCCGCATGGTGGCAAGAACGGCAAGATGAAGTCATGGACGGTTTCTTGGTTGAGCCTCAAAACCAAGGTCGAGCCGGGACTACGTGGGAGCCGAGTCATGAGTTGTGATTGGCGGAGGCTACACCGAGTTCGTGGGGTTTCCAGTGGTTCACCAGAAAACCACAGGGTTCCTTGGTTGATCCACAAAGCCAAGACCGAAGAACCGAAGACGGAGGTGCAGCAGCTCCAGACCGGTCTGACCGGTGGGTACCGGTCTGACCGGTAAGAAGCACCGGTCTGACCGGTGTGCAACGACGCAGTCTGGAATCTTCGAAGCGGAGGACACGCGTCGGGATCGCAAGGCTTGCGCCGAGGCTAAGCAAGTTTGCGGTCGCTGGGCATCCGTCCGATGGAGCGAAGACAAAGATTTCCGAATTCGCCCTTGAGGGGCATGTATCCCTAGTTAGCTAGTAAGGGTATTTTCGTCTTTCGGTTGCCTCCATATAACCCAAGTGGTGAGAGGATGGCAGCCATCTCTTGGAACTCTAGCTCATTTGGTTTTCCTATTTTCTTAGGATTTTCGTAGGACTAGCTTGAGAGCTTCATGGTGAGATCTTGTGAGAGGGAAGGATGATCGGGCGGCAAGCTAGACCTTGTATGAACCTCTTTGGTATGTATAGATGATTCGGCGTGGTTCCTCAAGGCTTGGATGTGTCTTTCCCGTTTCTTCTTTTTGGTGATTTTCGGAGCCCTTTCTTGGCGATTTTCTTGGAGCGATTTCGAGGCCTTTCTCTTTGGGATTTGGTGGGGGATGTATGCATGAACCCTTCGTGGTTCTTTTCCCTTTGATTCCCCTCCCAAATCCGTGAGCAAAGGGGCTCGATTTTGGGGTTTTCGTGGCTCTAGGGTTAGAGGCGTTCTTGGTGGGATTTCTTCGATTCCTCTTGATTTGACAAGTTTTGGTGGACCAAATCTTGGCTATTGAGTACCCATGAGGTGTTCCTACTATCCCCAAAGTCTTGTGCAAAACCGTGGAGCGAATCGGGAGATCGGGAGTTGGATTTGGGGGAGTTGACTCGCGGGCGCTGTTCATCCCGAGCTGCCCAGGTGCGACCGGTCTGACCGGTGCTCTTGACCGGTCTGACCGGTGCTAGCCCTTGGTGGGTTTTTGTCTCGGGGAACAACCTTGTCCGTGTGGTTTTGTCCCGTGGTTCTGCTGGTCAGTTCTTGGCGTGTTTGGAGTTGTTTTGCTAGGTTTTGTGAGGGGTTCTTCTTACTTCCAGGTTGTGTTTCGGAGGTGGTTTTTGTTCCAAGGCCTAGAGGAGTCACTGAGGCTTCCTGGAACATTTGCTGTGCGGCTGCTGTAGCCACCGGCCTGACCGGCTCTGTCCACCGGTCTGACCGGTGTCACCGGTCTGACCGGCGCAGGTCATCGGTCTGACCGGTGTAGCACATGCAGCAAGCCGTGCAAGTTTCCGTTGTGTGTTTTGGTGAGTTCTGGCTCGGAGGGTTGTGTGTTGGCTCCTAGGACCAGTAGCACTCCAGTGGCTGCGTGGTCTTGGCCAACTTGGGTAGTTGAGTCGGAGACGTGATTTGGAAGCCGTGTTCGTCTTGTTGGAGTGCTCATCTCCTTCGAGAAGAATTTTTATCGGCTCCCATTCACTCCCCCCCTCTCTGGTTCGCCTAATCGGTCCTTCAATACTTGCACTATGGGATATTTGAGCATGAAATAGTTAGAAACATGTCACCTTTTATTTCTTAAATCAAGTCAATTGGAGAGCTTTTGCATAATTTTTGAAAAGAAAGTATAGCTCTTCTTACTCCTTTGTGGTACTCTCAAGTCTCTCAATCATATCCTCACCAGAGCATTTATCTTTTTAAAGTATATGTGGAGCTCAAGAATGTAAAGATGTAGCAGTCTTACCTTGCATATGTTGCCGAGTCAAAGTTGGATCCATGGAGAGGTGTTGTCATGAGTCATAGATCAAGATATCTGTGTGTGTCAAAATTATTAAACCACTGCTCTCTCTTTTTGAAATCCTCTATCTCCCTTTTAGAAACATTTATATTTATTTCTCTTATTTCTTTTCAGCGAGGTATCCAGCTATTTTGTGGAGAGGTGGGTTCTACTCACCCTCGGACACATGTCCATTTTTACTCTCTCACTTTTATTAGAGAAGTGGGCCCTACTCACCCTCGGACACATGTTCATTTTTCTTCTCTTATTTATGCCTTTTTCTTTTTCAGAGAGGGGGGTTCTTCTGACCCGTAGAACACTTGTTCATTTTCTCCTCTCTCTCACTTTTCTCTCCACTCTGAATTTTCAACATTTGGCTTTTTCATAGCTGTACCTTTTTTTTCAACAATTAAAATTTTATGGGAGATAGGGATCAAAACTTTAGAGCATGGATACTTTAGTGAAAACAGTGTACGTGATCTCGATCTTAGACTTAGACAAACTTCTCAACATGGATCGTAGATTTGACAAAGCTCAACACAAGTAAGCAGCAATTAGATTTTTTCAGTGATTGCTACGGCTCTTACTGGGATATATCATTAATCACAAAGGAGAAGCATAGCTAATGATTTTAATCTTTTGAAATAAAGAACTCTCCAAAGACAAGATATAAGAAAGAGGGTCTCATTATTCTAACTTTATTCTTTCTCAAGTTTTAAGCATTAAAGTATCCCAATAGCGACAAATATTTAAAGGAACACAATCATGCAAAACTTTTATCCTTAGGTTAACATTAAGCAAGACATCTTTTCATGTTGGAAAGCATACCAAACAGAACTTCTTCATTTTAATTTGAATCGGATAGCAATTTACGAAAATTTGAAAAGTTTAGGAAGCAAACCGAGCGGTGGACGAAGCGTGGCCAAATTGGGCTTCATGGCAGGCCGATCGGCCCAGGGAGGGGACCGATCGGTCTCCCCCTGAGGCGGGTCGGGCTGCGTTTCGTCGTGCGAGTCGATGGTTCCGTTCTTTTTCCGATTTTTCTTAATTTTGGTCGCTGAAAATTCTGTTTGGTCACCAATTCTCTCCCCCACACTTGTTTTCTGTTATCTTGCATACACAGCATGGTGGAGACAAAAGGAACATATCTAGAAAATATAGGGAATAATTGGATCACTTCATCATTGATAAAAGAGAGCACTTTATTACATGATTCCAAACCTAATATTTAAAAGCAACTAACTAAATCAAACTAATCGAACTAAATTTTAACACTCAAACGCTAAGACTCATGTGCTCTCTAACTATGGTGATCACATAGGGCCCTTGCCCCTCTTCGGATCGCGGCTGGCACCTTCCTCATTGTCCCTACGCTTCTTCTTTCCTTCCTTCTCTAGGAGATGGAGGACGGACCTAGTGAGAGTGTTATTCACGCGATGAATCTCCTTGCAAGTTTCTGCAAGAGATGCTACTTCCTGTGCGAGGTCAGCTACGGTCTTCTTGGTTCTCTTCTTTTGCGGCATACGCTGGCTGGCTTCGATGGCGGGAATCCTTCTAACCTGAGCTTCCTTAGCGCGGATCCCGTCAATGGACATACGACTTGGAGGAGCAGTAGTGTACTTGTGCACCCTCGTGTTGCCATATGCGTCCATGCGTACGCTAGTGAGTCGCTCGCCGTCCTTGGGCTCCTGCATGTCCATGTAGCTAGGAACACGGATCGGTTTCTTCAATGCGGCTTCACGGCGGCAATCGTACGGCTGCGCGTACATCACCTGCTTGCGTCCTTTAGGCGGTGGCAGCGTACGTGGATGACTAGGTGGAACATATGGGATAGGTGTATGATCGGGTGGTATGATGGCAAGAGGCTTCGGTTCCTTCACGAAAGGAGTGATGGCTTTGGCTTCTTTGTTGTAGGTGATGATCTGTTTGTCGGCCATGGCTGCTGGTTCGGAAGATTAGATGAGAAAAGAAGGTAGGTCTGCCCTCGGTAATATATCGGTCATGATCTTGCACGAGGGGTCGATCTAGATCGGGTTTTGCTGCGGGATATCGCGATAAGATCTTGCAAACAACGTTTTCCATAACTACGCATCATAGAGACCATATGGACGAAAACTAGAGGTGAGTGGTGGTGGGCCTGGGCCGATCGGTCCGTCCACGTGTTGCCTCATGATGGGTTTTGTCATGGGGTGCTCTAACTTAATGGTTATCCCGAAAAACCCGAAGTTGGCCCATTAATCCTTAAAATTGATATTTTTGGGTATATGAAAGAATTCTAGCACATCTAAATCTTCATAATCTTTATTGGGCTCTAAAAATATATTAAGGCGCTGACCATTTACCTTGAATAACGTACCTTCGTCGTCTTGAAGAGTGACAGCTCCGTGTGACGATGAACTCACCACTTTGTACGGTCCTTCCCACTTGCTTCGTAGCTTCCCATGTCTGAAGAGTCGTACCCTGGAATTAAAAAGCAATACCTGATCGCCTGGGTTGAACTCTTTCTTCTTGATTCTCTTGTCATGCCACCTTTTGGTTCTCTCTTTGTAGATCTTGGCATTGTGGTACGCCTTCTCTCTCCATTCCTCTAACTTGGACAGTTGCATCTTCCGTTTTGTTCCGGCTGCTTCAAAGTCCATGTTCCATGTCTTGATTGCCCAGTGAGCTTTGAATTCTAGCTCAACAGGCAAGTGGCATACCTTCCCGTAAACCAGCTGGTAGGGAGACATTCCAATGGGGGTCTTGTAGGCTGTCTGGTAAGCCCAGAGTGCTTCGGGTAGCCTATCTTTCCACTTTGTTCCCATTTGGTCCACCGTCTTCTGTAGAATATTCATAATTTGCTTGATTGATGTCTTTGCTTGACCACTAGTCTGCAGATGATAAGGAGTAGCGATGTTGTGTTGGATCCCATATCTCGCAAGGTATCTCTCAAAATTTTTATCAATGAAGTGGGATCCTCCATCACTTATCACTAGCCTTGGTGTACCGAATCTTGGAAATATTATTTCTTCAGACATCTTTATTGAACTCTTGTGGTCTGCAGATTTGCATGGCATGGCCTCAACCCACTTGGAGACGTAGTCAACTGCCACCAAAATGTACTCATAAGCTCCGGATTTTGGGAATGGTCCCATCTAGTCGATTCCCCAGACATCAAAGAGTTCGATCTGAAGGTTGGTTGTCAATGGCATGGCATCTCTGGAATTGATGTTGTCATGCCTCTGACAGGAGTAACATCTTCGTACGAAATCTTTTGTGTCTTGATACATGGTTGGCCAGAAAAATCCACTTTGCCAGATCTTTGCATGTGTGCGGAAGCTCCATAATGACCTCCGTATGGTGATGAGTGGCACTTCTCGATGATCTTCATTCCTTCTTCTACCGATACACACCTCCTGAGTAGCCCGTCAACGCATACTCGAAAGAGGTATGGTTCATCCCACAGGTGATGGCGACTCTCATAGATAAGCTTTTTCTTGTCGGCCCCTGGTCGTACATATCCTACAACCATAAAATTAACAATATCTGCATACCAGGGGTCGGATCGGGCGATCCGATAGAGCATGTCGTCCCTCATCGCGTCATTGATGGGTAGTTTCTACGGTTTCTCAAAATGCATTCTAGACAAATGATCGGCAACAGAATTTTCTACTCCCTTTTTATCTTTTATTTCTAAATCAAATTCTTGGAGCAGTAAAATCCATCTTATTAATCTAGGTTTAGCATCTTTCTTAGTGAGCAAATACTTCAAAGCAGCATGATCAGTGTAAACAATAACTTTTGCTCCTACCAAGTAAGATCTTAACTTGTCGATAGCATATACAACAGCTAGCAGTTCTTTTTCAGTTGTGGCATAATTAAGTTGGGGTCCCGTCAAAGTTTTACTAGCATAAGCAATAGCATGATGTTTCTTGTCTTTTGTTTGCCCCAAAACAGCCCCCACAACATAATCACTTGCATCGCACATAATCTCAAAAGATAAAGACCAATTAGGGGGTTGAATAATGGGTGCAGAAATAAGAGCATTTTTCAGAGTCTCAAAAGATTTAAGACAAGCATCATCAAAGTCAAAGGGAACATCTTTAGCTAGCAGGTTTGTAAGAGGTCTAGCAATATGAGAAAAGTTCTGTATAAACCTTCTATAGAAACCAACATGGCCAAGAAAACTTCTTATCCCTTTAACATTCACAGGTGGGGGTAGTTGTTCAATCACTTCTATTTTAGCTCTATCTACCTCAATTCCTCTTTCAGAAACTAGATGGCCTAGCACTATTCCTTCGCTAACCATGAAATGACATTTTTCCCAATTAAGGACTAAGTGCTTTTCTTCACATCTTTGCAAAACCTTATCTAAGTTTTCTAGACAATCATCAAAAGTTTTTCCATATATAGAGAAATCATCCATGAAAACTTCCATAATCTCTTCAATCATCTCAGAAAACATAGATATCATACATCTTTGAAAAGAAGCTGGAGCATTACATAGTCCAAAAGACATTCTTCGATAAGCATAAGTTCCATATGGACATGTAAAAGTGGTTTTGCTCTGGTCACTAGGATGGATTGGGATTTGGTGATACCCAGAACATCCATCAAGAAAGCAAAAGAAAGAGTGATTTGCCAATCGTTCTAACATTTCATCAATGAAGGGCAGTGGAAAGTGATCTTCCTTTGTGGCTTTATTGAGTTTTCTATAGTCTATGCACATACACCAACCCGTGACAGTTCTCTGCGAAATTAATTCATTCTTTTCATTTTTCACAACTGTCATGCCTCCCTTTTTAGGCACGACTTGCACAGGGCTCACCCACTCACTATGTGGCACAGGATATATAATCCCGGTGTGTAAAAGTGTCAGGACTTCTTTCTTCACTACATCTCTCATCGCATTATTAAGTCTTCGTTGAGGTTCTATGGAAGGTGGAATATCAGGATCTGTGGGAATGTGATGTGTGCAAAGGGCAGGACTGATGCCCTTAAGGTCTTGGAGTGAGTATCCAAAGGCTGAACGATGTTGTTCTAAGACAGTTATCAGCCTATGAGTCTCTTCCTGGGTGAGTTTATCATTAATAATCACAAGAGACTCAGAGTCATTATGCAAAAAGGCATATCTAAGACCAGGTGGTAATGGTTTAAGTTCAATGGGAGGTCTCGAGGTTTCCTCGAATTCATCGAGGGGTTCAGATTCTATAGGATTTTCTTCTTCTTCCTCGATGAAGAATTCAGTGACATCTTCTTGATTGGATTCTACGAAATGTTCTAGAGATGCTTCTTTCACCTCTTCCATTGGGTTTGGTTCTGGACTGGATTTGGTCTTAGTATGGATCGAATGTACGAAGTGTACGGGAACTTTAATAGTTTTGCCTAGGCAAATATCAAGCTTCCCCGTATGTCCTTCTTTAAGGAGTCTTTCTAATGGATGGCCTACTAAAAGATCAAACTCCTTAATGTCAAAAATGTGAAAGCTCAGGTGAGTTGACATGTCGTTTACCGATATGGGTAGGACATAAAGAATTCCTGAACTTTGGACAAATTGTCAAGAGGAGCACTTTAATATCTTTGTCGTGGGAGAAAGTGGCATGTTCTTAATAAACTGATCGAAACAGGATAAAGCCATTATATTAATTCCCACAACTGGATTATAAAGAGCATCAAAGGGGGTTTCATTAATTACACATTGAATTGGTATAGAAGGTGAATCCAAGCAGACCACTGTTGGGGAGAAACCCGTCCCCGAAGAGGGGCCAACAAATACGACAAAAGTACTCGCTCAAACCCTCATGAAAAACTCATGCATGTCTTCGGGCAAGCTAAAGAAGCTTCCCCTCAGACCCCTTGTGTCCCCTTTTCATTCCTCTTGGGTCTGGTAAATAGGCCTGTAACCTTTGCACTTTACATTCTTGCCCTTGCTTTTTACATCGTGCGAAGGATCTTCGAGGGCATTAAAGTATTTTCACACTAACACGGCTAACTGCTCCTATTACAACTCATCACTTTACACCATGGCACTCTCCACGTGGGCATCAATTTCCTCATCCCCCTTCGGCGAGACCTTGCCGTCTCGAAAGTCCACTCCGCTCCGCGCTGTGCTTCTCTTCGTGTCCTTCACGTCGTGAAGCCACCCTTCGTTTACCTTGTGCTCTCGCGCCCCTTCTTGCGCCTCTTCTGTCCTCCGCCCGAAGGTCTCCCTCATCTTCGGGCGGCTGAGAACTTTCGGTTCTTCGTCTCCCCGAAGCTTCCGAGGATGCCGATCCTTCGGGCGCCTGAGGCCTTCGGCTCCTCGCTTCCTCGATCCCCGAGAACGCCAAACCTGCACAACCATCGAACACAGAGAGCTGTCGTTCTTTTGACCCGAAGGTCTATAGCCGAAATGGAAAATAGGGGGTTAGGTACGAAATGAATTTCCCCAACATTAGCTCGTCGCTAGTGAAGGTTTGCCTTCTTGACGAGCCGAAGTAGCGAAACAAAAATGGGTAGAAATCTGTTCGTACCAAAGCGCCTCCCCATTTCGGCTCGTCGAACCCTGTGTTTTTACACGTGTCGAATCGTTTTGAATCTCCTATTTTTTTGCGATACAGTTGCCTTTCCTAATTTTTTGGTGCAGTCTCCCTATTTTATCGCGATATGCTCCCGCAATTGTTGCTCTGTACGCTCCTATATTCCCGCACCATGTATCCCTAGATTGGCGTGCCGCTTGTGTTATAAAAGGCATCCTCCACCTCTCGGTGTAAAAAAACCCTAGCTACTGCTACCCTCCGTCTGCTTGGTGTGCTGCTTCCTTCTCCTGGTAAACATTTGTCAAATTTGCCCTAGCTCTTCGTTTTCTTTTGTCCTGCATTCCTTTTGATTTTTTTCTTAATTAGGTTATTTTTCCTCTTCGCTCTTTTAGGTCGTACTTCACTTCACTGTTTGCTTTAGTTCCTTCGATGGCTCCCAAATCTGCTGCGTCGAAGCCCCCGAAGGCCACCACGAAGGTTATTGGGCAAAGTCGTGTGACTTCGCGACTTCTAGCTGAGTATGAGAAACTTGAGTATTTCGAAAGCTGTCAAGCTAGGGCTCCCAGAAACGAAGTGATTCCGACACCGAGGGATGATGAGGTTGTTGTCTTTCGTGACCTTTTTGCTGCCAGCCTTCGGTTTCCTCTTGATCCCATCGTCGTTGCAATTCTTTGCAACTTCGATATGTATGTGCACCACCTTACTCCTAACTCTATACTTTGGCTGAGTCTGTTCATGTGGGTGTGCAAGACCATGGGTGTCAACCCTACTGTGGCCAACTTTGTTCGTGCTCACACAATTCATCACCAACCACTCTATATGGAGCGTACCGAAGGTGATACGTATGTTTAGGAGGAGGCCCAGTTTGCATCGCTAAACTTTAGGTATAGGTCTGATGTAGATGCCCCCATTGTTTGCTATAAGAACAAATGGGAGGATGACTGGAATACCTTCTGGTTTTACCATAAAGTGGATGACAGCGCCACATCATTGGTTAGTAAGGAAATGCAGGATCTTCCGAAGGGTGTTGGCATTACGCCCGATGACTCTGATCAATCTCGGTTGTTCCTGGTCATTTTTCGGGAGATTGCAAAAATCATGGGCACTCGCGACCTCATCGAAGAGTATTGCTGCTGCAAGGTTTTCCCAGTGAAGTCCGGCTGGTCTGTTACTACGTGGAGTGATTTCACAAGTCCTATCAAGATTCCTGACTTCACTAAAAGCTTCAGCCTAAAACTCGAAGGTTTGTAGCTTTTTTTGTTTTCATATTTTTGGTTGCTTTGGTATATTGCGCTTCTTTGTTTTACTTTCTCCTTATTGTTGACAGCTGTTAAGTGCTACTTTTACACCGTCAATACCTGCATAATATAATGGTAAAAGGATCATCAACACTAGAATAGGGCTTGATACTAACAATTTCCACAAGTGTTGGTGTTTCTGGCTTTTGTTGCAGGACGCACCGAAATACGTGTTAAATGACACAGTTGAGAGCAAGTGCACCAAAGGCACAGATATGGCATCATCATGAACAATCACAAATGCCAAATTGGTCTGCACCACTGCGATGGGCTCGTCGAGACGATCGAAATGGATATATCATTTGCCTACTTTGGAGTTCGGATGAAAGAGATAGGCACAAGATAGCATGTGGGCCCGGTGGGACCCACACCAAGCCACATGGCGACGTGCTGTCACACAGGAGTCCACGTGTCCATGAGGAGCCAGTACGCGGATCCAAGGGCCCACAACCACGAGATAAATGGCTAAAAATACCGCATGCACCCCCATACCCACCTTGGGACCCACCTAGCAGTCACCTGGACGAAAGGCGGCGCGAGGGGACCTACCCGGGGGTCAGCCGAACCCCCAGGTCGGCCGAACCCATTTTGCGGCCCCTCGTGTCGCCCTTCCATGTGTCGGCTTGTCGTGAAGAAGCAAAGGCGGTCCTAGGTGTGTGCCCGAATATTCCCTCAGGATCCTGCCAGAAAGCTCCTTCTCTTGCAAGCTACTTGGCCTCCACTCCTCTTTGCCACATGTCACCACCCTATTGGTGGCACCCAAGGCAGCCAAGGGAGCTCCTCCTACCCCCCTTGGCCTATAAATATGAGGAGAGGGGGCTAGAATAGAGACACATCCCATTCCTCCCTCTCTCTCTCTTTAGAAACACTTGTTTCTCCTCTCATTTGATCTCTCATGGATCAAATGAGTTGAGGGGATGGCTATGTAGATGGTGATGTGGGTGAGATCCCAACTTGTTCTTCATTTAGAGCAAAGTGAGTATTCTTGTATTTTCCAATTAGACTAAAGTGATGTTCATGCATGAGTGACATGTTCTTGAGTTCTTCATTCGTTCATCATTTAGAGGCTCGTGTTCTTCATGAACGTGCTTCCTCGATCTAGTTGACGAACAAGTTACTCACGCTTTTGTGTTTGTTCATAAGTTAGAGGCTTGTGTTCTTCACGAACACGACCCTTGATCATTTGTTATAAGAGCATAAGTTTGCATTCCGTTTGTGTGAATTATCCCGTTAGATCTTGTTGGAATACATGAATCGGTGACTAGTCGTCTCCCTCATGCCAATCGTGAATTATTCCGTATTTATACAGAGTGCTATAGTGTTTCTACGGGATATCAGACGTAGCCTTGCTATAGTAGTAATCGGTGGTGTAGACGTGGTGTCTAGACTACGGGTTATCCTTCGAATGCCTTGTATCCCACGGTTTGTCTTGGGGTAGGCCGCGGTAGTGACAGCCGTTGGACCCTCTGAAATCCCCCACATTTGGATACAGCGTGTAGGCAACCATTTGCCGTGAACCAACTGTTATAGCCAGGAGGGGCCGGTGTCCGAAGCGATATTCTTATCCGAGCTTGTTCCCCTCTAGAATCGAGTACCTACAGGAAGCACCCCATCATCTCCCTACCATAGCTGGGGCTTGGTGTCCTTGGACCGTTCATCCAGGATAGAAGGTAGTGCACATCGTTCCTTGGATTCGATACCCTTTAGAATACTCCTGAGGTGAAGTGCTACAACGGTATTTCCGTGTGCTTGCGGATTCTTTTGTACCCGTCGGTATACCCAGGTGGATCTTACGCTCACGCTAGGGGCGCAACTAGTGGTGACGTTAGGAAATACCAACAAGCATTTCTGGCGTTGTTGCCGGGGAACGGTTGTTGTATCTATCTTCGAACCTAGTGGTCCTCGTATCTTTTGTTTTTCCTTTTGTTCTACCTTTACCCCCGTTACCCTTTGAGATGCCTTCCTGTCAAAACTTCTCTACCTCAAGGGGTGAGTTTGAAGAGACATCATCATCTTCATCATCTAGCTATGAACTCGCCCCTGGCTTTTTAGCCATGGTTCAGGATCGATCATTCTTTGGTGCAATCAATGAAGACCCCTACCTCCATTTGGAGGAATTTGAGGAACTGTGCTCTAGTTTGGCTATGCCAGGCATGACACAGGACACCGTGAGGCGGAAGTTGTTTCCTTTCTCCCTCATAGGAGAGGCGGAACAATGGTACGCCCACACTATAGAAAGTGTGAACGGTGATTGGGGAGAACTCCGAGATAACTTTTGCCACTCGTTCTCTCTCATGGAAAGGACAGAGCAATGGTACACTCATGTAGCTTCTCTTCTAATAAGTATCCTCAATTTCGAGAAATTAGAGGAGGAGTCCCTAGGAGCGGCATGGGCTAGGTTCCTACACCTTTTGGTGTCGACACCTGGTCCGTCTTTACCCATCGATGTGTCATTGTGCATCTTTTGTATGGGTCTAGACATGGATTCTGCCCTCGATCTAGACGTTATGCTGGAGGTTTGTTTGTGGAAAAAACTCCAAGGGAAGGAAGAGCGATCTTAGATTCCCTCTTAGAAAACTCTTCTGTCCCTATTGATCACAACAAATCCAACCAAGAATCCAAGTCGAGCCATGAGGGTCCCTCAACATCCAAGTCAGAGTCTTCATCTTCCGAATCCCAAGACTTGTCCGTTGAGCCCTCTCCTAAACCCCGAATGCCAAAGGAAGAAGAAATTCAACCATTGGTGTTCACTCGCAAATTCGAGGATGACCCATCTGAAAATCTTTTAGATACCTCGAATTCTTTTGATGCCCAATCAGGGGAGGAACCTTATTCTGTCCACACCGATCATTCTAGAAATCTTTTGACAGAATCTTCCCTTAGGCCTGCGGTGCCTCCTCTACCTCCTGATCCTCCTGACGAAGCATACCCGGGGGAGGCCATGAGGGAGGAATGGTCAGAGGGAGTGACTCGATTTTCCGAGGCAGCTTGGAATAGTTCACCTTCTCTAGTTGTTTCTTGCTCTAGTAGAGGCACTGTCATAGAGGCCCATTGTAACCCCATCATGGAGGTTAACATTTTGCCATGGCACTTAGCGGAAACTCTTTTGGGCAAAATCTCGCCAGCACCATCCGACATGCTCATCAAGACTTGTCCCATTGGACATGTTCTTGAATGTCGGGGGATCGCAAGTGCCATGCCGCTGATCATAGACGGGACCGAGGCTAGCTTAGACTTTCACATCTCTGATGTCCTTGATCTCGATCTTCTCCTAGGCCCCCCTCTAGAGCAGCTCTTCGATACATCTTTAGCGAGCCTAGATGATAAGCTCAGGGGAGTCGCTTCTGCCTCTGCTACCCCTTGTCTAGGACATCCTATGGCAAAGCCTCTTCCCTAGAAAAACCCGCTCGAGAAGATGACGAGTATATCTCCGTTTGTGTCATCCAAGCTTGTTCTCATTGAGGGTGTAGAGCCTTCTACTCCCCATGAGTACGACCCGGAAGACTCTCTTCACCTTTGTGAAGGCGAACGATCGTCACCACTCTCGGCTGAGTTTCAGCCTCTTCCCGCTAGCCCGTATCATGTTGCTTTCGATCATGGTCGAGAGTCAACATCGAGTCTCCACGATGACTCTCTTGAGATGGAGAATTCATGGGCCATGGAACCTTTCGAGGCACTGACTCTGGAGTCCAGAGGAAAGGATTCCACACACGAGCATGGTAGTTTCATTCTTGATCTACCATACAGACCGTGCTCGCATCATGTCCCTCCAGAGTTAGACTTGCTTAGTGCGCTGAGCACACGTGAGGGCTGCAATCACCTTATGGTCCTCTTTTGCAGAATGTTTAGAAGATTGATTATGGATGTATATGTCTATCATAAGCATATCAGATTTCGTGTGTGCATTGTGGCACTGGCCTTGCAGCTAAAGCTTCACCGATTCATCAAGATTGGTGGTGAGACGGGAATGACACCACCAACGATAGCTGCGAGATGAAGTTCTCATGGTCAAGCTTATGACCTTAAATAAACAAAGCACTACCAGGAGATAGCCTGGATTAGCTTAGGTTTCATTTCCCTTTTCGAATAAAGGCAAGAACATGTTTTTAGGATAAGTTGTCCTTCGGGTATTTTTGGTCACTAACCTTGCAGGTGGAGATTGAAAAGAAAGATGGACAGGTGATTCCTACGAACATGTGAGCCACATCAGCTGTAGCACCTAGATAAGGTTTGGTGAGGGAACGTTTACAAAAGGAAGCTTGATCACCACACACTTGGGTTTTGTTGCCTAGCAATGCAAACTTCAAGTGCGGGGGAGATATGTGAGCATCCTGAGTAAAGTTCCTCCTCTACCAAATCTTATCCTGGTGTGGCGATGATGTCAGCTCTTGCATCTTGCCCACTAGCTAGGTAAGTCCTGCTTTTGACATTAAACAAAGCCCTTCCGGGATGTTCCCGAGGTTCACTGTCTTATGCTCATGCTTATGTCCCTTGTTGACGAAGTCCAAAAGCATATTGTTCCTGTCTGTAAGAAGGTTCACGGTCTTCTTGTGGACTTCGGCACCGCTCCTGGCCCATACAGCATCAAGGATCAATACATCAGTGATATTTTTAAATGGTTGTCTGATGGTGTTTCCTCTCTAGCTTCGGCTGGCCACTCTTTTGGTGAACTAAGTGCTGGGGTCACTGCTCGGACTATTTACCACTCTGTGTACTCTCTTCTGAGCACCCCTTCTGACGGATCTGAGCCAGTCATTTCTAAATCTGCTCTTCGACAGATGCGTGATGGCTCCTTTGCATGGCCTCAAGAAACTAATGTTGATCGGATACCTGCTCTTCCGAAGAACATTGCGAAAAACTTTGTCAAAGAGTTTTATCATAAGTTTGGATTTGCTTACGCAGTTGCTGAGGCCCGCCGTGTTCTGCGCAAGGTTATCTTACTTTGCTCTTCGCAAAGTTATTTTTTATGTTTCTGGTGTTGCTATTTTTTACCTTCGTTTGTTTTAACATATAATTTTTTTTCCAGACGATCCCCAACCCCACTACCTCTGAACAAGTTGCTGGCATCTCCGGTGCTGTGACGACTCAGCCCTCTTCCAATCCTTCGGTTACTGCTGGTGCTTCCGGTACTGGTGGTCAAGCTGCTGCTCCTACCACAACCTCATCTTCGGCTGGTGGAACTCAACGCGCTACTTCTACTGCCGTGCAAACTACCTCGGTCGTTCCCCGTATGAGCGAAGAGGTGTGAAGATTGAGGCTGCGATGACTAGTGTTAGGCGGGGAGTGTTAGAATATATTTTGTTTGTGTAACTGAAATATTTTGCGAATCTGCGCAGGTGCCGGAGTTGTGCCCTGCGCAGATAGACGAAGATGCCTGCCCGATTGTTATAAACTGTGGTGACTATTTTATGTCTGGTTCCATATGGTGAAAATTTCATTTGAAATTTCCCCACGTGTCCTTCGATGATTTTTGGTCTTATAAAATTAACCGATACGATGACCACAATATTGTGTCTAAGGATTTCTTCGAGCAGCATACTCGGAACCGGCTGATTCATGATTCAACTTCGCAGCGACGCCTTCGTGGAAGTGATTCTTCTCTTGTTGTTCAACCTTTTTCAACCTCTTTGTCTGGTGGTGGCTCTTCTCTTACAATTCTGAAGATTGAAATTGTTGATCTCACCGAAGACGACATGCACGAGTATATTTACAAGCGTTGTTACTAACGAGTTGGCAGGCTGCTTTGTGTGTGTTGGCTGTAACGAAGCATTCTGTTGTATCTATAACTCTGCTACGGGTTGTATGTTCGCTGTGTTGTAATAAATTATTACTTTCCTCAAGTCATTGGTTTTGGAGCTCGGGAAAAAGGGAACTCAACTGCGAAGCGCCTCCCCCTAGTTTCCTTTTCCGTGTTTCACAACCAATCTTGCCGTATAATTTTTTTTTCTTGCTTAACGACGATTGCACTTTTCTCTTTCACACATTGTCTTCGCGTGCTTTTACGTTCTGCAGTGCCATAACGCGACGTTTTCCTATTGCGTTAGTGAAGAACATTTTTATCCTCGAGATGACTCGTCAGTCAAGTCTCGCATTTTGCTTCGCGCATACGGTGCCGAAGGCTTCTTTCCTTGCTAGCGAAGGAGATGATTTGCGACTACGCCTTTTAATGAGTCGACTTATCCCTGCGGGTTTTTCCCAAGGGGCTTCACACATTGGCCACCGAAGACTTTTTTGTTATTTTTGTACTCGAATTCGCTGCGAGCACCCTAAGTGAACCAATTACGTTCTGCATTCTTATCGGAATCCAAACGTAATTGTTCACTTACGCGATATATTTATTTTCTGTATCCTGTGCCGAAAGTGACAACTCATTTCATTTGAGTTGCGTCACTTCGGACTTCCTGATGCACACCGATGATATTTTGGGGAGTCCTTGTTATAATTTCCAAGGAGATATTACACAAGAAGACCGCCTTGTTAAAAACCTCGCATCCCCGTTGTGCCAATGATTACACAACTAGGGACTCTCCCTGCGAGGAAAAGAGTACGGCTTCAGGAACTCAAACTAAAATGTATGTTACAAAAATGTGAAATGAAAAGAAACTACAAAAAATGAGCTAAGATACATTGAAGTTTGTTCCCCTTCGCGCTTCCGCCTTTCACAGCCAATATTTTTGCAGCATGTCTTCGTTCCATGAGTACGGGTCCTCCAGCCCCTCTAGAGTGGTCAGCCTGAAAGCCCCAGGTCTTGTTTCTGTCGCTATGAATGGACCATCCCATTTTTCCTGCAACTTTCCCACTCCTCTTGTCTTCTTTCTTAATGACCATGTCCCCTATTTTTATGTTCCTCCTTCGGACTTTCTTGTCCTTCCATCTTCTGGTTTCTTCTTGATAACACTCAATGTTTTGCTGTGCTTGAAGTCTAGCTTCTTTGCATGTATCCAGTGCTGGTGCCATATCATCATTTTCAGGTGTGTCTTTGGTACGAATGGACCCTAGTTTTATCTCTTCTGGTACCATTGCCTCTTCGCCATACAATAACTTGAAAGGTGTGAACTTTGTAGCCCTTGATTCTATTGTGTTATGAGACCATATGACCCTTGGCAACTCCTCTGCCCACTTGCCTCTTGGCATGCCAGTGATGTTTCTTTTTATCCCTGTGAAAATTATTCCATTGGCCCTTTCCACGGCTCTGTTGGATTGTGGGTGATACACTGAAGCAAAACACAGCATGGTGCCTAGATGGAAACAAAACTTGCAAAAGTCTGTTGAATCAAACTGCTTGTCGTTGTCCACTGTCGACTCGTATGGGACTCCAAACCTGCAGACCACATTCTGCCAAAAGAATTTCTGTATGACCCCCGAAGTTATTGTTTGCACTGCCTTCGCTTCAATCCACTTTGAGAAGTACTCTACAGCCACTATTGAGTATTTGTAATTTCCTGGTGCTGTTGGCAAAGGCCCAACGATGTCAATTCCCCATCTTGCAAATGGTCATACCGAAGGTAGGAGCTGGATTTCGTATGGTGAGAACTTTGAATAATTTATGTGCTTTTGACAATTGTCACATTTTCTTACGATCTCTTTGGTGTCTCTTACTGTTGTTGGCCAATAGAATGCCTCATGAAATGCCTTCGCTACCAGCTTCCTTGTTCCTGTGTGCGAGGAGCACATCCCCGCGTGGATTTCTCTGAGCAGTTCTTTTCCTTCTTCACGTGAAACACACTTGAGTAACGACGCACATACGCCTGCCTTGTATAAATTTTCTCCTCTTAAAACAAATGATCTTGCTCTTGCTGCTATCCTTTTTCTGTCAGCTTCGCTTTCTGGCTCGTAGTGACCTTTCAAGTATGAGACTATTTGTGCCCTCCAATCTTCGCTGGTGATTGCACTAACAAGCTTCGGTTGCACTTCTCCTGAGTGTGTGGTCATTTTTCGCAATGTCTCATAGAACACGTCTGGTGGTAGCGGTTGCTTTGTAGCCCCTGCTTTTGCTAAAGCATCTGCTTCCTTGTTCTGCTCCCTTGGTATCTTCTTAACTGTAAACCCAAAAAAGTGTTTCTCCATTGTTCTCACTGCTTTCAGATACGAAGACATTTCGTCTTTCTTTGCTCTGTATGCTTTGCTATTTGGTTTGGGGTTAATCGGATATATGCCATTGCAACTTTGCAACTTCGGAGACATGTCATTACTATTTGCGATATTGCAAACATGCCATTGTAATTTCTCAATTGTTGGAGTTATACCATTACTTACCCCTTCACTGAGTTTATAAAATATTTTGGACAACAATGCCCCCGTCGTCTTCTTCCTCCCATCCTCTCTCTCCTTCCATCTTTCTCCCTCTGCCATTCCTCCTGGCTGAGCAATGGCTGGGGCAAGCAAGCACGCCAACCAACACCTTTAATGGCCAGCTCGGGCAGGTCTGCCACCTTCACTTTCTCCACCGTTGCGGCAGTCTAATTCTTCTTGAACGAAGGCATGCCTTCTCTGCGCCGTCGCCGCGGTCGTGGCTGTGGTGCCGCCGAGCAGGTGGAGGCTGCCAAGAAATCCGAGCATCAAGAGCGTGATTTGCTGGCACATGGAAGCGAAGGACAGTCTCATGTCACGCACATGGTGCACATGGCTTTCAACAGGAAAAGCCCCGACGTTCCGCCTCTCCCCGCGCGAGGACCCCTCCCTGTCCGGCCTCACTGTCGACGCCGGCCACCTCCACTACTCAGCCAACGAGCCCCTCCCAGAGCATGTTCGCCGCGAGATCCTTGAGCTCAGTCTCCCCGACGATGGCTACAACTACCTCTCCCACCTTCGTGAGCTCCCCACTCCGCCGTCGCCGCTTCGTCCTTCATCCCAACTGCAGTGGCGCACGTGAGGCTGCAGCGGTGGCGCAAGGGCAGGCTCGGGACGGGGAGCTTCAGCGGCCTCGCACGTGCGGGAACTGGACCGCGCGGCAGGGGCGGCATGGAAACGCCGCATCCGCCCGGCCTCCACCGGGACGGAATTCGGCGGCGGTGCACACGAGTCTCGAGATCTAGTGACGGTGGTCGGCGGATGGGAGGAAGAAGATGACAGGGGTATTGTGGTCTAAAATTTTTTATAAACACAACGAAGGGGTATCTAATGGCATATCTCCAACAACGATGAAATTGTAATGGCACGCTTACAATACCATGAATAGTAATGGTGTATCTCCAAACTAGCAAAGTTACAGTGGCATATATCCGATTAACCCTTTGGTTTGTGATGAGCTCTGAATCTTTGTTCAACACCAACCTTCGTGCCCCTACTGCTTTAGCCTTTCAGAGCCCCAATAGCAACCCTTCGTACTCTGCGACGTTATTTGTATATCCGTCGAACTCTAGCCTTGCCACGTATCTCATTTTAATTCCCGAAGGTGATGTGAGGATTGCCGAAGCTGCTGCGCCATCATTACAATACGCGCCGTCGCAAAATATCTCCCATGATTTTTCTTCATTTGGTGACTTCGCCACGTCTTCGTCTGCGTGAGCCTATTCTGCCACGAAATCTGCCAACACTTGAGATTTTATTGTTGTTCTTGGCGCGAAGGTTATATCATATTGAGACAACTCCACTGCCCACTTGCCAATCCTTCCCGAAGATTCTTTGTTCTCAAACATTTCGCGAAGCGGAAAGCTGGTTGGTACTACCACTTTGAAGCTTTGGAAGTAGTGCTTCAACTTTCTTGCTGCCATTACCACAGCGTACGCCATTTTCTCTAACTCTGAGTAAAATTTCTTTGCTCCATTGAGCACTTCGGAGACGAAGTATACTGGCACTTGTTTCAAATTACTGCCAACCTGCTTCTCCACAACTAATGCTGCACTTACTGCGTGAATTGATGCTGCCACATATAACAACAACTTCGCTTCGGGCCCCGGGATTGCCATTACCGTCAACTTTTCCAAATATGCTTTAAGTTCCTCGAAGGCCAACTGCTCATTTTCTCCCCATGTTATATTTTTCTGCCCTGCCAATTGCTTGAAAAACGGCAAGCTTCATTCTGCTGATTTGGAAATAAAACGACTTAGCGCTGCGAGTCTGACGGTGAGTTTTTGGACCTCTTTTTTTGTTCTTGGTGGCCTCATGTTTCTTATTGCTTCTATCTTTTCTGGGTTTTCTTGTATTCCTGACTTTGACACCATGCATCCCAATAATTTGCCCCTAGAGATACCGAAGATGCACTTCTCTGGGTTCAGCATGAGTCCATAGTTTCTCATATTCTGGAAAGTTTCCGCCAGATCTTCGATGTGATTCTATTTATGTTTGCTATGCACCACCACATCATCGACATACGCAGACACATTCCTCTTCAACTGCGGGCCAAGAACCCCATGGTGGGCGCCAGAGATGTTCGGGAAAAACCCGTCCCCGAAGAGGGGCCAACAAATATGACAAAAGTACTCACTCAAACCCTCATGAAAAACTCATGCATGTCTTCGGGCAAGCTAAAGAAGCTTCCCCTCAGACCCCTTGTGTCCCCTTTTCATTCCTCTTGGGTCTGTTAAATAGGCATGTAACCTTTGCACTTTACATTCTTGCCCTTGCTTTTTACATCGTGCGAAAGATCTTCGAGGGCATTAAAGTATTTTCACACTAACACTGCTAACTGCTCCTATTACAACTCATCACTTTACACCGTGGCGCTCTCCACATGGGCATCGATTTCCTCATCCCCCTTCGGCGAGACCTTGCCGTCTCGAAAGTTCACTCCGCTCCGCGCTGTGCTTGTCTTCGTATCCTTCGCGTCGCGAAGCCACCCTTCGTTCACCTTGTGCTCTCGCACCCCTTCTTGCGCCTCTTCTGTCCTCCGCCCGAAGGTCTCCCTCGTCTTCAGGCGGCTAAGAACTTTGGTTCTTCGTCTCCCCGAAGGTTCCGAGGATGCCGATCCTTCGGGCGCCTGAGGCCCTCGGCTCCTCGCTTCCTCGATCCCCGAGAACGCCAAACCTGCACAACCATCGAACACAGAGAGTTGTCGTTCTTTTGACCCGAAGGTCTATAGCCGAAATGGAAAACAGGGGGTTAGGTATGAAATGAATTTCCCCAACAACCACAACAGAGGAAAGCTCTGATTCTTCTAACCATTCCCCACTCATGATGGATGCAAGCTCCATAGTGCTTTTTCTTGAGAAGGTTTTCTCAATAGGGTCAATCTCTTCATGTGAAGATGATTTGCGCTTTTGAGGTTTCTTCTCTTTATGATAATTCGAGGTATTTCCATAATCGAAAAATAAGTCATCCTCGATATCATTAATAAAATCAGGTAGAGGAATTTCTTCCTGTGGTGATTCTATTGATTCGGTAGCTACGGGTTGGGATGATTCTGGCATGGATTCTGGTGTAGCTATCTCTTCTTCTAGAGTGTTCTCTTCTACTGGATCATCATTGGTGCTGGCTAGAATGTTATCTAGGATAGTTCTAGCTTTACTGGATGTGAGGTGTATGAATGATCCATGTGAGGAGGTATTTAGGTAGGCTCTAGATTCTTTATTAAGACCAATATAGAAATGTTGAAGGAGAATATGGTCTTGAAGGCCTAGATCTGGTCCGGATTTGGAAAGGAGTTCAAAACATTCCCAGGATGAACTCATAGACTCACTATCCCCCTGTTTGAAGGATATGATCTGGGTTCTGAGGTTGACTACTCTGCATAAAGGGTAGAAATCCATGCAGAAATCCGCGCGGAGAGTTTCCCAATCGCCTTTCTTCTTCTCTTTGGTTCTGTCATACCGTTGGCGAGCTTTTCCTTTCAATGTGAATGGAAAGAGCTTCCAACGGATAGTCTCGTCGGCCATACCCTCAATGTGAAGGCAGTCACATGTTTGCTCGAACTGTTGGAGATGATGATAAGGGTCTTCGTCTTCTATTCCTAAGAAAGTGTTGGTTTGGACCATCTCTATTAACCGTGGGCGTAGCTCATAGGCATCTGATAGAATTGGTTTAGATGATGGTATGGGCCTAAAGCTGAGCTCTAAGGGTGCCGAAAAGTTTTTAATGGGGGTAGTATCCATAAGGACTGTAGATAAAATTTAAAATTAAAAAGGAAAAGATATACGTACAAGATTTAGTTATACTCAAGAGTTCTCTCTTAATCGTTCTTACTCGCACAAGTTACGTTTATATTGTTCTCAGGGGGACATTGACAATATGAATCGCTTTGAAAAGAGAATCTCCCGGCAATCTACAGGGGTAATTCTACAAGGCCTACAGATGGGATGTGGAATGCAAAGGACTCAATGGTCCTATCACCACCACGATCTACCACAGGCTATCCGAAATGTAGGGAGCATCCACAAGCTAGCTAGTCTAAGCACCACACTTACAATAAATAGGCAACTTTAACTCAAGAGCGACAGGAATTAAAGTACTCGTAAAGAGTTATGAACCTCAAGAACAATAATAACAATGATACTCACTTGAATAAGAAGTTGATCTTGCCCTAAGGTCTCAAGATCAGGCTCCAATGGAGTCGATCCAAAGGAAGAAGATGAAGAGGCGCCGACAGGTCTGGGCCTTCCTCCAACTCCGCCTTCACCGCGCTCTAATTATCTCGAACAAGACTAGCTAGATCTGAATAGATCGTGGCTCTAATCTCTCAACTTGATACTAACCCTCCAATTCTAATTCTAATCTAGAGCTTTATCTCAGGTAGGCATTGATGATCTGATTGAATGAATTATCCTCTACCCTGGGGGTCAGGGGGCTACTTATATAGTCCGAAGGAGGTGTCGCATCATCGTTGGATCAAACCGACCTAACATATGGTTTAGATTGCTTCTCATAGGCAGTGGAGGAACATTCCAGAAGCAGGGCTGACGTGGCCGTGGTAGGGGGCCGATCGGCCCCACCACAGGACCGATCAGCCTGTGGTGGGACCCACTCGGGCCCCGCCTTCGCGTGGTGTCTTCTCGTCCCTTCTATATGCTTCTTTTCTTGTATACTAAGTCACGTTGGTTCGGGAGTGTTCCGGAGCCTTCTAGACTTGTTCCTTTTCCTATTTTTCTGAATAGTCCCTGCACTTTCATAGATTCAATAAAACTCGTGGAAATTGTCAGTGTAAACCCTAATAAGGTGATCTAATTGCATTTTAGTCCTTTTTCCAGTAAATGTGAGGGAAAATATTTATGGATAAAATGTGTCAACAAGGACCCACATGGACTTCGGCAAATATTCAAGAAAGTGCGAGAAGCATCATAGAGGAAGATGGGCCTGAACCGGGCCGAAAAGGGCCTGGGCCGCCTGGCCCATGCGACTGGCCTAGGGGGTTTCGAGCCTGGTTCGGCCTCCCCTTTGACCTACACGCTCCTCGGCTCGTTTATACCCCTGCCTCCGACGGCCGCCACATCCATTCATCAGAACTCGGCGAAACCTAGAAGTGAACACTGGAGGGAGACGACGGCGGCGGAGTCCTCAAAGTTGTCTAGGGGATGGCCTAGGCCAACCCTAGCCGCCATGGCCGCCCTGCGTGGTTGTGCCATGGTGGAGTTCTGGAGCTAGTTGAGGTCATCAATGGTATGTACTCGGTGGTGGTGACTCAAACACATCTATTATTATGTGAGCAATTACAATCATGTTTTCCGATCTTTAAGCGATTCCATGTCTCCGTCTTTACTTTCTTCCTATCGTCAATATGATTTGATCCTTAGTCTAATGCTAGTTTAGACTACATAGCATGCTTTATGTAATCATGGTGATTAGATCTAGTATGTTGACCCTTCATGATTGGTAGACATGTCTATGTATGGGCATGCCCGTGGATCCCCCGCTTCATTAAGGGAGCATCATGACAGGGTGATTTCCCCCGAACGAGCGGATGTCTTCGGGAGGTAGGCCAGAGGTAGGAGTTTAAGGATGCTTTTAGATGAGATGCTTGGTTTGTTGCTCGTTTGCCGGAACTACAACTAGAAGGCGCTAGGCTTAGTTGTCCCCTTGGTGGTGCTTTACCTTGCCTATGTTTGTGTATGTGATCAACCTTGTGCTATCACTCATATATATCAAGGTTATCCTTTGAATGCAATCAACATTTTATGTTAGGTTAGATTGACTAGATAAGGTAGAGATCCTTAGCGGTTTGCTTCCGATCCTTGGACTGATAATCCTTGGGGGACCCTCCTTGGTGAAAAAGGCACCAAGTCACCCGTACGCTTGCGGTGAACTTCAACACGGTTTTGAACCGTCAACAGCAAGTAAATAACAAAGTTTAAGCACATCATAGCCTCTTCATCATTCTCAAGAAATTCTAGCCTATCAACATGATCATCAAGAGTGCAAGGCATAGAATCATGAGGACCAGGTGTGTCCGAGGACCAGTGGAGGGTCGCTCCTTAGTGATGAGTGATTGACAACGTTGTGTGGACTGATGCTTGGCTAAGTGTGCAGGTACAGGTTGCGGCTTGACTCGTGTCGGTGCAGGTGAAGAACAAGCGCGAAAGGCCTGAGCCGTGGCAGCCTCCGAGTGATGGAGTGGCAAGTAGGCTTGGTTCGATGGACCTGGTGGCCGATGGGGTCAAGTGCGAGCCGTGCGGTGCAAGACTGGCGGGCTGAAGTCGTGAACATGGGCCGGTGCAAGGTAGCGGTTGAAGCCCGAAGCTTGCACGCGGGGTTTGGTGGTTTGCCCACAAAACCATCTGGTGGACGGTTTCTTGGTTTGGGCCTCAAAACCAAGCCCGGAGGCCCGAGGCGACGGAGACTGTGATCCGGGAGCTTCGGGGAGCTTCGAGGTGGGGGCACGTGGCGTGATCGCGGGGCTTGCATCGAAGCTAAGCAAGGCCGCGGTGGAAGCGTGTCCGCTCGATGAAGACTTGACCAAAATACCCCTGATGGGTTGTATCTTCATTTATGCAGTAGGGGTAGCGTGGTCATTTACCTCCCTCTGATGGACTTCATATAAATAGCGGAGAGGTGGATGGCATCTCTCGCTCTGGCTTCCTAGGGCTTTCTCCCCCGGTAGATTTTCTCTGAACTGCTTCTTTTCCCTCTGGATTCCTTAGGCTAGACTCTTGTACAGAATCTGACCTCTGGATGTATGGAAGCATTCGGCGTCCCGGCGATCTTCTAGTCCTCTGTGATTTTCGTGTCATTTTTGGGACAATTTTTCGGAGTTTTCGTTCTTAGCTCGATTTGTGATTTTGGAAGTGTTTCTTCATGGATTTCTTTGAGGGGATCATGGGTGGATGCCTTGCGCATCTTTGTGTGTGATCTTGACCCCTCAAACACTGTGGAGAGCCTTCGATTCGTGCGTTTTTGGTTGGTGCCCGAGTTCATGGTGGTAGTTCGGTTGATCCGCGATTCCCGGTGATTTAGTGGCTTAGGAGTCGAGATTTTTGGGGCATAGCTCCTTGTGTGACGCTACACACCTCCCCAAAATATTGTCTCAAGAGCATCAACCGTTTGGGAGATCCAGTGATGGAAAGGTTGGGTTGACTCCCGAGCTCGAGCTTTTTCTGTTCTGTTTGTGCTTGGCGGACAGTCCGCGGGTCCCTGGCGGATGGTCCACGCGGCTAGGGTTCGTCCCGTGTTCTTTGTGTTCGTCGCGTGTTCTTGAGCGCTTTCGTTTCGATTCGTTTTGGCACTAGATTTTGGTTGCGAGTGGTTTTGTAGACAGTCCACGAGTGCCTCACGGACGGTCCGCGTGACCAAGTTTTCGTCTGGCGTTGGGGTTGTTTTGTCTGGGGTTTCCAGCGAGCTGGACGGACAGTCCGCGCTACCCCCACGAAAGGTCCGCGACACTCGCGGACAGTCCGCGAGGCATAGACGGACGGTCCGAATTTCGGGGTGTGCCACTGGTGGTTCGGTTGGTTGTTTCAGACAGTCCGCCCTGGGCTTGCGGACAGTCCGCCTGAGTCCTGCGGACAGTCCGCCTGGTGCTTGCGGACGGTCTGTCCTGGACTTCGCAGACTTGGCTAAGTCTTTGGTTCTTGCTTCGGTGCTTCCGCTCTTTGCTCCTAGGCTTCTTGGTTGATCTTCTAGGCTTGCGTGTGCCTTGTTTGGAGCTTCCTTTGTGTGCACGGATTCGTGGAGTGGCAATCAGGGTATAGGCCGAATTCGACCTTAGGGAAGAATTTTTTATCGGCTCCCATTCACTCCCCCGCCCCTCTCTGGTCGCCCGATTCGGTCCTTCAATTGGTATCAGAGCCGATTACGGATCTTCGTGATTCTAACCAGTCTAAGATCCAAAGATGGGCAATTACGGCAAGGGGTCGGGTCCTCCGCACTCTGATGGCAAGAATTACCCGATGTGGGAGAGGCGCATGGGCGCGTTTTTGCGAGGGAAGGGAACTCTTATCTGGGAGGTCACTTAGAATCCTAATTATGTAATCCCAGATAGTTTTCTGCTTGCAGGATCGCGGGACATGTTTGAGGCCAACAGCAAGGCTGTTGATTACTTGTTCATTGCTCTCTGTGCCTTGGAATTTGATCGAGTGTACGGAGAAGATGTGGCCGGAAAAATTTGGCTCAAGTTGAAGAATGCTCATGTTGGCAATGCCCAAGTGCAAGCCCGGATGTTTACCACTTACCGGAGAGAGTACGAGAACTTCACTCATCTCCCCGGGGAGTCGACCGATGCTATGTTTCAGCGCTTCACTTGCATAGTCAACAACATGAGGGCCAATGTGACAGTGCTCCCATACACGGATCATGATCAAGCTATCAAGCTTTTGCATGCCCTGGATAGGTTCGTGTGGGAAGCCAAGATCGAGGCCATTGAGGAGTCGAGCGCGTATGATACACTTTCACTTGATGAGCTATTCTCCAAGCTCAGGTCTTCAGAGGTTGATCATGGCTTGAGAGCCAATAGCGAGAGCCCCACTGATCCTCATAGTTTGGCTCTCGTCTCAGGATCGAGGACTAACGCTAACTCTGTTGGCTTTTCTTTGTCCTGTCTTGTGTCCTTGCCAGATGAGGACTTTGAGGTGCTGAGCGAGGATGATCTCGTCTTGTTGAGCAAGAGGTTTGGGCGGATGTACGAGAACCGCAAGAATGCAAGGCGGAGCTCGGGGATGTGCTATCGGTGCGGGAAGCACGGGCACTTCATCGCCGAATGCCCTGAAGCTATGGAGATCAGGAACGACTACAAGGGCAAGCCCAAGCACGACTACAACAAGCACCGCTCCCGGAACGACTACAAGGACAAGCGCAAGGACAAGGGCGAGAGAAGGCACAAGAAGAGTGGCGGCCACAAGAGGAAGACCGCTCGAGCGATGGTGGCCGAAGCGAGCGACATCGACTCGACATCAAGCGATGCTTCTTCCGATTCGAGCATCGAGGAAGAGCAAGAGAAGCACAAGGACAAGCGGCACACGGGCAAGAACATCACCGGCCTGAGCTTCGTCGCACAAGGAGGCTTCTGCGGCATGGCGCATTCCAAGAAGGGTGGGAAGCACAGCTCGGATTCGAACTCCGATTCCGATGACGAGGTACGACAAGATCCCAACTTCTTGCTAGAGGAGAATGCTAGGCTCAATGAGTTGCTTGATAACCGTGATGATGTGCTTAGAAAGACCAACAAGGAGAAGAGGGAATTTAGGTCTCTGTTGGGTGATGCTAAGGACAGAGTATCCAAGTTTGAATCCTTGCTTGTGGATGCTAGAAATGAGATAGCTGCTTTGAAATCTGCTCCTGTGGTGTCGGATGAAATTGATTGTGGTGATTGCTCAGTTTTTCTTGCTGACTTGACTGCCCTCAAGGAGAAACATGCCTCTGTTCTTGAGGAACTAGATGTGGTTAGGGTGGAGTGTGATGAATTGAAGTCTAGGCCAGCTTTACTAGGTGCTTGTACCTCATGTCCTATCTTGCATGCTAGGCTAGATGAATCTCACACTAGAATTGTTTCTCTTGAGGCGGCATTGAAAGCTCCTCTTCCTACATCATGTTCAATATGTGAAATGCATGCTTTGAAAAACATGGAACTTGCAAACTATGTTGATCGTTTGCAGGATGAAAATGATGAATTGAGAAAAATGATGGGTTGGTTGTCTGGGCATGAGACACAATTGAGTATGATGTTGGCTCAGTTCAAGAGGTTTGATGGTCAGGCGTTGGGGGCTGACAAGTGTGGTGAGAAGAGTGGTGAGGGAGAAGAGAAAGCCAGAGAGATCCCCATTCCACCACATACCACACCAATGAACAAATTTGCATCCAAGCCAAACCATCTCAGAAACAAGCTAGACACAACCCCAGATCCTCCAGTGTTCCCCCACAAAGCTGAAAACTACCAAAAACCCATCAAGTTTGTGAGCACCCAGGGGAGTGTCTTTGATGGGAAGACAGGAGAGAAAGCTGGAGAGAAGCTTGTAGAGAAGCCACAGCCTAAGCCAGTGCCAATCCATTTCCATTGTGAGTATTGTGGGAGGGATGGGCACAAGGATGAGTTCTGTTTCCGGAGGAAGAGGGATGAGAGGTTTGCTAGGGAGATGGAAAACAACGACAGGTACCACCTTTCTCGTGGTGTTCCTGAGCCTCGTAGAGGGCCTCTACCTAGGGGTGATGTGTTTGTGAGGACAGTTCCCACTCGTGGAGGTGGAGGTGGAGGTGTGTTCCCTCAGAGAGACAGGCGTGGTGAGTTGGCTCGACGTGCTCCTTCTCGTGACCGTTACAAGTTTGGGAGGCACGATCGGAGCTTTGGGTCTCAGATGGACTACGGGCCACGTTTTCCCCCTCGTGGTGAGCGTACTCCTCCAGTGAGACGTGACAGGTCCTTTGGTGGTAGGCGTGAGAGGGCTCCGCCTAGAGGTTTTTAGAGGATGGATTTTGCTAATCCTTCTTTTGAGCAAATGGCTCAGCACTGGTTTGACTCTTTTGGTACTAACCCCAGTGTTGAGTTGCTTGCTCATTCTCGTCCTCATTTTTGATTGCAGGTAGGAGGCTTGGAGAACTTTTGGTTGATCGACTCTGGTTGCTCAAGACACATGACCGGAGATCGTGGGTGGTTCTCCAGCCTCATCCCGGTGAGTACGAGGGAGTACATCACTTTCGGGGACAATGGGAGAGGACGAGTGCTTGCTGAAGGTATGGTGAAGGTGAGTAGCAAGGTGACCTTAAGAAGTGTGGCCCTGGTCAAGTCACTTGGTTTCAACCTGTTGTCAGTATCTCAATGACTTGACGAAGGTTTTGAGGTTCGTTTCAAGTCGGGTGCTTCTCATGTGCTTGATTCTCGAGGCGATCTTGTCTGTACGATCGTCCCCGAGGGTCAAATCTTTCGTGCCGATTTTTCCCAGTCTGTTGGTCCTCCTCGATGCTTTGTTGCTGGCGTTTCAGCTGAGCTTTGGAAATTGCATAGGAGATTAGGACACTTGAGCTTTGAGTTGCTTTCCCACTTGAGTGGTCTTGATCTTGTCCGAGGATTGCCTAAGTTGAAATTCGAGAAGGATTTGGTTTGTGCTTCTTGTCGGCATGGAAAGATGGTTGCCGCTTCTCACGCCCCTCTGACTTCTGTCATGACTGAGCAACCTTGTGAGCTGTTGCACATGGATTTGGTTGGACCAGTTCGTGTTCGCTCCGCTGGTGGGAAGTGGTATGTTCTTGTGGTTGTTGATGATTTTTCAAGGTACTCTTGGGTTTTCTTTTTGGAGGATAAGAGTGAGACATTTGGCTTTGTTCGAGACTTGATCTTGAGGCTGAAGAATGAGAGACATGGTGATGCCATTCGAGCTATACGCAGTGACAATGGCACGGAATTCAAGAACTCTCATTTTGATGCTTTTTGCAGTGATCTTGGTCTTGATCATCAGTACTCTTCTCCATATGTCGCTTGCCAGAATGGCGTAGTGGAGAGGAAGAACCGGACCCTTTGTGAGATGGCCAGGACGATGCTCGATGAGCATAGGACTCCTAGGCGTTTCTGGGCCGAGGCGGTCAATACCGCTTGCTATGTCTCAAATCGCATCTTCCTTCGTGCCTTTAAGAAGAAGACCTCTTATGAGCTGATGCATGGCCGACAACCCAAGGTGAGTCACTTTAGAGCTTTTGGTTGCAAGTGTTTCATTCTCAAGAAGGGCAAGTTGGATAAGTTTGAGTCTCGATGTTCGGATGGGATTTTCCTTGGTTATGCGATTCATTCTAGAGCATATCGTGTGCTCAACCTTGACACTAACCGAACCATGGAGACTTGCGAGGTAACCTTCGACGAGACACAGCCATGTAGCTCTTCTGCTTTTGAGTGTGCAGGTGACGAGGAGATTGGAGCGAGGATCTTCGAGGATGAGAAGGACGGAGATGGAGACGACGACGATGATGGTGGTGATGCTCCAGCGGCTGATCGTGTACGTACTACTCCCACTACTACGATGACGATCGAGAACGGACCATCCCCTACACCCACTACGACTGAGGTTGTTCGAGTGGAGGCTGCTACTGAGGGGGAGGTTGTGTCCAGGCGAGAGGCTCCCCGGCGAGTACAAGTTGATCACCCACCGACAACCATCATTGGTGACCTTCATGAATGCACTACACGGTCAAGGTCAAGGAATACTTCTCATTTCGCTCATTCTGCATTTGTTGCCTCTTTCGAGCCCAAAGATATTCGACACGCTTTGTCTGATGAGAATTAGGTGAATTCCATGCATCAGGAGTTGGAAAACTTTGAGAGGAACCAAGTCTGGGTGTTAGTCGATCCACCGCCAAATTGTCGTCCCATAGGAACCAAGTGGGTGTGGAAGAACAAAGAGGGTGAGAATGGGATGGTTGTGAGGAACAAGTCGAGGTTGGTGGTGCAGGGGTACAACCAGAAAGAGGGCATAGACTATGAGGAGACATTTGCTCCTGTGGCCTGTTTGGAGGCAATGAGGATCCTTCTAGCCTTTGCCGTGGCTAAAGGGTTCAAGTTGTACCAAATGGATGTTAAGAGTGTTTTCTTGAATGGGGTGATAGAGGAAGAAGTGTATGTGAGGCAACCCCCGGGGTTTGAGAGTGAAAAATACCCACACCATGTATACAAACTCCAGAGAGCGCTCTATGGGTTGAAATAGGCACCTAGAGCTTGGTATGGCAGGTTGAGAGGCTTTTTGCTGAGTAAGGGGTTTGTGATGGGCACAGTTGATAAGACCCTGTTCCTCCTTAAGCATGGGAATGACCTTTTGATTGTTCAGATATACGTGGATGACATAATCTTTGGTGGCTCTTCTCATGATCTTGTTGCCAGATTTGCAGATGACATGAGCAGGGAATTTGAGATGTCCATGATGGGCGAGCTGCAGTTTTTCTTGGGTCTCCAGATCAAGCAATGCAAGGACGGGACCTTCGTACATCAGGCGAAGTACACCAGGGACATGGTGAAGAAGTTTGGCATGAACGACTCCAAGCCGTTGACTACACTGATGAGTACGACTACGGCTTTGGATGTGGACGAGGACGGCGAACCAGTGGACCAGAAGGAGTACCGGAGCATGATCGGCTCCCTCCTCTACTTGACGGCGATGAGGCCAGACATACAGTTCAGCGTGTGTCTGTGCGCTCGTTTTCAGGCTTCACCGAGGACTTCACATCGGCAAGCTGTCAAGCGGATCTTCAGGTACTTGAACTACACTCCTGAGTTTGGCCTGTGGTACTCTGCCTCCTCGACACTCAGGCTTCATGGTTTTTCTGATGCGGATTTTGCTGGGTGTCGATTGGATCGCAAGTCCACTTCTGGGTGTTGTCAGTTCCTGGGTTCTTCTTTGGTCTCTTGGTCATCTCGCAAGCAATCGAGTGTAGCCCAGTCCACCACCGAGGCTGAGTATGTAGCTGCTGCTAGCTGTTGTTCCCAGCTGCTTTGGATGACCTACACCATGAGTGACATTGGTGAGGAGTGCTCCCAGGTTCCACTTTTCTGTGACAGCACCAGTGCCATAAGCGTAGCCAAAAATCCTGTCCTCCACTCCAAAACGAAACACATAGAAGTGAGGTACCACTTCTTGAGAGACAATGTGGAGAAGAGAAACATATCTCTGTCCTATGTTCCTACCCAAGACCAGCTAGCTGACATTTTCACCAAACCACTTGACCAAGTCACTTTCACTGCTTGCGAGGTGAGCTTGGGGTGTGCTTTCCTTTCTAACCTGGGTCTTGGAGAGTCTCATGTATATATGTGTCATATGTCTCATTTTGTTGCATTTCCTTCATGCATTTTACTTTCTGTACAAAACCTGGTAGTATAGCCATCTTTGGATCACTTGAGCTAGGAATGAGCTTCTCTTATATACATTGATCACTGATGTGCTATATGTCAGACTTGTGCATGTTTGGTAAATTATGGATGTAAATGCTATGCTCTTGATGGTTTTGCTATATATGTATGATGAGATAGCATTTTGGTTGTGAAAATGATAAAACTGCCTCTCTCATGAGTAGATGCTTGTCTATGCTCAATTTGTGCTTAAATGCTTATATCATGCTCAGTTTGTGCTTGAGGATCATATTCTCTTTGCTTGGGGTCAAAGACCCTTTTGTCATTGTAAATGTTTAGCCCTTTTGCATGCTTGGGGAGGAGCATAAGCTTCTTTTTGCCGCAAAGGCACTTCATGTACCATGTTTAACCTGAAAATAAAATTGGTGTATGAATTGCCTTATGCTTGAAAAATAAGCTCCTAATCATGTTTTTATGGTAGATATTCATATCTTGGGTGCTAAACCGTAGCATGCTTGTCTACCATGAGAAGTCTCATTTTAAGAAGTAGACACATGGCTCGGTGGCTTTAACATGACTTGAGTAGCTTGTGGGCGTTTATAATGATCTTGTGATGAGAATTTGTGATCTTGCATAAACTTTGAATGATCTAGTGCCTTTATGTTCAAATTGGTATGGATAGGATCTTGCTCATGAGATGCATGTTTTTTTGTGAAAATTGCTTAAAATTGCTTTTAGCCATGTCACATGCTTATATGTCTCTACCTTCTTGATGGCAATGTGCTAACTACACCATGTCTACTTTGCTTGCTCTATGTCTCATTTGTAGCATTTTGTTGTGCTCCTTGTATATTTGAAAAGCTTGGTAGACTATATATGTACTTTGACATGCATTTTTCATGAAAACAAGGGGAAGAGTCTCATATACCTTGATTCATGCGTTGTCAACAAGGGGGAGAGGTTTGTATGATAAGGGGGAGAATACACATACTTTATGGGGAGAGTTATGCATTTGGGGAGAATTTTCATGCATTGGGAGTTTTTATGCAAAATTGGTATGCATGTGTGAGATGTGGCATGTGAGGAGAAAAATTTGAGAAGAAGAGGTTGCATTTGCTTAGGGGGAGTTTGCACATGTGCAGGGGGAGCTCCTTTGATTTTCCTGAGTTTTGTGCTTTGTGATGTGCTTTTTGAGAGCTTTGTTTTGTCTCGGCTGTGTCGAGCCGTTGCCCTTGTCTTAGGGGGCCGAGACTTGGATTGGCGAGTGATCTCGTTTTCGCTTGTTCTTTGGTTTTGGATCACTTGCTTGGGAGGTTTATGTTCGTGGCTGTTTTCTTTTCTTTTTCTCTATCATGGTTACTATGGGTGTTGTCAATGCACTCGTCAAGGGGGAGATTGAGGACCAGGTGTGTCCGAGGACCAGTGGAGGGTCGCTCCTTAGTGATGAGTGATTGACAATGTTGTGTGGACTGATGCTTGGCTAAGTGTGCAGGTATAGGTTGCGGCTTGACTCGTGTCGGTGCAGGTGAAGAACAAGCGCGAAAGGCCTGAGCCGTGGCGGCCTCCGGGTGATGGAGTGGCAAGTAGGCTTGGTTCGATGGACCCGGTGGCCGATGGGGTCAAGTGCGAGCCGTGCGGTGCAAGACTGGCGGGCTGAAGTCGTGAACATGGGCCGGTGCAAGGTAGAGGTTGAAGCCCGAAGCATGCACGCGGGGTTTGGTGGTTTGCCCACAAAACCATCTGGTGGACGGTTTCTTGGTTTGGGCCTCAAAACCAAGCCCGGAGGCCCGAGGCGATGGAGACTGTGATCCGGGAGCTTCGGGAAGCTTCGAGGCGGGGGGGCACGTGGCGTGATCGCGGGGCTTGCGTCGAAGCTAAGAAAGGCCGCGGTGGAAGCGTGTCCGCTCGATGAAGACTTGACCAAAATACCCCTGAGGGGTTGTATCTTCATTTATGCAGTAGGGGTAGCGTGGTCATTTACCTCCCTCCGATGGACTTCATATAAATAGAGGAGAGGTGGATGGCATCTCTCGCTCTGGCTTCCTAGGGATTTCTCCCCCGGTAGATTTTCTCTGAACTACTTCTTTTCCCTCTGGATTCCTTAGGCTAGACTCTTGTACAGAATCTGACCTCTGCATGTATGGAAGCATTCGGCGTCCCGGCGATCTTCTAGTCCTCTGTGATTTTTGTGTCATTTTTGGGACTATTTTTGGGAGTTTTCATTCTTGGCTCGATTCGTAATTTTGGAGGCGTTTCTTCACGGATTTCTTCGAGGGGATCATGGGTGGATGCCTTGCGCATCTTTGTGTATGATCTTGACACCTCAAACGCTGTGGAGAGCCTTCGATTCGTGCGTTTTTGGTTGGTGTCCGAGTTCATGGTGGTAGTTCGGTTGATCCGCGATTCCCGGTGATTTAGTGGCTTAGGAGTCGAGATTTTTGGGGCATAACTTCCTTGTGTGACGCTACACACCTCCCCAAAATCTTGTCTCAAGAGCATCAACCGTTTGGGAGATCCGGTGATGGAAAGGTTGGGTTGACTCCCGAGCTCGAGCTTTTTCTGTTCTGTTCGTGCTTGGCGGACAGTCCGCGGGTCCCTGGCGGACGGTCCGCGCGGCTAGGGTTCGTCCCGTGTTCTTCATGTTCGTCATGTGTTCTTGAGCTCTTTCGTTTCGATTCGTTTTGGCACTAGATTTTGGTTACGAGTGGTTTTGCGGACAGTCCGCGAGTGCCTCACGGACGGTCCACGTGACCAAGTTTTCGTCTGGGGTTGGGGTTGTTTTGTCTGGGGTTTCCAGCGAGCTGGACGGACAGTCCGCGCTACCCCCACACAAGGTCTGCGACACTGGCGGACAGTCCGCCAGGCATAGACGGACGGTCCGGATTTCGGGGTGTGCCACTGGTGGTGCGGTTGGTTGTTTCGGACAGTCCGCCCTGGGCTTGCGGACAGTCCGCCTGAGTCCCGCGGACAGTCCGCCTGGTGCTTGCGGACGGTCTGTCCTGGACTTCGCAGACTTGGCTAAGTCTTTGGTTCTTGCTTCGGTGCTTCCGCTCTTTGCTCCTAGGCTTCTTGGTTGATCTTCTAGGCTTGCGTGTGCCTTGTTTGGAGCTTCCTTTGTGTGCACGGATTCGTGGAGTGGCAATCAGGGTATAGGCCGAATTCGACCTTAGGGAAGAATTTTTTATCGGCTCCCATTCACTCCCCCCCCCCTCTCTGGTCGCCCGATTCGGTCCTTCAATTGGTATCAGAGCCGATTACGGATCTTCGTGATTCTAACCAGTCTAAGATCCAAAGATGGGCAATTACGGCAAGGGGTCGGGTCCTCCGCACTCTGATGGCAAGAATTACCCGATGTGGGAGAGGCGCATGGGCGCGTTTTTGCGAGGGAAGGGAACTCTTATCTGGGAGGTCACTTAGAATCCTAATTATGTAATCCCAGATAGTTTTCTGCTTGCAGGATCGCGGGACATGTTTGAGGCCAACAGCAAGGCCGTTGATTACTTGTTCATTGCTCTCTGTGCCTTGGAGTTTGATCGAGTGTACGGAGAAGATGTGGCCGGAAAAATTTGGCTCAAATTGAAGAATGCTCATGTTGGCAATGCCCAAGTGCAAGCCCGGATGTTTACCACTTACCGGAGAGAGTACAAGAACTTCACTCATCTCCCCGGTGAGTCGACCGATGCTATGTTTCAGCGCTTCACTTGCATAGTCAACAACATGAGGGCCAATGTGACAGTGCTCCCATACACGGATCATGATCAAGCTATCAAGCTTTTGCATGCCCTGGATAGGTCCGTGTGGGAAGCCAAGATCGAGGCCATTAAGGAGTCGAGCGCGTATGATACACTTTCACTTGATGAGCTGTTCTCCAAGCTCAGGTCTTCAGAGGTTGATCATGGCTTGAGAGCCAATAGCGAGAGCCCCACTGATCCTCATAGTTTGGCTCTCGTCTCAGGATCGAGGACTAACGCTAACTCTGTTGGCTTTTCTTTGTCGTGTCTTGTGTCCTTGCCAGATGAGGACTTTGAGGTGCTGAGCGAGGATGATCTCGCCTTGTTGAGCAAGAGGTTTGGGTGGATGTACGAGAACCGCAAGAATGCAAGGCGGAGCTCGGGGATGTGCTATCGGTGCGGGAAGCACGGGCACTTCATCGCCGAATGCCCTGAAGCTATGGAGATCAGGAACGACTACAAGGGCAAGCCCAAGCACGACTACAACAAGCACCGCTCCCGGAACGACTACAAGGACAAGCGCAAGGACAAGGGCGAGAGAAGGCACAAGAAGAGTGGCGGCCACAAGAGGAAGACCGCTCGAGCGATGGTGGCCGAAGCGAGCGACATCGACTCGACATCAAGCGATGCTTCTTCCGATTCGAGCATCGAGGAAGAGCAAGAGAAGCACAAGGACAAGCGGCACACGGGCAAGAACATCACCGGCCTGAGCTTCGTCGCACAAGGAGGCTTCTGCGGCATGGCGCATTCCAAGAAGGGTGGGAAGCACAGCTCGGATTCGAACTCCGATTCCGATGACGAGGTACGACAAGATCCCAACTTCTTGCTAGAGGAGAATGCTAGGCTCAATGAGTTGCTTGATAACCGTGATGATGTGCTTAGAAAGACCAACAAGGAGAAGAGGGAATTTAGGTCTCTGTTGGGTGATGCTAAGGACAGAGTAGCCGAGCTTGAATCCTTACTTGTGGATGCTAGATATGAGATAGCTGCTTTGAAATCTGCTCCTGTGGTGTCGGATGAAATTGATTGTGGTGATTGCTCAGTTTTTCTTGCTGACTTGACTGCCCTCAAGGAGAAACATGCCTCTGTTCTTGAGGAACTAGATGTGGTTAGGGTGGAGTGTGATGAATTGAAGTCTAGGCCAGCTTTACTAGGTGCTTGTACCTCATGTCCTATCTGCTCTCTTTGCTCCTAGGCTTCTTGGTTGATCTTCTAGGCTTGCGTGTGCCTTGTTTGGAGCTTCCTTTGTGTGCACAGATTCGTGGAGTGGCAATCGGGGTATAGGCCGAATTCGACCTTAGGGAAGAATTTTTTATCGGCTCCCATTCACTCCCCCCCCCCCCTCTCTGGTCGCCCGATTCGGTCCTTCAAATCGAAACATATTTTTGGATGGACATCAAATCAAAGAGATATTATGATCACTAAAAGTATCTTGAGAGGTTAATATGTACCTCAGTCTTTGAGCTTTTCATAATGAGTGATCCTCCGGAGTTGAAAGTGAACAATCCTTGATGATCGGAGGTGGCTCGCGTAGACTTTTTCTTAATTCCTTCCTTCGTGCCACATGTCGTCAAGGTTGCTTTATATAGAATCACTCCTCTTTACTTGTTTGCGGGGCTTCACGCATGTCTTAAATGTCTTCATGTAGCTCCATGATCCTTCATGTGAGAGCCCAAAGTATCCGCGCCATTGGGTGTCGTCTTATGTGTGTAATCCATTGTGGTATGCTCCAAACAACTCCTTGCGTCAGATGTCGCCAAATTGTGTCCTCATTTGCCAATGCTCTAGGGGTCTTTGATCTGTTCTAAGCTTCTGAGTTTCTTCATGTGTGGTCTAATGGAAGCATTCCCCAAGCTCCTCTTTATTGTTGTTATCCTCATCTTCACGATCTTGTTCTCATCGTATTGCTGCTGCCTCTTCTTCATAGATTTCCCCCTGTATACATAACAGAATATATACCAAAATATAATTTTATCGAAAAATTTATAAAATTACCTTTCCAACGGGTACTCATTCATCTTAATCGGAGTCCATATGAGGAAGTTATGCCTATTTCACTTCAGCTTTGCTTGCTGTCCAGAAATTTTCAGGACGTGCAACCATCGGTGATTCGGCCATATCGGCTTGTAGGAACCTCTGATCGACTTGATTCTCGACTTGTTGGAAGCGTAACTTTGTGGGGCTTCTAAATATCCAAAGATATCTTGTTGTTCTTCCCATGGGCCTGTGCAAAACTCGATGCGAACAGAAACTTCGAAGATGAAGGATCCTTGTGCACACACGTGGCGGTGTCTGATTCGTCGGGAGTTGCTTCACATGGATTCATGAGGTGTCTTGGACACATGGCATCCAATGTGGCATACGTCGCCACGTGGTCTGGTGTGGGTCCTACCGGGCCCACATGATATCAAGAGGGTGATCTTGTCTTGTGCATATCTTTCCCATTCGGACTCCGAAGTAGACAAATGATATATCCATTTCGATCGTCTCGACGAGCCCGTCGCAATGGTGCAGTGCAAATTGGCATTTGAGGATGCTTATGATGATGTCCTTTAATAGCCATTGGACTAATTGCTCTCAATTGTACTGTTTAGCACGTATTTCGGTGCATCCTGCAACAAAAGCTAGAAACACCAACACTTGTGGAAAGCATCAGTATCAAGCCCTATTCTAGTGTTGATGATCCTTTTACCATTATATTATGCAGGTATTGACGGTGTAAAAGCAGCACTTTTCAACCGTCAACAACACCCCCACACTTGACCTTTGCTTGTCCCGAGTAAAGGGAGTCAGGTCAAGGTGAGACTTGATATCCAAAGGTTTGAAGCAAACATAAGAGATATTCCAAACCATACCTTGTACTTGTGGACTTTGAAGTGTCTATCATGCTATCTTGGGTAGTTGAGGAATGGAACGGTCATGAATCAAATCACCCCTGCTCATCATGTCAAGTAACTTGGGGTTTGCAATAAAAAAATTTTCAAAACAAACCTTGCTTAGCTCCTCATTTGATTCTCTCAGATTGCTCAATATGTATATGTCCTCACCAAGGCATTAGATTGTCTGTCTTCACCCTACTTCTAATGATGGCTATATGTGGAGCTCAGGGTAGGATAAAGGATAAGGCATACTTGCATCACATATATTGCAAAGTCAAAGACTGGATCCACAGAGAAAATCAAATCATTCAATCAGATCAAGATGTGCACCGGTATGGCTATGGTGAGTATGGTAAGGTGGATACTAGGCTCGGAATGGGTGCTAGATATTACCATACATATATGATGAATATTGGTAGATGGTAAGGTGGACACTAGCCCCGGAATGGACACTAGTTATTACCATCTAAGTTATGGAACTCCTTTTTGCATGACCATCTCTCCCTTTTTTTCTCCTTTATTTTGGACATGGGCTATTCTTTCTCTTTTTCTTCTCTTTTTTTCTTTTTTTCTTTTTTTTCATCATGCGTTGAGCATGTCTCTTTTTTTTCTTTCTTTTTTTTTCATAGCCCATGTCTCTTGAAGGATACTTTTGGAGAGAGAGTCACACCACATATGGAGCTTTATTTTTGTGGAATGGATGAATGATACAATGCTAACTTCCAGTGTAGAAGCATAGCAAGGGGAAATAGGTGGTGTGCACATGAATCTTGATCAAGAAAGTAATGAAAAGACTTCTCACAAGGGTCACAAAATTTGACAAAGCTCAACGCAATAACAAGCAGCATATGAGTAGAAGGTTTTCAACTATGAACATCATATGGCTCTAGTAGGACGGTGGCATATCAAAGAGGAGCTTTGCAAAGGGTTTTTATGATTTTCAAATAAAATTCCCAAGTACTCAAACATTCAGAACGAAGGTCATATTATCAAACCATATCACAAACATCAACTACTTAGATAAGCATGAGTTCCCTAATGATATTTGTTCACAAGCATCAAGATGATAAGTAAGGAATAAAACATATGCAAGCCAACCACAGGAATCATGTAGAGCAAGCATAGCACAAATTGCTGAGTTTGATTTCAAATGATAGGAATTGAGATTCAATCAAACTCATGGATAAAGGAGAGTGAGGTAGAGGGTGCACATACCATCACTTCGGAAGGGTAAGAGATCAAGGGAGACCAGTGGTGATTCGGCTGACCATAAGGCAGCCGACTCACTCTAGTTTACCTTGCTCTTGTCATGAAGGCGTAGTCGATGTTGTGTAGCGCTTGTGTGGGAGTTCTCGAGTGGATATGTCGATGATGAGCTCGAGAGAACTCCCCCACACTGGTGGTTGATCCTGGTACTGTTCTTCAAACAAAAAGTGGAAACAAAAGAGGGACTCTACTGGTTCAAGAACCATAGAGCCTTTATTCAAATTCAAATATTTTTGGGGTTTTTTTTTGTTTTTGTTGTCACCATGTCATTTGCTCGAAAGGGTTGGACCAAGATTACACTTCATACACAAAGGGGAATATACTTACCTTGGACCCTTGAGAGGTCATATGTACCACCCTTGCATGTTGTGCAACATGAATCTGACACCTCAACTTTCCTTCCTAGTTGAATTTAGCTCAATGACTTACCCATTCAAATTTGACAATTTTCTGCAGGGGTTAGTCAGCATATATGCAACCAAGATCTATGAATATATAACTCTAAGGTTCATCAATCAAAATTCGACACCATGTCTTGTTTTGACGGAAGAAGACAATTTTAACCTAAGCACCATGCTTAATTTAAAACAGCCTATGAATGTGTCAGTACTTCAAACATTCAAACCAGAGCATAAGAACATAAATGAAGGAAGCAAGAAAGCATGATCAAGCTATTATCAACAAGGGAAATAAGCATGAGCAAAAGACGGTGAACCTCGGGAACCTCCCCGAAGGGCTTTGTTTAATGTCAAAAGTAGGACTTACCTAGCTAGCGGGCAAGATGCAAGAGCTGACATCATCGCCACACCAGGATAAGATTTGGTAGAGGAGGAACTTTACTCAGGATGCTCACATACCTCCCCCACACTTGAAGGTTGCATTGCTAGGCAACAAAACTCAAGTGTGTGGTGATCAAGCTTCCTTTTGTAAGTGTTCCCTCACCAAAACTTATCTAGGTGTTGTCGCTAATGTGGCTCACATGTTCGTAGGCATCACCTATCCATCTTTCTTTTCAATCTCCACCTGAAAGGTTAGTGACCAAAAATACCCGAAGGACAACTTATCCTAAAAAACATGTTCTTGCTTTTATTCGAAAAGGGAAATAAAACCTAAGCTAATCCAGGCTATCTCCTGGTAGTGCTTTGTTTATTTAAGGTCATAAGCTCGACCGTGGGAACTTCATCTTGCAACTATCGTTGGTGGTGTCATTCCCGTCTCACCACCAATCCTTGATGAATCAGTGAAGCTTTAGCTGCAAGGTTAGTGCCGCAGTGCACACATGAAATCTGCAATGCTTATGGTAAACATATGCATCTACAATCAACCTTCCAAACATTTTGCAAAAGAGGACCAGAAGGTGGTTGCAGCCCTCATGTGTGCTCAGCGCACTAAGCATGTCTGACTCTAGAGGGACATGATGCGAGCATAGTCTGTATGGTGAATCAAGAATGAAGCCACCATGCTCGTGCGTGGAATCCTTTCCTCCGGACTCCAGAGTCAGTGCCTCGAAAGGTTCCATGGCCCATGAATTCTCCATCTCAAGAGAGTCATCATGGAAGCTCGATGTTGACTCTTGATCATGATCGAAAGCAACATGATACGGGCCAGCGGGAAGAGGCTGAAACTCGGTCGAGAGTGGTGACGATCGTTCGCCTTCACAAAGGTGAAGAGAGTCTTCTGAGTCATCCTCACGAGGGGTAGAACACTCTACAACCTTAATGAGAATGGGCTCGGATGATGCGAACGGAGATGTATGCGTCATCTTCTCGAGCGGGTTTGCTGGGGAGGAGGCTTCGCCATAGGATGTCCCAAACAAGGGGTAGCAGTGGCAGAAGCGACTCCCCTAAGCTTATCATCTAGGCTCCCTAAAGATGTATTGAAGAGCTGCTCGAAAGGGGATCCTATGAGAAGATCGAGATCAAGGACATCGAAGATGTGAAAGTCTATGCTAGCCTTGATCCCGTCTATGATAAGCGGCACGGTACTTGCGATCCCCCCGACATTCACGAACGTGTCCAAAGGGACAAGTCTTGAGGAGCATGTCGGATGATGCTAGCGGGACTCTGCCCAAAAGAGTTTCTACTAAGTGCCATGGCAAAACATTAACCTCCATGATGGGGTTACAATGGGCCTCTACGACAGTGCCTCTAATAGAGCAAGGGATAACCAGAGAAGGTGAACTATTCCAAGTTGCCTCGGAAAATCGTGTCACTCCCTCTGACCATTCCTCCCTCATGGCCTCCTCAGGATATGCTTCATCAGGAGGATCAGGAGGTAGAGGAGGCACCGCAGGCCTAAGGGAAGGTTCTATTGAAAGATTTCTAGAATGATCGGTATGGACAGAATAAGGATCCTCCCCTAATTGGGCATCAATAGAATTCGAGGTGTCTGAAGGATTTCTAGATGGGTCATCCTCGAATTTGCAAGTGAACACCGAAGGTTGAATTTCTTCTTCCCTTAGTGTTCGGGGTTCAGAAGAGGGCTCAACAGACAAGTCTTGGGATTCAGAAGATGAAGACTCAGACTTGGATGTTGAGAGACTCTCATGGCTCGACTCGAATTCTTGGTTGGGTTCATTGTGATCACTAGGGACAGAAGAGTTCTCTAAGAGGGAATCTAGGATCTCTCTTCCTTCTATTGGAGTTTTTTCCACAAACAAACCTCCAGCAATAACGTCTAGATAGAGGGCAGAATCCATGTCTAGACCCACACAAAAGATGTATAATGACACATCGATGGGTAAAGACGGACCAGGTGTCGACACTAAAAGGTGTAGGAACCTAGCCCATGCCACTCCTAGGGACTCCTCCTCTAATTTCTCGAAATCGAGGATACTTATTGGAAGAGAAGCTACACGAGTGTACCATTGCTCCGTCCTTTCCATGAGAGAGAAAGAGTGGCAAAAGTTATCTCGAAGTTCTCCCCAATCACCGTTCACACTTTCTATAGTGCGGGCGTACCATTGTTCTGCCACTCCTATGAGGGAGAAAGGAAACAACTTCCACCTCACGGTGTCCTGTGTCATACCTGGCATAGCCAGACTAGAACACAGTTCCTCAAATTCCTCCAAATGGAGGTAGGGGTCTTCAATGATTGCTCCAAAGAATGGTCGATCTAGAACCATGGCTAAAATGCCAGGGGGGAGTTCATAGCCAGATGATGAAGATGATGATGGTTCTTCGAACTCACCCCTTGAGGTAGAGAAGCTTTGAAAGGAAGACATCTCAATGGGTAACGGGGGTAAAGGTAGAAGAAAAGAAGCAAAAAGGATATATCGATGGGTAACGGGGGTGAAGGTAGAAGAAAACGAAAAAGATAAATACGAGGACCACTAGGTTCGAAGATAGATACAGCAACCATTCCCCGGCAACGGCGCCAGAAATGCTTGTTGGTGTTTCTTAACATCACCACTAGTTGTGCACCTAGAGGGAGCGTATAAGAACAACCGGGTATACCGCAAGCGCACGGAAATACCGTTGTAGCACTTCCCCAAGGAAGGAGAGTATTCCAAGGGTATCGAATCCAAGGAACGGTGTGTACTATCTCCTACTCTAGTAAAGATAATCCAAGGACACAACACTGATTGATAGGATAGGTAGAAAGGATCTGCCTCGACCGAGCACAGAGTCTAGTTACGGTCTCTCAACTATAGCACTCACTTCGGGCACCAAGCACAAGGCCAATGTGCTGGCGACGAGCCCAACTCGGTACGTGACGTAGATGGTTGACAAAGGGTCCAACAGGCTGTCACCACTGCGGCCTACCTCTACGCTACGATCGTACGTGGTCTTCGAAGGATAGCTTATGGTCCAGACACCATGTCTACACCACTTACTATTACTACGAATCCGCGAGGGAGATACTGGCACTAGCTCAAGGTATGCTCTATCACTCATGCAAGATCACGAACGCACTTTGATCTAACTAGAAACATGCAGGAACTTCACTTTACTCTAATAGACAAGCTGGCAAACTAGATGCAAACTTATGATCTAAGTCTACTGGATCGAAAGGGTTGTGTTCGAAGAACACAAGCCTCTAAACCAAGAACAAACGAAGAACACAAGAACAAAGCAACTAAGCATGCATATGACTTTAGTCTAAATAGGAAATGTCGAAATACTCACTTTAGTCTAGTTGAAGAACAAAGGCACCACTGAGGATCGTTCTTGAGGAAGATGTCATGAAGAACATGACATGTCCTCAAGCCTCCCACCTCACTTCCTAGCACTAATCCTATACAAAGAGCTCTCTTCTCCTAAAGAGAGAGGCTCCAAGCCAAAATGAAGAGGAGGAGGAGAAGTGTGTGTTCCAAATGAGAGCCCCTCCCCTCCTATTTATAGAGGAGGGGGTGGCTTGCTCGAAAGCTCATTTGTCACCAAAACACACCGAGCTACGCCTTAGGACCAATGGGGGACGACCACGTGGAAGCAGGAGATGAACAAAGACAAAAGGGGAGCGGCCGATCCGGGGTTCGGCCGAACCTTCTTTGGCAAGATTCGTCGTGTGCTTTCTCTGAGAGGCTGATATGTGGGTCCCACGGTCTTTCCCAGGTGCATGCGGAGTTTTGAGGCGGTTTGGGTCCCCGGTGGGCCCTTGGATCCTTGTGCTGCACACGTGGCGGTGTTTGATTTGTCGGGAGTTGCTTCACATGGATTCATGAGGTGTCTTGGACACATGGCACCCAATGTGGCACACGTCACCACGTGGTCTGGTGTGGGTCCCACCGGGCCCACATGATATCAAGAGGGTGATCTTGTCTTGTGCATATCTTTCCCATCTGGACTCCGAAGTAGACAAATGATATATCCATTTCGATCATCTCGACGAGCCCGTCGCAATGGTGCAATCCAAATTGGCATTTGAGGATGTTTATGATGATGCCCTTTAATAGCCATTGGACTACTTGCTCTCAATTGTACTGTTTAGCACGTATTTCGGTGCATCCTGCAACAAAAGCTAGAAACACCAACACTTGTGGAAATCATCAGTATCAAGCCCTATTCTAGTGTTGATGATCCTTTTACCATTATATTATGCAGGTATTGACGGTGTAAAAGCCTCACTTTTCAACCGTCAACACAGGGTAGTATAAAGAGAAAGCATACTTGCATCACATATATTGCAAAGCCAAAAACTGGATCCATAGAGAAAATCAAATCATACCATCAAATCAAAATGTGCACCGGTATGGCTATGGTGGGTATGGTAAGGTGGATACTAGGCCCGGAATGGGTGCTAGATATTACCATACATATATGATGAGAACAATGGATTGATGCTAAGGTGGACACTAGCCCCGGAATGGACGCTAGTTATTACCATCAAGATTATGGAACTCCTTTTTGCATGACCATCTCTCTCTTTTTCCTCCTTTATTTTGGACATGGGCTATGTCTCTCTCTCTCTCTCTCTTTTTCATCAACATGCTTTGAGCATGTTTCTTTATTCATTTTTTTCTCATAGCCCATGTCTCTTTTTGAAGGATCCTTTCAGAGGGAGAGGTCACACCACATATGGAGCTTTATTATTATTATTATTATTATTATTATTATTATTATTATTATTATTATTATTATTATTATTATTTATGGAATGGATGAGTGATGCAATGCTAACTTCCAATGTAGAAGCATAGCAAGGGGAAATAGGTGGGGTGCACATGAATCTTGATCATGAAAGTAATGAAAAGAATTCTCACAAGGGTCACAGAATTTGACAAGGCTCAATGCAATAACAAGCAGCATATAGTCTAAGGTTTTCAACTACGAAGATCATATGGCTCTAATGGGACAGGGGCATATGAAAGAGGAGCCTTGCCAAGAGGTTTTGAGTTTTTCAAAAATAAATAACCCAAGAGAGTTAGTAATCAGAGCAACAGATCATATCATCCAGCCATATCATACTTGTCAATTACTTAGGTGAACATGCTTGTCCTTAAGAAGGTTATGGTTCACAAGCATCAGGTAGATAACAAGGAATAAAACATATGTGAGTCTACTCAGGCATAAGCGAGCTGGGTGATCTTTAGCATTATCATTCGAGTTTTAGTTTAGAGATAGACATATATAGCTTATAAAACTCAGGAATGAAAGAGAGTGAGTTGTCGAGATGCAAATCGGCGTTATGCATGGGAGTTGAACCGTGAGAGGCTCTCCACAGGAGCGAGCTCGTGCGGGTCCCATTCAGGTTCTCTGTAGGTGATCGATCGACTAGTGCGGAGTGCTCACAGTGGGTACGTGCGAAAATGTCGTGCCTGCATTGGGAGCGTCGTGGCTCTTCCCCCAAACTGTCTCGAACCTAGATGTCCTCTAAATCAAAAGACCAAAGTAACGACACAAAGGTGGCTAAACCAGGGTTACATGACTGGTGAGCCACTTTATTCAAATCCAAATGCTCTGGAAATAAAATGATTAGGCGCTTACACACATGGAATGAAATAAATGAAATGAAGGAAAATAAAGGGAAATAAACCTAGACCTAGACTAGCGCCAAATAAACTAATGTTGGGGCTAATCCCTACTACTCAGCATCATAGAGGGCCGCATGCCCCGTAGCCGAGAACAGCCTCCTCATCTTTGCACAGAGGCCACGGCGAAGGTCGCGCACGTCGTCTCTCAGCTCGGCCAGGTCCAACTTCTGCTCTGAGTAAGCAGCCCTGAGCTTCTCGTTGCTGGCCTCCAATTCCTTCATCAGCAGGGTCAGCTTGGCCACTGAGGAGAGCTTAGAGAGTTGCTCAGTTGCCCGAGTCCTCTCCCTGGACTTCCTAGTGTAGGGCGGCGGTGGCAAACCGTCGTCCAGGCCAAGGTCTTCATCCTCTTCCGGCAGGACAGGAGCTGGGCGTGCCTTAGGAGCCTTCTACTTGGGCAGCGCCAGCTTTACGGTCACCAGTGGCTGCGGCGAAGGAGCGGACTGCACTGAGCTCGTCTGCCCTCCAGCTAGCGACGATCCAGGTGTGCTAGGTGGAGCGAACGGCAAGCCCTTGGGGCGAAGCTGAGCCGTGGTTGGCCTGCCGTAGGGGCTGGCCACCCGTCTCATGTGCCTCTTCCTAGGCGAGGCAGAGCGCCTAGACGGCGGCGTGCCTAGAGTCCTCCCGCCCGGCGGGATGGTGGCGAGCGGAGGAACATCTAGGACTCCGGCCACCATCGCAAGGTCCGCAGCGGGGGCGGCAGCGATGGAGGAGTTGCCTCCTGCCCCGGGACCGGTGGACGAGGTGGAGCCGTCGAAGGGAACGACACTCCTTCCGGCCATAGGTGCGGTGATGGGCTGAGGATGGTGAGGTGGAAGAGATGGATTCTGCGTGACACGAAAACTCATCAGGCGGCAGGGAGAAGGTTTCTGGAGGAGAATGAGACGCACACACGAAAGAAGAAGGGAGGCAGCGTCACCAGGGTTTCGGCCGAACCTGGGTTCGGCCGACCCTAGGTGGGCCCCTCTGGCCTTCCCCCTTCTCGTGTGGGATCAAGCAGGTCTCAGGACCAAAGGCCCAGGTGGATTCCCCGAGATGGAAATGTTGGCTTAGGCTTAAGGCTAGGATAAGGTTGAGGTTGAATAATCAACCTCTACTATATAATAACTTTGTCCAAGCCATAATATAACCATAGAAAATCTGGGGGAGCTCACCTTGACAACATACCTGGTCCGTCAAAAGTGTAGGAACTTCTTATGGGGATCATGAAGCGTTCATCGTGTCACCACGACGATGTTGCCTTCCTGTGGTCCTTTGCTTTACTCCTTTTTATCTTGGCAATTTCTTTCTCCTGCGTAATCAATGTCCACAAGATACCTGAAGGATAATTCTTCTAGGGAAACAAGATGAGTCCCAAGAATACTCAGAGCGTAGGTGCCTTGTGATCTCCTTTCTCAACTCATGACCATCTCCCTTGCAGATACAGTGATGTGATGATAAGCTCTGATCTGCAAGGTTAGTGTATATACGAACTCGAGCCCAAAAGATACATCGAACCTGAAAGCAAGCATGATCATCCCAGAGAGGCCGAGGCATCCCTGAGGTGGTCACGGTACTCGAGAACTATAGCACTAGGGTCGCGGAACTCAGAGATGAAAAGATCGAGCACTGAGGCTAGTGCTCCAATCAACAGGTACTGATCTCCGAGTGAACTCAAGCTCAGAAAGACACTCGGCCTTCAAAGAGGATAGAGCATAGACTTCCAAAGGCCGGTGTATGATCAGGAACCAGAGTTAGGATGAAGAACAAGATTTAACTCGCCCTTGCCTTAGGCAGAGGATCCGATGTTCTCATCAGAACGATGGAAGCATCCTGAGGTCTGGCCTGAGCTTCCAATGGGAGGCCATGGATAAGCTGGAAAGTGCAACTCCCATTGGGCATCGATCAAATCAGGCATAAGGTATGAAGCTTAAGCTTCTCCTGATTAATCAGCATCGATCGACGGGCTTAAGATAAGAAGTGAATGCACTCCATTCGATCGGTAAATGATCGTGCTCCTTCGGTCTGATGAATGAATCCAATGGATTATAAAGCAGAGACCGATATCTTGGTTTATACGAAACTTCAGTGCAAGGCACTTCAGCTCAAACCTCAACGTAGGAACACGATAAACCTCTCATACTCTCCTTAGGAGGTAGTAGTTTAGGATCGAACAGGCCATCCTGGCCGGGAATGATCGTTCTTTCCAAACCACTCTCTCCATCCTCCCGCAAGACAAGGTCTCGGGGAGAAGGTCTAAGAAGATGCACGAGAGGGGAACCCAAGGGTAGATCTCGCGCCACGAAATCTTTCCCTTAGACTCCTGCTATTCAGGAACGACATCCTCAGCTAGAGCTCAGAAAGAGTGAATATGAAGTCTCGGGCTCAGCTGGCGATGGATCTAGGTGGCTCAACATTTCCTCTAGTGGGTACCTCATTGACCGGGATGCAAGGGGAGCCGAAATCCCGGTGATTCTCCACGATCTCTTTTCCCTCGGCAGCATCTAGGTGCACAAAGGATCCTCTGGAGAGAGCATTAAGCCTCATGGCATCATCCTTCCGCAATCCAAACCAGAAGTGCTGGAGCAACATCCAATCGGGAATGTAGAGGACTGGGCAATCTTCCACCGCAGAGGCGAAACGATTCCAAGCCATTCCTAGTGATTCCTCCTCACATTGCTTGAAACTGAGAATCTTGGCCCTTAGCGAGATGACACGTCGTATCGAGAAGAATTGGTAGCAGAAAGCCGCTCTCAGCCTTTCCCAAGTAGGGTAGTCCCTACCAAAACAACAGTGCCAATCCCGTGCTTTCCCGGAGAGGGATAACGGGAAAAACTCTCTTTTCCGAGCATCCGGTGATTCTTCGGTTTTACCCCGAGTTTCAATCAGATGCTCGTAGTCTCTCACATGATCAAAGGGGTTCTCATGACTTAACCCCGAGAAGGATGGGTCCTGAATTAGCTTCATGAGAGAGGGGTGAAGCCGGCAGCCAGATGTAAGAATGGGTCTTGACGAAGATGGCTCTGAGGGTTCACTCCTCGAAGGTGGAAGGTGTTTACAAGGATAACCTTCCATGGGTAGCGGGGGTAAAGGTAGAAGTAAAGAAAACAAAAAGGATATCTCAAAAGGGTAATGGGGGTGAAGGTAGAAGAAAAAAGGAAAAAGATAAATACGAGGATAGACGGGCTCGAAGGTTAACAACAACCGTCCCCGGCAACAGCGCCAGAAATGCTTGTTGACATTTCTTAACCTCAACGCTAGGCACCGTAATAGCGTGAGCGTGTAAGAAACTCCCGGGTACACTGACGAGTGTGAACGAATCCGCAAGCGCACGGATACACCGTGGTAGCACTTCTGCCTAGGAGAATGAGTATTTTCATTGGGTTTCATTCCTAGGACGGAGAGTAACCAGAGAGGGTCTATCCAAGGACACCAGCTTCCGCTGGGATAGGTAGGGATATGAGAAGCACTTTCTTAAGGGACTTAGCTCTCGAGATGGATCTGTCCGCTATTAGTCCTCCCCGTGGGGCGCCAGCCCATCCTAACTTTTTAGGGAGAGGCCAATGTGCTGGCAACGGGGCCCAATCCGGTACGCAGGCGCGGAGGGTTCCAAAGGGTCCAACAGGCTCTCACCACTGCGGCCTACCTCTATCGTTATGCGAAACGCATGCGGTCTTCGTAGGATAACCAGAGCCCAGACACCACGTCTGCACCCCAGATAACTACTATAGTGCGGTTACGTCTGTCGACTTGCTAACAACACTATAGCAACCCGTATAAATACGGAACCACGAACTAGAAAGAGAACAAAATCAAATCATACTAGTCATCGAGCTACGGAGCAGAAAGAAAGCTATGGATGCAAACAAACGAGATACAGCAGACTTACTTAGCTAAACAAGATCAAAGCATGCAAACAGATATATGAACTACTGAGCTAGCTCTAAAGGATCGAAGCATCTAACTTATGAACGAGCTAAGAACACAAGAACAAATCAAGCATGCATGATGTCCACTATAGTCTAAATAAGAAATGCTGAAATACTCACTTTGATCTAAATAAAGAACGAGCATCCACGAGGACATCAACTCACTCCTCACTCCTACTCTACCTCTCAACTAATCCTAGTCTAGATCTCTTCTCTTCACCATTCTACCACACAGAGGTGAGAATCACCTCGCATGGGCAGAATTAGAGAGAGGGAGAGAGAGCTACACAAGAGAGAAGTAGAACTTGAGAGCTTGGTGGTGTGTGTGAAATGAGGCCCCTCCCCCTCTATTTATAGACAAGGGAGTGGCTTGCTCCGGGGCTCCAAGCGCTCCAAAACACCCTGGGATGCAGCCAAGGACAAATAGGCGAGCAACACGTGGAAGGAGGGGATCAACCGACCCTAGGTCGGTTCGGCCGATCCTAGGGTCGGCCGAAGCTCCCGGGCAGCCTTTTGGCCCGTGCTTCCTTTGGCTCACATCCTTGTGGGCCTTAGTGCCCCTCCTCCATGCATAGCACGTTTCCTGGCGGTTTAGTTGGCAAAGTGGGCCCATGGATCCATGTGATGCTGAAGTGGCAGTGTATGATTCGTTGAGAGTTCTTCACATGGATTGGTGACATCATGGATCCAGGAGAATCCATGTGGCAGCCCCTGATTGGCCAGCATTTGAGTGCCTTGGATTGGAGTGGAGTGAATGTGTATGAATTCCTGTCATTTCTTATGCTAAATACCTGCATTCGAATAGACATCAACACTGGTGGAAAGTATTAGTTTAAGCTCCTATTCTAGTGTGGATGTGCAATTCATGCTTCAATTTGCAGGAGTTGACGGCCATAAAAATGGCACTTAACAGTCGTCAACAACGCTTCACCTAACAGGCTTTCTGGCAAAAGGTGGAGGGCTTCCTCGACACCGTTAAGGTTGTGTGGTCGGAGCCACGCCCCGATGCGGACCCCTTACGGTCTCCTTCGCGAGACGGCGAAGGCGCTAGTCAAGTGGAGCTCCAAGGCGATCGGTAGCATCCGCTTGTAGATCCAGATCGCCAAGGAGGTTATTCTCCATCTCGATGTCGCACAGGATTCTCGTCGCTCTCTCCTGAGGAGCTGTCGTTGAGGCGTTTCCTCAAGCTCCGTTACCTCGGTCTAACTTCGCTGAAGCGAATGATCGCTCGGCAGAAGTCTAGTCTGAGGTGGCCACGCGAGGGGGACGCTAATACTAAGCTTTTTCACCTCCATGCCAACCACCGTATAGAAGAAAGAACTTCATCCCCTCCCTTCTGGTCGATGGTCGCTCTATCCTTCGTGCGGATGAAAAGGCCGTTGTAGCCTTTGATTACTTCGACAGGATTCTTGGTGTCAGCCACGAGCGTTCCTGTGTGCTCGATTTTGCAGAGCTTGGCCTCCCGCGGCTGCACCTGGAGAACCTCGCCCAGCCCTTCTCTGAGGCCGAGGTCTGGGAGGTTATCAAGGATCTCCCACTGGGCAAGGCCCCCGGGCCAGACGGGTTCACTGGTCGCTTCTAAAGGTCTTGCTGGTCGATCATCAGGGGTGATGTGCTGCGGGCGTTCAACGCGCTCTCTGACTTGGACTCTCGCAGCTTCCACCACTTGAACGACGCTCTCCTCACGCTCATCCCTAAAAAGCCGGACCCAGTCGCTCTCTTAGATTATCGCCCCATCAGCCTCATACATAGCTTTGGGAAGCTTTTCTCTAAGGCAGCAGCCAACCGCTTCGCCCCACATCTTCCTTCTCTCATCTCACCAAATCAGAGTGTTTTCATCAAAGGTCACCTCATTCACGATAACTTCCGCTATGTTCTTGGCACGGCCAGAATACTCTCTAGTCGGACGCTCCTTAGGATCATGTTCAAGATTGACCTAGCCAAAGCTTTCGACTCGGTCGGGTGGGTCTTTCTCCTGGAACTCCTCTCTGCGGTAGGCTTCCCACGCACGTGGACCAACTAGATCTCTTTCATTCTTTCGACTACTAGCACCAAAATCCTTCTCAACGGTGTCCCGGGGCAGCGGATCTGCCATGGTCGCGGCCTCCGCCAGGGAGACCCCCTTTCTCCCATGCTTTTTGTGCTAGTCATGGAATGCTTCCATGCCCTCTTCTGCAAAGCAGAGTCCTGCGGTCTCCTCCAAGGGCTCGGTAGGAACATCCGCTTTCGCGCCTCTCTATATGCAGATGACGTGGCCGCTTTCTTTTCTCCGGTCGAGCTAGACTTGAGGGTCGTCAGGGTGGTGTTGTCGCTCTTCGAGAGCACCTCTGGCTTGGCGGCCAACTTCTCGAAGAGCCAGGTCTACCCCATTAACTACTCGGAGGACCACCTCTCCTTGGTTCGCTCCATCCTCTCCTGCACCATCGCTGACTTCCCGTGCACCTACCTTGGGGTACCTTTCTCTATTAGGAGGCTACCCAAGGCTGCCTTGCAGCCACTGGTCGACAAGGTCGCCAGGCGTCTACCTTCTTGGTAGGGTAGACTATTGAGCCGCAGTGGTCGTTTGGTCCTCGCCAAGTCCACCCTCTCGGCCATCCCTGTGCATATTTCGATGGTGATTCCCTGCGTGCGGTCGAAACTCTCATCTGAGGCTTCCTTTGGTGCGGCACTGAGGTGGCCTCGGGCGGTCGCTGTCTGGTTGCTTGGGTGAACGTCACTTGCCCTATGCGCTGCGGGGGCCTTGGCTTGCCTGACCTTCGTGCCTTTGGGACGGCCCTACGTCTATGTTGGCTTTGGCTTGCACAGACAGACCCGGACCGGACTTGGGTGACTTTCCGCTTCCCGGTTGACCGGACATCGCAGGCCTTTTTTGATGCCTCCATTTCGGTGGAGGTCGAAGATGGTGCCCGCGCTTTGTTCTGGGAGGACAACTAGATCTCCGGCCGCTCGATCAAGTCTCTGGCCCCTAACCTCTGGGCAGCAGTCTCACCGCGGGTGTGGTGCTCCCGCACGGTCTGTGAGGGACTGCAGGGTGGTGCGGCAGGACTGCGCTGGGTCGCTGACATCACCCACACTAGGACGATGCAGGTTCTTGTGCAATACCTTACCGTCTGGGATCTTGTGCGGCAGGTTAGGCTCACGTCAGAGCCTGACAGGTTTATCTAGAAGTGGTTGCCCACCGGGGTTTACTCTGTGGCTTCGGCTTACTCCGCTCTCTTTCTTGGTCGCATTGAGATCCTCGGAGCAAGGCAGATTTGGAAGGTCCATATGCCTGGGAAGTGCAAGTTCTTCGCCTGGTTCGTCTTGTATGGCCGCTGTTGGACTTCGAACCGGCTTCACCGGCATGGACTCAGGGATTCGGATACCTGTGCACTCTGCGCACAGGATTTATAAACACTGGATCACCTGATTGTGGATTGTGTTTTTAGCCGCCAGACCTGGTTCAGGGTGCTCAGGCATGTTCTCCTCCAGGACCTTGCCCCTGACCACCCCATGAGCTTCGCGGCTTGGTGGTGCTCCGCTAGGAAGCAGGTCATGAAAGTTCGAAGGAAAGGCTTCGATACCTTTATCTGGCTGGTCGCGTGGTCGCTGTGGAAGGAGCGCAATAAGCGCGTGCACGACAAGGAAGCTCTCATGCCGGTGGCGCTAGTGCCGGCTATTCTGGAGGAGGCAAAGTCTTGGGCGCGTGTAGGCTTCCTTCCGCTAGCTTGTCTCTTAGGTGTTCGCCCGGCAAGGGCGGTGTAACTCTTCCCCTTGTTCTTTGGTTTCTTGTTTCATTGGGCTTGTGCCTCTCTGTACTCGAACTGGAAGGCTTTTTCTCCTCTCTTAATGAAAAACATGCTTTGCACGTCTTAAAAAAAGAGGTCCACTTGCGGAAACTCTTCCAAGATTTCGAACCTTTTCACAGTAGAGGTATAGACTTTATACTACCATGTGATTTTCCACAAGGTTCCTAGGAGTTTTGGGTGAGTTATAACCTATTTGCGAGGTATTCTAGTTTAACGTTCTATCTATTTCCCTATTTATTCTACCTTAGGGAGGGGTTAGATTGCTACTACGTAGCGAACTCGAGCGATCGACTCTATGTTATGTAGCGATACATCTATTACTAAGCCTCTATTACATCGGGTTCGTTTAGAGTTGGCGGAGATATAGAGAAAGTCCTTTGGTTTTTAGAAAGCAAAAAGGTCGACTTCACTCAATTTCTACAATCAAGCTATCAAGCAATGCTTATAACTAGGGCTGGTGTCCAGTAATAGGGCTTAGGCAAACATTATATAATCAAAAATATGTCACTAGTAGGTCATAGGCTTCTTTTGCACAACATATATCATTTTTCGTGACCTATATCACTACTCTAGTAATTTCAGCTTCTCAGCCGGAATTTTCTTACAGTGGATCATTACTTGAACTTGCTTTCATGATCCATACCAGTCAGAGTGTTGCTAAGGCTGTTAAGCACAAGGTAACGGGAATATAGGTAAGGTAGAAGGGGTAAGAAACAATGTTCCAAACAATTTCGGAATCTGGAGTAGAAATGGAAGGTCCAGGATGCGTAGAGCGTATGCTCTATCCTTATATGGTGCCCTAGACTAATTTATTGCTCTGATACCACCCTGTGGGGTACCTCCCTCAGGAGTCCCGTTGAGTACCCGTGTTAGTCCCTAGATCGAGTAGCCTAACACGGTTCTCATTAGAGTTAAGTATAGAAAGCAATAAATGACGTATAATCCAAGAAAATACCTCAACGTAGCGAAGGGAAGCGCAGATGCCCATCCACTATCTAGATGGTTTATAACACCTGGAACCCGCGAAGACTACATGTACATGTAAGGCAAGGCTGAGTACACATCAACATACTCCGCAAATCCTAGCTTATAAATTATATACTATAACTATATGCAAGGTTTCAAGGAAAGGAGGCAGGTCTGACTATAATAGTAAACTAAATGCAAGTAAAGGTAGTGTCGGAAATACTGAAAGTAAAGTAGGTATAAATATGTAGGGTTGGCCCTGGAGGGGGAACACGAAGCCTCCCTTACCAGTTCCGAAGTTTTAATAAACTCAGAGACCACTAGTGTCCACTGAGCCGGCATTCCGCCTCATCACTCTCTCTAAGGGGCACAACCCTGTCTCACCAATCTCACAAGTATGTATGCTAATCGACAGGAGCTTTAACCAAGAGTGTTCTTAACCGAGAACCATGACTATTCGGATAGATTATACTCTGCGCAGAGGCGTACATTGTACCCATACATCTGACCAGCCCATACCTCTGCAGAGGCGGTACTGGCCGCAAGAACCATACCCACCGACATCTATTCTCGGACTACATTTTCATCTGATCCTAACCAACATTCCCTAACTCCATCCATGTCTACACTAGGGCCTAAGTAGGGGGTCATTATCCACGCATGGGTTTCTCTCCCGGGACGATGCGTCAAATAAAATGTGACATACAATGCCACCGCACCACTCTCGATGCCATCTCAATAATGACCCATACCGGCCGGACCTAGGACTCTACGAAGGTCCTGCTCCAGCATATCTGCTGCCCACCATGGCCCCTTGGGATGGTTTACTAGGTTCAGTGGTGGGGTTTGATTCAAGGCCTCACATAGATAGGTACTCCCGACAGGTTGTACCTTTTTGGCTACATATGGTCGTACTAAGCACTGGAAAGACTTTCCCCCGAACCGAACCTTATACGAGCGGAGTAAGCATGAATAGGATCCTCCACCGAGGATGCCCCCATACTCCCAAGTTTGTCCTTACAGGGTCTAACTCTTTAGAAGATTCATTTTATTACTCTCTTTATCTATCTTTACCTATCACTAGAGTTCCTCTCTTGACTAGATGTTGCTCGATCGCTGACAGAGTCGAGATCAGGATCATCGGGTCCTTGAAGCATATACAAGTCAAGTTATTATCTTAGTTTATTTTATCCTAATAATAAAACAGTGGTAAAAGTATGATCAAGGGGTGGTGCTAGGACTTGCCTTCACATTGTAGATCCTTAGCGATCTCCTAGACGACCAGGGTCCTGGGCTTCACGCCCTTCTGGATCCTCGGCTTCGGGTAGAATCCCGATCGTCTACCGTCTTTATACGAATAAAATAATAATAATAACAATAACAATCAATAAAACAATACATCAGTCAACTCCTATGGATTGGGAGAAGAAGAGAGTGTCGGGGTCAACCTGGTAGGTGAAGCCCCGAGCGGAGAAGAGGCAAACCATGGGGTTTCCGACGGACGGCATAACAACTAGGTGTGGATGGAAATGAGGTGGTGGTCGGGCGGCATAATGACTAAGGGGGGGTTAGTGCCTAGGGTTTTTGTCGGGCATCATTGTCTGATGATATGTGGTCTTGGTGCGGGCGGTACAACGACTACGTGGGGACTAAGACCTAAGGTTTCAGTCGGGCGGCATAACGGCTATGTGGCGGATGTGAACCTAAAATTCGGGCAAGGTAACGGCTAGGGTGGTGGATGTGGATCCTAAAACTCGGGCAGCATAACAGCTAGGGTGGTGCGAGTGTATCTAAAACTCGGGCAACATAACTGTTATGCGGTGTATGTGAACTCCAAAATCGGGCGGAACCTAGGGTTAAACTTGTGGAGCGATGGGTTTAGTGGCAAAGGCTGGGGCGAAGCACATCATGTCTATATGCTGGCACTACACGGGTAGGGTGGCTAGATGTCGTCGCGACAACTCGACTTCAACATGTCGCGACCTTGTGAGAAAGGACACGGCGAGCAGGTGGAGTGGCGCGACATCACAAATCCGTAAAGGGGAGTTTACTACTAGGTGCCAGAGAGCTTGTACAACGAACACCACTTGTCCCAGTGCCGGGTGGCACACATAGCGACAGATGGATCCGGCACAAGATCAGGCGAAAGAAATGTCAAAGCTTGTCGGCAGATCCACTTCAGCTCTTAAGGCGAAATCTAGGTAAGATGACTATGTGAATAGGCTTAGAATATTTTGTAGTATTTTTTGGGAATTTTTGGAAAGGGCTAAGGATCAGAAATAAAAATTTGTGTACATTTGGTGGGTGCAGCTAGCAATTTCCAGTGGAAAATCAAAGGGGAGGGGGCTGTCGTGCGTCTCCTATGGCTATGGGGGCCCACCTATCATACGGACGGGTGCTTCTTCTACCTCAGGCTAACATCCATGGAAGCAGGGAGGTGGAGCTCCTGGAGCCGGATGCTCAGGGCCTTCCCCGACCAAGGGAAGAGCAGGGGTGCACTCCATTCCGGAGGTCAGTAGGGGAGGAGGAGGAAGGAGAGGGGACCGGCCATGGGAGGGCAGAAGGAAGCTCCCGGCGGTGGTGCGAGGTGCTCCGGGAGGGGATGCCCCTCTATTTATAGGCAGCCGGGGAGCTCCGGGAGCTTACTTCGTGGCTAAGGGAGGACGGAGGGGATAGGAACGCCGATGTGGAAGGGATAGGGCTCAGCCGACCATGGGGATAAGCACATGTTGGCTATTAATGGCGCCGGCAAGGATTGCGGCAGCGTGCGGCCAGGGGCGTAGCCAGGATTCAAACATTGGGGGGCAATTAGACATAAGGGGGCTAAATTACCAATTTTTAAGTCAAAATCGACTAATTTTACTAATTTTGCACTAATTTTTTTGATTTTCACAGTTGTGATTTGTTGTTTCTTGGAGCATTAGGGGGGGCCAGGCCCCTGCCCGCCCCCCTGGCTCTGCCCCTGCGTGCGGCGGTGGTTGCAGCGCAGGGTGGTCAGGGGGGTGCGCGTGCTGTGCACGTGGGCGCGTGTGCGTGCAGCGCGGCATTGCGGGCAGGCTGGGCTGGGCGTTGGCTGGCATCGTGGGCCGTGTGGAGGTGGCGTTGGGCTGGTGGTGCAGTGGTCGTGTGGTGGTGAAGCAGAGCAGGCCATGAGCGCGTGCGGGCGGGCCGGCCGTGGCTGTGGGCTGGAAGGGGAGATGGTGGCGTTGGCGGGCTGCGGGTGGAGGTGGAGAAGCGAGTTGGGCTGGGAGGAAGGGAGGTGGCTGGTGGGTTGGGCTGAAAAGGAAGGAGAGGAGGTGGTCAAATAAATGGTTTGCCATTTAAATGGTTTGCCATTTATTTGATAAAAGATTTGAGATCCAAAATTGAAATGTGTTCAAATTTGGGGCAATTTTCAAGGATGGGTTTGAATAGAAAAAGATCCTAATCGTGTGTGTGCGTGTCATGAATACTAAGAAAATGACCTTAAGATTGAAAGAGGGGATTCTAAAAGAGCAATCATATGCAACACACATGTCCGATATATTCAATGCCTAACTAAAAATAGATTTGAATATTCCCGAGGAAAGAGGATCACATTATTGTTGTAGAAAAAATTTAAAAATGTATGTAATTTAGATGTACAGCTGGTGCCGGCCCTCCTCCACCTCATACACCTGTCACGATCTTACACTGCGTTGGTCGATCCTCACCTCGTCTCGACCAGCGGCTATGCCCCCACGCGCCATCGGCCCCAGGAAGGAAAAAGAAAAAATATTGAATTTCTAAAAGAAAATGTTGAAACTTTTTTTAAAAAATATTGAACAACGTTTCTGTGAAATATTACATTGGTGCAACTGTTTAAAAAATATCGGATCCAATTTTTTCTCTAACAAAATGTTGGTCCAACTCTTTTTTCCAAAAAATGTTGCCCGACATTTTTATGAAAAATGTTGGTCCAACCTTTAAAAAATTGTTACAATATTATTCAAAAATGTTTTTATCATGTGCAGGGTTGGGGGAGTAGATCACAAAAAGAAAAATAAGGTTGAGATGGGTTTTGTGGGCTGGAAGTTTCTACTTGTATCCATCTTCCACAAGATAGATACAAGCCTCCTTAAAAAACTTTCCTCGTTAAGTCATTATTGTAGACTTTCAATTATGACTGAATGGGTATCATAACATTGCATGGAAAGGGTAGGCCAATTTGTAAGGTAACATCAAAGATCATTTTTTTCACACGCGTTTGACAACGGTTCATTCTATTCCTATTTCGTTACAGTGAATATATAACTTTCTCTGGATTAGTAATAGCATTGTCACATTTAATTCAAACCCATATGCTAGTTCTGTTTGGATATACTATCGAAATTTTAGTTGGCTAAATTTAGTTGATATATATAGATACAAACATGAGTACATGATCTAGCTATTGAACTTTAGCTATAGCGAAAAAATTTTAGAGCAACTCCAACAGACTAGCTAAATAGGTTAGACTAGCTAAAAAATGAAAAAATCACCAAAAGTATCATTCCAACAGCCTCGCTATCCTTCTCCTCCGTCAAACCCGCTCGTCAAAAACTCCTCCCGGCTGGCCATATATGTCGAGCGCGGCGCGCTCGCTATTCCCCACGCCCGCCCTCCCGCGCTCCTTCCCGCCCTCCCGCCCCGCGCCAAAATCTTGGCGCGCGCCATGGCGTCCGAGAGCCGTCGCCACTCGCTCGCCCTCGCGCCGTCACCTCCGCTATCCGGAATCCCTACCTTCGCCGCCGGAGGAAGCGCCGCCGTCGCGGCCGGAGGTAGGGCCGCCGTCGAGGATGCAGGAAGCGCCGCTGTCGCGGCAGGAGGAAGGGCCGCCGTCGCGGCCGCAGGCAGCACCACCGTCACGGGCGCAGGCAGCGCCACCGTCGCGGGCACAGGTAGCGCCGCCGCCTCCGTCGTGTTCAGGCCGCCTCGTCCCCTGTCGGCGGTGGCTCGGGAGCCTGGAACTTGGAGTGGAGCCGCGGACGATTCTCCATTTCCCCAGTTCGCGCCAGCAAGATTGGACATGGGGAGAGAAGGGGATCAATGGAGGAGCCGCCAGATGCAAGAAAATCAGTTCAACTGTGAGCAAATCGACGCAGAGGAGGCATACACAGGTGAGATTCTTGGTCCAATTGTTGATATGATAACTGATTGATGCTTCGTGATGTTTCTATGGATGATAAGCCAAACTCTGTTATACTGTCTTCACTGATATGCTAGTGCTTCCCTTTTTTCTGAACAACAATTTCGTGGCTTGTAATCTAATTTTCCCCTCCACATATCACTTTAATTTTTAGCTAAAAGGGTACTAGGACATGCAAATCATGGCACTGAATAATGCTGCAATTCAGCACATACACATCCTAGACTTTTAGCTAGCATCAGGTAGGAAAAGAAGTCAATGCACTAATATTGACATGCTGCAATGGGAAATATAAGAAAAATTGAGGGACAAAAGGTTTTTGTCTTCAATGATATGTTAGAGATAGCATTAGGTAGGGACAATAGTAGCAGCCAGGCCATTCATTTATCCAAATTGCAAAATCTGAAAAGAACTGTTTATAATTTATCTAGGAGCTTGCTTTATGTATTGATGGTGCTTATGTATCATGGAATACTTTATGTGCTTCAACAAGTGCAAATTATGTGGTGAAATCGATTGATTCGAGGTGACCATTTTTATTAATCTGTAGTTTGCCTCAATTTATATTTTTTCGTAATTTGATATTGTATCAATGTCAAAGAAGCCTAATACTTCTGTGAGTCTGTGATGACTTCAGCAATGTCGTCATGGTTATCAACAGAGTGTGTAATCAGACTTAATTCCAAATAAATGCCATGTGATGGATGATGTGCAGCAGTAAATAGTTGACGCTAAAGCCATGTTGAAAAGTTTTCTGCATTTTCTTCTAGTTGGGCCTGAAGTTTACTGTGTAGCTGGCTGTGGTTTGCACTTTAAACTTAACTTTGAGAGTTTGATGCATATGCACAATCTTTCACTACTACGGAACAGTTTGTCTGCAGCCTTGTCATAATTTCTTGTAAATGTCTGCACACTATGGCTTGTCATTTTTGTGTGCATCAGTGTACTTGTATGAGCATTTTTTTGTTCATCCCATATAAATTTATTGAATTCATCGTCGGAATCCATACTCTATTGATTTTAAAATACAAATTGACAAGGCAATAAATTAGATTGGGCCATTATTCGAATCAGTACAAGTACAAACAGTGAAGAATAGACTCATGTGCCTCGATTCACCTCGATCCAATTTGACAGGAGCAGGAGCCGCGCACATGAAGGACCAAAGGACTGGCGGCGTTGCAGGGCCTCGCTACGCGGCGAGGAGGAACCGGCGACGCAGCGTCGCGACCTGTTCCTGTGCGGCGCGGTGGAAGTCGACGGGTCGCGGTAGGCAGTCAGTTCGTGGGTTTTTTTCCCTCCTGACTAGTGGGCCAAGTTGTGGGCCTAGTAGATGGCTAGTCATTTTAGCTAGTCTGTTGGAAAAAGAGGAGATTTAGCTAGTCTAGTTTGGTTAAATGGCTAGCTAAATGTGAATTTAGCTAGTCTAATTTGGCTAGGCTGTTAGAGTTGCTCTTAGCTGGTTAAACACAGTTAAACTGATAAAGGAATGATTGTCCCTCCACCTTCCTTAAGAAACTCGCAAACGGAGATAAGATTGGTGAGAGGTGGGAGGGAGGGATACGGTAGGGATAGACAAATATCTTTTCAACAATCATTTAGCTGGTGAATTCAAACACTCCAAATTAAATTTTAGTGAGTTGATCTTTATAGCAAACTTAAACCGGAGGTGCTAAAATTTTAGCTAAGTAAAATTTAGGTGGATGATCCAAAACAGATCCACTGTAACATCTCATTTGTACGTCCAATTTTATCTGTGTTCGTCACTAAAATGGTCAATGCGGTTTTGACCGCTAATCAATTTTTTCACTTTACAAATCAGAGCATCCTCGCTGGTTTTTTGTTCGAACGATCAATTAGTGCTCCGTGCGAGATAGGCAACGACCAGCTAGCTGGTTAGCTGCTATTGACCACACTACAGTTGAACCTGATCTGGCCAGCGTTTCCGGTGAGCGGGCTGATGTTCCCCAAGTTTATCATCGCCGCCACGAAGTCGGCGAAGAAGAGCGCGCCGTCGGTGCTGTAGTTCTGCACCAGCGAGTCCTGCGACCCGCCATTGAAGAGCTCCTGGTCGGAGCGCAGCAGGACGCGCCTGGCCACCAGGTCCGCGTAGTAGGCGTTGTCGAAGGCCAGCTCCGTCCGCTCACCGAACGGCGCCAGGTTCCCGTCGGTGTAGTAGTCGCAGCTGCCCTGCCGCAGCGCGGCGAACGACGCGTCGACGTTGGAGTCGTTGTAGATGTGGTTGCGGAAGTTCTTGCACTGCGCGTAGCCGACGGTGTGCGCGCCCGAGAGCGCCGTCATGTCGCGCGCGCTCAGGCCTTTGTTGCCGAACGCCGTGATGAGCGTGGCGAGGTCGGAGTCCGGCGACGGGAGGTCGCTGTTCGCGAGGGTCCGGTTCGCCGTCGTCGAGTCGCGCCAGCCGAGAGGCACGTCCCAGCTTGGACCCCCGAGCTGCAAATAATGCAACAGAGATCGGGAATGTATAAGTAGGGATTGAGAACACAGGTGAGACGAGACGGCGACGAGCTCGCTGGCGGCCGGCGCTGCTCGCCACCATTGAGCTAGCGGCCGGCCGGAACTAGCTGCCTGGCGCCACGTACTAGACTGGTGCTGTCTCGTGCGGCGAGGGCGACGATGTCGGCGCCGGATACGACGCCGGAGCAGTTGGCCTCGACGGCGTCTTGATACTGTCGATGACGTCGTAGCCGCGGACCGAGTTCACGTTAGGGAAGGCGGTTTTTTCGCCCACGAAGCTGCCCACATCGTCCAGAAGAATAGATCGAGGCGTCGCAGCCCTGCATATAACCTGACGATGCTCATCATCATTCGTGACACCCTGAACTGAACGAGACAGAGTGCATATGGATTATCAGAGAAAGAAAATGCATGGGTGCCTGAAGGAAGCAGTCGTGGAAGAAGAGCCTGAGGAGGGAGGCGCCCATCCGGTGGTCGGCGGCAATGGCCTCATCCACGGCGGAACGCACGATGCGCTCCAGCGCCGGGCAGCTCGAGGCGTAGAACGACGTCGAGAGCTGTCCATATACGGCTGATGATTTGAACAAGTAGAAGGCAACGAGTAAGCAAAACTGACTGGCGTATTATATTAGTGTACGTGAACCAAACAAATACAAAACAAACTAAAAAGAAAAGAAAAAGGGAAAATTAAGAAAAATACATTAGTATCGGGTTGTATCCCCACCCGGTACTAATGTCACATTAGTACCCAGGCGGGTTGAACCGGTACTAATAGCAGTTGCCAACCAGTACTAAAAGTCGTTTTTCTAGTAGTGACTGCAAAAGCAAGTCTTCCAATAGGAGTGAAAGTGGTATAGGGAGATATTCATATTGACTAGTTATTGAGAAATATTTATGGGAGGACAGTAGGAGATGCTCTAAGATTCGAGTCTTCAACTCTGCATTGGTGCTCACAATTTTCAAACTTATTCTGGTACTCTACATTTCGTGTGGTATGGGCCATGCACCTCAACAGCTTGCATATTTTGATAACAACTAAGTCTGACTTTTTATTAAAAAAAATGTTGATCAATGTCCAAATGTTGATGGATTTTAAAGATGCATGGGCTTAATGTGGGCTTTAAGATGAGATTGTCATCTGCCTATAAGAAGACATATAGGGCCCCCATATGATGCTGCATGTACGTTCTCTAGGCCCGATATGATTAAGCACCATGCATGGTTTGAAATATTTTCTCCAACCCATTTCATCAATTTCATTGTGTGTGATTCATGTAGCCATTTGAGCCTCCGACCACGACAAGGCGATGTTTAAGTCACAGGGGTTCTCCACTTTCTTGAATACATGATGTATGTCCACACATGAGAAGGACGCACAATACGAAATTTTAATTACTGTACTCATTAAAGAGGAAGGACGAACGTTGTACAGTTTAGTGCAGTGTGACAACTACTTATATTTTTTAAAAAAATTACACAGTACAACGCGGACCCTCACAACACGCACGCACACTCACTCCTATCAACGCACGTACGCAAACCCTACCTCCATGAGTAGAGATGGCAATGGGTGCCCGAAACCCGAAACTCGACGGGTTTTTACTCCATTAGGGCACGGGGGTGGGTTGATTTTTATACCCGTGGGTCTACTAATGGAAAAAAAAATAAGACCCAGCGGGTTCGTGAGTATGGATTTGGGAACATAAAACCTGAATATGTGAACCCATAGGTTTTTTTTTACCCGGCTATATATCACCAAATAAACTAACATTTTAACTCACACCTCAATTTTAATGGCTAAATCTCAACTCTTGTATGCATGTACTATTTCTTATCGCGAGTTTAATTGTTAAACGATCTATACTATGCTTTCTTCTAACTCTATCCTTATCTCTTTCTCCCTGATGCAGGTGGCAGCGCCCCTGTGTGTGGCGGCGTGTGGCAGAGGGCGGCGGACCGGCGCGCGGCCCCGAGGAGCGGCAGACCGGCGCGCGGCCCCGAGAAGCGGCGACTGGCGGCGCACATCCCCGAGGCACGCAGCCCGGTGGTGCGCGGCCCCGAGGCGCGGCGGCCCGGCGGTGCGCAGCCTGAGGGAGAGGCGCGGACCTCCAACTGCGGCGGGCGCGGCCTCCTCGCCTCTCCCTCTGCTCCCTTCTCCACCGCGAGACGCCTGGCGCGAGCAGAGCTGTCTGGTGCGGCGGCGGCGTGGAGGAGCCTCGGCGCTGGTTGGCGCGACGCAGGGGAGCGGCGGGTGAGGACCCAGTGCGACGGCGTGGATCTCCCCGTAGCAGCTCAAGAGGGCAGCAAGCGTGTGCCAGTTCGATTTCGTTCGTCATTTTTGTTACATTTGTTAGTGATTTTTGTGAATTCAAATTGTTTTGTGAATGAATTCGGAACTTATGGGATGTGAATCTTATGTGAATTGAATTTGTATGAGTGTGAGGAGATAGAGTTGATTTGTATGAGCATGAGGAGATGAAATTGCGTTGAATAAATTTGTGTGATAGTGGAACGAGTTACTTTTAAGATGTGTTGAATCCAATTTATTCAACTTGTGAGTTTGTGTTTTTGATTTGGAGCTCAAGTTCCAGGACGGGAGACAGGGGATAGGGATAAGGGGATTGAGATGGGGACGGTGGGGAGCTTTTTTTTTTCTGGAAAACTCTTTAGTCTCGGGTCGTATTATGACCCGAGACTAAAGACCTTTTTAGTCTCAGTTCATTTACCCAGGACTAAAGAGGGACTTTTTGTCTCTCACTGTTAGTCTCGGTTGGCCTTTAGAGCTCTATGACTTTTACCAACCGGGACTAAAGGTGGGTTTCCTATACGTATGTGCCAATTTTGTTGTTTGATTTTGCACCCACAGACGACCCATGGGTACTCGTTAACCTGATGGTCATGGGTCTGGACCCAAAATTAAACCCGTCATGGGTCATGAGTTTTTTAATGGGAAATTTTTGTATTCGCGAACATGAGTTTGGGATGGCAAAATCCAACAGGTTTGTGCCTGTTGCCATCTCTATCTATAAGCACCTCCGAAGGACTGAGCACCCAGCAGATCTGGAGATTTTCGAAATCACCATTGACGCCTCGTTGTCGACGGGAACACCGCTTACCACTTAACACATAACGCCAGTACATTCTGAGAAAATCCCCAAAAATGTGCGAGCATCAGGATTTGAACCCTGGTAGGTAGCGTCCCACTGGACTATCTCACAAATAGATTGTGACTAGGCCAAAATGAACTGAGCCTGCAATTGGGCCTTAGACTATCTCCAGCAGCTCCCCCTTCCCAACCCCCATCCCCAAAATGAGGGAAAAGTTGGCACTGTTGCAGCTTCAACAATTTCCTCACCTTCATCCCCATTATGCAGCAACCGGCTTCTCATCCCCCACTCTCAGGTATTCTCTCTCATCTCCCTCATCTCCTCATCCCAACTACCCGTCCGCCTCCACCACTCCCGTCGTCCCCGCCGGCCAAGCCTCCTCTGCATCCCAGCCGGATCGCTGCATCGACGCAAGGTACGCGCAGCGGCCGCTCCGCGGCGACGCAGGGACCACACAGCAGGACGAGGCGGAGCCGGGCCGGAGAAGCGCTGGCGGCGGATCTGCGAGGACGAGGCGGAGCCGGGCCGGAGATGCGCTGGCGGCGGTGGTAGGGGTCGGTCGTCCTTCTCCTGCGGTGCCTCGTCTCCCACTCAAGGCCGACGGAGGTGTCTCGGGCTTCGTGGGCTGGCGCACGAGGAGGAGGCCGGGGACGGGAGCATGGGGCGGCGGCGGGGAACACGAACCCTAGCTCCTCCGGGCTGGATCCGACGGTCGCGGGGCGCGACGACATGCCTCAAGGCACCGCGGCGGCATGCCTCCTCCATCCCCCTCGATTCGGACAGCGGCGCGGCGCGAGGCGGGCAGGGGCCGACGGCGAGCTGCTCGCGGGAGCCAACCGTCGGAACCGCGCGTTGAAGATGGGCGACGGGGATGTGCGACGTTGCTGCGAGGGCGTGCCGTTTGGGCGTCCGACCCATTCTCTCTCTTTTGCTCATACCGGGCTTTGCAGTTGGGGGTGGGTATGCTTGTTGTGGACAGTCTTAACCATCAATATAGGCAAACAAGCATTTTCGCTAGAGGTGACAAGGCCGAAATAAACCTGCAATTGGGCCTAAACCATCAATAGAGTTTTTTTTTTTAGAGCAACCAATCACAGGGAGTAGTGCCATGGAGTTAACTCCTTTCACATCTGATATAATTCTTTTTAAAAATGAACTTGGCAAGTCAGCAAAATTGCTGATCAGGCATAAAATTTAATACACACGAAACTCCATGAAACTCTTATGATATCAAATTGGTATTAGTTAGAATTGTTATGAAAACAATATATTTTCATACTTGATACTTTTTCCATAATTTAAACAAATTTAAAATAATTTGATGATTTAAGATAAACTCAAAATCTCTTCGGGACAAGGAAGCACTCAAAAGAGAAATGAGAACGTGAGAAGCTCGATCTAGTCACTGCAGGTAGCACCCACAAACGACACGATCCACGCATTACTTAAAACCACCTAGAGACAAAAAGGAAGACACTGTACGCATGCATGCTGACAGGCTATGGAACACTGTGTCCTTTTGCAATGCAAACACCACGACTCACGGGATATTCAATTAGGAACAGGTGAGCCGGGGCAGAGGTGTCCCGGCGTGGTTGGATTGGTGGCACGGATTTCGAAAATATGTGACTAATTGTATTCAAACACTAATATTTTTTTAAAGGTTTAACTAAATTAAAATCCGATTGCATATTAATATTTCTTGTAATTAAATCTACAAAAACAAGATATCACATGACTATGTTTAGTCACAAAACAAAAAAATATATAACAAAATTTCTTAAATGTTTGGATTCAACCATATCAAATTTTGATTATGATCAAATCATGAGAATGATGAAATCATAGGTAAGTTATATTTTGATTTTAATATATGAAATAAGATATTACTTAACTATGTTTCGTCACAAAATAAAAATAGCAACTATGTTATTTTTATTTTTGTGATGATCAAATATGTTATTTTCAATTTTGTGACCGCACGCACAGACGCAACAATTAAATCGGTACACGTAGACGCGTATATGTAGACCCCAGATCATTGTAATCAGCAGCTAGCACCGAGGTCAACGGCAACACAGCTAGTTGAGCAGCCTGCACTTCTTTCTGACCTCAAAAAGTGCAATCCTAACATTTGGAAAAAAATTCCACAAAAAGTGTAATTTTATTTAGAAAATATATTTAATTACTTGTCTAATTAAGTAATCAGATACGATTTGCATACCAAAACTTACTGCATGTGGCTAACAAATGAGAGTATTAGAATCTTTTCGTATCACCACTAATCTGTCTTAGAAAAATTAAAATTACACTTTTTATGAGACGGGGAGTACTCATTAAAAAGGAGGGATGATGTACACTGTGACAGCCGCTAATAAACGCTACAAATAGATTGTGACTAGGCCAAAATGAACTGAACCTGCAATTGGGCCTAAACCATCAATATATTGGCTCGCTAGATGGGCCTTGCTAAGCAAACAAGCATTTTCGCTAGTGGTGACAAGGCCAAAATAAACCTGCAATTGGGCCTAAGCCATCAATAGAGATTCTTTTTTTTTTGAGAGCAACACCATCAATTGGCTCGATAGATGTGCCCTGCTGAGCCAACGAACATTATTCATCACACGGAGTAGTGTTATTATGGGGATAAAACTCCTTTCACATCTGATAAAATTTTCTTCATAAATGAACTTGGCAAGTCAGCAAAATTGTTGATCAGGCATAAAATTGAATACACATGAAACTCCATTGAGACTGATTTTATGATATCAAATTGGTATTAATTAGAAATGTTATGAAACAATATATTTTCATACTTGATAATTTTTCCATAATTTAAACAAATTGAAAATAATTTGTTGATTTAAGATAAACTCAAAATCTCTTCGGGACAAGGAAGCACTCAAAAGAGGAAGGAGAACGTGAGAAACTTCAGTTACAGGCTTACATCACCCACAAACGCCCACGATCCACAGAAGAAAGACACTGCATACGCATGCATGCTGACAGGCTATGGAACTGTGTCCTTTTGCAGACACCACGACTCACCGCACACACAGACGCAACAATTAAATTAATTAAATCGGTACACGTAGACGTGTAGGCCCCAGATCATTATACTCAGCAGCTAGCACCAGGGAAGCACACACTGGTGGTTGACCATATTGCATTTTGTTCTGACCTCGCCGTTCGTTCCGGTGAGGACGCCCAACTCCGACATCTTCGTCATCGCCCTCTTGAAATCCTCGAAGAAGAGGGTCTGGTTGGAATTGTACTTGTCCACGAACGGCTTCACGTCGATGCGGCTCGTGAGCACCTGGTCGGACTGCAGCAGGCCGCGGTTGGCCACCAGGTTGCCGTAGTAGCGGTTGTCGAACTCCGTCGGCGTCTGCTCGTCCAGCGACGCCATCGTGGTGCCATTCGAGCATCGTGCTTGGTTGAACTGGCATTTCGCCTCGCCGATGGTGTGCGCGCCGGAGAGAGCCACCAGCTCGCCCTCGGTGAAGCCCTTCCTCTTGAACGCGTCGATGAGCGTCGTGAGGTTGGAGCTCGGCGACGGGAGGTCGCTGTTCGCTGCGGTCTGGTTCGCCGTCTTCGAGTCAAGACGGCCGAGCCGGAGCGGCCAGGCTGGTCCCTTGAGCTGCAAACGCATACATGTTAAGATAATAAACAGAAACTGCACGTGTTTGTAATGGTATCTATATATAGCTCGTACGGCGACGACTGCTGTCCGCGTGGCGAGGGCGAGGATGTCAGCGCAGGAGACGACGCCGGGGCATTTCTTCTCGACCTCGGCCTTGATCCGGTCGATGAGCTCGAAGCCGCGTAGGGAGTCCTTGTTGGGGTCGGCTTTCTTCTCGCTCGACATTATTATTGTTCCCTTCAAATCGACGACGTCGTCCAGAAGAACAGAGGCGTCGCAGCCCTACATTCACAACCAAATTTAGTGAACGTCATATATACATGTGTCACAACTAAGATATACTCATAATTATATTAACATGCATTTCAGTGAATTTCGAGTCTTCAAGCTATAGGATCGCCGGCCACGTTAATTAATTACATACCTGAACGAAGCAGTCGTGGAAGAAGAGGCGGAGGAGCGAGGCGCCCATCCGGCGACCGCCAAGGGATGATGTATCGTTGAACAATGTACGGTTCACCTGATCTGAAATGACTGTATCCAGCTGCTGCCTGCACTTTGTGGGGTAGAAGTTCTCCGAGAGCTCCCCGTAGGCGGCGGAGGAGAGAAGGAGAAGCGCTAGGAGGAGGAAGTGGCCGCCGGCGGTGGACGACGCCATGGTGCTCGCGCGGAGTACTCAGGTAAGCCTGCTTGCTAGTATAGCTAGCTAGGCGACTGCATTTGTTTGCAGCTGGGGATAACTGGCACGAGCTCAGATGTCTGTATGGTGGCCCTATTTATAGAGAGTGCCATTTCGTTTGTTGCATACCTTATTGGACTCCTAATTCTCCCCTATAGCTAGTGGCTAGTGTCCATGTGGAAGGAGATCTGGGGAAGTTATACGGTGCGTGATTCTGTCCTGAATATTCTGCATCCGTTTGTAGTTGCTTATAGGGTACAACTACAAGCAGTTTGCCAGCCTGCAGACTGATCACATATTATTAGGATGTTAATCCTTTTCCCCCAGATTTTTGCTCGCCGTGATGAATACCCTGTGACCTCTACAATTGTGATCCAACCATTACAGATTTGCAGGTACGACGCTTATATTCACCTCATTTGATGAGCGCCAAGTTATACATTAAGACGACACAGTAGTACTACCTTGATGCATCTAGCACAGCAATGGTAAGTCGGAAATTACCCAAAGACTACTGCTTTTGCCTCAACAACAAACGAAACATGCTTTGACTAAATGCTATAGCTCGTGCACGCATGTCATAATAATTAACCCAATAAGCAACCCAACAATAGCAGTCCGACGTGCCAGTGGAGCGGCCGGCCTAATTCTCACCATATATGCTGGCAACTCGCAGAGTCACAGCCTCACAGGTCGTCGCCTCTCCAGCTTCAACGTACTAGCATGATGCAAAGGCTCGTGCGACGCGCGGTTTACTAAACTAACGCGCGGTTTACTAAACTACTGCTAAAGCTGACCTAACATTAAGCTAGCTAATTAATCTTTATGTGCCAAACGCAACCTCCTCAGTTATATACTTATATATACCTTAATACCTGCAGAATATAATGCCAAGTACCTTGAGCAACTTACAGTAATTTTAAAGATCCTATACATCTCAACTCCAGCTAGCACGGCCGGCCAGGAGAAGCACTCGGCGTTGCGCGCAACTAACATTCATACAGATGCAGTTGTGCGCGCGGGCTGATGACTAGAAGAAAACGTAGCTAAATTAGACAATTGAAGGTAATCCTTGGTATCCATTTGATTAATACTATTCACATATAATGAACCTGTGCATTATTTGCTCGTACCACTAAATTTCATTTTTTATTTTACAACAAGGAGAATTGCAGCTAATTATAGAAGCTACAGCCGCCAAATTTATATACTCATAAAAAGCAACTAGTTACTCTTTTTTTCAATCCATATTTGTACGACCTTCTATTTACGAGAGGTCAAGGCTGGCTGATTTCTAGCATCTTTTGTTCATAATTTAATAAATGGGAGCGTATCAGGTGGAAACTAAGGTGTCTATGCAAACTTTGGAAACTACAATCATGATCATAGGATTCCCATCCGATAACTAGGGAGAGAGGTGGGAGCATTTCTCACTTAAACCCTCCCACCGTTAGCAAAAGAAAACAAAGTTTTGCAAAAACCCCTCTCCAAATCATGACTACCTACACGATCTGTTCGGCATGTCGCGTCAGTTCGTCTGCGATGACTGACGCCGCCATGGTGACCTCCGCCGCCGAGCCCGACGCCGCCGCAATGAAGTCCGCCACCAGATTGGAGTCCGCCGCCGCCAATGAGACTGCTGCATGCTAGGGACGCGAGGCCGAGCTACTTGCCAAGGTCGCTGGTGAGCTGCCAACCGACGATGACGACGACGATAGGCGGCGCATCGACGTGGTCGTGCAGCATCTCCCCACGGCCGCCATGAGTTGCCTGCCGCCACACGTAATCCATTCCACCGATCCCCAGCGATCCACAACGCGCTGAGCATATGCATGTACAGCAACACAAGATGAATTTCGTGATTCCGTCCCTCTGATGCTTGAGCTAGCACGTGCAATTCGATTGAAGAGGAGATGTACATCGATCGAACTCCAATCTGGCGGCGGACTTCATTGCGGCGACCGAGGAGCTTTCCCAGGCGCGCGGCGCCCTGCTTTCTCTATAGGCACGGCCGGCCGGAGTGCATGGCGTCTGGGCGTCCGAGCCCACACGCGTGAAGCGCCGGCGGCGACCATCACGGAATGGCGGCGAAGGGAAAAACGAAACGTCCGCCTCGCGGAGTCACGCGTGTGGGATAGGAGCGGACGTGCGGCCTGGGGATCAGGAGGCGGGGGTGTTTTTTGCAAAATTACTGCATAGGTGAGGGGGATTGGCGGGCGGGTTTTTGTAAAATGACACATCTCTCTCCGTGGTCTTTAGATCTAGATCTTACGTCTCTGATCGTAGTTTGCATAGTTTGCACAGGTAGACTGGTTTGCACCTGATACGCTCTCTTAATAAATATGGTTACCATACACACCAAAATATCAAATGACTCTTTCTACTTCTGTGAAATAATAGTGCATAACACTTCTGTTCCAAAGTTGATGTATTCCAAGAAGTCCAAATTACCTTTTAATGATCTTTGCCATTATTTTGTACAACAAATTACTTATATTTTTTTAATATGCAATGGTATTGTTTCTTAAATGTTACATACTCCCTCTCCTATGAAAGTACAATTCTAGAATTTTAAAAATCCCATAACAATGTAATACTGATAATTAGATGTAACTACTTGCACTGGTCGGATTTGATTTGCATGTCAAAACTTATTGCACATGACCAACAAACAAGGGTATATGAGTCTTTTCACACCACCACTAACCTATTTGAAGAAAATTAGAATTCCACTTCTCTTGCCGGAGTGGTTATGTATCTTTAATTACAATATTATCATTATCTATAACTCCTATATAGGAGCTCCCCACTAGGGAGTTCTCTCAACATGCAAGCATCCCACCTCAACAGCCCCACTAAGACCATGACATCCAGTGGTGGGCCCCATTGTTTGAACTAGCTAAAAAATGTTATAACTCAAAAATCAAAAAACCAAATTAAATTCTGATTACACCATTGGATTCCTTTTAATAAATCCTTCAAAACAAGATCTCATATGAATATATTTTGATAAAATGACAAATAGGCCCCATCGATGGTAGTTGGTATAGAGTAAAGTGAAAAATAAAAAAAGAATGAAAAAAGGAAAAGGAAAAGGAAAAAGAAGAAAGAAGAAAGAAAAAGAATAGGAGGGTGATAGTAATATTCTAACTCATAGATTTCTCCTACATACTCGCGGCAACGCGCAGGGAATTGAGGAATATAAAGGAATAGCAGCGTAGATAGTCCTAGCAGAAACATAACGATCGGATCTTTTTTCATTTGACATCATGAAATATATCCATTTTTATACTAAATAGCTATTCAACATGTGAGTAGGCCCGGCACCACCCCTAAACTACGCTTAAAAAAGTGTAAGTTATGGTTTCTAAAGTTCCTTTTGGACGCTGACAATCCGTGAAAGGGAAATGTTATTGTAAGAGAGATATGTTATTGTAAGAGAAATCGTGCAAACTGCAAATAAATCTAGGTGAATTTTGGTGAAATACCACCGTGACTTTAGTATGTCATCATGCTAACACACGGTAACACCGATTACTCTAGAGTTTAGGGCTGCATCAACGCGCGTGGTGTTCAAACCTAGATCAAAGAATTACCAACGGCGGCGATGAGGTTGCCGAGGTCGCCGAAATTCTCTCTTATGATCAGACGCGCGAGGTTGCCGAAATTCTCTCTTACGATCATTGCATTTTTCTTAATTCCCGCAGCAACACGCGGGTGAGATTCCCCTAGTTGTTAATATATAGGAGTACGTTATAAAGCTAAGTAGAGCTAAAATGTACAATGAGACCGACCTATCTATTAACAAAATAGAATATGTGGAAAACATGAACAAGTGTTGCATATGAAAAGAACAAAATTTATTTGATAAAAAAATAAAATAAAATTTTCTAAGTTGCCATATAACAAAAAATTACATATTTTAATTTGTTCTATAATTTTTATTTTCAATATTTTCTCTAATGCAAGGGGCAAATTCCCTAGATTTAGCTAGAAATTTTTGGACAAGGGTGCATGGGCCTGTTTAGTTGGGTAGAAATTTGTGGAGTCCCCTTTCAAGGCCTATCAGGAGTATCAAATATAGACTAATTACAAAACTAGGATGGACGGGAAATCGCAAGACAAATCCATTAAAACTAATTAATAATCCGTGATTAGAGATTGTTTACTGTAGCATGATGTTGTCTAATCATGACATAATTAGGCTTGTTAGATTCGTCTCAAAAAATTAGGAGGGTTATGAAATAGGTTTTGTCAAATTAGTGTATGAAGATTGATGTTAAAGAAATTTTTGCGAACTAAACATGGCCTATCTGTGTATATTCTCAACCTTTTTTAGAGGATATATGGCAGTTGTGTAGATAGATAGACTCTAAGGGCTCAGTCGGCTTAATATAGGCCCAGCCTGGGGAAGCAAAGGGCTACCAAGTATGGCCCAGTCGCTGGAGATTTTGTTTTCTTGCCTTTTCATTTTCTTTCAACTTTGTTTGTCAATGTCATTATTAAGGTACTGACTTCTTTCCGGTTGGCCACTATTGCCATGGATTTGAGGAGCAGCACTAGGTGGATTGGATCTGCAGAAGTTAGAGGAGGGAGGGAGAGACAAAGAAGAGAGGTGAGGAGGAGGATAACAGCGAGTGGGGTTTTAGGGACTTGTTCAAGGGCCACATGGCGCCGACATCCACGTGGAAGGCCTCTCCCTTGTGCAGCCATTGCTGGCCCCGCAGGCTACCGCATGGATGTCGTTGTGCCTATGGTTCTAGTCCCGCTGCCGCCATGGTGGTCGTGCACGCCCATGGTGCTGCATCTGGGTGTGCGGTAGCAGACCTAGGCCCGCCACACATGACTTCGCTTCGGCCACACCAATGTTGCTCGGTTACACCAATGTGCCGCCTCGACTAGGGATCTAGGGTGGGGAAGGTGAGGAGGATGTTGCAGCCAGAGGTAGAGAGAGGGTGCGAGCGGTGTGCGTAGTGAGCGGTGGAGGCATAGCTGTGGCCGGGGGTCGAGTGGATCAGGATCTAAGGAGGCCGAGGGGAAAGACGGACAAATGGGAGTGGAATGGAGGTGTTACGGTTTCAGTGAGCGCTATTTTATATCAACAGGGGCACAATCAGAGTCATACAATCGACATCAGACGGCTAAAATTTGTAGGGCTATCTGGGTCGAAACGGACCTTATGTTCCTTTCGATGCTTAACGTTTTTCTTTTCCTTTTCATTTTATTGCGCCATTGTAAAGTAACACATAAAAATAAGTATCTTATACACCAACTCATTTTTTTATATATAACATACTACATATAAGTTGTATTGTCGATTTTTTTTTAAAAATAAACCGATTTTACTATTTTCTATATGTTAAATGAATTTCTACATGGTTATCTAGATTAATCCAAATTGAACTACATGTGCACCTAATAAGATACCAGATCACACAAATTATAATTAGGCAAATATGTTCCAGTCTAGTCCATGTCCTGGAGATAGATGAAAAATCGAATTGTCTTCTAGGGACAATTCAAACCTATTTCATCAAATTACCACATTATAATTAAAATAATATCCTAATTTAGTTAAGGAAGACTACAAATTGAAATAAAAACATATTGTTGATCCATAACCTTGTCGTAAAAAATTATATTATTTTAGTAAGTAAGACCATACATGTTAAATGTGGTTTCCATTAGTGATTGTGATAGTAGATCATCACATCATTAAAATTTAAATGTGACAAGAAAAAGATTTTTTTACTAATTTGGGTGTTCAGAGACATGTCTAAACTACCACATGATTAATAATACTATTCAGAGATGTTGTACAAATTCATAGTGATGCATTGCATTACACTAATGACTCATTTTATTTTATTGTCACTAATATAGGTGTCTCCTTTATCTGCTTTTGACATAGTGGTGTATATAGATTTTTAAGCTAATTGTTGGTGCATAATGTTTATACCTAAGTGCTTGAACACCACTACTTGTGGAACACTCGTCACTGGCTTCTCACAAGGAGCATAATCAGTTCAAACTACGGTTGAAAATCAAACATATGTGACTTTTCATGCAAAGTTATCTATGCGCACAGTTTGTGGGACATGAATCAATAACCCCTAGCCTCACCCATTATGTCCATAAGGTCCCATATATATAAGGTTCATTGTTGATAGCAATGGGATTTTTACTTATTTTGATATTTGTTGGCCCAAACTTTTGATAGGGCTTTCGCCATTTGAATGACTTTAAATCTAAAATTTCTCAACTCTAAAGTTATAAATATCACTGTGAGCTATCCATGCTTTGCATTACAATTCTATATATGTTTGACATACATTTCATTAAACCATTTGGGCTATGGGTTTAAAACAGAATCAGTATTCTCATAATTTCTTCAACATAGATGTATACATAGTCTACATAGTGACACACATGTGTTGCACATATACCTCAAGTTATTATTTTCCATATTACCAATGGTACAAATACATAATTTATAATCATATATTGGTGCACTTTGAGATATTTTTTTATAATGACAGACTTTGGTAAATTTGATCCAGATTTGTGGTTACAATTTAGGTTATCTTTAATAATGACATATGTGGGTAATTTACATGTAAATTTAGATGTTATTGTAGATAAATTTTTGTGAGGACGTAGTTATATGAATGTACTTTGTTTTTTCATATGAAAATTTTGGATAATTTAGATATAGATTTAGGAGGTTAGTATAGACTGTTTTTCATAATGGTAGATGTGGGAGGGATTTTTTTAACAAAACATGATAGATGCAATGACTATGATCATTAGAGTCTGTTGGATCCATGACCAGATGTATCTTCCTTTTTGAGAAGTTCTCTTATTAATATATTATCCTGTCACGTAAGGATTATCATCGAAACTTGAAAAGAAGCCTACAATTACTAATTAGTAAGATTTTTTTGTTGACTTGTGAATAAATAATACTTTTTGAAAACCTTGAAATATGAACTCTTATTAATACAGAAAGTCACAATAAAAAAATGTGATATTTTGGATAACTTTTTGAATAAGACGGATGATCAAACTTAGGATAAAAAAAGTCAAACAAATTAGAATTTCGAACGAAGAGAGTACTTTGGCAACTTGACATCAACAGACTTGTATTTAATAGGCTTGAGACTCACCCATTCTAACCATTGGCCCCCATAGCATACAGAGGTGAACTTTTGATCAAGTTCTTATTATTCTCCCATGCATATGGTTGGCTACCTTTTGAAGCCAACCATGCGACTGCGACACACTCACACACATACTTCTCCATCACAAAGTACCTCCTACTGTTGGAGTACATATGATCGAGGGGCCAAGGGGGTGTCTTGTACTCGTAACGATACACGCTGGCGAAGCACAATCAGCGGCTGTTGACGACCCTGCAGTTGGCCCTGATCTGGCCGGCGCTTCCGGTGAGCGGGCTGATGTTCCCCATCTTTATCATGGCGGTGACGAAGTCGGCGGCGAAGAGGGCCGGGTTGGAGTTGTACTGCTGCACCAGCGTGTCCTGCGACCCGCCGTTGAAGAGCTCCTGGTCCGAGTGCAGCAGGCCGCGCCTGACGAGGAGGTTCGCGTAGTAGGCGTTGTCGAAGACCAGCTGCGTCTGCACGTCGAGCGGCGCCAGGTTGCCGTCTCCAGATCCCTGCGCGGCGGGGCAGCCGCCCCGGCGCAGCGTGGCGAACGCCGCGTCGATGTTGGTGTCGTTGTAGATGTGGTCGCGGAAGTTCTGGCACTGCGAGAAGCCGATGGTGTGCGAGCCCGAGAGTGCCGTCAGGTCGCGCGCGCTCAGGCCCTTGTTGCCGAACGCCGAGATGAGTGTGGCCAGGCTGGACGTCGGCGCCGGGAGATCGCTGTTCGCCTGGCTCAGGCTCGCCGTCGTCGAGTCGCGCCGGCCGAGAGGCACGGCCCAGTTCGGCCCGCCGAGCTGAACAATAACAGTCGAAATTAAATGAGCGCAAGTGTGACATTGTGCACGTGTGCGTATATGTTATAGAGGTGTACCAGGAAGGTGCCGTCGCGCGCGGCGAGGGCGACGATGTCGGCGCAGGAGACGACGCCGGGGCAGACGGCCTCGACGTTGGTCTTGATCTGGTCGATGACCTCGTATCCGCGGACGGAGTTGTTGTTGGGGCCGGCGGTCTTCTCGCCGGTAAAACTCCCAGTGTCGTCCAGAAGAATCGAAGCGTCGCAACCCTGAACGAAGCAGTCGTGGAAGAAGAGCCTGAGGAGGGAGGCGCCCATCCGGCGCTCGGCTTGGATGGCCGAGTTCATGGTGGCGCGCACGATGAGCTCCAGCGTCGGGCAGCTCGTCTGGTAGAACGTCGGCGAGAGCTGCTGCCCGCACGCCGCGGAGCACAGGATTGAAAGGGCGAACAAGCAATGCAAGGCCCTGAAGCTGGACGAAGCCATGGCCAAATTTCACAAACAATTTAGCAAGCTTAATTAGCTTGGCTAATAGTTCAGTAGCTCGGTTGCTTAAGCTTTAACTTTGAATGGAATGGCATGCAAGAGCTGCCTCTTTTTATAGTGCTCCTACAGCGTTTGCATGCATGCAAAAGGCCATGGCAGCAGTCCATGCCAAGTCAGAGTTAGGCCACAGGATGCGGAAACTTAGGGCAAGTTCGACGGCATTTCTCTTGTGGTTTGACAAAACAGCCACTAAATCACACAGATGCCAGAAACTTGTTACTTGTATATTGCTCGAAAACAAAGAGACTATCATAGACACATATGCGCGCAAATATAGAAGGTACAGTGGGGCTTGTCCTGACGGGAGATCGTAATCAGAGCAGCTGCTTCGAATTAAGTTTGACGTTCCATGCTTCGGTAGGCCTTCTGCGTGCGTAAACTAATTCGGATGTGAGCTAGTGGTCACTCATGGAGCTGTGATGCTTGCCCTATGCCGTACACTTTAATTTCATGATGAGACATGAGAAAAGTTGGAGAGGGATATACTACAATAGATGACGTGTGTCAACAAGTTGCGATAAGATGAACGCAAAAAAAAAAAAAAAAAAGTTGCGATAAGATCGAATCCGCAGATCTGCAAGTAACACATGGTCATTGACAGTGCCGTATGTAATTGAAAAGGGTTTCAATGATCATCGATTGATTAGCCAATAAACTACCAAGATCTTTAGAAAACTTGGTGGTACAAGTCATGCTCGTTAGTAAGTTTTCTAGAAAACTTAGTTCGTCGAGTTATTATGCAAAAAAATTGTAAATCTTAGTGGAAGAGTTTTTTTTTGAATTTTTTCGGAGAAGTTTTTCAAAAAAATAGTTGGTGGACAAAGAATAACTAATATCTATAATACGGTTTTGTGAAATTTTTGAACATGTCAAGTTTTGAGAAGTTCTCATAACAACGTCCTCCTAAAAGTTTTCCTCAAAAGTTATGTAGAGAAGGAGTTATCTGCGTAAAACTTAGTTGAACAACTTATTCCAAAAATTTATTTACATATACTTCAAATGAAAAATATTTCTCTAAAGATGCTCTCATGACAAAAAAACATATATACTGATAAGTTGTACTGAGAAATTTATTTGTCAAAAAAGGGTTATGCCAACAAGTTATGTGTATAAATTTAAAATGATAATTTTTAATGCTGAAAACGCCATTTGATTCACATTTCCTCTCTTCACTATTTATCGGCCACCTCATAAACTAAAGTTGCACTACTACACAAAATATTTGTAGGAGCCAGACCTTTTTTTTAGGAGTGGGCGAATTTGCCGTCCGATCTAAGAAATCCAAGTGACACTGTAGCAACGAAATCCGCACCTACAAATCATTTTTGGGAGCGGGTGATGGGATCATCCGCACCTAAAAATGATTTTTAGCTGCGGATGATTTTTAGGTGCGGATGACCCCATCACCCGCTCCTATATTTCCAGGAGCGGGTGATGGCGTCACCCGCACCGAAAAATGATTTTTAGGAGCGGGTGATGACATCACCCGCTCCTAGAAATTGATTTTTAGGTGCGGGTGACGTCATCACCCGCACCTAGAAATGGTCTCGTGAAAAAAGTTCATAACTTTTGCATATGATCTCAGATGAACACAAATTTTATATGAAAATTTTATAGCTCGACGAGACCTAAAATTTTGTAGTTGACAACTTTTTCATTTGAGATTGTTTAAAATTTCAAAATATCCATTTAAGTTCGATGATATGTTCACAAAACATATATCTCTTATATAGTTTAATGGAACTATATGAGAGGTATATAAGATTTGTGAAGAATGTCACTATCACTATACCGAATGAGCAAATGATCAAAATAAAAGTTGTACATATTGAGAAGTTATGAAACTTTGTAGTTGAAAGTTTTTTTAATATGAATTACTTTTGTCAACGAAAAGTACCTCTGAATTTTTGAAATTTGAAATTTTCAAAGGACCTCAAATGGGGAAACATTCAAAATAAAAGTTGTAGATCTTGAGAAGTTATGAAATTTTGTAGTTTACAACTTTTTTATTTGGAATCATATTGTTAACGAGATTCAAATTTGAATCTCTGAAATTTGAAATTCAAAATTTGTAAATGACCTCGAATGGAAAAACTCTCAACATGAAAGTTATAGATCTTCGAAAGTTATGAAACTTTGTAGTTGACAAGTTTTTAATTTAAATACCTTTGAAGACTCAAAAAAGCAATTAACACTCGACGTAGTATAATATGAGTAGAATAAAAAGGGGATATGGATGCATATGAGTGTGTGGTGCAGTGGTAAGGGAGGCTACGTGCGAGGCAGGAGGTCGTGGGTTCGATCACAGCAGCCGCGAAGCGGAGTGACTTTTGCGAAAAATGCCATTTCGATCATTTTAATGCAGTTTTCAAACTTTATTTTTAATCTATTTCTAGGTGCGGACCACCCCGTCACCCGGCCATTTCGATCGTTTTAACGCAGTTTTCAAACTTTCTTTTTAATCTATTTCTAGGTGCGGACCACCCCGTCACCCGCACCTAGAAAAATGCCATTTCGATCGTTTTAACGCAGTTTTCAAACTTTCTTTTTAATCTATTTCTAGGTGCGGACCACCCCGTCACCCGCACCTAGATATCGATAGGTGCGGACTACGACGTCAACCGCACCTGGAAATGCGTTTCCAGGTGCGGGTCGAGATTACCCGCTCCTGGAAATCGCTATTTCTAAAAGCGACAGCTAGGAGCGGATTTGGCGCCCGCACCTGGAAATGCAATTCCGCCCGGTGCTAAAAACGTTTTGTGTAGTAGTGTTGGCATGGCAAATGGCACCCTATACATTTAATTAAAATGATTCCCAATTGAACTCGCCAAAGATATTGACGGCCAAACTGCCCGATATAGGACTCAAGCATCATGTGAAGTCAAATCTCATGAATTCTTTTAGAGCGGAAAGAGTACTATATATCGTGTGGTTTCCAGAAAGGAATCTGTTTACCGTCCTCTTGATGCACCAAATTTCACTCTGGATCTCCGCCAAGTGTGAGTACAATTACCGTGCAAATTTTGGCCGTGAGTGGAAGAAGGAAGGAGGCCAACGATGAATAGTTTGACAGGACTGATCACATCGAAGAAATAGGAGGTACAACGACTGAAGTGAACTGCGAAGTCAATATATATAATTGTGTTCCCAATCAACTCCCAAGTCAAAATGGCAACCATGGAGCTGTTATTCATGGACACGCAGCTTCAGAGTGCTTCAGCTCCTAACCCCAGTTTGTTTATGCTTTATTTGATCCATGTGCCTTCACTACGAGGGAATGGACCTCCTAGTCATGTTTTTACATTAGTACCGGTTATATTGACACCCAGTACTAATGTGCACATTAGTACAGGGTGGAGAGGGAAAGCCCCGACACGCTTCCTGTGACACACAGACCCGGTACTAATGTGACACATTAGTACCGGGTGGTGTCTAGGACATTAGTACCGGGTGAGAAAACAACCCGGTACCAATATACCCACCTGTTCGACGCCGTCTCCTCCCGTTCTTTATTTTATCTCCCACCCCGTCGTCCTCATCCTCATCTATCTTATCTCTTTTGCTTTTCTTCCTCTCTCAGCCTCTCACTCTCTCCTCTATCTTCTCCGTAGGCTAGAAGGAGTGGCGCAGCCCGCCGTGGCGGGCACCGACGAGCGCGCGGGCACAGCCAGGCGCGGCGCGCAGGCGCCGGCGGGCGTGGGCACGACCGCGGCCTCCCCAGTGCGCGGAAGATTGAGGAATTCGTGGTGATTTCTCCCAATCATCCACAACTGTTCTTGCGAGATCTAGTTCAATTTGTGTATGCATTTCTGAATTTGTGTATGTTTTTCTGTGAATCTTGTAAGATCTCTTCTTAGTTCTTTGTAATGTGAGATTGTAATTCTTGTACATGTGAAATTTGAATGAGAAATTTGTGGTTGAATCTTGGTTCATTGAATTGTTCATGTGAAGAAGAAAAGAAAAGAAATACCCGAAAAAAAAGAAAAGAAAAAAAGGCAGGGGACATCACTGGATGGAGGACGACGGAGACGGGGACGAGAGCGAACGGAGACGGACAAAAGACTCACATTAGTACCAGTTATTGTGACCCGGTACTAATGTAACCTTCACATTAGTACCGGCCAGCTAGTACCGGGTCCAAAAGCGGTACGGGTTTTGGATCCGGCACTAAAGATTGTTTTTCTTAGTAGTGTGCTTCTCCATCGTACGAATCACCGTTTTCAATTAGTAGGGTTTTGGCTTCTATGCAGACTTCTGGCTGGGAGATTCTAGTAAATTAGGGTATCAGCCGGCCAGACGGCTCTCGTTTGTGCCTCAGTTATCATCATTGGCTCGTTGCACATTTTTCGTCTCTATTCGGGGCCAGAAGTTGCGTACTCCCTCCGGTTTGATAAAAGAAGTCGTTTTGGATAAGGTTTGAGTCAAACATTAGGAATATAAATGATGAATAACTTTTAAGTCGTTGAGTTTAGAAATGTGAAAATCATATCAATAGATTTGTTTTAAAATTATTTTCATAAAAGTATACATGTATAACTTTTCAATAAAAATTTTTATAGAAAAGAGAAGTTAAAATTGTATTTTGGGGACCGTGTCGCTGTCCTAAACGACTTCTTTTACCAAACCGGAAGGAGTATGTAACTACAGTATGTATTGCTTGTGCGGACAGTGGTCGTAGTCGTAGCTCTCGTTCCAGCTGGGGTATCACGTCTGGTAGCACGTCACGGATGCTAGAAAATGGATTTTGCATGTTCCTATCCAGTCGCGCCACGCCGCCAACGTTAAATAATCCACAACGTGCACGTGCAGCACGCCACCATGATTTGAACATTACTTTCCGGGTCAGAGAAGGCCGGCTCGCGCTGCCGTCAATGGTCACAGACTCACTATTACTCCGGCCACTCTCACATGTCAGTAGGCAACATACTCCATCTGTTCCAGTTTGTTAGTCGTTTTAGCAGCTTCCATTCAAAGTAGCATGTTTGTATATGGGTGAGCTTCCGTCTAAATGCAGCGAATCTTGCATGTATCTGGTGAAGATTAAAACGACTAACAAATTGAGGCGGTTCGGTTGGTAGAATGAATAGTACTCGGCTGGTAGATTGAATAATATTTTGTGAGAGGAAATAAGCCAAAACAAGCTGAGGTATGCCAAGTCTGTACCGAACAGTAGTTATTAAGGTCGGACCGTAAAAGAGCAAATCAGAGTTTTTAACGATTTGATTCTTTTAAAAGACCGTCTGTGCAATCAAACCGATAAACCTACGGTTTTTTTCTGAAACTGGTGAACGGGGCGGTTCCTTGCGAACCCAACGGACAATGGGACCTTATCTTTTGACGTTACATGCATTTATCTCTTGGTATTGGGACTGCAGCTGCATTTATCTTTTGACGTTCAATGCATTTCTTTTTCTTTCTACTGTTTTGCATCGCGTGCAACGGATGGCTGCCGTCACCGCAGCCGCCGGCGCGCAGTGGAGCAGGGTCGGCCTGCCCTCTCCTTCTGCCGGGACCTTGGCTAATGTACCGTTTAATTCGGTGAAATTTTGAGAAAAATGGTGAAAATTTTGCATTGAGAAGCGTATTATGTGAGAGGTGAAACAGTCTACGATACGAAAAATTTTGAGACTTTTGGGGAACTAAACTGGGCCTGTAGATTCCGTGAGGCGGCGGCACCGATTAAGGATGGTAATGGATTAAGTTCCGAGCGGATATATGTAGATTTTGAGTTCGCAGGTTGCTGGTTTAGTGTAAAATTTCACCCACGAGTTCGTGAATTCAGAAATCCGTAACACGGATTTTAGACGGATTTTTAGATTTCGCCCGCGGATGCCTATTGGAGCTCCGAAAATTTGAGCCTAACAAGCCCACATAAGAAACCTATTTTTATTTCACATGGTGATGATGATTCCACCATAATTGATGAATGATAAATTGTCCACTGTTATTCATTTGGAGAACTATGGGTGTTGATTTGTGTTGTTTTCCAGTTATATTGAAGTGTCGGTGTGGTGAATTTCTTATTTTTTTATGTGTGATGTACTGATATATTTTGTGTTCTTGTTTGTAATAATAAAAAATGTGGGTGATGTTTTTGTAATCTGGAATCTCAAATTTGAATGCATTATGTTATTGCTGATTTATGAAGTTTTTTCTGGGTTTTTGATTATCCATTGGGTTTTGGATATCCGTGAGTTTAGGTTTGGATCTGAATTTTCACCTAAATTAGTTTTTGAGTTAGATTTAAGTTTTATGTTTGAGTTATAGTTTGAGTGCCCTGATACTACATCCGATCCGAATCCGGTCCGTTCAACGCCTACAGTGAGGCTGCGCGGTGAAGCAAGCCCCAGCAAGCTTCAACGCCTCGGCTCCATGGCTGCATGCCTCCGTTCTTGCCGCATTGCTCTTTTGTCCGTGTGCTCATCTCCTCGTCAGCACTTAAATGATAGTTTTCCAATTATTTTACTAATCTTGTTTTACATGTGACCAGTTACCTTATTGCCAACTATCAAATTTCTCCCTAGAGATATCCCGATTCTTTAGTTTCTATGGCCGGTTCACTCAAACGGTTTACAAATATCAAATCGATGGTTCAACGATTCTTTACGGTTGAACCAATAAACCATTGAACCGAAGACCTTATCGGTTGAACCAACGATCCGGTCTTAATAACTATGCTAGTCAGGATTATAGTTGTCCATTTGGTCTGCAGCTCGAAAGCCCGTTTGAGAGCTAGTAGGTGTTACCTCATGCCGGGCGTGAGCCCTCAACCTAGCACACAGGACGGCCTGACTCGGCACCGAGATAAGTGGTCAGTCCGCCAACGGTCCGCTTCACCACCAAAACATCCACGCCACCAGCCCACCACATACACCTTCCGTCCGTCCGTCCTCCTCCAATCTTTATCTCAAAAAATCTCATACTCCAACCTCTACTCCACGTCTCCACTCCCGATCCCAATGGCCTCCCAGCCAGGTTGCTCTCTGCTCTCACCCTCCCCTCGGCTCCATGCGGCGGGGCGCGGTGGCCAGCTTGGCGGAGGCCGGTGCGAGCGGCTCCGTCGCTTTCCCACCAGGCACTCGATCCGCCACGGCCACCTGCCCAGCGTCCTAGCCCCGCGGAGGAGGATGGCACACGGTCGCCTGGCCAACCCTGCAGCGAAGGCTGGCGCGACCGTTCGCGCTTCGCCTCGGCTTCCACAAATCCCCTCTGGCCCTCCTCTCCCCGATTCCCACCCTGGCTTGCCAATCGCCACCTCCACGTACGGCCTGGCGGCATAGAATGGGTGGTAGTCGTCAGTCATCACTTGCTCGTGCAAGGATTTGGACGTCGCACCCAGCACTCTATAGCTCTCTTGGTGCAACGCTGGAGCTGCTAAGACCGTCTCCAGCAGGTTGTGCATCGCCTGCTGGATCTTCATTTTGAAGAAGGAATCGTCACTGTTGGGGCTCCAGTAGTATCTGCATCGGCGTCTGCAGTATGGGCATTCCCCCTCGCCGAACCGCAATCCTGGGATACTCGCTCCTCGCTGCAACGCTACAGCGCTAATCGTCTCCACCTCCGCACATCCGCCTCGCCTCGCCTTCCTCCCTCCCTGCAGCCTCGACGCCGCGTGAGGAGGTGACATCTGGGGCGGTGACGTCGAGGGACTCCGCTGCCTCCTCGACCTTGTCGTCGCCCCGCTGGCCTCGATCCGCCGCCGGGATTCCGCCGCCACCGGACTTGACTGGGCGCCTGCCGTCGTTCCCGCCGAGTAGATCCGGCCGGCGAAGGAGGTGGTGGCCGCCCGCGACCTTCCTCGGGGACTCTGATGGCGCGTGCAGATCTAGGGCCCGTCCGCCTCTTTCCCGTCCTCCATCTTCCTCCGCCCCGAGCTCTCCGACCCACCGACGGCGGCTCCCCTCGGAGCTGGAGGCGGCCTCCCTGACGTGGGAGCCAACTCAGGGCGCAGAGGCGGCGGCGGTGTGGCCTCCCGGAGTAGCTCGGCCTCCTCCCCACTCCGGCGTGCGCGGGTCATGGTCAACGCCCCGCCTCCACCGCCGGTCGCGCTCCGACGTCGAGCAGGACTGGCCTCCTCCGCGGGCCCGCACCACCCGCCACGGTGTCCTTCCCGGCGGCGGCGGACAGACTCCCTTGCTCCGCCTCGCTCCTCCGCTCGATCCCGCCGCCCGCGGGAGCCAACGAACCCGTGAGGATGCGCTTCCGTTGCGCTCACTGCTAGAACCTTTCCCCTTTTGCAGCACGGGATCCTGCCGCATATGGAGCTTTTGCGCATGCGGGTGGGCTTCGACTGCTGGAGACGGTCTAATGGGTCTTCAATCTGCAAAATATAATGCTAGCCTGGCCCTAGCCCAGCCGTCTCCTTGCTTGACTGAATCGTGGCTAACACTAGTAGAGACGGATGCTTTGGTACGCTCCTTTAGTCCCGGTTCAACTTTGGAGCCGGGACTAAAGAGGTTTCTTCGACATGGTCTGAAATGGGTGCGGGAGCCGCCCCCCCTTTATGTCACACTTTGAAATTTCCAATTTCAGGATGTGAATAGAAAGAATAGTTAAACAACAATTATCTCATAATTTTTAAAAACTTCAACATGTATTTTCTTTGCAAGAAATATAGTATAGGAAAAATCTTTTGTTTGTTTTTCTGAAATAAATAAAATGATTATGTGATTGTTGCATTCATGCTGATCCACCTTAGTGTTCATGAGTGCAAAATATTTTAAAAATACGCTTAGGTGCTGACCAAACCCTTCTGAGAATTTTCCAGCTTTTTCTGAAATTTATTCTTATTTTTCTTGAGCTAATTCTATTTATTAGAAGGCTCTAAAATCTTTTTCATGAGCTCCAAATATTTTATTTGAATTGTTCGTATCTCAATCTATCTCAGAGATTTTTCTGGAATTTTTGAGATTTTCAGAGTATTTTCGTACTTTAAATGAATTATCTCGATTTTCTGGATTTTTCTTTACACGAGAAAGTAATTCCTGAAAATAAAATAACATATCCTATCCTACCGGGCCGAGCCCGAGGGCCCGACCCGCTCCAACCCGCCATCCCGCTTCGGCCCGCGGAGCCCATCCGGCCACCAGAGGCTGTGGCCTGCACGGCCGGTGCGTGCGCCGCCGCCGCCTTCTTGGCGTGCGAGCCACGGCCACCCTGGCCCGCGCTCCTATAAATCGTGCTGCCTGAAGCCTCTGCGCATCGCTGCTGCCGGCGCCGCCACGCTGCCGCACCTCCCCTGTGCAAGCGCGCTGCCGCCACTCAAGCCGCCGGAGCCGTGCGCCATGGCCACCACCGGTTGATTCGTCACGACGCCGCACCGTCGGGCGAAGCCGCCGACATCAGGAGCTGCGTGATGCCGAGCCATGCCCGACGAGCATCTCTCTGTCGCAAACCGGCCGCCGGAGTGCTGCCATGGCTTGGAGGCCGAGCCGTCCGCCTCCGTGGCCTCTCGTCGCTCGATTCGCCGCCTAGGGGTGCAGCCGGAGCAGGCCGTCACCGCCAAGAGCTCCGCAGTGCCGAGCCGCATGCCTTCCACCACTCTTCGCTACCGGACGTCCACCGGACTGCCGCCTGAAGCTCCACTAGCCACCGGTCAACCGTCCACCGCCGTTCGAATTCTGGCTGTCTCCGTCGTCCTCCGCCGCCGGTGAGCACACCATCGCGATCCCCTGCCTCTCTTCTATCTTCTGCGCCACCCGCCTGAGCCCTAGCTGCCTAGAGCGCCGCCAATCCCGTCCGCCAGGAGCTCTCTGTCCGCCGGCCAGAGGTGGAAGAAGAACCCCCTCCGTTTTGCAGTTGCCCCCTATAGAATCTTGTAATTTCTAGTTGTTTTTCTTGTGTCTTGGCAAATCTGCAAGAAACCCCCTTAACAGTTTAGATTTCCTAGATCCAGTCCACCCTGAAGCTTTTGCGCCTATGCCCTCGGGTTTACATACGTAATTATGTTTATGCCCTCGGTTTCTCGCAGTTATGCCCCTGGAAGTTCTGAAATCTTGCCAGCAAGTCCCTAGAGCTTAGTTTATCCGTATCTTTCATGTTTTAGCTCCGTTTTAATCCGTTTAAGTTGTGTTAGGTCCATAATGAGATAAAGTACACATTAGTGGTGAGTTTTCATCATGTTTGTTTTCTGAAAAATTATTTAATATTAATTTTGTTTAATGCTTATTAAACATGCCTTTTCTAAATAAAAGCTATATAGTGCTATACACCGTTTTCATAATCAATGTTAATTTGATAAATGCTTATTTCACATGCTTTTGTAAATAAAACCTAATTAGATCCTTATCTCGGTTTTTCATAAACCAAATGTTAATTTGCTTAATAATTAATTAACCTTTCTAATTATAAAAATTGATTAGGCTTTTTCATCGGTTTTCATAATAAAGTTAATATGCCTAATGATATTACCATTGTATTTTCAATATTAACATGTTTAGTTGAACACGTAATACAAAGTTATCCGACTAGATGCCCATCACATGTTTTGTCTTTCTAAAGATAATTTTTAATTTGGCATAACTTGTACTTCAATGTTTACAAATAAAATATGATTAGACTTATCATGTTTTTATAAATAAATATAACTTGCTTAATTCTAACATAGAGTATTTCTTTTGAAATATTCTCTCCACATGATTTCTTATTAAAACATGTGAAGCTCGTAGTCTCTTGCTATTTGATAATAATCTCTCGATAGCTTTTGTCTTTTCGACCTAGTTTCGTTCTCAACGTTTAGTGATCCATAGAATCGATCATATCCTTTAGTACGCTCTTTTAAAGCTTTCCTTTTGATTGGTGCATCATTCTTAGTTTGCTTGTTTGTTTTCTTTGTATACTTGTGCCCGATGATTGATGCGAGTAGAATGAATGTGGTTCGAGAGCTTTGGAGAGCAAGAAGTGAAGACATTCTGAGCAACATCATTACACTGCTTAAATGCAAGTGTGTCCTTGTTCTTTTGTCCCAATAACTGTGTTTAATCACCATTACATATGCTTGCATTAATATTATTGATGGGTCATATTAAGGTTTGCCTAGTTTTTATTATCATCATTCCTTGTGAGCCTGGGTTTACCTTTCTGTTGGGTAGCTATGCTTAGTTGCTCTACTTGGGTTATGATGGTTCTAATGAACAACAATAATGATGAACATGTTTTACTTTTATGCTATATATCTCTAGTTAATATAAGATCACCATGCTTAATCAGAACATGGAGAACCACCCAGGACAACAGTGCAACCACAAGGCTATATGGCTCTGGCTTGGCTAATTAATTAGGGACTCTAGTATTGGGGTGACCTTACCGAAAGGGCAAGGGGGAGTGTTAGTTGGGGTATAGACTCTCTCTAGTAGGGAATTGGGCTTGGCTAAGACACGGTACCTACTAGGGGACTTTATACCTTACGGTGGCTCGGAACCTTCGCGAGTTGTTTCACACTAGGGAAACTTTGTAAAGGCCTCGTAGCGTCCCTATGCAATCACACCTCGGTAGTGTGGTATGATGCTTGATTAGCAAGGTGTGGTTGGGTTTAAAGTTCTTTTGAACTTTTACATGACTTGTGGGTAAAGATGTACAACCTCTACAGAGTGTAAAACTAATCGATTAACCATGCTCACGGTCAAGAGCGGCCTGGACCCTCACATGATAATTGAACTTGAAGATGGACTTAAATTGTGGTTATGGTTATGTTAGCCATATGCTTATGGTGTATCTGTTTATGTTAATTGTGGGTTGGTATATACTTATACTTTAGTTAATCAGGTACTAATAAAATTTGACCAACTAAAAGTGCTTAATACAATCAACCTGTCAGCCTTCCCTTGTTCAGCCTTTGCATTCATACTTTCCCCACACTTGCTGAATACGGCATGTGCTCACCCTTGCTATAAACAATGTTGCTCAGAAAGAGGAAGCTGCTATGAAGTCATTGTGAAGATGTTGCTGGTGCTAGGTGTACGCAACCCCCAGTCGACTGCCTGTGATGGTTGGAGCCTTCGTTTCTAGGATGTAGCGTAATACTCTGATGATCTCTCTTTTTCTTACGAGATATTGTTTCTGTTATTCACTATTATCAACTATATGCATGAAACTTGATCCTGGCATGCATATAGATTTGCACTTGGTTTTCTTTGGAAAAAGAGGTGTGACACTTTAGTCCCGGTTTGTATTACCAACAGTGACTAAAGGGGCTCGTCGAACGGCTACTTTGGCGTAATGATTGGCGCCGGCACCCGGGACTAAAGGCCGTGCCCTATAAATTGAGCTTCTTCTTCCTCCTCCTCCTGCTCGAACCATTCTCACCTAGATCTCATGCTCCTCCTCTCCATGGCGCCTCAACCCTAGGGAGGTGCTGCTGAATTTTTTCTTCATCAATTTGTGAAGATTTCTCTCCTCCAAAGTGTTGCCAAGGTTTGATTCTTCATCCTTCCTTCATTTGTTGTGATTAAAATTTCTTTTATGTTTTAGAGATGAAGAAAATAGAAATTTTAATTTCTAGGTAGGAGGAGCTAATAAGAGATGAGGTTTTTTATATACTTTAGATTTAGATAAAAGTGATTTGCTAGATACTAGCATTCTCTTATTTTCTTTTATTTTGATGTAGAGAATATTGAATTTTACTTTTGGAGACAATGATACAAAGATTTAATTTCACATTTAGCTAATTTTTTAGAAGATAGTTTATAAAAAATATGGTCATTAATAATGGAGATAAAAAAAGAGCCATCAGGTAACCTCTATATGTCATTGTATCACAAAAAATGGCCAGATGCTTGTAGTTCACATAGGATCCAATGATTGCCGCGGTTGTGATGACTACAAGTCCCAAGTTGGAACCGGTCAGCTTCTAGCTTTTGAACCTCTGCTTCAAACACATTTCTGAATTCACGTATTGTCTTCAAATCATCAACATGTTCATGAAGTATGTAGGTAGGCCTCCAGTTCTTATCATCTAGTTCATAACGGAATACATCATGAAACTCACCCTTCTTCATCTTTGTTTGTTTATTATGATTTAAAGAAAATATTTTTTCTCACTTAATATGATGCAGATGAACCGGCAATGGATGAATGCTGACAGAAGATTCCTGGAGTACATTGCTGGCATGCATGCTTTTCTCAAAGTGGCCAAAGTCAACAAGAACCCAAAGGGATTCATGTGTTGTCCATGCTCTCAGTGCAAAAACGAGAAAGACTACTTTGACTAGTGGACTCTTCACCTCCACTTGATTAAAAACGGATTCATGTCAAACTATTTGGTTTGGACCAAGCACGGTTAAAGAGGGGTTGTGATGGAAGACAACAATGAAGAGGAGGATGATAATAACATTCCAGACTGGGTCGCAGGGCAAGCTTTTGCGAATACTTTAATGGAAGATGCTGACGAAGAAGAGTTACTGGAACATGGCCATGTTGATGATCTTGGTCCGGTTCTACAAAATGCATATAGGGACTGCGAAAATGATAAGGAAAAGGCAAAGTTGCAGCGTATGATAGAAAATTACAGAAAACTGTTGTACCCAGATTGCAGAGAGGGTCACAAAAAGCTTGGTACTACACTGGAAATGTTGCAATGGAAGGCAAAATATGGTGTGTCTGATAAGGCATTTGAGGGAATGTTAAAAATTGTGAAGGACAAACTTCCCGAGAACAATGAATTATCGTCCACAACATATGAAGCGAAACAGATTGTGTGCCCTCTGGTGTTGGAGGTTTAGAAGATCCATACCTGCCCAAATGATTGCATCCTATATCGAGGCAACGAATACGAGAACTTGCATGCTCGTCCTGTGTGCGGAGCTCTATGTTATAATATCCGGAGAGATGAAGATCTTGGTGCTCTCGTGGGGAAACCCCCCCAAGATGAAGAAAGTTTCGGCGAAGGTTATGTGGTATTTTCCTATAATACCATGTTTGAAGCGTTTGTTTAGGAACAAAGCAAATGCTAAGTTGATGAGATGGCACAAAGAGGATCGCAAGCAAGACCACATGCTGAGACACATCTGGCTGATGGATCTCAGTGGAGAAAGATTGATAGAGCATTCCCGAAGTTTTCTAATGATGCAAAGAACATAAGGTTTGGTGTAAGTACGGATGGTTTCAATCCATTCGGCGAGTTTAGTAGTGGTCATAGCACTTAGCCTGTGACCCTATGCATGTTCAACCTTCCTGGTTGGATGTGCATGAAGCGAAAGTTCATTATGATGCCGGTGCTAATCCAAGGTCCAAAACAACCCGGCAACGACATTGATGTGTATCTAAGGCCATTGGTCGATGAACTATTACTACTATGGAAGGAGGAAGGCGTACGTGTGTGGGATGAGTATGAGCAAGAGAGCTTCGACCTACGAGCATTGTTGTTCGTTACCATCAATGATCGGTCTGCTCTAGGTAACCTATCAGGGCACTCAAACAAGGGATATCGGGCCTGCACCCACTGTTTACATAAAACAGGAGGTATTCATCTAAAAATTGTAGTAAGGTCATGTATATGGGTCACCGTCGATTTCTTCCTGAGATCCACCTCTTAAGGAAGAAAGGTATGCATTGGAAAGGGAAGGCGGATCATCGTACAAAGCCCACCCATTTTAAAGGAGAGGAGACATTTGAGATGGTAAAGGATCTAAGGTTAGTCTTTGGAAAGGGTGACGGTAGTCAACCTGTTCCAAATGACACTAACAAGCATGCATCAATGTGGAAGAAGAAATCTATATTTTAGGAGTTAGCTTATTGGAAAATCCTTGAGGTCCGGAACGCAATTGACGTGAGGCACTTGACGAAGAATCTTTGCATCAACGTGCTAGGCATCTTGGGTTGTTACGGTAACTTGAAGGATACATTGGAAGCACGACGAGACCTGAAAGATATCCATAGTAATGAAACAGCTCTGAAAGAAGTTGTGAAGAAGCAGATCCTGAAGATGTTGAGGAAGAAGAACAAGATTACTTAGGTCATGCTAGTTACACTCTCAGCAAGGAACAGAAGGACATCATGTTTGATTGCCCAAACAGTATGAAGGTTCCATCTGGCTACTCGTCGAATATAAAAGGGATCATAAATATGAAAGATAAGAAGTTCACAAATCTAAAGGCCCACGACTACCACATGTTGATGACACAGTTGCTTCTAGTTGCATTGAGGAGTGTTCTACCAGAGAATGTACGATTAGTGCTCATAAAGCTTTGTTCATTTCTCAATGCAATTTCATGGAAGGCAGTCGATCCAAGAAACCTAGTGAAGCTACAGAATGATGTGGTGCAATGTCTTGTCAGCTTTGAGTTGGTATTTACACCTTACTTCTTCAATATTATGACTCACCTCCTGGTGCACCTTGTGAAAGAGATTACTATTCTTGGTCCAGTATAACTGCACAACATGTGGCCTTTTGAGAGGTTCATGTCAGTCCTCAAGAAATATGTTCTTAATCGCGCGCGTCCGGAAGCATCGCCAAAGGTTATGTAACTGAGGAGGTCATTGAGTTTTGCATTGATTTTGTCGACTCAATTGACTCGAATGGGGTTCCAGTATCACGTCACGAGGGGAGGCTACTTGGAAAGGGCACCATTGGAAGGAAATCAAGTTTGAGCAATGATACTGATTTGTTCCATAAAGCACACCTAGCTGTTCTGCAACAATCATCCTTGGTGACTCCGTATAGGACGGAACACGAGCAGATTATTGCTTCTCAAAATCCAACCAAATATGAAGCCTGGATTACACGCCATCACTTGGAAACATTTCCCTCATGGTTGAGTGAACAACTTATCGGTGACTCCACGGTTCACCCACAACCCGCTTTGTTAGCTAGGGGACCTGCTAGCACAATTGTGAAATTCCAAGCTTACGATATAAATGGTTATACTTTTTACACGAGAGCTCAAGATCCAAAAAGCATGAACCAAAATAGTGGTGTCCGTATGGAAGCCATCGACAGCAAAGGGTGCAAGACCTATTATGGTTTCATAGAAGAGATATGGGAGCTTGAGTACGGGGCGCTGAACATCCCTCTGTTTCTTTGCCAATGGGTAAAACTGACTGGAGGTGGCGTAAGGAAAGATCAATCTGAAATGAGAATAGTGGACCTGACCAAGATTGGGTTCAAAGATGATCCATTCATCCTTGCCAAAGATGTGCATCAGGTTTTCTATGTCAAGGATATGACTAGCAAACCGAAGAATAAAAATCCCCAAGAAGAAGGACCACAAGAGCCAATGCGTCACATACTTCTTCCAGGTAAAAGAGTAATCGTGGGAGTCGAGGACAGAACAGACCAGTCAGATGATTATGATTAGTTCGATGGCATGCCTTCATTCGCTATCGAAGTTGACCCAAGCATATCACTTGGAAATGAAGAGACACCGTACTTACGTCACGACCATGACCAAGGAACTTTCGTCAAGAAAATGAACTTCAATGTTGTACTGTAATATAATGTTGTATGAGTGTATTCCTTTATGTATTTGAACTCAAACTTTTTCTAAGGCTTGAAGATGCCCTATGGGAAGTAACCACCAAGTTTAAGATTTTTTTGAATTAGTTGAGCATTTTTTCAGTTTAATTGAATTTCTGTGTGATATCACCCGGTAATTAAACGTTGAACTGAGTCCACCCCATAAAAGATTTGGAATGGTGCCAAACTTTACCACATGGTTTCTTGTATCTTAGGAGATAAATATTTATGGAGTCCGATGTATAATTCTTGTGTTTTTGACATGTAATTCACCATATTTTGTCTCATGCAACACGAAAAAAATACAAAAATACATTCAATCATCAGAAAAACCTAAGATCTTGCGTGGAACCATATTTTGGGTTTAGATGACAACCAAAAAATTCATACCATTTCGACATAGACGGAGTACATGTGCTTCACAAAGGTGTATAGAACCTTTCATCGAACCATGTGTGTACACTTAGGTTCTTAGGGATTCTGAAGTCCGTGCGCTTTGCAGTGTCGTATTGGTCTCATACTTTTTCTAAGGCTTGAAGATGCCCTGTGGGAAGTAACGACCAAGTTTAAGATTTTTCTGAATTAGTTGAGCATTTTTTCAGTTTAATTGAATTTTCATGCGATATCACCCAGTAATTAAACATTGAACTGAGTCCACCCCTAAAAAGATCCAGAATGGTGCCAAACATTACCACATGGTCCCTTGTGTCTTAGGAGACAAATATTTTATGGAGTCCGGTGTATAATTCTGGTGTTTTCGATATGTAATTCACCATATTTTGTCTCATGCAGCACGAAGAAATATAACAATACATTCAATCATCAGAAAACCTAAGATCTTGCGTGGAACCATATTTTGGGTGTAGATGATGACCAAAAAAATTTCAGGCCATTTCGACATAGACGGGTCCATGTGCTTCACAAAGGTGTATATAACCTTTCATGGAACCATGTGTGTACACTTAGGTTCTTAGGGATTTTGAAGTCCGTGCTCTTTGCAGTGTCATATTGGTATCCAACTTTTTCTAAGGCTTGAAGATGCCCTGTGGGAAGTAACCACCATGTTTGAGTTTTTTCTAAATTAGTTGAGCATTTTTTTCAGTTTAATTGAATTTCGGTGCGATCAAATGTGTTGATCTTGTACTGTTTGAACATCCTATTGTCTTCTGAAGGACCGAATAGGCGACCAAAGAGGGGGGGGGAGTGAATGGGAGTCGATAAAAATTCTTCTCCAAAGAGAGAACTCAGCATATGCCCCAATTGCCACTCCGAGCACTCGCACGCACAAGAGCGACTCTAGACTAGGCACACACAAGCTTATGAGTGCTAGAGACAAACCACGAATCAAGAAGTGGAAGCACAAAGCAAGAATCAAAAGCCCTTAGGCAAATCTGCGAGCTCCAGACGGACGGTCCGCGACCACCAGACGGACGGTCCACGACCACTCGGCGGACAGTCCGAAAAAGCACCCCGAACCTCCAGTGACTCCCAAGGAAATTCGGACGGTCCGGGCAAGCACCACGGACGGTCCGAGCCTCGCGGACAGTCCGGCCACCCCTGGCGGACAGTCCGGCAAACTCCTCCCGACCAAAAACTCCAAACAAAACAGATCGAATGGAGGGCACTCAAGAACTCGCGAAGAATAGGATGAACACCTGACGAACACGGTCCTCGCGGACAGTCCGCCACGCACTCGCGGACAGTCCGCCACACCCGCAAACAGCAGACCTGCGACCCCCGCGAAAACACCTCCAACTTCCGATCGACGGATCTCCCAAACCGCTGGATGGATTGACCCCAAATTTTGGGTAAATGAGAAGCATCTCTATGAGAAGCTATGCTCAAAATCTTGAAGCCCCAAACTAATCCAAACAACCGGAATCGCAAATCTCGTGCACTCAAAGCACCAACTCGAGTTCATCCAAAACTCACCAAATCGAGCCCGATTCCCAGCATTTGAGGGATCAAGATCATCCACAAAGGTGCGCAAGGCATCCACCCATGATCTCCTTAAAGAAATCCGGAGCCAAACGACCTAGAAACAACGAATCGAGCTAAGCACAAAAATAGCACAAAAAGAGCTCTGAAAATGCAACAAAAGCAACTCGGGTAAAGAAAGATTGGCACAAGATTTAGAGGATGAATTCACTACGAATATCTTGTTCAATCGATTACAAGCCACTCCTAGAATCCAAATCTAATAAGGCAAAAAGCTCCAATCAAAGAGCCACTCTCTCCTCTCTCCGTCTCTCCCAAAGCACTCCAAAAATGAAAGAGCACCACCACCTACAAGCCAAAGAGTTGGCTGAAAATTCAGCCCCCTCCTCCTATATATATGCCCTCCGGAAAAGACCGGAGTGCCCCTATACTATGAGATACAATACAAGCCCTCACAGGGGCATTTTGGTCAACACATGAAGTTCACCATCGGACGGCCGCGCATCCATCGGGCCTTCGCGTCCTCCCGACGCAAGCACCTCGATCATGCCGCGTGTCGCCCGCCTCGAAGCTTCCCGACGCTCCCGGATCCCCGTCTCCGTCGCGTTGGGCTTTCGGACTTGGTTTTGAGGCCCAAACCAAGAAACCGTCCTCCGATGGTTTTGTGGCCAAACCACCAAACCCCGCGTACACGGCCCGGCCTCACCACGCCAAGCGTCGAGCCCGCCAAGCCTTTCACCTCCGGCGCCTGGACGGTCTACTTGGTCTTGCCTCGTTCCTTGACTTGGCCGCCACCGATGCACCGGCTCCATGTCCACGACTTCGTCTTGCTCTTCTTGCACCATGCGGCCCGCACTTGATCCCGTCGGCCACCGGATCCCTCGAACCAAGCCTACTTGTCTCTCCATCACCCCGGAGGCCACCTTGGCATAGACCTTTCACGCTTGTTCTTCACCTGCACCAACGCAAACCAAGCCGCAACCAACACTTGCAATACTAGGCCAAGAGTCAGTCCACACAACGTTGTCAACCACTCCTCACGAGCGCATTAACAACACACCACATAAACATATGAATAAAAGACACACAACCGACAACACAACCCGACGAAACACACTCAACACAAAGCCTCAAAACATCCGGTCAATCGCTCATCATATACAAACCAAGGCACATATCAACTTGGTTTCTCAATCTCCCCCTTGATGAGTGCATTGACAAAAGATGGTTTGAAAGCAAAAGGAAAACTCATTCAAGTGCCCAAAAGCCAACAAAAAGCAAACACAAGGCAACTTGAAATGAGAAGAGCTCGAACCAAAGACTCTCGGAACCAAAAGAAGCACAAAGGCTAAACACCACCAAAGAGCTCCAACCAAAGACTCTTGGAACCAAAGGAAGCACAAAGGCTAAACACCACCAAAGAGTCAAACAATCCACAAGAGCTACAAGCAATCCCGAAAGCCATCAAACCAATTTCAGCTCTTAGCAAAGCACTTGTCAACCGCTCATCACCATCAAATCAAGGTTCATATCAACTTGATTTTCCAAATTTCTCCCCCTTGAGGAGTGGGTTGACAACATGCGAGCACAAAGAAATGGTTTGAGAGGGCAAAGGCTGAAAATCTCATCCAAGTGAACGAAAACCACACAAGGGCAAAGAACAAAGTCACTTGGCTTGAGAGAAACCACAAAGGCCAAATCGATGTCTCGGTCCCCAAAGACATGGGCAACGGCTCGACACAACCGAGACAAGAACACATGATCCCTCAAGAAGAGGCACAAAGGGCTCAACACCAATCATGTGACGATCGAAAACTCAAATCAACCGCCGGCTCCTCAAGAAGAGGCAAAGGGGCTCAACACCACCGGCAAAAGAGCAAAAGAGCACAAAACTCACAAGCTCCCTCTAAACACATGCACTAGGGCCAAAGAGCATACAAAGCTCACCCTAAACACATGCGATAGAGCAAAGAGCACACCAAGCTCACAAGCTCCCCCTAAGCACTCGCACTAGGGCCAAAGAGCATACAAAGCTCACCCTAAATGTATGTGATAGAGCAAAGAGCAAAACACCAAACCAAAGCACAACTCAGGCAAACAAAGGAAACTCACCAAAGCTCCCCCTACAGAAATGCATACTTCCCCTGAACATGTGCATGCAAACTCTAGTTCTCCCCCTGAACTGAGTATCCCTCTGGATGCAACAAATGCATGAAAACTGAAACATTTTCTCTCCCAAATGCAACTTTTCCTCCTTGTTGACAATGCATGAATCAAGGCAATTTTGCAAGCAATTCAACTACTAGCTTCTCAAATATACAAAGAGCACTATAAAATGCTACAAGTGAGATAATGAGCAAGCAAGATAGTTCATAGTTCCATAAAAGCATAGCCATCAAGATAGTAAAGCTATATAGGCATATGACAAAGGCATGATCAAATTAAGCAATTTTGCGAAAAATTTCCCTCTCATGAGCAAAGACCTAAACATGAGCAAAACATGCCAAAGTGAATCTAGATCACACAAACCTCATGCTAGGTCACATATCCTCATCAAAAGATCATTATGAACACCCATAAGCATCTCATGTCATGTTAAAACCACCGAGCCATGTGTCTACTTCTTAAAATGAGACTTCTCATGGTAGACAACATGCAACGGTTTAGCACCCAAATTATTGCAATTTTAAAGCATTTTATGACATGGAACAAGTGAGAGCATAACTTCAAGCATAAGCATTTCATACCACTTTCATTTTTCATATTTAAGCACACAATGGTACATGAAGTGCCTTTGCGGCAAAAAGAAGCTTATGCTCCCCCACAAGGTAACACATGGGCTAAACATTCATAATGACAAATGGGTCTTTGACCCCAAGTGAAAAGCATATGATATCCAAGCACAAATTAAGCATGATATAGACCACCAAAGCACACTAAGATCATGCAAGGACTTAAACTCACAAGAGAGAGTCTATCCTAGCATTTTCCAAACATAGCCATCTCAACATGCATATATAGCAACACTATCAAGAGCATAGCTATCCATCACCAAATCATATCAAACATGCTCAAAAGCTCACAAATAGCATATCATAGTATTCATAGCATATAGGAGAAGCTCAACCTACCATGCATATGATACAAAAGCAACAAAAGTAGATATGTACAACAAATGCAACATGATATATGACATAATGCAAGACATGAATGTCAAACCTACCATAGTCTATACATCATGATATATGAATACATATGCTATGCAAAATGCATGGGGAGACACGGAACTTGACTTAACAACAAGAAGGCTCACACGGGGACACACCAGTTAAGAACCGCTCCAGGCGAGAGAAGAGCCACCAAAGATCCCAATTGAGTACCATAGAAAAGATACCAATTGCAAGAACTCCAAAGATCCCAATTGAGTACCATAGGAAAGATACCAATTGAAGGATCACAAAAACTACCAAAAGCCAAAACACGTCTTGAAGTCAAATTCCCCATCAAAAGAAGCCAAGCTCCTCCTCAACCAAAGACAACTAGCAAAGCAAAAGCTAGGAAAGGAAAGAGCAAAAGAAAACTCAAACCAAACAAAAAGAGAGAAAGCTAAAACAAGACACAAACCACAACCCGAAGACAAGACAAGCCCAAAACTCCAAGGAAAGCTCACAACATGCTACACAATGCATTGACAAAATCAATTAATATAAATAAAGCATTGTAACATGATTCCACATATGAATATAAGCATGGGCTAGCAAGCATGTCAACAGGGTACAAACCTATACAAGGAACCTAAACCAAAATGATACCAAAGAACAACATGCCAAATATGATACAAGAACTAAACAAAGGCATGATACAAGTTCATATGGATCATCCACCAACATATATTACAAAGCTAGCATGACAAGATATACATGGGGGGACAAACATGCTAACAAGAAAGGGTACCACATAGCTAGACCAAAATGATATGGATGAACAACATGACATAACCACCTTAGAGCAACCATAAAGCATGACATGATGTTCATATATATCATCCACCACAATATCATACAAAAGATAGCAAGATAGATATACAAGATCACAAAGCTATCGTGAACAAGGTGGCTAGCCTACCATGGTTTACAAACAAGCAAGACACAAGTATATACAAGTGAGCACAAGGGGAAAAGAAAACTCACTGTACATGTGTACAAAGGATTTCAAGAGCCATCCAAAGTGGTGTGGACAACCATCTTGTCTTGATCACCTCATGGGCAAAGATCAAGCACCATCCAACCCATGTTCTCCAACCGCGTCTCCAAACCTACACCCAAGGAGACGAAAAAGACCGAGCCTTGGATCCCAAAGGGTTAGGAAGCACACACTTGGGAATCCAATACTTGGTCATACGGGTAAGCGATGCACTCAAGTTATCATGTGGGTTAGCATGATGCAAATGCCGGTTCGAATGAAAAGTTTTTCGAACACCCTTAGAACCATGCCTCAAAGGAGCCACTCGCGAAGAAAACCGAGTGCTACCACAAGCAAAAAGGCAAAGATCCTTCAGGGTCGTAGGAGAAGAACCAACACTAGCACCACGGGAGACATGTCGCGGACCAACACAAAAAGCACTAGAAGCATGTCCACGAGCATGGCCTAACTCACTTGAAAGAGTGTCATAAAACCCGTCCACAAATCGTGCCTTCTTTGGCTCACAAGTGTTCATGCCATGAGAAGGGCTATGAACAACCAAAGGCCTAGAAGCACCTCCTCGCCGCATTTTCCTTGCCCGGCGGTAGCAAAAACTCTCTTGATGCCCATCCTTCCCACAATGAGAGCAATGGTATAAAGGTCTATCGAGAGGCACAGTCCGAGTGGATAAATCACCATTCTCTTGTAAGTGAGAAGTCCTTTGGGACTTAGAGCAAGAAGCATCAATCCCAACATCCAACTTGGTGCCCACATTAGAATCACATGTGCCATGAGAAAGGCTACATGGCTTCTTAAAAGCTTTGGCACGCACACGTCGCTCGTGCTTGACACGGTGAAAGCAAAACTCAACGGTATGCCCATCCTTCTTGCAAAAGGTGCATTGGAACCTCGGCTTGGGAGTATGAGTTCCAAATATGTGGGAGGCACCCTTGCCATTCAAATTACCTTGGGCAACACCGGAAGATCCACCAAGCTTAGGAATAGCTATGGGAGAGCTATCCAAAGCACCACCACATGTGCCACCATCCAAAGATTCACGCTCAAGAGAAGAAGTCAACTCCGGTTGAGAAGAAGCAATTTTAAAAGCATCAACATCGGAGTGACAAGAAGTGCGAGAATCCAAACCCTTGGCACAAAGACTCTTGCACCTTGTGCGCAAAACTTCATTTTCAAACTTGAGGTGCTCACAAGTACCACATGTCATATTTCTCAAGTTATCGATTTCCTCTTCAATGCACTTAGCATATGTGGTACGCAAGAGTTCATTTTCTTTCTCAAGGTTGGCACTCATCTCATCACGCACAACCAACTTGGCGCTCATATCATCACTCATTCTTTTCAAAGCCAAAACTTCACTTTCCAAATCAATGCATGAAGTGCAAATGAGACCACATGAACAAGTATCATCATTTACAACAACCAAAGCATCATCATCATCACAAGAAGTATGGCAAGTATCATCCATAAGCAACAAAGAGCACTTCCTACAAGGCATGTATTTCATATCACAAATTTCAGCCCTAGCATGCTCAAGTTCATCTACACATGTGGTGTGAGTCAATTTTAATTGATTAAAATCAGCAAGTAAAGACTCACAAGAAACACATGGCATAGAGGCATCCGACTTCAACAAGGCAATCTCATTTCTAGCCTTAGCAAGATCATCATTCAAGTTACCACATTCACTAGCAAATTCAAACATATCTCCTTCAAGCACCTCAATTTGAGCAAGCAAAGCATCACAAGATTTGCATGGCAAAGAAGCATTGAATTTCAACAACTTAATTTCAGATTTCAAGCTAGCAAGAGAAGTGTTCAAATCATCATTCTTAGCATGTATGGTTTTACAAGAAGTGCAAGAATTCAAAGCACAAGACTTCCAATGAGCCATACCACATTTCAACCTAGTAAGGGAGCATTTCATCTTCTCATTCTTCGTACGCAAGACATCACACAAATCTATGTTTCTCCTATGCAAATCCCCACAATCGCATTCACAATCATTCAACCTATCGCATAGGATCAAGATGCCTTTGGCAAGCGTACCTTAGTTCATGTCCCTTAGCTTGTGGTAGAGCTCTCCCTTCTTGAGATCACCATCTTGATAGTCCTCGATGAGGGACATCGTCTTCTCCACTTCGGCTTCCACCTCAACCTCCACACTCCTCCTACTCAAAGAATCACAAGGAGAAGAGCTTGGTGCCATACTCAAAGCACCGGTTAGGATTAGCCAAAAACAAGCTCAAGCAAAAAGCAAAGAAGCAAAGAAAAGCACTCGATTTGCCTCTATTCTCAGAAAAGCACTCCCAAGTGGAACAGCAAACAAACTTATCTTTTTCCCAAAATTTTACCACTGAACAAGGAGCACCAAAGATAGAGGCACACAAAATTTTAGCTCAAACGGAGGTGAATTGTGGTCTAGAGAAATTCAGGAACATTCACGAAAAAGTTATAAAAGCAAAGAACGAATTTTTTATTTATGTTCCCGATTTTTTTTGAATTTTTTGAGATGGCCAAACCAAAGTTGTCAGTTTGGGTTATGACCCAAAACTTGTCACCGAACCGCTGTAAAAATTTGAGCTCAATCGGAGCACCGAGCGAAAAGTTATGCCTATTTCATTGAAGGTATCTCAAGTTATGGTTTTCAAAGGCACAACACCAAATCGCCGGGCTCAAAACGAGCAAACCAAAACCGCAAGCAAAGCGCCCCTTCTCTTTTGTTACCCTATGGATCCTAGACTTGTTAGAGTCACACGAATCCGCAACCGGCTCTGATACCAATTGAAGGACCAAATAGGCGACCAGAGAGGGGGGGAGTGAATGGGAGCCGATAAAAATTATTCTCCAAAGAGAGAACTCGGCCTATGCCCCAATTGCTACTCCGAGCACTCGCACGCACAAGAGCGACTCTAGACTAGGCACACACAAGCCTATGAGTGCTAGAGACAAACCACGAATCAAGAAGTGGAAGCACAAAGCAAGAATCAAAGCCCTTAGGCAAATCTGCGAGCTCCAGACGGACGGTCCGCGACCACCAGGCGGACGGTCCGCGACCACTCGGCGGACGGTCCGAAAAAGCACCCCGAACCTCCAGTGACTCCCGAGGAAATTCGGACGGTCCGGGCAAGCACCACGGACGGTCCGAGCCTCGCGGACAGTCCAGCCACCCCTGGCGGACAGTCCGGCAAACTCCTCCCGACCAAAAACTCCAAACAAAATGGATCGAACGGAAGGCACTCAAGAACTCGCGAAGAACATGACGAACACCTGGTGAACACGGTCCTCGCGGACAATCCGCCACGCCCGCAGACAGCAGACCCGCGACCCCCGCGAAAACACCTCCAACTTCCGATCGACGGATCTCCCAAACCGCTGGATGGATTGACCTCAAATTTTGGGTAGATGAGAAGCGTCTCTATGAGAAGCTATGCTCAAAATCTTGAAGCCCCAAACCAATCCAAACAACCGGAATCGCAAATCTCGTGCACTCAAAGCACCAACTCGAGTTCATCCAAAACTCACCAAATCTAGCCCGATTCCCGGCATTTGAGGGATCAAGATCATCCACAAAGGTGCGCAAGGCATCCACCCATGATCTCCTCAAAGAAATCCGGAGCCAAATGACCTAGAAACAGTGAATCGAGCTAAGCACGAAAATAGCACAAAAAGAGCTCCGAAAATGCAACAAAAGCAACTCGGGAAAAGAAAGATTGGCACAAGATTTAGAGGTTGAATTCACTACGAATATCTTGTTCAATCAATTACAAGCCACTCCTAGAATCCAAATCTAAGATGGCAAAAAGCTCCAATCAAAGAGCCACTCTCTCCTCTCTCCCTCTCTCCCAAAGCACTCCAAAAATGAAAGAGCACCACCACCTACAAGCCAAAGAGTTGGCTGAAAATTCAGCCCTCTCCTCCTATATATATGCCCTCCGGAAAAGACCGGAGTGCCCCTATACTATGAGATACAATACAAGCCCTCACAGGGGCATTTTGGTCAACACATGAAGTTCACCATCGGACGGCCGCGCATCCATCGGGCTTTCGCGTCCTCCCGACGCAAGCACCTCGATCATGCCACGTGTCGCCCGCCTCGAAGCTTCCCGGCACTCCCGGATCCCCGTCTCCGTCACGTTGGGCCTTCGGACTTGGTTTTGAGGCCCAAACCAAGAAACCGTCCTCCGATGGTTTTGTGGCCAAACCACCAAACCCCGCGTACACAACCCGGCCTCACCACGCCAAGCGTCGAGCCCGCCAAGCCTTTCACCTCCGGCGCCCGGACGGTCTACTTGGTCTTGCCTCGTTCCTTGACTTGGCCGCCACCGATGCACCGGCTCCATGTCCACAACTTTGTCTTACTCTTCTTGCACCATGCGGCCCGCACTTGATCCCGTCGGCCACCGGGTCCCTCGAACCAAGCCTACTTGTCTCTCTATCACCCCGGAGGCCACCTTGGCATAGACCTTTCACGCTTGTTCTTCACCTGCACCAACGCAAACTAAGCCACAACCAACACCTGCAATACTAGGCCAAGAGTCAGTCCACACAACGTTGTCAACCACTCCTCACAAGTGCACTGACAACACACCACATAAACATATGAATAAAAGACACACAACCGACAACACAACCCGACGAAACACACTCAACACAAAGCCTCAAAACATCCGGTCAATCGCTCATCATATACAAACCAAGGCACATATCAACTTGGTTTCTCATCTTCACTTATCATCATTTATCAGTCAAAGAAATTAATGATGCATAAACTAACTCAATTGGGTTTTTAAAAGTTATATGAAATCAAATTAGCATATTTTATGATTAAAAATTCGAAAAAGGAAGATTGTAAATGAACATTAGAAGTAATTGTTTCAACTATTAAATTAATTATTTATAGAAAAGTAAAAGTTATTATTTCTTAACTCAAAATAATTTTGCATAGTTCAAATATTTAAACGTACCATTTTTTAAAATTGTTGCAAAGAGCAAGAATGAGAAAATGAGGAAGAAAAATGGGGAAAAATTAATGTCCCACGCAAAATACCCCTTTAGTCGCGGGTGGTATTACAAACCGAGACAAAAGGGGGCCTGTTGTCTCAGGTGGTGACACCACTCGGGACTATAGGGGGATATTTTCCTTTTTGGGGGCAATCGTGCGAAATCACCCTTTAGTCCTGGGTGGTGTTACCACCCGAGACAAAATGCCCCCCTTTTGTCTCGGGTCGTAACACCACCCGGGACTAAAGGGGGCTATATAAGAACGGCGCCCCACCCCCTCCAAGACTTAGCCACTTTTTGTCCCTAATTCGTCGTGCGTCGCTGCCGGCGTCTCCTCCTCCGTCCCGTCGTCCTCCCCAACCGTCGCATCCTGCGTCCTCCCCCATCCTCGACCTGCCAGAAACTGCCGCCGCTGTCGGCCTCCTGGAATCCGTCGTCGTCCCCTTCTTCGCCGATGCTGTCGGCCCTCGTGGGCCCGCCGCTGCTGTCGACGTAGCCCGCGGCCTCCCCCGGGGCCGCCGTTGACGCGCCCGTCGTTCTCCACCACGCGTCGGTGTTGACGGTCGATATTTGCCATTTTCATGACCATCAACTCTTGCAAATTTGAGAATGAATTGCACATCCACACTAGAATAGGTGCTTAAACTCATACTTTCCACCAGTGTCGATGTCTATTCGAATGCAGGTATTTAGCTTAAGAAATGGGAGGAATCAATGCACTTTCACTCTACTCCAATCCAAGGCACTCAAATGCTGGCCAATCAGGGGCTGCCACATGGATTCTCCTGGATTCATGATGTCACCAATCCATGTGAGGGACTCTTGACGAATCATACGCTGCCACGTCAGCATCACATGGATCCATGGACCTACTTTGCCAACTAAACCGCCAGGAAACGTGCCATGCACGGAGGAGAGGCATTAGGGCCCACATGGATGCGAGCAAGACGAAGCACAAGCCAGAAGGCCGGCCAGGGGTTTCGGCCGACCCTAGGATCGGCCGAACCGACCTAGGGTCGGTTGATCCTGGCCCTCCACGTGTTTGCTCCCTATTGGTCCTTGGCTGCATTCCCGGGTGTTTAGGGGCACTTTGAGCCCCGGAGCAAGCCTCCTCCTTGTCTATAAATAGGAGGGGAGGGGCTCCATTTCTCACACACCACCAAGCTCTCAAGTTCCACTTCTCTCTTGTGTAGCTCTCTCTCCCTCTCTCTAATTCTGCCCATGAGAGGTGATTCTCACCTCTTTGTGGTAGAATGGTGATGAGGAGATATCTAGACTAGGATTAGTTGAGAGGTAGAGTAGGGGTAAGGAGTGAGTTGATGTCCTAGTGGATGCTTGTTCTTCATTTAGACCAAAGTGAGTATTTCAGCATTTCTTATCTAGACTATAGTGGACATCATGCATGATTGATTTGTTCTTGTGTTCGTGGCTCGTTCATAAGTTAGAGGCTTGTGTTCTTCATGACACAAGGCTTCGATCCTTTAGAGCCAGAGCAGTAGTTCATTTACTTGTTTGCATGCTCTGATCATGTTTAGCTAAGTAAGTCCGCTGTATCTCATTTATCTGCATCCATAGCTTCCTTTCTGCTCCGTAGCTCAATGACTAGATCTGATTCCGATCTTTCCCTTGTTCGTGGGACCGTATCTATACGGTTGTTATAGTGTGGTTAGCGGGTCGACAGACGTAACCGCACTATAGTATTTATCTGGGGTACAAATGTTGTGTCTAGGCCCTGGTTTTCCTGCGAAGACCATGTACGTTCTTATCTGGGGTACAAATGTTGTGTCTGGGCCCTGGTTTTCCTGCGAAGACCATGTACGTTCGTAGCGTAGAGGTAGGTCGCAGTGGTGACATCCTGTTGGACCTTTTGTCAACCCTCTACGTCGCGTACCGAGTTGGGCTCGCTTGCCAGCACCTTGGAGTGTTGTCGCCCCGCGGGGATGACTGAGACCTGACAGAATACATCTTGAGAGCTAAGTCCCTTAAGGAAGTGCTTCTTGTATCCCGACCTATCCCAGCAAAAGCTAGTGTCCTTGGATAGACCCTCTCTGGTTACTCTCCGTCCTAGGAACGAAACCCGACGGGAATACTCATTCTCCTAGGGAGAAGTGCTACAATAGTGTATCCGTGTTGCGGATTCGTTCGCACTCGTCAGTGTACCCGGGAGTTTCTCACACGCTCACGCTAGTGCGCCAGTGGTGGTGACGTTAAGAAACACCAACAAGCATTTCTGGTGCCGTTGCCGGGGACGGCTGTTGTTAACCTTCGAGCCCGTCTATCCTCGTATTTATCTTTTTCCTTTTTCTTCTACCTTCACCCCCATTACCCTTTTTGAGATATCCCTTTTGTTTTCTTTACTTCTACCTCTACCCCCGCTACCCATGGAAGGTTATCCTTGTAAACACCTTCCGCCTTCGAGGAGTGAACCCTCAGAGCCATCTTCGTCAAGACCCACTCTTACATCTGGCTTATGGATTCGCCCCTCTCTCATGAAGCTAATTCAGGACCTATCCTTCTCGTGGTTAAGTCATGAGAACCCCTTTGATCATGTGAGAGACTACGAGCATCTCATTGAAACTCAGGGTAAAATCGGAGAATCACCGGATGCTCGAAAAAGAGAGTTTTTCCCGCTATCCCTCTCCGGGGAAGCACGGGATTGGCACCGTTGTTTTGGTAGAGACTACCTTACTAGGGAAAGGTTGAGAGCAGCTTTTTACTCCCACTTCTTCCCAATACGATCTGTCATCTCGTTAAGGGTAAAGATTCTCTGTTTCAAGCAATGTGAGGAGGAATCACTAGGAATGGCATGGAATCGTTTCGCCTCCGTGGTGGAAGATTGCTCAGTCCTCTACATTCCTGATTGGATGTTGCTTCAGCACTTCTGGTTTGGATTGCGGAAGGATGATGCCTTGAGGCTCAATGCTCTCTCCGGAGGATCCTTTGTGCACCTAGATGCTGTCAAGCGAAAAGAGATCGTGGATAATCTCCGAGATTTCAGCTCCCCTTGCATCCCGGTCAATGAGGCACCCACCAGAGGAAATGTTAAGCCACCTAGATCCATCGTCAGCCGAGTCCGAGATTTCATATCCATTCTTTCTGAGCTCTGGCTGAAGATGTCATTCCTGAATAGCAGGAGTCTAAGGGAAAGATTTCGTGGTGCGAGGTCTACCCTTGGGTTCCCCTCTCATGCATCTTCTTAGACCTTCTCCCCGAGACTTTGTCTCATGGGAGCACGGAGAGAGTAGTTCAAAAAGAATGACCATTCCTGGCCAGGATGACTTGTTCGATCCTCACTACTGTCTCCTAAGGAGGGTATGAGAGGCCTATCGTGTTTCTACGTCGAGGTTTGAGCTGAAGTGCTTTGCACTGAAGTTTCGTATAAACCGAGACATCGGTCTCTGCTTTATAATCCATTGGATTCATCCATTAGACTGAAGGAGCACGATCATTTACCGATCGAATGGAGTGCATTCACTTTTCATCTCGAGCACATCGATCGATGCCGAACAATCAAGAGAAGCTTGCACTTCGTATCTTATGCCTGACTTGATCGATGCCCAATGGGAGGTGCACTTTCCAGTTTATCCATAACCCCCCATTGGAAGCTTAGGCCAGACTTCGGAGTGTCTTCATCGCCTCGATGAGAACATCGAACCCTCTGCCTAAGGTAAGAGCGAGTTAAATCTTGCTCTTCGTCCGAACTCTGGTTCCTGATCGTACACCGGCCTCTGGAAGTCCATGCTCTATCCTCTTTGAAGGCCGAGTGTCTTTCCGAGCTTGAGTTCGCTCAGAGATCGGTACCTATTGGTGAAGCACTAGCCTCAGTGCTTGATCTTTTCGTCTCTGAGTTCCGTGACCCCAGTGCTATAGTCCTCGAGTCCCATGACCACCTCAGGGAATGCCTCGGCCTCTCTGGGATGATCATGCTTGCCCTCTCAAGTTTGTATATGCACTACCCTTGCAGATCAGAGCTTATCATCATATCAACATTGTCTGCAAGGAGATGGTCATAAGTTGAGACAGGAGATCACAAGACGCCCGCATCCTGAGTACTCTTGGGACTCATCTCGTTTCCCCAGGAAGAATTATCCCTCGGGTATCTTGTGGACCGTGGTCATGTAGGAGAAAGAAAGTGCCAAGATGAAGAATAGTAGGCAAAAGGTCCACAGGAAGACAGCACCATTGTGGCGACCCGAACGCTTCGTGACTATCGTCAGAGGTGCCTACACTTTTGACGAACTGAGTATGTCGCCAAGGTGACTTCCCTTAGATTCTCTATGGTTATACCATGGTTTGGCCAAGGTTGGTATATAGTGGAGGATGAATTTTCAACCTCAAACTTATCCTAGCCTTAAGCCTAAGCCAATCTTTCCATCTCGGGGAATTCACCTGGGCCGTCGATCCTGAGACTTGCTGGAGCCCACACGAGAAAGGGGAGGACCAGAGGGGCCCACAAGGGGCCGGCCGAACCCTGGTTCGGCCGAAACCCTGGTGCCGCCTCTCTCCTTCTTCTTTCGCGTGTGCGTCTCATTCTCCTCCAGAAACCTTCTCCCTGCTGCCCGACGAGTTCTCGCATCGCGAAGATCCATCTCCTCCACCTCACCATCCTCAGCATCACCACATCCATGGCTGGCTACGGTTTCGCTCGGCTCAGTAGGGAGGTTTCGCCCCTCACTTCAGGGGAAGGGAGCCCCTCTCGTTTCGTCGACCTCAGCAACCTGGATGAGGTGATGGGGTCGCCGGAGGCCATGACTCCTGAGAGAGGCAGGAGTGTAGAGAGCACTCGCAGGATGCGCACCGACTCCCCGGTGCAGTCATCCCGGCGAGGCTCCTCCTCCCCGCCTTCTTTCCCAGTCAGGATGGCCACCATGGGGAACAAGACTGCTGCCAAGCGCATCTTGTTTGACGATCCCCGGGGCCACCTCTGAAGCCAGGAGAGTGCTACGTTGGGTCTGACTTCAATAGCTACAGAGAAGCTTTCTGCCATACTTATGAGTAGGATGTGTGGGACGAGTTCCCGCTTCCACAGACCCGGTGCAAGATCTTCGGAGTGAAGACAGCCACTGGAGGCTATGGTACACCTTACCATAAGCCGCCTCAGTGGAAGCGAGTCCTCACCAAGATCCTTGCAGACATCTGAGTGAATGGCGCCAAGAAGACCCCGACCCTAGCGAAGCTAGCAAACAGACTGGTTGAACTATTCCTAGAACATGATAAGCTAGTTGAAGAGTTGGCTAAGCAGAGGGATGAGTATCGTAAGCTCAGGCTTGAGTATCACCAGCTGGAGGAGGACATGACCCAGAAGCTGCAGAGGCTGGCAGTTGCTGAGGGAAAGGAGCAGATCCTTTCCGAGTAGTGGGGATTAGCCCCAGCTTTAGTTCATTAGGTGCTAGTCTAGGTCTAGGTTTGATTTCCCTTTATTTCATTTATTTCTTTTGCATGTGTGTAAGAGCCTAATCTTTTTTTTGTTTGAAACATTTGAATTTGAATAAAGTGGCTCACCGGTCATGTAACCCAGTTTAGCCACCCTTTGTGTCATTACTTTGGTCTCTGTGATTTAGAGGACATCTAGGTTCAAGACAGTGTGGGGGAAGAGCCACGACTCTCCCAATGCAGGCACGACGTTTCCATACGTACCCACTGTGAGCACTCCGCGCTAGCCGATCGATCACCTACCGCGAACCTGAACAGGACCCGCACGAGTTCACTCCTGTGGAGAGCCTCTAACGGTTCATCTCCCATGCATAGCGCTGGTCTGCATCTGGACAACTCACTCTCTTTCATTCCTGAGTTTTAGAAGCTATATATGTCTATCTCTAAACTAAAACTCGAATGATGATGCTAAAGATCACCCAGCTCACCTGTACCTGAGTAGACTTACATATGTTTTATTCCTTGTTATCTACCTGATGATTGTGAACCATAACCTTCTTAAGGACAAGTATGTTCACCTAAGTAATTGATAAGTATGATATGGCTGGTTGATATGATCTGTTGCTCTGATGACTAACTCTCTTGGGGAATTTATTTTTGAAAACTCAAAACCTCTTGGAAAGACTCCTCTTTGATATGCCTTTGTCCCATTAGAGCCATATGATCTTTGTAGGTAAAACCCTTCAGTTCATATGCTGCTTGTTATTACATTGAGCTTTGTCAAATTCTGTGACCCTTATGAGAATTCTTATCATTACTTTCATGATCAAGATTTATGTGCACCCCACCTATTTCCCCCTTGCTATGCTTCTACACTGGAAGTTAGCATTGTATCATTCGTACCACAAAAGTAAAAGCTCCATATGTGGTATGACCGCTCTCTCTAAAAGTATCCTTCAAGGAAGAGATATGGGCTATGAAAAAAATAAAATAAATAAACACATGCCCAAAGCATGTTTTGAAAAAAAAGAGAAAGAGAAAGGATAGCCCATATCCAAAATAAAGAAGGAGAAAAGGAGAGGGATGGTTATGCAAAAAGGAGTTCCATATCATAGATGGTAATAACTAGTGTCCATTCCGGGGCTAGTGTCCACCTTACCATCAAGCCACAGTTTTCACCACATATATGTATGGTAATATCTAGCACCAAATCCGGGCCTAGAATCCACCTTACCATACACACCATAGCCATACCGGTGCACATCTTGATCTGATAGTATGATTTGATTTTCTCTGTGGATCCAGTCTTTGACTTTGCAAAATATGTGATGCAAGTATGCTCTCTCTTTATCCTACCCTGAGCTCCACATATAGCCATCATTAGAAGTAGGATGAAGAAAGGCAAATGCCTTAGTGAGGACATATACACATTGAGCAATCTGAGAGAATCGAATGAGGAAGCCAGCAAGAGTTTTGTTTATGATAAACATGCAAAACCCCCAAGGTGTTTATCATTAGGTGCATAAGTGACTTGATTCACAGCTGTTCTACTCTTCAATCACCCAAGGGAACATGATAGCCACTACACAGAGGTTCACAAGAGCAAGGTATGACTTGGAATATCTCTTATGTCTGTCTTACTCCTTGGTATTCGTGACCCACTTGGCTTTGTTTCCCCTTCACTCGGGACGAGCAAAGGTCAAGTGTGGGGGTGTTGTTGACGGTCGATATTTGCCATTTTTATGACCGTCAACTCCTGCAAATTTGAGTATGAATTGCACATCCACACTAGAATAGGTGCTTAAACTCATACTTTCCACCAGTGTCGATGTCTATTCGAATGTAGGTATTTAGCTTAAGAAATGGGAGGAATCAATGCACTTTCAGTCCACTCCAATCCAAGGCACTCAAATGCTGGCCAATCAGGGGCTGCCACATGGATTCTCCTGGATCCATGATGTCACCAATCCATGTGAGAGACTCTCGACGAATCATACGCTACCACGTCAGCATCACATGGATCTATGGGCCCACTTTGCCAACTAAACCGCCAGGAAACGTGCCATGCACGAAGGAGAGGCATTAGGGCCCACATGGAAGCGAGCGAGATGAAGCACAAGCCAGAAGGCCGGCCAGGGGTTTCGGCCGACCCTAGGATCGGCCGAACCGACCTAGGGTCGGTTGATCCTGGCCCTCCACATGTTTGCTCCCTATTGGTCCTTGGCTACATTCCCGGGTGTTTAGGGGCACTTTGAGCCCCGGAGCAAGCCTCCTCCTTGTCTATAAATAGGAGGGGAGGGGCTCCATTTCTCACACACCACCAAGCTCTCAAGTTCCACTTCTCTCTTGTGTAGCTCTCTCTCCCTCTCTCTAATTCTGCCCATGAGAGGTGATTCTCACCTCTTTGTGGTAGAATGGTGATGAGGAGAGATCTAGACTAGGATTAGTTGAGAGGTAGAGTAGGGGTAAGGAGTGAGTTGATGTCCTCGTGGATGCTTGTTCTTCATTTAGACCAAAGTGAGTATTTCAGCTTTTCTTATTTAGACTATAGTGGACATCATGTATGATTGATTTGTTCTTGTGTTCGTGGCTCGTTCATAAGTTAGAGGCTTGTGTTCTTCATGACACAAGGCTTCCATCCTTTAGAGCCAGAGCAGTAGTTCATTTACTTGTTTGCATGCTCTGATCCTGTTTAGCTAAGTAAGTCCGTTGTATCTCGTTTATCTGCATCCATAGCTTCCTTTCTGCTCCGTAGCTCAATGACTAGATCTGATTCCGATCTTTCCCTTGTTCGTGGGACCGTATCTATACGGTTGCTATAGTGTAGTTAGCGGGTCGACAGACGTAACCGCACTATAATATTTATCTGGGGTATAGACGTGGTGTCTGAGCCCTGGTTTTCCTGCGAAGACCACGTACGATCGTAGCGTAGAGGTAGGCCGCAGTGGTGACAGCTTGTTGGACCCTTTGTCAACCCTCTACATCGCGTACCGAGTTGGGCTCGCTTGCCAGCACCTTGGAGTGTTGTCGCCCCACGAGGATGACTGAGACCTGACAGAATACATCTTGAGAGCTAAGTCCCTTAAGGAAGTGCTTCTTGTATCCCGACCTATCCCAGCGAAAGCTGGTGTCCTTGGATAGACCCTCTCTAGTTACTCTCCGTCCTAGGAACGAAACCCGACGGGAATACTCATTCTCCTAGGGAGAAGTGCTACAACGGTGTATCCGTGCGCTTGCGGATTCGTTCGCACTCATTAGTGTACCTGGGAGTTTCTTACACGCTCACGCTAGTACGCTAGTGGTGGTGACGTTAAGAAACGCCAACAGTCGGCCTCCTCCCCGTCCTCCTCCTCTGTACTGTTCTCCCCGGCCTCCTTCGGAGCTACGTTGCCATTGCGCGCCTTACCGGCCAGCCGGCCCGTCGCCGCCGCGCACGCAACATCCTCCTCGTCATCCTACACCTCTGTCGCCGGGTCCTGCTTCGCTCGGCCGTCCCCCTCCACATTCGTCATCCCCAATGCCGGTAGGGGCGTGGCCTTCCCATTTCCACAGCTGTCGGCGGCTTCCCACGGCCCTGCCCCAAATTTGGGGATTTTGTGCCTTGCTGACACAAGCAAATGAATTGCTTACATCAGCAACATTTTTTAATTTGAAATTAAGATTTAAATTTATGTACAAAATTGTATTAAATATATGTATAATAATTCTAATTAGTATTTCAGTAATTCTAATTAAATATGTCTCTCTCTAGCATCCCCGACCACTGTCTCTCCCCGGCTCCCCGCTGCCTCCCCCGACGCGCCCAGGATCATGTCGCCGCCTCCCCGCCGACTCCGGTAGGCACCACTACCGAAATTCATAGATATTCATGGAAAATTCATGTTTATTCTAGAAAATGATAGAAATTCATTTTTATACTTAGACTTTCCCGTATATACTAAAAATTCATAGGAATTATAGTATATTCTCATAAATTCGTGTCTATTCATAGAACATTAGTGTTTATTCTAGAAATTGATCCAAATTATTATATATTATTAGAAATTTGTGTGTATGCGTAGAAAATAGTGTTTATTCTTCAATGTCATAGAAATTTCTTGTTTATAGAATAGATAGAGATTATTGTATATTCTCACAAATTCAAGTCTATTCATAGAAAATTAGTGTTTTCTTCAAATTTATATAAAAAATCTTGTTGATTCTAGATGGATGACAACAATGACAACCATGAAAGGCTTATGGAGGACATTATTGCTCGTGGTACAAATACCATTCCAACCTACACCGACGAGGAGTGTAGCCAGGTGGACGGGTTCCTCAACACACAGATGACCGAGGGAGGAGACATCACCGCTGAGGACTTGGAAAATAATGAGGACGACATAGCCGACGACTCAAAAAATAATGAGGACCTTGAGGATGATAATGCGGAAGGTTCCAACGAGGTATATATATCATGCATTAAGTTCGTTAGTATAAATTCGCTAACCCCAATTCTTACATAAATAACGAATATGTGAAGGACCGAATTGGCGACCAGAGAGGGGGGAGTGAATGGGAGCCGATAAAAATTCTACAGGAGAACTTGGCCTAAACCCCAAAATCACTTCAAATGAATCCCGCACAAACTTGCCAAGATCACGTATTAACAACGGACCTACTGACCCTAGGAAAAAGTTAGGACAAGCCTAGAAACAAAGCGGAAGCACAAGTAAACAAGTCTAGCGAAACCCACTGGGAACTCCGGAAACTCTGGGCCAAAATCTGGAAACTCAGAGCCAAAGTCCGGATATTCTAGGTTTCCAAAAATCCGAAAACTCAGAGCCAAAGTCCAGATACTCCAGGTTTCCAAAAGTCCGAAAACTCCGGGCCAAAGTCCGGAAACTCCGGTTGTCCGAAAACTCCGGGCTAAAGTTCGGAAACTCCGGGTTTTCCAGAAACTCCGGACAAAAGTCCAGAAACTCCGGGCTTTCAACAGCTCGAGACACCCGCGAAGTCAACCCCAAGTTCCCATCACCCGATCTCCCAATTCACCCAACGGATTAAAGAGAAAGTTTGGGGAATGTAGTAGCACCACTAGAGGAGGCTCTATCTCAAAGATCTCGTCCCCAAATACCTCCAATCATGAGTAATCGCGAATCAAAGGAACTTCCACCAAGAACTCGAGTTCATCCCAAAACCTTCAAATCGAGACCGATTCCCGGCGTTTGAGGGGTCAAGATCATCCACAAAGAGGCGCAAGGCACTCACCCATGATCCCCTCAAAGAAATCCGGAGAGAAACGGCATCAAATTGACGAATTGAGCGATGAACAAAAACACCCAAAAATAGCTTTGAAAATGACACGAAAATCACAAAGAGCTAGGAGAGGGAAATCATCACAATGCTGAATTCTTCCATACATCCAGAGGTCAGATTCTATACAAGAAATTGTCTAGCCTATGGATCGAAGAAAATGGAAGCAAATCATCCGGGGGAGAGAGAGCTAGGGCCAGAGAGAGAGAGATGCCATCCACCTCTCCGCTATATATATGAAGTCCACCGGAGGAGGTAAATGACCACGCTACCCCTACAACTTAAACTTAAGATACACACCCCTCAGGGGCATTTTGGTCAAGTCTTCGGATATTCCCATCGAGCGGACACGCTTCCACCGCGGACTTGCTTAGCCTCAACGCAAGCCCCGCGATCACGCCACGTGCCCCCCGCCTCGAAGCTTCCCGACGCTCCTGGATCACCGTCTCTGTCGCATCGGGCCTCCGGACTTGGTTTTGCGGCCCAAACCAAGAAACCGTCCACCGATGGTTTTTTGGGCAAACCAACAAACCCCGCGTGCAAGTTTCGGGCTCGATCCGCTACCTTGCACCGGCCCATGTTCACGACTTCAGCCCACCAGTCCTGCACCGCACGGCTCGCACTTGACCCCATCGGCCACTGGGTCCATCGAACCAAGCCTACTTGCCTCTCCATCACCCGAAGGCTGCCACGACTAAGGCCTTTTGCGTTTGTTCTTCACCTGCACCGACACGAGTCAAGCCACAACCTGTACCTGCACACTTAGCCAAGCATCAGTCCACACAACGTTGTCAATCACTCATCACTAAGGAGCGACCCTCCACTGGTCTTCGGACACACCTGGTCCTCAATCTCCTCCTTGATGAGTGCATTGACAACACCCATAGTAACCATCATAGAGAAAAAGAAAAGAAAACAACCACGAACACAAACCTCCAAGCAAGTGATCCAAAGCCAAAGAACAAGTGAAAACACGATCACTCGCGAGACCAAGTCTCGTACCCCTAAGGCAAGGGCAACGGTTCGACACAGCCGAGACAAACAAAGCTCTACAAATAGTACACCACAAAGCACAAAACTCAGTCAAACCAAAGGAGCTCCCCCTGCACATATACAAACTCCCCCTGAGCAAACGCAACCTCTTCTTCTCAATTTTTCTCCTCACATGCAACATCTCACAAATGCATACCAATTTTCCACAAAATCTCCCAATGCATGAAAAAATAAAATTCTCCCCCTTTCATGTATATTTCCCAAAACTCTCCCCCTTGTTGACAATGCATGAATCAAGGTATATGAAGCACTTCTCCTTGTTTTCATGAAAAATGCATGTCAAAGCGTATATACAATCTACCAAGCTTCTCAAATATACAAAGAGCACAACAAAATGCTACAAATGAGACATAGAGCAAGCAAAGTAGACATGGTGTAGTTAGCACATTGCCATCAAGAAGGTAAAGACATATAAGCATGTGACATGACCAAAAGCAATTTTAAGCAATTTTCACAAAGAAATATTCATCTCATGAGCAAGGCCCTATCCATGGCAATTTGAGCACAAAAACACTAGATCATCCAAAGTTTATACAAGATCACAAATTCTCATTACAAGATCATGGTAAATGCCCATGAGCCACTCATGCCATGTTAAATCACCGAGCCATGTGTCTACTTCTTAAAATGAGACTTCTCATGGTAGACAACATGCAGCGGTTTAGCACCCAAGATATGAATATCAAAACATAAGAACATGATTAAGAGCTCATTTTTCAAGCATAAGGCAATTCATACACCAATTTCATTTTCAAGTTTAAACATGGTACATGAAATGCCTTTGCGGCAAAAAGAAAGCTTATGCTCCTCCCCAAGTAAGCAAATGGGCTAAACATTTATAATGACAAAAGGTCTTTGACCCCAAGCAAAGAGAACATGATACTCAAGCACAAACTAAACATGATAGAGGCATTTGAGCACAAATTGAGCATAGACAGGTATCTAATCATGAGTGAAGCAATTTTATCATTTTCACAAACATAAAGCTATCTCATCATACATATATGGCAAAACCATCAAGAGCATAGCATTCACATCACCATTTACTAAACATGCACATATCACACATGTAGCACATCAGTGATCAAAGTATATAAGAGAAGCTTGTTCCTAGCACAAGTGATCCAAAGATGGCTATCCTACCAGGTTTTGTACAGAAAGTAAAATGCATGTATGGAATGCAACAAAATGAAACATATATCACATATATACATGAGAAGCTCCAAGACTCAGCTAGAAAGGAAAGCACACTCCAAGTTCACCCCGCAAGCGAGTGAAAGTGACTTGGTCAAGTGGTTTGGTGAATATGTCGGCTAGCTGATCTTGGGTAGGTACATAGGACAGGGATATGTTTCCCTTCTCAACATTGTCCCTCAGAAAGTGGTATCTCACTTCTATGTGTTTCATTTTGGAGTGAAGGACTGAGTTTTTGGCTACACTTATGGCACTGGTGTTGTCACAAAAGATTGGAACCTGGGAGCACTCCTCACCAAAATCGCTCATAGTGTAGGTCATCCATAAAAGCTGGGAACAACAACTAGCAGCAGCTACATACTCGGCCTCTGTAGTGGACTGGGCTACACTAGATTGCTTGCGAGATGACCAAGAGACCAAAGAAGAACCAAGGAACTGACAACACCCAGAGGTAGACTTGCGGTCCAATCGACACCCAGCAAAATCAGCATCGGAGTACCCGTGAAGTCTGAGTGTCGAGGAGGCAGAATACCAAAGACCAAACTCAAGAGTGTAGTTCAAGTACCTGAAAATCCGCTTGACGGCCTGCCGATGTGAAGTCCTCGGTGAAGCCTGAAAACGAGCGCACAGACACACACTGAACTGTATGTCCGGCCTCGTCGCCATCAAGTAGAGGAGGGAGCCGATCATGCTCCGGTACTCCTTCTGGTCCACGGGTTCGCCATCCTCATCCACGCCCAAAGTCGTAGTGGTACCCATCAGTGTAGTCAGCAGCTTGGAGTCGTTCATGCCAAACTTCTTCACCATGTCCCTGGTGTACTTCGCCTGATGTACAAACGTCCCGTCCTTGCACTGCTTGATCTGGAGTCCTAAGAAAAACTGCAGCTCACCCATCATGGATATTTCAAATTCCCTGCTCATGTCATCTGCAAATCTGGCAATGTTGACGGTTGAAATTCACCATTTCCAACCCTTAATATTCTCACATAAATAGAGGCATATGCATTATTTACTAGCATTTTGGTTTGAATAATGTACTTCCACTTGTCCTTGGAGATTATTTGTATGTAGCTGATTTACCCCTTAAAAGAGATGGAAACCCACTTTCTATGAAGAAATCATGCCAACTCAGCTGAGGAGGTGGCTGCCACCAAGGGAAGCATGGTATTCCACGTCATCGATCCAGGGGAGGCACTCACCGACGAATCAGAGGACGCCACATGGACTTCACATGGATCAAAGGGCCCACCTCGGATACCAAATCAAGCCATACACCGGGGATGGATCAGAGGGCCCACAGGGCAGCCACCCAGTGGAAAACCACCAGGTGGGGCCACCCTAGAGGGCCGACTGATCCTAGGATCGGCCGAACCGACCTAGGGGGCTCCATCCTAGCCCTCCACGTGGCAGCTCCCTATCGGTCCATTGCCTCACTCCCGGGTGTTTAGGGGCACTTTGAGCCTCCGAGCAAGCCTGGTCCTTGCCTATAAATAGAAGGGGAGGGGCTCCCATTTCTCACACACAACTCTCTCATTCTCCTCTCACTTTTAGTTTCCAAGGCTAGGGGGTAGGCTAGAGTAGCTCTTATTCAGGTTCCAAGTCCTCTTGGAAGTCTAGGTATGAGTTCTCTTTTATCTTTATTTCTTTGTATGACTTTGATCTACTTTAGTTATTCAGCTATTTCATATAAAGTCATGGTAGATCATATGTTTGATATGTTCTTGAGTTCATCCTCTGTTCATCATTTAGAGGCTTGTGTTCTTCGTGACACTACCTTTTGATCCACTTGAAGGGTGATAAACTCCTTCCTTATGTGTTTGTTCATAAGTTAGAGGCTCGTGTTCTTCACGAACACGACCCTTTGATCTTATTGATTAGACATAAGAGAGTTCATATCTGTTTGTATGTCTAGCCTTAGTTGATCTTGTTAGATGGCATGAGAGTGTTGCATGAGGTCTGTGTTCAAGCTACGGTACTCGGTCTAGTTGACCAGTCTTCTGATGGCTCTCACCCTGGGTCACAATAGCCCAGGCTGGGTGGAGTCTAGCAGCAACGTAGGCATGGTGCCTAGGTTGTCTGGCTACAATAGTTATGAGCATACCCCCTGTAACGATAGAGGTCGGTCCTCAGGTGGTGACAGCCCTGTTGGATCCTTGGGCAACCTCCGCGCTGGGGTACCTGCTGTAGGAGTCTAAAGTCTAGTTTCGCAGTGTGCTGGTCGTCGCGGGCTAGCTCCCCGTTTGTACCTGGGTGCTGAACCTTATCTCTCTCATGCAATACTCATGCCCATCTCTTGTATCTTCTAGCTTTGTATGTTTAGTACATTAGAACCTAGAGCTAACTCGTATGTTCCCCCTAAGCCGTAGTGTGCTAGAGTAGAGGTAGATCTGAGTGTGTGTGTCACACTACCCTTATATCTTTTATCTTACCCTGTCTTTGAGTGTGTTGTTCCCTATATCTATCTCTTGGTTTACATTCAGAGCAAAAACATAAGTCTAAGATATCCGCCATTGCCTTCCACGGATTCGATACCCTTGGAATACTCTCCTTTCTTGGGGAAATGCTACAATGGTTTATCTGTGCGCTTGCGGATTTGTTCATGATCATTTAGATTAACCTTTGGCAAGTCTCGATGTTCACGCTAACCCGGTGCCATTAGTTGTGACATTGAGAGGTGCCTACAAGGCGTTTTCTGGTGTTGTCACTAAGGATGGGTCCCAGATCTGTTCTTAAGATGACGGCGCTACAAAATGCCAACAAGCAACAAGATCATGAGAAGAGCCACCAAAGATTATATCATCCACGTATATCTGAACAATCAAAAGGTCATTTCCATGCTTAAGGAGAAACAGGGTCTTATCAACTGTGCCCATCACAAACCCCTTACTCAGCAAAAAGCCTCTCAACCTACCATACCAAGCTCTAGGTGCCTGTTTCAACCCATAGAGCGCTCTCTGGAGTTTGTATACACGGTGTGGGTATTTTTCACTCTCAAACCCCAGGGGTTGCCTCACATACACTTCTTCCTCTATCACCCCATTCAAAAAAGCACTCTTCACATCCATTTGGTACAACTTGAACCCTTTAGCCACAGCAAAGGCTAGAAGGATCCTAATTGCCTCCAAACGGGCCACAGGAGCAAATGTTTCCTCATAATCTATACCCTCTTTTTGGTTGAACCCCTGAGCCACCAACCTCGACTTGTTTCTCACAACCATCCCATTTTCACCCTCTTTGTTCATCCACACCCACTTGGTACCTATGGGACGGCAATTTGGCGGTGGATCGACTAACACCCAGACTTGGTTTCTCTCAAAATTCTCCAACTCCTCATGCATGGAATTCACCCAATTCTCGTCAGACAAAGCGTGTCGAATATCTTTGGGCTCAAACGACGCAACAAAAGCAGAATGAGCGAAATGAGAAGTGTTCCTTGACCTCGACCGTGTAGTGCGTTCATGAAGGTCACCTATGGTCGTAGATGGTGGGTGATCCACCTGTACACGCCGGGAAGCCTCTCGCCTGGACACAATCTCCCCCTTAGACGCAGCCTCCACTCGAACAGCCTTAGTCGTAGTGGGTGTAGGGGATGGTCCATCCTCGATCGTCATTGTAGTAGTGGAAGTAGCGTGTACACGATCAGCCACGGGAGCATCACCACCATCATCGTCGTCGTCTCCATCTCCATCCTTCTCATTCTCAAAGATCCTCGCTCCAATCTCCTCGTCACCTGCACACTCAAAAGCAGAAGAGCTACATGGCTGTGTCTCGTCGAAGGTTACCTTGCAAGTCTCCATGATTCGTCTAGTGTCAAGGTTGAGCACACGATATGCTATAGAATGAATCGCATAACCAAGGAAAATACCATCTGAACATCTAGACTCAAACTTATCCAACTTGCCCTTCTTCAAAATGAAACACTTGCAACCAAAAGCTCTAAAGTGACTCACCTTGGGTTGTCGCTCATGCATCAACTCATAAGAGGTCTTCTTCTTGAAAGCACAAAGGAAGATGCGATTTGAGACATAGCAAGCGGTATTGACCACCTCGACCCATAAACGCCTAGGAGTCCTATGCTCATCGAGCATCGTCCTGGCCATCTCACAACGGGTCTGGTTCTTCCTCTCCACTACTCCATTCTGGCAAGCGACGTATGGAGAAGAGTAGTGATGATCAAGACCAAGATCACTGCAAAAGGTATCGAAATGAGAGTTTTTAAACTCCGTGCTATTGTCACTACGTATAGCTCGAATGGCATCACCATGTCTCTCATTCTTCAACCTCAAGATTAAGTCTCAAACAAAGCCAAATGTCTTGCTCTTATCCTCCAAAAAGAAAACCCAAGAGTACCTCAAAAAATCATCAACCACAATAAGAACATACCACTTCCCACCCGCAGAGCGAACACGAGCTTGCCCAACCAAATCCATGTGCAACAGCTCACAAGGTCGCTCAGTCATGACTGCAGTCAGTGGGGCGTGAGAAGCAGCAACCATCTTTCCATGCTGACAAGAAGCACAAACCAAATCCATCTCGAATTTCAACTTAGGCAATCCTCAGACAAGATCAAGACCACTCACGCAGGAAAGCAACTCAAAGCTCAAGTGTCCCAACCTCCTATGCCGTTTCCAAAGCTCGGCCGAAACGCCAGCAACAAAGCATCGAGGAAGACCAACAGACTGGGAAAAATTGGCACGAAAAATTTGACCCTCGGGAACGATCGTACAGACAAGATCGCCTCGAGAATCAAGCACATGAGAAGTGCCTGACTTAAAACAAACCTCAAGACCTTCGTCAAGTAACTGAGATACTGACAACAGGTTAAAACTAAGTGACTTGACCAAAGCCACACTTCTTAAGGTCACCTTGCTACTCACCTTCACCATACCTTCAGCAAGCACTCGTCCTCTCCCATTGTTCCCGAAAGTGATGTACTCCCTCGTACTCACCAGGGTGAGGCTGGAGAACCACCCACGATCTCCAGTCATGTGTCGTGAGCAACCGGAGTCAATCAACCAAAAGTACTCCATGCCTCCCACTTGCAATAAAAAACGAGGACGAGAATGAGCAAGCGACTTAACACTGGGGTTAGTACCAAAAGAATCAAACCAGTGTCGAGCCATTTGCTCAAAAGAAGGGTTAGCAAAGTCCATCCTACCAAAGCCTCTAGGCGGAGCCCTCTCACACCTACCACCAAACGACCTGTCACGTCTCACTGGAGTAGTACGCGCACCACGAGGGGGAAAACGTGGCCCGTAGTCCATCTGAGACCCAAAGCTCCGATCGTGCCTCCCAAACTCATAATGGTCACAAGGAGGAGCACGTCGAGCCAACTCGCCACGCCCAAACCCAACACGCCTATCTCTCTAAGGAAAATCACCTCCACCTCCACGAGTGGGAACTGTACGCACAAACACCTCACCCCTTGGTAGAGGCCCTCTACAAGGCTCAGGCACACCACAAGAAAGGTGGTACCTGTCCTTGTTTGCCATCTCCCTAGCAAACCTCTCATCTCTCTTCCTCCTGAAACAGAACTCATCCTTATGCCCATCCCCCCCATAATACTGACAATGGAAGCGGATCGGTTGTGGCTTTGGTGGTGGCTTTTCTGTGGGCTTCTCAACAGCCTTCTCTCCTGACTTCCCACCGAAGACACTCTCCTGGGTGCTCACAAACTTGATGAGTTTTTGGTAGTTTTCAGATTTGTGGGGGAGCACTGGTGGATCTGGTGTTGTGTCTAGCTTGTTTCTGAGGTGGTTTGGCTTGGGTGCAAATTTGTTCATCAGTGTGGTATGTGGTGGAATAGGAATCTCTCCAGCTTTCTCTTCTCCCTCACCACACTTGTCAGCCCCCAACGCCTGACCATCAAACCTCTTAAACTGAGCCAACATCAAACTCAATTGTGGCTCATGCCCAGACAGCCACCCTATCATTTTTCTCAATTCATCATTCACATCCTGCAGACGATCAACATAGTGTGCAAGTTCCATGTTTTTCAAAGCATGCATTTCATAGGTAGAGCATGATGTAGGAAGAGGAGCTTTCAATACCGCCTCAAGAGAAACTATTCTAGTGTGAGATTCATCTAGCCTAGCATGCAACACAGGACATGAAGTGCAAGCACCTAACAAAGCTGGCCTAGATTTCAATTCATCACACTCAATCCTAATCACATATAGTTCCTCAAGAGTAAAGGCATGCTTCTCCTTGAGAGCAGTCAAATCAGCAAGAAACACATTGCAATCACTGCAATCAATCTCATCAGAAACAACAGGAGCAGATTTCAAAGAGCCTATCTCAATTCTAGCATCAACCAATAAGGACTCAAGCTCAACTATCTTGTCCTTAGCATCACCCAACAAAGATCTAAATTCTCTCTTCTCCTTGTTGGTCTTCCTAATCACATCATCACGGTTATCAAGCAACTCATTGAGCCTAGCATTCTCCTCTAGCAAGAAGTTGGGATCATGTCGTAACTCTTCCTCGGAGTCAGAGTTCAAATCCGAGCTATGCTTCCCACCCTTCTTGGAATGCGCCATGCCGCAAAAGCCTCCTTGTGCGACGAAGCTGAAGCCGGTGAAGTTCTTGCCCGTGTGCCGCTTGTCCTTGCGCCGATCTTGCTCTTCCTTACTGCTCGAGTCGGAAGAAGCATCGCTTGATGTGGAGTCGATGTCGCTCGCTCCATCAACCATCGCTCGAGCCGTCTTCTTCTTGTACCCGCTACTCTTCTTGTGCCTTCTCTCGCCCTTGTCCTTGTGCTTGTCCTTGTAGTCGTTCCGGGAGCGGTGCTTGTTGTAGTCCTGCTTGGGCTTGCCCTTGTAGTCATTCTTGATCTCCATGGCTTCAGGGCATTCGGCGATGAAGTGACCGTGCTTCCCACACCGATAGCACATCCCTGAGCTCCGCCTTGCATTCTTGTGGTTCTCGTACATCCGTCCAAACCTCTTGCTCAACAAGGCGAGATCATCCTCGCTCAGCACCTCAAAGTCCTCATCTGGCAAAGACACAAAACAAGACAAAGAGAAACCAACAGAGTTAGCGTTAGACCTTGATCCTGAGACAAGAGCCAAACTATGAGGATTAGTGGGGCTCTCGCTCTTGGCTCTCAAGCCACGATCAACCTCCGAAGACCTGAGCTTGGAAAACAGCTCATCAAGCGTTAGCGTATCATACACGCTCGACTCCTCAATGGCCTCGACCTTGGCACTCCACACAGACCTATCCAGGGCATGCAAAAGCTTGATAGCTTGATCATGATCTGTGTATGGGAGCACTGTCACATTGGCCCTCATGTTGTTGACTATGCTAGTGAAGCGCTGAAACATAGCATCGGTCGACTCACCGGGGAGATGAGTGAAGTTCTCATACTCTCTCTGGTAAGTGGAAAACAAACGGGCTTGCACTTGGGCATTGCCAACATGAGCATTTCTCAACTTAAGCGAAATCTTTTCGGCCACATTCTCTTCGTACACTCGCTCGAACTCTGAGGCACATAGAGCATGGAACAAGTAATCAACGGCCTTGCTGTTGACCTCACACATGTCCCGCGATCCTGGAAGCAGAAAACTATCTGGAATGACATAATGAGGATTCTGAGTGACCTCCCAGATCAGAGTTCCCTTCCCACGCAAAAACACGCCCATGCGCCTCTCCCACATCGGGTAATTTTTGCCATCGAAGTGCGGAGGACCCGACCCCTTGCCATAATCGCCCATCTTTGGATCTTAGACTGGTTAGAATCAAAAAGATCCGTAACCGGCTCTGATACCAATTGAAGGACCGAATTGGCAACCAGAGAGGGGAGGAGTGAATGGGAGCTGATAAAAATTTTCCGGGAGAACTCGGCCTAAACTCCAAAATCACTTCAAATGAATCCCGCACAAACTTGCCAAGATCACGTAGTCACAACGGACCTACTAACCCTAGGAATAAGTTAGGACAAGCCTAGAAACAAAGCGGAAGCACAAGTAAACAAGTCTAGCGAAACCCACTGGGAAGTCCGGAAACTCCGGGCCAAAATCCGGAAACTCAGAGCCAAAGTCCAGATACTCCAGGTTTCCAAAAATCCGGAAACTCCGGGCCAAAGTCCGGAAACTCCGGTTGTCCGAAAACTCCGGGCCAAAGTCCGGAAACTCCGGGTTTTCCAGAAACTCCGGACAAAAGTCCAGAAACTCCAGGCTTTCAACAGCTCGAGATACCCGCGCAGTCAACCCCAAGTTCCCATCACCCGATCTCCCGATTCACCCAACGGATTGAAGATAAAGTTTGGGGAATGTAGTAGCACCACTAGAGGAGGATCTATCTTGAAGATCTCGTCCCCAAATACCTCCAATCATGAGTAATCGCGAATCAAAGGAACTTCCACCAAGAACTCGAGTTCATCCCAAAACCTTCAAATCGATACTGATTCCCAGCTTTTGAGGGGTCAAGATCATCCACAAAGAGGCACAAGGCACTCACCCATGATCCCCTCAAAGAAATCCGGAGAGAAACTGCCTCAAATTGACGAATCGAGCGACGAACAAAAACACCCAAAAATAGCTCTGAAAATGACACGAAAATCACAAATAGCTAGGAGAGGGAAATCATCACAACGTTGAATTCTTCCATACATCCAGAGGTCAGATTCTATACAAGAAATTTTCTAGCCTATGGATCGAAGAAAATGGAAGCAAATCATCCGAGGGAGAGAGAGCTTGGGCCAGAGAGAGAGATGCCATCCACCTCTCCGCTATATATATGAAGTCCACCGAAGGAGGTAAATGACCACGCTACCCCTACAGCTTAAACTTAAGATAGACACCCCTCAGGGGCATTTTGGTTAAGTCTTCGGATATTCCCATCGAGCGGACACGCTTCCACCGCGGACTTGCTTAGCCTCGACGCAAGCCCTGCGATCACGCCACGTGCCCCCCGACGCTCCCGGATCACCATATCCGTCGCATCGGGCCTCCGGACTTGGTTTTGCGGCCCAAACCAAGAAACCGTCCACCGATGGTTTTGTGGGCAAACCAACAAACCCCGCGTGCAAGCTTCGGGGTCGATCCGCTACCTTGCACCGGCCCATGTTCATGACTTCAGCCCGCTAGTCCTGCACCACACGGCTCGCACTTGACCCCATCGGCCACCGGGTCCATCGAACCAAGCCTACTTGCCTCTCCATCACCCGGAGGCCGCCACGACTAAGGCCTTTCACGCTTGTTCTTCACCTGCACCGACATGAGTCAAGCCACAACCTGTACCTGCACACTTAGCCAAGCATCAGTCCACACAACATTGTCAATCACTCATCACTAAGGAGCGACCCTCCACTGGTCTTCGGACACACCTGGTCCTCAATATGCAACTTGTAGGCTTTTGGATCGACGACGAAAAAGACTAGAGGCCGTACACAAGTAATCATCGGCGATGTGATGTATCATATCATGGAAGTGTCAGAGCTTGGCCAGCCATGTGCTCCAAAAAAATCAAAGACAATTTCGTGTCTCAATGCGAGGCCATTGTAAGGGACAACGTGCCCATCAAGTATAGAGAATGGAAGAGAAAACCAAGTAATCCATATGTGGTTTCAGACTCAGTAAAACATCAGTTGTGGAATGATGTCCTAAAACACTTCACACTTCCTGAAGGTGTCGACACAAACCTTGTTAAGGGTTGGACTCTACAGAAGATGGCAACTCAATTTCAGAATTTCAAGAAGAAGTTGACTATAGATTTTATCAAGAAGAACCGAACTCCAAATTGGAATGAATATGCGAAGATAAATGATTACTGAAAGTCCTTTGTTGAATACAAGAAAACTGGAATTTTTGCCACAAAAAGTGCAAAAGGGAAGAAAAGTGCTAGTAAGAAAGGGGAGTACAACCATCGTCTTGTTCGAGGTGGTTATGCAGTTGCAATTCCCAAGTGGCGAAAGATGGAACAAGACCTTCTTGCCAAAGGTATCATATCAGCGGTCTTTGACTGTCCTGAACAATCGAAGAATTGGTATTATGCGCATGGAGGTAGATTGAACCCGGTTGATGGTACCCTTGAATTCTCACCCACATTACGAGAGAAGGCACTTGAGATTATGAAAAAAATTGAAGGTGTCAAAGCTGGTAGATTGAAAGTTGATAGAGAAATGGATGAGCTCACTTGGGCGCTCAGGAATCCAGAACACCCAGGACATTGTAGGGGCTACGGAGTGGTGCTGTGGAAGTATGCTTTGAAGGGAAAAATCGACATCAATAAAAGCCGCAAAAGAAGAAGAGAGCACAAAGAGGAGCAGTGGCGCCAAATGATGGAGGAAAGACTTAAACAATAAGAAGAAAGGATGCATGCAAAGATTGAACGGCGAGTGGCCGTAACGATAACTGAGATGGCCCAATCTGGAGCACTGCCCGAAGTACCGCTGGATCCCGTCATTAGCCCTTCCACTTGCAAAAGCAGTTGTGCTTCCACAGAGGTCGCAGCAGGTGCTTGCATAGAGGTCGCGGCAGGTGCTTGCACAGAGGGTCGTGAAAAGCTGAGGGCAATCGAACGAGTTCCATTGGATGAAAACCAACAGTACCCTGTGGATTTGCTCTGTCAGTGCACCCCATGTGAGCTGCACAAGCCATTCGGCAACATCACAATGAAGGTGGCGTACAGACAAGCTTTTGTGCATTTTCATGGACAGACAAGCCACTGTATGCAGATTCCACTTGGCTATGCCTCAGTTGATGTGGAGGAGATTTGCCCGCCACATTTTGAAGATCTGGAGCTAGAGATCCCAAGAGGTGACAGGGAAAATACACTCAAGGATGTGGTTCACGGTATCATATTCTGGCCCAAATGTTACATTATAATCCCCGAGAAGGAGGGATCAATCCCTCCTACAGATCCCTCGCAACCGCCACCATCGTCATCTCTGAGGCCGTCTTCACGTCCTTCAATATCACCTTGCTCACCGTCTACACAAGAACCATTATTCAATTCGGGAGGTGTGAGCTCCAGCTACGATAATGACATCCCTCCCGAATCACCTCCAGAAAAGCAGAAAAAACCACAGGCTGCTAAGAAAGCACCATCAAAAGCAGAAAAACCACCAAAGCACCGCAGAAAAAACCACCAAGCCACCAAAGCACAACAGAAAAAACTGCCAGCGCACAGTCTTCCAACGCAATGCAACCACCAAAGCAAAAAAAACCACCAACGATAAAGAAAATGGTTGAGCCCACCAAAAGGAAGCTAGCATGGGAGATGACAGAAGAAGAAGAAGGAAAAACGACGCTCGATCCCCAACATGTCCATGAATTTTTCAACAATCGGAATACAAAACATCAATGAAGGGAGCTTGATAAGACCAAAAATGTAGATCCGGAAAAACTTGGATTTTTCAAACTAATGAAGGAAGGCACCAAGAAAATGATGCCCATAATGGCGTCGATGTCATCGTCTGGTGCAAAGAAGGAGAAGCAAACAGATGCGTCGACGAGCAAACATACTTACGTTGCCTCCGGTCTCACTGATGAACGAGCTCTTGCAAATTTGCATATACAACACTTGATGCAGCTCATTAATTTTGTGGAACAATCAGGGATGCCTGTAAGTGTTGTACTCGGTAATGAAGAACCACCTCGGGATCCAAATTTCATACCAAGATGGCCCTTTCAACCAGGAAAACCTCTTATCAGGCAAGAACTGGTATATAAGCTCTCACCTAAGATGCTTAAATTTCATGAGTGGTACATGAGGCACTCAACAAATGGCATAGTGAGCTTAGGTATACTCACTAGACTGGAAGATTTTGCCACTGAAGGCGAAAGGGTGGTCTGGCTGCAATTCAAAGATATTTATGAAGTTTACCATCTAGACGCCCTGAGTACCGATCTTATCGTCACCTGGTATCTGTAAGTGGTGTATTTTCTTATGTTTCTTAATAAATTTATTGCGTCTGTCGATCTACTAATTAACTTTGTCTTTCATTTTTAGTAGCCTGCAACTAAATAAGATGTGAAGAAAGAGTAATGTCGACAGAATTGGTGTCATGGACCCAACAAAAGTTAACCAGCATGAGGTCCAGAAGCAACCAAACACAACAATCGCAACAATCTATAGGACCTTGTCTACGTTTCGTAACAAGGATCTCATACTACTACCTTACAGCTTCAAGTATGTGTGATTACCATCAAATTGTCCTTGTTAATTCTATTTAGTCCTAATATTTATGAGTATGACCATTGTATATACAGCTTCCACTGGATTCTTATGATAATTCAAGTCGAAAATAGCAGCGTCATGGTGTGGGATTCATTGAGAAAAAGGCCGCAGATTACCAAGACTTTCAAGATCTTTTTCAAGTGTAATAATTCTATCTAAGACATTTTCTTCAATGCAATATATATAGTTTGCTTTGACTAATACACTATCTTTCATTATTTTTCCTCAGAGCTTGGGAAAAATTCATTGCAGAGAACGAAGGACAATATGATCCAAAAATTACATTCTATACTAATTATCTGATACATAATCCAAATAACGACTTCAGATTGAGAAAATTTAAATTGTAACACTAATATTTCATAATTTTTTCTCCTATCCACTTTAGTGTTTGAGACAGGAACATGGAAATAGTTTATGTGGATACTATGTTTGTGAGCACATGCGATGTTTGTCAAGTACAAACTCAGGAAATTATAATGTAAGTTAATTAAATAAACCTATTAATAATGTATCATTTCCTAACTGCTTATATATTTAATTGTTAGGTGTAATATTTTAACATATTTGTACATTTCAGATGGATATGGTGAAGGACACACTCATTCAGAAGGATCGTCTTTTGGCGATTCAAGAAGGTCTCATGGGATTCCTCTTGGACGAGGTGGTTAATCCAGTACGACAACATTATTACGATGAATCTAAAAAATTGTTTTGATGCACCTCCACTGGGAGTAGAGACTAGAAATTTGAAGTGAATGATATTTTGTTGTATATATACTATTTATTTTGATGTATAAAATTGTGTGATATATATATTTATAAGTGTATATACATAGATATATAAGTCTAAGTACACATAGTAGACATGTATACATATATACATACTTAGTGCAAATACATATACGTACATTATACATCATACAACAATTAGAATATACACGTATAGCAATAATTAGAATAACTCAAATTGAAAAAAAAAGACGGGGACCCTTTAGTCCCGGTTGGTATTACCAACCGAGACTAAAGGGGGTAGGCGCACACGCTGCTGTGCCCCCACTCTTTAGTCCCAGTTGGTATTACCAACCGGGACAAAAGACCCCCCCTTTAGTCCAAGTTCGTTCACCCGGGGCTAAAGGAGGGGCCTTTTGTCTCTCATCATTTGTCCCGGTTGGACTGGAGAGACCTAAGGCCTCTCCCAACAGGGACTAAAGCCTCCCCCCCTCTTCAGCAGTGTAAATCCACGGATGGGCTGAGAATATAAGAGCAACACTTAGCAAATGGATTATGATGGATGAATGTTAACAATCCCAACCCAAAACAGCCCATGGGCAGGCACTCGCAATACACATGAGCCGATAGCAGGCTGTGTGAACATCATCCCACCACATATAGGGCCTCGCGATTTCCGGCCTGCGCCCTCCTCGTACGAGAGCTTCCAGACTCCTTTCTGCATCTGATTATCGGTGGGCGGCTAGAAAGATGAATGTGCGAAAAGATCACAGGAAAAATATCAGGTTGTACAATTCAAAAAAATCAGGTTGTAGACCTTTTTGAAGTTTGTTTTCCTTCTGTTATTTTACTACTATCCTCTCCTGTGGTTGTCAATTTTGTATATTATGAACACATGATGATTGTGACCTTGAAATGTCTAGTTGTTGATAATTGCTTCTTTTTCTGAAAATAGTAAGAGGTTTGGGGATCTAAAAACTTCCGAGACTGCTGCATGTATCTTGCTGTTGATGGCCACAATTTTAATTAGTTGGAAATGCGAGCATATTATGTTAGCGCATTGCATTACTGAAAATTCCAAAATTGCAATTTACCACATTCATAACTATGCATTTACTTATGGATATGAAGAATAAAATTATCAATATAATGTTTTGTTTTCCAAGTGTTTCTTTCTAGCGTAGCAATGTGGGGTTTTTCTATCAGGTCTAGTTTGGCAGCGAGGGTATTAAAAACTAGGAAATAGTTCCCACACAAAAATTTTTGATGGCAAATCAATTTTCTGGGTGGAGTTACTTCCCTGCCCCTATTTGGGAACCACCAGGCTATTCCTCTCTAGAGAAAAAATACTTCAAAAAATTTAGACAAAATGAAAGAAAAATTTGGAAAAATCAGAAACGCATTGAAATATCTTAAAAACAAAAATCTACACCAGCCTTACTTACTCGACCATCCATAAATTCAAATTATGGTTCACTTTAATCCATATAAATTTCAGCTAATGAATGGATGTTGCACATAAATAATGACATGTATTTCATTATCATAAATAACGCCTCCATGGCTTATTAACAGCAGATGACATCGCATCGCCACCAACAGTCACCAGCATATATAAGATGTTTAGATATTATAAATTCTAGCTAAAAATTAATAAAACATAGCACATATGGTTTAGTCAGTTCAGCAACATCTTTGTTCTCATAGCTATCGGTAGCAAAACATAGCATAGATGGTTCATTCCATTCCAGTGACACTAGCTAACTTGGTACTGATCGCATAATAATTAACACACTGATGTATGGTGGATGAGAAATCAACAGTCGGATTAAGTAAAACTTAGATTGAACATATAATTCAAAGCAGACAAATATAGGCAAACATACATGCTTGATAAACACCATTACATTAACAGAATAACAGGATAGCGTTGTCATAAAAGCTACAAAGAAGTACAAAACTTATGAATGAAGAAAAAATAAAATATGTAGCGTCATGCTCCTAACATCTTAAATAGGTAACCAAGTTAATGATCAAGTTAATTAATAGTCAGGTTAATAATCAAATTTATTTTAATTAATAGCAAATAATAGTTCGAAAATAGTTGTTCTTTCGAAAAATGACATGAAATAAAAGTAGGATTGTAAAACATACCATGAGCACATTCAAAGAGATATACCTAACTTTTCTCCTTAGCCACATTAGTTGAACATTCGAATTCTTGGTGATGAATGTCTTCCTTTGTGTCTCATATTCAAAGACATCCAAAGCTCGAACATTGTAAAGAAAAGATTAGTGAAATGATTGTGTTAGTAGTGTTAATGGTCCACCCGAAAGAGGGGCATAAAACGAGGATCTAATGCGATTCTGATATGAGTTTGGATTGAACTTGGAAGTCTCACAAAGCGATGAGTAAAGCAGTAATTATATTGAAAACTTCTGTTATTTTTCGATGGATTGTCTACCCATTCTGCTGAAAACCTTTTTGAAGCCTTTGTTGCCTGCATTGCGTGAGAGCATGAACATGAACATCCCAAGCTACTCATCAACAACAACGAACTTTGTGTGTCACAGAGCAAATTCTCTCTTCTTAGGAAGTTTGTTGTGGTTTTAAATATTTCAGGTTTCATTCAGAACTCAACTTTACACCAGCTTGGGTGCCCTATAAATATTTTCTTAACCTTTTTAGCACTAGGAAGAGAAGATGTATATATATATATAGCACAATAATCTAAGCATTTATCATAAGCTTAATACCAAAAAACAAAAAATATGCATATATCGGTTTAACTAGAGCATTGCAAGTCACCAACAATTCTGAGCATTGCGAGATATATAAGAGGTATTTAGTTCAATTGCAATCAATAGTAAATGACTATCCATCTGATAAGTTATATTATTTTGAGAATTTTGACCAGATTTCATCAGAAGCATGTGCTCTACAACAAGAATAGAAGGATGTGTTTGTGCTATTTGATGAATGGAATATCATCTCTACACTAAACAATATACAACATTGCATGTATGTTTATTCTATACTAAAGAATAATACTTCTTCACTTTCAAATTATAGTTTGTTTGACTTTTTTGACCCCAGCTTTTGACCACTCGTCTTATTCAAAACATTATGTAAAGTATCATATTTTTTTTGTTGTGGTTTTCTTTATGCGGAGCCTCATGGAGGCCAAATTGGGATGTTGGCCCCTCTTTCCCACAAAAATAGTACTAGTGACTACTTGCCTCTAGCACATGTACCTATACAATGAAGACCGAAAGAACTAATGGTTAACAAAATCTTACATCTTACAATCGCCTCACTGATGGCCCCACAATACCTTTTCTTTTTTTCACTTTTTTTCCCTGGTCGGACTCACACAGGCACACGACAACGCCCTGCTCCATCCTCGATGCAGACTCCACTTAGCTTCCATTATCATATTATATCATAGTGATATAAATGCACACATAGCCTTTGGCGTAAAACAATGCAAACAACAAGGACAATAGGAAAAACATTTTGTAAATCTCGAGTGTAAGAATCATTGTCGGATGAGGAGGCAAAGTGCTGTCGCGAAGTAGTTGGGCTCGTCGAAGATGTCGATGACACAGGTGTTGTGCTTGTGCCACTCATTACCGTGAAGTAGCTGAGCTTGTCGAAGATGTCGAAGATGACAGCGAACATCATGATGAAGGATATACAGTGACCAAACAGGCTATGTCGGAAGAAAAAGATGTGTGTGTGATGCCATCGATCAGTAGCTAATAGTTTGTTGATCACGTGATTATCAACTGTTTCATTCTTGGTAGGATTTGCCAAGGTTTAACAGTGTTTTGATATGGACATGGGAATCAAGGTTGCCAAGGAGATGAAAGGCAATGTCATAAGCTATTCTTTTGAGATGCAACACACAATAAGTCTATTAAGTTTTTCTGATAAACATGTAAGTGTCACACGTGCCCTTATGCTATTTAAGACAAATAACTTGTATTTATACACGTGAATGTGCAATTCTACACAAGAAAGTCTTGATTAGCACATTTAATTTCTTATTACCCGGTATCCTTTTTTGTTTCTAACAAGAGTATTTTCCTATACCAATTGTTGATTGGCAGCCCTTTTAAAAGATGTTCACGCTGGGGTTCTATAGTGCAAATTGTGAGCAGGGCGTGAAGGATGTTGTGCATGATGGCCGGCATGCAGATTAATGTTGAGGCACTAGAAGAGAAATATTTGGGGAAATTTGGATCCATACCATTAAAAGATCCCAAAGTTAGATATGTACCAATGCAAGTCAATGACATGTGGGGTTCACATGAGTCAATGACATGTGGGGTCAATAGTATATATCTAACTTTTGGATCTTTCAATGGTATGGATCCAATTATTCTAAATATTTGGGGCTACCAATTTCTGTTGGGAAGGCTTCTGATGGGGTTTTTGAATATATTCCAAATAGAATCAGGAATTTTATATGTGGATGGAGCGAAAATTTAATGAGTTGTGTTGGAAGGGAAGTTCTGATTAAAGCAAATGCACAGGCAGTGCCAACCTATCCTATGAGTTGTTTCAAACTGCCGGCTGAAATTTGTAAGAAAATGAGATCCTTCATTTCTATTTTTTGGTGGGGCAGCTCTGTTGATAACCAAAATATTCATTGGCTCAGATGGGACAATCTGGCAGACTCAAAACTAGAGGGAGGAATGGGCTTTTGCGACATGACTCTATTTAATAAGGTGATGTTGGGGAAGCAGGGCTGACGACCCCCTTGATCGGCCATAGACGCTTTGCTCGAGGGTTTTGAAGGGCAAATATTACCCTAACATTGATTTCCTTGCAACTACAAGGCAGAAAAGGAGTTCGTAGACTTGGAAAGCTATCTTGTATGGGAGGGATGTGTTGAACAAAGGACTTATTAAGCGTATTGGCCCTGCTCTTCGGTGAACATTTGGCATGATAATTGGATCCCTGCAATTAAGGGTTTTAAGCCTCATTTTTGCTTACCCGGGGTGGTAGCTAATGCAGTTGATGAGCTGATGGAAGGAGGGAGAAGCTGGAATGAGCATCTGATCCATCAGTCTTTCATTGGGATTGATGCGGAAGAGATCTTGAAAATCTAGCAGAGTCAAACTATGGATGCTGATGTGCTAGCTTGGGCACCTGAGAGAGGAGGTGTGTACTCTGTCAGATCAGCATATAGGATTCTGAAAGAAGAACAGTCAAGAAGCTTACAGGAGAAAGAAGGAGATACTGCAACATCTGATATATGGAGATGGTGGAGAAGCTTAAAGTTCCTCCAAAGGTGAAGATTTTTTTTGCGGTGTTGATGGTTCTTACAGCAAACATTTTACCATCAACATTATTCCAATAAGGGGGATTAGCATCTCTAACTAACATATTATCTAGTATTCTATCAATAATGTATTTCAGAGATGAGAAGCCGGAAATGGGGGAAAACCATGCCAACCTTCTAGACTTACATGAAGATCAACACACGGTGATCCAGCATGGTCAAAAATGGGCCCAAAGCACAAGCAAAACAACTCAATACAAGCGGAGCCCACAAGATAAGGCAGCTACATCGCCCTAGGCGCCCACCTGCCAAAGGTGGTGGCAAACAGGCCTTGGGCCGGTTCGGCCGACCCACTGGTTCGGCCGAACCGCCCCGCCGCCGTTCGTGCCCATCTTTCCCGCCAAGATTCTCCCGCGCGAGCCAAGGCGGTTAGCGGTGGAGTTGGCGCCAAAAGCTCCTCGGGTGCCGCCTATCCACCCCTATATAAGGAGGCCTCCACCCCCCTTATTCACACACACCACACAAGGAGCCTCTCTCACTCCCTTTGTAATCTTTAGCCTAGTTAGTGGAGCTTAGGCCTAGTGCTTTCTCGCTAGTAGTGCTTAGCGATTGCCTCAGGTCGGTTGGCTCAACCTCCGGCCTACAGTATGGCTATGTACTCTCTTCGTACATTTCGTATTTATACAGAGCTCAGCATTTCTACTCTCGTAGTATGTTATACCTATTTATATGCTTCCATGTGCTATACTAGTATGTTTAGTATAGGTTTGCTCTATTGGAATGGTGGGGTGTGCTCTCGGGCTTGCTCTAGCCTTAAGCCTGTGGGTCATCATGGCTCGGGTTTCAGGAGGCTAGTAGTAGTGATTATGGTCGCGAGCGTGGTGCTCGGTGCCATAAGATCCACTTCAGGTGGCCGTATGCCATGGTATGTCGGGGTAGGTGTACGGGTGGTGACAGCCTCATACATCCCTTGTATTCCCCCACGTGAGTTTGCGGGTGTTGGAGGTACATAAAGGCGCGCTACATTGGCAGACCAGGGGAGTGTGTTCTCCTCAGTGCAATAGAATAGACCTAGACTAACCATATGATGTATGCTTTGCTAGTATATACGGATAAGGACGACTCTAGTGCCCTGCTCCTACTAACATTAGTTTATTCTTTATTCTTTATCTGAGATGATGGCCATGTGTGTGTCAACCGATCATATCATATATATCTTATACTCAATTCCTTGCTTACCCCTGTATTAAGCTTTGGTATGCTTTACTTATTCATAATGTCCTTGGCTTGTATCTGATATATCCATACGACATGATTATACATACACACATATATATTTATCTTCGTAAGTCCATCTACCGGTAAAATATAAACAATGATACCCTTGGGAATACTCATGGGTGAAATGCTACAACCAGATAATAAAGTATGTATCTGTACGCTTGCGAATACATCTCACCCCATCAATAAGGCTCGTTCATTAATAATATTATCGAGTCCCGTACTCAGTAGTGTTATTAAGAGCACCCACTCAACATATCTTTTCATAATTAATCTCATAAAACATCACCTCAGTGGTGATTTCACAAAACCCATCAACCGGTCGTTTCTGACGCTGTTGCCAAAGGTAAAACTTTGGTGACAAGTCAGAAATGCCAACAAGCATTTCTGGCGCTGTTGCCGGGGAGATGGCGAAAAAATTTCAAAAAATAAATAAATATATGTATATGTGTAGTCTCTTGTATGGATTATCGATGCATACCCATGGCTTTATGTTTAAGTAAGTAGCCATTGCCTATGCAGGCTAACACTTGATGTTTGTTTTCTCCTTATTGGATTGAGAACAGGGTAGTGCATGACCGGTTTCGACCTGCCGGAAAATTTTGTTGAAAATCCGGAACGTATTATGAGAAGGGCAAGACCTCGCATCAATCCCGTTCTCAATGTTCCCGCAGTAGCCGAACCAGTCGAAGGACAAGCACCAGTTGCTATAGCTAATAAGACCCTTCGCTAGTTCTCCATTCCCTCCGCTGGCAATGTGGCCACATGCCCATATGTCGACATTAGTGATAGGAACTTTGAGCTCAAGACCAGCCTCATCAACATGGTGCAGGCTAGCCCATTCTGTGGCAAGCCTAACGAGGACGCCAATGTACATCTACAACAGTTCCTTGCACTGTGCGACACCATTGTCGTATAAGGAGTCCAACCAGATAATATCAGACTCCACTTGTTCCCTTTCTCCCTCTTAGGGAAGGCCAGGCGTGGTTCTACAAGGACAAGGAAGCTGTCAATACTTGGGCAAAGTGTTCCCAGGTGTTCCTCACCAAATTCTTCCCATTGGGAAAAACCAATGCCCTTCGTGGGAAAATATCGAGTTTTCAGCAGACTAGCACAGAGACAATCCCAGAAGCGTGGGAAAGGCTACAAGATTACATCCTTGCCTGCCCCCACCACGGAATGGAAGAATGGCTAATCCTCCAGAGCTTTTACAATGGGCTGACCACGTCATCACGTGCCCATCTTGATGCTGCTGCTAGAGGGACCTACCTCGACTTAACAACCACTGTAGCCAAAGCACTCGTCGAGAAGATGATCTCTAATCAGGGCTGGACTGAAGCCCGCACATGGGGCATGCACCCCGTCAAGGAAGCGGACATGCTAGCCACTAAACTTGATCTCCTTCTGGAGCGTATGGATGACCAGGGGAAACCCACAGGATCTGTACCCAAGCATGTGCAAGCACTCGACTCGCACTGCACGTGCGAAGTTTGTGGCGATGGAGGACATTCGGGAAATGACTGCCCCGAAACCTGTGAAATACTATCATTCATCAACAACTACAACAACGGGTATCGTCCCCAAGGAGGTCAAGGGTGGAGCCAACAGCGTCCACCATACCGAGGAGGTAACAACCAAGGTAATTTCAATCCTAATCAACCCTCCTTAAGGGATCTCGTCATTGGCCAAGCTACAACCAATGAAAATTTTTCTAAAAAGCTTGCTGCCAATGACAAGATCGTGGAAAGCATAAATATTAAACTTGACAGTTTATCCTCTTCACATAAAAACCAATTGAGTTTTAATAAAATGATAGAAAACCATATAGCTCAGCTTCTTGTTGTTGCTCCTAACTCAGAAACTGGGAAAATCCCTGGGCAACCTGAGAATGTCAGTGTGGTTTCTGTTAGTTGGGAACCACGCTATCCTAACCATGCAAAAAGGCCTTGGTTCCAAGGCAACAATTGGGATGAGCTGGCAATTGAAGAGGAAGATCCAAGATACCCAGCGATCAGCTACTCGCTATGGGATTATCAAGTCAAGCAAGCATTGTGTGATCTCGGTGCAGTATCAACATTATGCCAAAGACCATGTACAATGCTATTGATCTTCCCCATTTCTATATGGTGCCCATCGAGATCCGAGTTCAGCTTGCCGATTCGACCATACGACATCCCGAAGGCATAATTCGCAACATAGCTGTCAAAGTCCAAGGCAACTATGTCTTCGCGGACTTCGTAGTTCTTAGCACACTGGGGGACGTAGAAATGCCACTCATCCTTGGGCGACCATTTCTTCGAGCCACCCAAGCACGAATCGATGTCGGCAACAGTACAATCAAGATGAAGGTCGGAGGAAGAACCAAAGTGTTTTGGTTCCAATCAAAGAAAGAATTCTACTACAAAGCTCCCTCCAACCAATCTCAAGGTGTCAGAAGAAGAAGAAGAAGGAATCAGGGCAAGCCCAGAGCTCAGGCCCTGATTCGACAAGAGACACCAATACAGCCATGGGAAAAGGACAGCCTCATCACCTTCATTAAGGCATTCATGAAGAAGGAATTAGAAAGAAATAACCGACCGGGGTATTGGAAGAACCAACCCCCATGGCAGAAGGCGACGGTGACTTCTTTGGGAAATACCTCATCCACAGTCTCATCGCCAAGGCCACGAAAGAACAAGCGGGTGTGGAAAGCCAAGACCACACCATCAGCTACATCCTCTCCTTCGGTGGCAGATGCATCAACACCAGACGTGTTGGGAACTCCATCCACAAGCTTAACTTGATGGAGAAGTATTGCTCAACATACTCAAACTGCTGAGCCCTTGCCAAAGGTAATTGGCATTTATCCCATATTTAATTTCTAATCCAAATTTGAATTTTCTCGTTTGCATGTTTCCCTTTTCAAAATTGCATTTGCATGCTAGAATTTATTCTAGCCCATTTCCCTTTTCAAAATAAAAATTTGAAAAATAATTTATAAACAAAAATATTTAAAAATAAATTTTGGCATGAACAAAAATATATTGGAGCATTTCTGGCAACCAACTTTGGCCGGGCACCACATGAGCTAAGCAATATAGCCGTTGTGGGCCAATGGGGCAAAGTTGGTAGCCAGTGGGCCCCACAGGGGTCGGCCGAACCAACGGTTCGGCCGAACCAGTGCTAACGGCACTTTGGCCCCACCGCCTCCAACGGCTAGGAGCCCAAGCCCAACGGCCATTCCCCCAGGGTACCACCTCAAAGGGCTATAAATAGAGGCCGGGAGGGGGTGTTGATCATCCATTCAACACTTCTCTCATTCACTCCCTCTCAAAATTCGTTACTCCTTGGTTTTCTCTCAAGTTCTTGTTCAAGTTCGTTCTGTGTTTGTGTTCATTCGAGCTCTATTTCCCCCTCTCTCAAATTCTCGTCGCTACAAGGAGCCACAACTCGTGGGTAAGAGTTTCAATTGATTTCATTAACATCACCCATTTGCAAGTTGTTTGTGTTGTGCTCCACCACCATGAGAGGGTTTGGAAAGAAGCTCTCCGGCGCAGCGCGGAAGTTGACGGGATCGAGCTCAAGCCGTTCCCGTGCAAGCCCAAGCATGCCTCGCTCCCACGACTACACGCGTAGTCCGATGGATGAAGACGAGGAGGTGCCACAAGAAGAGCAAGCTCAACCACAAGCCGCGAAGGAGGAAGAAATCCTCCCGTACCTGCACGCTGGTCGAGAAGTGCAAGGCTTCGCGCTCCTCAAGGATCGAGTCTTCAACCACACCAAACATTTTGACACTGACCTTATCGAGAGCACATGTATGAATATCGATTTTGCTAACATTTAACATGCAATTGGATGGGATTCTTTTGTGCCTATTTCAGAGGAGGGCTCTTGCTCTCTCAGCATTCAATTCCTATGCACCGCACAATACAATGATGACGGTCTCTGCTTCTGTTTCTTCGGACAAGAGTATACACGTTCTTGGAGAGACCTGAGTTTATTTCTAGGATTTCACAAGAGATGCAAGATCGACCTTGATAAAGCCGTCCAAGGCTTCGACCGACATTCCTTCTGGATGAGCATCTCTGACCAGGTGGTCTCCGGTAACTTCAAACCTCGCTGCAATGATATTCAGCATCCTATTTTGAGGTTCATGCATAAATGGCTTGTTGTTTCACTTTTTCCTAGAGATGATGTTAGACCTGTTCGTAATGATGAGCTTAAAATCCTATTTTCCATGATAAATAAAATTAAGGTTGCTCCTGTTAAGCAAATGATCACACAATGGTTAGATAATTTTAAGATGACTGGTCCTATTGAGTGTACCTCTCTGATCACCCGCATCGCTCAGAGAGTCGGCACACTCCAAGGTAACATGCCTCTCTATTTACCATCCGATCGCATGTACCTTGATGAAGCTTTCTTTATTCATGGTCATATCCTTAAGCATGCCCAGGATCAGTCTCTTGTGTTTTTCTTCCCCGGTTATGCAAATGAGATCTCGTTACCTAACCCGGGACTTCATTTGTATAACTCGCGGGAGCTAACCTTTCCACTCCTGGTACGAGAAGATGCTCGTAGGAGTAGTGTGTCTGGCAGGGAAACCTGAAGCAGGTCATGAATGGAAGAGGACACATCTTAGCAACCGACAGAAGCGAACACGACATATCAGCCACCACAGTCCCAATAGATACTGCAGCAGATGTATCAGACGGGATGGGTTCCAGCTGGGCAGATGCCGGGAGGAATTCTCGCATATCAGCCAGGCTGGGGTCAACCCCGCGATCACACGAAGCTGGAGGCTCATCATGGCAGGCTCCACAGATGCCAGTGCATTCCCCTGGGTATCAGCCCGGTTGGGATCAGCCACCGCAACCACATGAAGTGGGAGGCTCAGGCTGGCAGAGCGCAAGCAGCGCAGAGTGGGACCATAGACGACCACTACACCTTACTTCGTGTAGCTCCAGGGGTCCTCCTACAGTTTGTGCACAAAGGACTTTCTCGAGAATAAGGTGCGGAGACATTGCAGATCTTACGAGCCAAATCGACGAACTCGGCATTCGCATAGGTGAAATCCAAAACGCACTAAATACACATGTAGAGAGTTTTGCTACATTTCAAGAGTGGGTGGATACACAATTCAACACCATCAACACCACATTCCAGAACACCAACACGGACCTACTAGCATACTTCCACTCACAGGGCTTCAACCCTCATCAACAGCAGTGAGCAAAGAGACAGCTTGGGGGAGGGCACTGTTGGTGGTCGATTTCTGTCAACCTAGCTATGAGTTTACCTTCAATGTTGGTATTAATTTGATATTCACACTAACGATCCTAACCCCCATCATATGTTAAGTTCGCACTCGTGCATGATTTTTGGAGTTTATTGTTTACACAGGAATCAAGAGCCTAAATGAGGACTTCCGGGTAAAGTTCATCAAGGGTTTTACAAGAAGATCATGGAGCCCGGTACAAGCTAAGATACAAGATGAACATGACTCCAAATGAACCAAGGACTAAAGCATGAAGCCGAGAAGTATCGAGGACCTAGACGGAAGATGCAGGAGTTCATGCGCCAAGCACCCTTATCTAAACCGTGAGGAAAATGACGTCAAGGACCCACATGTAACTCGACAAAAACTCAAGAAGTCACGAGAAGCTTCGGGAAGAAAACCGGAGGCGAACCGGGCCGAGGAGGCCCTGGGCCAGTCGGCCCAGGCCGGCCAGCCTGGCCCTCCTGTGGGTGTTGACATTTCTTAACGCAATCATCTAAGAACAGGTTCGGAACCCATCTTGGTAACAGTGCCAGAAATGCTGGTTGGTAATTCTTAATGTTACAGGAGTCCGCAAGCGTACGGAAGTACCATTGTAGCATTTTCCCAAAGGAGTATTCCAAAGGGTATCGAATCCAAGGAAGGCATTGGTGGATTGACAAGCTCAACACTATTGCAATGAGTATAGATCATAGACAGAAATAAGTCAGGCACTCAAGTGCAGGGGTAAGATAATGGTAATAGGGGTAGTGTGATCACACACACACTCACTCTCTCTCTCTCAGGGGTCCAAGGCATAGGAGGCAACATACGAGTTAGTTCTAGGTTCTTATGTACTATACACATAAAGCTGGTAGGAACGAGTTAGATACACTAGCGTTGAAGAACATTGACTTAAGCACCCAAGTACCACGGGGAGCAACCGCGTTGCTTCTGCACAACTCCGGTTGTTAGATTTTAGACTCGTACAGCTTATCCGAACGTGGGGGATTTCAGAGGGACCAACGGCTGTCACTACCGCGGCCTACCCCAAGGCAAACTGTGGGATAAACTCATAAGTAAGGTAGCTACGCAACCCATGCACCATGCTTACGTTGTTAGCCGGACTTGATCGGCCCGGGCTATTGTGACCCAGGTCAAGCCACCAGATAAACCAGCCAATTACACCGAGTACCGTAGCTTAAGCACAGACTTCATACAACACAGTCATGTCATCTAATTAGATCAAACCAGGTTAGGTACACAAACGTATTCGTGTTTTCCTATGTCTGTTCAACTGGATCAAAGGGTCGTGTTCGCGAAAAACACGAGCCTCTAACTTATGAACAAACACTAGAAACATGTGAATGTCCCCTGTCAAGTGGATCGAAAGGCCTTGTTCATCAAGAACAGGAGCCTCTAAATGATGAACAGGTGAAGAACAAATGAACAAATCACTCATGTATACTAACACAACTTTATATGAAATAGCTGAATAACTGAAGTAGATCAAAGTCATACAAATGAAATAAGATACAAGAGAACTCATACCTAGATCCCAAAGTAGACTTGGAACCTAAATTAGAACTACTCTATCCTACCTCCTAGCCTTGAGACTAAAAGTGAGAGAGGTATTGCAAGTGTGGATGGTTCATAAGTGAGCCCCCTCTCCTTCTATTTATAGGCCTGGGCACCGGCGAGGAATGGATGCAAACACCCCGGGAATGGCGCCTAGGACCAATAGGGAAGCACCACGTGGAAGCCCCTGAGTGGCGGCCTCAAGGTCGGTTCGGCCGACCTGTGGGGTCGGCCGACCCCCTGTGGGCCCCACTCGGGGTGTGCTTTCTCCTGGTGGCTGTCCTGTGGGTCCTTAGGTCAGTTCCCGGTGTCGACCCTGTTTTGGCACAATTTGCATGCTTTTGTGGGCCCATGGATCCATGTGTCGTCCACGTGTCACACTCTGATTCGTCGGGGGTTGCTTCACTTGGATTGCTTGCATGGCATGCATGCATGGCGCCCTGGTTGGTAGCTTTGCATGCATGGCATCCTTGTTGGCAGCCCACCTAGGATGAGGTGATGTGGCATGGATCATAGAAGGTGAGTTTGCCACTCCTTTCTTGCTTATTTTTCTGCAATCAAATAATCTCCAAGGACAAGTGGAACTACATTATTCTTAACTAAATACGTGTAAGAAATGCCTTATGCTCCTTTATTTATGAGTATATTGACGACTAAAAAGTAGGCACTTAATAGCTGTCAACAACTCCCCCAAGCTAGCCTCTTGTTCGTCCCGAGCAAGAGATTAAGGACTTAGGTTGGTTGATTAGGAGTTGCTACGATGTTGTATTCCTAATGTATAACAAGATACAGGTAGGTACTCTATCAAGGATTGAAGAAGTTGGCATTGATCTTACCTTACACTCGATTGATTTGGGGTGTGTAGCTTCACCTGCCTTGGGCGGTTGAAAGATAGAATGGTTGTATAAAGATTACCAATCATATGTACCTTGATCAGTTATCAATCCGGAGGTTTTGCAGGTTTTTCAAAAAGAAATCAAAGTTCCTCAAATGATACTCTCGGATCGCTCAATGTGTATGATTCCCCACCAAGGCACTGTTTTGCCTTCTTTCACCACCTACTTCTAATAAGCTAATATGTGGAGCTGTATGTAGGGAAAACATGTGGCATACATGTTTCTCATGTATTATCGAGTCAAAAACCGGATCCTTGGGAGAACAAGTCATACACCCTGATCAAGATGTGCAAATGTGTGTGTATGGTGGATGGATGATGTACTCCTTTTTGCATGATTTTACTCTCCTCCTTTTTGAAATTTTTGAGACTTGGGCTATGTCTCTTTATTTTCTTTCTCTTTCTTCTTCTCTTTTTTTTGAACATAGCCCATAGTCCTTGCTGAATATTTTTGGAGGGAGAGTAATCATGGAACAATGCGCGGAGCTTTATTTTGTGGAATGGATGGGGGATGGATGAAATGATGGTTGCTAACTTCCAGTGTAGAAGTTTCGCATATGGTGGTGTGTACGTGATCTTGATCATGGGAGTAATGACAAGTTTACTCGCCGAGGGTCACAACAATTTGACAGGGTTCAATGAAGAAATCAGGTAGCATATGTGGAGGTTAACAGAAGCTAAGATCTACATATGGCCTTGGATAGGAATTTCTTATCATTGAAGAACTTATCATTTTATCATTTTTCAAAAGAAAACTCCAGATATCAAACATCACTTAGTACTAGCTCATAGCAACTCTATTATACCATATCATACCTCACAACAACTTAGGCAAAGATCATGCTTTTGCTACCCACAAATTTCAAGCTCAGGTTCGATCATACTAGCCAACAAACTCAAATCTTAGATAGGGTACTAAGTTGTAAACAAGGCATACAAGAGGAATAAACAGAGCAATTATTCATCATTTCAACCACGGAGAATAAGAACACTCTTACCGCGCATATGAAACCAAACTAATTTAAGAAAGCAAATAAATATTTTTGGTCTTTTTAACTTTTCAGATTTTTATGTGTTTTTAGCATATGGGGTTCTGAAAACAATAGAAGATACAAGTTACCTCAGAACGGGGGTCCTCCCCCAAGCTAGCTTCAGGCTCACTGCTGCAGAGGGTGGTATCCCATCCACGCGTAGTAAGCCCTCTGCTCCTCCAGCTGTCGTTGCTGTCTCTACTCCATGGTGTGAAGTCTCTCGCCAGTCATACGCTGCCAGTCTCGAGTGGACTCAGCCTGCTGGTGCATTGTCTCCTCCATGGTACCGACATGGATGTTGAGCTCGCTCATCTGCTGAGTGAGGGTGGCCCCACGAGACGACAAGCACAACCCGGATGATGAAGATGAGTCCCCGTAGGTAGCACCGGTGGGCCTAACCCACTCGCCACTCCCTGCACTAGCCCAAGTCGAGCTACTCACACCCGGCTGACACATGGACTGGTCCCAACTGGGGGCATATCCAGGTGTAACTCCAGACATGTACCCAGCCGAGGCCCATGCGCTAGACAGCGGTGTGGTATGCTGAGGCTGTGGCTGAGACGACGGCTGTGGTGACAGCTGTGGTGGTGGATGTTGTGGCGGTTTTTGTGCCGTCGTTGCCCTCCTCGATGCACTCCTAGTGACCCTGTCTCCAGAAACACTAGAACGATGAGGTTCCTCACGAGGAATGGTCAATGGCCCTTGGCTGTACAAACGGAAATCCGGGTTAGGTAACCGAATCTGGTTTGCATGGCCAGGGTAAAAGAAAACCAAAGAATCATCCGGACCCTTCTTAAGAATATGTCCTTGAATCAAATACGCCTCATCTATCACGGCCCGGGGAGAATCAATGTAGGGAACGTTAGCCCCTTGTGTAATCCTGAGACTCGAAATGATACGTGTGATCAAAGATGTACACTCAATAGAACCCGTCATCCTAAAATTTGTCAACCACTGCCGAATCATAGGTTGCACTGGGGAGATTCTGATCTGTCTAACCGCGGCATATAATATCCTCATCTCGTCTGTGTGCACGGTTCGAACATCATCCCTTGGAAAGAGAGTGACTGCAAGCCACTTGTGCCACAGTCGGAGAGTGGGATGTGTGATATCGTTGCACCGAGGTGCTAACTTGCCACGGACAAGCCGACCAGAAAGCTCTTCCGAAAAACTATCTCGAATAAAATCGATGCAAGCTTGATAGAGAGAAATAACACAACAATGATGAAAACCGAGCGCGCGACTAAGATCTGGCCATGAGACTCGATACAACATTCCATGGAAACGAAACGTAATACCGGTCTCATCCTCCCGAAGAGTATAGAGGAACTGGATGGTGAGAGGCTTGGAACCGATCTCCCACACCGGAACAAAGTTCTCCCAACCAAGAGCATGCCAAATGGAATTGAACTCGAAGTCCATACCTGTTTTCTCGAGAAGGGCCGAGTCGAACTCCTTGATGTTGGCGAAGACTCGATCCTTGATGAGAGCGTAGGCTTGTCTCTCCCGGTCGTCCCTCAAGTCGATGAAGGCGGCATCGGCGTCGAACACTCCTTCGGCTTGTGGTGTGGATTGCTCCTCTTCTTCCCCTTCTTCACGGTCGGTTGACATTGGACTCGGTTGTCACACCCTGAAATTTCCAATTTCAGGATGTGAATAGGAAGAATAATTAAAATAATAATTTTCTCTCAATTTTAAAATTTTCCAACATTTATTCTCTTTACAAGAAATATAGTATAGGAAAAACTTTGTTTGTTTTTCGAAAATTAAATAAAATGTTTATGTGAGTGTGTTGCATTCATGCCGATGCATCTAGTGTTTCATGAGTGCAAAATGTTTTGAAAACGCGCTTAGGTGCTGACCAAACCCTTCCGAGAATTTTCCGGATTTTTCTGGAATTAGTTCTCACTTTTCTTGAGCTATTTCTATTTATTAGAAGGCTCTAAAATCTTTTTCATGTGCTCCAAATATTTTATTTGGATTATTCATGTCCCAATCTGTCTCTGGGAATTCTCCTGGAATTTTTGGGATTTTTAGAATATTTTTCGTGGCTTAAATGGATTATCTAGCTATTTCAAGATTAATCTTTTCACGAAAAATATATTTTGAAAATAAAAAGAAATTCTTTTCTTTTCCTTTAACTCTCTTCCTTCTGGCCCAGTTGGAGCTTTCAGCCCATCCTCTTAAAGTCTTACACTGCCCCCTTATCTCCCCTTGCTATTCGTTTTTGCTCGGCCCAATTCACGGCCCAGCTCCACTCCGCGGCCATCAACCCGAAGTCTGCTCATGCCCCCTCTATTCTCTTGCTTCGTGCAGCCCAACACCTCCCTCCAGCCGCGCCCTAACCCAGCTCACCCCGACCCAACCCGTCAGCCCGCCCGCAAAGCCCCTCCAGGCCCGCACCGCTGCCGCCGAGTCCCGGTTGGCCACGGTCGTGCCGCCGCCGGACTTTCCCCTCGACGTTCGTGCCGCACGCGCCTATGTCTCTTACCCTGCGCCCCATAAAGCTCTGCACACCTCTGCCTTGCCTTAGCGCCGCCTCGCCGCCGCTTCACAGAGCTCCGCCGCATCCCGCCGGAGCAGAGCCCGTTGCTGGCTCGCCGAATCGCCAAGAGGCGCCGTTCGAGCCAACCGGCGACTCCCTGAGCATCGTGACGCCAAGCTGTACCGCATTCGCCCCTTCACACCCCTGGAGCTGTACCGGAACAGCGCCACCACCGGAAGCCATCACCGGCCGCTGCTGCCTTTCGCCGCTAGCTGTCGGCCGTCGTCGTCTGTCCGCGGTGAGCCCCTCGTCGTTTTCCCCTTCTTCTTCGCCGAAGGTGAGCATCCCCATGAGTTCCCCTCCCTCTCCTCTATCTCCTACACCGCTTACTCGAGCCCCTCGTGCCCTAGGTCGCCGGCGCCGCCGATGCCCCACCGGCCGGAGTCTGCCGTCTGCCTTGCTCTGTTCCCGAACGGGAGGAGGAAGAAGACTTGGTCATCTCGCACATAGCCCCCTGAGATCTCCTGTATTTAATAGATCAAATTCTTGTGTATTGCAGCTTTTCCGGATAACCCCCTACAGAGATCCCACTTCCACACATAAACCCACCCTGAAGACCTTGCATAAAAGCCCTCGGGTTTATATACATAATTATGTATATGCCCCTGGTTTTTTTCACAGTAAAGCCCCTGGAAGTTTCCAATCCATGCCAATAGGTCCCTGTACCCTGTTTTCTTTGTAGTTTTCACATTTTAGCTCCGTTTTAATCCGTTCAAGTTGCGTTAGGTTCATAATAATGTGTAGTACACGTTAATGGTGACTTTTGATCATGTTTGTTCTCTGAAAATAAATTAAATATTAATTTGATTAATGTTTATTTCACATACTTTTGTAAGTAAAATCTAATTAGATCTTTAACCCGGTTTTTCATAAACCAAATGTTAACTTGTTTAATGATTAATTAACTTTTCTAATTAAAAGTTGATAGGCTTTTACACCAGCTTTTTATAAACAAATGTTAATTTGTTTAATATCGACATGAATGAGTTTTTAATTATAACTTTATTAGTTTACTCGAATCATAAAGTTTCGATTAGAAGATTCATATAGTTTATCTTTTCTAAATTAAATGTTTAATTGGTTAACTTATATATGAATCTTTATAAATAAAAGTTGCCTAGTTCTTTACTCCGGTCTTTTGCAAATAAAATTTAATGCTGCATTAATTCCAACTGAGGGTATTTTCTTTATGAAATATCCTTTACATATACTTAATTAATTAAAATAAACCAAGTTCATAGTCCCTTGTTGTGTGATAAAAGTTTTTCGATAGCTTTTGTCTTTTCAACCTTAGTTGCGTTCTCAACGTTGCGTAACCATAGATCGAGCCTACCCTTTAGTACACTCTTTTAATGCTTTTCTTTTGATTGGTGCGTTATTCTTAGTTGTACTTGTCTGTTTGCTTTGTATGTTTATTTCCGATGATTGCTTCGAGTAGAAGATCGTTGTTCGTTTGCTTTGAAGATAAAGAGTTCTAAGAAAGCACGAGCTGAAGAGCAGTAAGAGTAGCTTTTTGTTGGAGAAAGGCAAGTGTCCCTAACCATCCTTCTATCTATGCTTTGTTTACAAGAATACTATGCTTTAATCGGAACATGGAGCGACCACCCAGGAAAACAGTGCAACCACAAGACATATGGCTCTGTCTTGGCTAAATAATTAGAGACCTTGATGTTGCAGTGATCTTACTTGAAAGGGACAAAAGGGGAGGCGTTGATAGAGTATAGACTCGCTCTAGTAGGGAGTGGGCTTGGCTAAGACACGGTACCTACTAGGGGACTTTATGCCCCTACTGCGGCCTGAAACCTAGTGGGTTGCTATACATCTGGGAATCTTTGTAAAGGCCTCGTTGTGAAACCCATGCCACTCACCTCGGAAGTGTTTAAGGTAGTAATTAACTCGGGCATATATGGGGGACATGACTTGTGGTGAAAGTGTACAACCTCTGCAGAGTTTAAAACTAATCGATTAGCCGTGCTCACGGTCAAGAGCGGCCTGGACCCTCACATGATTAATATACTTAAAGATGGAATTTAAATTGCTTTCTGGTTATTTCTTGTGGCCTTGCTGAGTACCAACCATAAGTGTACTCAACCTTGCTAAACTGCTGCTCAGAAGGAGAAGATGTGTGAAGCTGTTGAAGATGGTGTTGTTGCTAGGCGTATGTAGCCCCAGTCGTCTGCCTGTGAAGTTTGGTGCCTTCGTTTCCAGGATAAAGCGTAAATCTCTGATAATCTTTGCTTTTCTTACGTGATATTGTTTCTGTTATTCACTTATGTCAACTATATGCATGAAACTTAATCCTGGCATGCATATAGATTTGCACTTGGTTTTCTTTGGAAAAACAGGTGTGACATCGGTGTAGCTCCGGAGTGGTGAGACGAGCCCTCCCCGTCTCTCGAACGGCGTGAGCGGGTCACCTTCTGGTACGCACCGGCGATCCAACTCATCTTGCACAACAATGGGACAACACGAGCAACTCGGTGATGGGTTAGTGAAATCGAAATGAAATCCTTACCGAGCTTGCTCCACCAATATTCAATATTTAGCGACAAATTGGAGAGAGTGCTTCACACTTCTACTTGAGCAAGAAATCCAAGAAAACCATAGAGCAAGAGCAAAGAGGGAGAGAGGGTGATGGAAATGAGTGAATGGGTGAAGAAACCCCTCAATCCCCCTTCTATTTATAGGCAACCGAGCCAAGCACCGGGGGAAGGGACAAGAGCAACGGCTAGGAGCCGTTGGAGGAGGCCAGGCCCACATGACTGTTGGCCTGGGTCGGCCGAGCCCCTACCGGGCCCGCCTGCCTCCAACTTTTTGCAACGGCTACCTGATGTCCTGCCCAGATGTCTAGGTCCAGAATCACCCAAAATTTTGCTCGAACAATTTTTCTAGGATTTTCCAACTCAAAAATTTATTTTCAAAATTTTTATTTGAAAAGGGAAATTTGGCTAGAAAAATCTAGCATGCAGATGCAACGTTGGAAAAATTCAAATATGCATTTGGAAAAATCAAATAAAATTTTGAAAGGGAAATATGAGATAACTACCAATTTTACTTTTTGGCAAAAAGGACTCATCTTTTTAAGTCTGAGAGCGAGACATTTCTTGGCGATCAATTCCACTCGTCACCCCATTCCTGAGAAATAGATGGAGATGACTTCTGTATTTCCCGCCACACCTTTCTTATTTTCTTAGACTTTGTTGGAGTGGTGGGAAGTCGCTGGGGCTGTGGCTCCGCCCATGCCCCTGATTGCTCATTCTTGCCCTGCAGTGTATAACATTTCTCTTCTGCTGCCTGAAATCGGAATATCAAGTTCCTCTTCCCAATGCAGAATCGGATCGTTCCGGCTCTGACATTGATCCTTGCGCTGGCACCACTTAGGAACGGTCTCCCAAGAATGAGGGGCATTCCCTCATCATCTTGCATATCAAGGACCACGAAATCCGCAAAGATGCATGAACCTTGGATGAATACCAATAAGTTCTCTACTATCCCCTCTGGATATCGGATCGATGCATCAGCAAGTTGGACGGTCGTCACAGTTGGAGTTAGAGCTGGATATCCCAATTGTTTAAACATGGCCTTGGACATGAGATTAACACTTGCACCAAGGTCGCAGAGAGCATGCTTAATCTTCATGTAATATATCTTGCAGGTGATAGCCGGATAACCAGGATCTTTCTTGTGTGTAATTGATGAAGATTCCCATGAGTCAAGTAATTGCTGTATAGGCTTCCCTGCATAGTCAGTGGCTCGTGCCTGCCCAGATGGCTTACCCCATCTGGTGGACACCTACACAAACATTTTCACAGGAAGATACGGGTTGCCCCAGAATCTTTCCGTCTTCAGCAGAGGGGACCAAAGCAGCTAATTGAACCAACTGGGTTTCTATCATCTTGTTAAAACTTAACTGGTTTTTAAGAGCAGATGAAAGGCTATCAATTTTAACATTAAGGCTCTCAAAAGCCTTATCATAGGCAGCTGTTTTCTTATTAAAGCCTTCATTAATCTTAGCTTGCCCAAAGACTAGATCTTTTAAAGAAGGTTGGTTTGGGTTGAAATAATTACATTGATTACCTCCTTGATAATAAGGGCGTGATTGATTCCACGTTTGACCTCCTTGTGGACGATAACCATTGTTGTTGCCGTTCATGTACATCACATCCTCCTGAGTAGCAGGGCAATAATTCCCTGAATGCCCAGTATTACCACAGACTTCGCAAGTCATGCGAGCATCCATAGCTTGAGTAGTGGTGGCCATGGCGGCCTTCTCATTAGCTAGATCATCCATTCTTTTCATCATTAGGTCCATCTTGGTGTGCAACATATCCGCTTCCTTGACGGTATGTGTACCCCTTTGACGTGGCTGGAGTCGATCATCACTCCACCCTTGATTGGTAACCATCCTCTCAATCAGTGTAGTAGCTTCAGTAATAGTAAGAGAGAAGAAGGCTCCTCCAGCTGCAGCATCAATATGGCCTCAGGCAATCCGAGTCAGCCCATTATAGAAACTTTGAAGAATAAGCCAGTTGTCCATCCCATGATGAGGACAAGCCAGGATGTACTCCTAGAGCCTCTCCCAAGCTTCTGGGATAGTCTCATTTGCTGCTTGCTGGAAACTTGAAATTCGCCCCGAAGGACATTGGTTTTGCCCAAAAGAAAGAACTTCGCGAGGAATGCTGCGGAGCACCTTGCTCAAGTGTTAATTTCTGCATGGTTAGTATAGAACCACTGCTTCGCCTTTCCCAGGAGTGAGAAGAGAAATAGTCGCAGATGAATAGCATCTTCCTCCACTCCTCGTATAGTGAAGGTACTGCACAGTTCCAGGAACTGCTGCAGGTGGGCGCTCGTGTCTTCATTAGGCTTGCCACAGAATGGGCTAGCCTATACCATCGTGATTAAGCCAGTCTTGATCTCAAAGTTTCCATTCCCGGTCTTGATCGCAGGGCCTGTCGGCACCTGGTCAGCAGACGGAGCAGAGTACTCGCAGAGAGTCTTCTTGACAACAGTGTTGGCCATAGAAGTTGATGCGGATGGCACAAAGGAAGCTGGATCGACTTCCGAACGTTCATGCAAAGGAGAGCCGAAATGAGTTCGTGCCTTCCTTACGAGTGACTCAGGATCTTCAGTAAAATTCGGCGGTAAGTCGAAACCAATCATGCACAACCTGTCTTCATCATCAATAGATAAAGAAGACAATCCAAGTTAGCCTACATTGAGAACTGTTTTATTCCTGTCATGATCATAAACATATGCAAAGTGTTGATATGTCATCCTTAAGCCTTCCCCGGCAAAGGCGCCAGAAATGCTTGTTGACATTTCTTAATGCAATCACCTAAGAACAGGTTTGGAACCTATCTTGGTAACAGTGCCAGAAATGCTGGTTGGTAATTCTTAACGTTACAGGAGTCCGCAAGCGCACGGAAGTACCATTGTAGCATTTCCCCAAAGGAGAATTCCAAAGGGTATCGAATCCAAGGAAGGCATTGGTGGATTGACAAGCTCAACACTATTGCAATGAGTATAGATCATAGACGGAAATAAGTCAGGCACTCAAGTGTAGGGGTAAGATAATGGTAATAGGGGTAGTGTGATCACACACACACTCACTCTCTCTCTCAGGGGTCCTAGGCATAGGAGGCAACATACGAGTTAGTTCTAGGTTCTTATGTACTATACACATAAAGCTGGTAGGAACGAGTTAGATACACTAGCGTTGAAGAACATTGACTTAAGCACCCAGGTACCACGGGGAGCTAACCTCCCGCGTTGCTTCCGCACAACTCCGGTTGTTAGATTTTAGACTCCTACAGCTTATCCGAACGTGGGGGATTTCAGAGGGACCAACGGCTGTCACTACCGCAGCCTACCCCAAGACAAACCGTGGGATAAACTCATAAGTAAGGTAGCTACGCAACCCAAGCACCATGCTTACGTTGTTAGCCGTACTTGACCGGCCCGAGCTATTGTGACCCAGGTCAAGCCACCAGATAAACCAGCTAATTATACCGAGTATCGTAGCTTAAGCACAGACTTCATACAACGCAGTCATGTCATCTAATTAGATCAAACCAGGTTAGGTATACAAGCGTATTCGTGTTTTCCTATGTCTGTTCAACTGGATCAAAGGGTCGTGTTCGCGAAGAACATGAGCCTCTAACTTATGAACAAACACCAGAAACATGTGAAAGTCACCCGTCAAGTGGATCGAAAGGCCTTGTTCATCAAGAACAGGAGCCTCTAAATGATGAACAGGTGAAGAACACATGAACAAATCACTCATGTATACCAACACAACTTTATATGAAATAGCTGAATAACTGAAGTAGATCAAAGTCATACAAATGAAATAAGATACAAGAGAACTCATACCTAGATCCCAAAGTAGACTTGGAACCTGAATTAGAACTACTCTAGCCTACCTCCTAGCCTTGAGACTAAAAGTGAGAGAGGTGTTGCAAGTGTGGATGGTTCATAAGTGAGCCCCCTCTCCTTCTATTTATTGGCCCAGGCACCGGTGAGGAATGGATGCAAACACCTCGGGAATGGCGCCTAGGGCCAATAGGGAAGCACCACGTGGAAGCCCCTGAGTGGCGGCCTCAAGGTCGGGTCGGCCGACCCCCTGTGGGCCCCACTCGGGGTGTTCTTTCTCCTGGTGGCTGTCCTGTGGGTCCTTAGGTCGGTTCCCGGTGTCCACCCTGTTTTGGCACGATTTGCATGCTTTTGTGGGCCCATGGATCCATGTGATGTCCACGTGTCACACTCTGATTCGTCGGGGGTTGCTTCACTTGGATTGCTTGCATGGCACCCTGGTTGGCAGCTTTGCATGCATGGCATCCTTGTTGGCAGCCCACCTTGGATGAGGTGATGTGGCATGGATCATTGAAGGTGAGTTTGCCACTCTTTTCTTGCTTATTTTCCTGCAATCAAATAATCTCCAAGGACAAGTGGAACTACATTATTCTTAACTAAATACGTGTAAGAAATGCCTTATGCTCCTTTATTTATGAGTATATTGACAGCTAAAGTAGGCACTTAACAGCCGTCAAAAGTGGGTCGGTTCGCCACCCCCTTTGACCTAGCACCCATTTGAACTATTTATAGGCCCCGTGCGAAGTACCATTCATCAAGTCATTCATCATTCACTACCGAGGAGCAGAGAAGCTAGAGGGACACCATCTCAGAGAGGAGGGTCATGCTAGTTGTCTAGGGTTTACCTAGCCGGCGTGGGAACCTTGCAAGGAAGACCACGTCAGAGTTCCGGAGGCTTGAATCAAGATCAAGGTAAGATCCCGGTTGTGATCATACTCATGTATACACTTATGATGGAGTTTTAATGGATTTGATTTCTAGCGATCGAGTACCTTTGTTTATGATTCTTGTTCTTGCTTGGATGTTTTCTTCCTCAATCTATTCTCGAGATAGATTGCATGGGATGTTCTTGTAGCCGCGGTGGCTAGAGGTGCATACCCGATCTACTAAGTAGTTCAACGCACTCCTTGTGAGTGTGAGGACCAGGTGTGTCCGAGGACCAGTGGAGGGTCGCTCCTTAGTGATGAGTGATTGACAACGTTGTGTGGACTGATGCTTGGCAAAGTGTGTAGGTACAGGTTGCGGTTTGACTCGTGTCGGTACAGGTGAAGAACAAGCGTGAAAGGCCTGAGCCGTGGCAGCCTCCGGGTGATGGAGTGGCAAGTAGGCTTGGTTCGATTGACCTGGTGGCTGATGGGGTCTAGTGCGAGCCGTGCAGTGCGAAGTCGTGAACATAGGCCGGTGCAAGGTAGCGGTTGAAGCCCGAAGTTTGCACGCGGGGTTTGGTGGTTTGCCCACAAAACCATCAGGTGGACGGTTTCTTGGTTTGGGCCGCAAAACCAAGCCCGGAGGCCCGAGGCGACGGAGACGGTGATCCGGGAGCTTCGGGAAGCTTCGAGGCGGGGGGCACGTGGCGTGATCGCGGAGCTTGCGTCGAAGCTAAGCAAGGCCGCGGTGGAAGCGTGTCCGCTCGATGAAGACTTGACCAAAATGCCCCTGAGGGGTTGTATCTTCATTTCAAGCAGTAGGGGTAGCATGGTCATTTACCTCCCTCTGATGGACTTCGTATAAATAGCGGAGAGGTGGATGACATCTCTCTCTCTAGGACTCTAGGGCCTTCTCCCCCGGTAGATTTTCTCTGAACTGCTTCTTTTCCCTCTGGATTCCTTAGGCTAGACTCTTGTACAGAATCTGACCTCTGGATGTATGGAAGCATTCGACGTCCCGGTGATCTCCTAGTCCTCTGTGATTTTCGTGTCATTTTTGGGACTATTTTTGGGAGTTTTCGTTCTTCGCTTGATTCGTGAGTTTGGAAGCATTTCTTGACAGATTTCTTTGAGGGGATCATGGGTGGATGCCTTGCGCATCTTTGTGTGTGATCTTGACCCCTCAAACGCCGTGGAGAGCCTTCGATTCGTGCGTTTTTGGTTGGTGCCCGAGTTCATGGTGGTGGTTCGATTGATCCGCGATTCCTGGTGATTTAGTGGCTTAGGAGTCGAGATTTTTGGGGCATAGCATCCTTGTGTGACGCTTTTCTTCTCCCCAAAATCTTGTCTCAAGAGCTTCAACCGTTTGGGAGATCCGGTGATGGGAAGGTGGAGTTGACTCTCGAGGTCGGGCATTTTTCTGCTCTGTCCGCGTGTCGCGGACGGTCCGCTCGACGGTCGCGGACGGTCCGCGAGGTGCGCGTGTGCCTAGGGTTCGTCCCATGTTCTTCGTGTTCTTACGCGTCTTCTTTTCGATCAGTTTCGTCCCCAGGCTTTGGTTGCGTGGGGTTTGGCGGACGGTCCGCGAGGGTCTCACGGACAGTCCGCGTGGCCGGATTTCCGACGAACGGTCCGCGGAGCCTTCACGTACGGTCTGAATTTCGAGGGTGCGCTGCTGGTGGTTTGAAGCGTTTTTGCGGACAGTCCGCCTTGACCTGCCGGACAGTCCGCACCTTCCACGCGGACAGTCCGCCCGGTCACCCCGGACAGTCCGCCTGGGACTTCGCAGCAGTGCCTAAGTCCTTTGGTTCTTGCTTTGGTGCTTCCGCTCTTTGCTCCTAGGCTTCTCTCGTGTTGTTCTAGACTTGTGTGAGTCTTGTTTGGAGCTTCCTTTGTGTGCAAGGATTCGTGGAGTGGCAATCGGGTATAGGCCGAGTTCTCTCTTTGGAGAAGAATTTTTATAGGCTCCCATTCACTTCCCCCTCTCTGGTCGCCTGATTCAGAGCCGGTTACAGATCTTCTTGATTCTAACCAGTCTAATATCCAAAGATGGGCGATTACGGCAAGGGGTCGGGTCCTCCGCACTTTGATGGCAAGAATTACCCGATGTGGGAGAGGCGCATGGGCGCGTTTTTGCGTGGGAAGGGAACTCTTATCTAGGAGGTCATTCAGAATCCTCATTATGTCATCCCAGATAGTTTTCTGCTTCCAGGATCGCAGGACATGTTTGAGGCCAACAGCAAGGCCGTTGATTACTTGTCCCGTGCTCTCTGTGCCTCGGAGTTTGATCGAGTATACAGAGAGGATGTGGCCGGAAAGATTTGGCTCAAGTTGAAGAATGCTCATGTTGGCAATGCCCAAGTGCAAGCCCGGATGTTTACCACTTACCGGAGAGAGTACGAGAACTTCACTCATCTCCTTGCATAGTCAACAACATGAGGGCCAATGTGACAGTGCTTCCATACACGGATCATGATCAAGCTATCAAGCTTTTGCATGCCCTGGATAGGTCCGTGTAGGAAGCCAAGATTGAGGCCATTGAGGAGTCAAGCGCGTATGATACGTTGTCGCTTGATGAGCTGTTCTCCAAGCTTAGGTCTTCAAAGGTCGATCGTGGCTTGAGAGCTAAGAGCGAGAGCCCCACTGATCCTCATAGTTTGGCTCTCGTCTAACTCTGGTGGTTTCTCTTTGTCTTATCTTGTGTCCTTGCCAGATGAGGACTTCGATGTGCTGAGCGAGGACAATCTCGCCTTGTTGAGCAAGAGGTTTGGGCGGATGTATGAGAACCGCAAGAATGCAAGGCGGAGCTCGGGGATGTGTTGTCGGTGCGGGAAGCACGGACACTTCATCGCCGAATGCCCTGAAGCCATGGAGATCAAGAACGACTACAAGGGCAAGCCCAAGCACGACTACAACAAGCACCGCTCCCAGAACGACTACAAGGACAAGCACAAGGATAAGGGCGGGAGAAGGCACAAGAAGGGTGGCGGCCACAAGAGGAAGACCGATCGAGCGATGGTGGCCGGAGCGAGCGACATCGACTCGACATCAAGTGATGCTTCCTCCGACTCGAGCAGCGAGGAAGAGCAAGAGAAGTGTAAGGACAAGCGGCACACGGGCAAGAACATCACCGGCTTGAGCTTCGTCACGCAAGGAGGCTTTTGCGGCATGGCGCACTCTAAGAAGGGTGGGAAGCACAGCTCGGACTCGAACTCTGACTCTGATGAAGAGGTGGGAGGCTTGGAGAACTTTTGGTTGATCGACTCCGGTTGCTCAAGACACATGACCGGAGATCGTGGGTGGTTCTCCAGCCTCACCCCGGTGAGTACGAGGGAGTACATCACTTTCGGGGACAATGGGAGAGGACGAGTGCTTGCGGAAGGTATGGTGAAGGTGAGTAGCAAGGTGGCCTTAAGAAATGTGGCCCTGGTCAAGTCACTTGGTTTCAACCTGTTGTCAGTATCTCAATTACTTGACGAAGGTTTTGAGGTTCGTTTCAAGTCGGGTGTTTCTCGTGTGCTTGATTCTCGAGGCGATCTTGTCTGTACGAGCGTCCCCGAGGGTCAAATCTTTCATGCTGACTTTTCCCAGTCTGTTGGTCCTCCTCAATGCTTTGTTGCTGGAGTTTCTGCCGAGCTTTGGAAATGGCATAGGAGGTTGGGACACTTGAGCTTTGAGTTGCTTTCCCGCTTGAGTGGTCTTGATCTTGTCCGAGGATTGCCTAAGTTGAAATTCGAGAAGGATTTGGTTTATGCTTCTTGTCGGCATGGAAAGATGGTTGCCGCTTCTCACGCCCCTCTGACTTCTGTCATGACCGAGCGACCTTGTGAGCTGTTGCACATGGATTTGGTTGGGCCAGCTCGTGTTCGCTCTGCTGGTGGGAAGTGGTATGTTCTTGTGGTTGTTGATAACTTTTCGAGGTACTCTTGGGTTTTCTTTTTGGAGGATAAGAGTGAGACATTTGGCTTTGTTCGAGACTTGATCATCAGGTTGAAGAATGAGAGACATGGTGATGCCATTCGAGCTATACGCAGTGACAATGGCACAGAGTTTAAGAACTCTCATTTTGATGTCTTTTGCAGTGATCTTGGTCTTGATCATCAGTACTCTTCTCCATACGTCGCTTGCCAGAATGGCATAGTGGAGAGGAAGAACCGGACCCTTTGTGAGATGGCCAGGACGATGCTCGATGAGCATAGGACTCCTAGGTGTTTCTGGGCCGAGGCGGTCAATACCGCTTGCTATGTCTCAAATCGTATCTTTCTTCGTGCCTTTAAGAAGACCTCTTATGAGCTGATGCATGGCCGACAACCCAAGGTGAGTCACTTTAGAGCTTTTGGTTGCAAGTGTTTCATTCTCAAGAAGGGTAAGTTGGATAAGTTTGAGTCTCGATGTTCGGATGGGATTTTCCTTGGATATGCGATTCATTCTAGAGCATATCGTGTGCTCAACCTTGACACTAACCGAACCATGGAGACTTGCGAGGTTGCCTTCAACGAGACACAGCCATGCAGCTCTTCTGCTTTTGAGTGTGCAGGTAACGAGGAGATTGGAGCGAGGATCTTCGAGGATGAGAAGGACGGAGATGGAGACGACGACGATGATGGTGGTGATGCTCCAGCGGCTGATCGTGTACTTACTACTTCCACTACTACGACGACGATCGAGAACGGACCGTCCCCTACACCCACTACGACTGAGGCTGTTCGAGTGGAGGCTGCTGCTGAGGGGGAGATTGTGTCCAGGCGAGAGGCTCCCCGGTGAGTACAACTTGATCAACGCACTACACGGTCGAAGTCAAGGAACACGTCTCATTTCGCTCACTCTGCTTTTGTTGCTTCTTTTGAGCCCAAAGATATTCGACATGCTTTGTCCGACGAGAATTGGGTGAATTCCATGCATGAGGAGTTGGAAAACTTTGAGAGAAACCAAGTCTGGATGTTAGTCGATCCACCGCCAAATTGCCGTCCCATAGGTACCAAGTGGGTGTGGAAGAACAAAGAGGGTGAGAATGGGATGGTTGTGAGAAACAAGTCAAGGTTGGTGGCGCAGGGGTTCAACCAGAAGGAGGGGATAGACTATGAGGAGACATTTGCTCCTGTGGCCCGTTTGGAGGTAATTAGGATCCTTCTAGCCTTTGTTGTGGCTAAAGGGTTCAAGTTGTACCAAATGGATGTCAAGAGTGCTTTCTTGAATGGGGTGATAGAAGAAGAAGTGTATGTGAGGCAACCCCTGGGGTTTGAGAGTGAAAAATACCCACACCGTGTATACAAACTCCAGAGAGCACTCAATGGGTTGAAACAGGCACCTAGAGCTTGGTATGGTAGGTTGAGAGGCTTTTTGCTTAGTAAGGGGTTTGTGATGGGCACAGTTGATAAGACTCGGTTCCTCCTTAAGCATGGGAATGACCTTTTGATTGTTCAGATATACGTGGATGACATAATCTTTGGTGGCTCTTCTCATGATCTTGTTGCCAGATTTGCAGATGACATGAGCAGGGAATTTGAGATGTCCATGATGGGAGAGCTGCAGTTTTTCTTGGGTCTCCAGATCAAGCAGTGCAAGGACGGGACCTTTGTACATCAGGCGAAGTACACCAGGGACATGGTGAAGAAGTTTGGCATGAACGACTCCAAGCCGCTGACTACACCGATGAGTACGACTACGGCTTTGGACGCGGACGAGGACGGCGAACCCGTGGACCAGAAGGAGTACCGGAGCATGATCGGCTCCCTCCTCTACTTGACGGCGACGAGGCCAGACATACAGTTCAGCGTGTGTCTGTGCGCTCATTTTCAGGCTTCACCGAGGACTTCACATCGGCAGGCTGTCAAGCGGATTTTCAGGTACTTGAACTACACTCCTGAGTTAGGTCTTTGGTACTCTGCCTCCTCGACACTCAGGCTTCATGGCTTTTCTGATGTGGATTTCGCTGGGTGTCGATTGGATCGCAAGTCCACTTCTTGGTGTTGTCAGTTCCTTGGTTCTTCTTTGGTCTCTTGGTCATCTCGCAAGCAATCGAGTGTAGCTCAGTCCACCACAGAGGCTGAGTATGTAGCTGCTGCTAGTTGCTGTTCCCAGCTGCTTTAGATGACCTATACCATGAGTGATTTTGGTGAGGAGTGCTCCCAGGTTCCACTTTTCTGTGACAGCACCAGTGCCATAAGCGTAGCCAAAAATCCTGTCCTCCACTCCAAAACGAAACACATAGAAGTGAGGTACCACTTCCTGAGAGACAATGTGGAGAAGGGAAACATATCTTTGTCCTATGTTCCTACCCAAGACCAGCTAGCTGACATTTTCACCAAACCGCTTGACCAAGCCACTTTCACTCGCTTGCGGGGTGAGCTTGGGGTATGCTTTCCTTTCTAGCTTGGGTCTTGGAGCTTCTCATGTATATGTGTGTCATATGTTCATTTTGTTGCATTTCCTTCATGCATTTTACCTTCTGTACAAAACCTGGTAGGATAGCCATCTTTGGATCACTTGAGCTAGGAATGAGCTTCTCTTATATACATTGATCACTGATGTGCTATGGATGAGATATGTGCATGATTGGTAGCTTGTGGATGTAAATGCTATGCACTTGTTGGTTTTGCCATATATGTATGATGAGATAGCATTTTGATTGTGAAAATGATAAAACTGCCTCTCTCATGAGTAGATGCTTGTCTATGCTCAATTTGTGCTTAAATGCTTATATCATGCTCAGTTTATGCTTGAGGATCATATTCTCTTTGCTTGGGGTCAAAGATCCTTTGTCATTGTAAATGTTTAGCCCTTTTGCTTGCTTGGGGAGGAGCATAAGCTTCTTTTTGCCGCAAAGGCACTTCATGTACCATGTTTAATCTTGAAAATGAAATTAGTGTATGAATTTCCTTATGCTTGAAAAATGAGCTCCTAATCATGTTTTTATGGTTTGATATTCATATCTTGGGTGCTAAACCGTAGCATGCTTGTCTACCATGAGAAGTCTCATTTTAAGAAGTAGACACATGGCTCGGTAGCTTTAACATGACTTGAGTAGCTTGTGGGCGTTTATAATGATCTTGTGATGAGAATTTGTGATCTTGCATAAACTTTGAATGATCTAGTGTCTTTATGTTCAAATTGGTATGGATAGGATCTTGCTCATGAGATGCATGTTTCTTTGTGAAAATTGCTTGAAATTGCTTTTAGCCATGTCACATGATTATATGTCTCTACCTTCTTGATGGCCATGGGCTAGATACACCATGTCTACCTTGCTTGCTCTATGTCTCAGTTGTAGCATTTTGTTGTGCTCTTTGTATATTTGAGAAGCTTGGTAGACTGTCTATATGCTTTGACATGCATTTTTCATGAAAACAAGGGGAAGAGTTTCATATACCTTGATTCATGCATTGTCAACAAGGGGGAGACGTTTGTATGATAAGGGGAGATTTTGGGAGAATTTTCATGCATTGGGAGTTTTTATGCAAAATTGGTATGCATGTGTGGCATGTGAGGAGAAAAATTTGAGAAGAATAGGTTGCATTTGCTCAGGGGGAGTTTGCACAAGTGCAGGGGGAGCTCCTTTGATTTTCCTAAGTTTTGTGCTTTGTGGTGTGCTCCTTGTGAGCTCTGTTTTGTCTCGGCTGTGTCGAGCCGTTGCCCTTGTCTTAGGGGGGCGAGACTTGGATTGGCGGGTGATCGAATTTTCGCTTGTTCTTTGGCTTTAGATCACTTGCTTTGGAGGTTTGTTGTTTTCTTTTCTTTTTCTCTATCATGGTTACTATGGGTGTTGTCAATGCACTCATCAAGGGGGAGATTGAGGACCAGGTGTGTCCGAGAACCAGTGGAGGGTCGCTCCTTAGTGATGAGTGATTGACAACGTTGTGTGGACTGATGCTTGGCTAAGTGTGCAGGTACAGGTTGCGGTTTGACTCGTGTTGGTACAGGTGAAGAACAAGCGCGAAAGGCCTGAGCCGTGGCGGCCTCCGGGTGATGGAGTGGCAAGTAGGCTTGGTTCGATGGACCCGGTGGCTGATGGGGTCAAGTGCGAGCTGTGCAGTGCAAGACTGGCGGGCTGAAGTCGTGAACATAGGCCAGTGCAAGGTAGCGGTTGAAGCCCGAAGCTTGCACGCGGGGTTTGGTGGTTTGCCCACAAAACCATCAGGTGGACGGTTTCTTGGTTTAGGCCGCAAAACCAAGCCCGGAGGCCCGAGGCGACGGAGACGGTGATCCGGGAGCTTCGGGAAGCTTCGAGGCGGGGGGCACGTGGCGTGATCGCGGAGCTTGCGTCGAAGCTAAGCAAGGCCGCGGTGGAAGCGTGTCCGCTCGATGAAGACTGGACCAAAATGCCCCTGAGGGGTTGTATCTTCATTTCAAGCAGTAGGGGTAGCGTGGTCATTTACCTCCCTCCGATGGACTTCATATAAATAGCGGTGAGGTGGATGACATCTCTCTCTCTCTTGGACTCTAGGGCCTTCTCCCCCGGCAGATTTTCTCTGAACTGCTTCTTTTCCCTCTGGATTTCTTAGGCTAGACTCTTGTACAGAATCTGACCTCTGGATGTATGGAAGCATTCGACGTCCCGGTGATCTCCTAGTCCTCTGTGATTTTCATGTCATTTTTGGGACTATTTTTGGGAGTTTTCGTTCTTCGCTCGATTCGTGAGTTTGGAAGCGTTTCTTGACGGATTTCTTTGAGGGGATCATGGGTGGATGCCTTGCGCATCTTTGTGTGTGATCTTGATGCCTCAAACGTTGTGGAGAGCCTTCGATTCGTGCGTTTTTGGTTGGTGCCCGAGTTCATGGTGGTGGTTCGGTTGATCCGCGATTCCCGGTGATTTAGTGGCTTAGGAGTCGAGATTTTTGGGGCATAGCATCCTTGTGTGACGCTTTTCTTCTCCCCAAAATCTTGTCTCAAGAGCTTCAACCGTTTGGGAGATCCGGTGATGGGAAGGTGGAGTTGACTCTCGAGGTCGGTCGTTTTTCTGCTCTGTCCGCGTGTCGCGGATGGTCCGCTCGACGGTCGCGGACGGTCCGCGAGGTGCGCGTGTGCCTAGGGTTCGTCCCGTGTTCTTCGTGTTCTTGCGCGTCTTCTTTTCGATCAGTTTCGTCCCCAGGCTTTGGTTGCGAGGGGTTTGGCGGACGGTCCGTGAGGGTCTCACGGACAGTCCGTGTGGCCGGATTTCCGACGGACGGTCCGCGGAGCCTCCACAGACAGTCCGAATTTCGAGGGTACGCTACTGGTGGTTTGAAGCGTTTTTGCGGACGGTCCGCCTTGACCTGCCGGACAGTCCACGTCTTCCACGCGGACGGTCCGCCCGGTCACCCCGGACAGTCCGCCTGGGACTTCGCAGCAGTGCCTAAGTCCTTTGGTTCTTGCTTTGGTGCTTCCGCTCTTTGCTCCTAGGCTTCTCTCGTGTTGTTCTAGACTTGTGTGAGTCTTGTTTGGAGCTTCCTTTGTGTGCAAGGATTCGTGGAGTGGCAATCGGGGTATAAGCCGAGTTCACTCTTTGGAGAAGAATTTTTATCGGCTCCCATTCACTCCCCCCTCTCTGGTCGCCCGATTCGGTCCTTCAGAGTGTGCTCTAAGATTCGACCGTGAAGAAAGGGGAACATCGTGACAGGATGTTGACACCGAGTACGGCGGGGCGACTTAGGGGGTTTGACCGAAGGTCAAGGTTTAAAGACGCTTTTAATGAGATTCGTTTTGCTTTCTTCTATCTTGCTCGGAACTACAACATAAGCGTGATCTAGACCCCTCTAGATCGGTTACCTCTATGCTTTCTGTTGCTACCTCTCATGATCTTAGTAGATTAGATGCATTCGAAACTTCTTCAAGATGCAAGTGTTTCTCGGTTATTAGATTGAGTCTTGCGTTGCACATGTTCCACGGATTCGATACCTTGGTGATACTCGAGGGAAAAAGGTACTACATGATCCGTAAGCTTGCGTGAACCTTGGCGCGTAATTGAACCGTCAACAAGCCCTTTTTCTGGCGCCGTTGCCAGGGAACAAGTAATCAAGATCCAATCTAGTATCTCGTTTGTAAGTATTTTCAGTTTTCTTTTTTATTTTCTTTTGTATCTATTAAACTTCGATCATCCTCAAAAACCAAACTAATCTAATTTTTGACTAACCCCTTTTATAGTTTTCTTTTTTTAGATCTTTTGTATATTTTGTTTATCACTAACCCTAACAGGAGATGGACGGCTACCTCTCCAACAAACCGAAAAATTTTGTGAATGATCCAGAAAAACTTTACAGGCAAAGGAGACGCGAAGCACGAGCTAGGAAGCTGGAGATTGTAGATCCAAAAGTCGGAGCCGAAGGATCGTCGAGATCTCCAAAGGAATCATCACCTACAAGTCCGAAGAAGGAATCACCACCTCCAAGTCTGAGGAGAGATCAACCTCAACCGCCACCAATGGCACAAGAGAGGAAGATTGGGGAGCTTTGCATCCCGGAGCTCGTTGATCTTCCCATCCTCAACCTAGCCGACATCGGAAGACCGTTTGAGATCAAGACTTCAACCATCCGCATGGTGCAACATACACCTTTCACCGGTAAAGAGGATCCTAACCTTCACATCCAAGCGTTCATTCAACTTTGTCAGACATTCACGATGGAAGGGCTGGATCAAAATCAATTGAGGGCAAGGCTTTTTCTGTTCTCACTACTTGGAAAAGCCTTGCAATGGTTCTACACTCTACCGGTGGAGACGGTGCAAAATTGGGAAGCGTTGATGAGAGCTTTTATGAAGGAGTATTATTCGCCGGGTAAGAGTCAAAGCTTGCGTAATAAGATTGCTAAATTTGCTCAATATCCAACGGAGACTATCGCGGAAGCTTTCGAGCGTTTCAATGAGTACACCCGAGCCGTGCCATATCACAAGTTCCCGAAGGAGGACCTCATTCAAAAGTTCTATCAAGGTCTCAATCTAGCATCGAGGACCGTAATTGACGCATCGGTGGGAGGATCTATTATTGAGCTTACCCCGACGGAGGCATTCACTCTTTTCAATAAGGTTGCGGATAATGATACATGGGCGTCATCCGGACACTTACTTCCGGTTCAACACACGGGCAATGTTAAAGGTGTTTTGCAGGTTGAAAACTAGGAACTTCTAGAAGGAAAGATTGACTCACTCATGAGGAGGTTGGAGAAGATGGAGCTAGAAAAGAAAGAAGCCCAAGACCTAAAGGCCGCCGAAGCAAGATCCACGTGTGAAGAGTGTGGGGAGTTCGGCCATGTCCAAAAAGATTCTCTGGAGGAAGCAAAGGTGCTCGACTACATGAGGAAAGGAGATTTGCCAAACTTCCACTACGGGCAAGGTAGACCTCAATTTAATGTAAGTTCGTCTATTCAAAATACGGTGCCTCTTCGTATACAATTGAAGGATTTCATGGACGAGCAAGCAAAGATCAACAAGGACACCGTCACTAAGTTCAAGACTATGGATAAAATATTGGAGAACATCGATGGCAAGGAGACGGAGGTCGGGAGCTCCAACCATCAAGTGCTCAAATATTGGAGACGCAAGTGGGACAACTTGTCGGGCGCCTAACCGCTAATGAAGGAAGATTGTCGGGGCAGCCCCAAAGTCCTGAGATGGCGAAGGCTATTCAAACTCGCTCGGGAAAGGAGACGGAGGATCCCGAACTTCCAGCCGGAGCAAGGAAGCCTAAGCCAACCGTCGAAGTGGAGGATCACACTAAGGAGAAGGTGACTACTATTCCGGAAATTGCTACCGAAGAGCCGGAATTCGAGATGCCAAGTGTTGACACGAAGATGCCTACACTAAAGACACACTACTTTCGAGGTAAAGTTGATAGTCATTTTGAAAAATTTGTGGAAGTGGTGCGCAGGTTAAGCATCAACATGCCGCTATTGGACGCTCTCCAAGTTCCTACATATTCTCTCTACTTCAAAGACATCCTTGCGAACAAGTATGAGATGGCAACACTCGGGGCAAATCACGTCAAGATGTCCGAATAATGTAGTGCCGCCATTGCAAATCAAGGGCCCGAGAAGCAAAGAGACCCCGGATGTCCAACCATCCCATGCTCGATTGGCTCATTCACGTTCGAGAAGGCATTATGCGACCTTGGAGCAAGTGTGAGTGTCATGCCAAGAGATGTGTTCGAGAAGCTACACCTACCACTAGAGCCTACGGGTATGTGCTTGGAGTTGGGTGACAACTCTATTCGCTATCCCGTGGGAATCGCCGAAGATGTGCCCGTGAAAGTTGGAGATCACTTCATCCCTGTTGATTTCATGGTGCTCAAGATGGGAGAAAGGGAGAAGCTGCCTCTCATCCTAGGGAGGCCTTTCCTCAAGACCGTCGGAGCAACGATCGACGTTGGCAAGAGAGAGATCAAGTTCAACGTCAATGGCACAAGGAGCATATTCCAATTTCATCCACGTTTTGAGGTATGCAACATGATCAATGTTAAATATGTTCCACCCCATCGTCGCTTTAGCAAGGAAGAGCCAAAGAAGAAGGAGGCGAAGGTGATCAATGAAGTCGTTGCATCCATCAAGACCAAAGAACAAAAGCCGCCTGTGAAGACCAAAAAGATGACTAAGCCGGAGAATAAGCCCGCGCCCAAGATGGTGTGGAAGTGGGTACCCAAGATTGCAACACCCGCAAAGAGCGTTGATCCAAAATGAAGAAGAGAAGAAGTCTAGCCATGGACTGTAAACGAAGCGCTAGGCGGGAGGCAACCCGTTCGTCGAGTCAAGAATAAGCTACCGAGAGGACAACCCGATGAAGAATAAAGCTGCCGGGAGGGCAACCTGGATTATTTCTGATTTTAAGTAAGTTGGTCTTAGAATTTGCTATGCAAGACTTGGTATAAACTCTCAAGTGGTTGAACTTACTTTTGAGACATTTAATTTGCTCGGATGTTTCATTTGGATTTTATTTGACCATAAACCTATGACATGAGCCATCCTACGATTTATTTGCCTTTTATCAAGAAACCAACACCAAAAATTCAGAACCTACCCACACCTTTCATCCTCTTCATGATGACAAGGTTAGTTTGTTTTACATCATAAAAACACACGAGTAGACCCCGCGTTGTTCCTTAATGATTTTTAATTTTTGACGCGTGGTAGGACTCGCGTGAACCTAGGAAAATCGATTTTTGGTTTCATTCAACTTGATATCCACCGGTTTCTCTAGAGTTAGAATTTTTCCAAGCCCCTTTTATTTTTGTTTATTCAAAACATCTTTCTCATGTTTGGCAAAAATTAGAACCTAAACCCATACCCCCACGGTCAAGCTGGAGGAGCTCGCTATCAATAAATGAAAGCAAATGATCCCGGTGTAACCAAAATCAATGTAGTCGGAAAGTTTTGACTTACAAGTGTTTTTTATGCCTAAAAACTCCTCTAAAAATACATTTGAACTCATTGATATCTCTGAGTTAATTTTTAATTTTCGAAATTAGAGGAGTAATTAGCATCTAAACATGATCAAGGGAATGTTTTAAGCTTAATTGGATTTCTAGTGCTCCATGATGCATCACGGGAAGGCCTCATCATTAAGGCATCTTGAGCACATGCAAGGACAAGCATGGGGGGCAGCAATGTTTTGTTTTGCAGGATATGAGTGAAAGCATGGGAGGCAAGGAAGCATGGAAGGGACACAAAGTAAATGATCAAGATGGAGGACTTCATCAAGCAAGGAAAAGGAGTGGCTAGGAGAGATTGGACGGTGGATGGTGTGGAGCACGAGTACACGGAACAATGATGCATCCAACAACAGGTGGGAGAAAGCAGAGCCAAAACAGAGGGGCAGGGGCCCTAGGCTGATCGGCCCAGGCCGGCCGGCCTGGCCTATATCTTGGCCCCCCGGTGCTCATCTTCCTCAGGTAAGTCATTTGCTCCATTGCTAGTTCATGTTCTTGAGCTCCTAGTCCAGAACCTCCAAAAACACCTTCAAAAATTCATTCTCCAATCTTGAGTCCAAAAATCTAGAAAAATTTGTCACAATTCTTGCCCTTCCATATACTTCTTTTGTGTGTATTTCTACCGGCAAGAAACCTCTGGGAGAGTTTGTTTGTGACTTTGTGCAGCAAGGAAAAAATGAGGAAGGCTTTTAGCAAGGCCTTTGGGAGGAAGACACAATCATCATCGTCGAAGTCGCCATCAACAAGTTCTTCGCGAAGACACTCAATCTCCGAGTCGCCGCGAAGCATGGAAGAGGACATGGCACCATCAAGGACCGACACCATGCTTCTTAGTGGTAGAAGAGACATGCGAAGCTCGTCCATGCGGTACACCGAACCGCAAGGGCGCACGGAGGAGCCACCTGTACAACCTCGTTGCTCGACTCATTCATCCGCTCCACCACCATACACTCCGCGGCGTTCCAAGTATGGATTTTTCATGATGACGGAGGAGGAGGAGGAGAGGCTAGGTCGCCTCAAGAAGAGGATTGTGCCCAATGTTGACTTCGATGATGATGCCCTCCAAGTGTTGGGATTTCTTCTGGATATTTATCAAATGATGAATCACCTTGGTCGGGGACAATTTTCTGATGGAGTAGGGGTGAGCTTTCATTTAGAGCTTGCCTTGGAAATTCTCATGACGATGGCACTGGTTATTAATGAAGGGGTGACATCCCTCTCATTTTGACTCAAGGATGATGAGCAAATAATTTCTTATGAGCAAATTAGAGAGTTGCTCGGTTTCAAGAGGGAAGCCCCAGAGCAAGTGGATGTTAATGAAAGTGTATTGAAAGGATTTTGGAGTATGATTTCAGTAGAAGATAACCGGCAAATAAATAGCATCCAGAATCCCATCATCCGGATATTTCATTCTTGGATGAGTAAAAGGATTTTGGGAAGAATGAGAGAGTCCAAGATCACTAACATGGAACTTAATTGGCTTTATTCGGCATTGATTGCAAGGCAAGCCATTGATCCATCATATATCATGATCAATCGATGGTGTTGTGAGGCAACTTCGGGGACTGGACATATTGGTTCGGGATGCTATCTCTCTATGATAGCAATTTCTGTGAAGCTGGGAATTTCAAGGAACCCAAAATTCCTACTTGCGGGGAATTCACTTGGGATTGATTACATGAAACAAGAAAAATATATAAGTGGAGATGAAAAGAGAGGGTACAAGGTGGCAAAAGTCAATGTTTCTCTCCCAAATATGAGGCTGAAATTATTTATTGAAGGGAGAGAGAATTGGTTAGAAGAAGAAATTCTTGTGCCAGCCAAGAAGAACAAAAGAGGAAGAATTATAGAAGAGGGATCGTCTTCCACAGCCCAAGATCAAGGAGGGGCTGCATATCATCAACCATATGGAGGGATTCCTATGCCGCCACCCTACTACGGAAGTGTGCCAATGCAAGCATGGGGGAGTGGTGCAGCCATGCCGCCACCTCCTCCAACATATTGTCCACCAACTTTTGTAGTGCCAAATGAAGCATTTGTGGCACCTTATGCAAGCATGCCTCAGCCCCAACAAAGTGCGGCCATCATTGGGGCGTATATGCAAAGGAATGTACAAGACGTCGAGAGGATCCGGACTCATGTCGACCATTGGCAAGAAGGAAGGGAGGGGATCGCCCATCATCTAGGACGCCTTCAAATTGTGCCACCGGATCAATTTCATGGAGGGGCCATGGAAACATATTATGAGCGAGGATTCAACGAAAGTCAACCGATGGAGCAAGAGCAATCGGATGAGTGAAGAAAGAAGGAAGGGATGAAGCTTTTTAAGTGTTGTTTGATTTTTCCTTTTCCTTTTCTTTATTTTTCAGATTGTGTGCATTTATGTATGCGTAGTATTTTCTTGTTTTTATAATTTCAGCATGTGTGTGGTAGTAGTAGTTTTGTTTTCCATCATCATGAATATGTTTCACCATCGTTTTTATGATCTTTAGTATGGATGGAAAATTGTACCATGTTGATATATGATGATCGTTGCCGCTTTGCTCGATCTTATGCTTGATTTATGCATGTTTAAGCTAGTGCTCTCTTTAAATATGAATCTGAAATTTAATTAAATGCTAGCCTAATCTTGTGTGGAGGTTATGATAACTTAAGTCCCATAGTTTTTTTTTCATTGCTCTCAATTTTGAATAAATCAAAGATCCATTTTTATTCTTAAAAAGTTATGCTAATCTTGTCATGAGTACCACTTGCATTTTGCTCTACCTATCCAAAGCCTAAATTTACTTGAGTGCAAAACATTAGTATATACAAGATTTATTTTTGGGTGGATTAATTCAAGGCTTGATTTCTCTGGCCCGAGACTAAGAAGCTGGTCATTCCGTTTTTGTGTATCTTTCTTTATGCTAGCCTCTTCTATCCATGCATTATGAGTTTCCACATTGGGAATTTCACAAACCTCGCCGGATATCCAACCAAAACCCAAAAATATCTTTTTTGTGTTCACCTCCTTGACCACAACCCAATATATGAGTATGGATGAATATTTCGAGGAAGATTACAAGGAAGGTGCATCAAGTGAGCAAGACTTTGGGTTTGGGAGACTTCCAAAAAGATCCCTAAAAGATTTTCGAGTATCTCTCTCTAAGAAAATATGAGAGCTTCAATTTCCACCTTAGCATATTTATCACCTCTTTTTCCCGAGGACGAGCAAACGTCTAAGCATGGGGGGTTGCCAAGGAAGTGCTACTATAGTCTAGAGTTCAAGGGGAGCAAATAAATAAAAAGAGAGAGAAAAAGTATGATGAAAGAAAAAAATATGATGAAAAAATGATAAAGGAGAAAAAGTATGATGAGAAGAAAGAAAAAAAGAGAAAAAGAAAAAAATATATATAATTAAGCTCCCCGGTTCTCTAGCTATGTTTAGTGCTTTTTGAGTTTTCAAGAGGATTCAAGATCAAGACTCATACTCATCTTTCCAACCATGTGCAATCCGATAACGAGGACTAAGGGTGCGTTTGGCAAGGCTCCGGCTTCAGCTGTGACGGCTCCGGCTACGGCTGTGCTGGTGGAGCGGATTCTGTGGGGGAGGTGAATCCGTTTTGGGAAAACGTTTGGCAAAACAGCTTCTTCTGGTTGTGTAATGTGGATAAGAGGGTGAAATGTCTATAGTGACCTTCCTTTTCTTTTTTATTTTCTCTTTTCCTCCTATTTTTTTATTTTTTTTATTTTTACTTTTTTTCCTTCTCATTTTTCCTTTTCTTTATTTCTTCTCTCCCATCCATTATCTCCACCGCAACCTTATCCAACCTTATCTCCACCGCGGGAGGCCCCCAAGTCCACACCACCGCCGCACCTACCCTCGTCGTTGTCCTCCCCGGCGCAGCACCGACCGCCGGACTCAGCTCCGTGCCGGCATCCATCTCCTCCACGCCGCGCTCCACCAGCTCTTCCCAGGTTGTGACATGAGCTCGCGAGGAGCTCCCCCGCCGGCTATGGAGGCAGCCCGCGCGGAGCTCCCCGGCGGCCATGTATGCGGCCCGTGCAGAGCTCACCGGCTGGCCATGGAGGCAGCCCGCGCGGAGTTCGCTCTCCACCGACCCTCCCCGCGTCGTCTCTTCCCGCGTCGCCCCTGCTAAGCTGCTACCACGCCGGCGGCCTCCTCCGCGCCCAAGCCGGCAGCCTCCTCCGCGCCCGCGCCGGTCTCGCCCGCCGTGGTCTTCTGCCCCGCCGGCCACCTCCAGCCGCCGAGGCGATGCGTACGCCGCTGGGGAGTGCGGGGAGTGCGGTGGCAATTTAGTTGTAATTAGCGCCAACTCCAGGGGCAATTGGGTAACTTGAGGAGTAGGCCCGCGGCGGAGCCGGGGGGAAGCTGTTATTTTCGGCTGCGCCTCCCAGTTTTGGCTCCAGAGAGCGCAAAATGCGGAGGATTCTCCGCGGGAGCCGTTTTGTCACGCCCTTTGGCACGGCTCCGCGGAAAACAGCTCCCGGAGCTGCTGCCGGAGCCGTGCCAAACGGATCCTAAAAGTGTGTGTGTTCATCTCTTCCCCCTCCTTGATAAACATTATTTTTCTAATGACCTTTTTGACGAGTCTTGGTAAGACCATGAGAAGCTAGTCTTGTTTTGATAATATCCCATCTATAATATCTTGGTAGGACTAAACTTTCCCATAGCTCCATATAAAGCCTTCCACTATATACTTTGAGAGAGGAAAGGAGTAGAACAAGTAGGCTTGAGAGACAAGATGAGATGAGAGTACATGAGCGAGATGCAAGATGGTTATTTTTTATCTTGGTAAAGCAATTTTTCTCTTTATCTCATTCTTTATTTTCAAAATTTCTGTGATTTATTTAAAAATTTGAGAGCATGATCAAGTACTTGTGGAAAGAGCTTGAATAATATCTACCCTCTATGAAGATAAAAGTTAGTACATTATGGAACTTTAATGAATATAAATCTAGAGATCATTATGTTTTCTCATGTATGATCAAGTGTAGGGTATGAACATCGAAAGGCAACTCTGATATCCATTGAAGGCTTACTCGAGGACGAGCAAGGTTTAAGCATGGGGGATGTTGGTGGTCGATTTTCGTCAACCTAGCTATGAGGATGTTGGTATTAATTTGATACTCACACTAACGATCCAAACCCCATTATATGTTAAGTTCGCACTCACGCATGGTTTTTGGAGTTTATTGTTTACACAGGAATCAAGAGCCTAAATGAGGACTTCCGGGTAAAGTTCATCAAGGGTTTTACGAGAAGATCATGCAGCCCGGTACAAGCCAAGATACAAGATGAACATGACTCCAAATGAACCAAGGACTAAAGCGTGAAGCCGAGAAGTATCGAGGACCTAGACGGAAGATGCGAGAGTTCATGCGCCAAACACCCTTATCTAAACCGTGAGGAAAATGATGTCAAGGACCCACATGTAACTTGGCAAAAACTCAGGAAGTCGCGAGAAGCTTCGGGAAGAAAACCGGGGGCGAACCGAGCCAAGGAGGCCCTGGGCCGGTCGGCCCAAGCCGGCCGGCATGGCCCTCCTGTGGGTCGGTTCGCCACCCCCTTTGACCTAGCACCCATTCGAGCTATTTATAGTCCCCGTGCGAAGTACCATTCATCAAGTTATTCGTCATTCGCCGGCGAGGAGCAGAGAAGCTAGAGGGACACCATATCGGAGAGGAGGGTCGTGCTAGTTGTCTAGGGTTTACCTAGCCGGCGTGAGAACCTTGCAAGGAAGACCACGTTGGAGTTCCGGAGGCTTGAATCAAGATCAACGTAGGATCCCTATTGTGATCTTACTCATGTATACACTTATGATGGAGTTTTAATGGATCTGATTTCTAGCGATCGAGTACCTTTGTTTATGATTTTTGTTCTTGCTTGGGTGTTTTCTTCCTCAATCTATTCTCGAGATAGATTGCATGGGATGTTCTTGTAGCCGCGGTGGCTAGAGGTGCATACCCGATCTACCAAGTAGTTCAACGCACTCCTTGTGAGTGTGCTCTAAGATTCGACCGTGAAGAAAGGGGAACATCATGATAGGATGTTGACACTGAGTACGGCGGGACGACTTAGGGGGTTTGACTGAAGGTCAAGGTTTAAAGACGCTTTTAATGAGATTCGTTTTGCTTTCTTCTATCTTGCTCGAAACTACAACATAAGCACGCTCTAGACCCCTCTAGATCGGTTACCTCTATGCTTTCTCTTGCTACCTCTCATGATCTTAGTAGATTAGATGCATTCAAAACTTCTTCAAGATGCAAGTGTTTCTCGGTTATTAGATTGAGTCTTGCGTTGCACATGTTCCACGGATTCGATACCTTGGGTGATACTCGAGGGAAAAAGGTACTACATGATCTATAAGCTTGCGGTGAACCTTGGCGCGTTATTGAACCGTCAACAGGCACCCCCAAGAGAGGTAACTAGTATCTCTTGTATCCTTATCTTTCTACTTTAAAAAATGAATATGATAAAAAGAACAAAAATATTTCTTGCTTTCTTCTATGTTAGTAGAAATGTCTAGTTCTTCCTCGTTGAAATGATGAATAGTTGCTCTGCTTAATTTCGTTCATGTGCCTAGTTTGCAACTTAGCTCTCTCTCGGGTTTTGAGTTTGTTAGCTGTCATTTGCCTTTCGATCTTGAAACTATGTGGGTCGCGAATGCATGATCTAACTCTAGGTTGTTGCTTGGTACGATATGGTACAATGGAGTTTGCTATGATCTTGTTCTAAATGAAACTTGACGTCTGGAGCTTTTGTTTTCAAAAACCCAAAAACAAATAAGAGTTCCTCAGTGATGTTGACATGTCCCACTAGAGCCTTGTGTAGGATCATCATATAAACCCAGCACATAGTCTGCTTGTTGTTGCACTGAACATTGTCAAACGGTGTGACCCTTGAATGGTCATTGTCATGCTTTCTTCAACAAGATCACGTACACTCCACACACTCATTCATGTTGGCTTCTACACTAGAAGTTACGCATTCATCCTCATAGAATATAGGTTTCATCTCTATGTCATGACTCCTCCCTATTCATCATTCAAAGAGGTATGGGCTATGCAAAAACAAAAAGAAAGAAAAAGAGAAAGAGAAAGGAAAAGAAAAAGATCCATGCCAAAGAGCATGTCGGAAAAATAAAAAGAAAAGATGGACTAGTCAAGTCCATGCAAAAAGAAGAACAATGGACATACCATAGTCCATGAAAAAAAGAAATAAGAAAAGAAATAAAAGAAATAAGAGATAGCCCATATCTCGAAAAAATAAAGAAGGAGGGAGGCATGTGCATAGAGTCCGCATAAAGGTTCACGGTAATAACTAGAACCCATCCCGGGCCTAGTGTCCACCTTACCGTGACACCTCAAAGGCACTTCCCTTAGATGGCACCCATGCCATCACCTCAGTGCCTCTCATAGATGGTAATAACCAGCACCCATTCCGAGCCTGGTGTCCACCTTACCATCAACATCATACTCATCATTTACGGTAATAGCTAGCACCTATTACAGGCCTAGCGTCCACCTTACCGTAATCCCGAGTATTCATTGTGGCAATAGCTAGCACCTATTACAGGCCTAGCGTCCACCTTGCCACACCATCATCATCCACACACATGCACTTCTTGATCGAGTTTCATGAAGTGACTATCTTGGATCCGCTTTTTGACTTTGCAATATTATGTGACGCAAGTATGCCCCTACTTCTCCTTACCCAAAACCCCACAAAAATCCTTATTAGAAGTAGGGAAGGCAATCACAATGCCTTGGTGAGGACTATACACATTGAGCGACCAAGAGTACGTCATTCGAGGAACTCAGTTTTCTTTTCAAAAATTATCAAAACCTCCAAAAAGAAGGTTAAGTGAAGAACAGGTGAAAGGTGACTCTGTATAACCATTCTTCCTTGCAATCGCCAAAGGCAAAGAGAATGCTAAAAGCCCAAGGGGAGTAAAGAAAAGGGGGTGAGCAATGCTAACTTATTCAGAACAAGAAAGAGAATTATTTTGTATCCAAGGTACAGGAAAGGAAGAAGGTATTGTAGCAACTCCTGATCAACAACCAAGTGTCTTACTCGGGACGAGCAAGAAGGCATCTTGGGGGATCTTGTTGACGGTCCTTACAGCAAACATTTGACCGTCAACATTATTCCAATAAGAGGGGATTAACATCTCTAACTAACATATTATATAGTATTCTATCAATAATGTATTTCAGGGATGAGAAGCCGGAAATGGGGGAAAACCATGCCAACCTACTAGACTTACACGAAGATCAACACACGGTGATCCGGCATGGTCAAGAATGGGCCCAAAGCACAAGCAAAACAACTCAATACAAGCGGGGCCCATAAGATAAGGCAACTACATCACCCTAGGGGCCCACCAGCCAAAGGTGGTGGCAAACGGGCCTTGGGCCGGTTCAGCCGACCCACTGGTTTGGCCGAACTGGCTCGGGTTCTGGGGGGCTAGTAGTAGTGATTATGGTCACGAGCGTGGTGCTCGGTGCCATAAGATCCACTTCGGGTGGTCGTATTCCACGGTATGTCGGGGTAGGTGTATGGGTGGTGACAGCCCCGTACATCCCTTTTATTCTCCCACGTGAGTTTGCGGGCGTTGGAGATACATAAAGGCGCGCTACCCTGGCAGACTAGGGGAGTGTGTTCTCCTCGGTGCAATAGAATAGATCTAGACTAACCATATGATGTATGCTTTGCTAGTATATACGACTAAGGACGACTCTAGTGCCCTGCTCCTACTAACCTTAGTTTATTCTTTATTCTTTATCTGAGATGATGGTCGTGTGTGTGTCAACCGATCATATCATATATATCTTGTACTCAATTCCTTGCTTACCCCTGTATTAAGCTTTGGTATGCTTTACTTATTCATAATGTCCTTGGCTTGTATCTGATATATCCATATGACACAGTTATACATACACACATATATATTTATCTACATTTTCATAAGCCCATCTTCTGGTAAAATATATATAATGATACCCTTGGGAATAATCATGGGTGAAATGCTACAACCGATAATAAAGTATGTATCTGTACGCTTGCGGATACATCTCACCCCATCAATAAGGCTCGTTTCTTAATAATATTATTGAGTCTCATACTCGGTAGTGTTATTAAGAGCGCCCCTCAACATATCTTTTCATAATTAATCTCATAAAACATCACCCTGATGGTGAATTCACAAAACCCATCAACCAGTCGTTTCTGATGCTGTTGCTGAAGGTAAAACTTTGGTGACACGTCAGAAATGCCAACAAGCGGCGAGTAATCCGTGGCTTTCTTGCATCAAATGCTAAACTTTCACGATGACATATTCTGAAGGATGCCCACTGTGAAGTATGTGGAAATCCATCAGAAAGTTTGTTTCATGTGATGGTGGAGTGTCCATGGGCGAAACGGGTTTGGGTGGCAGTAAAGGAAATTACAGGGAAGATGCTTCCGACCACCTCTAACATGGGCGACTGATATCCTGCTAGGTACCATGTGCTCCAAGGAGGAAGAAGCCATCTTCGTTTGTGGTGCATGGTCGTTGTGGACGAGCCGTAACAACAGTGTGCACGGACGGAAACAATAGACTCCTACGGCGGTGGCAAAATACGTTGCCCGTACTATGGAAGACTTCCTGTGCCTAGGTGGCCGGGGTGAGCCCACAGAGCACAGACCAATGTCGAAATGGCGGCCCCTTGAGAAAGGATGGGTGAAAGTAAACTCTGATGGAGCATTTGATAGTTGCAGGGGATGGGGAGCTAGGGCAGCAGTTCTCTGTGACCATCTGTAGCGAACATGGCCTTATTGCCAAAAGTTCGAGTATGATTTGGTGATTCATGACAACATGATCAATGGGACTATCCATATTGTTAAGCATGTCTTTGTAGACATTTCTTGGTCCCATGGATGCAAAAATGCCACATGCGAAAATGCTCTAAACCGTGGCAAGTTGAAGATGCAAGGAATCAGCAAAAGTCACCGTCGGATGAACCGACGGTACCTAGAAGCGAGCGTCGGTGCAAGAGCCAGATGATTTGGTACGATGTGTTGAGGGCCAAGTCAAAAGGCACCATCAGATGAACCGACAGTGGGCTTTCTATTGCACCGGATGATCATCAGAGATGAAGCAGCTGAGTCAGAGGCTCGGATGAACCGACGGTCCATTGGTGGGCACCTGATAGTTCACAAGATTAAGACAGAAACATTTGGAGCTAAAGCCTTTCAGCACCGGATGAACCGATGGACAAACGGATTCAAGCAAAGGTTCATCCGACGACTCATGTTTTCAAGACAGAGATGTTCTGGAGTGTTTCCTATCAGCACCGGATGAACCGACGGTAGGAGAAGGGAGCCGTCAGTGCAGGTGTTGGAATAATTTTTCAGAGGAGTGCAACGGCTATGATGACGTAGAGGGGCACCGGATGAACCGCTGCCTTGAAAAAGTACAACATCGATTTTCTACTAACCGTTGAGCAACGGCTAGTTGGATACCATGGGCTATTTATACTCCTTCCACTCGCCCATTTGAGGTGGCTCGAGTATGAGGAAGACCAGAGGAGTGTGAGACACATATAAGATCATATCCAAGCTATCCAAGTGCTAAATTGCTCATCCAAAGATTTGCACATGCTTTGTGTGTGTGCTTAGTGCTAGGCTTAGCTTAGAGCTGAGTGAGTGCAAGGTGTGCCTACCTTTTGAGGTGATTCTTGAGTGGATCAAGCTATACAAGGTGCGCCGGAAGCCTTGGGGCCTAAGTGACTCTTCGGTAAACGTCTTCGACCCTCTGGCTTGGTGTGGAGCGGCGAGGACACTTTGTGCGGGGGACGTGGAGACCCCCTTCCTTGGTGGAGAAGCTCCTTATTAGTGGAGGTGGCATCAAGGTGACCAAGAGAGCTTGGTGAGTGCCTTTGTGGCGAGCTTTTATGGCTAGTCAAGTGAGACTTTTGGGAGAGACTTGGTGACCGGGAAGCAATACTCTTGTGGGGAGTGTTCCAGCAACGTGGACTAGGGGTGGCTTAGTGCCTACCGATACCACGGGATAAATCACGTGTCAAGACTTTGCTTCCTCGCATCTCTTTACGTTTCCGCATTACATTCTTGCAATCATTGCTTACTTTTACTTTCCTGAACTAGTATCTTGTTAGGATTGGCTATAGGTTGCAAAACTTATTTTGAGATGGGAGTTACACACTAGAACAACCGTAGTCAGGGGCGGAGCTAGTGGTGGGTCTGGAGGGGCTGGAGCCCCTCCTACCCCTGTTAGCTCCATGGAAGCCTCCTAAGCCCCTCCTACAAAATTAAGAGGAAGAAGAAGGAAATAAGTGGTTGATGGAGAAGGAGGAAGAAGAAGCCCTCCTAGACCTCAATCCTGGCTTCGCCACTGACCGTAGTTGCACATCTAGCACAGTGGCTCGGTCCGGTGCGGATGCTAAGCTCTAGCAGCTGAGGCGGCAGCTGCGTATGAAGGCCTGAAACTTGCAGTCCATTTGGGAGTCAGAAAGGTAATATTGGAATCTGATAATGCGGTGCTGGTGAATGCTCTTAATTCGGAATCCATGGACAGATCTATTAATTATTGCAGGGCTTTGCCATGATGTCAAGGAACTTCATTCTTAGGTCCTTTTCTTTGTTTAAAGTTTGTTATATTCCTAGAGAAGCAAACTCTTTAGCAGATAAGTGTGTAAAGGAGGTTTCGATGGAGAATCCTTCTATGATCTGGCTGAACTGCATTCCATAGTGATTTCAGGAAGCAGCAGCCAATTATTGCAATTCTGCGTTTGAGTAATAGAGAACTTGTAATAAAAAAAAGATGTTCACGCTCCGCCACTGTAAGTAAGCAGATGCAATGAAAAAAAAATAGACAGGACTTTACTCCCAACAACTTCAAGAATATAACTAAATTCGCATATATTACTCACTTTTGAGCCTTATACAGAAGTGAACTTGTGAAGTTCTTATTCTTCCTTTGATGATTGGTTACCTTTGTAGCCAACCCTAGTACCAAAGTGTATACTATCTGTAACGGTGTTCTCGACATCTCGTGTTTACACACCCAATTCTACGTACTCATAATATCGATCGAGTCGACACGCTATATAGTGATCAGCGGCTGTTGACGACCCTGCAGTTGGCCCTGATCTGGCCGGCGCTTCCGGTGAGCGGGCTGATGTTCCCCATCTTTATCATGGCGGCGGCGAAGTCGGCGGCGAAGAGCGCCGGGTTGGCGCTGTACTGCCGCACCAGCGCGTCCTGCGAGCCACCGTTGAAGAGCACCTGGTCGGAGCGCAGCAGGCCGCGCTGGCTCACGAGGTTGCGGTAGTAGGCATTGTCGAAGAGCAGCTGCGTCGTCGCGTCGAGCGGCGCCAGGTTGCCGTCGCCGCTGCCCGCCGCCGCGGGGCAGGTCCGCCGGCGCAGCGCCGCGAAGGACGGGTCGATGTTGGTGTCGTTGTAGATGTGGTCGCGGAAGTTCTGGCACTGCGAGAAGCCGATGGTGTGCGCGCCGGAGAGCGCCGTCATGTCGCGCGCGCTCAGGCCCTTGTTGCCGAACGCCGAGATGAGGGTGGCGAGGTCGGAGGCCGGCGACGGGAGGTCGCTGTTCGCCAGGCTCTGGCTCGCCGTCGTCGAGTCGCGGCGGCCGAGCGGCACCGCCCAGCTTGGCCCTCCGAGCTGTCAAGTAGCGATCGGGTTAGATATACGGATCGAGTACTTCGATTCATCCGCATCGTCGACGTGAGAGCATTGTGTGTGTATAGTACCAGGAAGGTGCTGTCCCGGGCGGCGAGGGCGACGATGTCGGCGCAGGAGACGACACCGGGGCAGAGGAGCTCGACGTTGGCCTTGATCTGGTCGATGACCTCGTAGCCGCGGACGGAGTTGACGTTGGGGCCGGCGCCCTTCTCGCCGACGAAGCTGCCGGCGTCGTCCAGGAGAATCGAGGCGTCGCAGCCCTGATGAGTGATGACGACAGCAAAGACTACATATCTCAGCATATGCACACGTACGATTCTGATTCAGGGTTGCTGTTACTGTTATTAACAACATATGTGTACCTGGACGAAGCAGTCGTGAAAGAAGAGCCTGACGAGGGAGGCGCCCATCCGGCGCTCGACTAGGAGAGCCTTGATCATGGTGGCGCGCACGATGAGCCCCAGCGTCGGGCAGGTCGTCGCGTAGAACGACGGCGAGAGCTGCCCCTGCGCCGCCGAAGCGAGCATGACCATGGCGACCAAGCAATGCCAGGTCCGGAACGAGGACGCCATGCTACTAGCTCCGTAACTAACTAGCTCCAGGTGATTTAATTTATTCCAACTAATCACAAGATCGATCGAGCTCAGTATAACTGGGAGTGAGACGAGCAGCCTATTTATAGCGCCGTCCGTTGGCAGCTGCATGCATGCAAAAGCGTAGCCCTCCATGCCGGTGTTCGTTAGAGGTCAAAGTTAGGCCGCTGGAGTTGTGGAAAAAATGGGGACGAGTTCATCGGCCTTTCTCTCGCGGTTGACAAAGCGAACGGCACACACATGTCGATCATTTGCACATTCCTTTCCTCGTCACAGTGCTCCCAAACATGTAGTCTTGGAGATAAACAATGCAAGTTGAAGCGTAGCTTGTCGTTACGGTTAGGGATCGCATTCAGACAGCTGTTTTGAATTAGGCTTGACGCGCGTCGTCCCAACGCAATGCCTCTAGAAAGGTTTGCTCTGAGTCTGATCTATTGCCGGGTGCTGCGTGCCTGTGCGTACGTGTGTGAACTAGTTTTCAAACATATCTTACATTACCTGCAAGTGATGGTCTAGCATGCATGGAGCTATCGTGTATGTGTCCCACGATTTAATATGAATGATGGAGGGAAACGAGAGGGATGTGTGTGAATGTGTCGTGCGCAAAGATCAAGATAAGATCGGATGGAAGGGAAGTGACATGATGATGCTAAATGCGCATGCATGCTTACTGATGATAATGATCTGAAAGTGGTGCAAAGCATGCACCACCTAACTAAAATGCATGCATATGGGTCCTTGACACATGCATACTACTGATCATCGATCGATCGGCCGACAGATTTTGTGGTTCAGGAAAAGGTCATGTGTGCACGCGTGATCTCTTTTGGTGAGGTGTCGGTAGTGATTTGTATGTAGCGACGCTCTGAGTTTCACGCTGTATCAACACTATTAGGGAATGAGGTTTTCATCCCAGGGCAAATTTGACATTAGTACCGATTTTTTTGCCGCCCGGTACTAATGTGTAATAGAACCGGTACTAATGTGAACTAGGAAGAAAGAACCCCTGTCGCAGTCTCGTGAGGTCACATTAATACCGGATAGAAACTAGCCCCGGTACTAATGTGACCACATTAGTACCGGGTGAGAACTAGCCCCGGTATTAATGTGAACACATTAATACCGGGCTAAAAAGAGCCCCGGTACTAATGTACGCGATCTCGATCCCGTCCACACTTAGAAAATTTTTTCGCCAGCCACCTGCATGCCCCTGCCTCCGGATCCTCCTCTACTTATCCTTTACTCCTCCCCTCCCTCTCTTTATTCTTTTCTTCCCCTCCTGGTGTTCCTCGATCTCGATTTGGATCTCACGCGTCTTGATCTTCTCCTCTTTCTCAGGTCGGTGCGGGAGCGGGAGGCCGACCCGGGAGGCGGCGCGCCGGCGAGCTGGCGGGAGGCCAGGCCGGGCCGAGGCGCTGCGGCCTGGCGGCGCGGCGCTGCGGCCTGGAGCAGGCAGGCCCGCCGGCGGTTCCGGAGGCAAGGGCAGGCCCGCCGGTGGGTCAACGCGGGGACGCAGGCCGTGGCGCCTCGGCGAGCCGGTGGGAGGGGGCACGCAGGCCGCGGCGCGCCGGCGAGCCGGCGGGAGGCCGCGGCGCGCCGGCGGCAAGCTGTGGTGCTATGTGCGTGCTTGTTTGAAGTCCATCTCTCCCTCTTTCTTTTTTTTTGCTGGTTTTATTTGAGATCGATGCTTGTGCAATGCGGTGTGATTCATGTGAATCTCTGTGTAGTTAATATGTGATTTTACATCTTGTAAACATGTTTGTGAATGTGAAATGTTGTAATTTTTGTGAAAGATGAGATGTGAGATGATCTGTGTAGTATGTGTGAATGTGAGAATTTTTTGTGAAAGAGAGATGAGATGAGATGATGAGATGAGAAAAGAAAAAGAAAAAGAAAAAAGAAAAAAAAGGGACAGACGGGGAACGGACGGGAGGATGGGGCTGACGGACGCTGACGGAACTATCACATTAGTACGGTACTAATGTGACTTAACATTAGTACCGGAGGAACAATACCGGTTTTAAAACCGGTACTAAAGGGGGGTTTAGCACCGGTATAAATGAGAGCTTCCCTAGTAGTGCAACCAACTCACATCCAAAAGCTTAACCTCTGACTGAGGGAAGGTAAGTCACTCATGTGCTTGTATTTAAACGGCTGTGACAATCACAGGGGCTGAATACATGTAGCACGTACTCATCTTCAGTACACTGCTAGCTGGGAGCCTGGGACTGAAAACCAGCGCAATTATAGGCTGAACTATCGACCAAATCGAGCTAAACCCAGCCTTTGAAATTCTGGACAGGCCAGGGTGGATACCGATCGAGAGGGATGGATGATATGATAAGAGTTTGACATGCGAGCGAGGCACCTAAACAATGGAGTACTCCGATCCTACGTGCGATGTTTTGCACTCGAGACCGACAACTCGCGGCGCGAAATGCGCAGGGACGATGCATCAGCCAACGAGAACATATATGCACACAACGTCAGTTCTGAAGTCTGAACCCTGCTGAACACGAGGCGATAACCGAAACGAACATGCTTGGGGTCAACGTGTAGGGGCGCGATCGATGGCCGACGACCTGCTGTGCTGCAGTCCAATTTGGTACCTAGCTATAGGGATGGAAACGGATCGGATTCGCACGAAATCGAATTCGAATAGCACATTTTACCACATTTTTATTCGAATGCGAATACGGATTCGAATGTTCTCGAATACGAATACATAACGGATGTCTCGAATTCGGAAACGGATCGGATATTTACTCGATTAGGAAGACAACATTTACCAATTTTCTTTATTGATAATTTACAATTACAAACATGTAAAGACTAACGTATTAGTACATAAGAGAGATTGCTTATTAAGAATAATCACATTCATCCATATTTATTTTAATAAGTAATCATATAATAAATAAAAGTATTAATAAATACATATTTTTAATATATATTTATCAATCAAATAATAAAAAATACATGAAAAATATTTTCATCAATACATAAATAAACTAGGGTAATTAAAATTAAACTTTATATTAATGTATTTTTATCATTAGAATTAATGATATTGGTCATTAAATTTAAATAATTTTTAAATTGTTTTATGGATGTAATATTTTTAATATTAAGATTAATGTCATAATCATTAGTTATGGATATAATTTTTTCAATTATACATTATCATTATTAGTATTTTATTGAATCTAATTTGCCATTAGTTATAGAGATAAGTTACAATTTTATATAGTCGAATACGGATAGTGCCGGATATTACCGAATACGCATGGAATGGGATAGAGAAAAAATCGACAAAAACGAATTCGGATGTATCAACTTTCCTACCATATTTGAATTCGAATACGGATACGGATATCTATATTTACGTTTTAACGGATACAGATATCGGATAATTCGGATTTCATTTCTATATTTCCATCCCTACCTAGCTGGGGGAGTCATCAGAGACGCAGTAGCTGTGCGGGCTGTACACACACACACTAGCTAGCTCCCATATCCCAGCCTTGGCTTCTCTTGCCTTCTTCTACACCCGTCACCAACTACTCCCTCCATCCCACAAAGAGTGTCCACTTTGACTTTTCTCAGTCAAACTGTTTAAAGTTTGACTAAATTTATAATGAAGAGTATCAATATTTATAACACTAAATAGATATGTAATGAAAATATATTTCATAATGAATCTAATGAAACTTGTTAGGCATCGAAAATGTTTATATATTTTTATATAAACTTAGTCAAATATGAGATGGTTTGACTTAGGACAAACTAAAGGAACACTCTTTGCGGGACGGAGGGAGTAGGATTTAATTTTGGCTTCTGCATCTGCCTTCATCTGCCTGCGAAATCCTTTCTGAATTTTCCGATAATCGATGACTGCGGCGTCGGGGATATTCCACAACCGGTTGGCATGCAGTCGTGTCCGGTTGCTGCTTGCTTGTCAGTTGTCTCTTTCCGAGCTGCTACTTGCAATGGATCGGAGCGGCAGTGCCAGTAGTTGACTGGTGTTGCGTCCACGGAGGTAGCTCTCGCTCCAGCTGGGCAGATCAGCACGTACTTCGCCTCGCGCCACCTGTACGTTTTTGCCCGTTTTCGATCCTATTCCACAATCGACGACTATTATTCCACGTGCACCAGCTGCTGGCCAGATTATTACAGTACTGGAATAATCTTTGACGTGCACTTCGACGTGCATGCTTCCCGCTAGCTGATCATCACCACAGTAAAAAGGCTTTGCTAGGGCTCGTACGTCCGGCAGGAGCAACTTCCGTCGGAAGTATGCATCACCATACGTCTCTAACAGCTACAGTAACATGATAATTAATATGCAGTAATAAAATCGGATGTTCCGTTGAAACATCCAAATACAGCATTTGCAATATTAAAAAGTAGAGCACAAATGATTCAATGGAAGCATCGTTTCTGATTTTAGAAAAATCAATCTCACCGCAACATCAAGTGCATGTTTCCTGCAACATTTTCAAGAAAAAAATCACCATATAATAGGTTGAGTTGACCATGGTGAAACATCAAAACACAAAAACAGCAACACAAAAATGACACATTAGACCCAAACTGTTGCAACCACTACCAGAATCAGGCACACGGCGAAAAGTTCGACGTGCGTTTTTCTCTCTTACACACGGTGAACGTTGCACGACGACTACCTGCACGGTGAAGAGCTCTTCACCATGTTCCTTTTGTCGGGCACAAGCTCTTTGTCGTGTGTTTCCGACGACACATGGTGAAAAAAGCAGCAGACGAAAACAGAAGTTGCAAACGACACTAGGTGGCTGCGCCGTGTGCCAAACCATACACGCGGCGACCAGTTTCAAAAAAAAAAAATTGACCGCCGGCCGCACCTCCGCCGCCAGCTCGCTCCCACCGCAGTAACCCCACCGGCTTCCTTCCTCGCGCCATGGATGCGCCCCTGCCAGCCGCCGCTACCACCACTACAACCACCATGCCACCACCACCACCGCTACAAGCACCACGCCACCACCACCACCACACCGCCGCCGCTGCCACCACGCCAGTCGCCACCACCGCGCAACAGAGAGAGAGGAGAAGGAGGAGGAGAAGCTACCCACCACCGACGCGTACCTCCGTCGCCGGATCTGAGGAGGAGGCACTGGTGGCCGCGGAAGCTGCTCCTCACCCCACCGCCCCCTCCTCAATGTTTAATATATTCCGGTGAGGGGTGAGCGGAGGGGGGAGAAGAGGAGCTGCGGGAGGGGAGGGGCCGGGAAGAAGAGGAGAGGAGAGGAGGAGAGGAGCAGCGGTGGCGGATCTGAAGGAGGAGAGGAGCCGCATGAGGCGAAGGGCTGGGACGGGTGTGGGAGGAGGAGAGAGGTAACGGGGGAGGCCGGGAGGGAGGAGGAGGGAGGCGGCTGGGGCGGGCGGCGGTCAAGATGTGGAGGAGAGAGGCGGCTGGGGCAGGAGTGTGGCACTGCAGGAGGGAGACGGCGGCTGCGGGAGGAGGGAGAGGGGGCCGACGAAATAGGGAGGGAGGAGGTTTGCTTTTATATGTAGGGTTAGATGGGGGAGGGTGCGGCGGGCTGTTGGGCCGGCTAGCCCAATATTAGTTCGCCGTGTTTCAAATTTTTGCCTCACGGTATATTTTTTTTCAAAAATTTCATCAAATGCATTTAATCAGTTAAATATAGCAAACAAACACAGAAAATTACCAAATTTTAACATGGAGTATAACATGTTGTGAAGAGTAGACAAATTTTTGAATCAAACTCAATTTTTTCCGTCAGTTTTACTCCAAACCTAACTGCATCATTCTCAACTCTATGATACTTCTTCAAAAATGTTTCTGTTTGTAAGCATCGTACGTGAAAAAAATGTGCAAAAGCCACTCAATTTTTCACCATAGTCTCCACATATGATATCATAAGATATTATCAAATCTCACAATTTTTGAACTTCATTTGCATTTTTTAGAATTTTAAAATGATTCGGACACACCGGCGTGGTCGTGTTTCCTAATCAAGATGTTCGAAATTTCTTTTGATTTTATGGATAAGACCATAAATTAGGCTAAATAACATGAATATCATTTTTCACTCATTTTATTCTATTGTTTCAATTACTTGCAGTTCAAATTTGATTTAATTCAAAAAATTACTTGAATTGTAATTAATGAGTTAAATATAACAAACAAATACATAAACACTCCAAATTTTAACATGGACTACTAGATGTTGCATGTGGAGTGTAGAAAAAATTTGAAGGGTGAAAGATGATATTTTGAGCTCCTTCACCGTGTGTCAAAGAGAAGCATACGGTGAAGTAATAGTTCGCCGTGTGTCAAAAAAAAGCACATGACAAACTATTTTTTAAGAATTACACGGCAAACTACTACTCGCCGTGTGTCAGAAGAAGAAAGAACACGACAAACCAAATAAGACCTGCGGAGGAATAAAAAAACTCGGCCTCGAAGCGTTGCGGGCCGCGGGCTATGGGGTACCCGACCGTCGTGTATCATCATCCGGAGGCCTCGCTAGACCTGAGCATTCCACGGGCCGGTTCGGGCCGGGCCGGAAAAAAACCCGGGTTTTTCGGGCTGAGAAAATTCTGCCCATGACCGTCCCATGGGACGTGTCGGACCTCAGTTTTCGGGCCGGGCTCGGGCCGGGCCTGGGCTTGGGCGGGCCGCCCGCGCATTTTATAGTGTAAAGTAACTAAAAAAGCATTTCGGGCCGGGCTCGGGCCAAAATTTTTTTTTGCGGGTTTCAAGATCTCTGCCCACGCCCGTCTAGTAAGGTCCGTGGGCGGGCCGGGCCCGGGCCGGGCCAAAAATGCTCAGGTATAGGCCTCGCACACATCATGGGCCGAACCTGAGCAGCTGCATTTCTGCAGGCCGACGACGAGCAGGCTGCCGAAAGGCCGAAACACCAGGCCCTGTGGCCCATGGCTATCCCCCTTTAAAAGCAGTCGCGCCCGTCCTCATCCAGATCGCCGCTGCCGCCGCCGTCACCGGCGTGATCTAGGGCTTACCCTCTCCCTCCTCCAATCAGTGGCGGCGGCTGCGTGCTGGTTGATTTCTCCCATGGTCAATGGATTAGCAGGTCCAAGTCAGATGTTCCCTTGCCTCTGATCTATTGATTTTGAACCTGTAAATTTCTTTCCCATGTCCTGTTTCTTTAATCCGAGACGATGATGGACCACATCACCGATTTGTACTTGTTTATAATTTTTTATTGATTTATTATCGATCTGATTTGTTCGTTTCCCGCATAGTTGCAATGCATCCTCGCCTGCATCTCTGCGGTATTTGCGGTGCTACCAAGCATCAACCGAGCACACCGATACCTCTGGCATGATTACTAAATTGCTTGGAGTTGCGGTGGTGCTCGGATATGAATCGGTAATGGTGGAGTTTGTCAGGCTTCTCATCGCCTTGTGGCCCTGGAGTTTGGAATACTCTCCAACATTTAGGATCCTCTTGGACCTCGAATCATTGGATCAGCCAATTTTCAGTCGATTTCGCCCAACTTTTGAGAACCTTGTAAAAACAATTGAAAACGTTCACAATATCAAACCGAATGTTGTCCACACGATTTGAGTAGGAAATTTGCAGCACCATTAAATGTTTCCTGGCTAAAAGGATTTAGAATCTATTCATGCTACCACAGAATTTAAGCTACAAGATTAAAAACATATGCTGCTATATGATTTCTAATCAGTATCATGCCAATTAATCCCTTTTGATCAAAAATTGTATTGTTGTTGTAGAGCTACGTGCAGTGGATAAAACTTTTGTGTTGCTGGAGCAAATATTGAAGCTAAGGACGAGTGTACCTTGGTTGTGATTGCAATGGATTCAGCAAGGCTGCACTTGGAGCTCTCGGAGAAGCTATCATCAACCCTGTAATAGTCATCTGAATCTATGTACATCCCCTGTTACAAATTTTTAATTCTGAGATCTGAATTCCAGAAGCAGCGTGATCGGAGAAGCTGCCTCATGCCTGCACAGGCTGCACATCCGCACTTTGCTATGCTATGCAAGGCACTTCGCTATGAGTGTCGTCCGAGAAACGTGTTTGTGAGCACGATTTTTGCTAGCGGCACTCTTTCTAAAACGGAGGGACGGAGGGGGCACTCTTTCTAAGACGGAAGGAGTATGCAACTACACACCCAATTACCCTTGCTGGGTTCTGAATAAAAAAAAGCCTTCGACTGTTGCCTCGTTGTTGACCAGCTACTCACTTCAAGTCAAATTATAATCCTACAAATCAATTCATCATTGAGCCTTGCTCATGCCATCTCAAAGTTGCGTCAAGTATTAAACTAATATTGTTTTCCATGATTTTTTTGTTAGTTTGTTTAGGGGTGGAAATTTTGTTAGTGGTCTTATTCAAAACAAATCATTGGGCCTGGCAACTCTCTCTCTATCTATGCCCACCACCCCATTTGAATCCGCTGCCGGCCCACAACCCCCCAGTTGTGAAACTCAAACTGGGGTAAAAATCAAAAAAGTTGTGTACTAGTAACTCGCCGCCGACCGTACGCGGCTGCACTTTACGGCTGCACTATCCGTACTTCATATCCTCGAATATTTCTACCTCATCAACGAGATTCTCTCTTCTATACAACTTTCTCTCGCACTCGTCATCATTTATATCTCAACCTCTATCCCAACTACCAGCGCACGGACCCACCTGTCACTCCCTTTCTCTCTCCTCTTCTTTTTTATCCACCGCCTGACTTCCCAGTCCCCACCCACCTCCTCTCCTCCGCCCACGGCCCACCCTCCTGCCGGCCGCCGCCCACCCCTCCCACACCGGCGACTGCGTCGGCGTCGGTGAGCCGTTTCTCCTCCCTCCCCTCTCACTTCCCCTTCTCTCCTTGCGCGGGCTTCTCCTCCTGAACAGCGGCGGACCAGAGGCGAGACGGGGCTGGATCCAGTCGGGTCGTCGCCGTCCCCTCCCTGTCACGAGCTCCGTCCCTGCGCGCCTGCTCCTCCTCGTGTTGCTCGCCCTCTCCATCGTCGGGGTGGAGCCAAGCCTCCTCATGCTGCTGCTGGAGCCCCGGATCGAGCGTCCCTCCTCCCCACGGCGTGCGGCGAAGGCGATGCCGCAGCGCTCCCTCCTCCCCACACGCCGCCCCTCCTCCCTTGCTCCTCATCCTCTGCTTGGGTGTGGGTGGGGCATGGTGCAGCGGCGCCGAGGACTAGGTGGTCCGCTGTCAGCCTGTGCAGCAACGCGGAGGAGCCAGGGCGGTGCGAAGGAGAAGAACAGGGGAATCGACCTGCGCCGCTCCGGATCCGCCGCCTTCTCCCCTGCTCGCGTGTGACAACCCCATCCGAGATAATTCCGTACTATCGCCTAAACCACTCCATTTGGTCATTAAGCGATAATAAAGAACCATCACGTTAAGTGTTGCCGGTGATGAGGACATCCCAGGGCACGATTTGGCTAGGCGCACGATAGTGTAGGCGGCAGTCGTGTCCAACGGGAGTACGGATTAGCCAGGCGCACGACAGTGTAGGCGGCCCATGAGCCAGACGCACGACAGTGTAGGCGGCAAAGCCGTGCGCGTCCGAATTATCCCACCTTGCTTAGCTTGGGAGGAGGAAGTCACCTTAAAGGGGAGAGCTATCCTTCCCCTAATGGACTAGTCTTTTGGGGCGATTGGGCCTTTCCTTGAGAGGTGCGTCGAAGGACGGTGCTAGTTTGCATCGAAATTCGGGCGTCGAGGCCAAACTGCGTAATCGGTGCATCGGGCTTACCATAAATCCAATCCCACCTGGGCCGGACATATCAGCCGGGTCAAGCCCGGTAAATCATTTGTACAACACACAGAGGATCGAACACGCATACATTAAAACTCCCACGAAGGAGAGTCTAGAGTACCTTACAAATTAAATCTAATCTTCCCCGTAGGATTAATTATTATAAACCATTGTTCTTAACATGAAAGTAAATAGTTCAGAGTTCAAATAGACAGCGGAAATACTAAATGATACAGTGGTATCATGGGAGGCCACCCATGACACCATCACTCTTCGTCATCCACCCATTCCAGCTCCCAGCTGGATGGGATTTCACCAGGCCAAACATTATCACTTAAAAATAACATTTATAGCAAGGTTGAGTATACTAATACTCAGCAAGGCTTACCCGTCTTAAATAAAAGACTTAACCTCTAATCACGCAAGGCTTTTGGCTAGTGAGTTTGTTTTGCCAAAAAGCTACTAAGGAGTTAATTTTTAGCTCAAGTTCTAGTAGATTAATTCATTACTAGATAAGCAACTATTGCAAGCATAGGTTGTGCAATACAGTTTAATCAAACATCAGGTTTATCAACATTCCATCATAAAGGGGTCACCATGGTCAGATAATTAAGCACTCTCGAATAACGGTGAGAGGCCGACGATCGATCGATTAATAACCTTGCAAAGTGGACCTAAACATACGGGAGAATACCCTCACAAAGAGTTCATTCAACCAGGCGGTTCCCGTTATTCCTCGGATTGGGATCGGATGCCACAGTCCTAAGTACAAGGCTATCTGGTCCGCCTCACACTAGTGGCCAGAATCACACATGCACCACAGTTTGCAAGACTGGGGCCGCAACCCAAGATTTGTAGCGCAAAGTTCCCGCACCACATCATTTAGGTACTAGGCTTACTGTACCTATTTCTGACAAATGTTTAGTACGTTCAAACGCTTAATTTCTTAACCACTGGACCGAAGCCCAAAATCCCATACTCTTACCGCGTGAGCAATCCAATTTAACCAATCTTATGATTCCAACATAAGAACTTATTCTTGCGAGCGAAGTACATCACTCGACTTGTACCGGGTCCTTAGTGCATAGCAACTATCGACCTAGCATACTAGTTAGGTATCATAGGTACTTAGAGATCATGCAACTAGGGTTTCAATTCAACTCTTGAACGTAAATGCACATAGATAATTAAAGACAATTTCAGAAGTTTAAAAGGAAACACATAGGTGAATGATAAACTGGGGCTTGTCTTCATCGGCACAGGCAGTCACACAAACTTCCGGACTTTGGTCCGGGTCTTGATCTACGGTCACAAAGTGCACGTCTCCTCCTGCTCTCTCGTCCTCGTCCGCCGGCACGAGCGTGTAGCTACCATCAGGGACTTCTACACGAAGGATGCATATGCAGAAATTAGTTGGTGAATGCAAATTATTTAAACACAAATAACACATGACAAGCATAGGGTGTGAAATTGACCACAATTACTTAGATAAGATTATATTCAACATACTCTTATATAAAGACAAGTAAGCAACCATTTATAAATATTTATTTTGATAGTGATTGTGTGCACATTTATTTAGATATATTTATTTTTTTCACAAAACAACCAAGTTGGTTTAAAGGTGTAATAAAGGGGAAGGACTTAGGCGAGCGGTGGCGGATCCGGAGCAGGGGAAGAGGAGCAGCCCGGCGACGACTCCGTCCACAGCGCGACGGCATCCCCAAGACGTCGTGGCCCCTCCTCTCGAGGTGCTGCTACAGCTCCAGGGCGGGGTGCTTCTCTGGATCCGCCATGGATGCTGTTTTTTGCTTTTGCGTTTCCTTCTGTACTCCCTAAAGGCAACATATCCTGTGCAAACTTTATTCGTGTGCAACTTATGCAAATCTCAACCACAATCGCTAGATTCCTATCCGATGGTCAGATTGAAAGGTGAAAAAATTTATCACTTAAACCCTCCCACCAATACATTTACTAATAAAAAAAGTCCCTAACCCCCACCCCCGACGCCGTCACTGTGTTACCGCGTGTCCGTCTCGCGCGACCGTCGTCACCGCCGCTGGGAGACTCGGACGGACGCGAACGCCGCCGCCGCCGGCCCCCGAGCTCCTCGCTGGTCGATGCCATATGGACGCCGAGTCAGCCGCGCCGCGGGCACCTCGCTGAAGGACGCCGACGCCGGACAGACACGAACCGTCGTCGCGAGACAGGATGCCGCCGCCGCCGCCCCTGCCTGCTCCACGCGAACCGTCGCTGGATTGGTTGAGGTGCTGTGAATTTGGATTGGCTGCAGTATGGCAGTGTCTTTATGTACTGCTGACCATGAATGTCAATGGCGCCGGCGCACCCTCCTGCTGTCCATTTGGGCCTTGTTTAGTTTGCTAAAAATTCTAATATTTTCTCCACTCTCTCTCCATCACATCACATTAAATACGTCAAAAGACATAAGTTCGGAGTATTAAATATAGGTAAAAAAAATAACTAATTACATAGTTTTGATGTACTTCGCGACACGAAGCTTTTGAGCCTAGTTAGGTCATAGTAGGATAATATTTACCACAAACAAACGAAAGTGCTACAGTGTGCTACAGAAGTTCCAAATGTTGAAAAGGCAAATTTTCCAACGAACTAAACAAGACCTTGCTTCTGCTGAATTTATGCAAGAGCTGTTTCAGATTGTTTCTGAAGAAACTAATGACAAGAGCTTTGCCCTGCAACTCTGGAACTTCACACTGACAGAAACAGGGCTCATGCGCTACGCCACCAACATCCAGCAGTCCATCGTCCCGCAGGCCGCCCGGTGCCCGCCGGACCTGTTCCTTTACCGTGCGACGTCTGTTCCTTTACCGCGCGACGTGTGGATGCAGTTGGCTCAATTCTGAACCGGCTGCGCGGCGCTCCTGAACGGGAAGGCGTCCGCTGCTGGACGATTGCGGGCGTCGGGGTCCTCCGCGCGGAGCAGCCTGCGCCGCCGGCGGCGGTGTCCGCGTCCGTCCGAGTCTCCCAGCGTCGGCAACGACGGTTCGCGTCTCGTCGCGCGAGACGGACGCGCGGTAACGCCGTGACGGCGTCGGGGGTGGGGTTAGGGATTTTTTATTAGCAAATGTATTAGTGAGAGGGTTTAAGTGATAAAATTTTTCACCTCTCAATCTGACCATCGGATGAAGATCTAACGATTATGATTTAGATTTGTATAGGTTGCACACGAATGAGGTTTGCACAGTATATATTGCCCTCCCTAAATTCATGAAAGCTTGCAATTCTAACTTGTCACACACAAACAAAGAAACAACTAAAATGCACAAATGCCCCTACTTTTGAAAAAAATAATGATTGGAAGCAGGTTGTACTAGGAACAACCAATTAAATACTGCTTCAACAGTGACCGAATGCTCGCGGTGGTTCGTTCGTGTGTGGAGCGTGCGGCGACGGTAAAAACAAAGAGCAGGCCATCGTTTTTGGTCGATCTTGTTTTCTCGAATATTCTTTTTTTTTCGAATAAACGGCAGGAGCACTGCCATGTCATTTAAGAAGGAGAAGAAGTATGTTTAAAATTACATCAACTAAATTACAGACACAAAAGAAACACTCTGTGAAAAAACTCATGAAGAAACAACATTATAACTAAGAGACACTAGCAGGGAGCGCTCGCCTCCCACATGCAGCTTCCCTTAGCTGCATCTCTTCCTTGATTAAGGAGAGGACCTGACGGGGCGAGGTGGCTTGACCATCAAAGATGCGGCGATTTCTTGCCTTCCAAATGTTCCATGTCGTATAAATAAGCAATGAGATCACTCGTTGTTTGACATCCTTCGCAAGGTGCTGAGTTGAATTATTCCACCACTCTTCCAATGAAGCATCCGGCGCAGGGACTGACACCAGGTTCTCTGTCCAGGCAGCTATCAAGGTCCAAACTTCCCTCGCGTACACACACTGTAAGCACAAATGAGTTGCTGTTTCATTGGCTTGATCACACAAAATGCACACCGGATCACACGGAATACTCCTCAGTTGCAGGTTGTCAGCTGTCAAGATCTTCTCTTGCACCAACAGCCATGCAAACAGTCTATGTTTCCCTTCCGTCTTGGCCTTCCATATAGCTTTGGCGTTGAAGGAACAATAGGATCCCTTGAATTGCATGTTGTACGCTGATTTCGCTGTGTATTGGCCATGAGATGTCCACTTCCAGAGAAACAAATCCGGCTGGTCAGTTAACTGTAATTCCTGAACCTTGCCCCAAAGAAAAATAAGCTGAGCCATTTCCTCTGTTGTTGTCATTTTCCATAACCCCCGTGTCCACCTTGCATCCTGCAATTCTTCTCTAACAGACAAATGCTTGCGCCATGCTAACTTGTATAAGTCTGGGGCAAGATCCCTTGGCGCTTGCCCCTCACACCAGCAAGATTCCCAGAAGCTCGCCAAGCGCCCATCACCAATAGTGACCACAGTACTAGCTCTAAAAAGTTGTTTGTCAACTTTATCACAAGGGGCTTCAAAGCTCACACAAGGCCTGTCTGGATCAGTGTATTTGAACCACAACCAACGAAGCCTTAAGGCTCTACTGAATTTTTCAAGATCAATCACACCCAGCCCACCAATTAGTTTAGGCCTTTTTACCTTAGCCCATTGAACTAAACAGCTTGCACCTTGCACCTCTTTTGTCCCTTTCTAGAGAAATCCTCTGCGAATTTTGTCCAATCTTTTTATTAGCCATTTCTTCGGGGAGATCACTGTCAGCAAATAGGTAGGCATGGTCGAAAGCACTGAGTTAAGTAGCTTGAGTCTGCCGGCTTTGTTGAGAAATCGCCCCTTCCATGCAGGCAGCCTGTTCTCTAACTTGTCAATTAGTGGCTGGAACTCCACCCTACGCAGCTGTCTGATATGCAGCGGCAAACCAAGATATGAGCAAGGGAAAGAACTGATGGGGCACTGGAAACTCTGCATCACCTCTTCCAAATCTAAATCTTCACAGCAAATGGGATAAACAGCGCATTTACCCCTATTTGTAAGCAAGCCTGAGACCGAACCAAAGAGTTGTAAAATATCAGCCACCACCTCAATCTCCTCCTTCACCGGATTAACAAAGATTGCAGCGTCATCTGCATAGAAGCTAGTTCTGAGAGTAGCTGTTCTATCCCGCAAAGGTGATAGCAACCCATCTCGAACTGCCACTTCAAAGAGTTTATTTAGAGGTTCCATTGCCAGAATAAATAACATCGGTGAGAGTGGATCTCCCTGCCTCAGGCCTGTAAAATGCTTATACCACTTGCCTCGCACTCTATTCAGCAGGACAGTAGATGAGGTAGATCTGAGAAGAATAGACACCCAGTTTCGCCATTTGTTACCAAACCCAAAACAGTTAAGCACCTCCAAAAGATAATCCCATCTAACTGAGTCAAAGGCTTTGGCTATATCAAGCTTGAGAAAAAGACTAGCCTTCTTGCTGCGATGAAGAGACCTGATTAGGTTTTGGGCATATAAGAAATTGTCTTGGATACTTCGTTTCTTAATGAAGGCACTTTGAGCCTTTGAAACTAGATACTTCAGCTCTGGAGCTAATCTAGCCGCCAACAACTTGGACACCAGCTTAGCAATGGAATGAGTTAAACTGATGGGCCTGTAGTCCCCCACAACCTGAGCACCGGCCTTCTTGGGGAGCAACACGACATGAGCTGAATTTAGAAGAGAGAAATGCTGATCATGTTGCTGATGAAAATAAGTGACAGCCCTCATTAGGTCCTCTTTAATTACATTCCAGCTTTGCTTTAGGAAAACACCTATAAAGCCATCCGGTCCTGGTGCTTTGTCAGCAGCAATGTCACAAACCACGGCCCTGACCTCTTCATCTGTGAACTCATCTTCTAAATGGCCCAAATCTCTTTGAGGCAGGCCCAGTTCCGACCAATTCAGGGAAAACTCCCTCTCAGCTGGCCGTCCAAAGTGAGTGCGAAAGTGGTTAAAGATCACTTCCTCTTTTTCCTCATGAGAGTAGCATACCCGGTCTCCTTCCTTGAGGGAGTGAATCCGATGCTTTCTCCTTCTACCATTCGCTTAGATGTAAAAAAGCTTGGAATTAGTTTCAGCCGCTTTTATATAAGTTAGCCGAGACGCCTGTTTGGCTCTTAACTTCTCAACTGCAGTGAGTCCTAGCAATCTTGTTTTCAGGTCTTTCTTTAGTCTCAGTTCCTCTAAACTCAGTTGCCTGAAATCCTGGACCACATCTAGAATGCCAATAAGTTGTTGAACCGCACACAAGAGAAGCTTGTTATTCCCTAGCTTAGTTTTGGCCCAAACTCTGAGAGCCTTGCTAGTGCGCTGTAGTTTAATGTGCAGCCGTAAAAAAGGGTTATGCACACTAACTTCTCTCCCCCAAACTTCCTGAACGGCCTCATGATATCCCTGCAATTTAGGCCAAAATGATTCAAATCTGAACCCTTTATATTTTCTTGCATTTCCCCCTCCAGCGACAAGTAAAGGACAATGATCAGAGACACGGGAGGATAAAGCTTGCAAAGTGACATTAGGCATCATTAAGTCCCAGCTAGTTGAACAAAACACTCTATCAATTCTAGTTTGAGTCCTGTCATTGGACCAAGTGAATTTACGGCCTTGAAGATTAAGCTCTTTGAGTTCCAGGTCCCTTACCACATCTCGGAAAGCTCCCATCAATCTCCTATTCAAGTTGGAATTGCTCTTATCACTCGCCTGCAGGATCATATTAAAGTCTCCCAATAGGAGCCACTTTTCTGCCACAGCATGGTGGATCCACCTCAGTTCTCCAAGAAACTGCAACTTCTCATTGCCGCCCTGAGGGCCATATACTGAAGTGATACTCCAATTCTCTAACTTGAATAGGAGAGTGTCTCGAATCGAGCCACCACCATTAACTTCTCGAATATTCTCATGCTGCTTTTTTTAATGGTGGTGGGTCCCATGCTAGGTGGTGGTACTTCTAGGGGCCTGTTTAGTTGCCTGAAAATGTGCCTTTTCAACGTTTCGAACTCCTATAGCATACTGTAGCACGTTTCGTTTGTTTGTGGTAAATATTGTCCAATTATGGACTAACTAGGCTCAAAAGATTCGGCTCGTGATGTACAACAGAACTGTGTGATTAGTTAATTTTTTTACCTACATTTACTGCTCCGAACATATGTCTTTTAGTGTATTTAATGTGATGTGATGGAGAGAGAATTGAAAATTTAGCAAAAATTTTGCAAATTTTCAGCCAACTAAACACCCCTAGACCTGCTTTCAAATGGTAGAATTGCATACTCCACCGCGGACAGAGGGAGTAGACCTTTTCAGGTGCCCAGTGCAGTCTCACGCGCTTTGACAGAGAGGGAACAGGGAGCACGGGACACACCACATCGGCCGAAGCCGCCGACCTGAGACGAGGTAGCTGTCACCAGTTCAGAGCCCAAGCAACCACGCGGCCGGCGGGCCCGGAAGGATCGATCCGCAGCATCTCGAAACATGTTCTGTTTTGCATGGAGAAGCATGCAAGATTTTATCCCCAAATGGCCAAATCATCTCAGATTACACCTTTTTCTTTTGCTGGGGGTATGAACACATGAACTAACGAATCCGCTAACAAATCCTACCACGTTTCTGCACAACAATCTTGTACTATATATGTATCTATGTATGTATCACCATGACACCATTTATCTACGAGCTAACTAATGCTGCAACGCCGACTAGTTGGGCCTCCGGCAGTTGACCCTGACCTCGAGCGGCGTCCCGGGCGCCGGCGCCAGGTTGCCCATCCTCACCATCGCCTTGGCGAAGTCGCCGAAGAACGCTGCGCCCGCGCGCGTACTTGCTCAACAGCGCGTCCTGCGACCCGCCGTTGAAGAGCTCCTGGTCCGAGTGCAGCAGGCCGCGCCGCTCCACGAGTGCCCGGAAGTAGCCGTTGTCGAACGCGTCGGGGGTCACCGGGTCCAGCGGCGCCAGCGCGCCGTCCGCGCCGCCGCCCGCAGGGCACACCCCGCGCAGCCCCGCCGCGAACGTGGCGTTGATCGCCTCAGTACTGCTGCCGGGGTTCGCGTTGACGCGGCCGCGGAACGTGGCGCACCGCGCGCGGCCGACGGTGTGCGCGCCGGACAGCGCCGTCATGTCGCGCGCCGAGAGGCCCTTGGCCTTGAACGCGGCGACGAGGGCGGGCAGACCGGACCCCGGACCCGGGAGGTTCGCGTTGGCGGCGTCCCGGCTGGCGGCGCGCGCGTCCAGCCGGCCCAACCGCACGTTCCACGACGGCCCGCCCAGGAGCGACACGGCGTCGCGTGCGGCGAGCGCGAGGACGTCGGCGCAGGAGACGGCGCCCGGGCAGGCTGCCTCGACGGCGGACTTGGCGGCGTCGACGACCTCGTAGCCGCGGAGGGAGTTGGCGTTGGGGCCCGCGCCCTTCTCGCCGATGAAGCTGCGTCCCTGCGCGTCGTCGAGGAGCACGGAGGCGTCGCAGCCGTTGATGAAACAGTCGTGGAAGAAGAGGCGGAGCACGGCGGCGCCCGCGTTCGGGTCGGCCGACACGGCGCGCGCCACCGCGGACCGCACCGTCGGCTGCAGGGACGGGCAGCGCTTGTTGTAGTACTCGGTCGACAGCGCCGCTGCCGTGCCGGCGAGGCACGAGGCCGCGGCCAGGAAGGCGAGGGAGAGCACGATGAACCTGGACGAAGTGGTCATGGTGGAGCAGTCGATCAGCTGAGCAACCTTGTTGCTTGGGTGATCGATGGGAAGAGCGATCAGTCGATCAGCACGCGACTGTGCGAGCGGAGTGAACGAGCTGAAGTGGCGGCAAAGGTGGTGGTGGAGTGCTGGTATTTGTAGTGATGGGTTTCCAAAGAGGGGAGAGGCGGTAGCGGGTCGTCGTGGTCGGTTGACCGCACGCGGAATGGGTTGCTGCGCTGTGGGCTGTGAGCCTGTGAGCGACCAGCCGAGCCGAGCATGCATGCGCTCGCTCCAGCACAAGCGCAGTCGGTGCAAGATTTTGTTTGCTAAGTTGGTGGCATAGTACCAAAACACGTATCCGAGAGGTGATTTACATGTCCACAAGTTTAGTTAAATCTATTCCTATTTAGCTATCTATTTATTCTTTTTTTATATTTCAGTAGATTCCAACACACTAGCTAAATTTGATTTCGGTACACAACCGTCCCGAACTCCTCCTAAATGGTCTTTTGAAGGGAATTCGAATTTCTCCATAATACCCATCATAAAAATGCGCATGATAAATTAGTTTCCACCGAGGTATGAATTTAGGTAATTTTTTCTAGATTTATTGAGGACATCTTGGAGCAAACAGCTTAAGCTGAATTCTAAAATATAGAACTTTTTGAAGAATTTTTATTTCAAACGTGTTTAATCCTCCTAATTTTCGAGACAAAACCCATTTCATAAGTCCGGAGAGAAATTGAGTCTAATTAGGTCATGATTACACATATCATGCTACAGTAAGCCAATTTATAATAGTCTAATGATGGATAGTAACAAAAATTTCTAATAGTCTAATGATGAATTACAATTTTTTCGTCCATCAATATAATTAGTTATATAATTAGATCATGTTTTAGTCTTCATATTTTTCGATTTACAACTGCCCACCGTTGCTGCCTAAAAAATTTTGGTCGTCCATGCGCCGGGAAACCAATCGGAGCCTACTCACACCACACCAAGCAGACAGACAATCTGTGCGCATTTTGTTCGTTGTCATGTCATTTTCCAAAGGTTTTTTTTAGAACTAGAAGCATTCAAAAACCACATCACGCCAGGCCCGACGTGAGCGTCTCGCCTGAATTCTCGTCTTCCCAGCCAATCTCTTTGTCGGATGGATGGATCTTCTATTCTATCACCGGCAGCGGCAATTGGGGTTTGTGGGTCAGTGGTCCGCTCACGGCTCAGACTGTCTCCAGGATCTTCCCGATGCGAATCTGCAAAAAAAACCCAGATGCAGACGTTCCCGTCGCGCAAAGGAGGAAGGCCTCCAGCGGTGGAGCGGTTCCCCTCCCTCATCGCCTCGCGGCAGTTGGTTCCCGCGGGGTGGAGGAGGACCGCCGCGTCGCCGCGTGCTGGATGGCGTTCCCGGTGGAGGATGAACGGTGGCGAGCAAGGAAGGGAGGAGCTGAGCCGCCCGCACGCGCCGCCGGTAGCCGCCGCCGCCCCGCTTCCGCAGGTCAACGCGCGTGGATGAGGAAAGAAGGAGGTTGTCTGCGGTGCGCTGGCCTCCAGGCGGAGCTGGCCCGCGGCCGCGCTGGCCCCCTGGCTTCGCCCATGGCAGATCTCGCCCGGCGGCCGCGCTGGCTCGCGGCGGATCTTGCTCGGCCGGCATGGCCCGCGGCAGATCTCTTCTGGCGGCCTATGCTGGCTCGCGGTGAGGGAGGCGTCCGCCGCCGCCGCGCTCCGCCTCGCCTCGCGCCGGCCGCCATCGAGGCTCGCCTCTGCCGCGGCCCCTCTCCTCCTCTGGTCGGTTGTCGCCGCGTCGTCGTCTGCGGCTTGTCGGCGAGGCCGCCCGCGGCCTTCCCGGCGATGGGAGGACGTCGTTCCCCGGCGAGATGGTGGAGAAGAGGAGGGGGCGGGGGACAGGAGGGCGGAGGAGGGTGAGGTAGCAGAGGAGAGGTCGAGAGGAGGGCGCGGGGGAGAGGAGGGAGAGGAGGGCGGCGGACTGGCGGTGGAGAGCGAGGTGGGGATGGGAGACGGTGGGGCCCGCTGGGCGGTTGGGATGGGGAAGCCTCCAGAGCCCCCGAGAATGCGCGCGGTTAGTGGCTTGCTGCAAAATGCAGTAGCTGATGCGGTTGCTGCTGGAGCTGCCACAGTGCCCGTGCCTTCCTCATTTTGAGGATGTCGGAGGGGATGAGGCACCCGCTGGAGACAGTCTCACGGCTCACGGACGGACGCTGCTCACTCACAGATGCGTTTGCTAGAGCTCCGGCTGCGGCTGTGCTGTTGGAGCGGATTGTGCAGGGGAACTGAATCCGTTTTAGAAAAACGTTTAGCAAAACAGCTTCTCCTGACTGTGTGAGGTGAATGGGAGGGTGAAATGTCCATAATACCATTCCTTTTTCTTTTTAATTCCCTTCTTTTCTTTTTCTTTTTTTCTTTTCCTTCTTATTATTTTTCCCTTTTCTTCTTACTCTTATTCTTTTCTCTTCTTTTCCTTTTCTCTTTCCTTCTTATCCTTTCTCTCCTTCATTCTCATCCACTCGTTCCCTCCCGAGCCCCGTCGCTCCCCTGCGCGGCTCTGTGCCACCGACCGCCAGCATCCTCCCCGTCGGCGCTCTCCCCCACGCGGCCGCCTCGAGCTGAACTCCGCGCCGTCCTCCGCGCTCCCGTCCTCCACGCCAGCTCCTCCAGCGCCGTCCTCTGCGCTCCCGTCCTCTAGCGCCGCTGCCATACTCCATGCCGCCGTCCTCTACACCGGCTGTTGTTCTCCGTCTGCGCGGCGCCATCCTCTGCGCCGGCCGTCGAGCGCCGCGCAGGAGCCGTCGTCGAGCCCCGCCGCGGGTGCTGCTGACCAGCGTCGTAGCTCGCGCGACCATCGGAGGACAAGGTGGGCGAGGACGTCCGGGAACTGTCGGCGGGTGTGGCAGCGGTGCCGGCGAACGGCGGGAGGCTGCGGGTGGCCAGAGGCTCCTCCAGCTTGGCGCGGCGGTCACCTCCCACGCCGGCCATGGAGGCGGCCACACGCGCGGAGGCGCTGGTGAGCCGTGGGGAGCAATGGCATTTTTGCTGCTATTTTCGCGAACACTGAGGGTAATTTGATAACCCGGTGTCAAGTGGGCAGACAGAGTCAGGGGAGCTACGTTTTTCGGCTCTCCCTCCATCTTTTGGCTCCAGAGAGCGGGAATAGCAGGAGATGCTCCACGAGAGCTATTTTTTTAGCCCTTTGGCACAACTCCTCCGAAAACAGCTGCCGAGCTGTGCCAAGGGACCCTCAGGCTGCTCGCAAAGCCTCACACGCGATGTTTTGGACAGATTGGAGATATGCTTTTGTTCAGCAGTGCCTGTATTAATGGACACCAGGCGAAGGAATCCTTTCAAGCAGCTGAACTTATTTGTCCAGTAGTAAGATGAGGAATCATTTCAGTCAAATGATTAGTCAAAAAGAAAAATTAGTGAACTTTCAATTCGTTGGATGTCTGAGAAAAGTGGACTACTCAGTCAGTCGCCTCTGTTACTGGGTGTGTTTAGTTCCCTAAAATTTTGGGGTTAAAATTTTAGGAGTGTCTTTTCAGTTCTATTAAAGGTAGTAAACATCGACTAATTATGAAACTAATTACATGATTGGACGGAAAATTCCGAGACGAATCTATTAAGTCTAATTAATCCATCATTAGAGATTGTTTACTGTAGCATAACATTGTCTAATTATGACATAATTAGGCTCATTAGATTCGTCTCGAAAATTAGGTAGGAGTTGTGGAATGGGTTTTGTTATTAATCTACATTTAATACTCCTAATTAGTGTCCGAAGTTTGATGTGACGGGTAGGTAGTGAAATTTTAGGGAACTAAACAGGTAAAATAAAAAAATGCACAGTATATAAAATTTGTTCAATACCCGGAACTCTACAAAGTCCATGAACGAAAAAAACTATCAGTCCGCTAATGCACTGGCTCGTTTGTGTTCCATTTCCGAATTCCATGGCATCCTCATCATCCATTTGCAGGCAATGGATTAGCAACAAGCTACTGGCTAACATCTTCTATGCAAATCAGGAAGAATTCACTTTCCTGCAGTCGATCCTGATCTCCCCCGCGGAGCCCGTGAGCGGGCTGACGTTCCCGAGCCTGACCATGGACGCGGCGAAGTCCGACATGAAGGCGTCGCCGTTGGCGCTGTAGAGCCGCACGAGCGAGTCGAGCGGCCCGTTGTTGAAGAGCTCCTGGTCGGAGTGCAGCAGCCCGGCGCCAGACACCAGGCTCCGGTAGTAGCCGTTGTCGAACTCGTCGGGGGTGGTCGCGTCGAGCGGCGCGTCCGCGTCGTCCCCGCCGGAGGCCGGGCAGAGCTGCCGCGCCTGCGAGGCGAAGGAGGGGCTGACGTTGTCGTCGCAGTAGACACGGGTGCGGAAGCTGAGGCACCGCGCCATCCCCACCGTGTGCGCGCCCGACAACACCGTGAGGTCGCGGGAGGTGAGGCCCTTGGCGGCGAAGGCGGCGACGAGGCGGTCGAGGGAGGAGTCCGGGCCCGGGAGGTCGGAGGCGGCGCCCGTGGCGTTCGGGAACGTCGCGTCGCGGTGGCCCAGCGGCACCGCCCAGCTCGGCCCGCCGAGCTGCGGAGCGTGGCGGCGTGCACGGCGTCAGACATTGCGCGTGGCTTGCTAGGAAATGTGGGAGGGAAAGAAAGAGAGGCTGGCAGGCAAGACTGACCAGGATGACGCTGTCGCGCGCGGCGAGGGCGAGGATGTCGGCGCAGGAGACGGTGGCCGGGCACGCCGCCTCGACCTGCGTCTTGATGTCGTCGATGAGGTCGAAGCCGAAGGTGGAGCCGCCGGCGTTGGCGCCGGCGCCCTTCTCGCCGGTCGTCGTGGGGGTGTCGTCCAGCAGCAGCGAGGCGTCGCAGCCCTGTCGCCCAGCAGTGGGATTAAATCGCGGAGCGTGAACAAATTAACTGAAGTGCAAATCATGCAGCAGCAGCAGCGGGTAGCCGCCGCCGACCCACATTGACGAAGCAGTCGTGGAAGAAGAGGCGGAGGATGGCGGCGCCGCTGCGCGAGTTGTTGGCGACGGCCTGCGACATGACCTGGCGCACGACGCCGTTCAAGGCGGGGCAGCTCGCCGAGTAGAACCCCGCCGAGAGCTGCGCGTCGGCGCCGGGCACAGCCAGAGCCAGGAGGACGACGAGCGCCGCCGCTGCCACCAGGAGCAGCCGCCGCGTCGGCGCCATATCCGCCGATCCCACCTCCTGGCAGGCTGGCACAGAAGATGGATTCGGAGCTAGAGCGCCGTAGAGCCGCTAGCTAGCTAGCTAGCTATCGGGCGGCAGGAGGAACAGTTATCTCTGTCAGGATGATCAGTGGCTGAGTGGGGGGCACTGCGCCACTGCCACTGGCGGCCACTAGTGCTTGCTGGCAGTAGGAGCAAAGCCAAGCCAAGGCGGCAGGCGGCGGCAGCGCGCGTGCGTCCACAGCGGGGGTAAACGTGGGGATGACGGATGATTTGTGGCCGTCCACGCGTGGGTGGGGGCGACGGAATCTAGCTCGGCCAGCCGTCCATTTCCCTCGGCGCCGCGCTAGGTCGGGTCCAGGGTCGGCGTCCCGGCGTGGCGGCATGGGCAAAACCTGCCTGCCGCGAGCGAGTGCACGGCGGCAGGCGGTGCGTGTGTGTGTCTGGGTTATTCGCAGCGCGGCGCATGATTTACACGCTGACGGGTCGTCTGCTCCGTGTGCCGTGCGGGCGGGGCGGCGCGTGGGCGAGCGCAACCACCGGTGGTTTGTCCTGGTGGGGAGTGCTGGTGGCCGTGCCGTTGGGTGGGGCGCTGTGGTGGCCTGGTGGGGTTCGGTGGCGCTTGCACTGCAGTCGAGTCCGCGGGTACTCGCGTTGACGGATGGTCGTCGGCTGCAGCAGTCGCGGTGCGTCTGCTGCTAGGGCTAATGTAATATATTTTTTGATTTTGTAAAAATATATGATTCAAGGATTTTGTCAAATCTATACAACAACCGTTGTGGTCCACGGTGGTTAGTCCCAACCGCCGTGATCTACGACGGCTAGAGCGGGCAACCGCCGTGGGCCACGGCGGTAGGCTTATCGCCAGCGGTCGGGTGGCTGGGGGTGGTCTAACTGTGGGCCTGCGAGACCCTACCGCTGTGGGCCACAGCGTTTGATTTTGCGACCGCCGTGACGGCGGTAGAGTTCAACCGCCGTGGCGGATGGCAGCTGCCCAGCCTATATAAGGGCCGACGGCCGCTGTCCCCCACCCCTCCCGCCAGCGCTATAGCTCCCGCCCCTCCATGTACGTTTTCTTTTTTAATTTATTTTTTAAAATAGTTTAGAATTAGTTTATTTAGTTAGAAAAGTTAGAAATTAGTTTTAATTAGTTTATTAAGTTTTGAAACTTTAGAAATTAGTTTATTTAGTTTTGAAATTAGTTTAAATTAGTTAATTTAGTTTAAAAAATTAGAAATTAGTTTAGGAAATTTAGAAATTAGTTTATTTATTTTAGAAAATGTAGAAATTAGTTGAAATTTGTGTATTTAGTGTAGAAAATTTAGATAATAGTTTATTTTTGATTATTTAGTGTAGAAAATTTAGAAAATAGTTTATTTAGTATAAAAATTTGGAAAATAGTTCAAATTTGTTTATTTAGTTTAGAAAATATAGAAAATAGTTTACTTATTTTAGAAAATTTAGAAATTAGTTAAAATTTGTTTATTTAGTGTAGAAAATGTAGAAAATAGTTTATCTTTTATTATTCAGGGTAGAAAACTTAGAAAATAGTTTATTTAGTTTAGAAATTTAAAAAATAGTTTACATTTGTTTATTTAGTTTAGAAAATTTAGAAAATAGTTTAAATTTGTTTATTTGGTTTAGAAAATTTAGAAATTAGTTTAAATTAGTTTAGAAAATTTAGAAAATAGTTTAAATTTGTTTATTTAGTTTAGAAATACGACATTGAATTACAATTTGTGTGTGTACGCAGCTGCAGCTATGGCTCAGGTTCAGACTCAGGCGCCAGGAGAGTACGTGCGGCCAGAGTTGTTGGATGTTAGGATCGACATCAAGCACCGCTCGTACCAGTCCGCCGTTCTCGGAAAGGATCTTGGGAATGTACGTTCTCGCACTACGCGTACATTGATGTCGATACACGACCTTTGGGTTCCCAAGTACGTGAAATGATACTCTATTAATGTATTTATCTTTCTTTGTAGTTATGTTTGTACTAATAAAATAACTTTTTTGTTTCAGGCTACGCGCATCAGGACTACTACCTCTAGCGCGGTTAGTCAAGGGGGACAAACTGCGGACCGCGGTTCCTCGTGCGGATCACATAAAACAGTTCCAGTACGACTTCCTCCTGTTCTGGGCGCTTCTGGACCGGTGGAGGCCCGAGACACACACGTTCCACTTCCTTGTCGGTGAGCTGGCGTCGACCCTTTAGGATGTGGCCCTCTTGATGGGCATTCCTTGTGCGGGCGAGGCGATGGGGGCTGTGGACATCGCGGTCACTTGGCGTGAGGACTTCCTCGCTCGGTTCGCGAACGTTCCTTGGAATGATCGCGCCCCCGCGGCGTACTGGTCGTTCGCGAACTCTCACGGACCCACCTTGGTTTGGTTGCAGTAGTTCAGCGTATGTACCTGACCTCTTTTTTTTTCTTTGTTTTTATAGCTGTGGAGGCAATGTAACGAACGATTGAATTTGTTAGTGCAGACTGATTACCTAGCAGATGATGCCGAGCCCGAGACAGTCAACAAGTTCCTGGAGGCGCACCTGCTGTGGTTGTTTGGGTTCGTGATGTTCTGCAGTTCTCAGGGAGACGCGATGCTGAAGTTCTTGATCCCCTACGCTCGGAGGATCGCCCACGCGCCCTTGGACGCGGTCCCCCAGATCAGCTAGGGCTCTGCTGTTCTTGCTGGCACGTACAGGGGGTTGTGCACGAGGGTGTCCAAGGGTCGTTCAAAGAAGGCGATCCTTCTCGGCTTCCCTCTCCTTCTGCAGCTCTGGTGCCACGAGTGCTTTTCGGTTGGTCGGCCGAAGGTCGACCTCAGGCCGTACGAGCACCTGCCATAGGGCCACGACCCTGCTGACCGTTTCACCATGGATTCGCTGTGGTGCCTGCGGACGGTAATTACTTACCTTTTACTTTTAATTTTGTTTGCTCAATTCTCATGTAGGGTTCACATTTCGTTTGTACGCAGTCCTCGTGGGTTCACGACCAGACCAAGAGGGCATACAAGGATTTCGTCGGTCAGTTCGACTCTCTCACGGACGACGGCGTCAGGTGGACGCCGTACACAGAGGAGGCTATCGCGGCCCGCGCACCACAGGGCGTCTCGTCTTTGTGCTTCCGAGACCAGCACTACTGGAAGATGAAGACGCCCTTGGTGTTCGACATCTTCGTGCAGGAGTACGCCGTCCATAGGGTGATGAGGCAGTTCGGCCTCTACCAGGAGTCGCCTGTGGCTGTTGCACACACTGTTACTCCCGACGTGCATAAGTAAGTTATCTCAATTTCTAAATTAAATCCGCGTATGAAGATTGAGCCGCTGACAAATCTGTTTAATTTGTGATAGGTGGTCTCGGAAGGGAGTTAAGGCGATGACTGTGACTGCTTGGGCCGACAGGATGCAACAGTACGTAGAAGCTTGGGTTGCCGCTGCCACGCCGGAGAACGTCGTCACCGAGGACCGGCCCCACGATGACAGGGCGTGGGAAGCATAAATCGAGTGGTACACCCCCAAGGACTTGGACGCGCGTGCTGCACGTTCCAGCGCAACCACCACCGTCGGTTCCGGACGTGCAGAGGATCCTTCCTTCTATCACGTACCCGGTGCGACGAGATCAGAACTACGACCAGGCGGTGAGTTTGTGGATGCAATGAAAATTTTTATGCTACTAAACATTATAACATTTACTACTAATTCCGTTTGTAGTACGAAGTGATTGCGGAGCTTTCGCATATGTTGGGGGAGGCGAGGAGCAGGCTGCCCCTCATGGGATATCAAGAGCACGAGTGTTGACGACTGTTAAGTACTACTTTTATGCCGTCAACTCCTGCATAAAATGAATGAAAGGTGATCATCAACACTAGAATAGGGCTTTATACTGACAAGTTCCATAAGTGTTGGTGTTTCTAGCTTTTGTTGCAGGGTGCACCGGAATACGTATTAAATGATACAATTGAGAGCAAGTGGTCCAATGGCTTATATAGGAAGTCATCCATAACAACCTCAAATGCCATTTTGGACTGTACCATTGCGACGGGCTCGTCGAGATGATCGAAATGGATATATTATTTGCCTACGTTAGAGTTCGTATGAAGGAGACATGCGACTCACAAGATCATATCATGTGGGCCCGGTGGGACCCAAACCAGACCACGTGGCGACGTGTTGCCCCGTTGGATGCCATGTGTCCATGACACATCACCAATCCAAACACACCTTCGACCAATCAGGAGCTAGTACGCGGATTGAAGGGCTCACATCCCCACGGAAACACGCTAAAAACACCGCATACATACCCATACACGCCTTGAGGCCCACCTGGAAGTCACTTGGACGAAAGGCGGTAGAAACGAACTGACATGGGGATCGACCGATCACCAGTTCAACCGAAGCTTTTGGAGCTCCCCTCGTCCCCAGCCGACGCGTGGTAGCTCTCCATTGGTTCCTCAAGGCATCTCGGGGTGTTTTGGAGTCATTTGGCACTCCGAGCAAGCACCCCCTTGCCTGTAAATAGAAGGGGATGGGTAGGAAATGAGACACTTCACCCATCCAAGGCTCCTCTGCTAGCTAGTGTTTAGAGTAGAGAGGGAGAGAGAGAGAGGCATGTGCCTCTACAATGTTGCTGTTCTTCATTTAGACTAAAGTGAGTATTCTTGTATTTTTCTAATTAGACTAAAGTAGCATTCATGCATAGGTGATATGTTCTTGTGTTCTTCGTGTGTTCTTGATTTAGAGGCTTGTGTTCTTCACAAACACAACCCTTTGATCTTGTGGCACACGTTCATAGTTCTCATATCCGTTTGTATGTGTGTTCGTCAATTAGAATATAGTGGATATTCCTGCATGTTCCATTTAGACCAAAGTGACATTCGTGATTCCTTTCTAATAGTTTATGCTAGGTTGCATGAATAGACTTTTTCCTCTTCTAGTGCGTAGATCCTGGGTTTATGCGTTCGTCTGCTGCAAGTTGTTCGTATACATTGGAAGCATAGTACGGGGTCGAGTTCTCTCCTGTATGCCTTTAGTATAAGCTAGTAGTACATATAGTGAGTGAGATCAGTTCTCTTCCATGGTCGTAGTTCTATAAGTATAGAGTGTCGTAGTCCATTGGCTATGACAGTAACCACAGCGTAGACGTTGTGTCACGCTACCGGTTATCATTCGTTCGGCTTATCCCAAGGTTAGGTAAAGGCAGTCCAGGTGGTGGTGACAGCCCGTCTGGCCCTTGTTGATCCTCCGCAGCTGGATATAGTCAGAGCTTCGTTCCACATAGATCCGCGTGCCGGAGTCGCCTATTAAGTCAGGGCTATCGGTACCCTAAGCCAAGTACTATCTAGAGATCGACCTTTAATCTCATCTATAGTGCTATCTTTAGGAATCCTCTCTATCCTTGCCTCTTATCTGGGTGTGTCCTTGGACCGACTAGTACGAAGTTAGTACACACACATTCCCTTGGATTCGATACCCTTGGAATACTCTGAGGTGAAAGCTTCAATGGTATCCGTGTGCTTGCGGATTTATTCATGTGATGCTAAAATACCCAACAACGAGCAGACGTACGAGAGGATGCACGGCATCACCACGAGGTTCCTTGCGGTGGTCAACTACGACGATAACGTGGCTCTACTTATTTTTCCACGTTACCCCCAGTCGTCCTCCAGCTCTGCCTCGACTGGTCGTTCGTACCAGGCACCGTCGTCCTCGTCACGCCCACCCTTCCCAGCCACTTTCTCGGTTCCATCATTTGTACCGCGCCCTCCGATGCATTTGATGGGACCAGGACCTTCCGTGTTGCCTCAACCTGCACATACTGCGCCAACAGCACTAGCACCACCAGTAGCAGGAGATGTTTGGTAAAGTTTTTTCAAAATAGCCCCTCGCGCAAACTATTTCTACAGATAGACCCATGGGGAAACTATTTCTGAAAATAGACCCAAAGCTCGGCATGAGGGGCACGAGCGCCGAGGTCAGTTGCTCGGCCCTAAGGGCTCTAGCGCCGACCTCCGCCACATCAGCACCGAGCTGGTGCCTCCTGCCTGCGTGGTGGGGACCTCGGCATCGCCGCCTCTAGCGCCGAGGTATGGGACTTATACATTTTGTGGCACCGGCCGAAGCTCGGCGCTTTGAGAATTAACACCGAGGTCATGAACCTCGGCATCATGTGTACACACGCCAAGGTGAAAAATACAAGCTAAGTAGCATTCATTTTTGTACTTGTGCATTCATTTGCCCATATCATCAACATGGTGACAAACTTAGAGAGGAAGTAGAAGTAAAAGTAACTCATCTGAATGCATAGCCATCCATTTGCCCATATCATCAACAAAAAACAGCCATTCCTATCTCCACCAAATGATTTTGAATCAAAGATACAGGTGAGAGAGCACAGAACAAGGCATGACAGAATCATAAATAAGGTTCTAGTCCAGAGTTCAAACTTCTCAACTCACATGTTGTAGCACAATGCAAGAAGCTCTAGCTACTATACGAACAGTCAATCATAAAGTGATTTCTTTTTTTAGGCACGGCTCTTAATCATCTTCTGTGCTGCATCGTCATTTCTTCACATTTTCCCAACACTAGCCACAATGTTCCTTTAATGGACGCACCCCTCCAGAGCTCTTATGACCACAAAACTTGCAACTGATGAAGAAGCTGAGCCATAGAGTGTTAGATGAGGGAGGAGCAGAGGGGTGGGGAAACCTGCAGAAGTGCAGAGGAGGCCAGGAGGATGAGCGAGGAGCAGAGGATGCCAGGAAGGCCATCTTACCTTAGATCTTGGGGTCGCACATCAGCCAGCGGTGACAACCTCAGCATCTTCCTCGGCGCCGGCCTCTGCCGCTTCGTGGTCCGCAGCCACCGACGTGCTGCTGCTCCCTGTGCTGCCGTGCTGGACTGCCCGGGTCGGTGCGGCCGATGGCATTGGCGTCGAGCAGCATGGCAGCGGCCAGCGGTTGCACGGCGAGCGCGTGCCGAGGACCAGCGCCGCTGCCGCTTAAGATCTAGCAGAAGAAGTCCAGGAGAGGCAAGCTCGGCATCGGTGGTGTCCGGCTGGACGCCGCATGCCGCACGGACAGTGCCTTCGGTGGTGACCGTGCCGAGGCGGAGCGGTGCGGTTGGGCATCGAGGTCGGCACAGAACACCGGATCTGCCACCTCTGGTCGGCACCACCGCCACCATGACTGGCACCGCGAGCTTGAGCATGCCCCGATGTAGTGCCAGATCCGGCTGTCAAGGCCTCAGGAACACGCGTTGGCGGTCGGGGAGGGGTGCACCACGCTGCCGAGCCGCCATGCCCCCCCGGCTGCGTGCCGACCCCGACCTGCGCAGGCCGTAGATCCAACCACCGCGGCTACACCCTGACCTCCCTCGGCACTGGATCTGGCCGCCGCCGACCGTCGCTTGCTCCGCCTCACCAGTGAGAGAGAGAGAAGTGAGGAACAGGTGTGTCCGAGGACCAGTGGAGGGTCGCTCCTTAGTGATGAGTGATTGACAACGTTGTGTGAACTGATGCTTGGCTCAGTGTGCAGGTACATGTTGCGGCTTAACTCGTGTTGGTGCAGGTGAAGAACAAGCGTGAAAGGCCTTAGTCGTGGTGGCCTCCGGGTGATGGAGAGGCAAGTAGGCTTGGTTCGATAGACCCGGTGGCCGATGGGGTCAAGTGTGAGCCGTACGGTGCAAGACTAGCAAGTTGAAGTCATGGACATGGGTCGGTGCAAGGTAGCGGTTTGAGGCCGAGGCTTGCACGTGGGGTTTAGTGGTTTGCCCACAAAACCATCGGTGGACGGTTTCTTGGTTTGGGCCTCAAAACCAAGTCCGGAGGCCCGATGCGACGGAGACGGGGATCCGGGAGCGTCGGGAAGCTTCGAGGTGGGAGGCACATTGCGTGATCGCGGGGCTTGCGTCGAGGCTAAGCAAGTCCGCGGTGGAAGCGTGTCCGCTCGATGGGAGTATCCGAAGACTTGACCAAATTGCCCCTGAGGGGTGTGTATCTTTATTTTAAGTTGTAGGGGTAGCGTGGTCATTTACCTCCTCCGGTGGACTTCGTATAAATAGCGGAGAGGTGGATGGCATCTCTCTCTCTCTAGCTCTAGCTCTCTCTCCCCCGGATGATTTGCTTCCATTTTCTTCGATCCATAGGCTAGATAATTTCTTGTATAGAATCTGACCTCTGGATGTATGGAAGAACTCGGCGTTGCAATGATTTCCCTCTCCTAGCTCTTTGTGATTTTCGTGTCATTTTCGGAGCTATTTTTGGGTGTTTTTGTTCGTCGTTCGATTCGTCGATTTGAGGCCGTTTCTCTCCGGATTTCTTTGAGGGGATCATTGGTGAGTGCCTTGTGCCTCTTTGTGGATGATATTGACCCCTCAAACACTGGATTTGGCCTTCAATTCGTTGATTTTCGGATGAACCCTAGTTCATAGTGTTCTTGGCCAAGATCCATTATTCTGGGAGTTGTAGGATGTTTGAGGCCGAGATTTTTGGGGCATAGCATCTTCTTAGGGTGTTCATCATCTCCCCAAAATTTCGTCTCAAGACTCCAAGTGGTTTGGGAGATCCATCGATCGAAAGTTTGGGGCGATTTCGCGGGCTGTTTTCTGGGCTGTCCCAAGTGATCCGGTCACTTGGGTCGGGTGAACCGGAGAGGTAGGTTGATCCGGCCACTTGTGGCCGGGTGACCCGAAGCGGCTCTGGATGCTATAGGGTGATCCGGCCCAAGTGTGTGGATAACCTGGTAGGACTCAGCCTTTTGCTTTGTTGCTCGAGTTCTTTCGTATTTGCTTCCGCTTTGCTTCCTAGCCTTCCAAGCTTTGTTCCTAAGGTCTCGAGAGAGGTTTGATTGTGCTCCCACTTGATCGTGTGTGACCCTCGGAGTTGCGATTGGGACATAGGCCGAGTTCTTTTGAGAAAGAATTTTTATCGGCTCCCATTCACTCCCTCTCTATCTGGTCGCCTAATCGGTCCTTCAATTGGTATCAGAGTCGGTTACGAATCTTCGTGATTCTAACTAGTCTAAGATCCAAAGATGGGTGACTATGGAAAGGGGTCGGGTCCTCCGCACTTCGATGGCAAGAATTACCCGATGTGGGAGAGGCGCATGGGCGCGTTTTTGCGTGGGAAGGAAACTCTGATTTGGGATGTGACTCAAAATCCTCATTATGTCATTCCAGATAGTTTCCTTCTTCCAGGATTGTGGGACATGTTTGAGGCCAACAGCAAGGCCATTGATTACTTGTTCCATGCTCTTTGTGCTTCGGAGTTCGAGCGAGTGTACGGAGAGAATGTGGCCGGAAAGATATGGCTTAAGCTCAGGAATGCTCATGTTGGCAATGCCCAGGTGCAAGCCCGCTTGTTTTCCACTTACCGAAGAGAGTACGAGAACTTCACTCATCTCCCCGGTGAGTAGACTGATGCTATGTTTCAGCGCTTCACCAGCATAGTCAACAACATGAGGGCTAATGTGACGGTGCTCCCATACACGGATCATGATCAAGCTATCAAGCTTTTGCATGCCCTGGATAGGTCTGTGTGGAGTGCCAAGGTCGAGGCCATTGAGGAGTCGAGCGTGTATGATACCTTGTCACTTGATGAGCTGTTCTCTAATCTCTGGTCTTCAGAGGTTGATCGTGGTTTGAGAGCCAAGAGCGAGAGCCCCACTGATCCTCATAGTTTGGCTCTTGTATCAGGATCGAGGACTAATGCTAACTCTGTTGGTTTTTCTTTGTCTTGTCTTGTGTCCTTGCCAGATGAGGACTTTGAGGTGCTGAGCGAGGATGATCTCGCCTTGCTGAGCAAGAGGTTTGGGCGGATGTACGAGAACCGCAAGAATGTGAGGAGAAGCTCGGGGATGTGCTATCGGTGCGGGAAGCACGGTGTTGACGGCTGTTAAGTGCCTACTTTAGCCGTCAATATACTCATGAATAAAGGAGCATAAGGCATTTCTTACATGTATTTAGTTAAGAATAATGTAGTTCCACTTGTCCTTGGAAATTATTTGATTGCAGAAAAATAAGCAAGAAAAGAGTGGCAGACTCACCTTCTATGATCCATGCCACATCACCTCATCCTAGGAGGAGTGCCAACAAGGATGCCATGCATGCAAAGCTTCCAACATGGGCGCCATGCATGCATGCCATGCAAGCAATCCAAGTGAAGCACACTCCGACGAATCAGAGCGTGACACATGGACATCACATGGATCCATGGACCCACCACCGCATAAAAAGGAAGTGGACACCGGGGACCGACCTTAGTACCCACAGGACAGCTACCAGGAGAAAACACACCCCGAGTGGGGCCCACAGGGGGTCGGGCGAACCATGGGGTCGGCCGAACCGACCCTGAGGCCTCCACTCAGGGGCTTGCACATGGTGTCTTCCCATTGGTCCTAAGTGCCATTTCCGAAGTGTTTGCCTCCACTCCTCGCCAGTGCCTTGGCCTATAAATAGAAGGGGAGGGGGCTCACTTAGAAACCATCCACACTTGCAACACCTCTGTCACTTTTAGTTTCAAGTCTAGGAGGTAGGCTAGAGTAGTTCTACTTCAGGTTCCAAGTCTACTTTGGGATCTAGGTATGAGTTCTCTTGTATCTTTATTCATTTGTATGACTTTGATCTACTTCAGTTATTCAACTATTTCATATAAAGACGTGTTAGTATACATGGGTGATTTGTTCATGTGTTCTTCACCTATTCATCATTTAGAGGCTCCTGTTCTTGATGAACAAGGCCTTTTGATCCACTTGACGGGTGATTTTCACTTGTTTTCGGTGTTTGTTCATAAGTTAGAGGCTCGTGTTCTTCGTGAACACGACCCTGCGATCCAGTTGAACAGACATAGGAAAACACGAATACGTTTGTGTACCTAACCTGGTTTGATCTAGTTAGATGACATGACTACGTTGTATGAAGTCTGTGCTTCAGCTACGATACTCAGTGTAATTGACTGGTTCATCTGGTGGCTTGACCTGGGTCACAATAGCCCGGGCCGGTCAAGTCTGGCTAACAACGTAAGCATGGTGCTTGGGTTGCGTAGCTACCTTACTTATGAGTTTATCCCACGGTTGGTCTTGGGGTAGGCCGCGGTAGTGACCCGTTGGTCCCTCTGAAATCCCCCACATTCGGATAAGCTGTAGGAGTCTAAAATCTAACAACCGGAGTTGTGCGGAAGCAACGCAGGAGGTTAGCTCCCCGTGGTACCTGGGTGCTTAAGTCAATGTTCTTCAACGCTAATGTATCTAACTTGTTCTTACTAACTTTACTAGGATGGTGCCCGTGCGTTGCTACGGGCAATACAATTTCAGTGTATAAGCATAAATGTTTTGATGATATGATATATTTACTTGAGAAAAATAAATTAACATTGCAACATGAGTGTTGCAACAGAAATGAAAATTTAATGAAAATTTATAAACTAATAGAATAATAATAATTTAGTCACGACCTTTAATGTACTTTATCTCACTCAACTTGAAAAAGCATAACGACATTCGGCATTTCCAAACAATAATTCACTCAGCTCATATAAAGGTCGCCCCCATCTATCCTATTGTTCTTCGTGTGATGCGTGAGAGATAATGTTTAACAATTGTAGGTAGATAGGAACGTACCCGTGCGTTGCTACGGGCATTAAAACATATTTACAAAAGTATATATTTTATTGGTTTCATGTCAAAATGTTAATGACAAAATAGTTGTGCTGATTCAAAAATTGTTATCTTGTCAACCACACAATCAATTATAAGGTTCAAACCAACCAGCATTGTTCGACTAACAAGTCAGGAATAGAATCACCATTTGTCAATAATTGTCCTACTGACTCTTGCAGTGGTTGGCCATGTCAAATAACACTCCCCCACAACACTCACTTTTGGTTCCTCTGACAACTCAAACACTTACAACTCTGCTCCTCCCATAACTCAATTGATGATTCACAATCACATGCAAAACGAGCATTTCACAAAAAAAAAGACATCTCAAGATGCACATCATACGGAAAGATACATCTTGATCGGACACCGGCCAAAAAAAAGACTGCTTAAAACAGAATCAACATGCATTTGCTTTCTTTCTCTATTCTCTCAACAAGTTAGTGTCCTCTCGGCTAGTGGAAGCAGTGGCCAGAGGGGCAACAAGAAGAGAGTTCCTCAATCGAACTTAAGACATCATCTCCCTTATTGCTGACCAGTTCCATCTATTCGACGGAACTACATTCCACATATCACTATTTCAGGTTGAAGAACGCCCCGGAGAAGTGCAAAGGAAGTGTACTGAGAACTGGCTATTTAAAATATCATCAGCTAGACTATTAAGGTTAATAGTTTCTTCTCTAAATAATGGGAACAACTGAGGAGCTTATAAGTGAATGATGATGTATAGCCTAATAATAAACAAATGACATAACCGAAAAAAGATATCATACTTATCGTTATTTCCTTGCCAAAGAGCACTTCAAATTTAATACCTTATAAAACATACTTCCAGTTTCTATCTGTGCCTTCATAATATCAAACCGGAGGGGGGCCTGTGCTGCAACCACTTTCTTTGTTTAGCCCTGAAAATCACATAGTAGCTGGGTTATTATATATATTTGGTCACCTTGAAAGAATATGCAGGTCAACATCCAGCTTACCTCTCTTTCATCTTTATCATACAAATTCTGAAACTTATCTCCCCAACAATAAGCCAAACCTGGAGCTTCATTGGGACAAAACAATGACCATGTCCATTGCGTTGTACTTTTTCCATGAATAGGTCAGGATTCCACAGAGCATAGAAAAGAACCCTTGCACGATTCTCATCCTATATATATCAAATAAGAAAATTCACAGATGAAGCAATCTAATATAATAGCGCACCAACAACTTATACTGCAATTCTTATATGTGCTATTGTAGCATTTTAAAAATCAATCAATAACAGAGTAGTAGCATTTTAAATATCTCAAACCAACCAACACTGATTAGTGATTTCATTATCAGTAAGCAAAAGAGGATCACGTACACATTGTTGTGCAGATCACATGGCAAGAAAACATCGATCTCCTTGATGGTTACAAGCTGATCCCGCTCTCCAATTTCAATGCACATTTGTTTGAGACAATAAGAAAGAATCATTGCATGATAGAGAGAAGGCCCAAGTATCACATAGCATCCTGGTAAACCTGAAAGGGAAGAAATAAACCAAATCACTTATTTTCTAGTTTGAACAGCAATTAGTAATAATACAGTGCAGGGAATTCTGAGCACCAAAATGTAGTCTTCATATTACTTCTGATGAATCCTCGTACGAATCAAGTCAGAAACTCAAGTGAATTACTATTATATTTTGCTATGTAACTATAATGTAGTATCAAGCTTCAAGCTTATAAGGTATTGATAATAGACTAAATGCAACAAGACTGTTTCCATGCCAACTTTCATGAAATTAATATGAAAAAGACAGATTATATGTATATGCACCTATCTCACAACCAAAAAGCCTGGGAGTTTTTCACTTTGCTGAAAGAGCAAGAGAGGAGATCATATCTCATATTTCTTTACAAAAAACATTATTACCTTTACTGGAGGCCAGCCAGCAAAATAGTTGCTCCTTTGAAAGTAGCAAAAAGAAAAAAAAGCACTTGCAATTTAAGAACTTCTAAAGCCCTTCTCCTCCAATTGAAGAGTTGCAATAATGCCCTGAAATCTGATCTGTGCAATTGAAGAGTTGCAATGCCCCGCAATTGTTGGATCCAACAATCAAATAGAAATGAGATGACCCAACAACTAAGAACTATTTTTTTCTTGCAACAAACTGACTGCATTTGTGAAAGAAAAAAAAGATGATCAAGCAATGCAGCAGTACAACCATTTTTAATTGTGACAATACCTAAAATCGTAGGGACATGCATGAACAAATTGATAAAATTAAAGAGCAAGCATACTATATTTCATCGCTGACAAAATCATAGATCCATGTGAGATATTCATGCAAGAATTGCAGTATACATACCTTCATAAGACCTTAGCTATCTCATCCATCTTCTGGCATCGAGGCAGTAGGACATGAGAAGGGATTGTGAAGGAAGAATAATGTGGATTAGATCAAGAAAGAAAACACATCTGAACATGCCAGATCAAGACCTCCCGGCACCAAACCCTAATGAACGGATTAGATCCAGAAAAATCAAGGCACCGCACCTTCTGTTGTAGCATAGTGTCCGTCCCGAGGGCTCCTTCAAGCTCCCCCGTCCTCGTGGAGACGGCCTCCCTGATGATGGCAGGTACCCCTCCAACGCCATCTGCAACGGAGTTGCTTACACAGGTGTCACACTCGACTCGCTCCCGCAGCCGGACGCCTGCACCTCGTTGACCCGGATCGTGGGCTTAGCATCCTACTCCTTGTCGCAGCATTGGCCGAGAAGTGACCCCATCACCTCGCCGTCCGCAGCCTCCACATCCTCGGCGGCGCGTTGGGCGTAGGGGGCAGGAATCTCACGAGATAAATGGACTGGGAAAAACAGATCAACGATGGGGAGAGGAATGGAGGAGAGCGTCGGCATCGGCGAGAGGAGGGAAGGAGGTGGGGTGGAGTCGCACGCGCTGTGATTGGGAGGGGGCGACGGCAGCAGGGCTGCAGGAGCGAGGTTGACGACGAAGTTAGTGGTGGCTGGCTGCGAGGACGGAGCGGCCGCCGTGTAGGGTTCGGGTAGGGGTGAGGTTGCACGGCCGCGGGGGCGGAGTGTGGGCGACGGGGCTGATGCGTGGGGGCGCCGTCTAGGGTTCGGGTAGAAGGAGGGTAGGCGGGGTGTTGATGGCAGCGGATGGTGGTAGGTCGAGGTGAGGGATCGGAGCGCAGGAATCGTTCGCGAGGGTGGGGGCGTGCGGGCGGAGCGGAGGGGCGTGGGGGCTGAGGCGTGGAAAGTGAAGAGATTTTTTTGTCTCCACTTCATTCTTTTTAGGAGTAGAGATGTGTATAGTACATAAGAACCTAGAACTAACTCATATGTTGCCTCCTATGCCTGAAACCTTTAAGAGAGAGTGAGTGTGTGTGTGATCACATTACCCCATTATCATATCTTACCCCTGCACTTGAGTGTCTGATTTATTTCCGTCTATGATCTATACTCAATGCAATAGTGTTGAGCTTGTTAATCCACCAAAGCCTTCCTTAGATTCGATACCCTTTGGAATACTCCTTTGGGGAAATACTACAATGGTACTTCCGTTCGCTTGCGGACTCCTGTAACATTAAAAATTACCAACCAGCATTTCTGGCGCTGTTACCAGGATGGGTTCCAAACCCGTTCGTTGGTAGTTACGTTAAGAAATGTCAACAAGCATTTCTGGCGCCGTTGCCAGGAAAGGCTCAAGGATGACATATCAACACTTTGCATATGTTTATAATCATGACAAGAATAAAACTGTTCTCAATGCAGGCTAACTTGGATTGTCTTCTTTGTCTATTGATGATGAAGACAGGTAGTGCATGACTGGTTTCGACTTACCACCGAATTTCACTGAGGATCCCGAGTCACTCGTAAGGAAGGCACGAACTCATGTCGGCTGTCCTCTGTGTGAACGTTCAGAAGTCGATCCAGCTTTCTTTGTGCCATCCGCATCAACTTTCATGGCCAACGCTGTTATCGAGAAGACTCTCCGCGAGTACTCCGCTCCCTCTGCTGACCAGGTGTCGACAGGCCCTGAGATCAACATCAGGAATAGAAACTTTGAGATCAAGACTGGCTTAATCACGATGGTACAGGCTAGCCCATTCTGTGGCAAGCCTAATGAAGACGCGAGCGCCCACCTGCAGCAGTTCCTAAAACTGTGCAGTACCTTCACTATATGAGGAGTGGAGGAAGATGAAATTCATCTGCGACTGTTTCCCTTCTCACTCCTGGGAAAGGCGAAGTAGTGGTTCTACGCGAACTGTGTAGAAATTAACGCTTGGGCAAAGTGCTCCGCAGCATTCCTCACGAAGTTCTTTCCGTTGGGCAAAACCAATGTCCTTCGGGGGCGAATTTCAAGTTTCCAGCAACCAGCAAGTGAGACTATCCCAGAAGCTTGGGAGAGGCTCCAGGAGTACATCCTGGCTTGTCCTCATCATGGGATGGACAACTGGCTTGTTCTTCAAAGTTTCTATAATGGGCTAACTCTGACAGCCCAAGGCCATATTGATGTTGCAACTGGAGGAGCCTTCTTCTCTCTTACTATTACTGAAGCTACTACACTGATTGAGAATATGGTTACCAACCAAGGGTGGAGTGATGATCGACTCCAGCCACGTCAAAGGGGTACACATACCGTCAAGGAAGCGGATATGCGGCACGCCAAGATGGACCTAATAATGAAGAGAATGGATGATCTAACCAATGGGAAGGCCGCCATGGCCACCACTACTCAAGCTATGGATGCTCGCATGACTTGCGAAGTCTGTGGTAATACTGGGCATTCAGGGAATTACTGCCCTGCTACTCAGGAGGATGTGGTGTACATGAACGGCAACAACAACGGTTATCATCCACAAGGAGGTCAAATGTGGAATCAATCGCGCCCTTATTATCAAGGAGGTAATCAAGGTAATTCTTTCAACCCAAACCAACCTTCCTTGAAAGACCTAGTCTTTGGGCAAGCTAAGATTAATGAAGGCTTTAATAAGAAAAAATTGCCTATGATAAGGCTTTTGAGAGCCTTAATGTTAAAATTGATAGCCTTTCATCTGCTCTTAAGAACCAGTTGAGTTTTAATAAGATGATAGAAACCCAATTGGCTCAATTAGCTGCTTTGGTTCCCTCTGCTGAAGACGGGAAGATTCCGGGGCAACCCGTATCTTCTTGTGAAAATGTTTGTGTAGTGTCCACCAGATGGGGTAAGCCATCTGGGCGGGCACGAGCCACTGACTATGCAGGAAAGCCTATACAGCAATTACTTGACTCATGGGAATCTTCAACAATCACACACAAGAAAGATCCTGGTTATCCGACTATCACCTGCAAGATATATTACCGGAAGATTAAGCATGCTCTCTGTGACCTTGGTGCAAGTGTTAACCTTATGTCCAAGGCTATGTTCGAACAATTGGGATATCCAGCTCTAACTCCAACTGCGACGACCGTCCAACTTGCAGATGCATCGATCCGATATCCAGAGGGAATAGTAGAGAACTTATTGGTATTCGTCCAAGGTTCATGCATGTTCGCGGACTTCGTGGTCCTTGATATGCAAGATGATGAGGGAATGCCCCTCATTCTTGGGAGACCATTCCTAAGTGACGCCAACACAAGGATCAATGTCGGAGCCGGAACGATCCGATTCCGCATTGGGAAGAAGAACTTGATGTTTCGATTTCAGGCAGCAGAAGAGACATGTTATACACTGCAGGGCAAGAATGAGCAGTCAGGGGCATGGGCGGAGCCACAGCCCCAGCGACTTCCCACCACTCCAACAAAGCCTAAGAAAACAAGAAAGGTGTGGCGGGAAGTACAGAAGTCATCTCCATCTATTTCTCAGGAATGGGGTGACGAGTGGAATTGATCGCTGAGAAAATTCTCGCTCTCAGACTTGAAACAAAAGAGCCCATCGCCGACTGTTGACTTTTCTAAACGTCGATCACTTAAGAACAGATTTGAAATCCATCCTTAGCGTCGGCGATAGAAATGCTTGTTGGCATTTCCTAATGTCACAACTAATTGGCGCAGGTTAGCGTGAACATTGAGAGTTGCCATAGGTTAATCTAAACGATCATGAACGAATCTGCAAGCGCACAGATAAACCATTGTAGCATTTCTCCAAGGAAGGAGAGTATTCCAAGGGTATCGAATCCAAGGAAGGCAATGGCGGATATCTTAGACTTATGCTTTTGCTCTGAATCTGAACCAAGAGATAGATATAGGAAAACAACACACCCAAAGGCAGGTGTAAGATAAAAGATAATAAGGGTAGTGTGACACACACACCTCAAATCTACCTCTACTCTAGCACACCACAGCTTAGGGGGAACATACGAGTTAGCTCTAGGTTCTAATGTACTAAACATACAAAGCTAGAAGATATAAGAGACAGGCATGAGTATTGCATGAGGGAAACATGGTTCAGCACCCAGGTACAAACGGGGAGCTAGCCCGCGACGACCAGCACTCTGCGAAACTAGACTTTAGACTCCTACAGCAGGTACCCCAACGCGGAGGTTGCCCTAGGATCCAACAGGGCTGTCACCACCTGAGGACCGACCTCTCGTTACGGGGGTTATGCTCATAACTATCGTAGCCAGACAACCCAGGCACCATGCCTACGTTGCTGCTAGACCTCACCCGGCCCGGGCTATTGTGACCCAGGGTGAGAGCCACCAGAAGACTGGTCAACTAGACCGAGTACCGTAGGTTGAACACAGACCCCATGCAACACTCTCATGCCATCTAACAAGATTAACTAAGGCTAGACATACGAACAGATATGAACTCTCTTATGTCTAATCAACAAGATCAAAGGGTCGTGTTCGTGAAGAACACGAGCCTCTAACTTATGAACAAACACATAAGGAAGGAGTTTATCACCCTTCAAGTGGATCAAAAGGTAGTGTTCACGAAGAACACGAGCCTCTAAATGATGAACAGAGGATGAACTCAAGAACACATCAAGAATATGATCTACCATGACTTTATATGAAATAGCTGAATAACTGAAGTAGATCAAAGTCATACAAAGAAATAAAGATAAAAGAGAACTCATACCTAAACTTCCAAGAGGACTTGGAACCTGAAGAAGAGCTACTCTAGCCTACCCCCTTGCCTTGGAAACTAAAAGTGAGAGGAGAATGAGAGAGTGGTGTGTGAGAAATGGGAGCCCCTCCCCTCCTATTTATAGAGGGAGACAAGGCTTGCTCGGACGCCCAAATGGCCCCTAAACACCCGGGACTGCAGCAAGTGACCAATGAGGAGCAACCACGTGGAAGGCCAGGATGGGACACCACTAAGGTGGTTCGGCCGATCCTAGGATCGGCCGACCCCCTAGGGCGGCCCCACCTAGTGTGCTTCCTCTGGTTGACTGCCTTGTGGGCCCTCTGATCCATACCCGGTGCATGGCTTGATTTGGTATCCGAGGTGGGCCCTTTGATCCATGTGAAGTCCATGTGGCATCCTCTGATTCGTCGGTGAGTGCCTCACCTGGATCGATGACGTGTCTTGCCATGTTTCCTTTGGTGGCAGCACCTCCTCAGCTGAGTTGGCATGGTTTCTTCGTAGGAGTGGAGTTTCCATCTCTTTTAAGGGGTAAATCACCTACATACAAATAATCTCCAAGGATAAGTGGAACTACATTATTCAAACCTAAATGCTAGTAAATAATGCATATGCCTCCATTTAGACCTGAGCATTTTGAGCCCGGCCCGCTGGCCCGGCCCGCGCCAGGCCCGCCCACGGGCCTTACTGGACGGGCGTGGGCAGAGATCTTGAAGCCCGCAAAAAAAAATTTAGGCCCGAACCCGGCCCGAAATACTGTTTTTAGCTGTTTTACACTATAAAAAGCGCGGGCAGCCCGCCCAAGCCCGGGCCCGTCCCGAGCCCGGCCCGAAAACTGAGGCCCCACAAGTCCCATGGGACGGTCATGGGCAGGATTTTCTCGGCCCGAAAAACCCAGGTTTTTTTCGGCCCGGCCCGAACCCGGCCCGGCCCGTGAAATGCTCAGGTCTACCTCCATTTATGTGAGAATATTGAGGGTTGGAAATGGTGAATTTCCACCGTCAACAAACTCCCCCAAGCTAACCTCTTGCTCGTCTCGAAGCAAGACATTAGAGACTTAGGTTGGTTGACCAGGAGTTGCTACAATGTTGTATTCTCAACTTATGGCAAACATACAGCAAAGTACTCTACCAAGAGTTGAACAAGTTGGCAATGTTCTTATCGCCTGATACGTGGGACATATAGCTTCACCTGCCTTGAGCAGTTGAGAGACAGAATGGTTATATAGAGAACACATAATCACTCATACCTTGATCAGCTTAGCAATCCGGAGGTTTTGCAAATTTTTCACAAGAAAAATCAGAGTTCCTCAAATGATACTCTCGGATCGCTCAAAGGTGTATGATTCCTCACCAAGGCATCAATGTTGCCTTTCTTCACATCCTACTCCTAATAGGCTTTATGTGGAGCTGTAGGTAGGGAAGATGTGGCATACTTGTCTCTCATGTTTTGCTTAGCCAAAAACCGGATCTTTGAAAGAAACAAACATACATCCTGATCAAGATGTGCATATATGTGTGATGGATATGATCATGGCAAGGTGGATACTAGGCCCGGAAATGGGTACTAGATATTGCCATGTTTTATATGAGAAAATGAGGGATTGATGGTAAGGTGGACACTAGCCCCGGAGTAGGTACTAGTTATTACCATCTATATGGTGGAACTCTTTTTCTTGCACATATCAATCCCTTTTTCTCCTTCGAATTTTTTTCCGAGACTTGGGCTAGCTCTCTTTATTTATTTTTGCCATGCTTTTGAGCATGCTTTTCTCTCTTTTTTTTAGCTAGCCCTTTGTCTCTATTGGAGATATTTGGAGAGGGATGAATGATGCAAAGATACATAGAGTTTTATTTGTGGAAGAATGCATAAGCGGTATGGAGTAAATGATGAATGCTTAACTTCCAGTGTAGAAGTTTTAGCATGAACGTGTACGTGATCCTGATCAGGGGAGTATGAGTTCTAACAAGGGTCACAACAATTTGACAAAGCTCAATGAGAGAACGAGCTGCATATGTGGATGCTAGGAACTTGAATCTGCATATGGCCTTGGATGGGAAATTCTCATCATTGAGGAACTCATCATGTTTTGATTTTTTTTTCAAAAAGGAAAACTCCGGATGTCAAGCATCACTAAGCACAAGGTCATAGCACTCTATTATACCATATCATATCTCACAACAACTTTGGCAAGGATCATGCTTTTTGCTACCCACAGTTTTCAAGCTAAGGTTTGAACATACAAGCCAACAAGCTCAAAACTTAGGCAGGATACAAAGTTGTTAAGCAAGACATACGAGGAGAATAAACAGAGCAACTATTCATCATTTCAACCATAGAGGCAAAGCATTCTTACTAAGCATATCAAACCAAACTAAGCAAATGATGAAAGCAAATAAATATTTTTGGTCTTTTTATTTTGCAGATTTTTTGGATTTTCATTTATAGGATATTCTGAAAATGCAGGAAGATACAAGTTACCTCAGGATGGGGGTCCTCCCCCAAGCTAGCTTCAGGCTCACTGCGGAGGAGGGTAGAAGAAACCCTGACTCGCGTAGTAAGCCCTCTGCGTATCCATGTATTGCCGCTGATCTTGCTGCATGGCTGCTATCCTCTCACCAGCCTGACGCTGCCACACAGAGGTAGACTCAACGTGGGTATTCAGCGTCTCCTCCAATCCCGTGACCTGGACGGTGAGCTCTCCCATCTGCTGTGCGAGCTGAGCATCACGTGCAGAGGCTGAAGAGTGTCGCCGGAAGGATGAAGACGGAGGTGGACCACCGGAGCTGGAACTAGCGGGTGTGGCCCACTGAGCTCTGCTCGCGTCCGCCCAAGCCGTGCCACTCGCACTCGGCTGGTAGGTGGGCTGGTCCCAACCAGGTGCATATCCAGGGGTAACCCTGGACATGTACCCCGCAGGGGCCCCTCCTGCCACCGGTGGTGTAACAGGCTATGGCGGTGGTGTCGGCTGTGACTAGTTAGTACCATGAAGCAAGCTCAAGGAATGTCCGGATGGACATCACTCCTGAGCTCGCCCCAGCGAGAATGCAGAAAATACAAAGCAGAAGTAGATTGTTTTTCCTTAACCAGAATTTTATTGTGCAGAAAATAAAGATAACTTACCAAACTTACCTGTTGGTGTAGGGCTCATTATTTTAAGTCTGTAGAGCTAGACTTGGTTCCAGAGTTCTTACCTGGGCAGTGGGGCAATTATTTCCTTTGGAATAGAAGTTGGCTTCCTATTCACCCTCGGCCACATCTTCTGAGTGTTGTGTGGGTTGTGATGTGTAGGAGGTGATCTCTTGGACTAGGACTGAGATTTCCAATACTGTTTCCTTCCCGTGCCCATGAGTTGGCGTTCTTCCTTCCAAAAATTCTTCATGAATGCAATGAGGCTGTCCACTTGCCGTGGTAGCACTTCGACCTCTCGTGCTGGGGTGTCGGAAGTTGGTAAACCTTTGATCATCGAGCACTGTTCTTTTCTTGGACGGAACTCGAACCTCTCCTCTTTGCCATTGATGTAGAGATGGATTACACCGGCCCCCACATCAATTTGTGCATCAGCTGTACTCATAAATGGTCGCCCAAGTATGAGCGGCACCTCCTTGGCGATTTCCATGTCCAGCACCACGAAATCAACGGGGATGAAGCAATCTCGGACTTTCACTGGAATGTCCTCAGCTATCCCCGCTGGGTATCGGACTGAAGAATCGGCCAGCTACAGCTGCAAAGTGGTTGGAGATAAACTTGTGTAGTTAAGTTGATCAAAGACTACCTTAGGCATGACGCTGACGCTGGCCCCTAGGTCACAGAGAGCATGATCAAAGCGTTGGGTCCCAATCATACAAGTCATTGTGGGACACCCTGGATCCTTCTTCTTCTCAGGAAGGCGGTTGAGTATAGCAGCACTGCACTCCTCCGTGAGTCGTACTACTTCAGTTGTGGGAAGAGCTCGCTTCTTGGTTAGAATGTCCTTGAGATAACGCGCGTAAGTGGGAACGTGTATTGCCTCAAGCAATGGGATGTTGATATAGACTTTCTGAATCATATCCACGAAGCGATTGAATTGTTCATCTATTGTTGCCTTCCTGCTCTTTTGAGGGAATGGCATCACATTGGCTTCTACAAAACCCGGATGTGCTGTCACCCCTACAGGTGCCTTATATGTTGGTGGCACCCTCCTTACCTGAGGGGATTCTTCCGAGTCGGATGAATCCTCATGGATATTCCCAACCTCTATTATACCTTTCTTATCTGTCCCTGCATGGTTAGGATACGGTGGATCTCGAGTGGATTTACCTCCTCTCGTGGTCACCGCATTTGCATTTTCAACAGAGGGAACAGAAGCAGCCAGCTGGGCCAACTGAGTTTCTAACATCTTGTTGAAACTTAGCTGACTCTTCTGGGCAGAAGAAAAGCTATCAAGTTTAATGTTGAGGCTTTCCACAGTTTTATCAAGGGCAGCTAGCTTCTTGTTAATACCTTCATTAATCTTAGCTTGCCCTAAAACAAGATCTCTCAAGGAAGGTTGGTTAGGATTGTAAGAATTACCTTGGTTACCTCCTTGATAGTAAGGGCATTGTTGATTCCACGATTGGCCTCCTTATTGAGATGGACGATAACCATTGTTATTGCCATTCATGTACATCACTTCCTCCTGAGTCTCCGGACAATAGTTGCCTGAGTGCCTAGTGTGGCCACAGACTTCACAGGTCATGTGAGAGTCCATAGGCAAAGAAGTAGTGGCCATGGCAGCCTTCTCACTGGTGTAGTCACCCAATCTCTTCATAAGAAGATCCATCTTGGCAGTAATCATGTCTGCTTCCTTGACAATATGAGTACCCCTCGGTCGTGGTTGGAGTCTTTCATCACTCCACCCTTGGTTGGAGACCATCTTCTCCATGAGTAATTTAGCATTATCAACAGTGAGTGAGAAGAATGCTCCTTGAGCAGCAGCATCAATATGGCCTCGGGCTGTCGGAGTCAACCCATTATAGAAACTTTGAAGAATGAGCCAATCTTCCATCCCATGATGAGGACAGGCCAGGACATACTCCTGAAGCCTCTCCCAAGCCTCTGGAATAGATTCACTTGCTGCTTGCTGAAAACCAGAAATCCTTCCACGAAGAGCATTGGTTTTACCCAATGGGAAGAACTTCTTGAGAAATGCCTGTGAACACTTGCTCCAAGTGTCAATAGATTCCCGGTTCGCGTAGAACCATTGCTTAGCCTTTCCCAAGAGGGAGAATGGAAATAACCGTAAATGAACATCATCCATATTTGCACCCCTGATGACGAAAGTGCTGCACAGCTCTAGGAATTGCTGCAGATGAGCATTAGCATCCTCATTTGGCTTGCCACAGAATGGTCTAGCCTGTACCATCGTGATTAAACCCGTCTTGATCTCGAAATTTTCAGTCCCCATTGCCACCTCAGGGCCTTGCAGCACCTGGTCAGCAGAAGGAGCTGAGTACTCACGAAGTGTTTTCTGGGCCATAGCGTTAGACGTGGATGGTACGAAGGAAGCTGGTTCGCCCTCCGGACGAGTACGACGAGGTGAGCCAAAATGAATTCGAGCTTTCCTCACAAGTGACTCAGGATCTTCAGTAAAATTCCCCGGTAGGTCGAAACCAGTCATACACTACCTGTCTTCATTATCCAAAGATAAAAGAAGACAATCAAGATTAGCCTGCATTGAGGGTTGTCCTAACCTACTCAGAGTTTATAAACAGATGCAAAGCATAGTCATGATAATCTTGTGCCTTCCCCGGCAACGGCGCCAGAAATGCTTGTTGACATTTCTAAACGTCGATCACTTAAGAACAGATTTGAAATCCATCCTTAGCGTCGGCGATAGAAATGCTTGTTGGCATTTCCCAATGTCACAACTAATTGGCGCAGGTTAGCGTGAACATTGAGAGTTGCCATAGGTTAATCTAAACGATCATGAACGAATCCGCAAGCGCACAGATAAACCATTGTAGCATTTCCCCAAGGAAGGAGAGTATTCCAAGGGTATCGAATCCAAGGAAGGCAATGGCAGATATCTTAGACTTATGCTTTTGCTCTGAATGTAAACCAAGAGATAGATATAGGAAAACAACACACCCAAAGGTAGGGGTAAGATAAAAGATAATAAGGGTAGTGTGACACACACACCTCAAATCTACCTCTACTCTAGCACACTACGGCTTAGGGGGAACATACGAGTTAGCTCTAGGTTCTAATGTACTAAACATACAAAGCTAGAAGATACAAGAGACATGCATGAGTATTGCATGAGGGAAACATGGTTCAGCACCCAGGTACAAACGGGGAGCTAGCCCGCGATGACCAGCACTCTGCGAAACTAGACTTTAGACTCCTACAGCAGGTACCCCAACGCGGAGGTTGCCCTAGGATCCAACAGGGCTGTCACCACCTGAGGACCGACCTCTCGTTACGGGGGGTATGCTCATAACTATCGTAGCCAGACAACCCAGGCACCATGCCTACGTTGCTGCTAGACCTCACCCGACCCGGGCTATTGTGACCCAGGGTGAGAGCCACCAGAAGACTGGTCAACTAGACCGAGTACCGTAGCTTGAACACAGACCCCATGCAACACTCTCATGCCATCTAACAAGATCAACTACGGCTAGACATACGAACAAATATGAACTCTCTTATGTCTAATCAACAAGATCAAAGGGTCGTGTTCGTGAAGAACACGAGCCTCTAACTTATGAACAAACACATAAGGAAGGAGTTTATCACCCTTCAAGTGGATCAAAAGGTAGTGTTCACGAAGAACACGAGCCTCTAAATGATGAACAGAGGATGAACTCAAGAACACATCAAGAATATGATCTACCATGACTTTATATGAAATAGCTGAATAACTGAAGTAGATCAAAGTCATACAAAGAAATAAAGATAAAAGAGAACTCACACCTAAACTTCCAAGAGGACTTGGAACCTGAAGAAGAGCTACTCTAGCCTACCCCCTAGCCTTGGAAACTAAAAGTGAGAGGAGAATGAGAGAGTGGTGTGTGAGAAATGGGAGCCCCTCCCCTCCTATTGATAGAGGGAGACAAGGCTTGCTCGGACGCCCAAATGGCCCCTAAACACCCGGGACTGCAGCAAGTGACCAATGAGGAGCAACCACGTGGAAGGCCAGGATGGGACACCACTAAGGTGGTTCGGCCGATCCTAGGATCGGCCGACCCCCTAGGGCGGCCCCACCTAGTGTGCTTCCTCTGGTTGACTGCCTTGTGGGCCCTCTGATCCATACCCGGTGCATGGCTTGATTTGGTATCCGAGGTGGGCCCTTTGATCCATGTGAAGTCCATGTGGCGTCCTCTGATTCGTCGGTGAGTGCCTCCCCTGGATCGATGACGTGTCTTGCCATGTTTCCTTTGGTGGCAGCCACCTCCTCAGCTGAGTTGGCATGGTTTCTTCATAGGAGTGGAGTTTCCATCTCTTTAAAGGGGTAAATCACCTACATACAAATAATCTCCAAGGACAAGTGGAACTACATTATTCAAACCTAAATGCTAGTAAATAATGCATATGCCTCCATTTATGTGAGAATATTGAGGGTTGGAAATGGTGAATTTCCACCGTCAACACCGACATGTAAGATCAGTAAGTTATCCTATTCAATAAAAGTTCTGACCTCTAAAAAGAATCAAGACCTGCTTGCTCCATTCTGTTTGCACTCTGTCGAAATACGAGCTCATAGGTGAACTCTATCCGGACAACTCTCTTGAGTCTAAACTGTACAAGACACAGCAGCAGCAGCAGCTGGAAGAGCAGAGGGCTTACTACGCGTGGAGGGGAATCCACCCTCCACAGCAGTGTGCCTGAAGCTAGCTTGGGGGAGGACCCCCATTCTGTGGTAATTTGTATCTTCTATTGTTTTCAGAAATCTGAAAAGTTAAAAAGACCAAAAAATATTTATTTGCTTTCTTAAATTAGTTTGCTTTCATATGCGCGGTAAGAGTGCTCTTATTCTCCATGGTTGAAATGATGAATAGTTGCTCTGTTTATTCCTCTTGTATGCCTTGTTTACAGCTTAGTACCCTATTTACGTTTTGAGTTTGTTGGCTAGTATGATCGAACCTGAGCTTGAAATTTGTGGGTAGCAAAAGCATGATCTTTGCCTAAGTTGTTGTGAGGTATGATATGGTGTGATAGAGTTGCTATGAGCTAGTACTAAGTGATGTATAATATCCGGAGTTTTCTTTTGAAAAATGTTAAAATGATAAGTTCCTCAATGATAAGAAATTCCTATCCAAGGCCATATGTAGATCTTAGCTTATGTTAAATCTCCACATATGCTACCTGATTTCTTCATTGAGTCTTGTCGAATTGTTGTGACCATCGGCGAGTAAACTTGTCATTACTCCCATGATCAGGATCACGTACACACCACCATATGCGAAACTTCTACACTGGAAGTTAGCAACAATCATTTCATCCATCCCCCATCCATTGCACAAAATAAAGCTCCGCGCATTGTTCCATGATTACTCTCCCTCCAAAAATATTCAGCAAGGACTATGGGCTATGTAAAAAAAATACATGCTCAAGGGCATGCATAAAAGAAAGAAAAAGGAAAGATAGAATAAAGAGACATAACCCAAGTCTCAAAAATTTCAAAAAGGAGGAGAGCAAAATCATGCGAAGAGGAGTTCATCCTCCATCCACCATATACACACATTTGCACATCTTGTTCAGGTTGTATGACTTGTTCTCCCAAGGATCCGGTTTTCGACTCGACAATACATGAGAAATAGGTCTGCCACATGTTTTCCCTACCTACAGCTCCACATATCAGCTTATTAGAAGTAGGTAGTGAAAGAAGACAAATCAATGCCTTGGTGAGGAATCATACACATTGAGCGATCCGAGAGTATCATTTGAGGAACTTTGATATCTTTTTTTAAAAAAACCTGCAAAACCTCCGGATTGATAACTGATCAAGGTACATGTGATTGGTAATCTTTATACAACCATTCTATCTTTCAACTGCCCAAGGCAGGTGAAGCTACACGCCCCATATCAATCGAGTGTAAGGTAAGATCAATGCCAACTTCTTCAAATCCTTGATAGAGTACCTAGTTGTATCTTGTTACACATTAGGAATACAACATCGTAGCAACTCCTGATCAACCAACCTAAGTCCTTAATCTCTTGCTCGGGACGAGCAAGAGGCTAGCTTGGGGGAGTTGTTGACGGCTGTTGAGTGCCTACTTTAGCCATCAATATACTCATGAATAAAGGAGCATAAGGCATTTCTTACACGTATTTAGTTAAGAATAATGTAGTTCCACTTGTCCTTAAAAATTATTTGATTGTAGGAAAATAAGCAAGAAAAGAGTGGCAAACTCACCTTTTATGATCCATGCCACATCACTTCATCCTAGGAGGAGTGCCAACAAGGATGCCATGCATGCAAAGCTGCCAACATGGGCTCCATGCATGCATGCCATGCAAGCAATCCAAGTGAAGCACACTCCGACGAATCAGAGCGTGACACATGGACATCACATGGATCCATGGACCCACCACAGCATCAAAAGGAAGTGGACACCGGGGATCGACCTTAGGACCCACAGGACAGCCACCAGGAGAAAACACACCCCGAGTGGGGCCCACAGGGGGTCGGCCGAACCATGGGGTCGGCCGAACCGACCCTGAGGCCTCCACTTAGGGGCTTCCACGTGGTGTCTTCCCATTGGTCCTAAGTGCCATTCCCGGGGTGTTTGCCTCCACTCCTCGCCGGTGCCTCGGCCTATAAATAGAGGGGGAGGGGGCTCACTTAGAAACCATCCACACTTGCAACACCTCTCTCACTTTTAGTTTCAAGGCTAGGAGGTAGGCTAGAGTAGTTCTACTTCAGGTTCCAAGTCTACTTTGGGATCTAGGTATGAGTTCTCTTGTATCTTTATTCATTTGTATTACTTTGATCTACTTCAGTTGACGAGGGCCTAGATTAGGGCCCCCTAAGCAACAAGATAATCCCCCTGGAGATGGAGTCCTCTGACACCATTAACAATGTCAAGGCTAAGATCCAGGACAGGGAGGGATGCAGATCTTTGTCAAGACCCTCACTGACAAGACTTCCCCACTTCCGAGTACCTTACTCCTCGCACGAGTACTCTCCGCCTCGTACGAGTACGCCTCATCTCCGAGTACCTTCCGCCTCGCACGAGTACGCCTCGTCTCCGAGTACACCCCGCCTCGCCTCCGACTACTCGTTCGCACGAGTAACCTCCGTCTCCGACTAAGATGTGGCCCACGTGTGGAAGCCGAAGTGTGGGTCAGGGGCCCCACACGAACGTGGCGCCACCCCATCCCCCGGGCTTCCCTACAACGACACGCGTGACACCAGTTTCCACGCCATGCAAAGACCGCAGCTGGCGTGACGGGAGGACGGCCGGGTCTGACAAGAGACGTAATGACGCACAGTGCGTTCCCATGACCTCCGACATGCCGTCCTATCCAACACCAGCTGCACGCCACCCTGTCAGAACAGGCACTCGATTACCATCTACGGGCAGCACCTACCAACACTCAGGCCGTAACGTGGCAGGCCTAAGCCACACTCAAGAGAGCTGAGTCACCGCGTGAACTACTCGGAGGAGGCGCCAAGTACCCGGAACAAACAGTGGCGATGACACACGCGGTGTCCTCTGACGATACCACAGCTCAGCGCCCTTCAACGGCGTCTGACGGACATCAATGACGGAAAGGACTTCACAACACCATAGCACTGTAGCTTATTTTCGTTTTCCTTCTTTGCCCCTCGCCCTTGCATCTATAAAAGTGGGAGGAGTGTAACCATTCAAAGGACTGACCGAACACTAAGTTTGTAACCCCTACTACAGACACCCCTGGTATAGGAACACGAGTACTCGGAACTGGACGTAGGGTATTACTCTCCGGAGGCCCGAACCAGTATAAAACCCTTGTGTCTCCCGTGCCAACCATCTGGATCCGACACACGATTCGATACAAATCTACTGCCGACGGTTGAGAACCCTGACAGTTGGCGCACCAGGTAGGGGCACATTGTGTGTCTCACCGAACCACACCAGTGATCTGGATGGAGGGCCGAAGGGTTTCGCTGACTCTCGACGCCACCATGCTATTCGGCTCCCTCAGCTTCGTCTATACCGGGCCAGCGGAGTCCGTCGTAGGGAGGACCTTCTCCCGACCTGCGCGTCCCACTGCCTTGACGGCGGCGGCGGCACGCGCAACTTTTGTCCGTGGCTTCACGGACGAGTCGATCAGGGCCATGTTGGGGCCTAGCCCGACACAGGAGCGCTTCAGGCTCGCTGCCTTCTACCTCACCGACCTCGCCTTCCAGGCCAGCGGGTCCGAGCCGCTGACCTGGGGGGAGTTCATGGAGCGGTACAGCGCAATGTACCCCCATGGGCAACCAGGCCTCCCGGACGACCCGGTGACAGCCTACGTGAACACGCTGAGGGCATCGTACGTCGCCCCAGGCTCCGCGGTCATACGGCGGGGGCCACCAGCGCCCCTCTCGGACTTCACGCGAGAGTGCAATGTCCTTGAGGCCCACACTGCCACCAGCTCGTCAGACGGCGAGGAGAACCCTCGTCACCGCAACGGGGGCGCCCAACGTTGGGCGTGCCTCGATGAGATCGCTGAGGCCAAGCGCCAGCTCGACGAAGAGCTGGCAAACCTCCACCAAGCGCTGGGTGTGGAGGAAGAGCCCCAGTAAAGCCAACGGTGTGAACGATACCGCGAGCAGGAGGCAGAACAGCCGGTGCCGCAAGATCGCGTACGGGCACGCGATGTGAACCGGCGCATCAACGAGGATGCCGCTGTCGACGATGACGGCACGCCGCGCTTCAGGCACGCATCGCAGAACCTCGCGGCAGCGGCCATGCTCTTACGTGGATGCCCCGAGCCAGCCACGCCCGAGGAGAAAAGGGTTCGTCAGCAGCTCAAAACCCTTCTCGAGACAGCAGCTGCGCAGCAGGCTGAGAGTTCGGCATCACGCGCGCGCGAGGCGCGAGCTGCACCATCCGTATGACGCCAAGACCCATCTCCGTCAAGGCACCGGGGGCATGACAAGGAGGCTGGTGAATCGTCAGTCAAGTCACGCCTGGGACCCCACCGCCACGCTCGCGATACGCTCAAGGCTCGCCGCCGAGCTGACGGCGACGACGACTACGGCTACGACAGCAACGACAACGGCCGCGACAAACGTGACGGGCACCGCTCATGTCGACGGCATAGCCAGAGGCGTGGCGGACGCTATGACAACGACGAAGATCGGGACCGCAGCTGGTCGCCCGATCCGAAGGGCCTTCGCGCCTTCGGTCGGAAGGTGCAAGACGCTAAGTTCCCCTCGCGCTTCCGGGCTCCGACAACAGTCCCCAAGTACGATGGGGAGACCAACCCTAGCGTGTGGTTGGAAGACTATAGGCTTGCATGTCGGGCGGGCGGAGCGACGGATGACCTGTTCATCATCAAGAACTTGCCGCTCCACCTCGCCAACTCTGCACGGACCTGGCTCGAGCACCTGCCACATGGCAGGATCAACAGTTGGACGGACCTACGTGAGACCTTCATCGGCAATTTCCAAGGCATGTACGCCCGACCTGGCAAGCAGTGGGAGCTACGGAACTGCAAGCAGCAGTCGGGGGAGAGTTTGCGTGACTACATCAGGCGTTTCTCGAAGTGCCGCACCGAGCTCCCCACTGCGACCGACAACGACGCCATCTCGGTGTTCCAGAACGGCACCACCTGCACCACTCTAATCCATCGGCTAGGGCGAAGGACCCCGAGGACTACTCGGGAGCTCCTCGACATCGCGACCAACCACGCCGATGGAGAGGAGGCGGTCACGGCAACGATGATTCCCCCTCCGGGCAAGGGAAGCAAGTCGTGGACGGTGGTGAGGGGCCCTCCTCGCGGTCCAAGAAGAAGAAGAAGGGCGACAAGCAAGGCCATGACGACAACACTGTTGCAGAAGTCGAGCGCAAGGCTACCCGCCCCAAGAACAACCAGAACGGTCTCCCGAGGGATCATTTTGAGAGGATCTTGGAGGCGCCGTGCACCCATCACGAGACACCAGATAAGCACGCGCTAAAGGATTGCCGCTTGATGAAGAACTACATCAATGGCATGCTCAAGCCCAAGACGGCGGATCCTCCGAAGAAGGCCGCACCACCCCCCGAGAACGACGACGATGATGAGGAGGTTGTTTTCCCTTGTGAAGACGGTGCGGTCCACATGATCTTTGGCGGCTCATCCGCGCGACCGTCAAGGCGCAAAGAGAAGCTGATCAGACGTGAGGTCTACAACACCGAGCCCGCGACGCTATCGTACCTCAAGTGGTCGGAGACTCCAATCACCTTCGACCGCGCGGACCACCCCGACCACGTACCGCAACCAGGATGCTACCCACTCATGGTGGCTCCTCTGATCGGGACCAAGCGGGTCCATAAGGTGCTGATGGATGGAGGGAGCGGACTCAACATTCTGTACATGACGACGCTTGATAGCATGGGCATCTCGCGGTCCCGACTGCGCCCATCACCAACACCTTTCCACGGGGTCATCCCCGCGAAGGATGCGCTCCCATTAGGGTAGATCGATCTGCCCGTCACGTTCGGGACATCACGTAACTTTCGCACGGAAACCCTCACCTTCGAAGTGGTGGGGTTCTCGGGGACGTACCACGCCATCCTCGGGAGCCCGGCCTACGCGAAGTTTATGGCCGTGTCCAACTACACGTATCTCAAGTTGAAGATCCCTGGTCCGAAGGGGTCATCACAGAGGGGACTATGTTTCAGTACGCATACGAGTGCGATACCGAGTGCTTTCAATTTGCTGAGACACTCATCCGGTTCGAGAAGCTTCACGCCAAGCCTCCTTCCAAGGACCAAGACATCCCTGAGTCATCCAAGCGAGCGGCCTGCTCTTTCAAGCCCGCCAAGGATGTCAAGGATGTGGCTGTCACCGATGATGGCCGCACGCTCCGTATCGGGACAGCGCTCAATCCTAAATAGGAAAGCGCGTTCGTCGACTTCCTCAAAGCGAACCTCGATGTGTTCGCATGGAAACCCTCTGACATGAAGGGGATCCCGAGAGAGGTTGCCGAGCACAAACTGAATATCAAGCCGGGATCGAAACCGGTCAAGCAGCATCTGCGCTGCTTCAACGATGACAAGTGCAAGGCCATAGGCGAGGAGATCAAGAAGCTCCTTAGTGCAGGGTTCATCCAAGAAGTGTTCCACCCCGAGTGGCTAGCCAACCCTGTACTTGTAAAGAAGAAGAATAAGAAATGGAGGATGTGTGTTGACTACACGAGCCTTAACAAGGCATGTCCCAAGGATCTGTTTCCTTTACCTCGCATAGATCAGGTAGTCGATTCAACAGCAGGGTACGAAACCCTCTGTTTTCTCAATGTGTACTCCGGGTACCACCAGATCACAATGTGCATAGCGGGCCAACTCGCAACGTCCTTCATTACTCCCTTTGGCACTTATTGTTACAACTCGATGTCGTTCGGGCTCAAGAACGCGGGTGCTACGTTCCAAAGATACATGCGACGCGTTTTCGGCGTTCTCATAGGGCGAATAATCGAAGCATACGTTGATGACATCGTGGTCAAGTCGAAGAAGATGGGCGATCTGATCCCCGACCTTACGGAAGTATTCGCAAAGCTGAGAGAACACGGGGTGAAGCTAAACCCCGAAAAATGCATTTTTGGGGTTCCGAGGGGAATGCTCCTCGGCTTTGTCGTCTCTGAACGCGGCATAGAGGCTAATCCAGAGAAGATCTCAGCCATCACTAACATGGGGCCAATCCAGAACTTGAAGGGTGTACAGCGTGTCACAGGCTACCTCGCAGCTCTCAGTCGGTTCATCGCTCGACTCGGAGAGCGCAGCTTGCCACTGTACCGCCTGATGAAAAAGTTCGACCATTTTGCTTGGACACCCGAGGCTCAGGAAGCACTAGACAAGCTCAGGAATCTCTTGAAGAGTCCACCCATGCTCACAGCACCAATGCCAAAAGAGCAGACGCTCCTATACGTGGCTGCAACAACGCAGGTCGTGAGCGCTGCATTGGTGGTTGAGCGAGAAGATCCAGGGAAGTCACTTAAGGTGCAGTGGCCCGTTTATTTCGTAAGCGAGGTTCTCTCCGACTCAAAAACCCGCTACTCTCAAATTCAAAAGCTCGTGTATGCTGTCTTGATCACAAAACGCAAGCTTCGACACTACTTCGACTCGCATCCCATCACGGTGGTGTCCAAGTACCCTCTCGGGGAAGTGATCCAGAACCCTGAGGCCGAGGGGAGGATAGCAAAGTGGGCCCTCGAGTTGATGGGGCAGAATGTGTCGTACGCACCACGCAGTGCCATCAAGTCACAAGTGTTAGCGGACTTCGTCGCGGAATGGACAGAGATTCAGACCCCGCCAGCACCAATCGAGCACGAGACATGGACAATGTATTTCGACGGCTCCATCATGAAGGAGGGAGCAGGCGCAGGCCTTGTCTTCATCTCGCCTCTGGGCGTGTGTATGGAGTACATGGTTCGACTGCATTTTCCTGCCTCCAACAACGTGGCCGAGTATGAGGCGCTCATCAATGGCCTTCGAATCGCGATCGAGCTCGGAATCCGTCATCTCGAGATCTGTGGGGACTCTGAGCTCTTCGTGGATCAGTTATGAAGGAGAAGAACTGCGTCGACCCCAAGATGGCGGCCTATTGTCGAGCCGTGCGTCAACTAGAAGACAAGTTCCACGAGCTTGAGCTCCATCACGTGCTGCGCGACTTCAATAAAGCTGCAGACATCCTCGCCAAAGTAGCATCAAGCAGCAAGCCCGTACCATACAGCGTATTTGCAAACGACCAGCACGCGCCGTCCGTTCGGGTTGATGAGGAACAACCGCCAGAGTTAGAGTCGCCAGAAGTCATGGAGATCGACCAACCGCAAGAGCCAAACCTAGAAGATCCTGACTGGCGTTTCCCAATCCTCGAGTGGCTAGTCGAGAGGAAGTTGCCCTCCGACCAGACGGAGGCACATCGCATATCGCGGTGAGCCAAATCATACGTCCTTATCAATGGCGAGCTCCACAAGCGAGGCGCGGTGGGCATATTCATGCACTGCATTCAAAGGGACCAAGGCCGAGACCTGCTTCAAGAGATCCATGCTGGCACATGCGGACATCATGCTGCCGCAAGAACTTTAGTCGGAAAAGCATTCCGACAAGGTTTCTATTAGCCAACCGCGCTGGCAGACGCCAAGGACATCGTGCGACCCTGTGCGGGCTGTCAGTTCTACGCTCGACAGACTTATCTCCCTGCGCAAGCGCTTCAGAATATCCCCATCACTTCGCCATTCGCTGTATGGGGGTTGGACATAGTCGGACCATTCAAGCAAGCGCCCAGGGGCTTCACGCACCTACTCGTGGTCGTCGATAAGTTTTCAAAATGGATTGAGGCTCGACCCATGGTCAAGATCCATTCCGAAGACGCTGTGGCATTCTTCACCGACATCATTTACCGCTTCGGGATCCCGAACTCGATCATCACAGACAACGGCACATAGTTCACGGGAAAGAAGTTCCTCAAGTTCTGCGATGACAACAACATTCGCGTGGACTGGGCAGCTGTTGCGCACCCAAGGACCAACGCGCAGGCTGAGAGGGTCAACGGCATGATCCTACAAGGATTTAAGCCCCGAATCTTCAAACGGCTCGAGAAGTTCCGAGCCAGATGGGTCGCCGAGTTGCCATCCGTCCTCTGGAGCCTGTGCACCATGCCGAGTCGGTCCACCGGCTCTACACCATTCTTCATGGTGCACGGATCGGAAGCAGTTCTCCCGATGGATATTGACTACGGCAGCCCGAGGGTCCGTGCATATACCGAAGAGGGGGACCAAGTCACACTCGAGGATGCGATCGATCAGCTCGATGAAGCACGCGACGTGGTGCTCCTACATTCTGCTCGGTACCTGCAAGCTCTACGGCGCTACCACGAGCGTAACATCCATGAGCGCCAGTTCCAAGTTGGAGATCTGGTGCTCCGACGAGTCATGAGCAACAAGGATCGACACAAGCTCGCGCCCCCGTGGGAGGGGCCGTACATCGCCGACCAAGTGCTCCGACCAGGAACGTTCAAACTCCGGCACGACGACGGCACAATCATCGCCAACACGTGGAACATAGAACATCTACGTCGTTTTTACCCTTGAGTAACGTTCCCTATTTTAACTTATGATCAATGAATAATGCCATGTGCCTTTGTTCTCGTTTCATAAGTTCTCAATCTCCTTGTGTTGGCATCTTTTATGTATGTTTCAACGTTGTCTAAAGGCTGAGCGGCAAGTGCCCTTGCGCCCATGCAAAAACACTTACCGCTCGGGGGCTACCCGGGGCACGATGCCCTCCCTTTCGTTTTTCCGTTTTCAAAACAAGACTCTCCGACAACTTTGTCGTGACCAATCGCACGAGCGAGCGGTTCTTTTTTGGTGGAACACCTTTACCTCGTGAGGGGAAAGGATGTTGATCTGCGAGCGTTTCGATGTTGTTGCTTGTCCAAGGCTCTTAGCACTTACACCCCCGCGGCTACGGTACGAAGGCTTGCAAGTGCAGCTCGGACCCACAGGTTGACGTCTGACTACTTTCAGAAGGCACTCAGGTAACCGCTCGGGCTCCAGCTCAAAACAATTTTCACAAAAAAATGTGCAAGTCATTTTCTGAACATCCCTAAAGTACTCGGGGGCTGCGGTTATGTGGTGGCGCTTTACGACTTAGACTGATCGAGTTCTCTGACTCCTACGCCCCCGCGGCTCCAGAGTAAGGATTCGGTTGGCCTAAGTTCCTAAGCATCACTACTTCATTTTGCAGTCACCCCAAAATGCTAGGGGAAGGCGTCAGAAATGACGATTTCGAAACAAAATAAAAAGTTGTTCAATACAGCACGCATACAAGTTTCGTTTGACTAGTATACAAACTGATACATCTAATGGGAAGGCCCAGAGCTGTCTGTTGGTGTGTCTCTTGGAATCAGGTCCAGGTCCTTCATGGCGGCATCAGCCAAGGCGCGGGCAAAGATGGCGCAGTCCTCCTCGATCTTGTCGTACTCCTCGTTCGAGTAGCCGGGAGCCCAACTGCTGCTCAACACCGGGAGGTCCAACCCTGATAATGCGAGTTGAACATCGAGAGGACCCGGTGCACCACCTTTCGAGACGTCGTCAGCTCCTTCTTCTTGACAACACCCGACAGAAGGTTGACCCGGTTGCCAAGAGTCTGGGGAGGCATCTGGACAGGAGGGACGCTGAGTTCAGACAGGATCCGCTCGATGAACCGACCGAACTTGGTACGATCCACGATATCCCTCTTGCGTGCCTCCTCTGCCTCGTGCTGGGTCTTCCGGGAGTCCGCGAGCTCGGCCTTGACCCCTGAGAAGGGGAACGGGTTAGAGGTTGGTCGCAGGAAGCACCAACCAAGAAGAATAAAAGACAAGACAAGGAATCATACTCGCAAGCTGGTCCGACAAATTCTTGGCTGTCCCAGACAACTCGTGGATCTTGAGCTCGGCGATGGTGAGTTCCTGTGACTTCTCCACGAGCTTGACGACCACGGCGGCACGAGCCAAGCAAAGCCCTGATGAAATCAAAAAGAAAATCAGTCAGCACCTACAATGAGTAACACGAAGAAAAAAGGCATCACAAAAGTTGAAAGCGCGAAACTGCTCACCGTCAACATCTTGCGCCAACTTGCTGTTGCCCTCTCGGAGCCGGGCCCCCTCATCGGTGGCCTCCTACAGCTTGGTGGAGAGGTCGCAGACCTGCTTGTTCGCCGTCTTGAGGTCCACCTCGGCGTGCACCAAGTCTTGCCGCAGGTCCGCCATCTTCTTCCCGAGCGCCGCCTTCTCTTCAGCAGCGGTCTGGGATGCGGCTTTTGCGGTGGCGGCCGTAGCAGCAGCAGACCGGGTGGTCTCCGCGGCGGTTGCGGCGGTAGCACGCAGCTCCGCGGCTGTGGCCTCCGCCTGGGCAAGCTTGGCCTCGAGGGCCGCCTTCTCCGACAGGGCGGCGTCCGCAGTAGACTGCGCGACCACTGCGCGGTCCTCTGTAGACTTTGCCGCAGTTTCAAGCACACTCCTCGTCAACGCTTCGCCCGCCACTGCTCCCGCAGCCGCCAATCGGGCGGCAACCAACTGCATCTCCAGCTGGACCTTCTCAGCCCAGAGTTCCTCGATGGTGCGCGTCTTCCTGGCGCTGCAGCTGGCGAGCACCTGGACCGACCAGAAGATCAACCACAGGAACAACCCAGAAACGACAACACAAAGTCGAGGTCGGGATCGGCTAACTCACCGACAAGGCCAGAACGACCAGCTCATTAACGGCCTGCTCCGCCCACCGTAAGCCCCACTCAAGGCGGTGACGGGCTGTGGCCTCCTCATCCTCATCGTCGTGCGCTTCGGCTTTGTGGGATCTGGTCCATGAGGCACGCCCAAGGCCGAGGGTGTGCTCTTCCCTCTCTGTGGCTGAGAAAGGACGGGCTCCCGAGCTCTCTCAGACCTCTCAAACGGTGATCGGGGAAGCACCGCCCACCACGTCCTTAAGGGAAGCAAGCGCCTGCGCATCGGGAAATGGCGAGTCTGCGATCTCTACCACCTCTGCAGCCTCAGCGGCAGGCTGGCGTGACGGCTCCGGCAGCTCGATGGAGTCCGGCCTCGCTTCTGCCGTCTGGGTCCTGGACTCCTCAGGGCTCGCCACGACCTCCTCGACCGCAACAACGACCTCCGGAGCAGGTGGCGCGGGCATCTCGGTCGGCAGCTCCTCCGGTGTCGACAGGCACCGTTCCAGCTCGGCCGCATAGGCGGCTGCATCACCACCTGGGACGTTAGGCCCCTCCGTATTGGCGGCCTCCGGGAGCTGCATGGGCGACGGGGGAGACACCATCTCCTCGGTCTCGCCACCACCGGTGCCCAACGCCGGGGGCGCGTCCGCCTCTGGAGCCGCCTGCGCGTCGACACCGTGGTCAACGATAGGCGCCGTCGGGGGCTCGGTTTGCTTGAGGGCTCCCTACCCCCCGGGCACGTCTCCATCTCCTGACAAGGGTGGAGGCGCAACCACCTCGTGAGCCTCGGCCGCCTCGGCGATCTGGCCCTCGGTTTGTGCCGGCGCGGGCGGAGGAGTCACCGGCCGGGGGACGAGCGGAGGGTCACGCGCGCTCAAGGTTGCGCACTTCCGCGGCGCAAGGCTGATCGCGGCGGTGTCAGAACGACTGGCATGAGAGAACGAGTCAAAAGGTGAACGAAACATCAAAAACAAGATAACAAGATAGCATGGAACGACACTTACATGGAGGAGGTAACACGGGCCCGCTTCACGGGCCTGGAGGCCACGCCCGACGACTCGGGGGCTGGCCTCTTGGTCTCCGCCACGTCGGACGGTGGGCTCCGACCTCCGCCTTGGGCGAGGGGAACCTGCACGGGAGGGGCCCCTCCACCCCGGATCACCAGGGACTGGTGGCACCACGGAGGAGCGCTCATATTCTCCCCCTGCAACGCACTCGGAGCAGGAGCCGGCGATGTCGATATCGCCCAGGAGGGCGACCGCCTCCTCAAAGAACATGACGCCCGCCGCGATGGATCGCCTGAGCGGGCGGCGGGCGGACGAGTCGCGGTCCGCCGGCCGCCTGGACGAGTCGCCCCGTCGCGGGGGGCTCCTCCTCTCCCTCTGGAGTTCTTGGCCGCTGGGGCCCGACCGGGAGTGAGTCACCCTCCGATCCTCTTAGACGGGGCGAGAAGGCGGATGCGAGCTGGAGCTCGTCCCCTAGTCATGGGCAGCCGGCTCCGGCCGCTGCCTCGAGCTGGTCCCCGCGGCCTGCCGTTGGGGAGGGGGTGACACGGACGACGACGACAGCGTCCTCCAGTCGACTCCAGCGCCTCCATCATCACCGGACCATGGCGGTGACGATGAAGGATCCTCGTCCGAGGAGACGGCGACCTCGTTCATCTTCCTACGCTTGGCGTGGCGGTCGTTCCGCTCGCGCTTCGCGGTCTCCTTGTCCTTGTGCTTGGCCTTGCGGTCGGCCCTCCTCCTGTTCGCGATGGCCTGGGCGCGATTCGGCATCGCGTCCTGAGGAAGAGGAGGCTTTGCGGGGAGAGAGGCCGTGGGCCTCAACTAAAGGTAAGAGAGAAAATGAGAATCAACACAAAGAACGCAAGATAGTCGGAACGTTAGTCGGAAGGAAGAAGGACTCACGTATTTCTTGGTCCCCTCTCGGGGGAGCATGGGTAGGAGTCGGGGCGGTGGCCATGAGTAGGTGGCCTTCTCGATTGCCAACCCCGCACGGTGCTGGATCTCATCCAACGAAGGGAGCCAGGGCGCCGACACGGTCCCATCGAAGGGAGCCTTGTCCGGCGTCATTTGGCAGATGCGCAGGCGACGCCGCTGGAGCGGGACGATCCCCAGCGTGTGGTACTGGCCGATGACGGCCGCCAAGTCTAACTCAGCGTCGCGCAGCTTGGACAGCACTGCCCAGCAATCCCCGAGCAGCCTCTCTTGCTCGGCCTCCGGGGGCCCGTAGCTCCAGTTTGCCAGCGCCTCAGCAATTGAGGCGCTAGTATACTTCGGAAGCGGGTGCTCGGGGTCATCCTTGAGGTAGAACCAACCCTTGTGCCAGCCGCTGTTGGAGCTTGTCAGCGTGCCAGAGATGTACTCTTCGCTCCTGCCCATCTTCATCCGGAGGTTGGCGCACCTGATCATCACCGGAAGTGACCTGTCCTTCAGGCACACGAACTTGAAGAAGTACCAGAAGAGATGCCAATGGGCACCCACTCCCAGGTACCCCTCACACAACGCCTCGAATGCCACCATGTGTTGGATGTTGTTGGGGTTGAGGTGGTGGAGCTACAGCCGGTACTCCGCGAGGATGGCGCGGATGAATCGTCCGGCGGGCACGGAGAGGCCCCGCTCGTGGAACGTCACGAACGGACGACGTAGTCGGGCGGCGGGTGCACAACCGACTCATTGCCCGGGACCTTCCACTCCTCGGCGGCGGTGAGCATCGGCAGCTGGACGGCGGCGACGAGGCGCTGGAGAATCCCGCGGGAGACATTGGAGCGTGTCCAGTTCGACATGGCATTGTCGAGCTCGGGGGTGTGAGGTGGATGCAAGAAGCAGTCGCGGCGGCGCAAGGGATAAGAGCTGACGAGCGAGCGGTGTTGGCAAAGGCAAGGAATCAAGGGGGCAGAAAGTACGGAGCTCAACCGGCGCGCGGTTTATAAGGGGCAAACGTGGGTGCCGGCATTAAATGCTGGCCCACCACGCCGTAAAACTGCCCGCTCGGTTGGCGCATCCTCCGAGTCGACAGGGGCACGCCTGTGCGACGGTTCGATACCGGGCGGGTCCGCAGGTCTGAACTAGCAGCACACTGTCCCCTCCAATCGTCGCAATCGCCACGTCAGCTACGACCAACATGATGGGCGCAACTACCAATACGGCCACGACCGCCACGGCCGGAGACTTCGAAGCAACGGCAACCTTTCAAGATCCAAAACCCCATAAACGAGTCTACAACTCCTTCATGGGCTCGGGGGCTACATCCGGCGGATGCGCTCACGCGCACCCACTGAGTAAATCAAAGAACAAAAATTACAACACTTCCTCAATGCTGAGCCTGCGAGCGAGTCCTTGACTCCCACCACAGGCTCAGGGGCTACTAACGAGGGCCTGGATTAGGCCCCCCTAAGCAACAAGATAATCCCCCTGGAGATGGAGTCCTCTGACACCATTAACAATGTCAAGGCTAAGATCCAAGACAGGGAGGGATGCAGATCTTTGTCAAGACCCTCACTGACAAGACTTCTCCACTTCCGAGTACCTTCCGCCTCGCACGAGTACTCTCCGCCTCGTACGAGTACGCCTCATCTCTGAGTACCTTTCGCCTCGCACGAGTACGCCTCGTCTCCGAGTACACCCCGCCTCGCCTCCGACTACTCGTTCGCACGAGTAACCTCTGTCTCCGACTAAGACAGGGCCCACGTGTGGAAGCCGGAGCGTGGGTCAGGGGCCCCACACGAACGTGGCGCCGCCCCATCCCCCCGGCTTCCCCGCAACGACACGCGTGACGCCAGTTTCCACGCCATGCAAAGACCGCAGCTGGCGTGACGGGAGGACGGCCGGGTCTGACAAGAGCCGTAATGATGCACATCGCGTTCCCACGACCTCCGACATGTCGTCCCATCCAACACCAGCTGCACGCCACCCCGTCAGAACAGGCACTTGATTACCATCTACGGGCAGCACCTACCAACACTTAGGCCCTAACGTGGCAGGCCTAAGCCATGCTCAAGAGAGCTGAGTCACCGCATGAACTACTTGGAGGAGGCACCGAGTACCCGGAACAAACAGTGGCGACGGCACACGCGGCGGCCTCCGACGATACCACAGCTCAGCGCCCTTCAACACCGTCTTACGGACATCAATGACAGAAAGGACTTCACAACACCATAACACTGTAGCTTATTTTCGTTTTCCTTCTTTGCCCCTCGCCCTTGCATCTATAAAAGGGGGAGGAGTGCAACCATTCAAAGGACTGACCGAACACTAAGTTTGTAACCCCTACTACAGACATCCCTGGTATAGGAACACGAGTACTCGGAACTGGACGTAGGGTATTACTCTCCGCAGGCCCGAACCAGTATAAAACCCTTGTGTCTCCCGTGCCAACCATCCAGATCCGACACACGATTCGATATAAATCTACTGCCGGCGGTTGAGAACCCCGACATCAGTTATTCAGCTATTTCATATAAAGTCGTGTTAGTATACATGGGTGATTTGTTCATGTGTTCTTCACCTGTTCATCATTTAGAGGCTCATGTTCTTGATGAACAAGGCCTTTTGATCCACTTGACGGGTGACTTTCACATGTTTCCGGTGTTTGTTCATAAGTTAGAGGCTCGTGTTCTTCGCAAACACGACCCTGCGATCCAGTTGAACAGACATAGGAAAACACGAATACGTTTGTGTACCTAACCTGGTTTGATCTAGTTAGATGACATGACTATGTTGTATGAAGTCTGTGCTTAAGCTACGGTACTTGGTGTAATTGGCTGGTTCATCTGGTGGCTTGACCAGGGTCACAATAGCCCGGGCCGGTCAAGTCCGGCTAACAACGTAAGCATGGTGCTTGGGTTGCGTAGCTACCTTACTTATGAGTTTATCCCGCGGTTGGTCTTGGGGTAGGCCGCGGTAGTGACAGTCGTTGGTCCCTCTGAAATCCCCCACGTTCGGATAAGCTGTAAGAGTCTAAAATCTAACAACCGGAGTTGTGCGGAAGCAATGCGGGAGGTTAGCTCCCCGTGGTACCTGGGTGCTTAAGTCAATGTTCTTCAACGCTAATGTATCTAACTCGTTCTTACTAACTCTATGTGTATAGTACATAAGAACCTAGAACTAACTCATATGTTGCCTCCTATGCCTGAAACCTTTAAGTGAGAGTGAGTGTGTGTGTGATCACACTACCCCAATATCATATCTTACCCCTACACTTGAGTGTCTGATTTATTTCCGTCTATGATCTATACTCATTGCAATAGTGTTGAGCTTGTTAATCCATCAAAGCCTTCCTTGGATTCGATACCCTTTGGAATACTCCTTTGGGGAAATGCTACAATGGTACTTCTGTGCGCTTGCGGACTCCTGTAACGTTAAGAATTACCAACCAGCATTTCTGGCACTGTTACCAAGCTGGGTTCCAAACCCGTTTGTTGGTAGTTGCGTTAAGAAATGTCAACACATGGGCACTTCATCGCCGAATGCCCTGAAGCCATGGAGATCAAGAACGACTACAAGGGCAAGCCCAAGCACGACTACAACAAGCACCGCTCCCGGAACGACTACAAGGACAAGCACAAGGACAAGGGCGAGAGAAGGCCCAAGAAGAGCAGCGGGTACAAGAAGAAGACGGCTCGAGCGATGGTTGCCGGAGCGAGCTTCATCGACTCTACTTCCAGCGACTCTTCTTCCGGTTCGAGCAGTGATGAAGAGCAAGATCGGCACAAGAACAAGCGGCAGACGGGCAAGAACTTCACCGGCCTCAGCTTCGTCGCACAAGGTGGATTTTGCGGCATGGCGCACTCCAAGAAGGGTGGGAAGCACAGCTCGGATTCAAACTCTGACTTCAAGGAAGAGGTACGATATGATCCCAACTTCTTGCTAGAGGAGAATGCTATGCTGAATGAGTTGCTTGATAACCATGATGATGTGCTAAGGAAGACCAACAAGGAGAAGAGAGAGTTTAGGTCTTTGTTGGGTGATGCTAAGGACAAGATAGTTGAGCTTGAGTCTTTGCTTGTTGATGCTAGAACTGAGATAGATTCTTTGAAAGCTGCTCCTGTTGTTTCTGATGAGGTTGATTGAGGTGATTGCAATGTTTTTCTGGCTGACTTGACTGCTCTCAAGGAGAAGCATGCCTCAACTCTTGAGGAACTAGATGTGCTTAGGATTGAGTGTGATGACTTGAAATCTAGACCTGCTTTGTTAGGTGCTTGCACTTCTTTTCCTGTGCTGCATGCTAGGCTAGATGAATCTCACACCAAGATAGTTTCTCTTGAGGCTACATTGAAAGCACACATTCCTACACCATGTTCTACCTGTGAAATGCATGGTTTGAAAAACATGGAACTCGCACACTATGTTGACCGTTTGCAGGATGAGAATGATCAATTGAGAAAAATGATGGGGTGGTTGTCTGGGCATGAGCCACAATTGAGTTTGATGTTGGTTCAGTTTAAGAGGTTTGATGGTCAGGCGTTGGGGGCTAGCAAGAGTGGTGAGGGAGAAGAGAAAGCTAGAGAGATTCCTATCCCACCACACACTACACCCATGAACAAATTCAAACCCAAGCCAAACCATCTCAGAAACAAGCTTGATACAACCCCAGATCCACCAGTGTTTCCCCACAAGTTAGAAAACTACCAGAAACCCATCAAGTTTGTGAGCACCCAGGGGAGTGTCTTTGGTGGGAAGTCAGGAGAGAAAGCTGTTGAGAAGCCCACAGAAAAGCCACAGCCGATCCGCTTCCATTGTGAGTATTGTGGGAGGGATGGGCATAAGGATGAGTTCTGTTTCATGAGGAAGTGAGATGAGAGGTTTGCTAGGGAGATGGCAAACAAGGACAGGTACCACCCGTCCCATGGGGTGCCTGAGCCTCATAGAGGGCCTCTACCTAGGGGTGAGGTGTTTGTGCGTACAGTTCCCACTCATGGTAGAGGAGGTGCTTTTCCTCAGAGAGATAGGCGTGTTGGTTTTGGGCGTGGTGAGTTTGCTAGATGTGCTCCTGCTCGTGATCATTACGAGTTTGGGAGGCACGATCGGAGCTTTGGGTCTCAGATGGACTACAGGCCACGTTTTCCCCCTCGTGGTGCGCGTACTCCTCTAGTGAGACGTGACAGGTTCTTTGGTGGTAGGCGTGAGAGGGCTCTGCCTAGAGGTTTTGATAGGATGGATTTTGCCAATCCTTCTTTTGAGCGAATGGATCGACACTGGTTTGACTCCTTTGGTACTAACCCCAGTGTTCAGTCGCTTGCTCATTCTCGTCCACATTTTTTATTGCAGGTGGGAGGCTTGGAGGACTTTTGGTTGATCGACTCCGGTTGCTCACGTCACATGACCGGAGATCGTGGGTGGTTCTCCAGCCTCACCCCGGTGAGTACTAGGCAGTACATCACTTTCGGGGATAATGGGAGAGGACGAGTGCTTGATGAAGGTATGGTGAAGGTGAGTAGCAAGGTGACCCTGAAGAGTGTGGCTTTGGTCAAGTCACTTGGTTTTAACCTGTTGTCAGTATCCCAGTTGCTTGACGAAGGTTTTGAGGTTCATTTTAAGTTGGGCGCTTCTCGTGTGCTTGATTCTCGAGGCGATCTTGTCTGTACGATCGTCCCCGAGGGTCAAATCTTTCGTGCTGATTTTTCCCAGTCTGTTGGTCCTCCTCGATGCTTTGTTGCTGGCGTTTCGGCCGAGCTTTGGAAATGGCATAGGAGGTTAGGACACTTGAGCTTTGAGTTGCTTTCCCGCTTGAGTGGTCTTGACCTTGTCCGAGGATTGCCCAAGTTGAAATTCGAGAAGGATTCGGTTTGTGCTTCTTGTCGGCATGGAAAGATGGTTGCTGCTTCTCACGCCCCTCTGACTACGGTTATGACTGAGTGACCTTGTGATCTATTGCACATGGATTTGGTTGTGCCAACTCGTGTTCGCTCTGCGGGTGGGAAGTGGTATGTGTTAGTTGTGGTTGATGATTTTTCGAGGTACTCGTGGGTTTTCTTTTCGGAGGATAAGAGCGAGACATTTGGCTTTGTTCGGGACTTGATCTTGAGGTTGAAGAGTGAGAGACATGGTGATGCCATTCGGGCTATACGCAGTGACAATGGCACAGAATTCAAGAACTCTCATTTTGATGCCTTTTGCAGTGATCTTGGTCTCAATCATCAGTATTCTTCTCCATATGTCGCTTGCCAGAATGGCGTAGTGGAGAGGAAGAACCGAACCCTTTGTGAGATGGCCAGGATGATGCTCGATGAGCATAGGACTCCTAGGCGTTTCTGGGCCGAGACGGTCAATTCCGCTTGCTATGTCTCAAATCGCATCTTTCTTCGTGCTTTCAAGAACAAGACCTCTTGTGAGCTGATGCGTGGGCGACAACCCAAGGTGAGTCACTTTAGAGCTTTCGGTTTCAAGTGTTTCATTCTGAAGAAGGGCAGGCTGGATAAGTTTGAGTCCAGATGTTCAGATGGTATTTTTCTCGGTGATGCTATTCACTCTAGAGCATATCGTGTGATCAACCTTGACACTAACCGAATCATGGAGACTTGCGAGGTAACCTTCAACGAGACACAACCATGTAGCTCTTCTGCTTTTGAGTGTGCCGGTGACGAGAAGATTGGAGCGAGGATCTTTGAGGATGAGAAGGATGGAGATGAAGATGAAGACGATGATGGTGGTGATGCTCTCGTGGCTGATCGAATACACACTACTTCCACTACTACGACGACGATCGAGGATGGTCCATCCCCTACACCCACTACGACTGAGGCTGTTCGAGTGGAGGCTGCTGCTGAGGGGGAGATTATGTCCAGGTGAGAGGCTCCCCGGTGTGTACATGTGGATCACCCACCGACGACGATCATAGGTGACCTTCATGAATGCACTACACGGTCGAGGTCAAGGAACAATTCTCATTTTGCTCACTCTGCATTTGTCACTTCGTTTGAGCCCAAAGATATTCGACACGCTTTGTCTGATGAGAATTGGGTGAATTCCATGCATGAGGAGTTGGAGAATTTTGAGAGAAACTAAGTTTGGGTGTTAGTCAATCCACCGCCAAATTGCCGTCCCATAGGTACCAAGTGGGTGTGGAAGAACAAAGAAGGTGAGAATGGGATGGTTGTGAGAAACAAGTCGAGGTTGGTGGCTCAGGGGTTCAACCAGAAAGAGGGTATAGATTATGAGGAGACATTTGCTCCTGTGGCCCGTTTGGAGGCAATTAGGATCCTTCTAGCCTTTGCCGTGGCTAAAGGGTTCAAGTTGTACCAAATGGACGTGAAGAGTGCTTTCTTGAATGGAGTGATAGAGGAAGAAGTGTATGTGAGGCAACCCCTGGGGTTTGAGAGTGAGAAATACCCACACCATGTATACAAACTCCAGAGAGCGCTCTATGGGTTGAAACAGGCACCGAGAGCTTGGTATGGTAGGTTGAGAGGCTTTTTGCTTAGCAAGGGGTTTGTGATGGGCATAGTTGATAAGACCATTTTCCTCCTTAAGCATGGAAATGACCTATTGATTGTTCAGATTTACGTGGATGACATAATCATTGGTGGCTCTTCTCATGATCTTGTTGCCAGATTTGTAGATGACATTAGCAGGGAATTTGAGATGTCTATGATGTGCGAGCTGCAGTTTTTCTTAGGACTCCAGATCAAGCAGTGCAAGGACGGGACATTTGTACATCAGGCGAAGTACACCAGGGACATGGTGAAGAAGTTTGGCATGAACGACTCCAAGCCGCCGACTACACCAATGGGTACCACTACGGCTTTGGATGTGGATGAAGATGGCGAACCCGTGGACCAGAAGGAGTATCGGAGCATGATTGGCTCCCTCCTCTACTTGACGGCGACGAGGCCGGACATACAGTTCAGTATGTGTCTGTGCTCTCATTTTCAGGCTTCACCGAGGACTTCACATCGGCAGGCCGTCAAGCGGATTTTCAGGTACTTGAACTACACTCTTGAGTTTGGTCTCTGGTATTCTGCCTCCTCGACACCAGACTTCACGGGTACTTTGATGCTGATTTTGTTGGGTGTCGCTTAGACCGCAAGTCTACCTCTGGGTGTTGCCAGTTTCTTGGTTCTTCTTTGGTCTCTTGGTCATCTCGCAATCAATCCAGTGTAGCCCAGTCCACTACAGAGGCCGAGTATGTAGCTGCCGCCAGTTGTTGTTCCCAGCTCCTATGGATGACCTACACTATGAGCGATTTTGGTGAGCAGTGCTCCCAGGTTCCACTCTTTTGTGACAGCACTAGTGCCATAAGTGTAGCCAAAAACCCAGTCCTTCACTCCAAAACGAAACACATCGAAGTGAGATACCACTTTCTGAGGGACAATGTTGAGAAAGGGAACATTTCCTTATCCTATGTACCTATCCAAGATCAGCTAGCCGACATATTCACTAAACCACTTGACCAAGTTACCATCACACGCTTGCGAGGTGAACTTGGAGTGTGTTTCCCTTTTTAGCTGGATCTTGGAGCTTCTCATGTATATTTGTGATATATGTATCATTTGTTGCATTCCATGCATGAATTTTACCTTTTTGTGCAAAACATGGTAGGATAGCCATCTTTGGGTCATTTGTGCTAGGATGAGCTTCTTTTATATACTTTGATCACTATGATGTGCTATATGTGAGATATGTGTATGCTTTGGGAATGGTGATGTGAATTCTATGCTCTTGATGGTATTGTCATATGTTCATGATGAGATAGCTTCTTTTTGTTGAAAATGCTAAAAATGCTTCACTCATGAGTAGATACTTGTCTATGCTCAATTTGTGCTCAAATGGCTATATCATGTTTAGTTTGTGCTTGAGTATCATGCTCTCTTTACTTGGGGTCAAAGACCCATTTGTCATGGTAAATGTTTAGCCCATATGTTCACTTGTGGAGGAGCATAAGCTTCTTTTTGTCGTAAACGCATTTCATGTACCATGCTTAAACTTGAAAATGAAATTGGTGTATGAATTGCCTTATGCTTGAAAAATGAGCTCTTAATCATGTCTTTATGCTTTTATGTATATATCTTGAGTGCTAAACCGTTGCATGATGTCTACCATGAGAAGTCTCATTTTAAGAAGTAGACACATGGCTCGGTGGCTTTGACATGACATTTAGTAGCTTATGGGCGTTTGCTTTGGTTGTCTCGGCTGTGTTGAGCCGTTGCCCTTGCCTTAGGGGGCCGAGAATTGGTCTGGCGAGTGATCTTGTTTCGCTTGTTCTTTGGCTTTGGATCACTTGTTGGAGGTTGGTGTTCGTGGTTGTTTTCTTTTCCTTTTTCTCTATGATGGTTACTATGGGTGTTGTCAATGCACTCATCAAGGAGGAGATTGAGGACCAGGTGTGTCCGAGGACCAGTGGAGGGTCGCTCCTTAGTGATGAGTGATTGACAACGTTGTGTGGACTGATGCTTGGCTCAGTGTGCAGGTACAGGTTGCGGCTTAACTCGTGTTGGTGCAGGTGAAGAACAAGCGCAAAAGGCCTTAGCCGTGGTGGCCTCCGGGTGATGGAGAGGCAAGTAGGCTTGGTTCGATGGACCCGGTGGCCGATGGGGGTCAAGTGCGAGCCGTGCGGTGTAAGACTAGCAAGTTGAAGTCATGGACATGGGCCGATGCAAGGTAGCGGTTCGAGGCCGAAGCTTGCACGCGGGGTTTGGTGGTTTGCCCACAAAACCATCGGTGGACGGTTTTTTGGTTTGGGCCTCAAAACCAAGTCCGGAGGCCCAATGCGACGGAGACGGAGATCCGGGAGCGTCGGGAAGCTTCAAGGCGGAGGGTACGTGGCGTGACCGCGGGGCTTGCGTCGAGGCTAAGCAAGGCCGCAGTGGAAGCGTGTCCGCTCGATGGGAGTATCCGAAGACTTGACCAAATTGCCCCTGAGGGGTGTGTATCTTTATTTTAAGTTGTAGGGGTAGCGTGGTCATTTGCCTCCTCTGGTGGACTTCGTATAAATAGCGGAGAGGTGGATGGCATCTCTCTCTCGCTCTAGCTCTCTCTCCCCCGGATGATTTGCTTCCATTTTCTTCGATCCATAGGCTAGATAATTTCTTGTATAGAATCTGACCTCTGGATGTATGGAAGAATTCGGCGTTGTGATGATTTCCCTCTCCTAGCTCTTTGTGATTTTCGTGTCATTTTCGGAGCTATTTTTGGGTGTTTTTGTTCGTCATTCGATTCGTCGATTTGAGACCGTTTCTCTCCGGATTTCTTTGAGAGGATCATGGGTGAGTGCCTTGTGCCTCTTTGTGGATGATCTTGACCCCTCAAACGCCGGATTTGGCCTTCGATTCGTTGATTTTCGGATGAACCCTAGTTCATAGTGTTCTTGGCCAAGATCCGTGATTCCGGAAGATGTAGGATGTTTGAGGCCGAGATTTTTGGGGCATAGCATCTTCTTAGGGTGTTCATCATCTCCCCAAAATTTCGTCTCAAGACTCCAAGTGGTTTGGGAGATCCATTGATCGAAAGTTTAGGGCGATTTCGCGAGCTGTTTTCTGGGCTGTCCTGGGTGATCCGGAGGGGTAGGTTGATCCGACCACTTGAGGCCGGGTGACTCGGAGCGGCTCTGGATGCTACAGGGTGATCCGGCCCAAGTGTCCGGATGACCCGGTAGGACTCAGCCTTTTGCGTTGTTGCTCGAGCTCTTTCGTGTTTGCTTCCGCTTTGCTTCCTAGTCTTCCAAGCTTTGTTCCTAAGGTCTCGAGAGAGGTTTGATTATGCTCCCGCTGGATCGTGTGTGACCCTCGAAGTTGTGATTGGGTCATAGGCCGAGTTCTTTTGAGAAAGAATTTTTATCAGCTCCCATTCACTCCCCCCCACCCCCTCTTTGGTCGCCTAATCGGTCCTTCAAGAAGGAAAGGAAGAAATGAGAGGAGAAGAGGCCAGAGGGAGCCGGGGAGAGATAAGGTCAGAGGTACCGCGCACTGTTTGCCTAAACGGCCGTTTAGTCCGTTTAAACACTGTTTAAACGGTAAACAGAGGTCGGCCGTGTCGTTTAGGCTCTAAACGGTGAATTAAATAGTTGGACCGTTTAAACCTGTTTAAACCATTCAAAGCCGTCTAAATTGTCTAAACAAAATCAAGTTAATCATGATTACATGCACTAAACGACCGTTTAATTCATAATTTATTCAATAAGAGGATTATAACTACCGCAATCAACATCAAAATAATTAACACTATAAGTATATGAAGTGTTGTAGAATATAAATTTCTTTAAAAAATTATTTTGTAGAATATTTGCTTTTTACATGTGCAAATATATAGTCCACCTAGCATATTTGACTTTTGTACATAAATATGCATATTTTATTGTTATTATGCAAAACGGTTTAGGGTGTTTAACTCCGTCTAAACACCGTTTAAACGGTCTAAACGCTAAACAAAGGGTGACCGACTGTTTACCGTTTAGTGTTTAGGATAACATTGGTACCGCGCGGTGGGCAAGTACACGCTGGAACGTGGCACACTCGGCGTTGCATGCACTCACGCCTAGTAGCGTTACCTCAGCGTATTGGGGAAGAGCGCCGAGGGAAAGGGTCCATTTTTGGAAATAGTTTTCCCAAGGGTCTATTTGTAGAAATAGTTTTCTGAAAGGGCTATTTTGAAAAAAAAATCACGAGATGTTCGTTCCTCGTCCACTGTCGCTGCTCTTCAGTCAGGTAATGACCATAATTCGATCTCCAACCACATACACTTTTAATACAACATTTTTTAAATACGATACGTGCTTTAATAATACTATTTGTAATGACTCCTCTTTGCTTTAAGCACGTATCGTATTTAATAATACTTATAAGCTCATCTCACATTTCGAGAAGTCAACAAGTTATAAGTTTGACCAGATATATAGAAAATAATATTAACATTTGTGTCTCTAAACATGTTTGTTATGAAAATATATGACATGATTAATCTAATAATATTTATTTAGTACCATAATTATTAATATTTTTTAATATATATTTGATCAAATTTTAAAGTGTTTGACTCCTCAAAATGCGTGATGTGTACTTATTTTGAGACAGAGGGAGTATGTGGCAGCGAACAACAAAATCTCGGCTGGTGCTGCAAACCAACCCGTACGCTTTCCGTTGATCGAGCAAACCGCTCGGCTCAATCAACTCCGATCTGACCACGCAACGTCCGTCCGGCAGCCAGCAGCTACACACACAACAGCCAGCAGCCAGCCACGCATATCGATCACATCGGCGTGACCAGACCGCCCGGCCGTTTCATAGCTACTCACACGCATGGCCACTTTGCGGGATGATCGCGCAACCATGCATCCGTGTGGGTGTAACACGATGGACGGTCATTGCCGCCACATTTTGGGCTCATCATCATCATGATTCATGACCGAGACCTCGCACTGTCACGTCGTCATCACCAGACGCCCTAGGTACCCGGCACGTCGAGCGCTGGAAGCAACACTATCATCGATCATGCTGCTAGTACTACTAGCTAGACTAATCCTGTTGCCAATTATGGTCGTGCCGTGTGCAACCACTCTGCAAAAGCTAGTGCATCATGCTGGCCTGTTCACGACATGACACCACCCCTCCTCGATCGGAAAACAATGGTCAATTCCGCCAACGTACGTACAAGGTTAGCTTAATTTGGGGCTAATTAAAATGGTCACCATCGACATCGATCATCATATATGGTACAAAGAAAGAATACATTGTATTTCCAGTTTTTTTTCGCGATGACCACACGGTGTCGGTGTGGCAAATGGCCGCGACATGCACGTTGCTCATCAGACATTACTACCTCTCACATCAACACCAGCGCGACGTACTCTGTTCCCTGCCTAATCCTGTTGTGTGCAACTAATCTTCTTCTGCTGCTATGCCATTGACCAATTGCAAGGAAAAAGGCATCTAGTACACGTAGCCATTTAATCTGTGAATTTGTTGAGAACAAAGAACACAGTCCATCTGTTCTTATTCCTGTCATCCGTAAAAAAATCAATCATAAGAATCGGCCACGTCCGTACAAAGTTACATGCTCGAATCGCCGTCACCACCTCATATGGTACAAATTCAAAGAAAGAATGGAACCGAATTGAAAAGCAGCTACCAGTGGCAATGCATGCAGCTAGCTAGTGTGTGATCGATGTGTCACGGCACGCCGGGCCCCACCGCGTCTCCCTCCTCTTGACAGCGCCGCTCCACCCACCAAATCGGCAAATCCCCCCCGCTAATCATCCCCTCCGCCGCCGCTCCCTTCCAACGCACTCCACACTTTTTCTCCCACACGCACAAAAGCCACACTCCTCTCTTAGCTGGCCATGTCGACCCATCCATCCCCACCGTCCGATCCGTCCACCAGCCACCTAAGCAACAAGCTACTAGTTGGGCTTCCGGCAGTTGGCGCGGATCTCGCCGCTGGACCCGGTGAGCGGGCTGATGTTTCCCATCTTGATCATGGCGGTGACGAAGTCCCGCGAGAAGGCCGCGGCGTTGCGCGCGTACTGCGCCGTGACGCCGTCGACGCCGCCGCCGGCGCCGAAGAGCTCCTGGTCGGAGTGGAGGAGTCCGAACTGCCCCACGACGTTGCGGAAGTAGCCGTTGTCGAAGCGGACGGGGCTGCTCGCGTCGAGCGGCGCCAGGTTGCCGTCGGTGCCGCCGCTCTGCGCCGCGCAGATCTGCCGCCGCTTCGTCGCGAACCCGGTGTTGATGTTGGTGTCGTTGTACACGCGGGAACGGAACGTGGTGCAGCGCGCGGAACCCACGGTGTGCGCGCCGGAGAGCGCCACCAGGTCCCGCGAGTCCAGGCCCTTGGACGCGAACGCCGAGATGAGGGTGGCTGCCGAAGAGGACGGGGAGGGGAGGTTGCTGTTCGCCGCCGCCTGGCTCGCCGTCCGCGTGTCACGACGGCCCAGCGGCACCGTCCACGTCGGACCGCTCAGCTGCACGTACCATTGAATTAGTTTTAGTATGAAATACGTATATGTATACGTACGTACCAAATTGGAGTGAAACCAAATTCAAACGAACTGGCTAAATTATGCTTGGTTCATTGGCATCAGCATGCATTGGATCCGCATGCGGAAATCTCGAGTGCCATGGGATGCAAGTTGCTACTGACCTACTGTGGCTGGAGTGCAGCCGTGCAGGCAAGAACAGTGGGCGCATGCTCGGCGGGCGTTTGGCGACAAAACGGGCTCGCTCAGATCAGGAAGCATCCGTCGTGCTGCCTAGGCGGTTGGTGAGGGCTCTGGCTGGCTGGCCCCCACGTCGCCTGGAGCATGTTTGACGGGTCCAATCGAGTGCATGCACGGTGAACAAGAGCAAGCTTTTTACCGGTGGGCATGCTTACGGTGATTGCCTGATTGGTGGCATGCAATATGTGGTACATACGGGGTGTCGGCAGGTGCTGGTGTAGGAGTAGCTAGAGGCATGATGGAAATCGAAGGAGAACGAAGAAGAGAAGGTAACTGACCAGGTTGACGCCGTCGCGGGCTGCGAGGGCGAGGATGTCGGCGCAGGAGACGGTGCCGGGGCACGCGGCCTCGACCTGGGACTTGATGGAGTCGATGACCTCGTAGCCGCGGAGGGAGTTGGCGTTGGGCCCCGCGTTCTTCTCCCCCGTCAGCGTCGGCGAGTCGTCAAGCAGCACCGACGCGTCGCACCCCTGCAATGCAACGACGTACGTCCCCCTCCATGTCAGCGTCACTCCAGCTAGCGCGGCCGCGCGCGCGCGCATTCAAATGACGACGACGATGCCGCGGGAGGCGCGGCACAGCACCTGTAGGCGAGAAGAATTGAATGGTGCGCGCGGTTACCTGGACGAAGCAGTCGTGGAAGAAGAGGCGGAGGATGGACGCCCCCATCCGTGGCTCCTGCTGCACGGCGGCGGCCATGCCGGAGCGCACGATGGTCTGCAGGTTCGGGCAGCTCCCGTCGTAGAACGTCGGCGACAGCTGCGCCGCGGCGCCGAGCGCCAGCGCCAGAACGCACGCCACGGCCGCCGCCGCAACCCGCCTCAACGACAACAACGAGGCGGCGGGCGCCATGGATAATAGCTATAGCAAGCTCTCCTCCTCCTCGCCTTCCTCCTCTGTGCTGTGCGTATCTACTTGCTCGATCGACTCGGGAAGGAGAGAATGGGAGGAGTATAAGCTGATAGCTACAGCCAGTACACTGCGAGAGCTGCTGTGCCGAGCCAGCACGGCGCGCCCTGAGCTATATAGTGCGCGCGCGGTGGTTGCAAGCGTGGGCCGACACGGAACAGAGCAGCAAGCAGGGCGTGCGCGCCGAGTTCCAGTTCCAGTGTCCGTGAACCCCGCCCCAGGATGACCAAATTGCTCAGTTATTGAACACTTCCACTGCTGGAACACCGTCCTCGAACCTCTAGCAACAAGCTCGACTTTATAACCTAACTGCTCTGATATTTATATATATACATCGTCCATCATCTTGCCTTTAGAACGTACGTGCATGAACCGGATGGTGTCGCCACAGTGGTACAACATGAATGTGTTACACGGAGGTGCTTGCATTGGTATGTAACTCGATGATGCACGCTGGTACATGGAGTACAATGGTAGGTAGGTAGGTCATAGGTGAGGGCCGGCTCTACGAGACGGCGTACGTACCGAGCTGGGAACACCTAGCACAGCGGAAAGTGGGCACTGCGTTCCGCTTGTTGCGCCCTGTGCGCGCGCGCGCGACTGTCGTCAACTTTTTGGGACCGGCCGGGCACGTCGCCATCGGCCAGCAAAGGCCAAACATACATCCTCCTAGCGATCGATGCTGTACAAGAGCCGCGTACGTACCTACGCGTACCGTTGGGCTTGGGCGTATGTGCACGCGTATGATGCGCCGTGATAGCTCGTAGACCGCTTGCTTGTTTCATTTCTGTCAAGATGTGGTGTGTGTGGTTCCAGGGGTCAGCAACTGATGAACATATACAGCGGCGAGAAACACGGGGTTGAAGCATGGTTTTTTTTTATCGTTGCAAACCGCAATTTATACCGCGGTAACCGCTCAAACCGCTGCAGTCCGGTACGAAAAAATCACAGTAAAAAGTATGTAACCGAACCTACAAAACCGGAGCCAACGACTTACCGCTCGGTTTTTTTCCTCGATGCGACTGCTCCAACCACAGCTTAAAAAACCCCGTTGAAGGACGGACTCCCTCCGTAAAAAAATCATTTTAAAAATCATAGGACAGATTAGCAACACGGTGCACCACCAATGTTTTTATTCTACCTTTCATGCCTTGTTTGAGATTCATAATGGAATAATAGACCCTGCTGTCCTACCATTTCATTTCAATATACCTGACACAAACTTCTTTTTGAAAGTAACTGTATATGAATATTACGAGTAGTACGTCAAGATCCACACAGAATATACAAGCCATAAACCCTCCTTGGAACATCATACTTTGTCGAAAATTCTGATGCATGCTAACTGTTCTCTACGACAGAAGAATTATTAAACAAACTGATGCCTTTATTGTGAGTGCTCTCCCTTATTCAGGAGTCCATCCTGGCTTGTGATTCACGTTGTCATTCAGCAAATAAAGCAAGATCAGAGAGACAATGATCCTGTTTTACATACTCTGCCAAGCTATCTGTCCCCGACACATATGTAGCTGCAACAAATTGATATGGACAAAGTTCACGTGCATGGCTCTCATCAGTAACCAAATATTCTGGACCGACGGTTGTTGGGGGGATAACACCAAGTAGAAACACACATATACGTACGATATGCATCCATGTAAAACAATATAATATAGCGTTAATTCCCTCGCGAAAAGAAATGCAATAATTTATGCCTGCACATCAAGATCCAATTATGTGATATTGTCGAGAGTATAGAAAAACAATGAACATGACGTACTACGTAGTATCAATATGTAAATCAGAGGAGCATCAGCTTTAATCATTCGGCCGGATTGAGAGCAAAAGGTCTCTGGGACACATTGAGTTGGCTGTTGCTGGTAACTACTACAGTAGCATCTAAAAATCACAATCATTCAGATTGTCAATCATTGCTGCGTAGGACGTACGATCGAGTTTGCATTGCTTGGCATGCTGAACTGGAATCGATGCGCTGCATCCACGGAATCGATAAAACTAGATATTGTTCTGGAGTGCCTTGGGCCCTCGTAGATGTAGGAAATAAGTAGGTCAATGTTACAAATTAGTAACATATTTTTGTCCCTCATGAGAATGCTTTGGCCTCAATGTGGGATTCACATCATCATAGCTTTTGAAATCACTAGCGAGAAAACATTCACTAGCTAGATTGAGATGCACTGCAATATTATCTTGTTAATTCTTATGCTCACGCTTTTTTTTACTAGCGGGGTACACAGGGTCCACCACATAAGGGCAATATAGCAAATTTCCCTCATCTTCTTTGTCATCTTCACTTCGCCATTCCATATCTTTTGCTGGTCACATGCATCCCCCTTTTTGTCACCTCTGGTGGGCTCTGGCAACCCGTCAGAGTGTTCATTTTCTGTTGGTCTAACAAAAAGTTCATTTTGTTTTGAGTCTTGAAAGGGTAGTTAAAAAAGCCCCATATTTTTAGTAATGTTTTTATGTTATTAACAAAATTATTAAGTTTAATTACAAAAATATAGCCGAATAGTAGGTTGGATGGACGGAAACTTAACTTTCACCAATCCAATGGATAAATATTATTTTTTTAAAAAAAATCTTTTCCAACTGAAGAACCTATTTTCCTTCATTGGATAAAAATAATTTTCATCCACCCAGTTGATGGAACTCAAATTTTGTCTGCCAAACGGATGATCAGGCTATTGAATTTGTGGAATAATTTGTATTAAAAAATAATTACCCCTTGGCAAGTGGAAACCAAGCACATCGTTCTCAGTCCACTAAAACTTGAAGAGATGAGTGTTGAGGATATTAGGAGGTTAATTGATATGGCACGGTTGAACGTAGAAGGCAACCAACAGTGTGTTGACAACTTGACATTGTCACTTCTTGAGAACATTTACTTTTAAAGATAATAATTTTGATTGAATAAACCCGAGTGGAAGTTTCTCATCCTCGGTTCAATTCCTAATTTTAAATTTTGTTATTGTAAATTCACAATGTAAACAATTGAAACTAAAAGTTCTCAAATCCATTTCTGAAATCTGAACTCAAACCCCAATGTTAGACTATAAAAATCCAACTATCCTAAAGTGTTCGATGCTGACTCAAAAGTTTTTTCTATTCTCTAGTGAATAGAGATATGAAACTTAAAGCTGCCAAAACATTTGCACAGGGAAAAATGAACCAGTATTACCTGGTCTACGCGTGCTCAACTACATTTATACAAAATTATAAAGCTGCCTGTTTATCCCAATAATATGCAACAACTAGCTAGTTGAGAATAACCGCCCTGTTGCAAAAGCACAGATACAACCACTACATTCTTAGTTCTCCTTTTCAGTTCAGTATAGTTTAGCAGTATAGTTTGGTAGGCACAGGTGTCTGAAATCCATTTCTGAAACTAGAAGTTCTTAACTCCATTTCTGAAATCTCAAATCTAATGTTGACTATGAAAATCCAACTATCCTAACTGGGAAGTGTTCGATGCCGACTCAAAAGTTTCTCTAATGATAGAGATATCAACTTAAAGGGGCCAAGACATATGCAGAGGGAAAACCAACCAATATTACATTGTCTACATGCTCAGCTACATTTATAAAAAGAGGCTTTCTATGGTGCTTGAAATTTCCTCCCATTTCCTCCCTTGAATTGTATTTTTTGAAAACAAGGGTATGTTGGTCTTTTTGACGCCCACCTCAGGACCCCGACCCCGAGCCCGACCCCCGACCCCGACCCCGACCTCCCGCGCCCCTCCACAACGTGCGTCGTCGCCCTGTCCACCACCGCCCAGATCTCTCCCTCATCCCCGGTGGCCCTGCTGCGCCGCCGCCTGCGCCCCGGAGGAGCTGCCGTGCCCCCGCCTCCCCTTCCGGCGCGAGGTCGTCAAGGCGCTCCAGCTGCTGGCGCTCGCCTCCGTCGCCTCCTTCTTGTGGCCGCCGACATTGTACTGCCCCGTCCTCCTCGCCGTCGGCCAGTACCTCAACTTTAAGTGAGTAACGGAATCACGCACTCAACTGCTGTCTTTAGCGTTCTCGGTTTAGCAAGGCGCCGCCGTTCATGATCCATCCCGTGCAAATGAGGTTGCTATTCAAAATCAGTACATTGATTTCTGCCTTTGCTGAATAATTTGATTTGAAAAGATATGGAATATGAGAACACTTGCCCTTTCATTTATTCTGAACATGCACCTACAATTTGTCATGTTGGTTATAGTATGCATCCATGCACATGGCAGTATTTTTGATGTATGCTGATCATTAATCTTGTATCAACATATTTAGCACTGTACATGTTTACATTATTTGCATTGTACATGTTTACAATTATTTGCACTGTACATGTTTAGCAGATCATGAATGTTGTATCCACATTTATGAAACATGTGCCTTGCCTTATGTGGCTCGAAGAGCTCTATATGTTTTGTATGTAGCATTTCATCTTGCAATGTAGTAGTGTCTACTTGCATTTGAAATGTCGAAGTGTCAAGCTAAAAATGTGTTCAATACAGGTTCGTGCACTAGGTGCCTGCTATCAAATTGCAAGTTTTTTCTTTTATATGGAAGTATATTTTTGTTTCTTTTCAGGGGGAAATGTCAAATGAAAATTCTTTGCTGGAGTACCGTGAAATAGTTATGAAGCTGTTTAACAGTGAGGACGAAGGATTCGAGTTTTACAATGAGTACGCTTATGAGAAAGGATTTAGTGTGAGGAAGGATTACTGCGAGTGGGACAGCGACCACATTGAGAAGACCCTTCGCAAGTTTGTTTGCAGCTGTGAAGGTTTCCGAGAAGAGAAGCACCTGAGGAGGGAGATCAAGAAGCGGAGGTCGCGGAATATCACTCGCTATGGATGTCGTGCTAAATTTGTGATTGCACTGGATTATGACACAGAGCAGTGGTATGTGAAGGATTTCATCGACGAACACAACCATCCAATGATTGATGCAGACCTTAGTTGTTTTCTGCGTTCTCATAGAAAAATCACTGATGAGCAGAAAGCAGAGATTGTGCATCTGCAGATTTCTGGGATCCGGAAACACCAGATAGTAGACACTATGCTAAAGCGGTACGGTGGCTATGATAAGCTTGGATTTACAGCAAAGGACCTGTACAATTTCTGCCAACACAATAAGTTGCAGACACTCTCCGGCGGTGATGCTCAAACAATCATCAATTACTTGAAACATCAGAAACGTATAGATCCAGATTTTCACTTCAAGTACAAGACTGATGGGAGAGGACATCTGACGGGAGTGCTCTGGTGCGACTTTCAAAGTCAGATGGATTATAGAGCATTCGGTGATGTCGTCGTATTTGATGGCACTTACAAAACGAACAAATACAACCTGCCGCTTGTTCCATTTGTAGGGGTGAATCATCATAAAGGTACAGTTCTATTTGCTTGTGGAATTGTTGCTCATGAGGATACTGGGTCATATGTTTGGCTGCTTAGTGAATTCAGTCAAGCCATGTCGCAGAAACATCCAGTGTCTGTGATCACCGACGGAGACCTTGCAATGCAAAAGGCAATCAGTATTGTGTGGCCGAATTCATCGCATAGGCTTTGCGGATGGCATATTGAGAATAACATCGTCAGTAACATTAAGGACGACAAAGTGAAGGAAGGGATTAGGTGTTTTCTCTATGATCGTTGCTCTATAGAAGAGATTGAGAGGAAATGGTTGGAATTCTTGGATAAGTATGCCGTTACAGATAAGGAATCGTGGCTATATCAGATGTATGAGAGGAGGGAAGTCTGGTGTGCTGCATATCATGCTAATAAGCGTTATTTGGGACTGAGGAGCAACCAGCGTAGCGAGAGCCTACACTCTAGGATTCAGTTTAATCTAGATCAGAAAATGACACTGGTAGAGCTGTTACAACACTTTGATAACTGTCTTGAAAAGCTGCGCATTAGAGAAGCGCAACTGGACTATAATGCAAGTTACAAGCCATGCTTGGAAGCAGATGCTTCAATTATTGTGAATGATGCTGCAGGAAGGTTCACACCAGGTGTTTTTCATGCTGATGTGCATTACAGTCTAAAAGCAGCCGAGAAGTGTTATTTCATTGAGGAAATGGATGGCTATAACATAGTTGTGTATAAAATTGGAAGGGTTGATAAAGGAGACAAACGATACTTGGTGAAATGTGAGTTACAGATATGTGATGATGAGGACTTGTTGAAGGAAATTTCATGTTCTTGTCTAAAGTTACAGTCCCTTGGAACCCCATGCTCACACATCTTCTTTGTGTTGGGCCTTCGGGGAGAAAGTAAGCTTCCAGACTGCTGTGTTTTGGAAAGGTGGACGATGGATGCAAAGCGTGGATTTCCTCCTACAAGGAAGAGCACCATGTATGACTATTCTGATAGCGTGCAGAGGTACCATGAACTACACAATATTAGTCAAACAGCATCCTTCGCAGCATCTCAATCAATTGAAGCATATCAACGGCTCAAGCGTGTTCTTGAAGAGGAAGCTGCTATGATCCCTACAAATAGAGGAGATGGTGGAGGCAAGAGGTTTGGTCCTGTGCTCCCACAAGCCCATGATGTTGATTCTGCGGAGGACTGCAATGTCTTTGATCCCATACGTGTGCCTGGAAGAGGGGCCCCAAAGAAAAAGTTGAAGTCTAGTTCAGATAGATCTTACAAGAAATGTTCACGTTGTAAAGAAGAGGGTCACAATCGGCGAACATGCCCCATGAGAGATGAGGTAAGCTAAGAGTAATTGTCATGAAAGCTAAAAAATGTTGGTCCATGAGCCATGTGTATTAATGGCTATTGTTCCTCTTCATTTGTAGGAAACAATGCTCCCTGAGGATGTGTTGGATAAATGATTTGCAAAAGGTAACTAAAACTTTCTAGTATCATCCAATATGATTTTGTTCATATGAACTGAATTTGGGCAACGTAAATTGTGACTACTGTTGTGGTACAACATCCATTGTACCCCTTATCATTTTTGGCTTCAAATGGGATATAACCAGAATTTGGATCACTTGTTTTCCAGAATTTTTGAGTTAAATATGTTATGTCTTTTTTCCAGTATTGATTCATATTGTCAGATGTTTAGCTCCTCATTTATTAGGTTTAGTGCCAATTAGCATAAATATGTTATAGGAACAAATTGGGGAGAGGTCTGAGTAGTAACTTTTCTTCTCCCTCACGTGACAGATCAAGCTGTCCCGACGACGGTTAATCAGGATGATATGCTGCTTGAACTCAATAATCCTCCTGCTCCGGTTGTGACCACTGCTATCCTTCGCAGTGCTTAAGAGGTTTCCCCTTCAATAATAGAAGGGCTGGTCTGGGTATTTTTGTTGAAAACTTGCAGGTTCAGCCAGCTACCTTCAGGTGCTATAGCTTTGGTCCAGCTTCTCAACTCCAGGGATTTCTGTGATCACAAGTGCTGAAAATAGATAGATCACATAACTGTACTGCAGCACTATCCTCTGTACCCCTTGAATTCTCAAGGATCCTAGCAGCTTCATGCTGCTGATGAATGAAAGTTTGTTGTCAAATATTTTTTCTTCCCTTCTTCTTACATATGTTTCCTTGAATAGTCCAGTTGATCTGGGAATACTGATAGGTAGTTTCCCAAAAAAATTCCTTTTGCAAGGCGGAATTGATCGTTGCACATCTGAAGCACGTTTTCTGTTTTGTCGCTGCATTTGATGTTGATCGAGAATGCAAAAGTTAACATACCGTTGTTAACATATCTTTGGTAAGTTACCACATGGATATGCAACGTATTAACGTCAAGTTAACATATCGTACCTTGGGAAGTTAATATGCCTGGCCATGGGGAAGTTAACATGCTTGGCCATGGGGAAGTTAACATGCCTTGCCATGGCAAGTTTACATACCATACCATGGCAAGTTAACATACCACGGATTCCGCTAGCATCCCTTGCCGCGTAAGTTAACATACCATGGGTATCCTAACATCCCTTTAACGTTAGAAGTTAACATACTATGTTAGCATGCCATACTGTCGCAAGTTACCATACCCTGCTGTGTTAACGTGCCTTACCCTGGAACGAACATATGTTTACAAAGCATGGCATCGAAGGTACCGAACAACTTCATGTAGGGTAGATACTCAACATACCCAACGATGTCATACAAGAAGGTTTACAATTATATTGTTCCAAGCTCATACTGACATATTTTAGGTACAGAACTAAATGGTTCATACACATACATATCACCATAACTACGTGCTTCATACATAGGTTAAGCTATATAGATAAGTATGTTAACATCGTAGAACTTCAACACAAAACAGGCAAGGCTGATATCATCTTTATCCAGTGCAGCTCCTGTTATCTTCAGACCCACTTCAAACCCACCAGAACACCTGAAGATGTTGGTTGACATCTTCACCAAATGGCAGGTACTCAACACTCCTAACCAGGTCAAAGAAGACCCGCTCAGCTCCAACTTCGACATAGCGCGCGCGAAGAGCTGCAGCCACTTCAGTGTTAGGGCACATGATGAAGCCATGACACCGAGTTGGATTAACAGCTACCCTGAAAATTAAGGGGGTAAAAACATAGTTACAAAGTGAAATAACATATTATCAGAAGACAATCACCAAAGTATTTACAGTTGACCAACATTGCAAATAGTCATTCGCACGAAAATGAAATTTGTTTAATCTCTACAGAAACTTTAACATTATTAAACTTTTTCAATTTTGCAGAAATTCATGTTACACTCCAATTTTATACACATCTGAGCCTCAAATTATAACTACAAACTATAGACAAATAAAATGAATTAAAAACAAGTGCAAATGGAAGTAACAGATTTGTTGGGGACCAATGAAAACCCCTCAAATCCAGAACCAACTACAAAGATTTTTTACATAGATTGTCAGATTTCTTTGGTGATGTGCAACTCCATCAAATGAAAATGCAAATTCCAAATACAGTTGGTAAACTCCAATGTTATACACATCCCAGGCTCAAATTACAAACAATTTATAGTGATGATAAACTGTACATACAATGTATAAGAACTGTAGATAGATCATACCTGAAGAAAGGCACATTTTCAGTAGAAACCAGCCTCGCCAAGGCACGGATGGTTGTCATCCAGCGGTTCTGGATTCCATTGCCATCAGTTGGAGACCAAGCTAGAATCAAGCGGTTCTGAGGGCCATCTTGGATGCCAAGATAGTGCATATTCTCCCTTGTCACCGGCAGATTGAACCTAGTAAATGCATTGTAGCTCAAGGCAGGGTGCTGCGAAATATATGAAAGATCACATCAGAAACAGGGGAATTAAAACAAACAGTTATGAAATATGTACACAAACATAACAGAAGGTCTGGAAATATTTCCAGAAATTGTATTCTCATAATTATTTGATCTTCTAACAAAATCACGTAACATAATTTTCTACAGAAGACCATAATAAACTACGAAGTAATTGAACTGTACCATGGGAGGTATCCTCCTTCGATCAAAACCTCTCTCAAGAAGCTCATCAGCCTGTAAAGTAGGGAGCATAAAAAGTGTAAAATATAGGTGACAGGTGGTTTTAGCAAACACAATGACCAAATAAATTGAAATGCAGCATACCGTGAAGTCTAGCCTCCTGTAGTCCATGAGCACCCTACAAGAAAACCCTACAAGTCTGTGATTGTGACAAAACAAATTTGGTACCAACTATTTGCGTTATTTGAAAAACTAAGATCAACAATAGAAATGAACTGAAAACGTTTTGAGGACAGCAGGGTAAATACCTTCACTTGAGGAAAAAGGCACAGCCTGAAAAGTACAAGACAAGGATTAGCCAACATAAATGAACCAGATGATGAAGAGAAGAAAAAATAGGAGGAATGAGAGAGATGGCAATCAAGATGAAACAGAAAGAAAGAAGGAAAGGAAGAAACTTTATTTGGCTTACAACGAAACACATTAAAAAATGGGAAAAGAAATTTCTTTTTAGTTCCAAGAAAGAACACTGTAACGTGCTTCATCCATTGCTCAATACTACAAGAGTATTTCTTTTGGATGATCAAGAAATAAAAACACTCACTACCTACATGTTCACACGCACAATACATCAGAAAAGAAAATGCAAAACTTCAAATGCTTTCCACTCGTTCTATCCCTAAGTAGAATCAAAATGGTTGATACACTAACTACCTATCACAGAAGAGAAATGCAGTAGGGAAACAAAATCAGATTACACGCTCACCTATTCTTCGGCTTCTCCTGAGATCAACAGCAAGAGAAAGGGGGAGAAACAGGGAGAAGCAAGGTGTGAAATGCACGCAAGGGGTAGAAATACAGCAGCAGTGAAGGGGCGCGCCTATCGAGGCTCGACGGTTCCACCGAGGCTGCACGGTTTCCCTTCCACTACCGAGCCGACGCGGTGGGCACTCCGACGGTTGATATTCTAGGGAATGGGCCACCAAACCATGGGCCTAACGGGGCCTAACGGGTAAATGGGCCAAACTGCAAAAATAGAAACATGAAATTGATATAGACCAGGGGGGCACAACGCGAGAACGAACACCGGCGGGGCGGCCGGACGCTCGCAGCGGCGAGCCACCTGACCAGGCACGTCCGAGCAGTGACGACCCGGCCAACCATCCTCCAGGTCTGGAGCGAGATGGCGAGAGGGGTCATAGAATTGGGGCGCAGCAGAGGCCTAACCTAACCCTAGATCTAAAGGAACAGAGGGTGGCAACTTAGCTTAGGGACTGCGGCCGCCGTTGCCCGGGGCCGACGTCAGGAGATCAGCCACCAACCGGATCCGGCGCCTATCGCCGTCGGCACCGTGGACCTCGCGTGTGCGGGACCCAGCACATTAGGGCACCAACGAGCGACGCTCGCTCGACGAAACTGCGCCTGGCCACGGCCTCATGCAGGTCCGGCGAGCAAAGGTCGGCGGTGCCATCTCCTCCCAGCGCGCGCCGCATCGCCCTCTCCTCGCCCGGCAGCCGCCCTCGAAAGAGGAAAGAGGGGAAGAGAAGAATAACTGGGGTTTGGGGTGGCTGCGGCGGACGCCCGTTTAGACCTGGGTCGGGGGCAATGGCAGCCGTCGATGCCACATCCGACGGCTATAGCTCATCGGAGGAAAGTGGGCCTTATGGGCCGGTTTCAAAATGGCCCAGGTTTATAGACGATTTGGGCCAGCCCATCAGTGTTTTATTACTCTCACCGGCCCATTTAGCTTCTTTGCAGCGGCGTCGCACTGGGAGGCATTTAGTACCACCCCGGAAATAGAGCAGGGAGTATCCCAGCTTAAAAGGGGAGGCGTGCCTGTGCTTTCGAAATCCGAAATGCCTTCATCCACTACTGCTTGCTATGCTATGGGGCTTAATGGGCTGGCCGGCCTACTCGGGCTCCCGCTCGCTGGGCTTCACGCTCGCCAGTTGAGCCTGTTGTGGCCTGGCTTAGCCCTACACAGCCCCATAGCACAAAATTTTTTTTAATCAAAAAAATCCTCTCTTTTTATGCAAAAAACAACATCCCCAGTAACATAATCGACCTCAGTCCACAAATGATTGGATTTTACCATAAATTCTTGCGAAATCTGAACACATCAGTACCGAAACATGGATCACCAAATATTTGTTCAAACACACGCATCCAAACTACAAGCTAACTTTATGAAAAAACATAAAAAACTTAGTCTCATTTCAAACAAAAAATTAATTCAACCTAACAATTTTGTAACCCTCCTAACAATGCAACGTGCTTAGATGCCGTCAGGACTATCCCCTGGAGTATTGACATCACGGAACGTATCGCCTTCTTCTTCTTCTTCTCCGTAATTGTAGTAGTCGAAGTCCTCCTTTTCCTGCATTAAGTTGTTTACATGTTATTATAACATCAATAGTTGCATTAACAAGATTATTTGTAAATAGAAACCAATACTCACATCTTCAGGTCCCACTAGGTATAGATGACAAATCTTGGTCATTGCTTCTACATGAGCACGCACCAATTCATTCACCTCCTTGTGGCCAACAATCCTTGTTAAGCCATACCCAATTGATGGTGTACTCCCTGGACCGGGATTAAGGTAGTACACCTCTGCACCTCTGTTGTATCCAAAACATCTCAAAGATTTCTCCATCAAATCGAAGTCAACAATGCCTGGCTCTATAATGTTAAACATGCCAATATTTTCTTCCCTATTGTCATAGTACTTGTTCAGATCCGGATAAAGTTCCTTCACTATGTGCACCTTAAATCGCATTACAACATCCTGCGTGTATATACATTCCACAAATAAAGATGATTTGCCTATTTTAACTTTGTACACAACAAGTAAGAAAAAAAGAACATGTACCAAGCGACATTCGTTGTCCATTAATATATTCAGGCTTGTTTTGGGTATGTGTATCACATCTTCTCCCTGAAAGTGCAAACATTCAGATAGTATAATAGATAAGATTAACTAGGTTTATTCATGCTAGACAAAGTGCAAAAAAATAAGATGTCTGACTATCGTGGTTACCTCAGCTTTGTAATTGTGACTGAACTCCTGAATCATGTGCTTCACCCTTGATACGTCGTTCTGCAAATCTTCAAATTGTAACCTTGCTTGCTTGTTCCATGATTCAACAGTAAGTTCGTGTTTACTTACGAACTCATCAATTTCCTTACGGGTCTGTAGCAACGCAGTATATGCGATAGCACTTTCCTGTTTTATCATGGAGGCAAAGAGTGCACGTTGATCACGTAGCGCTTTCTTGAGCTGGCCAACCTGTTCTTTTTCGATTCTTTTGGCCAACTCAGAAATCTCTTTCTCTTGTTCTTTTTCCACTTGGTGACGCTGAGTCGAGATGTCGTTATCAGTGTGTTCATAATCCTTAATCTTCTGGAGGTAAGACTTTGTAAGCTCAAGTCTGATCTTTGAATACTCAGCGTTAAAATCCATCCTACGTTTTGAAACCTTGTCCTCGATCTCTTGGAGAGACCTCAAAACTTGATCCATCACACCTAGGAATTAACAAAGTAGAATAAGATGTATGGTAAGAAATATAATGAAGATCAGTAACAATGTAGTAATGCTTAGGGCTAATATTATGGACCCATTCAGATACACAATACCAAATAGGGAAGTCTACAACGTAGACATGCTTAGGGCTAATATACCTAGTCCAAAACAAAAGCATCATCTTTCAGTATTGAGGAAATAAAATAGACAAATTGTACTAATACAAGCAATTAGAGTCACAAATATTCAGCACTAATCAATCTGCCAAAGTCATAACCTAACCTGTTTATACACTTCCCACAACCATCAAAAGTATACAGACCAATGACTAATTTGATCCCAGAACCTTGACCTATCTGTATTAGAATTGATTTGTACACAGTCCATTAAAACTATACGGTAGATTGCTCACCTCGCACGGACGGTCGTGGTAGGGTCTCGAGGCCGGCAACGCCGTCAAAGCGTAGATCAGCAGCGGCGGGTGGATCTAAGAGCGCGTCGGCGATGGTGGTGCGCGGGCTAGGTCTAGGGCTTGTGAAGGCGCGGGTGGGGTCAGGTCGACCTTTATAGGCGCCAGGGAAGGCCTCAACGTGCGGGTCCACTGCCAGTTCGGTGCGGGGGGTGCGGCCGCACATGTGGCACAGACTCAAAGTTCGAGTCCGGCTCCCTGGGGAGGCGGGAGGAAGGGGGTGACGGGCGGGCCCCGCGTGTCAGCGTCCCACGGTGAAGGATTCCTAAGTGGACAGGTGGGCCCTCTCCCATCGAAGCTATTAGCACACATGCCTCAACCCGTTATACGCGCAAATTCAGTGTCCCCCCTCACGTTCTCAGAACCCTAAAGGGCGCAGGCCGAGAGGGCGACGCGGCAGGCGGCGGCGGCATCCGGCAACCATTCCCCCTTCGTTGCGATGTCTCAGGGCTCATCAAGTAGGGTTGCGCGGATAGGTTTGGAGGCAATGGCGATGGAGCCAAGCGGGTTGCCATTGATTCAATGCCCGATCTGCAAGAAGGAGCAGGTGTTGGAGCGTGTATCCAAATCGGATCAGAACTACATGGAGAGGTACTTCAAATGCCCCAAGAAGTACATCAAGGTGAGCAAAAACAATTCGCTTCAATTTTTGGCTTATCCTTTTCCTCGAATTTATGTCTCAGAGCTTTGGCAATGGTTATCTATTGCAGAACCCTCTGTGTTCCTACTTTGTGTGGGGAGATGATTACGCTAGACATCTTGAGAGGAAAGGCTTCATTGGAAATGAGCAGGCGAGACAGTATTTACAGAAGCAACAAATGCTAAGGCAAGAGGTTGCAGCTGAACGTTTGAAGCAACAAATGACGCCAAGGGAGGTACCAGATACTGCCCAGTTGCTGGAGGACCTACGGATGTTGAAGATGGAGTTTGTTTCTCATAGACAAGTTGTGCAAAGGAATATGCAGATACTGATGACATGGGGAAAGATAGTTGTTGCTCTATGTACTGCCACTGCAGTCCTTGTACTCATGCATGTTGTGTTAGGAGTTGGCAGCTGATGGTTTAGTAGTATTGGAGTGCACTTTGAACAAGTGTACTTTTGTGATGCAGTAGCAGTGTCAGTTTCCATATGAATAGTATGTGATGTCTATGTTTAATGTGATTTAGTACAATTTGTATCAAATCGGCATCCATGACAAATTTAATCCAACATGTCTTACACAATTCAGGATGGCATAAAGAAAATAAAAAATAAATGGAGCTTCAGGCATGGGGAACCATAAGTTTATGTAAATTGTGATCCTAGTTAGGCTGATAAGGGCTACTGAGCAGCTTCCCTGGTTGCTGCTTCCGTTTGTTAACGCGATTAGCGATATATTCCGTATTGAATTGACCTACTACAGTAGTAGTATCAGCTTTTCTCCTTGAGGGTTGACCTCTTTTCCTAGATGCAGCTCATGTAACTTGTGGAGTACTCCCTTGTTCAACTCCTGTTACAAGTGCAGATCCTTCTTCAGCTCCTGGAACTTTTGTAGATCCTTCATCAACCCTATTCTTTCGTGGCCGTCCTCTTGGTCTTCTCGTCAATGATTTTGCCGGGGCTGTTTTGTCTTCCTCTTTGCTTCCAGTTCCCGTTATTGTTATATTCAAATCGCCTACATCAGTATCCTGTTGATCCCCCTCATCACGTAGTTCGGGATGTTCCACCAAGTACGCTTCCTTCTAAGTAATTGGCAACAGAAAATGTTAAACAAGATAATTTTCTGCAGCCTGGAACAAGGTGTTTAAAGAGATTTTTTGTAAAAAGCAGGTAATAAATGCACATACCATGATAGGTTGTTTGTATGATTGCATCCGAATTCTATTGCGATCAGAATGCAGCAGCCTCGTGCATATCTTGAAGCAATAACTTTCCATGTCCACCTGTACATGAGACAATTAGTGGACATCGTCACATATCAACTTTTGTTTCATTATGTATAATTTGTGAATTAACAATAACTACAAGACTCACACTTGTGAATTGATGAGCCATTTTCTGTCCATCCCATGCCAGAATGTATTGTATTACAAACGCTGCACATGTATAACTGCAACGTAGCATATCATGAGTAACTGGAATACATCATTATTATACAAAAGGAATAACTAGATTACAACATTAGTATACACAAAAGGAAAAGGAGTACTTGTTATGTTGTCTCGGTATGTCTATATATGCAATTATTTTCCAATGGCGCAAGTTAAATGGATTGTCAATCCTTTCTGGACCGAAATTTCGACGCAACATTATATGCTTTCCACCTATATTGAATGGTTACATACATGAGAAGTTTGATAATTTGCTTGTAGATGCGTGCTTAAAAATTGGTACATACTTACCATTGTCTTCTCTAGTTCTTCATTTCGTATGCCTAAAGATTCAAGGATCTGTACCTCTTTCTTTATAAAGTTTAGTACCAGGAGAGCCCAGTGGATGCCATTAATGTTCATGGGAACGAATACCTGTAAGTTAACAAACAAGTTTGAATGCATGGCTTCAAACCAAACAGGTGACTTTTCTTGTAATTTTAGAAAATCATGAGATAATAAAACAAAAGAAAATCAGTAGTACGTACCAAATGTTTTCCTTTACACTTTTCGGCAATCCGCTTCATATATCTTTCGTTTCGGTTCCAGTTTGGTCCCAACTTTTGAGAATCAAACGCATGAATGAATGATGCAGACTCATTCTCAATGTTGCTCAAATTGACATATGCATTTATTACCTACAAAGTGTGGATATATTACGAGTGCGCATGTTTTTTTTCTGACAACATAGATCTGAAAGAATGTTACCTCTTCTATTATATATTTCTCTGAGACATTTCTGAGCAATTGTCCCGCGTTAATCATAATGCCATCTATATCTACTACCCAAGCTTTCTCGTAACTCCTTACTACGAACATGGCAGCTTCTCTGTCTATTGAAGAAATATCGAAATTGTCGTCAATAATTGGCTCTCTTGGTTTGATATGCATTGTATTGGGGTCGGCCTGCTGCTCCATGTTCATGTCCTTCATTTCATTTCTTCCATTGGCTGCATCATCGTCTAGTTTACCCTGCACCTGGTGGAAACGTGTGCGTGGCGTTACCTGCAAATAGTGTTGTTTGTAATATATGAAGGTATCAATTATATTGTGAGACGGGAACAATGATAAAACTTGATAACATACAATAATACCTTAACCTGTGAAGATGAAGGCATATGTTGTTGAGCATGGGGAGATTGAGACCTAGTTTGGTAAACTAGTGTGCTAAGTAGCTCACGGATTTCCTGTTATTTGACACATTAATAAAGAACTAAGCATGAAATTATGTAAAATTGAGTAATATCACGCTGGTTACCTGCATCTGATTTTGCGTTTGTTCGCGATCTGCGAATACCTTAGCTTCCAGCTGATTGAACCTATCTTCTAGGATGCTATCGTTTCTAAATGAAGCTAATTCCTTCTTCTGATCCAAAAATTTCAAATCCTGTTTGTGTTCCAATTCAATAAGTTTTTGCTCCATATGTAGGTTAAGCTCTAGTGTTGTTCGTTTCTTCCAATGTTCAAGGCTTTGCCCCTACAAATTTACCAAATATTGAATTATGCACATAAAGGAACTATGACACATAAACATACGTCATACTTACTTCTAGGTTACTTGGACCCTCGCGAGAGTAATTTACTTGTTTCTGTTGTGACATTGTTGCTTCTTTGTTTTGTTTGTTGTGTGAAGGAACTGGCGCAAAAATAATCTACAAGCAATTCATATTGTTACTTATATGCGTCAGAACATAAAGAGTTGGTGCTATGTTTGCAAACTTACCGTTCCTTTGTTGAACCCATCCTTCTCAAACGCAGTTTGTCGACGCTTGGCATTTTCTTCATCCCAGAATACCATTACTGGTGGCAGGGTTCCCTTTTGATGATATGGGATGTCATGACAGTCGCCCACTATAAGTCGCTCCCAGTACAAAAATATTGACAAATCAAAGTAAAGATGTATGTCAGAAAATAAACAATATGTAAAGTTTTTGATGTACAACATAAAAATGACCTGTAGAAGAACCAAATTTCCCTTCAGGGTTCTTTCGCTCTTATTCAGGAAAGAAGTGCATGAGTTCAACAGATGGTTCAGAGTAAATTGACCCCAATTGAAATGGTAAATTCGTTGTACATCTCTAACAGCTTCTATATACTTCCAACTGATGGTGTTCGCTGTGGTTGATGCAAGGAGGATACCAATCGTGAACAACACGAAGGCTCTAATAAAGTCATCGTCTGCTGGTCGCTCTTTATGAAGCATGTTTTCCAGATTTGTAAGGTCGATCTTGTGGTGTTCATTGGCAAACCTTAGGAACAATTCACTAGCCACAGTATCATCTTCACGCTTGGCATTTTGTTCTATATGTCGCGATAAATCATTGCCTGAAATCTGGAGTCCCATAATATTATGGACATCATCCAAAGTTAAAGTAACAATGTGACCACATATCTTGAAACCTCTTTTGCTAATGTCGTATGATTGTGCAATCTCTTGTATCATGCTTTTCCTCAAATTGATATTAGGCATTAGAAGCAGTCCCCCAAAACCAATAGACTCAATAGCTTCTACGTGTGGTTGAGAATCCTTAAATTGTTGTACGACATTATAAAATCTTGTTGGAGAGTGGAATACACGCATCTTATTATAATTCTGCAGCAACCATATGGGGATGATAAGTTGGTCAAAATGTAGAGGCAAATTAATGAAAAATAAAACTTCATATGGAGATTACCGTGCTGCAGGACCCATCTTGCTTGTTGGTAGTACGACACTTGCTACGATTGCCACCTTCATAAAATAATTCCCAGTAAGACATCCGATTGCCTTATAAATTAAAGGAGGGGTGTTTGATTTACCTGTACCCCTGTTGATCGGCGTACGGGGGGACCGCTCTCCCTCTCGTGAAGTGTCCATGCTGTATGTGCCGTGTACTAGATTCAACTTACAACAACTCAATTCAAATTTCCAAATCACGCAAGCATATCGATTCAACTTATTATGAAGTTCGAACACTCACCGAGTCACCGTAGTACGTGAGCCTATGTCATGCACATGCACATGATGCAACTTGGGCCTTGTGCGGTGGTGAGTCGGTGCGATCTCCCCGGCGCTTAGCCTGTGCCCTACGCTCGCTGCTGGTGAAGAACGGGAACGCAATGAAAGACGAGGTAGAGATTTCTGCCGGCAAAGAAATAGGAGCGCAGCAGGGCCGCAGCTGATGGAGAATGGCCAGTTCCGCGATGCAGCCACCGCCGCCGTGGGTGCAGTTACGGTTCTGCGTGATTTAGGATTTGTTTTTTTTTCAACATGGATTTATTTTTGGAATTAAACCCCGTAGACACCTATAATCGCGCTTGGTTTCCCTCCCACGTCCCCGCGACGCGCCCAAGGCCTCAGGCCCATTTCGACGGCCCATCAGGGTGTGCTGACCTTACTTTTGGAAAAAAACGTAAGTACCGTTAAATGTAATTATGGTGGCAGCTTACATTGATCCAACTTGAGTATCACAATGGTAAGCCACTCTATGACTAATCTGCATCTCCCGGGTTCGATTCCTAGGTATCTTTTTTTTTGCCACTTTTTCTTATTTATTCCTTCTTTTTATGCTTTATTAGTTCTTTTCACTTTTTTTTGCCACTTTTTCTTATTTATTCCTTCTTTTACTCTCACTCTAAGACATTTCCAACAAATTTCAGTCAAATTCGTTGAAATTTTATGGTGTGAACGTGAGCTTTTAGTTTTAGGGTCCGGCTCTCGACGCGGGGCCCACGTGTGGATCTAGGTATGGTAATTCGCACAAAGTAGCAGACTCTCACTCTAAGACATCTCCAACAAATTTCAGTCAAATTCGTTGAAATTTTATGGTGTGAATGCGAGCTTTTTAGTTTTAGGGTCCGGCTCTCGACGCGGGGCCCACGTGTGGATCTAGGTACGGTAATTCGCACAAAGTAGCAGACTCTCACTCTAAGACATCTCCAACAAATTTCAGTCAAATTCGTTGAAATTTTATAGTGTGAACGCGAGCTTTTAGTTTTAGGGTCCGGCTCTCGACGCGGGGCCGACGTGTGGATCTAGGTATGGTAATTCGCACAAAGTAGCAGACTCTCACTCTAAGACATCTCCAACAAATTTATAGATCTACTAACACATGTATATGGAATGTTCCACATATTTCAGTACATAGCCATATTCCATGTGCCCACATATGTGCCTCTTATTAGGATTGCTATATGAGTTTTTGTTTCTATAGTTTAAGATTGTGTTTACATGCAATACATCTGGTATGTATGTACTAAATTGCATACATCTTCTGCTAGGAAGTACTTAGATGGAATTAATTTGTTTGGACATTTATTTTTATCTTTCTTCATACAAGGTAAGTGCAGATTAACTTGCTGACTGCAGTTATTTAAATTGAACCTGCCCATTGCCCCTCACAAATGATAATCGATGATCAGCACATCCATAATATGAAATCCAAAACTGCAATTCTGAATCAACAAATGTGGGTACCTGCAATTCTGCAGTTTCATATAATGATAAGTACTAAATGTGAAGTCTATTTCTGAAACCTTTTCACGGCGAATCTAATGAGCATAATTAATCCATGATTTGGTACAGTAATGCTACAGTAATCATCCTGTAATGATTTAGTCAGATTTGCAAATTGTGATTTAATAGGGGTGAAAGTTGCATTTAATAGGGCTCAAAACATTTTCAACCCTATCCAAACACGACCTAATTGTGATTACACAGTGGGGGTGATAGATTATAATCTCATGTGGGTACATCTAATCCTAAATATATTTCATTCTCCTTGTAGTAACTCTGTTTTCCCCCCACATTAACTCTACCATCGCTTCACATCTCATGTGGGCACATCAAATCCTAATAAGTTTGAACATGGTTTACAGGTGCAACACATGGGCACGATCTTAATACCCTAGTAAACCTAAGATTGAACTGAAAAAACCCCAAAAATGTACCGGGAACCCCTTACTCTTACCTTGTTACGGCCGGCTGACGTGGATGTTGAAGCGACGGCCACCATGGGAGTGACGTTCTCGAAACCTGGTGGTACATCAGGTACAGTGTCGTCGACGCCGGCGGCGCGCGTCCGGATGGAACGCAGATGCGGAACCCCGTCATCGCCGGTTGCGCCCATCGGAGTGACGTTCTCAAAGCCCGGTGGAACATCAGGTACGGGGTCGCCGACGCCCGCGGCGGCGTTCCCACTGCAACACAGAGGGGGAACCCCTTCAACGCGCGCGGCGGCGGCGGAGGCCCTGGTGAACCTTCTGGACCCTTGAACGCCGCCGGCGGCGGCGGAGGCCCTTGTTAGCCTCCTGGACCCTTCAACGCCGGGGGCGGCCGCGGCGGCCATGGCGAATCTCCCGGACGCGGGGTCGCGCCACTGGTTCTTGGCACGGGCGGACTGCGCCGGGTTCTTCTTCACCGACGGCATCTTCCCTGCCCCTGCTAATGCGGCGGCGCTAGGGGGGCGAGGTGGTGGCGGACGCGGCGGTGGAAGCGGAGGAGTAGCAGTGGTGGTGGACGCGGCGGCGGAAGCGGAGGAGTCGTGGCAGTTCTTTCAACGAGGCGTCTGAAGCGGAAGAGTCGGGGTGGTTTCCCGGAGTAGATGAAAGCATCCGCCGACGAAATTGGGATGTATATATAAGGGGATGCGTCCACTGAAGGTGATGGGTTTTTTTTACAACAATGGGTAAAATAAATTAGCCCTCCCCACATATTCAAAACATCTTATTAGTGCAACGGTAGCACAGTCTGATTTGAACTAACAAATGCCAGGTTCGAACCCTGTTGGAGCCATTTATTTTTGTTTGTTTACTCTTTTTTTTCCTTTTTATATTCTCTTTCATTTTTTTGGACTGTTTAGTTTTTTATTTTCTTTTAGTTTTTAAAACTTTTTTGTGTGTGGGCATGGCAGTAATATTATTCTAATGACTCTGAAGATGGATCGACACATCCCACACATTGAACTACATGTCTCACTTGCAAACATTGAGTATATATGAGACATGAATGCTATTCAAGATGTATAGTACCACTATCTCCAGAACAACTCAAACTTTAATAGGGTGTTGAAGGATCCAAACTAAAATGTTGTGTGCATTTGTGCCATTTTGAGAGCTCTTTTTTCCTAATATTAGAATTATTTGTTGATATACTACGACATAAATGTTAAAATTCCCTAAGCCAGGAAGCAAAATCAACAAACTTGCATGGACACACCATTTTCGTGTATATTGATGAAAAAATAAGTTTCAATTGATTCTGACAACATGGTGGTGCACATGCTTCAGAACCATGAACATGTCTCACATAAACTCATGGGAGTAATTGAGATATGGTCATGGTTGTGATAGATGTATAGTTGCACATTGTTCAAATAAGTTACAATTGTGATGCTAGGGTCCTACCCATATATTACAATTATATCAAAGTACAAAATGGCAAAAAAAATTACAATAGAGAAACAGAAATAGGAACTAGCAACCAAAAATGTTGTAAAAACAAAAAAAAGGGCTCCCATGGAGTTTCGAACCGTGGAGGGCAGGAACAACCTCCAGGGGCCTAACCATTATGCTATTCAAGTGTGTTCGTTTTTAGCGTAGCGCTTTCTGTATTTAACTGATGTCTCAAAATAAGACGGAGTACTGGGCCACATCGGTTTTTTTGGGCCACTTCGGTTTTCTAGGCCCATCAAGAAAATATAGCGCAGAGCACAGATCAGATATCCACAATTGTTAGTCCCACATCGCCTCTCTAGCAATGACGAACACAGCTTATATACACAGACAGACTCACCTTCTTAAACTCCTTCACAACTCTCTTGCATTGTGCAAAATGGCTTGCCCTAGTTGTGCCGCCATTTTTATTTTTTTTCAATTAAATTTATTTTTATACTGTTCAAACAAATTTTAAAAGGTTTTAATGACAAATATTGAGATGATGCATCATTCTACTTTATTTTCTTCTAGTACATACTATGTGGACGAATTATACAACAATTTCCATGCATGTGTATCCGAGATGCAACTACTAAACAAAGTAGTTAGGTAGGTATGTATCTATCTAGGTAGACCAATGTTACTATGCGCGAGATGTTGCCACATGTGAGATGTGTGTTTGACAACTACCTCCAAATAATCTGAAACTTTAATAGGGTGTTCATGCTTCCAAACTAAGTAGTTGTGTGGAATTCAACAATTTTTGCATCAATTATTCCTATTAGTGTAATTATTTGTTGACTTACTAAAGAATAAATGTTAAAATACCCTACGCTAGGTAGACAAATCTAAAAACTTGCATGGAAATCTAATTTTGGTGTATGTTCATTTCATTAGAATGTCAAATGATTTTGAGAATGTGGTCACACACCTCTACCATAAACATATCTCACATATACTTATAAGAGTAAGTTAGAGATGTTTATGGTTCTATTCTTGCACATGGCCAAAATCATTAGAAATTTTTATGACATGGTCATACACATGAATTACAAAAATAATTAAGTACAACACTAGCACAAAACAATAGAAAAGCAAAAAAAAGAAATAGCAACAAATAACCAAAAATGAAGAGAACAAAAAAAGGCCTCCTACAAGGTTTCGAACCAGAGACCTTAAGTGGAAATTCCGTAGAGGTAACCATTATGCTATTGAAGTGTTTTCGTGAAGAGGTCAGCGCTTTTTTGTTTTAACTAAATATACCCCTGTGCTATTGAAGTGTTTTCGTGAAGAGGTCAGCGCAATTTTTTTTCTTTTCCTTAATTTCTCTTTTTCTTCTCCCGAGTCAACCTCCATTCCATGTTCCTCTGCCGGTCTCCCCCACCCTCCCCAGTCCCCACCCCACCTCGCAACCACCCAAAATTATAGGATCAAAATCAACTTCCGTGGAATCGGCGGCGGCCCAAGCGTAAATTTAGGATCCTTCCTCTTCAGTTGCGCCCGGCGTCGCCCCGTCGCGCTATAAGGTGGGAAGCAGCCTCTGTTGCACGGTTGCGCCCCTTTCCCCAACGCACTCCCATCTCACCTCCCGACTGATCGTGATGGCAGATCGCCGCCTTCAACACATCTTTGAGGGGTTGCGGCCTCCCCCATGCACTCGGTGCCAAGGCCGTTGCTCGCATTACTTATGCCCTAACTGTGCATTGAATCTCTCTCCATGCATGTCTCCAATCGGTGGCCTCGGCAACCCGAACGCGATGTGCTGCAATTGCTGGTGCGAAGATGTCCGCAGATGCGTCATGGGGTGTGGTATGACAGATTCCAGTTCCGACGACGACGTCTCAGATTACCAGGTAACCTTCTACCGTGACAGCAATGAATTTTGTACTAAACAATCCACATGACCCATTGCTGCATGTAATTTGTTGCATATCCATTGTTTCTTGAAATTGTAGATGCTTAAACGAAAGGTCCGTGGTTCAAAGAAGAGGATCGTTGCTATGAAAAGAGAACAAACATACCATGCAAGGAAGATATACAAAATGTCCAAGGTTATCGAAGATCTCAAGAAGATTATCGATGATCTTAAAAGGAAGGTTGAAGCCAGGCCTGCCAACGTTTAGAAGCAATGGCTGTCTGTTCCTCTAGATGTATCAGTAGCAGTTGTCGCCCTCTCGGTCTTGTGGCAAAGAACCATGTCAATTTAAAAATTATCTTAGTCAACTATTTAGTTTCAGTTTCATTAGCCTTGGTGGTGATTCCATTTGTGATCCCTGTCTTGTTAATTTCTGATGTTAAAGATCGACTTGTGTTAATTGTGAGATAGTGGAATGTCTGAAATTGCATCTATACTGAATTTATAAAAAAAAAGACCTGTTGCTGCTTGCAGGAGCTGGATTCAATTGTTTCAGTTCAGATCTGAAGAAAATTTCAGCAGAATAATACATGTCATTCTGTTTCAACAGCTCCCTTGACAAATGAATGAGCAGGTACTATACACATCACCTCAAATAAATTTGTGCAACTCTTATTGCACAGCATGCCAAAAACATAAGTTCTAAATCCGAATGCACAACATAAATTTTTTTAACCAATTTCTAACTTTGAATTACTACATGCGAAGCCAGAACAACTGAATGCAAATATTAATCCCATGTCCTGCCAGACACATTGTAAATGAACCAAAACTGAATATATATTTTCGAAAGAGCATATGCTATTTGATTCCAAACAGAGTATGTATGAAACTCAATAAGTGTACTCTCCTCTCCAGAAGAAGACAATGACATGAACTGTTTTGAGTAATTCAGTTAACCAGAACAAGTACAGACACAAAATTCATTAACCATGTCATTCATTTACATGATCTCTGCAGCAAAATAGACAGTACTTGCCATCCAGCTATAGTTTTCTACATTTACAATGACTGAATCACTGGGTCTGTAAACCTATTTATGTCTCTGCAGCTTCAATGTTGGGTATAATTGCTGCTTGGCATCTGATGCGACCTTGTAATCTTCTAACCATCCAGCACTTGTGGGAGTTCAAGTTTCAGTAGCTCTAAAATGTCAGATTTTTCCACCACTCCATGGGAAAAGGATAATACAGGGCAAGCCATCAGTGAAGCCATCCTGAGCCCCTGAAATTTCAATGTGCCATGCAACTAGCAAATGCAGCTATGCTACTAATACAATGAATCATGACAGGTAATTTGAATAACTGAAAGAAAAATATATGTAACTTTCTCCAAAATTTCAATGTTAAGTCATGAATTACTGTAGTTTCTATAACAAGTAAACATGACAGATAACTGTTTCAAATGGCATAAAGAAAATATTCTACAAGTACTCTGATCAATTCACAATGTAGCATGATATGGCAATTTTTATGTTCTTCAATGGAATTGCAGAAATTAAATTGCACAGGCTGGGCTCCAAGTGCAGAAATCGAATGTAGCAATGCTCTGGCATTAAGATTAACATTAACCTAGAAGAACTTGATCCGAAGCAAACTTCAAAGTATACTAAGGCAACCTTCAGCTACTGAACTGTAAGCATGCTAAAACCTGAGCTGCTACTAGAAGAGAAAGGTCAGTCCTGGTGCTATGAAGAAAAAAAATCGGCCTAGTAATGAGTATTACTAAGACTATGAACTGATTATTAAATATGTCCCATCTAGCAACCTGCAAGTTAGCATCTTCATTCAAAATTGGTACTAATCCAACCAAAATCGACCCTGATGCTCAACACACCAAACTCCCTAAAAAGAGGAGTACTCTGCCTCATATGTGGCATATACCACACCATCACCAGAAACTCGTGACAAGCAATTGGTTAAGCAGTTAATAACATACATGCACTTCCAAAATATACTCTCATGTATAACCAAAACTAGTTTAGTGATAGACAGATGCACATGGTTAAGCAAATAGATTTAATTATTAGACAATATGATCATGGTGAGACTTAAACAAATAAATTAACACTGTGCTATGTTTTACATCATGTCAATCTAGCAGCCTAAATGAAGTTGGATAGTAAAATCAATCCCAGTTCTGTCATGGTTCGAGGACCTGTGTGCTAACCTCTGGATCCGCCGACCTAGAGCCGCTCGAGCAGGGGCGCCGGATGGGACCAAGGCGTTCGCCGGAGGGTGGGGGGTGGACTTTGATGCTTGGAGGAAGGAAACATTCTGGATATGCAGCGCTGGCGGGGAATGGAGCCGCGCCGGCCTTCGGCCTTGCCCCGCCGCGACGTCGAGGCACCCGCCGCCGCCGTCTCCGATCGACCGTGTCTAAGACGAAGAAGGGGAGGGAGAGGTCCCTTGTGCTCCGCTTAGGTGGAGGCTGGCCGGAGAACGCGGCATCCCCACGCGCGGCGCCCTCCGTCTGCCACCGGCGGCGAAGACATGTCGCCCTCCGTCTGCCGGCGACGGCGCGCTCCGAACCCTAACCATCTTTAAAAAAAAGAAAAAAACTTTACTAAACGAATTATACATCAAAACTATATTACTCTAAACATTATAGGCATGTTTATGAAATGACCATTATACCCTTGTTAAAAAATCAGAACCACAAAACTGCAATTAATGTCATGTCCCAATCCCCACATTTGTGGAGGAAATGGGAGGAATTTTTTTCCTCCTAGGCCCACTCGTCATAGAGATAGATGGAGGAATTTTTTTCCTCCCTCCTTTTTCCTCCCATTTCCTCATACCCTCGTAGCCCTCCGATCGACCGCTCTCGGTCGACGTGAGCCAATCATTTTTTCCCCAAGCATAATAGAAAATTTCTTATAAAAAAACACAAAATTCTCTGTTTATCCCCATAATATGCAATCACTAGCTAGGTGACAATAATCCTCTCATTGCAAAAGCACATATACAACACAACTACTACATTCTTCATATCTCTTTTTCTCAGTTGAGTATACTCCAGTTTGGTAGGCACAGGTGTCTGTGGCCTACCACTGCCCTACTCACAGACACACTTTTGGAGGGGCTGACCTGACCTGACTGGCGCCAATCCATCAAGCCAGTGCTGACCTGCAGCTAGCAGACCAGCGTCCAGCGGCAGCGAAGCGAGGACACCCCGTACCCCCCGCATCCAACGGCGAATGATTGGCTTGGAGAGGAGGGGTTTTGCAGCTGGGTTTGCGGCCGCTGGTTGGGGTGGCGCTATCAACTTCTGCCCCCATGGCCATGTGAGCTGTTGTTGTGTGTGAATCAGGCTGGGATTATATTAGGAGGCACTTGCCGCTGCGTTAATCATGATTCGCATCTCTAGCTTTACCACCTTTTTAGCTCCACCACCTCTCCTTTTGTGCACCCAACCATGTATATGTATATGTATATCCAGGAAGGCATGTGAAATAATGGGATGACTATAGTCGATCGACGATTATGCGTGCTAATCCTTTTTGAGGTTATTTGGGTCAAATTATCTTTGCTTTGATATATATGGCAACTTGATGACGATGAGATAGGTATAGGCTCACATCGGCATTAAGGAGGCATTCAGACATACCTTTCGAAACGGGCAATGTCAAACAGTGATTCAGTCCGTTGCTAACTTGCTATATATCCTATTGCAATAATGCGTATAGACTATGGGTGCATATATGTAAGTTTAGAGCTTGGCTGAAATAACTGAATACTTGACATTGTAATACCTCTTTGTCATGTTGTAATGCATATGGACTATAGGTCCATCTTTCAAACTCTAGAAGAAATCGCCACAGTAATCTTGCATTGGAACCAAATTAACAGCAATATATACAGTTGGCAGTACGACGACGGCCTTAGCTAGAAGCCTATGACTAATCAACACAAAATTGTGAATCTACCTGCAGTGGATCTGTAACCGTCGGCCTGCAACTGTACATGTCTTGGTGGAGAAAGGGCCAAAGCAGAGTGCGCTGGCTCGACCACTCCAACTGATGGAGACCCCGGCCTGGTACTACGTGCTTCCAAAGCTATAGCTGGCGCCCATTTGACGCTCCTGTCCCCTTCTGCAAGCTGCAATATAGTAGTTCTCAAGTCTCAACGCATGGTTGGATCGGACCTGAGCAAAAAGCTAGCGCACGCCATGCATGTCGCCATGGATAACCATATATGCATCCATGTTGTAGCAAATAGCCATGGATAAACATGGCGACAGATGATGCTGATGCTGCAGAGAGTAGCTGCGCTTCTTCGTTTGGATCCTTGCAGCGCATCGGCATCGGCACATGCGAGGTTTGGAGCCTTGCGACCCGGCCGTGTAAGACGACGAAACGGCCGATCTGTGACGGATCCATACATACATGCATTAATTTGAATAAGCTTCTTCCATTATCTTCGAGTACGGCTAGACCTTCGTTGGGTTACCAAGTTGACGATGCATGGCGAGATTAACGAGGACATGGCGCAGAGGTCTTGGATTGCTGGGGATCGGAAGAGGTGCTCCCTACTTGTTAGACAATGCCCCATGGCGATTGGTCAGTGCAGTGTGCAGATGAAAGGTTTCCAGGGTTAGTTGCAGGTCCCGTCTGAATGTCTGATTGCGGTAGCATAGCATGCATGGGGGTGCTTGGTTAGTGGTGGGGAATCTTACCATATGCATGTGCCTAAAGGGGACCTTTGTCGCATTAGGTGAAGTATCTGTATATTACTTCTTGCTCAAATCTGAAGAAGTACCACAAGTTACTAATTTTGTATAGCATGAGCATCATGCATGTCTAGAGGTGTGATATAGACTATCAGATCTTCCTGAGGTCTGAACACTCACAAATTTAATCTCAAGGTAAAGCGTCATTGACCATTCATGTCCTTGGCAGGGGGCAGCAAACTACATATATGCATGGCCCGGAAACACAACTAACCAAGCTATGATATCTAGCTAAAAAATGGTTTCTTTGAATGATAAAACACTGAGAACTAAATAAGCCATATGAATAAATCTGGTCAGGAGTCAGCTATGACATCCTCAACTTGCAGCCTCTTCCATCTTCGAGTATGGCTAGACCTTTGTTGGGTTACCAAGTTGACACGATGGCGAGATTAACGAGGACATGACAGAGGTCTTGCATTGCTAGGGAAGAAGTGCCCCCAAGTTGTTTAGAGAGAATGCAATATGGCGATTGGTCTGGCCATGGGATGCCGTATGCGTTCAGAGGAAAGGTTGCCGGGGTTTGTTGCAGATCCCTGTCTGATTGCCGTAGCATGGGGGCGCTTCAGCCCTTGGTTAGCCGTGGGGAATTTTTTTAGAATTACACAGTACAACACAGACGCTCACAACACGCACGCACACTCACCTCTATGAACACACGTACGCAAACCCTACTCTTATGAGCACCTCCGAAGGACTGAGCACCGGCAGATCTGGAGATTCTCGAAGTCACCATTGGCGTCTCGTCGTCGACAGGAGCGTCGCTTACCACTTAATGCATAACGCCGCAAAATCTCGGAATAAATCCAGAAAAAGATGCGAGCATCAGGATTTGAACCCTAGTGGGTAGCGTCCCACTGGACCGTCCTACCATTGGACTACAAGCCCATTCGCAACCGTGAGGAATCTTTACCATGTGCCTAAAGGAGTAAAGGGCACCTTTGTCGCATTAGGTGAAGTATCTTCCTTCGTGTTCTCAAATTTCATTCAAGTACCACAAAGTACTAATTTTGTACGTATAGTATGTGCACCATATGCATGCCTACGGATGATATAATATATATATAGTGAAAGTGATTTTGATGTTTGAACAGTGACAACTCTCAAGGCAAGGTTAAGCGTTCTCGACGCTTCATTTAACTGAAGATTCCGCACAGATCGAGTATCCTTGGGCCCTTGGCAAGGGTTAAGCTTTTGTCAAATTTCCATTAAAAGCAAACCAGATGAGCACTTTATCCATCTTTTTTGAAACGTGTCTACTAATGAGGATAGAAATCACCATCAATACACCATTCAGACTGCCCTGAGTAAACAGATTAAGGAATGGAGGTTATGAATTGTGATGTCCAGAAAATGCACTGGCCCTATGATATTAGTGAGATGAGAAGTTTTAGAGTGCTTTTTTTTATGAGCCGTCCATCCGACGAAATCCAATGGTGGAAGTATCAGGAAGTAGCAGGAAGTTCCTATGGGGAAGTACCAGGAAGTACCAAATTGGTGGGACCCACAACAAATCTTAATTAATATTTTTTTTAATTTGGAAAGGGTATATGAGTAATTTCTCCTTAAGTAGGCCCTCAGCCAACGATCCACAAGAGACGGTGGGCGAATATGTTTTGACGATGTATTTTTTTTAGGGATTTTGAGGATGTATTCTGGTAGGTTGACGATGTATTTTTTTTAGGGATTTGACGATGTATGTATTATGGGTCCTTGGAGTTGTTGCGACCCTTACCACTTCCCTTCGTTTAGTTTAACAAATAATGATGGTATGTGATAAATATGTCGTTTTGTTTCAAGAAATAATGATTTAGATCATGTCTAAGTGAAAATTAGGAAAATCGGCCAAAAAAAACTAGTGCAAGGAGTCGAATCACGGAGGAATTTGGATCCTTTACCACTACGTTGCACCCTAGATTGTGATGGAATTTGAAAGTTTGTTATATGTCCCAAAATTAAATAAAATTATGACAAAGAGGGGAATCAATCCTGGAACCATATGAATAAGCATAATTTTTCTTTTTAATCTCTGCTTAAAACTAGAACAAGTCTTCCTCCCTTATTCGAACTTCAAAATAGATCATTTTTTTCTAAAAATTTCTAGAGTTATGATCTATCAATTTATGAAACGTATTAATGTTGTTTTTCGGAAAATCTTCTCGTGTGAATCTGTTAGAACATTCCAATTTTTGAATTGCAAAAAATTACACTCACAAGCATAATTTTTTAGAGGTCTTTTTCGGTACACAATACCACCCTGTACCACCACTTTAAAAGGACTCGTATGTAATAGGAAAGGATCTATTTGTAAGGATCGGACGGTTGAGATTAATTCTGTACCACCGGTTTTTTTTGTGTGGTACGGGTGGTATTCATAGGTGGTATTGGTAGCATATGTGTATTATTGGAAATGAAAAATATTTTTGTTGTAATATATGAAATTGGATATATGAAAGGTATGTTTTTATTGTACTCATCGGCAGTATGTTTTTTCAAATAATATTCATTCACCAAATTACCATTTTACCCACAGCAAAAAACCGACAATACCACCGTACTACCAAAGAGTGGTATTGTGTACCGAAAAAAACCTCATTTTTTAACACTCATATACTTAAAACTGTAAGTTAGCAGGTACAGTATAATGTTACAAGTAAGCAGAGCACGTGGTAGCCTAATATGGTGTGCAAAAGTTGTAATCTTGATGGGTGTAGCTTCCACACACACACGACGCTCTGCCATCATCTACTGTCACCGAAGATATGGAGCTGAGTCTGGACAATGGTTTGCCTTTATCTTCAGTTTTCAGCAAGCATAAAGCCTCCAGCTCAACAAAACATTTGGGTCCTTAATAATCCACTGAACAATGACATCGGGAATCAAGGTCACTGAGAAGTATGGTAGCACAGAAAATGCTTCAATAAATTTATTAAAAATACAATGAGATATATACTGCTGCCTAGAAGCCTAGACAATGAACACGTGAAGTAAATATCCTAAGCAAAAAGTATAGCCGAAGCATATCATTAAGATAATATATATGATATAAGCACTTGTTCCTCACCCAGCTACCACATCAGCAAACAATCACTTATCAACATTCCACCATCAGCAAACAATCATTTAGTAATCATTAGGAGCCCCTGCCATGTACAATTATGGTGAAGAGTAATTTCAGCAAATGGCTCAATGACTGAATTAGAGTACCAAAACTTCATATCCTGTTTTAGTAATCCATGACACATTCAGACACTTTGCAGATGGAAGAGGATCCATAAGAAAGTTATTCGGGTCAGAATACTCGTTAGATCAGAAATGTGTACACTTGACTATCTAACCAAAAGTGAGAATTTCCACAAGAACTCAGGATCTTGATTGCAGAAAAAGTGAAATCAGAAATAAACACTTACCACTGCAATCAAATGAAATATTGTGTCCATATAACTGAAATGCATTGACTACAATCCTATAACTACTGACGATCCAATTCATTTCATAAAAATAGGAAAATTAGTATATGTTCAACTAGCCTACAGACCAGAGCAGCTCAACAACATTTCTGCCAGTGCCTCGTCCATTCAGAAGCCACAAGTCTGCGTCAATTCACTTAAAAACTAACTGATAATGCCTACAAAAAACTATGTCACAAGGTTCTTAATGTTATATAAATAAACTCTTCTCAAACCGTAATTGATATGAATACGCAATGACTTGGGATAAACTATGGAGTCAGTTTTTTTTAATGTTCTGAGGTGTCTGAAATCACTAAACAACAGATAATGATGTTGACTGAAATCATCAGTTTGAATCGTGCCGTTTTTCAGAGCGTATGCAGAGGATAGCTTCCTTTCCCACAAAAGGATGAGTGGTCAATATACGAGAAATAAAAACTTCCCCCAAAGACATAATCCTTGATCTGCATTGTTGACATTTTTCAGAGTACATCACACAGCATAGGAATTCAGATGAGAATGTTGATGGATCAAATTCTTGTGCCCAGGGCACATGTGCAACACAACAAAGGATAAGCAGCAATACACGTACCTGTCGAGATCGCCGGAGGCAGCCAAATACCCGTCCTGCCCCTGCATCGGATGCCGCGGCTCCTCTTCACCGGGTTGTGCCCAATCCGCCGTCCAGGGCAGCGGCTGCCCCACGGGGTCGCCAGGCATCGGCGGCTCCATCCGCGGCGCCAGGGAGGAGATGGGATCGGCGGCGTGAGGAGATGGGAGGGGCGCAGACAGGGACGAGGGGCGCGACGCCAGGGAGAAGATGGGATCCGCGGCGTGAGGACATGGGAGCGGCAGCGTGCGAGCGTGAGAGATGCGACGGGTCGGCGGTGCGCGAGCGTGAGAGAGGGGAGGAGAGGAATAGAAGATTACCAAAATACCCTTTTCTTAATTAGATTAATTTTTAATTAATCAGATAGTGGAAAAATCAAAATAATTGCTACTTCCTAATACTTCATAAGCACCGTAAAAAAACTCTAGAGGGAAAATGATTGAAATAACTCCTTGTTGCATTTCCACATCTGGCTTACACGTATATTGAGAGTGTTCAATCGACAGCAAGTCTGCTACATATCAACGGGGGGATTGTCAAAGAAGGCAGCTGCAAATCAATGCATGAAGAGTCGCAGCAGATTCAGGCCTGCTCACCTTGCAGATTCAGCCTCCAGGGGCAGGGACTGCCGCTGTTTGCCTGCCTGCAAGGCTGCTGCAACCATCACAAATCATTGGGCTCTTCTGGTCCCGTCAAGACTTTTGCCTCGAGGACAAGTTACATATATACACATGCGGCTGCCCATACATGTTTGAATTGAGTACATCCCGAATTGCTCTGCTTCCATCATCCAGGGAGGATAATCATCAACCGGGCCGGCTGGCGTCTCAATCAATCGTCACTAATGGTGTCACGAGAAATGGAATCCAGTACTCTGGATGCCATTGATGCCAATCACCAGCATTGGACAGGATCACAGGATGACAGGAGGAAACATCTTTTGATTCACACATCTAATTATCGGGCATCTGAAAATTATGTTTGTTAAAAACTGCGGGTTCCAGACTTCCAGTCTGGCGCAGAGGCCGGAGATTATATCCATGACCTTAACAAAATACAAGTTGCAGGTGAAATATTTTGATAAGAAGAATCTGATAAAAATTTGACAACCTCAAGGTGAAATATTTTGAAATACATTTCAAATGAAGAATGTGATCAGGCCCACGTGATTTTGGAAGTGTAAAGTTTGATTATTTAGAACTCTTGCATATTAATCCCTCCGGCCATCAATGTAACACTTACTCCACCTCGTTGACTCATTTAGATTTATCCTAAGTCATTTTTTTTAAAACTTTAACCAATAATATATTCACCAACTAGACTTTTTTTGAAGGGCAAACTGTGGGGAGATCCCCACAGCACAAAAAAACTTTTTTAAATTAAAACAGCGGGTAAAGAGTTCTTACAACGAATTAACTGAAAGCATCAAGCCAAAAGCAAAAAGCCGACTGAAGGTCAGCCTTAAATCTAACCGACTGCAGCGAACATTGATTCTTAAAGTTACTAAACCACCTAGAATGGCTGGGTGTATGCCTGTTGAAAATCTTGTCGTTCCTTATCTCCCAAAGTTCCCAAGAAGCAGTCATCACCACCTCTGTGAAGAAGGCGAAGTTACTATCCCGCCTAGAATGTGACAGTCGGTCATCAAGACCAACAGAGAGATCCCAATTAATGTTGATTTTGTCCTAGCAATGCACTGCAAAAGGGCAAGTGAAGAAAAGGTGTTCCACAGTTTCATCCTCTCCAGAATTGCACATGACACAAAGGTCATTATCTCGCTCCCCATTGTGCCTTCTAGTCAGCATTGTTTTAGTGTTGAGACGATCCACTAGGATTAGCCAGGTGAAGAATTTTATTCTTGGCGTGCAGATCGTCATCCAAATTATCTTGAAGATTGGGTGTGCCTGTAGTAAATCGTAGACGTATGTGTAGAACTTTTTAGCAGTGTAATCTCCATTCCAGAGAGGCTGCCATTGATCAATTGTGTCTGCATCTGAGGTGAGATCAGCCAATTGCTCTTGAAGCTGATCAAGTTCATGCGATGCTTGTTGGGAGAGAGGTAGAAAGAAGATGGAATCAAGATCAGTAGCGTCCATCATTTCTTGAACAAATATTGTGCTGGACTTTGAGAAAGATGCTAATCTTGGATATGTGCTTGCCAGTATGATGTCAGTCCATCTGTCCTCCTAGAAACAGGCAGTGGTCCCTTTGCCAATAGTGCATTTGGAGAAACTTCGATAAATATTGTTCAGCCTCAAAATATCTTTGCACCAAAACGATCCAACCTCTCTTGTGGCATGAGGAACTTTGTTCTGGTAATACTTGAACCAGATCATCTGTACCCAAGGGATGTCACTTTGGTTATAGAACTTATGAAGTTGTTTCAAGAGCAAGGCATCATTTTGCAACCTTAAGTTGATCACACCAAGGTCGCCCTTATCTTTTGGCTTTTGGACCGTTTCCCATGCAACAAGGTTGCCACCTTTCCTCTTTTCAGAATTACCTCTCCATAGACACTGATTTATGACTATCTATGTTTTCTATTACTTCTCGAGGTAACCTGATTGTGCACATGGTATAAGTTGTTATGGGAGTGATTGCAGCATTCAGCATTTGCAGCCTTCCAGTGTAGGATAGCCAGGTAGCACAGCCTGCTAGTTTTCTTTCTACTTTGTCCATCAATGGTGTAAGATCTTCCATTCTTGGTTTTGTAGTTCCCATTGACAAGCTAAGGTAAGTGAAGAGGAGAGAACCCACAGAACACCCAAAAGTTAATGCAAGCCTCTGAATTTTTCCCTCTGTGATGTTGATTGGGAGCATTTGTGATTTCCTGTAATTGACCCTTAGGCCTGTTGACTCTGCAAAGGAGTTGAGTAAGGACTTGATGAACATGAGTTGTTGAGCATCTGCCTTCATAATCAATAGCGTGTCATCTGCATATTGTACAATTGGGAAGTCTTCCATAGGTTGAGGGATTGGTGCCTGAAGAAGGTTTTGAGAGGCCGCTTGGTTTACAAGCACTTGCAAGAGTTCAACCGCTACGATAAAAAGAAGGGGTGAAAGAGGGTCACCCTGTCGAACCCCTCTCTTGCATCTGAAGAACTTGCCGGGGACTCCATTAAGGAGTACTGCTATTGAAGCATAGTTTAGAATGTTCTTTATCCAGTGAATCCATTTATCAGGCAGCCCTAGGTGGTCCATCATCTGAATAATTACTTGATGATCAATCATGTCAAAGGCCATTTCAAAGTCGAGCTTGAGGATGATGACTTCCCTTCTAGATTGTTGACATTGATGGATATATTCAAAACACCAGGATAAGAAATCTTGTATAGTTCTAGATTTGATGAAACTGTACTGGTTTTTGTGAACCAAGCTTTGAATCTCTGTTTGCAGTCTGTTAGCAAGAATCTTTGTCACTAGTTTGGGGGTTGAATTCATTAGGGAGATTGGTTGGTAGTCATTCACTATCTCAGGAGTAGCCTTTTTGGGATTAAAACAATGTAGGAGTTGTTAATCCCTTCCAGGCCAGTCTAATTTTCAAAGAAATCATCACAGAGCTTATAGAAGTCATCCTTTATGATTGGCCAGCATCTCTTCAAGAGAACTCCATTAAAACCATCAGGCCCTGGAGCCTTGCCTGTTGGCAATCTTCTTATTATATTATCAATTTCCTTCTTTGTGATTGGTGCAGCTAGATGGTCAAGGTTGTCTCTGGTAGGAATGATGTTTTCTAAATTAAATAGATGTTGGTCTCTGAAGTTACTCCCAGCCTATTCCTGAAGGCAGCCCATAAAAGAGCTTCCTTCCCAGCATGATCTTGTACCCAAATGCCATTGCCATTCAGAATCTGTGAAATGGTATTTCTCCTGTGAGAAATAGTGGCCATGGCATGAAAGAACTTAGTGCATTCATCTCCAAATTGTACTTTGTTGTTGGTGAATCTCTTCCTCCAGTAGAGGTTCTTATAGTGCAGGAGGGACTTGAGTCGTGCCTTTATCAGATTCCTGAGGTTTGCCTCTGGGTTGAAAAGGTGTTTGTGATCTTCTAGAGAATCCAGGAAGCAAATCACTGTGTTACAATTTCCAATGAGTTTGTTGAGGTTGGATAGACACTTACTCCAGCCTTTAAGAGCCGCCCTTAGCTTTTTTTGAGTTATAAGAATTGCCTGGGTCAACCAGCTATTTGTACTGTGTAAAAAAACCCTTCATGCTCAATCCAAAAGTTTTCAAATCTGAAAATGCTTGTCTTTGGGATCTTGGTGCTTACTGAGACTCTGCAAGGTACATGATCTGATGTGATTTTGGCCATTGGAAAGACTTATGTGGTTGGATAGTTCAGGGTCCAATTCGGGGATGTAAAGAACCAGTCTAGCTGCTCAAGAAGGGGGTCCATCTGCATATTACTCCAAGTGAAAGCTCTACCCTTAGGACTTTTTTCACTGCTGACACAGACATCTAGATGTGTTTCGTTCATTTGGTGTTAGCGTTAGGGCATGTACAACACACAGACGATGAATGGTCTGCAGAACCTTAATTTTATCATCCAGATAGGTAGAAAGACAACTCATACAATCCACAAACAAAGAGTCCGTCTCTAAGCTATTTAATGCCTCAAAGGTAGCTAAGATCAACTACAAATGAATTTCTGTATACCATTGTGTTACTATTTGTATAGCAACACATCAGTGTCACCGTTTATTTTTTACTCCCATCTTTCCTGATATTTCTCTCCCCCTCCATTCTTCCTCTGCTCCTCCGTCATCGACGCTCTTCCCGCGCCACCCCCATGCTCTCCATTCTTCCAGCTCAAGCTCTGCATCATATTCCCCTCTCGATCGGCCTCGAGCTCTGCCTCCTCGGCCTTGAGTTTGCCTCGAGCTCAGGCGGAGGCTGACCCTGCGCCCCCTATTCCCCTCTCATTTCCTCCTCCTCAGTGTGCGGAGGTCGGTGATGCGTGCAGAGGCGACGGGCCACCATGGCGCGTAGTGTGGCAGGGCCCAAGGATTGGATCCTGCAGCGGGTCGAGGCGGTGGGCCACCATGGCGCCAGTGGAGGAGGGGCAGTGGCGGTCGCATCCTCCTCCGCTCAAGCACCACGGCGCCGCCCCGGGCTGTAGAGGAGTGAGGAGCAAACCGACCTACCCGCGGTGGCCTCCCTCCACTCGCGTGCGCTGGCAGCCAACCACCTGGCTACAGTGGAGCAGAGCAGCTCCTACGCCTCCCTCCGGCTCAGATCTAGCAGAGGACGGGGTGGTGGGAGGTGATGGTTGGCACAGAGGGCGGGGAGCCCAGGAGCTACGGCAGTGGATCTACGAGGTCACGGCGGCGTGGAGCTCGTGAACGGTGATGACGATGGTGTCCGGGTAGTGGTCCAGCGCCGCCTCCCTCTCCTTCATGTCCTCTTCCTCCTCCAGCAGCGGCCCCGACAATATCTCTCCCTCGGACAGCGGGCCTTCCCACCAGGCTACCACGGGGACTTGAGATATGGCGGGGCGCTGGATTCAATAACACGTGCAGGGGATCCGGCCGCGCAGTCTCCTTGAGGTGTCGAAGCCGTAGATCGGCGCCGACGTCATCGATCCCACTTGGGACAACGGGTCGCCCCCATCGCGAGACGATGCAGCAGGTGTCAATGTGTCGTGGAGGGATTTTTTTTAAAAAACAGACACATAGACAATGTGACGAGGCCCTAGACCAGGGCCCACCACGACCACCGAAAAACGCAATACGGACTGACACGCAGCGTACTCAGTGACCAATACAATGAGTATTCCGCCTTCGAGTACTTGGAAGTCCGTACGACCAGTTTCCATCATGGGCCAGCAGCCGAGCGGCCCATGTGCACCGCCGCCTCTTCCTCCGAGTACATGACAGCCCACGTGACAAGACCTCCACCGCGTGGCGGTTCGCACGACAAGTTTCCGTCTCTCTCTCCGACTACTCGCTCGCACGAGTAGTTTCCATCCCCGACCAGTTTAGGCTTCGCGTGGAAGACAACGGTGGTGTGGACCCCCCGCTAAGATCCCGGGATATCCGCGCACACTCTCCCACGCACCGCCACGCGCCCGCTCCTCCGCCATGGGCCGCCCTGACCAGGTCGATCTGGTGTCAGAGGGCGGATCCGTCCACTATGCCACGAACGGCACAGTGCATGTCGTACCACGAACGGCACAGTACGCACTGCGCCACGAACAGCACAGTGTGCGCTACTCCCTAAGCATCGAAAGGCGTGGCATAGACTACCTGCTCGCACGAGTAGTTTTCCGCCCCCGACAAGTTTAAAGCTTCACAACGAAGGCTACAGCGATGTGGGCCCCCTGCCGATATCCCGTGATATCTGGGCACGCTGACCCACGTACCGCCACGTGCCGACCCCTCCGCGCCGGGCCGCCCTAACCAGGCCGATCTAGTGTCAGAGGGCAGATCCGCCTGTTGTTCCTCGAACAGCACGGTGTGCGTCGTACCACGAACGGCACGGGGAGCGTTTTGCCACGAACAACATAGTGTACGCCTCCCCCTAAACTTTGAACGCCGTGGCATAGGCCACACCATTCCCACAGTACTCAAGAAAGACATGCTCCTATTCTACTAACAAGGGTAGGGTACGAATCCTACACCCTGCGCCCGACGAACTACTCGAAGAGGAGTACGAGAAGCCCCGGAGGCAACTACTCGAGACGCACGATTCCCGGAGCCCTACGCCGTCACCTATGGCCCCGTAACAGTTCTTCGTCACACCGTCATGACGGTCCGACACGGAGAAGGACGCCCTACGCTGTAATCTAGTCTGCACCCTCGATTTTACCCCCATAGACCTCTCCCTTGCGACTATAAAAGGGGAGGAGGAGAACACTTGTAAGACACGTTCACTTTCACCCCCACATGCACTCAGTATCGATATCTCATCTCATATCACCCTGTAGTCACACTCACGCACTCGCGTACGCAGAACTCTGCTACAAGAACCCAGCGCACGCGCACTAGGGACTTGGGCTCAGCAACCCTCTCCCGACTTGTTTGTAACCCCTACTATAGACCTTTAAGCATAAAGAACACCTCCCCTCAGACTGGACATAGGGTATTACTCCCCGGAGGCCCGAACCAGTATAACCTCGAGTGTCTCTTGTGCAACCGTGCGGATTCCAACACGCGGTCATATAAATTTACTTGCCGGCGGTGACAAACCCCGACAGTTGGCGCGCCGGGTAGGGGCCTTCGCATGTCTCGACATTCATTTCAGGGTCCACATGGCCCATCCACCACCACCTCCGACGGTGACCAGCGCCCAGCCGCTGCCGATGAGCTACCCCGTGGGATCATCCGACCCACTCCCGGCCCGGTACGAGATTCGTTTCGGGAGCCTGAACTTCCAGGCGACCGGGAACGGCTTCCTCATGCGCCTCCTCAACAGGGGCGCAACCACACCTGCACCAGCTTCGGTTCCGGCCACTGCTTCGCGATCACCCTGGCGCAAGAGGCGCTCGAGCAAGTGCTCGCGGCAGGCCAAAACGGAGCGACGCAGGGCGGCGCGCGCCAGCTCCCCTCTGTGGGTGGAAGCTGGCGAGCCACAACCTGCCGACGCAACAGAAGAGTCCCTACCGTCAGCAGGATCGACGGCGTGCCACACCAGGGGAGGAGCGCTAGCCCTGTTATACCCCCGTGCGACGCGCAACGCGACGGCAGCATACTCCTCGTCGGGCACAGACCTGGCTGCGTACGAGGACCTCCCGAGTCACCGCCTCTTGTGCAACCGGGGGCTCGTTGCGACCTCACCTGATGAACTGTACCTCGACTCCGACGGCACGGACGACATCTTGGGCTCGGAGTGGGACTATTCCGGGCTCCAGGACGTTGGTGCTTTCAGCCGCTTCCAGACGGCGGCGGACTACTGCTTCGGTTACTCCGACAACTCCGACACCGAGGAATACGACCCCTCGCGTGAGTGCTTCGTCGTTGGCAACGCCCCGGTCGCACCAGCGCCGGCCCAGACTCCGGAAGGGGTCGCCCAGTCCGCCCACAGCTCGACAGCGGATAGCGCAACTATGGCGCAAGACCCACCCAATGACGCCGCACAACGAGCGCGACTAGATGAGTTGGAGGATGCACAGTGCCAGCTCGACGACGAGCGGGCTCAGCTCCACCAACAACTCGGGCAAGACCCGAACCTGACTCCCACTCGCGTACACGCGAGGGACGTCCAGCAGCACATCATCAATGACGACCGCGACGTCGTCAACGGCACGCCCGTTTTCAAAAGGGTGTTGCAGAACCTCGCGGCGGCGGCAGTTCTTCTCCGGAAGATCTCAGAGCCTGCCACGCCTCAGGAAAAGGAGATGCATCAACAAATCAAGACGCTCCTTGAGACCACCACCGTGCAGCAGGCGGAGAGCTCCGCCTCTCATCAGCGGGGCTCGTAGGGTCGCGGGCACTCCGAGCCACGACAACCTGCGACACCATCGCAGCAGCCGCGTCGGTCCGAGGAGGTCGACGTTCCCGTCAAAAGCCGCCTAGGCCCCGACCGCAATGCGCACGACACCATCAAAGCGCGGCGGAGGGTAGACGTGGGCCCAGATGAAACCATGAGCAGCAGACTCGCAAGGAGTACAACCGGCGGTGTGGCGGCCGCTACGACAGTGACAAGGATCGCAGCAGGAGCAGCTCGCCCGACGCCCAAGGGCCTCGAGCCTTTGGAAAGAACGTGCGTAGTGCACGTTTCCGAGCTCCGACCTCCGTACCCAAGTACGATGGAGAAACCAACCCTAGCGTTTGGTTAGAAGATTACCGTCTGGCGTGCAACACCGGTGGTGCGCGGGACGACCTGTTCATCATCAAGAATCTCCCGCTACACCTCGCGGACTCAGCCCGCGCATGGCTCGAGCACCTGCCTAGGGGAAGGTCGATAGCTGGTCGCAGCTGCACGGCGCCTTCATCGGCAACTTTCAGGGCACATACGCCCGACCAGGGAATCCGTGGGACCTACGCAACTGCAAGCAGATGAAGGGCGAAAGCCTGCGCGACTACATCCGGTGTTTCTCCAAGCGATGCACCGAGTTGCCTAGCACCACCGATACAGAGATCGTCTTGGCATTCTAGAATGGTACCACATGTGCCACGCTGATCCACCGGATCGGACGACGGAAGCCTCGATCTACTCAGGAGTTCCTCGACATCGCCGTAGCCGCAACGCTCAGCCCCGGCACCAGCAAAGGGAAGCAACCAGCAGGGCTGATGGCGGTCTGTCCGCCCCGTCCAACAAGAAGAAGAAGAATAAGGACAAGTGGTACCGTGATGACACCCTGGTGGCTGCTGTCAATCGGAAGACAACAAGGCCCAGGGGCAATCCACCCTAGGACCACTTCGAGAAGCTGCTGGAGGCACCATGCTCCAACCACGAGGGTCTGGTCAAGCATGCACTCAAGGACTGCAACCTGATGAAGGCCTATCTCGCCGAGATGCTGAAAAGCGTGACGCCACCCAGACCAACGACGGAGGGAAGGACAAGGGCAACGACAAAGCTGGTTACCCCCATGAAGACGGAGCTGTCATGATGATCTTCGGGGGCTCGGTGGCGCGACCACCTAGACGCCAGGAGAAGCTGATCCGGCGAGAAGTATACCACGTCGAGCGCACAACGTCGGCGTACCTAAAGTGGTCGGAGACGCCGGTCACGTTTGACCGTCGCGACCATTCCAACCATGTTCTGCGGCCGGGAAACTATCCGCTGGTCGTGGCGCCCTTGTTCGGCACCAAGCGCGTGCACAAGGTGCTGATGGATGGAGGCAACGGCCTCAACATCATCTACGCCTTGACCCTCGATGACATGGGGATCCCGCGGTCCCAACTGCGGCCGTCGACGGCGCCATTCCACGGGGTCATACCCAGGATGGAGGCGGTTCCCCTCGGGCAGATCGACTTGCCCGTCACTTTCGTAACACCGAGAAACTTCCGAAAGGAGACCCTCACCTTCGAGGTGGTTGGGTTCCCGGGGACGTATCATGCGATACTCGGAAGGCCAGCATACGCGAAGTTCATGGCCGTCCCCAACTACACGTACCTTAAGCTGAAGATGCCCGGCCCGAAGGGCATCATCACAGTAGGCACGACGTTCCAGCACGCATACGAGTGCGACGCTGAGTGTTTTCAGTTCGCTGAGGCACTGATCCGGTCCGAGAAGCTCACCGCAGAGCCCCTCTCCGAGGACCCTGACATCCCCGAGTCGTCCAAGCGAGCGGCATGATCTTTCAAGCCCACCAAGGACGCCAAGGAGGTGGTCATCTCCGATGATGGCCGCTCGAACCGTATCGGGACGGCGCTCGATCCTAAATAGGAAAGCGCGCTCGTCGACTTCCTCCGCGCAAACCTCGACGTGTTCGCATGGAAACCCTCCGACATGCCGGGGATTCCAAGAGAGGTCGTCGAGCACAAGCTTAACATTAAGCCCGGCTCGAAGCCGATCAAGCAGCATCTTCGCCGCTTCGACTCCGACAAGTGCAAGGCCATCGGCGAGGAAGTCAAGAAGCTCCTTAGTGCAGGGTTCATTCGTGAAGTATACCACCCCGAGTGGTTAGCAAATCCTGTACTCGTTAAGAAGAATGGAAAATGGAGGATGTGTGTTGATTACACGAGCCTGAACAAGGCATGTCCAAAAGATCTGTTTCAGTTACCGCATATAGATCAAGTAGTCGATTCGACAGCCGGGTTCGAAACCCTCTGTTTTCTCGATGCTTATTCCGGGTACCACCAAATCGCGATGAGCCTGGCCGACCAGCTCACGACCTCGTTCATCACCCCTTTCGGTGTGTTTTGCTACGCGTCCATGCCGTTCAGGTTGAAGAATTGAGGGGCCACGTTCCAAAGGTGTATGCGATGCGTCTTTGGCGATCTCGTCGGACGGATGATCAAGGCCTACGTAGATGATATCGTGGTAAAATCAAAAAAGGTGGGCGACTTGATCCCCGACCTCGCTGCGGTCTTCGAGAAGTTAAGGGAGCACAGTGTAAAGCTTAACCCTGAGAAGTGCATTTTCGGGGTCCCCAGAGGCATGCTACTCGGGTTCGTCGTGTCGGAACGTAGCATCGAGGCGAACCCCGAGAAGATCTCTGCGATCACAAGCATGGGGCCGATCAAAAATCTGAAGGGAGTGCAGCGCGTCACGGGACGCCTCGCGGTCCTCAGCCGGTTCATCACCCGACTAGGTGAACGCAGCCTGCCGCTGTACAATCTCATGAAGAAGTCAGAACACTTCACTTGGACGCCCGAGGCGCATGAAGGGCTCGACTCGCTCAAGAACCTGCTTAAGAATCCACCTTTGCTCACCGCACCAGCAGAGGAAGAGCCTATGCTCCTGTACATCGCCGCAACGACTCAGGTCGTGAGCGCAGCGCTGGTGGTCGAGCGAGACGAGCCCGTCAAGACACAGAAGGTGCAGCGCCCCGTCTACTTTGTGAGCGAAGTCCTCTCTGACTCAAAGATGCGCTACCCGCAAATCCAAAAGTTGATTTATGCTATCCTCATCACCAAGCGGAAGCTCCGACACTATTTCGACTCGCACCGCATCACGGTGGTGTCCAACTATCCGCTTGGCGAGGTCATACAGAGCCCAGAGGCGGAAGGAAGAATTGCTAAATGGGCCCTTGAGTTGATGGGGCAGAACATCACATACGCGCCCTGCACCGCCATCAAGTCGCATGCGCTAGTTGATTTCATCGCCGAGTGGACGGAGATCCAAACTCTCCCCGCTCCCATCGAGCACGAGACGTGGCTTATGTACTTCGACGGATCTCTCATGAAAGAAGGAGCCGGAGTCGGGCTTGTCTTCATCTCGCCTCTGGGCGTGCGTATGGAGTACATGGTCCAACTACATTTCCCGGCCTTGAACAACGTCGCAGAGTACGAAGCTCTCGTCAACAGCCTCCGGATCGCTCTCGAACTCGGGATTCGACGTCTCGAGATCCGAGGAGATTCCGACCTGGTTGTAGGACAGGTGATGAAGGAGAAAAACTGCTTAAGTCCAAAAATGGCCGCGTATTGCCAAGCGGTGCGCGAGTTGGAAGACAAGTTCCACGGGCTCGAGCTTAATCATGTGCTGTGCAAGTACAATGAGGCAGCGAACACCCTCACAAAAGCGGCATAGAATCGAAAACTTGTTCCGCACGGGGTCTTTGCCAGCGACCAGTATGAGCCATCCGTCCGCTCCGAGGAGGACAAGCTGCTAGAGCCATCGGCACAAGAAGTTATGGAGATCGATGAGGTGCGAGAGCCTAATCTTGAAGATCCAGACTGGAGGATCCTGATCCTCGAGTGGATGGTGGAGGAAAAATTGCCCCCCGACAAGGAGGAAGCCCGACGGATAGCGCGTATGGCCAAGTCGTACAGACTGGTCGATGGCGAGCTCCGACGAAAGGGTGCCGGAGGCATACTCATGCGTTGCATCCTGGCCGACCAGAGTAAGGAGCTGTTGCAGGAAATTCATGCCGACACATGAGGGCACCACGCCGGTTCAAAGACCATTGTCCGGAAAGGCTTCCGACAAGGTTTCTACTGGCCAACCGCCTGACGCGACTCGAATCGTGCGCAGCTGCGAAGGCTGCCAATTCTACATGCGACAAACTCATCTCCCGGCGTAGGCGCTTCAAACCATCCCTGTCACTTGGCCTTTCGCGGTCTGGGGACTGGACATGGTCGGACCCTTGAGGAAGCCGCCCGGGGGCTACACACACGTGCTCGTGGCCATCGATAAATTCTCGAAATGGATCGAGGCCAAGCCCATAACAAACGTTCGTTCCGAGGAAGCCGTCGCGTTCTTCACCGACATCATCTACCGCTTCGGGATCCCGAACTCCATCATCACCGACAATAGCACCCAGTTCACCGGTAAAAAGTTCCTCAAGTTCTGTGATGACAACAATACCCGCGTGGACTGGGCCGCCGTCAGCCATCCAAGGACCAACGGGCAAGTGGAGAGGGCAAACGGCATGATCCTGCAAGGCTTGAAGCCACGAATTTTCAAGCGGCTCGAGAAGTTTCGGGCAACATGGGCCGCGGAGCTCCCGTCCGTCCTATGGAGCCTGCGCACCACACCTAGTCGGGCCACGGGCTGCACGCCTTTCTTTCTGGTCCACGGGTCGGAGGCAGTTCTCCCGACGGACATCGACTACGGCAGCCCACGAGTTCAAGCCTACACCAAAGAAGGCAACCAGGTCGCTCTCGAGGACGCCATCGACCAGCTGGATGAAGCGCGCAGCATCGCTCTCCTCCACTCAGCACAGTACCAGCAGGCCCTATGCCGCTACCACGAGCGCAACATATAGAACTGCGAGATCCAAGTCGGCGACCTTGTCCTCTGACGAGTTCAAAGTAACGAGGGCCGGCACAAGCTCTCACCACCATGGGAGGGACCATTCATCGTCGACCAAGTGCTCCATCCAGGAAATTCAAGCTCAAATACGAGGATGGCAGGGTCATCTCCAACACGTGGAACAAAGAGCAGTTACGCCGCTTTTACCCTTAAGAATTTCCTTTGTTTCATCTTATGATAATGCAAGAGCTTCGAGCTACTTTCTTTTTTTCGTGAGATGATATCTTCATTCAAGCTTATGTCTTTTACTCGAGTAAAACATTCTTTTACTTGTCTCATCACATGGGCAGGTCTCCGACTTGTCCATAGGCTCGGGGGTTACTTGGGGCCATGGCACCCTTTCCCCACACGTTTCGAGAACTTTTTCGATCAAAAACTGTCTACGGTTTCTCGTATGATCGTCACGGTACACCCACACTTGCTAAAGGGAGGTGGAAGATAACTCGCGCGGTCGTGAGCCTGTGCTTGTCCGGGCCCCGAGTACTTACGCCCCTGCGGCTACGTTGCAAAAACCCACGAGCAAAGTTCGCGACTCCGAGTTGTCACTCCATTCGCTCCCTCGAAAGTAGTCGGGCAACCGTCTAAACTATAAACTCCGAAGAGTTTTCTTGTTTGCAAAAACATGTGCATTCGTCTATCCTTCTCAAAGTACTCGGGGGCTACTTGCCCGAGTAGTACTACTTCAAGGCTGAGTCCGGCCGGGTCGCCAGGTCCCTACGCCCCCGCGGCTACGGAACAAGACACCACCAACGAAGTCTTAGGCCGTACTACTCGGACTCGTAAGTTTCCTAACTACTTGGAGGAAGGATAACGAACAAACAAATGAACCGTTAACTTAAAACGAAAAACGGTCACCTGACCCACGAGTTTGTTTCAAGTTACCACAAACATAATCAAAAGCCCCTGCGAGGCTACTCTGTTTCTTTTCTAGGCCCAGATCATGAAGGGCGTGGTTCATCATGGCCTCGACGAAGTCGACGGCGTCACTATCGATGTGATCATAGCCATCATTGTCTTTGCCTGAGCACCACCCTTGGCTTAACAGCCTCCGGTCCAGCCTCAGATAGTGTGACAAGAAGATCACCACCACCTTGCGGACGATGTCACGTGCCACGTCTAGTGATTGCCGGCGAGCCGTCGCGGCGGCCCGTCCAAGGCGGTCTTTCAAATTGGAGCCAGTAGGGACCCCAAGATCGTCCATCACCTTCATGATGGCTTCGGCCATCTTGTCGCGGATCGACTGCACCAGCGCGAGGGTCTTCTTGGTCTCCTTGTGCGACTTTCGCGCCTCCTCGAGCTCCGTCACGGTCTCTGAAGCAAAAGAAGGATGCGCATTAGCGGAAAGCAACATGTTCAAAAAGGGCAAAACATGAAAGAGTTACGCCTCTTACTGTTCAGCCTCTCGGTAGACTCGCAGGCAAGCTCCTCCAGCTTCTGGTTCTCGACAAGCTGGGTGGCCTCGACGCTTTCCTTATCCGCGAGCTGCTTAGTCAAGTCGTCACGGGCCGTACGGAGAGCTGCTCGTCGTCAAAAACGAAATAACGTCACAAGATCGAACCACTACACGAGAAGAGAAATAAAAAAGACAACAGGTCGCGGGACACTTACTGAGGATCTCCTCCTCACGCTTCCTGGTGACTTCTTGAAGCAGGTCCTTCGCGGTGGTGACGTCGCGAACTTGGGCCTCCAGAGCGGTCACCCTCTCACGAGCCATCTGGAGGTCAGACTCGGCCCGGCCCGCTCTTGGCGGGCGGTCCGGGCGGCAGCCTCGGCATTGGAGTGCAGCTCCGACGCTGTCTGCTCCGCCGCGGCCAGCCTCTCCTCCAGGGAGGTCTTCTCCGCCTGCGCAGTAGCTGCGCTGTCCTCCACGGACTTCACCCTTGCCTCGAAAGTTGCACGCTCGGTCGCTCTGCCAACCTCGCCCGCCGCCATGACAAGGTGAGTCACGGCTAACTGCGCCTCCAGCTGGGCTTTCTCCGCCTGATGCGCCTCGATGGCGCGAAGCCTGTCGTCGCTGCGCCCGACGAGCTCCTAAGTTACGAATGAGTTCTGCGATCAGAAAAACGACAAGTCTAGAGAACGAACGGAAGAAGGAAAGACAAAATCTGTGACTCACCCTCGCGGCGGGCACAACCAAATCCATGAGCGCCCGCTCCGATTGGCGCAGTGCCCGCTCACTCTGGCGCAGGCCCCTCTCTAGGTTCCGGCGGGCCATGGGTTCCGCGCCGCCGTCGACGTAGAGTTCGATGGAGGCCTCGACCCGTGAAACAGGCTCTAGCCAGAGCAGCGGCACCTCCTCCTGCCCCTCGAGCGCTGACGGGGTCGCACCCATGCCCCTTGAGCTTTCTCTGACCTCCAAGGTCAGAGGCGGCGCCCGCTCCTCTACCACCGCGAGAGGAGAGGCGGTGGGGGAGGGCGACTCCGGGATGACGACAACCTCCGGGGCGTCCGGCGGGGGGACGACGTTGTTCATGGGGGCGGCGGCCGACGAGACCAGAACGACCTCCTCGGTCACTCCAACGATCATCATGGACGTGGTCTCCTCGGAGGCAGGGACATCCTGCTTCACAACCACCGTAGCATCTCCCGTGCCTACCAGCGACTCGGGGGCTGGGGCCCCAGTATCCGCCGCAGCGTTGCCCGCCCCCGCCAACGACTCGGGGGCTGGCAACTCGGCATCCGTCGTGATGTCGCCCGCCCCCACCAACGACTCGGGGGCTGGCAGCTCAACATCCCCTGCCGGCGCTTCAGGGGCAGGATCCTCCATGGGCTGCTCCTGAGGCCCGGACATGCATTTCTCCAACTCGGCTGTATGGGCCGCAAGTGCTTCTTCTGTGGGGGCATCGCCCCCAATCCCATATGCCCCATCGATAGGTCACTTCGAGCAGGGCTCTCAGCTCCCATCGGTGGGACCACCATCTCTTGGGTCCTGGACCCTCCCGCCTCCTCGATGGCCGCGCCCGACGGGAGGATTGGCGACGGACCGGCCGGCGGTGGCACATCTCCAACCACCTGAGCCGGACAGCGCAACATCTTCACGGGCGCTGACTCCATTGTGCTGAACATAAGGGGTGTCATGAGGACAGCAAGCGGCGGACATGTTTCCCAGTAATTCAAAATGATGATCGAAAAACGGCAACTCGGAGCTTACCTTTCCGCGATAAGGCGAGGATGTTTCGAGCCTCCCAAGGTCAAGCTCGGGGAGGGTGTCGCTCGCTTGATCCCCAAGGAGGGGGCAGTAGCTGGGGCAGACGCAGGCCTGTTCCCGGCGACGACGATGGACGAGAGACGTCGCTGAGAGGTGGTCGATCCCCCGCCCTGAGTGGTGGGCAAAGGAGAAACTCCCGGCGCATTTCTCCACTCCTGCGACAAGCGTCCCGACGGGGAGTCCGACCTCCGACGCGAAGAGGAGCGGCGCGAGGCCTCGCGCTCTGACTTACGACGAGCGGAGTCACCACACCGGGGGGAACTCCTACTCCTCTCGCGGTGGCCGCGTTGAGAGGTGCAGCTGCGCACCTCGGACTGGTCTACTCGAGGAGACCGGAGCAGCGCCTGCCGACTCGAGTTGGCTCCCGCGGCAGCCGAGGCGGGCTCCGGCCCACCGCGTGGCTATGAAGTCACCGGCAGCTCGTCGTCACTCCACGAGAACTCGGAGTCGGAGTCCCCAGTATCCGGCGGCGGTGACGAGGGATCCTCGTTCTCGGAGACGACGGCCTCCTGAGCACGCCGACGTGAAGTGCGGCTGTTGTTCCTCGACCGCTTCTCGATGTCCTTCTGCTGGTGGGCTTTCCTGCGGTCAACCCGCCGCTTGTCCCTCGCGGCAAGCAACCGATCCTCTGCCAGAGGAGGATGCGAAGAAAGGATGTCCACCTTCCCCATCTGGACAAACGCGAAAAGGTTGGTACTCGTCGCAAAAATATTGAGAACAAGTCAAAAGACGTCAAGGAAAAACGTACCAGGGCCAAGGTGGTCGGGTGAGGCAGCATCGGCAACATGTCTGGCAGCGACCAGAACAAGTAGTTGGTGCCGGTCGCCTGCGACATCCGGCGCGGGACCTCTTCCCCTAAGGGCAGAGGATGGGCCGTCACCGTCCCCGTGAAGGGAGCCCGGTCCTCCGTCATCTCGAAGATGTGTAGGCGGCGTCGCCGAAGCGGAACAATCCCCCTCACATGGTAGCCGCCAATGACGGCTACGAAGTCCACGCTGTGGTCATGGAGAGTCTTGAGGGCCTCAAGGGCATCCGAGAGAAACCGGGGCTGGTCTTTCTTCTCCGGCCCGTACTTCCACTTTTCCGGCGCGCGGTCGAACCAGAGGCCAGTGTACTTCGGGAGCGGGTTCTCGTCATCGTTCTTGAGGTAGAACCAATCCCGCTACCACTCGCTGTTGGAGCTTGTCAGGGAGGTGGAGATGTACTTGTCCATCCTCCCCTGCTTCCCCCGAAGTCCGGCGCACCCAATCGCCGCCGCGGTGCTGTCGTCCTTCAGGCACACGAACTTGTAAAAATACCGGAACAGCTCCCAGTGGGCTCCCTGGCGCAGGTACTGAAAGTGCATCTAGGCCCCTAAGTGGATTTTGGTGAATTGAATGACAAGGCGATTAAAGGACTAATGTATTTGTCTAAGATTGTGAGCAGGTTTTATTTATATATTCATGAGCAATTATTGAAGTATTTATTTATGGATGAATATTATATGGCTCACATTGGAGAAGACAAATATATGGATGATCCTAATGCATAAGTGACAAGTATCAAGCAATAAAAGAAGATAAATATTGGGATAATTTGAGAAGGTCAATTCATGGTCTCCCATATGAAGACGTAGCTTGATTAAATTTACAAGGATCATAAAAGAGAAGATGGTAATTCTCTAAGTCAAGTGCAAGGCTTCATGTGTTTATTGAAAGAGGACACAAGGATGAGTGTACACATTATGGTTCTAATTTGGAAGCTTGCACATTCATTGTCAATCAAGATCAAGCATTTGAAGCGGGTTTTCAAATGAAGGTTAATTGTGTATGAAGCAAGTGGAACTCAAAAGTGGATTGGATAAGTGATGAAGAGATCAACCGAGATGTCTAGGGTGAGGGACTAAGCAATCTTTGGGGCCGTAGCTAAGCCGCCATTTCGTGTTTTGCTAAGGTGAAGTTCTAGCATCCGTGGGGTCTCCAAGTATCATATCCAAACCTTAACTGAGGGAAGCAATGCAAGTCATCACCATGTTAAGATTGGCAATATGGAGTGACTTATGGATTCAAGTGTGCATTCCTATGCTAGATGGAAAGATCCTAAGTCATTAGCTCAAGTATGGACGTGCTCAAGTCAAAGGCTATGTTGAAAGCCCTCAAGTGAATATTGATCAAGTATGGCAAGATTGAAGATATCCAAGCTCAAGAGATCAACAAAGTATTCTTAGTCATTCTTGAGTATAGGTATGCCGTACTATCAAGAGGGATGCAACTTAGCGAGTTGACCAAGTCAAAGTGCTCATTAGTTGACCTAAGTGAGATCTAGCCTTAGAGTGTGCTAACAAACCCTCCTAACCTAACCTAAGCCACTTCATCTCTTTGGTGACGTGTTAGTATCATAGAAAGGGTTTTGGGGGTGTCTCGGGCCTGACCGGTCTGACCGGTCAGGGGCACCGGTCTGACCGATGCCGCTAGCCCCAACGGCTAGTTTTTCGAACACCGGTCTGACCGGTGTGGGGAACCGGTCTGACCGGTGCCGCCCGTGGACCAACGGCTAGTTTTCTCCTTTGAGGGGTATAAATACCCCAAGCTTTCTTCAGTTGAAGCTTGCTGTTTCTAGTGACATTGCTGAGGTCCCAAGCCTTTCCTAACAAGCTCTAAGCCTTAGTGGCTCTCCCCAACCCTCTCTTTGTGAGATTTGTGGATTCAAGCCATATCCTTGGTGTTGGGTTGAGAGAGTGAGCTCAAGAGCGACCTTGTGAGCTAACAACAGCATTTCCATAGCTTGAGCACTTTGGTTTCGCGTCTACAAGCTTTGAAGCGTTTGTTACTCTTGGAGGTTTGCCTCCTAGACGGCTAGGCGTCGCCGGCTAGCTCCCAACGTTGTGGTGAGCAGCGGGAAGTTTGTAAGGGCTGCGATCTTGCCTCTTCGTGGAAAAGATCCCCTTAGTGGAAAGGAGGAAAGTGGTTGAAAGAGACCCGGCTTGTTGTGGGAATTGTCCCTTACAAGCTCCTCAACGGAGACGTAGCCATTCCTTAGTGGGTGGTGAACTTCGGGAAACAAATCCTTTGCTTCTTCGTGTGGTTTGACTCTCTAAGTTGTTCTTCTAGCATATTTGTTTTGCTTCCGCTTCGATCTACTTGGGTGTGCTACTTGTGTGTGCAGGGCTCATTACCTTGCTTGTGATCATCTACAAAGGCCACTCACCAAGTTTGGTTCGTGCTAGAAGTCAAGAGGTGCTTGAAGCTGTGTTTGCAGGTGCTCTGTGCTACACCGGTCTGACCGGTGAGGTGAACCGGTCTGACCTGTGCCTCCTGTGAAGTCCAGTGCTTGACCGGTCTGACCGGTCATCACCACCGGTCTGACCGGTGGAACACTGTCAGCTCAAGTGATCGGGGAAGAAGAGTTTAATTTGGTCGTCACGCCTATTCACCCCCCCTCTAGGCGACATCAAGGTCCTTTCAATTGGTATCAGAGCCTGGTGCTCCGATTCGAGTTTAACCGCTTGGAGTTCTTCGATGTCGACAACTTGTGTGGTACCGTTTGAGCCTCTAGCTCTAGATGGCTCAAACTACACTTCTTGGTGCTCCAATGTTCTCATTGCACTTAAGGTTTTGGGTCCTACCGCTGAGGGTATTATGGTTGCGAGTATCCTTCCGGAGGATGGGACTTGTGTCACTCCTAAGGAATTGGAGAAGAAGCGACTCAATGCCGTTATTACTAACCTTTTGTGTAGTTGTGTATGTAGAGAGCTGAAGCATCTTATTCTAAAGAGCAAAAAGATTAGCGAAGATGCTCATCTCATTTGGAAATTGCTATTTGAGATAGTTCACACCAAATGGGATGAAATTGAGAGTGATGATGAAGATGAACCAGTGGAGATATGTTCCACAGCCTCTACAACATCCACTGATCATCAAGCATCAACCCTCAAGCAAGAAGAAGATCAAAGAGGCGATGACGCTGTCCCTCTCCAGGGACCGGTCAGACCGGTGACACACACCGGTCAGACCGGTGCCGACAGAGGCACACCAACTTGCTTGATGGCAAAGAAGGAAAAGAAGAGCAAGAAGAAGAGGCAGGCCAAGGGAGCTAAGGGCCAGAAGATTGAAGCATCAAGCTCTCCGACAAGAGAACTTGAACTTCTCAAATCCGAGCTTGCATCATTGGTTTGTAAGTATGAATCATTGGCTAACAAATATGATCATGATATCAAATCTTTTTCATATAGAACTAAAGTAGAAGAAGAAGCCAATGATGAGCTAGAAGCCCAACTAGCGAAACTCACTAGTGAGCATATGGCTCTACAAGCCGATCACAAGGGACTTGAGTGCTCCTATGAGAAGCTTGTCGATTCTTATGCAACACTAGAGATAGCCCATGAGGTTGTGTTTTCATCGGTAAAATCTATGCAATCTCTATCTCACACATGCACATGCTCACAAGTTCAAATTAATTTATCTTGCGCTAATGATTATTTGTCTCAAGCAAGCCAATCTAGCATTGAGCATGTACTTGTAGAATCTTGTGATGACCTCATTGCTAAAGAAAATGATGAACTCAAGCAAGAGGTTGAAAAGCTTCAAAAAGACTTGTATGTGTTAAAGGAGAAGAGCAAAGTGCAACCTTCTCAAGATAACCGTGAAGACATGGTGAAGAAGCTTGAGAAGGGATCAACCGTCACTAGCTCAACCCCTCAACTACATACAAGGACCCACAAGCACAAGATTCAAGAAAAGAGCAAGGTTGGGCAAGTCAAGTCCCAATATCGCCCAACCAAGCACAAGGCACAAGAATCGCTCTCCAAGAAGCCTAGAAGCTCAAACAAGTGGAGAGTGTGCTACAAGTGCAGAGAGAAGGGTCACTTTGCCGACTCGTGCCCAAGTGTGAAAATGAGCAGTGGCACTGACCGTGACCGGTCAGACCGGTGCATGCCACCGGTCAGACCGGTGCCGGCCAGGGCAGCCCCACCTCAAGCAAACAAGGCGAGGAAGACTTCTTCTCTAAGTACAAGGCTCAGAAGCAAGCATGAACAAGAAACTATAAGGAATGGTGTGACCAACAAGAACAAAAATCGCATTTGCTATGAATGCCGTCAAAAGGGTCACATGGGCAAAGATTGTTCAAATGGTAATATTCCTAAATCAAATCTAGTCCATTATGATTTTCATAAGCTTAGGAACGAAAATAATGGAACTTATGCTATGAGGGAGATTAGTTCACCTCAATATAGCATGAGAGCTATTTGGGTTCCTAAGCATCTTGTGGCTAACCCCATAGGACCCAACAAGCGTTGGGTACCAAGAAATGCTTGCTGAGCTTGCAGGTTGAAAGAGATGCATTGAACACATGGTTAGAAGGCATGGAAATCACGTTTGATCAATTGTCCATGTGAAGGGCAAATTCATTCAAATCTTGAGTTCAATGACATCTCGGTAACTAGTGCTCCTTGTTGAGTCTTAGTCACTCTTAGTTCCCCGTGAATACTCATGTGACACTTATCTTGGACGAGTGAAACATGAGGTAGTGACTTTGACATCTTTATGAAATTATACTCTCATGCCATTCGATGCTTTTAATGGCTCTCTAGAAGAGCATTGCCTTGTCTCTGTTACAGGTTTCAAATTAGTGATGTGTTCACTTAATCAAGGGACAAGAAATTGAAAATCACCAAAGAAGTGACCACTGGGGTCACCGGTCTGACCGGTGACAAGCACCGGTCTGACCGGTGCCGGCTCAGTGAGGCTGTTGGGCGGGTGACCCGGCACCTGTGCTCGGGTGACCCTGTGTGCCTCTGTGTGCTGCAGGGTGACCCGACCCCTATGGCCGGGTGACCCGGGATTGACCCAACTTTCAAGAAAAAGGGTGATTTGGCATCAAAGTGATATTGTAATCTTACTCTTTTGTGCATCCCTAAGCGAGCTCTTGATAAGTATAACTCTCTAAAGATAAGTAAGAGCTAGCACCATTCAAAATTCAAATATATGCACAAATGAAATGGTCTTAAGGCAAAGGTATGTTTCCATGAACCTCATTGAATACCGTAATGCATCTAGGCCATAATACCATGCTAGTGTGCCATCCTTAGCATGCAATTGCTTCAAGTGAATTTTTGTGTGCCTCTCTAGATATTTGGTTGATACCTTTGCTTTCTCTCGTCTTTGTGTCTCGAGGTTGAAGGTATGAGTCAAATATTCTTGAAAAGCCATTCATTTGAAGTGGATGCATGCACTTTGTGACATAGGATAGACTTTTCGAAAAAATCAACTAGTATGTGTAGGAAGTGTGCTCTTTTTGAAAATATTCGATTCTTGGTCTTTGTGACCCAACCAACTTAGTTGTGACTATGGTTCCCCTTGCTTGATTGATGGCTAGTCACAATTAAGAAGATTTTCTCAAGTCCATTAAATCCATCTTTATCTCTCTCTCTTGGAAGAATCAAGAATTATCAAAATAAATTGGATTATCCTTCATTCTTTCAAGACTTGATGAATTTTGGATCAATATCAACTCTTCATTTCCTATCCAAAACTTCTGAAAGAATTAGGATCAAAATCTCTCTTTTTGACCCGAAGTCCTTTTCTCAGGGGAGCACCGGTCTGACCGGTGCCCACCACCGGTCCGACCGGAGGTACCCCTGAAGTCACATCTTCCTTCTTCTGAGACCTAAGTGGATGTAAAGTGTCTTATAAAATACCAGAAGAAGTTTTCAGAGGAATTTTCGCAAAATGGGAAAGAAGGATCGGAACTTCCGAGGCTACGTCGGTTCTACCGATATGGATTCTCTGTTGAAATTATCAAAATCTTCGGTACTACCGAGCACGGGTCGGAACTACCGCTAAAGGCTCACTGGCTCGACCAAGTGTAGTCACCGGTCTGACCGGTGGCTCGCACCGGTCTGACCGGTGACGCCCGACTTCAACCCGTGGGCCCACAGTAAAAAGGATCTATCCTTTACCCCCTTCCTTCTCTCTCTCCTCCCTTATTCACCAGCATTCATCTCCTCCAAACCGTGAAGACCACCTCTCCTCCCTCCTTCCACCTCTCTCTTCTCCCATGGAGATTTGAAGTTTCAACCAAGGAAAGACCACAAGATTGGAAGCAAAAGGATCTCCCAAGGCCCCTCTTCAGTTTCCCCTTCGAGTTCTTTGGATTCCTTTCAAGTTCTTCTCTCCAAAGGTATTCAAATCTTTGTTTTGCCCGATCTCTTTACTCCGTGCAAAGATTTGAATTTCCTTTGGTATATCATCTCCTGAGAACCCCTAGAAGACATACCTATAGATCCATAAAGTTTCGTTGGACACATTGTGAGAACCCAAGATTTGGGGTCGGACGGCCATCACCGGTCTGACCGGTGGCCGTCACCGGTCTAACCGGTGGCGCGTGTCCAGTCCCAAATTTTGTTTTCTTCATGCTTTTCAGCACTTATCTGTATTAGGTTGTCTCATGTCTATCTAGACCAAATCTTAGAGTCATAGCTGCTCAGATTGAATGTTGGAGCAATTGGCTCTGTTCTGGGTGGCACCGGTCTGACCGGTACCCATCACCGGTCTGACCGGTGTGGCCCAGAGCAGACCCAATTGGTCTGTACTTTCAAGAATTTTCTTCTATATCGATTCAATCTGGTTCCTAGAGTCTAATACACTCTTGTCATCCTTTTTGTGACTCAGGACAGCAGTCATGGTTAGGGAAAAGGAGGGTGCTAAGAAGAGAAGAGAAGATGTGCATGCTCGCAGAGGGACTGCCCCCGGTGACTTTGGGGAAGGGGGCAGCACCATAAATGTCAGCGGCAAAAGGTTGAGACGTCGTTCAGCTCGAGAGAGTGCAGAGGCACCAGACCTTGGAGGTGACACCGGTACTAGCAGTGATGACAATGTTGAGGATGAGACCTTTCAGGGACAGTTTGAGCTAAAGAGGCATCAGGAGGCTGGGTCTGATGATGATGACTCCGACGAGGCAATGGATGAGGATGAGGAGGTTGAGGAAGAAGAAGATGATGTGGATGCCATGGATGAGGATGATGATGACCAGGGTAGATTGAAAATCATGCCACCCACCTATATCTATCCTGACAGGCCAGTAAAGTACCATGGTTCGGGCATGACTAAAGCCCTAAAGAAGTTGAGGGATAAGAACCCTTATGAGGAGGCAAGGACCGCATCCGATCCAAGGTTTTGGGCTAAGTTTCAGCAAGATTATTATGCTACGGTGATCATCAAAAAGCCCAAAATCACTCATAAGGCACAATATGTGGATTGGGGGCATATGGCTAGGAAGAATGACCCCATTTTTAATGAAGTCATAAGCAACTGTGAGAGGCAAAGGGTCAAGGAGCTTATGGGTTTCCGACAAGATTGGAACAAGGAGATAATAGCCCAATTTTATGCCACCGTGCACTTTGGACACATTGGTACTGAGAGGGCTATGATTTGGATGACCAATGCCCAGCGGTATTCCATCACTTTCCCCAGGTTCTTGAGGTGCTTTGGGATCACGGCAGGAGACAAGGACTTAAGACAGCTCCATGATGAAGGGGAGCTTGACAAAAGTGCCTTGCACCTTATGTACCCGAGAGGTAACCATGCTTATTATGGGAAGGTGAAGAATCTCTATACCTATTATGCTGCACTTAATAGACTCCTTAGGGTGTCTATTACACCGAGAGATGGGAATCCCTCTGAGATCACAAAATTTCAGAAAAACTTGATGGTTGCTTTAAGGCCGGGAGCTCCGGAATTTAGTGTTGGGGATTTCATTTGGCAGGAAATCAAGCATCTATCAGAGGACCCCAAAAAGATTTGCAGCTACAGTCCCTATATCATGTATATAATTGAAAAGGTTGCAAAGACGGAGTTTCCCAAAAATGTGACACACAAGCCGTTGAAGCTCAATCCTAGCAAGAGTCCAAGGCTTCCATCTCCTAGAGCAGAGCAAGCACCTGGCCATGGGGAAGGAATCACAGAAGAGGGCACTACTCAGTCAGATCAGCCACAGTCAGGCCCTCAGGCCGTCACCGGTCTGACCGGTGCTGAGCACCGGTCTGACCGGTGGGGAGGCTGGGAGCAGCACAGGCCCCGCAGGTCCTCCTCTCCATTGAGGAAGTTCCTCAATTTCATTTTTGGCATGTGTAGGAGTCAGCATGACATCCAGGTGGAGCAACAAAGGTCTAGGAGGGCAAACAAGCAAATGAGGGACACGATGAAGTTGATGCACAACGCTCAAGGGTTTGAACCGCCCCGCTCTCCTCCCTCTCCTGAGTCTCCACAGGTTGAGATACCTTCCTTCGAGAATAGGATGAGAGGTTGGGTCAACTCCGACATTCTTAATCAATATGGACCTATGTTTTTTGAGTCCGGGCAAGAACAAGGGTCGTCATCATCGGCTCCTCCTCCATCTCCACCGTTTGTACCCCCTCACCCAGATGTACCTGGTTCTTCTCACTCCATGGAACAAGAACAAGCTCCTCCACCTCCTCCACCTTCCGAGCAAGGACAAGATTGGGGCGCTTGCTTCTCTGCCGAGATCTTTGGATATAATCCATATTACTATGGTAAAGAAAGTGCCCCTATAGCTCATCCCTCTGAAATCACTATCTCTGATTCCATTTACCTAAACTCTCCTATGCATTGGATTTTTGACACTTCTCAAGTAGGAGGGAGCTCTCAACCGGGAGACGGATCTCAGGGACAGTGATCGACGGCTACTTCTTCTCCAGGCCCTTCTTGGATGCTTGATGACAAAGGGGGAGAAGATTTGGATTAAAGACTTAAAATCAGAGTTGCTGTCTGTGTTGAACCGGTCTGACCGGTGAATGGCACCGGTCTGACCGGTGCTGGTTGGCTGTTGAGTTGCTGACTGTGTTGCACCGGTCTGACCGGTGAAGGGCACCGATCTGACCGGTGCTGGTTGGCTGTTGAGAGCAGCTGTGTAATAATTTAGCGTCTTATATTTGTGGACTTGAGAACATTTGTGTGAGTGCTACTGTGTGTTTGAACCTTTATTGTAATAATTAAGCGACTTTATTGCTAGATTGTGATGCATGTATTGAATGATGTATTGTTTGTGTTGGCTAAATGGAGCAAAGTGATCTAAGCCGGCTTGCAACCCCGGCCTGATCACCTTGGACCAAATAGCACGCACACCCTTTACTTTGTGCTCTGGCTGGACCTGACCGGTCTGACCGGTCAGGGGAACCGGTCTGACCGGTGCCGCCTAGTCAGGCGTGCTGGCTGGACCTGACCGGTCTGACCGGTCTGGGGAACCGGTCTGACCGGTGCTGACTAGTCAGTACTCTTGTTCTTTGCTTTGTGCATATCTTGTCATACGCATCACGGTTTTTATTTTATCGCTCACACATGTTGCACTCCACTGATTCTAAGATATAGGGGGAGCTAACACGCGCTTTCTCCCAAATTTGTGCAATTGGCATTTAAGGCCAAATTTTTGAAATTCAACTCTAAGCACAAATTAAGGGGGAGCTCTAGCCACATCTAAGAATCTAAAATGCGCTTTAATGTTTTATTTGTAAGCTTTAATCAAGTTGTCATCAATCACCAAAAAGGGGGAGATTGAAAGTGCATCTAGGCCCCTAAGTGGATTTTGGTGAATTGAATGACAAGGCGATTAAAGGACTAATGTATTTGTCTAAGATTGTGAGCAGGTTTTATTTATATATTCATGAGCAATTATTGAAGTATTTATTTATGGATGAATATTATATGGCTCACATTGGAGAAGACAAATATATGGATGATCCTAATGCATAAGTGACAAGTATCAAGCAATAAAAGAAGATAAATATTGGGATAATTTGAGAAGGTCAATTCATGGTCTCCCATATGAAGACGTAGCTTGATTAAATTTACAAGGATCATAAAAGAGAAGATGGTAATTCTCTAAGTCAAGTGCAAGGCTTCATGTGTTTATTGAAAGAGGACACAAGGATGAGTGTACACATTATGGTTCTAATTTGGAAGCTTGCACATTCATTGTCAATCAAGATCAAGCATTTGAAGCGGGTTTTCAAATGAAGGTTAATTGTGTATGAAGCAAGTGGAACTCAAAAGTGGATTGGATAAGTGATGAAGAGATCAACCGAGATGTCTAGGGTGAGGGACTAAGCAATCTTTGGGGCCGTAGCTAAGCCGCCATTTCGTGTTTTGCTAAGGTGAAGTTCTAGCATCCGTGGGGTCTCCAAGTATCATATCCAAACCTTAACTGAGGGAAGCAATGCAAGTCATCACCATGTTAAGATTGGCAATATGGAGTGACTTATGGATTCAAGTGTGCATTCCTATGCTAGATGGAAAGATCCTAAGTCATTAGCTCAAGTATGGACGTGCTCAAGTCAAAGGCTATGTTGAAAGCCCTCAAGTGAATATTGATCAAGTATGGCAAGATTGAAGATATCCAAGCTCAAGAGATCAACAAAGTATTCTTAGTCATTCTTGAGTATAGGTATGCCGTACTATCAAGAGGGATGCAACTTAGCGAGTTGACCAAGTCAAAGTGCTCATTAGTTGACCTAAGTGAGATCTAGCCTTAGAGTGTGCTAACAAACCCTCCTAACCTAACCTAAGCCACTTCATCTCTTTGGTGACGTGTTAGTATCATAGAAAGGGTTTTGGGGGTGTCTCGGGCCTGACCGGTCAGGGGCACCGGTCTGACCGGTGCCGCCAGCCCCAACGGCTAGTTTTTCGAACACCGGTCTGACCGGTGCGGGGAACCGGTCTGACCGGTGCCGCCCGTGGACCAACGGCTAGTTTTCTCCTTTGAGGGGTATAAATACCCCAAGCTTTCTTCAGTTGAAGCTTGCTGTTTCTAGTGACATTGCTGAGGTCCCAAGCCTTTCCTAACAAGCTCTAAGCCTTAGTGGCTCTCCCCAACCCTCTCTTTGTGAGATTTGTGGATTCAAGCCATATCCTTGGTGTTGGGTTGAGAGAGTGAGCTCAAGAGCGACCTTGTGAGCTAACAACAGCATTTCCATAGCTTGAGCACTTTGGTTTCGCGTCTACAAGCTTTGAAGCGTTTGTTACTCTTGGAGGTTTGCCTCCTAGACGGCTAGGCGTCGCCGGCTAGCTCCCAACGTTGTGGTGAGCAGCGGGAAGTTTGTAAGGGCTGCGATCTTGCCTCTTCGTGGAAAAGATCCCCTTAGTGGAAAGGAGGAAAGTGGTTGAAAGAGACCCGGCTTGTTGTGGGAATTGTCCCTTACAAGCTCCTCAACGGAGACGTAGCCATTCCTTAGTGGGTGGTGAACTTCGGGAAACAAATCCTTTGCTTCTTCGTGTGGTTTGACTCTCTAAGTTGTTCTTCTAGCATATTTGTTTTGCTTCCGCTTCGATCTACTTGGGTGTGCTACTTGTGTGTGCAGGGCTCATTACCTTGCTTGTGATCATCTACAAAGGCCACTCACCAAGTTTGGTTCGTGCTAGAAGTCAAGAGGTGCTTGAAGCTGTGTTTGCAGGTGCTCTGTGCTACACCGGTCTGACTGGTGAGGTGAACCGGTCTGACCTGTGCCTCCTGTGAAGTCCAGTGCTTGACCGGTCTGACCGGTCATCACCACCGGTCTGACCGGTGGAACACTGTCAGCTCAAGTGATCGGGGAAGAAGAGTTTAATTTGGTCGTCACGCCTATTCACCCCCCCTCTAGGCGACATCAAGGTCCTTTCAATTGGTATCAGAGCCTGGTGCTCCGATTCGAGTTTAACCGCTTGGAGTTCTTCGATGTCGACAACTTGTGTGGTACCGTTTGAGCCTCTAGCTCTAGATGGCTCAAACTACACTTCTTGGTGCTCCAATGTTCTCATTGCACTTAAGGTTTTGGGTCCTACCGCTGAGGGTATTATGGTTGCGAGTATCCTTTCGGAGGATGGGACTTGTGTCACTCCTAAGGAATTGGAGAAGAAGCGACTCAATGCCGTTATTACTAACCTTTTGTGTAGTTGTGTATGTAGAGAGCTGAAGCATCTTATTCTAAAGAGCAAAAAGATTAGCGAAGATGCTCATCTCATTTGGAAATTGCTATTTGAGATAGTTCACACCAAATGGGATGAAATTGAGAGTGATGATGAAGATGAACCAGTGGAGATATGTTCCACAGCCTCTACAACATCCACTGATCATCAAGCATCAACCCTCAAGCAAGAAGAAGATCAAAGAGGCGATGACGCTGTCCCTCTCCAGGGACCGGTCAGACCGGTGACACACACCGGTCAGACCGGTGCCGACAGAGGCACACCAACTTGCTTGATGGCAAAGAAGGAAAAGAAGAGCAAGAAGAAGAGGCAGGCCAAGGGAGCTAAGGGCCAGAAGATTGAAGCATCAAGCTCTCCGACAAGAGAACTTGAACTTCTCAAATCCGAGCTTGCATCATTGGTTTGTAAGTATGAATCATTGGCTAACAAATATGATCATGATATCAAATCTTTTTCATATAGAACTAAAGTAGAAGAAGAAGCCAATGATGAGCTAGAAGCCCAACTAGCGAAACTCACTAGTGAGCATATGGCTCTACAAGCCGATCACAAGGGACTTGAGTGCTCCTATGAGAAGCTTGTCGATTCTTATGCAACACTAGAGATAGCCCATGAGGTTGTGTTTTCATCGGTAAAATCTATGCAATCTCTATCTCACACATGCACATGCTCACAAGTTCAAATTAATTTATCTTGCGCTAATGATTATTTGTCTCAAGCAAGCCAATCTAGCATTGAGCATGTACTTGTAGAATCTTGTGATGACCTCATTGCTAAAGAAAATGATGAACTCAAGCAAGAGGTTGAAAAGCTTCAAAAAGACTTGTATGTGTTAAAGGAGAAGAGCAAAGTGCAACCTTCTCAAGATAACCGTGAAGACATGGTGAAGAAGCTTGAGAAGGGATCAACCGTCACTAGCTCAACCCCTCAACTACATACAAGGACCCACAAGCACAAGATTCAAGAAAAGAGCAAGGTTGGGCAAGTCAAGTCCCAATATCGCCCAACCAAGCACAAGGCACAAGAATCGCTCTCCAAGAAGCCTAGAAGCTCAAACAAGTGGAGAGTGTGCTACAAGTGCAGAGAGAAGGGTCACTTTGCCGACTCGTGCCCAAGTGTGAAAATGAGCAGTGGCACTGACCGTGACCGGTCAGACCGGTGCATGCCACCGGTCAGACCGGTGCCGGCCAGGGCAGCCCCACCTCAAGCAAACAAGGCGAGGAAGACTTCTTCTCTAAGTACAAGGCTCAGAAGCAAGCATGAACAAGAAACTATAAGGAATGGTGTGACCAACAAGAACAAAAATCGCATTTGCTATGAATGCCGTCAAAAGGGTCACATGGGCAAAGATTGTTCAAATGGTAATATTCCTAAATCAAATCTAGTCCATTATGATTTTCATAAGCTTAGGAACGAAAATAATGGAACTTATGCTATGAGGGAGATTAGTTCACCTCAATATAGCATGAGAGCTATTTGGGTTCCTAAGCATCTTGTGGCTAACCCCATAGGACCCAACAAGCGTTGGGTACCAAGAAATGCTTGCTGAGCTTGCAGGTTGAAAGAGATGCATTGAACACATGGTTAGAAGGCATGGAAATCACGTTTGATCAATTGTCCATGTGAAGGGCAAATTCATTCAAATCTTGAGTTCAATGACATCTCGGTAACTAGTGCTCCTTGTTGAGTCTTAGTCACTCTTAGTTCCCCGTGAATACTCATGTGACACTTATCTTGGACGAGTGAAACATGAGGTAGTGACTTTGACATCTTTATGAAATTATACTCTCATGCCATTCGATGCTTTTAATGGCTCTCTAGAAGAGCATTGCCTTGTCTCTGTTACAGGTTTCAAATTAGTGATGTGTTCACTTAATCAAGGGACAAGAAATTGAAAATCACCAAAGAAGTGACCACTGGGGTCACCGGTCTGACCGGTGACAAGCACCGGTCTGACCGGTGCCGGCTCAGTGAGGCTGTTGGGCGGGTGACCCGGCACCTGTGCTCGGGTGACCCTGTGTGCCTCTGTGTGCTGCAGGGTGACCCGACCCCTATGGCCGGGTGACCCGGGATTGACCCAACTTTCAAGAAAAAGGGTGATTTGGCATCAAAGTGATATTGTAATCTTACTCTTTTGTGCATCCCTAAGCGAGCTCTTGATAAGTATAACTCTCTAAAGATAAGTAAGAGCTAGCACCATTCAAAATTCAAATATATGCACAAATGAAATGGTCTTAAGGCAAAGGTATGTTTCCATGAACCTCATTGAATACCGTAATGCATCTAGGCCATAATACCATGCTAGTGTGCCATCCTTAGCATGCAATTGCTTCAAGTGAATTTTTGTGTGCCTCTCTAGATATTTGGTTGATACCTTTGCTTTCTCTCGTCTTTGTGTCTCGAGGTTGAAGGTATGAGTCAAATATTCTTGAAAAGCCATTCATTTGAAGTGGATGCATGCACTTTGTGACATAGGATAGACTTTTCGAAAAAATCAACTAGTATGTGTAGGAAGTGTGCTCTTTTTGAAAATATTCGATTCTTGGTCTTTGTGACCCAACCAACTTAGTTGTGACTATGGTTCCCCTTGCTTGATTGATGGCTAGTCACAATTAAGAAGATTTTCTCAAGTCCATTAAATCCATCTTTATCTCTCTCTCTTGGAAGAATCAAGAATTATCAAAATAAATTGGATTATCCTTCATTCTTTCAAGACTTGATGAATTTTGGATCAATATCAACTCTTCATTTCCTATCCAAAACTTCTGAAAGAATTAGGATCAAAATCTCTCTTTTTGACCCGAAGTCCTTTTCTCAGGGGAGCACCGGTCTGACCGGTGCCCACCACCGGTCCGACCGGAGGTACCCCTGAAGTCACATCTTCCTTCTTCTGAGACCTAAGTGGATGTAAAGTGTCTTATAAAATACCAGAAGAAGTTTTCAGAGGAATTTTCGCAAAATGGGAAAGAAGGATCGGAACTTCCGAGGCTACGTCGGTTCTACCGATATGGATTCTCTGTTGAAATTATCAAAATCTTCGGTACTACCGAGCACGGGTCGGAACTACCGCTAAAGGCTCACTGGCTCGACCAAGTGTAGTCACCGGTCTGACCGGTGGCTCGCACTGGTCTGACCGGTGACGCCCGACTTCAACCCGTGGGCCCACAGTAAAAAGGATCTATCCTTTACCCCCTTCCTTCTCTCTCTCCTCCCTTATTCACCAGCATTCATCTCCTCCAAACCGTGAAGACCACCTCTCCTCCCTCCTTCCACCTCTCTCTTCTCCCATGGAGATTTGAAGTTTCAACCAAGGAAAGACCACAAGATTGGAAGCAAAAGGATCTCCCAAGGCCCCTCTTCAGTTTCCCCTTCGAGTTCTTTGGATTCCTTTCAAGTTCTTCTCTCCAAAGGTATTCAAATCTTTGTTTTGCCCGATCTCTTTACTCCGTGCAAAGATTTGAATTTCCTTTGGTATATCATCTCCTGAGAACCCCTAGAAGACATACCTATAGATCCATAAAGTTTCGTTGGACACATTGTGAGAACCCAAGATTTGGGGTCGGACGGCCATCACCGGTCTGACCGGTGGCCGTCACCGGTCTAACCGGTGGCGCGTGTCCAGTCCCAAATTTTGTTTTCTTCATGCTTTTCAGCACTTATCTGTATTAGGTTGTCTCATGTCTATCTAGACCAAATCTTAGAGTCATAGCTGCTCAGATTGAATGTTGGAGCAATTGGCTCTGTTCTGGGTGGCACCGGTCTGACCGGTACCCATCACCGGTCTGACCGGTGTGGCCCAGAGCAGACCCAATTGGTCTGTACTTTCAAGAATTTTCTTCTATATCGATTCAATCTGGTTCCTAGAGTCTAATACACTCTTGTCATCCTTTTTGTGACTCAGGACAGCAGTCATGGTTAGGGAAAAGGAGGGTGCTAAGAAGAGAAGAGAAGATGTGCATGCTCGCAGAGGGACTGCCCCCGGTGACTTTGGGGAAGGGGGCAGCACCATAAATGTCAGCGGCAAAAGGTTGAGACGTCGTTCAGCTCGAGAGAGTGCAGAGGCACCAGACCTTGGAGGTGACACCGGTACTAGCAGTGATGACAATGTTGAGGATGAGACCTTTCAGGGACAGTTTGAGCTAAAGAGGCATCAGGAGGCTGGGTCTGATGATGATGACTCCGACGAGGCAATGGATGAGGATGAGGAGGTTGAGGAAGAAGAAGATGATGTGGATGCCATGGATGAGGATGATGATGACCAGGGTAGATTGAAAATCATGCCACCCACCTATATCTATCCTGACAGGCCAGTAAAGTACCATGGTTCGGGCATGACTAAAGCCCTAAAGAAGTTGAGGGATAAGAACCCTTATGAGGAGGCAAGGACCGCATCCGATCCAAGGTTTTGGGCTAAGTTTCAGCAAGATTATTATGCTACGGTGATCATCAAAAAGCCCAAAATCACTCATAAGGCACAATATGTGGATTGGGGGCATATGGCTAGGAAGAATGACCCCATTTTTAATGAAGTCATAAGCAACTGTGAGAGGCAAAGGGTCAAGGAGCTTATGGGTTTCCGACAAGATTGGAACAAGGAGATAATAGCCCAATTTTATGCCACCGTGCACTTTGGACACATTGGTACTGAGAGGGCTATGATTTGGATGACCAATGCCCAGCGGTATTCCATCACTTTCCCCAGGTTCTTGAGGTGCTTTGGGATCATGGCAGGAGACAAGGACTTAAGACAGCTCCATGATGAAGGGGAGCTTGACAAAAGTGCCTTGCACCTTATGTACCCGAGAGGTAACCATGCTTATTATGGGAAGGTGAAGAATCTCTATACCTATTATGCTGCACTTAATAGACTCCTTAGGGTGTCTATTACACCGAGAGATGGGAATCCCTCTGAGATCACAAAATTTCAGAAAAACTTGATGGTTGCTTTAAGGCCGGGAGCTCCGGAATTTAGTGTTGGGGATTTCATTTGGCAGGAAATCAAGCATCTATCAGAGGACCCCAAAAAGATTTGCAGCTACAGTCCCTATATCATGTATATAATTGAAAAGGTTGCAAAGACGGAGTTTCCCAAAAATGTGACACATAAGCCGTTGAAGCTCAATCCTAGCAAGAGTCCAAGGCTTCCATCTCCTAGAGCAGAGCAAGCACCTGGCCATGGGGAAGGAATCACAGAAGAGGGCACTACTCAGTCAGATCAGCCACAGTCAGGCCCTCAGGCCGTCACCGGTCTGACCGGTGCTGAGCACCGGTCTGACCGGTGGGGAGGCTGGGAGCAGCACAGGCCCCGCAGGTCCTCCTCTCCATTGAGGAAGTTCCTCAATTTCATTTTTGGCATGTGTAGGAGTCAGCATGACATCCAGGTGGAGCAACAAAGGTCTAGGAGGGCAAACAAGCAAATGAGGGACACGATGAAGTTGATGCACAACGCTCAAGGGTTTGAACCGCCCCGCTCTCCTCCCTCTCCTGAGTCTCCACAGGTTGAGATACCTTCCTTCGAGGATAGGATGAGAGGTTGGGTCAACTCCGACATGCTTAATCAATATGGACCTATGTTTTTTGAGTCCGGGCAAGAACAAGGGTCGTCATCATCGGCTCCTCCTCCACCTCCACCGTTTGTACCCCCTCACCCAGATGTACCTGGTTCTTCTCACTCCATGGAACAAGAACAAGCTCCTCCACCTCCTCCACCTTCCGAGCAAGGACAAGATTGGGGCGCTCGCTTCTCTGCCGAGATCTTTGGATATAATCCATATTACTATGGTAAAGAAAGTGCCCCTATAGCTCATCCCTCTGAAATCACTATCTCTGATTCCATTTACCTAAACTCTCCTATGCATTGGATTTTTGACACTTCTCAAGTAGGAGGGAGCTCTCAACCGGGAGACGGATCTCAGGGACAGTGATCGACGGCTACTTCTTCTCCAGGCCCTTCTTGGATGCTTGATGACAAAGGGGGAGAAGATTTGGATTAAAGACTTAAAATCAGAGTTGCTGTCTGTGTTGAACCGGTCTGACCGGTGAATGGCACCGGTCTGACCGGTGCTGGTTGGCTGTTGAGTTGCTGACTGTGTTGCACCGGTCTGACCGGTGAAGGGCACCGATCTGACCGGTGCTGGTTGGCTGTTGAGAGCAGCTGTGTAATAATTTAGCGTCTTATATTTGTGGACTTGAGAACATTTGTGTGAGTGCTACTGTGTGTTTGAACCTTTATTGTAATAATTAAGCGACTTTATTGCTAGATTGTGATGCATGTATTGAATGATGTATTGTTTGTGTTGGCTAAATGGAGCAAAGTGATCTAAGCCGGCTTGCAACCCCGGCCTGATCACCTTGGACCAAATAGCACGCACACCCTTTACTTTGTGCTCTGGCTGGACCTGACCGGTCTGACCGGTCAGGGGAACCGGTCTGACCGGTGCCGCCTAGTCAGGCGTGCTGGCTGGACCTGACCGGTCTGACCGGTCTGGGGAACCGGTCTGACCGGTGCTGACTAGTCAGTACTCTTGTTCTTTGCTTTGTGCATATCTTGTCATACGCATCACGGTTTTTATTTTATCGCTCACACATGTTGCACTCCACTGATTCTAAGATATAGGGGGAGCTAACACGCGCTTTCTCCCAAATTTGTGCAATTGGCATTTAAGGCCAAATTTTTGAAATTCAACTCTAAGCACAAATTAAGGGGGAGCTCTAGCCACATCTAAGAATCTAAAATGCGCTTTAATGTTTTATTTGTAAGCTTTAATCAAGTTGTCATCAATCACCAAAAAGGGGGAGATTGAAAGTGCATCTAGGCCCCTAAGTGGATTTTGGTGAATTGAATGACAAGGCGATTAAAGGACTAATGTATTTGTCTAAGATTGTGAGCAGGTTTTATTTATATATTCATGAGCAATTATTGAAGTATTTATTTATGGATGAATATTATATGGCTCACATTGGAGAAGACAAATATATGGATGATCCTAATGCATAAGTGACAAGTATCAAGCAATAAAAGAAGATAAATATTGGGATAATTTGAGAAGGTCAATTCATGGTCTCCCATATGAAGACGTAGCTTGATTAAATTTACAAGGATCATAAAAGAGAAGATGGTAATTCTCTAAGTCAAGTGCAAGGCTTCATGTGTTTATTGAAAGAGGACACAAGGATGAGTGTACACATTATGGTTCTAATTTGGAAGCTTGCACATTCATTGTCAATCAAGATCAAGCATTTGAAGCGGGTTTTCAAATGAAGGTTAATTGTGTATGAAGCAAGTGGAACTCAAAAGTGGATTGGATAAGTGATGAAGAGATCAACCGAGATGTCTAGGGTGAGGGACTAAGCAATCTTTGGGGCCGTAGCTAAGCCGCCATTTCGTGTTTTGCTAAGGTGAAGTTCTAGCATCCGTGGGGTCTCCAAGTATCATATCCAAACCTTAACTGAGGGAAGCAATGCAAGTCATCACCATGTTAAGATTGGCAATATGGAGTGACTTATGGATTCAAGTGTGCATTCCTATGCTAGATGGAAAGATCCTAAGTCATTAGCTCAAGTATGGACGTGCTCAAGTCAAAGGCTATGTTGAAAGCCCTCAAGTGAATATTGATCAAGTATGGCAAGATTGAAGATATCCAAGCTCAAGAGATCAACAAAGTATTCTTAGTCATTCTTGAGTATAGGTATGCCGTACTATCAAGAGGGATGCAACTTAGCGAGTTGACCAAGTCAAAGTGCTCATTAGTTGACCTAAGTGAGATCTAGCCTTAGAGTGTGCTAACAAACCCTCCTAACCTAACCTAAGCCACTTCATCTCTTTGGTGACGTGTTAGTATCATAGAAAGGGTTTTGGGGGTGTCTCGGGCCTGACCGGTCTGACCGGTCAGGGGCACCGGTCTGACCGATGCCGCTAGCCCCAACGGCTAGTTTTTCGAACACCGGTCTGACCGGTGTGGGGAACCGGTCTGACCGGTGCCGCCCGTGGACCAACGGCTAGTTTTCTCCTTTGAGGGGTATAAATACCCCAAGCTTTCTTCAGTTGAAGCTTGCTGTTTCTAGTGACATTGCTGAGGTCCCAAGCCTTTCCTAACAAGCTCTAAGCCTTAGTGGCTCTCCCCAACCCTCTCTTTGTGAGATTTGTGGATTCAAGCCATATCCTTGGTGTTGGGTTGAGAGAGTGAGCTCAAGAGCGACCTTGTGAGCTAACAACAGCATTTCCATAGCTTGAGCACTTTGGTTTCGCGTCTACAAGCTTTGAAGCGTTTGTTACTCTTGGAGGTTTGCCTCCTAGACGGCTAGGCGTCGCCGGCTAGCTCCCAACGTTGTGGTGAGCAGCGGGAAGTTTGTAAGGGCTGCGATCTTGCCTCTTCGTGGAAAAGATCCCCTTAGTGGAAAGGAGGAAAGTGGTTGAAAGAGACCCGGCTTGTTGTGGGAATTGTCCCTTACAAGCTCCTCAACGGAGACGTAGCCATTCCTTAGTGGGTGGTGAACTTCGGGAAACAAATCCTTTGCTTCTTCGTGTGGTTTGACTCTCTAAGTTGTTCTTCTAGCATATTTGTTTTGCTTCCGCTTCGATCTACTTGGGTGTGCTACTTGTGTGTGCAGGGCTCATTACCTTGCTTGTGATCATCTACAAAGGCCACTCACCAAGTTTGGTTCGTGCTAGAAGTCAAGAGGTGCTTGAAGCTGTGTTTGCAGGTGCTCTGTGCTACACCGGTCTGACCGGTGAGGTGAACCGGTCTGACCTGTGCCTCCTGTGAAGTCCAGTGCTTGACCGGTCAGACCGGTCATCACCACCGGTCTGACCGGTGGAACACTGTCAGCTCAAGTGATCGGGGAAGAAGAGTTTAATTTGGTCGTCACGCCTATTCACCCCCCCTCTAGGCGACATCAAGGTCCTTTCAGGTACCCCTCGCACAGAGCCTCGAACGCCACCATCTGCTGGATGTCGTTCGGGATCAGGTTGTGGAGCTACAGGCCGTACTCTTCGAGGACGGCGCGAATGAACCGCCCCGCCGGGATGGAGAAGCCGCACTCGTGGAAGGCCACGAACGAGACCACATACCCCGCCGGGGGGTTGGGGGCGCTTGGCCCCGGGAAGCTTCCACTCCTCCGCCTCGGTGTGCGGCGGCAGCATACCGTCGGCGACGAGGCGGTCGAGCTTGGACCAGGTCACGCTTGAGGGTGCCCAGTTCGACATGGCGGCAGCGGCGAAAAGCGAGCTCGCGATTGGAATCGAAGGAGGTGCGAGAGCGTGAGCGCAGCGGATGCGAAGGCTAGAGTAGAGGCAACGGCGGCGGAATGAGCGAGGAAGAAGAAGGGGAAAAATCCTAACCACCGGCCGCGGTATATAAGGGGAAATGACCGTGCCCCCAGCAGTTATTGCGCGGGCCCGCCTCGGGCCACGTCCCCCACGCGCTGAAGCGTCACTCCTCAAAAGGCGCGCCTGCCAGTGCCAACCGCGCACGAGCGTGCTGCCACGTCACCTATGACGGGCCCACAAATCCCGCGCCCGTCGCGAAATCTTCGCCATTCACCCCACGACGCACGATTTGCGCGATGTGCAACGGTACGATAACTCCCACAAATTCAGGACTCTAACATTTAACCCCGCGCACAAGTCTCCGACTTGTCCGCGGGCTTGGGGGCTATCACCCGCGGGTGCGCTCGCGCGCCCCCGTCAGGAAAAACATATCCATCCTTCTCGTCTCACACGTCAATTGAACCTGGGAGCGAGTCCTTGACTCCCTCACCAGGCTTGGGGGCTACTGACGAGGCCCTAGAGCAGGGCCCACCACGACCACCGAAAAACACAGTACGGACTGACAGCAGTGTACTCAGTGGCCAATACAACAAGTATTCCGCCCTCGAGTACCTGGAAGTCTGTACGACCAGTTTCCGTCACGGGCCAGCAGCCGAGCGGCCCATGCGCACTGCCGCCTCTTCCTCCGAGTACATGACGACCCACGCAACAAGACCTCCACCGCGTGGTGGTTCGCACGACAAGTTTCCGTCTCCCTCTCCGACAACTCACTCGCACGAGTAGTTTCCGTCCCCGACCAGTTCAGGCTTCGCGTGGAAGACAACGGTGGTGTGGACCCCCCGCTGAGATCCTGGGATATCCGTGCACACTCTCCCACGCACCGCCACGCGCCCGCTCCTCCGCCACGGGCCGCCCTGACCAGATCGATCTGGTGTCAGAGGGCGGATCCGTCCACTATGCCACGAACGGCACAGTGCGTGTCGTACCACGAACGGCACAGTACGCACTGCACCACGAACAGCACAGTGCGCGCTACTCCCTAAGCATCGAAAGGTGTGGCGTGGACTACCTGCTCGCACGAGTAGTTTTCCGCCCCCGACAAGTTTAAAGCTTCACAGCGAAAGCTACAGCGACGTGGCCCCCCGCTGATATCCCGTGATATCTAGGCACGCTGACCCACGTACCGCCACGTGCTGACCCCTCCGCACCGGGCCGCCCTAACCAGGCCGATCTGGTGTCAGAGGGCGGATCCGCCTGCTGTTCCTCGAACGGCACGGTGTGCATTGTACCACGAACGGTACGGGGAGCGATGTGCCACGAATGGCACAGTGTACGCCTCCCCCTAAACTTCGACCATCGTGGCATAGGCCACACCATTCCCACAGTACCCGGGAAAGACATGCTCCTGTTCTACTGACGTGGGTAGGGTACGAATCCTACACCCTGCGCCCAACGAACTAATCGAAGGGGAGTACGAGAAGCCCCGGAGGCAACTACTCGAGACGCGCGATTCCCGGAGCCCTACGTCGTCACCTATGGTCCCACAACAGTTCTTTGCCGCACCGTCATGACGGTCCGACGCGGAGAAGGACGCCCTACGCTGTAATCTAGTCTGCACCCTCGATTTTACCCCCATAGACCTCTCTCTTGCGACTGTAAAAGGGGAGGAGAACACTTGTAAGACACGTTCACTTTCACCCCCACACACACTCAGTATCGATATCTCATCTCATATCACCCCGTAGTCACACTCACGCACTCGCGTACGCAGAACTCTGCTACAAGAACCCAGCGCACGCGCACTAGGGACTTGGGCTCAGCAACCCTCTCCCGACTTGTTTGTAACCCCTACTACAGAACATTGAGCATAAGGAACACCTCCTCTCAGACTGGACGTAGGGTATTACTCCCCGGAGGCCCGAACCAGTATAACCTCGAGTGTCTCTTGTGCAACCGTGCGGATTCCGACACGCGGTCGTATAAATTTACTTGCCAGTGGTGACAAACCCCGACACAATGCTTATCAATGGGTTGTACATACCGTTATGTTCTACTGTCGGCTAGCTAGATTTTTTCTGTGACACATCAAAAGACATGCTCAGTAAGCCCAAATCATAAAATAGGTTTAACAGTTTAACATACAAGATTCAACATTTTTTTAAAGTGGGTTCAACATCTACAATTACAACATTCAACATTTCTAAAAATATGGATCAACATTTCAAACAAAATTATCACATTCAAGGCTTCGTATTTAAACGGGTAGTGAATATTATCCGCGGGTGAAGGATTATGCCCATTAGCTGCCCGCGAGCGTAATTTCTCGCCCGTATCCGCGCCCGTGGGTAGAATTTCTTACACGTACCCTTACTCGTCAGGTCGGGTATCCGCAGATATCCGCGTCCGCAGGCAAAACTACCATCCCTAGGTCAGTTGATGTGCTATTCCTTCGTGTTCTTTCCCAAGTCGTCCGCTAGGAGTTCTGCTAAGTTAAATAGTGATTATGTCAATTGATTATCTGAAATGAACAAAGAAGTTGGGAGTTAAAAAATAATTTCTCATGATTTTGTGAAATGATTCTCATTTTAAGAGTTAAGCGAGCGCGGTTTTGAGCACATAGAGTAGATATTTTTTGTGCAGAACCCGAACTTCGAAATGAAACTGTACCAAATATTTTGTAAAAAACATTGTACCAACCAAAACTTCTTTTTTCGTAGAAGTGTGTGTTCTCCTACCCGTAAACCAATCGAACCAAAACTAGCACACACGATGTATAAGTGGGTGTTTGGTTCGCACCACCACCACATCGAGACGAAAAAAACCGCCCCCTTCCCTCGCGTCGCTCTCCTCCTGGAGGGCGACCCGGGGGCCCCTGCCGCCGCGCCTGCTGGCCGCCGTCGCCACCTCCGCCGGCGGCGGCGGCTCCTGCTCCTCCCCCCTTCTCTCCCTCTTCCTCTCCCTCCCGGCTCCTCCCTGTTCCCTCCACGCAACACCACCGCCCCCGGTCGCCGGCGACCGGTCCCCCCCCCCCCCCCGGTCTGCCCCGGGGCGGTGCCTCGCCGCCTCTCCCGGCGCGCCCCGCCCCTTCGTCGCCATCGCGCCCCCCGCCCCCAACCCTAGATCCGGGGCGTCGACGGCGGCGGTGGCGGCCTGGGCAGGCCGCGGGGAACGCCGCTCCGGCTGCCCCCGGCGGCGTCCACGCCTGCTCCACGGCCTCCAGGCGCGCGCGTCGCGCGTCGTGGGCGGCCTCCTGGAGTGCGGGCGGGCGGCCTCCAGGGGCGCGCACAGGCTCAAGGAGCGCCGGAGGGCTCAAGGAGCGCCGGCGGCCTCGAGGCGCACGCGCGGGCGGCCCACGTCAGCACCCGGTGCCGCTGCTGCTGCTGCCGACAGTGGCCCGGTGGGAGGACCGGGGAGGCTGGGTTCTTCATGCTGTCCTGCCTTCTCCCTGACTGAAAGTGCATCTAGGCTCCTAATTATTTTGGTGATAATGACAATACAATTTGGATGATTTAATGCTTTTGATGAGATGTGTGCAGGGATTAAAGAGATAAATTTCATATTTAATCAAAAGCAGCCCCTCATACCTTCTATTCGGTGTTGAAGCTCAATTGGAGGTTTAAATTCTTTTTATTTTGAATTTGAGTATAGGAAACACCGTACTATTAAGAGGGATGCGGTTTGACCGTCTAGAGATGCTAAAAGTGCTTAAAAAGGTGAATCAAGAAAACCTAGAGAGACACAAAACCTACACGTACATATACCTTGCTTCTACTCCCTGTATGCCTTTTGTCGGTAGTACCGGCCCTAGGTCGGTAGTACCGATAAAGGGTTTCTGTCTGGTTTTCTCGAACCCTCGGTAGTACCGACCCTACGCCGGTACTACCGATAAAGACCTTCTGTTTTGTTTTTGGGGTTCCTCGGTAGTTCCGACCCCAGGTCGGTAATACCGATAAAGGGTTTCTGTCTCCCTTTCCTGAGCCCCTCGGTAGTACCGACCAGAGGTCAGTAGTACCGATAACCTGCGCTCTCAACACAATAACGGCTAGTTTTGGAGGGTGGGTATTTATACCCCCTCTTCACTCCCTTCATTTGCTGCTGACCTAACCCGAGACAAACACACCCAAGAGCATTCACTCCCCTTCTCCACTCCTCCCTAGAGCTAATCCTTTGATCCTTTGAGCTAGGGCTTGAGTGAGGAAGAGATTCTTGGTGTGAGATTGAGAAGCTTTGAGTGACCCTTCCATCTCCTTCACCTCAAGAGCACTTGAAGCATCTCCGGGCATCGATTCGCGTTTGTTACTCTTGAAGCTTGCTTCTAGACAGTTAGGCGTCGCCCGTTGAGTGCCCTCTCTGTGTGGTGCACCCGGGAATGTTTGTATTACCACTCCTTTGTGGAGAATTCTTAGTGAGCACCAATCTTCCTTTGTGGGGATTGGGTGAGGCAAGAGGCTCTTGGTGATAGCCCTCCCTTTGTGGGATCCTCAACGGAGACGTAGCTTCCTTCGTGGAAGTGAACTTCGGATTAATTCTCTTGTCAATTGCTTGTTTGAGTTCTCCCTTTTTCTCTAACCCTAGAAGTGTGATTTGGCCCGATCTACTTATTGGTTGTGTTCCAACTTGTATCTTTGGTTGCAGGAGGTTCTTAGCATCTAAACTCAACTCTTGATTCAAGTAGAATTGCTAGAATCGTTATCGCTTTTGAATTTCGTCTTAACCATCTCTGCTAGGTCGGTAGTACCGCCCCTGTGCCGGTAGTACCGAGCCCCTCGGTAGAACCGACACAGTGCTGGTAGTACCGACCTGTATTTAACTGCTGCATTTATTTCAGAAATTTGAAGTGATCCTATTCACCCCCCCCCCTTAAGGCATCACAAGGTCCTTTCAATTGGTATCAGAGCCTAATCCCTTGATTTAGGCTTAACCGCTAAGGGATCAAGATGTCGAGGAGTGGTGGAGACCTCTCCGCTCAAGAAATCGCCGCTCAAGAACTCGCCGCCAAGGAAGCTCAAGAGAGAGAGCTCAAGGCCGCTCAAGATCAAGCTAAAGCTCTAGAGCTAATGGGGAAAGCCTCAAGCCGTACACCATCCAATGTCGCAAGCTCCGACGATTCTGACTCCGACTCCGACTCGGACTCCGATTCAAGCGATGAAGATGTCAAGGATGGTGACGATGAGGCAAAGAAAGCGGCCAAGAAAAGAAGAAAAGCCAAGAAGAAGAAGGCGGCAAAGAAGATGGCCAAGAAGCTCCTCAAGAAGATGATCAAGAAGGAGCAAGCAAAGCACTCTCATTCCGGCTACTATGAAGTGCCATTCCACTACGGACACATATCAGGCAACAACCCCAACGAAAAATTTTATTCCGTACATTTGGGAAAGCCTCCCCACTTCGATGGGAAAGACTATCCCAAATGGGCTTATGATATGCAAATGCACCTTTACGGGCTTCACCCTTCTCTTTGGAAGATTGTGTGTGTAGGTGTGACAATACCCACCGAAGGTGAAGCTATGACGATCGAGCATGAACAAGACCTCCACCGCAATGTTCAAGCAACAAGAGTCATCACATCATCCTTGTGTGCTCAAGAGTTCAACAAAGTCCGGAACATCCAAATTGCCAAGGTAATTTAGGATACAGGCACATGAGGGTACCGATCATGTGAGAAGAGAGAAGATTGACTTGATACATGGAGAGCTTGAGCTATTCATCATGAAGGATGGAGAAACCGTGAGGCAAATGTATGATCGACTAATGCTTCTTGTCTCGGACATCAAAGCACTAGGAAGCAATGATTGGGACGATGAGAAGGTCACAAAGAAGTTGCTAAGAGCTTTCACACCGAAGAACCCAAGCCTAGCAACCATGATAAGAAGAGACCCAAACTACCACAAAATGACTCCCAATCAACTTCTTGGTGAGATCTTGCATCAAGAGCTAGTTGATCAAGATGTGGAGAAGTCACTTAGCTTGAAAGTGAATAAGAGTCTAGCTCTCAATGCTAGCTCTAGTGAAGTTGTGGAAGCAAAGCCCAAGACTTTCAAGACCAAGAATGAAGATTCAAGTGAAGAAGGAAGCACGGATGAAGAAACCGCCTTTGCCATAAGGAAGTACAAAAAGTTCTTGAAGTTCAAGGCATCAAGGAAAGGTGGTGATGATAGAAAGAAGAAGTCACAAAGAAAGTGTTATGAATGTGGAGAGTATGGACACTTTATTGCCGAGTGTCCCAAGAACAAGAACAAGGACAAGAATGAGGAAGAGAAGAAGTACAAGGAGAAGAGCAAAGAGTACAAGAACAAGTACCAAGGGCGTGCTCACGTGGGTCAACAATGGGACTCAAGTGATGAAGATGAAGCACCAAAGAAGAAAGGCATGGCAACACTTGCCATGGCACAAGGAGCATCTTCACCACGCCTCTTCAACAACATCTCCGACGATGAGGACAACTCTCAGTTTTGTCTCATGGCAAGAGGGAGCAAGGTACAAGAGTCAACCACCTCATCCTCTCTCACCTCATCATCATCCACACCTAGTAATGACATAGACAACATAGATGAGGAAAAGGAAATAGAGGCAAACATGATAAAGCAATTTGGTAAAAAGGACCATAAAGAAATTAAAAAGCTTTTGGAAAAATTAGAGGAAAAGAAGGAGATCCTTCATGAGCAAGAAGACTTGCTTATCCGTGAAAAGGAAAGAAACCTTGCTCTAGAGAAATCTCTTGCCGAAGAGAAAGCTAAGGTGGAGAAGTTGACCGTAGGCTTGTCCTTGGCCAATGACTCTAATAAGAGGATGCTAAAGGACTACTCTTTGGCAAATAAATCTTTACCAACCCTAAAGGCCACTCATAGTGAGCTTCAAACAAGCTTCTCATGCTTGTCGGATAAATACAAAAATCTTGAAGTAAACTATAGTACTCTTTGGGAAAGCACCAAGGCCGACCCTAAAGCAAACTTTGACTCTAATGCCTCCACTAGCAAAGGTTGCTCCATATGTTCTAATGTTGATATAAATGCTCTTAAGACTAACCTTGCAAGGGGAGAAGAAACAATTAAGAGCAAAGATAAGGAGATTGCCCGTTTGAACATGTTGATCAACCAAAGTAAGTTAGGTGTCAAGTCCATTCCAAAGGCAATTGACACAAGAGGACTTGGGCACTACAAGGACAACAAGGTCAATGATAGAAGGGTGGTGAAAGGGCATGAGATCCCCTTGTGGAACAAGGGTGGCTACCTCAACACTATTATGGATATTGCCCATGGAGTGACCACCTCTACCACAACACAAGAGAAGCAAAAGGTTGTGAACATCACAAAAGGAAATGGTGGGGTTAAGTCTCCACCAAAGGCATCGAAGAATGTGGTGGAACACAAACCCTCTCCCAACTACACGTGTGACTATGCTGTGACCTTGGACCACAATGGTAAAATGGTGGTCAAGTATGTTGGAGCCTATGCCAAGAAGGCTATGAGGAAGAGTGTGTGGGTTCCTAAAATTTATGCTTCTAACCTCCAAGGACCCAAATCATTTTGGGTACCTAAACCAAAAGCTTAAATTTGTTTTGTAGGCCTACTCCTCCGGTGGAACCGCATGGCTAATTGATAGTGGTGCCACTAATCATATGACCGGAGATGAAGGCTTGTTTGCATCCCTTGAGCATTATGACACCCCTACCGAAACTATCATATATGGAGATAATGGTCAAGGAGATGTGGTTGGTTTAGGTAAAATTGCTATCTCAACAACAAATTCAATTGAAGATGTTTTTCATGTGCAAGGTTTGGGGTACAACTTGTTGTCGGTTTCACAACTTTGTGAGAAAGGCTACAATTGTCTCTTTACCAAAGAGGGTGTGACCGTCTCTAGAAGTGAGGATTCCTCTATTGTCTTTGCGGGTCACCTAAGGGGAAAGCTTTACTATGTGGATTTCACAAAAGTAAAGGTGGACCCTAAGGCTTGCTTAGTGGCAAAATCCGACATGGGTTGGCTATGGCATCGCCGACTAGCTCATGTTGGCATGAGGAACTTGGCCAAACTTCAAAAGGACGAGCACATCCTAGGACTAACAAATGTTATTTTTGAGAAAGATAGGTTATGTAGTGCTTGTCAAGCGGGAAAGCAAGTTGGAGCGCATCATCCCGACAAGAACATCCTTTCAACATCAAGACCGTTGAAGCTTCTACACATGGACTTGTTTGGGCCTATTGCCTACATAAGCATCGGTGGTAACAAATATGGTTTAGTAATTGTTGATGACTTTTCCCGTTTCACTTGGGTATTCTTTTTGCAAGATAAAAGTGAAGCAAAGGGAGTGGTCAAGAAGTTCATAAGAAGGGTTCAAAATGAGTTCGAGCTAAAGGTCAAGAACATAAGAAGTGACAATGGCTCGGAGTTTAGGAACACTCAAGTTGAAGAATTCCTTGATGAAGAAGGCATCAAGCATGAACTTTCCGCTCCATACACTCCTCAACAAAATGGTGTTGTTGAGAGGAAGAACCGTACATTGATTGAAGCGGCAAGAATAATGCTTGATGAGTACAAGACTCTGGACTCTTTTTGGGCGGATGCCATCAACACCGCGTGCCATGCCGCCAACCGCCTCTACCTCCACAAGTACTTGAACAAGACTCCCTACGAGATCATCACCGGTAAGAAACCTAGTGTGCACTACTTTAGGGTCTTTGGGTGTAAGTGTTTCATACTTAACCAGAAACCCAAAGTCTCAAAGTTTGCATCCAAGGTTGATGAAGGTTTCCTCAATGGTTATGGAACTAACGAACATGCCTATCATGTTTTCAACAAAACCACCGGTTGTGTTGAGACCATGGTAGACGTGAAATTTGATGAATCCAACGGCTCTCAAGGAGAGCAAGTTAGTGAAAACCTTGTAGATGATGAAGAACCTCCAAGTGTCTCCATCTTTAGAATGGGCACCGGTGAAATGATGCCAAGGGAAGTTCAAGTTCAAGCTCTGGTTGACACAAGCAATCAAGATCCACCATCATCAACAAGAGTTGAACCACCTAGTTCTCAAGTTCATCAAGATGAAGGTCAAGCTCATGGTGACGATCATGGGAGTGGCTTTGATCAAAGGGAAGAACAAGGTGGTGAAGCTCATGAACAAGCACCTCAAGTTGAAGATGATGATGATGGACCCATTCAACGTCAATCTCAAGCACCACATCCAAGAGTTCATCAAATGGTTCAACGGGATCACCCCGTTGACAACATCCTTGGGAGCATCCAAAGAGGGGTAACAACTCGCTCAAGATTGTCAAACTTTTGTGCGTTTTACTCGTTTGTCTCTTCTTTGGAACCTCTTAGTGTGGAACAAGCTCTTGAGGACCCGGATTGGATTATTGCTATGGAGGAAGAGTTGAACAACTTCAAGAGGAATGAAGTTTGGGAGTTGGTGCCAAGACCCAAGCAAAATGTGATCGGCACCAAGTGGGTTTATCGGAACAAGCAAGATGAATTTGGTGTCGTCACAAAGAACAAGGCAAGGCTCGTGGGCAAAGGCTACACTCAAGTTGAAGGCTTAGACTTTGGAGAGACTTATGCTCCGGTAGCAAGGCTTGAGTCAATTCGTATACTCTTGGCCTATGCTACCCATCATGACTTCAAGCTTCATCAAATGGATGTGAAGAGCGCATTCTTAAATGGACCTCTTCAAGAAGAAGTTTATGTTGAACAACCACCGGGCTTTGAAGATCCAAACTTCCCCAACCATGTGTACAAGCTCCATAAGGCGCTCTATGGGCTCAAGCAAGCTCCTAGAGCATGGTATGAATGCCTTAAGGATTTTCTTCTCAAGAACGGCTTTGAGATAGGCAAAGCCGATTCTACTCTCTTCATTCAAAGAACGGGAAAAGATATCTTTGTTTGTCAAATTTATGTTGATGACATTATCTTTAGTTCTATTAATGATAAGTTTTGTGAAGAGTTTAGTAGGATCGTGACCAAGAGATTCGAGATGTCTATAATGGGTGAATTGAAGTTCTTTCTTGGGTTTCAAATCAAGCAAATGAAGGAAGGGACTTTCTTATGTCAAACCAAGTATGTGAAGGATATGCTCAAGAGGTTTGACATGGCCGATTCTAAGCCCATCAAGACTCCTATGGCATTAAATGGACATCTTGATCTCAATGAAGAAGGGAAGTCGGTCAACCAAAAGGTATTTCGCTCCATGATTGGCTCCCTCCTTTACCTTTGTGCATCTAGGCCCGACATAATGCTTAGTGTGTGCATGTGTGCAAGATTTCAAGCTAATCCTAAGGAGTGTCATCTAATGGCCGTTAAGAGAATCTTTAGATACTTGGTTCACACTCCTAACCTAGGCTTATGGTATCCCAAGGGCTCCACTTTTGATTTACTTGGCTACTCCGATTCGGACTATGCCGGTTGCAAAGTAGATCGAAAGAGCACAACGGGGACTTGCCAATTTCTTGGCAGGTCTTTGGTGTCATGGAGTTCTAAGAAACAAAATTCGGTTGCTTTATCCACGGCCGAAGCCGAGTATGTGGCGGCCGGTGCTTGTTGTGCACAACTCTTGTGGATGAAGCAAACGTTGAGTGATTACAGTTGTGTGTTTAGTAAGATTCCACTCTTGTGTGACAATGAGAGTGCTATCAAGCTAGCAAACAATCCGGTGCAACACTCTAGAACAAAGCACATAGATATTCGACATCATTTCTTAAGGGATCATGAAGCTAAGGGAGATATTGCTTTACGTCATGTAAACACAGAGAGGCAACTTGCCGATATCTTCACTAAGCCTCTAGATGAGCAAAGGTTTTGTGCTTTGAGGAGTGAGCTAAATATCTTGGATTCTCGTAACTTGGCTTGACTTGTTGCACACAATTGATTGTTGCCTAGATAGAGAGGAAAATGATTTATTTTATTAATTTTGTGTGAGTCTTACAAAATTGGTTCTTCCCATAGTGTTTGGTGATTATTGCTTTGAATTGATTGATTGTGCCTAATCACCAAATACCATGGTTGTTCTACAAGTCTATAGCTGTTTCTCTATATATCTTCCTCAGCTCACACTCATATGTCTCTCAAATCTTGGAAGATTGTCGGTAGTACCGGCACAAGGCCGGAACTACCGAAAAAGCCTTTCTGTTGGAATTTCGAAAATCAGCGGTAGTACCGGCACAAGGCCGGTACTTCCGATAAAGGTTCTCTGGACCCCCGGTAGTACCGACCTGACACCGGTACTACCGATAAGCCTCTTCTGTCTGAATTTAATCTGGGGCTCGATACTACCGACCTGACCTCGGTACTACCGATAATCAACTCTGGGGTATAAGTACCCCGCGAACGGACAGAACCCTAAGTCCATCTCTTCTAACCGTTGTCGTCCCTCTCGTTCTCTCTCTCTCTCTCAAATCCGTGAGAAGAACTCGTGATTCAACCGTGGAATCTTGAAGCTTTGGGGATACTTGGATCCTCCACCTCGTGGGGATTCACTTCCTCCCCATCCTCTCCTCGATCTTGCAAAGGAAAAGCTCAAGGTATTGATTCAAAATCTCAAATTCCGATCTCTCAATGCCGTTGTTTCTAGGACCAATGCTTTAGGGAATCATCTCCATAGTAGTCCTAGAACTCATGCCTATGATCTTAGAGACTTTAGTTGGTGGAATCTCCCGTTTCTTGGATTTGTGTCACGGCTCGGCATGTATCGGTACTACCGACCCAGTGCCGGAAGTACCGACCCCCTCGGTACTACCGGCCCTGGTCCGGAAGTACCGACAGATGCCACAGCAGTGACCTAATTCGAGGCATGTCAATCTTTTCAGTTCCAATCAATTCTTCATGTCATCTCATTCTAGTAATCCTTATCTCACAGATGGCACGTGAAGGCAAGCAAGTGGTGGAAGGGGATTCCGATGATGATATTCCCATTGCTCAAAGGAAGAGGAAGGGTGCAAAGGGCTCTCAACGCCCTCGTGGTCGTGGACGCACCAATCCTCCTCCTGCTCCTCGTCGATCCACCGACCAAGGTCATCAAGCTCGCACCAAGCATGCACATGAACCGGATGATCACTATGATGACTATGAGGACATCTCCTTGGACTCTCTTGAGGGATTCACTTTGAGGCCGTGCAAGCCTCCTCGCACAGGGATTGTGCGCATGGTGGACTACACAAAGGGGACTCACAATGTGTACAAGGAAAGGTACGATGACCCCGCTCAATACCAAAAGGAGTATACCATAGACATCCGCTTTTGGCTCAATTTTAATGCGGATTGGTATGAGTCGGTCATCCTCTCTAAGGCCAATATCACTGTTGATATGAAGTCCATTCATTGGGATCATTTGAGGTCACTTAGGATACCGGCGGTAGATGAGGCTATTGATGTTTGCTTTGCTAAGGGTATGGATCGCATCATGGCTTTAAATATGGATTGGAATGAGGAAGTGGTCACGCAATTTTATGCTAACCTCTATATCAAGCGTGAGACCAAGACCTTTTATTGGACTATTCAGGGAAAGCCCCTCTCTGTCACCTATGAGAGGTTTGCACAGATACTTGGCTTTAGCCCACAGGACCTTGGTTATGAAAAAATTCATGGTGGTGACATTTCTCTTGACAGTGAGATGGCTTTCATGTATAACCGTGCTTATGGCAACATTGAGTTTGGGACTACTCATGGGATGAAACCCCTCTACAGGATGTTGAACCAATTCTTCCGATACACTTTGAGTCCTAAGATGGGTGACAACTACAATATCTCCAACATCTCCAAGAACTTGCTTGTGAAGATGGCTCCCGGTCAAGAGCCTTTTAGTGTGTTTGACTTCATTTGGGAGGAGATCATAGTGAACTCAGTGTCCGCCAACATGTCTTGCAAGTATGCTCCTTGGATTTTCAAGATGATATGTGAGGTCACCGGAGTGGACATCATGGCAGACAAGGTTCGCACTTTCTACAAGCCAAACAAGGGCAACATTGAGCGTCTACTCAAGTTGGGCAAGCATGCCCCTCCGAGGCCACACTCCTCTGCTGGACCCTCCTCAGCTAGCCCATCCTCTCATGATGCACCTTCATCTTCTCAGGGGCCATCTAGCTCTAAGGGTCTTCCTCCATCCGGTAGCAAGAAGAAGAGCGTTCTCAACTTTCTATCTCAGGGACTCTTTGCTTGCTTCAATGTGGGAAGGCACAATGCTCAGGAGATTCGTGCCCACAGGCAGCACACAGAGGAGCAGCTCATTAGGTTGGAGACCCGTCAGAAGGCCTTGCTTGCACGAGCTGACATTGAGCACTCTCCCGTTCGTGAGCCTATGGAATTTCCTCCTCCACCGGTCTTCTACAACCCTTGGGAGGCGTATGGTGAGGCCTCCATGATGTATGGAGAGCCTCTGGGTGATATTGATGATGAGGACTTTGGTGGCGGCGAGACCGATGACGATGAAGACTCACCTCCGGCTGTCCAATCTCCCCGTGAGAGCGTTGATTGAAGGGCCTCTCCTTTTTGGCATTTGATGCCAAAGGGGGAGTGAGCTCACTCTTGAAGATGGGAAGAAGATGTGTATCAAGTTATCTATCATTATCTATCTTAGCTTATGGACATGTATGAACTTATTTGTGTGGTGTGATGGATGGTGATGTGCCACGTGAACTCATTTAAATTTGTAAGACTTATGAATGCTAGTGTGATGTAAGAACCTTTTATCTATGTGTGATGCTATGTATGTGTGTTGGATGTTATTTCTCACTTTATTGTTGTGATATATCTTGTCATATGCATCACGGAAATTTGTGTATCACACTTTTTGCACCTTGTGTTGAATGCAAAGATTTAGGGGGACCTCTTGCTAAATTTTGTGCAAAATGCATTTGAGGCCTCTCATACTTGACATTGCACTTATTTAGGGGGAGTCTTTACCTAACTCATTGCATACTCACATCTCTTTTATTTAACCAAGTTGTGTTGTCATCAATCACCAAAAAGGGGGAGATTGAAAGTGCATCTAGGCTCCTAATTATTTTGGTGATAATGACAATACAATTTGGATGATTTAATGCTTTTGATGAGATGTGTGCAGGGATTAAAGAGATAAATTTCATATTTAATCAAAAGCAGCCCCTCATACCTTCTATTCGGTGTTGAAGCTCAATTGGAGGTTTAAATTCTTTTTATTTTGAATTTGAGTATAGGAAACACCGTAATATTAAGAGGGATGCGGTTTGACCGTCTAGAGATGCTAAAAGTGCTTTAAAAGGTGAATCAAGAAAACCTAGAGAGACACAAAGCCTACACGTACACATACCTTGCTTCTACTCCCTGTCTGCCTTTTGTCAGTAGTACCGGCCCTGGGTCGGTAGTACCGATAAAGGGTTTCTGTCTGGTTTTCTCGGAACCCTCGGTAGTACCGACCCTACGCCGGTACTACTGATAAAGACCTTATGTTTCGTTTCCGGGGTTCCTCGGTAGTTCCGACCCCAGGTCGGTACTACCAATAAAGGGTTTCTGTCTCCCTTTCCTGAGCCCCTCGGTATTACCGACCTGAGGTCGGTAGTACCGATAACCTGCGTTCTCAGCACAGTAACGGCTAGTTTTGTAGGGTGGGTATTTATACCCCCTCTTCACTCCCTTCATTTTCTGCTGACCTAACCCGAGACAAACACACCCAAGAGCATTCACTCACCTTCTCCACTCCTCCCTAGAGCTAATCCTTTGAGCTAGGGCTTGAGTGAGGAAGAGATTCTTGGTGTGAGATTGAGAAGCTTTGAGTGACCCTTCCATCTCCTTCACCTCAAGAGCACTTGAAGCATCTCCGGGCATCGATTCGCGTTTGTTACTCTTGAAGCTTGCTTCTAGACGGTTAGGCGTCACCCGTTGAGTGCCCTCTCCGTGTGGTGCACCCGGGAACATTTGTATTACCCCTCCTTTGTGGAGAATTCTTAGTGAGCACCAATCTTCCTTTGTGGGGATTGGGTGAGGCAAGAGGCTCTTGGTGATAGCCCTCCCTTTGTGGGATCCTCAACGGAGACGTAACTTCCTTCGTGGAAGTGAACTTCGGATTAATTCTCTTGTCAATTGCTTGTTTGAGTTCTCCCTTTTTCTCTAACCCTAGAAGTGTGATTTGGCCCGATCTACTTATTGGTTGTGTTCCAACTTGTATCTTTGGTTGCAAGAGGTTCTTAGCATCTAAACTCAACTCTTGATTCAAGTAGAATTGCTAGAATCGTTATCGCTTTTGAATTTCGTCTTAACCATCTCTGCTAGGTCGGTAGTACCACCCCTGTGCCGGTAGTACCGAGCCCCTCGGTAGAACCGACATAGTGCCGGTAGTACCGACCTGTATTTAACCACTGCATTTATTTCAGAAATTTGAAGTAATCCTATTCACCCCCCCTCTAGGCATCACAAGGTCCTTTCACTGACCCAGCGTTCCTGCTGCGTGAGGTCCACGGCCCCCGCCGCATCGTCCGCCGCCGCTTCGTCCGCTCGCCGATGGTGGTCTCGCTCCCTGTGCGGGCGGCCCGGTTGGGTCGAACCCTAGATCTGGGTTCCGTGGGCCCGGCGACGCCGACCCCTCCCCCTCTGCTGACGTCGCCACTGCCCCACCGACCCTAGTTTAGGGCCTGGGCCTTCCCTGGGTCGGGGCTGCTGCCGTCGACCCCCCCCCCCGGCCTCCGGCGCGCCCCACAGGCGCTTCTCGACCCCTGCCCGACAAAGCCTCTCCTCCCCGACCGCGCTGCCCGACGTCCCCTTTCACTGGCGCTACCTCCTCCCCGACGACGCTCCGACGCCGACGCCCCCCTCCTCGACAACGCTCCGACCCCGGCAGTTCCGGCCCGTCCTCCTTCCCGGCTATCCGCCCCCGGCCGCCCTGCCTCCCTCGCTCTGGGCGGTGCAGGGGCCTCCGCCGCCGCGGGTGCCCGCCCTCCCTCACCGGCCAGTGGCCGCAGCCCCTCCTCCTGCGCCGCCGCCACCTCGGCCGCCGCGGTGGGTGCCACCCTCTCCTCCCTGCCGGCTGCCGGTGCCTGCGGCCCCTCCTTCTGCGCCGCCGCCGCAGCGGCCGACACGTGGAGGATGACCGACGCCGCTGCCGCCAACCGCCGGTCTTCGTCCCCGCCTCTTCGCCGGACCTCCAACTACCTGCCGCTTCCGCCTCCTCTTCCTCTTTGCCGGCGTCGTCTTCTTCGCCTCGCCCAAGGATCGTCGAGTAGTTCGTCGCTGGCCTGCTGCTGTCTCTTCATTGTGCTAGCGCCTCTGGCGACTTGCTGCTTCTCCACCGGCCGTCTTGCCCCTTGCCTTCTGGGGGGTCTGCGTGGAGCTGGTTCGGGGCTTGGCGAAAGCCTCGCCCGATCTCTGGGCTGACAACGGTTGCGTCTGCTGGCGTAGCGTTCCTCGCTGGAGGCGTTGTCACTCGGCTCTGACCCGGCGTGGTCTGCAAGGTGAAGACCTGCTCTCTCCTCTTGCGGAGAGACGGACGTTGGCGGCGACCCTGTCGTTCCCCCCTTGGCGGCTTCATCCTGCATGACCTCCTCGTTCGGCCCCCTCCACGTCATCGGTCTCTAGGTGTCCGGTGACGAGCAGGTGTCCGTGGCGCTCTTCTTAGCGGCAGGCTTTGCCTCTGTGTCTCTGTGTGGTGCGTGGTGTTGTGTGGATCCTTCCCTCCCCCTGCTTGCTTTCCCTTCGGCTTGGGCCGGTTTGTCCTCCTGTTGTGGTGCACTTTAGGTCCCCCCTAAAGCGGTATTTGTGTAACATTTTTCTCCTCTCTTAATGAAAAACGTGCCTTGCATGTCTTAAAAAAAACACCACCACATCGAATGAGATGAGTTATTTAGGATGACTAAACATAATTTAATTATAAAATTAATTGTATAAGTACTAGACTTTTTTGCAAGACGAATCAAATGAGCCTAATTAATCCATGATTAGCACATGTTAGTATCATATTATCTAATCATGGTCTAATTAGGTTTAATAGATTCATCTTGTGAAAAAGCTTAAGATTGTGAAATTCATTTTATCATTTATGTGCATTTAATACTTCTATTTAGCCTCTTAGCATCCGATGGAAGGAGACTTATACCTATTAGCAAACGGGCTGTAAGTAGTTATTAGATCATCATCATGCATCACCCTTGTCACGTTTTCTTTTCTGAACTGAATGAAGCGACGAAGTCCAGCCATGCGCGTTTATTATGATGCACAGGCCTATGATCTGGAATTCTGGCCTGATGACATGGCCCAAGCCAATGAAGCGACGAAGGCCTAATCCAGGCCAGAAGGCCCGAACAGCAAAAGCCCAGCGCAAAACAGAAGACCAGATCATCTTTTCGCAAAAAAAAAAAGAAGCCCAGATCATCAACGAGCCCAACAAACAAATGAGAAGCAATAGCTGATTCAAAATTAGCAAACGCGAAGCAAAGTGGAACCGCACGCAAAGGCTCAGGCCCTCTTAATCTGATCTTCCTGGACTCCTGGTAACTTCTTATCGTGAAAATTCATAAGCTCAAACAAACAACAAACATTTTGTGCAGTTTTCGAAAAACCATAACCTCAAACAAGCTAATTTAATATGAAAAGCTGAAAAACTCAATCTTTCGTAGCTCTTTGAGCTCACAAAATTAAATATATTGCTAGAGTGCACAACAACAAGATCTTACCTAATTCGACCAAAAAAGAAAATGCAAACTCGATGCATGATGCATAATATATTACCCAGGCCGGTTGGGGCCACTAAGGAGTGCCATAAAAAAATCTGCTGACCATTTTTTTTAAAAAAAAACTAGCTTAACGAGTGAGGAGTGCCTCTACCTTTAGAGCAACTCCAACAGCTTGCTTAGCTAAAATATTAGCTAAATATAGAGTTTTAGCTGCTTTGTATAATATAGAAAATCTTCAAAAACATGGAGAAAACCAACAGTCTCTCCAAATCATGATGTTCATAATTCAAACGACATCCTCATCAACGCTAATTGACACATGGTTCCCCCACTGCACAGTCGCTCACATCATCTTCAACCTCTCCTCGGTACTGGAGGATGTGCCGCAGTTAAGCTGTGGTTGACCATCTGCTTGACCTCGAGCGTGGCCCTCACTGCAACCCCCTCATCGCTCGAGGAGACAACGTCGAGGTATTTTCTCGCTGCCTCCGCCCAATCAATTTCGCCGTCCTCCCGTCGAACAGGTGGTGGGCACTCCATCGCCACCACCTCTAACCGCTCCGGCGCCGCCACCCGTAGCAGGCGCTCGCGGGAGGGTCGAGGGCCGCCGCCGCCCATGACCGGCGCTCGTGGCAGGTACTCGCGGAGGGCGCTGCCGCTCGTGGTTGGCACTCGCGGGAGGAACGAGGTCTACCTCCGCCCGTGGCAGGGGCTTGCGAGAGGCCGCTCGTGGCTGCGGTGGCACGCCCCTACTCCTCTGGTCGGCCCATCTCTCCCGGCCAGCGGCCTGCGCCGAGCGTAGCGGATCCTCACGATAGAGTGGGAATGTGGCGGGACGGCGGCGGCGTGGGGATTGCCACGACGGCACGGCGAGGGAGCGGTGCTGGAGTGGAGAGGGAGGTAGGAGCGTGGGCGCGAGAAGGCGCGAGGGAGGGGCGCAGGCGTGGGAACAGAGGAGCGAGGGAGATTGCGAGCCAGCCTCGCTCGTCAAAGATGACGAGCGGAGGGAGGAGTATTGCGAGGCAGATAGCGAACTGAGCTAGCTTGTGAGGCTGTTGGATTGTGATTTGGCCAATGATTTTCTATTTTTAGCTAACTAATTGTGTTTAACTAGGCTCTTAGAGTTGCTCTTATGTTATGCTTTTTCACCATTAATTTTCGATGTAGGATTAAACATAACATACATCTTTTAAAAGTTGGTATTGATTGTTTATGAAAAAATAGCAGCAGTTTTCCAAAAACTTTATTAAAAGCTGACGTTCAAACAAACGGGTCCTTCTGAACCAGTCGCAACAAGGACGCAAAACGGTATCAAAAGAGCATAGGGTGTGTTTATATGCTAAAGTGTTACACAAATTTTGCAAAATTGGTACTCCCTCCGTCCCACTATATTAGCATTTGAAGGATTCAAAGTGAGAAATAGCAATAGTGGGAAATGACGGTTGTGCCCCTGAGCATTTATAAGCACAGAACGCATCTTCATCCATCTGCTGCTGCTCCTCTTCCCATCAGGACGACGATGCCGGCAGCCACCAGTCCAGAACAGGGCTCCTCCGCAGCGGCGTGGTGCTGCTGTTGCCGGCGGCCGGCCCCCACGGAGGCATGGTCAGGGGTGCGTCGCTCCCCCGTCCGCCATGCTGGGTGCGTCGTCGCTTCCCCTGTTGCGTGGATGTCCTCGTTTGCCTTGAGCACCGGCGCCGCAGGGGACTGCGCCATGGCGCGGGAAGACGCTGCGAGGAGGGCGGCCGAGCCGGCGAGCCTGGAGCCGTCGCTCCATCTCCGGGCCCTTCTCTCTGCCCCTGCTCTCCATCCAGCAGTCACGGCCCCGCCTCCTCCGCCGGTCCGCCCGAGGCCGCCACCGTCATCAGACCCCGCGATAGAGGAGGGGCGCGGCGGAGGAGGGGCAGGGCTCCTCTTCTACATCCCGGCACAGATCTTTGGAGCGCCACCCCACACCCGAGCTCGTGCGGCCGGAGCCACCTGCTCATTCGTCGGCGACATCGAGCAGGGTGCGCGCAGGAGGCCGCGCCGCCGGTCTCTCTCTCCCAGTCCTCTCTTCGGCGGTCGTCCTCTTCCTCCCCGGGCTCTCTCTCTCTCTCGCCGGCGGCGCGGGATGGTGCTGCGGGGGACGGCGGCCCGGGTCACGGCGGCGGATGGGATGGAGGCCGGGATTTTTTTCACTGCAGAGTGCGGAGGGGAGGCGTCGTGCGGCTGGGAGGAGATGGGGTCGGGATTTTTTAAAGCGTGGGGTCCACTAGACTGCCCCAAATGCTTATATATTGGGCAAAATTTTGAATCCCCAAATGCTAACATATTGGGACGGAAGGAGTACGAAATACAGTGAGAAATGATGTGATGGGATGTGACAGACGGTGGAGTGTTTTTGGCCCTCGCTCTGCCTCATCATGCCTGGTCAGTAGACCAGTCCACCACGCATGACGTTGACGCGTCGCACGTTGAATTCTCCAACGCTCCTATAGTCCTATCCATCGATTGCTTTGCTTCCTTCCCGACCTCACCGACCATAGCCAGCTACAAAAATGGAAGAACGTGCAAGTCCAATCCAAACCCTTCCAACGTACGCCCAAGATGCCGCGCTCACCGGCTCGCCGTCTTCCTCAGCCACTCCGCGCAGCCGCGCGGGAGCTACCCGCCCTGCTGCTCTGCTCCGCCATCGCCGCGACCATCGCCGCCAGAGCCACGGCTGCGACCGGCAGCGGAGTGGACACCTACAGCTTCCCGGCCTTCGACGCTGCCACGACGGGACGCGTTCGTGGTGGCCACCAACTCGTCGCTGCTCGTGCCGGCCTCCCTCCTCTTCCTCGCCGCGCGGCTCTACCCGGAGTTCAACCGCTCCGAGGGCTTCCTGCTCCTCTCACAGACCGCGGCCTTCTGGCGCGCGCGCGACGGCGCCGGAGCCGGAGGAGGCGCGCCGCCGCCTACCGCCGACCGCCGCGAGGCGTCCTTCAACACCAGCTTCACGCTCCGCGGCGCCGCCCCCGTCGCGTTCGCCGTCCTCGTCGACCGCTTCCCGCCCTTCAACGCCGCCATCGGCCTCGGCCTCCGCGGCAACGCCGACGCGAACGACTCCGGCGCCGCCGCTGCGGGGAACGCCTCCAGCGCCCTCGCGTCCGTCGAGGTGGGCGCGGTGAGGTCGTACGGCCCGGACACCCCGAACGTCGGGCTCAACGTCACCGTCACCCCCGCCGGAGCGGCGCCGGCCCGCGCGGTGTGGATCGAGTACGACGCCGCCGCGCACCGCCTGTCCGTGCGCGTCGCTGGCGCCGGCGAGGCCAGGCCTCCCGGTGCCCTCCTCGACGTGCCGGTCAACCTCGTCGAAAGAGGCACCACGCCGACCGCGTTCGTGGGCTTCTTCGCCGCCACGGTCAGTGATATCTTGGTCGGCGTCAGTGGATGGGAACTGATGGTGGACAGGTTCCCGCGCGGCGGGAAGAAGGGCCCGTCGTGGCTGGTGATACTGCTCGCGGTGCTGGGGTCGGTGGCGGCGGCAGCGATCATCGTGTCCGCCGTGGTGTGGTGCTTCGTGTCGAGGCGACGGAAGTTGAATGATACGGAGCCCAAGATATAGCTTGGCATCCATTGCGCTCATCCGACCGTATATATTCGATTTCACGATTTGAAAGTTGGCATAATTTGGCTTGTGCGTTGTGCATTTGCAAATCATGGTCTTGGGTTTCTTTCTTCTAAATCAGTGAAAAAAGTTTGTATAATGACGTGAGTTTAACTTCAAATTTTACAAGTTAAGTTCATAAGATTTCTTTTGCTCAAAGGTTTGTGGTCGCCAATATTTGCAAGTGTCTGTAGTTTAAGAAATATGAACACACACGTACTCAGCCTGCCGGCGGAACCCCGCCGCACACGTGGCTTGCCTCTGGCGAGCTCAGTGGGGATTGATCGATTGAGAGGGGAGGGAGGCAGGGAGCAAAGGGGAATCAAGGTGACGAACAGCGATTGGGATCGGAGAGGCATTAAAATCGAAGGATCTTAGAGCTTAGAATTGTATTAGGACGTCTCCAACAGTTAGAGACAGCCTAATACCTCGAGCTTAGAATGGTGAGCATTGAGCTGACTTACAATTTTTTATTAATCGTTGAATATCGAACGCAAAAACCTAGCGCAAAGCGGACTACTTAGCGAGGTTATAGCAAGCTAACACTCCGCTCCGTGCTAATTTTTTTGCCTTCCATACTGATCAACGATTAAACAACTACACCCTCTGTCCCTTTCTACTTATCGGTGAAAAACTGAGCCTGTGAGTGATTCTCAGTTCCCGAGCGACTGTTAAAGAGGAACGGAGGGAGTATAAAGCTATAAGCTAACTCAACACTCACTGTTGGAGACACTCTTAAGTAAGTTCATGTCTCTCGTCATTCTCTCAACCCATTCCGGCACATAAACCCTGGCATTAGTTAGGCTCTCTCTCTATTCCTTGGCGCTCCGAATCAACAACTTGACACTTTACATGCACAAGAACCACGCAATGGGCTTGCTGGATTGGGCCAGAATGTTGATCCAGGTTTAGAAAAACATTGAATTTATTCTTTTCCAGCAAAAATCCTAGTGTATTGTGTGTATGGTTGGACATTTATTCTATTAATGTGCATTTATGTTGTAATAACTAATTGTTTTGTGTGACAAATTGATATATTGAGACCTTATATTGCATTATGGCTGTTAAATTGTTGTTTTTCTTGTTGAAATGAATATGTTGATATGTTATTTCCCGGCGAGTACGGGTAAACCTGATATCCGCGGATATCCGTCGGACGCGGATACGAGTAAGACTTTTTACCCACGAGCAGGCTTGCGAGCAGGTAAAAGAGGGCAGCATAAATATGCTCGCGAGCGGATAAATACCTTACCGCACTTATCCGACCCGCTGCCATCAACAACTGGCCATGGTACGATGAGAGGGAAATCCAAACCTTCTCCCTAGAATACAATGGACGACTTGGACGAGAGAGAAAAAAGAACGGGAAGACTTGACCACGTGGTGCTACGGATATATTTTGATTTGGTAGAAAAGGAAGTGACATCTCTCATCTTTTCTTGTTTCTCTTGCTCCGTTATTAATGCCTTTAGGCTTACTCCCTTTACTCTCAACTCGTACAATTGTTCCTTGAAGATGTTCGGCTCATACAAAGAATAGTGTTCGGTTGGTAAATTGAATAGTGTTGTGTGAGAGGAAATAAGCCGAGATAAGCCAAGTCGAGTTAAGCTGAACATCCCCAATCTATATGATGCATGGGAAGGTAGCATATATACGCATGACGCTGTATCAGAGAGAGCCAAAATTGTAGTCGTCAGGCTATTTTCGTAAAAAAAAGTTAGTTAGGATGTAGCTACCTAGATAATCACGAGTGTGTCTTGTCCGATCAAACTAAGATAAGTGGATAAGTTATTACTCTAATCTTGAAATCTCATGTAAAATGGGGAACTACTGTCCAACCTTGACGCGCTGTGAATACTGTCACGTGACTACATTAAGTTTTCTTACTATTTGTCAAAAGATACAAAGGAAACTAAAACAACGAAGAACTCTCTAATAAACATTATTTAAGCCATTGTCACGAAACAAACATTAATACTCTTAAGTCTTTCTTCAACACCTAACCTACGAGGTGGGTGGTAATATCCTTTTCATTTCATATTCTCAATGAACAAAGAGTTTTGACTTATACTTTCGCAAGAATTCCATTGTTTGTTATGGCCCCACGGAGGTAGACTAGAAATCTTCATCATAAATCCTAAACATCAAAGGTCCCTTGGAGAACAACTCCATCTAGGGAGTTTCCTCTATGCATGTCACCTTTCACACTCACCTACACACAACTGAGACCGGGAGCTGTAAACCAGGAAGCTGCAACGCTCTTCAGTTTTTATGACCGACCTATAGCTAGATAATTATGAGTATTGAGTGATATATATGTCATTTGATACTAAAGTAAGTTCTTGCTCTAATCCTAAATTCTCATGTAAGATGGTGATGGCTCGGTCGATACCAACCATACTATATCTTGTCATGGATATTACTATATGTAGCTATATGAAATTAACCTTAGAACTTGTCAAATGAAGCAAAGGGAACTAAAAACGACCTAGAATTCCCTATCATAAACAATATTAAGCCATCACTCTAAAACTTCATCAACACTCTAATCATCAACATATTCTTCACCACCTAACCTAATCGCAAAAGTAGTACAGTAGATGATAAAATCCTTTCCATTTCATATTCTCAATTGGTAAAGATTTTTTTTACTTTCACAACAATTCCATCATTGTGTTTGTGATCCATGAAATGATGATAGAAGTAGATAAGAAATCTCCAACATAAATCCTAAACAACATCCAAAGGTCCCTTGAAAAACAACTCCACCTGCCGAGGAACCTCCATCTACGTCACCTTCCACGCGCCGTTGAGACCCGCCGTGAGAACGGTAAACCTGTTACCTGTAACGCCCTTCCGTTTTTTTTATTCCCAGACCGGCTTGGCCCCACCAGCCGAAGTGAGGGAGAGAGACAGGGGAAAAGCCGTTCTGCAAGGGAGATTCCAAGTGCCAGCCGGACTGACACATTGACCATGTCCCCCCTCCCCCACCACTGCCAAACCCCATTCTTCCTCCCCATAGTCTCCGGAAACACAAATACGTCCATCCAGGGACACAAATGCAAAGCTCGGGCAGCGGCATCGGGCGCCGGCGCGGTATTCACGAAACCTTCCTGCCCTTGCATGAAAAAACGCCTCCTTCCCGTAGCAGCGCGTAGTGGGTGGCGGGAGGAGGACGCGAATAAAAAAACAAGGGGGAAAAAAGGCAAGGGGCGGGGTTTCATGGCGCTAGCCTAGCCGGCCTCCCCCCAACCTCCTCACCGAGGAGAGAGAGAGAGAGGACAGAGGAGAGGTCCATTTCCGCGTCGTCTCCCGCCCGCAGCCCCACCCTCCACATGGCCGCGCTGCCGGGTGGGGCCCACGCCGCCGGCGCCGCGGACCCGATGCAGGTGGACCAGCCGCGGCCCGCCGCCGCCGCCGCAGCCGCAGCGCCCGCCACCGCGGACGCCAAGGTGAGCTGATTTCCCCCCTCGCCAGCGACCCGGAGCGGTCGCGCCGGCGCCTCCCCACGGATCTCTCTGAGCCTGCGTTCCATTTCCCCCCTCTCTCGCGGTTTGGTTGTTCCCGCGTTCGATCCGCGCGTAGATCTGCGCCGGGCGCCGCGAGGCTAGGAGTGGCCGCGTCCCCTTTTTTTTTCCTGATTTATCTTGGGATTAGGTAGTTGGAGCCTTGGAGGTGGAGAGGAGCGTTGCTTGCCGGGGGAGGAGATGCGCTGCCTTCCGTTGGTCTGGTCTTTGCGTGCGCGCTATGCAAGCTTCTCAATCCCCTGCTTCAGCAAAACCGGTTGGCTTGGCATGCCGCCTTGGGGCACCTTTGCAAGTGTTTGCTCCTGTGTACTGCTGTATACTGTACTAGGTAATCATGGCTTAGGTGTTCTAAACGGGGGAATCAGACTAGTTAATTCCCTTCTTTTGAGATGATTACAACAGTTAATCTAACTCTTGTGGCAACGGCGTAGTACTGTAGTACGATTAACACATAGGGTGCTTACGTTGTATGTTTTGTCCTGTTGGGATTCTAGTTTTGTTGTGTGGATAAGGCTTTCATGGATGGTGGAGTTTCCATTTCAAGCAAGCCTAGTTTGTGCAAGGCCAGCTAGGCCGCGACTCAGAAGTTCCACTGCTTTGTGACCATTGGTTCTAGGCAAGCAAGCCTAGATGATTGGCTATATGATGCCTTTTCTTATGGATTTTATTACTTCGTTACAGCATGCCGGTTCTATGATTGAAGGGGGTGATCCAGTCACTGGTCACATAATTTCAACAACCATTGGAGGCAAGAATGGAGAGCCTAAAAGGGTAATTTTTAGCAAACCCAGAAGTTGCAGATCAGGCTGAACACAGTGATCTCTTTCCTAACTTGAGTTGTATCCTTTTGTGCTTCTTAGACTATCAGCTACATGGCGGAGAGAGTTGTGGGAACTGGATCATTCGGAATCGTCTTCCAGGTACGCTTTGGTACATTTTACTTGCTCAGTTGTTTGTAATTGCCCTGATTGTGTTTTTTTTGTTGGATGTAACGTAGGCTAAATGTCTGGAAACTGGTGAAACTGTTGCAATTAAGAAGGTTTTACAGGACAAGCGTTACAAGAATAGGGAGCTGCAAATCATGCGATCCATGGATCACTGCAATGTTGTCTCCTTGAAGCATTGCTTCTTCTCTACCACAAGCAGAGATGAACTTTTCCTTAACTTGGTGATGGAGTTCGTTCCCGAGTCACTGTATCGTGTGTTGAAGCATTACAGCAATATGAACCAGAGGATGCCGCTTATATATGTCAAGTTATACACCTACCAGGTAAGAAAGTTGGCTATATTCTTTTGGAATTTTTACTGCTCTTTCTTGATAAATCTACAATAGTTTGAATGTGATTTTAGTTTTCCTTGGTCTTTTATGCAGATATTCCGGGGTTTAGCCTATATTCACACTGTACCAGGTGTTTGCCACAGGGATGTGAAACCTCAGAATCTTTTGGTATGTTCTTTCAATACTTTTGAATTTAGTCTTGCAATATCTTAATTCTTAATTAAGATGATATTCACTTCATTGGTTTTATAGGTTGATCCTCTGACTCACCAAGTGAAGATATGTGATTTTGGGAGTGCCAAAATGTTGGTAAGTAAATGCAATATGCAGTCCTGTAGCTTTTCCACGGCTAATTAGATCAGAGTTATCCTTTGTTTTTTTTCAAGAAGATGTTACTGATCAGTTTGATTTGCATGCATCTTTTTCGGTGATAAAGTAGCTTCCTTTTGTTATTGAAAGTATCTATTGATTCTCAAACTTAGGATGCTCGCTTTTAGAGAAAATTCCTCGTAGACTACTGAATAATGAAATCCTAGCCTTTGAGAATGTGTCTGGACTCAAACTTAAGCAAGTGCTTGAGTGACATATTAAGGGATGAAAGAATAATCTAGCATCACACCCACACCTGAATCGCTTGTCTTTTTCTGCTGATAATGCAAGCTATTTTGTAGCTTTTCAAGTTTCTGTATTGGCACAACTATCTTTACTCATTTTTCATATTTTAAATCACAATCTGATCAGGTCAAAGGTGAAGCAAACATATCATATATATGCTCACGTTATTACCGTGCTCCAGAGCTCATATTTGGGGCAACTGAGTACACAACATCAATTGATATCTGGTCAGCTGGATGTGTTCTTGCTGAGCTGCTTCTTGGCCAGGTTAGTTCGTGTTCCAAGTTATCCCACAGATCTGCTCTGCCTTTTGTTATGTATCCATCTGAGCAGCAAACTTAGAACTAAGCATCTTTCTGTTAACATTATTCTATCAGCCTCTCTTCCCTGGTGAAAGTGCTGTGGATCAGCTTGTTGAGATAATAAAGGTACTTTGTTGTTGTATTAATTATAAATAAATGTACTCAGTAGTGTTTTTTAATAAAAAAATCCATGCATTGAACGAATTTGCTTTGATGGCAGGTTCTTGGTACTCCAACACGCGAGGAAATCCGATGCATGAATCCGAACTACACTGAATTTAGATTTCCTCAGATCAAAGCTCATCCATGGCACAAGGTATGTGAATATTTGTTTGTCACTTTCTTTGAAGAAAAACTGTGGTGGAGTTCCCCACAGCACTTCAATTTAAAAGATAAAAAAACATATTGTACAGGTTGTTCGAAGATACTTACAGAGAGAAAATAGAGAGATGTGGAAAAATATTATTATACAACGTTATCTAGCCATTGGAAAACTAAAACTGAAATACCTTTCCTGTTTCAGATTTTCCACAAGCGGATGCCTCCAGAAGCTATAGATCTTGCTTCGCGTCTGCTCCAGTATTCTCCAAATCTACGATGCACTGCTGTGAGTTTCCCTCCCCCCTCTTGACTGATTCTAGTCAACTAAAGGAGCCATCTACCTATCAATGATTGCCAACATTAGTAATGGCATTAATTGTTTCGTCCTAGTTGGCTGGTCATGTTCGTTCCATCACTTTCTGATTAGCTGTTAAATGTTCCGATCATCTCAGTTAATGTGTATAAAAGCTAGTACTGATGATTGGATATGATGTCACCTTTATAGTTTTTTCCCATACTATCTCATGAGTTTTGGAACTGACGTTCTTAGTGGGAAGACAATGTTTCACTTTATACCATCCAAAATGAAAGACTTTCCTGTGAGTTTTTCACCAATTGGAGTTGACTGCCAAGTGTTAAATCCTATGCTGTGAACATCCTCCCCTTCAATTAGAAAATGATAATTATTGGACTTGAAAAGATATCTGTATGCCGAGTTTTTTAAGAGGATAAATGGAAAATGATTTAATGCATCAAGTCTGAGATCCCTAACCACTTGGGCTGCTCCTCTGCCGATTTTGGTGTTAATTCTTGCAATGGTTGCAGCTTGAAGCGTGTGCACATCCATTCTTTGATGAGTTGCGAGAACCACATGCAAAGTTGCCAAATGGACGGCCATTCCCTCCACTTTTCAACTTTAAACAGGAAGTAAGTAGTTTCAAGACTGATACACCTTATTAATGCTCACCATGTGCCTTTTATTTGATAATCTGGGCAAACCGGTTGTGTGATCATAGTTGTGCTTGACTAAAGTGGTAGTTTCAGCATGTGGTTGACAAATTGTGCAGCTGAAAATAAAAAATAATATGCTTTTCTGTATATGAATGATACCGACATTTGTCTGTTAATTTGCAGCTAGCAAATGCTTCCCCAGATCTCATCAACAGGTTGATCCCAGACCATGCTAGGCGACATCTTGGGCTCACATTCTTGCCTGCAACTGGACCATAGGGAAGGCTGTATGGTGTTCTACCTTGCACTTCCTATGCTTCTGTGTGTGGAAGGGCAACCTGCATGTTCTCACATTTAAGGTGTAGAATCTGACCATTATTGGAAAGCCAAATGTGAGCTGGCGCCAATGTGTTGCATAATGAGAGGTGGTGTGTTTTGCGCAGCCAGCCCTTGTCGCTTGTTTTAATGCTCCATCCAATTTAGCTTAAGTAGCAGGAGGGGAAGGGGGAGGGGGAGGAGGGGGAGGTGTATTGTTAAGCCGTTTGAAGGAATTTAATCTGTACTATCGTATTACCTTCTCCAATGTTAATGTTGTAGTGCGCCTGTAAGTGTTCCATATCCCTGGGTATCAGTCAATGTAATTCTGTAAATGTGAGTCTTTTACGTACATGTCATTATGAAAGTTGCTGGTTACGTACATGCTATAAAAAAGTTTCCGGATACGTGTGTGTCATGAACTCAACTTTCGTTTACCCCTGTGCCATTCCGTCTATATTCTGAGCTAACAGTGTCAAACCGACAGATGAAATGACTATTTTACCCCCGTGGGCCCCACCAACCTTCTTCTTCCTCCTCTCCTCTTTCTCTTCTTTCTCCCCAGTGGCATCGTCATCAGAAAATCAGAAGAGCAACTACTACACCGGTGAGGGGAGGAATCATCCCTTCCCCGGCATTCTTCGATTCCCGTTATATGCTCCACGACCTCCCTCCAATTCCAATCAACCATTCCCGTCAGCCAATCACCCCCGATTCGCAAATCCAACCTCGCTGCATCCTCGCCCTCCCGGTTCTTGTACGGGTCCTTGCTCCGTGTTGGATTCAGTTACCTGCTGCTCTCTTCTTCATTGAGTTCGGGTCGCCGCCCTGGGTTGATCTGTTTAGTCTGTTGTGTTCGTCAAAATTAGGCGGAGGATTGGGGGAGCAGCTCTGGATTGGTGGGCGACGGGCGGTTCCAGATCCCGTGCGCCGCGACCGGTGGTTCCTTGACTGTGTATCCTCCTGGGCGTCGAGCGCGAAGGAAGCAGCCGCCGTACCCCATGCCCATGCGCCAGCCGAGGGCAGCGCCGGCGGGAGCAAGCACGGGCGGCGCCAGGAGCAGGGGCGGGCGTCGTTGGGGGCCGCGCCACCAGCCGGAGACAACGACGGCGGGGGCACGGGCAGGCGCCGCCGTGGGCAGGGCCCGCTCCCGACGTTGGAGGTCGCCGAAGGGGCAGCATCCACCAGTCCCGGCGGGGGTGCTCGCCGCTGGAGCCGCGCGCCGGCCCGGCCGCGGAGCTCCCGCGCCGCCGGCCTGGACGCGGAGCTCCCGCGCGCCGCGCCGCCGGCCGGACGCGGAGCTCCCGCGCCGCCAGCCCGGACGCGGAGCAGGCCCGGCCGGCTGCACCGACCTCTAGTTCCTCGGCCGCCGAGACACTGAGTGCGCACGGGATAGTCATGTAAATGACAAGGGCAAAATAGTCATTTCCATGTGTGGGTCCCACATGTCAGATCGGTGCACCGGTTAATTTCTAACAGAAGGTGAACGGAATGGCACACACGTAAACGAAAGTTGAGCTCATGGCACACACGTATCCGGAAACTTTTTTATGAAGGTGAACGGAATGGCACACACGTAAACGAAAGTTGAGCTCATGGCACACACGTATCCGGAAACTTTTTTATGGTATGTGTGTAACCAACATCTTTCGTAATGACATGTACGTAAAAGACTCTAAATGTTATTGATGTGAAAATTATCTTGTGTTATGGTAATTATCATGTCATTTATCCTTCGCCTCGCCAACTCCACTCGCATATAACCTGTTTACCGGAATCATGTAAATTGTTTCATTTTCGATCTGGTTGAGCATGGATTGAGCAGTTGTTTGCTATCATTTCCGCTGGCAATGGCATCCTGCAAATGGGTTTTATCAGAATATATTGCCATGAACTTGTAAAGTTCTTTTTTTTGTTACGCATATGGATATGGATGATCTGACCCTGGTTGAACTGTCTTGGAAAGATCATTGAAATAGGCTTGTGTCTAGTGCAAAAGCATGAGAGCCAACAAAGCTATAATGGGGGAATAAAAGGCACAGGTGAGGGCGAATGGGTTCTGTCGGCTGCGGTCGTGGTCCACTGGCGATTGATTCTGTTCGCTAGCGTGGTTGAGCAGGCCGCCATTTATATTCGCTTTATCGCTGACGCCGACACCGTGATACACCTGCCCAGTTTCTCTGTCTAAAACGGCTTTTGGAGTTGACCTGTCCTCAGCCAGTCAGCCTATACAAGTTGCTAAAAGGCATGCAGTTTTTTCCCCCTCTTTGAAGGTTTGTTGGTTCACACTGGTCGATACTTGAATTTGATACGCTGTCTCCCTGCATAATTTTCAGTGTTCTTTGGTCAAAAATCACGGTACTGACATGTTGCGATTGAAAAAATCAACAGTGCTGCAGGGCAGGTTTCTTCGAAGTGAGCACGTGGAGCTATGGATTCCATCGCTTGAGCAAAGTTCATGTGGGGCTTGTGGATTCGGACCAGGCTCTAAGCTTTTATCTTTGGGAAAACTTTTTCATTAATCTTTGGGGAAGAATTCATCCACCGGAACCCACCAAGATGCTGGTCGCTGGGCGGAATGGTACTTCCGAGCGTGAAGGGGCAGGGGAAGCTCACCACGTAGCAAAAGTGTAGGTCGTGCTACTGCTAACAAGCGTCTTGTTGAACACATTAATTACGTGCATGCATGAGAATCATAGCATATGCTTCGGTTATTCGAACAAGTCAAAGCATATATGAGCTTCTAAGGACAGTTTACTCGTTGTAGTTAGTCCGCTACAACATGAGCATTCACAACGCTTGATGTTGGTGGCCAATGAATTTTTTACCGGGGCACATAAGTGACAGTCTAGTGGTCGAATTAAGTGTCTTTAGTATGCTTTTTTCATTTTATGCTTCTTTTGTAAGACTATGTGGATCCTAGATATGCACAGGTCGGGAGTATATTAAGATTTTTATATAACAATCTCAAAATTAATAAAACTTCCTGTCTCGAAAAAAGATGAGCACTCATCATCTCGTCCAAAGTTTGCCTTTCTGATGCAAACCATCGTTGCCTAGGATATTGATACGGTTCTTGTGATGACACTTTATTTGTCAATTTGTACAAAGATATACCAGTCTGATTACAAAAGGCATTTTGGGTTAGTTGAATAGTAAGCTTTTGTATTATTGATTTTTTCAGACCAGTTCAAAGGGCTGTAGAAAATGTCACAAATGTGCTAGTAAAATGATACTACTAGCATAAAGAAAAACAGCATTTGGACTTTTCCAAGAAACAAAACAACTGTGTCAGGGGCTCAGGACTCAGGAGAGGAGAGTAAGGAAAAAAACAAGCAGGAATGAACAAACAAACATGTGAAGGAGCACTGGAGCAGCCAGCAGGTGCCGTAATTGGCAGACCGGAAGCGCCAATTCCCTGGCCACCCCCTTCCACGATCCATCTCCATCCATCTCGAGGATCTCATCTCGCGCAGCTACAGTTGCAGTCGGAGTCTTCTCCTCGGCAGTCGGCACACCCCCAAGAAAAACAAAACCGCGGCGACAAAAAGGAAGGGGAATCGAGGCCGGGCCGGGACGGACGCCAAACACCGGGCACAATTCCCCACCCCACCTCCGCAGCCACCCGTCTCCACTCGGAACTGGTTCCTCTGACGTTCACATCTCTGCCATTGGGTCACTGCCGTGTGGGTCCCACCGCGTCTGGGTCCACATGTCAACCACCCAATGGCAGAGGCTGAATGGCAGAGGATCTCGTTCGATCCACTCCCCCCTCTCGCTCTCGGACAGAGGGAGCCCCCACCTCACTAATCGCCCTCTTAATTAACAACGTCCCAAATCCCCACCCGCCCGCGCGCCTTAATTAACCTACTACACTAATCTACGCCGTCACTGCGCTCGATACGCTTCCAAACACGGCCGGGCCGGGTGGTAATATACCATGGCCACCACCCACGCCCTCGCCGCGCCGCCTTCCTCGCTCGCTCTCGCTGCGCTTCCCAAGTCACTCCCCCCGCTCCCGCGCCCTCCATGGCGGCGGCGGCGGCGGTGTCGCCGCGGCTCCGGCTACCCCCTCCCTTCGCCGCGGCGCTGGCGGCGTGGGTGCTGCTGGGCGCTGCGGATTGGGCGGCCGCCGGGGACCCGCCGCTCTCGCCCAAGGGGCTCAACTACGAAGGTGCGTGCGGGCGAGGGCGGGGGTGGGGTTTTGGGGGTTTAGGGTTTGGTCGCTTCAGCCTTCGAGGGAGGGATGGGATTTGGTTCCTCGGTCAGTCCTGATGCTACCGTCTCCGCTTGTTGTGTGCTGCAGTGGCGGCACTGATGGCGGTGAAGAGCCGGCTGCGGGACGAGAAGGGGGTCATGGCGCCGTGGGACATCAACTCCGTCGACCCCTGCACCTGGTCCATGGTCGCCTGCTCCCCCGACAAGTTCGTCATCTCGCTGTGAGTGACCTCTCTCTCTCTCTCCGCGAAGTAACCCTCCCCCGTCTCCGATGTCCGATCCCGCTATTTCTCCTGTCGGGTTGGATTGCTGCTTCTGTTTGTTGCGGATCAGTGACCGTCTTATTTTTTTTTTCGCTCTCGCGCTGGAGCTGCAGCCAGATGGCCAACAACGGCTTGTCCGGGACGCTGTCGCCGAGCATCGGGAACCTCAGCCACCTGCAGACAATGTAAGGATGGTTTCAGTTTCACCTTTATCTGTCGCGTTTGTTCCTTGTTTCGTTTCATCTAGCGTCTCTAACAGTGCCCGTCTTGTGTTGGCAAATTGGCGTGTTCTCGAGCTGATTAGCTTGATTGGGAAGTGCATGGTTCATGGGTGTGGTTGAAAATAGGATAGCGACAGTGGGTAGGGAACAGGAGTGCCAAGTTTCACCAACTTCTTTGTTGGTTAGTCCAATAGCAGAGCAACTGGTGTGTCAGTCTCAGAGCTGTTAATTTAACCTCTTGGTTATTATTAAGTTGATAAAAATTCTACATAGGATCTGTGCACTACTAAGCCTGAACCCTCAACTCTCCGAGGTCAGGACAACAACTTAGTAAAAACATGATAGAGCAGACGATGGACGACAACTACATCCTTTCTGTATGACAACCTTTTCCCCCTTTTATTGCCAATAAGGTAGGTTTGGTTGTACCCAGTTCCTTTTTGGAATCATATGAAAGCAAATAGAGCTCACTTTCTAACCATTGGCAATGTTAGGATGGCTAGAGTTCTCTGAACCTTTTATGTATTTTTCAACACACACTACCATTTGTGTAACATGTCGCCACTATGTGTTATAGGCTTCTACTCCTAACTCTTAGAAGATTTCCTTTCTGCTCTGAGTCCAGACCGATTCATTTGTCGATTGCACAGTGTAATGTCACATAATACACCGGTTGATATTTTTGTAAAGGTTTGGTCTGTTGGATGTAGAACCTTCACCTCACAAGTTTGTGACTACAAAATGTCTGGCAGCATTTGCTTAGATTGGTTATTATCTCTGTAATGAGACTGCGAGATCAGAACTATCTGATTGGGTTAGTGGGATTATCCAATTTTAGAATCTTGCTAGATTGTTCACCCATCGCAAAATGCTAATAGCTGGTTGATGATCACGTGACCGTACTTGCTCATCTTGATTATGGACTTGCATCTATTTTTCTGCGGGGTTTCACTGATTTCCAATTCACCGCCCATCCTTTTGAATATGAGATAGGTGCTCAGTTCTCAGCTTATGTGCTGACTTGTTTCAGGTCACTACAAAACAACAAAATATCAGGTGATATTCCTCCAGAGATCGGGAAGCTGACCAATCTGAACGCACTTGACCTTTCTAGCAACGAGTTTGTTGGTGATATCCCAAGTTCATTGGGGCAGTTGACTAGACTAAATTATCTGTGAGTTGATGTCAAAATGTTTATTCACTTTCCAGCTTGTATTTTGTATTGATTATTTCATTGTCAATCTGTCAGGCGCCTTGATAGGAATAACTTGTCTGGGCAGATCCCTGTAGATGTTGCAAAGCTTGCAGGCCTCACATTCCTGTATGTTTCTTTCCAACTTGTTTGTTTCTCTTTTTACATCTCTGTGTAACAATTGGCTTTAAATTGACAAATAAATATATTTCAGTGACTTATCATTCAACAATTTAAGTGGCTCAGTTCCAAAAATCTATGCACATGACTACAGGTAAGTTGGGAGTATATGGCTATATGCACAATAAGTTTCTGTTTTCTTACTCAAATATATTTTGAAATGTATATCGATCAAGCACCTAGATTAAGGAGTCCATGGCATCCATGATTTAAATCTGTCAGGAATAAGAAATATAGAATAGTTAATGTGATTGTTTATTAAAAGATATTGATGGGAGGGAAGGCATATGAGAGTAGAAGAGAGAGAAAAGGTCATTAAATTTGCACATGCGCCTTGTATGTGAAAAGAAGATTACAAAACTGTAGGCTGTATGTTTTCGAAATGAATGGGGGTACTATTTTGCTCCATTCAATCAGCCAAAGTCTTTGATATTTCACATAAAGTTACTGACACCATAGTTCTCTTATTACAGTCCAATTGCTTATGCTCAAACTGAGCGTGCACCTCTTCTTTTTTGATAGTTTTGATACTTAACATAAGTTTACTCTTTCCTTCTGCTTCTCAGTCTTGCCGGAAATCGGTTCCTTTGCAACTCATCTGTTATACATGGTTGTTCGGATCTTACTGCAATGACTAATGGTAGTTATTTTACCAGATGCCCAATCTTTAACATGTCTACTCTTAGAATGGAACTTAACTGCAAGTGTTAATGGCAGGGACGGTGTCTAGACAGGTGCAAAAGACCAAGAACCACCATCAATTAGTGCTGGCAATTTCTTTAAGTGTCACTTTTTCCACAATATTAGTTTTGTTGTTCGTGTATTGGCTAAGTTGCTGCAGATGGCGCTTGCCTTTTGCTTCTGCTGGTAATTATCTAACCAAATACACTCTTACTGGTAAAAACATGATCTGATGATTTTTTTCTTCTTTTCTTTGTGTAGATCAAGATCTAGAGTTTGAATTGGGCCATCTGAAGCATTTCTCATTTCATGACCTGCAAAGTGCGACAGACAATTTTAATTCAAAGAATATATTAGGTCAAGGAGGCTTCGGTATTGTTTATAAGGGCTGTCTGAGAAATGGAACTTTAGTAGCAGTGAAGAGACTAAAAGATCCTGATGTTACCGGTGAAGTTCAATTTCAAACAGAAGTTGAGTTGATTGGTCTTGCTGTGCACAGGAATCTCTTGCGTTTGTATGGGTTTTGCATGACCTCAAACGAACGGTTACTTGTATATCCATATATGCATAATGGCAGTGTTGCTGACCGCTTGAGAGGTAACTTTTAACTGGCTGTCCACGACATTTCGATGTTTGTTATTTCTGTCTATTCTGTGCAAGTCTTTCTATTCTTTGTAGATATTTTCTTTTAATCTTTGTTTTGGCGGTTATATTATCCTATGTATATAGCCTTTTCTCGATCTAATATGGATTTACAATTTTCAGATTACCGTAATGGAAAACCATCTCTTGATTGGAGTAAACGCATGCAGATTGCTCTTGGGGCTGCCAGGGGATTACTTTACCTTCATGAACAATGCAATCCTAAGATCATTCATAGGGATGTCAAAGCCGCAAACATATTGCTCGATGAAAGTTTTGAAGCAATCGTTGGGGATTTTGGACTCGCAAAACTTCTTGACCGACAAGAATCACATGTTACTACTGCAGTTCGGGGCACTATTGGGCATATTGCTCCTGAGTACCTCTCAACTGGACAGTCCTCAGAAAAGACTGATGTTTATGGGTTTGGTATTCTCCTGTTGGAACTGATTACTGGTCCTAAAACCTTGAGCAATGGACATGCCCACTCTCAGAAGGGCATGATTCTAGATTGGGTAAACTCTGATTCACATATTTGGGTACTATTTACTGCATTTCGCTCCCAAGTAGGAGAGATTTAACACCCATGTTCTTCTCCAGGTTAGAGAAATGAAGGAGGAAAAGAAGCTGGAAAAGCTGGTTGACAGGGATCTCAAGAATTCATTTGATGTTGCTGAGCTGGAGTGTTCTGTCGACGTGATCATCCAATGTACGCAGACAAATCCTATCCTGCGGCCTAAGATGTCCGAAGTTCTTCACGCTCTTGAAGCTAACGTCACTCTGGCAGAGAGCAGCGTCGAGTTGCATAGGGAACCTGTTTCTTATGGGGGCACTTACAGTTTCTCCATTAGGCACGAGGATCCTCACGACTCGTCATCCTTCATAATAGAGCCAATCGAGCTGTCTGGTCCCAGATGACAGGTATTGCGTGTGTCGTTGTGGGAGAGAAGGAAGATACAAAAATGATAAAATTGTACAAAACATGTATATTCTGGATGTAGTTCTACTTGGGAGGGAAGAGTTTGCTGGGGCGCTGCTGCACCTTAGAGACCATTTTGAACTTGGAACTGGGGAGATCATCATGGTCATTTTGTCGCATGATCCATCCAGTTCAAATCTGTATATTTAGCCCCTAGCTTTGCTTTCCCTGAAGCTGGTAGCTGATTTTTTCCGTTACTTGTTCGAAATATTCATGGAGATCTTATCTCTCTTAACACTTTTACCCGGATTAATGTATGCTATCTGTAAACAATCCTAGCTATGTCCTTAACATGCAGCAAGTTACCGGTTTGTTTTTGTGTACTTTGAGTAATCATCATGAAGCAGAACTGTTGTTGCAAGGAATTAAAACTACCGTGCCGTTGTTCCAGCAATGCTCTAATTCAGCAAGTCACCTTCGGATCGAAAATCGTCGATTGCAAATCGCATCTGACTGTCGATGGACGATGGCAAGACTTGCTGCAACAACATAATGACATTTGCTTAGTTTAAAAGAAAAAAAAGCGATTTGTCAGAAACAACGGAAGGGTAGGAGCATTGCTACGTCTCTGGCCCATCAGACTCCCAACCTGGGCTGTCGTCGGCGCGATCCGAGACCAGCATTGGGGCCCAAACAAAGCAACACGCGCGCGGGGGGAGCGCGCCACCAGACCACGGGAAGCGCAGAGGCGGTGCATCGTTTAGGGTCCGTTTGGCACAGCTTTCTCGGCAGCTTCGCAAGCTGTTTCGAGCGAAGCTGTGCCAAAGGGTCTCGAAAAACAGCTGCGGCAGGGAAGCCGTTTTGAGCTCGCCTCTCTGGAGCGGTTCGGCCGGCAGGGCAGCTGAAAATACCAGCTTCGCCCGCTTCCTCTGCAGCTTCGCCCTCCTTTTCCTCCCTTTGCCCTCGGGGTGGGGCCCACGAGTGGCCGGCGCGGGCTCGGTCGGTGGCGGGGGCGACCGGCGGCGCGCGGGCTCGGTCATGGGGAGGAGGCCGGCGGCGCATCATGGTGGAGGCGAGCGGAGGAGGCCGGCGGCGCGTCGTGGTGGCGACGTAGAGGAAGCCGGCGGCGCGGGGCGGACGGAGGTCGCGCGGTGGGGGAGTGGGTGGCGTCGGCGCGGCGAGGACAAGTCCGGTGGGCGCAGAGGAGGCCGGCTGGCGGGCGCAGTGGAGGCAGGCAGCTTGGAGGCGGCCGCCGGCGAGCTGCAGGGCGGGGCAGAGGAGTGCTGGGGCGGAGGAGGCCGCCGGCGCTCGCTACGGCGCGCCCGGCCTCGATGGCAGCCGCCCAGTGCGGCCTCGAGATCCACCGGTGGCGGCGCTGCCCTCGAGATCCACCGGCAACGCACGAGGGGATGGGGCTCGGGAGCGGCGCTGGCGGTGGATAGGGAGGGCGCCGCTGCAGCGGGCGATACCGGAGGTGGGCGGCGCGGAGTAGGCGCCGGCAGGCGAGGTCGGAGGTGGGCGCCCCAGAGGCCGCCGCCGACGAGCTCCTCCCAGGCCTCCTCCGTGGCCGACGGGTATGGATATGGATGGATATGGATGGAGGATAGGATAAGAAGAGAAGAGAAAGGGAAAATAAGGGAGAGAGAAAAAAAAAGAAGAAAAGGAGAAAATAATTGGAAGGAAAAAGATAATAGAAAAATAAAAAAAGGGAAATAAAAAGAGGGAAGGGCAATATAGACATTTCACTCTCTTATCCACCTTACACAGCCAGGAGAAGCTGTTTTGCCAAACGTTTTTTTTGCCAAACGTTTCTCTAAAACCGATTCAGCTTCACCAGCTAATCCGCTTCACCAGTACAGCCACAGCTGAAGCTGCCACAGCCACAGCCGTGCCAAACGCACCCTTAGTCCCACCTCGCGAGCTGAGCTGCGACGACGCGCGAGGGCCGCTATAAGAAGAGGCGGGGGTGCCCAACTGGAACTCATCCCTTTCTCGGCCTTTTGGCTAAGATCAAGTGTAGTGTAGTATCTGTTCTTATCAGTTTAATACTACCTCTGTTCGCGAAAGGTTGACGTCTCCGACCACAAATTTGCACTAGCAGCAGGCAAAATTTTGTCGGAAACATCATGTAAAAAAAAATGTAGGGAGTATCTGATATGTGGGCCATGTGTCCACTTTGATATTAAATTAATTTTTTATGGGGGAGGGCACACCACAGTGGCTTGCCACTGGGACCCCCGGGCGTCGCCCAGCCGTTGCACTACTGGCTGGGCCTGGTGCACCCCAACCAAATCTAATTGAAATGTTTGAAACTCTGAACAAGAGAGCTGGGTCATTAGCAGCTTTCTGTAGCTCTCTGAATAAGTGATCCAAAGACTTTCTGGTCTAGCCAGTCAAAATTCCTCGCTCAGAAGTCACCACAACATCGGCTGAATTTACCAGTTGACTAACTGCAATTACGAGTAGAATACAAATTAGAAAATGCTTAGGGTAAGCTTTTTTAGCAATCAAAGTAGATGACTAGTTGAAACGCCCAGACCAAGTACCTGAAACACTGGGACAGGATGGTATCAAGCTGAACGAAGGGAAAACCATAGTTCTCAATCTAGCCGCTTTTATTTTATTAACACTTTAAATCATGCAACAGCCATTTGCAGCTAGTTTAACCATTGTCACGACAAGATGGATAAAAGGAAAAAAATAGACAAAATCAGATTTAACTCTATGGTTCTCAATCATGTGAAATTCTCTGTTGGACAGCCCCAACAGGCTCAACTTATTCTCAAGAATCAGTGTTAATATGCCAGGAACCAAAAAAGCCGCTTGGAAGCCTCATTTCGTCAGCTGATGATGGTTGTAGGCCGATACTCAATTTGGTTTGGTAACCTCATGAATAGCATTTGCTAAGTAAGAAACATTTCCTGTCGTCACACCAGCCATGCTGAAATAGGCACACGGATGAAGATTAATTTATTTTCTCCATCCTCCAGAAGGTATAAAGAGATACAGCATTGCATCAACGTTAAAAAATATATTTAAAAAGTGTTATACCTTATCCTCCCATTGCGAGTCATATAAATATGATATTCATTCGTCAAACGGTCAACTTGTTCAGGTGTCATCCCGCTGTAGCAGAACATTCCAATCTGTACAAAGATACATACCCTTTATTCACATACAAATCCACCAAATAACTACAGGTAACATTGCACGTGGAGTCTGATCTCAAAAGAACCAACACTGAAATAAAATGGAGTAGCAGACAAAAACATGTCGGAGATCTAAGTTGTTGAGAATTCCTATCCAGTTCAAGATATAAGCAATTCAACACCACAGGAGATTGGTCTGGCTTGGTAACTCTGCTTAAAATGCAATTGACTGATGTCATTGGCTCTTAGTTTGTAACTTCAAACTTTTGGATACAGTCCTCCCATTCTACTAATTTGTTACCTAGAATACATGCACCTAACATTTACAAAATTTTGAGCACTAACATGAATGTCACTAGAAATTTGATTCTTACAAATACCTGCTAGCGTCACTACAGAACAATGATTGAGAAGGTGTATTTTAGACTGTACATTCAAAGAATCAAGTACAAAAGAAGCCAAAACTAGTGATACTCAGGGGTGAAGCTACAGCTTGTTATTTGTGTCAGCTAACACAGACGGATTTTAGAAAATTTAGTGCAAAGTACTGTCAAACCCTGTTTACAACATTAATGACTACACCGGTGACACTGACGCCTTCGCAAAAGGAAAAAGACATATCAGCCACAATATTAGGATTCTGTGTCATTCTCCATTCCCAACTTTTTGTGCCAAGGTGGGCCAGCTCAGCAACCCTAGTATTTGTAAATGATTTACTAATCCAAACCCTGCGCTGAACCGTACTCCAAAAACATTAAGATACAACCCAAACAACATCTAATAATACAGATGTCACTGCCGTAAACTAGTAGAGCATACAATATCTAATAATACAGATGTCACTGTCCTAAACTAGTGGAGCATACCTGCCACTGAATTACTCTAACAATATCTACAACTATTTCAGAGTTGTATTTACCTGATTAGTAATGTGCTCCCATGACATAGGTGAACCAAGCTTTTTAAGATTTTCCTTAAGCGCCTTCCGCATTCCAATGATACGATCAGCCATACCCTGAGACAATCAATGGTGATTAAAATTGCTTGTTAATGCAATTCTTTCTTTGTGCACGTAGACTTAAGCATTTAGACATTTAAGAGCTTAAGTAGTTGTGTCAGTTTCATAGTTTACCTTGACCTCTTTTAACCATAAACTCTTCAGCTCTGGATCATTGAGGATAATAGAAACAACCAGTGCACCATGAACAGGTGGGTTGCTGTACATTGGTCTTGCAATCTGTTGCAGCTGGCTCTTGACAGCAACTGCTTGCATCTCATCCTCACACAAAATACTGCATATCAGTAACAAACTCAAATCATTGTATTGATCAGAACTGGTCGTGCATCCCTAGTTGATGCAGAGGTCTGAGTTATACTACTATTGTCTAAAAAAGTGATAAGACTAGTCACTATTGGAGCAAAAGTTCCAAGAATGAACCACATAATAATATTATCCAATTAGCTACAGAAAGAAAGGAATAAGGAGCGCTCAAATAGACAATACTATATGTAAAAGAATATCTAGGCATTGGTCAACTGAATACCTGAGGCATCCTGCTCTCTGTCCATAAAGCCCCATGTTCTTTGCGTATGACTGAGCACATCCAATTTGGTGTCCATCTTCAAGGAAAATTCGGATTGCCTTGGCATCTCTCTCTGGATCACCGCTGGCAAACCCTTGGTATGCCATGTCAAAGAACGGAAAATGTTTCTTCACCTATCAAGAACAAAATTGAATTTGATAGTTGTGGCAAGTAGGAGTTCAGTAGAGGAAATACTGTTGTCTGATAATTTTGTGTCCCCCTTACCTTGAACTGATGTGATATTTCTCTCCATTGTTCCTCTGTAGGATCTACACCAGTAGGGTTATGAGCACATGCATGGAGCAAAAAGAACGAACCATCTGGAGCATTCTGCATATGACAGAGAAAACATAACAAAGGGAATTTCAGACAAATTGACAGCAGACCAGAGCCACTGAACGGAAAATAGTTTCGCTCTCTGGGTTCCAATGCCCTAGTTTCAAGTGACTAGGTATTTGTGTTGTGCCAAAAGAACTATAAATGCACATAAGAGATCTCAATTAGAGAGGCACGACTGACAAAACAAACAGGAGAAGATAACTTGGTAGCTTCTTAGCCACGAGATCTAATAATGAAATCTGTAAAAAGGTCGATACAAGAAAGAGCAAATGCAAGGAGTCAAAAGAAACAATAATGGACATGTAAAAATGCTAGAGAAATGAATCACCTTGATATCATTCATCAATCCTGAAAAATCAAGCCCTCTTGACTCTGGATGGTAGTATGTGAATGTATTCTGTGGCACTTGAGCATCCCTCCAAATATTGTGATGGCTGGAGAAGTTCACAGATTGAAGTTAGCTATAGAAATTTATAAATAATACTGACAGGCAAAAGGTAATTCAGTAAAAAATCCAGGATGGCTGCCATAGCAGCTAGAATTACAAATGAAACTCTCTCAAAAAAATAGCAATACAGTGCACTTCCATAGCTCTGTTTTCACTCCTTTTTCCTGAGAAGTAAACAAAATTTCAGTGGCTGTGCTGTGTCACAGAAAGATGCTAACTCACTTGGACCACGTTGGTGTGGGTATGTAGATCTGTGAATCCGGCAAGAAACGCTTCTGAAAATCAGCAAAGAGCCGGCAAGCACCAGTGCCCGAAAGCGCCTGCACTGCAGCTATCCTCTTATCTTTGATGAACTCGGAGTTCTCTCCGTAGGCTAGCTTCAGCGATTCTTCGATCATCTTTATACTGCCTCCCATTGGAAGGTACTCCCTGTTTCAAAAATTGAACTGAATCAATAACAGGACAGTGATCAGAACTGATGGCATCCTGTTCTGCTACGAATCGGTAGCAATACGTATTGGATGAGCAAATCAATTTCACGATTGTAGTAAGGAAGCAACTGTTGTGCTACGGAATCCTAACTCATAAGAGAGCCAAATCGGTGTCCTGGTAGTAAGGTGGAAGAAACTGGACCATGAGCTGGATCGTAGAGAAAGTTGTTCCGGAAAGAAACACGTCGCGTAGCACCAAAACTGTCTTTTTCGCGAGATAGCGGGAAAAAATGGGGGAAAAGCAAGAAGAAAGACAGGCGGGAGGAGGAGTGGGAGATCTCACTGACATGTTGAGGTTGCCGGCGATCCGGCGCTCGGCCTCGCGCACGCAGTCGAGCACGACGGGCTGGCCGTTGTCGTCCCGGTAGGCGCCCTGCGGTGGCAAAAAGCACCGGCCCCATTCAATCAGGAACTTCAGACACGCAAAAGCAGAGCGAGCAAAAGCAAGATTCGTCGATCGCGGTCGGGAAGAGGGGATGAGAGGACTTACGACGCCGACGTTGACCTTTTCGGGCGAGGGGTCGGCGAGGAAGGCCTCGGTGACGCCGAGGATGGGGTCCTTGGGCGCCGGCTCGACGTGTCCGAACAGCGACGACGCCATCGCCCTCGCCTGCAGCTGCAGCCTCGGCAGCGGGCGCCGGATCGCGGAGGAGGCCGCGCGGGACAGCGCCGCCATGCTGGGACGGAGGTGGTGGGAACTAGCTGGTGACTTGCTGGGCGGCGCGGCGGCGCCGAGGAGGAGGGGAGGGGGAGGAAAGCTGTGGGCTTGGTGTGGTCGGCTGGTCGCTGCGCCGCTGGTTTTTGCTCCGTTACTTGGCACTAAATGAGTAGGTTAACAAAAGATTAAAGAACCGCAGCCAGCTTTGGTATGCTGCGACGGTTCGCTGCGGCGGCGGCCACTCGGCTCCGCCGCCCTCACCACTTGCCTCAAACAAACAGGTCGGGACATCAGGTCCGTCGGGGCAAGCTACCTCGAAGCGAGAGAGCCATTTGGCCCCTTGTCCGGCTGCCCCATCTTCCTCGTTTCTAACCGAAATGGTTTCTGAGCAAGCTCAGCATCAGGCTCCACTAGTCCACTGCACTCTGCACGTCTGCACCATACGAATTCAGCAGAATGCTGTTTCCGTCTTGAAATTGTACATGGCATAGAGTCAGCGATGGCAAATTGCAATGCTCAACAGAGCGAAAGCGCATGGCGCGGTGTATGGTAATGTATGATGATTGATACTACATCATGTCATTACACTACGGAGTATTCGGTAATGGCAGACAATGTTTTTGCAAGAACAGAAGCTCAAACAATCAGCTGTCCGAAATGAGCCTACTATCACTTTCCGCAAACAGGGGAGGGATGCTCTGCTCGCTCCAGAACACCTGCTCGGGATCCACCTCGGCCTTCACAATGGCCAGCCTCCTGAAGTTTCCCCTGAAGTACATCTCACCCCATGCCCTTTCCTTCTCGTAACTCGTCTCCCCCTCCACATTCATTCCCAGGTCCAGATCCCTGAAGTTCACGTACGCCGCTCTCGGCCCCGAGCTCACGTACGGCGCCATGAACCCGTGCACCCCTCTCACCCACCCCAGGTGCCCCTCCTCTTCCTCGCCGCCGGCGCCGCCGTGCCACTTGACGAAGTACTGCACGTTGTACAGGTACCCACGCCGGTGGGCGTACGGCGTGGCGGACTCCGGCGTCACGTCCATCGCGCCGCCCTGCGGGTCGATGTCGATCGACCCGCCCCCGTCCTCAACGATCCTCGCGAGGAGGCCCCTCACGCCGGCGGCCGGGATCAGGGAGGTCAGGTAGTCCAGCTTCACCTTGTAGTAGTCCTTGGGCTGCAGGGTCCGGTCCAGGAGCACCTCGGCGGGTTGGCCGGCGGTGTAGCCGTAGAAGTAGAGCATGGATTGGATCCAGCTCATGTCTCGGCAGTCGCTGGGTCTGACACCGAGCTCGGGGAGATGGGTGCTCATCGCGGCGACCATGCCGCTGCAGTTGCCGAGGAACAGCGACTTGAAGATCACCAGTGGGCGCAGCTCGCCGGTGGCGTCGAGCTTGGGTTCAATCGCCGCCTTCACGAACAGGTCGTCGGGGAGCGCGTGCGCCACGCGCTGCCATTTGGTCAGGAGGCGCACGGTGGATTCGGCTTGCCGTCGGTCCCCGCGCCGGAGGAGGCGGCGGACGGTGAAGGCGGACACGACGGGCGGCACGGGGACGAGCCGCACCGTCCAGGAGACCACGACGCCGAAGCTCCCGCCGCCGCCGCCGCGGAGCGCCCAGAAGAGGCCCTCGCCCATGGCCGCGCGGTCCAGGAGCCTCCCCTCGGCGTCCACCACCGAGGTGTCCACGACGTTGTCGGCGGCGAGGCCGTGCTTCCGCATCATGGGCCCGAACCCGCCGCCGCTCAGGTGGCCCCCGACGCAGACTGTCGGGCAGATCCCGGCGGGGAACCCGAGGGTCCCGCCGCTCTCGCGCGCCACGGCGTAGTAGAGCTCCCCGAGCGTGGCGCCGGGGCCGACACGAGCCTCGCGCCGCGCCGCGTCGACGCGGACGTCGCGGAGCGCGGCGACGTCGACGACCGCGAAGGGGCGGGCGCCCGCGGCGCGGGGTGGCACCGAGCGGTAGGATAGGCCCTCGTAGTCGTGGCCGCCGCTGCGGGCGCGGACCGTGAGCCCGTGGCGCCGGCAGCAGGCGACGCACGCCCGCGCCTCGCCGACGGTCGCCGGAGTGAGGAGCAGCGCCGGGCGCGGCGTCCCCGGCGAGGTGAATCGGAGGTTCTGGATTGTGGAGTTGAGGAGAGAAGGGTAGGAGGCCGCCGACGGCGAGTGGACGAGCCGGGATGGGTCAGCGGTGGCCGGCGTGAGGCTCGCGATGCAGCGGAGGAAGCTCTCGTGGAGGGCGCCGGCGCCGCCGTGCTCGTGCTCCTGCGAGGAACATGGCGCGGCTAGGAGGAAGATGAGGAGTAGGGCAGAGAAGTGCGCGAGTCTTGGCTGCATCACTGCCTTCGTCTTGATCCTGGCCTTGCCTTCTTCTACCTCCAGCGGTCCTTGCTGCGGCTAAGCAAGAATGGATTGGTTAGGATTCAGCGATGTTGGTGATGTGGATTACAGGAATGAAGATTACGGTCGTGTTTAGATTAGTTGTAAAATTTTTTCGGAGAAAGGAATCTTGTATGCATGAAGTACTAAATAAAATTTATTTACAAAACTTTTTCACATATGAGTGCAACTTTGTATGATGAATCTAATAGTATAATTAATTTAATGATTTGCTACAGTAATGCTACAGTAACCATTCTCTAATCGTGCGGTCAAAGCCCTCATTAAATTACTCTTAGAAATTTATATTGAGGTGTGGAAGTAATTTTATAAACTGCTTTATTTAATACTTTTAATTAGTGGTCAAAAGGGGTTGAAAAAATTTTCAACTCCCATCTAAACACGGCCGTACATACAGCCTCTGATAAAAAAGGAAAACAAGACGAAATACAAGAACAGACAACACAGATAGTTTAAAACTAAGTCGGCAGGGGTAAGACCGCCCTCACAATTTTCATTAAGAGAAGAAAGTTTCTTCCGACTTATAAAACTCCTGAACTCCGGTGAAACTAAGCCGGTGGGGGTAAGACCGATCGCCCTCACGGTTTTCATCAAGAGAAGAAAGTCTTCTCCGACTTATAAAACTCCCGAACTCCGGTGAAACTAAGCCGACGGGGGTAAAACCGCCCTCACGGTTTTCATTAAGAGAAGAAAGTCTCCTCCGACTTATAAAACTCTTGAACTCCGGCTTCACCGGAGCGAGCTCAAAATTCGATGGGAGATAAACATGCGTTCGATGGGATTCGAACTCAGACCGGCGGCGTGCCCATCTGCAACGCCTAGCAACCGAGCTGCAGCTCGTTCTCACAACACAGATAGCTTCAGTTAAAGGTTTTATTATCTGCAATAGTTTTGCAGGATTCAGTAGTAGTGTACTATTATAATAAGCCATTTTTTTATGCAGAAAATTATCTTACTTTTTTACGAGGAAAAAAGAAGGATGTCTTACTTCATGCTCTTGGTGAACTTATCTTTTCATTCAAACAGACCCAAAATTTGTCATGAGGTTTACAAGTCGCTCAAAAATTCTTCCAAGCTGAGCCATTTCGCTTCCAAAAAGATCCAGCAGTTGAGAAACCCAGTGTTCAAGTCATTGCGTGCATTGACGCTGGGAACGCGAACGATCGAGGAAAATGGTGAGTTGGTGACGGAGACGGCTCGGTGGGTCAGTTCTACACTTTCTACTACCTGAGCTCACCCGCCGTTGTGCCGTCGCTTTCAGGTGCGGCGACCTTTCAACGGTAGCTCAGCCATAGCTGATCGTGAGTCGTGACACGGACTTTGGCTCATGCTGTTTCTCTAGCAAGAAAGCGGAATTCCACTCCCCAAATGTCACCGAACGAACAACGTATCAACCATTCAACCATCATGATTCATGAATAGCATGGCTTAGTACGGCTTGGGCTCTGCTCCCGAGAACAACTCCTGTGCTACATCCATTAAGGTGTTACAGTATTGCTAAATTCAAAATGGAGGTTGGCATTGATTGAAAAAATCCAAACAAAAATATGAATGTATAGCTCATGTCATCTTCTATGACCATGCAAATTTTGATATGCAACCGAATCTTGTACAAGATGCAAAAAAAGAGAGAGTGAAATTTGCACTTGAATAGTGCTACTTGCAACTATTCTTGAGACTCGTAACCCACTAATGTTCATGTGTAATTTTTACTCTTTTGGTGCATCTCGAACATGTTTCTGTTGAATCTCACAGTTTACATAATTGATAAAAGATGACATGAGCTATTCATTCATATATTTTGTTGAAACTTCTTTTATCAATATAAACATGCATTTTGAATTTGTAACATAGTAACACCCTAATGGGTTGTAATAAAGTAACATAGGATCGAGTTGTTCTTGACCCACCCCTTAATGTCACGGTACATCCTGTTCATGGGTAAAGTGCTTAGCTTAAAATGATTTTTATTTGAAAATTCCTTCTATACTAACGGAACTTATAATCATTCCTTCTATGCCATCTAGAGATATAACGATTCCTTCGTTCCCATTGGATTTTGATTATGAACTCAGCTAGTAAGGTTTCATGTTGTGGAATCTGCACACTTGAGTTCGAGTCCTCTACTTAGCAGCATGTGCTTGTATTTTTCTAAATTTATTTCAAGATCTGGTAGGTGACATGCCCGTTGACAGCGAAACGACAATAGTTACTTCATCAATTTATGTTTGCTCATATTTTTTAAAATTATATTTCTAATTCTCTAATCATGTACATGTGTTTCAATTCAAACTTGTCTTCGATAATACTTTATGCAACAATGTACATCTAATAATGAAGAGTTTTTGAAAATTTAACATGTGATATTTATGGTTGCACCATATTTAACTCCATCAGATAAATCTCACTCATGTCTTTTTGAACAAAAGAGTCATGCGAAAATTGTTTGGAATTATAGTTGACATCATATAAGTATATACCCTTTCTTCATGCTAACATATACTAATTATTTGTTTTGAACTCTCGCCATTATATTCCCTTCCTTTATGGTATTAGATGAGGACGCTCGCCTGGCTGAAGTGTCACAGTTGTTATCTCCAAGAAATACGACCTCCAATCATGCATAAAAATGACTCATTGAGATAGATCACCTTAGCTATAGTGATTTAAACTAACAAATTCCACTTGTTTTGTGTTTCTACATGCTTGCAAGGACTATAGGTAATTTGGTGTATAAATGCCATGAATAGTCAAGGAGCAACAATAATTAAGCCCATAAGTCCAAGTATATGTAACACTTTAAACAAGGGCTTACCCAAACAACTGAATACAATTCCAAGCAAATAACAAAGACTCTCTTGGACATGGATTAAGAATTACTCAAATCACATAGTTGACCTCACCATGTTTAAGTGCTCGGTGAGATGAATGAAATGGAGTTTTGGTTCGCCGAATTTGGAGTCTAGGCAAAAAAATTGAAGTTTGCCTCTCGGAAGATGGTTGTGCGATATAGATGCACGAGGCAGGGTCGGCTGACCCTAGACAAAGTCGAGTGTCATCCAAACATTGTCAAAAACTTCTCCACTCAATATAGAGCCCATGGAAACTCAGTATGGACCAACCCGCACGAAAGGTTGGTTTGGTCGACCCTATGGGTTCAGCCGACCCAATAAGCTCCAACCACATCTCGACCCCACCTTCGGTCATATGCTAGGAAACACACCTAGAACTATCACGGAACATTGGATTTATGTCGGTTTCATATGAGAGTTTGGGTGAACCTCACTTGGATCCATGAGTCCACCAACCGACTTCCCTAATCCTCCTTCCATGCACGCGTAATCATCATCTGATGATGAATCTAGCACCAGTTGCATGGAACGGATTCGTGGCTCAGAACGAATATGTTTTACCTATCTCTAGTTGCAATTGCACAACACAACAATAGATTTAGCTGGTAAGAACGATGACAAAAGAAACATACGCTAGGTGGGCTGACGAGTGGTGGCGAGAAGAATAGATTGGGAATCCTGTCACACTCTGAAGTTTCCAATTTCAGGATGTGAATAGAAATACTAATTAAGCAACAATTTTCCCTCAATTTCAAAATTTTTCCAACATTTATTTTCTTCACAGGAAATATAGTATAGGAAAAAGGCATTGTTTGATTTTCTGAATTAAATAAAATGTTTATGTGTGTTGCATTCATGCTGATGCATCTTGGTGTTTTTTTAGTGTAAAAGGTTTTTAAACACGCTTAGGTGCTGATCAAACCCTTCCGAGAATTTTCCGGATTTTTCTGGGATTAATTCTCATTTTCTCTGAGCTTATTCTATTTATTAGAAGGCTCTAAAATCTTTTTCATTAGCTCCAAATATTTTTTTGGATTGTTCGTGTCTCAATCTATCTCTGAGAATTTTTCTGGAATTTTTGAAATTTTTGGAGTATTTTTTGTGATTTAATTACAATTTCAGGATTTTCTGAAATTGTTTTCTAATCCGAAATTAATTCCGAAATTAGAAAAAGAAGTGAAAATAAAACCGGACTCTATCTCGGCCAATAAATAGTTGCCGGTTATCTCCTTCACGTCCTGTTTCCAATGCTGCCAACCTCATCTCGTTTCGAGAACCATAGTTTTCACAAACCGCCGCCGAACTTTCGCATCTACTAAATTCCGGCGAACTTTCCGGCGAGCTTTTCCGGCGCAACCGTAGACTTCCGGTGCAAACAGACACCACCAGGGAGTTTCCCTCGTCGAGCTCTACGACTTGGTGTGGTGGATTGCTCGATTCCGACGTCGACTCCGTCGTCTTCCCCAACTCCGGCGACTCCTCTCCAACTCCGGCGAGCTCTTCCGTCGCCATCGTTCATCTTTGGCCGGAGGTGAGAACACCATCGCGTTCGTCTCATCTATATCGTTCCGTTTTGCCGTTCCCGTGCGCGTTTGGAGGTTGTTCTCATCGAATCCTCATCTCTCTCCTTTTCTCTTATGTTCATGTACAAGCACGCATGTCGGAGGTCGAGCTGCCGTCCCTGCCGCCGTTGGATCCAGGCTGCTGCTCCACCTCCCCGTCGCTGGTGAGCGTCCAATTAACATCCCTCATCCTTCTCCTTCCATCCCGCGTCTCGCTTGAATCCCAGGTCGCTGGAACCGCCGGCAATTTTGCCCGCCCAGGAGCCCTGTCGTTCCGTCCGTCCCAGACCGAAGGAAGAAGAAGAAGATGCCCATCTTGCGGTTAGGTCTCTGGAGAAATCTATATTGAGTAGGTTAGTTTATGTGTCTTGTACCTTTTGTGGAAAACCCCCTACGAAAATTCTACCTTTCACACATAAATCCCACCTGGCCGTTTTGCATCTAGACCCCTGTCTTTTCTAATAAATTTTAGATCTTTTTCTTGTGTCTCGGCAATCTTGCAGAAAACCCACCGGAAAGATTAGATTCCCTAGATCCAATCCACCCTGAGACTCTTGCAAGTAAGCTCTCGGGTTTATATACATAATTATGTATATGCCCCTAGTTTTTCGCAGTTAGGCCCCTTGAAGTTTCCAATCCTTGCCAACAAGTCCCTAGATCTTTAATAAGCCATATCTTTCATGTTTTAGCTCCATTTTAATCCGTTCAAGTTGCGTTAGGTTCATAATAATGTAAAGAACACGTTAGAGGTGTGTTTTCTTCATACATATTTTCTGAAAATTTATTTAATATTAATTTTTATTAAAGCTTAGTTATGCACACCTTTTATGAATAAAAGCAACATAGAGCTATACACCGATTTTCATGATTAATATTAATTTAACTAATGATTATTTCACGTGCTTTTATACATAAAATCTAATTAGATCTTTTACCCGGTTTTTCATAAACCAAATATTAATTTGCTTAATATATAATTAAACTTTTTCTAATTAAAAGTTGATAGGTTTTTACACCGATTTTATAAATAAATGTTAATTTGTTTAAATACCAACATGAATGAGTTTTTAATTATAACTTATTTAGTTTACTCGAATCATAAAGTTCTGTTTAGATGATTAATATAGTTTAGTTTTTCTAAATTAAATGTTTAATTGGTATAATTTATATATGAATCTTTATAAATAAATTTTGACTAGTTCTTTACTCCGGTCTTTTGCAAATAAAATATAATGCTGCATTAATTCCAACTTAGGGTATTTTCTTTATGAAATATTCTTTATATATTCTTTGATAATTAAAATAAACCTAAGCTCGTAGTCTTTCATGTTCACACATGCAAATCGAACGTTAGTCGTTCTTTATCAAAGCTCTCTGTCTTAGTGTGTCTCTGTTGTAGAGCTAATCTTCTTTCAAGCTCCAGATCTTTTGATCCTAGTTCTTGCTCAAACCTAGTATCTTTCATAAAGCTAACCAAGCCTTTCCTTTTCTCAGCACGGTCTGTGTGCTTCAGTGATCCTTAGCATCAAGCCTGTCCTTTAGTGCGATCTTTTAAAGCTTTTCTTTTGATTGGTGCATTGTTCTTAGTTTTGCTTGTATGTTTGCTTTGTATGCTTGTGCTCGATGATTGATGCGAGTAGAAGAAACGTGGTTCGAGAGCTTTGGAGAGCAAGAAGTTGAAGAATTCTGAGCAACAACATTACACTGGTTAAAGACAAGTGTGTCCTTGTTCTTTTGTCCTAATAACCGTGTTTAATCACATTGCATATGCTTGCATTTAATTTGATGGGTCCTATTAAGGATTATCCTAGTCTTTATGATCATTCCTTGTCAACCTAGGTTTACCTTTATGTTGGGTAGCTATGCTTAGTTGCTCTACTTGGGATATGGTGGTTCTAATGAACAACAATGATAAACTTGCTTTACCTTTTTGTTATGTCTCTGGTTAATACAAGATCATATGCTTAATTGGAACATGGAGTACCACCCAGGACAACAGTGCAACCACAAGGACTAAATGGCTCTGGTCTTGGCTGAGTAATTAGGGAAGTCTTGTGTGGCCATTACTCGCATAGTAGCTTGGGTACAGAGGAATGCTTTTATGGCTCTTCTATTCCGGATAGGTATTGGAACGGAAGTACTCTATGGCTGACCGTCCGTGAATAGAAGTGAGGTACGAAAGATAGCTGTGAGACATGGGTACCCCTGGGTCCCCACCGACCAGACTCACGGCCGTCCCCGACAAGTGGGTCCGGCCCACCAGAAGACCCGCCGACCTGTCAGCAGGCCTGTCCGACCTGACATGTGGGCCCGAAGACGAGAAGACAGCTTGGTGTGCAAGACAAGGCAGTCCAGACGGATTAAGGCAGCTCGGATAAGCTTTCCATGTTGTAAACAGACTAGAGATAGGCTTCCCTGTTGTAACCGACCCGGACTCCGGTCCACCGACCTTGTCCGTCACCCAATATAAGGCGGGCAAGGGCGTCCTTCCGAGGGCACCTGTAATATCGACCTCCACCTTCACCTTCGCCACGACCAAATCAATACAATCAAGAACTGGACGTAGGGTTTTACTCTCCGGAGGCCTGAACCAGTATAAAATCGCCTTGTCCCTTGTGTCTCGCCGTGATTTCTGTGTGCTACGCTAGCATAACCATCGCGTTCTTAGCTCCCGATCTCCCCTGCCGAACAAATAAACCACCGGGGTTGACCCCCCTGTGGACTGCTCAGATCTAAACCTCTGACAGTTGGCGCGCCAGGTAGGGGTCATCGGGAGTTCTTCGTGCAGCGTGATGGCAGTTCGTTCCGGCGATCATCTTCGGCGACGACACGAAGGATATCTCCGTAGCAACCTGCTAGCTGCCCCCCTCTGATCTAATCGCGAGGTCGACGTCTTCGTTCTACAGATGGCGCGCCAAAATCTTTTTTCGCCGCCCACCCACCCAGCGATCTTCGACGGCGTTCAGAATGTCCGGCTGCATCTACATGCACCTAGGAAGAACGTGCAGCGAGAATCAAGGTCGGCCGCAGGCCTTGCGTGTGCATGATCGCTTCGTGTCCACCACATGGAATCGATCTCCAAGTTGGCTACGTGAAGAGGGAAATCATCGTGGCCTTCCTTTTCTTTCTCTTAAATTATTTTATTTTATTCCGATCTAGTATCGATGACTACTGCTACCTAATATGGCTTCTTTCGTATTTGCTTAAAAAATATACGACCGCGAGAACCTGGCGAGCTACGTATGGATCAGGTCTCTTGGGCTTGTGTACGATCCATCTACTACAGCATGACCACAGCCGCTAGGCCGTCCGGTGATGTCAATCATCACGGCTCATCGACCGACCTCTTCGACGTCTCGACAACTCGGCATTACTCCAACGGTCACGTCCCGACTACGACCACGACGATCTCTTCGGCCACGATGCACAAGCTGAGTGTTATTTTTAATTAAATATTTTACCGCTTCAATTTATTTCGTAGACCTGCTCTACATGCTTTTGTCTGCTCTTCCGATCCCTCCCCCTCGACATGCTCGGGGGCTTGGCAATGCAAACACGTAGGTCGCCAGACCTGAGGGTTCAAATTTTTTATCTTGTGCTATGTTCCCCTCCCCCTCGACACGCTCGGGGGCTTGGCCACGCCAATCTAAGGGTCGCAAGACCTGTGGGGTCTATCCCTTTAATGTGTGTTCTTGCTTTAACTGCTTGACTCTCGTTATGAGTATTCGATGTTGTGTGGTTGCAAAACCTGAGTCCTAGACTCCTCCCCGTGCGTCGGCTACATCTAAGGCTCCCTGCTGAGCATTGTAGAGGGGTGAAACACTTTGCAGCTTCAGAGCTTTCGAGTCCGCATAATGCGTGTTTGGCACGATAAGTGGAATGCCCTTTTTAAAACGAAACATAGCACAAGAATGTTCAGCTCCGGCTAACATTACTCAACATCTGCTTGTTTAGCTCAGGCTAAGTTTTCATCATATTTATATTCGACAGATTGATACACCGACCTGGTGTTTATTTTTTTTACAGGACCAGCTCTTTTCTCCGGCTCAGTCGTCGCTTTCGTCAGACCTTCTTCTGGCTCTGTTGTCGCTTTCGTCAGGTCGCCAGGCCTCCTTCCGGCTCCATCGTCGCTTTCGTCAGGTCGCTAGACCTCCCTCCGGCTCAGTCGTCGCCTTCGTCAGGTCGCTAGACCTTCCTCCGGCTCCGTCGTCGCCTTCGTCACGTCGCTAGACCTTCCTGGTGGCTCCGTCGTCGTCTTCGACAGGTCGTTCGATCTTCCTCCGGCTCCGTCGTCGTCTTCGTCAGGTCGCTAGACCTTCCTCCGGCTCCGTCGTTGTTGAAGGACCGATTAGGCGAACCAGAGAGGGGGGGACTGAATGGGAGCCGATAAAAATTCTTCTCGAAGGAGATGAGAACTCCAACAAGACGAACACGGCTTCCAACTCACGTCTCCGACCCAACTACCCAAGTTGGTCAAGACCACACAGCCACTGGAGTGCTACTGGTCCTAGGAACCAACACTTAACCTTCCGAGCCAAAACTCACCGAACCACACAGCGGAAACTTGCACGGCTTGCTGCCTGTGCTACACCGGTCAGACCGATGGCCTGCGCCGGTCAGACCGGTGACACCGGTCAGACCGGTGGACAGAGCCGGTCAGGCCGGTGGCTACAGCAGCCGCACAGCAAACGTTCCAGGGAGCCTCAGTGACTCCTCTAGGCCCTGGAACAAAAACCACCACGAAACACAACCTGTGAGGAAGAAGAACCCCTCACAAAGCCTAGCAAAACAACTCCAAACACGCCAAGAACTGAACAGCAGGACCACGGGACAAAACCACACGGACAAGGCTGTTCCCCGAGACAAAAACCCACCAAGGGCTAGCACCGGTCAGACCGGTCAAGAGCACCGGTCAGACCGGTCGTGCCTGGGCAGCTCGGGATGAACAGCGCCCGCGAGTCAACTCCTCCAAATCCAACCCCCGATCTCCCGATCCGCTCCACGGTTTTGCACAAGACTTTGGGGATAGTAGGAACACCTCATGGGTACTCCATAGCCAAGATTTGGTCCACCAAAACTTGTCAAATCAAGAGGAATCGAAGAAATCCCACCAAGAACACCTCTAACCCTAGAGCCACGAAAACCCCAAAATCGAGCCCCTTTGCTCACGGATTTGGAAGGGGAATCAAAGGGTAAAGAACCACGAAGGGTTCATGCATACATCCCCCACCAAATCCCAAAGAGAAAGGCCTCGAAATCGCTCCAAGAAAATCGCCAAGAAAGGGATCCGAAAATCACCAAAAAGGAGAAACGGGAAAGACACATCCAAGCCTTGAGGAACCACGCCGAATCATCTATACGTACCAAAGAGGTTCATACAAGGTCTAGCTTCCCGCCCGATCATCCTTCCCTCTCACAAGATCTCACCATGAAGCTCTCAAGCTAGTCCTACGAAAATCCTAAGGAAATAGGAAGGAAAATAGGAAAACCAAATGAGCTAGGGTTCCAAGAGATGGCTGCCATCCTCTCACCACTTGGGTTATATGGAGGCAACCGAAAGACGAAAATACCCTTACTAGCTAACTAGGGATACATGCCCCTCGAGGGCGAAATTGGAAGTCTTTGTCTTCGCACCATCGGACGGATGCCCAGCGACCGCAAACTTGCTTAGCCTCGACGCAAGCCTTGCGATCCCGACGCGTGTCCTCCGCTTCGAAGATTCCGGACTGCGTCGTCGCACACCGGTCAGACCGGTGCTCCTCACCGGTCAGACCGGTCAGACCCACCGGTCAGACCGGTCTGGAGCTGCTGCACCTCCGTCTTCGGTTCTTCGGTCTTGGCTTTGTGGATCAACCAAGGAACCCAGTGGTTTTCTGGTGAACCACCGGAAACCCCGCGAACTCGGTGTAGCCTCCGCCAATCACCACTCATGACTCGGCTCCCACGTAGTCCCGGCTCGACCTTGGTTTTGAGGCTCAACCAAGAAACCGTCCATGACTTCATCTTGCCGTTCTTGCCACCATGCGGCCCGCACTTGACCCCGCTGGCCACCGGGTCCCTCGAACCAAGCCTACTTGTCTTCTCCACACCTGGAGGCCTCACCGGCAATGACCTTTCACGCTTGTTCTTCACCTGCACCTGCACCAGTCAAGCCGCAACCTGCACCTGCAATACTTAGCCAAGAATCAGTCCACACCACGTTGTCAATCACTCATCACACCAGGAAGCGACCATCCACCGGTCCTCGAACCACACCTGGCTCTCAATCTCCCCCTTGATGAGTGCATTGACAACACACACGTTTTGGTAACCAAGAGAAAAGGAAAAGAAAAGAAACGACTAAAAGAAACTCCAACAAGCGATCGAAAGCCAAAGAAAAGGCAAAGAGCAAGATCACTTGAAGAAGACAAGTCTCGGACCCCTTAGGCAAGGGCAACGGCTCGACACATCCGAGACAAAACATGCTCAAGCAAAGAGCACAAACCATCAAACCAAAGCTCGAAAACCACAAAGAGCTCCCCCTGCACACATGCAAGCTCCCCCTGAACCAATGCAACTCCCCCTGGACAAATGCATGCGAACCACTTCACGAAACAGAGCAGCTGCAACAGCTCAGCTCTGACCGGTCAGACCGGTCGACACCACCGGTCAGACCGGTGCGCAACATGTGAACAGGACCAGCACTCTGACCGGTCAGACCGGTGACCTCAACCGGTCAGACCGGTGCACAACAGAGCCCAAAAATGGCTCGAAACCACCTGAAAACCTTCTAAATGCATTCAGTAGGCCAAAACATGCTCAAACTTCTCCCCCTTGTTGACAATGCATGAATCAAGCTAAAAATGCAAAAAAATGCAACCTAGAGCTTCTCAAATAGACAAAATTCAACATAGGATGCTACACATGTCCAAACGAGCAAGTTAGATACTCTATAGCTTCGTAATGACATAAACTTCATGATCACCAAGTTTCACAACCATTGGGCGAAGCTAAGATAGAATTTAGCAATTTTGCGAAAAATCACCCTCTCATGAGCAAAGTCCTAAACATGAGCAAAACATGTCAAAATGGCAAAGCCACACAAACTTCATACTAGGACAACCATTCTAAGCATAAGACCATCATAAACACCCACAAGCACCTCATGTCATGTCAAAGCCACCGAGCCATGTGCCTACTTCTATATATGAGACTTCTCATTGGTAGGCATCATGCAACGATTTAGCACCCAAAGCAAATTAAAATTAGCACATATGACATGGGAGCACATTGTTCAAGCAATTTACATTTCATTTTCAGATTTATAATTGGTACATGAAATGTCTTTGCGACAAAAAGGAACTTATGCCCCTCCACAAGATGAAGCATGGGGGCTAAACATTCATGATGGCAAATGAGCCTTTGGCCCCATATGATCAAAATAAGCTATCCAACCACAAATTAAGCATAGCCAAGCCACTAAAACATGTCAAGATCATGTAAAGGCATTTACTCACAAGAGAGCATATATATGAAATTTTTCAAAAACATAGCCATCAACCATGGATACAAACCAAGATTATCAAGAGCTAAGCCAAACTAACCATAGCTTACCAAATTAGCTCACAAAGACATATATGTCATTCCATGGTGAACAATGTGTATAGGAGAAGTCTTTCCTAAACAATGCATATGATACAAAATGCATGCAACCTAAGATACAAAGATGCCTATACATCATGTTACATATGCCATGCCAAATGCAAAAAATGCACAAAGGAAAGCTATACATATGCTACAAAGGAGCTCCCACACGCCAACTCAAGAAATCAAACAAACACCAAGCTCCCCCCGCAAACGAGTGAAAGTTGCTTGATCTAGGGGTTTGGTGAAAATATCGGCTAGTTGTTCATGTGTGGGTACATGGATCAAAGCTATCTTCCCTTTCTCTACGTTGTCTCTCAGAAAATGATACCTCACTTCTATGTGCTTGGTTTTGGAATGGAGCACTGGGTTCTTTGCAACGCTTATGGCACTGGTGCTATCACATTGAAGTGGGACATGGGTATACTCCTCACCAAAGTCACTCATGGTGTATGTGATCCAAAGGAGCTGAGAGCAACAACTAGCTGCGGCCATATACTCTGCCTCGGTAGTGGATTGAGCAACACTCGACTGTTTGCGGGAAGACCAAGACACCAAAGAAGAACCCAAGAACTGGCAAGTCCCAGAAGTGGACTTCCTATCCAACCGACACCCGGCAAAATCCGCGTCCAAAAATCCATGAAGCGCCAAAGAAGAAGACGTAGAGTACCAAAGGCCGAAGTCGGGAGTGTGTCGCAAATACCTGAAAATGCGCTTGACTGCTTGCCGATGCGAAGTCCTCGGAGAAGCTTGAAAACGAGTGCACAGACACACCGAGAATTGAATGTCCGGCCTCGTCGCCGTCAAGTAGAGGAGTGACCCGATCATGCTCCGGTACTCCTTCTGGTCCACGTGTTCACCTTCCTCGTCCGCATCAAGAACTGTAGTCGTACTCATAGGTGTCGCCATAGCCTTGGAGTCCTCCATCTTGAACTTCCTCACAATGTCCTTGGTGTACTTAGCTTGGTGCACAAATGTTCCTTCCTTTGATTGCTTGATTTGTAGCCCGAGGAAGAACTGCAACTCGCCCATCATGCTCATCTCAAATTCCCTGCTCATGTCTTCTGCAAACCTTGCAACAAGAGAGTTAGACGAGCCACCAAAGACAATATCATCCACGTATACCTGCACAATCAGGATATCTCTGCCCTGCCTGAGGAGAAACAAGGTCTGGTCGACCTTCCCCATCTCAAACCCTCTCTCAAACAGGAACCCCCTCAACCTACCATACCAAGCTCAAGGCGCCTGCTTCAACCCATGCAGCGCCTTCCTCAACTTGTACACCCGGTGAGGGTACTTCTCACTCTCAAACCCCGGTGGTTGCCTCACAAACACCTCTTCCTCCAACACGCCGTTCAGAAAAGCACTCTTCACATCCATCTGGTACAACTTGAACCCTTTAGCCACGGAAAAGGCTAGAAGATCCTGATCGCCTCCAAACGAGCTACAGGAGCGAAAGTCTCCTCGTAGTCGATCCCCTCTTTCTGACTGTACCCCTGAGCAACAAGTCTCGACTTGTTCCTCACCACTTCTCCTTTCTCTCCCTCTTTATTTTTCCACACCCATTCTGTCCCAATCGGCTTACACCCTGGGGGAGGGTCAACCAACACCCAAACTTGGTTCCTCTCAAAATTCTCCAACTCCTCATGCATCGAGTTAACCCAATTATGATCAGATAACACGTGTCCAATGTCTTTGGGCTCAAAGGTGGCAACAAAAGCAGCATGAGCGAAATGAGAATTGTTCCGAACCCTCGACCGTGTAGTACGTTCATTCATGTCGCCGATGATTCTCGAAGCTGGGTGATCCACTTGCACTCGTCGGGGAGGTTCTCGCCTTGATGCTACCTCCCCCTCAACAGCAGCTTCGCCTTGATCTGGGTTTGTCGTTGTAGGTGTGGGAGAGGGTCCATTCTCGATCGTCGTCGAAGTAGTAGGTACATGTTCAGCCGCGGGCATCACACCGCCATCTTCATCATCTCCATGTTCATGCTCCTCCTCCTGAAAGATCTCCTCGCCAAGTTCGTCGTCACCTGCACACTCAAAAACAAGCTGACTACATGGCTGTGTCTCGTCGAAGGTTACCTCGCAAGTCTCCACGATTTGGTTAGTTTCAAGATTGAGCACACGAAATGCTCTAGAATGAGATGCATAACCAAAGAAAATGCCATCGACAGACCTAGCCTCGAACTTGTCCAACTTCTTCCCTTTCTTCAGAATAAAGCATTTACAACCAAAGACATGGAAGTGTCTCACCTTGGGTGTGCGACCGTGCATCAGCTCGTAACAGGTTTTTTTCTTGTGAACCCTGAGGTAGATCCTGTTCGACACATGGCACGCGGTATTGACCGCCTCAGCCCAGAACCTTCTCGGAGTCCTATGCTCGTCGAGCATCGTCCGAGCCATCTCGCACAAGGTCCTGTTTTTCCTTTCCACCACGCCATTCTGGGGAGGCGTATACGGACTCGAAAACTGGTGTTCAAGACCCAAGTCATGGCAAAAGGTTTCGAAGCGAGAGTTTTTGAATTCCGATCCATTGTCACTGCGGATCGCTCGTATGGCATCTCCGTGCCTCTCGTTTCTTAACCTCAAGACAAGATCTCGAACAAAACCAAATGTCTCCCCCTTCTCCTCAAGAAAGAACACCCACGCATACCGAGAGTAGTCGTCCACCACAACAAGGACATACCACTTCCCACCCGCAGATCGCACACGAGCTGGGCCAACAAGGTCCATATGGAGCAGCTCGCATGGACGCTCAGTCATCACATCGGTGAGAGGCGGGTGAGAAGAGGCTACCATCTTGGCATGCCTACACGGTGCACAAACCAACTCTTTCTCAAACCTCAACCGTGGCAATCCTCGGACCAAATTGAGTTTACTCAAGCGAGACAAAAGGTCAAAGCTCAAGTGACCCAACTTCCTATGCCACTTCCACAACTCACTCGAAGAACCAGCCAAGAAGCAACGCTCCACACCAGAAGACTGAGAAAAATCAGCTCGGAACACCTGACCCTCGGGAACGATCATGCAAACAAGGTCCCCCGAGAATCTAAAATCCGAGAACCACCAGGCCGAAACAGCACCTCAAAACCCTCATCCAACAACTGGGACACAGAAAGCAAATTGTATCCAAGCGATTGAACAAGAGCAACACGCCTGAGAGTGATCTTGTCACTTACCTTAATCTCACCTTCTGACAGCACACGCCCTCGCCCATTGTCCTCAAAGGTGATGTACTTCTTTGTCACCACCGGGACGAGACTTGAGAACCACCCCTTGTCTCCGGTCATATGTCTCGAGCAACCGGAGTCAATCAACCAAATGTTCTTCAAGTCTCCCACCTGAAATTCAAAAGCGAGCACGTGAGTGAACAAACGACTCAGCACTGGGGTTAGTACCGAAAGAGTAAAACCAGTGCCGAGCCATTTGCTCCAAAGTGGGGTTAGCACAAACCAAATCATCACGCCTATCAAAGCTACCACCACGAACACCACCACGGTAACCACCACGAGGGAACCAACCCTCTCTAGCTGGAGGAGGACGAAAGCCACGAAAGGGAAACCATGGATCGTTCCTCCTCTCCATCTCAAAGCTACGACTCCTCCCACCCCCGTATGGAGCACGAGGTGGAGAACGCCTAGCAAACTGACCACCTGCAAACTTTCCAGACCAACCACCAGAACCACGACCTCCAGAACCAAACCGAGCATCCTCACGAGCACGAAACCCGACTCGCTGTCTGCCCAGACCTTCACCGGTCTGACCGGTGTAGTACACCAGTCTGACCGGTGTGGCTCGGCCAGCAGCAACACCTGCAGCCTTCCGGTCTCCCCAAGCCAGAACCGTCCTCACAATCGCCTTGGCCCTGGGCATCTGCATACGAGGCTCAGGTACACCATTAGAGGGGTGGTACCTGTCCCTGTTAGCCCACTCTCTAGCCATTCTCTCCTCACGCTTCCTCTTGAAGCAAAACTCATCCTTGTGACCATCTCTCCAACAATACCCACAATGGAACTTTATAGGCTGTGGCTTAGGCTTAGGCTTGGGTTGGGGCTGCCCACTCGGCTTCTCACCCTTCTTCTCTCCTTCCTCACCTCCCTTTGGGCTCACAAACTTCACCGGTTTCTGAAAATCATTTGTTGGGTGAGGGAATATAGGTGGATCTGGAGTAGTGTCAAGTTTGTTTCTGAGATGGTTAGGCTTGGGCTCAAACTTGTTCTTGTGTCTGTTTGGTGGTGGGATAGGAATCTCTCCAACTCTCTCAACTCCCTCACCACAGTTCTCTCCAAGCTTGTCAGCCCCAAGTGCCTGACCATCATAGCGTTTGAAAGCCGCTATCATGATACCAAGCTGAGGCTCTTGACCCGACAACCAGCTCATACATTTTCTCAGCTCATCATTCTCATCCTGCAAGCGATCAACATAATGTGCAAGCTCCAAATTCTTAACCGCATGCAATTCACAAGTAGAGCAAGAAGTGGGAACAGGCTCTTTCAACTTAGCCTCAAGCGAAACAGTGTAAGCATGCATCTCATCAATCTTTCCATGCAAAACAGGGCAAGAAGTGCAAGCACCTAGCAAAGTAGGTCTAGACTTAAGCTCAGCCACTTCAACCCTAAGCATATCTAGTTCATCACAAGTAGAAGCATGCTTATCCTTAAGAGCAGTAAGATCAGCTAGGTACACAGAGCAATCACAGCAATCAATCTCATCAGAAACCACAGGAGAAGCCTTGAGCGAATCAATCTCAAGCTTAGCATCTAGGTTCTGGGTTTCTAGCTCAGCCACACGGTTCCTAGCATCTTCTAGTGAGGCCCTAAGCTCTTTCCTCATCTTCTTGGCCTCTCTAAGCATGTGATCGCGGTTATCAAGCAAGTCAACCAACTCATCATTCTCCTTGCGCAAAGAAGAGAGCTCATCACATACCTCATCCTCGGAGTCAGAGTCCGAGTCACTCTGGTGGCTCTTCTTGCTGCCGGAGCTACGGGCCATGCCGCAGAAGCCATCTCTCGCGAAGCAGCTCAACCCGCTCAAGTTCCTGGATGACTTCTTGTTCTTGCGCCGATCACCTTCATCTTCACTGCTACTCGAGCTTGAGGAAGAGTAGGCGGAGCTAGAGTCGACGTCGCTCGCTCCGACCATTGCTCGGGCCTTCCTGCCGCGGCCATCCTTCTTCCTCGACCGTCGCTCGTCCTTGTGCTTGTTCTTGTGCTTGTGATCGCGCCTCGATCGGTACTTGCCATCCTTGCTCGATCGGTGCCTGTAGCCGTCCTTGTAGCCGTCCTTGTTCTCCGTCTTCTCCGGGCAGTCGGCGACAAAGTGTCCTGGCTTGCCGCACTGAAAGCACGTCCGTGCTGTCCTCCTCGTGTTCACCCGGTTCTCGTGCAGCCTCTCGAACCGCCTGGTCAGCAATGCCAGCTCGTCCTCTCCAAGCACGTCGAACTCCTCATCTGGCAAAGACATCAAAGAAGACAGAGAGTACATCCTGGAGGATGCGTTAGCGTTAGACTTAGCTCCTTTGCCACTAACGAGAGCGAGACTATGAGAATCAGTCGGGCTCTCGATCTTGGCTGTCATACCACGGTCCAACTCAGCCGACTTGAGCTTCGAGAACAGCTCGTTCACCGTCAAGGTGTCATACTTCTCGGACTCAACAATAGCCTCAAACTTCCCGTCCCATACGGTACGATCCAACGAGTGCAAGAGCTTCACGGCTCTATCATGATCATTGTATGTGAGGACGTCCACATTGGCTCTCATGTTGTTCACAACGACCGTAAATCGCTGGAAAAGGGCATCGACGGACTCGCCGGGGAGATGAGTGAAGTTCTCGTACTCTCTTCGGTAAGTCGCGTACATCCGAGCCTGAACCTGAGCATTCCCAGCATGAGCATCCTTAAACTGCTCCCAAATCCTACAAGCTAAGTCCTCTGTCTGAACCCGATCGAATTCAGGCGGACACAGAGCACGAAACAAGTAGTCGACAGCCTTGTTGTTGGCTTCGAACATATCCCTCGATCCTGGAGCAAGGAAGTTCATCGGATGAACATAAGCTGTGTTCACCGTGACATCCCAAAGGATCTGACCCTTTCCGCGGAGGAACACCGCCATCCGCTTTTGCCACATCTGGTAGTTCTTCCCATCGAAGTGCGGAGGACCCGAACCCCGTTCCTGGTACGCCATCTTTGGATCTTAGACTGGTAAGAGTCAATAAAGACCCGAACCGGCTTTGATACCAATTGAAGGACCGATTAGGCAAACCAGAGAGGGGGGGAGTGAATGGGAGCCGATAAAAATTCTTCTCGAAGGAGATGAGAACTCCAACAAGACGAACACGGCTTCCAACTCACGTCTCCGACCCAACTACCCAAGTTGGTCAAGACCACACAGCCACTGGAGTGCTACTGGTCCTAGGAACCAACACTTAACCTTCCGAGCCAAAACTCACCGAACCACACAGCGGAAACTTGCACGGCTTGCTGCCTGTGCTACACCGGTCAGACCGATGGCCTGCGCCGGTCAGACCGGTGACACCGGTCAGACCGGTGGACAGAGCCGGTCAGGCCGGTGGCTACAGCAGCCGCACAGCAAACGTTCCAGGGAGCCTCAGTGACTCCTCTAGGCCCTGGAACAAAAACCACCACGAAACACAACCTGTGAGGAAGAAGAACCCCTCACAAAGCCTAGCAAAACAACTCCAAACACGCCAAGAACTGAACAGCAGGACCACGGGACAAAACCACACGGACAAGGCTGTTCCCCGAGACAAAAACCCACCAAGGGCTAGCACCGGTCAGACCGGTCAAGAGCACCGGTCAGACCGGTCGTGCCTGGGCAGCTCGGGATGAACAGCGCCCGCGAGTCAACTCCTCCAAATCCAACCCCCGATCTCCCGATCCGCTCCACGGTTTTGCACAAGACTTTGGGGATAGTAGGAACACCTCATGGGTACTCCATAGCCAAGATTTGGTCCACCAAAACTTGTCAAATCAAGAGGAATCGAAGAAATCCCACCAAGAACACCTCTAACCCTAGAGCCACGAAAACCCCAAAATCGAGCCCCTTTGCTCACGGATTTGGAAGGGGAATCAAAGGGTAAAGAACCACGAAGGGTTCATGCATACATCCCCCACCAAATCCCAAAGAGAAAGGCCTCGAAATCGCTCCAAGAAAATCGCCAAGAAAGGGATCCGAAAATCACCAAAAAGGAGAAACGGGAAAGACACATCCAAGCCTTGAGGAACCACGCCGAATCATCTATACGTACCAAAGAGGTTCATACAAGGTCTAGCTTCCCGCCCGATCATCCTTCCCTCTCACAAGATCTCACCATGAAGCTCTCAAGCTAGTCCTACGAAAATCCTAAGGAAATAGGAAGGAAAATAGGAAAACCAAATGAGCTAGGGTTCCAAGAGATGGCTGCCATCCTCTCACCACTTGGGTTATATGGAGGCAACCGAAAGACGAAAATACCCTTACTAGCTAACTAGGGATACATGCCCCTCGAGGGCGAAATTGGAAGTCTTTGTCTTCGCACCATCGGACGGATGCCCAGCGACCGCAAACTTGCTTAGCCTCGACGCAAGCCTTGCGATCCCGACGCGTGTCCTCCGCTTCGAAGATTCCGGACTGCGTCGTCGCACACCGGTCAGACCGGTGCTCCTCACCGGTCAGACCGGTCAGACCCACCGGTCAGACCGGTCTGGAGCTGCTGCACCTCCGTCTTCGGTTCTTCGGTCTTGGCTTTGTGGATCAACCAAGGAACCCATTGGTTTTCTGGTGAACCACCGGAAACCCCGCGAACTCGGTGTAGCCTCCGCCAATCACCACTCATGACTCGGCTCCCACGTAGTCCCGGCTCGACCTTGGTTTTGAGGCTCAACCAAGAAACCGTCCATGACTTCATCTTGCCGTTCTTGCCACCATGCGGCCCGCACTTGACCCCGCTGGCCACCGGGTCCCTCGAACCAAGCCTACTTGTCTTCTCCACACCTGGAGGCCTCACCAGCAACGACCTTTCACGCTTGTTCTTCACCTGCACCTGCACCAGTCAAGCCGCAACCTGCACCTGCAATACTTAGCCAAGAATCAGTCCACACCACGTTGTCAATCACTCATCACACCAGGAAGCGACCATCCACCGGTCCTCGAACCACACCTGACTCTCAGTTGTCTTCGTTAGGTCGCTAGACCTCCCTCCGGCTCTGTCGTCACCCTCGTCAGGTCGCTAGACCTTCCTCCAGCTCCGTCGTCGCTTTCATCAGGTCGCTAGACCTTCCTCCAACTCCGTCGTCACTTTCGTTAGGTCGCTAGACCTCCCTACGGCTCCTTCGTCGCCAGCTTCAGGTCACTAGACCTCCCTACAGCTCCTTCGTCGCCAGCTCCAGGTCGCTAGACCTTCCTCCGGCTCCGTCGTCATTTTCGCCCGGTCGCTAGACCTTTCTCCAGCTCTGTCGTCGTCCTCGTTAGGTCGCTAGACCTTCCTCCGTCGTTATCATCGTCAGGTCACTAGACCTTCCTCCGGCTCCATCGTCGTCTTCGCCAGGTCGCTAGACCTTCCTCCGGCTCCGTCGTGGTCCTCGTCAGGTCGCTAGACCTTCCTCCGGCTCCGCTGTCGTCTTCGTCAGGTCGCTAGACCTTCCTCCGGCTCCGTCATCGCCTTCGCCAGCTCGGAAGACCTTCCCAGGATTATACGTCGGGAATGAAGGCCTCCCTGTGGGGTGCGCGCCTAATGGCCCTGCCAAGTATCTCCGGGTGCTTGGGCGCTTTTTGATTTGAGACCTTCCTAAGGTCGGCATGCCTCGGGTGGCTCTGCCAGACTCTCTGCAGCTATGCGGGATATCTGGATGTCTCTACACTCCATATGTTCAAGATCAATATTTTTCTACAGCTTCATCGTAGATCGTTTCGACCACCATAGATGACTTCTTCATGCGACGCGCGTTTCAAAACCTTGCTGGGTATCCTCGGATACTGGGCATAGTTGATTTGAGGCCTCTTCTAGGTCGGCACGCCTACAAGGCCTCCTTGAGGTCGGCCCTGCCAGACTCCTGGCAGCTATGCTAGGAGATCTGGGTGTCTCTACACTTCGTTTCGATCATAACCATGACTCAGTTTTCTTCTCTTTTATGAGCATCAAACCAGCCATGCTGTCTACTTCAATGCTCGGGGACTACTCTACGAGTGCGTCGTCGACACCCTCTTAGTTTCCCTCGTCGTACCGACCTGTTGGGAAACCTGTTTCTCATCACGTCGTTACTCGACCTACCTTCTTTCTCTTCTCTTTCTTTTTGGATCATCATACCGGCCATCCTGCTCGCCGTGATGCTCGGATACTACTCTATGAGTGCGTCCTTGACGCCCTCTAAATTTTTTCTTCATCATTTCGATCAGGCTTCCAATAGGTCGTCACTCGACCTTTCTTCGTTCGGCAAGACTACAGACAGGTCGGCTGCTAAGCTGGCTAGTTCTTTTTTCTTTTGGACCGACGTGCACGCTATTCGACCTGTCGATGGCTTCAAGACTTCGTCATAACCCTCTCAAGGTCGCTGCACCTACACATCGCTCGGGGGCTTGTGAGACATGGGTACCCCTGGGTCCCCACCGACCAGACTCACGACCGTCCCCGACAAGTGGGTCCGGCCCACCAGAAGACCCGCCGACCTGTCAGCAGGCCTGTCCGACCTGACATGTGGGCCCGAAGACGAGAAGACAGCTTGGTGTGCAAGACAAGGCAGTCCAGACGGATTAAGGCAGCTCGGATAAGCTTTCCATGTTGTAAACAGACTAGAGATAGGCTTCCCTATTGTAACCGACCCGGACTCCGGTCCACCGACCTTGTCCGTCACCCAATATAAGGTGGGCAAGGGCGTCCTTCCGAGGGCACCTGTAATATCTACCTCCACCTTCACCTTCGCCACGATCAAATCAATACAATCAAGAACTGAACGTAGGGTTTTACTCTCCGGAGGCCTGAACCAGTATAAAATCGCCTTGTCCCTTGTGTCTCGCCGTGATTTCTGTGTGCTACGCTAGCATAACCATCACGTTCTTAGCTTCCGATCTCCCCTGCCGAACAAATAAACCACCGGGGTTGACCCCCCTGTGGACTGCTCAGATCTAAACCTCTAACAATAGCCTCTATGGCATATGCTACTATGGACTAATACACATGGGAGGACTCTTTGTAAAGGCCTCGTAGCGTCCCTATGCAACCACACCTAGGTAGTGTGGTATTGTGCCTACTTTTGCACAGCATGGTTGGGTTCAAAGTTCCTAAAACTTTTACGTGACTTGTGGGTAAAGATGTACAACCTCTGCAGAGTGTTTAAAACTAATCGATTAGCCGTGCTCACGGTCAAGAGCGGCCTGGACCCTCACATGATAATTGAACTTGAAGATGGACTTAAATCGTGGTTTCTGATTATGTTAGCCATATGCTTATGGCGTATCTCTATATGTTAATGTGGGTTGGTATATATTTATATCATAGTAATCAGGTGCTAATAAAATTTGACCAACTAAAAGTGCTTAATGCAGTCAACCTGTCAGCCTTTCCTTGTCAAGCCTCTGCATTCATACTTTCCCCACACTTGCTGAGTACGACATGCGCTCACCCTTGCTATAAACAATGTTGCTCAGAAAGAGGAAGCTGCTATGAAGACGTTGTGAAGATGTTGCTAGTGCTAGGCGTACACAACCCCCAGTCGACTGCTTGTGGATGTTTGGTGCCTTCGTTACTAGGATTTAAGCGTAATACTCTGATAATCTTCCTTTTTCTTACATGATACTGTTTCTGTATTCACTTATATGTCACTATATGCATGAAACTTGATCCTGGCATGCATATAGACCTGCACTTGGTTTTCTTTGGAAAAACAGGTGTGACTGAGTGGTATCAGAGCTGTATCGACTGTAGGACGTAAGCCTAGTTAGCAATGGTCTTTTCTTAAGGTCTCTTTGGTCCTACATTTCATTCTTACCTTATCCTTGACTTCTCTGATGTATGTTTTCACTTCTTAATCATCTTCTTCTCTCCCCACCATGGTAACTCTACTCTTTTAGTAGACTCTTAGCATTTGCATTTCCTTTCTTCACAAATGCTAAACCATGAATCCTTGAACACTTCTTCGACCTCGACTGTGCATTCTCTTAAGCAATGACACCCTCTTGATTTATTGGTGGAATTGTTACCCTTGATATTCTATCTGTTCGCGCAGCTCTCTGACACATCGTTACTGTTTTAATTCTTTCTCGAGCTATAGAACTACGATTGACATGAAATCAGTTGGGTTAGTTCCAGAATTTCATGGGTCAATTTCTGTCAAAAATTCAGCAGTATTCGTTCTGTATCAAGAGAGATACACGCTAATTAGTGGAGCATTCAGAATCTGTCAACACTGCTGAAGAAGCCATCTTGATTAATCTATATCCCGGGTTATGGACCTCTGATTGGGGTGATTCCAGTTGGGATGAACTCATAATCTCGTACTCCGTGGTCTGTGAGAAATTCATTATTTATGAATATCCTTACCAGGAACTACATCAAATCTATTAGGAGGATGCCTTCTGACTTTATTAACAACGTGTAGTATCGTTCCTCTAACTATGGTTGATTGGTGGAATTTAGTGCTTGCATGATGATGTTTGGTTTTATGACCTTGATTGATTCATTTCTTGGTAGTGAGTGTTGATGTATTGTGGGTCTTATATCTACAATAACATCAGTTGCTTAGTTGGGTTTTTCTTTTATACCTCACAGCCCCTTGTTTCTCCCTGTTCTTTCTACCCTACTCTTCAATCTATCTGTTTACTCTTGTTTTCTTCTGATCCTTTCATTATCCACCAACCAGATGGAAAACCCAAAAGGAAGTAACCAAGACAAAAGCCATGAGAACAATGATAACTATGGATACAACCCAAATGTGTTATCATTTCTACCCTCTGAGGATAAGTATGCAGAGTTCATGAGGACTGAGCCATCAATGTTCTCCAATACCGCATACCCTCTAGAAGCTGATGACTGGATCAAGACAATTGAAGAGAAGTTAGATATGGTGCAGTGCAATGATAGAGAAAAGGCTTTGTATGCATCTGGACAACTTGTGGGAGCAGCTTCAGAGTGGTGGAATTCCTACATCAATGGACATGAGCAACCTGAGAGTATTGTGTGGAAGGAATTCAAGGACAACTTTATCTCCCACCATACTCCTGTAAGTGCGATGAAGCTCAAAAGGAAGGAGTTCCTTAACTTAAAGCAGGGACAAATGTCTGTGAATGAGTATGGAGATAAGTTTATCCAGTTATCTATGTATGCCCTAAGATCGGCTGAAAGTGATAAGAAGAAACGAGAGCATTTCATCAAAGGATTGAATGAAGACCTTCAAAGTATACTAAGCTTACATGAATATTTCAGTCTGCAAGATGTAATCAACAAAGCCATTGGGCTAGAAACAAAACTACAGGAGATCATGAGTAAGAAGATGAAATTTCCAGAGCAAGCTGATAAATCTCACCTTTACCATGTGTCCCAAACCCAAGATTATCATGAGGATCAGTATGAAGATGCGTATCTAGAATACTCATGGTTGCACATTGCAAGTAATTGATGAGACACCACGCAATCGTCGGAACATTAAGGAAACTAGAGGTTGTTTCTACTGCAAAGCTGGTGGACACTTTATCAGCAGGTGCCCGAAGAAACGTGTGGATCGGTATCACAAGAAAGCATGGCGGCAACGAAACAAGCAAGACAAGATGCCCACTCAAGGATGTTAAGATCAGTTAGGCTGTGGAGAGTTTTCTGTAATATGAAAGAAGGAATCTTGCTGAAGGATATGTAAAGAGTTCCAAATAAATCCTTGTCTTTTGCTAGCCTTTTTCGAATCTCAAGACGAGATTCCTTTTAAGAGGGGTAGATTTGTCACACTCTAAAATTTCCAATTTCAGGATGTGAATAGAAATACTAATTAAGCAACGATTTTCACTCAATTTTAAAAATTTTCCAACATTTATTTTCTTCACAGGAAATATAGTATAGGAAAAAGGCATTATTTGATTTTCTGAATTAAATAAAATGTTTATGTGTGTTGCATTCATGCCGATGCATCCTGGTGTTTTTTTTGAGTGTAAAAGGTTTTTAAACACGCTTAGGTGCTGACCAAACCCTTCCGAGAGTTTTCCGAATTTTTCCGGGATTAATTCTCATTTTCTCTGAGCTTATTCTATTTATTAGAAGGCTCTAAAATCTTTTTCATGAGCTCCAAATATTGTTTTTGGATTGTTCGTATCTCAATCTATCTCTGGGAATTTTTCTGGAATTTTTGAAATTTTTGGAGTATTTTTCGTGATTTAATTACAATTTCAGGATTTTCTGAAATTGTTTTCTAATCCGAAATTAATTCTGAAATTAGAAAAAGAAGTGAAAATAAAACCGGACTCTATCTCGGCCAATAAATAGTTGCCGGTTATCTCCTTCACGTCCTGTTTCCAATGCTGCCAACCTCATCTCGTTTCGAGAACCCTAGTTTCCACAAACCGCCGCCGAACTTTCGCATCTACTAAATTCCGGCGAACTTTCCGGCGAGCTTTTCCGGCGTAACCGTAGACTTCCGGTGCAAATGGACACCACCAGGGAGTTTCCCTCGTCGAGCTCTACGCCTTGGTGTGGTGGATTGCTCGATTCCGACGTCGACTCCGTCGTCTTCCCCAACTCCGGTGACTCCTCTCCAACTCCGGCGAGCTCTTCCGTCGCCATAGTTCATCTTTGGCCGGAGGTGAGAACACTATCGCGTTTGTCTCATCTATATCATTCCATTTTGTCGTTCCCGTGGGCGTTTGGAGGTCGTTCTCATCGAATCCTCATCTCTCTCCTTTTCTCTTATGTTCCTGTACAAGCACGCAGGTCGGAGGTCGAGCTGCCGTCCCTGCCGCCGTTGGATCCAGGCTGCTGCTCCACCTCCCCGTCGCTGGTGAGCATCCAATTAACATCCCCCATCCCTTCTCCTTCCATCTTGCGTCTCGCTTGAATCCCAGGTCGCTGGAACCGCCGGCAATTTTGCCCGCCCAGGAGCCCCTGTCGTTCCGTCCGTCCCAGACCGAAGGAAGAAGAAGAAGATGCCCATCTTGCGGTTAGGTCCCTGGAGAAATCTATATTGAGTAGGTTAGTTTGTGTGTCTTGTACCTTTTGTGGAAAACCCCCTACGAAAATCCTACCTTTCACACATAAATCCCACCTGGCCGTTTTGCATCTAGACCCCTGTCTTTTCCAATAAATCTTAGATCTTTTTCTTATGTCTTGGCAATCTTACAGAAAACCCCCTGGAAAGATTAGATTCCCTAGATCCAATCCACCCTGAGACTCTTGCAAGTAAGCTCTCGGGTTTATATACATAATTATGTATATGCCCCTGGTTTTTCGCAGTTAGACCCCTGGAAGTTTCCAATCCTTGCCAACAAGTCCCTAGATCTTTAATAAGCCATATCTTTCATGTTTTAGCTTTGTTTTAATCCGTTCAAGTTGCGTTAGGTTCATAATAATGTAAAGAACACGTTAGAGGTGTGTTTTCTTCATACATATTTTCTGAAAATTTATTTAATATTAATTTTGATTAAAGCTTATTTATGCACACCTTTTATGAATAAAAGCAACATAAAGCTATACACCGATTTTCATGATTAATATTAATTTGACTAATGATTATTTCACGTGCTTTTATACATAAAATCTAATTAGATCTTTTACCCAGTTTTTCATAAACCAAATATTAATTTGCTTAATATATAAATAAACTTTTTCTAATTAAAAGTTGATAGGTTTTTACACCGGTTTTATAAATAAATGTTAATTTGTTTAAATACCAACATGAATGAGTTTTTAATTATAACTTATTTAGTTTACTCGAATCATAAAGTTCTGTTTAGATGATTAATATAGTTTAGTTTTTCTAAATTAAATGTTTAATTGGTATAATTTATATATGAATCTTTATAAATAAATTTTGACTAGTTCTTTACTCCGGTCTTTTGCAAATAAAATATAATGCTGCATTAATTCCAACTTAGGGTATTTTCTTTATGAAATATTCTTTACATATTCTTTGATAATTAAAATAAACCTAAGCTCGTAGTCTTTCATGTTCACATATGCAAATCGAACGTTAGTCGTTCTTTATCAAAGCTCTCTGTCTCAGCGTGTCTCTGTTGTAGAGCTAATCTTCTTTCAAGCTCCAGATCTTTTGATCCTAGTTCTTGCTCAAACCTAGTATCTTTCATAAAGCTAACCAAGCCGTTCCTTTTCTCAGCACGGTCTGTGTGCTTCAGTGATCCTTCGCATCGAGCCTGTCCTTTAGTGCGATCTTTTAAAGCTTTTCTTTTGATTGGTGCATTGTTCTTAGTTTTGCTTGTATGTTTGCTTTGTATGCTTGTGCTTGATGATTGATGCGAGTAGAAGAAACGTGATTCGAGGGCTTTGGAGAGCAAGAAGTTGAAGAATTCTGAGCAACAACATTACACTGGTTAAAGGCAAGTGTGTCCTTGTTCTTTTGTCCTAATAACCGTGTTTAATCACATTGCATATGCTTGCATTTAATTTGATGGGTCTTATTAAGGATTATCCTAGTCTTTATGATCATTCCTTGTCAACCTAGGTTTACCTTTATGTTGGGTAGCTATGCTTAGTTGCTCTACTTGGGATATGGTGGTTCTAATGAACAACAATGATAAACTTGCTTTACCTTTTTGTTATGTCTCTGGTTAATACAAGATCATATGCTTAATTGGAACATGGAGAACCACCCAGGACAACAGTGCAACCACAAGGACTAAATGGCTCTGGTCTTGGCTGAATAATTAGGGAAGTCTTGTGTGGCCATTACTCGCATAGTAGCTTGGGTACAGAGGAATGCTTTTATGGCTCTTCTATTTCGGATAGGTATTGGAACGGAAGTACTCTATGGCTGACCGTCCGTGAATAGAAGTGAGGTACGAAAGATAGCCTCTATGGCATATGCTACTATGGACTAATACACATGGGAGGACTCTTTGTAAAGGCCTCGTAGCGTCCCTATGCAACCACACCTAGGTAGTGTGGTATTGTGCCTACTTTTGCACAGCATGGTTGGGTTCAAAGTTCCTAAAACTTTTACGCGACTTGTGGGTAAAGATGTACAACCTCTGCAGAGTGTTTAAAACTAATCGATTAGCCGTGCTCACGGTCAAGAGCGGCCTTGACCCTCACATGATAATTGAACATGAAGATGGACTTAAATCGTGGTTTCTAATTATGTTAGCCATATGCTTGTGGCGTATCTCTATATGTTAATGTGGGTTGGTATATATTTATATCATAGTAATCAGGTGCTAATAAAATTTGACCAACTAAAAGTGCTTAATGCAGTCAACCTGTCAGCCTTTCCTTGTCAACCCTCTGCATTCATACTTTCCCCACACTTGCTGAGTACGACATGTGCTCACCCTTGCTATAAACAATATTGCTCAAAAAGAGGAAGCTGCTATGAAGACGTTGTGAAGATGTTGCTAGTGCTAGGCGTACGCAACCCCCAGTCGACTGCTTGTGGATGTTTGGTGCCTTCGTTACCAGGATTTAAGCATAATACTCTGATAATCTTCCTTTTTCTTACGTGATACTGTTTCTATATTCACTTATATGTCACTGTATGCATGAAATTTGATCCTGGCATGCATATAGACCTGCACTCGGTTTTCTTTGGAAAAACTGGTGTGACAGATCCTCAGGGGAAGCAGGCACGGAGGCAGCCGGCGGGGTGGAGGGGGCTCGAGCCCTCCTACTGTTGTGCGCTCCACTAAGCTCCTCTAAGCCTCTCCTAAGAATTTGAGGAGGAGGAAGAAGGAGAGGAGATGCTGCAGAAGGAAGAAGAGGAGCCAGCCCCCCATGTTGCCGGATCCTGGCTCCGTCCCTTGGGGAAGGGGTTGGCAGACCAATTAAGGGGCCTACACGTGGTCAGTTTTGAAGTATTGAGGAGTTTATTATTGAGAATCTATTGTGGGATGACATAATTTTGGAGGAAGAAAGTTTTAGTAGAACCCCAAGCACATAAATTAATAAAAACATTTTTTGGAAGACTCTTGAAGTTGATGTAAACTCACCAAGGTCACTACCTGCCACGCATAGTTGCTAGTATAAGTGCTTGTTGTGCTTCTTGTTACTTGTTAGTAGAGTTGGGTGCTTACTTATATTTGTCCTTTTTATCTCAGTCTTTAACTATGGTGAATATTGCAGTCCTAGTCAGCTTTGGCTTCCATCCAAATATGGATGTTATCTGGTCGCTTAAAATCCACAAGAGTTGAAAGGGTTGCCATTTAGATGCTTTTGAAGTGTTAAAAATTCACAAGCATGTACAAGAGTGTTGCCATATTATTCATTCCCCTCGCCTCCTTATTTTCCCCCTTCCTCTCCATCCTGGCTTGTGGCGCTCTCTCTCTCTCTCAAGACACCAGAAAGGTGTCTCATATCTGATTCATATAAAGAAAAACAAATAGTGGTACAAAGTAAGGACAACTTGACACAAAACGACCTACAGAAAATAGAATTACACTGTAGAACTCTCTTGAGCATGACTTGTGTGGTCAAATCTCTATTTAATTAGGGAGTGATGGGATTCGAAAAAAGGAAGTGAGAGGACGGGTTGCAGACTACAGTGGAGGCAAACCCGATGAAGACGGGGAGACTATCTAGCTCCTAGCTCCTTCATGAAATCTTTATTTAATGTGCATGTCATAACTTATAAATTAACAATTTTTAGTTGATTGAGATATACTCGCACAGGTATCACTACAAGAAATCCTGCGGTCTATGATGAAATTCCCATGATGTTTTTTGATTTCGTCATAGATCACACTGCATCTATGACAAACAGTCAGTTTCGTCATAGATTCGCAGTGCTGGATATGAAACCCGATATGAAGTCCAAACACTATGACATTGTGCTAATTTCGTCATAGATTTCATCACAGATCACACTGCATCCATGCCAACAGGCAGATTTCGTCATTGATTAGCAGTGTTGGATATGAAGCCCGATATGAAATCCAAACACTATGACGTTGCACCAATTTGGTCATAATCCGACCCACATTGCATTTCGACATTTCCTCATAATTAATAAATTAAAAGAATTAGAGATGACCATTAATAAATAAAAAACTTCATTAGAAAAATAATGGGGAAAAAAGAATGATGTATGGAAAAAATAAAGAAATGAAAAATGAAAAAAAATTGGTGGAAACACGGGTTCGAACCGTGTACCTCATGAATAAGCTAAATGCACATTCACCACCACACTACACGTCAGTTTTTATCTTTTGCATGCGTTCAATTCTTTTATACTCGTTTTTGCCTCCGGCCAACGAAGCCATGTCAGCTGCCCGCGCCTACGTGTCCGCCTCGTCAGCCGCCCGTGTGTCCGCCCCGTCAGCACGTCGAAAAATTCCGCCCCCGAAGGGATTCGAACCGGGGACCTCGCGCATCAGCTAAAGGCACCTTTACCACCACACTACACATCAGTTTCTGTCTTTTGCGTGCGTTAAATTCTTTTGTACTCGTTCTTTCCTCGGGCCAACGAAGCCACGTCAGCCGCCCGCGCCTACGTGTCTGCCTCGTCACCGCCCGCGTGTCCGCCCCGTCAGCATGTCGAAAAATTCCGCAAAAATTCTGCCCCGAAGGGATTCGAACCCTGGTCTCGTTGTTGAGACTCACATGCCTTACCACTATGCTACAACTTCGGTTGTGATACAATTTGGTATTATTGATTTTATACTATGTAACAGAAATAAAAAGCAACATGTGAATTGTGATGAACACATGAATAGTCCCTATTTTTTGTTTTAATCTAGAATCCAAATTTGTACTTGGTATTTCTCTGTCATACAAACTTCAAATTTGATTTTTCTTTTTTTTTCTGAGCTTTTCTAAAATCTTGATCTTTCAGTTGATGATGTTTCTTTGTATGTTAATTGACATTTGTTTTTTTTCATATGACATGTTTTCCTCCAACTATCTACTTTATGAACAATGTATATTTCAATTTTTGTAAAATCTTATGAAACTTTTTTGTCAAGATTTTACATCCACAAAATGATTCTATGCCAATTTATATAATTTTTGGAGAAGTTTTAGGTATTATTATCATTATTTTATAATGAGGTGACTAGTAGAAGTTTTAGTTTTCCCTATAAGTTAATTGAATTTTTCGTCAATATCCAAGACAAGGGCTATCATGTAAGATAGTAGCCTAAATATAATTTTTGAGGAATTTTTTAAATACTATTTGACATACATGTAGTTCAAAATTTAATTATTTCTAATAAACCTGTACAAATTCATTTAAATGATAGAAAATAACAAATTTGATCGAAAAATCTTGAAACTTCTAGAAGACAATTTAAATGTGTTCTTTTACATGTGAAAATGTGTTTGGGGGTATATAAGATAACAATTTTGCAACTTCCTTCACAATGGTGTACTCATTAGTGATTTGAAAAATAGAAAAATAACTATTTTGCACAACAAATGGCAATGTGAATCCCCATATGTTAAGAGGGAATCTGGGATCCAGTTATACAAGGCTGGATTTAGGGTTCCGTGAACATAGTTGCAGCGCCCAATTCTTAGGGCTGATTCACTCATGTGCTCCACATTAATTCACGATCCACCTACCTCTACTCTCAACTCCGTTTGTTCATAACAGTTTGACAAGTCTGCTATGTTGATTACTAGGCTGTGCAGCAATGTTCATTGACTTTTGTTAGCGTTTAGTACTTCTCAACTATTCTGCTGCGTGGCTTGTTTGAGACGTTGAGTGGTTTTAAGTGGTTGGGGAAAAATGTCACACAAGTGAAAGGTCCTTCTGCCATCATTTGTTGATTCATTGTGAAGTTTTTGTTTGTGAATCATCACCTAATCAGCTAACCAGGATAAACCTCAAATCATGTGCTCACTGCTCAAATCTGCTCAAGTTTATTTTTATTTTTCCTTTGCATGACACCATGCTAATGAATTTTGAAATCATATCCAATGTGCTTGCAATGCAATGTCTATTGAATCTATTATATCATATCTGCTGGGTTTCCATATACTGTTGCTGTTTTAAAATATCAGTATGGTAAGTTGCTTCGAGCTTTGTAGTCACATAGCTTTGCACAAAATTTCTAGTCATCTGAATCTGTCCTGACAAGTTCATATCTTAGCTGCTCACTAGGAGTTCTTGTGCCAAGTCCTAAAATGCATATTTGTATGTCCCTCTGTAAACTAATTTACATCATAAATTTTCTTGAAAGAGGAGTAGTATGTAGGATTACATTTCTATCATTAGTATGTGGTTCTTCAGTTATGCTTTTTATATCTTTCAATTTATGTTTTTCAGGTCCAACCACCATGGACAAGGCTGTGACTGTGAGCTCCGCTGAAAAGGTTGCCCTGCCGATGAGGCCACATGTGAACCAATTGTGCCAGGTAAACAAGTAGTACAACACTTGTCAGCAACGGTGATTCTGCTCGGCTAATGCAGTTGGTGAATTGCGATTTGTAAGACAGGTCGGCCTCTGCCCTCGAGTGTTGGTTCCATTCCTGTGGAAAATGGTATGTTTGCTCTTGTGGAACATGATACTGAATCTGCCACACATTATCTTTAGACTTTACAATATTTGTATGTGATGATGATGCATTGCCTAGCATCTGATGCCTATCAGTCATCACTGGAAAACAAATGAACCATTCAGTTTATTGTATCAAATGAAAATAATACTACTTGAACTACTATTTTATGTTCTTAAGTAATGCTTAGTCATGTTAGACTGTTGGTGACATGAACATATGAACTTGTAATGCTTAGTCATTGAAGCATGTACCCTATGTGAGTTAACCTTGATGGATAACAATGATAGTTGCAAGTATCACAATTTTTTAATCCTTTTTGAATGGTTGTATTCTTTTGGTCAATTACTCTGAAAGTCAAGTTCTTCTGAGTAACATATAGCAAGTCAAGTGCCAAACTTAGCTGTGGGTTGCAACAAATACACACCTAGTTCTGTATGTGTTACCAGTTGGATGCATATGGTCTGATCTCTAGAATACATTGATAACCTGATTGCTCGATCCCTCTTTCAAAATTGGTGAGAAATTAGACAATGGAAATATCAACAAAAGTCCATTTTGTTTGATCATGCATGTGTTGAGCTCCTGTAGGTCTGCTTAATCAAATAGAATCGTATTGCGATATTTTTTACTCACCATGTGTGTTATATCATGTGCAGGTCTGTTGGCAAAAGATGAGAAGAATTTAAACATTGAGCTCTTGCTTGAAGCTTTTTTTGCAATATTGTGAGATTTTTTGCTAGATTAGCTAGAGTTATAATTATTTGATGATGATGAGATGCTTGAAAAACATTGATATGGTGTTTTTGATTCATGGATGTATTTTTTTGGCCAGAATTGATTTGTTTTCTGGGATTTAGTTGGGACAAATTTGTTGGCCTGAAATGTATATGGGTTGTGCCTAAAATGTATATGGGTTGTGACTGAAATTTATTTGGGCTGGGCTGTAATGAATTTATATAGGCTGAAATAGCTGCCCAATTTTAGGCTTATTTAAAATTATACCTGCTAACAAATTGCAGTCTGACATCATTAGCGCCACTTCATCTACCACTGCCATGTGTCTCCCACATCATCTGGCACGTGGTTGACACATCACCACTATGCGACTGCTACATATTCTGCCACGTGGCAGCCACATCATCTGCCACGTGGTAGTCACGTCATCTACCACGTGGCTGCCACGTCATCTGCCAGGCGGCTGCCACATCATCAACTACCACGTCATCCGCCACGTTCTCATCCACGTCAGCAGCCAACTCATCGTCCATGTCATCTACGAGTGACATGGCATGTTAATCCATGACGGTCACTTTCGTCATAGATTTTGGGCTTCGGGCTGGGTTCAATGGGCTTTACACAAATCTATGACAACTTGAGAATATCATGGATCACGCTAATCTATGACAAAAACGTTAGTTCGTCATGGTGCTTAATCTGTGACGCTCAATCCATGACGTTCTGAAATTTCATCATAGATGTCGTTTTATGATGAAATTTTGATGAACGTGATAAAAATCGACCGTCATAGACCGCATGATTTTTTGTAGTGTATATACTGTCGGTGTTTTAGACACCGAGCCTACGACGGGGTTCCCGAAGTAGTAGATTGTGCGGTGGGGCTCGCCGAGATCAGGAACACGATGGTGAGACACGGGGCACACAATTAGACAGGTTCGGGACGCAACGTGCGTAATACCCTACGTCCTGTATGCTGCGTGGCTCTGTATTGATTGCGTATGTTTTGAGAGGGGTCCCTGCCTTGCCTTATATGCCACGGGAGGTAGGGTTACAAGTTGGATTGGTACAAGGGTACTATTTGAGTAGGACCTGGAGTAGCCTATACAAGGTATGGAAAGCTATCCTAGTCTTAGTACAAGTCCTTGTCCGCCTTGTCTTGCCTTGTGGTCCACGGTACCTGCATCGTGGCCCACTAGTCGAGTAGTCCAGGTGTACAGGAACTCATCTCTCGGGTATGGCCCACAATGTGTTGGTGCGCCCAGGGATGCCCGGTCGACAAGCCCTCGAGTACTTTGTAGTCGAGTGCAATGCTCCAAGTAGTCTTGAAGGTCTCCACGAGTAGTTCCCAAGCGTCCCCGAGTTCTACAGGCTTCAATCTTCAATAGTACTTGAATCATCACGAGGCTGGAAGGTACTCCAGCTAACTCCACGAGTAGTCTTGAAGTCTTCTCGAGTTGTTCCCAAGCGTCCCCGAGTAGTTCCCTTGAAGGTCTTCAATAATACCTACTTTGTTCTTGAAATCTTTACATCAAAGATCCATATGGAAATGCGATTACTGAAATCGCATTCCATATGGAATGTAGCCCCTGAGCCTTAGGTCGAATCCAGGATTCAAGCTGAGGGTCAATCTTCTACTCTTTGATCTTGCTCCGAAAAATCCGCGGAAAATCCGAAGAAAAAATATAGGAATGCGATTTGCAAAAATCGCATCCTATATGGATGTAGCCCCCGAGCCTTAGTTCGAATTGACAATTCAAGCTGAGGGTCAATCTGTAGTCTTTGTCAAAAAATCCCATAAATTCCTGAAAAAAACTGAAGGACACGTGGCACGGAGCCCCCGAGCCTTGAGTCGAGTACTTTCTCGAATTGAAGGGTCCAATCTGACTGTAGAATAGTGGCCTGAATTCAGTGAACTGTAGCTGAGTGAAATCCAATTCCATCGGGCACAAATCATTCCAGCCCGCTAGGCGGATCTCCGTCTCACGTTCAAGTTCGAAGCACCGCACCTTATAATCCTCCTCAAGATCCATGCGAGTTGATTCTTCACGATTATAGGCCAGCTGCCAGTCCAGCGCCTTGTTCTTGAACTTATCAACCTCTTCAGTCAGCTCTGCAGGGGATCAAGGCTACTTATCAGATGCAGTGTGCAAGGAAAAAAGTACTCAATGATGAATTCAGAAAGGGTGATTACCTTTATTCTTCTGGCGCAGAGACTTGTTCTTACCAACAACTCCATCTTTCTGGGCCGTCAGCTTTTGGATCTCGTTGTGGTACTCGGCGGTGTTTGCATCAAGTCTTTCTTGCAGCTTCAGAGACAAAGCTTTCTGCTATTTGAGTTATTCTCTGAGTTGTGTGACTTCCTCGATGTCCGCCGCATGTTGCTCAAGCAGGCGAGTCTTGCGTTTCGACTGCTTGAGTACTTCCTGCAAGGGCGAAAACAACTTAAGAGTCAGAGACAAGATATCTGTGACTACAAATACTCTACAAGAGACTACACAACTAACAACAAAGAGCTTTTCGACGCTGCGGAACATCTCTGCATGCGCCTGCAAGTTCTCCTCATCCAGGCACGAGTCGTCGTACGACATCAAATTTTCTGCCATGGACTGAGTACTTGTACTTGCTGCAGAGTATTGCGCAACACTACGCAGAGGAGCCGGGTCTTCAATGAGTGGCTCGTGCGGTACTATGCGGCCCTCCGGGTTGTCTTCAAGCGCCAGTTGCGCATCTATTTGGCGCACAGGGGCTTCACCAGCTGGAACTTCTTCATGGCGCAGCATGGCTTCTGGATCAGCCTCCAGGCCCTCATTTACAACGGCTTCAATATCTTCGAGTTGTTGAGCCCTGGGCCTGGAAGTTGCCTCCAATGCCGCCTTGACCACATCGCTCCAGAGGATGCGCAGTGCCTGTGCAGCTTCAGCTTCTGCGGGTACTTCTTGGCGCTCTGGAAGTACATCTTCTTGTTGCTCTTGAGGAGTCTGGTCTCGTCCAGTAGCACTACTTCCAGAGGTGCCCCACTTCACGTTAGTGGATTTTTTGCATCAACAAGTTGGTCAGCAAATTCAAAGTGAGCAATATTAATAAGTACTCGAGTACTTGGGTACTTACAGAGCAGCTCGAGGCACTGAGACTTTCGGCCCCAGCATGTCGAAAAAAGAAGGCGTCGCCGGCCCCTCTGGCACACTCTCCACCGGCGGCACACTTCCTAGTACCGCGGCTTCTTGTTGCTCGTGCGTCACCGTCTCCACGGTTGACGCTGGAACCACCTTGGGTTCTGTTATTCTTGGGGGGCTACTCGAGGCTACATTGCCTGCACTCTCGATAACCTGCGCAAGTCAAAATTCAAGACATTACAGCAGAGAACAAGTATTCAATACGACATCGACCACTTAAAGGTTCTCCAACACTTACTGTAATGGAGGGGAGGCCTGTCATCTTCTTTACGGCCTGCTTCCCCACGTGGTCCTCTTCTTCCGCGGCGGCAGAGTCACATCATCTGCGAGAGTCGATGCTGGTCTCTTCGATCCTCCTGCGGTGAGGCCACTGGGGATGGGCGCCCTAGAGTACCCGTAGCGGCTCTTCACTTCAAAACACTGTTGAAGTGTTTGGCCGTCATCATCGCTTGAGGAGGCGTCCTCCACCAAGACTTCTTCTTCTTACCCTTGAGCAGATCGACTACTCTCGGGGGCTTGAGCGTCAACTCCTGTTGCCTCTCCCTCCGGCGCTTGTAGTGGATCCTCAGGACGAGGAGGAGGGTCAGACACAAATTTCAAGACATCCTCCTGTGAAACAAGACAAATGTTAGCTACACGACTACTTATAATAAGTACTCGGGGGCTAGTTCTCAGGAACTCACCATACGCGGAGGGTTGTCAGCACTATACTCCTGGACGGCTGCAGGAATTCTGTGAAGATTCTTGAAGATCTTCTGCAGCCTTTCCATCACGAGATCATCACTGATCTCTTCAGCAGATAGCCTCGAGCCATCATCAGCTCCAGTGTACTCAAACCCAAGATGTTCCCGTTGCATCAAGGGTTGTACCCGTCGCTTCATGAAGCTGAAGGCTACCCTTTCAGCTGTCAAGCCTTGCGCCTTCTTTTGCGCAATCTTCGCCAATAGCTCTGGTATCTGGATGCACTCCTTCATCGTTGGTTCGTCCTTCCAGAGTCTGTCGTACACTGGCGCGAACATGCTGGGCTTCGGCAGCTGAGGCGGGGCGTTCTCAATGTAGAACCACTTGTTCTTCCAGTCTTGATTTGAGTCAATCAAGTCGTACTTGAAGTACAACTCCTGCGCCTTCTGGCACATCTGCACACCGGCTCCACCGACTACAACTGGGAAGTTGGCGTTGGGCTGCGGCTTTGAGCGGAAGATCTTCCTAAACAAAGGCCAATGCGGGCGGATTCCGAGGAAGGCTTCGCAGAAGTGGATGTACACTGCAATCTGGAAGATGCTGTTGGGGTTGAGGTGTACGTGCTCTATCTTGAAGAAGTCGAGGAAGCCACAGAAGAAATCTGAGGACGGAAGCGTCAACCCACGCTCGACGAAGTGGCCGAACATTGGGATCTCATCCGGGCTCTTCTCCATCGGCCACGCATCTCCGGCGGCAGAGCTCCAGCCAGCAATTGCTTTTTCACGCAGCAACCCACCAGCTTCGAGGGCCTTGATATCTTCTTCCCTCATCTTGGATTTCTTCCAAGAGACGGCTTGGCTCGGGGGCTTCGTGATGACCACGGTCTTGTACTTCGGCTCCGGCAACTGATTTTTGCCGCGGCCGGACTTCCTCTTCTAACCTTTGGACGGCGTTGGCTTCATCCTGTCAGTCACCAGAGTCTTCTTTCACATCGACTCGGGGGCTGCGAGGGTGTGGAGACGCAAATTCTTGGCAGTGTGGACGCTCGAACTCTGCGGTGGCTACGGATGCTAAGGATTTCTGGATCTAAGGGCGAATGGGAGCAGTGAAACCCTAAGGGATACCCCTTCGGGTATTTATAAAACAAAAACCCTAACGGTTCGACCTGGTGATTCTTCGTATTCAACAGATTGGTTTCACACAGGCAAAATTTTGGCTAAGTCAGAGGACTAAAATCCAGGACCTGCTCGGCTCTATCTCGGGGGCTCGACTACCCGATGGAATTGGATTTCACTCAGCTACAGTTCACTGAATTCAGGCCACTATTCTACAGTCAGATTGGACCCTTCAATTAGAGAAAGTACTCGACTCAAGGCTCGGGGGCTCCGTGCCACGTGCCCTTCAGTTTTTTTCAGGATTTTATGGGATTTTTTGACAAAGACTACATATTGACCCTCAGCTTGAATTGTCAATTCGAACTAAGGCTCGGGGGCTACATCCATATAGGATGCGATTTTTGCAAATCGCATTCCTATATTTTTTCTTCGGATTTTCCGCGGATTTTTCGGAGCAAGATCAAAGAGTAGAAGATTGACCCTCAGCTTGAATCCTGGATTCGACTTAAGGCTCGGGGGCTACATTCCATATGGAATGCGATTTCAGTAATCGCATTTCGATATGGATCTTTGATGCAAAGATTTCAAGAACAAAGCAGGTATTATTGAAGACCTTCAAGGGAAGTACTCGAGGACGCTTGGGAACAACTCGAGAAGACTTCAAGACTACTCGTGGAGTTAGCTGGAGTACCTTCCAGCCTCGTGATGATTCAAGTACTATTGAAGATTGAAGCCTGTAGAACTCGGGGACGCTTGGGAACTACTCGTGGAGACCTTCAAGACTACTTGGAGCATTGCACTCGACTACAAAGTACTTGGGGGCTTGTCGACCGGGCATCCTTGGGCCCACCAACACATTGTGGGCCATACACGGGAGATGAGTTCCTGTACACCTGGACTACTCGACTAGTGGGCCACGGTGCAGGTACCGTGGACCACAAGGCAAGACAAGGCGGACAAGGACTTGTACTAAGACTAGGATAGCTTTCCATACCTTGTGTAGGCTACTCCGGGTCCTACTCGAATAGTACCCTTGTACCAATCCGACTTGTAACCCTGCCTCCCGTGGCATATAAGGCGAGGCAGGGACCCCTCTCAAAACATACGCAATCAATACAGAGCCACGCACGGGAGGCAGGGTTACAAGTCGGATTGGTACAAGGGTACTATTCGAGTAGGACCCGGAGTAGCCTAGACAAGGTATGGAAAGCTATCCTAGTCTTAGTACAAGTCCTTGTCCGCCTTGTCTTGCCTTGTGGTCCACGGTACCTACACCGTGGCCCACTAGTCAAGTAGTCCAGGTGTACAGGAACTCATCTCCCGGGTATGGCCCACAATGTGTTGGTGGGCCCAGGGATGCCCGGTCGACAAGCCCCCGAGTACTTTGTAGTCGAGTGCAATGCTCCAAGTAGTCTTGAAGGTCTCCACGAGTAGTTCCCAAGCGTCCCCGAGTTCTACAGGCTTTAATCTTCAATAGTACTTGAATCATCACGAGGCTGGAAGGTACTCCAGCTAACTCCACGAGTAGTCTTGAAGTCGTCTCTTGGAAGAAGTCCAAGATGAGGGAAGAAGATATCAAGGCCCTCGAAGCCGGTGGGTTGCTGCGCGAAAAAGCAATTGCTGGCTCGAGCTCTGCCGCCGGAGATGCGTGGCCGATGGAGAAGAGCCCGGATGAGATCCCAATGTTCGGCCACTTCGTCGAGCGTGGGTTGACGCTGCCGTCCTCAGATTTCTTTCGTGGCTTCCTCGACTTCTTCAAGCTGGAGCACGTACACCTCAACCCCAACAACATCTTCCAGATTGCAGTGTACGTCCACTTCTGCGAAGCCTTCCTCGGAATCCGCCCGCATTGGCCTTTGTTTAGGAAGATCTTCCGCTTGAAGTCGCAGCCCAACGCCAACTTCCCAGTTGTAGTCGGTGGAGCTGGTGTGCAGATGTGCCAGAAGGCGCAGGAGTTGTACTTCAAGTACGACTTGATTGACTCAAATCAAGACTGGAAGAACAAGTGGTTCTACATTGAGAACGCCCCGCCTCAGCTGCCTGTTGACGGTTGTTAAGTGCCACTTTTAGATCGTCAATACCTGCATAAAATAAATGTAAAAGGATCATCAACACTAGAATAATGCTTGATACTGATAGTTTCCACAAGCGTTGGTGTTTCTAGCTTTTGTTGCAGGATGCACCGAAATGCGTGCCAAATGGTACAGTTGAGAGCAAGGTAGTCAAATGGCTATTAAAGGACGTCATCATAAACAACCTCAAAAGCCAAATTGGATTGCACCATTGCGACGGGCTCGTCAAGATGATCAAAATGGATATATCATGTACCCAATTTGGAGATTGTATGAAGGAGATACATGAAGTACGAAATACGATACACGATGACGTGGGCACTCGTGGGACCCACCAGTGGGCCCACCGGCCCACATGCCGTGGCAGCGCTGCAGCACGGTCGGCGGACGTCAACGCCAGCTACGCGCGCGCGCCAGCAGCACACGGGTCGGCGGACCAGCCTGCCATGACCGCCAACAGCGCCCCATGCAGGGAGCAGGCCGGGCCCACAGCTGGCAGTGCAGCGCAGCGCAGTACCCATGCCGGGCCACGCGTCAGCCGGGCACTGGCGGCTGCTCGTGCCAGACCGCTCCACGCACAGAGCTCGGGACGCGGGGGCCCGTCAGGCCAGGTGGCGACGCAGGGTTGGATCGCGGCCGCTGGCGCGGATCGCCCCTGCGCGGGAGTCGCGCGACCAGGAGACACACGGCGCGCGAGGGAAGGCCTGGACTACGTCGGTTGCATGAAGCCTCCGGTTTCCCTTCTGTTTCGCCCGGTTCAGTGATCCAGAGACCGGTTCAGCTCCGGTTCAGGCACCTAGGATCCGGTTTTCGTCCGGTTCTTTTTCCCACCGCCTCTAGGAACAGTACCACGCAAGATTCCTGCCATGTGGCGCCCTGGGGTTGGCTGCGGCCTGCAGTTTGAGGCACAAACACCCCCTAGCTCTCGCACTCCCTAGCCTATAAATAGAAGGAGAGGGGGTTAGAATAGGGACACACCACTTCACCCAAGGATGAGAGCTTCCCTTCAAAGGAGAGGCCTCTCCTTGCTAGATTAGAGAATAGGAGAGTGAGAGAGAGAGAGTTGTATCTCCACGGATGCTTGTTCTTCAATTAGAGTAAAGTAAGTATTTCTGTATTTTCTATTTAGACTAAAGTATTATTCATACTTGAGTGATATGTTCTTGTGTTCTTCGCCTGTTCATCATTTAGAGGCACGTGTTCTTCACGAACACGCCCCCTCGATCTAGTTGATTAGGTACACAAGTTTGTATCCCGTTTGTATGACTAGTCTTTTAGAATAAAGTGGATATGCTTGCATGCTCTAATTAGAATAAAGTGTGTTCGTGATTCCTTTCTAATAGTTTATGCTAGGTTGCATGAGTAGTCTTTTTCCTCTGCTAGTGCGTAGATCCTGGGTTCACACGTTCGTCTATTGCAAGTCGTTCGTGTACATTGGAAGCATAGTACGGGGTCGAGTGCTCTCTCGTATGCCTTCAGTATATGCTAGTAGTACCTATAGTGAGTGAGATCAGTTCTCTTCCGTGGTCGTAGTTCTATAAGTATAGAGTGCCGTAGTCCGTTGGCTACGGCAGTAACCACAGCGTAGACGTGTTGTCACGCTACCGGTTATCATTCGTTCGGCTTATCCCAAGGTTAGGTAGAGGTAGTCCAGGTGGTGGTGACAACCCGTCTGGCCCTCGTTGATCCTCCGCAGCTGGATATAGTCAGAGCTCCGTTCCACATAGATCCGCGTGCCGGAGTCGCTTGTTAAGTCAAGGCTATCGGTACCCTAAGCCAAGTTCTATCTAGAGATCGACCTTTAATCTCATATATAGTGCTATCTTTAGGAATCCTCTCTATCCTTGTCTTTTATCTGGGTGTGTCCTTAGACTAACTAGTAAGAAGTTAGTGCACACTGTTCCCTTGGATTCGATACCCTTGGAATACTCTGAGGTGAAAGCTACAACGGTATCCGTGTGCTTGCGGATTTATTCGTGTGACGCTAAAATACCCAACAAGCTTTCTGGCGCCGTTGCCGGGGAACGGTTGCTGTATCTATCTTCATACCCAGTGGTCCTCATATCTTTTTATCTTTCTTTGTTTCTACCTTTACCCCCGTTACCCATGGAGAGATCATCCTTTTACGACCTCTCTACCTCAACTTATGAGTTCAATGATCCATCAACTTCTACACCTATCTTTGGACTCAACCCCGACCTTACAGATATGGTTCGGAATCGACCCTTCTCTGGAGCTATTGGTGAGGATCCCCATGACCATTTGATAGAGTTTGAGAGGTTGTGTTCATCCCTGGCTCCCCCAGGAATGATACAGGAAACCTTTAGGCTCAATTTGTTTCCTCTCTCTCTCACAAAGAGGGCGGAGCAATGGTACACTCACGCCAAAGGGCGTGGGAACGATTGGGAAAAACTCCGAATTGACTTCTATGTTTCTTTCAACCTTGCAAGACACAGAAAGTTCCTTCCGAGTGACGTCCGCAACTTTAAGCCATTAGAGGAGGAGACCATAGGTGCAGCTTGGGCTAGGTTCTTACACCTGATGAAGTCTAGCCCAAACATGTCTATACCCGATCGTGTATACTTGTGTACTTTTTACCTAAGTTTAGACATGGACATTGCCCTATATCTCGACAGCATCGCTAGAGGTGTGTTCGCAGACATAACTTCAAAGGAAGGAAGAGAGATCCTAGACCGCCTCTTAGAAAACTCTTCCTTTCTTGCCGACCATAACGAACCCCGCCAAGAATCAGAGTCGATCCCTGAGAGTCTCTCAACAGTTGAACCCAAGCCTTTGACTTCCACATCCCAAGATTCGTCTGTTGAGCCCTCTACCGAACCAGGAACAATGAAGGAAGAAGAAATTCAACCTCCAAAGTTCCTTCATCAATTCGAGGATGACCCTTCTGAAAATATCAAGAACACCTCAAATTTATTAGATGACCCAATAGGGAAGGAGCCCTCTTCTGTCCAAATCCAGCCAGCTAGAAATCCTTTGACAGAACCTTCCCCTAGGCCTACGGTACCTCCTTTGCCTCCCGATCCTCCAAACGAGACATCTATCATGGAGGCCATGGAGAAGAAGTGGTTGAATGGAGTGGGACACTTTTCCGAAGCAATTTGGATTAGTTCACCCTCTACAATCGTTCTTGTTCCATAAAAGGGATTATCGTAGAAGCCCATCTTAACCCCACTATGGAGGTTAATGTCATGCCATGACACCTAGCGTACACTTTGTTGGGCAATGTTACGCTAAGACCATCCGACAAGCTCCTCAAGAGTTGTCCCTTTGGACACATTCTTGAGTGTCGGGGGTTGCATGTGCTGTGCCGGTCCTGGTAGACAAGATCAAGGCTAATCTAGATTTCTACATCTTTGATGTCCTCGATCTTGATCTCCTCCTAGGCTCCCCTGCAGAAAAACTTCTCGATACATCTCGAGGGGGCCTAGATGAAAAGCTCAGGGAAGCCGCTTCTGCTGCCACTCCTTTGTTTTCAGAAAGTTCTATGGCGAAGCCTCTTCCCAAGCATAACCCGCTCGAGGAGACGATGCATGTATCTCTGTTCGCATCGTCCGAGCCCGTTCTCATTGAGGGTGTAGAATTCTCTACTCCTCGGGAGTACGACTCGGAAGACCCTCTTCACCTTTGTGAAGACGAACGATCATCATCACCCTCGACCGAGTTTGAGCCTCTTCCCACTGGCCCGAATTATGTTATTCTTGACCTTGATCAAGAATCAACATCGAGCTTCCACGATGTATCTCTTGAGATGGAGAAATCATGGGCCATGGAAATCTATGAGGCACCGACTCTGGAGTCCGAAGGAAAGGATTCCATTGACAAGTATGGTAGCTTCACTCTTGATATACCTCAGGAAACATGCTTGCATCATCCTTCTCCAAAGTTAGCTGTGCTTAGTACACTGAGCACGCACGAGGACTACAACCACCTTATGGTCCTCTCCTGTAAAAAGTTTAGAAGGATGGTTGTAGATGAATATGTTTACCATAAGCATTGCAAATTTTGTGTATGCACTATGACACTAACCTTGCAGCTGAAGCTTCACTGATACATCAACAATTAGTGGTGAGACGGGAATGACATCACCAATGATAGCTGCAGGAAGAAGTTCCCAGGGTCAAGCTTATGACCATAAACAAAGCACTACCAGGAGATAGCCTGGATTAGGTTAGATTTTATTTCCCTTTACAAATAAAAAGCAAGAGCATGTTTTTAGTATAGGTTGTCCTTCGGGTATTTTTGGTCACTAACCTTTCTGGTGAAGATTATAAAAAACGGTGGATAGGTGATGCCTAAGAACATGTGAGCTACATCAACTACAACACTTTGGTAATATTTGGTGAGGGAACATTTACAAAAGGAAGCTTGATCTCCGCACACTTGAGTTTTGTTGCCTAGCAATGCAAACTTCAAGTGTGGGGGAGGTATGTGAGTATCCTGAGTAAAGTTCCCCTCACACAAAATCTTATCCTGGTTTGGAGATGATGTTAGCTCTTGCATCTTGCCCAACTAGCTAGGTACGTCCTGCTTTTGACTTTAAACAAAGCCCTTTCGGGAGGTTGCCCGGTGTTCACCATCTTATGCTCATGTTTATATCCCTTTGGAAATAGCTTGATCTTGCTTTCATGCTTCCTTTATCTATGTTTGTGATGCTTTGGTTTGAGTGCATGTTTAGCTATGTGCATTCATAGGTTGTTTTAAATTAAGCATGGTGCTTAGGTTAAAACCATCTTCTTCAATCAAACAAGACATGGTGTCGAGTTTGATTGATGAACCTTATAGTTAATGCATGCATGGATATTGGTTGTATATGCAGACTAACCCTTGCAGGAATTTTGAATTCAAATGGGGTAAGTCATCGAGCTTGATTCAAATGGGAAGGTAAGCCAAGGTATCTCAGCCTTGTTTGAGGTATGTCAAGGTGAATATAAAAAAAACAAAAAAAATGAATTTGAATAAAGACTCACTGGTTCTCGAACCAGAAGAGTCCATCTTTTGTTTTTCCTTTGTTTGAAGACAGCACCAGGTACATGAACAAGTGTGGGGGAGATCTCCCAAGCTTATCATCGACATACACACTTGAGATCTCCCACACAGGCGTTGCACAACATCGACTGCACTTTCATGATGAGGGACAAGGTAAACTAGAGTGAGCCGGCTGCCCCTATGGGTCAGCCGAATCACCACTGGTTCTCCTTAATCCCTATATCCTTCAAGAGCGATGGTATGTGCAACATTATCTCACTCTCCCTGATTCATGAGTTTGAATGAGTTTCAATTCTTATCTGCTAAAATCGAACACATGGAATCGTGCTCTGCTTGCTCTACATGTTTCCTGTGGTTGGCTTGCATATGTTTTATTCCATACTTATTATCTTGATGCTTGTGAACAAATATCATTAGGGAACTCATGCTCATCTAAGTAATTGATGTTTGTGATATGGTTTGATGATATGATCTTCTCTCTGAATGTTTGAGTGCTTGGGAATTTTATTTGAAAATATGAAAACCCTTTGCAAAGCTCCTCTTTGATATGCCAAAGTCCTACCAAAGCCATATGATGAGTTATCTTGAAAACCTTAGACTCATATGCTGCTTGTTATTATATTGAGCTTTGTCAAATTGTTGTGACCCTTGTGAGAATTCTTTTCATGCTTTCGTGATCAAGATTCATGTGCACTCCATATCCCCTTGCTATGCTTCTACACTGGAAGTTAGCATTGTATCATCCATCCATTTCATAAAAATAAAGCTCCATATGTGGTGTGACCTCTCTCTCCAAAAGTATTCTTGAAAAAAAGGGACATGGGCCATGCAAAAAAAAACCATGCTCAAGGCATGAAGAAAAAAAAGAAAAAAGAGAGAGAGAGATAGCCCATGTCCAAGAAAGAAGAAAAAGGAGAGAGATGGAATCATGCGAAATGGAGTTCCAAAATTTGATGGTAATAACTAGCACCCATTCCGGGCCTAGTATCCACCTTACCATATCCATCACATCCATACATGTGCACATCTTGATCCGATTGTATGACTTGATTTTCTCCTTGGATCCGGTTTTTGACTTTGCAATAGATGTGATGCAAGTATGCTTTATCTTTTATCCTACCCTGAGCTCCACATATAGCCATCATTAGAAGTAGGTTGAAAGAAAGGCAAATCCTAATGCCTTGGTGAGGACATATACACATTGAGCGATCTGAGAAAATCAAATGAGGAGCTAAGCAAGGTTTTTTTTGAAAATTTATTGCAAAACCCCAAGTTGCTTAACATAAAGAGCAGGAGTGATTTGATTCATGACCGTTCCATTCCTCAACTACCCAAGATGGCAGGATAGACACTCCACAGAGTTCACAAGTACAAGGTATGGTTTGGAATATCTCTTACGCTCGTTTCATACCTTTGGATATCATGTCCCACCTTGATCATTTCTCCTTCACTCGAGGACGAGCAAAGGTCAAGTGTGGGGGTGTTGTTGACGGTTGTTAAGTGCCACTTTTACACCGTCAATACCTACATAAAATAAATGTAAAAGGATCATCAAGACTAGAATAAGGCTTGATACTGATAGTTTCCACAAGTGTTGGTGTTTCTAGCTTTTGTTGCAGGATTCACCGAAATGCGTGCCAAATGGTACAGTTAAGAGCAAGGTAGTCAAATGGCTATTAAAGGACGTCATCATAAACAACCTCAAAAGCCAGATTGGACTGCACCATTGCGACAGGCTCGTCGAGACGATCAAAATGGATATATCATGTACCCACTTTGGAGTTTGTATGAAGGAGATACATGAAGTACGAAATACGATACACGATCGCCCCTGCGCGGGAGTCGCGTGACCAGGGGACACGCGACGCGCGAGGGAAGGCCTGGACTACGTCGGTTGCATGAAGCCTCTGATTTCCCTTCTGTTTCGCCCGGTTCAGTGATCCAGAGCCCGGTTCAGCTCTGGTTCAGGCACCTAGGATCCAGTTTTCATCCGGTTCTTTTTCCCACCGCCTCTAGGAATAGTACCACGCAAGATTCCTGCCATGTGGCGCCCTGGGGTTGGCTGTGGCCAGCAGTTTGAGGCACAAACACCCCCTAGCTCTCGCACTCCCTAGCCTATAAATAGAAGGAGAGGGGGTTAGAATAGGGACACACCACTTCACCCAAGGTTGAGAGTTTCCCTTCAAAGGAGAGGCCTCTCCTTGCTAGATTAGAGAATAGGAGAGTGAGAGAGAGAGAGTTGTATCTCTACGGATGCTTGTTCTTCAATTAGAGTAAAGTAAGTATTTCTGCATTTTCTATTTAGACTAAAGTATTGTTCATACTTGAGTGATATGTTCTTGTGTTCTTCGCCTGTTCATCATTTAGAGGCACGTGTTCTTCACGAACACGCCCCCTCGATCTAGTTGATTAGGTGCACAAGTTTGTATCCCGTTTGTATGACTAGTCTTTTAGAATAAAGTGGATATGCTTGCATGCTCTAATTAGAATAAAGTGTGTTCGTGATTCCTTTCTAATAGTTTATGCTATGTTGCATGAGTAGTCTTTTTCCTCTGCTAGTGCGTAGATCCTGGGTTCACACGTTCGTCTATTGCAAGTCGTTCGTGTACGTTGGAAGCATAGTACGGGGTCGAGTGCTCTCTCGTATGCCTTTAGTATAAGCTAGTAGTACCAATAGTGAGTGAGATCAGTTCTCTTCCGTGGTCGTAGTTCTATAAGTACAGAGTGCCGTAGTCCGTTGGCTACGGCAGTAACCACAGCGTAGACGTGTTGTCACGCTACCGGTTATCATTCGTTCGGCTTATCCCAAGGTTAGGTAGATGTAGTCTAGGTGGTGGTGACAGCCCGTCTGGCCCTCGTTGATCCTCCGCAGCTGGATATAGTCAGATCTACGTTCCACATAGATCCGCGTGCCGAAGTCGTCTGTTAAGTCAGGGCTATCGGTACCCTAAGCCAAGTTCTATCTAGAGATCGACCTTTAATCTCATCTATAGTGCTATCTTTAGGAATCCTCTCTATCCTTGTCTTTTATCTGGGTGTGTCCTTGGACTAACTAGTACGAAGTTAGTGCACACTGTTCCCTTGGATTCGATACCCTTGGAATACTCTGAGGTGAAAGCTACAACGGTATCCGTGCACTTGCGGATTTATTCGTGTGACGCTAAAATACCCAACACTGCCGAAGCCCAGCATGTTCGCGCCAGTGTACGACAGACTCTGGAAGGACGAACCAACGATGCAGGAGTGCATCCAGATCCAAGAGCTGTTGGCGAAGATTGCGCAGAAGAAGGCACAAAGCTTGACAGCTGAAAGGGTAGCCTTCAGCTTCATGAAGCGACCGGTACAACCCTTGATGCAACGGGAACATCTTGGGTTCGAGTACACTGGAGTTGATGATGGCTCGAGGGTATCTGCTGAAGAGATCAGTGATGATCTCGTGATGGAAAGGCTGCCGAAGATCTTCAAGAATCTTCACGGAATTCCTACAGCCGTCCAGGAGTATAGTGCTGACAACCCTCCGCGCATGGTGAGTTCCTGAGAACTAGCCCCCGAGTACTTATTATAAGTAGTCGTGTAGCTAACATTTGTCTTGTTTCACAGGAGGATGTCTTGAAATTTGTGTTCGACCCTCCTCCTCGTCCCGAGGATCCACTACAAGCGCCGCAGGGAGAGTGTCACACCCTGAAATTTCCAATTTCAAGATGTGAATAGAAAAGAATAATTAAAACAATGATTTCTCTCAATTTTAAAATTTTCCCAACGTTTATTTTCTTTACAGGAAATATAGTATAAGAAAAATAAATTGTTTGGTTTTCTAAATTAAATAAAATGAATGTGTGAGTGTTGCATTCATGCCGTTGCATCCTGGTGTTTTTGAGTGCAAATGGTTTTAAAAACACGCTTAGGCGCTAACCAAACCTTTCCGAGAATTTTCCGGAATTTTCCGGAATTTATTCTCATTTTTCTTGAGCTATTTCTATTTATTAGAAGGCTCTAAAATCTTTTTTCATGAGCTCCAAATATTTTATTTGGGTTGTTCGTGTCCCAATCTACCTCTGGAAATTTTGTGGAATTTTTGGGATTTTCGAAATATTTTTCGTGGCTTTAATGATTTATCTAGCTATTTCTAGATTATTCTTATCACGAAAATGTTTTCTGAAAATAAAAAGAAACTATTTTTCTTTTCCCTTAAACGATCTTCACTTTTTGCCCATCTAGCCTTTTCATCCTAGCAGCCAAAGTCCGCCCAAGCCCCTCCTACTCCTTCCGCCGCTTGTTTCCACCTCGGCCCAGCAAGATTCGGCCCAACGCCGGCCGCTCGATTTCGTCGGCGCCTTTAACCCTGGAGCGTGGCGACAACACCCCGAGCACCGCCGTCGCCTGGGATCACCGCCGGCCGCCGCAAGACCTCCGCTGCCGGCCATCTCCCGTTGTCCTTCGTTGCCGGTGAGGACCCCTCTTTGTTCCCCTGCCTCTCCTCTCTCCTCTGAGCCGCTCACAGAACCCCTGGCTGACTGGAGCGCCGGCACCGCCGCTGCCAGAGCTCCCCTGTCCGCCATGGACGGGAGGAAGAAGAAGACCTCCTCTTTTGCGGTTAAGCCCCTGAGAAATCTGTTATCCTTAGATCTGTTTCATGTGTCTTGTATCTTTTCTAGAAAAACCCCTGAGAACTTTAGATTCTTTCATCCAGATCCAACCAATGACCTTTTGCAGATCTAACCCTGGACATCCATCTATTCACGGTGACTATTCACTAAGTCTAGTGAATCTTATCTTTTAGCCCCTGAAACCTGCAGTTATCGCAGATAGGTCCTTCCAACCTTGTTTTCTCCATAGTTTCTCCGTTTTAGCTCCGTTTTCATCCGTTCAAGTTGCGTTAGGTTCCTAATGACATGAAGTACACGTTAGTAGTGAGTTCTCAGCATGTTTGATTTCTGAAAAATAAATTTATTATTAAATTTGTTTAATGCTTATTAAACATGCCTTTATAAATAAAAGCTATATAGTGCTACATACCGTTTTTTATAATCAAATTTAATTTGATTAATGTTTATTGCACATACCTTTGTAAATAAAATCTAATTAGATCTTATCTCGGTTTTTCATAAGACAAATATTAATTTGTTTAATATTTAATCAACCTTTTATAATTAAAAGTTGATTAGGTTTCTACACCGGCTTTTACAAATAAATGTTAATTTGATTAAATGCTAATGTCATGATGTTTTTAATAATATTTTGATCCACTCGAATCATAAACTTACGTTTAGATTATTCATATAGTTTATCTTTCCTAAATTAAATGTTGAATTGGTATAATCTATATATGAATCTTTATAAATAAAACTTGACTAGCTCTTTACACCGGTTTTATAAATAAAGTTTAATTTGTATCATTTCAACTTAGGGTATTTTCTTTATGAAATATCCTTTACATATTTTTGTTAATTAAAATAAACCCAGCTCATGGTTTTGTTTTCTCATACATGTGCAAATCAATCGGTAGTCGTTCTTTTTCAAGCTCTGTCTCTGTTGCAGAGCTAGTCTCCTTTCAAGTTCTAGATCTTTTTGATCCATAGAATCGAGCCTATCCTTTAGTGCGATGTTTTAAAGCTTTCCTTTTGATTGGTGTATTGTTCTTAGTTGCTTGTTTGTTTGCTTTGTATGCTTGTACCCGATGATTGATGCGAGTAGAAGGAACGTGGTTCGAGAGCAGTGAAGAGCTTGAAGGTGAAGACATTTTGAGCAACAACATTACTCTGGTTAAAGGCAAGTGTGTCCTTATTCTTTTGTCCTAATAACTGTGTTTAATCACATTGCATATGCTTGCATTTAATTTGATGGGTCCTATTAAGGATTATCCTAGTCTTTATGATCATTCCTTGTCAACCTAGGTTTATCATTTTGTTGGGTAGCTATGCTTAGTTGCTCTACTTGGGTTATGATGGTTCTAATGAATAACAATGATGAACTTGCTTTACTTTATGCTATGTATCTCTGGTTAACACAAGACCACAATGCTTAATCGGAACATGGAGAACCACCCAGGAAAACAGTGCAACCACAAGACATATGGCTCTGTCTTGGCTAATTAATTAGAGACTCTAGTTTGGGGTAATCTTACCGAAAGGGCAAGGGGCTCATAGGTTGTGTGATGGCTTGTCCAGCCAAGTGGTCAGCGTACCACTTGGGGGAGGGTTCATCCCCTTATAGGGAAACCTTAGCGGGTTACCACTTACTAGGGAATCTTTGTAAAGGCCTCGTAGCGTCCCTATGCAACCACACCTAGGAAGTGTGGTATTGTGCCTACTTTTGCACAGCATGGTTGGGTTCAAAGTTCCTAGAACTTTTACGCGACTTGTGGTGAAAGTGTACAACCTCTGCAGAGTGTAAAACTAATCGATTAGCCGTGCTCACGGTCAAGAGCGGCCTGGACCCTGACATGATGATTGAACTTGAAGATGGACTTAAATCGTGGTTTGTGGTTATATTAGCCATATGCTTATGGCGTCTCTTTATGTTAATTGTGGGTTGGTATATACTTATACTTTATTAGTAATCATGTGCTAATAAAATTTGACCAACTAAAAGTGCTTAATGCAGTCAACCTGTCAGCCTTTCCTTGATAAACCTTTGCATTCATACTTTCCCCACACTTACTGAGTATGACATGTGATCACCCTTGCTATAAACAATGTTGCTCAGAAAGAGGAAGCTGCTACGAAGCTGCTATGGAGATGTTGTTGGTGCTAGGCGTACGCAACCCCCAGTCGACTGCTTGTGGAGTTTGGTGCCTTCGATTCTAGGATTTAGCGTAATACTCTGATAATCTTTCTCTTTCTTTACGTGATACTGTACTGTTATTCACTTATGTCAACTATATGCATGAAACTTGATCCTGGCATGCATATAGATTTGCACTTGGTTTTCTTTGGAAAAACAGGTGTGACAGAGAGTAGTCGATCTGCTCAAGGGGAAGAAGAAGTCTTGGTGGAGGACGCCTCCTCAAGTGATGATGACGGCCAAACACTTCAACAGTGTTTTGAAGTGAAGAGCCGCTACGGGTACTCTGGGGCACCCATCCCCAGTGGCCTCGCCGCAGGAGGATCGAAGAGGCCAGCATCGTCTCTCGCAGAATGATGTGACTCTGCCGCCGCGAAAGAAGAGGACCACGGTGGGGAAGCGGGCCGTAAAGAAGATGACAGGCCTCCCCTCCATTACAGTAAGTGTTGGAGAACCTTTAAGTAGTCGATGTCGTATTGAATACTTGTTCTCTGCTGTAATGTCTTGAATTTTGACTTGCGCAGGTTATCGAGAGTGCAGCCAATGTACCCTCGAGTAGCCCCCCAAGAATAACAGAACCCGAGGTGGTTCCAGCGTCAACCGTGGAGACGGTGACGCACGAGCAACAAGAAGCCGCGGTACCAGGAAGTGTGCCTCCGGTGGAGAGTGTGCTAGAGGGGCCGGCGGCGTCTTCTTTTTTCGACATGCTGGGGCCGAAAGTCTCAGTGCCTCGAGCTGCTCTGTAAGTACCCAAGTACTCGAGTACTTATTAATATTGCTCACTTTGAATTTGCTGACCAACTTGTTGATGCAGAAAATCCACTGATGTGAAGTGGGGCGCCTCTGGAAGTAGTGCTGCTGGAGGAGACCAGACTCCTCAAGAGCAACAAGAAGATGTACTTCCAGAGCACCAAGAAGTACCCGCAGAAGCTGAAGCTGCACAGGCACTCTGCATCCTCTGGAGCGATGTGGACAAGGCGGCAGTGGAGGCAACTTCCAGGCCCAGGGCTCAACAACTCGAAGATATTGAAGCCGTTGTAAATGAGGGCCTGGAGGCTGATCCAGAAGCCATGCTGCGCCCTGAAGAAGTTCCAGCTGGTGAAGCCCCTGTGCGCCAAATAGATGCACAACTGGCGCTTGAAGACAACCCGGAGGGCCGCATAGTACTGCACGAGCCACTCATTGAAGACCCGGCTCCTCTGCGTAGTGCTGCGCAATACTCTGCAGCAAGTACAAGTACTCAGTCCATGGCAGAAAATTTGATGCCGTACGATGACTCGTGCCTGGATGAGGAGAATGCAGGCACATGCAGAGTTGTTCCGCAGCGTCGAAAAGCTCTTTGCAGTTAGTTGTGTAGTCTCTTGTAGAGTACTTGTAGTCACAGATATCTTGTCTCTGACTCTTAAGTTGTTTTCGCCCTTGCAGGAAGTAGTCAAGCAGTCGAAACGCAAGACTCGCCTGCTTGAGCAACATGCGGCGGACATCGAGGAAGTCACACAGCTCAGAGAAGAACTCAAATAGCAGAAAGCTTTGTCTCTGAAGCTGCAAGAAAGACTTGATGCAAACGCCGCCGAGTACCACAACGAGATCCAAAAGCTGACGGCCCAGAAAGATGACGTTGTTGGTAAGAACAAGTCTCTGCGCCAGAAGAATAAAGGTAATCTCCCTTTCTGAATTCATCGTTGAGTACTTTTGTCCTTGCACACTGCATCTGATAAGTAGCCTTGATCCCCTGCAGAGATGACTGAAGAGGTTGATAAGTTCAAGAACAAGGCGCTGGACTGGCAGCTGGCCTATAATCGTGAAGAATCAGCTCGCATGGATCTTGAGGAGGATTATAAAGTGCAGTGCTTTGAACTTGAACGTGAGATGGAGATCCGCCTAGCGGGCTGGAATGATTTGTTGACTTGCATGCAGTCACTCAAGACCAAGATCGAAGAAGCCGAAGGCCTGCGCTCAGAGTTGAAGGCCTTGACGGAAGCAGCTGAGCCAGTGGCAAATCTTTTCAAGCCCAGAGTCGCTGGAGTTCAGCCTCGTCCACTTGTGGAGAGGTTGAAAGACACGCCGAAGAAGATTCTGGAGTACGCTCAAAGGCTGGCTTGCACAATCCTGAATCAAGTCCTCACTTCATCAAGTCCTTCTATGCTGAGGCAGATCTCACAGTCATCATGAACGGCAGATCTGGAGATTGCACCGACGACCGGCTCAACGAGTTGATGCAACAAACTTCTCCAATCGCGGAAGCAGTCTCCAAGTTCATCGATCTCCGTTAGATGTACCTGTAGAGTAGAAACACTAGGGAAAAACAAGTGTAATCCCGAACAAGTGTTTATGTAATATAATTGAAAACTTGAGTAAGTCAATTATCTGGATCCCTTGTATTCTTATGTGTTGGCCAAGTACTCGAGTTGGTATTGAGTGTGAGGCTGCAAAAAGAGATACGATACACGAGTAGAAATACTCAAGTGTAAATATGTTCCGAAGAACATTAGCTTAATCACGACGAGTTGAACACCTTAGCTGTAACAGCGTAAAAAAAGGCTTTGTCGTAAAATAAGCTAAGAGTAGTAACAAGTCGGTGTAGAGTAGCGACTTGAACTAAACACATTGTACAGAGTTTACAATGTCTTAAGTACCTCTGAGGCTTATTAGCCTGGTGAGAGAGTACTCGAAAAGAACTTATTCATAACGAGTTGAACACCTTAGCTGTAGCAGCGTAGAAGAAGGCTTTGTTATGAATAAGTAAAGGACAATAACAAGTCAGTATAGAATAGCAACTTTATTACTGAATACATTGTACAGTGTTTACAATGTCTTAAGTACCTCTGAGGCTATGAGCCTAGTGAGAGAGTACTCGCAAGGATGTTCTGAAGAACGAGTAAGACTGTAGGGGACAGTGTGATAAACTCATCCTTGCTGTAGCAGCAACTTGTATGAGAGTTCCACTGAGATCCTACCAGAAGGGTGTTACTCTAGGCCGAAGCCTCTTATTGAAAAGTAGAGACATGGACAGCATGTGCCACTTATTGTTCTACACGATACAGGATCGTCTGGAGAGAGTTATCATGACTCCCTACGAGGTTGCAGAATGAGACTGCCTGGAGAGGGTTGATGAAGCCCCCTGCGGGTGCTCGCAGCTGAAAGCCACGAGAAGATACAACCGAAACTGTCTGGAGAGGATTGTCTTGATCCCCTATGAGTGGTGACAATCGTAGCTGTCTGTTGAGTGGTTGCAACTGAAGCTGCCTGGAGAGGGTTGATGAAACCCAATACGAGTTGTTTACAGCCGAAGCCGTCTGGAGCGGGTTGTTGAGACCCCCTACGGGTAGAAGCGACAAAGCTGGTCAATGTTCCAAGAGTTGTCGACTTCCTCGCCTTCAAGAGTTTGGAGACGATAAGAGCCTGGGCCAGTAACCTTTGCAACAGAGAAAGGACCTTCCCATGGCGAGTTGAGTTTGTGTAGCCCTGTCGTACTATGGATGCGATGAAGGACTAGGTCACCAACGTTGAAGGAGCGTTCCTTAACGTTGCGGTCATGGTAGTGGCGAATCTTCTCAAGGTATCGAGCGGTTTGAACAAGTGTGTTGCAGCGAGCTTCCTCGAGATTGTCGACATCTGTCTGTCTTGTTTCTTCAGCTACGTCTTCTTCGTACTGATCAACCGTCGGAGAACACCACATGACATCAGCAGGCAAAACGGCTTCAGAGCCGTAGACCAGGAAGTAAGGTGACTGCCCTGTGGGGGTAGTAGGCTGAGTGCGTAGCCCCCAGAGTGCATTGGGTAGTTCCTTGATCCACTTGCCGCCCTTGGTATTTGCAGCATCGTACAGTCGCTTCTTGAGAGCATCGAGTATCATCCCATTGGCGCGTTCCACTTGGCCGTTGGCACGTGGGTGAGCAACGGAGACATACCGGATGTCAATTCCACTGTTCTTGCAGTACTTCCAGAACTGGTGATTGTTGAAATTCGAACCTAGGTCTGTGATGATGCGATTGGGGAACCCATAACGATGAACGATTTCATCCAAGAAGTCAGGGACTTCATTAGCCTTGGGGCAGGTAACAGGCTTGACCTCAATCCACTTGGTAAACTTGTCGATAGCCACCAGAACTCTGTTGAATCCTCCTGGCGCATTTGGGAGAGGACCAATCATATCCAGCCCCAGCAAGCGAAAGGCCAAGTTGGTGGTATCGTGATGAGCTTGTAGGCAGGAACGTGTTGTTGCTTGGCAAAGAATTGGCATCCTTGGCATTTCTTGACTAGTTCCTCTGCATCAGCAAGAGCTGTAGGCCAGTAGAAAGCACGTCTGAACACTTTTCCCACTAAGGTGCGGGAAGAAGCGTGATTGCCATAGATTCCTTTGTGTGTCTCCTCCAAGATTTCCTTGCCTTCTTCGCGAGAAACGCACTTCATGAGTACATCAGAACTTGCGCCTCGCTTGTAGAGTTGATTTCCAACTAGAGCATAAGCCTTTACGCGGCGTGAGATGCGCTCGGCTTCTGACTTGTCTTCAGGAATCAACTGATGTTTAATGTAGTCGATGAAAGGAGTTCTCCAGTCCACATCAATCATAAGCACTTCTCGATCAGGTTGAACTGAAGTAGTCGCAGGTGCAGATGATTGCTCCGGAATTGATGGTTTGTGGAGTTCATGGACGAAGATTCCAGCTGGCACTTGAGCTCGTGTAGATTCCAGCTTCGACAAAACATCTGCAGCAACATTGTTGTCGCGGACCACATGATGGAACTCGAGACCATCGAATTTGTTCTCTAGTTTGCGTACCTCCTGACAGTACGCATCCATATTCTCAGCATTGTGATCCCAAGAATCATTGACTTGATTGATGACCACCAAAGAATCACCATAGACAAGTAGTCGTGTGATGCCAAGAGAGACTGCAAGACGAAGACCATGCAGTAGAGCTTCATATTCAGCTTCGTTGTTTGAGACCTTCCAGAAGATCTGCAAAACATATTTGAGTTGCTCGTCCTTGGGGGAAATCAGAAGTACCCCGGCACCTGCGCCTTCCAACTTGAGGGAACCGTCAAAGTACAGGACCCAATGTTCAAGACGCTCAATTGGAGTTAGGACTTGATTTTCCCGCCACTCAGCCATGAAATCAACCAAGGCTTGAGACTTGATAGCAGTGCGAGATTTGAACTCGAGCGATAGAGCGCCAAGCTCTACAACCCATTTAGAAATCCTTCCTGTGGAGTCCCGGTTGTGCAATATCTCGCCAAGCGGGTAGCTAGTGACCACAGAAATCTTGTATTCGTCGAAGTAGTGGCGGAGCTTCCGTGAAGTAATCAGAACCGCATAGAGTAGCTTTTGTACCGGAGGGTAGCGAGCCTTGGACTCTTAGAGTACTTCACTGACGAAATAGACAGGCCTCTGGACAGGGTAGCCGTGGCCTTCCTCCTGCCTCTCAACGACAATAGCAGTGCTGACAACATTAGTAGTCGCAGCGATGTAGAGCAAGAGCTCTTCATTGGGTAGAGGAGCTGTGAGGACTGGAGGCTTGGATAAGAACTCCTTGAGCTGAGAAAGAGCTTGATCAGCTTCAGTTGTCCACGTAAACTTCTCTTGCCACTTGAGTAGCTTGAAGAAAGGTAGACCCCGTTCTCCAAGTCGCGAGATGAAGCGATTGAGTGACGCCATGCAACCAGTAAGCTTCTGGACATCTTTGATAGTAGTCGGAGCTTGCATGTTGGAGATGGCAGTAATCTTCTCGGGGTTTGCTTCGATGCCACGATGGCTGATGATGAACCCGAGTAGTTTTCCAGATGATACGCCAAAGACGCATTTGTTGGGATTGAGCTTCCATTGGTACTCGTGTAGCGAAGCGAAAGTTTCCTCAAGATCCGTGATAAGCATGTCTGGATCCCTAGTCTTGACAACGACGTCATCCACATATGCTTCCACGTTCTTGTGAAGCTGCTTCTTGAAGCATGCTTGGATAGCTCTTTGATATGTAGCACCAGCATTTTTCAACCCGAAGGACATTGTTATGTAACAATAAGCACCAAATGGGGTGATAAACGCGGTCTTCTCTTGATCAGATTCCTTGATTGCAATTTGATGATAGCCGGAGTAGCAATCCAGGAAACAGAGTAGAGCACAGCCCGCCGTGGAGTCAATGACTTGATCAATCCGCGGCAACCCGAAAGGATCCATGGGGCAATGCTTGTTGAGATCAGTGTAGTCTACACACATCCTCCAATCGTTAGAGTTCTTCTTTCTGACGAGCACAGGGTTAGCAAGCCATTGCGGGTGAAAAACTTCTCGGATGAAGCCAGCAGCGAGTAGTTTAGCGAGCTCTTTCTTGATAGCAGCCTTGCGGTCATCAGCAAAGCGACGAAGGTGTTGTCTCTTGGGGGTAGCATTAGGATCAACATTGAGTGAATGCTCGATCAACCTCCTGGGCACACCTGGCATGTCAGATGGTTTCCACGCAAAGATATCACGGTTAGCCTGAAGGAAGTTGACGAGCGCGTCTTCCTATTTAGGATCAAGCTGTGCACTGATCATGGTCGTCTTGCTGCTGTCACCAGTACCGAGGTCAATGGCTTTGAGCAGGACGTCACCAGATGGTGCATGCTTGTTGTTGTTGTCTGTCTTCTCAGGAACCTCCAGCTCGCTCGGAGCAAGCTTTTTAGCGGCAGTGAAGACTTCCATCATTGCATTGGGTACTTGAGTAGTCGAGGCAAGTTCTACGACTTCTATATCACAGTCGTATGAACGCTTCAGATCCCCTTGCAATGAGAGAACTCCTTTGGGGCTCGGCATTTAAAGAACCAAATACACATAGTGCGGGATAGCCATGAACTTAGCGAGACCGGGCCTGCCGAGAATAGCATGGTAAGAAGTCTCGAAGTCAGCAACCTCAAACTTGATGTACTCGGTGCGGTAGTGATCCTTGGTCCCAAAGGTTACGGGTAGTACAACTGAACCCAAAGGAACAACTGCGTTGCCCGGGATGATACCATAGAATGGTGAGTTGGTCTTGGTAAGCATATTGGTGATATCCAGGCCCATATTCTTCAAAGTCTTGGCAAACAGGACATTGAGACCGCTGCCACCATCAATGAGAACCTTGGTAAGCCTGGAGCCTGCCACCACTGGATCCAGAACAAGAGGATATTGTCCTGGCTCAAAGAAACTAGTCCATTGATCCGCCCTCGAGAAGGTAATGGGGGTTTCAGACCACTTTAGAAAAGTGGGAGATGCTGGTTGGATGGACATAATCTCCCTGAGCGCTAGCTTCTGCATGCGCTTGGTTGGAATCCCACCAAATATGACATTGACAGTGTTGGAGGGGTTCTGAAACCCAGTGTCTTTGTCTGTGTTAGCCTTCTTCCCCTTGTGTTTGCGAAATCGCGGGTTTGGGTGCGTTGGTTCGGGTGTGTTCTTCAACGCACGTCGAAGTTGGTAACACTGCTCTGTAGTATGATCGCCTTTTGGGTGCCATGGGCATTTCTGCTTGGTCAATGTTGCCCAGTGAGGATCATCTTCAGGCTTGGCGGTAGTTTCCATGGCAGCAACAGTGTTGTCAGGCTTGTGCTTCAGGAAGGCTTGCTGCTACTCGTTCGTCCACCAGAATGGAGTGGACCCCCATAGCTCCTGGAAGAAGGCGAGGCTTTTTTTCGTGGACCGCGAGATGAAGCGTCTGACGATGACAAGACATCCCGTCAGTCTTTGCGCTTCTCGTGTCATCGTTGGGGGCCTCATCTCGCGGATGGCCCAAATCTTCTCCGGGTTGGCCTCGATGGCCCGCTGGGAGCCCAAGTACCCGAGTAGCTTCCCGAAGCGCACCCCGAAGGTACACTTCTCCAGGTTGAGGCACACTCTGGTGCGTCGTAGGTTTCCAAAAGTTTCCCTTAGGTCCGTCAGCAAGTCCTCTTCCTTCCGGCTGCACACCACAACGTCGTCGACGTAAGCCTCTACGTTCCTCCCGATTTGGTCCGCGAAGACCTTCCGGACGAGTCGGTCAAAGGTGGCCTCTACATTCCGCAACCCAAAGGGCATCCGAGTGAAGTAATATGTGCCAGACTGGATGAAGGTGGTGTGCGGCTTGTCTTCCCTAGCCATCCAGACCTGGTTATTTCTCGAATAGGCATCGAATAGACCTGTGAAATCGACGATCTGGTCGATCTGTGCCAAGGGGAAGTCTTCCTTCGGGCATGCTTTGTTGAGGTTGGTGAAGTCCACGCACATCCTCTACTTCCGGCATTGAAATGCCAGATGGAGGGCATGAGAGAGCGCGAGACACGCAACCCCCCGCCCTCTCCCCCAAGAGACGAACCCACAACGTCTCGCCGGAGGGAGGATCCCACGCCGTCGAAGCCGTCGCCGCGGGCGCGAACTCAGAGAGATCAACGGCGCGACGTCAAGGCGTTCGTCGGAGGGATCTCATGGAGGACGGACACTGCTGGGCTGAGAAGACACTTGGAGAAGCACGGGGCGGTCAGGGAGGTGATTGTCATCACCGATCGATTCTCTGGGAGATCGAAGGGATATGGATTCGTGACATTTTGGGATCCTGAAGCACTGCAACGTCCGCTGCTCGATTCGAAGCCGATGATTGATGGCAGAAGCTCCTTCTGCAATGTGTCGACGCCCAGGGAGGTAACTCCGCATCACATGATGAACTCGATGCCCCATCCCAGAGCGATTGAGCAATTTCTCGAACAGGGGGCTTTGTCAGGCCAGGGTCAGGGGGGTCAACAGGAAAAGTTTGCCACTCAATCAGAGAAGAAGGTCTGAGGTTCTGCGCCGAATCGAAAGTGAAGAAAAACAGGGGGTGAGACTGCGCAAAATTGGTTGGGATTTAGAAGAAGAACGCGAGAGAATGGCATGGGATATTAAGCGTCGATTGTTTGTCTCTGAAAATCCAGTTGAAGCAGAGAATTTGGGGGGGTGGATTGAAGCAGAGAATTTGGGGGGGGGGATTGATGCAACTCCGCGGCAACGTAATCAAGCGGAGGTATGTGACGACAGCATCTTCATCCCGAGGGAGGATCAGATGGGGGACGGAGAGGGGGCACCAAAGGAATTCATCCAGGGGGTGCTCCGTTTGGGAGATCCATGGCGGACATTTTTGGGCACTCGTGGCGGGCCGTCAAGGGCTCAACATGGGTCTGGATATCCAAGCCCATAGCCCTGGGGACTGAGGAATACCCAGCCAGTCCTGAAGAGATAAGGAGGGAGGGGTGGAGAGCAAAAAAGCTATTTCGCATCCATCCACCCCCACCACGGACCCAGTCCTACGCCGCCGTCGTCAAATTCGGCGAGATGGCAAGGAAGTTCGAAGGAGGAGGGGGGAAGAGGAGATATGATGGGGACAGGTCAGGGGAGAGGTACTACCCAGACAGTCACAACTGGAGGCGGGAGGAAGAAGAGTTCGAACGGCGACGGGAAGCAGAGCTCAAGGATCGAGCTTTCCAAGAGAGAGGTCCGGCGAATCCAGGGGGGTTCCGGTCGTACAGGGAGGAAGATCCAGCCAATAGGAGAAGAACACAAGAGCAACGTCAGGTGGCTATGGCGCTCGGCAAGATCGTGACAGGGACAGGCCGCCTCAAGGTAATCTCTCTGGCTCGATTCGGGACCGTTTGGGGGGGATCTGAGGAGATCGAACAACCAAAGCAGGGAGAATGCTGAGACAGAGAGCAACCGGGACGACCCATCCAGATTTGTGAAAAAAGAAGTGGTGATTTGTTATTGGTGCAGACAGGAGGGTCATCACCAAGCTGATTGCACAAACCCCCCTTTTTGCTTCAGATGGAAGGAGTCTGGGCACCTGTCTGCTAAGTGCCCGAGCGCCAAGAACAACAATCTGCACATGTATGGTTTTGGGTTTCCGGGGCAGGGACACTACTGCATGAAAGTCCCCAGGGTGAACAAACCTCAACAATCTCACGAACATGTGGGGCTGATCACAGTTAAGAGTGGGGAAGCTACGGTGGAAAGGATGGAACAAGAACTGAAAAATCTGATTGATGACAAGTGGCAATGGAAGGTTAAACAAATTGCAGATAAGGAGTATTTGGAAACCTTCCCAAATCATCAAATTCTTGATGCCTTCTCCAGATCAATTGGGTTTGCTATGGCTCTCTATAACATATCTGCCACTGTGACTCCATCAACTAGGGACCCTGCTACCTCGTCTGTGCTGCAAACCGGCTGGATTCACGTAGCAAATGTTCCAGATCAAGCAAGAAACGTGGAAGCAGTGACAGTGATGGCCGAACTGGCCGGGGAGGTTTTGGCTGTTGATGAAGTTTCACTCATCAGAGATGGCCCGATAAGGGTCAAGATAAGAACAAGAGATTTAGCCAAGATTAATGGCTTCCTGGAGTTTTTCTTTGAGGGAGACGGGCGTGAGATCAAATTCACACCTGAAAGGGCACCCCCTAAGCCTTCTTCGGTGGACAAACCCCCCCTTCCGACAAGAAATCAGATGATGATAACCTGGATGATGAGGAAGACACCCTGTATGCCTCTGATGATGATCCTATAAAGAAAATCCAGGAGGGTGATGGTGGTGGGAGCCAATCTTCACGTGGAGAAAAGAATGGGCAAGAGCATAAAGGGAGGTCGCGCTCCGGGGGAGACATCTTGAGCCAGGGGGAGTGAGTTGGAGCAGACTGAAGGGCAGTGGAAAGAAGACCCAGCGCCCGCTGAACCAACACCGATAGCCATATTTGACCCAAAATCAGGCACTGTGGTGAAGGTCTGTGAGGATACTAGCGGGGAGATGAAGGAGATTGACAATGTGGTGGCAAAACAAACTGGGACTGAAACAAAAGAGGCCGTAGAAGGGGACAACATGACTAGCTGGGATGCAACAGACAACTGCTACCTATGCACACTGAAGGTGGGGGGAGAAGATTCATACCCAAGGATAAATGGCCAAACTTATCCATAAACTCAGAAAATGGGGCGCAGATGTAGTTCGAGACACAGGCTTCCTAGGAGTCTTTGGGGGCTGGTGAAATAGAACACAAGCTGGATGACGTGGGTGGGGAGGAGACCCAGGACAAAGACCTGAGAGAAGAGGGTGGAGCTACGGCAACTGTGGAAGGGGAGATAGTGATACAGCAGGGGGGGGGCTCGCCAAAAAGAAGGTTCCACCCTGTGATCGTTGCCAAGTGTTGGTGTTTCTTAATCTCAACACTAGGCGTCGTGGTAGTGTGAGCGTGTAAGAAACTCCGGGGTACACTGACGAGTGCGAACAAATCCGCAAGCGCACGGATACACCGCTGTAGCACTTCTCCCTAGGAGAATGAGTATTCCCGTCGGGTTTCGTTCCTAGGACGGTGGGTAACCAAAGAGGGTCTATCCAAGGACACTAGCTTTCGCTGGGATAGGTCGGGATACAAGAAGCACTTCCTTAAGGGACTTAGCTCTCAAGATGCATCTGTCAGATCTCAGTCATCCCCGCGGGGCGACAACACTTCAATGTTCTGGCAAGCGAGTCCAACTCGGTACGCGACGTAGAGGGTTGAAAAAGGGTCCAACAGGCTGTCACCACTGCGGCCTACCTCTACGCTATGATCGTACGTGGTCTTCGTTGGAAAACCAGGGCCCAGACACCACGTCTGTACCCCAGATAAATACTATAGTGCGGTTACATCTGTCGACCCGCTAACTACACTATAGCAACCGTATAGATACAGTCCCACGAACAAGGGAAAGATCAGATTCAGATCATCTTATCATTCATTGAACTACGGAGCAGAAAGGAAGCTATGGATGCAGATAAACGAGATACATCAGACTTACTTAACTAAACAGGATCAGAGCATGCAAACAAGTATATGAACTACTGCTCTAGCTCTAAAGGATCGAAGCCTTGTGCCACGATGAACACAAGCCCCTAACTTATGAACGAGCCATGAACACAAGAACAAATCAAACATGCATGATGTCCACTATAGTCTAAATAAGAAATGCTAAAATACTCACTTTGATCTAAATGAAGAACAAGCATCCACGAGGACATCAACTCAATCCTCACCCCTACTCTACCTCTCAACTAATCCTAATCTAGATCTCTCCTCATCACCATTCTACCACATAGAGGTGAGAATCACCTCTCATGGGCAGAATTAGAGAGAGAGAGAGAGCTACACAAGAGAGAAGTGGAACTTGAGAGCTTGGTGGTGTGTGTGAAATGGAGCCCCTCCCCTCCTATTTATAGACAAGGAGGTGGCTTGCTCCGAGGCTCCAAGTGCTCCAAAACACCCCGGGATGCAGCCAAGGACCAATGAGCGAGCAACACGTGGAGGGGGGAGATCAACCGACCCTAGGTCGGTTCGGCCGATCCTAGGGTCGGCCGAAGCTCCCGGCTGGCCATCTGGCTTGTGCTTCCTCTGGCTCGCTTCCATGTGGGCCCTAGTACCTCTCCTCCGTGCATGGCACGTTTCCTGGCGGTTTAGTTGGCAAGGTGGGCCCATGGATCCATGTGATGCTGACGTGGCAGTGTATGATTCGTCGAGAGTCCCTCACATGGATTGGTGACATCATGGATCTAGGAGAATCCATGTGGCAGCCCCTGATTGGCCAGCATTTGAGTGCCTTGGATTGGAGTGGAGTGAAAGTGCATGGATTCCTCCCATTTCTTATGCTAAATACCTGCATTCGAATAGACATCGACACTGGTAGAAAGTATGAGTTTAAGCTCCTATTCTAGTGTAAATGTGCAATTCATGCTCCAATTTGCAGGAGTTGACGGCCATAAAAATGGCAAATATCAACCGTCAACACCAGGAAGAGCGCCAGGATGCACGAGGCCCAGAGCGCTTGCCCGAAAGGTACGTTTAACATCCCGGCTAACCCATTTTACATTCTTAACTCCTGCGATAATGATGATCTTGAAGAATTAGCCAATAATTGCGGCATAAATCTGGGGGTTTGTAAAGAAAGTGTGCAAGAAAATATCACTACCATGAAGCTGGAGGAAGTGGCCAGAGCTGCTTTAGCGGAGGCAAACTACAATTTTCATAGAGAGAAGATTTTGATTGAAAATCATGCTTTGGAGGGGGAGAACCTGAACCTGGGGGTTGTGAACAATTCAGATCGAGGGATACAGGAGGGGGAGACACGGAAAGCGACTGGCAGAAAAGGGAGGGGGTCTCGGCTGAGCCGAGAACTCAGGAGAATTGGATAAAAAAAATCAAACATGAAGATATTAATCTGGAACATCAGAGGTGTTGGTAGTCTTGGGAGAGTAAGGCAGCTGAAGGAAATCATGGGCAGAGAGCAGGTTGAAATTGTGGGGCTACAAGAAACAATCAAGCAAAATTTCTCGAGTCAAGATTTGGCAAAAATTAACCCAGATGGGTCTTTTAGCTGGAATTGGATTCCGGCCAATGGCCACTCGGGGGGGGGGGATTCTAGTGGGAGTAAAGGAAGACAAGATCCAAGTGGAAGCATGGGAAGACGGTACATACTTTGTGGGGGTGACTATTAGGCACAGACTGACGAATGTGCGATGGGACATTTTGATTGTGTATGGGCCGGCAGATCACACAGAGTCAGGGGTTTTCCTAGAAGAATTAGAGAAACGTTGTGAAGAGGCAACTCTACCTCTTCTCATTGGGGGGTGATTTCAATTTAATTAGGAAAGCAGAGGACAAGAGCTCGGGAGTGGGGAATCCAAGGCTGATGAATGCCTTCAATTCTTTCATTGAAAAATTCAGCCCGCGGGAGGTCTTTAGGGAGGGCCCAAAATATACTTGGACCAACAAACAAAAATTCCCTATGATGAGTAATATAGATAGAATATTGGTCTCCACCGAGTGGGAGCTTAAGTTTCCCTTATCAAACCTGACAACTTTGACAAGAGTGGGTTCGGACCACTGCCCTCTGCTTTTGAACACAGGGACTGAAAGGGGTGGTCAAACCAGCAGACAGTTCTTCTTCGAAAAATAATGGTGTAGTGAGGAGGGGTTCTCTGATCTAGTGAGACAGCAATGGGGGATAACTAAAGAGAAAGTTCCCCGGAATGCTTATGCAATAGATGTGTGGCATGCGGCCATCACAGAGTTGAGGAGATGGCTTAAGGGATGGGGGAGCAATTTGAGAGGAGAATATAGGAGGAGGAAAGAGACCTTCTTAAAACAAATTCAGATCATTGACCTCAAAACTGAAGCTGAGGGGAGCCCCACTAAGGAAGCAGTGCACAGATTGGGTTTGGAGCAGGAGCTGGAAAAGCTGATGACCGAAGAACTCTATTGGCAACAAATGGGTGGAGACAAATGGATCCTGGAGGGGGACGGTAATACGGCCTTTTTCCACCTAATGGCCAATGGCCAGAGGAGGAAGAAAACCATTCTAAGTCTAGAACAGGAGGGGGAGGTGATGACAGATCCAGCAAAAATCCGGGGTGCGATATATGACTATTACAAATCGTTGTTTGGATGACAACCTGAGAGAATAGTACACTTGGGGGGGGAGTGTGGGCCCAGGAAGGGAGATTAGGGGTAGCAGACAACGAAAAGTTGACTCGACCTTTTTCAGAGGAGGAAGTTAGGAAGACAGTGTTTGACATGAAAGAAAACACGGCGTCTGGCCCGGACGGATTTGGGGTGGCTTTTTACTGAAACTGTTGGGGCACTATTAAGGGGGAGTTAATGGCAATGGTCAATGAGTTCTATCTGGGGGGCCTTGACATCCACAGACTAAACTACGGGGTTGTTACACTAATTCCGAAAGTAAAGGAGGCTGTCAACGTCAAACAATTTCGACCAATATGCCTGCTCAATGTTAGTTTTAAGATTTTCACAAGACTGATGATGGAGAGACTTGCCGAGTTTGCTGCCTCCCTTATTAGCCCAAGTCAAACGGCTTTCACCAGGGGGAAATATATAGTGGATGGGGCAGTGATCCTACACGAAATAATGCATGAACTTAGGGAAAAAAATCTGCCCGGGATAATCTTCAAGATAGACTTCGAAAAAGCCTACGACAGTGTCAGATGGGACTTCCTAGAAGAGGTACTAACTAGGAAAGGCTTTGATAGAAAACTCAAAGGTTGGATCATGAGCACGGTTCGGGGGGGTAGAGTCTGCATCAACATTAATGGCAATAACGGGAGTTACTTCAGGACATACCGAGGGCTCCGGTAGGGAGATCCACTCTCACCGTTGCTCTTCAATCTAGTTGCTAATGCCCTCGCTTATAGTCTGGAGCAGGCAAAACAAAAAGGGTACATCAAGGGGGTGGTCCCGCATATGTTGCCGGGGGGGATTACTCACTTACAATACGCCGACGACACGATACTGATGTGCGAATGTGACCCCAAATCGATAACTAACATGAAGTTTCTCCTATATTGTTTCGAATGGATGACGGGCCTCAAGATAAATTACCACAAAAGCGAGGTGATAACCTTCGGGGTGGATGAGGAAACCGAGAGGGCTGTGGCGAACATGCTGAACTGTAAGGTGGGGCAAACACCCATGAAGTACCTAGGCTTCCCGATAAGTGACAAACGACTTAGAGTAGGGGTGTTTGGCAGTATTACAGACAAAATGAGGCATAAGCTACAGCCGTGGAAGGGCAAGAACCTTACCTCTGGGGGGAGACTAATACTCACCAACTCATCCTTGAGTAGCCTACTGGTATATATGATGAGTATGTTTCAGTTATATGAGAGGAACCACCGTCAGATGGACACAATCAGATCTAGGTTTTTCTGGGGGGACGAGGGGGAGCAGTCCAAATATCACATGGTGAAGTGGGACAATGCCTGTCTACCAAAGGACTTTGGGGTGATGGAATCTTAAGTACTAGAGTTTTCAATGAAGCCTTGCTATTGAAATGGGTCTGGCGCATCTATAACCAGGAGGGGGATGATATCTGTTGCAAATTACTAGAGCAGAAATATTTAGCCCGTAAGTCCTTCCCTATATGCAATCACAAAGGGGGATCCCACTTCTGGCAAGGGGTTGGTAACATCAAAAACAAATTTAAAGGGGGGGCACTTCTCAAAGTAAGAAACGACAAAAATACTATTTTTTGGGAGGATGTTTGGGTTGGGAGGACTCCACTTAGATTAGTCTTCCCCAGGCTCTATGAGCTATGTAGCAAGAAGCAATGTCTAGTGAGTGAATGTTGGAGGGATGATGAGTGGGTGATGGACTGTAGAAGGCCCCTGAGCCATGAAGAAGGGGGCCAATGGGGAGATTTGCAAAATTTGCTCGATGCTGTCCAGATAACTGAAGGCAGAGACAGAGTTGTCTGGGGGTTGGAAAAATTAGGAGTTTTCACCGCTAAGTCGGCCTACAGAAGGTTGATTTACCGGGGGTGATAAACAGGAGAATGAGCCGCATGTGGAAAAGTAAACTTCCAACGAAAATCAAGGTGTTCTTGTGGCTGGTCTATCAAGAAAGAATCCAGTCCAAAGTGGCGATGAAACATATGAACTGGAAAGGAGACCCGAGGTGCTCAGCCTGTGCAAAGTTGGAGGATACAGATCATATTTTTTTCTCTTGCCATTTGGCTAGATTTGTCTGGGGTGTTTAAGGGATGCTCTAGGGTGGGAAAGAATTCCAACTAGTATGCAGGACTTTTTGGGGGCTTGGCTGCCATTGGGGGCCAAGAATTACAATCTGAAAATATATGCCTTTGCTCTAGTTCTATGGGGTTTATGGACTACACGGAATAAAATGTCTATTGAAGGGGTGGTTCCTAATTTCCCGACTGACATTCTTTATAAAATTTACAATTGCCTACAGAGATGGCGCGCACGGCTAAGAAGCGAGGACCAGGAAACTTTGGATGCCTGGATGGGGTTGGCGAAAGAATGGGCGGCAAACTTCATGAAGAAACTGGGGGAGCAGCAGTCAGAGGGATTGCTTTGAAGAAAATGCGTCCAGTCTGAGATGGCTCCTAAAACTAAGCCCCGCTGATAGTAGTTTGTGTCGCCTAATCTCCTGTTATGTTCTGCTCTATTTTTTGAGGATCTGTTAGCTTGTTGAGTCGCTTTATCATTGCTGGCTATGGTAGCCTGATGCTCGGTCTGTAAGCTGGTAACCCCAGCACTCGTTTTCGTTTTTTCATCTGGTGCCTGGCACTTGTATCCAAACTATATGCTTTCAATATAAAGCAGGGTGAATCCTTTATAAAAAAAACATCCTCCACTTCCTGTTGCTTTTCTTGACCAGCACCAGGTTTGCCAGCCACTCTATGTGTACGACTTCCCAGATCACCTTGGCTTCGAGCAGTTTCTGCACCTCTTCTTGGGTGGCTTCCTTTCTCTCTGTGGACATCTTCTGAACCTTCTGCTTGTGCGGCTTCTTCTTGGGGTCGATGCGGAGGTGGTGCTCGATGAGGTCCCGGCTCACCCCTGTAGATCTGATGGGCTCCAAGCCAACACATCCTCGTATTCCCAGAGGAGGGCTTCTTCCAGTTCCGGCAGGAGATCTTTGGCGACGCGGATGGTTCGGTCGGGGATGCCTTCCCGCAGGGCGATCTCCTTGACGTCCTCCTCTGTGCGTGCTTTCGAGACATAGCGAGTGGTGGAAGGGACGGCTTCCCGGGAATCCTCCGGGAGCAGCACGTTTACCTCCCACTGTCCCGGAGCCCTCCCGATGTCGATCAGTCGGGATACCTTCTGGTCCCCCAGCACCTTGATGATCCCTCGGGGGCTCGACATCTTCATGCACAGGAACCCGTGGTGCGGCACCACGTAGAAGGCGTTCAACCGTCGCCTCCCGAAGATGGTGTTGTACTGGTACGGGGTGTCCACGACATCGAAAATGATATCTTCTGTCCGGGCGAAGCCCCCGTGCCCTAATGACACCGACAACGTGGCTTGCCCCAATGTTTCCATAGTCCCTCCGTCGAACCCCTGCAGAGGAGTGCCGACGCGGACCAGCTGTGACCTCGACAACCCCATTTCATCGAATGCGCAGCTGAAGAGGATGTCAGCTGAGCTGCCACCGTCGATGAGGATCTGGTGGAGCTCTACCCCGTTGACGTTGGTGGAGATTACGAACGTGTCTTCGTGTGGGTAGAAAGGGGTGTTGCAGTCCTCCGCATGGAAAGTGATGGGCACCGTGGCGTAGGCGGGGAGTTGCGGCGGTGGGATGGCGAGGATGTGATGCACCTCCCGGATGTACGCCCGCCTTTGCCACTTTGAATCCAGGGACCGGGAAGATCCCCCAGAGATTGGGAGGACGACGCAGTGGGACCCCACGACGTGCTGCACGTCTCGGGCCTTGGTCTTCACCTTCGGAGGGCCTAGAAGCACCCCGCCTCTGAGAACCCTAGTGGGCACCAGGAGGTATGCTGGGAGGTGTGCCCACACTGGCAGCAGCGGCCCTGGGGGTGGTACCCACACGGGGGCGGTATGCATGACGGGCCGTTCCTCCCAGGCGCCTTCTGGGAGGCCATTGCGGCCTGGGCAGCGGTTATGGCCGGGCACTCCCGCCTGTAGTGGCCCCCACTCCCTATGGATGATGTAGAACGGTTTGGATTCGTTCTTTCCACAGGAGGGGGTCGCTTTCTGTCTTGGACTGGCCCTCCGAGGGTGGCTGGATCCACCCGACGTTTTTTCCCTCTTCCGGTCCTCCCGGCTATCCTCCCGGCGTTCCCCTCGCCCTTTGGGGGTGTCGACAATGTGAACCTCTCGGGTAGAACGTGATGACTGCTCCTTCTTCCGGTAGGGTTCGTCCCGATCAGAGCGCCGCTCTCGCTCCCGCTCCTTCGTCTTCTGGTCGTCTTGGTGGGAGCGCGACTCCCCGACTTGCTTCCTCTGCCTCTCCCGCAGCTCGTCGTCCTCCGCCCGCGCGTACTCTTCCATCTTCTTCATCAATTCAGACCACCATCTTAGGAGGTCGCCGGGACAAGTGTGACCGGGGCGAGCCATGAAGAAGCCCCTCCTGGGCCGCGTCGATGATGGTGCGCTCGCTCAGCCCGCTGGCCTGGCACCTAACATTCACGAAGCGGTGGACGAAGCTCCAGAGGCTCTCGTTCCTCCTTTGCTTCACCGCGAACAGGTGTTCGGACGTGACCGGATCGTCGTAGGTCCCTTGCAAGTTTTCTAGCATTAGCTCCCGGAGCTGTGCCCATGAGCGGATCCTCCCTGCCTCCAGGGTCGTGTACCAAGTGCGTGTGATCCCGGTGATGGCCATCACGAAGCTCTTGGCTAGGGTAGACTCATGTCCCCTACAGACTGAATGGCCGCTTTGAAGCTCTTGACGAACGCCGCTGGGTCAGTCTTGCCATCATAAGGGGCAATTTGGGGCATCTTGAAGCCCTTTGGCTAGCTAAGGGATTGGAGCGTCGGGGCCAATGACGACTTGGGGTCATGGATGCCAGCACGCTTCGGGGGCATCTCGGTGCATTCCGGCTCCGAGGATCGGGGCAGTTCTCGACTGCTCTTCCCGGAATTCTCCCGGAGCTTCTTCCTGGTCTCAAGCTCCTTCAGGAGCTTCTTCAGCTCCCACACCTTCTGGTTTGCATCCACCCTTCTCCGGAGGTACTCTTCCTCCCTCCTTCTTGCCTCCCGATCGATCTCATCCCGGTTGTGGAGTCTTGTCGCTCAGTCTCCTTCCGTGCCCTCAGGATCTGATCCTGGAGCTCTTCCACCTCCCACTCCGCCCGGAGGGCCTCCAGCTCCTCCTCGGAGGTGCCGTCGCCTTCTTCTTGAACCGAAGGTGGGTCATTGCCTCCCGTCAGGTCTTCCCTTGCCTCCTCCCGGAGGACTTCCTGCTCGGCTCCGTCTTGGTCCCGGGGCTCTTCCGAGGAGCCCGAAGGAGGAGTTCCGGTGACGTCACCCTCAACCGGGGGCTGCTCGTCCCGAGACTCTCCTGGAACTCCCTTGCACTTCTTCTTTGACGGAGCCATCTTGGCTTTTCTCAGTCACACACGTCCCCACTGACGGTGCCAACTATTAGTGGTTACGATAGCCCAAATAGTAAAGAGTGGGGCTCTTGAACCGTACGGAACGGCTCAGGAGAGCTACTAGGGGACTGAGTGACTAGTAGAGTGAATATATTGCAACTAAACTAAATATACAGGGCCGGCACCCCTTTTATGGGCCTCAAGAGGACCCTCCGGCAAAATGTCCGTTCTACTCCCGGTATGATTCTGGTACGGACTCACGACCCTATGCCCCCTCATCGGGGGCATTCTGGTCTTTCCCTCCTATTACACGACACGCGACCATGTGGCTCTACAGCGCACTGTGGTCCCTCCACGCAGCCCCCCCAGGCTCGTCCCGAGTCCACCTTGCATTCCGGCAGTCTTCCGTTTCCGTCCGGGCGGTACTTCTCCGCACCTCGGATGTCCTTCGGCACGCCCCTGCCGGGTCCTTCCGGAGGTCCCTGCTCTCTCCGGTGCCTTCTTCCTCTGATTCCTTCGAGGAGGCCATCTTCTCCTAGCTGTCTGTACCGTGGGCCCGGTGTAGGGGGCCCCTCTTATTGGGCTCGGGGGTGGCCCACTTGGAGGCGGGGGCCCCTCCCCAGATCCCCAACCAGTGGCTACTTGATGAGATTAGGGGCAAAAGTATCTTTTTTTGTTACACTTAACAATAGATTTGAGTATCTGATGTAAGTGTCCAGAAAGAAACAAAAGAAAATTTTGAATGTCAATTAGGGATGATAAAGTTTTTAAATGCTATTTAGGGTATTAGATTTTTTTTCCGAGTGTAATAGGGGGAATTATCTCTATTCTGCTGGATTGCAATACGGGCAATACTGTTGTTGTTGTCGTCTAGCACCGACAGTAATTTTATTTATTTTAACCTTTTTTAATCTAAAATTTTATAAATAACTCATCCTGATCTATATTTTTAAAAACTAGCTCTTTTGGTCATGCTAAACTCCGTGACGTGACTAAAAGTTGAGTTGCGCCACATGCAATGACGTGACTAATATACACTGTGACATAGGAACAAATATAACTGAGACGTGGTGCTGATGTGGCAGAGTCGCGCCAAGCTGTTTGGCGTGACTTCAATATAGTCACCCAAATACTGTGGCGTGACTAGCTCGCTACCTGGGCTGCCTGCTGTCTAAGTGCACCAAGATGCATATCATTTAAACATATTTTGTGCTTCATTTTAATTTAGCAAATAAACTTTTAAATTTCTCAAACTGGACATGTATAATCTATACAGTATAATCAAAACAACACAACTTTCCAAATTTAATCCACCTTTAAACTATGAATTCTTGTGTTTCTATCGTCAACAACTTATAAAAAAATAACCAAGGTCTTGACGGAAAGTTCTTCAAAAGGACCGAAGTTGACTAGTTGGTTCTGTTTTCAGACTTATAACATATTTTTCCAAATTTGTTGCGTTGACTCAATAATACTTAGCCTATTTACAAATTGATTTTCTCATTTTTCGCACCATGATTTGGAGTGAAAATAGTTAAAATGGATTGCATGCACTCTATAGATTACACCTCGAGTTTCACAAAATAAAAATTATTTGCTAATTAAAATGAAGAGTGAAACATATCTAAATGAGATGCACTTTTGTGCACCTACAGCCCAGCCAACAGGTAGCGTGACTGAGTCATGCCAAATGACTTGACGCAACTGAGTTTGCCACATCATCACTATGTTGGATTCGATTATTTTTCAATGCCACCGTGTATTTTGGTTGCGCCATTGCATGTGACGCGACTCAACTATTAGTCACGTCATGGAGTTTGGCGTGACAAAAAAACTAGTTTTTGAAAATATAGATCGATGAGTTATTTATAAAATTTTAGATTAACAAGAGTTAAAATAGAAAAAATTCATAGCAATGCTAATCCTATTTATCTTCCCAAAAGGTGGGAAGTTAAATAACTTCTGCTTCCGTGCGCATACATACATCCAACGTCTATGATCCGCTTAGCTTTCAATTTTTGGTGCTGCTAGCGTTTTGGACGTTCGATGGAAAATTTTTCATCAGACACTTCGACCAAACATTGAAAATTAACTAATGCAACATCAGCAATCACTATTTGCAACATGAAAATGATGTGTAAAAATAAATGTATCGATCGACTCTAGGATATAAAATTTCCACCACAATATATATGAACACTATGTTTCATACAACATCCATTATAAAACATGAAAAAACAATAGTTACAAATTGATGCTTAACTATTGCAATATATGTCAGTGTTCGATTTTTGTAAAATTTCGGATGTATGTACTGTTCAATTTTCTCTCCCACCATAAATGTGTTTTAGATAGCATCTGAACTGTGCTATTTAGAATTTATACAGTAAAACAAGAGTTAATATGAGCATATATTTTTACTTTTCAATATTTTAAAAAGGAAAAATATTCAGAATATATCACTCAACATCTTGAATGTGTACGCTCAACTATATAGATATATTAATTCGACATTTTCATATCAAATGTTGAACTAGTTTATTAGAATTGTCGAACTAGAATTTCATAAATGTTGACTTTATATAATAGATTAAAATGTTGACTATATTGGTCAAATATTTCTGATAGCACCAGTTCATAAATATTGAAAAACATAAAGAATCATTGATATAGACTGAAAAGACGAAACAAAAAAAAGCTTGACTAGCACTAACCTGCCTGACCTGCTCGCTACTGCGCACTGTTGCATGCTGCTCTGTCTCTTGTAATTGGGCCGTGATGGGCTGTGCGATTCCATGGCTTGCCCGTAGGCAGGCTGCAGGCAGCAGCTAGTGCAGGCGCATCGCCGGGCAAATCTCCTTTGGCAGGTGGCCGGCGGCAGGCAACCTGCCAACGGAGTGTTGCCCTGCAATGGACCTCCACAATCACAACATCTCAGGTACATTTAATATCAGATATATTGTGCTGTAGTATATTAGTATTCCACTCACAATCTCTTCCTTTTTCTTCCAGCTCACTCGCTCACACTGTGCTGCTGAACCTAAGTTTGGGCTTCAGGTTCAGTTCTGATGCTATGACTGAGGGAAGCCATGCCGTTTTGGGACCTGGCGAGAGGAGCGGTGGCGGCGGCGCCTATTTATACTGGCATACTGTCTTGCCGGAAACGGCATATCCGGCAGGACATGCTGCGTCGACGACGAAGCAAGGCCGGTGGTGACCCGGAGAAAGGAATAGAAAGGATTGTGCCAGCAAAAGCGTGCCAGCACCTAGCATCCATCCGCTTTATTCCGATCGAGATAGATCCTGCCTGTTACGCGACGAAGGGCCGCTGCGGGCACCTGATCTTGCCCTTTGTCCGTTGTTGTTCTAAGCGACGACGAGCACGCAGTCTGGCCGTAAACAAAGTGCAAATTGCAGAAGGGCTTAGCGTAGAGGCTTGCATTTGGCTCTCCGATAATTCAGAAAGAAAATCGTTTCAGCTTGCCACAATGGGCTGTTGCTTAACAGAGTACTATATAGATTGTTGCAGATATCCCTAATAAGCTTGGAATCAGAAGTTCGTTAAGATCCTTGAAAGTTGAAACACAGCCTAATTTCAGGTGCAGAGTTTGCGAGTTTCAGCATTTTGGTCGTCGGTTTCAGTCTTTGTAATTCAACTGCATGTGCTGATCAGGCACCTAAACTATCAGGCGGCCCTTGGGAGCCCCAACAGGCAACAGACCCCTTCACCTGACGGGATTGGCAATGCGAATTCGTCGCCCTTTCCAAGGTTCTTCGAGGATGAGAAACTGGAGGAAGATCCATGCGAATGTCCTTGGGCAAAAGCCACAATGTCACACTTGGAAAAAGAAAGAAGAGAGGCGCGACTCGCGAGTCGATCAAGTCTCCTTTTCCTTTGACGAGATGCCGTTCACCGCGCGCGCATGGTCCACAGGATGCGATATGCGCTCCTGCTCCGTCTCTGTAAGTACAACTTGTACTACTCTACTCTGCTCTCAAAGCTAAAACTCTCGCATAGCATGTTTCAGGGTCCATAGTCCTTACCACAAATCTGATCGGCCAGTCAGATCACGGCATCATTTGTACTGCCGTCTGCTGAATTGCATGTACTGATGTACCACATCTTAAACCAAGCAGTGCTGCAGTGGCGGCAGTTCGAACAAAGATACAATTAACAAGCTATAGCTGAGATGATAGTGATGAAGATCTTTTTTGAAATTAAGATACTGATGAAGATCACCGTGGCGTTTGGATGGCATGCAATGGCGCCATCATGGCGAAACATCGGAAAAATGGGGAGGAGAACCATGCACTTTCCTAAGGTGAGGCAGCGAGAATGGCACATGTATGCATGTAACGCAGGCGCAGCACACACCCAGCTGAAAAGGGATGAGCCTACCCCGGACCCGGAATTGTTCGCATTTGGTAGCATATGCCGAGCATATCCAGATTTCGTCTTCACCTCTTTCCTCTAGTATTTGCAGCATATATATAGGCAGCTTTGGTAGGAGCCTGCAAAGCAAGGTGGTGAGGGAAGAAGAAGGAAGCAAACAGAGCACCATGGCGACTCGGATAGTCGGATCAAGCGTGTGTCCCTGTGTGGTGCGGGAAGAGGGTGAGAATCACAGTGCTGTTCTCCTCTGGCACGAAGGCAGATCAGCCTGCCAGTGATTCAGCCACATGGCTAGGCCACCTGCCCTTCCTTGCCAAAGGAGAATTGCCCTGCCATTCAAGCCCTCTGGTAGATATGTCCAGAGGCGTTAGTTGCCTCGATCTACCTGGAATAAACTCTACATTATATTGGCACTAGGTTTTTCTCTTTCCTTCTGTTTAAGTCATTGGCGTTAACATCGACTTGATAGGAAAGGGAAGCGAGCGTAGGATGCAGCTGACCGAAAACTTTGCCTCAGTTTTGGATTTCATTTTAGAAAATGTTTTTTTAGTTTTGTATGGTAGCCATTTCAAATCAAAAGGAGACTTGCCATCACCATGTTTTTCAAATAGGCGTGATATAGCTAAGTGATATCATATCATATATAGGAAAAAGTCTATTTTTGATCATTCAACTCTTGCCAAAGTTTGGTTTTGACCATCGAACTCCAAAACCGGGTATCTTTGACCATCCAACTATCAAACCGTTCAAATTTGACCATGTAAATATATTTTGATGAGTGGTTTTAACTTTTTTATTTATAATTTAGTCCTTAGATCTTAAAATGATTATTACTTTTTGCTCGTACCTCCGATTTAGGTGATTCTTACGGTCACACGTTCATAATAGTGAGCTTATATTTTAAAATATTTTATACTATTTTATCTCTAATTTTATATTATTCTTATATTGTTTTGTAAAAATAAGAATATAAGAAAAGTAAAATAAAAATTTAGAAAATAATATGAAAAATATTTTAAATGTTAAAGATCATTGTTACAAATGCATGACCACAAACATCACTTAAATCGGAGATACGAGAAAATAATAATAACCATTTTAAGATCCAAGGACTGAACTGTAAATAAAATAGTCCTTTGATCTTAAAATGATTACTATTTTGTTCTCATATCTCCAATTTATTTGGTTATTATGGTCATACTTTGTAATGATGAAGTGTATCTTGTAACATGTTGTTTGTATTATTTTGTAATTATTTGTTTTATTTTTCTTATATTATTGTTTTTTAGACAATAACATAATAGTAATACAACAAATAGTGATAAAATACTATAAAGAACACTTCAAAAGATAAAGCTCACCGTTATGAACACGTGACCAAAAGAATCAGTTAAATCGGAGGTATTAGCAAAAAGTAATCATCATTTTAGTATCTAAGGACTAAAGTGTAAATAAAAAAGTTAAACCACTCATCAAAACAGCTCGATGGTCAAATCTGAATGGTTTTGATAGTTAGATGGCCAAAGATACCCGATTTTAGAGTTTGATGATCAAAATCAAACTTTGGCAAGAGTTAAATGATCAAAAATAGACTTTTTCCTATCATATTCTGGTTGACCAATACAGAACGGCGCAATAATACGGCGGGCTTAACGCTGACCTGAGCATTCTATTAACCTGATGTAAGATCCAACTGTCCAAGCTACAAGGATTTAAAAGGTCTTTAAAAAAGAATAAGTATAGTTCTTCCTTTCATATATTAACTTGGAAAACCCTTGGCGCTGCGTTGCCGCGCTTACATGTTGTGAACTTGTGGTGTTTTTTTTTTGGCATAGGCTTAAGCCATGATGGTCATAGCAGAACAAAATGGTCAGAGAGCATATAATATGAATTATCAGATATCATGTAATACATATGAATTATTATTTTATTATTAAACAGTATTGCTTTGGAAGCAGGGTATGGAAGATCGTGGGACCAGTGGTGGAGAGAACGTATCAGGTGCTCCTACCCTCTCACATACTCCCTTGCTCCCATGATTCATAGGAATTAGGCCTCTTTTGGGAGCGCTCCAAAAACAGTTTCTAGAGCTTTTTTTGCTGAAGTTGTACCAAAACATGCACTCGAGGAGCTATTTTGCCGGCAAGAATCAGAGAGAAGGAGCTGTTTTGTGATGGGAACAACGGAGCTGCTGGGGCTGAAAAACATAGCTCCGTCCGCTCCACTCCTCCCAGGGAGCACGGCCAAAGGGGACCTTAATATAATTCTGCATCAAAGCACTAGTAGTATAATTTTCTGGGAGTATTTTTTAGGCATTGTTGGTGGAGGATCTTGGTTTTGCTCCCAATTATTTTTTTAACAAGGTCTCAAAATCAACTTTTTAAGGCACTCTTGGAGATGCTCTTTCAGCAGGTACACAATCAGTCTAGGTCACTCGGCTAAGCTAATAGCCAAGTTACATAACCAAAATCGAGGCGGGGCCGGCCGCCCGACGGCGGAGCGGCGCACCCCTCCTCCAGCGGCGTGGCGATTAGGGGCCCGAGCTTGGAATGCTCCATGCAACGGCTTTTGGGGTGGAGGTGAAGGAAGGTGGTTGGATTGGAGCGAATGACCTCTGGCGAAGCGGGCCTTGTCCGGCGACAGGCAAGGTTGTCCGCGTTGCTCTTCAATGAGCAGGGCCTTGCTCCCTAACGAGGCATGGCCGGAGGCAAGGCCGAAGGGGCCGTGTGGAAGGCACCGCCGCCGTCGTGGTGGTGCACAAGCTCAGTGGATGTTGGGAGGCTGACCTCTCCCTCCCTCGTGGTTGGCGGCACATACTCGGCGGAGGCAAGGCACTGCTAGCGGGTGCTGGAAACAGTGAGAGACGGGCCTGTGCCACGTCGGAGGTAGCGCAAGTCCGCTCTATGTGCTTGATTTGCCAGAACTTGAATGCTCCGCTCTTTTACCATAGGGGGTTGTGTCCCCTAGTGCAGTCTTTTTTCGGTAAACGATACTCTAGGGTCATTTGCCGCACAGCAATGCGGACAGGGACGGATCTGGTGGTGGGGTGGGGTGAGCTCGAGCCCCAGCCCCAGCCCCCCATCACCTGCTCACCGTCTGAAATCCAATGGAGCCCTCTTAAACTCCTGCTACAAATTTGAGGAGGAAGGAGAAGAGATGAGAGGCTGAAGGAAGAAGAAGAGGAGGAGAGGCTGAAGGAAGAAGAAGATGAAGAGAGCCCATAAAGCTCGATTCTAGATCCGTTCCTGAGTGCAGAGAGCCTAATATTCCTTTTCAAGTGTAATAGCTTTCCACCGGTAATTTCTTGTGCACAATAATACCATCGATTTTCCCATGGAAAAATGTTTTTGTTTTTTTGGGAAACCCCAGGAAATGTTGTTTAGGTAATTGCCTTAAAAAAAGAAGGGCGGCGTGCATGAGGTCCTCCTATCCTGCCGTTCTGACTTCTGCCAGAGCGACGTCATCGTGCTTGATGTGGTTCTTTGGGATGAAGAAGGCAAACATGGCTCAATTTTCAGGCTGCAGACATCCAACTTTCGATTCATGCTTCAAATTGGAGCATAAAACCAAAGGAATTTTCATCGTTGCCCAAATAAGAGAGATCATCATCCCATCAATTTGGAGCAGCAGTGAAGGAACTCGCCTGCAGATCCCCTCTCGTCGGTGTCGGGGAGCATTGGATAGAGGGGCACGACTTTGAATCTCACTGTGAGAGATCATCATCCCATCAATTTGGAGCAGTAGTGAAGGAACTCGCCTGCAAATCCCCTCTCGTCGGTGAGGACCAGGTGTGTCCGGAGACCAGTGGAGGGTCACTCCTTAGTGATGAGTGATTGACAACGTTGTGTGGACTGATGCTTGGCTAAGTGTGCAGGTACAGGTTGCGGTTTGACTCGTGTTGGTGCAGGTGAAGAACAAGCGCGAAAGACCTTAGTCGTGGCGGCCTCCGGGTGATAGAGAGGCAAGTAGGCTTGGTTCGATGGACCCGGGGCCGATGGGGTCAAATGCGAGCCGTGCAGTGCAAGACTAGCGGGCTGAAGTCGTGAACATGGGCCGGTGCAAGGTAGCGGATCGAGGCCGAAGCTTGCACGCGGGGTTTGTTGGTTTGCCCACAAAACCATCGGTGGACGGTTTCTTGGTTTGGGCCGCAAAACCAAGTCCGGAGGCCCGATGCGACGGAGACGGTGATCCGGGAGCGTCGGGAAGCTTCGAGGCGGGGGGCACGTGGCGTGATCGCTGGGTTTGCGTCGATGCGAAGCAAAGCCGCGGTGGAAGCATGTCTGCTCGATGAATACTGGACCATATCACCCCTGAGGGGTGTGTATCTTCTATTTGAGTTGTAGGGGTAGCATGGTCATTTGCCTCCTCCGGTGGACTTCGTATAAATAGCGGAGAGGTGGATGGCATCTCTCTCTCTTGGACTCTAGGGTTTCCTCCCCCGGAAGATTGCTCTGGACTGCTTCTTTTCCTACTATTTCCTTAGGCTAGATTCTTGTAGAGACTCTGTCCTCTGGATGTAGGGAAGCATTCGGCGTTGTGATGATTTCCCCCTCCTAGCTCTTTGTGATTTTCGTGTCATTTTCGGAGCTATTTTTGCGTGTTTTTGTTCTTCGCTCGATTCATTGATTTGAGGGCGTTTCCTCTCGGATTTCTTTGAGGGGATCATGGGTGGATGCCTTGTGCATCTTTGTGTGTGATCTTGACCCATCAAACGCCGGGAAAACCCTTCGATTTGCGAGTTCTTGAAGGAACCCGAGTTCTTGGAGGTTGTTCATGTGATCCGCGATTCCTGGTGATTTAGTGAGTTAGAGGTCGAGATTTTTGGGGCATAGCTTCACCTAGTGACGCTTCTCATCTCCCCCCAAATCTTGTCTCAAGAGCTCTAGCCGTTTGGGAGATCCATCGATTTGCGGAAAAAGTCTCCTCTCTAGGGTTCATAGTCTAAATCATTTTTCTGGTGGTGATTTCTTGATCTTTTGGAGTAGATCTTTTGGGAAAAGCTTCTTTGTGTTGTTGAGAAGCTATGGTTAAAGTTTCGTGATTTTTGGAGATCGTTTGATCGAGTTTTGGATTTTCCTTCCTTCTTTCGCGGGCTGTTTTTCTCTGTTTTCTGGGAGCTGTCGGAACTTCGGACCTGACATAGGTAGTACCGATAACCTGACAGAAAGCTTTTATCAGAAGTACCGACCTTGGGCCGGTAGTACCGATGGTCGGAAGTACCGACCCTGAGTTGGAAGTTTCGATAACTGGTTTTTGACTTACAGAAAGTCTTTTTCGGTAGTTCCGACCATGGGTCGGTAGTTCTGACAAAAACTGTTGTATGTTGGTTGAGCTCGTTCTTTTTCTCGCTTCCTTTTAATCTTGCTTCCGCTTTGTTTCTAAGCTTGTCCTAACTTGTTCCTAGGGTCAGTAGGTCCGTTGTGACTATGTGATCTTGGCAAGGTTGTGTGGGATTCTTTGGAAGTGATTTTGGGGTTTAGGCCGAGTTCTCGAGAAGAATTTTTATCGGCTCCCATTCACTCCCCCCCTCTCTGGTCGCCAATTCGGTCCTTCTATTGGTATCAGAGCCGGTTACAGATCTTCTTGATTCTAACCAGTCTAAGATCCAAAGATGGGCGATTATGGCAAGGGGTTGGGTCCTCCACACTTTGATGGCAAGAATTACCCGATGTGGGAGAGGCGCATGGGCGCGTTTTTGTGTGGGAAGGGAACTCTGATCTGGGAGGTCACTCAGAATCCTCATTATGCCATCCCAGACAGTTTTCTGGTTCCAAGATCGCGGGACATGTGTGAGGCCAACAACAAGGCTGTTGATTACTTGTTCTGTGCTCTCTGTGCCTCGGAGTTCGTGCGAGTGTACGGAGAGAATGTGGCTGAAAAGATTTGGCTCAAGTTGAGAAATGCTCATGTTGGCAATGCCCAAGTGCAAGCCCGTTTGTTTTCCACTTACCGGAGAGAGTACGAGAACTTCACTCATCTCCCCGGTGAGTCGACCGATGCTATGTTTCAGCGCTTCACTAGCATAGTCAACAACATGAGGGCCAATGTGACAGTGCTCCCATACACGGATCATGATCAAGCTATCAAGCTTTTGCATGCCCTGGATAGGTCTGTGTGGAGTGCCAAGGTCGAGGCCATTGAGGAGTCGAGTGTGTATGATACGCTAATTCTTGATGAGTTGTTTTCCAAGCTCAGGTCTTCAGAGGTTGATCGTGGCTTGAGAGCCAAGAGCGAGAGCCCCACTGATCCTCATAGTTTGGCTCTTATCTCAGTATCGAGGACTAACGCTAACTCTTTTGGTTTCTCTTTGTCTTGTCTTGTGTCCTTGCCAAATGAGGACTTTGAGGTGCTGAGCGAGGATGATCTCGCCTTGTTGAACAATAGGTTTGGGCGGATGTATGAGAACCGCAAGAATGCAAGGCGGGGCTCGGGGATGTGCTATCGGTGCGGGAAGCACGGTAACTTCATCGCCGAATGCCTTGAAGCCATGGAGATCAAGAACGACTACAAGGGCAAGCCCAAGCACGACTACAACAAGCACCGCTCCCGGAATGACTACAAGGACAAGTACAAGGACAAGAGTGAGAGAAGGCACAAGAAGAGTAGCGGGTACAAGAAGAAGATGGCTCGAGTGATGGTTGCCGGAGCAAGCGACATCGACTCCACATCAAGCGATGCTTCTTCCGACTCGAGCAGCGAGGAAGAGCAAGATCGGCGTAAGGACAAGCGGCACACGGGCAAGAACTTCACCGGCCTGAGCTTCGTCGCACAAGGAGGCTTTTGCGGCATGGTGCACTCCAAGAAGGGTGGGAAGCACAGCTCGGATTCGAACTCCAACTCCGAGGAAGAGGTACGACATGATCCCAACTTCTTGCTAGAGGATAATGCTAGGCTCAATGAGTTGCTTGATAACTGTGATGATGTGCTTAGGAAGACCAACAAGGAGAAGAGAGAATTTAGATCTCTGTTGGGTGATGCTAAGGACAAGATAGTTGAGCTTGAGTCCTTATTGGTTGATGCTAGAAATGAGATAAGCTCTTTGAAATCTGCTCCTGTTGTGTCCGATGAGATTGATTGTAGTGATTGCAATGTGTTTCTTGCTGATTTGACTGCTCTCAAGGAGAAGCATGCCTCTACTCTTGAGGAACTAGATGTGATTAGGATTGAGTGTGATGAATTGAAATCTAGACCAGCTTTGTTAGGTGCTTGCACTTCATGTCCTGTGTTGCATGCTAGGCTAGATGAATCTCACACTAGAATAGTTTCTCTTGAGGCGGCATTGAAAGCTCCTCTTCCTACATCATGCTCTACCTGTGAATTGCATGCTTTGAAAAACATGGAACTTGCACACTATGTTTATCGTCTGTAGGATGAGAATGATGAATTGAGAAAAATGATGGGGTGGTTATCTGGGCATGAGCCACAATTGAGTTTGATGTTGGCTCAGTTTAGGAGGTTTGATGGTCAGGCGTTGGGGGCTGATAAGTGAGGTGAGAAGAGTGGTGAGGGAGAAGAGAAAGCTGATGAGATTCCTATTCCACCACATACCACACCCATGAACAAATTTGCACCCAAGCCAAACCACCTCAGAAACAAGCTAGACACAACACCAGATCCACCAGTGTTCCCCCACAAATCTGAAAACTACCAAAAACCCATCAAGTTTGCGAGCACCCGGGGAGTGTCTTTGGTGGAAAATCAGGAGAGAAAGCTGTTGAGAAACCTGTAGAGGAGCCACGACCTAAGCCACAGCCGATCCACTTCCATTATCAGTACTGTGGGAGGGATGGGCATAAGGATGAGTTCTGTTTCAGGAGGAAGAGAGATGAGAGGTTTGCTAGGGAGATGGCAAACAAGGACAGGTACCACCCGTCCCATGGGGTGCCTGAGCCTCGTAGAGGGCCTCGACCTAGGGGTGAGGTGTTTGTACGGTCAGTTCCCACTCGTGGAGGTGGAGGTGTGTTTCCTAAGAGAGATAGGTGTTGACGACTGTTAAGTACCTAATTTAGGGCCATCAATCCCTGCATTTTATCATAAGAACTAAGCATCCACACTAGAATAGGGGTTTAAACTAACAATTTCCACGAGTGGCTATGCTAAGTTGAATGCAGGTGTTTAGCATAAGAAATGAAGAGAAAAGACACCCTCATGATCCTAGCAAGTTAGGCTCAGCCAATGAGGGGCTGCATGCAAGTATCCCCTGGATCCATGACATCACCAATCCAAGGGAGGAAGCCTCGGTGAATCAGAAGCCTCCATGCAGGCATCACATGGATCCCATGGCCTACCAGAGCGCCTAAACTGCCTCCAAACCACGTGGACACCGGGAACCAACCTCAGGACCCACAGGACAGCCACCACGCGAAAGCACACCCCGAGTGGGGCCCACAGGGGGTCGGCCGACCCCACAGGTCGGCCGAACCGACCTTGTGGCGCCCACTTAGGGGCTTCCATGTGGTGTTCGGTCATTGGTCCTAGAAGCTATCCCCGGGGTGTTTGGGTGCTCTCACGCCGGTTGCACAAGCCTATAAATAGGAGAAGAGGGGGGGGGGTAAGAAGAGGATGAGCACACTTGAAGCCATTTCTCACCTTTGCCTCTTTCTCTCTCTCTCTCACTCTCTCTTGGTGGAGGTGAAACCTCATCCCACCATGAGTATGTGTGTGTGGAGGATCTAGACTAGGTGGTGCTAGGTAGAGAGGAGTGTGTGGATGAGTAGAGGTGAGGTGGTGATGATCCGTTCATCATCCATCGTCCCCTTGTATCTCGTGAGCGATGCTGTTCTTCATTTAGACTAAAGTGAGTATTTCAGTATTCTCTATTTAGACTAAAGTGGTTCTCATGCATGAATGAGTTGTTCTTGAGTTCTTCGTTCGTTCATCATTTAGAGGCTCACGTTCTTCATGAACGTGTCTCCTCGATCTAGTTGACGAGCAAGTAATTCATACTTTTGCGTTTGTTCATAAGTTAGAGGCTCGTGTTCTTCATGAACACGACCCTAGATCTTCTGTTATCATCGCATAAGTTTGCATCTCGTTTGTGTGATTGCCTGTCTATTAGAATATAGTGAAGCTCATGCATATCTGATTTAGATCAAGTATCAATCATATCTCCTCGCGCGAATCGATTCAGTGATGAGTAAGGTCTAGCTCAACCTCGCGGGTTCGTCGCTTCGTATTTATACGGAGTGCTATAGTGTTTCTACGGGACGTCAAACGTAGTCGTGCTATAGTAGTAGTCGGTGGTGTAGACGTGGTGTCTAGACTGCTGGTTATCCTTCGAATGCCCTGTATCCCACGGTTTGTCTTGGGGTAGGCCGCGGTAGTGACAGCCGTTAGACCCTCTGAAATCCCTCACGTTCAGATACAGCGTGTAGGCAACCCTTTGCCGTGAACCAACTGTTATAGTCAGGAGGGGCCGGTGTCCGAAGCGAGATCTTATCCGAGCTTGTTCCTCTCTAGAGTCGAGAACCTACAGGAGACTTCATGTCACTCACCTACCTCAGCAGGGATTGTGTACCCTTGGATAGTCACTCGTAGAGTCACCCATACCGTTCCTTGGATTCGATACCCTTGGGAATACTCCTGAGGTGAAGTGCTACAACGGTGTATCCGTGTGCTTGCGGATTCGTTCGCACCCGTCAGTATACCCGGGTGATTCTTACACGCTCACGCTAACCCGGCGCCATAGTGGTGACATTAAGAAATACCAACAAGCATTTCTGGCGCCGTTGCCGGGGAACAGTTGTCGAGAATCTACGAACCCGACTATCCTCGTATCTTTTGTGTTTCTTTTGTTTCTACCTTTGCCCCCGCTATCCCAGGAAGGTTATCCTTGTACACACCTTCCGCCCATTTTGAGTGAAACCATGGAATCAACTCTCTGGAGACAACCCACTCTTCTAACACCTTGTATGGTTCACCCATCTCTCATGAAGCTAGTTGAGGAAAAACCCTTCTCTGGGATGAGTCATGAGAATCCCTATGATCACGTAAGAGACTTTGAGCAATTGTGTTCCACCCAAGGTAAAACTGGGGCAACACAAGATGTTCTTAAGAGGAACCTGTTTCCGTTCTCCCTCTCTGGGGAAGCGAAATCTTGGTACCATTGTTTTGGTTGCAACCACCTACGCTGGGAGGAATTGAGAGCATCTTTTTGCACTCGATTCTTTCCGCTACGGCACAACGTTTCCTTAAGAATGGCGATCCTCAGTTTCAAACAAAGGGAGAAGGAAACCTTAGGCATGGCATGACATCGTTTTGCCTCTTTGGTTGAAGCTTGCCCAGTCATTGGTCTGCCCGACCCAGTGCTTTTGCAGCATTTCCGGTTTGGTTTACGAAGAGATTGTGGCATGATGCTTGATGCCATTTCGGGAGGCACCTTTGTGCTCTTAGGGCCAGAACAGGGACTGGAAATTTTAGGAGAAATCCGAGATTTCAGCTCCCCACCTGACTCGAATGACGAGGTAGCCAAACGAGAAAATGTCGAGTTACCTAAGCCAATCCTCGAGAGAGCCCGAGCTTATATGCCAAATTTCTCTATGCTCTGGTCGAAGGTATCACTCCTCACTGGCAGGAATCTATGGGAAAGAGCACTTAGTGCAAATTCTGCCCCTAGATTCCCCTATCATTTCTTCTCTTAAAACCCGGCCTTCGAGACTTAGTCTCGAGGGAAGGAGGAGGGTAGTAGTCGAGGAAGAAGAATCGTTCCTGGCGGGGACGATCACTTCAACCTTGCCCGCAACTCTCCAGGGGAGGTCACGATGGATGTTTTTCGTGCTTCATGTCAAGGCTCAATCCGAAGTGCCGCCACACTGAGGGTTATGCTAAGACAGGAGCCCTCGCGCAGTGAAACTTCCATATCTTTGGCTTGCGGAAGCGCGAACTTATATCCGGTCTAGTTGAGCAATCTATCTCTTTATCTTAAGTTCAGCTAAGACCGATGCCGATCAAGTCAAGTGGATGTAAATCCTACTCTTCACTTCTTGACCTGATCGATGCCTTGTGGGAGTGTGGTTACATACCTATCTTTTACACTTCCGTTGGAAGCTTGGGTTAACTTTTGTGTCATCCCACTTAGGTGAGGGTGAGGTCCTTTGTCAACCCAAGGAGAGGATGAACTAGCAAGTTCATCACTCTCGACCTTCAGCTCGAATGATCGTTCGACCCATAAACTTTCACTCACTCAATCTGAGGTTCGATCATACTTGAGTTCTAGAGGTGAAAGCTTCACTCTTAGAGCACTCTAGGCTTTAGGCCCGGATTTTGTGCTCAACTCCATCACCTCTATCATCTCTCGTCCGTAGTGCTATAGCCTTGCTAGCTGCGCTCTCCTCCTAAGGTTACCCATCATAGTTCCCTTAGGATGGTTGTGAGGATCACCTCTGTTTCACCATATATACAGTTGGCATCGTACATATGCAGTAACCATGCAGGAAAGAAAATACATCCTATCATAAAGAAACCTGCAAGGAGGACCACAGGGCAGAGTAGGAAGATATCATCAGGAGAAAATGGACGATATGAACAAGAGGGCAACAATGACTCTTCATCCAGGTATGAGTTCAGGTAAAATCCCCAAGTTGAGCTATTAAGGTATAAAGAGGTTTAAGTAAAGTTGTTTGGGGTGGAAGGCAGTATTATGCCCGAAATCCCATTCTAGCCCTTGCTGAAGCCTCCGACCTTAGAATTGGTGGGCCACCTGATCCAGAGACCCTGAGCCCTGCAGGAGCCCACATGCCGAAGCAGAGGCCCAGCAGAGCCCAGATGGGCTCGGCCGACCCCCTAGGTCGGCCGACCCACTAGGGCCGCCGCCGCCTCTCGTTTTTCGTGTGCGCACTCTTTCGTCCTCCAGAAACCCTTTCCTCACCGCGTGACGGAGTTTTGCGTCGCGTAGAACCCCTGCCTCCCCTGCTTGCCTTCCTCGCTCACCATCGCGGCAGTCCTCATGGCCGACAAAAGCCTTGTCCCTTTCGCCGCGGCACCCTCCTCCAGTGAACCCGTTGAGGGGGATGTCCCTGCCATTGCTGCATCACCCACAGGGGTGGCACCTATGGAGGTCGTGTGCATCTTCGAGGTGCCACCGCTCGCCTCCCGTCCTCCGGTTGGGAACCAAGGACCGAGGGCTACCATCGACAAAACTTCAGAGCTCAAGGGGATGGCTGTCCCGCCCTTCACACCCCCGGTTCCACGCACTTCCGGCCAATCTGCCTCGCCCGGGAAAGCGAGAAAGCCGCGGGGGTGTGCCAGCAGCCCCTACCAGAGGAAGGTGGATGTCCGGCCACGACCCACAGCAACTCCGCCACCTCTGGTGGTTCCACCACCTCGGCTCAACATTCCGGGAGCCTCCGGAGTGAGAGGCAGTTCGGCCCCTGCTGTGCCATCATCGCCTCCACCAGTCTCTCAGCCTGGGAAGCCTAGGTTTGCTAGCCCAGATAGCACCAGCAGGAAGAGCAGTCGTGCACCTTCGACTTTGAAGGAAACCAATGAAGAATTTGAGTTGGGCAGCAGCTCCACACCACGGGCATCCAGGAAGTCGAGGGAGAGGACTCGGGCGCCCGAGCGATCTCCTAAGACTCCCACTGCAGCCAGGATGACCCCACTAGTGGAGGAACTAGGCAGGGAGTGCGAGAAGCTGAAGACCATCAGTGCGGAGCAGAAGGTGGATCTCGCTGAGCTTAGAGATGACCTCCGCGATCTTCGCCGTGGCCTGTGCACCAAGATGAGGCGCCTCTTCGTGGCCACAGGGCACGAGGACCTCTATGATGCTGAGTAGAGGGTCGTGCCCCGCCTTTATTTCCCTTTATAGGCGCTTAGTTAGGTTTAATTTATTTTCCTTAATTCATTTCCCTTCCAATCATTTCCTTTATTTCCATCATTTGTGTAAGCGCCTATTTCTTCATTAGTGAACTTGAATGAATAATTTTGGCTCCACCGGTCATGTAACCCGGTTGAGTCACTTGTGTGTTAGCTATTTTTATTTTTGCTTTTGCTTTTTGTATCGAAGAACTGCACCCAGGTACAAAATAGTGTGGGGGAGAGTTGCACTCTCCAAACGCGAACATAATGGATCATTATTGCACCCACACTATGCTCACACAGCGCTTACGATCGACCACGCTTGGAGAACCTGAACGGGACATGCATTCGTGCGCATCATAGGAATCCCCGTCTGGTCCACACAAGAAACCAGCGCTGGTTTGCATCTCTTCCTTATTTCACCATGATTTCTGAGTTTGTACGCTCATGCTTGATAAATTCTCCATAAATCAACTCAAGAAATCTATGGTAATGCTTACTCCATGCCTAGGGTTGACATGCGTAAGTTTTATTCCTCGTTTATAACCTTGAGGCTTGTGAACAATATCATCATAAGGAAAACATGCTTATCTAAGTAGTTGACAAGTGAGAAATGACTTGAGGACATGATCTTAACTCTGTTGGTTCTAGCCTTTGGGATAATTTTGTTTTCGAAAAAAAAAGCTCTTGCAAAGCTCCTCTTTGATGTGCCACCGTCCTACCAAAGCCATATGATGTTTTTTGTGGGAAACCTTATACTCATATGCTGCTTATTATTGCATTGAGCTTTGTCAAATTCTGTGACCCTTGTGAGAATTCCTTTCATTACTTTCATGGTCAAGATTCATATGCACACCACCATATTCCCCTTGCTATGCTTCTACCCTGGAAGTTAGCATTGTATCATTCATCCATTCCGAGAAAATAAGGCTCCATATGTGTCGATATCTCCCTCTTAGTTTTGTTACACAAGAGGCATGGCTATCGAAAAAATGAAATATATGGACACATGAAGGTCCACACATAAAAAAAGTATAGAAATAGCCATGATCTCAAAAGATTCTTATACAAAAGGGAGAATCATGCAAAAAAAAGGAGTTCCATAACCTAGATGGTGATAACTAGTATCCATTCCGGAGCTAGTGTCCACCTCACCATCAACCAACATTCATCATACATGTATGGTAATATCTAGCACCCATCCTGGGCCTAGTATCCACCTTACCATACTCACCGTACCCATACACGTGCACATCTTGATCTGATCGTATGATTTGATTTTCTCTGTGGATCTAGTTTTTGACTTTGCAATATATGTGATACAAGTATGCTTTACCTTTATCCTACCCTGAGCTCCAAATACAGCCATTATTAGAAGTAGGGTGAAGACAGGCAATCTAATGCCTTGTTGAGGATATATACACTTTGAGCGATCTGAGAGAATCAAAGAAGGAGGGCAAAGCAGTTCTTTTTCTTTAAAAATTATTAAGAAAACCCCAAGTGCTGACCAACAGGTGCTTAAGAGACTTGATTCATGGTCATTCCTCTTATCAACTACCCAAGATGGCATTGTAGCCAATCCACAGGGTTCACAAGAGCAAGGTACGACCTGGAATAACTCCTATGTTTGTTTCATACCTTTGGTTTAAACCCATGTGACCTCCCTTTCGCTCGAGATGAGCAAAGGGCAAGTGTGGGGGAGTTGTTGACGGCTGTTAAGTACCTAATTTAGGGCCGTCAATCCCTGCATTTTATCATAAGAACTAAGCATCCACACTAGAATAGGGGTTTAAACTAACAATTTCCACGAGTGGGTATGCTAAGTTGAATGCAGGTGTTTAGCATAAGAAATGAAGAGAAAAGACACCCTCATGATCCTAGCAAGTTAGGCTCAGCCAATGAGGGGCTGCATGCAAGTATCCCCTGGATCCATGACATCGCCAATCCAAGGGAGGAAGCCTCGGCGAATCAGAAGCCGCCATGCAGCCATCACATGGATCCCATGGCCCACCAGAGCGCCTAAACTGCCTCCAAACCACGTGGACACCGGGAATCGACCTCAGGACCCACAGGACAGCCACCACGCGAAAGAACACCCCGAGTGGGGCCCACAGGGGGTCGGCCGACCGCACAGGTCGGCCGAACCGACCTTGTGGCGCCCACTCAGGGGCTTCCACGTGGTGTTCGGTCATTGGTCCTAGAAGCTATCCCCGGGGTGTTTGGGTGCTCTCACGCCGGTTGCACAAGCCTATAAATAGGAGAAGAGGGGGGTAAGAAGAGGATGAGCACACTTGAAGCCATTTCTCACCTTTGCCTCTTTCTCCCTCTCTCACTCTCTCTTGGTGGAGGTGAAACCTCATCCCACCATGAGTGTGTGTGTGTGGAGGATCTATACTAGGTGGTGCTAGGTAGAGAGGAGTGTGTGGATGAGTAGAGGTGAGGTGGTGATGATCCATTCATCATCCATCGTCCCCTTGTATCTCGTGAGCGATGTTGTTCTTCATTTAGACTAAAGTGAGTATTTCAGTATTCTCTATTTAGACTAAAGTGGTTCTCATGCATGAATGAGTTGTTCTTGAGTTCTTCGTTCGTTCATCATTTAGAGGCTCACGTTCTTCATGAACGTGTCTCCTCGATCTAGTTGACGAGCAAGTAATTCATACTTTGTGTTTGTTCATAAGTTAGAGGCTCGTGTTCTTCACGAACACGACCCTAGATCTTCCGTTATCATCGCATAAGTTTGCATCTCGTTTGTGTGATTGCCTGTCTATTAGAATATAGTGAAGCTCATGCATATCTGATTTAGATCAAGTATCAATCACATCTCCTCGCGCGAATCGATTCAGTGACGAGTAAGGTCTAGCTCAACCTCGCGGGTTCATCGCTTCGTATTTATATGGAGTGCTATAGTGTTTCTACGGGACGTCAGACGTAGCCGTGCTATAGTAGTAGTCGGTGGTGTAGACGTGGTGTCTAGACTGCTGGTTATCCTTCGAATGCCCTGTATCCCACGGTTTGTCTTGGGGTAGGCCGCGGTAGTGACAGCAGTTGGACCCTCCTAAATCCCCCACGTTCGGATACAGCGTGTAGGCAACCCTTTGCCGTGAACCAACTGTTATAGTCAGGAGGGGCCGGTGTTCGAAGCGAGATCTTATCCGAGCTTGTTCCTCTCTAGAGTCGAGAACCTACAGGAGACTTCACATCACTCACCTACCTCAGCAGGGATTGTGTACCCTTGGATAGTCACTCGTAGAGTCCCCCATACCGTTCCTTGGATTCGATACCCTTGGGAATAGTCCTGAGGTGAAGTGCTACAATGGTGTATCCGTGAGCTTGCGGATTCGTTCGCACCCGTTACTATACCCGGGTGATTCTTACATGCTCACGCTAACCCGACGCTATAGTGGTGACGTTAAGAAATACCAACAATAGGCGTGTTGGGTTTGGGCGTGGTGAGTTGGCTAGACGTACTCCTTCTCGTGACCGTTACGAGTTTGGGAGGCACGATCGGAGCTTTGGGTCTTAGATGGACTACGGGCCACGTTTTCCCCCTCGTGGTGCGTGTACTCCTCCAGTGAGACGTGACAGGTCCTTTGGTGGTAGGCATGAGAGGGCTCCACCTAGAGGCTTTGGTAGGATGGACTTTGCTAACCCTTCTTTTGAGCAAATGGCTCGACACTGGTTTGACTACTTTGGTAGTAACCCCAGTGTTGAGTCGCTTGCTCATTCTCGTTCTCATTTTTGATTGTAGGTGGGAGGCTTGGAGGACTTTTGGTTGATCGACTCCGGTTGTTCACGTCACATGACCGGAGATCGTGGGTGGTTCTCCAGCCTCACCCCGGTGTGTACGAGGGAGTACATCACTTTCGGGGACAATAGGAGAGGACGAGTGCTTACTGAAGGTATGGTGAAGGTGAGTAACAAGGTGACCTTAAGAAGTGTGACTTTGGTCAAGTCACTTGGTTTTAACTTGTTGTCAGTATCTCAGTTACTTGACGAAGGGTTTGAGGTTTGTTTTAAATCGGGCGCTTCTCATGTGCTTGATTCTCGAGGCGATCTTGTCTGTACGATCATCCCCGAGGGTCAAATCTTCCGTGCTGATTTTTTCCCAGTCTGTTGGTCCTCCTCGATGCTTTGTTGCTGGCGTTTCGGCCGAGCTTTGGAAATGGCATAGGAGGTTGGGACACTTTAGCTTTGAGTTGCTTTCCCGCTTGAGTGGTCTTGATCTTGTCCGAGGATTGCCCAAGTTGAAATTCGAGAAGGATTTGGTTTGTGTTTCTTGTCGGCATGGAAAGATGGTTGCTGCTTCTCATGCCCCTCTGACTGCGGTCATGACCGAGCGACCTTGTGAGCTGTTGCACATGGATTTGGTTGGGCCAGCTCGTGTTCACTCTGCGGGTGGGAAGTGGTATGTTCTTGTTGTGGTTGATTTTTCGAGGTACTCTTGGGTTTTCTTTTTGGAGGATAAGAGCGAGGCATTTGGCTTTGTTCGGGACTTGATCTTGAGGTTCAAGAATGAGAGACATGGTGATGCCATTCGAGCTATATGCAGTGACAATGGCACGGAATCTAAGAATTCTCATTTTGATACCTTTTGCAGTGATCTTGTTCTTGATCATCAGTACTCTTCTCCATACGTCGCTTGCCAGAATGGCGTAGTGGAGAGGAAGAACCGGACCCTTTGTGAGATAGCCAGGACGATGCTCGATGAGCATAGGACTCCTAGGCGCTTCTGGGCCGAGGCGGTCAATATCGCTTGCTATGTCTCAAATCGCATCTTCCTTCGTGCTTTCTAGAAGAAGACCTCTTTCAAGAAGAAGACCTCTTGCGAGGTAACCTTCGACGAGACACAACCATGTAGCTCTTCTGCTTTTGAGTGTGCAGGTGATGAGGAGATTGGAGCGAGGATCTTTGAGGATGAGCAGGATGGAGATGGAGATGGAGATGAAGACGATGATGAAGGTGATCCTCCCGTGGCTGATCGTGTACGTGCTACTTCCACTACTACGACGACGATCGAGGATGGTCCATCCCCTACACCCACTACGACTGAGGCTGTTCGAGTGGAGGCTGCTGCTGAGGGGGAGATTGTGTCCAGGCGAGAGGCTCCCCGGCATGTACAGGTGGATCACCCACCGATGACGATCATAGGTGACCTTCATGAACGCACTACATGGTCAAGGTCAAGGAACACTTCTCATTTCGCTCATTCTGCTTTTGTCGCTTCTTTTGAGCCTAAAGATATTCGACACGCTTTGTCTGACGAGAATTGGGTGAATTCCATGGATGAAGAGTTGGAGAATTTTGAGAGAAACCAAGTCTGGGTGCTAGTCGGTCCATCACCAAATTGCCGTCCCATAGGTACCAAGTGGGTGTGGAAGAACAAAGAGGGTGAGAATGGGATGGTTGTGAGAAACAAGTCAAGGTTGGTAGCTCAAGGGTTCAACCTGAAAGAGGGCATAGATTATGAGGAGACATTTGCTCCTGTGGCCCGTTTGGAGGCACTTAGGATCCTTCTAGCCTTTGCCGTGGCTAAAGGGTTCAAGTTGTACCAAATGGATGTGAAGAGTGATTTCTTGAATGGGGTGATAGAGGAAGAAGTGTATGTGAGGCAACCCCTGAGGTTTGAGAGCGAGAAATACCCACACCGTGTATACAAACTCCAGAGAGCGCTCTATGGGTTGAAACAGGCACCGAGGGCTTGGTATGGCAGGTTGAGTGGCTTTTTGCTGAGTAAGGGGTTTGTGATGGGCACAGTTGATAAGACCCTGTTTCTCCTTAAGCATGGAAATGACCTTTTGATTGTTCAGATTTATGTGGATGACATAATCTTTGGTGGCTCTTCTCATGATCTTGTTGCCGGATTTGCAGATGACATGAGCAGGGAATTTGAGATGTCCATGATGGGTGAGCTGCAGTTTTTCTTAGGACTCCAGATCAAGCAGTGCAAGGACGGGACGTTTGTACATCAGGCGAAGTACACCAAGGACATGGTGAAGAAGTTTGGCATGAACGATTCCAAGCCACTGACTACACCGATGAGTACCACTACGGCTTTGGACGCGGATGAAGATGGCAAACCCGTGGACCAGAAGGAGTACCAGAGCATGATCGGCTCCCTCCTCTACTTGACGGCGACGAGGCCGGACATACAGTTCAGTGTGTGTCTGTGCGCTCGTTTTCAGGCTTCACCGAGGACTTCACATCGGCAGGCCGTCAAGCGGATTTTCAGGTACTTGAACTACACTCCTGAGGTTGGTCTTTGGTATTCTGCCTCCTCGACACTCAGAATTCACGGGTACTCTGATGCTGATTTTGCTGGGTGTCGATTGGACCGCAAGTCTACCTCTGGGTGTTGCCAGTTTCTTGGTTCTTCTTTAGTCTCTTGGTCGTCTCGCAAGCAATCCAGTGTTGCCCAGTCCACCAGAGAAGCCGAGTATGTAGCTGCTGCTAGTTGTTGTTCCCAGCTTTTATGGATGACCTACACTATGAGCGATTTTGGTGAGGTGTGCTCCCAGGTTCCACTCTTTTGTGACAGCACCAGTGCCATAAGTGTAGCCAAAAACCCAGTTCTTCACTCCAAAACGAAACACATAGAAGTGAGATACCACTTTCTGAGGGACAATATTGAGAAGGGAAACATATCCTTGTCCTATGTACCTACCCAAGATAAGCTAGCTGACATATTCACCAAACCACTTGACCAAGTCACTTTCACTCGTTTGCGGGGTGAACTTGGAGTGTGCTTTCCTTTCTAGCTGGGTCTTGGAGCTTCTCATGTATATATGTGATATATGTTTCATTTTGTTGCATTCCATGCATACATTTTACTTTCTGTACAAAATCTTGTAGGATAGCCATCTTTGGATCACTTGTGCTAGGAACAAGCTTCTCTTATATACATTGATCATTGATGTGCTATATGTGTGATATGTGCATGTTTGGTAAATGGTGATGTGAATGCTATGCTCTTGATGGTTTTGCCATATATGAATGATGAGATAGCTTTATGTTTGTGAAAATGATAAAATTGCTTCACTCATGAGTAGAAACTTGTCTATGCTCAATTTGTGCTCAAATGCCTATATCATGTTTAGTTTGTACTTGAGTATCATGTTCTCTTTGCTTGGTGTCAAAGACTTTTTTGTCATTGTAAATGTTTAGCCCATTTGTTTACTTGTGGAGGAGCCTAAGCTTCTTTTTACCGCAAAGGCATTTCATGTACCATGTTTAAACTTGAAAATGAAATTGGTGTATGAATTGCCTTATGCTTGAAAAATGATCTCTTAATCATGTTCTTATGTTTTGATATTCATATCTTGGGTGCTAAACCGCTGCATGTTGTCTACCATGAGAAGTCTCATTTTAAGAAGTAGACACATGGCTCGGTGGCTTTAACCTGACTTGAGTAGCTTGTGGGCGTTTACCATGATCTTGTGATGAGAATTTGTGATCTTGTATAAACTTTGGATGATCTAGTGTATTTGTGTTCAAATTGCTATGGATAGGGCTTTGCTCATGAGATGAATGTTTCTTTGTAAAAAATGTGCTTAAAATTGCTTTTGGCCATGTCACATGTTTATATGTCTCTACCTTCTTGATGGCAATGTGCTAACTACACCATATCTATGTTGCTTGCTCTATGTCTCATGTGTAGCATTTTGTTGTGCTCTTTGTATATTTGAGAAGCTTGTTAGATTGTATATATGCTTTGACATGCATCTTTCATGAAAATAAGGGGAAGAGTTTCATATACCTTGATTCATGCATTGTCAACAAGGGGGAGAATTTTGGGAGATATGTATGATAGGGGAGATTTTGTGGAAAATTGGTATGCATTTGAGAGATGTTGCATGTGAGGAGAAAAATTGAGAAGAAGAGGGTGCATTTGCTCAGGGGGAGTTTGCATATGTGCAGGGGGAGCTCCTTTGGTTTGCCTGAGTTTTGTGCTTTATGGTGTGCTCTTTGTGAGCTTTGTTTTGTCTCGGCTGTGTTGAGCCGTTGCCCTTGCCTTAGGGGGGCGAAACTTGGGTTGGCGAGTGATAGTGTTTTCGCTTGTTCTTTGGCTTTGGATCACTTGCTTGCATGTTTGTGTTCGTGGTTGTTTTCTTTTCTTTTTCTCTATGATGATTACTATGGGTGTTGTCAATGTACTCATCAAGGGGGAGATTGAGGACCAGGTGTGTCCTAAGACCAGTGGAGGGTCGCTCTTTAGTGATGAGTGATTGACAATGTTGTGTGGGCTGATGCTTGGCTAAGTGTGCAGGTACAGGTTGCGGTTTGACTCGTGTTGGTGCAGGTGAAGAACAAGCGTGAAAGGCCTTAGCCGTGGCATCCTCCGGGTGATGGAGAGGCAAGTAGGCTTGGTTCGATGGACCCGGTGGCCGATGGGGTCAAATGCGAGCCGTGTAGTGCAAGACTAGCGGGCTGAAGTCGTGAACATGGGCCGGTGCAAGGTAGCGGATCGAGGCCGAAGCTTGCACGCGGGGTTTGTTGGTTTGCCCACAAAACCATCGGTGGACGGTTTCTTGGTTTGGGCCGCAAAAGCAAGTCCGGAGGCCCGATGCGACGGAGACGGTGATCCGGGAGCGTCAGGAAGCTTCGAGGCAGGGGGCACGTGGCGTGATCGCTGGGTTTGCGTCGATGCGAAGCAAAGCCGCGGTGGAAGCGTGTCCGCTCGATGAAGACTGGACCATATTGCCCCTGAGGGGTGTGTATCTTCTATTTGAGTTGTAGGGGTAGCATGGTCATTTGCCTCCTCCGGTGGACTTCGTATAAATAGCGGAGAGGTGGATGACATCTCTCTCTCTCTCTCTTGGACTCTAGGGTTTCCTCCCCCGGTAGATTGCTCTGGACTGCTTCTTTTCCCAGTATTTCCTTAGGCTAGATTCTTATATAGACTCTGACCTATGGATGTATGGAAGCATTCGACGTTGTGATAATTTCCCCCTCCTAGCTCTTTATGATTTTCGTGTCATTTTCGGAGCTATTTTTGGGGCATAGCTTCACCTAGTGACGCTTCTCATCTCCCCCCAATTCTTTTCTCAAGAGCTCTAGCCGTTTGGGAGATCCATCGATTTGAGGAAAAAGTCTCCTCTCTAGGGTTCATAGCCTAAGTCATTTTTCTGGTGGTGATTCCGTGATGTTTTGGAGATCTTTTGGGAAAAGCTTCTTTGTGTTGTTGAGAAGCTATGGTTGAAGTTTCGTGATTTTTGGAGATCGTTTGATCGAGTTTTGGATTTTCCTTCCTTCTCTCGCGGGCTGTTTTTCTCTGTTTTCTGGGAGCTGTCGGAACTTCCGACCTGACACAGGTAGTACCGATAACCTGACAGAAAGCTTTTATCGGAAGTACCGACCTTGGGCCGGTAGTACCGATGGTCAGAAGTACCGACCCTGAGCCGGAAGTTCCGATAACTGGTTTTTGACAGACAGAAAGTCTTTTTCGGTAGTTCCGACCATGGGTCGGTAGTTCCGACAAAAACTGTTGTATGTTGGTTGCGCTCGTTCTTTTTCTCGCTTCCTTTTAATCTTGCTTCCGCTTTGTTTCTAAGCTTGTCCTAACTTGTTCCTAGGGCCAGTAGGTCCATTGTGTCTACGTGATCTTGGCAAGGTTGTGTGGGATTCTTTGGAAGTGATTTTGGGGTTTAGGCCGAGTTCTCGAGAAGAATTTTTATCGGCTCCCATTCACTCCCCCCCCTCTCTGGTCGCCAACTCGGTCCTTCAGTCGGTGTCGGGGAGCATTGGATAGAGGGGTACGGCTTTGAATCTCACTGTCGATGCCTCGCCGCTCTATTGAGTTGCATGGACAAATCCGTTCAACTCAAAAATTGAAGTGTAATTAATTTAATTAACGCAACCACCAGGATTCGAACTCGAGAGCTCTGACTCTGATACCATATTGAGTTGCATATACCAACCAGTTCAACCCAAAAACTTAACCTTACGAGGAAATGTGGGCAATTCACTTATACTTCAACACACCCCATGAGGCGCCCACAAGTGGACAACGCCGGGGCGGACCCTAATGACACGTTGTTTCGACCTGCCCAATCTGCTTCCGGACCTAAGATGCTGCAGCCTGTCCTCGTGGGCTGTCGACGACGACATTGTGGCCGCCGCCGGCGCGCCGCTGCTGCCCTGCCGGGGAAGGGATGGGAGGCTTGGTTATGGGGGACGAGGTCAGTGACGAAGTCCAATCGATCGAGATGGCCCCGACATCCATCCTTTTTAGAGAAGAGTTTGAAAAAAACAATTCTTTCTCAAAACAATATATTGGGGGTTACACCAAAATTTTATTTTTTTTCAAAAATATATCAACTCACGTCATAACACTAATAATTATTTGTCAATATTTCAATGCAGACCACATCATCATAATTATTAAATCCATTAGTTAGGCTGCCCATCTACAAGGAGGATTCAAATAAGTGAATTGGAAGAGATGAAGCTCAAAGTTTATGAGAGTGCAACCATCTACAAGGAAAGAATGAAGAGATGGTATTTTAAAAGGCTTCGAGCAAAAGAATTCAAAGAAGGTGACAAGGTTCTTCTCTATAACTCAAGGTTCAAAATATTCGGAAAAGGGAAGTTGAAGAGCAAATGGGATGGACCGTACGTCGTCCACTCGGTCTCGCCAAATGGAGCGGTAACAATCATGGATGTTAAAGGAGATCAATATGTGGTTAATGGTCAACGACTGAAGGTTTTTCTTGAACAAGACATCGTGCCCATCGACTACATTGATATATATCACATGGAGGACGAGCCCGGGCGTCAAGCCTAAGACGTAAAACAAGGTAAGTTTTCTGTAAATAAGTTTTTGTTTTTCTTTTTATATTTATTTCGAGTCCTTTTCGTATTTTTTAGCTAGATCTTCCACCACCTAGGCTAGTATACACAAAACATAGAGGGCCGCAAAAGATGGGCCGCGGGGGCCCGAAACAAGGGGCTGGCCAGCCGGCCCATGCCGACCGGCCTAGTACCCCCTCTGTGTCGGTTTCCGCCCATTTTTCTCTGGGACGCGGTTCGGTGTATTTCCTTTTCTTGCCTACCTTTTTAGGAGCTACAAAAATAGGCAAGGACAGATTTCAGCCGAATCTTTCCTGGGATATTTAAGGATGCATGGGGAACTCGAGAATTGCATCTCATTTGCAATCTCCAACCTCCACGAAAACACCCAAGCACCCATGGCGACCTCGGGCAGCACCAAAGGGAAGGAAGTGGTGAAGGCAACCATGGAAGTAGAAGCACGCCTCCCCTCTCCAACACCGGCGACCGAGGAGCTTCACCGGTGCGCTATGGTGCCCAAGCTCAAGGAGGAGGTGAAGAGGACCGCGCGGATTCGTTGCGAAGGGCGTATACCAACAAGGCAAATGGCTGGCCGAAATCCGTGGGTTGAAGAGGTGAAGGAGAAGGCCGCTACTCCCGTACGCCACTCAAAGAGGCTCTTAGGGATGAAGAGATAGAATTATAAAGAGAAGACCCCTGAGCCGGCGGAGATATACGGAGATAGCGACTACTCCGATGATCGGAGCCCTAGCTCGTTGGCAGCCGGTGGTAGAGAGGATAACGACCTCTACGTGTGGGAGGAGGTGCCCAAGGAGGAGCCGGAGGATCACCACGAGCATGGCTGTCAGGGGTTGAGACCTGGACAGATCCGCTAGGGGGTTACCCTAGAGGTTTGTAGGTTAATGGAGGATCGGGACCTAAGAGCGTAGGTGGTTATGCATGGGATGCACACGGAGCTAGGCGAGTATGGCGGTGATGAACAAGGAGACAAGGGTTTATACTGGTTCGGGCCTCCGGAGAGTAATATCCTACGTCCAGTTGTGGTGGATTATGCGAGGATGAAGATGAGTTGTCCCTGTGCATGGAGCCCTAGGCCGCCTTATATGGGGGGACGGGCTAGGGTTTGCATGCGCAGGTCGGTTGACTCGTGTCGGGGTCGGTTACAACTGTGGGAAGCTTATCTCTCAGATTACAAGGAGTATCCCGTGATACTCGGAGCTACAGGTGGCGGCGCATCAGGTCACCATGTCTTGACTTGCACGCCAAGGCTTCGTGGGTCTTTCGGGATTCTGATCAGGTCGCTGGGCCCACTTGTAAGGTCGGCGGGTCTTCTAGAAGGTCGGGTCCACATGTCAGGGGTCCCTGGGACCCTGGCCGGTGGGGACCCATGGGTACCCATATCTCTCAATGGCGAAGGAGGCAACCTAGACGGTGATGACGATCCGGACAACGGAGACGACGGAAGCAACAATGATCTGGCGGAAGAGCACAATATATGTTGCGCAGCATGCCGCAACGCTATAGCGGAGCTCTTCTCTTCCCTTGTTGAGTGCTTCCACACCATCAACGCCATGCAACAAAGGATCGAGGATTTGGAGCGTGTGGTGGAAGATGACTTTAAGTTCCTTAACCGGAATATAAGGAAGCTCTTCGGGATGAACAAGAACTTCAAGAAGAAGGAGTGGTGCACCTCGTGCAAGAAGTTTCACTAGGTGTTGTAGTTAGCATGTTTCCCCCTTTGTACTTTTTGTAAAGTTACAATGAGGACGTCCTAATATCTAAGCGTGGGGGGGGGGAGCTAGCTAGCTACCTTTTAAAATTTTTGCTTAAAGTGGTGTTAGGTCGAGTCTTTAAATCGAGTCTACTTTGAGTCAAGTATGAGAGTCAAGTGTGAGTTTTGCTTTATCTTTTTAGCTCGAAAGTGTCCTAATTTAGTGTTGAGTCAAGAAAAAAAGAAATAAAAAGTGTCTTATGCAAGCCTCTTGTTTCTTTTCTTGTTATGTGTTGGGGACGCAAAACCCCCAAACAGAGAAAAGGGAATTCAATGAACAATTCACGACTAACACGTTTAATTTAATTGCCTTAAATGATCAGCTTGCCTCTACACATTACACATTCAACTTTCCAAAATGGCGACCCCTTTACAATGAGGAGAGGGCCTCCTTTTATAGTGTCCAAAGATTAAATTTACATTCCAAGTATGCCCTCGAAACCCTAACATCTGACAAGAATCATCTGAGGGCAAACTTGGTTTTTTACACATGTTGCGGAATTGACGCCGGAGTTTGCGGAGCGCAAATCACGCCGAAGACAGCGGAGCGGAAAATGCAGCGCGAAGACCGGAGGTAGTTCCGTGTTGGACCAGCTTTTGACCAAGTCTTCGCTCTTGAATCTTTGCGAAGCCGTGGGCTTCGTCTTCTTGCTCTCCCCGACGCCCCGTTCTTGCTGCGGCCTCGGGGCTTCGGGGCTTTCCAAGCGGGGGGGGGGGGGGGGGACGGGCTTGGCTTCGAGTCGAAGCCGGGTCCTCCGCCGTTCATCGCCTTGGAAGGGGAGCTCCGGGTTGCTTCCTGCAGAAACATATCTCGTAATAGTGTTGAATCCCGTAATTAGTTGATGGACGAAAAAGATGGCGGAGCCTAGACTCTCTAATGGTCCCTGAAAGAGAAACCTTTTTAGATGTTCGTGGAGTGGATCAACCGCGTCGGAGACCTAGGTTCCGCCGTCTTCAGTCGGTTCTCTGTGCTTTTGCGCGCGAGACAATCTCTTGGTTCCAAGAAAAATCCCAGCGAAGCCCGTGGCTCTTACTTTTCCTAGAAAGGATCCGAAGCTTAATTATTTAATTAGCCCTGGCAAACCCCCGGTGCCTATAGGTGAGGTTTTCTACAGCCCCAACAGTAGCCCCTCGAGGAGAAGTGTTTAAATAACGAGACTTAACCTTCTCCTCGACTCTGTTTTCGCGATTTGATGAAGAAAATGTCACCATCGGCTCCGGGGAGTTTGCTGGTTTTAAATGCTTTTATGGCTTCGCGTGAATTTCTTTTCCCTGAAGACTACAACAAAACCGCTTCTTCCCGAGGCGTCTGTTCGTATTTCGAGGGCGTTACACCCCTTCTCTCTCCTCGGGCTATATAAGGGGGGTCGGGGGCCCCTAGTTTTCTTACTTGTGCCGAAGCTGAGAACCCCCGAGCCTCCCTATTTCTGCTGCTTTAGGATTCGTGCCATCTGCTTGATTTCGCCTGAGCTTCGCCGCGTGCTTCCACAGCGGAGCTCAAACCTTGTTTGCTCGTCGTGGCCCATACGAAACAAACCACGCGGCTAATGACTGAAGAAGAAATCGCTGCTTCAGTTGCGCCAGCCGAAGCCCCAGAAGAGCCGGTTGAGGATATAGTTGACTACGAGCCGTCGCCATCGGCCAAGGGGAAAGAAATTGATCTTGGTGAAGATATTTCAAGAGTGGAAGCTTCGCCATCAGAGCTGATGGCTGGGAGGGAGCCTAAAGTTCTGTCGTACGTTCTTGGACCTTCGCTTGTGTGTGAGAACCTGATTAAATATTATGAGGAGAAAGGCTTTTTTCCCGAAGGTGTCGCCCGTCATCCAGAGGGTGAGGCCGTTCCGGAGCCTAAAGCTGGCGAAGCTGTGGTTTTCTGTGATTTTTTCAACACCGACTTAAGGTTTCCCTGTTCCCGGCGCCTGCCAGAGATCCTTGATCGCTACAGTGTGAAGTTGCATCAACTGACACCAAACGCGTTTGTGCAATTGTCCAAGTTCTTTTTTGCCGTGTGCTCTTGCGATGGCCGGGTAGATACCGAAGCTTTTGTTCGGTTCTACGAACTCCATGTTCAAAAGCAGAACTTCCGGGTGGATGGTGATCCTGCTGTTTATGAGAACCATTTTGGGTGCATCACTTTTACAACTCGGAGGAGGAATACCAAGAAAGATATAGAGAGAGTGGAGCTTAGCCCAGCTCATAAGAACAAGTGGGATGATGACTAGCTGAACTACTGGTTTTATGTGAAAGTCGACATGCCCCGCGGCTCTGATGGCGTTGCCTACTATCCTTTCAGCATTACAAGCATGACCCCCTTGAGCTATATAACAGGTCCTGACTTTGCGAAGACCAGAGGCTTTAAGGACTGCGAAAAAGCCTTTCTCTTGGCTTCGCAATTTCTCGCGGGGCGAGATGCTGCAGAAGAATTTGTTGTTGCCAATATTTGGCCTCTTTCTTCTGGTTGGAGTCCTCAAGGAATCAAGTGGCTCACTATTGATTGGTTTACGAAGGCTATTCCCTTCCCACGCTTCGGGCTGAAAATGCCTGCAGGGAAGAATGCCCATGAGTTCGTGGGTGAAGTGGAGCGCTGAGTGGTGGATCTGCTTGGTCCTTATACTGAGGCGGAGTACCAAGCTTCGCGAAAGCTACCTACTGGAGGCCGTCGCGTGAATCGCATCTTTTCTGAACTTGGCATTGAGGTGGAGGACCGTGCAAAACCCAAGGCTTCGTCTAAGCATGCGCGTGACCCGAGTCAAGTCGCGCCTGACCCAGCTGACGCGAGAAAAAAGAAGAAGTCTGTGACTTCGCCAGAGGCGTCTAGTGAAGTTGTTGGCGTTGATCAACGGAAGCCTGCGGTTCCGTTGTCTTCTTCAAAGACCAGTCAAGTTGAGCGTGTCAAGAAGAGACAAGTTGTGACACAAGATAAAGGTTCTTCTGCTGAGAAGCTAACGAAGCCTGGCTTTCGTCATAAGAAGGCTGGTTCAAAACCCAAGCAGCAATGTCGCATAGTAAATATTCTTGGTTCTTCTGACACTTTGGAATTTCTTGACTCGGGGGCTGAAGATACTGGGAACAAGGATCGCGCAGCTGTCCCCCAGCCAGAGTGGAAAAGGCTGTCGTGCCTAGTCCCAAGGGGACCGCTACAGACTCAGTTGGTGAGGTCGCGAAACTTCCCGGAGCCGAGAACACACAGGACAAAGGAAAGAGCCCTTCGCGCCCCTGCGAGCACCCCGAAGCTCCGGAGGATACCAGAGCATCGCCTGAGTTTATGCAGTCCTTGGCGGAGACAGTGAGCTCGTCTGGCATCGTGGAAGGACATACGCTAGAGATGGTGCTTGCAGAGAAAAGCTCCTTCGACCCCTCAACTTATTCTTACAACAAGGCTGTTGGTATGAGGGGTTTGCAAACTTTATTGTCTGTTCGTTTGCCATTTCTTAAAGAGCATGGAGTTATAGAGTCTCATGTGCTCTGGGAGCTAAGGGATTCTGGTCGGCTTGCAGGAGCGACATCTACAAACGTCCCGGAGGAAGGTGGCGACCCTGACGGCCAGGCTCTGGAAAAAGGGGAAATTCCCAGAGCTCCGGCTCCTTCTTTGATTGTGAGACAACCAAGCGCTAGTTCCACCGTTGGACCTTCGGCGCCTTTTGATCCGAAAGGTTAGTTCCTTACCTTTTTGTTTTTTGTTTGTTTTTGCTGGTTGGGTGCTTATACTGAACTGAGTTATGCTATACATTTTCTTTTTTTTCTTTTTTTGTAGCTTATGAGAAGTCTGTTGAAGACATGGAAGCCGGCCGTCTGGCTGGCCTGTCAGCTGAGCTTTTCTATAAAGCGATGATCTCGAGCCAGAAACTTCTTGAAAAATACCGTCTTCAAGAGAAAAAGTTTCAGGCTTCCGAAGCTGAGGTCATCGAGCTGAGCCATGAGATCATCAGGCTGAAAGAAGAAAATGTAGCTCTGGGCAATATTGTCAAGATTCGGGATGAAAGCATTGAGATCTTGAAAGACAACGTCAAGACCTATCAAACTGCAGCTGAAAAACTAAACGCTGATGCCGAAAATCGTGACAGCCTGATTGAGGATTTTAAAAAGATAGTCGAAGATGACGGCCGTATTATTGAGTCTTTGCAAAAGGAGAAAAAAGCTCAACAAACTGAAATTGAAGAACTTAAGAAGGAAGTCATGGGGCGTGACAAATTTATCGAAGAGGCTGAAGAGGTTTTGAAGAAGAACTTCAAAGTTCTGTACGAAAAGTACTCTTTTGCTCTTGGTGAATTTGGAGCGGAGCCCCTGCCTTTCCTTGGTGATAAAGATGCTAAGGCTATATTCGACTGGATGGAACAAGAGTTTGATCATCTCCCCGGCGTGATGACCGGTGCAAGCGACTACGCAGCTTCGATGTGCGTGGAAACCTTGCTTGGGCTACTTGAGAAAATAGGCTGTTCAGACTTTTTGGCACTGGGGGCTAGGAACTACAAGTTTCCGACTGCAGAGGAACTTGAGTGTGAGGTTGCTTCGAAGAATGTTCAGGTGATCAAGAAACTTTTCTTGACTCTGTTCTGGGAGGCATCTGGGCAAGAACATGCCAAGGCCGTGGCGCGTCGTCTTCTTGCAGAGGTGAATGTTTTTTTTTGGATTGCTTATTTTTCTGCTTCGTAGGCTAAGGAAAAAGAGGCATCGGGATCGGACTCGAGTGAAAGTGATAGCGAAGGTGATGGCGGCTCTGGCTCCGGTGTCCGGAAGGGTGAGGAAGATGAGGATGCTGAAGACAAAGATGACGAAGCCTAAGAAATTTCTGAACTGTTGCTTTTGTAATGCCCTGCGAGGCGAGTAACCTTGTGGGCGAAAGTACTTTGTGGTTGTGCATTAAAATTGTAAAATGCCACTGGCCTTGTTGCCATTCTTTGAGGTTACTTTGAAGAAAACGTCACCTCTCTTTTTTAGAATGATCTTTTCTTGTAGTTGATTTTGTGCGAGAAGGCCGATTTTGTTGTTTTTAGCTTCGGAAAAAGAGCGAAAAACTAACTTGTTTTTGAAGAAAACGTCACCCCCCTTTTTTTGGTCTTTTTTCCGGGAGCTCTGGAGAAATACTCGTAAAGCCTTCATCCTTTTTCGTAGAAAGGGTGTGCTTTCTAAAAGAGCTCAAAGTCTAGCGAAGCTTGTTCCGAGCTTCGCAGACTTTCTTTCCGATGGTCGAATATTAGCAATCTTGTTGCTTTTTGACTGGAGATTTGCTTTTCGTGCTCGCAAACGATCTTGGAAAAGAAATAGCTGATCTGCAACTTTTTCTATGGCTAGCATTTTCTTAGCATAGATAGCCCCTTCGAAAAGGTCAAAAATTTGCGAAGCTTGCTCCGAGCTTCGCAGGCTTTCTTATTAGTGAACGAGCAACAACAATCTTGTTTCTTTTTCGAACACAGGGTTGCTATCAAGTTTTTTAGCACTCCTTTTTTGGAAAAAAATAACAGATCCCGCAACTTAGCCTGTTGCCTGTGGGATTCTTTTTTGATACTTAGGCATGATTGCTAAGATTTTTACGAGTCAACGTGTGTAAGCTTGTTGCTTTTCGTTGCTCTTTTTTGGGCAGAAACCCCCTTTTTGCGATAAATAAATGACTGGAAATAAGTTGCTGAAAGTAAATAACACAAGAACTTAAGGAGAAAGTAATTTCATTAAGACTGAAATTTAATAGACAGATCCGCCTCATTAAAAACCTTGCCTCCTGATTTTGGAGTCCCCTTTTTGCAAGGAAAAGAGTACAGATCTCGAAAATGTAAAGTGCTGAAAAATGTAAAGAGAAGAAAAGAAACATAAGATAGCTAGGCTCCGGCTCCGTTTATAAGTTTACGAAGCTAGAGCTTTACATTGCCTCGTTCTTACGGGTAATATTTGAGGAGGCTGTCCGCGTTCCAGGTGTGTGGTAACGCGTTGCCCAACTGGTCTGTCAAGTGAAAAGATCCCGGCCTAATACTTTTTGTTACGATGAATGGTCCTTCACAAGGTTCTTGTAGCTTCCCTGGGTTGTCAAAATTTTTCTTCTTCTTGATGACCAGGTCCCCCACCTGTATTTCTTTTCTTACTACTTTCTTGTCTCTCCACTTCTTGGTTTCTTGTTGATATTTTTGTAAGTTATCAGCAGCTTGGAGTATGTCTACTTCGATCAAATCTTTCTCTGCTTCCTCGAAGCCCACATCTTGCACTTTCAATACTCGCAAGCTTTGGTTCTTGATCTCTTCTAGTGTCATGGCTTCGGAACCAAATAGCAACTTGAAAGGTGAGAAACCTGTGGTTCTTGAGACACTGGTGTTGTGAGACCAAGTTACCTTCGGCAGCTCATCTACCCATTTTCCTTTTCTTTGGTTGAACAAGCACTTCTTTATGCTGGAGAATATTTGGCCATTTGCTCTTTCTACTGCCCCGTTTGACTGTGGGTGGTATACGGAAGCAAATTTTAACTTGGTTCCCATGGTGAGGCAGAATTCCCTGAAATCATTGCAATCAAATTGTTTTCCATTGTCCACAGTTAGTTCCCTAGGAACCCCGAATCTGCAAATTATGCTTTGCCAAAAGAACTTTTGGATGTTGCGAGATGTGATGCTAGCCAATGGCTTGGCTTCGACCCATTTGGTGAAATAGTCTACGGTGACAGCTGCAAATCTACAGTTTCCTTGCGCTGCTGGTAGAGGTCCAACTAGATCCATTCCCCATCTTTGTAATGGCCAAGAAGGTGGTATTAGCTGTGTAGGCATCGACGGGCTTCGCTGATTGTTTGCATTCTTCTGGCAGGCTTCGCATGTTTTTACCAAGTGATGGGCATCATCTATAATGGATGGCCAATAAAAGCCTTGCCTTAGTGCTTTCTGAGCTAGAGCTCTAGAGCCTATGTGGGCACCGCAAAAACCCAAATGAATTTCTTTCAAAAGCTCTTTTCCTGCATCGAAGCTGATGCATCTTAGGGTTGGGGCTGATATGCCAGATTTGTACAATTCTCCATCAATTATCTCGTAGCCTCGGGCTCTTTGTCTCATGCGGTTCAAGGAAACTTCCTCGGTAGGTTCATAGTGACCCCTTAGTAAAGCCAAGATTGGAGCCCTCCAGTCGTACTTTTCTATGACATTGATTGTTTTGGCCTTCGGCTCTTTTACAGCAGGCGTGGTCAGAATCTCATAAAAAAAACCAGAGGTAGGGCTTGTTTTTGTGCAGCGGCTTTTGCTAGTGCGTCCGCCTCATTGTTTGAGTTTCTTGAGATGTGCTCAACTGTGAATCCTTTGAAGTGTTTTTCCATGGATCTTACTACGGCGAGATATTTGACTAGCTCCGGCTCTCTGGCTTCGCTGTCTTTTTCTACATGGCCTTGTATGACTTTGGAGTCTGATCTCACAATAAAGCTTTGCTGTCCAAGTGCTTTCATTTTTCTTAGGACGAGGAACAAAACTTCGTATTCCGTTGTATTGTTGGTTGCTCTCTCAGTCTTTGGGAAATCCAACCTGACTGTGAATCGCATTTTGACCCCTGCAGGAGAGGTTATGATTGCCGAAGCTCCGGCTCCTTTGTGGCAATAAGCCCCGTCGCAGTATGCAATCCATGGTTGATCAATGTCTACGGAGCTTGAGTTGACCGGGGAAGTCCAGTCCACAACAAAATCTGCCAAGACTTGAGATTTGATAGCGCTTCTTCTTTCAAAGTCGACTACGTGTTCTGATAACTCGAGTGCCCATTGGGAGATTCTCCCCTAAGCTTCTCTATTGTTGAAAAGCTCATGCAGAGGTTGATCTGTCACAACTATAATTCTGTGGGACTCAAAATAATGCCTGAGTTTCCGTGCTGCCATAACGACTGCAAACGCGATTTTTTCAAGTTCTGAATAGAACACCTTTGAACCTGTGAGCGTTTCGGAAACAAAGTAAACCGGGATCTGAGTTGGCTTCCCCTCTATTTCTTTTTCTTGTATCAATGCTGCACAAACTGCGGTTCGCGAAGCCGAGATTAACAAGGGGGAGCCTGGCTCTGGGGGGCACAACTTGGTTAATTTGGTGAGATGGACTTTGAGCTCCGCAAATGCTTTGCTCTGATCGGGACCCCATTCAAACTTCTTGTTGTTTCTGAGAACTTGGAAGAAATGGAGGCTTTGCTCCGCAGCCTTGGATACGAATCGGTTTAACGCTGCAATTCTCCTGGTGAGTTTCTGTACATCTTTCAGAGACCTAGGCTCCTCCATTTTTATTATTGCCTGAATTTTGTCGGGGTTGGCCTGTATCCCCTTTGTCTCTACCAGGCACTCGAGCACTTTTCCTCGCCGAACTCCGAACACGCACTTCTCAGGGTTCAGTCGCAGATTTGCGGCTCTCATGTTCGCGAAAGTTTCCGCCAAGTCAAAGATGTGATCGCCGCGTCTGTTGCTTTTGACGACAATGTCATCGACGTATGCCAGGGGGTTCTTGTGAATGTTGGTCTTGCGTTCTTGAGCCCCTCAGGCATTCGCAAGAAATAGAAGATGCCGAAGGGGGTGATAAAGCTGGTTTTGTCCTCGTCCTCTTTTCTGATTCTGACTTGATGGTAGCCCGAAAACATGTCGAGCAATGATAACATCTCACTGTTTGCTGCATCATCCACTATTTTGTCTACTCTTTCTAGCGGGTAATCGTCTTTTGGGCAGGCTTTGTTCAAGTCTGTGAAGTCTATACTCATTCTCCACTTTCCATTTGTCTTCTTTACAGGAACTATGTTTGCATGCCAGGTTGAATATTTAGCTTCGCGGACTACGTTGGCGTCCAACAGCCTTTGCACCTCGGCTTTCACGGCTTCGGCTTTTTCGTCGGACATTTTGCGGAGCTTCTGCTTTTTGGGCCTGATGTTCTTGTCCATTTCTAGCCTGTGTTCGATGATGTCTCGATCAACTCCTTTCAGGTCTTGGGCTGACCATGCGAACATATCTTGATTTTTGGCCAGAAATGTTAGCAGTTCTCGCTCTTCGTCTATGCTTAACTCGGCTCTGATTGTTACAGCTTTATCTCGGACGTGTGCGTCCAGCGGGATCCTTTTTGTTTCACCGTCGGCACTGATGTTAACTTTTTCCTTGTCTCTCTTGGGCTCCACGAACTTTTTCCTTCTATCCCTTTCTTCGGCTTCGTCAGCTTCAGGTTGGGTAAGGTGGTGGATGCTTCTTTGTCCTGGTGATATGCCTTTTTCAATGTCTCTTGCTGTCTGCTGATCCCCAAACACGGTGATGACTCCTTTAAGTGCTGGGATTTTCATACACAAAAACAGTTGCTGAACCACTGCATCAAACTTGTTGATGAAGCCCCTGCCCAAGATGGCCAAGTAAGGATAATGCATTTCCACTACGTCAAATGTGATCAACTCCGTTCTTGGGTTGTCAAGGTTTCCGAAGGAAACAGGCAATGTGATTTTTCCTTGTGATCTGACGGGTTTCCCCCCGAAGCCCAGAAGCGGAACATCCGCTTCTTGTAACAAGTGTGGGTCTATCTTCATTTCTCTGAAAGTTTTGGCGAAGAGAATGTCTGCGGAGCTGCCATTATCTATCAGGACTTCCCCAAATTCCCAACCTGCGATAATTGTCTTGATGACCATGGCGTCGTTGTGTGCAACTGTTTTTAGTTTGAAATCTTCCACTGTGAAGGTGATGGGCACATGCGCCCAAGGTGGTTAGACCGGAGGTCCGTCTTGGACTATAGTGTGCACCTCTCTGAAGTAATTCCTTCTCATCCTTTTGTTTTCGAACTCAAGTGATGAACCTCCTACAATTGGGAACACATGGTGATTGGAGTTTTCCTGGTTCTGAGCTTCTGTTTGGGAAATGGCCATGATAGACCCGAAGGTTGGTAAGGCTTTGGGATCATTTCTTGGGTTTGGTGGCTCCGCTTTTGGAGTTACATTTGGCATGCCGAGTGGCGGAGGTGGAATTTGCTGTATTGGCTGAGAGCTTTGTTGGTTTTGCTGCTGGTATTGTTGTGGCATCGGCGCTTGCCATGTTGGCTGTGGCTGGCTATATGTGCTGGTTTGGAAATAGCTTGGGTTGCCTTGGCTATAGGAATGGAGCGGAGGTGCAGTGGGATATGGGTTTTGCTGGAAAGGTTGCTGAGGCCAGGTGTGATTGACAGGTTTAGGTGGCGGAGGTTGGTGCTGGGTTTGAGCGGCCCTTTTCTCTTCGGCCATTCTTTCCAATGTTCTTTTGGTTTCGGGACAGTTGTCTGTGGAATGGTGGGTTGCTTTCCGTGGAACGAGCAGTAAAACAGACGTGGGCGAGAGTTTTGGTTTTGAGGGGACGGTCCGTTGCCCCTTCCTCTTCCTCTTTGGTTGTGACCCCCATGGCTCGAGGCTTGCGGAGCTGGCGGTGGAGGCTGGTTTTGTGGAGGCTGATTTTGTGGAGGGTTTGGATTTTGTGGAGGGTTTGGATTTTGGTTTTGGGTGTGAGGTGCGGCTTCGATTGGGAGTACTTGGTTTTCATCTGATCTGCAATATTCTTCGAGCTCCGCCAAGAGTGCTTGCATTGTTTTTGGCTTTTTCCTTGAGAGGTGAGATGTTGTTTGCCCGGGGTTTAGCCCCTTGACGCAGGCGGCTATGGCAACCTTTTCTGACACGTCAGGAGTTTGGGATTTCAGCTGTAGAAATCTTCTCACATAACTCGCCAATGGTTCCTTGTCTCTTTGGATGCAGTAAAACAAGTCCCCATCATCTGTGGTTGCGGCTTGAAAGCCTTGGAAGTTCTAGATGAGCTTTGTTTTCAGGTCGACCCAGCTGTATATTGAGTGTGGCGGCAGTAGTGAGTATCAGTTCAACGCTGCACCTTCGCATGCTATGATGAACGATTTGGCCAGAACAACTTCGTCACCTCCGGCTGAAGCTACAGCGGCTTCGTAACTCATTATGAATTGCCTTGGGTTTGTTAACCCGTTGTATTTTGGCAGGGAGATTGTTTTGTAGGAGAAAGGCCATGGCGCTGTTTGCAGACCAATGGATAAAGGTGAGGTTGCGTCGACGGTCATGAACATCCCTGCGGAGCTGTGGGGTGGGAAGCTAAACATAATGTTTTCATTTTGTGGGGTTGGACCTTCCTCGTAGTTTCATGTGGGACTTGGCGGTGTGTGCCGGTGGGATTGCAACTCATCCAGTTCCTGCTGCATTCGGGCCAACTGTAGCTTCGCAGCTTTTATTTTCTTGATTTTTTTGTCGGCTTGCTTTTGGGCTTCGAGTTCCATAGCTACCCTCTCCTTTTCTTTTTTCATGGTTTCGATTTGCCTTAACACTGAGTCCAGCTCTCTTTCAGCTGCGCCCTCCTTATCATTTGTGAGGCTGATTTCTGGGTCTGAATCTTGCGTGGCCTTTCCTGCCGCTTTTTTTCACTGCGGGTTCGTGCGAGGTCCTCGTCCTCCGGCCTGGGCTCCGGAGCGACTATGATTCTCTTTTCCTTGGCAGCCACCCTGGGCTCTTCTTGATCACCGGTCTTCTTCTTTGGAGGTGCCATTGTGGGTTCCTTGGTGGCTAAGAACACGGTGGGCGCCTTTGTTGGGGACGCAAAACCCCCAAACAGAGAAAAGGGAATTCAATGAACAATTCACGACTAACACGTTTAATTTAATTGCCTTAAATGATCAGCTTGCCTCTACACATTACACATTCAACTTTCCAAAATAGCGACCCCTTTACAATGAGGAGAGGGCCTCCTTTTATAGTGTCAAAAGATTAAATTTACATTCCAAGTATGCCCTCAAAACCCTAACATCTGACAAGAATCATCTGAGGGCAAACTTGGTTTTTTACACATGTTGCGGAATTGACGCCGGAGTTTGCGGAGCGCAAATCGCGCCGAAGACAGCGGAGCGGAAAATGCGGCGCGAAGACCGGAGGTAGTTCCGTGTTGGACCAGCTTTTGACCAAGTCTTCGCTCTTGAATCTTTGCGAAGCCTTGGGCTTCGTCTTCTTGCTCTCCCCGACGCCCCGTTCTTGCTGCGGCCTCAAGGCTTCGGGGCTTTCCAAGCGGGGGGGGGGGGGGGGCGGCGGACTGGCTTGGCTCCGAGTCGAAGCCGGGTCCTCCGCCGTTTATCACCTTGGAAGGGGAGCTCCGGGTTGCTTCCTGCAGAAACATATCTCGTAATAGTGTTGAATCCCGTAATTAGTTGATGGACGAAAAAGATGGCGGAGCCTAGACTCTCTAACCGTCCCTGAAAGAGAAACCTTTTTAGACGTTCGTGGAGTGGATCAACCGCGTCGGAGACCTGGGTTCCGCCGTCTTCAGTCGCTTCTCTGTGCTTTTGCGCGCGAGACAATCTCTTGGTTCCAAGAAAAAACCCAGCGAAGCCCGTGGCTCTTACTTTTCCTAGAAAGGATCTGAAGCTTAATTATTTAATTAGCCCTGGCAAACCCCCGGTGCCTATAGGTGAGGTTTTCTACAGCCCCAACATTATGTCTTTACTTTATCTTTGTTATTCGAGCATGAACTTGGTGATTAATCGTTTACCGTGGTGCTTAGTGGAAATTTACTTTTGTAAAGCACCCATATTCAAATTTTGATCTAGGACTTTGCTTCATCTATGCTTTTAGTAATGCTAACATTGGAGGCTTTAATTTCTGAAAATTAAGAAAAACACCTTGCTATGAAGGTTAGCGATCTCTTTCTCCAAGTTGAGAGGTAAAATCTATCCTATACAAAGCCTATATATATACTCCACCATAAGTGTTGTTTAGCATGATGAATTGGGTTAGGATTTTACTCTCTTGGGAGGTCTAATTTCGAGCAATGATCATGTCCTTGATGTATATCTTTTATTGCTAGCCTCGTCATACATTCGGTAACAGGAATTTCACATTGAATGCCCGTACATCACCGGATTCCATACCCAAACCCATAAACATCTTTTATCATCTTATTCCTTGAACACAACCCATGTCCGAAGATCCGTTCAATTTTTAGGCAAGATTTTATTTTGAATTCAGATTGGTATTCATGTTAATGAGATGAGCGAAAAGCTTTGGAGAAGAAGGTAAAGATGTGGAAAGAAGGAAAAAAATGTATATATGTGTATATGTGTGGCGCGCACACAAGCAAGAAGAAAAAAAGAGAGAGAAGAAAGAAAAAGAGAAAGAGAAAAAGAAAAAGAAAAAGAAAAGAAAAGAATGAAAAGGAGAAAAATCCAAGGCAAAGCAAGAGAGGTATAGTGAGGGATGATAAGTCAAATGAAGATCATAAGAAGTGCAAGGAAGGATGTGATAATATTGAGAACGAATCTTTGATATTCCATACCATGTGCAATCCGACGTCGAGGACATCATTAGTGCCTTGAAGTCATTATTCTTTTTTCTATTTGCACATGTCCACCATTCTAAATCTTCTCATCCTTGATACCCTTACATTATGGTTTAATTCTCTTGATCATTGGCTTGGAAGGTGAACAACCACTAGAGGATTTTCCTAGCTTGATAATACTTGTGCTAGCTTCACTAGCTAGACCTATAGCTCCACCTTACATTATAAATGAGAGACTTGTGGGAGGTAAGAGTTTATGAAATTATCTAGGATAGCCACTTCAAATGAGTGACATGTGAGAACTTGGAGAAGGACTTTGTCTAATGCTTTGTGCAGGAATTTTATTTCTAAAAGTTTGTAAAAAACCCTCCGATGAAAGTAAGAAAGCGAGTATGGATGAAGTCGAAGATCTCTAGTGAAAAGGTATGAGTCGTGGGGTAAGTCTTGAATTGGTAATTTCTAAATGCCCATGCTTACATTATGATCTTTGTTTCATGTCTCTTTTATTGAAGATGAATGATTGACTAACTTGAAAGGAAAGAATTGACGAAGCATGTTTCAACTCCTTGGATAAACAATTTGTGAGCAACTTGCTCGAGGACGCACAAGATCTAAGCGTGGGGGGATGTTGGCGGTCGAAGTCTGTCAACCAAGAACACTTGTTATGTTATGGTTTGAACTTCATTTTGGAACTAATCCGCCACTAGGCATACTAATGATATAACAAGTTCATCGTTGGATGTGTGTTTTGGAGTATTATGTTTACGCAGGAATTTATGCACTAAATAAGAAGAGATGCACTCGATTCGGAGGACGATTTACATGATAATCAAAGAGCTCCGACCATGCGTGAACTTGACTCCAAAGGTGGCAAGGACCAATGTGCTTCAGTGAAGAATCTCCGTGGACCAAGATGGAAAGACCGGAAGATCATGCGTAAAGACTCCTTAACTTGATCGCTGGGATAACGACGTCCAAAGCCCACATCCGAAGGAGGAAAAACCCCAAAGTGAAAAAGAAGACACGTGGCAAAAGATGGGGGCGAACCGGGCCGGGGATGGCCCAGGCCGGCCGGCCCACCCCCATTCGGGGTCAGTTCGCCGCCACCTTTCTTCGGTGATAAGTTTGTGGAACCCTAATTGTTTGAGGAAGGAAGCCATTCACGAAAGACGAAAAGAGAAGCCTCAGGAGATCAACCACAAGGAAGAGGGTTGATCGAGGGAGTGAGCATTCAAGAGTATCATCGCCGAGGTCAAGGGAGACCACCACGAGGAAGGAGGACGCCGAGGCCCTGCCACGGTGCCGCCGGAGTTGAAGGACACCGAGAAACAAACTCCATCGGAGGCATCCACCATGTTCAACAGTGCCATGCCTAGCGTCTTGATGGGGTAAAGTTATGGTTTGTCCATGGAGTTGTAATGGATCTTGATATGTAGTCACCCACTCTCATTTGGATCTTATATCTATCATACCTTTTGTTGATGATTGCTTAATGTTTAAGGCTAGCTACCATGCTTTCGGGGTTGCTCCCGTAGATCACGTCAACATACCGTGTTCATTAGGGTTAGTATCGATTACCTTGGCGTAGTGACATGTACGAGGGAAGGGAAATGTCTAGTCCTTTGTTCACATGCTTAGATAGATTGGATCGGGGTTTTATCATGTTTTGGGTGATTGCATCTCAAGTACCTAGACTCCATGGGCATACGTTCTTCATACTCATGAACCTTCTATTTCTCTTTAACATAATCTAGGGTTAGATTGTCTTTACTTTATAGATTAATCTTTACATCATAAAGTCCTTAATCTACTAAGTTAGTGTTAGGTTAAACGCAAGTAATCCCCTTACTCCGTGGATTGACAAGAACCTTAAGGGGTCCCCTCCCTTGGTGAAAAAGGCACCAAGTCACTCCGTGTACTTGCGGTGAAGTTGAACGCGGTTTCGAACTGTCAACAGCCCTCCCTCAAGCTCTTCTTGCCTCGGCGGGACTTCGAATTCATGGCCCTCGCTAGGCTCAGGGACTGCCAGAGGCGAAGGGGATGGGGGCGAATCGAGCGACGGATCTGGATCTGGGGTTCCGCTGGCTCTAGATCCGGCGGATCGAGCTAATGCGGCGGCGGTTTGAGCGAATGCGGTGGCGGAGCTGCCGGAGGAGAAGGCGGAGCGTGGCTTCTTATGGAATGCGAGGCGACGTGAAGTGATGGAGTGTGAGAGCACGCGCGCCCCTGGCTTGCCTTAAATGAGGGTGGCCGAAAAGGGAGTCGTGGCAGGCCTCACCCCGTCCTATCGTTTCGCCACGTCGCACGTGAGTTCGACTCGCGAGATACTCGCGGTCGGCTCGTCTTCAACACGGCGTCCGCGCCATTACCCCCGACATTTTGAATTTGGGTCTTTTGGGCCTAGACGGGCTACGTTTCTGAACGGGCCAAGGAGTGAAGATTTTCCATTAGGAGGATCACACCCTGAATTTTCAAAAGGCTTTCCAAATAAATTTGGCACACAAGCCGCGTAGAGGCCGTGACTCGGAGTCACGGGTAACCAGGTTATCAGATAACCCGCCCTTGAAAATCTTACGACACGAATTTCAAAGGAGGTTCAATCGACTAGCTCATGAGCGTTCTCCCAGAGGCATGCCATACAAAGGATAGAGCCGTTTAGAAGCCACGAATATGATGGCTAGGACGGGTGACCTTGTGTGAGTTCTCCTTGAGAACACAATGGGCCATATGGCGAATCTGGGTCAGAGCTGGAGCCCTTCCCAGGCACCGTATCAGATCAGATGATCTGAGGGGTACTCTCCTAAAGGGATGATGATAATTCCATTCAAGTCTCTTTTTTAGAGCTTTGAAATAGTTATTCTAAGTATTCCGAACCTCGAGGACTGCCCTAATGGGCGCATCCGGAGATGCGCCCATTCAGTGAGCATGAATAGTGTCACCATGACCATCTGGAGCCAGAAGCAAGACCCTTGGCCAAGCATTTAATCATGGCTGGGAATCGGAGGTCTGGGAGACACGGGGTCATTTCCTCCAAGGGGATGCCCGGTCTAAGACATTAGGGATCAGTCGCTTTGATTCCTTTTGACCCTTGATAAACCTTTTCAATCTTTATCAAGGCTCAGGAACTAAGTGTGTACACTTTGTCTCCGACGAGAGTGTACATTTTCTGGCTCGGTGATCTTATCAAATCTAAATGGAGAAGAGCTCTCCTCAACCACCCGGCAACCACGAGTCAAGCTTTAGAAACCACTCGACTACATCTAGATGTGAGCAGAACAGAGGCCAAAACACTCGGTCAAAGGCATCAAGCACTCAGACGATGTTTGAAGCTCGGGATCGAAGTTGCAGTCTAGTTAAGAAGCGCTCGGGGACTGCTGTGGGGGATATACTCCCGGGGTGCCACATGGAAGGGCTCCACGACGTATCTACAAGGACGACGTGGGCCCACACATGGGGCACTCAGCACGGGCGTACGGATCAAGAATGAAGTAGCGCTCGAAGAGATATACTCCCATAGATAAAGATTAGTTGGTTAGGAAAGATATTGCTTGTGATCAAAGGAAGATCTTGTATAACCGACTTGGATAGATCCCACGTGATCTGTAACCCTACCCCCCATGCCTATATAAGGGCGGTAGGGACCCCCCTCCAAAACAGGTCCAATCTGATTCCCATTCGTGGAACAATCAATACAACCACCAACATAGGACGTAGGGTATTACGCATCTTTGCGGCCCGAACCTAGATAAACCCCTGTGTCCTTCGTTCACCATCTAGCTTCGGTCTCGGCGATCCCCTCCACACAATCTACCACCATAGCCTACCCCGTGGTGGACTGCCGGCACCATTGTACCGACAAGTCGGCTAAGTAAGGTAAAAAAATAAAAAAAATCACCAAAACATCAAAATAAACCTTGTTCTTGCAAATCTCGAGAAAATTATGTTGCTGCACCTTACTCATATGCTGGACCAACCTCACCATGGTCCTAGTCATATCCTTGCTATTATTCACCTTTGGATTATGCTAATTTACATATGCGCTCATATATGATTCAATATCCTCCTACGTATGTAAATCATGAATCATGGTTCAATGCAAAGATTGTTTGTTCTTGACAATAATCTGGTCATAAGTGCATCCATTAACTCTAAAGGAGGTGAGAAGGGAAGCAAAGACTCAAAATACTCACAGCCGAGGTGGTGTCGCTCAGGCTTGTCTCATACTCAAAAAAGGAGATTACAGCAGATGCGGAAGCAAGGATCAATGGAGCAAACTGCAGTGGTGACACCGGCAAGGACATCAGCTACTAAGCAGGTATGGAGGCCAAAGCAAGTCATTCCATGAGTTGAGAGCAAGTTTATGGCCGATAGAACAATTATCACCCTTAGGAGCAATATTTGGGCGACGTATTGTTAATCATCGTCTTCTGCCAAGTTTGATCATTGTAGATGTTTTATGGCATGCAAGCTTTACCAGAAAACAGGGGGTATATGTTGACACCCAAAATTGGTAGGTCTCGGTTGACCGGTCTGACCGGTGGGACAAAGTACAATTTGAACTTCACCATTGGATAGCTCTCGTCGAGTAGATCAAAATTCTTATATAGAACGTCTGATTCGGACTTCAGATGAGAAAGATACGCCTTAGGGAAGTTTTGCACGTCGGATCGACCGTTCTGACCAGTGGCCTACACAGATCTGACCGGTGCTCCTGAGTCTGAGTTGAAACAAGGAGTCCTGATAGATTTAGGCTTGTAAAATGATTTTCTTGCGGGACAACATCCCCTCCCATCCTATAAATATAAAGGGTCACGACCGATTGAGGTATCCAATCGATCTAAAACACTTTCAATTAACTTTTTTGCCTTTTCTCTTTGCCCAAGCTTTTCCAATCTATTACTTGTAGTTCCTCCTTCGTCTCTACATCGATTGATGGTGTTCTAGGTGGCCTTGCCGACCCTAGAGCAACCCTACGTACGCCGCCCGGACGGGATCCTACCCGGGCGACGTTTGAAGGTCTTTCGCCGGTTTACCCCAGCAGCACAGGTCTGACCGGTGTGCACACAAGTCTGGCCGGTGGTCTACAAAGGTCTGACCAGTGCCTACGCAGAGGTGCTGCAGCGAGCCCTCTGCGTTGTTGTTGGCCGTACACTTGCGCCAACAAAAATCAATCTCTTCGTGGAACTTTACATACTTCCAATCTAGACCACATGATATTGATCTAAGGAGACACATAGAGATGGAATGAAGAATTTGCAAAAGGTGATTAGGTACGGGTGGTTAAGTCAGTGGTGAGCCAGGCTAGCATAGCACTATATATTTGTTGTTCCTATATTTGATGATATGTCAAGCGTAGCCTCGTCTCATTTGTTCACAGTCGAATTCAATTGCATCATTTCACTTATGTTAGTTTGTTGGGCTTGTTACCTCTTTCATGTACCTATTGATTGTGATTGCTAATGCTAGGTCTTTCATATTTTGTTTATAGCATTATTGAATTGTGAAGAGAAAGGACTATTTTTAAAGAACATGCTGCTTCATCTCCTTTTCCGGCTCTGGCTGCAGCCATGATATTTTTGTATTTAGTTTGTGCAATTGGTGTGCTATTTTTTTTCTTATACACAAGTTTGCATATATATTATACCGAATTCTAAAAGAAAATTTGTGGCATATCCTCCAGTAAAATCCTAGCTACACCATTGGGTTAAGTGTAAAATTACCTAATCATATGCGCTCCTTTGGATCAATATCATGTGGTCTTTGATATTTGTGATTGTGATCTGTTCTGGAAGTTGAAGAAAAATTTGTGGAAGTTGAAGCAGTGATAAAGGATAACATGGAAGGAGGTGAAGACGAGTTGAGAAATGATTGAGACTAAGGCTTATGACAAAAGGTGGACGTTGGAGGACAATCAAGGCAACAAAGATGAAGAGTATGATGATGATCTCCACATATGGTGGTAGGACTTCAAGAATTATAAGATGGTTCATCATCTTCCATGCCTAGCAACATGCTAAGCATGGGGGAGGATGTGACGCCCTAGGTTTTCAATTAGAGTTATTCAACACTAATGACTGGTCAACCAAGTCAAACACATTGACTTTGGTCAAACTTTGGTCAACCTAAGTCATCACCTCAAAAACTGAGCCAACAACCCCAATGGTCAAAGCATGGCCCAAGCATGGTCAACTCTTGGTCAAAACCCCTTCAAAACCCTAGTTAACCCTTTGACCATAAAACCTTTGCGAGAACTTTTGTCGCATTCTCCAAATTCCACCTAAACACTTCAAAATCGGCCAAACTAAAAGTTGTTCATCTTTTCGAGGGACACAATTTTCCTTTTGGTTGGCATTGCTAATTTTGAGTGGATGGTGGTGAAAAACTTGGTCAAAGTCTGCAAATACTGTTCAACAGCGCCGAGAAAACCTTGAGGTTTGCCTGCAATTTGTGCAAGATCTGTTGATCCAAACACCCATCGACCTTTGAGAAAGTTGTAGGTGGATCCTTGATCTACAACTTTTCTTATTAGCACTTGGTGCACTTTAGTATCAAAAATCGGAGAAAAATCAAGTCGAAGCAGGTTACATCGAAATGAGTTGAGCACCTCGCGCTCTGGAGCCGCGTCACGCACGACGTCGTCGCCGACACGCCAGACGCGCGCACACCGAGGCACGCCTCCGTCCGCCAGTCCAAACGCCGAGGTACGACCGCGCACGCACGCCGGGACCCACCGCCGCGAACCGACGTTGAGCTCCAACACCCGGCCGCCACGTGCCTCGCCTCCACTCGACCGCGCCGCGCCGACCATCGCCGCCCGGCGAACCCCGAAGCCGCCGTACGCGCCTATCGCGCGCACGCCCATACCCCGCCTTGCACGCTGGTCACTACGCGTCGTCGAGTTGCCGCCGTCGTCGCCTATAAAAGGGCCGCACCGGCTCATGCACGTAGGCACCCCACCGCCGCCGTCCGCCGCTGCCGTGCCCGCCATTGGCACCTCCACGGCGAGCTCTACCTTTCTGTGACCCTCACTACCCCTTGAACTCACTCACACACCCACGAGCACCCCCTGAAGCTTCCCGAGTCGCACCTTGCCCTGCACAGCTCCTCCCCTCGCCGGAATCAGAGCCGCGGCAGCCGCATTCCCTCTGCCTCGCCGCTGATGCTCGCCAGAGCAGCTTCCGCCCCGGCTACCTCCTCCAATCCATCCTTGGTGAGCACCTTTGTACCCCCGCGCCGCTTGTGGACCAAGTCCGGCCGGCCATCGCCGCCGGCGAGCTCCCCTGCGTCGCCAAGGGCACCCGTGTAATGATTGTGAAAGTTCTAGGGAGTTTTGTGCAAACCGAGGGTATGGTTGTGAATAGGCAAATCTTTGTGAGGACCTGTATGCAAATAGATTCTACCCTTTTCTTTTGTTTTGAGCAGATCTTTGAAAAATCATATAAAATCACAGAAAACCCGTAAAAATGCAAAACTAATTTTGCTGGTCTCCTTATGAGCGGAACTACATCTTTTGCAAAGGCTATATATACTTTTGCTAAATAGTTTTTGAATGAAAAATCAAAATCAGTTTGTATGTGGTTGTTCATAACTTGAGTTCTACTCATGATCTGAGCCTGAGCTTTGGATATGTTGCTAGGCAGTGTTTGAAAAGGCTATACCTAAGTTTTTGCTCAAAGTTACTGAGTGGATGTGTATTCTTTTTGTATGGCTTGATATACATGTTTTCTGTGCTTCATCTTTTGCATATCGCCATGTTATGCTCATATGTGATGCTAGTAATTTTATCATGAGTTTAGGAGCTGTCTAAATATCTGTTTCTGAATGATGCTTGTTTTTGGAGTAAAATGTATAGATCAGTTTCCTTTGCTCCAATGATGCTTATCTTTGGCACAAGTCATGTGTATGTCATGCTTAGGCTATGATAAGAAAGTTGGGTTACTTTTGAGTCTTATGTTTCTCTGAATAAATGCTTTGTGAATAAATAGGCTTAAAATGGTTATTTTTGTGTAGCATTAATAAAATAGGTTCTGAAGCTAATTTTTGGTGTGTAATCTAGTTTTAGTCTCTAGTAGCTCTGTGTAAATTTTGAGCATCAGTGCATGAGTAGTTTTCTCTGTATTTAATATTCTTGCTTTTGCCTCGAGTAAAATGCTGTATTTTTCATGCTCTGCATATAGCTCTAAATGTTGTGAAATTTTATCAGTAACTCTGTTAAAACATTAGGTGCTGGTACAAAAAGTTTCACTGTGATTCATTGCATGGTTTTACCAGAATGATTTTTGGAATGAAACTAGTGGTTATATAAAAAGATAATTGAAGAAAATCTTTTCTTTAAAGCTTGTGTGTGTTTCACCCCTAAAAATTGATATCATGGACCTCTGTTTTGTAACTCAAATGTTTGTGTGGTAATCTTGTTGTTTTCATAAATATGCGCACCATCGTTTTGAAATAATTGCTTAATAAACCTTTGTCGAATAATCTTTTGGAGAAGTATGCTGAATATATTCTATTTAAAGTGGATATGAAAAACTTAACCCTTACATTAGATGTTTGGTAAATAAATGAACTCACATCACCTTTTAACTGTTGCATATGCATTCTACGTGTAGAACCTTCTGACGTTAGCCCCGAGTTCATCCCGGATTGAGGTGACGGACCGTACGAGGGAAGGAATCAACTACGTGGACGTGCAACAAGACCCGAACCAAAGTTCAGATGTTTTTCTACTAACTTGCAAGTGAAGGCAAGCCCCGGTTTAACATATACCTATGAGTTTTCCCCTTTTTCTTCCTGAAATTATCCTTGTATATGTATGTGCATTTACGTTCAGGAGTTGAATGAAAACCCTAGATGCATGATCCATAAGTACCTATGATCTTTTACTAGTATGCTAGGTCGATAGTTGCTATGCACTAAGGACCCGGTATAAGTCGAGTGATGTACTTCGCTCGCAATGATAGGTTCTTATGTTGGAATCATAAGACTTGTTAAACTAAATTGCTCACATGGTAAGAGCATGGGATTTTGGGCTCTGGTCCAGTGGTTAAGAGATTAAGCGTTTGAAAGTACTAAACATTTGTCGGACATGGGTACGGTAAACCTAGTACCTGAGTGACGCGGTGCAGGAACATTAGGCTACTAATCTTGGGCTGCTGCCCCAGGCTAGCTACCTGTGGTGCATAGTGACGCTGGATGCTAGTGTGAGGCATGCCAGTGAGCTGTGTACCTAGGACTGTGGCATCTGATCCTAATCCGACGAATGACGGGAACCGTTTGGTTGAAATCACTCTTTGTGAGGGTTTTCTTCCGTATGTTTAGGTTCACCTTGCAAGGTTATTAATCAATCGATTGTCGGCCTCTCACCGTTATCCGAGATTGCTTAACCCTCTATCCATGATAATCCCTCTATGATGAAATGTTGATGAACATGATGTTTGATTAATTGTTTGCACAAGAATGTTTGATTTAGTTGCTCATCTAGTAATAATTGATCTACGGAAATTTGACCTAAATTATTGAAAGTAAGGATTTACTCCTTAGCCGCTGTTTAGCAAAACAAACCCCACAGCCAAAGGCCATGCATAATAGCAGGATAAGTCTTTTATTTCAGACGGGTAAGCCTTGTTGAGTATTAGTATACTCAGCCTTGCTATACATGTTGTTTTCAGGTAATGTTGTTTGGTCTGAAGAAATCTCACCCGGCTGGGAGCTGGAACAGGTGAAAGACGAACAGTAATGGTGTTATGGGTGGCCTCCCATGATGCTAAGTTATCGTAGATTATTTCCGCTGTCTTTTAAAACTCTGAAACTATGTTTCATTATTTTATGAACTATGAATTGTAATAGTGACCCTACGGGGAAGATTAGTATTAAATTGTAAGGTACTCTGGACTCTCCTTCGTGGGGGTTTTAATGTATACGTGTTCGATCCTCTGTGTGTTAATTCAAGTGATTTACCAGGCTTGACCCGGCAACACTCAACGGGATAATTCTTTATTATCGCTTAAAGACCCAAAGTGGACCGGTCTAAGTGATAGTACGGACTTATCTCGGATGGGGTTGTCACAGAGGACTTGGTGGACATGAGAAGACCGCATGGAGTACAAGGATCACGGTTGCCACGAGATACTAATTTTCTTCTTCCATGTTAACCGCAATGCTTAAGCATGGGGCTGGTCGCGCTACACTTCAAGCATCAAAGGATGGTAACAATTCCTCAACCCTCCTTTTGTCCTTGCCTTTCTATATGTTTGTTCATATGTTTATGCTTTCCACAACCTTAGATGCAACCTTTCTATATCTCTCTAGAGAATAACATGGCTACTAGGAGTACAACCTAGATTTGTTTTTGTTTTCAACAAATAATAATCACCATCACCTTGTGCTCACCATGACGATATCTTGTATTCTCTTCCCTATGGATATATGATGATCGTTGCTGCTTTGCTCATTTTTGTGCTTGGTTTGTATATGATTAAGCTAGTGCTCTCTTTATTATGATCTGAAAACTAAATTAATGCTAGCCAAATCTTTTGTGGAGGTTATGATAACTTGAGACCCACAGTATTTTTCATTACTTTCATTTTTGAATGAATCAAAGATCATGATATGCTAACCTTGTCTTTGATACCACTTGCATTTTGCTTGACCTATCCAAAGCCTTATATTCATTGAGTGCAAAAACCTTAGTTTACAAGATTTATTTTTGGGTGGATTGATTCAAGGCTTGATTTCTCTGACCCGAGACTAAGAAGCTAGTCATTCTGTTTTTGCGTATCTATCTTTATGCTAGCCTTTTCTATCCGTACATTGTGAGTTTCCACATCAGGAATTTTGTAAACCTCGCCGGATATCCACCCACAAACACAAAATATCTTTTTGTGTATACCTCTTTGACCACAACCAAAAACTTTGAGTATGGATGAATATTCGAAGAAGATTACAAGGAAGGTGCCGCCAATTGGAGTAAAATTTTGGGAGACCTCGGGGGGGGGGTTGCCAAGGAAGTACTAGTGTAGTTAGAGTTCAAGGGGAGTAAAAAAGAGAAAAGTGATGAAAGAAAGAAAAAAAGTATGATAAGAAAAGCAAGAAAAGAAAAAAAAGAAAAGAGAAAAAAAGGAGAGAGAAGAAAAAAATAATAGTAATAATAAAGCTCCCCGGTTCTCTAGCTACATTTGGAGATTTCAAGAGGCTTCAAGATCAAGACCCATACTCATCTTTCCAACCATGTGCAATCTGATAACTAGGACTTCGTTTGTGCCTCGGGATCACTCTTTCCAATTTGCACATGTCCACCTATCTCAAAGTGTGTGTATTGTTCTCTCCCCCCTCCTTGGAACATTATTTTTCCAATGACCTTTTTAACGAGTCTCGGTAAGTCCATGGGAAGCTTGTCTTGTTTTGATAATATCTCAACTATAATATCTTGGTAGGACTAAACTTTCCCATAGCTCCATATAAAGCCTTCCACCAAATATTTGAGAGAGGAAAGAAGTAGTCCTAGTAGGCTTGAGAGAAAAGATGAGACAAGAGTGCATGAGCAAGACGCAAGGAGGTTTATTATTGATCTTGGTAAAGCAATTTTTCTTCATCCCGCTCTTTATTTTTCAAAATTTCTGAGATTTGTTTAAAATTTGAGAGCATGATTAATTACTTGTGGAAAGATCTTAAATGATACCTACCCTCTATAGAGATGAAAGCTAGTTACATTATGGAACTTTAACAAATGTAAACTTGGAGAGCATTATGTTTTGTCGTGTATGATCAAGTGCAGGGTATGAACTGTCGTATGGACCTCCCTGGGCCCACTACCTCGGTGGGTACCAGGACCGACTACTCGGTGGGCCCCTGGGACTACTCGACTTGCGCTGCACGGCACCTGATGGCGTGAAGCACAAGGGCTACAGAGGAGAAGTACCCGGATAGGAAGCTGTACATGTCCCGCACTGTATAGAGGACTCCTAGACGTACTCGACTAGTACTCTCTCCCTGAACCGACTTGTAACCCTGCCTCCCGGACTATATAAGGCGAGGCAGGGACCCCCCTCTCTCTCACGGCTTAAGATTGCATCATCTTGTAATCGCACCCAATCAATCCAGAGCCACGCAGCATACAGGACGTAGGGTATTACGCACCTCGCGGCCCGAACCTGTCTAAATTGTGTGCCACGTGTCTCTTCCTTCGAGTTACCGATCTCGGCGAGGCCACATTCATCTACTTCGGGTACTCCCCTTAGTAGGTTGCTGGTCTAAAACACCGACAGCTGGCGCGCCAGGTAGGGGCTCTCGCCGAAGATCTCATGGCAAACTCGACGGCTTCCGTCTACATCAAGCCAACCGTCGCCTTCAACCGCGGCAACACCTTCGTCTTCGGTGCCTGGGTCTGCACTGCTGACGGCGCCGGATCTTTCCAACGCCGCCTCACCATGCCGCCCAACCCGGAGACTGGCCTCGTGACACTTCCCAGAGTAGTCACGGGCGAACTCGCCAGCAAATTCGGCGAAATTTCGCTTTTCGACCAACACGCCGATTTCGAGCTTGGATCCGCCTCCAACTCGGGCTCGACGTCCCCGTGGGCTATCGTATGCGAGCCGGCAACTCAGCCATCGCATGTGGACTCCCCACCCCGCAAGCACTTCACGCGTGGCCCCCGCAACGTCAGCAGGGCCCACACGAAGGCTCCCACTACACGCCGGGCCGGCAAGGAGCCCGTACCCGAGTACGACTCGGACTCCGACACCGCTCCCGGCCACGCCTCGGACTCCAACCCCCTTTTCGGCTTCTACTCGGACTCCGCATACGAGTTCGACTTCAGGTCAGACCCTGAGGATCCCGAGTCCGAGAACAACTCCACAGAGCAACCCTTGTCAGGACCGGCTTCCGGCTTGGTCATAACATCTACACCCGCCGGAAGATTTGTCTACTGGCCAGACCGCAAGCCCGCTGACCTGACGAACGGGAACTCACGCTACGTCACCTACCTCGACTCGCTTCCCTTCCAGGAGGGAACGCCACTCGCTCGAGCTGAGGAGTACACCCCAACGGAAGTGGCGAGTTCTGACTCCAGTCTTGGCAACCCCGACCGCCAAGTCTTCATGGCTGCCGGCGACACGCCAGGACCCTCAGGGACAGCAAGCGACCGATACCTCGAAGACATCTCCGCAGACGAGCTGTCTGCCGACGCACCCGCGGATGAGACTGACGCCAACAGGGACGCTCGACGTGAGCGTAACAGAAAGCGGAACGAACGACGCCGGCGTCTTCGAGACAACCTCCCCATCCGCAACCTCGCAGAGGCTCTCGACCAAGTCGAGAGTAGGGTACACACTACCCCGGAGCAATGCCTCATGTCGATCACAGCGATCGCACGCCAAGCTCAGGGGATGCGTGCAGGAGAAGTCATCGCCAAGCTTGCAGAAGACGCTTACTTCATGCGAGTTGACAACAGGGTCGCTCAGCCGCCCCCCGCCAGGAATCGCAATAACGAAGCCACAAGTCGCAGCGCGGACCTCGGTCGTAACCGTACTCGAGCTGAGCTGCCGGCCAATCCCAACCGTACTCGTGCAACGGCCGGCGGACCCTCTCAAGGTGGCAACAGCACTGCAGCTGCTGGCGGCGATCGTGAGATCGTCCCTCATCGCGACCCTGGCGGCGGAGGCAGCGACGGCGGAAGCTCCAACCAAGGGGCCAATAGAAGGGCCGGTGGCGGAGGCGACCGCGGCGGCCGACGCCACGCGAATAGCCACGCCTCCGGAGCCTCTCAGGGCGGCTTCGACGCCCGCCAGAAGATTGAAGAACTACGGCGCAAGAAGGCTTCCACGTCAGGCGACAACGACGGCTTCCCTGCCTTCTCTGCGCGACTTCGCAACCTCCTCCTCCTAGAGAAATTCAAGCCTCTGGGAATCACCAAGTACGACGCGAAGCAAGATCCTGTGTAGTGGCTCAGATGCTACGCCCTCTCCATCGAGAACGCTGGTGGCAACAACGACACCAAGTGCCTATATTTCCCCTTCTGTCTGGACCAGGCACCGCTTACATGGCTCGAGTCACTTGAGAAATACTCGATCGACAAGTGGGACCAGCTGAAGGAGCAGTTCACCAGCAACTTCGTGGGCGCTATGGGCCGCTCGGGTACTCGCATGGACCTAGCTATGGTGAAGCAGGAACAAGGCGAGACCCTTCGCAAGTACATGCGGCGTTTCTTCGACAAGCGCGCCACAGTAGTCGATGTCTCTGACAAAGAAGTCATCGACCTCTTCCAAGATGGTCTCTACCACCGTCGCACTTTCGAAGACTTCGGCCGTCGCCGCCCAAGCTCCATCACCCACCTCAAGGACATGATCACATCCTGGGCCGATGAAGAAGACAAGGCCAACGCCAAGTACGACGCCATCCGTGGCAAGAGCAAGCAGAACACGGGCGGCGGCAGCAGCAACAACGGGAACCAAGGCGGATGCAACAACAACAACTACTCGGGTCCCAACCGCAAGCGCAAGCCAGACAACACTGTCGCGGCTATCCAGCGCCCTGCGAAGGAAAACTCGAAGAAGACCTCCGGCGGCTTCAAAGACTTGCTGAAGGAGAAGTGCCCGTGGCATCTGGACGGCAACCACACCACCGAGCAGTGCTACCAACTCAGGCGAGCACTCAAGGATACTCCGGAGCCACGGCACCCTCATGACAAGAAAGCCAAGAAGAAGAACGACGAAGGCAATGGCGACTTCCAGGAACCCGACAAGACGGTGAACGTCCTCTTCGGCGGGCTACCCAGCAGACGGGTCCAAAAGGCTACCCGTCGAGAAGTCATGAGCATTGAACCAGCGGTCCCGACCCCCCTCAGGTGGTCGGAGGTACCTATTACCTTCTCCCGCGCGGATCAATGGACTAGCTTCTCCGAACCAGGGCGGTTCCCACTCGTCCTGAAGCCGGTGGTCGCGGGCTCCAAGCTCAACAAGGTCCTCATCGACGGTGGAAGCGGGCTTAACGTCCTTTTCACCAAGACCTTGAAGAAGATGAAGCTCGACATCACCCACATGCTCACCAAGAGCACCTCGCCCTTCTACGGCATCGTCCCCGGAAACACGGCTATTCCACTGGGCTCAGTGGTCCTGCCAGTTACCTTCGGGGAATCTCGAGACAACTATCATACCGAGTACATCAAGTTCGAAGTCGCGGACTTCGAGACGTCCTACCATGCCATCCTCGGCAGACCGGCCATCGCCAAGTTCATGGCGGTACCCCACTATACCTACTTGGTACTCAAGATGCCGAGTCCAGCAGGTGTACTCTCGCTGCAGGGGGACTTGAAGATATCGCACGACTGCGACACGGAAGCTGTGGAGATCGCCTCCACAAATCAAGTACCCAATGCAATGATGGAGATCTATGCTGCGTCGAAGAAGCTTGCCCCAAGCGAACTCGACATCCCAGAGAAGTCGGATAAAGGTAACAAGCCTCAGCCAGCCGAGGAGGTTCTGGTCAAGACAATTGACCTCCGGACAGGCGACAGCAGCAAGACCACCACCATCGGGGCGGGCCTCGACCCCAAATAGGAAGACGCGCTCATCAACTTCCTCCGGGCTAACCGCGACATCTTCGCGTGGAAACCAGCGGACATGCCAGGGGTGCCCAGGGAGTTGATTGAGCATTCACTCAACGTCGATCCTAAAGCTACCCCGAAGCGACAACACCTCCGCCGCTTCGCCGACGACAGACGGGACGCCATCAAGAAGGAACTCGCCAAACTATTCGCGGCTAGCTTCATCAGAGAAGTTTTCCATCCTGAGTGGCTCGCCAACCCCGTCCTCGTCCGCAAGAAGAACTCGAATGAGTGGAGGATGTGCGTCGACTACACCGACCTCAACAAGCACTGCCCCAAGAACCCCTTCGGGTTGCCGCGGATTGACCAAGTCATCGACTCCACGGCGGGCTGCGACCTGCTCTGCTTCCTCGACTGCTACTCCGGGTACCACCAGATCGCGATCAAGGAAGAAGACCAGGAGAAGACCGCATTCATCACCCCATTTGGCGCGTACTGCTACACGACCATGTCCTTCGGGTTGAAGAACGCCGGCGCTACATACCAACGAGCTATCCAGGCCTGCTTCAAGAGGCAACTCAACAAGAACGTCGAAGCCTACGTGGATGACGTGGTCGTCAAGACCAGAAACTCCAGCACGCTCATCGACGATCTTGAAGAGACTTTCGCATCCCTGCGCGAGTACCGCTGGAAGCTCAACCCGAAACAAGTGCGTCTTCGGCGTGCCGTCGGGAAAACTACTCGGCTTCATCATCAGTCATCGCAACATCGAAGCCAATCCCGAGAAGATCTCCGCCATCACCAGCATGATAGCTCCCACGTGCATCAAAGACGTGCAGAAGCTGACCGGGTGCATGGCGGCCTTGAACAGATTCATCTCGAAGCTTGGAGAACGGGGGCTCCCCTTCTTCAAATTACTCAAACACCAAGAGAAGTTCGTGTGGACTCCAGAGGCGGACCAAGCCCTTGCCCAGCTCAAGGACTTCCTATCGAAGCCACCAGTCCTCACAGCTCCTCGTAAAGGCGAGCAGCTACTGCTCTACCTCGCTGTGACTACTCACGTGGTCAGTACTGCCATCATCATCGAGCGGCAGGAAGACGGCCACGCCTATCCAGTCCAGCGTCCAGTCTACTTCGTCAGCGAGGTCCTATCAGAATCCAAGGCACGCTACCAGCCAGTACAGAAGCTTCTGTACGCAGTGCTCATCACCTCGCGGAAGCTATGACACTACTTCCAAGAGTACTCGATCTCCGTCGTCACCGACTACCCGCTCGGTGACATCCTGCGGAACCAAGATGCTACTGGAAGAATCTCCAAATTGGCAGTCGAACTCGGCGCCCTCAACATCGACTTCAAGTCACGCACAGCCATCAAGTCGCAGGCACTAGTCGACTTCATGGCGGAGTGGCGGGAGAATTAGCTACCTACTCCAACCAAGCGCCCAGAGCACTGGGTGATGTACTTCGACGGCTCACTCAACCTCGAGGGCGCAGGTGCAGGAGTACTCTTGATATCTCCAACGGGCGAACAACTCAAGTACGTCCTGCAGATCTTCTGGAAGGTCTCAAACAACGAAGCCGAGTACGAAGCTCTGCTACACGGGCTCCGCCTCGCGGCTTCACTGGGCATCAAGCGGCTGCTAGTCTACGGCGACTCCGCAGTGGTCATCAACCAAGTCAACAAGTCCTGGGACCGCAACAAGGAGAACATGGACGCCTACTGCCTAGAAGTCCGCAAGCTCGAGAACAAGTTCTATGGTCTCGAGTTCCACCACGTCGTCCGCGACAACAACGTTGCAGCGGACGTCCTGTCGAAGCTTGGTTCTACTCGCGCTCAAGTACCAGCGGGTGTCTTCGTCCACGAGCTTCACGCGCCATCCATCCCGGAGCCGGCGCCACCGACCATTGACCCAGCGCATCCCCCGGCTGGCCAGGAGGTCATGATGATCGACGTGGACTGGAGGCAGCCCTTCATCGACTACCTCAGCGAGCAGAAGGTTCCCTCGGACAAGAACTTGGCCGAGCAACTCATCTGCCGTGCCAAGTCCTACGTTCTCATCGGAGACAAGCTCTACAGGCGGGGCGCATCTTCCGGAGTACTCATGAAGTGCGTTCCCCGACAAGAAGGCAAGGACATCTTGGAGGAGATCCATAAAGGCGTCTGCGGCAACCACGCGTCCTCACGCACGCTGGTCAGCAAGGCCTTCCGACGGGCTTTCTATTGGCCCACAGCTCTGGGCGACGCCGAAGAACTCGTCAGAAGGTGCCAAGGGTGCCAATACTTCGCCAAGCAACAACACGTCCCGACCTACAAGCTAGTCACCATACCGCCAACCTGGCCTTTCGCCTGCTGGGGGCTCGACATGATTGGGCCACTTCCAATTGCGCCAGGTGGATTCAACCGAGTATTGGTGGCCATCGACAAGTTCACCAAGTGGATCGAGGTCAAGCCGGTTACATGCCCCAAGGCCGACAGAGTACTCGACTTCCTGGATGAACTCGTGCATCGCTACGGACTACCCCACCGCATCATCACAGACCTGGGCTCCAACTTCAACAATCACCAGTTCTGGGAGTACTGCGAGAACAGCGGGATCGACGTCTGATATGTCTCAGTTGCCCATCCTCGGGCCAATGGACAAGTCGAGCGCGCCAATGGGATGGTGCTCGACGCTCTCAAAAAGCGGCTACACGACGCTGCCAACTCCAAAGGAGGCAAGTGGATCAAGGAACTACCCAATGCTCTCTGGGGGCTGCGTACTCAACCTTCCAAGCCAACGGGACAATCCCCGTACTTCCTGGTCTACGGCTCCGAAGCAATCCTCCCTGCTGATGTCATGTGGGATTCACCAGCAGTGGAGCAATACGACGAAGGCATCTCTGAAGACAGCAGACGAGTTGACATCGACGGACTCGAAGAAGCTCGCTGTGCTGCCCTCGTCCAATCAGCAAGGTACCTAGAGGGTATCCGACGCTACCACGATCGCAACGTTAAGGAACGCTCCTTCAACGTTGGTGATCTTGTCCTCCGCCGCATCCAGAACACGGAAGGACTACACAAGCTCAGCTCGCCCTGGGAAGGTCCCTTCACAATTGCAAAGGTGACCGGACCGGGCTCCTACCGCCTCCAGACGCTTGAAGGCGAAGACGTCAACAACTCGTGGAACATCGACCAACTCTGTCGATTCTACGCCTAGTCTACACCGGGGGCTCCAGTCTATACGACTACTCAAAGACCCCTTCGCCGTAAGCGGCCTCCAGGTCCAGGCCCTAGTCTCCGGACTACTCCTCTCCAGGATCCAACCCACGCGGCTACTAACGGATCTTGGGCTGCGACGAGCGACAAAGGACTCCAGCAGCGGTCTACTAAGAGACCAAGCACTCCTAGATCCAGCCCATGCGGCTACTAACGGATCTACTGCTGTAAGCGGCCATACGCCCTAGCACTACTTAGCCGTAGGCGGCCTCCGGGTCCTGGCGACTACTCTGTAACAACGGCCCTGGCTATCCAGGCGTACTTCTTCAGTAATAAAGTTTGATTACCTATCAACTGCTTTACTGTCCCTTTTCCTCAACGGGACTACTGGCGAGCATGATTACTCGCGACGACTCCATGATGGGACTCCGCACTCACAGATCGCGATAACGAGTACTCATTTATGGAAGTTTCCTTCATTCATACTTAAACAAGTTCATTACAACTTTGTTTATACACAACTACTGCTACGAGCTAACTTTACAGGACTACTGGAGATTGAGCTTCTCGGCGACTTGTTCAGCAATGGGCGCCATCTGCTCCAGCAGCTCCGCGTACTGCTCGTCGGTGCAGTTGGCGGCTAGTCCGCCGGCGACTACTTCAACAGGAGCCTTTGGGAAGTACGACTTCATGAAGGCCCGAACCTGGTTGGGGATCGACTTCGCCAAGTGCTTGACGTACGTCGCCAGGCGGCTGGGGGCTTCCCTCAGCCGGTCCACCAAAGGAGCTATCTTCGGACCGCCAGGGTGAGGCACCAGTAGCCTCGCGATGGGGAGCGCGGCTTCCTCGAGTTCCTTCAGCTGGGCCCGCAGCTTCTCGCAGTCCTCGTTCAGCTTCTGCAAAGATTTGTAGCAGTTGACGAGGTCACGATCCGACGCAATGCGAAGCTCCATGTGCTTGTCGCACTCGTAAGCAAGCTCCTTATAATCATACTCCAGTATCTCGCGGGCCTCTTGCTCTCGGTAGAAGAGGTTCTTCAGGTCGGTCTCTGAAGCCTTCAGCTGGTCGACGCGGGTCTCAAGCTCTGCAATCAACAAGGCAAAGCGGGTCAGACTCCTCCAAGACACTACCAATGGGTACTCAGCATGGCAACGGCGTACCTTTATTCTTGTTGCGGAGAGACTTGTTCTTCCGCACCAGCTCGTCGCTCTTCGCCTGCATATCTTGGATTTCGTTGTGATACTGGGCGAAGGCGGTGTCCAGCTTCGACTGCATCGCGGCGGCGTGCTTCCGGGCCTTCACGAGCTGTTCTTCTAAGGCCTCGGCCCGGAGCACCGTGTCGCCGTACCCTTGAAGCATGTCAGACTTCTGCCGAGACCGCTCCGCGACGTCCTGCCACAGACAACACATGTCAAATGGGTACTCAACACTAAAGGATTGACTACTCAAGGGTGTCGACTACTCACCTTCATCCATTGCTCGGCCTGGCGCATTGCCTCCATGTGCCGAGCTACTGTCGCTGGATCGACTAGGTCATCCGCCAGCAGCTCGATCCCGCCACGACTACTCGTCGCGGTCTCGGACATTGGCACCGAGCGGATTGGCTCCGCGTCCTGGATCTTTGGCGAGCGAACGACTACTTCCAGAGCCGGTTCTGGATGCACGTCGTTGCGCCCCCCTCCAGCTGTCGCGGTGGCTTCTTCAACCGCCACCTCCATTTGCTCGGGGGCTCCTTCGGCAGCTCCCTGGGTCTCTGGTGCCAAATCTTCAACGGGCACCGCCGACGGGATAGCACTTCCCTCGGCTTCGGCACCTGTCAATAAAAGGACAACTGGATCAGTCATACATGGCGGTTACGACTACTCTTCGGGATTACTTGCACTTGAGCAAAGTACTCACCCTCTACGATGCTGGCCTCAGGCAAGGTAGCTTCCACGGCCGGCGCCCCGGATTCTGCCTGAGGGGCGGGAGCGGACTCCTCAGCGGGCGGCGCGGTTTCCTCTCCAGCCACCGCTGTGGTGGGTTCATCTCCCTCCCAGGTCAAGTCCGTCGATTTCCTGCAGAGTGCACAAGCTGGTTGTCAACCCAGTATGACTACCAAATCTAATGTACTACTCGGGAAGGATCACCACTTACAAATTCGACCGGACTACCGTCACGGTTGGGGCGCCGAGGATGCTGGCAATATCTACCAGTCCAGCTTCGGTAGGCGTTTCCTCTTGCGCCTCAGTAGCCGCCGCTTCTTCAACAATAGCAGCGGCCGGTTCTGTGCTCCCCTCAGCAACTGGGGGCTGGCGCGACAACTGCGCCAAGAGCTCCTCTACGGTGGGGGCTGGGCTACGACTACCCCCAGCTGGCTCCTCCACCGTATCCCAGTTGCCTTCGTCCCCCTGCTCTACGGGGTCGGAAGGCGGCATCTCCTGCAAGCAAGGGAATTTCGTCGTCAATGTACAACATCGAGACATAAGTACTCGACTACCCTATTCAAGACGGCTTACCTCCTGGGACGTGGTCTCCGTGACCTTCAACTTCTTGGCCACGCGCTTGCGGGCCACGTTGTGCGGCCTCCTTGGCGGCGCGGGCAAACTAGCCTCCAGGCTAGTCGGCGGATCCTGAACGAGAGGAATATGAGGCAATCCAGGGCGGCTGAATCTCGACCGCAACTGGAAGCGCTCCTGCAGCGTCTCCTCATCGTCGTCCTCTTCGGACGTGTCTTCGACGACCACTGTGTCGTCTCCCTCACCAACCTCGCGCCGCTCCTTGGCCTTGGCTTTCCCTTCCTCTGGGACCTCGACAAGTTGAGGAGGCGACGCCGGCTCGGAGACGAACTTCACCAAGTCATCCTGCAAGAAGCACAATACGTCAGCACGACTACTCTTACGTAATGAGTACTCGACAATGGGTACGGCTACCGACCTCATTTGGCGGGCGCGCGGCGGAGTACTCGGGCACAGGGCACGGCGTGTACGCCGGCATGTCTTTGAAGATCCTGCCCAGCCTATCAACGATGTCGTCGTCATCGACTTCATCACCGGGCATCCGCAACGTGTCGTCGTCGCCGGTGTACTGGTACCCTAGGGTGTCGCGGGCCATCAGCGGCTGCACCCTTCGCTTCATGAAGCTGAAGGCCACATGTTCGGCCCTCAGCCCGGCTTCTCTCAAAGCCTTGATTTTCGCCAGCAGCTCGGGCAACTGGATACCTTCCTGCATTGTTGGCTCCGAGTTCCACCATGGCCGGTGCTTCGGCTGCTTCCCGCTTGGCTTCGGCAGCTCCGAGTGGTGGTTGGTGATGTAAAACCATTTCGACTTCCAATCTTGGTTGGAGTCGATAAGCTTGTACGAGAGGTACTGCTCCGCGGCGTCTTCTCGCATCTGGATGCCGGCTCCCCCCACTACTCGAGGATTGTTGGCGCTGGGCTGGGGCTTGACTCGGAAGAATTTTCGGAAAAGGATCCAATGGGGCTTGATCCCCAAGAAAGCTTCGCAGAAGTGTACGAAGACTGAGGTGTGGAAGATACCGTTGGGGTTGAGGTTGAGGTACTCGATGCCGTAGTACCCCAGCAGCCCCTTGAAGAAGTCGCTGGCCGGGAGAGACAGCCCTCGCTCCGCGAACCGGGTGAACATAGGGATCTCGTCCGGGCTTTTCTCCATGGGGTACGGATCCCCTGCAGCGGCTCTCCACATGTCAACCTCCTTCTCCCGCAAGAATCCACTGTTGAGAAGTGCCAGCAGATCTTCGGTCTTGGCCTTGGATTTCTTCCATTCTTGATTTGGATTTGGTCGCGGCGGAGACACCGGCGGCGATGTCCCCGCGGCGGATCCGGCGACCTCCTCGCGAGTCCTTTTCTTCCCACCGGCAGCCTTCGAGGTCTTCGATGGTGAGGGCTTCATTCTCCAAGTGCACGGTGTCTTCACTCGCATTCGCTCGGGGGCTACGGCGGTGGCTTTCTACGGCGGCGCGTTCGGATCTACAATCCTCTCAACGGTGGCAGTGCGCACTGGCGGTGATTTCTGGCTCGATCTGCTAGGAATGGCTGCGAATGCGTGGGATGAAAAACCCTAAGGGTTTCGGCTTCTATTTATAAGTCAACAGCGGCCCCTCCAACGGCCGGATGGATAAGTCTGCACACGGCTGACTCAGCGGCGGTGCTTGACTCTTCAACTTCTACTAGTCGACACGCCTCGTCTCGGGGGCTCGGCTACTTCTACTCAACTTCCTGGGTAGCGACAAGATTCAAGAGCAACTCAGGACACATTCTACAAGATGACCCTTCAATTCGAGAGGAAGTACTCGACTCAAGGCTCGGGGGCTCCGTGCCACGTGTCCTTCGGTTTTTTCTCTGGATTTCACGGGATATTCTTGCCAAAACTTCAGATGGACCCTCAGCCAGAGTCTGCAACTCAACCTAAGGCTCGGGGGCTACTCCATATGGAGTGCGATTTTGCAATCGCACTTCCATATCAGTTTCGGCTTCAAGACAACACGGGCATTGTTGAAGACCTTCAAGAGCAGCACTCGAGGACGCTTGGGACTACTCGAGAAGACTTCAGGATTGCTCAAATATCAGCTGGAGTACATTCCAGCCTCGGGATGCTTCGACTACTCTTGAGGACTTTTGACTTGTAGCGCTCAGGGACGCTTGAGGACTACTCGTTAAGGCCGTCAAGACTACTCGAAGCTATCCTTCTCGACTACAAAGTACTCGGGGGCTTGTCGTATGGACCTCCCTGGGCCCACTACCTCGGTGGGTACCAGGACCGACTACTCGGTGGGCCCCTGGGACTACTCGACTTGCGCTGCACGGCACCTGATGGCGTGAAGCACAAGGGCTACAGAGGAGAAGTACCCGGATAGGAAGCTGTACATGTCCCGCACTGTATAGAGGACTCCTAGACGTACTCGACTAGTACTCTCTCCCTGAACCGACTTGTAACCCTGCCTCCCGGACTATATAAGGCGAGGCAGGGACCCCCCTCTCTCTCACGGCTTAAGATTGCATCATCTTGTAATCGCACCCAATCAATCCAGAGCCACGCAGCATACAGGACGTAGGGTATTACGCACCTCGCGGCCCGAACCTGTCTAAATTGTGTGCCACGTGTCTCTTCCTTCGAGTTACCGATCTCGGCGAGGCCACATTCATCTACTTCGGGTACTCCCCTTAGTAGGTTGCCGGTCTAAAACACCGACATGAACTTTGAAAGGCAATACTGACATCCATTAAAGGCTTACTCGAGGACGAGCAAGGTTTAAGCATGGGGGTGTGTTGGCGGTCGATTTCCATCAACCAAGAGCACTTGTTAAACTTTGGTTTGAGCTTTGAATTATAACTAACCAACCACTAGGCATACTAATGATGTAACAAGTTCACACTTGTATGTGGTTTTTGGAGTATGTTGTTTACGCAGGATTTAAGCGCCTAAATAAGGACTTCCGGGTAGAGTTCATCGAGCACTTTATGAGAAGATCACGAAGGCCGGCACAAGTCAAGAAACAAAGTGAACATGACTCCAAATGACCCGAGGACCGAAGCATAAAGCTGTGAAACTCCGAGGACCTAAACAGAAGATGCGGGAGTTCACGCGCCATGTACCCTTATCCAAACCGTGGGGAAAACGACGTCAAGGACCCACATGAAGTTCGGCAAATATTCAAGAAGACACGAGAAGCGTCGGGGAGCAAAGCAGGGCCGGACCGAGCCGAAAAGGGCCTAGACCGGCCGGCCCACCCCTTTTTCGTGTCGGTTCGCATCCCCCTTTGACCTAGATGCTCCTCGGTGTATTTATATCCCCTGCTTCCGACGGCTGCCACATCCATCCATCCATCACAACTCGGCAAAACCTAGAAGCAAGAACGACGGTCGCCGCGAGTCCTCGAAGTTGTCTAGGAGATGGTCTAGGCCTACCCTAGCCGCCATGGCCTCCCTGCGTGGTTGTGCCATGGTGGAGTTCTGGTGTTAGTTGAGGTCATCAATGGTATGTACTCGGTGGAGATGATCCAAACACACTTCTTATTATGTGAGCAATGTTCATCGTGTTTTCCGATCTATTAGCGATTCCATGTCTCCATCTATACTTTTTACCCATCATGAATGTGATTTAATCCTTAGTCTAATACATGTTTAGACTATATAGCATGCTCTATGTAATCGTGGTGATTAGATTTAGCATGTCGACCCTTCATGGTTTGTAGACACATTCATGTTTGAGTGTGCCCCTAGATTCCCCGCATCATTAAGGGTGCACTGTGACAGGATGACACCCCCGAAAGTGCGGATGTCTTCCGGAGGTAGGCCTGTGACAACACCACCCGAGATAATTCCGTACTATCACCTAAACCACTCCATTTGGTCATTAAGCGATAATAAAGAACTATCACGTTGAGTGTTGCCGGGTCAAAGCCTGGTAAATCAATTGAATCAACACACATAGGATCGAACACGCATACATTAAAACTCCCACGAGGGAGAGTCCAGAGTACCTTACAAATTATAACTAATCTTCCCCGTAGGGTCAATTATTACAAATCATGGTTCATAACATGATAAACAAAGGTTCAGAGTTTTAAACAGCAGAAATAAACTAAGTAACACGACCATCATCATAGGAGGGCATCCATGATGATTTTTACTCAACGTCCGACACCCACTGCAGCTCCCAGCCGTGGGGTATCTCACCAGGCCAAACAACCTCACCTGAAAACCACATATTTAGCAAGGCTGAGTATACTAATACTCAGCAAGGCTTACCCGTCTAAAATAAAAGACCTAACCTCTAATCATGCAAGGCTTTTGGCTAGTGGATTTGTTTTGCCAAAAGGCTACTAAGGAATTAATCCTTACTTTCAATATTTTAGCTCAAGTTCTAGTAGCTTAATTCATTACTAGATAAGCAACTATTGCAAACATGAGTTGTGCAATACAATTTAATCAAACATCAAGTATATCAATATTCCATCATAAAGGGATCACAATGGCCAGATGATTAAGCACTCTCGGGTAACGGTGAGAGGCCGACGATCGATCGATTAATAACCTTGCAAGTCGGACCTAAACACACAGAAGAATGCAAACCCCAAGAAAATCAATTAAAAGCGAAACGGGGTATACACCGACCAGGCGGTTCCCGTCAATCTTGAGTTCGGGAGCGGAACCTACATCCCTTGATACAAGGCTTACCGGATCGCTCCCACACGAACGTCCAGGCTCACACAGGTACCACACTGTTGCAAGTAGGGGGACACATCACTATGCCCCAGGGTAGTAGGGAAAGGTTCCCTTGCCGCATCAATTGGGTACTAGGCTTACCGGTCCCATTCCCGACAAATATTTAGTACGTTCAAACGCTTAATTTCTTAACCACCGGACCGGAGCCCAGAATCCCTTGCTCTTACCACGTGAGCAATCCAATTTAACAAATCTTATGATTCCAACATAAGAACCTATTCTCGCGAGCGAAGTACATCACTCGACTTGTACCAGGTCCTTAGTGCACAGCAACTAGTGACCTAGCATACTAGTAAAAGATCATAGGTACTTAGGGAATCATGCAACTAGGGTTTCAATTCAACTCCTGAACGTAAATGCACATAGATAAGCAATCATAATTTCAGAAGTTAAAATGAAATACAATAGGATAATGATAAACCGGGGCTTGCCTTCACTAGTAAAGTTAGTAGGAAAGTTTTCTGAACTATGGTCCGGGTCTTGCTGCACTTCCACGTAGTTCACTTCTCCCTCGAACGGTCTGTCACCTCGTTTCGAGATGAGCTCGCTGCTACCGTCAGAAGGTTCTACACGGAGATGCACATGCAAGAATTAATTGGTGAAATGAATTTAATTAAAAGCAAACAACACATGACAAACACAGGGTGCATGGTTGGTCACATTCACCTAGATAAACATATATTCAACATATTCTTCCAAAGAAAAGGAAAAAGGGCAAACACCCATTTATAACACATTTTTGATGATGATTGTGTGCACATCTATACAAACAAAATAAAATCACTTCACAACAGTAACTAAACTTTCACACCTCTACTGAATTTAATTAACAAACTACTGAAATAAATGCATCAAGATTAAACATGCATATAACACACAAATCAAGCATTTTATAGCTATCCAACTACCATCAAGTATATAAAAATAAATATAGCTCCTCTAGTCTTGATTTTTCTCATACAGCAATATGACCACAAAACATGCTCTCACCCAAAAATCATGCATAAGAAAAATCTAGATTAAATCTAACAAAAATAACAAAACCAGCCTAGTAAATAAAACACAATTTAATCTAGGCAAAACTACTCATGCAAAGGACCTCAAATTTTTACCAGAGGACAACCTCAACAAAAAAGGGCCTATACCAAGATTCAAAGCCTACTTCTACACATAACTTCACATATACACGTAGGTCCCTCTAGCATGCATAAATCAAAAACCTATTTTAACATGTCCAAAGCAGCACACAAAAATTAACAGAGTCTCAACTCATCGTATACAGCTCAAGGTGTAAAAAGTATCCAGAGAGCAACCCTATACAGTACTAGGCAAAAAGATGAAGCTACTACTAGCATAAAGGCTAAATAAAGCATAACTCAAAATCTACTTAGTAACTTTGTGCAAAACTTTATCCAGAGCTCATGAACATCATGGTGCACAACATATCCACATTTCAAGGCAAACTCACATCTAGAATTTAAACTACAACAAAAATAGTTCAAACTGATTTTTCAAATTTATTCAAAAAAATATTCAGAAAAACCCTATACATCCTTTCTAGGAATTACAGTACTCCTCACAAGGATTCCAAAAAGTCACCATTTGCATTTTTCTGACTTTTCTGCTGTTTTCTATGAATTTTAGAAGGTGCTGGACCTAGTTGAAAGGAAACTAAGATAAAGATCATTACACATAGGTCCCTAGTTCACAGATATGCCCCTGGACAGATAATCGACCTTGCAATTTGGTCCTTCTCGCACCGGTCGGTGGGGGTGGCCGGAATTCCGGCGAGGGGAGGCCGGGATTCGGACGGGGAAGGGCGTGGGAGTGACCTTCGACCACTTGTTGTTCGATTCCGAGGGTTGGGGAGGTCGGAGAGCACTCCGGCGAGGGGGCTTGGCAGCGCCGGGCGGCGGCCGCCGCTGGAACGATGGTTCCGGCGTGGTGGCGACTCGGCCGGGTCAAGCGGTGGTCTGGGGAGCTTCAGTAGGTGCTGGTGGAGGCGGAGGACGGCTCAAGCGGCAGGTTCCGGGAAGGGAAGGGGTAGCTCGCCGTGGGAGGTCCAATGGCAGACGGCGGCAGAACAGAGTAAGCGGCGGTGGAGCTGCGCGCGTGCGAGGAAGCTCGGGAGGTTCTTATATGCGTGCGCACGACGACTTGGAGAGCGGGACGTGTCAACGGCTTAGCGGTCGCGACGACGTGCCGTGGAGTACGGCGGCGACGGTGTTGGCTGGGCAGTGTTTGGGCGGCGCGGCTCGGCTGGTGGGCACGCGGCACGTGGTGGCCGGGGAGTGGGCGCGGACGTCGGTTTTGCACGGTGGGGTCCACACGCGCATGTGGGAAGGCGTGCCCCTCGGCATCCGGGCCCAGCGACGGCGCGTGCGCGGTCGGTGCTGCCGGTGTTCGGCGTCACGCGGGAACGCGCACCGGTGCGGTAACAATTTCATTTGGCCCTGTTTGACTGACCAGAGCTCGAGATTTTGTAACGAAACTGCTCCATGGTGCAAATACAAAAGTTGAAGACCTTCTAACCCTCTACAACTTTTACAAAGGTGCATGGGTGTTTCAATCAACCATTTGTGCACTAGCAGCAAGCCAAAGTGGCACTTTTCTCAGCACCTGAAAAAATGTGGCTGCTGCCGTTGACCAAGAATTTCACCATCTTACTGCCAAAATTCGAAAGGCCGACCAACATGAAAGTTGTGTCCCACGACAAGATGCACAACTTTTATATTGGCAGATTTTGAAGTGTTTAGGTGAAATTTGGAGAACGTGGCAAAAGTTCCGGACAAAAGGGTACGGACACTAGGGGTTTTGACCATGTTGGATAGGGTTTTGACCTAGAGTTTGACTATAGCTTGATCACTAATGCTTATTGACTTGGTCAAGGGGTAATTAGCACTAATTAAAACACGGGGTGTTACAAGGCCGGAGGTAGGAGTTTAAGGATGCTAGTGGATGAGATGCTCGTTTTGTTGCTCATTTGCCGGAACTTCAACTAGAAGGTGCTAGGCCTAGTTACCCCTTCAGTGGAGCTTTACCTTAGCCATTGTTCTTGGATGTGATCAACCTTGTGCTTTCACTCATATCCATCAAGGTTACCTTTATATGCAATCGATGCTTCATGTTAGGTTAGATTGACTAGATAAGGTAGAGGACTGCAGTTTGCTTCCGATCCACGGATTTGATAACCTTGGGTAATACTCGAGGGAAAAAGTGCTACGATGATCCGTAAGGGACGGTGAATCTTGACGCGTTTTTAGACCGTTAACAGTGACCGAGGAGTACTGCAGAGGAGCAGAGACAGAGGAGCAGAGTGGTGTCGCATCGACTTGGAGGTGTCTGCCCCTCCGCGCTGGCCCCTCCTCTGCACCGGCTATCCGGCCACCTTCATGACGGCCCTCTCTTCCGCTCCCACCGACGACCCGACCTTCTCTGCTCTGGCCCCTCCTCCTCTGTGCCATCAGCAGTGCAAGCGTGGTGGGCCACAGCCTTGTGGATGCATGCCGGCGGCCTCATCCTCGAGCTCCTCTGCAATCCTCCTCCCGGCCGGCACCTTCGTACTCCTCGCACACCGGCCCTCGTCCCGCGCTATCGCAGAGCTCCACCCTTTGTGACTTTGCTCACAGCGGCCGACGTGAGGTACTACGGCGGCACCCTGTCCTAACCTGCACCCTACTCCACCCTCACGCGGCCTGTGTTGATGCGGATCTTGGTCGAGCGGGCGCAGGACCCTCTGTTGTTACCTCTGCGGGTGGCCTCGTCCTCGGCTGGAGGTGGTGGGCGACGGAGAGACCGAGGAAGATGGGAGGGGAGAGGGGGTGCTCGTTAGCGCCGCATCCATGGTGAGTAGGGGCGGTGGTTGACGACGATCTGCTGCTACGCGGGGTTGACGATGATGGTAGCAGATCTCCTTCTCTCTCCCCTTCCTGCTCACAACGCGGAACAACAGTAGGTGTGCGGGCCCCACGGCACTTCGGTGTAGCGCATGCCCTCAACGGACGCTGAATGTGGCGTCCGGATGGAGGAGCACTACGGTCTCGTAGCATTTACTATCCCCCGCTGCGGGGAAAATGTTAAAAGGTTATGCTATTGTCTCGTAGCGTTTCTTTTACCGCACCCAATACGGATAACCTAAGGCCGCGTTCTCGCCTCTCGCTTGTTGCTTTGCATCGTCGGCTCCTCGTCAGTCGCCGCCACTTTCGCACCCTCCCTCTCCACCTGCTCCCGATCCTCGAGCTTTCCTCGATGCCATACGCCCCCACCCTACCGATCTCACCGCTATGCTCTACGCTTCCCTTCGAAATGGTGGTGTGGCGTGGCCCCTTCATTGAGTGGCGAATAACAGATTGCCACTATGGATGGATCTAACGGTGGGGTGGGGTGGACTTAAGCCCCCCTGCCACGTGGAATCCAATGGAGCCCCTCTACAAATTTGAGAAGAAAGAAGAATAGCCCCACTATAAATTCGAGGAGGAATAAGAAGAGAAGGAGAGGCTGAAGGAAGAAGGAGAGGAGAGTTCGATCCTAGATCCATCCCTGACTTCCCCGGTTATGTCCACTCTCCTCCTCCGCAACCCAGGTGGAAGGGCGTGACCCTCATCACGCTGAATACCCTAACCTCGTTCAGGGACACCCTCCCTCTACCTTCCGGCGAGGGGATAAGGCATGGTGAGTTTTAAGGAGCCGGCTCGGTCATTCGGCATGGTCCACGACTGGTCGTCTGCAATGATTTTCTTGGACCATACATACGTGGCTTATTAACGTTGGGGCATATAACAACATGAGGTCGTGGTTCATAGCACATAGCAGGTCAAGTGGTCGATGGTTTCATTCACTAGTTGTTCAATGGCGAAGGGTGTATCATGCTGCTAATGTCGAACACCATGACAAGGGGTTTATCTCTTGCCCTGGTAGTTGACAGCGTAATAATGTTCTAATTATAAGACTTGGAAGACTAAGGATGGCAATTTCTGAATTGACTGTGCATGTGCATATAATGTCGTCATTGTTGTTTGGATCCTAGAATGTTTGGCATTGGGATCCATAAGACCAGAAATGCATGGTTGCCACAGATGACACTGTTCTTTGGAATGCGGAGTTCTATGATGTCGGGGTACTGAAGCGGTTTTGGAATAGAAAATTATGGAGATTTTAGGACTGACACTTTGTACTTAGGGAGAACTCAGAGTCAGATCATGACCCCACCTGACGGGTTCATCTCTAATTGCGTGAAGAGGATGAAGCAAGTCTTGATAGGATCATTACCAGGAGATTTAGAGGGCCCCTTTCTACTTTCTATCCGTACATTATGGCTTGACTTTCTTCTTTGGTTTGTGATGATAAATTGATATGAGGAGGGCACTACGAGTAGGGTAGAGCTTTGGAGATTAAAGGAGGGCATGTGCCCCCCCCCCCCTCCAAGGAGGGGACTCAAGAATTGACTGATAAGTTCAGGTATGTAGGGTGCGTTTGGTAAAGTTGTGGCTGCGGCTGTGTCAGCTCCGGTTGTGGCTGTGCTGGTGGAGCGGATTCTGTGGTGCAACTGGAACCGTTTTGAAAAAACGTTTGGCAAAATAGCTTCTCCCGGCTGTGTAAGGTGCATAAGAGAGTGAAATGTCTATAATGACCTTCCCTCTTTTTTTATTTCCCTTTTTATTTTTCTATTTTCTTTTTCCTTCCAATTATTTTTTCTCTTGTTCTTCTTTTTTTTCTCTCTCCCTTCTTTTCCTTTTCTCTTCTCCTCCATCCTTATCCACGATCTGCCCCTCCCCCCATGCTCTCCCTCGCAGTCCACGCCCGTCGGCCATGGAGGCGGTCCAGGAGAAGCTCGCCGGCGGCTACCTTCGGCCTCGCCTGACGCGGCCTCCTCCCTGCCGGCGGCCCGGCTCCATCACGCCCGTTGGCGGCCTCCTCTGAGCGCGGCGTTGACCCCTCCCCTGCTCCTCGTCGAGCTCTCGACGGGGGAACGAGCTTCTCCAGCCCCATCGCGCCCTGTGCCCCTCCAGCTCTGCGCCCTCGCCTCCTCGCCGTCCACCGCCGTCGCGGACTCACCGTGCCGCTGTCCCTGCGACCTCCTTCGAGCGCCTCTTCCGCGGTGCCCTGGGACCTCCTCCTTCTCCGCCACCGGCCGGCCGTCCGTTCGTGGGCTGCCACCGAGCTCGCCTCCACCTCCTCCATCTTCCCCTGCTCCGTCACGTCGGCCACCACCACGCTCGTCGGCCGGCCACCTCCACCCGCGTCGTCTGTCCGTGGGCCCCTCCCGAGGGCAAAGGACGGGAATGGGGAGGCGAAGCTGGGGGAGCGAGCGGAGCGACATTTTTCCGCTCCGTCTCACGCGATTCGCATCAGAGAGCGCAATTTCAGAGTGCTTCTCCTCCGGAGCGATTTTTTTGCCGCATTTGTTAAAGCTTCACCAAAAACGGCTCCGGGAGCCGCATGAGAAGCTGTAACAAACGGACCCGTAATATATGCGAGAGGCATGTACAATCATATGCTTTGAGTGCAGCAAATATACATAGGTATTAAAAATAAAAGAAGTTCAAAGTCTTGTATAATCCTGTATTCGAGTTCAATTCTCTTGATGCATTGAAATTGCTGTCACAATTCTAGAGATAATAATCAATTATGTAAATATAATGGATTTTAGCTTTCTATAGCACTATTGTTATTATGTTACCATTAAGCTCCATTATGGCATTCTACTTTTTAGTTCGTTCATCATTATTGGGGAAAAGTAAACTAGAATGCTGGTTCTTAATTTTCTCTCATAAATATTTTTATTTGTTGGCTTAAAACTTAAACAAAATAAGAAATTTGAAATCACACCCATGTTTTTTGAATTTCCATAAACATAGCATGATTTATGAATTGTCAATTGCAGTTGACTTTGTTTCCAAGTTTAATTTTCAAAGCATAATCTTCTGCCATGTCTTCAACTCTTTTTTTCTTTTTGTTTCTGTTGGGGCATGCAGCTAAGTGACATTGTTTCCACCTATTAGTAAAATGCACGTGCAGCACGCACGTGTCTAAAAAATATCAAAAAAGTGCTCATCGAACACAGACATTCCATTGTGTTGTTAAAATAGAGAATGGTGATGTGCCCTCTAAAAAATATTACGCAGATCAAGCTCACCGATGCCAACCCGGAGTGAAATATTGTTTTCTCTTTGGCGCTTACGACTCTGAAGACTATCGACAGAAGATCACTTCAGTACATTTGTGATGTCACCAATTGATGTATATGCTGCTCCATGATCACGATTTAATCACTGGAGGAGACCTGAAATCAAAGTTCACATGGCTAAGCATGTGATTTAAAAAATCCTACTCGTAAACAAGAAGTTTATATTTATAATTATATTATAGTAAAAACAATAAAAATGAAAAGTGTTAAAGAAAATAAAAAACCAAATCCTAAATGAGATAGGATGCAGTGAGAATCTTAAATTTTAGTACAAAGAACTATGATCCCCATACTCTATGTAGAGAAAAATAATGTGCACTTATCGTTGTGTTCTTGTTCATCGTGAGATAATATATGGAAGTAGAAGCAATGAAGAACATGCGGAGTTGATCGATCAAGATCAAAGCACATACAGGCCGGCCGTAAACGCAGTTGCGACGCTGAGGTTGTCGTCCTTGTTGTCGGCGAGGAGGACCAGGGCAAGGAGGACGGCGACAATGATTATGCCACATCCTCGTCAAACACGACAATGGCATAGTGGAAAACACCAAATAAAAAAAAAGATATCCAGGGCCAAGCTGAACTTCACCTCACGCTGCCACCACTACATGCACCGTCGACACCAACAGGAATCAAATGCGCCGAGGGACAAGTAAAGTTTGGAAAACATGGAATAAATGTCTAATTAGATATCCATACCTCTACAATTGACTATGAGATCGGAGTAGCTTGGTGGCTGCTTCCGGCTCCTGCGCCCGCGCGTCACCAGCGAGGTGCACCAGCGTCAGGTCGCTGACCACAGTAGACGACACCCGAGGTCGCGCAGGTAGAGGACCATGAGCGGAGATCGGAGTAGCTTGACACACCGCTGGGTATATGGTGTACGCACTCGTGGAGGAGACGCTGCTAGTGTAGTGCTCGCATCACGATCTTTTGCCATAGGATGATAGGAATTCTAAAAAAAGCCAGCGTGTCTTTGGAAAGAGAAAATAGGAAAGAACAATTATCGCCCGGCAGTGTGATCAATTATTTTGGAAAAAAAATAAGCCGCCGTGCGTGTTTTGGAAAGAGAAAATAGGAAATAACAAGCGTGATCAATTATTTTAGAAAGAAAAGAATAAGGAAAGAAAGAAAGTCCGTCGTAGTTGGAAACTTAACGTTGATCGGGGTGCCTCGCGGTTAAGGTGGGCGGGATTGGGAGTGGGTAGACATGTGGGTAAGAAAATTTTCTGGTGAAAAAAGTAGAGGCAAAAGGGGGGAAACATTTTCTAAAGTGTTGTTTTCACTCCTTTCCACCCCTTTCCAACCCTCTCGGCCTGACAGGTGGGTCCTCTGTGAGAGGTACCGGGGAATTCTTTTGGATAAAAAAGTTTTCAAAAGAACTCGTTCTTTATAGTATATAAATTATTAGTAAAACCAAAAAAAAGAGGCAGCGTGACTATTATATTATGGTAATATAAGATGAGATAAAGGAAAAAAGGAAACAAATAAGCGTGGTATTGTTCAAGCGCCCGCCGTGATACCTGGTCTTGATAATTTGGAAATAAATTGTTGGCACGGCGGGCTGGTAAAACAGGGGCAAGGCCCTTTCCAATTTAAAGGGTTGGATACATGCGCGGGTATAGAGGCAGCTGGATGAGAAAAAATGCCTGAAATATCAAAAGTATTTTCTATCGTGCAAAAAGTGGTTAACCCCCATCGTTTATCTCCGGTTTAGGGGATTTTGGTGGGGTCTCACCTGACATGTGGGTCCTCCTGTGAGGGGTAAGGGTGTACATCTTTTGGTGACAATTGTTTTCAAAAGAACTCGTTCTTTATAGTATCGGTAATGCTCCCCGTCGTGCGTCCGACGCGTGTCTGGTTTCCGGACGGGTGAGCTGGGCACGCGGGGGTAGAAAAATCGGTGGTGGGTCCCACTCGCAACCTTATCTCCTCCCTACCACCCCGCACGCTCCCCCCGTGACCGACCCCCTCCTCCACTCATTCCGCCCCCCTCGGTAGATCCGCCCGTCCCCCCGACCTCGGCTCCCCCGGTGGCGCAGTGTAGCGAACATGGCCTCATATGCCATTAGTTCGAGTATGATTTTGGTGATTCATGACAACATGATCAATGGGACTAACCATATTGTCTAGCATGTCCTTGTAGGCATTTATAGGTCCCATGGATGTAACCACAATTAAAGCCAAAATACCACATGCCAAATTCAGAAGATAGTCTATTTTTCAAGGTTATAAAACAGTGGTAAGATGGCTCCAAGAGGTGGCAAGTTGAACCAAAGTCAAAAACGCAAGAAAACAGGAAATGATACCGTCGGATGAACCGACGGTACCCTAGAGGCGAGCGTCGGTGTACTTGGTACACTGCGTGGAAGGCCAACTGAATTGGCACCGTCGGATGAACCGACGGCCCACATTCTAGTTGCGTCGGACGAGTTGCAGAGCTGAAGCTGCGAAGACAGAAGCGCCGGATGAACCGACGGTCCATTGGACTGAACCGTCGGTCTATCCGATGACCAAGTTTGAACAAGACAGAGACGCGCCAAGACGAACTCTTCAGCACCGGATGAACCGACGCCTTGGTCAAGTGGAAGCATCGGTCTATCCGACGGTCACGAAGCAGCATACAGAGACATTTTGACCGTGAGGTCTTCAGCACCGGATGAACCGACGCACCATCGGTGTATAGCGTCGGAACAGTTGTGTCAGCAGAGCTGCAACGGCTAAGTGACGTGGAGGGCACCGGATGAACCGACGCCCTGAAAAAGCATAGCATCGGTTCATCCGACGCTACCTTTTTCAGTGGCCGTTAGCCAACAGCTAGCTGAGTGCCTTGGGCTATTTATACCCCCTCCACTCACCCATTTGAGGGGGCTGAATTGAGTGGAAGTGCAGAGGAGTTCAAGACACCTAGAAGATCATATCCAATCCATCCAAGTGCTTAATTGCTCATCCATAGACTTGCATATGCTTAGTGTATGTGCTTAGTGCTAGGCTTAGCTTAGAGCTGAGTGAGTGCAAGGTTGTGCCAACCTTGTGAGGTGATTCTTGAGTGAATCAAGGTGTACAAGGTTCGCCGGAAGCCTTGGGGCCTAAGTGGCTCACCGGCAATCGTCATCGACCCTCCGGCTTGGTGTGGAGCGGCGAGGACACTTTGTGCGGGGGACGTGGAGACCCCCTTCCTTGGTGGAGAAGCTCCTTAGTGGAGGCGGCATCAAGGTGACCAAGGGAGCTTGGCGAGTGCCTAAGTGGCGAGCCTTTGTGGCGAGTCAAGTGGTACTCTTGGGAGAGACTTGGTGACCGGGAAGCAATACTCTTGTGTGAGTGCTTCAACAACGTGGACTAGGGGTGGCTTAGTGCCTACCGATACCACGGGATAAATCGCGTGTCAAGAGTTTGCTTCCTCTCATCCCCTTTACACTTCCGCATTTACTCTCTTGCAATCTTTGCTTGCCTTTACTTTCCTAGAGTAGTATCATGCTAGGATTGGCTATAGGTTGCAAACCTTGTTTTGGGATGGGAGTTTCACACTAGAACAACCGTAGTTGCACATCTAGATAGTCTGTTCTAGTTTTACTTTGTGTAAAAGTAGTGAAGCCATAGGTTAAGGTTTTAAGTTTGCCTAATTCACCCCCTCCCCCTCTTAGTCTACGAGCATCTGATTCCTTACACGCGGCTCCCCCGGCGGCGCGGCCGGGGCGCGGAGCACGCGTCGGCACGGCTGGGCGCGACTCCCGTGGCGGTGAGGCCGGAGCGGCCGGAGGCGCGGCCGGCGGAGCTCGCGGCGGCGCAACCGGGCGCAGCTCCCGCGGGATGGGAAAGGCAGCTAAGCTCGTCGCCGTGCTGACGTGCTGCCATCTCCAAGAGCAGCCTGACGGCGACCTAGGAAAAGGCAGGACCGGCCAGCCAACCTGGCGCGGCTCCCGCGGCGGCGCGGCCGAAGGCGCGGCGGCGGCTTCCTCCTCTTCCGCCTCCGGCGGAGGGGAGCAGCAACCTGTCGTGCTCCCCCGTGGGTCGCGGCGCGGTCGGGCCGCCGCTTCCCCCGACGAGGGCGAGTCGGTGTCGGTCTCCGGTACATCCACCAACGATGGATGGTTCCCTCCTCTTCTTTTTCAATGTTGCAATTTGTTTCTTCAGATGTTGCATTCGGTTTCTTCAGATGTTGCAATTGGTTTTACAGATGTTGCAATTAGGTTCTGCATATGTTGCAGTTAGGTTCTACAGATGTTGCAGTTAGGTTCTACAGACATTGCAATAGATGCCTACCGGTGTTGCATCAATGTCCTTTTTGAATGCTGCAGCACACAATGTTATGTTGCAATCATTCTCTACAGTTGTTGCATTTGTTGTCTACGGATGTTGCAATGGTTGCCTATCAATGTTGCATCGATGTTCTTTGAATGTTGCAGCATACAACGTCCCAATGTTGCAATCGTTATATTTGATTTTTGGAGTTTTACAGTATGTTTCAACCACTGTCGATCGATGTTGCATCAACATTATTTGCATGTTGCAGATTGTTCCATGTGGACGTTATTTTATCGCTGAGTTTTTGTAAATGTTTCAGCTATTTTTTATGAATGTTACAATTGTTTCGTGAGCGTGTCGCAAAAGTGGATATGGGATGCATGTGCTACAGTGTTGTGTGGGGGTTCGTCAGGAACAGGGTCACGTACCCCACGAACAGGAAGTGGTAGCAGACTTTTTTGAAGTGAGAGGCTGAGAGCGCACGTGGTGGGCCAGCTGTTAGTGGGAGGAGCACACATGGTGGGACCGTGCTACCACATGCAGAGGATTGATTCTCCCAATCAGACGGCTGCGCAGGCATCTGGAATCTAGCGCCCGCCAGACGTCCGGGCGCTAGCACTCCCGTTATAGTATAGAAGTGCTCAACTAAATTCCAGGATTAGCCTTTAATAATCTTTTGTTGTGGGTTCGTTTTTACTTGTGATACCTATATAACTATTTTACGTGGTTGGTCATCGCGAGGTGGACTCTCTAGTCTCTATATACATAGAAGTTTAAAAGATGGGTCCGAAGTGGCAGGTTACATGAATACCAATTTGTCAAGTCCTAATAGAAAGAGATACAGTCAAGCCTAACAATCTTCTTCCACTATTAGCCCATCCATCTTGTTATAGTTAGCTTGAACACTTGTTAGGGGCCTCTGGCTGTCAACCACTCCGGAACTGCTAGTAACTAATAATCTTTCCATCTGTTTACATTTGTGGCAACCTTTTTTAAGGGGCTTTTTACGGTGGACCATACCACCCTATACCACTATTGGAAAAGGACCAGTATGTAAGGATCCGACGGTTGAGATTAATTGTATACCACCAGAGCTAGCACTAGTGGTATGGGGTGGTATATATAGGTGGTATGGTGGTAAGGGGGTATTGTTGGTAGTTTTTTCTCGGTGGCATAAACGAAATATAATTTCTTCATTTCAAATATTTTTCATTTCCCTCTCGTGGTATGGCTATTTTTTTCAAATTTCAAACGAAAATTTTTATTTCAAATTTCAAAAATGTTTTTTTTCAAAATTTTCAAAAACGAAAATTTCATTTCAAATTTCAAGAACGATTTTTTGAAATTTCATTTCAAATTGTTTTCAAATTTAAAAAACAAAAATCTTCATTTCAAATTTCAAAAACGTTTTTTTTTCAAAATTTTTCATTTCACTCTAGTGGTATGGCCAAATGTTTTCTAATTTCAAAAACAAAAATTTTCATTTCAAATTTCAAAAACACTTTTTTCCCAAAAATTTTCATTTCAAATTTTTCTTGGTGGCATAAACGAAATTTGTTTCTTGGCCTGATGTTGCAAAATTACCTATTTGCCCTTACCAAAAAATAGCTATATACTACAGGTCCGCCGTAAAAGAGCCCTTTAAAACATGTGCTTGTTTCTTTGTTGCCAGGTGTTAGAACATCGTGAAAGAAACATCTCATTTTTAAAATGTTTTTAGCTCTAGCTTGTGATTTGGCTAATGCTAGCTTATACTAGACCTGAATATATTTATGCATTTCTAAAGTATCGATTCAATGTCTCCTAGAACAGTTTTGGCAAGTCTCTTTGACACATACCATTCTGTCCTGATGTTTTTTTCGATAAAGGAAGCTTTTTATTAAATTTTAAGGTCATTACATCGAGTTGATACAATATCTTAAAATACTCCGGACCTCTGCATAGCGTGATGCACACAGTCTAAAAAGATGGAGAGAATTCCTCCTATGACACCGAAAGTTACAACAATTCCCTGTGTGACACTCGAAATTTTGCTATGCCTCAAGCGACACCAGCTTCGAATTTTCATGCCTCCTGTGACACCGCCGTTAGTTTCACTGGTAACACCGTTACATTTGATAAGGAAAAGACCAAAATACCCTATGTGGAATAACGCAAGGTATAATTCCCTCCTATGGGATTACGTATGCAACCAACATGTTAATGATATATTAAAAGCAACATTGACCACATATATAAAATATTCACAAGTTCAAAGCACAGTCCAGTTGACATGTTGAAGCACACTCCACGGTTGACATGTTCCAGTTCAAGCACATTTCACAGATTGTAAAACCAAGGATAAGCATAAATACCAAGGATAAGCATAAATTGACAACACACTTCAAAGGTTCCAGTTCACAACTTTAATACATCTAAGAAAACACAAAGTCACCGAACCTTACATGAGAGCATCCATTACATATCATGTTACAAAAGCAACAGATCACTTGATCAAAGTGAGATCACATCAAGTTCAAAGACTAAGTCTCCTCTTGCTGCGGGTGCTCAATGCGGGGTTTGGCGGAGTGTTCTTCTTGCTTCTTGTGCCCATTGCAGGGCTATCAAGCAGAAGCTTGTTTGCTTCTTTTGCTACCTCCTTCCTCTTAGGCTTTCCCTTCATCACAACATGTTTCTTGTCTCTCACCTTTTTTTTTTTGCAACAAATGGAGCAGCAATTATCTGCTCACTTGGCACATGAGAATCATTTGATATCGGATCTGGATGGTTAGAACCAGTTGCTGACCTGCATGTATGAATGTAGTTGGCACTAACCATCAGCTATAGTAGTGGAAGACAAAAGGCAGTACTAAGAATCAGGTTTAGTAATCTAGATGACAAAAGAGACCTTGCTGATTTTCCAGAACCAGATGCACTATCTTTCTCCTTTTTCTTTTTCTTAGTTGGAGGTTCCAAGCTGATTGGTGCAGGTGGATAAGACATAGAGGATGCAGGTGCTTCATCATCCTCAAAAGGGACAATGCTTGGCTGAGATGCTTTGGAGGATCATCTGGATCATATTGTGCATTTGGGATATTTTCAGGCTCAACTACATCCTCATCCTCAGAGTTATCTATTTCCTCTACCTCTTCCTCGGACTTGTCACTATCTGACTCATCCTCAGCTGGATATTTCTCATGTTGCTGCTCCTCATCAACACAAATAAGAGCATTTTTAGCACCTGCAGGCTCATTGGTTAAGTACATTGCCTCCTCATCAACACCAGCATGCTCATTCTCAGGCAATGGGTTTTTAAGGAACCTATCTTCATCTGTTTGGGTGCTGTTGTTAGGTGGTTGCTGCATAGGTTTGGTTTTTTTAGGCTTAGATGGTGCAGGAGTATCATCACTCTGCCACTCGGTGATAGGTACAAATGGTTCCATGGGATCAGTATAGGAAATGGACATTTCAACAACCTTTGTTTGCCTATGTTTCTCAAACATTAACTGCAAATCCTGATCTGTTTTAACTTCAGGAAATATGTTCTCAACACTATCACAATACTGAACATGTGACACTTCCAAATAACCTGGCGGATATTGGTCTACGATAGATTCGATGAAATCCATGAAATTGGTAGTGTCTGAATCAATAACCTTGTCAAAGCGAAAACAACTGAATTCCTTTCTCATTTTCTTACGATTGCCAATAAGTCTGATATTCAGAAAATAACTTGACCTAGGATCCATCCTGATTAAAGAAAAGAATCAAACCTAAAGTCATACACGAATCTAGTGCTACTGCATCTCAATCTAGCCCAAATTAGTTAAACTCACCCTTCTGGAAGCCAACCATTTGGAACCCCTGCATGTATCCTGAGCTCCAGCCCGCCACCGACGCTCCTCCTGCTCCCGCACCAGCCGTCAGCGCTCCTCCTGCACCTGCGCCCGTCGCTGGGGCTCCTCCTGCACCTTTGTCCGCCGCCGGGACTCCTCCTGCACTCGCGCCGGCCAGGGCTCCTCCCGCACTGTCGCCTGCCGGGGCTCTTCCTACGCTGGCCCGCGCGTGCAGCTTGCATGGCGCGACCGCGATGGCACCCGCGGTCGGGGTCCCTCGCATGCTCGCGCCCCTCCGCGACCGCCCGTGCACGGACTCCGCCCCCACACGCCTGCCTTGCCGCCACTAGGGTTCGCGTGGTCCTATTTTGGATCTGGGTGAGATAGAATAGACACAACGATAGGCAATGGGTAGTTTGGTCACAACGCTAATAAACTGACAGGCTAACATGGGCCAAAAACGAGTCCTGTGGACGGAATGGACGGCGGTGTCACAGGAAGGCATGAAAATTCGAAACTGGTGTCACACGAGGCATAGCGAAATTTCGAGTGTCACACAGGGAATTGTTGTAACTTCCGGTGTCATAGGAGGAATTCTCTCAAAAAGATGAGAGAAACTCGAAACACTTTAATGACAATCAATTCGAAGACTAGACAGCCACCCATGTGCCTGGGTAAAGAACTCCTTGACCACCTGCCCCAACATAGCGATGCCGCAGCAACCAAATCCTATGAGGTTGGCTTCTGTTATATAGCCCATGTACGGAGCAAGTGTATAATCGAGTAGATAACCTGTAGTGGAAAAGTGTTATGTTTGTTCCTGAAGATGATATCATTTCTGCATAACCACAATGACAAGCAAGTAGTAGGCCCTCCTAGCAGAATTAGGAGTTTCAAATCTTTTTCAAGACCTCATAGCCAACTCCCAAACATATTGGACACACTATGACGTTGAGACAAACCTAAAGCCGCATGAATCATAGACCACACCGCCTGAGCAAAACGACAGTCAAAGAAAAGGTGTTGAATTGTTTCATCTTTGTGGCAGAAGCAACAAACTTTGCTTCCTTGCCAACTGCGCTTTGCTAAATTATCTTTTGTTAAAATTACTCCTCTTTGCAAGTACCACATAAATATCTTTATTTTCAAAGGGGCTTTTAATTTCCACATGCGCTTGTTTAGGTTAGGGATATCACTATGAATCATTGCCAAGTAATGAGATTTCACTGAGAACTGTCCATTTGGATGTAGGTTCCATCGAAACTCATCAGATTCCTGACTTAGCACAATGTTAGCAAGACGTGGAACCAAATCATTCCATGATGTTTACTTACTTGCAGCTTATGAGATCTCTTCACCAAGAAATATTTAAGGGTGAGGTGCTCAAGACTTTTGCAACTGTTTCCTGTTTGTGTCGGACTATATTATATAAACTAGTATATTGTTGTTGAATTTCTCAACCATTTGTCTTCCCAGAACCTGACCTGTGAACCATCCTTAATTAAGAAAGTACCAAAACATAGAAACTCATTTTTAACCTTCATCAGGCTAGCCCAAAAATGTGAACCCCCGTTTTTCTATTGCACTTGTGAAAGTGGCTTAGACCGCAGGTACTTGTGGACCAAGCAATATCTTGATGGTTTCCTTGCAGATATTCAATGCTCAAGAACACACCCTGTGTTTGATTAGACAATAAAATGAGTTCTTTGTTCTCCAAGTATTGAGCAAAATATTCTCATAATTCACAGTTCTCCTGTGTGTCTTTGGTGCATTAGTGACTGTACGTTTAGAACATTGGTAATACCAAATCAACACGCATGTCAGATATATTTCATCCAATGTCATCTTAGTAGTAATACCATATTTTTTTCGGGTAGTAATATCATATTATATGTTAGGTTTCTAATGATAACTTCAGTCAAAGGACCTCATAAAATTTTGTGGGGTTGATTTTTTTCCAGAGCTTCTAATCTCCCATAATATTTTTTCTGAAAAGTTCGATCTCCCATGATAATTTCAGAGTAGTAAATTTGTTCAATTGAGGTGCAAATAGGTGAGGAGCTTTGTGTAAATTAATTTGGGTAGTAAGGAACCATTATTGTGTACTCTTAATTTTTCTTAGTAGAGACAGTACTCTGATTAAGTAGGGGCAGTAGGGTGTGATCTAAACCTAACTTTTGCCGTTTTTATACTACAATTATTTGTCTTTGAATATAAGTACTAATTGGAACTTATCCGTAATATTTTGTGTATATTTTGGATACACTAAGGGATAGATTTTAGAGTCCTTTTATGGTACTTGGATTTTCCTCCCCAATTATAATAAAAAATTTCTAGATTTTAACTATGAATGTTGGCATGTTAGCAGCTGGGTGTGGTGATCTTCTATGGTGAATTTTGTACGAGATTGAGTAGATGTGTAATTAATTACCACCCTTGCACGAGATGGTTCCCGATGGGATTATGGGATGGATTTCATCATCGTGTTCTTCCAAAATCAACTATTTTCAAAGCTGCAACTTACCCAACTTGCTCTTATTGTCACAGTTCAAATTCGCACTTATTAAACTCCCACAATCCATATGCATCCCCTGAAGATATATCAGCTTCCTCGGGGATTGCTCAGGCGACGTTCTATCAGCAGTCCGTCCCATCGGCAACGCACACTTTCCGTCTATCAACATGTTCAGGACTTTGGCGGTGCTCATATTAGCAGCCGATGATGGTCGAGAGCTAGCGTGCTTTCTTCACCAGATATGGCGTCCATCTGGCCAAATAGCTTGATATGAGCTATCAATGGTGGGCTGAGGTTGATATTGGTGTGATTCTGTTGGTCGGGGATGACATCCCCTTCCCAAAGGGTAGATTTGCATTTCGGATACATTAACCATATGGCGAATTCGATATGCTAGGGATGGATGATGACACCATTGGTGCCGTGTTCCTCCTCAAGATGTCATCGAGGAGATTTATTTGATGTTTCAGCATCCCGCTACCTGTGGGTGATTTTCGACATGCATGGACATCAACGATGATTTCGATGTTGGATTTCTCTGTGGATTTGGAGGCAAACTTCGAGGGAAATATTGGCTGCAATTTATTATTGCACATGAGGACACATGGAAGACCATCTGTTTAGCGAGCAAAGCATTGGAAGCTTCTGATATTTTCGTCAAAATAGATGAATAAGCAATAGACAAGGCTTATGATTATTCTCTCTTGTTTGTGTACTCTTTCTACTTTTATTTATTTGTGATCAGCTTTTGAGCTGAATTTCTTTGTAAGAACTTGGCTGTGTGTCATTGTCACAGAGGCAGGATGTATTTCCATCTTCTAAAAAAATGCTCCTCTAAGTTCTTGTGAATTGATTCATATAATAATAAACATGTTGATCCCTCTATGGATGGTCAGTCAATTGGCAATCACCAATGAGATCACAATTGTGTTTCCCTTTTAAAACTTCTAAAACAGCTCTTGTGAATTGATTCATATAATAATAAACTTCTGTTTTAAAACTGGTTTAAAAATGAGGTCTTTTTCGGTACACAGTACCACCCTGTACCACCACTTTAAAAGGACTCGTATGTAATAGAAAATGATCTATTTGTAAGGATCGGACGGTTGAGATTAATTCTGTACCACCGGGTTTTTTTTGTGGTACGGGTGGTATTCATAGGTGGTATTGGTAGCATATGGGTATTATTGGAAATGGAAAATATTTTTGTTGTAATATATGAAATTGGATATATGAAATGATTTAGGTATTGTACGCGGTATGTTTTTATTGTACTCGTCGGCGGTATGTTTTTTCCAAATAATATTCATTCACCAAATTACCATTTTACCCACAGCAAAAAAATCGACAATACCACCGTACTACCAAAGAGTGGTATTGTGTACCGAAAAAGAGCTCTTAAAAACTGATCAACTGTCTGTTTTAAAAACTTCTGTTTTAGCTGGTTGTGTTGTTTCCTAGGAATGGTATACTTATATTAACTAATTTTCATGAATAATAGCAAAAGGCAGTAACTATTTTCATGAATGATAAACAGTAATAAAGCAAGTTTTGTTGAAAAAGAGATAAAAAAAAACATCAGCACCATGGACATATACCTTCAGGCGGTACACCTGACCTGACAACGTTTGGCTGAAAACAGCTCAATGTCTGGAGATTGTGCATTCTGGTTGCAGGGTTAATGAATGGCAGGCCAGCTCTCCTTTGGCACAGAAAGGCTGGAAACTACATTAAATATCTGTTGTCCGTGCCTCTCTCTGCCTCCATGCCAGAGGAGAGCTGCACTGTGATTCTCACCCTGAACTACTACACTTGATCTTCTTGAAGCTGCTGTAACTGGTTGTTCAGATCCTTTCCTTCAATGTTTCCTTGCCTTGTAGTTTTAAGTTTCCACAGTCGGTATATATACTACAAGCTCTTTGATCAAAATCTGTCGGTATATATACTACAAGCTCTTTGATCAAAATCTGGATATACCTCTGAATATGCCCAAATCAGGAGAATGTTCGAGAAGCTAACTAACAGTCACTTTTGGGTGTGTTCGGCTTGCTCTTTCAACAATTTTTTTCTCTCACAGTAAATCTGCCGGCTCAATCAGCACACATGATTTTCTTCTCAGAATAAATCTGTCTGCCAAATCAGCCAAAAGACCTGCCGAACGCAGCCTGAATTTGCTCCACGTAGACAGAATTTCCATCACTGCCATGTGATTACAGATAATTTGGTTATAGCTCCCTATTTTTTCAGTTGCAAAAGGAGAACATTTTTGACATGGTCATGCATCCAGTGGACCAAACCTGCAACATGTCCTTTTCCAGATCCTATATATTGATGTTATGCTTTGTCGTAGGACATTCTTATGGATCTTCCCTTCATAAATCCATGATAGATCTGATTCTTTAAGAAAAGAGTGGGCTATAACTTTTCACATGGAGCATCTGTGTCTACCCAGGTCAAGTGATCATTCATCCCATCTAGAACAAACAGTTGATCAGCTCATCACTCAGCAAAACATTGGTAACATATGTGTGAAGACATCTGAATAACAACACACTGTTTCTTTGCACAGTGCAATTCTTTTGTAAGAAATTCCTGGAATCATATGCACAAGGAAGGGCTTGTGACTGTTAAACATATGTCAGATCGTGATCAGCGAGCGAGTTCATGGCTTTATTCAAGAATTCATTAGTGATCCTAAAATTAAAAAAAAGGACCTCAGTTGACTTCTGATTAATTACAGGTAAAACTACATAGTATGTTATACAGTATTGAATTGGTTCCCATAAGAAATAATGCATAAATGTTAACTATGATTTTATTTGGTAGTTTCAGTTATATATGTTTGTGATCAGGCCAGCTACTTGAAGAACTAGCTACACAGGACAGGCCAGTACTCCAAAATTAGAGAATTATTTTTTGATGTTCATGTCTCTAAATTTTGGTTACGAAAAAATTGGCACCACCATACTTGACATGCGTTAAGTCTGTTGCAAAAAAAAAAAAGAAAAAGAAATCAAGTGTTTGTGTTCGGTACTTCAGATTCACATTCTTTGCATGCTAGTTCATTTTTCTTACCAAATTCAAGTCAAATCATGAGAAAGCACACATGCGTGTGACCAAAGTTTGGCACAAACCATGTAGCACATCAGTTTTGGTATGATTAATTCTTATTTTTGTTATTGCCATTTGCTGAATATAACATCTAAACATATCTTTAGTTGTGGTACGAAACTGGTAGGAGGTGCTGTTTTTCAGTTTTCACCCAAAAAAAAAAGAACAGCATCCCTGGAAAGAGTATAAAACCTTGTCATTTATTTTGCACACAGTCATCAGTTCAAAAAAAAAAGTCATTTAGTTTGCTCACAGTGATGCGAGAGAACTGCAAAGCACAGTAGTATTGTCAAACTAGATCAAGCACCCAAAAGCAGCTCAACCTGCACACTTTTGGTTTTACTTCTTAAAAGCACCAGAATACCAGATGCATAGTTCACAGCTTGAAAGGGTATGAAATGAGAAAGAAGATCCATGAGGATGTTCCTTGTTGAAGCATAATGTCAACGACATCTTCACATGAAAAGGAACATTATTCGTATGGTCCACCAATTGCACGTCCATGCAAAAGATTTGGAGGAAAAAAAAATATAGTGCCTTCGATTAATGTTTACTTGCTGTACTAGCAATGGTACTAAAGGGAATGTAGAAAAGGTTGGCTTTTTGGATCAGAGCAGAATAGGGACCATTCCAATTTTCATGGGCAACTTGGAGACACTCCTGATTACAAAAGCATATCCTGGCAGCATATCCATACACTTCCTCCCAGTCTCTGCTACCTCTCTACTATATATATCCATATACTTGGTAGAAGACAACACAAAACGATAAAAAGATTGGGGCAGACAAAGATTTGAAGATATAGGGCAATTAACCGCAGTATAAGGGTGATCAGAAAAAGAGGATTTGCTGTTGTTGTTGTCAAATATTGGGGTATTCAGGGTGAGAATCACAGTGCAACTCTCCTCTGGCATGGAGGCTGGTGGCGCCCTAGCAGGATCTGTCAGCAATGCTACTGACATCCACGCCAAAGGAGAATTGCCCTGCCATTCAGAATTAGCCCTGGTTTTATATCTCACAACTTATTTTATAATGTAATAGTTACTTCTTTTGGCATGAACATTCTATGTCTCTAAGGCTGAGTCCAACAGCGGGAGGCAAATGCATTTTTGCCTCCCGCTGGCTACTGTGCCCGTCCAAAATCGCATCCAACAGACGAGGCATACGGCGAGGCAAACTTCCTTCGCAGGAGAGAGGAGATGCAAAATTGCATCGTCTCTCTCCTCGAAGGCATCCGCCGCGGGAAGGCGCAGGGGAGGCGGGAAGGAGCATGGAAGGCGGGAAGGAGCAGGGGAGGCGGGGAGGGGAGCCGAGGAGATGAGAGGGGAGCTCTGGCGCCCTCCCGCTGCGCCCCTGGACTGACCTCCGCACACAGAGCTCCTCCCGCCGCCGCATCAGCTCGCGTCGGACCCGGCCGCCGCGGCAGCGAGGAGCTCGAGATCGAAGGGAGATGGTGGCGGCCGGGCTGAGGGAGGGGGACGAGCAGCTCCATGGCGGAGGAGGTGGGGAGCCCCAGCAGCTCCAGGCGGAGGAGGTGGGGAGGAGCCCCAGCAGTGCCGCCGCCGGCCCGAGCCGCTCGATGCGCCGCCGTCAGCCGCTCCCTTCCTTTCCCCTACGCGGCGCGGCGCCCTGGCAGGCGGGCGTGGCCACGACGCCCCTCCTCCCTCCCTCCCTTTCCCCGCCGGTTCGCCTTCGCAGGCGGGCGCCCACCGCCGGTCGGGGGAGGAGCACCTCCATGGCGGAGGTGGGGAGCCCCAGCCGTCGCTTCCTCTTCCTCCTCCTCTACGGGCGGCGGACGAGGCGGGCCCCGAGGTGGCGCGGAGCTCCGGGCGCGCGCGCAAGGAGATCCGACGGCGGCGAGATCGCCGTTCCTCCCTGACGTCGGCAGAGGAGGCGAGGCGCACGAGCGGCTCGGTGGAGGCCGCGGTGGTGGGGGACTGCAAATGCAAATGCCTTCCTTCTGTTGGAGCCGGTGGGATTGGAGGAGAATGGAAATCACTGTTCACGCGAGGCAAATGGGCATTTGCCTTCCAATTTTGCAATACCTTGTTGGAGTTAGCCTAAGGATCTCTCAAAAGCCTCTATTTTTTTTTCCAAATGATGTGTCTATCACGCATTCAGGAACGATGTCTGCCTTTGGCATGCCCACGAACAAGCAGGTAAGCTAATCAGTATAAAAGAGTTCTTTTTCAGTACACAATACCACTCTTTGGTAGTACAGTGGTATTGTCGGTTTTTTGCTGTGGGTAAAATGGTAATTTGGTGAATGAATATTATTTGGAAAAAACATACTGCCGACGAGTACAATAAAAACATACCGCGTACAATACCTAAATCATTTCATATATCCAATTTCATATATTACAAAAAAATATTTTTCATTTCCAATAATACCCATATGCTACCAATACCACCTATGAATACCACCCGTACCACACCAAAAAAACCGGTGGTACATAATTAATCTCAACCGTCCGATCCTTACAAATAGATCATTTTCTATTATATACGAGTCCTTTTAAAGTGGTGGTACAGGGTGGTATTGTGTACCGAAAAAGATCTCGTATAATTCAGCTACTTCAATCAGACAATTAGGCCCCATGGATTTGTTGCTTGATGCATTAACAACCACATCAGATTTTTTTTTTGATTGGGGCATATGACCTGGTAGTTCTGCTATTCACTTACAATGACTCTAAAGGCTAGTACTTTATGGGTGATTACATTTACACGGTTGCACGATGCAACGATTGAAAGAAGCGAATTTTTTCAGTGACTGATGGGATATGAGTTGTTGAATCTAGTTCCCCATGTTTTTTTATTGATCTTAGCATGACTAAGGGGGCTAACTGTGATTGTTTCCTTGCTACGATGAACTCTGTTTAAGCTTGCTTCATCATTTCTTTATATCAAAAAAATGGGAACCTTTACATATGTTCCCCCTGCCATCATTGTAACACTCTCTGAAACAATTTGCCAACACAAAGAAATAGTTTCACCAATTCTTTTGTTGCTTAATCATGTGCAAGTTGATTTACCTGCTCATCCACCGTTTGTGCCTTCCGGACGCAGTTGTGGGGGCTCCCTTTTTCAGGTGGGCCAGTCGCTTGATGCTTCACCGGCAGCGGCAGTGCCTGATGGTTCATGCTGGTACTCTGGGCTCTGGCAATGGTGGCCGGCCGCAGCACAGCAGTGTGCTGCTGCAGCATTATCATGTTGAGGAAGAAGAGTGCCCAAATAGCTTGCTAGTAGACTAGAAACCGATGCCAAATGTGTGCAGGAGCGAACTGATTATGCGATTATACTCTGTAATTCTGCAGGACTTACTTGAGATGAACAATCAGTTACTGAATTCCCATATTACCATCATACTAGCTGTTCGCACTCGAAATTGGCAAGTCTGATTTGACCGGTTTGACCTGTGGGTCCCACCAATTAGACCGGTGTGGTCAAAGTCCACCAAATACAATTTGGACTTCACCATTGGATAGGTCTCGTCGAGTAGATCAAGATTCATATGTGAAACGTCCAAATCGGAGTCCGGATGAGAGAGATACGACTTCTGTAAGATTTGCACGCCGGATGCACCGGTCTGACCGGTGCCCCTGAGTCCGAGCCAAAACGAGGAGTCCTGATAGATTTCGACTTGTAAAAGGATTTCCTTGCGGGGTAAGACCTCCCCACCCTATAAATATAAAGGGTCACGGTCGATTGAGGATCATCATCTAATCGATCAAACATATTTACCTTTATTTGTCTCGTATTTACTTTTATCTCTTCCTAGATTTTCCAATTTACTACTTGCTGTTCTTCCTTCGTCTCCGCGACGTCTGAAGGCGTTCTAGGTGGCCTTGCCGACCCTAGAACAACCCTGCGTGCGCCGCCCCGACGGGATCCTGCCCGGGCGACGTTCGGAGGTCTCTCGCCGGTTTACCCCGGTGGCACAGGTCTGACCGGTGCACTCATAGGTCTGACTGATGCACACAGGCCTGACCGGTGACCTTCACAGGTCTGACCGGTGCACACAGGTCTGACCGGTGCACACAGGTCTGGCCGGTGACCTACACAGGTCTGACCGGTGACGACGCAAAGGCACTGCGACAGCTGCCCCTGCGTGCTTGTTGGCCCCGAAAAGGTACCAACAAATTGGCGACTCCGCTGGGGAAGAAGATCTGGCTATTTTAACCGATCTATCTAACTCCGGCACAATGGGCTCAAGGACTGAACTTGATCAAGACAACGTCATCGGTGTCAATGATGTGGAGCTCTCGCCTGAAGATCGCCAAGCCATGGAGGACTTCATGAAGAAACAAGCTGAACAAGATCGTTTGGTTATAGAAGGTCTCATGAAGGAGAAGGCTGAGCGAGATTGACTTCACCAATTGTCGCACTTCAAGAAGAATGGTGAAGGCAAGGTGAAGAAGGTCAAGGAGATCACCGACGCTCCACCACCTGAGGTACCAATCGCTGTAAGCACATCCACGTCTCCATCCTCTTTTGTTACTGCCAATGACCTTACTACTGTCATGGACAATTTTCGTTTAGCAATGATTGAAAATATGCAAAACATGGTAGATAAGAGTCTTGGTAAACGTGTAGAGGGAGGTGATGATGAAGTATCTATTCCTAAAACTGTGTCACCTCAGATTCCATCTGTTAGTACATCGGCTCCACCTATATTGAATCCTCAGTATGGTATGCCGTTGAACTATTTTGTAGGACAAACAACACCACCGTCGTCTGGTCAGTACAGACCGGTCAGACCGATGGGTCCAACCGGTCAGACCGGTGCCGGCACCGTGGTGCTATACCCTTCTTCTCCGGAGCCTATAGTTACTGTACCTCTTATTCAGGCTGCCTCTGGCTGATCCGGCGATACTACAGTAGCTCATGGTGTTCCATTTATGGTTCCTTTTGGAACAGACACTGGGTATGGTTTTGTTCCTAATACACAACCTAACAGCCGTTTGCAGCACAATCCCCTAAACCCATCTACAGAAGCCAATGTGTTGCAATCGAACGCTTCAACTACGCCAATGCCAACCACTATACAAGAAGTCATCGATAGGTTTAATGCTAATCTTGCTAAACAAATGAGAGATGACTATGTGATAGAAGTAAAATATAAAAATTCTTCCTATCAAAAACCGTATCTTGCTAGTTTTGATTCGGTTCCCTATCCTGTTGGTTTGCGTTGTCCTGAATTCATAAAGTTTAATGGTGATGATAGCAAAACTACCTGGGAGCATGTTAGTTAATATCTTGCTCAATTAGGAGAAGCTAGTGTCATAAAGGAAATAAAAGTTCAATTATTTTCTTTATCTTTAACTGGTAATGCTTTTTCATGGTTTGCGTCATTACCTGTTAACTCTATTCATACTTGGCACCAACTAGAGCAAAAATTTCATGATCACATCTATAGTGGAGATAATGAGTTAAGGTTGAGTCATTTAACATCGGTTAGGCAAAAGCATGATGAGCCTATTACTAATTACATTAGAAGATTTAGAGAAACAAAAAACCATTGTTATAGTCTTGTTATCTCCGAAAGGGATCTTGCTGAATTAGCTTTTAATGGTTTGCGATCCCATATTAGAGAAAAATTAGATGGTCATGAATTTGTTAATGTTGCCCAAGTTTTAACAAGAGCTTTAGCTCAAGAAAGCCGAAGCAAAGATAATCGATTTAAATCTAATCGTCCTAATATGCATATGATAGAGTATGAATCATCAGACGATGAGAGTAAAGAAGTATGTGCTGCTGAATTTACATGGTCACCTAATGATAAAGTAGAAACTTGTGCTTCTCTAAAGCCGTCTCATAAGAGTCAGGAAGAGATGAAATTTACTTTTGATGTGGCTAAGTGTGATAAAATATTTGATGAATTGCTTAAGTCAGGTAAAATTAAAATAACTCACACTATACCACCTCTGGATCAATTAAAAAGACGTGCATATTGTAAATTTCATCATTCTTTTTCTCATGCTACCAATGATTGTAATACTTTTCGTCGGCAAATACAATCGGCCATTAATGAAGGTCGTTTAAAATTCCATGAGATGCAAGTCGACGAAAATCCTTTCCCTACTAATGCTTTTGTGAATGTTCTTGAGATGTCAAATCCTAAGGTGCTTATTCGACCGGATCAAGCTGAAAAGGCAAAGGAAAAGAATGTGATCATTGGAGAGCAAAGACCTGACAAAAAGGTGCTTCTGGAGGAGATCCCCAAGGCTTCAGCGAAGACTTCAACGCTTGGGGGGGCAAAACAAGACAGAGAAGACCGGCAAAGCGTCGACCGGTCTGACCGGTGCACAGGCCGTTCTGACCGGTGCTCCGACCGGTCTGACCAGTGTACCTGACCGGTCTGACCGGTGTCCCCAGAAGACATCAAGATGCTCCAAGCCTAGGAAAAGAGCAAGGTCGAGTTTTGAAGAGCTCCTGGCCAAGTATAAAAGGAAGGGAGCTGCTAGGAATCGAAGAAATCTGCCAAATGGTGCAAAGGGTGTAAAAGCACCACCAAGACATGACGGTATGTATCACCAACAAGGTAAACCTGCACCATATCCTTTTGTTGGATCAGTTATGCCATGTTCTTGGTATTATCCTTGTTATTATTCACCTGCTGATTATAGTAGTATGTACATGAAACCATATATGATTCAATATCCTATTGCATATCCAAGTGGTGCATTGCAAAGACCGGTTGCTTGTAGTAGTAATCTGGTTCAAAGTAATGTATGTACTAATATTGAAGTAGTTGAAGATAACAATAAGCAAAACTCTAAATGTATGCAGCCGAGGTGGTGTCCCTCAGGCTTATCCCACACTCAAAAGAGGAGACTGCAAAGATTGCGTAAGCAAGGAGCAATGGAACAACCATCTGAAGAGAGGCCAGCTAAGTCAACACGGACGCGAAAGGAGTGGAGGCCGAAGCAGGCGTCAACCTCGACTTGAAGCAAACATGTATACGACCAGTGTTTGATGGAAATCGTCCTAAGTGTTTTTTAATTTAGAAAAGTATTTTTTGGCACGTATACTTTACCAAAAAACAGGAGGCATATGTTCGCACTCGAAATTGGCAGGTCTGATTTGACCGGTCTGACCGGTGTGGTCAAAGTCCACAAAATACAATTTGGACTTCACCATTGGATAGGTCTCGTCGAGTAGATCAAGATTCATATGTGGAACGTCCAAATCGGAGTCCGGATGAGGGAGATACGACTGCTGTAAGATCTGCACGCCGGATGCACCGGTCTGACCGGTGCCCCCTGAGTCCGAGCCAAAATGAGGAGTCCTGATAGATTTAGGCTTGTAAAAGGATTTCCTTGCAGGGTAAGACCTCCCCACCCTATAAATATAAAGGGTCACAGCCGATTGAGGATCATCATCCTATGAATCAAACATATTTACCTTTATTTGTCTCGTATTTACTTTTATCTCTTCCTAGCTTTTCCAATCTACTACTTGCTGTTCTTCCTTCGTCTTCGCGACGTCTGAAGGCGTTCTAGGTGACCTTGCCGACCCTAGAACAACCTTGCGTGCGCCGCCCCGACGGGATCCTGCCCGGACGACGTTCAGAGGTCTCTCGCCGGTTTACCCCGGTGGCACAGGTCTGACCGGTGACCTTCACAGGTCTGACCGGTGCACACAGGTCTGGGCGGTGACCTACACAGGTCTGACCGGTGACGACGCAGAGGCGCTGTGACAGCTGCCCTGCGTGCTTATTAGCCCCGAAAAGGTGCCAACACTAGCAAAAAGAAGATGAATGCGGCCACCATCACTTGTTTTCCCCTTTTGAATGAATGTGGTGGCAATTAAGCTAATGGTCGACTTTTGTACTTTCTGGGTGTATTGCTTCTTTGTTGTACCATCCAATAGTCCAATATCCTTCTAGTCATGTCTGCTGTTATTTCAGTTTTCTTCAAATTTGAATCGACAACCTTCTACTTTATGTTTTTTAGATATAAAAAAAACAAATTCGGATGAGTAAAAACGGGGGCTGCGTATTTTGTGCTGTTACTAAAAACATATTTAATAATTTTCTAGCCAAGTAAAATGTGATTTTTTGAAGGAGAATAAATTACATTTTATTTTGATCGGAAGTGAAATGCAGTGTTTTTAGATGAGTAAAATGCTGTAAATGCTGTATCACAAGCCAGCCACCCTTGTTCATTTGGGCCTCGAATGATCCGTCAGGATCCAAGCCCAAGCCCACCACGCAGAAGCCAAGCGTGCACACCACTCCTCTCACCACCTATATAATAGGCTCCCTCCAACCCTAGCGCGCAGCTGGTGCTCCCCCGCCGCCGCCTCTCCTTCTCTTCGTTGCCTTGCCTCCACCGTCGCCATGGGGAGAAGTAAGATCACTCACCTCGCCCCCTCTTGCCCCAACTATTTTTTTCCCTCTCAACTTTGCTCTGTTCCGTGCTTCCGTACGGTAGTTTCATCTTTCTCGGATGGGGACTTGTTAGATCCCGTTGCCCGTTGACGAGCTACGAGAAAACTGCAGATGATTTTGCAGTGCTTACCTCCGCCGAGTGTGCGCGATTAGTTCTGATCCGGCTTCATGTTTCGTGTGGGTGGATGAATTTTCGGAATTCAGCTTTTTTTCCGTTGTAATTAGGTGCGAAATGAGATAAATGGCATGATGGTTAAGATGATCATGTAGAGTTAATTCTGTTTCTTTTCAATTCGACTATCACTGATATCCTGAAGCATTTGAATTACTTATCTACCTACCTTGATATGTAGAATTCAGATGATCCATTTTTTGAACAAGGGGTGATGATCTGATTTTCTTGCTATTACTAGCCATGTAGACGTTGCAGTAGTGCATAGACTATGAGCAAGTACTGTGTGGCATGTACCTTCTCGAATGTTACTTTGATGTGGCTTTGTATACTGAATTTTATTAGAAGCAACATAGTTGCCTTTGGTCCTATAGCTGGTACTGTGTGGCATGTATTTTTTCGTGTGAGCATCTATTTAGGTTTAAAATGTGTTTAATGCTATTACTGTTCTTTTATTCATGTTGAAAATCCAGTGATATCCTATTGGCATTCTTGTTGTGGCAGGTAGTTTCTAATGTTTTAGAAGGTGAACTTTTCGAGCTTGCTATTCTAATTCTGATGTTAGAAAGTGTTTAGAACTTAGAAATTTGCAAGGTAGGAGGGGTAAGGTGGTTGTGGCCTGTGAGTGCTTTATTTCATTGTCTGCAGTTCTATTTCTAATTATATGCTATGATTTGTTGTCATTTTCTGCATGTTGGTTAACTAGGTGCTCTATTATTGTGTGACCAGGACCTGCTAGATGCTACCGCCAGATCAAGAACAAACCGTACCCAAAGTCAAGGTACTGCAGGGGTGTCCCTGACCCCAAGATCAGGATCTATGATGTTGGAATGAAGAAGAAGGGAGTGGATGAGTTCCCCTTCTGCGTTCACCTTGTGAGCTGGGAGAAAGAGAATGTTACCAGTGAGGCTCTTGAGGCTGCCCGCATTGCTTGCAACAAGTACATGACCAAGAGTGCAGGTAAGGATGCCTTCCACCTAAGGGTCAGGGTTCACCCGTTCCATGTCCTTCGTATCAACAAGATGCTTTCATGTGCTGGGGCTGATCGCCTCCAGACTGGAATGAGGGGTGCTTTTGGCAAGCCCCAGGGGGTATGTGCTCGTGTAGCCATTGGCCAGGTCCTCCTCTCTGTGCGCTGCAAGGAAAGCAATGCTAATCACGCTGAAGAAGCCCTCCGCCGAGCCAAATTCAAGTTCCCTGGCCGCCAAAAGATCATCCGCAGCAGGAAGTGGTATGTTGAAAATGAAGATAACTGCTGTTGAACCCAATGCCATGTCATAGCACTGACGAAAGGTTTGATTTGACTTATTTGGTGTATTGTATTCTTTTTTTCAGGGGCTTCACCAAGTTCACCCGTGCTGAGTATCTCAAGTACAAGAGTGAGGGCAGAATTGCGCCTGATGGTGTCAATGCTAAGGTGCAAAGTTGTTCTATTTATTTATTTCTGTGTTTATGTCTAGCATAATATGCTTCAGATGAATTCAACTCAGCTTTATTTCATATTTTTATGCTGTATAATTGCAATTTGTCTTATTTTAATCCCTGTGCCATCTACCGAATCTGTTTTAACACTGATTATCTATTGGCCTTTGTGCAGCTGTACGGTGTCCACGGTCCCCTGTCCAAGCGTGCCCCAGGGAAGGCGTTCCTTGCGGAGAACATTAAAGCGTCGTCTGCATAGACTAATATCTATTCAGCAGAATGGAACTCCAGATAATTTTGCTTAAATATCTAATTCCGCATGTGGAACTTGAGTAATATCTTGTTTGGGAATGATCAACTTGTGTAGCCCAGTTTGATGTGGAGGTTAAATATCCATAATACCCTTGTCAAAATGGCTCATCTATTTGTGCTGAAGAGTATCTTATCCGATTTGCATTATTTTCTGTCTTTGTACCTTTCCGATCATGTTCTCAGTTTTTGTTTGGGGACTGACAGAGTCCCATGGTAAAAGATCAGGTTTTTGACATTGTGCGAAGTTACAATCAATGCCATGTGTTATTTGCTGCGGGTAGTAGATTCAGTATAAACATAGTGGCAAACTGAAAGACATGCTTTGATTAGAGTTTCTGTTCTGGATTTGCACTATTCATCGTAGCTGTGGAGTTGGAGCGGGGGACTGCCTTTTGCATTTGCAGTTTGCACTATTCATTGTGGCTGTCGAGTTGGAGTGGGGGACGGCTTTTTGCATACCTACTAAGAATAGATGATATCTCGTGCACGCATTTGTTTGTAAATTGTATTCTGTTTTATATATGTAAACGCTTAGCCACAAGACTTGCCGATACAAATTGTGAGTATTTTCTTTATCAGCATAAATCATAAATTGGAAGAGTACGCGGTTTACAGCTGAAGCTACGTACTACTCCCAGAGCTGCCTCCCTACCAAAGAATCTGATGCATCTTCAGGAACAGCTTTGACGAAAACTTATTAGATACATGACATCGTACGGAGTACTAAGAAAAACTGGCAGTAATCATCCATGAAAAGTTAATTACTGGCAAAAGATTAAAAGCATCTATACGCAATATCATCTCATCTTTAGATTACACACATCATTTGAAAATATGCCCAGTTTAAGGTTTGGATTCAGGGAACTGGGGAGAAAATTGGCAAGACAACATGACAGCTCGAGTTCTCCATTCATCCAAATTTGCAACAGATTTTAATTTAGTAGAGAACTTTGGCTTCTCACTCCAGATGTAGGATGGCTCTCTTTTCTTATACTTCACAATAATCATAAGAGATACCAACCAGGATTTCTACAAACAACTCGTGTTGCTGAAAATGTGCTTATGTCATCTAAAGGATGACAATGTTCATGAACTTCCTCTTCGCAAAAGCTAACCACCATTTGTTTGGAAAGCCATTAGCCCTGTATGCACAGCTGAGCAGTCTTCCACTTGTTTCCTCCCTTATCTGCTTCAGATAATTCCTCAAAAGTTCTGAATTTAGACAGAAATGGTCGGTCATCGATTTATCATCGCAATTCCAATGGCACATGAATGATTTACTTAACTACTCTACAATGTAATAACAATACTACTTAGGTGAAAAGACCTAATTCTAATTCAAATAAATTCATATAGCCATGCAATTGAAGCATATCAAGCTGAATACCTGCTTCCTCCTGGGACTCGGGAGGAGTGAAAAGTCCAGGGAAAGGAAAGCCTGGTTCCCCAGGTACAGGAACTTTCTCCAAGCCCAGATTAATGATCGCCTTAGTCCCAACAGCTAACGTCCTGCAGCCTTCTAGCCTTTTCAAGGCAATATTTATGTAAAACGTCAGATAGATCAATAACTTGTCTGCTGTGCTTTTCACATGGAAGTTTTTGAAGAAAACATTTGCTCGAAAGAAAGTTATGGCTTCATCAACTATGTCTGCTTTATCTGTAATACCATAAAAAAATTAACAGAGTGCTCTCATGTTGGTGGAAGTAAATCATCAATTGTGTTCAATGTTAAAAGGATACCTGGGTCAGAGGCTGGGGCTGGGCCCTTAATATGAGTTTTTAGTGGAAGCAAAGGACAGCCGCAAGCTTTGGTGATACCATCATCATCAACGAAACTAGAGTGATAAACCTGCCCATTGATTTATGCAGTGCTTATTGACTGTTCTTAAAACAATACAGTACTTAAATATATCACCAGTTACTTAGAACTACAACAGGACTACAGGAGTAACATAATCAGTTCGAGAGAAACCAGGAGAAAGAGATATGAGTCCATTTGTTTGCTATCACCCATCTAAAGCAATTAAACCCTCACATGTCTTCATTAGCAGTGTGACTCCAAGTTGAAACAAGTTGTCAGCATATTGTACTTCAGATATGAACATCAACATACTAAATTAACTAAAAATAACACTGCTTTAGTGGCAATACATACCAAAGTTCTTTTCATGGAATTCTGCAGTTTGTTTGGCAGCCCATTAATTGTTAATCACAATAGATTTTTCTAGCTACTGCTCTACACTAGAGTCTCCTTTCCCAAAACATTTCAAGGTACATCACTAGTTATCTCATTTTTTTCGTGCTATGACAAGAGTACCAGATTTGAACTTTACACTATAGTAAAACAGTACTCCCTCCATGTCAAATTGTAGGTCGTTTTAGCATTTCTAGATTCATAGATTTTGCTACACGTCTAGAAATATACTCTAGATACATAGTAAAAACTACAATGAATTTAGAAATGCCAAAACGAATTTCGGATGGAGGGAGTATCACCATGACAGCGAACATGCACTTGACCTCCATTTCACAGCACCAAGGAACAACTGGGACATGTAAGTTATCTACACCTTATGATAGGCTGCCCTAAGAATTTAGCATTCTGGTTTCACAATAAGCATATCTCAAATGGCTAATCCTACACTCCCACAGATACATTCCAATACCAATGCTACTCAGGTGTGCTGGTACACACATCAACAGAGCAATTTCGGGTCGATACGGTAAATCTAGGGTGGTTTTTATGCATCTTGCCACGCGTAGGACGAGACAGAGAGGTGCATACCATTCTGCCAGTTCCTCGGGTGCTGAAGCTACCTTCTCTTCCTGAAAGGCTGCGCCGGCGATCTGGCCGCCCAGCAGCGGCGTGGCAGTTCCCCGAGTTGGAATAGGCGGATCAAGCCTGGACGTGGCCGGAGAATAAAGCAAGCCGGAGGAGGAGACGAGTTGGATTGGGGATTTGGAGGAGGTTGTGAGGTATAAATGGCGATGGAATGGAATGTGTTTTGTTCTTGTGAAGGAATAATTGACGATCTCTTATCCCCTGGCTAGTACCCTTATCCACCTCGAAAATGGAATCGATGACGGCGCTAGGGGAGGGGGGAAGAGGATGCCCAGCGAGATCCGAGCGTTTGGGGCTCGATCCGGGGCGCTTGGGACTCGATTCGAGCGGAAGAAGGCCGATTTGTGGTGCCTGGGGCTCGATCCGGGCGGAGTATGGTCGATCTGGGTCGGAGAGAAGGAGGAACTACGGCGGCGCGTAGGGCGGACGACGGCGACGGTCGCCGGAGGGAGGAAGCTGAGAGAGGGGAACGGAAGAAGAGGGGCGCAGACGGGTTGGGGCTTGGATGAATTTTTAATTTTTTTTCTTCTATTTGCTAGTGGGCCTCATCATGCTGTGGTTGATCTGGGCCCAGTATAAAGCCCAATTTTATAAGATCCACTCACAATTTTTTTTTACATTTTTCCCCTCAATTTTGCAAAAATAAATCTTCTCAAAAAAATTTGCAAAACTATACCCTACCGCCGTGAGTATGGCGGCAGGTTTACTGTAGCACTCATACCGCCGTAGCTCACGTCGGTTGCTACAGTACCAGCACCGGGTGTACTTTAGCACCCGTAACCATCGTGTCTAACAACGGTAGAGGTACAGTCTGTTTTCAAAAAATTGTAACTTTTTTGTTTGAACTCGGATGGAGGTAAACTTTATATGAAAATTGTAACTTTCGACTAGATCTACAACTTTGTAGTTCAAAATTTTTCCATTTGAAACCATTTTCAGACTCAAATAATCGATATACTATTCAGATCTGCAGAGATCTGAATAGTATATCGATTATTTGAGTATGAAGATGACTTCAAATAAAAAAAACTTTGAACTACAAAATTGTAGATCTCGTCGAAATCTACAATTTTCATATAAAGTTTACCTTCATCCGAGTTCATGCAAAAAAGTTACAATTTTTTGAAAATAAACTTAAAACTGAGATCTCGATATGAAAATTGAGATCTCGATAGTATATCGATTATTTGAGTATGAAGATGACTTTAAATAAAAAAACTTTGAACTACAAAGTTGTAAATCTCATCGAAAGCTACAATTTTCATATAAAGTTTACCTCCATCCGAGTTCAAACAAAAAGGTTACAATTTTTTGAAAACAGACTGTCCCCTACCGCTATACCCCACGGCGGTAGGGGTATAGTTTTGCAAAAAATTTTGAGAAGCATTTATTTTTGCAAAATTGAACAAAAAAAATGTAAAAAAAATTCTCCACTCACAGACTACTTGAAATTTTTTTATATTGTTTCTTCGATTTTTCAAAAATAAATGCTACAAACAAAATTTTAGCGGAACTATACACCTGTCGTCGTATGACATGGCGGCAGGATCCAGTCGTCGTGCCACATGCTGTCGTATGACATGGCGGTAGGCTCCTGCCGCCGTGTAGCATGCCGGCAAACCTCCATCTATGGCGGTGCTGGGGGGAGGTTGAGTGGTATTTGGCTCTAACCGCCGCACCATACGGCGGTTAGAGACAACGGGGCATTTAATTATTTGCCACTATTTTGCAGAGGGCACTTAATCCATCTCACATTCATCCCTCTCACAAAGTGGTAAATCTGTTGCCACTCACCTCTAAATGATGGCAAAAGATTAGATTGTCCAGAGACAACCGTCGTATGGTACTGTGGTTAGAGCCAAACGTCGTACCATACGGCGGTACGAGTTTTTAAACTATGATAGAGCAACATATAAAATAGAAATTTAAAAACGAGCAACTAGTTTCATACAAAAAGAAAATAAAATAGTTTTACGAGTAAATGAAAAAAAGTTTATACATCATGATCAAGTACGGCTGGCACAAAAAATACAAGTAAATCTAAATCTGCCTAGGCCGCTTCTACCTCATTGTTCGAGCACCAGCCTTCGTGTGGTTCTGGTCGTACATGAGGGGCTCACGTGTCCTGATCTGTCGCCGTCGATCGTCGGCAGGCGGTGTCGCCATGGCCGCCTGCGACGACCCTGCAACCGCTTGCGACGAGCCTGCGTCTTACCTACACCCGCCTGTGTCTCTCCGGCCGCCGGCTGGGACCCTCCAATAGGCAGCTGTGTCTCCTGCGTTCTAAGAGGTGGCACCTCTGGTAACTGTGAGGCTGCAATCACCTTCGCGGCTTAATGGGCCTGCATCAAATCCTCGAACCTGAACCCGTACAACCCCAGCGGTTCATCCGCTACGGGGGACTCTATAGTGGCGCTCGGGTCGAAAGCTGCAACGAATAATATTAATTTAGCTCGTATCATATTTATGGAATCCAAATATTATTATATTAGCTAAGGTCATTACCAGACTGAAAAATTGGAGTGGACGACTTAGGAATATCTACTGCTCCTACAGGTGGCGCCGTATGTGCCGGTCGAGCCCAGGCGGAGGGTTCGGGTCCCATCGGATAGATCGACGGTCGCCCTGTACGATCAAGTTAATATAAGAACAACACATAACAACTCGGTGCATTAGTTGAAAAGCAGCTCCAGTAAATGTACCTGAGCCATGAAAATCATCAGGGTGCTGCACGTAGGTGTGCGGACCCTGAGCCTGTGCCGATGGAGCCGAGAAACCAGCCTGTGGACGTGAGAAGGTCGAAGGTGACTGGTACGAACGAGCAGTCGAGACGGAGCTTGAGGATGACGCGGGGTGACGCGAAAAAAGAGGAATGACCGCGGTCCCGCTGTAGTTAACGACGCTGCTGTACCTAGTGGCGATCTCGTAGAGGCTCTGGTATGTCTGGGTGTGCTCCGCAGGTCCCATGGTCTGCATCCTGGCCAACGTGTCTCCCACTATCTGCGCCACCGCCGCAAGCACGTCGTGTTGCTCACGAAATTAGTAGCACACGTTATAATGAATAGTAACATGAATAAAATATGATTGCAGTCTCGAAACTAATTAACCGTTGTGTCTGTGTTCTAATCTTGTCGCACTGGGTACGTGCCGGACAGAAGGGTCCTTTGGTGGTTCGGGAGCGGTGGCGGTGCCGGGGAAGAGGGACGTGCATCACCCGCGTCTGCGTCCTCGGGATGTACCACGTAAGGTACGCTATCCAGGTCGCGTCGTCGTGGGGGCGCTCCTCGGTGACAACGTGAGCCAGCGTGTCCGCCCACTCGTCCACGTACGTCTGCAACTTGTCGCTCCACAGCGTCGAGGCCGCCAGGCCCTTACGCGTCCATCTATCGCAAATTAAACAAATTCATTAGCAATTGACACCTTGTAACGCAATAAAATTGTAACAAATCCAGATAGCTTACCTATATGCTGACGCCGGAAGAGTGTGCACAACAGGCACATGCGACACCTGGTAGAGGCCGAACTACTTCATCACCCTATGAACCGCGTACTCCTCGATATAGATGTCGAACACCAAACATCTTGTCGTCATCCAGTAGTGCTGGTCTCGGAAGCACAGTGACGAGAGGCCTTGTGGTGCATGGCTGTCGACAATAGCCTGTGAGTACGGCGTCTACCTGACCTGCTCATCGGTCATCGCGTCGATCTGGCCCACGAAGTCCTGGTAGGACTTCTTGGTATGCTCCAAAACCCAAGTGTGCTGTCGACAAAAGGAAAAGTTAATTTTGTCGAACTAAGATGGTACTTAAGCGAATAAAACGATAAGCAAGGTGAATTACCTTCCGGAGGCACCACAGAGAACCTATGGTGGGGAGGTCCACGGGGTCGGCGTCAGCTGGAACGAGGTCGTACTCGGAGAGGCTGGCCTTCAGCCGACTGATGTTGAAGCGCTCATGGATCCACACTTATAGAATGAGAGGACAACCAAGGAGGATCCCCTGGCTACTCCCCCCTTCGACACGGCCGTACACAACCCTGTGTAGGTACAACACAGAATAGCGTCCTAACATCCTGATTTTTAAGGTATTTTAAAAACACCAACTTATTAAAATTTTTCTCTAATTATAGGCTAATTTTCTTTTTCTCTAGATTTTTTCAAAAATATTCATGAATAAATTTGCATTTAAACTAACATATGTGTTGCATTCGATTGCTGATTGATCTCCTAAGGATTTTGGGGTGAAAATAAAATTTGAAATCTTTATTTCAAATTTACTATTCAAACCCTAGAATAAATCTCTAAGGACTTTTGTTTAAAATCGAATTTGAAATTTCAATTTCAAATTCACCTTTAAATCCCTTAGAAGTCACCCAAAGACCCAAAGTCCACCAAACCTCCCTAGATTCCTACCCCTAGTGCCTGCCTGCTCCCTCTCTCTCTCCCCTTTCCCGCGCGGCCCGGCAGCCCACAGGCCAGTGTAGCCCAGGGGGAAAACGGCGTGGCTGATATCATCCTAACATCAGACCATCGTCTTCCTCCCCCGTTCACCCATCTTTCGCCTGTTCTGACCGCGACGCCGCCACCGTGGTAAAAAACACCTCCCCCGCCTCCAAACTACCACCGCACGCGCGCGCCCGCCTCCTCCACTCCCCCGCCGCACTTATTGACCATCACCCCCTCCTTTCCCGCAGGAAACCGCCTCAGCGCTAAACCGCTATGATCACCGGCCGCCGGTACCCCGTCCCCAAACACCCTCACCAACGCCGGATTCGCCTCCCCAAGACGCGCCCACCATCACCACTACCACCACAGCACGGGGGGAACCACTTCCGCTTGACTCGGAGTCCCCCTTCCGTCCCAAACCTCCTCGCCGTGGTGGTATTTCGGCCACGCTCCAGAGCTCCGCCTCGCGGCGAGCTCACTCGATCTCCTCTCTCACCGCCGATCTCACCCTTTTCCCTCGAGCCCCAAAATCACCAGCTCCGCGCGAACCAAAACCACGCATCTCCCCAACCCCCGGAGACCTCTGCTGGAATGCAAATATGCAAATCTCATGTCGTGGTTTTGACCTCGCCGCCGTACTCCCGATCCCCGCCGAGCTTATCCCCAGCTCCGGCTGCCTCTCCTTCGCCACCAAGCAACCCGGCCGACGCAACGCAACCCCGCGCACCCTTCCGGCCTATAAATAGGACCCCCAAGGCTCTCCAGCACCACACAAACCCACTCACCAGCATAGTCGAGCACTCTCCCCCCTTCTGCCAGAGCGCCGCTACTCCACCTCACCGGAGTAAGTCCGGCCGAGGCTAGGAACACCTAGCAGAGCTCCTGCCCACCATCTAGCTAGGCGAAGCCCTGCTCCGCCCCCAACCGAACCCCGCCATAGCCCTCTAGGCAGCACCGCCGCCTCCTCCATCGCCGTTGCGTGCCACCGAGCTCCCGAGCCAATTCCGGCCGCTATGCTGCCGGATTTCACCCGCCACCAGCAAGAGCCACTCCTCGGTAAACCGTAATGCCGCCCGCACCTCCCCTGCACCTCCTTCCTCCCTTGGCTGCGCCATTGCATAGTCGTCGCGCCGCTGTGCCCCGACGAGCATGCACCGTTGTGCTGACCCATCCCGGTGATGCCTCGGCAGTCGCACCGCGTTTAGAGCACCTCTAGGAGCACACAGACACGCTGCCGGATTTTCCTCGGCCGTCGCAACCCCAGCTAGCTCCCCACCGAGTGCCACCCGCCACCGCCACCCCATCGACTCGCCACCATCACTCCGGCCACCGTAGCAACCCCTAGGTGCCCCTCTACACTCACCAAGACCCCACACACACGCACGTGCACTCTTTTAGGCACAAATCTCTCCCTAGGTGCACTTCCGCCCGCAACCGCACCACAACACTGCTCCAGCGAGCCCCTAAAAGGACCTTGATGTCGCCTAGAGGGGGGGTGAATAGGCGGACGACCGAATTAAACTTTTCTTCCCCGCAAACTTGAACTGCCAGGCTTCACCGGTCAGACCGGTGTGCCTCACCGGTCAGACCGGTGCCCTACACCAGTCAGACCAGTCAAGCACAGAGCACCTACAAAAACAGCTTCAAGCTCCTCTTGACTTCTAGCACGAACCAAACTTGGTGAGTGGTCTTGGTAGATAATCACGAGTAGGGTAATGATCCCTGCACACACGAATAGCACACCCAAGTAGATCGAAGCGGAAGTAAATCAAATATGCTAGAATAATAACTTAGAAAGGTAAATCACAAAGAGACGCAAGGATTTGTTTCCCAAAGTTCACTTCCACCAAGGAAGCTACATCTCCGTTGAGGAGCTTGTAAGGGATTCGAATTCTCAACTAACTCTTCCCACAACAAGTCAGGTCTCTTTCAACCACTATCCTCGATTCCACTAAGGCGATCTTTTCCACGAAGAGGCAAGATCACAGCCCTCACAAACTTGTCGCTGCTCACCACAACTTGGGAGCTAGCCGGCGACGCCTAGCCGTCTAGGAGGCAAACCTCCAAGAGTAACAAATGCTTCAATGCTTGTAGACGTGAATCTCAAGTGCTCAAGCTATGGGAATGCTCTTGTTAGCTCACAAAGGCTCTCTAGATCTCACTCTCTCAACCCAACTCAATAATATGGCTTGAATCCACAAATCTCACAAAGAGAGAGGTTGGGGAGAGCCACTAAGGCTTTAGGCTTGCAAGAAATGACCTGGAAACTCAGCAAGTTCACCAAGAATATCAGCCCTTCCGAGAGGAGGGCTTGGGGTACTTATACCCCACAACAAGGAAAACTAGCCGTTAGTTGTCGGGCAGCACCGGTCAGACCGGTGCTCCTCACCGGTCAGACTGGTGTTTGAAAAACTAGCTGTTGGGCCTAGTCGCACCGGTCAGACCGGTGAGGCCCGAGTGTAACACCCGCGTTTTTAGCCCCTAATAAATCACCTGCTAAATCACGTGTGTTTTCAAAACCTCTCCGCTGAGCTCGATCGTTCCCCCAAAACCCCGATCATCTTTTCCCTCTCTCCTTTCCCTCAGCGCTCGTGCCGCGAATCCCGCCGGCACCGCCCATCCCGCCCGCCATCACTCGAGCCACCGCCGCCCTCCACGTTGTGTCGCACAGCACCGCCGCAGCGCCACTGTCGGCCACCTCGCCGGGAATCCCGAGCCCGCGTCGGTCCCGCTAGCCGACCCGCTTCACCGCTGACACCGCGTCAGCCCCGCGAGTGCTCGAACCCAGGAAAAACCCCCACCAAAAATCCCTTCCCCTCTCACCTAATTTTTCTTAAGATTTTTCCTAAGTTTTTCTAATCCTTTTTCTCTTATTTTCCTCCTTTTTCCCTTTTCCTTTTCTCTTCTTCCTTTTCTTTTTCTTATTTTCCCTTCTCCATTTTCTTTTTCCTTTTTCCCCTTCTTCCCTTTTTGCTTTCCTCCCTTTTCTTCCTTTTTCCTCCTCCTTCTCCCTCCTTTGGCCCGGCGCCTCTGCCCCGGCCCCGCGCCTCTGCTCCCGGCCCCGCTCCTCTGCTGCGGCACGGCGCACGCCCGGCTTTCCCCCCCTGCGCTGCTCAGCACGGCACACGGCTCCTCCTCCTTGGGACGTCGCGCCGGCCCCACGACGAGACCGCGCGACTGCCGCTCGACGCCGCGACGGGCATTTACTTCCGCCTGCGCCCCGCCACCATCACCGCCGCACCCCGCCACCGGCGCTGCTGCCGTCGAGCCGTCACCTCGGCTACACTGCGCCGCCGCGTCGCGACGCCGCAGACCACCATAACTCCGCTGCTGCCGCTCGACGCCACGACGACCATTTACTCTGCCTGCACGCCCCGTCACTTCCAGGCACGGCGCCGCCGCAAGCTGCCGTCCGCCCCGCGCCGCGCTCATGCTTGCCACCACCAGCTCGCACACCTCGCCGCTGCCCGCCACGTCCCGTCGAACAGCGCCACCAATTACTCCCCGTCGCCTCGCCTGCATGAGCCGTCGCCTCCAAGCACCAGCACGCCGCAAGCCGCCGCCCGCATCACGCCGCTGCCTGTGCTGCTGCTGGCCGGCTCGCACTCCACCGCAACGCCGCTGCCCGACGGGTCATCTCCCACAGCGCCGCATTCACTTCTCGCTGCGAATCCCGGCCGGCCAACCACGGCCACACGGGCCGAACCGCCATTGACAGCCGCACGAGCTCCGCGTGCTCGGCTCGGCCGAGATACCGCCTTTCCGCGGCTATAAGAAGACCGGCGACGCCCCTCATCGCACCTCGCACCTCCACAGCCATCTCCCTCTCCCTCCTTGCACTCCACCGCGCCGCCACCCGAGCCGCCCCTAACCACCACTGCCTGCAGCCGCCCGCCGCCGAGGAGTCGCCTCCACAGGCCGTCCCCGACCAAGGTGAGAGGCGGAGTAGATCAACCTCGTCGCCCTCTCCGTTTCCCCCCACCTCCCAGCCGTCCCCATGGCCTGGGCCACCGGCGAGCACCCCCGCCGGCCGGCTGCCCGGTCGGTCTCCTCCCCCTCCTCTATTCTGTCGGAAGGAAGGAGAGGGCCGGTTGACCGAAAGCCCCCTCCCCTCCTTTTTCTTTCCACCGAGACTCCCTCCCTCTCTCTTGGACTTTTGCCCAGGGCCCCCTGCCCTTTTCTTTTTCTCCCGAAGCCCTCCTCCCTTCTCTATTCTCTCTCTCTCTTTTTTCCTTTTAAATGAGCCCTTGGCTTATAATTTATTTATGATCTAGTCCCTGCTCAGTAATACACAAACTACAACTAAGCCCTTAACCAAGTCATTTTTTTCTAATTAAGTTCTCTTCCATTAGTGTAAATTACAAATAGGTCCTTAGCCTTTTAATTAGCCCTAAATATCTCTTTAATCCATCATTTCATGCACCGTTTTAACCCAAATCAATTCCAAACTTCACCACATCTTTCCCGGGTCTTTTTCCGCCGAACCATTCACCAACTTTCCCTAAATAATATTTATTCCTCCTTTTCTATTTATTTTCTTCCTCGAGCTCGGCCGGTAATCTTGTGTGCTTGTCTTGATTGTGTGCTTGCTTGTGTGTGCCGTAGCCGACGGAGTGAACGAGGAGGAGTACCGCGAGCCGGAGCTTGGAGCCGAGTACTACGAGCAGGAGACCGAGGTCCCGAACCGTGAGCAGGAACTCCCCGAGGACTTCGAAGACGGCAAGTTCAATCTCATCCTTTGATGCATGCTTTGATCCCGGTTTTATAAATACAACCCTATGACCCGTTTTATAAATTGCATATTGTTTTACTGTTAAAACCCGGTAGGATAGCCACCCTTGATTGCTATGATTGATCTTTGATTGCCGTAAATGATGTCTTTAAAATGAGTGAGTGCTTTAAAAACGGGAATGGGATATTTTGGAAAATGAGTAAAGAACTGGGTAGACGGGATGGACGTGTGTATCAGGAGTATGGGTGAGCTCGTACCTTTGTGGTTGAGCATGTTGGAGATGTCCATCTTGTCGTTAAGGACCGGGTTGCGTGACATCTCACCTGACCCAATCATCGTACTACCACTCGACCGTTGTATGTGGCAACGGCTTAGCATAAATCCCACTAGTTAATCTACTTGCCATCAAGAGTGCGGGTGAGCAGCGGGAGATCAAGGAGTAGGGGTACGATCTGTGTGAGGTACGCCCTGGTTATGTTAGATAACCCCTTGGTTGCTCTCGTGGTGGCTCGTAGGGTTAGCTAAGGTGGGTAATGGCTTTGATAGGATCCGTGCCGACACTAAGGTGTTCGTGTGGTGGTACCCTACTTGTGGGTAAAGATGTACAACCTCTGCAGAGTGTAAAACCTATTCGAATAGCCGTGTCCACGGTATTGGACGAGTCACGGTGTGGTCACAAAGCCAGTGTTTGGGTTTGGGATGATTTTCATGGCATGAGTTGATTTCTTTTAAAGTGAGGCTGTGTGCCTGGGCTACGGCGGACGGGGAGTCCGGTAGCCTTCAACTGGTTTTCTCAAAACAACTGAGTTACTTGGGTTATAGAAACAGTTTGCGAAAACCTTTTTGAAAACAAACCCCTGCATGAGTAAATGTGTTTGTAAAATAAACCTTATCCTGACCCTTGATATATCCTGTGTATGATCTACTTTTTAGCCCCTCCGTGGGTGGGGTTGAACTTGTTGAGTACGTATGTACTCACCCTTGCTTGATTAACTGTTTTTCAGAGGAGGATCCCGACTTCGTCCCTGAAGACGTCGAGTAGGTTGCTGTCCTGCACCCAACCCGTGCCTGTGGATTCAGGGTCTCCACAGGAAGCTTCCACGGTGCAAGACTCTGAAGATATCTTAGATGCTTTTGCTATCGTAGTTTGGTCTGTAGTTCTTATGTTGCTTCTCGTGGCAGTGGCGCTCCCATGCCCACAGCCTCGACGTGTTGTACGGTAATGAACCATCTGATGTAATAAATGTGTTACCAGCCTCCTGGGACTGGTATTTGTATCACATTTAGTCACCTCTGATGAGGGGACGCTTCAGGTGGTATCAGAGCCGTAGGTTGGCCGTAGAACGCAACCCCTAGGACCCGAGACCTTTTCTAAGCCTTTCTCTAAATCTTTTCCCTGCTTAACTCACCTTTCCGCAAAACCTCTTACCTTGGCCCTTATCTGGTTCCAGATGGCTGACTTGGAATGGAGTGGAGGCGTCTGCCCCGCAGAGCCTGGCCTCCCTAAGTTACTGCTACTCAGCCTAGAACGCGTCGGAGTGAGGGACCCACCGGAGTACACCTATCGGGAGTACGAACGCAGAGGCACCCTTCGGTGTGATGTGATGATCTTCATGGGAAGGAGCACACTCTACCCCGACATAGATCCTTGGTTCATCTCCACCATTGGGTTTCACTTCACCGACACATACCCAAAAGCCGCCCGAAAAGCCCTGCGACGCCTACGAGTGGTCTATAGGCAACACCTTCGACGGACTCCAATGGGATTTTTCCCACCCTCTGGAGGAAGAGGACGCTCATGGATCGCCCGGATGAGAGGACTTGGAAGAGAAGAAGAAGATCTAGAAGATACGGTTTCTCACCTGTCCATTTACCTCAATGGCTTAGACCACCTTTTCCATGAACAGGCCGAGCAACTGAAGCACCAAATCGACAGGGCAGAAAGAGCAGAACAAAGGATAGAATTAGAAAGGATAAAGACAAGAACGGCGGAGGTTTCCCTAGCTAACCTATAGCAAGATTATGCCAGGGAAAGAGAGCGCTCGGAAATAGCCAACAAAACCCTATGGGATGAGCTTCACAAGGAACGAAGGAGAAGAGAAGAAGCCGGGCTACTGGATGAAGAACCCGAAGAAACCCATTGGGATAAAGGCACTCAGACCGAAGAGGAGATACTGGAGCAATGCCTTCCACCGAAGAAGCGTCACATCCAGTGTGAGGAAGAGTCCCCATGAGGGGGTAGAGTACCTAAGTGAGAGCTATGGTATAATAAGAATAAAGTGTACCCCTGAGGAGTGTACCCAACCTTGTGAATAAATAAAACTATCTATCTTTTGTACCCTACCCTTTGCACAACTTGTTCAACTCTACCCTTGTTTCCAGATGGTCGAAGATGGATGGACCCAAGGCGTGTGCCAGGAGGAGCCTGGTTTTGCTCGCCTTCCTATCAACTCCCTGGTGCGCCTCGGTATCACTGAGCGCCCAAGGTACTACAGTAGAGAGTACGAGCAACTCGGCACTCTTCGCTGTAGGGTGGTCCTCTCCATCGCCAGAAGCACCCGCTACCCCAACATCGAGCCGTGGCGCGTGACCGCCACAGGTTTTCGACATCGGGATACCTATCCCTTGGCCCTTCGGAAAACTCTCCGTTACCTATGCAGGATCTACGAGGAGCACCTTGTCTCCACACCGATGAGGCTTTATCCTCCCGCCATCCGGACTCTAGTCTGGCAGGCCCGCATGAGAAACCTGGAACGACGCCGTCACCAAGAAGATCTTTTGTACCATGTAGTTGCCTACCTCGTCTCCCTGGATAAACTCTTTGATGATCAGGCCAAGTTCCTGAGAGAGCAAATTGGTCGGGCTGAGCAAGCGGAAGTCACAGTAAGGATGCACCAAGTTCGAGTAGCCCAAGCTGAAGCAAGGACCGCGGCCGCCATAAGTAGTGAAGCTGTTGCCCATGAGAGCCTCAGGCGGATCCAGGATCAGCGCATACAGGAATGGACCAACAGTGGAACACCCGTTCCGGCCGTTGGAGAAGCACAAGTCCTAGTTGGGACACCCCTCATAGGATGGGGAGGAGTTCCTGAGACCCCAACACCGTCTGTAGCCGCCGAGCAACCAACATCAACCGCCGAAGAAGGAACTTCCGCCCAGCCCCAAGAGAACAGGAACCCCCAGGATGATGACGATGATGAGCTGCTCATTCCACTGGAAGCACACTCCGCCCCAGAAGATGGCTCGCCCCGCGAGTAGCATGCCCCAGAAGCCCTTGCCAAGGAATGAAGCCGTGTTGGTCCGAGCTTAGAGCCGCACCCTTAGCTTTTGTCGTAGTGCCAAGTCGTGTAGTGTACCAGCGTTGTACCAGTCAAGTAGTTCGGGATGTATCCTCCTCTCATGGTTGAAATAAAGTTGTTTGTGCTTGTTTGTCATGTGTGCTTGTTGTGTGCTTGACGGCAGGAATCAGATCCTGTCTTTTCAAAAACCCGTCTTAATCAACTTAAACATCACATAAAATCTAATAGAAATCCGCTCCCCTACAGATGGTTTCAAGGCGTCCCGCCAGGAGCTTCCAAGGCTCCGGTCGTATGGACCCAAACGCGGAGGGATCGCATGCTGAACGAAGGGAGCGCCATAACAACCAGGAAGTGAATCAGGGCGAAGATGGAGGAGAAAACATGGTTCCGCCACCGCCACCACCTGCCGTAGACCTGGCGCAAGTGTTGGCCAACCAGACCCTGTTGCTGGAAGCCATAGCCAATGCCATCAACCGCCCAAAGCCCCGTGTTCTGGGCATGAATGAGAAGCTGATAGAATTTCTCCGGACAAAGCCACCCACTTTTGGCGGATCCGTGAATCCCTTGGATGCAGATGACTGGCTGAGGGCCATCCTAAGGGAACTAGAGCCATTCAACTGTGAGGATCGAGACAAGGTTCTTTTGGCCACTCACCAGCTCACTGGAACAGCCTTAGCCTGGTGGGAAAACTACTGTGCAGCGGCCAAAGATCCCTCCACCATCACCTGGGATGAGTTTGTGGAGGAATTTCGTCGCTACCACATCCCAGAAGCCACACTGAAGCGCAAGGCAGACGAGTTCCGTGAACTTCGCCAAGGCAACAAGTTCGTGGAGGAATACACCTACCAGTTCATAGAGTTAGCCCGCTATGCCCCCGAAGAAGTGGACAAGGACTCGAAGAAGCAGGACATGTTCAAGAAGGGCTTGACTCCGGAACTGAGGACTCTGCTTACCCCTCAGATCTACCCAGACTTCAACACCCTTATGAACATGGCCATCCTCACCGAGAGAGCCAAAGCAGATGAGAAGAGGGAGAACAAGCGCAAGTTCATGGAGCACAAGGCCCAGCAGCAAGAATGTTCCCAGAGACAGAGAAGCTTCGGTCACCCCATGTCCAGGTTCCAAGCCCCCATGCAATACAGGACCCAGTCACAAGCCACGAGCTCTCAGGGCCTCAGAAACCAGTTCAAGCAATACAACAACTAGAGCACCATGAAGCCCCCACAGAACAACACTAGCCAGGTCACTGCCAACAACAACAACACCCGAGTATGTTTCAACTGCCGTGAGACCGGACACTTCATTGCCAACTGCCCATACACCAAAAAGCCAGCAACTTCAGCCTTCTCCAACTCAGTGAATGGGCCGAGACCGGTCGTATCGGGAGCCAACCGCGTGTCGGTTCGCAGCAACAACAACTTCGGCAACAACAACAACCAGCAGATGAGGCAGCCCCAGCAGTCCTATGGACGAGTCCGCGTCAACCACATCAACGCACAAGAGGCTCAAGAAGCGCAAGGCGTAGTGCTCGGTGAGTTCCTGGTCAGCTCAGTCTTGGCAACCATATTATTTGATTCAGGAGCATCACATTCGTTCATATCCTCAAGTTTCGTGGAAAAACACAAGATACCAACAATACTACTAAAAGCACCCCTGTTAACCTGAACACCCGGAGGTGACATCAAGTGTCAACTGGGTTGCTCCCGGGTGAGAATCATTTTAAGTGGGGTAGAGTTCCTAGCAGACCTAGTGGTACTGAAGTCCAAAGGGATAGATGTGATTCTTGGGATGGACTGGTTAAGCCTTCACCACAGCCTTATAAGTTGTGCCGATAAGGTAGTACACCTAACCAACCCAGACGGAGTGCAAGTAACCTGCTGTACCCGAGGAAGCAGACCAGACATAATGGTCTTTAGCATGGAGGCCAAGTCCCTAGAAGAAATCCCAGTAGTACGGGAATATCCAGATGTATTTCCCGAAGAACTCCTCGGAATGCCACCAGATAGGGATATAGAGTTTGTCATCGACCTCATCCCCGGAACCTCTCCCATAGCCAAGAGATCCTATAGGATGGCAGCCCCTGAGTTGGCAGAGTTAAAGAAGCAGCTGAGAGAACTTCAACGAAATGGGTTCATCAGACCAAGCTCATCACCATGGGGAGCCCCAGTGCTCTTCGTCGAAAAGAAGGATAAAAGCCTGAGGATGTGCGTGGACTATCGCTCACTAAACGTAGTCACTATCAAGAACAAGTATCCTCTCCCCAGAATAGATGATTTATTTGACCAACTGAGGGGAGCTAAATATTTCTCGAAGGTCGACTTAAGGTCAGGATACCATCAACTCAAGATTAGGGAGAGTGACATCCCAAAGACCGCCTTCGTCACCCGTTATGGACAATACGAGTTCACTGTGATGTCCTTTGGACTCACTAACGCACCGGCATACTTTATGAACCTCATGAATAAGGTGTTCATGGAGGAACTAGACAAGTTTGTCGTAGTTTTCATTGACGACATACTTGTTTACTCCAAAAGTGTGGAGGAACATGAGCAACACCTTCGAGTGGTACTGGAGAAACTGAGGGCGCACAAACTGTACGCTAAGTTCAGCAAGTGTGAATTCTAGTTGGAGAAAATATCCTTCCTTGGACATATTCTGACAGCAGAAGGAGTAGCAGTAGACCCTGGGAAAGTCGAAACATTTTCCAACTGGCGACAACCAACCAATGTGAGCGAAATCAGAAGCTTTCTTGGTTTAGCAGGATACTACCGGAGGTTTATTGAAGGATTCTCCAAGATTGCCCGACCCATGACAGAGTTGCTCAAGAAGGAGAAGAAGTTCGTCTGGACCGAGTCGTGTGAGAAGAGTTTTCAGGAGTTGAAAAGAAGACTGACAACCGCCCCAGTGCTAACCTTGCCAGACATTCAACGGGATTTTGTCGTCTATTGCGATGCATCCCGACAAGGACTAGGATGTGTCCTTATGCAAGATGGGAAAGTAGTGGCGTATGCTTCCCGCCAACTCAAGCCCCACGTGCAGAACTACCCCACCCATGATTTGGAGTTTGCAGCCGTAGTGCATGCCCTTAAGATTTGGAGACATTACCTGATTGGAAATAAGTGCGAGATCTACACGGACCACAAGAGCTTGAAGTACATTTTCACCCAGCCTGACCTGAACCTAAGGCAAAGAAGGTGGTTGGAATTAGTCAAGGACTATAACCTAGAAATCCATTACCACCTAGGAAAAGCCAATGTAGTGGCAGATGCCTTAAGCAGAAAGTCCTATGGAAAAGCCGTACCTAAGAGTGCCCAGTTGCAAGAGGAAATGGCACGACTCAACATGCACATTGTTCCCCAGGGCTACGTCCGCCAACTAAGTATCCAACCCAGCCTGGAAGACAGGATCAAGGGTCCGATAAGGAGTTAATGAAGATCCGCAAGCACACGGGGGAGAATAAGGCCCCAGACTTTAGGGTGGACAGTCACGGTACACTATGGTATAAGAACAGGATATGCGTACCTGAAGACGGAGATTTCCGGCAGACCATCATGGATGAGGCACACAACTCAGCGTATTCCATCCACCCGGGATCCACTAAGATGTATATGGATTTAAAGCAGAAGTACTGGTGGAATGGAATGAAAGCGGACATTGCACAGTTCGTCGCCCACTGTGATACTTGTCAAAGGATTAAGGCAGAACACCAGAAGCCCGCAGGACTGTTGCAACCCTTACCCATCCCAGTATGGAAATGGGATGAGATAGGCATGGACTTTGTAGTAGGCTTGCCCAAGACACAGAAAGGATATAATTCCATATGGGTAATAGTAGACCGACTCACTAAAGTCGCTCACTTCATACCCGTACGTAATAATTATGACGGAGAGAAGTTGGCCAAGCTGTATATAGCAAACATAGTGAAGCTGCATGGGGTACCTAGCAGGATAGTTTCAGATAGAGGGACCCAGTTCACCTCTAGGTTTTGGGAAAGTTTGCATAAAGCCATGGGTACCAAGTTGGATTTTAGTTCGGCTTATCACCCGCAGACGGACGGACAGACTGAGAGGGTGAATCAGATTATGGAAGACATGTTGAGAGTGTGTGTCCTTACCTATGGCAAAGATTGGGAACATAGCTTACCATATGCAGAGTTCTCGTACAACAACAGTTATCAAGCCAGCCTAGGCATCTCACCATTTGAAGCCCTATACGAGAGAAAATGCAGAACCCCATTGATGTGGTCAGAAGTGGGGGAACGTGCCTTGGTTGGACCCGCACTCATAAAAGAAGCCGAGGAACGAGTAGCCGAGATCCGAGAAAAATTGAAGGCTGCCCAGTCTCGACAAAAGAGCTATGCAGACAGGAACGGGGCCTTCAAGGCTTCACTACTTGTTTCACCTGCGTTTTTAATCATCAATTTTTTTGAGCGCCAAAGCATTTCAAAATTAACTTCGTCATCCCTGCCAAACCCAGGGCCACCAACAAAGAGCAGCTTACCCTTCAGATTGGTCTTGAAGGCCTCGTTATAAGCTTCGGTCTCAGGAGGAAGCTGTGAACCGCTCGCAACGTCAACATAGGCTTTCACAAGAGCAGGTTCTTTCATAGGCTCCCCACTCCTATCAATGGTGTTTTCCAAATCAACTGTAAATTGCAGGGAGGCATCACCTGGACTAGTCTTGTTAGAAACATTACATATAACAATATCTTTAGTTAATTATATCACTACTCGCAGACAAGCCAGGCGCCGTGACAACCTTAGTTTTCTCTGAAAAGCAGTTTCTCAACATCAGGTTTTTGATATCAAGAAGAGGAAGAAAGAAGCTCTTAGAAAAAGCGAAGTAAGAAAAACGAAAGTTCATCTCACCTGGTATGCTTGGCTCATCTTCATCATCAGAAAACACGTTGATCACACGAGGTTTCTTGGTAGTTTTCTTCATAAGGGTTTTTCCAGCAGTAAGCTGGGTCAGCACCTGCGCTGCAGTAGCCTCGTCCTTAGAAACTTTTTTTCTTCTCAGCAGCAGATAGTTTTCATCACCCGTGCCAGAAGCAATTGACAAGCCTTTGGCTTTAGCAGAAGGAATAGCTTTCAAGTCCTTATCCTTAGAACCACCTTGAGTTTTCTTCTTCAGATTTTCCAAAACTTTTGTTTTCTCTGGCGCAGCGGCCACAACACTGACCACTTTTCACCTTTTTCATTCTTAGAGGTCTCCGATACATCTTTCTTTTCTTTCTCTTTCTTGGTCTTAGTTTTCTTCTGATGCTTGGAGCTGGTTCCAATCTCCTCTGAACCAGTTGCACCTAGAGCTTGAAATTTTCTTTTAGGGCCAACGAGTCTTGGTTGAGGATGAGCACCACCACCAAGTTTCGAAAAAATTTGGTTTACCCTTTGCTTATGTTTCACAATCTTCTTGTAAGCCTCATATTCTTTCAAATCAAAAGGACCAACCAGGTCATGAGTTTTTCTCTCAACTTCTGCCACAAAAACCTCAAAAGTTTTCCCTACTGGAAGCTTCAAGTCGAAGCGAGGAAAAGGAACTGGAATATTATACCACAGGACAGAAAGATAAATGATTTGTTTGGGAGACCATTGTTGGTGTTTCGTAGCGTCGTCATCCTAAGAACAGATCTGGGACCCGTCCTTAGCGACAACACCAGGAAAGCCTTTAGGCACCTTTTAATGTCACAACTAATGGCACCGGGTTAGCGTGAACATCGAGACTTGCCATAGGTTAATCTAAACGATCATGAACGAATCCGAAAGCACACAGATAAACCATTGTAGTATTTCCCCAAGGAAGGAGAGTATTCCAAGGGTATCGTATCCGTGGAAGGCAATGGCGGATATCTTAGACTTATGCTTTTGCTCTGAATGTAAACCAAGAGATAGATATAGGGAACAACACACTCAAAGACAGGGGTAAGATAAAAGATATACGGGGTAGTGTGACACACACACACTCAAATCTACCTCTACTCTAGCACACTACGGCTTAGAGGGAACATACGAGTTAGCTCTAGGTTCTAATGTACAAAACATACAAAGCTAGAAGATACAAGAGATGGGCATGATTATTGCATGAGAGAGATAAGGTTCAGCACCCAGGTACAAACAGGGAGGTAGCCCGCGATGACCAGCACTCTGCGAAACTAGACTTTAGACTCCTACAGCAAGTACCCCAGCGCGGAGGTTGCCCTAGGATCCAACAGGGCTGTCACCACCTGAGGACCGACCTCTATCGTTACGGGGGGTATGCTCATAACTATCGTAGCCAGACAACCTAGGCACCATGCCTACATTGCTACTAGACTCCACCCGGCCCAGGCTATTGTGACCCAGGGTGAGAGCCACCAGAAGACTGGTCAACTAGACCAAGTACCGTAGCTTGAACACAGACCTCATGCAACACTGTCATGCCATCTAACAAGATCGACTAAGGCTAGACATACGAACAGATATGAACTCTCTTATGTCTAATCAATAATATCAAAGGGTCGTGTTTGTGAATAACACGAGCCTCTAACTTATGAACAAACACATAAGGAAGGAGTTTATCACCCTTCAAGTGGATCAAAAGGTAGTGTTCACGAAGAACACAAGCCTCTAAATGATGAACAGAGGATGAACTCAAGAACATATCAAGAATACGATCTACCATGACTTTATATGAAATAGCTGAATAACTGAAGTAGATCAAAGTCATACAAAGAAATAAAGATAAAAGAGAACTCATACCTAGACTTCCAAGAGGACTTGGAACCTGAATAAGAGCTACTCTAGCCTACCCCCTAGCCTTGGAAACTAAAAGTGAGAGGAGAATGAGAGAGTGGTGTGTGAGAAATGGGAGCCCCTCCCCTTCTATTTATAGGCGAGGACAAGGCTTGCTCGGACGCCCAAATGGCCCCCTAAACACCCGGGAGTGAGGCAATGGACCAATGAGCAACCAACACGTGGAAGGCCAGGATCAAAGGCCCCTAGGTCGGTTCGGCCGATCCTAGGATCGACCGGCCCCCTAGGGTCGCCTTCTGTCCTGTGTTTTCTCTGGTTGGCTGACATGTGGGCCCTCTGATCCATCCCCGGTGCATGGCTTGATTTGGTATCCGAGGTGGGCCTTTTGATCCATGTGAAGTCCATGTGGCATCCTCTGATTCGTCGGTGAGTGCCTCCCCTGGATCGATGACGTGGATTGTCATGTTTCCCTTGGTGGCAGCCACCTCCTCAGCTGAGTTGGCATGGTTTCTTCATAGAAGTTGAGTTTCCATCTCTTTTAAGGGGTAAATCACCTACATACAAATAATCTCCAAGGACAAGTGGAACTACATTATTCAAACCAAAATGCTAGTAAATAATGCATATGCCTCCATTTATGTGAGAATATTGAAGGTTGGAAATGGTGAATTTCCACCGTCAACAAACTCCCCCAAGCTAACCTCTTGCTCGTCTCGAAGCAAGACATTAGAGACTTAGGTTGGTTGATCAGGAGTTGCTACAATGTTGTATTCCCAACTTATGGCAAACATACAGCAAGGTACTCTACCAAGAGTTGAACAAGTTGGCAATGTTCTTACCTTTCACCTGATACGTGGGGCATATAGCTTCACCTGCCTTGGGTGGTTGACAGACAGAATGGTTATATAGCATGTGCATAGTCACTCATACCTCGATCAGCTCAGCAATCCAGAGGTTTTGCAAATTTTTCAAAAGAAAATCAGAGTTCCTCAAATGATACTCTCGGATCGCTCAAAAGTGTATGGTTCCTCACCAAGGCATTAATGTTGCCTTTCTTCACATCCTACTCCTAATAGGCTGTATGTGGAGCTGTAGGTAGGGAAGATGTGGCATACTTGCCTCTCATGTTTTGCTAAGTCAAAGACCGGATCCTTGGAAGAAACAAACATACATCCTGATCAAGATGTGCATATGTGTGTGATGGATATGAGCATGGCAAGGTGGATACTAGGCCCGGAAGTGGGTGCTAGATATTACCATGCTTTTTATGAGGGATTGATGGTAAGGTGGACACTAGCCCCGGAGCAGGTACTAGTTATTACCATCTATATGGTGGAACTCTTTCTCCTGCACATATCAATCCCTTTTTCTCCTTTGGAATTTTCGAGACTTGGGCTAGCTCTCTTTATTTATTTTTGCCATGCTTTTGAGCATGCTTTTCTTTTTTATTTTTTTTCTTTTTTTTAGCTAGCCCTTTGTTTCTATTGGAGATATTTGGAGAGGGATGAATAATGCAAAGATACATAGAGTTTTATTTGAGGAAGGATGCATAAGCAATACGGAGCAAATGATGAATGCTAACTTCCAGTGTAGAAGTTTTAGCATGAACGTGTACGTGATCTTGATCAGGGGAGTATGAGTTCTAACAAGGGTCACAACAATTTGACAAAGCTCAATGAGAGAACAAGGTGCATATGTGGAGGCTAAGAACTAGAATCTACATATGGCCTTGGATAGGAAATTTCTCATCATTGAGGAACTCATCATGTTTTGATTTTTCAAAAAGGAAAACTCCGGATGTCAAGCATCACTAAGCACAAGATCATAGCACTCTATTATACCATATCATGTCTCACAACAACTTAGGCAAGGATCATGCTTTTTGCTACCCACAGTTTTCAAGCTAAGGTTTGAACATACAAGCCAACAAACTCAAAACTTAGGTAGGATACAAAGTTGTAGGCAAGACATACGAGGAAAATAAACAGAGCAACTATTCATCATTTCAACCATAGAGGCAAAGCATTCTTACTGAGCATATCAAAGCAAACTAAGCAAACGATGATGATGAAAGCAAATAAATATTTTTGGTCTTTTTATTGTGCAGATTTTTTTGGATTTTCATTTATAAGATATTCTGAAAACAAAGGAAGATACAAGTTACCTCAGAATGGGGGTCCTCCCCCAAGCTAGCTTCAGGCTCACTGCGGAGGAGGGTAGAAGAAACCCTGACTCGCGTAGTAAGCCCTCTGCGCCTCCATGTATTGCTGCTGATCCTGCTGCATGGCTGCTATCCTCTCACCAGCCTGACACTGCCACGCTGAGGTAGACCCGACGTGGGTGTTCAGTGTCTCCTCCAGTCCCGTGACCTGGATGGTGAGCTCTCCCATCTGCTGCGCAAGCTGAGCATCGCGTGCAGAGGTTGAGGAGTGTCACCGGAAGGACGAAGACGGAGGTGGACCACCGGAGCTAGAGCTAGCGGGTGTGGCCCACTGAGCTCTGCTCGCACTCGCCCAAGCTATGCCACTCGCACTCGGCTGGTAGGTGGGCTGGTCCCAGCCAGGTGCATATCCAGGGGTAACCTCGGACATGTACCCTGCAGGGGCCCCTCCTGCCACCGGTGGTGTAGCAGGCTGTGGCTGAGGCTGTGGTGGTGGCTGTGACTGCTGCTGCTACTGCTGCATGTGTGCTCTCTTCGTTGCACTTCTGGTGGACCTGCCTGAGATACTAGCACGACGGCTTTCCTCTTGTGTAACAAGGGGAATGGTTAGTGACTCCGAGTTATACAATCCAAACCCTGGGTTAGGTAACAGGATTTGGTTTGCATAGCCCGGAAAGAAGAAAGTCAAAGAATCATTTGGGCCCCTCTTGGGTATATGCCCTTGGATCAAGTACGCCTCATCAATGAGAACTCAGGGCGTCCCGATGAAGGGTACGGAATTCCCGCTAAGAACCCCGAGTCTGAGAGCAATACGAGTCACCAAAGACGTACACTCAATAGGACCTATCATCTTGAAATTCATCAACCATTGCCGAATCATAGCTTTAACGGGAGAGACCTTGATCCGGTTAACAGCGGCATATAATAGCATCATCTCATCGTTGCGCACGGGCCGAACATCATCTCGTGGAAAGAGAGTAATGGCGAGCCACTTGTGCCACAGGCGGAGAGTGGGATGCACAATATCGTTGCACCGAGGTACAAACTCGCCACTGTAAACAAGACCAGAGATATCTGCCCAGAAAGATTCTCGAACATAACCTTCACAAGACTTCTTCAGAGAAACAGCACAACGAGGACTAAACCCAAGAAGACGACTAAGTTCCTTCCAAGAAACACGATAATCGGTCCCAAAAAGACGAAACTGAATGCCATCCTAAATCTCGGTAAGAGAGCAAAGAAACTGGATGGTGAGGGGCCGAGAGCCAAGCTCTGTAACCGGCGCAAACTCCTCCCAACGAAGAGCATTCCAAATGGAAACGAACTCGAGATTCATACCTGTTTTCTCCATGAGAGCCGGGTCGAAGTCCCTGGTGTGGGCGAAGACTCGGTCCTTCAGAAGAGCATAGCCTTGCTCCTCTCGATCGCCCCGCAAGCTGAGGTAGGGGGTGTCATCGACGACCTCCTCCGCGGCTTGTGGCTCGGCTTGCTCTTCTTGCTCTTCTTCATAATCCATCGTCGATGGGCTCGGCGTCGGCTCTACGGGGGTGGATGCACTCGTGCTTGCCCGCGAACAGGAGCGTGAGCGTGTCACCCTCCGGAGAGTGTTTGCCGCCCAATTCATGCTAGCACAACAACAAGGGACAACAAGAGCAAGTCGGTGATGGGTTAGTGAAATCGAATGAAGTTCTTACCGAGCTTGCTCCACCAATAACAATATTTTTAGCAACACACTAGAGAGAATACTTGATGATCCAATCTCGAGCAAGAAATCCAAGAAAACCAAGAGAGCAAGGAGTAGAGAGGGGAGTGTGAGTGAAATGAGTTGAATGGGTGAAGAACACCCCCTCTAGGGTCCAATTTATAGAGCGAAAGGGGCAGCACACTGTGGGTTAGCCGTTGGGCAACGGCTAGGAGCCGTTGCCCAAAGCTGGGCCCACTTGACCGTTACCAGGGTTCGGCCGAACCCTGGTTCGGCCGGCCCAGTGGTGGGCCCGGTGCTAGCCCCCTTTGGCAGGTTTGCCCCCAACGGCTATATGAAGATATGCCAAGGTGCATCGGCCAAAGTTTGCTCCAGAAATTGCCCAAATGAATTTTCTATGGTTTTCAAACTTAGAAATTATTTTCAGAATCTTTATTTGGAAAAGGGAAAAGGGCTAGATCAATCTAGCATGCAAATGCAGAGTTTTGGAAAATCAAATATGCAATTTTTTTGAAAATAAAATTTTGGAAGGAGAAATATGAGATAAGTACCAGCTTTAACCTTTTTGGTAGAAAGGACCCATCATTTTTAGTCCGGCGAGTGTGACTCTTCTCAGCGATCAATTCCATTCAGCACCCCACTCCTGAGAAGTAGAGGGTGGTGCCATCTCAATCTTCCGCCATTCTTTCCGAATTTTCTTGAACCTCTTCGACGGAGATTTCTTCCTTGGGGGTGAAAGCTCCATCCTTCCCCCAAGCTGCTCAACACTATCTTGCACTAAATAGCATTGCTCTTCTTTATCCTGAAACTTGAACTTCAAGTTCCTCTTCCCAATGCGGAAGCGGATGATTCCGGACCCCACATTGATCCTAGCTCGGACATCACTGAGAAATGGTCACCCAAGGATGAGCGGCATTCCTCCCTCGTCAATCATATCAAGGACCACGAAATCCGCGAAGACATAAGAGCTCTTGACTTTGACCTATATGCTCTCAACAATTCCTTCTGGATATCGTATCGTTGAATCTGCGAGTTGGATAGTCCGTGCTGTTGGAGAGAGAGTTGGATATCCAAGTTGCTCGAACATGGCCTTGGACATGAGATTAACACTTGCACCAAGGTCACAAAGGGCATGCCTGATCTGCTTGTAATAGATTGTGCAAGTGATAGTCGGGTAGCCTGGATCTTTCTTGTGCACCACTGATGATTCCTCCCATGAATCAAGAATTTGTTGTATGGGCTTTCCTGCATAGTCAGAAGCATGTGTCTTCCTAGGTGGCTTACCCCACCGGGTTGACACTACACTAACATTCTCACAAGAGGATACGGGTTGCCCCGGGATCCTCCCGTTATCAGGAGATGGAACCAAAGCAGCCAGCTGAGCCAGCTGGGTTTCTAACATTTTGTGGAAACTTAGCTGACTCTTCTGAGCAGAAGAGAAACTATCAAGCTTAACGTTGAGGCTTTCCACAGTTTTATCAAGGGCAGCTAACTTCTTGTTAATACCTTCACTAATCTTAGCTTGCCCAAAAACGAGATCTCTAAAGGAAGGTTGGTTAGGATTGTACGAGTTACCTTGGTTACCTCCTTGATAGTAAGGGCATTGTTGATTCCACGATTGGCCTCCTTGTTGAGGTGGACGATAACCGTTGTTGTTGCCGTTCATGTACATCACTTCCTCCTGAGTCTCCGGACAGTAGTTGCCTGAGTGCCCAGTGTTGCCACAGACTTCACAAGTCATGTGAGGATCCATAGGCAGAGTAGTGGTGGCCATGACAGCCTTCTCGCTGGTGTAGTCATCCAATCTCTTCATAAGAAGATCCATCTTGGCAGTAATCATGTCTGCTTCCTTGACAGTATGAGTACCCCTCGGTCGTGGTTGGAGTCTTTCATCACTCCACCCTTGGTTGGAGACCATCTTCTCAATGAGTAATTTAGCATCATAAACAGTGAGTGAGAAGAATGCTCCTTGAGCAGCAGCATCAATATGGCCTCGGGCTGTCGGAGTCAACCCATTATAGAAGCTTTGAAGAATAAGCCAATCCTCCATCCCATGGTGAGGATAGGCCAGGACATACTCCTGAAGCCTTTCCCAAGCCTCTGGAATAGATTCACTTGCTGCTTGCTGAAAACCAGAAATCCTTCCACGAAGAGCATTGGTTTTACCCAATGGGAAGAACTTCTTGAGAAATGCCTCTGAACACTTACTCCAAGTGTTAATAGCTTCACGATTCGCATAGAACCATTGCTTAGCTTTCCCTAGGAGGGAGAATGGAAAAAGTCGTAAACGAACAACATCCATATTTGCACCCCTGATGACGAAAGTGCTGCATAGCTCTAGGAATTGCTGCAGATGAGCATTGGCATCCTCATTTGGGTTGCCACAGAATGGGCTAGCCTGTACCATCGTGATTAGACCCGTCTTGATCTCAAAATTTTCAGTCCCCATTGCCACCTCAGGGCCTTGCAGCACCTGGTCAGCGGAAGGAGCTGAGTACTCACCAAGTGTTTTCTGGGCCATAGTGTTGGACGTGGATGTTACAAAGGAAGCTGGTTCGCCCTCCGGATGAGTACGACAAGGTGAGCCGAAATGAATTCGAGCTTTCCTCACAAGTGACTCAGGATCTTCAGTAAGATTTCCCGGTAGGTCGAAACCAGTCATACACTACCTGTCTTCATCATCCAAGGATAAAAGAAGACAATCAAGGTTAGCCTACATTGAGAGTTGTCCTAACCTACTCAGAGTTTATAAACAGATGCAAAGCATAGTCATGATAATCCTGTGCTTTCCCCGGCAACGGCGCCAGAAATGCTTGTTGGCGTTTCGTAGCGTCGTCATCCTAAGAACAGATTTGGGACCCGTCCTTAGCGACAACACCAGGAAAGCCTTTAGGCACCTCTCAATGTCACAACTAATGGCACCGGGTTAGCGTGAACATCGAGACTTGCCATAGGTTAATCTAAACGATCATGAACGAATCCGCAAGCGCACAGATAAACCATTGTAGCATTTCCCCAAGGAAGGAGAGTATTCCAAGGGTATCGTATCCGTGGAAGGCAATGGCGGATATCTTAGACTTATGCTTTTGCTCTGAATGTAAACCAAGAGATAGATATAGGGAACAACACACTCAAAGACAGGGGTAAGATAAAAGATATACGGGGTAGTGTGACACACACACTCAAATCTACCTCTACTCTAGCACACTACGGCTTAGGGGGAACATACGAGTTAGCTCTATGTTCTAATGTACTAAACATACAAAGCTAGAAGATACAAGAGATGGGCATGAGTATTGCATGAGAGAGATAAGGTTCAGCACCCAGGTACAAACGGGGAGCTAGCCTGTGACGACCAGCACTCTGCGAAACTAGACTTTAGACTCCTACAGCAAGTACCCCAGCGCGGAGGTTGCCCTAGGATCCAACAGGGCTGTTACCACCCGAGGACCGACCTCTAACGTTACGGGGGGTATGCTCATAACTATCGTAGCCAGACAACCCAGTCACCATGCCTACGTTGCTGCTAGACTCCACCCAGCCCGGGCTATTGTGACCCAGGGTGAGAGCCACCAGAAGACTGGTCAACTAGACCGAGTACCGTAGCTTGAACACAGACCTCATGCAACACTGTCATGCCATCTAACAAGATCGACTAAGGCTAGACATACGAACAGATATGAACTCTCTTATGTCTAATCAATAAGATCAAAGGGTCGTGTTCGTGAAGAACACGAGCCTCTAACTTATGAACAAACACATAAGGAAGGACTTTATCACCCTTCAAGTGGATCAAAAGGTAGTGTTCACGAAGAACACAAGCCTCTAAATGATGAACAGAGGATGAACTCAAGAACATATCAAGAATATGATCTACCATGACTTTATATGAAATAGCTGAGTAACTGAAGTAGATCAAAGTCATACAAAGAAATAAAGATAAAAGAGAACTCATACCTAGACTTCCAAGAGGACTTGGAACCTAAATAAGAGCTACTCTAGCCTACCCCGTAGCCTTGGAAACTAAAAGTGAGAGGAGAATGAGAGAGTGGTGTGTGAGAAATGGGAGCCCCTCCCCTTCTATTTATAGGCGAGGACAAGGCTTGCTCGGACGCCCAAATGGCAGCTAAACACCCGGGAGTGAGGCAATGGACCAATGAGCAACCAACACGTGGAAGGCCAGGATCAAAGGCCCCTAGGTCGGTTCGGCCGATCCTAGGATTGGCCGGCCCCCTAGGGTCGCCTCCTGGCCTGTGTTTTCTCTGGTTGGCTGACATGTGGGCCCTCTGATCCATCCCCGGTGCATGGCTTGATTTGGTATCCGAGGTGGGCCTTTTGATCCATGTGAAGTCCATGTGGCGTCCTCTGATTCGTCGGTGAGTGCCTCCCCTGGATCGATGACGTGGATTGCCATGTTTCCCTTGGTGGCAGCCACCTCCTCAGCTGAGTTGGCATGGTTTCTTCATAGAAGTTGAGTTTCCATCTCTTTTAAGGGGTAAATCACCTACATACAAATAATCTCCAAGGACAAGTGGAACTACATTATTCAAACCAAAATGCTAGTAAATAATGCATATGACTCCATTTATGTGAGAATATTGAGGGTTGGAAATGGTGAATTTCCACCGTCAACAACCATCCATGAGATAAAGGACAAATTTCTGCAGCAACATACTCTTCAACAATGTCTCAACCACCGCAGATGGAGCACGCCAGCAGAAACTTTTCTTCGCTCTTTTGAAAATATGTGTCCTTTGAATAAGGAGGGCTATAGATAAAATCCAAAGGACCGATGTCATAGGGAAACAAGCATTGAGGAATTCCAGCAGCCAAAGCATTGATGACCGACATATCAACATAAAACCAGTATTTCAACCAATCATCCTCCCACTTGTTTTTATGACATTTAGAAAGCTCAATTCGGTTAGCTTTCTGCGTCTTGCAACGGGTCTTGAATGTGCAGCAACCATATTGAGCCTCAAAGATTTCGCCATCAATCTTGATAACCTTTTCTGATAATGAAGTTCGAACAATCTGACGAAGCAATGAGGATTGATGATGCCGTCAAAAGTTTTCACAATCCAAAAGTACTTGGAAAGAGCCACAATAGCATTGGGAGTAAGCTGGTGAAGTTTAACTCCATAGCGGTTAAGTATCTCATGCAGGTTACCATCGCAAGGGGAATCTGAGCCCCGCGGAGAAAAAGGCCCTAAAGACGACAATTTCGTTAGGACGAGGTTTAGGAATTTCCTCTTCTTCTGGTTCCCTACCTGCTCCACTAGGGAAATACTTCTGATCTTCATAAAACTTGATCAAGTTTTTGGAGACCAGAGGTGAACCAAAAACCGTTGTCGGAGGGAAACTTGCCTCAACCTCGACCAGATCCTCAAGACTTGCATCCACGCTAGACAGATTCTCACCATTGCTATCAGATTCCTTCGATTCTTTAATTTCACCTTCTTCTTGAACCTTCAAATCCCCAGAGCCAGAGACTTCAGGATTTTCCAAAGCCTAACATCTTTTAGCCTCCATCTCAGCTTCAGTTTTCAGTCTCATAGTCTGCATAATGCGAGCCATCAGACTGCAAAAAGAAAAACAAGAAACTTTCTAAAAAGCCGAAGACAAGCAAAGTTCAAAAAGTACATCGAATTGAGCTGTTTTTACCTTCGTGAGCTTCTTCCTTCAAAACTTCAAAACAAGCAGAGGGAACAGAAAAGAGTTTTCAGCTTCACAACTGGAGAATTCGAGCGTTTTCTAAACAAGATGAACAATGAAAAAAGTTCACCGCACCCCCCTTTTTATAGGCACCCAAGAGGTGGGTAAAACGACACCTCGAACAACGCAAGAAGCCCAATCGTCATCCAACCCCCTCTCAATGCGTGTCCCCTCCGATGCTCGAGGGTGACATTTTTTGGACGATTCTCTCTTTTTTGCGGAATCTGATCGTCGGAGTCGACCGTTTCCACGAGGGGCTACTGTTGGGGAATCGACCAAATTTGGTCACCCTCGGGTCATCGGAGGAAGAACATTTTTTCTGTAAACACAGTTTTCTTCTGAAAATAGTTAGGTCCCAATCGAGATTGTCAGCAAATGTGGGGTTTATGACGAAACTATTGGGAATCTTGATGTGCGAAGTTTATGGAAAGATGCCTTTTTATATTTCTTGAGTTTGGATAAACTTCAGAGGTAACTAATTCCAGTATTTTTGCGGAGGTAGGATGAAGTGACATCATCTTTAACAAAGAGTTGGCAAAACATAATGAAGGACCGAATAGGCGACCAGAGAGGGGGGGGGAGTAAATGGGAGCCGATAAAAATTTCTTCTCGAAACATGGCCTATGTCCCAAAATCACAACCCAACGATTCCTCGCAAGCTTGTCAAGATCACGTAGGTATTGTGAACCTACCAATCCTACGAGCAAGCAAAGACAAGCCTAGAACAATGCTAGAAGGGTTAGAAGCGGAATCAAATCACGGGAGGCGAAGCAACAAGCTGTCTGCCTGGGCAGGGCCGGACCGTCTGTGGTACCCTGGCGGACTATCCGCGCTGCTCTCGCAGACTGTCCAAAAAAGCCACCCGAACCTCCAGTACCGCACTGCGAAAAACGGACCGTCCGCGGACACTTGGCGGACCGTCCATGGTTCGCGGACCGTCCGGCAACCCCGGGTGGACTGTCCGCCAAACCACGTCCAAAACAGAATTCAAACTCGCGCGGATCAAAGTGAAGAATGCGAGGAACAACAGACGAAAACGGCGAACTGGATACCTCGCGGACCGTCCACCAAAGCGCGAACAGAACCAGAAACGCAACCCGCGAAGTCAACCCCAAATTCCAATCGATGGATCTCCCAAACCGCTGGATGGATTGAGCCCAAATTTTGGGTAGATGAGAAGCGTCCCTATGAGAAGCTATGCCCAAAATCTTGGAGCCCTAAACCTATCTAATCAACTAGAATCGCAAATCTCGTGCACTCAAAGCACCAACTCGAGTTCATCCAAACCTCACCAAATCGAGTCCGATTCCCGGCGTTTGAGGGGTGTAGATCATCCACAAAGAGGCACAAGGCACTCACCCATGATCCCCTCAAAGAAATCTGAGACAAAACAACCTAGAAACGATGGATCGAGCCAAGCACGAAAATAGCACAAAAAGAGCTCCGAAAAAGCAACAAAAGGAACTCGGGAATAGAAAAATTGGCACAATATTAAGAGGAAGAATTCACTATGAATCTCTTGTCCAATCGGTTACAAGCCACTCCAAGAATTGCAAATCTTGGATGGCAAAAACTCCAAACAAAGAGCCACTCACTCCTCTCACCTTCTCTCCCAAGAGCACCCCAAAATGAAAGAGCACTCCCACCACTAGCCAAAGAGTTGGCTGAAAATTCAGCCCCCTCCTCCTATATATAGGCCCTCCGGAAAAGACCGAAGTGCCCCTACACTAGGAGATACAATACAAGCCCTCACAGGGGCATTTTGGTCAACACATGAAGTTCACCATCGGACGGTCGCGCATCCATCGGGCCTTCGTGTCCTCCCGACGCAAGCACCTCGATCATGCCGCGTGTCGCCCGCCTCGAAGCTTCCCGACGCTCCCGGATCCCCGTCTCCATCGCGTTGGGCCTTCGGACTTGGTTTTGAGGCCCAAACCAAGAAACCGTCCTCCGATGGTTTTGTGACCAAACCACCAAACCCCGCGTACACGGCCCAGCCTCACCACGCTAAGCGTCGAGCCCGTCAACCCTTTCACCTCCGGCGCCCGGGGGGTCTACTCGGTCTTGCCTCGTTCCTTGACTTGGCCACCACCGATGCACCGGCTCCATGTCCACGACTTTGTCTTGCTCTTCTTGCACCATGCGGCCCGCACTTGATCCCGTCGGCCACCGGGTCCCTCGAACCAAGCCTACTTGTCTCTCCACTCCTTGGAGGCCACACAAGCATAGACCTTTCGCACTTGTTGTTCACCTGCACCAACGCAAACCAAGCCGCAACCAACACCTGCAATACTAGGCCAAGAGTCAGTCCACACAACGTTATCAACCACTCCTCACGAGTGCATTGACAACACACCACATAAACATATGAAATTACACAACCGACAACACAACCCGACGAAACACACTCAACACAAAGCCTCAAAACATCCGGTCAATCGCTCATCATATACAAACCAAGGCACATATCAACTTGGTTTCTCAATCTCCCCCTTGATGAGTGCATTGACAAAAGATGGTTTGAAAGCAAAAGGAAAAACTCATTCAAGTGCCCAAAAGCCAACAAAAAGCAAACACAAGGCAACTTGAAATGAGATGAGCTCCAACCAAAGACTCTCGGAACCAAAGGAAGCACAAAGGCTAAACACCACTGAAGAGTCAAGCAATCCACAAGAGCTACAAGCAATCCCGAAAGCCATCAAACCAATTTCAGCTCTTAACAAAGCACTTGTCAACCGCTCATCACCATCAAATCAAGGTTCATAGCAACTTGATTTTCCAAATTTCTCCCCGTTGAGGAGTGGATTGACAACATGCGAGCACAAAGAAATGGTTTGAGAAAGCAAAGGCCGAACAACTCATCCAAGTGAACGAAAACCACATAAGGCAAAAAAACGACACTTGGCATGAGAGAAACCACAAAGGCCACCCCACCACTAACAATCTCGGTCCCCAAAGACATGGGCAATAGCTCGACACAACCGAGACAAGAACGCATGATCCCTCAAGAAGAGGCACAAAGGGCTCAACACCAATCATGTGACGAACGAAAGCACACGATCCCTCAAGAAGAGGCACAAAGGGCTCAACACCAATCATGTGACAACCGAAAACCAAATCAACCGCCGGCTCCTCAAGAAGAGGCAAAGGGGCTCAACACCACCGGCAAAAGAGCAAAAGAGCACAAAACTCACAAGCTCCCCCTAAACACATGCACTAGGGCCAAAGAGCATACAAAGCTCACCCTAAACACATGCGATAGAGCAAAGAGCACACCAAGCTCACAAGCTCCCCCTAAGCACATGCACTTGGGCCAAAGAGCATACAAAGCTCACCCTAAATGTATGTGATAGAGCAAAGAGCAAAACACCAAAGCACAACTCAGGCAAACAAAGGAAACTCACCAAAGCTCCCCCTACACAAATGCATACTTACCCTGAAAATGTGCATGCAAACTCAAGTTCTCCCCCTAAACTGAGTATCCCTCTGGATGCAACACATGCATGAAAACTGAAACATTTTCTCCCCCTAACACAACTTTTCCTCCTTGTTGACAATGCATGAATCAAGATAATTTTGCAAAAGATTCAACTACTAGCTTCTCAAATATACAACGAGCACTATAAAATGCTACAAGTGAGATAATGAGCAAGCAAGATAGTTCATAGTTCCATAAAAGCATAGCCATCAAGATAGTAAAGCTATACAGGCATATGACAAAGGCATGATCAAATTAAGCATTTTTGTGAAAAAATTTCTCTCTCATGAGCAAAGACCTAAACATGAGCAAAACATACCAAAGTGAGTCTAGATCATACAAACTTCATGCTAGGTCACATATCCTCATCACAAGATCATTACAAACACCCATACGCATCTCATGTCATGTTAAAGCCACCGAGCAATGTGTCTACTTCTTAAAATGAGAGTTCTCATGGTAGACAACATGCAACGGTTTAGCACCCAAATTATTGCAATTTTAAAGCATTTATGACATGGAACAAGTGAGCGCATAACTTCAAGCAAGGCATTTCATACCAATTTCATTTTTCATATTTAAGTACAAAATGGTACATGAAGTACCTTTGCGGCAAAAAGAAGCTTATGCTCCCCCACAAGGTAACACATGGGCTAAACATTCATAATGACAAATGGGTCTTTGACCCCAAGTGAAAAGCACATGATATCCAAACATGAATTAAGCATGATATAAACTACCAAAGCACACTAAGATCATGCAAAGCCTTAAACTCACAAGAGAGAGAGCCTATCTAGCATTTTCCAAAAATAACCATCTCAACATGCACATATAGCAAAACTATCAAGAGCATAGCTATCCATCACCAAATCATATCAAACGTGCTCAAAAGCTCATAAATAGCATATCATAGTATTCATGGCATATAGGAGAAGCTCAACCTACCATGCATATGATACAAATGCAACAAAGGTAGATATGTACAACAAATGCAACATGATATATGACACAATGCAAGACATGAATGTCAAACCTACCAAAGTCTATACATCATGATATATGAATACATATGCTATGCAAAATGCATGGGGAGACACAGAACTTGACTTAACACCAAGAAGGCTCACAAGGGGACACACCAACTAAGAACCGCTCCAAGCTAGAGAAGAGCCACCAAAGGTCCCAATTGAGTACCATAGAAAAGATACCAATTGCAAGACCGCCAAAGATCCCAATTGAGTACCATAGAAAGGATACCAATTGAAGGATCACAAATGACTACCAAAAGCCAAAACACGCCTTGAAACCAAATTCCCCATCGAAAGAAGCCAAGTTCCCCCTCATCCAAGGACAACTAGCAAAGCAAAAGCTAGGAAAAGAAAGAGCAAAAGAGAAGCTCTAAAACCAACCGAAAAGGGAGAAAAACAAAGAAGGAACAAAACACAACCCGAAGACAAGACAAGCCCACAACCCAAAGAACACTCAAAACATGCTACACAATGTATTGACAGCACTAATCAAGATAAATAAAACATTGTAACATGATTCCATATTTATGAATATAAGCATGGGCTAGCAAGCATGTCAACAAGGTCCAAACCTATACAAGGATACTAAACCAAAATGATACCAAAGAACAACATGCCAAACATGATACAAGAACTAAACAAAGGCATGATACAAGTTCATATGGATCATCCACCAACATATATTACAAAGCTAGCATGACAAGATATACATGAAGGTAACACATGCTAACATAAAGAGGTGCCATGGACCTAGACAAAAATGATATAGATGAACAACATGACATTTCCAAGCAATCAACCATAAAGCATGACATGATGTTCATAAATATCATCCACCAAAATATCATACAAAAGATAGCAAGATAGGTATACAAGATCATAAAGCTATCATGAACAAGGTGGCTAGCCTACCATGGTTTACACACAAGCATAACACAAGTATATACAAGTGAGAACAAGGGGAAAAGAAAACTCACTATACATGTGTACAAAGGCTTTCAAGAGCCATCCAAAGCAGTGTGGAGAACCATCCTGTCTTGATCACCTCACGGGCAAAGATCAAGCACGATCCAACCCATGTTCTCCAACCACGTCTCCATACCTACACACAAGGAGACGAAAAAGATCGAGTCTTGGATCCCAAAGGGTTAGGAAGCACATACTTGGGAATACAATACTTGGTCACACGGGTAAACGATGCACTCAAATTCTCATGTGGGTTAGTGACGAGGGCCTGGATTAGGGCCCCCTAAACAACAAGATAATCACCTTGGAGATGGGGTCCACTGACACCATTGACAATGTGAAGGCCAAGATCCAAGATGTTGACGGTGGAAATTCACCATTTCCAACCCTCAATATTCTCACATAAATGGAGGCATATGCATATTTCACTAGCATTTAGGTTTGAATAATGTAGTTCCACTTTTCCTTGGAGATTATTTGTATGTAGGTGATTTACCCCTTAAAAGAGATGGAAACTCAACTTCTATGAAGAAACCATGCCAACTCAGCTGAGGAGGTGGCTACCACCAAGGGAAACAAGGCAATCCACGTCATCGATCCAGGGGAGGCACTCACCGACGAATCAGAGGACGCCACATGGACTTCACATGGATCAAAAGGCCCACCTCGGATACCAAATCAAGCCATGCACCGGGGATGGATCAGAGGGCCCACATGTCAGCCAACCAGAGAAAACACACGCCAGGAGGCGACCCTAGGTATGAGTTCTCTTTTATCTTTATTTCTTTGTATGACTTTGATCTACTTCAGTTATTCAGCTATTTCATATAAAGTCATGGTAGATCATATTCTTGATATGTTCTTGAGTTCATCCTCTGTTCATCATTTAGAGGCTTGTGTTCTTTGTGAACACTACCTTTTGATCCACTTGAAGGGTGATAAACTCCTTCCTTATGTGTTTGTTCATAAGTTAGAGGCTCGTGTTCTTCACGAACACGACCCTTTGATCTTATTGATTAGACATAAGAGAGTTCATATCTGTTCGTATGTCTAGCCTTAGTCGATCTTGTTAGATGGCATGAGAGTGTTGCATGAGGTCTGTGTTCAAGCTACGGTACTCGGTCTAGTTGACCAGTCTTCTGGTGGCTCTCACCCTGGGTCACAATAGCCCGGGCCGGGTGGAGTCTAGCAGCAACGTAGGCATGGTGACTGGGTTGTCTAGCTACGATAGTTATGAGCATACCCCCCTGTAACGTTAGAGGTCGGTCCTCAGGTGGTGACAACCCTGTTGGATCCTAGGGCAACCTCCGCGCTGGGGTACTTGCTGTAGGAGTCTAAAGTCTAGTTTCGCAGAGTGCTGGTCGTCGTGGGCTAGCTCCCCGTTTGTACCTGGGTGCTGAACCTTATCTCTCTCATGCAATACTCATGCCCATCTCTTGTATCTTCTAGCTTTGTATGTTTAGTACATTAGAACCTAGAGCTAACTCGTATGTTCCCCCTAAGCCGTAGTGTGCTAGAGTAGAGGTAGATTTGAGTGTGTGTGTCACACTACCCCGTATATCTTTTATCTTACCCCTGTCTTTGAGTGTGTTGTTCCCTATATCTATCTCTTGGTTTACATTCAGAGCAAAAGCATAAGTCTAAGATATCCACCATTACCTTCCACGGATACGATACCCTTGGAATACTCTCCTTCCTTGGGGAAATGCTACAATGGTTTATCTATGCGCTTGCGGATTCGTTCATGATCGTTTAGATTAACCTATGGCAAGTCTCGATGTTCACGCTAACCCAGTGCCATTAGTTGTGACATTGAGAGGTGCCTAAAGGCTTTCCTGGTGTTGTCGCTAAGGACGGGTCCCAAATCTGTTCTTAGGATGACGACGCTACGAAACGCCAACAAGCATTTCTGGCGCCGTTGCCGGGGAAAGCACAAGATTATCATGACTATGCTTTGCATCTGTTTATAAACTCTGAGTAGGTTAGGACAACTCTCAATGCAGGCTAACCTTGATTGTCTTCTTTTATCCTTGGATGATGAAGACAGGTAGTGTATGACTGGTTTCGACCTACCGGGAAATTTTACTGAAGATCCCGAGTCACTTGTGAGGAAAGCTCGAATTCATTTCGGCTCACCTTGTCGTACTCGTCCGGAGGGCGAACCAGCTTCCTTTGTAACATCCACGTCCAACACTATGGCCCAGAAGACACTTCGTGAGTACTCAGCTCCTTCCGCTGACCAGGTGCTGCAAGGCCCTGAGGTGGCAATGGGGACTGAAAATTTTGAGATCAAGACGGGTCTAATCACGATGGTACAGGCTAGCCCATTCTGTGGCAAGCCAAATGAGGATGCCAATGCTCATCTGCAACAATTCCTAGAGCTATGCAGCACTTTCGTCATCAGGGGTGCAAATATGGATGCTGTTCGTTTACGGCTTTTTCCATTCTCCCTCCTGGGGAAAGCTAAGCAATGGTTCTATGCGAATCGTGAAGCTATTAACACTTGGAGTAAGTGTTCAGAGGCATTTCTCAAGAAGTTCTTCCCATTGGGTAAAACCAATGCTCTTCGTGGAAGGATTTCTGGTTTTCAGCAAGCAGCAAGTGAATCTATTCCAGAGGCTTGGGAAAGGCTTCAGGAGTATGTCCTGGACTATCCTCACCATGGGATGGAGGATTGGCTTATTCTTCAAAGCTTCTATAATGGGTTGACTCCGACAGCCCGAGGCCATATTGATGCTGCTGCTCAAGGAGCATTCTTCTCACTCACTGTTGATGATGCTAAATTACTCATTGATAAGATGGTCTCCAACCAAGGGTGGAGTGATGAAAGACTCCAACCACGACCGAGGGGTACTCATACTGTCAAGGAAGCAGACATGATTACTGCCAAGATGGATCTTCTTATGAAGAGATTGGTTGACTACACCAGCGAGAAGGCTGCCATGGCCACCACTACTCTGCCTATGGATCCTCACATGACTTGTGAAGTCTGTGGCAACACTGGGCACTCAGGCAACTACTGTCCGGAGACTCAGGAGGAAGTGATGTACATGAACGGCAACAACAACGGTTATCGTCCACCTCAACAAGGAGGCCAATCGTGGAATCAACAACGCCCTTACTATCAAGGAGGTAACCAAGGTAACTCATACAATCCTAACCAACCTTCCTTGAGAGATCTCATTTTTGGGCAAGCTAAGATTAATGAAGGTATTAACAAGAAGTTAGCTGCCCTTGATAAAACTGTGGAAAGCCTCAATGTTAAACTTGATAGTTTCTCTTCTGCTCAGAAGAGTCAGCTAAGTTTCAACAAAATGTTAGAAACCCAGCTGGCTCAGCTGGCTGCTTTGGTTCCATCTCCTGATAACGGGAGGATCCCGGGGCAACCCGTATCCTCTTGTGAGAATATTAGTGTAGTGTCAACCCGGTGGGGTAAGCCACCTAGGAAGACACATGCTTCTGACTATGCAGGAAAGCCCATACAACAAATTCTTGATCCATGGGAGGAATCATCAGTGGTGCACAAGAAAGATCCAGGCTACCCGACTATCACTTGCACAATCTATTACAAGCAGATCAGGCATGCCCTTTGTGACCTTGGTGCAAGTGTTAATCTCATGTCCAAGGCCATGTTCGAGCAACTTGGATATCCAGCTCTCTCTCCAACAGCACGGACTATCCAACTCGCAGATTCAACGATACGATATCCAGAAGGAATTGTTGAGAGCATATTGGTCAAAGTCAAGAGCTCTTATGTCTTCACGGATTTCGTGGTCCTTGATATGGATGATGAGGGAGGAATGCCGCTCATCCTTGGGCGACCATTTCTCAGTGATGTCCGAGCTAGGATCAATGTGGGGTCCGGAATCATCCGCTTCCGCATTGGGAAGAGGAACTTGAAGTTCAAGTTTCAGGATAAAGAAGAGCAATGCTATTTAGTGCAAGATAGTGTTGAGTAGCTTGGGGGAAGGATGGAGCTTTCACCCCCAAGGAAGAAATCTCCGTCAAAGAGGTTAAAGAAAATTCGGAAAGAATGGTGGAAGATTGAGATGGCACCACCCTCTACTTCTTAGGAGTGGGGTGCTGAATGGAATCGATCACTGAGAAGAGTCCCACTCGTCGGACTAAAAATGATGGGTCATTTCTACCAAAAAGGTTAAAGCTGGTACTTATCTCATATTTCCTTTTCCAAAATTTTATTTTCAATTTTTTTTTTGCATATTTGATTTTCCAAAACTCTGCATTTGCATGCTAGATTTATCTAGCCCTTTTCCCTTTTCCAAATAAAATTTCTGAAAAATAATTTCTGAGTTTGAAAACCATAGAAAATTCATTTGGGAAATTGCTGGAGCAAACTTTGGCCGGTGGACCTTGGCATATCTTCATATAGCCGTTGGGGGCACACCTACCAATGGGGGCCAGCACCGGGCCCACCACTGGGTCGGCCGAACCAAGGTTCGGCCGAACCCTGGTAATGGTCAGGTGGGCCCAGCTTTGGCCAACGGCTCCTAGCCGTTGCCCAATGGCTAACCCACAGTGTGCTGCCCCTTTTGCTCTATAAATTGGACCCGAGAGGGGGTGTTCTTCACCCATTCAACTCATTTCACTCACACTCCCCTCTCTACTCCTTGCTGTCTTGGTTTTCTTGGATTTCTTCTCGAGATTGGATCATCAAGTATTCTCTCTAGTGTGTTGTTGAAAATATTGTTATTGGTGGAGCAAGCTCGGTAAGAACTTCATTCGATTTCACTAACCCATCACCGAGTTGCTCTTGTTGTCCCTTGTTGTTGTGCTAGCATGAATTGGGCGGCAAACACTCTCCGGAGGGTGACATGCTCACGCTCCCTTTCGCGGGCAAGCACGAGTGCATCCACCCCCGTCGAGCTGACGCCGAGCCCATCGACGATGGATTATGGAGAAGAGCAAGAAGAGCGAGCCGAACCACAAGCCGCGGAGGAGGTCATCGACGACACCCCCTACCTCAGCTTGCGGTGCGATCGAGAGGAGCAAGCCTATGCTCTTCTGAAGGACCGAGTCTTCGCCCACACCAGGGACTTCGACCCGGCTCTCATGGAGAAAACAGAGGAAAGCCGTCGTGCTAGTATCTCAGGTAGGTCCACTAGAAGTGCAGCAAAGAGAGCACACATGCAGCAGCAGCAGCAGTCACAGCCACCACCACAGCCTCAGCCACAGCCTGCTACACCACCGGTGGCAGGAGGGGCCCCTGCGGGGTACATGTCCGGGGTTACCCCTAGATATGCACCTGGCTGGGACTAGCTCACCTACCAGCCAAGTGCGAGTGGCACAGCTTGGGCGGGTGCAAGCAGGGCTCAGTGGGCCACACCCGCTAGTTCCAGCTCCGGTGGTCCACCTCTGTCTTCGTCCTTCCAGTGACACTCCTCAGCCTCTGCACGCGATGCTCAGCTCGCGCAGCAGATGGGAGAGCTCACCGTCCAGGTCACGGGACTGGAGGAGACGCTGAACACCCACGTCGAGTCTACCTCAGCGTGGCAGCGTCAGGCTGGTGAGAGGATAGCAGCCATGCAGCAGGATCAACAGCAATACATGGAGGCGCAGAGGGCTTACTACGCGAGTCAGGGTTTCTTCTACCCTCCTCCGCAGTGAGCCTGAAGCTAGCTTGGGGGAGGACCTCCATTCTGAGGTAACTTGTATCTTCCTTTGTTTTCAGAATATCTTATAAATGAAAATCCAAAAAAATCTGCAAAATAAAAAGACCAAAAATATTTATTTGCTTTCATCATCATCGTTTGCTTAGTTTGCTTTGATATGCTTAGTAAGAATGCTTTGCCTCTATGGTTGAAATGATGAATAGTTGCTCTGTTTATTTTCCTCGTATGTCTTGCCTACAACTTTGTATCCTACCTAAGTCTTGAGTTTGTTGGCTTGTATGTTCAAACCTTAGCTTGAAAACTGTGGGTAGCAAAAAGCATGATCCTTGCCTAAGTTGTTGTGAGACATGATATGGTATAATAGAGTGCTATGATCTTGTGCTTAGTGATGCTTGACATCCGGAGTTTTCCTTTTTGAAAAATCAAAACATGATGAGTTCCTCAATGATGAGAAATTTCCTATCCAAGGCCATATGTAGATTCTAGTTCTTAGCCTCCACATATGCACCTTGTTCTCTCATTGAGCTTTGTCAAATTGTTGTGACCCTTGTTAGAACTCATACTCCCCTGATCAAGATCACGTACACGTTCATGCTAAAACTTCTACACTGGAAGTTAGCATTCATCATTTGCTCCATATTGCTTATGCATCCTTCCTCAAATAAAACTCTATGTATCTTTGCATTGTTCATCCCTCTCCAAATATCTCCAATAGAGACAAAGGGCTAGCTAAAAAAAGAAAAAAATGAAAAATGAAAAGCATGCTCAAAAGCATGGAAAAAATAAATAATGAGAGCTAGCCCAAGTCTCGAAAATTCCAAAGGAGAAAAAGGGATTGATATGCGCAGGACAAAGAGTTCCACCATATAGATGGTAATAACTAGTACCTGCTCTGGGGCTAGTGTACACCTTACATCAATCCCTCATAAAAAGCATGGTAATATCTAGCACCCACTTCCGGGCCTAGTATCCACCTTGCCATGCTCATATCCATCACACACATATGCACATCTTGATCAGGATGTATGTTTGTTTCTTCCAAGGATCCGGTCTTTGACTTAGCAAAACATGAGAGGCAAGTATGTCACATCTTCCCTACCTACAGCTCCACATACAGCCTATTAGGAGTAGGATGTGAAGAAAGGCAACACTAATCCCTTGGTGAGGAACCATACACTTTTGAGCGATCCGAGAGTATCATTTGAGGAACTCTGATTTTCTTTTGAAAATTTGCAAAACCTCTGGATTGCTGAGCTAATCAAGGTATGAGTGACTATGCACATGCTATATAACCATTCTGTCTCTCAACCACCCAAGGCAGGTGAAGCTATATGCCCCACGTTATCAGGTGAAAGGTAAGAACATTGCCAACTTGTTCAACTCTTGGTAGAGTACCTTCCTGTATGTTTGCCATAAGTTGGGAATACAACATTGTAGCAACTCCTGATCAACCAACCTAAGTCTCTAATGTCTTGCTTCGAGACGAGCAAGCGGTTTGCTTGGGGGAGTTTGTTGACGGTGGAAATTCACCATTTCCAACCCTCAATATTCTCACATAAATGAAGGTATATGCATATTTCACTAGCATTTAGGTTTGAATAATATAGTTCCACTTGTCCTTGGAGATTATTTGTATATAGGTGATTTACCTCTTAAAAGAGATGGAAACTCAACTTCTATGAAGAAACCATGCCAACTCAGCTGAGGAGGTGGCTGCCACCAAGGGAAACATGGCAATCCACGTCATCGATCCAGGGGAGGCACTCACCGACTAATCAGAGGATGCCACATGGACTTCACATGGATCAAAGGGCCCACCTCGGATACCAAATCAAGCCATGCACCAGGGATGGATCAGAGGGCCCACATGTCAGCCAACCAGAGAAAACACAGGCCAGGAGGCGACCCTAGGGGGTCGACCGATCCTAGGATCGGCCGAACCGACCTAGGGGCCTTTGATCCTGGCCTTCCACGTGTTGGTTGCTCATTGGTTCATTGCCTCACTCCCGGGTGTTTAGGGGCCATTTAGGCGTCCGAGCAAGCCTTGTCCTCGCCTATAAATAGAAGGGGAGGGGCTCCCATTTCACACACACCACTCTCTCATTCTCCTCTCACTTTTAGTTTCCAAGGCTAGGGGGTAGGCTAGAGTAGCTCTTATTCAGGTTCCAAGTCCTCTTGGAAGTCTAGGTATGAGTTCTCTTTTATCTTTATTTCTTTGTATGACTTTGATCTACTTCAATTATTCAGCTATTTCATATAAAGTCATGGTAGATCATATTCTTGATATGTTCTTGAGTTCATCCTCTGTTCATCATTTAGAGGCTTGTGTTCTTTGTGAACACTACCTTTTGATCCACTTGAAGGGTGATAAACTCCTTCCTTATGTGTTTGTTCATAAGTTAGAGGCTCGTGTTCTTCACGAACACGACCCTTTGATCTTATTGATTAGACATAAGAGAGTTCATAAATGTTCGTATGTCTAGCCTTAGTCGATCTTGTTAGATGGCATGAGAGTGTTGCATGAGGTCTGTGTTCAAGCTACGGTACTCGGTCTAGTTGACCAGTCTTCTGGTGGCTCTCACCCTGGGTCACAATAGCCCGGGCTGGGTGGAGTCTAGCAGCAACGTAGGCATGGTGCCTGGGTTGTCTGGCTACGATAGTTATGAGCATACCCCCCGTAACGTTAGAGGTCGGTCCTCAGGTGGTGACAGCCCTGTTGGATCCTAGGGCAACCTCTGCGCTGGGGTACTTGTTGTAGGAGTCTAAAGTCTAGTTTTGCAGAGTGCTGGTCGTCGCGGGCTAGCTCCCCGTTTGTACCTGGGTGCTGAACCTTATCTCTCTCATGCAATACTCATGCCCATCTCTTGTATCTTCTAGCTTTGTATGTTTAGTACATTAGAACCTAGAGCTAACTCGTATGTTCCCCCTAAGCCTTAGTGTGCTAGAGTAGAGGTAGATTTGAGTGTGTGTCACACTACCCTGTATATCTTTTGTCTTACCCCTGTCTTTGAGTGTGTTGTTCCCTATATCTATCTCTTGGTTTACATTCAGAGCAAAAGCATAAGTCTAAGATATTCGCCATTGCCTTCCACGGATACGATACCCTTGGAATACTCTCCTTCCTTGGGGAAATGCTACAATGGTTTATCTGTGCGCTTGAGGATTCGTTCATGATCGTTTAGTTTAACCTATGGCAAGTCTCGATGTTCACGCTAACCCGGTGCCATTAGTTGTGACATTGAGAGGTGCCTAAAGGCTTTCCTGGTGTTGTCGCTAAGGACGGGTCCCAGATCTGTTCTTAGGATGACGACGCTATGAAACGCCAACACAAGACAGGGGAGGGATGCAGATCTTTGTCAAGACCCTCACTGACAAGACTTCCCCACTTCCGAGTATCTTCTGCCTCGCACGAGTCCGTCTCAGCTCCGAGTACCCTCTGCTTCGCACGAGTACTCTCCGTCTCGCACGAGAACGTGTCGTCTCCGAGTACACGCCGCCTCACCTCCGACTACTCGTTCGCACGAGTAGTCTCCGCCTCCGACCAAGGCGGAGTCCGCACGGAGGAGCCGGAGCGCAGGGTTGGGGCCTTACACGAACGTGGCGCCGCCCCAACCCCCCAAGCCTCTTTGCAATGACACACGTGACGCTATTTTCCACGCCATGCAGAGATGACAGCTGGCACGACGGGAGGACGGCAGGGTCTGACAGGGGCTGTAATGGCACACAGTGCGCCCCCCACGACCTCCGACATGCCGTCCCATCCAACGCCAGCTGCACGCCACCCCGTCAGAACAGGCACTCGATTGCCATCTACCCGTTTTTAGGTCCTAACGTGGCAAGCCTAAAACGTACTCAAGAGGGCTGAGTCACCGTGTGAACTACTCGGAGGAGGTGCCAAGTGCCCAGGACGAACAGTGGCAACAGCACACGCGGCGGCCTCCGACGACACCACAGCTCAGCGCCCTCCCACGCCGCCTGACGGACATCAATGACGAAAAAGACTTCACAGCACTGTAGCACTGTAGCTTATTTTCGTTTTCCTTCTTTGCCCCTCACCCTTGTTTCTATAAAAGGGGGAGGGGTGCAACGTACGTGAGACGGACCGATCACCTTGTTTGTAACCCCTACTATAGACATTCCCGGCATAGGAACACGAGTACTCGGAATTGGACGTAGGGTATTACTCTCCGGAGGCCCGAACCAGTATAAAACCCTTGTGTCTCCCGTGTCAACCATCTGGATCCGACACACAATTCGATACAAATCTACTGCCGGCAGTTGAGAGCCCCGACAGTTGGCACGCCAGGTAGGGGCACATCGTGTGTCTCGCCGAACTTCACCAGCGATCCAGATGGAGGGCCGTGGAGTCTCGCTGACTCCCGGCACGACCGTGCACTTCGGCTCCCTCGTCTTTGCCTTCACCGAGCCGGCGGAGTCCGTCATCGGGAGGACCTTCTCCCGACCAGCGCGTCCCACCACCTCGACGGCGGCGGCGGCGCGAGCAGCTTTCATCTGTGGTTTCACAGACGAATCGATCATGGCCCTGCTGGGGTGTAATCCGACGTAGGAGCGCTTCAGGCTCGCTGCCTTCCACCTCACTGACCTCGCCTTCCAGGCCAGCGGGTCCGAGCCGCTGACCTGGGGGGAATTCATGGAGCGATACGGTGCCTTGTACCCTCGAGGACAGCCAGGCCTCCCGGACGACCCGGTGACGGCCTACGTAAACGAGCTCAGGGCGTCCTACGTCGCCCCGAGTTCCGCAGTTGTGCGGCGGGGCCCACCGGCGCCCCCACCAGACTTCACTCAGGAATGCAACGTCTTGGAGGCCCACACCGCCACCAGCTTGACGGACAGCGAGGAGAATCCTCGTCACCGCAATGGGGACGCCCAACGTCGGGCGCGCCTCGACGAGATCGCCGAGGCTCAGCGCCAGCTCGACGAAGAGCTGGCAAACCTTCATCGAGCGCTCGGCGAAGAGAACGAGCCGCAAGACCCTCCGCGTGGTCAGCAGTAGGAGCAGCATCGTGAGCAAGAAGCAGAGCAGCCGGCACCGCAAGCTCGCGTACGGGCGCGGGACGTGAACCGGCGCATCAACGAGGATGCACTCGTCGACGATGACGGCACGCCACGTTTCAGGCGCGCGTCACAAAACCTCGCAGCAGCAGCCATGCTCCTACGTGACTGTCCCGAACCGGCCACGCCCGAGGAAAAAAGGGTTCGACAACAACTCAAAGCCCTCATCGAGACGGCGGCCGCGCAGCAAGCTGAGAGCTCAGCATCACGTGCGCGCGAGGCACGTGGCGCACCGTCTGTACGACACCAAGATCGATCCCCGTCAAGGCAGCGAGCGGCTGGCGAACCGTCAGTCAAGTCGTGGCTGGGAGCCAACCGTGATGCTCGCGACACGCTTGAGGCTCATCGCCGAGCTACAGGTGGTGATGGCTACGACTACGACTACGGCTATGGCAGTAATGACGACGGCTGTGACAAGCGCGACGAGCACCGCTCAGGCTGGCATCATAGCCGGAGGCGAGGAGGACGCTACGACAGCGATGAGGACCGTGATCGCAGCTGGTCGCCTGACCCGAAGGTTCCGCGCGCTTTCGGTCGAAAGGTGCAAGACGCCAAGTTCCCTTCCCATTTCCGAGCTCAGACCGCGATACCAAGATACGACGGAGAGACCAACCCTAGCGTGTGGTTGGAAGACTACAGGCTCGCATGTCGGGCGGGCGGGGCGACAGACGACCTGTTCATCATCAAGAACCTACCGCTCCACCTCGCCGACTCTGCGCGTACCTGGCTCGAGCATCTGCCGCGTGGCAGGATCAACAGCTGGAAGGACCTGCGGGAGACGTTCATCGGCAATTTCCAGGGCACGTACGCCCAGCCTGGCAAGCAGTGGGAGCTGCGCAACTGCAAGTAGCAACCGGGGGAGAGCCTGCGCGACTACATCAGGCATTTCTCCAAGCGTTGCACCGAGCTACCCACCGCTACGGACAACGACACCATCTCGGTGTTCCAGAATGGCACCACCTGCACCACCCTCATCCACCGGCTAGGGCGGAGGACCCCGAGGACAACTCGGGAGCTCCTGGACATCGCGACCAACCACGCCGATGGGGAGGAGGCCGTAGCGGCAACGTTAATTCCCCCACTGAGCTAGGGGAAGCAAGTCATGGACGCCGGGGAAGGGCCCTCCTCGCGGTCCAAGAAGAAGAAGAAAGGTGACAAGCGTGGCCGTGACGACAATGTCGTGGCAGCAGTCGAGCGCAAGGCGACGCGTCCCAAGAACACTCAAGGTGGACCTCCAAGAGATCATTTCGAGAGGCTCCTGGAGGTGCTGTGCACCCATCATGAGACGCCCGTCAAGCACGCGCTCAAGGATTGCCGTCTGATGAAGAACTACGTCAACGGCACGCTCAAGCCTAAGCCGGTGGATGCTCCGAAGAAGGCGGCACCACCACCTGAGAACGACGACGACAAGGAAGAGATGGTCTTTCCCCGAGAAGATGGCGCGGTCCACATGATCTTTCGTAGGACACCAGCACGACCGTCGAGGCACAAGGAGAAGCTGATCCGGCGCGAGGTTTACCACACAGAGCCGGCAGCACCATCCTACCTCAAGTGGTCAGAGACTCCGATCACGTTCGACCGAGCAGACCACCCCGACCACATACCGCAGCCAGAACGCTACCCCCTCGTAGTGGCTCCATTGATCGGGACGAAGTGGGTTCACAAGGTGCTGATGGATGGAGGGAGCGGGCTCAACATCCTGTACGCAACGACGCTCGACGGCATGGGCATCTCGCGGTCCCGACTGCGCCCGTCGCCAACCCCTTTCCGCGGGGTCATCCTCGGGAAAGATGCGCTCCCGTTAGGGCAGATCGATTTGCCCGTCACGTTCGGGACGTCGCGGAACTTCCGCACAGAAACCCTCACCTTCGAAGTGGTGGGGTTCTCGGGGACGTACCACGCCATCCTCGGGAGGCCGGCCTACGCGAAGTTTATGGCCGTGCCCAACTACACGTATCTCAAGCTGAAGATCCCTGGTCCGAAGGGGGTCATCACAGAGGGGACTACATTTCAATACGCATACGAATGTGATGCTGAGTGTTTTCAATTCGCTGAAACGCTCATCCGGTCCGAGAAGCTCCACGCCGAGCCTCCCTCTGAGGACCAAGATATCCCCGAGTCATCCAAGCGAGCGGCCTGCTCTTTCGAGCCCGCCAAGGATGTCAAGGATGTAGCTATCACCGATGATGGCCGCACGCTCCGTATCGGGACGATACTCGATCCTAAATAGGAAAGCGCGCTCGTCGACTTCTTCAAAGCGAACCTCGACGTGTTCGCATGGAAACCCTCCGACATGAAGGGGATCCCGAGAGAAGTTGCCGAGCACAAACTGAACATCAAGCCGGGATCGAAACCGGTCAAGCAGCGCTTGCGCTGCTTCAACCACGACAAGTGCAAGGCCATAGGCGAGGAGATCAAGAACCTCCTTAGTGCAGGGTTCATCCAAGAAGTGTTCCACCCCGAGTGGCTAGCTAACCCTGTACTTGTAAAGAAGAAGAATAAGAAATGGAGGATGTGTGTTGACTAGACGAGCCTTAACAAGGCATGTCCCAAGGATCCGTTTCCTTTGCCTCGCATAGATCAGGTAGTCGATTCAACGGCAGGGTGCGAAACCCTCTGTTTTCTCGATGCGTACTCCGGGAACCACCAGATCGTGATGTGCATAGTGGACCAACTCGCAACATCCTTCATCACTCCCTTTGGCGCTTATTGTTACAACTCGATGTCGTTCGGGCTCAAGAATGCGGGCGCTACATTTCAAAGATGCATGCGACGCGTTTTCGATGATCTCATAGGACGGATAATCGAGGCATACGTCGATGACATTGTGGTCAAGTCAAAAAAGACGGGCGATCTGATCCCCGACCTTACAGAAGTATTCGCGAAGCTGAGAGAACACGGGGTGAAGCTAAACCCCGAGAAATGCATTTTTGGGGTTCCAAGGGGCATGCTCCTGGGCTTTGTCGTGTCCGAACGCGGCATTGAAGCTAATCCCGAGAAGATCTCAGCATCACAAACATGGGGCAGATCCAGAACCTAAAGGGTGTACAACGCGTCACGGGCTGCCTCGCAGCTCTTAATCGGTTCATTGCCCGACTCGGAGAGCGTAGCCTGCCACTGTACTGCCTGATGAAGAAGTCGGACCCCTTTACATGGACGCCTGAAGCTCAGGAAGCGCTCGATAAGCTCAAGAATCTCTTGAAGAGTCCACCAGTGCTCACGGTGCCAATGCCAGAAGAGAAAATGCTCTTGTACGTAGCTGCAACCACGCAGGTCGTGAGCGCTGCTCTGGTCGTTGAACGAGAAGAGCCCGGGAAATCACTCAAGGTGCAGCGGCCCGTCTATTTTGTGAGTGAGGTTCTCTCCGACTCAAAGACCCGCTACTCTCAGATCCAGAAGCTTGTATACGCTGTCCTGATCACCAAACGCAAGCTTCGGCACTACTTCGACCAGCACCCCATCACAGTGGTGTCCAAGTACCCCCTCGGGGAGGTGATTCGGAATCCTGAAGCTGAGGGGAGGATAGCCAAGTGGGCCCTCAAGCTGATGGGGCAGAACGTGACTTATGCACCGTGCAGTGCCATTAAGTCACAGGTGTTGGCGGATTTCGTTGCTGAATGGACGGAGATTCAAACTCCGCCGGCACCAATCGAGCACGAGACGTGGACAATGTACTTTGACGGCTCTGTCATGAAGGAAGGGGCGGGGGCAGGCCTTGTCTTCATCTCGCCTCTGGACGTGCGTATGGAGTACATGGTCCGGTTGCATTTTCCTGCCTCCAACAATGTGGCTGAGTACGAAGCACTCGTCAACGGCCTACGGATCGCGGCTGAACTCAGAATTCGCCGTCTCAAGATTCGTGGGGACTCTGAACTTGTCATAGACCAAGTGATGAAGGAGAAGAACTGTGTCGACCCCAAGATGGCCGCTTATTGTCGTGCTGTGCGTCAACTAGAAGACAAGTTCCATGGGTTCGAGCTTCATCATGTGCTGTGAGACAACAACAAGGCTGCAGACATCCTCGCCAAAGCAGCATCAAGCCGCAAGCCCGTACCGCATGGTGTATTCGCTAGTGATCAACACGCCTCGTCCGTCCGAGTAGATGGGAAACAACAACAAGAGTCGGAGGAGCCAGAAGTCATGGAGATTGACTAAGAGCCAAACTTAGAAGATCCTGACTGGCGTTTCCCGATCCTCGAATGGTTAGTCGAGGGGAAGCTGCCCTCCAATCAAACAGAAGCACGTCGCATCTCACTGCGAGCCAAGTCTTATGTCCTTATCGATGGTGAACTCCACAAGCGGGGCGCAACTGACATATTCATGCGCTGCATTCAAAGAGATCAAGGCTGAGACCTGCTTCATGAAATTCATGCTGGTACTTGCGGTCACCACGCAGCCGCAAGGACCTTAGTCGGAAAGGCGTTTCGACAAGTCTTCTACTGGCCCACGGCGCTGGCAGACGCCAAAGATATCGTATGATGATGTGCGGGCTGTCAGTTCTACGCTCAGCAAACTCATCTCCCGGCGCAAGCGCTTCAAAACATCCCCATCACGTGGCCGTTCGCAGTATGGGGGCTGGACATAGTCGGACCATTCAAGCAAGCGCCCGGGGGCTTCACGCATCTGCTCGTTGCTGTCGATAAGTTTTCGAAATGGATTGAGGCTCGGCCCGTGACCAAGATCCGTTCCGAGGAGGCTGTGGCATTCTTCACCGACATCATCTACCGCTTCGGGATCCCGAATTCGATCATCACCGACAATGGCACACAGTTCACGGGAAAGAAGTTCCTCAAGTTCTGCGATGACAACAACATTCACATGGACTGGACTGCTGTTGCGCACCCAAGGGCCAACGGGCAGGCTGAGAGGGCCAACGGTATGATCCTACAAGGACTAAAGCCTCGAATCTTCAGGCGGCTCGAGAAGTTCCGAGCAAGATGGGTCGCCGAGCTGCCGTCCGTTTTGTGGAGCCTGCGCACCACACCGAGTCGGTCCACCGGTGCAACACCATTCTTCATGGTGCACGGGTCGGAGGCGGTTCTCCCGACGGATATAGACTACGACAGCCCAAGAGTCCGGGCATACACCGAAGAAGGGAATCAGGTCGCACTCGAAGATGCGATCGACCAACTCGAAGAAGCTCGCGATGTGGCGCTACTACACTCAGCACGGTACCAGCAAGCTTTACGACGCTGCCACGAGCGCAATGTCAACGAGCGACAGTTCCAAGTCGGAGACCTGGTGCTCAGACAGGTCATGAGCAACAAGGACCGACACAAGCTTGCGCCCCCATGGGAGGGGCCGTACATCGTCGACTAGGTGCTCCGACCGGGAACATTCAAGCTCCGGCACGACGACGGCACGATCATCACCAACGCATGGAACATAGAACATCTACGATGTTTTTACCCTTGAGTAACGTTCTTTGTTTCAGCTTATGATCAGTAAATAATGCCATGTGTTCTTGTTCTCGTTTCATAAGTTTCTCAATATACTTGTGTGGGCATCTTTCATATGTTTCAACGCTGCCTAAAGGCTGAGTGGCAAGTGTCCTTGCGCCCATGCAAAAACACTTACCACTCGGGGGCTACCCGGGGCACGATGCCCCCTTTTCATTTTTCCGTTTTCAAAACAAAAATCTCTGACAACTATTGTCGCGACCAATCGCACGAGCGAACGGTTCTTTTTGGTGGAACACCTTTATCTTGTGAGAGGAAACGATGTTGATCTGCGAGCGTTTCAATGTTGTTGCTTGTCCAAGCCTCTTCGCGCTTATGCCCCTGCGGCTACGGTGCGAAGACTTGCGAGCGCAGCTTGGACCCGCGGGTCAACGTCCGACTACTTTCAAAAGTGCTCGGGTAACCGCCCGAGCTCTGGCTCAAAGTGTTTTTACAAAAGCACCCGAGTCAGCTCCTAAAAACGTTTCTAAGTACTCGGGGGCTGTAAGCGCGCAACAGTACTTCGCGACTCAGGTCGGGCTTTCCGACTCCTACGCCCCTGCGGCTCCAGAGAAAAGTTCGATCGGCCTGAGTCTAAGTACTACTACATTGTTTTGCTGTCGTCCGCGGGTACTCGGGGAATGCTTCAGGAGGCAACAGTTTCAAAACAAAATAAAAAGCTGTTCAGCGCGGCACGCATACAAATTTTGTTTAACTGTTATACAACTTAATGCATCTAATGTGAAGGCCCAGAGCCGTCTTGTGGTGTATCTTTTGGAATCAGCTCCAGGTCCTTCATCGCGGTGACGACCATGGCTTGGGCAAGGGTGGCGCAATCCTCTTCGATCTGATCGAGCTCCTCATTCATGTACCTGGGGGCCCAACCATCACTCAGCGCTTGAAGGTCCAGCCCCTGGTAGTGCGAGCTGAACATGGAGATGACCCGGTGCATCACCTGCCGAGAGGTTGACAATTCTCTCTCCTTAACAAAGCCCGGCAGAAGGTTGAGTCGGTCGCCGAGCACATGGGGAGGCATTTGCACTGGTGGGACGCCGCTGTAACAACCCAGAAATTTGATATGTAAAAATGTGAGGAAATTTGAACTTTTAATTATATGATGATGTGTCACCCTAATTTAATCCCATTTCTAGCCCTTACCTAAATTCCATACAAATAAAACCAAAAATATAAAAACATAAATTCAAATTATGGTAAAGTATGTGATTTGGATTTTATGGATTTTATTTGGATTTATTTGAGTGTGTTATGAATTTGAATAGTTCAAATTCAACTCTATAGTTTAAACTTAATTCAAAACTAAATTCGAAACCCTATACTAACTCTTGGGCCTGCTAACTCCTGCCAAAGTCCAACAGACCCCCTTCGTTTCCTAGCCCATGATCAGCCAACACCCCGGCCTCTTTCCTTCTCAGCCGAGGCTGGCCCAACGCGGCCCATCTCTTCATCCCCGCTGCTGAGCCAATGACAGGTGGGACCGCCCGGTCGTCTCCCTCCTCCGCCGGTCAGCGCGCATGCACACACCCCCTGTCTCGCACAGCCGCCGCGCTCACGCACGCGCGCGCGCACCCGGCCGGGGGACAGACCCGCGACAGCACCCGCTGGCACGGACGTCGAGCTAGGCACCGCGCGCGCACCGCCCCAGGGCTTTTCCCCAAATACCCCTACGCCATGACGCGCTTGCGCGCCCGCCAGCCACACCTGCTCCGCCACGTCGACGTCCGCGCCGCTGCAGCCAGTGGGAGCCCTGCCGTGCCCCGTTTTGCCCCCGTCTTGACGTGCGCGAGCTGCTAAACCCCCGGGCGAGGCCCCTGGGGCAAGCCAACTCGCATTTGGGGATCGCCCCCTTTCCCCTGATCCGCCGCCGAGTGAGGAGAGGAGGGGAAGAAGGAGGAGAAGGGAGAAGAGGAGAAGTGGGAGGCGCTTCACCGCCGTGGCACCAAGACAAAGCCGGAGGTCGAGAAGGTAGAGCCGTCCGTGGTCCGGAGAAGGCCGTCCGCATCGAAGCCGTACCGGAGCAGAGTCGCCGCCGCGCCGCCGCCTCTTCACCAACGCGGGCTCCACTGCTACGACTCCACCTCCGCCTCAACGTGAGACACCCCGCTCTCTCCCCTCCGCTGTTCTTCCCGGCTCGATCAACAGATGGTGCTCAACTTTGGTCAGTAGGAGCATCGTGTCGTGCACTTAGACTTTGGTATTCAACCGATACACGGGTTTTGATGTTATCATGCTTGGAAAATTCATTTACCGACTCTCTGTCCTGGCTGTTTTTCAGCCAGCTGAGGGTTACAAAAATATTCATAACTCTCAGCACAAAAGAGCAATATGGGTGAAAATTTGTGAGCATGCACAAAATAAAATTTCCAACAACTTTTCTTCTTATTGCACAGCTCAGAGTTGATCATAAGGGGGTTCAAATTACAGATTACTAAGATTACTGCAGAAAGCCTTGTAGCTGGATTACAACACATGATTACAACACTCACTAGGTCCTCATTCAACATACTAGTGGTTAACATGTAGCTTCTAGCCACACAAAAGAATACTCCAACTACGCTAGCCTATCCCATCCACGGACCAAAATTAGGCCATCGTAGGAGTACACATGCTGCACTATCTACTACCATCTAGAAGTCATCTAAATAGCCTAATGAGGAGGAGCTAGAAGCAGATGAAGCAATCTCCATCGGCTCTGCCTGTGATTCTTCCTTCTCACTGTCTATCATGGACTGAGTGTCATCCGGATCCTCCTCCATAGCTTCCGGAACTGGTGGTGGTGGCGGCTGCTGTAGTACGGCAATCATGCCATGGGCAGCACCCAAATCCTCGTCCATCAACTCTAGCTGCTCTTCCATCTGTGCTAGTGCTTGTATGTGCTGTAAGCGCCCATTCCTCAACTGATCCATCTCAACCTGCATCTGATATCGCTGCTCCTGGAGTTCCGTAACAGTCTGAAGACGGTCAGCGAGCTGGTGTGCCCACTGAGCCATACAGGTCACCCAGTGAGCCTCTCTAGCCTGCAGTCCAACAATCCTCAGTCGTGCCTCAGCAAGGTCTCGCTCTAGTCCCATGTAGCCAAGGGAGATGGAGCGTAGGTGGTGATTCCGTACTCCCAACACTCCAGCAGTGTCAAGAGCAACGGCGGACATGTCTGTGGTAGCCACACTGCGGAGAGCCTGAAGACGGTACAGTGCATTCACGCACCGTGACATCTCATGCAGTACGTCCAGTGGGGTCCTCTCAGTCAGAAGCTATGCCATGTTCCCCATACGGCCCCTCCACGTGGGATCCACGGGGTCCACGGTCGGAAGTAGTCCCACTGGAGTCGAAGAAACCTCGATAGGGTGCTGGTCACCAAAGGAGTTCAACACTCTCAAAGCAGCAGCCTCAAGTGTCTCCATCATGCGGACGCCTGACACGTCCATGCTCAGGTCCTTCCACTCTGGGTGAGTAGGGTGAAGTGGCATGGTCACCCGAACATAGCAGTGAGGTACTCCAAGCTGCGTGGTCTCCAAAGCCTCGTACGTCGGAGGAGTGGTGTACCCTGACGAGCGAAGAGTGTCCCACAAAATGCGGGCAAACCCCTCAAGGTGTAGACCGTCGGTGCAGACCATCCCGTCAGGTCGTACCTCCCAGAAGAGCGGTCCAGCCATCTATATCAACAAAACTCCCACCGATTAGTGTGAGTTAAAAGATAACAGATTCTGTCCAAAGCACAAAATGCATATAGCTCATAATATGGTAGGCCAAAAATTTTCAAAATTTTCCATCTACTCAGTGATGTTATTTGACCCAAAATTGGTATTCAAAAGTTGGGCTATAAACAAAAGGAAGATACCCTAATAGACCAAAGTTCAGCTCTCTGTTTGCCAGGAAAAACAGCAAGCAAACAGGAACTAAACTGAGCATAACTACAGATTCCATTGCTCAAAAATTCTGAAATTTTTGCAGTAGGATCTAGACAGGATTTGACACAACTTTTGTATCTAACTTTTCTCTAGAAAACTCTGTTCAAAGGGTCGAAAAAATTCAGACCAATAGAGCGTCCAAAACTTGTGAAACAGGGACAACTATTGAGATTGGGAGGATGTGGAAGTGTTTTGGTGAGGTGTTTTAGGATGGATTATGAAGTGATTTATTTACTTCTTAACAACTTTTAGCATGATGCAAAAGCGTCCTAAACATCCTCACAAGGCAAATCCATGCCCAGGAATCGTGGTTAGTGCCGGTGGCAAGGCACAAATATACGTCTCTCCCTATAATAGCTAGTCGGATACTAACCGTTCGATCTATCGGAACGTGGTTAGTGTACCTGCAAAAGAAAGAACCTTCCGTGCCAGCACGTCACGGAAGCGTCCACAAACATTACCGTTCACTATAGAAACGGCACCCATGCGTTTAGCGCTGCATGGACAACGTCCAACCTGAGACACGCCCCTTTTGAATGGAGGGTGTCCCCCTTCGCATGTTCGTAATGCGGAATCATGCACACGTGCAAAACGTGGCGACATCACAACCCATGATATGTTCACGTGGAATAGAACATACCATCCTTCGCATGCTTTGCATACGGAAAGCGCATGTATAAAACACGTGGGCATCCAACCGAGAAGATAGGATCCATTGAATAGATTGCCCTATCAACCCTCGCATACTCGTGATGCGGCACAACACACGTATAAAACACGTGGCTTAAGAAGTGCTGGAAGTTAGCTTAAATACACCATAAATTTACTAGCCACCTGAAAGAACCCAAAATCCCTCTAGGGCCTCTCGGACTAGTTTATCCTTAGCATTCCTAACGCATTTTGCAAACACACCTTAATCTTGCCAATTTTATTCCAAAAACATGTTATTAAGGGTGTATTAGGAACTCTGGTGTACAATTGAGCTCTGATGCCAGCTGTGACAGAACCGCCCAAATTAATTCCATATTATTGCCTAAACCACTCCATTTGGTCCTTAAGCAATAATACAGAAGTAACTTGTCGTCTCTGCCGGGTCAAGCCCGGTAAATCACTTTAACCAGGATCGAAGAATTGTACATTAAAACTCACACGACGGCGAGTCCAGAGATAACATTTCACAAATTATTACAACAAGCTCCATAAGGTTTTAATATTACAAACCAAGTCTTTTGCATAAAGTAAATAGTTCAGAGTTTGAAACACAGCGGAATAAAATACTAAACGTCATAAGTAACATCATAGGAGGCCATCCATGACGTCACTAAGCACTGTCGTCCTCCCACTCCACTTCCCAACCGGGTGGGAGAGAACCAGGCCACGGGAACCCATCATCATTCACATCACCTGAAAACAACAACAAAAGCAAGGCTGAGTATACTAATACTCAGCAAGACTTAACCAGCGGGTGATGAAAAATCACCAACTCTCTAGACATGCAAGGCTCTTTGGCTAGTGGGTTTCTTTTGCTGAAAAGCAACAAAGAGTATGTCCTTACTTCCAAGTTTTAGCTCAAAATTCTAGTTGATTATCCATTACTAAGTAAGCAACTATTGCAAGCATAAGTTGTGCAAACAATTAAGCATGTAACCAAATTATATCTCAATTCCATCATTAAGGGACATAGAGTGTATGGTTACGCAATCTCGGGTAACGGTGAGAGGCCGACGATCGATCGATTATTAACCTTGCAAGGGAAACCCAAACATACGGAAGAATGCACACCCCAAAAATCATCAAACTAGAAACCAACAGGGGGTGGGTGTGCACCAACCAGGCGGTTCCCAACCGTCCTCGACTCAGGATCCATTTCTACAGTCTTTGGTACAAGGTATACTGGCCACGGAGACACACGCCGCCCAGCTTCACGCATGCACCACTCTGCTGCAGGTAGAGGGGACTCTTCCCAAGATTAGTGGTTATAGATCCCTTACCGGATCAAGAAGGTACTAGGCTTACCGGTCCCATTCCCGGCAAATGTTTAGTACGTTCAAACGCTTAACCACAGACCTACTGGCTGGAGCCGGTCCCATGCTCTTACCACATGAGCATTTCCATTTATCAACATCTTATGATTCCAACATAGGAGTCCTATAGCTCGCGAGTGACGAACATCACTTGACTTTTACCGTGTCCTTAGAGCATGGCCACTAGCGGCCTATCATGCTAGTATTTGAGCATAGGAGCCTAGGATCATGCATCTAGGGTTTCAATTCAACTCCTGAAACGTAAATGCACAAACATAGACAAGCATAATTGTAAAAGTTAGAAAATTGGGTTATGCTCCGGGGCTTGCCTTCACTAGCACAGTTAGCGATGAAGTCCTCCGAACTTTGGTTCGGGTCTTGCTGCACTTCCACCACATTCACTTCTCCTTCAGCGAGATCTCCCTCGGATTCCGGCATCAACTCGTAGTTTCCGTCCGGAAGTTCTACACGACATGCATATGCATTAACTTCATGTACTTATAACTGAGGAGTGAGAACGTAGTTTAGAAATGACGGGTAAACGTGGGGGTGTATGTGTGACCACATTCACCTAGATAAGGATATATCCAGCATACTCTTCCTATCAAAGAAAGGGGTATGTGTGTGTGGTTAAACTCCTTATTTGATGGTGATTGTGTGCACATTTAAATTAATTAATTAATTTTTCTGCACCAAATTATGGGTGCTGTTCATGGTGTGATTTGGTGAAGCTTAATCCAAAGATTTAAAAGAAAACAAAGGTGATTTCTATCTTTCTTTTAATTCAAAGATTAAGCTTGATTTACTTCGAAAATTCATTCGGGAAGAAATACAAACAATATGACCATGAAACTTTGCAGAGAGGCACATCATACTACACATGAGCTACTGCCAAAAATTTAGATCAATCCAAGCTATATATCTAGCATGAAAAATACAACTAGATTCATTCATTAAAAACAAGAATAAATCATACAAAAATAAATACACCACATCTTGAGCTAAAAATTCATGTGGAAGCACAAAACATCTATTCATGGAGAGATATGCACTTACTCAGCAAAGAAAATTTAAATTAATTTAAATTTATGAAAGAAGGTTAAACTTGCACAAAAATTACTTGACCCTATAAAACATCATAGAAACATCTCTACTATTTATCATGGGTGCAAAATCATGAAACAGGATCATAACAAAAAGATTTGACCCAAAAGATTAACAGATTAATTTATACAAATTATAAACAGGAACAATGCTGAAAATCAAATTTAAATCATAATTAAAGATCTATTTAATACCTTTGTGCCAAATTTGAACCAGACGACCATCATGACATGGAAAACAACATATCCAAAATTCAGCTTCAGATCATGCATAGAATTTGAATTATTTCAGATCTATCCAAAAAGGTAAATTCAAAATTATTTAAAAACTACAGAGAAATTTGAAAACTCCCTTTGTAGAAAAGTTTGGTCTGTTCATAAGGATCACAACACAATTGAGTTTGCATTTTTACGATTTTTCTGTGAGTTGATATGCATTTTACAAGATTCAGCAAAACATTTCAAAACCTGAAGAATCTATTTAGTCGATAGGTCCCTGGCTGAAGATTTCTATTTACAACTCTGCCCTCATATTTACACATAGGTCCTCGCTTTCTCTTTTTAGCCCTTGGGAAGTTTTGGGACCTTGCAATGTGGTCCCTGGCTCGGGCGGCGGCGCGGCCGGCCGGAATACGGCGAGCCGGCGGCCGGAGCTGGCCGGGGAAGCAGCGGGGGAGGCCGAGGTGCTCACCTAGGGGCGGTTCGCGGCCGGAGTTGGACGGAGGAGGGTGCCGGCGAGGCACGGCGGCGGAGCAGTGCTGCGGCAGCCGCGGCGGCTCAGGTTCCGGCGAGCTGGGGCTCCGGGCTGGGCAATGTGCGGCCGGGGGAGCTCAGGTGAGGTCGCGGGATGGCTCTGGAGTGCTTCACAGGCGTCGGCGTCGAGCGAGACATGGAGCTCCTCGGCGGCCAGCTATGGCGGGCGGCGGAGCGACTAGGGGGTAGCGGCGCGGCGCTGCGAGGCTGAGCATTTATAAGCGGCTGCACGGGCAGGAAGATGGCGCGAGGCCAGCGCGGTCTCCAGCGCGTGCACAAGCGGCACACCGGCAGGACGCGAGCGGCGCCGAGGCGCAGCGTAGCGCACGCGCGCGCGGGCCGGCGCGGCGCGTGGCGCGCTGCCACCTGGCACGGCCACGGGACCGGCGGCGCCCTGGGGAGGTGTATCCGGGTGCGGTGCAACTTGTGACGTGGTGGGACCCACGGTACGGCTGGCACGGACGTCGGGGCGCAGGGTAGGCGCAGCTCGGCGCGCGCACGGCGCTCTGGAGCGCGCACCCACGTTCCCGGCGCGACACGAGTTCAACTTAGGCACGTTTGACCATCTGTTTCTCCAAATTTTTGAACTAGACTAAAAAATCGCCAAAAAGCAAAGTTGTAGACCAGCTAACCAGCTACAACTTTTGTAAAGGCTGTCATATGGAATTCTCCACGGATTTTGAACAAAATTGGGTTGAAGTTTGGGATTTTCTCGGCTAGGTCAAAATGCAACCCCGAACTTTGACCAAATTTTTGAGTGCCTTCCACTTCGAATTTCAAATGCCGCCAATTGAATGAAATGTGTCCCGTGGAAAAATGAACAACTTTCATATTGGCCGATTTTGAAGTTGTTATATGAAAAGTGGAGAACGCGCTAGATTATCAAAGAAGGGTATAGAGATCTATGGTTTTGACTTGGGTTTTGGAAGGGTTGACCTTGGGTTAGGGGTTTGACCAAGTCGACAAGTTAATCACCATGCTTAGCCTTGTTAATGAGGGTGATCACTGTTACTTAAACATCAGGGATGTTACAAAATTGCAAAGACAATTGATTAGCCATGCCTTGGAATTGTTTATCCTGTCCTTGGAATTCCTACTTTTGGAACTAGCTACAGACCCCTAGCTAGTTCCCCGGCTTTATTCATCCATATATTTTACCCTTAGTTATGGATGGATCTCAGGTTTGGACCGAGGTGGGGATACCTCAGAATTCTTGCGTGTGTTTTGGGTGAGTGTGTACCGTTGACGGGTTCCCTTCTACAGCCATAAATAGGATTATTCATGCATAATAGTATTATTCTCTTTTGCTTATGCTCTTTGTTGGGAAGCTGACATGACCTACTTGCTTATCGAGTAGATGACGGGTTTTCAGACCAGGAGCCGGACTACGACTTTGAGCACGATGGATGGGAGGACTGAGGCTCGCTCTGCACTCAAGTTGCCTGCGGATATCGAGTCTACTTCGCTACATGAGTGACGCTGCGTAGATGTTTACTCTGTTTGATTCAGTCCCGTTGGACTTGTACCCGGCATGTGCCGAAATGATGTACTCAGATGCCTAATTAATATATTATTATGTGGACCTTCATGTATTTCCTTTTGTTGTACGGTTTTTCTTTACTTTCTGAGACATGGATGTGCACGTGATAGCCTCCTGGGACTATCACAGAGGTGCCGGGATCGGGTTCCCTTCTTTGGAAACCCGGTTCGTTTCAGTTGGTATCAGAGCCGTACTTGACTGTATGACGAGCCTAGGAACGGACGATAATATAGGACAGCCAAAACACCTTGTGCTTTATATACAATCCATGAAATTTTATATAAGTACCTTGATCTTTATTACATAATACCTTGAATAACATTACTCACTCTTACTAACTTCCCTAACAACGTGCAGATGGACCAGTTGACGTGGATCCCCCTCAAGACCGACGGCCAGTGGGCCAGAGGATTCTGCAAGATCCTCAAGAACTGTTTAGAGACAGCTGGAGTGGAGACAAGTGAGGTAATCTACGAGGGACGCACCACTGCAGCCGTGGACCAGTCACCGACAGAGCTGACCTTGAAGATACCAGCAGACCCCCGTGTGCCAGAGTTCGAAGAAGTCAGGGTCACGTGTTTCGACAACTCTACCCTAGAGGCTCACCAGTGTTGTGCCAGACTCGCGCTGAAGAAAGTGTGCCTGCATTTGGAGCAGAGGTTGAAGGACACACCCTTCGGAGTCCTACCAACAGCAGTGTACGACCACAGCAGGTGGCACAAGGACGAGACAGCTTACACCGAGGAGAACACTGAGGGCAAGGATGAGAAGGAGCAGATGGCCAGCAGGTTCATTCAAGCTCAGGACCAGGCACTCTACTGGGCTGATTCAGAGATCATGTTTCTGAGGCAGAAGTGGGACGACACCTTGGGTCGGAACGCTCAGCTGGAGAGGGAGAACAGCCACTTGGACTTCTTTCTCAACAAGGCACACAGGAGGAACATACAGATCACAGAGTGGGGACTCGCAGCTGCCAGAGCTAGTACAGAGAGGGATGCCCTGGAGATCGCTACCTTGAGAGCAAGACTGGAGGAGACACAGACTGCTCTGAGAGAGTCGGAAGCAGCAGCCAGAGAGGAGAGGTTGAGACTACGCGAGGAGGAGTACTTGGTGGAGTCGCTTGGAGCCGCTTGCACAGACTACCAGTTGAGACTGTGGGGACACGAGGAGAGACTGACACAGAACTACAACCACCTGTGGTACCTAGGAGGTAGAGTGTACGAGGCACAGGACACAGCCAGTCGGACCAGCTCAGCTTGGAGAGACTCCGACCAGAGACGAGTGACAGAGTTCAGAGAGTTAGCAGAGTCAGTACCACCACAGAAGAGGCCCAAGTTGAGGACGGAGACATTCGAGTTACCACCTACCCAGCTTCCAGCACAGCCACCCTACCTGAGAGGCAGTACCGACACACCTGAGATGAATAGAGCCTTGAGGAGCTTGGCAGGCTACTTCAACCTACCAGAGATTGAGATTCCAGACTACCGGGAGTGAACGACTCGCCGTTCTACTCGGTTCCACCTAGTCTGAAGACCGTGTCACCACCGTGCTCACCAGCTGTAGTCAGAAGCAGGCACCTTGAGGGGATGATCCTGTAGTCAGTTAGAGTAGAGTTCTTCATGATGTCCATGTTTAGTTGACCACCCTTTATGTATCTCGTAGTAGTTCTCATGCTTCTGTGTAATCTCGAAGGTTGTGGAGTAGGCCTAGAGATACACCTCTTTTGTATGGTCATCATGCTTGAGTGATTGGAGTTATCGATCTTTTTTGCCGGAGTTTATGCTTCTTATATGCTTGTGTGAAATTGCTTGTTGTTAGCCAGATACTCCTTATATATTTAAGTACCATACAGTTCAATTCCGACAACTCGTTTCTCACGATCTCAACTTCTTGAAACAGATGTCGGGGGTGAGACGGTCGAGACGGCTCCTTCGCCATTTCGAGGAGGCTGCCAGGGAGGACGTCGAGCAGGAGGACGTCCCTCTCCCCGCTGGAGGACGAGGTCGTTGCCGTCGTGGTGGTCGTGCCCCACGTGGCGGACACCGTGGTGGACACCGCGGTGGGCGAGGAGGTCGAGGAGGCCGAGGAGGCCGAGCACCAGTTGACCCAGAGGAGGTCAGGAGCCCGAGGAGGAGGCTGATCCCGAGCCAGGAGCCCGAGGAGGAGGCTGATCCCGAGCCAGAGCAAGCACCGGAGTAGCCGGCACCCCCGCCCAACCTAGCAGCAGTGATGGCACTTCAGACCCAGCTGATGCAGACGATCGCCAACGCTGTGGTTCAGAACAACAACCGGAGGAACGTCAGGAACCAGCCGAAGAGCTTGCAGAATAAGGTGGAGGGTTTCTCCAAGCTGCACCCACTGACTTTTGACAACTCTCCAGACCTGCTTGTGGCCGACAACTGGTTGAGGGAGATCGAGAAGAAGTTGGAGCTTACAGACCTTACAGAGGAGAAGTGTGTGTCAGTTGCCGCGCACCAGCTGGTCGGCACTGCAGGAGCTTGGTGGGACAGCTACTGTGACTCACACGCAGACCTGACTCACATCACGTGGGAGGAGTTTATGGAGGCTTTCAGGGAGTTCCACATCCTAGAGGCAGTGATGGATAGGAAGGCAGATTAGTTCAGGCACTTGAAGATGGGGCAGATGTCGGTGCAGGAGTACACAAACCGCTTCCAGGAGCTGATGCGGTACGCCCCAGACGACTCCAACACCGAGAAGAAGAAGATGTACTGGTACCGCAAGGGACTCCACAGAGGGATGGCACACCACTTGGCTGCTCACGACTGTGCTACTCTTCACGCCCTGGTGGGCAAGGCTCTAGTAGTGGAGAAGTCGAGGTTGGACTACGTGGAGGTCCGAGGAGAGAAGAGGCAGCGTGCAGACCATGCAGGGTACTCGGGTTCACACCAGCGACAGAGGTCAGCTCCGCCACAGTACCCACCGCAGAGACAGCGTCCTTACCCTCAGCAGCAGCAGACTCAGTTCACCCAGCAGGGCAGAGGTCACCCCGGAGGTAGTGGGGGTTCGAGTCAGTGGAAGCCCAGGCCGCAGCAGCCGCCAGCTTACGACAGCTCACAGATCACTTGCTACCACTGCCGCCAGCTAGGCCACAAGTCCAACGTGTGCCCCCAGAAGCTTCAACAGGGAGGTCAAAGCAGGAACACTCAGTACCAGACACTGGCGAAGGCACCAGTTCCAGGAGGACAGCCCCAGCAGAACCAGCAGAAGAGCGCTCCACCACCCACTCGAGGCAGACTGAACCACTTAACCGCAGAGGAGGCAGCCGCAGCACCAGACGTGGCTCTTGGTGAGTTTTTAGTTGATTCAGTTATGGCTTCTGTTTTGTTTGACACCGATGCTCAGTTTTCGTACATTTCTACCAAGTTCATAAAGGAAAGGTCATTACCAACTAAGCCCAGACCACGGCCTATAGTTACTAGTTCTCCACTAGGTGAGAAGCGGAGTACGCTGGAGTGTAGAGGAGTGAACATGTTGTTCGAGAAGCAACTGTTCGTGGCAGACTTGACAGTCCTGGAGTCGACCGGGATCGACGTGATACTTGGGATGGAGTGGTTAGCCCAGCACAAAGGATTGGTGAACTGCAACCCAGTGTACATGCAGTTGGAGCACCCCAATGGAGCCAGAGTGTTGATCAAGCCACAGGGCTAGAGGGCAACACCGATGTTGTGCAACATGAAAGGAAAGAGTTTGGAGGAGATTCCGGTGGTGAGGGAGTACCCTGACGTGTTTCCAGAGGAGTTGACTGAGCTACCACCAGATAGAGATATTGAGTTCGTGATTGAGCTGATGCCAGGAGCTGGACCAGTGACCAAGAGCCCGTACAGGATGTCCGCGGATGAACTCGATGAGCTGAAGAAGCAACTCAAGAAACTGCAAGAGTAAAGGTTTATTCGACCGAGTGCCTCACCTTGGGGTTCGCCAGTTCTGTTTGTGGACAAGAAGGATGGCACTAAGAGGATGTGTGTGGATTACCGGACTCTCAACTCGATGACAATCAAGAACAGGTATCCTTTGCCCAGGATCGACGACTTGCTAGACAGGATGCGGAACGCAAAGTTCTTTTCCAAGATTGACTTGAGGTCAGGCTACTACCAGATGAAGATTCGGGACCAAGATATCCCGAAGACAGCTTTCACGACTCGGTACGGCCTGTACGAGTTTGTAGTGGTTTCGTTTGGACTGACCAACGCCCCTGCCTACTTCATGAACATGATGAACAAGGTCTTCATGGAAGAGATGGACAAGTTTGTGGTGGTGTTCATAGATGACATTCTGATCTTCTCTGAGACAGCGGAAGAGCACAAGGAGCACCTTCGGGTTGTGATGGAGAGGCTGAGACAGCAGAAGTTGTACGCAAAGTTTAGCAAGTGTGAGTTCTGGATGGAGGAAGTTGCTTTCTTAGGACACGTGTTGTCAGCTGAGGGAGTTGCAGTCGACCCTTCGAAAGTGGAAGCAGTTACCAAGTGGGAGCAGCCACTCATAGTGACAGATATTCGGAGCTTTCTCGGGTTGGCAGGTTACTACCGGAGGTTCATAGAAACTTCTCCAAGATAGCAAAGCTAATGACAGAGCTGTTGAAGAACGACAAGAAGTTTGTGTGGTCAGAGGCTTGTGAGAAGAGTTTCCAGGAGTTGAAAAAGAGACTCACAACAGCTCCGATTCTTACCTTGCCAGATATCAAGAAGGATTTCATGGTGTACTGTGACGCCTCGAAGCAAGGATTGGGATGTGTGCTGATGCAAGAGGGCAAAGTTGTTGCCTATGCATCGAGGCAGCTCAAGAAGCACGAAGAGAACTACCCCACTCACGACTTGGAGCTAGCAGCAGTTGTTCACGCTCTGAAGATTTGGAGGCACTACTTGATCAGTAACAAGTGTGAGCTGTACACCGATCACAAGAGTCTGAAGTACTTCTTTACTCAGTCGGAGTTGAACATGAGGCAGAGGAGATGGTTAGAGCTGATCAAGGACTACGACCTGGAGATTCACTACCACCCTGGCAAGGCAAACATTGTGGCAGATGCACTAAGCAGAAAGTCCTATTGCAACAACTTGATGGTGAGGCAGGAACAGCCAGCACTTCACGACGAGCTAGAGCAGCTTCTGGTTGAGATTGTGGAGCAGGGACAACTCAACACACTTCAAGTAACCTATGACCTGGAAGGAAGGGTTCGAGAAGCACAAAAAGATTGCAAAGAGGTTGGAGCTATTCGAGAGCTGATGTTGGAAGGCAAAGCTAAGGATTACGGGATCGATGAGCAGGGGACCGTGTGGTTGAAAGATCGGATCTGTGTCCCGCAGAACAAGGATCTCCGAGAGAAAATTCTGAAAGAAGCCCATGATTCAAGGTACTCCATTCACCCAGGAAGCACAAAGATGTACCAAGATTTGGAACAGAGGTTCTGGTGGAAAGATATGAAGAAGGACATAGCCTACTACGTGGCTTGTTGTGACACTTGCAGCAGAGTGAAGATTGAGCACCAGAAACCGGCAGGACTGCTGAAACCGTTGGAAATTCCTCAGTGGAAGTGGGATGACATCTCCATGGACTTTGTGGTGGGACTACCCAGGACACAGAAAGGCAACGATTCTGTTTGGGTCATAGTGGACTGGGTGACAAAGGTTGCTCACTTCGTACCAGTGATGATCCGCTACACGACAGACCAGTTGGTAGACTTGTACGTGGACCACATACTCAGGTTACACGGGGCACCGAGGAGCATAGTGTCCGACAGAGGTTCTCAGTTCATAGCAAGGTTCTGGCAGAGCTTTCACGATAGGATGGGGACTACACTCAGCTACAGCACAGCTTTTCACCCTCAGACAGACGGGCAGATAGAGAGAGTAAACCAGGTGTTGGAGGATATGCTGAGGGCTTGCGCTTTGACCTATGGCACAGATTGGGAGAGCAGTTTGGCCTATGCAGAGTTCTCGTACAACAACAGTTTCCAAGCAAGTCTCAAGATGGTACCTTTTGAGGCACTCTACGGGAGGAAGTGCAGGACACCTTTGATGTGGTCAGAGGTAGGTGAGAGGATGGTCTTTGGAGCAGATGCTATCCAGGAAGCTGAGGAGAAAGTGGAGAAGGTTCGAGACAACCTCAAGATTGCCCAGAGCAGACAGAAGAGCTACGCCGACCGACACAGGTGTGACAGCCCGCCCAGGAAAATACCGTACTATCGCCTAAACCAATCCACTTTGGTCATTAAGCAATAATAAAGTATCATCCTGTCGTTAGTTGCCGGGTTAACGCCCGGTAAATCACTTACAAAGCAACAAGGATCGACATATATGCATTAAAACTCACGCGAAGGCGAGTCCAGAGAACAACATAAGATTAACATCCAAATTTACCCCGAAGGGCTTAATTATTACAAACCGAAGTCTTTGACATGACAATGAAGTTCAGAGTTTTGAAAACAGCGGAATTAAACTAAACGGCACGAGGAAACATCACGGGAGGCCTGCCATGATGCCTTCATTCATCGTCTTCAACCCACTCCAGCTCCCAGCCAGGCGGGATCTCTCCAGGCCACACATCAGCAAAGGCATTACCTGGAGCAACAGATTATAGCAAGGCTGAGTATACTAATACTCAGCAAGACTTACCCGTCGGTGATATCTACTTCACCAACTCTAGACATGAAAGGCTTTTTGGCCAAAGGGGTTTCTTTTGCTGAAAAGCAACAAAGAGTATGTCCTTACTTTCAATATTTTAGCACAAGTTCTAGTTGATTATTCCTTTCTAAATTAGCAAGCTAGTTCAAGCATAAGTTGTGCAAACAATTAATCAAGCATAATATTCATCAACTTCCATCATTAGGGATCTCATGGCCAGTGGAGTAAGTAGTCTCAGATAACGGTGAGAGGCCGACAATCGATTGGTTTAAACCTTGCAAGGTAGACCTAAACACACGGTAGGGTGCCCCCGCGAGGACAACCACCAGGCGATTCCCAAAACTCTTCGGATCAGGATCGAATCTCACAGTCTTCGGTACAGGCTATCTGGTATCCCCCGCAAGGCACCCAGAATCACCATGCACCACCGGTAGCTAGCCGTGAGACACGTCCCAAGATGAGTAATAGTAAGATCCTTCACCGCGTCGTTCAGGTACTAGGCTTACCGTACCCATTTCCGACAAGTGTTTAGTACGTTCAAACACTTAACCCACGAAAGCCATTGGACCGGAGCCCGCATCCCATGCTCTTACCACATGAGCAATCCAATTAAGGAGATCTTATGATTCCAACATGAGAACCTATTCTCGCGAGTGACAAGCATCACTCGACTTGTAACGGTCCTATAGCATAGCAGCTATCGACCTATTATTCTAGTAAAGACATAGGTACCTAGGGATCATGCATCTAGGGTTTCATATCAATTCCTGAACGTAAATGCACAATCATCCATAGATAGTTGCATAAGATTTCAAAAACACTTGGTTAATGCACCGGGGCTTGCCTTCGTCAGCAGGGTTAGCCTGAGGGTCCTCGGTGTTGTCGATCACCTCCACGTACCGCAGCTCCGCGTCAGCTCCTCCTTCCTCGGCTTCCGGCACGAGCGCGTAGTTACCGTCAGGAAGCTCTACACGGAATGCAATGCAGGGTTCAGGTGGAGTGATAGATTAATTATTTCATCCAACTCTTGTTGGCCACATTTACTTTAACAAACAATTAATTAGTAAATCTTCTTCATTAAGGTTATTATGGACAAGGGTTTAATCATTGCCCAACAATTAACTAGTGTTCATTTTCATGATTGTTATTTCATGTGAGATTTACTATTCAATCTTTCAATAGCAAAGGTGTGCACATAAATGTAGATACTTCCATTTAATTTTTCCAAACAGCACGGATGATAAGCAAGACCCTAAAATTAGGCTAGGTACCCAATCACAAGGTCACAAGGTTAAAGGAACACATTTTCCTAATTAAAACCTATAACAAGCTCATGTGCATTCTAACTTTTAAAGGCGCAAACAATTCACATCAACAAGGACAGGGGTCCTTGCTGGCCTAAGTATTTCTAAACACCCATTGGATCCAAGTTTGGTCACTAAAGAGTTACAAAACTTATAAATGCAAGAAACACATTTCCTAGCTATTTGAAATAAGGGAAATGCATAAATAAATAAAAGTAAAGCTCCTGCATCCAACAACAAGCCTATAGCTACTCTGACCCTAAACAAGATCAGAACACCCATGGGTTCATCTCAAACCAATTTGAAATATGAACCATGCATTTAAATATATATCTAGGCATAAAATAAGATTAAATATTTCTAACAGAGATAAATTCATGATAAATTCAGGAAAGTTACTTCTAGGCATAACATGAACCTTGCCACAAGTTGAGCACAAGAATCAATTCATATTTTGCTACAAAAATCAGTAAAGAAGAAATACGATAAATATGAAGTAATTCATATAAAAAGATATGTTTGACAACTTTGTGAAAGTTTTGGTCCAGAGTCTAATCATGACAATTCTAGCAACATATCCAAAATTCAGCTCCATATCCTTTCTATATTTTGAATTATAGCAAAAAGGTGTCAAACTGAATTTGAATTTTCATTCAAAATCTATAAGTCAAAACTATGGTCATGCTTTGTAGAAGTTGCATATCTACTCTCACTGAGACCAACAAAATTGGGTTTGCATTTTTCTGAATTTTCTGTGAATTTCTAGGCTATTTCTAAGGCACTGGACTGACTTGCAAAGAAACTAAGATAACTTTCGTTGCGATCGAGTCCCTAGTTTACACATATGCCCTCAGGAATTCACAACCGTGCCCTTGGCGGCGGGGGAGGGCTCGCCGGCGGCGAACGGCGGCCGGACTTGGTAAACATGTGGCGTGGGAGTGTGATTGGGCTCACCACGCGTCGATTGGCGGTGGTGGCTCGGCCGGAGATGGCCCCGGCGAGCGGCGGCGGCGAGGTCGCGGCGGCGCGCCCGCTGCGGCTCGGGTTCCGGTGAGTGGCGGCGCAATGTGGGCGAACACGCGGCCGTGGGAGCTTCACTGGTGTCTAGGGAAGGGCTAGGAGGGTTTGGCCGGCGGCGGGAGCGAGCGGAGTTGTGAGCTCACCGGCGGCGGCGGCAATGGCGGATCGGCGGGCAGCAGTGCTCACGCGCGGGAGAAGGAGAGGACGGCTTTTTATAGCCGAGTGCGCGCGGAGGCATCATGACTTCGCAGTGAAGCGATCGGCATGTTAAGGCGCGGGGTACGGCGAGCCTCGGCGTGCGGGAGCGGCGGGCGGACCGACGGCGCCGCGGCGAGCGCGCGCATGCCGCGTGGCGCGCGGGCTCACCGGCCGAGACGCGGCCTGGAGGTGCGTGCGGTGCTGACGCATGCCGTGCTCACGCGCGGACTCTTAGGCGGGGCCGTGGTACGGCGGCGCACGGCGGCGACGCGTGGTGTCGCGCGTACGCGCGTGACGTCGCGCCGAGCGCGCTCTCGGCCCGGTCCGAGTGATGTGCCCCTGTTGCTTTGCACGATTCTCCAAAAATTGCAAATAAACTTCAAAACCTGTAGATATGAAAGTTATAGATGGGTGATCCCTCTAGAACTTGGCTGAAACCGAATTTGAAATAGATTCAAATTGAGGGAGAAATTCAAATGCCAGTTTGGAGAATTTTCATGTCTCGGTGAACAGTAACACAGAGCTTTCTTGGCAATTTAGCACCTTTTCCACTCAAAACCAGAAATGCCACTCAACATGAAAGTTGTGTCTCATGAAAAACTGGACAACTTTCCTATTGGGGGATTTTGAAGTGTTTAGGTGAATTTTGGAGAACGCGGCAAAAGTTCCAGATCGACACAAAGACATCAAAGAGTTTGCCCCCCCTTAGCTAGGGTTTTGACCAAGGAGAGTGTGCTAGACTTGCTTAAGATGCTAATGGGTGAGTGTTGGTGAGGTTTTCGAGGTGATGACCCAGGTTGACCGTGCTTTGACCCTAGTCAACAGTTTTGACCGGCAATTAAGGTTAATTAAAAACCTGGGGCGTCACAGCCTACCCCCCTTAAACGGAATCTCGTCCCGAGATTCGATTTAAGAAAAAAAAACAAGGTTGGTAGTAGAACTCACGGTTTCGAGATTGCAGAAAACCCGGGTACTTGGTGTTGAGATACTCTTCCATCTCCCAAGTTGCTTCTTCCTCCGTATGATGACTCCATTGTATCTTGTACATCCTTACGGTTTGTCTTCGGGTCTTCCTCTCCTTTTTGTCCAACACCCTCATGGGATGCTCGATGAGCGAGAAATCCGGCTCAATCCAAGCATTTGCTTCTGTGATCACTTCGGTTTCAGGCACCGGCACGCCTTTCTTCAGTTGGGTCACATGGAATATATTGTGAACTGCGGAGAACCGTTCCGGCAGTCGAATGCGATAAGCCACTGGCCCACATACTTCAATGATTTCATAAGGTCCGATATAGCGCGGGGCTAACTTTCCCTTAACACCGAACCTTTGCACACCCTTGGTCGGTGAAACCTTTAGGTATACATAACTACCAACTTCAAATTGTCGGGGTGCCGTTCCTTTATCGTGATAGCTCTTTTGCCTCATCTGTGCTAACTTCAAGTTCTCCCGTATCACTTGCACTTTCTCTTCGGCGTCTTTGACTAGGTCCGGACCAAAGAGTGTCCTTTCTCCGGCTTCTGACCAGTTCAAAGGAGTACGACATCTCCGTCCATAAAGAGCATCGAACGGTGCCATCTTCAAACTAGCTTGGTAGCTATTGTTATAAGAGAACTCTGCCAAGGACAAACACTTGTCCCAACTTTTATCAAAATGCGGGATGCTTGCCCGTAGCATGTCTTCCAAAATTTGATTTACCCTTTCCGTCTGACCATCGGTCTGCGGGTGATAGCTGGAACTACAGATCAACTTGGTTCCTAGGCATTCATGCAATTGCTCCCAGAAACGAGCTACAAATTGAGTCCCTCTATCCGAGATTATGGTCTTTCGAAACTCCATGCAAACGGACTATTTGATCCATATACAACTCTGCATATTGCTGCACTGAATAAGTAGTATGTACTGCAATGAAATGGGCAGTCTTCGTGAGTCTGTCCACGATAACCCAAATAGAATCCTTCTTTCTAGCAGTCAGGGGTAAACCCACAACGAAGTCCATACTTATGTCATCCCATTTCCACATAGGTATCGACAGGGGTTGGAGTACACCTGCCGATTTCAAATGGCTTGCTTTCATTCTGTGGCAAGTATCACACTCTGACACATATTTTGCTATATCGACTTTCATATTGGACCACCAGAAATTTTCCTTCAGATCTTGATACATCTTGGTGCTTCCGGGATGAATGGAGAATTTGGAACGATGAGCTTCGTCAAAGATGGTTTTCCGAATTTCTTGGTCAACGGGAACCACAAGACGTTCCCCAAACCATACCACATCGTTTGCATCCCTCCGGAAACAGGTATACTTAGGATCTCCTTCTGCTAACTTCTGTTTGATTAGCTGTATGCCCTCGTCATTGCGTTGAGCAGTGACAATTCTATCATAAAGATTGGATTCGGTAGCTAGGACATATAGATTCCCTTGCTCTACCAATTCCAAGTTAAGCTTCCTCATATCTTCACACAAGGTGTCACTATACGGTTCCACTTGTAGATGGTTGCAGTGAACTTTGCGGCTAAGAGCATCCGCAACAACATTGGCTTTTCCGGGGTGATAGTGCACTTCTAAATCATAATCTTTAATCAACTCAAGCCATCTCCTTTGTCTCATGTTGAGATCCGATTGAGTGAAGATATATTTGAGACTCTTGTGGTCGGTGAAGATATTGCAACGATTGCCCATCAGATAGTGTCTCCAAATCTTAAGAGCATGAACAACCGCTGCTAGCTCTAGATCATGGGTGGGATAATTGATCTCATGGGGTCGAAGTGCCCATGAGGCATAGGCAATGACTCGGCCCTCTTGCATGAGAACACAACCGAGACCAGTGCCTGACGCGTCACAGAAAACTTCAAAAGGTTTGGAATTATCCGGTTGCACTAGCACTGGGGCTGAAGTTAAGTGTTGTCTCAGCGTGTGGAAGGCTTTCTCACATGCTTCACTCCATACAAATTTCACTCCTTTCTTGAGCAGTTCAGTCATAGGTTTAGCGATCCTGGAGAAGTCCGGAATGAATCGACGGTAATAACCCGCCAAACCTACAAAACTGCGGATTTGGTGTACGGACTTGGGTGGTTTCCAATCCATCACCTCTTGTACTTTGCTAGGATCTACGGATATGCCATCTTTGGAAATAGTGTGCCCCAAGAATTTCACACTGTCCAACCAGAATTCGCATTTGGAGAATTTAGCATAGAGCTTATGATCTCTCAAACGCTGTAGGACAATTCGAAGATGTTTGGCATGTTCTTTCTCATTTTTGGAATAGATTAGAATATCATCGATGAAGACCACTACGAATTTGTCAAGCTCCGTCATGAATACGGAGTTCATGAGATACATGAAGTAGGCTGGGGCATTTGTGAGACCGAAGGACATCACCAAGAACTCGTAGAGACCATAACGAGTGGAGAAAGCAGTTTTGGGAATGTCACAAGGTCGAATTTTGATTTGATGATAACCAGAACGAAGATCGATCTTGGAGAAAACTTTGGCTCCAGCCAACTGATCAAAAAGAACATCAATGCGGGGAAGAGGATATTTGTTTTTGATGGTCACCGCATTGAGTGGTCTGTAGTCAACACATAGCCTCAAACTCTCATCTTTCTTCTTGACAAAGAGTGCGGGACAACCCCAAGGAGAAGAACTTGGGCGAATGTAGCCCTTATCTAACAATTCCTGGAGTTGGTTTTTCAGTTCAGCTAATTCCTTGGGAGGCATACGATAAGGTCGTTTAGAAGTGGGCGCAGTGCCCGGTTGGAGTTCAATCACAAACTCGACATCCCTGTCTGGTGGCATGCCAGGCAACTCATCGGGAAAGACATCAGGATATTCACAAACTACTGGAATTTCTTCCAGATGAGAGATAATGGTCACATAGGCACAAGGGTCTGCACCGTCCTTAAAAGGTAAGTACAATGTGGTGTGCCCGACCGTAGGTGAATTGATTGCTACAACTCTACCCGTGATATCTAGAACCACCTTATGTCGGGTCATCCAATCCATACCCAAGATAACATCCATACCCGCTAGGCCTATGACAAGAAGGTTTGATTGGACAGACTTACTCCCCAATTTTAAAGGTACACCGAAAGCTACGGTGTGAGAAGAGATTTTTCCACCCGGAGTGACAATGGTGAAAGCATCCTTAACATGGGAACCATTTAGACTCAGCTTTTCTACCAAACGCTCACTAATAAAACTATGGGTAGCTCCAGAATCGAACAATATCTTAACCGGGGTGTCATCGATAGAGAATGTACTCGTAAGCACTGAAGCTCCCTCTGGGATGTCACTCATGGTGGTATAGTTCAGCTTGCCTTGGCGGACTTGCACCGTTGGCTTCTTAGCCGGATTGGCCGGCTTGGCCCCTGAACCTTGATTCTGCTGGTGGGGCTTGTTCTGCTTAGGTTTGGGGCAATCACTTATGTAGTGCCCCGGCTGTCCACAATTGTAACAACAGCGTTCACCGATGTTACGTGGGGGTGCGTTGGGCTTGGAAGCTTGCTGCTGGGTGTTGCGAAACTGGAAGTTCCCTGAAGGTTTGCTCTGTGATGGCTTCATCGTCCAGCGTCCAGTTGAAGATTGCTGGGATGAGTTAGGAACATTCTTCTTCACAAAGCGAAACTTTTTGTTAGTTCCACTGCCCGAAGCAAAACCAGCCTGCCTCTTCTTGTCTCTCTGGGCCTTCTTCATAGCATCCTCTTGGGATATAGCCTTGTTTACGAGCTCATGGAAGCTGTTGGGCTCGATCAAGTTCAGCCGTTCGTACAACTCACCATCCAGACCATCACGGAACCTTTCCATCTTCTTTGCATCGGTATCCACGTGATGTCCACCATACTGGCAAAGGCTATTGAATTTCTGGGCATAATGATACACAGTGTCAGATCCCTGCCTGAGGGCCAGTAACTCCCTCATCTTCCTATCCATTAATCCTTTAGGAATGTGATGGCTCTTGAAAGCTTGCTTGAATTCATCCCAAGTGACAACATGCCCCTGCTGCATGGTCTTGAAATGATCCCACCACATCAAGGCTTCACCTCACAGTTGCAGAGCTGCGAAGTTGGCTTTGTTTTCCTCTGAGCAAGGTAGTACAAAGGCAGAGAATTTTGCCTCGATGGCCTTGATAAACGCCTCAGCTTCAAGGGGGTCTTCCGCCTTGGAAAAGGTCAGAGGCTTCATCCCGATGAACTGAGGGTAGGTGGTGACCTGATTTGGCCCCTCATGATTTGCCACATGTGGCGGCCTTTGGTTCAGCTGCTGGGCGATTTGTTGCTGCGTCTGCAGGATCTGGCGCAGCACCTCGGTCTGAGTGGCCATGAATGCCTCCGCCGGCGTTATGGGCGGTGGCGGTGGTAGTTCACCACTGCCCGACGTTCCGAAACCGTTGGGGGAGCTGCGTGTTGGTCCCACCATCTGAAATGCGAGCCTTGGTTAGACACATAGCCATAATCTTGCTTAGAAAGAAATGACAAGTGTAAAACATGCATGACAAAAGCTCATTCGCGCATTCATTCGACATTTGCAGCAACACAGTCATAAGAGTACTTCACATCCAATAGCCTAGTCACCGAGATATTTTCCAAAATTGGTTAGTAGAGGTCAAATTTCATACTCCCCAAAGTTGGCATTCCACATTGCGGCGAACTACAACTTTGCATGCCCGAAGAATGCAATTGAGGAAAGCTACCTAGCTGTCCTGGCAGCTGGCCGACACTCACCGAAAATTTCGTAGCTCCCTCTACTCTTATACAAAAATGCTGAATTTTGGTGAGCGCGGTCATTGCAACACTCCGCACAACTTTGGTATTCAACGCATGCTAAGATTCCGACATTCAATTGTTCGAAAACTCCCTTTCCTAAGCTGTTTGGACAGCAGCCCGGATTGGGTTAAAACTTGCATAACTTCCAATAAGAAAGCGCACGAGGGCTGCGATTTTGAGAACACGATCGTCACAAAAATTCCAAACAAGCTTGGTATACAACACCGAACTCGATTCTGATCACAAATTGCTTAAGCATTTCCTTACAACAAACATTACGGATAAAGTGTTCACAGAACATTACAAAGGTTCCAAGGTTTGAAAATACCACATTACAACCTGGGTTACACTGCAGTCATGCTGCACAAAAGCATTCTCCTATGCTCACCTACCACAAACCAACCAAAAGGCTACACACAGGAGTATGACCCATCTTATTACAACACTACGGCAACCTAGTTGCCGACCGAAGCACCACTGCCAGCAGGTGAAGCCGGTGGGGTCGGTAGCGGTGGTCCAGCCTGACTCGCCTGGTCAAGACCAGATTGAGCCTGCTGCTCCTCCGGAGGTGCCTCCACCGGAGGTGGTGGCTGCAGAGCCACAATGGCCTGCAGAGCTGCTACCTGTACCTCAGCCTCCTCTACCTGCTGCTGCATCTCAATGATGTTCTGTAACAGTGTCAACCTCTCGATCTCTCGAGCGTCCACGTCCTCCTCAAGGGTTGTGACCTCTGCCTCCAGGTCTAAGATTCTCTGCAGGCGGTCACCTCTCTCTAACTCCAACTGGAACCTCCTGGCACGCAGTCGGTCGTTCTCCTGCTGAGTCTGGGCGAGAGTGAAGCTCAGCTGCTGGTACGCTGCCGAAAGATTGTGCCAGGCCAGCCGAGCCGACTCCAGTCGCTGGCTGATCATCAGCTGGGTAGTGTTACGCAGGCCCTGGAGTGTGAACACAGCGTCCAGGCAACGCGTTAGCGTCTGCGTGACGTCCAGTGGGACTGCGAGCATCAGTAACTCCTGAAGGTGGTCCACACGGTCCCTCCATGCCGGATCGTGCGGGTTCACCGCTGGAAATAGTCCGAATGGTGACAGTGCTACCACCGTCGGGTTATGGTCGCAGAAATCCGTCAATACCCAGAGGGCAGCCGACTCTAAGGACTCCTGCAGACGAAAACCCCAGTACACCGAGCTCAAGTCGAACCAGTCGGGGTGGTCCGGGTGAGGTGGTACAGTGACAGTCACTCTGCAACGAGGCACGCCCAGGTGCTCTAACTCGAGTGCCTCGTAGACGGGCGGAATGGTGTAGCCGGCAGCGCTGAGTGCCTCCCACGCAAGGTGTGAAAAACCCTCCCAGTGCAGCCCATCGGTACGGACCGAACCGTCAGCGCCGTACTCGAGAAACATGGGGGCAGCCATCTGTATAAAAAAGTAACGCATGTTAGAACTCAAAAGAGAGCAACATGTCAAATGGTGCAAATTCTGGCAGCTGCGAATAAAAATTCATAACTAAAAATCCAGAACCCCAAAAATCCCCAAATTTTACAGGCTACTCCGTAAGGTTTTTATGCACACTTTTGGTATTCAAAGGTTGAGCTAGATCATTTAGGAACAAGGTCGAAAGTTGCAAAGTTTCAGGTTCTGCCTTCCTGAAAAACAGCATGACCTGAGTTCGCTAAAAAGGGTACAACTCCAGATCTACAGAAGCTATGACCATGAATTTTTGCGAGCAAAAACTAGATTAGATATGGAGCGGCTTTGATATAGGTCAACTAGTCTAAACATTTTTAGAATCTGGCGCAAAAATTCAAGCTAGCAGCAATACAGATTTTTGGACAGCACAACACCTATGCATGAGAGGTAATCTAGTTCACAGGAACCACACGCTAGCAAATCTTCCTTAGAGAGCATATAAGTTCTGTTTTGGGTCCCTTTTAAAAGTTTCAACTTTTAGTATGCATGCAAGACGTCCTATTCGACCTCACACGGCAATCAAGCCAAAAATCGAAGTCAGTGCCGGTGGCAAGGCTTTTACTCATCTCTCCCTATAATAGCTAGTCGAGAGCTACACGATACTCACTTAGCGTCTAACGAAGCGCTGTTATGTACCTGCAGAAAAGAACCTTTCGTGCCAGCACGTCACAGAAGCATCCACATACAGTACCGTTCACTTATAGAAACGGTATCCATGCGTCAAGCCGCTGCATGGACAGCGTCCAACCTCAGATACGCTCCTTTTGGAATGAAGCGGATCCTTGCCTCGCATATACAAAATGCGGAACGTCCACGTATGGCAAAATGTGGCGAGACACAGACGCGATGGTGGGTTCCCTTTGGAATAGGTCCCATCCATCCCTCGCATGACTTCCATGCGGTACCACCACGTATAGCAAAACGTGATGAGACGCAGACGCGACGTGGGTGCCCATTTGAATAGGTCCCATCCATCCCTCACATGACTTTCCTGCGGTACCACCACGTATGGCAAAACGTGATGAACTAGTATGGTTGTGCAGAAAGTAAGTTCTGACAGAAAGTAAATGTGCTGGGAGTTAGCAAAATAAACCATAGATTAATAAGCCACCTGAAAGAACCCAAAATTCCCTCTAGGGCCTCTCGGTCTAGTTTATCCTTAACGGACCAACGTGTTTTGCAAATCCAAACAATCTTGGCAAATTTTATTCAAAAACCAGTGATAAAGGTTATTAATTAATCTCTGGTGCATATAATTGCTCTGATGCCAGCTGTGACAACCCGCCCAGGAAAATACCGTACTATCGCCTAAACCAATCCACTTTGGTCATTAAGCAATAATAAAGTATCATCCTGTCGTTAGTTGCCGGGTTAACGCCCGGTAAATCACTTACAAAGCAACAAGGATCGACATATATGCATTAAAACTCACGCGAAGGCGAGTCCAGAGAACAACATAAGATTAACATCCAAATTTACCCCGAAGGGCTTAATTATTACAAACCGAAGTCTTTGACACGACAACGAAGTTCAGAGTTTTGAAAACAGCGGAATTAAACTAAACGGCACGAGGAAACATCACGGGAGGCCTGCCATTATGCCTTCATTCATCGTCTTCAACCCACTCCAGCTCCCAGCCAGGCGGGATCTCTCCAGGCCACACATCAGCAAAGGCATTACCTGGAGCAACAGATTATAGCAAGGCTGAGTATACTAATACTCAGCAAGACTTACCCATCGGTGATATCTACTTCACCAACTCTAGACATGAAAGGCTTTTTGGCCAAAGGGGTTTCTTTTGCTGAAAAGCAACAAAGAGTATGTCCTTACTTTCAATATTTTAGCACAAGTTCTAGTTGATTATTCCTTTCTAAATTAGCAAGCTAGTTCAAGCATAAGTTGTGCAAACAATTAATCAAGCATAATATTCATCAACTTCCATCATTAGGGATCTCATGGCCAGTGGAGTAAGTAGTCTCAGATAACGGTGAGAGGCCGACAATCGATTGGTTTAAACCTTGCAAGGTAGACCTAAACACATGGTAGGGTGCCCCCGCGAGGACAACCACCAGGCGGTTCCCAAAACTCTTCGGATCAGGATCGAATCTCACAGTCTTCGGTACAGGCTATCTGGTATCCCCCGCAAGGCACCCAGAATCACCATGCACCACCGGTAGCTAGCCGTGAGACACGTCCCAAGATGAGTAATAGTAAGATCCTTCACCGCGTCGTTCAGGTACTAGGCTTACCGTACCCATTTCCGACAAGTGTTTAGTACGTTCAAACACTTAACCCACGAAAGCCATTGGACCGGAGCCCGCATCCCATGCTCTTACCACATGAGCAATCCAATTAAGGAGATCTTATGATTCCAACATGAGAACCTATTCTCGCGAGTGACAAGCATCACTCGACTTGTAACGGTCCTATAGCATAGCAGCTATCGACCTATTATTCTAGTAAAGACATAGGTACCTAGGGATCATGCATCTAGGGTTTCATATCAATTCCTGAACGTAAATGCACAATCATCCATAGATAGTTGCATAAGATTTCAAAAACACTTGGTTAATGCACCGGGGCTTGCCTTCGTCAGCAGGGTTAGCCTGAGGGTCCTCGGTGTTGTCGATCACCTCCACGTACCGCAGCTCCGCGTCAGCTCCTCCTTCCTCGGCTTCCGGCACGAGCGCGTAGTTACCGTCAGGAAGCTCTACACGGAATGCAATGCAGGGTTCAGGTGGAGTGATAGATTAATTATTTCATCCAACTCTTGTTGGCCACATTTACTTTAACAAACAATTAATTAGTAAATCTTCTTCATTAAGGTTATTATGGACAAGGGTTTAATCATTGCCCAACAATTAACTAGTGTTCATTTTCATGATTGTTATTTCATGTGAGATTTACTATTCAATCTTTCAATAGCAAAGGTGTGCACATAAATGTAGATACTTCCATTTAATTTTTCCAAACAGCACGGATGATAAGCAAGACCCTAAAATTAGGCTAGGTACCCAATCACAAGGTCACAAGGTTAAAGGAACACATTTTCCTAATTAAAACCTATAACAAGCTCATGTGCATTCTAACTTTTAAAGGCGCAAACAATTCACATCAACAAGGACAGGGGTCCTTGCTGGCCTAAGTATTTCTAAACACCCATTGGATCCAAGTTTGGTCACTAAAGAGTTACAAAACTTATAAATGCAAGAAACACATTTCCTAGCTATTTGAAATAAGGGAAATGCATAAATAAATAAAAGTAAAGCTCCTGCATCCAACAACAAGCCTACAGCTACTCTGACCCTAAACAAGATCAGAACACCCATGGGTTCATCTCAAACCAATTTGAAATATGAACCATGCATTTAAATATATATCTAGGCATAAAACAAGATTAAATATTTCTAACAGAGATAAATTCCTGATAAATTCAGGAAAGTTACTTCTAGGCATAACATGAACCTTGCCACAAGTTGAGCACAAGAATCAATTCATATTTTGCTACAAAAATCAGTAAAGCAGAAATACGATAAATATGAAGTAATTCATATAAAAAGATCTGTTTGACAACTTTGTGAAATTTTTGGTCCAGAGTCTAATCATGAAAACTCTAGCAACATATCCAAAATTCAGCTCCATATCCTTTATATATTTTGAATTATAGCAAAAAGGTGTCAAACTGAATTTGAATTTCCATTAAAAATCTATAAGTCAAAACTATGGTCATTCTTTGTAGAAGTTGTAGATCTACTCTCACTGAGACCAACAAAATTGGGTTTGCATTTTTCTGAATTTTCTGTGAATTTCTAGGCTATTTCTAAGGCACTAGACTGACTTGCAAAGAAACTAAGATAACTTTCGTTGCGATCGAGTCCCTGGTTTACACATATGCCCTCAAGAATTCACAACCGTGCCCTTGGTGGCGGGGGAGGGCTCGCCGGTGGCGAACGGCGGCCGGACTTGGTAAACATGTGGCGTGGGAGTGTGATTGGGCTCACCACGCGTCGATTGGCGGTGGCGGCTCGGCCGGAGATGGCCCCGGCGAGCGGCGGCGGCGAGGTCGCGGCGGCGCGCCCGCTGCGGCTCGGGTTCCGGTGAGTGGTGGCGCAATGTGGGCGAACACGCGGCCGTGGGAGCTTCACTGGTGTCTAGGGAAGGGCTAGGAGGGTTTGGCCGGCGGCGGGAGCGAGCGGAGCTGTGAGCTCACCGGCGGCGGCGGCAATGGCGGATCGGCAGGCAGCAGTGCTCACGCGCGGGAGAAGGAGGGGACGGCTTTTTATAGCCGAGCGCACGCGGAGGCATCATGACTTCGCAGTGAAGCGACCGGCGCGTTAAGGCGCGGGGTACGGCGAGCCTCGGCGTGCGGGCGCGGCGGGCGGACCGACGGCGCCGCGGTGAGCGCGCGCACGCCGCGTGGCGCGCGGGCTCACCGGCCGAGACGCGGCCTGGAGGTGCGTGTGGTGCTGACGCATGCCGTGCTCACGCGCGGACTCTTAGGCGGGGCCGTGGTACGGCGGCGCACGGCGGCGGCGCGGCGGCGACACGTGGTGTCGCGCGTACGCGCGTGACGTCGCGCCGAGCGCGCTCTCGGCCCGGTCCGAGCGATGTGCCCCTGTTGCTTTGCACGATTCTCCAAAAATTGCAAATAAACTTCAAAACCTGTAGATATGAAAGTTATAGATGGGTGATCCCTCTAGAACTTGGCTGAAACCGAATATGAAATAGATTCAAATTGAGGGAGAAATTCAAATGCCAGTTTGGAGAATTTTCATGTCTCGGTGAACAGTAACACAGAGCTTTCTTGGCAATTTAGCACCTTTTCCACTCAAAACCAGAAATGCCACTCAACATGAAAGTTGTGTCTCATGAAAAACTGGACAACTTTCCTATTGGGGGATTTTGAAGTGTTTAGGTGAATTTTGGAGAACGCGGCAAAAGTTCTAGATCGACACAAAGACATCAAAGGGTTTGCCCCCCCTTAGCTAGGGTTTTGACCAAGGAGAGTGTGCTAGACTTGCTTAAGATGCTAATGGGTGAGTGTTGGTGAGGTTTTCGAGGTGATGACCCAGGTTGACCGTGCTTTGACCCTAGTCAACAGTTTTGACCGGCAATTAAGGTTAATTAAAAACCTGGGGCGTCACAACAGGAGAGACTTGTCGTTCGAGGTGGGTGACTTCGTCTACCTGAAAGTGTCCCCGATGAGAGGAACCAAGAGGTTTGCGGTAAAGGGGAAGCTTGCCCCGAGGTACGTGGGGCCGTACCGGATCACTCAGAGAGTTGGGAAGCTCGCTTACAGGCTCGCACTTCCAGAGGAGATGTCTGCTGTACACCCCGTGTTCCACGTGTCACAGTTGAAGAAGAGTGAGAAGGAGGTGGAAGAAAAGCAAGTTCCGATTGAGATACTCGATTTGCAGAACACCCTGGAGTATGCAGAGTACCCCGAGAAGATCTTGGACAAAGCAACAAAGGAAACCAAGAGGACCACCATTCCTTACTGCAAAGTGCTGTGGAGTCACCACACGGAGCGAGAAGCAACCTGGGAGAAGGAAGCCGACCTCAGGAGAGAGTTCCCTCACTTGTTCGCGGGAGAGGATGGAGCTTAAATCTCGAGGACGAGATTCCCAGTGGTGTGGGAGAATGTAACAACCCAGAAATTTGATATGTAAAAATGTGAGGAAATTTGAACTTTTAATTATATGATGATGTGTCACCCTAATTTAATCCCATTTCTAGCCCTTACCTAAATTCCATACAAATAAAACCAAAAATATAAAAACACAAATTCAAATTATGGTAAAGTATGTGATTTGGATTTTATGGATTTTATTTGGATTTATTTGAGTGTGTTATGAATTTGAATAGTTCAAATTCAACTCTATAGTTTAAACTTAATTCAAAACTAAATTCGAAACCCTATACTAACTCTTGGGCCTGCTAACTCCTGCCAAAGTCCAACAGACCCCCTTCGTTTCCTAGCCCATGATCAGCCAACACCCCGGCCTCTTTCCTTCTCAGCCGAGGCCGGCCCAACACGACCCATCTCTTCATCCCCGCTGCTGAGCCAGTGATAGGTGGGACCACCCGGTCGTCTCCCTCCTCCGCCGGTCAGTGTGCACGCACACACCCCCTGTCTCGCACAGCCGCCGCGCTCACGCACGTGCGCGCGCACCCGACCGGGGGACAGACCCGCGACAGCACCCGCTGGCACGGACGTCGAGCCAGGCACCGCACGTGCGCACTGCCCCGGGGCTTTTCCCCAAATACCCCTGCGCCATGACGTGCTTGCGCGCCCGCCAGCCACACCTGCTCCGCCACATCGACGTCCGCGCCGCTGCAGCCAGTGGGAGCCCTGCTGTGCCCCGTTTTGCCCCTGCCTTGACGTGCGCGAGCTGCTAAACCCCCGGGCGAGGCCCCTGGGGCAAGCCAACTCGCATTTGGGGATCGCCCCCTTACCCCTGATCCGCCGCCGAGTGAGGAGAGGAGGGGAAGGAGGAGGAGAAGGGAGATGAGGAGAAGTGGGAGGCGCTTCACCGCCGCGGCACCAAGACAAAGCCGGAGGTCGAGAAGGTAGAGCCGTCCGTGGTCCGGAGAAGCCCGTCCGTGTCGAAGCCGTACCGGAGCAGAGTCGCCGTTGCGCTGCCGCGAGCATCGCCGCCGCATCTTCACCAACGCGGGCTCCACTGCTATGACTCCACCTCTGCCTCAACGTGAGACACCCCGCTCTCTCCCCTCCGCTGTTCTTCCCTTACCTTGCATCGGGAGCGCGCCCCTGCGCCGCGCCGACGGCCTTCGTGCCGTGCACCTTTCGCGAGCTTGCCGCCGCGACGCACCCCAGCGACGCGCCGGCCCTCACCGTCCTGTTTCTCTTTGAGATCGTGCGTTGTCGTCCTGCGAACCCGGCCTTCGAGCCGTTTGCCTTCGTGCTGGTGCTTTCGCCGCGTTGCAATCGCCGTCGTGCCGCGGCCCTGGGTTGCCAGGTGCCCGCGTGCCAGCCGGCCGTGTCGCGGCCAGGGGAAACCCTACGCGCGCACGCGGCCAGGCCAAGCGCACCCACGTGCTTGGTCGCTGTAAAGCGCCACTTGCTGCTAACCATGTTCTCGCCGTCGTTCTGCTTCGTCGTACCATCACCTTCGCCACGCCACGACCTGGAGTCACCGGACACCTCGCTCCGGTCACCGGAATCGCGCCTATGCTAACCGGTGCGTGCACGCGTGGTCGCGCACACTCATGTACGAGGCCGCTGTGTCTTATGGTCTTGCCGCCGTCACGTTTCGTCGTGCGCCGCGTCGTGGCCACCTTGAGCCTCGCCACGCCGTGACCAGATTCGTGTCGCGCCACACGCAGCCCCCTCATGCTCAACCCCAGGGCTAAGGCCGCGTCAAGCCCGTCACGACACCCTGGTGAATCTCCCCGTGCGCTTGTTTGGGCGCCAGAGTCACCATCGCCATCAAACGCGTTTCGCCGCCGCTGTCGCGTCCTGCGTCAGCGCACGCCGAGGGCGCGTCGACGCACGCGGAGGAACCCAAGGGCACCACTGCGCCCCAGCAAAGCTGCAGGAGCAACGGTGGACTTTGCACCTGTGAACAAAAGAGAGCCGCGGATGGACCTTAGCCCATTAAGGCCCGTTGGACCTTTTTCCCCTGAGCTCAGAAATTTTGTCCAGGGAGGTCTAATGGACTTGGCCTGTTGGGCTCTATGGGCCGAGTCCATTGGGCCATATCCAGCCCACTAACTCTTTCGGCCCAATAACGGCCCACTAACCCTGCTGCTGACGTCATGCTCACGTCATGCTGACGTCATCAGCTATTTTCAAAATAAAAATCCTTTTCTATTTCACAAATGAAATTCGAAATTATTTTATAAATACTTTAACCTTTGAAAATTCATAACTAATTATTTATAACTCTGAAAAATATGAAACCAGTTTCATTATTTTTCTAAAAATGAGACGGTGCTGTTTGTAAGTAGTTTGGTTCTATTTGGATCTTCTAAAATTGGGTTTCTTTGGATTTATGCTTAGTAGATTGCCGGTAATTAAGCGTCTCGTATCTCGTGCTGCACAGACCCGAGCTACGACCAGGAGGAGGCTTACGACCCCGACTTCAACCCAGACCAGGACTACGGACACTAGCCAGGTGTCATGTCACTCCCAACCATTTAGATCCTATGCTTGCTTTAGATGCTAGTGCTTAATTACTTTTGATGCATGTATTTAAATTGCATAGACAATTGATTAGCCATGCCTTGGAATTGTTTATCCTGTCCTTGGAATTCCTACTTTTGGAACTAGCTACAGACCCCTAGCTAGTTCCCCGGCTTTATTCATCCATATATTTTACCCTTAGTTATGGATGGATCTCAGGTTTGGACCGAGGTGGGGATACCTCGGAATTCTTGCGTGTGTTTTGGGTGAGTGTGTACCCTTGATGGGTTACCGTGGGAGCGAGCCGATTTGGTTACTTATGAATGCCTATCTAGGGGAGATGCGACCTGGCCTCTCGCCCTAGCAGTGTGTCGGACGGATGGAGTTGGTGAGTGCTCGCTCTTGCAATTAAGGACCGATCGTCTGTGTGACCTTGATCTTTGGGCTATTTTCGTACAAACCGTTCGCCTTGTTATGGGCGGGGTTCGGTCCGAGAACTAGTTGGTGGATGGCATCCAGCCTGTAGGCGAACCGGTGTGGTCGTGTGAGGGGGACGGGTTATACCCCCCGAGTAGACGTCGCCCCGGCTCCTCCGGGGATGGTTTCACAGCTTCGAGGCCCTGCTGGCAAGTTTCGCGCCCCAGTCAGGACGAGTCAGGCTCCGAGAGGCAGGAGAGTGCCGTCCACTGCTAGGTCTCCGGCCGTTAGGTAGAGATGTGAATCGGGGGTACCCGTTTCTGCTCTACTCGGTGGGTCCAGTTGTACAACCTCTGCAGAGTGTTAAACCTATAGCTATAGTCCATGTCCACCGGTATGGACAGCCCTTTCGATCTCTCACCTGGCTAGTCTCTTCTTGTGCTGCTTTCTCTCCCCTGTGTGTGTGTGAGCCCGGCTTCGTGCCGTTGAGATGTGGGGATAGGAGTTGGTGACCCCACGTCGCAGATGAGAGAGGGATGCTGTGACTCGGTTGAGATCCAGTGTTTGGTGTTCTTTCCTTGTTGGGGTGTTGATCCTGGAGGCATTGTCCTCGGAGGTGTGGATCTCTTCGGAGATGGAGACCTCTCGGCTATTCTGCTTACCTTGATGTTGCTACCGCTACTTGCTTAACCTTCTACAACCATAAATAGGATTATTCATGCATAATAGTATTATTCTCTTTTGCTTATGCTCTTTGTTGGGAAGCTGACATGACCTACTCGCTTATCGAGTAGATGACGGGTTTTCAGACCAGGAGCCAGACTATGACTTTGAGCACGATGGATGGGAGGACTGAGGCTCGCTCTGCACTCAAGTTGCCTGCGGATATGGAGTCTACTTCGCTACATGAGTGACGCTGCGTAGATGTTTACTCTGTTTGATTCAGTCCCGTTGGACTTGTACCCGGCATGTGCCGAAATGATGTACTCAGATGCCTAATTAATATATTATTATGTGGACCTTCATGTATTTCCTTTTGTTGTACGGTTTTTCTTTACTTTCTGAGACATGGATGTGCACGTGATAGCCTCCTGGGACTATCACAGAGGTGCAGGGATCGGGTTCCCTTCTTTGGAAACCCGGTTCGTTTCAGCCGCTCTCCGTCAAAATCGTGTCAACATGACGTCCGAGCTTGGCGCGGTCCAGTATGTTCTTCTTGAGCGCCTCCTCTGTCTCAAGCTGAGCTTTCCGAGAGTCCTCCAGCTCAGTTTTGACCTCTGGAAACGGAGAGCGAGTCAGAGTTGAGTCATAAGAAACACAGTCAAGGAGAAGCAGGGGGCCGGGGCGAAAAGGACATACTTGACAGTTGATCCGCCAAGTCCTTGGCTGTGTCAGACATCTCATGGATCCTGAGTTCGGTGGCGATGACCTCCTGAGCTTTCTCCGCCAGCTTGGCCGCCTGTGCACTACGAGCTATGCGGATCCCTGTTAATCAAAGTATGAAACGGCATCGGTAATGATTGATGCAGGGAAGAAGACATCATGAAAGATTGAAGGCGCAAAGATACTCACCCTGGATCTCCCGCGCCATCCGGCTATTCTCCTCATAGAGGCGGGTCCCTTCGTCGGTGGCCTCCTGCAGCTTTGTGGAGAGGGTGCCGACCTGATTATTCGCCATCTTCAGATCCAACTCAGCGTGCACCAGGTCCTGCTGCAGGTCCGCCACCTTCTTCTCCAGCATCGCATTCTCTTCGGCGGCAGTCTGGGACGCGGCCTCTACGGCAACAGCAGTGGCAGCAGCATTCCGAGCCGTTTCGGCGGCTGTAGCTCATAGCTCCGCAGCAGTGGCCTCCACCTATGCAAGCTTGGCCGCGAGGGCAGCCTTCTCCGACATGGCGGCGTCCGCGGCAGACTGCGCGGCGATTGCGCGGTCCTCAGCCGACTTTGCCGCAGCTTCGAGAGCGGTCCTCGCCGACGCCTCGCCCGCCACCGCTCCTACAGCCGCTAGCTAGGCGGCGGCCAGCTGCATCTCCAGCAAGGCCTTCTCGGTCTGGAGCGCCTCGATGGTGTGCATCTTTTTGGCGCTGCAGCTGGCGAGCACCTGGGTCGAGAAGAGGGTCAGCCGCAACAACAACTCGGAAATCAAAACGCTAAATCGAGGATTAGGGCTTGGTCGACTCACCTCTAAGGCCGGGACGACAAGCTCGTTGATCGCCCACTCCGCCCACCGCAGACCCCACACGAAGCGGCGACGTGCCGTGGCCTCCTCGTCCTCGTTGTCGCGCGCCTCGGCGTCATGGGTTTCGGCCCGCGTGGTGCACCCGAGGCCCAGGCCATGTCCACTTCCCTCGGGGCCTGAGAAGCGATGGGCTCTCGAGCTCTCGCCAACCTCTCGGACGATGGTTGGAGAAGCGCGGCCCGTCACGCCCTCGAGGGAAGCAGGCGCCAGCGAGTCGGGGAGAGGTGAGTCCGCGATCTCGACCACCTCTGCGATGACGATGGCGGGCTGGTGTGGTGGCTCCGGCGGCGCGATGGAGTCCGCCGCCACTTCTTCCGTCTGGGTGTTGGACGCCTCAGGGCTCGCTGTGACCTCCTCGACCGCCACATCCTCCTCGACCGGCACAACGAGCTCCGGGGCGGGCGACGCGAACACCTCGGCCGGCAACTCCACCGGCGCCAGCAAGCACTACTCCAGCTCGGCCGCATAGGCGGCTTCTTCACTGCCTGGGAGCATTGGTTCCCCCATGTCCGTGGCCACTGGAAGCTGCGAGGACGATGAGGCGACCGCCACCTCCACAGTCCCGCCGCCGCCGACGTCCGACGCTGGGGCCGGGCCCACCTCAGGAGCCACCTGCACGACGGCGCCCTGATCAGCGCCAGCCGCCGCCGGGGGCTCGGATCGCTCGGGGGCTGCTTGTCCCCCGACCACACCTACATCCTCCAACGATGGTGGGGGCGCCACCGCATCACAAGTCACAGGCGCCGCCACTAGCGGCTCGGGGGCTGGCTCTGGCACGGACGGAGGAGTTGACGAGTGGGGAGCGGACGAGGGTGTGCGTGCGCTCAGAGCCGCGCGCTTCCGCGGTGCGAGACTGAGCGCGCCAACGTTGGAACAACTAACAGAAAAAGGGCGAATCAACGAGGCAAATGAAAATTGAAGAACAAGACAACAAGATAAGCATGAGACGGTACTTACGAGGAGGAAGTGATGCAGTCTCGCTTGACAGGCCTGGAGGCGGCGCCCGACGACTCGGGGGCTGGCCTCTTGCCCCCCGGCTGGACGAAGGGCGGGTCCCGACTGTCACCCTGGGCAAGGGGGACCTGCACGGCCGGAGCGACGCTGCCGCGGATGATCAATGACTGAAGACGCCGCGGGGGAGCATCCGAGCTCTCCCCGCGCGACGCGATCAGAGCAGGCGCCGGCGACGTCGACATTGCCCTAGGGGGCGACCGCCTCCTCGGGGAGCGCGACCCCCACCGCGATGAGTCGTCAGAGGGGCGACGAGCGGGCGGATCACGGTCCACCGGACGCCTGGACGAGGCGTCTCGTCGCAGGGACCTCCTCCTCTCCCTCCGCTGCTCTTGGACGCTAGGGCTCGACCGGGAGCGAGTCACCCTCCGATCCTCCTAGACCGGGCACGGAGGCGCGCGCGAGCTGGAGCTTGTTCCTTCGTCATGGGCAGCGGGCTCCGGCCGCTGCCTCGAGCTGGACCCCACGGTCTGCCTCTGGGGAGGGGGTGACGGAGACGACAGCGCGTTCCAATCGACGCCAGCATCACCGCCATCACCGGACCACGGTGGCGACGACGAGGGGTCTTCATCTGAGGAGACAGTGGTCTCCTCCATCTTCCTACACTTGGCGCGACCGTCGTTCCGCTCGCGCTTCGCGATCTCCTTGTCTTTGTGTTGGGCCTTCTGAGTGGCCCTCCTCCCGTCCGCGGCGGCCTGGGCGCGATTCGGTATCACGTCCTCGGGAAGAGGCGGCCTCGCGGGGAGAGGGTCCATGGGCCTCAACTGAAAACAAGGAAGAAGATGAGAATCAGCACGAGGGATACAAGATAGTCGGAGCGTTGGTCGGAGGAAAGAAAGACTTACAAAATTTTTGGTCCCCTCGTGGGGGAGCATGGGTAGAATTCGGGCCGGCGGCCACGAGTAGCTGGCCTTCCCAATTGCCTGCCCCATGCAACGCTGGATCTCATCCAACGAAGGGAGCCGGGGCGCGAACACGGTCCCAACGAAGGGAGCCCTGTCCGGCGTCATTTGACAGATGCGAAGACGACGGCGCTGGAGAGGGGTGATCCCCAGCGCGTGGTACTGACCGATGACGGTTGCCAAGTCGACCCCGGCGTCACGCAGCTTGGTCAGCACCGCCCAGCAATCCCCGAGCAGCCTCTCCTGATCCGCCTCCAGGGGTCCGTAACTCCAGTTCGTCGGCACCTCGGCGATTGAGGAGCCGGTATACTTCGGCAGCGGGAACTCGGGACAGTCCTTAAGGTAGAACCACCCCTTGTGCCAGCCGTTGTTGGAGCTCGTCAACGTACCAGGGATGTACTCCTCGCCCCTCTTCGTCTTCATCCGAAGATTGGCACATCCAAGGGTGCCCGGGATCGACTTGTCCTTTAGGCACACGAACTTGAAAAAGTACCGGAAGAGGTGCCAGTGGGCGCCCACTCCCAAGTACCCCTCGCACAACGCCTCGAATGCTGCCATTTGCTGGATGCTGTTGGGGTTGATGGAGCTCGTCAATGTACCAGGGATGTACTCCTCGCCCCTCTTCGTTTTCATCCGAAGATTGGCACATCCAAGGGTGCCCGGGATCGACTTGTCCTTTAGGCACACGAACTTGAAAAAGTACCGGAAGAGGTGCCAGTGGGTGCCCACTCCCAAGTACCCCTCGCACAGCGCCTCGAATGCTGCCATTTGCTGGATGCTATTGGGGTTGAGGTGGTGGAGTTGCAGCCGGTACTCGGAGAGGACGGCGCGGATGAACCGGCCAGCTGGGATGGTGAAGCCCCGCTCGTGGAATGCCACGAACGAGACGATGTAGCCCTCCGGTGGGTGCGGCACCGACTCGTTGCCCGGAACCTTCCACTCCTCGGCGGCGGTGAGGACTGGCAACTGCCCGGCGGTGATGAGCCGCTGGAGGATCGAATGGGAGACATTGGAGCGCGTCCAGTTCGACATGGCGCCTGTCGAGCTCGAGGGCGAGAGGAAGGTCGAAGAAGCGGTGGCGGCGGCGCAAAGGCTGGGAGCGGATGAGCAAGGAGCGCTGACGAAGGCAAGAATTCGGGAAAAGGTACAGAACTCAACTGGTACGCGGTTTATAAGGGGCAAACGTGGCCATCGGCATTTAATGCCGGCCCCGCTACGCTGTAAAACCGTCCGTTTGGTGGGCGCATCCCCCGAGGCGACAGAGGCACGCCCGCGACGGTTCGATACCAGGTAGGCCCGTAGGTCTGGATCAGCCATGCGCCATCACCTCCAACCGTCACCATCGCCACGTCAGCCACGATCGGTGGACACAGTAGCCGATACGGCCGCGGACGCCACAATCGGAACTTCCAAAGCAACGACAATATTTCAAAATTCAAAACCCCATAAACGAGTCTACAACTCCATCATGGGCTCGGGGGCTACATCCGGCGGATGCGCTCGCACGCACCCACCGAGTAAATCAAGGAACAACGACCACAACATTTCCCCGACGCAGAGCCTGCGAGCGAGTCCTTGACTCCCATCACAGGCTCGGGGGCTACTGACGAGGGCCTGGATTAGGGCCCCCTAAACAACGAGATAATCACCTTGGAGATGGGGTCCACTGACACCATTGACAATGTGAAGGCCAAGATCCAAGACAGGGGAGGGATGCAGATCTTTGTCAAGACCCTCACTGACAAGACTTCCCCACTTCCGAGTATCTTCTGCCTCGCACGAGTTCGTCTCAGCTCCGAGTACCCTCCGCTTCGCACGAGTACTCTCCGCCTCGCACGAGAACGCGTCGTCCCCGAGTACACGCTGCCTCGCCTCTGACTACTCGTTCGCACGAGTAGTCTCCGCCTCCGACCAAGGTGGAGTCCACACGGAGGAGCCGGAGCGCAGGGTTGGGGCCCCACACGAACGTGGCGCCGCCCCAACCTCCCAAGCCTCTTCGCAACGACACGCGTGACACTATTTTCCACACCATGCAGAGACCACAGCTGGCCCGACGGGAGGACGGCAGGGTCTGACAGGGGCGGTAATGGCGCACAGTGCGCCCCCCATGACCTCCGACATGCCGTCACATCCAACGCCAGCTGCACGCCACCCCGTCAGAATAGGCACTCGATTGTCATCTACCCGTTTTTAGGCCCTAACGTGGCAAGCCTAAAACGTACTCAAGAGGGCTGAGTCACCGTGTGAACTACTCGGAGGAGGTGCCAAGTGCCCAGGACGAACAGTGGCAACAGCATACGTGGCGGCCTCCGACGACACCACAGCTCAGTGCCCTCCCACGCCGCCTGACGGACATCAATGACGAAAAAGACTTCACAGCACCGTAGCACTGTAGCTTATTTTCGTTTTCCTTCTTTGCCCCTCGCCCTTGTGACTATAAAAGGGGGAGGGGTGCAATGTACGTGAGACGGACCGATCACCAAGTTTGTAACCCCTACTACAGACATTCCCGGCATAGGAACACGAGTACTCAGAACTGGACGTAGGGTATTACTCTCCGGAGGCCCGAACCAGTATAAAACCCTTGTGTCTCCCGTGTCAACCATCCGGATCCGACACACGATTCGATACAAATCTATTGCCGGCGGTTGAGAGCCCCGACAGTTAGCATGATGCAAATGCCGGTCGAATGAAAAGGTTTTCGAACACTCTTAGAACCATGCCTCAAAGGAGCAACTCGCGAAGAAAATCGAGTGTTACCACAAGCAAAAAGACAAAGATCCTTCGAGGTTGTAGGAGAGGAACCAACACTAGCACCACGGGAAACATGTCGTGGACCAACACAAGAAGCACTAGAAGCATGTCCACGAGCATGGCCTAACTCATTAGAAAGAGTGTCATAAAACCCATCCACAAATCGTGCCGTCTTAGACTCACAAGTGTTCATGGCATGAGAAGAACTATGAACAACCAAAGGCCTAGAAGCACCTCCTCTCCACATTATCCTTGCTTGGCGGTAGCAAAAAAATCTCTTGATGCCCATCCTTCCCACAATGAGAGCAATGGTACAAAGGCCTATCGGGAGGCACGGTCCGAGTGGACGAATCACCATTCTCTTGTAAGTGAGAAGTCCCTTGGGACTTAGAGAAAGAAGCATCAACCCCAACACTCACCTTGGTGCCCACATTAGAATCACACATGCCATGAGAAAGGCTACGTGGCTTCTTAAAAGCTTTGGCACGCACACGTCGCTCGTGCTTAACACGGCGAAAGCAAAACTCCACGGTGTGCCCATCCTTCTTGCAAAAGGTGCATTGGAACCTCGGCTTGGGAGTATGAGTTCCAAATATGTGGGAGGCACCCTTGCCATTCGAATCACTTTGAGCAATACCGGAAGAAGCAACAAGCTTAGGAGTAGCTATGAAAGAGCTATCCAAAGCACCACCACACATGCCACCATCCAAAGACTCACGCTCAAGAGGAGTCAACTCCGGTTGAGAAGAAGCAATTTTAAAAGCATCAACATCGAAGTGACAAGAAATGTGAGAATCCAAACCCTTGGCACAAAGACTCTTGCACCTTGTGCGCAAAACCTCATTTTCAAACTTGAGGCGCTCGCAAGTACCACATGTCATATTTCTCAAGTTACCGATTTCCTTTTCAATGCACTTAGCATATGTGGTACGCAAGAGTTCATTTTCTTTCTCAAGGTTGGCACTCATCTCATCATGCACAACCAACTTGGCGCTCATATCATCACGCATTCTTTTCAAAGCTAAAACTTCACTTTCCAAATCAATGCATGAAGTGCAAGTGAGTCCACATGAACAAGTATCATCATTTACATCAACCAAAGCATCATCATCATCACAAGAAGTATGGCAAGTATCATCTATACGCAACAAAGTGCACTTGCTACCAGGCATGGATTTCATATCAGAAATTTCAGCCCTAGCATGCTCAAGTTCATCTACACATGTGGTGTGAGTCAATTTTAATTCTTTAATTTCAGCAAGCAAAGACTCACAAGAAACACATGGTAAGGAAGCACTTGTCTCCAACAAAGCAATCTTACTTCTAGCCACATCAAGATCAATATTCAAAGCAACATAAGAATTGCAAGGCATAGAAGCATTGGATTTCAACAAGTCATTCTCATCCATCAGACAAGCAAGAGAAGAGTTCAATTCTTCATTCTTTCTAAGCAAGCTACTCACATCACTTGCAAACTCAAGATTTTCAACAAGCAAGGCATCACAAGATTTGCAAGGCAAAGATGCATTGAAATTCAACACCTTAATCTCAGATGTTAGGTGGACAAGGGAAGAGTTCAACTCAACATTCTTAGCATACATGGTATTACAAGAATTGCATGAATTCAAAGCACAAGACTTCCAATGAGCCATACCACATTTCAACCTAGCAAGGGAGCATTTCATCTTCTCATTCTTCCTACGCAAGGCATCACACAAACCTATGTTTCTCCTATGCAAATCCCCACAATCACATTCACAATCATTCAACCTATCGCATAGGATCAAGATGCCTTTGGCAAGCATACCTTGGTTCATGTCCCTTAGCTTGTGGTAGAGCTCTCCCTTCTTGAGATCACCATCTTGATAGTCCTCGACGAGGGACATCATCTTCTCCACTCCGGCTTCCGCCTCAACCTCCACACTCCTCCTACTCAAAGAATCACAAGGAGAAGAGCTTGGTGCCATACTCAAAGCACCGATTAGGATTAGCCAAAAACAAGCTCAAGCAAAAAAGCAAAGAAGCAAAGAATGCACTCGATTTGCCTCTATTCTCAGAAAAGGACTCCCGAGTGGAACATCAAACAACCTTATCTTTTTTCCAAAATTTTACCACTGAACAAGGAGCACCAAAGATAGAGGCACACAAAATTTTAGCTCAAACGGAGGTGAATTGAGGTCTAGAGAAATTCAAGAACGTTCACTAAAAGCCTTGAAAAAGCTTCAACGAATTTTTGCTTTATGTTCCCAAATTTTTCTGAATTTTTCTGAATCTTGTCACCTAACCGCTGTAAAAATTTGAGCTCAAACGGAGCACCGAGCAAAAAGTTATGCCTATTTTATGGAAGGTATCTCAAGTTATGGTTTTCAAAGGCACAACACCAAATCGCCGGGCTCAAAATGCGCAAACCAAAACTGCAAGCAAAGCGCCCCTCTTCTTTTGTCGCCCTATGGATCCTAGACTTGTTAGAGTCACACGAATCCGCAACCGGCTCTGATACCAATTGAAGGACCGAATAGGCGACCAGAGGGGGGGAGTGAAAGGGAACCGATAAAAATTTCTTCTCGAAACTTGGCCTATGTCCCAAAATCACAACCCAACGATTCCTCGCAAGTTTGTCAAGATCACGTAGGTATTGTGAACTTACCAATCCTAGGAACAAGCAAAGACAAGCCTAGAACAATGCTAGAAGGGTTAGAAGCGGAAGCAAATCACGAGAGGCGAAGCAACAAGCTGTATGCCTGGGCAGGGGCGGACTGTCCGCACAGTAGTGGCGGACCGTTCGTGGTACCCTGGCAAACTGTCTGCGTTGCTCTCGCGGACTGTCTGAAAAAGCCACCCGAACCTCCAGTACCGCACTGCGAAAAACAGGCCGTCCGCGGACACTTGGCGGACCGTCCATGGCTCGCGGACCGTCCGGCAACCCCAGGTGGACTATCCGCCAAACCACGTCCAAAATAGAATTCAAACTCGCGCAGATCAAAGTGAAGAACGCGAGGAACAGCAGACGAACACGACGAACTGGAAACCTCGCGGACCGTCCGCCACCCCCTCGCGGACCGTCCGCCAAAGAGCGAACAGAACTAGAAACGCAACCCATGAAGTCAACCCCAAATTCCAATCGATGGATCTCCCAAACCACTGGATGGATTGAGCCCAAATTTTGGGTAGATGAGAAGCTATGCCCAAAATCTTGGAGCCCCAAACCTATCTAATCAACTAGAATCGCAAATCTCGTGCGCTCAAAGCACCAACTCGAGTTCATCCAAACCTCACCAAATCGAGCCCGATTCCTGACGTTTGAGGGGTCTAGATCATCCACAAAGAGGCACAAGTCACTCACCCACGATCCCCTCAAAGAAATCTGAGACAAAACAACCTAGAAACGATGGATCGAGCCAAGCACGAAAATAGCACAAAAAGAGCTCCGAAAAAGCAACAAAAGGAACTCGGGAATAGAAGAATTGGCACAAGATTAAGAGGAAGAATTCACTATGAATCTCTTGTCCAATCGGTTATAAGCCACTCCAAGAATTGCAAATCTTGGATGGCAAAAAACTCCAAACAAAGAGTCACTCACTCATCTCACCTTCTCTCCCAAGAGCACCCCAAAATGAAAGAGCACTCCCACCACTAGCCAAAGAATTGGCTGAAAATTTAGCCTCCTCCTCCTATATATAGGCCCTCCGGACAAGACCGAAGTGCCCCTACACTAGGAGATACAATACAAGCCCTCACAGGGGCATTTTGGTCAACACATGAAGTTCACCATCAGACGGCCGCACATCCATCGGGCCTTCACATCCTCCCAACACAAGCACCTCGATCATGCCGTGTGTGGCCCACCTCGAAGCTTCCCGACACTCCCGGATCCCCGTCTCCGTCGCGTTGGGCCTTCAGACTTGGTTTTGAGGCCCAAACCAAGAAACCGTCCTCCGATGGTTTTGTAGCCAAACCACCAAACCCCGCGTACACGGCTCGGCCTCACCACGCCAAGCGTCGAGCCCGTCAAGCCTTTCACCTTCAGCGCCCGGGCGGTCTACTCGGTCTTGCCTCGTTCCTTGAGTTGGCCGCCACCGATGCACCAGCTCCATGTCCACAACTTCGTCTTGCTCTTCTTGCACCATGCGGCCCGCACTTGATCCCGTCGGCCACCGGGTCCCTCGAACCAAACCTACTTGTCTCTCCACTCCTTGGAGGCCACATAGGCATAGACCTTTCGCACTTGTTCTTCACCTGCACCAACGCAAACCAAGCCGCAACCAACACCTGCAATACTAGGCTAAGAGTCAGTCCACACAACGTTGTCAACCACTCCTCACGAGTGCATTGACAACACACCACATAAACATATGAAGTTACACAACTGACAACACAACCCGACGAAACACACTCAACACAAAGCGTCAAAACATCCGGTCAATCGCTCATCATATACAAACCAAAACACATATCAACTTGGTTTCTCACATAAGGGTTTGTGTAAAATGCAAATTCCCTGAAAGGAGTCTTCTCTCTCGTTTTTATAGGATGCGAAGTTGGATGGTGAACCCAGGAGTGATGAGATGAATTCCCAGGACCAAAGGACAAGAAGCGGCGCGCCTCGGAGCAGAAGAAGATGTGAAAATTGCGGATTTCACCAAAAGTGACGTCAGCGTTGATGAGGCTGACGTCCGTCCAAGCGAAGTCGGTGATGGGGAAGAAGAAGCAATCGATCCTGAAGGAGAAGTTCAGAGTTGAATTGGTCAATGGCGTGATCAAGAAGATGGAGGAAACGTGAGAAGCTTGACTACGTAGGTAGTAAGAAGCTTAGCTACGCAAGGGCACTCTTGTAAAATGTAAAAGGTGATTGTGTGATCACCGCGGACATGTTGTACCCCAAATGTTCTCCATATATGCTTTGTAGTCAAGGGTAAAATCAAAAAGTAAAAGTGACCTCCGGGTACTATAAAAGGAGCCCCCTGCCCTGGTGTAAAGTGATCCATCTTTTGAGAAGTGGAGTACAAACTTTTTCAGAATTTTTTTACTTTATCTGTTAGGATATTTTTCAAATATCCAACACTCATGAGGTACTCCTTCTATCCCCAAAGTCTCATTTGAATCCGTTGAGGGAATCAGGAGATCGGTGGTTTTGATTCTTGGAGTTGACCTGCGGGCGGAGTTCTTCCCGAGCTGCCCAAACCTGACTGGTCTGACCGGTGCAGCACACCAGCTTGACCGATTCAAGGGCTTGTCATGGCTTTCTTGGGAGAACAGCTGGTGTCAAGTTGGTTCTTCTCATAGATGATCAAGGGTTGTTTTTCTCCAGGATTTGTTTCTGTTTGATCCGGTTTGCGGATCTTCTCCTGATCTCTTCTCCTCAAGTTTGGTGCTTGTTTTGTTCCACAGCCTAGATACTTCATTGAGGCTTTCTGGACGGTCGCTGCGTGTTTGTTGCAGGGACCGGTCTGACCGGTGTGGGTGACTGGTCTGACCTGTGTGTGGTACCGGTCTGACCGGTGAAGATTTGGCAGTAAGCTGTGCTAAGTTTCCGCTGTTTCGCGCTAGGTTGTGAACTTGCTCCTAGGATTAGTGGTACTCTCCAGTGACTACGTGATCCTGACAACTAGTGTGCGGGATTCCTTTGGAAGTGAATTTGGGACTTAGGCTGATTTTCTTTCGGAAAATTTTTATCGGCTCTCATTATTCACTCCCCCTCTTTAGTCGCTAATCCGGTCCTTCGGAAATGAGTACGAAATCTTCCACTTCTCTATATTGCATAGGGACTAAAATAGGTCGTCTGCTGACGGGAAAGTCCAGCAATCAGTTGGAGCACTAACACTACCTCTACATATTTTTAAGCACTGCGCATCGTATGCAAGCAAGTGTATCATTATTTCTATAGTTGGGTTGAGTGTCAATTGTCAATTAGTTCACAGCCATCGGAAGAACACCCCCTGGACAGCAAAACACAAAGAGTAATTAAGGTAACAGTGGATCGCCTTGACATAAACCTCTTCCACGCTTTATTTGGGAATCCATTCAGGAGGACTACCATTGCTGATCGGAAAGTCCAGCAGTCACTTGGAGCACTAGGCCACTACCACATACAATATTTTTATGCACTAAGTCCCAGTGTACCCACCCTATATATGCAGAGTACCATTTCTGACTCAGCACTCAGCAGTACTAGTTCACACTTCACAGCCATCTAAAAGACATCCCATTTTATTAGCACCGCCCTACACAGCAAATTAATCAAAGCACAGAGAGCCATGGCACAGGCGGCAAGCTCAAGTGCGGTGGCCTTCACGGTGCGGCTGCTGCGTAGCCGATGGTTCATGCTGTACGGGTCGTTCCTGATCATGTCGGCGGCCGGCGCGACGTCAGTCTTCGCCGTCTACTCCAAGGATATCAAGGAAAGGCTTGGCTACACCCAGGAGCAGCTCAACACGGTTGGTTTCTTCATGGACCTAGGCGCCAACGTCGGCGTCCATGCCGGCCTCATCGCCGAGGTCACGGCACCCTGGTTCGTCCTAGCCATGGGTGCCATGATGAACCTCGGTGGCTACCTCATGCTTTACCTCTCCGTCGCCGGCCGCATCGGCATCGCCTTCAAGACCCCCCTGTGTCTCGTCTGCCTCTACATCTTTGTCGGCGCAAACTCCCAGACCTTCGCCCACACGGGGGCCCTTGTCAACTGCGTCAGGAGCTTCCCGGGGAGCCGTGGAGCCATGCTTGGCCTCCTCAAGGGTTTCCTAGGCATCAGTGGCGCTATTTACTCTCAACTTTACCTCGCGTTCTCCGGGGGTCGCAGCAGTGATTCCCGGCCGCTCATCCTGCTCGTCGGATCGCTGCCGGCCGCCATCTCCGTGGCTCTTATAGGCACCATAAGGCCCACTCCAGGACCACAGCAGGCAACCACAACAAGCCGTGAGTTCCGTGCTTTCCGTTGCTTGCTGTACCTGTCACTTGCACTCGCCACGTACCTCATGGTTGCCATCATCCTGGAGAAGAGGTTCCATTTCAACCCCACCGAGTACGGTCTCAGTGCCGGCATCGTTGTCGCCATGCTTCTCCTGCCCCTCGTTATTGTTCAGCGCGAGGAGGCTGCGGCTGCACGGATCAATGAGACCTCAGAGACCACAGCCGACGGCCAGCAGGCGCCGTCCGTGGTCGACGTGGAGACCGAGCTGCCGCCGGCACCGTCTCAGGCCACGGCTGCCGTGAAGAACCGAGTCAGAACGCTACGGTGTTTGAGGCCAAGGCCACCACCACGCGGCCACGACCACACGATTCTTGATGCACTGGTGAGCGTGGACATGCTTCTCCTCTTAGCCGCAACGGCGTTCGGCGTCGGCGGCATGCTCACAGCCGTGTACAACATCGGCCAGATCGGGGAGTCCCTCGGCTACCCTCAGCGCAGCATCGCCACGTTTGTCTCCCTCGTCAGCATCTGGAGCTACCTCGGCCGCGTCACCTCCGGCTTCGGATTGGACACGGACTTTGTGCGCCAAAACCTCACAAGTCCACTTCTGATGCTCGTCGTCCTGCTCCTAGCCATACCCGGCCACCTCCTTATCTCCTTGGGCGTGCCGGGCTCGCTCTACCCGGCGTCAATGGTGATGGGCTTCTGCTACGGCGCCACCCAGCCACTGATCCTGGCAATCAAATCGGAGCTGTTCGGTCTCAAGTACTACTCGACGCTCTGCAACCTTGGACCCACCGTCTGCCCTGTGGGCACCTACATACTCAATGTCCTGGTCGCCGGGCGAATGTACGACAATGTGGCAGCACGGCAGAGGAGCGGAGATGTCATTGCAAGGAAGGATGCGACGTGCATTGGCGTGCGGTGTTACAGGGAGTCGTTCCTGATCATCGCGGTGGCAACTGCGGCAGCAGCAGCCGTGACAGCAACGCTGGCGTGGAGGACTTGGGAGTTCTACGCTGAGTGTAAGACGGGAAGGAGCAAGGCGGAGATGGATGTTAGTGACGGTGGTGTTGTCAGAGAGGCAAACCAGCAAGCTTAGATTGTATCTGTAGGGGTCGTAAGAGCATGAAACTTTTAAAATGATGTCATGTTGCAATGATAAAATGTTCTCTTGTCCACCGCGCGAGGTTGCCGATCGACGGCCGCCCTTCTCCAGCACCGCCACATCATCGACACGCCGGTTTTTTTGTTCTGTGACTAGTACGAGGACCAGGACCACCACCTCCTCCACTGCAACCGGATGCGCCATTTTTGGTGCCTCATCGGCTGGCCCTCCGTGCCCTACCTCTGGTCTTTACCAGAGCTACCAGACGGCAGTCCTCTGAAACATCTGGAAGGGAAGGAACAAGCTGGTCTTCTCTTGCTCCCACCTCCCGCGTTGGGCCACCACCCTCGCCATGGCATCTAACCTAGAGCGCTCTGGTTACACCGAACCAAGCACAGAGCCGCTAAGGAGTCTCTTCTCTCCTGGAGCACCAACTTTAGGGGCATTGTAAATTGTAACACCTCTCTAACTCTCTCTTTTCACAAATCTCGTATGTAACAACTTGACATATTAATACAAATGTTCAAGCCAGCTCTTTGCTTGCCGTAGCCCCCTTCAAATTTAAAAAAAAATGCTTTCTCTATATAGCGCTTCTTGTTCTGTACGTACCTCTGCATGCCATTAATTTTATCTCAAAGTTTTTGTAAGCCAATGAATGCTTTTTGCGATAAATTCATGTATTTCAAGGAACATTTGAGTTTCATTAATCTGCCACGTTTTTCACAGTTGTCAAATCAAATGAAGGGATGGTGCCTCTGCTGGCCCTAGCTTCCCTCCCGCATGCCAAGGTCGGCACAGCTGCTCTTGGACAGCCTCAAATAATAAGAGAAGTGGACCGACGAAGAATTTTATTTGGCACGAATGGATGGGCTAATTAACAAATATCTTGATTCGTCAAGTATGATTTTGAGGTCTGTGCTAATTCTTTCATTCCAAATTATAGGCCGTTTTAGTATTTCAACTAGATATATACTTATGTACATCTTGATACATAATAAAAACTACGAACCTAAGTTTGCGAAAATAACCTACAATTTGAAATAGAGCACTGCAGGCCACTAGAGCGGTTCTTTTAAACTATTGGGAGCAATAGAGCATGTACAAATATAATAAAAAGGAAGCTGCTATGTCTATGTATACATGCACACATAAAGGGCAGCAGGACTATAGGAGGACATGCAGTCGTCATCTGTTTTGAGTGCAAATCCATCTACACAGCATCATCTTTATTTAAGAATTGAGGTGGAAAGAAAACTTTAATTAAACAAAATGGAAAGTTACGATATAATGGTTTTCTAGTTTCCTGCTGCGGCATCACCCATTGCCTTTCCTTGTCAGTCAGCACAAAACAGGATTCAGGGATGCTCTGCAGCTTAGGTATCGAATATGAGTGTTAAAGGGTGACATTCATTATTGTTCATGTTTTTTTATAAAAAAAATTATCGTGCATTGACGTCATGGAAAACTAGCCAACAGGTTTTTCGGCTTCGTTAATTTGGGTAGATCGATTTCTAAGAGATATTTCAACATTTGACATTCAATTCGTACCATAGGTCTCACTTCTTTCAAAATGGCCTTTCAAAATATAACACTCAAGCTATGAATTCTTCCTGTGCAAGAGATTTTCTCTTTTTTTTCTCATTTCTTTTCTTTTCTTGTCCGTTTTCATTCTTAGGTTTAGTGAAATGTCAAGTTTTCCCCTCGTCTCCTGCCACATATTAGATTCGACCTATCATCATACTTTAGTTTCATCATTTAAACAGAATATTCATGTCTAGTCATCAAGATTCTCTTATCTACACATTAGTTTTTCCACACATCTCCTATCCACCAACGGGCTCACTTGTCAGTTTGTTTTATCCTTTTACACCCACCCCGCCGGCCTCCTTCCCTCCCATATTCTCTCTCCCCCTGCTCGCACCCTCCGTCCCATGCTCCCTCCGCCGGCCGACCCGTCCTCCCCAACTAGGCTCACCTTCTCTGATAGACGAGCACAGTGAACATAGCTCCTTTGGTCCCGGAGCTCCCTCACCTCCCTCCATCCTTGTGTCGTCCCTCGCCTGCTTCCTCCTCCCTGGCCATTCCTGCCTAGGCCAGCACCCCGACCGGTATGGATGCCACGCGAGGCAGAGCGAACAAGGTGGGGTTGTGTCGCTCAGCGCGAACCCAGGTTGGGTGGAGTAAGGGAGGCCAAGTCCCTCGGCGGTCCCACGCTCCCCGTCGTTCCCGTCGGGCTCTAGCACGGGTGCGCCATGGCGGAGGTAGTGCGCGGAAGGTGGACCTCTCCCTTCGGCGGTGCACAGGTGGCCCGCCCTCCCCGGGCCCCTTTATTCTTCCCGTGCCACTACCTGCTCTCCGTCCCCACACCGACAGCCTCGCTCCCTCCCTCCGCGCCCAGCCTCCTTCGCCTTCTCCGCCGACGGATCGAGCACTCCCGAGCTCCGCTCCCTCCCTCTGTGTTGGCGGCACCTCTCCCCGGGCTCCGTGTTGACGGCTGTTAAGCACCACATTTAGAGTCGTCAACTCCAATATTTACTCATGAGAAATACCCATCCACACTATATCTATAAATTCCACAAGTGGTAATGTATATTCGAATGCACCTCTAGCACTTAAAATGAGAGAAAAGCACAACTCATTGATCCAAGCACTTTAGTCTTAGCCAATGAGAGGCTGCCACATGAGAAGAATCACATGGATCAAAGAGCCTACCAAGCAAAGAAACACACTCTCATCCAATGAGGAGTACATGGATCCATGGGCCCACTACCCCACGCAAATAAGCAAGAAACAGCACATACACACCCATACACACTAAAGTGGTATTCGTTCTTTCTATTGCCTATTCGATTCGAACATATAAGTAAGATCTAGTCTATTGAGAGATATGGGTACCCCATGAGTCCTCACCGACTAGGGTCTCAGCCATCCCCGACAGGTGGGGCCGACCTGTCAGAAGACCTACCAACTTGATGGTAGGCCCTAGATGACCTGACGCACGGGCCCAAAGACGAGAAGATAGCTTGTCGTGCATGTCAAGGTAGTCCAGACAGATTAAGGCAGCTCGGATAAGCCTTCCATGTTGTAACCAACTAGGATAGATGGAAACTGACTTATAAACTAAGGTCGTCGGCCAATATAAGGCGACTTGGGTGCCCCTCCGAGGGCAGACCTACGTGGGCATCTCTCAGCTCTCGCGCACAACAATAAAAACACCAGCAAGAACTAGATGTAGGGTTTTACTCTTCGGAGGCCCGAACCAGTATAAACCTCTCGTGTTCTGTGTGCTCATCGCATAACCATTAGCGCTCTCTATTATCGATCTCCTCTGCCTACAAATCAACCACGTGGGTACCCCTGTGGACTGTGCAGATCCCAAACTATGATAGTTGGCACGGCGGGTAGGGCAATCGAGAGCTTAAGCGAACCGCGATGGCATCACGCTCCGGCATCATTTTCCCTGCGAGCATGGCGGACTTCCTCGCCAACCCCATCGACATCTTCTTCGGCTCCCTACCGGCAGACGACATCACCCGTGTGGTCACCCCGGTGCCAGGTCCCACATCTCGGGAGCTTATCCCAGAGACGACGGTGGTGGCTGCTCTTGTCCAGCAGGTCGGCGAGATCTTTCTCGCCGTTCCTGTTCCCGATCTGCTAGCGAAAACCCACCCGCTTACACCTTGCGATCTGATCACGGGGATTGATCACGTCTCCAGCATGATCGCAGAAACTCTACAGATCTGCGAGAAGGCTTAGCGCCCCCACTAGCTCGACCTCGGATCTGTCCCCTATGTCATTTGGCCTCAAGAACTCAGCCAACATCTACACTGACCAGATGTCAGGTTTTCTGCATATCCAATCTGAGTAGGGGGCTCCAAGTGCCCTTGCATTTGATTGGCCGGCAAGTCTATTCTAATCTCTTATTTTCTCTTACGAGATGCATGCATGGAGCATGGTCATCCATGCGTCCAAATACCTAGCAACAACGAAGGATTTTGAAGGTCATAGCCTCTGTGGGACCTGTACGCTCGGATGCAACATCGATGAGTGTTGGCATTTCTTACCGTCGTCACTTTAAGAACAGATCTGGAATCCATCCTTAGTGGCAACACCAAGAAACGCCTTGTAGGCACCTCTTAACGTCACAACTAACGACGCCGAGTTAGCGTGAACATCAAGACTTGCCAAAGGTTAATCTAAACGATCATGAACGAATCCGCAAGCACACAGATAAACCATTGTAGCATTTCCTCAAGGAAGGAGAATATTCCAAGGGTATCGTATCCGTGGAAGGCAATGGCGGATATCTTAGACTTATGCTTTTGCACTGAATGTAAACTAAGAGATGGATATAGGAAACAACAAACTCAAAGGCAGGGGTAAGATAAAAGATATAAAGGGTAGTGTGACACACACACTCAGATCTACCTCTACTCTAGCACACTACGGCTTAGGGGGAACATACGAGTTAGCTCTAGGTTCTAATGTACTAAACATACAAAGCTAGAAGATACAGGAGATAGGCATGAGTATTGCATGAGAGGGTAAGGTTCAGCACCCAGGTACAAACGGGGAGCAAGCCCGTGACGACCAGCACTCTGCAAAACTAGACTTTAGACTCCTACAGCAGGTACCCCAGCATGGAGGGTTGCAAAGGATCCAACAGCTGTCACCACTGCGGACCTACCTCTATCATTACGGGGGGTATGCTCATAACTAACGTAGCCAGACAACTCAGGCACCAAGCCTACGTTGCTGCTAGACTCCACCCGGCCCGGGCTATTGTGACCCAGGGTGAGAGCCACCAGAAGACTGGTAAACTTAGACCGAGTACCGTAGCTTGAACACAAACCTCATGCAACACTCTCATGCCATCTAACAAGATCAACTAAGGCTAGACATACAAACGGATACGAACTCTCTTATGCCTAGTTAATAAGATCAAAGGGTCGTGTTCGTGATGAACACGAGCCTCTAACTTATGAACAAACACATAAGGAATGAGTTTATCACCCTTCAAGTGGATCAAAAGGTAGTGTTCATGAAGAACATGAGCCTCTAAATGATTAACAGAGGATGAACTCAAGAACATATCAAGCATATGATCTATCATGACTTTATATGAAATAGCTGAATAACTGAAGTAGATCAAAGTCATACAATGAAATAAAGATAAAAGAGAACTCATACCTGGACTCCAAAGAAGACTTGGAACCTGAAGAAGAGCTACTCTAGCCTACCCCCTAGCCTTGGAAACTAAAAGTGAGAGGAGAATGAGAGAGTGGTGTGTGGGAAATGGGAGCCCCTCCCCTTCTATTTATAGGCAGGGACAAGGCTTGCTCGGAGCACCAAATGACCTCGAAACACCCGGGAGTGAGGCAATGGACCAATGAGCAGCTGCCACGTGTAGGGGCCAGATGGGGCGCCACTAAGGCGGTTCGGCCGATCCTAGGATCGGCCAGCCCCCTAGGGCGACCCTACCTGGTGTGCTTCCTCTGGGTGGCTGCCCTGTGGGCTCTCTGATCCATCCCCGGTGCATGGCTTGATTTGGTATCCGAGGTGGGCCCTTTGATCCATGTGAAGTCCATGTGGCGTCCTCTGATTCGTCGTTGAGTGCCTCCCTTGGATCAATGACGTGGAATGCCATGTGTTTTACTTGGTGGCAGCCACCTCCTCAGCTGAGTTGGCATAGTCTCTCCATAGAAGGTGGGTTTCCATCTCTTTTAAGGGGTATTTCACCTACATACAAATAATCTCCAAGGATAAGTGGAACTACATTATTCAAACCAAAATGCAAGTAAATGATGCATATGCCTCCATTTATGTGAGGATATTGAGGGCTGAAAGTGGTACTTAATAGCCGTCAACAAACTCCCCCAAGCTAACCTCTTGCTCGTCCCGAAGCAAGACATTAGAGACTTAGGTTGGTTGATCAGGAGTTGCTACGATGTTGTATTCTCAACTTATGGAAAACATACAGCAAAGTACTCAACCAAGAGTTGAACAAGTTGGCAATGTTCTTACCTTTCACCTGATGACGTGGGGCATATAGCTTCACCTGCCTTAGGCGGTTGAGAGACAGAATGGTTATATAGCATGTGCATAATCACTCATACCTTGATCAGCTATCAATCCGGAGGTTTTGCAAATTTTTCAAAAGAAAATCAGAGTTCCTCAAATGATACTCTCGGATCTCTCAAAAGTGTATGGCTCCTCACCAAGGCATCAATGTTGCCTTTCTTCACATCCTACTCCTAATAGGCTTTATGTGGAGCTGTAGGTAGGGAAGAAATGTGGCGTACTTGTCTCTCATGTTTTGCTAAGTCAAAGACCGGATCCTTGGAAGAAACAAACATACATCCTGATCAAGATGTGCATATGTGTGTGATGGTGATGAGCATGGTAAGGTGGATACTAGGCCCGGAGATGGGTGCTAGATATTACCATGCTTTATATGAGGAAATGAGGGATTGATGGTAAGGTGGACACTAGCCCCGGAGTAGGTACTAGTTATTACCATCTATATGGTGGAACTCTTTCTCTTGCACATATCAATCCCTTTTTCTCCTTTTGAAATTTTCGAGACTTGGGCTAGCTCTCTTTATTTATTTTTGCCATGCTTTTGAGCATGCTTTTCTTTTTTTTAGCTAGCCCTTTGTCTCTATTGGAGATATTTGGAGAGGGATGAATGATACAAAGATACATAGAGTTTTATTTGTGGAAGAATGCATAAGCAGTATGGAGCAAATGATGAATGATAACTTCCAGTGTAGAAGTTTAGCATGAACGTGTACGTGATCTTAATCAGGGGAGTATGAGTTCTAACAAGGGTCACAACAATTTGACAAAGCTCAATGAGAGAACAAGCTACATATGTGGAGGCTAAGAGCTAGAATCTACATATGGCCTTGGATGGAAAATTCTCATCATTGAGGAACTCATCATGTTTAGATTTTTCCAAAAGAAAAAAAACTCCGGATGTCAAGCATCACTAAGCACAAGATCATAGCACTCTATTATACCATATCATGTCTCACAACAACTTAGGCAAAGATCATGCTTTTTGCTACCCACAGTTTTCAAGCTAAGGTTTGAACATCCAAGCCAACAAACTCAAAACTTAGGTAGGATACAAAGTTGTAAGCAAGACATACGAGGAGAATAAACAGAGCAACTATTCATCATTTCAACCATAGAGGCAAAGCATTCTTACTATGCATATCAAAGCAAACTAAGCAAACGATGATGATGAAAGCAAAAAAATATTTTTGGTCTTTTTATTTTTGCAGATTTTTTTAGGTTTTCATTATAAGATATTCTGAAAACAAAAGAAGATACAAGTTACCTCAGGATGGGGGTCCACCCCCAAGCTAGCTTCAGGCTCACTGCGGAGGAGGGTAGAAGAAACCCTGACTCGCGTAGTAAGCCCTCTGCTCCTCCATGTGTCGCTGCTGAGCCTGCTGCATGGCTGCAATCCTTTCACCAGCCTGACGCTACCACGCTGAGGTAGACTCGACGTGGGTGTTCAGTGTCTCCTCCACTCCCATGACCTGGACGGTGAACTCTCCCATCTGCTGCGCAAGCTGAGCATCGCGTGCAGAGGCTGAGGAGTGCCACCGGAAGGACGAAGATGGAGGTGGACGACCGGAGCTAGAACTAGCGGGTGTAGCCCACTGAGCACTGCTCGCACCTGCCCAAGCCGTGCCACTCGCACTCGGGTGGTAGGCGGGCTGGTCCCAACCAGGTGCATATCCAGGGGTAACCCCGAACATGTACCCCGCAGGGGCCCCTCCTGCCACCGGTGGTGTAGCAGGCTGTGGCTGTGGCTGTGTCAAGTTAGTACCATGGTACAAGCTCAAGGAATGTTCGGATGGACATCACTCCTGAGCTCGCCCCAGTGAGAATGCAGAAAACATAAAGCAGAAGTAGCTTGCTTTTCTTGGATCAAAACTTTATTGTAATGGAAACTAAGGATAACTTACCGAACTTACTTGTCGGTGCAGAGCTCATTATTTTGAGTCTTTAGAGCTAGACTTGGTTCCAAAGTTCTCACCTTGGCAGTGAGGCAGGCGTTTCCTTTGGAAGAGAAGTTGGCTTTCTATTCACCTTCCTCCACATCTTCTGAGTGTCATGTGGGTTGTGATGTGTAGGGGGTGATTTCTTGGACTGGGACTGAGATTTCCAATACTGTTTCTGTCCCGTACCTCATGTGTTGAAGTTCTTCCTTCCAAAAATTCTTCATGAATGCAATGAGGTTGTCCACTTGTTGTGGTGGCGTTTCGACCTCTCGTGCTGGAGTGTCGGGAGTTGGTAGATCCTTGATCATTGAGCATTGTTCTTTTCTTGGACGAAATTCGAACCTTTCCTCCTTGCCATTGATGTAGAGACGGATCACACCAGCCCCCACATCAATTTATGCATCAGCTGTACTCAGAAATGGTCGCCCAAGTATGAGCGGCACTTCCTTGGCGATCTCCATGTCCAGCACCACAAAGTCAACAGGGATAAAGCAATCTTGGACTTTCACTGGAATGTCCTCGGCTATTCCCGCCGGGTACCGGACCGAAGAATGGGCTAGCTGCAGCTGCAAAGTGGTTGGAGACAAACTCGTGTAATTAAGTTGATCAAAGACTACCTTAGGCATGACGCTGACGTTGGCCCCTAAGTCACAGAGAGCATGGTTGAAACGTTGGGTCCCAATCATACAAGTGATTGTGGGACACCCTGGATCCTTCTTCTTCTTAGGAAGGCGGTTGAGTATAGCAGCACTGCACTCCTCCGTGAGTCGTACCACTTCTGTTGTAGGAAGAGCTTGCTTCTTGGTTAGGATGTCCTTGAAATAGCACGCGTAAGTGGGTACGCATATTGCCTCGAGCAATGGGACATTGATATAAACTTTCTGAATCATGTCCACGAAGCGATTGAACTGTTCATCTACTGTTGCCTTCCTGTTCCTTTGAGGGAACGACATCACATTGGCTTCTATGAATTCCGGATGTGCCGTTACTCCTTCAGGTGCTTTATGTTTTGATGGCACCTTCCTTACCTGGGGGGATTCTTCCGAGTCGGATGAATCCTCATGAATATTCTCAACTTCTGTTATGCCTTTCTTATTTGTCCCTGCATGGTTAGGATATGGTGGATCCCGAGTGGACTTACCTCCTCTCGTGGTCACCACATTTGCATTTTCAACAGAGGGAACAGAAGTAGCCAGCTAAGCCAACTGGGTTTCTAACATTTTGTTGAAACTCAGCTGCCTCTTCTGAGGAGAAGAAAAACTATCAAGCTTAACGTTGAGACTTTCCAAAGTTTTATCAAGGGCAGCTAGCTTTTTGTTAACACCTTCATTAATCTTAGCTTGCCCAAAAACGAGATCTCTCAAGGAAGGTTGGTTGGGACTGTAAGAATTACCTTGGTTACCTCCATGATAATAAGGGCGTTGTTGATTCCATGATTGGCCTCCTTGTTGAGGTGGACGATAACCATTGTTGTTGTCATTCATGTACATCACTTCCTCCTGAGTCTCCGGACAGTAGTTGCTTGAGTGCCCAGTGTTGCCACAGACTTCACAAGTCATATGAGAATCCATAGGCAGAGTAGTGGTGGCCATGGCAGCCTTCTCGCTGGCGTAGTCATCCAATCTGTTCATAAGAAGATCCAACTTGGCAGTAATCATGTCTGATTCCTTGACAGTATGAGTACCCCTCGGTCGTGGTTGGAGTCTTTCATCACTCCACCCTTTGTTGGAAACCATCTTCTCAATGAGTGATTTAGCATTATCAACAGTGAGTGAGAAGAATGCTCCCTGAGCAGCAGCATCAATATGGTCTCGGGCTGTCGGAGTCAACCCATTATAAAAGCTTTGAAGAATAAGTCAATCCTCCATCCCATGGTGAGGACAGGCCAGGACATACTCCTGAAGCATTTCCCAAGCCTCTGGAATAGATTCACTTGCTGCTTGCTAGAAACCAGAAATTCTCCCACGAAGAGCATTGGTTTTACCCAGTGGGAAGAACTTCTTGAGAAATGCCTCTGAACACTTACTCTAAGTGTTAATAGCATCACGATTAGCATAGAACCATTGCTTGGCTTTCCCCAGGAGAGAGAATGGAAACAGCCTTAGACGGACAGCATCCATATTTGCACCCCTGATGATGAAAGTGCTGCACAGCTCTAGGAATTGCTGCAAATAAACATTGGCATCCTCATTTGGCTTGTCACAGAATGGGCTAGCCGGTAACATAGTGATTAGACCCGTATTGATCTCAAAATTTTCAGTCCCCATTGCCACCTCAGGGCCTTGCAGCACCTGGTCAGCAGAAGGAGCTAAGTACCCACGAAGTGTCTTCTGGGCCATAGCATTTGACGTGGATGGTACAAAGGAAGCTGGTTCGCTTTCCGGACGAGTACGACGAGGTGAGTCGAAATGAATTCGAGCTCTCCTCACAAGTGACTCGGGATATTCAGTGAAATTCTCCGGTAAGTCAAAACCAGTCATACACTACCTATCTTCAGCATCCAAAGATAAAATAAGACAATCAAGGTTAGCCTGCATTGAGAGTTGTCCTAACCTACTCATAGTTTATAAACAGATGCAAAGCATAGTCATGATAATCCTGTGCCTTCCTCGGCAACGGCGCTAGAAATGCTTGTTGGCATTTCTTAGCGTCATCACTTTAAGAACAGATCTGGAATCCATCATTAGTGGCAACACCAAGAAAGGCCTTGTAGGCACCTCTTAACGTCACAACTAACGACGCTGAGTCAGCGTGAACATCAAGACTTGCCAAAGGTTAATCTAAACGATCATGAACGGATCCGCAAGTGCACAGATAAACCATTGTAGCATTTCCCCAAGGAAGGAGAATATTCCAAGGGTATCGTATCCGTGGAAGGCAATGGCGGATATCTTAGACTTATGCTTTTGCACTGAATGTAAACTAAGAGATAGATATAGGAAACAACAAACTCAAAGGCAGGGGTAAGATAAAAGATATAAAGGGTAGTGTGACACACACACTTAGATCTACCTCTACTCTAGCACACTACGGCTTAGGGGGAACATACGAGTTAGCTCAAGGTTCTAATGTACTAAACATACAAAGCTAGAAGATACAGGAGATAGGCATGAGTATTGCATGAGAGGGTAAGGTTCAGCACCTAGGTACAAACGGGGAGCTAGCCCGCGACGACCAGCACTCTGCAAAACTAGACTTTAGACTCCTACAGCAGGTACCCCAACGCGGAGGGTTACAAAGGATCAAACAGTTGTCACCACTGTGGACCTACCTCTATCGTTACGGGGGGTATGCTCATAACTAACATAGCCAGACAACTCAGGCACCATGCCTACATTGCTGCTAGACTCCACCCGGCCCGGACTATTGTGACCCAGTGTGAGAGCCACCAGAAGACTGGTCAACTTAGACCGAGTACCGTAGCTTGAACACAAACCTCATGCAACACTCTCATGCCATCTAACAAGATCAACTAAGGCTAGACATACAAACGGATATGAACTCTCTTATGCCTAGTTAATAAGATCAAAGGGTCGTGTTCGTGATGAACACAAGCCTCTAACTTATGAACAAACACATAAGGAATGAGTTTATCACCCTTCAAGTGGATCAAAAGGTAGTGTTCACGAAGAACATGAGCCTCTAAATGATGAACAGAGGATGAACTCAAGAACATATCAAGCATATGATCTATCATGACTTTATATGAAATAGCTGAATAACTGAAGTAGATCAAAGTCATACAATGAAATAAAGATAAAAGAGAACTCATACCTAGACTCCAAAGAAGACTTGGAACCTGAAGAAGAGCTACTCTAGCCTACCCCCTAGCCTTGGAAACTAAAAGTGAGAGGAGAATGAGAGAGTGGTGTGTGGGAAATGGGAGCCCCTCCCCTTCTATTTATAGGCAGGGACAAGGCTTGCTCGGAGCACCAAATGACCTCGAAACACCCGGGAGTGAGGCAATGGACCAATGAGCAGCTGCCACGTGTAGGGGCCAGATGGGGTGCCACTAAGGCAGTTCGGCCGATCTTAGGATCGGCCGGCCCCCTAGGGCGGCCCCACCTGGTGTGCTTCCTCTGGGTGGCTACCCTATGGGCCCTTTGATCCTCCCCCGGTGCATGGCTTGATTTGGTATCCGAGGTGGGCCCTTTGATCCATGTGAAGTCCATGTGGCGTCCTCTGATTCGTCGGTGAGTGCCTCCCTTGGATCAATGACGTGGAATGCCATGTGTTTCCTTGGTGGCAGCCACCTCCTCAGCTGAGTTGGCATGGTTTCTCCATAGAATGTGGGTTTCCATCTCTTTTAAGGGGTATTTCACCTACATACGAATAATCTCCAAGGACAAGTGGAACTACATTATTCAAACCAAAATGCAAGTAAATAATGCATATGCCTCCATTTATGTGAGGATATTGAGGGCTGAAAGTGGTACTTAACAGCCATCAACAATGAGACGGGCCGACAACATCAGTCCGACCTGTTGTGCCATCGCACTAGCCGACCTCTTCAGCACCCAGAGCTCACCACAACCACTGCATGCGGGCACCGGGCAACATTGCCGACATCTTTGGCGTCTCGGGCTCAGCACGACTCCAGGTCGCGTCACCGCTACCTCGACAGGTCGGCACGACTCCAGCTCGCGCTGACAACAGCGTTCCGACCTCGGCCATGACTCGGCAAGCTAAGTGTTATTTTCAATTAAATATTTTACATCTTCCGTATCTTTCGTTGATCGTCTTGGATTCTCCATGCCTCCGTGACTTTCATCGACCTGCTCTACATGTTTTTTTCCTGCTCTCCCGACCCCTCCCCCTCCCCCTCGACATGCTCGGGGTCTTGGCCATACCAATCCATGGGTCGCCGGACCTAAGGGGTTAAAATTTACTTATGTGTGTTCTTTCTTTAACCATCTATTACTCGTTATGAGCATTCATTGTTTTATGGTTGCAAGACCTTACCCCCGCGTGCCACCTACACCTAAGCCTCCTTGTTGTGCCGTGTAGCATGGTAAGTCATCCTCTCCATGAGCAGTGGTTAGTGGGGTTGATACATTGCAACTGCAAAGCTTTCGAGTCCGCATTATGCGTGCCTAGCACGATAAGGGGAATGCTTTCTTCACAAAAAAGCAACATGTGCCTGTTGATATTTCCTAACGTTGCTACTAACGACGCCGAGTTAGAGCGAGCATCAAGAACATCTGGGTACACCGACGAGTACGAATGAATCCGCAAGCACACGGAAATACCGCTGTAGCACTAGAACCAAAGGATGGTGAGACAATCTATCGGGCATCAATCCAAGGAAACACTTCCTGAGGGGCTTAACTCTCGAGATGGATCCGATCGTTGTGGATCTCGCTTCGGGCATCAGTCCCCTGGCACTCAAAGGGCTCTACGTTGTACCCGGGCGCGGAGGAGTATGAAGGGTCCAACGGCTGTCACTACCGCGGCCTACCTTTATCCATACAGGGGCCACAGGGCATTCGAAGGATAGCCCGCAGTCCAGACACCACGTCTGCACCACCGACTACTACTAGAGGACGGTTACATCTGTCGACCCGTAATAATGCAAGAGAACTCCGTACAAGGACGAAGCAACGAACCTGCGAGAACGGCTCAGATCATACTGGTCTTTGACTTATATTGTGACAGGAAGGTTTGGATGCAAACTAGATCCAACACTCTTACTAAGCTAAACATGATCAAACATGCAAACAGATACTTGAACTAATGCACTAACTCTAAAGGATCAAAGCAACGTGTTACAAAGAACACAAGCCTCTAAATCATGAACGAGCTAATAACACAAGAACATATCATTCAATACATGAATTCCACTTTAGTCTAAGTAAGAAATGTCGAAATACTCACTTTAGTCTAAATGAAAAACAAAGACATGCATGAGACCCCCATCTCAATCCTCACTCCTACTCTATCTCTCATAATCCTAATCCAGATCTCACCTCATCTCCACTCCACCAAATAGAGGTGAGAATCACCTCACATAAGCAGAATGGGAGAGAGGGAGAGCTACACAAGGGAGGAAGTGAAGGCGTGAGAGCTTGGAAGGTGTGTTGGAAATGGGGCCCCTGCCCTTCTATTTATAGGCAAGGGGGTCTGAAGCTCTGAGGCTCAAAGTGCTCCAAAACACCCCGGGATGTAGCTTAGGACCAATGAGGAGCCGACATGTGCAAGGCCACGATCAGCCGACCAAAGGTCAGTTCGGTCGATCTTGGGGGCCACGTGTCCTAGTGTGCTTCCTCTCGCTGGCTGGTATGTGGGTCCCATGATCTATCCCAGGTGCATGACACATTTGGAGTCGGTTTGCTTGTTAAGTGGGCCCTTGGATCCATGTGATGCTGACGTGGCAGCGCGTGATTCGTTAAGAGTGGTTCACATGGATTGATGAGGTCAATGATCCAGGGGAATCTCTTGCGGCAGCCTCTCATTGGCTAGAGCCTGAATGACTTGGATCAAATGTGCATGAATTCCCCTCATTATTATGCTAAACAGCTGCATTCAAATAGACATCGACACTTCTGGAAATGATTAGTTTAAGCTCCTATTCTAGTGTGGATGTGCCATACATGTGCTAAAATGCAGGAGTTGACGACCATAAAAAATGGTACTTAACAGCTGTCAACACACCCCCACACTTGACCTTTGCTCGTCCCGAGAAAAGGGAAAACAAGATCAAGCGGGTCATGCATACCAAAGGAATGGAACAAGCATAAGAGATATTCCAAGTCATACATTGCCCCTGTGAACTCTGTAGAGTGGCTATCATGCCTTCTTGGGTGATTGAAAGGCAGAACAACCATGAATCGAGTCACTTATGCATCTGAGGACAAACATCTTGGGGTTTTGCAATGTTTTATATAAATAAAGCTCTTAGCAGCATCCTCATTTGATTCTCTGGGATCACTCAATGTGTATATGTCCTCACCAAGGCATTAAGTTGCCTTTCTTCAATCCTACTTCTAAGGATGGTTTATGTGGATCTCAGGGTAGGATAAGAGAAGAAGGCATACTTGTATCACACATATTGCAAAGTCAAAGACTGGATCCAAGGAGAAATTCCAACAACACAGCCGGATCAAGATGTGCACTAATGGTGTAATGGTGGATATGGTAAGGTGGACACCATATCCGGAATGGGTGCTAGTTATTACCATATATGATATACAGGGATAAATGACTCCTTCGCATGAATCTCTCTCTTTATGATAAACACTTGTGAGGACATGGCAATCTCTTTTAGTGGACCTTCATGTGCCCACATATTTTTCAAGGGCCTTCATGTGTCCCTCTTTTTTTATATAGCCATGCCTCTCTTGTGAAATAACTTGAGAGGAGAGAGATATCGATGCACACAATGGAGTAACTTATGGATGAATGGTACAATGCTAATCTCCAGGTTAGAGGCTTAGCAAAGGGAAATAAAATGGTGTGCACATGGATCTTGATCACAAGAGTACGATAAGAATTCTCATACAGGTCACTGAATTTGACAAAGCTCATCGCAATAACAAGCAGCATATGAGTATAAGGTTTTCACTAAGAGCATCATATGGCTTTGGTAGGACAGGGGCATATCAAAGAGGAGCTTGCAAGAGGTTCTATTATTTTCAAAAATAAATAACCCAAGAAAGTTTGCACATTAGAGCAAAAAATCATATCATCAAGCCATATCATACTCATCAATTACTTAGAAAAACATGATGTCCTTAAGACGGATATTGTTCACAGGCATCAAGATAAACAACTGGGAATATCACATATGCAAGTCAACCCAGGCATCAAATGAACAGGGTAAGCACAGCATGAACCTCCGAGTTTTGGTTATATGAAATCAATGATCATGGATCATAAAACTCAGGACGAAAGAGTGAGATGGAGAGTGCACATACCATCACTTCTGAAGGATATGGGGATCAAGTAAGACCAGTGGTGAGTTGACTGACCTGTGGGGCAGCTGGCTCACTCTAGTTTACCCCGTCCCTTATCATGAAAGCATTGTCGATGTTGTGCAGCCCCTATGCGGGAGTTCTTGAGCGGATATGTCGGTGATGAGCTTGAGAGAACTCCCCCACACTAGTGTTTGTGCCTGATGTTGTTCTTCAAATCACAAGTGGAAACAAAAGATGGACTCTGCTGATTTGAAAACCATAGAGCCTTTATTCGAATTCAAATATTTTTATTTTTTTTATTTGTCACCATATCATTTGCCCAAATGAGGTTAGATCAAGGTTACACTTCATAAACAAAAAAGGTATACTTACCTTTACCTCCTTCGTATGCCATGCAAAATGAATCTGATGCCTTGACTTACCTTCCCATCGGAATCTAGCTCAATGACTTACCCATTCAGGTTTGATGATTTGCTGCAGGGGTTAGTTCACATCCATGCAACCGAGATCCATGATAGCACAACTCTAAGGTTCATTAGTCAAAAGTCAACACCAAGTCTTGTTTTGATTGAAGAAGACAATTTTTAACCCAAGGACCACGCTTGATTTAAGAATAGTCTATGGATGCACATTCGAAGAGATCATTTGAATGATGCATTCAAACCATAGAGTATATGAACACAGATAAAGGAAGCATGCAAGCATGATCAAGCCATTTTCAAAGGGACATAAGCATGAGCACATGATGGTGAACCTTGGGCAACTTCCCGGGAGGGCTCTATTTAAAGTCAAAAGCAGGACTTACCTAGCTAATCGGGCAAGATGAAAGAGCCAACACCATCTTCACACTAGGGTAAGAGTTGGCAGGAGAAGAACTTTACTTGGGATGCTCTCATACCTCCCCCACACTTGAAATTTGCATTGCTAGGCAACATAACTCAAGTGTGCAAAGATCAAGCTTCCTTTCTCAAATGTTCCCTCACCAAAACTTCCCAAGATGTTGTAGGTGATGTAACTCACATGTTCCTACGCCTCACATGTTCATCTTTATTTTTAATCTTCACCTGAAAGGTTAGTGACCGAAAATATACGAAGGACAACTTATCCTAAAAACATGCTCCTGCTTTTATTCGAAAGGGAAATAAAACCTATGCTAATCCAGGCTATCTCCTGGTAGTGCTTTGTTTAATGTCATAAGATCGGCCATGGGAGATTTCTCTTACAGCCATCATTGGTGGTGTCCTTCCCGTCTCACCACCAATCATTGATGTATCAGTGAAGCTTTAGCTGCAAGGTTAGTGCATATATGCAACACGAGTCCAAAAGATGGTAAAGCAAAAGGCAAACATGGCCATCCTAGGAAAACTGAGACAGGTCCTAGGGTGACCACGGGACTCAAGAAGCTATAGCACAACAAATAGTGAACCTCGGTGATAGAAAGGTGAGCACAAAAGCAGTGCTCTCAGAGTGAAAAATGATCTCCAAGTGAGATGAACTCAGGAACATACCTCGAGAAAGGATAGAATGAAACCTCTATAGACCAGTTGTACATTCAACAGTTAGGACCCTCGTGAGGAGTAGGTATCTCTCAACTCACCCTTACCTTATGTACGAAGCTTAGTGTTCCATCGAAGTGATAAGACACCCAGCACTCCAACCTAAGCTTCCAACAGGAGGTTATAGATAAACTGAAAAGCTCAGCTCCCATTGGGCATCGATCAAGTCAAGGTGTGTGATAGGAAAATGGTATTTCCCTTGACTGATCGGCATCGATCGATCATCGAGTTTAAGATGAACAGTGGATTCACTCGATGCGATTGTTAAGTGATCATGCTCCCCTGGTCCGATAGGTGAATCCCACAGATTAATAAGCAAGGACCAGTGCCTTAGCCCGAACTTCAGTGCAAAGGCACCTCAGCATGAGCCTAGATGTAGGAACATGATATGCCTATTGTGCTTCCCTCAGGAGATCATAATTGGGATCAAACAAGTCATCCTGGCCAGGAATGACTGTTGTTTCCCAATTATTTTCTCTATCCTCCCCTCGAGACAAGGTCTCGGGGAGAAGATCTAAGAAGAGGCACGAGAGGGGAACCTAAGGACAGGATTTGCACTGGGCATCCTTTCCCTTAGATTCATGCTATTCAGGATTGGTATCTTCAACCATAGCTTCGAAAGATTGGATATGAAAGATCGATCTCAGCTAATGATAGATTTGGGTGGCTTAACATTTTCTCTGATCGGAACTTCGTTGGACGGGATACAAGGGGAGCTGAAATCCTGAAGGTTTTCCACGATCTCCTTCCCCTCGTCAGGGTCCACAAGCACAAACGAGCCTCCGAGAGAGCATCAAGCTGCATGGCATTGTCCTTCCGCAACCCATACCAGAAGTGTTGAAGCAACATCCAGTCGGGGATGTCGAGGACTGGTCAATCTTCCACCAAAGAGGCGAAATGATTCCATGCCATTCCCAGAGATTCCTTCTTACCTTGCTTGAAACTGAGAATTTTTATCCTTAATGAGATAACACGTTGCGGTGGGAAGAATCAGGAGCAGAAAGCTGCTCTCAAACTCTCCCACGTAAGGTAGTCTCTATCAAAACAACGATGCCAATCCCTTGCTACCCCGGAGAGGGATAGCGGGAGAAATCTCCTCTTAAGAGCATCTGGTGATACCCCAGTTTTACACTGAGTTTCAATCAAACGCTCAAAGTCTCTCACATAGTCAAAAGGGTTCTCATGAATTAACCCCGAGAAGTAATGTTCCTGAATTAGCTTCATGAGAGAGGGGGCAATCCAATAGCCATATGAAAGAGTAGGTTCTAACGATGATGGCTCTAGAGATTCACTCCTAGTGGGTGAAAGGTGTTTACAAGGATAACCTTCCATGGATAACGGGGTTAGGGATAGAAACAAAAAAGGAAAAGATAAAAGATACGAGGATAGACTGGTCCGAAGATTAACAACAACCGTCCCCGGCAACAGCGCCAGAAATGCTTGTTGATATTTCTTAACGTCACTACTAATGATGCCGAGTTAGAGTGAGCATCAAGAACATATGGGTACACCGATGAGTACGAATGAATCCGCAAGCGCACGGAAATACTGTTGTAGCACTTCCCCAGGGAAGGAGTATTCCAAGGGTTTATCGAACCAAAGGACGGTGAGGCAATCTATCGAACGTCTATCCAAGGACACCAAGCTATTGCTAAGGTAGGTTGTTAGAAGCACTTCCTGAGGGGCTTAACTCTCGAGATGGATCCTATCGTTATGGATCTCCCTTCGGGCACCGGTCCCCTGGCACTCAAAGCACTCTAGGTGGATCCGACCTGTCTGGCTCTATGTTGTACCCGAGCGCGGAGGAATACAAAGGGTCCAATAGCTGTCACTACCGCGGCCTACCTCTATCTATACGGGGGCACAAGGCATTCGAAGGATAGCCCGTAGTCCAGAAACTACATCTGCACCACCGACTACTACTAGAGCACGGTTACGTCTGTCAACCTATAACAATGCAAGAGCACTCCGTACAAGGACGAAGCGACGAACCCGCGAGAATGGCTCAGATCATACTGGTCAATGTTGGTATTTCTTAACCTCACCACTAGTGGCGCGTCTAGCGTGAGCGTGTAAGGAACACCCGGGTATACTGACGGGTGCGAACGAATCCGCAAGTGCACGGATACACCATTGTAGCACTTCTCCCTAGGAGTATTCCAAAGGGTATCGAATCCAAGGAACGGTATGGGATACTCTACGAGTGACTATCCAAGAACACACGGTCCCTGCTGAGGTAGGTGAGTGATGTGGAGTCTCCTGTAGGTTCTCAACTCTAGAGAGGAACAAGCTCGGATAAGAATCTCGCTTCGGACACCGGCCCCTCCTGGCTATAATAGTTGGTTCACGGCAAATGGTTGCCTACACGCTGTATCCGAACGTGGGGGATTTCAGAGGGTCCAACGGCTGTCACTACCGCGGCCTACCCCAAGACAAACCGTGGGATACAGGGCATTCGAAGGATAACCAGCAGTCTAGACACCACATCTATACCGCCGACTACTACTATAGCACGGCTATGTCTGACATCTCGTAGAAACACTATAGCACTCCATATAAATACGGAGCGACGAACCCGCGAGGTTGAGCTAGACCGTACTCGTCATTGAATCGATTCGCGCGAGGAAATATGATTGATAATTGATCTAAATCAGATATGTATGAGCTTCAAGATATTCTAATAGACGGGCAACCACACAAAAGGAATGCAAACTTATGCGCTTATAACAGAAGATCAAGGGTTGTGTTCGTGAAGAACACGAGCCTCTAACTTATGAACGAACGCAACAGTATGAATAACTTGCTCGTCAACTAGATCGAGGAAGCACGTTCATGAAGAGCGTGAGCCTCTAAATGATGAACGAACGAGGAACTCAAGAATAATTCACCCATGCATGAGAGCCACTTTAGTCTAATCAGAAAATACTGAAATACTCACTTTAGTCTAAATGAAGAACAGCATCGCTCACGAGGTACAAGGGGACGATGGATGATGAACGGATCATCACCACCTCACCTCTACTCATCCACACACTCCCTCTCTACCTAGCACCACCTAGTCTAGATCCTCCACACACACACTCATGGTGGGATGAGGTTTCACCTCCACCAAGAGAGAATTAGAGGGGGAGAAAGAGGCAAAGGTGAGAAGTTGCTTCAAATGTGTTCATCCTCTTCTTACCTCCTCCTCTCCTATTTATAGGCTGAGCAACCGGCATGGAAACACCCCAAACACTCCAGGGATAGCTTTTGGGACCAATGCGCAAGCACCACGTGGAAGGTCGGGATGAACCACCCTTAAGGCAGTTCGGCCGATCCTAGGGGTTGGCCGACCCCTAGGTGGCGCCATTCGTGCTGTGCTTTCTCCAAGAGGCTGGTAGGTGGGCCCCTTGGTCGGTTCCTGGTGCCCACGTGATTTGGAGCCGGTTTAGGCGCTATGGTGGGCCATGGGATCCATGTGATACCTGCATGGTGACTTTTGATTCGCCGAGGCCTCCTCTCTTGGATTGGTGATGTCATAGATCCAGGGGATGCTTGCATGCAGCCCCTCATTGGCTGAGCCTGATTTGCTAGGATCATGAGAGTGTCTTTTCTCTCCATTTCTTATGCTAAACACCTGCATTCAACTTAGGATGGCCACTTGTGGAAATTGTTAGTTTAAACTCCTATTCTAATGTGGATGCATAGTTCTTATGACAAAATGCAGGGATTGACTGCCTTAAATTAGGTACTTAATAGCCGTCAAAAACTCCCCCACACTTGCCTTTTGCTCGTCCCGAGCGAAAGGGAAAATCACATGGGTTTAAACCAAAGGTATAAAACAAGCATAGGAGTTATTCCAGGTCATACCTTGCTCTTGTGAACTCTGTGGCGTGGCTACAATGCCATCTTGGGTAGCTTATAAGAGGAATGACCATGAATCAAGTTTCTTAAGCACCTGTTGGTCAGCACTTGGGGTTTTCTTAATAATTTTTTAAAAGAAAATTCTGCTCTGCTCTCCTTATTTGATTCTCTCGGATCGCTCAATGTGTAAGTGTCCTCACCAAGGCGTGGTTGCCTTAAATTCACCCTACTTCTAATCATGGCTTATATGGAGCTCAAGGTAGGATATGAATTGTACAGCATACTTGTATCACATATTTTGCAAAATCAAATACCGGATCCAAAGAGAAAAGTAAATCATACAGTCAGATCAAGATGTGCACGTGCATGGATATGGCGAGTATGGTAAGATGGATACTAGGCCCGGAATGGGTGCTAGATATTACCATACATATATGATGAACATCGGTTGATGGTAAGGTAGACACTAGCCCGGAATGGACACTAGTTATTACCATCTAAGTTATGGAACTCCTTGTTGGCGTTTCTTAACGTCACCACCACTGGCGCACTAGCGTGATCGTGTAAGAAACTCCCGGGTACACTGATGAGTGCGAACGAATCCGCAAGCGTACGGATACACCGTTGTAGCACTTCTCCCTAGGAGAATGAGTATTCCCGTCGGGTTTCGTTCCTAGGACGGAGAGTAACCAGAGAGGGTCTATCCAAGGACACCAGCTTTCGCTGGGATAGGTCGGGATACAAAAAGCACTTCCTTAAGGAACTTAGCTCTCAAGATGTATTCTGTCAGGTCTCAGTCATCCCCGCAGGGCGACAACACTCCAAGGTGCTGGCATGCGAGCCCAACTCAGTAGGCGACGTAGAGGGTTGACAAAGGGTCCAACAAGCTGTCACCACTATGGCCTACCTCTACGCTATGATCGTACGTGGTCTTCGCAGGAAAACCAGGGCCTAGACACCACGTCTGTACCCCAGATAAATACTATAGTGCGGTTACGTCTGTCGACCCGCAAACTACACTATAGCAACCATATAGATACGATCCCACGAACAAGGGAAAGACCGGAATCAGATCATATCATTGAACTGGGAGCAGAAAGGAAACTATGGATGCAGCTAAACGAGATACAGCGGACTTACTTAACTAAACAGGATCAGAGCATGCAAACATGTAAATGAACTACGGCTCTGGCTCTAAAGGATCGAAGCCTTGTGTCATGAAGAACACAAGCCTCTAACTTATGAACGAGCCACGAACACAAGAACAAATCAATCATGCATGATGTCCACTATAGTCTAAATAAGAAATGCTGAAATACTCACTTTGATCTAAATGAAGAACAAGCATCCATGAGGACATCAACTCACTCCTTACCCCTACTCTACCTCTCAACTAATCCTAATCTAGATCTCTCCTCATCACCATTCTACCACATAGAGGGGAGAATCACCTCTCATGGGCAGAATTGGAGAGAGGGAGAGAGAGCTACAAAAGAGAGAAGTGGAACTTGAGAGCTTGGTGGTGTGTGTGAAATGGAGCCCCTCCCCTCCTATTTATAGACAAGGAGGAGGCTTGCTCCGGGGCTCAAAGTGCCTCTAAACACCCGAGAATGCAACCAAGGACCAATGAGCGAGCAGCACGTGGACGGGGAGGATCAACCGACCCTAGGTTGGTTCGGCCGATCCTAGGGTCGGCCGAAACCCCAGGCTAGCCTTCTGGCTTGTCCTTCGTCTGGCTCGCTTCCATGTGGGCCCTAATGCCTCTCCTCCATGCATGGCACGTTTCCTGGCGGTTTAGTTGGCAAAGTGGGCCCATGGATCCATGTGATGCTGACGTGGCAGTGTATGATTCGTCGAGAGTCCCTCACATGGATTGGTGACGTCATGGATCCAGGAGAATCCATGTGGCAGCCCCTGATTGGATAGCATTTGAGTGCCTTGGATTGGAGTGGAGTGAAAGTGCATTGATTCCTTCCATTTCTTATGCTAAATACCTACATTCAAATAGACATCGACCCTGGTGGAAACTATGAGTTTAAGCTCCTATTCTAGTGTGAATGTGTTACTCATGCTTAAATTTGCAGGAGTTGACAGTCATAAAAATGGTAAATATCGACCGTCAACACTCCTTTTTGCATGGCCATCTCTCTCCTATTTCTCCTTTATTTTGGACATGGGCTATTCTTTCTTTCCTCTCTTTTTTTTCTTTTCATCATGCTTTTGACCATGTGTCTCTCTTTTCTTTTCTCTTTTTTTTCTTCTTTTTTTTATAGCCCATGTCTCTTTTAAAGGACACTTTTGGAGAGAGAGGTCACACCACATATGGAGCTTCATTTTTATGAAATGGATGAATGATACAATGCTAACTTCCAGTGTAGAAGCATAGCAAGGGAAAAAAGGATGGTGTGCACATGAATCTTGATCATGAAAGTAATGAAAAGAATTCTCACAAGGGTCACAGGATTTTTGAAAGCTCAATGCAATGACCAGCAGCATATGACTATAAGATTTTCAACTATAAACATCATATGGCTTTGGTAGGACTGTGGCATATCAAAGAGGAGCTTTGCAAGAGCTTTTTTTTTGAAACAAAATTATCCCAAGGGCTAGAACCAACAGAGTTAAGATCATGTCATCAAGTCATATCTCACTTGTCAATTACTTAGATAAGCATGTTGTCCTTATGACGATATTGTTCACAAGCCTCAAGGTTATAAACGAGGAATAAAACTTAAGCATGTCAACCCTAGGTATGGAGTAAGCATTACCATAGATTTCTTGAGTTGATTTATGGAGAATTTATCAAACATGAGCATACAAACTCAGAAATCATGGTTAAACGAGGAGGAGATGCAAACCAGCACTGGTTTCTGTGTGGACCAGACGGGGGTTCCTGTGATGCGCACGAATGCATGTCCCGTTCAGGTTCTCTAAGCGTAGTCGATCGCAAGCGTTGTGTGAACATAGTGTGGGTGCAACAATAATCTGTTGTGTTCGCGTCTAGAGAGTGCAGCTCTCCCCCACACTATTTTGTACCTGGGTGCAGTTCTTTGATACAAACAAAAACAAAAATAGCTGACACACATGTGACTCAACCGGGTTACATGACCGGTGGAGCCAAAATTATTTATTCAAGTTCACTAAGGAAATAGGCGCTTACACAAATGATGGAAATAAAGGAAATGATTGGAAGGGAAATAAATTAAACCTAACTAAGCGCCTATAAGGGAAATAAAAGCAGGGCATGGCCCTCTACTCAGCATCATAGAGGTCCTCGTGCCCCGTGGCCACAAAGAGGCGCCTCATCTTGGCGCACAGGCCACGGCGAAGGTCGCGGAGGTCATCCCTAAGCTCAGCGAGATCCACCTTCTGTTCTGCACTGATGGTCTTCAGCTCCTCGCACTCACTGCCTAGTTCCTCCACTAGTGGGGTCATCCTGGCTGCAGTGGGAGTCTTAGGAGATTGCTCGGGCGCCTGAGTCCTCTCCCCCAACTTCCTGGATGCCCGTGGTGTGGAGCTGTTGCCCAACTCAAATTCTTCATTGGTCTCCTCCAAGGTCGAAGGTGCACAGTTGTTCTTCCTATTGGTGCTATCCGGGCTAGCGAACCTAGGCTTCCCAGGCTGGGAAACTGGTGGAGGCAGTGATGGTACAGCAGGGGCCGAACGGCCTCTTACTCCTGAGGCTCATGGAATGTCGAGTCGAGGCGGTGGAACCACCAGAGGCGGCGGAGTTGCCATGGGTCATGACCGGACATCTGCCTTCCTCTGGTAGGGGCTGCTGGCACACCCCTGTGGCTTTCTCGCTTTTCCGGGCGAGGCAGATCGGCCGGAGGTGCATGGAACCGGGGGTGTGAAGGGCGGAACAGCCATCCCCTTAACCTCTGAAGTTCCGTCGATGGCAGTCCTCGGTCCTTTTGGTTCCCAACCGGAGGACGAGAGGCGAGCGGCGGCACCTCAAAGATGCACGCGACCTCCATAGGTGCTACCCCCGTGGGAGATGCAGCAATGGCAGGGACATCCCCCTTGGCAGGTTCACCGGAGGAGGGTGCCGTGACGAAGGGGACAAGGCTTTTGTCGGCCATGAGGATGCAGTGATGGCTTGCGAGGGTGGTGAGCAGGGAAGGCAAGGGTTCTGTGCAACGTAAACTCTGTCACGCGGCGAGGAGAGGGTTTCTGGAGGACGAAGGAGTGCACATGAGAAACACGAGAGGCGGCGGCGACCCTTGTGGGTCGGCCGACTTAGGGGGTCGGCCGAACCCATCTGGGCTCCGCTGGGCCTCTGCTTCGGCGTGTGGGCTCCGGCGGGGCTCAGGGTCTTTGGGTCAGGTGTCCCACCAATTCTAAGGTCAGAGGCTTCAGCAAGGGCTAAAATGAGATTTTAGGCATATAATTGCCTTCTACTCCAAACAACTTTACTTAAACCTCTTTATATTTTGGTATCTCAACTTGGGGGTTTTACCTGGACTCATACCTGAATGAAGAGTTATTGTTGCCCTGTTGCTTATCGTCCATTTTTTCTGATGATATCCTCCTACTCTGCCCTGTGGTCCTCCTTGCAGGTTTCTTTATGATAGGATGTATTTTTCTTCCTGCATGGTTAGTGCGTATGTACGATGCAAGCTGTATATATGGTGTAACAGAGGTGATCCTCACAACCATCCTAAGGAGACTATGATGGGTAACCTTAGGAGGAAAGCGCATCTAACAAGGCTACAACACTACGAATGAGAAATGATAGAGGTGATGGAGTTGAGCACAAGATCCGGGCCTAAAGCCTAGAGTGCTCTAAGAGTGAAGCTTTCACCTCTGGAAACAAAACTCGAGAATGATCAGACCCCAGATTGAGTGAGTGAAAATTTATGGGTCGAACGAACATTCGAGCAGTGGATCGAAAGTGACGAACTTGCTAGTTCATCCTCTCCTTGGATTGACAAAGGTTCTCACCCTCACCTAAGTGGGATGACATGTAAGTTAACCCAAGCTTCCAACGGAAGTGTAAGAGATAAGTATATAACCACACTCCCGCAGGGCATCGATCAGGTCAAGAAGTAAAGAGTAGGATTTACATCTACTAGACTTGATCCGCATCGATCTTAGCTGAATTTAGGATAACGAGATGGATTGCTCAGCTAGACCTGGTATACTATCGTGCTTCCGTAAGCCAAGGATATGGAAGTTTCACAGCGCTAAAAGCCCGCACCTTGGCCTAACCCTCATTGTGGTGGCACTTCGGATTGAGCCTTGACATGAAGCATGAAAAACATCCATCGTGACCTCTCCTGGAGAGTTGCGGACAACGTTGAAATGATCGTCCTCGCCAGGAACGATTATTCTTCCTCGACTGCTCCTCTCCTCCTTCCCTCGAGACTAAGTCTCGAAGGCCAGGTTTTAAGAGAAGAAACGATAGGGGAATCTAGGCACAGAACTTGCACTAGGTGCTCTTTCCCATAGATTCCTGCCAGTTAGGAGTAATATCTTCGACCAGAGCATAGAAAAATTTGGCATGAAAGCTCGGGCTCTCTCAAAGATGGACTTAGGCAACTCGACATTTTCTCGTTTGGTGACCTCGTCACTTGAGTCAGGTGGGGAACTAAAATCTTAGATTTCTCCTAGAATTTCCAATCTGTGTTCTGGCTCTAAGAGCACAAAGGCGCCTCCCGAAGCGGCATCAAGCGTCATGCCACAATCCTTTCGTAAACCAAACCGGAAATGCTGCAAGAGCACTAGGTCAGGCAGACCAAGGACTGGACAGGCTTCAACTAATGAGGCAAAACGATGCCATGCCATGCCTAAGGTTTCCTTCTCTCTTTGTTTGAAACTGAGGATCGTCATTCTTAAGGAAACGACACGCCGCACAGGAAAGAATCGAATGCAAAAAGATGCTATCAATTCCTCCCAGCGTAGGTGTCTGCAACCAAAACAATGGTACCAAGTTCTCGCTTCCCCGGAAAGGGAGAACAGAAACAAGTTCCTCTTAAGAACATCTTGTGTTGCCCCAGTTTTACCATGAGTAGAACACAGTTGCTCAAAGTCTCTTGCGTGATCATAGGGATTCTCATGACTCATTCCCGAGAAGGGTTTTTCCTCAACTAGCTTCATGAGAGATGGGTGAACCATACAAGGTGTTAAAAGAGTAGGTTGTCTCCAGAAAGTTGATTCCATGGTTTCACTCATAACGGGCGGAAGGTGTGTACAAGGATAACCTTCCTGGGATAGCGGGGGTAAAGGAAGAAATAAAAGGAAAACAAAAGATACAAGGATAGTCAGGTTCGTAGATTCTCGACAATCGTTCCCCGGTAACGGCGCCAGAAATGCTTGCTGGTATTTCTTAACCTCACCACTAGTGGCGCGTCTAGCGTGAGCGTGTAAGGAACACCCGGGTATACTGACGGGTGCGAACGAATCCGCAAGCGCACAGATACACCGTTGTAGCACTTCTCCCTAGGAGTATTCCAAAGGGTATCGAATCCAAGGAACGGTATGGGATACTCTACGAGTGACTATCCAAGGGCACACGGTCCCTGCTGAGGTAGGTGAGTGATGTGGAGTCTCCTTTAGGTTCTCGACTCTAGAGAGGAACAAGCTCGGATAAGAATCTCGCTTCGGACACCAGCCCCTCCTGGCTATAACAGTTGGCTCACGGCAAATGGTTGCCTACACGTTGTATCCGAACGTGGGGGATTTCAGAGGGTCCAACAGCTGTCACTACTGCGGCCTACCCCAAGACAAACCGTGCGATACAGGGCATTCGAAGGATAACCAGCAGTCTAGACACCACGTCTATACCGCCGACTACTACTATAGCACGGCTACGTCTGACGTCCCGTAGAAACACTATAGCACTCCGTATAAATACGAAGCGATGAACCCACGAGGTTGAGCTAGACTGTACTCGTCATTGAATCGATTCACGCGAGGAGATATGATTGATACTTGATCTAAATCAGATATGCATGAGCTTCAAGATATTCTAATAGACGGGCAACCACACAAACGGAATGCAAACTTATGCGCTTATAACAGAAGATCAAGGGTCGTGTTCGTGAAGAACACGAGCCTCTAACTTATGAACGAACGCAAAAGTATGAATAACTTGCTCGTCAACTAGATCGAGGAAGCACGTTCATGAAGAACGCGAGCCTCTAAATGATGAACGAATGAGGAACTCAAGAACAATTCACCCATGCATGAGAGCCACTTTAGTCTAATCGGAAAATACTGAAATACTCACTTTAGTCTAAATGAAAAACAGCATCACTCACGAGGTACAAGGGGACGATGGATGATGAACGGATCATCACCACCCCACCTCTACTCATCCACACACTCCCTCTCTACCTAGCACCACCTAGTCTAGATCCTCCACACACACACTCATGGTGGGATGAGGTTTCACCTCCACCAAGAGAGAATGAGCGGGGGAAAAAGAGGCATAGGTGAGAAGTTGCTTCAAGTGTGCTCATCCTCTTCTTACCTCCCCCCCCCCCTCTCCTATTTATAGGATGAGCAACCAGCATGGAAACACCGCAAACACCCCGGGGATAGCTTCTAAGACCAATGGGCGAGCACCACGTGGAAGGCCGGGATGAACCGCCCTTAAGGCGGTTCGGCCGATCCTAGGGGTCGGCCAACCCCTAGGTGGCGCCATTCGCGATGTGCTTTCTCCAGAAGGCTAGTAGGTGGGTCCCTTGGTCGGTTCCTGGTGCCCACGTGATTTGGAGCCAGTTTAGGCGCTATGGTGGGCCATGGGATCCATGTGATGCCTGCATGGCGACTTCTGATTCGCCGAGGCCTCCTCTCTTGGATTGGTGACGTCATAGATCCTGGGGATGCTTGCATGCAGCCCCTCATTGGCTGAGCCTGACTTGCTAGGATCATGAGAGTGTCTTTTCTCTCCATTTCTTATGCTAAACACCTGCATTCAACTTAGCATGGCCACTTGTGGAAATTGTTAGTTTAAACTCCTATTCTAATGTGGATGCATAGTTCTTATGACAAAATGCAGGGATTGACGGCCTTAAATTAGGTACTTAAAAGCCATCAACAAGTCCCCCACACTTGCCCTTTGCTCGTCCTGAGCGAAAGGGAAAATCACATGGGTTTAAACCAAATGTATAAAACAAGCATAGGAGTTATTCCAGGTCATACCTTGCTCTTGTGAACTCTGTGGTGTGGCTACAATGCCATCTTGGGTAGTTTATAAGAGGAATGACCATGAATCGAGTTTCTTAAGCACCTGTTGGTCAGCACTTGGGGTTTTCTTAATAATTTTTTAAAAGAAAATTCTGCTCTGCTCTCCTTATTTGATTCTCTCGGATCGCTCAATGTGTAAGTGTCCTCACCAAGGCGTGGTTGCCTTAAATTCACCCTACTTCTAATCATGGCTTATATGGAGCTCAAGGTAGGATATGAATTGTACAGCATACTTGTATCACATATTTTTCAAAATCAAATACCGCATCCAAAGAGAAAAGCAAATCATACAGTCAGATCAAGATGTGCACGTGCATGGATATGGCGAGTATGGTAAGATGGATACTAGGCCCGGAATGGGTGCTAGATATTACCATACATATATGATGAACGTCGGTTGATGGTAAGGTAGACACTAGCCCAGAATGGACACTAGTTATTACCATCTAAGTTATGGAACTCCTTTTTGCATGGCCATCTCTCTCCTATTTCTCCTTTATTTTGGACATGGGCTATTCTTTCTTTCCTCTTTTTTTTCTTTTCATCATGCTTTTGAGCATGTGTCTCTCTTTTCTTTTCTCTTTTTTTTCTTCTTTTTTTTATAGCCCATGTCTCTTTTAAAGGACACTTTTGGAGAGAGAGGTCACACCACATATGGAGCTTCATTTTTATGAAATGGATGAATGATACAAAGCTAACTTCTAGTGTAGAAGCATAGCAAGGGAAAAAAGGATGGTGTGCACATGAATCTTGATCATGAAAGTAATGAAAAGAATTCTCACAAGGGTCACAGGATTTGACAAAGCTCAATGCAATGACCAGCAGCATATGAGTATAAGATTTTCAACTATAAACATCATATGCCTTTGGTAGGACTGTGGCATATCAAAGAGGAGCTTTGCAAGAGCTTTTTTTTAAAACAAAATTATCCCAAGGGCTAGAACCAACAGAGTTAAGATCATGTCATCAAGTCATATCTCACTTGTCAATTACTTAGATAAGCATGTTTTCCTTATGACGATATCATTCACAAGCCTCAAGGTTATAAACGAGGAATAAAACTTAAGCATGTCAACCCTAGGTATGGAGTAAGCATTACCATAGATTTCTTGAGCTGATTTATGGAGAATTTATCAAACATGAGCATACAAACTCAGAAATCATGGTTAAACGAGGAGGAGATGCAAACCAGTGCTGGTTTCTGTGTGGACCAGACGGGGGTTCCTGTGATGCGCATGAATGCATATCCCGTTCAGGTTCTCTAAGCGTAGTCGATCGCAAGCGTTGTGTGAGCATAGTGTGGGTGCAACAATAATCTGTCGTGTTCGCGTCTAGAGAGTGCAGCTCTCCCCCACACTATTTTGTACCTGGGTGCAGTTCTTTGATACAAACAAAAACAAAAATAGCTGACACACATGTGACTCAACCGGGTTACATGACTGGTGGAGCCAAAATTATTCATTCAAGTTCACTAAGGAAATAGGCGCTTACACAAATGATGGAAATAAAGGAAATGATTGGAAGGGAAATAAATTAAGCGAAATAAATTAAACCTAACTAAGCGCCTATAAGGGAAATAAAAGCGGGGCACGGCCCTCTACTCAGCATCATAGAGGTCCTCGTGCCCCGTGGCCACAAAGAGGCGCCTCATCTTAGCACACAGGCCACGGCGAAGGTCGCGGAGGTCATCCCTAAGCTCAGCGAGATCCACCTTCTGTTCTGCACTGATGGTCTTTAGCCACTCGCACTCCCTGCCTAGTTCCTCCACTAGTGGGGTCATCCTGGCTGCAGTGGGAGTCTTAGGAGATTGCTCGGGCGCCCGAGTCCTCTCCCTCGACTTCCTGGATGCCCGTGGTGTGGAATTGCTGCCCAACTCAAATTCTTCATTGGTCTCCTCCAAGGTCGAAGGTGCACAGTTGTTCTTCCTGCTGGTGCTATCCGGGCTAGCGAACCTAGGCTTCCCAAGCTGGGAAACTGGTGGAGGCAGCGATGGTACAGCAGGGGCCGAACGGCCTCTTAGTCCTAAGGCTCCTGGAATGTCGAGCCGAGGTGGTGGAACCACCAGAGGCGGCGGAGTTGCCATGGGTCATGACCGGACATCTGCCTTCCTCTGGTAGGGGCTGCTGGCATGCCCCCGTGGCTTCCTCGCTTTTCCGGGCGAGGCAGATCGGCCGGAGGTGCATGGAACCGGGGGTGTGAAGGGCGGAACAGCCATCCCCTTGGCCTCTGAAGTTCCGTCGATGGCAGTCCTCGGTCCTTGGTTCCCAACCAGAGGACGAGAGGCGAGCGGCGGCACCTCGAAGATGTACACGACCTCCATAGGTGCTACCCCCGTGGGAGATGCAGCAATGGCAGGGACATCCCCCTTGGCAGGTTCACTGGAGGAGGGTGTCGTGGCAAAGGGTACAAGGCTTTTGTCGGCCATGAGGATGCAGTAATGGCTTGCGAGGGTGGTGAGCAGGGAAGGCAGGGGTTCTATGTGATGTAAACTCCGTCACGCGGCGAGGAGAGGGTTTCTAGAGGACGAAGGAGTGCACACGCAAAACACGAGCGGCGGCGGCGACCCTTGTGGGTCGGCCGACCTAGGGGGTCGGCCGAACCCATCTGGGCTCCGTTGGGCCTCTGCTTCGGCGTGTGGGCTCCGACGGGGCTCAGGGTCTCTGGGTCATTTGTCCCACCAATTCTAAGGTCGGAGGCTTCAGCAAGGGCGAAACTGGGATTTTGGGCATATAATTGCCTTCTACCCCAAACAACTTTACTTAAACCTCTTTATATTTTGATAGCTCAACTTGGGGGTTTTACCTGGACTCATACCTGAATGAAGATTTATTGTTGCCCCGTTGCTTATCGTCCATTTTTTTCTAATGATATCCTCCTACTCTGCCCTGTGGTCCTCCTTGCAAGTTTCTTTATGATAGGATGTATTTTTCTTCCTGCATGGTTAGTGCGTACGTACGATGCAAGCTGTATATATGGTGTAACAGAGGTGATCCTCACAACCATCCTAAGGAGACTATGATGGGTAACCTTAGGAGGAAAGCACAGCTAACAAGGCTACAGCACTACGAATGAGAAATGATAGAGGTGATGGAGTTGAGCACAAGATCCGGGCCTAAAGCCTAGAGTGCTCTAAGAGTGAAGTTTTCACCTCTGGAAACAAAACTCGAGAATGATCGACCCCAGATTGAGTGAGTGAAAATTTATGGGTCGAACGAACATTCGAGCAGTGGATCAAAAGTGACGAACTTGCTAGTTCATCCTCTCCTTGGGTTGACAAAGGTTCTCACCCTCACCTAAGTGGGATGACATGTAAGTTAACCCAAGCTTCCAACGGAAGTGTAAGAGATAAGTATGTAACCACACTCCCGCAGGGCATCGATCAGGTCAAGAAGTAAAGAGTAGGATTTATATCTACTTGACTTGATCGGCATCGGTCTTAGCTGAATTTAGGATAACGAGATGGATTGCTCAGCTAGACCTGGTATACTATCGTGCTTCCGTAAGCCAAGGATATGGAAGTTTCACAGCACTAAAAGCCTGCACCTTGGCCTAACCCTCAGTGTGGCAGCACTTCGGATTGAACCTTGACATGAACCATGAAAAACATCCATCGTGACCTTCCCTGGAGAGTTGCGGACAAGGTTGAAATGATCGTCCTCGCCAGGAACGATTATTCTTCCTCGACTGCTCCTCTCCTCCTTCCCTCGAGACTAAGTCTCGAAGGCCGGGTTTTAAGAGAAGAAACGATAGGGGAATCTAGGCGCAGAACTTGCACTAGGTGCTCTTTCCCATAGATTCCTGCCAGTTAGGAGTAATATCTTCGACCAGAGCATAGAAAAATTTGGCATGAAAGCTCGGGCTCTCTCGAAGATGGACTTAGGCAACTTGACATTTTCTCGTTTGGCGACCTCGTCACTTGAGTCAGGTGGGGAACTGAAATCTCAGATTTCTCCTAGAATTTCCAGTCCTTGTTCTGGCTCTAAGAGCACAAAGGTGCCTCCTGAAGTGGCATCAAGCGTCATGCCACAATCCTTTCATAAACCAATCCGGAAATGCTGCAAGAGCACTAGGTCAAGCAGACCAAGGACTGGACATGCTTCAACTAATGAGGCAAAATGATGATGTCGGTGTTTTAACCCAGCAACCTACCAAGGGGAGTACCCGAGGTAGACGTTTGTGGCCTCGCCGAGATCGGGAACTCGAAGGAGAGACACGCGGCAGACAATTTAGACAGGTTCGGGCCGCTAGGTGCGTAATACCCTACGTCATGTATGCTGCGTAACTCTGGATTGATTGGGTGTGTTTACAAGATGATGCGGATGATGAGATAGGGGTCCCTGCCTCACCTTATATAGTCCGGGAGGCAGGGTTACAAGTCGGTTGGCCAGAGGAGTACTAGTCGTGTACGGCTAGGAGTACTCTACATGGATCCAGACATGTCTAGCTTCCTAACCGAGTACTAATCCTTTGTAAGCCTTGCGCTCCACGCCAGCAGGTGCTGTGTAGCCCAAGTCGGGTAGTACCAGAGGCCCACGGAGTAGTCGGTCCTAGTACCCACCTGTGTAGTGGGCCCAGGGATGTCCGTACGACAGATGCCATGCCATGCCTAAGGTTTCCTTCTCTCTTTGTTTGAAACTGAGGATCGTCATTCTTAAGGAAACGACACACCGCACAGGAAAGAATCGAATGCAAAAAGATGCTCTCAATTCCTCCCAGCGTAGGTGGCTCCAACCAAAACAATCGTACCAAGTTCTCACTTCCCCGGAAAGGGAGAACGGAAACAAGTTCCTCTTAAGAACATCTTGTGTTGCCCCAGTTTTACCATGAGTAGAACACAGTTGCTCAAAGTCTCTTGCGTGATCATAGGGATTCTCACGACTCATTCCCGAGAAGGGTTTTGCCTCAACTAGCTTCATGAGAGATGGGTGAACCATACAAGGTGTTAAAAGAGCGGGTTGTCTACAGAAAGTTGCTTCCATGGTTTCACTCATAACGGGCGGAAGGTGTGTACAAGGATAACCTTCCTGGGATAGCGGGGGTAAAGGTAGAAATAAAAGGAAAACAAAAGATACGAGGATAGTCAGGTTCGTAGATTCTCGACAACCGTTCCCCGGCAACGACACCAGAAATGCTTGCTGGTATTTCTTAACCTCACCACTAGTGGCGCGTCTAGCATGAGCGTGTAAGGAACACCCGGGTATACTGACGGGTGTGAACGAATCTGCAAGCGCACGGATACACCGTTATAGCACTTCTCCCTAGGAGTATTCCAAAGGGTATCAAATCCAAGGAACAGTATGGGATACTCTACGAGTGACTATCCAAGGGCACACGATCCCTGCTGAGGTAGGTGAGTGATGTGGAGTCTCCTGTAGGTTCTCGACTCTAGAGAGGAACAAGCTCGGATAAGAATCTCGCTTCGGACACCGGCCCCTCCTGGCTATAACAGTTGGTTCACGGCAAATGGGTGCCTACACGTTGTATCCGAACGTGGGGGATTTCAGAGGGTCCAACGGTTGTCACTACCGCGGCCTACCCCAAGACAAACTGTGGGATACAGTGCATTCGAAGGATAACCAGCAGTCTAGACACCACGTCTATACCGCCGACTACTACTATAGCACGGCTACGTCTGACGTCCTGTAGAAACACTATAGCACTCCGTATAAATACGGAGTGACGAACCCACGAGGTTGAGCTAGACCGTACTCGTCATTGAATCGATTTGCGCGAGGAGATATGTTTGATACTATATCTAAATCAGATATGCATGAGCTTCAAGATATTCTAATAGACGGGCAACCACACAAACGGAATGCAAACTTATGCACTTATAATAGAAGATCAAGGGTTGTGTTCGTGAAGCACACGAGCCTCTAACTTATGAACAAACACAAAAATATGAATAACTTGCTCGTCAACTAGATTGAGGAAGCACGTTCATGAAGAACGCGAGCCTCTAAATGATGAATGAACGAGGAACTCAAGAACAATTCACCCATGCATCAGAGCCACGTTAGTCTAATCGGAAAATACTGAAATACTCACTTTAGTCTAAATGAAGAACAGCATCGCTCACGAGGTACAAGGGGACGATGGATGATGAACGGATCATCACCACCTCACCTCTACTCATCCACACACTCCCTCTCTACCTAGCACCACCTAGTCTAGATCCTCCACACACACACACACTCATGGTGGGATGAGGTTTCACCTCCACCAAGAGAGAATGAGAGGGGAGAAAGAGGCAAAGGTGAGAAGTTGCTTCAAATGTTTTCATCATCATCTTACCTCCCCCCTCTTCTTCTATTTATAGGCTGAGCAACCGGCGTGGAAACACCCCAAACACCCCGGGGATAGCTTCTAGGACCAATGGGCGAGCACCACGTGGAAGGCCGGGATGAACCGCCCTTAAGGCGGTTCGGCCGATCCTAGGGGTCGGCCGACCCCTAGGTGGCGCCATTCGCGCTGTGCTTTCTCCAGGAGGCTGGTAGGTGGGTCCCTTGGTCGGTTCCTGGTGCCCACGTGATTTGGAGCTGGTTTAGGCGCTATGGTGGGCCATGGGATCCATGTGATGCCTGCATGGTGACTTCTGATTCGCCGAGGCCTCCTCTCTTGGATTGGTGATGTCATAGATCCAGGGGATGCTTGCATGCAGCCCCTCATTGGCTGAGCCTGACTTGCTAGGATCATGAGAGTGTCTTTTCTCTCCATTTCTTATGCTAAACACCTGCATTCAACTTAACATGGCCACTTGTGGAAATTGTTAGTTTAAACTCCTATTCTAATGTGGATGCATAGTTCTTATGACAAAATGCAGGGATTGTGTCACACCCTGAAATTCCCGATTTCAGGATGTGAATAGGAAAAATAAATTAATAAACGATTTTCTCTCAATTTTAAAATTTTGTTAGCAACTATGTCTTTGCTTAAGGATTTTAAGGAGTTATTTAATTTTTCTAGGCAAATAAATATTTTTTCCAAAATAAAATAAATAAATAAATAAATAAATATAGGAGTTGAGTGTTGCATACATGCTGGTGCATTATTTTTGAGTGCTTGAATTCAAATTGTGTTTGAATTCAAGGTTTGTTTGAAGTTCAAAAAGCTTTAAAATAATTCAAAAGAAAATTTTCTTTCCTTCCTCTCTTCTTCTCCTGTTTTGTTGCGGCCCGTCTAGCTCAGGTCTGCTGGAGCTCCCTCGTTTCCTCGGCCCAGTCCGCCTTTTCCCCTCTTCCTTTTCCTCAGCAGCGCGCAGCCCAGCTCTTGGTGGCCCAAAAGTCCGAAAGTCCAGAGTTGCACCCCAAACTCGTTAGCTCTACTCGCTCGTCACCCTCGCCTTCTCAGCCCAGCTCCCACCACGGCCCAGCGCTGACCCGCATCGCCTTCCCCCTTGCTGCGGTCGCTGACGGGAGGGCCCCAGCCGTCATCCCCTTCCTCCGTCTGCCTCCGACCCGGACGTGCGCCGAGTCCGAGTCCGTGCTCCGCGGGCGCCGCCATTTCTTCGTGGCCCGCACGCCAAGGGAGCCCCCCTGGCCCTTTATAACCCCGCCGCCGCGTCTCCCGGCCTCACGAACCCTAACCCTAGCCCTAGCGGCCCTGTGCTCCAACACCGCCACTTGCAAACCCTAGAGCCGGCCCGCCGCCGCTGATCTCCCTGTTCGCTGGCGGTTCGTCGATGAGAAGCTGCTCCAGAGGTGCGCAAGGAGGTGAGGAAGCCCCTGGTGCCACGCGTGGTCGCCCTGGTGCCTTGTTTTTCACGTACGTGTTCGCCGGACTTGCGCCGCTGCGGAGCTCCGCCCGCCGAGCCCCTCGTCGTCGTTGTTGCGTCTCTGGTGTCCGTGCCGCCCTAGATCGGTTGCTCGCATCGCCCGCTTCGCTCCGGTGCTGTCTGCAATCACGTTTTCGCACTTCACCGGTGACTTCACCACCGCGCGCCGCCGCTCGCCGCCGCGAACGCCGCCGCTGTTCGCTCGCGCAACACCTGGGCCGCCGGATCGCCGACGGACGGCCAGGATTAGATCCAACCCCAGTCAAAACAAAACGTACCGGTCAACCCCCACCTTTGCGCCGCTGTTTTACAAAAAACCCCAAGGCTTTTAAGTTTTGCATGCCGGTCCTTCCACCATAGAAAAACCCTTACGCATAGGTCCTTTTCTTTACAGTTTGAACCCTAGGCTTTCTAGATTTAGCAGCCGAAGTCCATAGGCTAGTTTTTTGCGTGTTAGCCCCGGTGTTTACACATTTAATTATGTTTTGACCCCTGGTTTTTAGCAGTTAAGCCCCTGGAGCTTTAGTTTTCTCGCAGAAAGACCCCTGTATCTTGTTTTAGCTCTAGATTATGCGTTTTAGCTCCGTTTTTAGCGTTCTTTATGACCAAACGATTGTATCGAAGAGTAGAATAGCTTTACGTAGTTGTTTTGCTTTGTTGTTACTGTTTGGTGCATGTTTCTTATTTGTTTCTATTGTTTGCCTGTATGTGGGTGATGTGATGCGTAGTGGACAATCGCTACTTCGATTACGCTGCAGTTGAAGAGTTCGAATATCTTGAGCAGTCACCCGAGAGTGTGGAAGGCAAGTCCTTGATGCATGCCCTTTTTCCTATACAACTGCATTTTAATTACACTATTTACTTTATTGCTTTGCATTAAATTAATGGGACCCTATGATTAAGGTGTGACTAGTGTTGTTTACCATGTCCTTGTTAACCTGGGTATTTAATTTATGTTGGGTAGCACATGCTTAGTTGCTAACATCAGGTTGAGGATGGTTTAATTGTACACAAAAGTAAACTTGATTTATTTTATGCTCTACCCTCATTAAGCAAGATTACCCCTGTTAATCGGAACATGGAGCGACCACCCAGGAACCAGGTGCAACCACAAGACAAATGGCTCTGTCTTGGCTAACTAATTAGAAACCTTAGTGTGTAGTATGCTTTACCTGATAAGGGTTAGGGGGTGCCGGTAGTTGGTGTATAGCCCGGCCCTCAAGCTGATCTGCTCTGTGGTAGCTTCGCAGTCTTGAGAGAGGGTTATGCATTGCGCTGTCATGAAACCTAGCGAGTAGCTCATACTAGGGAATCTTTGTAAAGGCCTCGTAGTGAAACCCATGCCACTCACCTCAAAAGTGTTTAAGGGAGTAGTTAACCCGGGCATATATGGGGGACACGACTTGTGGGTAAAGTGTACAACCTCTGCAGAGTGTATAAACTAATCGATTAGCCGTGCTCTCGGTCATGGAGCGGCCTGGACCGTCACATGGGTAAACTATGGAATATGAATTAATCTTGTGCATTGCATCTTATTACTACTGCATTTATTATTCTCTGGGTTGGTATACACTTACACTGTTAGTAATCAATTGCTTAATAAAATCTGACCAACTAAAATTGCTTACCGCTTTAACCATGTCAGCCATCCACCTAAAGAGCCTTGCATGTTGTTATAGTTACATTCCCTTGTTGAGTACGACATGTGCTCACGCTTGTTGATTTTATTTCTTGCAACTACACTACTCGGACTGCTGCTCAGACGGCCGCTTTGAAGACTTTCCGGAAGACTTTGAAGACTTCTAGGCGGACGTGTCACCAGTCAACTGCCTGTGGTGTTGATCCTATCCGCTGCGTTGCTACTCGTTAATAATTAGATCGTTTATGAGACATTTTGGTCTATAATAAAGTTTAATACTCTCTTTACGTTATGGCATTGTGTTTTGGTATTCACTGAGTCGTTATATGTGTGAACTTTGATCCTGGCACACATATAATGTGAGCATTCAAAATTGCCTTTAAATTCGGGTGTGACAGATTGACGGCCTTAAATTAGGTACTTAACAGCCGTCAACAGTCAATGAGTTACGTTGCGATGGGAAGGTTTAGATGCAAACTAGATCCAACACTCTTACTAAGCTAAACAGGATCAAACATGCAAATAGATACTTGAACTAATGCACTAGCTCTAAAGGATCAAAGCAACGTGTTATGAAGAACACAAGCCTTTAAATCATGAATGAGCTAAGAACACAAGAACATATCATTCAATGCATGAATTCCACTTTAGTCTAAATAAGAAATGTTGAAATACTCACTTTGGTCTAAATGAAGAACAAAGACATGCATGAGAACTCCATCTCACTCCTCACTCCTACTCTATCTCTCATAATCCTAATCTAGATCTCACCTCATCTCTACTCCACCAAATAGAGGTGAGAATCACCCTACATGGGCAGAATGGGAGAGAGGGAGAGCTACACAAGGGAGGAAGTGAAGGCTTGAGAGCTTGGAAAGTGTGTTGGAAATGAGGCACCTCCCCTTCTATTTATAAGCAAGGGGGTCTGAAGCTCTGAGGCTCAAAGTGCTCCAAAACACCTCGAGATGCAATTTAGGATGAATGAGGAGCTGACACGTGCAAGGTCAGGATCAACCGACCAAAGGTCGGTTCGGCCGATCCTAGGATCGGCCGATCCTGGGCGGCCATGTGTCCAGGTGTGCTTCCTCTGGATGGCTGGCATGTGGGTCCCATGATCTGTCCTAGGTGCACGGCGCATTTGGAGTCAGTTTCCTTGGTAAGTGGGCCCTTGGATCCATGTGATGCTGATGTGGCAGCGTATGATTCATAGAGAGTGGTTCACATGGATTGATGAGGTCATTGATCCAGGGGAATCCCATGTGGCAGCCTCTCATTGGCTAGAGCCTGAATGGCTTTGATCAAATGTGCATGAATTTCCCTCATTTCCTATGCTAAACACCTGCATTCAAATGGACAATGACACTTGTGGAAATGATTAGTTTAAGCTCCTATTCTAGTGTGGATGTGCTATTCATGTGCTAATGCAGGAGTTGACGGCCATAAAAATGGTACTTCACAGCCATCAACAGCACCTTGCTAGCTCAGGATATGTTTTTCCTTATATTTATATACTGATACACCGATTTGGTATTTATCTTATTTTCCAGGCCCAACTCTACGATGACCTGGTGTTTTTCCTAGCGGATCTCTCTGGCTCGTGGCGGGAGCCGATTCAGCACTTCCATGACTCGTCCGGCTTCCATGCTCGGGGGTTGGTTGCCTTCTTCAGGTCGGGAGACCTCCCTATAGCTTTGTTGGTGCCATCACCGGGTGGGGAGACCTCCCTGCAGCTCCGCTGGCGCCTTCGCCAGGTTGGGAGACCTCCCTGCAGCTCCAGTGTCGCCATCGCCAGGTCGAGAAACATCCCTGTAGCTCTGTCGTCATCTTCACCATGTCAGAAGACATCCCTGCAGCTCTGCTGGCACCTTCACTTGGTCAGGAAACCTCCTTGCAGCTCTGTTGTCACCATCGCCAGGTTGGGAGACCTCCCTGTAGCTCTGTCTCATCTTCACCAGGTCGGGAGACCTCCCTGTAGCTCCGCCTTGTCTTCACCAGGTCAGGAGACCTCCCTGCAGCTCTGCTAGCGCCTTTACCAGGTCGGGAGACCTCCCTGTAGCTCTGTTGGCACCATCACCTGGTCGGGAGATCTCCCTGCAGCTCCATTGTCACCTTCATCAGGTCGAGATACCTCCTTGCAACTCCGTTGGCACCTTCATCAGGTCGCTGGACCCCTCTGCACCTCTGTCAGCACCTTTATCAAGTTGACAGACCTCGCTGTAGATCCGTCAGTGTGCATCTCTTTGGGGCACTCTTATGCCCGCGACACACCTCCTGGAAGCCTGCTTCTGACAGCTCGACGCCCAACTTCGCTACACTTGGCGATTTTCTTCTTATTTTTTAGATCGATGTGCACCCTTTCCGACCCATTGATGGTGCCAAGACTTCAACTGATTTCATTCAAGCTTCGTCATGATGCCTTCAATCTCAGTTCTCCTACACACCGCTCAGGGGCTTAAGAGATATGGGTACCCCATGGGTCCCCACCGACCAGGGTCTCAGCCATCCCCGACAGGTGGGGTCGACCTCTCAGAAGACCTGCCAACCTGACGGTGGGCCCTGGCCGACCTGACGCACAGGCCTAAAGACAAGAAGACAGCTTGGCATGCAAGTCCAGGCAGTCCAGACAGATTAAGGCAGCTCGGATAAGCCTTCCTGTTGTAAACGACTAGGATAGATGGAAACAGACATGTAGCCCAAGGTTGTCGGCCAATATAAGGTGACCTAGGCACCCCTCTGAGGGCAGACCTACGTAGGCATCTCTCAACTCTCACGCACAACAATACAAACACCACCAAGAATTGGACATAGGGTTTTCCTCTCTGGAGGCTCGAACCAGTATAAACCTCTCGTGTTCCGTGTGCTCCTCGCATAACCATTAGCGCTCTCTGTTCTCGATCTTTTCTGCCTAGAAATCAACCACATGCCTACCCCCCTGTGGACTGTCTAGATCCCAAACTCTGACATCCGTATTCACAAGTTTTTCACTTCGTACTTGTACAAAGTGCTATAGTGTTTTGTGGGTCGATAGATGCAACTGTGCTATAGTAGTGATCGGTGGTGTAGACATGGTGTCTAGACTGCGGGTTATCCTTCTTTTGCCTTATATCTACATATAGTTAGAGATAGGCTGCGGTAGTGACAACCATTGGACCCTTTGTAATCGTCCATGTTAGGATGAAGAGTAGACCCAAAGGCCGGACTCGCTTGTTATAGCCAGGGGTAAGCCGGTGCCTGTTGATGTTTCTTAACGTCACTACTAACGGCACCTATTAGCATGAGTGTCAAGATGTCTGAGTACACCGATGGATACGAACGAATCCCCAAGCACACGGATATACCGTTGCAGCACTTCCCCAGGGAAGGAGTATTCCAAGGGTTATAGAATCCACGGGACGGATGAGCTCTAACTCCTAGCCCAGCTAATGGTCTAAGGACACAACCTCTAAGGATAGGATAGGTAGAAAGGATCTGCTGGTAGGGTGCAGAGTCTAGCACCGGTCCCCCTAGCTTTAAAAGGTCCAAAGACGTTCCGACCTCGTGGCCCTACTCGGTACCTAGGCGCGGAGGGTTTCAAAGGGTCCAACAGCTGTCACTACCGCGGCCTACCTCTATCGTTACGTGAGAGCACATGGTATTTGAAGGATAACCCACAATCTAGACACCACATCTACACCACTAATTACTACTATAGCCTGACTCTGTCTAATGTCCCGGAAGACCTACTATAGCACTCCATATAAATACGAAGTGACAAACCCGCGAGGAAGATACTGGTACTAGCTCAAGATAACAACTATCACTTTTGCAAGATCACGGATGCACTTTGGTCTAATTGGAGCAATGCAAGAACATCAATTTTATTCTACTAGACAAGCTATCACACAAACAGAATACAAACTTATGATCTAGTTCTACAAGATCGAAAGGGTTGTGTTCAAAGAACACAAGCCTCTAAATCAAGAACGAATGAAGAACACAAGAACAATTCACCTATGCATGCATACAACTTTAGTCTAAATAGAAAATGTCGAAATACTCACTTTACTCTAAATGAAGAACAGAGGCACCCGCTGAGGATCGTTCTTGAGGAAGATGTCATAAACATGACATGGCCCCAAGCATTCCCCCTCACTTTCTAGCACTAATCCTATACAAAGAGCTCTCCTCTCCTAGGGAGAGAGGCCTCAAAGACAAAATGGAGGAGGAGGAGAAGTCTGTGTGAGAAATGGAGCCCCTCCCCTTCTATTTATAGGCAAGGGAGTGTGCGGTCTCGAGCACCAATTGTCACCAAAAACACCCCGGAATGCAGCAAGTGACCAATCAAGAGGTGACACATGGAAGGCCAGGATGAACCGACCAAAGGTTTGTTCGGTCGATCTAGGATCGGCCGATTCCTAGGCTCCACGTGGCACCTCGTGCTTTCTCCAGGTGGCTGGCAAGTGGGCCCCATGATCCATCCTCCATGCATGGCAAGTTTCCTGGCAGTTTGGCTAGTAAGTGGGCCCTTGGATCCATGTGATGTCCATGTGGCGGTACATGATTTGTCGGGCTTGCCTCTCTTGGATTGATGACGTCATTGATCCAGGGGAATCCTATGTGGCAACCTCTCATTGGCTGAGCTTGAAGTACTTGGATCAAAAACTTGTGCTTTTGCTCTCATTTCTAGTGCTAATTGTCTGCATTTGCATAATCACCAACACTTGTGGAAATGATTAGTTTAAGCCCTATTCTAGTGTTGATGAATGTTTCTTATGCCAAAATGTAAGTGTTGACGGGTATAGAATGAGTAGATAACAACCGTCAATATTCTTCCCTTCTTAACAATGGCCCAGCTCTGATACCAAATGATAAGTCCGGCCTAGGTGGGGTTGGATGAAAGCCGATGCACCGATCCAGCTTCAGATACGCACGATCTGGCCCCCGCAAATCCGGCTTCAGGTACGCACGATCTGGACCCCGTGATTCTAGCTACAGATATGCACGACCTAGCCCCCGCGATTCTAGCTACAAATACGTACGATCTGGCCCCTGTAATCCGGAGCACCCCTCGGGGAAAGGCCCAATCACCCCAAAAGATTAGTCCAATAGGGGAAGGGTGGCTCTCCCTTTTAAGGTGGCTTCCTCCTCCCAAGCTAAGCAAGGTGGGATAATGAGACTCACATGTCAGGGGGTGAGACCTAGACAGATCCGCTAGGGGGTTACCCTAGAGGTTTGCAGGCTAATGGAGGATCGGGACCTAAGAGCGTAGGTGGTTATGCACGGGATGCACACGGAACTAGGCGAGTATGGCGGCGAGGAACACAGAGACAAGGGTTTATACTGGTTCAGGCCTCCGGAGAGTGAAACCCTACGTCCAGTTGTGGTGGATTATGCGAGGATGAGTTGTCCTGTGCATGGAGCCCTAGGCCGCCTTATATGGGGGGCAGGCTAGGGTTTGCATGCGTAGGTCGGTTGACCTGTGTTGGGGTCGGTTACAACTATGGGAGGCTTATCTCCTGGATTACAAGGAGCATCCCACGATACACGGAGTCTACAGGAGGCGGCGCGCCAGGTCGCCGTGTCTTGACTTGCACGCCAAGACTTCGCGGGTCTTCCAGGATCCTGATCAGGTCGCTGGGCCTACTTGTAAGGTCGGCGGGTCTTCTGGTAGGTCGGGTCCACTTGTCAGGGGCCCCTGGGACCCTGGCCAGTGGGGACCCATGGGTACCTATGTCTCTCAAGCCCCCGATCAACGTGTAGGTGTAGCGGCCGAGGCGGGGTTGTGTCGAAGAGTAACGAGGCGCAGCACCGTCGAGGTCGTGAAGGGTGCACGGGGATCAAAAAAGAAAAGAAACCCCTCTGATGCGCGCACGAAGTTGAGCGTCGAGCTTCTGGGTCGAAGGACCATGAGGTCGAAGTGAAGACGAGGCGTAGAACTTGCAGAACCACTGACCTGACCTGAGTCAGGCATGGTGTAGTAGCAGGCACGACCTTCAGGAAGGTCAACAAGCCTACCAGGGGTAGGTCGAGCAGAGATGTGATGGAAGCAGGCTTCCATTAGGTCGAGGCGACCCGAAGGAAATAGGGCGTCGAAGACGCACTAGTGTAGTAGCTCTCGAGCAGTAAAGCGACCAAGATGGCCGGTTTGATGCTCCAAAGAAGAAGAAGAAGAAGAATCCGAACCTACGACCTTCTGTTTAGGAAATAGATGCTCTTGTAGTGTCGACGCTAGAAGACAAGAGCTCCAGAATCTTGCAGAGGGCAGTAGGCGCCAAGTCTGGCACAACCAGAGTCACGCGTGCACTGTACGGTCACGGGCCAGCTTGCAGGCATAGCACAGGTCGCTGTTGGCCGCTGAAGACAAAGGCACTCCGGGATGCGGTCAGGTAGGGGACAAGGGCGCCAATGCCTCCCATGGACGAACAGTGACCTCGTGCTCCACGAGGGTACAGTGATCTTGAGGATAAGGATGCCACACAAGTTGGCTTGCTGATAGAATCGAATAGCAGGTGCTTGATGGTATAAATAGGTACCCGAGGCTTGAAGCAAACCGTGTCAATCTGCAAAGGAGCTTCAAGATGATCTAGTGTAGTAATACTGTCATGCCATGGGCATGTGTCTGCCCACCAGAGTGTAGGGTTGATGTAGTTCATGCTTGGAGCTAGAAGAATGCTTGCGAGGCTCGAAGAACTCGATGGGCCTCTTCTCCCAGTGCCGCCGAGGAACCCAGGAGGAGTATGAAGCAGCAGCTGCATCATCGGCCCTGACACTGTCGGGCCTGAGGTGAAGCTGGTGGGTGTTGCGCTCCACCTGGCGAGGTTGGTGTTAAAGCTCGGACCTTCTGTAATCTTGCGGCGAAGCTCAGACTTGATGCTGAGCACTGCAGGAGACCGGTTGGAGCACAAGTAGAGGTGCCTGTGTAGCAGCTGCCTCCACAGTGGCTGGAGAGGTCGTCGAGTAGGTCCTGAAGCTAGAAGAAAGCTTGCGACAAGCCTTATTAGTGTAGATTGAGTCGTAAGCACTTTGGAAGGTAATTCAGGACCTTTAATATCTTTGCATCTTGTAATTTGGCCAAGGGCCAAACTCCTTGTAGCTTATGAAGTTGTAAATATAGTGTTACATGAGGAATATCATGATTTTTAGTGGTTGTAGAGGCGCCCAGGCCGCAATGGTACGGATACCAAGGGTCCGGCAGGGCTGAATAGCACACCGACTTTCGGGGAGGCCTTTCGTAGAGACGAGGAACCAGTCGGCACGGCCGTTGTGTAGTAACACAACGCAGGTAGTCAGCCTGGAAACTCTAGGTCTGCACGACCTAGAAGGCAGCAGGGCCTTAGCGACCTCGTGGAGGTGCTACTTGACCAAGAGGTCGCCAACGGGCAGTAGATCCATTAAGCGCAGGGCCGTTGGTATAGTCACTCAAGGCAACATTAGTAGGTAGCAGGACCTTAGCAACCTCAGGGAGGTGCTACTTGACCCGGAGGTCGCGAATGAGTGTGTGAACCCATGAGTGACATCTTGAGGCGACCTACCAAGCGGTAGTGCCAGTCGACCTTGGGAAGGTGTTATAATGGACCCGGAGGTCGCCAGAGGCCAAAGGACCTTGAAGAAAAGAACGAGGAAGGGGCTTAAGGTAAGACATAACGAGTCCATGGACATCAGACCGTTGGGCAGAATGTCGGCGAACATAGATTCCCGTACGGCACGGGTCGTTACTGCCTGGAGCCGTTAGGCCGAAAGAGCCGTTAGGCGATGTATCCGTTGGGTGATGTAGCCGTTTGGTCGCCGTGAATGTCGCCGAATCCGAAGGGACGTTTGGCGCGCCGTAGCCCACCGCACTGGTGCGTCCCAGTTATAAAAGGCCGAGTGAGGGGTCGAGGACCCCACTCCCTTCCATTCCCCGCAGCAGCTAGGGTTTTCGATCCGCCGCCAGGAGCTTTAGCGCACAAATTCGCCGGCGACGCCGTGCTTAGATCCAACGCGCCCAGAACCGCCGTATGCGCCAGAAATCCCTGGTAGTATTTAGAACTAGATCAATGGGCTACGACAAAGAAGAAATGGCCCCAGAGCTTGCGCTGCCGCCGGAGAAGGTGTGGGAGCACTCGACGGTGACGGAGGCGTAGCTGAAGAGTCTGGTGGAGCGTGGGCTGCTGAAGCCCAGGGAGCAAGTGGGCTAGAGGCCAGCCGCCGGCGAAGCCTTCCCCTCAGAGGGGACCGGGGAGACTGTCGCCTTCGTCGCGCACGTCGAGCGCGGATTTGGAGTCCCGGCGGGTGACTTCTTCCGCGGGCTGCTCCACTTCTACCGCATCGACCTGGTACACCTCGTCCCCAACGCCATCACCACAGTTTCCTCGTTCATCCACTTGTGCAAGGCATACTCGGGGATACCGCCACACTTTGACCTGTGGCGGTACTTCTTCGAGGTGAAGGAGACGGGGAAGAATGGCGTCGTCGGGGCCATCGGCTTCATGCTACGATGTCACATGAAGACGGTGTACATCGACATGGAGCTGCCAGACAACACCCCGGGCTGGAGGCGAGGGTGGTTCTACATCAACAACCCGAAGCCGGCGCTGGCCACTAGGTCGGGGCTCGCACCGGTCCCGGTGCCGGAGTGGACCAACCAGCTAACGTCGCGGGAGATGGACGCCATCAAGCTGCTGCTGGAGGACCTCAAGACGAGGAAGGAAGAAGGGCTGACGGGCGGCGCGGTGGCCATCAGTTTCAGTCGAAGGCTGCTGCAACCGATCCAGGATCGGGTGCACCCGGCCTACGAGTACTGGGGTCAAGCCGACCCAACCCGCGTACAGCAGCGCAAGGTCTCCAAGCAGGAGATGGTGGCGCGAGTGAGGGAGCTCTTCAACGGGGTGATCCAGAATCGGACGTGCCCCAAGGCATTCTCCCTCATGCGGCCCGCCGATGTGGTATGTCGCTGATCGACCTGGGTTCCTTTGTTATTGTTGTATTCCCTATTTCTGAGATGAAGGTCGCCTGTTGCAGGGTCGAGAAGGCTTGTTCTGGAGCCCGGCTCCCCTCGCAGATGAGGGCGAGCGCAGCTTCAAGGTCCGGGCGGCGGAGGACATGCAGGCTCCACCGCCGGAGTTATTGGAGAACTACCTCTCCGACTCATCGGTGGGGGGTAGCGATGACGAGGATCCGCCGGTGGCGAGCCCTGCGCCCACGACCCGGCGAACGCGGTCTGTCGCTGGCAAGATCCCGGTGCACAAGGGCGTCAAGATCATCTCCGCCACCATTGAGGCGGAGAAGAAGAAGAGGAATAGGAAGGACACCACGGCCTCATCAGAGACGGCAACGACTAACACCGAGGTCATCTTCGAGGAGCAGGACGATGCGCGGTCGTGCGACGTCACCACAGGATCGGGCGACGTAGCGGCCGCGGGAGGAGATGACACCGCGCTCGGTGTTGTAGGCGAGCAATAGCCGAAGCCAAGTGCGGAAGGCGTGAGCGACCAAGGGTCGTAGAAGAAGCCAAGACGGGCGCCGCCCAGGCCAATGTCGTTTAAGTTGAAGACCAGCGGCGGGTATATTACTGAGCTTGATTTTATGCTGTTCTTCATCTTTGCTGCTGGTTGAGTACGTCGGTGCTGACGAACTTGTGCACCTTGGGCAGGGGGATTCCTACTACATCGGGGAGCAGCAAGAACGCCTCAGGCCAAGAGGCCTTTGGACGGAAGATTGAGAAGGTGCCGGTGGGGCAGTCACCGGCGACCTCAGGCGGGGAAGTCACCAGTGGGGCCCCAGAGACCGTGAAGGGAGCAACATCAGAAGCGGCCAAGGTCGCTGCGGACAGCGCTCAGCAGGAGGAAGGTCTGCAATAGCAGGACCGACCCGAGTCGAGCCTGCCAGAGGCGTAGCTGGTGGGTACCGGAGGAGGAGACGAGGAGGACGAACAGCACCGGTGCCTCTATACCGGCACCCCATGGGAGGACGACGTCGTTGCCGACGCCAAAGACCATGCCGACTTCAAGAAGGCGCAGGCGACCATCACGGAGGCGGCGAAGACGATCGGCAGGACGCTCATGGTGAGCCAATATTACCCTTGGGGCTAAGTCTTTAGGTCGCTCAGGCGTATTGATTTGATGATCTTTTCATAACGTGTTCGTGCAGACTCTTGCCGAGCTGTCGCGTGGTAGGGTGGCCTTGCTGACGGAGGGCGCCAAGCTTCATGCAGAGCTGGCCACGACACGGGAGGCCATGCTCCAGGCCAAAGTTGAGGCCGCGAAGAATGTCCAGCGCCTCGAGAATGAAGCGTCCTCGAAGGACAAGGCGATCGAGGCCTTGAAGCAGGAGCTTGAGGCTGCCAAGCTGAAAGCGAAGGAAGCAGAGGATGAGCTGAAGGTCACCGCCGCAGGTACGTCATGGGACATGCTTGGTCTATAAGTTTTTATGTCGTGGGGGGCCCATCCTGATCTTGACTGTTGCAGATGCCAAGAAGAGGGAGACTACCTTGAAGAAAGACCTCAAGGAGTCCAAAGAGCAGGTGAAGATCCTCAAGGAGAAGCACAAGGAGGTCGTCGCCAGTGAGTCTTACTTCACTCGTAAAGCTGCATATGAATTTGGCGCGCGCAGGGATCTAGAGATCGACCTTGGCCGGGCGATGCAAACCCTTATTGATCATCAGGAGATGACTGCAGATCTTGAGAAGGAGCTGGACGACCTCAAGGAGGCCACCAAGTACCTTGTGGATGTGTATGCCCCGTAGGTTGAGGGCGGCCCACAGGAGCTTGTCACGCAGTTGGAGGACGCAGAAGGTCGCATAAAGACCTTGCTGATAGACGGCGGGAAGCTCGCTGCTGCTGCCGCGCGGCCACGGTGAAGCACCACGTGCCCTCGTTCGACCTTGAAAAGGTCAAGGAGGAGCTCGCCTTGTCACAGCTGGTGGGCAGCGAAGATATCCAGGCCGCTGCAGAGGAAGTCATGAAGAAGATAGACCTGGGAATGTAACTTAGGACATAGCAGACAGTTAGTGGCAATGGGTGGTGGACCCTTTTGTTGTAAGATAAACCTTGCATGAATGAAAAAGGCATGTTTAATTAAGTTAATGTGATCCCTTCTTTGTCTTTGAGTACTCCTTATAAGAATGCAAAAGCAATGAGGTTGCAGTAACCCTTTCCCCCCGCTAACCCAACTCAGTGGAGGAACGGCTTACCGACTACACGGCTCGACGTGGAGGCTTACGTGCAGCCGGCGCGTGGAGGGGGGCCAGGGACCCAAGGTCGAGCAACCCCACGACCTAAGAATACTTATAAGATGCACAAAAAGTTGTAGTAAGGGAACACTTGTAAAAAAAAGTACAAACCCCAGGTCGAACGACCCTCAGGCTGGCGAAGCCAAGCCCCCGAGCGTGAAGGGCCGAGCTTAAAGCCAAGCCCCCGAGCGTGAGGGGTCCGGTTTTAAACCAAGCCCCCGAGCGCGTCGAAGGGGAGGGGTGAATAGAAAAACAAGTAGATCGAAAGAGGGAATTTTATATATGTATTGAATTACAAAGGATAGAGTACATAGCTTTATTGTGATACAAGGCTCCTAAGGATAGAAGTGACGTAAATGCTCGATGTTCCAGGGGTTCGGGACGCCATGGCCATCGGCCTATTGGAGGTGATAGGTCGCCGGTCCAATGACCTCCTTAACTATGAAGGGGCCTTCCCAAGGCGCAGAGAGCTTGTGCATGTCCTTGGTGTTCTGGATCCGCCGTAAGACTAGGTCGCCAACGTTAAAGGAACATTCCCGCACATTGCGGTCATGGTAGCGACGTAGTTGTTGTTCGTGGCAGGTGTGGCTCATGAGCGCGGCCACACGATGTTCCTCGATGCTGTTGAGGTCGAGCCTGCGTGTCTGCTCTACTTCTCCTTCATCGTAGTTCTGGATGCGAGGAGCACAGAAGGCCACGTCGGTGGGGAGGATGGCCTCTGACCTGTAGACCAGGAAGAAGGGTGAGTACCCTGTAGCCGAGCTGACCTGGGTCCTGAGACCCCAGAGGACGTGAGGAAGCTCTGAGAGCCACCTGGTTGCGTAAGGTGCTGAGCCGTCGAAGATGCGATCTTTGATGGCCTGTAGGACCATGTCGTTGGCCCGTTCGACTTGGCCATTGCACCGTGGGTGCGCCACCGAGGAGTAGCATACGTCGATCATGCTATCTTGACAGAAGTCCCAGAACTCGGCTCCTGTGAAGGTCATGCCAAGGTCGGTGACGATCCAGTTTGGCACCCCAAAGCGGTGGGTGATCTCCTCGATGAATTTGGATGCCTCTTTCGATGTGACGCTGGATACGGGGCGGACCTCGATCCACTTGGTGAACTTATCCACCGCCACGATGATGTGCTTATAGCCACCAGGGGCGGTCTTGAAGGGTCCCACAAAATCGAGACCCCAAACCGCGAAGGGCCACGACAGAGGGATAGTCCTCAGGGCCTGAGCCGGGACGTGCTGCTGCTTAGCGAAGAACTGACACCCCTTGCAATGACATACAAGTTCCTGGGCATCAGCCATGGCCGTAGGCTAGTAGAAGCCAGACCTGAAGGCCTTGCCGACCAGGTTGAAAGAGGCGGCATGGTTGCCGCACTCGCCACCATTGATCTCGTCCAGGAGCCTGAGGCCCTCAGATCGTAGGATGCACTTCATCAGTACTCCGGTGGAGGCCGACCTCCGATAGAGTTCCTTACCGACGACGACGTAGTTAGCGCTACGCCTCGCGATCTTTTCTCGCTCCGCCTTATCCTCCGGCACTCGATGCTCGAGGAGGAAGGTGATGAAGTCGAGGCGCCAGTCATCTTCCGCGTCGATCATGAGGATCTCGCGACCCGCAGGCGAGGTCACCTCGTCGTCAGCCGACTCTGGGTCGGGGATGAGCTTGATGGACGGCTTGCGTAGGTCCTGGACGAACATACCGGCCGAAACCAGTGCGCGCTTGGAGCCAAGCTTGGAGAGGACATCGGCCGCGACATTGTTGTTGTGGCAGACGTGGTGGAACTCGAGACCTTCGAAGTGACGCTCGAGCTTGCGCACCTCGGCGCAGTAGGCATCCATTGTGTCCTTTCTGGCTTCAGAGTCTTTGCTGACTTGGTCGATGACGACCTTGGAATCGCCGTAGGCCATGAGGCGCTTGATCCCGAGAGAGACAGCTATGCGTAGCCCGCTGATGAGGGCCTCGTACTCGGCGCCATTGTTGGACGCCTTGTAGTGGATCTGCAGGACGTACTTTAGGTAGTCGCCCTGGGGGGAGATGAACAGGACGCCTGCGCCGGCTCCTTCGAGGTTCAGGGAACCATCGAAATACATTTTCCAGTGCTCAGGTCGCTCCAACGGGGGAGGCTGCTAGATCTCTGTCCACTCCAAAACGAAGTCTGCGATGACCTGGGACTTGATGGCCTGCCTAGGGCAGAACTCTAGGTCAAACTCGCCCATCTCGATGGAGCACTTGACGAGGCGCCCAGTGGTGTCATGGCTCCGCAGGATCTCGCCGAGGGGGTAGGCCGAGACGACCTTGATCTTGTGCGATTGGAAGTAATGTCGGAGCTTGCGGGAGGTCATGAGCAGTGCGTAGAGCATCTCCTGGGGCTGGCTGTACCTGGTCTTGCTGTCAGACAGGACTTCGCTGACGTAGTAGATAGGTCGCTGGACGGGGTAAGGTCACCCCTCTTCAGGCCGTTCAGCCACCAGAACGGCACTGACCACCAGGGTGGTCGCCGAGATGTAGAGCAGTAAGGGCTCCTTAGGCGCCGGAGGCACCATCACCGGGGGCGTCGTGAGGAAGGTCTTGAGTTGCTCAAGGGCTTGGTCCGCCTCGTTGGTCCAGACGAACTTGTCCACCTTTTTTAGCAGTTTGAAGAAGGGAAGGCCCTTTTCTCCAAGTTTGCTAATGAATCGGCCTAAGGCCGCCATCATGCCGGTGAGCTTCATGACGTCTTTCTTGCCTGTAGGTCGCTTCATCCTGAGGATGGCATCCACCTTGGTGGGATTGGCCTCGATGCCCCGGTTGCTGACCATGAAGCCCAGGAGCTTGCCAGATGGGACACCGAAGACACACTTCTCTGGATTAAGTTTCCAGCGGTAGACGCGGAGGTTGGCGAAGGTCTCCGCGAGGTTAGCTATGAGCTTGTCCTCGTGGGTGGTCTTGACGACCACGTCGTCGACGTAGGCTTCTACATTTTTGTTGATCTGGCTGGCCAGACACTTCTGGATGGCCTTTTGATAGGTCGCACCCGCATTTTTGAGGCCGAAGATCATGGTCGTGTAGCAATAGATGCCGTGGGGCGTTATGAACGCCGTCTTGTCTTGGTCAGAGACCTTCAGGGCTATCTGGTGATACCCTGAGTAGCAGTCGAGAAAGCAGAGGAGGACACTTCCGACCCTGGAATCCACGACCTGGTCGATGCGCGGAAGAGGGAAGGGGTCTTTAGGGCAGTGCCTGTTGAGATCGGTGTAGTCGATACACATTCTCCATTGACCAGTTTTCTTTGGTACAAGAACCGGGTTGGCGAGCCAAACCAGGTTTTTACACTCTCAGATAAATTCGGCAGCTAGGAGCTTTATTAGCTCTACCCTAATGACGTCCTTGCGATCTTTTGCAAAGCGGCGAAGCTTCTGCTTGACAGGCTTGGCCATCTTGCTTACATCCAAGGCGTGCTCAGCCAGCTCCCTGGGGACACCTGGCATATCCGATGGACTCCATGCGAATATGTCTGTGTTATCCCGGAGGAAGCTGGTGAGCGTGAGTTCCTATTTAGGGTCGAGCCCGTCGCCGATCACCACCGTCTTCTCTGGGTCGGCAAGGCTGCGGCAGACCTTCTTCGTCGAGGGAGCCGCGTCGAGGGCGTTGTCGGTGCGCTTCTGTTCTGGGACAGATTGGTCGACAGGGTCGACTTGGTTGGCCTCGGCGACCAAGACTGCGGAGGCGTCAGCAGCAGCGGAAGTCGCGGCGAGGTCGAGGACCTCCGTGTTGCACCTGAAGGAAACGATGAGGTCCCCCTTGACGGAGAGGACCCCATGTGGAGCCGGCATCTTCAACACCAGATAGGTGTAGTGCGGGATGGCCATGAATCTGTCCAACATCGGGCGACCTAGGATCGCGTGGTAGGAGGACTTGAAGTTGGCGACCTCGAAGTTGAGGTATTCCGTGCGGAAGTTCGCCTCCGTACCAAAAGTAACGGGGAGGGAGACCCGACCCAGGGGGTAGGCCGCCTTCCCGGGGACGATGCCGTAGAAGGGCTCATCGCACTCCGTCATCTTGTCGAAGTCGAAACCCATCTTCTTGAGGGTCTCAACAAAGATGATATTGAGCCCGCTGCCTCCGTCGATCAGGGTCTGGGAGAGCAGGGCTCCGTCCACCGTGGGCTCGACAACGAGCGGATAGGACCCGGGATCCGGGATGTGGACCCAGTGATCGTCCCTGGAGAACGTAATCGCCTGCTCAGATCAACACAGGGGCACAATTGGCTGAGTATGGACGAGGTGGACGTCGCGCTTGTCCTTCCTATAGCGCCTCTTGCTAGCGCTGGACTTGATGCCACCGATGATCATATTGATCGCGCAGGTTGCGGCCTGGAAAGGCCCATTGGGGTTGCCCGACACCGGAGGAGGGGGCAGGTTCATCTCGTCGCGGGGAGCCGCTGGAGGAGGGTCGCTGTGAGGTTGGTCGCTACGAGGTGGCTCGTGGCGATTGTTGTATCGCTCCTCGCGGCGGTCGTCACGCCGATCACGCCGATCGTCACGACGGTAGTTGTTGTTGTAGGGGTGATTATCGCGGCGCCCGCCATCATTGCGGGGTTGCTTAGGGTCCGCGGGGGCGCGGAAGGCCCTCTTGAACTGGGAGCACTCGCGGAGAGTGTGGGTGGCCCCCTCGTGGAACCCGCAGATGCTGTCGAGCGTCAGGTCGAACTCCTCCTGGTTGAAGGCCGAACCCCAGCGCCCATCGGCCGCTAGGACCTCGAAAGGTCACTTGCGGAGCTTGTCTGCTGCAGCACCAGATGTACCAACGTTATCAGCGTCGAACTGATTCTGGAGTGCATCCTCCGTGTCCATCAGCTTGTTGACGATGACCATGAGCTCCTTGACGTTGGTCGGGCCGGCCTCATGGATCTTCTCAAAGATCTTGCGATCCTTGATGCCCTTCTTGTAGCTGTCGACGATCTGGTCGTCCCTGACACCAACGCACTCGTTCCGGTTCTCGAAGAATCAGGTGTTGTAGTCGCGGAGCCGCTCCTTAGGCTTCTGCACGACCCGCCCCAGGCTGAAGGTGTTTCCAGGGCGATCGTAGGTCGCCTGGAAGTTCGATGTGAAGGCCTGGGATAGATCGGCCCAGGTTTTGATGCTGCCAGGCTCGAGATTGTTAAGCCACAGCGAAGGGGCCTTGCCCATCACCAGTGGGAAGTAGGCCGTCATGTGGTCGAAGCTACCACCGACCGCCTTGACGGCGACGTAGTAGGTCGACAGCCAGATGTTAGGGTCAGAGCGCCCATCATACGGCTTGATGTTGGGCTTGAAGTTGTTGGGGTACTCCACCCTCTTGAAGCGGGCATCCAGCGCCGGGAAGGCGTTGAGGGCGAGGTCGTCGCCGGAGCCTCTGGCCGGGGTGGCCTCTCTTGGTGCAGAGTGGACGCTGCGTTCCAGGATGACAGCCTGGGATCGTGGCTGCCGATCGCGGTTGATCTGGACGACGGCGGGGTCGCCATGATCGGCGTCGTACTTGGCACGTCGCCGATTCTCGATCTCGTGTTGGTTACGGAGCTCGCGCTCCATGATGCGGTGAACACCTCCGGGTGCACCGTACTCGCGGTCGTAGTCCAGGTGGCGGCGGAGCTTGCGCTCCTCGCGCTCTCGGTGGTGCTCGTTGACGTAGTCACGAGCGTCACGAGCACACCTATTGGCGTCGAGGTTGACGCGAAGGTCGCGGGCAGCAGCAGGCTGCTGGGCGGGTTGCTCAGGGTTGTGCTGAGCGACCTCCTCCCAGATGGGAGAGAGAAGGCTGCGCGCGGGTCGATGAGATCGACTGCGCGAGTGGCGGGTTGACGAAGACGCAGCGGACTTGGAGGCCGCACTCTTCTCTTCCACCAGGGCGTTTGCGACCCGGAGGTACGCAAGGGCCTGCTCAGCTTCAGGCGTCTGGACTTGCTGGAGTCAGGTAATGGCCGCACCCAGGTTGGCCTGGGGCTGTTGAAGGTCGGGATCCCAGATTCCTCGAACTCCAGACGCAGGTCTCGAGCGCAGGGCAAGACGCGCCACTGCTCCTCCGCACGTCGCTCAACGCAACGAGCGTTGGCTTGGATTCGGGCTGCCTCCTCAGAGTTGGTCACACCCGCGCGAGGTGGTTCGTTCTTCGAGATCACCATCACCTGACGGAAGATGATCTCCGAGTCGTTGGGGGAGATGCGCACCCGGACCTTCTAGAACTCCCCGCAGTCCGGAGACTAGGTAGGTCGTTTAGCTCGGCGAGGGAGCTCGTTGTAGATCTTCTTCCACAGGCGGCACCCGCGGAGGGTATGCTTCGCACCCTTGTGATAGGTGCAAGGCACGTCGAGGGGGTCGCACCTTGCGCGAGGTGCCGGTCTTGAGTCGTGAGAAGGTCGCCGCCCAGATTGGATCTGGGCAGGCTTAAGCAGTTGGCTGAGGTGAAGACCAGGTGCTGACTGCAAGCCGAAGGGGAACGTGTCGTGGCGTAGCGCGGTCTGCGCCGAGCGCTAAGCTCGCTCGCAGATCTCCAGGGTGTTCCTCATCGAGCAGATGATGTTGTCCATCCCCTGGACAAGGTCACAGGGTCTGGGTGGGTGGGTCTCCGATGCTAGATCGGAAACAGAGATGGCAGTGGGTGCCGTGACGACCTGCTCAGAGGTCGCCAGAGGAGTGGAGGCCGCCGGAGCGGGAGAAGTCGGCGTGAAGGATCCAAAGTAGATCTCCACGGGGTCAGCGAGGAAGGCCGCCATGCTCGCCGGGAAGACGACGTCAGATTGGGCCACCATGCTGCACAGCGAATTCTCGATCACCCCTACCTGGCGCGCCAACTGTCAGGGGGTGAGACCTGGACAGATCTGCTAGGGGGTTACCCTAGAGGTTTGCAGGCTAATGGAGGATCAGGACCTAAGAGCGTAGGTGGTTATGCACGAGATGCACACGGAACTAGGCGAGTATGGCAGCGAGGAACACGGAGACAAGGGTTTATACTGGTTCAGGCCTCTGGAGAGTAAAACCCGACGTCCAGTTGTGGTGGATTATGCGAGGATGAGTTGTCCTGTGCATGGAGCCCTAGGCCGCCTTATATGGGGGACGGGCTAGGGTTTGCATGCGCAGATCGGTTGACCCGTGTCGGGGTCGGTTACAACTGTGGGAGGCTTATCTCCCGGATTACAAGGAGCATCCCACGATACGCGGAGTCTACAGGCGGTAGCGCGCCAGGTCGCCGTGTCTTGACTTGCACGCCAAGGCTTCGCGGGTCTTCCGGGATCCTGATCAGGTCGCTGGGCCTACTTGTAATGTCGGCAGGTCTTCTGGTAGGTCGGGTCCACTTGTCAGGGGGCCCCTGAGACCCTGGCCGGTGGGGACCCATGGGTACCCATGTCTCTCATCACACGATCGCCGCCCGACTACAACTGGACCTCTTGGCCCATCTTTGTTGCGTCTTTGCCAACAGGTAATAGTGGAGGAGATGACCTCATTAGTGGAGGAACAAGGAGAGGATGAAGATGGTGGTGGTGCACCTGCAGCAGATCGAGTACCTACTACTTCCACTATGACGACGACGATTGAGGATGGCCCATTCCCTACTCCTACGACGACATGTAGAGATCGAGTGGAAGCTGCTGCTGAGGGGGAGGTTGTCTCTAGGCGAGAGGCATCCTGGCGTGTATAGGTTGATCATCCTCTCTCAAGGATCATAGGTGACATAAATGAACGCACTACACGGTCCAGGTCACAGAAAATCTCTCATTTCGCTACTCTGCATTTGTTGCGTCTTTCGAGCCCAAGGATATTGAACACACACTTTCTGATTCGAACTGGGTGAATGTTATGCATGAGGATCTTGAGAACTTTGAGAGAAACCAAGTCTGGGAGTTAGTAGAGCCTCCACCAAATTGTAAACCTACAGGTACCAAGTGGGTGTGGAAAACAAAGAGGGAGAAAATGGGGAGATTGTGAGAAATAAGTCGAGGTTGGTAGCTCAGGGGTATAGTCAGAAAGAGGGTATAGATTATTAGGAAACTTTTGCTCTAGTGGCCCATTTGGAGCAATTCGAATTCTTCTAGCATTTGTTGTTGCTAAAGGAATCAAGTTGTACCAAATGGATGTGAAGAGTGCTTTCTTGAATCGGGTGTTAGAGGAAGAAGTGTTTGTGAGGCAACCCCGGGGTTTTGAGTGTGTGAAGTATCCCCACCAAGTGTACAAACTTATAAAAGCTCTCTATGGCCTAAAACAAGCACCCAGGGCGTGGTGTGGTAGGTTGAGGAGTTTCTTGTTCAGCAAGGGGTTTGTTATGGGGATAGTGGATCAGACTCTCTTTCTCCTCAGGCCAACAGTGGCATCTTGATCGTTCAGATATATGTGGATGACATTATCTTTTGGTGGCTCTTCTCACTCTTTTGTTACGAGGTTTGCAGAGGATGTGAATAGGGAGTTCGAGATGTCGATGATGGCGAGTTGCAGTTCTTCCTCAGGCTTCAAATCAAGCAACTCAAGGACGGGAATTTTGTGCATCAGGCAAAGTACACCAAGGATATTGTAAAGAAATTCAAGATGGACGACTCCAAGTCGATGGCAACACCGATGAGTACGACTACGACTTTGGACGCAGATGAGGAAGGTGAACCCGTGGAGCAGAAGGAGTACAGGAGCATGATCGGCTCCCTTCTCTACTTGACGGCGACGAGGCCAGACATACAGTTTAGCGTGTGTCTATGTGCTTGTTTTCAAGCTTCACTGAGGACTTCGCATCGGCAGGCCGTCAAGCGGATATTCATATATTTGAACTACACCCTTGAGTTTGGTCTTTGGTATTCTGCATCCTCGACACTCAACCTTCATGAGTTTTCTGATGCTAATTTTGCTGGGTGTCGTTTGGAAGTCTACCTCAGGTACTTGTTAGTTTCTTGGTTCTTCTTTGGTGTCTTGGTCATCCCGCAAGCAATCCAGTGTAGCCCGATCCACTACAGAAGCCAAGTATGTAGCTGCAGCCAGTTGTTGCTCCCAACTCCTATGGATCACCTACACTATGAGCGACTTTGGTGAGGAGTGTACCCATGTCTCACTCTTTTGTGATAGCACCAGTGCCATAAGTGTAGCCAAGAACCTTGTTCTACATTCCAAGACCAAGCACATTGAGGTGAGGTACCACTTCTTGAGAGATAATGTAGAGAAGGGGAAAATAGCCTTGATCCATGTACCCATGCAAAACCAACTAGCTGATATTTTCACCAAATCACTTGACCAAGCCACTTTTATTCATTTGTGGGGTGAGCTTGGTGTGTGTTTGATCTCTTGAGTTGGTAGTGTGAGCTCCTTTGTAGCATATGTATCATATTTGGGTTGTGCATTTTGCATTGCATTTGTATCATGATGTATAGGCATCTTTGTATCATAGACATGTTTGCATTTGTACCATATGCATTTTGGTAGGATGAGCTTCTCCTATATACATTGATGACCATGATATGCTATGTATGAGCTTTTGGACATGTTTGATATGGGTTGGTGATGTGTAGCTAAGCTCTTGATAAGATTGTTATATATTCATGTTTAGTTAGCTACTTTTGGAAAATGCTAGTATAGGCTCTCTTGTGAGTAGAAGCCCTTTCATGCTCTTAGTGTTCTTTAGTGGCTTTGCCATGTTTAATTTGTGCTTGGATAGCATGTTCTTTTCACTTGGGGTCAAAGACCCATTTGTCATTGTGAATGTTTAGCCCATGTGATTACCTTTGCTCTTAGTGTTCTTTAGTGGATTTGTCATGCTTAATTTGTGGTTGGATAGCATATTCTTTTCACTTGGGGTCAAAGACCTATTTGTCATTATGAATGTTTAGCCCATGTGATTACCTTGTGAGGGAGGATAAGCTTCTTTTTGCCGCAAAAGCACTTCATGTACAATTTATGAAATTCTGAAAAAGAAATGCTTATGCTTGAAAATTATGCTCTCATTTGAACCATGTCATGTATGATTTACATAATTTATTTTGGGTGCTAAACTGTTGCATGTTGTCTACCATGAGAAGTCTCATTTTAGAAGTAGACACATGGCTCGGTGGGTTTGACATGACCTGATATGGTTTGTGGGTGTTTGCAATGATCTTTTGATAAGAATATATGATCTAGCATGAAGTTTGTGTGATTTAGTTCACTTTGGCTCGTTTCGATCATGTTTAGTTTTTGTTCATGAGAGGGAAATTTTTCGCAAAATTACTCAAATTGATCATAGTTTTGCCATATGCCTATATAGCTTTACTATCTGATGGCTATGATTTTATGGAACTATGAACTATCTTGCTTGCTCACTATCTCATTTGTAGCATTTTGTGGTTCTCATTGTCTATTTGAGAAGCTCCTAGTTGATTTTTTTCGAATTTTGCTTTGATTCATGCATTGTCAACAAGGGGGAGAAGTTTGTGCATGAAAAATGCATCTGGACATGTTTAGAGGGTTTTCAAACTAGTTCAGCAATTTTCGGAGCAAGATTTGGTGGGACGGTCAGATCAGGGCGGTCTAACCGCCTGGGAACTGATCTGACCGGGCCAGGCGGTCTGACCGGCCTGGGGAGGCGGTCTGACCGGCCTGGTCTGACTGAGCACGAGTTGCTCTTTGTCATGCATTTGCAAGTGGTATCTTTGCATGCATTTGTTCGGGGGGAGTTTGCATTTGCTCAGGGGGAGTGTGCATGTGTGCAGGGAGAGCTCTCTTGTGTCGTTTGAGTTTTATGCTTTGGTGGTTTGCTCCTTTGTGGTGAGCTTGTTTTGTCTCGGTTGTGTCGAGCTGTTGCCCTTGTCTTAGGGGACCGAGACTTTGTCATTCTAGTGATCTTGTTTTTACCTTTGGTTCGGCTTTCGATCACTTGTTTGAGTTTTTGTTTGTTTCTTTTCTTTTTCTTTTGTTATCTCGTGTTGGTGACTATGTGTGTTGTCAATGCACTCGTCAAAGGGGAGATTGAGGACCTTTGTGCGTCCGAGGACCGAGGAAAGGTCGCTCCTCAGTGATGAGTGATTGACAACATGATGTGGACTGGCTCTTGGCCTAGTATTGCAGGTGCAGATTGCGACTTGATTTGTGGTGCAGGTGAAGAACAAGTGCGAAAGGTCTATGCATGTGTAGCCTCCGAGGAGTGGAGAGACAAGTAGACTCAAAGTCGTGTACAAGGAGTTGGCGTAGGGTAACGGCTAATAACCGAAGTCTATGCGCGGGGTTTGTTGGTTTGACCACAAAACCAACACCGAGCCGGTGCAAGGTAGCGGCTAACGACCGAAGCTTGCACGTAGCCGAGCCGGTGCAGGATAGCGGCTAACAACCGAAGTCTGCATGCAGGGTTCAGTGGTTTGGCCACAAAACCATCAGGAGGATTTCTTGGTTTGGGCCTCAAAACCGAGCCCAGAGACTCGGCGTGACGAGGTCGGCCACCCAGGCCGCATGGGTCGCAGTGTGCGAGAAGTTTTGGAAGCGGACGACACACGACATGATCGCCTGGCTTACGTGGAGGCTAAGTGGGCTTGAGGTCGATTTGCATTAGTCTGATGGAGATTCGACAAAGTTACCCAAAATACCTTTGGTGGGCGTGTATCTTTCTTTCATGTACTAGAGGAGACTAAGGGTAGTGAAGTCGGCACAATTGTTTTGTTTTACACAATAAAGTTATGCAGATTAAGCAACTCTAGTGTGGAAGCACACGAGTCTAGGGAGTCAACATCAAAGTGGATTCTGGGTTTGTGGAAGCTGATGCTCCCATCTCAACGGCAAAACCGCAAAAAGGTGCAGCAATGTGCACGGTAGGTGCCTAATATTCCCTTCGTCGGTTTGGGTGGATCCTACTCCATCAAAATTGGTGAGCTCTAAAACTCTCAGTCGTTTTCTGAGGCTATTTTGTTTTATGCATGTTCATAAAACAAAATGGCTACTAATTTTTCGAGGCAATGATCTTATTATTTGATTATTTCCAAACTTTCAACCTTAATATAAAAGGGAAATTAGTGGATAAAACCCAAAGGATATAGTAGTTTGATTGCACCCAATCCAAAACATCATTTGGTTTCATAGAGTATCAAACCGAACAGCTTGGATTGGATAAAAAATTTCCTTTTAAAAAGGTGGTATGATCAGATCAGGGGATCTAAAAGACACGTGCTCTCTCATAAGTACATGGCACGACTTGAGAGCATCTAATGCCTTGTGTCAACTGTTGGTATGCACGAAAACTTATTTTCTGCAAAGATTGACGGCATGTTATAAAATAAGCACAAATTTAGAGCTAATGGCCCTTTTGCATCCCATAGTTGGGTTGTGCGTGCATGCGTGCCGTATATTTGCTTGCATCGCCATCATCATGCATGACAACGCCTGCAGATCTGATCTTCACAGCGATGCATCACATGAAAGGACCTAAAGAAAGTTCCATGGATCGGCTAGCTGGTCAGTGGTCACTCATGAACAGAACAATGGCTGCTCTGACTGAAATTGAAGGTTGGAGACAAAGGCACATATAGATAACCAGCACTTAGATGCTCTAAATTTATATATAAATAAATACTCCCTCCGTATCGAAATATTTGTCGTCATTGACTTTTTCTTCCAACTTTGACCATTCGTCTTATTTAAAAAATTATCGTAAATATGTAAAAGGAAAAGTCAAGCTTAAAATAGCTATAATAATAAAGCATATAGCAAACAAAGTAAATGATAATTGCATAATTTTTTCAATAAGATGAATAGTCAAAGTTGTGAAAAAAAATCAATAGCGACAAATATTTTGATACGGAGGGAGTATATGTGAATAAGATAGTCCAAAATCTAATCATGTAGTCATGCGTGCCACGGCACATCACACCATTCATCAGAGGACACCGAAACCAACAAATCAGGTCCTATCACCATCCTGAACTAGGAACCAAAAACAGCAAGCCAGCAGGAGATTCTTTGTGTTCTCTCCAGTCTCCATCCCTCCCAACCCCACAGGCATCTTGCCCTGCATCCAAGCAAGCACAACAGCTCACCTATCCATCCATCCACTGATCCACCCGTCCGTCCTTGCTTCCCCATGCATTCTTCCTGTCTGCCTGATCAGGACAAGCCATGGCGTCGTCGTCACCATCGCTCCTGGACCTCATGAGCTTGTCACCTTCCCACGACGGCAGCGCGGACGACGACGACGGTTCCTCCGAGCGGAGCTTCGGCGGCGGCAGCACGGTGCAGGTGGTGCCGAGGGGCGTCTCCGACGAGCTCCTCGGCAAGTTCGAGGACGCCGGCGCGTTCGGCTTCGAATACGCCCGGAGCGGCCTCTGGTCACCGCTGGTGCTGCGGCACGAGGTCCTCGCGAGCGCGCTGGTGGGCCCAGGGAGGCGCGGCCGCCGGAGCTGGAGGAGGAAGGTTGGCACGATGAGCTTTTTCTGAAGAAACGTGCATGTCCAAGTTCAAGGCTAGCTCCTGCAGCCTGCAGGTGTTCTGCTCCCCTAGCTGACATTGTTGTTCTCCTGTCTTCTGATGCAGGTGTTCTGCTGTTGGTGACATTCATCCAGTGATTCAGGGCTTGTGAATTCTTGTGCGGTTTAGTTGGAGTCTTCCATGTAACTAGTTTGTACTCTAATTTGGCGTTGACCGATGAAAATAGTTGTTTGCACCGTTGTTTGAAGAAAAATACTGGGAAATGTAAAGATAGTATCAGGAATTAGGATGCTTGTGGACATGTATGTACTAGCTAGTTTGCTCAGAATCCTGATAAGTTAGCAAAATGCACCGAAATTTGTCTAGTGTTGTAATTCGGAGTATTCCTTTTGAGGGACTCATATCAATATACCCTGTTTTCACGGCTATGAAAATTGGGCTCTGTTATCATTTCTCAACTCATTATGCACAACGGAAGATCATGCAGGCATGCCATAGTTTGTAAGAATATCATACAGAGAAAAAGAGGCGTTGATCCGGGTGGGGAGGCCTCCACATCCACAACGGACTGATAGCCGATAGCTCAATATATCTCCAACGGTTTGTCAAATCAAGTTAGTATCTTTGATTTTTGACAAAAACATTGAAAGCACTACTCTAACAGTTTGGCAAAGGACTTAGCATTTTTTGACAATATGAAAAAAAATCAGCCTCCAACGTGTAAATATACGCACGCGTACTCGACTTGGCGTAAGCGTTTCTGCCATGCGTGGAGACAGGTGGGAGGGTGGAAAAAGAAATAAATGATAGAGAAGAGTTCCTGATGCAAATATACAAGAGTGAAAGAATATATCTTGACAAATTAAAAATGGCAAACTCTTTGAGATGCATTCTTTTTTTTAGCTTGGCAAATCTTTTAAAAGTTGACAAATCACAAGATCTATCAAGTTAAAAGTATCAAACTCTTGGAGATGCTCTTACCTTCATAGGCCCTTGAGAATTTTTTAGAATTATTATATGGGCTTGGCCCATATATCCTCCATTCTCATGTTCTTTTTTTTTACAACATCACATATATTATATTAAAACAGCAGTCAGATTACAAAGAAGATCTCGAAAGAGATCTTTTTACAACTAGGTCCTGCAGCTACAGGAAATAGGGGCAGCTTCGTCGGAGTTGCCGGTGACGACGATACCGCCGGCGAAGTGGCGCGGGGGCTTCAAGGACGAAGCTTATGCCGGGGCGGAAGGACCGCGCATAGACACGTCGGTTGTTGCAGGGGTCGTCGAGCCAGCAAGGTCGGCACGCACCGGCGACCGAAGGATGGCTGATGAACTTGTCGCCGGAGATCGAAGTAGCACGAGCTGGGATCCGAGGTGAAGGCAGAGCATCCGAACCAACATCGGGGAAGAAGTTGCGAGGTGAAGCAGGAGAGCCGCAGAACCGCAGACCGCTTGACGGACAGGAGGGCGAGCGGCGGTGGAACAGGGGGAAGGCGGATCTCGTCGGCGGATGCGGTTGGGGGAAGGCGGAGAAGACGAGATCTGAGGAGGGTGGATTTATTTTATTACCACTGACTTGAGGCACGTCGGCGACGGCGAGGCTACCACCGAGAAGAACCGCGGCGGCGACACTGGCGACGATGAAGACGACAGCCGTAGATAGGGACAAAGCCATGAAGGCACTAGCACTATGGCAAAGGAAAAACAAGTAAAAGGAAAAGGGTAGAGGACCCTTGGATCTATCGATTGGGGGAGAGGACCCTACCCCTCTCGCCAACGGCAGACTGCCGGCGGGGAGGGACCCGGGCGGAGTTGGGGAGGGAACTGCTGAGAGGAGAAAGCTTAGGAGCGAAAGTTCTCTCCCCCGAGTTGTGTTCTTTGTTTCCTATATGTTGACAGGTTGGTTGCGCCCTTGCGCAGCAAAGATGTTCTGAAACACTGGCAAAATAAAGAGAGCTTGCAAACCCCTTGGTCTTGATAATTTATTTGACTTGACAAAATGGTCTACCAAAGTACATTACAACCACTAGAGAATCTAGTCAAAAGGAAAGCAAAAAGGCATATAATCATTAAAAATACACAGGCATATGATCTGCTCTACACTCGATTTATATCCTAGATTTACCATCCAGATGTCACCCGCAATTCTATGCGACTCACTTTTCTCTTCATATACATGGTAAATTCAGATGATATTGTCACTGCCTGCTCTATTTGCATTATATATCAAGCATTTCCATTGATATTTTGGAGAATCTTCCCTTTAGTATTAAAATCGTCATGGCTGCAAAGTATGCAACATCAGGATTATAGCACAAATCATCAAACACTAGAGCTACTGACACCATATAAATAATGTGTTTCAGGTTTCAGCTCAGATTTAGGATGCACTGCTAGTCTCGGGAATATTCGTTAGTCTGAGCTTGAACTCTGAGATTCAGACAGAGATGGATTAAGACGAGCAGAGTGGAGGATTACCATGTCAAATTTTTACCAATAGCAGATGGTATTCTTCATGCAATGTTCTTCAGACTTAAGCAGGTGTCGCTCTAGTGCCTCTTTACCCGTGATGCCTTCTTTGAGTTCTTTGAAGTACACTTCATAGTCCTTTTCAGGAGGAGGGTTTGAAGGGTCAATCACATAGGGTTCACTGAATGGAACGGTGCTCTTGACCTGATCGAAAGAATTGCCACAGTTAGCTTTCTACCAAAGATAATTGACAATAATTTCTATTCCAATAGTCTTGGAATCAAGTTGCAGAGTTTTAACCTCAAAAGTTTTCCCTACTGCATTTGGGCTTGTCAGAGCTGCTACACAAATGCAAGCAACTTCTTCTCGTGATATCTTTCCCTGAGATGGTGCAAGAAGTTTGCTAAATCGATAATAGGAAAAATAAGAGCTCATTGGGATGTCATGACGATGGTGCTTCCTGTACTTACTGTGATATTGTCCCCCTGATCGAATATAAGGTCGGCTCCAGCTGGTTCCTCGGTTAATGCACATGGCCGTACAATAGTGTATGGAATGCCACTTTCCCTAATCAAATCCTCTCCCTGAAATGACACCTCAGACGCTATAAGGTTTTCTACTTTCAAGGTAACCAACATGGTAGACATCCTTCAAAGATTATATAATATGCCAGGGAAATAAGGCCTCCAACTTTTATAATTATGAGTTTAAGGCAGTGAGCATACCTTCAATTTGTAAGTTAAGATGGAGCCAAGCTCTTTGTTCAAGCGAACAGCAGGCGGTTGTTTGCTTAAATCTAGCCCTGGTCTTTCAGGTCTTGTAACTCCTGCAGAACTCACGTGAACAAACCTGTGCATAAAAGACAAACAAGATCAATTAGTACTGAAAGGTTCTAGAAAGAAACTGAAACTGAAACTAAAGTAGTTATATTTGTTCTATTGTTGAACTGATGTCATCTCCAGAAAACTACTAGATAGACAAACCTTGGCTCGTTTATGTATGCTCTAATACTTGAAAAGGGAAGCTCGAATGGACCTTCAGCAAATGTTGGGTTGAGTTTTCCATCATATTCAAACTTGCTGAACATAAGCTACAAAATTATCGGATTATTGTTAAATAAATGTTTACAAGTGTTCAAATTTTACACAAAAGGAAAAAAAAGATACCTGAAGTGAAGTGATGTTGCTTGCATCGAATGGTGGTGCATCATTCATAGTACGAGCACGGAATACAGGCCTCAAAGAAGAAAAAGGTAATTTAACCTGATCAAGGAATAAGAACATAGCTCTAAATCACTACAACAAATAATGAAGATATTTACACCATAGTAGTATGACATACACTTTTCCATTCTCCCTTAGTGGTGTCAAAGCTTGCTGTATAGCCGACAGTATCCCATTCATAGCTAGTCCGAATAATGAGTTTATACCGTCGCCCATCACCTTTAACTCGTAATTCAATACCATCATATGCTGACAGGTCCTCTGGCACAGTAAAATTCTGCAGTTCGAATGAGGTAATATACTGTTAACAATCAAACATCACAATAAACAGGATTCACTCGCAAATAAAAATAATAATGAAGTTCTAAATTATTGAGTGACTGCATAGTTTACACTTGCTTATGTTGCCAGAAAGAAATTTTTCATTTATTTCCATGAAACAACATAGAGTAAAATTGACCATTGCAAACAACATATCGCATAAATAACAATGATATGCCTAGCAGTAATTTTCGTTTCCAATAATATATGGAAGTAATTACCTTTGTCCTTATACTAGTAAACCCACCATTATTTGAAGTAGATACAGTACCTAGATAAAGGTGATGGACAGGTAAGGTAAGCTTTCGATAGCAGCATTTCAAGAAAAATGCAACATCTCATATACAAGGTTGAAGAAATAAGATATATACCTTTGAACAACCCAGCTGGCCCACCAGTTTCACTTCCTGTTGGTAGGATTTGGAATGTGCTTTCACTAACACCACCCATTACAACATCATCAAGAGCTCCCCACACGATCTTTCCAGATAAGTTACCTACATAAAAATGAAAATATTGCTCTAAGATCAACGAACTTGTAGAAAAAAAGTAAACAAAGACATTGACATGAAATAGAATCATCATGATTAGCAAAAAAAAAAGGAGTATTCACTCTTAAGTTTTAATACCAAAAGGAAGTAATATGCTATGTAACAACAGTCAAATGATCAACTACACGTATTTATGGGAACAGGATTATGTGGTCCCTGGTCCAAATGTCAGTGAGACACTTGGTGGTATACTGGTATCTCTTTGTACGAATTTTGACTTTTGTGGTGCCGTGGAGGTCATTGGTGAACATAGATACATAGTAGTGCCAGATGACATATATGAAAATAAGTAGAATAGAGATTTTTAATTTGATCAAGCAATGAAAGGTACCTTGGAGCCCAAATAGAAGTTTCCCTTCACTTAGTCCAACACTACTCTTTATGGCATTAATCAAATTTTGCATTCCGATGTACTCTACCATTTCAGGTGAAGGTCCCTTGATCTGATTGGAGAAACATATAACGTAGTGATCTTGGAGCCTCATAAAGCAAAAGTTACATTTTTTAGGAGAACTAGGCACTACTTATGCATGAGAAGATTTCTTGATGCGCTACCTCAGGTTCAAAAAACTTGATGCCCTGCATGAATATGAGACTGAAATGTCACACTGCTGAAGCCAGATGGTAGAATGCATAAACCTTTCACACGTCATTGGGCATATGACATACTTGTTTGTACTTCTGCCTGTCTGGTGTATCACCTTCCTTCGGCCCAACTATGACAGAGACTGCATTCACTACTTTCTTGACCCCTTTGAAGAGCTTAGGATCCAGTGTACCTTCCTTTGTAACATCTCCTATGATCTGAAACCAAGCAGTAAGCCAGTAACTCTAAACATGAAGTTTATGAACCACAGGCAATGAGATCAGAAGAGCTATGTCATAACTCATAAGTCAACAGATCTCTGCACGTTATTTTATTTTGACCTTCAAATAACATGTCAGAAATATCAAATTTGTATCCAAATTTGGTTCCATATAATACTATCCAATTCCATAGCTTTCTTTTCTGCCAATAGAGAGGTTTCGAATGCACATAACAGCCCCATCTATGCCAGGAGTTGTAACTGTTGACCACTATTGAGTACCGCCAAAATGAAATCGTTTGAGAACCTTATTTATTTTGGCATTAAAGCTTCCTTTATCTAAATAAAAGTATCAAGTAATGCTATCCGGTTGCTAATTTACTTGGTTGCTTTGAAATAGGTGCAGAAGTGCAGTTGACTGAAATTAAATCCCACAGCATAATTCAACTAAACTAAGTGACGTACCAAATCTACATCTGGCCCCAACATGCTCCTTGCCTTATCTTGATTTCTAGCCTGAAATCAGAAAAATGGAATAAATATCATAAAGATTATTGGAGCAACAGTTCTGTGGCAAATGGAAAATGTGAAAAGACCAAATGAGTTTGGTTGACAGTAGGATACCAATACTCGCACTGGTACACCCTTCTTCTGCAAGACGTCAACCACCCGTCTCCCAACACCACCGGTGGCTCCAGTGACCAGCACCACATCCGATGTTTCCATTTTCTTGGGCGCTTCACTAGAAGCAGAGCCAGTGAAACTGCTAATGATGGACTCTACAATCTACAAACCAAAGCAGAAAACATCCAGGGCTAAAGACATCACTCATACCCCCAAACTGAATGTAAAACGACAGCAAACAGAAAGTGCAAAAGTTAGCGACAGAACCTTGAGAGGGTTTGGGGGGCCGTTGAAGAAGTACAAAGTCCTGACAAATCTTCCGATGTCCCAAGACTGCTGCCCAGCGAAAGCTATTACCTCTCTCCGCGACAACCTTGATGGCACACGTCTTGATGGGCTGTATGTGAACCGTGGAAACCGTTTTGAACCGAGGAAGAGCACCTTCTGGTCTGTTCTTGTGGAGCAGGAAGGAGTAAACCTCACCTGATGACAAAAGAGCAATATCGGATATCATGGTATCAGGACACTTCGTAATAGCAGGAATTACTGCTCTGAATAGCTCTGAGCTAGTCAACCTGATTTGATCAAAAAATCGGATATCATGCTATCAGGACTCTTCGTATTAGCAGGAATTACTGCTCTGAATAGCTCTGAGCTAGTCAACCTGATTTGATCAAAAAAATATAAAAAAAGGGTGAAAAATAAGGTCCCACCGAGACTTGAACTCGGGTTACTGGATTCAGAGTCCAATGTCCTAACCGCTAGACCACGGGACCTTTGATATCATTACACTATTAGAAAACTATAAATTAGGAACGTCCTATTAGCGAATGGTCAGTTACTTGCTTCCGTTGTTGATGGCAAATCCCTAGCGACCTTGGCGGCATCTGAGGATTTGGTTTACACATATCTTAATCGAATGTGGACTCTTGATTTCGATGAATCCACATGAACTCGGCTCAGCACGCGCTAAAAGAGACGAATCCCCGTGTAGCGAGCAGGAACGAGACAGGGAAGGAAAATAGATTGACGCAGGGCCGCAGGGGTCAAAGAGGGAGGGGGGCGACCGGTCGACAGCGCACTCACCCGCGGCCTGGCGAGAACCACCGGAGCAGACGAAACGGCGGCGCCGCAGCAAGAGGAGCAGCTCATCTTTCTTCTTCCCTCCCTGGGGCCTGGAGAGTCCGACACGACACGACTGCAAGGGGGATCTCTTCACCACGCCATTGGGAGGCCGCCGCGACGATGACGACGAAGGGGATGCCACTGGAGCGCGCCGTGGGTGGAAGGGGAGGCGCGGGCCACACAAATTCCTGCGGTCCGGTGCGTGCACGTGGTGGTGCGCGGCCTCGGGCACTCGCAGCCGTCCAGTGGGACATTGAGATTCGTGCGTCGTGAACGTTCCGTTCTGAAAACGCGCACTACTAGTAAAACAGAGCGAGGGAAGGAATTATATCCTCTTGAGTCTTGATTTCGAAACCCTCTACTTGAATTGCAGGTTTGAAAATTTTCGCCCATCTCAGCCTTAAATTTAGCCATACAAATATACCAGTACCAGTAGTTTTCGGGTGCGTCTTTGCTATTCAAATTGACCATTCCATTTCCAACCGTGCTTCTGCTTCCCTTCCAGACGAGTGAGATGGATCGCTCCACTTCTCCACGATGGGCAGCAGGCCAGCAGCCCAGGAGCTGCTCGACGAAATGCGCGGCCGGGCACTGCCCTGATCTTCTTGTCCGACGACGGCACAGTACGCTCCCCGCACACGCCTCCTTCCTTTGCCATCGCATTGTTCTTTACGAGCCGTGTAGTGCCTTCGTGTTGGTAAGAGTTGGCATACCATCATCATTCTGTCAGAGCTCTTGTCACATTTCTGCTTGTTTAGCTATTATAGAATCTCACCTCAAACACTAGTTAGAAAGTTTTCTTTTAAGTGATAGAACATTATTTCAGAAGTGTGTGCTGTTTGTTGAATTGCAGCAGTACGTTATACGTGAAGCAGAGAGAGAGTTGGAACTATCTATGCTCTTCTTTTACGCTTTTTGGAAGACTGTGGATCCATAAAACTTCACATTCCATTCATACATTCAAAATGTTAGGAGATAAATTTACAGAAACAATACACATGACAATTGCAACTAAATTACAAGTGGCCTTGTTCACCTACTTTCCCTATACCATATCATCTTGCAGACACCGGCACTGTTGACAAAGGGGATGAAGCATCACAAATATCATCTCTGGCTGTTGCTTCATAGCCTGAAGTGCTTTCTGTTTCCATATTACCTTCCAAGACCTTCACAACCTGCGACATGGCTGGTCGTTTACCGCATTCGCACTGCAAGCACCAGGCAGCTAACTTGATTACTTCCGTCATTTCTGATCCATGTAACTGGATATCTTCATCCTGGTTGCAGACTATATCCAGAACTTGCCCGATCTTGATTTTCTCTTGCAGTATATTAATTAGATTATTGCTTCCTTCAGGCTGATTGTTTTCCAGGTTTCTCCTTCCACTCACTATTTCCAGCACTACTACACCAAAGCTGTAAATATCAGCCTTTTCAGTAATTGTTGATGACAGCCATTCTGGTGCTAGATAACCCCTTGTTCCTCTAATTTTGGTCATCACATGGCTTTGGTCCCTATCAATCAGCTTTGCTAAACCAAAGTCAGAGATCTTTGCATTGAACTTGTCATCAAGAAGGATATTTCCCGGTTTGATATCAAGATGAGCAATCTTCTGGCGGCATTCTTCATGAAGGTAGGCCAAGCCCTTTGCAATTTCTAGGATAATTTTATATCGAATTGCCCAACTGAGTGAACCACTTTGGTTCTTTCTGAAGATCCATTTATCCAGAGACCCGTTGCTCATATGCTCATACACAAGGAGCCTGTGGAATTTGTCGGAGCAGTACCCAATCAATCTGACAAGATTAATATGATGGATGCTACCAATGGTGATGACTTCGGCCATGAATTCTTCCTTTCCATGGCCAATGTCACGCAAGCATTTGACAGCAATCTTGACATTTCCAAGTTTTCCCTCATATACTGGCCCGAATCCTCCTTGTCCCAGCTTTTTGCTGAAGTTATTAGTTGCTTCTCTCAGCTGTTTGTAGGAGAACCGTGAAGGCATCCCAGCCACTCCTTTAAATGGATCATCTTCTTCCATCCTCTTCACTATTATTCTTCTGATCATGAGAATGAGTAGGAAGATCGCTGCAACTAAAACAGGAACACCAATGTGGTAAGCAGTTGGATTTATTTTCGTACTTGATGATGGTGGTAACATCTGCACCTTGACATATGCAGATAAATTATATCCAACTACTTCTGGCTGGTAATTTATGAGTGAGAAAATCTTTGGCACTAGAAAGCAGGAACCGTTAGAGACATTTTGATGCCGGAAAAAGACAGCCTTGCATGAACAGGTCTTCAAGCATGCCTCCTTGCAGCTTTCTTCATCTGTTGTCCAATTATATGCAAAATTGAAGTACGTGACATTTGGCAGTGCTATAAGCTTATGATATTGGATCATGTCACAGGACAGAGGGGTTGCTAGGGAGCAGCCCAGGTTAGGTTGCCGGTCATCCAATTGATGGAAAAGCTCACCGTCAATATTTCCACTTGGGCAACTGCATTGTCCTTGTGAACAGATTCCATATTCTCCACATACTGTAGGGTATGCACATTCATCAGGATACACATGCAGAACATCAGCAAGAGTTTTCCATGAAATACCGTTCCATCCATAAACTCTCAGGTGCCCATCATCCTCAAGGCTCATGAATTGTGTCGATGATGGCAAAGGCAGAGAGATATCGAATAACTTGATATCTGTGCTGTTGAACCTGAGAAATGCTGATAAGCTCCCTTGTAAGAAGGAAATGTAAGCCGTACTATTCTTCACTTGATCAGAGGATATGTTCATCTTTGATTGAACTATTGCACCAGTAATATTAAAGTTATTCTGATAATAGAGCTGTGGAGGATCTGCATTTATGAAAGCATAGAGGCCATTGTCGAGCACGGTGAGGTAGAACTGACCTTGAGTACCATTTGTCACCGAGGAAGTGGAACTAAGCCTCTTCCCTTGCCACAATGACTGTCCAATGAGGAGTGTGTCAGTTGGGTGCGCAAATGATTCCCATAATGTCTTCCCCATCACGTTGAAGAGAATCAGATTCCCAGTCTCAGCAAGATTCATGCCGACGACAGGGCTTCCTGTTGTATTGGTGGACCAGACTAAAGAACCATCAAAGTCTCTGAGAATGAGATTTCCATCCTTGGTAAACTGTACTGATGCATTCTCCTTCACAGGACGGTACCTGTTGGCTGTCCACACGACCCTTGGTGTGGCTGTGGCATTGAAGGCAGGGTTGCTTGGATCACCAATGGACATGAAGAAGACTGCAAAGAGGAAGACATTGCAGGGAGCAGTGCAGATGAAGCCACAGCCGAAGGATGGACCAAACCCGGCAGGCTTCTGCCTGACAAGAATGGCTCTGATCGTGGAACCATCATCGTAGGTTGTATTGTAGGGGATAGTAGCTTCATTGTTGGTCCAAAGAGAAGGAAGATTGGCAATGGGGCTAGGGTAATCAATGGACCAAGCTTGGGAGATTGGAATGGACAGTATGAAGAGTAGTAGCAAGCTTTCAACTCCAAGCATGGCTGGTTTCTTAGTACTTGGACTGGGCATGGAGATCTCTGCAGATCGTGTGATCTTTTGGAATGGACATGGAAGGAGAGGTGATCTCGGAGAGAAATGAAGGGAGAGACATGGAGTTTAGAGCTTGTCTGGAAGGAAAATTCAGCAAAGACAAGCGTCCATGCATCAGATTAAAGAATCGGACAAGGGGAGGAGTGGAGACTTAGTGACATTCAAGTCCTGAAAAGGCAAACATAAAGTACACTGGAAATAGAACTCTGATGGTTGTTGGCATCAGGGTTTGACAAAGTTCATGGCATTGTGCCAATTCCAGCACCCTTGGTCATTACTCTGAATCCAGTTACTGAAGCTTTAGTAGACAATCATGAAATTTTCTGCCCGTCAACCAAACTGTCCTTTGAGCTGAGCATATGTTATTCAACTGAGACCTATCATTAGTGAGCAAAAAATCAGGTCCGGGAATCAGGTGAGCTTGGATTAGATAATTTAGACTTATCCCGGTTATCGGAAGTTGTCATGTAGAGCAGTACCCCTCTATGAACTAAACAAGTCATGTAGAGCACTCAATGCAATTTCCTCACCGACATAAGTGGCGTGATCAATTTTGGACCCACAGTGAGAGTTGACCTATTTCATGGTCTATGAGTAGTTAGTACCTGTAAATTTTTAAAAGGAAATTGTGTCGGCAATGATCTACCACAAGCAATTTTATTTTGGTCATCCTGCCCTGGTTCTGTATCTTCACCTTTGAGGTCCCTTAATGGACACTAATGGAACTTTTTGTGACGAACTTGATGAAGCATTCGATTACTTGTGATGGAAAATAAAGTCTTAGCAAACTTTGACCTGAAATTGCATATTTCCAGTGTCATGACTAGATTGCTTCGATCAGCTGGAAAGGGATACAATTAATAGTTTGTATTTAGTTTCCATGAGAACAAGCAAAACAAAAAAAAATGTAACTTCTTCGCTAAAATATTTGTTTCTGCAGTTTCCTCTGAATCTTTATGAAATGAAACTATCAAGGAAGTTGTGGGATCCACGATGGCCACGACAGAGACGGACGGCGAGACTACACCGGCTCTCCAATATGGACGTAAGTGCAAACCATGTACTTTTCAGAATACATGCACGTGTTTGAGCTTTGAAATCTAAATGTATTTAAAGATGAAAGTATGAACGTATCATCCAGGAGCTTAAATCTGCTCCTTCTAACCATGGACACGTCAAATTTCAGTGTCCCGGTCTCCCAGAGCTGTCAACTTCACTTGCTGCCCTGGGCGGTCTGAACTTTGAAGACGGTGAACGGTGGTTGTGGGCTGAGCTTTACATGATAGACTGCTAGTGACCTGAACTGGTGAGGGAACCACAAAATCATTCTTGGAGCAATTCCAGTTCCATGATCAGCCTGCTCCGGCACATCCACATCAGCTTCAGAAAGGAAACAACACGCCCAGTTTCCTCCTGTCAAGCGTGGACAAGTAAGTCCAGCCTCAACAAGAATGATCAACTGGAAACCTCCAGTCACATGGCGACTGGCATCGACATGATTCCAGGTGTGAACAAGTCTGGCAACTTTGTAAACCTGGACTGGTTGAACTCTGGACGCATCGAGAATCGTGTGGTGTGAAACTGGACAGAGCTGCGGGCGTAATGAACGGACGGGCCTAAGTTTTCTCTCAGATTCGAGGCAGAAAGGTGCAGAAGGCACACGGTTTCGTTTAGAAATGTTTACCTGAAAGACCATAATGAACTACTAGCTGGTATTAACAAAACGTGAGCATTATGCAATGGCCTGCTGGAGTCTTCTGCTCAAACAAGAGAAATGTTGAACACCTTTTTGTTTTTACAAAAAGTATTTTCTGATGATTCATACATCCCTAAAGTCTGGAAAGGTTCTCTGAACTTTCTAAACGGCTACTAAAAGGTTGGCATTTGCGTCCAAAATGTTTCAGTGGATTTAATCAAGTAAAAGAAAGTTTCAATGCACAGAAATGCCATGCTGGAAAGAAGTTGCTGAAGAACCTAAGAGGAGAATCTGTTGTTGGGGCCACAACCAAGTAATCAAGGGCATGATAGATGGTTCAGCCTAACTAAGGATGTTTCTCCAGAATAAGTCAATCTCATCATATCATGATATGATCCACTTGTCCGGTTGTTGCAGCATGCAAACGGACAAGGTATCAAAATGGGTGTAGGCAAATCTCCATCAAATATTCCACACGGTTTCTCATGAACAACACACCCACAGCTGCAGAATGAAAGGCTGTGGCCTGTGGGCCACCTGAAATAAGCAGTCCATAACCAGTGGTGATATGTGAACGTCAAGTGCTACCATCAGATCAGATGCCTGCTGAGGTTCTTGCTGGAGGCGCCTCCCTCCTGCAGGTCCTGGCAGGCCCTCTGTCCATTCAAACTTTTGTGTGAACCTCCCAGATCAACATCATTGCAAGTTGAAACCTTTGTTCATCTGTATTGGCTGTGTTTGGTTGGAAGTGTCAAAAAATATTCACCTACTTTGACCATTAATTACGAGTATTTAAAAAGTTAATTTACAAAATTACCTTCACAACCTCTAATCAAATCACGAGACGAATCTAATGAGGTCTTTGACCGCACGATTAGATGATGATTACTGTATCATACTGTAGCAAATCATTGATTGATTATGCTCATTAGATTCGTCACGAAAAGTTGTACTCATCTGTAAAAAGGTTTTGCAAATAAACTTCATTTAGTGTTCCATGCATTAAAGATTCCTTTGGACAATTTTTTGTCCGGTGCCAACCAAACACGGCCATTGGTTCTCAGTTCTGGTCCAACGGTTTTTTTTTCTCTCTTATGCTGGAGTCTTTTACAAAAAAAATTTTGAAGTAAGGTCTTTTACAAATTTCAGCAAGAGATTGTCCTGGACAAATATATACTGAACTCTGCACTCCAACAGAATCTTCAAAAAAATATCTTTCTGGAGGAGATTCAGATTCTGGTCAAAGCTCCATTCTTTTGCAAAAAAAGGTTGTCTTCAGCTGAAGATTATCTTCGAGAATCAAGGCGTTCTGCCTTTTGGGGGATATTGTTCAGATTGGCACATATTCTCCCTCCTATGCTGGAACCAGCACCAGCCCCCCCCCCCCCCCCCCCCGATCAAAAGCAAGACAAGTATATGTTCAAGATGCGTTTGCGATAATTCATCCTCTGTTCTATTACAAGTCCATCAGTGAAATGATATATCATTTCTTTCCAATGTTGCCTCAAAGTAAACTACTAATTATGTGAACAGTTTACAACAAGTAGCATACATATTCGGTGTTTTTAAAACTGAAACAAAAAATAAATAATTTCCAACCTTGCCAAGGAAACATCAAGCTGGAATTCTACCTGTAAATCTATATCTGCACAGTTATTCACAACCAAATACACACAGGCACATCTGATATATTTGATTCTTTGGATTAAATTTGTATACCTTCATTTGAGCATGAAATGAAAGAATTTTGGGACAAAACTCACCCAGATGTGACAATTATGTGGGCTCTGTAATGGAAACTTTTTCCATCTAGGGCACAGGCACTGAAATGGACATGGGGTTTGACAACTCCCCACTGCCGAAGCTTGCAGCACGCCTCAATGTGCTGTTCCCTACAATTGAATGATCAACCACTGTCAAGGTACTTCCTAGCCCCAATGCTGATGGCATTTGACTTCTCTGGCACATCTTGACAATCAAGCTTGCTTTCTTCTTGGCACGCTTTGTTCCTGTGAGTGTGATGTTCTGTATTACTGTGTTCAATCCAGGTATCCTTGCCACACGTTGTGCCAACGCTGATCCACCTCTACGGCATATCTCGTATAAAGCTGATACTGCATTTTCCTTGCCCTTTGGAGTTCCTCGCCTCATTAATCCAACAAGGCTAGTGATCACAGTTTCAGAACTCCCAACAAGATGCACAATGGTAGGCTGTTTCATCAACAAAGCCAGAGCGCCAGCAGCTTCCTCTGACACGGTATCATTCCTTAGTGACTCGATTAAAGCAACAACTGCAGATGACTCAAGCATCCGGCCTGAGCTTTCTGGATGTGTTGAGAGGTTGAAGAGTGCCATCACTGCATCTTTCTTTCCCCTTGGTGTCCCTCTGGTCAGCATAGAGGCAAGCTCCTCTACGGCCCCTGGCTCATTCATGATCTTCTTCTTGTAATCATGGACCACGGATAAGCTGAAGAGTGTTGCTGCAGCATTCTCCTTGGCCTCCGTAGTCCACCCATTCTTCAACACACTGACGATAAGCCACAGGCAACCCTCTTGTTCCATAATCCGCTTCTTGTTCGGCTCATAGATCGACAGATTGAGCAGCGCAGTCACCGCATTCTCCTGTGCCATCCAATCTGATGATAACAGCAACCTGCATAGCAATGGGATCGCATCCAACTCGGCGATGAATGCCCGGTTCTGCTTCCCAGTCTTCGCCAGCAACCTGATCTCCCTAGCTGCAACTGGCTTTTCACTATCGGATCCCTCCTTCAGCATCCTGACCAAAATCCTTGCTGTGGCCTTGTTCGCCTCAATTGCCGCCTTGCTGCTGCACGATGCAGCAACACATTCAATCATCCCCTCGTTGCTCTCCGGTGAATCAAACTGAAAGCCATGCACTCCACACCACTGTGAAATCAAGCTGCGGAGCGCCCGGTTTGGCACAAGCTGTTTGTCGGCGAGGGCCTGGCCGGAATTGGGGCAGGTAGAATGACCCTCCTCAATCCACTGTACGATCGACGGCCGGTCATACGTCTGCCCAGTGGAGACCACCACTGGGTCGCGCATCAAATCCAAAGAAATCGGGCACGAAAACTCCTTGGGCACCGAGAAGGAGCTGTCGTCGCTGCTGCTCCACGAGAGCAGCCGCTGCCTGTCGCCCATCGATGGCCAAACACGCAACACCTTTGTGTTGCCGGGGTCGAAGAGGGAGAAGAGGCAGTACCGGAGCAAGGCGACAACGCCGCCAATGAGGGGGAGGTCGGTGTCCTCCTCCTGGCTCAGGATTTGCTCCTCCAGGTAGTCGATTTCAGCGCGGCAAGAAGCGGCGTCCGAGATGCTGATTTGGGCGAGGAGGGATTTGAGCTTGGAGGGGTCGGGCGGCTGGCCGAGCTCGAAGTGGCGCAGGGCGGCGAGGAGGCGGTCCCGGAGAGCGGCCTCGGAGGGGTCGTGGTACTGACCCGGCGCGCGTCGGCGGCAGCGGGCGCGGAGCAGGTCCAGGTGCTCGGCCGCGTCGCGCGAAAGGCAGAGCGAAGCGGCGGGGAGAACGTCGAGGACGACGGCGAGCTCGGCATCAAGGTCCCGGAAGGAGGCGGCGAGGTGGGGGCCCCTGAGCAGCGCCCACGCTCGGCCGGCGGAGGCGACATAGGAGACGAGCAGGTCGGCGCGGAAGAGCACGACGTAGAGCTCGCGGAAGCAGAGGTTGGCGGCGTCGGAGAAGGCCCCCTCGCCCTCGTCCCCGGGGGCGAGGAGGAGCGAGTCGAGGAGCGCGGACAACAGCGCGAGCCGCCGCATGAGCGCGTCGAGGTTCCGGCGCTGCGACGGCGGGCGCGGGCTCGCCAGCAGGTCCGCTGCGAGCGACGCCAGCGCGCGGAGCAGCGGCGCGCCCGACAGCCCCGTGGGCGCGAAGAACGCGCCGGCCAGCGGCGGCTGCCGCGGCGGCGGGCGCCGCAGCAGGAACTCGACCGGCGACGACGCCGACGCTGCCGGCGCGGCGGCCATGGGCAAGTAGGAGGGCACCAGGGACCGCCCAGGCAGAGGCCCCGCTCCTCGCTTGGCTCGGAGGAATCCCCTCCCCCCTTCCTTTGACCGGCCACCTCCCCCGCCTGACGGATAGGCGATCGATTGCGGGGGGAGGTGGGGCGTTTAGGTTAGGTGGGGAACGGGGCGGCGACGACGCGGAAATGGTCGCGCTCGCGCAGGCGCAACCACCGCTCGCGTCGGGTTGCGCGGTGGCGCCGCCGGCTGCGGCTGGGAAGAAGCGGCCGGCCGCGAGAGGGGCGGACCAGGCTAAGGAGGGAGGAGGGGGCGGAGGCGGAGCCGCGGAGGAGGGGGAAGGGAGGGGAGGAGGAGGAGGCGGCCCGGACCACGGCTTTCGTCTTCTAGAGGTGAGCGGTGGGGCCCACGGCGCCAGCCGCTGACATGTCAACCTTCCTCGCTTCGGGCGTTTCGCTCCCTTCGGTTTTCATTGGGATCCACGGTTTTTTTTCTCTCATTTTATTTAAAGTTTTCCTTCGGGTTTTTTATTGTTTTTCTTTTGCTATATATAAGCGGCGCGCGCTGTGAGCTGTGTGACTCGCGTACTGGTGGCCTGGTGGGGTCCCGAGGTCTGCCTCACTGACGTGCTGGCCTGCTTGGGCCCAGCTGCATGTCTGGTTTTTTTTCTCATGTCATTCTTTTACATTTTGTTTGCCAAACTTCAGATTTTCCAGCTGTTTCCTATAAAAACGAGAGTATTTCCATGTCACCATTCAAATCAATTTTATTTTGACAATCATTTATCTAAAATAAACTATTTCCAATAACTATCTGAAAATCACAGTTGAAGGGAAGATCACCATGTTCGTGTGACTGACGACTGGTGGCTGGTGCTGATTTGTTCTGAGAGAAAAGTACCGTTGGCTGATAGCTGGTAACTGATTTGTTATGAGAGAAAAGTACCGCTTGCTGGTGGCTGATAAGCCAGACGAACAGGATGAAAAGCAGGGGTTAAAATGGTCTTTGGTTATATTTTCCAGGCCCGACCTCAAACAATGAGAACAAGGTCGAAGACTACTGAGTACTGACCGTCCACCAATAAATTGTGTAGGGATCAAAGAAGTACATCTCAAGAAATTTATTTGTGGACGGAATTAGCTCCCGAGCAAAAATATTTATGACCAAAAACTACCGCGCTCGTGGATAGGCTTACGGTCACACAATATTTGAGAGGATCATGTTTTTTTCACCTAGATTTGTTTTCATCGATATATAAAGTTGGAGTCGAAAGTGACGCGCGAATTTCACTGTCCTTACCACTTAAGTACAAACCATGCCACCGACGACACTTATCCATGACAGTAATTTCCCTTTTCCCCTTGATTCATCACACGGAGGGCTCCTTAATTTGGAAGGAAAGGGCTCCCAGACCCAGGGCACCCCCATCTTAATTTCCCTGTGCATCTCATCCCTCCCCACGCGGGGGGAGGAAAACCCCTCTTCCACCTTTGGCTGTTTGGGACAAGGGGAGAGATGGTCCAGGGTTTTTTTTAATAATTAACCTAAACAAAAAAAGAGCAATTTTTTTAGACGTGACCCCATCTTCGCTTTTTTGTGCCAGCTACATGTTGCTTTAGAAAACAGCCAGCAACATAATCTGACACCGCATTTTTTTAGAAAAACGTCCACAAAAATAAAAAAATAGCCATTTAACATCCTGACATATATGTATAAAAGATCAACAAGCAAACATCAGTCACAGATGCTAATCGTCCTCAAATCCATGAACAAATCCAAAATATGAAGAAAATGAGCCATGAGGGCAAAATAAGCCATAAATAAGAGGTTCAAATGAAAATAGTCTCCCACCTCACAAATGAAGTACATCCAGCTATCTTAATTCAACATACATAAGGCCAAAGGCAAGGAGGCACACATGCAAAGGGTCCTACTAATTGCTATCCATGATACCATCTACTAGCATGGAACACAGGTATATCCATGCTATCCATATAAAGCCAAGGCAAGGAGGCACACATGCAAAGGGTCCTACTAATTGCTACAGCCATGAACTTGTATCTCACAGGTATGCAAGAACAGAGTAGTGTCATGAAGTATCTCACAGATCGGGATTACGCAGCAGATAAATCGGGGGAGAAGAGGTGAAGAGGCGCACCTTGATCTCACGAAGTGGAGCACGGGGAGACCGAAGACAGCTGCGGCGGCGGCGTGAGGGAGTTGGGGGCGAGAGGGCTGGTTCAATTTATATGAGAAGGACGTTCATCACATAGTGCTAGCAAAGCAAACTACTGAACACCATATTCATACATAAGTCATGGACAGATGAATAAATCATGAATAGATAGTACATATAAGCATGAATAGATTGTAAATCATGAATAGACATGTGAAATTCAACATTTTCAACACACACAGAAATTGCTTTTACCAAAGCTGAAGGGTTCTGAAAAGAATTCATTTCCATGATCTATAAACAAAGCATATCTGGATTCTGGACAAACAGACTTGCTCAGTGGCAATTTAAACATCCATTGACATATGACTCTATGAGTGCAAAAACCTTGTTTTAAGTGTTCAAACAATATGGTGTGCAGCAAGGAAATCTAGATCATAAGACCAATTAGTTCCACTAAAGTTTGACACAGTTAGTAGACATCTAAATCAACAAGAAAGGAAAAAATTATCAAGCAGTACGCAAAGCAAGACCCAGGGCAGATTACAACATATCCCATTCAATCATTCCATTCAGGAGGACAGCTCTTTCTTGTAGTTTTCTAGTATCTCAATTCTCAAAACGAAAGGCAAGCAGTCAAATCGACAGCAGATGAATCACTAGGCACCCGAAAAGACATGATGAGTACAAACCCTAGGCAATCTGAGAACTCACATCAAGGTACCGTAGCAGACGCAGCGGAGCCGGCGGAGGTAGAGGTCCGAGCGGAGGAGCCGGCGGAGGCAGGGATCCGAGCCGAAAGGAAAGGACGGCGCCGGGAGGAGCGGCGACGGAGACGCTCGTCGCCTGGATGGGGAGGGGGAGGAGCGAAGACGGCGGCGAGGTGCAGCGAGGCACAGCCTGGATGGGGAAGAGCAGCGACGGCGGCGCTCGTTGCCCGGATGGGGAAGAGGAGCGACGGCGATGCAGGAGGAGACGAAGGGCGACGACGCTCGTCTCGCCTCTCGTGTGGACGGGGGGATATTTAATTATTTGCCATCGTTAGAAAGGCTACACCTTCAAAAGTCATTCTTAGAATTTAGCTTGCAGATTTGCCACATGAGAGATGTTTTAGCAACACATTTGCCATTTTGTCCTACGTGGCATGCCAAATCACTCATGCCACGCTGGATCCGAACGTGAAAAGACCAAATTGCCCCCTTCATTTGCTCAGGTTAGCTTCCCTTTCCAGCTCTCCTCTCACTTACACGTGGGACCCTGGTGTTAATTCATCTTCAACCTCCTAGCAGTGGCACTCCTCCACCCCTGACGCCTCTCTCCCTCCCTGATCCCGCCGGGGCCACGAGTGAGAAGGAGGAGGGGGAGCCGGCCCGCCGCCGCCTCCAGGCTGCGTCGGTCGTGGCCCAGGGCAGCGGCGCGGAGCTCCCTGGTGGCCATGAGGCCGGCCGGGGCGAGCTCCCCTGGCGGCGTGACCGGCGGGGTCGAACTCCCCCGAGGTCGGCAGCGCGGCCGGTGGGTCGAGCTCTCCCGCGGTAGGCCGAGGCGAGCTCCCCCAAGGCTGGCGGCGCGACCGGTGGGTCGAGCTCCCCCGCGGCCCGCGGCGTAGCCGCTCCGAGGCCCGCTGTGTAGCTGGTGGGGTCAAGCTCCCGCACGGCTGGCCGGGGCGAGCTCTATCGAGGCCGGCGGCGTAGCCGGTGGGGTAGAGCTCCCCCGAGGCCGGCGAGGGCGAGCTCCTCCGGCGGTGCGGGCGCTCGGCCATGCCTCCAGCGGCACAGATTTCCCGTGGTGGCTATAGCTGGAGGTAGAAGAAGACCTGACGTGTTGGTCCCACACGTCAGGGGTACGAGAGGGGTAATACCAGGGGCAGCATGGTCATTTCACGTGCTCTTCACACGCTGGCGCGCGGACGTGGCTCGCCACATCAGCAAAAATGGCAAATGTGTTAGTAAATCATCTCTCCGGTGGCAATTCTGTAACCTAAATTCTAAAAGTGGCAAACGAAGGTGTGGCTCTTCTAAAGATGGCAAATAATTAAATATCCCGTGGACGGGGAGACGGGGGAGCGGCACGGGGGAGCGGCGTCCGGAGTCGGGAGGTGGGGGGCTCGCACCCGGGGGAAAACAGAGGGATAAGGTTTACCTCCCACGCCGGATTGAGCTCCCAAATACCCTCGTATTTTGGCCCGGGGTCAAATCGCGACGGGGGGTCCGGCCCAGGGAAAACTCGGGGATCTCGGCGGGATTCTGGATTCCCAAAGGGACCCGGATTGTGTTGTGCACCACCACTAGTCTCCCCGAAATAGATCACAGGCTCCTATCCTACATGGGAATAGCTTTTGCTCGTGAAAAAAAAATGAGGGCACGGTCGTATACTTGAACAGGGGTAGAGTGGTCAAAGCACATGCCTGTTTGAAAATTAAGGGCACATGCCCTGTTCGTTTGGCTTATCAGCCACCAGCCAACAGTACTATTCTCTCAGAACAAATCAGGCACCAGCTACCAGCCAGCAGTACTTTTCTCTCAGAATAAATCAGCGCCAGCCATCAGCCACCAGCCAGCTGAAGCCGAAAGGTGTTGGGATTAGAATCTAGGGTCGTGTGCCCTTGTGGGACTCGTACGCATACGAATACTCCTACGATGCGGTGAAAGTCAACGTCCGCAGTCTGCCACGCCAGAGCGAGGCAGACGGGTGGGGCCGCGCGGAGGAAAACGACCTGGGCCTGTGCGGTGGCAGGGCACGCAGGCGCAGGCTCTCACTCACCGTTGTACCGGCCCTGCTGCGTCATCCGTCAACGTCTCCGCCGCGTCGCCTCACCTCAGCCCTGGTACAGTACGACCACAGGAGCCTGTCTGAAAATGCAGTGAAGAGGGTCACTCTTTTTTTTTCTTTCTTTCTCTTTTTATTATTATGGTGTGGAGTCTGTCTATTTCTTCAAATGGAGCTGGGGAAGGTTGGCTCTAGATCTTGTTTGGTCCAATCTGGAATCGACACGTTCTGATTTTCCAATTTTGTTTTCAAGCATGTTTTATTCCTTTTTCGTGCTTGTTACCTTTCTTTATAAAGGAAGGCACCGTTTAGTTCCCCAAAAGGTTCCAAAATTTCCGCATCGCAGACCGTGTCACCTCTCACAGAACACGTTTCTCAATGCAAAAATTTCACCACTTTCACCAAAATTTCACGGAACTAAAAGTCATGCAAAAAGACTAGCAAATCTGCCGACTCAATCAGCACATATTATTTTTCTTTCACAGTAAATTTGTCAGCTCAATCAGCACACATTATTTTCTTCTCAGAATAAATCTGTCAGACAAATCAGCCAAAAGACCTGCTGAACGCAGCCCTACTCCTTTCCGCTGCTAATAGTAGATCCTTTTTTTTAGTATTTATATGTTCATACTTTTTTGTTAATCATTTAGATATATGTCAAGATACAAATATTGTAAAAGATAATGAATCTGAATATACCAAAAACATCTGCAATTTAGAACAAAGTGTAGAGCTGATGTGCTTTGTTTCATTTTTTTCTGCAATCCCGTTTTATTAGTTACTTGCGTACTATATACTCCCTTCCTTTCGTATTACTTGTCTTTTTTTACTTTTTCTTAATACATTTATTTTGTCATGTATCTAGATATAAGTATATATCTAAGTGCATAGTGTAAGAAATGTATTTTGAAAAACCAAAACGACAAGTAATATGAAACGGAGGAAGTATTTCATACAAAGTTGTTGTGGCGTGGTGTGGGTGTTAAAGAACCAAATTGGTCTTGGTATGCTTTTCCAATTCGTACAAAAACACAATTTGACACGTTGAGATGCAGCCTCAGCATGCCCCCACATGGCTTCAAGTAGTCAAGGCAGCCCAAACATAAGTCTTTGAAGTTAGGCATGACTGAAAGCAAAAAAAACCAAACCTCATGTAACAAGAAACACACTAAAGAAAAATGGCAACCGAAAATACAGTGCCAAAGAAAAGGGCCACAAATGCCAGCTTATTTTGAGGATCGAAGCAGCAAGTTCATTGGATTCGAGCCAAGTCGCACTGTGCATTTCCCGGTGCACTGTATTGTGCCAGATGCCCATCGTAGACCCACTGCTCAGTTGCAGCCGGTGCTGCTGCCCCCATGGCCATGGTCCACAACTACTCCACATCGCCCATGCATGGTCAGCTAGCTCTCTCTATCTGCGTGTTCCTCTCAAAAATCTCAACTCCTTTCTGCAAAAGGAAAAGGGGTTGAAGGCACTCGAACGAACAAAAGAGAGGTAGGGCTCGGATCCCATTTCATTTCTGGCTTTTTTTGAGCTACCGCCTACCGACGACGTGCGTTATCTTAACCGTGATAGAACCCCTTTGTCCCTGGCACCATCGGATGCTCGGTCGGCCACATCATGGACGCAAATTACAAAGCCATGAGAGCGCTTCAGCGATGTGCTGTTTTTTTTTAATTTCAAAATAAATACTTTATTTTAATGAATTACAGACAGTTTGCATTTGAGATCATATACGTTTTTAAATTGTGGTTCGGTAATGTTGCATTTCAAGACAGGGATGGAACTAGAACTTGATTTTTTTTTTATTAGGGGAAACCGACAGTGCTAATTTTTCAATATATAGAGACGTGTCCCTAATAAACTGGGTAGTTTTCATCCGGTCCCGGTGCTAAGAAATTATATTTTGAATTTCCTCAACTATTTAAGTCAATCATCTAGGTCTAAATTAGTCACGCCATGCATATTCCCAAGAGATGAACGTTATGCTTGTCGGAAATTATTTGGAACATAGAAACTCACATACCATCCCCTTCTCCTTTCTTTCTTATTATCTGCTGCTCCCCAACTTAGTGCAAAGTGCAATTTCATAGTCAAGATAACTTTTTAACAAAGATTGAAGTGTGTCCTCACTTGCCTATGCCATTGTTTCAACTTTCAAGTGAAAATTTTATCAACATTTTTTTAGTTCATGTATTTTTGGCAGTTATTAGTACACCTTAGAAAAAGTCGGGCTATATCGAGTAAAAACTCATGAATTTTTGCCGACTGTAAATGTAAACTGCTTCGAGAAAAAGAGAATGATTGAACTAGACCCTCTCAAATTTCAGGGGAAAGCAGTCCATTCTACACGAATTTAATTCTTTCGGCCCCGTTTAGTTCCCAGTTTTTTCACCAACTATCCGTCACATCAATCTCCGGACACGAATTAGGAGTATTAAATGTGAATTAATGACAAAACTCGTTCCACAACCCCTATCTTAATTTTCGAGACGAATCTAATGAGCCTAATTATGACATGATTAGACAACGTTATGCTATAGTAACCAATCTCTAATGACAAATTAATTAGACTTAATGGATTCATCTCGCGATTTCTAGGCCATTCATGTAGTTAGTTTTGTAAGTAGTCTTCATTTAATACTCTTAATAGACCTTGGAAGGAAATCTTAAATTTTTTTTCCAAAATTTTCCGACCAACTAAACAGGGCCAATCAACCAGCGTTGGTTGGGAGGTGTTTTGATATACCACTGTCGTTTTCGTTGACGGGTCATGAGGAGAATAGGTACGTTATTGAGGTCTATACTCTGGTTACGTGGCTTAATCAATTGCAGTTCCGTGACTAGTCAGGTCCGGGCACGGCTAGGGATTGCTGTACGCATTCAAGCCACTGTTCTTTCATGTCAGGAAGTCTTCCAAACTCGTGTAGGTGATGGAACCGTCAAAGTCCAAACGTCAGGTAGCTACTGCATCAATCAATTCTTTACCGATCGATCTGTACCTAGTACCTACCGTTGATTTCTTGGACGAAATTGATCGATCGGCAGGACGAAGCGTGCTGCGAGTACTCTGGGAGATATACTACGCCTGAGCTGTGTATTGCATACACCATACTAGCTTTGCATATATGTATATAGTATTATAAGTATATAATATGTGTGGTTTAACTGTTCAACGCATTGCTAATTAATAAGAAGACATTCATGGTTGTGAGAGTTGATGGATGGCTTGACGTGACGTGCGTTGAACAGATCCGTTTTGCGTAGTCAATTGTGCAGGCGGCACATGAGGAAATGTAATCGTCTCCAAGTGTACTGCGAGGACGATAATTGGACGGTATCGTGCACGTACTCTGAAAAATTCAACATTTTCTAATCATATATCTATACATCACCTCTACATTGGGTAGAAAATAAAGTGGGAGTAGTCAGGATTTATGGTACGGGAGCGCTAAATTGAATCGGACTTTGACTACTTTCCGTTGGATTTTTCAGATCTTTTGCCCATACCATTCAAATAATTTGAACTTCTACCCTATGTCACGGGCGGGAATACCACTTTATTTTTCCAAGTTTATATCATTTTTCCCAAGAAAAAAGATTCCAGACTCTCAGCACGTAAATGATTGAATTTATTTCACGATGTTTAGGCCAGTAAACCCTTAGTACGTACTGTTTTTTGTTTATTTGTCAACACATTTGCCATGGTTTATTAAAAGGTTTTGTTTAGAGATGTGACTTAGAGTCCGATTGGTTTGTTGCCAAAGTTGGGCAAAAAAAAACGTCAATACTTTGGTAAAATAAGTGAGGGATGTTGTCAAATTTTGTTAGGGAACCAAATAGTGGACAACATATTGTCTTGACAAAACTTTGGCTTGCTAAAAGTTTAGCAGCCAACCAATCAAGATCTTAGCCTGCGTCATTTTTTTATCTCCACAAAAGTAGGTTGCGTGTGCTAAAATGTTGGGTCAGCATCGAGTATTTTCTCTCCCAAACCTTTTAGCCATGTTGTGTCTTTCAATGTCTATAACATTCTTGATGATTATTTAAGATAAATACCTTAATTAGTTTTGCTAATCAAGTATAAATAGTGCCTAAGCATGTTTAGCATGGTTTTGATCACTTTTGCAAATAAACCCTTGGTCAAAATCTCAAAATTCAGTCAAACCCCTAAGAACTCTAGAAGGCTGAGATGGTTTTCTTACGCGTTCTCCAAATTTCACTATAGAAGATCAAATTCTGCCAATATAAAAGTTTTTCCTTATTTCTGGTAACACATTTTTTATAATTGGTGGGCATTCAAATTTTGAGTAAACATTAGCTTAAATTTGAACTGAAGTTCCTGTGAATAGGAAACAGGGGCCGAGAAAAACTGAGAGTTCATCACGTTTTTCCCATCAATCCATTCACCAAAACATAGGTCGCTCTTTGGGAAAGTTGTAGTGCTATAGTTTCTCTACAACTTTTATTTTTGGAGAATTTCAACTTAGTTGACACTTTTTGGAGTTTTGGATTTTTGAAAACGGGCTCAGGGAATAGAAATAGACGTCGGCGTCGCCGTCGCCGCGCCCAGCGCGCGCGTGCGCGTTCTGCCCGCACCAGCCACGTGTCGGCATCATTGTTCTCCGGCGTACAGACGCGTGGGACGTCCCGCTGTGGACCCGCTCGAGCACCCTGGACCCTCCGCCCTTGATTCCCTCGTGCGCCGCGCTCATGCAGCGTGCTGCGTCGGGTCGGGGCCTGCGCATGCAGCCGGCCAGCTGGCCGCCTCCCTATCCCCGACGCGCCCACTATCCCTCGACCCGTCGCGCCGTATTGTCGTCTTGTCGTCAAAACCGAGCCGCGACGCGTCGTCAACCTTCTTTCGTGCGCCGCCGGCCTCGCCATAGCCGCCGCTGCCGCCGCGAGCTCCTCTTTTCCACTCGTGCGTGCCGCCTCCCTCCTCTCCTCCTCCTTCCTCTGGTCCTCCCGACCCTCCTTGAAGTCGCGCCGTCACCGCCGGTTCCTAGTGCCGCGCCGTCGCCGGCCAGGGGCAGCCGCGCGCGGGCGTACCAGGGCCGCACCGCCGCCGGCACCCGGCGACGCCGCTTCCGGCTCGGCTTCCGTCACCCTCCGCCCAAGCTAGGTGCGCCATAGCCCACAGGACCGCTCCCCGGCCAGCTCCGGTCAAGATCGCCGTCGGCGAGCCCCACATCGCCGGCAGGGTCCTAATTGAAGCGATTGAGTTCTTTGTAGGGTGTTTTCCGGAAACTGAGGACCTCTGTGTAATTTCTAAAACTTAGTTCAAGGGTCCTTCTGTAAAAGAGTTTCTAGGTTTTGGCATAAACTTTGAAAATGTATTAAAAATCATAGAAAATTCGGAAAAATGCAAATCCAATTGTGTTGGATTTCTTGTGGGGATATCTACAGTTTCTAGAAAGGTTGTTTGGGGATTTTTCTGTATAGTTTTGAAATGAAAATTCAAACTCAGTTTGATGTACTTTTATTATAGTTCGAAATGTACTCATGCAATGGAGATGAAATTTGGATATGTTATTCTTTGAGCCATGTTTAGATCTGTGACCAAATTTAACACATGCTTGACGTGTAGATTTATAGTTATGATTTTTGGAATCTTGATGTTAGGTTAAGCTTGATGCTTTTTATAGTCCCCTCAAGAAATCTTTTCTTTAAGCACCAATGCACCCTAGGACTTTGTCATGATGAATAGCATCTCTGGAAAAAAAATTATGATTTTAGGAACTTGTTTGAATGATGTTTTGGATTTAATCTTGTGAAGGATGTTAAATAGATAACTTGAAAAATATGATAGATCTACCTTTGAAAATTTGTCAGAAGCATAAGTTTGACATGGATGACCTGTAGGAAAAGTTTTAGGTCAAAAAGATTAGTAAATCTTTTTGTATGAATTAATGAAATTAAGTTAGGCTGAAATTTATCTTTTTCATATAAATTAATCTATAAGTAATCTGGAGCTAATTTTTGGTATTTAAGCTTGATTTAGTCATATTCTGCTGTTTGCAAAATTTTAGATCAGTTGGAGTTATATTTTAATTAATATGAATTTTGGATGAATGGCTAGCTAAGAATTGAATAAATGGGTTTATATTTATTATTTAAGTTTAATTAAGGTTTTCATGTTTAGTTCCTGATTGGAAATCATTTTAAACACATCCCATACTGTTTGGTGAAGTTTAGTAATTTAATTTGCTTAGATGTGCACACAATCACCATCAAAGTAGTAATTAGTCCATCATCACACACTCATACTTTTTGTGAGAATTAATAATCCCTTAGATGAATGTGGCCAACAACAGTTGTTTTGGTGGTAATTCTCCCACCCTCACCATAATCTAATACATATGCATGTGTACGTGTAGATTTACCAGACGGTACTTATACGCTCACCCAGGAGGAGGAGGGAGCAGTTGAGGTAGAGGTCAACCAGACCGTTGTGCACCAAGACCTAGACCAAAGTCCAGAAGAGCCAAAGACTGTTGCTGATGTAGAAGAAGGCAAGCATCGGAGTTGCATCTAACCTTTTTTTCTAAACTCATACCTTTATTTTCCGTATTTATGTTATACTTTGTGCATTTAAGTTTCATGAGTTGATTTGAAACCTAGATGCATGATCCTTAGGTTCCTATGCTCTTATACTAGTATGTTAGGACGCTAGTGCCATGCTTTAAGGACACGGTACAAGTCGAGTAATGACTCATTGCTCGCGAGATATAGGACACTTATGTTGGAATCATAAGTTGGTTAAATTGGTTCGCTCATGTGGTAAGAGCAATGGGTTCGGTCTCGACCGAGTAGCATTGTGCTGGTTTAAGCTATTGAACGTACCAAGTGCTTGTCGGGAATGGAACCGGTAAGCCTAGTGCCTAATGAACTAGTGCGGGAACTTTATCGCTACTACTCTTGAAATGCGTCTCCCGGTTTGATTCCGGTAGTGCAAGTGTGAGTCTGGACGTACCGTGTGAGGGCGTTCCAGTAACCTTGTACTTAGGACTGTGGCATCTGTTCCTAATCTGGGGAATGACGGGAACCGCCTGGTCGGGGTAGACCCTGCATTTGCTTTTATTTGGATTCTTAGGGTCTGCCTTCTTCCGTGTGTCTTTCCGTGTGTCTTGAGTTGTACCTTGTAAGGTTTATAAATCGATCGATCGTCGGTCTCTCGCCGTTATCTGAGACGACTTAACCACTGGCTACCCCATACTGATTTATGGAACATTTCAATTAATATTGTTGTCTGATGAATATTGTTTGAACAACATGCTTGGTTAGAATAGGTGCTTACCTAGAATGGTTAACATACTAGAATATGAGCTAAAATTTGAAATTAAGGATCAACTCTTAGTTGCTTTTGGCAAAACAAACCCACCAGACAAAAAGTCTTGCACGTCTAGTTGTATTTTTGTTTCTGTCAGGTCAGTCTTGCGGAGTATTAGCATACTCAATCTTGCTTAATTTGTGGTTTTCAGGTAATCCCATCTGGCCTGGATCCATTCCAGATGGTTGGGAACTTGAGTGGGAGCAGGATGACGAAGAGTGATACTCTATGGATGGCCTCCCATGTGTATCTTCCGCTTAGTTTTATTTCTGCTGTTAAACTCTGAAATACTTTACTTTTATGTATGAAAACATGGTTTGTAATAATGTGACCATGTGAACTTTTATGTAATGTTGAACTTGTACTCTGGTCCGCCTTCGTGTGGGCTTTGCGCATATCAGCGATCCTGTTGTAAGTGATTCACCGGGCATGACCCGACAAAGGCGACAAAATACATCTTTGTTATCGCTTATGAGCCAAGTGGACCGACTTAGGTGATAATACGGATTTATTTTGAGCGGTTCTGTCACAATGTCTATCTTCCAAAAAAAATTCCAAGAGATTTCATCCTAACGTCCCTATCATATTTTTAAAAAATGTGCTTGATTTGTTAGTTGAAGATAGAGTTGTATCTGTTTATATTTTATAAACATATCATATATAAAGTTTCCATACAAAGTATAACTCAAGGTTCATATGAATTTTTTAATCAAGGTACTATATTATATTAGAATGAGCACTCTATTAGAATTATATATGTCTTTCCATTCTTAATTCCAAATTTGTCTTCTAACGTAGTCGGATGGTGTGACGGACTTTTTCTAACTCACGGCACTCCATCCGAATATTAGAGTATTTGTTTTCCTTTTAATTCTGAATTTGTCTTTTTGAATGTAGATTCTTTAGATTAATCTAGACCGTCAAATCTTCATTAAATTCAAGGGTGGGCATTCTTCCTTTTTGATTAATCTACACCGTCAGATCTTTATTAAATCTAAGTGTGGGTATTCTTTTCTTTTTTAGATTAACGTGGTAATTTCTACGTCCACTCTACGAATGTAGTGACTTCTTTTAACTCTGTTGTATTAAGATAATATATTTTTCTTTTTAATTCTGTATTTGTCTTTTTTGAATGTAGATTCTTTAGATTAATTCTATAGTGATTTCTTTTACCTCTGTTGTATTAAGATAATAGATGTGTGGATGCCTACCCAAATTTCAACACAACTCCGCACGGTCTTCGGCTCTTCGTATCCGATGGATGATACACTACAATGCAAGATGACGAGCAAATGCCGTGTGCACGTCAGCACAGCAGGACGCCGGGGCAGTGGCGATGACGGCACGGGAGAACGGGAGGTTCGGCGGCCCACGAGTTTTGTGCTCCTCAGGCTGCCCGTGTCATCAGGTTTTGGAAAGCCGTTGCTCGAGCCACCTGCTCTGCTCGCTCGCGCGATGTGGCTGGCCGAGTCAACCATGCGGATGCGATGCTACGAGCTAGCCTACTGTACGGCTATACAAGCGTTTTAGGGACCAACGGCGCCGTAGCTAACTGCCAGGGCCCACCTTGATTGGCACGCCGTCGATCTATCGGGGAATTTGGGATCATGCATGGCCTCGCCGTCCCGTCGTCCTTTCCGGTTTTCTCCAGTTCGTCCGCCGCATGCATCTGTTTGTTAGCGTTTGTCTCGTGATGGCAATGGTGGTGGTGTACTCTGCTTGTAACCTTCCTGTGCTTCCTCATTCCTGCCGAGCATAAACCTTCTTCTGCTACGATTCTACCAAAGCAAACGCGTAATTGACCCCAGTTGTTATTGTACACACCGCTCCGACTTCGCCATCACCCATCAGGGCAGGGGGGGCAGCTCGACTGACGGAGGACCAACGACGACGAATCGGAGAAGACGACCAAAGTGAACAAAACAACCAAGGACCGACCGACGGACCACCCGGAGGAGGACGAACGAAACCAAGGGTGCTGATGAAACAGATTGTCTGGTGAATCTGAGACTGTTTTAGAAAAAATATTTGACAAAACAGTCCTATGGATAAGAAGGCCGTGATACCCATCTCTCTTTTTTTCTTTATTCCTCTTTTGTTTTTCTATTTTTTCTTTCTATTATTTTTTTCTTTTTCTCTCTATATCTTCTCACTCCTCGTTCTCATCCATTCGCACACCACCACCATCTCCCCACCACCACGCAGGACTCCAGCCGCCGGCTCGCCCCCCACCTCGCCTCCCACCTCCGCCGGCGACGCCCTCCAAGCCGGGAGCTCCCTAGCGCCGGCCACCTCCAGCTCCCATGTCGGCTTGCTCCGGCTGCGGCGCCCAGCTCAACCGCGCCTCCTCCACCTCCCAGCGCCGACCACCTCTAGCTCGCTGTCTCCTCGGCCTCCAGCTCCCTCGTCGCCGGGCTCTGGCCGCGCCACGCCGTCCGGCTCCACCGCACCTGCCTCCTCCGCCCCGCCGAACAATGCCCACCGCCTACATCCTCCGTCTCCCCCGCAGCGCCGGTGGCCTCCTCCGCCCCGCCCAGAAGCAGCGGCCGCCCGTCCGTGGGCCTCTCCCCCGAGGGCACACGAAGGAAAAGGGAGGGCGGAGCTGGCGAGACAGCGGGCAAAGCGGTAATTTTTCGTTATCTCGCACGGTTTTGGCTCCAATCAACACGTTTCACAAGCTGTGCGGGAGCTATTTTTTTTATCTTAGCACAACTTCTCCGAAAACAGCTTCCAAAACTGCCCTCAGAGTTGTGCCAAAGAGACCCCAAGACTTTAATCGTTGTCGCTGCCACGTCGATCGGTCCCAATTAACCCTTGTTGTCCAGCGCATACGACGACGACGAGCTCGCTCTGACGGCGGCCATGTGCAGTCGGTGTGAAATGCGCCGCCACCGCGGCAATTTCTTCTCTGGTAGTCTGGTCTGGCGCCGGCGGCGGCCGGGTCCGGGCTTTGCGCGTGGCCGGTCCACCGGCGATCCTGGGATGCATGCACCCTAGCCGTTCCTCGGCTAGCACATGCCCTGCCGAGGTGAGAAGATGCAGCTGCGTGCGCGCCACTTACCAGTTGTCACCAACCTGCTTCCACTTGTTGCAATTCTTTACTGAGCTGCTATAATCCCAGTGGCGGTGCGCTGATGGTCCACGAGTAGAGGTGCCCGGGGCCCTGTGTGCGTGTGATCAGCCCAACACAAGTCACGATGTCGAGTCACTTGGCGCCAATATTTCTTCTTTGATTTCAACATTGCCACTCGCTCGAGTCATCATAATCTTTTTCGAGTCATCAAAATCGATGCTCTAGTGTGTTCGGCAGATCTTATGCTGATTTATTACAATTGATTTCAACATTGCCACTCGCTCGAGTCATCATAATCTTTTTCGAGTCATCAAAATCGATGCTCTAGTGTGTTCGGCAGATCTTATCCTGATTTATTACAATTGATTTGCTTTGAGAAAAATATTGTGCAAGAAGTCAAAAGAAAAAAAAAACTGTTTCGTGTACACATTACATACCATTGACGTCCGAGAAACGTGTAGGCTCCCGTTTCGTGGCATCGAGTCATGTTAGGCTCTGATGGCATGTTCTTCGGTGAACGCTCACCATTTTTTTTAGATTACACAGTAAAACGCAGACGCTCACAACACGTACACACACTCACCCTATGAATACACGTACGTAAACCCTACCTCTATGAGCACCTCCGAAGGACTGAGCACCGGCAGATCTGGAGATTCTCGAAGTCACCACTGGCGCCTCGTCGTCGACGGGAACGTCACTTACCACTTAAAGCATAACGCCGGAAAATCCCGGAATAAATCCAGGAAAAGGTGCGAGCACCAGGATTTGAACACTGGTGGGTAGCATCCCACTGGACCGTTCTACCATTGGACTACAAGCCCATTCGCCGGTGAACGCCCACCATTGACGTCCCTGCGCGTCCAATTTCGCCAAAAGAGCCCTCAACACGAAATTCCTACGCGAGTGACAGCTCCGGCTCTTTCTAAAAAATTGCGCCGCCGGAGACCACTAGACCTCCATCGACCGTCGTCGTGCATGCCAATATTTCGATGACACCTACTCCCTCCGTCCCCAAATAAGTGTTGTTTACACTTCCCAATAAATATTTTTGACTAATTTTATAATAAAAAATATTAATACCTATGATACATAATTAGTATCATTAGAAAGATATTTGAATCTAGTTTTTTAACAAAATTATTTGAAAACACAAATGTTACACATATTTTCTACAAATCGAGTCAAACTTGTGACACGCACACCAATGACGACACTTGTTTAGGGACGGAGGGAGTATACCTTTCCAGTCTCCATCTCTGTTCCATGCCTCTGCAGAGAATAGAGGACCACCACCGGATTTGGGAAGGTTCCGATCCCAAGTACTCCCGAGAGTGGCGTCCAGCTGCGTGATGATGGCAAAGCCACCGCTCCCGTCACTATACGAGTCGTGATAGGCCGGTCTACGTAACGGCCTACCACATCGGTCGCGTCGCGACCAGCTCACCCATCGACTCGAGTGAGCCTAGTACCTTTGGACCCCTCCCAAAAATACAAAGGAAAGCACCCTTTGACTGCCAACACTCGCGACATCGGACTTCTCCAAAAGGGAGCTCGGCTGGGCGGCTCCCCTCACAACTTTGCCCTGCCACGCCTAGTATTCTTCTCCCATGTTCCGCCACACGCGGGATCTATGCGACCAGGCAAAGTTGGGCAGGGGCACGCCGGCAAGAACGTACTATACTTGTAGAACATAGACCACACACGACGGCACCATATTCAACGCGACGCCATCTCTTTCCGGGGTTCAGGCCACAAGCTTTCGCACAACAGAACTGGACCCGACCGGAACGAGACCTCGCTTTCAGAAATGCTCACTTTCAGGGACAGCAAGGTCACAAGCACAAGCCTACCAAGCAGCAACGACTAGGCTTAGCAACAGCACCTGTGGATCACTGATTCGGCAAGGGGTTATTTACCTGCCAGTCACGAGTTGTCGCCTCCAGTCAGGCACCGACACGCGCCGCGGGTCACGAGCTCAAGCAACCCACAGGCGGCCACAGCCACGGATGATGGATGGATGGATACATCTAACTGCCGATCAAAACTACCGCTAGGCTACATGTCGCTCTCTGCCAAGATCACACCCGCCTGGGCATCCCGAAACCGGATGCCCAGTCAGCATAGGTTCCCACTTCCCACCCACCAAACTAGAGTATCACTACTTTGCCGCGTTCTCATGGGCACCCACCATAAGCAGCAGCAGCTTTTGCTCTTCGCTTTGCACTTGTGGAGGTTCACACATCACGCTACAACTTTGCCAGGTAGATGCCGGCCAAACATTTCATCACGGCCTGCGGCAGGATGACGAAGAGGAGGCCAGCGTCAGTACCTGTACCCACCCTCGGCGGCGTACTTGCTCCTGACGTAGTGATCGTACTTGGGGTCGCTGTAATCCGCGGGCTTCACCTCGGCGGGCCTCGGCTCGGGGTGAGCAGTCCCGTAGGGGACCTCCCCGCTCTTCTCCCTGTGGCGGTGGCGGAGCCTGTCCTTTGGGAGCTTGGCGCTCGCCATGGTGGGCTCGGAGGTGCCGTAGAAGTCGGCATACTCCTGCCTCTTGGAGGACCTGTGCTTGCTTGACAGGGTGGAGTCCCTGAATTTGGATGGCTTGATGCTCTTCTGGGCCTTTGGGGCCGTCTCGTTCACAGCATTTGGTGCGTGGAGAGTCTCGGGCCTCATTGGCGTGCTGCTGAGCTTCTGCGCTGTCGAGGTCTCCTCCCTGTCCTCGGGCATCACGAGCCTGTCTTTGAGTGGAGTGAGGTCGGTTTTCCTCTTGGGGACTATGCTGAGAAGTAGCTTTCCCACTCCTTCGATAGCAAGTTTCAAGAGGTCAGAAATAAGCATCCCTAAGGATGGCCATCCAGCTCCTGGTTCCTCTTTCAGGCCCTCCACAACCAGAGGTGGCTTTCCAATAGTGCTGCTCTCGTGTTGCTCCTTTTCAGGTGCCTCTACCTGGATTGGCATCAACAGATAGAAATTACTATGCAAGCAGGAAATAAAAAATCAGATTGCAGAGAACTGAGTGGCAGATATTTTCTTTTGCGGTCCATATTATGGCCATGTTTAGTTGTTGGAGAAAGTGGTGAAATTTTTGTATTGGACCGCGTGCACAGAGAGAAAAAATGAACTGACACGGTTCTCTAGGTGAGAAATTTTGGTGAAACTTTTGGAACTAAGCATGGCCTATATATTGAGAAAGAACAGGATGCTATTTAAGCATGATTATGAGCACTTTTGAAACCAAGTGCTTCAGTGAGATTAGAAATATGCATCTCAAATGGAAAAACATACAGAAATAGATAATAATGAACCAGTGTAAATAATCAACTACCTTCTCGGAGCTTGGAAATCCAAACCCATGTTGCAAACCAGAAAAGATATATCCGGCCACAACAGCACCGATGACCAATATGATATCTGTGTACAGTACAAATAATCAAGTACAGAACTAAAATTTGAAAATAGTAGATCAAGTACATCAACAAATGAATGACTAGCCATCAATATTGATACATTTGCCAGATATAATAATCATGAAACTAACTACAAATCACAATTCGGATTATCACATTTAAGATAAGCAAGTGGTGCAAAAGATCGATTATTCAGCTAGCTACATGTATGGTATCCAGTGGTGACAACATTAATCATAGAGAAACAGGTCTACCAAGGACGACATGGGAATCAAGATTTTTCCAGGCAAATCTTAACATGTGAGATATAGGGATATATGGTAAAAATCATCTTCCCAAGTTACAGTTAATTATAAAAGTTTAGCGTTAAAATGACAATATAGCATGTGCACCTATGACCACTTCGATACTATTTAGGACAGATGTGGATGGAAAGAATACATGTTCTTCTAAAAGGATGAGAAAGTAATCATGTCATCAGTGCTATACTCTTAAAGGGAGAGAAAGTGATCATTTCATTTGTTCTTCTAAAAGGGTGAGAAAGTGAAATTGTATCTACATCATGACTAATTAAAGAGGTTCAGAAAGAACTTAGAAAGGTGGGTAACTATGCCTGACTACATCTTAAAAAATTACATAAAACATTTCATGATCAAGAGACACTATACCTGCATTTCTTAAAAAGGTTCCTAATATGCTATAAAAAATATATCAGTCAGCATTTTGACACGGGCAGACATATTATCCCTGTTTCCCTAAACTTGATCCATCAGGACTAAGTTTATCCATCAAGCGAGGCATGAAAATATAGCTTCACAACATCGTATTTCAAATAAAAGAAACGAAGGGAAAAGTAGAAGGGGACCAATCAACAAAAATGTCAATACAGTTATTCTCCCTGACATGATATACGACACATAGGCACTACCAGAAATCTCCCTTTTCGTTTTCTTTCAAGAATATAACATGGTTCAAAATGGTCTTTTCACATCTACTTGAAGCCTAAACCCGCAACAAAATTACGGTGACAGCGTTCACGGTATAGTGAGTTTTTATGGCAGATCATAGCTTGGAGAGTTATCCTGCTGGCATATAAGGACTAAGGAGTATCATCTTTCTTAAAGGGACAGGGACTACATGGCACTATATGTTGGAGTATAAGTGATGGCGCTGCGATGGCTGATGAGTTTCAGGCTTTGATGGATAATGGCACTTGGCGACTCGATCCTCGTCCTTCTGATGCCAATGTTGTGACTGGACGATGGCTCTGGAAGGTTAAGTACAACTCTGATGGTACTCTTTCTAAGCATAAGGCTCGCTGGGTTGCCCGTGGTTATAATCAGTAGCCTGGTGTGGATTATGATGAGACTTTCAGTCCGGTTGTTAAGCAAGGGACCATTCAGACTGTTCTAAGTATTGCAGCTTCCCGTCCGGTTGTTAAGCTTTTGGGTTGAATTAGTTGGTGCATGCAACTCAATATGGTATCAGAGCCACAGGTCTTGAGTTCGAATCCTGACGGGTGTGTTAATTAAAATAATTACAGCCCCACTCCAATATCCACGTATGCGGCCTGGGGGAGCCTGCACGTGAGGGGGAGTGTTGGAGTAAGTGAATTGTCCACCTTTCCTCATCAGCTTAAGCTTTTGGGTTTATCTGGTTAGTGCATGCAACTCAATACTATACATATTACATTCAGTCATTCGGCAGATGCTATTTACAAGTCAGCATCGTTCGAGAAAATATTTAGAAGTCAGCATAGGAGCATTTAGTATTTCTTCAACCTTCTGATTTCACTCCCATGTTGCCATATCAGTTATTTTTTTAAACATAGCCTGTGGTACTCCAGTATAGGGGTATGAGTTTGCTACCAACCTTTTGGAGCCAAGAAAGTATAAACTAGGAAAGATCTGAATAATAAATACCAAATGATTTCAGGATTCTGCCGTGTTTAATCTCTATATATAGTATCATGGATACATGTAATAATTTTGCACATAACCACCAAAAGGTGTCAACACAGCACTAGTCATATCTTTACTTCTCCTTTTTTTTCCAATTAACCATCTCGGAATGAACCTTTTTTAAAAGGATATCATCACCTCAAGAACATGACATGTTGGATAGTTACCATTTTCTTATCAGAAACATCGAAGTGTACTGCACAATTAATAGAAAAAATGAAAGAGAATGAACCTGAAGATAGGAGGGAGGAATCCTGATAAGTGCAATCTTCTTGCGGAAGGGCAATTTTCCTAAGGGCTGCATTTCCACGGTCAATAACCAGAAGAGAGCACATTTTCTTCACATACACCACATCAAAATCAGTAGAGAACTTGGCATCTTCACTGGGGCCATCCCTATAGCCTGGGATATTTGATTTGCCACCAGCAATGGTGGTCACTCCTGCACAGAAATTTCATTCACTGATTGTTGGCATAACTAATGCAGAAATCATATATCTAATAAACTATTGTTCACCTGATTCCCCAATCTTTCGAATCGCCAAGTTTGCAGTGTCAGCAACATAGACATTTCCCATATCATCAACCGCAACGCCTGTGGGGCGCTTGAATCGGGCATCACTTGGTTTACCATCTATGTGACCAGAATGCCCCTGGAAGGAACCAGCAACAAGTCTTCCCCTGCTATCTGCAGAGCTCCTATATCATCAGTCCACACTGCTGGACTTATGTTTACACAATTTAGATGATACTTGTTTAAGCACAGTTGTCTTTGTTATCTTTTTCCATAGCATTTCTCCACATATGCATGATCTAAGTTAACTGGAGACCTGAACTGCAGCTATTACTGTATGAATGGAAAATAGACAGGTGACTAGGATCAAGTCACAGAAAAGTGCATTGAGCCTTTAGAACAGTGTGATATAAAATCTATAAATAACAATTATTCAAACACTGTTAGTAAAAGAGTAGCCCTTTGAAAAAGAATACGTCTGACAGATATGCCTGAAGAGAAGTATTTGGTAGTTTGTTATTTGAAACTTCCCTAACATATATTCATGGCAAGTGTGGATTGTGACATTATGGCCACTATCCACCAGAAAGTATAAACATACCGCATGAGCCACATATAAAGTACAGTGTAGTATACAAAAAAGAACGAAGCAAACACCACACTAAGGTGGTAGGAAGAGAACATACACTCAGACAGCGGCGGAGTTATTCGCACAATGTTGCTATGTGCCGAGTCTACCGCAAGGAGCTCCCCGCCCTCAACAGGAGACACCCTGATGGTGTGCGGTGTGACACCAAGCTTGTCACCCTCAACAAGCGTCTCGACAAAGTAGCCGCTCTCAAACTGCAGCGCCACACCAACATGCACATCTGCGAAAAACAGCCAAACACCATGACCAAGTGATAACACAAGAACACAAATCATCACCAATTGCTGTAACCAGTAATTCATATTCAATGCATTGGGCCACAAATGAAGCAAGAAACCAAATCAGTTTGACCTGCTAGATCTAGACTCGGCTAACATCATTCCAGAAAAGTGATGACTGAACTTCATCGTCCATTTGGACTTGTCCGGGAGGTAAGTTTGTGCTTAGCAGGTACCAGGTAGGTCAGAGATAGATAAAGTGCCAGTTAAATTGAACCCAAACAGAAGTCAGAACTGGGTTAGCAACAGAGCTCTTTTCCGGTGCCTTATACTAGTGTATACTAGTGTTCAAAAAGGACTAGTATAAAAGGATCTGACGGTTAAGATTAATTGTATACTATCAATGAGGTGATCTATAGTATGGGGTGGATACACTAATAATATAAGGTAGTATAAGGGTATTATGGGAAAAACAAATGGTGCTATTATATAATTTAATTTTGGCAACAAATTCATTACGCGGAGACAGAGAACTCGATCCACGCCGGCGAGCCGTCCTTTGGTTCAGCTCTTTACGCCGACACAATTAAGCTTGGACGCGGCCGCCATCGGCGATGCTCGCACCAACATATCAACCTCTGCGGCCTGGAGCAAGACGTCCCGGCCGTATGTTCGGCTGAATAATCTAGTCACATACGAATCATCATGATCTAGCAGATGTTCTTGATAGACTGTCAAGCACAAACGAAACGAGGGCACAAAACCAGAAAATCCAGTTCTGTGGCCTCTACTATTCACCGGCGGTGCTTATTGCGTGTGTTTGCTGCGACAGACCTATAAACTCACCCTCGGTACAGGCGCAGCTACGGCCATGAAGTTCGCCGCTGTACCTTGCAAAACAGATCGGAACGGCCGTTCCTTGCAAAATGGATCGGTAGATTGATAGGACCGGACCATACAAAAATTCAAGTACTAAATTGCCCTTACAAATAAATAGTAAGATGTTCTCTATACTTCATACCACTCATTAGTGGTATAAGGCACCGGAAAAGAGCTCTAGCAACATTGTACCAGTGAGAGATACTTAGAATCTCCCTTGCTTCTAAGAAACTGCAAAAGGCCACTTACAGCATGTAGTGAATAATAAAAATCTGAACAAAACCATATGTAGGTGTAAGACCTGCTTACAGCATTACAGAGACACAAAAATCATTTACTAGCATAGAATGGAAAGCAAATGCTATATCTCAGAAGCGATTTCTGACGAACCAAGATGACATCACTATCTAAGTATACTGCTCATTTCTCCTGAACACGATAAAGCTTTTTATACAATCCAAGAGATTCCTTGTTACTCTCTATGTTATTATTATTATTATTATTATTTGCCTTTCAAATCTCTCCCATCGGCCATCCTTTGTACTTCCAATTTGTTCCCCACTTGGTCTTCTGCTTTCTCAGTCACAGGCACGCACTTACATGTTACAGCAGCGCGAGCGCCGTGCAAGGGCTAATCGCAGCAGAGGAAGCAACAAAGTGCATCGCGGGGTTAGCAACATGCCAACATTGGTATCTTCTTATCCCCGCGCAAAACCCCGCTAGTTAATGAGCTAATCCCCCAGGAAAGCAAACCCCCTGTGTAGTAGCTAGTAGCGCACGGGGAGACTCACCGGCGTACTGGGAGTGGGCGGGCTGCTTCGTCGCCCCGTGCTGTGACGCGCCGCCCCGCGGCCACTTGACCACCGACGAGAGCTGCTTCACGATGCTGCCTGCAACCAACCAACCAATCCCCAGAGAGACCGCAGCAAGCAGCGAGTCAGAAGGGAAGAGGAAGGAGCGCGGCGGAGATCGAAGAAGTAACGGCTCACCTGTGGTGGGCGAGCCGAACGCGGCCGCCTCGGAGCGTGAGGCGGCGGCGGCAATGTGGAGGAGCAGGAGCAGCAGGGATCTCGGTCCCATGGTGGAGGACTGGGAGGGGATTCGATTCGGCTCCGGCTCCGGCTCCGCTCCGCGCCGGTCTTTGGTCTCGTCTCGTCTGAGTCTCTAGTGGGAGTGGGGGAAGGGGGAGAAAGCGAGAGGAAAAGGGGCTTTTCGCTTTCGGCCGTCGTCGACCCTGCCTGGTGTTGCGCGGCGCGTGCGACGGGGGCGTGTCGTGGCCTCGTGGGGGATGTGTTTCGTCACGACGGCAGTGCAGGGATAAATGCAGCGGATGGAGAGGGTGGTCGGCAGTGATGACGGCACCGGTCGCATCTGCTAGATCTGTGCACGACCATGTGCGGCTCAAGAGTTTACTCTACCGTAGGATTTTTGTTCTTTTGTTCCCAGTCATCAAGTTTGTACTTTTTTTTTTGAGGATTACTGTACGTACAACTAGCAGCACACTGTCGCGACGAGGTTTTTACATCACGGTTTACGGATGGACAATAATGGGCTTTACACGGTCGCGAAAGGGACATGGGCTCGTACTGTGCAGCCCATAAGACAAACGTGCCCAATGATGGATGATGATGATGAGGAAAAAGTCTGCTTTACCTCCCTGAACGCAGCACCGAGTCCATCTTTCCTCCTCAGACTCGAAAACCAGGTGAACTACCTTTCTCAAGTTTCAAAACTGTTTACTTTATCTCTCTGCTCCCATTATAAGCTATTTTCAAAAATAGTTTGGTCTTTTCAATTAAAAAATCTTGTAAATACGTTTTAAATCATGAAAAATAGCCCTAAGCTTTTAAAAAATTGTTAGAAAAATTCTAGATATGGTTTGGGACACAAGAATCTAAATAAAATATTTAAACCTAGCAAAGATGTTTATAAAATTTTCTAAAATTTAAACGTAGCTCTAGAAAAATGAAAATAAGTGAAAAAAATAAACCATCATACAATTTTCTAATCGCATCTGAAATACTTTTCACAATAAAAGCACAAAATGAAGCTGACATGAATACATTCAGCGTAAAATGTAGTTAACTATCATACATGTAACATATATTAATGTTGAATGCATTTTCAATGAATGTATTCATGTCATCTTCATTTCATGTTTTTAGTACCAAAAGTATTCAAGAAGCCATTATATGTAGGTTCAATAATTTAATATATATTTTAATATTTTTTTGATATATTTATTCATTTTGCTAGAGCTAAATCTAAATTTTAGAAAATTGTATAGATATTTTCAAAATTTAAATGTTTTATTTAGATTTATTATATCCTATCTCTAGGATTTTTTTCAATTTTTTTAAAAGCTTAGAGATATTTGTCGTGATTTAATAACCTCATTAAGTATTTACAAAATTTAGTTTTAATTAAAATGACAAAACCAGATATGAAAACCGCTTATAACAAGGGTAGGGAGGTAAGTTGAATAGTTTTGAAAGTTAAGGGAGGTAGTTCACCTAGTTTTCGAGACTGGAGAGGAAATATGAACTCGATGCTGCCTTCACGGAGGTAAAACAAACTTTTTCCTGATGATGATGGATGACGGACGAGTGACGACGACTAACCAAGGCCAGCCCAACATGTGCCAGGTCCGTCGTGCTAGAGTAGGTCCAACAAGGCTCAAACACAAATAAACGGCTAACTTTAGTTACGTGACAACCCAAGATCACATCCAAAAATTTTGAAATCCCAAGTAAATAAATGGTTTGGTTGTAAAACAAAGGAAAAAGTTCTTTTAACGTCCCTCATCTATCGTCATGGTTTGGGTTTCGTCCCTCATTTGCAAATTTGGTTATCTAGCATCCCTCGACTTCCAAATCTGTTGGTTTTGGGTCTCTCGCTAGTTTCAAAACCCCCCGTTAGTTCCGACGGTAGTTTTGCCTAACGTGGCCGTGGGCTCACATAATTAGGTGGGTCTCACATGCCAGTTATCTCTTCCTCCTCCCTCCTGAGCGGCACAGGGCAGGGGCGAAGGAGGAGGCGCTCGACCTCCTCCCTCCCCGACTCCTCCGCCTCCCTCTCTCCCCAACTCCTCCCTCCTCCTCCTCCTCCCCGTTATATCGCGCCAGCCTTCCGTCGCGCCCTGTCCGCGGGAGCGGGGGTGCCGTCTAGGGCTTCACGGCCAACTCTGAGGATGAGTTCGACGTTTTCAAGCCCTTGGTTGTGCAGTTGGTGCGGCGACCCCGGTGCCCCTCCTCATGGCGCTGGAGAGGGAGGTAGACGTGCCGGTACCCATCCTCATTCCTGTCGAAGGTGGGGACGAGCTCGGGGTGCCGAGGGCAATGGCGTCCGCGAGATCCGCTATTCACGTCGCTGTGGAGCTTGGTTGCGCCTTGGGATTGGTCTTGGATGGAGATGGAGAGGCTATGGTGTCAGGGTGAGAGGAATCAGGCGGAGATGTGATGGAACTGGCAAATTTGGTCGGCGAGTGGGAGCTACGTTGTTTGCTTTGTTTCGACCGGAGAAGAAGGAAGAAAATAGAAGGCCCCCTGTAACATCCCGATGTTTGTGAACAGTAATTGTAAGTTTTAGTGAAGCTAAACTCGAGTTGACCTAATCAAACCTCTTTATAGTGGTCAAACTCATAGAGACCTATATCCTTCTCTAGAACTTTAGCTATATTTTTAGTTCTCTCTTAACAACTTCATTTTCGGCCAATATAAATGTTATTCAGTTTTCCTGGAACACATTTCATCTAGTTAGTGGCATTTCAAATTCGAAGTGAAAATTCCCCAAAAACTCAATCAAAGTTCACGAAACCATCTTGACCAAGCCGAGAAAATCCTGATCTTTGGAGCTAAATTCCGGTTGATCCATAGATCTTTCCATATGTCGGCCTTTGTAAAAGTTGGAGCTGGATACTTGGACTACAACTTTTATTTTTGGATATTTCAAACTTTAGTTCACAATTTTGGAGTTTGAATCGGTCAAACATGCCTTGACCGAAAGGGCTAGACGCGCCGTCACCAGAGCGCGCGCTCCCGCGCGCCAGACTGTGTCGCCGCCGATGCCCCGGCATCTGCGCCCGGTCAACGGACTGACGTCCGTACGCCGTCACGGCCGTTAGGCACACGTCCACACCGCCATCGGTATTCCCCTGGCCAAGTGGACCCGCACCCCTCCTAACTACTCCCTCCGTTCCTTTATATAAGCATTCTAAGGATTCAAACTCAACAAACAATCGTGGAAGAAAATGACATCTATACCCCTCATTTTACACTACTCACCAACTGATGAGGACATGACACCCATGCATACGACCATGATTGGTGCATGGAATTAAGTAAAAGAAGTCCAGCAAGGGTGTCCAAGTCAAAGAGGAGGCACGAGGCTAATCCGATTCGAGTCCCCAAGGTGGAGGCCCAAAAGAATTCAAGTTCGAGCCCAGTTCGGAGTCCAGGACCAGTGCACACTAAAAACGACACCCAGGTCGCATACAAAGTCGGTTTTGGACGTTTTTTATATGGCTGGAAGCAGAATTTCATAAGGCCTCCAATGGCACCGGTTTGAGGCCCAAATTCGTCCCGAGTCAACGGAAATCGTCGAAAGAAGTTGACGTTCAGAATCTGCCAAGGGTCGAAAGAAGTTGACGTCCAGAATCTGCCAAGGTGCTGTGTCGCCGGTTTGTTGGGCCTTAAGCCCAAGTTGAGGGCGCCCCATCCTAAGTCGCCCTCAACCCTAGGACGCTCCTCTTCATATACTCAGTAGCCGCCTCATTTATAACTCGAGTTTGTTTTACAAATTAGCTTTAACTACAACCAAACAGCCGCATAGCGTTGCCTTCGTGTATTGCAGACTCCACCTTCGAGTGATAGTAAGATTGCTCGCCTCTTTTTCTTGTTCGTTCTTCGATTGCGTACAGGAAACGATCTTCGTGATCAGGCTGACTTTGCACCGGCAAGGTTGGTAACCATCGGGAGTTGGTTCAGCGATTGCATTGGCGCTTCGAGCTTGCTCGTCATAGTCGGATCGTGAGGGTCGACAACCACCAAATCGAATTTATCTCCACTCACCGAAAGATCGGGCACTCCGCCTCTATCAAGTGGTATTAGTTTTCCAGGTTGATCGGTGAGTTTATCCAGTGTTTTTACTTCCTATAGTCCACAAAAACCAAAGAAAAATTTGTTCTAGGTTAGATCCTTTTCCCAGCAACCTGTTTTAGCCTTGCACTTTCATTCAATAATTTGCATTGTTGAATTTGTGTGCTTACTTGTTCAATTGTTGCTGGTTACTTGCGTTCTCGCCTTGTTTCTTTTTCTTCATCTAACCCTAGTCGTCGCCGCTTTTTTTTCTCCGCTGCTCGCTTTTCCCCACGGCAAAAACCCTCCACGTCGGACCTCCCCTTCACGCCTGTCTCCTCGCGCCAACCCTCGTGCCGCGGTTTCTCCTGGTCGAGCACGACGCGCCCTTCCACGATCGCCCCCCTTTCCTGTTCGTGTTGGCAAGGGAAACCAAAACCAGAAAAAGGAAACTCCAGGAATCCCTCGCGCCAGTCCCTCCCACGCGCGAAGCCCCCGACGCGCCAAACCGGCCGTGACTCGGGCAAGCTCCGTGACCCACCTATGATCATTTCCTCCCTGCGTGGTTGGTAAAAAAAGAAAAAAAAGAAAGACAAAACAAAGGAAAGGAAAAAAAGAAAAGAAAAGAAACAAAAAGACAATCGAGCAGGAGACGGGACCGATCCGGAGTCCTCACGCGCGTCGCTGCCTTCCCTGGCTCGCGATCCGCCTAGGCCACGCCGAGCCCCCTTTTCCCACGCACGCCGCCACTGAATCAGTCTCAGATCGCCCCTGCCCCGCAGCACACCGTGACCATCTCGGTTACGACCCAGTTTGGCTGCGCACCCCTCCCGGACGCTGTGAAAATGGGAAGCAATCCGGAGTTCCTCCTGTTTCGTGTGTTGGTTCCTGGCAGTACCGCCCCCTCCCTACACACCGCTCCCTACACCCCCCGCTCATGTTTCTCCCTGGACAACACTGTTTTTCCCCTTCTACCGCGAACACCACCCTCCTCACGTCGTGCCAGTTTTTCATATCCATATCTCTCTTTCTTGGCACCATACTCTGAGGTTCACCTTACGAGAGAGAGAGAGAGAGAGTGTGTGTGTGGTGTTTTGCTGTTTGAGACCCTCTGTGTTCCTATTATCAGTTTTGAGAACCTCTGCAAAAAAAAAGAATCAGAGGAAAAAAATCAGGAAAAGAGGATTTTTGTGTGCCTTCTCCACCTTTGCCACCTCCCTTGCTTCCATCCTTTCGATTTCACTTGTTACCAGTAGCTATTGTGACGTGTTTAGCACTCTTATTCAACTTTGCATCTATTGTTTGATTGTGCTAATCCTTGCTTTGAGTGCAGCCTACCCAGAACTCCACATATTTCTACGACGAGCAGATTTTGTTTCTCCAGGCAATCGCTCCTCCCATCTTTCACAGGTTCCACCGGTTGGTTGCAGGTCGCCCCTGTGTGCGTGGTAAGAACAGATAAGAATTTGATAACAACACTAGTTTGAGCGTCTTGTGAGCCATTACACCCCTGTTTTGTCATCGATTTTGTTTTTGTGTTTGCGCTAACCATGGCAGGCGATGACAAAAGGGATGACCAGCTGCAGGACATGCAGACACGAGTTGGTGGACTTGCCGTGGACATTCAGACGATACATGCACGACTGGATTCGATGACCACTTCGTCGACAGAGCGGTTCGATACGCTCGACCTCGCACAGACGGCCGCTAAGACCACACTCGACACCGTCGTGCCATGACTCGATGCTTTGCACACAACACTCACAGAATTGCAGAAGGACGACGGAGACCACCGAGACCGCGCCCGCCGTGTGCTCCACCATTCCGGTAATGATTCATTTGCTAAGATTACATTTAAAATTCCACCTTATAATGGCAAATATGATCCTGCTGCATATCTTGATTGAGAATTAGAAGTTGAACATCAATTTTCATACCATGATATTTCTGCTAATTCTCAAGTTCAAACTGCTATTAGTGTATTTACGGATTTTGCTTTAATGTGGTGGCGTGATTATAAACAAAGGCATCCGAGTACAATTCCAACCACTTGGGATCACTTAAAAGCTGCTATGAGACATAGATTTGTACCTTCTTATTATGCTCGAGATTTGCTTAAAAAATGCAGCTTTTTCAGCAAGGTTCTCACTCGGTTGAGGACTATTACCAGGAGTTACAAAAAGACATGATTTGTTGTGGGTTATTAGGGAAAAATAACGCTGCAATGACATGTTTTCGTGGTGGTTTGAACTGCGAAATTCAGGACATACTAGATCATAAGGAATATGCAAATATGACCATGTTATTTGAATATGCTTGCAAAGCTAAACGTGAAGTGCAGGGATGTCACTCGAAGACATATCCTAACTCTTTTGCAGGAAGAAGCTCGACATCCAGCTCAGCGGCCGCTCTCCCTGCGCCATCCACGCCCACCGCTACACCGCGCGAGAGGACGGCCACACCTGCAGGCGCATCCTCATGTACAAATTCAGAACTATCACTCCATAATGCACCGAATACTCCTACTGAGAATATAGGTAATGCCCATGATGCTGCACTCACGGAAGGTGAGAATTCTGTTAATGTGCTGAATTTTTCCACTAATCATGCTTTAGTTGAGCAATTAATAGTGGAACCATCTCTTGCTTTATCTTTGTCACATGGTGATTTGCTTGATGTTTCTTGTGATAAAGATGAATTGTGTGCTACTACTGTCGACCATATACCCCCGAGTACCCATACATGGAAGAATACGAACTCATACCATAGATCCTTGTAATCCTACTAGGACTCGTACCATGTAATCCTACTAGGACTCCTATCTTGTAACCGACTAGGAACCCGCCCCCTGGACTATATAAAGGAGGGCCGGGTACCTAGGAGGACAGGCCAACACCTCAAGGTGAATCCCCCAACCCCTCCGGGGAACACCCAAGCGCAGGGCGCCATACATGATACTCCAAATAGGATGTAAGGTCCGCTACTCTGGCGGCCCGAACCTGTATAAATCTGTGTCCCGTGTCCTCGCACATACTTTCGAGTTCCAGGTCTCACGATCCTCCACCGCACAATCTACTACCTCGGGTACCCCCATGCTAGTGCTGAAAATAAACATGTTATGCATGTTGCTAGTAAAAATGATGAGCTACATTTGTTGTCTTCTTTATATACTTTGGGTTACATTGAATTTGATGATTTGTGCAATCTAGATTGTTTAGAAGAGAGACTTTTTGCATATACTGATTTGCCATGGTTGTCTAGACATTCATATCATGTTATTGACAAATATAACAACAAAGGACAATATATGGTACATCGGGTTTACATTTGTACAAATCTGAATTCTCCTTTTGTTGTACACGATTGTGATCGATTAGAGGGTAACCATCCTACAAATATTTTCACATGTTCCTCTAGTAGTTTTGTTTCACAAGAAGGGAAGCATTGCTGGTGGCTCCCTATGATTTTTGGTGCTAAATTTTCTTGCAAGCAACCAACCATTAGTGTTGTGTCTTTTGTTGGTGCTAATCTTTTGCAGGATAGTAATGACAAACCTCATGCGTTTTTCGATAACGAATTCTCCAGAGATGCTGACAATTTGATGCGACATGACATGATACATATTTGGAAACATGGTCACATTCCTCCTCACAATTGTTTTGGTTTGCTTTATTTGCGCAACCCCGTTCTCCCTTGTGTTGTGCAGGATCGTTTTCACGTACACTCGACGTCGAGGACGACTTTTCTTCAAGAAGGGGGGAATGATGAGGACATGACACCCATGCATACGACCATGATTGGTGCATGGAATGAAGTAGAAGAAGTCCAGCAAGGGTGTCCAAGTCGAAGAGGAGGCACGAGGCTAATTCGGTTCGAGTCCCCAAGGTGGAGGCCCAAAAGAATTCAAGTTCGAGCCCAGTTCGGAGTCCAGGACCAGTGCGCACTAAAAATGACGTCCAGGTCGCATACAAAGTCGGTTTTGGACGTTCTTTATATGGATGGAAGTAGAATTTCATAAGGTTTCCAATGGCACCAGTTTGAGGCCCAAATTCGTCCCGAGTCAACGGGAATCGTTGAAAGAAGTTGACGTCCAGAATCTGCTAAGGTGCTGCGTCGCCGGTTTGTTGGGCCTTAAGCCCAAGTTGAGGGCGCCCCATCCTAGGTCGCCCTCAATCCTAGGACGCCCCTCTTCATATACTCAATAGTCGCTGCATTTAGAACTCGAATTTGTTTTACAAGTTAGCTTTAGCTACAACCGAATATCCGCATAGCGCTGCCTTCGTGTATTGCAGACTCCACCTTCGAGTGATAGTAAGATTGCTCGCCTCTTTTATTGTTCGTTCTTCGATTGCGTGCAGGAAACGATCTTCGTGATCAGGCTGACTTTGCACCGGCAAGGTTGGTAACCATCGGGAGTTGGTTCAGCGATTGCATTGGCGCTTCGAGCTCGCTCGTCGTAGTCAGATCGTGAGGGTCGACAACCACCAAATCGAATTTATCTCCACTCACCGAAAGATCGGGCACTCCGCCTCTATCACCAACTCTCCACCCACCTACCAACCCCATTTAATTTTGTCATATCCCTAGGAATGCTTATATTTTGACATAAATTTTGAACCCTAGGAATGCTTATATAAAGGAACAAAGGGAGTAGCCAGGTGGCCTCGCCACCGAAGCCGCCGTCTACGCCGGCGGGAAACCGCCCACGGTTTCGGCGAGCGCCACCACCGGCGGGAGACGGTAGGGGATACCCGGGCACACTGCATGGCAGTGTTCATCGGCATCATCATCACTCGGTGCTGACTCGCCCCTCACCGCCGTTTGGCCGCCGTCCAGCGGGACACGCACCCGGCCTCCGCGCCTCTGTGCCACCGCTGCGACGCAGCTGTCCAAGCCAGCTGGCCTCGAGGGCGAGGTGGACATCCTCCAGAGTCACCACACACCCTTTTCCCTCCCTCAATCACCTACTTAAGCAAACCACGGCTGGCTTTGCCTCTCTTTCGCTCCGCCATCCGCCATTGCCACGCCGCCATCGAGCTCCGTCTTGCACACCTCACCACCGAGCTCCAACCACTTCAGAACCTTCCCACTGAGCCCCTGAAGCATTCCAAGGAGCTACATTGCCTGGGTGCGCTGTGTGTTCAGCGACATTGGGGCCGGGGCAGCCGCTCCGCCACTGCCTCACCGACGAGCTTCGCCGAAGCCATCTCCGCCACCACTGACGCTGCCAATAGATCGGGGGTAAGCCCAAACCGAGCCCCCGCCACTTACCCGACCAACTCCGGCCGCCGATTCACCGCCGGCGAGCTCCCCTGCGCCTCCAGGGGTAGATTTGTATAGATGGCGATCTTTCTAGGGGTCCCAGTGAAAGTTTCCAGGGGTCTTCTGCAAATAGATTCTTTAGATCTAGGTTTAAAAATCCGTAATAAATCACAGAAACATCAGAAAATTACAAACTCAATTGTTGTGTGATCCTCATGGCTAGAAGCAACGTTTCTAGAAAGGGCGTTTGTAAATTTCTGTGTATATTGTGAATTATTTTAAAATCATTAGTTTGGCTAGATTTGAAATATCTTGGAATATATGATAGATATGCATGTGAAATTTTAACATGATGCTTGTATGGAAATGTATGTTCTTGTGTGGAAAGATGGTACAAAGTATGTAGTAGATCTACAGTTATGCGTTTATCTTAATATATGCCTATGTCTCTGTTTTAAATTTGTTCAGATGAATCTGTTAAGAATTCATGCTTGCTAGTTTTGGGGTAGCTCACTACTGAGAAGGAGCACCTCTGATTAATTTTGAATGGCTTTTGACATGTTTAGTATAGTCGTTTGATTTATGATGGTTGAATAGAGAAATAATCACATGAATGGTTTTACTGAAGATATTACTGTCAAATTTCGTATTTAAGCTTGTGGTACTGTTATGCTGCTATGTATGAAGTTTCATCTGGAAATCATGTGTACATCTTTCTGTATGATTTAATTTTGGGTATGCTGGTTATAAGCTTAGGCTAATTTTTGTGCTTGCTATATTGGTGAAAATGCTATGAAATTTATGCAGTAGTCTTGTTGATATATCATGTTCATGTCTGATCTTTCCTATGGTCAGATTGTGTGTTGATTAATCTGTATAAATTAATCATATTTTTAATATCTAAAACTTGTTAGATTTTTTATGTGTAGTTTGTAACTCATGTGAATCTAAATTTTTGTCGGTAGCTTTGTTATGTCATAAGTTTGCTGCGTGCAAAATTCCATGACCAGTTTATCAATAAAAGGGATAAAAAGAAAACCAAGCTCATTCTTGTGCAACTCAAATTTTAAATACATGAACTTCACCAAGACACACCCTAAACAGTACCCTTACTTTGATGAAGTAAGTTTATGTTAATAATATTAGATGTGTACACAATCACCATCAAATAAGAATAAAGTTCATCCACTTTTCTTTTGTAAAGAAAAGTTTAATAAAACCTTATCTAGGTGAATGTGGCCACCAATACACCCTTATGTTTGCCTATAAATTCAGAAGTGTTTTTCATTCTTAATTTTGAATAATTGAAGTTTATGCATATGCATATCGTGTAGAACTGTCGGACAGGAACTACGAGTTGGTGCCAGAATCTGAGGGAGAGCTAGCTGAAGGTGAAATGAACAGCCCATGTGGGATTGGATTTATGGTAAGCCCGATGCACTGATTACGTAGTTTGACCTCGGCACCTGAATTTCGATGCAAACCTTAGCACCGTCCTTCATCGCACCCAAAAGACTAGTCCGTTAGGGGAAGGGTGCCTCTCCCCTTTAAGGTGGCTTCCTCCTCCCAAGCTAAGTAAGGTGGGATAATTCGGATGCGCACGGCTTCGCCGCCTACACTGTCGTGCACCTGACTCATGTGCCGCCTACACTATCGTGCGTCTACGCCTGGCTAATCCGTACTCCCGTTGGACATGACTGCTGCCTACACTGTCGTGCGTCTGGCCAAATCGTGCTCCACGACTGCCGCCTACACTGTCATGCGCCTGACCAAATCGTGCCCTGGGATGTCCTCATCATCCTCCCTTTCTTAACAAGGGCCCAGCTCTGATACCAAATGATGAGTCCGGCCCAGGTGGGATTGGATTTATGGTAAGCCCGATACACCGATTACGCAGTTTGGCCTCGGCACCCGAATTTCGATGCAAACCTTAGCACCGTCCTTCATCGCACCCCTCAGGGAAAGGCCCAATCGCCCCAAAAGACTAGTCCATTAGGGGAAGGGTGGCTCTCCCCTTAAAGGTGGCTTCCTCCTCCCAAGCTAAGCAAGGTGGGATAATTCGGACGCACACGGCTTCGCCGCCTACACTGTCGTGCGCCTACACTGTCGTGCGCCTGGCTAATCCGTACTCCCGTTGGACACGACTGCCGCCTACACTGTCGTGCACCTGGCTAAATCGTGCTCCACGACTACCGCCTACACTGTCGTGCGCCTGACCAAATCGTGCCCTGGGATGTCCTCATCAACTACCTAGTTCGGAGGACTACCCCACTGACTGTGCTAGTGAAGGTGTTGACGGTCAATTTCCGTCAACCAAGAGCACTTGTTACACTTTGGTTCGAGCTTTGATTTATAACTAACCCGCCACTAGGCACACTAATGATGTAACAAGTTCGCACTTGTATGTGGTTTTTGGAGTGTGTTGTTTACGCAGGAATTAGGTACTTAAATGAGGACTTCTGGGTGGAGTTCATCTAGCACTTTGTGAGAAGATCACGAAGCTTGGCACGAGTCAAGACATGAAGTGAACATGACTCCAAATGACCTGAGGACCAAAGCATGAAGCCGTGAAACTCCGAGGACCTGAACAGAAGATGCGGGAGTTTGCGCGCCAAGCATCCTTATCTAAACCGTGGGAAAAACGACGTCAAGGACCCACATGGACTTCGGCAAATATTCAAGAAAGTGCGGGAAGCATCATGGATGAAGATGGGCCCGAACCGGGCCGAAAAAGGCCTGGGCCGGTCGGCCCATGCCGACCGGCCTAGGGTGTTCTGGGCCCGGTTCGGCCTCCCCTTTGACCTACACGCTCCCCGGCTCATTTATACCCCCTGCCTCCGACGGCCGCCACATCCATTCATCAGAACTCGACGAAACCTAGAAGTGAGCACCGGAGGGAGACGACGACCACGAGTCCTCGAAGTTGTCTAGGGGATGGTCTAGGCCAACCCTAGCCGCCATGGCCGCCCTGCGTGGTTATGCCATGGTGGAGTTCCGGAGCTAGTTGAGGTCATCAATGGTATGTACTCGGTGGTGATGATCCAAACGCATCTATTATTATGTGAGCAATTACAATCTTGTCATCCGATCTATTAAGCGATTCCATGTCTCCGTCTTTACTTTCTACCTATCGTGAATGTGATTTGATCCTTAGTCTAATCCATGGTTAGGCTATATAGCATGCTCTTTGTAATCGTGGCGATTAGGTTTAGCATGTGGACCCTTCATGGTTCGTAGACACGCTCGTGTTTGAGCGTGCCCGTGGATCCCCCGCTTCATTAAGGGAGCATCGTGACAGGGTGATTTCCCCCGAAAGAGCGGATGTCTTCGGGAGGTAGGCCGGAGGTACGAGTTTAAGGATGCTAGTAGATGAGATGCTCGATTCGTTGCTCGTTTGCCGGAGCTTCAACTAGAAGGCGCTAGGCCTAGCTACCCCTTCGGTGGAGCTTTACCTTAGCCGTTGTTCATGGATATGATGAACCTTGTGCTATCACTCATATGTATCAAGGTTTTCCTTTTTATAAGCAATCAACGCTTCATATTAGGTTAGATTGGCTAGATAAGGTAGAGATCCTTAGCGGTTTGCTTCCGATCCTTGGATTGACAAACCTTGGGGGACCCTCCTTGGTGAAAAAGGCACCAAGTCACCCGTAGTCTTGCGGTGAACTTCAACGCGGTTTTGAACCGTCAACAGAAGGCAAGCCCCGGAGCATAACCCACTTTTGTTAACTTATGCAACTATCTATGCTATGTTTGTGCATTTACGTTTCAGGAGTTGGATTGAAACCTTAGATGCATGATCCTAGGTTCCTATGTTCAAATACTAGTATGATAGGTCACTAGTTGTCATGCTTTAAGGACACGGTAAAAGTCGAGTGAGTCTCCTCACTCGTGAGCTATAGGTTTCTTATGTTGGAATCATAAGAATTGTTAAACTGATCTGCTCATGTGGTAAGAGCATGGGATTGGCTCCGGTCAATAGAAGTTAATGGTTAAGCTTTTGAACATACTAAACATTTGTCGGGAATAGGACCGATAAGCCTAGTACCTTCTTCATTCGGCAAGGGAACTCTATTGTATACTAATCTCGGGAATGATTCCCCGTGTTCGCGGCACTGTGGTACATGTGTGAGGCTGGGCGGTGTGTGAGTCCGTGACCGGCAAGCCTTGTACCAGAGACTATTGAACTTGATCCCGAACCGAAGATGGCTAGGAACCGCCTAGTTGGTGCACACCCCACCCCTTTTGGTTTTAGTTGTCATTTTTGGGGTGTGCATTCTCCTGTGTGTTTAGGTCTACCTTGCAAGGTTATTAATCGATCGATCTTCGGTCTCTCAATGTTATATGAGACTGCTTAACCATCCACTCTATTTCCCTTTAATGATGGAAGTGAGAAGTAATATGGATGTATGCTTAATTGTATTGCACAACTTATGCCTGTAGTAGTTGCTTACTTAGTAATGGTTATGTTGGAAATTCGAGAATTTCTAGACAGAAAGTGAGAGTAAACTGACAAAAGCTTCTGATATCTCACTGAAAAAGCTGATCCCTTTACACAGAGGCTGAGGGGCTCCTTTTATAGTGCCTGAGGGTCACTTTTACATTCTGAAACTACCCTTTGTAAAGTTACAAATACATGGAAATGTTGAGGGTACATATGTCCGCGGCAATCACGGAGATCTTATCTAAATTACAAACATACCATTGCGTATTCCAGCTTCTCTCTTCTTCCGTAGCCAAGCTTCTCACATCTCTTTGTATCTTCCTTGGTACGCTGTTGACTGAGTCAGCTTTGGTTTTCCAGAATGTCTTCGTGAGCTTCGGAAATCCTCAATCAGTAGCCTCGGTCAAGGTCTTTCCCCCTTTTGCGCCGTTCCGTTGTTCTTTTCCGATATCCTCGATGTAGAGAAGTTTTCCCAGAATTCTCTGCCCCCTGAACATTACAAAATACAAGGGAAAGAAAGGAATCCTGGTTTCTTAGGAATTCCGAAGGTCATCAATATGTTCATACATAAAATAATATCTCATCCATTCGTTTAGATCCCCGGAAAATTTTCTCAAATCATAAGAAAATGACTTCCTTAGACTCGTTCGTGGATCCGAAAAACTTAGGAACTTTTGGGAGATTCCTGAAACTGCCGACGCGTGTTTCCTTGGAAAATACCGAGGAAGACATTTTTAGCCTGATCCCCAACAGGTTAATTAACTAGAATTTGAGCTAAAACTTGAAAGTAAGGACCTACTTTTTGTTGCTTTTCAGTAAAACAATCCATTAGCCAAAAAGTCTTGCATGTCTAGAGAGTTGATAATCTTTCATCACCCGTCGGGTACGTCTTTGTAACACCCTAAAATTCCATCACTAAAAATTTGCTTAAGCAACATAATGTATTAGGATTAGTCTTAAGAACTTAATTAAATTGCTAATTAATTTGGGCTCTAAAATAATTAAATTCAATTTAATAATTTAGAATCAACAAGTGCATGTGCATCATCATTTGGCTTTGCATGGTGTTTATGAATGATGGTGTGAAGTTTTAAAAGTTTCTAAAATAATTTGAATTTTGGAAAAAGTTGAAAAGAGTTTGGATTTGAAAAGGATTTGAATAAAAGGTTTGAAAAAGAAAAAAAGAAAAAAACAAACCAAACTCTCCCCCTCCCCTTCCTCCTTTCCAGCCCACCCCGGCCCATCTCCCGCCGCGGCACGCTTCCTCCTCCTCCTCTCTCCTTCTCTCTCTGCCAGGCGGGGCCCACATGTCGGCACCTTCCCCTTCCTTGCGCCCTCTTCCCCTGCTTCACCGCCGCGGATCCCGCCGCCCTGCCCCGCGCCCCCTTGCTTCCCCCTTCCATCCCTGAGCCACAATTAAGGGCTGTTAAGCCCGGAGACCACGCCGCCATCACTTCCCCTTTCTGTTTCTCCTCCCACTTGCCGCAACAGTCCCTGGAGAGCCGCCGGCCATTGATGGCATTTCCGCCACCGCCGGAGCTCCTCTCGCTTCCCCTTCCCTCTCTCTTGCTCTATAAAAGCCAGACACGAGCTCCTGCTTCGCCCTTTGCTCAGACGCGCCCTGCCCTCACACCTGCACCCTCCTCCGCTCTCGTGCAGTGCCGCTGCCTCTGCTCTTCACCACCGCCGGAGAAAATCATCGACGGTGAAGTACCCGACTCTTCTCCCCTCCTCTCCTCTGTGCACGAGACTCACCGCACTCTCTCTCTGCACCAGGAGCACATCTTCGTCGCCGGACCGAGCCGCGCCCGTCTCTTTCCGCCGGAGCGCCGCCCGAGCTCGCCGCCGTCGCCGTCGATCTTCTTCACCATCGCTCCTCCCTCGCCCGTGTACTCACCATCCCCTTCCTCACGTGGTGAGCATTGTATCCCCGCCGTCTCTTCCCCTGTGCGCGTACCGCAGCACCGTCGCCCGCGCTCCGGCGAGGGCCGCGCCGCCCCCTTCCGGTGCACGCCGTCGTGATCGCCGGAACCGCCGCTTTGTTGGCTCAGTCGCATGCGCGAGTGCCTCAGCTTCTCGTAGAGCCCGCCCACGCATGTTTTGGCACCCTGTGTAGCGATCTAGGGCCACGCCGGCGAGTCTGCCGCCGCGCGCCGCTGTCTCCGGCGAGCTCCGCCGCCGCCCCTCACTTATACGTCTCGGCAGCCGTCCGATCCAGGATCGGCGGTCGAGATCTGCCGCAGCCCCGGGTCAAAACAAGCCGTAACGGTCAGCGCCCAGAGCTTTTCGTTAAGAGCCCCTAGACTTTTACCTATTCACAGCCATACCCTTCCACCATCAAAGACTCTTACAACTAGGTCCTGTTTTTAGCGGTTTAGCCCCTGTCTTTTTAAGTTTTTCGGTCCCGCAGTCCACCCTTCATCTTTTGCTCATAGGCCCTTCTGTTTTTATGTATAATTATGTTTTAAGTCCCTGGTTTCTTTCAAATAAGCCCAGAGAGCCTAGTTTTCTTACAGAAAGCTCCTGCATTTTATTTTAATCATAACTTTCATGTTTTAACTCCGTTTTTCGCGTATAATATATCAAAATGATCGTATCAGTGAGTAGAACCTTTTTACCAGTGTGTTCTTAGCATATAGCATTGTTTGGTGTATTGTTTTATTTATTTATTGTATGCTCATGTTTGTGCGTAGATATCGTGTCTGTTTCAACTGAGCACCCTGTCGGAGAAGATCAAGAAGAACCTTTCTTTGAAGAAGAGGATCCCCAGTTTGTTGAGGAAGGCAAGTGGACTTCCCCCTCTGCATTGTCCTCTTTGTCCTAAATAACTGCATATTTAAATAATATTTACTTTATTTGTTGCTATGCATAAATTGATGGAAAAACCACCTTTTTAAGGACATGACTAGAGCTTTACCCCTATCACCTTGATCAACCCTTTTTAATAAATGTTTTGGGTAGATGAATGCTTAGTTGCTATACATGGGTTGGTTAGAAGAGGTTTTATGATAAAGACTTTCATGCTTATGAAATGATGGTTTTGGTTAAAGACAAGAACACTAAGATTTAATTGGAACATAGAGAACCACCCAAGAAAATAGTGCAACCACAGTGGCATATGGCTCTGCCCTTAGCCAATTAATTAGGTGTGTGAAGGAACTGATGACCTTATCCAAAAGGGGCAGAGGGGGGTCGGGGTTGCAGGGGTATAGCCCGGTCCTTTTGGGGTAGCAGCCTTTGCTAAGGTGCCGACCATTAGGGAGGGTTATGGTCCGCCCTGATCTGTAACTATGCAGGTTGTTGGTCTTTTGCATGCCTTTACAAAGGCTTCGTAGTGGACCCCTAGCCACTCACCTCGGAAGTGTTTAAGGGTCTAGCTAACTCGGGCAACATGGGGAACACGAGCTGTGGGTAAAGTGTACAACCTCTGCAGAGTGAAAACTAATCAATCAGCCGTGCTCACGGTTAAGAGCGGTTTGGACCCTCACATGATAATTGAACTTAAAGATGAATTCAAATTGTGGTTTCTTATGGTTTTGAGATATGGTTACAAATACTTAATCTTTGGGGTTGATATAAACTTACACTTAGTAATAGGCTTGCTAATAAAATTTGACCAACATTAAAATGCTAACCGCTGTAAACCCTTAGCCTATCCTTGACAGCCTTGCATGTTTTCCCTCACTTGCTGAGCTCCAACAATAAGAGTGCTCACCCTTGCTTACCGCTGTTCAGATGAGAACAATGGTGAGGAGTACTTTAGCGACTTTGAGGAGTTCTCAGGCATGCGATCCCCTAGTCATGTGCCTGTGGAAGCTGAAAATGAAGTTGATCGTCTAGTTATCGTTTGTTCTATTGGACCTTCGAGTCCACTGTCTAAGTGTAATAATGGATAATGTAATGGTTTAACTCTTGTACGCTTGATTACTGTTTATGATATTACACTCTTTTGTCTATCGTATGTGTGTAAATTGATCCTGGCGCACATATGAGATGCATTTGGTTTCTCTTCGGAAATCAAGTGTGACAGTCTTGCTGAATATTAGTATACTCAACCTTGCTATCGTTGATGTTTTCAGGTATTGATGTGAATGATGGTGGGTTTCCATGTACTGGTTCTCTCCCACCTATTTGGGAAGTTGAGTGGGAGAATGACAGTGCTTAGTGGTATCATGGATGGCCTCCTATGATGTTTCTTATGTCGTTTAGTACTTAAATTCCATTGTGTTTCAAACTCTGAACCATTTACCTTCCTGCATGGAACTTGTTTTGTAATAAAGAACCTTTCATGGGACTTGATGTAATAAATGTGTGATGATGTAATCTCTGGATTCGCCTTCGTGTGAGTTTTGATGTACAAATATTATAATCTGGGTTACTCGTGATTTATTGGGCTTGACCCAACTGAAACGACAAATTAACCTCTTTGTTATTGCATAAGGGCCAAATCAGGGGCGAATCCACCGTGGGGGCAGGGGGGCTGGAGCCCGCTACCCCCATGGACTTCATGGAAGCCCCCCAAGCCCCCTACAAATTCCTTACATACGTGAAGAGGAGAAAGAAGAAAAGGAGGAGGAAGAAGAAGGAAAAGAGAAGGAAGAGGAGGAGGAAGAAGGAGTTGAGCCCCCTCAAGAATTGGATCCTGGATCCGCCACTGGGCCAAATGGAAGGTTTATGTAATAATACGGAGTTAATTTGAGCGGTTCTGTCACACTCCCGCGCTGCCCAAACCCTTGGGTGACGTCGACCTTGGCCTCGGTAGCCACCACACGCAGGCGGTCTCAACCTAATGGTGCCTACCGGCTCAAATGGCACCAGGCGAGCGTAAATGGTGTGCCCTCTTCGTCCTCTACCCTCTCCGCATCTTCCAGCAGTGCCTCTCTCGCCGCAGCGCCCGCCTCGCTCACTGGGGGCAGTGCCTCCTCCTTCGCCCCTGCCCTGTGCTGCTCGTGAGGGAGGAGGAAGAGAGAACTGGCTTGTGGGACCCACCCTAATTATGTGAGGGCCACTACCACGTTAAGAAAAACCGCCGTCTAAACCAGTGAGGGACCCAAAACAAACATATTTGGAAGTTGAGAGATGCTAAATAACTGGTTTCGTGGATGAAGGACGAAACTCAAATTATGGCGATAGATGAGGAACGTGAAAAGAATTTGCCGTCTTTGGTTTACATGGCAAAAAATTAGTCTGTTACTGTTCACGTGTTTGACCGCTAATTCAAGCTATTAAATTAAGTCAATTTATAAAACTACCTTGACAACCTCTCAGGCTAATTCACGAGACAAATCTAATGAGGCATTTGACCGTATGATTAGAAAATGATTATATTACTGTAACAAATCATGAATTAATTAGACTCATTAGATTCGTCGTGCAGAATCACACTTATCTGTGAAAAAATTTCAAATAAATTTATTTAGTACTACATGCGTGGATGATTCCTTATGTCTAAATTTTAGACCGCAACAAATAAACACGGCCCATAAAAAACAAACGAACTGACGGGTCATGGGCAGCCCAGTCCCCCCCCAAGTCTAATATATTCTGCGCTATCCAGCCAGGATACTAATGACCTTGTTCGGCTAGTAGAATGAATAGTACTCGGCTGGTAGATTGAATAGTATTGTGTGAGAGAAGATAAACTGAGATAAGCCAAACCAAGATAAGCCGAACAACATTTGCACGAAGAAGTGAGCTACGTATATGAAAAGATGTAGAGATTCGCATGCCTGAGAAATGCAGAAATCCAGCGCCCCTCCCACTCCACACGGAAATGGCACTTGCCCTGCCTCTCCATCTGACCAACATTTGCACGAATTGTAAAAGGGTCGATACTAATCTAATGGTAGATCACCTGAGTAACATGTAGAAGGTCCAATTCAGCTTCTCATGTGAGCGAATTAAATATGATTGGAATAAAGAAATTACAAAAAATGGATTAAGAAACATTCATGTATTGCTAAAAAAGATAAGGAATAGAGGGATTAACTCGAACTCGTGTAATATGTTTTAGGCCGTGTTTAGTCGCCAAAAGTTTCTAAAATTTTCGCACTGCAAACTGTGTCACCTCTCATAGGACACGTTTCTCAATGCAAAAAATTCACCACTTTCACCAAAAAATTCACCAACTAAATGAGGTCTTAGCTTAAACATTTGTATGTATTGCTTATATTTCTCGACCAACAGAATCCATTTTAGAGTTTTGTACATGATCCTGAATTGTACCGACCGGCAGGGGCGTAGCCAGGATTTAACCTTAAGGGGGGCCGAGATGTTGCATAGAAAACGATATCATAAGAAAAATATTTCTTAGAGTTCCAATATATAATATGGACACTAACAGTGTGTTACTATCATGTAACAAACTTATTTGACCATATATCAATAGCGCATGAAACATGTCTTACATTTTGCTATGCGCTAGTAGTTATGTTGTATAACCCAAATATATAAATACCACCACTAATTTTTTTATTATTCATCAGACACTAGTAAAAAAAGATAAATTGGATAACTGAGCTTAGAGCACAAATAAAATTGTATTTGGCCATTTGGGTCAAGTTTGCTGGAATGAAATACAAGATATGGAAAAATAGAAGAAAACTACATGTCAATTATGATTTTTCTCAATTGGATTTAAATGAATTTTTTCTCCAAAAGAATTTAGAAGGTGAGACATCTATCATCTAATGTTATGGCCTCGTTTTGTATCTTGATCCTAATCCCTGCTAGCAAAAGTAATTATATGGAGCTCCAACATTCATGTTACGGCAGCATCAGGGGGGCCAGGCCCTGCCCGCCCCTGCCGACCGGCCCAGCACTAGCCTGACACTGTCCGAGTCTGACAGAGACCGAGACTGAACGTCCCAAGCAAAAGCGGTGACCCTGAGGGCCCGTTTTTTGTTGAAAAGAAATAGTGAAGTTGCAAATGAATAGTATTGAAATAGTCGCTCTGTTCGTCTCGCTTATCAGCCACCAGCCAGCGGTACTTTCCTCTCAGAACAAATCAGCAACCAGCTACCAGCCAGCAGTACTTTTCTCTCAGAACAAATCAACACCAGCCACCAGTCGTCAGCCTGACGAACAGGACGAGTGTTCCTTGTGAGAGAAAATGTGATAGAGTGATAGGTGAATAGTGTTTTTCAATGTTCTTTTTTTTATGTAAAGAACAGGACCTGAGTTCGACTGATGACTATGTATGCATCAGGATTTGTTTTCTGTGTGAAAAATTGCAACGATTGGGATCATCAGACGATGGAGCTTCCATCTATTCACAAAAAAGAGAGGCAATATAATGGCGATCCCACTAGCTTGACTCAATATTCCACGCGAAAGACCCTCCATAGTTCCACCAGGTCACCACTCTTTCTTTTTTCCCGTAACAAAAAAAAAAAATCTCCATGTTAGTTTAGATGCAAGATACGATATGCATCAGTAATACTCGTATCACAAATGTGGTCTCAAGAGTTTGCCAAATTTTACTTGGCAAATCTTGTGTTTTGTCAACTTCTAAAAAGATATGCTAAGTAAAAAAAGAGTTCATCTTCAATAGTTTAGCATAACTCACTTGCCAAATTAAGATCTAACCTACATCAGAAACTCTGAAAGAGAAACAAAATTATGTTATGCCCTTCCACCTCTTAAAAACTTAAATCAGGAACCCTTTTGTATCATTTATTTCTTTTTTCACCCTCCCACCTCTCTCCACCCACGGAAGAAACGCCGATGCCAAGTTGTAGCCGCGCGCGCATATATACGCGCTGGAGGCTAGTTTTTGCCAAGTTGCCAACCTGATTTGCCAAACTGTTGGAAGAGTATTTTCAGCGTTTTTACCAAAAATCAAAGATGCCAACCTGATTTACCAAACTGTTGGAGTTAGCAGTATTACTACTAGTTGGATTGGAGGCTTCACCCTCCAGATTAATCCTTGTACTAAGAATCAAAGCATGTGAAATATATAGCCTTTGACTTGGTAGAGTGAATCACAGTTAACAAAACTGGACGGCATTGCATATGGAGATGTACACTCTGTTCGTCTGGCTTATCAGTCACCAGCCAGCGGTACTTTTCTCTCAGAACAAATCAGTCACCAGCTACCAGCAAGCGGTATTTTTCTCTCAGAACAAATCAGCACCAGCCACCAGTACTCTACCAGACGACGAGGACTATATAATTTACCCCTATTTGCCATCAGGAAAATCTTGTTTTAAATTACCAAACTTTTATCATATACTGTAGAATATTGACCCAAAACAATCCTAAGACCTGCTTTTCAGAAATTGTTTGCTGTACCATTTTGTACAAGAAAAACCCAAAGTGTTATTCGCTCCACCATTACAACATTATTAAAAGATTCCTCTATTAGACAATTTTTTGTAGAAAATATAATCATTTTCTGCGTACACAACTATATTGGACAGTTATGAGAGGTCAGGCCAAAAAAATGGAACTTTTCGAGGACGGAAGCGTTGCGTACCGGCCGCCGTCCGCCAGATCCATCCAGCGCACGTCCAGGGCTGCGGTAAAGTCGACGACGTGGCGTGAGGCCCCCCCCCCGAATCCGGTTTCCAGAGGTGGGCTTTCCAGAGCTGGCGCCGCCAGTGTTGGGCTTTTCAGGATCATCCGGTTTTCCGGCGTCGTGGCTGGCGGCCAGTAGTGTTGGGCTTTCCTGACCGATTCGATATCGCCTCTGGCTGGGCTTTCCAGAGGCGATACGTAGTCGCTACGGTCGTCGGACGAGATACTCTACGTCTACGGCCATAAATTGTACGAGGTCGGTACGAGTACACCTCCCTCCGCAATCTGTCTTCCGAGCTCATCTGTCTTTCGAGCTCTCTCTTCCCGCGGAAAAGCGCGTCTTGAGCTTTCCGGCGGAATCGATCTCATCTCGTCCCGGCGGAATCAATCTCATCTCGTTCCGGTGCAAGATTTGTGTTTTCGATCTATTTCCTCTTTTCCTCAGCTCGCTCCCTCGCGCGCGGCCTCCTCTGCCATGGCCGCTTCGGTCGCCGCCGCCGCGGCTGCTCCGCCGCTGTTCCCCATCTCGCCGACTGCTGCTCCCCCCGCTTTGCTCCCCACCCCGACACCCACTTCGCTCGCGCCGTCCATCCACCGCTTCGCTCCCTCGCCCACGTCCCCCGCCGCACCGTGGATCTGCCGCACTGCCGCCGCGCCCGCCGGTCGCGCGTCCGCTAGCGAGAGCTGGGTCCGCGATAAGGTGGCCCGCGCCGGTCTCGCGCCGATGGAGAGTACGAACAGGAGCAAGGTACAAGGCCGCGCCTCGCTCAGCACCAGTTGGGTGCGCGACAAGCTCGTCGGCACCGGGCCTTCCTACACGCCGCCGGTGAGCAGCGGCTGCGTCAAGCGGATCTTCAAACCGTCCCCATCTGAAGATGGCAAAGGTAAGCGGCAAAGGTATGACTCCCCTACCCCTACCCCTGCATCTGATTCCGAGGACTCGGGCTCTGATTCTGAGCTCGAGTACTACGCCGGCCCAGCATTCTTGAACGCTCCACACCCCAGTGCTGTCCCCATGCCTCGCTTGCATATGCTCCGCCGCCCCAAGCTCCCTACCGATCCTGTTTTGCTTTCTTGTTATTAGTTTGATGATTGCGTTTTCCTTTTACATGTCTGCCTTAGGTCATTAAATTTGATTTGCAGTGTGCAATTTTATAAAGTTCATTGAGTAGAATATTTTATTAAGCTATTTTCACATGCCCTTTGAATTAACTAGTTCGTGGTATTTATTTTTTGTTAAAGTTCAGTTCTTTTTAGGCTGGAATGTCGTAATTGTGAAAAGATTGGTTTAAAGCTTTTATCAATTTTGATGTCTATGGTTTGCTGCATTGAAATGGTAATGATGAAATTTCGTTTAGATATTTTGGTATTCAGTCAGAACTTTCCTTCTTTAACTGCATTTATTCTCAGATGTTTGAATTAACTAATTCGTGGGATTTGAATTTTATTGAAGTTCAGTTCTTTCTAGGATTGGTTTAAAATGCCTCAATTTTTATGCTATGGTTTGCCGCATTGTAATGCCGTATTGATGAAATTTTGTTTAGATGTTTGATATTTGGTCAGAACTTTCCTTCTTGAATGGCATACTACATACCATTTATTCAAAATATTGCATATTGTTTCTTTGGGAACTAGTTCTATCGGTTGCAGGATTTCTTTTTTTCGTTGCCTAGAAGATGAAGCAGGTTGAGGTCTCGCTGTCAAATAAGGGAAGAGAAGGAGGAACAAGAAGCGATGAGGGTTGGAGAAGAGAGTAAGAGGACAGAAAGTTAAGCAACAGCTCCTTTCTTCATCCCAACTGTATATGTTGCTGATGGCAAATCAGGACTAACTGTCTGATTTGCTGACAGCAAATCAGGAAAGGGCTCCGGTGCTGACGCCAAATCAGGAAGAGGGAAGAGGTGGAGAGATGGAGAAGAGAGTAAGAGGACAGAAGGACATGCAGCAGCTGCCTTCTCCATCCCATCTGGTGGATGTCCGGTGCTGCAAATGTGCAAGCAGCTGCAGTGGCTGTTGTTTTGGAAGAGGGAGGTGACCTTACATCTAGAAGGGATAGTTGATGTAATGCCGGCAAAGGCTTCTAGATGCACTTTTAAGTGCACTAGTTTTGTCACTGTATAAATGAATCAGCAGATAACAGGCTCTTACCAAAATTAGCAGAGCATAGAATGTTGTTCAGGTTTGCTTAAGTAGGTCCCTACGCCAGTCTGAACCATCACTGTAATGGATATCTTGGATCAGTAAAGTTTTTCTTGTTCTCTTGGAATAGCAATGTGCACTTATCAGATTCATGGAGTCCTTCTGTTAGCATTGGGTACTTTTCCAATTCTAGAATTGATAACAGAGTCGATTTTTTCTGATACCAATGGTTAAAACATGTACAATTGCTGGGAAGAAACTGAGGACTGGAGTGGATGAGATTGGGCCAAAATGGAAGGTCATAAGATTCTGTTGAGCTTCGAATTGATGTCTGCTATTGATGATTTACTGGTATGGTGATAATCCTACTGTTGTATACTGTGGCAACTGATTGGAATTCAACAAATTTTGGAGAATGAATCCTTGAACTATTTCATTCCATGTACATAGCTTTAACCAGGATGAGTCCCTCTATCCAAGGCCTAGGATGACACTAACTTGCTGTCTGTCCACATGTAGCATGCCAATAACTTTGTGTCTATCTAGTATGCATACTTTGTTGAATAACCCTCATTTGTTTGTGCTATCTCAGGAGGACTGGTGCTGATTGGAGTCAAGTGAGATATTTGTGTTGATCCTGGATGCTTACTCTACCTTCTTTTCTATTTTAGAGTTTGAATTGCTTATATGTTAATCTTTAATGGCAAATAATGTAAAATTAACTTCGATTTCACCCATCTTTCATTTATATCGCAACTTACTACTGGTTTGATGCTTCAACATTAGATTTCTGTTATCTGAAATATTTGGTGAAATTTGCATCTCCGAGTTCTTATTTGATTCATTATTCCTGCTATCTTTTTTGTCCAGCTGTGTCTTGCTTGCTTTAAAATGTTGTGATAACCTTGTACCATACAGATGCAAGGTTTCATAGGCTTGTGGGAACCAAGAACTATGGTTAGGTCTCATCAGTAAGTTAACTTATCTTCGTGTTATGCATAAACCACCACCACCTTATGCATGAGTTATTTAAGCTGAATAATACTATTAGGAACTCTAGGAAGGAGAGCTACAAGTTTAATCTATTGAAGAATCTTGCTGCCAGGCTCCCTTTTCATGCGGCCTGCATGCCAAAGTGCTGAAGAGAACGGCTAAATGTGGTAAAGATTTTGAGAAAGCAAATATTCATAATTTCAACATCATTGTTTTTCTCAAAGAGCGGATGTTTCATCATGATTTTTCGCCTATGAGTTGCTATAAAGTTATTATATGTCTTTGCCTCACATTGCTTATTAGTTTGAAAAGGTAAAAACCACCTTCTGTTGAAGATGGCATTGGGCTGTGGATAGAGTGGGGGAGCTCGGTTTCTCTGTTGTGCTGACATCATTTCTCTCTCTATTTGATAGGCAACAAGAGGTGTTGAAAAACTATATTAGGCCTCATGAATATCTGTTTCATATTAAAAGTGAAGGTCGTACCATATTGAGACAATATATGAGAAATTTAGGTGGTGTGCTTATTGATAACTTCTTTCCAATGTTCCAAACTGGATCAGGCAAAGTAGTCTCACTCAGCAAGGTCTCGATTATTATGAAAAGGTCAGCATTTTGTTTCTTTTTCCTTTTACCCCTATCTCTACCTTCTGTCTTGTGCCCTTTTGTGTTTCTCTTATCCTTGTCTCTTTTGGGTTTCATTTCTACCCTAACCAACTTGCTTGGGCCAAAAGGCTATGTTGATGTTGATGTTGATGATGAAAAGGTCAGTATTGGTGGAGCAAACCTTCTGAAATATTCTTCTTGATTCATATGGTACATGTTTCAGTCCATTAAAGTTACTGAGTTCTGCCTGCCCAATAGCTCATTCTTTCTCTACTATCCACTTTAATTATGATTGGATGCCTTTGTTCTGTTTCTTGGTGTATCTAATAAATACTTCATAGTCTTTTGTTAAGCTTCACCCTAGAATATTTAAAATAGATTGATTCAACTGTCTCCCTGCCAGGTAAAATCTAAATCACTTGTTTATCTCATACCCCTTTCCTTTTTCGAACGGAACTACTTTGCTTGTTCTCTTTTGTGAATTCGTAATGTGGTGGGCAAACTAATTTATGGTGTTTTCCTTTGAGCATACACTGTCCTTTTACTATATGGTATGTAGCAATGGACGTGACAATTTTTATATATAGTTTTCCAAATTCTATACTATTTTTTACATCCTTTTATTTAGTTACTGCCAGAAAAGGTAGTAGTACTTCTTTTTAAGCAAAATGTTGGTTTCCTAGTATGCAAAGAAATGGAGGCTATAAAGATCAAAAGCTGTACACTATTAATAGAAACTTTAAAATATGGATAAAAGGTTTTGCATTAGGTTCTGAAGTACTCCAAGCTGTACACTATTGTCTAGCAGTCTAGGCATCTACATGATCATAATTTAGGATTTTTATAGTAAAAGATCTTTAATAATTTTTGTGCTCCTGTGTCGTTTATGTGCAAATTTCGTCACACTTATGTATCACATGATCTGCACCTGTATGTTAAATATGAAAGAGAGGTAAGCTAGATGTTGGACCTGTATATACAATTTTACAAGGTGACCAAAGATACATAATAATCCACCTATGTGATTTCAGGGCAAGGCAAATAAAGTGGTTGCAGGCTTGCAGCACAGTCCCCTGGTTTGATATAATAGAAACAGAAACACCCTATATGCTTTGTAAGGTATTGAATTCATAAGGATACAATTGGTCAATTCATAAGGATGCAATTGTTCTGCCTCTAAATTGCAATTGCATTCATTTCAGGTACAATTATTTTATCTACCTTATTTTAATAATTGTATTAACAAGCATGTTGTGCGTCCTCACCCCTATATATTGTAATCTCTATCTCCAATTAATCCAATCCATCTTTCCACGCAATCCTAATTGCTTTCAATGAATACTGGCTCGTGGTTCTTTCATATTCCAAGTGTTCGTTGCTCATTGTCTGTGACCTTTACTTTTGCTCAGCCAATAAATTGTTAGATCGAAGAGAATGTGTAAGGTTGTGAATATTTCAAACTTGATTTGAGTTACCAGGTTGAGAGGATTCAAAAACACAAGTACTATTCTTTATTTACTGGAAGGAATACAGATTCCATGAATTGTAGATTCCTAGCTACCATTTAATTTCATTTCTCATCTGAAAAATATCTAAAAGCTTTTGAATGAACAGAATTTGTGTTTTACTGTTTTTATCAAGCATTTGAGTTCTGCCTTTTCAACTCTAGATGACAGTTTCATGGCAGGTAGAAAGAAAAGGATGATTTGTTGATGGTCAAAATATTTATGTTTTTATAATCAGATTTATTCTAATAATAACTTTTTTATGTTTTACCTGCATCCAGATACAAATGAAGGATATATATTCATTAAATTCCCTTTTGAGTGGTTTTCCTTTAGTAATTGAATTTAGTCTGATTCATGCTAAGGTAACGTAAATACAAAGGACTCAGATTACAGCGTATTTGGCGGCGGAATGGATGATTACCCTTTGTTTGGTTATACTCTAAATAGCACTGTAACATTGTTGGAATTATCACTGGGTACCTTTGTCACAGTGAAGGCTGTTGTAAAAGTTATGGCCATTTTTTTGCAGGTTACACTGGTGTTTTTATGTTTTCTAATGTCCGTTGCCTTCTATTTTAGTGGGTAGAATGAGATATTTGTCAATCTCAGTGGTAGCAGCTTGGCAAGAAATTCATTTCATCATTTTTAATGTTTGCTGTCCATATGAATTAGCACTTCAGGTTGAAAATATATGAACATAATTTCAGATTGCTACTTCACCACTAGCTTCATGGCCACTACTGGGTATGTAATTTAAATTTACTATATATTTTTTAGAGCTAACAGTTTCAAAGCCTGCTTGCTTGATGGATTGGCTCTGGTATTCGTTTGTTAGGTATGCGGTTTCATATTCATATATGGTGAATTAAGTTGAAGGCATGAAGCTACTTTCATAATGTTATGGCTAGTTTATTCAATCTAGTAGCAACAGCAGATCGTTTACAACCAATCTCGCCTTGAGAGGCTCTAAGAATTAGAGATAAACTACTGCCTAATCCCTTTCCTGCCGAGAGGTAGTCATTTTATAAAGGCCTAAGACACAAACCAATCTCCTAAAATCTAGGCGACCCTCTAATCCGGCCTAACATCCTCAAACCAAATATCTTTGAAAGCAGTAAATCCTAACTAACTGTTGGAGGAAGCCTTGGCGGCTTTCCCCCTGCGCAGGAACTTCTTTCCAAAGAAAGAGTCCACAACACATAATGCATGAATCAACTTTCTATGCAAGTTGTGGTCACTTGCTGATTGAGTTTTCTTTAATTTATTTAGAACATAGCCCTCCAATCGAGGAGCTGATCAACATATAAGTGATGTGCCATGATTCGTTAAGTTCCTCACATGTGAGGACCATCTCAGCTCCAGGTCTGGGACTAGTGAATTATATTCTGTACTTTATTTGCTCTTCGGTGTCAGGTTTGCAATATATACCTTATTGTTTCTTATTGCAGTGTGAGACTGCATGGGCACTAACCAGCAGTGCATCAGGCCATCAAGAAAACCCAATTCATCAAAATCAAATTTATTATCTATATTACTATGTAGGGAGCAAGGTAAGCTATCTATCTATATATCCATTAGAATGTTTTGCTCTCCTCTTTGATTGCCATACCTATGCTTTTGTGTCTGTCACTTAAATAATTAAAATGTTCAGACATGTGGTAGGTCACACCTTGTACTATCCTAGGAATGTGCCTTTCCATTCTTATTGAGATTCACATCAATATTGAATGGGATATGTCGGAAATATAATATTGGTGCTCTCCCCCATGTGTATCCTACCTTTGAAGGAAATAATTATAGTATAGATGGATTGAACCTTAACCATAAATATGGTGGAATTACAATTGTATAAATAAAGCTAGGGAGGTGAATCAATATTAAATTTAAATATGGCTTATAGAGCATGCAAACGCTTCTACTGAGTCAGGTGCTGCTCCTATTAGGTGCTACGAAGAAACATATGCTGATATCAGAGAAATCTAGAGAGTGGCGCTTTCTATTGTTTGGTGGAAGTGCTTTCTATTGTTTGGTAGAATTGTGCAATTAATGATCATGTTAGCTAATCTAAGAATTTTATTTGGAAAGGCATTTTGATTTTGTTCTGTCAGCTAGGTGCATTTGGTACTGTGTACTGTTAACTCATTCAGAAAATTGATACTTCAGCGTGACTCATGCATTTGTCAAAGCCAAGTGGTAGTACTGTGAGACGCTTGCGTCCATGAAAGCCTGTGAATGTATGCTTTGCTCTGTGATCAACAATCAAATGTGAATGTATGCTTTGCTCTGTGATCGACAAATATCTGTGGGCTGTAGCAAGGAACAGAGCTGGGGATGGATGGATGGCTACATTTAAGGATGAGGAGGTACAACTGCGGCGTACTTCTGGCTTATTTACATGTTGATTAGTCTGTGAATAAAATCAATGATCTATCTTAAATAGCAAAGATCTTGGGCATGTATAGGTGGTCATACTTAATGTTCCTTTCCTTTGATTGCTGAATGGATTGGGTGCTCCGTGCATGTGTGAATTAACTTATAGATTCTTCTGGCGTATACAATATTTATTCTTCAATTACTTATTACCCTTTCAGTGGAGATGATCAGAATGTATTAGGATGGATCAAGAACTATGGAAATATAATTGGTATTGTAAATTGTCATTACTATGGGTGTCGGTATTGGTTTACATAATTACATGGAAAATACACGTAGATGATGAATATTATTTTGGAGTGTATAAGGTCAAGTGTTTTGGTACATGAATATATATTTTTGTTTACTACATTTTTCTTTTGAAAAATAGGTTTCAAATTGTTGAATATAAATAATTGTGGTATAGCTTAAGTTTTTCATTACTCAATAATTTAAATCAGTGTGATGTAAAATTGTTGGTTACTAAATTCAAAATGCATCTTCATAGGTAAAACTATTGTTACATGTATAAAGAATATAACATGTTTTTTAAAGCCACGTGCTGCAATGCATCTCCACTAGCATAAAAAGTATGTGCCCGTAAACACATGTGTGACTTAGATAAAATTTTTTCATACATTGAAAGAACACACAGAAGGTATTTGTATGCAAGTATGTGTTACAATGATCAATCAATTGTAGCGGCAAATCTAGCAGTAGGGCAAGCGGAGCTCAAGGCCCTCTGCCGCCTCTCGAATAATGAAGCCTCCCTTTTTTTTGAGATTAATGAAGCCTCCCTTCAACCCTTCATGATTTTTAGGAAAAAATAAGGAAGGGAAGGAAGAGGAAAAAGAGGGAGTCCCTCTCCTAGGTTCACGGGCCACATCTGTCAGTGATCAATTTTATTGAGAAAATTGCTAGCTAATTTTAATCAAGTATCGTAGCTAATTATGATTATATGTTGATATAAAAATAACTATGATGCCTACTAAATGCCTATATAAGAATTTTGTATGTATTTTCCCCTTCTTCTATCATGTGTGTGACCCACGTGTACTTATTGTTAAGCAAAAAGTGAATCGAAACTGATGGATTGATTACTTTCTGTGTACAATGTTTGAAATATATACAAGCCCAAAGGGCCATCTGAACGGGTGTCATACCCCTACGAAGGAACCGCCAGGAGCGGTTATACTAATCCTATTTATCCTAATTGATCACTAATTAATTAATCTAATTAATTTTAACACTCCCCCTTGTTCAATTAGCTCTGTAGAAATCTTCGCTTGTTCAAAAACTATAATCTTGAATCTTTGGAAAAACCCATGATATATATGTTAATATTACCTCATTAAAAACTTTATGTGAGAAAGGTCTAGAAGAGTAAAACTCATATAAAGAAAAGAGTGTAATATTATTTTGGAGTAAGTTATATTTTAGGAGGATTCTCCCCCTAATTCTTGCAAGTCTCTAAGTCTTCTCATACCAATGCCTTCAACACATTTACGAAATGGAGAGTGTGGTAGAGATTTTGTGAATAGATCTGTTAGATTGTCACATGACTTAGTTGGCAAGATTTCAATTTCTCCATTCTTTTGGAGTTCATAGGGGTAGAATAACTTGGGAATAATATGCTTGGTCATATTACTCTTAATATAACCTGACTCCATCTGAGTAACACATGCTGAATTATCCTCAAAGATAATTGTTGGTGTATCAATTGCACCAATACCACATGTTTGGATGATGTGGTTTATCATTTTGCGAAGCCATACACATTCGTGTGATGCTTCATATAAAGCTATTATTTCAGAATGATTGGTGGAAGTAGATACCAAAGTTTGCTTTGTAGACTTCCAAGAAATTGCTATTCCTCCTCGTAAGAATACAAAGCCTGTTTGTGATCTGCCATTATGGGGATCTGACAAATAACCAGCGTCGGTATATCCTAACAAAGTCGGATCTTGATCTCTACTATAGAATAATCCAAGATCTTTAGTACCATTGAGGTATCTAAATACATTTTCACTCGTATCCAATGACGTTTGGTAGGTGCAGCACTGTGTCTTGCTAGCAAAATTACAGCGAATGCAATATCCGGTCGGGTGCTATTTGTAAGATACATTAATGCTCCAATGGCACTAAGATATGGGACATTTGGTCCCAATATCTCTTCTCCCTCATCTCGTGGTCTAAAGAGATCTCTTTCAACATCTAAAGATCTTACTACCATGGGAGTTTTTGCTAGATATGACTTGTCCGTATTGAATTTTTCCAATATCTTTTGGACATAGGCAGATTGGTATACAAATATACCAGAAGGGAAATGCTCAAGTTGTAAACCTAAGCAAAATTTGGTTTGACCCAAATCTTTCATTTCAAATTCCATCTTTAAATGATGACGTGCTTCATCAATATCAGTTTTGTTGCTAATGATATTAAGATCATCAACGTATACCGAAATAATACAAAAACCGTTCTTAGATCTTTTAATGAAGACACATGGACAGACATCACTATTTATGAATCCTATTGATATGAGGAATTCACTTAACCGATTGTACCACATTCAGCCTGATTGCTTTAAGACATATAATGACTTCCGCAACTTGATGCAATACATGTTGTGATTTGCCTTATTATCTGGTATACCAATTCCTTCAGGAACTTTTATGTATATATCAGAATCCAATGACCCATATAAATATGCGGTCACTACGTCCATCAACTGCATAGATAGACGATTTTGTACTACCAGCGATATTAAGTATCAGAAGGTTATTCCACTCATTACTGGAGAATAGGTGTCGTTGAAATCAACACCCGGTCTTTGCGTAAAATCTTGTGCCACTAACCTTGCTTTATATCTCACCACTTCATTGTTTTCATTTCTTTTACGAACGAAAACCCATTTGTATCCCACAGGATGGATACCAGAAGGTGTTAGCATTACAGCCGAAAACACTTTCCTTTTATTAAGCGAGGCAATCTCTGCTTCAATTGCTACCTTCCAATTATCCCAGTCAGAACGCTTCTTCATTCTGTCATAGACTTAGGATCCAGATCTGTTTGAAGGACATTTGCAATTTGCTCAGAGAGATAACTGTCGACTATTGTGGACTTACGATCATAAGACTCTCCAGTCTCTATGAAATTTATAGCAATTTCGTCTACCCTTAAAGATTCATCATTATTTCCCAATATGATGGATCTAGGGTCTTCCGATGATCCAGCTTCAGTGTTTATGCGCATAGTTGAGCTGGATTGTGGATCACATTTATCCACAAGACATTGTATGTCTTCTAGGTGTCTATCAACTGAAAGTTGATTCGCTTTTTTAGTCGCCTTTTGCTTACTAGCAATTACATCTTTCTTCTTGGAAGTGCTTCTCCCCCTTTTGTTTCCAGTTTGGGGTTGAGTGGTTTTATTAGGTACCTCCACTCTCTCGGGCACGTTCCTTGCAAGATGAAGAGACTTTGTGACACCTTTATAATCTGAAAAAGCATCTGGCATATTATTTGCAATATTTTGCAAATCAATAATTCTTTGAACTTGTAGTTCAGCTTCTGTAGTACGTGGATCAGAAAATGAAATGCCTTTTGCATTCCAATCAATTTCCTGGCATTCCTTTTGGTACAATTCTCCCCCTAATGCCGGGAAATGATCCTCATTAAAAATACTATCAGCAAATTGGGCAGTAAATAGATCCCCTTGTGAGGGGTTGTTGACGATTCAAAACCGTGTTGAAGTTCACCGCAAGCACACGGGTGGCTTGGTGCCTTTTTCACCAAGGGGGGGGGTCCCCAAGGTTCTTGTCAATCCACGGAGCAAGGGATATACTAGCGTTTAACCAAGTACTAATCTAGTTGATTAGAAAGCCTTTGAGAGAGATTAATGTAAAATAAATGCAATCTAACCTAAGCTAATCTATGATCGAATCTAAGAAACAAGGGTTGATACAAGAAAGAAATAAAGATAGATAAGTGTTCCCTCCCTAGGATCTAGGATCACATAGATATGCATCTATACATGAAAGGGGTGTTGCCCTTGCTAGCATCATGGCGGTTATGCGGTCGCTTAAGCCTTTTCCCTTCATCGTACTTGTCACTACGCAAGGTAATAAAACACTTTCGCTAACGCATCTATATCTAAGCATCCATAGGGTTTGGATAACCACCACGATTACCACAAACCCTACTAAGATCACATGTTGCGCAAACATATGTAAACAAAGCACTGAAGACATAGACCATGAAGCATTGATAGACATAGAATTCATGTAGCGATTACATATCCAAGATCCATCTAACCCTAGGGATGAACGGAGACATTACCCCAACATCTTACAAGGATTGAAGCACATAGGGGTGGTGGAGCCTCCGGAGAACGTCATCGATGAAGATGGCGGTGATGAAGCTTGAAACACCCCTAGGCCGATGGCTTGGAGTCCTCCTCTTGCTTCCTTCCCTCCACCGGTGTTGATCTTTGTGACGAACTCATCTCATCTCTACCCTCATCTTGCGGTGGTGAATTTCTGATGAATGGACGTCGGTAGAATGATTAGATGTGGCGGCCGTCGGAGGCAGAGACTATTTATGCACCAAGTTAACCCTAGTCCAAAGGGGAGCCCGAACTGACGCAAAAAAGGGCTAGGCTGGTTGTCCTAGGCCGGCTGACCTAGGCCCTTTTTGGCCCGGTTCGGGCCTATCTTTCGCGGGCGAGCTTCTCTTGCAATTTTGACTTTTTGCCCTTCAGGATGTGTGGCCTTTTGGTGTCTTTATCCTCGTGAATAGATAGGGGGTCTTGTCGTACGAACTCCGGTCTTTTCGTCTTGGTCCTCGGGAGTGTTTTGTCGTAGCACCTAAGTCCTTGCCACCTTTAGGAGTGAATTTACCTTGCACTTGAACACGAACGGAACTCCTTGTTTGTCCATTTGAACTTGATGTGTCTCCTTCACCTTAGTCCATATTTTCCTACAAACTCATTATACTTCAAATGCATATGCAAAGATGAACTTGTTATATCATTAGTGTGCCTAGTGGCGGGTTATTCCATAAGAAAGCTCAAACCATAGTGTAACAAGTGCTCTAGGTTGACGGAAATCGACCACCAACAGGGGTTCTAAATACTTAATAATCGACGGAGACGAAAAACCCACATAGATCCCCAATTTCCTGTGAGGGCCCATCGAAGTTCGCTGAGGTGGTGAGATGGGTACATACACAGCGCACCCAAACTTATGCAAATGGGAAATATTTGGAGGATTCCCACGTACTAACGGCAACGGGGAGGATTCGTGATATGCAGTTGGTCGTAGTTGGAGTAGATCAGCGGCATGTAGAACCGTGTGACCCCAACACGATGTAGGCAATTTGCAATTCATTAACATAGGTCGTGCAATGAGCTTAATTCTTTTGATTAAAGATTCTCCAAACCATTTTGGGTATGAACGTATGGAACTGAATGCTGAACTTGAATTCCTAATGCCATGCAATAATCGTTAAAAGCATGGGATGAAAATTCAGCAGCATTATCCATTCGGATAGATTTAATCCGATGTTCAGGATAATCTGCCTTCAACTTTATCAGTTGAGCCATTATTTTAGCAAAAGCATGGTTGCGTGTCGATAAAAGAGACATGTGAGACCATCGAGGAGATGCGTCAATCAATACCATGAAGTACTTGAACAGTCCCGATGTTGGTTGGATTGGGCCACAAATATCTCCTTGAATTCTCTCAAGGAATTTGAGTGGCTCAGCTCGAATTTTGAGATGTGATGGTCTTAAAATTAATTTCCCTGTTGCACACGTTGTGCAGCAAAAATCTTTCTTTTGAGGAAATTTTGTTTGCTCCATATCATAACCTATGGAATTGCTTATAATTTTCCGCATCATCCCTATTCCAAGGTGCCCGAGTCGATCATGCCAATTTTGGAATGTATAAACATCTTGGAAAATTATCTTATAAGCAACATGTGCTACGAGCTTTATGTATGTATAGTACAATCCAGTTGGTAGAGAAGAAATTTTTTCGCATATTTGTTTGCCAAATCTCGTAAGTTTAGTAAAGAGAAGATATTCCTCTTTATTATCTTGGAGAGTTTCTACATGGAAACCATTTTTATGGATGTTTCTAAAACTTAGAAGGGTACGAGTAGAATCGGGATACAATAAAGCATCCTCGATTGTAATTTGTGTACCCATAGGAAGAGTAATAGTGGCTCGTCTAGAACCAACTATTAATGCATCACGTCCAACGATGGTCATAATATTTCCTTCTTTTTTCTTAAGAGTCTGGAAATATTTTATCTCCCTAAGTATAGAGTTTGTGGTACATGAGTCCACAAGGCAAAATTCTTCCTCCGTTGGATTGGTTTCTACATGCATCTATATGTAGAACAAATGTAATTAAAAACTCAAATGTAACATATATAAGTATACATACAAACTAGGGGGTATCAAATATGATAATATGTATGATTTGATATAATCTTAATAACAATACAAATAAGTTTGTACAAATCTCAAAACAAACTAGTTATACAACCCAAAGAACTATGTATAATTTAGATTATTACAACAAATGTCTAATACGATATCAATTCTAGACGGAGATTATTGCAAATCTCCAAACATGTCTCCAGATTCAAAGTCTAGGAGCATGTTGTCTGTTGATGGAAGCTCCTCTTCAATGTTAGGAGCGTTGTTGTTCACTTGTGCTGTTGGTTCCTGATGTGAACAACTCTTGTACTTGACAACCTCGGATGCAAGATTGAAGTGCGTCTCATATCTTGTACCTCCTGCTTGCTTGGTCTCTTTTAAAGACTTTTGGTATAAAGCAACCAAATGCTTTGGCGTATGGCAATTCTTAGCAAAATGCGAGAAATCCCCACATCTATGACACTTTGTGTCATTTTTGGGTCTCGCATTCTCTCTTTTCCACGTATGTGAATTAGGTCTTTGCTTCTTATTGAATTTGCGTTGACGATTTGTTCTTTGGATTGGGTCCATTGAACTTGTTATTCTTAGCTTTTTTCTGTACATTGTGAACCTCGGGTAAAGGCACCGAACCAACAGGGCGCTTATGATCATTGTTCATAAGAAGTTCATCATGTTTTTCTGCCTGGGTCAATGTATGAATAAGCTGAGAATAAGCCTGGTATTTTTTAGCCCTGTATTGCTGTTGCAATACTCTATTAGACGGAAGTATAGTAGAGAGTATTTTCTCTATCTTATCAGCATCTGTTGGCTCTTTCTCGCAAAATTTCAATTTGGAGCAAATTCTATGAACAACGTGATTATAGTCTGCCACAGATTTAAAATCTTGGAGACGTAGATGATTCCATTCATGATTGCCCTCGGGCCAAATAAGTTCCTTTTGCTATTCATATCACTCTTTAAGGGCGACCCATAATTCACGAGGATTTTCTATCATGGTATTCAGATTTGAGATCCTTATGAATATAAAACCGTAGCAAAGCCAAAGCAGAATAGGTTTGCTTATCTTGAATGACAACCCCAGCTTGGGGTGCCTGAATTGTAGCCAAAAGACTACGAGATGCAAGCGCTATCTTGATATCAGAAGCCCATGTAGAGTAATTGCTACCATCTAAGGCGAGTTCGTCAAACTCCTTAGTGGCCATGATGCTACATGGACAACCATGGATAAAAATTAGTATGGTAATGTTGTAATACAAAAAGAAGAAATAATATATCACAATTTTGGATTAATGTAGGTAATCACATAAAAGTGTAGACCATACAATTAAATCATCATAAAATTTTGATAGGCACAAGGCAAGATAATCTCGATGTCAAAAACAAAGAGTAGATCTTTATAGTAGGCAATTAATTGCTACCTAAGCACGATCTCAAGGCTGAATAATTCACAAAGAATTAGACGCAGGCAGTGCATTTAGGACTCTACTATCTTGTGTATAACAAAATAATATGATGAAATGAGCAATGTGAATCATATAGAAAATCAATGTTTCTGAATTTTATGAATATCTTTGTGAGAGTGCAACAAAGACAATAGATAGATCCACATAATCCAAAAAATAATCATAACAAAATACTAGAGACATTGCAAATATAATCAAACCACAAATTATATTACAATGACAAGTACAATAGTATACAGTAGGCATACAGTACAAATAGTTTAATTATTCTCACAAGAAAATAAACTGAAATAGACAAATGCATATACTAAGTAAAATACTAGACTGCTGGAAATAAAAGAAGAAAGAAAAAAATAGAAACAGCAGCGGCCTGGCTACCAGCAGCCCGTCCAGCCCAGCCGGCCCAACGGCCAGGCGTGCGGCCCATCCGGCCTGCCAGCCAGGCGTGCAGAAGCCGGCCCGCCAGCCTAGCTTTTGGCCAACCGGCAGCCTATATAAGGGCGGCGGTTAGGGTTTCACCCTAACTGCCCCCATTTCCCCTGCTGCCGCCGCCAGACCGCCGCCGCCGGCCACCGTCGGCCCGCCTCTGCCGTCTAGCAGCCGCCGTCCGCCCTCCGCTGTCTAGCCACCGCCGTCGCAACCCCTGCAACCACCGCTCGAGCCCCATCCATCCTTTGTCCTCACATGGCGGGTTCGATCCCGGCCATGGAGTCCGGCCGGCGGGGGACCCGCCCGTCCCCGGTGAGCTCCGGTCCAGAAGACCGTCGCTACAAGCCGGGACGCAGCGGATCTGCCCCCACCAGTCGTTGGGGCGCCGCTCAGTCGCGGGCGTCCGCCCCTCTGCGACGAGGAGGAGACGAAGCCGGCGCCGAGTGCGCTCTCGGGCGGGAGGTTGGCCGTGCGCGGTCGATTGGCCGTCACGACGGTGTAGGTGGGGCGACCCGGTGGTGGAGGAGGTGGCGGGAAGACGATGTCGAAGTCGTAAGCGAAACCCAGCGGTCACGGCTCCATGCCAGTGATGCGAACCAGAGTTGCAGGAGCATCCAGGCGTGCCGTCACAGAACCACCGGCTCTGGCCGGCGGCGGTGGTGGTGGTAGTGCCACCGGCGAAGGCCCAAGGCGCCTGACCCACATGGTCTGGCCATGCGTTAGGCAGGCGCTTGGGGCGAATGCCAATGGGGAAGGCGGACGGTGGCCACTGCCTCCTCCAGTGCGCACTCCATTGAAGCAGCCAGGAGGGATGCGGCTGTTGAAGATGTCCCAAAGGGCACGGAGAACAGCACCCTGGACCATGTAGCGGCGAAGACCTCCGGCGGTTTGGCCACGGTGGATGGCGGACCCACTACATCAATGACGGAGTCGACCATGGCGTTCATGGAAGGAGTGTTCAGAGTCGACATCTTACTGTGCAGGAACTCCGGCGAAGGCAAGTACTCCGGCGAGTCCCTGTCTTCTCTCCGTCCTGTAGCGCCAGCAGTTGGGAGCGAGCATGCGTGATAACGTGTTAAGCGAAAGTGAATCAAAACTGATGGATTGATTACTTTTTGTGTATAGTGTTTGAAATATATACAAGCCCAAAGGGCCATCTGAAAGGGTGTCACACCCCTACGGAGGAACCGCCAGGAGCGGTTATACTAATCCTATTTATCCTAATTGATCACTAATTAATTAATCTAATTAATCTTAACACTTATTACACTGTTAGATCTAGGAGGTAATAATTATCTCTATCTAACTAAACGGAGGTTCACATTCATTTGGGAGTACCTTATCAATCCCTAAAATAACCATGACAATGCCTCTTCTTGTAATATCAATGTAAATGTTATTAAAAATGATTATTGTCCTTTTAATATTTTTTCATGTGTGCAGGAGCGCGGTGGATTGGTCCAAGTGAAGGGAAAAAAATAGTTTTCTAATACTTGCTTTGTATTGAGTAAGAGCAATACTGGTACGACTGCAAAGAACTATTGATTAAAATGGTACTTTATTTAGTCGAATATAATGTTTATGCTTGGTTGGTGAAATTTGTGGATCATTCTATTGGAATAGCTGCATCCTTCATATTTGGGTAGATGTAGTGTTGTTAATATTGTTTACAAAGATCGCTTAAAGGGAAGAATTGCGAATAATTGAATATTACATTTTATTGCTAGTTGTAATAGCTTGAATATTGTTTGTTACAAAGAAATATTTTCTTATAAATTGATACCTTCAAACTTTCATGATTATTCCTCTAATAAAGTTTATTTGTGTTATTATTTCTACAAGTTCTTAAAATTATTGTTGTCTAGATTTTTTTTTAAAAATATGTGTTTTCAAACATGCTTCTCTTATACATTTTTTACTATAAATATAAGTTATTAGTTATTGCTATAAATAAAATATTTTGTTTACTTGGTTTCTTTAAAATCACGTGTGTGTCGCAATAGTATGTATTAATGATGAAATAATTAAGTTTAAAAATTCATCCCACAAAATGCAATCGATGTTTGTAATTAATTTTTATAATGAATTCATGTTTAGTTCTTCTAATTAGTATTCGAAAACACAATATGACAATTTGTCATAGTGTATTCACAGACCTCAGCACGCGGAGTTGAACGAAATATCTATATACGAACCACACACCAAAAGGAGGGCAAGGGCGCGGCCACGCGTGCCGCTCTCTGCCGTTGGATCGGGTGCATGGACAGCCTGGATCGAGCTAGCAGTGGCCATTTGAAAAAAAAACCTTCCACGCCGCCGTCGCATATGCCGCACTGCGCCGCCATTGCGGCCTCGACGGGCGTCGCCGGAGCCGTCGCCCCTCGCGCACTGGAAGCTGTCGGAAGGGAGGCCACTGCTCCCTCGCGCGCTGGAAGGAGAGAAGCGAAGGCTGTAGGCCGGTCGAGCTCACCTGACGAGGAGCCGGTCGTGCTCCTGCTCTGCATCACCGCCGAGGCTAGCCTCGGGCACGACCCCCTAGATCTCTGCCGCCACCGAAGAGCAGAGGTCGCGTGCGAGCGCGTCCTCGATGAGAGTCGGCGGAGCTCGACACCATGTGGAGGAAGGACCGGCAGCGACCGTCACCGGGAAACAGGAGAGGGAGGACCACCGCGCATCCCGCCGGCAGCGAGAGAGATGGGGAGCCTAGGCTCCAGCACCGCCGCTGCTCCTCGCTCCCTTTGCGCCGTGTTGGCCGCAGCTGCTCCTCGTGCGGCCGCCGACGGAGGAGGCAAAGGAGGCTGGGTCTCCACCGCGCCGCCGCCTTGCGCCGCTCCTGGAGCTCCGTCGTGGCTGCGACCGACACACGCGAACTCCAGGAGCTCCGTTTACCGCCGAGAGGGAGAGAGATCAAGGGGCGGTACACGCTCGGATTTGGCCGGCATCCTGCCTTCCCTCTCTGCGCTGAGGCCTGCCGGCGGGGCCGCGCCGCGCGGATGGGGAGGGAGCCAGGCGGCGCGCAGGGATGGGGACGGAGCGAGGGATGAGAGAGAGGGGGGCGTGGGGGTTAAAAAAAAGTGTAGTGTGGGTCTCATGGTGAGTAGTTGGTTAAGAGTACGAGATATAAGGGATGAGGAGTGTGAGAAAATTGGTACTGGAGTACAGAAACTCAGTGATTAAGCAGAATATTCTCTTTTAGAGGATGAAGATGGAGTACGACAAGTGCGGATAGTCTAAGGCCTTCTCCAATGAAAAACGCCACCAGCCTCCTCTTAGCGACAGTAAAAGTTTCAACACAGTATTTACACAGGGTTTCGATGTTAGTGCTGTGAGACAAACGAGCATCGGGAACGGTCTGAGCGCGTGGGCGGAAGCGCTGGCTCAACAATTTTTCGTTGATTATAAAAATTATAAGAGTCAGCTGCAAAAGCCTCATTGGAGAGGGCCTAACTGAGACGAGGACCTAGCTAACTGATCCAGACGACAAGGGATCAGCGTGTCGTCCCCACCTTCCATTCCCTTTCTCTTTGAGTGCAGTGTTGTACTACCATACCAGTGGATCGTAAGGCAAAGCCGCCGTGGATCTCATGCAAACGAGCGGAGGCAACCAACTGCTTCGGAAAAGGGACTTTTGAGCATAACAGCATCAGTGCGGTGCAGGGGATGTGCACAGCACACGTTGCGTGAGCAGAGCAAGGGCAAGGCTTCAAACTAAACTAATCGCTAGCTAGAGGGGAATGAGCGTGTTTAGATTGTTGGGGTAAATATTCACCCAACACAAATGTTTTTTGCCTCTCATTTGCTCTTAACAAATTTGTCTCATTGAGACTGTTAGTGTATATGTGTATGGCTCATAGGGCATGTGTATAAGGTCCATCTAGAGGCTCATGTACAGCTACTATATTGTCCACCCTTCTAGGGTTGGAAGAATACATAGAAATGATTCCATTCTACATGGTATCAGCTATGTTTCCTCTTCCTCTCCCTCTCCTCACCTAGCAGCAGCCGCCGCCGCCTGCCATGGCTGGCCGGCCGCCGCCGCCGCCCTTCTCCTCCTTCCCCCCTCTCCCTTCCTCCTATGCGGACGCCGTCCGCACCCCTACTCCCGGCGTCGGGCCTCCTCCAGGCGCGGCCGCCATGGACTTCATGGCTGCGGGCGGGCCGCTGCCGCCGCCCCTGCCTCCCCTCATTGTCGATTCGGCCCCTCCCCTGGCCGCGGGCGCGACGGATCCCACCGCCGCCGACGCTGCTGCAGCCCTAGGCGTGGGCACGGATGCAGGGGACCTCGCGGCCCTTGGCGCAGGCGCAGGGGATCCTGCCGCCGTCGCAGCCGCCCGCATGGTCGTCCTGCGCGCAGGGGATCCCGCTGCCGGTGCCGCTACCCGCATGGCTGGGATGCACGCAACCGCGGGGGATCCCGCTGCTGTTGCTGCCGCCGCGGGCCCTCTGTTCCCGTCAGGCTTCTCCGGGGGCTTCCCTGCCTCCATCCTCGCTAGGGGGTCCCCCCCTCTCTACGGCCTGAGCATGCCCCCCTCCCGTGGATGCACCGTTCGCCACCGCCACCTTCCTCCGGAGCCAGAGGCCTGTCGCCACCAGTGTTGCTACCGCTGACGGTGCCCTTGCTGCGGCCAAGGCTAAGGCTGCGGCGGCCGAGGGCGCGGGTTCGCACGGCGGCCCTCGCCTGGGAGCGAGAGCGCACCGGCGCTGATGATCTTGCTCGCCGGGTCGCCGAGGCAGAGCACTTCCTCGCCTCCCACGGGCCGCCCGTCGCCCCCGTCATCGAGCACATTGCATCCTCGTCCCACCCGTCGCCGTCTTCTGCTCCTACCCCGCAGAGTGCTGGGCCCCGGCTCGACCAGGCCGACCCCATGGTCGCCTACCTCCACCTTCAGGTCGTCGGGGTTCCGCACATCAAGAGCTTGGTCTTCGTAGTGCTCGAATCCACCTCTATCTCCTACGCATGCTGGCAGGACAAGGTCCTCCTCACGCTCCACCACTACGCCCTCGACGACCACGTCCTCTCCGACACGCCGATTGCGGCACGAGACCTGGTGTGGCTGCGCCTCGACAGCATCGCCATGTATTGGATCTTTGGGACCATCTCCGTAGATCTGCAGGACATCGTTCGAACTCAGGCGGCACCATGCACCAGGACTGGCTAGCGCTCGAGGGCCAATTCCTCAGCAATGCTGAGGTCTGAGCTCTGTAGCTCGATGTTGAGTTCTGCTCCTTCGAGCAGGGCAATCTCTCCATGGATGAGTTCTGCAGGAAGATGAAGAGCAAGGTTGATGCGCTTCGAGACCTTGGGTACCCGGTGGCTGACTGGGTCTTGGTGCTCAATGTCCTGCGGGATCTCAGCAGCAAGTATGACCACCTGCAGACATGGATCACTCGCCACAGGCCCTTCCCCACCTTCTTGCAGGTCCGGGATGACCTCGCCCTGGAGGAGCTCACCAAGGGCTTCCACATGCCTGACTCGTTTTTGTCTTCGTCCCCCACCTCCTCCAAGGCACTCATGGCTACACCACAGTTGTCCTTTGCCTCGCCTTCCGGCTCTCTCCTTGGCGCTCCTCCCTCCGGGCCGAGCGGGGGTGGATGCGTGGTGGTCGTCGAGGCCGCTGGGGACATGGTGGTGGTACTGGGGGCACTGCACCTGGTGTACTGGTGGGGGCCGTCGGAGCACACCCACTCAGGTTCTGGTCCCTACCCTCGCCCTGCTCCCGGAGGTGCGCCCTGGCCATCCTTCAGCAACCCATGGTCAGGGCATATCTCGATGTGGCCCTTCTAGGGTCAGGGAGGGGGGCCTCGTCATCAGCTCCAGCCGGCTGCTATGTTCACTGGTGCAGCTCCTTTCACACCGCCCTGGACTCCTCCCACTCAGCCCAGCTAGACTTGGCCGGAGGGTGGGATTAGGCTGCTCTGGCGCAGTCCTTCAGCACCGTGGGCCTGACACCACTAGTCAGCACCGAGTAGATCGCCGACTCGGGTGCCTCCTACCATACCACCCCAGATGTCGGTATCCTCTCTTCTGTCCGACCCCCACATCCCTCTTGTCCTTCTTCTATCATGGTTGGTGATGGTTCCTGTCTCCCTATCACCTTTGTGGGTTCTACTCCTGGTCCTTTTCATCTTTCTAATGTTCTTGTTTCTCCTCAGATGGTTCACGGTCTCTTTTCCATTTGCCAATTTACAACTGACAACTCTTGTTTTGTTGAATTTGACACTTCTAGTCTTACTGTGAAGGATTTGGCTTCCCAGCGTCCGCTCCTCCGATGTGACAACACGGGGCCCCTTTACAGGTTGCACTCTTCGCCTTCCGTCTTCCGTTGCTTCATCTTCACCATTGTCTTCTCCGTCAGCTGCTCTTGTCGCGACTCCGTCTTCTACCACCTGGCATCGTCGTCTTGGTCATCCCGGCCAAGATGTTTTGGCTCAGCTTAGTCGCAGTGCAGATGTTTCTTATACTCGGACTCCTACTGAGCACCTCTGTCATACGTTCCAGCTAGGTCGCCATGTTCGACTTCCTTTTTTTTCTTCTTCTTCGCATGCGACGCATGCCTTTGATCTTATCCATTATGTTCTGTGGACATCTCCTGTACCAAGCATTTCTGGTTATAAATACTATCTAGTGGTGGTTGATGATTTTTCTCACTACTCTTGGACTTTTCCTTTCTGTGCCAAGTCTGATACTTTCTCCACTCTTCTTCACTTCTTTGCTTAGGTGTCCACTCAGTTCGACCTCACCATTAAGGCAATCTAGTGTGACAATATGCGTGAGTTCGATAATAACACCTCCCACTCTTTCTTTCTCTCTCGGGGTGTTCAGCTGTGCATGTCTTGTTCGTACATTTCTCCCCAGAACAACAAGGCTGAGTGGATGATTCGCACCACGAATGATATCATGTGCACCCTTCTGATCTAGGCCTCCCTACCCTCGCGCTTCTAGGCGGAGAGCCTCCACACCGCCACCTACTTGCTCATCCGTCTTCCTTCCACTGCTTCCCCTGCTCCGACTCCGCATCATGCTCTCTTCGATACCCCTCCTAGCTACGATCACCTCCATGTCTTCGGGTGCGCTTGTTACCCTAACATCACTGCCACTACTCCTCACAAGCTAGCACCCCGCTCGACACGTTGTGTGTTTCTTGGTTACTCCCCTGACCACAAGGGGGTACCGCTGCTTTGATCTTGCTTCTCGTCGGGTCCTCATCTCCCGACATGTTGTGTCTGATGAGTCAGACTTCCCCTTCTCCACCACTTCTACACATTCTCTTGATCCTGACTTGGAGTCCTTGTTTTCTAACCCGGTGGTTCAGCCACGTATAACCTCTGTTTTTCCTTTTCCAGCAGGTCTTCCTGGTGCACCACCGGTTCCGGTGCCTTCTGCTGTGCCACACGCGGCACCGGTGCCTTCTGCCGCGCCACACACTGCCCCGGTGCCTCCCACCATGCCACACGCGGCCACGGTGCCTTCTGTCGCGCCACGCACCGCCCAGGTGTCTCCCATCGCGCCACGCGTGGCTCCGGCGCCTCCTGCGCGCTACGCCGAGTCGGTGCAGGTGTACCAGCGTCGTACGGTACTGGCACCGGCACAGGATCTTCCAGCTCCGGCCCTGGAGGTTCCCGCGTGCTATCCGCACCCTGTGCACATCTACGAGCGCCCCCGACGGCTCCACCTCCACCGGAGCCATCATCACCACCGCCGCAGCAGTCACCACTTTAGCCTCCACCGCCGCCTCCACAACGCCGCTCTCGTGTGGAGCCTGCCGTGTACCACCCGCCGGTCATCCATCGTGATCCTTGTCACACTCATCCCATGGTGACTCGGCAGCCGACTGAGGTTCTTCGGCCCGCGACTCTCTCCGCCACCGAGGGAGAGCCGCGGATCTCTCCAATACCCTCTTCGATCCGCGAAGCCCTGGCTGATCTTAGCTGACGTCGTGTGATAGAAGAGGAGTACAGAGCTCTTCTTGCCAACCAGACGCGGGACCTTCTGCCGCGACCGTCTGGTCGTAATGTGGTGACTAGCAAGTGGATCTGGACGCATAAGCATTAGGCTGATGGTACTCTGGAGCGCTACCAGGTTCGTTAGGTTCTTCAGGGTTTCAGTCAGCGACCTAGTGTGGATTATGATGAAACATTCAATCCAGTGGTGAAGCCTACTACAGTACGCACAGTCCTCTCACTTGCTCTCTCTCGCTTCTGGCCTGTGCATCAGCTTGATTCGAAGAATGCATTCCTCCATGGCACTTTGTCAGAGACAGTCTACTACAGTCAGCCAGCAGGATTTGTGGATTCCAGTCGCCCGGATCTGGTTTGCCTGCCCAACAAGTCTCTCTATGGTCTGAAGCAGGCTCCTCGGGCTTGGTACTCTCGAGTTGCCACATTCTTGCTGACATTAGGGTTCGTCGAGGCCAAGTCTGACACTTCTCTGTTCATATATCACCATGAGGATGGGATTGGCTACCTACTGCTCTATGTTGATGACATTGCTCTGACAACCTCCAGTTCACAGTTGCTTCAGCATATTATCTCCTCTCTGCAGTAGGAGTTCACTATGAAGGATCTTGGCAAGCTTCACCTTTTCTTGGGTGTTACAGTTGAGCCTTGCCAGTCTGGTCTCCTCCTTCACTAGCGAAAATATGCCCTTGATATTCTGGAGCGAGCTGGGATGACTGATTGCAAGCCTTGTTCCACTCCCGTTGACACTCAAGCGAAGCTGTCTGCTACTCTGGGTGATCCCGTGGTTGATCCTACTGCATATCGGAGTCTTGCTGAAGCCTTCCAGTACCTCATTTTCACCCGGCCGGATCTCACATATTTCGTTCAGCAGATCTGCCTTCATATGCATGATCTGTGGGAGTCACGTCTTGCTACACTGAAGCGCCTCCTCCGCTACGTCTGTGACATGGTTTACCTCGGCCTGGTCCTTCACCGCTCCTCCCCTGTTGAGCTGGTTGTCTACACCGACGCTGACTGGGATGGTTGTCCGGACACTTGCCGCTCCACCTCAGGCTATGCCGTCTTCCTACGCGGCAACCTGATCTCCTAGTCGTCCAAGCGACAGCCGGTTGCCTCCCGCTCGAGTGCAAAGGCGGAGTACCGAGCTGTTGCTAACGGCATGGCAGAGGCATCCTAGCTTCGATAGCTCTTGGCCGAGCTCCACAGCCCGCTCACCAAGAGCATGCTCGTCTACTGCAACAACATCAGTGTCGTGTACCTCTCCACCAACTCGGTTCAGCATCAACGGACCAAACATGTGGAGATTGACTTGCACTTCGTTCGACCGAGTTGCTATCGACGATGTTCGGGTTCTCCATGTCCCGACCACCTCCCAGTTTACTGACATCTTCACCAATGGTCTGCCCTCCTCGACTTTCTCGGAGTTTCGCTCCAGCCTTAACGTAGCCAGTGGCTAGTTGTGGCTGCGGGGGGCCCTGTGTGTGTTTTTTATTTGTCCAGTCTTATATTCCGCTGCGCCGGTAGTCTAGACTACGGGGGAGGAGTGAGGGGTGTTAGTGTATATGTGTATGACCCATAGAGCATGTGTATAAGGCCCATCTAGAGGCTCGTGTACATCTACTATATTGCCCACCCTTCTAGAGTTGGAAGAATACACATGAATTATTTCATTCTACAGAGATGTTTGGATTGAGGGTAAATATTAGTGAGCAAAGCATTTAATAACCATGTGAGAGAGAAGAAAGTGCACTAATTGAGCACTTTTTTAAGCTCCACCACAATTTTACCTCAGATTTGACACTCTTGAGGGGCAAATTAGAGAGGCTACACATTTACCCCTACATATTTGGCACCTTTAGAGCTAATTTGAGGTAAATTTACCCATTTTGCTCCAGTTGCCCTCCATCCAAACACACCTCATGTAACCAACAATCTAACTTTTTTGGTTTGATGGTGAACGACGATTCATCGATTCTTAATTCGCAGCCTTGGACAAAGTACACAGCTAGGCAACGTACACGTACAATTACACAACACAGTCGATCGCGATTAGCAAGCACTAGAAAATTAAACAGGGCGTAATAGCACGGCACTGGCAATTCTTACACGAACTGATGAACTGATGATGTGGCTTAAATTAAAACGTATACCGCCAGAGAGATCTCGGGCTAATGCGCGCAGCAGCGAGCCGGAAAAGCAGGCAGCCGGGCATCAGTTTAGCTGTTAGCATTCGGGCATTAGCAAGCAGTTTTGCTGATCGAGCACTATCAGTTGCGTGACCTGGCATGGGAGCCAGTGTTTTGGAACCGATCGATAAAAGCAATAATGCAAGTAGGATCCAGATCGAGCGAGGTCTCTAGTGCACGCTAGCTGATCGTTTTTCGAACGAAAAAGGCTGTAACGCTAGCTGAACGACGGCGTGCGTACACGCTACACACCCTGATACCCACTACGTACTAGCTTGAGGGGCGAGATCAAGATGATCAGCTAGCTAGTGGCAACCAAAAGGTGAGGAAAAGAATGTTAACGCCCGCGCTGCTCGGATCAGTTGGCGGCGGGCGCGCCAGCGAGTCGCGTGCCGCGTGCCGGCCGATCGATCGATCGAGCTGTGGACTGTGATGTGGTGGAGTGTGCCCAGCACGCAGCAGTCCAAGGTGGCCGGTATGGCGTGTCCGCGCGCGTGACACGGCGTGAGGCAGCGGCGCGGCCTCGATCGGCTTCTTCGTCGTCGTCGAGAGAGCCCCTGCTTCGTCATCATGCATGTATGCGCCACCGCGTGCGCGCGGTAGCAATAAGAGACCACGGCCGGCTAGCCGCCGCCGCGAGTCCCCGGCCGCACCGCCGCGCCGACCGGCCGGTTCTGCTCCGGCTCATGAACGAATCCATGAACAATACATAAGCTCGACGTGAGTCATGACGTGCATATATGCTAGCCACATCAGCCATCGCAAATCATATGGCAGGCAAGCAAGCAAAGGCAGCCGTTGGAAAACCTGCCATCGGCCTAAGCTAGCAAAGTCACCTTTGCGAATGAAAGGACAAGTTTACCCCCACCTCCTTTTGTTAATCTTCTTAATTGCTAACTTGAAGAGAAAAGAGACAAAACCATTTATAATATTGCGGCGCCCTCACTGCACTCCACTCAGTAACTCAGTAAGAAAAAAAAAACGCCCCCAGCTGGATAATCAGTTAATCACCCATACCATACATATTGCTTGGCTGTATCCTCTCGCTGTTTTTTTTAGCTGTGTTTAACTGCAGCCTCTAGTGTATTGATGGACTGCTAAACATTGCACTCGGTACAAGTAGCAGTAATCAAATGGGAGTGTACATTTGGCACTAGCCCTCTCTACACACTAACAGTGGTCTAGTGGCGTGGCACACGGTATGCATAGCTAGTCTGCATACGTGACAGGTGACATTATATTATTTCTAAAACTTGTGCCTATATCCTTTTTGTAAATCTGAAGAAAATTATTCCACGTTCAATCATGCTGCACCCTCACCCGATTTTTCAGATGTTACTCTTAATTTTATTCTCTACTTATTTTGTTGGGGCGTGTTTGGTAAAACTCTAGTGGCACTGAAAGGATGCCAAACATTGCGCTGGCCACGAGCTCTCGGCAGAGGCTCCGTTTCTGGTAGTATGGGTAGTGTGTAGTTGCAGTAATCAAGCGTGAATGTATATCTAGCAGTGTTTTAAAGATATACCGATATACGGTACACGCATGCATGCATGTCCTGCAGGCCACTCGCCTTCTTTTTTTTTGAGATTTTATTTCCATCCCTGTAAATTCAAAGTAAATCTATAATGATCAATAGTGCACTGCTCGATCAATATCTTGCATGGATTCGTCAGTGGCCAACAACTTAACTCCAATTACATATGATGACTTTTACCATTATTGTCACATTTTGATCGAGAAGTAATATTATTATGCTCATGTTATTATAGTTAATTTAACATTTCATCAAATTTTTGCTACACAGTGTCATGAGGTTATTATAAATAATATTGTAAACAAGAATTACAATTCATTCCAAATATTTGGGACATCCAGCCAATAACATTGTGACCACTAGCTAGGGCTCATTTCATTGTAATGAAGCACACAATTGTAATTGAAAAAATTTGCTCCAAGCCATTTGATTTTTTTTCTCAAAATAGTTTAGATCAATATCTAATATGAGTGTTTTGCTATTATTGACATGCACGGGCAGGCACACATGTGACCATGACTCTAGAGTTACATATAAGCATACATAAAGCCAACATTTCTTACCCTATAAAAACAAGAATAGTAACTTTTCTAATTCTTGGAACCATGGCAACAATAAATTAATTAGATAAATGAAGAAATCATTGTGATTATGTATGTGTAGTTGTAATCATATTATCATGTAGTGCTATGATCACTTTAACTAGTTACATTGATGTTTTGTTGCATGGTGTGTCTTGAAGATGTTATAATTGTAATTACCTTGTTAACAAGATTATGCTGAATCATTGGGCAAAAATGAAAGGTATCGATCTAGATTAGCTTGGGATACCTATTTTTCATCATCATCCCAACTCCACACTTATAGTAGTAACTATATTGTCGCACACTGCAAAAACGATAGTAAAAACCATTCGATTTTCCAGAAAACAGTTTAGACCAAAGTCTAATTTAGGAAAATGGTCTTTTCACAATATCATGTGTGTATACGCGTCACACAATGATTGTTTGCCACATAATGTTGTTCATGGAACAATATGTATATTATGTGCTACCCAATGATTGTTTGCCACATAATCATTGTCCACTAATTTGTATTATAAATCAATACTTTCCGGTAATGTTATATGATGTAAAACTTTGTGGTGCTTTTGCTATACCACTATTTCCATTTCGCACGAGAGAGATGCATTATTGTCGCCACCGAGAAATCCAACCATGCAAAAAATATTACATACATTCTTTCTGGTATCACCATCACATGGTGTAAAGTTTGTGATACTTTTTCATCCGTAGTATCAGTTACTATCGCCATTTCAATATGTGTTACTATCCCGCCAAGACTACTAATGTGAGAATTGACTCATTTGAGGTTGTGATACTTGTGTGTTTTTGTCAACATGTTGACTTGCACAGACCAAAATAACTGGATTGTTGCACAAAAAGCATTTCACTACCTGCACGTGCAGTTCTAGCTCTTTGGATGCATAAATGTACATTCACATTGTGATCACCGACATCATCTTGTTACAATGTAATACGAGGAGCATGTCTTGTAAACCTTTCGATTTTTCAAAAACAATCTAATTTAGGAAAATGATCCTTTTTTTTTGCAACACCATGCGTGTGCGTATACGCGTTCCAGTGATTCTCCATCGCACAAATGTACGAGGAACAATGATGCATATCCTATTTTACCCAATCATGCATGATAAAGCGCAAATCTTCTATCAATGCTATAATTCAATTCTTTCTAGTTATACACATGAATAAAAGTTTATGGCGCTTTTTCCTTGAGTCTTCGTTAGTACTACCATTTCGAGAGAGGTGCGTTACTATTGCCAGCGAAGAATCCGATCATGAAAAAGATATGATTTCTTTATCGAATCAAATCCGCACATACCTGACAGTTACTTAGGAATTCAACCGTGCAAGATATGCGGTTCTTTATCGAATCAAACCCGCACGTACCTGGTCGTTACTTTAGGAATCCAACCGTGCAGGAGAGATACAATTCTTTATCGAGTCAAATCCGCAAGTACCTGGCGGTTACTTTAAGAGTCCAACCGTGCACGAGATATGACTCTTTATTGAATCAAACCTGCACGTATCTGACAGTTACTGCAAATACGTTCTTTCCGCTAAGGCACTAACGCCACGTGATGTAAAGTTTGTGACACTTTTACCCCTGAGTATCCATCACTAACGACATTTCGACTAGAGGTGAGTACACGTGCAAAAGACATCATATTGTCGAATCAAATCCGCACCGTATCTAACTATTATTTCATGGTTGCGCAAATAATGGTGGCTTGGACTAAACCCTACACACTCCTATTTGGGTTAGGACGAGCCGACCCGAACCCAAATAAACCCCTACGTACATGCTCGGGGTGGTCTGCCCATGGTTCAACGTAGCACGTCACCTGTTCCAACGTCACAAACTGCCGTATAGCTATTGTGCAACTCTGGTAAAACTGGCAGTCACCTACTTACCCGTCCATCCTTGGCAGGTAATTAAAGCTTTAATCGATCACTGTTAAAATCTGGCTGTGATGGATTAGCAAGGCCGCTTAATTACCCTCAACCCCTGGCGCTTATCTGGGCTTTTGTGTGGGTACCCACCCGAGGGCATAGTGGTAAAACCCAGTTGCTGACAGTTACAGGCGGCTCGCTATAAAGCCGAGCGGCCAGCCGGCGAACCAAAGCATCGATCACCAGCAACACCACCATCGTAGCAGCTTGCTCTTGCTCATAAGCTTCGAGCTAGCAAGAGCGAAGCGAGAGCGACGATGATGAGTGGAGGAGGAGGGGGAATGATGGCAGCCGCCGGAGCGGGAGGCGCCGGAGGGAGCGGCGGCGGTGGCGGCGACCGCGACAAGGGGAAAGGTATCGTGTTCGGGAACGGGTACTACGGCAGGGGCAGGGCCAGGGCCAAGGGGAAGCCGAGGAGGAAAGCGCCGGCGCGCACGCCGTCGAACGTGGAGCGGGAGAACAACCGCTGCCGCGAGCGCCGCCGCCGGCTGGTGTCGTCGAGGATCTTCACCGCGCTGCGCGCCCAGGGCAACTACACCCTCCCCAAGCACTGCGACAACAACGAGGTGCTCAAGGCCGTCTGCCGCGAGGCCGGCTGGGTCGTCGAGCCCGACGGCACCACCTACCGCAGGGTACGTGCGCATATATGTCAGCTCCGTTTCTGTTCATCCTTTTGCTTCGTTTCGCCATGGATTTCTTGTTCGACCGATCCTGCATTGCTTCGTTCTACTTGCAACTGCGAACGCCTTTTTTTCATGAAAACCCAACGGCTTTTTTCTCTCTTTTCTTGCGAGCTTGCGATGCACGTGCGTGCTCCTTTGCTCCGAGATCGGAGGAGCTTCTCCCTGATCTTTTGTCGCTCTGCGACATGCATGGTGCAGGCTGACAGTGCATCACGTATGTACGTCGGCCACATCATCCGGCTGTAGCTTGTTATCGTTATTCTTGATCTCTCCGTGTTTTATTTTTCCATGCGTGTCAGGTGCAGCATGCGGCTGTTGCTTCAGTTATTAGTTGTAGTGCGAACGGATGATGCAATGCCAGTTTTTTAGTTAATATGGTAGAATCAAAGCCGAGAAGAAGTGTGGGTTTGCATGCGTACCAAATCGCCCTAGCTTTCTTTCCATTTTCGATTTCTTTTAGCAGCCTTGATATATAAAAAGAACGCAAACTGTGATGTGTACGTTTTCAAAACTTTTTAGTAACCCCTATCCGTTTGCAGTGTCCTGGAATTTTTGCGTACTCCTATTTGTTAGTACAGTTGTGCAGTATCTCCGGTCATGTTCCGGTTTGCTGATGGTCCTAATCTACCATTACTAGCACTAGCAGAGAGCATCCATATTTGTTTCATGCACGTTTAGGGCTGATGATGACGACGACAACGTGTACCTTGTACGTGTACGTAGTACACGTGTTAAAATTTTATCCGATCCACCTCTAGATTGTTGATGGATTTGATTCAAGCATGCATGTTTTATATAATTCTTTGTATAGTTTCGATTTTTGATGATTATTCATCCGTTTCAGTGTGCCAAGATTTAATTTGTGAATTGTGCTCGTTCGTTTTGCACGTGTTTCAGGGATCCAGGCCACCGCGCGGTGCTCCGGCGAGCCCCGCCACGTCCGTCCCCCCGACCCCGACCCCGGCCACCCCGACAGCCTCCTTCGGCGGCCTGACCCTGGGGTCCTCCTCGACCACCCCGACAGCCTCCGGCGGCCTGATCCTCCAGGGTTCCTCCTCCTCGTCGTCCTCCTACCTCACGCTCGGCGGCGGGAGCAGCAGCGGCATCTCCTACGGCGCCGCCGCCACCGCCTCCGCCGGAAGCAGCAGCAGCCTGCCAGCGTGGTTCCAGAGGCTCTCACAGGCCGGCGGCCAAGCAGGCTCGTCCACCGCCAGCGCGTCTGGCACCCCGCAGAACGCCTCCCCGCCGCAGCTCACGCTGGCGCGCTGGGCAGCGGAAGACAACGCTGCTGCTGCTAATGCCGCCGCCGCCGCCAACCTGCAGCAGAGGTTGGCCGCCGCCACCGGCCCCAGCCGCTATGCCCCAGCCCCACAGGCCCAGCAGCAGCAGCCAATCTCCATGCCGCCGAGCCCCGTCGGCGGCGGCTATGGTGCGGTCGACCCTGTGCTGCTGCTGGCGGGGATCCAGAGATCCGCCGCCGCCGCCAACAACAACTACAGGAGGCCGCCGCGTCCCTACACCTACAGCCCCCTCGGGACGCCGGCCGCGGCATCGTTCGCCGCCGGGGCTTCCTCCTCCAGCAGGCTGGGTACCCCGGGGCAGGGGCAGAGCAGCGGCGCCCCCTGGGCTCCGGCTCCAGCTCCGGCTCCGGCTCCGGCTCCAGCTCCAGCTCCAGCTCCGGCTCCAGTTCCAGCTCCGGCTCCGGCGCCAGCGCCGGCGGCCCCGGCTGCCCGTGGCGGCGGCCGCGACGTGGAAATGGAGCAGCGCGAGTTCTCGTTCGCGTGGGATGGGGAGGTGATCCCCGTGGACTACACCGACGAGGATGGCCTGGAGCTGACCCTGGGAAACGCCAAGACCCGCGCCGACCGCCGTGGCTGAGCTCGACCGTCGACCAGCATGCACCAAGATGATGCGCGTGAGCTGACGTCAAGCTACAACCTTTATAGGGTTTATTAGTCTCAACGCAGACTGGAGTTTACCTAATAGCTTTAGCCTTTCTCGCCATCATCAGTTATCCTTTTATTTCGAAAAAACTAAAGTTGTCGTTTTATTTCTTCTTCCAAAAAACAAAAAAAAAATCTTTCCGTTTTAAGTTGTCAAGTACTAGTAATTTATAAGTAAAGGAGAGTGATGTTGTCTTCATGTAACCATGGAGCTGGTGTGTCAGACTGTTTAATTATCTAAGGGAATGCTTTAATAAGTTGTATATATATTAAGTTAATGTGTTGTTCTGTATGCTTTTTTTATTTGTCTAATCATCTCTTGGGTTTTATTTACTTTTTTTTTTAAAAAAGAACCCTATCCTGTTTAGTTTATTTTTTATTTTGCTATTTTTTGTGAGTTGAAAAAAGTCATCTCTTCAGGTTTTTTTGATAAAGATCTCTTCAGTTTAGTTATATAAGCTAATGTATTGTACTGTATGTGATTTTATTTGGCTAATAATTATCTCTTCGGTTTTACTGTGTTTGGCAAAAAAAATCTCCTTTTTTAACTTGAAAAAGGTCTTTTCTTTTCAGTTATAAGCTAGTGTGTGATTTTAATAGGCTAATTATCCCTTTGTTTCTACGTGCTTTACAAAACAAAAACATCTTTTTTAATTTGAATTTCTTAAGTTGATTTTCAAGTGATTTTGAGTAAATGCGTTGCGCTCTGTGTGCTTTTATTTGGCTAATCCTCTCTTCGGTTTTACGGTGTTTGAAAAAAAACACCTTTTCTAAGTTGTATTTTGAAGTTGGAAAAAAAAATCATCTCTTTCGGTTTCCCTGGTTTCTGAAACTGATTACGAGCCTTTGATGACCAGCTAGTTTGTTGGCATCCACTTCGTGTATTGCAACGTGGCCGAGGTCGAGGTGACACCTAACTCACTGTATTCCCTGCGAGTCTGGAGAGACGAGGAATATTTGGGCACATCTTTGCCTTGTCAGAGAGAGAGAGAGAGAGAGAGAGAGAGAGAGAGAGAGAGAGAGAGCTTCCATCCACCTGCATTTCTGCAATGCAAATATGCAACGTGCCACGGCTGTGGCAGTCTGGCAGACATGCTGCACTGGTGGTATCAGTGTATCAAGTGATTTTGAGTTAATGCGCTGTACATAACTGTGCACACGCATTTTCGTCGTCAGTGTATCAGCGTCAGACATTCAGATGTCATCTGACCCCACTGCCTGACGACCATCATGAGTTAAGTACGTGGTATGGTGTCAACCAAAGATATTCAGTGTGGGTTTTTCATGGGTTATCAGAATTCAGATAAGTTTTGCTATGCTATGCTCTGACGCGCCCCAATCGCAGCATGGGGCAAGATAAGCACTCAAATCTACATTGCACAACAGGATATCATCACATAATTAGGCTGCAGATTCAAGCAGCACAGGCATAGACCGGATGGAGGCCATTCACATGTACGCAGATGAGAATAAAAGCTGCAGGCAACCGGAAACCACTCTTAGAGGATAGTCACCATGGATGGAGTGACGAGCTAGGCGATACACAATTCCACACAACTGATCAGAAACAAGCATGTCTGCATGTAGATACAAGGGCAAGACGAGCAAGGAGAATAAGCTTTTTTCTCTTTCATATCTTGATGTAATTGTCAATCCAATGTACACTATTTACAGAGTGGATCTGGTTGTTTAACACTCACGAACGAGAGGAACCTTTGATGTTTCAAAGAATGGCGTACTATACAGTTGCGTAATTGCTTCCAACGAATGTATTTACAAGGAGGGCTAAAGCAGGAAAGGGCTACTTCCCAATCCTGTCGAACAATTCTGACAGGGCTTTGTACAGAGAGGAGGCTGCAGGTGGCTTGGCCATGGATCCGAGAAGGATGTCAGAGGCCTTGACAGGGCCACCATAAAATCGAGCATTCTCAGTTTCTCGAGTTGATACTATGCTGCCATTGAACGCACAGCCCACAAAGGCACCTGAAGATGACACAATATATATAATAAGAGGTTTCAGAAAACAATCCCTAAGGTATATTTGATCAAACTTATTAACCCCACAAGTACTTGCAATGATTCAGTAAGACACAATACATAAGAGGTTTCAGAAAACAATCCCTAAGGTATATTTGATCAAACTTATTAACCCCACAAGTACTTGCAATGATTCAGCAATGCATTATTGCTACCAAATTAAAGATGTCACTGAGCAGATTGCAGGAATGAACCAATGATGTAACTTAGTCACTCATTTCTATCGTTGACTGTAAGCACCAACAAAACGATACGATGAACTCACTGTCATCTAAAAATGGGACTAGCTAGTTTTCTTATAATTTCAACAATTAAAATTGATTTATTAAAAAAAATGTTATGCACATGGCATATTTACTGCTTGCAAGTGGCACCAAAAATATTAACCAAAGGTTGGTCAATAAGTATATTTTGGTTTTGCGATAGTATCTATCTTTCATTCAGCTATTTAGTTGACTTCATACACCAACAGCATAAACTTATCTGCCTTGACCTTGCAACAAGAAAAATGCCCTGTGCTTCCAGCTCCCTAAATCTTATCATAAGGCCTTTAAAATTGCCAATGTTCACATTAGCCTTGTCAAACATTTGGTAGCCCAACCACCTCTCTGGTGGCAATTTTAGTGAGTTATTGGAAAGGACTAGCTTTAAAGGAATGAAAAATGATATTTTTTTGTCAAAGCAAACATGGTGTAGTGAAAAATGGTATCTTAATTTCAATTCTTCATTAAGAAAGTATAAACTGCCAGACATCACTAAGCAATCATTACCATGAGCAGTCAGTATCACAAACTGCCTCGAACAGTAAAAACTGCCTTTGAAATGACTGTGTCAACTGTTTTCTGTCTTAATCTCATGAATTGCAGTAATTTACAGCCAAAAGCAATTTGAAACATACCTTTGCTACAACTGTATGTGTAACATGCAGCATAGCCACCATCACCAGCACGGAAGTCAGCCTCAGCTACTCTTCCGACATGGCCAGCAGAAGCACTAACACCAGCACCAACAGATAGATGTGCCTTTCCACTGAATGTCCTGATGGCATCCGTATTCCTCAGAACAATGATAAAGTCAGCTATTTCACCTCCAGCCTGTTGGAAGAGTGAAACAAATATTTTATTGTTAGAAGGTGCTAGTTTAATACAAGAAATCCTTCCATGTAAAGGAAAACTTGAAAAGTTAGAGGCACCTGAGCTCCATATCCCACACCACAGGTGGAGATTGCTGAAGGAGGTGACCAGGAGCCATCGGCCCTTCGAGCAACAACCAGCCCAGTGCCAAGCTTGTACGTAACCATCATCCCAACCTTCACTACAGTAACTATAGCAAGACCTTTTGCTTGTCTAAGAATAGCATCAGGTATAGCCTTCTCTGGTTTCAACCTTCCTACCTGAAGTACATGAAAGAAAATTTTGATGATAGTACTCCTGACAGGCTCAGAACAATGGACAGACAAGTTCTCAAAAAAGAAAAGAGAAAGAACAATAGAGGTACAAAAATACTTATCCAGCTGGCTCGTTCTAAATAATTCAATTCTGTCAGTGGAGGTTAAGCGGTCTAGAGGTAAAAAAACAGCATAATAATCTTATACCCATATTAACTGGATTAATCAGATCATTCATCCAACTAGTAACTATACGAAATGAAAATAACCATATTTGATTACTTGAAATAGACACTTCCCAGCAAGGTTTCCTGATGTCAGCTTATCAAAAAACAATTTATTAATACATAATTGTTGTACCATATAATAATTAATAAATCACATTAGCATATGGTGTGAAACATTGAAATTTATGTTTAACACTCAATGAGAACAAGACATGATAAATCAAGTGGCCAAGGAACACATGAAAACATATTGAACTGAGTAACTGCCTAGTCAAAATTAAGCAAAAATACAAGAAAAGGCGTACCTTACAGTAACTGCGTAAAGAATTTGCAGCCTTATATATCTCGTATTCCATTGTGTGTGCCCAAGGGAAGTTCAGCCATGACCTCAAGGTACTCAGGTCTGTCACATCCCGAGTTGGAAGTTGTGATGCACGACTGATCTCGTTCATCAATTGTGGTTGTATACTCTCAAGCCGTACTCCACAGACATCACAAACCCTTTGAGGTTCTGAAGTTCTAAATTTTGGAGGCATTAAGCTTCTACCTTTGGTACAACCATTACAAAATACACCACCACAGAAACGACAATGATGGCGAGAGCATATTATTGGATGAAATCGTACACCGCAGAGCATGCAAGAGGTAGCAGCACTGTCAGGCAACCACTTTGTTGGCTCTGTCACAAGTAGATCATTCACAATACCAGCATTAGCATCTGCAAGTGTTTGAGCCATATCCTTCCAAGCTTCTTGGAGGAAGAAGTTGGATACCACCGACATCCCGCATCTCCCAAAATCATATGTTGCAGCAGATTTCACTTTATCTTTTGCCGCAACAACCATATCAGCAAATACATCCCACATCGTCATCTCCTTATAGTCTTCATCCAGCTCCCAACTAAACTCTTCCTCCGGGAAGTACCCACCATTGCAACCAAACCCCCTGTGCCACTCCTCACGATCCTGCGCCGTCATTGGTGGGACAGAAACAGGCACCCAAATGCCCGTATGCTCATGAAGTGGTTCATCATAGAAACATTTTCCTGGTTCCGTCTCTATTAAAGTTTCAGTTGTATCCGAGATGCATCCATCAGCGATGGGAGCACAGCTAGCATCATGGCTGTTGCCCGTGCCATTTTTGGCTGGTGACTCGTCTGCCTCTTGGTCAAATATGTTGAGTCCCTATGGTAGGAAAGCAAAATTGAGTTATAACAGAAACTTAGACAGTCTGGAAAAGTTGAATGATTGGCCTACTTAGACTTGAACTCCATGAAAAAGACCATAACTAGTCCACAGTGTCTCAGAAAGGCTAATAACGTCTAACCACCTGCTAATTTTTTAAAAAAAAACAGAACCTAGCAAAGCAATTTTGGACCCGGGGTACAAGGCGGGCGCCCATAAAAACTTAAACTTCCCCCTCCTCTCTTAAACTTATATAATCACCAATTGGAGCATCCTAAGTTGGCGCCAAACAATGCAACCGAAATTCCCTATTTTTAGCATCGAACCAGTTTACGAATTCCTCGGCAAGACCAACTCATCTCATCTCAGCTAAACAAACCGTACACGCAACCAGACTTCACAGAGACGAAACGGGGTGAGGAAAAGAAGGTGGGGGAGCTCACCGCCAGGCCTTCGACGCGTTCGCCGTCGTCGTCCCACCTCGCCGGCGATTCGCCGCCGCCGGGCAGCGGCGGGTCGATTGGGCGGTGGGCCCGCTCGGTCTCGGCCATGGGACCGCTCGGCGGGTCGCGTCGGGTCGATTCGCCGGCGATCGGGGTGGGGCTATCCGTGAATTTTGCTTCCGCGTTTGGTAAAGGAGGCGGCTTTTTTCTGTTGAGGTCGCCGCGGATTTGGAGTTTGGGACGGAGTCGACTGGAGGAGGGGATGGGGATGGGGATGGAGAGCAAGACGAAGGCGAGACGACAGAACTAGCTGAGCAGGGCGGGGCTGTTAATCGGAACATAATCATGGTTGCGTCCGCGTTAATGACACGTTGGCCCAATTGAAAGCCCATTGGTAAGTGGGCCCACTGAGAGTTGGGCTGAGTTCGTGCACTTTCAACCTTTGCTCTTTTATTTTTCTTTCTTTCTCTCTTTCTTTCTTTCTTGCGTCCCTTCTTTCTTTTATCCTCTCGCTCTCCCCCACGCCGCCGGTGCCGTTCAGCCCCGCCGCGCCCGCTCGATCTCCCCGCTGCCGGCGCCCTCCGGCCTCGCTTCCTCCTCTGCGCCCGCCGGCCTCACACCTTCCCCGCACCGGCGCCTCCCCTCCGCGGCTGCAGGCATGGAGGATCTGAGCGTGGAGGAGCTCGCCTCCAATCTCTCCACATACAAGGACCAGCACCGCGAGGTCTCCTCTCCCCCTTCCCTCGATCTCTCCTGGCCCCTTCCGTATTGGGATTATCCCTTCGCTCGTGTGTTGTGTCTGCGTTTCTTCGGCGCGTTCTTGTTTTGCGAGTGAGGATTCGGGCTGCCTCTCTGATTAGGGTTGGGCGTTGCTCCTGTGCTGGTTAGGTTTTATAGATCGAATGATCGATTAGTTAAACTAATGAATATAGGTTTCATTGGTTGTCAAGGTTGGTAATCTAAGATTACTAGGTAAGCTTGAGGAATTATAGGTTTTGATTGATTTCTAGGAGCTCAGAGCGACATATGTTCTTATTTTACCGTACATCTGTTCATTCAGCTTAGGGGATTTAGGCAGTTGGGTAATAATTCAATCGTGTTGATGTTGTACGACTTGTAGCTGTGTTAGCATGTAAAGAAAAGTGGTTATGACTTGCTACAATCAGACTTGGCCGAACATTGCAATAGTATAAAAATAATAACGCTCTTTAAATGCAATTATCATCTCAATTTTTGGGTGGTTGACAATCGTCTTCCTTGTCAATGAATTATCATGTGGCACATGTCAAAGTTGTTTACATGTTAACTGGCCCTTTGATGCATTACATGTGCTTTATTTGGTGTCGATGACCGCGTGCTTATGCCTGTTAGGTTGTTTCGCACATCGAAGCATGCACATTGCATATTAATTTGGTTATTTCATTAACAGCACACAGATTTCATATGTTGTTTAGTTACAGACTTGATGGAAATGCATTTTAAACTTGAGTCAATACTTAAAACCATAGTTATTAGGACCGGCAGACAGAGAATCGGTCGAGCTCTCAATTCACGGTTTGATTGGTTCCTACACGGTTCAAATATACTCCCTCCATTCCAAATTGTAGGTCATTTTGGCTTTTCTAGGTGTATAGTTTTTGCATGCTTAGATATAGTTTATGTCTAGATGCAAAATAATATCTATGAACCTAGAAAAGTCAAAACGACCTACAATTTGGAACGGAGGGAGGGAGTAGTAACTTATCAACCAAAATCACAAATACAGCTGCAGCCTGATGGTTGTTATCCTCGCTGCCTAAGGCAAGGTGGGGTGCTCGATCCCTAGCCACGCCACCTCCCAATTTCTTCCCTGTGCGCTCGTTTTTTTCCCTCGTCGGCTCCTTTGTGCTCGATTTTCTCCAGCCTGTACTGGTTTCTTGTCCGGTTTTATACCGGTTCCTTGCTAAAAACCGACGATGCAACCGGGTTTTCCAGCTTGATTGCTTATCCACTCTTTTAGGCAGACCGGACCGGCCGAGGCTCTTGTTTGGTTTTTACCGGTTGGACCGCCGGTCCGGTCCTAATAAGTAATAACTGTGCTTAAAACTAGAGGGACTCTCTTTTTTTAACTCTTTATCTGTCATCTCATTCTTTATCTTTTAACTGTGGCAATTTAGTTTGAGAAACGATATTCTTCAAGCAATTTTGATGCATTGCAGTTCCTTGCTACTTTCTTTCCTTTATTTACCTTTATAAATTCATTATTCTGTGGAAATACTTCTTGTTATTCATGTACATATGATGTGCCTTGTGTCCATGTATTGCAGGTTAAGAAACTTATTAAGGAGAAAAAAGATGACCCTGGAATTTCCGAATATCTTGATATGGAGAAAGAACTTCAGGAGGTGAGTTAGTTTTATTATTGTCTTTTATGTTGTGATGTCCCGTGCTGTTATTAGCTACCCATCAGATGCTGTTGCTCCAATGGCAAGTTGCATTAATGGTTGTCACAAAAGGATATTTGATTGTCTACCAAAAAAAAAAGATATTTGATTTCTTCTCTTATTTTGGGGACTGTTGCTACCGATTCCTTTCTCTTCTTTGTTACAAGGAGCCATGCGCAGCAAGGTAGCATGAACAGGCAGCTTACAGCAGAAGATTTATTTTTGGGGAATTTAGATTTTTGTAGCGTTGACCAGAAGGTTGGTTAAAACAATGGTAGGGACTGTCTGAGCAGAACTATTAGTAGTGATGAACAGTATATATAAACTTCCATGCCTTCCAAGTTGTCCATTACCCTTTATCTTGATTGATTGCAGGTTTTTGTCTCGTGCTAGAGTACCTCCTCCTGATTTTGGGTGTCAGTGCTGCTGTTCTAAGTTGGATCTCAATAATGGGCGCATATTTAATGCGGAGACGTTCCTTATGTTTGTGATGCTTAATGCTATTTTTTTGTGACCACTGCAGGTCATTATGTTAACAGAAGAGCTTTTAGCAACCGCAAAGCAAGCTGAGAGTGCCCAGAACGATGCAGGTCTATCACCGCCAAATTATTCGGCTGGAATGCAGTCAGAGGTAGCATTATTATTCATTAGATGGCAGCTACCTTTTGTTAACTGCATAAACCAGAAGTACATGTGAATTGTTACATAGATGAATGGAATGTGCTGTGTACTACTTATTTTGAAAATCATGACACAGTTAATCTTGTGGCAGGGACTGGGCGACCTTTCACACAAGTTTGCTGTCGGGACTAGAGTTCAAGCTGTGTGGAGCGAAGATGGGGAATGGTTAGTGTGCCTTTTTTTACCTATCACCTGTTGCGTGAATATGATATTGTCTTCGATGTTTTGTATATCATTCCATTTCAACAGGTTGATAAACTGAATTGCAGGTATAATGCAACAGTTGAAGCATTGACACCAAATGGATATTACGTGGCCTACGATGGCTGGGGAAACAGGGAAGAGGTATGTTCCCTTTTCAGAAAGTAACATTTTTTTCTCTTAAATAGACGAGGTATATACATACATGAGTATAGAGGATTATTCATGTGATGATCTTGCAAATTAGCTAACAAGATTATAGCTAATATGTAACTGAGGCTAGTTCTCATGAATGTACCGAAGCTAATTTCCATATGTAGACATTTAACAGTTTTTTCTCGAACAACACAAGAGAACTGCGTGTCATTTTATTAAGAAAGAGCATTCTACACAGTTTAGAGTTTCTTATGGCACCCTCCGTATATGTTTGTCCTGTTTTATGTTTATCTTGTGATTGCTGTATATTAATTCACATATTTTTCTTCTAATTATATCGCTATTCCAAATTGTTAATTTCACTGTTTTGTATAGGTGGACCCAGATAATGTGAGGCTGCTTGAGGAAGAAGCTGCTGATGCTTTACGACAAGCTGAAAAGGAAGCTGAAGCTACAAAAATGGCAATAAAGAGGAAAATTGAACAAGCAGCCACATCTGATTTTCAGGCGCGGAGCATGCCCGCCAAACTTCGTATTGAACCAAGTGATCCTGAGGATGTTGTAAGTGAATTAACCCTTTCTTTCCAGCTTATTTATAACAACAACTTGTATATAACTATTGAGAGGTTTTTCTTAGACATTGCAATCATACAAATAATGTGCCTTTGCAGCTAAGGAAAATCTTGAGGTATCATGTGTTCTGACTAGGCATTGTGTTTGCAGAAAGCTGCAAAGCGTAAGAAAATACATGCTTTCAAATCGAAAGCCCGCTTTGAGCAACTTGAATTTGCACAAAACAAGCGGCAGAATGCTTGGCAGCAGTTTCAAACGACCAAGGGGAAAGCTAAAAAGGTATCCTTTTCTGTGCTCTGCCCTCTTTTAATTTGACTAGGCACTTGTCCATTAAGTTAGGAGTCTGTATTTCAAGGTACCAGCCTATCCCCCAAACTTTTATTCGTTATGTCATGACTGAAAACATCCCTAGCATCGGCGTACTAATAGTTTAGACTTCTCGTCACAACTGAATAATCTGAATTTGGGTGGTTCATTTTTCAGGTAGGGTTCTTCTCCGGTCGCAAGAAGGAGAGCATCTTCAAGTCACCCGAAGACCACAGAGGTAAGGTGGGTGTCACTGGGAGTGGCAAAGGCCTTACCGATTTCCAGAGGAGGGAGAAGCATCTGCACCTCAAGGGTGGGTCTGCGGATGCATTGGATGACGAGGAATAGACTCTTCCGATGCAACATATAATCTGTTAGGGAGCGCATGACCAAACATTTTCATGTCTGGAATCCAACCTGGCCCCCAAAAGGCGCTTGTTCTGTATGTTCAACTTGTGGAATCTAGTAATCTCACATATGTCAATGGTTTCGTGTTCGTGGTGTTCTGGTGTACCCCAGCTCATTTCTGTTAACGAAATATGTTCTGGCGTTCTGCTGTCTCGAGGTGCGCCTGTTTCTGTTGTAGAGTTTTACCGGAGCTGTTCACTTGTTTCAGGCTTTCAGCTGTTGGTCAGTTTACAAGCTGTACCTGAGTATTGTAGCTTTCCTGTAAAATTTATACGGTTTCCCTCGTCGTATGTTACTGCTCTGAAACCTGTTCAAAAATCAAAACTCCTCAAGCCAGGCGCCGACCAGCGACCACCATCCCAGGCTGTCGAAATGGCAAGCGGCGGACAAGCTCCCATGGGCACTCATCTACTTTGGGAGCAGGATGCGCGCGAGGGCGCTGCACACATTCTCCTGGATGCGGGAGAGTGGCGGGCTGGCGGCGACCGGAATCTGGTGATCCCCAGGGATTCTCGGGCTATTGCAGTTGCCGAACTCAAGACCTGCGCGTTGAGGTTACTTGATTATTTCGGGTCGGGTAATTTGAAATTCGGGTAATGAAAACTACTACCTGATATTAGTCTCGAAAAAACACTATCTGAAATTTTGGGTACCTAATAATTCGGATTCGGGTATACTCAATCTACCCAAATTTACAAAAAATGACAAACTACACAAAATTTAGTAGAATTTTAACAAAAGAAATCATTAGTAATTTATGTATAATTTCAACAACAAGTTGATAAGAACAATATATTATAGTCACTTGTTCAAACCAAGAGAATTATATTATAATAAAGTGACAATTTCAAATGTTCAACTAACAATACGTGATAAATACAAAGACAAAGCAAATTTCGGATAGTTTGGGTACCAAAGTGTATTACTCGAATTACCCAAACTAATTTCAGATAATCACAATCACTATCCGAACTTGAGATCGGGTACCTCGGATTTGGGTAATTCGGGTTCAGTTTCGAGTAATTCGAGTTTGAGTAATGGTATCAGGTATTTTGCCCAAGCCTGCTCAGACCCACCCGCGTGCCACCTTTGCTTCTGCTGTAGCCTCACATCCGGTCAACCATACCTGCTCCTCAAAATTTCTTGGCTGCAAGCTTGACAGCACAACGAAGAAAAGAAATCAAGCAGTGCATACACGAACCTCCTCACTTCCACTCGCCGACCGGTCAGCTCTGCGACTCTGCGGTGTGGGCCGGTCACTTTTGTCGCCGGCCGGTCAGTTTTGTCAGGTCTTTGCCGGGTGAACGTTTTGTTTTGCTGTATGTTTGTTGTTCTAACTCTCTCCCGCTTAATGAAATACGACTCTGCGGTTTAAAAGACTGCGGTGTGGGATGGTCACCTGTACATTTCACCTATACATTTGCCGTTCAGAGGACAGCAAGAGCTTTTAATGGGCCCGATGTAGGGCTGAAAGACCGATTCTACACTCCTTGTTGGCGGCCACAACTGAACACCGGGACCACACATGTAATCTGTCTCATACTCTATCGTCCCAAAAAATCATGTTTAACTATTCGTCTTATTCAAAAAATTATGAAAATATAAAAATAATTATGATATAAGAACTTCAAAATAGGAGATGGGTGCATGATATCAGAGGCCCCCCTTACTGTGGAGGTGTTGCTGGTGTATCTGCTCATTTGGGACATGGTGGATGGTGTTATTCTTCGTGAAGACATCCCAGATCAATACAAATGGAAGCTAACTCAGCATGGATCATATACCAGCAAATCTGCATATGAGGCTTTCTTTGTGGGCTCTATCAGGTTTGGTCCATGGAGAAGAATTTGGAAAACTTGGGCACCTCCTAGATGTAAGTTTTTTTTTTGGTTGGTATTCCATAATCGTTTATGGACAGCTGATCGGCCAGCAAGGAGGAATCTGCCCCATCCGGAAGTCTGCCCTTTTTGTGATCAGGAAGAAGAAACAATTAATCATCTTTTAATAGGATGTGTTTTTGCTCGCGAGGTCTGGACCATAACATTGCAACATTTGGGCCTCATGCACCTAGCGCCACAACCTGCTGTTATCCGTTTTTCAAGATGGTGGAAGAGGGCGATTGCAGCAGCTGCAAAGGAAGTTCGCAAGGGCCTTAACTCCTTAATAACCCTGGTGGTGTGGGAGATTTGGAAGCACCGTAATGCGTGTGTGTTTTAAGAAAAGACCGTGTGTACATGAAGTCCTTAGGTCTGTCAGATTGGAGGGAGGCCTTTGGTGCTTGGCAGGGGCCTCCAAACTCCAAGAGCTGGCATTTAGGTCGCCTACCTTCCCAGCTTAAGGCATGGGGGTTGTGTTGGTCGTCTGTGTTGTTTTCGTGGCGCGAATATAAGTGTGTGTAAGTGGCGTCTGTTGTGGTCTCTCTTGACCTTCGTATTTTTTTCTACCTTAATGAAATGACGCGCAGTTCTCCTGCGTTGTTCGAGAAAAAAAATATGATGATAAAACATGTCATAGAGTTTTGACAACTTGCTTTGGACTACTTCAACGTCTGATTCCTAAAAAAAAGACACATTTGTTTCCACAACTGCAAATTACTAGAAGTATTGAATGTAGACCACTTTCAATTATAAATTTTGGAATTAACAGAACAAAGACCAGACGAAAATTGACTTATCCTGACTCTTCGAAGCAGGTATCTTCGATATAGACCCCAAACTGCAATAACTACATGACTACTCTCCTTTAGGGATTAGGTTATACTATTGATCGTACCCGTGCATTGTTACGAGCCAAATTTATTCCTTCTATGAAAGAAAAAACGGTAAAACAAATACCAGTCAATCACACAAAAATGTGTTTGTAGACATGTTTCATTCATAATGATACGATTCAACTTGCACATCCGTAATCTAATACACATATGTGAATGAAGCCTAACGGCCATGTTATATTTAAATATGTCAAAAGAGATGTCATGTGAACCTACAATCAGCTAGTCCACTTGAGTGTTGAACAATGATGTGAAATGGCATTGGGCAAGATATCAACCCATGCATGATGAGGTTCTTCATATGCATCTAAAGTAACTACTTAACAAAAGTATTTGAAATTTTGAATCCATCTGCCTTAGAAAACCTTAACTTCCAGAGGTACCTGGCGTTGGACCACACTCTAACGTTCATGGAGACCTACATTATATTAGTATGTTACATAGGCCGGCAGATACATTATGTGGTAAGCTTGGTTTTCACTTCCGCACACAGATAAGTGCTACATGCCTATGTTCATGTTGAAGGCATAGCATATTAGCATGTTGCGATTACTGTTGCCAAACGTTGCAGACGGGCCAGTTGAAGGTAAAAGAGAGCATCATTACAATGATGTACCTAGAAACAAACCAAGTAATACAAGTGAGAATCATTTTACTTGAAAAGTATTACCCCACAAACTTGTTCAGGCATTTATTTGATTTGGAACTTCAAGATTGTTAACATTATCTTTTTAAAATTGATAGAATGAAGTTTTACCACTGTCACGAATTTGGACTAACATATTATAGTACTGATATTTTGGAACAGAACTTATAAAGGTTTATAGATTGAATCCTAATGCAGTAAATGAAAGATAAATATGAAGAGCAACATGATTATTGTTGGCTAGAAAGATAAAGGTAGAGCACCTAGTAGAGGTGCTACCCACTAAAGGGAACCATATGCACATTCAATAAAAAGTAACCTGCAAGTCATGTAGTAAAGCCATCAGATTCATTTCGAGCCTGCAAATCCTCTTAAGCATCCTGGTATTCTTCATAATAAGCCTCATAATTAAATTTGGTGGGGACAGTCTCACATCAAAATTGGAAAACACACAGGCATGCATCATCACAATTGCCCTTTTCATCAAGAATAGTGTTTGATTACAGAACAACCATTGAGTTGCCTCAAGAGCAAAGCCCATGTTGATCCATGAAGGTTCAAGCAAAGCAGATAATAGATTGGCATAGAATCAAGTTACTGGTAATGATGACCATCAGTCAATAAGTTCTAGTCAAAGCCATGACAATTGGTATGCTGAAAGTCACTAATTACAGAAGTAAAATAGAGTCATGCTCAAGTTTTGTATCACCTTTAGTAAGAAACGCCTCATAAACTGATATTGCATCGCACGTTCAAATTCCCATGCTTCAGGTTTAAGCTATCTAAATGCGGACTAAAAGTGTAGGCGAAACTCTACAATCGGTATTGCATAATGTTTATAAGGCACATCTACAACATATTTTGGAACAAGTTTAGTGTCAATCACAATAAGTTTCTTCCATTCCATGTCAAGTATATAAAGCAGATATGTAATGGCGCCTCTCCATGCCTAGAAGTATAAATCTCAGCTAACTCATGTGTGTTCAAGGGCCGGTCCTTGTATGTTGTTCATCTGGGTCAATCTTTCTATCGTTTTTATTCATTTTAAGTGCAATTTCATGGTCATATGTGGTTTTCCTCTTTTGATTGTAGTGTCGAATCTCTCTTGGATCTACTATTTATTTAGAGTCACTCCGGCTTCTGATGTTATTGTCATCGCTAGGTAGTAATGGTTTACTTAATCGTTCATTAAATATAGTTGATAGTAATGTAGCCGCCATTTTAGTCATAAGTTTTCTCATACGCTCCTGTACATTAGTAGTAATAGTGTTAATTACAAAAAATACGCTAGTAAAACTAATTATTAATTAATAGTGATAAATTTAAACATAAAGTACATGATTCACGACATCGCACAGATGGTTCCTAGACCAATACTTTATAAAGGCAACCATGAATAACCCACACGGGACACTACATGATCATCATATATATATGAAAAAAAAGTAAGATATCGCCACATGTATGAGATTGTAGAATTGGTAGTTTAAATTAGAATTGGTAACATCACAAGTGTCAACATTGATGTCCGGCCATGTGAGTTTTGTATGTCAGTGCATTTTGATATGTATCAGTACATGTATTGGTTAAATTGGTCTATGTAATTAGAAATGCAAATATCTAAAATAGCATAAAATCACCCGCCCAAACAGTGTTTCATAAGAATCTAACACATGTATCTCATGCTTTCACTCATTCACAACAAGATACCATTGAGTTTATTTTATATTTATTGGTAAGAACAACTATCAAGTAACATAATGTCAATGTCGACATGGATATTGGATAATTGAAGTAAATATATCAAAATGTTAGAACGAGTAGTTATCATATCATCATCCAAGTACGATAATACCCTTTTAGCCAACCATTGAACCGGCAAATCCCCATGGAGGATAGCGATCCTCCATGGAATGGTTTTCTTCATCACGGGCCTTCATTAATGTGGCTATTTTATAGATAGCACCTACCACCTAGCCTACTTATCATGAACTCAAGATAACATGATAAGTAGGCTAGGTGGTAGGTGCTACCAAGAAAATGCAAGTTTGACCATGTTAAGAAAGGCCGATGGTAAAGAAAATCATTCCATGGAGGATCTCTACCCCCCCATGGTGATTTGTGAGTTCCACGGTTGGCTAAAAGGGTATTATCGTACTTGAATCATGATATGATAACTACTCTTTCTGACATTTTGATATATTTACTTCAATTATCCAGTATCTATTCTGATACTAACGTTATGTTACTCGATAGTTATTGTTACCAATAAATATAAAAGAAACGCACTGGTATCTTGCTACAGTGAATGTGTGAAAGCATAATACACATGTGTTAGATTCTTATGAAACACTGTTTGGGCCCAAAAATCTCGAGAATATGGTGAGTTTTGCTATTTCAGATATTTGCACTTTTTTGCTAATTGCACAAACCAATTTAATAATAGATGAACAAACAGTGGGATTACGAATGCATATGGAATACGAATGAAATTGCACTGGCCATAAAAACACACTTGGCCGGACATCAATGTTACACCTGGCATGTTGTAGAGGTTATCAGTAACAAAATACAGTTTGACGGGTGTATGAGATATCATGCTGATTTAAACAACCAATCCTATAATCTTGTATGTGTGGTGAAATCTTACTTTCCCCCTATATAACGATCTTGTAGTGTCTCGTGTGAGTTATTTATGGTTGCGTTTATAAAGTATTGGACTAGGGACCATCTGTGCGATGTCATTAATCATGTAATTTATCTTTTACTTTATCACAAATAATTAATAATTATTTTTACTAGCATATTTTCGTAATTAACACTGTTACTACTAATGTATAAGAGTGTGAGAAAACTTAGGACTAAAATGGCGGCTACGTTACTATCAACTATATTTAATGAATAGTTAGGTAAACCGTTACTACCTATCGACGATGAGAACATCGAAAGCCCGAATGACTGTAAAGAAATACTACATCCTAGAGAGATTCAACATTACAAACAAAAGAAGAAGACATACGGCCGTGAAACTGCACTTAAAATGAAAGAAAATCAATAAACCAGAAAAGCAAGATGTTCTTCTATACTACAAGGACCGACCCTTGAACACACATGAGTTAACTAAGATTTTTTGTGGTTACGTATCGTCAATCGAGGATGCTGCAAAAATAAGGTAAGCTCAATGCTTTTTAGTTCATTATTTTCGTTTACCACTAATAGTATTGTGGCTTATTATGTTTCATATACATGCATCATATCTATCTATTGTTTCACGGTATGGTCTGGGTAAGAAGTGATTTCACATACAAGAGTGTGTATACTTTTGGCTATCTACACGTTGTTGAAACAAGGTGCAACCATGCCTGAACAATTCTTCAACTCATGTTCGGTTTCTCGCATACCAAGAGGCTAAATGCATGATAAGGTACAACAAGGTTGCAAAGCGGATCTGCGCTTTTGTGTAAGTTATCTTTTCATAATTAAAATCATTTGTGGAATATACTGCTTCTAGTTGTGCGGGGATGATGCCAGTGGGCAGGAAGGATGCGGGGCGGAGCTACGGGCGGGGGGCACCGCGCGGATGGCAAGGAGGAGGTGGCCGTTTGGGGGCGGCGGGCCGACGGATGACATAGAGGAGGTGGCTGCGCGGGGAGGACTGGGTTGCTATAAGAAGTGCTGATCGGCGGGGAAGAGGGCGAACACTACCGTCACTTGGAGCTCTGGCAGGGTGATGCATATATTCATTAATCTGGCCGCTGAGGGCGGCGGCCGGCGGATGACGGGGAGGAGGTGGCTGCTCGGGGAGGACTGGGCTGCGCAGAAGAAGTGCTGATCAGTAGGGAAGAGGGCCAACACTACCGTCACTCGGAGCTCTGGCGGGTTGAGGCACATATATTCATTAATCTGGCAGAGGTGCCGCGCCACTGGGAGAGGGAACCAGAGGTTGGGGTCGGGAGAGGCCAGGAGAGGGAGATGATGGGGATGGGATGAAGAAGGAAAGGAAGGGCTGACATGTGGGATCCCCGTGTCAATGTGGGTGAAGGAGAGTTGGAAGTAGCTGTTGAAATTTGGAGTTAGAGATGGAGAGTGAAGTAGTTTAGTAGGAATCCTTTTGAAGAGTCCAATGAAAAATCTATTAGAGATGCTATTAGAGCAGAGAGATACCACCAAGCCATCTTCTCGTTCAAGTGCTCCAGTTACCGGTTGAGATTCCAACCAGCTTCATTCTCTTAATCAAGAATAAGCGTAGGCGTTCGGGTTACCCGATTATTTCGGGTCGGGTAATTCGGGTAATGAAAACTGCTACCCGATATTAGTCCCGAAAAAACACTACCCGAAATTTCGGGTACCCGATAATTCGGGTTCGGTTTGGGTATACCCAATCTACCCAAATTTACAGAAAATGACAAACTACACAAAATATTAGTAAAATTTTAATAGAAAAAGTCACTAGTAATTTGTGTAGAATTTCAACAATAAGTTGGGAAGAATAATATATTATAGTCACTTGTTCAAACCAAGAGAATTATATTATAATAAAGTGACAATTTTAAGTGTTCAACTAACAATACGTGATAAATACAAAGACAAAGGCAAATTTCGAGTAGTTCGGGTACCGAAGTGTATTACCCGAATTACCCAAACTAATTTCGGGTAATAACAATCACTATCCGAACTTGGGATCGGGTACCTCGGGTTCGAGTAATTCGAGTTCGGATTCAGATAATTCGGGTTCGGGTAATGGGTATCGGGTACTTTGCCCAGGTCTAATCAAGAAGGACGTTCACCAATCACCACTGAGCCAGAACCGTGTTTGCTGATTTTAAACATTTCGGCCAACTGATTAAGATGAAGGTCACAGGAATTGTTGATCTTCCTCGTTTTAATCTAGAATTAAAAATTGTATATAGTATTTCTCTGTCATAAAGAGTCCAAAATTGATGGTTCTTTTTTTTTCAAAAATTTCTTTCATCCTATGGCTTTTGTTTGTATATAAATAATTTATCATAAATTGTAATGTAGCTTGTTTTCTTCCAACTAAGTACAAAATAGAAAATGATTTTCTGGCATAATAATTGCTAATATAACTTCATATTTTCGAAAGGGCTAACTGTTTGAGCAGGTTCAAATTTGATGGGCCTCTTTGATGGGCTAAAAAGTTTATGGGCTCAAATAAATGTCGGCATACACATCAGCAGCCGCATCATTGGTGCATCCATGACTTTTATTTTTATCATTTCTATTGGGCTTGAGATGGACTGCACGGGCCTCATACATCATAAGATTATGCTGATATGTGACGATTATGAAAAAACGATCGTTTTAATCTTTGACTATACATGTAGTTATCTGAAATCATCACAAACAATGCTTTATGATGATTTTTCAGCGGCGCGTGACAAATTTGTTCCATCACAGATTAATTAATTTCTTTTAGTGTCCAAATAGAGTTTCTAATTAATTGGACAAGGCAAAACCTTATAGTTTATTAACCAGAGGTATGGTATTCTTGTATTAACCAGAGGTATGGCATAAAAATAAAGCAAGTTTATCACTATTGTTCATTAGAACTACCATAACCTAACTATTGCTGATAAGCAATGCTACCCAACAGAAAAATCTTGTATTAACCAGAGGTATAGCATAAAAATAAAACAAGTTTATTACTATTGTTCATTAGAACCATCATAACCCAACTATTGCTGGTAAGCAGTGCTACCCAATAGAAAAATAAATCCAGGTTGACAATAAATAATTATAAAGACTAGACAAACCTTAAAAGGACCCACCAATATTAAATGCATAGCAATTCAAAAGCGATTAAAAAAAATAATTGAGACAAAAGCGCAAAGACACACTTGCCTTTCTCCCCCTTGCTCTTCAAAACACTTCAACAATGTTCTTCTACTCATATCAATCATCTGGCACAAACATACAAAGCAAACGAACAAAATTAAGAACCATATACCAAACAAAATTAACAATTTTTTTTTAAAAAACGTACTAAAGGATAGGGATGGATTCTGCTAGGAACACGTGAATGCAAGAAACCTTGAAATCGAAATGGAAACAAGAAAGATATGAGTATAGAAACAAGAATGATATGAGTATAGAAAGGAGCTCACGTTACTACTGCGCATGACGTGAATACATCTGTATGGAAGCACTCCAGAGCATGCAGGTAGGTAATTATTAGTAATTACTGAGCACCTTAATTCCCTTGTGAATGGTGATGCACAAGCGCATGTGCGCCTGCAGGACAAAGCATTCTTCCAAATTAAACTGGAATCTCTGTTAGGAAAACTGATCCCGGCTGGGAACGCCGGCGAAGGCTCTGGAACACGGTGGAATGCAGCGCTCTATAGCTCGGGAAACAACAATGGCGAACAGAACAGACACAGAGGATTTTTGCGCAGCCAACTTACTTGCTGCTTTTCTGTTATTCATTCCCTTTTATTGGTGCTTACAACTGAAAGGAAAGAGAGCACGGGCGCATCTCTCGTCGCGGCATTGTCGCGTCCATCCCCACGACGCGCGACGCGAGAGCGTTCTGCGAGACTCGGGAACGTGGGAGCTATCCTCACCACGCCCGCACTACCACGCACGGCGCCACACAGACCGTGAGCTCGTGCACGTTGATTGACCAAATCCAAAAGACCCTAACGGTCATTGCTAACAAACTAGTAACTGCTAACAAACTAAGGATACAGGTGCAAGGCTTGTTCTTCCCAACAATCTCGACTCAAGCATGATGTAAGCACGGCATCACCAAGCACTTAGCATCAAAACTTAAAAGAATGATGATCCTTTCGTCATGGCTGCTGGTTTCGTACGTACTGGATGGTGGCCCTCTGCTTGCTAGTAAAATGCATGTGTATGCATGACACTGTTCGCTCGCACCCGGTGGCCGCGACGTGACTTGAAGCAACAGATGATGGCAGCGGCAGCAGGGACGGACATGCATGGGCGGACGGGAGAGAGAAAGCGGAGGAGCCGAGGAGGGGAACATTGAGGGATCCTCACCGTGGCAGACGAGACGGTGCAGAGCAGCAGAGGCCACGATGGCTGGAGCAGAGATGGGGGTGACACGGCTCGGCCGACGGCCTTCATGCCGGCGCCGCGGCGCGGAACGGCGGGATGTCCTTCTGGCGAAAATGCTCCAGGTTGCCTCAGATCGATCTCGAAGACGTACTGGTCGGGGAAAACTACGCAGCTGCTTGTCCCTTGGTGGCGGCGCAAAACGCACCAGGACGGGCGAGCTAGGGCGCTAGGCGAAGGCGGCGGCGGCGGCACGGCGCAGCGACGAGGAGCACAGCACTACGCGCACGACGAGGCCAAGGGCCCAGGGCTCGCCTTAAATAGGCGTGGCGGCGGCGCGGTGGTGGACACAAGCAAGCAGCGGCGGCCGTTGGGCCCAGATAGGAGGCGGCTGGGCCCGAGGTTGGGCCAGTGGCCACAGACAGGTATCCACGAGCTCGGCCGGTAGAAAAGGATAGGTTTAGATTTAGCATTTTTGTAAATATTTTCAGTGTAAAAAACAAATCTAGAAAACCCTAGGTAATGTTTTTAGTGCACAAAAAAATATTAAAAACTCTCAAAAAATATTGGGGAAGTCCCAAAGATAGTTTGGGATACGATGAATCCAAATAAATTATTTGGAGCTCGTGGAAAGACTCCTAGAACCCTCCAAATATTGGATTAAGCTCTAGAAAAGAAATGAGAATAAATCCTATAAAAAGCTGGACATTTCTAAGACAAACCTAATCCGGATCTAAATGTATTTTTAAACCTTTTGCACTTATGAAGCACCAAATGCATTGGTATGAACGCAACACACACACAAAATTTTTATTTAATTCAGAAATACGATCAATTGTTTTCCTATAAAGAAAATAAATTTTGAAAAATTCTTAAAACTTATGAGAAAAATCATTGTTTAGGTGTTCTTTCTAATCACATTCTGAAATCTAAAAATTTCAGGGTGTGACATTCCATCCAAAACCTAATAAAAGAATGAAAGGTCTCAAAAAAGTACTGACAAATATTTCTAGTGTTAGCGTTGCAAAAAGCAATGCAAAGTAAACAAGTACTTACAATGACTTCATGTGCTGGAGTGTGTGGCCACTTCTGCAGTGGAAGTTTTGATTCTATCTCAAAAAGAAAAAAAAACTTCTATAAAACTGTCCAGATATACTATAGAAGAAACAAACTACTATAAAATCTAAAGGAAGACCCACAAAAACAAGATACAATAAACCACGTTTCTAGTCAAAACAAGATCCAATTTATATGTGTAGACTATATAAAGAGAACTTATAGTTTTACAAAGGCTTGTTTGGAATGTAGTATTTCCAAAGGAAAAGTGTAGGAAACAAAAACGGAGGAAAGTTTTGAAGAGATGGCGTTTGGAACAAAGGGTTCATCAATTCCTTTCCTATGGAATAATATTGTAGGCTTCTCATTTCAAAGGAAAAAAGGATCCAGTCTGCATAAACCATACGATTGCTTTTCAGGTACCTGGCTCATTCTGGGCCTCCTTGATGCCGAGTGCCGAATGCGAAGTTGCCGTTCCACTCGAGCCACCCAGCGGGGTCGACGAGCGCGTCGATCTCCGACTGCATGAACATCGTGCGCGAGTACTGCTTCCACGGCCGTCCCAGGTAGGTCTTGGTGCCGCCCGACCCTCCGCCGGCGGCGGCGGCGAGGTCGGACGCCGCCGCCACCTTGCAGCGGTGGACGGAGATGCCCGTGTTCTGGTTGGGGTCCTCCCACCCCTGCGCCGTGAAGATGTTGCTCTAGTTCGGGAGCGGCTTCCGGGCGTAGAGGTTGCAGCCCTGGAGGAGCACGGCGGCGGCGTTGCCGAAGACGAAGTCGATGGTGCCGTAGACGTCGCAATCGCGGAAGAACTGGCGGAGGGAGTGCACGTACTTGCTGCTACCGTGTATATGTAAGGCTGACCCAGAGGCAAAAATGAGAGGCAAACCGAGTATTGTCTTGTGTGTACAGTTCGTGTTGGAGAGGTAAAAACTTCTTGTCTCCAACAGCGAAGGCAAAGTCGCAATGCAGCAGAAGGACGCTGGTGCCCAGCCGCCTCGCCTCCGCTTCCGAGATGCAGAGCAGGGGTGCGGCCGCGGTCGCAGACGGAGGACGCGGCGGCGGCACGGGATGGGGCAAGTCGGACGACATCGAGCTCAGTCTCGGCCTCTCCCTCGGCGGCCGCTTCGGCGAGATGAGCAGGCCTACGCATCGAACTCCGCCGCAGCCGCCGCATCAAGTTCCCGCTGCCGTGTCAAGCTCGCCGGCCGCCGAATCGAGTTCTCCGCCGGCCGCCGCGTCAAGCATTTTCCCCACACCACGCTGCCACCGCCGCACCTGCTGCCCACCTCCGCCGGGGAGCTCGACGGCGGCGGATCCCGCCGAGCGCCCGCCTCCCTTCCTCCCCACCGAGCGCCGAACCGGAGCGCCCGCCTCCCTTCCATCCTGCCGCGCGCCGCCCTGCCCGGATTCGCCGTCCTGCCCGTTGCCGGCCTGGAGGTGCTCGAATCGATGGAGGAGGTGCTCGAATCGGCCTGGAGACGCCAGGATTCACCGCCCTGCCCGTTGCCGGCCCGGATGAGCTCGACGGCGGCGACGCCATGGATTTGTGGCCCGACCTCCTCTGCTCGCGTCGTCGTGCGGGCCTCCGCCTCCTTCCCGCGCCTCTTCCACCTTCTCTTCCCCACGGCCGCTCCGCCTCCTTCCCAGCGCTCGCCAAATGAAATCGAGGAGAGAGGGAATCCATTTTTACCTCTCCTCTCTCCTCACGATGCAAAATGCCTCTCCTATTGCCTCCTCTGTTGGAGGTTGTTTTGGTGATGCACAGTGTCGCCGAAGAGGCATTTATGCGTTTGCATCGCGCTCTTGGAGTCAGTCTAAGGATGCAGATTTTGGTGGGTTGACCCAATGACCCAAAACTCAAAAGATAAAAAAGTGGTGTAATTACCTGTTGGGTCGACCTACTAAAATTTTGGTGTTAAGTAATGTTGAGCGTTGTGGGTTACTTGGGTAACCCAATTGCTACATAAAGGTCTCATCTCAAGCTCCTCCTTTCTACGTGGGACCTAAGTCCAGAGTCGAATCTTGAAATTTAAAACTCTCGTTCACACTATAAATTTTTAGCGGATTTGATCGAAATTTACTGGAGATTGCTTAATATAATAGTCCGCTACTGCGTGCAAATCGGTGAAGTCAAACCTATATATGTAAGACTCACGTCCAGAGCCGAACCTTAGAATTAAAAGCTCGTGTTCACACTATAAATTTGAGCGAATTTGACTAAAATTTATTGAAGATGCTTAATATGATAGTCCGCTACTCCGTGCAAATCGGTGAAGTCAAATCTATATATGGGACCCACGTCTAGAGCCGGACCTTAGAATTAAAAGCTCGCGTTCACACTACAAAATTTAGGCGGATTTAATCGAAATTTGCTGGAGATGCTTAATATGATAGTCCGCTACTCTGTGCAAATCTGTGAACTTAAATCTATATTTGGGACCCACCTCCAGAGCCGGATTCTAGAATTAAAAGCTCGCGTTCACATTATAAAAATTTAGCACATTTGACCGAAATTTGTTGGAGATGCTTATTATGACAGTTTGCTACTCCGTGCGCCTTGATGAAGCCAGATCCTTATGTGGGGTTCACACCCAAAGTTAGACCTTAAAATTAGATAATTGAACTGATTTTGTTAGTTTTGAGATAAAAAGAAAAATGAGTAAATGATTTGGATTGGTTTGATTTTTGAAGTGTAGTATAGTGTAAATGGATTGGTGTTGATTTTGGTTGACCCATGGGTAAGTGTTGTTATAGGTCAGTGTAACCTAAAACACCAAAAAAATATTAATGAATTGTTTGGATCAGCCACTGGTTGACCCAATGGGTACCCACTTGTATGCTTACGTGTATGCGCTATTGCCAAATGCCAAAGCACCCGGAGAGCAGCAGGGTAGCACCGAGCTTTGTTGGGTGGGCTCACATGTGTCCACGTTATATAAGTTAGTAGTCATTCGTGATAGAAAATAGTACATACAATTATAATTAACTTGAACTAATAGATTCATATATAAGTACTTATGGTGTATCATATTTTCTATAATATTTTCAATAATATTTTCATTCCTGTGTTAGGATTTTTGCGTTCCAAACACCTCTTTATGTTGCTTTCGAGTGTCTCCAATCGGTAATATCTAATGCACGTCTCACTCCCACGTGTATATACGTGGGGCGAGAATAAATTTGTCGAGTCTTCCGGCATCTTGAATCTTGATCATACATTTTGGATCTTGAATCTACCTACTCCTGTGGGTGTGATAGGCATGCCTTGATTGTGAGTCTTCAATTTTTGGTCTTGCACTTGAATCTTCAATTTATATCTCACACTTGAATCTTGAATTTGGATCTTGCACTTGAACCTTGATTTTTGGATCTTGGACTTCAATCTTGATTTTAGATCTTGGACTTGAATCTTGATTCGAGATTGCATCAATGGAATCGTCTAGCTCATCTACGTAGACACCCTCCATTGAGCGAACCATGAATTTACTGTCCGTGTCGTTTACGAAAGACACGGATAACTATTCTTTGATATAGGCCGTAACCATCTGCTCACTTTGGTTTATGTGGACGAAGAAGAATACGCCTTCCTTAGTTCATCGCCAATTCTCCAGACGTGCATGCATACTATATTTTCTCTCTTTAACTTTCCATTGAGTGAACTATGCATCCTACAAAGGGAAGAAACGTTGAAACATAAGTATGTTCTTCATTTGTTCTTTTGCGAAATTATGTTGGCAGCAGATTGGGGTGCAGTACCTGGAAACCTGCAGATAAAAAGAACAGTGAAGCACTTAAAGAGAGTTCTACAAGTCCCTTTTTCAATGGAGATTATCATTCTTATGTGCTGGTGGTGCATTTGGACAATTCGTAATGAATGGCTATTCAATAATGGAACTGATCCAACAGTGCAGAAATGTAAAGATAAGTTAAATTATGAATTTGATTTGCTTTTGCAATGGGCAAAGTCAAGACACATTGATCAGATGAAGCAATGGAAGCAGGACAGTCTTTAAATTTGATCCTTTTTTGTTTACTCTTTCTTTCCTTTGTTCCTATTTTATCTTCTGTATATAACCTTTATTTTTAATAAATATAATCAGTAGGGACTTTTGTCCCTCTTGTTTTTTTTCAAAAGAACAATTATATTGAGTTGCATGCACCGAGCGCTTGCACATAAAAGTTTTTTTTAAAGAAACGGATCGGATTTCGTTAAAACATAACCTCTTTTACAACTGAGACCTTAACATAAAGTAAAATTATCGGTATGTTCATTTGGCTTATCATGCCACCAGCCAACAGTGTTTTTCTCTCTGAACAAACCAGCCAGCAATACTTTTCTCTCAGAACAAATCAGCACCAACCAAACAAGCAGGTCGTACATTGAAGCTCATCACTAAGTCTTTACCCTTTCGTCTTCCTTGCACTTTTCTCTCAGAACAAATCAGCACCAACCAAACGAACAGGCCGTATATTGAAGATCATCACTAAATCTTTACCCTTTCGTCTTTCTTGCAATCGGCAACTCCATCCGTGGAACAGCACCACACTCCACCAACAGAAGAATCCATGAAGGTAGCAATTTATATTTAATAAATCACGCCAATTAGGATTTGAACTTGAGAATTCTAACCTTGATACCATATTGAGTTGCATGCACCGACCAATTACACCTCAAAACTTAAGTTGATGGAAAAAGGTGGACAATGCAATTCACTTATACTAAACACTTTCATCTGAGCAAACCGGGCAAACCCATCGTGATCTACTAATCTCTTTGATATCCTTCTAGTAACACGCATATTTGATTCAACGTACTCAAAGTCTCATACTGACGTGTATCTCGGTAGTTAGCAAACTACTCTGGCCAATTAACGAACGAGATCAAATAAACTGACGTGCCTTGATATCTCTAATGTAAAGTCTTTCGTCTTCTCTCACAGCAATTAATAAGATGAACACATAGGGCTATTTAGATTGACCAATTTCACCTCCTTGTTGACGGTCGATTTCCGTCAATCAAGAGCACTTGTTACACTTTGGTTTGAGATTTGATTTATAACTAACCCGCCACTAGGTATGCTAATGATGTAACAAGTTCGCACTTGCATGTGGTTTTTAGAATATGTTGTTTAGAGAGGATATAAGCGCCTAAAAGAGGACTTCCGGGTAGAGTTCATCGAGCACTTTATGAGAAGGTCACGAAGCCCGACACAAGTCAAGACATGAAGTGAACATGACTCCAAATGACACGAGGACCAAAGCATGAAGCTGTGAAACTCCGAGAACCTAAACAGAAGATGCGGGAGTTCATGCGACAAGACCCCTTATCTTGATCGTGGGGATAATGACGTCTAAAGCCCATATGCAAAGATGTAAAATGTCAAAATTGCAAGAAAAACCACGTGAAGGATGACGGGCCTTACGTGGGCCAGAGGGCCCAGGCCCTTGAGACTTGGAGGTTTACCCACGAGATCAACTCAGCTCAAGACATATTCACATAGCCTAGAACAACATGATCTTTTAGTGCAGATTCGGAGACTTAAACGGCCTCTAATGGCAAAAGTTTGAATACCAAAGTTGTGGGCCTCGATGAGAGCTTCGATTTGGACATATGGAAGACCCAATTCGGATCAAGAAGCTAGGAGATATGGCCTCCGAAATACCTGCTACGCAGATAAGTCCGAAATCAGACAGATTATCTTCCGAGGATGTTTTGGAGATCTTATCTTCGTTTCCAAGGAAAGAAATGAGTACTAAAGTTGGAGATAATTTCGTGACACATAATCTAGACACCGAATTTGCATTATCTGGAGTCCGGACGTGGGAGATATAGTGCCGGAAAGGAAGGGCTGCGAATCAGGAAAATCTGGGCGAGGCTGATTTTAAGAAAACCTAGTTTGCTTAACTCCTATGCAAGATCTCGTGCAAGAAAAGGTGGAGTACGCCCCAAGGCTACCCAAGGGCATAAATACAACCCCCTGGACGTACAAGGGAGGGGGAATCCAATCTATTCACGAGAGAGCCGCCGAATTGAGGAATACACACCGAAGGAAGCCGCTGCCGCTGCGAGTCATCGACGTTGCCTAGGAGATGGCTTAGGCTAGACCCTAGCCACCATGGTTGGCCGTGCGTGGTGAAGCCATGGTGGAGTTCCGAAGCCATGTCTTGGATTCGTCAAGGCATATGTACTTACGAGGGTGATATCAATCTAATCTTGTCTCTACTTTTGATCTACTTCGATGCATGCCTTCTCTTATTCGTATGTCTAGCTAGCATATACCCTTAGTAGGAATAGATCTAATCATGATGAAGTCGGTGGTTGATTACCCTCGTGTGGTGACAACATGCGGGAGGGAAAAGGCCGAACAAACATGTGATGGTTGGTCTATGTCTTGCGGATACATCGTAGTGGTGCACGGGAAGTAGGTGGTTGATTACCCTCGTGTGGTGACAGCATGCGGGAGGGAAAAGACCAAAAGAACGTGTAGTGTGAGTTTGATCTTTAGCGAGTATCGTGAGAGTCGTTGCGCGGCCAGCAAGAGGAGGAGCTTCGAGTAAAGAGCACTTGGTGGGCGTTTGAGGTAAAGCTTTGGGGAACCTTAGGCGTCAACACGCACCTCGCAAGGGCGTTCACGGGAAAGTTCTAGGGTTGTCTCTTTATCATAGTATGATCATTAGATTAGTTTATCACTTTGGCCGGAGTTGCAACTAGAAGACGGTAGGCTTGTGCTACCTTTGATCGTGTTACCTTTTGGCTATCGAATGTGATCCATACATCCTTCAACGTTTGTATGTTAACCCCCTTTATGCAATCTATGCTTCATGTTAGGATAGGTTCGATAGGATAGATGGTAAACCCTAGGTAGTTCTTTGTCGATCCACGGATTGATAAACCTTGGGGAGTACTCCGAGGGAGGAGCTACAACCGACCTGTGCGCTTGCAGATCGAAACTTGGCGTGTTATTGAACCGTCAACAAGCTTTTCTGGCGCTGTTGCCGGGGATCGGCAACTCGAACCCTAGGGTGATCTACCTTTCTTTTTGATTAACCCTAATTTTTATTATTGCATATATGCTTGTTTTCTTGTTTGTGTCCTTGAAAGTAGGTGAAAAGCTAGACACAAGACGTTCGATGAGTTCTCTACATACACCCCCATCAAGATGACTGCGACATCAAGATTCGCTTTTTAGTGATAGGTGCTAACTTTTGTTAGTGGCCCATCATCCGCTATCGTGCCCACACACTATACAAGAGCACGTGAATAAGGTAAGTCAACGTGTCAATTAAAATTTTAAGACTAATATTTTGTGGAGATTTGTTTGTTTAAGCAATAGGTATTGGAAGCAATCGATGCCCCCGAGATCACAAGATCAAGCTCTTCAACATCTTCGAAGTTTCTGTTCGCATCAATTTTTGCACAGCCTCATAGGAAGAACAACACGATATCTTTGGATATTTAGAAGCCCCACGAAGTTACGCTTCCAACGAGTCAAGAATCAAGTCGATCGGAGGTTCCTACAAGCGGATATGGCCGAATCACCGATGGTTGCACGTCCTGAAAATGTCTGGACAGCAAGCAAAGCTGAAGGGAAACAGCCATAACTCCCTCATTTGGACTCCGATTAAGATGGATGAGTACCCCTTGGAAAGATAATTTTATAAATTTTTCAATAGAATTATATTTTGGTATGTGTTCTGTTATGTATACAAGGAGAAATATAAAGAAGAGGCAGCTGCAATATGATGAGAACAAGATGGTGAAGGTGAGGACGACAACAACGAAGAGGAGCTTAGGGAATGCTTCCGCTAGACCACTCATGAAGAAATTCAGAGGTTTGGAACAAAACAAAGACCCCTGGAGCATTGACACATGAAGACACAAGTTGGTAACATCCGGCACAAGAAGATGTTTGGAGCAAATCACGAAGGATTACACACATAAGACAACATCCAATGGCGCGGATATTTTGGGCTCTCACACGAAGGATCATGGAACATCATGAAGAAATTTAAGACATGTGTGAAGCCCTGCAAATGAAGAAGAGGAGTGATCCTACACAGAGAAACCTTGACGACATGTGGCACGAAGTGAGGATTTGAGAAAAAAATCTACGCATGCCACCTTCGATCATCAAGGATTGTTCGCTTTCAACTCCGAAGGATCACTCACGATGAAAAGCTCGAAGGCTAAGGTACACATTAACCTCTCAAGATACTTTTGGTGATGATAATGTCCCTTTGATATTTTGATGTCCATCCAAAAGTATGTTTCAATTCTATGCCTTACTACCTTTTGATGATCATGATAGGCTAGAACTTCTTGAGATTGATAAAGTGGCTATGTTGTGCTTTAACTTTGTTGATTACATGCCTAATGAACCTTTGCCTAATGAGAGCTTAGCACTGAGAAAGAAACTTATGCTACTTTTAATCACAACTTTCTTTGTTTACCATATTTAATTTGTGGTTATGGTTGCATATGTTTGTTTCACACTCTGCAAATCTTGGACTTGCTTCATGCTTGGTCGAGCTCATGACCTTAAAAGAGCGTATGTCAGGAGAAAACCCGAGTTTCACTAACCATGCAGGTCATTAAACCTTAATAAAGAGGAGAGAAGTCATGCCCTAAAGGAATTGCAAGCTCGTGCATTGCCTCCCCCGAATCTCGAGTACGGACGTCGCTGTTTTCATCAATTTTAAGCACCTTATCAGATATGTAAAAGAAGGAAAAAGTTGAAAATAAGAAGCTCCATCAAGTGCCGATTCCAACACCTCCAAGATCAATGAATTTGAAGACCAGTAGAAGGAGATATAGCAAAAATATTAGGCGCCGCACAGTCTGAAATCAGATTTGGACAGATTGCAGCGTTGGAGTAAAACGAGCATAACTCGCTCGTTCGGAGTCCGTTGGGGTCAACAAAGACTTGATGGAAAGACAATTTCATGTGCCACGCATTGGAGAAATTGTTTGCTACATGGTCTGGTCTGGGCATAGAGGGAAATTCATGAAAGAGGAAGCAATGACGAAGAGCAAAGGAGGAGAAGGTGACGATGATGCAAGGAAACGATCAGGCAAGCCTCTCATCAAATAAAATGATTGTGTCAATCATGGAGAGTAGATCAAAACAGCATGGACATCTTCAAATCTTACATGAAGGACCATGGCTTCGCGACAACAAGAAGGTACGTAAGAAATTCGAGCTCTATGACTTTAAATGAAGCGCTTTGCGGGAGGCAACCTATTTTCTCTTGTTTATGTTTATATATATATATATATATAATATGACTGTCTACATTGTGATCTTAAACTAAAGCATCAAGTAACATTGTACCATTGCTCTAATAAATACCACAACACCATGTTGATTTAAAAGATCTTGGAAAACTTGTAGATCTTTTTGTGTGCCTATTAGTGTTAGTTTTTTTTCTTTGTGTCTTTTTAGAGAGAGTTATAAAGTTGGCACCATCCTTTAACTCTAAACTTGTGGCTAGTTAATTTAGGCTAACTCTTGCATTTGTTTTAGACAACCACCATATCATGTCATTTTGTTCATCCACATTGTATTGCTTTACATATTTTGTTTTGATCTAACTTTTTGTCCAACCAACCTAAGCTTTCCCATAGCCCCACCAAAAACCGTAGCCAACAAGAGTAGGGTTGACTTATGGCCAAGCCCACCTCTATCCCTTGTTCTAACTAAAAACTTTAACTAGCCTCCCTATAAAAGCCTTAGGAAAACCTCTCCTACCTTTAGCCTTCCTAAAACCTTAGGTTTGTTTTTCATAAAAAGACTTTTAGCACACCTTAGATAGAATTTCGAAACTTGACTCCCTCTCTTCCAAATTCTTATTTGAGCCAAAAATATAGGATACCCATAACCTACCCTTAAAACCTTGTTAGTTTGGTTGTTTGATCTTTTCAACCCTTGTTAACATTTGTTTGCGCTAACTCTTTGCATTTGCATTATGCATCCATCTCATTGTCATCATTCACTTTATGTTAGCTTTGGACTTGTGGAACTTTATGATGAATGTTTTTATATGTATGCTTCGCGGGCATTTTAATTTGCAATCTTGTGTAAACATGGTGTTTAGACATGATTGGAGACCCCCATCATCCCGTTTTATATACCTTGCTATCATATTGTATTGGTTGGTTTATAAACTTTGCAATACGCCTTACTTATGTTACACCATAAAGAATTGTTAATTTTGGGATAAGCATGGTGTTTTGACTTTGGTTAATAAATCTTTATGGCAATGGAGAAGTTTGGCAACCACTTTGTAAGCATGGAGTTTAGAATTTGTTGTAAACATTGTTTTATTTTTTTATATCATCCTTTCATTTGCATGCACCCTTGCACACACGTACACCCTTTAGGTTTCTAATTTTTCTTTCACTAGATTAACTATGCCACAAGTTAAGATCTTAGGGGATGTCTTTGGTTTGTCGGCATAAAGTGAGTATTCCCGACCGTCACCTCAGGGGTACTTTGTGTTTTAAAATTGTTTTGCAGGCATTGTGAATCACTCCCATGAATTCGTGATAAAAGATGAAATCAAGATCGTCAACACCTCCAAAATCCCAAAAGAAACACTGCTGTCTTCATTAATATTAGGCACATGATCAGAAGTGTACAAAAGAGAAAAATTGGATTTTCAGGAGCTCCATTAAGCCTTCTTTCCAACGCATCAAGGTTCAACATTTTAGGAGACCCGTGCAAGGAGTTACAACCAAATCTTTGGGTGTCACACGTTCTGAAATCAGCCCGGGACAGCTTGCACTCACGGAGTAAAAAGGGCACAACTCCTTTGTCCGAAGTCCGATTGGGATGAATGACCACTTGTTGGAAAGATAATTTCAAGATTTTCTGGCGCCGTTGCCGGGGAGCGACGGTTCAGTACATGTTCTGTTCTGGAAGTATAAGAAAAATTCGTGGAAGATGAACCAGCAATGAGGGACAACGTACTAGAAAACCAACCTTCCGTCCTGGACATCAGTACCGGGTATTTTGCCCCCGGTACTGATGTCCACATTTGTACCGGGTGGAGAGAAAGGACCCCGACGCGCCCTCGTGAAGGCACATTAATATCGGGTGGGAACTAGCCCCGGTATTAATGTGGACGCATTAATACCGAGGCTAGTTCCCACCCGGTACTAATGCGGCTTGAGCGCATTAGTACCGGGTGGGAACTAGCCCCGATATTACTACGTCCACATTAATACCGGGACGAAAAGAAGCCCGGTACTAATGTACCCACCCCTTAGTCCAACGCAACTTAGTATTTCAACCCCCGCCGCTCTCCTATAGCTCACAGTACGCACCTTATCTCTTTCTTCTATCTCTTCCTCTCTCCATTCTCGATTCCTCCTCAATCAGCTCACTGATTTCCTCTCTTGTCTCACTGCAGGTCGGCGGGTGGGTGGGAGGCCAAGCACCGCGGCTGGGCACGGGGCCAAGGCACCGCCGGCCGCGCGCGGGGGATGAAGCGCCGCCGGCGCGGGAGGCCGTGGCCGCCGGTCGGGCCGGATGTGGCTGGGCGCGGGGCCAAGGCGCAGCCGGCCACGCGTGGGGTCCAAGGCACCGCCGGCCGCACGTGGGGGTTGAAGCGCCGCCGGCGCGGGAGGCCGGGGCCGCCGGTCGGGCCGGATGCGGCCGCCAGGCGCTGGAGGCTGGCGCCACCGGTGCGGGCAGGCCGCGGACAGCCGGCGCGGCGGGAGGCCAGCCCGGCCGCTGCGAGCCGGCCGCGGAGGCAGAGGCAAGGCGCGAGCGCGGGGCCGCGACCGGCCACGGGCAGTGTAAGGGCTGCCTATAGGTGATCTGGTTCAATTTGCATTCTCTCTGGTAGATTTTGTGATGAATTTGTGTATGAGATTGAATCTGTGTGTGAGATTGAATCATTCTTGTTGGAAATTTTTTGACTGTATATATGAATCTGTGTGTGAGATTGATTCAAATCTCTTGTTGTAAGACCTGTGATCTGTGATTGTTGTGAGAATATGTGTGTTTGTGAATCTGTGATTGAGAAAAGAGTATGTGTATTTGTGAATATGTGATTGAGAAAACATGGGGGAAAAGGAAAGAAAAAAGAAGAAAAAGAAAAAGAAAGAGAGAAGGGGACAGAGGAGGGGACGGAACGGGATAAGGCAGCAAACACATTAGTACCGGGTCTCATCCGGACCCGGTACTAATGTGGGCGGCCACATTAATACCGGGTCACACGACCCGGCACTAATGTGGCCGCCCACATTAGTGCCGCCTTAGTTGTACCGGGTGGCCAGCCGGCACTAATGAGGGTTCCCACCCGGTACAAAAGGTTGTTTTCCTAGTAAGGAGGTGAAGATGGAAACGATTGGGACGGAGACTTGTGACAAAGGGTGGACGTTGGAGGAAGATCAAGACAAAGTGAAGAGTATGACGATCCACACATGGCGGTAGGACTTCAAGATGGTTCATCATCTTCCATGCCTAGCAACATACTAAGCTTGGGGGAGGATTTTGTGGACATGAGAAGACCGCATGGAGCAATGATCATGGTTCTTCTTCCATGTTAAGCACAATGCTTAAACATGGGGGAGGCCGCGCTACACTTCAAGCATCAAAGAACGGTAACAAATCCTCAACCCTCTTTTTGTCCATGTCTTTCTATATGTCTGCACATATTTATGCCTTCAACAACCTTAGATGCAACCTTTGTATATCTCTCTATAGAATAACATGGCTACTAGGAGTACAACCTAGATTTGTTTTGTTTTCAATAATAATCACCGTTACCTTGTGCTCAACATGATATCTCGTATGCTCTTGCTTATGGATATATGATGATCGTTACCGCTTTGATTATTCTTGTGCTTGGTTTATATATGATTAAGCTAGTGCTATCTTTTAATATGAATCTGAAATTTATTTAATGCTAGCATAATCTTTTGTGAAGGTTATGATAACTTAAGTCCCATAGTTGTTTTTCATTGCTCTCATTTTTGAATGAATCAAAGATCATTTATTTTTGTTCTTAAAAGGTATGCTCACCTTGTCTTTAATACCACTTGCATTTTGCTATACCTATCCAAAGCCTTATATTCAATTGAGTGCAAAAACCTTAGTTTACAAGATTTATTTTTGGATGCATTAATTTAAGGCTTGATTTCTCTGGCTCGAGACTAAAAAGCTGGTCATTCCGTTTTTGCGTATCGTCCTTTATGCTAGCCTCTTCTATCCGTGCATTGTGAGTTTTCACATTGGGAATTTTGCAAACCTCACCGGATATCCAACCACAAAACCCAAATATATCTTTTTTGTGTTCACCTCCTTGACCACAACCCAATATATGAGTATGGATGAATATTTTGAGGAAGATTACAAGGAAGGTGCTTCAAGTGAGTAAGGGAGACTTCCAAAAGGATCCCTAAAAGATTTTTTGAGTATCTCTCTCTAAGAAAATATGAGAGCTTCAATTTCTACCTTGGCGTATTTATCACCTCTTTTGCCCGATGACGAGCAAACGTCTAAGCATGGGAGAGGTTGCCAAGGAAGTGCTAGTATAGTCTAGAGTTCAAGGGGAGCAAATAAAAAAAGAGAAAAAGTATGATGAAAGAAAAAAATGAATGAATAAAAAAAGATAAAGAAGAAAAGGTATGATGAGAAAAAGAAAGAAAGAAGAAAGAAAGAAGAAAGAAAGAGAAAAAAATAATAAAGCTCCCCGGTTCTCTAAATATGTTTAGTATTTTTTGAGTTTTCAAAAAGGATTTCAAGATCAAGACCCATACTCATCTTTCCAACCATATGCAATCCGATAATGAGAACTTCGTTTGTGCCTTGGGATCACTCTTTGCCATTTACACATGTCCACCTATCTCAAAGTGTGTGTATTTTTTCTCTCCCCCCTCCTTGTAACATTATTTTTCCAATGATCTTTTTGACGAATCTCGGTAAGACCATGAGAAACTTGTCTTGTTTTGATAATATCTCGACTATAATATCTTGGTAGGACTAAACTTTCCCATAGCTCCATATAAAGTCTTCCACCAAATATTTGAGAGAGGAAAGGAGTAGAACAAGTAGGCTTGAGAGACAAGATGAGATGAGAGTTCATGAGTAAGGTGCAAGGAGGTTTATTATTGATCTTGGTAAAGCAAAGTTTTCTTCATCCCGCTCTTTATTTTTCAAAATTTCTGAGATTTGTTTAAAATTTGAGATCATGATTAATTACTTGTGGAAAGAGCTTAAATGATATCTACCCTCCATAGAGATAAAAGCTAGTTACCTTATGGAACTATAACAAATACAAACTTGGAGAGCATTATGTTTTCTCATGTATAATCAAGTGCAGGGTATGGACATTGAAAGGCAATACTGACATCCATTACAGGCTTACTCGAGGACGAGCAAGGTTTAAGCATGGGGTGTGTTGACGGTCGATTTCCGTCAACCAAGAGCACTTGTTACACTTTGGTTTGAGATTTGATTTATAACTAACCCGCCACTAAGTATGCTAATGTTGTAACATGTTCGCACTTGCATGTGGTTTTTGGAGTATGTTGTTTACACATGATTTAAGCGCCTAAATGAGGACTTCCGGGTAGAGTTCATCGAGCACTTTATGAGAAGGCCATGAAGCCTGGCACAAGTCAAGACACGAAGTGAACATGACTCCAAATGACCCGAGGACCAAAGCATGAAGCCGTGAAACTCCGAGAACCTAAACAGAAGATGCGGGAGTTCATGCGACAAGACCCCTTATCTTGATCGCGAGGATAATGACGTCTAAAGCCCATATGCAAAGATGCAAAATGTCAAAATTGCAAGAAAAGCTGCGTGAAGGATGACGGGCCTGACGTGGGCCAGAGGGCCCAGGCCCTTGAGACTTGGAGGTTTACCCACGAGATCAACTCAGCCCAAGACATATTCGCGCAGCCCAGAACAACATGATCTTTCGGTGCAGATTCAGAGACTTATACGGCCTCTAATGGCAAAAGTATGAATACCAAAGTTGTGGGCCTCGACGAGGGCTTCGATTTGGACAGATGGAATGCCCAATTCAGGTCAAGGTGCTAGGAGATATGGCCCCCGAAATATCTGCTGCGCAGATAAGTCCGAAATCAGGCAGATTATCTTCCGAGGCCGTTTTGGAGATCTTATCTTCGTTTCCAAGGAAAGAAATGAATACCAAAGTTGGAGATAATTTCGTGGCACATAATCTAGACACCGAATTTGCATTATTTGAAGTCCGGACGTGGGATATATGATACCAGAAAGGAAGGGCTGCGAATCAGGAAAATCTGGGCGAGGCTGATTTTATGGAAACCAAGTTTGCTTAACTCCTAATCAAGATCTCGTGCAAGGAAAGGGGGAGCACGCCCCAAGGCTTCCCAAGGGCATAAATACAACCCCTTGGACGTCCAAGGGAGGGGGAATCCAATCCATTCACGAGAGAGCCGCCGAATTGAGGAATACACACCGAAGGAAGCTGCCGCCGCCGCGAGTCATCGACGTTGCCTAGGAGATGGCTTAGGCTAGACCCTAGCCACCATGGTTGGCCCTGCGTGGTGAAGCCATGGTGGAGTTCCAGAGCCATGTCTTGGATTCGTCAAGGAATATGTACTTATGGCGGTGATATCAATCTAATCTTGTCTCTACATTTGATCTACTTCGATTCATGCCTTCTCTTATTCGTATGTCTAGCTAGCATATGCCCTTAGTAGGAATAGATCTAATCATGATGAAGTCGGTGGTTGATTACCCTCGTGTGGTGACAATATGCGGGAGGGAAAAGGCCGAACAAACATGTGATGATTGGTCTATGTCTTGCCGATACATCGTAGTGGTGCACGAGAAGTAGGTGGTTGATTACCCTCGTGTGGTGACAGCATGCGGGAGGGAAAAGACCGAAAGAACGTGTAGTCTGAGTTTGATCTTTGGCGAGTATCGCGAGAGTCGTTGCGCGGCCACCAAGAGGAGGAGCTTCGAGTAAAGAGCACTTGGTGGGCGTTTGAGGTAAAACTTTGGGGAACCTTAAGCGTCAACACGCACCTCGCAAGAGCGTTCACGGGAAAGTTCTAGGGTTGTCTCTTTATCATAGTATGATAATTAGATTAGTTTATCGCTTTGGCTGTAGTTGCAACAAGAAGACGGTAGGCTTGTGCTACCTTTGATCGTGTTACCTTTTGGCTACCGAATGTGATCCATGCATCCTTCAACGTTTGTATGTTAACCCCCTTTATGCAATCCATGCTTCATGTTAGGATAGGTTCGATAGGATAGATGGTAAACCCTAGGTAGTTCTTTGTCGATCCACGGATTGATAAACCTTGGGGAGTACTCCGAGGGAAGAGCTACAACCGACCTATGCGCTTGCAGATCGAAACTTGGCGCGTTATTGAATCGTCAACACTCCCAATTCTCTATTCACCCGTCACATCGTCGAGTTACATCTTCTATCACAACACGCGATCCAATACACTATTTTAACACTATTCCAGCACTATTGTCGGGGATAAATATCAAGGGCTCATAATCCTTTCATGATTAGGAACCAATGATGAGATTATGCGTCCGTAAATGTGTACCGGGACTGGGCTGACAAATTAGGCGCCCCAGTAGGAACCACGTGGAAGGATGGTAAAGGCTCTAGAAGCCCGTCGAAAACGGCCCGACCCCAATGAAGGGGTTAAGATTCTCCGTCTCGCCCGACCCCTGTAGGTCGGGGATCGAACCGCCTTGGCTCTCAACTGACCCAAACAAAAGGGGTCGGAGGGAACCACCTCTCCCAACCTCAACTTAACGGGGTTGGGAGAGAAGACAGTTGCCCTCGCCCGAAGGATCCTGGTACGAAGGATTCCCACGCATTTAATGCTGCAGACGGGCGTGCTGTCCTCACTACTGCCCAAGCACTGGAAAGTGCGCCTCCCATTTCTGGACAAGACCCAGGCGGGGCCCACAATACGTGATGTGCTTCCTCACCGGGGTTGCGGTTCAGGGATGTCTTCGCCCCGTACACCCCGATGCGGCGGCAACGGTGAAGGAGTTGACCTCCGGCATCTCCCTAGGAATCTCACTTCACATGGCATCCGGATGCCGACCTAAGGCCCGTTCATCACCGAAGATTTGCAGTCCACGGCAACGACTTTCGTTCCCCTTCTCTTCTCCGCCACGCCTCCCCTTACGACTATAAAAGGGAAATGATGGACCAGGGAGAAGGGTGTGGGGTGTTCTTCACACACGAACACCCATCACGCTCGCTCTTTCTCTTGATCCACACTAGAGACTTGGGATTCTCTCCCTCTCTCCACCCGTTTGTGTACCCCTACACTGTGCGAATAAACACGAGCTCTACACGAACTGGACGTAGGACACATTACCTATAAATCTCGTGTCTCCTTTTGCATAACCATCCGTGATCTGACGCACAAATCACATAATTTACTAGCTGGTGAGATCGAACACCGACAACTATTCAAGCACCAATTGCCACCTAGTTTGACAATCTAAACAGCCTACCAACAGTTAATATGAACACGTGAGTTAGAAAATGCAAACCTCTGTTTGAACGTATTGACCAATTTCACCTTCCAATTCCCTATTCATTCGTCATATTTTCTCTCACAACATGCGGTCTAATGCACTATTCTATCACTATTCCAGCACTACTGAAGCACCAATTTTCACCTAATTTGACAATCTAAACGGCCTACCAGCCGTTAAAATGAATATTTAGAAAATGCAAGCCTCTGTTTCAACGTGTTGAATCACATCTCCACTGCCAGCATGCAAACCGGCCGGGATGGGTACATATATACTACACGTATTCTTGCTTCTTCATGGACCAGCACAAGGGGCTTCGGATCATTTCGCATGTCATATACGTGTTTAATACTGACAACACGTACGTACTGCAGTTTGCACGTGGCCATGAATAACTCAAGATCTCATATTATTCAGTTGTGTTCTCACTCTCAAAGAAAATCCAAAGAAATGTTGCGTGTATAACAATTGGAACATCAGAAGAGCTCCAACCAAACATCATATTAATTCTAGCTGAGCTAATGAATTAAACTCCATGCACGCGACTCCATATTGACCATATAGGTTGCCAGCCTCCTGTCGTCGTGTATTAGAGACTTCACATATATATTTATTTACTCAAAGAATCCATCAAACGTAGCGTCCTTTCCTCATCATTTCCACAAATTCTTCATAGTCAATTCTCCCATCCTGCGAATTCCGTGTGGGGCAATGATTAATTATGTGCGAACTGAACTACTTAGTGGGAGGAAATATGAATGTTCACCTTATCTTGATCAACTTCATCCAGTACTTGTTCAATGCTTGCCTCATCACGCATTCCACACTCTGCCATGGCTTGCTCCAGTTCATCTCTTGTTATGTACCTACAGTCATTAATGTTGTACACCCAATTATATCAAACCTTCAACAACGAATACAGATGAATTAATGTTGTATGATAAGGTTAAATGGTCATTCCTTCAACAAACACTACGGATGAAACTATGAAAGGATTCTCTTCTAAATGGTGTAGATGATGGATTGAAGGAATGGTTACCAGAGGTAGTGTCAGAGTTAAAGTCAATGTTGACGTTGGACACTAGTTTCGGACTAAACGTGGGCTCCACCAAGGAGATCCAATAATGTCTCCAATTTTGTTCAATATCGTTGCAGATATGTTGGTCATCTTAATTAAAAGAGCTAAAGACGATGGATAAATTTGAGGCATCATACCATACCTAGCAGATGATGGTCTTACAGTATGCGGATGATACCATCATTTTTATAGATCATGATATGGAGCAAGCAAAGAATATGAAACTTTTACTTTGTGCTTTCGAACAAATATTGGGATTAAAAATTAACTTTCATAAGAGCGAGATCTTCTGCTATAGTACAGAGAAAGAGTTCGAAGTTGAATACACATAACTTTTTGGCTGCAACGTTCTAGGGAATATCCTTAGATATTTGGTATCCCTATGCATCATAGAACTCTGTAATGCTGAACAGTAAAGTAGAGGAACGCTTTGAAAGGAAGTTGTCTTATTGGAAGGCCAAACATCTCTCGTAGGGGGCAGATTAGTGCGCCTTAACACGGTTCTTAGCAGCCTAACCATGTTTAAGATGTCCATCTTTGAAGTATCTAAAGGTGTGCTTAAAAATTAGATCAATACAGATCTAGATTCTTCTAGCAAGGAAGTTCAAATAAGCACAAATATCGACTTGCTAAGTGGGAAATCCTATGCGGCCCGAAAGAACAAGGAGGACTAAGTACGGTATTATAGGTCTAGAACTTCAAGAGAACGAGCCGTAGCTCGGTTGGCACGCGTTGCAGGTGAGCACGCTGCCGGCCAGCGTTCGATCCCTGGGATCGACGCTGGTTTCTCACCGGGGTTTATCCTTATAATAAATTTGCAGCCTCTCACATGTGGAGTGGAGCCACAAAGGGAATGCGACGCGCCCGTCTCCTACGAAGCCATGTAAAGTTCCGGTGATCTCCAGAAGGACGCGGAATTTGGAGGATGGTTTTTTGTGCTACAGGTTTAAGCCAACCAAGATCGATCCTTCATGTGTTTGGGAATTGGCTCTCTGTATAGATATAAAGAGTCAATCTTTCATCTTAGTTACCACAGTTGCATTTTGTTGGGCTATTTGGAGATACCGTAATGATATTATTTTTGACAAAACCAGATATTCTACATTTATGCAGGTGGTCTTCAGAGAGGCATTATGGCTACAATTACTTTTGGTCGCAGTTACAGCATGACGAATATGTGAAGGAGATGTTCATTAAACTTGGCTCCTATTTGGAAGTTATTGCTTTAGAACATGCCAATGGTGGATGGAAACACCACAATCGTTTGGCATAGATTTGGTCCCATGTTTTGTTCTCCTCTTTTTTATACCTACTTTCGAAACATGTATGAATTATGGATTGTGTACGTCTCTGACGTAGAGGCCGAACATTATATCCGTCATCTAAAAAAATGTATCAAACCTTCCATTTTCATAAATCAGTTTATATCAGAAAAAAGTAGAAAATAACAGTTTGTTGAGAATTGTTAATTTGTTATACTTGAGAAAAATGAGGGCGTGTAATTTGACTTTCGAGTTCTAGCATTGATCAATTCTTTAGTACTTTGTCAAGATGATGCATAAAGCCTAATTACGTTCTTGATTCAACATATAATTAATTTTACCTGTTGCCATCTTTGTCGAAGTATTGAAATGCACGGATTAAATCCATGTCATTTTCCACTTTATGTTTGTTCATCATGACAGTAAGGAACTCAGTGTAATCAATGCTGCCACTCTTGTCTAAATCAACCTGCACAGGAGTATGATTAATGAGGTATATTTCATACACTATACATGTGCTGAGACTGAACCAAAATGAGGAGATCTATCTTACTGCTTCCATAAGCTCCTGAGCCTCCGCTTCACTGATCTTTGATCCTAGTTTCTTCAGCCCTTCCTTCAATTCATCAACTGTGATTGTGCCACTCCTGTCGGTATCCATGTTATTGAACATTTGCTTCAATCCCTTGATTTCATCGGGCGATAAGTTCTCCGCTATTACCTTAATTATGACGAAATGAGAGACTCAGTCAACTTAATTGGATTGAGGCGAAGTACTAAATATTCTTATTAAAGAGGGTGTACCTTGAGTGCTAATTGCTTTAACTTGTTCATTGCCTTAAATTGCTTCATTCTTGATAGAAGTGCGTTGTCGCTAGGTTTGTCTGGTGCACCTTCTTTGAGCCATGGATGTTCTACACGTTGTTGGAATATAATTTGATGAACTTTACATCCATAGATTGAAATACGTACGTGGCAAATCTAGTTAAGAGTGGTACCTAGAGCCTGTGCTGCTGTTATACGCCTTTTGGGATCTCTATTCAACAGCCTCCTGATAAGGTCCTTGGCACTTTCAGAGATGGAGGGCCACGGGGTGCTCGTTAAATCAAGTTCGCTACTCAATATAGCATCAAATATGCCTTTCTCTGTTTCTGCTCAGATATTCAATGAAATTGTGGCACTCAGCATTATCCGACTGCAAGTAATGTGGTGTGCTAGGATGAAGAGATTTGAGTATTCACCTGCCCAGAATGGCGGTGAGCCGCTTAGAAGAATGTACAATATCACTCCAGCGCTCCAGACATCAATTTCTTTCCCATAATTTCGCTGCAGTACCTCCGGCGCCATATAGTATGCCGATCCCACAATGTCCTTGTAAACTTTACCTGCATTTGTTAGGGGAATTACTGTACAATGATCAGGTAAAGGACTCTGGCGTCTGAAAATACGTTTCTCTGATGTATCGCGACAGGTTGTGTGAATGGTTTTCCAGCTTACCGAAATTAAATCATCTAAAAAAAAGTCCTACTGAAACTATAATCGTCTTGAACGAACCTTCTTCGATGAAGACCGATTGGATGAAATCAGTGACCTTGAGCGGCGCGTCGTCGGCTGGGCTGGCGAGCAGGAGGTTCTCTGGCTTGAGGTGGCGATGCATGACCCCCATGAAGTGGCAGACGTGCACGATGCCGACGATGTCGCGGAACACGGCAGCGGCCTGGCGCTCCGAATAGCTCCCTTTGGCGGTGATGCGGTCGAAGAGCTCTCCGCCGGAGCACAACTCCATGACAAGGTGGACGTGCTCGCTGTCCTCGAAGGCGCCCTTGAACTCGACGACGTTGGGCTGGCCGCTGAGGTGCTGCCGGACGGCGATCTCCCGGCGCATGTCCTCGACGTCGGCGCGGCGCACCAGCTTGCGCTTGGCCACGGACTTGCACGCGTACTTGAGCCCCGTCGCTCGCTCCGTGCACAGGTATGTGGTCCCGAACTGCCCGCTCCCCAGCTTCCGCTGCAGGTGGAACATAGTCCGCACATCCACCATGGGTCGCTGCAGAACCGGGCCGATCTCGCCTATCGAACAATTTAAATAAAATCATATACTACTGTTTACAAGAATGCAGAGTTGATTCTAATGATGCTAATAATGTTATATAGCAATGCCATCAAAAATAGATTTTGTGCAGTGACAGCATGACAGGTACCTTTCCAAAACGTGTCGCTGTTTGTTTCTTTTTTGCGAGGGTCACTGTTTGTTTCATCTTCTTCATCTTTGGATTGTCGACGTCGTGCCTCAAAAAAGTCAGCCGCTCTTTGCCTATACGAATCTTGCTCGGAGTAGTGCCCATGAAACAACGCTGTTGCCAAAAGCCATATGACGGTAATGAACTCGCCGCTTCCATTGTTGAGTCGCCTAGCATGCGAATCCCTGCTGCAGTAGTGTGCGGCGTAGCTCAGTTTCTGCACCCACACCCCGAAAACAACATGCAGCACGTCCGTCATGTCAGACCAGTCCTTGCTTAGCAGCTGATTGGCAAGTTTTGCTCCAGGATCAAGGAAATATGGAAAATCCCCGTAATCAGGTATTACTTTATCTGATCTTATATGTTCAAACATCCGACGGTCACCAAGAGATAGCAGGGAACCCAGTTTTCGCCTGGCAGTGGCACTAAGATACAATCTGGACCTAACAGGGCTGGGCAGCATGTAGGGGTGCTCCACAAGGAGGAACATCATGTAGTTGGAGACTGTCTTTATAGCCTCCACATAGTGCTCATTTTCCGCCCCGTGTTCTTGCACATAGAAAAACAGGAATATGTCGGTAGCAAAGTGCCAGAAAAGGATGCTTTCGTCGAACTCAATGCCGGCTGTCCATGTAATCGTCTCCAAGCCTCCATCCCCTTGGCGCTTCAGCTCGAACTGGCCGCCACGATAGCTCATCATCATGTCCTCGTCCCCTTCACATGCTTTCACGAGCCTAAGCAGCTCTGTCAGCACCAACTCCTTAGTTTTTGGGGAAATGCTGTCGCCACTGTTTCTCAAGAAGGATAACGTTCTGCTGCTGAGACGTGTTGCTTTGCCTCTGATGGAGTCCTCCAGAAGGTTATGACGTCCAATACAGCCTGACCATGTTCTCATGAGCTGTGCTGCCTTTACATGCCGCCGAAGAGATACGAGTAGCCGATGTAGCCGGTCCCATCTTCTAGCCTTCAGCGCTGCACATGTCCATGTTGACATCAATATCTGCAGAACCGATGCCACCTCCAAGAGGAGTGCCCCAATGAGCAACACATAAGTGGTGGCGGCATCTATTCTGTTGTAATCATTTTTGCTAGCGCTGAACTGGAACAGCAAGCATGCAGTGACCGTGCCAAGTACTGAAAAGGCACGGATGCAGAACCCGTGCCATGTGTAGACCACTGTAGCCTTGGTGTAAAAGATGTCATACATCAAGGAGAGCTGCATCTCAATCAACTCATACATCTTCTTCTTATCATAAAAAAGCCTTGCAGCCCCAAACTGGAATTCTGATGGCCAGATTTTGTAATCAACGAACTGACCCATGCAAATGTAGAGCATGTCATGAGCACCCTGCAGCATGACTTCAGCATCCAGCACCTCAACTGTTCGTGCTGGGTGAGAGTAAGACCCTTTCTTATTCTCCAGCTTCACACTGTCCAGGAACTTGCTGACGCTGTCCAGGTTTGCAGCCTTGAGTGACTGTACCCTCTCCCCGTACTTGATAACACCAATGGAGAACATCAGGATTGCCGCCGACATGAAGGCTGCCCCACTGCCGGCAAGATATTTGTATAGAACATAGGTCACTCCTACAGCCTGTATAACAAGAGTTTGCAGGTGGCGCAGCCAGAGATTATTGTCCTCCATGGCGTAGGCAGTAATAGTGTCCTGGCCACCGAGATGCACCAGGAGGAATGATGCCCAGAATGCCATGAACTGCTGGTGCTCGCGTAACTTGTAGCCGATGGACATGTGGCCGAGGATGTATACCGCTACTGAATCAGCCAGCAGGTACGTTAACCAGAGGGTGATCCATAGCACGGTGGGGATATTGCGTCGACGAAGTCTGGCAAAGCTGAGCAGAAACACTTGCAGCGCCAAGCTGAAAACAACCAGGATCTGGACCTCCCACTCGTTCCACAGTGGCAGCACTCCAGCCATCAGCTGTATTTATATAGCCAATCGTTCAAACCTTAAGAATTAGGACAAACGAGTCAGTCATCAAAGACTACAGTGCGTAATAAAACTAAAGAAACAAGCAACCTGACAGTGCATGGTACGTACTGTTATAATTTAAGAATGCTACTATAAATTCAACTTTAATTATTATTAATATTTTATCTAATACCTCAAAAAGTATGCACATTTTTTATTTAATATTTTTTCAAGAAGCAAAGTAAAGCGAATTGAGGAACTATTTAGCTATTGGATCATAGTGGGAAGAAAATATGAATATTCGAGATTAAAATAGAATTTCAGCTAAACAATTGGAGGTAAAAAAAAGATTAGCCAAAGGTGGGTTCGTATATGTGTAGATTAGATCAGGCTATTCAACTAAACACATGAAGATGGAACAGAGAGGTAGACACTAGCTAGGGTTCCACAAATAGTAGTGATATTTCTTTCATAAAAGGATGCATGAAGAACAAAACTTGATGGTGTCTACTGCAGGCAAAACAATATTTCTTATAACAAAGAGATATGTTACATGAAGGTACGTACTACCTCAATGCAGATGCAATAATGTTTCGGTAGACACGAGCAGACGCAGGATACCTTGGACTATTCTTAATTGTTATCCTTCAGTGAAGACAGCATCCATCAAGCCTTGGGAGATGTTCTGGTTTAGCTGTCGGTGCAACTGTCACCTGCCTCTCGTGATCAGTTCAACCGACACTTGCCACGATTTGCATAGTAGTAGGAAATAAAAGAGAGAAAGGAAGGCTTGCTTTACCAACCCGGCCATGGCGTCAAATCAGAGCAAGGTATTGTTCGTGAATAACATGAGGATCGATGCTGCTCACAAAGCACGCCACATCTGATTCTGGAGAACCGCTCCAGTACTCCTCTTTTTAACTTTTAACACAGATTTTAAAGCAGCCCACCAACTAATTAATCATTTTTCTTAATTAATTTTCGCATGGGTCTCAAATGGGCCCGGCCCTAACATTGTCCAGCTCATGCGGGAAATCCTAAATATCTTCCGGAAGGTGGGATGATGTTGAAACTTCCAATACTTTAAGTTTCGTGCGACCAACCACGACCCTCGGATCCCACGTGCTAACCCTAGCCTTCTTCTCTCCCAACCCCCGCTGCCGGAGTCCGCCTGCGCCCGACCACCGACGGCTTCGCACACCCCGCGGCCGCCGCCCACTCCGCGAGCCCGCGGCTGCCCGACCGCCGCAGCTGGCCGCGCCCGAGGGGCCGCCACCGGCTCTGCGCGCCGCCCTGCCCGTGCGCCGCGCCGGAGCCTGCGAGCTCCGCGGTTATCCGTCCATGGCAGCGGGGCCCGAGCTCCGCCGCCGCGCGCCATGGCCGCGGGCCCGAGCTCGCGCCGCGCGCCATGGCCGCGCGCCCCGTGCACTGAAGTTAGGGAAGAAAGGAAAAAATGTTGGGGAAAAATGTTGCAATATTTTTGTAAAATGTTGACAAAAACATGTTAAAAGGTCAACATTTCCAAAAATGTTGAAACATTTTTCAAAATGTTGACGAAAACATGTTGAAAAAGCCAACATTTCTGAAAAATATTGGAACATTTCTTAAAAAGTCGGTATAAGTTAAAACTAAGAGACAAGAACACAGTAAATGGGGGATGGCGACTGAGGCGACCGAGGAGACGCTGCTGGTGACGGCGCCATGTCATCTCTAGGGCGGCGATCGCCGTGTTCATGTTCTCCTCGGCTACATGGCAGGCCTCTCTGATCTCGACTTCTCTCCGGGGCTTGAGTTTCAGCGGCTTGTTCATGAATGCTTCTCCTCTCCGGTTAGTTTTCCAATCCTCTCCTGCTGCTCGGGAGTTCTTTCTGGTTGTTACTTTTGGAAGATCGGCAATTCGGTTCAATGTGTTTCATCGCTCGGGCATGTGCTTTCGTTTTTCTCTGTTCTCTAAATTGGTGGGTTTCATGGTTTATAACCTCAAAGCTGTCAAGTGCAACAAGTTTGCGGTCTTTTTCGATCTCTGGGGAAATGGTGGTCCAAATTGGATTAAGGAACATTCCTTTTGGCTCAAGGAGATTGATTCTTCTTGGACGTATGTTAGTAAATCAAAGAGAAAATCTTTTGCTGAAGTTGTTAAGGAATCCAAATCCTTTCCATCCTCCAAACCCTCGGTTTTTTCTAGGCTTGATTTTGCCTCGGTGCTCGATCGTAATTTCATCCCTTCAAAGTTGCATTCTAAGCAAGCGAAGAACACAAATTCTCGTTCAAAATTCAAATCATCCAGCTCGTCCTGTGCTTTCTTCACGCCGGATGCTAAGGGATCGTCTAAGTTGTACGAGGGTTGCCGTGATTTTAGCTGTTTCCGTTGCTTGGCTCCGGGTCATACGGTGAAATTCTGTACCAATCAAGTTCGTTGTCGTTCTTGCTATCGTTACGGGCAAACGATGTACACGTGCCTTTCGAGGAAACCAGCACCTTCGTTTACCGGCCCAAGCAGGGGCCACAAAATCCGCCGCCTGGTGGCACTTCCATAAATGCTGAGCAGCCGCCTTGCTTCTCTCCCCTGGTTGCCGATTCATCTTCTCCCCTGCTACAGGAGTAAACCCCATCCTCCTTCTCAGCAGATTCACCCCTTCCATCCCCACCCATTGGCCCTGCGCCCATGGCGAACATCGCCATTGATCCCCGTCCTCATGCTCCGCGGGGTTTTGAGGTGATCCCTCATGACCCCGCAGATCCGCCGCGTCGTCTTTCGGTGTACCTCAGCGGGTACATGGATGCGCACAATGATGATGTCGCCATTGCCATGTTGGTGCCGGCAGTGGCCAAGGAGGACTTCAGCCCCATGTCTGCAGCTATCAAGAACTACTTCATCCAGACTCATCGTGTTCGGCTCCTGGAGGTACAACCCTGTGCGATTGGCGATTCTTATATCAGATTTGCTAGTGCTCTTGAGCGTGAGCGCTTCCTAGATGGTATCTATCAATTGACGCCAGATTATCAGATGCATTTTGTGAAACATGATGAGGGGGTCAATGCTCGTAGTCATGCTGCTGATCGGGAGGCTTGGGTCATGCTGCTTAACTATCCTCTGGATGCTAAGTCTAATACTCTAGTGGGTAAGGCAGTGACGGGTTTTGGTTTGCTGTGTTACTGGCATGATACTAACTACATGGCCAGGATTGTGGTTCGTGTGATTCTCAAGGAGGATGCACAGATCCCGCACAATGTCACTGTTTCTGTTGGAATGCCACCAACCATGAGATCCTGGACTTGCCTTGTTTTTGCTCTGAAGAGAAAGAATGTCACTCTGTTAGCTGACGAAGATGAGATGCCTGACTTTGGTCCACTGCATCCTTTGCCAGTTGGCCCTCCTAGGTGGATGGGGCCTAATCCTGTTGGTCACTCTTCTGTCTTGCAAGATCCTCCTATTGGTGATTATGTTGATGATGTTGTTGAAGGGGCTCAGAATCAGAATGCAGGCCAGTCTGATGGTGTTGAACAACAAGATGGTGATGCTAACAGTCAGGCTGCTGATCAGCCGGCTGAAGATGGTCAAGCAGAAGTTGATCTACCTTTTGAAGTTGCTGTTTAGGAGGATTTTGTTCAGTTAGACAATGTTCAGCTTGTAGATGTTGAGTCTCCTATTGTGGCTGAAGGCCTGTTGGTTATTGGGAATCCTATTGGTTCGTCCTGGTGCGGTTGTTGATGCCCCAGCTGTTTCTTTGACTGTGGCCAATGTTGTCTCTGGTGCTCAGGTGATTCCCATGCTAAAATTCAATTCAATTCCGTCACCTCTCTTTCATGAATCTTTCTTCAATCTTTCTGTATTTGAGGTGAACTTGGATACTTTAGTGCCATCTTACATATCTGATGACATTATTCTCCTTTTCCTGGCTTCTATTTCTTTGGAACCAGATGATCGTGTCAATTCTCCTCTAATTGGGCCTCTGCTCCCTCCCACTGGGCTTCCGCTGGTTCCATATGAAGATAGTGACGATGAGGAGGTGGTGGAGATCCTTGGCCCTATCACTCCTACCTCCAGGATGCGTCAGGCAAGCAGGATGAGGGAGTGTCTTGAAGCCTCCTTTCTTCGCCGTAGTAGGCGGCTCAATCCTGATTTGGGGGGTTTCTGTGATCGTGCGAGTGCCCAAGCTGCTGCGGTGGAAGAACCTCCTGTTCCTGCTGATACCTTGGTTGTAGCAAATGATCCTTCTCCCTACATGGCTGCTGCTATGGTGCCGTCCACCTCTGCACCTCGTCTTCCTTTGCCCACCATTCAAGGCATGGCGACGGGGTTCCTGAAGATGCAGCCTGAGGCTGTGTCTGCTGCTGCTCTTCTTGATCTTGATGATGATGATGAGGCCTAAATGGTCTTGTAATAGGGCTAGCTCTCACTTAGTAGCCCTCTGGCTGTTAGGAATATCTTTTGTGACTCAATCAGGTGCCTTTGTCTTTGGTTCCTGTAAACTTGTGAGCTTGGTTCCTGTGACCCCAAAACAGTTGGTGCTTTGCTTAAATCGGTTTGCTTGCTACTCGTGTGTTGACTGTTATGCTGTGCACTTCAGTGTTGATTCCTTTCCTATCTGTTATCATCATGAGTCAAACAAGAAGAATTAAAATCCTGGTCTGGAATGTAAGAGGTATCAATTCGCAGTCAAAATGGGATGCTATTAGAGATAAAATTGGGGAATATTCTCCCTTAATTGTTTGTCTTCAAGAGACTAAGCGAAGCTCCTTTGATTCTTCGTATTTGAGTAAATTCTTCCCCCGATTTTTGAGAAAATTTGAATTCTTTCCTTCAGCTGGTGCTTCAGGTGGCCCGGTTGAGGACCAGGTGTGTCTGAAGACCAGTGGAGGGTCGCTCCTTAGTGATGAGTGATTGACAACGTTGTGTGGACTGATGCTTGGCTAAGTGTGCAGGTACAGGTTGCGGTTTGACTCGTGTCGGTACAGGTGAAGAACAAGCGCGAAAGGCCTTAGCCGTGGTGGCCTTCGGGTGATGGAGAGGCAAGTAGGCTTGGTTCGATGGACCCGGTGGCCGATGGGGTCAAGTGCGAGCCGTGCGGTGCAAGACTGGCGGGCTGAAGTCGTGAACATGGGCCGGTGCAACGTAGCGGATGGAGCCTGAAGCTTGCACGCGGGGTTTGTTGGTTTGCCCACAAAACCATCGGTGGACGGTTTCTTGGTTTTGGCCGCAAAACCAAGTCCGGAGGCCCGAAGCGACGGAGACGGTGATCCGGGAGCTTCGGGAAGCTTCGAGGTGGGGGGCACGTGGCGTGATCGCGGGGCTTGCGTCGACGCTAAGCAAGGCCGCGGTGGAAGCGTGTCCGCTCGATGAAGACTTGACCAAAATTCCCCTGAGGGGTTGTATCTTCATTTCAAGTTGTAGGGGTAGCGTGGTCATTTACCTTCCTCCGATGGACTTTGTATAAATAGCGGAGAGGTGGATGGCATCTCTCTCTCTCTTGGACTCTAGGGTTTCATCCCCCGGTAGATTGCTCTGAACTGCTTCTTTTTCCTCTGCTTTCCTTAGGCTAGATTCTTGTATAGACTGTGACCTCTAGATGTATGGAAGCATTCGGCGTTGCGGTGATCTCCTAGTCCTCTGTGATTTTCTTATCATTTTCAGGGCTATTTTTGGGGAGTTTTGTCCTTCGCTTGATTCGGGGATTTGAGGGTGTTTCTTCTCGGATTTCTTTGAGGGGATCATGGGTGGATGCCTTGCGCATCTTTGTGTGTGATCTTGACCCCTCAAACGCCGGGAAAGGCCTTCGATTCGTGAGTTTTTGGCCGGAGTTCAAGTTCTTGGTGGTGGTTCGTGTGATCCGAGATTCCCGGTGATTTAGGGAGTTAGAGGTCGAGATTTTTGGGGCATAGCTTCATCTAGTGACGCTTCACATCTCCCCAAAGTCTTGTCTCAAGAGCTCTAGCCGTTTGGGAGATCCGGTGATGGATTTGGAGGGTTGACTTCGCAGGTCGGGCTGTTTTCTGCTCTGTTCGTGCCTTGCGGACAGTCCGCGTGCCTCGTGCGGACAGTCCGCGTGGCCTGGAACAATACAGGTGTTCTTCGTGTTCTTGCGCGTCCGCGTTTCGATCCGTTTCAGCCCTAGGGTTTTGTTGCAAGGAGTTTGGTGGACAGTCCGCGAGTCCTTCACGGATAGTCCGCGTGGCCGAGATTTTGTCTGGGGTGGAGCTGAGTTTGGCTGGGGTTTCCAGCGAGGTGGACGGACAATCCACGCTGCCTTCATGGACAGTCCGCAACACTGGCGGACAGTCCGCGTGGCTCAGCCGGACAGTCCGATTTTCTCGGTGCGTCTCTGGTGGTTCTGTTGCTTATTCCAGACAGTCCGAGCAGCACCTGCGGACAGTCTGCCGTACCCGAGCGGACGGTCCGCTCGTACTGCACGGACAGTCCGCACTGGCTTTTCCAGAATTGGCCAAGTGCTTTGATTCTTGTCTTGTGCTTCCACGATTTGTTTCAAGGCTTGTCTCTAGGACTTGTGGGCTTGTGTGTGCCTAGTCTAGAGCTTCTCTCATGTGTGCGAGTACTCAGAGTGGCAATCGGGGTATAGGCTGAGTTCGACCTTCGGGAAGAATTTTTTATCGGCTCCCATTCACTCCTCCCCTCTCTGGTCGTCTATTCGGTCCTTCAATTGGTATCAGAGCCGGTTACGGATCTTCTTGATTCTAACCAGTCTAAGATCCAAAGATGGGCGATTATGACAAGGGGTCGGGTCCTCCGCACTTTGATGGCAAGAATTACCCGATGTGGGAGAGGCGCATGGGCGCGTTTTTGCGAGGGAAGGGAACTCTGATCTGGGAGGTCACTCAGAATCCTCATTATGTCATCCCAGACAGTTTTCTGCTTCCAGGATCGCGGGACATGTGTGAGGCCAACAGTAAGGCCGTTGATTACTTGTTCCGTGCTCTCTGTGCCTCGGAGTTCGAGCGAGTGTACGGAGAGAATGTGGCCGGAAAGATTTGGCTCAAGTTGAGAAATGCTCATGTTGGCAATGCCCAAGTGCAAGCCCGTTTGTTTTCCACTTACCGGAGAGAGTACGAGAACTTCACTCATCTCCCCGGTGAGTCGACCGATGCTATGTTCCAGCGCTGCACTAGCATAGTCAACAACATGAGGGCCAATGTGACAGTGCTCCCATACACGGATCATGATCAAGCTATCAAGCTTTTGCATGCCCTGGATAGGTCTGTGTGGAGTGCCAAGGTCGAGGCCATTGAGGAGTCGAGCGTGTATGATACGCTGACGCTGGACGAGCTGTTCTCCAAGCTCAGGTCTTCAGAGGTTGATCGTGGCTTGAGAGCCAAGAGCGAGAGCCCCACTGATCCTCATAGTTTGGCTCTTGTCTCAGGATCAAGGTCTAACGCTAACTCTGGTTGTTTTTCTTGTCTTGTGTCTTTGCCAGATGAGGACTTTAAGGTGCTGAGCCAGGACGATCTCACTTTGTTGAGCAAGAGGTTTGGGCGGATGTACGAGAACCGCAAGAGTGCAAGGCGGAGCTCAGGAATGTGCTATCAGTGCGGAAAGCACGGGCACTTCATCGCCGAATGCCCTGAAGCCATGGAGATCAAGAACGACTACAAGGGTAAGCCCAAACACGACTACAACAAGCACCGCTCTAGGAACAACTACACAAGAACAAGAACAAGGGCGAGCGAAGACACAAGAAGAGTGGCGGGTACAAGAAGAAGACCGCTCGAGCAATGGTGGCCGGAGTGAGCGACATCGACTCGACATCAAGCGATGCTTCTTCTGACTCGAGCAGCGTGGAAGAGCAAGAAAGGGGCAAGGACAAGCGACACACGGGCAAGAACTTCACCGGCCTGAGCTTCATCGCACAAGGAGGCTTTTGTGGCATGGTGCACTCCAAGAAGGGTGGGAAGCATAGCTCGGATTCGAACTCCGACTCCGAGGAAGAGGTACGACACGATCCGAACTTCTTGCTAGAGGAGAATGCTAGGCTGAATGAGTTGCTTGATAACCGTGATGATGTGCTTAGAAAGACCAACAAGGAGAAGAGGGAATTTAGGTCTTTGTTGGGTTATGCTAAGGATAAGATAGCTGAGCTTGAATCCTTGCTTGTGGATGCTAGAAATGAGATAGGCTTTTTGAAATCTGCTCCTGTGGTGTCTGATGAGATTGACTGTGGTGATTGTTCAGTTTTTCTTGCTGATTTGACTGCTCTCAAGGAGAAGCATGCCTCTACTCTTGAGGAACAAGATGTGGTTAGGATTGAGTGTGATGAATTGAAATCTAGGCCAGCTTTGTTAGGTGCTTGTACCTCATGTCCTATGTTGCATGCTAGGCTAGATGAATCTCACACTAGAATAGTTTCTCTTGAGGCGGCATTGAAAGCTCCTCTTCCTACATCATGCTCTACCTGTGAATTGCATGCTTTGAAAAACATGAAACTTGCACACTATGTTGATCGTCTGCAGGATGAAAATGATGAATTGAGAAAAATGATGGGGTGGTTGTCTGGGTATGAGCCACAATTGAGTTTGATGTTGGCTCAGTTTAAGAGGTTTGATGGTCAGGCGTTGGGGGCTGACAAGTGTGGTGAGAAGAGTGGTGAGGGAGAAGAGAAAGCTGGAGAGATTCCTATTCCACCACATACCACACCGATGAACAAATTTGCACCCAAGCCAAACCACCTCAGAAACAAGCTAGACACAACCCCAGATCCACCAGTGTTCCCCTACAAATCTGAAAACTACCAAAAACCCATCAAGTTTGTGAGCACCCAGGGGAGTGTCTTTGGTGGGAAGTCTGGAGAGAAAGCTGGTGAGAAGCTTGTAGAGAAGCCACAGCCTAAGCCACAGCTGATCCACTTCCATTGTGAGTATTGTGGGAGGGATGGGCATAAGGATGAGTTCTGCTTTAGGAGGAAGAGAGATGAGAGGTTTGCTAGGGAGATGGCAAACAAGGATAGGTACCACCTTTCTTGTGGTGTGCCTGAGCCTCGTAGAGGGCCTCTACCTAGGGGTGAGGTGTATGTGCGTACAGTTCCCACTCGTGGAGGTGGAGGTGATTTTCCTCAGAGAGATAGGCGTGTTGGTTTTGGGCGTGGTGAGTTGGCTCGACGTGCTCCTTCTCGTGACCGTTATGAGTTTGGGAGGCACGATCGGAGCTTTGGGTCTCAGATGGACTATGGGCCACGTTTTCCCTCTCGTGGTGCGCGTACTCCTCCAGTGAGACGTGATAGGTCCTTTTGTGGTAGGCGTGAGAGGGCTCCGCCTAGAGGTTTCGGTAGGATGGACTTTGCTAACCCTTCTTTTGAGCAAATGGCTCGACACTGGTTTGACTCATTTGGTACTAACCCCAGTGTTGAGTCGCTTGCTCATTCTCGTTCTCGTTTTTTATTGCAGGTGGGAGGCTTGGAAGACTTTTGGTTGATCGACTCCGGATGCTCACGACACATGACCGGAGATCGTGGGTGGTTCTCCAGCCTCACCCCGGTGAGTACGAGGGAGTACATCACTTTCGGGGACAATGGGAGAGGACGAGTGCTTGCTGAAGATATGGTGAAGGTGAGTAGCAAAGTGACCTTAAGAAGTGTGGCTCTGGTCAAGTCACTTGGTTTTAACCTGTTGTCAGTATCTTAGTTACTTGACGAAGGTTTTGAGGTTCGTTTTAAGTTGGGTGCTTCTCGTGTGCTTGATTCTCGAGGCGATCTTGTCTGTACGATCGTCCCCGAGGGTCAAATCTTCCGTGCTGATTTTTCCCAGTCTGTTGGTCCTCCTCGATGCTTTGTTGCTGGCATTTTGGCTGAGCTTTGGAAATGGCATAGGAGGTTGGGACACTTGAGCTTTGAGTTTCTTTCCCGCTTGAGTGGTCTTGAACTTGTCCGAGGATTGCCTAAGTTGAAATTCGAGAAGGATTTGGTTTGTGCGTCTTGTCGGCATGGAAAGATGGTTGCTGCTTCTCACGCCCCTCTAACTGCGGTCATGACCGAGCGACCTTGTGAGAGCCAGGTGTGGTTCGAGGACCGGTGGATGGTCGCTTCCTGGTGTGATGAGTGATTGACAACGTGGTGTGGACTGATTCTTGGCTAAGTATTGCAGGTGCAGGTTGCGGCTTGACTGGTGCAGGTGCAGGTGAAGAACAAGCGTGAAAGGTCGTTGCCGGTGAGGCCTCCAGGTGTGGAGAAGACAAGTAGGCTTGGTTCGAGGGACCCGGTGGCCAGCGGGGTCAAGTGCGGGCCGCATGGTGGCAAGAACGGCAAGATGAAGTCATGGACGGTTTCTTGGTTGAGCCTCAAAACCAAGGTCGAGCCGGGACTACGTGGGAGCCGAGTCATGAGTGGTGATTGGCGGAGGCTACACCGAGTTCGCGGGGTTTCCGGTGGTTCACCAGAAAACCACTGGGTTCCTTGGTTGATCCACAAAGCCAAGACCGAAGAACCGAAGACGGAGGTGCAGCAGCTCCAGACCGGTCTGACCGGTGGGTCTGACCGGTCTGACCGGTGAGGAGCACCGGTCTGACCGGTGTGCGACGACGCAGTCCGGAATCTTCGAAGCGGAGGACACGCGTCGGGATCGCAAGACTTGCGTCGAGGCTAAGCAAGTTTGCGGTCGCTGGGCATCCGTCCGATGGTGCGAAGACAAAGACTTCCAATTTCGCCCTCGAGGGGCATGTATCCCTAGTTAGCTAGTAAGGGTATTTTAGTCTTTCGGTTGCCTCCATATAACCCAAGTGGTGAGAGGATGGCAGCCATCTCTTGGAACCCTAGCTCATTTGGTTTTCCTATTTTTCCTTCCTACTTTCTTAGGATTTTCGTAGGACTAGCTTGAGAGCTTCATGGTGAGATCTTGTGAGAGGGAAGGATGATCGGGCGGCAAGCTAGACCTTGTATGAACCTCTTTGGTATGTATAGATGATTCGGCGTGGTTCCTCAAGGCTTGGATGTGTCTTTCCCGTTTCTCCTTTTTGGTGATTTTCGGAGCCCTTTCTTGGCAATTTTCTTGGAGCGATTTCGAGGCCTTTCTCTTTGGGATTTGGTGGGGGATGTATGCATGAACCCTTCGTGGTTCTTTACCCTTTGATTCCCCTTCCAAATCCGTGAGCAAAGGGGCTCGATTTTGGGGTTTTCGTGGCTCTAGGGTTAGAGGCGTTCTTTGTGGGATTTCTTCGATTCCTCTTGATTTGACAAGTTTTGGTGGACCAAATCTTGGCTATGGAGTACCCATGAGGTGTTCCTACTATCCCCAAAGTCTTGTGCAAAACCGTGGAGCGGATCGGGAGATCGGGAGTTGGATTTGGAGGAGTTGACTCGCGGGCGCTGTTCATCCCGAGCTGCCCAGGCACGACCGGTCTGACCGGTGCTCTTGACCGGTCTGACCGGTGCTAGCCCTTGGTGGGTTTTTGTCTCGGGGAACAGCCTTGTCCGTGTGGTTTTGTCCCGTGATCCTGCTGATCAGTTCTTGGAGTGTTTGGAGTTGTTTTGCTAGGATTTGTGAGGGGTTCTTCTTCCTCACAGGTTGTGTTTCGTGGTGGTTTTTGTTCCAGGGCCTAGAGGATTCACTGAGGCTTCCTGGAACGTTTGCTGTGCGGCTGCTGTAGCCACCGGCCTGACCGGCTCTGTCCACCGGTCTGACCGGTGTCACCGGTCTGACCGGCGCAGGCCATCGGTCTGACCGGTGTAGCACAGGCAGCAAGCCGTGCAAGTTTCCGCTGTGTGTTTTGGTGAGTTTTGGCTAGGAAGGTTGAGTGTTGGTTCCTAGGACCAGTAGCACTCCAGTGGCTGCGTGGTCTTGACCAACTTGGGTAGTTGGATCGGAGACGTGAGTTGGAAGCCGTGTTCGTCTTGTTGGAGTTCTCATCTCCTTCGAGAAGAATTTTTATCGGCTCCCATTCACTCCCCCCCTCTCTGGTTCGCCTAATCGGTCCTTCAATTGGTATCAGAGCCGGTTCGGGTCTTTATTGACTCTTACCAGTCTAAGATCCAAAGATGGCGTACCAGGAACGGGGTTCGGGTCCTCCGCACTTCGATGGGAAGAACTACCAGATGTGGCAAAGGCGGATGGCGGCGTTCCTCCGCGGAAAGGGTCAGATCCTTTGGGATGTCACGGTGAACACAGCTTATGTTCATCCGATGAACTTCCTTGCTCCAGGATCGAGAGATATGTTCGAAGCCAACAACAAGGCTGTCGACTACTTGTTTCGTGCTCTGTGTCAGCCTGAATTCGATCGGGTTCAGACAGAGGACTTAGCTTGTAGGATTTGGGAGCAGTTGAAGGATGCTCATGCTGGGAATGCTCAGGTTCAGGCTTGGATGTACGCGACTTACCGGAGAGAGTACGAGAACTTCACTCATCTCCCCGGCGAGTCCGTCGATGCCCTTTTCCAGCGATTTACGGTCGTTGTGAACAACATGAGAGCCAATGTGGACGTCCTCCCATACAATGATCATGATAGAGCCGTGAAGCTCTTGCACTCGTTGGATCGTACCGTATGGGACGGGAAGTTTGAGGCTATTGTTGAGTCCGAGAAGTATGACACCTTGACGGTGAACGAGCTGTTCTCGAAGCTCAAGTCGGCTGAGTTGGACCGTGGTATGACAGCCAAGATCGAGAGCCCGACTGATTCTCATAGTCTCGCTCTCGTTAGTGGCAAAGGAGCCAAGTCTAATGCTAACGCATCCTCCAGGATGTACTCTTTGTCTTCTTTGATGTCTTTGCCAGACGAGGAGTTCGACGTGCTTGGAGAGGACGAGCTGGCGTTGCTGACCAGGCGGTTCGAGAGGCTGCACGAGAACCGGGTGAACTCAAGGAGGAACTCGAGAGCGTGTTTCAAGTGCGGCAAGACCGGACACTTTTTCGCCGAGTGTCCGAAGGTGAACAACCACGACAAGCACAAGTCCAAGGACAAAGGAAGAAGATCCAAGAAGAAGGAACATGAACATGGGAGGAAGACACGGACCCGAGAAAAGATCAAGAGATCGAGCGACATCGACTCCGACTCTGAGGATGTGTCATCAAGCTCGAGTGAAGAAGAAGAAGAAGAGGACAGCAAGAGGAAGCACATAAAGAAGAAGAAGGACTTCGGCAAGTACTTGAACAGCCTTTGCTGTACCGCAAGCAAGACTTCGAGAGGCTGCAACAAGAAGGATGGGCTATGCGGCATGGCACGCAGCTCCGGCAGCAAGAGAAGCCAGAAGAACGCCTCGGAATCAGACTCCGACTCCGAGGATGAGGTATGTGATGAGCTCTCTTCTTTACGCAAGGAGAATGAGGAGTTGGTTGACTTGCTTGATAATCGCGATCACATGCTTAGAGAGGCTAAGAAGCTTAGGAAGGAGCTTAGAGCGTTGCTTGAAGATGCTAGGACTAGAGTGGCTGAGCTAGAAACACAGGTTCTTGATGGCAAGCTTGAAATCGATTCGCTTAAGGCTAGCCCTGTGGTTTCTGATGAGATTGATTGTGCTGATTGCTCTGTTTTCCTAGCTGATTTGACTGCTCTTAGGGAAAAGCATGCCTCCAAGTGTGAGGAACTAGATGTGCTTAGGGTTGAGTTGGCTGAGCTGCAATCTAGACCCACTTTGCTTGGTGCATGTACTTCTTGCCCTGGTTTGCATGAAAAAATTGCTGAGCTTCGTTCTCGCATTGTTTCGCTTGAGGCTGATTTGAAAGTGCCTATTCCTACTGCTTGCTCTACCTGTGAATTACATGCTGTGAAGAATTTGGAACTTGCAAAATGTGTTGATCATTTGCAGGATGAGAACAGTAAGTTGCGTGAAGTGCTGAGTTGGTTGTCTAGTCAGGAACCTCAGCTTGGCATGATGATTGCCGGTTATAAGCGCTTTGATGGTTGGGCTTTGGGATCTGTTAAGTTTGGTGAGAGCAGTGGTGAGAGAGAAGGGAAATTTGGGAATATTCCAGTCCCACCACAACCCACGCCCAAAGACAAGTTTGCACCCAATCCAAACCAGTTGCTTAAACCGAGAGAAAAACCAAGTGAGAAGGCAAGTGAAAAGCCTAGTGAGAAACCAAGTGGGAAATCTAGTGAGAAGCCATGTGAAGAGCCTCACCCCAAGCCTAAGCTAAGACCAATCCGTTTCCATTGTGAGTTTTGTGGAAAGGATGGTCACAAGAGAGAGTTTTGCTATAAGAGAAGGAGAGAGGCGAGAATGGCTAAGGAGTGGGCAAACAAGGACAGGTACCACCTTTCTCATGGTGTGCCTGAGCCTCGTATGCCACTACCTAAGGGAAAGGGTGTTGTGCATACGGCTCCAGCATGGAGAGATAGGAGAACTTCAGGTGAAGGCAGGTTTACTGGCCGAGGGCCACCGGCCAGACCGGTCAGAGTGACCGGTCAGACCGGTGCTAGGCAGAGTGCTGGACGGTCTGGTTTTCGAGGCTGTGATGCTCGAGGGTTCAGCTCTTTCGGTCGTGGAACAGATGGTAGGCGTTTTGAGTCAAGTGGTGTTGAGTTTGCTGGACGTTCTCCACCTCGTGATCAATACGAGTTTGGGAGAGGTCGCAGCTTTGAGTCTCAGAGGGGCTACGGACCACGCTTTCCCTTTCGTGGTACCCGTACTCCTCCAGTGAGACGGGAGTGGTTTTCCCATGGTGGTTCCAGGTTTGATAGGTTTGATAGGATGGATCGCAGTTTTGATAGGCGCGGTAGGATGGATGTTGCTAACCCTACTTTTGAGGAGATGGCTCGGCACTGGTTTGACACTTTTGGTACTAACCCCAGTGTTGAGTCATTTGCTCGCTCTCGCTCTTGGTTTTGAGTTGCAGGTGGGAGTCCCGGAGAACATTTGGTTGATATCGGGGGTGGTTCTCCGGCCTCATACCCCGGTGATGATATGGAGGTACATCACTTTCGGGGACGGTGGACAAGGACGGGTGACTTCTGAAGAAATGATCAAGGTAAGTATTTTTGTGATCTTCAATTGTGTGGCCTTGGTCAAGCCACTTGGTTCGTTTTGCTCCTTGCCCTATCTCATGTATGTAAGGTGAGCTTTGTATGCTCTTTGACCTTAATGCATGAGTTTAGGGGGAGCCTGTGTGCTTAGTGTGCTCTTTGCTCTATCATGTGTACTAAGGGTGAGCTTTGTATGCTCTTTGGCCCTAGTGCATGTGTTTAGACGGAGCTTGTGAGTTTTGTTCTCCTTTGCTCTTTTGCCGGTGGTGTCGAGCCCTTTTTGCCTCCCCTCGAGGAGCCGGTCGTTTGTGAGCTTTGTGTGTGGGAGCTCCTTTGTAGCATATGTATAGCTTTCCTTTGTGCATTTCTTGCATTTTGGCATGGCATATGTAGCATGATGTATAGGCATCTTTGTATCTTAGGTTGCATGCATTTTGTATCATATGCATTGCTTAGGAAAGGCTTCTCCTATACACATTGTTCACCATGGAATGACATATATGTCTTTGTGAGCTAATTTGGTAAGCTATGGTTAGTTTGGCTTAGCTCTTGATAATCTTGGTTTGTATCCATGGTTGATGGCTATGTTTTTGAAAAATTTCATATATATGCTCTCTTGTGAGTAAATGCCTTTACATGATCTTGACTTGTTTTAGTGGCTTGGCTATGCTTAATTTGTGGTTGGATAGCTTATTTTGATCATATGGGGCCAAAGGCTCATTTGCCATCATGAATGTTTAGCCCCCATGCTTCATCTTGTGGAGGGGCATAAGTTCCTTTTTGTCGCAAAGACATTTCATGTACCAATTATAAATCTGAAAATGAAATGTAAATTGCTTGAAAAATGTGCTCCCATGTCATATGTGCTATTTTTAATTTGCTTTGGGTGCTAAATCGTTGCATGATGCCTACCAATGAGAAGTCTCATATATAGAAGTAGGCACATGGCTCGGTGGCTTTGACATGACATGAGGTGCTTGTGGGTGTTTATGATGGTCTTATGCTTAGAATGGTTGTCCTAGCATGAAGTTTGTGTGGCTTTGCCATTTTGACATGTTTTGCTCATGTTTAGGACTTTGCTCATGAGAGGGTAATTTTTCGCAAAATTGCTAAATTCTATCTTAGCTTCGCCCAATGGTTGTGAAACTTGGTGTTCATGAAGTTTATGTCTTTACGAAGCTATAGAGTATCTAACTTGCTCGTTTGGACATGTGTAGCATCCTATGTTGAATTTTGTCTATTTGAGAAGCTCTAGGTTGCATTTTTTGCATTTTTGGCTTGATTCATGCATTGTCAACAAGGGGGAGAAGTTTGAGCATGTTTTGGCCTACTGAATGCATTTGGAAGGTTTTCAGGTGGTTTCGAGCTATTTTTGGGCTCTGTTGTGCACCGGTCTGACCGGTTGAGGTCACCGGTCTGACCGGTCAGAGTGCTGGTCCTGTTCACATGTTGCCCACCGGTCTGACCGGTGGTGTCGACCGGTCTGACCGGTCAGAGCTGAGCTGTTGCAGCTGCTCTGTTTTGTGAAGTGGTTCGCATGCATTTGTCCAGGGGGAGTTGCATCGGTTCAGGGGGAGCTTGCATGTGTGCAGGGGGAGCTCTTTGTGGTTTTCGAGCTTTGGTTTGATGGTTTGTGCTCTTTGCTTGAGCATGTTTTGTCTCGGATGTGTCGAGCCGTTGCCCTTGCCTAAGGGGTCCGAGACTTGTCTTCTTCAAGTGATCTTGCTCTTTGCCTTTTCTTTGGCTTTCGATCGCTTGTTGGAGTTTCTTTTAGTCGTTTCTTTTCTTTTCCTTTTCTCTTGGTTACCAAAACGTGTGTGTTGTCAATGCACTCATCAAGGGGGAGATTGAGAGCCAGGTGTGGTTCGAGGACCGGTGGATGGTCGCTTCCTGGTGTGATGAGTGATTGACAACGTGGTGTGGACTGATTCTTGGCTAAGTATTGCAGGTGCAGGTTGCGGCTTGACTGGTGCAGGTGCAGGTGAAGAACAAGCGTGAAAGGTCGTTGCCGGTGAGGCCTCCAGGTGTGGAGAAGACAAGTAGGCTTGGTTCGAGGGACCCGGTGGCCAGCGGGGTCAAGTGCGGGCCGCATGGTGGCAAGAACGGCAAGATGAAGTCATGGACGGTTTCTTGGTTGAGCCTCAAAACCAAGGTCGAGCCGGGACTACGTGGGAGCCGAGTCATGAGTGGTGATTGGCGGAGGCTACACCGAGTTCGCGGGGTTTCCGGTGGTTCACCAGAAAACCACTGGGTTCCTTGGTTGATCCACAAAGCCAAGACCGAAGAACCGAAGACGGAGGTGCAGCAGCTCCAGACCGGTCTGACCGGTGGGTCTGACCGGTCTGACCGGTGGGTACCGGTCTGACCGGTGAGGAGCACCGGTCTGACCGGTGTGCGACGACGCAGTCCGGAATCTTCGAAGCGGAGGACACGCGTCGGGATCGCAAGACTTGCGTCGAGGCTAAGCAAGTTTGCGGTCGCTGGGCATCCGTCCGATGGTGCGAAGACAAAGACTTCCAATTTCGCCCTCGAGGGGCATGTATCCCTAGTTAGCTAGTAAGGGTATTTTAGTCTTTCGGTTGCCTCCATATAACCCAAGTGGTGAGAGGATGGCAGCCATCTCTTGGAACCCTAGCTCATTTGGTTTTCCTATTTTTCCTTCCTACTTTCTTAGGATTTTCGTAGGACTAGCTTGAGAGCTTCATGGTGAGATCTTGTGAGAGGGAAGGATGATCGGGCGGCAAGCTAGACCTTGTATGAACCTCTTTGGTATGTATAGATGATTCGGCGTGGTTCCTCAAGGCTTGGATGTGTCTTTCCCGTTTCTCCTTTTTGGTGATTTTCGGAGCCCTTTCTTGGCAATTTTCTTGGAGCGATTTCGAGGCCTTTCTCTTTGGGATTTGGTGGGGGATGTATGCATGAACCCTTCGTGGTTCTTTACCCTTTGATTCCCCTTCCAAATCCGTGAGCAAAGGGGCTCGATTTTGGGGTTTTCGTGGCTCTAGGGTTAGAGGCGTTCTTTGTGGGATTTCTTCGATTCCTCTTGATTTGACAAGTTTTGGTGGACCAAATCTTGGCTATGGAGTACCCATGAGGTGTTCCTACTATCCCCAAAGTCTTGTGCAAAACCGTGGAGCGGATCGGGAGATCGGGAGTTGGATTTGGAGGAGTTGACTCGCGGGCGCTGTTCATCCCGAGCTGCCCAGGCACGACCGGTCTGACCGGTGCTCTTGACCGGTCTGACCGGTGCTAGCCCTTGGTGGGTTTTTGTCTCGGGGAACAGCCTTGTCCGTGTGGTTTTGTCCCGTGATCCTGCTGATCAGTTCTTGGAGTGTTTGGAGTTGTTTTGCTAGGATTTGTGAGGGGTTCTTCTTCCTCACAGGTTGTGTTTCGTGGTGGTTTTTGTTCCAGGGCCTAGAGGATTCACTGAGGCTTCCTGGAACGTTTGCTGTGCGGCTGCTGTAGCCACCGGCCTGACCGGCTCTGTCCACCGGTCTGACCGGTGTCACCGGTCTGACCGGCGCAGGCCATCGGTCTGACCGGTGTAGCACAGGCAGCAAGCCGTGCAAGTTTCCGCTGTGTGTTTTGGTGAGTTTTGGCTAGGAAGGTTGAGTGTTGGTTCCTAGGACCAGTAGCACTCCAGTGGCTGCGTGGTCTTGACCAACTTGGGTAGTTGGATCGGAGACGTGAGTTGGAAGCCGTGTTCGTCTTGTTGGAGTTCTCATCTCCTTCGAGAAGAATTTTTATCGGCTCCCATTCACTCCCCCCCTCTCTGGTTCGCCTAATCGGTCCTTCAATTGGTATCAGAGCCGGTTCGGGTCTTTATTGACTCTTACCAGTCTAAGATCCAAAGATGGCGTACCAGGAACGGGGTTCGGGTCCTCCGCACTTCGATGGGAAGAACTACCAGATGTGGCAAAGGCGGATGGCGGCGTTCCTCCGCGGAAAGGGTCAGATCCTTTGGGATGTCACGGTGAACACAGCTTATGTTCATCCGATGAACTTCCTTGCTCCAGGATCGAGAGATATGTTCGAAGCCAACAACAAGGCTGTCGACTACTTGTTTCGTGCTCTGTGTCAGCCTGAATTCGATCGGGTTCAGACAGAGGACTTAGCTTGTAGGATTTGGGAGCAGTTGAAGGATGCTCATGCTGGGAATGCTCAGGTTCAGGCTCGGATGTACGCGACTTACCGGAGAGAGTACGAGAACTTCACTCATCTCCCCGGCGAGTCCGTCGATGCCCTTTTCCAGCGATTTACGGTCGTTGTGAACAACATGAGAGCCAATGTGGACGTCCTCCCATACAATGATCATGATAGAGCCGTGAAGCTCTTGCACTCGTTGGATCGTACCGTATGGGACGGGAAGTTTGAGGCTATTGTTGAGTCCGAGAAGTATGACACCTTGACGGTGAACGAGCTGTTCTCGAAGCTCAAGTCGGCTGAGTTGGACCGTGGTATGACAGCCAAGATCGAGAGCCCGACTGATTCTCATAGTCTCGCTCTCGTTAGTGGCAAAGGAGCCAAGTCTAATGCTAACGCATCCTCCAGGATGTACTCTTTGTCTTCTTTGATGTCTTTGCCAGACGAGGAGTTCGACGTGCTTGGAGAGGACGAGCTGGCGTTGCTGACCAGGCGGTTCGAGAGGCTGCACGAGAACCGGGTGAACTCAAGGAGGAACTCGAGAGCGTGTTTCAAGTGCGGCAAGACCGGACACTTTTTCGCCGAGTGTCCGAAGGTGAACAACCACGACAAGCACAAGTCCAAGGACAAAGGAAGAAGATCCAAGAAGAAGGAACATGAACATGGGAGGAAGACACGGACCCGAGAAAAGATCAAGAGATCGAGCGACATCGACTCCGACTCTGAGGATGTGTCATCAAGCTCGAGTGAAGAAGAAGAAGAAGAGGACAGCAAGAGGAAGCACATAAAGAAGAAGAAGGACTTCGGCAAGTACTTGAACAGCCTTTGCTGTACCGCAAGCAAGACTTCGAGAGGCTGCAACAAGAAGGATGGGCTATGCGGCATGGCACGCAGCTCCGGCAGCAAGAGAAGCCAGAAGAACGCCTCGGAATCAGACTCCGACTCCGAGGATGAGGTATGTGATGAGCTCTCTTCTTTACGCAAGGAGAATGAGGAGTTGGTTGACTTGCTTGATAATCGCGATCACATGCTTAGAGAGGCTAAGAAGCTTAGGAAGGAGCTTAGAGCGTTGCTTGAAGATGCTAGGACTAGAGTGGCTGAGCTAGAAACACAGGTTCTTGATGGCAAGCTTGAAATCGATTCGCTTAAGGCTAGCCCTGTGGTTTCTGATGAGATTGATTGTGCTGATTGCTCTGTTTTCCTAGCTGATTTGACTGCTCTTAGGGAAAAGCATGCCTCCAAGTGTGAGGAACTAGATGTGCTTAGGGTTGAGTTGGCTGAGCTGCAATCTAGACCCACTTTGCTTGGTGCATGTACTTCTTGCCCTGGTTTGCATGAAAAAATTGCTGAGCTTCGTTCTCGCATTGTTTCGCTTGAGGCTGATTTGAAAGTGCCTATTCCTACTGCTTGCTCTACCTGTGAATTACATGCTGTGAAGAATTTGGAACTTGCAAAATGTGTTGATCATTTGCAGGATGAGAACAGTAAGTTGCGTGAAGTGCTGAGTTGGTTGTCTAGTCAGGAACCTCAGCTTGGCATGATGATTGCCGGTTATAAGCGCTTTGATGGTTGGGCTTTGGGATCTGTTAAGTTTGGTGAGAGCAGTGGTGAGAGAGAAGGGAAATTTGGGAATATTCCAGTCCCACCACAACCCACGCCCAAAGACAAGTTTGCACCCAATCCAAACCAGTTGCTTAAACCGAGAGAAAAACCAAGTGAGAAGGCAAGTGAAAAGCCTAGTGAGAAACCAAGTGGGAAATCTAGTGAGAAGCCATGTGAAGAGCCTCACCCCAAGCCTAAGCTAAGACCAATCCGTTTCCATTGTGAGTTTTGTGGAAAGGATGGTCACAAGAGAGAGTTTTGCTATAAGAGAAGGAGAGAGGCGAGAATGGCTAAGGAGTGGGCAAACAAGGACAGGTACCACCTTTCTCATGGTGTGCCTGAGCCTCGTATGCCACTACCTAAGGGAAAGGGTGTTGTGCATACGGCTCCAGCATGGAGAGATAGGAGAACTTCAGGTGAAGGCAGGTTTACTGGCCGAGGGCCACCGGCCAGACCGGTCAGAGTGACCGGTCAGACCGGTGCTAGGCAGAGTGCTGGACGGTCTGGTTTTCGAGGCTGTGATGCTCGAGGGTTCAGCTCTTTCGGTCGTGGAACAGATGGTAGGCGTTTTGAGTCAAGTGGTGTTGAGTTTGCTGGACGTTCTCCACCTCGTGATCAATACGAGTTTGGGAGAGGTCGCAGCTTTGAGTCTCAGAGGGGCTACGGACCACGCTTTCCCTTTCGTGGTACCCGTACTCCTCCAGTGAGACGGGAGTGGTTTTCCCATGGTGGTTCCAGGTTTGATAGGTTTGATAGGATGGATCGCAGTTTTGATAGGCGCGGTAGGATGGATGTTGCTAACCCTACTTTTGAGGAGATGGCTCGGCACTGGTTTGACACTTTTGGTACTAACCCCAGTGTTGAGTCATTTGCTCGCTCTCGCTCTTGGTTTTGAGTTGCAGGTGGGAGTCCCGGAGAACATTTGGTTGATATCGGGGGTGGTTCTCCGGCCTCATACCCCGGTGATGATATGGAGGTACATCACTTTCGGGGACGGTGGACAAGGACGGGTGACTTCTGAAGAAATGATCAAGGTAAGTATTTTTGTGATCTTCAATTGTGTGGCCTTGGTCAAGCCACTTGGTTCGTTTTGCTCCTTGCCCTATCTCATGTATGTAAGGTGAGCTTTGTATGCTCTTTGACCTTAATGCATGAGTTTAGGGGGAGCCTGTGTGCTTAGTGTGCTCTTTGCTCTATCATGTGTACTAAGGGTGAGCTTTGTATGCTCTTTGGCCCTAGTGCATGTGTTTAGACGGAGCTTGTGAGTTTTGTTCTCCTTTGCTCTTTTGCCGGTGGTGTCGAGCCCTTTTTGCCTCCCCTCGAGGAGCCGGTCGTTTGTGAGCTTTGTGTGTGGGAGCTCCTTTGTAGCATATGTATAGCTTTCCTTTGTGCATTTCTTGCATTTTGGCATGGCATATGTAGCATGATGTATAGGCATCTTTGTATCTTAGGTTGCATGCATTTTGTATCATATGCATTGCTTAGGAAAGGCTTCTCCTATACACATTGTTCACCATGGAATGACATATATGTCTTTGTGAGCTAATTTGGTAAGCTATGGTTAGTTTGGCTTAGCTCTTGATAATCTTGGTTTGTATCCATGGTTGATGGCTATGTTTTTGAAAAATTTCATATATATGCTCTCTTGTGAGTAAATGCCTTTACATGATCTTGACTTGTTTTAGTGGCTTGGCTATGCTTAATTTGTGGTTGGATAGCTTATTTTGATCATATGGGGCCAAAGGCTCATTTGCCATCATGAATGTTTAGCCCCCATGCTTCATCTTGTGGAGGGGCATAAGTTCCTTTTTGTCGCAAAGACATTTCATGTACCAATTATAAATCTGAAAATGAAATGTAAATTGCTTGAAAAATGTGCTCCCATGTCATATGTGCTATTTTTAATTTGCTTTGGGTGCTAAATCGTTGCATGATGCCTACCAATGAGAAGTCTCATATATAGAAGTAGGCACATGGCTCGGTGGCTTTGACATGACATGAGGTGCTTGTGGGTGTTTATGATGGTCTTATGCTTAGAATGGTTGTCCTAGCATGAAGTTTGTGTGGCTTTGCCATTTTGACATGTTTTGCTCATGTTTAGGACTTTGCTCATGAGAGGGTAATTTTTCGCAAAATTGCTAAATTCTATCTTAGCTTCGCCCAATGGTTGTGAAACTTGGTGTTCATGAAGTTTATGTCTTTACGAAGCTATAGAGTATCTAACTTGCTCGTTTGGACATGTGTAGCATCCTATGTTGAATTTTGTCTATTTGAGAAGCTCTAGGTTGCATTTTTTGCATTTTTGGCTTGATTCATGCATTGTCAACAAGGGGGAGAAGTTTGAGCATGTTTTGGCCTACTGAATGCATTTGGAAGGTTTTCAGGTGGTTTCGAGCTATTTTTGGGCTCTGTTGTGCACCGGTCTGACCGGTTGAGGTCACCGGTCTGACCGGTCAGAGTGCTGGTCCTGTTCACATGTTGCCCACCGGTCTGACCGGTGGTGTCGACCGGTCTGACCGGTCAGAGCTGAGCTGTTGCAGCTGCTCTGTTTTGTGAAGTGGTTCGCATGCATTTGTCCAGGGGGAGTTGCATCGGTTCAGGGGGAGCTTGCATGTGTGCAGGGGGAGCTCTTTGTGGTTTTCGAGCTTTGGTTTGATGGTTTGTGCTCTTTGCTTGAGCATGTTTTGTCTCGGATGTGTCGAGCCGTTGCCCTTGCCTAAGGGGTCCGAGACTTGTCTTCTTCAAGTGATCTTGCTCTTTGCCTTTTCTTTGGCTTTCGATCGCTTGTTGGAGTTTCTTTTAGTCGTTTCTTTTCTTTTCCTTTTCTCTTGGTTACCAAAACGTGTGTGTTGTCAATGCACTCATCAAGGGGGAGATTGAGAGCCAGGTGTGGTTCGAGGACCGGTGGATGGTCGCTTCCTGGTGTGATGAGTGATTGACAACGTGGTGTGGACTGATTCTTGGCTAAGTATTGCAGGTGCAGGTTGCGGCTTGACTGGTGCAGGTGCAGGTGAAGAACAAGCGTGAAAGGTCGTTGCCGGTGAGGCCTCCAGGTGTGGAGAAGACAAGTAGGCTTGGTTCGAGGGACCCGGTGGCCAGCGGGGTCAAGTGCGGGCCGCATGGTGGCAAGAACGGCAAGATGAAGTCATGGACGGTTTCTTGGTTGAGCCTCAAAACCAAGGTCGAGCCGGGACTACGTGGGAGCCGAGTCATGAGTGGTGATTGGCGGAGGCTACACCGAGTTCGCGGGGTTTCCGGTGGTTCACCAGAAAACCACTGGGTTCCTTGGTTGATCCACAAAGCCAAGACCGAAGAACCGAAGACGGAGGTGCAGCAGCTCCAGACCGGTCTGACCGGTGGGTCTGACCGGTCTGACCGGTGGGTACCGGTCTGACCGGTGAGGAGCACCGGTCTGACCGGTGTGCGACGACGCAGTCCGGAATCTTCGAAGCGGAGGACACGCGTCGGGATCGCAAGACTTGCGTCGAGGCTAAGCAAGTTTGCGGTCGCTGGGCATCCGTCCGATGGTGCGAAGACAAAGACTTCCAATTTCGCCCTCGAGGGGCATGTATCCCTAGTTAGCTAGTAAGGGTATTTTAGTCTTTCGGTTGCCTCCATATAACCCAAGTGGTGAGAGGATGGCAGCCATCTCTTGGAACCCTAGCTCATTTGGTTTTCCTATTTTTCCTTCCTACTTTCTTAGGATTTTCGTAGGACTAGCTTGAGAGCTTCATGGTGAGATCTTGTGAGAGGGAAGGATGATCGGGCGGCAAGCTAGACCTTGTATGAACCTCTTTGGTATGTATAGATGATTCGGCGTGGTTCCTCAAGGCTTGGATGTGTCTTTCCCGTTTCTCCTTTTTGGTGATTTTCGGAGCCCTTTCTTGGCAATTTTCTTGGAGCGATTTCGAGGCCTTTCTCTTTGGGATTTGGTGGGGGATGTATGCATGAACCCTTCGTGGTTCTTTACCCTTTGATTCCCCTTCCAAATCCGTGAGCAAAGGGGCTCGATTTTGGGGTTTTCGTGGCTCTAGGGTTAGAGGCGTTCTTTGTGGGATTTCTTCGATTCCTCTTGATTTGACAAGTTTTGGTGGACCAAATCTTGGCTATGGAGTACCCATGAGGTGTTCCTACTATCCCCAAAGTCTTGTGCAAAACCGTGGAGCGGATCGGGAGATCGGGAGTTGGATTTGGAGGAGTTGACTCGCGGGCGCTGTTCATCCCGAGCTGCCCAGGCACGACCGGTCTGACCGGTGCTCTTGACCGGTCTGACCGGTGCTAGCCCTTGGTGGGTTTTTGTCTCGGGGAACAGCCTTGTCCGTGTGGTTTTGTCCCGTGATCCTGCTGATCAGTTCTTGGAGTGTTTGGAGTTGTTTTGCTAGGATTTGTGAGGGGTTCTTCTTCCTCACAGGTTGTGTTTCGTGGTGGTTTTTGTTCCAGGGCCTAGAGGATTCACTGAGGCTTCCTGGAACGTTTGCTGTGCGGCTGCTGTAGCCACCGGCCTGACCGGCTCTGTCCACCGGTCTGACCGGTGTCACCGGTCTGACCGGCGCAGGCCATCGGTCTGACCGGTGTAGCACAGGCAGCAAGCCGTGCAAGTTTCCGCTGTGTGTTTTGGTGAGTTTTGGCTAGGAAGGTTGAGTGTTGGTTCCTAGGACCAGTAGCACTCCAGTGGCTGCGTGGTCTTGACCAACTTGGGTAGTTGGATCGGAGACGTGAGTTGGAAGCCGTGTTCGTCTTGTTGGAGTTCTCATCTCCTTCGAGAAGAATTTTTATCGGCTCCCATTCACTCCCCCCCTCTCTGGTTCGCCTAATCGGTCCTTCAATTGGTATCAGAGCCGGTTCGGGTCTTTATTGACTCTTACCAGTCTAAGATCCAAAGATGGCGTACCAGGAACGGGGTTCGGGTCCTCCGCACTTCGATGGGAAGAACTACCAGATGTGGCAAAGGCGGATGGCGGCGTTCCTCCGCGGAAAGGGTCAGATCCTTTGGGATGTCACGGTGAACACAGCTTATGTTCATCCGATGAACTTCCTTGCTCCAGGATCGAGAGATATGTTCGAAGCCAACAACAAGGCTGTCGACTACTTGTTTCGTGCTCTGTGTCAGCCTGAATTCGATCGGGTTCAGACAGAGGACTTAGCTTGTAGGATTTGGGAGCAGTTGAAGGATGCTCATGCTGGGAATGCTCAGGTTCAGGCTTGGATGTACGCGACTTACCGGAGAGAGTACGAGAACTTCACTCATCTCCCCGGCGAGTCCGTCGATGCCCTTTTCCAGCGATTTACGGTCGTTGTGAACAACATGAGAGCCAATGTGGACGTCCTCCCATACAATGATCATGATAGAGCCGTGAAGCTCTTGCACTCGTTGGATCGTACCGTATGGGACGGGAAGTTTGAGGCTATTGTTGAGTCCGAGAAGTATGACACCTTGACGGTGAACGAGCTGTTCTCGAAGCTCAAGTCGGCTGAGTTGGACCGTGGTATGACAGCCAAGATCGAGAGCCCGACTGATTCTCATAGTCTCGCTCTCGTTAGTGGCAAAGGAGCCAAGTCTAATGCTAACGCATCCTCCAGGATGTACTCTTTGTCTTCTTTGATGTCTTTGCCAGACGAGGAGTTCGACGTGCTTGGAGAGGACGAGCTGGCGTTGCTGACCAGGCGGTTCGAGAGGCTGCACGAGAACCGGGTGAACTCAAGGAGGAACTCGAGAGCGTGTTTCAAGTGCGGCAAGACCGGACACTTTTTCGCCGAGTGTCCGAAGGTGAACAACCACGACAAGCACAAGTCCAAGGACAAAGGAAGAAGATCCAAGAAGAAGGAACATGAACATGGGAGGAAGACACGGACCCGAGAAAAGATCAAGAGATCGAGCGACATCGACTCCGACTCTGAGGATGTGTCATCAAGCTCGAGTGAAGAAGAAGAAGAAGAGGACAGCAAGAGGAAGCACATAAAGAAGAAGAAGGACTTCGGCAAGTACTTGAACAGCCTTTGCTGTACCGCAAGCAAGACTTCGAGAGGCTGCAACAAGAAGGATGGGCTATGCGGCATGGCACGCAGCTCCGGCAGCAAGAGAAGCCAGAAGAACGCCTCGGAATCAGACTCCGACTCCGAGGATGAGGTATGTGATGAGCTCTCTTCTTTACGCAAGGAGAATGAGGAGTTGGTTGACTTGCTTGATAATCGCGATCACATGCTTAGAGAGGCTAAGAAGCTTAGGAAGGAGCTTAGAGCGTTGCTTGAAGATGCTAGGACTAGAGTGGCTGAGCTAGAAACACAGGTTCTTGATGGCAAGCTTGAAATCGATTCGCTTAAGGCTAGCCCTGTGGTTTCTGATGAGATTGATTGTGCTGATTGCTCTGTTTTCCTAGCTGATTTGACTGCTCTTAGGGAAAAGCATGCCTCCAAGTGTGAGGAACTAGATGTGCTTAGGGTTGAGTTGGCTGAGCTGCAATCTAGACCCACTTTGCTTGGTGCATGTACTTCTTGCCCTGGTTTGCATGAAAAAATTGCTGAGCTTCGTTCTCGCATTGTTTCGCTTGAGGCTGATTTGAAAGTGCCTATTCCTACTGCTTGCTCTACCTGTGAATTACATGCTGTGAAGAATTTGGAACTTGCAAAATGTGTTGATCATTTGCAGGATGAGAACAGTAAGTTGCGTGAAGTGCTGAGTTGGTTGTCTAGTCAGGAACCTCAGCTTGGCATGATGATTGCCGGTTATAAGCGCTTTGATGGTTGGGCTTTGGGATCTGTTAAGTTTGGTGAGAGCAGTGGTGAGAGAGAAGGGAAATTTGGGAATATTCCAGTCCCACCACAACCCACGCCCAAAGACAAGTTTGCACCCAATCCAAACCAGTTGCTTAAACCGAGAGAAAAACCAAGTGAGAAGGCAAGTGAAAAGCCTAGTGAGAAACCAAGTGGGAAATCTAGTGAGAAGCCATGTGAAGAGCCTCACCCCAAGCCTAAGCTAAGACCAATCCGTTTCCATTGTGAGTTTTGTGGAAAGGATGGTCACAAGAGAGAGTTTTGCTATAAGAGAAGGAGAGAGGCGAGAATGGCTAAGGAGTGGGCAAACAAGGACAGGTACCACCTTTCTCATGGTGTGCCTGAGCCTCGTATGCCACTACCTAAGGGAAAGGGTGTTGTGCATACGGCTCCAGCATGGAGAGATAGGAGAACTTCAGGTGAAGGCAGGTTTACTGGCCGAGGGCCACCGGCCAGACCGGTCAGAGTGACCGGTCAGACCGGTGCTAGGCAGAGTGCTGGACGGTCTGGTTTTCGAGGCTGTGATGCTCGAGGGTTCAGCTCTTTCGGTCGTGGAACAGATGGTAGGCGTTTTGAGTCAAGTGGTGTTGAGTTTGCTGGACGTTCTCCACCTCGTGATCAATACGAGTTTGGGAGAGGTCGCAGCTTTGAGTCTCAGAGGGGCTACGGACCACGCTTTCCCTTTCGTGGTACCCGTACTCCTCCAGTGAGACGGGAGTGGTTTTCCCATGGTGGTTCCAGGTTTGATAGGTTTGATAGGATGGATCGCAGTTTTGATAGGCGCGGTAGGATGGATGTTGCTAACCCTACTTTTGAGGAGATGGCTCGGCACTGGTTTGACACTTTTGGTACTAACCCCAGTGTTGAGTCATTTGCTCGCTCTCGCTCTTGGTTTTGAGTTGCAGGTGGGAGTCCCGGAGAACATTTGGTTGATATCGGGGGTGGTTCTCCGGCCTCATACCCCGGTGATGATATGGAGGTACATCACTTTCGGGGACGGTGGACAAGGACGGGTGACTTCTGAAGAAATGATCAAGGTAAGTATTTTTGTGATCTTCAATTGTGTGGCCTTGGTCAAGCCACTTGGTTCGTTTTGCTCCTTGCCCTATCTCATGTATGTAAGGTGAGCTTTGTATGCTCTTTGACCTTAATGCATGAGTTTAGGGGGAGCCTGTGTGCTTAGTGTGCTCTTTGCTCTATCATGTGTACTAAGGGTGAGCTTTGTATGCTCTTTGGCCCTAGTGCATGTGTTTAGACGGAGCTTGTGAGTTTTGTTCTCCTTTGCTCTTTTGCCGGTGGTGTCGAGCCCTTTTTGCCTCCCCTCGAGGAGCCGGTCGTTTGTGAGCTTTGTGTGTGGGAGCTCCTTTGTAGCATATGTATAGCTTTCCTTTGTGCATTTCTTGCATTTTGGCATGGCATATGTAGCATGATGTATAGGCATCTTTGTATCTTAGGTTGCATGCATTTTGTATCATATGCATTGCTTAGGAAAGGCTTCTCCTATACACATTGTTCACCATGGAATGACATATATGTCTTTGTGAGCTAATTTGGTAAGCTATGGTTAGTTTGGCTTAGCTCTTGATAATCTTGGTTTGTATCCATGGTTGATGGCTATGTTTTTGAAAAATTTCATATATATGCTCTCTTGTGAGTAAATGCCTTTACATGATCTTGACTTGTTTTAGTGGCTTGGCTATGCTTAATTTGTGGTTGGATAGCTTATTTTGATCATATGGGGCCAAAGGCTCATTTGCCATCATGAATGTTTAGCCCCCATGCTTCATCTTGTGGAGGGGCATAAGTTCCTTTTTGTCGCAAAGACATTTCATGTACCAATTATAAATCTGAAAATGAAATGTAAATTGCTTGAAAAATGTGCTCCCATGTCATATGTGCTATTTTTAATTTGCTTTGGGTGCTAAATCGTTGCATGATGCCTACCAATGAGAAGTCTCATATATAGAAGTAGGCACATGGCTCGGTGGCTTTGACATGACATGAGGTGCTTGTGGGTGTTTATGATGGTCTTATGCTTAGAATGGTTGTCCTAGCATGAAGTTTGTGTGGCTTTGCCATTTTGACATGTTTTGCTCATGTTTAGGACTTTGCTCATGAGAGGGTAATTTTTCGCAAAATTGCTAAATTCTATCTTAGCTTCGCCCAATGGTTGTGAAACTTGGTGTTCATGAAGTTTATGTCTTTACGAAGCTATAGAGTATCTAACTTGCTCGTTTGGACATGTGTAGCATCCTATGTTGAATTTTGTCTATTTGAGAAGCTCTAGGTTGCATTTTTTGCATTTTTGGCTTGATTCATGCATTGTCAACAAGGGGGAGAAGTTTGAGCATGTTTTGGCCTACTGAATGCATTTGGAAGGTTTTCAGGTGGTTTCGAGCTATTTTTGGGCTCTGTTGTGCACCGGTCTGACCGGTTGAGGTCACCGGTCTGACCGGTCAGAGTGCTGGTCCTGTTCACATGTTGCCCACCGGTCTGACCGGTGGTGTCGACCGGTCTGACCGGTCAGAGCTGAGCTGTTGCAGCTGCTCTGTTTTGTGAAGTGGTTCGCATGCATTTGTCCAGGGGGAGTTGCATCGGTTCAGGGGGAGCTTGCATGTGTGCAGGGGGAGCTCTTTGTGGTTTTCGAGCTTTGGTTTGATGGTTTGTGCTCTTTGCTTGAGCATGTTTTGTCTCGGATGTGTCGAGCCGTTGCCCTTGCCTAAGGGGTCCGAGACTTGTCTTCTTCAAGTGATCTTGCTCTTTGCCTTTTCTTTGGCTTTCGATCGCTTGTTGGAGTTTCTTTTAGTCGTTTCTTTTCTTTTCCTTTTCTCTTGGTTACCAAAACGTGTGTGTTGTCAATGCACTCATCAAGGGGGAGATTGAGAGCCAGGTGTGGTTCGAGGACCGGTGGATGGTCGCTTCCTGGTGTGATGAGTGATTGACAACGTGGTGTGGACTGATTCTTGGCTAAGTATTGCAGGTGCAGGTTGCGGCTTGACTGGTGCAGGTGCAGGTGAAGAACAAGCGTGAAAGGTCGTTGCCGGTGAGGCCTCCAGGTGTGGAGAAGACAAGTAGGCTTGGTTCGAGGGACCCGGTGGCCAGCGGGGTCAAGTGCGGGCCGCATGGTGGCAAGAACGGCAAGATGAAGTCATGGACGGTTTCTTGGTTGAGCCTCAAAACCAAGGTCGAGCCGGGACTACGTGGGAGCCGAGTCATGAGTGGTGATTGGCGGAGGCTACACCGAGTTCGCGGGGTTTCCGGTGGTTCACCAGAAAACCACTGGGTTCCTTGGTTGATCCACAAAGCCAAGACCGAAGAACCGAAGACGGAGGTGCAGCAGCTCCAGACCGGTCTGACCGGTGGGTCTGACCGGTCTGACCGGTGGGTACCGGTCTGACCGGTGAGGAGCACCGGTCTGACCGGTGTGCGACGACGCAGTCCGGAATCTTCGAAGCGGAGGACACGCGTCGGGATCGCAAGACTTGCGTCGAGGCTAAGCAAGTTTGCGGTCGCTGGGCATCCGTCCGATGGTGCGAAGACAAAGACTTCCAATTTCGCCCTCGAGGGGCATGTATCCCTAGTTAGCTAGTAAGGGTATTTTAGTCTTTCGGTTGCCTCCATATAACCCAAGTGGTGAGAGGATGGCAGCCATCTCTTGGAACCCTAGCTCATTTGGTTTTCCTATTTTTCCTTCCTACTTTCTTAGGATTTTCGTAGGACTAGCTTGAGAGCTTCATGGTGAGATCTTGTGAGAGGGAAGGATGATCGGGCGGCAAGCTAGACCTTGTATGAACCTCTTTGGTATGTATAGATGATTCGGCGTGGTTCCTCAAGGCTTGGATGTGTCTTTCCCGTTTCTCCTTTTTGGTGATTTTCGGAGCCCTTTCTTGGCAATTTTCTTGGAGCGATTTCGAGGCCTTTCTCTTTGGGATTTGGTGGGGGATGTATGCATGAACCCTTCGTGGTTCTTTACCCTTTGATTCCCCTTCCAAATCCGTGAGCAAAGGGGCTCGATTTTGGGGTTTTCGTGGCTCTAGGGTTAGAGGCGTTCTTTGTGGGATTTCTTCGATTCCTCTTGATTTGACAAGTTTTGGTGGACCAAATCTTGGCTATGGAGTACCCATGAGGTGTTCCTACTATCCCCAAAGTCTTGTGCAAAACCGTGGAGCGGATCGGGAGATCGGGAGTTGGATTTGGAGGAGTTGACTCGCGGGCGCTGTTCATCCCGAGCTGCCCAGGCACGACCGGTCTGACCGGTGCTCTTGACCGGTCTGACCGGTGCTAGCCCTTGGTGGGTTTTTGTCTCGGGGAACAGCCTTGTCCGTGTGGTTTTGTCCCGTGATCCTGCTGATCAGTTCTTGGAGTGTTTGGAGTTGTTTTGCTAGGATTTGTGAGGGGTTCTTCTTCCTCACAGGTTGTGTTTCGTGGTGGTTTTTGTTCCAGGGCCTAGAGGATTCACTGAGGCTTCCTGGAACGTTTGCTGTGCGGCTGCTGTAGCCACCGGCCTGACCGGCTCTGTCCACCGGTCTGACCGGTGTCACCGGTCTGACCGGCGCAGGCCATCGGTCTGACCGGTGTAGCACAGGCAGCAAGCCGTGCAAGTTTCCGCTGTGTGTTTTGGTGAGTTTTGGCTAGGAAGGTTGAGTGTTGGTTCCTAGGACCAGTAGCACTCCAGTGGCTGCGTGGTCTTGACCAACTTGGGTAGTTGGATCGGAGACGTGAGTTGGAAGCCGTGTTCGTCTTGTTGGAGTTCTCATCTCCTTCGAGAAGAATTTTTATCGGCTCCCATTCACTCCCCCCCTCTCTGGTTCGCCTAATCGGTCCTTCAATTGGTATCAGAGCCGGTTCGGGTCTTTATTGACTCTTACCAGTCTAAGATCCAAAGATGGCGTACCAGGAACGGGGTTCGGGTCCTCCGCACTTCGATGGGAAGAACTACCAGATGTGGCAAAGGCGGATGGCGGCGTTCCTCCGCGGAAAGGGTCAGATCCTTTGGGATGTCACGGTGAACACAGCTTATGTTCATCCGATGAACTTCCTTGCTCCAGGATCGAGAGATATGTTCGAAGCCAACAACAAGGCTGTCGACTACTTGTTTCGTGCTCTGTGTCAGCCTGAATTCGATCGGGTTCAGACAGAGGACTTAGCTTGTAGGATTTGGGAGCAGTTGAAGGATGCTCATGCTGGGAATGCTCAGGTTCAGGCTCGGATGTACGCGACTTACCGGAGAGAGTACGAGAACTTCACTCATCTCCCCGGCGAGTCCGTCGATGCCCTTTTCCAGCGATTTACGGTCGTTGTGAACAACATGAGAGCCAATGTGGACGTCCTCCCATACAATGATCATGATAGAGCCGTGAAGCTCTTGCACTCGTTGGATCGTACCGTATGGGACGGGAAGTTTGAGGCTATTGTTGAGTCCGAGAAGTATGACACCTTGACGGTGAACGAGCTGTTCTCGAAGCTCAAGTCGGCTGAGTTGGACCGTGGTATGACAGCCAAGATCGAGAGCCCGACTGATTCTCATAGTCTCGCTCTCGTTAGTGGCAAAGGAGCCAAGTCTAATGCTAACGCATCCTCCAGGATGTACTCTTTGTCTTCTTTGATGTCTTTGCCAGACGAGGAGTTCGACGTGCTTGGAGAGGACGAGCTGGCGTTGCTGACCAGGCGGTTCGAGAGGCTGCACGAGAACCGGGTGAACTCAAGGAGGAACTCGAGAGCGTGTTTCAAGTGCGGCAAGACCGGACACTTTTTCGCCGAGTGTCCGAAGGTGAACAACCACGACAAGCACAAGTCCAAGGACAAAGGAAGAAGATCCAAGAAGAAGGAACATGAACATGGGAGGAAGACACGGACCCGAGAAAAGATCAAGAGATCGAGCGACATCGACTCCGACTCTGAGGATGTGTCATCAAGCTCGAGTGAAGAAGAAGAAGAAGAGGACAGCAAGAGGAAGCACATAAAGAAGAAGAAGGACTTCGGCAAGTACTTGAACAGCCTTTGCTGTACCGCAAGCAAGACTTCGAGAGGCTGCAACAAGAAGGATGGGCTATGCGGCATGGCACGCAGCTCCGGCAGCAAGAGAAGCCAGAAGAACGCCTCGGAATCAGACTCCGACTCCGAGGATGAGGTATGTGATGAGCTCTCTTCTTTACGCAAGGAGAATGAGGAGTTGGTTGACTTGCTTGATAATCGCGATCACATGCTTAGAGAGGCTAAGAAGCTTAGGAAGGAGCTTAGAGCGTTGCTTGAAGATGCTAGGACTAGAGTGGCTGAGCTAGAAACACAGGTTCTTGATGGCAAGCTTGAAATCGATTCGCTTAAGGCTAGCCCTGTGGTTTCTGATGAGATTGATTGTGCTGATTGCTCTGTTTTCCTAGCTGATTTGACTGCTCTTAGGGAAAAGCATGCCTCCAAGTGTGAGGAACTAGATGTGCTTAGGGTTGAGTTGGCTGAGCTGCAATCTAGACCCACTTTGCTTGGTGCATGTACTTCTTGCCCTGGTTTGCATGAAAAAATTGCTGAGCTTCGTTCTCGCATTGTTTCGCTTGAGGCTGATTTGAAAGTGCCTATTCCTACTGCTTGCTCTACCTGTGAATTACATGCTGTGAAGAATTTGGAACTTGCAAAATGTGTTGATCATTTGCAGGATGAGAACAGTAAGTTGCGTGAAGTGCTGAGTTGGTTGTCTAGTCAGGAACCTCAGCTTGGCATGATGATTGCCGGTTATAAGCGCTTTGATGGTTGGGCTTTGGGATCTGTTAAGTTTGGTGAGAGCAGTGGTGAGAGAGAAGGGAAATTTGGGAATATTCCAGTCCCACCACAACCCACGCCCAAAGACAAGTTTGCACCCAATCCAAACCAGTTGCTTAAACCGAGAGAAAAACCAAGTGAGAAGGCAAGTGAAAAGCCTAGTGAGAAACCAAGTGGGAAATCTAGTGAGAAGCCATGTGAAGAGCCTCACCCCAAGCCTAAGCTAAGACCAATCCGTTTCCATTGTGAGTTTTGTGGAAAGGATGGTCACAAGAGAGAGTTTTGCTATAAGAGAAGGAGAGAGGCGAGAATGGCTAAGGAGTGGGCAAACAAGGACAGGTACCACCTTTCTCATGGTGTGCCTGAGCCTCGTATGCCACTACCTAAGGGAAAGGGTGTTGTGCATACGGCTCCAGCATGGAGAGATAGGAGAACTTCAGGTGAAGGCAGGTTTACTGGCCGAGGGCCACCGGCCAGACCGGTCAGAGTGACCGGTCAGACCGGTGCTAGGCAGAGTGCTGGACGGTCTGGTTTTCGAGGCTGTGATGCTCGAGGGTTCAGCTCTTTCGGTCGTGGAACAGATGGTAGGCGTTTTGAGTCAAGTGGTGTTGAGTTTGCTGGACGTTCTCCACCTCGTGATCAATACGAGTTTGGGAGAGGTCGCAGCTTTGAGTCTCAGAGGGGCTACGGACCACGCTTTCCCTTTCGTGGTACCCGTACTCCTCCAGTGAGACGGGAGTGGTTTTCCCATGGTGGTTCCAGGTTTGATAGGTTTGATAGGATGGATCGCAGTTTTGATAGGCGCGGTAGGATGGATGTTGCTAACCCTACTTTTGAGGAGATGGCTCGGCACTGGTTTGACACTTTTGGTACTAACCCCAGTGTTGAGTCATTTGCTCGCTCTCGCTCTTGGTTTTGAGTTGCAGGTGGGAGTCCCGGAGAACATTTGGTTGATATCGGGGGTGGTTCTCCGGCCTCATACCCCGGTGATGATATGGAGGTACATCACTTTCGGGGACGGTGGACAAGGACGGGTGACTTCTGAAGAAATGATCAAGGTAAGTATTTTTGTGATCTTCAATTGTGTGGCCTTGGTCAAGCCACTTGGTTCGTTTTGCTCCTTGCCCTATCTCATGTATGTAAGGTGAGCTTTGTATGCTCTTTGACCTTAATGCATGAGTTTAGGGGGAGCCTGTGTGCTTAGTGTGCTCTTTGCTCTATCATGTGTACTAAGGGTGAGCTTTGTATGCTCTTTGGCCCTAGTGCATGTGTTTAGACGGAGCTTGTGAGTTTTGTTCTCCTTTGCTCTTTTGCCGGTGGTGTCGAGCCCTTTTTGCCTCCCCTCGAGGAGCCGGTCGTTTGTGAGCTTTGTGTGTGGGAGCTCCTTTGTAGCATATGTATAGCTTTCCTTTGTGCATTTCTTGCATTTTGGCATGGCATATGTAGCATGATGTATAGGCATCTTTGTATCTTAGGTTGCATGCATTTTGTATCATATGCATTGCTTAGGAAAGGCTTCTCCTATACACATTGTTCACCATGGAATGACATATATGTCTTTGTGAGCTAATTTGGTAAGCTATGGTTAGTTTGGCTTAGCTCTTGATAATCTTGGTTTGTATCCATGGTTGATGGCTATGTTTTTGAAAAATTTCATATATATGCTCTCTTGTGAGTAAATGCCTTTACATGATCTTGACTTGTTTTAGTGGCTTGGCTATGCTTAATTTGTGGTTGGATAGCTTATTTTGATCATATGGGGCCAAAGGCTCATTTGCCATCATGAATGTTTAGCCCCCATGCTTCATCTTGTGGAGGGGCATAAGTTCCTTTTTGTCGCAAAGACATTTCATGTACCAATTATAAATCTGAAAATGAAATGTAAATTGCTTGAAAAATGTGCTCCCATGTCATATGTGCTATTTTTAATTTGCTTTGGGTGCTAAATCGTTGCATGATGCCTACCAATGAGAAGTCTCATATATAGAAGTAGGCACATGGCTCGGTGGCTTTGACATGACATGAGGTGCTTGTGGGTGTTTATGATGGTCTTATGCTTAGAATGGTTGTCCTAGCATGAAGTTTGTGTGGCTTTGCCATTTTGACATGTTTTGCTCATGTTTAGGACTTTGCTCATGAGAGGGTAATTTTTCGCAAAATTGCTAAATTCTATCTTAGCTTCGCCCAATGGTTGTGAAACTTGGTGTTCATGAAGTTTATGTCTTTACGAAGCTATAGAGTATCTAACTTGCTCGTTTGGACATGTGTAGCATCCTATGTTGAATTTTGTCTATTTGAGAAGCTCTAGGTTGCATTTTTTGCATTTTTGGCTTGATTCATGCATTGTCAACAAGGGGGAGAAGTTTGAGCATGTTTTGGCCTACTGAATGCATTTGGAAGGTTTTCAGGTGGTTTCGAGCTATTTTTGGGCTCTGTTGTGCACCGGTCTGACCGGTTGAGGTCACCGGTCTGACCGGTCAGAGTGCTGGTCCTGTTCACATGTTGCCCACCGGTCTGACCGGTGGTGTCGACCGGTCTGACCGGTCAGAGCTGAGCTGTTGCAGCTGCTCTGTTTTGTGAAGTGGTTCGCATGCATTTGTCCAGGGGGAGTTGCATCGGTTCAGGGGGAGCTTGCATGTGTGCAGGGGGAGCTCTTTGTGGTTTTCGAGCTTTGGTTTGATGGTTTGTGCTCTTTGCTTGAGCATGTTTTGTCTCGGATGTGTCGAGCCGTTGCCCTTGCCTAAGGGGTCCGAGACTTGTCTTCTTCAAGTGATCTTGCTCTTTGCCTTTTCTTTGGCTTTCGATCGCTTGTTGGAGTTTCTTTTAGTCGTTTCTTTTCTTTTCCTTTTCTCTTGGTTACCAAAACGTGTGTGTTGTCAATGCACTCATCAAGGGGGAGATTGAGAGCCAGGTGTGGTTCGAGGACCGGTGGATGGTCGCTTCCTGGTGTGATGAGTGATTGACAACGTGGTGTGGACTGATTCTTGGCTAAGTATTGCAGGTGCAGGTTGCGGCTTGACTGGTGCAGGTGCAGGTGAAGAACAAGCGTGAAAGGTCGTTGCCGGTGAGGCCTCCAGGTGTGGAGAAGACAAGTAGGCTTGGTTCGAGGGACCCGGTGGCCAGCGGGGTCAAGTGCGGGCCGCATGGTGGCAAGAACGGCAAGATGAAGTCATGGACGGTTTCTTGGTTGAGCCTCAAAACCAAGGTCGAGCCGGGACTACGTGGGAGCCGAGTCATGAGTGGTGATTGGCGGAGGCTACACCGAGTTCGCGGGGTTTCCGGTGGTTCACCAGAAAACCACTGGGTTCCTTGGTTGATCCACAAAGCCAAGACCGAAGAACCGAAGACGGAGGTGCAGCAGCTCCAGACCGGTCTGACCGGTGGGTCTGACCGGTCTGACCGGTGGGTACCGGTCTGACCGGTGAGGAGCACCGGTCTGACCGGTGTGCGACGACGCAGTCCGGAATCTTCGAAGCGGAGGACACGCGTCGGGATCGCAAGACTTGCGTCGAGGCTAAGCAAGTTTGCGGTCGCTGGGCATCCGTCCGATGGTGCGAAGACAAAGACTTCCAATTTCGCCCTCGAGGGGCATGTATCCCTAGTTAGCTAGTAAGGGTATTTTAGTCTTTCGGTTGCCTCCATATAACCCAAGTGGTGAGAGGATGGCAGCCATCTCTTGGAACCCTAGCTCATTTGGTTTTCCTATTTTTCCTTCCTACTTTCTTAGGATTTTCGTAGGACTAGCTTGAGAGCTTCATGGTGAGATCTTGTGAGAGGGAAGGATGATCGGGCGGCAAGCTAGACCTTGTATGAACCTCTTTGGTATGTATAGATGATTCGGCGTGGTTCCTCAAGGCTTGGATGTGTCTTTCCCGTTTCTCCTTTTTGGTGATTTTCGGAGCCCTTTCTTGGCAATTTTCTTGGAGCGATTTCGAGGCCTTTCTCTTTGGGATTTGGTGGGGGATGTATGCATGAACCCTTCGTGGTTCTTTACCCTTTGATTCCCCTTCCAAATCCGTGAGCAAAGGGGCTCGATTTTGGGGTTTTCGTGGCTCTAGGGTTAGAGGCGTTCTTTGTGGGATTTCTTCGATTCCTCTTGATTTGACAAGTTTTGGTGGACCAAATCTTGGCTATGGAGTACCCATGAGGTGTTCCTACTATCCCCAAAGTCTTGTGCAAAACCGTGGAGCGGATCGGGAGATCGGGAGTTGGATTTGGAGGAGTTGACTCGCGGGCGCTGTTCATCCCGAGCTGCCCAGGCACGACCGGTCTGACCGGTGCTCTTGACCGGTCTGACCGGTGCTAGCCCTTGGTGGGTTTTTGTCTCGGGGAACAGCCTTGTCCGTGTGGTTTTGTCCCGTGATCCTGCTGATCAGTTCTTGGAGTGTTTGGAGTTGTTTTGCTAGGATTTGTGAGGGGTTCTTCTTCCTCACAGGTTGTGTTTCGTGGTGGTTTTTGTTCCAGGGCCTAGAGGATTCACTGAGGCTTCCTGGAACGTTTGCTGTGCGGCTGCTGTAGCCACCGGCCTGACCGGCTCTGTCCACCGGTCTGACCGGTGTCACCGGTCTGACCGGCGCAGGCCATCGGTCTGACCGGTGTAGCACAGGCAGCAAGCCGTGCAAGTTTCCGCTGTGTGTTTTGGTGAGTTTTGGCTAGGAAGGTTGAGTGTTGGTTCCTAGGACCAGTAGCACTCCAGTGGCTGCGTGGTCTTGACCAACTTGGGTAGTTGGATCGGAGACGTGAGTTGGAAGCCGTGTTCGTCTTGTTGGAGTTCTCATCTCCTTCGAGAAGAATTTTTATCGGCTCCCATTCACTCCCCCCCTCTCTGGTTCGCCTAATCGGTCCTTCAATTGGTATCAGAGCCGGTTCGGGTCTTTATTGACTCTTACCAGTCTAAGATCCAAAGATGGCGTACCAGGAACGGGGTTCGGGTCCTCCGCACTTCGATGGGAAGAACTACCAGATGTGGCAAAGGCGGATGGCGGCGTTCCTCCGCGGAAAGGGTCAGATCCTTTGGGATGTCACGGTGAACACAGCTTATGTTCATCCGATGAACTTCCTTGCTCCAGGATCGAGAGATATGTTCGAAGCCAACAACAAGGCTGTCGACTACTTGTTTCGTGCTCTGTGTCAGCCTGAATTCGATCGGGTTCAGACAGAGGACTTAGCTTGTAGGATTTGGGAGCAGTTGAAGGATGCTCATGCTGGGAATGCTCAGGTTCAGGCTTGGATGTACGCGACTTACCGGAGAGAGTACGAGAACTTCACTCATCTCCCCGGCGAGTCCGTCGATGCCCTTTTCCAGCGATTTACGGTCGTTGTGAACAACATGAGAGCCAATGTGGACGTCCTCCCATACAATGATCATGATAGAGCCGTGAAGCTCTTGCACTCGTTGGATCGTACCGTATGGGACGGGAAGTTTGAGGCTATTGTTGAGTCCGAGAAGTATGACACCTTGACGGTGAACGAGCTGTTCTCGAAGCTCAAGTCGGCTGAGTTGGACCGTGGTATGACAGCCAAGATCGAGAGCCCGACTGATTCTCATAGTCTCGCTCTCGTTAGTGGCAAAGGAGCCAAGTCTAATGCTAACGCATCCTCCAGGATGTACTCTTTGTCTTCTTTGATGTCTTTGCCAGACGAGGAGTTCGACGTGCTTGGAGAGGACGAGCTGGCGTTGCTGACCAGGCGGTTCGAGAGGCTGCACGAGAACCGGGTGAACTCAAGGAGGAACTCGAGAGCGTGTTTCAAGTGCGGCAAGACCGGACACTTTTTCGCCGAGTGTCCGAAGGTGAACAACCACGACAAGCACAAGTCCAAGGACAAAGGAAGAAGATCCAAGAAGAAGGAACATGAACATGGGAGGAAGACACGGACCCGAGAAAAGATCAAGAGATCGAGCGACATCGACTCCGACTCTGAGGATGTGTCATCAAGCTCGAGTGAAGAAGAAGAAGAGGACAGCAAGAGGAAGCACATAAAGAAGAAGAAGGACTTCGGCAAGTACTTGAACAGCCTTTGCTGTACCGCAAGCAAGACTTCGAGAGGCTGCAACAAGAAGGATGGGCTATGCGGCATGGCACGCAGCTCCGGCAGCAAGAGAAGCCAGAAGAACGCCTCGGAATCAGACTCCGACTCCGAGGATGAGGTATGTGATGAGCTCTCTTCTTTACGCAAGGAGAATGAGGAGTTGGTTGACTTGCTTGATAATCGCGATCACATGCTTAGAGAGGCTAAGAAGCTTAGGAAGGAGCTTAGAGCGTTGCTTGAAGATGCTAGGACTAGAGTGGCTGAGCTAGAAACACAGGTTCTTGATGGCAAGCTTGAAATCGATTCGCTTAAGGCTAGCCCTGTGGTTTCTGATGAGATTGATTGTGCTGATTGCTCTGTTTTCCTAGCTGATTTGACTGCTCTTAGGGAAAAGCATGCCTCCAAGTGTGAGGAACTAGATGTGCTTAGGGTTGAGTTGGCTGAGCTGCAATCTAGACCCACTTTGCTTGGTGCATGTACTTCTTGCCCTGGTTTGCATGAAAAAATTGCTGAGCTTCGTTCTCGCATTGTTTCGCTTGAGGCTGATTTGAAAGTGCCTATTCCTACTGCTTGCTCTACCTGTGAATTACATGCTGTGAAGAATTTGGAACTTGCAAAATGTGTTGATCATTTGCAGGATGAGAACAGTAAGTTGCGTGAAGTGCTGAGTTGGTTGTCTAGTCAGGAACCTCAGCTTGGCATGATGATTGCCGGTTATAAGCGCTTTGATGGTTGGGCTTTGGGATCTGTTAAGTTTGGTGAGAGCAGTGGTGAGAGAGAAGGGAAATTTGGGAATATTCCAGTCCCACCACAACCCACGCCCAAAGACAAGTTTGCACCCAATCCAAACCAGTTGCTTAAACCGAGAGAAAAACCAAGTGAGAAGGCAAGTGAAAAGCCTAGTGAGAAACCAAGTGGGAAATCTAGTGAGAAGCCATGTGAAGAGCCTCACCCCAAGCCTAAGCTAAGACCAATCCGTTTCCATTGTGAGTTTTGTGGAAAGGATGGTCACAAGAGAGAGTTTTGCTATAAGAGAAGGAGAGAGGCGAGAATGGCTAAGGAGTGGGCAAACAAGGACAGGTACCACCTTTCTCATGGTGTGCCTGAGCCTCGTATGCCACTACCTAAGGGAAAGGGTGTTGTGCATACGGCTCCAGCATGGAGAGATAGGAGAACTTCAGGTGAAGGCAGGTTTACTGGCCGAGGGCCACCGGCCAGACCGGTCAGAGTGACCGGTCAGACCGGTGCTAGGCAGAGTGCTGGACGGTCTGGTTTTCGAGGCTGTGATGCTCGAGGGTTCAGCTCTTTCGGTCGTGGAACAGATGGTAGGCGTTTTGAGTCAAGTGGTGTTGAGTTTGCTGGACGTTCTCCACCTCGTGATCAATACGAGTTTGGGAGAGGTCGCAGCTTTGAGTCTCAGAGGGGCTACGGACCACGCTTTCCCTTTCGTGGTACCCGTACTCCTCCAGTGAGACGGGAGTGGTTTTCCCATGGTGGTTCCAGGTTTGATAGGTTTGATAGGATGGATCGCAGTTTTGATAGGCGCGGTAGGATGGATGTTGCTAACCCTACTTTTGAGGAGATGGCTCGGCACTGGTTTGACACTTTTGGTACTAACCCCAGTGTTGAGTCATTTGCTCGCTCTCGCTCTTGGTTTTGAGTTGCAGGTGGGAGTCCCGGAGAACATTTGGTTGATATCGGGGGTGGTTCTCCGGCCTCATACCCCGGTGATGATATGGAGGTACATCACTTTCGGGGACGGTGGACAAGGACGGGTGACTTCTGAAGAAATGATCAAGGTAAGTATTTTTGTGATCTTCAATTGTGTGGCCTTGGTCAAGCCACTTGGTTCGTTTTGCTCCTTGCCCTATCTCATGTATGTAAGGTGAGCTTTGTATGCTCTTTGACCTTAATGCATGAGTTTAGGGGGAGCCTGTGTGCTTAGTGTGCTCTTTGCTCTATCATGTGTACTAAGGGTGAGCTTTGTATGCTCTTTGGCCCTAGTGCATGTGTTTAGACGGAGCTTGTGAGTTTTGTTCTCCTTTGCTCTTTTGCCGGTGGTGTCGAGCCCTTTTTGCCTCCCCTCGAGGAGCCGGTCGTTTGTGAGCTTTGTGTGTGGGAGCTCCTTTGTAGCATATGTATAGCTTTCCTTTGTGCATTTCTTGCATTTTGGCATGGCATATGTAGCATGATGTATAGGCATCTTTGTATCTTAGGTTGCATGCATTTTGTATCATATGCATTGCTTAGGAAAGGCTTCTCCTATACACATTGTTCACCATGGAATGACATATATGTCTTTGTGAGCTAATTTGGTAAGCTATGGTTAGTTTGGCTTAGCTCTTGATAATCTTGGTTTGTATCCATGGTTGATGGCTATGTTTTTGAAAAATTTCATATATATGCTCTCTTGTGAGTAAATGCCTTTACATGATCTTGACTTGTTTTAGTGGCTTGGCTATGCTTAATTTGTGGTTGGATAGCTTATTTTGATCATATGGGGCCAAAGGCTCATTTGCCATCATGAATGTTTAGCCCCCATGCTTCATCTTGTGGAGGGGCATAAGTTCCTTTTTGTCGCAAAGACATTTCATGTACCAATTATAAATCTGAAAATGAAATGTAAATTGCTTGAAAAATGTGCTCCCATGTCATATGTGCTATTTTTAATTTGCTTTGGGTGCTAAATCGTTGCATGATGCCTACCAATGAGAAGTCTCATATATAGAAGTAGGCACATGGCTCGGTGGCTTTGACATGACATGAGGTGCTTGTGGGTGTTTATGATGGTCTTATGCTTAGAATGGTTGTCCTAGCATGAAGTTTGTGTGGCTTTGCCATTTTGACATGTTTTGCTCATGTTTAGGACTTTGCTCATGAGAGGGTAATTTTTCGCAAAATTGCTAAATTCTATCTTAGCTTCGCCCAATGGTTGTGAAACTTGGTGTTCATGAAGTTTATGTCTTTACGAAGCTATAGAGTATCTAACTTGCTCGTTTGGACATGTGTAGCATCCTATGTTGAATTTTGTCTATTTGAGAAGCTCTAGGTTGCATTTTTTGCATTTTTGGCTTGATTCATGCATTGTCAACAAGGGGGAGAAGTTTGAGCATGTTTTGGCCTACTGAATGCATTTGGAAGGTTTTCAGGTGGTTTCGAGCTATTTTTGGGCTCTGTTGTGCACCGGTCTGACCGGTTGAGGTCACCGGTCTGACCGGTCAGAGTGCTGGTCCTGTTCACATGTTGCCCACCGGTCTGACCGGTGGTGTCGACCGGTCTGACCGGTCAGAGCTGAGCTGTTGCAGCTGCTCTGTTTTGTGAAGTGGTTCGCATGCATTTGTCCAGGGGGAGTTGCATCGGTTCAGGGGGAGCTTGCATGTGTGCAGGGGGAGCTCTTTGTGGTTTTCGAGCTTTGGTTTGATGGTTTGTGCTCTTTGCTTGAGCATGTTTTGTCTCGGATGTGTCGAGCCGTTGCCCTTGCCTAAGGGGTCCGAGACTTGTCTTCTTCAAGTGATCTTGCTCTTTGCCTTTTCTTTGGCTTTCGATCGCTTGTTGGAGTTTCTTTTAGTCGTTTCTTTTCTTTTCCTTTTCTCTTGGTTACCAAAATGTGTGTGTTGTCAATGCACTCATCAAGGGGGAGATTGAGAGCCAGGTGTGGTTCGAGGACCGGTGGATGGTCGCTTCCTGGTGTGATGAGTGATTGACAACGTGGTGTGGACTGATTCTTGGCTAAGTATTGCAGGTGCAGGTTGCGGCTTGACTGGTGCAGGTGCAGGTGAAGAACAAGCGTGAAAGGTCGTTGCCGGTGAGGCCTCCAGGTGTGGAGAAGACAAGTAGGCTTGGTTCGAGGGACCCGGTGGCCAGCGGGGTCAAGTGCGGGCCGCATGGTGGCAAGAACGGCAAGATGAAGTCATGGACGGTTTCTTGGTTGAGCCTCAAAACCAAGGTCGAGCCGGGACTACGTGGGAGCCGAGTCATGAGTGGTGATTGGCGGAGGCTACACCGAGTTCGCGGGGTTTCCGGTGGTTCACCAGAAAACCACTGGGTTCCTTGGTTGATCCACAAAGCCAAGACCGAAGAACCGAAGACGGAGGTGCAGCAGCTCCAGACCGGTCTGACCGGTGGGTCTGACCGGTCTGACCGGTGGGTACCGGTCTGACCGGTGAGGAGCACCGGTCTGACCGGTGTGCGACGACGCAGTCCGGAATCTTCGAAGCGGAGGACACGCGTCGGGATCGCAAGACTTGCGTCGAGGCTAAGCAAGTTTGCGGTCGCTGGGCATCCGTCCGATGGTGCGAAGACAAAGACTTCCAATTTCGCCCTCGAGGGGCATGTATCCCTAGTTAGCTAGTAAGGGTATTTTAGTCTTTCGGTTGCCTCCATATAACCCAAGTGGTGAGAGGATGGCAGCCATCTCTTGGAACCCTAGCTCATTTGGTTTTCCTATTTTTCCTTCCTACTTTCTTAGGATTTTCGTAGGACTAGCTTGAGAGCTTCATGGTGAGATCTTGTGAGAGGGAAGGATGATCGGGCGGCAAGCTAGACCTTGTATGAACCTCTTTGGTATGTATAGATGATTCGGCGTGGTTCCTCAAGGCTTGGATGTGTCTTTCCCGTTTCTCCTTTTTGGTGATTTTCGGAGCCCTTTCTTGGCAATTTTCTTGGAGCGATTTCGAGGCCTTTCTCTTTGGGATTTGGTGGGGGATGTATGCATGAACCCTTCGTGGTTCTTTACCCTTTGATTCCCCTTCCAAATCCGTGAGCAAAGGGGCTCGATTTTGGGGTTTTCGTGGCTCTAGGGTTAGAGGCGTTCTTTGTGGGATTTCTTCGATTCCTCTTGATTTGACAAGTTTTGGTGGACCAAATCTTGGCTATGGAGTACCCATGAGGTGTTCCTACTATCCCCAAAGTCTTGTGCAAAACCGTGGAGCGGATCGGGAGATCGGGAGTTGGATTTGGAGGAGTTGACTCGCGGGCGCTGTTCATCCCGAGCTGCCCAGGCACGACCGGTCTGACCGGTGCTCTTGACCGGTCTGACCGGTGCTAGCCCTTGGTGGGTTTTTGTCTCGGGGAACAGCCTTGTCCGTGTGGTTTTGTCCCGTGATCCTGCTGATCAGTTCTTGGAGTGTTTGGAGTTGTTTTGCTAGGATTTGTGAGGGGTTCTTCTTCCTCACAGGTTGTGTTTCGTGGTGGTTTTTGTTCCAGGGCCTAGAGGATTCACTGAGGCTTCCTGGAACGTTTGCTGTGCGGCTGCTGTAGCCACCGGCCTGACCGGCTCTGTCCACCGGTCTGACCGGTGTCACCGGTCTGACCGGCGCAGGCCATCGGTCTGACCGGTGTAGCACAGGCAGCAAGCCGTGCAAGTTTCCGCTGTGTGTTTTGGTGAGTTTTGGCTAGGAAGGTTGAGTGTTGGTTCCTAGGACCAGTAGCACTCCAGTGGCTGCGTGGTCTTGACCAACTTGGGTAGTTGGATCGGAGACGTGAGTTGGAAGCCGTGTTCGTCTTGTTGGAGTTCTCATCTCCTTCGAGAAGAATTTTTATCGGCTCCCATTCACTCCCCCCCTCTCTGGTTCGCCTAATCGGTCCTTCAATTGGTATCAGAGCCGGTTCGGGTCTTTATTGACTCTTACCAGTCTAAGATCCAAAGATGGCGTACCAGGAACGGGGTTCGGGTCCTCCGCACTTCGATGGGAAGAACTACCAGATGTGGCAAAGGCGGATGGCGGCGTTCCTCCGCGGAAAGGGTCAGATCCTTTGGGATGTCACGGTGAACACAGCTTATGTTCATCCGATGAACTTCCTTGCTCCAGGATCGAGAGATATGTTCGAAGCCAACAACAAGGCTGTCGACTACTTGTTTCGTGCTCTGTGTCAGCCTGAATTCGATCGGGTTCAGACAGAGGACTTAGCTTGTAGGATTTGGGAGCAGTTGAAGGATGCTCATGCTGGGAATGCTCAGGTTCAGGCTCGGATGTACGCGACTTACCGGAGAGAGTACGAGAACTTCACTCATCTCCCCGGCGAGTCCGTCGATGCCCTTTTCCAGCGATTTACGGTCGTTGTGAACAACATGAGAGCCAATGTGGACGTCCTCCCATACAATGATCATGATAGAGCCGTGAAGCTCTTGCACTCGTTGGATCGTACCGTATGGGACGGGAAGTTTGAGGCTATTGTTGAGTCCGAGAAGTATGACACCTTGACGGTGAACGAGCTGTTCTCGAAGCTCAAGTCGGCTGAGTTGGACCGTGGTATGACAGCCAAGATCGAGAGCCCGACTGATTCTCATAGTCTCGCTCTCGTTAGTGGCAAAGGAGCCAAGTCTAATGCTAATGCATCCTCCAGGATGTACTCTTTGTCTTCTTTGATGTCTTTGCCAGACGAGGAGTTCGACGTGCTTGGAGAGGACGAGCTGGCGTTGCTGACCAGGCGGTTCGAGAGGCTGCACGAGAACCGGGTGAACTCAAGGAGGAACTCGAGAGCGTGTTTCAAGTGCGGCAAGACCGGACACTTTTTCGCCGAGTGTCCGAAGGTGAACAACCACGACAAGCACAAGTCCAAGGACAAAAGAAGAAGATCCAAGAAGAAGGAACATGAACATGGGAGGAAGACACGGACCCGAGAAAAGATCAAGAGATCGAGCGACATCGACTCCGACTCTGAGGATGTGTCATCAAGCTCGAGTGAAGAAGAAGAAGAAGAGGACAGCAAGAGGAAGCACATAAAGAAGAAGAAGGACTTCGGCAAGTACTTGAACAGCCTTTGCTGTACCGCAAGCAAGACTTCGAGAGGCTGCAACAAGAAGGATGGGCTATGCGGCATGGCACGCAGCTCCGGCAGCAAGAGAAGCCAGAAGAACGCCTCGGAATCAGACTCCGACTCCGAGGATGAGGTATGTGATGAGCTCTCTTCTTTACGCAAGGAGAATGAGGAGTTGGTTGACTTGCTTGATAATCGCGATCACATGCTTAGAGAGGCTAAGAAGCTTAGGAAGGAGCTTAGAGCGTTGCTTGAAGATGCTAGGACTAGAGTGGCTGAGCTAGAAACACAGGTTCTTGATGGCAAGCTTGAAATCGATTCGCTTAAGGCTAGCCCTGTGGTTTCTGATGAGATTGATTGTGCTGATTGCTCTGTTTTCCTAGCTGATTTGACTGCTCTTAGGGAAAAGCATGCCTCCAAGTGTGAGGAACTAGATGTGCTTAGGGTTGAGTTGGCTGAGCTGCAATCTAGACCCACTTTGCTTGGTGCATGTACTTCTTGCCCTGGTTTGCATGAAAAAATTGCTGAGCTTCGTTCTCGCATTGTTTCGCTTGAGGCTGATTTGAAAGTGCCTATTCCTACTGCTTGCTCTACCTGTGAATTACATGCTGTGAAGAATTTGGAACTTGCAAAATGTGTTGATCATTTGCAGGATGAGAACAGTAAGTTGCGTGAAGTGCTGAGTTGGTTGTCTACTCAGGAACCTCAGCTTGGCATGATGATTGCCGGTTATAAGCGCTTTGATGGTTGGGCTTTGGGATCTGTTAAGTTTGGTGAGAGCAGTGGTGAGAGAGAAGGGAAATTTGGGAATATTCCAGTCCCACCACAACCCACGCCCAAAGACAAGTTTGCACCCAATCCAAACCAGTTGCTTAAACCGAGAGAAAAACCAAGTGAGAAGGCAAGTGAAAAGCCTAGTGAGAAACCAAGTGGGAAATCTAGTGAGAAGCCATGTGAAGAGCCTCACCCCAAGCCTAAGCTAAGACCAATCCGTTTCCATTGTGAGTTTTGTGGAAAGGATGGTCACAAGAGAGAGTTTTGCTATAAGAGAAGGAGAGAGGCGAGAATGGCTAAGGAGTGGCCAAACAAGGACAGGTACCACCTTTCTCATGGTGTGCCTGAGCCTCGTATGCCACTACCTAAGGGAAAGGGTGTTGTGCATACGGCTCCAGCATGGAGAGATAGGAGAACTTCAGGTGAAGGCAGGTTTACTGGCCGAGGGCCACCGGCCAGACCGGTCAGAGTGACCGGTCAGACCGGTGCTAGGCAGAGTGCTGGACGGTCTGGTTTTCGAGGCTGTGATGCTCGAGGGTTCAGCTCTTTCGGTCGTGGAACAGATGGTAGGCGTTTTGAGTCAAGTGGTGTTGAGTTTGCTGGACGTTCTCCACCTCGTGATCAATACGAGTTTGGGAGAGGTCGCAGCTTTGAGTCTCAGAGGGGCTACGGACCACGCTTTCCCTTTCGTGGTACCCGTACTCCTCCAGTGAGACGGGAGTGGTTTTCCCATGGTGGTTCCAGGTTTGATAGGTTTGATAGGATGGATCGCAGTTTTGATAGGCGCGGTAGGATGGATGTTGCTAACCCTACTTTTGAGGAGATGGCTCGGCACTGGTTTGACACTTTTGGTACTAACCCCAGTGTTGAGTCATTTGCTCGCTCTCGCTCTTGGTTTTGAGTTGCAGGTGGGAGTCCCGGAGAACATTTGGTTGATATCGGGGGTGGTTCTCCGGCCTCATACCCCGGTGATGATATGGAGGTACATCACTTTCGGGGACGGTGGACAAGGACGGGTGACTTCTGAAGAAATGATCAAGGTAAGTATTTTTGTGATCTTCAATTGTGTGGCCTTGGTCAAGCCACTTGGTTCGTTTTGCTCCTTGCCCTATCTCATGTATGTAAGGTGAGCTTTGTATGCTCTTTGACCTTAATGCATGAGTTTAGGGGGAGCCTGTGTGCTTAGTGTGCTCTTTGCTCTATCATGTGTACTAAGGGTGAGCTTTGTATGCTCTTTGGCCCTAGTGCATGTGTTTAGACGGAGCTTGTGAGTTTTGTTCTCCTTTGCTCTTTTGCCGGTGGTGTCGAGCCCTTTTTGCCTCCCCTCGAGGAGCCGGTCGTTTGTGAGCTTTGTGTGTGGGAGCTCCTTTGTAGCATATGTATAGCTTTCCTTTGTGCATTTCTTGCATTTTGGCATGGCATATGTAGCATGATGTATAGGCATCTTTGTATCTTAGGTTGCATGCATTTTGTATCATATGCATTGCTTAGGAAAGGCTTCTCCTATACACATTGTTCACCATGGAATGACATATATGTCTTTGTGAGCTAATTTGGTAAGCTATGGTTAGTTTGGCTTAGCTCTTGATAATCTTGGTTTGTATCCATGGTTGATGGCTATGTTTTTGAAAAATTTCATATATATGCTCTCTTGTGAGTAAATGCCTTTACATGATCTTGACTTGTTTTAGTGGCTTGGCTATGCTTAATTTGTGGTTGGATAGCTTATTTTGATCATATGGGGCCAAAGGCTCATTTGCCATCATGAATGTTTAGCCCCCATGCTTCATCTTGTGGAGGGGCATAAGTTCCTTTTTGTCGCAAAGACATTTCATGTACCAATTATAAATCTGAAAATGAAATGTAAATTGCTTGAAAAATGTGCTCCCATGTCATATGTGCTATTTTTAATTTGCTTTGGGTGCTAAATCGTTGCATGATGCCTACCAATGAGAAGTCTCATATATAGAAGTAGGCACATGGCTCGGTGGCTTTGACATGACATGAGGTGCTTGTGGGTGTTTATGATGGTCTTATGCTTAGAATGGTTGTCCTAGCATGAAGTTTGTGTGGCTTTGCCATTTTGACATGTTTTGCTCATGTTTAGGACTTTGCTCATGAGAGGGTAATTTTTCGCAAAATTGCTAAATTCTATCTTAGCTTCGCCCAATGGTTGTGAAACTTGGTGTTCATGAAGTTTATGTCTTTACGAAGCTATAGAGTATCTAACTTGCTCGTTTGGACATGTGTAGCATCCTATGTTGAATTTTGTCTATTTGAGAAGCTCTAGGTTGCATTTTTTGCATTTTTGGCTTGATTCATGCATTGTCAACAAGGGGGAGAAGTTTGAGCATGTTTTGGCCTACTGAATGCATTTGGAAGGTTTTTAGGTGGTTTCGAGCTATTTTTGGGCTCTGTTGTGCACCGGTCTGACCGGTTGAGGTCACCGGTCTGACCGGTCAGAGTGCTGGTCCTGTTCACATGTTGCCCACCGGTCTGACCGGTGGTGTCGACCGGTCTGACCGGTCAGAGCTGAGCTGTTGCAGCTGCTCTGTTTTGTGAAGTGGTTCGCATGCATTTGTCCAGGGGGAGTTGCATCGGTTCAGGGGGAGCTTGCATGTGTGCAGGGGGAGCTCTTTGTGGTTTTCGAGCTTTGGTTTGATGGTTTGTGCTCTTTGCTTGAGCATGTTTTGTCTCGGATGTGTCGAGCCGTTGCCCTTGCCTAAGGGGTCCGAGACTTGTCTTCTTCAAGTGATCTTGCTCTTTGCCTTTTCTTTGGCTTTCGATCGCTTGTTGGAGTTTCTTTTAGTCGTTTCTTTTCTTTTCCTTTTCTCTTGGTTACCAAAACGTGTGTGTTGTCAATGCACTCATCAAGGGGGAGATTGAGAGCCAGGTGTGGTTCGAGGACCGGTGGATGGTCGCTTCCTGGTGTGATGAGTGATTGACAACGTGGTGTGGACTGATTCTTGGCTAAGTATTGCAGGTGCAGGTTGCGGCTTGACTGGTGCAGGTGCAGGTGAAGAACAAGCGTGAAAGGTCGTTGCCGGTGAGGCCTCCAGGTGTGGAGAAGACAAGTAGGCTTGGTTCGAGGGACCCGGTGGCCAGCGGGGTCAAGTGCGGGCCGCATGGTGGCAAGAACGGCAAGATGAAGTCATGGACGGTTTCTTGGTTGAGCCTCAAAACCAAGGTCGAGCCGGGACTACGTGGGAGCCGAGTCATGAGTGGTGATTGGCGGAGGCTACACCGAGTTCGCGGGGTTTCCGGTGGTTCACCAGAAAACCACTGGGTTCCTTGGTTGATCCACAAAGCCAAGACCGAAGAACCGAAGACGGAGGTGCAGCAGCTCCAGACCGGTCTGACCGGTGGGTCTGACCGGTCTGACCGGTGGGTACCGGTCTGACCGGTGAGGAGCACCGGTCTGACCGGTGTGCGACGACGCAGTCCGGAATCTTCGAAGCGGAGGACACGCGTCGGGATCGCAAGACTTGCGTCGAGGCTAAGCAAGTTTGCGGTCGCTGGGCATCCGTCCGATGGTGCGAAGACAAAGACTTCCAATTTCGCCCTCGAGGGGCATGTATCCCTAGTTAGCTAGTAAGGGTATTTTAGTCTTTCGGTTGCCTCCATATAACCCAAGTGGTGAGAGGATGGCAGCCATCTCTTGGAACCCTAGCTCATTTGGTTTTCCTATTTTTCCTTCCTACTTTCTTAGGATTTTCGTAGGACTAGCTTGAGAGCTTCATGGTGAGATCTTGTGAGAGGGAAGGATGATCGGGCGGCAAGCTAGACCTTGTATGAACCTCTTTGGTATGTATAGATGATTCGGCGTGGTTCCTCAAGGCTTGGATGTGTCTTTCCCGTTTCTCCTTTTTGGTGATTTTCGGAGCCCTTTCTTGGCAATTTTCTTGGAGCGATTTCGAGGCCTTTCTCTTTGGGATTTGGTGGGGGATGTATGCATGAACCCTTCGTGGTTCTTTACCCTTTGATTCCCCTTCCAAATCCGTGAGCAAAGGGGCTCGATTTTGGGGTTTTCGTGGCTCTAGGGTTAGAGGCGTTCTTTGTGGGATTTCTTCGATTCCTCTTGATTTGACAAGTTTTGGTGGACCAAATCTTGGCTATGGAGTACCCATGAGGTGTTCCTACTATCCCCAAAGTCTTGTGCAAAACCGTGGAGCGGATCGGGAGATCGGGAGTTGGATTTGGAGGAGTTGACTCGCGGGCGCTGTTCATCCCGAGCTGCCCAGGCACGACCGGTCTGACCGGTGCTCTTGACCGGTCTGACCGGTGCTAGCCCTTGGTGGGTTTTTGTCTCGGGGAACAGCCTTGTCCGTGTGGTTTTGTCCCGTGATCCTGCTGATCAGTTCTTGGAGTGTTTGGAGTTGTTTTGCTAGGATTTGTGAGGGGTTCTTCTTCCTCACAGGTTGTGTTTCGTGGTGGTTTTTGTTCCAGGGCCTAGAGGATTCACTGAGGCTTCCTGGAACGTTTGCTGTGCGGCTGCTGTAGCCACCGGCCTGACCGGCTCTGTCCACCGGTCTGACCGGTGTCACCGGTCTGACCGGCGCAGGCCATCGGTCTGACCGGTGTAGCACAGGCAGCAAGCCGTGCAAGTTTCCGCTGTGTGTTTTGGTGAGTTTTGGCTAGGAAGGTTGAGTGTTGGTTCCTAGGACCAGTAGCACTCCAGTGGCTGCGTGGTCTTGACCAACTTGGGTAGTTGGATCGGAGACGTGAGTTGGAAGCCGTGTTCGTCTTGTTGGAGTTCTCATCTCCTTCGAGAAGAATTTTTATCGGCTCCCATTCACTCCCCCCCTCTCTGGTTCGCCTAATCGGTCCTTCACCTTGTGAGCTGTTGCACATGGATTTGGTTGGGCCAGCTCGTGTTCGCTCTGCGGGTGGGAAGTGGTATGTTCTTGTGGTTGTTGATGATTTTTTGAGGTACTCTTGGGTTTTCTTTTTGGAGGATAAGAGTGAGACATTTGGCTTTGTTCGGGACTTGATCTTGAGGTTGAAGAATGAGAGACATGGTGATGCCATTCGAGCTATACGCAGTGACAATGGCACGGAGATTAAGAATTCTCATTTTGATGCCTTTTGCAGTGATCTTGGTCTCGATCATCAGTACTCTTCTCCATACGTCGCTTGTCAGAATGGTGTAGTGGAGAGGAAGAACCGGACCCTTTGTGAGATGGCCAGGACGATGCTTGATGAGCATAGGACTCCTAGGTGTTTCTGGGCCGAGGCGGTCAATACCGCTTGCTATGTCTCAAATCACATCTTCCTTCGTGCTTTCAAGAAGAAGACCACTTATGAGCTGATGCATGGGCGACAACCCAAGGTGAGTCACTTTAGAGCTTTTGGTTGCAAGTGTTTCATTCTGAAGAAGGGCAAGTTGGACAAGTTTGAGTCTAGATGTTCGGATGGTATTTTCCTTGGTTATGCGATTCATTCTAGAGCATATCGTGTGCTCAACCTTGACACTAACCGAATCATGGAGACTTGCGAGGTAACCTTCGACGAGACACAGCCATGTAGCTCTTCTGCTTTTGAGTGTGCAGGTGACGAGGAGATTGGAGTGAGGATCTTTGAGGATGAGAAGGATGGAGATGGAGACGACGATGATGATGGTGGTGATGCTCCCGTGGCTGATTGTTGACGACTGTTAAGTACCTACTTTAGCCTTCAATATACTCATGAATAAAGGAGCATAAGGCATTTCTTACACGTATTTAGTTAAGAATAATGTAGTTCTACTTGTCATTGGAGATTATTTGATTGCAGGCAAATAAGTTGGAAAAGAGTGCCAAACTCACCTTCTAGGGTCCATGCCACATCACCTCATCCTAGTGAGCTGCCAACAAGGATGCCATGCATGCAAACCTGCCAACTAGGGAGCCATGCATGCATGCCATGCAAGCAATCCAAGTGAAGCAACCCCCGACAAATCAGAGTGTGACACGTGGACTTCACATGGATCCATGGGCCCACAAAGGCGAGCAAATCGCGCCAAAACAGGGTGGACACCGGGAACTGACCTAAGGACCCACAGGGCAGCCTCCAGGAGGAAGCACACCCCGGGTGGGGCCCACAGGGGGTCGGCCGACCCCACAGGTCGGCCGAACCGACCTTGTGGCCGCCACTCAGGGGCATCCACGTGGTGGTTCCCTATTGGTCCTAGGCGCCTTCCCCGTGGTGTTTGCCTCCATTCTTCGCCGGTGCACGGGCCTATAAATAGAAGGAGAGGGGGCCCACTTATGAGACATCCACACTTGCAACACCTCTCTCACTTTTAGTCTCAAGGCTAGGAGGTAGGCTAGAGTAGTTCTAATTCAGGTTCCAAGTCCACTTTGGGATCTAGGTATGAGTTGTCTTGTGTCTTATTTCATTTGTATGACTTTGATCTACTTTAGTTATTTATCTATTTCCTATAAAGTTGTGTTAGTATGCATGAGTGATTTGTTCATGTGTTCTTCACCTGTTCATCATTTAGAGGCTCCTGTTCTTGATGAACAAGGCCTTTCGATCCACTTGATGGGAAACTTTTACATGTTTCTGGTGTTTGTTCATAAGTTAGAGGCTCATGTTCTTTGCGAACACGACCCTTTGATCCAGTTGAACAGACATAGGAAAACACAAATCCGTTTGTGTACCTAACCTGGTATGATCTAATTAGATGACATGATTGCATTGCATGAAGTCTGTGCTTGAGCTACGGTACTCGGTGTAATTGGCTGGTTTATCTGGTGGCTTGACCTGGGTCACAATAGCCCGGGCCGGTCAAGTCCGGCTAACAACGTAAGCATGGTGCTTGGGTTGCGTAGCTACCTTACTTATGAGTTTATCCCACGGTTTGTCTTGGGGTAGGCCGCGGTAGTGACAGCCGTTGGTCCTCTGAAATCCCCCACGTTCGGATAAGCTATAGAAGTCTAAAATATAACAACCGGAGTTGTGCGGAAGCAACGCGGGAGGTTATCTCCCCGTGGTACCTGGGTGCTTAGGTCAATCTTCTTCAACGCTAGTGTATCTAACTCGTTCCTACCAGCTTTATGTGTATAGTACATAAGAACCTAGAACTAACTCGTGTGTCGCCTCCTATGCCTAGGACCCCTTAGAGAGAGAGTGAGTGTGTGTGTGATCACACTACTCCATTATCATATCTTTACCCCTGCACTTGAGTGTCTGATTTATTTCCGTTTATGATCTATACTCATTGCAATAGAGTTGATCTTGTCATTCCGCCAATGTCTTCCTTGGATTCGATACCCTTTGGAATAATCCTTTGGGGAAATGCTACAATGGTACTTCCGTGCGCTTGCGGATCTCTGTAATGTTAAGATTTACGAACTAGCATTTCTAGCGCTATTACCAGGATGGGTTCCAAACCTGTTCTTAGGTGATTGCGTTAAGAAATGTCAACAAGCATTTCTGGCGCCGTTGCCGGGGAAGGCTTAAGGATGACATATCAACACTTTGCATATGTTTATAATCATGACAAGAATAAAACAATTCTCAATGCAGGCTAACTTGGATTGTCTATTGATGATGAAGACAGGTAGTGCATGACTGGTTTCGACTTGCCATCAAATTTTACTGAAGATCCTGAGTCACTCATAAGGAAGGCACGAAATCATTTCGGCTCTCCTTCTCGTGAACGTTCAGAAGTCGATCCAGCTTCCTTTGTGCCATTCGCATCAACTGCCATGGCCAACCCTGTCGAGAAGACTCTTCGCGAGTACTCCGCTCCCTCTGCTGACCAGGTGCCGACAGGCCCTGTGATCAACACTGAGAATGGAAACTTCGAGATCAAGACTGGCTTAATTATGATGGTACAGGCTAGCCCATTCTGTGGCAAGCCTAATGAAGACGCGAGCGCCCACCTGCAGCAGTTCCTGGAACTATGCAATACCTTCACTATACGAGGAGTGGAGCAAGATGCTATTCGTCTGCAGCTGTTTCCCTTCTCCCTCTTGGGGAAGGCAAAGCAGTGGTTTTATGCTAACCGTGCAGAGATTAACACTTGGGCAAAGTGCCCCGTAGCATTTCTCGTGAAGTTCTTTCCGTTGGGCAAAACCAATGTCCTTCAGGGGCGAATTTCAAGTTTCCAGCAAGCAGTGAATGAGACTATCCCAGAAGCTTGGGAGAGACTCCAGGAGTACATCCTGACTTGTCCTCATCATGGGATGGACAACTGGCTTATTCTTCAGAGTTTTTGTAATGGGCTGACTCCGACAGCCCGAGGCCATATTGATGCTGCAGCTGGAGGGGCTTTCTTCTCTCTTACTATCATTGAAGCTACTACATTGATTGAGAAGATGGTTACCAATCAAGGGTGTAGTGATGATCGACTCCAGCCACGTCAAAGGGGTACACATACTGTCAAGGAAGCGGATATGTTGCACGCCAAGATGGACCTAATGATGAAGAGAATGGATGATCTAGCCAATGAGAAGGCCGCCATGGCCACCACTACTCAAGCTATGGATGCTCGCATGACTTGCGAAGTCTGTGGTAATACTGGGCATTTAGGGAATTACTGCCCTACTACTCAGGAGGATGTGATGTACATGAACGGCAACAACAACGGTTATCGTCCACAAGGAGGTCAAACGTGGAATCAATCACACCCTTATTATCAAGGAGGTAATCAAGGTAATTCTTTCAACCCAAACCAACCTTCTTTGAAAGATCTAGTCTTTGGGCAAGCTAAGATTAATGAAGGTTTTAATAAGAAAACAGCTGCCTATGATAAGGCTTTTGAGAGCCTTAATGTTAAAATTGATAGCCTTTCTTCTGCTCTTAAAAACCAGTTGAGCTTTAACAAAATGATAGAAACCCAGTTGGCTCAATTAGCTGCTTTGGTTCCCTCTGCCGAAGACGGGAAGATTCCGGGGCAACCCGTATACTCCTCTGAAAATGTTTGTGTAGTGTCCACCAGATGGGGTAAGCCATCTGGGCGGGCACAAGCCACTGACTATGCAGGGAAGCCTATACAGCAGGTACTTGACCCATGGGAAACTTCAACAATCATACACAAGAAAGATCCTGGTTATCCGGCTATCACCTGCAAGATATATTACCAAAAGATTACGCATGCTCTCTGTGACCTTGGTGCAAGTGTTAACCTTATGTCCAAGGCCATGTTTGAACAATTGGGGTATCTAGCTCTAACTCCAACTGCGACAGCCGTCCAACTTGCTGATGCATCGATCTGACATCCAGAGGGGATAGTAGAGAATTTATTGGTATTCATCCAAGGTTCATGCATCTTTGCAGATTTTGTGGTCCTTGATATGCAAGATGATGAGGGAATGCCTCTCATTCTTGGGAGACCATTCCTGAGTGACACCAATGCAAGGATCAATGTGGGAGCCGGAACGATCCGATTCCGCATTGGGAAGAGGAACTTGATGTTCCGATTTCAAACAACAAAAGAGAAATGCTATACACTGCAGGGCGAAAATGAGCAATCAGGGGCATGGACGGAGCCACAGCCCCCGCGACTTCCCACCACTCCAACAAAGCCTAAGAAAACAAGAAGGGTGTGGCGGGAAATACAGAAGTCATCTCCATCAATTTCTCAGGAATAGGGTGACGAGTGGAATTAATCACTGAGAAAAGTCTCGCTCTCAGACTTAAAAAGATGAGTCCTTTTTGCTAAAAGGTAAAATTGGTATTTATCTCATATTTCCCTTCCAAAATTTTGTTTGATTTTTCCAAATGCATATTTGAATTTTTCCAACCTTGCATCTGCATGCTAGATTTTTCTAGCCAATTTCCCTTTTCAAATAAAATTCTGAAAATAATTTCTTGAGTGGAAAATCAAAGAAAAAATTATTCGAGCAACATTCTGGGCGAATCTGGACCTAGACATCTGGGCAGGACATCAGGTGGCCGTTAGAGAGCCGTTGCAAAAAGCTGGAAGCAGGCGGGCCCGGCAGGGGGTCGACCGACCCCAGGGGTCGGCCGACCCTGGCCAACGGTCAAGTGGGCCCCGCCCCTTCCAACGGCTCCTAGCCGTTGCCCTTGTCCTCTACCCCGGTGCCTGGCTCGGTTGCCTATAAATAGAAGGGGGATTGAGGGGTTTCTTCACCCATTCACTCATTTCCATCACCCTCTCTCCCTCTTTGCTCTTGCTCTTTGGTTTTCTTGGATTTCTTGCTCAAGTGGAAGTGTCAAGCACTCTCTCCAATTTGTCGCTGAATATTGAATATTGGTGGAACAAGCTTGGTATGGATTTCATTTCGATTTCACTAACCCATCACCGAGTTGCTCGTGTTGTCCCATTGTTGTGCAAGATGAGTTGGATTGTCGGTGCGTACCGGAAGGTGACCTGCTCACGCCGTTCTAGAGACGAAGAGGGCTCGTCTCACCACTCCAGAGCTACACCAAGTCCAATGTCAACCGACCGTGAAGAAGAGGAAGAGGAGGAGCTACCCACACCACGAGCCGAAGGGGTGATCAACACTGATGCCGCCTTCATCGACTTGAGGGACGACCGGGAGTGACAGGCCTATGCTCTCATCAAGGTTCGAGTCTTCGCCAACAACAAGGAGTTCGACTCGGCTCTTCTCGAGAAAACAGGTATGGACTCCGAGTTCGATTGGCATGCTCTTGGTTGGGAGAACTTTGTTCCGATGTGGGAGATTGGTTCTAGGCCTCTCACCATTCAGTTCCTCTGTACTCTTCGGGAGGATGAGGCCGGTATTACGTTTCGTTTCCATGGAACGTCGTATCGAGTCTCATGGCATGATCTTAGTTGTGCTCTCGGTTTTCATCATTGTTGTGCTATTTCTCTCGATCAAGCTTGTAGTGATTTTATTCGAGATAGTTTTTGGGAAGAGATTTCTGGTTGGCCTGTCCGTGGCAAGTTAGCACCTAGGTGCAACGATATCTTGCATCCTACTCTCCGACTGTGGCACAAGTGGCTCGCCATCACTCTCTTTTCGAGAGATGATGTTCGACCCGTGAGCACAGACGAGATGAGGATATTATACCCCGTGGTCAGACGAATCAAAATCGCCCCAGTGCAAGCTATGATTCGGCAGTGGTTGACAAATTTTAGGATGACGGGTTCTATTGAGTGTACGTCCCTGATCACACGTATCATTTCGGGTCTTGGGATTTCATTAGGGGCTAACGTTCCCTACATTGATTCTCCCCGGGCCATGATAGATGAGGCGTATCTGATTCAAGGACATACTCTTAAAAAGGGCCCGGATGATTCCTTTGTTTTCTTTTACCCTGGCCACGCAAACCAGATTTGATTACCTAACCCGGATTTTCGTTTGTATGGCCAAGGGCCACTGACCGTTCCTCTTGAGGAACCTCGTCGTTCTAGTGTTTCTGGAGACAGGGTCACTAGGAGCACATCGAGGAGGGTAGCTACAGCACAGCAACCACCACAACATCTGCCGCCACAGCCATTACCTCTGCCACAGCCTCAGTCTACACCACCGCTGTCTGGCGCATGGGCCTCGGCTGGGTACATGTCTGGAGTTACACCCGGATATGCCCCCGATTGGGACCAACTCATGAGTCAGCCGGGTGCGAGTAGCTCGACCTGGGCTAGTGCAGGGAGTGGCGAGTGGGTTCGGCCCACCGGTGCTAGCTACGGGGACTCGTCCTCATCGTCCAGGTTGCGCTCGTCATCTCGTGGGGCCACCCTCACTCAGCAGATGAGCGAGCTCAACATCCGTGTCGGTACCATGGAGGAGACAATGCACCAGCAGGTTGAGTCCACTCGAGACTGACAGCGTATGACGGGCGAGAGGATTCACACCATGGAGCAGAGACAGCTGTGACAGATAGAGGAGCAGAGGGCTTACTACGCGTGGTTGGGATACCACCCTCCGCAGCAGTGAGCCTGAAGCTAGCTTGGGGGAGGACCCCCATTCTGAGGTAACTTGTATCTTTTATTGTTTTCAGAACCCCATATGCTAAAAACACATAAAAATCCGAAAAAAGTTAAAAAGACCAAAAATATTTATTTGCTTTCGTAAATTAGTTTGTTTTCATATGCGCGGTAAGAGTGTTCTTATTCTCCAAGGTTGAAATGATGAATAGTTGCTCTGTTTATTCCTCTTGTATGCCTTGTTTACAACTTAGTATCCTATCCAAGTTTTGAGTTTGTTGGTTAGTATGATCGAACCTGAGCTTGAAAGTTGTGGGTAGCAAAAAGCATGATCTTTGCCTAAGTTGTTGCGAGGTATGATATGGTATAATAGAGTTGCTATTAGCTAGTACTAAGTGATGTTTGATATCCGGAGTTTTCTTTTGAATGATGTTAAAATGATAAGTTCCTCAATGATAAGAAATTCCTATCCAAGGCCATATGTAGATTTTAGCTTCTGTTAAACCTCTACATATGCTACTTGATTTCTTCATTGAGTTTTGTCGAATTGTTGTGACCCTCAGCGAGTAACTTGTCATACTCCTATGATCAAGATCACGTACACACCACCATATGCAAAACTTCTACATTCGAAGTTAGCAACCATCATTTCATCCATTTCCCATCTATTCCACAAAATAAAGCTCCGTGCATGTTCCATGATTACTCTCCCTCCAAAAATATTCAGCAAGGACTATGGGCTATGTTAAAAAAATGAATAAAGAGACATAGCCCAAGTCTCAAAAATTTCAAAAAGGAGGAGAGTAAAAATCATGCAAAGAGGAGTTCATTATCCATCCACCATACACACACTTTTGCACATCTTGATCAGGGTGTATGACTTGTTCTCCCAAGGATCCGGTTTTCGACTCGACAATACATGAGAAACAGGTATGCCACATGTTTTCCCTACCTACAGCTCCACATATCAGCTTATTAGGAGTAGGTAGTGAAAGAAGGCAAACCAAAGCCTTGGTGAGGAATCATACACATTGAGCGATCCGAGAGTATCATTTGAGGAACTTTGATTTCTTTTTGAAAAACCTGCAAAACCTCCGGATTGATAACTGATCAAGGTACATGTGATTAGTAATCTTTATACAACCATTCTATCTTTCAACCGTCCAAGGCAGGAGAAGCTACATGCCCCATATCAATCAAGTGCAAGGTAAGATCAATGCCAACTTCTTCAACTCTTGATAGAGTACCTAGTTGTATCTTGTTATACATTAGGGAAACAACATCGTAGCAACTCCTGATCAACCAACCTCAGTCTTTAATCTCTTGCTCGGGACGAGCAAGAGGCTAGCTTGGGGGAGTTGTTGACGGCTGTTAAGTACCTACTTTAGCCGTCAATATACTCATGAATAAAGGAGCATAAGGCATTTCTTACACGTATTTAGTTAAGAATAATGTAGTTCCACTTGTCCTTGGAGATTATTTGATTGCAGGAAAATAAGCAGGAAAAGAGTGCCAAACTCACCTTCTAGGGTCCATGCCACATCACCTCAACCTAGTGGGCTGCCAACAAGGATGACATGCATGCAAACCTGCCAACTAGGGAGCCATGCATGCATGCCATGCAAGTAAACCAAGTGAAGCAACCCCCGACGAATCAAAGTGTGACACGTGGACTTCACATGGATCCATGGGCCCACAAAGGCGAGCAAATCGCGCCAAAACAGGGTGGACACCGGGAACCGACCTAAGGACCCACAGGGCAGCCTCCAGGAGGAAGCACACCCCGAGTGGGGCCCACAGGGGGTCGGCCGACCCACAGGTCGGCCGAACCGACCTTGTGGCCGCCACTCAGGGGCTTCCATGTGGTGGTTCCCTATTGGTCCTAGGCGCCTTCCCCGGGGTGTTTGCCTCCATTCTTCGCCGGTGCACGGGCCTATAAATAGAAGGAGAGGGGGCTCACTTATGAGACATCCACACTTGCAACACCTCTCTCACTTTTAGTTTCAAGGCTAGGAGGTAGGCTAGAGTAGTTCTAATTTAGGTTCCAAGTCTACTTTGGGATCTAGGTATGAGTTGTCTTGTGTCTTATTTCATTTGTATGACTTTGATCTACTTCAGTTATTTATCTATTTCATATAAAGTTGTGTTAGTATGCATGAGTGATTTGTTCATGTGTTCTTCACCTGTTCATCATTTAGAGGCTCCTGTTCTTGATGAACAAGGCCTTTCGATCCACTTGACGGGTGACTTTTACATGTTTCTGGTGTTTGTTCATAAGTTAGAGGCTCTTGTTCTTCGCGAACACGACCCTTTGATCCAGTTGAACAGACATAGGAAAACACGAATCCGTTTGTGTACCTAACCTGGTTTGATCTAATTAGATGACATGATTGCGTTGCATGAAGTCTGTGATTGAGCTACGGTACTCAGTGTAATTGGCTGGTTTATCTGGTGGCTTGACCTGGGTCACAATGGCCCGGGCTGGTCAAGTCCGGCTAACAACGTAAGCATGGTGCTTGGGTTGCGTAGCTACCTTACTTATGAGTTTATCCCACGGTTTGTCTTGGGGTAGGCCGTGGTAGTGATAGCCGTTGGTCCTCTGAAATCCCCCACGTTCGGATAAGCTGTAGGAGTCTAAAATATAACAACCGGAGTTGTGCGAAAGCAACACGGGAGGTTATCTCCCTGTGGTACCTAGGTGCTTAGGTCAATGTTCTTCAACGTTAGTGTATCTAACTCGTTCCTACTAGCTTTATGTGTATAGTACATAAGAACCTAGAACTAACTCGCGTGTCGCCTCCTATGCCTAGGACCCCTTAGAGAGAGTGAGTGTGTGTGTGTGATCACACTACCCCATTATCATATCTTTACCCCTGCACTTGAATGTCTGATTTATTTCCGTCTATGATCTATACTCATTGCAATAGAGTTGATCTTGTCATTCCGCCGATGCCTTCCTTGGATTCGATACCCTTTGGAATACTCCTTTGGGGAAATGCTACAATGGTACTTCCGTGCGCTTGCGGATCTCTGTAACGTTAAGATTTACCAACCAGCATTTCTGGCACTATTACGAGGATGGGTTCCAAACATGTTCTTAGGTGATTGCGTTAAGAAATGTCAACACTGATCGTGTACATGCTACTTCCACTACTACATCGATGATCAAGGATGGACCATCCCCTACACCAACTACGACTGAGGCTGTTCGAGTGGAGGCTGTTGCTGAGGGGGAGATCGTGTCCAGGCGAGAGGCTCCCCGGCGGGTACAGGTGGATCACCCACCGACGACGATCATAGGTGACCTTCATGAATGCACTACACGATCGAGGTCAAGAAATACTTCTCATTTCACTCACTCTACTTTTGTTGCATCGTTTGAGCCCAAAGATATTCGACACGCTTTGTCTGACGAGAATTCGGTGAATTCCATGCATGAGGAGTTAGAGAACTTTGAAAGAAACCAAGTCTGGGTGTTAGTCGATCCACCACCAAATTGCCGTCCCATAGGTACCAAGTGGGTGTGGAAGAACAAAGAGGGTGAGAATGGGATGGTTGTGAGAAACAAGTCAAGGTTGGTGGCTCAGGGGTTCAACCAGAAAGAGGGCATAGATTATGAGGAGACATTTGCTCTTGTGGCCCGTTTGGAGGGAATTAGGATCCTTCTAGCCTTTGCCGTGGCTAAAGGGTTCAAGTTGTATCAAATGGATGTCAAGAGTGTTTTCTTGAATGGGGTGATAGAGGAAGAAGTGTATGTGAGGCAACCCCCGGGGTTAGAGAGTGAGAAATACCCACACCGTGTATACAAACTCCAGAGAGCGCTCTATGGGTTGAAACAGGCACCTAGAGCTTGGTATGGCTAGTTGAGAGGGTTTTTGCTGAGTAAGGGGTTTGTGATGGGCACAGTTGATAAGACCATGTTTCTCCTTAAGCATGGGAATGACCTTTTGATTGTTTAGATTTACGTGGATGACATAATCTTTGGTGGTTCTTCTCATGATCTTGTTGCCAGATTTGCAGATGACATGAGCAGGGAATTTGAGATGTCCATGATGGGTGAGCTGCAGTTTTTCTTAGGACTCCAGATCAAGTAGTGCAAGGACGGGACGTTTGTACATCAGGCGAAGTACACCAGGGACATGGTGAAGAAGTTTGGCATGAATGACTCCAAGCTGCTGACTACACCGATGAGTACCACTACGGCCTTGGATGCGGATGAGGATGGCGAACCCGTGGACCAGAAGGAGTACCGGAGCATGATCGGCTCCCTCCTCTACTTGACGGCGACGAGGCTGGACATACAGTTCAGTGTGTGTCTGTGCGTTCGTTTTCAGGCTTCACCGAGGACTTCACATCGGCAGGCTGTCAAGCGGATTTCCAGGTACTTGAACTACACTTCTGAGTTTGGTCTTTGGTATTCTGCCTCCTCGACACTCAGACTTCACGGGTACTCCGATACTGATTTTGCTGGGTGTCGATTGGACCGCAAGTCTACCTCTGGGTGTTGTCAGCTCCTTGGTTCTTCTTTGGTCTCTTGGTCATCTCACAAGCAATCTGGTGTAGCCCAGTCCACTACAGAGGCCGAGTATGTAGCTACTGCTAGTTGTTGTTCCCAGCTGCTTTGGATGACCTACACTATGAGCGATTTTGGTGAGGAGTGCTCCCAGGTTCCACTCTTTTGTGACAGCACTAGTGCCATAAGTGTAGACAAAAACCCAGTCCTTCACTCCAAAACAAAACACATAGAAGTGAGGTACCACTTTCTGAGGGACAATGTTGAGAAGGGAAACATATCTTTGTCCTATGTCCCTACCCAAGATCAGCTAGCCGACATTTTCACCAAACCACTTGACCAAGTCACTTTCACTTGCTTGCGGGTGAACTTGGGGTGTGCTTTCCTTTCTAGCTGGGTCTTGGAGCTTCTCATGTATATATGTGATATAACATTTCATTTTGTTGCATTCCATGCATACATTTTACCTTTTGTACAAAACCTGGTAGGATAGCCATCTTTGGATCACTTGAGCTAGGAATGAGCTTCTCTTATATACATTGATCACTGATGTGCTATATGTGTGACATGTGCATGTTTGGTAAATGGTGATGTGAATGCTATGCTCTTGGTGGTTTTGCCATATACTTATGTTGAGATAGCTTTCTTTTTATGAAAATGCTAAAGTGGTGTTTCTCATGAGTAGATGCTTGTCTATGCTCAATTTGTGCTTAAATGCCTATATCATGTTTAGTTTGTGCTTGAGAATCATGTTCTCTTTGCTTGGGGTCAAAGACCTTTTGTCATTGTAAATGTTTAGCCCATTTGTTCACTTTGGGAGGAGCATAAGCTTCTTTTTGCCGCAAAGGCATTTCATGTACCATGTTTAAACTTTAAAATGAAATTGGTGTATGAATTTCCTTATGCTTGAAAAATGAGCTCCTAATCATGTTATTCTGTTTGATATTCATGTCTTGGGTGCTAAACCGTAGCATGTTGCCTACCATGAGAAGTCTCATTTTAAGAAGTAGACACATGGCTCAGTGGCTTTAACATGACTTGAGTAGCTTGTGGGTGTTTATAATGATCTTGTGATGAGAATTTGTGATCTTGCATAAACTTTGGATGATCTAGTGTATTTGTGCTCAAATTGTCATGGATAGGATCTTGCTCATGAGATGAATATTTCTTTGTGAAAATTGCTTAAAATTGCTTTTGGTCATGTCACATGCTTATATGTCTCTACCTTCTTGATGGCAATGTGCTAACTACACCATATCTACTTTGCTTGCTCTATGTCTCATTTGTAGCATTTTGTTGTGCTCTTTGTATATTTGAGAAGCTTGGTAGATTGTACAATTTGACATGCATTTTTCATGAAAACAAGGGGAAGAGTTTCATATACCTTGATTCATGCATTGTCAACAAGGGGGAGAATGTGTATGATATGGGGAGAATTTTCATGCATTGGGAGATTTTGTGAAAATTGGTATGCATTTGTGAGATGTTGCATGTGAGGAGAAAAATTGAGAAGAAGAGGTTGCATTTGCTCAGGGGCAGTTTGCATATGTGCAGGGGGAGCTCCTTTGATTTTCCTGAGTTTTGTGCCTTGTGGTGTGATCTTTGTGAGCTTTGTTTTGTCTCGGCTGTGTCGAGCCGTTGCCCTTGTCTTAGGGGGCCGAGACTTAGTTTGGCGAGTGATCTTGTTTTCGCTTGTTCTTTGGCTTTGGATCACTTGCTTTGGAGGTTTGCGTTCGTGGCTGTTTTTTTTCTTTATCATGGTTACTATGGGTGTTGTCAATGCACTCATCAAGGGGGAGATTGAGGACCAGGTGTGTCCGAAGACCAGTGGAGGGTTGCTCCTTAGTGATGAGTGATTGACAACATTGTGTGGACTGATGCTTGCCTAAGTGTGCAGGTACAGGTTGCGGTTTGACTCATGTCGGTGCAGGTGAAGAACAAGCGCGAAAGGCCTTAGCCGTGGCGCCCTCCTGGTGATGGAGAGGCAAGTAGGCTTGGTTCCATGGACCCGGTGGCCGATGGGGTCAAGTGCGAGCCGTGCGGTGCAAGACTGGCACGCTAAAGTCGTGAACATGGGCCGGTGCAAAGTAGCGGATGGAGCCCGAAGCTTGCACACGGGGTTTGTTGGTTTGCTCACAAAACCATCGGTGGACGGTTTCTTGGTTTGGGTCGCAAAACCAAGTCCGAAAGCCCGAAGCGACAGAGACGGTGATCCGGGAGCTTCGGGAAGCTTCGAGGCAGGGGGCACGTGGCGTGATCGCGGGGCTTGCGTCGATGCTAAGCAAGGCCGCGGTGGAAGCGTGTCCGCTCGATGAAGACTTGACCAAAATGCCCCTGAGGGGTTGTAGGGGTAGCGTGGTCATTTACCTTCCTCCGATGGACTTCGTATAAATAGCGGAGAGCTGGATGGCATCTCTCTCTCCTGGACTCTAGCGTTTCCTCCCGCGGTAGATTGCTCTGAACTGCTTCTTTTTCCTCTACTTTCCTTAGATTAGATTCTTGTATAGACTCTGACCTCTGGATGTATGGAAGCATTCGGCGTTGCGGTGATCTCCTAGTCCTCTGTGATTTTCGTGTCATTTTTGGGGCTATTTTTGGGGAGTTTTGTTCTTCACTTGATTCGGGGATTTGAGGGTGTTTCTTCTCGGATTTCTTTGAGGGGATCATGGGTGGATGCCTTGCGCATCTTTGTGTGTGATCTTGACCCCTCAAACGCCGGGAAAGGCCTTCGATTCTTGAGTTTTTGGCCGAAGTTCAAGTTCTTGGTGGTGGTTTGTGTGCCTCGTGCGGATAGTCCGCGTGGCCTGGAACAGTACAGGTGTTCTTCGTGTTCTTGCGCGTTCGCGTTTCGATCCGTTTCGGCCCTAGGGTTTTGTTGCAAGGGGTTTGGTGCACAGTCCGCGAGTCCTTCACGGACAGTCCGCGTGGCCGAGATTTTGTCTGGGGTAGAGCTGAGTTTGGCTGGGGTTTCCAGCGAGGTGGACGGACAGTCCGCGCTGCCTTCACGGACAGTCCGCAACACTAGCGGATAGTCCGCGTGGCTCAGCCGGACAGTCCGATTTTCTCGGTGCGTCTCTGGTGGTTCTGTTGCTTATTCCGGACAGTCCGAGCAGCACCTGCGGACAGTCCGCCGTACCCGAGCGGACGGTCCGCCCGTACTGCATGGACAGTCCGCGCTGGCTTTTCCAGAATTGGCCAAGTGCTTTGATTCTTGTCTTGTGCTTTCGCGATTTGTTTCAAGGTTTGTCTCTAGGACTTGTGGGCTTGTGTGTGCCTAGTCTAGAGCTTCTCTTGTGTGTGCGAGTACTCGGTGTGGCAATCAGGGTATAGGCTGAGTTCGACCTTCGGGAAGAATTTTTTATCGGCTCCCATTCACTCCCCCCCCCTCTCTGGTCGCCTATTCGGTCCTTCACTGGTCACTATTTGGAATCTTGCTCTCTTCGATGGAGTTTTAATTCAGGCCAATGCTTATGCTGTCATTGTTAAACTTTCATGTGTGCTTACTAGGAAGGCTTTCTATCTAACTAATATCTATGGCCCATGTGCTGCTGAAGAGAAAGCTGCTTTCATCAATTGGTTATATAACTTAGATTATTCAGATTTGGATGATTGGATTCTTGTGGGGGACTTTAATCTAATCATATCACCAGAAGACAGAAACAGAGATGGGGGTAATCTTAATGATATGTTTCTTTTCAATGATTTGATTCAGCACTTGGACCTAGCAGAAATAAGTTTTGGAGGCAGATGTTTTTCTTCGAGTAACATGCAACATGATCCTCTTCTTGAAAAATTAGATTGGGTTTTCACTTCATCATCTTGGGCTCTTTCTTATCCTGACACTTCAGTACAAGTTCTTGGAGGACCTGTCTCTAACCACACTCCTTTTGTTGTCACCATTGGTACACATGTTCCCAAGTCTAAGTTGTTTAGGTTTGAGAATTATTGGATGGATTTCCCTGATTTTCTTTCGGTGGTTGAGCTAAACTGGAACACATCTCCTTACTTTGCAAATGCTGCTCAAACTTTGAATGCTAAATTCAGACAAGTTAGGGCTGGTCTTAAACATTGGAGTAAAGAATTGTCTAAATTGGGGAAGCTTATAAATAATTGCAGTTTTGTGCTAGCTCTACTGGATGGTTGAAAGTCCCCTCAGTCAGCTTGAAAGTGCCTTCAGAAGGTTAGTTAAGAAGCATCATGCTAAATTACTAGAAGCCAAAAGAGTCTACTGGAAGCAGAGAAACACAACTAGGTGGGTTGTGTTTGGGGATGAGAATTCTAGTCTGTTTCAAGCTATGGCCACCTATTCTATGAGAAGAAACTTCATTGGCTCTCTCACCCTTGAGGATGGATATGTTGTCTCGGACCATGAACAAAAAGCTGGAGCTCTGTGGTTGGCCTACAAGGATAGATTGGGTATCTCAGAGTTCAAAGAAATTTTATATGAGCTCCCAGAAATAATCCACTTGGTTGAATTGCCCTTCTTGCATGACTATTTGTCTTTAGAGGAGATACAAGCTGTCTTGAAAGAGATGCCTTCTGATCATGCTCCTGGACCTGATGGTTTTAATGGAGCCTTTTTCAAAAAATGCTGGCCTATTATCAGAGAGGATGTTATCAGATTATGTAGGGACTTCGCTGCTGGGAACCTGAATCTTGCCAGCATCAATGGCTCTTTGATTACTTTAATCCCTAAGAAAGACTGTCCATAGACTATTAATGATTTCAGACCAATTTCTCTGTTGAACTATTCACTTAAGTTCTTAACCAAGCTGCCGGCTAACAAATTACAGGGTGTGATCTTGAATGTTGTACATGCAAATCAATATGGTTTCATTAAAGGTAGAACCATTCAAGACTGTTTGGCCTAGGCCTTTCAATTTTTGCATATCTGCCACAAGTCTAAGAAGGAAATAGTTCTCTTGAAATTGGATTTTGAGAAAGCTTTTAATAAAATAGAGCATGAATTTATTCTGGAGGTTATGAGACACAAGGGCTTCTCTGATAAATGGATTTCTTGGATTAAGGCCATTCTATCTTCAGGGTCTTCTTCTGTCCTCCTGAATGGAGTTCCTGGCAAAGAATTCAAATGCAGAAGGGGGGTCAGACAAGGGGATCCCTTATCCCCTTTGTTATTTGTTCTTGGTGCTGATCTTCTCCAATCAGTGGTTAATGCAGAAGCTTTGATGGGAATTTTTCACATCCTCTAGGCCCAGATTTTGGTGGAGATTTCCCAATCATTCAGTATGCTGATGACACTTTGGTTGTCCTCCCTGCAGATCCTGAGCAGATTGCTCACCTAAAACATGTGCTAGAGGTTTTTGCTTACTCTACATGGCTTAAGGTTAATTTTGGGAAGTCTTCTTTGATACCCATTAATGTGGAGGAATCCAAGTGGCCATCTCTCACTAATTCTTTGGGCTGTCATTTAGGTAAACTTCCTTTTACATATTTGGGGTTGCCTGTTGGTACTACAAGGCCTTCTGTGCAAGACCTTCCCCCCATCTTAACAAGACTGGAAAAGCACTTAATGGGAATTTCCAGGCACCTTACTTGTGCAGGGATGCTTATTCTGGTTAATTTTGTGTTCCCTGCTCTGCCAACTTTTAACATGTGTTCTTTGAAACTTCTTATGGAACATTTGGAGCAGATTGATAAATACAGGAAGCATGTCTTGTGGCATGGGGGAGATGTGACTAAAAGGGAGGGTACCTAGTAGCTTGGAAGAGTGCATGCCGAAGTAAGGAGGAAGGAGGTCTTGGTATTATTAATTTAAGGAATCACAATTTAGCTTTGCTCATGAAGTTTTTGCACAAGTTTTATAACAGGTTGGACCTGCCTTGGGTTGAGCTAACGTGGCAGAATCTGCATAAGAATGGAAAGCCTCCTCATGAAAGGAAAAATGTGGGCTCTTTCTGGTGGAGAGAAATTATGTCATTAGTTCCAAATTTCCTCCTGATGACTAGGAGCAAAGTCAGAAGTGGTATGTCTGTCTCTTTCTGGAATGATCATCGAGATCTTGGGGTCATCAAATCACTCTATCCTCAGCTGCATTCCTTTGCTAGGAAAAAATCTTGTTCTGTCAATCAATTCCTTAATTGGGATGAGAGCAGGTCCTTCTTTCTGCCTTTGTCTCAGATTGCTTTTGAGCAACTTTCTAATCTGAAGGTTGCTATTTCATCAACCCTTCAGACTTCCTCTGGGCATGATGAATGGATCTACACTTGGGATTCAGATTGTTTTTCTTGCAGCAAAGTCTATAGCTTCCTGCAGGGCTCAATCCAGTTTCTCTTTTGTTCAAATGGTTGTGGAAATCCTAAGTTCAGAATAAGCATAAGTTCTTCTTTTGGTTATTCCTATAGGATAGGATCAACACGAGGAATTTGCTGCAAAGGACGAACATGTCCTTGCCATCCTATGCCTGTGTTATGTGTGTGGAAAATTTGGTAGAAGATACCCATCATCTTTTCTTTGCATGCCCCTTCAGTGTTGCTTGTTGGACCTACTTGGGAGTACAATGGGACTTAGCTCTGGATTTTCAGGCAATGGTGTTGCATGCTAGGATCCAGTTCAATTCGGTTATTTTTCGAGAGGTCTTCATCATTGGGTGCTGGTCGTTATGGTGCCATCGCAATGACATAATTTTTTATGCTGCTTCTTGATCCTTCTCGCAGTGGAGAAGGTTTTTTTGTCAGTGAGATGCAGGCGGTCTCCCTCAGGGCTAAACCGCGGGTGAAGGAGAAAATCAAAACTTTTCTGAGTAGTCTTTTGTAACTTCTTCTTCTTTTCTTCTTTGGGCCTGAGGCCTTGTAAAATGTACATATTTCTTTCTCTTATATATATAAAAAATAGGGGTAGTGGCCTCCCCTGCTGATTCCTATAAAAAAAACATTTCTTAAAAATGTTGGAGGTGGGCTCGTGGGAAAGGAAGAGGTGGGCTGGTGGGAAAGAAATAAGTAGGAGTTTAGATGGGCCTTAATGGGTTGGAAGTTTCAACCCTTATCTACCTTCCACAAGCTATATAGGAGCCCCCAGCTCATGCTGCCCCAACTAACTACTCATGATGATCCATCTCCATCCGCTTTCCCTGTCCGTTCCGCTGATCCCCTTCGCCGGCACCGTTTCATTTCATGTGCGTGGCGAGCGCTCCATGGTGGCGGTGGCTGCAAGGCCATATATTCGTGCCTATGCACTCTCGTCGACACCATTTCGTTTCTCTGTGTGTTGAAGGCGGCGGTGGTGTCTTTTGGAAAAAAGGCGGCGGCCGTGTGGCGAGTACAGAGTACGGCAGCAAGGTCATTCGTGCCATGGCAGCCAGGCAGCAGCAGCAGCTAGCGCTCCACGACGGGACCCCTGTCGCCAAAATAAATGGCATCATCAGATGCACAGAACAAATAAAAGGAGCAGTCGTCAGTCAGGACGCGCCGGGCGAGTTGAGGAGTGGCTGGTCATAGGGGATTTCAACCTCATTTTACAAGCTTCTGACAAGAGCAACTGTAATCTTAACAGGCGGCTTATTGGGGCATTTCGTGAAGTAGTGCGAGATCTGGAACTCAAAGAATTGAACCTGAGGGGGAGGAAGTTTACCTGGTCCAATGACAAGACACAGACACGCATCGATCGGGCTTTCTGCTCAGTTGCGTGGGATCTAATGATGCCTAATGTGTACCTTCGGGCCCTGTCCTCTAAGGTGTCTGACCATTGCCCCCTACTTATTGCCGGACGCACTACAGTGAGACGTTTCAGTGGCTTTCGTTTTGAGGCCTTCTGCCCAAAGCTTCCGGGGTTTCGCGATGTGGTGGCTGCTGCCTGGGAACGACCTCTGCAGATTTCGAATCCATTCCTGCGACTCCACATGAAGCTCCAGCGTACAAGCAAATCTCTGCGGAGGTGGGCCAACAGTCTCCTGGGAAGAAATAAGCTGCTACTGAGGGCGGCTAGCTTGCTGATTGGCATTTTTGATGCAGTTCAAGACTTCAGGGCACTTAGTGGCAGAAAATTCGGTTGAAACGTGACCTTAAATTCCGTTTTCTTGGGCTTACAGCGGTGGAAAAACTCCGGGCAAAGCAGGCTTCGCGGCTGACTTCCATAAGGGCATATGAAGCCAATAGCAAACTGTTCTACTTGTAGGCTAATGGGCGTCGGAGGAAAAATATTATTCACTCACTGCAATCTGATTCTGGTATGGTGTACGGGCATGATGAGAAGGCTGAAAACCTGTTTGTGCACTACATCAAGCAATTTGGCAGGTCTGAAGTGAGAGATCACACTCTTATCTAGGATGAAATTGGTTTGGTGCGCCATGACCTTGCACACTTGGAAGATCTGTTCTCTAAAGAGGAAGTAAAAGGGGTTAGTCAGGAGATTTCAACTGATAAGGCGCCGGGACCGGACGGTTTCATTGGGGTATTCCTGAAGCACAGCTGGGACGTCATCAAGGGTGATCTACTGTCTGCCTTTGACTACTTCTATCAGCTGCATGACCAACATCTGTCACACCTGTGCACGGCCCACATCGTGCTTATTCCAAAGGTCCCTGATGCGAAGCGGATTGGTGATTTTAGGCCTATCAGTCTAACTCACACTGTGGCAAAATTGATCTCAAAGGTGCTCTCTAACCGGCTAGCTGTTGAACTGAATGAGTTGGTCACCAGAGCGCAGAGCGCCTTCATCAAGCGACGAAGTATTCAGGATAACTTTCTCTACACCCAAAATGTCATCCGGGCACTGCATCAGGCAAAAAAACCAGGCATCTTCTTGAAATTGGACATTGCCAAAGCCTTCGATAGCGTTCGGTGGAATTTTCTTTTGGAGGTTCTTGAGCAATTTGGGTTTGGGGCGAGATGGAGGGGTTGGGTGTCAGCTCTGTTGGCTTCCTCCTCCACTTCAGTGTTGCTGAATGGTTCTAGGGTACGTTGGTTCAAGCACTACAGAGGTTTACACCAGGGGGATCCGTTGTCACCGATGTTGTTCATTCTGTCCATGGAACCTTTACAACACATGTTACAGTTAGCAGCAAGGGAGGGTATGCTCTCACCGATCAACAACAGATATGCTACCCTTCGTCTCAGCTTATATGCAGATGACGCTGCCATCTTCGTCAACCCAGTGAAGTAAGAAATCCAAACAGTGGCTGATTTGCTTGACCTCTTTGGAAGTGTTTCGGGCTTGGTTATCAATAGGAGCAAGTGTGCGGCTTTCCCTATAAGGCGTGATGCGATAGACTTGGAGGAGGTAATGCTAGGGTTCCAGTGCCCGATCAAGGAGTTTCCCTATACCTATCTGGGCTTACCACTGCATTTCAGACAGCTACATCGAGTGGAGATTCAGCCTATCATTGATAAGTTGGCAAACCGGTTGCCTTCAAGGAAGGGTCGTTTCCTGAACAAGGGGGGCAGGTTGAGGCTTCTGAACACGGTGCTATCTTCGATTCCTGTCTACTTCCTAACTGTCTTTGCACCAAAAAAGTGGGCTATAAAAAAATTGGACAAGATCCGAAGGTGTTTTCTGTGGAAAGGAGAGGCAAATGTGAATGGGGGCCACTGTTTGGTTAGTTGGAAGAAAGTTAAAAGGCCAAAGAGTCTGGGTGGTTTGGGGGTGTTGGACCTGGAGTTTTTCAGTAGAGCTCTTCGCTTGAGGTGGTTGTGGTTCAGATGGACCGAGCCGGAGTGACTGTGGGTAGGGATGGATGTGCTGTGTAGTGAGGTCGATTTGCAGCTTTTCCGCGCCAGCACAAGGGTGACGGTAGGCAATGGGCAGACAGCGGAATTCTTGAACGACTCGTGGTTGCAAGGTCGTGCTCCGAGAGACATCGCGCCAAGCCTGTTCAAGCTTGCTTGGAGGAAACACCAGAAAGTGAGGGATGATCTGTTGAACAATAACTGGACACGGGGCCTGTGGCGAATGTCGACCGCCGTGGAAATGGCTGAACTGATCTCTCTTTGGGGCCTGCTGGAGGCTGTCTTGCTCACTAACCAGGAGGATGTGATTACTTGGAAGTGGACTGGACTGCGAATGGGCGTTACAGCTCTAAATCAGCTTATCAAGTGCAGCACATCGGTTCCTTTTGCACCTTTAATTCCAAGGCAATCTGGGCGGCTAAAGTGGAGGATAAACATAGATTCTTTGGTTGGCTACTTGTGCAATGCAAACTCTTGACAGCAGACAAGCTTTTGGCAAGGAATTGGCCGTGCAACCCTGTGTGTTCCTTATGTGATCAGGAGTTGTAGATAGCTGAACACATGGTGTTGCATTGTGTTTTTGCTCGGCATGTTTGGGTGTTGGTGTCTCAGTGGACGGCAGGGGTTGTTCGTGTGACTGACCCTGCTGTGTCAATGGAGGCATGGTGGAACTCCTCTTTGCGAGGCCTTGATAAGAAACAGAAGCAGAAAATTGCGGCCTTGCTCATTTACACTTCATGGAATATCTGGAAGGAGAGAAACTGGAGAGTCTTCGAGGGAGTGGCTGTGTTGCCTGCTAGAGTCTTGGCGTTGATCAGAGATGAAATCAGGCTGAGGAATCTGGCCTGTGGTGGGGATGAGTTAGTTCCTTAGATTAATGTTATCACCTTCAGTTGAGCCGAGTTTTTCAATCTTTTATGTAATCAAACTCTGTAAGAACCCGCTTGCTTCCTCTTCTTATATGACATAGCAGTGCTCTTGCTGTTTTATTCGACAAAGTGATAGGTGATCGTGATCTCGTACTAACAATGTAGGCTGCACCAATAAATTGCATCAACAATGAGGACTCACTGTAGCAACCATTAAAAAACTGATGAAAAAATTCCATTTGCATTAATCAGATGATAAGTAGAGTTATTTTATTGGTCAGTATGTTTTGAGGTAGGGCATCCCAGGAATAGGAGTTTTTTTAAGATGTGCAGAGCACGTTTTTCATTAAGAGAAGAGAGAACAAAATCATAATTTGAACATTTACAAGGGCAAGCGAGCCGAAAAAGCACACACGAGCATGAAGCTAAAACAAAAATTACAACGGCCTCAAAGGTCGCACGCCAAGGAGGCGGGCAAGAGGAAGGAAGCCCACCCGCACCCAAATCTTGCCCTCCTCCAAGATTGATGCCGCAAGCGCCACCGGCATGAGCGCCTCCCTATCTTGAATGCGTCTGTTGCGCTCCTACCAAAGCGACCAGCCAGACAAAGACATCGAAACCTTTCCTCTGAGGTTTAGCGACCAGCTTTCGAGCGGAGCACCACCAAGCGGCAAGTTTCTGTGGGCAGTCCGGGGCGAGATCCGATAGAATGATATGCCTGAGGGTTCGGAACCATGTCTCTCGACTGTAGACACAGTCGACAAGAAGGTGATCTAGAGTTTCGACCTCCTGCGCACAGAGGGCACATGTGTCTGAGTCCTTCAGGCAATGGCGGTGAAGCCTATCAAACGTCCAACAGTGACCATGTAAAACTAGCCAAGCAAAAAACTTGCACTTCCCGAGCATTTGGATCTTCCAAATTTGGCTGGCTCCGAGGATATCGATATGACCTAGGAGAGTGTGGAATAGGAGGGATGGCGAAGAGTATTGACCACTAGACGACCATTTCCAGACAAACTTGCCGGGCTCCGGCGTCAGCCTCACGGTCCGCACAAGGTCCCAGACAGTAAGGTATTGGACAATAGCCTGTACTGTCCGAGCATGCGTAATATCCACTACCCAACGTAGACCACCAGCTGCAATACTGAGACCATCCTTCACAGTACGAGAGCGTCCGATCCTCGGCGAGACGGCATCCCAAAGGTTTGGGGCTAAGTGTTTGATAGAGCAACTGGCGAGCCAGTTGTCCTCCCAAAACAAGGCCCGGGCACCATCTCCGACCTCAATAGTAATAGAGGCCTCAAAGAAGGCATGCGCGATGCGATCAACTGAGAATCGGAACGCCGCCCACGTCTTGTCCGGGTCGGTACGTGCCAATCATAACCACCGCAGACGAAGGGCTGTCCCAAAAGTGCAGAGGTCAGGCAAGCCCAAGCCGCCGAAGCGCGTCGGGCAGGAGACATTCACCCAGGCCACCAGACAACGTCCACCAGAAGCAACCTCGGTACCGCACCAAAGGAAACCTCGGATGAGCGTCTCGACCGCCTTGAGCGCCCAGGGTGCAATGGCGATCGCCATAGAGATATGCACCGGGATGGCCAAAAGGGTGGACTTGGCCAGGATCAAGCAACCACTCCGATTAGCAATCTCCCCTACCAAGGAGGGAGACACCTAGCGATCTTATCGACCAGTGGTTGTAGAGCTACCTTGGGGATTCTTTTGATAGATAGGGAAACCCCAGGGTAAGTACAAGGGAAGTCGACGATAGAGCAAGAGAGAATGGAGCGGACTAAGGAGATATGCTCCTTTGAGCAGTTGATGGGATAGACATGACTCTTGGAGTAATTGGCTGCGAGGCCAGATGCTTTCTCGAAAAGAGACAGCACCCCTTTGACGACCCGCAAATCAAGCTCGACCAGAGAGAAGAACACGACCACATCATCAGCATAGGGCGAGGCACGGAAACGGAAGTCATTCCTACCCAACTCTTGCAACAAACCTCGGGAATCAGCTTTGCAAATCAAAGCATGGAAGCACTCCATCACCAACACAAAGAGCATGGGAGAGAGGGGGTCTCCTGCCAAAGGCCACGACTGTGGCAAATTTGTTCACCTAGAATGCCATTAAGAAGGATTTTGGTACTTGCAATAGAGAGAAGGGTGGAGATCCAGTTCGTCCACATACGTGGACACCCAACCGCAACAAGGAGGTCCAGAAGAAAGACCCAACCAACCAAATCGAACGTCTTAGCGAGATCAATCTTAAACATGATCCTAGGCAGCTTCCGACTGGAGAGCGACCTAGCCGTGCCGAGGACATATCTGAAGTTATCATGAATAAGACAACCTTTGATAAAAGCACTTTGGTTCGGGGAAATGAGGGCAGGGAGGTGGGGAGAAAAGCGGCTAGCCGCATCTTTGGAGAAAAATTTCCTTATGTGTTTGTTCATAAGTTAGAGGTTCGTGTTCTTCACGAACACGACCCTTTGATCTTATTGACTAGACATAAGAGAGTTTGTATCCGTTCGTATGTCTAGCCTTAGTTGATCTTGTTAGATGGCATGAGAGTGTTGCATGAGGTTTGTGTTCAAGCTACGGTACTCAGTCTAAGTTGACCAGTTTTCTGGTGGCTCTCACCCTGGGTCACAATTGCCCGGGCCGGGTGGAGTCTAGCAGCAACGCAGGCATGGTGCCTGGGTTGTCTGGCTACGTTAGTTATGAGCATACCCCCCGTAATGATTGAGGTAGGTATGTAGTGGTGACAGCTGTTGGATCCTTTGCAACCCTTCGCGCTGGGGTACCTGCTGTAGGAGTCTAAAGTCTAGTTTCGCAGAGTGCTGGTCATCGCGGGCAAGCTCCCCGTTTGTACCTGGGTGCTGAACCTTACCCTCTCATGCAATGCTCATGCCTATCTCCTGTATCTTCTAGCTTTGTATGTTTAGTACATTAGAACCTAGAGCTAACTCGTATGTCCCCCCTAAGCCGTAGTGTGCTAGAGTAGAGGTAGATTTGAGTGTGTGTGTCACACTACCCTTTATATCTTTTATCTTACCCCTGCCTTTGAGTTTGTTGTTTCCTATATCTATCTCTTAGTTTACATTCAGAGTAAAAGCATAAGTCTATGATATCCGTCATTGCCTTCCACAGATACGATACCCTTGGAATATTCTCCTTCCTTGGGGAAATGCTACAATAGTTTATCTGTGCGCTTGCGGATTCGTTCATGATCGTTTAGATTAACCTTTGGCAAGTCTTGATGTTCACGCTAAATCGGCGTCGTTAGTTGTGATGTTAAGAGATGCCAACAAGCATTTCTAGCGTTGTCGCTAAGGATGGATTCTAGATCTGTTCTTAAGTGATCGGTGCTACGAAATGTCAACAAGCATTTCTGGCGCCGTTGCCGGGGAAGGCACAAGATTATCATGACTATGCTTTGCATCTGTTTATAAGCTATGAGTAGGTTAGGACAACTCTCAATGCAGGCTAACCTTGATTGCCTTATTTTATCTTTGGATGATGAAGACAGCCCGAGGCCATATTGATGCTGCTGCTCAGGGAACATTCTTCTCACTCACTGTTGATAATGCTAAATCACTCATTGAGAAGATGGTTTCCAGCCAAGGGTGGAGTGATGAAAGACTCCAACCACGATCGAGGGGTACTTATACTGTCAAGGAAGCAGACATGATTACTGCCAAGTTGGATCTTCTTATGAAGAGATTGGATGACTACACCAGCGAGAAGGCTGCCATGGCCACCACTACTCTACCTATGGATTCTCATATGACTTGTGAAGTCTGTGGCAACACTGGGCACTCGGGAAATTATTGTCCGGAGACTCAGGAGGAAGTGATGTACATGAATGGTAATAACAATGGGTATCGTCCACCTCAACAAGGATGCCAATCGTGGAATCAACAACGCCCTTATTATCAAGGAGGTAACCAAGGTAATTCTTACAATCCTAACCAACCTTCCTTGAGAGATCTTGTTTTTGGGCAAGCTAAGATCAATGAAGGTGTTAAAAAAGTTAGCTGCCCTTGATAAAACTTTGGAAAGTCTCAACGCTAAGCTTGATAGTTTTTCTTCTGCTCAGAAGAGCCAGCTGAGTTTTAACAAAATGTTAGGAACCTAGTTGGCTCAGCTGGCTGCTTTGGTTCCATCTGCTGATAACGGGAGGATCCCGTGGCAACCCGTATCCTCTTGTGAAAATGTTAGTGTAGTGTCAACTAGGTGGGGTAAGCCACCTAGGAAGACACGTGCTTCTAACTATGTAGGAAAGCCCATACAACAAATTCTAGATCCATGGGAGGAATCAGCAGTTGTGCATCAGAAAGATCCAGGCTACCCAACTATCACTTGCACAATCTATTACAAGACGATCAGGCATACCCTTTGTGACCCTGGTGCAAGTGTTAATCTCATGACCAAGTCCATGTTTGAGCAACTAGGATATCCAGCTCTCTCTCCAACAGCCCGGACTATCCAACTCGCCGATTCAACGATACGATATCCAGAAGGAATTGTTGAGAGCATATTGGTTAAGGTCAAGAACTCCAATGTCTTCGCGGATTTCGTGGTCCTTGATATGGATGACACGGGAGGAATGCCGCTCATCCTTGGGCGACCATTTCTCAGTGATGTCTGAGCTAGAATCAATGTGGGGTCCGGAATAATCCGTTTTCGCATTGGGAAGAGGAACTTGAAGTTCAAGTTTCAGGACAAGGAAGAGCAGTGCTATTTGATGCAGGATAGTGTTGAGCAGCTTGGGGGAAGGACGGAGCCTTCACCCCCAAGGAAGAAATCTCCATCGAAGAAGGAAAATAAAATTCAGAAAGAATGGCAGAAGATTGAGAAGGCACCACCCTCTACTTCTCAGGAGTGGGGTGCTGAGTGGAATTAACTGCTGAGAAGAGTCCAACTCGTCGGACTAAAAATGATGGGTCCTTTCTACCAAAAAGGTTAAAACTGGTATTTATCTCATATTTCCATTTCCAAAATTTTATTTTCAAAATTGCATATTTGATTTTCCAAAACCTTGCATCTGCATGCTAGATTTATCTAGCCCTTTTCCCTTTTCAAAATAAAATTTCTGAAAATAATTTATGAGTTTGAAGACCTTAGAAAATTCATTTGGGCAATTTCTGGAGCAAACTTTGGCCGGTGCACCTGGGTATATCTCTATATAGCCATAGGTGGCACGCCTGCAAAAGGGGGCCAGCCCCGGGCCCACAGCCGGGCCGGCCGAACCCTGGCAACGGTCATTGTGACGTCCCAGGTTTTTAATTAACCCTAACTGCCGGTCAAACTTGCTGACTGTGGTCAAATCATGGTCAACCTGGGCCATCACCTCGAAAACCTCACTAACACTCACCCATGGACACTTTGGTCAAGTCAACACTAGCTCCTTTGGTCAAAACCCTAGCTAGAGTGGTCAAGGTCCTTGATGTCAATACTCTAACTTAGAACTTTGGCCACGTTCTCCAATTTTTGTCTAAACACTCAAAATTCTGCCAATATAAAAGTTGTGCAGAATTTAGTGGGACACATTTCATCTTTAGGTTGGCATTTCAAATTTTGAGTGAAAGGGGTTCAAATTTGCACGTCAAACCTCATTTCACAATTCACCCGAGCCATGAAAATTCCCAAGTTGGCATTCAAATTTCTGTCTCATTTCAAATTCAAATCGTGTTTGGCTTGTGCCATTGTTTAGAAGGTTAGCTCTTCTTCAAATGTCCCATCTACAGTTTTCGAAGTTGGAATTCAAAATTTTTTGTTTAACTCAGTCAAACAAGGCCACTTGGACCAGCACTGTGGCAGAGCGCGCGCGCGCGCGACGTCACGCCCGCGTGGGCGCCACGCGTCGCCGCCGTGCGCCGCCATACCAGGGCCCGGCCGGGGCTACTGTGCGCGCCCGGTGCTGCCGTCAGCTGCCCGCCCGCGCCCCAAGCCGGCGCCTCGGCTGGGGGAGCCGCGCAGGCCGCGTGGCTGCGCGCCCGCCGAGCCGGACCCCCCACCCCCCCCCGCTGCCGCGCACGCCCGCCGAGGGAAAACCGTCGATGCCAACAGGATATTCACCGGCAGCACTTAGCTGCGAAGCTTCCTACACCCCCATGCACGTCCCGGCTATAAAAGGGCATCCTCGCCGCGGCTCGCGTGCACACCCGCTCCGCCAGACGCCATTAGCGCCGCCGCGAGCCAACACCGCCGCATCCACTCCGGCCGTCACTCTACCCCTCGAGCCTCACCTCTGGCCCTCGTGTGAGCTTTCCCCGTCGCTTGTTCACCTGCATTTCGACCCACCTCGCCGGAATTCGAGCCGTAGCGGCCGCGCCGCCACGGTCTCGTCGCCGCCGCTCGCCGGAGCCGCTGCCTCCAATCAGTCCCTGGTGAGGTCAATTGCAAGCCCGTGCCATTTGTTGTTCACCTCCGGCCCTACCTCACCGGCGGCGACCTCACCCCACCGCCGAGGACATGGATGTGAAAGCCCAAGGGCATAAATGTGAAGCAAGGGCTAGTTTGCAACGTTCTAGATCTTAGTTTTCTTACAGTTTAGTCAAGCCACTTAGGAAATTCCTAGAAATTCGTAGACAAATCAGAAAAATGCAAAACCAATTTTGTTGGTTTCAGTGAGTCTATATCTACAATTCTACAAAGCATGACCATAGTTTTGAGTGATGGATTTTGAATGAAAATTCAAATTCAGTTTGACACCTTTTTGCTGTAGTTCAAAATATCGAAAGGTTATGGAGATGAATTTTGGATATGTTGTGTGTTATGACATTCCTAGCTTATGTATCAAAATTTGCACAAGGTTACTATGTAGATCTTTTATTATGAATTGTTTTGTATTTATGATGAATCTGTCTAATTGATTTTTGTAGCAAAAATTAAATTGATTTGTGTGCTCAGCTTGTGGCTATGTTCATGTTATGCCTAGATTCAACTTTTCTGAATTTATCATGAATTTATCTCTGCTAGATATATTTGATCTTGATTTATGCTTAGATTTACATTTAAATGCATAGTTCAAATTTCAAATGTGTTTGTGATGAACATGCTGGTTTCCTAGACCTGTTTTAGGCCAGAGAAGCTGTAGGAATGAGTTTAGGTGCAGAGGCATTTTATTTATTTAATTATGCTTTTCTCATATTTTGGTATCTAGGAAATGTTATTTTGGGTATAATTAAATTTGTGGCTCTTGCAAAGTTAAGCTTGGTCCAATAGCATGCTTAGAATCATTAGGGCCAGCAAGGACCCTTGTCCTTGTTTTTATATTTTGTTTTGCAATTAAAAGTTGGTGTGCACCTAAGCTTTCTATTAGAATTTGAATAGGAAAAATAATCCTTGTCGTCTTGTAACCCTATTAAAGTGTTGCCTAGCTTAATTAGGGTCTATAAATACACCCCTGCTATTTTGTGAATGTGAATTAAATTATTTACATAAATATGTACACAGTCACTGTTAAAAAGACTAAAATAATAAACCTTCATACCTAATAACCTTAATGAAAGAATTAGTAATAAATATTTGTCAAGGTGGATATGGCCAACAAGAGTTGGGTAAAATAATTAAACTCTCACTCCACACCATAACCCTGCATTGCATGCCGTGTAGAACTCCCTGACGGTAACTACGCACTCGTGCCGGAAGCCGAGGAAGGAGGAGCTGACGCGGAGCTGCAGTACGTGGAAGTGAGCGAGGACACCGAGGACCCTCAGGCTAACTGTGCTGACGAAGGCAAGCCCCGGTGCATTGTCCTATATGTTTTGAAAAGTTACATAACTATCTATGGATGATTGTGCATTACGTTCAGGAGTTGAAATGAAACCCTAGATGCATGATCCCTAGGTACCTATGTCTACACTAGTATGATAGGTCGGTAGCTGCTATGCTATAGGACCGTTACAAGTCGAGTGATACTTGTCACTCGCGAGAATAGGTTCTTATGTTGGAATCATAAGATCTTTATAAATGGATTGCTCATGTGGTAAGAGCATGGGATGTGGGCTCCGGTCCAATGGCTTTCGTGGGATAAGTGTTTGAACGTACTAAGCACTTGTCGGGAATGGGACCGGTAAGCCTAGTACCTTAATGAGGCGGTAAGGGATTTTACTGTGACTAATCTTGGGATGCGTCCCACGGCTAGCTACCGGTGGTGCATGTGTGATTCTGGGTGCCTTGCGGGGTATGCCAGATAGCCTGTACCAAAGATTGTGGCCTTTTATCCCGAACCGAGGACTTTTGGGAACCGCCTGGTGGTTGTCTATGTGAGGGCACCCTACCGTGTGTTTAGGTCTACCTTGCAAGGTTTAAATCAACTGGTTGTCGGCCTCTCACCGTTATCTGAGACTACTTATCCAACTGTCCATGATATCCCTAATGATGAAACTTTGTGAATACTTATGCTTGATTAATTGTATTGCACAACTTATGCTTGCAATAGCTTGCTAACTTAGAAAAGAGTAATCAACTAGAACTTGCACTAAAATCTTGAAAGTACGGACGTACTCTTTGTTGCTTTTCAGCAAAAGAAACCCCAGTGGCCAAAAAGCCTTTCATGTCTAGAGTTGGTGATGTAGCTGTCACCGACGGGTAAGTCTTGCTGAGTATTAGTATACTCAGCCTTGCTGCAATCTGTTGTTCTAGGTAATGCTTTTGCTGATGTGTGGCCTGGAGAGATCCCGCCTGGCTGGGAGCTAGAGTGGGTGGAAGACGATGAATGAAGGCATCATGGCAGGCCTCCTGTGATGCTCCTCACGCCGTTTAGTTTAAGTCTGATGTTTTCAAAACTCTGAACTTCGTTATCATGTCAAAGAACTTCAGTTTGTAATAATTAAACCCTTCGGGGTAGATTTGGATGTTAATCATGTGTTGTACTCTGGACTCGCCTTCGCGTGAGTTTTAATGCATATATGTCGATCCTTGTTGCTATGTAAGTGATTTCACCGGGCGTTAACCCGGCAACTAACGACAGGATGATACTTTATTATTGCTTAATGACCAAAGTGGATTGGTTTAGGCGATAGTACGGTATTTTCCTGGGTGGGTTGTCACAGTCATGTGGGCCCAACTTTGGCCAACGGCTCCTAGCTGTTGTGCAACGGCTAGTCTGCGGTGTGCTGCCCCTTTGCTCTATAAATTGGACCCAATAGGGGGTGTTCTTCACCCATTTCACTCACACTCCCCTCTCTACTCTTTGCTCTCTTGGTTTTCTTGGATTTCTTGCTCAAGATTGGATCATCAAGTGTTCTCTCTATTGTGTTGCTGAAATATTGCTATTGGTGGAGCAAGCTCGGTAAGAATTTCATTCGATATCACTAATCCATCACCGAGTTGCTCTTGTTGTCCCTTGTTGTTGTGATAGCATGAATTGGGCGGCGAACACTCTCCGGAGGGTGATACGCTCCCGTTCGCGGGCAAGCGCAAGTTCATCCATCGCCGCCGAGTCGACGCCGAGCCCATCGACAATGGATTATGAAGAGGAGCAAGCCGAGCCACAAGCCGCGGAGGAGGTCGTCAATGACACCCCCTACCTCAGCTTGCGTGGCGCTCGAGAGGAGCAAGCCTACGCTCTCCTAAAGGACTGAGTCTTCGCCCACACCCAGGACTTCAACCCGGCTCTCATGGAGAAAACAGGTATGAATCTCGAGTTCTCTTCTATTTGGCATGCTCTTGGTTGGGAGGAGTTTGCGCCGGTTACAGAGCTTGGCTCTCGGCCCCTCACCATCTAGTTTCTTTACTCTCTTTTGGAGATTCAGGATGGCATTCAGTTTCATCTTTTTGGGACCGATTATCGTGTTTCTTGGAAGGAACTTAGTCGTCTTCTTGGGTTTAATCCTCATTGTGCTGTTTCTTTGAAGCGGGCTTGTGAGGGTTTTGTTCGAGACTCTTTCTGGGCAGACATCTTTGGTCTTGTTTACAGTGGCAAGTTTGTACCTTAATGCAATGATACCGTGCATCCCACTCTCCGTTTGTGGCACAAGTGGCTCGCCATTACTCTCTTTCCATGAGAGGATGTTCGGCCCGTGCGCAGCGATGAGATGATGCTATTAAACACCGCTGTTAACCAGATCAAGGTCTCTCCCGTTAAATCTATGATTCGGTAGTGGTTGATGAATTTCAAGATGATAGGTCCTATTGAGTGTACGTCTTTGGTGACTCATATTGCTTTCAGACTCGGGGTTCTTAGCATGAATCCCATACCCTTCATCAGGATGCCCCGAGTTCTCATTGATGAGGCATACTTGAGCCAAGGGCATATACTTAAGAAAGGCCCAGATGATTCTTTGACTTTCTTCTTTCCAGGTTATGCAAATCAAATCCTGTTACCTAACCCGGGGTTTCGATTGTATAGCTCGGAGTCACTAACCATTCCCCTTGTTACACAAGAGGGAAGCCGTCGTGCTAGTGTTTCAGGCAGGTCCACCAGAAGCGTGGTGAAGAGAGCAAACATGCAGCAGCAGCAGCAGCAGCAGTCACAGCCACCACCACAGCCACAACTACAGCCTGCTACACCACCGGTGGCAGGAGGGGCCCCTACGGGGTACATGTTCGGGGAAACCCCTGGATATGCACCTGGTTGGGACCAGCCCACCTACCACCCGAGTGCAAGTGGCATGGCTTGGGCGAGTGCGAGCGGTGGTCAGTAGGCCACACCCGCTAGTTCCAGCTCCGGTGGTCCACCTCCGTCTTCGTCTTTCCGGCGGCACTCCTCAGCCTCTGCACGCGATGCTCAGCTCGCCCAGCAAATGGGAGAGCTCACCGTCTAGGTCACGAGACTGGAGGAGACACTGAACACCCACGTCGAGTCTACCTCAGCGTGGTAGCGTCAGGCTGGTGAAAGAATTGAAGCCATGTAGCAGAACCAGCAGCGATACATGGAGGAGCAGAGGGCTTACTACGCGAGTCAGGGATTCTTCTAGCCTCCTCTGTAGTGAGCCTGAAGCTAGCTTGGGGGAGGACCCCCATCCTGAGGTAACTTGTGTCTTCCTTTGTTTTCAGAATACCTTATAAATGAAAACCCAAAAAAATCTGCAAAAAATAAAAAGACCAAAAATATTTATTTGCTTTGATCATCGTTTGCTTAGTTTGCTTTGATATGCATAGTAAGAATGCTTTACCTCTATGGTTGAAATGATGAATAGTTGCTCTGTTTATTCTTCTCGTATGTCTTGCTTACAACTTGGTATCCTACCTAAGTTTTGAGTTTGTTGGCTAGCATGTTCAAACCTTAGCTTGAAAACAGTGGGTAGCTGTGACAACCCGCCCAGGAAAATACCGTACTATCGCCTAAACCAATCCACTTTGGTCATTAAGCAATAATAAAGTATCATCCTGTCGTTAGTTGCTGGGTTAACGCCCGGTAAATCACTTACAAAGCAACAAGGATCGACATATATGCATTAAAACTCACGCGAGGCGAGTCCAGAGAACAACATATGATTAACATCCAAATTTACCCCGAAGGGCTTAATTATTAAAAACCGAAGTTTTTGACATGATAACGAAGTTCAAAGTTTTGAAAACAGCGGAATTAAACTAACGGCACGAGGAAACATCACGGGAGGCCTGCCATGATGCCTTCATTCATCGTCTTCAACCCACTCCAGCTCCCAGCCAGGCGGGATCTCTCCAGGCCACACATCAGCAAAGGCATTACCTGGAACAACAGATTATAGCAAGGCTGAGTATACTAATACTCAGCAAGACTTACCCGTCGGTGATATCTACTTCATCAACTCTAGACATGAAAGGCTTTTTGGCCACTGGGGTTTCTTTAGCTGAAAAGCAACGAAGAGTATGTCCTTACTTTCAAGATTTTAGCACAAGTTCTAGTTGAATATTCTTTTCTAAATTAGCCAACTATTGCAAGCATAAGTTGTGCAAGACAATTAATCAAGCATAATATTCATCAACTTCCATCATTAGGGATCTCATGGCCAGTGGAGTAAGTAGTCTCAGATAACGGTGAGAGGCCGACGACCAGTTGATTTAAACCTTGCAAGGTAGACCTAAACACACGGTAGGGTGCCCCCGCGAGGACAACCACCAGGCGGTTCCCAAAACTCTTCGGATCAGGATCGAATCTCACAGTCTTCGGTACAAGCTATCTGGTATCCCCCGCAAGGCACCCAGAATCACCATGCACCACCGGTAGCTAGCCGTGAGACGCATCCCAAGATGAGTAATTGTAAGATCCTTCACCGCTTCGTTAAGGTTCTAGGCTTACCGTACCCATTTCCGACAAGTGTTTAGTACGTTCAAACACTTAACCCACGAAAGCCATTGGACCGGAGCCTACATCCCATGCTCTTACCACATGAGCAATCCATTTAAGGAGATCTTATGATTCCAACATAAGAACCTATTCTCGCGAGTGACAAGCATCACTCGACTTGTACGGTCCTATAGCATGGCAGCTATCGACCTATAATACTATTAGAGACATAGGTACCTAGGGATCATGCATCTAGGGTTTCATTCAACTCCTGAACGTAAATGCACAAACATCCATAGATAGTTGCATAAGATTTCAAAAATACTTGGTTAATGCACCGGGGCTTGCCTTCGTTAGCAGGGTTAGCCTGAGGGTCCTCGGTGTCGTCGATCACTTCCATGTACTGCAGCTCCGCTTCAGCTCCTCCGTCCTCGGCTTCCGGCACGAGCGCGTAGTTACCGTCACGGAGTTCTACACGGAATGCAATGCAGGGTTCAGGTGGAGTGATAGATTAATTATTTCATCCAACTCTTGTTGGCCACATTCACCTTAACAACAATTAATTATTAATTCATTTTCATTAAGGTTATTATGGACAAGGGTTTAATCTTTGACCAACAATTAATTAATGTTTACTTTCATGATTGTTATTTCATGTGAGATTTATTATTCAATCTTTTAATAGCAATTGTGTGCACATCTATGTAAATAATTCCATTTAAATTCTTAAAACAGCAAGGTGTATTTAGAGATCCTAAAATTAAGCTATGCAACCATTTACAAGGGTCACAAGGTTAAAGGACACATTTTCCTAATTAACTCCTAATAACAAGCTTATGTGCACCCTAACTTTTATATGCAAAATAAATTATAGAAGCAAGGACAGGGGTCCTTGCTGGCCTAATGGTACTACTCATGCCACTAGATCAAGCTTGGACAAAGAAAGGCTACTAAACTTATACATGTAAAGGTGACATTTCCTAGCTATTTAAATTAAGGGAAAAGCATAAATAAATAAATAAAGTGCTCCTGCATCCAAAATCAACCCTACAGCTACTCTGGCCTAAAACAAGACCAGAACACTAGCATGTGCACCACAAACATTTTTGAAAATTAAACTTTGCATTTAAATGCAAATCTAAGCATAAAACAAGATTAAATATTTCTAACAGAGATAAATTCATGATAACTTCAGGAAAGTTGCATCTAGGAATAAAATGAACATAGCCACAAGTTGAGCAAAAAAATTCTATTTATATTTTGCCACAAAAATCAGTAAAGCAGAAATAGCTTAAATGCAAAGTAATTCATAATAAAAGATCTGTTCAACAACTTTGGGTAATTTTTGGTCCAGAGTCTAATCACGACAAGTCTAGAAACATATCCAAAATTCAGCTCTATAGCCTTTCTTGATTTTGAATTATAGCAAAAAGGTGTCAAACTGAATTTGAATTTTCATTCAAAATCTATAAGTCAAAACTATGGTCATGCTTTGTAGAAGTTGTAGATCTACTCTCGCTGAGACCAACAAAATTGGGTTTGTATTTTTCTAAATTTTTTGTGAATTTCTAGGCTTTTTCCAAGGTACTAGACTGACTTGCAAAGAAACTAAGATTACTTCTATTGCAATCGGGCCCCTAGTTTACAAATATGCCCCTGGATGTTCACATCCATGCCCTCGGCGGCGGGGGAGAGTTCGCCGCCGGTGATGTGGTGCCGGGGCAGATCAACAAGCGGCACAACCGTGCGATTGGCCTCACCCAGAGCCGAATGGTGGTGGTGGCGCGGTCGGGGAGGTCACCGGCGAGCGGCGACGGCGAGGTCGCGGCGGCGCGCCCGCTGCGGCTCGGGTTCCGGCGAGGGTGAGTGCGATGGGGATCAATGCACGGCCGTGGAAGCTACACAGGGGTCTAGGGAGGAGTTTGGGAGGGTCGGCCGGCGATGGGAGCTAGCGGAGGCGCGAGCTCGCGGCGGCGGCGGCAATGGCGGCGGCGGACGGCGGTTCTCGCGCGGGAGGGCAACGGGGCGTCTATTTATAGCCGGCGTGTGTGGAGGGGAGGACGCTTAGCGGCTAAGGCTCCCCGGCACTTCAATGCGCGGTACGGTGGCTGCCCTCGGTGTGCGTGCGCGGCGGGCGCAAGGACGGCGCCGCGAGCGCGCGTACACGCCGCGTGGCGCGCGGCTCCACCGGCCGAGGCGGCGTCTAGGGGTGCGCACGGATGCCGACGTAGGCCGAGGTCAGGCGCTGACTCCTAGGCGCGGCCGTGGTACGGCGGCGCACGACGGCGGCGCGGCGGCGACGCGTGGACGCGCGCGCGCGTGACGTCGCGCGGAGCGCGCTCTCGGCCCAGTCTGTTCGGTGTGCCCCTGTTTGAGTGTTCAAAGCTCAAAAATTTGCATGTGGACTTCAAATTCGATAGATAGGGAACTTGTAGATGAGTTGACCCTCTGAATAATGGCTGAAGCCGAATTTGATTTAGATTCAAATTGAAAGAGAAATTCAAATGCCAAGTTGAGGATTTTCATGCCTCAGGTGAATAGTGAAACTGAGTTTGACTGGAAGTTTTGAACCTTTTCCACTCAAAATTTGAAATGCCGCTCAACATGAAAGTTGTGTCCCATGAAAAACTAGACAACTTTTATATTGGGAGATTTTGAAATATTTAGGTGAAATTTGGAGAACGTGGCCAAAGTTCCAGATCAACACAATGACATCAAGGGGTTTGTCCCCCTTAGCTAGGGTTTTGACCAAGGAGAGTGTGCTAGACTTGCTTAAGATGCTAGTGGGTGAGTATTGGTGAGGTTTTCGAGGTGATGACCCAGGCTGACCATGTTTTGGCCCTAGTCAACAAGTTTGACCGGCAATTAAGGTTAAATAAAAACCTAGGGCGTCACAGCCTACCCCCCTTAAACGGAATCTCGTCCCGAGATTCGATTCAAGAAAAACAAGGTAGGTAGTAGGAACTCACGGTTTCGAGATTGCAGAAAACCCGGGTACTTGGTGTTGAGATACTCTTCCGTCTCCCAAGTCGCCTCTTCTTCCGTATGATGACTCCATTGTATCTTGTACATTCTTACGGTCTGTCTTCGGGTCTTCCTCTCCTTTTTGTCCAACACCCTCATGGGATGCTCGATGAGCGAGAAATCCGGCTCAATCCAAGCATTCGCTTCCGTGATCACTTCGGTTTCAGGCACAGGCACACCTTTCTTCAATTGGGTCACATGAAATACATTGTGGACTGCGGAGAACCGCTCCGGAAGTCGGATGCGATAAGCCACTGGCCCACATACTTCAATGATTTCATAAGGTCCGATATAGCGCGGGGCTAACTTTCCCTTAACACCGAACCTTTGTACACCCTTGGTTGGTGAAACCTTTAGGTATACATAATTACCAACTTCAAATTGTCGGGGTGCTGTCCCTCTATCGTGATAGCTCTTTTGCCTCATCTGTGCTAACTTCAAGTTCTCCCTTATCACCTGCACTTTCTCTTCGGCATCTTTGACTAGGTCCGGACCAAAGAGTGTCCTTTCTCCGGCTTCTGACCAGTTCAAAGGGGTACGACATCTTCGTCCATAAAGAGCATCAAATGGTGCCATCTTCAAACTAGCTTGGTAGCTATTGTTATAGGAGAACTCTGCCAAGGACAAACACTTGTCCCAACTTTTATCAAAATGCAGGATGCTTGCCCGTAGCATGTCTTCCAAAATTTGATTTACCCTTTCCGTCTGACCATCGGTCTGCGGGTGATAGCTGGAACTACGGATCAACTTGGTTCCTAAACATTCATGCAATTGCTCCCAGAAACGAGCTACAAATTGAGTTCCTCTATCCGAGATTATGGTCTTCGGAATTCCATGCAAACGGACTATTTGATCCATATATAACTCTGCATATTGTTGCACTGAATAAGTAGTATGAACTGCAATGAAATGGGCAGTCTTGGTGAGTCTGTCCATGATAACCCAAATAGAATCCTTCTTTCTAGCAGTCAGGGGTAAACCCACAATGAAGTCCATACTTATGTCATCCCATTTCCACATAGGTATCGACAGGGGTTGGAGTACACCTGCCGATTTCAAATGGCTTGCTTTCATTCTGTGGCAAGTATCACACTCTGACACATACTTTGCTATGTCGACTTTCATATTGGACCACCAGAAATTTTCCTTCAGATCTTGATACATTTTGGTGCTTCTGGGATGAATAGAGAATTTGGAAAGATGAGCTTCATCAAGGATTGTTTTCTTAATTTCTTGGTTAGTGGGAACCACAAGACATTTCCCAAACCATACCACATCATTCGAATCCTTCTGGAAACAGTTATACTTGGGATCTCCTTCTGCTAATTTCTGTTTGATTAGCTGTATGTCCTTGTCATTACGTTGAGTAGTGACAATTCTATCATAAAGATTAGATTCGGCAGCTAGGACATATAGATTTCCTTGCTCTACCACTTCCAAGTTAAGCTTCCTCATGTCTTCACATAAGGTGTCACTATACGGCTCCACTTCTAGATGGTTGCAGTGAACTTTGCAGCTAAGAGCATCCGCAACAACATTGGCTTTCCCGGGGTGATAGTGCACTTCTAGATCATAATCTTTAATCAACTCAAGCCATCTTCTTTGTCTCATGTTGAGATCCGATTGAGTGAAGATATATTTGAGACTCTTGTGATCGGTGAAGATATTGCAACGATTGCCCATCAGATAGTGTCTCCAAATCTTAAGAGCATGAACAACCGCTGCTAGCTCTAGATCATGGGTGGGATAATTGATCTAATGGGGTCGAAGTGCCCGTGAGGCATAGGCAATGATGCGACCCTCTTGCATGAGAACACAACCGAGACCAGTGCCTGACGCGTCACAGAAAACTTCAAAAGGCTTGGAATTATCCGGTTGCACTAGCACTGGGGCTGAAGTTAAGTGTTGTCTCAGCGTGTGGAAGGCTTTCTCACATGCTTCACTCCATACAAATTTCACTCCTTTCTTGAGCTGTTCAGTCATAGGTTTAGCGATCCTGGAGAAGTCCGGAATGAATCGGCGGTAATAACCCGCCAAACCTAGAAAACTGCGGATTTGGTGTACGGACTTAGGTGGTTTCCAATCCATCACCTCTTGTACTTTGCTAGGATCTACGGATATGCCATCTTTGGAAATAGTGTGCCCCAAGAATTTCACACTATCCAACCAGAATTCGCATTTGGAGAATTTAGCATAGAGCTTATGATCTCTCAAACGCTGTAGGACAATTCGAAGATGTTTGGCATGTTCTTTCTCATTTTTGGAATAGATTAGAATATCATCGATGAAGACCACTACGAATTTGTCAAGCTCCGTCATGAATACGGAGTTCATGAGATACATGAAGTAGGCTGGGGCATTTGTGAGACCAAAAGACATCACCAGATACTCATAGAGACCATATCGAGTGGAGAAAGCAGTTTTGGGAATGTCACAAGGTCGAATTTTGATTTGGTGATAACCAGACCGAAGATCGATCTTGGAGAAAACTTTGGCTCCAGCCAACTGATCAAACAGAACGTCAATGCAGGGAAGGGGATATTTGTTTTTGATGGTCACCGCATTGAGAGGTCTGTAGTCAACACATAACCTCAAACTACCATCCTTCTTCTTGACAAAGAGTGCGGGACAACCCCAAGGAGAAGAACTTGGGCGAATGTAGCCCTTATCTAACAATTCTTGGAGTTGGCTTTTCAGTTCAGCTAGTTCTTTGGGAGGCATACGATAGGGTCGTTTAGAAATGGGCGCAGTGCCCAGTTGAAGTTCGATCATAAACTGGACATCCCGGTCTGGTGGCATACCAGTCAATTCATCAGGAAAAACATCAGGATATTCACAAACTACTAGAATTTCTTCAAGATGAGAGATAATGGTCACATAGGCACAAGGGTCTGCACCGTCCTTAAAAGGTAGGTACAAGGTGGTGTGCCCGACCGTAGGTGAATTGATTGCTACAACTCTACCCGCGATATCTAGAACCACCTTATGTCGGGTCATCCAATCCATACCCAAGATAACATCCATACCCTCCAAACCTATGACAAGAAGGTTTGATTGGACGGACTTACTCCCCAATTTCAAAGGTACTCCGAAAGCTATGGTGTGAGAAGAGATTTTTCCACCCGAAGTGACAATGGTGAAAGCATCCTTAACATGGGAACCATTTAGACTCAGTTTTCCTACCAAATTTTCACTAATAAAACTATGGGTAGCTCCAGAATCGAACAATATCTTAACGGGAATGTCGTTGATAGAGAAGGTACCCGTAAGCACTGAAGCTCCCTCTGGGATGTCACTCAAGGTGGTGAAGTTCAGCTTGCCTTGGCGGACTTGCACCATTGGCTTCTTAGCCGGATTGGTCGGCTTGGTCCCTAAGCCTTGATTCTGCTGGTTGGGCTTGTTCTGCTTAGGTTTGGGGCAATCACTTATGTAGTGCCCCGGCTGTCCACAATTGTAACAACGGCGTTCACCGATGTTGCGTGGGGGTGCGTTGGGCTTGGAAGCTTGCTGCTGGGTGTTGCGGAACTGGAAGTTCCCTGAAGGCTTGCTCTGTGATGGCTTCATCGTCCAGCGTCCAGTTGAAGATTGTTGGGATGAGTTTGGAACATTCTTTTTCACAAAGCGAAACTTTTTGTTAGTTCCACTGCCTGAAGCAAAACCAACCTGCCTCTTCTTGTCTCTCTGGGCCTTCTTCATAGCATCCTCTTGGGATATAGCCTTGTTTACGAGCTCATGGAAGTTGTTGGGCTCGATCAAGTTCAGCCGTTCGTACAACTCACCATCCAGGCCATCACAGAACCTCTCCATCTTCTTTGCATCGGTATCCACATGATGCCCACCATACTGGCAAAGGCTATTGAATTTCTGTGCATAGTGATACACAGTGTCAGATCCCTGCCTGAGGGCCAGCAACTCCCTCATCTTCCTATCCATTAATCCCTTAGGAATGTGATGGCTCTTGAAAGCTTGCTTGAATTCATTCCAAGTGACAGCATGCCCCTGCTGCATGGTCTTGAAATGATCCCACCACATTAAGGCTTCACCTCGCAGTTGTAAGGCTGTGAAGTTGGCCTTGTTTTCCTCTGAGCAAGGCAGTACAAAGGCAGAGAATTTTGCCTCGATGGCCTTGATCCACGCCTCAGCTTCAAGGGGGTCTTCCGCCTTGGAAAAGGTCGGGGGCTTCATCCCGATGAACTGAGGGTAGGTGGTGACCTGATTTGGCCCCTCATGATGTGCCCCATGTGGCGGCCTTTGGTTCAGCTGCTGGGCGATTTGTTGCTGCGTCTGCAGGATCTGGCGCAACACCTCGGTTTGAGTGGCCATGAAGGCCTCCGACGGCGTCATGGGCGGCGGCGGCGGTAGTTCACCACTGCCCGACGTTCCGAAACCGTTGGGGGAGCTACGCGTTGGTCCCACCATCTGAAAATGTGAGCCTTTATTAGACACGTAGCCATAATCTCGCTTAGAAAGAAATAACAAGTGTAAAACATGCATGACAAAAGCTCATTCGTGCATTCACTCGAAAATTGCAGCAACTCAGGCATAGGAATATTTCACGTCCAACAGCCCAGTCACCGAAATATTCTCCAAAATTGGTTAGTAGATGCAGGATTTCATACGCCTCAAAGTTGGCTTTCAACACTGCAGCGAATTCCCACTTCGCATGCCCGAGGAATGCAAATTGCAGGAAGCTACCTAGCTGTCTCGGCAGCAGGCCGACACTCACCGAAAACTCCGTAGTTCTCTCTACCCTTATGCAAAAATGCTGAATTTTGGCGAGCGCGGTCATTGCAACATTCCGCACAACTTTGGTATTCAACGCATGATAAGATTCCGACGTTCAATTGCTCGAGAACTCCCTTTCCTAAGCCTTGTCTCGCTGTTTGGACAGCAGCCAGGATTGGGTTAGAAATTGCATAACTCTCAATAAGAAAGTGTACGATTGCTGAGATTTTGAGAGCGCGATCATCACAAAATTCCAAACAAGTTTGGTATACAACATCGAACTCGATTCTGATCACGAATTGCTTAAGCATTTCCTTACAACAAACATTACGGATAAGGTGTGCACAGAACATTACAAAGGTTTCAAGGTTTGAAATTACCACATTACAATCTGGGTTACATTGCAGTCACGCTGCACAAAAGCATACTCCTATGCTCACCTACCACAAACCAACCAAAAGGCTACACACAGGAGTATGACCCATCTTATTACAATACTATGGCAACCTAGTTGCCGGCCGAAGCACCACTGCCAGCAGGTGAAGCCGGTGGGGTCGGTAGCGGTGGCCCAGCCTGACTCGCCTGGTCAAGACCAGACTGACCCTGCTGCTCCTCCGGAGGTGCCTCCACCGGAGGTGGTGGCTGCAGAGCCACAATGGCCTGCAGAGCTGCTACCTGTACCTCAGCCTCTTCTACCTGCTGAGTCTGGGCGAGAGTGAAGCTCAGCTGCTGGTACGCTGCTGAGAGATTGTGCCAGGCCAGCCGAGCCGACTCCAGACGTTGGCTGATCATCAGCTGGGTGGTGTTACGCAGCCCCTAGAGTGTGAACACAGCGTCCAGGCAACGCGTTAGCGTCTGCGTGACGTCCAGCGGGACTGCGAGCAGCAGTAACTCCTGTAGGTGGTCCACACGGTCCCTCCATGCCGGGTCGTGCGGGTTTACCGCCGGAAACAGTTCGAATGGTGACAGTGCTACCACCGTCGGGTTGCGGTCGCAGAAATCCGTCAATACCCAGAGGGCAGCCGACTCGAAAGACTCCTGCAGCCGAAAACCCCAGTACACAGAGCTCAAGTCGAACCAGTCGGGGTGGTCCGGGTGAGGTGGTACAGTGACGGTCACCCTGCAATGAGGCACGCCCAGGTGCTCTAACTCGAGTGCCTCATAGACGGGCGGAATGGTGTAGCCGGCAGCGCTGAGTGCCTCCCACGCAAGGCGTGAAAAACCCTCCCAGTGCAGTCTGTCGGTACGGACCGAACCGTCAGCGCCGTACTCGAGAAACACGGGGGTAGCCATCTGTTCAAAAATGTAACGCATGTTAGAACTCAAAGAGGACAACATGGCAAATGGTGCAAAATTTTGGCCAGCTGTGAACAAAAATTCATAACTCAAAAACCAGAACCCCAAAAATTCTCAAATTTTACCAGCTACTCCGTAAGGTTTTTATACACACTTTTGGTATTCAAGGGGTGAGCTAGATCAATTAGGAATAAGGTCAAAAGATGCAAAGTTTCAGGTTCTGCCTTCCTGAAAAACAGCATGACCTAGGTTCACTAAAAAGGGTACAACTCAAGATTTACAGAAGCTATGACCATGAATTTTTGCAAGCAAAAACTAGATTAGATATGGAGCAACTTTGGTATAGGTCAACTAGTCCAAACATTTTTAGAATCTGGTGCAAAAATTCAAGCTATCAGCCATACAGATTTTTGGACAGCGACAACATCTTACACATGAGAGGCAAAGCTAGAACACAAAAACCGCACACTAGCAAATTCTTCCTTAGAGAGCATATAAGTTCTGTTTTGGGTCCGTTTTTAATTCGTTTCGATTTTTAGTATGCATGCAAGACGTCCTATTCGACCTCACACGGCAATCACGCCAAAAATCGAAGTTAGTGCCAGTGGCAAGGCTTTTACTCGTCTCTCCCTATAATAGCTAGTCGAGAGCTACTCGGTACTCACTTAGTGTCTAACGAAGTGTTGTTATGTACCTGCAGAAAAGAACCTTCCGTGCCAGCACGTCACGGAAGCGTCCACATACAGTACCGTTCACTTATAGAAACGGTATCCATGCGTCAAGCCGCTGCATGGACAGCGTCCAACCTCAGATACGTTCCTTTTGGAATGAAGCGGATCCTTGCCTCGCATATACACAATGCGGAACGTCCACGTATGGCAAAACGTGGTGAGACACAGACGTGACGGTGGGTTCCCTTTGGAATAGGTCCCATCCATCCCTCACATGACTTCCATGCGGTACCACCACGTATAGCAAAACGTGATGAGACGCAGACGCGACGTGGGTGCCCATTTGAATAGGTCCCATCCATCCCTCACAGGACTTTCCTGTGGTACCACCACGTATAGCAAAACGTGATGAACTAGTATGGTTGTACAGAAAGTAAGTTCTGACAGGAAATAAATGTGCTGGGAGTTAGCAAAATAAACCATAGATTTGTAAGCCACCTGAAAGAACCCAGAAATTCCCTCTAGGGCCTCTCGGTCTAGTTTATCCTTAACGGACCAACGTGTTTTGCAAATCCAAACAATCTTGGCAAATTTTATTCAAAAACCAGTGATTAAGGTTATTAATTAATCTCTGGTGCATATAATTGCTCTGATGCCAGCTGTGACAACCCGCCCAGGAAAATACCGTACTATCACCTAAACCAATCCACTTTGGTCATTAAGCAATAATAAAGTATCATCCTGTCGTTAGTTGCCGGGCTAACGCCCGGTAAATCACTTACAAAGCAACAAGGATCGACATATATGCATTAAAACTCACGCGAGGCGAGTCCAGAGAACAACATATGATTAACATCCAAATTTACCCCGAAGGGCTTAATTATTACAAACCGAAGTTTTTGACATGATAACGAAGTTCAGAGTTTTGAAAACAGCGGAATTAAACTAACGGCACGAGGAAACATCACGGGAGGCATGCCATGAAGCCTTCATTCATCGTCTTCAACCCACTCCAGCTCCCAGCCAGGCGGGATCTCTCCAGGCCACACATCAGCAAAGGCATTACCTGGAACAACAGATTATAGCAAGGCTGAGTATACTAATACTCAGCAAGGCTTACCCGTCGGTGATATCTACTTCACCAACTCTAGACATGAAAGGCTTTTTGGCCACTGGGGTTTCTTTAGCTGAAAAGCAACGAAGAGTATGTCCTTACTTTCAAGATTTTAGCACAAGTTCTAGTTGAATATTCTTTTCTAAATTAGCCAACTATTGCAAGCATAAGTTGTGCAAGACAATTAATCAAGCATAATATTCATCAACTTCCATCATTAGGGATCTCATGGCCAGTGGAGTAAGTAGTCTCAGATAACGGTGAGAGGCCGACGACCAGTTGATTTAAACCTTGCAAGGTAGACCTAAACACACGGTAGGGTGCCCCCGCGAGGACAACCACCAGGCGGTTCCCAAAACTCTTCGGATCAGGATCGAATCTCACAGTCTTCGGTACAGGCTATCTGGTATCCCCCGCAAGGCACCCAGAATCACCATGCACCACCGGTAGCTAGCCGTGAGACGCATCCCAAGATGAGTAATAGTAAGATCCTTCACCGCATCGTTAAGGTACTAGGCTTACCGTACCCATTTCCGACAAGTGTTTAGTACGTTCAAACACTTAACCCACGAAAGCCATTTGACCGGAGCCCACATCCCATGCTCTTACCACATGAGCAATCCATTTAAGGAGATCTTATGACTCCAACATAAGAACCTATTCTCGCGAGTGACAAGCATCACTCGACTTGTACGGTCCTATAGCATGGCAGCTATCGACCTATCATACTATTAGAGACATAGGTACCTAGGGATCATGCATCTAGGGTTTCATTCAACTCCTGAACGTAAATGCACAAACATCCATAGATAGTTGCATAAGATTTCAAAAACACATGGTTAATGCACCGGGCCTTGCCTTCGTTAGCAGGGTTAGCCTGAGGGTCCTCAGTGTCGTCGATCACTTCCACATACTGCAGCTCCGCTTCAGCTCCTCCGTCCTCGGCTTCCGGCACGAGCGCGTAGTTACCGTCAGTGAGTTCTACACGGAATGCAATGCAGGGTTCAGGTGGAGTGATAGATTAATTATTTCATCCAACTCTTGTTGGCCACATTCACCTTTAATTCCTTTTCATTAAGGTTATTATGGACAAGGGTTTAATCTTTGACCAACAATTAAATAATGTTTACTTTCATGATTGTTATTTCATGTGAGATTTATTATTCAATCTTTTAATAGCAATTGTGTGCACATCTATGTAAATAATTCCATTTAAATTCTTAAAACAGCAAGGTGTATTTAGAGATCCTAAAATTAAGCTATGCAACCATTTACAAAGGTCACAAGGTTAAAGGACACATTTTCATAATTAACTCCTAATAACAAGCTTATGTGCACCCTAACTTTTATATGCAAAATAAATTATAGAAGCAAGGACAGGGGTCCTTGCTGGCCTAATGCTACTACTCATGCCACTGGATCAAGCTTGGACAAAGAAAGGCTACTAAACTTATACATGCAAAGGTGACATTTCCTAGCTATTTAAATTAAGGGAAAAGCATAAATAAATAAATAAAGTGCTCCTGCATCCAAAATAAACCCTACAGCTACTCTGGCCTAAAACAAGACCAGAACACCAGCATGTGCACCACAAACATTTTTGAAAACTAAACTATGCATTTAAATGCAAATCTAAGCATAAAACAAGATTAAATATTTCTAACAGAGATAAATCCATGATAACATCAGGAAAGTTGCATCTAGGCATAACATGAACATAGCCACAAGTTGAGCACAAAAATTCAATTTATATTTTGCCACAAAAATCAGTAAAGCAGAAATAGCATAAATGCAAAGTAATTCATAATAAAAGATCTGTTCAACAACTTTGTGTAATTTTTGGTCCAGAGTCTACTCATGACAAGTCTAGCAACATATCCAAAATTCAGCTCCATAGCCTTTCTAGATTTTGAATTATAGCAAAAAGGTGTCAAACTGAATTTGAATTTTCATTCAAAATCTATAAGTCAAAACTATGGTCATGCTTTGTAGAAGTTGTAGATCTACTCTCGCTGAGACCAAAAAATTGGGTTTGCATTTTTCTGAATTTTCTATAAATTTCTAGGCTTTTTCCAATGTACTAGACTGACTTGCAAAGAAACTAAGATTACTTCTATTGCAATCGGGCCCCTAGTTTACAAATATGCCCCTGGATGTTCACATCCATGCCCTCGGTGGCGGGGGAGAGTTCGCCGCCGGTGATGTGGGGCCGGGGTAGATCAACAAGCGGCACAACCGTGCGATTAGCCTCACCCAGAGCCGAATGGTGGTGGTGGCGCGGTCAGGGAGGTCACCGGCGAGCGGCGACGGCGAGGTCGCGGCGGCGCGCCCGCTGCGGCTCGGGTTCCAGTGAGGGTGAGTGCGATGGGGATCAATGCGCGGCCGTGGAAGCTACACAGGGGTCTAGGGAGGAGTTTGGGAGGGTCGGCCGGCGATGGGAGCTAGCGGAGGCGCGAGCTCGCGGCGGCGGCGGACGGCGGTTCTCGCGCGGGAGGGCAACAGGGCGTCTATTTATAGCTGGCGCGCGTGGAGGGGAGGACGCTTAGCGGCTAAGGCTCCCCGGTACTTCAATGCGCGGTACGGTGGCTGCCCTCGCCATGCGTGCGCGGCGGGCGCAAGGACGGTGCCGCGGGCGCGCGTACACGCCGCGTGGCGCGCGGCTCCACCGGTCGAGGCGGCGTCTAGGGGTGCGCGCGGATGCCGACGTAGGCCGAGGTCAGGCGCTGACTCCCAGGCGCGGCCGTGGTACGGCGACGACGCGGTGGTGACGCGTGGACGCGCGCGCGCGCGTGACGTCGCGCGGAGCGTGCTCTCGGCCCGGTCTGTTCGGTGTGCCCCTGTTTGAGTGTTCAAAGCTCAAAAATTTGCATGTGGACTTCAAATTCGATAGATAGGGAACTTGTAGATGAGTTGACCCTCTGAATAATGGCTGAAGCCGAATTTGATTTAGATTCAAATTGAAAGAGAAATTCAAATGCCAAGTTGAGGATTTTCATGCCTCAGGTGAATAGTGAAACTGAGTTTGACTGGAAGTTTTGAACCTTTTCCACTCAAAATTTGAAATGCCGCTCAACATGAAAGTTGTGTCCCATGAAAAACTGGACAACTTTTATATTGGGAGATTTTGAAGTGTTTAGGTGAAATTTGGAGAACGTGGCCAATGTTCCAGATCAACACAATGACATCAAGGGGTTTGTCCCCCTTAGCTAGGGTTTTGACCAAGGAGAGTGTGCTAGACTTGCTTAAGATGCTAGTGAGTGAGTGTTGGTGAGGTTTTCGAGGTGATGACCCAGGTTGATCATGTTTTGACCCTAGTCAACAAGTTTGACCGGCAATTAAGGTTAAATAAAAACCTGGGGCGTCACAGTAGCAAAAAGCATTATCCTTGCCTAAGTTGTTGTGAGACATGATATGGTATAATACAGTGCTATGATCTTGTGCTTAGTGATGCTTGACATCCGGAGTAACCTTTTTGAAAAATCAAAACATGATGAGTTCCTCAATGATGAGAATTTCCCATCCAAGGCCATATGTACATTCTAGCTCTTAGCCTCCACATATGCAGCTTGTTCTCTCATTGAGATTTGTCAAATTGTTGTGACCCTTGTTAGAACTCATACTCCCCTAATCAAGATCACGTACACGTTCATGCTAAACTTCTACACTGGAAGTTAGCATTCATCATTTGCTCCATATTGCTTATGCATTCTTACGCAAAATAAAACTCTATGTATCTTTGTCTCATTCATCCCTCTCCAAATATCTTCAATAGAGACAAAGGGCTAGCATAAAAAAACAAAAAAGAAAAAGAAAAGCATGCTCAAAAGCATGGAAATAAATAAATAAAGAGAGCTAGCCCCAGTCTCGAAAAATTCCAAAAGGAGAAAAAGGGATTGATATGTGCAAGAGAAAGAGTTCCACCATATAGATGGTAATAACTAGTACCTACTCCGGGGCTAGTGTCCACCTTACCATCAAACCTTCATTTCCTCATATAAAGCATGGTAATATCTAGCACCCATTTCCGGGCCTAGTATCCACCTTGCCATGCTCAATCCATCACACACATATGCACATCTTGATCAGGATGTATGTTTGTTTCTTCCAAGGATCCGGTTTTGACTTAGCAAAACATGAGAGACAAGTATGCCACATTCCTTCCCTACCTACAGCTCCACATAAGCCTATTAGGAGTAGGATGTGAAGAAAGGCAACATTGATGCCTTAGTGAGGAACCAAACACTTTGAGCGATCCAAGAGTATCATTTGAGGAACTCTGATTTTCTTTTTCAAAATTTGCAAAACCTCCGAATTGATAGCTGATCAAGGTATGAGTGATTATGCATTACTATATAACCATTCTGTCTCTCAACCGCCTAAGGCAGGTGAAGCTATATGCCCCACGTCATCAGGTGAAAGGTAAGAACATTGCCAACTTGTTCAACTCTTGGTAGAGTACCTTGCTGTATGTTTGCCACAAGTTGAGAATACAACATTGTAGCAACTCCTGATCAACCAACCTAAGTTCTAATGTCTTGCTTCAAGACGAGCAAGAGGTTAGCTTGGGGGAGTTTGTTGACGGCTGTTAAGTACCACTTTCAACCCTCAATATTCTCACATAAATGGAGGCATATGCATTATTTACTTGCATTTTGGTTTGAATAATAGAGTGTTGCATGAGGTTTGTGTTCAAGCTACGGTACTCAGTCTAAGTTGACCAGTCTTCTGATGGCTCACACCCTGGGTCACAATAGCCCGGGCCGGGTGCAGTCTAGCAGCAACGCAGGCATGGTGCCTGGGTTGTCTGGCTATGTTAGTTATGAGCATACCCCCCGTAACGATAGAGGTAGGTCTGCAGTGGTGACAGCTGTTGGATCCTTTGCAACCCTCTGCGCTGGGATACCTGCTGTAGGAGTCTAAAGTCTAGTTTCGCAGAGTGCTGGCCATCGCGGGCTACCTCCCCGTTTGTACCTGGGTGCTGAACCTTACCCTCTCATGCAATGCTCATGCCTATCTCCAGTATCTTCTAGCTTTGTATGTTTAGTACATTAGAACCTAGTGCTAACTCGTATGTTCCCCCTAAGCCGTAGTGTGCTAGAGTAGAGGTAGATCTGAGTGTGTGTGTCACACTACCCTTTATATCTTTTATCTTACCCCTGCCTTTGAGTTTGTTGTTTCCTATATCTATCTCTTAGTTTACATTTAGAGCAAAAGCATAAGTCTATGATATCCGCCATTGCCTTCCACGGATACGATACCCTTGGAATATTCTCCTTCCTTAGGAAAATGCTACAATGGTTTATCTGTGCGCTTGCGGATTCGTTCATGATCGTTTAGATTAACCTTTGGCAAGTCTTGATGTTCACGCTAACTCAGCGTCGTTAGTTGTGATGTTAAGAGATGCCAACAAGCATTTCTAGCGCTGTCGCTAAGGATGGATTCCAGATCTGTTCTTAAGTGATCGGCACTACGAAATGTCAACAGTGACTAATCCCTAAAATCCCGTCAAAGTACGTGAAGGCAGCGGTGGCCATCTCGTCTTCGCGAGTGAGGGTGCGACCATCTACAAGAAGAGAAGGGATGTAATTTTTCCTCCGGCGATGGTTAGCATGGAGGTGGAAGAGCTTGGTATAGGCGTCTCTCTCATGGAGCCACCTCAGGCTGGACTTCTGCTTAAAGATCGTGCGCTGCAGAGAAGTGAGGCCAAGGTAGCGGAGTTTAAGAAAACGCCTCAAGGCCAACTCCTCCGCGGAAAGCGACCTAGACTCATGTGCGACCTCTAGACAGAAAATGACCTCTTTAGCGACCTGTATGTGCATCTGAATACTACCTACCGCTTTGGCACTCCGTTTGACCAGCCCTTTCGCCGTCTCATGGAGCAAGTGGTCCATCACGCGTAAAAGGTCGGCATCAGGACGTGGTGCCGATTAGACCTCCTTCACAATGTCGAGAAAGCCAGCCACCTTCGGCGAGAAAGCCAGAAAAGTGAAACGACCTCCCTGAGAGTGCCGAGCGAAGAGGTGCCGACGGCGGCGGGGAGCGCGGTTGATAATGGGGCGCCCGCCACGGATTCAGGTGACATTTGTTTAGTACCACCTCTAGTCTCTAGACACAAATATATAGCGTCCGGACATTTAGTTTTTCTAGGAAAAAGTCTACTTTACCTTCTTGGAGACTAAGCCGAGTCCACGATTCCTCCCGAGACTCGAAAACCATCCGTTTTGCTACCTTGGACTCACGGAACCAGGCATGTTACATTCTTGAACCCAGTAACCCCGGTTTTATCTCGACTGAGTCCACATGTCAGTCTCGTCAGCCTCCTCCCCACACCTCGCCGCCTTCTCTCCCGCGTCCGGTCTCCGGGGAAGCACACACGGCCGCCCGTCGGCATTGGCACCAGGCATGGCGCCTAGGGAGCTCCCCGCCGACCATAGACACCGACCGCGGTGCGTGGGGAGCTTGCCACCGCCGACGCCCTCGCCGCGGTGCATGTGGAGCTCGCCCCACCGACGCCAGCCATGAAGGGACTTCATGGCCAGCAGGCAAGCTCCGCAGGAGCGAGCGCAAGAACACGGAGGTGGGCGAGTTCCGCGAGGGAGAGCGCAAGAAGGCGAAAGCCGGCGAGCTCCACGGTGGCGAGCGCAACGAGCTGGAGGCGGCGAGCTCCGCGACGCCCACCATGGCTGGTGCCCCACCATGGCCGGTGCCGACGAGCGCGAGCTCCCCACGCACCGCATCGAGGGCACCGGCGGGGCGAGCTCCCCAAGCACCATGCCCGGTGCCCATGGCCGGCGGGCAGCCGTGTGTGCACCCCCGGCGGCCGGATGCGGGAGAGAGGGGGCGAGGTGTGGGGAGGAGGCCGGTGAGACTAACATGTGGGCCCAACCGGGGAAAACCGGGGTGGATTGGGTTTAGGGAGGTAGCATGCCTGGTTTCGTGAGTCCAAGGTAGCAAAGCGGACGGTTTTCTAGTCTCGAGAGGAACCGTGGACTCGCCTTAGTGTCCAAGGAGGTAAAATAGACTTTTTTCTTTTTTTCTACCGCTAGTTCATTTTGATGGGGAAAAAGTATGTTTTACCTCCCTGTACACATGGCCGAGTCCAAGATTCCTCCCTAGATTTGAAAACCGGGTGAACTACCTCCCTCGAGTTTCAAAACCGTTTAAATTACGGTTATAAGCGGTTTTCAAAAACGGTTTTGTCATTTTCAATCAAAAATAAATCATGTAAATACTTAATGAGATTATTAAATCATAAAAAAATATTTCTAAGCTTCTAAAAATTATGATAAAAATTCTAAATATGGATTGAGATGCAAGAAATCTAAATAAAATATTTAAAACAAGTGAAAATATCTATAAAATTTTTAAAAATTTAAATTTAGCTCTATAAAAAATGAAAAGTATATCCAAAAAATTAACCATCATACAATTTTCCAATTGATCTTAAATACTTTTTGCAATAAAATCATGAAAAGATGCTGACATGAATACATTCATCATAAATACAGTTAACCATCATAAATGTAACATATATTAATGGTTAATGCATTTATGCATTTTCGATGAATGTATACATACCGGTTTCATTTTAAGCTTTTATCATGAAAATATTCAATATTTTAATATATGTTAATATATGTTTTTAAAAAGTTTTCTATATTTTCCATTTTTCTAGAGCAAATCTAAATTTTACAAAATTTATAGATATTTGCACTAGTTATAAAATCTTTAATTTAGTTTTTTTGCGTCTCATTTCCATCTCTAGGATTTTTTTTCAAAATTTCTAGAATCTTAGGGATATGTTTTATGGTTTAATAACTTCATTAAGTATTTATAAAATTTATTTTTAATTAAAAACGACAAAACCACTGTGCAAAACCGCTTATAACCGTGGTAAGGAGGTATATTGAATGGTTTTAAAAGCTGAGGGAGGTGGTTTATCCAGTTTTCGAGTCTAGGGAGGAAATGTGAACTCAGCCTTGTGTCCAAAGAGTCTAAGCAGACTTTTTCCTTTTGATGGTCGGAATCGTTATCTATTCGTGCGTGACCGGAGGGGTACCATACCGGTTTGCTAATGCCGCCGAAGCAGCCTGAAATAAGCGAGCTACAGCCCAGTTACCGTACTTGAGCCCACGGTGATTTCCCTGAGCTCTACCCACCCCGTCTGTTTCCCACGATTTTTTTTACATTTTCTTTCTCAATTTTGTAAAAATAAATGCCTCTCAAATTTTTTTGCAAAACTATACCCCTACCGCCGTACCACAGCAACCGCCGTGTGGTACGGCGGTAGGGGTACAGTCTGTTTTAAAAAATTGTAACTTTTTTGTTCGAACTCGGATGGAGGTAAACTTTGTATGAAAATTATAGCTTTCGACGAGATCTACAACTTTGTAGTTCAAAGTTTTTCCATTTGAAACCATCTTCGGACTCAAATAATCGATATACTATCCAGATCTGAAGACTGAAAACTGAAATCTGGATAGTAGATCTGGATACTGAAAACTGAGATCTGGATAGTAGATCCGGATATTATATCGATTATTTGAGTATGAAGATAACTTCAAATAAAAAAACTTTGAACTACAAAATTGTAGATCTCGTCGAAAGCTACAATTTTCATATAAAGTTTACCTCCATCCGAGTTCATACGAAAAAGTTACAATTTTTTGAAAATGAACTGAAAACTGAGATCTCGGTTTTCAGTCTTCAGATCTGGATAGTGTATCGAATATTTGAGTATGAAGATGACTTCAAATAAAAAACTTTGAATTACAAAGTTGTAGATCTCGTCGAAAGCTACAATTTTCATATAAAGTTTACCTCCATCCGAGTTCATACAAAAAAGTTACAATTTTTTGAAAACAGACTGTTCCTCTACCGTCGTACCACACGGCGGTTGCGGGCGCTACAGTACACCCGACGGAGGTACTGTAGCACTTCTACCCACGTACCTCACAGCGGTAGGGGTATAGTTTTGCAAAATTTTTTGAGATGCATTTATTTTTGCAAAATAGAGGAGAAAAAATGTAAAAAAAAGTTCGTTTCCCACAGAGAGGGGTCTCCCTCCGTGGATAGCACGTAGAGTATTTGTTTAGTGCCGTATTGCTTTGCTAGTGACAAGAAAGCGTGTTCAAATATGCAGTTCGGACCACACCTAACAGGGTTGGAGGAGGGGTGGTCAGGCTTGAGCACTCGCCTGCCGTCTCCCGCCCGTTTGCAGGCCCATTGCTGGCCAGGGCGTTGAGCTCGCCCACCCACCACTCCTTTCAACTCTTTTGTTCCCAATCCTCTATTTTTTTCTCCATTTTTCTACACTTTTGGTTTTCGAGTACATATTTTTTCCATTTTTCTACGCTTTTGTTTTTCGAGTACATATTTTTACCATCAATTAAAATAATGTGGATCATGAGGAAAATGATGATATTTTTTTGCGGGCAGTAAAATGATGATATATGGCGGGTATTAGTGACGGGGAGATGTGATTAGTTTAATATGGGGTGCCTATTTATGTATTAGTATGTATTTGCACATAAGGTTTAGGGTTTAGGGATTTTAGGGTTTAGGATTTGCACATATGACGTGATTGGACCGCACGTCTAAAAACCCTAAACCCTAAAAGCCTTAATGGACTATACGTCTGCACAGGGTAGGGGGCACCCACCCACCAATCACCATACTGGATCCGTCCCGACACATAAGGTCATTAGAGCAACTCCAGTAAAAACCTCCAAATTGAGGTCTCTAAAATTTATTTGTAGGCCCAATTGTAAAAAATAGAGACCCAAAATTAAGTTCTAACTCCAGTGGAGATCTCTAATTAGCATCAATTAAAATAATATGGATCATGAGGAAAATGATGATATTTTTTTGCGGGCAGTAAAATGATGATATATGGCGGGTATTAGTGACGAGGAGATGTGATTGGTTTAACATGGGGTGCCTATTTATGTATTAGTATGTATTTGCACATAGGGTTTAGGGTTTGCACATATGACGTGATTGGACTGCACGTTTAAAAACCTTAAACCCTAAAAATCCCAATGGACTGCACGTCTCTAAAATTCATTTGCAGACCTAATTACAAAAAATACAGGCTCAAAATTAAGTTCCAACTCCAGTAGAGATCTCCAACTCGGCCTCTATTTCCCGTGGGCCCCGTCTGCCCTCTCCCCCTGCGACGTCACCTCCGCCAAAGGTGTTGCCGACGCGGAATCTCCCCAATTCCCCAGCGGCGAGGTCCCCCGTGCTCGCCCGATTCGATTCGGTTTCGTCCGGCGGCGATGCGGATCCCAGCAGGTGGGCGCAGCCGCGTAGGTGGCCGCGGTCTTCGCGCTCGCCGCGCTGCTGGGGTGTCCATGCTCTACGACAGTGCGCACATCGCCGCCTCGCTGCGGAGGCACGGCAGCGGCGGCGGCCCGAGGGCGTACGCCAAGCTCGTCTCCGCCGCCATGGTCCTACTCCTCGTCAAACTTCATTCTTCAGGCTTGCCTTGTGCTCTGCTCTACTGCTCCTCTGCTATAAAAGCCTTCTCCCGCACCACCATCAGATTCAGGCACACCAACACCGATGGCGACCAAATCCAAATCCAGAGGCCACGCACGGCAAGAAGCAGAGAGCTCGGAGGAGAATGCCCGCCAGCAGCAGCGCGAACGGCGACGCCATGAGCAGGATCCGCGCCTGGTTGGCGTACGACTCCGCCGCCGACTCGAAGCTCGTGTACCACGAGAAGCCCAGGAAGAGGACCAGCACCAGCAGGAAGAAGCACAGATGCAGCGGCACCTCCAGCGCCGCCGCCGCCAAGGACGACGACGACGAGCCGCCGGCGCTGTACGAGTTCCCCATCGGATCGGTGCAGTGTGAGGCTTCAGGAATTCGGCATCGCGAGCGCCGTCCTGCTCCTCGACCTGACGGGCGGCGGTGGCGTGGACCGGTGGTTCCCTGTGTCGGTGCTACTGGCGGTGGCACAAATACGGCGGTACCGGAAAGCATATGGTGGCCGCAGGCGCCTCGGCCGCTGGGCTCAGTAGGAATGAGAAGGACAACGATGGGGACCACAGCAGTGGCAGGTCGGCGAGGAAGATGCCACCGGTGGCGGCGGCCATGTCGAAGTCGGCGTCGGCCCACGCCCACTACGGTCAGGGTCAAACTCGCCAGCGCGCGCTCGGCGGCCGGAGTCCTTGCGCCCCGCCGAAGCCTGAGGATGGTGGACTCGAGGCTGGAGGACCGCACGGACGTGGCGCTGGTGGAGCAGGTGGTGCGGGTGGCGCTCTGCTGCCTCCACAAGGACGCGGCGCAGTGGCTGACCATGGCGGGTGTTGGCAGGCGATGGCGGCGACCCAAACTAGCACCAGTGCGTCCAAAATCCATGTGCACCGTGGAGCAGTAGCGGACGTCCCCGCCCCAACGCCGTGGGTCTAGCCGACGTGCCAGGGACCAGCGGTGGCGGGATGAGGGCGCAGCCGGCGAGGGCGAGCTCCACAGGAGCAGCAGGGGGGAGAGAGAGGCAGGGGAGGAAAGAGAGAGGAAAAAAGAAAAAAAGAAAAAAATGGTGAGACCCAGTTTTGGAGGGAGGAGTAGAGTAAAGATGGCAACGGGTACGAAATATCCGCGAACCCGCGGATACCAAACCCGATGGGCGCGGATGAGAATCTAGGTTTGTGCCCGCGGGCATGACTCTAAACCCGCGGATACTCTGCTAACGGATTTGAAAAAATGCTATCCACACCCGCAAATCCGCTAAACCCGTTAAGACTGCTGACATGTAGATCCTAGTAGTTAGAAGTATATATTTACATGTGTTGTGCAAGACTTTATCAGCACAATAACTTTGGTCTGTAATTTGTTGCATTTGCATACTTGGCACTTATTATCTCTCAATTATTTTGTATTGAAATGTGTGTTGAACTTCTGCTGGAGCTCCTTGCATGTTTTGATTTTGCGGGCACACGGGCATGCCCGCGGGTATCCGCTATCCGCGGATTGCGGGCGCGGATGTGGCTATGTGCCCGTTGCGGATAGCGGGTGCGGGCGCGGGCACAGGTTTCAGCATGCGGACGCGGATTTATGTAGGCAGTATCCGCGCGGATACTACCCGTTGCCATCCTTAGAGTAGAGGGCCTCTAAGAATGGAGGCTTGGAGGGAAGATTTGGAGAGGCCTAAAAAATGAAGGGCCATTTGAAGGTCTTACTAGAGTTGTGTTTTTGCACAAAAACTCCAAAATTTGAAGTAAAGGTCCATTTGCAGACTCTTGTTGGAGTTGCTCTTATTCTATTTGTTTGAGAGTTGGACCTAGTTTCTTGCTCTTTGGGAGTGGCCTACGTCACTTTCCTCTCGGCAAATCACGTGAATGGTTCTAAAAAAAGCAAATCGTGCGAACTCCATAAATTACAAGTGAGAAAAAAAAAGCTCACATTAAGAGCATATTCATGAGACTTTTCATTTGTACGATTTTCTATTTGTAATAAAGATTCGCTCCATATTAAGCATGCATATCACTCCAATGGTAACACTCTCGGTCCTTCCACTCCAGGCTGGCGCCTTCCTCTCCGCTCTCGGTCGGCGCCCCACGCCCCTCGTGCGCTGCTGTCGGTGCCCGCACCCTCCTCCACTCCCAGCCGACACCCCGTGCCCAACCTTTCCCGGCCGACCGCCTGCGCCTCTCCTCCACTCCCAGCTGGCGGCCTACGTCCTTGAGGAGAACAGATGATGAGCGCTCGAGTATATTGGGCTGACCGCCACCATCGTCAAAGGGAGGAGCTCGATGGCCTGGTGGCCTGGTAGGGATCGCGTGAGACCAAGCTTTGGGGAGCTAAATCGCCTCGCCAACTTTGGCTTACTGTAGGAGGTGAATGGCGAGTCAGATAGAATAGCTAGTCCAATAGAGTATCTATTGGACCCTGACTGTTTTGCCTGGTGAGCCAAATTTTTGTTTGGAGAGGCGCATATATATAGCTACTCCCTTGGAGTTGCTCTAATCCGAAAAAAGCTCACATTATATATGCAAAGTAATCTAAGTATATGGCAAATGGAAATGAAATGGTTTTATATACACTACGGGAACCCACGCCTCTGTTGTGAGCCAGGTGCTCACGGTAGAGGGCTCTTTACTCTCGGCACATGCTTTGCCGAGAGGAAGCTCTCGGAAAAGGGCTCTCAGCACAACCTTCCTGGCAAAGAGCTCTTTGCCGAGAGCCAAGACACACCCTCTCGGCACGTGTGCCATGAGCTCAAATGGCTCTCGGTAAAGGAATTTTCATAAAACAAAAGAAAAGCAAATCCTTAGGGCACCGCGGGCCCATAGGCTGGCCGCCGTCGCACACCACCACCAGGTCGATGCCACCACCCGGTCGCTGCCGCACACCCCCGCCAGGTCGATGCCACCACCCTTCCGCTGTCGCATGCCACCACCCGGCCGCCGTCACACACTACCACTAGGCCCACGTCACCACCGCCACGCACCAAAACACACACAGAGAGAGAGAGAGAGAGAGCGCGGAGGGGGAGAGAGAACCTAGAGGTCTCAGATCCGTCATTGTCCGGCCTCGAGGTTGCACCGGTGGAGGAGAGGAGGTCGTCGCGCCCGAAGAGGCCGCACCTCGTAGATCCCACTGCTGGCCACTGAGGGGAAGGACTGAAGGAGGTCACACACGTGTAGATCCTGCTGCCGTGCCGACGCCTCGTAGTTCCCGCCACCGCACTGACGCCGGGGGAGAGAGGCCGAGCTATTCCTTTGCGTCACTACCATACCTCGCCCTGCTGCTGCTCCTCACTGCCGGTGAGGGGCGAACAGAGGGGGAGGGGAGGCAGGAGGGCCCGACAGGCCTAACTGGTGAGGGAGTAGGAGGAGGAAGAGGAGGGAAGGAGGAACGAGGGGGGAAGGTGATGGCAGATTTGCGGGCTGGAGGAGGAGGAGCAAGAGGGAGGGAGGCAGCGGTGGATCTGCGGGATGGAGGCGGCAACGGATGGAGAGGGAGGAGGCATCAGAGGGGGCGCGTGGGTTATATAGATAGGGTTCGGTTCGGGAGTGGGCCGGTGGATTAGATGGACCGGCTGGCCCAATAAGGCTTTGTCGTGAGCACAAAATCCAGCTCTCGGCAAAGTCGCCGTCTTTGCCGAGAGCCAGGCTCTCGGCAAAGGAAATTGTCATCAAATTAATTATTAAAAATAGCAAACAGATGTGAAATTTTTCCAAAACTTAACATGACACCATTTATGTTGTATATTACTTATAGAAAAGTTTTTGTAGTTAAACTCAAATTTGAATTTCTCTAAGACTAATTTAGTGACATTAGCTCAAATTCTTAGAAACTTCTCGTGAGATGTTCTGATTTCTAAACAGTGTACGTCTCCAAGTGTTCAAAACATTCTTAATTTTTTACCACAACCTCCACATATGATATCATGAGCACTTGACAAATTTCATGGTTTTCAAACTTCATTTGAGTATTATACAATTTTAAAACTTTTCTACCTCATGATCTTCATCATGATCAGAGAACCAAATGTCGAAAATTTAGCTTGATTTAATGTGCATGGTCTTAGAGATGTCTCATGAACATGAATATTATTTTCACCAACTTTACTCTATGTTTTCATGCATTTACAGTTCATATTGGACGTATACGAAAAAATCACCTAGAATGATGTAAAATTGTTAAATATAGCAAGCGGAGCTAAAATTGTGCCAAATTTGAACATAAGTTTTGTATATGTGTATGTTGAGGATACAAAAAGTTTGGAGCTAAGAAAGTGATTTTTTTTTGAATTTTTTGCCGTGAGCCGAACAAATGCACTCGGCAAATAAATCTTTAACGAGTGTTTCATCTTTGCCGAGTTGTTAGACCTCCTAAAATAAAGAGGGCATATATTTACGGTGCATGTAATATCTTTAATTTTTCCCATAAGTTGCACGTTTGAAAAATATATACACCATAATACCTATAGTTGTTACACTTGAAGATAGCACTTTTTATTAAAAAATATATAGAACCACTCTGAAGCTGTTGACACTCAAATTTGGCAAAAGCCGGATCAGGTTGGGCCAGGTGGTCAGACCGAGTTACACGGACAGTCAGACCACGTGGTCCTGTAGCCGGTCCGACACGGAGGCCACCAGGCAGCCTGACCGCGTGCCCCAGGCGGTCTGAGTGGGTTCCTCTGAGTCCGACTCAAATTAGAAGTTTTGGTTAGTTCCGAGTTGTAATGAGTTCCTTGCAGGGCAAGACCTCCCCCCTATAAATATAAAGGGGTGTGGCCGATTGCGAGGTATCATCCAATCGAACAAATCAAGTTTATTACTTTTATCTCCAAATCCTAGCTTTTCCAACCCCATTGCTCTCCTCCTTCATCTCCACGGCGGTTAAGGAAGTTCTGAGTGGCCTTGCCGACCTTAGGACAACTCTAGGCGTGTTTCTCCCGACGGGGTCCCTCCCGGAGCGACGAACTTAGGTTTTCGACGACGCTTCTGTCCAAGGTGGTCAGACCGCCCCCCTAGGCGGTCAGACCAGCCTGTGCAGGAAGTTTCGACGAGTTGATTTCCGACGTTCGCACGAACTAGCGTACTCGTGTGTTCAACTAGAAAAAGTGTCAACACACTTATGGCGACTCCGCTGGGGACAGATCTGGTTTTTACAACTGTTTTGTCGATCGTTTCATGGGAGCGTGTTTTGAACTCGATCCCAAGAACCTCATCATGGTGAACATCAAAGAACTTAGCGAAGAGGACCAGAGGAAGTACACGGAGCTTCAATAGTACATCAAGAAGCAGTTTCTCTCTAACGCCAAGAAGGATCGTGCAGGCAAGGTGACGATAGCTCAAGACTTCGAGTTGCCGGCGATCAAGATGAACAACAACAAGGTTGAGGTAATACCCCCTATAAGACAACCTCCACCTCATCTAGTAACGTAATTATCTTCTATATCTGATAAATTTGATCGTGCGTTTAGTGATTAGAATAATCTAGTGGCTAGTGTGATTACTTGCCTTGAAAAAGTAGAGGGTAAACATATTAGTACAGATATTTCTGATGATTCTATCCCTCAAGTTGATACACATGGGGTTCTGCACTAAACCATGTCGGCAGCACCTAATACTTTAGGTGATACATTTATGTACGGTATGCCGGCAGGGTTTTATCCTGAGCAAGCGCCATCAACTCAGCCGACCTCGGTCAAACCGCCTCCCATGGGCGGTCTGACCGCCCAGTCAGGCCAGATGGTGCTGCTTCCAGAACAGCCGGTGCCTTTGTTGGTTGCGCCTAATACGCAGATTCCTGGGCGTAATAATGTTGGTATTACACCTTTTGCGTACAATACCATTTCTCACACATCACCACCTATACCTAATGTTGCTCCATCTTGTGAGTAGATTTAATACATCAGCTCTAATGCAATCTCAGTTAGCTGCTAGGAATGAATTTGCTCAATTTAAAGAAGTAGCTAACATGATGAAAAATAAGCTCGGCATTGATTTTAGTAATTCTAAACTCTATCAAAAACCTTATAGAGCCGAGTTTGATTATGTGGCTTTTCCCCTGGTTGGCGTATGCCTGACTTTGTTAAATTTAGTGGTGATGATTATCGCACAACTTGGGAACATATTAGCCAATATACTGCTCAACTAGGTGAAGTTGGTACCTATAATTCTTTAAAAGTACGATTGTTTTCCTTGTCTTTGACGGCTACCGCTTTTGCTTGGTTTTCTTCATTAGCTCCTAACTCTATTGATTCTTGAGATCAATTAGAGCAAAAGTTTCATGATCACTTCTTTAATGGGAGCTATCAATTAAAATTGACAGATTTAACATCGGTTAGGCAAGGTAGAGATGAGTCAGTCTCTGATTACCTTAAGCGCTTTAAAGAAGTTAAAAACCGTTGTTTTAATCTTGCACTTTCTGATTTTGACCTTGCTGACCTTGCTGCTAAAGGTTTAAGATCTGCTCTTAGAGAAAGGTTAGAAGGTGTAGAATTTTATTCTCTTGCTACTGTTCTTGTAAGAGGTATAGCACAAGAATTAAACCCGAATAAAGAAAAAGAGAACTATAAACCTCGTCGGTCTAATATGCATTTGGTTGAATATGATTCCGATAGCTCGAACGATGAGGGTGAAGTTTATGTTGCTGAATTTGTGTGGCCTTCTAAGGCTAAAGCTAGTTCTTGTGCATCTCTTAAGCCGGCTACTAAAGGTCGGCAAGAAGAATTAAAATTTACCTTTGATGTTTCTAAGTGTGGTCGCATTTTTGATGAATTACTTAAACTTGGAAATATTAAGATTTCTCATACTATGCCTCCACTTGATGAAATTAAACGATGTGCATATTGCAAATTTCATAACTCTTATTCTCATGCTACTAATGATTGTAATGTGTTTCGTCGTCAGATTCAATCGGCCATAAATGAAGGTTGTTTGATGCTTCATGAGATGCAAGTGGACAAGCAGCCCTTTCCTATCATTACCATGGATCTACAGTAGCCTACAATGTTGATTCGACCGCATCAAGTCGAAACAACTAAAGGCAAGAACGTGGTAGTTGGGGAAGCTAAGCCCGACATGAGAGGAAAGAGTTGGTAAGAGAAGTTGCATGTGACAAGACCCCTAATGGCAGAGAGACATTCAAGATTACTGTCAAAGCTTATGGACATGGGGGGCAAGGATTGTCCGTGTCGTCTGGTCAACAAACAACTGAGCCTGCTCAGCCCAGGGTGGTTAGACCGGCACCCCAGGGTGCTCAGACCATCCCTGCTCACGGTCGTCTGAAGATGCTTGTTCCGAAGCGGCCGGAGATTGGAAACTGGAAGCTTAATGTGGCAAAGAATCAGGGGAGTGTTTCAAAGCCAAAGGTCACATTTGATATGCTATTTGACAAGTACTTTAAGCAAAAGGCCGTTACAAGTGATCGGCCATTAAAAAAAAGGATGAGATCACCTCCGCATCAAGAGAGGCCGTCGTCACCTCCAAGAGCAGCTACAAGATTCAGAGGTGAATCATCACAGCAAGAGCGACACTTTGCTCCACAGTGGGCGCCTTCAAGTTCAAATCAACCTCACCCAGTCTACATCGACAATGAAGTGATGTGGGTGCCATATCAGCAGTCCTTCCATCCTAGATGGGGAGGACCAAAAAGACCAGCACTAGACAGGATTTCACAGCCTACACAAGATCGTTGGGCTCCACGTTGGTCAAGGCAGCATCATCAGGCCAACGCGGTCAGACCGCTCCCTACACGCGGTCAGAGCGCCCTACCCAGGAAAAATGTTCAATCTCCTCCACGACAAGTTTACAAGCCCAAGATCAGAGAGGTGGAGGCTCAGAAGATGGATATTGATACAGAGAGGACTACTGGCCAAGACATCATTCAGATTGGGACAATGGATGTTCCTATTGAGAAAAGTGGCAAAGGACCAGTTGTGCTAAACAATCAGATTGTGACACTTACTCAAAAGGGATTTACTGCTGCTAATGATCATGAGGCCAGTGGAAGTGGTTCCAACTCCAATTACTTCTTGCCAAGATGGTGTCATCCCGGTTTGACTCATACTCAAAGGAGAAAGCTTCAACGACTCAGATTTCAGGAGAAGAAGGAAAAGGAGATGGAGGCAAAGAGGGATGAGATGTTCAACAACTACAGACCCATGGTGCCATAAGGGAAGGAGTGGAGAGCTAAGGCTGCATCACAGAAAGAGGCGGTCAAACCACCAGAGGATGCAGTCAGACCGCAGGAGGTGGTCCAACCGCCAGCAGAGGCGGTCAGACCGGCTGACCAGGCGGTCAAACCGAACCCCGCGGTCAGACCGACCAGCGAGGCGGTCAGACCAGGTTCTCTAGAGACACCGTCCGGTTTCACTTCTTTGATTTCCATGGTTTGCAATAATGAGTTTCCATCAGTACCTGCATCAGAAGACGACGAGCAACTTGTTGATTACAGTTCTTCTCCAGAGCGTACGAACCTTGATATTGATGTGGTTCATTTATTTGTGGATGGCTCTGCACCTTCGGAGGAGGACTTTGCTCATCTTGACTTTGGGCCAAAGGATACTGTTTTCCAGAAGCCTAAAGACACTGATAATCATCTGAAGGCTTTGTACATGAGGGGTCACATCAATGGGAAGCCTATCTCTCGGATGCTAGTGGATGGAGGTACAATCGTCAACTTGATGCCGTATTCTCTGTTCAAGAAGCTTGGAGGTTTAGATGAAGAGTTGATCAAGGCCAACATGACCGTCAACGGTGTGGGAGGAGATGAGCCGATAGGTGCCAAAGGCGTTATCTCCATGGAGCTCAGCAACACGCTAGCTACGGCCTTCTTCGTCGCTGAGATAGAAGGTAACTTTAGCTTGATTCTTGGACGTGATTGGATTCATGCAAATAGATTTGTGCCTTCTACCTTGCATCAATTTTTAATACAATGGATAGGCGATGAGGTAGAAGTTGTGCATGGAGATAATTCTGCTTGTGTAGCTGTAGCTGATAGTCATTCTATAAATGTGCATGATGATGTAAAATGTCTATCTGGCTTAGATTTAACTAATTAGGAGTTTGTAAGCTGCTCTAAGGATGGTTTCATCCCTGCTGTCATAAAGTCGGTCGAAAATCGGCTAAACCACTTCATGTGAATCAATGAGTTTAACTAAAGAATGGTCGCAACAAAGGATCGATCACTATCGGGCGCATAAGAACGATACGTGTGAAGCCATCGATAATTTAGATGATTTGGGGAAATTAGGATAAGGGTTTACGTCGGCTGATCCTCTTGAGGAGGTAGACATTGGTGATGGCACTATACCTAGGCCGACATTTGTAAACAAGAGTCTTGATCCTGTTTTTAAATCAGAATTAATAAAGTTATTAAAGGAGTATGTCGACTGCTTTGCATGGAATTATACTGAGATGCCTGGTTTAAGTCGTGATTTGGTTGAGCATATTTTACCTATTAAACCTGGTTTTAAGCCTTATGAGCAACCTCGTAGGAATTTTAATCCTGATATATATGACCGAGTGAAAGAAAAATCAATCGGTTCCTTGTTGCTAATTTCATTAGGCCTTGTAGATATGCTGATTGGATCTCTAATATTGTGCCTGTTGAGAAAAAAGGAACAAAAAAGTGTCATGTTTGCATAGATTTTAGAGATCTTAATAAAGCTACTCCTAAAGATGAATATCATATGCCTATAGCCGACTTTCTTGTTAATTCTGCATCTGAACATAAGATTCTTAGTTTTCTTGATGGTAATGCTGGTTACAATCAAATCATCATGGCCAAAGAGGATATTTCCAAAACAGCTTTCATATGTCCAGGACTTGTAGGCTTGTTTGAGTGGGTATTCATGACTTTTGGTTTAAAAAATGCTGGTGCTACTTATCAAAGAGCTATGAATTTGATTTTTCATGACTTGCTTGGTATAATCGTAGAAGTCTATATCGATGATATTGTTGTCAAGTTGGCTGGTTTAAATTCCCATTTAGCCGATTTAAGACTAGCATTTGAAAAAATGCGTCGATATAACTTAAAGATGAATCCACTCAAATGTGCTTTTGGTGTGTCGGCTGGCAAGTTTTTGGGCTTCATTGTACATGAGAAAGGTGTGGAGATTGATCCCAAAAAGATTGAGTCGATTAAAAAGGTTCAAGCTCCTACTTGCAAGAAAGACTTACAAAAGTTCTTGGGCAAGGTAAATTATTTAAGGCAATTCATTTGTAACTTGTCTGGGAAGGTGAATACTTTTACTTTTTTACTTCAGTTAAAAGTTGGATCTTAATTTACTTGGGGGGCAAAACAGCAAGAGGCTTTTGATGAGATCAAGAACTAGACTTCGCCGCCTGTTCTTCAAGCACCCAAGAGTCGTGTTCCTTTTAGACTATATGTGGCGGCTGAGGAGAGTGTTATTGGGGCTGTTTTGACTCAAGAGACCGATGACAAGGAGTATATTGTTAGTTATGAAAGTAGAAGATTATTGGATGCTGAAACAATATACACTTTTATTGAAAAGCTATGTTTATCTTTATATTATGCTTGTACCAAGTTAAGACATTATTTATTATCAAGTACTTGTTATGTGGCTTGTCAAACCGACATAATTAAATACATGTTGCAAAAACCTATTTTAAGTGGTAGAGTCAGCAAATGAGCTTATGCTCTTGTTGAATATGATTTACATTGTGAACCAATCAAATCAATGAGAGGTCAAATGTAGCCGACTTTATTGTAGAATATAGAATTAATGAGCAACCTAATATAGATATCGGTTATTAAACTTTTACTCCATGGAAGTTGCATTTTGATGGATCGGTTTGTAGAAGTGGTTGTGGTGTTGGAGTCATTATTATTTCACCCAATGAGGCTGTTTTTGAAGCTCTTAACCGTTTGGATCAAGATTGCACTAACAATCAAACTGAATATGAAGTTCTCTTGTTTGGTTTGCAAATTTTATATGATATGGGAGTAAAACATGTAGAAGCATATGGTAATTCTTTGCTAGTGGTGCAGCAGGTATCCAAGGTATGTCAATGTTTAAATGGTGCTTTGAACGCCTATCTTGATAAATGTTTAGACATCATATCTTGTATGGATGAGTTTGTAATTTATTATGTGCCACGGGAAGAGAATCCAAGGGCAAATGCTCTGGCTCAGCAAGCCTTTGGTTATGACGTTCAGAATAGAAATTTTCAAGAATGAAAATCGATGTTTAGCAAAGCCGAGGGTTATATCCTGGAGGAGCTGGTAAAACCGCATCCTCCACCCGGTCAGACCGCCCTACCCGGTCTGACCACCCTGCCAGGCCGGTCTGACCGCCCTGCAGGAGAAAATACCGCTTCGACCATTGTTTCTTCCAAAATTATTGAGGATGAAGTGGATGATTGGAGAAAGACTTTAATTACATAATTACATGATCCTAAAGGTATAAGTGATAGAAAAGTCCGATGATGGACTCTTAAGTTTGTTTTGGATAATGATGAGTTGTATCGTCAGACCGCAGATGATTTGCTTTTAAAGCGTTTAGGTCCTGATCAAGCAAGGCTAGCAATGGCAGAAGTTCATGAAGGAATTTGTGGTACTCATCAATCAGCTCCTAAGATGAAGTGGCTTCTCAGGAGAGCTTGTTTCTATTGACCTACTATGATAGCTGATTGTTTTCGGTATTACAAAGGATGTGAAGAGTGTCAAAAGTATGGGGATATTCAGTTGGTGCCTGCTGCATTGATGCATCCGATTATTAAGCCTTGGCCTTTTAGAGGATGGGGTTTGGACTTTGTTGGCAAGATTCATCCACCTTCGTCGAAAGGGTATTGTTTTGTGATCGTGGCTACTAATTATTTTACTAACTGGACTGAAGCAATTCCTCTCAAGAATATGACACATCGGGAGGTAATTGAGTTTATTACAGAGCATATTATCCATAGATTTGGTATTCCACAAACTTTGACTACGGATCAGGGTACTTCATTTATTGCTAAAGAGGTGCGTGATTTTGTCAATTCTTATGGTATTAAGTTGCTCAATTCATCTCCATATTATGCTCACGCTGATGGTCAAGCCGAGTCTAGCAATAAAACTTTGATTAAGCTCATTAAGAATAAGATAGAAGATAATCCTAGGAGATGGCATGAGGTATTATCTGAAGCTCGTATTTCTAGACATGGTGCTACTAAGGTTACTTCATATGAGCTTGTGTATGGTCAAGAGGTCATTTTACCCATTGAGGTGAATCTAGGCGCATATATGTAACATCCCTGATGTTTCATTAGTTTAAGTACATTGATTAGACTTGATCAATTAGTACTTCTTCCAACATGAATTTAGGTATCTTCTTCTAAATTTTTAGAGATCATCTTGATGCCAAACAATTTACCCAAAATCTCAAAAGTATACATCCCGGAAGCCTTTTCTTTTGAAATGTACAATAGCTATGATGCCAGGTCCAAGCAAAATGGGTTACTTATGATTTATAGAATCTACCTAAAAAGTTTCATGATTTTTAATAATCTCTAGATGAGTTATTTTTATTTTCACAAGAGAAGCAACTTTGGAGCTTTTTCAATTCAAACAGACAAAGAATATCCAACTCTCGACATGTCCACCCACGACGTGCCTCACGGCTCACGCGACCCCCTCCGGTCCGGTTCGCCCCCTCCCCTCACGCGGCTGCCTGCGGGCCCCCGCACGCCGCCCTCCCCTTCTCGTTTTCTCTGTGACCCATCCCTCTCGTTCTCTCTCCCTCCCACTCTCGTCTTTTTCTCGAGCCGTTCCGCTTCGTCCTCTGCTCCCCTGTGCCGTCACCCAGGAAGGAGGAAGAAGGAGGCCGGCTAGGCCTTGCCCGGGCTAGGGACAAGCTCCTCCCTCTCCTCCACATCAACCTCCCCCACGCAAAGATCAAGCTGCATCAAGCTGTTCTTCGTGTTCTTCATCCCCAACTCCAGTGAACAAGGTGAAGCCCGATCTCCTTCCTCGACGCTCTACTCCAACCTGCGGCTCCCTGAATCATCCTTCCCCAACCTAGGTGAGGTTCTCCAATGGTTTTCCCCTCCTCTCTCCTCCATTGGAAGCTTCTCCTTTACTCTCCCATGGCGCCAGGGACCTAGTTGTAATTTCTGAGGGCCTATATGCAATATCCAGGGCCCTGGTTGTAATAAGGTTCTTTAGGGTTTCGGCTGCAACTTCAAAAATCCATTAAAAATCGTAAAAAATCAGAAAAATGTAAATCCAATTGTGTTGGTTTCATTGTGACGAGATCTACATTTTCTAGAAAGGGTGTATAGGGTTTTCTATATAAATTTGAAATGAAAAATCAAACTCAGTTTGATGTACTTTTGTTGTAGCTCAAAATATACACATGTTATGGATTTGAAATTTGGATATGTTACTCTTTATGCCATGTTTAGATCTGTGACCAAATTTGACACATGTTTGATGTGTAGATTTGTAGTTATGATTTTTGTAAGCTTTATGTTAGGTTAAGACTGATGCTTTTTATAGTCCCCTTAAGAAATAATTTCTGTTAGTACAAATGCACCCTAGGACTTTGTCATGATGAATAGCATCTCTGGAAAAATAATTATGATTTTAGGAACTGATTTGATTGATGTTTTATATTTAACTTTGTGTAGGATGTTAAATAGATAACTTGAAAAATATGATAGATCTACTTTTGTAAATTTGTCAGGAGCTTAGATTTGACAAGAATGACATGCAAAAAGATTAGTAAATCTTTTTGTAAGATTTAATGTAGTTAAGCTACGCTAGAATTTGTCTTTTTCATATAAATTAATTTATATGCCTTCTGAAGCTAATCTTTGGTACGTAAGCTTGTTTTAGTCATTTGCTGCTGTGTGCAAAGTTTGAGATCATTTAGAGTTATATTTCAATTAATATGAAATTTTGGATGAATGGCTAGCTAGGAGTTGAATAAATGGTTTTATAATGATTATTTAAGTTTAATTAAAGATTTCAGGTGTAGTTCCTGTTTATAAGCATTTTAAACACACCCCATACTGTTTGGTGAAGTTTAGTAAGCTAATTCGTTTAAATGTGCACACAAGCACCATCAAAGTAGTAGTTAATTCACCCTCATCACACACCCATTTCTTTTTGTGAGTTTTTATAATCCTTAAGATGAATGTGGCCAACAAGAGTTGGTTTGGTGGTAATTCCCCCACTCTCACCATAACATAATGCATATGCATATGTACACATAGATTTCTCGGACGGTACCTATACGCTCACCCAGGAGGGAGAAGGAGCTGCAGGTGGAGAAGTGAATAAGCTGAGTGTGCACCAAGACCTGGACCAAAGTCCAGAAGAGCCCAAGGCTGTTACTAACTTAGAGGAAGGCAAGCACCGGGTTTACATATAACCTTTTTGATAAAATCTCACATTCTTTTACCTTTTCAGTATTTATGTTTTACTTTGTGCATTTAAGTTTCAGAAGCTGTTTTGAAACCTAGATGCATGATCCTTAGGTTCTTATGCTTTTATAACTAGTATGTTAGGACGCTAGTGCCATGCTTTAAGGACACATTACAAGTCGAGTAATGACTCATTGCTCACGAGATATAGGATGCTTATGTTGGAATCATAAGTTGGATAAATTGACTCGCTCATGTGGTAAGAGCAATGGGTTCGGTCTCGACCAAGTAGCATGGTGCTGGCCTAAGCTATTGAACGTACCAAGCACTTGTCGGGAATAGGACCGGTAAGCCTAGTACCTAATGAACCAGTGCAGGAATTTTATCGCTACTACTCTTGAGATGCATCTCCCGGTTCGCTACCGGTAGTGCAAGTGTGAGTGTAGACGTGCCATGAGTGGGCGTACCAGTAAACCTTGTACTTAGGACTGTGGCATCTTTTCCTAATCTGGGGAATGACGGGAACCGCCTGGTCGGGGTAGACCCCGCATTCGCTTTTATTTGATTTCTTGGGGTCTACCTTCTTCCGTGTGTCTTGTGTTGACCTTGCAAGGATATAAATCAATCGATCGTCGGTCACTCGCTGTTATCTAAGTCGGCTTGACCACTGGCTACCCCATATTTATTTATGGAACATTTGGATGAATATTGTTGCCTGTTTAATATTGTTTGCAGAACATGCTTGTTTAGTATAGGTGCTTACCTAGAATGGTTAACATACTAGAACTTGAGCTAAAATTGGAAATTAAGGATCAACTCTTAGTCGCTTTTGGCAAAACAAACCCACCAGCCAAAAAGCTTTGCATGTCTAGTTGTACTTTTATTTTTTTGTCGGGTCAGTCTTGCTGAGTATTAGCATACTCAGCCTTGCTTAATTTGTGGTTTTCAGGTAACCCCATCTGGCCTGGTTCTATTCCAGATGGTTGGGAGCTTGAGTGGGAGCAGGATGACGATGAGTGATACTCTATGGATGGCCTCCCATGTGTATCTTTCACTAGTTTTTATTTCCGCTGTTAATCTCTGTAACACTTTACTTTCATGTATCAAAACCTGATTTGTAATAATGTAACTTTGTGAGCTTTTATGTAATGTTGAACTTGTACTCTGGTCCCACCTTCGTGTGGGCTTTGCGCATATCAGCAATCCTGTTGTAAGTGATTTACCAGGCATGACCCGGCAGAGGCGACAAAATAACTCTTGGTTATCGCTTATGAGCCAAGTGGACTGCTTAGTTGATAATCCGGAATTATTTTGAGCGGTTCTGTCACAGCTGGTATCAGAGCGATAATATGCACCAGAGTATTAAAAATACCTTACCAACTTGTTTTTGGAATAAAATTTGCCAAGAATAAGAATCTTGCTAAGTGCGTAGGACGTTAAGGATTTTATCTAGTCCGAGAGGCCCTAGAGGGAATTTTTGGGTTCTTTCAGGTGGCTAGTACTCTATGGTGTATTTATACTAACTTCCAGCACATTTTATTCCTGTCAAAACTTACTTTCTTGCACAACCATACTAGTTCAGCATATTTTTCCATACGTGCTCGTACCACGGGAAAGTCCGTGAGGGATGGATGGGACCTATTCCAGTGGGAACCCACGTCGCGTCTGTGTCTAGCCATGTTTTGCCATACATGTGCGAACCCGCAATAGGCGGAAAGGACAACTCTATTCAAACGGAGGTGTCCGAGGTTGGACGCTGTCCATGCAGCGGCTTGACGCATGGATGCCGTTTCTATAGTGAATAGTAATGAATGTGGACGCTTTTGTGAGTGCTGGCACGAAAGGTTCTGAATATTCTGTGAATTTTTTGCAGGTACACTAACCACGGTTGTTAGGTACGGTACTTATGAAACGAATACTTTCGACTAGCTATTATAGGGAGAAACGTATATATATGCCTTGCCACGGGCACTAACTTCGATTTTAAGCTTAAAAGCTTGGTGAGGACTCTTAGGACATTTTTGCATCATGCTAAAAGTTACCAAACTGAATATGATCATAAATCACATGTTGTATGGTCTCTAGTTGAACTATGTTTCTTAAGGACAATTCATGCTAGTTTGATGCATTGATGTGGTGATGAGCAAAGTTGTAACTAGATGCTGTCCAAATTTTTCTAAGGATTATCTAGAAAAATTCTGACTAGGTGTTCTTTAGAGAAATTTCTCATCAGCTAGTTAAGCTTCTTCCATGGATTTTTCATGATTTTAGGATGACTAAAACTGAAGATATGATTAAATTGCTAAGCATAGGTCATGCTGAAATTCTGTCAAATTTCTGAGTAAGGCAGAAAACTCAAATTTTTAAATATAGTTCCAAAAAGAATTTGACCATATGATCTATAACAAAAATGTTCCTTATATAACCTAGTTTGTGCTGTAAAAATTTCATGGTCATTTGGTACTCAGTTTTTGAGATATGATCTTTTTAGGGAAGCTCTGCCCTGCTGAAATTTCTGGGCAATAGCACTGTGAAAACGGATCTATTAGACCCTTTCCCAATCTGATTTGATTCAACCTTTGAATACCAAATATGTGAGTTATAACTTTGTCCAGATGCTCACAAAAATTTGGAATTTTTGGGGTACTGATTATTCAGTCATGAATTTTTGTTCAGAATTATCAATGTTTGCCATTGGCATGTTAAACTCATTTTGGGGTCTAACATGTGATTGTATATGTTAGGCTGATAGGAGTATGTACCTTGTGTGGCTAGAAGCTACATGAAAATCTTTGATGTAATGGTGATCCCAAAAACTTAACTTTGATGTAACCATTTGGATGCACAACCTTATGCAGTAATCTACGTGAGGAATAAAGTTAAGCTATTTGTGATCACAATGGGATCTAGTGCAGAATACCAAAATGGTTCATAATTTTGTGATGGTCATGCTCACAAAAATTCAGTATTTTTGCATGTGTATATTGAGAAATATCGAATTTTTAGTAAGCTCCTGTTTGCTGTCAAAACTGCTAGACAGAGCTTTGGTAAATGAATTTTTCGACCCCTGTAAAAGTTGAATCTGTCCTGGGGTTGAATACCAAAGTTGCAGCTTACAAAATTCTACACATGCTGACCAAAATTTAGAAATTTTTGACATATGTACAGAAATTTTTGAATTTTATACTCAAGGCTGTTATGCTGTCTAAATTCTGAATTTTCAATAGTTTGAATTTTCGTATGCATATTCTACTTGTATTATGTTGAGAAAGCTTTGAATATGTATCTAAAGAAAGTTCAAATTTTCAGATGGCAGATAATGCACATAACACCCCTGGGGGTTCTCGAGTTCCTAGTGGTGGTGATCCTCCCCCCCCCCACAAATGACACCCGTTGAGGTTTTCATGGCTACTCAGACGGAAGTGTTGAGGCAATTATTTCGATAAGCTTTCTTGATGAAATCCTGATTCTGAATTGAGGATACACCGAGGGCTTCTAGTTTTTTCCCAACATCATGGTCAAATCTCTCGAGCCATTGACCCCATCCTTTTCAGTGCCATGCCGGCATTGCGCAGCATCGTCGGTTTGCCATATTTTGTCAAAGCTGCTGATCGCCGCTTATGCATCACTGCAGCATCGCTGCCATGTTGCCAATGGAATCTCGACTATCGTGCATCCTTGTCACCATATCACTGGTGATCATCTACGACAAGTGTCACCTCTTTTGACCCAACAAGTGAACCATGCACGAAATGAAGGAGTAAAGACAGAACACTCCATTGCGCCCCTACCATAATCCAGAGGTCGATTTCGTTGTTGATAGCTTGTGTCAACTCTGAAACTGTGGAGGTATGCTGACTGAACAACCGCGCATTCCGCTCCTTCCAAATGCTATGGATGATGAGCATGAACAGTGAGTTAAGACCCTTCTTCTCCTTTGGCTGTTTGTTGGCGGCCAAATACCATACCAAGTTTCGATCCGCAAGCGCACGGGTCGGTTGTAGCTCTTCCCTCAGAGTATCCCCTCCAGGTTTGTCAATTCAAGGATCAGAAGCAAACTCCTAGGGTTCTCCATCTAATCTATCGAACTAACCTAACATTAATCGTTAATTGCATAAAGAATTAACATACAAACACGAAAGGATGTATGGATCTCATTCAAAAGCCATAAGGTAACACTACCAAAGGTAACCCTAGCCTACCATCTTCTAATTGCAGCTCCGGCCAAGATGGAAACCAATCTAATCTTATGCTAAGATAAGGAGTAAACCCTTACACGTTTGCTCGGTGTTTTCCCTTCCCTCGTACTGTCACTACGCGAAGGTAAACATCACCGAACGACTATAAGCCGTGCACCACTATGATGTATCCGCAAGATATAGATTAACCACCACGATTAAATCTATTCCTACTAAAGCATATGCTAGCTACACATATGGGGGATAAATCATGCATCGAAGTAGATCAAAGTAAGGAAAAGATATGATTTATATCACCATCTAATGTTGAATGTACAATTGCCTTGATGAATTCAAGGCATGGCTCCGGAACTCCACCATGGCTTCACCACGTAGGGCCAACCATGGCGGCTAGGGCATGGCCTAGGCCATCTCCTAGGCGACTCGAAGACTTGTGGCGGCCGTCGGCTCCCTTCGGCGTGTCTCCTTCGATTCGGCAGCTCTCTGATGAATGGATGTGGCGGCCGTCGGAGGCAGGGGTTATAAATAAACCGAGGAGCATCTAGGTCAAAGGGCGTCGCGAACCAGGCCCGAAAGGGGGTAGGCCGGTCGGCATGGGTCGGCCGGCCCAGACCCTTTTCGGCTCGGTTCGGGCCCATCTTCCTCCACGATGCTTCTCGCACTTTCTTGAATCTTTGCCGAACTGCATGTAGGTCCTTGACGTCGTTTTCCCTGCGGTTTGGATAAGGGTACTTGGCGCGCGAACTCCCGCATCTTCTGTTTAGGTCCTCGAAGTTTCACGGCCTTATGCTTCAGTCCTCGGGTCATTTGGAGTCATGTTCACTTCGTGTCTTGACTTGTGCCGGGCTTCGTGATATTCTCATAAAGTGATTGATGAACTTTACCTGAAGTCCTCATTTAAGCGCTTAAATCCTGCGTAAACAACATACTCCAAAAACCACATACAAATACGAACTTGTTACATCATTAGTATGCCTAGTGGCGGGTTAGTTACAATTCAAAGCTCAAACCAAAGTGTAACAAGTGCTCTTTGTTGACAGAAATCGACCGTCAACACTAGTACTTCCTCAGTTTAGACCGCCAGTCTTGCAGTTGGAGGCACCGGCTACTGAAGTTGCATTGGCACTGAAACGCTGAAAGAGTAGCCCACCATATTCGCATGGCGTCGACACAGTTAACCAAGATTGTGGTCACTTGTTTCGTTCTCCTGGCCGGTTACACAGCCAACACTTGTCTTGTGCGTCTAGACCGTGGTGGCACGCACGGACGCACGCCCTGATTTGTTTACAACACACACGTCGACCACAAAAAAGCATTTGTTTCTCGCTGTAAAAAAAAAGGCCAAATGCAAGATAGGGAAAATATGATGTCACTACTAGAGAATGAGGCTTCCATCCCAGGGTAATTTTCACATTAGTACCGGTTATGTTGGCGCCCGGTACTAATGTGGACAAGAACCGGTACTAATGTGTTGTGCGAAAAAAGAGCCTCGCGGAGCCCTCGCGTGACTCACATTAGTACCGGTTTGTAATACCCACCGGTACTAATGTGTACCGGTGCGTATTACAAACCGGTACTAATGTGAGGTCACCACATTAGTACCGGGGCTCGATTCCACCCGGTATAAAAAGGTTGGACATCAATACCGGGTCAAAAATAGCCCCGGTATTAATGCCTTGCCCCCAAACGGCGGCCACCACCCACGCGCGCGGGACCCATGCCCACTACTCACGCGCCACCGCCCACCACCTAGGCGGCCAGGCCTGCCTTATCCTTTTCTCCACCACGCATATATCCACCCCTTCTCCTTATCCTCTCGATCTCATCCTCTTCTCCTTAATTTCTTCTCTCTTCCTCTCAATCTCATCCTCTCCTTTCCTTTCTTTCTCCAGGCAGCGGCGAGGGGCGCGTGGCTCGGGCGCGAGGCGTGCGGCGCGAGGCCTGCGGCGCGGGCGCACGGCGCTGCGGCCTGCGGCGCAGGAGGCGCGGGCAGCCGGCGGCCGGGAGGCAAGCGCAGGGAGGTGGACCCGGTTGTGGCGGCGGCGAGCGGGGACGAGAGGCAGGACGCCGGCGTGGGCAAGCCGCCGGCGCAGCGCGAGCAAGCCGTCGGCGCAGCGCGAGACCTCTGGATGCGGCGGCGAGCGGCGACCCAGGCGCAGACGGTTTGGTGATTCCATTGTTGGTTGCTCTTGATGCTCGATTCATGAATGTGTTGTGGTGATGATTTCTTATGATTTTTGTAACAAATTGATGTTGTAACCTGTGAATCTTATGGGAATGTTTCAGTTGTAATTTGATGATTTTTTATGGTTGAATCTATCTGTGTGTGAATCTTGTTGTGTGATTGATTGATGAGGAACTGAAGAAAACAAAGTGAAAGAGAAGAACAGAAAATAAGAAAAAGGAAAGAAAAGGGGGTGGACGGATGGTGACGGGAGGACGGGGACTGACGGACGCAGACGGTAGAACCACATTAGTACCGGTTCCTTGCCCCGGTACTAATGTGAATTCACATTAGTACCGGATGGACAATACTGGTTTGGAAAACCGATACTAAAGGGGTTGTGCACCGGTACAAATGAGTCTTTCCCTAGCAGTGTGTGCCGATGTGGGTGATTGGGTGGGGTAGCACCGTAGCAGGCTGCAGGAGGTGTTAGTGCAGTTCAGTTGATTTGCTTCTATTGGTGTTTGTATTTGTTATTTGTCTCGGGGGCTCTCACTGCTCCCCTCCCCCAAACCTGCAGCTTTAGAAAATGATTTTAAGTTCAAACTCTACAATTCGTTATTGCAGCCTCGTTGTAACAACACATTAGAGCATCTTCAAGAGTTTGTCAAATTTTATTTGGCAAATATGGTGTTTTGCCAACTTCTAAAAAGATATGCTAAGTAAAAAAAGAGTTTTTTTAGAATAAGTAAAAAAGAGCTCATCTCCAACAGTTTGGCATAATTCACTTATCAAATCTAGATTTAACTTACATCAGAAACCTGAGAGAGAAACAAAAATATGTTTCTACCCTTCTACTTTTTAAAACTTAAATTAGGAACCCTGAGAAAAAAATAAAATTATTTATATACCCTTCCACCTCTTCTGTTACGGAAGGAAGCGCCGCGGATAATTGCGCGCATATATGAGCGCGACGAGGGGAGGGATGCCAAGTTGTTATTGATGCCAAGTTGTTTTACCAAACTGTTAGAGACTAATTTTTCTTTTTTTTTCTTTCAAAATTAGATAGATGTCAAACTAAGATAGCAAACTATCAGAGTTGCTCTTAGTAATGTAGCCTCGTCATTTTTTACGGTATCACACATCAGATCACTTGATCAAAGATACCAGGTTGAAGTCTTAAGGTCATCATAGACATCCTTTTTCCCTATAGTCATGATTTAAACCGGATGTGCGGCACACACATGATTTTAAAAATCAATTTAAATAATAATTTATAACAAAAAATTCAAATAACAAACCTCCAATACATACTTATTTCTCGGATCGTCTCGTCGAAACGTACCATCCTGAATCAATAAAGTAGAATGCTACAAGTTCAATTATTTTAAACCCCTTCAAGTGGAAAATTTGAAAAAAAACGCTTCCTCTATAATAAAATTAGTTTACAAAATTAGCAAACTTAATGGTCCAGAGTGTGTGAATAACATACCTTTAATGTATAATTATTCCGACATATGTTGCCCTTATGGCTTCTAGAAGGATCCTCAAGCTTATATTAGGAAGATGTTTAGGAAACTCTTGGAGATTGTTGTAGTGACCCATGGATGTTTCATTTGTTCCTGAAACTTGTCGCTTCTAGACCTTACATTGAAAAAATTAAAGAAAAACCACCATATGCTCGTGCATGTAACCAGTTGATGAAATGCCCTTGAGAGACAGCAGCTGCTCTGTTTGCTGGTTAGTATTCAAATAACTTTGGTCAGTGATGGGAAAAATTACAGCACACAGATGCAGCACTTCTATATCGATCTATGGCAGATTGATTTACATTGACAATGCTTATTGTAAGTACATTGGCATATAGGGGAAAAAGTGGTGCTTGCCCGATGCAAGCGTCAAAGTGTGAGCAACTTCAGTATTGGCACAGAGAGTAAATGGATAACCGCAACAGTGATTAGAAGGTAGTAATGCAGAATTAAGGCACTGTTGACATTCAAAATTGGCAAAAGCCGACTCAGGTCAGGCAGGCCGATCAGACCGGGTACCAAGGGCGGTCTGACCGGGTCGTGCTGTAGCTGGTCCGGCAAAAGTGGCCAGGGCGGTCAGACCGCGTGGCCGGGGCGGTTAGACCGCCTCCCCCTGAGTCCGAACCAAATTGAAGAATCCTTGTAGATTTCGAGTTGTAAAAGGTTTCCTTGCGGGGCAAGACCTCCCCACCCTATTTATAAAGGGCCGTGGCCGATTGAGGGCCTATCACCCAATCGATCATTTATCTTTTTATACTTTTATCTTCAAACCCTAGCTTTTCCAACCCTTTTGCTTTCTTTGCTCGTCTCTACGGCGTTCAAGGACGTTCTGAGTGGCCTGCCGATCTCAGAGCAACCCTAGGCTCGTTGTCCCTGACGGGGTCCCTCCCGGGGCAGCGGATTTAGGTTTTCGGCGATCCTCTGACAGAGGCAGTTAGACCGCCCCCCATAGGCGGTTAGACCGCCCCCTGCTGGTGGTTTCGACGAGGAGCGTTTCGACGACCGCGCGGCCTAGCGCACCAGTGTGTTCGACCGCAAAAAGCGTCAACACACTTTTGGCGACTCCGCTGGGGACAAGAAGATCTGGTTTTCAAAACCGTTCAATCTTGCCCTAGTAAGATGGGATCTCGGTGCGAACTTGATATGGAGAATATCATCACGGCTTCGATGGAGGATCTCTCTCTAGAGGAGCAGCAGAAGTTCCAGGCGCTGCAAGAGTACATGAAGGTACAATTTCTAGCAGGCGTCAAGAAGGATCGTCATGGCAAGGTAGCAAGATTGAAGGAATTCGAGCTGCCGGCGATCAAGTTAAACGACAATAATGTTGAGGTAATTACCGCTGTAAGTCAATCTCCACAAGATCCTTCTATTTCTCAAAAAACGACTGTGGAAAGTGATGAGTTGATTGCCTCGTATATTGCTCGTTTAGAAAGATTAGAAGATCTTGAAAAGGATAGGAGTGCTGGTTTTTACAATAATAATGAAACTAGTAATAGTGTTCCTAAAATTAATACTAGTGGGGTAGTTAATCCTAGCTTAGCGCCTTTGCCTAGTACTAACACTGCAAATTACATGTATGGCATGCCACCTGACTTCAACGTTGGTCAACAAACGCCGATCCAGCCGCAATGGCCGAACACGGCCGGGGCGGTTAGACCGCCCCTGACAGGCGGTCAGACCGGCCTGACCAGCGCCATGGAATTGGTGCCCGAACAGCCTTTACCACTTTCTGTTGTGCCGAGTTCAGTGGTTCCTAATTTTTCTAATACAGTTGCTAATGCTGGACCTCATTATAATACAACAGTTAACACATCTGCTCAACCAAATTTAATTCTTGATTATGTGTTTGAAAGTTATAGGCTAGCTCAAGCTAAGATAGCTCCCTACTTAAATAAGATGAATTTGGTGAATACAGCCCCGCAACAGCCAAATAATCCTAATTGGGTGGAATTTAAAAAATTTAAGGAAGATTTGGCTAGCGTGGTTAAAAATAAACTTGGTGTTGATATTGGTAATACTAATCTATATCAAAAGCCATACGATCCCGAGTTTGATAGGTTTCCTCTCCCACGTGGTTGGCGTATGCCTGATTTGATCAAATTTAGTGGTGATGATGACCGAACCACATGGGAGCATATTAGTCAGTATACAGCTCAACTTGGTGAAGCGGGTGCTTATAATGCTCTTAAAGTGCGTTTATTTTCTTTATCATTGACTGGCACCGCTTTTGCTTGGTTTTCTTCACTTGCTCCCGGCTCTATTATATCTTGGGATATGTTAGAGCGTAAATTTCATGATCACTTTTATAGTGGGAGTGTGCAATTAAAATTGACAGATTTAACATCGGTTAGGCAAGGTAGAGATGAAACCATCTCTTCTTACATTAAAAGGTTTAAAGAAACTAAAAACCGGTGCTTTAATTTGTCAATTACTGATATGGACCTTGCTGATATTTGCTTAAAGGGCTTAAGGTCTTCAATTAGAGATAAAATAGAGGGTTCTGATTTTCTTTCGGTTGCTCAAGTTCAAGTGAGAGCTTTAATTATTGAAAACCGAATGAATAAGGAAAAAGATAGCTCCAAGTCACGTCGTTCTAATATGCATATTATTGACTATGATTCTGATAGTTCGAGCGATAGTGACAAAGAGGTATATGCTGCTGAATTTGTTTGGCCCTCTAAAGAAAAAGCTTATTCTTGTTCATCACTTAAACCGGCTCATAAGGGTCGGCAAGAAGAAGTAAAATTTACTTTTGATGTTTCTAAATGTGATCGTATCTTTGATGAATTGCATAAATCTGGAAACATTAAATTGACTCATACTTTGCCTCCACTTGAAGAAATAAAACGACGTGCATATTGTAAGTATCATAATTCTTATTCTCATGCTACTAACGATTGCAATGTGTTTCGTCATCAGGTTCAATCGGCCATAAATGAAGGTCGTTTGATGTTTCATGAGATGCAAGTGGACAAGCAATCTTTTCCTGTCAATACCATGGATTTGCAGCAGCCCAAGGTACTGGTTCGGCCTCATCAAGTCGATTCAACCAAGGGAAAGAATGTGGTAGTCGGGGAGGCAAAGCCCGATTTGAGAGGAAAAGAGTTGACAAGGGAAGTAGCATATGAGAAGACCCCTGATGGCAGAGAAACGTTTAAAATTACTGTCAAAGCTTCTGGACATGGGGGGCAAGGGTCGTCCACATCTGCAACGCCTACTGATCAACAGCCGTCTGCACCTGTTCAGGTAGGGGCGGTTAGACCGGGTGTGGCAGGCGGTCAGACCGCCCCTGTATATGGCCGTCCAAAGATGCTTATTCCAAAGCGGCCGGAAGTTGGAAACTGGAAGCTCAACATGGCAAAGAATCAGGGGAGTGTTTCAAAACCAAAGGTCACGTTTGATATGCTATTTGACAAATACTCTAAACAAAAGGCCGTTACAAGTGATCGGCCGTTAAAAAAAAGGATGAGATCACCTCCATGTCAAGAGAGGCCGTCGTCACCTCCAAGAGCAGCTACAAGATTCAAAGGTGATTCATCACAGCAAGGACAATGATTTACTCCACAATGGGAACCTCGTCCGGTTTATGATGACAATGGAGTAATGTGAGTGCCTTTTCAGCAGTCCTTCCATCCTGGATGGGGAGGGCCAAGAAGACCAGCATTGGATCGGATTTCACGACCTACACAAGATCATTGGGCTCCACGTTAGTCAGGGCAGCATCAGTTGGCCAACGCGGTCAGACCGCCTCCTACACGCGGTCAGACCGCCCTGAGGGCCAACGCGGTCAGACCGCCCCCTATACGCGGTCAAACCGCCCTGCCCAGAGAAAATGTTCAATCTCCTCCACGACAAGTGTACAAGCCCAAGATCAGAGAAGAGGAGGTTAAGAAGATGGATGTTGATCCAGAAAGAACTACTGGCCAGGACATCATACAGATTGGAACAATGGATGTTCCTATTGAGAAAGGTGGCAAAGGACCGGTTGTGTTAAACAATCAGGTTATGACACTTGTTCAGAAAGGATGTGCTGCTAATGATCATGAGTCCAGTGGGAGTGGTTCCAACTCCAAGTACTTCTTACCAAGGTGGCGTCCTCCCGGTTTGACGCGTACACAAAGGAGGAAGCTTCAATGCTTGAGGTTTCGAGAGAAGAAGGAAAATGAGTTGGAGAAATAGAGAGATGATATGTTCAACCTCTACAGACCAATGGCACCACAAGGGAAAGAGTGGAGAGTCAAGGTGATACCACAGGCAGCACCTCAGGCAGAGGCGGTCAAAACGCCAGCTGAGGCGGTTAAACCGCCAGGGGCGGTCAGACCGCGTCTGGAGGCGGTTAGACCGCCTGGTCCAGAAAATTTGTCCGTTTCAGATTCTTCGACTCCGACATCTTCAGTGCCTGCGCCAGAGGATGATGAGCAGCTTGTTGACTACAGTTCCTCTCCTGAACAGATGAACCTTGAAATTAATGTTATACATATGTCTAGTGATGGTTTTATGCTTTCAGAGGAGGACATTGCTCACCTTGATTTGGGGCCGAAAGATGCTGTATTCCAGAAGCCAAAAGAGTCTGAAAATCATCTGAAGGCTTTATACGTTAAAGGGCACATCAATGGGAAGCCGGTCACTCAGATGCTTGTTGATGGGGGAGCAATCGTCAACTTAATGCCGTACTTCTTATTCAAGAAACTTGGAGGTTCAGATGAGGAGTTGATCAAGACCAACATGACCGTCAGCGGTGTGGGAGGAGGCGAGCCGATGAGTGCCAAAGGCGTTGCTTCTATGGAGCTCACCGTTGGGAGCAAGACGTTAGCTACAGCTTTCTTCGTCGCTGAGACGCAAGGTAACTATAGCTTAATCCTTGGTCGTGATTGGATTCATGCAAATCAGTGTGTGCCTTCTTCCTTACATCAGTTTTTAATACAATGGGTAGATGATGAGGTAGAAGTTGTGCATGGTGATAATTCTGCTTGTGTAGCTATAGCTGATAGCAATTCTATAGGAGTGCATGATGATGTAAAATGTCTATCTGGCTTAGATTTATCTAATTATGAGTTCATTAGTTGTTATAAAGTTGGCTTTATCCCTGCTGTCATAAAGCCGGTGAATAATCGGCTAAACCATTTCATGTGATTTGATGGAGTCAAATCAAGAGTGGTTGCAGCGGAGACTTGAACACTATCGGGCGCAAAAGAACGATACGTGTGAAGCTATCGAAGATCTTGATGATTTGGGCAAGCTAGGACAAGGGTTTACGTCGGCCGATCCTCTTGAGGAGGTAGACATTGGTGACGGCATTATACCCAGGCCGACATTTGTAAACAAGAATCTTGATCCTGTTTTTAAGTCCGAATTAATAAAGTTATTAAAGGAGTATTTTGATTGCTTTGCAAGGAGTTATAATGAGATGCCTGGTTTAAGTCGTGATTTAGTTGAACATAAATTGCCAATTAAACCTGGTTTTAGACCTTATAAACAACCTCGTAGGAATTTTAATCCTGATATTTATGACCGAGTGAAAGAAGAAATCAATCGGTTGCTTGATGCTAAGTTTATTAGGCCTTGTCGATATGCTGATTGGATTTCTAATATTGTGCCTGTGGAGAAAAAAGGAACTAAGAAACTTCGTGTTTGCATAGACTTTAGAGATCTTAACAAAGTTACTCCTAAAGATGAATATCCTATGCCTATAGCCGATTTTCTTGTTAATGCTGCATCCGGACATAGAATTCTTAGCTTTCTTGATGGTAATGCTGGTTATAATCAAATCTTTATGGCCGAAGAAGATGTTTCTAAAACGGCCTTTATATGTCCGGGATTTGTAGGCTTGTTTGAGTGGATAGTCATGACTTTTTGTTTAAAAAATGCTGGAGCTACCTATCAAAGAGCTATGAATTTGATTTTTCATGACTTGCTTGGTATAATAGTAGAAGTTTATATCGATGATATTGTAGTCAAATCGGCTGGTTTAAATTCTCATTTAGCTGATTTAAGACTTGCATTCGAAAAAATGTGCTGATATAATTTAAAAATGAATCCACTCAAATGTGCTTTTGGTGTATCGGCTGGGAAGTTTTTGGGCTTTATTGTACATGAGAATGGTGTGAGATAGATCCTAAAAAAATTGAGTCCATTTGAAAGGTACAAGCTCCTACTTGTAAGAGAGACTTGCAAAAGTTCTTGGACAAGGTAAATTACTTGAGGCGATTTATTTGTAACTTGTCCGGGAAGGTGAATGCTTTTACTCCTTTACTTCGGTTAAAAAGTGGAGTTGAATTTACTTGGGGGGCAAAACAGCAAGAGGCATTTGATGAGATTAAAAATTATTTAACTTCGCCGCCCGTTCTTCAAGCTCCCAAGGGTGGTATTCCTTTCAAAATATATATAGCGGCTGAAAATAGTGTTATTGGGGCTGTTTTGACTCAAGAGACCGATGGCAAGGAGTATATGTGTTGACGCTTTTTCCGGTCGAACACACTGGTGCGCTAGGCCGCGCGGTCGTCGAAACGCTCCTCGTCGAAACCACCAGCAGGGGCGGTCTAACCGCCTATGGGGGGCGGTCTAACCGCCTCTGTCAGAGGATCGCCGAAAACCTAAATCCGCTGCCCCGGGAGGGACCCCGTCAGGGACAACGAGCCTAGGGTTGCTCTGAGATCGGCAGGCCACTCAGAACGTCCTTGAACGCCGTAGAGATGAGCAAAGAAAGCAAAAGGGTTGGAAAAGCTAGGATTTGAAGATAAAAGTGTAAAAAGATAAATGATCGATTGGGTGATGATTGTACTAATAATCAAACCGAATATGAGGCTCTCTTGTTTGGTTTGCAAATCTTGCATGACATGGGAGTAAAACATGTAGAAGCTTATGGTGATTCTCTACTGGTGGTGCAGCAAGTTTCCAAGGTATGCCAGTGTCTAAATGGTTATTTAAATGCTTATCTTGATAAATGCTTGGACATTATATCTTATATGGATGAGTTTGTGATTTATCATGTGCCACGAGAAGAGAATCCAAGGGCAAATGCTCTGGCTCAGCAAGCATCTGGTTATGATGTTCAGAAAAGAAATTTTCATGAACGAAAACCGATGTTTAGCAAAGTCGAGGGTTATGCCCTGGAGGAGGCGGTCAGACTGCGTACTCCACCCGGTCAGACCGCCCCACCCGGTCTGACCGCCCTGCAGAGGAAGAAGTCGCTTCGGCCATTGTTTCTTCCAAAACTGATAAGGACGAAGTTGACGATTGGAGGAAGCCTCTGATTAACTATTTGCAGGATCCTAAAGGTACAGTTGACAGAAAAATCCGATGATGGGCTCTCAAGTTTGTTTTGGAAGATGGTGAATTGTATCGTCGGACTGCAGATGATTTGCTTTTCAAATGTTTAGGACCTGATCAAGCAAGGTTAGCTATGGCAGAGGTTCATGAAGTAATTTGTGGTACTCATCAATCGGCTCCTAAGATGAAGTGGCTCCTTAAGAGAGCTTGCTTTTATTGGCCTACTATGATAGCTGATTGTTTTCGGTACTACAAAAGGTGTGAAGATTGTCAAAAGCATGGGGATATTCAGTTGGTACCTGCTGCGTTGATGCATCCGATTATTAAGCCATGGCTTTTCAGAGGTTGGGGTTTGGACTTTGTTGGCAAAATTCATCCTCCTTCATCAAAGGGACATTGCTTTGTGATTGTGACGACTGATTATTTCACTAAGTGGACTGAAGCAATTCCTCTTAAGAATATGACTCATCGGGAGGTAATGAGTTTATTACGGAGCATGCTATTCATAGGTTTGGTATTCCACAAACTTTGACTACAGATCAAGGAACTTCATTTATATCTAAAGAGGTGCGTGATTTTGTCAATTCCTATGGTATTAAGTTGCTCAATTCATCTCCATATTATGCTCAAGCTAATGGTCAAGCCGAGTCTAACAATAAAATCTTGATTAAGCTCATTAAGAAGAAGATAGATGATAATCCTAGAAGATGGCATGAGTTATTATCTGAAGCTTTATGGGCTCATCGTATTTCTAGACATGGTGCTACTAAAGTTACTCCTTATGAGCTTGTGTATGGTCAAGAGGCCGTTTTGCCCGTTGAGGTGAATCTAGGCGCATATAGGCTTGCAAAGCAAAATGATCTTGATTTTGATACATATTATGCTTTGATGATGGACAATATTGATGAGGTGACCGACAAGCGATTGGAGGCCTTGGAGGCAATTGAAAGGGACAAGAGGCGAGTTGCTAGAGCATATAACAAGAGAGTTAAAGCCAAATCTTTTCAGGTAGGTGATCTGGTTTGGAAAACTATTTTGCCTATAGGATCTAAGAGCAACAAGTTCGGTAAGTGGTCTCCAAGTTGGGAGGGACCATACAAGATTGTGAGAGTTTGCTCTGGAAATTCTTATATGGTGGAGACTTTGCAAGGACAGCAGCTGCCCAGGGCTATCAATGGGAGATATTTGAAGAAGTTCCATCCAATTGTTTGGCAAGATGCTTGAGAAGACATGGCCGATTTGATAAATCGCCCTTAGAATAAAAAATTGCCGATGAAAGATATCACATCGACCTTAGATTTATTATTTAGCATGCAAGCTTTACTAAAAAACAGAGGGGCATATGTTGACACTCAAAATTGGCAAAAGCCGACTCAGGTCAGGCAGGCCGGTCAGACCGGGTACCAAGGGCGGTCTGACCGGGTCGTGCTGTAGCTGGTCCGGCAAAAGTGGCCAGGGCGGTCAGACCGCGTGGCCGGGGCGGTTAGACCGCCTCCCCCTGAGTCCGAACCAAATTGAGGAATCCTTGTAGATTTCGAGTTGTAAAAGGTTTCCTTGCGGGGCAAGACCTCCCCACCCTATTTATAAAGGGCCGTGGCCGATTGAGGGCCTATCACCCAATCGATCATTTATCTTTTTACACTTTTATCTTCAAACCCTAGCTTTTCCAACCCTTTTGCTTTCTTTGCTCGTCTCTACGGCGTTCAAGGACGTTCTGAGTGGCCTGCCGATCTCAGAGCAACCCTAGGCTCGTCCCTGACGGGGTCCCTCCCGGGGCAGCGGATTTAGGTTTTCGGCGATCCTCTGACAGAGGCGGTTAGACCGCCCCCCATAGGCGGTTAGACCGCCCCCTGCTGGTGGTTTCGACGAGGAGCGTTTTGACGACCGCGCGGCCTAGCGCACCAGTTCGACCGGAAAAAGCGTCAACAGGCACATCTACTGGCAATTCAGTAATGCATGCATTGTGCCAGAGTGTTAATTGTACACTACTGTTCCTCATCAAGAGATGCTATGGACCCAATGCAACAGCCTGCAGGTTCGGTGGAGCTTCTCCGTCACCTGCAAAGGACTGGTGGAGGGGAATGCAATTGCAACCGAACAGCACCAGAACAGAACACCACTGTACTAGCGGTTAAAGATTCAGGGCCGGCACAGCGTACCTTGGAGCATGCCGATAGATCCCGCGGAGCACGTTGTGCTGGTTCAATTCCTCGAGTGCACGAGAGCGCCCAGGACAGCCTCATGATGCCCTCGGTCGCGGTCGCACCAGGGAATGGATGTTCTCGGCGCCGGAGAAGAAGGAGAGAGCCCACGGCGTCGAAGAACTCCTGCCTGCCGAGCAATGTGGGCTCTTGACGTTGGGCCTACCCTGAATTAAACGTACAGTGAGAAAATATGCAGTTTTTTCTATAATTTTGATCAAAATTTAAAAAGTTTGACTTAGCACAATTCTAAACCGACATTTTTTGGCGCTGGGAGTACTCATTCTAAAAACAAACACCTTGAGGCTATGAACTATCAAATTGTGATATAGATCCAACAAAAAGTGTGTAACGAACATTTCAACTAGCTAGATAGCCACCTCCCCTTATTCGTCCAGTTCGTTTGGCTTATCAGCCACCAGCCAGCGGTACTATTCTCTCAGAACAAATCAGTCACCAACTACCAGCCAGCGGTACTTTTCTCTCAGAACAAATCAGCGCCAGCCATCAGCCACCAGTCAGCTGAACAGGCCGATTAACTACTAGGTCCTCATGCAATAGAATAGTTACTTGTTACTGCTACATGATAATGAGAAAATCACTAATAACTCAATATACAGTCAGTGATATGTGAGCCGATCTAGACCTTATTGCACATGCATGATGATACATCTTTGTTCCTACCAATTATCTATCGTTGAAAAATGTGTAGTAGCCTGTGGCCGTATGATAGAGTTGTTGATATTGCCCTGACTAGTATGAGTTGTTAAGTGTCTAATCTCAGCAATTAGCAAGTGTGTAACCATGCATGAAGATTGATGGCTTATACTCCCTCCGTTTTAATACTTGTCATTCTGAATTTTCTACATACATTCTTTTTATTATGTATGTGAACATACTAATTATGTAGATGCATAACAAAGAAAATGTATCTAAAAAACCAGAATGCCAAATATTTTGAAATGGAAGGAGTATTAATTAAATCTGTCTTTTTTTTGAAATTACACAGTACAACGTAGACGCTCACAACACGCACGCACACTCACCCTTATGAACACACGTACGCAAACCCTACCCCTATGAGCACCTCCGAATGAGTACCAGCAGATCTAGAGATTCTCGAAGTCACCACTGGCGCCTCGTCGTCGACAGGAACGTCGCTTACCACTTAATGGATAACGCCGGAAATTCCCGGAATAAATCCAGGAAAAGGTGCGAGCACCAGGATTTGAACCCTGATGGGTAACGTCGCACTAGACCGTCCTACCATTGGACTACAAGCCCATTCGCTTAATTAAATCTGTCTTATCAACCTTGTTAGTACTATATAGGAGCTCCCAAACTCAAGCCCGTCATTTGCAACCGTGAAAAGTGGCATGCAATCCTACCAACCCACAATCCGCGCAATTAAAATCCCCTGACAGTTACCTCTTCCTCTTATTTATCTCCTCCTTTCTCTCTCTTACTGGTCTTTACGGATTTGGAGAAGCGATAACTGCCTGTCACAGAGGCGGCGAGGGGCTCCCACGCGGCTGGGATCTGGAGGCCGGTGGCTCCGTCCTGTGCCGCGCTGACGTCTTCTTCCGATCTGGGCTGGCCATCGAGGCGGAACTTCTAGGCTTCTAGCCTTGTACCCTCCAATCCAGGAGAGATGGCGGTGGTTCGCATCTGTTGGGACCGGGGAGTAGCGGCAAAACGGTGGGCCGTTCGTCATCTTCTGTCCATGGTTTTAATTTGTATTCAGTTTTTGTGTTCCAAAAATCATTCCTTCGCTGAGATTTTCTTCTCTATGGGCAGCGGCACGTAACGAGCCATCGAGGGAGGCCAGAAAAAATAATTAAACAACGATTTTCTCATAATTTTAAAATTTTTCTAACATTTATTTTTCTTCACAGGAAATATAGTATAGGAAAAAGACATTGTCTGATTTTTTTGAATTACATAAATTGTTAGGTGACTGTTGCATTCATACCTATGCATTTGGGTGTTCATGAGTGCAAAAGGAATTAAAATACGCTTAGGTGCTGACCAAATTCTTGCGAGAATTTTTCAACTTTTTCTAGAATTTATTCTCATTTTTTGAGCTTATTCTATTTATTAGAAGGCTCTAAAATCTTTTTCATAAGCTCCAAATATTTTATTTGGATTGTTCGTGTCTCAATCTATCTCTGCAAACTTTCCTGGAATTTTTGAGATTTTCTGAGTATTTTTGTGTTTTTAATAACATTTCTAGATTTTTCTGGAATTGTTTTTGCATTGAAAAGTATTTCGAAAAAAAATAAAACCTTATCCTTTCCTACCGGGTCGAGCCCGTGGGCCCGTCCCAGTCCATCCCGGCCCAGCCGCGAGCCCGCCAGGCCCATCTGGCCGAGCACGCAGCAGAGCTGCTGCGCAGCCCGGCGCAGCGCCGTCGCCGGCCCCTCGGCGTGTGTGCCACTCCAGGGCTCTCGCCCGCGCCCTAAAGCTGCGCCCGAGTCCCGCGCGCTCCTGCCTCCTCCTCCGCCCTCGCGCCGCGCTGTCTCGCCCCTGTGCAGAGCCGCCCGCCGCCTTGCGCGCTTGCCGCCGGAGCCGAAGGCGCCGCCGCGTCGATTCGCCGGCTGCGTTGATCGTCGGAGCAAGCCGTGACTGCCCGGAGCATCCCGGCGTCGCGCCGGAGCCGCCGTGCCCTTTTCCGTCGCTGGACGTCCACCGGAGCACCGCCGCTCGTGCGTACCAAAGTCAGCCGCCGCTGAGCTCCGCCGCCGGCCGGAATCCGGCCTTCTCCCTTCGTCCTCGTCGCCTGTGAGCACTCCTACGAGCTTCCCTTGACCCTCACCTCCGTTTTCCGTCGCCGGACAAGCCCCTGGTTGCCGGCATCGCTGGTAGCATCAACGGACAGCAGCTCCCTATCCGCCTGTGTCCTTAGGAAGAAGAAGACCACATTTTGCGAATAGCTCCCTGGGATCTTCTGTAATCCTGTTTCGTTTTCTTGTGTCTTGGTCTTTTACCTTAAAGCCCTAGATCCTTTTTAGATTCTCACAAACAGATCTAATCTATGTTCTTTTGCAGCTTTAACCCTAGCTTTAGATCTATCCACGAGCACTGTTCATGGTGTCTTGTGAATCTTATCTAGTAACCCCTGAAATCTATAGTAATCACAACTAGGTCCTTATCATCTTGTTTTCTCCATATAATCCATGTTTTAGCTCCGTTTTAATCCGTTCAAGTTGTGTTAAGTTCATAATAATGTAAAGCACACGTTAGTGGTGAGTTTTCATCATGTTTGGTTTCTGAAAAATTATTTAATATTAATTTTGTTAATGTCTATTAAACATGCCTTTTCTAAATAAAAGCAATATAGTGCTATACACCGTTTTTCATAATCAATGTTAATTTGATTAATATTTATTTCACATGCTTTTGTAAATAAAATCTAATTAGATCCTTATCCCGGTTTCTGATAATCCAAATGTTAATTTGATTAATATTTAATTAACTTTTCTAATTAAAAGTTAATAGACTTTTACACCAGTTTTATAAATAAATGTTAATTTATTTAATACCAATGTTATGATGTTTTCAATAACAATATGATCCACTCGAATCACAAAGTTACGTTTAGATTATTCATATAGTTTAGATTTTATAAGTTAAATGTTTAATTGGTATAATCTATATATGAATCTTTATAAATAAAACTTGACTAGTTCTTTACTTCGGTCTTTGCAAATAAAAATATAACGTTGCATTAATCCAACTTAGGGTATTTTCTTTATGAAATATCCTTTACATATCGTTTGTTAATTAAAATAAACCTAGCTCATAGTTATGTTCTTTCATAAATGCAAATCGTTCGTTAGTCGTTCTTTATCAAGCTCTGTCTCAGTGTGTCTCTATGGTAGAGCTAATCTTCTTTCAAGCTCAAGATCTTTTGATCCTAGTTCATGCTCAAACCTAGTGTCTTTCATAAAGCTAACCAAGTCTTTCCTTATCTCAGCACGATCTGTGTGCTTTAGTGATCCATAGAATCGAGCCTATCCTTTAGAACGATCTTTTAAAGCTTTTCTTTTGATTGGTGCATTGTTCTTAGTTTTCTTGTTTGCTTGCTTTGTGTGCTTGTGCCCAATGATTGATGCGAATAGAATGAATGTCGCTCAAGAGCATTGAAGAGCTTGAAGGTGAAGACACTCTGAGCAACAACATTACTTTGGTTAAAGGCAAGTGTGTCCTTGATCTTTTGTCCTAATAATTATTTAATCACCATTGCATATGCTCTGCATTTAATATTGATGCGTGCTATTAAGGTTTATCCTAGTTTTTATTATCATTCCTTGTCAACCTGGGTTTATGTTTTTGTTAGGTAGCTATGCTTAGTTGCTCTATTTGGGTTATGGTGGTTTTAATGAACATTAGTGATGAACTTGCTTTGCCTTTAAGTTATATCTCTGGTTAATACAAGATCACAATGCTTAATTGGAACATGGAGCGACCACCCAGGACAACAGTGCAACCACAAGGACTATATGGCTCTGGTCTTGGCTGAGTAATTAGGGAAGTCTTGTGTGGCCATTACTCGCATGGTAGCTTGGGTACAAAGGAATGCCTTTATGGCTCTTCTATTCCAGATAGGTATTGGAACGGAAGAACTCTATGGCTGACCGTCCTTAAGTAGAAGTGTGGTACGAAAGATAGCCTCTATGGCATGCTGCTATGGACTAATACACATGGGAGGACTCTTTGTAAAGGCCTCGTAGCGTCCCTATGCAATCACACCTAGGAAGTGTGGTATTGTGCCTACTTTTGCACAGCATGGTTGGGTTTAAAGTTCTTAGAACTTTTACGCAACTTGTGGGTAAAGATGTGCAACCTCTGCAGAGTGTTTAAAACTAATCGATTAGCCGTGCTCACGGTCAAGAGCGGCCTGGACCCTTACATGATAATTGAACTTGAAGATAGACTTAAATTGTGGTTATGGTTATGTTAGCCATATGCTTATGACGTATCTCTTTATGTTAATATGGGTTGGTATATACTTATATCTTAGTAATCATGTGCTAATAAAATTTGACTAACTAAAAGTGCTTAATGCAGTCAACCTGTCAGCCTTTCCTTGTCAAGCCTTTGCATTCATACTTTACCCACACTTGCTGAGTACGATATGTGCTCACCCTTGCTATAAACAATGTTGCTCAGAAAGAGGAAGCTGCTATGAAGTCGTTGTGAAGATGTTGCTGGTGCTAGGCGTACGCAACCCCCAATCGACTGCTTGTGGATGTTTGGTGCCTTCATTTCCAGGATTTAGCGTAATACTCTGATAATCTCTCTTTCTCTTACGTGATATTGTTTATGTTATTCACTTATCTCAACTATCACTACGTGAAAACCTCAAATAGGTCACGCATCATTTGTAACGGGCCCTTAACATCCATTACATAGACCCCATCTGTAACGGTTGTTGTTTGACACCCGTTACGCATAAGCGCGGCAGGCTCGACCCCGACCTCGCCCTGACCTCACCACCACAACGCCCGTTACTAATGAGGACTTCTAGTAACGAACTTCTTAAACGCCTGTTACATGTTTTCTTTGTAACGGACGTTAGCATACATCCGTTACCGATGACTTTCCTATTGGAGGCGCGTGGTTTTTATGACGCGTCTCATTTTATGACGACCCAATTGGCCACGCTTGTTTGGACCTAGCATCTCCTTTGTTTTCTCACAATAGAGACACGTGTTGTTATTACGCGTCGTTGTCTTTGCGTTCCGACCACTCTACTATCTCTGACAACTACACTCGCTCTCTCTCCTCTGAGGGCCCCACTCGCTCTCTCCCCGCCGTTGCTGCAGCAGCATTTTTGCGCGCTCTCTGAAGGCCCCACTCGCTGTGCACGCTCTCTCTTCTCAGAAAGTCGGCGCTGCAGTAGGCTGGTCGGCCGCGTGCGCGATGGCGTAAGGTGCCGGCAGACGTCGACCGTGGCGCGGCGTCCCTCTGTACCGTACGTCCTCCAAAGCAGCAGCTTATCCTCATCCTCGGGCTCGGTGCCGTCCTCTGTGACGTCGCCGTCCTCCGCGCCGTCGCCGTCGCCGCGGCCGCGATGCCTCGTCCTCCTCCTCGGAAGCGCTCGCCTCGTAGACAGTCCTCGTCAAGGTGGAAATTGCCCCCTTTTATTGAACTTCGCTGTCCTAATCCTCTTACTCATCGGTTTTGGTGATGGATTATGCTCATTTGATGTATGAACATTGCAGATGGCTGCTGCTGCTCGGGCTTGGATGTATAGTAAGACCTGAGATTAGGACAGTAGTTTCTTAAGGGGGGTCAATAGTTTTCTAGATCAAGCAGAGGCGGATATGAGAAACCGTGGTGTTCAGGCAATGCTTTGCCCCTGTATAGATTGTCTCAACCAGAAGAAGTTCGGACAACGGGATAACATTTTTCATCATTTGATCACACGTGGTTTCAAAGAAAATTACACGTGTTGGAATAAACCTGGTGAGGAAGGGCTTAATGAAGTCAAAGCAGGATGCCTAAATGAAGGTGAAGCGCGATACCATGCTACGGGCCTTAATAATGAAGGGGCAGTGCTATGCCATGATGAATAGCTTGATGAAGGTGGAGTTTTTGATGAGGAAAATGAACCATTCACACCAATTGTGATGAGGCCTGAGGATATCACTGATCAAGAAGTTACGGGCTTCAATGATGGTGAGTTGTTGCAACGTGTGCACAATGTTGATCAAATGTTGTGGGATGTTGAGTTTCAACGAGTGTATACAGCTTCTGAATTAGCGAGGCTGAAGCCGTTCGTTGAAGATTCAAAGAAACCCCTCTATCCTGGTTGCAGGTTGTACTCTCTCCTTTCTGGTGATCTAAAACTTCTGCAGCTTAAGGCAGATCATGGTTGGAGCAACAAAAGTTTCAAACAACTATTGGATCTCCTTAAGGACATGCTACCCGAGGGAAACCAAATAGCCGAGTCTGTCTATGAGGCAAAGAAGATAATTTGTCCTCTGGGAATAGAGGTTGAAAAAATTCATGCTTGCAAGAACAGTTGTGTATTGTTCCGTGGAGATTATGCAGACCTTGACAAGTTCCCCAAGTGTGGGTTCGATCGGTACACGAGGAAAAAAGATGGTGGTGATGATAACAATGCTGATGATGACGAGAATGAGCCCGTGGAGATCACAGGCAAGAAGAAGAAGAAGAAGAAGAAGAAGAAAGTTAAAGGGGCTCCTGTGAGGGTAGCATGGTATATATTTTTGCATCATTCCTCGGTTGAGAAGATGGTTCACCACACGAAAGGAGGCCCAACTCTTGCGTTGGCATAAGACACGAACGAAGGAAGTTGGCAAGATTAAGCACCCCGCAGATGGCCAATAATGGCAAAATATTGATTCCCACTTTGAGGAATTTGTCGGTGAAAGTAGGAACATTCGGTTCGCTATGAGCACAGATGGCGTGAACCCATTCGGTAACCAGAGCTCAACACATAGCACCTGGCCTGTCGTGCTGTCAATGTACAACCTTCCACCCTGGCTATGCAAGAAACGGAAATACATGATGCTGACAATATTGGTCTCCGGGCCAAAGCAACCTGGTGACCGTATTGATATCTACTTGAGGCCACTAGTTGATGGTGGTGATCATAAAAATTCAAGGGAGGATCTTAAAGAAATGGGAACTCTATGCAGAGGAAACAGACACGGGGATGGACCTTCCCGTTGCTGCAACCACCTTGTCAAAGGTAGAGAGAAGAATTCTGAGAGTTTTTGCATGGTTTGAAAGTACCTTCAGGCTACTCATCGAACTTCAAGAGGCTAGTGTCGGTGAAGGACATGAAAATGAATTTCAACTTGATGAAATCTCATGATTGCCATGTGTTGATGACATCTATTCTTCCTGTTGCACTAAGAGGTATCAAGACAGAACTGGTTCGCAATGCGGTCACGAGCTTGTGTTTATTCTTCAATGAAATAGAACAGAAGGTGATTGATGAGGAAAAACTATTGGACTTAGAGAGGAGGCATTTCGAGACCCTATACCTGCTTGAAGCTACCTTCCCACCATCATTCTTTGATCTCATGCTGCATCTAACAACACACCTCGCGAGGGAGATCTGGTACCTTGGTCCATCTTACCTTCATCAGATGTTTCCATATGAGAGGTACTTTGGATTCCTCAAATCATTGGTATATAACAGGTCATTTCCGGAGGGAGCCATTGTTCATGGCTATGAGACCATCGAAGCAGTGTAGTGGGCCATGGGTTATATGGACCCCCAAAACCCCATTGGTGAGCCTCGTTCATGGCATGGAGGTAGGCTTTCAGGTGTTGGGACCCTGGGGAAAAAGTCAATCACTCCGCACCCAGAGGACTTCAGGAAGGCTCATTTCACCGTGATAGAACAGAGCATAGAGGTTACACTATTTGGCAATGAGCACAAGCAACAACTATGTGAAAAAAACCCTGGCTGTACTGAGGATTGGGTTGCAAAGAGGCACATGCAATGCTTCAACAGGTGGCTCCGGGATTATGTCCAGCAGAGTGGCAGCGCTGCTATAACCGACGATCTAAGAAAACTAGCAGCAGGGCCATTATTCACTGTTACAACATATCAAGCAATGGATATCAATGGATACACATTCTACACCATGGCCCAGGATGCCAAGAGCGTCTATCAAAATAGTGGTGTGCGTGTACGGGCCATCGACAATAAGAAGAACACAGCCACATATTATGGTCAAATAGAGGAAATTTGGGAGCTTGATTATGTAGGATTCAAGGTAGCCTTGTTTCAATGTAGATGGGTCACCAATGCGAAGAGAGCTATGATCAAGGACAAATTTGGTCATGTTATTGTTGATCTCCGGGTCTTTGGTTACAAAACCGAACCGTTTGTCTTCGCCAAGGATGTTGAGAAAGTGTTCTATGTACCTGACCTTACAAAGAATAACTGGAGTGTGGTTTTGCCTGGAAAAAAAGGATTGTTGGGGTTGAAAATGTTGTTGAGGAGGAGGAATACAACCAGTTTGACGAAAGTCCATCCTTTCACACTTCATACATGCCCCGAGTCTTGGGAGCTGACAAAACACCATACTTGCGAAGCGACCATCGTGAAAAGATCCATATACAAAAATCAAAGAAGAAAAAGAAGCAAGATTGATTTCTGCTGAATCCGATCCTTTTTGTAAAATGCAGAGATGTCTATTGCTGGAAATGGAATCCATTTTGTAATATATATAGGATGTGTATTGGTGGAATTTGAATCTCCTTTCTGTAATATATGATGCCTATATATTCTGCCTAAGATACTGCCTAAGATGCCTAAGATACTGCCTAAGATGCCTATAAGCGAGATGTGCAATTAGTAGTACCACTCATCGGAGAGTATTGATATTATTTTGTCTACATTTCATCAAACTTCAAAGAGTTTGACTCCTTGATAAACGAGATGTGCAATTAGTAGTATCCACTCGTTCATCGGAAACCACCCGCGAAACCACCACAACCCCTTCATCTACCCGCGAGAAAACCACAACTGCCTACACTCCTCATCGTGCCCCTCCGCCGCACTCATGCCATCGAGGGAGCACCCGCGGTCGCTCGCGGAACTCCCGGCGGAGGTGCTGGCGATCATCGTTGGCCGAGTCGATGCGACATCGAATCGGCCTATGGAGGACCTCTGCAGCCTACGGGCAACCTGCAAGGACATGCTCCACCCCTGCCGCGACAGAGATGTCGGTAGGCGCCTGGCACTGGATCGGGTTCCAGTCGAGCAGATGCAGAACAACGACCCCGTCGGCTACGACGTCTTCCTTCGTAGCCTGGCTGCAGCCGGCAACCCGGTGGCCTACTTCCTCACCAGGATAGACGACATCTTCGGCAGGAACCGCAGCCCTCAGCCTCCCCTGGACGAGCTCCACCGTGCTACCAAAGACGGGCACAGAGGGGCGGCCTATGTGGCCGCCGTCTTCCTCTACACAGCCAACAGTGGGGCTGACGCCGACGCCACTGCAATTGCGTACATGAAACAGGTTGAGGGCGAGGAGCAAGGGCAGTGGCGTCCGCATTTGATCAGCAATGTGCAATCCCTAGATTTCCGGCATCGTGGGGTCAATCTGGCTTGGCAAATTAGGAGTGTCGCCCTCCGCCGGCCGACGCTGCCAACGGCGGCGGCGCGAGGCGACATTCAACATTGCGCAGGCAAAGCATTTTGCGGTACGGCGCCGAGCCGGAGGGGGTTTTGCATGTATTTCTGTAGTGATGAATGTTGGCTTCGTTACAAATGTAATGTCTTCTTCTATCGTGTAAAGTATCGTCCAATCGGTTATTGATAGACAAGATTTGATTTCTCACATTTCTGAGTCAAATCCAAGGTTGCGGCGCCCTCTGCTTCCTCCTCTGTTCTATTAGAATGAAGAACAGTTTGTGTGGGAAAATGAGACGAGGATTAACCATCACGCGTCTCTAATAGGAGTGGGGCCCAGTTCTATTGGAACGAAGAATAATTCTCATTTCTCCTTTTAATTTGTAGTCAAATTTTGTAACATGTATCTCTCCGTCGTGATTAGTCCAAATTTGATGATTTTTTTCCTAGTTTTTTCTAAAATCCCCATCTTGTCATTAATTTCATTATTTAGTATATATTCCGTTTCATGAAAAATGTTTATATGCCTTATCTTGTTCTTAAGGTGAACACATGCTTGTGTTAATATTTCAAATGCGTACGAGATCGAACATGTTGCAAAGTGTGGAAAACTTCAATGTTCAAGTAACATTCTAGGAAACTATGTGAGAGATGTAGCCATTTGTACACAAGTATATTCTCCCTTTATCGAAACTATTTGAATTTTTTATGACAAGTTTAGGTACCCAATTTATGTTTCCATGTAAATTTGTAGAATTTTTGGAGCAAACTAAGATGTTATTAGAATTATTATATCACAAGCACGAGATGTTTATTCGAATTATAAGAATGTTAGGTATACAAGTGTGACTGTTGATATTTTATTAAAATACTAAATGTCCAAATATGAATTAATGTTATTTTTAATGAATTTTTAGGTACTATTTTACCGGCTCTAATATTTGATGGATGCGAGTTTCAGTTCTAAATATAGTGTCGGGCCCACGCGTCAGTGTTAGCAGCCTATATAAAGAAGATAACCACCTAGATCTACCTGCCAACGAGGCGATGCGATTTTTCTAACCAGCGTCGGCGATGACTATCTATTGTCTCCATGATCGAGTTCATCACAGGAGGAACAGATACTATAGGCGACGCGGATGGATCTGCCCCCGTCTCTTAGATCGAGTTCATGACATATATACAAAATCCAACAACCAAACTAACAAGTTCATGATCGACAAACAAACTAAGCAGTTCATGATCGACAAACTAAGTAGTCCAACAACCTGACGAACACACAATAATCACAAACACATTATTAATGGTACAGGAGTGGATCAATTAGTCGGTCGCCGCTGTCGGAGTCCCGCCGTCGGAGCCGTCGTCGCCGCCGTCGGAGCCGTCGTAGCCGAGAAGAGACCGCTGGACCACGGGGAGCTTCTCAAGCTTTTCAGCCAACATGTGGATCCTGAAGGCGAGACCCTTGACGCTGCCATCCTTGTTATGGCCAGGCACCTCGATCTTGAACGCTTCGCCAACATCTCGGAGCTTCATGAACGCGCACTGGAGCAGTTCGACAGCGAAGCTGATGTCGGCGGCCTCATTCTTCTCCTTCTCCTTGGGCGCCACCGGCTCCTTCCCCTTCTCCTTGATGGTCAACTTCCTCCGACAACGGCTTTCGTCGTTGTCATCCTCTCTTCGTCCCCACTTCGCCGAGGGGTCACTCGACGCCATGCTCTTCTCGCTCCTTGTTGGTGTGATCTCTCGTTGACCGGAGGTTGTGGTTTTTTGATGGCGAGGGGGAAGAAGATGAAGCGAAAGAAACGATATGATTACGGAGCAACCAGCAGTCAGGGATTTATGATGACAAGACGTGAACCATCAGGGCGCCTTCCTCCCCACGCCCCACGCCCCCTACGCCTCGAGAACTATTTTTGGGAGCAAAACCATCCAAAAACACGCGTCGCATTTGAATTTCGCGGGAAGATGGAGGGGCAGGGGCAGTTGTCGAGCCCACGCGTCAGCAGCCAAACCGCGTCGCATTTCAAGTTCCATATTATTAGTAACGGGTTTTTATAAATGGCCGTGTCGCATTTCAATTTCCAAACCCTATCGCATTTCAATTTCCAGATCCCGTCGCCTTTCCATTTCCTTCCCTTCTCCTTCATGGCCGCGGTGTGCTTCATGGAGCTGCTGCCAAATGAACTGGTCACCCAGATCATCCTCCACTGCATCAAGGGTGAGCCCGTCATTCATTTCCTGATCCTTTGTAATCGGGTCTGCGGCACCTTCTGGTGCATCTGCGACTCGGATGAGGTACTCCTGCAGGTGTCGCTGCGTGAGCTTCATCAAGAGTGCAAGAATCGCTACGTCAGGTCCTTGTTGGAGGAGCACTTCCGCCTCGCCAAACATCCGGAGGCATTATGCTTCGAGGGGATGGAGAGGTTGATGAGGCGGCGGAATCCTGATGAGGGTCTGGAGCTCGTCGGAAAGGCCGCTGCCAAAGACGCCGGTGCGAAGTACTTCTTAGCGATGCTGAAGTACCGTCGCAACCCTACGGACCCCGAAGCTATAGCACTGCTCCACGAAATCAGCGGCGGGCCGTCGCCCCCTGACGGGCGCTGGAAGAACCACAACCTGCACCCTCCATAACATTGCGTGGTGGTACTGGCTTCGTGACGGCGATGATGACATTCCTTGCTGCCCGTCCAGAATCCCCACGTCTGCATTTGGGCAGTGGGATGTAGGCGCTATGGACCGGAGACCCTAGGGATCATCCACTACTGCAGCGCCGAGTGTCGCATCCATCATGAGTTCGACCTCTGGACGCGTGGATTCAGCGTCGCGGTGGAGTACTCCGTCAGCAGGATGAACATCGAGATCTAGGCGGAAGCATCAATAAAAATTATGTATCTTGAATGTAAATTATTACATATACTGTGTCGCATCCACAAGATTTGATTTGTCACGTTTCTGAGTCAAATCGAAGGTTGTGGTGGTCTCATTTGCCGCATTAGAGGCCTAGGGTGCCCTCTTGGATGTCAAAGCGGGCACGGCAGAGGCGGCGGTGGCGGCGGTGGCCTCTACTAGTCTGCTTCCTCCTCTGTTCTATTGGGTGGGCGTAGGAGATGAGGATTGGAGGGCAAATGAGATGCGGGTTAACCACCCCCTCTGTTCTATTGGAATGAAGAACAATTCTCATTTCTCCTTTTAATCTGCAGTCAAATTTTGTAACATGTATTTCTCCGTCGTACTTAGTCCAAATTTGATGATTTTTTCCTATTTTTTTTTCCAAATTCCCATCTTTTCATTAATTTCATTATTTAGTGTATATTCCATTTCGTGAATAATGTTTATATGCCTTTATCTTGTTCTTTGTAAGTACAACATAGAAATAATATTTGTTTTTCACAACCATTAGTAATGAAACATTGCATTTCGTAATCTTAAGGTGAACACAAGCTTGTGTAAAAATTTGAAATGCGTACGAGATCGAACATGTTGCAAAGTGTGGAAAACTTCAATGTTCAAGCAACATTCTAAGAAACTATGTGAGAGATGTAGCCATTTGTACACAAGTATATTCTTCCTTTATCGAAACCATTTGAATTTTTTATGACAAGTTGAGGTACCCAATTTATGTTGCCACGTCAATTTGTAGAATTTTTGGAGCAAACTAAGATGTTATTAGAATTATTATATCACAAGCATGAGATGTATATTCGAATTATAAGAATGTTGGGTACACAAGTGTGACTGTTGATATTTTATTAAAATAATAAATGTCCAAATATGAATTGATGTTATTTTTAATGAATTTTTAGGTGTTGTTTTACCGGCTCTAATATTTGATGGATGCGAGTTTCATTTCTAAACAATAGTGTCGGGCCCACGCGTCAGTGTCAGCAGCCTATATAAAGAAGATACCTGCCGACGAAGTGATGTGGGTTTACCAACCAGCGTCGGCGATGACTATCCATTGTCAGCGTCAGCAGGCAAACCTTGCGCGCGCTGTTCAAAATTTCCCACCTATATTGACTATAATGCCCATGGAATTCCGATTCCACAAGAGAGCCGTTCAAGGGCACGCTAGTAATTTCCGTGAACATAGTAACGCGCGCGCAGGGGACATATACTCGGGAGTCTAATTCAGACAGATCCACCACGCCCACACTCTCCCCGCCACCGCCCTGCTCCTTCTCCAGCCCTAGCCCGCCGCCGCCGATCTCCCCGCCGCAGCCCTGCTCTTCTCCAGCCCCACCGTTCCCGGCGTGACATCGGCGAAGCCGCTCCAGCCGTGACGACGGTGACGAGGACGCGGTTACTGGTGTGCGGACGGCGTCTGAGGACCAGGTGTGTCCGAGGACCAGTGGAAGGTCACTCCTTAGTGATGTGTGATTGACAACGTTGTGTGGACTGATGCTTAGCTAAGTGTGCAGGTACAGGTTCTGGCTTGACTCGTGTTGGTGCAGGTGAAGAACAAGCACGAAAGGCCTTAGCTGTGGCGGCCTCCGGGTGATGGAGAGGCAAGTAGGCTTGGTTCGATGGACCAGGTGGCCGATGGGGTCAAGTGCGAGCCGTGCAGTGCAAGACTGGCGAGCTGAAGTCGTGAACATGGGCCGGTGCAAGGTAGCGGATGGAGCCCGAAGCTTGCATGCGGAGTTTGTTGGTTTGCCCACAAAACCATCGGTGGACGGTTTCTTGGTTTGGGCCTCAAAACCAAGCCCGGAGGCCCGAGGCGACGGAGACGGTGATCTAGGAGCTTCGGGAAGCTTCGAGGCGGAGGGCACGTGGCGTGATCGCGGGGTTTGCGTCGATGTGAAGCGAAGCCGCGGTGGAAGCGTGTCCGTCCGATGAAGACTTGACCAAAATGCCCCTGAGGGGTTGTATCTTCATTTAAAGTTGTAGGGGTAGCATGGTCATTTACCTCCCTCCGATGGACTTCGTATAAATAGCGGAGAGGTGGATGGCATCTCTCTCTCTTGGACTCTAGGTTTTCCTCCCCCGGTAGATTGCTCTGAACTGCTTCTTTTCCCTCTGTATTCCTTAGGCTAGATTCTTGTATAGACTCTGACCTCTGGATGTATGGAAGCATTCGACGTTGCGGTGATCTCCTAGTCCTCTGTGATTTTCGTGTCATTTTTGGAGCTATTTTTGGGGAGTTCTGTTCTTCACTCGATTCGGGGATTTGAGGGTGTTTTCCTTCGGATTTCTTTGAGGGGATCATGGGTGGATGCCTTGCGCATATTTGTGTGTGATCTTGACACCTCAAACGCCGAGGAAGGCCTTCGATTCGTGAGTTTTTGGCCGGAGTTCGAGTTCTTGGTGGTGGTTCGTGTGATCCGCGATTCCCGGCGATTTAGTGGCTTAGAGGTCGAGATTTTTGGGGCATAGCTTCCTCTTGTGTTGCTTATCATCTCCCCCAAATCTTGTCTCAAGAGCTTTTGGCGTTTGGGAGATCCAGTGATGGATTTGGAGAGTTGACCTCGCGGGTCGAGCAGTTTTCAGCTCTGTTCGCAACACGTGGACAGTCCGCGCGCTGCAGAACAGTGCTTGTGTTCTTCGTGTTCTTGCGCGTCCGCGTTTCGATCCGTTTCGGCCTTAGGGTTTTGTTGCGAGAGGTTTGGCGGACAGTCCGCGAGTCCTTCACGGACAGTCTGTGTGGCCGAGTTTTCATCTGGGGTGGATCGAGGTTTGTCTGGGGTTTCCAGCGAGGTGGACGGACGGTCCGCGCTGCCTTCACGGACAGTCCGCGACACTGGCGGACAGTCCACGTGGTCTAGGCAGATAGTCTGAATTTCGGGGTGCATCTCTGGTGGTTCTGCTACTCATTTCGGACAGTCCGAGCCGTACCCGCGGACAGTCCGTCGTACCCTAGTGGACGGTCCGCCCGTACTACACGGAAAGTCCACGCCTGGCATTTCCAAAATTTGCCAAGTGCTTTGATTCTTGTCTTGTGCTTCCGCGGGTTGTTTCTAGGGGTGTCTCTTGATCTTGTGGGCTTGTTTGTGCCTTGTCTTGAGACTCTTTGGTGTGTGCGAGAACTTGGAGTGGCAATCGGGGCATAGGCCGAGTTCAACCTTCGGGAAGAATTTTTATCGGCTCCAACCACTCCCCCCCTCTCTGGTCGCCCTATTCGGTCCTTCAGCGTCCTGGCCAACCTAGAGACGGTGATGCAGATCCGGCATCCCCGGCCACGACGACGAGCTGGCCACCTCAGGCAACGAGGCGATGCGGATCGGGCCTCTCCGACCACCAGAACAACTACTTCATTCGCAACAGAGGTTAGTGCTGCTTGAACCCCCAACGCCCTCTCTCAGCTCGGCCACCCAATCTGCTACTCCTGTCAAGGTGGATTAGGGAGACATGCTACTTTACGGTTGTTCACATAGGATTATTCTCTTGGAATTGCCTGGATTAGTACAGCACCTTAATAGTTCATTTTTAATTGATTGGCTGTGGATTTGACGGATGAATTTTGTTGCTCCAAGTCTATTTGAATAAATTGTTGCTTACAGATGAACTTATATGAACTGTTGAAATTCTGTTATGCTTCAAATGTACCAGATCGACAGTTATGCTTTGGACCTGTTAGCATACTTTAATTCTAATTGCTTTGTCCTCTTGTTGCATGTACACATGGAACACACAATTCATTGCTGCTGAAGTTGGACAAGGAAGCAGTTGAAGGAATTTAGACTCTGCTTTGATATATAAGCATATTGCTTCACCCTGTCAAAATGGTTAGCACCTATCCCCAACTTGTATGCTAATATCAACTATTTTGCCTGTCAGAGAATAAGAATTTATCTTATTTTGTTTAGGTTTTCAGTCTAGCTTATGTCTACTGACGACCTGACATATCATCTATGTCGTCTCCCACAACACCAAATTCCTCTACCTCCAGTGCACCATCACAGCCCATCGACGGTGAACCTTGTTCACAGCCTATCGACGGTGATCCTTCTTCACAGGGTCACTCAGTACATACTACTGCGAGTAGTACTCGATCCCGCGGGTCAAGGACACAAACCAAATGGCCAGAAGACAAGTTGACTGCAACTGGACTTGATAACGATTATTGGCCTACCCCAGATGCTGCGAGGGATAAATTTGTATTGGTCTGTGGCCTCATTTCTCGAGAGAGGGTGTCAATCAATAGGGCAGTTGAAGATCTCTCACCAATTGAGAAGGAAGAGTTGTTCACAGTTTTAGAGGAAAAGCTAGATTACCCAGCCAATCCGGCCGAATCTATTCGCAAGAAGGCAGTTAAGGCAGCTATGTCAGAGATTGCAACCTTGCAACGGCGGTTCAAGACCCATTTAAGAAAAAAATATCTGAGCCAAGAGGAGACTCCCTTTGTGAAGCATGCCTTTTTGCAGCCAGAAGACTGGACCGTGTTTGTGCAGAAAACCAATTCTCCTAGATTACAGCAATTGAGCCAGGGGATGAAAGAAAAGAGAGCATTGCATGATAAGCCACACAGGACGGGCAGAAAAGGTTATGTTCGTAAAAGGAAAGAGTGGGAGGACGAGGATGCAAAGCTAGCTGAAGAAGGAAAACAGAACCCTTGGGATCAATTTCCTGGACGTTCGAGGCCTTATCTGCGGGCAAGGGTAGGGAAGAGGAAGACCACTAGTGAAGGAAGCGGGAATATAACATTCAGTAACCCTGCGGTGGTGGCGGTAGCAACTAGGGTGAAAACACTTACAGCTCAGGCTAGCGATTGTTCTTTCGGGGTTGGGGAGAATGATATCCTCACCGCATCACTTGAGACTCCAGAGCATCGAGGTCGGGTCCGAGGTGTGTCTAGTTCACTTGGCTGGGGTAAAGGGTTTGGTGAAGAGTTTGCTGGAATGTACAGGAAGAAGAGGAACAAGAAGGCTGGACCGCAGATGGAAGACCTAGTTGGTGAAGCAGTCACCAGAATTGACTCCATTCTAGCAGAATCAGGATTTGATATAAGGAAAAATGTACTTCATCCTCCCCAATCAGCACCTGTCAGTAGCAGCGAGGAAGAAGATGTGCATGGCCTCGAGGAAGAAGATGTGCATGGCAGTGAGGAAGAAGAAGCACGTGGCAGAGAGGAAAACCATTGGCATGTCAGTGAGGACGAAGGTAGTCAACAGCACATTGATAGTCGATCACCTATGCTGGACACAATAGATAAGCTGACAGAGCCAACCAAGTGCAGCCTTTTGGATGGCTCCGGGAATAAAGTGGAGCTCGCACTAGCCACTGTCTTTCCATTGCAAAAGACTCCATACAGTACCGGTGCAGGATGGGTATGCGGTGGTGCAACCTAGTTATGTGTGGGGCAATACGGGTCACTACCCTCTGCCTGTACCAATTGGGGGGTGAAGTAACAACCCTAGTTGAGGCTCTCTGTCTAAGGATCCAATGGTCAAAGAACAGGATCCATGTACCACCCATTACGAGAAATACCAACCCTGCTCCCACATCAGGTAGCAGGGGTACAGCATCAGATGGATGTACTGCAGCTCAGCGTCCGCAAGAGAAAGCTCAGCAGCAGCAGATCAGCAAAACTATGCAGCAGGAGCATCGACAACAACAGGAGGACAGGCAATCTCCGCCTAAGAAGCAGCAGCGGATCAGCAAAACTACGCAGCAGGAGGAGCATCGACAACAACAGGAGGAGGACAGGCAATCTCCGCCTAAGAAGCAACATCAGATCAGCAAAACTACGCAGCAGGAGCATCGACAACAGCAGGAGGAGGACAGGCAATCTCCGCCTAAGCAGTAGTAGCGACAGGCGGAGGACAGGCAATCTCCGCCTGAGCAGCAGCCACCGCAGAAGAAGGGGGCCAGGAAACCTCTGCCTAGAGATGAGCTTCTTAACTGTTTTTGGACAAAATGGGATCCAAAATACAAGCCTGTTGTGCCTATGTTGTCAGAAGAGGACTTACAGGCTGCTGGATCGAATTGTGCCAGGTTGCATGCTTATGCCATGGAAAACAATAAGGATAAACTTAGTTTTCCAGCAAAGTTGCCTGAAGACTCCTTTCATGTTGCTGGTGATTTAATGTTAAACATTGCATTCAGTCACGTGTATGACCTTATAACCCTGGTTGCCCTGGATGAGACCTTCTTGAGGTTGTGGACATTGTAAGTGCCTTAAAACCAAAATAGATATTTCTTTAATTTTGACCATAAAGTTCACACATGCTAACATTTGGATTTTTTGTAGGAAACTGATGGACAAGGCAGCAGAGATGAAGATCAGTGTTGGGTTTTTGGATCTACAGGTTCTCACGGCCACAAAGATTGATAAGCAGTCTACCCTTGTAATAAAAGCATTGAGAAATACAATGACGAATGACTACGTGGTGGGTGCCTTCTGCACCGGTGGCCACTATGTAACACTGATCATCTGTATGAAGTTCAAAGAGGTTTGGTATCTAGATTTTGCAAAACATCATCCCGCGTGAAAGTTCGAAGACCTCTGAGCGCTTGTGCAATGGTCCGTACCTTGTACGTTTTGTTCACAAAATTCAATCTCTTAGTGTTTCTAATCGGTATTGTTGATCATGCAGGGCCTCTGAAAATACCTGCCCAAAGGACGAAGTGATGAAAGGAAAGAAGAAAAAGCTAAAATCCAATCTGACATTCAAGCACAAGCCAAATACCACTGTAAGACCCAGGTTTTTTTATGGTCCCTTCATACCAATTTGGTACTGCATTAAATTGTTATTTTGGTACCTCAATGCGCAGTGTGCTCAGCAGCCATCGGGGTCCTTTTTGCATGGATTCCATGTGGCATTCAATATGTTCAAACTACTCGAAGACATACCTCACATCAACAAGGCTGCTATAAGTAGATAATGCTCTCACCCTTGTCTCTGCTCATATTCTCCATTTGATTTTAGAAACTGATTTGTACTTGTATTCTCATAATTATTTTATTTTGCAGGATTTCAAATCTGCCCTAAATGTTTCTACAGAAGATCTAAAGCCGGTCCGGGAGATGCTGTGCGAGTACATTGTTAAGGAGATCCTCGACCGAAACGGCAACCCCTATAATGGTGCACCGTGAGTTCATTGTACTGCCTGACAAACTTGAAACTTGTGGCATTCAGGCTAGTTTAGTACTGCCTGAGAAACCTGCTTGGCTGGGGTCAGATGTTGCCTGGTTTAGGCAGTTTTCTCAGGACTCCATCCAAACAAAAAGCACCGATGACGAACTTGAAACTTTAGCATGCATGTTGATCTGATGAGGAACTTGAAGTAATCTCACATTGTGTATATATATGTGATCTTGCTTGTGTATATATGTGATGAGAATGTGTTTGTGATGTCTCCTTGCATTGCTGTGGTGGCTGCCAAATCCTGGTTATTTCCAGGATGCAGCCCCTGATCTGGTGGCTGCAAAATCCTGGCTGGTTCCGAGATGCAGCCAGAAAACGGGTAGGTTACTGTAGGTGCCCTACGTATCGGTCACAGGCGTTAAGTAAGGCACGTTACAAAAATGATCCATGAGTAACGGGCTTCACTTGGAACGCCCGTTACAAGTATGACAAAACTGTAACGGGCCGCATAAAGTCCCGTTACTAATACTGACCGGTGGGCCCTAGAAGTTGATGCTTTAGTCGAGACAGAGGAGACGCGCTTCCAGAGCACGCGTCTCCTGTCGTCGAGACAGAGGTGACGCGCGTCCAGAGCACAGGTCTCCTTTCGTGGAGACAGGCGAGATGCGCGTCCAGAGCACGCGTCTCCTTTCGTCCAGACAGAGAAGACGCGCGTACAGAAAATGTGTCTCCTTACATGCAGACGCGTGTTCATAGCAAACGTCTCCGATACTGAGTTCATGTAACGGGCTAGGTTTCTGTGCCCGTTACCAAAGGTCCATGTGGGCCTAGAGAAATAGACATTTCAGATGACCGGTAACTAGTTTTGGTAACAGTCTTTGTTAGACGCCCGTTACAATTACGTGTTATCAGTAACGGGCATCCGCCCGTTACCTTTCTTGGCTTATTTGAAACGCTTGATCGGTAACGGGCGTTTTGCCCGTTACCAATGGCCATACGCGTCCGTTACCAATGTCTGTTTTTCACGTAGTGTATATGCATGAAACTTGATCCTGGCATGCATATAGACCTGCACTTGATTTTCTTTGGAAAAACAGGTGTGACAGGAACTTTGCGCAGGGGAGAAGACAAAGATTGAGCACACTGATCTGCACCATAAAAAGGACCCTACGGCGGCGGAGGCGTTAGAAGCACGGTGCCCAAGCTAATGCCTGCATTGGAGGGTAGCAGGTCCTCGGTTGGATCTTGGCGCGTTGACCCTCCCGTCACCGGCGGCATAACTGAGCAGCACAGATGAAGGTGCATGTTAGGCCAGTCTCTGTGCCAGTTTCACAGGCACGGTTACCTAAACTGCCACATCAGCTTTTCATTGTTATGAAACTGTCACTCTCAGTGCACAGTTTCACTTCACAGTCGTTTCATAGACATAGTGCCACATTTAATTGTGGAATGGTGATGTGATCATATGTATCATGTAAACTATGTAGCTTTTTTTATATCAATATGTAGAATATTCCAATATGTTGATATTGAAAAATAATCATATGTTATATTTGTCCATATCTCACCTTTGAAAATGTGGACCCGTTTCACATTGCAGTAAAATAATTTTATTCTTTTCATCCATTTATACAATTCATTATGAAATAAAATCGATTGTTGGATATGACTATAGGTTAACCGTAATTTCTCTTTAATTTTCCCTTTTTTTTACATTTATAATTTTGTTCTTTGTCCTATTCCCGTTCCTTCATCCTTTCTCCCTGCAGCTACTAGCACTACTAGGGAAAGAGGCTTTCGTCCCAGGGCAAAAAACATTAGTACCGGTTCTGTTTGCTCCCCGGTACCAATGTTGCAAGAACCGGTACTAATGTCCCGTGCTAAAAAGGAGGCGGGCGGAGCCATCCCGTGGCAAACATTAGTACCGGCTCTTATTGAGCACCGGTACTAATGTCCCACATTAGTACCGGTGCTCAATATGGGCCGGTACTAATGTGTGGGCGGGACATTAGTACCGGCCCGTATTAAGAGCCGGTACTAATGTGGCTACATTAGTACCGGCTCTTAATAAGGCCCGGTACTAATGTCCAATGGCTATATCTCAGCTTCTTCCTCCTCCAGCCCGAGCCCCCCACCTTCTTTCTCCACTTCGAGCTCCTTCTTCTCCATAGCGCCCTAGAGGAGCTTTTACCGGATTTGCGACCATTTCTCGACGATTTCACTTGTTGAAGTGGTCTAGAGGTTAGTTACTTCATCCTCCCTTGATTCATGCTTATTTTTTTGAGTTTCATTGGTTGAAATAGGAGTATTTTAGCACTTTAAAATGAACTAAAAATAGGGGATTTTAGCACTTTGAAATAGGAGTATGTTCTAATAGAATTGATTGAAATGGATGTGCCGTGTTTGTTGGACGAGATGTTCTATATGATGATGCAAATTAATTTTTTTGCATTATTTTTTATAGAAATAAATATATTAAATGCTTTAGATGTACTTACTAAGAGAAACGACTAGAATATTAATATTAGAATTAGAGAAATAATTTATTAGTCAAAAAATAGTTTGCTTATAATAATAATTTAAATTGAAATATAGTTTTCTCATTATAAAAAATGTTTTCTTATAAGAAAAACATTTTCTTAAGAAAAGGTTTTCTCATTACAATAGTTATTTCTTAGTTAGAAAAATAGTTTCCTCGATAGAAAAATAGTTTTCTTCATTAGAAAAATTGTTTGCTCATTACAAAATTAGTAAAAAGTTTATATTTCATGTGGAATATGGATTTGAACATATGGGATTTATGTAACATAATCACTTGCCTTCATTTAAACACTAGTACGTACTCATTAGAAAAATAGTTTCCTCATTACAATAATACTTTCTTAGTTAGAAAAAGAGTCACCTCACTATAATCTTGTTTATATTTTATGTGGAATATGGATTTGAACACTATGAATTAGTGTAACATATATAATCTTAAACTTGTTACATGATAATAATATATTTTGTTCGGTTATATATTCTTTATTTGTAGATGGACCGGCAATGGATGTACACCGACAAGAGAATATCCAATGAATTATTTAATGGGCTTCGTGGATTTCTAGAAGTAGCAGAATTGAACAAGCCCCCGTCCGGTTTCATTATTTGTCCATGCAGAAAGTGCAGGAATTTGAAGGATTTCTCAACGACAAAGACTCTTCACGATCACCTATACAAATGGGGATTCATGCCAAACTATTTTGTTTGGACAAAGCATGGGGAGAGAGGGGTTATAATGGAAGATGATGAAGAAGAAGACGACAATATTCCTGATTGGACTCAAGAAGGTGCCTTTGCAATGGGAGATGATCCAATGGGTGAGGATGATGTTGCAATAATTGAGGGAGAGCCTGAACAAGGAGAAGATGAGCCGCTTGATGATCTAGGTCAGGTGTTGCAAGAGCAGAAGGAAGATTGCGAAAAGGTGAAGGAGGCAAAGAAGTTTGATCGTATGTTAGAAGATCACAAGAAACCATTGTACCCAAATTGCAAAGAGGGGCACAAGAAGTTGGGTAGCACATTGGAAATGCTGCAACGGAAGGCTAAACATGGAGTTTCTGACAAGGGCTTCGATGAGTTAATGATGATCGTAAAGGATATGCTTCCGGAGGAGAACGAATTGTCGGAGTCAACGTACGAAGCTAAAAAGGTTGTTTGTCCTCTGGGTTTGGAGGTTCAAAAGATACATGCGTGCCCTAATGACTGTATCCTTTACTGAGGAAAAGAATATGAGAAATTGGAGGCTTGTCCTGTGTGCGGAGCGCGGCATTATAAGATCCCACGAGATGACCCTTACGATGTTGAGGGGGAGAAGCAGAAGAAGAAGAAGAAGAAGAAGAAAATTCCTGCTAAGGTAATGTGGTACTTTCCAGTGATACCACGACTGAAGCGTTTATTCAGGTGCAAGGCTAATGCAAAGTTGATGCGTTGGCACAAAGAAGATCGTAAAGCAGATGACAAGATCAGACATCCCGCTGATGGGTCGCAGTGGAGACTAATTGATAGAGAATTCCCCGAGTTTGTAGAACACGCAAGGAACATTCGATTTGGTTTAAGTACGGATGGATTCAATCCATTCAGTGAGTTCGGTAGTGGTCATAGCACTTGGCCTGTGACCTTATGCATATTCAACCTTCCGCCATGGTTGTGCATGAAAAAAAAGTTCATCATGATGCTAATAATTATCCATGGCCCAAAGCAGCCAGGCAATGACATCGATGTTTATCTGAGACCGTTGGTTGAGGATCTTAAAACGTTATGGAAGAAAGAAGGTGTACCTGTGTGGGATGAGGACAAACAGGATACCATCAATCTACGAGCGTTGCTGTTTGTCACCATCAATGATTGGCCGGCACTTGGTAATCTATCAGGACAAACAAACAAGGGATACCAAGCATGCACGCACTGTTTAGATGATACTTGCAGTGTGTATCTAAAACACAGTAAAAGGATTGTGTATTTGGGCCATCGTCGATTTCTTCCTCCTAAACACCCGTTAAGAGAAGAAGGAAAAAAGCATTTTGAAGGTGTTGGAGAAAAACGTAAGAAGCCAGTGCACCGTGATGGTAAACTTGTATTTTCTATGGTGAAAGATTTGAAGGTAGTGTTTGGGAAGGCTTCTGGTGCCAAATCTGTTCCAAACGACAACGATGGACATGCACCCATGTGGAAGAAGATGTCAATATTTTGGGAGCTTCCTTATTGGGAAATCCTTGAGGTTCGCAATGTAATTGATGTGATGCATGTGATGAAGAATTTTTGCGTGAACTTTCTTGGCCACCTAGGTGTATACGGAAAGCCAAAAGATACTGTTGAAGCTCGTTGGGATCTTAAATTTATGAAACAGCGAAAAAGCCTGCATCCCGAAAAGAGAGATAAGGGAAATTGGTTGGCCCCTGCTAGTTACACCCTCAGCAAGGAAGAGAAGAAGATGATGTTTGATTGTTTGAACAGTATCAAGGTCCTGACTGGCCACTCCTCAAATATACAACGAATAATAAATTACAAAGAGAAAAAATTCATAAATCTGAAGGCTCATGACTGCCACGTGTTGATGACACAATTGCTGCCTGTTGCACTAAGGGGTATTCTACCAGAGAATGTGAGATTGGCAGTCATCAAGGTTTGTTCATTCCTCAACCAGATCTCTCAGAAGGCAATCCATCCAAAGAATCTAGTGCAGTTGCAGAAAGATGTCGTGCAATGCCTCGTCAGCTTTGAGATGATCTTTCCACCCTCTTTCTTTACTATCATGACCCACTTTCTAGTGCACCTAGTTGAAGAGATTTTTATCCTCGAGCCTGTGTATTTACACAACATGTTCACTTTTGAGCGGTTGATGTCTAGTTACAAGAAGTATGTCCGTAATCGTGCTCGTCCCGAAGGAAGCATCGCAAAGGGATATGCTACAGAGGAGGTGATTGAGTTTTGTGTCGACTTTATTGATGAGCTTGCTCCTATTGGACTACCTGTATCACGCCATGAGGGGAGACTCAGGGGATAGGGCACACTAGGGAAGAAAAACTCAGATGGATATGGATGAAACGTTATTTCGTACAGCACATTCTTTTGTCCTGCAACAATCATCCCTAGTGGCTCCATACAGGGAGGAGCACAAGTCCATTGTACGGGCCTCAAACAAAGGGAAGTCAGAGGCCTGGATTACACGTCATCACAATGATAATTTTGCATCATGGTTGCAGAGAAAACTTATGGGTGATAACACTATTGGAGAGCAACTGCAATGGTTGGCTAGAAGTCCATCTATCTCAGTACTTACGTTCCAAGGATACGAGATAAACAGATACACATTCTACACGAGAGCCCAAGACCAAAAGAGCACAAACCAAAACAGCGGTGTCCGTATAGATGCAATAGACAACGAAGGAAATGAACAAACATACTATGGTGTCATTGAAGAGATATGGGAATTGGACTACGGACCTTTAAAATCCCTCTTTTTAAGTGTCAGTGGGTTAAAAACCCTACAGGAGGTATAATGACAGACAAATTTGGGATGACAACAGTGGATCTCAACAAGATTGGATACAAAGATGAACCGTTCATCCTAGCGAATGATGTGACTCAAGTTTTCTATGTGAAAGACATGTCGAGCAAACCACCAATAATAAAGAAAGGTGATGATAAGGGTGTTGTTAATAATGAGCCAAAGCGTCACATAGTTCTACCGGGAAAAAGAAAAATTGTTGGAGTTGAGGACAAGACTGACATTTCAGAAGATTATGATCAATTCGATGGTCTCCCTCCATTTTCAGTAAAGATTGACCCAAGCATCCTGTTAGCCGAAGAGGACACTCCATACCTACGTCGTGATCACAACCAAGGGACATTCGTGAAGAGGAAGATTGTTAATGTTGCATTAGATGATGATGTATAATATGTACCAAAGTATTGTAATATTTGAATGAACTAGTATTTTGCTACTTTATTAACAAAACTTTCAATTATTTCACTTTTTTAGCATTATCAGATATTAAATAATAAATTTACGTAAAAACATACATGAGCAAGACTAAATCATGATTTTTATATTAATTACACTAAATGTACTATTTAAGAAAGATTTTGCATAAAAAAATAAAATTATTTCTGTTTGTTAAAGTCAAGAACAAAAAAAGACAATTTAGAAAATATTCGTAGCTTATTGATAAGAAAATTTTAATTTTGATTGTTCATTTTAGGATATCATAGTAACTATGTAAAGAAAATTAACTGAACTTGTTGTGCTATTTTATGAGTTGTATATGATTTACCATAAATAAACTATTAATATAGAAAATCAAAATGGAAAATAAAAGAGGAATAGTGGGCAACAAAATGGAAGCACATTAGTACAGGTGCTAAACTAGCACCGGTACTAATGTGCTTCTTCATTTGGCGCGAAATGAAAAGGCACGTTAGTACCGGGGCTCAAATAGCACCGGTACTAATGTTAACATGAGTACCGGTGCTCAACTAGGCCCGGTACTAATGCTAACGTTAGCACCGAGGCTAGTTGAGCCCCGGTACTAATGTGGGAAGGCATAAGAGGCGGTGCCCTCCTCCCCCAACACTTAGCCTCCGTCGTCGCCCGATCCCGCCCTCTTCCTCCTCTGCTCCGCCGCCGCCCCCGTCACTCCGCCGGCGCCGTCGTCCGTCAGCTCCGCCGGCGCCGCCCCCCTCGCTCGCCGGCGCCGTCGTCCGTCGTCCCCAAGCCGCCGCCGCCATCCCCGCCTGCGCCGCGCCGCGCGCACGCCGGCCACGTACATAAGCCGTCGCCATCCCCGCGCCGACGTGCCGTCGTCGTCCGCGCACCCGGCCGTCGGCATCCCCTGCGCGTGTGCCGCCGTCGCCATCGCCTGCGCCGCCGTCGCAATCCCCTGCGCCGCCGTACGTCCGCGCGCCTCGTCCGCCCGCCGCCGGCCGTCCCCTCATCCGCCCCGTCGCTCGCCGCCGGCCGTCCTCACGCCAAGCGTCGCCGTCGTCTACGTCGATCCCGCGGGGTATGCGCCCCCCTGCCGCCGCCGCCGCCGCGCTCTGTGCAATTGGGGGCTGACGTCAGCCCGACGGTGGCTGACGTCAGCCCCCTTTTTTCATTTTTTACAAATTTAGAATTACATATTATTTAAATAGAAATTAGTTTTAGATTTAATTTATAATTAGATGTTATTTAGAATTAGATTAAGATTTAAATGTCATTTAGAATTAGATGTAAATGTCATTTAGAATTAGATGTAAATGTTGTTTATAATTTAAATTTAGAATTAGATTTTGAATTAGATTATGATTTAAATGTTATGCATATGTGGATGTAAATGTTATGCATAGATCGATGTAAATGTTATTTATATTTCAATTGCGCACGTTCGATTCGAGTCGCTCGACTCGATCGAGCGAGTCGAGAGCGAGTCGAGTCGCTCGACTCGCTCTCGACTTTCACTCCACCCTCCCGCCACGTTCCCGATCCCCACCCCCCCCCCCCGCCCCGCTCCCGCCCCGTCCCCCGCCTCGCTACCGCCTCACCCGCCCCGCTCCTCCCTCCCCCGCCACCCTCCCGCCCCCTCCCCCCGCCACGCTACCGACTCCCCCGCCACGCTCCCGACCCCTCCCCCCTGCCATGCTCCCGACTCCCCCGCCACGCTCCCTACTCCCCCGCCATGCTCCCGACCCCTCCCCACGCCACGCTCCTGACTCCCCCACCACGCTCCCGACCCCTTCCCCCGCCACATTATTATTTTTTGTCCTCATATTAATAGTCTCATCATTGGAATAGTTTGTCCTCGTATTATTTTTTGTTACATTATTTTAGTTATAATGGTGCGAACCGAAGAGGACCGAGAAGCGGAGCAAATGATCATGGATTTAATTGCTCGCAATACTATGAATGATGCACCGAATGAACAAGAACAGGATCACAGAGAGACCGACAGCTACCTGAACATGTTTGCTGATGGCAACAAGAGGGAGCAACCAATTGCTCAAGGAAGCAATGATGGAGAACCATCCGAGGTATAATTAATAAAAACCAGTACCTCGTCATTATTTTCAAGGAACCTACTAATTATAGAAAATGAGTTAATAGTTCTTAAATTTCTAGGAGCCTGCATCGAGCAGCAAGAAGAAGCCGGGTGGGAAACGCGGCCCAAAGAAGAAGCTAGAGGGGCGTTTCATCATCACGGAAGTATCTCCCGATGGGAGACCGTTAGCTCCACATGAAAATGTTGTGAAGTTGATAAATCAAATTAGGGCTCTTGTTCGGGACAACATCCCAATAAGCTTTCAGTTTTGGAAAGCGGCTGACGCACCTGACTTGCTACCCGAAGAAGGTGATCAAGCAGAAGCTGAGCACGAAGATCAAGATCAGGACGAAGAGCAACATGAAGAGAATGAACCCCCGGTACCGGTTCGGCCAGATGTTGTCCCGGTCACATAGAACAACATGATTTGGGCCGAGGTGAAAGCACACTTCGCATTTCCCGAAAACACATATTTGAAAGATGTGCGCACTTGGGCCCTGCAGAAGGGTGCAATTGCCTTTCAGACGTACAAGAAGCGGCTGACCAAGGAGTTCATCAAGGAGGGGCTTACACCCGATTTTAAGAAGCCGGGATATGCCAAGTTAAGAGATCATTGGGATGCATTTGTGCAGGACAAGCATTCGGAAGATGCCGCCAAGTTGATTGCAACCAACATAGCCAATGCACGCAAAAAGAAAGAATTTCATCATCTTGGCCCTGGAGGTTACGCGATGGCCCTGCCCAAATGGGATCGGATGGAGCAAGAGATAATGGCACATGGAATCGTACCGGCAACTCTGAACTGGCCTGACCGAGCGCGGAATTACTATTATGCACATGGTGGCACGCTCAATCCCGAAGATGGATCATTAATACCGGGTGAGCAACTAAGACAGACAGCTGCAAGGCTTGTTGATTTGATCAGGGCTGCTGCCGAAGGAACATTCATAGCTGATCGAGAGAAGGACGAGCTTTCTGCTGCAATAGGCACTAGAGAACATGGTGGACGTTGCCGAGGCAAAGGTGTGATTCCATGGAAAGTCGCATGGCATGAGCACATTGACTCGTATAAGAAGCGCAAAAGGAACAAGGACGAACAAGATAGGAAAATCAAACAATTGCAAGAGCGCGTAGAAATGACTGAGGCAAGAATGGAGGCCATCATTGACGAGCGTGTGGCCCTTGCTCTTAACAAACAATCATCTCAGCAAGGGCCCATATATGAAATTAGCCCGCCATCTACTAAGGGGAAAAGTAGTGTCGCTTCAACTGATGCAGCACCAGCAAACACGGAAGCACCGGTCAAGGAAGTAGAAGCAACCCTAGCCTCACCAGAAGGACCGGTTGCCTCACCAGAAGCACCCCAAGCCTTAGCAAAAGCAGCCGAGGTCTGCCACGAACGATTCCCCGTGGATGACATCACAGTGAGGTCAGCGTGTGAGCTTCACGCTCAACTCAGAAACAAGATGTTACCGATGGCTTATGGTGTTGCTGAGGTCCCGGAACCGGGGGAAACATTCATGGGCGTGGAATTCAGTAAATCATTTTACCATAAAGTTGTTGTCGACCGAGTGGTCCCCGGTTGGGAAGACCTCAAACTGGAGTAACCGGGACCTGATGGGGAAGAGGTGCTTGGAGATACCATGCACGGTTGGGTGTTGTGGGCCAAGGCTCACATAAAGATTACAGAACCGGTCAAGGAAGCACCCCTAGCCTCACCAGAAGCACCTCTTCCTGATGCCTCATCTACACACCCCGTGCCTGAAGGCGAAGATCATCAGCTACCATCATCTCCAACAGGAAGCATGAGTCCTCTAGTTGATCGGGACCCAAGCGAGAGTCCGCCCCCTCAGCATGATGAGTCTGTTAAGGGCAAGGGTACCAAATGACGAGCTACGCATCATCCTCCACCCCCTCCTCCAAAGAAGCAGACGAAGCCCAGGCCAAAGAAGCCTCAACCGAAATTATCTTACGAGAAGACTTAGGAGGAGCTAGATGCTTTAGTACGGGCTGAGCTTGATAGACAAATATTCAAAGCGAAGAAGCCACCTGTTGAGAAACCAATTGACCGGGTCAAATTTCATCGCTTCATGAAAAAAATGGAGGAGAAACGAATAAATGCCCAGGCACCTCCTTTGAGTGACTATGACCGACAGGCACTCAAGATGGACAAACAGAAGAAGCTGGCGAATAAAGCTAAATCTACAATTCCACAACTAGGCACCCAGTCAAAGCAATCTGTCTCCCCCATCAAGGTTCTTTCTTCGCTTGAGCAGCAGATGCTTGTATTCAATAAGGATTCAGGTCTGACTCCTGGTCAAATCCGAGGGGACGAACCAATCCTAAAGCATGAAGGAGCAAATAGACCGAAGTATGAGTTGGGTAAACCTCTTGTGTGGCCGCAGTTGGTGTCGTTTCTTCCAACGAGAATGCATGAACTGCACGATTGGTACATGGCTGCGTCAACCAGCGGTGTAACCTATGTGGAAATTAGCATAGATGATCAGCATTATTTCCGTGGCCGAGAAACTTTTGGTGTGGAATTTGACCAATTTTGGTACTTACTCGATCAAGATGCAATTGACTCAGGACTCACCGCTTGCTGGACTCTATAAGTCTCGAAAACAATGATCTAGCCATTCTACCTTATCTTAACTTGTGTTTAATTTGAATTTAAATTCAATCATGCAGCTTTGAGATGCAGCGGTGCAGGAGGAGAGGAATAATGGACGTCGGCTTCATGGATTCACTAATGATAAATCAGACTTGTGTCAGAAAATGGGAGCTGGCCACATTGGACTATATATATTTGTATCTAGAAAAACACCATAAGAAGGGTATCATACTTCTGCCATACAACTTCGGGTGAGCAACGTGTATCTCATCTATTTTATCTTTTTCAAATGATATTGCATATATATTTCAAGAAACTAATACTTCTACATGTAGGCACAGCTTCCACTGGATTCTTTTTGCATTTTGTCCGTCTCTAAGCAAGATCTTCATCTTCGACTATTTGAGGGCAACATCAGACAAAAGCGCATATCAAGATGTCGTAGAGATGATCAAACTTGCATGCACTCGCCTCTGTGTAGAGCACCAGGGAAGATACAAAGAGAACCTTTATTTCCACTATGATTTCCCTGTATATGTATTCTGCTAGTCCGCATATCTCATGTCTTCCAATATAATTAAACATATTTCATAACCTTGTTTTCGCACATGTGCAGTGCTTGACACAACTTTCAGGTACCAATCTGTGCGGATACTATGTATGCGAGTTCATGCATACCTTTTCAAGCCAAGCAAGAGGTACCAACCTTAAAGACAGGGTGCGTCCACTAAACTAAACGGCACATGCATGTAGTTCTTATTTGTCCATATTCTTTTTTGTACTAGTTCTTATTCTTTGTTCATATTCTTTTGTAGATTGATGACATCAAGGAGGGGCTCCTCGAGTCGGAAAGAATCCGGTTAATTCAAGAACAACTTTGCGGATTTCTTCTAGATGAGGTGATTACGCCAGGTGGAGAATTCTATTCAGGATTATCATCTGTGATTGTAACGGGGAAGTCCACGGAAGAAACATCGGGGAAGTCCACTGCAAAAGCAACTGGGAAGTCGACGGAACAAGCAGAGTCGACTAAGCAGGGGAGCAAGAGAGGAAAAAGCTCTGCAAAGGACCAATCGTCAGGAAGCAAAAAAAAACTAATATTAAACATTGCTAACCTTTGATGCAATGTATTATATACACTAATATATATTTTTCATATTTCTGTATGCACAATATTATATATGTTCTTGCATTGGATCAACTACCGGATTTGAGATAATACATGCATACGAATATATGTACTAGTATAATATTAGATATTATACTAATACATATATATGTATGCATGTATAGTATTATCTCAAATATTTTATATGGCACACGAATATATATTATAGCGTATCAGACATTAGAATTAGTATATGTAAATACGATACAATTAATAAATCAGAAAACCAGAAAACAATAAAGAAAAACAAAAAACAAAAAAAAAATAGTACCAGTTTGAAACAAGAACCGGTACTAATGTGGACCGTGCCACGTCGCCGGGGGCGGCCACATTAGCACCAGCCCTAATACCAGCCGGTACTAATGCCCACATTAGTACCAAAACTGGTACTAATGTGACTTCACATTAGTACCGATCGAACAATACCGGTTTGGAAACCGGTACTAATGAGGGTTATAAACCGGTACAGATGTTCGTTTTGCTAGTAGTGTAGAGCCCAAGCGCCTCAGCCACCATACATTCTTCTCCAATCTTCCTGCTACCCTGCGGCTCTAGCTAAACATGTGCGGCTCCTACTACTCTACCTGTTAATCTGTCGCCGCCATTATTCCTGCTCTGCTGCTCTTGCTACGCATCTGTAGCTACCCCGCCAGACGAACAGGGTGCTCTTCCCTTACCACGCTGCGCTACTGACAAAGGTAAAGAGGGGAGGACTCATCAACTACAGGATGCCAATGGAAGAAAGGGATCTTGGCAGGGGGATCTCGTACTGGAGAGTAAAAAGGTGGCAGATTTGTAGGGGGAGAGCTCGATTTGAAGGGGAGGGCTAGGAATTTGGCGCGCGAGCGGAGTTGGGGACGGTGTAGGCGGCAGCACCGGGGATTTGGCGGGCACGCGCGCGCGAGGTGCGGTGGCTAGTGGAGGAAGTGCGAGCCGCGGGGATGCAGCGGATCCGGCGGAGAACTCGGCGAATGCGTTGTTGCCTGGCCACCAGAGATGCTGTTTGCCTCGCCGCCGCCGCCACCGCAGTTCTTTGCCTGGCCGCCGGCGCGGCCGCTCTTTGCTTGGCTGGAGATTTGGCGGGAGGAAGCACGGGATGGTGCGAGGCGGGCCGCGCGCCCGCGCGGCGCGGGACGGCAGCTGATCCGGCGATGAAACAGCGAAGCTTCTCACTGCAGGTTTCATCCCGTTTCACGGGACCAGGTAGTCGCGCCCGCGCGGTGTTGTGGTGACGACACTAGGTTTTTCTCTTTCATCATTTAATACCATGCCAAGTCAGCAAATTGCTGATGCCTACAACAATTAAATGTGATGAAATCCTCCTATGAAATCTCACTGAGACTGGCCTTAATTCCCACGTTCGGCTCCCAAGTACCAATATGAAATCAATTGCTTGATTTTTTGAATCTCGAATCCCAGTAATTATTATTCGGTCCTAGTGGCATGTAGACGGTAGTAGCATCTCCGATGGCAATCCTAGTTGCTATTAGCAGGCCCGTTTCATTAAGCTTCCATTGTGTGTTACTATTACTCTGTATACTGTACTCTACTAGTAGTAACTATTTCTCCATCGTGTTACTATTACTTTCTCAAGATAATTAGCAATCATCTATCCTAGTATTTCTATTTTTACTCCTTGCAACCTAAAAAGGGGTAAATTGATTAGCCTATGATGTTGGTGCTAGCTGCTTGATGAAACACAAGCAAGATTGACTAGATGATGCTTCCCATTGCCAAGCTTGTTTGTTGCAGTACCAGCTGTTGCCTAAATGTGTGTACGAATAATTACTTCTTGTTTTGATGGAGAGTGCTCCTAATATCAAAATTAATTCTCATATCTAGCACCGAAAATAATTGGTCTTATTATCTGTTGCATTTAATTACTCCAAATTGTATGAAAATACTCCTATTTTGGCAATTGGAATTACTGTTTTGCAGGATATTTTATTATATTTCTACCTGCATTGGAAAAGTAGTAATTACAAATCACTACTACCCACTTGTTTCCACGGTTCGATTTAACGGGATGATCTGCTCTTATGTTTTAAAACATTCTAAAATTTCTCTTGTTACATTATACAAAATTAATTGAGTGATTGAGCACATGCACAAACAAGGAATAATCAATTACCCATTAGAGCAAGAGATAATTACTACTACGTATACTCCTAATGGGATCCGTATATTCGTGCCACATACGCATCTTGCACGTTGGCCAGCGCACAGGCTATACTCCTGCCTCATACACATCTTGCATGTTATTAGCCAGTGCACAGGCAAGTGACACCCTGCAATCTCTCGCCATTCTTGCATGTTAAAATTTTAACTGCAACTAGAATTATGATTTGAATATGCATGCATGCAAGGCTACATCTCCGGAACTCAAATTCAAGTCATTACGCGAATGGGCTCGTAGTCCAATTGTAGGACGGTCTAGTGGGACGCTACCTACCAGAGTTCAAATCTTGGTGCTCGCACCTTTTCTCGGATTTATTCTGAGATTTTCCGACGTTATGCATTAAGTGGTAAGCGACGTTCCCGTCGACGACGAGGCACCAGTGGTGACTTCGGGAATCTCCAGATTTGCCGGTGCTCAGTCATTCGGAGGTGCTCATAGGGGTAGGGTTCGCGTACGTGTATTCATAAGGGTGAGTGTGCGTGCGTGTTGTGAACGTCTGCGTTGTACTGTGTAATATAAAAAAAATCAAGTCACTACTCCTTGCAGAAATCGCCGTGCATGCAAGCATTAACCCTGGCAGAAAACCCGGCTCTTTGCTAGCAGTAGCAAACAAAGATATCTTCTAAGGGGAAACCAAACCATCTGTGCAAATTATACAAACTCCGATCATAGACGTTAAATCTCGATTCAAAAGCCACGAAAGAGGTGGGGCATATTTATAGAAACCCGCCCGCGAGCCCCCATGAGTATCAGCATTTTTGCAAATCACCCTCTGTCCTCAATCCCAGCGGCAGCATGTGAGGTGTCCGCGAGTCATTTTGCTTCTGTCGTCGCCCCCTTCCAACGCCGCCGCCCCTCCCAACGCCGTCACCCCCTCTCAGTGTCGTCGCCCCTCCCAACGCCGTGACCCCCTCCCCACTCTGGCGCGGCCGGCTGTACACCGCCCGCGTGGCAGTTGCGGAGCCGCCGTAGGTGGACGAGGACGAGGCCATGAGCAATGACAACCTGGCCCGCTTCGCATCTAATCTTCGAGCCTGTCATGGAGCTTCTGGATTCGTGATTTGGCTGGGTGTTGTGCGTGCCCGTGATTGTGTTATCTGTAGCAATTTGACGCGCACGAGAAGGTTCTGCAGGGGATTAGCACGCGGTTATCCGTGAGGACGGACAGGGAGCTTACTCTGCAATATCAATTGTAGATGAAGACGATTCTGAACCTGAATAGGCGGGCGTCCGAGCTCAGGGTAGCGACTGGCGGGCGGTGTTTCGCGGCCGTCGGAGACCATGACGTCGCGGGCTTCCGGGGACTCACAGGCGTCCGGCGATTCGCGTCGGAATACAATGCGGGCGCCGGAGACCACGGCCAAGAGGGTGGGCGGTAATTCGCGAGCGCCAGACTGCATGCTGTCGCGGGCGGGTGGCGATTCGCGGCCGCCGGAGTCCATGGCGGCCGCTGGTGTGGCCACTCACGGGCGGCGGCGGTCTCTGTGGTCGCGCGTCGGGGCGGAAGCCGCGGAACCGTCGTGCGAGTTTGGGAAACGTGGGACTGGCCGCTCGGATTGGGGAAGGGGTGATTTGAAAAAAAACGGAATTAGAAAGGGGGTTGGCTGGTGGGTTTCTATAAATATGTCCCACCTCTCTTCGTGGCTTTTGGATTTATATCCAACATCTCTGATTAGAGTTCGCATAATTTGCACAAGTGAACTGATTTCTACCTGATACGCTCCCATCTTCTAAAGAAACAACGAAATAGATTAAAAAGTGAGCAGGTCACCAGAGAAGACAACAGCTGGGCGGAACGAGGAGGAGACGCTGGAAAAGCCAGCAGACCAGCAGGTGTTGGGAAAAAAAAAGAGACGTGGCATGCGAAAAAGTCGTACCAAACGATTTTTACTGCCGCGGTCTCAAAACGAGTGATATTTACGTTCAGAGGTGTTCCGACGAGAAGCGCAATATAGCTGGGATAGGATTTTACTGCTCAACATTGAAAATGGAGTAATTACGTGTTGATCATTCCAGTAGTGCGCACTACCTCCGTCCCAAAATAAGTGTCATTTTCGCTTCTCAAGAAGTCAAACAGGTTGAACTTTACTATGTATTGACAAGAAAATATTAATATTTGTAATACACAATTAGTATCATTAGATAGATCTTATAATCTATTTTCATAATAAATTTATTTGGAGACAAAAATGTTACTAATATGTTCTACAAATGTAGTCAAACTTAAGAATGTTTGACCGGCACGAACCCCATAGTGACACTTATTTTGGGACGGATGGAGTATGTGTATTGGATATACACGTGTGAGTAAAGTTTCTATACACTAATATAATGAAATCTCCGGAAGGTTAAAAATAATTATTGGTCATAATTGTAATACACAATGAACAGTAGCAGTGTTAAAAGCATAAATTAATTGTTGGTGACCATGCATACTCGTATAGTCGTATGTGTATAAAGAGTACTATTGTGCTGTGCGCATCTAGATAGGTGACCCCTCGAATTAATAAGCATCACGCGGTGGATGGACTATTAGGGCAGTTCCAATGGTCCATGTAGAATGGAGTTCATCCCTAATAAATAAGGTGACACATCAGCAAATTGGTGACATGGCAGTATAGTTAACGAAGAAAGAGGAGGAAAACACAAGACCTGATTTTTTCTTCTAGACTTGGCCTCCTCACGAGAATCAAGGCCGCAAGTGATGAGGACATCACCACCAGCGATACATCCACGCCTACACAAAATCGAGTTATTGCTGGTCCTATTACTCGTGCCCGTGCTCGTCAACTTAATCAACAAGTGAGTTCACTCCTGAGTTCATGTTCATCATATTTAGATTGTAGAGACACGTGCACTCTTCTTTTGATTAGGAATCATGGTCAAGACCGAAAGGGAGAAGGACTCGCGCAGGCTGGATTCGGACTGCAGAAAAATACCAACTTGTGACGGACGCCACGGTCGCATACGGAGTCGGATTGGGGCGTTCAAGTACTCCCTGGAACGAGGGTGAAGTAAACTTTCATATGGATCCAGACTCATGTCCATATCTGCTCCGTGCCGGTCGCAATTGTCAAATCAATGACCGGATGTCAATCTGTCCCAGGTGCTGCGCCACCTTATTCGGCCCAATGGGCCGTGTATCAAGTGGAGCCCCATAGGGGCGCGTCCTAGGGTTGTAGGACGACCCCCACCACGTCCAGGTCGTCCTCCACCCTCTCATATAGCTCCATAGCCGCCACAAACTGATTGGGTTTTGTTTAGATCAAGTTTAGCCATTGCTACTTGCTGAAGCGCGCGTGCTGAATCAGCCGCCCGACTTCCTGTCTTCGGAACCCCACCGTATTCGTGATTGAGTTTGAGATTTAATACTTCATTCCCATCTAGTAAATTCAGTACTTGTTCTATACTTGTTCTTGCTAGTTCTTCGATTGCTTGCAGGAACGGGTGCCCTAGTGGCCGGGTGACGCGCTCCACAAGATCGCGGCAGCCATAGGAGGTGGTGTATCGGTTGCTAAGGCGCATCCTTGGAAAGGTTGTAGTCGGGCCGTGAACGTCATCTCCTCCAATCGAATTATCCCCCACGCATCTCATCGAAAGATCGGGCACAAACCATAGCGGGTTCACATCAGTTGGTAATCAGAGAAAGGTTGTTCGGTGAGAGACTTCCACATCAATCGCTATTTTTTTTTTCCTATAGTCCAGAAAAGCCAAAAAAAATTATAGATTAGGTTACCCGCTGTCCCATAAACCCTTTGAGCCTTTACTAGTACTACTTAGTTAGGGCTTGTTGAGTTTTTGCTTGCATCGGTTGTGTCGAGTTGCTGGTCTTAGTGTCTAATCCTTTAGAGTTTTGAGTTGTATCACGTTTTAGTCACCACGGATCCATCTTAAGCCTTATTCAAGTGTTTAAATACAATCTGGAAAGGTTATCTTTTTTATCTTTCTAACAGATTTGGCCTTGTTAGAAAATTCCCTTTGAGCACTCCGCAATTGTCCTGGAGATCTGCGATCTGCAATCTGTGCAATACGCATTCTATATTGATTTGTCCTGATATTCAGCAAGAAAAAGTCAAAGAAAGAAAAAAAATAGAAGTGAAAGCAAAAAAAAAACAGAAGAGGAAAAAAAAGAGTGAAAGAAAGATAGAAAAAAAAGACAAGAGAAGAAGAAGAAAAAAAAAAGAGGGGGCTGAATTTGGTGTTTTCTTTTGTGCTGTGGTAGTTGCTCTTTGTCAGTGACTACCTTTGTGCCTAGGCTCACATCTCTAGCATGGTTTAGCCTAGGACCAGTACAGTACCGCCGTTGAACAATTATTCAGCTTGTTTTTTTAACTATTGTGGTGCTAGTCATTCCTTGTTTCAGCCCACCTATAGCTCCACATATTAGACTACAGCTTGACAGGTTTTGTTGCCGCGGCACCGATACACTTCTTCCTGGTTTGCAGACTTGTTGGTGGCCGTCCCCTCCTGTCGAGCACGGTAAGAATTGGTAAGAACTTGTATAACAGGTTGAGAGTGAGTGCCTTACAGTAGCTACATCCTAATAGTTGTAGGGCTTTTATTTCTTCACTTGTTTTCTTATTGTTTCTGTTTGTCAAGCCATGACAGGACCAGGAGATGGTAGTGATGGATCCAACAACTCCTTTCCACAGTCTCCTCGCACCAAGAGAATCATACAATACTTTGAAAAGAAGGTGAAGGACCACAATGAAGGAATTGATAATGACTTGCTCACGACGAATGAGAAGATCGGGCAATTGGAGACCACACAGATTGACACCAACAACAAGCTTGCAGGGGTGGAGGCGACAGTTGCTCGTATGGACAGGAGTCTTTCTTCTTTTGTGCGCAGGTTTGATGAGATGTATGCTAAAATCAATGGTGGGTATGATGAGAATAGCAAGAAGACTGATAGCAAGAAGACTGATGGCAAGAAAGATGACAAGAAGGATGAGTCCTTCGAGGACAATTGGGAAGACTATGTTGCTGATACAGAACAAGAAGACCGGGATCGATGACGGCTACGTACTAATCGTAGAGGTATGGGTGGATTCCGCCGAGGACGTGAGGTACATGTTAATAATGATGCTTTTAGTAAGATTAAATTTAAGATACCTCCTTTTGCCGGTAAATATGATCCTGATGCTTACATTACTTGGGAGATTGCTGTTGATCAAAAATTTGAATGTCATGAATTTCTTGAGAAAACACGTGTTAGGGCTGCTACTAGTGAGTTTACTGATTTTGCTTCTGTTTGGTGGATAGAACATAGCAAGAAAAATCCTAATAATATACCACGAACTTGGGATGCTTTGAAACGGGTCATGCGGGCTAGATTTGTTCCTTCTTACTATGCACGTGATCTGTTACATAAGTTACAACAATTGAGACAGGGTACTAAAAGTGTAGAAGAATACTATCAGGAATTACAAATGGGCATGTTGCGTTGTAACATAGAGGAGGGAAATGAACCTGCTATTGCTAGATTTGTGGGCGGTTTGAATAGAGAAATTCGGGACATTGTTGAATACAGAGGGTATACTAACGTAACAGATTGTTTTCATATTGCTTGTAAAGCTGAAAGGGAAGTGCAGGGACGACATGCCAGTGCAAGGTCTAACATTTCTGCAGGGAAATCAACACCATGGCAGCGAACGACTACTTCTTTTAGTGGGCGTGCACCTCCCCCATCGTCCTCACCGAGTCGATTAGCACCACCACTACCTCCCTCCAGTGACAAGACATGTGGTACTCCCACAAATTCAGCAACCAAATCTGCTCCAAAACCAGCTGCTAGTGCTTCTTCAGTTGCCTCCACAGGTAGAGCAAGAGATATTCAGTGTCATCGATGCAAGGGATTAGGGCATGTGCAGCGTGATTGTCCCAACAAGTGGGTTATGGTGGTAACAAATAATGGTGGGTATTCCTCTGCTAGTGATTTTGATGAAGATACACTTGCTTTGCTTGCGACTGACGATGCAGGTAGAGAGGAGCCATTAGACGAACAGATTGGTACAGAGGATGCTGAACATTATGAGAGCCTCATTGTGCAGCGTGTGCTTAGTGCACAAATAGAGAAGGCGGAGCAAAATCAGCGGCATACATTGTTCCAAACCAAGTGTGTGATTAAAGAGCGTTCTTGCCGCTTGATTATTGATGGAGGTAGCTGCAACAATTTGGCTAGCAGCGACATGGTGGAGAAGCTTGCACTTACAACCAAACCACACCCACATCCATATTACATTCGTTGGCTGAACAACAGTGGTAAGGTAAAGGTAACAAGGCTGGTACGAATTAATTTTTCTATTGGTTCATATCATGATGTTGTGGAGTGTGATGTTGTGCCTATGGAAGCTTGTCACATTCTATTAGGTAGACCTTGGCAATTTGATACTGATTGTTTGCATCATGGTAGATCAAATCAGTATTCTCTCATGTACCATGATAAGAAAATTGCTTTGCTTCCTATGTCTCCTGAGGCTATTGTGCGTGATGACATTGCTAAAGCTGCAAAAGCTAAAACTGAGAACAATAAAATTAGCAAATCTGTTGGTAATAATGAAGATGGGATAAAATTGAAAGGACATTGCTTGCTTGCTACTAAATCTGATATTAATGAATTAATTGCTTCCACTTCTGTTGCCTACGCTTTGGTATGCAAGGATGCTTTGTTTTCAGTTCAAGATATGCAGCATTCCTTGCCTCCTGCTATTGCTAACATTTTGCAGGAGTATTCTGATGTCTTTCCAAGTGAGATACCAGCAGGGCTGCCACCTATACGAGGGATTGAGCACCAAATTGATCTTATTCCAGGTGCTTCTTTGCCCAACCGTGCACCATACAGGACAAATCCGGAGGAAACAAAAGAAATTCAGCGACAAGTGCAAGAACTACTTGACAAAGGTTATGTGCGTGAGTCTCTTAGTCCTTGTGCTGTTCCGGTTATTTTGGTACCTAAGAAAGATGGAGCATGGCGTATGTGTGTTGATTGTAGAGCTATTAATAATATCACTATCCGATATCGACATCCTATTCCACGTCTAGATGACATGCTTGATGAATTGAGTGGTGCTACTATTTTCTCTAAGGTTGATTTACGTAGTGGGTACCATCAGATTCGTATGAAATTGGGAGATGAATGGAAAACTGCTTTCAAAACTAAGTTCGGTTTATATGAGTGGTTAGTCATGCCTTTTGGGTTAACTAATGCACCTAGCACTTTTATGAGATTAATGAACGAAGTTTTGCGTGCTTTCATTGGAAAATTTGTTGTAGTCTACTTTGATGATATATTGATCTACAGCAAATCTATGGATGAACATATTGATCATTTACGTGTTGTTTTTAATGCCTTACGGGATGCACGTTTATTTGGTAACCTTGAGAAGTGCACCTTTTGCACCGATCGAGTGTCTTTTCTTGGCTATGTTGTGACTCCACAGGGAATTGAGGTTGATCAAGCTAAGGTTGAAGCTATACAGGGTTGGCCTGTACCGAAGACTATCACACAGGTGCGGAGTTTTCTAGAACTTGCTGGATTTTATCGCCGTTTTGTGAAGGACTTTAGCACCATTGCTGCACCGTTGAATGAGCTTACAAAGAAGGGAGTGCCTTTTAGTTGGGGTAATAAACAAGAGAACGCCTTCATCATGTTGAAAGATAAGTGGACACATACACCTCTTCTCCAACTCCCTGATTTTAATAAAACTTTTGAGCTTGAATGTGATGCTAGTGCAATTGGTTTGGGTGGTGTTTTATTACAAGAAGGTAAACCGGTTGCATATTTTAGTGAAAAATTGAGCAGGCCTATTCTGAATTATTCCACTTATGATAAAGAATTGTATGCTCTTGTTCGAACATTGGAAACATGGCAGCATTATTTGTGGCCTAAAGAATTTGTTATACATTCTGATCATGAATCTTTGAAACATATTCGTAGTCAAGTTAAACTGAACCGTAGACATGCTAAGTGGGTTGAATTTATTGAATCTTTTCCTTATGTTATTAAACACAAGAGAGGGAAAGAAAATATCATTGCTGATGCTTTGTCTAGGAGATATACTTTGCTGAACCAACTTGATTACAAGATCTTTGGATTAGAAACAATTAAAGCCCAATATGTTAACGATGCTGATTTTAAAGATGTGTTGCTGCATTGCAAGGATGGGAAAGGATGGAACAAATTCATCGTGAGTGATGGGTTTGTGTTTAGAGCTAACAAGCTATGCATTCCAGCTAGCTCCGTTCGCTTATTGTTGCTGCAGGAAGCGCTTGGAGGTGGCTTGATGGGGCATTTTGGAGTTAAAAAGACGAAGGACATACTTGCTGGTCACTTCTTTTGGCCAAGGATGAGAAGAGATGTGGAGAGATTTGTTGCTCGTTGCACTACATGTCAGAAGGCTAAGTCAAGATTGAATGCACACGATTTGAAGCCATATTTGGGAGAAGACGATGAGCTTGAGTCGAGGACGACTCAAATGCAAGAAGGGGGGGATGATGAGGACATCACCACCAGCGATACATCCACGCCTACACAAAATCGAGTTATTGCTAGTCCTATTACTCATGCCCGTGCTCGTCAACTTAATCAACAAGTGAGTTCACTCCTGAGTTCATGTTCATCATATTTAGATTATGGAGACACGTGCACTCTTCTTTTGATTAGGAATCATGGTCAAGACCGAAAGGGAGAAGGACTCGCGCAGGCTGGATTCGGACTGCAGAAAAACACCAACTTGTGACGGACGCCACGGTCGCATACGGAGTCGGATTGGGGCGTTCAAGTACTCCCTGGAATGAGGGTGAAGTAAACTTTCATATGGATCCGGACTCATGCCCATATCTGCTCTGTGCCGGTCGCAATTGTCAAATCAATGACCGGATGTCAATCTGTCCCAGGTGCTGCGCCACCTTATTCGGCCCAATGGGCCGTGTATCAAGTGGAGCCCCATAGGGGCGCGTCCTAGGGTTGTAGGACGACCCCCACCACGTCCAGGTCGTCCTCCACCCTCTCATATAGCTCCATAGCCGCCACAAACTGATTGGGTTTTGTTTAGATCAAGTTTAGCCATTGCTACTTGCTGAAGCGCGCGTGCTGAATCAGCCGCCCGACTTCCTGTCTTCGGAACCCCACCGTATTCGTGATTGAGTTTGAGATTTAATACTTCATTCCCATCTAGTAAATTCAGTACTTGTTCTATACTTGTTCTTGCTAGTTCTTCGATTGCTTGCAGGAACGGGTGCCCTAGTGGCCAGGTGACGCGCTCCACAAGATCGCGGCAGCCATAGGAGGTGGTGTATCGGTTGCTAAGGCGCATCCTTGGAAAGGTTGTAGTCGGGCCGTGAACGTCATCTCCTCCAATCGAATTATCCCCCACGCATCTCATCGAAAGATCGGGCACAAACCCTAGCGGGTTCACATCAGCAAGACTCAGGAAAATCGCCATTGGGAAGACCTGACTAGAGTCTTGCGGGTTTGCTCCTCTCCTCCATTGGTAAGAGATAAGGGAGAGAGAAAAACGACATTTATTAGGTGAAGACACCAACTGTTGGAGAGAAGTAGGTCTATAGATGAATTTTGATGATGTGACTCTCTTGAACTTCGCACATGATTTCTATCATAGGGACTGCCCTTAGTGCACCTCAGCGATTTATAGGAGCCGTCAATATACTGGTGGCTGGCTAGTGGGTTGGAGCTACCTAAGCTAGATGCCTATAGACTATAGTACTAAGCATGCAATCATGCATATATATACTACTGTAGATGTACGAGTATTATACATACACTACAGTGTTGTGTACTATACTTGCATACCAATCTAACCACATGCAACTACGTATATACCCTTTAATTAATCAACGCTAACGTTTGGTACTATAATAAATGCATGATATATCGTCATATATGCAGCATGATGTGACCACGCATAGCTAACGTAGCAGAAGGAAGAAGTGAGATGCTCGAGGGCTTCGAACCGACCATTTAGTATGCAATTTTCGTGGTATAGCACGCGTCATGTCCGTGTCATGTAATTAGTTCCGGGATCACGCGCACGCCAAAAGTCAATTAGTAATAACCAAAGTAATCAACGTTAATGTGAGTAAGATAATTTTAGGCCTTGTATTGCAGTCCGGTCCTAGGATTTTTAGAGCTTTACGGCTCCTCTAAAGTCTACACCTTATATAAAATCTTATAATATATATACACTATTTTTCTTACATATTGAAAATAAATACAGTGATATATTTTTAATTTAATATGTTTGATCATTATCGAGGAACAATGTATATTAAAACAACAGTATATTTCTACTTCTAGAATTAATATGATGTAGAATCTTAAAAAGATACTTCATCAGGCGTTCATGATGCAAAATCATTAAGAGGATTTGATAGGCAGAAGAAACATTTTGATAGTAGTCTGCAACCATAACAAACTTAAAAAAATATGTACATTTTGTTAGGGAGATGATTGCGGTGACTTTAATAGTTAAATCGCAGGTAGCAGAGAAGATTTACATTTGGTTGAGATAGCTCCTGTAACTTTCATCTTTTTATTTTTGGGCCTTGTAACATGTACATAGTTTCTTTAATATATATACAAAAATAGAGGTAGGGGTCTCCCCTACTGATTCTCGTAAAAAAAACTTCAAAATCTCATACACTGACATCAAATAGACTGGCTTGGGCTGATAGACCGGCTGGTTTGTAGCTGTATGTATACGTATTGGGCTTAGGTCCCCCTCCCGACGTGGGCCCTCGGCCCTCGCACATGATGACCTACCCCTAGGACCGGGACTGTGTTTACTGTTGGCATTAAGGCATGAAGATTTTCCAAATCTTATGGCACTTCAAGGACGACGGTCATTGATCTCACATGCATGCGCGTGCACCCTCTCCATTGATTGGGATGAGAAGTGAACGTAATTACAACAACGGACAAGCAGGAGTGTACACGTACAATAGTAGTATACAATAGTAAGGTCTCAAATAATATGAGTCGTCCATGGGCTTTTACTTCCTTCGCCCCCTACCCCTGCGGAGAAGAGACGAGCTAGTGAGATGAGGATGAAATGAAGAAGGGAGAATGAGATGAGGATGTTGAGGGGGGGGGATGAAATGAATGAGACATGGACTGGGAAGATTTTTCTAAGTGTGATGTACGCGGAGGGAGAGGGAGGGGCGCGCACAGTGCTAGATATCAGTAGGGATTCTTCTTTTGCCCCAGTATTAATGTGTCTGTTTTAACACCAGGGTTTCTTTATACCCAGTACTAATGTGCTGGGCTCACAATAGTACCGGTGATGGTATATCGACCTGGTACTAATGTGTCACATTAGTACCAGTGCTTAATACGACCCGGTACTAATGTGGGTCACGGGAGGCGTGTCGGGGCTCTCCCTTCCCACCCGATACTAATGTCCACATTAGTACCGGGTGCCAAAATACTCGATACTAATGTGAAATCTGGCATGGGACAAATGCTTGTTTTCCTAGTAGTGGTAAGGTCTTAAATTAAATAATGAGTCCATGAGCTTTTACATCCTCCGATCTGTCATCTGAAATATTTTTTTTAGATATTTTTAGATGCATATATAGTTTTTGTTATGCATCTAAACATAGTGTATATCTAGATAGATAAAAATGTATGCATCTAGAAAATGTTGAAATGACTTACGATTTATGATGGAAGCTAGCCCGGAATATATGATAGGTATATGTGCATGATCATGAACCAAGTAAGAGCTAGTTTCACCAACCTAAGTGCTCCGGTTTGTATATATCTAGATTTGAACCTGATCTCACGACGGCCGGCCCTTACCTTTAATTTTCTGTTTCCTAACGCCGCCATTGGTTGATCAAGACATGCAGGACAGTAGAGTAGCTTTAACAGTTGTAAAGTAGTAGACCTGAGCATTCCACGGGCCGGGTCGGGTTCGGGCCGGGCCGAAAAAAACCCGGGTTTTCGGGTTGAGAAAATCCTGCTCATGACCGTCCTATGGGACGTGTCGGGCCTCAGTTTTCGGGTTGGGGCCCGAGCTTGGGCGGGCTGCCCGCGCATTTTATAGTGTAAAGTAACTAAAAACAGTATTTCGGGCCGGACTCGGGCCAAAAAATTTTCGCAGGCTTCAAGATCTCTGCCCATGCCCGTCCAGTAAGGTCCGTGAGCAAGCCGGGTCGGGCCGGGCAAAAAATGCTCAGGTATATAAAGTAGGCATGCACTGGTGATAAACATCTCGGTTGGTGGCTGCCGGCGCGTCTCACTGATGTGCGCGTCCATGCATGCAGTTACTGCACTCGTACCGTACGTCAGAGGCAGCTAGAGCCTAGAGATCGAGGGTACGGTGCACCATCCATCCATTGCCCTGTGTACGTAATAACGTGACCAAAAGATGACCGGCCGTCCGGCATTGTTCATATTGCATTGCTTACACGCACGCACGATGCTAGATAATTTACGTCACGCGATCATCGAATGGTCAAGATCAGGAGGATTTTGCATTACGTGTGAGCCAGCAGCACACGGTACGTACAATAATGACATGACGTACGAGCTGCGCTACAGTATGTGCGGCCCCGTCACAAGAAATCGAGCGTCCTACGGTTGGAAAGAGGCACCGCATCAGGGAGATCGAGCGGTTGGAGTGCTTGGATCATAATTAAACCAACAGAAAGTAAAAACGACGAGACAAGATGCCAAGAGCCTATACACTGTGACTGTGTGCATGCATCGTCATCTTTCCAATTAATTTGATCACATGCATAAGCATGCATGATCCGTCAAGCAGTGTTGATTACGCTATATAGGCGTTCATGCATGATCCGTCAAGTGTTGATTACGCTAGCTTATTAGCGTAATTAGGCGTGTGCCACCACTATAAATACCATCCCTCCCCGTCCTCAGATCACACCAACCCAGCCACTACTTCTACTTGCAAGTGTTAACACAGCGCTATACCTAGCTGGCTCACAAGAACCAGTTCGTTGGTCATCGGACTAGTGAGAATCCTAGTTGTTGACCAGCATGGCTAAGCTCGCCGCCACTTCCCTCCTCGCCGTCGTCCTGCTTGCGTTCGCCGCCCCCTCACTGGCCGGCGATCCCGACATGCTCCAGGACATCTGCGTCGCTGACTACAAATCCCTCCACGGCCGTAAGTGATCCATCGCTAACTGTATATATATAGCGTATATATATACTTTGCAATGTTCACACCATGATCATCCAAATGTACGGTACGAGATGAACAAATATGCTTAATTAAATCTCCTGTACCTGCTGCCCGGCCGGCCGCATGCAGCACTGAGGCTGAACGGGTTCCCGTGCAAGAGGCCGGAGAACGTGACGGCGGACGACTTCTTCTCCGGCCTGCTGGCGAACTGTCAGAAGACAGGTAATGTTTTGGTATATTTTAATTCCATATTTAAATAGACATTTCAATATTGCGGTGAGTGAAACAATCCATGTGCATGTGCGTATGTTTAAACAACAATTAAACATAACAATATTCATGATTATACAACTAATAAACATGAAGATTGTTTTGAGAGAGTACCCTGTGGAAGGTTGGGTGACGGCGTCACCCGACTTTCCGATATCACTCATTGTGAGTGACCTCAATCGGTGTAGCCGTACACAGTCGATGCAGGCAGATGATCGCAGTGCAGACCCGCTGACGTAGAGGAAGTAGTCGTTCGCTCGTTCGTAGTCGACGTAGAGGAAGTAGTTGTACGGGAGCGAGCAGTCGCGTGAAGACGCTCCCCAAAAACCTTATCGCCCGCCTATCCCGAGCAGGATCTCAGCAGCAGGACGAGGTTCCGGAGGCTCTGCTCTCGCCGGTACCGTGCGCGCGGTGCAGGCGATGGGGATGCTAAGAGAAAGTAGCAAAACGGAGGGAGAGAGGGAGAGGTCTCCTGAACAGGAATACCTTAGTGTGAATTGGCAACCTGAGCAGGAGGGGAAGGGTGCCTTATATAGGCGAGCAGCAGGCGCGGGGGGATGAACCTGGACGTCACGGTTAATGCACCTCAGGTAGTAACGGTCGCGGTTAAGGCTCAGTAACGGCTCTGTAATTGTCGCGAGGTTAAGGCTCATCGTTAAGGTCCAGTAATGTCGCGGTTTTAAGGCGCCATCATTCCTCTATAACAGCCAACAGCAAAAAGGTGCTCCCGCCCCGCAACACATCACGTCCGTCCGTCCGTCCGTCCGACCGCACCGCACCGCACCGCACCGCACCGCCCGCCCGCCCGCTCGTCTCGTCTCGTCTCGACACGTCACGTCACGTCACGTCACGTCACGCCCACGCCCACGCCCACGCCCACGCCCACGGCCTCGGCCCGGCCCGGCTCGGCGAGGCGAGCGAGCGCGCGCGCGTGTGGCACGCCTATCTCCTTTATTCAACTTCACAAGAGGTGTACCGAAAGGTTACCTAATAAGTTGGATGGGAGACTCCTCCAATACCCATACGGTATTTCTCTCTTTTCCTTAGCATTAAACACATGGACTTTTAATTCTTTCATTATTACAATAAATGGCCCTAGGCCCATTTATTCTAACAATCCCCACCAAGAATTTCAAGCCACATTGGAAATGCTCTCATCTTCCCTTTTGTTTTTGATATACCAGTACTACGATGGAGACTGTTAAGTTGAACATCCACCAGGAACTCTAGTTACACTTATTTGCAACTGAACAATGGACTATGCCTTGAATTGTCAGTTTTGTGCATCTAAGGTTGGCTAGGGCCCTTTACTGATACTTGGCTGCACATAGCATCCCCGCGGGTTGGAGCTTATGGGTCACACTCCGTGCCTCTTCATGAGTTTTCTAGAGATCACCCAACTCTCATAGACTATGACCAGTAGTCGATACTCATATAGGTGTGCTCCTTCAAGACATACTGTAGGACTATGTCTTTGCTTCCAAGAAACAACTACCTTGTTTCATGAAATCCACTTGGAGCACATTAAGGTATAAAAACCAGCCTGCCATACAGTTTTGAAGAGAAATGCATCTTTTCCATGAACTGAGCCTTCTCAAAGGTTCTCTTCTCTCAGTCAAACCATAGCTTGTTTCTCCAACTTAATTCACGGGATCTCCGATCACATAAGATAGGTTACTACTATGGAAAGACTCACGTGGGTCTCAAGCCCAGTTCCATAGATGCATGATCTATCACAATACGTGATAAACCCTTTGTAAATTGATCTGCCAGGTTTTTAGACGTATGGATGTAATCCAAAGCTATGACACCGGTGTTTCTCAATTTCCTGACAGATTTCAACCGCCTCTTAACATGCCTGGATGACTTCATGTTGTCCTTTGAACTGTTCACCTTGACAATCACCGTTTGATTGTCACAGTTCATTAGGATTGCCGGTATCGGTTTTTCAACTATCGTCAAGTCCATTAGGAGTTCACGAAGCCACTCAGCCTCTACAGTGGCAGTATCTAATGCTGCGAGTTCTGCTTCCATTGTTGACCTGGTTAGAATGGTCTGCTTGCAAGACTTCCAGGAAACAGCGCCACCTCCAAGTGTGAACACATATCCACTTGTGGCTTTTAACTCATCTGCATCAGAAATCCAGTTTGCATCACTATATCCCTCCAAGACTTTGGGGTCTCCGGAATAGTGAATGCCATAGTTCATAGTGCCCACTAGATAGCGCATTACCCGCTCGAGAGCACGCCAGTGTTCACTGCCCGGATTTGAAACAAACCGGCTCAGTTTACTAACTGCATATGCAATGTCAGGTCTCGTGGCGCTAGTCAGATACATTAATGAACCAATGATCTGGGAGTACCTCAGCTGATCCACCATTATCCTCAGGTTCTTCCTTAGAAACAAGCTGGCATCATAAGGAGTTGGTGCGGGTTTAGAATTGCTGTAGCCAAACCGACTTAGCATCTTCTCAATATAGTGAGTCTGTGACAGAGTCACCCCACCATTTTCTCCCTTTATCAGCTTTATGTTAAGGATAACATCAGCCTCTCCCAAATCTTTCATCTCAAACTTTTGAGAAAGAAAGTCTTTGACCTCCTTGATTAATTCAAGGCTCGTGCCAAAGATAAGTATGTCATCTACATACAGACACAGAATCACTCCTTCGCCCCCACCATAGCGATAGTACACACATTTGTCAGCTTCGTTTGTGACAAAGCCAACAGATGTCAAAGTTCTGTCGAATTTATCATGCCATTGCTTAGGTGCTTGCTTGAGGCCATAGAGAGACTTCACTAACTTACACACCATTCCTTCTTGACCCTTTACTACAAATCCTTCTGGCTGATCCATATAGATCTCCTCTTCCAACTCTCCATTTAGGAAAGCTGTCTTAACATCCATCTGATGAACGAGAAGACCATGAGAGGCTGCCAAAGAAAGTAGTACTCTTATGGTGGTCAATCGAGCGACTGGTGAGTAAGTATCGAAGATGTCTTCTCCTTCCTTTTGGGTGTAACCCTTGGCCACAAGTCTAGCCTTGTACTTATCAATAGTACCATCAGGCCTAAGCTTCTTTTTGAGCACCCATTTACATCCCACGGGTTTGCACCCATAAGGACGTTCAACAACCTCCCAAGTGCCATTTGACATAATAGAGTCCATCTCACTCGTCACTGCTTCCTTCCAATAGTCAGCATCAGGTGAAGAGTATGCCTCTGCAATGGTCTTAGGAGTGTCATCCACGAGGTATATGATGAAATCATCTCCAAAGGATTTCTCTGTCCTTTGTCTCTTGCGCCTCCTAGGAGCCTCATCATTGTCCTCCTCAGGATGCTCAATAAATGTAGGCTCATTGAGTTCCATCGACTTGGTGGAGTCGTCCTTCTCGACAGACTCTTGCCTAGATGAACTTGTTTCATCTCTCATTGGAAAAACATTCTCAAAGAATGTAGCGTCTCTGGACTCCATAATTGTGCCGACAAGCAAGTCAGGCACTCCAGATCTTACTACCAAGAATCTATATCCGACACTGTGAAAAGCATACCCCAGAAAGACACAGTCCACCGTCTTTGGTCCAAGTTTACGTTTCTTGGTAATTGGCACACTGACTTTGGCCAAGCAACCCCAAGTGCGTAAATATGAAAGAGTTAGCCTCTTCTTCTCCCATTCCTCGAATGGTGTTACTTCCTTATTCTTCATAGGCACACGGTTCAGGACATGACAGGCTGTCAGTATCGCCTCACCCCACCATTCCTTAGATAGTCCCGCGGTTTCTAACATGGCATTCACCAAGTCAGTCAGCGTGCGGTTCTTTCTTTCGGCAATCCCATTGGATTGGGGTGAATAAGGCGGTGTCCTCTCATGAACAATACCATGTTCCTCACAGAATGTATCAAAAGTATTAGAGAAGTATTCGCCACCTCGATCCGACCTTAGGTGTTTAATCTTTCTCTCAAGTTGATTTTCTACTTCAGCTTTATAGATCTTAAAGTAATGTAACGCTCCATCTTTTGATTTTAACAAGTAGATGTAACAAAATCTAGTGCTATCGTCTATCAAAGTCATGAAATATCTTTTACCACCCTTTGTCAACACACCGTTCATTTCGCTCAGATCGGAATGAACTAATTCTAGAGGTGCCAAGTTTCTCGCCTCAGCCGTCTTATGTGGCTTGCGAGATTGTTTCGATTCAACGCATACATGACACTTAGAATTTTTGACAGAGGTAAACTTTGGAATTAAACTCAAACTAGCTAAGCGCATCATACAACCAAAATTAACATGACAAAGCCTCGAATGCCAAACATTTGATTCATCATTCATCACATGGTTCACAACATTATTATCGAACAATAAAGAAAAGCAGAACAAGCCTCCGCTATCATAGCCTTTTCCAACAAAAGTACCAAACTTAGAAATGATACATTTATTCGACTCAAAGACTAATTTAAAACCATCTCTACACAGTAGAGACCCGCTGACTAGATTCTTCTTGATGGTAGGTACATGCTGCACATTCTTCAATTGTATGGTCTTTCCCGAAGTGAACTTCAGAGTGACCGTACCAGCACCAAGAACACGCGCATGGGCACCGTTCCCCATCAACAAGGAGGTAGTCCCCCCGACCTGGTAAGAAGAAAACATAGAAATATCAGCACATACATGAATATTAGCACCGGTGTCTATCCACCACTCTGGTGAAGAACACACTGAAAGAACTGTAGGTAAGAAATTACCATACCCCGATGTTCCTCCACCCTCGCTAACAACCATGTTCGCTGTCTTTGGAGCCTTGCGATCTTTACGATCCGGGCACTTTGCAGCAAAGTGATCCGGACTGCCACAAGTATAGCAAGCACCCCCCGGCTTTCTCTTCTTCTTATTAGGCCCGTCGGCTTCCTTAGCCTTGGGCGGGTTTTGTGAAGGCTTCTTCCTCTTGTTCTGATTATTCTGGAACTTGGGATTGCCCCTCTGCACAAAGTTTGCGCTTGAGGGGCCGGCTATTGTCTTTCCACGTGTATCCTTTGCTCTCGTCTTCTCTTCAACATCAAGAGTCGCAATAAGGTCATCAAAAGTGAATTCTTTTCTCTTATGTTTTAGAGAGGTAGCAAAATCCCTCCAAGAATGTGGCAGCTTTGTGATAATTGCTTCTGCCACAAACTTGTTGGGTAACACACATGGGACCTCTATGCTATAGTTCTCAAGCTCTTTAGCCAGCGCCTGTACTTCATGGGCCTGTTCCACCACAGAACGGTCTTCAACCATCCTGTAGTCTAGGAACTGTTCCATTACATACAGCTCACCGCCGGCGTCAGAAGCCCCGTACTGAGCCTCAAGAGCCTCCCAAATATCCTTCCCCGTCTTCCTCTGAAGATAGGTATCCACCAAGTTATCAACCAGGACGCTAATGATGGCACCCCGGAACAGATTATCATCCGCATTGAATTTCTCCTCCGAGACACCCTCGGGGGCTTTTCTGGTGGTGACATACATAACGTTCATGGCGGTGAGCCACAAGGTGGCCAACTCACGCCATCTCTTAAAGTTGGAACCATCAAAAGGCTTCGGTTTAATTGCATTTGCAAAGCTAGTTGCACCAAACATAGTCCTATCAACATTATAAGGTTTTTGGATTGTTAGAAGACAGGCAATGTTTTGGTATATTTTAATTCCATATTTAAATAGACATTTCAATATTGCGGTGAGTGAAACAATCCATGTGCATGTGCGTATGTTTAAACAATAATTAAACATAACAATATTCATGATTATACAACTAATAAACATGAAGATTGTTTTGAGAGAGTACCCTGTGGAAGGTTGGGTGACGGCGTCACCCGACTTTCCGATATCACTCATTGTGAGTGACCTCAATCGGTGTAGCCGTACACAGTCGATGCAGGCAGATGATCGCAGTGCAGACCCGCTGACGTAGAGGAAGTAGTCGTTCGCTCGTTCGTAGTCGACGTAGAGGAAGTAGTTGTACAGGAGCGAGCAGTCGCGTGAAGACGCTCCCCAAAAACCTTATCGCCCGCCTATCCCGAGCAGGACGAGGTTCCGGAGGCTCTGCTCTCGCCTACCTTAGTGTGAATTGGCAACCTGAGCAGGAGGGGAAGGGTGCCTTATATAGGCGAGCAGCAGGCGCGGGGGGATGAACCTGGACGTCACGGTTAATGCGCCTCAGGTAGTAACACTCATCGTTAAGGTCCAGTAATGTCGCGATTTTAAGGCGCCATCCTTCCTCTCTAACAGCCAACAGCAAAAAGGTGCTCCCGCCCCGCAACACATCACGCCATCATTCCTCTCTAACAGCCAACAGCAAAAAGATGCTCCCGCCCCGCAACACATCACGTCCGTCCGTCCGACCGCACCGCTCGTCTCGTCTCGTCTCGTCTCGTCACGGCCTCGGCCCGGCGAGGCGAGCGAGCGCGCGCGCGCGCGTGTGGCACGCCTATCTCCTTTATTCAACTTCACAAGAGGTGTACCGAAAGGTTACCTAATATGTTGGATGGGAGACTCCTCCAATACCCATACGGTATTTCTCTCTTTTCCTTAGCATTAAACACATGGGCTTTTAATTCTTTCATTATTACAATAAATGGCCCTAGGCCTATTTATTCTAACACGAACCCCGGCAACACGGGCAACGCAGTGGGTTCAGCGGTGACGGCGGCGAACGTGGACAAGCTCCCGGGTCTCAACACCCTGGGCGTGTCCATGGCGCGCATCGACTACGCGCCGTGGGGCGTCAACCCGCCGCACACGCACCCGCGCGCCACCGAGATCATCTTCGTGCTCCAGGGCTCCCTCGACGTCGGGTTCGTCACCACCGCCAACAAGCTCTACGCGCGCACCGTCTGCTGGGGCGAGGTCTTCGTCTTCCCGCGCGGCCTCGTCCACTACCAGAGGAACAACAGCAACACCGCCGCCGCCGTCATCTCGGCGTTCAACAGCCAGCTGCAGGGCACGCAGTCCGTCGCCGAGACGCTCTTCGGCGCCTCGCCGGCGGTGCCCACCGACGTCCTGGCCAGGGCGTTCCAGATCGACGGGCGGACTCGTCGAGGGCATCAAGTCAAAGTTCCCGCCAAAGTAATAGGCGCAAGAGTGCGCATCCCTGCTGCATGCAGCGCTGGTGATTTCATAAATTCCGACGATCGATGTACATTGCGCTCTAAGTTTAGTTCATTATTTGATACGTGCGCGTGCAGTACATTAATGCTGTAATAATGTCATTTGGATTGGGTTGTTTCGTGTGGTCATGCTCCTAGCTAGCAGCATGCATGGCCTCCACAAACTTCACTGTCGTTGCTTTTCAATTTCTGAGTGAGCCATTTGTGTAATAAGGTGGTACTCCCTCCGTTTCAAAATACTTGTCATTCAGTTGACAGATACATACTCCCTCCGTTTTAAAATACTTGAGCCCGTTCAGCTGATTCGATCTCGGCTTATTTCCTCTCACACAATACTATTCATTCTACCAGCCGTGCACTATTCATCCTGCCAGCCGAACGGTCTCAAGTTTGACCAAAATTGTAGAGAGAAAATAATAACATTTATGATGTCAACTATAAGTAGCATTAGATTCTCCATTACTTATATTTTCATTTTATATTTAGTTGATGTCACAAATAATTATAGTTTTTTCTATAGTTTTGGTCAAACTCGAAAAACTTTGACTTTGCAAGATTCATGAAATGACAAGTATTTTGAAACGGAGGGAGTATGTATCTGTCAACTGAATGCCGGCAATATATTGTCTCTCTGTTATAGATGTTCTTTTTCTTGGCCTAGAATAATGTTCATCTGATAATGAGTCATCGTCGTTGCCCGACAAAAACGGACCATCCATTTTCAACCAGTCATCATGCAAACACCATTGGTTCTCGTCAGGAATTTGGCGTCGTCAATATTGCCTGTTTCTCTGATCGAGTAATTTTACACCCAGTGGTTCACGTCACTGTTCTCAAACGTGCAAAAGATCAACCAAGTTGATTGTGTAACGTACACCTTCACTTAGTCTTAGCTAATAATGAGAAAACAAGATCAAATACGAGACACGATTTTACGTGAAAAACTCTTGCAGGAAAATATTATGTGCGACGACAACCGACGATCTTCACTATAATGAAAAGAGTTAACACATAGAATACAATGAGCCATCATGTGCGGCTTATAAGATGTATATAGTGGACTAAATTGACTGCGGTCAAATACGAAAATAAATCCGTTAATCACATTGCCTGAACCGTGAATCCTCCAAGCGTCCCACAAGTGACAACACTGGTGGAAAAACAGCCTTCCGTCCCGGGTGGGAAAGGCTTTAAGTCTCTAAAGCCCACCCGAGACGAAAAGGAAGAGACAAAAGGCCCCCCCTTTGTCACCGGGTGGGCAACCGGGAATAAAAGGTGCCCTTTATTCCCGGGTGGTAGCCCCGCCCGGGACAAAAGGGGAGGGCCAGCAGCACCTGTGCGCCACCCCTTTAGTCCCGGGTGGTAGCCCCTCCCGGGACAAAAGGAGAGGCCCTTTAGTCCCGGGTGGTATTACCACCCGGGACTAAAGACCCCGCTGTGAATTTTTTTTGTTTCATTTCAAATTGTTCTAATAATGTTATTCGCGTATATTCTCACATATTTGGGTGTAATTTACGTATACGTATAAATATTTGCACTAATTATATGTGTCTACTATACGTACTATATGAAGAGAATAAACTTATAAATAAATATATACACACATTATATTACATCAAAAACATAGATAGTATTTTCTGAAAATAGTATATATATACATCAAAATATTGTTTCATACTAATTCCAGTCTAAAGTTCCACCGGAGGTGCTAATTAAAATTTTTCAATTCGATGACCGTCGTAGTGATTTCTGCCTTGTGGATTAATCACCTGGTCCATTATGAATCCGCAGAGACCTTCTTGAATCGCCAAGAGTCGGTCCTTCTCAATGATTGCGTCCCTAATCATATTGTTCTGCAATGTGCAAATAATTTCATATATTACACACAAGAATTAAATATATAAGCGGTTAGAAAAAAAAGTATTTTTAATTGATTTAAAATAATACTTACAGTATAATCTGACGGGTCTGCCTCGCAGAAATTGTGGATGAACTCACACACATAGTATGCACATAAATGTGTCCCTGGTTCCTGTCTCATACACTAAATTGAAGAAGATAATTATGAAAAATTAGTGTTATGTATTTTTAATTTGCCCAATCTAAAGTTGTTATTTGGTTTACGTACCGGAAAATTTGTAGTGAAGTTTATTCTAGGTTTCCATTGTCCAGGGTTGACAGCCTTGAATTTTTCCCAAGCTCTGGCAGAAAATAATGAAAGTTAGAGCTAGATAGTGTTAGTAAAAGCACACGATTGCATAAAAGGGAACATATGGATAGAATTATTACTCTTGAAACATATCTTGAAGGTCCAAGTATTTGTCCGGATTTCTTCTCAACGAATCAAAGACAAGGATGTTGCTTCTGTTGACATCAATTATGAGAAGAATCCAGTGGAAACTGTATATACATAGAAGCTCAAAAGATTAGAACTAAATAATATTAACTAAGATAATTAGAAATGTGAACCCTTAGCAATTAAGATGGTAATCACACTTACTCGAAGTTGTAAGGTAGAAGTATCAAATCCTTGTAATGCAATTCACACAAGGTCCTTACGATTGTTTTGAATGTTGTTTCTGGTTGCTTCTTTACTTGATCTTGATTAACTAAAGATGGGTCCATGAAACCTATTCGTTGGTAACCATTCTTCCCCATGTTATGCATTTCCAGGCTACAGAAAATGAAAGACAAAGTTAATAATTAGAGTATGCATAAATTTGTTAATTAGGGTATGTATTGCACCGTCACTTACAGGCACCAGGCCATGACAAGATCGGTATTCAAGGAGTCAAGATGGTAAATTTCATAAATATCTTTGAATCGCAGCCAGGACAACTTCTCGCCTTCACCAGCAAAATCTCCCGGTTTAACAAGCATGCCAATCATCTCCAGGCCTGCCTTAGACGTCTTCATGTAGAAGTCATGCAATCTGCGCATCTGAGTAGGGAGTTTCTTCACCAACTCAGGCCTGACAAAAGATTCCCCATGCTCGTAGCGCCATCTAGGTACGAAGTTTGGGTCCCGAGGAGGTGATTCGTGGCCGAGAACATATTCTAGTGGCATCCCTGTTGCTTCTTGCATTGCAATGACGGCCGCTAGTTGTTCTGCATCCATAACTGCAAGAGCTCGTTCAGTTGCAGTGAGGCCGGAGGCGACGTAAGTCTGTACTCTCGACGTCGACGCTTCTGTTGCCTTCTTCGTTGAAGGCTCTTTCGCTGACATCGATGTTTGTGTTGCCTTCTTCATTGAAGGCTCTTTCGCCGACGTCGACATTTGTGTTGCCTTCTTCGTTGAAGGCTCTTTCGTCGACGTCGACGCTTGTGTTGCCTTCTTCTTCTTCCTATAATCCTGTGGCATCGTCGACCCCGGTACCTGGTCGATGTAACTATTTGGTGACCCTCCTTGTCTCTTCTTCTTCATGGACTTGAGCAGCGACCGGTCATAATCACTTAGTAGGGTTTTATAATTTATTGTCTCTTTTCTGCTTCCTTCTTCTCTATGAAAGCTTTGAGTTTCTGCGGACGATCTTTATTCTTTTCTGCTTCCATTTCATCGAGCCGTTTTTGTTTAGCAGCCTCTTTATTCCCTTCAATCCATGCCTTGAGTTGCTTATCACACTCCGCCTCATTTTCTGATGCTGTCATGTCATATGACAGCTTCCTTTTAACAGGCAGCTTTTTCCCTTTCTTCTTCGGGGGATCCGGATTTGGCACGGGCATAGACGCGGTAGATTTTGATCGGGACCGCCTCTTGGCAGGCTTTGGTGAAGGCTGCTTTGGTGGTGATTGATGCTTCGGTGGTGATTGCTGATGATCGTCATCGCTCGCGGTAGGAGAATTCCCTCGTTGTGGAGACGGTGAGCTCCAATCATTTGGCGACGACCGGCCCGGTGACGGCTCGGGAGATGGTGCGTGCTACTCGGCAACACTCGGAGGGATCGTTGACGGCTCGGGAGATGGTGCCTGCTGCTCGGCAACACTCGGAGGGATCGTTGATGGCCCGGGAGATAGTGGCTGCTGCTCGGCAACACTCGGAGGGATCGGTGACGGCATGTTAGGTATTATGATGTAACGTTTGGGCCACAATATGATACTGTGAAGCGCATCACGAAGTGTCCTTTCCCCATCACCTCCTTGGATGTCTAGCTCTATGTCGTTAAACATTGGGTCAGCAATCTCCTCCAAACCAACTGAGGCGTAGCCAGCTGGAATCTCCATGCCGTGGCTTGTACGTCCTGGGAGATGTGCTAAAGCCATTCCGTACGCCACCTATATATATGTAGAGAAATGATGAAGTTATTAAATGCCTGAGACATGCATCAAAGGTTGAGATAATTGCACGTATAATCAGGTTTATATATACCTTCATTGTGATGTTGCCGATCGGCTTGTGCAGCTCACATGCGGTGCGCTGACAGAGTTCATCCACAGGGTACCGTTCATTGTCCTCTACTTGAACTTCTTCTTGGTTTGCCACCCTTTGTTCTTCGGGGGCCTCTGTGGAAGCACAGCTACTTTTGCGAGCGGAAGGGCTAATGACGGGATCCACCGGTGCTTGGGGCAGTGCTCCGGCAGGGGTGATCTGAGCTACCGCGGCGGCCACTCGTAGTGCAATCTCTGCATTCACATGATCTTCTTAATCTTTAAGTCTCCGCTCCATCATTTCACGCCACCGCCCCTCTTCACGCTCCCTTCTTCTTTTGTGGCTTCTGTAGGTGTCAGGGCTTCCCTTGAAAGCAAACTTCCACGGGACTACCCCGTAGCCCCTGCAACGTCCTGGGTGTTCCGGATTCCCGAGCGCCAAAGTGAGCTCATCCATGTCTCTGTCAGGAACCAATCTTCCCGCTTTGATGTCTTCATTCTTTTTTATTATCTCATGTGCCGCCTGCCGTAACGTGGGTGGGAATTCGAGGGAACCATCATCAGGGTTCAATCTTCCATCGCGGGCATAATACCAATTCTTCGATCGTTCTTCCCAGTCAAAGACCGCTGGTACGATACCTTTGTTGAGGAGGTATTGTTCAATCTCTGTGCAGCTGCTTCTTGAAACTCTGCAATTGAGTTGCCATCTTCGTGAGAGTCCACTGCTTCACAAGGTTTGCATTCATGCCCGGTGGAAGTGTGAAGTGTTTTAGGATATCCTCCCATAACATATTCTTAAGTGAATTTGGAACCACCCATGGATTATCTTCCCTTCCCTTCCATTCTCTATATGATATGGGCACGTTGTCCCTCACAATAGCACCGCATTGGGACACAAACTTGTCCCTGACCTTCTTCGGTTCCCATGGCTGGCCAAGCTCGTTGACTTCAGTGATACGAAACTTCACGTCTTGATCGACGATTACTTTTGTACGGCCTCTCTTAGTCTTTTTGCTTGTCGAGGTTGAAGCCTACAAGTTGCGGATTTGTTATTCACGCGAGGTTCCAGAATGATATGTATACCTCGTTGTTAATGCATTTATGGAATTGTTAATGCATGATATATATACCTCGTTGGAACCTTCTGCATTAACTATGACAAGGTCTTCATTATTGTCCTCGACGTGGCTGTCAATGTCCGCGGTGCGGGAGTCGATGTCCGCAACGCGGGAGTCGATGTCTGCGGTGTGGGTGTCGATGTCCCCGGTTATGTTGAGGAACGCGTCCGCCTGGCTACGCTCCTCCTCGGTGAAGGTTGGACCCCTAGCAATAAGGCTCTCCATCAGCCGCTCCTCCTCATTGTGATCCATAACTAGAAATTTCTGAATACATAAATGAATTTCTGAGCACATCAATGATTTTCTGAGCACATAAATGAATTTCTGGATACATAAATGAATTTCTGAATACATAAAGGAATTTTTGAATACATAAATAATTTTCTGAATACATAAATGATTTTCTGAGCACATAAATGATTTTCGGGCGAGAGTCGGGCGAGAAAACCTAAGTGTCGGGCGGGGTCGAGCGAGTCGGGCGGGAGTCGAGCGAGTCGGGCGGGAGTCGAGCGAGACTACCTGAGTGTCGGGCGGGAGTCGAGCGAGTCGGGCGAGAAAACCTAAGTGTCGGGCGGGGTCGAGCGAGTCGGGCGGGAGACGAGCGAGTCAGGCGAGCAAACCTAAGTGTCGGGCGGGGTCGAGCTTGTGGGGGGGGTGTCATGCGAGTCGGGCGGGAGTCGAGTGAGACTACCTAAGTGTCGGGCGGGACTCGAGCGAGTCGAGCGAGAAAACCTAAGTGTCGGACGGGGTCGAGCGAGTCGGGAAAGAATCGAGCGTGTCGAGCGATACTACATGTTTCATCTCTAAATACATTTCATCTCTAAATACATATTTCATCTCTAAATACATTTCATCTCTAAATACATATTTCATCTCTAAATTCAAATCTAAAATCTCTAAAATCTCTAAATTCAAATCTAAAATCTCTAAATTCAATTCTAAAATATCTAAATTCAATTCTAAAATATCTAAATTCAATTCTCAACACATAAATAAATTAAATGAAAACATAAAAAAAAATGCTGACGTCAGCCATCAGGGGCTGACGTCAGCAGTTCCCTCACCAGCGCAGCGACGGCGGGCTGAGGGGTCGACGGCCGGGCGGGCGGGCGCGGGGGAGACGGCGGCAGGGCGCGGGGGCGGCGGAGCGGGGTCGACGGGCACGGCCGGGAGCGGCGGCGGTGGAGCGGGGCGACGCAGGCCGGGAGCGACGGCGGGGAAGACGACCGGGCGCGGCGGAGACGTCGACGGGCGTGGGGACGACGGTCGGGCGCGGGCGGGGTCGACAGGCGGCGTGCGGACGACGGCGCCGGGAGCTCCGGCGGCGGAGAGGGCGCGGGGCCGGCCGGGCGCGGGCAGGGACGGCGGGGTGCGACGGGGTCGACGACGGCGGGGTGCGAGCTTCGATGACGACGGAGGCAGGCGCGACGGAGGCAGGGGCGGCGACGGCGGGGAAGACGATGGGCGGAGTGTGAAGTGGAGGTTGGGGAAGAAGGGGTGGATCCGTGGGATTTATATCACGCCCCCCCTTTAGTCCCGGGTCGTAATCAGACCTGGGAGCAAAGATCCTTTAGTCCCGGGTCGTATCACCACCCGGGACTAAAGGCCCCTGTAGACCCGGGAGCAAAGAGCCTTTAGTCCCGGGTCGTATCACCACCCGGGACTAAAGGCGGCAAGGGCAAAATTTCGGCCTTTTGTCCCGGGTGGTGTTACCACCCGAGACTAAAGGCCCCCCTTTAGTCTAGGGTCATAACACCACCCGGGACTAAAGTGTCATTTTCGGCGGGAACTGTTTTTCCCCTCCCATTTCTTTTCTCATTTTCACATTCTATCTCTTTGAAATCAAAAAAAATATAGTAACTTTTACTATTTTTTCCATGCAAAATTATATTTAGTTAAAATATAATAAACTGTACTTTGCTATGCAAAATTATATTTTAGAGTTGTAAACATTCACTTCTAATTTTCATTTGCAATATTGATGTGCATTCCCAATAAAATTCAATTAAACCGAAAAAATAGTAAATTAATTCAGAAAAATCTCAAACTTGGTGGGTCAATCTCACATGACATATTCAAGCTTCATAAAAATTTTGATTGTCATTTACACTCTGGATCATTTTAGGGGTGCATTCAGCTCAACATTTAATTTCTACGTGACGTCGCACGGAAATTCAATTAAACCGATACACAATTGATCTGATCAATAATCATTACATTACGACATTAATCTCAAGCACGTAAGTACGGTGTCTCTTCACGTCCAAGCAATATTCTTGGGTCAACTTCGACAGCGAACGGAGGCATGCCATCAAACTGATCATAATCATCGGATTGATCTGTTTTGTCCTCGACTCCCACGATTACTCTTTTACCTGGAAGAACTATGTGACGCTTTGCCTCTTGTGGTCCTGCTTCTTGGGGATTTTTATTCTTCGGTATGCTAGTCATATCCTTCACATAGAAAACCTGATGCACATCTTTGGCAAGCACGAATGGATCATCTTTGAACCCAATCTTGGTAAGGTCCACTATTGTCATTCCATATTCATCTCTCTTTACGCCATTCAGGTTTACCCATTGGCAAAAAAAAAGAGGGACGTTCATCGCTCCGTACTCAAGCTCCCACATCTCTTCTATGATACCATAATAGCAGGTCTTGCCCCCATCTTTTCCGATGACGTCCATACGGACACCACTATTTTGGTTTGTGCTTTTGCGATCTTGAGCTCTCGTGTAAAAATTGTAACCATTCATATCGTAAGCTTGAAATCTTGTAATTGTGCTACAAGGTCCCCTGGCTAACAAAGCTAGTTGTGGATGAATCGTTGAGTTTCCGATTAGTTGTTCACTCAACCATGAGGGAAATGTTTCCAAGTGACGGCGTGCAATCCAGACTGGGGATTTGGTTGGATTTTGAGAAGAAATAATCTGCTCATGTTCCATCCTATACGGAGTCACCAGTGATGATTGTTGAAGGACTGTTAGGTGTGCTTTATGGAACAAATCAGTATTATTGCTCAAACTTGATTTCCTTCCGATGGTACCCTTTCCCTGTAGCCTCCCCTCGTGTCGTGATACTGGAAGCCCAATCGAGTCAATTGTGTCGACAAAATCAACACAAAACTCAATGACCTCCTCAGTTCCATATCCCTTAGCAATACTTCCTTCCGGACGGGTACGTTTAAGAACATATTTCTTGAGGATCGACATGAACCTCTCAAAAGGCCACATGTTGTCAAGGTATACTGGACCGAGAATAGTAATTCTCGTAATCCTTACCCCGATATAGGATGCATTCATTAGGGCATGCATGGAACTTCTGTACCTCCAACCCAAGAGGGCACACAGTCTGTTTTGCTTCATATGTGGTGGACGGTAATTCATTGTTCTCCGGAAGCTTGTCCTTCACAATTTTTAGCATCCCTTCAAATGCCTTATCAGACACACCATGGTTGGCCTTCCATTGCAGCATTTCTAGTGTAGTACCAAGCTTTTTGTGACCTGGCTTGCAATCTGGGTATAACGGTTTTCTGTGATCTTCGATCATACGTTGGAACTTTGCCTTTTCTTTTTCGTTTTCACAGTCCCTTTGTGCATCCTGTAGAACCTGGCCGAGATCATCAGCAGGCCCGTCAGCATGTGCTGGTAACTCTTCTTCATCAGCATCTTCCATTAAAGTATCTGCAAAAGCTTGACCTGCGGCCCAGTCCGGAATACCCTCCTCCTCTTCTTCGTCGTCTTCCATCACAACCCCTCTTTCACCGTGCTTGGTCCAAACCACATAGTTCGGCATGAATCCGTATTTCAACAAGTGGAGGTGAAGTGTGCCCGGGTCATGCTAGTCTCTTTCGTTTCTGCAATCGGAGCATGGACAACACATGAACCCACTCGCATCCTTGTTTTTTTCGCCACTTCGAGAAAACCATGCATGCCGGTAATGTACTCCGCTGACCGTCTGTCGGTGTTGTACATCCATTGCCGGTTCATCTGCATCATATTAAGTGAAAAAATATCCATGTTAATTCTACAACACAAAAGTATAAAAAACAAAAAAAAAATCTTAGTACAAATGAATGAAAGAAGATAATCATAACAAATGAAAACTACTTATTACCAAATCTAAAGTATACTAATATAAAAACTACATCTCTTAGCTCTTAAATCAAATTTTCTATTTTCTTAATTATGGCATAAATTTTAAGTATAATAAATATACACTATCCCTAGGTCTCATTTTCTAATAACTAAATTAATAAATTCTATTTTCTCTAATAATACATAAGCTAGCTAAAAGTAAATTTTTTATAAAAACAAAAAAAAATCTTAGTACAAATGAATGATAGAAGATTATCATAACAAATGATAACTACTTATTACTAAATCTAAAGTATACTAAAAACCTCATCTCTTAGCTCTTAAATCAAAATTTCTATTTTCTCCTTCTCTAAACCATAACACGAAATTTAAACACAACAAATGAATGGAGGATGAAGAATAATACCTTAGCAACACCTTGGAGTTGAGAAAACTCCACAAATTGATGACGAAAAATTTGGGCAGCACCTCCCTAGGTTTGAAGCACCATAGATCTTAGAGGAGCTTGCTTTTGAGCTGTCGGTGAAAAATGGTCGGGCAGGGGGAAGAAGAAGGGAGCGTGCTGTCGATTTTGTATAGGGGAGGCCTTTTGTCCCGGTTGGTTTTACCAACCGGGACAAAAGGCCTCTGAAGGCCGGCCCCGCCAACCCTTTAGTCCCGGGTTGGTTTACCACCCGGGACTAAAGGCCGGCCCAATTATTGCGGCCGTTGATGGCGGGCCTTTAGTCCCGGGTTGGATTACCAACCGGGACTAAAGGGTTGCCCCCCAATGACCTTGTTTTTTTAGTTTAATATATATTAAGGTCTCCAAAATTTGTGATAAAGACTAATGTTAAGGCTTAATCAATACTTTGGAGGTGAGAACCCTAATATTAAGGTTTCCAATAAATTAGTCACTGACCTAACATCAATACTTAAGGTCTTAACAAAAAATATAAAAAAGTTCGTACATCAATACTTAATTAAGGTCTTACAAACAAAAAAAAGTTCATACATGAATACTTAAGGTACGGTCTTAACAAAGATAGAGGGTGCATCTATGCACGACACATATTTCACACTTCATTCTTCTTCCTTAGATAGTCAATATAGTTGAAGTCTCCGATCTAGAAGTCGAGAACTTCAGCGAAATATGCCAGAGAATGGATCAGTGCACTCTCTATCGCTTCACAATTACGGTCACATGGACTTCCATAAATTTCAAACAGTGGCGGCGAGGCAAACTGATATGGCCTGTAAAATGAAAGATGAGCCTGATACTTCCAATTTCTTGTTTGTATAGCATTTGAATCTGTGTAAGAAAATCCCACAACATCCATCACTTGCTCTAGAATTGCATGAAAGCTCATTGCCGCAAAAGTTTGACCAAACATATCCTACAATTAAGAATAATGTTATTACAACGCATTAAAAATGCTGAATAAGAGTAAATGGTGCTCCATACCATGTCATGTTCATTTAGCCGACAAAGTCTCTCTGTAGTCCTGGTGACACTTTGTCCTTCCTCGAGTGACTTTATTAGAAAATAAGAGTAATCTGGCACAAAATACCCATTAGCGTTTAGTTGTTGTAAGCATGCCTGCACGGCGGTCCTTTCATAAGTCCTCTTAACCAGTGCAGGGGCACCCCACCCAACAATCGATACCATTTGGATGGGTTCTGAAGACATCGAGGAGTGATTTTGTCCACGAACAGGTATGTCAAACGAGATTTTTAATTGTATGCAATTGTTTGGACCGACAATGGCACATTGTGTAACAGGAGGGGTACCACCTAAATTTTCAACAACATGTGCGAGCCACTGCAAATGATTGAGAACCTGCGTTGTATGAAAATAATATTATTATCCGTGTGTAGTACGTAAACATAAATTTATACAACGAAAGAATATTACTATGTTGGGACGAGGTCCCTGGCTTCGATCACCAGTAGGTAACTCAATCACACCATGGGTGAAGCGTATGCCTGGACGACGAGCCAAAGGTGGCCGGTCATCAAAACTGATTCCACGACCGCCGCCATGACTTGCCATAGTTATTCTGGACTACTCTGTAATATATATAAAATAATGCTTAAATAAGAGAATGCTTAAATTTATTCTATATAAAAACAACATATATAAGACCTATTTTCTCATTTTCTAAAAACCAACCGACTGTAGTATATGGAAAAAAGAAAAAAAATAAGAGAATGCCTAAATGTATTCTAAATAAAAATAAGAAATACTTAACAAAAATGAATTAAATAGGTAGGTAGTATATTTTTGTTTGGTAGTGACCATTTTTTAATAAACTAACTTCTCATAAATTAAGCTAAATGTAAAATTAAATGCATCTCTCATCTAAAAGTTAAAATGAATTATCTCTATAGCAAAAACTACAAAATCAGAGGATAAATCCCTATGTGAAACTATGCTTAAAAAATATGTGAAACTAAATACATTGTTAGCTAAATCCATCTCTTAGCTCCTCCTACCACTAAAAATCTAAATCCATATTTTCTCCATTTCTAACCATAAAAACGAAATTTAATCATAACAAATGAAGGAAGGATGAAGCATCAAACCTTAGCAACACTTTGGAGGAGAGAAATCTTCACAAATGGATGATGAAAAAATTGGTTAGGAGAAGAACTAGCTAGCTCTCTTCACAAACTATCTCTTAAGTCTCGGGTGAATGTGAGCTCGGGCAGAGGAACAAAGGGAGGCAGGGATTTATAGGCGCACCCTTTAGTCCCGGGTGGTATTACCACCCTGGACTAAAGATGAGACTTTAGTCTCGGGTGGTAATACCACCCGGGACAAAAACTTTAGTCCCGGGTGGTGTTACGACTCGGGACTAAAGTCTTACCCTTTAGTCCCGGGTCGTAACACCACCCGGGACTAAAGTCTGGTGCCAATAATTGCGGCTCGGAGCCGTTGGACGCCAGGCCTTTAGTCCCGGGTGGTATTACGACCCGGGACTAAAGGGGGGGCGTCGCAAACAGCCTTCCGAGGCCACGTCGCCCCAAAAGCATTTGTCCCGGTTCCAAAGTTGAACCGGGACAAATGCTTGGGAACAAAGGTCGTTTTTCCACCAGTGCAAGACACACTTTAGATATTCGGATCATATCTCCAGCACTTAGTTTTCAGGTCCTTGCAGCGCATCAGCGCTTTGTCAAGTGTACGTCCGTCACTAACTCACTATGCACAAGCGAATAGGAGTATGATCAACATTTAAAAGCAGACGCGGCACAAGAGGTTACGTTTTTGTAGCGGTAGGCAGGGTTTTAAATACTGAAAAAACCACTTTGTATTCACGGTAATAGCTACTACCGAGCCGGTCCGGTAGGAGAAATCGCCGGTTTACCGAGGTTTTAGCCGGTCCGACCGAAACTAAAAAAAATCACCTCGGTTAACCGGACGGTTTTACAACGGTCCGGTTTTCGGGGTTCAAAAAATCGCTTCGGTAGCGGTTTTGTGAACCCCGGCGGTAGGTCCCTAGCTCTGCATGCATCCTCAGCATGGGTCGGTGCCTATATCTCCAGGACTCAGTGCATAATTATGAACCGACGTTACGTTGTTGCAGTTAGTATAGTTGAGGACATGATTGCATCGGCTTAGAGTCCTGACCATTAGGCAACCTCAACATAATCCTAGCTAGCTACATGCATTTTCGGGAAAAAGCTTCTCAAGCCTTTGGAGTTTTTGGATGGTGTCACGAATATATATAACTGGGTGATATTCTGCGTGTTGCTACGGAAGTTTTTTTAACAAATTTTTAAGGTGAAATGTGAAAGTAGAAACACCAAAGTGATTATGTGACAACATTTATTTGTAAACAACATTATATATGAAAGCATGTTATTTTGTTATGAGTGAACCATTCTTAAATGATTGATCCTACATGTATTTCAACTGCGAGAATTCACTACAGGAAAAACAACTATCTGTACCGGTTCCAAAACCCCATTAGTACCGGTTTTGGAACCGGTACAGGCCAGCCGGTACTAATGTGGAGGCCACATTAGTACCGGTTCTCTTTACCCGGTACTAATGTCGCATTAGTACCGGTTGGGGAGACCACCCGGTACTAATGTGGCCTCACCCCGGCGACATGGCGGCCTCCACATTAGTACCGGTTGGTATAGCCAACCGGTACAAATGTACTTTTTCTTACTTTCCTATTTCCATTTCTTTTTAATTTTTTCGTATTTGAACGTATTTAGACGTATTTGTTTGATTCGTTTATACTAATCAAATACGCAGCGTTATAAAGTCATTTGTGCATATATAAAGTGACATCATACATATATATACATACACGGAATCAAATGTTAGAAGTGTAACGTCATCATTTTAAGCCCCTCCTCGTCGCTGATGTGCTCTCGTAGTGACCCTAGAAGAAGCTCCTACTTTCTCGACGTTTTTCTTCTTGTCCTTAGAAGAAGTTGCTTCTTTGTCGTCCTCCTTCTTGTCCTTCGAAGAAGTTGCTTCTTTCTCGCCCTCCTTCTTATTGTCCTTAGCAGAAGTTGCTTCTTTCTCGACGTCTTTGTCTTTGTCCTTAGAAGAAGATCCTTCTTTATCGACGTCTTTGTTCTTGTTCTTGTCAGTGCTTTGCTGAGCTTCATTAGCAATGCTAGCAGTGTCTTCTTTGCTCACTGTTACCATTGAGTCACTAGCATGAAACTCTCCTGCGGGATTGATCACCTCGTCTAGAATAAATTCGCAGAGTTGTTCTTGAATTAACCGGATTTTTTGCGTCTCGAGTAATCCTTCCTTGATGTTAGAAATCTACAAAAGAAGTTATTAATTGTTAGAAAAAAAATATGAACAATAAGAACGAGGGATATGGTTGTCTGCATTTTTGTGTATGCACCTTCTCAGTGAAGGGGCCCAAGCTACCACTTGCAAAGTGATGGATGAACTCATATACATAGAATCCGCATAGATTGGTACCGGGTGGCTGTTTCAGGCACTGCACATATGTGAAAATAAAAGTTAAGATATATTTGTTAACTTGTATTGAAAAAGATCAGCAAAGAAAACACGTACCGGGAAATCATGGTAGAATTGAAGTTTCTCTTTCAAGCCCCCCCCACTTTACACGGAACATATCCCATGCAGCATTCAACAATTCTACTAGAGGTTCGTACCATTCACTATATCCGCCAATAGAGTCAAAGACGTGGGCAAGACTTAAATCAGGTACAATAATAATGAGAATCAAGTGGAAGCTGTCAATACATTTTAGGGAAGAATCAGTTAATTGAAATATTGAATGTATTTTGAAAAAGATAAACAGTTGAGAAAAATGTTGCTCACTGGCCGTTGTATGGAATAAGTATGCAGTCCTTGAAGCGTTGAAGGTCCAGAAATGTGAATAAGGTCTCCACAGTAGGCGCAGGGAAATCACAGACAAGCGTCTCATTTAGCATTTGAGGATCCACGAAGTCGATGTCATGCACTCCAAGCCTCCGGCAAGCTTGCATCTCCATGCTGCATGATACAAAATAAAGAAGTTCAGGTACGGTCTAAAATGGCTAGAGCGGTGATTCTAAGATTATGGTACAACAAATACTTACAGAACCCAGCAAGTGACGAAGGAGACGTCCACTGCATCCATATTGAATAGGAACCAGAACTCCTTCATGGGAATAGGGAAAGTGGTGCGACCTCGGAAAAAATGATGGTCTTCAATTCTAACTTCGATAAATTCAACCCCTCGTCCCGCCGTTTGCATGTGCCATTTGTGCAGAGCATACATCCTAGTTGGAAGGTCCTGCAACAATCGCTCTAGAGAAGCGGCATCCCAGGCACATAATCATGTCTACCTGACCCTGGGTGCTTTTCAATTTGAGCAATGCCTAGAATTTGAGCAGGTGTCAGTTTTGCGTCCAAATCGAATTCAAGCAATCCACGCTCCACATCTGAGAGCACCCGTAGGTCCGGGACAGATTGCTTTGATTGGATCCCTAGTTGTGGAACAATTTTCCCAATTTTCTGAGCCTTATTGGCTTTGTGGAATTTGAGCGTTGTGCGATCATAGTCAGATGACGTAGGTCGCTCCGGCTTTTTCCTTTTTTTCTTCCTCCATTTTTTTGTGAAGCGGTGAAATTTGTACATGTCAAATGGTTTCTCAGGTGCAGGCGTTTTCTTTTTGAATATTTGTCTGTCCAGCTCCTCCCGCACTGACGCATCTAGTTCCTCTTGCGTCTTCTCATAAGATAATTTCGGTGGAGGTGGCTTCTCCTTGGGTATCCTCTGCTTCTTTGGAGGAGGAGGAGGAGGATGTCCTCGTCTGGAACCCTGCTTCTTTGGAGAAGGCGAAGGATGTCCTCGTTTCGAACCTTGCTTCTTTGGAGGAGGAGGAGGAGGAGTAGCATGTTCCGGACTGCCCCTGTCAGTTGCATCATGTTCTGGACTGTTGCTGCTTTCCCTTCTAGCTGGGGAAGGTGGTACCTGATCTTGGACTGCGGTTGTGTTCACTTCTGTTATCTCTATGAGATCCTTGGGCCACAAAATCCAAGTGTGCAATGCTTCCCCTAGAGTATTTGCATAATCAGCTCCCGGGTACTCCAAGTCGAGGTCATCCCAGGTATCAACCACTCGATCCAGAAAGACTTTGGCGCACCCGTGACTGGAATAATCGACATTCAAAAATAATTCCCCTGGCTGCAGTACCTCAGCCACACCGTACGCCACCAGAATCCTCTTGTTTCTGACTTGAAAAAAATGTCACATGCGGACCTCGCAGTGATGTCTTCCACGGGGTAGTGGCGTTGTTCTAACGGGGCAGCTGCTTCTGTGGCGGTTGGAGATGCTTCTGTGGAAGTGACGCTACTTTTACGCTTGTTGGATGGGCTGGCTTCATCATGATGTGGCCCTGAAGCTGCAGGTGCTTGCTGACTTGATTGCTTGCTAAGAGCAAGTGTCACACGCTCGTCGATGATGTCTTCCATTTTTTTCTCATTCATAAAGACCCGTTGTTGCAGCTCTCGTATCTGTCGTGCATGTTGTTCCATAGTTCTTTGACGACTTCTGTAGGAATCAAGGTGCTCCTGAAATGCATATTTCCATAGAATAACACCTTTGCCTCTGCAACGTCCAGGGTGTTCTCTTGTACCTAGTGCCATAGTAAGCTCGTCATTCTCTCGATCAGGCACGAAAATTCCTTCTGCCACTTGCCGTATTAACTCAACAAGCCTTGCAGCTGTCTCTCTTATTTGATCGCCCGGCAACAAAGATCCATCTTCGGGATTGAGCTTGCCACCATGTGCAAAATAATAATGCTTTGCCCGCTCGGCCCACTCTAGAGTTGCGGGTACGATTCCTCTAGCTACTAGTTCTTGTTCCTCCCGATCCCATTTGGGAATGGACTTCTTGTAACCTCCGGGCCCGAGCGTATGAAATTCTTTTTTCTTCCGTGCATTGACGGTGTTGGTTTCAATCATCTTGATGGTGTCTATTGATTCCTTGTGCCGCACAAATGCATCCCAGTGATCTCTTAACTTCCCCAATCCCTTATGTTGGAAATCAGGTGTAATCCCCTTCTTAATGTAGTCTTTGGTAAGACGCTTCTTGTACGACTGGAAGGCAATTGCACCCTTCTGCATCGCCCAATAACGCACGGTTGCCAGCCGCTCTTCATTCAAGTCCGGGAATGCAAAGTGAGCTAACACTTGTTTCCAAATCATGTCCTTGTCTGTGTCTGCGACCACATCTTCTCGCACAACCGGTTCCTGTTGAGCATTCTCATCATCACCTTCCAATACTTCAGGTAACGGAGCTGGAGGAGCATCAGAAGCTTTCCAATACGGAATGCTTATTGGGATGTGATCCCTGACAAGAGCTCCAATGTGGTTCACCAATTTGGTCACGACATGTTCCGGAGCCACAGGTTTCCCAGCATCATCGACTTCTGTTATGATGAAGCGACCCTCTAGGGGCTTCTTCGGCCCGCGTTTCCCTTGGTGCTTCTTGGAGCTCGAAGATGAAGGAACCTGGAGAATGGAAAAACTACTATTAATATATGAAAACTCCTGAAGAAAACTCAAGATGCAAATCTTGAGGGCCATCATTATAACTCTTGTTGTTCCACATCGTTGCTTTCCAGGGCAATTGGTTGCTCTTCTGCATGTTCTTGCCCATCACCTTCCATGTTGATGAAGCTGTCAGCCTCCCTGTTGAGTACTTCGTTTTGAGGCTGCTCAGGCACAGATTGACCGATTATATTTAAGATCATTTCCTCATCTTCTTGTTCCCTCTCTGATCAAACCATCGTAACTAAAACAAGTGTACATGAATTTATGAGTACATAAAAGAATTTCTAAGACTATAAATGAATTTATGTGTATATAAATGAATTTCTAAGTACATAAATGAATTTCTGAGTACATAAAAGAATTTCTGAGTACATAAATGAATTTCTATGTATATAAATGAATTTCTGAGTACATAAAAGAATTTCTGAGTACATAAAAGAATTTCTGAGTACATAAATGAATTTCTGTGTATATAAATGAATTTCTGAGTACATAAATGAATTTTTGAGTACATAAATGAATTTCTGAGTACATAAAAGAATTCCTGTGTACATAAATGAATTTCTGTGTATATAAATGAATTTCTGAGTACATAAATGAATTTCTGAGTACATAAATGAATTTCTGTGTATATAAATGAATCTTTGAGTATATATATGAATTTCTGAGTACATAAATGAATTTCTGAGTACATAAATGAATTTCTGAGTACATAAAAGAATTTCTGTGTACATAAATGAATTTCTGAGTACATAAATAAATTTCTGAGTATATAAATAAATTTCAGTGTATATAAATGAATTTCTAAGTGTCGGGCGATAATAGAGAGCGAGTCGGGCGAGAATCGAGCGTGTCGGGCAAGAATCGAGCGTGTCGGGCGAGAATTGAGCGTGTCGAGCGATACTAGCTAAGTGTAGGCGGGGTCGAGCGAGCGAGTCGGGCGAGAATCGAGCGTGTCATATTTCTACTCTAAATACATATTTCATCTCTAAATACATATTAAATCTAAAATTCCAAATTAAATCTAAAACTAATTAATTGAAACTAAAATCAGTAATTAAATCTAAAATGACAAATTAAATCTAAAACTAATTAATTGAAACTAAAATCAGTAATTAAATCTAAAATGACAAATTAAATCTAAAACTAATTAATTGAAACTAAAATCATTAATTAATTCTAAAATCTCTAATTAAATCTCAAATCATAAATAAAATCTAAAACTAATTAATTAAAACTAAAATCAGTAATTAATTAAAAAATGTGCTGACGTCAGCCGCTGCGGGCTGATGTCAGCACAGAGCCTCACCGGCGGAGGCGGGTGGCTCTTCGGGCGCGGCGGGCGCAGCAAAGGCGGGGGGCCGGCGCGGAGACGACGGCCGACCGGGCGCGGCGGAGTTGGACGGGGACGACGGCAGCGTGGGGACGACAGCGGCATGGGCACGACGGCCGGCGCGGGGACGACGCGGCGCGGCGCTGGGCGCAGGGACGACGCGGCGGCGCGAGGACGACGCGGCTGCGCGGGGATGACACGGCGGCGCGAGGACGACACGGGGACGACACGACAGCGGGGGGCAGGGACGGCGCGCAGCAGGGGGAGGGCGCACGGCGGCGATCTCGACTAAGTGCGCAGGGGAGGGGAAGAGGAGGGGAAGAAGAGGGGCTGGCTTATATACCGCCCCCGCACATTAGTACCGAGTCTAGAGAGGACCCGGTACTAATGTGCGCATTAGTACCAGTGCCAGAGAACGCCCGGTACTAATGTGCGTACACTTAGGCGCCAAAACGAAATGCACATTAGTACCGGGTCCTATCTAGGCCCGGTACTAATGTGCTTTTCCTTTTGTTTTTCTTTAAATTTGCAAATCTATTTCAAATTGTTGTTAAATTAATTATAAATCATATTGAACATGGTGAAATTACTGAACAAATTCTATTATACTTAATTTAGTTATACATTATAGAATATGAAGTTAGATCTGAAAATTTATCAAATTTATTTACTTAACTTAGTAATAAGTTGTTTTGGTCAAAAATCTTATGTTAAATTTAAAAATCGAACCAAAATACATTTTTGCCATGCAAAAATTTATATAAGCAGTAAATGTCGTGTTATAATCATGTTTACCTCGATCTAGTATTGCTTGTGTATATTTTCACGTTAAATTATTTATTTAATACTAAATGATGTATATAAAACTAAAATAAATATTATTTTCACCGATAAATATTACAATACTTTGTTACAGGATCATAAGTTAATAAAACTTATTATAAATCATCATCATTATCTAACGGAACGTTAATAACCTTCCTCTTCATGAACGTCCCCTGCTTGTGATCGTGGCGTAAATATGGAGCGTCCTCTTGTGCTAACAGGATGCTTGGGTCAACCTTGACTGAAAATGGAGGAAGATCATCGAATTGGTCATAATCATCTGAAATGTCAGTCTTGTCCTCAACTCCAACGATTTTTCTTTTTCCTGGTAGAACTATGTGACGCTTCGGCTCGTCAGCAACCGCTTTCTCGGTACCCTTCTTTATCGGTGGTTTGCTCGACATGTCTTTCACGTAGAAAACTTGTGTCACATCATTGGCTAGGACGAATGGTTCGTCTTTGTATCCAATCTTGTTGAGATCCACAACTGTCATCCCAAATTTGTCTGTTGTTAAACCTCCTCCGGAATTGTTGACCCACTGACACTTGAGAAGAGGGACTTTTAAAGCTCCGTAGTCCAATTCCCATATCTCTTCAATGAAACCATAGTATGTTTGTATGTTCCCTTCCTTGTCTACGGCATCCATATGAACACCACTGTTTTGGTTTACGCTCTTCTTGTCTTGGGCTCTCGTGTAGAATGTGTAGCCGTTTATCTCGTATCCTTGGAATGTATCTACTGTGATAGATGGCCTCCTAGCCAACCATAACAGTATCTCATCAACAGTTTTATCACCCCTCACTTTTTTCCACAGCCAGGACGCGAAGTTATGAATGTGGTGTCGTATAATCCAGGGTTCAGACTTCCCTTCATTTACAGCACGAAGAATGGACTTGTGCTCTTCCAAGTATGGAGCCACATGTGATGATTAATGCAGGACAGTGTAATGTGCTTGATCATATAACATTGCATCCATGTCCATCCGAGATTTTTCCCTATTTTGCCCTTTCCTCTGATCCTCCCCTCATGGCGTGATACAGGAAGTCCAATCGGACACATGTCATCCATAAAGTCGACACAAAACTCTATGACCTCCTCTGTAGCATATCCCTTTGCGATGCTTCCTTCGGGGCGTGCATGATTGCGAACATACTTCTTAAAATAAGACATCAACCTCTCAAAAGGGAACATGTTGTGCAGATATACAGACCCGAGGATAATAACCTCTTGAACCAGATGGACCATAAGGTGGGTCATGATATTAAAGAATGAAGGTGGAAATATCATCTCAAAACTGACGAGGCATTGCACGACATCATTCTGCATCTTCACTAGAGTTTCTGGATGGATTGCCTTCTGACAAAGCTGGTTGAGGAATGCACACAACTTAGTGATTGCTAATCTCACATTCTCTGGCAGAATACCCCTTAGTGCAACAGGCAGCAGTTGTGTCATCAACACGTGGCAGTCATGAGCCTTCAGATTTATGAATTTCTTCTCTTTCATATTTATTATTCGTTGTATGTTTGAGGAGTAGCCCGTTGGGACCTTCATACTATTCAAGCAATCGAACATTCTCTGCTTCTCTTCCTTGCTTAGGGTATAACTAGCAGGAGCCAAGTAATTACCTTTTTCTCTCTTTTCGGGATGTAGGCCTTTTCGTTGCTTCATAGCTTTCAGATCCCTACGTGCTTCAATTGTATCTTTTGTCTTTCCATATACACCTAGGTGGCCAAGTAAGTTCACGCAAAAATTCTTTGTCACATGCATCACATCAATTGCATTGCGAACCTCAAGATTTCCCAATAAGGTAGCTCCCAAAATATCGACTTCTTCTTCCACATAGGTGCATGTCCAGCGGTGTCCTTTGAGACTTGTACACTACCAGAACCCTTGCCAAACACTACCTTCAAATCTTTCACGATGTCGAATACGAGTTTACCACCACGGTGAATGGGCTTCTTACGTTTTTCTCCGACACCTTCAAACTGTTTTCCTTTTTCTCTTAACAGGTGTTTAGGAGGAAGAAAGCGACGATGACCCAAATACACTACCTTTTTACTGTGTTTTAGATACACGCAGCAAGTATCATTTAGACAGTGCGTGCATACTCCATATCCCTTGTTTGATTGTCTTGATAAATTACCAAGTGCCGGCCAATCATTGATGGTGACGAACAACAATGCTCGTAGATTGAAGGTCTCCTGTTTGTCCTCATCCCACACGGGTACACCTTCTTTCTTCCATAATGTTTTAAGATCCTCAATCAATGGTCTTAGATACACATCGATGTCATTACCTGGTTGCTTTGGGCCTTGGATGATTATTGGCATCATAATGAACTTTCGCTTCATGCACAACCAGGGAGGAAGGTTGAACATACATAAGGTGACAGGCCAAGTGCTATGACCGCTACTAAACTCACCAAATGGATTGAATCCATCCGTACTTAAACCAAACTGAATGTTCCTTGGATCCCCTGCAAATTCCTTACATTCTTCAGATATGTCAATTAGTCTCCACTAGGACCCATCAGCGGGGTGCCTGATATGGTCATCTTGTTTGCGTTCTTCTTTGTGCCAACGCATCAACTTTGCGTTGGTCTTGCACCTAAATAAACGCTTCAGTCGTGGTATCACTAGAAAATACCACATTACCTTCGCATGAATTTTCTTCTTCTTCTGCCCACCCTGAACTTCATTAGCCTCATTGCGTGGGATCTTATAACGCTGCGCTTCGCACACAGGACAAGCCTCCAAATTTTCATATTCATCACCTCGGTAGAGGATACAGTCATTAGGACATGCATGTATCTTTTCTACCTCCAAACCTAGAGGACAGACAACCTTTTTAGCTTCGTACGTGGACTCCGGCAATTCATTCCCCTCGGGAAGAATGTCCTTGACGATCATCATGAACTCATCAAATCCCTTGTCTGAAAGTCCATGCTTAGCCTTCCATTGCAGCATTTCCAAAGTGGTACCCAACTTCTTCTGTCCCTCTTTGCAACCTGGGAACAACGGTTTCTTGTGATCTTCCAACATACGTTCAAACTTCTTTGACTCTTTCACCTTTTCGCAATCTCCCTTTGCATCATGCAACACCCGACCTAGATCGTCGAGAGGTTCATCTGCAGTTGTTGGAGCTTCTTGAGTCTCTTGCATGTGATCCTCTCCCATTGGATCATCTCCAAAGACACCTTCTTGCGTCCAATCTGGAATACGATCATCTTCCTCTTCATCGTCTTCCATTATAACCCCCCTTTCCCCATGCTTTGTCCAAACAAAATAATTTGGCATGAATCCCCATTTGTATATGTGATCGTGAAGACTCTTTATCGATGAGAAATCCTTCTCATTTTTGCACATTTTGCATGGACAAATAATGAAACCAGACGACTTCTTGTTTGCTTCCGTGACATCTAAAAATCCACGCAACCTATTAATGTATTCACTGGAAATTCTATTGTCGGGGTACATCCATTGCCGATTCATCTATAAAGCACCACCAAACAATTTTTAAGTATTTCGTAACAAAAGTCATACACAAATTTAAAGTCTTCATTTACAATTCACGTTATACAATATGACAAACTTAAATAGAGAAACTTAAGTCAATGTCTTACATAAATTTAAAGTACGACATATGAAACACTACTAATACATGATACAATACGAGAAACTTTAGCAATTCTTGTGACGTGACGACGAAGGTTTAGCTTTCTTGGAATCGCCCTGTGGTTTAGTACTAATCGGTGGATCTCCAACAACAGGGTCTGCTGGTGGAGCATAAATGCCACCAAAAGGAGGTTCCTGCCCCGCTGCAACAGCATCTATATGTTTTCCTTGCAAATAACGAAGCATTCCTCTAGCCAACGTGTTCATTTTCTTCGGTTTATCAGGAGGTCCTACTTTGGTTTTCTCCTGACTGTGTGAAGAACGACGATCACCACTACCGTCATCTCCATTCCCTCCGGCAGCAGTAGACATCTATACTAATGACAATAAATTATTTGACCCATCTATGAAATTCTAGCATTTGTAATAATTTTAAAACTATTTCTACTAATTCTAAAACAAATTCTATCATTCCTAGCCTTTCTAGCATTTTGAGTAATTTTAAAATTATTTAAATATTTAATTATGTCTTATGCTCAAATAAAAAATTATTTCACAAAAATCAATTCTAAAACTATGTCTAGTAATTCTAAAATCAATTCTAAAATTCATAGCCTTTCTAGTAATTCTAATACTATTTATATATTTAATTATGACCTATACTCAAATAAATAATTATTATTAAAAAATAAATTGTCACCTACAACATCTCATCCAACTAACACGGCACATCCTTTCCAATCAACTATATAAAACGTATAAACAATGCATATAAATAGAAAAAAAACCTCATTCCTAGCTCATTATAAAGTGCCAAAATACTTCAATTTCAACCGATAAAACTCAACAAAATAAGCATGAATCAAGGGAGGATGAAGTAACTAACCTCTAGACCACTTCAATGAGTCAAATCGTCGAGAAAACGTCACAAATCGGGCAAAAACTCCCCTAGAGCGCCATGGATGAGTGAGAGTTTGAGTTGGAGAGTGAAGGGGGGAGTGACTCGGGGAGGAAGAAGGAGCTAGATTTTTATGCGGGCCACATTAGTACCGGCTCCTGGCTGGAGCCGGTACTAATGTCGCTACATTAGTACCGGGTCTGGACAGCAGCCGGTACTAATGTGGCTGCCGCACATTAGTACCGGCTCCTGTGCACGACCGGTATTAATGTCGCACATTAGTACCGGCTCCAGCCAGGAGCCGGTACTAATGTGTCACACTGGCGGGCGGCTAGGGGACCCCCTTCCGAGCCAGTACTAATGTACACATTAGTACTAATGTACACATTAGTACTAATGTACACATTAGTACTGGTTCCAATAGAAACCGGTACTAATGTGTTTTTTGGCTGGGACAAAAGGTTCATTCCCTAGTAGTGATTTCGTGGTGTGCTACTCACAAATACATGCTATTAGTCACAGAAAATCTTTTGAAGACATAAATAGATGACTTGGTGGATGATGACATAACGTGTAGTGGATGGTGACGTGGAATGCTTTCATGTTGAGAGAAATCTATCCATGACTTGTAGTGTGTCTCACCTATATAATTATTATAGATAGATAGATAGACATATGTTGGTGCAACTTTAAGCTATGTATAGTACTTAGTGGTTAGATTCTTTTAATCAAGTGAATGAGAGAGGGGAAAATACGGGACGATCCAAGAGTAATCTCTGGTTGATGACAGTTTTTAAGCTCTGGTCCAAAACTAAGAAATGGCATGGTCATAATTTATTTATTTATTTTATTTTTGACATCGGTGTTTGTGACAAAATGATTTTGCCGCAAAGCATGATTCTCACTGAAAATGGATTGTTTCAGAAAACAAAGTTGTTTCGATCGAACACTGAAAACTGGTGTTTTGACAGTTTGTGCCTCGACAGTACGTTTAGTGCGCTCTTCACCCTCCGGCTGAACAACACCGGTAGACGAAGATGCCAAGATCAGAACACTGACATGGATAATTCATTTCGATCTGCATCCGGATCCGGTGTTGGTGTGTAGCTGGTGGCCAACCAGTACGACTATGCCCATACATATCGAGCGCGCAATTTAAAGCGGCACTAATTGTGGTAATAAGCTTGCGTCAGTACTCTGATGACACCAGCCGGTCAGATATGATGCCCACTACTGCATGCAATCCTCTCACTTCATCTCCAAAACGCGCGCCAACTACTTGCCGTTCAACACGTCCAGAATGCCATGCATGGTGACCATTAGGTGCCTCTGTTAAGTTGATGATCCAATGCAAACCATGCATCGCCGGCTACCTATAAATACCGGCGCCCCAGCTGATACACACAGCTGACGACACAGCTGACGACAGTACACTCAGCTCACTCGTACACACAGCTAGTGATCGAGCTAGCATGGCGCGCAAGCTCCCAGCCACCCTCCTCGCCGCCTTCACCGTCCTCCTGACGCTCGCCGCGCCGCTGGTCGTCGTCGCCGGCGACCCCGACATGCTCCAGGACATTTGCGTCGCCTACTACCACTCCCTCAAGGGGCCGTAAGTCCTCTCTGCTGCATTCACTACTACTACAAACTACTACCTCCGTCCTTAAATATATGACGTTTAGAACAAGAAAATTAGTTTGAAATGAACCAAATTTTTGTCTTAAACGTCATTAAGAATGGAGGGAGTATATATGTTCGACAATTTTGCAACGAATATAATGTCTGCATGCATGCAGCACTGAGGCTGAACGGTTCCTGTGCAAGAGGGCGCAGAACGTGACGGCACACGACTTCTCCTCCGGCCGGCCGGCGAAGCCCGCCCCGGCAACGCCAGCAACGCGGTCGGCTCGGCGGTGACGGCGGCAAACGTGGAGAACCTCCGGGGGCTCAACACCCTGGGCGCAGTGTCGGCTTTAAGATTTGGAGGGCCGGCCATCTGGCGAACTCGTCGCGTCGGCCCCTCTGGCCGCTGGCGTGCGATCGGTTGCTGTCGACGGCCGATGCTGCGCCGCCCGCCGGCCGACGCAATAACACGACCGGAGCAGCAATCGGCCAATCGCTCTGTGCCGCCATCGCTTTGATGACTCGCGAGCTGGCGCCGCGATGCACAACATTTCTGATGTTGCGCGAGCGCGATCCACATTTTGAGTTGTCTCTCGTTTCTATGTCTAATATAAAGTTGTGTACATAATGTACAATGTACATGTCTGGGCTTGAGGTCTCTTCTGACTTGACCATCGGCAGTCGCACATGCCCGCCTATCACTTATATATGATCAGGGCCGGCACTGTATGCGACGACCTAGCGGCTAACGGACACTTTGGTGTGGACTTGATGGATGGAAAAAATGGTCGGTACACGCGGGAAAAGATCCAAGCCGGCAGTTACTTTGACCGCTGACGCGAGATCCGTCGTCCCTGCCAACTGCCGTGGCATATACAGGCATACAGCATACGTATTCCGGGTCTAGGACTAGTACAAGATACCTTCATTCTGCGCCCTCCAGCTAAATCAATACTCCTAGGAAAAAAGGGGAGGGATGCTAGTACGATAATTTTTTTTTTTTGAACTCAAAAGTAGCCGTTGCCTGTGTAATACTTCTTGTAAACTTCTTTCTGTCATGAATTTCTTTTCCAAATCACGCGTACACAATCATCCCTACAAACACACACGCACACAACATTATTTCCTAAAATATAAAGTGACACTACAGGAAACCCAAGAGACGCCGAGTGTCAGAAACACTCGGCAAAAGCACCAATACACTCGGTGTCGACTATATACCTCTGGGTACCTATACATGAAAGAATACGAACTCATACCATAAATCCTTGTAATCCAACTAGTACTCGTACCATGTAATCTTACTAAGACTCCTATCTTGTAACCGAATAGAAACGTGCCCCCTAGACTATATAAAGAAGGGTCGGGTACCTAGGAGGACATGTGAATCCCCAACCCTCCGGGGAACACCCAAGCGCGGGGCGTCATACATGGTACTCCAAACAGGACGTAGGGTCCGCTACTCCGGCGGCCCGAACCTGTATAAATCTGTGTCCCGTGTCCTCGCGCATACCTTCGAGTTCCAGGTCTGGCGATCCTCCACCGCACAATCTACTATCTCGACCGCACAATCTACTACCTCGGGTACCCCTTGGTAGGCTCAGTGGCCAAAACACTAACAGCTGACGGGCCAGGTAGGGGTGATCGTCGAGATCACAGGGCGAATTCGAGAGACTAATCATCAAGATCAATCCGGCACGGCAACGTTTTTTCGACTTGCCAGTCCGGGCCTCAATCCTGAGCAGAATTGACGTCATGCGTTTTTCAACAAGCCGTCGTGTCCCTGTTCAAATCAAGACAGACTCAACACCGTGCGCACAACTTGACATGTGCACTCCGAGTTGAAGTCATTAAAATCAAGTACGGATCGGGTACAAATTCCAGGCGGGATCGAAGTACACCCTCCGTCCCTTTTTGTTGGTCACCAAAAAACAGTGATTCCCCTCACAGACACGCTTCCCGAACGACTATCAATAAGGGACGGAGGTTGTACGTGACAAGCGTCCGGCCGGCTGACCCTACTCGCTGGTCGAAATTCAACTCCGGAGTACAAACTCAAAGCGCAATCGATTGTTGTGCCCCTGTCCATGTGCTAGCAGAACTCGGATCGGACCGGATTATGGAAAATGATGTCCTACTCCGTGAAGCTGCAAGGGCAAGAATCCGGGGCGTCCATCAGCATCGTGTACCGTGCGATCTTGTCCCATTCCACTATATAGCATGTGTATTTCAATTTTTTCGTCTTGTATCTGACACTGCACTGTCAGTTGCAGCAGCAAAAGTGATTGCAAACCCAACGTCTAGTCAGATGATCTGACAGCTTTTTCTACTCAAGTGGGATGCATTTGGCCACCCATGTGCATCTGAGTAGAGAATCAATCAAAGCTGATTCAAATTTTAAAATAATACCGTTGTACTCTCATAAAAAATCATTTAGCAATTTAATTTCCCAGCAGATTTCCCCTTCACACTCCCACCTGTGTACAGCACATGTACCATCTCAGGACATCTAAGTATCCATCAATCCTTCATTTATATTACAATATTCGATAATATCACTTTATAAATTTGACTTCTGTACATATATACTCTGAGTTCCTAACATTTATAATTAAAAGAATAATAATATCAAATTTAAAAACAACTTTTTTTGACAATGAAAACAACTTTAAATGTTCAAACAAGTAGACTAGAAAGAACTCCTGTACATATAGTTAGCATTCCTGACATTTCTAATTAAACAAGAACAAAATTTAAAAACAACTTTAAATGTTCAAATCAGTAGACAAGAAAGAACATGTCTGTTTTGGATTAACAAAGAACCGAGCAACTCTAAACAAAGGAAGATAAAACACCTTCTCCAAATAAAAATGCAAGAACAGAGGAACAAACGATAAAAATAACGACACATAAAATTTGACAAAACTTGACACTGGACGTATTTAACGAGTCTGGTGTTGTTGAACCGCTCGACCCACATGCCCATGCTCACATCCTCTATCTTGAAAAGCTGCATAGCAAGAAATGAGGTTATATTCTTGCCACAATCATTATGTCCTGCCTATCTAATGGTAGGGTAATCAATTGGAGTTTTTTTATGAACTTCTGGAAGGAAATATGGTCAGACCCGGCCAAAGTTATTCTTGAGCACGCAGATTGTTGAAAACAAGTTACCATATGGGGGACCCTATTAGTGTCATGAAATGCAGACAAGAAGCAATCAACTGAGCTTATCCTTAATTTATGGTTTACAAATTCTGATAAAATGGATTCTGCGTACAAAGACTAAATGTACACATGAGTGGATATGAGCAGAGGCTACATACAGTAACAGAATCGACTTTTCAGTGACTATTAAGGAAAAATATGCATTCATCAAGCCAATCTCAGCAACACAGTAACAGAATCGACTTTTCAGTGACTATTAAGGAAAAATATGCATACATCAAGCCAATCTCAGCAACACGTGTTCTATATTTTTCAATACAAAATAGCTTCTTAATTTCAACAATGAAACAACCTACTGATTAAGAATCAAAAGCTGTAAATTAGTTGCGAAAGTTCAGAAGATTCAAGACTACAACTTCCCCAACGCACATAAGACAAAAGTCAACACACTAGAAGATTGAATCAACTACAAATTTAATTGCTAATGTTGTTCAATACCCAGACAGACCAAATATCCAGTATCAAACTCTACAACAATGTAGTGAACAAGACATCTTAGACATACCCCATACTCGCATATGGCAATTGTCTTCGGAACAACCAAAGCATAACTATCCATGAATGACACAATAACAATAGCCTTCTTTTTCAGCTCCGCATTAACTTCATTTCTTCCATGCTGCAGAAAGAGAAAAATGATCAGCTCAAGTCCACTACACAAAAAATGATCAGCTCAAGTCCACTACAAAAAAAACTAAGAGTACTCAAGTTTGGCCTTCAAGATTTACTAGTGCAACAAAAAAGCGGGCCACAACATTCGAAGACCTATGGGCAGCAGACATCCATGTCTTTCAGCATTCGAAGACAATCATCAACAACAAGAAAAAAGCAAACAAAAAAAAAGCAAACACAACGGAACAAAAGCTTACGGCTCGTCGGCCACCTGCCATGCGGGGATGGCCGCGACCCCAGCTGTGCACCTCTCCTCGGCCCTGCAGTCTGCAGATGCTGCAGCCTGCTGCCAAACCTCCACACGCCACCGGCCCTGCACCCTGCGCAAGCAGCCGCGGTCGTGTCAGGCGTCGAAGACCGAGCCCCACCAAGCGCCAGATCTAGTCGGCCTCGCTACCTCGTCACTGGGCCAAGCAGAGGCACCGACGGCCGTCGGGCTGTGCGGCGGAGCTGCGCTGCCACAGGCACAGCACGGGAGCAGCGGGTGGAGGCACCCCGCGCCGGGCAAGGAGCTGTTGCGGCCCACCCATGGTCGCCGACACACCCTGCGCACAGGCCGGCTCCAAACCGCCCTCTCCCCGCCGGCCCTCTCCTCTTTCCCCATCTTCTCCCCCCGAGCCACCGGCTCCTCTTACAGATCCGCCGCGGTGAGGGCACCGGAAGTGGTGGCCCACAACGGATCTGAGAGACCGGGAAGACGGGAGTAGAGAGGAGACCGAGGAAGGCGCTTCGATGTAAGCATCGCAGCGGGTCAATGGCGAGGGGCTCGGTGGCGCACGTCTCCGGCGCGGTTCGACGCCAAGCGGCGACAGCTCGGGCACGGGACGCCGGAGTTCAGCCCGGCGACCTGCGTGCCGTGAGTCAACGCCCGCTGCGATGGCGTCGTGGCCACTGCCGAGCCGGGCTTCGAAGCCGCCGGGAGGGACCTGACCCCGCGCTTAGAAGCCGCCGCCGCCGCCGCCGCCGGTAGGTCGACGGGTCCAGTACTGCCGCTGCCCCACGCCGAGCTCGACCACCACCGCTTGCCATCGCCGGTACCACACCTGTGCTGTACAGATCTGCCACCGCCGCCCCTAGATCTATACCCGGGATGCCCAGATCTGGCCGGACCACCGCCAGATCTGACAGGCCACGTCACCGCCGGGAGGAGAGAGAGAGAGGGAGGATGGCCGGAGAGGAGAGTGGGTGACGGGATTCAAATGAGGACTGAGGAGAGAGACAGACCGATAGGAGAGAGGATGTGATTAAAAAGAGGAAGACGAGAGACACCGAGACGGGAAACCGGTACGGGATTCGAGACTCGTATTCTATACGGTTGTACATAAAGCATGGTCCATAGAGCAGGTACGCGATTTGACATATACTCCGACACTTCTGTCCCAGGCTCTTATCTTGAGGTACATATGGCCGGTCCGGATTCAAACCTCTGCTACTGCAAGGAGTATAGAATCTTGGTTCCCGGATTATCCTATCTTATCCAAACCACAGGACAAGACCGAGTCAAATTCTATTGGTTTCCGTCGGGTTGGTCTCCACGGCAAGCTGTATATGGTTCGTCAAAATCTGTTGCGGTCACTACAGACTGAAGCAACCAAGCGTTTCTTGCTTGCTGGAAATCAATTTGATGGAAAATTGCTACTCGCACACGGAGGAGCTCCCACAAGAATCCAAGTCAGCGCTTGGTGCACACCAGAAGATGTACGCGAGTACGACTACGTCGACATCCGGCTCAACAACTCGCCGTACGACTACTTCAACTACTCGAGTACAACTACTCTTTTTTCGTTCACACCGGCTCTACCTCGACTACACCGTGCGCCGCTGCGACATCATCTCGCGACCGCACCGGTTCTACCTCGATTACGCTGTGCACCGCCTCGACATCATCTTGCATCCGCACCAATTCATCGTGGACTACTTTGGCTACTCTTCTCGGCTAGTTTCTACTAGAAAACTAGTCGAGAACGGCTTCTACGCCCCCCACAACTAGTTGGACCCGCCTCCGACTAGTCGACTTCGTCAACACTCGTCCACGAGTTCACTCAAAACCCGCTCCGGCGGTACAAACCGACTTCGGTCGCATCTCCAGACCGCCTCTGCGGTATCAGTAAGTCATTTATTTTAATGATTACTTTTTTCTTCTTCTTTAGCTTGTTTTGCGCATGCAGGACAACACGCTAAGGACTACTTATTGGTGTACGTTTCTCAATAGATTTTTTCACGAGAGCTACACTATGCCGACTACTCTTGGGACATATCAACAAGTCACCACGGGCTCACTCTATCAACTCGGGGGCTATCCCAAGGAGGCAACTTCTAAAGGCCGCTCCGCGCGGCAATCTAAAGTCGACTTACTCAAGTCGCATCTCCAAGTCGACTTACTCAAGTCGCATTTATAAAGTCCATTCTAAATGGCATAAAGTCGACTTCTTCAGTCGCAACCTCAAAGTCCGCTTTGCGCGGCACAAAGTCGACTTATTCAAGTCGCATTCTTAAAGTTCACTCCGCGTGGCAATCTAAAGTCGACTCCAGTCGCACCTTCGCCTGCTCCGGCGACATACTGCGTGTGTAAGCTTCGATGGAACCTAGCTGTAAGTGGCCCTCGCGTCCTGGTAACGATGGTACCTAGCTGCATGCGGTCTTCACGTTCCGTACCATGGGTCTGAAACACATGGCCCTAAGTACTCACGCTCTGCCCACTTACCCTGGGTCTCCCTGTTATCATGTCGATCCATACTCTAAGGCCTCCCTGTTACCATCCGATCCTTACTCCGGGTTCCTGCTTCTATGCCGATCCCAGGCTGTAAGTGATTCTCAGGTCCAGGCGATTACCTAGCTGTATCTGGTTTTCTGATCCAGGCGACTACTCAGCTGTAAGCAGCTTTTGGGTTTGAGCTACACTCTCTCTAGGCGGCTTCGGCTGCGACTACTCGTATGGGATCATGACAATCCTCTCCAGGCGGCTTCGGCTGCGACAACTCGTAGGGGGTCACGATAACCCTCTCCAGACGACTCTGTGTCATATAGAGCAATAAGTGACACATGTTGTCCTTGTTCTATTTAATCAAGAGGCTGCAGCCTAGAGTAACACCCTTCATAGTAGGGTCTCAGTGGAACTCCAACACATTGAGTTCATCAAACTGTCTCCTACGGTCTTACTCGTTCTTCGGAACATTCTTGCGAGTACTCTCTCACTAGGCTCATAGCCTCAGAGGTACTTAAGACACTATTACTCAATAGTGTATCCAGACATTGTAAACTCAATACAATGTGCTTGCGAGTACTTTCTCACTAGGCTCAATGCCTCAGAAGTATTTAAGACACTATTACTCAATAGTGTATTCGGACATTGTTCTTGACACAATGTGTTTTTTCCAGACGGCTCCGGAGGCAAAACAATTCGTTTTTCTGTTTTTTAATTCACTTTTTGCCTTCTAGAACGTGCTTTTCTTTCTTGGCTTTTCAGCTTTGTGTTTCAGGTTTCATTCTTGGCTCGAAGTACTCAAAGTCTGCTCCGCGCCGCACAAAGTCGGCTTACTCAAGTCGCATTGTAAAGTCTGCTCCGCACAGCACAAAGTCGACTTCGGTCGCATCTCAAAGTCTGCTCCGCGCGGCACAAAATCGATTTCGGTCGCATTCTAAAGTCCGCTCCGCGCGGCAATTTAAAGTCGACTTACTCAAGTCGCATCCAAAGTCCGCTCCGTGCGGCATAAAGTCGACTTACTCAAGTCGCATTCAAAGTCCGCTCCACGCGGCAATTTAAAGTCGACTTACTCAAGTCGCATCACAAAGTCGATTACTCTAGTCGCATTTTAAAGTTCACTCCGCGTGGCAATCTAAAAATCGACCCCGGTCGCATCTAAAAGTCCTCTCTGACGGCAACATTACTACTCGAAGACAACTCGAGTAGTCTATGCTACTTCTCAAGTACAACGGCTTCCCGCCAAATTACTACTCAGAGACAACTTCAGCATGCTCCGTTCGTTCTTCAGCTCGGGGGCTCAATTCCAATTACTACTCGACATGGCTCATATAGCTCACTTGGCTCATAATCTCGGGGGCTGGACGCTACAAGAGTACTCGGATGATGGCTTTTGCGAACTAAAGACCCTTGGATTGATCGTCTAATCACTTCAAGGCTCGGGGGCTACTATGCTACAACCATCAACCTCTTTTTTCAAGACGGAAGATGCAGATTCTAGATTGACCCTCGGCTTGATTCTTCGATTCAAACTCAGGCTCGGGGGCTACACTCCATATGGAGTGCGATTTTTGCAAATCGCACCTCCATATAGATCAAGACTTCAAGACAAGATGGGTATTTTTTGGAGACTTCCTGTGTTAGAACTCGGGGACGCCTGTGAACTACTCGGGGATGATTCAAAAGTACTCATAGATGAACTAGAGCACATCCCACTCTTTCGGAAATTCAAGTACTATTGAAGACTTCAGCTAGCAGTACTCGAGACGATCAGAAACTACTCGACGAAGCTTCAAGACTACTTGAACTCGCTGCTCAAGACTACAAAGTGCTCGGGGCTTGTCGACCATATACCCCTGGGTACCTATACATGAAAGAATACAAACTCATACCATAAATCCTTGTAATCCTACTAGGACTCGTACCATGTAATCCTACTAAGACTCCTATCTTGTAACCGACTAGGAACCTGCCCCCTGGACTATATAAAGGAGGGCCGGGTACCTAGTAGGACAGGTGAATCCCCCAACCCCTCCGGGGAACACCCAAGCGCGGGGAGCCATACATGGTACTCCAAACAGGACGTAGGGTCCGCTACTCCGGCGGCCCAAACTTGTATAAATCTGTGTCCCATGTCCTCGCGCATACCTTCGAGTTCCAGGTCTGGCGATCCTCCACCGCACAATCTACTACCTCGGGTACCCCCTTGGTAGGCTCAGTGGCCAAAACACTGACACTCGGCAAAGACTTCGCCGAGTATTGCACTCGGCGAAGCGCACTTGGCGAAAGCATACTCGGCAAATCTTTCTTTACCGAGTGTTTTCTATGCGCACTCGATGCATCTTTACCGAGTGCTGCACTTACACTCGGCGAATATTTTTGAAGAAAATAAAAAAAAGGACCGATGGCCCCACGGGCCTCGATCACGTCACTACCGCCGCCACAACGCCACCACGCAGGCTGTCCACGCGCCACCTCCAGCCGCCGCTGGTGCTCGAGATGTTGCCGGAGGAGAGAGGGAGGGAGGGACCCGACAGATGGAGTCTGGAGGGAGGGGAGGAGGCACCGCCGGAGGGAGAGGAGGGCGCGCCACCGGACGATGCTCAACACCGCGCCGCCATCGGGGGATCCCGCACTACCACCACAGTGCCGCTGCCGCTGGCCTCTCCTGGCACTGGAGGCCACCGCCGCCGCTGGCCTCTCCCGGCGCTGGAGGGTCCGACCAGCGCTCGAGGCCGCGCCACCGCCAGGTCCTGCCGGCGCTCGAGGTCTCGCCGCCGCCGGGTCCGGCTGGCGCTGGATCCCGCGCCGTCGCCTGGGCCGATGGCCTCTACTGACGCTGGAGGCCACGCTGCTGCCGGGTCCGGCCGGCGCTGGATCCCGCGCTGCCGCCGGGGCCGCTGGCCTCTACCGGCACTGGAGGCCACGGCGCCTCCGGGTCCGGTAGGCGCTGGATCCCGCACCGTCGCATGGGCCGCTGGCCTCTGCTCAAGATCCAGAGGCGGAGAGAGGGAGATGGGGAATGAAGGGAGGAGGAAATGTGTGGACGGGAATAAAAGGAGGCTTATCCTGGGGAGAAAAGGAGAACCAATGGGAGAGCTCCAATTTGATGTGCCAGATTGATGAAATGGCGTCTTTGCTGAGTGTAAAAAATCAACACTCGACAACCAACTTGTTTGCCGAGTGCCAAACTAAACCACTCGGCAAACGTTTTGTCACTTTCTTTCTCCTTTTACGTAACATATTCTTCTGAATTTATTCCAATTAATTTTTAAATTACCTTGTCAAATTTACTCAACATTATGCATTTAATTTTTCTACTCATGCAATTCCATTATTTTATACACTTATAGCTAAATTTAATTTACATTAATTAAAATTTCAATTTGAATCAATTATTTGCAGTTAATGAAATAAAATTATCAAATAGATTTGAAAATTCACCAAAATTTCACACGATACAATCTATGTTGTCCATTGCCTATAGAAAATGTTTCAAAGTCAAACTCAAATTTGACCGTCATTGTTACTCCAAAACCTAACTGAATCCTTCTCAATTCTTAGAAACTTCTCCGAAGATCCTTCAGTTCGTAAGCAGCGCACATGATGAATTTCTTGAAACCTTCTCAAATTTTTACCACAACCTCCACATACGATATCATGGTATCTTGACAAATCTCGTAATTTTTCGACTTAGTTTGCATTTTACAGAATTAAAAAACAATTTAGCTACAAGCACATGATCGTGTTTGCTGAACAAAACATGCAAAATTAGCTTTGATTTAAGTACCAAGGCCTCAAAATGGAGTAAGTACCATCAATAACATTTTTTACTAATTCTATAATATTATTGTAATCACTTCCAGTTCAAATTTGACTTATTCCTAGAAATACCTTTAAATGAAATTAATATCTTAAATATCGCAAATGGGCCAAGAAATGTATCAAAATTGAGTATAGAAGACCTAATACTGTATGAGAACTAAAAAAAAAATTTGGAGCCAAAAGGGAGACACTCGGCAAACAGCTAGATGCCGAGTGTCGGGCCAATGACACTCGACGAATAACTTGAAGATGCCGAGTGTCGGGCCAATGACACTCGGCGAATAGTTTTGCCAAGTGTTTTTATGATACACTCGGCGAAGAAGGCTATTCGCCGAGTGCCCGATGCAAAACACTCGGCGTCCCGTGGCACTCGACATCTATGGGATTTCCTGTAGTGTGATAACTTTACTCATTTGTAGTTTGTACACGCATATCAAAATACACGTGGAATTTTATTGTCTGGAATGACAACATTTTTTTTGGTCGGGAGAGCACTCTCGTCTGAATTTGCATTGGTTTTTAGCGAAAAAGAGGCAAAAAGCTTACATTTTTTAAAGTGAGCGATATTTGACTTAATACTAACCTAAAACTTTTACATTTTAGAGTGGAGTGGTCTATCACAAACTGAATGAAAACAAATAAAGGTAGGAAAATATCTGTACAACTACTATGTTAGAATACGATTAAAAAATTAGTTGAGGATATCCACAAATTTTCATATACAGACCCGTATAGTCCAGGGTGTTTAGGATTTCAGTTGAGTTAGATTTGGTTTGTTAGTTAGAGATAAGGTTGGTTTAGCATGAGTAATAAGTTAGCTTGTATCGGCAATCATATAAGTCGAGATTAGGGAAGTAGTTAGGCAGGCTTTAGATTGAATCTTCTGTAAGCCGTGCCCTACCTCATCGGTGCGACGTCGAGCTCCGGCACGCCGGCGAGGTCCAGGGCCGTGTCCCTCTACTTGTTTCAAATACAATCTTCGCCGCAATCCCCTTCCAACACTCTTCCTCGTGACAACTTGGTAAACTAGTAGACCGCAATTAGCATTGATCATTTGATGTGATTTCCTGCTCATCGATCATCAAGAGAGAATATAATTAGTCGCTAATTATATTATCTTGAGGATACGATAGATATCGCTAAGGTACGTAGCTATTGATGCCTAGCCCGAATGCTCCTGAACTGAGTTCTTTTTTTCTTATGCGCGCATTCCTCTTAGCTTTCCGGAGGGGCTAGATCGATGCTCTCCTTTATTTCACAGGATAAATCAAACAAACCTAGTAAACTAATAGTACGCAGGCAGAGGGCAATATGTGATCCAAAAGGCAGATGCAGTGACGATTTTTCGCAAGAGCATGAACAAAAATATACTAATTAATTCAAACGGCACGCACTTTCCTTGCAAGCGAACCGTATATACTATGTTAATTTGTTGCTTGCTTTTTTTTTGGAACAATTTGTTGCTTGCTTGCTCAGACGCCATAATGTGGATCGGATAGATGTGTGCTTCGTCGTTCAATGATCACCGAACCTATAGTCCTGGCTGTAGCTTTCTGCAAGGGTCAAATTAATTAATCGGCAACTCATCATGCCGTCTTGAGGTAGCTTGGATGGCCATATGGGAGAGATCTAGGGTCGAATGGTCGATGGATAAACCTGATGGATGATTTTCCAAGAGTTTAGTTGGCCGTAGAAACTGAACTCTAGTCGTGTGTACATTATCTACCCTTTAATTTCTTGGCTCACCATCACCACAGTGGAGTAATATAAGGACGTACGATGATACTGCTGAGATCGAGTTGATTCATCATGCTGTTGTTTAATTGTGTATGCTCGTCTACATGAACCGGAGCTCCGGTTCGATCGAGTTGATTCATCATGCTGTTGTTCAATAATTCAGCGAGCCACGTGCGTGCGTGCATGGTTTGCATGCTGTTGTTCTCGTCTACATGGAGTACACGTGTTACATTTATCACTGACGACAAGTGTACTTACAATCGGGCAAGCACCAGCTTCGTCAGCGTCAGCTCATAGACACATTGGCTATCTGAATATCGGAGAAATCACTTGCGTATAGAACATGAATAATATAATACACCCCGTGAAATCACTGAGCCACATTGAATAGTTATTAGACTTTGTTTGGATACACCCATTCCATCCCAATCCATATGGATCGAGTGGAAATTAACTCAATTTCCACCTCAGTCCCTCCCAATGCAACACGTATGGATCAGAATCAGAGGCGATTAATATGATCTAATAAAAAAATGTCTTTGTAGGGATTAATATATTATTCTAATTTAAATCTATTTAGATCAAATTGTTCTTGATCTAAATTGTTAAGACTTTGTTTGGATACACCCATTCCATCCCAATCCATCTCTCGATGTTCTGATGAACATATTGTTTTTTTTTAGAATTACACTGTAAAACGCAGACGCTCACAACACGCACGCACACTCACCCCTATGAATACACGTAACCCTACCTCTATGAGCACCTCCGAAGGACTGAGCACCGGCAGATCTGGAGATTCCCGAAGTCACCATTGGCGCCTCGTCGTCGACGGGAACGTCGCTTACCACTTAATGCATAACGCCGGAAAATCCTGGAATAAATCCAGGAAAAGGTGCGAGCACCAGGATTTGAACCCTGGTGGGTAGCGTCCCACTGGACCGCTTTGCTGCTCCATTATTTATATATCAGAGGTAGTGTTCTCGCACATGTTAGTATTTAGTATCAGAGGTAGTAAAAATTCATGAAAAAATTGTGGCACAAAATTAATAATATGAATGTGTCACATCCCGGTTTTTCAAAACCTTTAAAATAGCCCCTTAAAATTTTTTCTAAAAACATATAGCAACTTTACATAAAAGCCCTTGCATTTTAGTTTATTTCCAATGCACCTTTGAAAATTAACCCTAGGATACATGTGCATTTTTGAGTGGCTAACATCTCTTCTCACCCCAAAATTCTTCTCTAATTTTTCCTAAGAAATTTCTAGAGCACCTACACATCTAGGTCCATTCAAATTTGAAATCCAAATTCAAATTTGAATTCAAACTCATGTCCAAATAAATAGAAATCCTTTTAAACCTCTAGTGGGCCGGCTTCCCCATTCTCAGCCCACTGAAGTCTATCCCACCCCTCCATCTCTGTTCCCTTACGCAGCCCGCCACCCCTTCCTTTTCCCACACGCGGCCCACACAGCCCAATACGCGGCCCACTTCACCTTCGCCGCGCTAACGTCGTCGTCAACCTCCTGCCCTATCCCGCGCTGCTCCCCCTCCCTTCGACCGCCGCCGCCGTGCTGATCTCGTGTCCTAGGCCCCTAGGGGACCCCGTAGCGCGTGCGCCCTAGCCTTCTCCGCTGCACCTTTTGACCCCCGCCTTTCCCCTCCTCCCGTACGGGAACCACCCTGCGCTGCACACACCCGCGCGCTGGAGGGCCGCCGCCGGAACACCCTTATCCCCATCTGCAGCCTTGCCGCCGTACACTCCCTCCTCAAGCGCGCCCCGCATTCACCTCCAATTTTTCGCGCCACGGTCAGCGCCTGCACGCGAGCTCCAGGGCGCCGCCGCTGGCATGGCCGTTCGATCTCCCCCTCTGCTGCTCCAAGATAACAGCCGAGGTGAGCACCGCACCCACCCGTATCACCAGAAGCTGCTGCGCCCTTATCCCCATCCTATCTCGCCCCCTCTCGCCCTTGCCCCTTTGCGTCGTACCGCCACCCCGGCGCCATCTGCCGCCGAGCTTATCCAAGCTCCTCCGGCCGCCTCCCCTCCCCTCTCCGGCCTATAAATAGGACCCGGAGCTTCACCAAGCTTCTCACACCCACACACCGCACGCCACACCACCACAACCCCTCCTTTCCTTCCTCTGGGCGAAGCCGGCAGGAGCACACCGCCGCCACCACTCTCTCGCCGGAGCAAGCCCTGGCCGAGGCCAAGGAGGACTCCGATGAGCCCCTAGCCACCAAAGCTCCACTCCGCCATAGCTGAGCCCTGCCGTAGCACCCAGGGTAGCTCCGCCACTCACCCCTATCGCTGCCGCGGTGAAACTCGATTCCGGCCGAGCTGCTGTCGAAATTGAGGCCGCCACCGCGCCGGAACCCTCCAGGTACAGTCGTTACGCTGCCCGCGACACTTCTCCCCTCTCTACCCTTTCCTAGCCGCGCCGCCGCATGAAGGCCGTGCCGCTGCCGCACCGGTGAGCCCCTGGCAGCGCTCCGGCCACCGCACGCCTCTTTAGCCACCTCGCTGCCCTCACTAAGCATACACACACGCACACACACACTCCTTTGGGCACAAAACACCCTCTCGGGTGATCCCTGTGCACGGCCGAGCGCCGCCGCCGCACCGGTGACCTGATGTTGTGTCACCAAGCTCCTTCTGGCCACCACTACACCACTCCTAGCTCCGTCGTATCCCCCCGAAGCCGTAGAGCTGCTTGCCATCGCTGGAAACCCCCTGTAGTGGCCGGCGGTGAGAGCTCTGGCGAGTTCCTCTGCACCGCCGCTGCGCCTCGACCCATCTTGGGCGGCACCGTCGCCCGTCGGCTGACGCCGTCCCGCACCAGGTCGCCTACACGCGAGCCCGGGTAACACGGTGTCACCCTGCCGTCCGCCTCCTCTGTCTCGTCCCCGCGTACACCTGGTCCACATGGACCGCAGGCACACGCATGCCACGCCGGCACACCACCCCGGCATGGTCCACCACGTGGATGGCCACGTGTGCGCCGTGTCAGCGTCACGCCAGCCCCTGCCTCCCCGCGCACGCGTCAGCTCCTGGCCCCACCTACCAGTCATTGTTTCCCCTGACTTCTGCTAGATCCACCCGAGCTAGTGCACACCAAGCTCTAGTTAGCCATCTTAGAAATTCCCAAAAATTCACAATAAATCTTAGAGACCCTAAAAACCCTAGAAATGTTGTCTAATTCATTTTGGCACATTTCTAGATACTAGATTTGATTTTGCTCTTTTCAACCTATAGGAAAGTCCCTTTAGTGTACACAAAAACCCACTTTCTCATATCCTTAGTTCCAAAAATTCCACCAAAATTCCTAAAAATAATAGAAGCTCATAGAAACCAAACCCTAACTTAGCCACATGAAATATCATCTTCCTTTACCCTAGATAGCTTAAGCACCCCCTTCTTTAATAGAAAGGTCCATATTTTATGCGACCTATTCGATCGCCTCACATCACGTTCATCACTTTCGATCCTAAGGTCTTGCTCTAGTTTATTAGATCATGTTCTTATCTCTCTAACCTATGCTTGATGATTGCTATGATTAATGGTTGATTTATATTTATACGTATAAATGTGATTCGTCGGAAGATCAAGTTAAGCTTGAGAAGACGATCGAGATCAAGACAAGGAAGCAAGACAACTCTATAGTTTTCTCCCTCTTTGGATTAAGGCAAGTCCCAGCAATACCCCTTGATCATAACTTATCAACTATTTATAAATTAAAACAAACCAAGATATTAAATTGACATGCATTCTGCTTAAAGGACTCGATGATCCCGATCTCGACCCAGTCGATGATCGAGCATCATCCTTAGTTTACTTTTTCACATATATTCATGAAAGAATCTCCGTTAGTAGGGAGAGGTAGATAGAAATAGTTGATAATAAAATGAACCCACTTGAGAAAGTTAGACTCCTTAGGGATGGACATGGGAGTATGGGGATAGCCTCAGTGGAGGATCCTGTCCATGCTTACTCCGGTCAAATAAGGATCAATTCACGAGAAAGTCTTTCCAGTAATTTAGTATGACCATACGTAGCCAAAAAGGCATAGCCTGTCGGGAATGACTCTTTATGTGCGGCCTTGGATCGCACCCCACCATTGAACCTAGTAAACCATCCCAAGGGACCATGGTGGGCAACGAATACGCTGGAGCAGGACCTTCGCAGAGTCCCAGGTCTGGCCGGTACGGGTCATCGGGTATGTTATTTTCATATCCCGAATTTTCTAGGTTTTAAAATTTGGTCCATAAAAATTTCTTTTAAACCCCTAGGACTTAAATGCATTAGATTTAAATTTTACAATCAAGTCCTTCTATTATTCATCACACATCCATATGCATTTGTTTGTGCTAATATTCTTTTCTCACCCCAAAATTTCACTAATTTTTCCTAAGGATATTCTAGTATGAGCTCTAGATCAAAAACACTTCAAATTTGAATTAGAATTCAAATTTGAATTCAAATCTATTCTCAAATCAAATAGAAAAGACTTCAAACCCTAACTGGGCCTTTACCTCACTCAACCCAGCACCAAGCTCCATCCCACCCCCTCCTACTCCTTCTCCTCGTGCGGCCCGTGACCTCCCGCACAGCCCAACTCAGCCTGGCCTTGAAGTCCGCTCCACCACCCCCTTCTCTCCTCCTTCGCGCAACCCGCCTCCCGCTGCACGACCCAGCGTGGCCCAGCAGCCCAGCACACCCCACGCTGACGCAAGACGACGCCATCGTCATCCTCCTCGCGCCGCCGCTACTTTTCCCCTCTCCCGCCGCGCTCATCACCGCAATCCTCCCTCCCCGCCGCCTTTAGCCGTACGCGTGTGCGCGCGTCTGGTCGCCCACACCCTCCCCAAGACAGAAAAACAGTTCGTTTTTCTGCCTCGCACCGCCATCATTGACTTTGCCGCGCCATGGCAGAGCCCCGCCACCGGCATCCCGCACACGCGCCACTCCTCCATGCCCTCTGAAGCTCCACTTGCGCACACGCCGCAATCACCCGACCACCGTAGCATGCCCCGACTGCTCCAGAGAGCCACCGCAATCCCCCCGCTTGATCTCCCTCCCTGCAGTCGTGCTTGCCGACCTGACACGCGCACTGCGGCCGCCTGCACCACCTGCCCCGGCTCAGCCCCTATCCCCATCTCTTCCCCCTCTGCGACCTTATCCGTCGGACGCTGGGTGACGTTGCCATGGCCGCCGCCTCACCCCGGCGGAGCCAAGCCCTCCCTTTCACCCTCCGCCCTATAAAGAGCACCACAGACATCCTCGCACCTCACCTTCACACCTCCCACGGCCCTTCCCTCGCTGGAATAGGAACCTGCCGGAGCACTCCCCCGCCTGAGCGTCGTCGTCCTTCGGGGCCGGCCTACGCTGAAGCTGGGGAGCTCTGCACGACGTAGCCATCACCCCTGTCCTAGCGAGGCTCTGCCCGAACGTGTGTCGAGCTCGCCGTAGCTCCTCATCGCCATAGGACCGCCGCCGCTGAACCCCATTGCCGTCGCGCTGCTCCGCCACGTCCGTGACCTCCGGTGCTGTTCCGCTACCACTCTTAGCCGGTAAGCATTGTTATGCTGCCAAAATTTCCCCAGGTCCCTTAGTCGTAGCGCCGAAGGTGTTCCCCGCCACCGCCGCACCTCCGCCGGACTTGCGCACGCCGCCGTCTTAGCTCCGGCGAGCCGTCATGCTGCCCGAGCACACCCCCGTGCACACTAGGCACTCACACACACACACGCGCTCTGGATTAGGCACAAACCCCCCTTCGGGTGCATTTCCGTCCGCGACTGCGCCAGAGTTCCGCTCCGGCGAGCTGCTGTGCCGCTGCCGCCGGCCACCCCCGTCGACCGCACGCCCCCTCTTGCCTCTGCCCTGCTGCACGCTCACGGCGAGGTCCTACCCCCGCCGGCGAGCCACCACACCGGGAATCGCCGATTCCGGCGAACTCCCCCTGTCCCGTGGTAGCTCCGGCGCCCAAACCCGGGCGGCACCGCTCTCCTGCCCTGCTGGGTACACCCGGTGCACGTGCACCACACACACACACACAGGCCGTCCATGCCAGTAGCCACGCCAGCATCGGCGCACCACGTGGCCGCCACGTTGTTGGCGCTTCTTAACATCACTACTACTGGCGCACTAGCGTGATCGTGTAAGAAACTCCCAGGTACACTGATGAGTGTGAACGAATCCGCAAGCACACAGATACACCGTTGTAGCACTTCTTCCTAGAAGAATGAGTATTCCCAAGGGTATCGAATCCAAAGACGGTAGAGTAACCAGACGAAGGTCTAACCAAGGACACCTAGCTACTACTGAGATAGGTAGGAGTTGAGAAGTACTTTCTTGAAGACCTTAACTCTCGAGATGAATCTGTCCGCTATTAGTCCTCCCCGCGGGGCGTCAACCCACTCTAGCTTTTTAGGGACAAGGAATGTTCTGATAACGGGGCCCTACTCGGTACACAGGCGCGGAGGGTTTCGAAGGGTCCAACAAGCTGTCACCACTGCGGCCTACCTCTATCATTACATGAATGCACTTGGTATTTGTAGGATAACCAGAGTCCAGACACCACGTCTACACTACCGATTACTACTATAGCATGGTTACGTCTGTCGACCCGCTAACAACACTATAGCAACCCATATAAATATGGACTACGAACTAGAGAGAGAACGGCTCAGATCATACTAGTCATCAAGTTACGAAGCAACAAGAAAGGTTTGGATGCGAATGAGATACAACAAACTTACTCAGCTAAACAGGATCAAAGCATGCAAACAGATACTTGAACTGAGGAACTAGCCAAGAACACAAGAACATATCATTCATGCATGAAGTCCACTATAGTCTAAATAAGAAATGTTGAATACTCACTTTGATCTAAATGAAGAACAATGCATCCATGAGGACATCAACTCACTCCTCACTTCTACTCTATCTATCAACTAATCCTAGTCTAGATCTCTACTCAACCGCATTCTACCACATAGAGGTGAGAATCACCTCACATGGGCAGAATTAGAGAGAGGGAGAGAGAGCTACACAAGAGAGAAGTGGAACTTAAGAGCTTAGAAGTGTGTAGGAAATGAGGCCCCTCCCCCTCAAGAGGCCATCTGGCCTGTGCTTTCTCACGGTGGCTTCCATGTGGGCCCTGATGCTTATCCTATGTGCATGCCAAGTTTCCTGGTGATTTGGTTATCAAGTGGGCCCACGGATCCATGTGATGCTGACGTGGCAGCGTGTGATTCATTGAAAGCTCTTCACATGTATTGGTGACATCATGGATCCAGGGGAATCCATGTGGCAGCCCCTCATTGGCCAGAACCTGAGTGCCTTGGATTGGACTGGGATAAATGTATATGGATACTTCCTATTTCTTATGCTAAATACCTGCATTCGAATAGACATCGACACTGGTGAAAGTATTAGTTTAAGCTCCTATTCTAGTGTGGATGTGCATTTCATGTTCCAATTTGCAGGAGTTGACGGCCATGAAAATGGTATTTAACAGCCGTCAGCAACACCCCCACACTTGACCTTTGCTCGTCCTGAGTGAAAGGGAAACAAAACCAAGTGGGTCATGAATACCAAAGAGTTAAGACAAACATAAGAGATATTCCAAGTTATACCTTGCTCCTGTGAACCTTTGTGGATTGACTATCATGTCTCCTTGGGTGATTGAAAAGTAGAACAGCTGTGAGTCAAGTCACTTATGCACCTGATGATAAACACCTTGGGGTTTTGCAAAGCTTTTCATAAACAAAGTTCTTGACAGCTTCCTCATTTGATTCTCTCAGATCACTCAATGTGTATATGTCCTCACCAAGGCATTAGATTGCCTTTCTTCACCCTACTTCTAATGGTGGCTATATGTGGAGCTCAAGGTAGGATAAATGGTAAAGCGCACTTGTATCAAATATATTGCAAAGTCAAAAAACTAGATCCAATAGAGAAAATCAAATCATACAATCAGATCAAGATGTGCACTGGTATGGATATGGTGAGTATGGTAAGGTGGATACTAGGCCCAGAATGGGTGCTAGTTATTACCATCTGGAATGCGGAAAATGATTAACCCCTTTGCATGAGTCTCTCTCTCTCTTTTAAAAACTTGTGAGGGCATGGCTACCCTTCATTGGGTGGACCTTCATATGTCCACAAATTTTTTTATCAGCAGGGGACCTTCATGTGTCCCGATTTTTTTTTCAGACAGCCATGCCTCTTTATAAAGGACTCGAGAGGAGAGAACATCAATGCTTATGGCAGAGTTTAAATTATGAATGGGTGTACAATGCTGATCTCCAGGGTAGAGATTTAGCAAGGGGAATGATGGTGGTGGTGTGCACATACATCTTGATCATGAAAGTAATGAAATGAATCTTCTCAAGGGTCACAGAATTTGATAAAGGTCAAAGTAATAACAAGCAGAATATGAGTATAACGTTTTCAACTGTAAACATCATATGACTTTGGTAGGACGGTGGCATATCAAAGAGGAGCTTTTCCAAGAGGTTTTGTGTTTTCAAAAATAAATAACCCAAGAGAGCTTAGTCATCAGAGCAACATATCATATCAACAAGCCATATCATACTCATCAATTACTTAGATGAACATGCTTGTCCTTAAGACGGTTATGGTTCACAAGCATCAAGATAGATAACAAGGAATAAAACATATGCGAGTCAACTCAGGCATCAAGTAGGCTGGGTGATCTTAGCATCAACATTCGAGTTTTAATTCATATGAGATAGACAAATATGGCTTATAAAACTCAGAAATGAGAGAGTGAGTTGTCGAGATGCAAACCGGCGCTATGCATAGAGGTTGAACCGTGAGAGGCTCTCCACAGGAGCGAGCTCGTGCGGGTCCCGTTCAGGTTCTCTGTAAATGATCGATCGTCTAGCGCGGAGTGCTCACAATGTGTACGTGAGAATGTGTTGTGCCTGTCTCGGGAGAGTTGTGGCTCTCCCCCACACTGTCTCGAACCTAGATGTCCTTCTATAACAAATGACCAAAGTGATAACACACATGTGGTTTGATTGGGTTACATGACCGGTGAGCCAACTTTATTCAAATCCAAATGTTCTAATTTAAAAATTATTAGGCACTTACAAACATGAAAGGAAATAAATGAATGGAAGGGAAATAAATAAAGTAAATAACCTAGACCTAGACTAGCGCCTAATGGAACTAAAGTTGGGGCGAATCCCCACTACTCGGCAAGGATCTGCTCCTCCTCAGCAGCTGCCAGCCTCTTCAACATCCGAGCCATGTCCTCATCCAGCTGGTAGTACTCAAGCCTGAGCTCTTGGTACTCCTTCCTCTGCTTTGCTAGCCCTTCAACTAGCATCTCATGCTCCATGTAAAAATCAGCTAGCTTGAGCACAAGTTTTCCTAATGCTGGTGTCTTCTTAGCATTGTTCTTCCGGATGTCAGCGAGGATCCTAGTGATCTCCCGCTCCCACTGTGGCGGCCTGTGATGAGGTGTATCATAGCCTCCAGTTGCATTCTTCACTCCAAAAATCTTATACCTGATCTGCGGGAATGGAAACTCATCCCACACAGCTTGGTCATACGTGTGACAGAAGGGTTTCTCCATAGCTGTTGAAGTCAGGGCCAACGTAGCGCTCTTCAGGCTTCAACGGTGGACCAGGGGGGTCGTCAAACAACACACGCTTGCACACAACGGTCTTCCCTCCCATGGTGGTCGACCGGGCTGGAAAGGAAGGCGGTGAGGAGGAGCCTCGTCGGGACGACTAAACCGAGGGGTCGGTGCGTCCCTTCCGAGCGCTCTCCACACTCCTGCCCCTTTCGGGAGTCTTGACCTCCAGCGATCCCATCTTCTCATCCAGGTCGTCGAGGTTGACGGGGCGAGAGGAGTTCCCTTCTCCTGGAGCGTAGGGCGAGGCCGCCTTACGGAGGCGTGCGAAACCGAGGTCAGCCATGGATGCGCTAGGGTTGAAGAAGGTGAGGTGGAGGAGATGGGTTCTGCGCGACTCGAAACTCGTCGTGCGGTAGGGAAAGGGTTTCTGGAAGAGGAAGAGGTACGCACGCGAAAGAAGAAGGGAGGCGGCGGCACCTTGGGTTCGGCCGAACTGAGGTTCGGCCGACCCTATTTGGGCCCCTCTGGTCCTCCCCCTTCGCGTGTGGGCTCTAACAGGCACAAGGGCCACAAGCCCAGGTGGATGCCCCGAGATGGAAAGGTGGGCTTTGGCTAAAGCTAGAATAAGGTTGGGGTTGAATAATCAACCTCCACTTTATAATAACTTTGTCTAAGCCACTAGTATAACCATAGGTATTCTGGGGGAACTCGCCCTGACAACATACCTGGTCCATCATAGGTGTAGAAGCTACCAATGGGAATCATGAAGTGTTCACCGTGTTGCCACGATGGTGTTGTCTTTTGTGGACCTTTGCCTGTCTCAGAAATAAAAGGAGTAAGGCAAAGGTCCACAGAAGACAGCACCATCGTGGCAACACGGTGAACACTTCATGATTCCCATTAGTAGCTTCTACACTTATGATGGACCAGGTATGTTGTCAGGGTGAGATCCCCCAGAATACATATGGTTATACTAGTGGCTCAGCCAAAGTTATTATAAAGTAGAGGTTGATTATTCAACCCCAACCTTATCCTAGCTTTAGCCAAAGCCCACCTTTCCATCTCGAGGCATCCACCTGGGCTTGTGGCCTTGGAGCCTGGTTGAGCCCACACGCGAAGGGGGAGGACCAGAGGGGCCCACCTAGGGTCGGCCGAACCCCAGTTCGGTCGAAATCAAGGTGTCGCCGCCTCCTTTCTTCCTTCACATGCGCATCTCTTCCTCCTCCAGAAACCCTTTCCCTATTGCACAATGAGTTTTCGAGTCGTGCAGAACCCATCTCCTCCACCTCACCTTCTTCAACCCAAGCGCATCCATGGCTGACCTCGGTTTCACACGCCTCCGTAAGGCGGCCTCGCCCTACGCTCCAGGAGAAGGGAGCTCCTCTCGCCCCGTCAACCTCGACGACCTGGACGAGAAGATGGGATCGCTGGAGGTCAAGACTCCCAGAAGGGGCAGGAGTGTGTAGAGCGCTCGGAAGGGACACACCGACTCCTCGGTTCAGTCGTCCCGACGAGGCTCCTCACCGCCTTCCTTTCCAGCCCGGCCGACCACCATGGGAGGGAAGACCACTACGTGCAAGCGTGTATTGTTTGATGATCCTCCCGGCCCACCATTGAAGCCTGGAGAATGCTATGTCGGCTCCGACTTCAACAGCTATGGAGAGGCCTTCTGTCACACATACGAGCAGGATGTGTGGGATGAGTTTCCACTCCCGCATACTAGATGCAAGATTTTCGGAGTGAAGACTGCAACTGGAGGCTATGGTACACCTTGTCACAAGTCGCCATAGTGGAAGCGGGACATCATCAGGATCCTCGCTGACATCCGAGGAAATGGTGCTAAGAAGACAACTGCATTAGCGAAGCTGGTACACAAACTACCTGACCTATACATAGACCATGAGAAGCTAGTTGAAGGGCTGGCAAGGCAGAGGGATGAGTACCAGGAGCTTAAGCTTGAGTATCGCTAGCTAGAGGAGGACATGACTCAGAAGCTGCAGATCTGGCAGCTGCTGAGGGGAAGGAGCAGATCCTTGCCGAGTAGTGGGGATTCACCCCAACTTTAGTTCCATTAGGCGCTAGTCTAGGTCTAGGTTATTTTCCCTTTCATTTACTTTATTTATCTCCCTTCCATTCATTTATTTTCTTTCATGTTTGTAAGCGCCTAATAATTTTTAAATTAGAACATTTGGATTTGAATAAAGTTAGCTCATTGGTCATGTAACCCCGTCAAGTCACATGTGTGTTATCACTTTGGTCATTTGTTATAGAAGGACATCTAGGTTCAAGACAGTGTTGGGGAGAGCCGCGACTCTCCCGAGACAGGCACGACACATTCTCACGTACACACTGTGAGCACTCCGCGCTAGACGATCGATCATTTACAGAGAACCTGAACGGGACCCGCACGAGCTCGCTCCTGTGGAGAGCCTCTCACGGTTCAACCTCTATGCATAGCGCCGGTTTGCATCTCGACAACTCACTCTCTCATTTCTGAGTTTTATAAGCCATAGATGTCTATCTCATATGAATTAAAACTCGAATGTTGATGCTAAGATCACCCAGCCTACTTGATGTCTGTGTTGACTCGCATATGTTTTATTCCTCGTTATCTATCTTGATGCTTGTGAACCATTACCGTCTTAAGGACAAGCATGTTGTTCTAAGTAATTGACGAGTATGATATGGCTTGTTGATATGATATGATATGTTGCTCTGATGACTAAGCTCTCTTGGGTTTTTTATTTTTGAAAACACAAAACCTCTTGGAAAAGCTCCTCTTTGATATCCCACCGTCTTGCCAAAGCCATTGATGTTTACAGTTGAAAACCTTATACTCATATGCTGCTTGTTATTACTTTGAGCTTTGTCAAATTTTGTGACCCTTGAGAAGATTCTTTTCATTACTCTCATTATCAAGATGTATGTGCACACCACCACCATCATCCCCCTTGCTAAATCCCTACCCTGGAGATCAGCATTGTACACCCATCTATGATTTAAACTCTGCCATAAGCATTGATGTTCTCTCCTCTCGAGTCCTTCATAAAGAGGGATGGCTGTCTGAATAAAAAAATCGGGACACATGAAGGTCCCCTGCTGAAAAAAAATTGTGGACACATGAAGGTCCACCTAAAGAAGGGTAGTCATGCCCTCATAGGTTTTTAAAAGAGAGAGACTCATGCAAAGGAGTTAATCATTTTCTGTATTTTAGATGGTAATAACTAGTACCTACTCTGGGGCTAGTGTCCACCTTACCATACTCACCATTTCCATACCAGTGCACACCTTGATGTGATTGTATGATTTGATTTTCTCTATTGGATCCAGTTTTTGACTTTGCAATATATTTGATACAAGTGTGCTTTACCCTTTATCCTACCTTGAGCTCCACATATAGCCACCATTAGAAGTAGGGTGAAGAAAGGCAATCTGATGCCTTGGTGAGGACATATACACATTAAGTGATCTGAGAGAATCAAATGAGGAAGCTGTCAAGAGATTTGCTTATGAAAAACTTTGCAAAACCCCAAGGTGTTTATCATCAGGTGCATAAGTAACTTGATTCACAGCTGTTCTACTTTTCAATCACCCAAGAAGACAAGATAGACAATCCACAAAGGTACACTGGAGCAAGGTATGACTTGGAATATCTCATATGTTTGTCTTAACTCTTTGGTATTCATGATCCACTTGGCTTTATTTCCTCTTCACTCGGGACGAGTAAAGGTCAAGTGTGGAGGTGTTGTTGATGGCTGTTAAGTACCATTTTCATGGCCGTCAACTCCTGCAAATTGGAACATGAAATGCACATCCACACTAGAATAGGAGCTTAAACTAATACTTTCCACCAGTGTCGATGTCTATTCGAATGCAGGTATTTAGCATAAGAAATGGGAAGAATCCATATACATTTACCTCACTCCAATCCAAGGCACTCAGGTTCTGGCTAATGAGGGGCTGCCACATGGATTCTCCTGGATCCATGATGTCACCAATCCATGTGAAGAGCTTTCAACGAATCACACGCTACCATGTCAGCATCATATGGATCCATGGGCCCACTTTGCTAACCAAATCACCAGGAAACTTGTCATGCACGGAGGATAAGCATCAGGGCCCACATGGAAGCCACTCCGAGGAAGCATAGGCCAGATGGCCACCCGAGGGTTTCGGCCGACCCTAGCATCGGCTGAACCGACCTAGGGTCGGTTGATCCCCCGCCTTCCACGTGTCATCTTCCCATTGGTCCTTGGCTGCATCTCGGGGTGTTTTGGAGCACTTTGAGCCTCGGAGCAAGCCACCCCCTTGCCTATAAATAGAAGGGGAGGGGCCTCATTTCCAACACACTTCCAAGCTCTCAAGTCTCCACTTCTCTCTTGTGTAGCTCTCTCTCCCTCTCTCCAATTCTGCCCATGTGAGGTGATTCTCACTTCTATGTTGTAGAATGGGGTTGAGTAGAGATCTAGACTAGGATTAGTTGATAGATAGAGTAGAAGTGAGGAGTGAGTTGATGTCCTCATGGATGCATTGTTCTACATTTAGATCAAAGTGAGTATTCGACATTTCTTAATTAGACTATAGTGGACTTCATGCATGAATGATATGTTCTTGTGTTCTTGGCTCGTTCATAGTTTAGAGGCTTGTGTTCTTCGTGACACAAGGCTTTGATCCTTTAGAGCTAGTTCCTCAGTTCAAGTATGTGTTTGCATGCTTTGATATTGTTTAGCTGAGTAAGTTTGTTGTATCTCGTTCGCATCCAAACCTTTCTTGTTGCTTCGTAACTTGATTACTAGTATGATCTGAGCCGTTCTCTCTCTAGTTCGTAGTCCCGTATTTATACGGGTTGCTATAGTGTTGTTAGCAGGTCGACAGACGTAACCGTGCTATAGTAGTTATCGGGATTGTAGATGTGGTGTCTGGACTCTGGTTATCGTACGAATACCAAGTGCATTCGCGTAACGATAGAGGTAGGCCGCAGTGGTGACAACCTGTTGGACCCTTTGAAACCCTCCGCGCATGTGTACCGAGTAGGGCCCCGTTGCCAGAACATTCCTTGTCCCTAAAAAGCTAGAGTGGGTTGGCGGCCCACGGGGAGGACTAATAGCAGAGAGATCCTTCTCGAGAGTTAAGCTCCTCAAGAAAGTACTTCTCAACTCCTACCTATCTCAGTATAGCTAGGTGTCCTTGGGTAGACCTTCGTCCGTTTACTCTCCCGTCCTTGGAACGAAACCCTTCGAGAATACTCATTCTCCTAGGGAGAAGTGCTACAACGGTGTAACCGTGCGCTTGCTGATTCCTTCGCACTCGTCATTGTACCCGGGAGTTTCTTACACGCTCACGCTACCCCGACGCCTAGTGGTGACGTTAAGAAACGCCAACAGGGTGTTTGGATCCAGGGGCTAAATTTTGGCACATGTCATATCGAATTTTATGATACTAATTAGGGGGACTGAATATCATCTAATTATAAACTAGTTACATAGTTGGAGGCTAACTCACCAGATGAATATATTAAGCCTATTAATCCATGATTAACACATGTTCACTGTAGTACCACATTGTCAAATCATCGTCTAATTAGACGTAATAGATTCGTCTCGCAAATTAGCCTCCGTCTATAAATTAGTTTGGTAATTAATCTTTTAATACCATTAATTAGCATCCACATGTGGTAAAGTTTAGAAAAGAGTATCCAAACACCCTCTTAAACTTGCTTTGGATTGCCAACTTTAAAATCTTATCTCTATATAATATTAAAGGGTCGTTGTTTCCGTCAATCTACCATGGCTGTTTTGCAAAAAAAGTCCCTCCACTTTTTCCTAATCAACCCACAACCCTATAAATTCAGCATGTCTCCTAAATACTTTCGTCTGTCGTCCGTTCGGCTGCCGTTAACAGCTCCATGTGAGCCTATTTCGTCTAACTCATTCTTCATGTCTACTACCCGTCAAAACATAACTCGATCTTCCTATCATCATCCTAGCCTTCCATAAGTTCGTGCCACGAACTATGCTCACGATCTGACATATAAATCCACACGGCAGCCGGCCGAGCAAAAGAATTCCCTCAAGGCAGCCACACCATCGAAGTGTTGATCTGTGTGCAATTTTTTTTGCCTTCACCGCACCACACGTCGAATTGCTGCTTTGCAACAAGCAGTGTCAGACCGAACGTGATGCTACCCCTCGCGTGCTGAGTCGAGCATAGCATTGTCATCCTTGCCATGTTAGCAGGTTGCGGATGACAGTGGCACAATCGGGGCGACGACAGTGGTGCGACAGGGAAACATGATTCCTTCGACGGCGGCACAGCCAGGTGGTCTGATCGAATCGTGACGTCGGTGTTGTTTCGGTGACCTGGATGTAAGTTGAGCACGAGGGTGACTTAGGTTTTGTTTGTGAGGAGGCGAATGCAGTGTTGTTGTTCGGCCACAAGGTGGATGCAAGGGAGGCATGGTCGTTCAGGGGTTTGGGGTGTCATTAGATGGCGATTGATGCAATCACGAACAATCTCCGATCCTTTTTTGACACACAGTCGGGCGTCGAAGCGAAAAGCGCTGAGTTATTTTGTCATGTTTGTTCGGCTAGGAGTAGGTAAATATTGTTTTTTGTTTCCATTGCAACAGGCATAATACGCATTTCATTGACAAGTGGGCACTCAAGCAGTAGTATATATCATTGATATGTAGAGTAATCTTGATTCGTTTAAGTTGGGGAGGCCTTTTTCGACACACAGTCGGGCGTCGAAGCGAAAGGCACTGAGTTATTTTGTCATGTTTGTTCAGCTAGGAGTAGGTAAAGATTGTTTTTTCTTTCCGTTGCAACAGGCATAATACGCATGTCGTCATTGATAAGTGTGCATTCAAGCAGTAGTATTGATATGTAGAGTAATCTTGATTCGTTTAAGTTGGGAAGGCGCGTGGCCAGTGTGGATATGACATAGCCAAGTAAAGTGAGGCCGGGGTGGATGATGGCGGATGAGATTGGGGTGGTGCGGGTATTACAGGGAGGCTACAAAAGGCAGGGAATACGACGTGATCGAGACGGACAAGGTCGGGCAGACAACATGCGCGACGGGATGACGATGCAATCGGGTAAGGCGAGGTTAGGCAGACGACAGTGAGGCCATGACAGTGCAAACAATAGTGAGGTTTAGGAGGCATGGAATGCGAGCTCGTGCATACCATGGTGAGGTTCGAGAGGTGCGACCAATGGCACATAGTGAGGTTGGGGTGGCGTGAGCGCGATGAGGATGACGGCAAGATAGGGAAGCTGCGAGGGCTGCGGAGCGATGATGCCACCGGATAGACAACAGAGAGACGAGTAATATTTTCTCTCGTGCAACGCGTGAGCATAATTGTTAGTTCCTAAAAAAACTTCGACATGTTTGTTTCCACATCTGCAAATTGCTAGAAATATCAATGTGTAGAGTACTTTTGATTATAAATTTTGATCGAAATTAACCCAACAAGACCTACTTATCTCAACTCTTCGAAGTCGGTATTGTAGTAACTACATGACTACTCTCCTTTGGGAATTGGATTATACTAATATGAACGTGCTCGTGCAGTGGACATATTAGCTTTGAATAATACATGTAACCCTGGTCGTAGGCCCTCCAAACACCATATAGATCCAAAAACACCAGCATTCAAAATTTACTTGTATCCTTTTGGATAGGAAGATTTGTTAGAACAACAAAGCTCATACCCAAGAGTAAATTTAATAATATCAGTATTGTATGTATACATATTGATGGCTAAACTTTAAGAGTTTGATGGAAGACGAACCCATCACGGATTAAATAGTTTTTTCTAGTGCTATAACTACAGTTTCTAATTAATTAGCCAAGACAAAAGCATACAGCTTGTGGTTGCACTATTTTCCTGGGTTATCGCTCCATGTTTCAATTAATGCATGATATTCTTGTATTAACAAGAGCTACAACATAAAAATAAAGCCAAGTTCATCATTATTGTTCATTAGAACTATCATAACCCAAGTAATGTTGCTAAGCATGCTACCCAACATAAACATAAACCAAAGTAAACAATGAATAATTACAAAGGCTAGACAAACCTAATAGGATCCATTAATATTAAATGCAGAGAAATTCAAAAGCAATTAAATAAAGCTACTGGGACAAAAGTACAAAGACACACTTGCCTTTCTCCGAAAAATAGACGCACAAATTATCTTCAGCCCTTGCTCTTCAAAAACACTTGAACAATGTTCCTTCTACTCGCATTAATAATCATCGGGAACAAACATACAAAGCAAACATACAAGTACAACTAAGAACCATATATCAATCAAAATTAAGAAAAACTTTAAAAAACGTACTAAAGGATAGAGCTGAATTTTGCTGGGAACATGTGAATGCAAGAAATGCTGAAATCAGAATTGAAACAAGAAAAGTATATAGAAAGAAGCTCACATTGTAAACGCGGTGGTAGCGCGGCAACAAGCAGATCTTCTCGGCGATAGTACATCGGCCGGCGCGGCGCAAAGCAGAGGGGCAACGCCCGCAGTAAAGAAAAAAGAACAGCACAAGGTCCTGATGGCTCGACTAGCAAGCAGCGGCAGCAGGGAACGAACATGGACAGACGAGAGAGAGAAAGCCGAGGGGAACATTGAGAAAACCTCACCGTGGAGCTACCAAGGCAGACGAGACGGTGCAGAGGCCAGGGTGGAGCAGATCGATGGGGCCATGGGGGTGAGAAACGGCTCGGCCGATGACCTTCGTGCCGGCGTTGACGACGTCGATCGTTGTCAGACAAGGCATTGCTATTTCAGTTCGTCAGTCAAGTGAATGGGAATATAACGGTTCATCAAGACGCTGGTGACCGTCCATCGCTCGATCTACAGCTAAAGGCAGTTATTTTTCTTACCGTTGTCGAACTGACTAGAGTTAAAACTCTTTACCGCCGGCTTCTGTTATAAGCCATGGCTCTGCTGTAATCGAGTAAGGGGAATTGAACTAGGGTTGAACCCAAATAGTAGTAGTAGTAGTTCGTGCTCGCCGCCGTCTCCTTGGCCGCCGGCGAACCGAACTGGACCTCAGAACCTTTGTTGATTTCCAATATAGTTTCATTCCCTGGTTCTGTCAGTTGTTTTCCCCTCTCTGTTCTTCAGTTCGTCACTTTTTCTTTGTTCTGATCATAGTAGATCGTTTAGATCCTGACAATTGGTAATCAGAGCCAGCGATCCTCGGCGAGATCCACTCGCTTCCAGAGCCAGTCTCCCGGAGTTCGTCCGATCGGCGCGGTGGATAGGTGGTTGCGGCTCACCCGTGTAAATCCCCACCCACCCACCCGATTCCGGGGGGAAATCCCCAAATTCCTCACAATTAGCTGTCGATTTCTTGCCAACAAGGGTTGCAAGGCATCTGTCCTTGTGTAAAATTCCGTGTGTTGGCTAAAGAATCCGATCCAGCGGTGGCGTTCGGAGGGAGACGCTCTTTGGGAAAGGTTGCAGACCACATGTTTGTGTAAAATCCCAGACCCAAATCTGCGTCTCAGGCGGCGATGCATAGCCTTGTGGGTCTAATTGGGGTGAGCTTGTCTCAAACCAAATCCACAAGCGGAGAAGATGGTGAATACCGAAGGAAATGGTTCAGGGAACCAGCAGCTCTACGCTACAGCAGTGGAAGTGAATGGCATTCGCAATACTCTTGATGAGTTCATGAAGACTCAGGAAGCTCAGAACAAGTCGATGAACAGTTCACTGGAAAGGCTGCTGAAGTTAGCTGAGAGTTCTGGAGCCAAACCCTAAGAAATATTTCCTGAAGATAAGGGCTCATCAGTTAAGGGTAAGACCACCACCCCTAATTATATGATTCCACAGTTGAGACGACCTGAAGGGTATAGGCCAGATCCTAATGCAGCAAAGAAGGTGAATTTTGCATCATCTTCCAGTACTATGGCACACAAACCTTGAACCCAAAATACCACTAGTTATCATAACTGGTCTCAAGATGGTCAATATGAAGGAGAGGATTACACAGAGTATGATGAGGGGGAAGAGTACTCTGACCACCCATGGAACTTACATGATCATGAAGAACCATTCCACAAACAGCCATACACACCACCACTACCAAATTCCAATCCAAACCCACCACCCAACCCACCACCACACCCTACACCCACTCCTTACAACCATACCATCCCAAATAACCATCTTAGCACTATAGTGAACCACCAATCCTATGCAAATCAAAACCCTACCTATAAAGACAGACAGCCCAATTACTATACCAATAGATACCACCATTATCCAAATAACAACCAAAACCTCAATTACCACCAACCCCCTGCCTACAACTACAACAACCAATTATACCATCAGCATAAAGCTATTGCTAGAGGTCCCAAGCTCAATTTCCCAGAATTCAGTGGAGAAGACTCAGATGGGTGGTTAAGAAAAGATGAAAAGTACTTTGAGATGATTGGTGTTCCAAATGAAGAGAGAGTCAAGATTGTTGTAATGTATGTCACTGGGAAGGCTGAATTTTGGTGGAGGGGCACTTGTTGCAATGCAAACACATTACCATGGCATCATTTTTGTAGAATGGTCACATATAGATTTAATTTGTCCTCTGAATATGAAATTGTTGGTCAATTCCATAATCTGAAACAAGTTGGGTCCGTGACTGACTATGTTGATAGATTTGAAGAGATGGTCAGTATGGTTAAAAGGCACAATCCATCACTATCTGATAATTACTTCATCAGTAGTTTTGTCTCTGGATTGAAGGATCAGATCCAATGCCACCTTCAGTGCCATAAGCCAACCTCTCTCTCACAAGCCTACTGGTTTGCAAAAAGGTTGGAACAGCCTACCTCAAGTTTCAGGAAGTACAATGCATACACCCCACAACCTAGAACAGTAAAGCCAGAAGTCAAAGAGATGAAGGATAAACCTTTACTTGCTCAAACTCTTGCTGAACTAAAAGCAGCTGGGAAATGTTTTAAATGTAGAGAGCCATGGGTACCTGGCCACTCCAAACTCTACAAAGCCAAGCAAATATATTCTGTTATCTTGGTAGAAAATGAGGAAGGCACAGAAGAAGTAGCTGTAATAGAGGATGTGGATCCTGCAGAAGAACCACAGCAACCTAAAGAGCTCAAGGTCTACAAGTTGTCAGTTCAAGCCTTGACTGGCACCCCTTCGGCCCTTCCAGAGTGGGTACTTTCACCTTGAAACTCAAGATCAATGGCCAAATGGCTACTGCATTAGTAGATAGTGGCAGTGATGCTTCTTTCATCAACTCTAAATTTGCCATTAAAACCAAGTGTCTTATCACTGATGTGGAACCTATCAAAGTGGCAGCTGCTCACGGGCAAGTGGTATTCAGTTCTACTGCATGCACAGATTGTTCTTATGTCATTCAAGGCCACCATTACCGCTCAGATTTTAGGCTCTATGAACTCAAGGGCTATGACATAATATTGGGAGCTGATTGGATTTACAGACATAGTCCAGTTGGTTTGGACTTAAGAAGAAGAGAGTTTTCCATTACCAAGGAAGGGCAAGAACTAGTGACTTTTATTGATGAAACTGTCACTGATCACAGTCAAGTAATTGGCACCAGAAAGTTTCACAAATTGCTGAAGAAAAAGGCCATTGGTGCAGTTATTATCTTGAACAACTCCAGCAAATCAAGCACTGATAAAGCACCAGACATTCCAGTTGAAGTGGCACAGCTGTTATCTGAATATGCTGATATCTTTCAGGAGCCTGTCCAACTGCCCCCACCAAGATCTGTAGATCACTCAATCCCACTCATACACGAGACAAAACCAATAAACCAGAGGCCCTACAGACTCCCATATCACAAGAAGAATGCAATGGAAACATTAATTCAGCAGTTATTGCAGGCCAACATGATACAACCTAGCAAAAGTCCTTATTCTTCCCCTGTCATATTGGTTAAAAATAAGGATGGCACATGGAGGCTATGTGTGGACTACAGACAGCTTAACTCCAATACTGTCAAAAACAAGTACCCCATACCAATTATTGAAGATTTGTTGGATGAATTGTTAGGAGCAAAAGTGTTCTTCAAAATTGATTTGAGGTCAGGTTATCATCAAATTCGCATGAAGCCTGAGGATATTCAGAAAACTGCATTCTCTACTCATTTAGGGCATTATGAATATTTGGTCATGCCATTTGGGCTCACTAATGCCCCTGCCACATTTTAAACCTTGATGAATACAGTGTTGGTAGACTTCCTCAGAAGATTTGCATTAGTTTTCTTTGATGACATTCTGGTGTACAACACTTCCATGGATGAGCACATCAAGCATTTGAGAGTTGTCCATCAAGTACTAAGAGAGAATCAGCTACATGCTAAGCTGAGCAAGTGCTATTTTGCCCAAACAGAAATAGAGTATTTGGGTCATGTTATCAATGAACATGGAGTTGCAACTGAACCTTCCAAACTTTCTATTATTCAGAAATGGCCTCCTCCCAAGAATGTTACAGAACTCAGGGCATTTTTAGGGATGACTGGATACTATAGAAGGTTCATTAAAGGCTATGGTATTATTTGCAAACCATTGTTTAATGCCCTAAAGAAAGATGCTTTCCTTTGGAACAATGATCAAGCTCAGGCATTTGCACAACTTAAAGATCTCATGTCTGCTCCACCTGTGCTAGCTCTCCCAGATTTTACAAAGCCTTTTATTCTAGAAACTGATGCAAGTGCTACAGGCATAGGAGCTGTGTTAATGCAGAATGGGAGACCAATTGTCTTTCTTAGCAAAGATTAGGCCCAAAAGTAATGGCTTGTTCAACTTATGAAAAAGAGGCAATTGCAATACTGGAAGCCTTGAAGAAATGGAAACATTATTTTGCTAGTTCCTCAGTTCTTATTAGAACTGATCAACAAAGTTTGAAATACATACAAGATCAGAGACTGCTTGAAGGAATTCAACACAAACTTCTCATTAAACTCTTGGGTTTCAATTACAAAGTGGGGTAAAAAAAGGGAAGAGAAAACAAGGTGGCAGATGCCTTATCTAGAACAACACACTCTACTCAAATATTGGCCATTTCAACTGCTATTCCTGTCTGGATGGAGCAGGTGCAGGAGAGTTATGTAGATGACCCCAAGTGCTTGGAGCTTTTAGCTAAGTTGAGTATAGATGATCAAGCAGTTCCCAATTTTACCCTGCAGAATGGCATACTCAGGTTTAAAGGAAAAATTGTGATTGGTACACAGACACAACTTCAGACAGACTTGATAGCAAGCTTCCACAAATCAGCCTTAGGGGGTCATTCTGGGGAGAGAGCAACAACAAAACGCTTACAGCTGGTCTTCTACTGGCCAAGAATGCAACAACACATTAAGGACTACATCTCTAAATGTCCAATCTGTCAGAAGAACAAGGCTGAGCATACACCCTACCCAGGGCTATTGGCACCATTGCCAATACCGAAAACTGCTTGGACTCATGTGTCCATGAATTTTGTAGAGGGCTTACCATCATCTGAGGGTAAAAATGTGATTCTAGTTGTGGTTGACAGATTATCCAAATATGCTCATTTCATTGCCTTGAGTCATCCCTACACAGCCCAAGATGTGGTGAATCTGTACATGGAAAATGTATACAAGTTACATGGTCTTCCAAAGGTGATAGTAACAGATAGAGATCCAATATTCACCAGTTCCATTTGGCAACCATTGTTCAAAAATTTGAAGGTGGAATTGCACTTATCTTCTGCATACCACCCACAGACAGATGGGCAAACTGAAAGAGTCAATCAATGCTTGGAAAATTATTTGAGGTGCATGTGTTTTACTAGTCCAAAAAGATGGTTCCATTGGCTTTCACCGGCAGAATGGTGGTATAACACCTCTTACCACACCTCCCTAAATATGACCCCATTTCAGGCATTATATGGATTTCCACCTCCACAAGTGGCTGAGGACATCATCCCTGACTGCCCAGATTTGATAGTCCAAGAGCAATTAAGAAACAGACAAGTAGCCTTACAAACCATCAAGGACAATTTGACAAAGGCTCAAGCTAGAATCAAGAATCAGGCAGATAAAAACAGAAGTGACAGGGAATTCAGTATCGGTGATATGGTCTATCTTAAGATCCAACCTTACAGGCACACCTCTCTTAGTGCTCACATATGCCTGAAACTTCACTCTAAGTTCTATGGTCCTTACAGAGTATTGGCTCGAATTGGCAAAGCAGCTTACAAGTTACTCTTGCCTGAAGGATGTCAACTTCATGACACTTTTCATGTCAGCCAGCTCAAGAAACATATTGGTCCATCAGTGGTTCCTAGCCAAGACTTGCCACTAGTTGATGCCAAAGGGACAATCAAAGTAGCACCAGCTGAAATCCTTGAAAGAAGAATGATACCACGCAACAATGAGCCGGTAATACAGTGGTTGATCAAGGGGATGAATCTGCCTGAAGCTGACGCCACATGGGAAGACGCTGATTTCATCCGCAAGATTTTTCCTTCTTTCCATCCTTGAGGACAAGGATGTTAAGGAGGGGGCATTGTCAGACAAGGCATTGCTATTTCAGTTCGTCAGTCAATTGAATGGGCATATAACGGTTCGTCAAGACGCTGGTGACTGTCCATCGCTCGATCTACAGCTGAAGGCAGTTACTGTTATTTTTCTTACCGTTGTCGAACTGACTACAATTAAAACTCTTTACCGCCGGCTTCTGTTATAAGCCATGGCTCTGCTGTAATCGAGTATGGGGAATTGAACTGGGGTTGAACCCTAATAGTAGTAGTCGTAGTTCGTGCTCGCCGCCGTCTCCTTGGCCGCCGGCGAACCGAACTGGACCTCAGAACCTTTGTTGATTTCCAATATAGTTTCATTCCCTGGTTCTGTCAGTTGTTTTCCCCTCTCTGTTCTTCAGTTCGTCACTTTTTCCTTGTTCTGGTCATAGTAGATCGTTTAGATCCTGACAATCGTGCGGTGCATCGGTGACGAGGTCAGCGGGAGGTCCTTCTGACAAAAGGGGATGCTCCAGGTCCTAACAGATCGGTACGAATCTTGGCCTCAGATCGATCTCGAAGACGTACGGGTCGGGGAAAACTACGCAGCTTGTCCCTTGCACGGTGGCGGCAGCGCAAAACGCACCAGGATGGGCGAGGCTAGGGCGCTAGGTGGAGGCAGGAGCTCACGGCGGCGCGGCGCGGCGACGGGGAGCGCGGCATCAGGGTTCAAGGGCGCACGACGCCGGGGCTCGCCTTAAATAGCGTCCTGCCGTGTCCGTGGTGGTTGACACGAGCAGTGGCGAACGTACGTTGGGCCCAGATGGCAGAAAGCTGGGCCCGAGGTTGGGCCAGTGGCCACAGTCGGAGTGAATCGAGCCCACGAGCTCGGCCCATAGAAACGGATAGATTTAGATTTAGCATTTTCGTAAATATTTTCAGTGTAAAAAAATCTAGAAAGTCAAGGCAATGTTTTTAGTGCAAGAAAAATGATTAGAAATTTCCCAAAATTATAGGGAAAATCCCAAAGATTGTTTGGGACATGATGAATCCAAATAAATTACTTGGAGATCATGGAAAGACTCCTGTCACCCTCTCAAAAATTGGATTACGTTCTAGAAAAGAAATGTGAGAATAAATTCTAGAAAATACTAGAAATTTGTCAGAGGAACCTAGTCTTAAATGCATTCTAAAACCTTTTGTCACTCATGAAACACCAAATGCATTGGCATGAACACAATACACGCACAGAAATATTTTATTTAATTCAGAAATACAATCAATTGTTTTTCTTATGCCAAATTTCATGTCAAGAAAATAAATTTTGAAACTTTTTTCAATTATGAAAAAAATCATTGTTTGAGTGTTTTGTATCGCATTCAGAAATCCAAAAATTTTAGAGTGTGACATACCACCCAAAGTTTAAAAACAGAAATAAAATAAAAAGTCTCAGAAAAGTACTCACAATATTAAATGTTAGCGTTGCAAAAATAAATGCAAAATAAAAAAGTACTTATAATTACTTCCGGTGCTGGAGTGGTGTAGCTATTTCTGCAGTGAAAGTTTTCATTCTATACCGACGGCCCATATTGCTCTCAATCTTTAGAGAATGCATTGCACAGCCACTTGGCTTTGGCCTCCCAACTTCTTTATGCTACTTTCTTAATATCTTTCATGATTGAACTAAATTCTGACAAGTCAAAACCTTCTGGATCATACCTAACTTCTTCTGATCAATAAAACAAATGGACACGAACTATCGCTGACATGCCTTAGATCATACAGTGCAACGACCACTATTAATAACTAACCTAAGCTTAACTACACTAGATCTAGAGATTCAGAACTACACTACTTTGAATAAATACAGTAAATCATAACTGTACTACTTGAAGTACATCTAATGAAACAGGACTATGACATATAATCAATTAGATCTACGAAATCTAGTGAAATAAAACTACACTACTTGCAATAAGTCCACTGAATCATAACTACAGAGAGAGTTGAAATCGGCATAATACATGAAATAAGAGATCCGGTAGAGCTTCACTACTTCTTCCACCACCTCCACCTCACCCCCTTCCTTCTCCTCTCCACCCTCTCTTTCTTTTTTTTCTAAATTTTTATGGGAATTCCTGGGAAATTTCAAGCTTTTATAGAGGTGAGGGACCGAACCGCGGTTCAAACGGCGGTTGCATGCGGCAACCGCCGTTTCAAGCGGCAATTGGGCCAACCACCCTTTCCAACGGCGGTTGCAGCCTAGACCGCAGTGCCAGCAGTCAACCACCGTTTCCAATGACGGTTGCAGCCAGGGGCTCGCCTGCGTAGGGCAGCCACCAATTTTTACCAGCGATTGCTGCAACTGCCAGTTTAAATGGCGGCTGATGCGGCAATCCCTGTTTGAAACGGCGGCTACTCAGCCTGGGCATTCGGTAAATACCGAACCGATCGGTTCGGTTCTTCGGTACCTATGTAAATTTGGTTCCTGCGAAATCGGTACCGATCGGTTCCTAAAAAACTCGGTACCGAGGGTATTCGGTATCGGTAAATTCGGTTCGGTTCCGGTATTTACCGAACAGTACCGAATTGATCCCAAAGAAGATGTAATAGCATGTTCAAAAACTAATTTTGACATGATTTCATAGATAATAATAGTGCAAAATACAAATACATATAAAAGTCCACATGACTATAAGTGTGAGTGCCAAAATTACATAATATAATAGTACAATTAATAATATAATAACACTTAAACTTATGAAATTTCAGGTAATTTCGGTAAGTTCGATTCGGTTTCGGTATTTACCTCGGTACTTTGGTTCCTGAAAACTCGGAACCGAACATGGAACCAAATATTTCGGTTTCGGTAAATTTTAGTTCGGTTCTCGATAATTTCGATTCAGTTCTCGGTATTTTGTGCACAGGCTGAGCGGCTACCGCCGTTCAAATGGCGGCGGTAGTATAATTTTGACAATCAGGCATTTATTTTTGAAAAAACACGAAAAAAATAAATATAGAAAAAAATTCGAAGGATACGTAGCCAATCCTTGGTTTAAATAAAACTTGTTTTTTCAATTACTGCGTTCATATGCCAAGTGAAAATGAATGGGTTTATTTGGGGTGATTCATCCATATTTTATTTTAAAATAATATTCACCGTGCGCCATTGGCCCATTATCACGCATCACGCGTTGGAACATTGGTCGACGAAAAGTACTTAGACTATCTCCAGCAGTTGCGCATCTGCAAAAAGCACCAATATGCAGCACGGGAGAGGAGAATCCCGTGCTGCAAAAGAGGAGGGCCTCCAGCAGTGTTCCCCACCCTTCGCGCATCGACACAGGCAGTTGTGCTCCCGCCGGCGTCGGGAACGAGTGGGTGGTGGCCGAAGGCAGAGGAGCGAGGCGAAGATCGAGCGGGCAGTGGCCGCAGCGGCGTAGCTCGTGGAGGCGTCGGCGTTGGAGGAGAGGCGTGGTGGATCTCCAGCAGGCGTCGGCGGCCTCCTCGCTGTCCCCGCCTGCGCCGCGAGCCTCGATCTGCGGGTGGATGGCTCGAGCACGCGAATCGCCTGCGCCGTGGCGTCGTCCTCCACCAAGGCGCCGTCGTCCTCCTCGAGGCGGATCTGCGCAGAGGAAGGAGGCGGATCTGCACCGTCTTCCTCCTCGAGCCGGCACCCTGGATCAGCGCAAAGGAAGGAGGCGGGAGGAGGCCGCGAATCGACGGCGAGGAAGACGGGCGGTGGCGGAGCGGCCGGGCGGAGGCGGCGCTAGAGGAGAGAGCGCAAGCGGCGAGGGCGCCGAAGCTCCACCGCGGCCGGTCGCGGGGTGGACGACGGCGGAAGCTCCACCTACTCCGGCGACAAGTAGGTCACGCGCTCCGCCAGGGGGGGCAAGCGGCGGAGGGCGAACGGCTGCCAGCCCCCGATGAGCTCCGCCCTGAGAGGCCAAGCAGTGGCGCGCCCCCGGCGAGCTCCACCCAGGGAGGCCAAGCGGCGACGGGCGAGCGGCGGCGCGCCCCCGACAGACTACGCCCAGGGAGGCTCGGCCCCGCCCGGCGCGGCGTGGATCGAGGACGAGCGGGTCTGCGGCGTGGATCGAGGACGAGCGAGCGGGTCTGCGTCGTGCGGGAGCGAGCATGAGAGAGAGAGAAAGCGGTTGGGCTGCAGATCCCCCCAGGAATGCGCGAGCGGGGAGGGCTTGCTGCATTTTGCAGCTGCCTTTGCGGCAACCGCTGGAGCCGCTACAGTGGCTCCAGGATCTGCAAACCCCGGTTGCAGCACGGGTTGCAGAGACTGCTGGAGACAGTCTTACGCTCCTCCGTCCGTGTATTAGTATTGTTTAGTACCGTATTGCTTTGTTCGTGCCAAGGAATCATGTCCAAATATGCAGTTCGTAGCCCACGTCCAGGGTTGGAGGAGGGGTTGGACAGGCTTGAGCGCGCGTCTGCCGCCGACGGCCGCAACGGGTTTCCCGCCTGTTTGCAGGCCCATTGCTGGCTGGGGCGTTGTGCTCGCCCCACCCACCACTCCTTTCAACTCTTTTGTTTTTGTTGTAAAAAAAACTCTTTTGTTTTACACATTTCTAATCCTCTATTTCTATCTCCATTTTTGGCATTTTGCTGCGTCTTTTAATTTATTTTTTCGAGTGCATAAGGCCATTCTTTTCACCATCAATAAAAATAATGTGTCACATGAGAAAATGATAATGTGACGGGGAGATGTGATTGGTTTAATATGGGGCTGCGTCTCTTAATTTGTTTTTCGAGTGCATAAGGCCATTCTTTTCACCATCAATAAAAATAATGTGTCACGTGAGAAAATGATGATGTGACGGGGAGATGTGATTGGTTTAATATGAGGTGGCCATTTATGTATTATACTATTATGTATTTGCACATAAGCAGTGGCGGATCCACAATTTGGAAGGAGGGGATGGATTTTCTCATTCTTCTTTCTTTTCCTCCTTTCTCTTCTTATTCATCCTTCTGTTGTGCACACTTATACAAGAAGAAACCGTTCAGGCGCATGAGGGCATGAGTTGTTAGTTATTAGAGTTTAAACCTGGTGTTTGCAATCATGTGTGCGCGCGCGTGCGAGTCAGTTGCTTGGATTAGGAGTATAAGTCTAAAACTCTAGTAGTGTACAGGTTAACTGGAGATTGATTTCAATCTCTCTGGTTCACTCAGCAGTTGTTTCAGTAAAGCTCCAGTTCCTCTGTTTTCCCGGTGGTCTCCCTGTGCTGCTCACGCCTACGCCGGCTGCCAGGACGGCGCCGCGCGGCCGCCACCGCCGGGAGCCAAGTCCCCATCCTCCTATCTCCCACGCCTACAACCTCCGCAGATCCGCAAGCCCCAACAATCTGGTATCAATCGCCCTCATCGATCCCATGGCCAACTCCTCCGCCGCGCCATCAGGGTCGTTTCCGCCGCCTCCTCCTCCGTCCAGCGCATCCGCCACGCCGCCGTCCTCTGCCCCAGCCACCTCGTCGCTCCCCACTACATCAGCCGTTGCGGAATCGTCGTCGGGTTCCCCGCCTGACACCCTGACCGCCGCGATCTATGGATTGCAGCGGCAGTTGGGCACCATGGCGGCTCGCCTGTCTGCAATGGAGGAGCGCATCGCACCCCCTTCTTCCACAAATCCCACATCGGTTCCACCACTCTATGGTCTGCCCGGCTATGGGGGTATTCCGTCCGCGCCGCTCACCACTTCCACCATTATCCATTCCGCGCCATCCACCCGACCGTTGCCGATCCAATCCATCCCATTCCCACACTCGCCATCGCCGCTCCCCTTCCAGACGTCTTCGCCGCTCCATCATGTCCCACACGACGACGACGATGAAGGCACTGCTGTGCCCCGCTACTACAAGCTCTCGTTCCCCATGTTCGACGGCAAGGATGACCCGCTGGGGTGGCTCAATCGCTGTGAGCACTTCTTCCGTGCCCAGCGTACCTGCGAGTCCGACAAGGTGTGGCTGGCTACCTTCCACATGACAGGAGCAGCTCAGCATTGGTACTACATGCTTGAGCGCGACATTGGTGCGATCTCTTGGCCGGCGTTCAAGGCATTGTGCAGCACTTTGGGCCGGCGGTAGGCATCAACCACCTTGCCGAGCTTGCTCGCCTGCCGTTCCGCGGCAACGTCGCTGACTATCAAGAGGCATTCCTCGCCAAGATGGCTCATGCTGGGTACCTCTCTCCGGAGCAACAGGTTCGATTATTCACTGGTGGACTCCCTGATGCTCTACGGGTGGATGTCGAACTTCAGGCTCCCCAGGATCTGCAACATGCCATGGCACTTGTAACACCCCGGATTTTAAGGAATAGTAACCATCTTATTTAGTGGAGCTAAGCATGTTCATTAACATTGTTGACTTGGCCAAGAACTCCCACCTGGGTCAAATCCCTAAAAAAAAACCAAAGTCAAACACATAGAACCTTAGACCTCAGTGTAGTAATCTAGCGCGTTCTCAAAATTTTGCATAAGCACTTCAAAATCGGCCAATAAGAAAGTTGTTCGTTATCTCCGGGAACACATTTCATCTAATTAGTGGCATTTGAAATTCCAAGTGCAAAAGGTCCAAATACCCAGTCAAAGTTCACAGCAACCTGTTGACCGGGCCGAGAAAATCCTGAAGTTTGAGTTAATTTTCCGGCTAAACCATGAAGAATTCCATATGTCACCCTTTACACAAGTTGGAGCTGGGTGCATGATCTACAACTTCTATTTTTGGAGATTTCAAGCTTCAATTCAAAATTTTCGAGTTTGGACCAGTCAAACATGCCTTCACGGAACTGTTTTGGCACCCTGGCGCTCTGGAGCCGAGCTCCCGCGCCGAGCCAGCGCCGGGCGCGTCGCGCGCGCTGACGGTGCGCCGTGGGCCCCGCCCCGGCGTCCGTGCCACGCCCTGCCGCGCCGTCAGCCGGTCCCACCTCACCCCGTCGCCACGCCCTCGCGCTTATCTCCTCCGCCAAATCTGTCGACACGCGCCGGTGCACCCCTGCGTCGCCGCCCGTGCCCACCCCGCGGCCGCCACGCGCCGTCGCACTGCTCCGCGGCGTGCTCATCAAGCCGAGAGTGCCTTGGAGTGTTGAGCAAGCCCAAGACGCTTATAGAGGTGCGGTGCCCCCCGGTCGTTTCTCCTTTCCGCGCCTGGCGCACAGGCACCGAGCCGCTGCTGGCCGCCATTGCCATGGATGAGCACACCTCCGTGGCCGGCTCGATTCTCCGGCCACACTTCACCTCCGACAAATTCCTTGCACTCACGAGACCGCAACTTCCCTAGCTGCCTCCCAGACCAATCCTCGTCGTTTGCCTTTGACCAAGACGCCGGAAATTTCACATCTCGCGGTCGCCCGAAGCTCCAAGCCGCCATCCCCTACCTCACCGTGGAACCCCACCTTCCGGCCATCTTCGTCGCCAACAAACGACATCAACTGAACCCTGCTGAGCCACTGGTCACGAAGAGCTCGCCGTCTCCTTGGTTTAGACGAGTTTCCACGGACGTTCCCGTAGTTGCCTCCGGTTCGCGCCACCCCCTCCATGGCGCCCTAGTCTAGGGTTGCTGTTTTGAGGGAAAGAATGGGGGATGAGGTACGCCAGGAGGAGGGGGGTGTGTAGTAGTAGTCACCGGGGTAGGAGATAGGTCTCCCTCGCTGGCGCAGCCGCGCCACGGCGCTGCCCAGGTCCGTGCTCGGCTCTGTCCCGAGCTAGAAGAAGGCCAGGGACTTGTTCGCAGAGGAGAATAGAAGCACAGGGGGTGTTGCATAAGAGAGTCGGTTTTATGTTTAAAGGTGGGAAAGTTCTAAGGTCCTAAGTGAGAAATGCAGGGGGTTAGTTATAAGGCTGAGGGTAGATCTGTGAAGAAAGAATCTTTCTAAGGACCTGAACGTTTATATCAGGGGACCCAGTTGTGAACTCACGTTTTCAGATCTAGTTTCAAAATGCAGAATCTTGTAAAATCCATATAAAATCGCAGAAAATTTGTAAAAATGCAAACTCAATTTTTCTGTGATCCTTATGACCAGGAGCAACTTTTCTACAAAGGAACTTTGCAAACTTCAGTGTAGATTTTAAATTCTTTTGAAATCACTAATTTGCTTAGATTTGGAATAATTCAAATTCTATAAATGATCTACAAGTGAATTTTGGATATGTTTCTAGTATTTCCATGTCTGATCTTGTGAACAAAAATGGCACCTAGTTGTCTTGTAGCTCTTTAGTTATGATTTAATGTTGGCTTTCGGCAATGCCTCTGTTTTAGATTTATTTAATCTAATGTGTTAATCAAATGTTGCTCATCTTTTTGCAGTAGCTTTAGAGTGACTAGATTCACCTCTGATAAATAGTTTAGTAGATTTTGACATGTTTACCTTGCTCAATTAAATGCTTGTTGCTAAATCGAGTAGTGTTTATTAAGCAAAATCTTCTGCATATTATAATCTTATTTTTGGTGTAAGAACTAGATGTGTTTCCACAATGTTGCAGTAAAAAGTTCAGCTCAGTTACATGTTTTAATCTTTTCGTATGATTTAATCCTGCTTCTAGTAGTTGCTTGTTGTTGTAATTTTCATGCCTTGCTCATAATTCCTTTTGATGCAATTTTTGGGCAGCAGCCTTGTTATAGCATAAGGTACATGTCTGCAAGTTTTCATCACCAGAAGGTTTACGTACCTGCCAGAATAAAAATTCACAAGTAATGCAGCATAAGTAAGAAATTTTAAAAAGTAAAACCAAGATCATTCTTGTGCAACTCAAATGTTACATACATGGGTTTCACCAAGACACACCCTAAACAGCACCCTTACCTTGGTGAAGTAAAATAAATTAATTATCTTAAATATGTACACAGTCACCATCAAATGAGAAATAAAAACCACCCGTACACATCTTTCTCTAATAGAGGAGGAGTATGTTGAATATCATATCTAGGTGAATGTGGCCACCTATAAACCCCGTGTTTACCATTAAATTTCAAAAGTGGAATCTTATTTAAATTAGACAAATAATTCTTATGCATATGCACCTCGTGTAGATTTTCCTGTCGGTAGCTACGAGATCATCCCGGAACGAGACGAAGGACCGTTCGAGGGACAAGTGGACATCGTGGAGTACCACAAGACCCAAACCAAAGTTTGGAAGGGCCCAAGGCCTAGTTAGAACTAACATCTGTTTGAAAGTCAAGCACCGAAGCATTTTCCCATTTTGCTAACTTATGCAATTATATATATATGGATGCTTGTGCATTTATGTTCAGGAGTTGAATTGAAACCCTAGTTGCATGATCCTAGGTTCCTTTGCTCTAATACTAGTATGATAGGACGATAGTTGCCATGCTCTAAGGATCCGGTAAAAGTTGAGTGAAATCCTTCACTCGCGAGCTATAGGTTCTTGTGTTGGAATCATGAGATTTAATCTGATATGCTCATGTGGTAAGAGCTTGGGATCGGCTCCGGTTAGTGGGTGTCACTGGTTAAGCTTTTGAACGTACTAAACATTTGTCGGGAATGGGACCGGTAAGCTTAGTACCTTCGGGAACCGGCTAGGGAGCTTGGACCACTAATCTTGGGGAGGGCCCCCGTGTGCTTGGTTGGGCGGCGGAGTCCGTGACCTTCCCGCCTTGTATCAAGACTGTGAGCTCTGCTCCTGAACTGAGGAATGCTGGGAACTGCCTGGTTGGTGCATGCCCCACCCCCTTGGTTTCTTTGTCGTTTTGGGGTGTGCACCTCCCGTGTGTTTAGGTCCACCTTGCAAGGTTAATAATCGATCTATCGTCGGCCTCTCACCGTTATCCGGGACTGCTTAACCATACAGCTCATTTCCCTTTATGATGAAATTGAGAATTAATTTGGATATTGCTTAATTGTGTTGCACAACTTTGCTTGCAGTAGTTGCCAATCTAGTAATGATTAAACCACCAGAATTGTGAGCTAAAACTTGAAAGTAAGGACATACTCTTTGTTGCTTTTCAGCAAAATAAACCACTAGCCAAAAAGCCTTTCATGTCTAGGGGTTCGGTGAATAATATCACCGTCGGATAAGTCTTGCTGAGTATTAGTATACTCAGCCTTGCTGTTGTTGATGTTTTCAGGTGATGTGAATGATGGGTTTTCGTGCCCTGGATCGTTCCCACCCGATTGGGAGATCGAGTGGGAGGAGGACAGTGCTTAGTAACATCTCGGATGGCCTCCTTGGATGTTACTTAGGACGCGTAGTATTTTATTTCTGCTGTGTGTACTAAACTCTGAACTGTTTACGTTTATGCAATGAACTCGGTTTGTAATAAAATAACCCTTAAGGGAATTGATGTAATATAAATTGTGATGATGTAATATCTGGACTCGCCTTCGTGTGAGTTTTGATGTATGAATGTTGCGATCCGGGTTACTCGTGATTTACCGGGCTTGACCCGGCAGAGACGACATGTTAACTCTGTGTTATCGCGTAATGACCAAGAGGAATGGTTTATGCGATAATACGGAATTAATCTGGGCGGTTCTGTCACAGCTGGTACCAGAGCTTCATTCGTACACCAGGGATTTGAAACACTCTTAATAACATATTTTTGGAATAAAACTTGCGAGATTAAGGTGTTTGCAAAATGCGTTAGGAACGCTAAGGATTATCTAGTCCGAGAGGCCCTAGAGGGATTTTTGGGTACTTTCAGGTGGCTGGTAAGTTATGGTTTATTAGTCTGACTCCCAACACATTTTATTATCTGTCAAAATTTACTTTCTCGCACAACCATACTAGTACACCACGTTTTGCTACACGTGTGTAGTGCCACATGGAAGTCATGTGAGGGATGGATGGGACCTATTCCAAAGGGAACCCACCGTCGCGTTGGTGTCTCGCCACGTTTTGCCATACATGGACATTCCGTATTACAAAAATGCGAGGCAAGGATGCACTCCATTCAAACGGAGAGTGTCTGAGGTTGGACGCTGTCCATGCAGCGGTTTTATGCATGGATGCCGTTTCTATAGTGAACGGTAATGTATGTGGACGCTTTCGTGAGTGCTGGCACGAAAGGTTCGGGATGTTCTGTGATTTTTCTGCAGGTACACTAACCTCGATTCGTTACGCTTAGAACGAATAGTTTTCCGGCTAGTTATTATAGGGAGAGACGTATGTATGCCCCGCCACCGGCACTAACTTCGATTTCAGGTATGGTTTTGCCTTGTGAGGAAAAGTAGGACGCTTTTGCATCATGCTAAAAGACTTGAATAATTAAGCAATTCAGATGTGTAGATTGTTTAAATAAATCAACCAATGCAGTTCCTACTCATTTCTGCACACCTGCTGTTTTCCTGTCTATCTAGTTTTGGTGCCTCTGTTTGCATGAATTGTTCGACCTTGATAACAGAATCTTTTGAAGAAAAGTTAGATACGAAAGTTGTCACAAATCTTATCTTTTATCTGCTGTCAAAAATTCAGAAGTTTTGGATAAGTAAATTTTGAGTTATGGACAAATTGGTGAATGTTGGTCTGCTGAATTTCCTGTGAACAGCAAGCTGCATTTTGAATCGTTTGGGCTAGATCCTTTTGTTTTTGGCTCAACCATTGAATACCAATTATGTACTCCATGACTTTACTGAGTACTTGGTAAACTTTCAGAATTTTTGGCTAAGTACAACTTCAGCTATGCTAAGAATGGTGACTGTCCGTTTGCTAATTTTTCTGGGCAACGGCAAACTGGATTTTGGTTTATTCACCTATCTTCTCATCAATGTTGGCCCAAGCATAGAATACTAAACTTGTGCCCAAATACCTCAGCAAGAAACTGGGGAAACTTGGGAATTTTTGGGCTTATAGTGTTTGAGATACAGCAATATCTTCCTATTGTCCAGAATGGTGCCAAAACCGTTGTCTTCTCGTTTCCCCATCGCCACACGGAAGCCCGTTTGACCTTCCTCCGTATCAGTGCGCTCCCTCCGTATCCGTGCTTCGCCTGCTCTGTGCCGCTCCATCACCCTGCCACCTTTTTCTCGCAGAGGCTGGTCGCCGCCTACGCACACGCCACCGCGGTCGTCGGCATGTCGCCAAGGCATCTTAATGCCGGCCACTACCGCGCCGCGTGCAGCTCTCGCAGCATCGTTTCACCGGTCCCTACTACAACTTGGCACGCACCACCGATGCCGCAGTCCTTTGGCCCTCGATAAAAGGAGCACCTCCTCCCTTCAGCTCTACCACCCAGAGAGTGCCTCCACTTGAGCCTTGCATCCCCGCCACTCTCACTCAACACCGGTTGCCCCTTTGAGCACGCACGCCATCCATCTTCTCCGCCTACGACATTCATCGGTGACGCCAGAAGAAGCTCAAGAAGAAGTCCAAGAGAAGGATCCAACCATGAACCACTCCATGGCTCATTGGCTGGAGATGTTTGATTCAGTTCGCTGGTCTCTAGTTGCATTGTACATCTGCTTTGCATTGCAGCTTCTGATGGTTTTAGCTTTTCATGTGTACATTCACCGTCCGCTTCCTCATGAGCGACGTTGAAGTGTGTGAGGAAAACCATGTATCCGCTATCATCTTTGAGCTTTAGATCTTGAGGAGTTTAGTTGTGCTTTGTAGTTCCCTCTATGTAATCTTTATCTTTCCCTGAAAGAATTCCATCTATCTTGTTGTCGAATCTCGGGACGAGATTCCTTTTAAGGGGGGTAGGCTGTAACACCCCGGATTTTTAAGGAATAGTAACCATCTTATTTAGTGGAGCTAAGCATGTTCATTAACATTGTTGACTTGGCCAAGAACTCCCACCTGGGTCAAATCCCTAAAAAAACCAAAGTCAAACACATAGAACCTTAGACCTCAGTGTAGTAATCTAGCGCGTTCTCAAAATTTTACATAAGCACTTCAAAATCGGCCAATAAGAAAGTTGTTCGTTATCTCCGGGAACACATTTCATCTAATTAGTGGCATTTGAAATTCCAAGTGCAAAAGATCCAAATACCCAGTCAAAGTTCACAGCAACCTGTTGACCGGGCCGAGAAAATCCTGAAGTTTGAGTTAATTTTCCGGCTAAACCATGAAGAATTCCATATGTCGCCCTTTACACAAGTTGGATCTAGGTGCATGATCTACAACTTCTATTTTTGGAGATTTCAAGCTTCAGTTCAAAATTTTCGAGTTTGGACCAGTCAAACATGCCTTCACGGAACTGTTTTGGCACCCTGGCGCTCTGGAGCCGAGCTCCCGCGCCGAGCCAGCGCCGGGCGCGTCGCGCGCGCGCGCTGACGGTGCGCCGTGGGCCCCGCCCCGGCGTCCGTGCCACGCCCTGCCGCGCCGTCAGCCGGTCCCACCTCACCCCGTCGCCACGCCCTCGCGCTTATCTCCTCCGCCAAATCCGTCGACACGCGCCGGTGCACCCCTGCATCGCCGCCCGTGCCCACCCCGCGGCCGCCACGCGCCGTCGCACTGCTCCGCGGCGTGCTCATCAAGCCGAGAGTGCCTTGGAGTGTTGAGCAAGCCCAGGACGCTTATAGAGGTGCGGTGCCCCCCCCGGTCGTTTCTCCTTTCCGCGCCTGGCGCACAGGCACCGAGCCGCTGCTGGCCGCCATTGCCATGGACGAGCACACCTCCGTCGCCGGCTCGATTCTCCGGCCACACTTCACCTCCGACAAATTCCTTGCACTCACGAGACCGCAACTTCCCTAGCTACCTCCCAGACCAATCCTCGTCGTTTGCCTTTGACCAAGACGCCGGAAATTTCACATCTCGCGGTCGCCCGAAGCTCCAAGCCGCCATCTCCTACCTCACCGTGGAATCCCACCTTCCGACCATCTTCGTCGCCAACAAACGACATCAACTGAACCCTGGTGAGCCACTGGTCACGAAGAGCTCGCCGTCTCCTTGGTTTAGACAAGTTTCCTCGGACGTTCCCGTAGTTGCCTCCGGTTCGCGCCACCCCCTCCATGGCGCCCTAGTCTAGGGTTGCTGTTTTGAGGGAAAGAATGGGGGATGAGGTGCGCCAGGAGGAGGGGGATGTGTAGTAGTAGTCACCGGGGTAGGAGATAGGTCTCCCTCGCTGGCGTAGCCGCGCCACGGCGCTGCCCAGGCCCGTGCTCAGCTCTGTCCCGAGCTAGAAGAAGGCCAGGGACTTGTTCGCAGAGGAGAATAGAAGCACAGGGGGTGTTGCATAAGAGAGTCGGTTTTATGTTTAAAGGTGGGAAAGTTCTAAGGTCCTAAGTGAGAAATGCAGGGGGTTAGTTATAAGGCCGAGGGTAGATCTGTGAAGAAAGAATCTTTCTAAGGACCTGAACGTTTATATCAGAGGACCCAGTTGTGAACTCACGTTTTCAGATCTAGTTTCAAAATGCAGAATCTTGTAAAATCCATATAAAATCACAGAAAATTCGTAAAAATGAAAACTCAATTTTTTTGTGATCCTTATGACCAGGAGCAACTTTTCTACAAAGTAACTTTGCAAACTTCAGTGTAGATTTTAAATTCTTTTGAAATCACTAATTTTCTTAGATTTGGAATAATTCAAATTCTATAAATGATCTGCAAGTGAATTTTGGATATGTTGCTAGTATTCCCATGTCTGATCTTGTGAACAAAAATGGCACCTAGTTGTCTTGTAGCTCTTTAGTTATGATTTAATGTTGGCTTTCGGCAATGCCTCTGTTTTAGATTTATTTAATCTAATGTGTTAATCAAATGTTGCTCATCTTTTTGCAGTAGCTTTAGAGTGACTAGCTTCACCTCTGATAAATAGTTTAGTAGATTTTGACATGTTTACCTTGCTCAATTAAATGCTTGTTGCTAAATCGAGTAGTGTTTATTAAGCAAAATCTTCTGCATGTTATATTCTTATTTTTGGTGTAAGAACTAGATGTGTTTCCACAATGTTGCAGTAAAAAGTTCAGCTCAGTTACATGTTTTAATCTTTTCGTATGATTTAATCCTGCTTCTAGTAGTTGCTTGTTGTTGTAATTTTCATGCCTTGCTCATAATTCCTTTTGATGCAATTTTTGGGCAGCAGCCTTGTTATAGCATAAGGTACATGTCTGCAAGTTTTCATCACCAGAAGGTTTACGTACCTGCCAGAATAAAAATTCACAAGTAATGCAGCATAAGTAAGAAATTTTAAAAAGTAAAACCAAGATCATTCTTGTGCAACTCAAATGTTACATACATGGGCTTCACCAAGACACACCCTAAACAGCACCCTTACCTTGGTGAAGTAAAATAAATTAATTATCTTAAATATGTACACAGTCACCATCAAATGAGAAATAAAAACCACCCGTACACTTCTTTCTCTAATAGAAGAGGAGTATGCTGAATATCATATCTAGGTGAATGTGGCCACCTATAAACCCCGTGTTTACCATTAAATTTCAAAAGTGGAATCTTATTTAAATTAGACAAATAATTCTTATGCATATGCACCTCGTGTAGATTTTCCTGTCGGTAGCTACGAGATCGTCCCGGAACGAGACGAAGGACCGTTCGAGGGACAAGTGGACATCGTGGAGTACCACAAGACCCAAACCAAAGTTTGGAAGGGCCCAAGGCCTAGTTAGAACTAACATCTGTTTGAAAGGCAAGCACCGAAGCATTTTTCCCATTTTGCTAACTTATGCAATTATATATATATGGATGCTTGTGCATTTATGTTCAGGAGTTGAATTGAAACCCTAGTTGCATGATCCTAGGTTCCTTTGCTCTAATACTAGTATGATAGGACGATAGTAGCCATGCTCTAAGGATCCGGTAAAAGTCGAGTGAAATCCTTCACTCGCGAGCTATAGGTTCTTGTGTTGGAATCATGAGATTTAATCTGATATGCTCATGTGGTAAGAGCTTGGGATCGGCTCCGGTCAGTGGGTGTCACTGGTTAAGCTTTTGAACGTACTAAACATTTATCGGGAATGGGACCGGTAAGCTTAGTACCTTCGGGAACCGGCTAGGGAGCTTGGACCACTAATCTTGGGGAGGGCCCCCGTGTTCTAGGCCACACGGTACATGTGCTTGGTTGGGCGGCGGAGTCCGTGACCTTCCCACCTTGTATCAAGACTGTGAGCTCTGCTCCTGAACCGAGGAATGCTGGGAACTGCCTGGTTGGTGCATGCCCCACCCCCTTGGTTTCTTTGTCGTTTTGGGGTGTGCACCTCCCGTGTGTTTAGGTCCACCTTGCAAGGTTAATAATCGATCGATCGTCGGCCTCTCACCGTTATCCGGGACTGCTTAACCATACAGCTCATTTCCCTTTATGATGAAATTGAGAATTAATTTGGATATTGCTTAATTGTGTTGCACAACTTTGCTTGCAGTAGTTGCCAATCTAGTAATGATTAAACCACCAGAATTGTGAGCTAAAACTTGAAAGTAAGGACATACTCTTTGTTGCTTTTCAGCAAAATAAACCACTAGCCAAAAAGCCTTTCATGTCTAGGGGTTCGGTGAATAATATCACCGTCGGATAAGTCTTGCTGAGTATTAGTATACTCAGCTTTGCTGTTGTTGATGTTTTCAGGTGATGTGAATGATGGGTTTCCGTGCCCTGGATCGTTCCCACCTGATTGGGAGATCGAGTGGGAGGAGGACAGTGCTTAGTAACATCTCGGATGGCCTCCTTGGATGTTACTTAGGACGCGTAGTATTTTATTTCCGCTGTGTGTACTAAACTCTGAACTGTTTACGTTTATGCAATGAACTCGGTTTGTAATAAAATAACCCTTAAGGGAATTGATGTAATATAAATTGTGATGATGTAATCTCTGGACTCGCCTTCGTGTGAGTTTTGATGTATGAATGTTGCGATCCAGGTTACTCGTGATTTACCAGGCTTGACCCGGCAGAGACGACAGGTTAACTCTGTGTTATCGCGTAATGACCAAGAGGAATGGTTTATGCGATAATACGGAATTAATCTGGGCGGTTCTGTCACAGCACTGGCCAGAGCCTACGAGACACATTCCACAGCCCTAGCTGCGGTCTCCACCGGAGGTCGATCCACGAGAATGCCGGAACGTTACCAGCCACCAAGCTCCAGTCCTTCTGCACCTACGTCTTCCCTGGCAGTGCCAAGTTCATCAGTGCAGCCAACGACCAAGCCATTCAAGAGACTGTCTCCGGCTGAAATGGTGGAACACCGTCATCAGGGCCTGTGTTACAATTGCGACGAACAATATGTTCGTGGCCACAAGTGCCAGAAGCTGTTCTATCTCGAGGTGATTGACGACGAAGCCACTGATCTTCCTGCACCTTCTGAGGCTCAACCAGATGATGAACCTCCGTTGATTTCTCTCCATGCCATCACTGGAGTCCGCACTGCAGACATGATGCAAGTTCGCGTGCACGTGGGTGACAAGGAGCTCACAGCCCTCATTGACTCTGGCTCTACCCACAATTTCTTCAGTGTGCAAGCAGCACAAGCAGTTGGCCTTCACTTTCAGGCGGCCACATGTGCAAGTGTAGTTGTTGCCAATGGGGATCGTGTGCTTTGCAGTGGTCTTGCCCGTGACGTCGACATCAAGATCGGCCAAGACATTTTCACCATCAATGCTTATTCCATCCCTCTGGATTGTTTTGATATGGTGCTGGGTATTGCTTTTCTCAAACCACTGCGCACAATTCTTATGGATTTTGATGATCTTGTGATGGCTTTCACTTACAATGGCAAGCGGGTGTTGTGGAAGGGCATTGGTTCTTCTAGAAATGACATAACATCAACTGCTCGCCTTACATCCATCCGCCAAGAGGAGCAGTCTGTACTGGAGGGGCTCTTGCAATCTTTTGAGGATGTTTTTCAGGAGCCAAGTGGATTGCCGCCATCTCGTCCTTGTGATCACAGGATTCATCTAAAGCCCTACACTGAACCTATAGCAGTGCATCCCTACAGATACCCCCAGCTGCAAAAGAATGAGTTGGAAAATCAATGCATCAAAATGCTTGAACAAGGTATAATCAGACCCAGCACTTCTCCTTTTTCAGCACCTGTACTGCTAGTGAAAAAGCATGATGAGACTTGGCGTTTTTGTGTTGATTACCGTGCTCTCAATGATGCCACTGTCAATGATAAGTTTCCTATTCCAGTCGTAGAGGAATTATTGGATGAGTTGCATGGTGCTAAATTTTTCACCAAACTAGACCTCAGATCAGGCTATCACCAAGTTCGAGTACATTCTGATGACATTGCCAAAACAGCATTTAGAACCCACCATGGTCATTTCGAATTTTTGGTGAAGCCATTTGGACTTTCTAATGCACCTGCTACATTTCAAGCCCTCATGAACTCAGTACTGGGGCCCTTTCTCCGCAAATTTGTGCTTGTGTTCTTCGATGACATTCTCATATATAGTAAGTCCTGGACTGAGCATTTACACCATGTGAGAGCAGTTATGAATGTCCTACGGGCTAACCAACTCCACGTCAAGAGATCCAAATGCTCATTTGCTACCACAACAGTGTCCTACCTTGGGCATGTGATTTCAGCCGCGGGAGTTGCTATGGATGGTGCAAAAGTTGAATCAGTGGCATCGTGGCCTCAGCCTCGTTCTGCAAGGGGACTTCGAGGATTTCTGGGATTGGCCGGCTATTACCGGCGGTTCATTCAGAATTTTGGTGCCATAGCAGCCCCACTAACTCAATTACTCAAGAAAAATGCCTTTCAGTGGTCCGCAGCAGCCGATTCAGCCTTCGTTTCTCTGAAAGAAGCTCTCACAACAGCTCCAGTGCTTCAATTGCCTGATTTCCAGCAGCCCTTCACAGTTGATTGTGATGCATCAGGAACCGGGTTTGGTGCAGTACTTCATCAGGGCTCGGGGCCAGTAGCTTTCTTCAGCAAGCAATTCGCTCCTCGTCACCTGAAAGTAGCTGCATATGAGCGTGAACTAATTGGTCTCGTGCAAGCTGTACGACACTGGAGACCTTACCTATGGGGTCGCCCATTCATTGTCAGAACTGACCACTATGCCCTCAAGTTCATGTTAGATCAAAGGCTGTCAACAATTCCACAACATCAGTGGATAAGTAAGCTCTTTGGCTTTGATTTCAGTGTGGAATATCATCCAGGCAGGTTGAATACAGTGGCCGATGCTCTATCTCGGCGTGACAGCGAGGTGCTCACTATCCACACCATTTCCACTCCAAGTTTTCAGTTGTATGAGGATATACGCCAAGCCATCTCATTTTGCCCAACACTATCAGCCCTTCGAAACAATATCGTAGCAGGTCTAAAAGAGGAATCATGGACAGTGAAAGATGATCTCATATTCAAGGCAAACAAAATATACATCCCCTCCAACTCTGACCTGCTTCAGCAAGTTCTCCAACTCTCCCACACTGGTGGTCATGAAGGAACTCAGAAAACTCTGCACAGACTCCGTGCTAGCTTTTATGTGGACCATGATCGTCGTCTGGTCAAGGAGTTTGTACGCACTTGCACAGTTTGTCAGCTAAACAAAACTGAATCACTTCACCCAGCAGGCCTACTGCAACCACTTCCTATTCCATCCCGTGTTTGGGCTGACATCTCCATGGATTTCATCGAAGCTTTACCCAAGGTGCATGGCAAGAGTGTCATATTGACTGTGGTTGACAGGTTCTCAAAATTCGCTCACTTCATTCCCCTAGGTCACCCATACACAGCTTCCTCAGTGGCCCGAGCATTTTTCAATGACATTGTTCGCCTACATGGTCTGCCAGAATCCATCGTGTCGGACCGTGATCCTGTGTTCACGGGTAAAGTGTGGAAAGATCTGTTCAAGATGTCAGGAGTTACCTTGAAGATGAGTACTGCCTTCCATCCACAAACTGACGGACAGTTTGAAGCAGTGAACAAGACTATATGCATGTATCTACGGTGCATCACGGGTGACAGACCAAGGAGTTGGTTGGATTGGCTCCCCTGGGCTGAGTATTGCTATAACTCCTCATATCATTCAGCTCTCAAAGCCACTCCTTTTCAAGTGGTTTATGGCCGCACACCCCCTTCAGTTCCTCCGTATCAGCCAGGCAGTGCACAGACAGCAACTGTGGATACCCTGCTAGCTGACCGTGATGATTTCCTCAATGAAGTAAGAACAAGACTAGCTCAGGCTCAAGAATTTGCACGGTGACAGTATGATGCTCATCACCGCGAACTTGAATTCGAGCAAGGTGTTTGGGTGTGGCTGCGCATTCTCCATCGCCCAACTCACTCTCTCGTGCCCGGACGTCGCACCAAGCTGTCTCCACGGTATGCTGGTCCGTTCCAAATCAAGGAACGCGTGGGCAGTGTGGCATATCGTCTTCGCTTGCCAGCCAATGCGCGCATACATGATGTTTTCCATGTTGGTCTTCTGAAGCCTTTCAAAGGGACACCACCTGAATCCACTCCAAACCTGCCACCATTACACAATGGCCGGGTTCTTCTTCATCCTGAGCAAGTTCTTGGCTCCAGCAAAAGAAGTGGCGCTTGGCACATCCTAGTCCAGTGGAAAAACTTGCCGCCTACAGAAGCTACTTGGGAACCGGTGGAAGCATTTCGTGAGACATTTCCCTCATTCCAGCTCGAGGACGAGCTGTTTGTCGAGGGAGGGAGAGATGTTGTGCACACTTATACAAGAAGAAACCGTTCAGGCGCCTGAGGGCATGAGCTGTTAGTTATTAGAGTTTAAACCTGGTGTTTGCAATTGTGTGTGTGTGCGCGTGCGAGTCAGTTGCTTGGATTAGGAGTATAAGTCTAAAACTCTAGTAGTGTACAGGATAACTGGAGATTGATTTCAATCTCTCTGGTTCACTCAGCAGTTGTTTCAGTAAAGCTCCAGTTCCTCTGTTTTCCCGGCGGTCTTCCTGTGCTGCTCACGCCTACGCCGGCTGCCAGGACGGCGCCGCGCGGCCGCCGCCGCCGGGAGCCAAGTCCCCGTCCTCCTGTCTCCCACGCCTACAACCTCCGCAGATCCGCAAGCCCCAACACCTTCTCTTCATCCACAGTAGGAATTTTTAGGAGAGCTTCAGAGGGCTTCAATGGACTGCACGGGGTAGGGGGGCTCCAGCCTCCCCCCCCACCCCACACACACACTCACCATGCTGGATCCGCCCCTGTCGCATAAGGTCACTTATTCTATTATTTTTTTGCGCTACATATAGACCAGTGAGGAGTGCATATATATTTTGCTTCAAGAAATGGAAATTAAGTTCTTATCGGGTGAGAGTTGGACCTGCTTCTTGCTCTTTGGGAGTACTGTGTAAATGGGCCAGGCCTACGTCCCTCTGATTTCCTCTCAGCAAATCGAGAGAAAAAAAACAAATCACGCGAACTCCATATATAAATTACAAATGAGAAAAAAGCTCACATTAAGAGCATCTTCAACAGTTTTTTTTTTATTTTCTACTCTCTATTTGATTCGCTATTTGTAATAAAGATTCCCCTGCATATTAAGCATATATATCACTCCAACGGTAACGCTCTCGGTCCCTCCACTCCAGGCTGGCACCTTCCTCTCCGCTCTCGGTCGGTGCCCCGCGCCCCCTTCTCTTCATCCATGGTAGGAATTTTTAGGACAGCTTCAGAGGCCTTCAATGGACTGCACGGGGTAGTGGGGGCTCCAGCCCCCCCCCCCTCACCATCTAGTGAGGAGTGCATATATATTTCGCTGCAAGAAATGGAAATTAAATCCTTATCGGGTGAGAGTTGGACCTACTTCTTACTCTTTGGGAGTACTCCGTAAATGGGCCAGGCCTACGTCCCTCTGATTTCCTCCCAGCAAATAGAAAAACAAAAAAAAACAAATCACGCGAACTTCATATATAAATTACAAGTGAGAAAAAAAAAGCTCACATTAAAGAGCAATTTCAACAGACTTTTTATTTTTTTACTCTCCATTTGATTCTCTATTTGTAATAAAGATTACCCTTCATATTAAGCATATATATCACTCCAACGGTAACGCTCTCGGTCCCTCCACTCCAGGCTGGCGCCTTACTCTCCGCTCTCGGTCGGTGCCCAACGCCCCTCCTCCGCTGTCGTCGGTGGCCCGCACCCTCCTCCACTCCCGACCGACACCCCGTGCCCAACCTTTCCCGGCCGACCGACCATGCCTCTCCTCCGCTCCTAGCTGGCCTCCTACGCCCTTAAGGAGAACGACGACGACGGGCACTCGAGGAGATTGGGCCGACCGCCACCGTCGTCAAAGGGAGGGGTCTCGATGTCCTGGTGGCCTGGTAGGGATTGCGTGGGACCATGCTTTGGGGAGCTAAATCGCCTCGCCAACTTTGGCCAGCGGTAGGAGGTAAACAACGAGTCGGATGGAATGGCTAGTCCAATAGAGTATCTATTGGACCGTAATTGTTTTGCCTGGTGAGCCAAATTTTTGTTTGGAGAGGCACATATATAGCTACTCTCTTGGAGTTGCAATAATTCGAAAAAATGCTCACATTATGCAAAGTAATCTAAGTATATGGCAAGTGGAAATGAAATGGTTATATATATAAATATGGGAGTCTAATATAATATTGATAGCTCAAGTTAACATCGTTAAACCTCCTAAAATAAAGAGGGCATATATATTTATGGTGCATGTAATATCTTTAACCCCATAAGTTGCACGTTTGAAAAATATATACACCATAATCAAGATCACATGGAGCAATTGATCAAGAGGAGTGTTGTGAAACACATTTATTAGTGATCAATTACATTAATTAGTTAGTCATTAGTTAATGATATCATTAGCAACTGCTAATGACAAGTCACCGAAGCGGCATCCGGGAAGAGGCTTGTCCTTTCCGAATGGACACCTTCATGCCCTTTGGGCTTGTATATAAACACAAAGGTCTCCCCTCTCTAATCAATCCAATCTTCCATTCCATTCCATTCCATTTTTCTCTTCTCAACAGTTAGAACTCCTAAAATAAAGAGGGCATATATTTAGGGTGCATGTAATATCTTTAATTTTTCCCATAAGTTGCACGTTTGAAAAATATATACACCATAATTCCTATAGTTATTACACTTGAAGATAGCACTTTTTATTTTAAAAAATATAGAACCACTCTGAAGCATAAAGTTCCATCTTACTTAATTAAAACCTTAAATTGATTTCTAAGCTTAACTAAACACATGTTCTTACATGCCTAACTAATTAAGGCCGACATCAAACAGGGTAGTGAAGTCCACGAAATGCCCACCCTCCTAAAATAGAGAGTATAGAAACATAACTGATTTTTCTTTTGCAAACACAACAAAAGCAGCAACTGAATTTTCGTTCCGGTGGCCCAACCTTTGGAGTTGCTCAGTCAAATTCCAGAACGTCCCTTGACCCAAATGCAGGCAGATATATCTCTACTACGCCTGTCACGCAAGTGGCCAAAAAATGACCAAATTTCAGTTGACATGTTGATGCACCTCTTATGTGACACTGACACGTACGAAGTTTTAGTCAGAAGGAAATAGTCTAGTATGGCAAAATTTCACCAGGAACAAGATTGAATGGTACGAATAACGAATCAATGGCGCCGCAAGTTAAATGTGTATAGCGCGTCCGTTGCCTGGTCTCGTCGACACTCCCTGCTACTATCGATGATCTTTTTCTCAGACGAATAGACGATCGCTTTAGTCCTGCAAGTAAGAAGATAAGACTAATTAATGTGCATTACTGTGCGAGTCTGACTTTACGCGATGAAATCGACAATCCTATGATGAACTTGGACTTGGGAGCTTTTGAAACACTCCTTCAGCAAATTTGTGTTCACATATTACTACATTGATCATCATTAGTCCATCAACTTGTGCATTCACACGGGCTAATACTTTTAGATGACATATAATCAATATTATAAGTTATTATTTAGATTAGGGAGAACAATCAATAGTATTTGTTTATTTAAATAGTGTAACTATACATTAATGAGCATTGACTGTTATGATTTGGTAGAATATATTAGTAAGCATTGGCTAAAGATCTTATAACGATAGATTCTTTTTATAATTTAAATATTAAAGAGAGATTAAGAGCAAGAGATTTGTTGCGTCACACATGATCGGCAGGACATGATAGTTAGATGATTTTTTATTTTACTTGGAGCAAATATATTTATTATGTAGCACATGACCGGTGGATCGTTTAGATTTAATTTTGTTTATAGTGGTATATGTGGGTAATTTAGACAAAATCTAGGTGGTTATTTTTAATTCTTTGTAATGGTATAGGTGAGTAATTTTAAAAATAAAGTTGATTTTTTTAGAATTTCTAAGATTTCTCTCTCTCTCTCTTTATAGTGTCTACCTAAGATTCCTGCTAGGTGGCTTCATGTGAAGATTTTTATGAGTTTTCTCTCTTTTTAGAGTGTCCACCTAGAATTCCTAAATAGTTTCATGTGAAGACTTCAAAAGAAGTCTCTAATTAGTAATAGTAAGATTACTTAATGGAAAATTAATTCATTATATCCAGAACTGCAAATAGACCCAAGTCAACCGGTGCAATAAGGAACAATAATAATTGTCGTCAGGTGCAGCTCACCTCGACGCCGGCGGGCGTCCGGCCAGCCGGGAACAACGCACCGCCGACACCGCCGCCGTGCGTTGTTACGTAATTCCGGCACGCGCGCATGCATGCGGGCGAGTGCCATTTCCATGCACGCATTGGACTCGACGCTGAGAGCAAGAGCAACGCCGACATCACCGGGGATTCGCTTACGCAGGGTTGCTGCACGCGACGACGCGGCGGTGGCCACCGGTCGCCGCCGTAGAGGTCGCACACCGGCACACGTACGCCATGTGATTCGTCACGCTGATGAAGCAGATCTATGCGACGACCTAGCGCGGCCAATGGCGGACACTTTGGTGTGGACTTGATATGGATGGAAAAAAATGATCGGTACACACGCGGGAAAGATCCAAGCCGGCAGTTACTTTGACCGCTGACGCGATCGCGCGCGTCGTCCCTGCCGTGGGCCCGGGTCTAGAACTACTACAAGACAGTCAGCTTCGATCGGTGCCCTCAAAACAAAATTAAAGAGCGCTGTTGCCTGTAATGTTCGTGTAAACTTTTGTCCTGTCCTGAATTTTCCGCCTAAATCACGTAGACACTTATCTCTACGAACACACGCACCACATACTACTACCCTACGAGCAAAAAAAATCCCAAAATATATATGAAGTGATAACTTTAGCCATCCATAGTTTGCACTCGTATTAAAAGACACGTGAAATTTTATTGTCCAAAGTGACAACATTTTTTTTTGGACGGGGTAGCATTCTCACCTGATTTTTCCATTTTTTCTCAGAGGAAAAGAGACAAAAGCTTAGATTTTGGTCAAAGTTAAGATATTTGATTTAATACTAAACTAAAACAATTACATTTTAGAGTAGAGCCCTATATCACAAACCGAATGAAACAAATAAAGATAGGAAAATATCTGTACAAGACTACAAGTACTGTGTTAGAATACAAACAAATAATAAAAGAAGAAAAATAAAAAAATAATTAGTTGAGATTAGCCACAAATTTTTAATCATTATATTTTAAAAATTACTGGCCCGTATATATAGAAGCATGGTAAACTAGTAGACCGCAATTAGCATCGATCGATTGGTGTGATTCTAAATGAGTCACAAAAAGAAACAGTATCCTTATTTCGCTTTCCTGGTCGTTGATCCCCTATAGTGCTATCTAACTTAGCTTAGCTTCTGCGTAAGCGCTAATTATATTCTCTTGAGGATATGTTATATGTACGTAGGATAGATATCGCTAGCGATTGGTGCCTACCCCGAATGCACCTGAATTGGGTTTTTTTTTCTTATGCGCGCTTTCGTCTTAGCTTTCCGGAGGGACCAGATGCTTCTTTAATTTCTAGGACAAATCAAACAAACCTAGTAAACTAATATACATGGTGGTGGGTGTGGTGCTCCTGATCAAGAACTTGCAATACGGTGTGGCTGTTTTTCGCAAGCACGAACAAAAATATAGCAATTAATACTTCAAATGGCAAACACTTTCCTTGTAGGCAAAACGTAGTACTCCATCTGTTCTAAATTATAATTCATTTGACTTTTTTGACCTCAAATTTGACCGCTCGTCTTTTTCAAAAAATGTACAAATATAATTAAATTTAAGTAATTCTTGAATAACTTTTATTAATAATGCAAGTCACAACAAAAGATGTGATATTTTGCATAATTTTCGAATAAGATAAACGGTCAAACTTGAAGTAAAAAAAGTCAAATGAATTATAATTTGGAACTTAGAAAGTTTATAAGTATATGTTGATATGTTGCTTGCTTGCTCAGACGCCATGTGGATGCTTCGTTCGTTCGATGATCACTTAACCTAGTCCTGGCCGTTTGTTGTCAAAAAAAAATTTGTTGTCAAAAAAAAAACCTAGTCCTGGCTGTAGCTTTCTGCAAGGGGCAAATCGGCAACTCATGCCGTCTTGAGGTAGCTTGGATGGATGATCGATGTTCCAAGAGTTTAGTTGGCCATAGAAACTAAACTCTGGCCGTTTATCTATCCTTTAATTTCTTGGCTCACCAGTCACCGAAGAGTAAGGACGATGATACTGGCCCAAGAGATCGAGTCGATTGATTCATCATGATGCACTCCAGGCCAATAATTCAGCGAGCTAGCCACGTGCGTGCGTGCATGATTTGCATGCTGTTGTTTAATTAATTAATTGTGTATGCTCGTCTACATGGAGTACGCGTGTTACATTTATCACTGACGACAAGTGCACTTACAATCGTGCAAGCGGTAGCTTCATCAGCTACAATCTGAATATTGGAACAATCACTTGTGTATAGAACATCAATACACCCCGTGAACTCAGTAAGCATTATTAAACAGTTATTAGACTTTGTTTGGATACACCCATTCCATATTTCCATCCCAATCCATATGGATCGAGTGGAAATTAACTCAATTTCCACCTCAATCCCTCCCAACACGTATGGATCAGAATCAGAGGCGATTAATATGATCCAATAAAAATACCTAGGAATTAATATATTCTCCATTTGATCTATTCTAATTCAAATATATTTAGATCGAATTGTTCTTGATCTAAATTACTTAGACTTTTACTCATATGTTTTTAAAAAAGAAATACTACACAAGTAAATTTATTGGAGACCATCTCTCCATGTTTTGATGAAGAGATGCATGTTTATACATTTCCATCCATATTTATAGGTTTTCCACTTTACTTTGTACCTCCATATGTTCTTTTCAAACATGTTTTAATTCAACTCTTTGACATTTGTGCTTAATATTGAAACGTTATTCTCATCACTTACATCATATATATGATTGTATGGTGGCACACACATCATGCACGTATACCTACGTTTCCATCTTCTATATTAACTACATATATAGGAATTATAATATAGAATCAAGATTTACAGGGCTGTGTTAGGTTGTTTTTAACAATGATAGATTTGAGTAATTTAGATACAAGTTTAGTTTGCTACTTTAGATTAATTATATGATGTCATATGTGGGTAATCTAGATGAATGCTAAAAGGGTTACTTTAGTTTTTTTAATAATGTCATAGGTGTTCGTTTGGCTGGTGGTTGGTACTGATTTGTTGTAAGAGAAAAATATCGTTGGCTCCTTGGTGTTGATTTGGTGTGAGAGAAAAATATTGTTGGCTGGTGGCTGATGAGCCGCGCGAAAAGTACTTTAAACAATATTTATAATGATAGAAGTGCATGATTATTTTTTTAACAAAAACATAATATATCAAATGGCTATGATGGCTAGATTGATTGCCGATGTATAATTTGTGATTTTTACAAGAATTTCTAATAGTCATCTATTTTCCGAAACGTCTTGCAAAAACTAACACGGATACTATATGAAGGACTCTGCAACTAGTACCAGTAAGATGATGCAAAGAAGATAATTCCCGTGGTGGAGTTTAATATGGAGTTGCACTAGCATATTAATTACAGCCGGATTGCTTTAATCTGCAACAAAAGCCTTGTCACTATACCTGAGCATTTTTGACCCGGCCCGGCCCGGGCCCGGCCCGCCCACGGACCTTACTGGATGGGCGTGGGCAGAGATCTTGAAGCCCGCGAAAAAAAATCTCGGCCCGAGCCCGGCCCGACATGCTGTTTTTAGCTATTTTACAGTGTAAAATACGCGGGCGGCCCGCCCAAGCCCGGGCCCGGCCCGAAAACTGAGGCCTGACACGTCCCATGGGACGGTCATGGGCAGGATTTTCTCGACCCGAAAAAACCGAATTTTTTTCAGCCCGGCCCGAAAAAAAGCAAGTTGTCACATGCATGCTTTTGTTACAGTTGGGAGGATAGGAAGAAAGCGTAGTAAACAACGCTGGCCGTTGCGACTTCGCTTGATCAATGATCTTTGACGACGATCAGGTGGCGGTTGAGAGATCGATCCAGCACTGAGATACGGTATACACGTATATATATCATAATGCCTGAAGTGGACTAATGCAATCTTTTCTTGCCCAGATCTTTTTTTTTTTGGGATGAAATTCTTGCCCAGATCTCGATCCCGCGAAATTCTTGCACTGAGATCCGCGCGCATGTTTATTTGTGACTTAATTTCAGACAGAGGAAGAGATTAATACTATAACCTAACAACAAGCTAGTTACAGTATAAACAAACAGATACCGTTGCGTTTCGTTGCAAATTTTTGTACGTAGCCTACACACCAACTTCTAAAGGTGTTTAAAAAGCGTCTGAAATGTTCAGATCAGTTCGTCGTCACTGTTCTTTCCGCTTTTGTTTGCTTTTTTTACTTTCTAGTTGCGACGGTCCATCTGTCCCCTATTCGACCTTTCCCAGCAAAAGCGCACAGCACGCGTGCGGTGAAGAAGCATCCGAACGGCCCTGCCGCCGCCGGCGAAGTCAAGAGCAGGATCAACATAAGCTGCACACGCGCGGTAAATCCTGCATGATGCATGCATGATCTTTTTCACCGCACTCTGTTAAAAGTTTTCCAGTAGTAAGTAATTAAACAAGCATCAAGCAAGACGACAAGCTAGCGATCACATCAGTATGGATAACACTGCGCCGCGCCACTAATCGGGGAAGGGAGGTTAAAGTCCATGTAAACGCAAGAAATTCCCCGGGATACCAAAATGATGAACATTCCGTTGCAGCAAAAGGAGATGGAGCAGCAAGTCAAAAAAGAGTAGCTAGGGCGATGCCACGGCGTGGTGCCTATGCGCAACGGCAACGCGTTGGTGTGTGAGTGTGTTAGGAGGTGCAACAACAATGGCATGCATGGAGATCTCGAGCTAGTGAAGTCAAATGTGTGTTTGTGTGCATGTGTACTGCTCCATTTTGTCTGGAGATCGATCGACGACGACGACCAGGACACCAGGCCGGTCGGTGCATGCAGCAGGTCGCTCGATTCAGAGTGGTGTCGGCAGCCTGTCGAGTGTCGATCGATCGCCGGCGGCTGGACAATGTTGAAATTGTTGTGGCGACTTGCGAGCTACTACATGGCCAATGCCAGATTGCCAGCAGGGCTGCTAGCAGCGTTGTGAGTACTCTGTCTGCCCTGCTGGTACTGATTTCTTTCTGCAGAATTGAATGAACAGAGAACCCTGATTTAGTGTCAAAGTTTCACCAAAAGTTCTCACTTGACGAACTGTGTCAGTTGATTTTTTCTCTCTGTGCACGCGACCCAATACAAAAATTCTCACCACTTTTTACCAAAATTTCACGAACTAAACAGACATATTTTATGTTATCGTCTCCTCAGGCTCAGAATATCTGTATGTTCGGAGCCTTTGCTGGAACAGTCGTCAGTCATCAGCCAGATATGGAGCTCTAGTCGATCGATCAACTCATTGCACTGGAGTCATGGACCCTCCACTTCCCTTGCAACGCTGTCGTCCGAATGAAGAGCTCTATCTGTAAGATGTAGCCTGTAGCTGTAAAAAAGAATAGTAGTATCGAAGACCAAAGGTGCGTTTGGCAGGGTTTCTTCTGCGGCTCCGCAAGCCGATTTTGATGGAGCCCTACCAAACGGTCTCTAAAAACAGCTCCCTCGCAGAGCTCCTCGATAACCACGACTCTGGAGCACTTCGGCCGGGGAGAGCTGCAAAAACCGGCTCCCCTGCAGCTCCCCGGCTCCTCCCCGCCTTTTGCCAGCCCTGCCCCCGATGGGGTCCATCGGGCACGGCGGTTGCAGGGGCACGGGAAGAAGGTGGCCCTGCCCGCACCGCCGGAGGAGTTGAGGGCGAAGAGGAGGAAGGGAAGGAGCTCTGATGCCATCTTCAGCTAGGGAAGGGAAGCGGCGACGGACGCAGCTCCCTCCACCTCCACGGGCGGGCACTCCCTCCACCTCCATGACTAGGCGCGTGACTGGGGCCACTGCGGCCTTCCTCCTATCCTCCCTTTCCGCCTGGCGGCCTCCCTCCCCGCCCACCACCGACGGCGCCCATGGGAGATCAACGACGCCTACAACCGCGGGCGCGACGCACTGGGCCTGCTCTCGGTGGCGCACGTCGAGAAGAAAGGGCGGGTACGTGGTGGGTGGAGCAGGGGCGCGGCAGCTGGAGGACCGCGGGCGGGCTCTCTTGTGCGGTTCGGCCGGCAGGGGTGAATGGGGATGGATGCGAATGCGAATGGATAAAGGAGGGTGCGGTGGAGATAAGAGAGAAAAAGAGAAGAAAAAAATAAAAAGAAATGGAAAATAGGAGGAAATAAAGGAAATAAAAAATAAAAAGGAAGGGTATTATGGACATTTACCCTTTACACAGCCAGAAGAAGCTATTTTGTCAAACATTTTTCTAAAACAATTTCAGCTCCACCACAGAATCCGTTCCACCAGTTCAACCACAGGTGGAGCTTTGCCAAACGCACCCCAAATAAGCTACGACTAAATATTACTGCTCCTCTCGAGTCCAGTAAACCTAACTGGTCAAGCTAGTGTGTGTGATGACAGCATGTTACATCTCTCCTACTTGATCAACGACACTTATTAATCCGGCGGTTACATAACGAGATTACCGGCCGCTAGCTGGTAGTAGTAGGTACTAGCTCAGAGAGGCTGACTATTTTATCGTTCTTAAGTCCACACTAGGATCCGACCAGATCAAACTCCATGCGAGCGTGCATACTATGCTCTGCTTCGTAAATTCCACTCATCACCTCGCACTTGCACATGCAGATATGGGTGTGCAACGACCCACATATCAGATCGAGTGGAAAAATCGCCAACTCCTCCACACACGCGAGGAGAGACGAAGAAATGCTAGGCAGCAACGGAGACCGGATCAACCGGCGGCCACCGTGAGTCCGTGATGCACGGCCAGTTTCCTCCTGGAAGACCGGCCGGCTGACTGACCGGCGGCCGGTGATAGCCAGCCACTGCACACTAGCTATACTGCTATAGCTCTTAGCTAGGAGCTAGTACTAGCTAGCTGGTCAACTGAAACGCATAATTAAGCAATACTCTGGACTGGGTGAAAGGAAGAAGTGTGTGAACGCCTCCAAATACCCTGTGCTCTCCTCTCACTTTTTATTCGTCTTTTCGGCAGAGACGACGACGACTAGCTTTGGGCGATGGTTATGATGAGTGATCCACTCGGTTAGTGGTAATCGTAAGGACGCTTTTCAGAATGATAGATTCTACTGACGGCCAAGCTAGCCAAAAGCCTACGGTACGCCACGATTGCATCGTCGCATTGACGGCGTATGTACGTCGTACCGGCCGGTCGTCCACCGGTCTGAAAACTCGTCTACACAAATTTAATGCAGCTATAGTTTGATATATCTACGACGTGAGATTCACTCACTCTCTTCAGGTCCAATAAGCAGCTCTACCACGACCGAGTCGTCGCTCACGGTGTGTGTGTGGATGCATGTAAGCATGATGTAACCGGGACGTAAGCGGATTATATTGGAAATGTACGTGTAGGAGTACGGCACGAGAGCTAGCTAGCTGGATTCTAACATGACACATGACAATTCTCAAAAAAAAAAAAAGACACATGACGCTTACCAAATGGATTCAATTCGAGCGATGCACGAAGCAGCTAGCTAGCAATGGCAGGAGATCCACAGTGTTGCATGTTGTTCCTAAATAAAAACCATGCAGGGCCCGATACACTAGATGGTATTTGTATGTGATGAAAATTCTATATATAATTTTTTTATTTTCCTGTTTTCTAAACTTCCTCACCTCCTCTCCTCGGACTGCACACCTATATCTAAAATTGTATTGACACTCTGTTAAAATAAAATTTATTGACAGTTCTTTCCATTGAAGATAGTATAATTTTTTTATAAATACTGTTAGTCAAAATGTGTTAGTTATATTGAAGATCGTGTCGATGTGTATTATTGAACTTATATTTTTTATCCAAGAAATTAGCTAGCAATATATATATGAAAGCATTTTCTTCATAAACCTAATATCACCAATTTTCTGTTGTTATCCTTTGTGAAATAATGCTCCCTCGGTCACTTTGCAAAAATAAAATAAAAATACTCCCTCCATCTCATATAACATAGCTACTTTAGTACTTTATAGGTTTGTCACGTACTTTAATACTCGGCTAATAACAATAACTTTAAAACTATTTTTATAGAAAAGTTGTACATATAATAATTGGTTTCACATTAAATCTGCTAGTACCATATTGCGTCATCAATTTATTTTTAGTCACTTGTCTCTACGAACACACGCACACAACGCTACCCTTATAAGCACATCCGAAAGACTGAGTCGGTACCCCTATGAGCACCTTCGAAACACTGAGCCGGTAAATCCTTAAAATTGACGAAGGTACGAAGCCACCACTAGCGCCTCACTATGAAGGAGCACGTCGATCACCACTGAAATATTAGCGTCGGTTAAATCCGAGAATAAATATAGAAAAATGCGAGCACCAATGCCGAGTCAAGGACTCGACCCTGGTGGGTAGGTTCCACCACAAGAAACCTTACAAGTTGAGCTATGCTCAGTTCGCATTCACAATTAAGTAGGTTAGAAAGTTAATTAGGACAAACCGAAATTAGTTATACTCCGAGACATATTGAGAATTACTAGATACTATAATAATGGCTAAAAATAAAAGTTAAGTCGAACAAAGTAAATAGACTTATTCACGATAAGTACTAATATTGATATTTGTTTTGAAAAAAAAAGAAGTACTAGTATTTGTTGAAAGACCAGTCTTGCATGAGTGCATGACAATGTTAACTGGATCGGAACTGTTTCCATGTGGGATTCTCATGTTGGCTTCCCTGAGATCGATCTGTGACATATCTGAGCTGGAATCAAAATACAGCCGGATACACTAGTAAGTAACTAACGGCCAAACGTCCCTGCATGCCTGCATTCTACGGAAAATTCACTGTGCGCAGGTTACCTGTGGTACACGGAGGAGACACACAGAGGTCGGAGCTGGTGGCGATCAAGGACGTGCAATAGTGATGAGTGTCAGCTTGCCAGCGGCGCAGGCAGAGGCACACAGAAGCAAGCAGGTTGAAGTACAGGGTTACTCTGCTATCGCGCGCGCGCCTCTCTCTCGGTCGAATTTAAAGAGGTGTTAGGCCAGTTTCAATGGGGTTTTATAGACATTAAATAGGCTGTCATGTCAACACTTTTGATGATGTGACAGTATATTAATGAGGAGAGAGGTGAAATGAGTTTTATGAGGATGACACCCTCTCTACACAGTTACCTAGACAACCTGTGTCTTGCATGCAACCTAGAAAACAACAATAGATGAAATTATGCATTAAGAGGGAGGTGTTTCATTATAGTCTCAAACGTTTTTAGATGATGTGTCACTCTAGGTAAACGTGTTCATGATATCTCCACTGAGAATGGCTTTAGAGCAACTCTAACAGTTTGAGTAAATTTGATCCCCTATATAAAGTTATTAGGGGTGGAGTAAAAATATTTTCATCCCTAAAACACAATTTGCTCCAGCAGTTTCCCTAATCTCCTTCCCAACAGATAGGGGGTGGATGAGAGATACCCTCTATAGAGGGGGTGGAGAGAAATTTTTAGTCGATAGAGGAAAAAAGGAGGGTTATAGAGAATCTGCCGAGTAGTAGGTGCATGGTTTAGTGAGTACGTACGTTCCTACCTCTCGTAGTACTAGTACAACACTGGTGCATGCAACGCGTTGTAGACTGCTTGGCTCCTTGCAAACACTAGTATACTGTATACATAACCATCTGCGTTTGAGCGTTTCCCCCCAGCCTGCATGTACGTACCACAGCCACCAAGGTTTTCCGGCTAATCAATTCATTCCGTATCTATAGTACGTACTTTGCCGTATCGATCTATAGCAGCAGCGTACTCTCGGGTGTATGTTTGGTTAGTATCATCCCTCTTTTTCTTTTTCTTTTTTTTGACAAGAACACATAATATATTAAGACAGCAGCCAAATTACATGAAGGCCCTCCAAAAAGGACCGAATTACAATATAGTTCTTCAACTTCAACTGCCAAGGGAAACTAGTAGGACGTCGGAGCCGGAGAAGATGAGGTCGCCGGCGAAAGAGCGCAAGGGCGTCGGAGACGCGTGCACTCGGGTGGACGGACCGCAGAGCGTCGGTTGTAGCAGGGACTGGAGAGGAGCTCGCATGGGCAGCTCACACCGGCGGTCGACGGATGAAGTTGGAGAAGTCGCCGGAGGTTGAAGAAGCCCACTCCAGGATCCCAGGGGATGGCTGGCCTGGCAAAACGGCACCGGGTCTTGAGCTTCCGGGTTGAAGAGAAGAGCTACATATCCAAAAGCAGCTGAAGACTGCTGCACCTTGATGCGTTCAACAGTAGCAACAAAGCCAGTGGAACAACCACCATAGTACAGCGGTGAGGGCGAGTGCTCAGCTACAGCAGAGATAGGGGAAAGCGAAGCAGATCTTGGGACCTTAGTGCGTTCAACGACAAATCAAACACCTTAACATGAAGATGCAAGCCCATCAGAACAACCACCAGGGTACAGCGAAGGGGGAGGGGAAGATCTGCCGTGGAGGAAGGCGAAGGTGGAAAAAACGGATCTGAATCTGGTGTATAGTAAAAGGCTACTGGACATGGGCGGAGGCGGAGGTGAAGGTGGTGAAGGGAAAAAACGATGCGTTCAACAACGGCAAACACGCCGTCGGAACAACCACCGATGTGCGACTCCCAACTCCGGCCGGATCTGAATCGACTGCGAAGGAGCTCCAACAACCAGGGGCGGGGGGGGCGAAAGGGAGATTGTTGGAGTGTGAAGCGGAGGAGCGATTTTATTGATTCGTACCTCGAGAGAAACAACACCGGCGACGAAGAAGCCATGGATGACCATGGCGACGGCGATAAGGACGGCATCAATCTTCGGGGAACGCGCCATACGGCGACCTACTACAACGAGCTATACTACCAAAAGGAGCTAAAAAACGAGGACGGGGCCGTGGCCCCTCTCCCTTCCCGGCCACGGCGAGCCGAGCTCGCCGGAGCCGGGAGGGAGGGGGTCGGGAGGAGGTGGAGCGAGGAGCGAAGGCTCCCACCGATCTACCAAATCGCGATTTCACATAACTTTTCAAATCATCCCTCTATTTAATTAGCCCTTTGTTTATGGATAAGATGATCCTGATTATTGTTTGATTATTGTCAGAGGCATGGATGTCGGATGCTCCGACGAGAGGGACGTACGGCTGCCTATGATGACCATCTCGATTTGGAGTGGATGTGAATTTAGATATGAATTACCGATAAAAACCACATAGGCGAGCTTATGCTTATGCCCCGCGTGGGAGCGCGCGGTCCCCGTGCTTTCCCGTGTGAGTGGGTCCCACACATTTTCCTTTTTTTTTAACAATTTTTTCTTCTGCATAAGTTATTCGCATAACTCGTCGTTACAGAAAAATATATGCGCACAACTCGTCAGTTAAAAAAAATTATGCAGAAAAAATTATACGTACAAGCTATTCTTCAACAATTGTGCATACAAATTGTACACATAAGTTATGCACGTCATCAAACTTATGCTTAAAAATTGTTCGACAAAATTTATAGTTCGAAGCTACGTATTGAAGTTGTGCGTATAAGTGCCAAAAATGAAAAACAAAACAAAACTAATGTTTGGAAAAAGTTATGTGTACAAGTCATTCTTAAAAAATAATAATAAAATTTATAGTTCGAAGTTATACATCGAAATTATGTATATAAATTATGATATTCCGAAAATAAAAAATTGCATAATTTAAAACTTTCAAAAAAAGAATGTTTTGGGAATGGGAGGGGCTGTCCCGAATCGATCGCCCGCAACGCTCCTAGCGCGCGCTGATTAGCGCTGCTCCATGTAGTTGCTACTAGTGGCCAACCAGGCTAGCAATAGCAAGCCCAGCCAGCAAAGGCATCAGGCAGGATGCATGCGCGCTAGGTTCGTCAATGACCACATCCAACACGTACGAGTACGATACGAGACCCATCCCCTCGTCTGCTTCCGGCTACGGGCTACCCCTCAACGCATTCAATGCCACGCGGCACGCGCGGCTCTGTGATCTCCAGTCTCCCCGCAGGGCCCCGGCCAGCGACCAAGCATTGAAGCGCGGGACCCAGCTGTCAGGCGCACGCGAACGGTTACCCCGGCGCCTGCAGGCGACGTCGAGCTAGCAGACCTCACCTGGACCTGGCTATGCCATGCCACGCCCCCCGCCGTCATTTCGCGGAGCGCGGCGAAGGCACGCCAGGCGCCACGGCAGTGGATCGATCGGAGGGAGGCAGGGGCGCTCTCTCCTGCGCTACACGCACGGGATTGGACCGGACCAGAGCTCCCTCCGATATCCAATGGTTTGATGCAGCAACACGTCCGCGAGAGGCGGTTGCGGTTGCGGAACCCAAAAAAAAAATGATCGTGCGCCTTTGTAGTTTTGCAGGGACAGATCGAGCAGTGGGGGTCGTCACTAAAAAAAACACACTTCACTTTCCACCAGGTTCAATTTTCCTGACCCTTTCATCCGATCCCGGCCCTGAGTCCCTGACCCCTTCCTTCCTTTGCTCGATCGGTACGGTGACGCTTCAGGGAAGGGTCAGTACGTACAATAGATCAACGAGGAGGCAAACGAAATAAAAAGGTAATCAACGACTAGACGACCATTATTTGTGCTACATCGCGGGTGTCTACTGGTACTCCATTAGCGCCGCCTTAATTCCCATTTCTTCTAATTACAACTCACCCGGCCAACCTTCATCTTGGGACGGTCGCATCCGTCATATGTACACACATGCTGCTCTGCCCTGCGCACACGCTTCAGACCACCCGCACTGGAGCCTTTATCCGTCTCCCGCCGTAGCGGTCTCCTCCAGGGAGACGGCAAAATCTCGTCGCCTCCATTCTCCTTTAGATCCAGAGGAGGCGGGGACTCACGGGAAAGGACGACACGCGAGACCCACGAGAGGCCGTTGTTGTTCCGCACCGGCAGCAGGAAGGGGGAGGAAAGAGAAGATGAGCTGTCGTCGCCGCCGGAGTTGACGATTCGCCGTCGGCTCAACCGCACTGCACCGCCGCCGGAGTAGGAGGAGCCCCGCCGGCTGACGCAGAGCAGGGAAGGGGCTGGAGCTCCATCCGGGAGCCGGGGCCTCGAGGACTCAGGGTCGACGGCCGACCGGGGCACCGGCACCTGCGCATCCGCCGCGGCGGCACCCGCCCGGCCGCTGCCTCAGCTCCGCCGCGCGTGGGAGGCACATGCGGAAGGAGCGAGGCTGGACTGCGAGGATGGGTGGGCGGCGGGGGTGGGGGGGGGTGAGGGTGATAAATATCACTGACACGCGGGTCCCGCTGTGGGTAGTTGGAGTAAAGAAGAAATATAAAGAAAGATGGATGCGGGAGAAAGTTGTATAAATGAAGGAATCTTGATGACTAGAATGACATATTTTATTTTGAAGGAGAAAATAAGGACGGACGAGTGTGGATAGTCTGAGGCCCTGGTCTTTACATAAAAAGGAACAGTGAAAAGCACTATTCACATATCATATTTATTGCATCTTCTCTTACAAGAAATACTATTCTAATACTATTTATTTGCAACTTTACTATTTATTTTTACCCAGAAGAACGGACCCTCAGTGGGGATGAGCAGACACGTCGAAGGTGCATGGCGAATTTTTTTTAGTTTTTTCATTTTGTAAAACACTTTTAAATTTTGTAAAAAACAAGAAACTGATAAATGTAAACATAATCACAAGATCATAATCAACGAGTAGATGCAAAATAGTTTATACAAGATCATGGTAAAAGTACTAATACATCTAAATCCGCCGGTGCCTCTTCGGCCTAACAGCTCTAGCGCCAGCCCAGGTGTGGTCCCGGGCGTACGTCAAGGGGTCAGGTGGCCTGACCACCCACAGTCCGAGCTGGTCGGGAGACGGTGTCGCCATGGCCGCCTGCGACGAGCCTGCACCGGCCGGTGTCGCTCCGCCAGCCGGTGTCACTCGGCCCGCCGGTGTCGCTCCGCCCGCCAGCGACGACCCTGCACCAGCCGGTGTCGCTCCGCCGGCCGCCGGGGTCGCTCCGCCCACCAGCTGTGTCTCCGGAGTCCCAACAGGCGGTGCCTGTGTGAACTGTGACGGGTCAAGCTCCTCGCTCTCCGCCCCATCCATGGCCGCGAGAATGTCGTTGTACCCAAACTCATCCCAGCCTAGGTGGTCCTCAGGAGTCCAGACCGCGGCCGCGTCGAAACCGGCTGCAACGAATAGTATTAGTTTTCCAAAACGTATCGTACTTAACGAATTTTACTGTAATAGTTAAGGTCGTTACCAGGCTGGAAGACAGGTGCAGTGGACGAGGAAGGAATATCTGCCGCCGGAAAGACCGGCGGTATGAAACCTCCTAGCGGAAAGACCGGCGCTCTAGGTGCCGTCGTCTCCGGCTGTCGAGGCCCGGTGAAACCTCCTGGTCCCGTCGGAAAGACCGGCGGTCGCCCTGTACGATTAGAATATAGTATAACAAAAACACACAACAACTCCGTGCATTAGTTGAAAATAAGGTCCACTGAAAGTACCTGTGTCGGGTCGTCGGCCTCGTCTGCCATGTAGTCAGCCTGCAAACACACAAAGGTCGATCGTCACATTTGTTTTAATGCATACAAACGTTGAAAATAAGAGTTAGAAGCACGTACGCTGAACTGGTGGATCCAAGTCCAGGTGGGCCCGTGGGTGTTGGCGAAGGGCACGTACGGCTGAGGCGTGCGATCGTTCCGAGGAACGTTCGCGAACCAAGTAAGGAAGTCGGTGTGCCACGTCGCGGGGATGTTGATCGGCCCAATCACCTCGCCAGCACACGGGAGTCCTCCCAACAACGCGGCGTCCTCCAGACTGAGCGCCATCTCGCCGACGGGGAAGTGGAAGGTGTGCGTCTCTGGTCGCCACCGGTCCATAAACGCGGCGATCAGCGGGGCGTCGTAGCTGAACCGCGTCAACCGCTCTGCCCGAGGAACGTCAGCTCGTAGCTTGTCCCCCTCGACCAACCACACGAAAGGGAGAAGTCCTGCAGCGCGTAGCCTGAAAAAAAACAAAAATAATTTACTTAACACAATTTCTATTGTAAAGAAACTGAAATAAATAATAAAAATGAATTACGTACTTCGGAATCCACCGCTGGTGTATCGGCATCAACGTGCGGGTGGTCCGGCAACGTATACTGCCGGGCGACTGGCCAAGAACGGCCGAGACGTACGAGCGGTGGTGCCGGTCCACCGCCTCCTCGAACAACTCCGGCCGTACGTACTCTAACGATCCCTGAGCCATAGCTGCAAAAAAACAAAATTTAATCAATTAGTTGAATTATATCAATTTAAACGAATTATGTGAATTAAAACTATTTTCTAAGAATTTTAAATTAATTTAATCTAATTATGTGAATTATAACCATTTTCTAGGATTTTTAAATGAATTAAAACGAATTATGTGAATTAAAACTATTTTCTAAGAATTTTAAATCAATTTAATCTAATTATGTTAATTATAACCATTTTCTAGGATTTTTAAATGAATTAAAACGAAATATGTGAATTACAACTATTTTCTAAAAATTTTATATCAATTTAATCAAATTATGTGAATTATAATCATTTTCTAGAAATTATATGTCAATTTAAACAAATTTTTTGAATTATAACTATTTTCTAGGAATTTAAAACCAATTTAAACGAATTATGTGAATTAAAACTATTTTTTAAGAATTTTATATTAATTTAATTTAATTATTGGAATTATACCTATTTCTACGCATTTTAAATCAATTTAAACGACTTATGTGAAATAAAACTATTTTCTTCGAACTTTATATCAATTTAATCCAACTATTTGAATTATAACTATTTTCTAAGATTTTTATATCAATTTAAACGAATTAAACTATTTTTTATTTGAAATGTAACTATTTCTAAAATTTCTAAACTAAGTTAACTAAACTAACTAAACTAGGTTAACTAAACTAAGTTAACTAAACTACACTAAACTAACTAACTACACTAACTAGACTACACTAAACTAACTAAACTACACTAAAGTTAGAAACATACATGAGTCAAAAGTGCACCGAAGGGTTGAAAGCCGAAGATTTAGGAGGAGAGAGTGAGGGAGGGAGGAGGGGCTGGCGACAGCCGTCGCCCCCTTATATAGGGGTGAGGCTGCCGCCGTACCCTACGGCGGCAGCCTCCTACCTGCCGCCGTGGGGTACGGCGGTAAGAACCTGGCCCCACTGGCAGGTCTCCCGACCGTTGGCGGCACCCCTGCCGCCGTGTGGTACGGCGGCAGATGTATATTTCTCCAAATTTTTGATTTGATCATTTATTTTTCGAAAATCAAAGAAAAAAATATATAAAAAAAAGAAAATTCGTGCATAGCCCCAACACGACACAAGCTGACGAGAGCATCCATGCTGCAAAAAAATTTCTGAAACGAGCGAGCCCCGCGCGATCTGAACAATTTAAAGCCTGCCACTTCGGTTCGTTGGCTCGCAATAAAGCGTACTACGTGGTTCTGTTCAGCTGTTGCTGGCTCGATGCTCGTGCACCTCTCTTCATCGTGAGAACGAGCCGTAGCTCGGATGATTGAGGTAGCAGTTGGGCACATGTCATCGAACCCTCTCGGACGTAAGTTTTATCTTATCTGAGTTTATCTCAGAAAAAATTCTCTGATCAGTGAAACCGAGATTCGAAAATTTTTTAAACCGGTAAGAAGTTTTTCTTCGGTTAATGAAAATCATGGGTGGGATCTTATCCCCCAACTTAGTTTTACCTCTATTCATCGCACAAGTGACGCTAAAATAGTAAAAATAAAATAAAAATTGAAGAGCCGTCCGTCCGGTCCGTCGATAGGGGGGTTATTGCAACCTTAAGTTAGCGACAACGATTTGTTGAGCCGCGGCCGTACTTGTTGGATCATCGCTTGCTCGGATGAATTGGATTGGATCATGCGTGTGTTGTTGTTGTTGGCTGCTGTAGTGTACGTACGTGTTCTCTCGCAGCCGTACGATCTCGACCGCCTTTCTCTAGCTGTCTCAACTGCTGTCCGACTAGCAATTGAATCGCCGAAATTAATTAAAGACGGACGGGTGCATGCGTGGCCGGTGATTATGGGAGGCATCACCTCTCGTACGCGTGCTGGTGCTCTTGTCCTGGGATCCAGTTGGCAGCTCACTGGTGCTACTACTACTCTGCTGCTTGCATGCATGATTTTTTGCTCGGTGTTTTGGGAATATCCATGCATGATTCAGAGTTACTGACAGTCATTTTTTCATAAGGCTGATTGATCAACCTTGTCCAAAACATGGCATCATTTGAGGATGCAGGGGGGTATATAAAGCAGTAATCTAAAAGATGATTAGTGCTACATGTTACCAAACTGTACGAAAAACTGTCATACAAAAGGTATTTGAGGCGAAAGAATACATAATATTTATTTTTGAAAAAAAACATCTACTATGCTTTAGACCTTTATTCCACATATTGTTAGTCCAAGTTTTAGAATTTAAGTATACTACTACCTCTGTTTCAAATTCCTCTGTTTCAAATTCTAAGTCGTTATGACATTTAAAGGTTAATAATTTTTATTATGCATCTAGATATTATCTATGAATCTAAGCATCTCCAAGAGTATGTTAAAAAATTCATCCCAAAACCATCTTTTAGGAACTACGCTAAAAAAGTTTTCTCCCAGAATCATGAGACTCTGCAGCAGGTTGCTAATAATTATTCCCCAATAATAACCACGTCAGCCTTCTAGTGGGACCCACCAACACATTTAAAAATGGATAGAATTTAATAAATAGATTCGTGCTCCGTAGGCGCAAGTCATTTTCCTCCTTGCATCTCCGATTTTGACGTGCATGAGCGATTGGGGGTGGAGCATCTACACGTAAATATGCGGGGCGACGGGGAAGTTTTTAGCATCCCTGTATTTTTGGGAAAGAATAGAGGATCTGTTGGAGGGAGGTTTCTTGTGTTTTTCTCCCAAAACAAGATTTTGGGATAATATAAAGCAACTCTAACAGTTTGCTATTTTAGTTTGGCATCCATATAATTTTGGCAAAATATGAAAAATTAGCCTCTAACAGTTTGGCAAAACAATTTGGCATCAATAGTAACTTGGCATCCCTCCCCTCCCCGCGCGTATATATGCGCGCAGCTATCCGCGGCGCATCCTTCCGTAACAAAAGAGGTGGAAGGGTATAAAAATAATTTTGTTTTTTTCTTAGGGTTCCTGATTTAAGTTTTAAGAGGTGGAAGGGTAGAAACATATTGTTGTTTCTCTTTCAGGGTTCCTGATGTAAGTTAAATCTAGATTTGGCAAGTGAATTATGACAAACTGTTGGAGATGAACTCTTTTTTTTATTTGGTATGTCTTTTTAGAAGTTGGCAAAACACCAAATTTGCTAAGTAAATTTTGGCAAACTTTTGGAGATGCTCTTTGCCAAAAACAATCCATAATTTTAAACGGGAGGAGTACATGGGTAAATAGTACTGGAACCTTTTATTCCTGGTGATGATAAGATTTACCGACAAAACAGGGGTGCTTCGGATAAGGCTAAGATTTTTACGGAAAAAAAAAACAAGACTCTGTTTTCTCTGCCCCCTTCGGTAGGTATTCAGTTCGTCATTTCAGCCCTGGGATCGCACCTCTGTTTAACCTTTTCCACCGCAAGCATTAAACTCTGCACGGCAATCTCTGCATAATTAGCTCTAATTATCTCCCTCATCACGGTAAAAAAAAAAAACAAGACGCCCCCACCAACCAGGAGGCCGAGTCAATCGAAACGGCATGGATAGCGACGAGCGGGGGGGGCAGCAAGAGGGAGGAGGAAGAGGAAGAGCTCTGGCTGGGCTTGGCGCCAATAAATAGGCGCCCGGGTCATCTGCCAAACCCCATCGCCCGCTGCTCTCTCTCTCATCTCTTCACTCCGCCGTGCTCTGCTCCTCCTGCTGCGCCCATCTGAATCCGAGCGCGTACGTACAGCGTTGCAAGCAAAAGCAAGGAGAGAGATGGCCGGAGGCGGCGACAACTCCACGAACGGGGCGAGGGCCATGGAGGAGGGGAGGAAGCAGGAGGAGTTCGCCACCGATCAGGGCTGCGCCGCCCTCTCCGTTCCCTTCATCCAGAAGGTGAGGTCAACAGGACCCGGTTCTTGCGCCATGGCCTCCTGTTCTTCTTCGTCTTCTTCTCCGTCGTCGTCCGGCCCCTCCCCCGGCCCGCCGGCGAAATGATCTTTCGTCTCCGAGATCGATCGAAAGTTGTTCCATGGTCGTCGTTAGTTGTTGCCCTGCATTGTGAAGTTCAGATTTATCATGTCAGGGTTTTGTTTCCTTGTAGATCCAGCATGCCGACTAAGTGCCCCTGATTCAGGCGCTTTGCATGCAGTTAGGCGGTTAGGCCGGCTAGGCTGGACTGTGCATGGCGTGCAAAACTGGCACATCCTGAAAAGAGTTTAGGAGGAGCATGTCATGTCACACCCAGATGTTAGCTACCTCCCACCCAAACAAATCCCTGCCCTGTCTGCATCTAGAGTGAGGACAAAAAAAAAATACAAATCAACTCACGAAATGCCATGAACAATACTACTATAGTGGTCAACATAGTCACATACATCACGTCGTCGAACACAAAGATTTATAGGACGATAACGATGCTAGATTGCTAGTGCCAAAACAAACAAATCCTCCTGATTAATTTCCGAAGAAAAAAATAAATCAGTAAACCCAAACAAATTAACACCACCATTTACCGCGCAGATCATCGCGGAGATCTTCGGCACCTACTTCCTCATCTTCGCGGGGTGCGGCGCGGTGACGATCAACGCGAGCCGCAACGGTCAGATCACATTCCCGGGCGTCGCCATCGTGTGGGGCCTCGCCGTGATGGTGATGGTGTACGCCGTCGGCCACATCTCCGGCGCCCACTTCAACCCGGCCGTCACCTTCGCCTTCGCCACCTGCGGCCGGTTCCCGTGGCGGCAGCTCCCGGCGTACGTGCTGGCGCAGATGCTCGGCGCCACCCTCGCCTCCGGCACGCTCCGCCTCATGTTCGGCGGCCGACACGAGCACTTCCCCGGGACGCTCCCCACAGGCTCCGACGTCCAGTCGCTCGTCATCGAGATCATCACCACCTTCTACCTCATGTTCGTCATCTCCGGCGTCGCCACCGACAACAGAGCCGTAAGTTTTCTGCAGCTTTCTTGTTGCGTTCGCCGTAAATTACGTAACAAATTAACTCCTAGATAAAAAGATGAACTCGGTAATTAACTAACCTCCTGGATTATAGTTAAAAATAATCTGATCATGAAGCGGCTGTTTGTGATGTGCATGCAGATCGGGGAGCTGGCCGGGCTGGCCGTGGGCGCAACCATCCTGCTCAACGTGCTCATTGCCGGGTAAATGTTTACTACGAGTTAATTGATTACTAATTTGTAGTTAGAAATTTGCATGAACTAGAATGACATCAGCTCACTTGTCATCACTGAGAATAACAACTTTTTAACTTTTCACACTGCACACAAAACCATCACCTCACAGTAGTATTGCGTTCTTTTTCCCAAGTCAAGAAAAGAAACAAAAAGAGAGAAAAGAGATTTGTTGTGGGTGAGCCATAAAGGCCGTCATGTGAGGAGAGTCATGGCGTCCCAGCAGGATCGGAGCCGCTTTGAGTGTGGTTGGTGACGACCGGTGCACAGGCATTAATGTGAACTTAATACTGACCGGCCCAACCCAATACAACTGTGGAAAAGTATAGCATACGGTGCACTTTATTTTGTTCACTAGTGCTAGTAATTCTAGTGTGCTACTAGTAATACTTTGAATTTTTTTGGAAAAGGCCTAATTTCTTCACTTGATGTCTGTATTTTTCTGCTTGACTGACTTCCATTCCATCCAAGAAGAGTGAGGAAAAAACAAGGAAAACCTTTTCATCCCTCTGCGTGTTGTCTTGTGGTGTGGCAGGCCCGTGTCCGGCGCGTCGATGAACCCGGCCCGCACCGTGGGCCCGGCCCTGGTGAGCGGGCAGTACCGGTCCATCTGGGTGTACGTGGTGGGCCCTGTGGTGGGGGCCGTTGCGGGGGCGTGGGCCTACAACCTGATCCGCTTCACCAACAAGCCCCTCCGCGAGATCACCAAGAGCACCTCCTTCCTCAAGAGCACAGGCAGGTTGAACTCCGCCTCCTCCTCCTGATCACTCCACTCCACACGACCAGCAGCAGAAGCAGCTAAATTAACCGCGCGAGACATGAAGTAATCGAGCTGATGTGGCAGGCCTATTAATATTTCACCTGTGATGAGAGTATATATACTATATATATATATCTGCTATGTGTGTGTGTGGCAGTGTGATGAGTGGATGGGAGGTGGAAATTAAGGGGTTGATCAGATGGTGATGGATGCACCACGGGACTATGGTTTGCTGCTCCGAACTCTAGTTTTAGTTGGTCAACCCGTGAATGCTTGTGGCAGTGTCCATGTACTACGCCTGTTTCCATAACTCAGTTAATCAATGTTGGTGAGATATATGTATCCCCAATGCTCGTGTTGTTATTCTTTTTGTTTTTTGTGTTTTGCTGTGTTTGTTTTGAGTGTCACCCAGTACGGACCAAAGCCCAAATTCTGCAGATGTTACAGTGTCCTGCTTGACTTGCACTCTCTGCTTCAGAAAACTGGAGAGATGCGGCTGGTGCAGTTGGGCAACAGGTTCAGAAATCAGAAGGTCGTTCCCAAATCCAAAGTGCTACTCTGCTTGCCTCTTATGTTGTACTGTGCGAGGCTGCAAAGGATGACCAGTGGAACGACTTCTTCACTCGCTAAGTGGTTACCACCACATGTTTATCTTTAGAGTTAGCCAATCAACCGATCCCAAACCTATAGCTTCTGAAGAAATGCTGCAGTATTACCATCAAATGGTGCTACTCCTGCGTTCTCTGCCATTGCATCCCCTGCTCTTTTCAACACAAAACTGCAGAGGATGTTGTGAAAGGAAAGTTCATATCTGCTGTCTACAAATTACAAAGAGAACGGCGATAAAACTCATTCGTTGATCTGCCACAACGTGCGGCCAAATCAACACGATCTAGATAACGATACAACATGACCGACCACAATGAGTAACACGATTTTCAATTTGTTGGTGGTCTACACATATTGTTGCTTTCTAAGCATTTTTTAGCACATTTGTTTCCTTTCCTACTACCAGATAAGCGCACTGGATCCATTCCTTTGCACATTCCCGTTTGATGGATATGAAACCTGAACCAGGGAACATATGTACAAATCCCAAGCTGGTCTGATCACACGACCCCCATCACTATGTCCAGAACATTTCCTTATCAAGTTCCGCTCACTCCTTGCTGAACTCAAACAGATAATTCAGACCGCTTGTTGGACATACTTTTTTAAAATGCGAAGTGTCGATGATCAACTATGATCAATTGCAGTTGCAGCAACCTGTGGATGGTACTCCCTGAATCCTTTCTGTCCCGGAGCAACATCGAAGGATCACTTGATCGCATCTGGGACCAATCTGTTAGGCTGTTATTCATACAGTGGGAAATGTTGAGTCGCAAGTCTTCACTTAGACTGCCATCATCAGGGATCAGACCGCAAAGCATCTTCACCACTGAACTCATTCTTGGCCACTGGGTTGGGGATGTGCTTGTAAAAATGAGAGCTACATTCAAGGTACAAACAAATTTGTGGCACACCGCAAACTATGTTCTACAAGTAATTATTTTTTTGGCACTCGACAAACTAGAAACAATTTTTGGCACCCAGCAAACAAAGCCTGACAGCTTAACCTTAAGGTAGGGAAAAGAGCCCTTGAACTAAGTCGAACCACCAAGCATGAACTCGGCAACAAACACTGTAAAATTTTTGAAGATAGTTGGCAATGGAAAAAAAAGTGATTTTCAATATTACTCAGCAAAGAGTTAAAACAACAACCTTTCGTGTTTATTAAGTATCATAACACCAACCATTAGTCTGGTGTGAAACTGTGAACAAAGAGATCAAGATTGTTAATAGAGAGCACTAACAATAAAACCAAGTGAAACGATGACATAGGTAATTGCTCAAACCAAGCAGAGTAGTTTTCTGAGACCCTAAGAGCACCAGTGATGACAGATGGATAGTCACACACACACATGAGTAAAAAATGCAAGGTGGTGGGTATGTACGAGGATGGCTTAAATTTTCCTATAGCATTAACCATTTCTGTCCTATTAGTGTTTGAATTTGTGTGGGAAATATAGATGTGAATATGGTACAGAAATTTGCCATTCAAAATGTTATTTTAACCCAAGGACTCATGCTGATGAGTGTAAATCCTGGTAGCAAAAGAACAATTAATGCTAAGGAATTGCATGCTTTAGTGAGGAAATAAAACAATGCAAAACAAGAACCGTCATCAACAAATATCACATAATAACTGCGATCATCCTTCAACTCAAAAGGAGCAGATGCACATACATCAGATTATTCATGTCAAAAGGTAGATATGGAATCTTTGACTAGATGTTCACCAAGATTGTATCACTGACAAAGCATGGAAACATCAAGAACTACATGACAAGGAAGGCAAGCACAGGCAAATAAGTCACTTAATATAATAGGCACAACACACAGTGTCCTAAATCATCATTGGAATAGATAGCAGAGGCAGTCAATCGGTGAGCAAGATGCAGCATAAGCAGATGGAAAGATGGAATTAGCCAAGGATGCAAAAGCACTGATAGCCTCTACAATGGTCAATCAAAATCCCTGCCTGAGAACAGTATGCGGCGTCAAAACCAGCATTGCAATGACTAGTTATACGTCTGACAGGTAACTGCATAGCATTGTTGGAGGGTTAGTACCTAGTACCTGGAGGAGACTTAGCAAGATTGGTACATCCTGATGACCTCCTACTGATAGCGGAAAGGCAGCCCGACCAGCGGCTCATAATGCGTAATTTTTGAAGATGAGCCTTTCGAAGGTTCAGAAGACCCCTTCTCGTGGCGACCACCTCTGCGATTGCTCTTCTTCTTCCTCTTGATGCAAGTGTCGTAGGTGTGACCACAGTCCCCACAAAAGTCACACTGAACATCAACAGCAGGGGCAGCCGCCCAGGGCTTATCGGACTCGATCTGGAGCCGAATCTCCTCAACACGAAGGGCATTCAGTGCATCAATCACGGTCGGCACAGGGGAACGGCATAACAGCATAGACTTGGTACGATGGAACTCAGGCCGAAGCCGGATGAGGAAGTCGTAAAGAAGACTCTTGTTATCAAACTCCCGGCGCTTCACACAGCAGGCACAGTTCCGGCAAACCTCTGGGGACGGGATCAAGCAATCGAGCCCGCTCCGGACTGACATGAACCGATCGAAGAAGGCCTCCACCGAATCGCTGCCCTGCTTAAGCTTCTGCATCCGCCGGAGCAGGGAGTAGTGGGTCGCATCAACAATCGGCTGATACCGCTCCTTGAGATCCGCCCACATCTGCTGGGCAGTCGGCTTGTCGGCAATGCAGGCCTCGACGCCGTCGAAAAGGACGAACTTCGCGCGGGCGTCGTCGGTGCACCAGCCGTTGTAGGCATCGAGAGCCTCCTGGTAGCTCTTGTTGGCGGCATCCTGGGAGGCAGCACCGGGAGGAGGAGGGGCCGGAGCCGGAGGACAGGGGCTCGCGCCGGTGATGTGGTCCCAGACACCGACGGCTTGGAAATAGACACGCATTCGCACTGACCAGTACCCGTAGTTCTTGCCGTCCAAAGCCAGCTTCAGTCCTGGTGCCGGTATATCGAACGAGGACATCGCGGCGGCGACTGCTGCTCTTCGATTGAGGTCGGAGGAGACGGTGGCGCTCGGGCAGGAAGAAAGTGGCGGAGCCGGGGTTCCAAAGGGCGGCGGGAGGGTGGGCTCCGCCGCCGCCGCCGCCGGCAATGCGCGGGCGGGTCTAGGGTTTTGTGGGTCAGAGTTTGTCTCCAGAAACCATAGAGTACGTGGATTCGGGGTCTATGGTTTGCGCTTGGAGCATTGTAGAAGAAGATAATATGCAAAGATATCCCTGGACAAGAGAAAAATTGCACGTACACAATTGATGTACTCCCTCCATTTCAAAATATTTGTCATTCTGAGTTTCTGCGTACATTTTCTTTATTATGTATGTGGAAATACTAATTATCTAAGCGCATAACAAAAGAAACGTATTTAGAAAAGTCAGAATGACAAGTATTTTGAAACGGAAGGAGTCTTTTGAAGATCCACAGGTGGAGGCCTGCAGTACCTCTTTTTCGACGCAAACTGAGGTAATTCTGCAATTCCTCGAAAATGTGAAGTTTTATATCAGTTACTTGAAATAGAACGGCCACATAACTCATCAGCAAATCATTTGCCACGTTAGGACACAACATGATCGATCTAAATAACATAATCTAGTGTCACACAAGATGGAGAACCAAATTTATGGTAAGTTGTTAGCCAATATCCTAGAAAACAACATAATCTTGCTACCAGATTAGCCCTTTTGGATTCATTAATTTGTACAACCCAGGGGCCAGGGCAGACAGATGCATACTCCATCCGAACTCCTGCCTGACGACATGATCACAAGATAGGCAATACCCATCAACATGCTTGATGCACTGCAATATGCATATGCTCAATTTGGCAGAACTCAAACAGATCCTCCAGACCACTTCTACAGATCTTCACTTTGAAGCCAGAGAATGCTGCGCCAGATTAGGAATATGTCGATGTGATGCTATGACAATTGCAACTGACTGGATGGCAATCCTGACTGGCAACTGATGAGCAACATCAATACAATCGAACTGGAAGCATCTAACCAAATGCTTGCTCTGTACAACAGCTGCATCGGGCCCAAAAACAATTGCCGATACCGTCAACGGTCAACCTTGATGCCTAGCTACTCCTTGGCCGTGGCAATGCAGCTTATAGCTTCAGAGAAGAGGAGCTCGAAGATGGGAGGTAGCCACTGTCCTTGCTGTTGTGGAGCAAAACCGAAGGATCACTTGATGTGTACTTGCTGTCGTGGAGGAAGATTGAAGGATCGCTTGATGGCATCTCGGACCAATCTGTTTTGCTGTTATTCATGGAGTTGTGGGATCGGCCGATGTTGAGGTGCAAGTCTTCACTTAGGTCATCATCAGGTACAACCTCGATGGGGATCTGACCGCAAAGCATCTTCACCACTGAAGACATTCTTGGACGCTGGGTTGGTGACGTGTTTGTACAAAGGAGAGCTATGTTCAGCAACCTTAGTGCCTGTTCTTGCGAGTAGTCAGAACCAAGACGCTGATCCACCATTTCTAGCAGCTTCCCTTGCTGCTTCAATCTTTCAGCCTGAGGTTGACGAAAACAAATTTAGTAAAGCAACTAGTGGCCCAACTATGAACGAGAGCTTTGCAAATTTGACAGCAGCTTTACAGAATACAGAGTTCTAAATAACTTTGTCAAGTAAAATTAAATTAAGCTTTATTGCGCTAATTGCGGAAATTGAGTCCTAAATAAAAGACAAGAAAAAAAACAGCAGAAAATGTCATACCCAATCAAGAAGATGCAGATATTCTTCAGTAGACATGCTATTTATATTGCTCATGCCACTAACAATCTCTAGTGCCACCACTCCATAGCTGTAGACATCCGTTTTGCGTGTCAAGCATCCTCTTGTCGCATATTCAGGTGCCATATAACCACTGACACAACAAGAACCACAAAAAATTGCATCAGATATCGAAGGCATTGACTTCACATGTAAGTATACAAAATCCTACTCACTAAGCGATTCTAAATTTGTCTTAAGTCAAACTATTCTAAATTTGACCAAGTTTATAGAAAAGAAGAATAGTATTTGCGGTATCGAATGAGCATGATTAGATCCATTATGAAATATATTTCCATACATTACTTTCTCTATAAATTGGGTCAAACTTAGGACAGTTAAGACTTAGGAAAAACTCAGAAGTCAGAATCCCTTGTATTTGTGGACAGAATATTCCATGCAGAGAAATATGTTACTCCAGCAACCCAAGATATTTTTTAAAAAAGCTAAGCAATTCAATCGCACTAGAAATTTAAAGAACCACAGGAACTAGAGAAAAAGCTTACACAGTTCCGGCAATCCGAGTGCTCACGCGACCACAGTCATCATTCAGTTTAGCCAAGCCAAAATCTGATATTTTTGGCTGCAGATTTTCATCAAGAAGAATATTTGATGGTTTAATATCTCTGTGCACGATTTTTAATGTAGATTCTTCATGGAGATAGACTAGGCCTTTTGCAGTTCCAAGGCAGATGTTGTACCTTGTTGGCCAGTCCAATTTCAACTGATGTTCTGAGCGACCTAAGAAATGCCTTTCTATTAGAACAAAATGCACTTACTAGCTTTGGATTTTTGTAACTAATTAACTATAAGACAAAATCATTCCAGATCAGGAAAACAGTACCAGAATTTATGAGGGCTTACCAAAAAGTGCACGACCAAGACTATTATTTTCCAAGAATTCATATATTAGAAGAAGCTGATCCCCATCAATACAACAACCAAAGAGCCTCACAAGATTTGGATGCCTTAGAGCAGATATTATTCCTATCTCGTTTAAAAACTCACGATTTCCTTGGCTCGACTTTGAAGACAGCTTTTTTACTGCAACTGTAGTACCATCTGCCAGTGTACCCTGAAGAAAGAGATCAGTGTATGGTTTATTTCCACATAACTCTGAAACAATTGTATAGATATTCACCAAAGGAGAGGAAACAAAGAGGCACTAAACCAAAATCCTTGTTTCACAGCTATGAATGAGCTGATCAGCCTTGATGATTATTTCCAGATATATTCATTGTTATCTTAACCCTATGAGTATGTTGTGGTGAGTTTGTTTACCTTGCAAATAGTTAACGAATTGACCATCCTTTTTCGCGTGTGTGCGTTGGTGTGGGTGTCGGGATAAGCATTGCTTTGTTTTTTTAAAAGTATCGATAATCAGGGAAAAAAGATTAGTGCTTCAAAATACGTTGTAGTACTAAGCAACACAAAAAAAAATTAGACATCCTCATGCAGTTAAGGTTGGTGATCAGGTTAAACTCTGTAATTTTGTTGCTTCACAAGTAATCAAATTTGAGCGTGGTCCCTACTGTGGAAACATCATGCAGTTTATGTGAAAGTGCGCAAGGTAATGAAGTACATTATTTTTCCATGCCACCAGAAGGGAGGCGATATTAAAGAAGTTCATAGTTTTTACCTTGTAAACAGGTCCAAAACCACCCTCGCCTATTTTATTAGCAGGGTCAAAATGTTCTGTTGCGGATTCGATCTCTTTCAGGCTAAAGAAATACTGTGCCCGTGTTTGAAGCTCCGAAGTCTTGGTTTTCCTTCCTTTGTAAAAGGTATGTCTACCTGTGATGACACATCACAGTAGAATATGAACACGTGATGGCATAGATACAGAAGTGATTTAAATTTTTAAATACCTGATGAACATAAGATTTATTTATCCAAGCATAAATTTATGGCATAAACTAACTACCTTAGAAATACGAAACAAAATTATTTTCAGCCGCAACTAAGCTTTATGGGCCTGACAAGTTTAACCTTAAGATAGGCCAAACAGCCATCAGACAAACACTGAGATTAGATCATTAAGCAAATGTGAAGCCTTCCCTAACTCACAATCATAAGTCAAGATTGTCCTTTTTGTGGGAAGAAATACAGTATGTTACAATCAGATTGAAAACAACCAGATTAAATTGGAACACCCAACTGTGTTAAGAACATATAAATGTTCTAAATGTGAAATAAGAGGGAATATTGGACTTTCACTGCACTACAAGTACTCATACCAGAAAGCATGAGCCCAACCAAGAAAAATATCACTAATATTTAAAACTACAAGACAAAATTTAATGTGACCTTCAATTATTATCCAGCAAAGAATCAATGGTATTTTTTGTGTAATTGTTATGCATAAAAAACATTTTTCTTATGTGAAAACAGATCAGGACCGGAAGTAGAAAGAAATAAAAAAATAACAAAAACGATACCAGAAGGAGTTGCTCAAACAAGGTGCCATATACAGCAGAGAGTACTACGGGTGACATGTTGATAGTTGCTATGCATTTTATTTAACTTGAGATATGGCTGTGACATAAATTTACCTGTAGTACTAACAATATCTACCATATTTCTAGTAAAATTTGCATAAGAAATATGGATACAAATATGGTCAACTTTCACCATTCAAAATGTTAATTATTTAAATTATTCATGTCTAATGAGTGAAAATTAGAAAGAATGATAAGTGGTAATGGATTGACATCTTCGTCAAGAAGCCTGCGTAAAACAAGAGCAATCATAAACGAAACTCACATAATAATTGTGAATTTTTTATCATCCTTAAAGGACCAGATGCATATGTACATTAGAGATAACCAAAGATGATGAGTAGACATGGAATCACTAGAAAACTTAGCAACCATCGAAGTGCCAAGAACACATGACAAGCAGGGCAACGACACCCCAAAATACTAACTATGATAGGCACGATCCACATGGTATCCTAACTCCTAAGCTATCAGGGAAACTGGTGGCAGAAACAGTGGCAGTTGGCATGGACAATGCGTGGATAAAAGGTTGCATCCATCAAGGATGTGAAGGAGCTGATGATCTACGACAGTCAATCCCAACCATGATCGCTGCCTAAAGTTCCTGCAAAAGAATAGGCAAAGTCAAAAACAGCAAAACCATGATTAGTGAGGTGACTGACAGATAACAACTGCACAGCACCCTTAGGAGTGGGAGTACCTGGAGTGAGGAAGATGGGTAGACCCTGATGACCCTGGTGAGTTAGGCCTTGAAATTGGTTAACCATCTGTGAAACCTCATTCTGGGGCAGCGATGAAGAAAAACCTTCAGAAGGTTCAGAAGACCTCAAATTGGGGCGACCACCACTACGCTTCTTCTTCTTCTTCCTTTTCTTCTTCTCAGCAGGAGCAGTGCTCTGGAGCCAAATCTCCTCACCCATAAGGGTGTTACGCGCCTCGATCACAGACGGTAGAGGAGAACAGCTCAACAACCGAACCTTTGGCAGGCTCAAACTCTGGCCGAAGCCGGATGACAAACTCGTAGAGACAGCGTTTATCATCATGCTGACGGAGCTTCACGCAGCAAGCACATTCTCGACAAACATCTGGGAGTGGGACAAAAGAACTAAGCTTGCACCAAAGAGCCATGAACCGGTCGAAAAAGGCTTCCACAGTATCATCATCCTGCTTAAGTGCCTGGAGCTGCTGCAGCGTGGAATAGTGGACGGTGTCGACAACCAGGTGGTACCGCTGCTTAAGGCGCGCCCAAATCTGCTGGGCGCTCTCCGGCTGCAGGTGGGTGATGTTAGCCTCGACACTGAATCAGGAAGAGCATGGCACGGCGTCCCACTGCCTGTAGGCATCCATAGCGCTCTGGTAGTCCTTGTAAGCCTTATTGGCAGCATCAATGACCTCCTTAGCAGCATTTGCTTGCAGCTGGGGAGGAGGAACAGGGGCAGGAGGACAGGCATTCTCGCCGGTGATGTGCCCCCAGAGACCACAGGCTTTGAGGGTGACCCTCGTTAGGAATGCCACCGCCCGTAGTTTGTCCCATCCAACTCCAGCTTGACTATGGGTTCCGGTATCCCAGACATCTCCCGTGTTGCAGAATGAAGCAGAGTTTCCCCCTTTATCCAGACTTTGCGCAGCCGGATAAGCAGGACGTGGCCGCGGGTGAACGGTGAACAGGGGACCGACAGCAAGGTGGGAGTGACAAGGCGGAGTCGCCGCTGGGCGCGGGAGGCTCGGCCGCCAGGCAACGAGGACTCCCGCAGGCCGCAGCGTCCAGGAGGCGGCGCCCCAACGAGGGTGGTGTAGGCATCTCTGGGATTGCGGCGGCGGAAAGAAAGACGCGACAAGATGGTGGGGCCGAGGTCGCCGCGACCGCTGCGGCGGCAATGTGAGGGACCCGCAATGTAGATTGAGGGGTTAGGGCAACTTTAACTTTTAGTTCAGCTTTCTTTGCTAAAGTAGGACCCACTTATGAATGTGTCAATTTGCTCCAGTGTGAAGTAGGAGTACTAGTCTAGCACCGGTGTAGGACCCGCATCATAATTATACAAGTCTAAATCATTCTACCCACCCCGCGCTCTCATTAGTTTACTCTGTATTCTTCTCTCTTCCATGTGCATTTTCTCATTGTTTATTCCTTAGCCAAGGTGCTCATTAGTCATTTGAGCTCCCGGTGCTAGGCTAGCACCCAGGCAAAAAAATGCTCCATCGGTTGTCACGGTGACTAAAGCTTTCTCTTTACTCCTGGCACCCTCTTAAACTCAAGACTGGTGGTGAAACATGCAAAGAAACCCCTATCAATGAGAAAAATGACATACTCCGTTGCAAAACACACACACACACACAAATTGCACGATGTAAAATGTGTAGAATCAATTAGGCTATCCGATCAAAAAAAGCTATGCTGTATTTCTGGTTTCAATAGCCAAAAAAGACACTTGCTACACTACGAAAATAATAAAAAATAGTACGAAGCATGTTCAACCAGTAACAAAAAAGAATAGCTTAGGATGTGTATCATCTCATATACTGTACCATGTGCAGTGAACACGATGGTGGCTTACAAAGTTACAATAAGACGAAGAACTTACCTTTTCCTTTCGCATTCTTACTTGAAAAGACTTTGAAATAGAAAGCTATCAGCATAAGTATGATAGCCAAACATGTCGTAGCAATCACGATGGCAATCACCACTCCAACAGAGACTCCATGGTGGTTCCTGCGTGCTGTACCCATACCGAGTCAGCAAATACCCAAGCGTATAATTAAGAAAGATATGGTTCTGAAAAGGTTCTCCCATTTTCAAAAAAAAAAAGAACAGAAAAATTGAGCCTGAACATTGGCAGCAGATATGGAGTGTGCGAAGCACTCACTCTGTGTCACCGATATGGCTGAGATCAGTGGACCGTATACGCCGCGGTAGGGTATCGCTGTGGTTCCTTTGCCTCCCCAGTAGAGGTGGATTTCCAGTGTATTGTCTGTAATGTTGGCCACAAAAGTTTTGTTGATCGCACGATGAGCACCGCCAGCCTCCTCTTTGATGTTGAAATCCCCCAGAACTTTAGTACCCTGAAGGTTATCGCAAATTTGAGGTAACAATGCATTAGAAAACAAAGGAATAATCTATCTATATTCTGCAAACTTGAAACTTGTCAAGTAGGATCAAACAAATCCATTTGAAGGTTGTAAAGTCAGGTAGGGATATAACACATTTTGAAGAGTAGTTGTTAGAGCAATAAGGTAAACCAACAAAAAAAATAAGCTCCTCGATCAAACAAATAAAAACTCTGACATGTTACTTTATTTGCAGCCTTTAATCCAACTTGTAAGGTTCACAATTTCATAATCTTTTATCAAACGTTTCAGATTATAATTGCCAGTCCTTGACAAATTGCTTATATTTGCACGACTTGACTGACCAGAGACAAAAATGTGAGAAAAAAGAACAGTGGTCCAATGAAAACTAAGATGCCAGCCTTATTATGATAGGCTGGAAACAGCAAATGGCAGAAACACTTTTACCTGGATGAAGACATCGAAAACACGCTTGCCATTGCTGTTGTAAGTATGGTCATCTGAGAACACAATCTCAGCAAAATGAAGCCTAACTGTATATTCACCATTGTCCATGCAGAGGCCATAGTATTTCAGTGAGAGAGGTGAGAGGCGAGCTTCAGTGTAGAGCTCTGTGTAAGCCAGGTTCAGCTTCGATGTGTTTCTAGCAATGTAGTCAGCATTCTCGTTACCCACAAAATCACCAGTACTACTATATGCCCATTTCCTATCATCAGATAACACAAAACTTGATGTTCCTATTTGAGATGAGTCATCCTTATAGGTTGCCCCATCGACCGCAACACTTTTTCCACCACAGTTGATGAACAAGGAGGAATCTGAATATATTTGAATTAAACAGTCAATACTGTTAGATGTATGAATTCTGTTATGAACTTGTGGACTTCTGATCAATCTGTTGTGTATGAGTAAACTTACAGTGTGATTTGCCCATGCAAGGAAGATTCTTTCTTAAACATGATTGCAATCTTGCAAAAAACAAATAAACATAAAACATTTCAGACTTCCTTTTCTTTCCTGGACGTTTGATGATAGAAAATGAAAATGTTTTCTGCATATTTCTGAGCAGGATCTTACAAATTGTCATTTGAAGACGAAAAACTTGACACCATATTTCTGTAATGACAACAGCATGTAAGCATCATCATGAAAAATAAAGTAATTGTATGTGAGAATCTTTGAAATTTACATACACATTTGCTTGCTGACACTCAGAAGGAGGGTTACCCGTGAAGTTATTATATGATATATCCCTGTAAAACATTAATAATTGTCATGGAATAAGAAATCGAACAAGTTGAAAGGGGAACTGGAATGATTGTCATGTTTTAAGAAATTACGAATTGTCCTGTGCAGAAAAATATGAATGCAAATAGTCTGTCCATAGAAATCACCAAGTTGCAGCATACGCACATGTTTACTTTATTGCTTGCCTTGTTTTTCAACATCCAAGCAGGCAAATCTCCAGTCAGCATATTGTCAGTCAGGTACCTAATAGTTTTACAAATTGAAATGAGGCTCCATTGAACAATTGAAGGTGAAAATTAACACAGGATAGAAAGACATTTGTATAGTACATCAAGAAAAAAGTTGGAAGTTAAACTAATAATTTCACAGAACGAATATCTCACAAATATTGCAGTGCCATCATTCCTTCAAAATTTGCTGGAACTTGACCTGTCAACCTGTTGAAGCTTATATCCCTGAAATTAGTACAGTTCATAGTAATTACATAATCAGGGATTTTTGTGAAGTGCATGCAAGAATTAAGGTACATTCACAGAACAATATAATGTGTACCCGGCAATAGGCAATAGGTGAACATAAGCATTACTCATGTTAACCCAAAAACTAGTACATGCAACCTTTTTTTTTGTTACAACCATATTGGTGATTGGACCTTTGCAAATGGAGAAAATGAAACAAACAGAAATTCTACTCTTCAAATGACTGATCAAAAGCATATTACTTACAAGACTTTCAGATACTGCATTTGTCCAAGGTAAGTAGGTATTTCACCATATATGGAGCAATTTCGTAGGACCCTATAACATAAAGGGAATTCAAATTCCAGTGAAAAAGATAACTATGTGGTCTGTTAAAAATCACAGAAACATAAACTCACACTTCCGTGAGGTGCAGCGCATTTTGTAAGGGAGGAAATTTCATGCTTGGTCCACTCAAATCAGTCAGTCTCCTGATGATGCATTACCTTTGGTTAATCACATTCCTCATCAAATAACAAACTCCCAATACAAGATAAAAAACATTATTATAGCAATAATGCATTATGTGGAATGTTCATACAGTTCTGTCAAGTTCTTCAACAAGGAAATTTCTGGAGGAATAGGCCCACTCATCGAGGTACCCTGCATATCGCTGGAAAATGAAGAGACTGATTAATATGTTGATAAGAATAAATGAAGAAAGCCTTTCTGATTCATTTCAGTTGAAGGTTTATATCAGAGCAAAACTAACATTCTGTTGACGCTCTGCCAGTTCTTTATGAAACTAGGTATTTTCCCTGAGATACGGTTTCCATCAACGCGACTGCAATTGTTTGAATGATAAGAACTTGTTTGGGAAGAAAGACTATACATAACAAATATGAATGGAACATACAAATCTGTCATATTTGTCAGCCTGGAAAAGGTTGAGGGCAACTCTCCTGTGATGTTATTTGCAGAAATGAAACTGTAAGACAAAAATGAGAAATGCTTCAAGAAATTTTGCACAAAAATTAATGCTAAAGAAATATAAACTTCATTTCAAGATGCAATCTTGATATTTGGAATCAACATAATCTACCAGCATGTCAAGGGAAACAAAAATAAAGGAGGATTTCTTACACTTTCGTTATGCTATCTCCTTACAGTTTGGTTATGGTATGGTAACTGACATATAAACTATAGAGGAACACTTAAACATCAATGATACATTGATGCAACTAGCATAGAGTTCTTCACCAAATCCATGCCACGCCAAGATTCAATGTTGCTCCAGATTTTCTTAAGACAATTAAAAAGAAATGCCAACTCAATTCTAGGTACCTTGGCTTCAGTCATCATAGATAAACAATAATGTAATCAAAGAAACTTCCTCGGATGAAGATCTAGTAATAAAAAATAGGACTCGGTTCAAGGGCTTACAATCTCTCTAAAGTGCTGATGTTACCCAGCTCTGGTGGAATAGGACCCTCAATCAGATTGCCTTCTAGCTGTCTGTGGAAATTGTTTGAAGGTTACTATAGTTAGCTCTTCTCATCTTTCAGTTTTACCTCCGGCAAGTTGAGGTATGTTTGCTGGGAGTACAGATGCAACTCACATAGATTTCAACATGGGCATGCGTCCAAGTTCCTTAGGTAGTGTTCCAGATATACGATTTCCCTGGAGAGACCTGTAGTTTCACCAGAATGCTGAATAAAGGACACACACTTACATGCATATTTCTGACAAATTGATGGGGGCACTGCAAGACATACAGATTGTAAACATGTAGGTCACCCCATGATGCTGGAATTGGCCCCTGAATGAAGTTGCGTGACAAGTCACTGCAAGGAATGCAAACTTTGTTGTCCTGGTTCACAGAGAATATCCTGAAACTCAGGTAGCTTGATGAACTTACAGATATCGCAGATAAGTAAGGTTGACAAATTCCTCTGGTAGAACTCCACTAAGATTCTGCCGCATAAGCTCCCTATAATTCAACAACATTTAATTTAATGAGAGACAATGGAACTACACTCAAGTATTCTCGGTGAGCACCATTTCAGAATAAAGAAAATAGTAGAATAGTGGGGCATGTCTTACAATCCGATAATATGGCACTCTGTGTAGTTCTTGAATGAGCAATCACAAGTCACATTACTGACAAATAATCCAGTAGAATTGGCCCAGCTTCCTGACTGACTACACGGATCCAAACTGAAGTCCCAGTCCGTCTTATTAAGCTTGCTCGCTATACCTTTGAGTGCTTCAACTGGAAAGGCAACGACAATTCAGATTTCAGCCAATCGCCTAATCAGTGTGCACAAAACATAAGTATTTAGCTCTCCTTCCCTGGAAAGCAAAGGAATTGAAATAAATGGTGCCAGAGTAACAAGAGAAACATGAAGTGTCCCTGCATCAAGAACATACAGAGGAGGCAACACCACCTGAACCTCGCACAACCGTCAGTAAGACAATGCAGTCAGTTGCCATCGGTCAAACATTTGTGGGCAGCCAGTAGAACAGTAGCACTGTGAAACCGTTGGCACGGCCAACCAAAAATTAAGACAAAGTTGTGCAGCGTATTATAGGAAACAGTGTTCACGGCTATCGCTTGAGCAGTACATTACCGGCGCCAACACATCTTGCCCAGTCAGCTCTGCGCACCGACGACAAGCCGCCGGCATGCGACCCCGCCATTTCGTCAAACACTTGGCGGGCACCACCCACCCATCGGATCGGACCAGAGCAAGAACTTTTTTTCTCGCCTGATAGCGTTTGTTTATTTGGCTCTCGCTCGGCAAGTGGGGAACTAACCTAATCTCGATTAGGATATGATTCGACATGACGACGAGGCACAGTGAGTTAGAGCTACTACTGTTTTGCGCCAATGACCCTTACAAATATCGACGAAAATTTGCATATGTTCCCTGTTCATGGTAGAGACTAGTCTAATCACTGAACGGAGCAGTTTTTTCATCAGTAGCAAAATCAGACTAGAAGGAAATTATTTCCACAAGGATCACGCAAAAAAGTTTTCCTTTTTGTTCAGGCCTGTTTGCACAACAATTTACCGACATTTTTATATCACAAAGAAACCATTTGGTGGCGCTAGTTCAAGGGCGAGCATAGCAGAAAGTTGATGGAGTTCATCCGGCCAGAGAGATGAGAGAGGCGTGGCGTGAGTCCGTGACGGCACCAAAACCACAGCAGCATCGACGCAAAACAATTGGCCGCCCGGACTGCTATCAGAGTTCAGAGAAGTGGGTGTACACCCAAACACAATATGGAAAAGCTAACCCAAGTTGTGCGCAAGCTCCAAGCACTTTGTAAAGTAAAAAATATAGAGATAACATGATTTTACTGTTAGTTCTTGCTTGATCATCTTAATCAGTAATTACGTGATCTGATGTGCCCTAGCCTAGTGTTTAATCTCTTAAACACCATCCATTAGCAGCTGTTAGCCTCCGTTAAGAAACAGCCACTCGACAGAAAATGCAAAATCAATGGTTTGTGAAAAATGGTCGGGAAAAAACATTTTTTTCGTGAAGCGGTGAAGGAACATCCATTCAATAGAGAATAATTGAAACATCCACAGAGTTGCCAAAAACAAAACAAGAAGAAAAGCCTACGGCGCTTAGAGGGAGGGGGGGTGGGTGGGAATCAGTCAGTAGATCGGAGAACGAGAGCAGAACTCGGAAGCTGAAGGAACAGAGAGGGGAGAAAAAAGAACTCGGAGCATGTCCTGCCCCTCACCTTCTTGCGGCGGCAGCAGCGTCTGCGCCGAGGAGCATCGGCCGCCATTGCTGCAGCCGAGTCCCAGGAGGAGCAGGAGGAGGAGACGGACGCGGGCCATGCCGCCGCCGCGGCCGGGGCCCATCACCTCTTCCCTTCTCTCCCTCTCCTCTCCTCGCTAGCTGTCGTCGCTGCGACTGCAGAGGACGAAGGTGACGCGGCTACTAGCTGAGAGCGCCCTCGCGCGTAGGCAGGCGACGCGAGGTCTGTGTGTGCTGGAGCCTCTCGCTCGGCTAGCAGCTGCCGTACCGCGGGTTTTGGCCACGGCCGCCGGCCGCCTCGGGAATTGACCTCGGATTCTTTTGGGCTCGCATTGGGCACGGGGAGATTGGAATTGGATGCACGCACGCCAACGCCAAGACCCTCGCCGGTGCTGTCATGTCACGGCCTCGGTGTTTAATTAGTGTGCGAAGCATGCTAAACACCTGGCCTTTAATTTAGGGTGTGTTTAGTTATCTAAATTGGGATGCAAAATTCTGGATTTTGCACGGATTTTGAGCTGAAAAGCACTGTTCCGAACTGAAAAGCACTGTAGCACTTTTCGTTTGTTTGTGGTAAATATTGTCCTACCATGGTCTAACTAGGCTCAAAAGATTCGTCTCGCAAAGTACATCCAAACTGTGTAATTAGTTTTTTATTTCATCTACATTTAGTACTCCATGCATGTACCGACATTTTTGATGTAATGTTTGATGTGATGGAGAATCTTCTTTTTGCATAGTGAATTTTAGAGGAAGTTAGACTTCTAAACACACCCTTAACTCTTCTCTTTTGTTTTGAAGTAATAACTCTTCTCTTCAGTCTCGTGTCAGATAGGGTGTTCAAAGCCCGTGTCGGTGTGGACAGGGGTCTTCCTCTGTGGTGGCAGTGGCTAGTGTAGGGAGGTGACCATGCATTGTTTCTCTGTCTGCTAATCCGTTGACTTGACCAGACGCACATACTCCTAGGTCAGTAAGGTCCCATTTAGTTGGCTGAAATTTTGGTGAAAGAAGTAAAAATTTTTAGATTAAGTTGCATGTAAAGAGAGAAGAAATGAGTAAAATTTTGGTAAAATAGATGAAATTTTTAGAATTTTGAGGAACTAAACAGGATCTTGATTCTGAGAAGCATAAACATTACAAGTTTGTGGGTACCTATGGCTCACATAAAGACCGATCAAAATCGATAATCTTGCTCTACACAATGTGCATAGAAAAACGCTATGTGTAATCACTTTACCTGGTTGTGAGGTAAATGAAGTAAAAATTATGGTCCCTGCATGAACCAACTACGAATACAAACAATTATTTAGTATCTGGCTATATATGATACATGTAAATGGAATACAATTTAACTTTGTGGCCTCAATTTAACTAGCACGAACGACTAGCTCTCAACGGAGAGTATTCTTTCTCTTAGTAAACTCCGCGAAGAGCAAGTTGATGAGAGAACGATACAATACTTGAACGATTGGTCGGTAACAATTTGTTTGAGCAGGAATTCCTTGGGAATCATGAAAATACAGTTATACTATCGTACTCCATTTAAATATTTTGTATTAAATTCTATTACGGTGGACCATACCACTCTATACCACTATTTCAAAAGGATTAATATGAAAGGATTCGACGGTTGAGATTAATTATATACCATCATAACTTGCACCTGTGGTATAAGGTGATACACATACGTGGTATAGGGGTATTATTAGAAGTTTTATCTCGGTGGCATAAACGAAATATATGATTTCTTCATTTCCCTCTGGTGGCATCACCATTTTTTTTTCAAATTTCAAACGAAAATTTTCATTTCAAAATTTAAAGACATTTTTTCAATTTTTTTTCATTTCACAATTTCTTGGTGGCATAAACGAAGTATTTCAAAAAAAATTCATTTCCAGAGTGGTACAAAAACAAAAAAAATTATTTCAAATTTCAAAAACGATTTTTTTTCATTTTCCTTTGGTGGTATGGCCAATTGTTTTTCAAATTTCAAAAACAAAAAATTTCATTTCAAATTTTTAAAAATCAAAAATTTTCTTAGTGGCATAAACAAAAAATTTTCCTCAGCCCGAGGTCGCCAAATTTATTAAAAAATTGCAAAAACTACCTTTTACCTTTACCAAAAATAGCATATACTAAAGAGCCCTTTCTATTTGTATTTTCTCTTAATTACTTCGCACGCCTCTAGTTTGAGCAGTTCTTACTCCTGTGCCATCACTGGTGGAAAAACGACCTTTGTTCCCAAGCATTTGTCCCGGTTCAACTTTGGAGCCGGGACAAAAGGGTTTGGAGCGACGTGGCCTTTAAAGGTTGTTTGCGCCGCTCCTCCTTTAGTCTCGGGTGGTAAAACCGTCCGGGACTAAAGGCCTGACCACCAGTGACTGCGTGACTATAATAATTAGCTTCGGCCTACCACCCGAGACTAAAGAGGAGGTCTTTATTCTCGGGTGAAAACACCACCCAAGAGTAAAGATTTAGTCTCGGGTGGTGTTCCCACCCGAGACTAAAGGAGAACCTTTAATCCCGGGTGAGCAAACGAGCCGAGAGAAAAGATCCTCCCCTCCACCTACCGTGCTCCCGTCCCCACACTCTCTCTCTCCTTTATCTTCTCACGGGAGTCTCTTCCTCTCCACTCTATCTCTTTTCCTCATCTTCTTTCTCACATCTTCTCCTCTTCCTCTTTGTTGACTGCAGGCTGGAGGCTACAACCCAGAAGGGGAGGCCGCCGCCGGCACAGGCGCGGGCGCAGGCCACCGGCGCGGGCGGCGGCGCGGGAGGGCTCCCAGCGGGGAGGCGCCCTGGGGCGAGGCGGGCACGCGTCCCCGGCCTCCGCCGCGGCCGACCATGCTACGGGCGGCGGCACGGGCCACCGACGCGGGGGGCGCCCAGCGGCGAGGGGGCGCGCGCCTCCCCGGCCTCCGGCGCGGCCGGCCCTGCTGCGGGCGGCGGCGCGGGCCACCCACGCGTGGGCGCCCAGCGGCACGCGTCTCTCCAGCGTCCGGCGCGGCCGTCCTTGCTGCGGGTGGCGGCGCGGCCGGCCGTGCTCCCGTGAGTGTTTTTTTTTGCGATTTGTTCTGGTGATAAGATGAGATGAGCATGTGTGATGTGAGATTGAGATGGAGAATGGGTTGTGAATGTTGTAATCTATGATGATTTGTGTTGAATATTGTGTTATGAATGGAATCGAATTTGTTATTGTGGTGGAATCGAATTTGTGATGATGAATTTGTTGTGAATTGAATTGAAGTTGTGCTTGTGAGTGTGATGAACTTGAAGTTTTACTGTGCATGATGGAGTGGAGCTCGGTGGCAGAAGGTGGGGACAGGGGCTGCTAGGATGTGGTTCGGCGTGCCCCCTTTAATCCCGGGTGGTATTACCACCCGGGAATAAAGACACCTTTTATTCCCGGTTGGCCACCCGGTGACAAAGGGGGGCCTTTTGCCTCTCCCTTTTCGTCCCGGGTGGACTTTAGGGACTTAACGCCTTTCCCACCCGGGACGAAAGGTCCTTTTTCCATCAGTGCATGCTGCTACAGATACTAGATCTTTTTGCATTTCGGGACCATTATTGGATCTTTTTGCATTTCGGGACCATTGTTGACGTATATTCCAAATCAGATGTACATGTTTTTTTCTCTTCGAGAGGACTTGTACACTCTGCAAGCTGTTCATCGGTTGCGCCTAGAATTGGGGTGTGGTACTGCGGTCAGTAACGTTCACCGGCGGAGAGAGAGACGCCTATCGTGTAGGTGGTGCGCCATCATGACCCAAGACTGATGGCTTGTACCAGGTCTTGGGCACCCAGCCAGATCGCGGTCAGGTTCAGGGCACCCAGACCCAAGCCAGCCGGGTGCACTAGCCTCTGCTTGGCTGCCGATCGGTCCAGCTACTGTACGTACTCCTACTTTTGTAGGCACACGCATGCACGTGAATTCGGCATTCCTCCCCCCGTGTGCCGGCCGGCCCGTGACATGCATGGAGGAGGATCCTGGTGGGCCTCGTGTGGAAAAACACGTGGTCTCATCTTTGTTTGTTTTTTAATTGTTTTGTTCTGTTTTTGTTTCTTTTTGCTAGACTGATGATGTATGCAGCTAGAGCAAAGATAAGTAGTAGACGCATACAGTTGTAGGATAGATACCGAATTAATTGGTCTCTTGATGTTTCAACCCCGGGGGCGGTGACTCCATCAGTCAAGGAGTGCAAGGTCACCAAAACATACTCCTCTGATCTCGTCGACCGATTGTTGTGTCCCAAGCCTAGCCATGGGGATGGGAATAGGTAGGCCCGGACCCGGCCTTGGACCTGGTCATGGCCTCATGGTCAATTTTAAAGGCCACAGGTCGACCCAAATTTAAGTTTTGTCTATGGTTTTGTTGGCTTAATGGGTAGCATGGGTTAGCCCAGCACAACTTCTTGCCATATGTTAATGTAAGCATTTTTAGTCCGAGACACGTGATATATGAAAGAAATGTCGTTACAAACTGTTTCTAAAAAATTATGTTCGTTACAACCATACAAATAACATAAAAAACACCAACTCATATGTTAGCTGCGACATCAAATACTTAGAAATAGTTTTAGCGGGAGAGACGCGCAAGCTAGTATGAGGCTAATATTAGTTCCTGCTACTGTTAGCTTGCTGTGAAGATGCAAATTGATACGCTAAAACTTGAGACGGGACAAGATGTGAGTGGGTGCATAAATGCTCATTTGATATTGTGCATGAGCTACCATGCAAATGGCCAAATTGCACAGTGCCAAAAATATATTCCACAATGCAGTGTCTCATCTTGCATCGAGATTTTAACTATAGATGTGGTCGATCAAAGAAACATGGAAATTTGAAAAGATTCAAAAGATTGTGGAAGAGCAAAATGTGTTGAATGTCTGCATGCAGACATGCAACACCTATACACATTTTCACGAGCAGCCGGTTTCGCATCCATACATACAGGATATACGCGCGCATAGCTCTATATAAAATTGGCCCAGGTTAGTGTGGCTTAGCTGGAGCTCTACCAGTGCCTTGAATCATTATTCTAGCCATCAGCTTGAGTACGTGTGACAAATAAAGTTAAGCTATCAGCTTTATATGATTCTGTAAAAAAATTAGACAGAATACTCTCTTAGGTGTCATTTTCATCACATGAAGTGTGAATTTGGGTCGACCGTCTTACCCATTGGGTCGGTAGGCTGACCCTATGGACCCAGTTTTTATTTGAGACCGACCCATATAACCCATTAACCCTAGACTATTAGGTCGGGTCAACTACCCAATAGGTTGACCCGACCCATTCCCATCCCTACCTAGCCAGAACGAATTTAGTACGTGCCGTTTTTGGAGCTACTGAAACGAAGCGGCAGCTTCTTATATATAGTATATTCTGCCCGGATGCACATGCAGCAGCAAAAGGATCGGCATGTGCTAGCTCTATATATGCACAGATAGATCGAGCTGTAAAAGGATCGGCATCAAAGTAAATGAACGGAATATGCTCAATATAATGCTAGACGTGACCATATTTTTATATCCAATTGTTGGTTCCTCCGATCCTGTGTGATATTGCAGTGTCAACATGGCTTTTTGCTAGTTCAGTTCATTCAAGCACAGAGAGAGGTAGAATTTGCATTGATCATTTCGTAAACTGTGAAAGTGGTTAGTTTGGCCGGCCAGTCGCTTTTGCTTTCCTAAACTGTGTAAGTGGATTGGATGCCACTTTCATGTGTCTCACATCATCACAGCGTCCCATCCTGCGACTAATCATGCATATAGGGGGTACGGTGGTCGCCATGCCTTTCTGGTAACTCCCTACTACCCAAAATGCATTTGTTTACAACGACATCAAAACCGTTGGGTTCGATCCAATCCAACCAGGCCGGCCTCCGTAGTCAGAATTCAGTAAAAAAAAAGAGGCCACACTAAATAAACGTACTGTAACAATTCAGCAGATTTTTTTTTTGAAATGGACAATTCACCAGATCATGCATCCATCGTCTCCTGGTCAGCAGTTTAATTAATTAAAGAGACGAGAAGAGGGAACCCCTGTTTCCTTCCACCCGAAGCCTCCTCCTCTCGTCTCCCTCACCCGTCTCCTCTCGGGCCCCTCCCTTCCTCTCCGCCGGCGGCCTCATCGGTGGCGAGAAGGGCAGGAAGCCCCCAAACGATAGATCCGGAGCCTCTGTTTCTTTTCCTTTTAGGTTTTTTCCTTTCTTGTTGCCTTTATAGCTATGTCCCCTTATGGTAGTAGCTGCCTCAATGGCGCCGCCGCCGCCATCGTCGTCGCCGGCCTCCTTGGCCTGCTCGCCACCGTCGACCCCGTCTCCCAGGTATGCTTAAATAAAACTCCACCCCCTCACATCCGGCGGATCTCTTCCCCTCCTTTCCTTCGCCGCTCCTTCCGCATCGAGATCCGCTTGCCACCGACGTGTTCCGCCTCCGCTGCCGCCCATGCTTTGCAGCCGCTCCCTTCCCTACGGTAGATCCACTGCACTTTTGCTACTGTTTTTTTGGGTGTTGTTTTGATGTGTACCTCTCTGATGGTTGTTCCGGCTCCCTTGCCCCTTGCGGCGAGCATGTGGTTGTTGAACGCATCGAGGAAGCTTCGTCTCGCGTCGTCACCGGCCCCCTTGGCCTGCTCGCCGCCATTGACCCCGACTCCAAATTCTCCGATGGTTGTTCCGCCTACCTTGCCTCTTGCGGTGAGCATGTGGTCGTCGAACGCATCGCAGAAGCTCTGTCTCGGTCTCCAACTCCACCCTACCTCTTCAACAGCTCCTCAACGCTCCAGCAACAACAGATTGGTGGCTGTTCTGATGATCTCGCATTCACCTTCTGCCTTTGGTGGTTGTTCCGGCTTTGAGTTGTTGAACGCATCAAGGTACACTAGCACGTCTGGATCTCAGCTCTCCCATCTGCACGGTGTCGGTTGTTCCGATGACCTTGTGTCGTCGTTGAACGCGTTGTTGTGCGCCCTTTGCTCCTGCATCCGCCCTCGCCTCTGCCAGCATCTTGTTGTTTGCCTTCTTGCAGATCTGGTCCAGCCGTTCGATTCTCCCTCGGCCGCTGCCAAGTCCGCCTCGTCTCCACTTCGGTTTCGACATCGAGCACCAACCTTCATCGCCGGCGACGACTCATCTACGAATTTTACAGTCGTCTGGTGTGTTCTTCTTCGGCTCGGTCAAACCTTTTACAACCGACGCTTCGCGCGGTCCCTTCGCTCGGGTGCACGTGCCTCCGACGCCCCTGCAACCCATCGTCGACGAGTTCGTGGTCTTCTCTGCATCAGTTGTTGTGTTTATCCGGTCCATGGACCAGTTTGTAATTCGACCCTCTTTGAGAGGCCTTTCTGTAAGATGTTGGCTTAATATATAAAGTGGTTGTTGTAAAAAAAAAGAGACGAGAAGAGAGCCGTGTAGCCCACTGCCTGCCACTTTCTCTGGACATGGTGGTTGGGCATTCCAGTGGCAACTTGCTCCATCTATCTCTGACTTCATCTCAGCCGCAGCTGGCTTGCTCCCAAATATTTCACTGATTATCCGTCACATCAATATCCGGGTACTGACTAGGAGTATTAAATATGAATTAACGACAAAATCAATTTCACAATCTCTACTTTAATTTTCCAGACGAATCTAACGAGCTTAATTATGTCATGATTAGATAATGTTGTGCTACAGTAATCAATCTCTAATGACGAATTAATTAGGCTTAATAGATTCATCTCGGGATTTCCCGTCCATGTATGTAATTAGTTTTGTAAATAGTTTACGTTTATTATCTCTAGTAGATCTTGAAAGAGACTCCCAAAATTTTCACTCCCGAACTAAACAGGCATGAGTCTCGGTCTCGATATGTACTTTGATCTAGCATCAGTGCAGTACACTGGTAATACCAGTCACCGCGCACAAACTTATATTAAACTAAACGAAAAGCTCAGCCGATTACATTTCTTTTATACAGTATCATACCACTGAGGATCAATGAAGCAGCAGGAAGAGCTCTCAGGAGCGTTGACGACGTGCGCGTGCATGAGAACATGACCGGTACCTTGAAGTGTTCAGTAATTATTATTAGGTGGCAAGTAGCAGGTGGTAGTTTGCGGGCTCGGTCATCTTTCAGGTTCTGAACATTCATCATAGACCGGTCAGCGCGCAAGTAGTAAACGTCCATCAGCTCTATACACATATCAACTCATGTTTTTTTTGGGCGTATGATCAACTTTTTTTTTCTCATCAAGCATACTACATTATTACTCTTAGTGCAGAACGCACTTGGGAGCAATTTTCTTTTCTCTTTAATGAAGCAAGTTGGTCGCTCCGCAAGCTTGGACCAGCATCATATCTGTCCAATGGCTCTACAGAAGAATGTCCTCATTATATTACCGCAATGGACCATTACTGATATGACAATCATGAGCTTAAATCATTACCACTTCTAAATCAAAGCATAACTAAACAATTAATGGTGCACGAACTAAAATACTCTCGACCACTTACCCCATGCCGTAAAAAGAAGAAGTTAAAACATGTGCATTGTGCAGAGTGAGTAAAGTTTTAAAACGAAATGATAGTACTGCTTTAGCTCATCCAGTTCGTGTTTGCTAGCTGTAGAATTATAGGAGTATTGCTGCTAGCCGTCGTCTTGCTTAACTTTTAGACCCGGAATTCCATCGGTACATCACACTCAGCTCCATCGCCCGCGACGGTGAAACATGCAATAATTTAGCTGCAAGAACCAACGGTGAAATGAATGAAATACCATAAAAAACAAATAAACCCCAAAAAAAATGTAGTATGAGTGGCCTCCACAAGCTCTTGGTCAGTACGGTTAGCTGTCCGGATCAGCATGTAGTACCACGGAAAGGGAAGGCAGGCCAGTGCCAGGGCCCCACTTTTTGGGCGACCATAAAATATAGAGTAAACTGCCTTTACTAAAATGCATATGAAGGCCCTGTTTAGTTCTTTAAGATCTCACCAAAATTCTCACCTAGAGAACCGTGTCAGTTCATTTATTCTCTCTGTGCATGTAATCTAATGCAAAAAATTTCACTTATTTCACAAAGTTTCACTGAACTAAACGGGGATGAATCACTGGTAGAGAAACAACCTTTGATCCAACCCTTTTGTCCTGGTTAAATTTTGGAGTCTAGACTAAAGTCTTTGCATCGACGCGGCCACGAGTGGTAGGAGAGCTCGGACCCTTTAGTCTCGGTTCGTAACACGAACCTAGACTAAAGGGGGTCTTTTGTCTCGGTTCGTAACACGAACCTAGACTAAAGGGTCTCGGACCTTTAGTCTAGGTTCAAGACCCTTTAGTCTAGGTTCGTGTTTGATACAAAAAGCCCCCCTTTAGTCTATGTTCGTGTTTGATACAAAAGGTCCCCCTTTAGTCTAGGTTCGTGTTACGAACCGAGACTAAAGGGTCTCTCCCACGAGTTACTATAAGAGGATTGCATTCTCTACTCAGTCAAATGTGCTGTGTAGGTGAGATGATAAGGAAGGTACGCGCGAGGCTAGAGGTCACGAGTTCGAATCACCGCACCGCACACGCGCATATTTCACGCGAAAAAATCGCGTGACTTGTGTGTGTGAGGGCCTCCTAGGAATTTTTAATTTTTTTTTACGTTGGCGTGCCACCCTGTCGACCGGGCATCCCTGGGCCCACCAACACATTGTGGGCCATACCCGGGAGATGAGTTCCTGTACACCTGGACTATTCAACTAGTGGGCCATGGTGCTGATACCGTGGACCACAAGGCAAGACAAGACGGACAAGGACTTGTACTAAGACTAGGATAGCTTTCCATACCCTGTATAGGCTACTCCGAGTCCTACTCGAATAGTACTCTTGTATCAATCTGACTTGTAACCCTGCCTCTCGTGGCATATAAGGCGAGGCAGGGACCCCTCTCAAAACATACGCAATCAATACAGAGCCACGCAGCATACATGACGTAGGGTATTACGCACATTGCCGCCCGAACCAGTCTAATTGTGTGCCTCGTGTCTCACCATCGTGTTCCTGATCTCGGCGAGCCCCACCGCACAATCTACTACTTCGGGTACCCCGTCGTAGGCTCGGTGTCTAAAACACTGACAGCTGGCGTGCCAGGTAGGGGATCTCGTCGTTGATCCACTGGCGAACTCGATGGCTCTCGTCATCATCAAGCCGACCGTCGCTTTCCAGCAAGGCGACACCTTCGTTTTCGGCTCTTGGGTTTGCATTGCTGACGGCGCCGGATCGTTCCTGCGTTTCTTAGCGCCAATTCCGGAGTCAAAGCTCAAGTCCTCGACGCTTACGCAAGCTTCGATGGAAGAACTCGGCGAAAATTTCGGCGAAATTTCGATCTCTGACCCGCTCAGAGAACTCGAGTCGGAGTCCGAGTACAACTCGACTTCGTCTCCTATTCAGCCTGAGTTGCTTTCTTCAGCTTCACAGCTTGCGCTCAGCCTGGATAACATTCCAGCACCACCTCTCTTCGGTCATCGCCATGTCAGTGCTGCTTACCAAGCTGCATTGAAGCGCCTCATGTGCCCTGGCCCGAAGATCGTGCTCGAGTACTCTTCGGATTCGGACGTCAACTTCGACTACTCTTCGGATTCATCTGAGTTCGAGTTCGACTACGGTTCGGATTCTGTTGAAATACAACAATTATCTGGCCCTGCTCAAGGACTGGTGATCACATCGACACCTGAGGGTAGATTCGTCTACTAGCCTGAGCACGTGCCTGCTGATCTCACCTTGGATGATCAGGAGCGTTTTATCACTTGTCTCGACAACTTACCTTTCCGCGTCAAGCTTGTTGACTATGACACCGATACTGAGCTCATTTAGAGTACGGGTACTTACTCATCGCATCGAGAAGTGTTCGTCGTTGATGCAACTACTGCGCAAGGGCATCGTGCCAATTATCGCTTTCCGGATGATGTATCTGATGATGAACTCTCCACTAATGCTCCTGCTGATGAAACCGCAGAGGCCAAGACTGCACATCGCCAACGCAATGCTGATCGTGCAACCCTTCGTCGGGAACTCGCAGAAGCTCTACCTACCCGTAATCTTCAAGAGGATCTGGATGCGGTAGCTACTCGTGAATATCTCACTCCAGAGGAAGCTATCAATGCGATCAATCTACTTGGTCGCTCTATGCCTCGTGACAGGACAGCTGCTGAAGTCGCGAAGCTGGCTAAACTAGCCTACACTATGCTAAGTCAAAATACCAGTGCTCCTAGTCACCATGGCAGCAGTGGAGGTGCTCATCGTGCCACACCCACTCCTCAACACACACGTCCGGAAGCTAGCTACAAGGGCAAAGGCGATAATGGCAGTGTCAACAGCAAGTCGGGAGACTCTCGCTACGACGCTCATACAACTATCAACGCTAGACGTGCTGAGCGTGAGAAGCAAAAGGATAATGATTCTGATTCTTTTCCTGCTTTCTCTGCTCGACTTCAAGCTCTGTTTCTTCCGGAGAAATTCAAGCCTTACAACATCTCCAAGTATGATGGCAAGCAAGATCCAAGGCAGTGGTTGCGCTGTTATGCTCTGTCCATCTCCAATGCTGGGGGCAATGATGATACTAAGTGTATCTATTTCCCTTTTGTCCTAGAGCAAGAGCCCCTCACATGGTTTGAGTCTCTCAAACGTGGCTCCATCGACAATTGGGGACAACTCAAGCATCGCTTCACCAGCAACTTCGCGGGTTCTCTGGGTCATCATGGTACCCGGATGGACCTTGCCCTGATCAAGCAAAAACAAGGCGAGACTCTTCGCGAGTACATGCGCCGCTTCTTTGAGAAAAGGGCTACTGTTGTTGATGTCACTGAGAAAGAAGTCATTGATACCTTCCAGGATGGTTTCTATGACGATAGGCTTTTCCAAGACTTCGGTCGCGCTCGCCCACCCAACATCACCAAGCTCAAGGAGATGATCACTCACTGGGCGGACGAGGAAGACAAGGCTCGGAATAGGTTCAAGCATCTTCGCAATAATCAAAACAATAACAACAACAATGCTGGAGGAAGCAGCAGTGGCAAGCAACAGCAGGGCAACCGTCAGGGTAATAACTACTCGAGCAATCCTAATCGCAAGCGCAAGCCCGACAACACTGTTGCTGCCATGGAAACTACCACCAAGCCTGAAGATGATCCTCACTGGGCAACATTGACCAAGAAGAATGCCCATGGCACCCAGAGGGCGATTATACTACAGAGCAGTGTTACCAACTTCGACGTGCGTTGAAGAACACACCCAAACCAACGCACCCAAACCCGCGATTTCGCAAACACAAGGGGAAGAAGGCTAACACAGACAAAGACACTGGGTTTGAGAACCCCTTCAATATTGTCAATGTCATATTTTGTGGAATTCTAACCAAGCGCATGCAGAAGCTTGCACTCAGGGAGATTATGTCCATCCAACCAGCAGCTCCCACTTTTCTAAAGTGGTCTGAAACCCCCATTACCTTCTCGAGGGCGGATCAATGGACTAGTTTCTCTGAGCCAGGACGATATCATCTCGTTCTAGATCCAGTGGTGGTAGGCTCCAGGCTTACCAAGGTTCTCATTGATGGTGGCAGTGGTCTCAATGTCCTCTTTGCCAAGACTTTGAAGAAGATGGGCCTGGATATCACCAATATGGTTACCAAGACCAACTCACCATTCTATGGTATCATCCCGGGCAACGCAGCTGTTCCTTTGGGTTCAGTTGTACTACCCGTTACATTTGGGACCAAGGATCCCTACCGCACCGAGTACATCAAGTTTGAGGTTGCTAACTTCGAGACTTCTTACCATGCCATCCTCGGCAGGCCTGGTCTCGCTAAGTTCATGGCTATCCTGCACTATGTGTACTTGGTTCTCAAGATGCCGAGCCCCAAAGGAGTTCTTTCATTGCAAGGGGATCTGAAGCGTTCATACGACTGCGACACAGAAGCCGTAGAACTTGCCTCAACTACTCAAGTACCCAATGCAATGATGGAAGTCTTCACTGCCACTAAAAAGCTTGCTCCGAGCGAGCTGGAAGTCCCTGAGAAGACTGACAACAACAACAAGTCTGCACCATCTGGTGACGTCCTGCTCAAAGCCATTGACCTCGGTACTGGTGACAGCAGCAAGATGACCATGATCAGTGCACAGCTTGATCCTAAATAGGAAGACGCGCTCGTCAACTTCCTTCGGGCTAACTGTGATATCTTTGCGTGGAAGACATCTGACATGCCAGGTGTGCCCAGGAGGTTGATCGAGCACGCACTCAACGTCGATCCTAATGCTACCCCCAAGAGACAACACCTTCGTCGCTTTGCTGATGACCGCAGGGCTGCTATCAAGAAAGAGCTCGCCAAACTACTCGCGGCTGGCTTCATCCGGGAAGTCTTTCACCCGCAATGGCTTGCTAACCCTGTGCTCGTCAGAAAGAAGAACTCTAACGATTGGAGGATGTGTGTCGACTACACTGATCTCAACAAGCATTGCCCCAAGGATCCTTTCAAATTGCTGCGGATTGATCAAGTCATTGACTCTACGGCGGGCTGTGCTCTACTCTGTTTCCTGGATTGCTACTCCGGCTATCATCGAATCGCAATCAAAGAATCTGATCAAGAGAAGACTGCATGTATCACCCTGTTTGGTGCTTATTGTTACACAACAATGTCCTTCGGGTTGAAAAATGCTGGTGCTACATATCAAAGGGCCATCCAAGCATGCTTCAAGAAGCAGCTTCACAAGAACGTGGATGACGTCATTGTTAAGACTAGGGATCCAGACATGCTTATCACGGATCTTGAGGAAACTTTCGCTTCACTACGCGAGTACCAATGGAAGCTCAACCCCAACAAATGCGTCTTTGGCGTATCATCTGGAAAACTACTCGGGTTCATCATCAGCCATCGTGGCATCGAAGCAAACCCAGAGAAGATTACTGCCATCTCCAACATGCAAGCTCCGACTACTATCAAAGATGTCCAGAAGCTTACTAGTTGCATGGCATCCCTCAATCGCTTCATCCCGCGACTTGGAGAACGGAGTCTACCTTTCTTCAAGCTACTTAAGCGGCAAGAGAAGTTTACATGGACAACTGAAGCTGATCAAGCTCTTTCTCAGCTCAAGTAGTTCTTATCCAAGCCTCCAGTCCTCACAGCTCCTCTGCCCAATGAAGAACTCTTGCTCTACATCGCTGCGACTACTAATGTCATCAGTACTGCTATTGTCGTTGAGCGGCAGGAAGAAGGCCATGGCTACCCTGTCCAGAGGCCTGTCTATTTCGTCAGTGAAGTACTCTCAGAGTCCAAGGCTCGCTACCCTCCAGTTCAGAAGCTACTCTATGCGATTCTGATTACTTCACAAAAGCTCCGCCACTACTTCGACGAATACAAGATTTCTGTTGTCACTAGCTACCCGCTTGGCAAGATATTGCACAACCGGGACTCCACAGGAAGGATTTCTAAATGGGCTGTAGAGCTTGGCGCTCTATCGCTCGAGTTCAAATCTCGCACTACTATCAAGTCTCAAGCCTTGGTTGATTTCATGGCTGAGTGGCGGGAAAATCAAGTCCCAACTCCAATTGAGCGTCCAGAATATTGGGTCATGTATTTTGACGGTTCCCTCAAGTTGGAAGGCACAGGTGCCGGGGTACTTCTGATTTCTCCTAAAGGCGAGCAACTCAAATATATTTTGCAGATCTTCTGGAAGGTCTCAAACAATGAAGCTGAATATGAAGCTCTACTGCATGGTCTTCGCCTTGCAGTCTCTCTTGGCATTACACGACTACTTATCTATGGTGATTCTTTGGTGGTCATCAATGAAGTCAACGATTCTTGGGATCGTAATGCTGATAATATGGATGCGTACTGTCAGGAGGTACGCAAACTTGAGAACAAATTCCATGATCTCGAGTTCCATCATGTGGTCCGCGACAACAATGTTGCTGCGGATGTCTTGTCGAAGCTGGGATCTACACGAGCTCAAGTGCCAGCTGGAATCTTCGTCCATGAACTCCACAAACCATCAATTCCAGAGCAATCATCTGCACCCGCGACTACTTCAGTTCAACCTGATCGAGAAGTACTTATGATTGATGTGGATTGGAGAACTCCTTTCATCGACTACATCAAACATCAGTTGATTCCTGAAGACAAGTCAGAAGCCGAGCGCATCTCACGCCGTGTCAAGACTTATGCTCTAGTTGGAGATCAACTCTACAAGCGAGGTGCAAATTCTGATGTACTCATGAAGTGCGTTTCTCGCGAAGAAGGCAAGGAAATCTTGGAGGAGACACACAAAGGAATCTGTGGCAATCACGCTTCTTCCCGCACCTTGGTGGGAAAAGTGTTCAGACGTGCCTTCTACTGGCCTATAGTTCTTGCTGATGCAGAGGAACTAGTCAAGAAGTGCCAGGGATGCCAATGGTGGCAAGTGGATCAAGGAACTACCCAATGCACTCTGGGGTTGTGCACTCAGCCTACTACCCCCACAGGGCAGTCACCTTACTTCCTGGTCTACGGCTCTGAAGCCGTTTTGCCTGCTAATGTCATGTGGCGTTCTCCGATGGTTGATTAGTACGAGGAAGGCGTAGCTGAAGAAACAAGACAAACAGATGTCGACAGTCTCAAAGAAGCTCGCTGCAACGCACTCGTTCAATCCGCCCGATACCTTGAGAAGATTCACCACTACCATGACCGCAACGTTAAGGAACGCTCCTTCAACGTTGGTGACTTAGTCCTTCGTCGCATCTAGAATACGACAGGACTACACAAACTCAACTCGCCATGGGAAGGTCCTTTCTCTGTTGCAAAGGTTACCGGTCCAGGCTCATATCATCTTCAAACTCTAGAAGGCGAGGAAGTCGACAACTATTGGAACATCGACCAGCTTTGTCACTTCTACCCGTAGGGGGTCTCATCAACCCTCTCCAGGCAACTTCGGTTGCAACCACTCAACAGACAGCTACGGTTGTCACTACTCGTAGGGGATCAAGATAATCCTCTCCAGACAGTTTCGGCTGTATCTTCTCATAGCTTTCAGCTACGAGCACCTGTAGGGGGCTTCATCAACCCTCTCCAGGCAGTCTCATTCTGCGACCTCGTAGGGAGTCATGATAACTCTCTCCAGATGATCCTGTATCGTATAGGGCAATAAGTGGCACATGCTGTCCATGTCTCTATTTTCAATAAGAGGCTTCGGCCTAGAGTAACACCCTTCTGGTAGGGTCTCAGTGGAACTATTATACAAGTTGCTGCTATAGCAAGGATGAGTTCATCACACTGTCTCCTACGGTCTTACTCGTTCTTCGGAACATCCTTGCGAGTACTCTCTCACTAGGCTCATAGCCTCAGAGGTACTTAAGACATTGTAAACATTATACAATGTATTCAGTAATAAAGTTGCTACTCTATACCGACTTGTTACTGTCCTTTACTTATTCATAACAAAGCCTTCTTTTACGCTGCTACAGCTAAGGTGTTCAACTCGTTATGAATAAGTTCTTTTCGAGTACTCTCTCACTAGGCTAATAAGCCTCAGAGGTACTTAAGACATTGTAAACTCTGTACAATGTGTTTAGTTCAAGTCGCTACTCTACATCGACGTGTTACTACTCTTAGCTTCTTTCATGACAAAGCCTTCTTTTACGCTGCTACAGCTAAGGTGTTCAACTCGTCATGATTAAGCTAACGTTCTTCGGAACATGTATACACTCGAGTACTTCTACTCGTGTATCGTATCTCTTTTTGCAGCCACACACTCAATACCAACTCGAGTACATGGCCAACACATAAGCATACAAGGGATCCAGATAATTGACTTACTCAAGTTTTCAATTATATTACATAAACACTTGTTCGGGATTACACTTGTTTTTCCCTAGTGTTTCTACTCTACAGGTACATCTAACAGAGATCGATGAACTTGGAGACTACTTCCGCAATTGGAGAAGTCTGTTGCATCAACTCATTGAGCCTATCATCGGAGCAATCTCCAGATCTGCCATTCATGATGACTGTGAGATCCGCTTCGGCATAGAAGGACTTGATGAAGCTTAAGACTTGATTCGGGATTGTGCAAGCCAGCCTCAGAGCGTACTCCAGAATCTTCTTCGGTGTGTCCTTCAACCTCTCCACAAGTGGACGAGGCTAAACTCCAGCGACTCTGGGATCGAAAAGATTTGCCACTGGCTCGGCTGCTTCCGTCAAGGCCTTCAACTCTGAGCGCAGGCCTTCGGCTTCTTCGATCTTGGTCTTGAGCGACTGCATGCAAGTCAACAAATCATTCCAGCCCGCTAGGCGGATCTCCATCTCATGTTCAAGTTCGAAGCACCGCACCTTATAGTCCTCCTCAAGATCCATGCGAGCTGATTCTTCGCGGTTAAAGGCCAGCTGCCAGTCCAGCACCTTGTTCTTGAACTTATCAACCTCTTCAGTCAGCTCTGCAGGGGATCAAGGCTACTTATCAGAGGCAGTGTATATCGAAAAAGTACTCAATGATGATTTCAGAAAGGGAGATTACCTTTATTCTACATGCGTAGAGACTTTTTTTACCAACAACGTCATCCTTCTTAGCCGTCAGCTTCTGGATCTCGTTGTGGTACTCAGCGGCGTTGGCATCAAGCTTCTCTTGCAGCTTCAGAGACAAAGATTTCTACTGTTTAAGTTCTTCTCTGAGCCACGTGACTTCTTCAATGTCAGCCGCGTGTTGCTCAAGCAGGCGAGTCTTGCATTTCGACTGCTTGACTAATTCCTGCAAGGGCGAAAACAACTTAAAAGTCAGAGACAAGATATCTGTGACTAAAAGTACTCTACAAGAAACTACACAACTTACCGCAAAGAGCTTCTCGACGCTGCGGAACATCTCACCATGAGCCTGCAAGTTATCCTCATCCAGGCACGAGTCGTCATATGGCATCAAATCTTCGTCCATGGACTGAGTACTTGTACTTGCTGCAGAGTACTTCGCAGCGCTGCGCAGAGGAGCCAGGTCTTCAATGAGTGGCTCATGCGGCACTATGCGATTCTCTGGGTTCTCCTCTAGCGCTAGTTGTGCATCAATCCGATGCACGGGGGTTTCAGCAGCTGGAACTTCTTCGTGGCGCAGCACGGCTTCTGGATCAGCCTCCAGGCCTTTATTTACCACGGCTTCAATATCTTCGAGTTCTTGAGCCCTGGGCCTAGAAGTTGCCTCCACTGCCGCCTTGACCACATCGCTTCAGAGGATGCGCAGTGCCTGTGCAGCTTCAGCTTCTGCGGTACTTCTTGGCGCTCTAGAAGTACAACTTCTTGTTGCTCTTGAGGAGTTTGGTCTCCTCCAGTAGCACTACTTCCAGAGGCACCCTAATTCACATCAGTGGATTTTCTGCATCAACAAGTTGGTCAGCAAATTCAGAGTACATAATATTAATAAGTACTCGAGTACTTGGGTACTTACAGAGCAGCTCGAGGCACCGAGACTTTCGGCCCCAGCATGTCGAAAAAAGAAGGCGCCGCCGGCACCTCTGGCACACTTTCCACCGGCGGCACACTTCTTGGTACCGTGGTTTCTTGTTGCTCATGCGCCACCGTCTCCATGGTTGACGCTGGAACCACCTCGGGTTCTGTTATTCTTGGGGGGCTACTCGAGGGTACATTGGCTGCACTCTCGATAACCTGCGCAAGTAAAAATTCAAGACATTACAACAGAGAACAAGTTTTCAATATGACATCGACTACTTAAAGGTTCTCCAACACTTATTGTAATGGAGCGGAGGCCTGTGATTTTCTTCACAGCCCGCTTTCCAACTGTGGTCCTCTTCTTCCACGGCGGCAGTGTCACATCATCTACGAGAGATGATGCTGGCCTCTTCGATACTCCTGCGGCAAGGCCACTGGGGATGGGTGCTCCAGAGTACTCGTAGCGGCTCTTCACTTCAAAACGTTGTTGAAGTGTTTGGCCGTCATCGTCGCTTGAGGAGGCGTCCTCCACCAAGACTTCTTCTTCTTCCCCTTGAGCAGATCGACTACTCTCGGGGGCTTGAGCCTCTGCTCCTGTTGGTTCTCCCTCCAGCGCTTGTAGTGGATCCTCGGGACGAGGAGGAGGTTCGGACACAAACTTCAAGACATCCTCCTGTGAAAACAAGACAAATATTAGTTACACGACTACTTATAATAAGTACTCGGGGGCTAGTTCTTCGAAACTCACCGTACGCGGAGGGTTGTCAGCACTATACTCCTGGACGGCTGCAGGAATTCCATGAAGATTCTTGAAGATCTTCTGCAGCCGCTCCATCACAACATCATCGCTAATCTCTTCTGAAGACAGCCTTGAGCCATCATCAGCTCCAGTGTATTCGAACCCGAGATGCTCCCGTTGCATCAAGGGTTTTACCCGTCGCTTCATGAAGCTGAAGGCTACCCTTTCAGCTGTCAAGCCTTGCGCCTTTTTCTGGGTAATCTTCGCCAATAGTTTTGGGATCTGGATGCACTCCTGCATCGTTGGTTCGTTCTTCCAGAGCCTGTCGTACACTGGCGCGAACATGCTGGGCTTTGGCAGCTGAGGCGGGGCGTTCTCGATGTAGAACCACTTGTTCTTCAAGTCTTGATTTGAGTCAATCAAGTCGTACTTAAAGTACAACTCTTGTGCCTTCTGGCGCATCTACACACCGGCTCCACTGACTACTACTGGGAAGTTGGCGTTGGGCTGCGGCTTCAAGCGGAAGATCTTCCTAAATAGAGCCCAATGAGGGCGGATTCCAAGGAAGGCTTCGCAGAAGTGCACGTACACTGCAATCTAGAAGATGTTGTTGGGGTTGAGGTGTATGTGCTCCAGCTTGAAGAAGTCGAGGAAGCCACAGAAGAAATCTGATGACGGCAGCGTCAACCCACGCTCGACGAAGTGCCCGAACATTGGGATTTCATCCGGGCTCTTCTCCATCGGCCACGCATCTCCGGCGGCAGAGCTCCATCCGGCAATCGCTTTTTCACGCAGCAATCCACCGGCTTCGAGGGCTTGAATATCTTCTTCCCTCATCTTGGACTTCTTCCAAGAGACGGCCTGGCTCGGGGGCTTCATGATGACTACCGTCTTGTACTTCGGCTCCGAGAACTGATTTTTGCCGCGGCCGGACTTCCTCTTCTGACCCTTGGATGGCGCTGGCTTCATCCTGTCAGCCATGAGAGTCTTCTTTCGCATCGACTCGAGGGCTGCGAGGGGGTGGAGGTGCAAACTCTTGGCAGCATGGACGCTCGAACTCTGCGGCGGCTATGGATGCTAAGGTTTTATGGATCTAAGGGCAAATGGAAGCGGTGAAACCCTAAGGGATACCCCTTCAGGTATTTATAAAACCAAAACCCTAACGGTTCGACCTGGTGACCCTTCGTATTCAATAGATTGGTTTCACACAGGCAAAATTTTGGCTAAGTCAGAGAACTAAAATCCAAGACCTGCTCGGCTCCATCTCGGGGGCTCGACTACGCGATGGAATTGGATTTCACTCAGCTACAGTTCTCTGAATTCAGGCCACTATTCTACAGTCAGATTGGACCCTTCAATTCAAGAAAGTACTCGACTCAAGGCTCGGGGGCTCCGTGCCACGTGTCCTTCAGTTTTTCTCAGGATTTTACGGGATTATTTGACGAAGACTACAAATTGACCCTCAGCTTGAATTGTCAATTCGAACTAAGGCTCGGGGGCTACATCCATATAGGATGCGATTTTTGCAAATCGCATTCCTATATTTTTTCTTCGGATTGTTTACAAATTTTTCGGAGCAAGATCAAAGAGTAGAAGATTGACCCTCAGCTTGAATCCTGGATTCGACCTAAGGCTCGGGGGCTACATTCCATATGGAATGCAATTTCAGTAATCGCATTTCCATATGGATCTTTGATGCAAAGATTTCAAGAACGAAGCGGGTATTATTGAAGACCTTCAAGGGAAGTACTCGGGGACGCTTGGGAACAACTCGAGAAGACTTCAAGACTACTCGTGGAGTTAGCTGGAGTACCTTCCAGCCTCGTGATGATTCAAGTACTATTGAAGATTGAAGCTTGTAGAACTCGGGGACGCTTGGGAACTACTCGTGGAGACCTTCAAGACTACTTGGAGCATCACACTCGACTACAAAGTACTCGGGGGCTTGTCGACCGGGCATCCCTGGGCCCACCAACACATTGTGGGCCATACCCGGGAGATGAGTTCCTGTACACCTGGACTACACGACTAGTGGGCCACGGTGCTGGTACCGTGGACCACAAGGCAAGACAAGACGGACATGGACTTGTACTAAGACTAGGATAGCTTTCCATACCCTGTATAGGCTACTCCGAGTCCTACTCGAATAGTACTCTTGTATCAATCCGACTTGTAACCCTGCCTCCCGTGGCATATAAGGCGAGGCAGGGACCCCTCTCAAAACATACACAATCAATACAGAGCCGCGCAGCATACAGGACGTAGGGTATTACGCACATTGCAGCCCAAACCAGTCTAATTGTATGCCCCGTGTCTCACCATCGTGTTCCTGATCTCGGCGAGCCCCACCGCACAATCTACTACTTCGAGTACCCCGTCATAGGCTCGGTGTCTAAAATACTGACACCCCCTTTAGTCCCGGTTGGTCTGACCAACCAAGACTAAATGCCCCCCTTTAGTCCCGGTTGCCCACCCGGTGACAAAGGGGGGGCATTATGTCTCTCACCTTTCGTCTCGGTTGGACCTTAGGGAGATGACACCCTTCCCAACCGGAACGAAAGGCCCCTCCTCCACCAGTGAATGCAGTTCGACAGTCTCTGAATTAGAAAATATTTTGTGATCAGACTGTGATTGGTCAGGTTTGGTAAAGACTAAGGTTATTCGCACTCGTCGTACTCCATTTTCATACCTAAAGAGAATATTCTGATTGGTTATGGATAGGACTGGGCAAAATACCCGATACCCATTACCCGCACCCGAAGTACCCGAACCCGAATTACCCGAACTCGACGTACCCGATACCAAGTTCAGATAGTGATTATGATTACCCGAAATTAGTTTGGGTAATTCGAGTACTACACTTTGGTACCCGAACTACCCAAAATTTGCTTTTGTTTTTGTATTTATCACGTATTGTTAGTTGAACACTTAAAATTGTCACTTTATAATAATATAATTCTCTTGGTTTGAACAAGAGACTATAAATATATTATTCTTCTCAACTTGTTGTTGAAATTCTACACAAATTACTAGTGATTTTTTTGTTAAAATTCTACTAAAATTTTGTGTAGGTTGTCATTTTCTGTAAATTTGGGTAGATTGGGTATACCCGAACCCGAACCCGAATTATCAGGTACCCGAAATTTCGGGTAGTATTTTTTCGGAGCTAATATCGGATAGCAGTTTTCATTACCCGAATTTTTAATTACCCGACCCGAAATAATTAGGTAACACGAACGCCCAGGCCTAGTTATGGAGATTCTTCAATCTAGTACTAGTTTTCTCGCACCTGTCATCCCCTACATCTCAGACTCCATACCAACTACCACTACGAGACCCACTTGTCAGACTTTTTTATCCCCCACTAGTCTCTCTCTCCCCTTTCCTCGCGAACTCCGCCCGCATCCCCTCCACCACAACGCCTCCTCTCCTCTCCGGATTGCACGACCCCCGGGGTGGAGCTCGCCAGCATGGCCGGCGGTGGAGCTCCCCGCGACAGTCCCTGCGCCCCCGGATCAAGCGACCCCGGGGACGGAGCTTGCCACCACGGCCCCAGCGGCGGAGGTCGCAGGCGCGACCCGACCTCCTCTCTCTCTCCGGCAACGGACTGGGCAAAATACCCGATACCCATTACCCGCACCCGAAGTACCCGAACCCGAATTACCCGAACTCAAGGTACCCGATCCCAAGTTCAGATAGTGATTATGATTACCCGAAATTAGTTTGGGTAATTCGAGTAATACACTTTGGTACCCGAACTACCCAAAATTTGCTTTTTTTATTTATTTATCACGTATTGTTAGTTGAACACTTAAAATTGTCACTTTGTAATAATATAATTCTCTTGGTTTGAACAAGTGACTATAAATCTATTATTCTTCTCAACTTGTTGTTGAAATTCTACACAAATTACAAGTGATTTTTTTGTTAAAATTCTACTAAATTTTTTTGTAGGTTGTCATTTTCTGTAAATTTGGGTAGATTGGGTATACCCGAACCCGAACCCGAATTATCAGGTACCCGAAATTTCGGGTAGTGTTTTTTCAGAGCTAATATCGGATAGCAGTTTTCATTACCCGAATTTTCAATTACCCGACCCGAAATAATCGGGTAACACGAACGCCCAGGCCTAGTTATGGAGATTCTTCAATCTAGTACTAGTTTTCTCGCACCTGTCATCCCCTACATCTCAGACTCCATACCAACTACCACTACGAGACCCACTTGTCAGACTTGTTTTATCCCCCACTAGTCTCTCTCCCCTTTCCTCGCGAACTCCGCCCGCATCCCCTCCACCACAACACCTCCTCTCCTCTCTGGATCGCACGGCCCCCGGGGTGGAGCTCGCCAGCATGGCCGGCGGTGGAGCTCCCCACGACAGTCCCTACACCCCCGGATCAAGCGACCCCGGGGGCGGAGCTCGCCACCACGGCCCCAGCGGCGGAGGTCGCAGGCGCGAACCCGACCTCCTCTCTCTCCGGCAACGGACTGGGCAAAATACCCGATACCCATTACCCGCACCCGAACCCGAATTACCCGAACTCGAGGTACCCGATCCCAAGTTCAGATAGTGATTATGATTACCCGAAATTAGTTTAGGTAATTCGAGTAATACACTTTGGTACCCGAACTACCCAAAATTTGCTTTTGTTTTTGTATTTATCACGTATTGTTAGTTGAACACTTAAAATTGTCACTTTATAATATATAATTCTCTTGGTTTGAACAAGTGACTATAAATATATTATTCTTCTCAACTTGTTGTTGAAATTCTACACAAATTACTAGTGATTTTTTTGTTAAAATTCTACTAATATTTTGTGTAGGTTGTCATTTTCTGTAAATTTGGGTAGATTGGATATACCTGAACCCGAACCCGAATTATCAGGTACCCGAAATTTCGGGTAGTGTTTTTTCGGAGCTCATATCGGATAGCAGTTTTCATTACCTGAATTTTCAATTACCCGACCCGAAATAATCGGGTAACACGAACGCCCAGGCCTAGTTATGGAGATTCTTCAATCTAGTACTAGTTTTCTCGCACCTGTCATCCCCTACATCTCAGACTCCATACCAACTACCACTACGAGACCCACTTGTCAGACTTGTTTTATCTCCCACTGGTCTCTCTCCCCTTTCCTCGCGAACTCCGCCCGCATCCCCTCCACCACAACGCCTCCTCTCCTCTCTGGATCGCACGGCCCTCGGGGTGGAGCTCGCCAGCATGGCCGGTGGTGGAGCTCCCCGCGACAGTCCCTGCGCCCCCGGATCAAGCGACCCCGGGGGTGGAGCTCGCCACCACGGCCCCAGCGGCGGAGGTCTCAGGCGCGAACCCGACCTCCTCTCTCTCCGGCAACGCCCGTGTCCTCCACCTCGACGCGTAGCCGCCCGTGTCCTCTTCCTCCTCGACGCAACACTGACTGCGCCCTCTCCCTCCCTCTCTCCCCAGCGCGGAGAAGGATCCATGGTCGACGCGTGCCTGCCTCGGCTCCTCCGGCGCCTCCCTCCTCGATGGTGATGCAGACGACGCACCGGGCGGGATCCGCCGCTGCGGAACGACTGCTCCTCCTCGAGCTCCGGTCGATGAATCCCGGGCGGCGAGCCACGATCTGTGCAGGGCAAGCACGGCAACAGCGGTGTGTGGAGCAAGGGCATGGCTTGCCGGCGGTGCGGGACCAGCTCTGCGACGGGAGAAGCAGGGCGGGTTGGAGCTCAGGTCGGCAACAGTAGTCCGACTGGTTGCTCCATCTCTCTCCCTCTCTCTGGGCTCCGGACTTCCGAAGACGAGTGACAGGGTGGTGGTGGTTGGGGCAAGCCCCGTGTCACACCTGTTTTTCCAAAGAAAACCAAGTGCTAGCCTATATGCATGCCAGGATCAAGTTTCATGCATATAGTGGACATAAGTAAATAACAGAAACAATATCACGTAAGAAAAACAAAGATTATCAGAGATTTACGCTTTATCCTGGAAACGAAGGCTCCAAACATCACAGGCAGTCGACTGGGGGTTGCGTACACCTAGCACCAGCAACATCTTCACAACGTCTTCATGGCAGCTTTCTCTTTCTGAGCAACATTGTTTATAGCAAGGGTGAGCACATGTCGTACTCAGCAAGTGTGGGGAAAGTATGAATGCAAAGGCTTGACAAGGAAAAGCTGACAGTTTGACTGCATTAAGCACTTTTAGTTGGTCAAATTTTATTAGCACCTGATTACTAAAGTATAGATATATACCAACCCGCATTAACATAAAGAGATACGCCATAAGCATATGGCTAACATAACCATAAACCATGATTTAAGTCCATCTTCAAGTTCAATTATCATGTGAGGGTCTAGGCCGCTCTTGACCATGAGCACGGCTAATCGATTAGTTTTAAACTCTGCAGAGGTTGTACACTTTCACCACAAGTCGTGTCCCCCATATATGCCCGGGTTAATTACTCCCTTAAACACTTCCGAGATGAGTGGCATGGGTTTCACTACAAGGCCTTTACAAAGATTCCCTAATGTGAAGCAACCCGCGAAGGTTCCGAGTCGTTGCAGAGTATAAAGTCCCCTAGTAGGCGTCGTGTCTTAGCCAAGCCCACTGCCCACTAGAGCGAGTCTATACCCCACTGGCGCTCCCCCTTGCCCTTATCAGGTAAGGCCACCCCAACATCAAGGTTTCTAATTAATCAGCCAAGACAGAGCCATATGTCTTGTGGTTGCACTGTTTTCCTGGGTGGTCGCTCCATGTTCCGATTAAACATTGTGATCTTGTAATAACCAGAGATATATAGCATAAAAGTAAAGTATGTTCATCATTGTTGTTGTTCATTAGAACCACCATAACCCAAGTAGAGCAACTAAGCATAGCTACCCAACAGAAAGGTAAACCCAGGTTGATCAATGAATGATAGTAAAGACTAGGATGAACCTTAATAGGACCCATCAATATTAATGCAAAGCATATGCAATGAGTGATTAAACACATTATTAGGACAAAAGATCAAGGACACACTTGCCTTTAACCAGAGTGATGTTGTTGCTTAGAATTCTTCATCCTCATACTCTTCCAAAGCTCTTGAACCACGTTCATTCTACTCGCATCAATCATCAGGCACAAGCATACAAAGCAAACATACAAGCAAACTAAGAACAAAGCGCCAATCAAAAAAAGCATTAAAACAACACACTAAAGGATAGGATCGATTCTATGGATCAAAAAGATCTAGAGCTTGAAAGAAGATTAGCTCTATGATAGAGACACACTGAGACAGAGAGCTTTGATAAAGAACGGCTAACGTTCGATTTGCATATATGAGAGATCAAACTATGAGCTAGGTTCATTTTAATTAGTAAAAGATATGTAAAGGATATTTCATAGGAAAATACCCTAAATTGGAATTAATGCAGCATTATATTTTATTTGCAAAAGACCGGAGTAAAGAACTAATCAAGTTTTATTTAATAAAGATTCATATATAAATTATGCCAATTAAACATTTAATTTTTTTAAAAACTAAACTATATGAATCCTCTAATCAAAACTTTATGATTCGAGTGGATCATATTATTATTAAAAGCATTATGGTATTAGCATTAGTCAAATTAATATTTATTTATAAAACCGATGTAGAAACCTAATCAACTTTTAATTACAAAAGGTTGATTAAATATTAAACAAATTAATATTTGGTTTATGAAAAACCGAGTAAAGGATCTATTTAGATTTTATTTATAAAAGCATGTGAAATAATAATTAATCAAATTATTATTAGTTATGATTATGAAAATCGGTGTATGGCACTATATAGCTTTTATTTAGGAAAGGCATGGTTAATAAGCATTAATCAAAATTAATATTAAATTTATTTTCAGAAAACAAACATGATCAAAATTCACCACTAACATGTTTTTTACATTATTATGAACCCAACGCAACTTGAACGGGTAAAAACGGAGCTATAACGATCAAGATATGGACAAAACAAGATTAGGGGCCTAACTGCAGAGATTCTAAACTTCCAGGGGCTTTATTGTGAAAAACCAGGGGCATATACATAATTATGTATGAAAACTCGAGGACTTGCTTGCAAGAGCCTCAGGGTGGATTGGATCTAAAGAATCTAAAGATTCCAGGGGGTTATTGATGAAAAGTGCAAGACACAGGAATTGGATCTAAGAATTATAGGAAAACTCAGGGGCCTAATAGAAAAACAGCCGGTCTTCATCTCCTTCCTCTGTTCGATTCTGAGAAGGGGGCTCCGGGCGGACCGGGAGGCCACTGGCCGGTCGAATCGACGGCGGCACAGGCGACTTAGGGTTCAGGTGAGGGCGCAGGGGGTGGAGGAGTTTGAGAGGGGTTCGGCTGGATGCTCACCGCGGCGGGGAAACAACGGAGACGGCCGGATTTGGGACGCCCGGCGGTCGGACGGTGGCCGGCTCGAATTTGCCAAGGGCGGCGGCGCTCCAGCGGCGGGACGGCGACGGGAAGATGCTCTACAGCTTCGGCTCGTCGTCGCGGACCTCATGGCGTTGCTGGCTTGGCTCCCGTGCAGGCGCAGACGGCGTTCCGGCGAGTGGACCGGCGGCTTCTCCGAGCTCGGCTTGCAGGGGCGGCACGGCGGCGCGAACAGATGTAGCAAGGCGGCGCAGGATGAGCAGGGCAGCAGCGGGGCAGGACGGGCATGCTTTATGGGCGCAAGGGCCAGAGAGGCCTTGCCGTGCCCGGCACGAACGCCGAGGACGGCCGGCGGCAGTGTCCACCGCGGGCACGCCATGGTTGGGGGACCGGATGGGCTTCGTTTGGGCCTCGGCGGGCTGGAGCGGGTTGGACCGGGCGGAACGGGTCGAAAGGTGGGCCGGTGTTGGTGTTGGCTGACTTGCTAGCTGGGCCGCGAGCAGGTGTTGCGCCACGAAAAAGAGAAGAGGGGGCAAAAGCAGACTTCGGGACGCTGGCTAAAAAGGCTTGATGGGCCGAAAGTGAAGGAGGGAATGGAAAAGAAAAAGAATTTCTTTTTATTTTCAGAAATTATTTTCGTGAAAAGAATAATCTAGAAATAGCTAGATAATTCATTAAAGTTACGAAAAATATTTCAAAAATCCCAAAAATTCCAGGAAAATTCCCAGAGATAGATTGAGACACGAACAACCCAAATAAAATATTTGGAGCTCATAAAAAAGATTTTAGAGCCTTCTAATAAATAGAATATGCTCGAAGAAAAATGAGAATAAACTCCAGAAAATTCTGAAAAATTCTCGGAAGGGTTTGATCAGCACCTAAGCGTGTTTTTAAAACATTTTGCACTCATGAAACACTTGATGCATCGGCATGAATGCAACACTCACTCAATCATTTTATTTAATTTAGGAAACAAACAAAAACTTTTTCCGATACTATATTTCCTGTAAAGAAAATAAATGTTGAAAAATTTTAAATTTGAGAGAAATTATTATTTTAATTATTATTTCTATTTACATCCTGAAATTTGAAATTTCAGGGTGTGACACCCTGGCGGGAGGCAGGTGGGGCTCGAGCGAGAGTACCGTCGCACATCCGGGGAGGACGCCAAGAATGGCGTCATTGCACGCGAACACCACCGCTTTGTAGCGTTTAACGTCTCCCGGTGCAGGGAAAAAATGCTAAACGCATACTGGAGAGCGGGTAGCGCTCGCGTACCGGTCACTGATGCAGACAGCCTAAAGAGGACCCTTTCTCTCTCTAAATTCTTGGAAATCAAGCCCGTGGTATAAATCGGCCCAACCCACTACTGCATAGAAACTACTTACAACATCTTCAGGCCCAACGTAAATCCTAGAAGTCCAGCCTGGTGCTTGTTGTCTAATGGTAGGACGGTCCAGTGGGATGCTACCTACCAGGGTTCAATTCCTGGTGCTCGCACCTTTTAATGGATTTATTCTGAGATTTTCCGGCGTTATGCATTAAGTGACCGGTGGTGACTTCAGCAATCTCCAGATCTGTCTGTAATTTTTTTTAAAAAAAATAGGTCGAAATGACCAAAAGTGGGAACGTTTCCTGAGCCTACACGATGGTTGTTGAATTCGAGCTCCCAATCGGATGATCGTGGGTTCAGGTTCGGCGCGAAACAAAACAGAACCAGAAACAGGGGTCGTCCTCTGAGGTGGCAGTGTGGCACTAGTGTAGGGATGTGGGCATTGTTTTCGCGACTGCGCTAATCCGTTGACTCGAGTAGATGCGCAGCTCAGTAATTCTGAGAAGCGTATATGATGTTCAGAGCAAGCTAGTTAGTTCATTAAGAAAATGCTATGTGTAATCACTTTACCTGGTTGTGAGATACATGAAGCAAAACTTGGGGCCTCTACATGAACCAACAACTAAGAATACATAAAATTATTTACCTGGCTATGATATATTTAAATAGAATAGAAAAAGACTATTTTACTCCTCTCACCTATTCACTTTGTCCACTTAACTTACTCAACAAAATTTAGGCTCACTTTACTCGTTTGAACTATTTCATTTGGTCCAATCTCCGTGTATAAGTTGAATTTTGAGTTTAAATTTTGTTAGCAAATACAAAACATGATGCCTTATGTTAAAAAATTATACTAAGAATTTTTCATGATTATTTTCACAGATTAGGAATATTTAATACAAAATTGATCTGAGATTTACGAAACTGTACACAAATTAGTCATGAAAAATTGCATTGTGTTTTTTTTACCATAGAGCATCATATTATAAGTCAACTGAAAAAATCTGAAATTGAAACTCAACATGTACGTGAAGAAATAAAAAAAAGAGAAATCTAATTAGAGGGTAGATTGGGCCAAATGAAATAATTCAAGGGAGTAAAGTTAGTTTAAATTTTGTTGAGGGGGTTAAGTAGACAAAGTGAATAGGTGAGAGGAGTAAAATAGACTTTTTCCAATAGAGTAAAATCTAGATTCATAGTTGTTATTAGGTATTTGGACACAAGTACTCCCTCCATTGGTTAGCTTAAAATGAACTAACCACAGTCATATACAGGGGCGGAGCCAGGGGGCGGGCAGGGGCCTGCCCCCCTAATGCTCCAAGAAACAATAAATTAGCATTGTGAAAAATCAAAAAAATTAGTGTAAAATCAGTAAAATTATTCTATTTTGCCCTAATGCTCCAAAAAACAATGAATTATCATTGTGAAAATCAAAAAATTAGTGTAAAATTAGTCTATTTTGACTAAAAATTAGTTATTTGGTCCCCTTATGGCTAATTGGCCCCCCCAATGTTTGAATCCTAGCTACGCCCCTGGTCATATACAAAGGACGGAGGTAGTATATATCTTAGATAAATAAATAAATAAATATACTTGAAATACCAAAATAGTCTAGAATTTGCAATGGAGGAAGTAAATATTTTTCCCCCGTTCGAGAGGACTTGTACTCTGCAAGCTGATCATCGGTTGCACGTAGATTAGATTCGAGGCGCGGTCAGTCACGCTCACCGTCGGCGCGTAGATAGGGTCCGTTTGGCACGGCTGTGGCTGTGGCTGTGGCAGCTTCAGCTGCGGCTGTGCTGGTGGAGCGGATTCGCTGGTGAAGTCGAAACCGTTTTGGAGAAACATTTGGCAAAACAGTTTCTCCTGGCTGTGGAAGGTGGATGGGAGTGTGAAATGTCTATAATATCCTTCCCTTTTTCTTTTTATTTACTTCTTTTATTGCATTTTTATTTCCTTTTTCCATTTACTTTTTTTCCTTCTCATTTTTCTCCTCCCCTTCCCTTTATTCTCCACCACAACCTTCCGTCCTCCCTTATCCATTCACACCACCCATCCGGCTCCTCCCGCTGGCGCCTTCCTCAGCTCCTCCCGCCGGCGCCCTCCTCAGCTCCTCCCACCGGCGCCCTCCTCGGCTCCTCCCGCCGGCGCTCTCCCCTACGCACCTCCCCTCGTCGACACTCTCTGCCGCCACCTCCCCCTGGCCTCCCTCACGCGCGCCTGCCCCGGCCGACCATGGAGGCGTCACGCGCGGAGCTCGCCGGCCGGCCATGGAGGCGGGCCGAGCGGAGCTCACCGGCCGGCCATGGAGGCGGCTCGCGCGCCGTCAAGCTCCTCCCGGCCTCCTCGGTTCCTCCCGCCGGCGCCCTCCTCAGCTCCTGCCCCCGGCCTCCCTCGCGCGCGCCGTCAAGCTGCCCCGGCCTGCCATGGAGGCCGCCGCCCGTGGGCCCCTTCCACCGGGGGCAGGCTCGGCAAAGCGAAGGGCGAAGCGGGCGAAGCTGCCCTTTTGCAGCTTCGCCCCGGCCGAACCGCTCTAGAGAGCGGGAATCGCGGGAGGGGGTGAAGCGATTCAGGAGAGAAGTTGTTTTGGTGGACCGTTTGGCACAACTTTGCCAAAAATAGCTTCCTATGCTGTTGAAGAAGCTGTGCCAAAGGCAACCATAACCTTTGCAGCATCTATCGTATCGTGTACAAGAAAGCGTCTCTCTGCGCCGGTAGGTGGTTGATGATGCGGTTTAGTTCCACACGGTGGCAGTGGCGCCATCATCGCTGGCCAGCAGGTCGCTGGCAGGCACAAGACTGATGGCTTCTACTGCTACCGGAGGAGTTGGATGGCGTCGATCGCGGTCAGGTCCAGGGCACCCATCCAGCCGGCTGCGCTAGCCTCTGCTTGGCTGCCGATCGGTTCAGTACTTTACTTTAGTACGCTTGCATGCACGTGGAATTCCTCCCGTGTGCCTGCCGGCCCGTGACATGCATGAGGGAAGATCCTGGTGGACCTCGTGTGGAAAACACGTCGTCTCATGTACTTAATTATTTTTGCGATCAGCACCTGGAGACAGCTGCGCATCTGGTTCTTCATTGTGTCTTCGCTAAGGAAGTTTGGTTCCTCATTTCTCAATGGAAACCGGACCTGGTTCAGGTGCCACCGGTCCATCTGTCAGTTGAAGAATGGTGGAACTCGTCTTTGCAGGGGCGGCAGAAGGAAGTTGCCAGACGGGCAGCAGCTCTCCTCATGTACACGGCACGGAATTTGTGGAAGGAGCGCAATCGACGGATCTTCGACGGTGTAGCGACGACGCCTAGACGGGTGGCGGCTTTGATCAGGGAGGAGGTGAGGCTGCGCGAGATGGCTTGCGAGGGGGGTGTGCCTGATATGGCTGTAGTTCCTTAATGTGTTTCCTTTTTATGAGTTTGGAGTTGCTTATCCTTTTTTTAATCACAACCACTTTGTAATTGGACTCTTGCTTCCCTTACTTAAATGATATGGCAGTGCTTCTGCTTTCCTTAAAAAAAGATAGACAAAGTCAAGAATACGATCGAGTGATGATGTGCAGGCAGCAAATTAATTAGGGAAAAGTCCGATTTACAACCTTGAACTAGCACACAAGTCTGGTTTTCAACCTTAAACTACAAAACCAGACATAAAAGGCCATCCAACTATCAAAACCGTGCAAGTTTCAACCTTTGAGCGGTTTTGGAGGTGGTTTTCCATTTTGTGAAAATATTAAAAAAAATAGTTTCATCTAAAAAATCATAACTAATTCATTTTAAATCAGAAAAATATGGAACTTATACCCAAAGTTTTATAAAAATGTCACCTATCTATTGGTGAACTATTTGGAGTCATCTGCATCTTATTATTCATATTCCTAGTATTTTTAGAAAAAGCAATAAAAACTAGAAACTTGAACATATAATATTTAAAAAAACTCCAAATAGTGCACCAATAGATAGGTGACATTTTTATAAAACTTTGGGTATTAGTTCTATATTTTTCTGATTTAAAATGAATTAGTTATGATTTTTTAGATGAAACCATTTTTTTTAACATTTTCACAAAATGGAAAACCACCTCCAAAACCGCTCAAAGGTTGAAACTTGCACGGTTTTGATAGTTGGATGGCCTTTTATGTCTGGTTTTGTAGTTTAAAGTTGAAAACCAGACTTGTGTGCTAGTTCAAGGTTGTAAATCGAACTTTTCCCAATTAATTAAGATAAAGTAGACGCAGTTGTAGGATAGATACCGAATTAATTGGAATATTGATGTTTGAATTCAAGGAGAGTGCAGGTCACCAAAACATTCCTCTCGTCGATCGATTGTTGTTGTATCCAAACTCCCAAGCCCAGCCAAAACGAATTTCGTACGCGCGGGCGTTGGAGCTACTGGAACAAAGCGGCAGCTTCTCTGCCCGATGCACATGCAGCAGCAGGGGCATGCATGTGGTTCATGCACATATCGAGCGGAGAGAACTGTAAAAGGATCAGCATCAACGCAAATGAATGAAGAACCCTATCTACTGTAGCATGTGCGAGCAGCAGCAACTATGGAATGGAGATGGAATGCTCAATGCTAGCCTGCTGCCTGCTGCTATGGCCCATTTCTCCAGCGCCCGGGAAAAGGTTGCAGAGCCTACGAAGTTTGGCACATTTATATATATGGGGTCGTCCGTGCATGTATACATATACATATATATAAATACATCAAAGCATTCTTGTATCTTGTTACTGGACTCTAGGATCCGTCTTATGTGGTTGCAATGTCAATAGGGGAAAGAAGGACGCTTGGTATATACTTATATGGTTTTATTTGCTAGTTTAAGTTTCCAAACACAGAGAGGTAGAATTTGATGATCAGGTCGTAGCTAGTGGCTAGCAGTTTGGCCGGCCGGTCGCTATTGCTTTCTTAAACTGTGAAAGCGGATTGGATGCCACTTTCATGTGTGGAGTGGGGAGTTGAGTTTTGCAGCTCCTCACATCCCATAATCATGCTGATGCATGGGGGCATGGGGCCGGGTATGGTGGTCGCCATGCCATGCCATGCCCGCCTTTCTGGTAACTCCCTACTACCAAAAATGCATGTGTTTTGTTGTAAAAAAAAATGCATGTGTTTACAACGACATCAAACCGGAGCATCCATCGTCTGGTCAGCAGGCCGGCCTTAGTAGTCAGAATTCAGAGGAAAAAAAACGTAGTTTAACAATTCGTCGGATCATCCATCGTCTGGTCAGCAGAATTAAAGAGACGAGAAGAGATGAGGAGCCCACTGCCTGCTGCTTGCTCTGGACATGGTGGTTGGGCGTTGGGCACTCTTTTTGCTGATCAAGGACGATCACAATGTCAGACAACCTCGTCATATATTTGATCCCGCCGAGATATCTTTGCAAGGTATATAATTTTCTCTTTAAGATTGCCGCATCTCTTTTTTGGAGATGGTGGAATTTTTCTATTTTTTCTTCTACTCTTAAGTCTCTAAATTGAGAAAGTTTTGGTAATCGACCAATTCGTTAACATACCGCTGAACCACTTTTTATTCACATAATGACAACAAGATCTTATTGCATCTGATGCTACTAAATCCGCTGCTCTTTTTTTGTACCAACAATTAAGAAACTTTTTCCCTGACTTGCTGCATCAAAAACTAAATCACAAGCTTATGTAAAAAAACAAGTTGTTCTAACGAGATTTGTAATATGAGTACCTTTACGCTTTGCCGAGATGTAAGGAGCCATTTTAGGATTCCATTTCTTAATACCGTGACTAAAATGAACTCCCGCTTCTATCATCTCCTTCAAATTGATGTTCCAATATCTTCTTGTCATTTTTTCTACACTTCCTTTTTATTTTTTATTTTTTTGTCTTACCATTACGGAATTAATTTCTTTTTGAAGATTATGAAAGAGCCGAAATAGCTTGAAATAAATAATAATTGTTCTGATGGAACCTTCTACTCAGGATTGACCATTGATATACGGTATAAACATAGTCATAATGAATTAACTGACTTCTTTTACTTATTAAAAATATAATTAAAATACAAAATCTAAAATCTGACATGCTAGCATTCTAAGGGCAAAGTATAGTTTAAATTAAAGTAAAAAATTTGTTTTATGTATACTTAAATCATATAAATAGGGGTAAATGACTTAAATCATATAAATAGGGGTAAATGGGGCTTCTAATGTTTCATAGAAAAATTGTTTGTTACGTCAGAATCAGAAGAAACTAATTTTGTATGGAGAAACAAAATATCTCTCATTTCCGATGCGAATTGATTTTTTTTGAATTTCAAAATAAAGGTTCTTGTCTTGTGGGGAACGATGCACAAATTTTTGGAATCCGGTACCAACAAGTATAATCCCCCAGAACTACGTTTTTTTCAGGCCTTTCAACCAATCAATACGACCTCGTAGGGCAGCTTTTGCTAAAACTTGAGCAGTTTCTCAAAAACTTGCTTGAGATGTGAAACTTTGGGTATTCGGAAGCCCTTGTTATTCCCAACTTGGGCCGGCGAGCTCTGGCTCTATTGCCCAGCCTGGTCTACTTTGCCGTACTTTGCTAGCTGTAGCATTAGTGCAACAGTACACTGGTAATACCAGTCACCGCGCACAAACTTATACTAAACTAAACGAAAAACTTATACTAAACCATACTTTGCCATACTTTAATTTGCTAGTTGTAGCATTGGGGCTCGGTCATCTTTCAGGTTCTGAACATTCATCATAGACCGGTCAGTGCGGCGAAGCTACCGATGGGGCGGGTGGGGCTGGAGCCCCCCTACCGCCGGCAGCACCATGAAGCCCCACCGGAGCCCCCCCTTGGCTGCAGGTGCAAGAAGAAGAGGAGAAGGGGGCTCAGAGGAGGAAGAAGGCGTCAGCAGCCCCCCCTAAGTGCTGCTGCTAGCTTCGCCACTGCGCGCAAGTAAAAATGTTCATCAGCTCTATACAAATATCAACTCATGTTTTTGGCTGTTTTTGGCTCACCAAGCATACTGCTCTTAGTGCAGAATGCACTTGGGAACAAGTTTCTTCTATTCTAATGAAGCAGCAGGTTGGTCGCTCCGCAAGCTTGGACCAGCTGGATAGCATCATACACTACCGGAAAATGAATGTTTGCCGTGCGTTAAAATCTTTACCGTGGGCAAAATATCAGACCCACGGCAAAGAGGTTCTTTGTCATGTGTTTTTTATAGAGCGCATGACAAAGAAAAAAATACCCAGCAAACTGGTTGTTTGCCGTGCGTTTTACTTCGATGCACGGCAAACAACGAGTTTACCGTGCATTTTTTGGAGACGCACGACAAACACATGAGTTTGCGGTGCGTTTTTTTTATTCGCGCACGGCAAACTTTTTTTCCAACGTCCATTACCACCCATTAGCACCGAGGGGGGATGATTTTTTGTCCCCTTTGTCGTGCGTCTTTGGTGCGGCGCACGGCAAATTATGTGTTTGCCATGCGCCGAGGACCTTGGTGCACTGCAAAGTTATTTTTCCATTTATATTCTCATAAGTCCCAAATTCAATTGCCCCTAAAAAAATTCTCCTCACCTTCAAAATTTTTTCTACTATATACATACAATATAAGATACTTCGTGGTAAAGTTTGGAAGATTTTTGTATTCATTTTCTATATTTAACTAATTAATTGCATGTCAAACAATTTTTTAAAACAAGTCAAATTTGAACTACAAGTGATTCAAATAATAGATCAAAATGAGTGAAAAATGATATTCAAGTTATTTAGCCTAATTTGAGTTCTTACCCCTGAAATCAAAATAAATTTCAAACATCTTGACCAAGAAACACGCGCCATCATCGTGTATCCAAATGATTTAAAAATTCTATAAAATGCAAATGAAGTTTGAAAATTGTGTGATTTGTCAATATCATGATATCATGTGTGAAGGTTGTGGTAAAAATTTGAATGAGTTTTGAACATTTTGTCATGTACGATGCTTACAAATCAAAACATCTTCGTACAAGTTTCATAGAGTTAAGAAGGATGCGGTTAGGTTTGAAGTGAAAGTGAAGATCAAATTTGAATTTGAATTCAAAAAATTTTCTATAGGCAATAGACAACATAAGTTGTTTCATGTAAAATTTTAGTGTTTTTGAAGCTATTTGATAATTTTGGTATTTTTCTATTTAAAATTTGGATTTTATTAAAAAGCTTTTGCCGTGCATTTTTGCTTGGTGCACAGCAAAGAGGTGTGTTTGTCGTGCGTTCTTAGTTTAGTGCACGGCAATGTTTTCTTTTCATATATATGTCCTCCTAAATCCCAAATCCAATTACCTCTCAAAACAATTTCTCCTCACTTTGAAATTTTTTCTACTCCATACATACAACATATGATACTTCATGGCAAAATTTTATAGATTTTTGTATTCATTTGCTATATTTAACTAATTAATTGCATTTCAAGCAATTTTTTGAAGAAAGTCAAATTTGAACTACAAGTGATTCAAATAATAGAATAAAATGAGTGAAATAATGATATTCATGTTATTTAGTCCAATTTAAGACTTTTTCCAGGAAACCAAAAGAAAATTCAAACATCTTGATCAAGAAACACGACCATGATCGTGTGTCCAAATGATTTACAAATTCTAAAAAATACAAATAAAGTTTGAAAATTATGAGATTTGTCTATATCTCATGATATCATGTGGGAAGGTTGTGGTAAAAATTTGAATGAGTTTTGAATATTTTGTCATGTATGATGCTTACAAATCGAAACATCTCCAATGAAGTTTCATAGAGTTTATTTTTCAAAAAAAAAGTTTCATAGAGTTAAGAAGTATATGGTTAGGTTTAAATTAAAAGTGATGATTAAATTTGAATTCAAAAATTTTTCTATAGGCAATAGACAACATAAGTTGTTTTATGTAAAATTTTGGTATTTTTTGAAGCTATTTGATAATTTTGGCGTTCTTCTATTTAAAATTTGGATTTTATTTAAAAAAACTTTTGTCGTGCGTTTTTATTTCAGCGCACGGCGAGGTGCTTTTGTCGTGCGTTTTGTAAAACATGTACGGTAAAGAGGTGTGTTTGCCATGCGTTTTTAGTTCGGCCCACACGGCAAACTAAACTCAGCCCTTGGCTAAAAAAACTAAACTCGGTCCGCAAACACTCCGGACTGCCAGTCCACCAGCACCTGGGTCGCTAGGAGCCGTCGATCTCGTGATGGGATGGTCGAAATTCGACATGAGGTTTATATATAACCAACTCCTCCAATCCTCCAACCCTAGTCCACCCTCCTCCCCTTCTCCCGCGTCCTCTCCTATGGCCGCAACGCCCCCTCCGCCTCCTCCACAGCTCGCGCCCCTCCGCCTCTCCAGCTCACCGCCCCATCCTGCTCCAGCTTCAGCTCGCTGCCGACCAGATCTCTAGCTCGGGGGAGGAGCACGGGAGGGGCCATGCACGGCCTCCTCTCCACCCCTCCCGTGAGCGGATTTAGAGCATGGGAGAGGAGCACGGGAGGGGCTGTGCAAGGCATGCTACTCCGACGGCGGCGTGGCGCCCTCCACCGACGGTGACGCGAGCGGCCTCTCCCTCTCGGCTGCCTCCCCGACGGCGCGGCGGCCCCTGCCCCCCATGGCGCGGCGGCTGCCTCCACCGCCTCCTTCGCACTCCGGCAGCAGCGATTCACTCCGGCCCAGATCCGGCTGGCGGGCCACTTCTCCACCCTCCTAGTGACCAGATCTCGAGCTCACCGGAGGAGCAGGCATGGGGCCGCGCGCGGCCTCGTCTTCCCCGCGGTGCGACCCCCTCCAACGGCGGTGCAGCCTGCTCGTCCGACGGCGTCTCGACCTTCTTCAACGACGGCGAGGCGTGGTGGTGACCGCGGTGCTTCTGGTCGGGGTCCGGCAGCGGGCGCGGCGGTGTCGGCTGCGTGTTGGTGGTGGTGTCGGCGGCGTGGTGGTGGTAGTTGTGGCGACGGCGGGAGATGTGTAGCCGCCGGACGGGACGGTGGGAGATTTTTTTATTTTCTTGAAAATTGTTTGCCCTGCGCTGTGCCTAGCGCACGACAGAGGGGTTAACGCACTACGCCGGTATCACCTTTATTTTCTCGTTAAAAGATGCACAGCAAACGGCCTTTGATGTGCATTTTGCTGTCGTGCGCCGTTTCTCATGCGTTTTGACTAAAAACGCACGACAAACGGTTTGCCGTACGTTTTTTTCCTTAGTCGTGTGCCTAATACGCACGACAAAGTAGTGATATCTGTCCAATGGCTCTACATAAGAGTCGTCATTACATTACCGCAATGGACCATTAGTGGCATGTCAATAATGAGCTTAAACACTCTCGACCACTATCCGTCTGTTGATATTTAGATCAAGCAACCTCGATGGTGGGTCCATATATGTCTCTACGACACCGCCGTAAATCATAGCATCTCTCTAAATAAAGTTGCAAGAAGTAAAATACTCTCGAGTCTCGACCACTCACACCAGGGTTCACAAAACTGCTACCGGTTCGGTTTTTCAGCACCGAAAAACCGGGGTGGTTAACCGGTGAACCGGGACGGTTAATCGATATGGGGAATTTTTAGGTTCAGTAAGGATCGAAAAACCGGTCGATTTTGCTACCGGACCGGACATGTAAGACTGGTTACCGCGGAATTCCGGTCCGGAGTATTTAAAACCCTGCTCACACCCTGCCGTAGAAACACATGTGGATTGTGCAGAGTGAGTATGTAAGTTTTTTTTTTTTAAAACGAAATGAGTAATAATGCTTTGGCTTCATCCAGTTCGTGTTTGCTAGCTGTAGAAATAGTGCTCGCCGTCGTCAGTTGCTTAACTTTCAGCCCCGAAATTCCATCGGTACTACACTCTCCATCGCCCGCGATGGTGAAGCATTTGTAGACTGAAAACGAAGTGAAATGGTATGAGTGGGCCCCCACAAGCGCTTTCATTGGTCAGTACTGTTAGCTGTCCGGATCAGCATGTAGTACCATGGAAAGGGAAGGCACACGATATAAGGTTCCCACGGCTCACAAACAGACAATAAACTGCCTCGACTAAAATGCATATATTCCTCCAATGAAAATAGACTGAATTAGAAAATATCTCGCGATGCAGACTGTTGTAGTGTCGTCCGTCGTCGTCGTAGTCTTCCCATTTCTTCTTCGGTAACATATCATGTCCAAACCAACTTTTCCGTGCAATCCCGTACCACCACCTAGTTGTGTTCATTAGGCGCCTAAAGTGACTAGTGTGACATGAGCTCCGACTCGGGCTGTTGTAAAGCTTTGTTCTCTTTTTCTTCTTAATATAAAGATGTGCAACTGCGTATTAGAGAAGAAAAAGAAAAAAATCTCACAAACTTGTAATCTAGACCACATACATGATGCTGATCCTCTAGATTGCTGGAAATCAGCCCGTGGTATAATCGGCCCAGCCCACTGCTGCATATAAACTACAACATCTTCAGGCCCAACCTAAATCCTTGGTGCTCTTTGTTTGTCTTCTATGTAGGTTCCAAAACGTGAGCCACTCGCCGATCAAGTCTGGACGTCTGGTGGCTTGGCATAGCACTGAATGTGCTGTGTGCTACCTCAAAACTGTGTAAAGATCAGCCGCGACATTGTGGATCGAATCTGAACGAGTGACAGGAAATGTTGCAAAAGAAGCATGCTGAACGAGTGACGTAAGGGAAATGTTGGAATGTACACTCCTACGGTCGTGTGTACGTACGTATAGGTATTTCCGTGCGTACATTTAGAAAATGAGAAAACTAACTAGTAAATTAACCATTTCCATGTTTTTTTTGCGGGTAAACCATTTTTCATGTTATGCGGCCAAAGTTGCACAACTATATACATGAAGACGACATGGATAGCACACATGCTTGTCATCTGAATCAGCTACAGAAGCTGGAGCAACAAATTAAAGTTTGTACAACAGACAACAACTTTACTAGATAAGCACACTGAAATTCTCTAAATGCTCGCCTATATGTACAACCGCAGCATCGGACCAAAAAAACACACACCATGAACTGCAGCTCACAGCTTCAGAGAAGAGGAACTCGAAGATGGGAAGCAGCCACTGTACTCCTTGCTGTCCTGGAGCAAGATCGAGCAATCACTTGATGGTATCTGGGACCGATCTGTTTGGCTGTTACTCAATGAGTGTTGGGATTGAGCGATATGCAATAAGTCTTCATTCAGATCGGCATCGTCAGATGAGACCTCGATTGGGATCTGACCGCAAAGCATCTTCACAACTGAAGACATCCTTGGCCGCTGCGTTGGTAACGTGCTTGTACATAGGAGAGCTACGTTCAGCAGCCGCAGTGCCTGCTCTTGCGAGTAGTCAGAACCAAGACGCCGATCAACAACTTCAAGCAGCCTCCCTTGCTGCTTCAATCCTATAGCCTGAGGTTATAAAAGGAATAGTAAAGCAATTGTTTGAACAAAAAAAAAGCAGCACAACTATTATCGAAAGCTGTCCAAATGAACTGTGACTTTACAGAAAGTAACCTTGTCACGTAAGGTGAAATTAAACTTTATTGTGTTAGACAGAAAGACAGCAAAAGAAAATATTCATACCCAATCAAGAAGGTGCAGATATTCTTCATTCGACATGCTATTTGTATTGCTCATTCCACTAACAATCTCTAGTGTCACCACTCCATAACTGTAGATGTCCGCTTTACGTGTCAAGCAACCTCTTGTGGCATATTCAGGAGCCATATAACCACTGAAATCATGAAAACCACCACAAAAATTAGCTTCAGACGTAGTGGGCATTAACTTGATGTGTCCACATAAAAATACCGTTACACATAGGAAGCTTTATACAGTTGTAACTATGGGACCCTTTCAGAAGGTTAAGCTATGACTGCAATAGAAAAATTAAAGGATCACCAGCAATTAGACAAACGGCTTACACTGTTCCAGCGATCCGAGTGCTCACAGGACCAGAGTCATCATTCAGTTTAGCCAAGCCAAAATCTGATATTTTAGGCTGCAGCTTTTCATCAAGAAGAATATTTGATGGTTTAATATCTCTGTGAATGATTTTTAGTGTAGACTCTTCGTGGAGATAGACCAGACCTTGCGCAATTCCAAGGCAGATGTTGTACCTTGTTGGCCAGTCTAATTTCAGCTTGTGTTCTGTACGACCTAAGAAAGAACAGGATGCGCTTGCTAGCTTTAGAGTGTTGTACTCCCTCCGTTCCAAATTACTAGATACATTCATTTTATTATGCACCTAGATATATACTTATGTCTAGATACATACCAAAAAGGAATGTATCTATAAAAGCTAAAACGACAAGTAATTTGGGACGGAGGGGGTACTAATTAACGTGAGACAAATCCATTCCAGAGCAGGAATATACAATTTTAGAATACAAATTGTATGAAGGCTTACCAAAAAGTGCACGACCAAGACTATTATTTTCCAAGAATTCATATATCAGAAGAAGCTGATCCCCATCAATACAACAACCAAAGAGCCTCACAAGGTTTGGATGCCTTAAAGTAAATATTATTCCTGTCTCATTTAAAAACTCACGATTCCCTTGGCTCGACTTCGAGGACAGCTTTTTTACTGCAATGATAGTACCATCTGCTAGTGTACCCTGAAGACAATAGGTTTACAGAGTGTTTTATAATTCCGTGAAATGATCACTTAGATATTTATCAAAGGAGAGGAAACAAAAATGTGGTGAACTAAAATGCTAGTTGCACAGCTACTAATGGCTTGGTTTCCCTTGATAATTGCTTTCTAAATCTGTTTACCCGTATCGTGACCCTCTGAATATGTCGTGATGGGTTACTTTACCTTGAAGACTGTAAACAAATTATCCATCATTTTCTTTGGAAACAAAAAGGTTACCAACTGATGGTTTTCTTATTTCATCAGATCTAACAACCACGTCAATCATCAGGAAAAGATTATTACTCTCTGAGTGCTATCTTTCTAGATTACTATGTTGTGGTATTTGGCGACTCAAACAATTAGATGAGGAAGCAATTTATGTGAAAATGTATTAATAAATGAGGTGATGAAGTACATTATTTTCATTTTTCCACCAGAAGGGAGAGAATCTTAAAGTTTATTTTTACCTTGTAAACAGGTCCAAAGCCACCCTCACCTATTTTATTTGCAGGATCGAAATGTTTTGTTGCGTACTCAATCTCTTTCAAGGTAAAGAAATATTGTGCCCGTGTTTGAAGCTCCGAAATAGTAGTTTTCCTTCCTTGGTTACAGAATTGTCTACCTGACACACATGACAGTAAAATAAGAACGCTTCATGACAGAAATACAACAATGATTTAAAAACATCATTGTAAAACAAGATTTATTTTCGAAGCTTAGACGTATGGCATCAACTAATTAATTGCACATTGCACATAGAAGTTACTTAGACACCCTAAAAGATGTCCTGCAAGTTGATAATTCTTGGCCATGACCTAAGTTTACAAGCCTGGCAAACCCAAAAGGTTGGGGAAACAGCCCTTAAACTACGTTGAACATGAATCTTAGTTCATCATGTAAATGTGAAATCTTCCCTCATTCACGATATTAAGACAAAATCATGTAGAACAATAGATTTTCTAAATATGTAAGATTTTCATGTCGCCGCAAATACTCATACCACAAAACATGAACAGAGCAAACTAAACACCATCAGAGTCGCTAACTCTAAGACAAATAATTATACAGTGGAGAGTTAAGACAGTACCTTTTATGTTATGCATAAAAACAAACGTTTTGCTGGTCTGAACAAACAGATCAGGACTGTTCAGACGAGGCCCAATGTTCTTCTGAGATCACAGAAAAGGTGACAAATGGATACTTTTTGTTTATTTTATTCAACTACTGTATTTGATGTGATGTGTACATGGCATAAATTCCGTGAAGGACTAATAAAGAAAATAGCACATACGCTAAGCCACATTTTGTTTTTCTTGAATCAATTGTTTTTTTAATTAACCACATATGCTAATACAGAAATTATAAACTGATAAGAAACATGTTGAACCAGTGACAGAAAATGAACCCATCATGCATGTTAATACAAAAATTATAAAATGAGTTGGAACGAAAATGTATATTTAAGAAGATGAACTCATTGTTACCTATAACATTCTTCCTATGCCATATTTTGAAATAGCAGGCTGTAAGCAGAAGTATGACAACCAAACACGGCGCAGCTACTATGGCGATCACCAGTCCAGTTGAGACTCCACGATGGTTCCTGCGAGCTGTACCAATACTGAATTAGCTAATTTCCAAGAGTATGAGAAAGTAAGGTTGCAGAAACATTATTAAAAGATAGATCATGAAATTTGTGAAGAGAAAAGGTCATCTGGGGAACGAACTACTCACTCTGCGTTACCGATATGGCTGAGATCAGTGGACCATACATACCCCTATAAGGTATTGCTGTGGTACCTTTGCCTCCCCAATATAAGTGAATTTCCAGTGTATTATCTGTAATGTTGGTTGCAAAATATTTGGTAATTGCACGATGAACACCACCAGCCTCATCTTGAATGTTAAAATCTCCCAATACTTTAGCACCCTGAAAATGTTGACGCAAACTTCAGTAAACAATCCATTAGAAAATAAAATAATCATGTATAATATATTCCGTGAACTTTTCAAGTATAATAGAAACAAATCTGTTATAAAATTTTCGAATAGAGGTTATTACATCAGCAAGTTGAACTCACAAAAGTTAAGCTGCCCAGAATAAAAACTTTAACATGTTATTTGGAATACCTTATACGACTTTTGATTTTTACAACTTTAGTTTGGGGGGTTCATTTTCTCAGTTCGATTGTAATAGTACAGCAACTGCTTTTAGATTGTAGAATGCTAATCCTTGATAAATTGCTTATATTCATATGAATCAACTGGTAACAGGCTGGAAACACGAACTGCTAGATATTACATAAACTATACCTGGATGAAGACATCAAAAACACGCTTGCCGTTGCTGACGTAAGTATGATCTTCTGTGAACACAATTTCAGCAAAATGAAGCTTTACTATGTATTCACCATTGTCCATGCAAAGACCATAGTATTTCAGAGAGAGAGATGCGAGACGAGCTTCAGTGTATAGCTCGGGATAAGCCAGGGTCAATTCCGATGTGTTTCTAGCAATATAGTCAGCATTCTCGTTGCCCACAAAATCTCCTGTGCTACTGTATGCCCATTTCTTATCATTAGATAAAACGAAGGTTGATGTTCCAATTGGCGACGAGTCATCCTTGTACGTAACCCTATCCACCGTAACACTTTTACCACCGCAATTGATGAACAGGGAGGAATCTGAATATATTTGAATGAAATATTCAACACTCTAAGATATTTAAAACTCAAGTTCTCAGCATAGGGACTGCTATCCAATATTCTATGCATAAGTAAACTTACCGCGCGGTTTGCCCATGCAAGGAAGATTCTTTCTTAAACATGGTTGCAATCTGGTAAAAACATATAACCAAAAAAAACATTTTAGAATCTTTTCCCATAAATATTTGATAATAGAAAATGCTCTGCATAGGGTCTTACGAATTGTCATTTGAAGATGAAAAGCTTGAGACCATATTTCTGTGATTGCAATGTACAAGCCATGTGAGCACCATGGAAAACAAAGCTAATTATGTGAGGATTTTTGAAATGCACATACACATTTGCTTGCTGACACTCAGATGGAGGGTTACCCGTGAAGTCATTATACGATATATCCCTGCACAACATTAATTAACTGTCATGGGAGAAGAAATAGATCAAGATGAAAGAGAAATTAAATGCTAGTGCAGGAACATATGGATGCAGATAGTCTGTCAATCGAGAAGTACTCAATTGTACGATACAAACATGTTTTTCTTATTGCTTGCCCTGTTTTTCAACATCCAATCGGGCAAATCTCCTGTCAGCATATTGCTAGTCAGGTACCTAATAATTTGCACGAATTGAAATGAGATTCCATCAGAAAATTAAAGGTGAAATTCAGTGAAGGATACAAATCCAATTTTACAAAACACAAGCAAAAGTTGGAAATTAAAATAATAGTATTACAGAATGAATATCTCACAAATATTGTAGTGCTGACATTCCTTGAAAATTTACTGGGATTTGACCAGTCAACTTGTTGAAGCTTATATCTCTGAAAATAGAAGCATAATGATTAATAATATGATAAAAAATTAATGGGACCATGTCCATTGTTATAAGAAAAAATAATATATAATGCACCCTGTAATACTCCGCAAAGACAAATATGAACTGGATAATAACTATGGATGCACCTCAGAATTACTGACGATAAAAGTACACAGAAAAAAGGAGACAAGTGTGTAATAACGTGCGAAAATATAGCAACATTAAGAGTGTCAAAGCTTTCTCCACCCATATTTTACTTAAGAACAACTATTCCTTCCATCCAAACAGAGCTAAACATGCACCCCCTCATCTTTTTGTTATAATCACATTGATATTAAACATTAAAAATAGAAAATTAAGTGAAAATAAAATGATCAGGCAAATATTACTTACAAGACTTTAAGGTGCTGCATTGATCCAAGGTAAGAAGGTATTTCACCATAGATGGAGCAATTTCTTAGGACCCTGTAAATCGAAGGGAATTCAGTATTCTAGTGAGGATGATTTCTGGTACAATAGCAAAAATTCAGAAACATGAACTCACAATTCTCTAAGGTGCAGCGCATTTTGTAAGGGAGGAAATTTCATGCTTCGTCCACTCAAATCAGTCACCCTCCTGATGATGCAAAACCTTCGGTCAATTACATTCCTATTTAAATACCAGATTCCCACTACGACATAAAAGTGCAAGTAGTTACAAAACAGAATGCATAATGTTCATACAGTTCTGTCAAGTTCTTTAGCAAGGAAATTTCTTGAGGAATAGGTCCACTCATCAAGGTACCCTGCATGTCTCTGGAAAATGAAGAGATAGATTAATATGCAAATGAGAATAAATCAAGAAAAACCTTTTTGATTCATTGAAGGTCATGAATGTTTTATATCAGAGGAGAACTAACATTCTGTTCACGCGCTGCCAATTCTTAATGAAGCTGGGTATTTTCCCTGAGATACTGGTCCCATCAATACGACTGCAGTTATTCAAACAAAAAGTTAGAACTTGAATGAGATGCATGAACTTTACACAATTAATATAAATGGGACATACAAGTCTGTCATATTAGTCAGCCTGGAAAACGTTGGGGGCAACTCTCCTGTGATGTTATTTGCAGAAATGAAACTGTAAGAGAAAAATGAGCAGTGATTCAAGAAACTCTGTACAATGGTTAATGGTGAGGAAACAATAATTTATTTGGACATTAACTCATGACATTTTGAATCAATAAAATTTAAAAGCATGTCAAGGGAAAAGGAGAGGATTACTTCATTTTGTTTATGCTAAATCCTTACAGTTCAGTTATGATAAGTCACATAAACTATAATGGAACATTCACACATTATCCGTGCTTTGATGCTACTAACATATGGCTACTTGACCAATCTCAAGCCATGCCAAGATTCAGAGTTGCTGAAGATTTTCTTAAAAGGGGTAAAACAACTGCCAATTGAATTATAGTCATCTTGGTTGTAACAATAAAGTTCCTCAGATAAAAATCTCCAGATGGACTTTAGAATTTACAACAAACGGATCAGTACAAGAATTTTGACCGAGTGGAAACATGTGCTTACAATCTCTCCAAGCTGATGATATTACCCAGCTCTGGTGGAATAGGACCCTCGATCTGATTACCTTCTAGCACACTGAGGGAAATTGTTATTAGGTTATCATAGTTAGCTCTTCGTATCTTCCAATTTTAACTTCAAAAAGTTACAGGTACTTGCAATTTGTGCAGGCACAACTCACATAGATTTCAACATGGGCATGCGTCCAAGCTCCTTAGGTAGTCTTCCAGATATGCGATTTCCCTGCAGAGACCTGTAGAATGTACTAGAATGTTAATAAAGGACGCACATATACAGGCATGCTAGTGAGTTGTGACAAGACATACAGATTAAAAACAGGTAGGCTTGCCCAGGATGCTGGAATTGGTCCTTGAATGAAGTTGCGTGGTAAGTCACTGCAAGTGCAAGGAGTGGAACCAGTTTTTCCAGATGTACAGTGAATATCCTGAAACTCAGATAGATTGATGGACTTACAGATGTCGCAAATAAGTAAGATTCAAAACTTCTTCAGGTAGAACCCCGCTGAGATTCTGACGCCTGAGCTGCCTGTCATGTGTATAAGCAAATGTGTGATGCGATAATATTCCAAAATGAACACAGCGGAATAAATCTCATGGATTCCGGCGTGCCTAAGATGTCTTACAAGCTGATAACGTGACACTCTGTGTGGTTCTTGAATGAGCAATCACATGTCACATTGCTGATAAGAAATTTGGTAGGGGAATTGACCCAATTTCCTGATGCGCTGCATGGATCCACGCTGAAGTCCCAGTCTGTCTTATTAAGCTTGGTTGCTATTCCTTTGAGTGCTTCAACTGAAAAGGCAAATGCTATTCAAATTTTGCCCAATGCAATTTGGTATGCACAAAAGTTAGCTGTAAATTAACTTCTCTGGATATCAAAATTTATAATAAATAGTACCGGAATAAGGCGAAAATGAAGCATCCCCGGATCAGGAACATTGCAGGGTAGTCATGATTAGTTTATTCCATGGAACTTTTATGAAACATTCCAAGAACCAAATATTTAGGGTGTGTTTGTTTGAGCTTCTGTAGAGCTTTTCACAGCTAGCTTTTCATATATCCAAAAGCCAGATGCCTTTGAAAAGTGGAAAGCTGCAAAGCTCATAAAAAGTTACTTCTGGCTTTTCACTTTCACAGCTTTCCGACTTTCGGATATATGAAAAGGAGTAAAGTGCACTACCGGTCCATAAACTTTTTATGGTGTGTCATCCCGGTCCATAGACTTTTAAAGTGTGTCATCACCATCCCTAAATTCAATTTGGGTCTCTAATTAATCCATTAGAGGTCCAGCTAGCTTTACATTATGCAAATAACTCCTACACTTTATTTCTTTATTTCCGGTGATAGAAAGACCACCGGGATCGATCCGTTTGTCGCCGCCCGCCGCGATTGAACTGTTCGTCGCCGCCCGCTGCCCTCGGGTCGTCTGCCACGATTGTTCGTCTGCTCGGCCGGCCGCCAGGCGACGGTGCCATTTTTTTCGAAACGATTACATACATTAAGGACAATCGTATGCATAACTCCATCTCGAACTGGCAATTACAATAGAATTATTTTAGCGCCAGGAGACAAGTACTCGTAGTATAGAAAAAAAGGCGATGGTGCCAGGCGACGATTGGTCATGTAGAATAGAAAAAAAAAGTTACAGTACATTAAGGACTCGCATAACAGACATGATCGCCGGCCGCCGAGACCTTCACGCTCGCGCCCCCTTCCTGTTCTGCTCTCGAGATCCGATCGCCGGCCGCCGAGACCGCCGCAGGAGAAGCCGCGCCGTCCCGCGGACGAGCGGACGCCACAAGAAGGAAAAAAGGGGAATTGAGTCAAGGTGGGGGTCTAATTGCAAATCTACAGCACAGGGTTCCTCCTAACGGGCGCGGTTGACGCGGGCGAGACCCGCTAACGGACTGATTAGAGATCCGAATTAAGTTTAGGTACACTAATGACACACTTTGAAAGTTTGTGAACCGGGATAACACACCATGAAAAGTTTATGGACCGGTAGTGCACTTTATTCTATGAAAAGCTATGCATCGAAAGTTCGCGAGAAGCTGAAACAAACATAGCCGAACAGCAGAGGAAATGAAGAGGGCAGCTTTGGTCCATCTGCTTCTATAAATCTCAAATCTCAAGCGCCCCGTGTTCCTTAGTTTGATGCTATCAACCTCCAGGCACCTCTGATCTTTACTTATGAGCATGTTTCCATATGCTATATCCTAGGATGTGCAACAGTCAGGTCACGGCAATCCCATACGCGTTGCCGATAAAACCAACAATCCGGCCAGCTCAGCACACCAACGCAACCGGCCGGGATGCAATGCATCCTCTTCATTTAACCATTTCGTCAAACACTTGGCGTGCGCCAACCACCGGACCAGAGCAAGTTGGCCGCGAGCCACCTGCCCGCAGGCCTGGGCATGCCTCATGGAGCGCAAGAGCCGAGCAGTTGCACTTGCACATCCTAGGCTCCTGCACCTTTAATCTTGGGGACGAACGCGCCAGTCAAAGGTGAAAATTGGTCGAGAGGATTAGTTGATTGGGTCACCAGGAAATGGAGGGACTGACCTAATCTTAAGGAAGAAACTTCAACGTGCGAAATGGATTAAAGTGTTGTCCTATCTTCCCTAATACTATTGGATTTTTCCAGTCATCCAGTGGTATTTGAAAGTCCAAAATTAAATATTTATTTTGATTTTTCTAGATAGTACTTGCCACCCACCTAACTAAACATTATATCTCAATACATAAAAAAAATATGTATCAAAAAACTAAAACAATATACAATTTGAAACAAATGGAGCATCAAATTCACATATTGTCATTGCATCAAACAAAACTGGATTGCGGTTTTCTCATGTAAGCAGAAACTTTGGTGTGTTTGGCACAACTTCCAAAGCTGATTCTCTGTTGATTCCAGTAGAGCTGGAGAAGTGATTTTCTGCTTAGTGATTCTCTAAAATAAACTAAGAGGTTGGGAGTTTAAAAAAGTAGCTTCTTGTTAATTCTGTGAAGTGATTATTTGAAATGAACTGAGACGCTGGGAGTTTTAAAAAATAGTTTTTCATGATTTGGTGAAGTGATTCTTCATCCTGATTTGAAGAGTTTATGCTAGAGAATTGAAGATAAATCACTTTCAGTCACATAATCACTTCTCTCAGAGAATCAACTCCCATAGAGAATCAAAATTAGCCAAAAGCCTCCTTAGATTGATTTTTGTATCACCTGGACGGAGGCAGCCGGTGGGGCAGGAGGGGCTCGAGCTCCACTACCGGTGTGTGCTCTATTGGAAAGAAGAGGGAAGGAGGGAGAAGAGAGGGAAAAAGGAAAGAAAGAAGAAGGAGGGCGGGCTGGAGGAAGGAGAAAGAGAATGAGTCCCCCAACACCGACATCCAAGCTCCGTCACTGATTGTTGGCAAAAGTTGTTGGTACGTTTTTTATCCACACAAGTGCCATCATCGAAGAATGCATGAGTCTTGGGTGCATCCATCAAAACATAACAAAGATGTGTGGCAGATCCTCAGCACTGAGGCAAGACAGATGTCCCGCAGTCTGGAGTGGTGTCAGAGTCCAGCATATGAGAAGAGAGCTAGTGTTTTCATAAACTTCAAGAACTTAACGGAACCAAACAACTTCGCCGTCAATTTTTTTAATCCACCTGATATTTCAACTAACTATTTGAGTAGTAGTTTCAATTCCTCACTCTTGCAGAATAGGAGATGGAAATTCCATTCAGGAGCACAATCAGAAGGAAAAGACACGGGTTGCTCAAACAGAGCAGCCAAAACCACACAGCAAAAACCACCAACCAAAACGTTTTGCTCAAAAGCTAAGCGTTGCTGTAAGCTAAGAATTGGGTAGCGATGCCCCCTCACCTTCTTGCTGCGGCAGCCGAGTAGTAGCCTGCGCCCAGCACCGGCCGCCGGCGATGCTGCAGCCGAGGCCCAGGAGCACGAGGACGAAGACGCGGCGGAGCAGAGCCGCAGCGCCGCCGCAGTGGCAGCCGCCTCCCAGTCCCATGGCGGGCGCTATCTTGGCGGGTAGGCGTGTGAGCTTTCGTTTGTCTGCGCGTGAGAGTATCTCCTTCTTGCCTGGTTTCGTTCCTGGCACACAACGACACGGCAGCAGCTAGCCAACGGCTCGGAAATTGACTTGGGATACTTTTGGTCACCGCCGCCGTGGATGGATGGATGGATGGACCGTGGACGCGTGCGAAATAGACTATGGTCACCGCCAGTGAGCCGCCTAACCAAAACCTCCTACACCTTTCACGACTATTATTTTTTCCCCTAAAAAATATGTACCACTTTTTTTCATTTGTTTAGCATTATCTCTAGTGTTGTTCCACTGAAATTCAAATTTGTCTCGATAAAAATCACCTTAAAAATAGTGAATCGCGGATAATCGATCACTAAAAATAACATTTAAATTAAGAGTATGTTTGGTTTCGTGCAATGCCAAGACTTTGGTGTGCACTGCCACCCGGCATTAAGGTCAGCTTTTGTTCACGGCTGAGGGTTTTAATAACCTGCATTTTCATAGTGGTTTTAAGTCTCGTTTAGTTGGTGAAATTTTTGGTGAAAGTGGTAAAATTTTTACATTAGGAAACGTGTTCAGTGAGAGGTGACACGGTCTGCAATGCGAAAATTTTTTATGAATGTTGGTTTTTTGTTAAGTGTGTGAGACTTGCTAAAAGTCTGGCAAGCGATACTGGTCGTTCGCATACCATTGATTCATAATGATTTCCTCCCCTCTCATTTTCACTGTGCTTTGTTTTTGACGTTGTTTTTCTCCCGCTGTAGCTGCTTTCTCATTTTCACTGCATTCACTGTGCTTTCTCTGAAGCTTCTTTCAGTCACCGCTCATACGGTCGGTCATACCGGCCGTGTGCTGCAACTGCCAACTGCTTATACAGTTCCCTGCTTCTCTCAGTGGTCAGTGCCACTTCGGTTTGGCAAATTGCAGTGCTCTCACCGACTTGGTCCAAACAAGTCTTTGGCCGCCTAGCTTGATCTGGTCTCGTCGTCGACCGGATGTTATTGCAGCGGTAGCCGCCCATGCTGCGACCAATCCGACCGATCGAGGTCGATGTGGCGAGAAAGCAGCAGGTGCAATGGTAGGTACATTCGCAAAGAAGCAGCTGGTTATTGATCTTTCAACAAGCTTAGACCGCCACCGTCCAATGGCTGCACAGAATTGAAGAATGTCCACGGCCGTAATGCGCCACTGATGTGGAGAACGAGAAAATTAGTGCCTTGGCATGGCCTTCGTACGTCGAGCACATGTTCAAAATAGAATGTTCCTCACCGTCAGCGCTCACATGTTTTTTTACCGTACCTTAGCACGTAGTATTTCGTTAAGAAGAAAGTACTAGGTACAGATAGTTGTTGATGCAGTCAAACAAGACTTGACCAATCCAATAGCACAAAGGATTAAAAACAAAGAAACACCGAAGAAAATTAGAACCAAACCGGCAAACTCACAACAATGAAAATACATACGTACATGAGATGGGTCCCAGACCAATTTTTGCCAAAAAGTAGGGCAGCGTGTGGTTGACATTGCACAGCATAAACAGAGTCCTAACTTGTTTGAGGCGAATAGAGGTTGTTTGCTCTTCATACTGAAGAGAGAGTTTTGTTGCATCTGCCGAGTAGAGTGGTGCGGCCCGCGCGTTGATACTCCAATCTAACTGGCTATCTATGTAGATATTCCGATACAACCAGACGTGTTTCTAATTTATTTGTCTTTCTTGTTTTTTTTATGTCTATGACCTTTCAGGGTTGCTATTTTCTGTTATATCAATGAGACATACACTATCTTATATAGTTCGTTAAAAAACGAAGAGAGATGTTTCCTTGTTCAATTTAAAATTTGTAAGAGGTTGCCGGAACATGCATGGAGTCTGAAAGAAACGAAGATGGTGCCCCGTGAAGGCATGCGCTCGGTACACGTCGCTTGTGTTGCTGTTGTAAGCCAAACCAATTGAGCAAATGAAAGGAACAAAGATGGAAGCCGTTTTTTCTTCACTTGTGAAAACCGAGCTTCACGCGTCCAAGTCAGCTCGACATGATCCATTTCTTCAGACAGAGCAAATGCACGTTCAGAAAAGGAAAGGGTGATGATAAAAAAAGAGAAAGAAAAGGAAACAGAGGGAAAGAAAAGATGAAGCGCCGATGATGTTCGGGGTTTCTGAATTAGCTCGGGCCGGCGGCCGGCCGTACGTAGCGGATGTTCGACTGGGCCGGGCCTAAGGCATAGTGGGCCGGTGTTGAAATGGCTATACGAATTTTTGTCAATTTCAATCTGAGGGCAGTCTTATGGTAGAAACCATGTACGAAGTCCAAGAGAGCCACATCATCAAAATTCATCTATAGACCTACTCCCCAACAGTTGGTGTCTTCACCTAATAAATGTCGCTTTTCTCTCTCCCTTATCTTTTACTAATGGAGGGGAGGAGCAAACCCGCAAGACTCTAGTCAGGCCTTACCAATGGCGATTTTGCTGGGTCTTGCGGCCTTGATTCGCGTGAGGAGGTCAAGTCTAGAGGAAGAAACCAGGTCTTGTGTTTTCCTCTTCTTTCTTCATTAACTATGCTACCATGTCACCAATTTGCTGATGTGTCACCTCATTTATTAGGGATGGACTCCATCCTACGTGGATCATTAGGACTGTCCTCATGATGTTAACCACCGTCAGTCAATGATTGTGATATCGACCATGATTAGTGAGAGAGACTATAGTCATCACTCATCACGGTTTATTGGCAGGCGATCGACTCGAGTCCATCTCCAGGTAGTACGTACACGCGGCGGCGAAAACAGCCCCCTGGCCCCTGCCACGTTACGTACTTGTGACGACGTACACGGACGGCGCGTAACTTTCGTCAAATTCAAGCCTCAAAGATTACACGATGATGAAGACGAGATCTGGAAAGAGATTCTAGCAAGCAGCAATGCGGCGCATAGTAGAAGCTGATGATGGAAACTACACGAGACAGTCAGGGCCTGCCCTGGTCGCCACGTACCCTGCCGCGATTGTGCAGCCATCGCCGTGCGGCGAGAAAGCGATCGAGGACCGGAGGAAGGAGGGAGCGCACCAACCCTCTTAGCTGTGAGAGTTTGTGTGCGGTATGTACACTTTAGCCAAATCAACTGAACAAAACGGGCAGACGCGAGGTGTTGCAAGCCCGGCCTGGAGGCGGCGCCGATCGAAGATAGAGCAATCCTGACCCCCGCCTACTCCTTTTGTCTCTGGCCGATTCAGTTTTGACAGGCTGACAGCCATATCTGCCGGATTCAGTGACGGATCTAGTAATAAATTTAGGATGAGTTTTCTTCTCTTTCTTCTTCCTCTAACCCCTTCTTCCCTCATTGTTCATCCTCAAATTTGTAGAAGAGGCTAAAGGAAGCTCTATTGGATTTCCAACGGTAGGGGGGCTCGAGCCCCGCCCGCCCCACCGCTGGATCCGTCCCTGACCGGATTCTCTGTCTTTCGCCTGGCCACGGGATCCACTACGGGAGGCCCCCGGATCCCAGACTCCCCGGCTAAAAGTGGATGGTTAAGCACGGTATGATGACGTGACACGAACACCACGGATGCGGAAAGCTCAAAGTACATGGCGCTCGCGTGATATCCTGCACTAGCGTGAAAATTTTTAAAACAAAATTTTAAGATGAAATGTGAAAGTAGAAATATTAAAGTGTTTACAAGATAATATTTTTTAAACAACATTATACAAATTCCCGCAATGAAGGGATTTATTCCTCAACAGGCGCACGTGTGCGGTGGTTGAGCGGTCATTGTTACCGTCCCAGAAGTTTGTTGTTCTCAAAAATATTCTCGGCTATCTCCATGTTAAACCACATGTCTAAGTCTAGTCTTATCTCACGTGTGTTCGGTGCCATTATGTACGGGTGGGATAGGGGTTCGGAAATTTTCTCGACCTGTGTGAGAAGATCTTCTTCTTTAATACAATACCCTGGGGTGGTCTTACTCTCGGCAGATCGAGTTTTTTTTAAACAACACATGAAAGTTGTTTGTTGTGTTGAGAGAACATTTTTAAATGATTGATTCTACATGTATTTCTACATATTGTTGGAATTTTTTAGTGTTCTACTCACAAAGACATGTTATTAGTTAAAAAAATCAGTTGTATACATTAATAGATGGTCTGGTGGATGGTGATATGACGTATAGTGGATAATGATATGAATAGTTTGCATGTTGAGTGAAATAGAACTATGATCCTTAACGGGGTGCATCTATGTAGATTGTATAGATGTGTGATTGTGTTTGACATATAGATTATATAGATATCGTGCATATTCACGTATGTGCAGGACACACTTCTCTCTTATTCATAAACCGCTTGCCCAAGTTCGCCGCGTATTGTGATGGCAATCAATTATTCAATTTGACACCAAATAAAAAAATCAAAATGTTTTGCATAGTCAAACTTGCTACTCTCTCAGCTGGGGGAGCCAGCGGGGGGAGGGGGCTTGAGCCCCACTACCACGCTGGTTTTTAGGAAAGTCTTCTCAAGTGTCTTCACAAATTTCGAGAAGGAAGAAAAAGAAGAAAGGGTGTATTTAGAAGCTCAACTTCCCCAGAATTCACTATGCAAAAAGAAGATTCCCCATCACCTCAAACATCACATAAAAAATGTCGGCATATGCACGGAGTACTAAATGTAGATGAAATCAAAAACTAATTACACAGTTTGGATGTACTTTGCGAGACGAATCTTTTGAGCCTAGTTAGGCCATGGTAGGACAATATTTACCACAAACAAACGAAAAATGCTACAATGCTTTTCAGTTCGGAACAGTGCTTTTCAGTCCAAAATCCGTGTAAAATCCAGAATTTTGCACCCCAATTCAGGGAACTAAACACACCCTTAGAAGCAGAGGAACAAGGAGGAATGAGAGCTTCCTCTGACCAGCCTGTGCAACGACAGGTTAAGATGATTTAGGGTGGTTTTCAAATCTAAATCCGATGGTTGCGGGGTGGACGGGTTGGTTTGCTGGGTTATGCGGTTTAGAACCGGAGGTGCGTATGCGTTCTGGCCTCGTCGACGCCTGCACCACCACGACGGCAGCGTGCCTGCCGCAGCGGCCGTCGGTGATCCGGTGGCGTTGGCCACGGGCAGGGGCGGAGTTGGGCCTAAGGCCACTAGGGCCATGGCCCTAAGCGTGGGCCAGAAAAACTCTTATACCCCCTTGTATTTCTCCATGAGTCCAACAAACATCCTTGTATGTTGACCCTAGTTATCTGCGGCGAGGGGCCAGCCCAAGTGGCCAAGTTAATCCACAGCCCAATAAAGAATGGCGAATTGGCCTGCCTGTTGTGTTGGATGCGTCAACTACTCCCTCGCTCAGTCGCTCGTGTGCGTGTCCCCCGTGGCTTCTCGCGCAACGGTCAACGGCGCAACCCTAGCGGCGGGCGGCACCGGCGCCGGCGAGTCGGCGACCAAGCGCGGCGGAGTGAGTGCCGAGCGGCCATATCTCCTGGCCTCCTGTAACAGATCAACGAATCCTTGATTCCCAAGTAGGGCCCCATGGTGCCAGCGGCCTCGTGAGGCGAGCGACCGGCGGGCGCGGATGGCGAACACTCCAGTCCATCTTCCCCAAGCAGACAATCTCAAGCAGGTTAGTTTTTAATCCGCCGAGCCAGCAATCTCCAATTCCCCATAAGCCATATCCTCTGCTTGAACATTCATGAGATAATCTATGCCCAATTTTGTAGATTGTAGACTACCATTCCTCAATGAATAAGAGGACTAGGACATTGAGATCTTTTTTCTCTCCTGCTCCTACGCACCATCTGCATTAGTTGAAGTTGAAGTTCAACTAAAATTAGAGGTTGTACAACCTGAAGAAGTAGCAACAGGAGTTATAATTATCCTAATGTTGCATTTAAGGATGGTGACATTGTCGCAGATCCTGGTGCTTGATTCCATTTTTTTTAGAATTGCTTGATTCCAATTGAGAAGATGCATCCAAACATTAGGGATGCATTGAAAAGATCATATATCCAATTATCATTTTTCTGCTGTTAAATTATGATTTGCATATTGCTTATCTAAATCTTTCAAAATTTTGAACTTTGCATTTGTAGGCTTGAGTTTCCTTCCTATTGTTGATGAAGACATGATATGCATGCGAGGCGCCAACGATGAGTCGAGTCGATGAACGAGATCGGCACTAGCCACTAGATAGGCATTTATTTATCAAGTTTGGCCTAGAAATATACAATTAGATCATAAAATTGCAATGTATTCGCATCATGCATTTTAATCATTTATATCATTATACCGATGTGGACTACTGTGAAACTGAGTGGTTTAAGTGTCATCTAAGCGGCCCTAGGCGTTAAAATCCGCCAGCTCCGCCACTGGCCTCGGGTGCAGCGCCAACGTCGTCGTCCAGGTTCGGTGTCACGACCGTCAACATGGAGATAGCTGTCGTTGCGTTGCAACAAGGGGCGCCTTTCATCGCCATCAGTGCACTCTTCGAGCCGCCGACGGTGGCTCGGTGGAGTCCAATGAGGCTGGGGTGTTTGCCGTGGAATTCATTTAGGGCGCCGCTGCAGCTACCTAGGTTGAAGAAGTACTCCCTCCGGTTCGGTAAAAGAAGTCGTTTTGGACAAGGTTTGAGTCAAACATTGGGAACATAAATCATGAATAACTTTAAAGTCGTTGAGTTTGGAAATGTGAAAACTACATGAGTAGATTTGTCTTGTAAAATACTTTCATAAAAGTATACATATGTTAGTTTTTAATAATTATTTTTATAAAAATAAGAAGTCAAAGTTGTACTTTGGAGACTGCATCGCTGTCCTAAACGACTTACTTTACCAAATCGGCCTGCATTGGTTCGCTCGCTGCAATGGTGCCGTAGCTGTGGCCTGCGGGTTCTCCGGTGCAACCCGCGGTTTAGCCCAACCCAGTGAAAACTGCATATACGGGTTTGAATGGGCTGACACCAAACTGTGAACAGGGCTACCTCTGACCTCCAATCTTAAGTTCTTAACTTTGCTATATCTATATATTCCTATACTTTGTACTCCATATATACAGCGTAGAGACTGCTGCTGATTACCTCAACGTAACGAATAAGCAACGTCACCGAAAAAGGAGATAACTCCAATTACACACTCCCTACATACACTCTACACTCGTGGGATGGAAACGGCAGATAAAGGGACAACGCTGATGCTACGGCTCGGTGGAAATGAGCAGGTCGAGCTCTGCTTGGTCCTCGGCCGCCACGTGCGCCCCCCAATGCGTCGATGATGTAGCTAGTAGGCACGCCGAGCCGAGGGCGATCGCGTCTTTGTCGGCCATTTCCCCTCGATGAAATATGGCCATGCCTGGGCAGATTCTCATCTCCTGGAACCAAAAATGCATAGTAGTGTAGTAAAAAGAAGCGATCCGGCCAAAGGGGGTCACGTCAGGTCACACCATCTCTCTTGATCTTGTGCCGGTACTACTCCAGCCGCAAATTAAAAAGTCAGTAGTGCTAACCAGCCGCAAATTAAACAGTTGTGACGTGATATGCATATGTGTAGCTTCCAAAGACCAAAGTGTGGCCGTTGGTGCGGCGGCGCACGGGAACGAGGACTGCCGCTGCCGTCGGTGGACAAATGTTTTGTGCTGCACTCGGTGAAAGCAGAGCAAACCAGGCGAGCAGTAGTGTGCGACGAGCCGCAACGCCGCGCGCGGCTACCAGGCGGGCAGGGAGGGATGGATCGGCCCGCAGGCAGAGGATACGCGAGCGAATAGGATGGCAACAGCTAGGTTAGCTATAGCCACACGGGGCGGATAAGGTAGGGGCAGAGTCGGGCACCCCGTCCGTAATCGTCGGCGCCGCTGTTGCATGCCGTGCCTGCTCCGCCGCGCGCTGTGCTGCGTGAACAAGCCACAAGAGCGAAAACGTGACGCAGTGCGTGACACTGCTGCGGGCATCCATGCATATGCATGCACTCGTCGCCAGTCGCCACGACGCGAATATATGCCCAGGGGCCAGGGCACAGGCGTGCCGCGCCAAGGTTGCCTCCGGGCGGCGCTCCGGCTCCGCTCGTGGGCGCGACGCGTGCCCGGGCCGCCCTGCAAATGGGCCGGGATCCAAACTTAACCCAAACCCATCCAAACCTTGCATATTTATTTAATAAATCAAAACCTATCCATCCCACCATCTATAGTAACCACACCACACCAAACCATTACAATTTTTCAACTTATAATAAACCAAACCGTGGGTTACAAATGAATTACAACTTGTTGAAAACCACTCTCAAACTGTGGGTGATCTTGTGTTAGCTAAACAGAAGTGAAAAGCCCTCAAACAGTAGGTGGACCCCACTTGTTATTCTCAAGCACCTTATCTCTTCTTCTTCCCTGTTGCCTGGCTGCGGCGCCGCGGCCGAGCCTGCCGGGGGCGTCAGAGTCGGCCGGAGGGAGCGGCGAGAGCTTCGGAGGAAGCCGCGAGGGCTGCCGCGGCCGAGCCTGACGGCGGCATCGGAGTCGGGCATGGAGCGTAGGCCGACAAGGACGCGAGAAATGGAGCGGTCGGACGGCGTCGGAGTCGGGCATGGAGGCGGTACAGGCGGCGGTACCCGCCGAGCGCGGCGATGACGGCACGCGTGGCGGGTCCGGCAGCCGACGCCGCCGCCGACGCCGCGGCAGGCGGCGCCGGGCCGACGTGACGGAGGCAGAGCGCCTCCCAGACGGCGTCGCGGGGCGCCACGGCGGCCCAGAGACGGCACACGCAGCCCACCGCAGCGAGGGACCGGCCGTCCGGGCGCCCTAGGATCTCGGCCAGCAGGTCGGCATTGTCGTTGATGTTGTAGCACACGCCGGTGCCGCCGCCCCGCCGGTGCCGCCGAGCAGCTGGATGCGCAACTCCAGCTCTGTCACCTCCACGGCCTCCCCCGGCCGCCGCGGCGGAGGCGACTCAGCACCTCCCATCCGCCCCGTCTCGTTGGTACGTGGAGAGAAAGGGAACAAAGAAATGGGACAAGGAGGACGGGACGAACACGTCGGGGGAGCCGAGCAAACCTCATGGACATCGCCTTCTCCTACATGACTACATCGCCCGCAGCGGCTACCTGCACACGGAGGAGCAATACCCCTACCTCATGGAGGAAGGCACCTGCCAGCAGCAGCGCAGCAAGAAGACACCGGCGACCACCATCTCCGGCCACAAGGACGTTCCTCGGAACAACGAGCAAACGCTGCTAAGGCGCAGGCACACCATCCCGTCAGCGTCGCCATCGAAGCCTCCGGGAGGAATCTCCAGTCCTACAGCGTCGGCATCTTCGACGGTCCCTGCGGCACTACGCTCAACCGCGGCGTCGCCGCCGTCGGCTACGACAACTTCTCATCGTAAGAACTCGCGGCGGCGGCGGAAGGAAGCGAGGTGAGGCTGTGAGGGAGAGCCGGGAGGACCAAGTTAGGTTTGACCTGCGGCCCATAACACACCCCACGGGTTCTTACCTGTTAGAAATCCATTCATTCTCCCCACAACCACGAGCACACCAATTTGCTAACTAGTAGAGTCCAAACCAAACCAATTCGTTTATAGAGTGTGCTTATTAACATCCAACCCAAGTGAGTCCGCAACGAAATCCAACCCATTAAAATTGTTACAATCCAATCCATTTGCAGGGATAGGCCAGGTGGGAGGGGGTTGACGTAGACAAGCGCACAGCGCCGGGGCACGTCGCACTCGTGCGCCCCTCGCCGCACCCGCCGCTTGGTACAAATAGTAAAAAACAAAAGATGATGGCGCCAATCGGTGAGCTCAAGGTGTTCCCCTGGGCTGGGCTGCTCATACCATTGGTCCCCGTTGCATGGCCGCTTTCGAATTTTTTTATATTTTTTTCTTTGATTTTCGAAAAATAAATAGACGAATCAAAAAATTTGAGAAATATACATCTGCCGCCGTACTCCACGGCGGCAGGTGGGGCACGGCGGTAGGGGTGCCGCCAACGGTCGGTTGACCTGCCAGGTGGGGCCAGATTCCTACCGCCGTGCCCCACGGCGGTGGGTACGGCGGCAGCGTCACCCCTATATAAGGGGGCGACGGCTGCCGCCACCCCCTCCTCCCTCCCTCACTCTCTCCTCTAAATCTTCAGCTTTCAACCTTTCGGAGCACTTTTGACTAAGGTATGTTTCTAAATTTAGTTTAGTTTATTTAGTGTAGTTAGTTAGTTTAGTTAACTTAGTTTAGTTTAGTTAGTTTAGAAATTTCAAAAATTTTAGAAATAGTTATAATTCAAATAATTAGATTAAATTAATATAAAAGTATTAAAAATTGTTTTAATTAACATAATTCGTTTAAATTGGTTTTAAACTTCTAGAAAATGGTTATGATTCACATAATTAGATTAAATTAATATAAAATTCGTAGAAAATAGTTTAAATTCAAATAATTCGTTTTAATTCATTTAAAATTCCTAGAAAATGGTTATAATTCACAAAATTAGATTAAATTGATATAACATTCGTAGAAAATATTTTTAATTCACATAATTCGTTTGAATTCATTTAAAATTCCTAGAAAATGGTTATAATTCACAGATTAAATTGATATAAAATTCGTAGAAAATAGTTTAAATTCACATAATTCGTTTTAATTCATTTAAAATTTCTAGAAAATGGTTATAATTCACATAATTAGATTAGATTAATGTAAAATTTTTAGAAAATATTTTTAATTCACATAATTGGTTTTAATTAGTATAATTCGACTAATTGATTAAATTATGTTTTTTTTGCAGCTATGGCTGGACCGTTGGAGTACGTACGGCCGGAGTTGTTCGACGAGGCGGTGGACCGGCACCACCGCTCGTACGTGTCGGCTGTTCTTGGATGTTCGCCCGGCAGTATACGTTTCCGGACCACCCGCACGTTGATGCCGATACACCAGTGGTGGATTCCGAAGTACGTAATTCATTTTTATTATTTATTTCTGTTTCTTTACAATAGTAATTGCGTTAAGTAAATTAATTTTGTTTTTTTTCAGGCTACGCGCTGCAGGACTTCTCCCTTTCGCGCGGTTGGTCGAAGGGGACAGGCTACGAGCTGAGGTTCCCCGGGAGGAGCGGTTGACGCGGTTCAGCTACGACGTCCCGCTGATCGCCGCGTTCATGGACCGGTGGCGACAAGAGACGCACACCTTCCACTTCCCCGTCGGCGAGATGGCGCTCAGTCTGGAGGACGCCGCGATGTTGGGAGGACTTCTGTGTGCTGGCGAGGCGATGGGGCCGATCGACATCCCCGCGACGTGGCACGCCGACTTTCTTGCTCGGTTCGCAAACGTTCCACGGAACGATCGCGCGCCTCAGCCGTACGTGCTCTTCGCCAACAACCACGGGCCCACCTGGACTTGGATCCAGCAGTTCAGCGTACGTGATTCTAACTCTTATTTTCAACGTTTGTATGCATTTTAAACGAATGTGACGATGGACCTTTGTGTGTGTGCAGGCTGACTACATGGCGGACGAGGCCGACGACCCGACGTCGGACAGGTTTTTGGAGGTCTACCTGCTCTGGCTGTTCGGGTGGGTGCTGTTCTGCGAGTCAGCGGGGGACTCAGTGTCGAGGTACCTGCTCCCCTGGGCTCAGCGGATCGCCGACTCCACCGGTCCCGGACCACGACAGGATCCTGCCGGACAACACGTACCCGGTCCGCCGAGACCAGACCGCCGACACAGCGGTAAGCTACGATACTGCAAACATATTTCATTCATATGACTTTTCATTATAACATGTGTTACTAATTTTGTGAGCAGCACGACGCGCTTGCTGAGATCGTGCGGCTCGTAGCATCCGCGAGGGAGCAGTGTTTTACCTGGGGGCCTCAGCAGCACCAGCGCACGTACGACAGGATCCTCGATGCTGCGACGAGGTACTCTGCCGTCGTGAACTACGCCGGGGCCGCAGAGATTCCTCTCCTTCCGCGCCACCCAGCGTCGTCCTCGAGCTCCGCCTCGACAGCGGCTTCGCAGCCGACGCCTTCCACCTTTGCCGGCGGCTTCTCGGCTCCGACGGCACAGCAGCAGCCACAGGTGCAGGGCCCGCACACCTACGTGCAGCGGCCGTTTGTTTCCCCCGGCGCAGGTACTTTCAGTGGACCTTATTTTCAACTAATGCACGGAATTGTTGTGTGTTTGTGTTATACTATATTCTAATCGTACAGGGCGACCGCCGCTCTTTCCGACAGCCGGAGACGACGGCACCTAGAGCGCCGATCTTTCCGCTAGGAGGTTTCAGACCGCCGGTCTTTCAGTTTGCGGTGGCAGATATTCCTTCCTCGTCCACTCCGCCTATGTTCCAGTCTGGTAACGACCTTAACTTTACAGTAAAATTCGTTAAGTATGATACGTTTTGGAAAACTAATACTATTCGTTGTAGCCGGTTTCGACGCGACCACCGAGGAGCACCTGGGCTGGGATGAGTTTGGGTACGGCGACATTCTCGCGACCATGGATGCCCCGCAGGCCGAGGAGGTTGGCCCGTCACAGTTCACACAGGCACCGCCTGTTGGGACTCAGCCGACACAGCCAGTGGGCGGAGCGACCCCGGCGGCCGGCGGAGCGACACCAGCTGGTGCAGGGTCGTCGTTGGCGGGCGGAGGGACACCGGCGGGCGGAGCGACACCGGCCGGCAGAGGGACACCGGATGCTGCAGGCTCGTCGCAGGCGGCCATGGCGACACCGTCTCCCGTCCAGCTCGGACCGCAGGTGGTCAGGGCACCTGACCCCTGGACGTACGCCCGGGACCACACCTAGGCTGACGCTAGAGCTATTAGGCCGAAGGGGCACCGGCGCATTTAGATGTAGTAGTACTTTTACCATGATTTTATATAAACTATTTGCATCTACTCGTTGATTATGATATGATCTTGTGATTATGCTTACACTTATCAGTTTGTTGTTTTTTAAAAAGGTAAAAAGTGTTTTAAAAATGAAAATTTTTGAAAAAAATAAAAATGGCCTAACCGCCATGTGGCACGGCGGTAGGGGCCTGCCGCCGTGGCGCACGGTGGCAGGGTGCCACACGGCGGCAGGTACGCCGTGGGGTACGGCGGCAGATGTATATTTCTCGAAATTTTTGGTTCGTCCATTTATTTTTCGAAAATCAAAGAAAAAAAAATATATATATATATATAATTTCGCCGCTTTCTTTCTTCTTCTGGACTAGTATCATTTTACTTTTCTTGGACCAAAGAATCGTATCATCGCACGCAGCATCATGATCCTCTCGGTAGCACCGCAGCAGGCAGCTATGATACTGGATTTCCTTGCGCCCCCTTTTTTTGTGTGTTTATTTATATCCCTCGGGCGCACACGTCATCGGAGCGTATCTTGGGTTGCTGGAAATGGTTGTTATTTTTGCTCGAAATGGATGAAGCGACATGCATGGCTCCACGGAGTTAGAGAATTAGTAGGTCGAGCTAATAAAGTCCGTATCAACGCCAAAGTGTAGGGGAGGAGGTAATATAATAAGCAAACTCTCTTTATGCCATTGCAAGTATGACTCAATCTTTTCTTCGCTATCTAATAACGTTTTCTATCCTCTCTCATGCCTCAACTTATAGAGTTAGGAATTTGTAGGGTTTGATCGGTACTAAAATCTTACTCCATCTGTTTCAAAATACTTACCGTTCTAAGCTTTCTAGATACATTCTCTTTATTATGCATATAGCAGGGGCGGATCTACAGCTTGTTATCGGGGTCAGCTGACCCTGATAACTTTCTGAAAATAGCACTAAATGTGACAACCCGCCCAGGAAAATACCGTACTATCGCCTAAACCAAATCCACTTTTGGTCATTAAGCAATAATAAAGTATCATCCTGTCGTTAGTTGCCGGGTTAACGCCCGGTAAATCACTTGGATATCAACCAAGGATCGAACATATGCATTAAAACTCACGCGAAGGCGAGTCCAGAGTACACTACACCAATTTAAAACCAAACTGCCCCGAAGGGGTTTAAGTATTACAAACCATTGTTCATGACAATAATTAAAGGTTCAGAGTTTGAAAACAGCGGAAACACATAAACTAGCGCAACGGTAAACATCACAGGAGGCCGTCCGTGATGTCATCACTCGTCGTCATCCACCCATTCCAGCTCCCAGCCGGGTGGAATCTCACCAGGCCAAACAACACCTGCAACCACATTATTAAAGCAAGGCTGAGTATACTAATACTCAGCAAGACTTAACCGTCGGGTGACAACTACATCACCACACTCTAGACATGAGAGGCTTTTTGGCCGGGGAAGTTCTTTTGCTGAAAAGCAACAAAGAGTACGTCCTTACTTTCAATATTTTAGCACAGATTCTAGTTGATTACCATTTCTAAGTGAGCCAACTAATTCAACCAAGAATTGTACAAACAATTAATTCAAGCAGTAATATTCACAAAGTTCCATCATTAAGGGATATCATGGCCAGTTGATTAAGCAGTCTCGGATAACGGTGAGAGGCCGACAATCGATTGATTTATAACCTTGCAAGGTGGACCTAAACACACGGAGGGTGCATACCCCAAGAACTACAACAAAAACAAGACGGGGTATACACCGACCAGACGGTTCCCATCTTTATCCGGATCGGGATCAGACCTACAGTCCTCGGTACAGGGCTTACTGGAACGTCACGCCGGATCGCCCAGATTCGCACAGGTACCCCACTGTTGCAGGCAGGGGGACACACAAGGTGTCCTAAGGGTAGTAGGGAAAAGTTCCCTTGCCGTGTCCATCAGGTACTAGGTTTACCGGTCCCATTCCCGGCAAGTGCTTAGTACGTTCAAAAGCTTAGCCTACGAAAGCCACTGGACCGGAGCCCAAATCCCATGCTCTTACCACATGAGCAATTCATTTATAAAGATCTTATGATTCCAACATAAGAACCTATTCTCGCGAGTGACGAACATCACTCGACTTGTACCGGTCCTATAGCATAGCAGCTATCGACCTAGTATACTAGTATAAGAACATAGGTACCTAGGGATCATGCATCTAGGGTTTCAATTCAACTCCTGAAACGTAAATGCACAATCATAACAAAGGTAATTGCAAAATTTTCAAAAGAAGGGTTAATGATCCGGGGCTTGCCTTCGCTGGCAAGGTTGGCCTTGGGCCCTTCTGGACTTTGGTCCAGGTCTTGCTCTACAGCGACGTAGTGCACGTCTCCGTCAGCTCCTTCGTCTCCTCCTTCCGGCACAGACGTACGGCTACCGTCGGGAAGATCTACACGGGATGCAATGCAAGATTTAAGTGACGGTTTTCAATTTAATTAACAAACAACATATGACAACCATGAAGAGTATGGTTGGCCATAGTCACCTTGACAAACACACATTTGGTATACTCTTTCTATTAAAGTAATTTCCTGTGGTGCTTTATTATTTACTCTTTTTGATAGTGACTGTGTACATATTTATGTAAATAATTTTAGTTAATTCACAAACAGCAAGGGGGTGGTGACATTTAGCCTTTAACATGATTTACCACATGACATGAGGTCATTAGGTGAGTAGTTGATGATTTTCTCATTTAATTTACTATTAAGCTTTAATGACCTCTATTGCTTTTATTCATGAAATAAATTAATAAAATTCAGTGGAGTGTGTTATGAAGCATTACAAACCTATACAAAGCCACTGCACACACATGCACACTTATGAGAGCTATGAAATTAAATACACCGAAAAGAACAAAAGCTAGCTATTAAAGCAAGATAAATGCATAACAAAATAAATACACATCGAAATGATTCCAACTTTCTCACACATGGTCTCTGGTCCAAAACTAAGCTAGGCATGCAACATATACACCTAGAACTACTATAGATCTTGAGTTATGCATTTACAAAGCAAATTAGGCATATTTCACGAATAAATATTTCTTCCAATTATAAATTAGTGATTAATTCACCAGAGGTGAATTTTGGCATAAAAAGACAACATGCAGAAGTTGGGCACAAAAATCTAATTATTTTTAGCTACAAAAATCATTTAGACAGATTCTGCATAAATAGAAAACAATTCATAATAAAAGATTTACAACATAACTTTGTGCAATTTTTGGTACAGGATCTAGGAATAGCATAACACATAACATATCCAAAAATTAGCTACAGAACACATGTGGATTTGGAGATACAACAGATCTAGGTTTTTCAGTTTCCTATTTTTCATGCAAAAATTATCAGGAAAAACCATAGTCATGCTTTACAAAAGTTGTAGTACTACTCACAAGGAATCTAACAAAATTGGGTTTGCATTTTTATGATTTTTCTATGATTTTCTACGGATTTTACAAGATTCAGCAAAAGTCCTTTACTATTGAAGTTTCCCTTTTTCAGCTAAGCCCTTGGACAGATTGAAAAGTTCACAGATATGCCCTTAGATGACAGAAAAGCCCCTAGAAAGATTGAAACTCTTGCAAACAGACCCTTGGCCATGGGGAGGCGGCGGCTCCGGCCAAATCCCGGCGAGCCGGCGGCGCTCCCGGCCGGGGAAGGGTGCAGGGAGGTGTGTATGCTCACCCTAGGCCGATTTGTGCTCGAAGTTGGAGCGGTGGGGCAACCGGCGGCGGCGCACGGCGATGCCAGGCGGCGGCGGCCGCGGTGGCCTCTACTCCGGCGAGAGGGGTGCACGGGCTTGCCAACAAGCGGGCGCTAGGGCTCGAGTGTGAGGCGGGGAAGATGCTAGGGGTGTCGGCCGGCGACGAAAGGGCTCGGGGACGAGAGCTTGTTTAGGCGGCGGCCATGGCGGGCGGCACGGGCATGGCGCGCGCGAGGGGAGGGCGTGCGGCCTTTAAATAGGGGCGCGGCTTGCCGGTGACGACGGGGTGACGGCGAAGATGCCGCCGTGGTACGGTGGGGACCTCGGTCGGCGCGCGTACGGGGAGGGGCACGGGACGGACCGGCGGACCGTGCGGCGCGCTCCCGGCCGTGGTACGGCGCGGACGTCGGGCGACGCGTGGCGCGGGGGAAGACTTCAAGACGTCGCGGGGCGCGAGTCGGCCTGGGGAAGGCGCGGCCTTGGACGACGCGCGGGGACCTCGGGATGCGCGGGTGCGGCGCGGACGCCGAGGCGGCCGGCGCGCGGGTGCGGCGCGCGGGCGCGGCGCCGAGCGGGCGCGCGACGTCGCGGCGCGGCGCGGCTGGCTCGAACCCGTTTCAACCTAGGCGACTTCGAGCTCATTTTTCTCTCAAAAATTGAACTGAAGTGTACCAAGGAGTAAAAAGCAAAGTTGTAGATCTCACTACCCTCTACAACTTTTACAAAGGCTCTATGGTGTTTTGATCAACCTTTTGAGCATGAACTGCAGGCAAAGTTGCTGGTTTTCATGGCACCGATGAATAAAGAGAGCTGCAGTTGACCAAGTTTTTCACCCTTTTCCACTCAAAATTTGAAATGCCATCCAACATGAAAGTTGTGTCCCTCGAAAAACTGGACAACTTTTATATTGGGAGGTTTTGAAGTGTTTAGGTGAAATTTGGAGAACGCGGCAAAAGTTCTAGAAGGACAAGGAGTGACAAGGGGTTTGACTAGGGTTTTAGCTAGAGTTTGACCAAGCTTTGACCACAAAAGTGTGTTGACTTAATTAGGAGAGTCATTAGCACTAACTAATGGTATTTAAACACCTGAGGTGTTACAGCCTACCCCCCTTAAAAGGAATCTCGTCTCGAGATTCGGAATTTAAAGACAAAGGTAGGGTAAGGTTCTTACCGTTTCGCGATTGAAGAAAACCCGGATACTTGGTGTTGAGAAAATGCTCGGTCTCCCAAGTAGCTTCTTTTTCAGTATGGTGACTCCATTGTATCTTGTACATCTTCACGGTATGTCTCCTGGTCTTTCTTTCCTTTTGATCTAGCACTCTCAACGGATGCTCGACAACTGAAAAATCTGGCCCGATCCAAGCATTCGCTTCCGTAATTACCTCTGTCTCAGGTACCTTCACACCTTTCTTCAATTGTGTCACATGAAACACATTGTGCACAGCCGAGAATCGATCCGGAAGTCGGATGCGATAAGCGACTGGTCCACATACCTCGATGATCTCATATGGGCCAATATAGCGTGGGGCTAATTTCCCTTTGACTCCAAACCTCTGTACACCTTTGGTCGGTGAAACTTTGAGGTATACGTAATCACCCACTTCATAGTGTCGGGGTGCTGTCCCTTTGTCATGGTAGCTCTTTTGTCTCATTTGAGCTAACTTCAAGTTTTCTCTGATCACTTTCACCTTCTCTTCTGCGTCTTTAACTAAATCTGGGCCAAAGAGCGTTCGCTCCCCGGCTTCTGACCAATTCAAAGGAGTTCGGCATCTTCGTCCATAAAGAGCTTCAAATGGTGCCATCTTCAAACTCGCTTGATAACTATTGTTATAAGAAAATTCGGCCAAAGATAGACACTTGTCCCAACTCTTGTCGAAATGCATGATGCTTGCTCTCAGCATGTCTTCCACAATTTGATTGACTCGCTCAGTCTGACCATCGGTCTGAGGATGATAACTTGAACTACGAATCAATTTGGTTCCCAAGGATTCATGCAATTGTTCCCAGAAACGAGCCACAAATTGAGTACCTCGATCAGAAACAATGGTCTTGGGAACCCCGTGCAAGCGCACTATTTGATCGACATAGAGTTCTGCATAATCTTGAACGGAGTAAGTGGTGTGCACTGCGATGAAATGAGCAGTCTTGGTTAGTCGGTCCACTATAACCCAGATAGAATCCTTCTTTCTGGCGGTCAGTGGTAAACCCACAATAAAATCCATACTTATGTCATCCCACTTCCACAAAGGTATGGTCAATGGTTGAAGTACACCGGCTGATTTCAAGTGGCTGGCTTTGACTCGATGGCAAGTATCACATTCTGCCACATATTTAGCTATGTCTACCTTCATGTTTGACCACCAAAAGTTCTTCCTCAAATCTTGATACATTTTGGTGCTTCCGGGATGAATAGAGAATTTGGAAAGATGAGCTTCGTCAAAAATTTCCTTTCTGAGTTCCGGATTAGCAGGAACTACAAGACGTTGCTCAAACCACACTACATCTTTCGAATCCTTACGAAAACAACTATATTTGGGGTCTTCTTCCGCTAATTTCTGTTTTATTAGCTGGACGCCTTCATCATTGAGTTGAGCCAAAACGATTCTGTCATATAGATTGGACTCAGCAGAAATAGCATTCAAATTCCCTTGCTCTACAATTTCCAATCGAAGCTTCCTCAAGTCTTCACATAAAGTCTCACCATACGATTCCACAGTTAAGCAGTTGCAGTGAACCTTACGGCTAAGAGCATCTGCAACAACATTGGCTTTTCCGGGATGATAGTGTACTTCTAGATCATAGTCTTTTATCAATTCCAACCATCTTCTCTGTCTCATATTCAATTCTGATTGGGTGAAGATATACTTAAGACTCTTGTGATCGGTGAAGATATTACAGCGGTTTCCCATAAGATAATGCCTCCAAATCTTGAGAGCATGAACAACCGCTGCCAACTCAAGATCGTGGGTCGGGTAGTTCACTTCATGGGGTCGAAGCGATCGTGAGGCGTAGGCAATGACTCGATTCTCTTGCATAAGAACACAACCGAGACCAGTGCCCGAAGCATCACAAAAGACTTCAAACGGTTTAGAATTATCCGGCTGCACTAGCACTGGGGCTGTAGTCAGATGTTGCCTCAATGTGTGGAAAGCTTTTTCACAATCTTCGCTCCACACAAACTTGACTCCCTTCTTTAATAGTTCAGTCATAGGCTTAGCGATCCTGGAAAAATCCGGAATGAAACGACGATAATAGCCTGCTAAACCCAGAAAACTGCGGATTTGATGTACGGTCTTGGGTGGTTTCCAGTCCATAACCTCTTGTACTTTGCTAGGATCCACAGATATGCCATCCTTGGAAATAGTGTGCCCCAAAAATTTCACACTATCCAACCAAAATTCACATTTGGAGAACTTTGCATAAAGCTTGTGATCTCGCAAACGTTGTAAAACAATTCGAAGATGTTCTGCATGTTCTTCTTCATTCTTGGAATAGATTAAGATGTCATCAATGAACACCACTACAAACTTGTCCAGTTCCGTCATGAATACGGAATTCATAAGATACATGAAATAAGCAGGTGCATTGGTAAGACCAAAGGACATCACCAGATACTCATAAAGACCGTATCGGGTGGAGAAAGCTGTTTTGGGAATATCACAGGGCCTGATCTTTATTTGATGATACCCTGATCGAAGATCAATCTTGGAGAAAACCTTGGCTCCAGCCAACTGATCGAAAAGAACATCGATGCGGGGTAATGGATACTTATTCTTGATTGTTACCGCATTGAGAGGTCGGTAATCCACACATAACCTCAAGCTACCATCTTTCTTCTTCACGAATAGAGCTGGGCAACCCCAAGGCGAAGAGCTTGGGCGAATATAACCTTTATCTAGCAACTCTTGAAGTTGTGTCTTCAATTCTGCCAATTCCTTGGGTGGCATGCGGTAAGGTCTTTTGGAGATAGGGGCTGTGCCAGGCTGAAGTTCTATGACAAACTCGACATCTCTGTCGGGTGGCATACCCGGCAATTCATCGGGGAAAACATCCGCAAACTCTCGAACCACTGGAATTTCTTCCAGCTGAGAAGTGATTGCCACATATGAACAAGGGTTCACACCATCTCTGAAAGGTAGGTATAGAGTCGTGGCTCCAACAATTGGTGAGTTGATCTCTACCATTCTCTCGGAAATATCCAAAATAATTTTGTGCCGGTTCATCCAGTCCATCCCTAGAATAACATCAATACCTTCCAAATCTAGGATGATAAGATCTGAATGAATCGTCTTGCTACCCATTACCAAGGGTACCTTTCTAGTTATACGATTGGAAACAACTTCACCCCCTGGTGTGGTTATCTTGTAGGTCTTATTAATGGAGTAGGCTTCAAGCTCTAACCTTTCTCGAGTCTTCCCATTAAGAAAACTATTAGTGGCACCAGAATCAAACAAAACTTTTATCGGCTTGTCCCGGATAGAGAACGTGCCCATCATTACTGGTGCTCCTTCTATAATATTAGCCTCAGACGTGAAATTTAGCTTCCCTTTCTGGAATTGGATCTTCTGTTTCTTGCCTTGTTTGTTGGGCTTAGGACCTAGTCCCTGATTTGACTGTTTTGGCTTGCTCTGTTTGCGAGTCGGGCATTCCCTAGCAAAAAGTTTTGGGTCACCACATTTGACACAACGACGTCCACTGCTCGCAGGTGGAGGTGTAGGTCTGGTAAGTGGCAGGGTCAGTCGTTGGGGGTTAGGGAAATTGAAAGTCTCTTGAGATCGATCCTGGGACTGCTTCGTCCATCTTCCCGAATGTAAAGCTTGCTGAAAGTCCGGTGGAGTCTTCTGTACCATGTGAAACTTGCGAAGCTGCGCATTATTGGGCATGGAGTTAGCCTTTCTTTTCCTCTCTGCTTGGGCCCTCTTCATGGCATCTTCTTGTGAGATAGCTTTATTCACTAGCATGTGGTAGCTGTCAAATTGTACCAGATTCAGCCATCCAGACAATTCACTATTCAGGCCTTCGCGAAAAAGCTCCATCTTCTTCATGTCTGTATCCACATGGTATCCTCCATACTGGCAGAGATTATTAAACTTCTGCGCATATTGGTACACCGTGTCTGACCCTTGCTTGAGAGCCAATAACTCTCGCATTTTCCTGTCTGTAAGTGCTTTAGGAATGTGATGGTCTCTGAAAGCCTTTTTGAATTCTTCCCACGTGATTTCATACTCAGGCTGTTGCATGGATTTGTAGTGTTCCCACCACATTAAGGCAGAACCACGAAGCTGCAATGTCGCGAATTTAGCCTTGCGTCCTTCTGAACATGGCAAGGTAAACACCGCGAACATGGCTTCAATGGCCCGAATCCAAGCATCAGCATCAAGGGGTTCTTCCGCTTCAGTGAACTGCGGTGGGTTCATCTCTAGAAAGTTCTTGTATTCAGTCACTTGACTTTGGGCATCATTTCGATTCCCATGGGGCTGCTGCTGCGATTGCGGCTGCAGGTATAAAAGAATCTGGCGCATCATCTCGGTTTGAGTAGCCACTGATGTCGGGTCCGGTGGTGGTGGCGGCTGGTTGCGGCCACTGGAATCACCGAAACCATTCGGAGTGCTGCGTGTCGAGCCCACCATCTGAAAAATTTGAGTTTTCATTAGTCACACATTCGTAAGCTTGTTCAACAAGTAGAACATGTACGACGAAAACTCAAATTGTCCAAATAGTCAGACTCGAGACAGCCGCACTGCATCGAAATGACAATTCCAAAATTCCAAAACCAAAGTTCCCAAAATTTTTACAATTTTCTGGCAACTTGGTAGGTTCATGGAACCAAGGTTTTGGTACTCAAGGGTTAAGCTAGATGGTTTAGGAACAAGGTGCAAAGGTGCAAGATACAGAGTGACGTGTTCCAGAAAAGACGGCAAGACCTAGGTTTACTAGCTGAGCATAGCTTGGGATCTGAAAGCTTATGATCAAGAAAAGATTTCTCAGAAGACACTTGGATAGATATAGAGCACTTGGGTATAGATCACCTATACGGAGACTCTGCAGAACGGGTCTGAGGAAAGGTCACGACAACAGGGTCAACTAGACGGTCCAACAACAACACTTTAGATTGATTTAAAGATTGTTATTGTTGTTATTATTATCAGTATTTAAGGGGAACAACACATGTGATCTTTTTAACATTCAACAGGTTTTTAACATGATGCAAGAACGACCTATTCGTCCTCACTCAGCAATTAAGCCAAAAGTCAAAGTTAGTGCCGGTGGCAAGGCAACAATTACGTCTCTCCCTATAATAACTAGTCGAGACTATCGGTACCCACTTAGCGACTTACGCAACGTGGTTAGTGTACCTGCAGAAGATCACAGAACACAACGAACCTTTCGTGCCAGCACTCACGAAAGCGTCCACATACATTACCGTTCACTATAGAAACGGCACCCATGCGTTTGTCGCTGCATGGACAGCGTCCAACCTCAGATACGCTCCTTTTGAATGAAGCGGATCCTTGCCTCGCATATTCACAATGCGGAACGTCCACGTATGGCAAAACGTGGCGAGACACAGACGCGACGTGGGTTCCCATTAGAATAGGTCCCATCCATCCCTCACAAGACTTTCCTGTGGCACCACCACGTATGGCAAAACGTGATGAACTAGTATGGTTGTACAGAAAGTAAGTTCTGACAGGAATAAAATGTGCTGGGAGTTAGCAAAATAAACCATAGATTTATAAGCCACCTGAAAGAACCCAAAACTTCCCTCTAGGGCCTCTCGGTCTAGATTATCCTTAACGGACCAACGTGTTTTGCAAATCCAAACAATCTTGGCAAGTTTTAATCAAAACATGTGATTAAGGTTGTTAATTAAACTCTGGTGCATATAATCGCTCTGGTACCAGCTGTGACAACCCGCCCAGGAAAATACCGTACTATCGCCTAAACCAAATCCACTTTTGGTCATTAAGCAATAATAAAGTATCATCCTGTCGTTAGTTGCCGGGTTAACGCCCGGTAAATCACTTGGATATCAACCAAGGATCGAACATATGCATTAAAACTCACGCGAAGGCGAGTCCAGAGTACACTACACCAATTTAAAACCAAACTGCCCCGAAGGGGTTTAAGTATTACAAACCATTGTTCATGACAATAATTAAAGGTTCAGAGTTTGAAAACAGCGGAAACACATAAACTAGCGCAACGGTAAACATCACAGGAGGCCGTCCGTGATGTCATCACTCGTCGTCATCCACCCATTCCAGCTCCCAGCCGGGTGGAATCTCACCAGGCCAAACAACACCTGCAACCACATTATTAAAGCAAGGCTGAGTATACTAATACTCAGCAAGACTTAACCGTCGGGTGACAACTACATCACCACACTCTAGACATGAGAGGCTTTTTGGCCGGGGAAGTTCTTTTGCTGAAAAGCAACAAAGAGTACGTCCTTACTTTCAATATTTTAGCACAGATTCTAGTTGATTACCATTTCTAAGTGAGCCAACTAATTCAACCAAGAATTGTACAAACAATTAATTCAAGCAGTAATATTCACAAAGTTCCATCATTAAGGGATATCATGGCCAGTTGATTAAGCAGTCTCGGATAACGGTGAGAGGCCGACAATCGATTGATTTATAACCTTGCAAGGTGGACCTAAACACACGGAGGGTGCATACCCCAAGAACTACAACAAAAACAAGACGGGGTATACACCGACCAGACGGTTCCCATCTTTATCCGGATCGGGATCAGACCTACAGTCCTCGGTACAGGGCTTACTGGAACGTCACGCCGGATCGCCCAGATTCGCACAGGTACCCCACTGTTGCAGGCAGGGGGACACACAAGGTGTCCTAAGGGTAGTAGGGAAAAGTTCCCTTGCCGTGTCCATCAGGTACTAGGTTTACCGGTCCCATTCCCGGCAAGTGCTTAGTACGTTCAAAAGCTTAGCCTACGAAAGCCACTGGACCGGAGCCCAAATCCCATGCTCTTACCACATGAGCAATTCATTTATAAAGATCTTATGATTCCAACATAAGAACCTATTCTCGCGAGTGACGAACATCACTCGACTTGTACCGGTCCTATAGCATAGCAGCTATCGACCTAGTATACTAGTATAAGAACATAGGTACCTAGGGATCATGCATCTAGGGTTTCAATTCAACTCCTGAAACGTAAATGCACAATCATAACAAAGGTAATTGCAAAATTTTCAAAAGAAGGGTTAATGATCCGGGGCTTGCCTTCGCTGGCAAGGTTGGCCTTGGGCCCTTCTGGACTTTGGTCCAGGTCTTGCTCTACAGCGACGTAGTGCACGTCTCCGTCAGCTCCTTCGTCTCCTCCTTCCGGCACAGACGTACGGCTACCGTCGGGAAGATCTACACGGGATGCAATGCAAGATTTAAGTGACGGTTTTCAATTTAATTAACAAACAACATATGACAACCATGAAGAGTATGGTTGGCCATAGTCACCTTGACAAACACACATTTGGTATACTCTTTCTATTAAAGTAATTTCCTGTGGTGCTTTATTATTTACTCTTTTTGATAGTGACTGTGTACATATTTATGTAAATAATTTTAGTTAATTCACAAACAGCAAGGGGGTGGTGACATTTAGCCTTTAACATGATTTACCACATGACATGAGGTCATTAGGTGAGTAGTTGATGATTTTCTCATTTAATTTACTATTAAGCTTTAATGACCTCTATTGCTTTTATTCATGAAATAAATTAATAAAATTCAGTGGAGTGTGTTATGAAGCATTACAAACCTATACAAAGCCACTGCACACACATGCACACTTATGAGAGCTATGAAATTAAATACACCGAAAAGAACAAAAGCTAGCTATTAAAGCAAGATAAATGCATAACAAAATAAATACACATCGAAATGATTCCAACTTTCTCACACATGGTCTCTGGTCCAAAACTAAGCTAGGCATGCAACATATACACCTAGAACTACTATAGATCTTGAGTTATGCATTTACAAAGCAAATTAGGCATATTTCACGAATAAATATTTCTTCCAATTATAAATTAGTGATTAATTCACCAGAGGTGAATTTTGGCATAAAAAGACAACATGCAGAAGTTGGGCACAAAAATCTAATTATTTTTAGCTACAAAAATCATTTAGACAGATTCTGCATAAATAGAAAACAATTCATAATAAAAGATTTACAACATAACTTTGTGCAATTTTTGGTACAGGATCTAGGAATAGCATAACACATAACATATCCAAAAATTAGCTACAGAACACATGTGGATTTGGAGATACAACAGATCTAGGTTTTTCAGTTTCCTATTTTTCATGCAAAAATTATCAGGAAAAACCATAGTCATGCTTTACAAAAGTTGTAGTACTACTCACAAGGAATCTAACAAAATTGGGTTTGCATTTTTATGATTTTTCTATGATTTTCTACGGATTTTACAAGATTCAGCAAAAGTCCTTTACTATTGAAGTTTCCCTTTTTCAGCTAAGCCCTTGGACAGATTGAAAAGTTCACAGATATGCCCTTAGATGACAGAAAAGCCCCTAGAAAGATTGAAACTCTTGCAAACAGACCCTTGGCCATGGGGAGGCGGCGGCTCCGGCCAAATCCCGGCGAGCCGGCGGCGCTCCCGGCCGGGGAAGGGTGCAGGGAGGTGTGTATGCTCACCCTAGGCCGATTTGTGCTCGAAGTTGGAGCGGTGGGGCAACCGGCGGCGGCGCACGGCGATGCCAGGCGGCGGCGGCCGCGGTGGCCTCTACTCCGGCGAGAGGGGTGCACGGGCTTGCCAACAAGCGGGCGCTAGGGCTCGAGTGTGAGGCGGGGAAGATGCTAGGGGTGTCGGCCGGCGACGAAAGGGCTCGGGGACGAGAGCTTGTTTAGGCGGCGGCCATGGCGGGCGGCACGGGCATGGCGCGCGCGAGGGGAGGGCGTGCGGCCTTTAAATAGGGGCGCGGCTTGCCGGTGACGACGGGGTGACGGCGAAGATGCCGCCGTGGTACGGTGGGGACCTCGGTCGGCGCGCGTACGGGGAGGGGCACGGGACGGACCGGCGGACCGTGCGGCGCGCTCCCGGCCGTGGTACGGCGCGGACGTCGGGCGACGCGTGGCGCGGGGGAAGACTTCAAGACGTCGCGGGGCGCGAGTCGGCCTGGGGAAGGCGCGGCCTTGGACGACGCGCGGGGACCTCGGGATGCGCGGGTGCGGCGCGGACGCCGAGGCGGCCGGCGCGCGGGTGCGGCGCGCGGGCGCGGCGCCGAGCGGGCGCGCGACGTCGCGGCGCGGCGCGGCTGGCTCGAACCCGTTTCAACCTAGGCGACTTCGAGCTCATTTTTCTCTCAAAAATTGAACTGAAGTGTACCAAGGAGTAAAAAGCAAAGTTGTAGATCTCACTACCCTCTACAACTTTTACAAAGGCTCTATGGTGTTTTGATCAACCTTTTGAGCATGAACTGCAGGCAAAGTTGCTGGTTTTCATGGCACCGATGAATAAAGAGAGCTGCAGTTGACCAAGTTTTTCACCCTTTTCCACTCAAAATTTGAAATGCCATCCAACATGAAAGTTGTGTCCCTCGAAAAACTGGACAACTTTTATATTGGGAGGTTTTGAAGTGTTTAGGTGAAATTTGGAGAACGCGGCAAAAGTTCTAGAAGGACAAGGAGTGACAAGGGGTTTGACTAGGGTTTTAGCTAGAGTTTGACCAAGCTTTGACCACAAAAGTGTGTTGACTTAATTAGGAGAGTCATTAGCACTAACTAATGGTATTTAAACACCTGAGGTGTTACACTAAACATTCTCTCATCCACCTGCAAATCACTATTAAAATAGTGAATCAATGCATGTTTGACCCCGTCACTTAGTGCTTGACCCTGATAATGTAATATCCTAAATTCGCCACTGCATATGAGCATACTAAAGGAAATGTATCTAGAAAAACCGGAATGATAAATATTTTAGAACCGAGAGAATAATATTTTAAAACCGGAATGATAAAGTATTGACAGTACGTAGCCAAGTAGGTACACGCGGCACAGCCCCCGCCGCGTTGCGTACCTGTGACGTACGTACACGCACGCGTACACTTGCAGTGCCCTATCCTCCACTACTTTCCTCAAATTCAAGGCTCAAAGATTACACGATGATGACGAGATCTGGAAAGAGAGATAACAAGCAACAATGCATATAGAAGCTACAAGTTACTGTAAAAACCACAGATTCTGATGCTGATGCTACGACTGACGGAGACACGAGACAATTAGGGCCTGGCCTGGCCTGGCCGCCACGTACCCGGGGCCACGTCGGTCGTTCTCGGCGAGAAAGCGATGTCGAGAGGGTGATGTGGACCGGAGGAGGGAGCGCACCAACGGCCGAGCGCGAGGTGTTGCATGCATACCCGATTGAGCAACCCCCGGCCGCACCCGCGGCCTACTCCTCCTTTTGTCTCTGTCCGATTCATCGTGACAGCCCTCATATATATCTGCCGGATTCTGTGTTTCTCCTGGCTCCGGGAGCCCCGCCCAGGTCCAGCTCGATCGTCTGCTTGCGTTGCGGTTGCGCCTACCTGGTCACTCCTCCAGCCGCAAATTAAACCACTTGTTTAGTGGTGGGTACTACTAAAAGTGGTTTGATTAAGCAGTAAGCACGGTGTCACCTCCCGAGATGACGTGACACGACACCACGGATTCGGAAATAAAGCTCAAAGTGCGCTCGCCCTTTCCTTTAATTAATAATGTGTGCTTGTTTTGACGAAAGGTGATGCTGCTGTCGTCGTCGTTGCATATAAAACAACGTACGTATTGCCGATTACGCTGCAGGACACGTATAGTATGTGCTCTCTCCTCCGATCCATCCATCGTTCAAATGTACTGATCCAAGACCACCGCTTTGCCGGAGTACGTCACTGCGTCGGAGTACGATATGTTCCTCCCGTGCAGATGAGATAACAACGACCGATAAGGGCACTTCTAACCCATACTCTATCATAGAGTCTAAGTCTATTTATTACCTTCATATTTATTGTATTTTGTTGATGTGGTGTTTATGTGACAGTACATTTATGGAAGAGAGAGGGAGAAAAACTAAGACTCCAAGTCTATGATAGCTTCGATGTAATAAATGCTCTTAGAGTTTGCACTGTGAGTGCCCCTAAAGGGACAAACAACGTTTACGGCTCGGTCGAGATGATTAATTAGGTCAAGCTCCGCTTGGCCGCCAAGTGCCCGATGCAGCTACTCCTCCGGCATGCCGGGCCGAGGGCGCACGCGTCGTTGTCGATGGCCACGGCGACGAAAGCGGCTGGGAGCCTAGGACAAACCGGCGAGGGAGCTCGTAATTTGGGTGTCGCGATCGCCTGGCCACGACCACGGCCACAGATGACGATCGAGCACCGCACATCCGGCCTGTTCGCTTGGCTGGTTGTTGGTGGCTGGTGCTGGTTTGTTCTGAGATAAAAGTACTGCTGGCTGGTTGCTGGTGGCTGGTTTTTTCTGAGAGGAAAGTACTGTTGGCTAGTGGCTAATAAACCAGACTAACAGAGTGATTTTTCCTGATCCATTTCACCTGGATGAAATGGTCATGTCGGGCAGATTCTCTCGTCTCATGGCTTTGCTTGCATCGGGTGGCGGCATGCATGCAGCTTCTTTTTCTCCTGGGCACAGGGGTCACGTCACGTCACACCATCTCTTTGATCTTGTGCTGCAAGCAGTCAGCAGCCGCAAATTAAATAGTTGTTGGATTCATTAGCTGCTACTCCCTCCATCCCACTTTATTTGCACCTTTGCAATTTGAATCAGAAGAATAACATGGGAAGGAAATGACATTACTACCCCTACTGCTGTACCTGCAGCACATGTCTGTCTACTGCAGTAATCATTGCAACACTGTATAATTAAAAAACAAACATTTCAAGCCACCGTGCACCACACAGCCACGTCTTACATCTGGAATGTCCGAGAACCAAAGAATCACATTTTAATATCAGAATTACAGACACAAAAATGGCGCCATAGCACAAGGATTCAAAATTTGAACTGGTGGACGTCTTGAGTAGTTCCCCCACTATATAAGCTCCACATCAGAAGCACATCAGTACACCACCCCACCCCACGAGAGACTTGCACTCCAGCCTGCAAAAAACTCCACAGCCTGCAAGAAACTCCATCATGAGCAATGGCCATTGATCTAAATACACTTCCAGATGAAAGAGATGAAGATCCATTACCTGATTTAAATGAAGAACCACCTGATTCAAATGAAGAACCACCAGATGAGCAAGAAGAAGCTGAAGAGGCTGTTGTCCATCATCTCCAGCAAGCTCAAGTCAATGCCATAGCCATTGATCTCAACTTACAAGCTGAAGTCCAAGAAGATCAACCCCATCTCCAGGAAGATGAAGAGGTTGTTGTGCATGGAATAGATCTCAATGTTGATGCTTCTCATCTGCAACAACAAAATGAAGGTAATATGTATTAATTGCCCATTTCATTACATCTTGTCACTAGCAATGATTTATCATTTCATCAAATCTTGCCACTACCATGATTTATCATTTCATCAAATCTTGCCACTGCCACGACTTCTCATTTCATCAAATCTTGCCACTGTAATGGTTGTACCCCTATTTGTCTACTGGTTAAAAGCATGATTTGATGACAGTACATTGAGCACAAAAAAATGAACATAAAGCCACCCGAAAAACTGCACAAACAGTTTGGAATATTTATAGATAGGAAGGATATTGTCATGATTTTCAACACAATGGGAAAATAACAATCACTCATTTTTTTTAAAAAAAACCATGTTGTAATTCCTTTTTTGCAGACATCGTGTTGTACATGCAGCACTATGGTGGGTACCCTGCTGCTGTGGGCATAGACTTTCATGAAGATGGTGTTGAGGAATCCGATTTTGAACATAGTCATGCAAATGAAAATGGTGCACGTCGGACAAGGAACTTGACTGAAACTGAGCGACAGGCAATTTATGAGGCATTGCTTGAGAGAAGTGTGAATGGAAGATTAAAAAGAAACACTACAACTAGAGTTGCTGAAATGTTGCATGTTAGTAAGTATCAAGTGCGCCGTGTTTGGCGGAGAGTGAAGGAGTGTCGTGCACGAGGAAGGGCGGTGGATGTTAGATCAATGAGGCCCAAGAACTGCGGCCGCAAAAAAATACAAGTAGATATATCTGAAGTTCTTAGAGTCCCCTTACAAAGGAGGACTATTATAAGATCTCTAGCTGCAGCCATTGGGGTAACAAAGAGTACTCTACACAGGAGGTTCAAGGAAGGGCAACTACGATGCCACTCCAACACACTAAAGCCTCTGCTGAAGGAAGCAAACAAAAAAGAAAGATTGTGGTGGTGTATTTACATGTTAGATCCACAGACATTGCCAAACGACCCGAAGTTCATCGAAATGGACAACATAATCCACCTAGATGAGACATGGCACTACCTCACAAAAAAGGACAGGAAGTACTATTTGCTCCCAGGAGAGGAGGAACCATATAGAACTGTGCAAAATAAGAACTCTATTGGCAAAGTCATGTTTTTGACCGTAGTGGCCAAACCTAGATATGATGATGAAGGTAATTGTACTTTTGATGGAAAGATAGGAGTGTGGGCATTTATCAGAAAGGTACTACACTTGTTTCACTTTCTTACATTAGTTTGTGGTACTCATTTCTGATCTTTACTTCATTTAATTTCATATAGGAACCAGCAAAGCGTAGAAGCCGTAATAGAGGAAGGGGAACTCTAGTCACCAAGCCTATCAAGATAGATCGGGATATTATGAGGTCATACATGATTGCTAAAGTTCTGCCAGCTATTGTTGCAAGATGGCCTCGAGAAGATTTGGGAAAGACCATTTGGATCCAGCAAGATAATGCCCTTCTCATGTGCCACCAGACGATGAAATATTTGCTGCTGCCGTAGCACAAATGGGGCTAGACATACGGATCATCAATCAACCACCCAACTCCCCGGATATGAATGTACTTGACCTAGGATTCTTTGCTTCTCTTAAATCACTAGCAGATGGTACAATCTCTAGGAATGTGGATGAGCTGATTGAGAATGTACAAAAAGAATTTGATGAATACGACCCATCTGCGTTGAACAGGATTTTCCTAACACTACAAGGGTGTTTGATTGAGGTGATGAAAGATGGTGGCGGAAATAGATACAAGGTTCCTCACATGAACAAGGATAGGCTTGAGGCACTAGGAATGTTGCCTAAAAGCCTCAACGTTGACCAACAGCTATATGCGAGTGTGATGGAATCTTTAACGAACTAATTGTATGCTTTTGTAATTAAGCAGTAGGCTATAGCATGACACAGCTGTTAAAGAGGGTAGGGTATGTGCTTTTGTAAGTAAGCAGTAGGCTATATGAGAATGAGACCCTACTGTTAAAGAGGGTAGGGTGTGTGCTTTTGTAATTAAGCAGTAGGCTATGTGCGAATGAGACACTACTGCTAAAGAGGGTAGTGTGTGTGCTTTTGTAATTGTCCCTGAAAATTATATGTATGCAATGAAGAAAGACATAAAAACACTTGGATATTATTACAATTGCTAGTAATACTGATTCATATTTATATTACGATAGTTTGACTAACACATAAAAACATAGACATTCAGTAGTACATACTCCGTACAGAGTATATAGAAGCATACTGTACTTCTAGCAAGCGTACATGAACTTATATTTGACATGGTTCTAATAAGTCATAAACATGAACACTCATTAACACATATAAACATTGGTTAGAACACACAAACAGTGATAATCACATAGTAGATTTCCATGACCCCTATCAACATTATTCATGACATAAAGGAACTAGGGATCAAAGAAGGCAGGCACAAAAACCTTTAGCATGCTGAGGAAGACATCACGAAAGGTTGGATCGATGTGGTTAAGCAACATCTTGAGGCGCACAGCCACATTTGCGTGCATCTCCTCGCCTGTACCCACGTCTTCTTCAACCTTTACGCCATCACCATCGCCCTCCTTGGCAGCAACATTGACCACATCCGCAGTGATGCCCTCAGTTGCCACATCGACGCCATCCATAATGACCCCATCGCCCCCAACTGCGCTGCCTTCCGTGGCTGTTCAATCCAATTTATTTATTCTGTTAGACAAGATACCAATAATTTTATAAATAGTGATTTTATTCTGAAAATATGGCACACTGGCTTTAACATTTGATTTGACATGATACAGTTGGAAGATAACTGAAAATTAACTGCACCAGATGGCATAGTATTCAGTAGCCTACTTTGGAAAGATAAAGGAGCAACCCCTGTGATGAAGCCATAGTAACACAACTACCATGAACAAATGAAAATCTAGATAATATCTCAATTTCTGGCAGCCAACAACGGCCAAGTAATAACCGTAAAATTATAAGGCGTAATACAACAATGCTCATCATAAATAAGTCTGGTACACCCATTCTTACACCATTCACCAACTTTCCCTACCTGTCCCTTTCTCAATATGTCTAAATTCAAAACTGACTAAAGCTTAAATCATTTCAGCTGTATATCACGCATTATATCGCACAACTGAACAAATTGCATGACACTGAACAGGGCCGTCCCGTGATTTATATGGGCTCTGTACCAAATTAAAAATTTAGGCCCTCAATCCAATTATCAAAGTTCAGTGTAAAGTAATTTTTACACTACACATCGTTGAATATCATTCCAATACTGACATGATTAGCAATTATTTCTATTATTCTATATGGTCTAATTGATCAATTGATGCCCAAGACTAGGATTATGTGCGTGGACAGAAATTGAAATTGAGATGAAGAAATATGGGCAAAAAGAAATAGCTATAAATATGAGTATGGGATTTAGAAGCAATTCATGGCCCAAGAGGATTTTACTTGTGAAAATCGCATATTAATTAGTGGTAGGAAAATCGAGCACACAACTGTAGGAATAAAATGAACAAAACTTTGTGTAGGTTCCTCACGGAAACTCCATGGAAACTTGAGTTACCATGTCGGTTTATTGAACCACTAACGCTGGTTAGTACTTAGTATCTATATGCAAACTAATCTAGTTAGGGGCCTGCAGTTTTAGAGGCCCTGTTCGGGTGCACCGGTGGCACGTGCCCAGGGACGGACCTGCACTGAACTTGGCAAAATCACAATCTCTTTTCACGAAACTGATTGCATCTAACATCTTATTTTTCACGAGTACAAATAGGCTACAATTGGAATCCTCAAAATTCACAAGCACACCGTGCATATTCAAAAACCAAACCAAACATTAAAGAGATGAAAAACATACCTGGCTGCCGCGACGCCGCCGTCGAGAGGAGCAACCCATCGTCGTCGTCCGATCCGGGGAACCTGGCGTCCATGGATCTCGGCACGAACTCCCTATGCTCTTCGGTGACCGAGGCCGAGGCGCCTCCCAAATCGGCCAAATTGACACCGCTCGCCTCCACCTCCATGCCGACCTCTTCATCCTCGGAGTCGGGGATGTACATGTCGCCGTTGGCATCCACTCTCATGCGACCCCTAGGTCTGATGCGATGCCCCCGTACACAGATCCACTCTCCGCATTCGCGGTTGTCCGGCTTCACGGGAATGTCGTCCATCTCTCCGCCGTGGTTGCTCAGCTTGGCGCCCACACCACGCCGGCGGATCGAGCTGGTCCAGCTCCGACGCCGACGGAACCTACCACCGCCAGCCATGGCAGCGAGGGAGAGGCGCTTTGGATGGGTAGCGGCACCGGGAACACACAGATGGAGGTGCTGAGGGGTGAGGATGTGGAACACACACTAACAGGGGGTGGGCGCCGCCGAGCTAGTTGCCGGGTTGGAGGATTTGGAGCTCTCGATGTGAGGCAGCAGATAGATGCAGATGCGGAAGAAACGAGGAGGCCCGGGCGGTGGGGAAAGAAAATATCGCAGGGCGTCAGGGCGACGTCGTCGTGCGGAAGGCAGCAACCACTCGGTGGTTGTGGTTGAGGATTTTCCTCTCTTTTTTTCAAATGGGGCCCACGTCATAATAATGATGATCAGCTGCTACGCGGCCTTAGTGTTCACTTAATTTGGGAAAAATTTTAAATCCCTCCGGTGCAGATAAAGTGGGATGGAGGGAGTAAATAAAGAACGGCGATCGCGACGCACTGAGTGACGTGATATGGACGACCGCGCCGGTCTAGAAATTAGGCGTAGCCTCCAAATTTCCCCGAAGCTGCTTGCCGCCGTTGCTGCGGTGCACGGGAACGAAAGACGCGCTACGACTGCCGCCGCCGTCCGTCGAGTCGACAAATGTTTTGTGCTGCACTCGGTGAAGGTAGAGGACGGACGATGGAACGCCCCGACACGGACATCCAATACCTCCCACTCGTGGCCGGCTGGTAGGATGAATAGTACTTGAGTGGTAGAATGAATAGTATTATGTGAGAGGAAATAAGTTGAAACAAGCTGAAATAAGTCGAGATTAGATCAGCCGAACGAGCTGGACCGTCCGTTAAAGGCGAGAAGAAACGCCGGCCGGCCGGCCGGCCGCAACGGCAACAGCACGGGAGGCCTGGAGGCCGTGCAGGAGGAATGGATATCCATGCATGCAGCGGCGAGCGAATAGGATACCAACAGCTAGCTACTAGGTACTAGCCCTCACGCGGGTCGGATAAGATAGGCACCCGTCGTCATCGTCGGCGCCGCTGCTGCATGCCGTACGCCTGTTCCGCCGCGCACTGCAGCGCAAAGAAGAGGAAGCCGCGACAGCACTCACCGACCTGACGACCTCCACGAGATTATTGATCAGTTGGGGGGCGTGTGACACTTGCCACGTACCTGCTGGGTATATGGTACGTACGGTTGGTGGTACCACCTGTACGTAGCCGCGACGTGGCGTGGCCGCGTGGGTGCTTGCTGCCGGGGGCTCGCGCGTCCGCCTCCCATCCGCACGGGTCCCACCGCATACCCCATCGATCCAATTCTCTCTCTTTTCTTTTTTCTCCTCCTCTCCTCAGCCGCCGCCGCCCACCCCTCCTCCTCTCCTTCCCCCGTGTCGTCGCCGTTCGCCCCACCTCTCCTTCCTCCTCCACCGTCCCCTCCCCTCATCCCCATCCCTTCCTCCACCATCCGCTCCGCTCCCTCCGGCATCACATGCCGCACGCCCCACCATCCTGCCCTTGCCGTCTCCTCTTCCCCGATGCGGCGGCGACATAGAAGGCAACTGGGCGGACGTCGAGTGCTCCCTCTCTTCCCTCCGCTCACGCCTCACATCCTCCGTCCGCCACCACTGCTCGACGCTTCCCTGGAGCGGCGGGGAGCGCAGGAGGCTGGGGCCGTATGTCCTCGACCACCATGGCGGCAGGCGTCCACTAGATCCGCTCGGCTCCCCGGCCGGCAGCCCATGGCGCAGCGGTGCCTGCTCGCGTCAGGCAGTTCAGGTAAGCCGTTTTTTTGCTATTTTTCTACATCTCTTTCAGAAACTGGATAGCTGGATCATTTTGCTTTGTGCCTACAACGGGATAAGCATAAGTTACAGAACTGCATGTGTGTGGGATATTTGTGGATTACTTATGCATTGGTTCATTTTAATGCAGAATTATGTGATTATATGCATCTGGTGTTCTTGACTGGATACTACTCAAGGTTCCTTGGCCTATTTAGGGGATAGTTGATCTTGGGACATTACAATTAGTCACAGAACTAGCTAACTTTGCCGGGATTCTGAAGATATGAAACAGCGAAGCTGCTGCGGCCAAATTTAGGTCCTCTAAGTATGTCTTGCATTATTCGCATGATTAGATAAGAATTTGCTGATTGGCATGATGTAGTTTTTTTAGAGCATCGTATCGTTTTCCTACTGTCTTTGCTTCAAATGATTTGTATGGCAGACGGATCAATTCAGTAGGGACAACTATATAAATCATAGAAAATCTTTGTTTTATGTATCCTCTGCTGAACTGCTTCAATTAGGCAACCACTACTTCCTGGTTCTTGGACCATAACTCATTGCCACATCTTAGAAATTGGTGGGTGTCCCGCAAAATACAATTCTTCCTCTTTTTGCTCTGCAACTAAATGCGTAATTCTTTGAGTGAAAAGTTATCTGTTCTTTTCTCCAATCATAATGTTGTTTCATCAAAGCCTCTGCAGAGCAGTTTTGATCCTGGTACAGATAGTTTTGTTTCATAGGCAGTTAGTTCTACGATAGTTTTTAGTACTAGCCTATTTTGTGGAGGTTTAGACTACTTCTCTAGGTCTGTGATCCATGAAATTGTTGAAATCTTGAACAAAGTAGCCTGACCAGAGATATATTATTTGCATTTTTTTCTTGTGAAATCCTGAACAATGGCCATTTACTTTCTGAATGCAGGTTCATGCATCGCAGTACATTCTTGAAGCCAGCAACCTGTTTCTCTCTTGTGATGACCATATGAGCTTTGACCGGTAATCGTTTTCAAGTTCTAGAATTTTGATGTTTTTTTTGGGACTTTGAGGCAGCTGACCGATTTCGGGCTATTGGAAAATGATATGTCTGTACAGTTTAATCCTTAATTAATTTTTTTGTAACAAATCCTTCATGGCTTCACTTCATGCACACTGATAGACACTTGTATACATTTTTCTCAGATATATACATGTTCCATTGTACCATTAGCATTCATACTTTGATAATTCTGCTGTTTACTTGCAGATGTTGCTTGCATGATCTCTTCTCTCCTTATTTGGAGAAAACATTTAGAAGCTGCTCAGTTACTGCAGGCCATTAAGTTGAAGATGTTATTCTTAAACAATATAATGTACTTTTGGCAAAAAAATCACATTATGTACTTTATTTCATAATATATAGTGGTTATCGCCGTAGCGTTAGCACGGGCATTATATTTGCCAAGATGCGGACCTGTATATTTGTCGGGGACAGCCATAAGGGTCCCCTAAAAAACCGGGGGAAACCCATTCACTTTCGCAAAAAATAAAACACAAACGAATTCACAAACCTAAAACACGCTCAAGATAGTCACGGCCCAGCGGCCGGGCCCACAGCCCTGGTGGCCCCAGCGGCCCACCAGAACAGTCGGCCCAGCCACCCCCGGGCGAAACTCCGCTTCGCTCGAGGGGCGCAGCGCCGCGCTAACGAGACTCCGCCTCGCTCGAGGGCCGGTCGCCCCCTCGGGTGAGACTCCGCCTCGCTCGAGGCCCTCACGGGCTCGCCGCCCCCGCACCTGCTCCCCCGACAGGGGCGTTTAATGTTCTGACACTTGCAGGCGCCCGGGTCAAAGACGAATCCACGCCGTGCCGTCCCTCTGACACGCCCGGGAATCATATTCCGGCGCTGTTCTGCCAACTCTCCCGGTGAGGCCATCCCCACCACTGTGCGGCAAGGCCAGTATCAGCTCCGTGACACTGCGCCACCCACTCTCGTACGGCCAACGCGCTGCACCCTCGAAAGAGGACGGCGGAACCCTCGAAAAGGGGACGGACGCCTGCTCCGCGCCTGCCCGGGGCCACGCCATGACGTCGGACCAGTGAGGCGCGTCACCTCCGTCACCGTCGGTCCTGCGCGGCCATCCCCGCCATCACGACGCCATCCCGGGCACTGCAGCGCCATCCCTGACGCTGTGGGAGTGCGGGGCGACAAGACACCGCCACGCCCGCGGCTGCGCCCCTTACGACCTCCCGTCAGCCGCACCCTCGAGTCAGCGTACGGACGACGACTACACGGGAAGCTCCTACGCCGCCACCCTCGAAGCCGCTCCTGGACGGATACAGGGCACGCCATGACGCTCCGCCAGAAGCAAGATTCGCCAGGACGGCCGTCCACTTCGTTGCAATGTCCGCCATGCCATCACACGTAGCTAGAACAGTGCGGCACGCCTGTAAACTGCCTCCTCCTTGGCCTATAAAAGGAGGGGCAGTCCCCTGGCCGCGGGGGGATGACGGAGAGCACTGACCCACACGCTTTCTGCCTTCACCACGATATTGGCACTCGCCTCAATCAAAACCTCAGGGACCTGGAGGTCCGGCCTCCTCTCCCGCCCCGCTTGTAGCTCCCCACTGCAAGCACCACGGTGCAACGCAATATAGTGCCTCGAGCACACCACTGCTGGACGTACGGCCCCGGCCGGAACCAGGATAAACTTGTGTCCCCTGTGTTGTCATTTGCACCGACCATCGAGAAGCTGATCACAGCGTAACTTACTAGTTAGTGTCGGGACTACTTTCCGCACCGACAATATTGCCCGTGCAAAGTCCTGGTTTTGCATCTCTGTTTAAGCATGACTGCATGAGTATCTCTGGAATAAAATTATTGCATATTCTCCATTACCGTGCGAATTACTCATATTGAATGTGCATCACATTTGTTGCTGCATTTCCCTTTGCAGTGGCCGCAGCCGACGCCCAGGAGCATGATGCAATTTTGTTCATGGTACCTTGTGCTATCAACTTCTAACATTGTGGGGCCATGGGTGGTTGTAATACTGGGCCATTATGCATATGTGTTGCTTGGTCAAAAAAATTGATTCAGCCATTGTGTATCATGTGGTAGGCCATTAACATATTGAACCCTGTACTGTCAGCTTGTAATAGTAGGTGGTGGTAATACTCGATCACTGTGTATATGTGTTGCTTGGTGGAAATTTTGATTAGGCCATTCTGTATCATGTAAGCGGCTGCAAGCATTGTTTTACGACACTTAGGTCATGTATGTTATTGATTTATATATTCCTTTTGGCAGCTTGATTTGTATTGCAAAGTATCCTCGTAGCGTTAGCACGGGCAATACACAAATTTGTTTCAGTCACTGCATGATTCTTGTTTTTGGGTAGAACCTACTTAGAGCAAGGATTCTTATGAGACTATCATGCTACCATTGCTACCAGCAATCCAGCATGATTCTTTATTTGTTTTCCTTTTCCTTTGGATTTCCTTTCAGATCGGGACCTAATACAAGGCTTAGGCCTACATGGGAGGTGTTGAACGAATTTCTGGATTCCTTCAGAAGGTAAACATTATCAACAATAAATCTAATTTTGTATTTATCTGGATTTCTTCAGAAGGTAGGCTTCAGCAATAATAAATATAATTTTGTTTTTATCTTGCCAAGGTAGTGTTTGTGTTGCACATAATATATATTGTTATGTGCTGCCATTGACCATGTACATGTCAAATGACTCACTCTTTAAGGTTTGGGGCTGGCTAAGTTTGCAATTCGACCATTCTTAAAGAATGTAAATATAAAGAATGTAAATATGCTGTGAATATTGTTTTATATTATGCTTCAGAAATAAGGTTACAAACTGTTTAAAAATAAGCTGCCTGCTAGCTGACTGTCAGTGCACCTGCAGATTTCAATTTTGGCTGAGTTACCATAAATTTGGTCATCTGATTATGTATCATCATAATTTTATTTGAATGATGATATTCCATTCCGCAAACTCTTTTTTTCTATATTGTCCTGGAAGACTGCATCTGCACTTGTATGGAAACCAAAATGCATTAACAATATAGTTTGACTGCAACGATTTTTGTGTACTATGTCCTCCACCTGTGGTGCCTGCTTCACCATGATGCGCATAGAAATCCTATTTTCTGATTACGAAATTGTGTATTCATTGGTTTGGAGCTGATGCAGTACCGGACCTTAATTCAGTGGATGCTAGACAACAACGTACAGTAAGCAACACATGAAGGACTGAAGGTATTGTACAGACATGGCCTTAAGTAATCTTGCATACTCAGTTCTGTTTTCAACTGGTATATTTGGTGCCTACTCCAGTTTCGTAAGCAATAGAAGGTAGATTTTTTAAATTTTTGTCTGTAGGATATCCATTCTGAAGCTGTCAAGAAGAGGTTGCCACACCACAAAGAAGCCGTACTCCAAGTCATTGTTTTGGTTTGATGAATAGAATTCTCTGTCTTCTGAAGTGATAGTTTACCATTATCTCTCCTCATTTAAACTGCCATGACTTTGCAGTGAGATCAAGAAACGCATCAAGAAGACCAAGGACGAGAATAAAAGCTTTTAGAAGGCAGAGGTGTCCAAGTCCCAGAACAAGGGCACAGTCCAGAAGGGTTCCAAGGGCAGTGGCAAGTGCTGAAGAGCTCGCTCTGCTTTTAGTCTCCACTACTGCACCATAGCCCCTTTTGTAAAACCTTAGTTAAATTAGCAAGACTTTTTGTTTAGTGTTGTTGTCTGCCGGTGTTAAATATGATGACAACGAACGAATGGATTCTTTATATGAAGCAATGTTTGCCTCTGGAATTAGATTGGATGAGACTTGGCTTTGTTTCTGAGCTGCTGGCGAGTACAAGTAGTGGTGAGTGCTGACAGTGGCCAGGCCACCCGTCCAGGTCCGAGGCTTGTGGCTTCGGTGATTTTCAGAAGGATGTTTAGAGTATATATAGGTTGTAGCTTCTAGGGGTGTGCGTGTGTAGTGGTTTGAGGTCTGGTTTAGTTGGTGAAATTTTTTGTAAAAATGGTAAAATTTTTGCATTAGGAAACATATTTTGTGAGAAATAACACGTTCTGCAATGTGAAAATTTTGAGAAGTTTTGGGGAACTAAACAGGGCCTGAGTGTGTTGTGTAGAGCTCAGATACTACAACTTGTATACAAGAAGTTCAGGCTAAAAAATTGAGTACAAGTACGAACGGGTAATTCGGGCAATATACATAAGCTTTTGAGTTATGATTGGTGTCAAGATACGGCAATAGTTTCTCTTTGATTAAGAAAGCTTACATAATTGCATTTATGGGACGATTTTGTTTTGGAAATTATACACATTGTTTTGCAGCTTGTTTGATTGGCTCGTTAATATGTGGGTACACAAGAAAAATATTTTGATTTTAGGTATAATTATTTTTTGCCCGTAGCAACGCACGGGCACGTTGCTAGTTTCGTAAAAAATTCTCTAACACCAATCTTCGATACTGATTACGAGTATTAAACGTGAATTAATGACAAAATTTATTTTCTAATCCTCCTATCTTTCGAGACGAATCTATTACAATTAGACAACATCGTGCTGCAAACAATCTCTAATGACAAATTGATTAGTCTTAATGAATCTGTCTCGCGATTTCCCGTCTGTCAATGTAATTAATTTTGTAATTCATCTACGTTTAACACTCTTATAATAAACTTTGAAAGAGGATCTCAAAAATTTCTACCAAACTAAACACGAGCACGTGTCGTAGCGTCACAAGCATGTATTCTAGCAGCAATGCACATCTTTGCCATCATATCTACTTACATGTACTCTCCTCTAAAAGTACTACTATGAGATAGCTATAGGCATGATGGCGGAGTAATCAAGGCACACAAGCAACCCGCAGCACAGGCATGAGATAAAGGACAAGGCTGCCCCTGCCCGCTCCTGGGCGCGCCACGCGTGCCCCGGGGCCCGGGGTTGACGACGTAGACAAGCGCACGGCGCCGGGGCACGTCGCACTCGCATGCAGCGAGTGAAAGCGATCCGTGGAGTGGAGGGCCGCCCGCCGCTCGGCCGCTTGCCGCAAATAGTAGTAAAAAAACAGAGTGAAGATGATGGCGCCAATGGGCGAGCTCAAGGTGTTCCCCCACGCCTGCACCGGTGGCACTTGCAGCTCACATCGAAGGAGCTACTCTAACCATTGGTCCCCGCCGCTGCATGGCTGCTTTCTTCTTCTGGACCAAAGAATCATATCATCGCATCGCACGCAGCAGCATGATGATCCATCCTATCGGCAGCGATGATACTGGATTTCTTCGCGCTTTTTTTTTCTTGGATGGATGGGACGACGACGACGACGCGGTGCCTGCCGAAACGTGCGCGCTGTTGGTTGCTGTCCTGCTGCCACTGCCCAGCACGCGCCACGGCGCGGCCGCGCGCAGGCACGCACGCGTGGCGCGCCCAGGTAGGCTGGCTCCCGGGCCTGGCTCGGCGAGCGAGGCCAATCTCCGCCATGCGGTGGGGCTCCGCGCGAGACGCCGTTCCGCGCGGCGACACCTGGACAAACCAGCGACGGTTCAGGGGGAGTGAGGACCGAGGAGGAGCAGCGCCGGGCCGCCTCTTCCACGGCGGGCAGGGCCGTCAGAGAAAACTTGTGGCTGCGGGGCGCGCCACGGAAGGCTCCGGTGCAGGGACACGCGTCCGGCCTGACTTGGCAGCTGTCCCTCTCCCCGCTGCCCCCACACCACCCTCATCCTCCACCGTCTCCTCCTCGACCAGTATATGATACCATCTCGGGCTCCGGCACCACGCATATTCCTTTCCCTTTCCGCGCCCACAGCCATTGCCACATATAGCAACCACCGTAGTACGTCGGCGGCGAGTATATATATCTATCCGGATCAGTTTGACGGGACTCCCATCTGTGTGTGATCATCAGCAGTAGCGAGACATCACGATGGCGAGCGGCGGCGGCGGCGTGGACGCGGCCGGGGTGGCGCCGTTCGTGGCCAAGACGTACCGCATGGTGGACGACCCGTCCACCGACGGCGTCATCGCGTGGGGCGCCGACAACAACAGCTTCGTCGTCGCCGACCCTTTCGTCTTCTCGCAGACGCTCCTCCCGGCCCACTTCAAGCACTCCAACTTCTCCAGCTTCGTGCGCCAGCTCAACACCTACGTGAGTTCCTACTGCTTTTGTTTGCTCCATCGATCGATCAGGCTTCCGATCGAAGTTGAAGCCGCGCTGTGCACTGTGATCAAAAGTGGCTGCCTCTGTTCTTCAGTGAACGTCAACCTGACCTGTCGTTCGATTATTCCACCTGCTGCAGGGTTTCAGGAAGGTTGATCCGGACCGGTGGGAGTTCGCGCACGTCTCGTTCCTGCGCGGCCAGACGCACCTCCTGCCCCGGATCATCCGCCGGAGCAGCGGCGGCGGAAAGCGCAAGGATGACGTCTGCGCAGGCGCAGGCGCCGGCGCCGGGGACGACGTGGACGAGGACGCGGTGGCCATGGAGGTGGTCCGGCTGAAGCGGGAGCAGCGCGCCATCGAGGACCAGGTGGCCGCGATGTGGCGTCGCGTGCAGGAGACGGAGCGCCGGCCCAAGCAGATGCTCGCGTTCCTCGTCAAGGTCGCCGGCGACCCGCAAGTGCTGCGCCGCCTCGTCTCCTCCTCGTCGTCCTCCTCCGGGACCACCCCAGGCGGCGCCGACGGGAGGGGCGGCGTCGGGTTCGCCTCGACGCCGGAGGACGGCGGGGAGGTCGCCAAGAGGGCGCGCCTGCTCCTCGACAGCGCCGACCCGGTCTACGGCGGCGACGCCGGCGCCGACCTCGCCGAGTTCTACGGCGCCGGCGCCGAGGACGTCGGGTTCGGCGGCGAGGCCGGCGCGTACCTGCAGCCGCCGCCGTACGTGTTCCCCGTGAACAGCGGCTACTGATGTGATGGCGTCCGGTAGAGCGGTGGTCGCTTTTGTCGTCGTGTGGTGGGTGCTCCGTTTGCCAGCAGCTGGCCCCCGGCGAATTGCTTGGGGATATCGTGGCAACGGCGAACGGAGGCGGAGGCCCAGCAGATGGAGCAGCTCGCCGGCCGGGCTGGTAGCCCTGGTGGTGCTACAAGATGGAGCAGAGCAGGTCGCGTCGTGTCTGTACGGGCACGCGTGCCGAATAAGAGGCTGTAGAAGTGTAAAGCCTTGGTCGTTTAGGCATGAGCAGGCTAGGTAGGTCATGTTGCTTCTTCCCCTGTGATGTGAATACCACACAGCAGTAGTAGTGCTTTGATTGAGTTCGCCCTCTTCCTCTTCTCGCTCGAAATGATCTTTGGACGAAAATGCAGTGGACGATTTGATTGGACCCTGTGATGCGGATCGCCGGTCCAGCACCTCGTCGCCGGGATGGATGGCCGGCACAGAGGCAGATCCTTTTCGCCGGCCTGGCCTGCCTGATGCGCGTGACGCTTCCGCCGCAAATGCGGACGCCCCTCTTCACCGGTCGGCACGGGCGCACGGCGGCGCCGCTCGTGCGCGTCTCGCCGTCTTTATTTGGGCCATAGGACTCTAAAACGTCTGGGGACTCTGGGCCGCAGTGACGTCCGCGTTGCGTTGGGTGGGTAATGAATGAGTCCAACCCATCCACTGGGCCGATTTGGTACACCAACTCGTTGATTGGCCCAATATACCCTTTTTTAATACACCTTCTAATATGTCTCAGCAAATTTACCGAGAAAATTTACGAGAAGAGAGAGAGGAGTGTCATAGATCCTCAGCTCGCACAATTCTCAATTTAATAGTCTTACGAGGAGAGAGGAGAAAGAGTACATGAAATGAGAGAGGAGTGTCATTATTATTATTATGATCCTCCGCTGATCCTCTTCACTGTTGCTGGCCTTAGCCAGTGCGAAGTGCGGCACGTAGATGTCGATCCCATATTCATCGTCGCGTCGCTCGCTAGCATACTAGTAGGCCGTAGCTGCTGCTGTACTGCACCGCTCCTGGTTAAAAGAAATCAAACCGATTGTCTGTTGTCAACTCAAACAATATCCGCGTACCAATTGCTCCGACGAATACACCCATACTTTTCAGATTCATTCAATGCTTCATCCGAGGTCCCATATCTTCTGAATTTCTTCTTTTGAAGACACCGTCATTCAGAGTTTGATCATTTGGATGCTTCAATACCACAGATTCCATGACTTGGTCATTTGGATACTATGGCTTAGATTCTTGAATACCATGACTTGGTATGAAAAATACTATAGCTTGACACTTAAATACCACAATTTGGACCTTGTTATGATTTGGTTTGCAATTTTGGGACCAAGAAAATCTACAAACTAGAGAATCCGTTATTTCTAATAACTGTTTTGTCATTCAATCACTCAAATCACAAACTATAAACCCAATAGGTATGCATTTGCTATAGCGCGCCATCGACCAGCGTGGCTCCGGTGAGGCGGTGACCCCCTGAGTCTCGGGCAAGCAGCAGCCTCAGCCTCAAGCTTGGGGGCGAGCGATGCGGCAACTCAGTGTGGCGAGATCACGGCCGGTGTGATGGGCCATGGTTTCGTACTACGCCATTTTTCTGTGTGCGGTTTCCAAATGATTTATTTACTGTTGTAACTGGTGCGATTATGGATTTTTTGTTTGGGTCCAACAAATACTAGTTTGTTTTACAGCAGGAAAAACCATCTGTATCGATGAAAACGGACTGACAAAAAAAATCATGTTCCTACCAATCTGTTTTTCTATATTTGTCTCGTATTTTGAGTTATATGAAAACAGAACCGTAAGTACCGAAAACAGCATGGGGTATCCGGTAATGGGACGAGATACAGTTGAGCATTCCGTCCGTATATGTGGAATCCTGTTTTAAACCGAGATGATCCCGTATTTGTCCGGTATGCAATGTAACCAGAATATAGCAGTAACATTAGTCCTCTGGATCTGTCTGCTGGCTTAGACTGACTCCAGCAATGTGCCGGATCTGCATCCTCAAACAGACCTTCTGCGCATATGAGAGAGACGAAATCGATTCTTCAAAACGGTGCACCTTCCGGTGGGCATCTGCATCCCGTCGCGAACCGATGATGTAGTTGGGCTCTCGCGGTCGGCCGGAGAACTCGAGGGGCGCCGCTGCGCAGGAGCCACCGGCCGAATCGAGCAGGAGATGGACGGCGGCACCGCTGCATAGGAGCCGCCGGCCGAATCGAGCTGGAGAGGGAGAGCGGTGCCGCTACGCAGGAGCCGCCGGCCGAATCGAGCCGGAAAGGGAGGGCGGCGCCGCTGCGCAGGAGCCGCCGACCGAATCGAGACGGAGGCACGCGGAGCAGCCGTGGGAGAGCGATCGCCGGATCTGCTCTCCGCCCGTCGTGACGGAGAGCTCGGGAGCCAACCGCGACGGAGAGCTCGGGAGCTCGAGGGCCGCAGCCGGATCTACTCCGGCGGCAGCCATGCGGGGGCGGAGATGGAGGCGCGCCGTGGCAGGCCTCCTCCCCGACAGGGGTGAGGGCGAGGGAAGGAGGAGGAGCCGGTCGTGGGGTCGCGAAGGCGGGCGGAGGTGAGGGAGGAGGAGGGCGACGGAGGGAGCGAGGAGGGAGGTGAGAGACGGCGGTTGGTTTGAGAAAAGGAGAGAGAAATCCCAGATATGCGCCCGCGCGGGGGTGTCACCGCATTTTGTAGTGACCACTGCGGCATCTATTGAAGCCGACATACTAACGTTTTCCCTCCATTTTGCAGATGCGCGCACTGCTGGAGTGAGTCTTACTAGGAGTCTTAGGGCCTGTTCTTTTACTTACAAAGCAATAGTAAAAAGTACTATTCACCTATCACATTCATCACATTTTCTCTAAAAAAATACTATTCCAACACTATTTATTTGCAACTTCACTATTCCTTTTCACTCAAAAGAACGGACCCTTGCTCTGCATCCACGAGGCTCGTATGGCCGTAGCAGCCCAAACGTTCACTAGTACAAGCCCGTATAGTCCTTGGCTCCTTGCAGCTTGCTGCTAGGCTGGCTGATGCACAAGCACGCGTAGCTGCCTGCTCAGCTGCTTTGCTAGTGTCAAAGTGTGCGGCTGATTCTTTCAAAAAAAAAAAAAAAAGTGTGCGGCTGCTGCACAAGCACGCGTACTGCCTGACAGCTTGCTTGTGCTTGTGCTTGTGCCTAGCGCCCAGCAGCAGGACAGAGGACTGCTAATTTAGTTTGGAATGCATCATCCCGGATGTATGGACCGGTTCCCACTCGTTTCCCTTACATTTCTGTCCATATTTAATTATTTTTGTATATAAAAATATATTAAAAATATGCTTCCTGTCTCCCTCATGCTTCATCTCTAACCACCTGCAACATAGACGTCCAGCTAAGAGCATCTCCAAGAGTTCTGGTATATGTGATGAGTTAGTTATAAAAGAAAATTTTTCTCAAAACTCGAATCTAACAAATTTTTTATTTACTCAACTAGCTACCCTGTTTTCTATTTTCTCCCCCTCGCTAGTCAAAAAAGAAGACCTCTCTCACTAGCTATCATATTTTCTATTTAGAGAAGCTGTTAGATTTCATCATCTTTTGCTAGCTATTTCATTTTACATAATAGTTAAATTAGGATTTTAGCTACTCATATAAATAATTAACAAGAACTCTTGGAGATGCTCTTAAGAGTGCTAATAGCTGGTGGTCAAGCAGTGCATGAGTCGTGCTGATTTTTTATTTAGTAAAAGGATTTCTAGAATAGCACTATTATATAACATCAAAACAATCTCTGAAAATAGCATTTTAGAGACCGATTAAACATAGCCCTCCCTTGCAAACGGCTTTTCGGGAGCAGCTATTGGATCGCATCCGCAAATGCTCACTTTTAACAGCGAAAATCAGCCGTGGGCCGCCAAACCGCTTATGCAGAATGCTATTTTACCTACCCCTTATTATATACTCCAAGTTCTATATATATATATATATATATATATATATATATATGACATACTACAAGTGAGCTTACGGAATACCTAAAGTCGCATATGTGATGGACCATATTGGCTGTGCAAAATGATATTTAAAAAAATAAGTAGTAACTTCCTGTTGCATTGCCGGTTATCCTTCACTAGATTGTCTTTTTGTCAAACTAGCAAAAATGCCCACGCGTAAGGATGGTAGTTTTACTTATGGGTAAGGGTACCCACAGTACCCTATCCTGTTGGGTAAGGGTAAAGGTATAAAATTCAACCCACGAGCAAGAGTACGGGTATAAAATTCTACCCACGGGCAAGACTAAGAGTATGAAATTCTACCTGTGGGTTACCCAAGGGTACCCGCACTAAAGAAGCCCATACAAACATTTGACGCAAATAGGTCCATATATCATAACCTTAGCAACTCGCAAGACTAAAATATAACTTGAATTGATCTAATGTCTATTATTTTGTGTTCTCAGGATGATGTTGAGTCCGACATCATTGATCCATGACTCGCAACTCGCAAGATAGACATCACAATTTGATCTTATTTCTTATGTTGAGATGTTGTAATTTCTCATTCGACTTGTGCTAGTTTGGACTTTGAAACTTTATGCATGTCAGCATGTGTGAGTGTGTGACAGTTTGAGAGTTGAGAATTTGAGACTTGTTTATGTCAGTATCAATATGTGTGTGATTGTGCAGTTTGAGACTTATTTAGCTATCAAATTATTATTGTACTCTTGTATATGAACTTATTGACATGTTTATGTTAATACCCAGCGGGTACCCTGTTACCCGGCGGGTAAGGGTACGGCTAAGGATTCTTACCCGTTACGTTTGGCGGGTAAGAGTATAAAAGAGATAGACGGGTATGCCAACAGGCGGGTAAATGCTTTACCCTTACCCTACCCTACCCATTGCCATCCCTACACGCGCGTGTCATAAATTGATATAATGGGACACTTATTTTCATACTCGAGATACAATATCAATAATAATCTTGGATCCAAAGACATAAATGTTCAATCTTATATCTTAGCTATGCTATCAAGATAAAGTTTTGATCATGGTCGCTAAAAACATGACCCATGATATATGTAATCAAACACGTACTTTATGAAAGAACATGAAGACTTTAATTTAGACTCTGCGTATGTTGTATTAAATAATGTATGTATCTCTTCCTCCCCTAAGATTTCATCATAATATTTTTTGTCCTCTTCTTTCTCGTCCTCCGGCTGACATTCAATGTCAGCTTTTTCTTGTTTGAAGCTACCATCATCCTCTTCTTGATGTGATTCGTCCAACTCCATATTGATCTCTTGGATGTCCTCTCCGTTAATCATCTCAACATATACTTGTGTTTCCTGTTTGCTTGACACTTCATTGAGAACAGGTGGCGAAATCTCTTCCTGCACTTGAATTAACTCATGACAGCTTGCTCTAGATGTAATATTAAACCAACCAATTTTGTTTTGTGTAAAAAAGATTTATGATAAACAAATTACAGTAACATATGAACCTCCATTGTGTCGTGCTTCATCTTCAGGTTCGAAGTAGCAACGCGGCGATGAAGATAGAGGATTGTAGAAAGAGATATAGACGAAAGCGAAGATTTGTGTTTCTCACCTTATCGGTGGTTTTGTTATATAGTCTGCCGTTCATGTATTTTGAGAAGCCTGCGAGAGTCTTGGTTTTTTTCTTTGCAGTGTTGTCCTTGTCCGATTCAAAATACATGAATTGTTTGGAGGCGGTCCGATCTCGCGTATATGAAAATCCCGAAACATATTCGCATGCCAAAAATCTCTTATGAACTAACCGGATTCGGCCCAATAACCAACACTTTCAGCCCAACTCAACAAACACTCCTAACCCTAGGTATATAAACAGAGCAGCAGTTCACTCATCCATCCCATTTCCTCCTATCCTCCCGGCCGCCGCACCCAACTCGCATGAGCACGCGCACACGGTCGCGCGCTACTGGCCAGCTCACTGCCCCCGGCTCCTCCATTGTGTCTGTTGCCGCCGCACGTAGCAGCAATGCCTCCCTAGTCCCCGCCGTCGTTTCCTCTCTTGCCTCCCCCTCAAGTCCCTTCCTCAGATCCCGGTGGCGGCGGCGCACGACTGCTCCCTCCCAAACTCCGGCAGGTCGCGGTGCTCGGCTCATTCCTTCCCATCCCCGACTCCGACGGGGGTTGGCGGCTCCTCCCTCCTTCATTCTCTTGGATCGGATGGATGTGTATTGGAGTTTTGTACTCCTCGTCTGCCTCCTCTGTGGCGAGGAGCACGACATCGACCTGGACCCGGCGGAAGAGGTGAGGCACGGCCGTAGGTGGAGGAGGAGCAGCAGCACCCTCTGCTCTCTCCATCTCTGTTGTCACACCCTGAAATTTCTAATTTCAGGATGTAAATTGGAAAAGAAATTAAACAACGATTTTCACTCAATTTTAAAATTTTTCCAACATTTAATTCTTTACAGGGAGTATAGTATAGAAAAAAACATTATTTGTTTTTTTAAATAAATTAAATTAGTGGCTTGATGTTTGTTGCATTCATGCTGCTGCACTTGTTTTGCTTGTTGAATTCAAATTCAAAATTTGAATTCAAGTTGTTTGATGTTTTGAAAAAAATAGCAAACCTTTCTTTTCTTTTCCCCTTCCCCTTCCTTTTCTTCCCCTTCGGCCCGACTATCCTTTGCAGCCCAGCTCGACGTCGGTTCAGCGCATCCCAGCTGCACCCTGTGGCCCGTCAGCCGAAGTCTGGCGGAGGCCCCTGATCCACGCGTTTTAGCTCCGTTTTTAGCGTTCTTTATATCCACACGATCGTATCGAAGTGTAGAACAGTTTTGCACCTTTGTTTTGTTCTGTTAGTACTGTTTGATGATTGTTTCTTATTTTATTCCATTACTTGCTTGTATGTATATGATGTGGTGCGTAGAAAACGATCGGTACGTGGATTATGCTGCAGTTGAAGAGTTTAAAGACTTTGAGCAGCAACCAGAGTTTGTGGAAGGCAAGTCCTTGCCGCATGCCCCTTTTTACCTATACAACATGCATTTTAATTACACCGTTGATTACTTTTGCTTGCATGAATATGATGGGTTCCTCTGATTAAGGTTCGACTAGTTTTGATTTACCATGTGCCTTGATAATCTGTGTGTTTTAATTTTGTTGGGTAGTACATGCTTAGTCGCTAACTGTGGGTTGATGGTGGTTTATAATGAACACAAAGTTAATTTGTTTATTTATGCTTCATCATCATTAAGCCAGACCACCTTTATGTTAATCAAAACATGGAGAACCACCCAGGACAACAGTGCAACCACAAGACAAATGGCTCTGTCTTGGCCAAATAATTAGAAACCTTAGTACGTGTATGCTTTACCTGATAAGGGTGAGGGGGTGCCGGTAGTTGGTGTATAACCCGGCCCTCAGGCTGATCTGCTTTGTGGTAGCTTCGCAGTCTCGAGAGAGGGTTATGCATTGCGCTGTCATGAAACCTAGTGAGCAGCTCATACTAGGAAATCTTTGTAAAGGCCTCGTAGCGTCCCTATGCAACCACACCTAGGTAGTGTGGTATTGTGCCTACTTTTGCACAACATGGTTGGGTTCAAAGTTCTTAGAACTTTTACGCGACTTGTGGGTAAAGATGTGCCACCTCTGCAGAGTGTAAAACTAACCGGTTAGCCGTGCTCACGGTTACGAGCGGCCTGGACCCTCACATGAGTAACTTATGGAAGATGGATTTAAATTTGTGCATTGCATCTTATTCTTGCCGCATATGTTAATCTTTGGGTTGGTATATACTTTCATTTGCTATTAATCAATTGCGTAATAAAACTTGACCAACTAAAAGTGCTTACCGCTTTAACCATGTCAGCCATCCACTTAAAAGGCCTTGCATGTTGTATTAGTTATATTCCCTTGTTGAGTACGACATGCGCTCATGCTTGTTGATTTTATCTTGCATCTACACTACTCGGTCTGCTGCTCAGACGGACGCTTTGAAGACTTTCCAGAAGACTTTGAGGAGTTCTAGGCGCGTTCCCCAGTTGACTGCATGTGGTGGACGACCTCGTTTACTTTTCCGCTGTTTAGCTACTCGTATGGTGTGATAGAATAATTGACATTTGGTCTGTAATAAAATTACGTTGTGACATTGCGTTTTGGTACTCCACTATGTCATTTGCATGTGTAAACATGATCCTGGACACATGTAAATTTATTATCTAGTTTTGCTTCCAAAACTGGGTGTGACAAAGTGGTATCAGAGCCGTGTTGACTGTAGGACGTTAGCCTTGTTAGAAAATGGTCAAAATTAAGGATTATAATCTTTTAGAAGCCACACATTCTTTATGCTTGCTTTAAACTATTCTATAATGCTCATCCTTGATTTCCATCTCATCCTTAGCTATCTTTTGATTCTCTACCTTGATTTTGCTATCTTTCTTATCTTTGCATTTGATCTTACTCGGCACCTGACTTCTTTATCTCTAGATGGTTCGTCGCCTGAAGACTGCCCGCAAGAGCTCAGTTCCTCAGTACAGCCCACAAGAAGACTATTACCGCTACCAGCCTGATGGTGACACAGAAGAGGTAGTTTCGGAAGAAGAGGAAGAAGAGCTGGCACAAGAGGATGATCATGGTGACCATCAAGACCCAGTGGAGGAGCAGGAAGAACAAGCTGAAGTGGAAGGAGAGCCAGCTGAAGTAGTCTGGACAGTGAGCTCGTACAAGAAAGATGGGAGAGGCATTCTCATGGCTGACAATCTAAGGAGGATAGTGTATCGCTTGGGCTATGGTGAAGACCCAACCTACCAGTGTGAGATGTGGACCCATCCTTGGTTTGAGCCTCACTGGGAGGTAACATCAATCATTTATGAGAGGGTTCAGCACTATGGACCTAAGGAGATATCCAGGCACAACGATGTTGCTACTCGAGACACCATGGAAGCTGGGATTGCCGAAGCTGCTAGGAGGGCACTCTATGTTCTCTCTCACAGGAAGCGTTCTGAGTTGGCACACACCCGCAGTTTGTACACTCCTTACAGAGCTAGTGGTGAAGCCAAGACCTACATCGCATCAGCTTCTGGCCACAGCCCCACCTTGGACAATCTCCGCGAATTGCTGGCCGCTGTCAACACCGCTTTGGATAACACCAACAACATGCTTGCCAAAGCTCAACAGAAGCTATATACAATGGAGGCACAAAAGCGTCTGCTAGAAGCTACTCTGATAGGGAAGGAACCCCCTGTGATCCAAGACGGTGGAATAGAAGCTCATCACTCTCCAGCACCAAAGAGACCCCACTACAACTCCCCTGACGCCCGCATTGAAGAACTTTCTTAGGATCTAGGAGTCTTTAAGCTTAAGATCTTTGTAATCGTTAGTTTCGATATGCTCATCTACGTATGCTTAGTGGTGTGTTTGAATGCTTGTTCTTATGATAATGATTGAGTTGGATCTTTTGTATTGAGTGTAATGTGTTGTGGAGTGATGACCACAATGACATTGGTTTAGTAGTGAAGTGTTTATTTGGGTTTATTCTTGTCTCAACCAATCTTTCTTCTACCGTAATCCTTTGCTTCTCTTAATTCCATCCCTAGTGCAATTTAGTAGTTCCAAATCTGTTCATGCAGTTCTCTAAGTCAGCAGTACTGTTCTAATTTTATCTTGAGCTACAGAACTCCAAATACAGTAAATCCAATTGGAATAGTTCTGAAACTTTATATATGGTTATCTGTAAAAATTTCAGAAATTTAGGATCCACATACAGAGAGATATGCACGAAACTTTGGGGCCATCAGAATCTGTAAACACTGCTGACGTAGTCACCTGGATTATTTTATATCTCAAGTTGTAGACCTCCGATTGAAGTGATTCCAGTGGGAGTAGTTCCATAATTTTATACCTCCTGTTCTGGTAAAATTTCATAATTTATGGATATCAGAACTAAGAGTTATACCAGATCTTTTGGAACTAATAGAATCTGTCTTATTCTGAAAATCTATGTTGTATCACTCGTCAAAGTTATTCCTTGATTCCAGTATCTAAGTTAGTAATTCCTAACACTCAGATGGTGACAACCAAGTTAGGATCAGGAGTTGATCAACCACCAGTGATCCGTCCAAGGAGAGGCAGCAGTTCCAACCGAGTACCTCGACAACCACAAATAGATCCAGCAATGCAGCAGTTTTTGCAGGCTCAGACTCAGCTCCTCCAGAACCTGACCAACACGGTAGCCAACCTGCAGACTCAGGTGAACAATCCACCCCATGGACAGCAACAAGCTCCAGTGAACAGGCACAGGGTGTTCATGAGCCACCAGCCTCCAGTCTTCTCTCACGCAGCTGATCCGTTGGAAGCTGAGGATTGGCTGAAGACTATCGAGAAAATGCTCACTATTGCCCAATGTGATGACAGAGAGAAGGTCCTATATGCTTCAGGGCGACTCCAGGGATCTGCTTCAGTATGGTGGGATGTCTTCATCGCCGCTCATGCCAACCAAAATGCTATCACTTGGCAGGAGTTCACTACCAACTTCAGGAGCCACCACATACATGCTGGTCTAATGAAGCTGAAGAAGGAGTTCCTTGCTCTTAAGCAAGGAGGGATGTCTGTGACAGAGTTCAGGGCTATATCTACTCATTGAATTATCTCACTACGCTCCTGAAGATACTGATACAGACAGGAAGAAGCAGGAACTGTTCATGGATGGGTTAGCTGGACCGCTTCAGTACCAGCTTATGTCCCACACCTTCCCTACCATCCAGAAGCTAATTGACAGGGCCATATGCTTGGAGTCCAAGCGCATGGAGTTGGGAGACCTGAAGAGGAAGGCCACCAACTCTGGATAGTCAGGAAGCATCACCCGTTCCCGCTTCAATCCACAGCAGGGAGCACCACTTCACTCTGGAGGTCCAAGTGGTAACTTTAGGCAGAATCAGTTGCAATGGAACAATCAACCGTTCAAGCACCCCATTCAGTAGTTACAACAATCCCCTTCCCTTGGCCCGCACGCCAAGGTGCCGCCACCCTGCCCTTTATAAGCGGTTGCTGCCCTCGTGCCCCACTTCTTTTCCCAAAACCCTAGCCGCAATCTCCAGTGTCGTCGCCCGCAAACCCTAGCTCGGCCGCCGTGTTGATCTCCCCAGTCGCCGCTCTTCTGTCGCTGTCAGGGGTTGAGACCTGGACAGATCTGCAAGGGGGCTACCCAAGCAGTTTGCAGCTTATGAAGTGGATGGAGAACTAAGAGCATAGGTGGTAGTTCACGTGGAGAACTCGGAACACGGCGAGTATGGTGAGGAAGACAAGGGTGCAAGGGTTTAGACTGGTTCAGGCCTCCGGAGAGTAAAACCTTACGTCCAGTTGTGGTGGTGGATTATGCGAGAGAGATGAATGTCTCCTCTTGAATGGAGCCCTAGGCCGCCTTATATGGCGGGACGGGCTAGGGTTTCCATTCAAGGTCGGTTACAATTTGGGAAGCTATCCTTCCGGATTACAAGGAGTATCCCGTTATCTTCGGACCTACAGGCGGCGGTGCGCCGTGTCCTAGTGCCTTGACTTGTACGCCAAGTACTGCGGATCTTCCGGGATCTTGATAAGGTCGCTGGGAGTCGTCAGGACTGCAGATAAGGTCACTGGGCCCACTTGTAGGTCGGCGGGGCTTCTGGGAGGTTGGGTCCACTTGGCAGGGACCTCTGGGACACTGGCCGGTGGGAACCCAGGGGTCACCCATGTCTCTCAAGCCCGCGATTGACGTGTAGGCGTAGCGGCCGAGGTGAGGTCATGTCGAAGATTGTCGAAGGCGCGGCACTGTCGAGGTCGTGTAGGGTGCACGGGGATCCAAAAAGAAAACCCCTCAAATGCACGCACGAAGACGAACATCGAGCTCCTCGAATGTAAGGCCAGAAGGTCGAAGTGAAGACAAGATGTCGATCTTGAAGAACCGCCGACCTGACCTGGGTCAGGTAACACAAAGTAGCTTTCGCGACCTTCAGAAAGGTCGCCATGCCAACCGTAGGTTGGTCGAGCAGAAGAGTAGTGGAAGCAGGCTTTCAGTAGGTCGATGTGACCTAGGGGAAATAGGGCGTCGCAAGATGCACTAGTGTAGTAGCCCCCGAGTAGTAAAGCAACCAGAATGGCCGATTTGATGCTCCGAAGAAGAAGAAGAAAGAAAAGGAGAACCTACGGCCTTCTGTTGGATCATCACGATGCTCTGACGAACCAACTGAGCCAATAAGCCATCACCTCTGGAATCTTGCAGAAGACGCCAGGCACCAAAGGTTGCCATGACCTGAGTCATAAGCACATTGTACGGTCATGGGTCTGCCTCCCCGCATGATGCAGGCCGCTGTCCATCCGCGAAGGACAAAAAGCACCAGAAGTAGTTAGGTAGGGGAAAGGCGCGCCAATGCCCCCCACGGGCGAACAGTAACCTCGTCCTACACGTGGGAACAGTGACCTTGAGGATAAGGACGCCACGCAAGGAGGCTTGCGGATAAGATCAAAGGTCGAGTGCCGCAGGTATAAATAGGCACCCACACCATTGAGCAAAGCACCCAAGCTTCTTGTGAAGCCATGGCAATGCTGTGTAGTAATTTTCCCATCCTTTGGATTTGCGTCCATCCACCAGAGCGTAGAGCTAGTGTCATTCATGCTTGAAGCTAGAAGAATGCTTGCGAAGCCGTAAGAACTCGATCAGCCTCTTCTCCTGGGCCCACCGAGGAATCCAGGTGCAGCATGGGGCAGTACATGCGTCACCAGGCCTTACATGCTGAGGCCTGATGTGATGCTGTAGAACACCATGCTCCACCCGGAGAGGCCCGAGATGATGCTGGTTCCATTTGGGGTCTTGTGGTGAAGCTCAGACTTGATGCTGGATACCACAGGAAACCTGTTGGAGCTCGAGTAAAGGTGGCTGTGTGGCAGCCGTCTCTACAGTGGTTGTAGAGGTCTTCAACCAGGTTCTGAAGCTAGAAGAAAGTTTACGACACACCTTATTAGTGTAGACTGTGTCGCAAACACTTCATAGGGTAGCTCAGGGCCATTAATGTCTTTGTATCTTGTAATTGGGCAAGGGCCAAACTCCATGTAGCTTATAAAGTTGTATGTACACATTTGTATGACAAATGGTATTTTCTGAGTAGACGTAGAGGCGCCCGGGCAGCAATGGTATAGCTACCAAGGTCCCGACTAGGCTATACTAGCACGCCGACCTTCGGAAGGCCTTGAGAAGCGACAGATAGCCCGTGTCGACCTGGATCAACACGGCCGTTGTGCAGTGACACAACGCAGGTTGTCAACCTGAGAGTTGTAGGTCTAGGCGACCTAGAAGGTAGCAGGGCCTTAGCAGCCTCTTGGAGGAGCTATAGTCATGACCAGGAGATCGCCAACGGGCAGTAGGGCCTTTAAGCACGGAGCCGTTGGTGTAAACCTGCCATTGCAGGCCAAGGCGACCTAGTAGGCAGCAGGGCCCAGGAGCTGTGGTGTGGACCCGCTGTCATAGGCCGAGGCGACCTAGCAGGCAGCACGACCTTGTCGACCTAGCGAGAGCAATATGATGGACCCGAAGGTCATCAGGTGGTCAGGAGACCTTGATACAGCTGTAAGATGTAGTAGAGTTGGGGGCTTCGAAGTAGGGCATGACGAGTCTATGGACGTCAAGCCGTTGACCGCGAAGCCAATGGGCACAGATTCCCGCACGACGCGAGCCGATACTGCCTGTAACCGTTAGGCCGAAAGAGCCATTGAGCAATAGATCCGTTGGGTCGCCGAAGATTCCGTCGAACCCTAGAGACGTTGGGCGCCACGGCCCATGACGTCATTGGGGCCCAATTATAAAAGGCCGAGTGAAGGGCAGAGGACCCCACTCGCTTCCATTTCTGCGTAGAGTTTAGGGTTTCTCTGCCACTGCTTAGAGCATTCTGCGTAAATCCGCCGGCACCACCGCGCTCAGATCCACCGTGCCGCACGCTGCCGTATGCGCACGAAATCCCTAGTGGTCTTTAGAGCTAGATCCACCGGCATCGAGGAAGAAGAGATGGCTCCCGAGCTTGCGCCGCCGCCGGAGAGCATCTGGGAGCCCTCGACGGTGACTGAGGAGCAGCTCCTGGGTCTTGTCGAGCGCGGGCTGCTGAAGCCCAAGGAGCAGGTGGGCTGGAGGCCGGCGGCCGGCGAGGCCTTCCCCACCGAGGGGACCGGGGAGACTGTGGCCTTCATCGCGCACATCAAGCGCGGGTTCGGAGTCCCCACGGGCGATTTCTTCCGCGGGCTCCTCCACTACTACCAGATCGACCTTCAAGACTACTTGGACCATTGCACTCGACTACAAAGTACTCGGGGGCTTGTCGACCGGGCATCCCTAGGCCCACCAACACATTGTGGGCCATACCCGGGAGATGAGTTCCTGTACACCTAGACTACTCGACTAGTGGGCCACGGTGCTGGTACCGTAGACCACAAGGCAAGACAAGACGGACAAGGACTTGTACTAAGACTAGGATAGCTTTCCATACCTTGTATAGGCTACTCCGGGTCCTACTCGAATAGTACCCTTGTACCAATCCGACTTGTAACCCTGCCTCCCATGGCATATAAGGCGAGGCAGGGACCCCTCTCGAAACATACGCAACCAATACAGAGCCACGCAGCATATAGGACGTAGGGTATTACGCACATTGCGGCCTGAACCTGTCTAATTGTGTGCCCCGTGTCTCACCATCGTGTTCCTGATCTCGGCGAGCCCCACCGCACAATCTACTACTTCAGGTACCCCGTCGTAGGCTCAGTGTCTAAAACACTGACAGTCCCCAACGCCATCACCACTGTTTCCTCCTTCGTGCACCTCTACGAGGCATACTTGGGGATACCGCCACACTTCTGCCTGTGGCAGTACTTCTTCGAGCTAAAGAAGACATGGAAATCCGAGGTTGTAGGTTGCATTGGCTTTATGCTTCACCGCCACATGAAGCTGGTGTACATCGAGATGGTGTTGCCGGACAACACCCAAGGCTGGAGGCAAGGGTGGTTCTACATCGACAACCCGAAGCCGGCGCTAGCAACAAGGTCGGGGTTCGCGTCGGTTTCGGTGCTGGAGTGGAACAACCAGCTGACGTCGCGGGAGACTGACGCTATCAAGCCGTTGCCGGATGACCTGGCGCAGTTGAAGGCAGCGGGGGGGGGCTGACGGTTGGCATTGTGGCCATCAACTTCAGCCGAAGGCTCCTGCAACCGATCCAAGATCGGGTCCACCCGACCTACGAGTATTGGGGCCAGGCCGACCCCACCCAGGTGGCGCACCGCAAGGTCTCCAAGGAGGAGATGGTGCCCAGGTGAAGGAACTGTTCGCCGAGCAGATCCGCAACAGTACGTGCCCCAAGGCACTATGCCTGAAGCGCCCCACCGAAGCTGTAAGTCATCTGTTGCCAAATTGACCTTAATTACTTGCTTGTGTGGATATTTGCTGGTTTGTGATGAAGGTTGTCTGATGCAGGGCTGTGAAGGCGTGTACTGGAGCCCAGCTCCCCTCCCTGACGAGGGTGAGTGAAGCTTCAAGGTCCGAGCTGCGAAGGAAATCCAGGCGCCTCCTCAGCAGTACATCAACGACTAGCTCTCCGACTCGTCGGTGGGAGGTAGTGACGACGAAAATCCCGCTGCAGGGATGTCCGCTCCAACGACTCGGCGGACGCGGCAGGTCGCTGGCAAGATACCAGTGTCCAAGGCTGCCAAGGTGACCGCCGCCACCCAGACGACGGAGAAGAAGAAGAGGAAGAGGAAGGATGCCACCATGCTGTCAGAGTCGGTGACTGCCAGCACCGAGGTCGGGACGGACACTAGTGATGATGACGACGCAAGGTCGCGTGGCGACGATGCGAGGTCGGGTGATACACCGGCCGAGCAGGTGAAGGAGACGGTCCTCGAGGTTGCAGAGGAGGAGCGCCCGAAGCCAAGCGCCGGAGGATCGAGCGACCAAAGGTCGCGGAAGAAGCAGAGGAAGGCTCCACCCAAGCCAATAAAGCCTGGGCTGAAGATTGGTGTCAAGTAAGTCGTCGAACTTTCACCCGATCATTCTTGACCATGCATGTTTTGTGTATGTTGTATTTGACAGTCTTTGCTTTTTCCGCAGGGCCACCCGTGTTGCGTCGGAAAGTGGCAAGAATGCCTCGGGCTTGGAGGCCTTTGGGCACAAGGTTGGCAAGGCGCCGGTGGAGCAGTCGCCGGCGACGTCAGCGGGCGACGTGACGAGCCAGGCCTCTGGGGCCGCAGGGACAACAACATCGGCGGCGACGAAGGTCGCCTCCGATGTTGTGCAGCAGGGCGAAGGTCTTCAAGAGGAGGACCCACTCGTGACTTACCCGCCACCAACACAGGAGGCGCTGGCTGGAGGGGGGAGCGGTCCTGGTGAGAACGACGACAACAATAGGTGCCTCTACGTCGGCACCCCGTGGGAGGACGACATCCTTGCTGACCGCCGGGACCTTGATGAGTTCAAGGCAGCGCAACAAACGATTGGGAGGACACTTGCATTAAGTTTTGCTTTTCCCAAGAAGCTAGGTCTTCAATTTGTTCTGACGGCTTGTGGAGTTTGACATTGTTTTGATGCAGTCGCTCGCTGGGCGAGCACAGGCCAGAGCGGACCTGGTGAAGGAGGGCGCCAAGATGCATATGGAGGCCACCGCGGTCCGGGAAGCCATGCTGCAGGCCAAGATTGAAGCCGCGGTAGAGATTCAGTGCCTCAAGGACGACATGGCCCAGAAGGACAGGGCGATGGCCGCGTTGAAGAAGGAGCTTGAAACCGCCAAGGAGAAGGCGAAGGACTTTGAGGATGACCTCAAGATCCTCGCGGTGGTATGTTTGAGTTTCACCCCGACCTTGATTCTATGTTATTCTCTGACCTTGGTTGTGATCTTTCCAGATGCTAGGAAGAAGGAGGCCGCCTTGAAGAAGGAACTCAAATAGTCGAAGAACATGTCAAGAGCCTCAAGGAGAAGACCAAGGAGGCCCAAGACAGTGAGTATTACTTTTCCCGGAAGGCTGCATATGAGTGTGGTGTACGTCGAGACCTGGAGATCGATCTCTCCCGGGCCATGCAGACTCTCATTGATCATCAAGAAATGACTGCAGATCTTAAGAAGGAGTTGGACGACCTCAAGGAGGCTGCTGAGTACCTAATGGACGTCTATGTCCCTCAGGTGGACGGAGGGGAGCCCAAGGAGCTTGTTGCCCGTCTGGAGGAAGCGGAGGGTCGGATGAAGACCTTGTTGCCGGACACCGGCAAGCTTACCGCGGCTGCAGCTCTGGCCACAGTGAAGTTCCACAAGCCAGCGTTTGACCTACGGAAGGTCGCAGAGGAAATCAACCTGGCGACGTTGGTGGATTCTGAAGACGTCCAAGCCGCCGCGGAGGAGATCGTCAAGAAGGTCGACCTCTGAAATTGTAACTCAGGGTGTATTAGGCTGTCAATGTAGATAGGTCGTAGACCCTTTTGATGATGTAAATAAACTTGCATGACTGAAAAGGTCATTTTAATTAAAAAGTGTAATCCCTTGTTTGGCAAAAATACTCGTTATGAGACCCCAAAAGTAATGAAGTTGCAAGACCTGTCCCCTCTACTAACCCAACTCAGTGGAGGAATGGCTTACCGATTGCACGGCTCAGCGTGGAGGCTTAAGTGCAGCCGGCACGCGAAGGGGGGGGGGGTCTTGGACCTAAGGCCTTGCAACCACACAACTTAAGAAATACGCATAAAAAGCATAAGAGTTGTGGCAAGAGAAAACATTTTTGTAAGAAGGTAAAACCCCTCTGATCATACGACCCTTAGATTAGCCAAGCCAAGCCCCCGAGCGTGTCGGACCTGTCTTAAGACCAAGCCCCCGAGCGCGTCGGGTCTGGCTTTAAACCAAGCCCCCCGAGTGTGTCGAAGGGGGAGGGATGAGCATAAAGTAAAAATTGACCCAAAAAGTAGGTCGATAAGAAGCCTGCCGACGGGGAATCTTATATTTATTGACTATGAATTACAAAAGGATAGAGTACATAGCTTTTTATTCTGATACAAGGCTCCTAAGGATAGAAGTGACGTAAGTGCTCGATGTTCCAGGGGTTCGGGACGCCCTGGCCATCGGCCCACTAGAGGTGATAGGTCACCGGCCCAATGACCTCCTTGACTATGAAGCGGCCTTCCCAAGGTGGCAGGAGCTTGTGCATGTCCTTGGTGTTCTAAATCCGCCGTAGGACTAGGTCGCCAACGTTGAAGGAACGTTCCCGCATGTTGCGGTCGTGGTAGCGACGTAGCTGCTGCTCGTGATGGGTTGTAACACCCAGGTGTTTAGTAAGGATAAATACCTCAATTAGTTGTGTTAATCAAGATTAATTAGTCTCTAAGCATGTTTGGCAAGTTTGTCCCGCAAATCTGTTCACCAAAACATATGACACCCTTTGGGAAAGTTGTAGGTCTATAGCTCCTCTACAACTTTTATTTTTGGAGATTTTTCACTTAGTTGGCACTTTTGAAAGTTGTGCAATTTCGAAAGGGGTCACTGTGAAATAAAACGGCGCCCTGTGCCGGTGCTCGCGCGTTCCCGCGCACGCTAGAGCTTCATCACGCCGCGCCGGCCGCGTGTCACGCACCCGTCGCGCCGACGTACGGAGTAGTCTCGACTTCTGCGCTCGTGGGGCCAGGCCCAGCCACGTCCGCCTCGGTCCCACGACCATGAACACGCGCCACACCCCGTGGACGCCAAGTCCTGGCCGCGCCACGCGCCAGGCCGTTCTCGCGCCACCTGCGTGAGTCGCATGCGTGTCGCGCCTTTTGATGCCGCCGCGGCCGCGAACCCCCCTAGGAAACTTCTCCGTCACCTTACCTCTTTTACCCGTGCAAAAACCAGTTAGCCGCGAGCTTTTCGTTTTCACCAAGGACGACGGTGCCACCGGCCTCCATTGTCGCTGCCGCCCGTTCCTCGCCCCAAGCAGTGCCGCGCCCTCCTATTCCTCTTCGAGCACGCGCACACCCTTCCCTGCTCCTCCCTCAGCCTCGCCACACCGCCGCCGGGCCGCCAGACCGCGCCGCTGCCGGCCACAGGAAGCAGCGACGGGAGCACCAGGGGCGCCACGCCACCGGCGCCCGTCTACTCCGCCTCCAGTCCGGCCACCACCTCTAGCCCTCCCCTACAGGTACCAATCGGTCATAGGGCCCGTTCCCGGTGAGCTCCGGCGCTCGGACCGCCGCTGGCGGGGACCTATTCGCTTTGATTTGATTCTTTCTAGGGTGTAAACCAGAAACCAGGGACCCCGATGTAATTTTTGATAAATATGTCAAGGGTCCCTCTGTAAAGTTGGTTTAGGGTTTTGGCTGCAGCTTCAAAAATCCGTTAAAAATCGTAGAAAATTCGGAAAACTGTAAATCCAATTGTTTTGGATTTCTTGTTAGCAGATCTACAACTTTTATAAAAGTTGTATAAGGTTTTTCTGAGTAGTTTTTAAATGTAAATTCAAACTTAGTTTGAGGCATATTTGTTGTAGTTCAAAATGTACTCATGCAAATGAAATGAAATTTGGATATGTTGTTGTGTGCTCCATGTTCAGATCTGTGACCAAGTTTCACACATTTTTGTTGTGTAGAATTCTAGTTATGATTTTGGAAGATTTATGTTGGTTTAAGCTTGATGCTTTTTATAGTCCTCTCAAGATATAAATTCCTTAAGCACCAATGCACCCTAGGCTTTTGTCATGTTGTTAAGCACCTCTGGAAAAATAATGGTGATTTTAGGAGCCTGTTTGATTAGTGTTTGATATTTATGTTTGTGAAGGATGTTAAATTCATAACTTGAAAAATATGATGAATCCACTTGAATGTGTTGGTCTGGAGCTTAGTTTTGGCATATTGGAACTGTAGGAAAAATTTGAGGTCAAAAATATTAGTGGATTAATGAAGTTTATCTAGGCTGTATCTTGTCTTTTTCATTTAAATTAATATATAAATGATCTGGAGCTGAAAATTTATATTTAAGTTTATTTTAGTCATGTGCTGCTGTGGTAAAATTTTCATGCCAGTTGGAGTCTTATTTTAATTATTATGAATTAAGGATGAATGGCTAGTTAAAATGGATAAATAGATTTATATTTATCTTTTGTTTTGAATGGAAAGTATTTAAGTTTGTTGCTGTTTAAAATAATTTTAAGCACACCCCCATGCTGATGGTGAAGTTTATTAGTTTAATTTTCTTTGATATGCACACAATCACCATCAAAGTCATAGTTAGTTCATCATCATCCACCCCTTACTGCTAATGAAGTTTAATAATTTAATTTGCTTAGATGTGCATGCAATCACCATCAAAGTAAGAGTTACTTCACCATCACTCACCCATACCCTTAATGAAGTTTAGTAAGCTAATTTGTTTAAATATGCACACAATCCCCATCTAAATAGTCGTTATTTCACCCTCACCACACCCATAATGCTTTTGTGAGTTTTCTTAGTTGTGTAGATGAATATGACCAACAAGAGTTGGGTTTAATTGTAAAATCTCCCACCTTCACCTTAAGACTAATGCATATGCATAATGTGTAGATCTACCTGACGGGACATACACTCTCACTCAGGAGGAGGAGGGATCCGCTAGTGGTGAGCTGAATCAAGTTAGTGGGCAGCAAGACCTGGACCAAAGTCCAGAAGAGCCCAAGGCTAGTGTTGAGTCAGAGGAAGGCAAGCACCGGAGTCACATATAACCTTTTTGGATTAAATCTCATATCTTTTACCTTTTCAATATTTATGCTTTACTTTGTGCATTTAAGTTTCAGGAGTTGTTTGAAACCTAGATGCATGATCCTTAGGTCTCCTATGCTCTTTTACTAGTATGTTAGGAACGCTAGTGCCATGCTCTAAGGATACAGTACAAGTCGAGTAATGACTCATTGCTCGCGAGATATGAATGCTTATGTTGGAATCATAAGTTGGTTAAATTGACTCGCTCATGTGGTAAGAGCAATGGATTCGGTCTCGACTGAGTAGCATGGTGCCGGTCTAAGCTATTGAACGTACCAAGTGCTTGTCGGGAATGGGACCGGTAAGCCTAGTACCTAATGAACCAGTGCGGGGACTTTATCGCTACTAATCTTGAGATGCGTCTCCCGGTTTGATTCCGGTAGTGCAAGTGTGAGTCTGGACGTGCTGTGTGAGGGCGTTCCAGTAACCTTGTACTTAGGATTGTGGCACCTGTCCCTAATCTGGGGAGTGACAGGAACCGCCTGGTCGGGGTAGACCCCGCATTTGTTTTTCTTTGGATTCTTGGGGTCTACCTTCTTCCGTGTATCTTAGGTTTACCTTGCAAGGATATAAATCGGTCGATCGTTGGCCACTCGCCGTTATCTGAGTCGGCTTGACCACTGGCTACCCCATGTTTATTTATGAAACACTTTGGATTAATATTGTTGATTGATTAATCTTGTTTGCACAACCATGCTTGTTTAGCTAGGTGCTTACTTAGAATGGTTAACATACTAGAACTTGAGCTAAAATTTGAAAGTCAGGATCAACTCTTAGATGCTTTTGGCAAAACAAACCCACCAGCCAAAAAGCCTTGCATGTCTAGCTGTTTCTTTTATTTTGACGGGTCAGTCTTGCTGGGTATTAGAATACTCAGCCTTGCTTAATTTGTTGTTTTCAGGTAACCCCGTTTGGCCTGGTGCTATTCCAGAGAGATGGGAGATTGAATGGGAGAACGATGATGAGGAATGATATACTTGGATGACCTTCCTTGTGTATCGCACACTAGTTTTATTTTCCGTTGTTTAAACTCTGAACCATGTTTACTTTCTTGTACGAAAAACCTGGTTTGTAATATTAAGTACTTATGGACTTTTATGTAATGTATTGATGTACTCTGGTCCCGCCTTCGTGTGGGCTTTGCGCATATGCTCGATCCTGTATTAGTGATTCACCGGGCATGACCCGGCAGAGGTGATAAAATAGCTCCTGGTTATCGCTTATGAGCCACGTGGACCGGCTTAGGTGATAATCTGAATTTATTTTGGGCGGTTCTATCACAGCTGGTACCAGAGCATGAATATGCACCAGAGTATTAAAAATACCTTAATAAATTTGTTTTTGGAATAAAATTTGCCAAGATTAATAATCTTGCTAAGTGAGTAGGACGTTAAGGTCTTAACTAGTCCGAGAGGCCCTAGAGGGAAAAAAATTTTTGGGTTCTTTCAGGTGGCTAGTACTCTATGGTGTATTTATACTAACTTCCAGCACATTTTATTCCTATCAAAACTTACTTTCATGCACAACCTTACTAGACAGCACGTTTTGCCATACGTGCTCGTGCCACGGGAATGTCCGTGAGGGATGGATGGGACCTATTCCACTGGGAACCCACCTCACGTCTGTGTCTAGCCATGTTTTGCCATACATGTGCGATCCCGCAATAGGCGGAAAGGATAACTCCATTCAAACGGAGGTGTTCGAGGTTGGACGCTGTCCATGCAGCGGCTTTACGCATGGATGCCGTTTCTATAAGTGAACGGTAATGAATGTGGACGCTTTTGTGAGTGCTGGCACAAAAGGTCTTGAATATCTGTGATTTTCTGCAGGTACACTAACCACGGTTGTTAGGTACGGTAATTAAGAAACGAATAGCTTCCGACTAGCTATTATAGGGAGAGACGTACATGTATGCCTTGCCACCGGCACTAACTTCGTTGTTAAGCTTAAACACTTTGTGAGGATGATTAGGACGCTTTTTGCATCATGTAAAAACTACCGAACCAAAACTGAACTTAAATCATGTGTTGCTTGGTCTCTACTTAATTCATGTTTCTTAAGGACCAATCATGCTAGTTTGATGCTTTGATGTGGTGTTAAGCAAAAATTGTAACTAGATGCTGTCCAAATTTTTCTAAGGATTATCTAGAAAATTTATGGCTAGGTGTTCTTTATGGAAATTGTTCATCACTTAGTTAAACTTGCTCTCTGAATTTTTCATGATTTTTGGATGCTTAAAACTGAAGTTATGATCAAATTTGCTAGACAAGGTCATGCTGAAATGCTGTCAAATTCCTAAGTTAGTATGAAAACTCAAAAATTTACATATAGTTCCTAAATGATTATGACCAGAGAATCTATAGCAAAAATGTTCATTATTTAGCATAGATTATGCTGTAAAAATTTCATGGTAATTGGGTACTCAGTTTTTGAGTTATGATCTTTTTAGTGAAGGTCTGCCCTGCTGAAATTTCTGGGCGACAGCACTCTGAAAATGGATCTTTTATGCCCTTTTCCAATCTGATTTCGTTCGACCTTTGAATACCAAAAAGGTGAGTTATAATGTTATAGAGTTGCTGACAAAAATTCAGAATTTTTGGGTAAGCAGAATTTCAGTTATGCTAATTTTAGTAACTGCATGTCTGCTGAATTTTCTGGGCGACGGCCAACTGAATTTTGGTCCAACTGCCTATCTTCCCATCAGTTATAGCCCAGACTCATAATACCAATCTTGTGCCCAATCACCTAAGAGACAATCTGGTAAGCTTTGAGGATCCTTTGTCTAATCGTTTTGAGACACTGTTGTTTTCCTACACTTTTGTGTTTTTGCTTATGCTACAAAGTTCAAGCATGGATCAAACTGTCTTCATCAACTTTTGTATGGTTATGTGACTTGGATCACTGACCTCGCTCTTGATCTAATCATCCCTCCCAATGCATCTTGGCTATTCCCTTCTACCTTGGAATTTTGGCCTTGGGACAAAGAAGACTACACTTTGCCAAGGCGATACAAAGTATTCCACCATTGCAAAAGATCTTGAGGATATAAATGGCCTGAGCTTAGACTCCAAAGTTGATTGATCATGAAGAAGAGTAAAGAGAAATAAAAGAACAATACACTAGTTAGATCATCTCCAAGAGTTTGCCAATTTTTACTTGGCAAATCTGGTGTTTTGCCAACTTCTAAAAAGATATGCCAAGTAAAAAAAAGTTCATCTCCAACAGTTTAGCATAATTCACTAGACAAATCTAGATTTAACTTACATTAGGAACCCTGAGAGAGAAATAAAAATATGTTTCTACCCTTCCACCTCTTAAAACTTAAATCAGGAACCTGAAAAAAACAAAATTATTATTATACCCTTCCACCTCTTCTGTTACGCAAGGATGCGCCGCGGATAGTTGCGCGCATATATGTGCGCGCGGAGGGGAGGGATGCCAAGTTGTTTTGCCAAAATGTTGGAGGTTAATTTTTTTATGTTTTGCCAAAATTAGATGGATGCCAAACTAAGATAGCAAACTGTTGGAGTTGCTCTTAGCCGTTGCATTTATTCTTGGTTTTTGCCATCAATGTAATAGGCTAACCTTGTGATAAGTATTCTTGGAATGTGTTCAGTTGTCACCCTATGGTTATGGGAGCATGGCCCAAACACTTGGTACTAGATGTAATAATTTGATAGGTGTGAACTTTCAGCAGAAAAATCATAATGAAATTTTTAATCTAGTTTCCTTTTATTTTTGGGCAGTGCACTGAACACCAAAGTGGTTTAGAATTTCATACTCTGTATGCTCGTAAAATTTCAGCATTATTGCAGTTTTGAGCTGAGAGTTATGGAATTTTTAGTGACCCTCGGCCTGCTGTCCAACAGCCATGACATCAAAGCGATATCTGAATTTTCCGGGCATGTTAGCCTCAGATTTTGACTCTAAGTTGAATACTAAAGTTGTAGCTTACAAAGGATTCTACCTATTACCCAAAAAAGAGAGTTTTTGTTTAGATATTTTGGGAGATATGAAATTTTGAAGTTGCTGTCCAGAAAGTGGACATAATCTATGCAAGTTCAATTAATCCTCATTTCACTTATCTTGGTCACCTAAAATGAGAGAAACAATTTCCTCTGACAAGCCAAATGAAGCTCAAACGTACTCTTCTTGTTACATCTACACACTTCTTCTGGCTAGAAATGTTGATACACTTGATTTCTTCTTCTTGACACTGATATCTATGCCGATGAACTAGATGGCCCAACACAAGACCATCTTGTATATCTCCGAACAGATGGTTGAAATCAACTTACCCACACATGGCTCCTTTACTCTTTATATTGCCACCCCAGAAATGCATAAGCTCTTGTGCATTCTCGATGGCTGAGTTTCTTGACAATCTTTGGACTAGTTTTGCCAGAAAATATAATACTAGATCAGAGCTCAATCATCTAAAGGATCTTCCGCTAAATGTTGATAGGCTTGAGACCTTTTGCTTTTAATGTTACAACTGTTTAACTCTCTGATCAGAAGTCTATTTTATCAAGCCGCACACTGCACAAATACTCTTACCTAAAGGGTGCTCCAAAAATCTATCAATCTGAGTCTTCCTGCAGTTCTCTCACAACATGGATAATAAGAGAAGTTGTAGAAAATCTATAAGACAAGCTGATGTAAGAATTACACACCATTCTTTGGGTGTAGTTTGCAAGATATGGTTAAAATGACACTGCTATGAATGCTGGAAATAAAATCCGGACAGCCGGTAGTAACAATTAAGTTTCCACCCCTACCTTTTCTCTTTTAATTCCTAATCTCGGGACGAGATTTCTTTTAAGGGGGTAGACTGTAACACCCAGGTGTTTAGTAAGGATAAACACCTCAATTAGTTGTGTTAATCAAGATTAATTAGTCTCTAAGCATGTTTGGAAAGTTTGTGAACACTTTTGCACTGAAACCCTTGGTCAAAGACACAATTCTTGGTCAAATCCCTAGAGCTTCAAAAGGCTGATTCGGTTTTCTTGCGCGTTCTCCAAATTTTACTATAGAAGTTCAAAATCGGCCAATATAAAAGTTTTTCCTTATCTCCGGGAACACATTTTTCATAATTGGCGGACATTCAAATTTTGAGCGGAAGTTCGCTTAAATTTGAGTTGAACACGCTGTGCACAGTAATTCCGGGCCGAGAAAAACTAAAAGTTCAACGCGTTTTCCCACAAATCTGTTCACCAAAACATATGACGCCCTTTGGGAAAGTTGTAGGTCTATAGCTCCTCTACAACTTTTATTTTTGGAGATTTTTCACTTAGTTGGCACTTTTGAAAGTTGTGCAATTTCGAAAGGGGTCACTGTGAAATAAAACTGTGCCCTGCGCCGGTGCTCGCGCGTTCCCGCGCACGCCAGAGCTTCGTCACGCCGCGCCAGCCGCGTGTCGCGCGTCCGTCGCGCCGACGTACGGAGTCGTCTCGGCTTCTCCGCTCGTGGGGCCAGGCCCAGCCACGTCTGCCCCAGTCCCACGACCATGAACACGCGCCACACCCCGCGGACGCCAAGTCCTGGCCGCGCCACGTGCCAGGCCGTTCTCGTGCCACCCGCGTGAGTCGCATGCATGCCGCGCCTTTTGAAGCCGCCGCGGCCGCGAACCCCCTCTAGGAAGCTTCTCCGTCACCTTACCTCTTTTACCCGTGCAAAAACTAGTTAGCCGCGAGCTTTTCGTTTTCACCGAGGACGACGGCGCCGCCGGCCTCCATTGTCACCGCCGCTCGTTCCTCGCCCCCAAGCAGTGCCGCGCCCTCCTCTTCCTCTTCAAGCACGCACACACCCTTCCCTGCTCCTCCCTCAGCCTCGCCACACCGCCGCCGGGCCGCCAGACCGCGCCGGTGCCGGCCACAGGCAGCAGCAGCGGGAGCACCAGGGGCGCCACGCCGCCGGCACCCGTCTACTCCGCCTCTAGTCCGGCCACCACCTCTAGCCCTCCCCTACAGGTACCAATCGGTCATAGGGCCCGTTCCCGGCGAGCTCCGACGACCGGACTATAACACCCTAAAATTCCATCACTAAAACTTGCTTAAGCAACATAGTGTATTAGGATTAGTCTTAAGGACTTAATTAAATTGCTAATTAATTTGAGCTCTAAAGTAATTAAATTTAATTTAAATAATTTAGAATCAACAAGTGCTTGTGCATCATTATTTGGCTTTGCATGGTGTTTATGAGTGTTGATGTGAAGTTTTAAAAGTTTATAAAATAATTTGAAAGTTTGGAAAAGTTTGAAATGAATTTGAGTTTAAAAAGGATTTGAATAAAAGAGTTTGAAAAAAAGAAAAGAAAAAAAACAAACCTAACTCTTTCTTTACCCTTCCTCCCTTTCAGCCCGAGCAGCCCAGCAGCCGGCCCAACTTCTCCCCGCGGCCCGCTCTGCTCCTCCCCCTCTCTTCTCTCTCTGCCCAGCGGACCCCACCTATCGACACCGTCTCCTTCCTCGCGCCGCGCTCCCCTGCTTCACCGCCGCAGTTCCAGCCACCTTGCCCCGCGCCCCCTTGCCTCCCCTTCCATCCTCAAGCCGCAATTAAAGGCAGTAAAGCCCGCGGACCACGACGCCATCAAATCCCTTCCGTTTCCCCCTTCTCCTTGCCTCCTTTATGCCCCGGATGTGCCGCCGGACATCAATGGAAAGTGCCGCCGCCGGAGCTCCTCCTTCCGCTTCCCCTTCCCCTCTCTGGCCATATATAAACCTGTGCACGAGCTCTCGCTTCTCCCTTTGCTCAAACGCGCCTCCTCCTCACGCACACACACGCCTCAACTCCCACACAGCTCCGCCGCCTCTGCTCTTCACCGCCGCCAGAGAAATCATCGACGGTGAAGTACTCGAGCCCCTTCCCTCTTCTCCTCTGTGCACGAGGCTCACCGCTCTCTCCCTCTTTTTGCTCCAGGGGCACATCTTCGTCACGAGATCGAGCCGCGCCCTGTCCTCGTCCGCCGGAGTGCCGCCCGAGCTCGTCGCCGTTGTCGAACTTCTGCATCACCACCCCTTCTTCACCAGTAGCCTCGTTCGACTCGTCTCTGCGCGATGAGCAACTTCGCCCCGCCTTTTTCCTCCTTTTTCGAGCACCGTAGCCCCGGCACATGCTCGCCGGAGTAGCTGCGCCGCCCCCTTCCGGTGCCGGCCGCCGTGGATGCCCGTGCTCCTCTCCCTGGTGCCTGGCCGGATGCGCAAGCTCCCCCGCTTCGCGTAGCACCTGCCCGCACTCGAAACGGTGGCCGGGAACGCTCTCCCGAGCCCACGCCAGCTAGGCGCCGCCGCGCATCTTCACCTTCCGGCGAAACCCGCCGCCGCTTCCCGCTCGCACGCCACCGAGGCCGTCAGATCGTGGATCAACGGCTCTGATCCGCCGCAGCCCCGGGTCAAACGGGCCGTAACGGTCAGCGCCTAGTGTTTTTCTTTAAGAGCCCCTGAGTTTTCTTCGTTTCGCAAGCCGGTCCTTCCACCATCGAAAACCTTTACAGTTAGGTCCTTCCTTTTATAATCTAGCCCCTGTTTTCTCTGGAAAATAGCACCCGAGGTCCTTTCTACCCTTTTTCACATATAAGCCCCTCTGTTTATATGTATAATTACGTTTTAAGTCCCTGGTTTCTTTCAAATAAGCCCAGAGAGCCTAGTTTTCTTTCAGAAAAGTCCCTATGTTTTGTTTTAATCATAACTTTCATGTTTTAACTCTGTTTTTCGCGTATAATATATCAAAATGATCGTATCAGTGAGTAGAACCTTTTTATCAGTGTGTTCTTAGCATATAGCATTGTTTGGTGTACTGTTTTATTTATTTATTATATGTTCATGCTTGTGCGTAGATATCGTGCCTGTTTCAACTGAGCACCCTGTCGGAGAAGATCAAGAAGAACCTTTCTTCGAAGAAGAGGATCCCCAGTTTGTCGAGGAAGGCAAGTGGACTTCCCTATCTGCATTTTCCTCTTTGTCCTATATAACTGCATATTTAAATAATATTTACTTTTATTTGTTGCTATGCATAAATTGATGGGAAAACCACCTTTTTAAGGACATGACTAGAGTTTTACCCCTATCACCTTGATCAACCCTTTTTAAATAATGTTTTGGGTAGATGAATGCTTACTTGCTATACATGGGTTGGTTAGAAGAGGTTTTATGATAAAGACTTTCATGCTTATGAAATGTTGGTTATGTTTAAAGACAAGAACACTAAGATTTAATTGAACATGGAGAACCACCCAAGAAAATAGTACAACCACAGCCCATATGGCTCTGGCTTAGCCAATTAATTAGGTGTGTGGATGAACTGATGACCTTATCCGAAAGGGGCAGAGGGGGATCGGGGTTGCAGGGGTATAGCCCGGTTCTTTTGGGGTAGCAGCCTTTGCTAAGGTGCTGACCATTAGGGAGGGTTATGGTCCGCCCTGGTCTGTAACTATGCGGGTCGTTGGTCTTTTGCATGCCTTTGTAAAGGCTTCGTAGTGGACCCCTAGCCACTCACCTCGGCAGTGTTTAAGGGTCTAGCTAACCCGGGCAACATGGGGAACACGAGCTGTGGGTAAAGTGTACAACCTCTGCAGAGTTAAAACTGATCGATCAGCCGTGCTCACGGTTAAGAGCGGCTTGGACCCTCACATGATAATTAAACTTAAAGATGAATTCAAATTGTGGTTCCTTATGGTTTTGAGATATGGTTACAAATGCTTAATCTTTGGGGTTGGTATAAACTTACACTTAGTAATAGACTTGCTAATAAAACTTGACCAATGTTAAAATGCTAACCGCTGTAAACCCCTAGCCTATCCTTGATAGCCTTGCATGTTTTCCCCCACTTGCTGAGCTCCAACCATAAGAGTGCTCACCCTTGCTTACTGCTGTTCAGATGAGAACAATGGTGAGGAGTACTTCAGCGACTTTGAGGAGTTCTGAGGCATGCGATCCCCTAGTAATGTGCCTGTGGAAGCTGAAGATGAAGTCGTTCGTCTAGTTATCGTTTGTTTTATTGGACCTTCGTGTCCACTGCCTGAGTGTAATAATGGATAGTGTAATGGTTTAACTCTTGTACATTTGGTTACAGTTTATGGTATTACACTCTTTTGTCTATCGTATGTGTGTAACTTGATCCTGGCTCACATATGAGACGCATTTGGTTTCTCTACGGAAATCAGGTGTGACAAAGTGGTATCAGAGCAGTAATGACTGTAGGACGCAGCCTTAAGTTAGAAATGGTCGAAAATTAAGGATTCATGATCTAGAAAGCCATGTCAACATGCAAAATTTATTTAATTATGTATAAAAACTAATTTATTCAGTTTTCTTTTATTTAAATGCTATCATTTTGTTTTATCTATGCTGAGTCTCCTTTTTGCTTATCAGATGGCCAGAACCAAGAACACGCACGCAAGAGCACCGGTGGCCGTGTCCCCACTGGTCAGTTGGCACCCCGCTACCCACGGGTTGTGCCAAAGGAGCAGCCTGAGGTTCAGGTGGAAGATGAGGTTGAGGAGGATCCAGAAGAGAGGATACTAGAGGATGACGTCGAAGATCACCGTGGGATACCGTAGCTATATGACGGCACCTACTTGGAAGTGGATGCCGATGGAGACATGGTGATACCGCCAGCTGCCCCTGATGCTCCTCCGTCACCACCAGCGGATCTTGTGCAGGATGCTCCTGCACAGGAGGTTGCTGGAGGGGATCCAGACGATTCTGGGGATGATAGCAGTGACAACAACAGTGGTGATAGCAGCAATGGAGATGGCAGTGAGGATGATGATGATGGTAGTAATGACAACGACGAGACTAAAGACGAGGGGGATAACAGTGCTGTGAATAATAATCAGGTGGATGAAGACCCTCGCTTCCATGGAGCGACATATCACTATCACAATGTCGAGGAGGTTGAGGGATAGTTTGTAGTCTTACTGGAGGAGACCCTGCAGCACCTTGACTTCACAGCGAGGCCCCTCTATGTCACCAAGCACTATACGGAGCCTGGTTTGGAGGATTACTATACCACTGAGGTTCACGTCCGTGTGCCTCTTCGTGGAGGTGTCGGACACTGTGTTCATTCTTCACACTTCAGCTCAGCTCCTATGACAGTGGAGGCTGCTTCGGTGAACGATGCTGCAAGGAGGGCCCTGTGGTCCATCAGTAACAGATATCGTGAGCGTCTGCGCAACTCCGACTTCCGCCATGTCCTCAGTCGTCCTAGAGGCAGCGCGAACACTGTTGTTCCCATGGGGAATAACAGAGATGGTCGCATGGATATCCTGGCCCATGTTGCTTCAGCACTCAACACGAACTTGGAAGGTTCTTACGACGAGGTGGATCGTCTCCATGATCAGCTCCAGAGGGCACAGGCGCGGATTGCTCAGCTGGAGGCGCAGGTTGCTGGGCGACGTCCTCCGGAGGAGGAAGCACCCTTCTGTCCTCTGGAGTCTCCGCCTCGCAAGAGGACTCGCTATGGTACCGACGAGGCTACTACCAGCGTGCAGCAGGAGTAGGGATTAGAAGACACACGTTTACTTTGTCATCGATAGAACGTTCCTGTGAGGACGATTCTTGTAATAATGGTTGTTGCTTGAAAACTTGGTTGTTTCAGTTCTTTGTTTGAGTGTGTTGTTTTGTGGAGTGATGGCCACAAAGCAACGAGAACAAAATCATTCAGTTAATAAAGGGTTGGGTTATCCTTATCTGTGATGTTTCTTTATCAAGTCTGGATGATACAAAATCTGTTCATGCAACTCTCTGACAGAGCAGTCAAGTTTGAATTTTATCTTGAGCTACAGAACTCCGTTTGATGTGAAACTAGTTGGGTTAGTTCACAAATTTTATGAGTAAATTTTTGGTAAAAATTAAGCAATAATGAATAAGTATTCACAGAGTTATGAACAAAACTTGGGGGATGTCAGAAACTGTAAAACTCTGCTGACACAGTTATCTTGTTTATTTTATATCTCAAGTTATATATCTCCAATTGAGACGAAACCAGTTGGGTTGGCTTTGAAATTTCATACTGCATACACTGATTAATTTTCATAATTTTTCGACAACATCACTGGGAGTTACACGTGATTTATTGGGACTAACAGAATCTGTTCAAGTTAAAAAAAATTCAAGCATCCTTATCCATTGAGTTTACTCTTCATGCATCATTTGTGCTTATCTGAAATACATTTCTCTAACAATCAGATGGTACAAACTAGGTCAGGAGGAGGACAAGACGTTCCGCTAGTGATTCGTGTTGATATAGCTAATCAACAAGCTCAAGCACCACCACCTCCACCCCCACTACTTAACCAAATGGATCCGGCTATGCTGCACTTCATTACCACCCAAACCCAGCTGTTGCAGAACCTCACTGCTACAGTCCAAAACCTTTAAGCTCAACAACAAAACCAGCCAGCACCACCTCCCCCGCCTCACCCACAGCCGAGGGACAAACATAAGGAGTTTATGAGCCACAACCCTCCGACCTATTCCCACTCCACTGATCCGTTGGATGCTGATGATTGGTTGAAGACGGTTACCAAGAAGCTTGAGATTGTTCAATGCACTGATAGAGAGATGGTCCTGTATGCTGCTAGCAGACTGACAGGGCAGGCTGGTGATTGGTGGGATGCATATTCGACTGCACATCCTAACAGAAACAATATTACTTGGCAGGAGTTCCGGGATAATTTCCGTACATATCACATTCCTTCGGGAGTGATCAAGCTTAAGCAGAAGGAATTTCTGGCACTGAAACAAGGGAATATGTCTGTCACTGAGTACCTTGACAAGTTCACTCACTTGTCTCGTTATGCTCATGAGGAAGTTAACACTGATCCAAAGAGGCAGGAAAGATTTCTGGATGGCTTGATTGGGCCACTTAACTACCAACTACAAAGCCATACATTCTCTGATTTCCAGACATTGCTCAATAAAGCTATTGGACTGGAGAGTAAGAGGAAGGAACTGGGTGAGCAAAAATGCAAGTTCCAATCTCATGGGCAATCTAGCAGTAACACTCGTCCTCGCTACAGTTCACAGCAGGGCTCATCATAGTATCGTTCTGGTGGTCAAGGAGGAAAATATCCTCAGAATCTGCAGTTGCAGCGTTCATTTCAACCACAGCGCTTCAACCCTCAGACACCACGAACTCCCTCTCCTCAGCAGAATCGCTCTAACAATGGTTCTGGGGCACCTGTCAGAAACACCACTCCTGTTCAGCCCAGTGGATGTTTCTAGTGTGGTGAGCTGGGACATTATGCTAACAATTGTCCCAAAAGAGGGATGCAGACTCCTCAGAAGGATAATGGCCAGAGGCCTGGACAGTCATCATCTCAGCCCCACACTCCACAAGCTCCTAACAAGAAAGGCCAGCAAAACTATATGCGTGGCCGAGTGAATCATGTATCAGTAGAGCAAGCCCAGAATGACTCCGGCGTTGTATTGGGTACGTTTCCCATCAACTCTATACCTACTACAGTTTTATTTGATTCGAGAGCATCACATTCATTTGTAACTGATCAATTTGTGGCAAAACATAACATATCTATGAGTCCTATGAAGACACCATTGATAGTTTGTTCCCCGGGAGGTGAAATGAAAACTGGTCACATATGCCCACAATTGAATATTAATATCATGGGAGTAGACTTTTTGGCTAACCTAGTGGTCTTAAAGTCATGGGGAATAGATGTGATCTTAGGTATGGATTGGTTACAGAAATATGATGGAGTGATACAGTGCCGTAAGAAGTCAGTGTTGTTAACCAGTCCACAAGGAGAAAGAATAGAATATGTGGGTACCCCCTCATCTAATAGTGGCACTGTGAATTCAGTTGAAGGCAAGACCTTGGAAGATATAAAAGTAGTAAATGAATATCCTGATGTGTTTCCAGATGATTTGCCAGGTATGCCACCTGACCGTGACATTGAATTCAGTATTGAACTTATACCTGGTATTGCTCCTATATCAAAAAGACCATATAGAATGGATGTTAAAGACTTAGCTGAACTAAAGAAACAAATAGAAGAATTACTCAGTAAAGGGTTTATCCGTCCTAGTTCTTCACCATGGGGAGCCCCCACTCTCTTCGTGGATAAAAAGGATGGATCTAGGAGGTTGTGTATAGATTATCGATCTCTTAATGAAGTTACCATCAAGAACAAATACCCTTTACCCCGGATCGAGGATTTGTTCGATCAAATGAGAGGAGCAAAAGTTTTCTCTAAGATAGATCTCCGATCGGGTTACCATCAGTTAAAAATCCGAATGGAGGATATTCCAAAGACGGCATTTACGTCTAGGTATGGGTTGTATGAGTTCACTGTGATGTCATTTGGCTTGACCAACGCTCCAGCATACTTCATGTACTTGATGAACAAAGTGTTTATGGAGTATCTTGATAAATTCGTCGTGGTATTCATTGATGATATTCTGGTGTTTTCTCGGAGTGAGGAAGAACATGAGGAGCACTTGAGACTTGTATTGCAGAAGCTTCGGGAACATCAACTTTATGCCAAGTTTAGCAAGTGTGATTTCTGGTTAAAGGGGGTCTCCTTTCTCGGACACATCATCACTGATGGTGGGATTGCAGTGGATCCAAGCAAAGCCCGGGATGTGTTGAACTGGAGTCCGCCTAAGAATGTACCGGAGATCAGAAGTTTCCTAGGACTTGCAGGATACTATCGTAGATTTATCGAGGGATTCTCGAAGATTGTGAAACCTCTTACAACATTACTAGAGAAGGGTAAAGAGTTTAAGTGGGATGACAAGTGTCAAGCTAGTTTTGAGGAATTGAAGAAAAGATTGACCACAGCTCCTGTGTTGATAATGCCGGATATACACAAAGGGTTTGATGTGTATTGTGATGCTTCTCGGCAAGGATTAGGTTGTGTGTTGATGCAGGAAGGAAAGGTCGTAGCATATGCTTCGAGACAGTTAAGGAAACATGAGCAGAACTATCCTACTCATGATCTCGAGTTAGCTGCAGTTAAGCATGCTCTCAAAATCTGGAGGCATTACATGATTGGAAATAAGTATCAGATTTTCACAGATCATAAGAGTCTGAAGTATATCTTTACACAGAAGGATCTTAATCTAAGGCAACGAAGATGGTTAGAATTAATCAAGGATTATGATCTGGATATTCAGTATCACCCTGGTAAAGCAAATGTTGTAGCAGACGCATTGAGTCGGAAGAATCAGACCAATATGCTGATAGGTCGTTTGATGCCTCAGGAGTTGTGTTGGGAAATGACACAGCTTAACTTGGGAATAGTTGCTCAGAATGAAACCTTAACGTTGCAAATTGAGTCGACACTTGAGCAGGAGATTAGAAAAGGGCAATTAACAGATGAAAAGATTATGGGATACAAGAAATTGATAAAGATGGGTAAAGTTCTAGAATTCAGGGAAGATGGACAAGGAACTGTGTGGTTCAAGAACATAATTTATGTACCCGAGATTAAAGAGCTGTGAGAAACCATATTGAAAGAAGCACACGATTCAGCTTATTCAATTCATCCTGGAAGTACTAAGATGTACCAAGATTTAAAACAAAGGTATTGGTGGTATGGGATGAAAAAGGATGTAGCAGCTCATGTAGCTTTGTGTGACACATGTCAAAGAGTAAAAGCCGAGTATCAAAGACCAGCAGGGTTGCTTCAACCTTTGAAGATACCTGAGTGGAAATGGGAAGAGATTGGCATGGATTTCATTGTGGGTCTACCTCGTACACGTGATGGGTATGACTCTATATGGGTTATTGTAGATCGATTAACCAAGGTAGCACACTTTATACCAGTAAAGACGACCTACACTAGGGTCAAGTTGGCAGAGCTATATAATTCAAGAATAGTGTGTTTACATGGAGTTCCGAAGAAGATAGTGTCAGATCGAGGCACTCAGTTCACTTCACGGTTTTGGCAGAAGTTACATGAATCGATGGACACAAAGTTAAATTTCAGTTCAGCATATCACCCTCAAACAGATGGACAAACAGAAAGAACAAATCAGATCCTTGAGGATATGTTAAGAGCTTGTGCTTTGAAGCATGGAGGTAGCTGGGATAAGAGTTTGCCTTATGCAGAGTTTGTTTATAATAACAGCTATCAGTCTAGCATTAAAATGGCTCCTTTTGAAGCTTTGTATGGAAGAAAATGCAGAACACTTTTGTTTTGGAATCAGACTGGAGAGAGTCAACTCTTTGGACTAGATAGTATAAGAGAAGCAGAAAAGTAGGTTGAGATAATTCGGGAAAATCTCAAAGCAGCACAATCACGACAGAAGAGTTATGCTGATCCTCGTAGAAGAGAAGTGGTATTGGAAGTGGGTGACTATGCATATCTTAGAGTGTCAAATATCCGAGGTCTTCGAAGGTTTAATGTTAGAGGGAAGTTGTCACCTCATTTTATTGGACCTTTTAAGATCTTGGAAAGGAGAGGAGAGGTAGCTTACCAGCTGGAGCTGCCAGCACAGTTGTCAGGAGTTCATGATGTGTTTCATGTATCACAGTTAAAGAAGTGCACAAGTGAGGTCAGAATAGAACCAGTACAACTGGAAGATAGTGAGATGGAGAAAGATTTGACTTATAAAGAATATCCTGTCAAAATCTTAGATACCTCAGAAAGGGTTACTCGGAGCAAAGTCATCAGAATGTGTAAAGTACAGTGGAGTCACCATACAGAGGAAGAGGCAACCTAGGAAAGAGAGGATGAACTCATGGAAGACTTTCCTCAGCTGTTCTCTAATCCTTCTGAATCTCGGGATGAGATTCTCTTTAAGGGGGTAGGATTTGTAACACCCTAAAATTCCATCACTAAAACTTGCTTAAGCAACATAGTGTATTAGGATTAGTCTTAAGGACTTAACTAAATTGCTAATTAATTTGAGCTCTAAAGTAATTAAATTTAATTTAAATAATTTTGAATCAACAAGTGCTTGTGCATCATTATTTGGCTTTACATGGTGTTTATGAGTGTTGATGTGAAGTTTTAAAAGTTTATAAAATAATTTGAAAGTTTGGAAAAGTTTGAAATGAATTTGAGTTTAAAAAGGATTTGAATAAAAGAGTTTGAAAAAAGAAAAGAAAAAAAACAAACCTAACTCTTTCTTTACCCTTCCTCCCTTTCAGCCCGAGCAGCCCAGCAGCCGGCCCAACTTCTCCCCGCGGCCCGCTCTGCTCCTCCCCCTCTCTTCTCTCTCTGCCCAGCGGACCCCACCTGTCGGCACCGTCTCCTTCCTCGCGCCGCGCTCCCCTGCTTCACCGCCGCAGTTCCCGCCGCCTTGCCCCGCGCCCCCTTGCCTCCCCTTCCATCCTCAAGCCGCAATTAAAGGCAGTAAAGCCCGCGGACCACGACGCCATCAAACCCCTTCTGTTTCCCCCTTCTCCTTGCCTCCTTTATGCCCCGGATGTGCCGCCGGCCATCAATGGCAAATGCCGCCGCCGGAGCTCCTCCTTCCGCTTCCCCTTCCCCTCTCTGGCCATATATAAACCTGTACACGAGCTCTCGCTTCTCCCTTTGCTCAAACGCACCTCCTCCTCACGCACACACACGCCTCAACTCCCACACAGCTCCGCCACCTCTGCTCTTCACCGCCGCCGGAGAAATCGTCGACGGTGAAGTACTCGGGCCCCTTCCCTCTTCTCCTCTGTGCACGAGGCTCACCGCTCTCTCCCTCTTTTTGCTCCAGGGGCACATCTTCGTGACGGGATCGAGCCGCGCCCTATCCTCGTCCACCGGAGCGCCGCCCGAGCTCGCCGCCGTTGTCGAACTTCTGCATCACCACCCCTTCTTCACCAGTAGCCTCGTTCAACTCATCTCTGAGCGGTGAGCAACTTTACCCCACCTTTTTCCTCCTTTTTCGAGCACCGTAGCCCCGGCACATGCTCGCCGGAGTAGCCGCGCCGCCCCCTTCCGATGCCGGCCGCCGTGGATGCCCGTGCTCCTCTCCCTGGTGCCTGGCCGGATGCGCAAGCTCCCCCGCTTCGCGTAGCACCTGCCCGCACTTGAAACGGTGGCTGGGAATGCTCTCCCGAGCCCACGCCGGCGAGGTGCTGCCATGTGCCGCCGCGCATCTTTACCCTCCGGCGAAACCCGCCGCCGCTTCCCGCTCGCACGCCACCGAGGCCGTCAGATCGTGGATCAACGGCTCTGATCCACCGCAGCCCTGGGTCAAATGGGCCGTAGCGGTCAGCGCCCGGTGTTTTTCTTTAAGAGCCCCTAAATTTTCTTCGTTTCGCAAGCCGGTCCTTCCACCATCGAAAACCTTTACAGTTAGGTCCTCCTTTTATAATCTAGCCCCTGTTTTCTCTGGAAAATAGCACCCGAGGTCCTTTCTACCCTTTTTCACATATTAGCCCCTCTGTTTATATGTATAATTACATTTTAAGTCCCAGGTTTCTTTCAAATAAGCCCAGAGAGCCTAGTTTTCTTTCAGAAAAGCCCCTGTGTTTTGTTTTAATCATAACTTTCATGTTTTAACTCCGTTTTTCGCGTATAATATATCAAAATGATCGTATCAGTGAGTAGAACCTATTTATCAGCGTGTTCTTAGCATATAGCATTGTTTGGTGTACTGTTTTATTTATTTATTGTATGTTTATGCTTGTGCATAGATATCGTGCCTGTTTCAACTGAGCACCCTGTCGGAGTAGATCAACAAGAACCTTTCTTCGAAGAAGAGGATCCCCAGTTTGTAGAGGAAGGCAAGTGGACTTCCCTCTCTGCATTTTCCTCTTTGTCCTATATAACTGCATATTTAAATAATATTTACTTTTATTTGTTGCTATGCATAAATTGATGGGAAAACCACCTTTTTAAGGACATGACTAGAGTTTTACCCCTATCACCTTGATCAACCCTTTTTAAATAATGTTTTGGGTAGATGAATGCTTAGTTGCTATACATGGGTTGGTTAGAAGAGGTTTTATGATAAAGACTTTCATGCTTATGAAATGTTGGTTATGTTTAAAGACAAGAACACTAAGATTTAATTGGAACATGGAGAACCACCCAAGAAAACAGTACAACCACAGTCCATATGGCTCTGGCTTAGCCAATTAATTAGGTGTGTGGATGAACTGATGACCTTATCTGAAAGGGGCAGAGGGGGATCGGGGTTGCAGGGGTATAGCCCGGTTCTTTTGGGGTAGCAGCCTTCGCTAAGGTGCTGACCATTAGGGAGGGTTATGGTCCGCCCTGGTTTGTAACTATGCGGGTCGTTGGTCTTTTGCATGCCTTTGTAAAGGCTTCGTAGTGGACCCCTAGCCACTCACCTCGGCAGTGTTTAAGGGTCTAGCTAACTCGGGCAACATGGGGAACACGAGCTGTGGGTAAAGTGTACAACCTCTGCAGAGTTAAAACTGATCGATCAGCCGTGCTCACGGTTAAGAGCGGCTTGGACCCTCACATGATAATTAAACTTAAAGATGAATTCAAATTTTGGTTCCTTATGGTTTTGAGATATAGTTACAAATGGTTAATCTTTGGGGTTGGTATAAACTTACACTTAGTAATAGACTTGCTAATAAAACTTGACCAATGTTAAAATGCTAACCGCTGTAAACCCCTAGCCTATCCTTGATAGCCTTGCATGTTTCCCCCACTTGCTGAGCTCCAACCATAAGAGTGCTCACCCTTGCTTACCGCTGTTCAGATGAGAACAACGGTGAGGAGTACTTCAGCGACTTTGAGGAGTTCTGAGGCATGCGAGCCCCTAGTCATGTGCCTGTGGAAGCTGAAGATGAAGTCATTCGTCTAGTTATCGTTTGTTTTATTGGACCTTCGTGTCCACTGCCTGAGTGTAATAATGGATAGTGTAATGGTTTAACTCTTGTACGTTTGATTACAGTTTATGGTATTACACTCTTTTGTCTATCGTATGTGTGTAACTTGATCTTGGCGCACATATGAGACGCATTTGATTTCTCTACGGAAATCAGGTGTGACACGGACCGCCACCGGCGAGCTCCTCCTCGCCGGCGGGGACCTATTCGCTTTGATTTGATTCTTTCTAGGGTGTAAACCGGAAACCAGGGACCCCGATGTAATTTTTGATAAATATGTCAAGGGTCCCTCTGTAAAGTTGGTTTAGGGTTTTGGCTGCAGCTTCAAAAATCCGTTAAATATGTCTTGGGTTTACCTTGCAAGGATATAAATCGGTCGATCGTCGGTCACTCGCCGTTATCTGAGTCGGCTTGACCACTGGCTACCCCATGTTTATTTATGAAACATTTTGGATTAATATTGTTGATTGATTAATCTTGTTTGCACAACCATGCTTGTTTAGCTAGGTGCTTACTTAGAATGGTTAACATACTAGAACTTGAGCTAAAATTTGAAAGTAAGGATCAACTCTTAGATGCTTTTGGCAAAACAAACCCACCAGCCAAAAAGCCTTGCATGTCTAGCTGTGTCTTTTATTTTGACGGGTCAGTCTTGCTGAGTATTAGAATACTCAGCCTTGCTTAATTCGTTGTTTTCAGGTAACCCTGTCTGGCCTGGTGCTATTCTAGAGGGATGGGAGATTAAATGGGAGAACGATGATGAGGAGTGATATACTTGGATGGCCTCCCTTGTGTATCGCACGCTAGTTTTATTTTCTGTTGTTTAAACTCTGAACCATGTTTACTTTCTTGTACTAAAAAATTGGTTTGTAATATTAAGTACTTATGGACTTTTATGTAATATAATGATGTACTCTGGTCCCACCTTCGTGTGGGCTTTGCGCATATGCTCGATCCTGTATTAGTGATTCACCAGGCATGACCCGGCAGAGGTGACAAAATAGCTCCTGGTTATCGCTTATGAGCCACGTGGACCGGCTTAGGTGATAATCCGGATTTATTTTGGGTGGTTCTATCACATGGGTGTGGCGCATGAGCGCAGCCACACGATGCTCTTCGAGACTGTCGAGGTTGACCTTGCGCGTCTGCTCTGCTTCACCCTTGTTGAAGTGCTGGATGCGAGGGGCCCCGAAGGCAACGTCGGTGGGGAGGATGGCCTCTGACCCGTAGACCAGGAAGAATGGAGAGTACCATGTGGCTGAGCTCACTTGAGTCCGAAGACCCCAGATGACATGAGGGAGCTCTGGGAGCCACCTGGTTGCGTAGGGCGACGCATGATCGAAGATGCAGTCCTTGATGGCCTGCAGTACCATGCCGTTGGCGCGCTCGACCTGTCCGTTGCACCGTGGGTGCGCCACCAAGGAGTAGTATACGTCGATCAGGCTGTCATGGCAGAAGTCCCAAAAGTCATCCCCTGTGAAGGCTGTGCCAAGGTCGGTGATGATCCTGTTGGGGACCCCGAAGCGGTGGGTGATCTCCTCGATGAACTTGGCTGCCTCTTTCGACGTGACGCTGGATACCGGCCTGACCTCGATCCACTTGGTGAACTTATCTACTGCCATGATGATGTGCTTGTAGCCGCCGAGGGTGGTTTTGAAGGGTCCCACGGAGTCAAGGCCCCATACTGCGAAGGGCCAGGATGGAGGGATGGTCCGCAGGGCCTTGGCTGGCATGTGCTGCTGCTTGGTGAAGAATTGGCACCCCTTGCATCGCCGGACAAGGTCCTGAGCGTCGGCCATGGCGGTAGGCCAGTAGAAGCCAGATCTGAAGGCTTTCCCCACCAGGTTAGCGGAGGAAGCATGGTTGCCGCATTCGCCGCCGTGGATTTCCTCTAAGAGCTTGAGGCCCTGAGATCGCAGGATACACTTCATTAGTATGTCGTTGGAGGCGGACCTCCGGTAGAGCTCTGTACCAATGACGATGTAGTTGGCGCTACACCTCGTGATCTTGTCGGGCTCTGCCTTCTCCTCAGGGACTCGATGCTCGAGGATGAAGGCAAGGATGTCAAGGCGCCAATCATCTTCAGCCTCGGTCATGAGGATGTCGCGGCCACCAAGTGGGGTCGCGTCGTCAGCTGGTGGCTCTAGGTCAGAGAGGAGCTTGATGGTAGGCTTGCGTAGGTCTTGGACAAATACGCCGGCCGGAACCAGCGCCCGCTTGGAGCCAAGCTTGGAGAGGACGTCAGCTGCGATGTTATTGTTGCGACAGACGTGATGGAACTCGATCCCCTCGAAGTGACCTTCGAGCTTGCGCACCTCGGCGCAGTAGGCATCCATCGTGTCTTTCTTAGTTTCGGAGTCCTTGCTGACTTCGTTGATGACGACCTTGGAGTCATCGTACGCTATGAGGCGCTTGATCCCTAGGGAGATGGCAATGCGTAGCCCATGGATGAGGGCTTCGTACTTGGTGCCATTATTGGACGCTTTGTAGTGGATCTGCAGGACATACTTCAGGTGGTCGTCCTGGGGGGAGATAAAGAGCATGCCTGCGCCAGCCCCTTCAAGGTTCAGGGAACTGTCGAAGTACATCTTCCAATGCTCAGGTCTTTCTGATGGTGGGGCTGCTGGATCTCTGTCCACTCCGAGATGAAGTCAGCGATGACCTGGGACTTGATGCCCTACCTTGGGCAGAACTCTAGGTCGAACTCACCTAGCTCGATGGACCACATGACGATGTGTCCAGTGGTGTCGCGGCTGCGCAGGATCTCGCCAAGGGGGAAGGCCGAGATGACATTGATCTTGTGCGACTGGAAGTAGTGCCGGAGCTTGTGCGAGGTGACGAGGAGGGCGTAGAGCATCTTCTGCGGCTGGGTGTACCTAGTCTTGCTATCTGACAAGACCTCGCTGACGTAGTAGATAGGTCGCTGGACAGGGTACGATTTGCCCTCTTCAGGTCGCTCTGCCACCAGAACTGAACTGACCACCAGGGTGGTCGTGGAGATGTAGAGCAGTAGTGTTTCCTTCGGTGCCGGGGGCACCATCACCGGGGGTGATGTAAGGAAGGTCTTGAGTTGCTCCAGGGCTTGGTCAGCCTCCTCTGTCCAGATGAACTTGTCCGCCTTCTTCAGCAGCTTGAAGAAGGGCAGACCTTTCTCTCCAAGTTTGCTGATGAATCGACCTAGGGCCGCCATCATGCTGGTGAGCTTCATAACGTCCTACTTCCCAGTAGGTCATTTCATCTTGCGGATGGCATCCACCTTGGTGGGGTTCGCCTCGATGCCCCGGTTGCTGACCATGAAGCCCAGGAGCTTGCCGGACAGGACACCGAAGACACATTTCTCTGGATTAAGCTTCCAGCGATAGTGGCGGAGGTTGGGGAAGGTCTCTGCGAGGTCAGCTATGAGCTTATCCTCTTGGGTGGTTTTGACGACCACGTCGTCGACGTAGGCTTCTACGTTTTTGCCGATCTGAGACTCCAGACACTTCTGGATGGCCTTCTGGTAGGTCGCGTCGGCGTTCTTGAGACCGAAGGTCATGGTCGTGTAGCAGTAGATGCCATGCGGCGTTATGAACACCGTCTTGTCTTGGTCGGAGACCTTCAGGGTTATCTGGTGATACCCCGAGTAGCAGTCGAGAAAGCATAGGAGGACGCTTCCGGCCGTGGAGTCCACGACCTTGTCGATGCGAGGAAGAGGGAGGAGGTCATTAGGGTAGTGCCTGTTGGACTCGCCATAGTCCGGATACTGGGGAGGTCGTGTAGCACGAAGGGGGGGTGCTCTTGGTCGATCTTCTTCCGCAGGCGAGATCCGCAGAGAGTGTGCCTCGCACCCTTATGGTAGGTGCAAGGTACGTCGAGAGAGTCGCGCCGGGCGCGAGGTGCAGGCCTTAAGTCGCCAGATGGCCTCCGCCCAAATTGGATTTGGGAGGGCTTGGACAGCTGGTTGAGGCGAATGCTAGGCAAAGATTGCAGGCCGAAGGGGACGGTATCATGGCGCAGTGCCAGCTGCGCCGAGCATTGAGCTCGCTCGCTGATCTCCAAGGTCTCCTTCGTCATGCCGATGACATTCTCCATCCCCTGAAAAAGGTCATAGGGTCTGGGCAGGTGGGTCTTCGACACTAGATCGGAAACAGGGGTGGCGATGGGCGCCGTTGCGACCTGCCCCGCGGCCGCCGGAGGAGCTGCGGCCGCCGGAACAGGAGAGGTCGTCGTGAAGGATCCAAAGCAGATCTCCACAGGGTTGGCGAGGATGGCCGCCATGCTCGTCGGGAAGACAACACCAGATCGGACCACCATGCTGCACAGCGAGTTCCCGATCGCCCCTACCTTGCGCGCCAACTGTCAGGGGTTGAGACCTGGACAAATATGCAAGGGAGCTACCCAAGCAGTTTGTAGGTTATGGAGTGGATCGAGAACTAAGAGCGTAGGTGGTAGTTCATGTGGCGAACTCGGAACATGGCGAGTATGGCGAGGAAGACAAGGGCGCAAGGGTTTAGACTAGTTCAGGCCTCCGGAGAGTAAAACCCTACGTCCAGTTGTGGTGGTGGATTATGCGAGAGAGATGAAAGTCTCCTCTTGAATGGAGCCCTAGGCTGCCTTATATGGGGGGACGGGCTAGGGTTTCCATTCAAGGTCGGTTACAATTTGGGAAGCTATCCTTCCGGATTGCAAGGAGTATCCTGTGATCTTCGAACCTACAGGCGGCGGTGCGCCGTGTCCTAGTGCCTTGACTTGCACGCCAAGTACTGCGAATCTTCCGGATCTTGATAAGGTCGCCGGGAGTCGTCGGGACTGCGGATAAGGTCGATGGGTCCACTTGCAGGTCGGTGGGGCTTCTCGCAGGTCGGGTCCACTTGGCAGGGACCTCTGGGGCACTAGCCGGTGGGGACCTAGGGGTACCCATATCTCTCAGTCGCTGAGAAGACGCCCCAGAGCTTCGCGTGGAGGAGAGGAGGTTGTCGGTGCCGTCCGTGTGCGTCACCGTGCCTTGCACCGCCTGTTCGAGCTCGCCGGAGCCGCAATGCCGCCACCGTCCGCTTCACCGAGCCGCCCATCGTCCTCGCCACCCTTGAGGTTGATCTGTTGCCCTAGTTCGCTTCTTCGCATCGCCCGTGTCGTCTCGGTGTCGCCCGCGCGCAAAAACCAAGCACGCCAGCTCATTTTTGTCGTTCACCGACGAGTCCGCCGCCGTGCGCCGCCGCAGTCGCAGGCACCCCGCGCTTGCGTGCATCCTCGACCGCCCGCTCGCGAACCAACGCTCCAGATCCAATCCAACCCAAGTCAAACCGGCACATACCGGTCAACCCAGCGTTGCGCCACACATTTTTGCAGAAAAGCCCCTGAGTTCTTTAGATTCACAAGTCGGTCCTTCCACCTTCAAAGATCCTTGCACATAGGTCCTTTTCTTTACGTTTTTAACCCCGAGCTTCCTGGTTTTAGCTCCCGAGGTCTGGATCTTGAGTTGTATACTGAAGATCTTTAGTTTATATGTATAATTAGGTTTTAGCCCCGAGTTTTTAGCAGTGAGGCCCCTGTAAGTCTAGTTTTCTCGCAGATAAGCCCCTGTACCCTGTTTTAGCCGTATAATACGCGTTTTAGCTCCGTTTTTAGCGTTTTTTATATCCACGCGATCATATCGAAGTGTAGAACAGTTTTGCACCCCGGTTTTGTTCTGTTAGTACTGTTTGATGATTATTTCTTATTTTATTCCATTGCTTGCTTGTATGTATATGATGTGGTGTTTAGAAAACGATCGGTACATGGATTACGCTGCAGTTGAAGAGTTTGAAGACTTTGAGCAGCAACCGGAGTTTGTGGAAGGCAAGTCCTTTCTGCATGCCCCTTTTTACCTATACAACATGCATTTTAATTACACCGTTGATTACTTTTGCTTGCATAAATATGATGGGTTCCTCTGATTAAGGTTCGACTAGTTTTGATTTACCATGTGCCTTGATAACCTGGGTGTTTTAATTTTGTTGGGTAGTACATGCTTAGTCGCTAACTGTGGGTTGATGGTGGTTTATAATGAACACAAAGTTAATTTGATTTATTTATGCTTCATCATCATTAAGCCAGACCACCTTTATGTTAATCGAAACATGGAGAACGACCCAGGACAACAGTGCAACCACAAGACAAATGGCTCTGTCTTGGCCAAATAATTAGAAACCTTAGTATGTGTATGCTTTACCTGATAAGGGCGAGAGGGTGCCGGTAGTTGGTGTATAACCCAGCCCTCAGGCTGATCTGCTTTGTGGTAGCTTCGCAGTCTCGAGAGAGGGTTATGCATTGCGCTGTCATGAAACCTAGCGAGCAGCTCATACTAGGGAATCTTTGTAAAGACCTCGTAGCGTCCCTATGCAATCACACCTAGGTAGTGTGGTATTGTGCCTACTTTTAAACAGTATGGTTGGGTTCAAAGTTCTTAAAACTTTTACACGACTTGTGGGTAAAGATGTGCCACCTCTGCAGAGTGTAAAACTAACTAGTTAGCCGTGCTCACGGTTACGAGCGGCCTGGACCCTCACATGAGTAACTTATGGAAGATGGACTTAAATTTGTGCACTGCATCTTATCCTTGCTGCATATATTAATCTTTGGGTTGGTATATACTTTCATTTGCTAGTAATCAGTTGCTTAATAAAACTTGACCAACTAAAAGTGCTTACCGCTTTAATCATGTCAGCCATCCACTTAAAAGGCCTTGCATATTTTATTAGTTATATTCACTTCTTGAGTACGACATGTGCTCATGCTTGTTGATTTTATCTTGCATCTACACTACTCGGTCTGCTGCTCAGACGGACGCTTTGAAGACTTTCCGTAAGACTTTGAAGAGTTCTAGGCGCGTTCCCCAGTCGACTGCATGTGGTGGACGACCTCGTTTACTTTTCCGATGTTTAGCTACTCGTATGGTGTGATATAATAACTGACATTCGATCTGTAATAATAATTACGTTATGACATTGTGTTTTAGTACTCCACTATGTCATTTGCATGTGTAAACATGATCCTGGACACATGTAAATTTATTATTTGGTTTTGTTCCAAAACTGGGTGTGACATCTGTCCTCCGCCCTCCCACTCGGTCTCCCCTCCCCGGCGGGTGGTGCTCGGGGCATCGGCAGCGTGCGACGGCGTCGGGGCTCCAACGCGAGGGGAGGAGGTCCCTGCCTCGATGGACTCGGTGGCGTCCGTGCGGCGGTGGCTCTCTGCTCGATGACGGTGGCGGCTCCGCGGTGCGGCAGCTCCTTGCTCGACAACGGTGGCGGCTCCACGGTGGCGAGGATCCGCATCAAGGGGAAGAGATTTTTTTGCGATGAGATATGCCAGATGCAAATTTGGGTGGGCCCAGCGGGTGTGGTGGGCGTGTACGACGGAGGCGGGTGAGAAAAAAATAGCTTTTTGGCAGAAATGCTCTCCAAGTTACGATTTTTATGATTCTTGCACATTTTTGTCCTCCAATGACCTGACGAGTGGGTCTGGCGTGAGGGGTACGGTAGACCCGATTTGGGTGTGAAAAGCTTTTCAGATAATTCGATCTTTATATGTCAAATACCACACTCTCTGTAGATAAAAAAAGATTTTTAATATTTAGGGAGCTTTTACTGATTATATTGGGCCCGACTAGTGCGGCTAAAGATCGACACATACATTGCTGGCCATGGCCCTGGTCCTTGTAGTACATGTGTCGGTATAGCGATCGAGAGGCGCGTGCTAATGATCAACCAATAGCCGCTACCTCAAGTTCTGCGGCGCATACGACCTCCGTCGAATCTGCTTTAGTGTGTCCTTTTCTATCCAAATCCATTCAATATTCTACTTTCAGAATCTTTAGGGCATTGAAATGGTCGTGACTTAGGGTCTGTTCTGTCCACGATAAAAAAAAAAGTGGACTGTAAACAATTTGGGAAGGAATTAGAAAACATTAATTAGCATTCAATATCGTAAAAAAAATTCTGACAATTTAATAGAAAACACTAGACATCAAATAGACAATTGAAAACATAGTGATAATACTATGATCCTAGGAAAAAACTTGTTCATGCATGCTAAAGGTAGAAAGGTCTAGGTACACTTGTTACAGAAAAGTGAACCTAAATCATCCCGTAAAAACATCAATAAGGACAACCTCTGGCAGCCTTAAGTTCTATACCATTACATTAGCATTGGTCTTTTATTTTCCCGTTTCCATTTATTGAGCACAATTTGAGTTACATGTATGTCAAGCTTGTCGCAACATGAAGCTCAAGAAGGTGTCCCGCTCATCTTCGTACTACTTGGTATATACTCCCTCCATTCTCTTTTGATAGAGATATTTCACTTTAACACTTCAAGGAAAACAACCTTATTACTTATCATCCAATAAATACAAACATGATTTTTCATTAAGGGCACTCTTGACCTAATGCATAAGAAACCATGTATTTACCATTGGGAAAAAATCAGTTAGTTTCTATGAAGTTAATGCAACACTCCCCATTAGTGAAATTGGAAGAGAAAGAGAAAATAATTATTACTCAAAGACACTATCACTGTGAAGAATAATATCTATAGATGATTTCTTATGATATGAAAACTATGTTAATTTTCTCCATCAGGACTGCCCTAACCATCCAATGTTTGCATCTAGGACACCCACAACGGGGCCTATAAGCTCTCTATAAGCAGGCCGCGTAGAAAAGAAAAATGAAGAGATAGAATCGATTGTCGCCAGGGTTGGGGAAAGCCAATATCACGTGTCCTGGTGTTGTGCGGACCCCACCGCCCTTGAGTCTCTCTGCGAGCATGTCTGTGACCTCTGCAAAGTGATGAAGGAGAGCAGCAAAACGAGCCACTACCGTCCGCCAATGGCATCCCCGTCACCGATCAACACCAGTCCCGCCATCACGTACCAAGAGCTCACCGCCGCTGAGCTCCTCTTCGTGTCGCGCCCACTCCTTGCCTTGCGCGACACAGCCGAGTGCTTCCTCATCGACCATTGAGCGCTCCCGGACCTACCCACCGCTCCCCTTCACCCTCACGACTTCAATCGCGCACCTCCGAGTGGCCGGTACGAGGTAGAGGCAGGAGCACGGAGCTGAGCGCAGCACGCGGTGCCGCCTCCACAGAGGGCCTCAGTTGGGGGTGAAGGTCGGACTTAGTGGTGGCGGAGACGAGGAGGACCGGGCGGGGGGCCACACATGTGGAGGAGAAGTTGGGGCCATTGGGCCGCCGAGGGCCGAGGAGGGGCATGTCCATTGGTTTGCCCGTGTATGGGAGAAGACAAAGGGGAGGAGCCACCGCGGGCGCAATAGAGGCATGGTCATCGATAGGTTTGGCAATTTTGCCCGTAGACACGGATATCTACGCATATCCGACCTGACGGGCAAGGGTACGTGCAAGAATCTTCACCCACGGGTATGGATACGGGTAGCAACCCTCGCCCGTGAGCAGCACACGGGCAAAATACTTCACCTACGGGTAATGCCCGTTACCCATTGAAATACAAAGACACATCAAAATATTAGCTATATGAGGTTCAATATTTGCCGTAATCTCCTTTCTTTTATGGAAAGGTCATCATCATGATGACTTCATTGATAATAAAATAATAGATACATTACCACAATCTTGTTAATAATAAAATATGGGGCGATCACTGGCGGAACAATCTCTTGATGATAATGAAATCCTGATCAATCTTTATTTCAAGTACTCTAAAATTACCCAAAAATTTAAGGTAAATGCATTAATGATACACGCGGCAAAATTTAATTTCAAAACGATAAGCTTAACGGCAAAGTGACGAAGAAAAGTGACCGAGTAGTACTATTACCGTATTGGGGGTGTCAGGATGATGAACACTAAAGTGTGTCTATATATGTATATGTGGCATGCATGCATTCCTGGATATAATCTCATCAATAATCGTACAAATTAAATCAATAAAGTGTATATGTCAATACAGTATATAGGAATACGGCCGCCTCAACCCATTCTACGTTACACACGGTCGGTTTCCCCTGGTCATCGCAGCAACAAAGAATGGGCTGCGGCGGTCTACAGAACCGGCCATGTCCAACCTAGAAAGGCACGCGATATGATGTTGACACGATCCGTATCGAGCCATCTTGTGATCGAGCTATTCGTGATGTATATTTGCATGGACCCGGCCGGTCTCATGTAGCATTGCAAAAAGGAGAAAAGACAGCCAAAAACGCGCGTGAGGAAATTGGGAAAGGGAAAAAGGTACTAAAACTCAGACTTCACTACATATAAGTTGTCAAATATTCTTTGAAACATGGCTACAAATAAAACAGCTCTCAGTAGTGGCTCCACTTGTCAGGACTACTGGAATCTAGTTGACGCCCACCATTGAAAGCTATGTGGACTTCGCCATTGCTAACTTGACATCAAGATTCAAGATGTCCATTTCATATGTGAATCTTTACTTCTTCAAGATATCCGGAGAATGATTGAGGTTCAATATTACTTGAAGTGTAGAAAAATTAAGTAGCTGAAATCTGATTTATGGCATGATATATATTTAGGGCTACTTTACGGTGCACTATACCACCATATACCACTATTTTGTAAAGAACTAGTATGAAATGATCTGACGGTTTAGATTAATTGTATACCATTAAAACCTGCACTTATTCTACAGGTGGTATACATGAGTGGTATAGGTGATATAGAGGTATTATTGTAAAATTTATCTTAGTGCAAAAGTAGAAACTGCAGTGCATGGGAAAACGATGTTCAGGGGAAAATTTTTAGATCCGATCATAAAATCACTTGGTAATTATGTTATAAGAATGTTCATATGATTTATTAAGTAAAGAATTCATTGCCATGATACCACAATGGGATCATTATTTAATATTGTTACTGACATATTTCGATTAATCTGAACCGCGCCTTTTTGTCAAACACACCATCCTATCTTCACAGAGAGAATACACAATATACAGTTATACATCATATGTAATTTATGGAAAGAGATTTTTCCCCACAGTTTTTGCTTTGGATCAAAACTCAAAGCTTAATTATGGTCCATACCAAAGATTGATGATGACTAAGACAAACAAAACTATTTGGGCTTGAGCCAACAACACCATATGCACTGCAGCGTACTGTTACATTGCGTCCATACACTACAGCACTTGTGTTCGTATATTACACTATCTGATATAATACTGGCACATTGTGTGCTACTTTATTTATCTTTTAATGAATAAGGAAGAATCTAGCACCCCACATATATATGTTGAAAAAGAAACGATAAAGGAGGAAGAAAGCATTACTATTATTGAATTCCACATTCTCTCTTGCACTGGACGGAGAGTACAATCAATATATGCATATAACTTGAAGAGACAAAAATAGTAAGTTTTGGGACACAGGCCGGTGTGTAGAGACAGTCATCAAGGAGATCACGAAAATGTACAAGGTGGGCTGTATGCCTGTATATGCAATTCAACTAACCTGCCAGTATTTTGGATTGTTGACTTTGAGTTTTGTGGAGCTAGAAGTTTGAATTCAGATCCTCTCGGTATCTTTTGTATTAAAGGTGAACTGAAAAAATCAAATATAGCCAAAGAGAATATTTCACCGGCCCTCTCAGAGGAGAGCATCCAGCAATCTCCAAGCCTCCAAATAAAGACTCCACATACGGTCGCTATCCTCGTCAAAATATTCCATACTACTGGTTTCTAAAGAGGTATGCACCATGCTGCACATACTATAAATATCACACCACCTTGCAGCTTGTACCTTCAAGTTCAAGGCACACACAGCTATTGCTTGCTATTGCTAGCACTCCAGGTTACACATATATACATACACACATATTCTGCCGGTCGATCGCGCCCCAACTAAAAACTGAAAAATGGCCAGCGATTCCTTGGTTACAGCTCGTGTTGTAGGAGATGTGTTGGACCCCTTCTACACCTCCATTGATCTGATGGTACTGTTCAATGGTATGCCTATTGTCAGCGGCATGGAGTTGCGCTCTCCGATGGTCGCCGAGAGGCCGAGGGTCGAGATCGGAGGAGATGATTACCGTGTTGCATATACCCTGGTAAGCACAGTTGATCTATATATCGTCCATATATATGTCGTCAAAGATATGATTGAGAATAACATGCATGGATGCAATTTGTGTTAATTTCTTGACGGCGAATAATAATTTTGTTGCCATGTAGGTGATGGTTGATCCTGACGCTCCAAACCCAAGCAATCCGACCTTGAGGGAGTACCTGCACTGGTGAGAAATCGAACAGCCCTAGAGGTGCATGTAGCACGCGTGTCATGCAAGTGTACGTGTGTTCGAGACGACGAACACACCACGAGCTGATCGTGTGTACACGCACGTTACGTTCCACCAATATCATGCTGTTTGATTCGTGGTACACACACTGATGTAGATGATCTTCTCATTCATGTCCATGCAGGATGGTCACTGACATCCCGGCATCAACCGATGACACCTACGGTGAGTACGGACGCGTGCAGATGCTTGCAAAAATGATAGGATAGGAGCCTAGCTTGCACGTTCCCAGTGGCGAAGCCAGAAATGCTCGGCAGGGGGCTCCTTCCTCTTCTTCCACCTTCAGCCCCTCCTTTCCTCTTCTTCCTCCTCAAAATTCTAGGGGGGGCTCTCATGGCGTCGCCGGCGGTAGGACTAGGAGGGGCTTCAGCCCCCCCCCCCCGACCCGGCGCTGGTTCCGCCCCTGCGTTCCATGCATTATGAGCTTTGTCTACACCTTCGTTATGCTGCATGCATGACCAAATTAAAATTTGCATTGTCCAGGCCGCGAGGCGATGTGCTACGAGCCCCCAAACCCGACGACGGGGATCCACCGCATGGTGCTGGTGCTGTTCCGGCAGCTCGGCCGGGAGACGGTGTACGCGCCGTCCAGGCGCCACAACTTCAGCACCCGCGGCTTCGCCCGCCGGTATAACCTCGGCGCGCCGGTCGCCGCCGTGTACTTCAACTGCCAGCGCCAGAACGGCTCCGGCGGCCGGAGGTTCACCGGCCCATACACCAGCGGCCGACATGCCGCCGCCTGATCGAGCTCGGTCGCCGCCGGTCATCATTGCGCTTTTCGCATACTTGCATGTCATGCATGCATGGGGTGATCGACGAAAGCATCTCTACAAACAATAAGAAACCGCGTATACAAGATATATACACTATATATGTACAAGATGAATAAAGTAGGGTACGGTACGGTGCAGCCTAGACGCGTATAGTTGCCTTCTAGCCTATACCGGCTACCGTATGATGACTGATTGTCCGATCAAGCTTTCGAGGTGAAAAACCCAAAGCCCTTCATTGTCGGTGTGCTGTATACAATCAAATAGATATATAGCTAGGTGTGCCGTTTGTATACAGAGGTGTGGTCAAAAGGAAACGAACAAATGTATATTGCAATCCTGCATGAAAGGATATATTAATATATAAGGACCATGATACTATTTTGTGCTGGAAAAATGAAATAATGATTTTCCTTGTAGCTTCAGGTTTTTTTTCATGCATGAGTTGTACATCTTTTGACCCAAATCAGTAAGAGAAGCTCGGTATTAGCCCGTCAGTACTAAATGGAGAGAGAACCTTTAATTACCAGGTAGTTTACCCAGTAAGAGGATATTAGTACCGGTTGGTCTCCCAACCTGGTACTAATGTCCACCAACCGTCAACCTTATTTCTCCTCTTCTTTCCTTTTTCTTTTTCTTTTTCTTTTCTTTTTTTACTCGTTTTCTTCTCACCATTCTCAATCTCACACAACCATCTCATTATACGCTTGCACTACTCCATCTTCTCAAGAATCATTCACAAGTTCATTTGCATACAAATTTCACAAAAATCAAACAAAAATCACAATCACACAAATCACAAATTTCACAAGTATCTGCCACACTATCACACATTTGCAAAGAAACACAAAAGTCAAAAGGAAAAAAATCTTCAACTTCTCACCCACCGGCGGACTAGATCTGCACCAGTCGCGCCCAGGCCGGCCGCAACGCTTGCCAGGGAGGCTGCCGAGGGCTGCGGTCCCGCGCTCGTGCCAGGTCCCGCGCTTGCGCTAGGTCCCGCGTGCGCATCCCTGTAGAGAGAGGAGAGGGAGCGTTAGCACATGATAAGGCCGAGGTAAAAAAAGATAGGGTGAGGGTGAGAGACGCACGCAGATGGATATTTCTAAGTGTGAGATTAGGAGGCCGTGAGATTGATGGAGGGAAGTAGTACCGGGGCTTTTATTTGCCCGGTACTGATGTCTCCCCTTTAGTACCGGGCTGAAGGAACACCCAATACTAAACGGTGCCTGAGCCTTTAGTACCAGGTTGAAGGAACACTCGATATCTAATGGGGGCCCTTTGTATCGGGTCTCGCCCACACCTGGTACTAAAGGGGGGTCACGGGGGACACGCCGGGGTCCTCCCTTCCCACCCGGTACTAATGCACACATTAGTATTGGGTGCAAAAATACCCGGTACTAAGACTAAGTCCAACAATAGATGGCATTTTTTAGAGGCAAATTGGGAATTGCCTCGCGTGCACAGTAGTTTTCCCTCCCATCTCAAAGCGATATCTCCAACAGCAACAGGCAAGGAGGCAGCGCATTCTCCCGGCCTCCTTCTTCATGTGGCGGTGGAGAGCGGCGGGTGCGGGAGAAGACGGCGGTGCGGCAAGGCCGGCACGACGGGGTGGCGGCGGAGCTCCACCTTCCCTCCCTGCGCCGGCCGCCGGAGCTCCCCTCCCGCGGATCTCCGGCGGCGCGGAGGCCATGGCGGATCTCTGGCGACGGAGGCCATGACGGATCTCCGACAGCGCGGAGGACTGGGGAAGAAGGAGCAGGAGGCCAGCGCGGCCTACAGAGGCGAACTGGCGGCTGCGGCCCTCCAGATCTCCGCGGCGAGGAGGGAGCCGGAGGTGAGGAGGGGGCCGCGACGTCACCTTCCGCCTCGTCATCGTCAGGCTCGGCTCCTCTGCGGTGCTCCTCCGCGGCGCTTGCCTCACATCATCATCGCCGGGCTCGGCCTCATCGTCGTGACCCACAACCCAGCAAGCTCGCCGCGGTGGCCAGCGAGGTCAAGGTAAGCTCCTCTGCTGCGCTCGCCTCCCGCCGGCGCTCCTCCACCCCGCTCGCCCAGTGCCGCTGCGCCCCTCCGCCTCGCGTTGCTCGCCCAACGCGCTCCCCATTTGCCTTTGAGGAGAGAGGGAGTGGATTTTTGCATCCCCTCTCTCCTCCAAAGGCAGTTTGCCTCCCCCTTTGCCTCCTCTGTTGGAGGAGTGCTCCGGCAACCGGCATGCACATTAGCCCAATCGGAGGTAAAATTGCTTTTGCCTCTTCTGTTGGACTCAGTCTGATCGACTTGGAGGCCCAGGACTAAAGGTCGATTCCCTAGTAGTGAATTTGGACCTACTGGGTGCTACTCAGAACGTCAGATACTTTAATTCTTTTGACCGAAAAACAATAGGGGAAGTCTGTACCTATTTTTTATATCTCTTTATTCAAACCCTTTAATCCGCTTCCACGGAAAGTTAAACCTGCGTATGTTGGATGCTACTCATGTGTTCACGCAAGCATCCATGTTTTGCTAGATAGTGGCGTCTTAGTGGTCTCTTCCATGCTTCTAGTAGTGATTAGTTCCGCTAGCACCACCAAAGTTAACACGAAGCACAATGGCTGACAATGCAATGATCGTCCAACAACTAAAGCAAGGTTCAATTGCATAGTCATTGTTAACTCGCTATGTGATAGATGTGAGGAGAAATAAGTCATAACAAAGGACGGGATAAGGTATAATACAATGAAATGATCTGATTTTTGTATCGGCAGAGCCAAGAAGGGAAAATGCAGGGGCGAAGATCCATGGAGAGGACGAGGTATGTGGTTGTAATCAAGGATTTAAATCGCGGGCTAAGGTATTTAGCAGTAAGGCTGCTAAAACTGTGTTTAGCAGGCTAAATGCCATAGCGGCTGCCCCTCAAAACAGATATATCCGGCTATAGCGGCAGCTATAGCCGGCTATTTAGAACATTGGTTGTAATATCAAATCAGCTATCATCTTAATACAATCTCTATCTCTACCTAATAATAATAATCTATACTATAAAGATCGAAAACAATTAAAAAATTTTCTCACTCAATTCGGGTCCGCTTTATTCCTCATGCTGGACCCACCTGTCATCTATTTGAGAAGTGGATAGCTAGGGTACAAGACCCATAGAAATCGCGATTTGGAGAACGCTTCTGCCCAAAAGGGACTTTTTTCTCATCCACCCCGCGTGTACCCCAGTGCCGGCCCTAGGGGTGGGCGGGCATGTGCGACGGCCGAGGGCCCAAGCCACGAGAGGGCCCAAACCTAAGTATGTATATGTACACAGACTAGTCGGTCTATCTGATCAGACAACCCAAACCTGTCTATTTGATGTCAGTGTTTGAGATTATGAAGTTTGTTATGGCTACACATTGCTATCCAAATGTTTCGATTGTCTATAAATCGAATCTTCATCACTGTACATGTGGTTGTAGCTTCGGCTGAAGTTGCATCATATTAATCTAAAAGTACAAATATGCTGATTGTTGCTCGATAATTATCAAACATGTTAAATTAAAGTATATTGATATATTTGTTTTCGACTTAAAAAATGATGTGTATAATTTTTTTATAAAGGTAGACTTTAGAGGGCTCGTCGCGATGAATTCGCCAGAGGGCCCTCAAAATCCTAGGGTCGGCACTGGCGTACCGTACCCGCCCTATGTGTACCCATCGGGCCCACCCAAGTACGCATCGAAAAAAGAGCCGGCGGGCAGCGACAGAGACGAGCTCCGTTGGTGGGGAGGCTTAGGGGCGAGCGTCCTCAGGCCGCTGGCGGGGTCGACCTCCATGGGGACGCAGCCGATAGGGAAGAGCTCGCATCACCTGCATGGCTGGCGGGGTAACTCCGCGGCACCCTCCATGGCCGTCGACGCAGCACCCTCCATGGCCGGAGGGGAAACTCCAGGTCCAGGGTGCTCTCCATGGCCGGCAGGGGAAGCTCCTGGGCGGCGCTGGGTGGCCCGGCGAGACCAGGGGCCAGGGACTAGGGCCACGGCCACCGGCCGAGGAGCTCGACTCGGGGAGCGGCACCGTCGAGCCTGCGGTCTCCGCGCGGGGAGCTTGTCCTGGGGACGGCCCTAGCGAGGCCGCGACCACGGTCGCCGGTCGGGGAGCTCGTCCCGTGCGACGGTGCCGGCAAGCCCTTACTTGGCTGCTTGCTTCAAGCTTATGGCCTGGCCGCCTGGGACGGGGAGAGGTGGAGAACTTTGGTGGGGGCGGATGGTACTCCATGGACCATGGGGAAGAAAGGAGGAGGACAAGGATAAGGTTGTCTGCACCGGGGAGCGGTAAAGGAACGCTACGGAACGTAGCGTTGCCTTTTACCGTTTTTCGTCCCCACACCGGGGTACTGGAGGGGTGACGCTACGTCCCGTTCCAGGCCTGCAGATGCCAAATAGAGCGCGCTCACGGGCGTGCGCTACGGTTCCCGCTGGCCCCACCGGCGTCCGACTGTTGGTGCTCTGCGTCATCAGAGAGCGGATGCGCCGGAGGACGGGGCGAATCCCGTCGAGCTGCTGTTGTCGCCGCCGCGCCTCGCTGCCTTGCTCCTGTCAGACGCGGGGCCCCTACTCGCCATGGATCCGGCAGAGCAGAGCAGGATAGTGAGGTGGATCCTGCGCTGGGGCATGGCCCGGTGGCGCGTGATGGGGGCGGCTCCGAGGCGGCCGGCGGCACCGGCCTGCAGCTCCCTAGCCACTCCGGCTCCGCCCGCCTGACTTGCTCCTGGATCTCCGCGCGCACGTCGTCCGCCGGCGGATGGGGCGGGGGAGGAGAGGAGAGGGAGAGGTGTGGCCACGGCGGAGGAGAGGCCTGCCGTCATGCTCCTCTCTGGCTCTCTCGGTCCGCCGGCTGTGCTGCCAGAACAGAGGTAAGCGGAGGAGGCGAGGGAGGAGAGGGACTGGAAAGGGAGAGAGAGACTGGGAGGGAGGGGTGTTGGAGAGTAAAAAAAGTGGAGGAGAGGATGATGTGTGGGGTCCACTGATGCGTTGTTGGTATGGAGTAAGAGATTTAGGGGATGATGGGTGCGGAAAAACATGTACTGAACTATAAATTCTGGATGACGTGGTGGAATATTCTCTTTTAGGGATGCATTTAGGGTACGGGTGTGTTTAGATCTCAAAAAGTTTGCAAAAAACATCCCATCATCTATCACATCACCTCTCACTATTCATCTGCATTTACATCAATTCTTCTCCAATTCTTCCCCAATTCAGCCAATTCATCTGGATCTAAACACACCCTACGACTAGTGTGGACAGCCTAAGCCTCCAGGGGGAATATTGAACATCGAATGACAACTGGAGCCCACTTTTTTATTACAGGTGGGGTCAATTGACCATGGCTAATGGTGTTAAAATCGTCTTCCATCTCATTCTCTGCGTGCTTTGTACCAAACAACGAACTGGTATGGACTCATCTCTTTTAATATTTATAATATTAAAACTGAACCATCCCGTAGTTAATATGTTAGATGTGATTATTGTAGTCAATAATAGAAAAATAGATATCATGATATCGACCAAATTATGAGTGTATATGTGTTGCCGTATCAATATGTTCGTGTACGATGAATCCTTTTATGAAAAATAATTAAACTTTTAAATTTTCTTTGTTACCGTAGCTACTAGAAACACGTGTGTGTCGCACGTACATCCATGCTAATAATAATATATTATATAATAATAATATTATAATATTAAAGTAAGAATTGCTTCTGCTTCTGTTTTTCGTCCGGCAGCTAAAATCATGAAGGTTACGGCAAGAAAGAAACTGATAAGAAACTGCTTGTTTACCCGTAAACCAGACAAAACTAGCCGTTTACCCTTTGAACTGGACAAAAACCAGAGATTTACCCTTAAACAGGACGCTCCGAAGCAGTTCATGCGTTGGGATAAACCGAGTGCCCCAAAAACCGCCCGCCAACCGCTCCCCACCCACCACGTGCGTGGGCAAAAAAAATCAAAACCGCCCCCCATCCCCCACGTGCGTGGAAAAAATTTAAAATTGGCCGGCATCCTCTCCCCTGTGCGAGTGCGCGGGGTGAGGGGGAAATAGAAATCGCAAAGGCTAAACAGTGAGACCTCTCGATTTAGCATCGAGAGCCCTCTTGTTACTTCATGAGCACACGAGAACATACTCTTGTTACTTCACGAGCACACGAGAAGAAAGTAATTTCTTCTGGCGACGGAACTCACTACGGAGAAGAAGAAGAAGCAACGGGTTAGTGATTTCGGGTTTGGGGTTGCTGGGTTAGGGGTTGTCGGGGTTCCATTTGTGCTCGCCGGTCTTAGAGGGAGGGCCTGGGGCGGCGGTTGCACGGCGGTGGTGGCAGGTTGCCCGGCGGCGAGGGTGCCGCAGGCCGGGGCGGTGAAGGACAACCGGTTGGCCTGTGCCGGCGGCGGGGGCGGAGCTCACCGGAGTAGATCTCTCCTTTGGCGGGTTGCGGGATTCATCGATTAGCGTCGGCTGTGGTTATTGGGGGCGGCTCCGGCGGTGAGGGCGCCGCCGGGGACAGGTTGGAGGTGCTGGCGGCGGGGGCGGAACTTGCCGGAGTAGACCTCTCCATCTCCGGCGGGTTGCGGGCTTCCTCGATTAGCGCCGACCGTGGTTGCTGGGGGCGGCTCCGATGGCGAGGGTGCTGTCAGGGACGGGAGGGAGGTGCTGGCGGCAGGAGCGCGGGATCCCGCTTCCGGGCGGGGGCTCCGGCGGCAAAGATGTTGCAGGAGCCGGCGGGGGCGCGGGGGAATCGCGGAGGTGGATTCACGGAGGAAGAAGATGCGGGTGGGTTCCGTGAGTGGATAAGAAGGAAGGTGATGACGTGGGTCCCACACATGATCTTCTGTGGAGGAGGTTCTCACGTTACAACTAAAAGGAGAACCCTCTCAGGCTAGTGACCTCCAATAGAAATCCCGGAAAAAAGGAAAGATGGGATTTGAACACAAAAGGATTGAACCAGTCATTCTCCACTGTCATAGGAAGTAATTTTGGAGGGCTCTTCATTTAAGCTTAAATGGAGAGGTCTCTCCGTTTAGATTTTGCGTTTTTTTAATATAATTTTATCCAAAGAACACATTATTAGCTTGTTAACTGGTTTACTGTATCCTACATGTTAAACCATATAAATATATGTAATTATTCATCGGTGCTCGAAAGCGAAATGACGTATTGGGAGTTCAACACGTATAGTAGAAATTTTTTTACATGACTCAAACATTGCATACTAATTTATCGGTATAGGCTAGCCACTGCCTGCGTCCAGAAATAAACGCACACCTACAAATACATAGGAGTATACACTATACTTAGTTACTCTTGTAGACTGGACCATGTTTTGAAATATTAGTATTGTTAAAGCATTGTAATGTACAATATAGTTGTATGTTTGTACCTATTATTTTATCTATATTAGTCTTTCTAAAATAAAAGGAGAAATATATAATGGGTATTGGAGCAGAAGAAGTGTGTTAAGAAAAAATAATATTGATATCCTACATCCTAGCAAATGCATGTTAAAAATATAGTAACATAGATAAATAAACAAATTTTGTAAGATAATGAGCGTGTTTGGATTGTTCGAGCAAATATTTTCTCAAGACAAATGTTTTGCTCCTTCCTTTTGCTCTTAACAAATTTGGTCCAGGTGTTTAGATTGAGAAGCAAATATTGGTATGTTAAGCATTTGACTATTTGAATAATAAAGAGGTGGAGGAGAGATGCAGGAGTTGCCCCAAATTTGACACTTTTGAGGAGCAAATGAAATTGAAGGGGCTACACATTTTCTCAACCCCATTTACCCCACATGTTTGGCATTTTCTAGGCTAATTTAGGGCAAATTTACCCCATTAATCCTATTTACCCCTCCATCCAAACATGCCCAATATAAGTATTTCACCATAGCATCGCGCGGGCACTTTGCTAGTAGAGTTAAAATAAATCACCACGTTCGTCGAGAAAGTTTATAAATTCTCATTAATTTAAAAAAGAAAAGAATATGCATCATCATATTTTATGCAGATCTAACGGTCTGGACTGAGTCAAAAAATATAGGATAAGTATAACTAATAAATAATTAGCACATTATTCAAGGGGAAAAAAGAAAAGACACACGTCAAAAGGGAGACATCAGGTTTGATTTTTTTGTTTGGTCTCTCTATGTCCATATGCAATACGTACATGAGACAAATAAATAATCATTAAATCATATACTCTCTATGTCCATATGCAATACGTATACGAGACAAGTAAATAAATCATGAAATCTATACTCAAATGAAGGACTCATCATACAATTTAGTTTATTTACATTGCTTCATCAGTATATACAGTAAAAAAGGAATTCACAAAAAAAAGTAAAAAAAGAATCCTTCAAAAGTAACCACCTCATCTATAGGCTATTTTTCGTTGGATCGAATTATTAGCTTAGCATGTCAGGCGTGATTGTCTTGGTGCTGATTATTGAGTTCACGGAGTGACGTAGTGTGTGCATCGGATTTGAGAGCTCCATGCACAATTTGTAGAATATAAACCACCGCCCATAAGGATGTTCCGGTAATATAATGGTGAATAACATGAAATTAGTCATGATAGCAGGGTACCTACAATCAAGCACACACCAGTATGAAGTTGCCACCTCCAACTCCGTAGGAACATAGCCTTTGCCACGAAAATGTAACTCCTAGCTCACATGGAAGATGGCTAATGAGGAGAAATAAGTCATAAGAAAGGTAAGGAGAAGGTAAAATACCAAATAAATTTCTTGGTTTTAGCACCTCAGAAAGTTGATAAGATTTTTGGTTCGACTTACTCTGTTCGGTAGATTTGTTGTGAGAGAAAAATTCTGCGTGCAAATTTTTATGACAGATTTGTTGTGAGAGAAAAATACTGTAGAAGAAGTCGAAGAAAAACCAAACGGAGAGGACGAGGTGTGTGTGGTTGTTTCAACGCAAAATAATCACTTTAAGGATAATAATATCAAATCATTATCATAACATGAAGCTTTGGCATTCCAAAATTTTCAATCTAGCATACCGTTGAAGCTCCGTGTCAAAAAAAAAAATTCAAATTTGAAGCAAACGGCAAAAAGTGATTTGATCCGAGAAAAATCAAGATTCGAAGCCAACTCGCGCGTGACGTGGAGGCCTCGCGCGTGACGTGAAGCCACGACTCCATTGTCCACACTCCAAACACGTCAATCAATAGACCTCGAGTTGCGCGAGGCCAAAGCGTCCAAGCAACCGCTTCCTGCTCTGCTCCTCCTCCCCCCTCGCTCCCCACTTCCACCGCCCCGACTCCGATCCCGCGCCGCCGCATCGCCATGGACCGCGCCGACCCCGCGCGGTGCCGCCTCTCCGTGCTCTCCTCCCACATCGCCGCCCGCGCCAGGGAGGCGGCGGCGGGGCTGGAGAGGGCGCCGGTGTCCGCGGCGGCCCCCGGCCCCCGCGCCGGCGCTCTCGCCGTGGTGGACGGGAGGACCGGGAAGCGCCACGAGGTCAAGGTCTCCGAGGACGGCACCGTGCGCGCCACGGACTTCAAGAAGGTACCTTCTGTAGTTCTGCAGCGAGCACGATTTGGCGTTTCCTGCTGTGGCGCAGCGCCGTGATCCGCAGGGTATCGGAGTTCTGGGGGTGCGATTGCCGTCGTGGAGTAGGCTGGCTTGCTGCGGGGACTGGTTGGATTACACTTAGTAGTATATTTGGGGTTCGATTTGTGTCCTCCGCCGGTTCAGCAATTCTGATTGTGACGCTATGACTAGATCAATCTGTGAATTTACCTGTGTACGCACAAATCATGATTCCTCGCACAAGTTCGTTGAGTTAGCTTTGGGAGACTCCTGCTGACTATAAGGTCCAGCTGGAGTTGCTCTGTAGTCTGTTCAAGTACAAACTTGAAATTAGTACTACTATTAGGAAGTCATTTCTGCATCTCAAAACTTGGTTTATTGAACTACATGGCGTGCTTGCAGATATGAGAACAATAGCTGATTATAAGTGTGGCTGAAGTTGCTCAGTATCAATAATTTGAAAATAACTTCTACTAAGGAAGCCGTTATTCAATCTCAAGGCTTGAGTTGATTGAATTGCATGCTGTGGTTGTGACAGTGCTTGAATCCGCTACCTGAACCCTTGGTTATTTCTGCAAACATCATCATATGCCATTACTTTGTCCACGAATTAGTGTGAGCTGTGGCATCATAATATCTAGAAACGTGCTACTTGCATAGAAACCAGCGACTTTCTGTGATGCTTCCTTTGCACAATATAAGGACCAGGCAAAGGTTAGATGCTGATGCTTTTTGAAAATGGTGCAGATTACCACTGGTAAGGATGACAAGGGTCTCAAGATTTATGATCCTGGTTATCTCAATACAGCCCCAGTTCGTTCGACCATCTGCTACATTGATGGGGATGAGGGAATCCTTCGCTACAGGGGATATCCAATTGAAGAGTTGGCTGAAAGCAGTTCATTTGTAGAGGTGGCATACCTCCTAAGTAAGTGTTATTAGCCTGTTTTCCTGTTTAGTGCCAGTGTAACCCTGCTACCTTGCAATCGTTTGGCTGACCAATGTGTTGGGGTTCCAGTGTATGGGAATTTACCTACTCAGAGCCAACTGGCAAGCTGGGAATTCGCTATTTCACAGCACTCTGCTGTTCCCCAAGGACTTCTGGTATGTTTTGATATCATTTCTGTTTATAGCTTGATATGCTTGCAATATATTTAGTACAATTTCTGGGTTTGATCTGGATTAAATGCAACAAGTTGTCTCTTTTTAATGTTGCCAGGATATCATACAATCAATGCCCCATGATGCTCACCCCATGGGTGTCCTTGCCAGTGCAATGAGCACCCTTTCTGTCTTCCATCCTGATGCAAACCCTGCTCTTAGAGTAAGTATGCTGTCAAACTGCACCGTTCGAGACACATGGCTGTTGGACTAGTTCGTTTTAGTGTGATACGATTAGCTGGAATTCTAACCACTAGCTAGATTTTATATTTGAATATAATTTCTTGGACATTTACTGAACAAATTTTACAAATGTAGGGTCAAGATCTTTATAAGTCGAAGCAGGTGAGGGATAAGCAAATTGTGCGAGTACTTGGGAAGGTATGCCCAGCCATCTAGTTCCTTTAGTTAATGTTATGATTTTAGAATATTCATCCAATCAATAGATGATGCAAACAGTAAACTAAAATGTGTGAGTTTTCTATGCATGTGGCTTCACTCCTGATAGTTTTTCAGGCACCATCGATAGCAGCTGCTGCCTACTTGAGATTAGCAGGAAGGCCTCCCATTCTCCCTTCAAATACACTTTCTTATTCAGAGAACTTCTTGTACATGCTGGACTCTTTGTAAGTTGCATTTTCTTCAATACTATAAACTTTGTGTTCTAATTTTACCATGTACATTTATTTTCCATGCATTTAACTCAATTCCATAACTGTAATATTAATACACATTTTCGAAATAAAAATAACTTTGCAGGGGTGACAAATCATATAAACCAAATCCTCGACTTGCACGGGCTCTAGATGTCCTATTCATTCTGCATGCAGAACATGAAATGAACTGCTCCACAGCTGCTGTTAGGCACCTTGCTTCAAGGTAAAACACTTTCTAAATCCACCTGAAAGCAGTAAGTATGGAACTGTTTCCTGATGAGATATATTACGTCTATAGTGGTGTTGATGTCTTCACTGCTCTGTCTGGTGGTGTTGGAGCTCTATATGGTCCACTTCATGGTGGTGCTAACGAGGTATACCACATTGAACATTTCACCACTCTGGGTTTTTGCATCCTAAATTTTCTACATGTTTATGCTACTATCAGAAATTAGGCAAAAAGTATCCGTTGTGATTGTTTTTCTAGAATCATCTAAATAGAGTTATCCATTTTGTACTTATTTAACCTTTTTGTTTCTTATCTATCTAGTTAAGCATGATTTCTTTTCTACATCCTTTTCAAAATGAAACTATCTGACATCCTAGCAATAGTTGAACTACTGTAGTTTTAGCATTCTGTCTTGAGATGTAGAAGGTGGCAAGGTGCTAAATGTTATTTCCGTATGTCAGGCTGTACTTAAAATGTTGAATGAGATTGGAAGTGTGGAAAACATTCCAGATTTCATCGAAGGCGTAAAGAACAGGTGATGATCACTCTTCTCTGATATGCACTCTGGTGTGCGAACTCTTTTTTTTAGACCAAAGGCCTCAGCCCGATTTATATTGAAAGCCAAAATCAGGTTTGTCGCGGGTTACCAGTTTACAAGCATACGCTTAGCATTGGCATGCAGGCCAGATGGACCATCTAGACAAAAGGACAGCTAACCTCCACCACCCTTTCGCTTGCTACCAGCTGATCATTCTTAATTCTTTGCATGCATACACTTTTTTTTTCATGGAACTCAGGCCAGATGAGCTATCTAGTCTAGAAATAAGAACAGAAAAGAACCTCTACCCTCATCCGTTTTGCTCCCAGCGATTTCCCCATTCCTGTTGGCGCAGCGTATTTCTTGTTTCACCATGCCGAGAGCCCCTCATGCAGCTTGCGCAACAGCTTCTCCACCGTGTCCTGCTCCTTGCTCTTCCAAAGCTTCCACCAGTACTGCAAAAAAGCAATTACCTTGTGTGTCACCATTTTAGGGGAGGATATCAGTTTATTGTTAAAGACCCAGTCATTCTGGGTTTTCCACAAAGCCCAGCACACTCCGGCCAAGATGAAAATTTTTAGATGGTTGGCCCTCCTGCCAGCTGCCCCCAGTATTCTTACTTCGTAGTAAGAGGTGGTCTGATCCACCGGGCTCTAATCCCAAACCAAACTATCCCTCACCCAAACACCAGACCACTGCCGCCATGGGGCATCTGAAAAAGAGGTGGTCTACTGTTTCCTCCGCACCACATAGCTTGTATTCCTTGGGCCCATCCCAATTCCTATCCCAATTGTTCTGCTGTCTGTGGCTTATCATGGCTCATCATCCACAGGAATATTTAGATTTTAAGGGGTATCTTTGTGTTCGAGATATCTTTGTGTGCGAACTCTTTTCAGTGAAAATATTCAGTTTGTTAGCTTGTGTTGCTTTTGAACTTTTCTTACAAGATTCATCTGTTCATTCATATTTTAGGAAGAGGAAGATGTCTGGTTTTGGCCACCGTGTGTATAAGAACTACGATCCTCGTGCTAAAGTCATCCGGAAATTGGCGGAGGAGGTTTTCTCAATTGTGGGACGGGATCCACTTATTGAGGTTAGTTTCATTGTTTTATTAACCATAGTCATGTATCCTCATATTTTATCTCAATTTAATGACTGAAATATTGGTTTTACTTCCAACGTGATAGTTATCTTGTTCTGTACTCCCTCCGTCCCAAAAAGAATGACGTTTTAGGATTCAAAATTTGTCCCGAAAAAGAATGACGTTTTTATTTAATTTGACATGTATGCATGTGCATGTGGGCATGCAACAATCAATTAGCACCAAATATGGCAAATAAATAGGGGCAATCGAGGTCATTTCATCTCCATAGTAATCTGTCCTAAAATTTCTAGGATGACATTCTTTTTGGGATGGAGGGAGTATAACATTTGAAACAATACAATATGGACCTTTCTTAAATTATTGATTGTTCAAAAAATAGTTCATTGATTCCTCACAATGCTGGTTTTTAAAGTATTTTTGTAGTTGACTGTTCTGCTCCTTAATTATTTTGTCTCATAAATGGTGAAGATATCAGCTTGAATTCCGTACTTCTCTTAAAATGAGGATTCTAGACACTGTTCCTTGGCAAAACTAACTGGGTTACACTGTTTCCTTATGCCTTGTCAGGTCGCCATTGCTCTAGAGAAGGCAGCGCTGTCAGACGAATATTTTATCAAGAGGAAGTTGTATCCAAATGTGGATTTCTACTCTGGACTTATTTATAGGTATATCATTTGGGGTTAACTCTTGTTTTTATTTACTTTATTTTTCCTCCTTTTGGTATTGCAGTTTTAAATGTTGTGTTGATTTTCAGGGCAATGGGTTTCCCTACAGAATTTTTCCCTGTTCTGTTTGCCATCCCTCGAATGGCTGGATGGCTAGCACATTGGAAAGAGTCGCTTGATGATCCCGATACAAAGATTATGAGGCCCCAACAGGTCAGTATATCACAAAAATATTATCTTCCATTGTTACTATGTCAATGAACCTGATGTGAAATCTCAAGACGAGTCATTAAGCTGATAAACAAAAATGACAATTTCCCACATGATATTCCACTTGACATGAGCTTCTGAGACTTCCTGTCATATATTTTTAAAAACAATGCAGTTTGTTAGACATGATAAGCCATGTTTTTCGCATATTTCTTCAACATTTCTTCTGATGGTGTTGTTTGTTACCTCTTCAGGTATACACAGGTGTTTGGTTGAGGCATTACACCCCTGTGAGAGAACGAGTGTCGCCAAGCCAGAGCGAGGAGCTTGGCCAGATTGCCACCTCAAACGCCACAAGACGCCGTCGCGCAGGTTCAGCCCTGTAAAACAGGTGCAACGCACAACGCCCAGCGTACACAATAAACAATGGGCCACTCCTGTGCTCGAAAAAGGGTCATGGCACATGAACTAGTATACTTTCTGTTGTCAAGTATATAGGTAATAATTTAGCGAGAACACTGCACCGTTACAATGTAAAAACTGTCAAGAGGTTTGTGAAAACATTGTGTTATATTTCTCTGAACTACCTTCAGCAGCCATCAGATGAATAAAGAGATACGGGGCTTTTTGCTTGGCTCCTTCGTTATCATTCATATTCATGTTATAACAAATTATGGAAAAATAGTGAAAACCCCTGTGAGAGAACGAGTTTTTTAATACTAGCAAGATCAATTATAAAGCTAAATCTCCAACTACTAGTCTACTACTAGCCAAAATAGTGAAACATGGGACGAAATATGCCTCTTTCATCTCCAACTACGACTAGCCAAAATAATACTAGCAAGATCAATTATAAAGCTAAATCACCAACAAAATTCTGTAAAGGTCGGTCTGGCAACAACTGTTTCATACTTTCATCAAACAGAAAAGTTGCAATACATCTCTGCTACACCATATAAACTTTGCAATACATGTGAACTTTGCACAGTAAAAAACTAAATGCAAACAAAAGTGAAGCTTAATGCTGCAACGGGAGCTCTATCGGGTGATCCAAATTTTGTGCCTGGACCGGGTGGTCCAAATTTGCTGCTGCAGCCAATGATATGCTAGAGGACTGAAACTTCTGTAGGAGAATGATCCACAGCCATTGTTCATGGAGATGCCCAGCTATTTTGCTTCAGAGGAAGGACATGACATGGCTGCACAGAAGGTTCTCACATAAGCAATGAAGTTGATACAAGAACAAAGATGCAAGCATTGAAATGCATCATCCATAATGGAGTGCAATTGAAAGATTGACAAAGATATGGAAAATTAAAGCTCCAGAACCTAGAATTTCAACAGCTCAACACACAAATTGTAACATTTAGAAATAACAGACATTTGTTTATCTAAAATAAACAAATTGTTTAAGAAATGGGACTTACAGTTGTTGATACAATCTGCACTCAGTGACGCCTTCTGTCTCTATGTTCATCTCTAGAATAGCGATCTTCACGATCCCTCCTTGAATGGTAATACGAGTCATCATCATGCCTTGATCTCTTGGAATCATGGATATCCAGATCTCTAGCTCTATGACGACCATGGTCTTCATGTCTTCTCTCATCACCTCTGTTCTGGCGGCCTCTGTAGCCCTCATCTCTAACTCTACTTAAATTCGGGTCATACCGATCATCTTCTAGTTTTCTTTTGTAGTCTCTCTCCACACCATTTCCACCTTTAGTTCTATCTTCTCTCTCCCTAGGTCTCTCTTCCTCCCTCTCTTGCTGCCTTTTCTTCTCCATCTCCATCCTCTCTTGTTCCCTCTGCTTTTGCTTCTCCAGCTCTTTCCTCTCTTCCTCTCTCTGCTTTTGCTTCTCCAGCTCTTTCCTCTCTTCCTCTCTCTGCTTTTGTTTCTCAAGCTCCTTTCTCTCCTCGTTCTGTCTTTGTCTATTCAGCTCATCTCCTCTCCTCTCACCTTGACCCCTTTTCCGTTCCTTGTAGCTATCTGCACTCAAGTCAGACTCACTGCTGCTGAGGCTGCTGCTGCTGTAATCTGAACTCTCGCTTGAGCTAGCCAGTCTTCTTTTCTCTGGCACATCCTTTTTTGTCACTGCAGCATTCAGTTGCCTTTTCCTATCACGGGAATAATCGTCAGATTCTGAATCGGAATCATGACGCTTGCGCTTATCAATGTTCTTCCCATAGTTATCCTTTTTTTCTTTGATTTTTTGTGCTTCCTTATCCTCCTTGGGGTCGCGATGATATGACTTTTCAGGTTTCTTATTTGCTTCAATACGAGTATCTGAATCAGTCTTAACTGGTATCTTCTTTTTTTCATTGCGATTGTTCTCAACTTCTATTTTCTTCTTCCCATAATCACTATCTGTATCAGAGTCAGAATCATGTCGAGAGCTCTTCACTGGTATCTTCTTTCTCTCATCACGATTGCTCCTTGCATGTACTGTTTTCTTCTTCCCATAATCACTATCTGTATCAGAGTCAGAATCATGTCGAGAGCTCTTCACTGGTATCTTCTTTCTCTCATCACGATTGTTCCTTGCATGTTCTGTTTTTTTCTTCCTATAATCACTATCTGTATCAGAGTCAGAATCATGGCGAGAGCCCTTCACTGGTATCTTCTTTCTCTCATCACGATTGTTCTTTGCATGTTCTGTTTTCTTCTTCCCATACTCATTATCAGTATCAGACTCAGAATCATGACGAGAGCTCTTCACTACTATCTTCTTTCTCTCATCACGATTGTTCTTTGCATGTTCTGTTTTCTTTTTGCCATAGTCACTATCTGTATCAGACTCAGAATCACGATGAGAGTTCTTCCCACGCGTTGCCTTCTTCCGATCGGTTTCAGAATCATCATCTGAACCAAGATGAGTTTTCTTGCTGTGTCTCTTTTCCTTCTTCTCATCATAATCAGTCCCTGAATCATCATCCGAATCACGGTGTGAACTCTTCTTCTTCTTTGTTTTCGTGTCATGTTCCTGTTCTGAATCTGAGTCATACTTGCTCTTACTTGAACTTTTGCTCCGACTGCTTTTATCACTCCCTTTTTTCTTTTTGCTCTTTTTCGCATCCTTCGTATCCTTGCTATCCTTCTGACCAGCAGTATCCAGATCCTCAGAATACTTACCTGGTACAAGCTCACCGGATTCCACATCACTTTCCACATCCCCCTTCTTTACATCCTCAGCGTTCAGTCCAAGAGCATCCCTCATAGCCTCAAGCTGCTTCTCCTTCCGGGCCGCAACATGGTGGCTTTGTGTGTCGGTAAACCTGAGAAGGATATACCACTTTGTGATCAGAACTTAGTTACAATAAGCAAACAGAATAAACAAATGAACAAACCAATTGTTAACCATTAATATATTGAAACACACATCTGAGCAGGTAGGAACTGAAGAAAAGGTAATCACACAGCATTACACATTACAGAAACACATTAAAATATAAACAGAATAAAACATAATTGACTTAAAACTAAATAAACTGAAAAGACAAGTTTGTACATGCGCACAGCCAGGAACTGGAGCAATCACAGCATATAAACAGCAAATGCAAGAACATGAAAGCAGAAGCTTCGGTTCACATACGGAACTAAATGTAATAAATAATTTCCACTTAAATGGTGAAATCACAGAAAACAAAATGGAGGGCATCCAACTTTAAAAAAAATGGTACATGGAAATATTGTAAGCATCGCCTGCCCTCCATCGATATGCAACAGACAAAAACATATCACTCTAAAAAGGCCAAACGTTTCACATCTGCAGAGCTAGGAAATGCAGAAATGGTTGTCACACAGCATTACAAATGGTAACCGCATAAAACATAAACAGAGGCTACAATTCGCATGCAGAACCTAACGTTACACAGGAGGTTCACTTCGAAGATGAAGTAATAATCTCCCAAATCTAAATCATTTGAGTGTATCTAATTAGGCGCCCAAAATCTCGCTGCTGCTAAATACTAATTGCCATGGGGCCTCCCCAGTCCCCACTGCGGCAGTCTGAAACCCATCACGAAAAAGAGCAAACTGATTTCGAAATCTAAAAGATGCCAACAAGTCAGTCCCATACCCTCTGCCCGGTAGAGCCGACGGCCGTCCTCCCCCGGCCTCCTCCGCCGCGGCCTCGGCCGCCGCCTCGGCCTCCGCGGCCCTGCGCGCCTCCTCGACGCGCTCCTCGATCTCGCCCTCCGTGTAGCCCTGCTCCTCGAGGGCGTCCCTGAGGACGAGAAGCTTGAGCTCGACCTGGCGCTTGCGGTCGTGCTCGAGGATCTCCTTGTTGGGCTTGCGCATCCCGCCGAGCCCGCCGCCATCCCCGCCGGTGGCGTCGGGGAGCGGCGGCCGGTGGGGCCCGCCCGGCCCGCCGGTGGTGCGGGGCTTGATGAAGAACTTGTTGGTCTGGACGTACCCGTTGGTGCCAGACCCACGAGCGGTCTGGAGCCCGATGCCGTTGTACATGGCGGCGGGCGGGGGAGACGCCGGCTGGGTCGGCGACGGCGGAACCCTAGCTAGGTTTTTGGTAGGGTTGGGGCCGCGGCGTTGCGGACGTGATGTTTTGGTGGCTTGGGCGTCAGATCCCCAATTTCGGAGTCGGGGGGAGACGACGGGCGAAGACGGATTGGGAGGCGCCGAGGCGGCGTGGGCCGATTGAGATTCTAGTGGTGGGCCCGCGAATTAGAATCAATTAATCGGGGAAGCAATTGATCATGAGCTGACCTGACCGACCCGATAAACCCGACCCAACCTCGGGGATCTTATATATCTTCCGGAAGGTGGGAAGGTCCCTGACCTTCCGGTGTTTGAGATTCGTGCGGCTTACAGAAGCCGCACGATCTCCTTCTTCTCCAGCGGGTCCGAGGTGAGGGTGGGGAGAGGAAGCGACCGGCGGCGGGGTGGGTGGTAGGCGGGAGCGACCGGCGGTGGTCGAGGGCGGCGAGGGTGGGAGGTCAGCCGGCCGGAGGTTAGGGTTTCGGGTTCCTGGGAGCTCGGGAATGCCGTCGCGCCGCCGCCGTGGGAGGTCCTTGCCGCAGCCGTTAGCTCGCCGGAGGGGTGGGAGGTGGGTGGGGCGTCGGCAGCGGGTAGCCGCCAGCCGGGGGCGGCTGTCGAGGCGGCGGCCTTAGGTTTCGGGTTCGGGGGTCCGAGGCCTCCATGTCCGGTGGACCTTGAAGGAGGAGGTGGTGGAGCCGGAGGACCGACGGTGGCGGCGGTTCGGCCGACGGCGGAGGCGAGGCGGCGCGGTAGCACCGCCGCCTAGGCGGGGCTGGACGGCCGGTGGGCCGGTGACAGGCGGCGGGGGCGGCGAAGCGCGCCGGGTTAGGAAGGGCGGGGTCGACGGCGGGGGTGGACGGCGGGCGGGCGGCGCGGCAGCCGCCGGGCGAGGTGGTGGAGGAGGCGGCGGAGGTGGAAGGTGGCCAGGGGAAGAAGAAGATGGAAGATGGGCTGTTGTTGGGCTGGAAGGTTCGATCACTATCGAACTTCCGTTCGACATATAGGAGCCCCCATCCGACCCACCCGAAAAAAATCCGACCCGACCCGACTCGACCGTGTGACGGGTCGGGCGCGGGCCGAAATTTTCACTCGAACTCAGAAAAAAAACTCGACCCAACCCAAAAATTATAACTAAAAATCTGAAATCCGACCCGACCCACACGTGTGATGGGTCGGGCGCGGGACATGAATTTCGACCCGACAACCCGACATTACCTGACACGACCCGACCCATGATCAGGTATAGAAGCAACCTGCCATCATGGATTTTTTTATATTTTTCGATTTTGTAAAATTATATGATTGTTTTGGAATTTATCAAAACTATACGACAAACGCCGTGTGACAACCCGCCCAGGAAAATACCGTACTATCGCCTAAACCAATCCACTTTGGTCATTAAGCAATAATAAGGTATCATCCTGTCGTTAGTTGCCGGGTTAACACCCGGTAAATCACTTACAAAGCAACAAAGATCGACATATATGCATTAAAACTCACGCGAAGGCGAGTCCAGAGAACAACATAAGATTAACATCCAAATTTACCCCGAAGGGCTTAATTATTACAAACCGGAGTTTTTGACATGATAACGAAGTTCAGAGTTTTGAAAACAGCGGAATTAAACTAAACTGCACGAGGAAACATCACGGGAGGCCTGCCATGATGCCTTCAGTCATCGTCTTCAACCCACTCCAGCTCCCAGCCAGACGGGATCTCTCCAGGCCACACATCAGCAAAGGCATTAGCTGGAGCAACAGATTATAGCAAGGCTGAGTATACTAATACTCAGCAAGACTTACCCGTCGGTGACAACTACATCACCAACTCTAGACATGAAAGGCTTTTTGGCCAATGGGGTTTCTTTTGCTGAAAAGCAACAAAGAATATGTCCTTACTTTCAAGATTTTAGCACAAGTTCTAGTTGATTATTCCTTTCTAAATTAGCAAGCTAGTGCAAGCATAAGTTGTGCAAACAATTAATCAAGCATAATATTTATCAACTTCCATCATTAGGGATCTCATGGCCAGTGGAGTAAGTAGTCTCAGATAACGGTGAGAGGCCGACAATCGATTGATTTAAACCTTGCAAGGTAGACCTAAACACACGGTAGGGTGCCCCCGCGAGGACAACCACCAGGCGGTTCCCAAAAATCTTCGGATTGGGATCAGATGTTACAGTCTTAAGTACAAGGCTTGCTAGGCTACGCCACCAAGGTCACCTAGCCTCACACATGTACTCAGGTGGCGAGCCCGGGGCCGCAACCCTAAGATTAGTAGCGCAAAGTTCCCGCACCGCCTCATTTAGGTACTAGGCTTACCGTACCCATTTCCGACAAGTGTTTAATACGTTCAAACACTTAACCCACGAAAGCCATTAGACCGGAGCCCACATCCCATGCTCTTACCACATGAGCAATCCATTTAAGGAGATCTTATGATTCCAACATAAGAACCTATTCTCGCGAGTGACAAGCATCACTCGACTTGTAACGGTCCTATAGCATAGCAGATACCGACCTATCATACTAGTAAAGACATAGGTACCTAGGGATCATGCATCTAGGGTTTCATTTCAACTCCTGAACGTAAATGCACAATCATCCATAAATAGTTGCATAAGATTTTAAAAACACTTGGTTAATGCACCGGGGCTTGCCTTCGTCAGCAGGGTTAGCCTGAGGGTCCTCGGTGTCTTCGATCACCTCCACGTACTGCAGCTCCGCGTCAGCTCCTCCTTCCTCGGCTTCCGGCACGAGCGCGTAGTTACCGTCAGGGAGATCTACACGAAGATGCAAATGCAAGATTCAATTGGCGATTTTTAATTTAATCAATTGCAAACAACAAATGACAACCATGGGGTGCATGGTTGACCACATTCACCTAGATAAGAATACATTCAGCATACTCTTCCAAAAAGGAACAATATGCGGTTCTTTAATATTTATTCTTTCTGATAGTGACTGTGTTCATATTTATGTAAATAAAATTAATTTAAATTTCAAAAGACAGCAATGGGTTGGTTTTGATCTTTTTAAAATGATTCACATCCCACACATAGGGTTATTAGGTGTGGCAAAAGGTGATTTTCCGATTAATCTTTATATTAAGCTTAAAAGGCTACCATTGCTTTTATTCATAAAACAAATTAATAAAATTTAGTGAGGTATGTTATGAAGCACTACAAACCTATATAAAGTCACTGCACACACATGCACACTTAGGAGAGCTATGAAATTAAATATACTGAAAATAACAAAAGCTAGCTATCAAAACAAGATAAATGCATACAAAAATAAATAAGCATCAAAATGATTCCAACTTTCTCATACGTGATCTCTGAGCCAAAACTAAGCTAGGAATGTAACACATACACCTAGAACTATTATGGATCTGGAGTTATGTAATTACAAGAAAAATAAGCATATTTCAAGAATAAATGTTTCTGACAATTATAAAATGGTGATTAATTCACCAGAGGTGCATTTTGGCATAAAAAGACAACATGCAGAAGTTGGGCACAAAAATCTAATTATTTTTAGATACAAAAATCATTTGGACAGATTCTGAATAAATAGAAAACAATTTATACAAAAAGATTTACAACATAACTTTGTGCAATTTTTGGTACAGAAGCTAGGCATGGCATAACACACAACATATCCAAAAAGTAGCTACAGATGACATGTGGATTTGGAGATACAACAGATCTAGGTTTTTCAATCTTCTATTTTTCATGCCAAAAACTATCAGGAAAAATTATAGACATGCTTTACAAAAGTTGTAGTGTTTGTCACAGGGAATCCAACAAAATTGGATTTGCATTTTTCTGCTTTTTCTACGATTTTCTATGGAATTTACAAGATTCAGCTGAAAGGGTTCACTATTGAAGATGTGGTTTTACACTGAGGTCCCTGGATAGATTTAAAGTCTCACAGATATGCCCTCGGTTCACACAAAAGTCCCTGGAAAGATTGAAATCGACGCAATTGAGTCCTTGGCCATGGGGAGGCGGCGGCTCGCCGGAATTCCGGCGGCTCCGGCGGCGCTTCCGGCCGGGTAGGAGTGCGGGGAGGTGTGCGAGCTCACCTAGGGTGGATTTGCGTCCGAAGAAGAGGTGGAGGCGGCCCCGGCGAGCTCGCCCGGCGGTGCAGAGCGGCGGCGGCCGCCACGGTTCGGCTGCCGGCGAGGGTACCGGCGGGGCTCGCCAACAAGCGAGTGCTCGGGCTCGAGTGCGATGTGGGGAAGGGCTAGGGGTGGTTGGCCGGCTCGGGAAACCAGTGGAGAGGCGAGCTCGGCGAGGAGCGGCAATGGCGGCGGTGGCGGACTGGCGGGTGCACAGGAGTGAGCTCGGTACGCGGGATGGAAGGCCCTGGCCTTTTATAGGCGGCTGGCCGCTTCCGCTTGGAGTCCCAGCGCGCCAAGGGGGGGCTCTGGCCGCGGGCAGCAGCGCCGTACGGCGGCGCGGGCAGCGCGGGCAGGGCCTGGTCCAGCGCGAACGGCGACGCGGCACGTGGCGTGCGCGGACTACAAGACGCCTCGGAGTGATCCCGGCCTCGGGACGCGTGGCCTCGGGATGGCGCGGGCCCGGACGCCGCGGGTGGCGGGGCTCCACGCGGCACGGCGCACGCGCTCGGGCGCGCCCGACGTTCTGGCCGGCGCGACATCGCGGCGCGGCGTCGATCCTATTTCATTTAGCCCTGTTTGAATGCGAATTTCTCCAAAAGTTTGAATAGAACCCCACCGAACTTTGAATACGAAAGTTGTAGAGCACTTATAGGAGAGTATTTTTCGTAAAGGCCGACCTATGTTTCGATCAACCCTTTGAGCATGAACCGCAGGCAAAGTGGCTGTCCTTCATGGCTCCAGTGAATAGTAGTCGGCTGCAGTTGACCAAGTTTTTCACCATTTTCCACTCTAATTTTGCAATGCCATCCAACCTGAAAGTTGCGTCCCTCGAAAAACTGGACAACTTTTATATTGGGAGATTTTGAAGTGTTTAGGTGAAATTTGGAGAACGCGGCAAAAGTTCCGGAGGACGTTCAAAGACATTAGGGTTTAAGTAGTGTTTGACCGGGCCTTTGACCAAGGTTTGACCACAAGTGCGTGTTGACTTGATCAAGAGGGTCATTAGGGATTGTTGGTGAGATTTTCGAGGTTTTCGAAGTGATGACCCAGGTTGACCATGGTTTGACTGGCGTCAATACGTTTGACTGGCGTTAATACGTTTGACTCGGTCATTAGCACTAATGATGCTAATCAAAAACCTGGGGCGTCACACGCCGTGACCTACGACGGTTAGAGAGGCCATCCGCCCTAGACCACGGCGGTAGGCTTATTGTCAACGGTCGGGTGGCCGCGTGGCTTAGCTGTGAGCCCGCGAGCACCTACCGCTATGGGCCAGGGCGGTTAGCTTTGCGACCGCTGTGGGCCACGACAGTAGGTCTCAACCGTCGTGGCGGACAGCGGTTGCCCTGCCTATATAAATGGTGACGACGGTCGCCGTCCCCCACCCCTACCGCCTCCGGCCCTCCTCCTCCCTCAAGTTAGTTTTTTTATTTTTTAATTAGTTTAATTAATTTATTTAGTTTAGAATTAGTTTAATTAGTTTAGATAATTTAGAAATTAATTTTTTATTCAGAAAATTTAGAAATTAGTTTATTTAGTTTAGATGTAGTTTACAAAATTTAGAAATTAGTTTTTTAGTTTAGAAAATATATAATTAGTTTAATAAGTTTAGAAAATTTAGAAATTAGTTTCTTAGTTTAGAAAATTTCAAAATTAGTTTATTTAGTTTAGAAAATTTAGAAATTAGTTTTTTTATTTAGGAAATTTAGAAATTAGTTTTTTAGTTTAGAAAATTTAGAAATTAGTTTATTTAGTTTAGAAAATTTGGAATTTGGTTTAGAAAAATTAAGAAATTAGTTTTTTTAGAAAATTTAGAAATTAGTTTAAATTAGTTTATTTGGTTTAAAAAATTTGGAAAATCAGTTTATTTGGTTTAGAAATTTTAGAAAATTAGTTTATTTGGTTTAGAAAGTTTAGAAAATAGTTTAAATTAGTTTATTTGGTTTAGAAAATTTAGATATTAGTTTAAATTAGTTTATCTGGTTTAGAAATTTAGACAATTACTTTATCTGGTTTAGAAGCCTATTTAGTTTAGAAAGTCTAGAAAATAGTTTATCTGATTTAGAAAATTTAAGAATTAGTATAAATTTAGAAATATCTTTATTTGTTATTTTACTTTTAATTTGTGTACACGGCTGCAGCTATGGCTCAGGCTCAGGCGCTAGCAGAGTACGTGCGGCCAGAGCCGTTGGACGCTAGGGTCGATATCAAGCACCGCTCGTACCTGTCCGCCGTTCTCGGAGCGGATCTTGGGCATGTACGTGCTCACACTACGCGCACGTTGATGCCGATACACGACCTTTGGGTTCCCAAGTACGTGAAATGATGCTCTGTTAATGTATTTATCTTCCTTTATACTTATGTTTATACTAATAAAGTAACCTTATTTATTTCAGACTACGCGTTGCAGGACTACTGCCTCTAGCACAGTTAGTCGAGGGGGACAAGCTGCGGAACACGGTTCCTCAGAAGGATCGCATGACACGGTTCCAGTTCGACTTCTCCTTGCTCTGCGCACTTCTGGAGCACTGGAGGCCCGAGACACACATGTTCCACTTCACTGTCGGCGAGCTGGCGCCAACTCTTCAAGACACAGCATTGTGAGGGCGAGGCGATGGGGGCTGTGGACATCTCGACCACTTGGCGTGAGGACTTACTCGCTCGGTTCGTGAATTTTCCTCGGAACGATTGCACCCCCGCGCCGTACCAGCCGTTCGCGAACTCCCACAGACCCACCTTGGTCTGGTTGCAGCAGTTCAGCGTACGTACATTGACCTCATATTTTTCTTCGTTTTTATAGTTGTGGAGACAATATGTAACGAACGTTTGATTTTGTTTGTGCAGACTGATTACCTAGCAAATGACGCCGAGGCCGAGACAGTCAACAAGTTCCTAGAGGCGTACCTGTTGTGGCTGTTTGGGTTCGTGATGTTCTGCAGCTCTCAGGGAGACGCGGTGTCGAAGTTCTTGATCTCCTACGCTCGGAGGATCGCCGACGCGCCCTTGGACGCGGTCCCCTAGATCAGTTGGGGCTCCGCTGTTCTTGCCGGCATGTACGGGGGACACAGGAGGGCGGAGGGACGCAGCCATCTCCCGGAGGGTGGCCGGAGGTCGCAGCTAGAGGTGTAGGGTCGTTCCACCCGGTTGCAAAGTCGACGACGGCGACGGCGATGACGACACCGCCTACCGTTGATGCTAGGCGTCGGCAAATCCACCCACGTGACCAGTTGATGTACCCTCGCGACCAGACGTGGGCCGAAGCCCGAGCAGACAGACAGCAGCAGAAGAAGAGGCGTTGCTAGGTTAGGTTGGATATTGTTTAGGCAGCAACACTCTTATTCGTAATCATGACTATCTATATGAACTATGAACTATTTTCTATTATGTCACTTTACTTTTCTTTATTAACAGCAAGTATTTCTTTGTACCATGCAAGTATTTATTCTAACAAACAACGTATAAAACAAAAAAATATAAAGTGAAAAAAATTAAATGAGCCAACCGCCGTGGTGTATAGTGGTTGAGGCCAACCGCCCTACGCCACGGCGGTTGGCTCTAACTGCCGTACGCTATGGCGATTGAGACTAACTGTCACGAGTCCCCCAGCAACCGCCACGAAGGCATCCTAACCACTGTGGCCAAGGACGGTTTCACTGTAACCACTGTGGCATACGGCGGTTAGTCTCAGCCGACGTAGGCCACGGCGGTTGCACTTAAACCGCCGTGGGCCACAGCGGTTGTCGTATAGTTTTGATAAATTCCAAAATGATCATATAATTTTACAAAATCAGAAAAAAATATAAAAAAATCACCATCATGAGACTGACTCCACCAGGGAGCGCAGCCCGTGCTGCATCCGCAAAATGAGCGCGCGTGAGGCATTGTGCTCACTCCAGCAGCGACCGCAGACTGTGCTGCATTTTGCGGTTGCTGTCTTGCCATTCTCCTGCTCCACCCCGCATCGACGGCCTCCACGGTGGAGGTGTTGCGGCCCCTTCGCCTCCTTCCCACCACCTGGGCACAGATTCGGTGGCAGGGCCGGCGCGGAGGTGGAGCTCGCCGCCTAGAGCTCCCTGCGGGGGCGCGGAGGCGGAGCTCGCCGTCTCCATCTCGGCCTCGATCTCCTCCGTCCTCTCCCTCTCCCCTCCCTCGGACCACGCAGCTCGCTGGAGACCTCGCCGCGGTGCTGGAGCTCCACCCCGGCCTCTACTCCGACGCCGCCGGCCCGGATCAAGAGGCAGGGCGACGTCCTCCCCACCTCAGTGACCTCCACCTCGATTTGCGACCGTGGCGCCCTCCTCCCTCGATTCGGGACCGTGATGAACTCCTCCCGGATGGCGCGAGGCCGCCTCCTTCCCCGGCCATCGGTGAAGGGCGAGGATGGCCACGCCACCTCCACCTCGATTCGCAGCCTCGGGAGCGCAGCGGCGAGCTCCACGGGCTCGATTCCGGCTTCCTCGGGGCGCAGCAGCGAGCCCCGGGGAGCGGTGGCGTTGGGTGGACCCGAGCTCATCCACCGGGGAGTGGCGGTAGGTCCCCTCGCGCGGCAGAATCCAGGGCCCGGCGGGAGGCAACTGCCGGAGCAGAATTCGCAAGGCGAATGTCCTGCTGGAGTGCGAGAGATTGTTATCTTCTCTATCCTTCTCTCAAAGCCTCCTGTTGCAGATGGGGATGCAGTATGTTGTTGGAGTAACTGACTCAATAATCCCTAAAAAAATGACTGGCTCAATAATCCCCCTAGAAAATGACTAGCTCAATAATGATGTGCCCAAGGATTGTTAGGCTGCTCTAAAAAAAGATTGTTAGGCTGAAACTCAAAAAATAACACAAGGAAAAAACCCCTACTGAGCAAAAAAAATCACCAATAACAAATCCTATACTAGGTGATACCGTGCGCGTCGCCGCGGGAATTTTTAAACAAAATTTTAAGGTGAAATGTGAAAGTAGAAACACCAAAACGATTACATGACGATATTCATCTGTAAACAATATTATATATGAAAGTATGTTAATTTTGTTGAGAGAGAACCATTTTTAAATGATTGATCCTACATGTATTTCAACTGCGAGAATTTTATGGCACGCTACTCGTAAATACAACATGCTATTAGTCACAGAAAATCGACGAACACCTAAATATATAGTTTGGTGGATGTTGACATGACTTGGTGGATGTTGACATGTCTTATAGTGGTTAATGACATAGCGTGTAGTGGGTTATGACGTGGCACATTAAGAGGCAACGTTAGTGGGTACCAAATATATAGTTTATATAGATATAGATAGATAGATTGGCCGTTCAAAAATTGAGTGATGTGGTTAAAAAAACACTATGGCTATGGCACTGTCTACCAGCGCAGGGTGACTACACGAAAAGTGGCAGCACAATTTGTTATATATAAAGTGCAGCGAGCATGATTTAAGGTTTGCTTAGCACAGTTGTGGTTGGTGGTTGTGGTTGTGGTTGTGGTCGGAAGAACCCCAGTTTGATTCCTCTGGTGAAGCAGCTTTTATGGTGAAGTTGAAACCATTTGTTTGGCAAAACGTCTTCTCGAAAACCGATGGAGAAGTCCTACCAAAGGAGCGCTTAATATTTTAATTAATGACTAGCAATGCACTAGCAAGTCTGCAACAAAACAAACAACTCTAGATGGTTTGGTAGGGTTGTGGTTGTGGTTGTGGCTAAAATAACTCCTGTTGTGACTGATCGGGTGAAGTAGCTTCTCTGGTGGAGTTTACGCCATTTTGAAAAGTGTTTGACAAAAGGTCATATGGATAATTTTATGATCAATTAATATTTGGAAGGGGAGAAGAAGTCAGAGAAGCCATTTTCCCCTCTTTAGTGTAAACCTGAAAGATCTGAGATGTCAACTAGAGGAGGTGAATAGTTGAACCTGAAAATTTTCCACTTAAAACAAGTTTATCAGATCAACTTCGGAGTCTCCATAGATTTGTTCGGAATTTCCGGAGGTTTCGGAAATTCTGAAGAAATCTACGAGTTCTCCAAAGATTATAAGGAGTGAACTACAACCCTGCCAAGAATAAGCTGGAAAGTAAATCGCTGAAAATAGGATAGACACAGGGACACTAGAGACCTCCTGAAGTAGATAGAACAGCTAGCAACCTTCTGGAAAAGGAGATTGGGAGCAAACCCTAGAAATGAACTCTATGTAAGAATATGAACAAAAACAAGCACAAGAAACACAGATTTATTTCTCGGAGTTCAGCCTCACGCCTTGAGGCCTTCATCTTTGTTGAGGAACCCACTAATAAGAGTGGGCTTATATACCAAGCCACTTTCCTCTCTCTAGTGACCACAAAGATGGAGTTAAAGCCACTTACTAAAATCGTAGGGGTAATACAAACTTCTCGTAGGCAGCCACAAGCTTGGATGCTCCACAGGCAATGCCTAGCCAGCTAAGAGACCAAAGCTTCAAGAGTAACAAACACGAAATCCCGGTTTGAAGAAGGACGAAGGTGCTCAAGAGATGGGAAATCAACTCACCAACTTTTCTCTCTTGCTCTAGCCTTGAATCCTCCTTTTACTCCCTCCAAATCTCACCAAGAATGCCAAAGGGGAATAAAGAGGGGAAGTCAATGCACATTAACAGCTCAGAACAAAATTAGGTGCAGACTGTGGGAGGGGATGAGGGGATATTTATACCCCTTCACCCCGAAATTAGCCATTAGGCTTTAAGTTACGGAAACCCAGACAAGGTCCGGAACCTCCGGAATAGTCCGGAGAAATCTCCGAATTACTCCGGAGCACTCAGGTCAGCACTATTAAAATGAAATCCCAAGTGTACTGCAAGTGTTGAGGTGTTCCTCATGGTTTTGTTAGTATATCTAGAGCACCTTGTTCCCTGATAAGACCATGAACTTCATATCCCTCTTAATAGTACGGCATATCTATACTCAAATTCAAAATAGAAATAATTTAAATCTTGGGTAGAGTCACTCCATCAAGAGTTTCCTTTAGAGAGATATCCATGAATGCTTCATCAATTTTAATACTTGCTCTCAATACTTAAAACATCATTAGATACTTAAGCGTGTCATTAACTCACCAAGCCCCACATAGGGGGCCAACATACTCTTCAAAACCGTTTGTGGATTCTCCCCGACTTTGGTGATGAAGCCGTTTTAAAGTTGCCTCTTTGGTAGGACTCCATAAAAAACCTAGTGGAGAAGTATTGAACACTCAAAAAATTGAACACTCAAACAGAAAGTGAAAAGCAGAAAAAGGTGTTTTTGTATTCCAGAAAAAGTGTGTCCCCTTTGCACGGGGGCGGGGGCTCCCCTTTTATAGTGCCAGAAAGACTCTTTTACATCCCGATAATTCCCTCAATCACCTCGCATCTTTGGAGAATATCCGTGTACAAAAATGTCTAAGGTGACCACGTCATTCGCGTGACCACGTAATTTATTTATAGAAATGCCCTTGCATGTTCATGCTTCTCACGTGTTCTTCCTTCTTGATCACACCATTGACCAAATCAACTCCGAACATCGCCATTTCACTCAGCATTCTGCTAGCTTCCTCCTCATCTACTTCGCATGAAGCGACGTCACCTTTGAAGATGCTGATGTCACTTTCGGCAATTCTCTTGGCTTCTTGTTTCCTTAAAATCCATGGTCCACCACCTTCAACCTTTAGCCGTAAAATCCATCTTGGCATGTTCAATTCATCCCCCAGCCTCGCATCCTGGGAACACAAAAGGAAAAAGGCCAAATCGAGAAATGTCGCTTTATGTGGTTGTACAAACTTTCATATTTTGATGATCTCTTGTTAGGGTGACGTCATTTTGCTTTGTTTTTGCTATACAAAGGAGAATTTGCACCTTCAAGGTTCTCGTAAGTTTAGGAAACGCTAGGAAATACCTTCTTAAGAACTTCACCTTCCATTATTCTCAAAAGTTTTAACTATAACGCATGAAACTTTTCAAGATAAAGTTGTTGAGCCCCTCTTGTCCACACAACCCTCTTGTCCACACAATCCTTTCAACATTTAGCTGTTTTAAGTCTCAATTCAATCTCGACTTGTTGGAAAACTTCCGCCTTGGGACTTCGAGGTGACGTCATTTTTATTCATGCAGAGTTTCAGGCATTTATCAGAAAATCGTGTTTCCTCCGATGATTCGAAGGTTACCCGTTTTGGTTGATTCCCCAACAAGAAGCTCTTTAAGAAGCCTTACCAAAAGGATCTTTATTGTTGCAAAACATAGTTAACAAGAAGAAGAAATATTGCTTTGTTGCAACGATCAATAATGATCCATAGACAAGTATCTACTCCACTCAACATTACTGTTGAGCCCCCCCCCCCCTAATGATCCATATAACCAAAGATTATTATTTACTACATCATCAATTATTTAAATTAATCACTACTTATTTAGGATAAACACTATCATTAAACTTTCAAATAATGTTTTGTTCTAGTAATTAGGTCTTCTATTTCTCCAATTTTAGCGTAGACATTGTCCCAAGCAAATACATTGTCTTCCAGTTTGATTTGGGTTGGCTCGTCTTCCCTAAGTTTAATTTTTTAATCTAATTATCTTCATATGCATATACAAAAATGTCCAAAAGTAAACTAATATAAGATTCCAAGTTACCTATTTATATTATTGTTAACATAAAAATAAAGTGAAGATATATGTGCTTGACGAGTCTCACCATGTAGAGCATTATACATGTATGTAAGGAAGTGATGAAAATATTGATTTTTATGATAATACAATGTATGTAGGTGCAATACAAAATGAAAAATGTATGTTGTGGATGAAAAAGTATATGTACTGGGCTCAAACGACTGCCTTCTGTGGAAAAAATAATTTATATTTACAAATGGATAAAACAATTTTGTAATCTAACCCATCTTGGTCAATGACAGACGTGCATTATGCTCAGTATTAACTTGAACTTTCCACAGTCCAGGCAGTCAACTCAACATACAGAACTCAGAGGCCCTTTTGGAAACTTGATCCCTGCATATGAGAAGCATCTTCTGATGTTTGAGTAACCACCGTATTTCTCTGATTATATGTGGTAAACTGACTAAGGATTCCTTTAATCTCCTCTGATCCCCCATAACTGGGCATCATCGATGTTCTTGGATGGGGCACTAGTGCCCCAGAAACATCACCCCAAAAGTCAGAATTAGCTACATACCATTCTATTGTCTTCCGCAGGCCCTCCTCCCATGAAGTGCGCTCGACCCACCCAAGGCTCTTGAGCTTCGCATCATCCAGGAAATACCTCTTATCATTGAAAGGTCTGTCAACAACAAACTGGATGGCTTTCTCAGCTTCAAGGTTAAAATGCTTGCAAACATCTCTTGCAACATCAAGGACGGTCCTCTCTCGCTTCGTTCCGATATTGTAAACATGCCCAACTTCTCCATGATGAAGAATGACCTCGAAAGCCTCTGCAACATCCTCGTAGTAGAGGAAGCTTCGGACGTTGGATCCATCACCATAGATTGGGAGGGGTTTCCCTCTCATGGCCAAGAGAATTAGCTTTGGAATGAGCTTCTCAGGAAACTGATTAGGACCATAGACATTATTTCCCCGAGTAGTGATAACCGGCAGACCGTAGGATCTCCCATATGCCATAACAAGCATCTCTGCTCCAGCTTTTGTGGCAGAATACGGGTTTGTGGGGAGCAGCTGTGCCGCCTCATGGTTGCCAACCACTGCATCTGCATCTGTCTCCCCATAGACCTCATCAGTACTCACATGGATGAACCTCCTGATCTGGCCAGTAACCTTGCAGGCCTCAAGAAGGACGTGAGTACCATAAACGTTGTTCATGGTAAATTCAAAGGAGTTCCCAAATGAATTGTCAACATGTGTCTGTGCTGCAAAGTGCATTATAGTATCAAAATATTCTCAGTGACAAGGAGGAAGTTGACAAGATCAGTGCTTGCAATATCACCCTTGACAAACTTGAAGTTGGGAAATGAGCAAACTGGGAGAAGGTTCTTCAGATTAGAGCAGTAGTCAAGCTTGTCGAGGACGACTATGTTGTAATCAGGGTAATTCCTTATTATGCGAATTGCGACATGGGAGGCAATAAACCCAGCAGCTCCTGTGATGAGGATGTTTTTAGGTTTGTATGGCGTTGTCATATCCTCTGTTCTATTACTTCTGAAATCGTTCTGTTAAAACAAGGTAGTTAAATTGGATGAGCTCCAAAGATACACAATTTGCTTTCAAAATATGCAGAACTTGACTTGAAACATGTCAGTGCACTGTTGTGGACCGCCGTTCCATTTTATCTACAAGTTAAGATTGAATGGGGTGAACTATTATTTAAATAACAAATTAACAACATGAATTCTAGCAGTCGTTACTATTTTTCATTTTAGGACAGGCTACATGGCATAGATGGATCAGTTAAGAAGTGAATAAAAGCACACAAAAATAAGGACAATGGAGATATTACAAAAGAAATCATCATCGAAAGTCGCTCGTATGCTACCTATGGGTATAGAATCCTCCAGTGCTAGCACAATATCCTTCACTGCAAAGAAGGCCTCAAATGTGACAACGGTACATGGGTTCCAAAAGTTGAAATTAACTATTTCATACAACAAAAGCAAAGGCAAATACTACGTATAATACCAAATGAGAGTTCAGCTAGCTATAGCGCCATCAGATTTTACTTTTACACTATAAAACCAGTTTCAGTGGTCATATCTCAAAAATAGAATCAGAACCCACGAATGACATATAGACTTGATGCTAATGAGCCTTGTCTCATAAATCTGCTACATGATGGTATAAATTCTACAGAAATAACAGTAAAGTTTGCAAACTTATATTGAGGCCACATTTCAAGTAATATCTAGAGTTATCCAGAAACACTATGCAATTTTCACTGACATCTTTGTTTTAGAATAACCTGATGTAAGTTCATTGTATAGACAGCTAAGGATCGATCTTACAACTTAAAACCTGTAGTATAAATCTGTGAAACTAGACGCGTTTGCATAAGCATGAAGCATTATGTCCACCGCATCATCTTTCTGTGAGGCATGTACTACACTGTACATTCTTTCCCCAAATCCAGCACAGTACAGGAAGTCAAAATAGGAACACTAGAAACTTGCGCGGCGTTGCCGCGCTGAGGTGTCCAGTATCTCTCTTATATTGATCTCAAAGACTCAAACTAATGTATCCATTCTATTTTCATCTCCAGACCTGGAGCTATTGTAATCATGAATAAGCATATAGATCTTCACTGAATTTCGATATCTAGGTGATGTATTTTTAGTTACAATAATTTTTCCATTTGTAGGACTGCAGATTCAACTGAAACCAAAAAGTATGTAGCCTTGATTTTATACAACAAGCCAACAAGGTGGATTCAAATGAAGAGAAGAAGTAGAATGCAGGGCGACATGTTAGCAAACGTCTTATGTGCATCAAACCTTACAAGTAAACACATCCACAATGTAAATTTGGCGCATGAGAAATCAAGTATCCTTGATTCATAAGCTATTCTAACAAGGAAGTCCACAGTCTAAAATATCATTTTGAAGGAATTCGATTCATTCTAACAGGAGTTGATGTTTCCTCACCAGTGCATCAATGTGTGCCTGTGTGGTTGAAGCAACAACTAACGAGCACTTGAAATTAGCGTCGACCTGGTTGATCTCTACAGTCTGCACGCGTGGTGACCAAGTCCAGTGCCTCGGCATCGATGTGCGCCGCCTTGTCGGTCAGGCACAGTTGGCACGCGCCGAGCGGGAGCGCAGCATAGGGGCTGTGCCGGCCGCCAATCGGCCGATCCCCCCATCTGCGGTTGTGTGCGACGAGGAATTCATGTACAAGCACAACTCGCACACTACCGCTACCGCCTACCAGCAACACACATCGTAGTCCCTTCGCCGTGATCGAAGAGTGCCCCATTGCGCGGGTCTTGGGACATCCAGTAGCTCCCCATCGACTTCGAGCAGCAGCTCCTGGTGATCTCCGCCTCTGGCTCGAGCTTAGCCTCCCTCGTGTGGACAGAAGTCACTACCCACTGTTGTCATCGTTGTCTGGGATGTAACAGAGGGAGACAAGGTCACCCTCTGGACTCTGGTGCCGGGGAAGCAGAGTGGCGACAGCTTTTACACCAGGCAGCCGCCGTGGGTCATCGCCGTCGCGGTGTGCAGAAGACACCAGTTGGTGTAGGTTGGCATCGACAGCGCGGCGAGCAGATGAAGGTGCGGGCGGGGCAACGCCGCGGCGGTGCCGGAGGAGGCTGGCTCGGGACTCGGGAGTTGGGATGAGTTGGCGTAGGTTGGCATCGGCAGTGCGGCGAGCAGATGAAGGTGCGGCCGGGGCAGCGCCGCTGCGGTGCCAGAGGAGGCTGGCTCGGGACTCGGGAGTCGGGAGTTGGGACGAATGCTCTAGAAACACCAGTTGTTGTGCCCGTTTATGACAGTCCGATCAAGATCTGATGGTAGAGATTTGATGGTGACGTGGCTCAATCCCGTGGCCGAGCTTGGACACCGAATTCGGTATGTAGAGATGCCTCGATAAAAATCAAGCCCAACAAACACATAAAGATCAAGCCGATATGCAAATCGGCCTCGCTGTGACTCACATCGTGACGGAACAGCGCGACCTGGTCTGGGAGGTCACCGGAGATCGACAGCAGCAGGCCGCCTGGCCACCTCAGGAATGGGGATCGCTAGCGAGGTTCAAAGGTGGTGGCACGAGCTCGCCTGGGCTCGGCGCTCAGGGACGAGGGGTCGCCGGAGAGGAGGGTCGGAGGTTGCCAATGCCGTAAGCGTAAGGAGTCAGTGAGCTGTGTGACTGGGAAGTGGGAACTGGCTGGGAGATAGATGGGAGCAGAGGCGAGCTGAAGCGGGACGAAAACACGAAGGACACGTGGTTCACCCCATAAAGATAACATTGTCTACAAAGTTAAATACATTGTGATATTGTTCGATGCTGTTAGGTGAGATAATATAATTTAAAGAGGAGCGAACGGGAAGCGATGCTTCCAGTGTACCAGCAACAAATATTAAAAGAAAAAAAATCTGCAGCTAATTATACTACAGTACCTGTTACATTGATAGGAACCAGCAGTAATAAGTAGATTAAAGGGTGGAGAATCATTGCTGACAGATCAAAAGTGTGGTACGCACACAAACTGAACATTTCAACTCCTCAACAAGTACATGTATTATGTATATGGTCTCTACAACAAATTGGCAAATCGATCACCATGTTGTCAAATATATAGCAGCCATGGATCAACGTGTAATAATGGAGATACACCGCTAAGAGTAAATGTTGTAACGAATTGTTCGTGATGAATGTGAATCACACATGCTTATAATTTTTTGCTGTATTTTCTATAGTTTGTCTGAATGTTATTAAACTGAGAAAGCATTCCTTTAACCTCCTTAGAGCCCTCATATTCTCCGGGCAGCATCATTGCCCTCGGATGAGGCAACAATGCCCCAGAAACATCACCCCAATAGTCAGAATTGGCCATATACCATTCTAACGTCTTCCTCAGGCCCTCCTCCCAGTGAGTACGCTCAGACCATCCAAGGCTCTTGAGCTTCTCATTGTCTAGGAAGTACCTCTGATCATTGAAAGGCCTGTTGTCAACAAACTTGATAGCTTTGTCAGCTTCCAGATTGAAAAGCTTGCATATATCTTTTGCCACATTCAGGACCGTCCTCTCTTTCTTTGTCCCAATGTTATAGATGTGTCCAACTTCTCCACGATGAAGAATGACCTCAAATGCCTCGGCGACATCCTCACAATAGAGGTAGCTCCGGACATTGGATCCGTCGCCATGGATTGGAAGGGGTTCCCCTCTCATGGCCAAGAGAATGAACTTTGGGATGAGCTTCTCAGGGAACTGATTAGGTCCATAGACATTGTTTCCCCGAGTAGTGATGACAGGAAGACCATAGGATCTCCCATAGGCCATAACAAGCATCTCCGCTCCAGCTTTGGTGGCTGCATAGGGGTTTGTCGGCAGCAGTTGTGAAGCCTCATGGTTGCCAACAACCGCATCCTCATCTGTCTCTCCATAAACCTCATCAGTGCTGACATGGATGAACCTCTTTATCTGGCCGGTGATCCGCCGACAGGCCTCAAGAAGGACATGTGTACCATAAATGTTGTTCTTGGTGAACTCGAATGAGTTTCCAAATGAATTGTCGACATGTGTGTGGGCTGCAAAGTGCATCACAGTGTCAATGTTCTCTGTGACAAGGATGAAGTTGACAAGATCGGCACTTGCAATATCTCCCTTGACAAACTTGAAGTTGGGAGACGAGCTTATAGGGAGCAGGTTCTTCAGATTAGAGCAGTAGTCAAGTTTGTCAAGGATGACAATCTTGTAATCAGGGTACTTCTTGACAATTCGGCATGCAACATGGGAAGCGATAAATCCAGCAGCTCCTGTAATGAGGATGTTCTTTGGTTTGTACGACATTGCCATATCCTTAGTAACAGTGCTTCCGGATGCTGCTGCCAAAGCAAGTGCCTCAACAGGATTAGACATGAAAACAATATTATACTTTATGACAAATCAAATGAGTGTTTGTATATATGATTCGCATTTAGACATGGGTAACAGACTGACTGGGCGATGATAATTTTCTTACGAAAGTTTTCATCAATGACTACCATCAGCAACTGGACAAAACAAATCAATCACGGATCACAGCATAAATGGGAAGCTGTGTGTGCGTGTGAATTGTGAACAAACTAAACAGGCACAAGCAAATATGCTAAATTGTTGCTTATCGGCACCGAGGATGGGGGGTGGGGGGGTGGGGGGGGGGGGAGCGGGCAATCAGGCGACTCACCTTCTCTTGAGCGAGCGGCTGAGAAGAGGAGGCAGACGGCCGCGGTCGATGAGAGTGTGCGAGGGGTGTTGGCAGTTATATGGGATCGGACTCGGAGGCGGCGGCGGTGGTGCCCCTGCCCCTTGGCCCTTGGGGGAGGGAGGGCCCGGCGGCTGTGCGGCAGCGAAGACGCGCGAGTGCTCCATCGACCCTGTTCACTTGAAAGCGTTTAGCCAATAGTAGCGATTAGAGCCCAAACCAACCCCCGTCAATTCGCGTTTATATAGCCAATAGCGATTAGAGCCCAAACCAACCCCCGTCAATTCGCTAATGAGTGAGTTGGGTAGCTCGTCTCGCACGTGCCTACAGCCTACCTACCTACTACTGGTCAGTGCAACCTGCCTGCCTGCCCAACTACAAGTCTCCACGACATAGACAAAGACCCTACCTGCCACTGAAATCTTACTCGGATTTCTTCAGAAGAGGTCCATCATGTGCTGGCCTCTCCCTCCTTCTCCCTCCCTCTCCCTCTCTGGATGCTCCAGTATTCAGAAATTCAGAAGCAGGATAAAAAGGGTGCGCTAACAACGAGAGAGAGAGGGGTCACGCCATGAAGCAATGCAATCAACAAAATAATCGGCAGACACATGGGCAAACTCTCTCTGCACAGATTGTTCCCAACAAGGGGATTCAGGGGGGTAAACTTCCCAGCTTGTATCTTGCTACTTGAGATAACGAGCCCGTAACCCACAAAAAATGGTCATACTACCTATGCCTTGTAAGTTGTAACAGTTCGATGATTGGCGAGGCATGAATGGAGCTGATCAGCTGGAGTGATAACCTCGACTTTACACATACATGACCTGAGCTCAACAGAATTAAGCCCAACTTCTTACTTCAGAGACAGTAGCGCTAAAGAAAGAAAAACGCCAAGTGCAACAGGCCGTCAGGGGTATTACTTACCTGCTGTATGGCACAAGAAAACTCATAGAATGCACCTAATTTTCCATCAGGTACTGACATGAACTGCATCTCTCAATAAAAGCATTCCCAGATACACATAGTTGGCAGACGGAGCCACAGAGGACATGAAACTGCAAACTTACAGTTACAGGTGGGAGTCAACTTGGTACAAGACATAACTACTTCGATCTTCTACCAGTAGCCATAGAAGTATTTGCTTCACAGTTCAGAACTCGATTCATCACATCTGCAAATGCATCAGGGGCAAGGATCTGGAGATCATCAGACAAACCGTCTGTAGCATGCAACACCTAAAAACCTAAATGCAGCCTGTAGAAATTGAGCGGTCTTTTATTCTCCTTGACATTCACTTAGGCCAATCTCTTCCATTGTGAAATCATACATGCTTCTTTCATAATCCGCCCACATCCTCTGCGCAATACCATCCCTCAATGCATTGCCCATGTTGCATTCATTGTTCAAAGCTGCAACATCATAGCCATACGTATCATCACCACTAGGAAGAGTCACAAGTTTACGGGATGCAAATGGGACTGTTTGGTCACTCAACAATTCTTCATCACCTCCTTGTCTCTGAATTATGTTATGCAGAACTACTGCCGCTGCTGGAATTTTCAGTTGAGTATCCTTTCGGTAAGATGTTGCAACATTTAGAATTGGAAATCGCATCTTCAGAAGGCTTACAGCACGCTTTATGTGTCCACGCAGCTGTGCATGGCGAAGATTGAAAAGCTCCCTGCAGTCTCTTGGTTGGACATTATTCTGCTCTTGCTCTTCAGTGTGGTAAGGAACTTCTATATAAGGAGCAAGAAATGATGGAGTGTTTGCATAACCACCGTCAACCAGATAGTACTTGCCTACTGGGACTTCAAATCCAGATTCTATAGCAGAATATAAGACTGCTGCATCAGATGCAGACCCTTCTAGGCCACGAGAAACATAGGCAAATTTCAAATCAAAATCACAAGCAAGCATCACATTCTGAGAAATGGATTCTTGTCTATTTCGGTAAGGAGCTGCTTCACTTTCTGGTAGTGTCATAGGGACATGAATTCCATCAATTACTCCAATACAGTTCTGCAAGGGAAAATAAATCCTGAAGGTAACAGAAAAGGTAGAAAATCCTAATGTGAACAGCCACAAGTTATACTGACCTCAAAGTAAGGACCATAACATGGATCAGATGATATTTTCCGATGGGTTTGAGTTGAAGGTGGCTTGACGAATTCACCAGTCATTGCTGTGACTGCCTCAAAGCATGCCTTGATATGTCTGTGGACAGTTTCCGTACTGTGCTTGAATCTGCTACTTAGTATTTGAAAGCTAGCATTCCGAGACAGCATGTAAATAAACATGCCAATTTTCCCTTCTACAGAAAGACCTTTCGTATTTCTCAAAAGATTGTTTGACCGAAGATAGTGTGAAAGTTCTAGGAGAATATGAGGCTCAACTCGAAGTTTACCATAGCCTGGGCCTCGGTCATCTTCAAGCACACTGCAAATCCATTTTGCATCACCAAACACTGGTGCTTGACCTGTAGTTTTAATTCCAGTAGCCTTACTAAGCTTTGATGGTTGACGTGGAGTTCGAGTTTGAGTATGAGTCTGAGTCTGAGTCTGAGTCTGAGTCTGAGTCTGAGTTTGAGTTTGATTTTGAGTTTCAGCTTCAGCTTCCGCTTCCGCTTCAGCTTCCACTTCAGATTCAGATTCAGCTTCAGTAGTTGTTAGATATAAAGCTGGCAAGATGAACAGCATCAGATCATCATCATCTTCCTCTTCTTGTTCCTCAAACTCACTGGAGTCCTCAGGATCCATTTGCTCAAAATATCCTAGCACTGAAGAAGACCAGATTTAAGGTGAACAAATGAAGTGTTGGAAAAAAAATCAGGCTGAGGTTGAACAAAAGCACGGTAGTACTAGAATGAAATAAGTGATTGACATGATCGCTAAAATAATCAATTCCACATTGATAAAATACCACTCTTGCAAGTAATTTTCACAACAAAAAACTGAAATGTTGTAACATGGTTTGCACAAACGTAACATTTTCCAAGGCATGTGAACATAGAGCATACGGCAAGGAACAGGGAGAAAACGGTTGTCTTGGTACCTTAGCTCTGCCATAAGGGCACATTTCAGGTACAGAGGTACATTAACAAAATGTGGAATGCTCGTAAAAAAGGTGAAATTGTCAATATAATTCACATTAACTACTAGTTTCTTCAGCACAGGAACACAAAGCATTAGGAACAACAATCCACCATCTAACAGACAATTCAGCGGAGTGGATAAACGGCGCAAGGAGGCGAGTCAAGCACTAGTTCCGGCATCCTCGATGGGGAAGGAAGAGGGAAGGTCTGGACGGGATCGAGGAGGCGTCGGGGGCCTACCTGAGATGCCGGCCGATCGAAGCCGATTTCGCCGGAAGGGAACAGGCGACTGAGAAAGGACCTCCCAATTCTCCGCCGGAAGGACAGGGACGGCGACGGAGTGATAAGGAAGGCGAGAAACCCACTACGCCGTCGGCGACGGCGACGGCGACGAGGGCACCCGGCGCCGGCGAGCAAACTGAACCGAGGGCAGCCCGCAGCAAGAAGAAAGAAGGTACCTGGTGTTTACCGGGCTTTACCAGGCCGGGTAATGACGCGACATAAAGCCCAATAGGAGGATCACGAAACAGGCTTGCAGCCCACGTTTGTCAAGGGCCCGGCCCATCTTGGTAATGAAGTCAACGGCGCTTAACTTTCCTTGCAGAAGCCGAATAGTCAAACTCCGCCTTCCCTCCGAATGCGATCCCCACCCAAATCTCGGATTCGGATCTCCATCGGCGCCGCGAAATGCACGCCATCCTAGCGGGGATCCCGCAGTCGCTCCGCCCCGCGGTGCTGATCGCCTCGACGTGCGCGCTGCTGCTCCTCGCCACCGCCCTCCTCCTCCCCCGCGCCCCTCCCACGCCGCCGCTGACCGCTGCCCCCGCCGTCCGCCTCGACGCGCGCGTCACCCGGCGGAGCGGCAACGAGGTGCTGTGGCAGCTGCCGCCGCCGCCGACCCCGCTGCGGGCCGCGCTGTTCGCGGCTCCCGGCTGCACCATCCGCGCCACCGACTTCTTCGACGCCTCCCCGGGCTGCCCGCGCTGCGCGGGGCTCCCCGAGGAGCGCCGCTTCACCCGCGCCGCGCTCGCCCGCGGGTACGCCGTCCTCGCGGTCTCCAGCCGCGCCGAGTGCTGGTCCCTCGAGGCCGCTGGCGGCGAGGAGGGCAGCGAGCTCGCCGCGGTCGAGTCCATCATCAGGTGGTGGACCACGGAGGAGTTCCCCCAGCTCGCGGGCCTCCCGCTCGTCGGCATCGGCGCGTCGTACATTATTATTGTTGTACCTTCATCCATGATTCCAGGTTTCTGATATCCTCTGGACCGTGCATAAATTGATTGGCATCTTGTGTTTTAGTGTCTGAATCATTAGTCTGATTTGACTAAGTTTAGTACATATTAAAGACCTCACAGTGCAATGCAGTCATTCATTTCATTGTTATTTGCAAACAATCATTATATTCATCTGCAAAGTGTGCATTAAGTCAGTTATGACAGTTATATGTGCAATCTGGGACAAAATAAGGGAACTGAATCATCCCCATGTAACTGAGATAGTGAGATATGATTCTGGATATACAATAATAGCTGGTAGAGGCTGACAACAGAGAGCTGTTTGGTTGAGATATTTTGCCTCTAGTACGGTGGTCCTGGGTTTGCTTTTAAAAGTTGTTTTTGAAGAAAACAAAGCAATAACTTAAACTATTCATTTCCTGACCTGTGAGATTCCCCAACTTGAATAATCATTGCTGAATGCAGATTAACATATGTGGAAAAGAAAAGTTATTTAAAGTGGCCATAATACTGTTGGCTTCTTAATATTCCTGGGATTGCTATCTTAAGCAAAACAATATTAACAGGTTCAGTGCTAACTCAAGCACTGAAATTTTTACTTAGGAATTAGTTGATTTGGGTATGTTTATAGTTTGTTGATTTTAGGGTATCATTATGTTACTGCCTGCTGTGCGCCATCTGTCATTAAGACTCAGAGCTTATTTCTCCAAAGTTTACCTGTATGAAGTTATAAACAACTATGAGTAAATTGACACTTCGGCCTTCATCTCACATCCAACTTTCTGAAGAATAGCTGATGTGATAGCCTGATAGGTCAAACTCATCATCTTCATAGTTCATTAGATTAAATTGGTACACATTCTTTGCTTTGAAATGCAAAAATATTCTTCTTGCGGATCACAAGGTTTGCTCTGTGGACTATTTGGATGATTTTTGAAGAATACATTTAGTTCATTAACCAGAATACCAGATCCGCTAGAAGAAATATATAGTTAGTTCTAGCCCATTTTTCTGTGGACTTTAAAATAATTGAAATTGCAGCTATTCTTTGTCGGTGTACAGACAATTAAAACAGTCAACAGCCATGAACATCTAATATTGAAAACTGGAGCAGGGCTATTCTTCTGTGCAAAGTTCAAACTGAACATAGGAAAATGTTGCAATTCATGCTCAGCAACATGAAAAGGTTCACAACATCCAACATATCTTAGACAATGATATTACATGAAAAAACCAAAAAACATTCCTCCTTCCATTGTTCATGGATTAAATTGGTATACATCCTTGTTAATTGTGAAATGTTCATCCCTTCTTTATCTCAATTAGTTTTTTCACCAGATCCACAAGAGGAAACATGCAGTTAGTTCTAACCCTTTGTTTTTTCCTGGTTAAAGAGATATTCATGCCATTTGAGTTTAAAATAGTGAAAATTGCAACTATTATTTGTCGGTGTATAGACGGTAGACGTATAAAACAGTCAGCAGTCGTGAACATCTTGAAAATGGACTATGACTATTCTTTGGATCAAAGTTCAAAACTGAAACATAAGAGTAGCAATTCAAGCCAAGAAACAGGAAAGGGTTTACGACATCCAAAATATCTTAGAAAGTGGTATTGTATAAAGAACAAAGAAAGTCATCAGTATATAATATCTGATAATGATATTACATGTCAAACCAATAAATTACAAGAAATTCATCAACATATCTTAGAGGTGATATTACACAACAAGCCAAAAAAATATAGGAAAAACATCAAGGAGAAGAAATGAAGGGCAACATCATTTGAGGAAAGCAATTTAGGCAGGAAACATCTATATCTAGTAGTGGTATTCATTTGCCTTCTTGAAGATCCCAGCCTGGGCAGACGCAGCACCATCAGAGGTCACAGCCACAATGATGCAATCCTTCACCTGCTGGGTGGTAAAAGGAAACTTCTTGTTCACGATGGAGTTGAGGTATGCAGCTGCTCCTTCACGTAGCAGGGCACCGACACCATCAGTTCTGGTGTTTGAGAGTGCATCATGCAGATTCTCTAGCTTCTTGCCAACAATCAAACTGCAGGCAGCACCAAAAGTCTTGCCAATGTTTCCAAGGGATCCAACAACTGCAATGATCATGTCTGGGTGGCTTTTCCAGTAGCTGCAGTTGTCATGCCAAAACGATCATGTTAAAAAAAATTCGCTCGTTGATGTTTAATACTTATGATGGACACTCATATGGCTCTTACTCGCAGGATCCAGTGAATCCGTGCTTCGGAATTTCTGGGATCCCATGGGAAGGTGTACTTGGGGTGCTTGGTGTAGAGCCGTAAGATGGTGTTGGTGTCGTGCTGTAATCCGGCGTCGGTGTTGGCTTGTACCCGCCTCCTGTCCCGTACGTCGGGGTTGGGGAGCTGCCATCTGGTAAGATATAACTGTTATTTGAGGAGCATGCATGAAGTTGCCACTTGCTTTGCTTTGCATAATTCTGATGGTCAGAAAGCATAAACCTTATGCTGAGCAAAAGTATCCTTTTTGTACTTGCATTATTTAGCAAGATGCTCTATACAGTGTTGTCTAAAATATTAACATGCATTATTCTGTAGTATAATGCTACATTTCACAATATTGCAAATTCTGTTCTGTTACTATAAAGAAAGCAGATCAAATAGATTGTATGTTACACAAAGGAATAGGGTCAGAAAAAATACAGCTGGGAGCAGAAGAGTAGGTCTTCTGCTCAGACAACTCTCCCAGGCTCCTGCATGAGCTCAGGGTGACGAGGCCCACCAGGATAGCACTGACAAGAAGAACCTTGCTGCCCATCTTGCTCTCAACGTCTGCAGACAAGACTGAATATGTGGCTGAAGAACTGGTTAGAAACTAGAGATGCTTGAGTTGATGAACTGAGTTCCCTTCGGGCACACATATATATACACATTTGAGCCGTGCTCCACAGTTCCATTGATGTTATTGCGTGCAAAGATCTGTACACGCTCATCACACTGTTAGTAGTTGGCCAACATTTAATGATCTTGGTTTCATGGTTTGGCTGGTCCAGCTGAAAGATGAGGGATCTAACTCGAGTTTGTTCTGAATAACCATGAAGCAGCTGAAGGTATTTTGTGATCCAACTGAAAGCCACATGATTTGGCCAGATTTCATCCCAAGTCTCGTATCTTTACAGGAAATTCTGGTAACTTCGTTGAAACTGATTTCACCGCAATTTTCTACAGCTGCGTATTGAAAAGTTTGCTTATACTCTGTCAGAATACTGGTGCATAGTCCTCTGCGGTTCTGTGTATTATTCTGATTGCATCTGCCTAGCTTTTAGTGTGTGTGCTGTAGTTACAGTGCGTTGCTGCCGCTTTCATCCATATCGCACCTGTATATACCATGTTTTTAGCCCCTGAATGTAATGCCGTCTGTCTTTTACAAGGGCCTCCTCTGTTTTGTACATCATCGCGCATGCTATCGTATTGCTGGTTCACATCATGACAGCATTTTACTAATGAACATACATGAGTCAACGAGCCATTCATGTGCATTTTCCTTCGGAATGACTACGACATGCACTGACCTCATGCAAAGTTCAGAAATGACCATCATAGGTTCAATTTGCAAGGTCCTTTGAACATTTCCTTGTAGGATGAACACTACAGAAACATGTATGAAACCAAATTTGCTCTACTCTCACCTTTAACACCAGGCTGGCTTCCAATCAAGGAGGAAGAACAAAGGACACCAGAAGCTGTACTTGCTCAAGAGGTGATTGGCCCTGTGGAGATCGAGATGCCATGTGATCTCTCGTGGATCTGCCGGGCCGGACAGACGGGAGCTAGCTGCTGATGCTCTGCACCCGCCATTTCGGAACACGCAGTTCCATTGATGAGTGTGGTGATGCGAGGAGGGGTCCTTCAAGAAAGCACATGTACGAAACATCTCCCCTGGGTTCATTTCTCATTGGCCGAGAATGCTAAAAATACTTGTATTTACTGTTTTTTCGGTGCAATTAATTTGACTTGCTCAAATTTGTTTGCGTGGGCGGGCAGTGAAGCTCTGTTTCAGCTGAAATTCGTGTTGGCGTGCTGCAGGTGAATAGAGGAGAGTGGGGGAGTTCGTCGGTGGAAGGAGTCTGCTGCTATTACGAATTTATGAGCCCATTTTGTTAGCTGTGGCATTTAAAGGGGGCATGTAGTGCAAGTCGTCGTAGAAGTCCGGTATGTAAGACTGACTCCAGCAATGTGCCGGCATCGCTTGAGGAGCTGCTCGGCCCGCCCGCCGCTCCCCGTCGCGCTCCCCGCATGACGCCGGAGGAGACGCTCCGTCCCGCGCTGCCGCTTCCTACCGAGGCCGTCGGGGAGGTCCTCTGCCCCGCGCTGCCTCTCCCGTCGGGGTCGTGGGTGCCCGCAGCTGTGGACCCGTGGTTCCCGCAGCCGTCGGGGGAGTGGAGGAGGTGGGAGAGATGACGGTCGGTGGAGAAAAGGATGCAACCAAGGGAGAGAAATCCCAGGAATGCCCGTGGAGGAGAAGCCTACCGCAAAATGCAGCAGGTCATGCAGCACCTACTGGAACGTCTACAGTAGACATTCCTTCTTCATTTTGGAGATGCAGCAAGGGATGCAGCACCAGCACCTACTAGAGTTAGTCTAAGGAGCATTGTGCAGGGAGAATTTGGTTCAGGGCAGGATTTTGGTTTGGATTTGGTGCACAATGATGAATTTGGTTCACTGTGATGAATTTGAGTGCAATACAATCAACGATACATATGTCCTTGAAGGGAACTCAATTATCCATGAACTCAAGCATATGTCTAGACTCTAGTGGATTGAATGGAGTACCTTCTCAAAAAAAAAAAGAATGGAGTACGAAACAAAATGTCTTCATTTCTATGGCCTGCTTTGGCTCAGACTCTTTAGGAAAGGATGAGCGGATCCTAACCTTGTTCGGTATATTGTTCTTTTCTGCATCCTTTTATTTTGACGAATCTAGTACAGTTCATCAAATTGTTCAAATCGTCAGTATCCCAAAAGCGTTCGGGTCGAAATATGGCTTTCAAGTCATGCATAAGTTACTTAATGCAATTTTCCTCACCTTATTGGTAATGGTACCTCACATAGATCTGGTTTGCTTCTCGTCCATAGTACCATCAGTCGAAGCACAATTGGACAATTTTCAGCTGAAATTCGAAGCACATTTGGACAATTTTCAGCACAATTAGAGTCTGTTTGACAGATCTTAAAGAAGGTTTTGCTAATTTGTATGGCTACAAATTATGCGCAAAGAATCAGAGATATCGTGCGAACAAACAGAGAAGCCGAAAGAGTCTTAACAAAATTATACACAAGCACTTTTGATGATGGATTTATTTGACGAATCTACCTACATATATATTATTTTTAGAGTAAATTGCGCTTACCAAACAACAACTTGTCAGATGGGTGTAGATTAGTCCAATAACTTATAATATGTAATATGCTCAATCTAGACATTAACTTGTCAAGTGCGTGATGATTAGTCCAACAAGTTGTAAAGTGCTCAATTTAGTACAGTAACTTGTAACTTGATAGGTAGGTGCAAACTAATCTAAGAACTTGTAAAATACTTAACTTAGTATCCAAATCGATGCATCTGGTCGTAGAGGCTCTTTCTTATGAACTTTAGTCTCTTGGTAATCTAATGGCGTCATTTTAAAATTTAATCCAATTTTAACTAATGAACATTTAATTGACAAAAAATTATTGATTGGAAGAAAATTTGAATGCTATTTGACTTGTTTAATATGTTGTCATTTGTAAATTTGAACTATAGGTGCACCAATTTGCCAATTTAGTGCACTAAATTGAGCATTTTACCCAAGTTCTTGGACCAATATGCACCCACCTATAAAATTTGTACTAAATTGATTATTTTACATGATTTTGGACCAATTTGCACCCACAGACAAGTTATCGAATTAAATTAAGTACTTTACAACTTGTTGGATCAATCTGCACCCACATGACAAGTTATTGTAGTAGATTAAACATATTACAAGTAGATAGACCAATCTGCACCCACTTGACAAATTGTTGTATGATCGGTGTAGTTTACACTTATAAATCGTAGGTCAACACCTATTTGGACTCTGTATAGCCTGCAAGGTGTCACGTGTATTAGCAACGAAATGGAGAAAGAGTCAAGTAGTGGTACCCTGTCACATGTGGTTGGCGACGGCGTCGGCCACTCGCATCTTCCGCCGGGTAAACCGATGCCCGGCCGTGTCGCGACGCGGCTCGAGTTCACTGCCACTCTCACTCAACTTCACATCTGAGCATCTGAGCTGTATGAGCCCAACCGAGCCATTAATGGCGGCACTGGAGTCACGACCAAGCGATCATGCATCTTTTGCTCCCTAATCTCCCATCGATCAATTACCACAAGTTATTAACACCCTTCTGTTTAGGGAGAACAAACAAAGATAATTTAAAATAGACAGTAGCTCTTGAAGTTGCATCACGAGTAATTCGTAGGCCTATCTGGTCCGCATGATGCGTTCCAGTAAAGCTGAAGTAGTAGAAGGCCAGGGACCAATTCAATTTGTGCTGAATTTATATGCATGTGAGCTTTTTTCTATAGTTCTAGGCTTCTAGCAGGCAAAACAAGTCTAAAGTATGAAGATGATGTTACCACTACTAATACAACATTTTCCCGGGTGTACTTTGTGTGTGGACGGCGATTATTGGTGTTACTTAGAATTTTTACGATAGACAAAGGCTTTTAAGTGTAAGTAGGAGTCTTCCAAGAATCATTCACTAATTGGCCATCAGTTTTTTTGGTCGAAAATGTTAGTTGCTAATAATTTGTTTATTTTTAGGATTTAGGGTTTAGGGAACGTGTTTATTTCTCCTCTAAAGGATTGTTTATTTCTAAACCCTAAACCCTAAATTTGTTTATTTCTCCCCTAAAGGATTGTTCATTTAGACTACAAAACCCTCGGCTATTTTAGAAAAATTACGAAGAAGAGTAACGACAACTTCATCCATTTGAGAAAAACTAAAGTCAGGAAATGTTAAATACTCCTGTGTTTTTTTGCGGCTACATATACTCCCTCCGACCAAAAAAGAATGATGCTTTGGCATTCAAAATTGCCTCAAAAGAATGATGTTCTATGATTTAAACCTTATGCATGTATAATTTGGCGCGGTGACCTTGTGCATGCATGTTTAAATGGAAATATATTTCTCCATTTATATACTAGTATATAGTAAGTCGATCTCGGTGACGTAAATTTGATTGTGCATTTTTATTCTTTGAGAAAATATAAAAACATTCGTGCATGGATATGATGTAGCTTATGCATGAAAAAAAAGATTTTATTTTTATTTCTTCCTATCATGCATACTTGTGAGCTGAAAATTTTGTAAAAACATAGTTTTGTGCTAGCTGAGGTCGGAGACAATTCCTTTCTAAAAAAAACTCCACCTTATAAATTAACATATTGTGTAAGAGCTAGCATTTTTTATCAATATCATCCATATGATTAATTTTTTTATATTGTATATGTCTACATCTGTTGACAATATATAGGATAACTTCTAGGAAACTTCAGATGTACAATTTTGAAACAAAAAAAAAACACTAGCTTGGCCGTACGTGCAGCCCTCTTGGCGCGCACTTGGACGCGTGTCGTTCCACGAGCACATCCCTTTGATCACAAGTACACTAGCGCGAATCTAGCATGTGTGTCCTCCGATCCTCAAGCAAACGTAACTCGTTCTCCTGGATCCATTGATCAATGCACATTTACACACTGGCGAATTCTCGTAATTTTTTTTATTTAGTAGGCCTAGTTAATTGACTACGTACAGGCAACGCTCTGCCCTCTGCAGTCTGTACATACAGTCAGAAAGAAACAGAGAAGAAGTGGAGCACCGAGCACGTAGCATGGCGGACGGCGCCGCCGGGGTGACCTCAACCTCCTGCTTGCTCCTCGCCATCCTAGTGGCTACGACCTGGTGCGTGGTCGCTGGAAACGCACCGGCGGCGGGCGGCGGCGCGACCGAGGACCGCGGCATGCTCGCGAGCCGGTTCATTCTCTCCGCGGCGACTAGGAGGGAGCGGGTGGGCCACCGGACGTGCCGCAACGGGCACCCGACGACGACGGGAGCGTGCTCCGGCGGCGCCGGCGGCTTCATCAAGTGCTGCGGCGGCGCGTGCACCGACGTTCTGTCCACCGCGAGCAACTGCGGCGCGTGCGGGAGGCGGTGCCCGTTCGGACGGCTCTGCTGCGGCGGGCGTTGCGCCGCGGTGGCGTACGACGCGGCGAACTGCGGCGCGTGCGGCCGGGCCTGCGCCGCAGGGACGGCGTGCACGTACGGCATGTGCGGCTACGCTTAACACACAGCTAGGTGAGGCGAGTGAGCTTGGCGTGTACACACACATCTCGTGTGCCAAAGGTTCAGACTGCACGCCGCTAGGTGCAATAATTCTGCAGATGCATCGTGCTGATGAGACTCGGTGAAGTTATTCAAGGGTTTTTATATATGAATTTCTCTCCTTTTTTGCAGTGCACTGTAAATTTTGGTATTATTGCTGGCAACATTCTTCTTGTTCATGTATAACCATTTTACATCTTATATATTTTTTGGGTAAAATTATCCTGCCTTGAGCTCCATCCATGTATCACTTTGTTTTTTTTTTGTTTAAATTCTGGAACAAGATCGAAGTTTGTTGAAGTGATGTGGGTGTTGAATAATTGACATCTTTTGTTTCGAACGAGTGTTATGAACATGGTACATCACTGAGCTTGACTACAAATCGTGGTCACTTTTGTCAAATCCCTCATTATTGCAACAAGTGAAAGAAGTGATTTCTTATAAGAAATTAATTTGAACAAGGAGGCCGCTGTTTACATAGATTCCTAATGAAGTGTTTATATGGAGTACTGAAATTCACTCATTACAAAGATAAGTAGGTACAGATAACATACTCGAGTATCTCCTTTTTCAGATTCAGAAGAAGGGGGCACTCAAATTTCACGCTTTTAGACAACTTTGGATCTGTTCTCAGAGTGGCTTGGTCTTCCATGGCAGAGCATCATCCGTTTGGTGGCAAATCATATATTGAGAAGTTTAGAGGTGTGATTTACTGGATATTGACAACCTAATAATTAAAGATAATATTTGAGTGTCTTACAGCAATGGAATGCCTAATTTGGTTTCATGGACACACACCTTTTTGGTCAGTTGTTAGTTCTCTTCAAATGTCAAAGCGGTGCTTTTTACCATGCAGTCACTGAGCTTCACTAGAAACAGAGAAGCACGGTTATTTTGTATATTTTCCTCATAATGCATCTTGAAATGATGTAGATGTACATACTCCCTCTGTCCCAAATTACTAAACCTTTTGACTTTTTTTATACATCACTTTTGCTATGTACCTAAACATAATTATATATATCTTGGTGCATATCAAAATATATGCATCTAGAAAAATGAAACAAATAGTAATTTGGGACAGAAGGAGTAATTCGTTAAGAATTTGGAGAACAAGCCCCCTTTGTCGTTCATAAAGCTCTGCCACTATTTACATTGACTCTTGATGAAGTAATTCAATTGTGGTAAACTTGTTATAGAAAAACTGTTGTAGACTGAAAATCAATCATTTGAAAAGATAAGTAATTACTGATAATACACTCCAGTTTTTTTTTCTTTTTATATTCAGAAGAAAGAGCACTCAAATTTCAATCTTTCCAGACAACTTTGGATCTGTTCTCTGAGTACTGGCATGGTCTTCCATGGCACACTGTCCATTATGTGTTTATGTCGATGTCGCAGATCATACTGAGAAGTTAGAGTTGAGATTATTCATTGGATCTTGACAGCCTAATGAATTACAGATAATATTGTCTGTCTTATAGCAACAGAATGCATGATTTTATTATCTTGTTATCTTCATATATTCGTACAAGATAGAAACTTGACACAGAAAAAACAAGTGTTAGACAGGATAAGATTTTTACACATATATACATCACAAAAAAAGGTCCTAATAATGTGCACATAGTCGTAAATTTATGAATATAAACAGCTAAAACGATCTATAATTTACGACTGAGGAGATACATACTAATAAATAGACGTACATGCTGAGCTATAGTGACACTTTAGTTTAAGTTTTTTCCCCCTTGAACAAATGCCTGTGAACTCTGTTCATACCAATTGGATTTTATGGACTTAAATATCCGTGAAATCTCAGCTCATTTCACTTGTAAATTGTAATACAGACTTAAGCTTATCAAAAGCCTAACTTACAGAAAAAAAAAAGTAGTTAATGAATGGCATGGCGCTATTTGAGCTTTAACTCTAAACAAGCTATTGTAGTTCGATGAGCACGGTCAAGAAGTAGGTGAACACGGTATAGTAGATGGGCAGTTAGGCAGTTAAAATCGGTTCAAATATCAACGGAAACTTTGGTTAAATTCAGGGGCAACCAGTTAACAATCACGTGGTAATCAACTTACTTCGGTCTGCAATTAGACCTAACTATATCTTGACATCTTGTGATGCGTTTGCAGCTTCCAATCAATTACTGTGTGTCCTGGTATTACAAGTCACAGGAAACATATAGGAATCTGCGTACAATATTCAGAAAGACATCATCATGCTATATTTTCCATTATTAATTGAAATTACGATATGTACATATATAAGTATGATCAGACCACCATATAGCTGTCTCATTACACAGGACACAAAAATATTTAAAAGAGCTGTAAGATTTTGATCCTTTTTCTGCCGCATTTTACACGTTCTTACCGTGGTCTATGTATACATCAACCAGTAATTCGCAAGTAAAGGCAATTTTTTACCTCGTCAAAGTCAACAAGGATCAAAGGGCCTCTTGTTTGCAGTATTATTTTATCTGCTAGCACCAAGCAGCAGAGAGCAGGTTGATACATGTATCGTCCCCAAGACATAGCGCGTTGAATGGCAGTTCTCGAACGCGCTATCATTAATTCAAGCTTCCCAGCTTTGTATGCTCCATTCACACAAAGTTTACTTGAACTGCCCTAGCTAGCTAATTAGTTGATAGTTTTGCAAAGGCGTTCACGGATTAAGATATGAAGTTATTTGCTGTGTATTAGGGATCATCTGATCATGCACCTCCACGCAGTGCAGCCTTTAATCTTTGCACAACCCTCTCAATGCCTCCCTCCGCGACCTGCAAGATCAATCATAATATCAAATTGGAAATCACTCACTCGACTCGATATACAGATTTCAAAATCAACAACAAAACAAACCCAAATTTTACAAAGTTGGAAGTGTAATGCAATGCTTAAAGTCCGTTTCAGATTGACGCGACGACTGACCAGCGTGTGGATGGTGTAGATGGCCCTAGCGCCGACGACAGAGAAGTGCGCGTTCTGGACCTCGCCGCCGGCCTCCTCCACTGCGCGCACCGCGCGGTGGAACGACGCCCCGTCGCTCGGCGGGCCGCCGGTCACGAGGATGGCGTGCAGGCCGGACCCCAGGTGCTGCACCTCCACCTCCGCCGCCGCCGCCGCCCCAGCCGCAGACGAGGAGCCGGAGTAGCCCTGCTGCTGGGACGACGACGAGGCCCTCGCCGCCGCCGTCAGCTCCCGCTTCCTCTCCTTGAGCCTCTCCACCCTCTCCGCCGTCTGCCTGATGTACGCCGCCGCCTCCTCCAGCCTGTCCGGCCGAGTCATCGCCGGCGCCCCGCGCTGCACCGCCTGTACGTTCACACAAAGAAAGATGCACGCATCGATCTGATCATCGTATACCGTAAATTATATATATATATATATATATATATATATATATATATATATATATATATGTATGTAAATGGCTCGTAAAGATGCATGCATGTACGATATTTGATATAGTGAATTAATGAATGATGAGCACGAACTGGGGGTGCAGACGACGGCGAGCTGCCGCTGCGGACGAGCAAGTCGAGGCGGGAGTAGAGGGCGTTCATCTGATTCCGGCGGTTGCGCTCCACCGTCTTCCTGTCAGGCTTGCCTCCACCGGCGGCGGCGGGGCTACCAAAAGGAGGAGGCGGCGGCGGCGGCGGCGGCATCTCCATGTCCGGCGCGCTGTTAATAACTGACGCCGATCGGTCAGCTTGCTGTTGGAGTCGTCTCCGGCGAGCTGGACGATCTTGCTTGTCTGTTGTGTACTTGTGTTCCTCGTGCGCGCGCTCTCGCTTTATATACGGCCCGCTAGCGGGTCGGGTTTGCTTACCGTCGTCGTTGCAGTAGTATGTAGTAGACTAGCTACAGTGGTCAATTCTATATTCCAGGGGATTTATCACTTTTATTACTCGCCTTTTGTAATGCTCCGGTAAGAAACAGTGAACATCATCGATCGTCCTTTTTCTGAGTTGTTTATTTTGAAAGCTATCTGGAGACCGTTCTTGAAGTTTGAACTTGAAGGGGGACTAGCTTGAACTAATCAAACCTAATTTTCCGACGAAATGTTTCGGCAATGAGTATGAAAACGGCGTCTCTACGTCCTTGGTCTTTGGTAAGTCTTATTCACTTGTGCCGACATACCTCTCATATATTTCATCCACGATTTTTTTAAACGCATACATATTGGCATCTAATATATATCTAAGGCATATATACACATGCAGTTTTCTTATTGTTGTTTTAGTGGATGATTCGTATAGGTGATTACGCTGTCAAATTCATTCAAATAGTTCTTGATAGCTTGAATAATGGATCGGCAAAGACATATTTTCTAGACAAACGAACAGCCAACAAAATTGAGAATAAGTCAAACGGCTGTTCCAACAAGGATCTAGTTCCCTTAATCCATCAATCTAAGGCAATATAATTTCTCAAGAAAGAAAATGCCTTTTAAAGTATATATTATTGCTAAAAATCATCATAATCTTAAAATCAATTAGAATATGGATATATTGATTCAAGGTTTATTTTTCTAGATAATGATGCAAACTTTATATTGGAAAAAAAATAAAGTTTGGCTTTTTAACAAATATACTTACATTGATGAAACGAGGGAGTTGAAGAACCAATATAACGACGTACTCCCTTCGTCTCAAGTTACTATTCGTTTGACTTTTCTAGATGCATAGATTTCTATGTACATCTAGAGACAAATGCTATGTCTAGATATGTAGCTACATACGTAGCAAAAGCTATGTACCTAGAAAAGCTAAAACGAATAGTAATTTGGGCAGGAGCAAGTAGTAGGATTGATGTATTTGGAAGGATGAAAAATACATCGAGTTATCCACTACACCCTCGCAGTGATGAACATTACCATTCATTGGGTACTTCACTAGAAAAAATTCTTACAAAGAGGATGCATGATGGGAGTGGACAAGAATGCTATTATCCTTGGTGCCTACATGCACCATCATCTTCAGTCCCCAACTTTAATAGTGTGCGCAGTGATTTCTGACTTGATCCACTATACACATACACCGACATCTTATCAAGCTCAAGTTCAATGGAGCTCACAAAAACATGAAGCATATTTTCTACCTTTGAGTCTATGCCACGTGGCCCAAAGCATGTTTGACCCCACATGGCAGTGACTCAAAGGTAGGGGCAAAGTTAGAGGAACTCCATCCAAAAAACAAGGTCTTGGCTCAAAGGTAGAAGCTGAAAGCCAAGAAAAGTTGAGTTCATATGGAAAGATAGAAAACTTATTTTTTATAAGCTTTTTGAGCTTAGAAAGCTAAACACATCTTATAAAAGCCAGTGTTGGCTTTTCAGAACAAAAATGTCAACATTACCTCTTCGACAAAGCTGCAACTCAAACAAACAGGCCCTTAAGAGTCTATTTTTGTAGCTCCATACAATATATTTAGAATAGGTGTAGTATTCATAGCAACAACAACAACAACTGCAAACATGCAAAAGTTGCTTTTTGAAAGCCATGGCATTTTTGAAAGCCATGGCACTACCAGACAGAGAGTTTCCGCTATTCCTTCCAATCAATTGATTGTGACCCATCTAAAGCTTACAACCATTGGAGTTCCTTTGATCGATCCCCTCAGTATAAATCCATTTGAATTTGGTTATAAGAATTAAGGTGAGGGTCTAAATATCCTATAGTTGATCGAAGGAAAAAGTCCAAATTACTCCCTTCAAATATAGTGAAAGTCCAGATAACTCCTGAACTATGTTTTTGGTAAGTTTACCCCCTAACTATCTTATTTGGTGCAACTTACCCCATAATGCAATTTGTCATTTTTCTTGTCATGTACAAGTTGAATTTTAATTTGAGACTTTGCAGGATGGTAATGGGAATCATAATCTATATTTTAAAAATATTATATGAATTTTCATCATTAATTTTTATATAATTTTTTATCTCAAGGAAATATTTATTATTAAATATATATTCTACCCTATCAAAATATTGATATATTTTCTATCATATCTCATGATGTCTACTATTATCTTACAAAATTTGAACTTAAAAGTTAAAATTCCACTTGTGCATGGAGAAACAAAAGAAACAAATTGTGTTAAGAGGTACATTGAACTAAATGGTATAATTTAGGAGGTAAACTGAACCAAGAAATAGTTTAGAAAGTTATCCAAACAATGGCTATACTTAAAGGGAGTAATTTGAACTTTATCATTGATTGAATGTTGGTACTGATTGGTGCATGGCAAGTTTTATTGGCGGTAGCCATGGAGATTGAAACAAAAGTTACAAATTTAAGTTTTTCTCACAAATTTGACTATCAACATTTAACATGCATTCAAAGTTTTGCGAGAAGATAGTGAAAGGAAAAGAAGGCTGCAGATAAGCCGCACCCGGTACCACTACGTGAAAAACTGACTTTGGTAACGGGCATAGATCGCTATTGGTAACAGGCAAAACGCCCGTTACCAATATAGCGTTACAAATAAGTCCTCATCGGTAACGGGCAAATACCCGTTACCAATAACAGAGTATTGGTACGTGCATCATTAAGATTCGTTACCAATAACAGAGTATCAGTAACGGACCTGAACGATGCCCGTTACTGATAACAAAATAGGTAACGAGCACCATGTTAATGCCTATTACCAATGTGGAATTAAAAAACAAAAAAAATCAAATACATTCTATTCTTTTATTTTATAGATGCATACACATGAGTCTTACATCCATACACACACTCATGACTTATACATACATCCTTTGCATCAACTGAACAGATAGCACTACATCACAACATTTCATCCAGATGACTAGATATCATGACCTGGAATGCCTCAACGCTTCAATTGGTTTCCCCCTCAAGACTTGGAATGTCTCTGTCCTGTGAATAAGGAACTAAAAATGAAGATGTATTAGTAAGAGTCTATTTTGTTCAGATAAGAGCACTATAGCTGGAGATTGCCTAAGCAAAGAGCATTTGAAATGGAACTTTTCAACCATATACTTAACTGAACTATTCAGAAACACATTTAGCCAAAATTAGTTTGATTACAGACAAGATATTTAGATGCATTTCCTAAAGTTTGAATGAACATGTAAGCATCCATATCTATATATTTCAGAGCAAACAAGCATTACACATCTAAGGTAAACCATGTTCCAGAAAATAATATAAATGAATTTAGAATTTAATGAAGAAACAAGGAACATGTCAGTCACACCATGTGGAAATATCTTCAGTCCATTATATCATAATTTTAAGAAAACTACCACACACTGAACTGACACAACAATAGTATCAAAACTAAAAGGCCATTGTTCACCTTGTTTCTGAAGTTGCATATGCTGCTAGTATCTTTTGTTGTCTATCTCTGTTAGCACCATACAGATCATGCATCTGCTTTGTCCAACTAGAATTCCTACAGTTTGCAAACTCCAAGCCTTAAAGCAATACACACATAAGAGTAGTGAATGGTAGAGCACAAACATCTGATGCTAACAGGTACAAAATTGCATGCAAAAGGAACAACATAATAAAGCCATGACATGCACACAGGTCTGCAAGTGTAGGAAACAAACTAGCAATTATATCTTTAGATGAACTAATTTTCAAAGCACTAGCAAAGTATAGACATGTAGGTTCATACAACCATTACAATGTGGTCGCTCACAAGTGTAGAATCACATTATTATTAAAAAAATAGGAACAGATAGGAAGAAGTTTACCTTGAGCAACAAGGACAATATTCAGTCCTGAAGCACAAGCACCATCAATCCAAGGTAGACATCTACCGTTGATTTAGCTCTTCAAGTTGTTGCCTTTTTCCTGAAAATAAGAACAGTGAGGCACAATCAGTAGCTATCATCATAGTTTAAAATCAGCAACCGCGACAACACTTGCAGCCAGGCAACAAAAGCAGGAGAAATGCAATATGAGAATGAAAAACTCATTCAGAAAGACAAACCATGCTTCACTTTATGAAATTGTTGTATAAATTGTTGTATTTAACATTTTATGAAAGCTAGATATTATTGTGATATCAGCCTCCACTGTGTAGAATACCACAAATCAATATTATGACCTACCACAAAACAATCACGGGATGGAGTCCTACACAAATCTAAGCTCGGAAACACAGAAAATTAATCTAGGAAGAGCATGGAGGAGGTGACCTTGGTGGTGGCACCTTGGAGCAAGGGCAGCGCCACAGAGCTCGAGGGATGGGGTGCGGGGCCTCAGTGCTGCCGGCGCCAGGAGCACGGCGAGGAGGAGGACGTCGATGCGGAGATGGGAGCGTGGAGGAGCCATCTTCCGAATCTCGCCGGCGCGGAGATGGGGACGGGGATCTCGTCGTCATCTGGATCTCTGCGCTCCCATCTAGATCTTGCCGTCACGGAGATGGGGGCAAGGAGGGCGACGGTGCGGAGATGGGCCACGGAGGCGGCGGGAGCACGCACCCTTCCCGGCGTGCGAGCAGAGGACCTCGTCCCCGGTGACGGCACGTGAGGGGAGGACCTCGTCCCCGGCGATGGCGCGCCCGCAGATCTGGATCGCCCTCGCGCCCTCCACCTAGGGTTGGGGAGGAGCACGTGGTGGGAGGAGGGAGTGAGGAGGCAGCATCGTTGGCGGCGACGGGATTCGGCGGTGGCGGCCGACGAGATCGGTCGGTACTCGGATCTGTGGGAGAGAGAGGAGAGGAGAGGGAGGAGACGGACGAGAGAGAGAGAGGAGCGTCGGCGAGCCAGAGGGAGGAGGGGCAAGGGGGGAGCAGACATGTGAGGTAGTGCTGGCAGACGCGAAGGATAAGTTAACCGCAGTGGAATGAAAATTCGGGTCCGAAAATTCGTAATGGTAACGAACATTTGTGTGGTCCGTTACACAAATATTATAGGTAACTGGCATTAATTAATGTCTGTTACCAATAAAACTGTGTTGAGGTACGTAGGTTTTATAGGTAACATACGTAAACTTATTGGTAACGGGTTTTAATGGCATCCGTTACCTTTAATATTTTTTTAACAAGCTTTATAAGTTTGTTATTAATTATGTATGACCTATTTAAGGTTTCACATAGTGTACACTAGTTGTGCTGTCGAGACGCATGGAGGATGAATGGACGATGAGCTCGATCGCACGGACGACCGCTGACCGGCGGACGATGATGGTGGAGATAATCGAAACCGAATATCTTGACCTCGCTTTACTGCGCAGCTAGCTGGAGGAGACGACGACGACCAGAGGGACATTTACCAGCCTTCGGATGGCGATCGGACGGCCAGGAGCACGGTCATCACGCACGCAGCAGAGGCAGTCGGGACGGCATCTGATCGTGCGGCTTTCCGGCTTGTTGGCCACTGGAAGCTAAGCTGGTTTTGTGTGGGGATAAAATGCGCCACGTGTGCTTATTGGGATGCACGTCTAGACTAGCTAGTTCGAGCATGTCAAAGGGTGGGTGATGTGGGATTCTCATTCGCAGGGTGAGGTAATGCCGTGACGTTGCGAGCAACACCAACAACGTTACTACGTTAGTATCTGTGGGCTGGCACGATCGATATGGCACGATCGATACCGCCTGAACAATTTTTTTAAAGAATGTTTCACTGCTTCCGAAAAAAAAAAGTTATCGGTAATGCTAGTAATAGGGCGTCTGACGCATCGGACACCCACCGCCCGTCCGTGTCACCCGTCCGTCCTGCTTTCTTATCTGATTCGTACATGTTGCGTGCAACATGTTTTAATGTTGTGACGGGAATTTCACAACATGCCCTAATGTTGCGGTGCGGCGGAAACATCTGATGCTGCGTGCAACATGTCCTAATGTTGCGACGAGAATTTCGCAACATGCCCTAATGTTGCGGTGCGGCGGAAACATCTGATCTGTACATGTTGCGTGCAACATGCCCTAATGTTGCGACATGAATTTTCGCAACATGGCCCCAACACGCTGATGTTTGGATGTTGCACGCAACAAGCTCGCAACGTCGCTCGCAACATGTATACTGTGTCGGGGGAGGAGGGAGGGGGCGCTGAGTTTTAATGTTGGTCGCAACATGCTTCGTAACATTAACACCAGCATTTTTTCGATCCGACAGCTGAGAGCTTTCCTGATTCGAACCGGATGATCGGGGAGGTGTCCGATGCTAGCGCCCGGAACGGACGTCCGGGCACTAGCGGCTCCGAAATGTTATTCGTGTGTTATATGTACTCGTCCACCTTACATTTTCCTTATATTAAAAAATAAGTGTAACTTTTTTTTAGAATAAGCGTAACTAACTACTCTGAGGCCTATTCGTCTGGCTGGTGGCTGGTGCTGATTTGCTCTGAGAGAAAAGTACTGCTGACTGATAGCTGGTGGCGGATTTGTTTAGAGAGAAAAGTACTGCTGGTAGATTTATTCAGAGAGAAAAGTACTGTTGGCTGGTGGCTGCTAAGCCAGATGAGCAAGACGACTCCAAATTTGACTACTCATCTTATTAAAAAAATATGTAAAATATTATGTTTTTTTGTTGTGGCTTTCTTTATTAATGAAGTTCTTCAAAAATAATTTAAATTCGATAATATTTGCACAAGCGAAGATTTTCTCACTTCTTGCTGCTTGTAGTCCAATGCAAATCTCTGCAGCAGCTTAACACCACAAGCCAAAATAAGGAAGACGTTTGGTGGGATTCCTGCTTATTATTTTCACCGGTAATGTCTCTTCGATCCAACAAAATTAAAACTTCACTGGTGTAGTTACACTATTGCTGGCACCCTTAGAAACCTTATTAGTTACATCCCCATCTCCTCAATATAATCAGTGAATCGTGCAATTGTTTTGATGTTACTAGTTAATTTTCAATTTTTTGACAAATTGTGTCTTTAAATAAACTTTTACGGAAGAGTTTTCAGAAATCATTTTTTTGAAGATTTTTATTTTTGGAAAAGAAATTATGTATGAATCGTGGCAAAAATCTCCGCAAAACTGTTTGTCGGTGATTTCAAGTATTCTTTTTTTCACTCACGAGAAATTCTTTTTATATTTTGTGGTATTTTTGTCCGGAATTCGTTATGGTCCACTATTTTCTTGTGGTTGATGACCGGAAATGCTTACTCCCTCCGTCCCACAAAGAGTGCAATTCTAATTTTTTTAGGACAGATTAGTGGCGGTATGAAAAGACTTTTAATACCCTCATTTGTTGGCTATATGCAGTAAGTTTTGACATGCAAATCAGATCTGACCACTTAATTAGGTAAGTAATTAGATCTATTTTATAGAATTGCACTCTTTGTGAGATTTTTTTTCAAAAACTAGAATTGTACTTACTATGGGACGGAGGGAGTAGATTACAAGGGGATGCATGGCTTGGAGTCTTGGACATACCTTCGGCCACCCTCTCTTAACCTTAGCTTCACAAAAAAAAAAAATCACCCTAGCCGGTCAAGGTGTACATGGAACATTGGAATTTCGTGTATACCTGGAACCAAACTTCACCTGGAACTGCCTTTATTTGCACTTTCCCCTCTCTTTTTGCACGTTTGTGAGCTGTGGCGACGATGCTGACTCATGCATCATGGTCTCCCAAAGACTTGCAGCGCGCACGACCGCTTTATTTTCGTTCTCTGGTGCGCAAGGGGTCCTACCGCTGTACAGTACCACGCGCGGGTGTACTGTAGCGCTTGCTACCGCTGTGTCCCACAGCAGCAGCGGTACAGTGTGTTTTCAAAAAATTGTAACTTTTTTTGTTTGAACTCGGATGGAGGTAAACTTTATATGAAAATTGTAGCTTTCGACGAGATCTACAACTTTGTAGTTCAAAGTTTTTCATTTGAAACCATCTTCGGACTCAAATAATCGATATACTATTCAGATCTAAAGACTGAAAACTGAGAGCTGGATAGTAACTGAGAGCTGGATAGTATATCAATTATTTGAGTATGAAGATGACTTCAAATAAAAAAACTTTGAACAACAAAATTATAAATCTCGTCGAAAGCTACAATTTTCATATAAAGTTTACCTCCATCCGAGTTCATGCAAAAAAGTTACAATTTTTTGAAAATAAACTGAAAACTGAGATCTCGATATGAAAACTGAGATCTGGATAGTATATCGATTATTTGAGTATGAAGATGACTTCAAATAAAAAACTTTGAACTACAAAGTTGTAGATCTCGTCGAAAGCTACAATTTTCATATAAAGTTTACCTCTATCCGAGTTCAAACAAAAAAGTTATAATTTTTTGAAAACAGACTATACCCCTACCGCCGTGAGACACGACGGTAGCAGACGCTACAGTACACCCGCGCGTGGTACTGTAGTAACCGCTGTGGGGTACGGCGGTAGGACTCCCGCCGCGGGCGGACCATTTATTTTTGCAAAATAGAGAAAAAAGAAATGTAAAAAAAAATTCCGCATCTACTCTTCTTCCATCCACACCAGGCCCATTCTCAATGCGACAGTGTGGTGGGGAAAAACCTGGTCTTGGGTCGGGCGGGCCTGCCTGAGGAGGCTTGAGGTATCATCTTCCGGACTGGCCCAAGGCCCAACTGAACGGTCCCAGTGTCACGGCCCAATTGCAGAAGGAACAAAACACATTGTTTTAACTTTTAAAAAAACAGAAATTAAATTTAAAGCACTTTTTATCATTATTAATAACACGGGTGTTTGGTCTAGTGGTAGGATTCTCGCTTCGGGAGCGAGAGGTCGTGAGTTCAATTCTCACAACATCCCCCAACGTCCTTTTTAAATTATCTAAATTTTGAAGCTACTGGAACCCAACTAATTTTTTTAGATTACACAGTACAATGCAGACGCTCACAACACGTACGCACACTCATCCCTATGAATACACGTACGCAAACTCTACCCCTATGAGCAACTCCGAAGGACTGAGCACCGACAGATCTGGAGATTCTCGAAGTCACCACTAGCGCCTCGTCGTCGACGGGAACGTCGCTTACCACTTAATGCATAACGCCGGAAAATCCCGGAATAAATCCAGGAAAAGGTGCGAGCACCAGGATTTGAACCCTAGTGGGTAGCGTCCCACTGGACCGTCCTACCATTGGACTACAAGCCCATTCGCACTGGAACCCAACTAATAATAAACACTTCTTTCCCCCTCCTGTTGAGCATATTTCGTAGTGGCCCAAGGCCCAAGTGGACCGTCCAAGGCTTAGTCCTATCTTTTCGTGGGCTACTGACTGTGCCGCTGGAATCGCTAGGCCAAATCGGGCCTACTTGGCCACGCGCAGCCCGTTACGGATACGGAGTTATCTATCTAAGGTTCGTCTTACTCTGTCATGGGCCCCGTTCATGGACAAATACATAGGCCCCGTTCATGCCTCCTTTTCCCCAACAGTTTGTTTCTTGGAATAACTTTCACATAATTTTAGCCACAGGGTAGCTTTTAACAAAAGGCATAACTTTTTTTCCTCTATGCATACAAAGTCAACATAATCTTTCACGGCACTAAAGTATGACCATTTTTTAAACAATAACCACATATATTATATTTGTCGGGGTTTGTTACCGCCGGCAAGTAAATTTGTACGATCGCGTGTCGGGAATCGCACGGTGGCACAAGAGACACAAGAGATTATACTGATTCGGGCCTCCGGAGAGTAATACCCTACGTCCAGTCTGGTGGGGAGTGTTCTTTATGCTCAAGAGTTCGTAGTAGGGGGTACAAACTGGTCGGGAGAGAGTCTCTGCGCCCAAGTCCCTAGTGCGTGTGCACGTGGTTCTTGTAGCAGAGTCCTGCGTACGTGAACGAGTGTGAACGACTATGGGGTGTTATGAGATGAGATATCGGTCGGGTGTGTAAGCGTGTCTACATGTGACCCCTTCCTCCCTTTTTATAGTTGTTGCAAGGGAGAGGCCTACGGGGGTAGAAACGGAAATGAAAACTAGATTACAGTGTAGGGCGTCATTCTCCACGTCGGGCGGTATGGCGAGGCGGCGGGAGCAGCTGGGGACTGTAGCGAAGTAATTGTTGATGGTATAGGCCTCCCGGAATCGCGAGCTCCGAGTAGTGAGCCCCGGTGCTCCTCGGGCTCGTCTCCGGGTAGTCTGGTCGTCGTAGGTCATAGGCTCCGCATCATGCTCTCGTCAGCGGAGTAGGTATGTGTCTTTCCCGGGTACTGTGGGCGCCCCTGTGTGGACGGAGTGGCCCGCACTAGGCCGTTCGTGGCATAGTGGGTGGCGCGCACTGTGCTGTTCGTGGCACAGCGGCGGCCATGCCTCCTGACACCGGACATCCCTTGTCAATACGACCCGGCGTGGAGAGGACTGCACGTGGCAGCGTGGGAGCGGGCGTGCGCGGGATGCCTGCCACTTCGGGAGTGGTCCCCGACTGTAGTTGCCTTTACCGCGACGGCTGAGCCTACTAGAGACGAAAACTACTCGTGCGAATGAGTAGTCGGAGGCTGGACGGAAACTACTCGTGCGAACGAGTAGTCGTGGCGGGAGGTGAGAACTTGTTGTTGGAACCGCCACCTATGACAGAACCGCCCAAAATAAATTTGTATTATCACCTAAGCCGGTCCACTTGGCTAATAAGCGATAACAAGGAGTTATTTTGTCGCCTCTGCCGGGTCATGCCCGGTAAATCACTTACAACAGGATCGCTGATATGCGCAAAGCCCACACAAAGGCGGAACCAGAGTACAAGTTCAACATTACATAAAAGTTCACAAAGTTACATTATTACAAACCAGATTTTTCGTACATAAAAGTAAAGTGTTTCAAAGTTAAACAGTGGAAATAAACTAAGCGGAAGATACACATGGGAGGCCATCCATAGAGTATCACTCATCGTCATCCTGCTCTCACTCAAGCTCCCAACCATCTGGAATAGAACCAGGCCAGATGGGGTTACCTGAAAACCATTAATTAAGCAAGGCTGAGTATGCTAATACTCAACAAGACTTACCCGACAAAAATAAAATTACAACTAGACATGCAAGACTTTTTGGCTGGTGGGTTTGTTTTGCCAAAAGCGACAAAGAGTTGATGCTTAATTTCCAATTTTAGCTCAAGTTCTAGTATGTTAACCATTCTAAGTAAGCACCTAACTAAACAAGCAGGTTTGTGCAAACAACATTAATCAGGTAACAATATTAATCTAAAAGTTCCAAAAATAAGTATGGGGTAGCCAGTGGTCAAGCCGACTCAGATAACGGCGAGTGACTGACGATCGATCGATTTATATCCTTGCAAGGTAAACCCAACATACACGGAAGCAAATAAAAGCAAATGCGGGGTCTACCCCGACCAGGCGGTTCCCGTCATTCGCCATATTAGGGACAAGCGTCACAGTCCTAAGTACAAGGTTACTGGAAGGCTCTCACACGGCACGTCCAGACTCACACTTGCACTACCGGTAGCGAATCGGGAGACGCATCTCAAGAGTAGTAGTGATAAAGTCCCCACACTGGTTCATTAGGTACTAGGCTTACCGGTCCCATTTCTGACAAGCACTTGGTACGTTCAATAGTTTAGACCAGCACCATGCTACTCGGTCGAGACCGAACCCATTGCTCTTACCATGTGAGCGAGTCAAATTATCCAACTTATGATTCCAACATAAGCATTCTATATCTCGCGAGCAATGAGTTATTACTCGACTTGTACCGTGTCCTTAAAGCATGGCACTAGCGTCCTAACATACTAGTATAAGAGTATAGGAACCTATGGATCATGCATCTAGGTTTCAATTCAACTCCTGAAACTTATATGCACAAAACATAACATAAATACTGAAAAGTAAAAGATATGAGTTTATCCAAAAAGGTTATATGCACTCCGGGGCTTGCCTTCTTCTATGTTAGCAACAGTCTTTGGCTCTTCTGGACTTTGGTCCAGGTCTTGGTGAACACTGATCTGATTCACTTCTCCATCAACTGTTCCCTCCTCCTCCTCCTGGGTGAGCATATATGTACCGTCCGGTAAATCTACACGTACGCATGCATATGCATTAGGTTGTGGTGAGAGTGGGAGAATTACCACTAAACCAACTCTTGTTGACCACATTCATCTAAAGAATTATTAAAACTCACAAAAAGATGGGTGTGGGGTGATGATGGACTAAACTTGACTTTGATGGTTATTATGTGCACATCTAAGCAACTTAACTTACTAAACTTCACCAAACAGTATGGGGTGTGATAAAATGATTTCCAAATAGGAACTAAACATGAAATCCTTAATCAAACTTAAATAATAAATATAAACCTATTTATTCAATTTCCTAGCTAGCCATTCATCCAAAATTCATATTTAATGAAATACAACTCAAACTATTCTAAAAATTTGCACACAGCAGCATATGACCAAACTAAGCTTAAATACCAAAAATGTGCTCCAGATCCCATATAAATTAATTTATATAAAAAAGACAAATTTCATCCTAGCTTAACTACATTAAATCCTACAAAAAGATTTACTAAACTTTTTGTCCTCAAAATTTTCCCACGGGTCACTCATGTCAAACTTAAGCTTCTGACCAAATTTCAAAAGTAGATCTATCATATTTTTCAAGTTATCAATTTAACATCCTACACAAGATTAAATACAAAATATCATTCAAACCAATTCCTAAAATCATAATTATTCTTCCAGAGATGCTATTCATCATGAAAAAGACCTAGGGTGCAGTGGTGCTTAAAGAAAGATTTCTTGAGGGGACTGTAAAAAGCATCAATCTTAACCTAACATAAAGCTTACAAAAATCATAACTACAAATCTACACATCAAACATGTGTCAAATTTGGTCACAGATCTAGAAATGGCATAAAGAATAACATATCCAAATTTCATCTCCATAGCATGTGTATATTTTGAACTACAACAAAAGTACATCAAACTGAGTTTGAATTTATTTTAAAACTATCTAGAAAACCCTATACACCCTTTCTAGAAACTGTAGATCTCCTCACAATGAACCCAACACAACTGGATTTGCATTTTTCTGATTTTTCTATGATTTTTAATGATTTTTCGAAGTTGATGCCGAAACCCTAAAGAACCTTATTACAACCAGGTCCCTAGATATTACAGATAGGCCCCTAGAATGAAAACTGAGATCGCAATCGGGTCCCTGGCGCCATGGGAGAGTAATGGAGAAGCTTCTAATGGAGGAGAGAGGAGGGGAAAACCATTGGAGAACCTCACCTAGGTTGGGGAAAGACGATTCAGAGTGCCACATGTTGGAGTAGAGCGGCGAGGAAGGAGATGAGGCTTCATCTTGATTCACCGGAGTTGAGGAGGAAGAACGCGAAGAACAGCTTGCTGCAGCTCGATCTTTGCGTGGGGGAGGTTGATGTGGAGGAGAGGGAGGGGCTTGTCCCTAGCTGTCACACCCTGAAATTTCTAATTTCAGGATGTGAATAAAAAGAATAATTAAGCAAAGATTTTCACTAAATTTTAAAATTTTTCCAACATTTATTTTCTTCACATGAAAATATAGTGTAGGAAAAGGCATTGTTTGTTTTTCTGAAATTAAATAAAATGTTTATGTGAGTGTTGCATTCATGCCGATGCATCCTGGTGTTTATGACTGCAAAATGTTTTAAAAACACACTTAGGTGCTGACCAAACCCTTCCGAGAATTTTTCGGATTTTTCTGAGATTTATTCTCATTTTCTCTGAGCATTTTCTATTTATCAGAAGGATCTAAAATCTTTTTCATGAGCTCCAAATATTTTATTTGGATTGTTCATGTCTCAAACTATCTCTGGGAATTTTTCTGGAATTTTTAGAGTATTTTTCGTGGCTTTAATGTATTTTCTAGCTATTTATGGAATATTCTTTTCACGAAAATATATTCTAAAATAAAAATAAAATCATTTCTTTTTTTCTCTTTTCCTCCTTCACTTTCGGCCCTTGGCCACTTTCAGCCCTGCAACCGGAAGTCTGGTGGAACACCCTGATCTCCTTGGCCCGACGCAGCCCATCTCCACCCCGCGGCCCGCCAAGGCGAAGTCTGCTTTTGCCCCTCGTTCTCCCCGGCCAGTTCATCTGTTCACCTCGGTCCAGCCATGCACCAACCCGCTAGCCCGCCCCCGGCTCGCCACGGCCCATCGAGGCCCGGCCATCGGCCAGAGGCCGAGGCCACCACGGCAGCACCGCCGCCTTGGCGTGCGCGCCAAGGTCGCCTCTGCGTCCGCGCCCTATAAAGCGGAACCAGCCCGGCCTCCACGTGCGCGCCCTAGCCCTGCCTACCTCGCGTGCCTCTGCCCTGCGCAAGCATGCCGCCGCCTCGCTGTTCGCCGGAGCTGCAAGCCGAGAGGAGCTCCACCGGCCGTCGTCCGATTCGCCTCCTAGGGACGTCGCCGGAGCACGCCGTAGCTTCTAGGGAGTTCGCCGGGACGGTCCGCAGCTAGGTAGCTACCTCTCATCACCGGGGCTGCACCGGAGCACCGCCGTGACAAGAAGGCCGAGCCGGCCGCCGGTCGCACTGCCGCCGGCCGAAACCGGCCGCTGCTCCACCTCTCCGTCCGCGGTAAGCGATCCCCTGGGTTCTCCTCCTCCTCCTTTACCTCCTGCCTGGTCCAATCGAGCCAATGGGCTACCGTAGCACCCCAATCCCGCCGGCAATCGAGGTCTCCTGTGCCTCTGTCCGCTGCGAGCCCAAGGAAGAAGAAGGCTTGGTCGTTTTGCACATGGCCCCCTGAGGAATCCTATATCTATTAGATCTGTTTATGTGTCTAGGCAAAACTGCATGGAACCCCCTGGATAATTTAGATTCCCTAGATCCAATCCATCCTGAGACTTTTGCGAGTAAACCCTCGAGTTTATGTACATAATTATGTCTATGCCCCTGGTTTTTCGTAGTTAAGCCCTTAAAGTTTCTAATCTTTCACAGCTAGGTCCCTACACCTTTGAAAGGCTATATCTTCTATGTTTTAGCTCCGTTTTTGCCCGTTCAAGTTGCATTAGGTTCATAACGAAGTAAAGTACGTGTTAGTGGTGTGTTTCCTTCATACATGTTTTCTGAAAAATTAATTTGTATTCAATTTTGCTTAAAGCTTAGTTATGCACACCTTTTATAAATAAAAGCAATATAGAGCTATACACCGACTTTCATGACTAATATTAATTTGAATAATATTTATTTCACATGCTTTTATAGATAAAATCTAATTAGATTCTTACCCGGTTTTTCATAAACCAAATGTTAATTTGTTTAATATATAATTAAACTTTTCTAATTAAAAGTTGATAGGCTTTTACACCGATTTTATAAATAAATATTAATTTGATTAATACCAATGCCATGATGTTTTTAATAATAATATGATCCACTCGAATCATAAAGTTACGTTTAGATTATTTATATAGTTTATCTTTTCTAAGATAAATGTTTAATTGGTATAATTTATATATGAATCTTTATAAATAAAATTTGACTAGTTCTTTACTCCGGTCTTTTGCAAATAAAATATAATGCTGCATTAATTCCACTTTAGGGTATTTTCTTATGAAATATCCTTTACATATTTTTTTACTAATTAAAATAAACCTAGCTCATAGTTTGATCTCTCACATATGCAAATCGAACGTTAGTCGTTCTTTATCAAGCTCTCTGTCTCAGTGTGTCTCTGTCGCAGAGCTAATCTTCTTTCAAGCTCCAGATCTTTTGATCTTAGTTCTTGCTCAAGCCTAGTGTTCTTCATGAAGCTAACCAAGCCTTTCCTTTCTCAGCACAGTCTGTGTGCTTCAGTGATCCTTAGCATAGAGCCTATACTTTAGTGTGTTCTTTTAAAGCTTTGATTTGATTGGTGCATTGTTCTTAGTAGTACTTGTTTGTTTCCATTGCATGCTTGTGCCCGATGATTGATGCGAGTAGAATGAACGTTGATTGAGAGCAGTGAAGAGCTTGAAGGTGAAGACATTCTGAGCAACATCACTACTCTGGTTAAAGGCAAGTGTGTCCTTGTTCTTTTGTCCTAATAACTGTGTTTAATCACATTGCATATGCTTGCATTTAATTTGATGGGTCCTATTAAGGATTATCCCAGTCTTTATGATCATTCCTTGTCAACCTGGGTTTACCTTTTTGTTGGGTAGCTATGCTTAGTTGCTCTACTTGGGATATGGTGGTTCTAATGAACAACAATGATGAACATGTTTTACTTTTATGCTGTATCTCTGGTTAATACAAGATCATATGATTAATTGGAACATGGAGCGACCACCCAGGACAACAGTGCAACCACAAGGACTAAATGGCTCTGGTCTTGGCTGAGTAATTAGGGAAGTCTTTATGTGGCCATTACTCGCATAGTAGCTTGGGTACGGAGGAATGCTTTTAAGGCTCTTCTATTCCGGATAGGTATTGGAACGGAAGTACTCTATGGCTGACCGTCTGTGAATAGAAGTGTGGTACGAAAGATAGCCTCAATGGCATATGCTACTATGGACTAATACACATGGGAGGACTCTTTGTAAAGGCCTCGTAGCATCCCTATGCGATCACACCTCGGTAGTGTGGTATGATGCCTGATCAGCATCGCGTGGTTGGGTTTAAAGTTCTTTGAACTTTTATGCGACTTGTGGTGAAAGTGTACAACATCTGCAGAGTGTAAAACTAATCGATTAGCCGTGCTCACGGTCAAGAGCGGCCTGGACCCTCACATGATAATTGAACTTGAAGATGGACTTAAATCGTGGTTTCTGGTTATGTTAGCCATATGCTTATGGCGTATCTCTTTATGTTAATTGTGGGTTGGTATATACTTATATCATAGTAATCAGGTGCTAATAAAATTTGTCCAACTAAAATTGCCTAATGCAGTCAACCTGTCAGCCTTTCCTTGTCAAGCCTCAGCATTCATACTTTCCCCACACTTGCTGAGTACGGCATGTACTCACCCTTGCTATAAACAATGTTGCTCAGAAAGAGAACGCTGCTATGAAGTCGTTGTGAAGATGTTGCTGGTGCTAGGCGTACGCAACCCCCAGTCGACTGCTTGTGGATGTTTGGTGCCTTCGTTTCCAGGATAAAGCGTAAATCTCTGATAATCTTTCTTTTTCCTTACGTGATACTGTACTGTTATTCACTTATGTCAACTATATGCATGAAACTTGATCCTGGCATGCATATAGACCTGCACTTGTTTTTCTTTAGAAAAACAGGTGTGACACTAGCCTGGGCAAGGCCTGGCCGACCGCCTCCTTCCTGCCTGGGCGACGACGCAGGTGAGCAGAGGACAGAGCGGCACAGGCTCAGGAAAAAAGAACAAGAGTGGGAGGGAGAGAGAACGAGAGGGAGGGGGTCACGGAGAAAACGAGAAAGGGGAGGGCGGCGTGCGGCGTCGCCTGCGTGCGGGACCCGCAGGCAGAGGCGCGAGGGGAGGGGGCGAACCGGAGGGGGTCGCGTGAGCCGTGAGGCAGATCGTGGGTGGACATGTCCAGAGTTGGATAGACATGTCTATTCTTTGTCTGTTTGAATTGAAAAAGCTCCGAAGTTGCTTCTCTTGTGAAAATCAAAATAATCATATAGAGATTACCAAAAATTATGAAATAAATTCAGGAAGTAGTATACATCAAGAGTGATCGATTTTTATTAGAATTGGTATAATGGCTATGATAGAATGGGAATAAAAATTCTTCCAGGAATGATACTTTTGAGATTTTGACCAAGGGTTCTTTTGCAAAGTTGATCAAAACTAAGCTAAACATGCTTTAAGACTAATCACACTTGATTATCATGACTAATTAAGGTACTTAGCTTAACTAAACATCTGGGATGTTACACCACCCGGATGGAAACTTATTGTACGGACCCCCGAGTACTCGGAAGCTTGATGTATGGGCCGCCAAGTACTCGGGGGCGGTGGTGTCCACGCGTGCGGGCCGCCAAGCACCTGCCCGGACGGAAACTGGTCGTACGGACCTCCAGGTGCTCGAGGGGCATAGTACTCGTTGTACAGGCCGCTAGGTACTCGATGTGTCAGTTCGTACTACATCTTTTGGTATTCATGGTGGGCCCTGGTCTAGGGCCTCGTCAATATTAAAGTAGCACAATTACATCTGGACCCTTATGAAAGAGGCCAATTACAAAAGATCCCTAGATCTAGATTCCAGACCACCGCCGGAGAGCTGGTCGCCAGTGAACTGCAGCAGAGGCGTCACGGACGCAGTGGTGCGGAAGGGCTTCGCCATGCGTAGGCTTGTAGTGGCTGAAGATGCCGTCAAGGAAGAACATCACTAACGACCCAAGGATGAGGTTGATACTAGTGTCGGCGGGTAGGTAGTCGTCATCTTCAACTCCGGTGGGTGGCTCGCTATTGAGCCGGTGGCGGAGAATCCGGAAGGGACATGGAGTCGATGGAAAAGGCACTGCTTGATAGGATGGGGTGAGAGTGGAATCGAACGGAGGGGTGGAGGATTCGGTGTGGGAGAGCTCAGATCTGCGAAAAGTTGGAAGTAGAATGGGAGATCTGAGCTCAGGGGAGTAGGAGGGAAAGAGGGGATGCTGGGGTGGGCGAGGCGGTTGGGTTGGGGTGGGGGATTCAGGAAGGAAGTCCACCGGGGAAGGTGGGGGAAGAACTTTATATAATAACCATACCTCGGAGGATCCGGTGATGGCGGCGAGGTAGCTAAGGAAGACCCCGGCAATGACAGCGGAGGCGACGGTGAGCTCCGGGTAGGACTTACCACAGGGGGCATGCACCATACAGCAAACTATCTACTGCTACTAGAGACTAGGACTAAGGGCCGGAGAGGAGAGGTGAGGAGTGGAGAGCTCTCGGGAGGCTTTGAGGCGAAGCGACCGAGAGAAGAGAGTAGGACAGACTTTAAAAAAGTATGACCATTCGTTAGCATAAACTCAGAGCCTCTAGAACATGTGTGCTAGCACTCTATATAGGTGCCTTGGTTTCTACCCTCCGGTCTATACTCTATACCAGGAACAGCATGCTATAGGCCTATAGTATCTTTTTTGTCACTAAGTAGAGACAATTCTTGACAAAATTTACAAAGAATAATCTAGAATTAACACACCTTCTGTTTCTCACAGAGAGAACTGCACGCTACACTACAAGAAACTATTTAATCTGTGACGCAATCATTCTGTCACGGATCATTGAAAATTCATCACAAATCAGTGTCCATGACAATTTAAATTTTTGTGGTGGAATGAGCCATTGATTAAATCGGTCGACATTTCTTAAAAAACGTCGCAATCGGTGAGGTGTCTTGACTGTCATAGAGTAGCCCAAAGTCCATGCAGCCCAACCCATAGTCCACTATCCGTGACAAAATAAATTGTCACAGATTGCTGCTGACATGGATGTGATGTGGCTGCTGACTTGGATGTGATGTGGTTGCTGACATGGTGATGACATGGCTGCTGACATGGACGATAGGCGATGACGTGGACATTGATGAGTATGATGACATGGCATGCTGACGTAGATTTTGATTTTTTTCACGTGGAATTTTATTTGAATCACTCCATTCTCATTTCAGCCCATTTCACATGCAGCTCATTAAATCAATCCATTTTTTCAACTCATTTCACATACAACCCATTAAATCAATCCTTTTCACATATAACAAATTGAAGTGAACATAAAGGCATCACATCAATACAAAAGATTATGTCCAAGTTTTCATCCAACATTACAATTAAAACCATAGAAAATAGATCATTAGGTCTTAGCATACAAGGACTTCTCACTGCCAGCCCCTCTTTGTTCAGTTCTAATTCTCCCAGTTTTTCCTGAAATTAAGAGGCTAAATATAATATCAGTGTTTATGGCATGAGCTTGAATCTACTAATAAGCAATGTATCCATATTGCAAGAATTTAGTTTCGGTGTGTTACAAAAAAAATAATACCTCTGCAATAATCACCAAAAAAGCTCATGTATTCAGGATATATAGTTAACTAATCATTCCAAAAAAATAAGCACATTGTCCCAGATCAACAAGATAGAATCGAACAATTGAGAAACATTTCTACTCGAGAAAACTAACTAGGCAACCAGGTGCGTATACAAGTAAATGTAGGTAAAGATTAGGAATAAAATATATATACTCTAGGACATAAGCACAGACCGTTAAAGGCAAGGCATCACTCACTTGATGCAGCTCCAGGATTCAGAGTTGCAATTATAGGATTCAGCTCCCTGCTGCACCACAGCACCTGCACAACAAAAAAACTCAAAAAGATCAGAGTCACGGTCAGTGCTCAGTCCAAATTGACCACAACACCAGATAATTTTAAAAACTCATTCATATCCATGGAAGATATAACAAAAATAGCATTAACAGTGCTCAGTCCAAGATGTCCAAGACCTAAAATCCTAGATTTAATATAAATCAAACAACCAAAAAGGAGATATATGTACGTAAATTATCGACTCACTGAATAAACAAGACACACAAGGTTTTGTGCTGCGTGGCCTTAACAGGACACAACCTGGAGATACCAAACTGTATGCAAAATAGTTCTAGTTACTAGACAGACATAAAGAGTAGATGTCACTGCACAGTGTAAGAAAAATACTGACTTGGGCAATGCTTTAAGCAGAATCAACATGCACATGGATCCCTTCTCCCAGCACATTGACCCATCCATTTAGCTGCCCAAAGAGCTCATCATCAAACGTATAATGTTAAATAAAACTATCAACACACTTCCTTTGGTAATCCTAATTCAAATGGAAGATGCTTCCTCTTCTATTTAGGCACCTACAAGGACAGAAAGCTAGTCTAAGCAGAAGATATCAGCCACCTTGTTGCATGCTAAGCTAAAGCTTTTTATATTGAATCTTTCGGTCAACATCCCTACAAATGCAAACCCCCTAACTGAAAGGAACTTGTGATGCCTAGAGGGGGGGGGGGTGAATAGGATCACTTTAAAATTCTGCAAAATCTGAGCAGCGGATTAGGGGCCGGATGACCCGGCTCAACAGGCCGGATGACCTGGGGGGTCCGGGTCACCCTATCACTTGGGCCGGATCAACCAACACGCGAAGATAGAGTATAATAAGCTTAATAAAACTTGAATTTGCAGAAAGTATATGAATCAAAACTTGCATATATGAGCTTGTAACCACCTGCAACAAAGGATTTCACAAGAAACAACACAAATATGTAGATCGATCCAAACTTAGCTTCTAGGGTTAGAGAAAAGGGGATGAACTCAAACAAGCAAGAGACAAGAGATTTAATCCGAAGTTCACTCCCACAAAGGAACCTACGTCTTCGTTGAGAATCCCACAAAGGGAGAGCTATCACCAAGAGCCTCTTGCCTCACCCAATCCCCACAAAGGAAGATTGGTGCTCACTAAGAGAAATCCACAAAGGATGGGTAATACAAACGTTCCCGGGTGCTCCACACGGAGAGGGCACTCAACGAGCGACGCCTAACCGTCTAGAAGCAAGCTTCAAGAGTAACAAATGAGAATCAATCGATCTTGGCCGCCACAAGTGCTTCTTGAGATGAACAAGTGAAGAGCTAGCTCAAGGAGCACACACTAGCACCTCAAAACTCTCTCACACCCAAACCCTAGGAGGATCCTTGCTTGGAGTGGCTTGGAGAGGAGTGGAGAGAGGGGGAATGGAGCTTGAGGGAGTGTTCTTTTCGTTGGAGGCAGCAACCCTAGGAGGAAGAAGTGAAAGGGTATAAATACCCCCCCTCTTCAAAAAGAGCCGTTGGCTGGCTGCTGCGGCGGGGCCGGGTCATCCGTCCAGAGGAGCCGGATCACCCGACGGTCTCCAGAGCCGTGTCGGGTGATCCGACCAGTTGGGCCGGTTGACCCGGCTGGGCACTGAAGGCTAGGTCAAGCTTTTCAAGGTGGTAAAGGGTTTTGTTTAGATTTTTGTGGCTAGATCTTCTCAAGATAAGCACTTTTAGCAAACTTTGATTGACTGATCTCGTCCCTCTTTATAGTACGGTGTTGCCTAAACTCAAATTCGAAATAGAAATTAAATTTAAATCGCCATTTTGAGCTTCAACACAAATGTAAGAAAATGAGGTCCTTCCTTTCACATAGAGTTTTTATCTCTTTTATTCCTGCACACATCTTAGATAAACCATCAAATACTCAAATTATAATTGTCATTATCACCAAAATAATTAGGGGCCTAGATGCACTTTCAATCTCCCCCTTTTTGGTGATTGATGACAACCATAATTTGAGCTCACAAGATAGGAATAAAATTCAAGGGTTGTGTCCAATTATTTAGAAAAGAACTCCCCCTAAATATGTGCTTTTTCAACTAGAATGGCCTCAAATGCCAATTGCACATATTTAGAGTGGGCTCCCCCTAAATCATTGCATACAACACATGGTGCATAAGTGTGACGAACAATAAACCGTGATGAATATGACAAGATATATCACAATAACAAAGTGAGAAATAACATATCATCAACCAACACATGCATCACACACGATAATTAAGGTTCATTACATCACACTAGCATAATAGAGTACCATAAATAAGTCTTACATAAATAAAAGTTCTCACTTGGCACAACCATCCATCACACCATCACACAACTTAGTTCATTACATGTCCACTAAACTATTACATGAATAGCATAAAAAGATAGATAGATAGATAGATAATTTTGTGAGGGGCTTCCATCCTTCAAATTTCACTCCCCCTTTGGCAACAAGCACCAAAAAGGGAAGCTACTCCTCGTCGTCATCTTCTTCCTCACCATCATAGTCCTCTTCTTCTTCTTCATCATCCGCCGGGACCTAAGAAAAGGTCCTCCCAAGGGTTAGGAATGGGAGAGGGAGGATCAAACACCCTAGGTTCATGCACCGGAGAGTGTGGAAGATTGAGCCTAGTTGCCATGTCCTTTTGATTTTTCTCATTGCGATGGAGCTCTTGGGCCAACCATTGCCTATCCGCCTCACGCTCTCTAGCGTTTTGGCGTTGCAAGTTGAAGCATGCAAAGATCCCTTTGGCAAGAAAATTGAGCTTTCCCTTCTTGTTTCTAGGAACCCCTTGAGAGTGAGAGGCACCTTCCATTGGAAGGGGATCAAATGAGCGCCTTGGGGGTTGAGCTTGAGAGGATGAGGCACCCGCATCACCGGGTCCATCAACAGGATATATGCCCGGATAATCTCCCTTAGGATTAATGCTAGTCTGATGCTTGCCAAGTTTGAAAGTTTGGATGAGCTTGCCCTTGCTAGTTTGATACTTCTCATGATGGGTGTCAGTTTGAAGATCAAGTTTGGTGGCATGCTTGACAAGCATAAAGATATAAGGAGCATAGTGGCAACCACTAGAAGCAGTGTAAGAGCATGTAATGATCTCGCTCCAAAGATAATGACAAGCATTGAATTGAGGTAGACCGGGAGCCATTTGATAAAGCAAGTTTCTAACTCTATGGGAGATGTTATCGGAATCACCGGCTCTAGGAGTGAGAGTGTGCCTAAAGAGTAGATTTAGCATCTTGTAGTAGGGTGTGAGACCACTTGTATGACCAGACTTATATTAATGTTTCCATAGGCTCTATCATACATGAACTTCATCTTTGTCACTTCTAGCTCATCACCACTATGAATGCGCATAAGATCACTAGAGAAGCAATTTGTGGATGTGGCACCTCTAAGCTTAAAGATATTGGCAAACTCCCAAACTGAGACAGAGAATCTCTTACCCCCAAGAGTGAAGTGCATGGTGTTGTTGTCAGTGTCAACATAGAGGGTTGCATAGAACTGTGCTACCACTTCCTCTGACCAATCACATGAAAGACCCATGAGGTAAGAAACTCCCATATGGAGGTAGCGATTATACACAACTTGAGTGAGTTCTTGAAGAGGAGGAGGTAAATCAAGCAAGAACTGTCAATCAATCCACTTCATCTCTGTGGTGACATGCCCCTTGGGCAAGATAGTGGACTCGTACCAATCGGCTTGATGGGCAAGCCAAAATCGATCATCACCAAAGAAAGACCTTTGAAGCCGCCTTGGGTCTTGAAAGCGATGAGGTCTCATGTCAGTTCTGCTTCTCATGTAATTCACCATAGGAGGATCACGCCTACAATGCTCCGGGGTGTGAACGGGAACCACCATGTTCACATAGTCAGAGATGTCCATATCCGCATCATAGCGGTCCCCAACCTCACTTGAGCTTGCTCTCTTTGTTCTCACACCAATGGAGGTGGTCTTCTTCTTAAGGATGGGGCTGCCTTCTTGTCCACGGCCACAACCTTGTGCACGAGAGGGAGGAGCTTGTGGCTTGGACCTCTTGGTATGGAAATGAATTCCGTACTCCTCATCCGAAGCACGATATTCTTCTTCATCACTTGCACGAGTTTCTTCTTCCTCACTTTCCGATTCAATTTCCTTGCCTCGAGCACTTCTCTTGTCTCTACCCATATGTAGAAGTAAGAATGTATGCAAGGAATTAAGATTGATAGAAATTTTGATAAGAAGGCAAAGGACATGCTTGAAACAACCCTCAATGGGCCATCCAAACCATGTCCGGGTCATCCGGTCGGGATGAACCCTAATCGGAGCTAGGCATGGAATGAGTGGATGAATCGAAACAAGATCATTGGGGTATGTTCTAGGGTCTATATAGAAGCAATTGACCGAAGGAAAACATCTAGAACGAACCACATTGAGAGATCGGAAATTCGAGGATTTGAATCGATTTTACCGTTGGATTCCCGTGAAGTTTCCGGATGATCCGGAGAGGAAGGAGCTTTTGAGGGGGAGAGCAACCCAATGCCCCCAACCACGGCCAAAACTCGCGGTTGAGCTCGAATATCGCCAAGATGTTGAAGGGGGTGGCGGCGGCGGCTTGGAGAAGAAGGAGTGAGGAAATTAGGGTTCTTAGCCGCCGGCGCGGGGGTTTTGATACCCCCTCTGATGGGTCCGGGTGACCCGGCCGGAAGTGGCCGGATGACCCGGCATCCTCCAGAGCCGCACCGGGTCATCCGGCTGGACAAGCCGGGTCACCCGGCGTGCTCAGAGAACGCCCAAAAAGGTTAGGATGAAAGATATGGAGATTTTGATAGATTTGGAGATTGAGATATATAGAAATATAGCTAGTGGACATATAATAAACTTTTAACCACAAGTGACTAGCCACAATCAACAATTCATAACAATAGTCACTTGGGCTAAAGATTGATCCAAGGATCTCAAAAACCAAATTTTCGAAAAACTCACACAAAGGAAAGAAAATAAAGCTTTTTTAACCTATCTAGGCAACAATCAAGTATGTGCAACAAGTCAAGCCAAGTTACGAGAATCCAAGATATTTAGTTCACTCCTCAAAGCACAAAACATTTGCTCATCTAGAGGCTTAGTGAAGATATCGGCAAGTTGCCTCTCTGTGCTTACATGACGTAGAGCAATATCCCCCTTAGCCTCATGATCCCTTAAGAAATGATGTCGAATATCTATGTGCTTTGTTCTAGAGTGTTGCACCGGATTGTTTGCTAGCTTGATCCCACTCTCATTATCACACAAGAGTGGAATCTTACTAAACATATAACCGTAATCACTCAACGTTTGCTTCATCCACAAGAGTTGTGCACAACACGCACCGGCCACCACATACTCGGCTTCGGCCGTGGACAAAGCAACCGAATTTTTTTTCTTGGAACTCCATGACACCAAAGACCTACCGAGGAATTGGCAAGTCCCGGTTGTACTCTTTTGATCTACTTTGCAACCGACATAGTCCGAATCAGAATAACCAAGTAAATCAAAAGTGGAGCCCTTGGGATACCATAAGACAAGGTTAGGAGTGTGTACCAAATATCTAAAGATTCTCTTAACGGCCATTAGATGACACTCCTTAGGATGCACACATGCACACATGCAAACACTAAGCATGACATCGGGCCTAGATGCACAAAGGTAAAGGAGGGAGCCAATCATGGAGCGATATACCTTTTGGTCGACCGACTTCCCTTCTTCATTGAGATGAAGATGTCCATTTAATGCCATAGGAGTCTTGATGGGCTTTGAATCGGCCATGTCAAACCTCTTGATCATATCCTTCACATACTTGGTTTGACACAAGAAAGTCCCTTCCTTCATTTGCTTGATTTGAAACCCAAGAAAGAACTTCAATTCACCCATCATAGACATCTCAAATCTCTTGGTCATGATCCTACTAAACTCTTCACAAAATTTGTCATTAGTAGACCCAAAGATAATGTCATCAACATAAATTTGGCAAACAAAAATATCTTTTCCACTTCTTTGAATGAAGAGAGTAGAATCGGCTTTGCCTATCTCAAAACCGTTCTTGAGAAGAAAATCCTTAAGGCATTCATACCATGCTCTAGGAGCTTGCTTGAGCCCATAGAGTGCCTTATGGAGCTTGTACACATGGTTGGGGAAGTTTGGATCTTCAAAGCCCAGTGGTTGTTCAACATAAACTTCTTCTTGAAGAGGTCCATTCAAGAATGCGCTCTTCACATCCATTTGATGAAGCTTGAAGTCATGATGAGTAGCATAGGCCAAGAGTATACGTATTGACTCAAGCCTTGCCACTGGAGCATAAGTCTCTCCAAAGTCCAAGCCTTCAACTTGAGTATAGCCTTTGCCCACGAGCCTTGCCTTGTTCTTTGTGACGACACCAAATTCATCTTGCTTGTTCCTAAAAACCCATTTGGTGCCGATCACATTTTGCTTGGGTCTTGGCACCAACTCCCAAACTTCATTCCTCTTGAAGTTGTTCAATTCTTCCTCCATAGCAATAATCCAATCCGGGTTCTCAAGAGCTTGATCCACACTAAGAGGTTCCAAAGAGGAAACAAATGAGTAAAACGCACAAAAATTTGACAATCTTGAACGAGTTGTTACCCCTCTTTGGATGCTCCCAAGAATGTTGTCAACGAGGTGATCCCGTTGAACCATTTGATGAACTCTTGGATGTGGTGCTTGAGATTGACGTTGAATAGGCCCATCATCATCATCATCTTCAACTTGGGGTGCTTATTCTTGAGCTTCACCACTTTGTTCTTCCCTTTGATCAAAGCCACTTCCATGATCGTCACCATGAACTTGACTTTCATCTTGATGAACTTGAGAACTAGGTGGTTCAACTCTTATTGATGATAGTGGATCTTGGTTACTTGTGTCAACCGGAGCTTGAACTTGAACTTCCCTTGGCATCACTTCACCGGTGCCCATTCTAAAGATGGATATACTTGGAGGTTCTTCATCATCTACAAGGTTTTCACTAACTTGCTCTCCTTGAGAGCCGTTGGATTCATCAAATTTCACGTCTACCGTGGTCTCAACACAACCGGTGGTTTTGCTGAAGACACGATAGGCATGTTCGTTAGTTCCATAACTAATGAGAAAACCTTCATCAACCTTGGATGCAAACTTTGAGGCTTTGGGTTTCTTGTTAAGTATGAAACACTTACACCCAAAGACCCTAAAGTAGTGCACACTATGTTTCTTACCGGTGATGATCTCGTAGGGAGTCTTGTTCAAGTACTTGTGGAGATAGAGGCGGTTGGCGGCATGGCACGCGGTGTTGATGGCGTCCGCCCAAAATGAGTCCGGAGTCTTGTACTCATTAAGCATTGTTCTTGCCGCTTCAATCAACGTACGGTTTTTCCTCTCAACAACGCCATTTTGTTGAGGAGTGTATGGAGTGGAGAGTTCATACTTGATGCCTTCTTCATCAAGGAATTCTTCAACTTGAGTGTTCCTAAACTCCGAACAATTTTCACTTCTTATGTTCTTGACCTTTAGCTTGAACTCATTTTGAACTCTTCTTATGAACTTCTTGACCACTCCCTTTGCTTCACTTTTATCTTGCAAAAAGAATACCCAAGTGAAACAGAAAAAGTCATCAACAATTACTAAACCATATTTGTTACCACCGATGCTTATGTAGGCAATTGGTCCAAACAAGTCCATATGTAGAAGCTTCAACGGTCTTGATGTTGAAAGGATGTTCTTGGCGGGATGATGCGCTCCAACTTACTTTCCCGCTTGACAAGCACTACATAACCTATCTTTCTCAAAAAATAACATTTGTTAGTCCTAGGATGTGCTCGTCCTTTTGAAGTTTGGCCAAGTTCCTCATCCCAACATGAGCTAGTCGGTGATGCCATAACCAACCCATGTCGGATTTTGCCACTAAGCAAGCCGTAGGGTCCACCTTTACTTTTGTGAAGTCCACATAGTAAAGCTTTCCCCTTAGGTGACCCGCAAAGACAATAGAGGAATCCTCACTTCTAGAGACGGTCACACCCTCTTTGGTAAAGAGACAATTGTAACCTTTCTCACAAAGTTGTGAAACTGACAACAAGTTTTACCCCAAACCTTGAACATGGAAAACATCTTCAATTGAATTTGTTGTTGAGATAGCAATTTTACCTAGACCAATCACATTTCCTTGACCATTATCTCCATATATGATAGTTTCCGTAGGGGTGTCATAATGCTCAAGGGATGCAAACAAGCCTTCATCTCCGGTCATATGATTAGTGGCTCCACTATCAATCAACCATGCGGTTCCACCGGAGGTGTGGGCCTACAAAACAAGTTTAAGCTTTTGGTTTAGGTACCCAAAAAGATTTGGGTCCTTGGAGGTTAGAAGCATAAACTTTTGGAACCCACACACTCTTCCTCATAGCCTTCTTGGCATAGGCTCCAACATACTTGACCACCATTTTACCATTGTGGTCCAAGGTCACAACATAGTCACACTGTAGTTGAGAGAAGGCTTGTGTTCCACCACATTCTTCGGTGCCTTTGATGGAGAATTAACCTCACCATTTCCTTTTGTGATGTTCACAACCTTTGGCTTCTCTTTTGTTGTGGTAGAGGTGGTTACTCCATGGGCAATGTCCATAATAGTGTTGAGGTAGCCACCCTTGTTCCACAAGAGGATCTCATGCCCTTTTACCACCCTTCTACCATTGACCTTGTTGTCCTTGTAGTGCCCAAGTCCTCTTGTGTCAATTGCCTTGGGAATGGACTTGGCACCCAACTTACCTTGGTTGATCAACATGTTCAACCGGGCAATCTCCTTATCCTTGCTCTTAGTTGTTTCTTCTAGCCTTGCAAGGTTAGTCTTAAGAGCATTTATATCAACATTAGAACATATGGAGCAACCTTTGCTAGTGGAGGCATTAGAGTCAAAGTTTGCTTTAGGGTCGGCCTTGGTGCTTTCCCAAAGAGCACTTTAGTTTGCTTCAAGATTTTTGTATTTATCCGTCAAGCATGAGAAGCTTGTTTGAAGCTCACTATGAGTGCCCTTTAGGGAAGCCAAAGATTCATTTGCCAAAGAGTAATCTTTTAGCATCCTCTTGTTAGAGTCATTGGCCAAGGACAAGCCTACGGTCAACTTCTCCACCTTAGCTTTCTCCTCGGTAAGGGTTTTCTCTAGAGCAAGGTTTCTTTCCTTTTCACGGATAAGCAAGTCTTCTTGCTCATGGAGAATCTCCTTCTTTTCCTCTAATTTGTCCAAAAGCTTTTTAATTTCTTTATGGCCTTTTTTACCAAATTGCTTTATCATGTTTGCCTCCATTTCTTTTTCCTCATCTAGGTTGTCTATGTCATTACTAGGTGTGGATGATGATGAGGTGAGAGAGGATGAGGTGGTTGAATCTTGTACCTTGCTCCCTCTTGCCATGAGGCAAAAGTGAGAGTTGTCCTCATCATCGGAGAAGTTATTGAAGAGGCGTGGTGAAGATGCTCCTTGTGCCATGGCAAGTGTTGCCATGCCTTGCTTCTTTGGTGCTTCATCCTCATCACTTGAGTCCCATTGTTGACCCACGTGAGCACGCCCTTGGTACTTGTTCTTGTACTCTTTGCTCTTCTTCTTGTACTTCTTCTCTTCCTCATTCTTGTCCTTGTTCTTATTCTTGGGACACTCGGCAATGAAGTGTCCATACTCTCCACACTCATAGCATTTTCTTTGTGACTTCTTCTTTCTATCGTCACCACCTTTGCTTGATGCCTTGAACTTCAAGAACTTCTTGTACTTCCTTATGGCAAAAGCGGTTTCTTCATCGGTACTTCCTTCTTCACTTGAATCATTGTTCTTGGTCTTAGAAGTCTTGGGCTTTGCTTCTACAACTTCACTAGAGCTAGCATTGAGGGCTAGACTCTTGTTCACCTTCAAGCTAAGTGACTTCTCCACATCTTGATCAACTAGCTCTTGATGCAAGATCTCACCAAGAAGTTGATTGGGTGTCATCTTGTGGTAGCTTGGGTCTCTTCTTATCATGGTTGCTAGGTTTGGGTTCTTCGGTGTGAAAGCTCTTAGCAACTTCTTTGTGACCTTCTCATCGTCCCAATCATTACTTCCTAGTGCTTTGATGTCCGATACAAGGAGTATTAGCCGATCATACATTTGCCTCACGGTTTCTCCATCCTTCATGATGAATAGCTCAAGCTCTCCGTGAATCAAGTCAATCTTGCCTCTTCTCACATGATCGGTACCCTCATGTGCTTCCTTGAGTGTGTCCCAAATCACCTTGGCAATTTGGATGTTCCGGACTTTGTTGAACTCTTGAGCACACAAGGATCCCGTGATGACTCTTGTTGCTTGAACATTGCAGTGGAGGTCTTGTTCATGCTCGATTGTCATGGCTTCTCCTTCGGCGGGAATTGTCACACCTACACACACAATCTTCCAAAGAGAAGGGTGAAACCCGTAAAGGTGCATTTGCATATCATAAGCCCATTTGGGATAGTCTTTCCCATTGAAGTGGGGAGGTTTTCCCAAATGTACGGAATAGAATTTTTCGTTAGGATTGTTGCCCGACATGTGTCCGTAGTGGAATGGCACTTCGTAGTAGCCGGAGTGGGAGTACTTTGCTTGCTCCTTCTTGATCATCTTCTTGAGGAGCTTCTTGGCCATCTTCTTTGCCACCTTCTTCTTCTTGGCTTTCCTTCTTTTCTTCGCCGCTTTCTTTGGGTCATTGTCACCATCCTTGACGTCTTCATCACTTGAATCGGAGTCCGAGTCGGAATCGGAGGAAGACTCATCGGAGCTTGCAATGTGGGATGGTGTACGACTTGGAGCCTTCCCCATTAGCTCTAGAGCTGCAGCTTGGTCTTGAGCGGTCTTGAGCTCTCTCTCTTGAGCTTCCTTGGCGGCGAGTTCTTGAGCGGCGATTTCTTCAGCGGAGAGGTTACCACCACTCCCCGACATCTTGATCCCTTAGCGGTTAGGCCTAAATCAAGGGATTAGGCTCTGATACCAATTGAAAGGATCTTGTAATGCCTAGAGGGGGGAGGGGTGAATAGGATCACTTTAAAATTCTGCAAAATCTGAGCAGCGGATCAGGGGCCGGATGACCCGGCTCAACAGGCCGGATGACCCGGGGGAGGGGGGGTCCGGGTCACCCTGTCACTTGGGCCGAATCAACCAACGCGCGAAGATAGAGTATAATAAGATTAATAAAATTTGAATTTGCAGAAAGTATATGAATCAAAACTTGCATATATGAGCTTGTAACCACCTGCAACAAAGGATTTCACAAGAAACAACACAAATATGTAGATCGATCCAAACTTAGCTTCTAGGGTTAGAGAAATGGGGATGAACTCAAACAAGCAAGAGACAAGAGATTTATTCTGAAGTTCACTCCCACAAAGGAAACTACGTCTCCGTTGAGGATCCCACAAAGGGAGGGCTATCACCAAGAGCCTCTTGCCTCACCCAATCCCCACAAAGGAAGATTGGTGATCACTAAGAGAAATCCACAAAGGATGGGTAATACAAACGTTCCCGGGTGCTCCACACGGAGAGGGCACTCAACGAGCGACGCCTAACCGTCTAGAAGCAAGCTTCAAGAGTAACAAACGAGAATCAATCGATCTTGGCCGCCACAAGTGCTTCTTGAGATGAACAAGTGAAGAGCTAGCTCAAGGAGCACACACTAGCACCTCAAAACTCTCTCACACCCAAACCCTAGGAGGATCCTTGCTTGGAGTGGCTTGGAGAGGAGTAGAGAGAAGGGGAATGGAGCTTGAGGGAGTGTTCTTTTCGTTGGAGGCAGCAACCCTAGGAGGAAGAAGTGAAGGGGTATAAATACCCCCCTCTTCAAAAAGAGCCGTTGGCTAGCTGCGGCGGGGCCGGGTCATCCGTCCAGAGGAGCCGGATTACCCGGCGGTCTCCAGAGCCGTGCCGGGTGATCCGGCCAGTTGGGCCGGTTGACCCGGCTGGGCACTAAAGGCTAGGTCAAGCTTTTCAAGGTGGTTAAGGGTTTTGTTTAGATTTTTGTGGCTAGATCTTCTCAAGATAAGCACTTTTAGCAAACTTTGATTGACCGATCTCGTCCCTCTTTATAGTACGGTGTTGCCTAAACTCAAATTCGAAATAGAAATTAAATTTAAATCACCATTTTGAGTTTCAACACAAATGTAAGAAAATGAGGTCCTTCCTTTCACATAGAGTTTTTATCTCTTTTATTCCTGCACACATCTTTGATAAACCATCAAATACTCAAATTATAATTGTCATCATCACCAAAATAATTAGGGGCCTAGATGCACTTTCACTAACAATTACTTTCTAGTTTCTAGAAATGCTCAACTTCTTAATCCCGCCAACATAATATTTCGCTGCTTTGTGTATGGCCATGGTAGACCAAATACTTTAACATTTCTTGCATATGAATGAAAAAAATTATTTGGGTGTTTAACCTTAAAACATAAGCTGATGAACAATCGAAAGATAACCTTCAGTCAAAGCAAGATGAGTGAAACAAATAAACAATACTTGCTATGCGGCTATCAAGCCCTCCATCTAACCAAATGAAGCATCACTGCAAAGGACATAATTATTCAACAGATGAGCATAGCACATGGATGTCTCAATTAATAACGGGTAAGTGAAGCTTACTAATATTCATCATTCATTATGTGGTCGAGGAAAACATAGGGAAGTGAAGCTTCTACGAGTACATAGTGCTGAATATCAATTGATAGGGGGTGTTTTTCCCTATTGTTTGCACCATGTAACCGTCCTTGTCAAAAGAAAATGATGCAAAGTGGCTTGAAATGGTTAAAATATTTAGGCATGGAGGACATGGTGCTGGTGGGCAAGCACCTTGATATTGTTGCTCTGTACATTAGGGAAGGAACCAAAAAGTGGTAGGAGCAGAGAGAATCAACAGTCACAGAGGGAACAACAACCAACAGGCACCAGCACCTAAGATTATTGTGATACTTACTCCCTCCGGTTTGGTAAAAGAAGACATTTCGGACAAGATTTGAGTCAACTATTAGAAATATAAATGATGAATAACTTTTAATTCGTTGAGTATAAATGTGAAAATCATGTTTTGAAAATCATTTTCATAAAAATATACCTATATAACTTTTCAATAAATATTTTTATAGAAAAGTGAAGTCAAAGGTGTGTTTTGAAGACTGTGTCGCTGTCCTAAACAACTACTTTTACCAAACCACAGAGATTATGTGCTAATTTTACCAAACGACTTTTTTTAGCGCACAACCCACATGATTAGTCCTCAAACCACATGATTAGTTTTTTTTTGAGCGCACAACCCACATGATTAGTGGCTTCACGAGAGCAAGGAATTCAGTTGCTGGGCTGAATGTGCTACCAGAACTCTACCAAACCACCCACCCACATAGCCCAACAAGGTCAAATGCGGTGGCAAGCCAATGCGTGCCAGAGGGCCCGTGGTGATTGAAGGCAAGCAGACTGAAGGATGGGCCTGCTGACTTGCTGAGGAGGGGGGCTTGAGGTATCTTTGCGGACTAGCCCAAGACCTAACTAAACGGTCCCAGTCTCATGGCCTAATTGCAGAGGGAACAAAAAGACATTGTTTTAACTTTTTAGAAAACAGAAATTAAAAATTTGAAGCACTTGTTTATCATTATTAATAATTCGGGTGTTTGGTCTAGTGGTAGATTCTCGCTTCGGGAGCGAGGGTCGTGAGTTCGATTCTCACAACACCCCACGTTTTTTTTAAATCCTCTAAATTTTGAAGCTGCTGAAACCCAACTAATAATAAACACTTCTTTTTTTTGAGCAATAATAATAAACACTTCTTTCCCCCTCCCGTTGAGCATATTTCGTAGTGGCCCAAGGCCCAAGTGGACTGTCCAAAGGCTTAGTCCTATCTTTTCGTGGGCAAACTGTGCCGCTGGAAAACCGCTAGGCCAAATCGGGCCCACTTGGCCACGCGCGGCCCGTTACGGACACGGAGTTTATCTACGATGGGCTAAAAGGTTCGTCTTGTTAAGTATCGGATCCCTGATCTGTTTTACCAATCCTAATCCAAGAACAAGGCGTGAGAAGATGTAGATTAGATCCCGTTTCCCTGACTCTCTCATGCACAAAGAACACATAGACACAGGATATAGGTGGAGCTTCAGGTCTCTTTCTCATTAGCAATAGATGAATACACGGATGTTTATTATATAGACGTGGAGGACCCTTCAGGGGTATATTTGGTATGAGCCCATAATTAGGGATTTCTTAACACTCCCCCTTGGGCGAATACCACGTCAAACTCATGCCTCATTAAAACTCCTAAAAACCCAGTGGGAAAAATATGGAGAAAGAGTGCATACTGACGCATAGTGTATTTACACATTGTTGCCTCGTTAAAAACCTTTTGTGAGAAACTTCAAGAAAAACTCACCAAGGGAAAAAGAGAACAACAAATGTCTTCAAGACAATTACAATCTTCAAGATCGTATTATTATGGACTCTACAGAATCCTCAATAAATGTGAAATGTTAGAGGATATTCTCCCCCTGAACCGAGCAAGACTGTCTCACTGTAACAAAAACACTTTCTTCAGGAAGTATATGGGCATAGAGGTTAACAAGTAAATACCATATTGTTACAATGATTATTTTAAGGATTTCATCTTAACTCATTTCACATGATCTAAATAGTTGATAGTCTTCAACAAAGGTTTACGTACTGATCATTCGATTAACGCCTTCGAGGCGTCCTTTGAGACATTCGGTGTCTACCAAATTGTGATCAATAATATGAATATGCTCCCCCTGATGACAACATCCATTGAAGTCATCATTCTAAAATAATCAGCAAGTATTTATTCTTCAGGAATAATAATAGTAATAAAATTGGGGTGTCACATTTTATCTCTATCATACATCACAATATATTATAAGCTAGCCCTTGCGGTGGACTAAGAGAGTAATATAGTTACGAGAACTAAATCTATTACTCCTGAGTTTTACTAATTGTAATCTCTAAAATAATGTAACAAAAGACTAAATGTCCATTAGAGATTTTCTATAACCCTTCAGGGATCACCAATCAACAAATGTATTGTTATAGTCTGTTATTCTGGCACAACGGGGATATAATTGCCAGTAACACCGTACCTTCTGGGTTTGTACCTTCAAGGCATTAGAGGATACCACTATTCCATGCGTTCTGGTGGAAAATGCATAGTAGAAGATATAATCACAAGTGTACATAAAAGCATACTTAGAAATAAATGACTCTTGAAATGCACATGTGCTCATCTAATGATCTTCTGGCATTTTGGTTCCTCAATTGATACTTTCTCAAGTCTTTAAGGGTCTTTGTCCCTCTATAGGGATTACTAAATTTCGGTGTTCGATTCAGACTTATTTTATTTCTTCAAGAAAATTCCTTCAAGGATGTATCTCTCTATCGAGAGATCTTACACAGAGAGAAGTCTTTCTCCAAGAAGACAAACTTCTTTGCAGAAGTAATATTGGTATGAGATTTACATGTTGCTTACATATAATTAAAAATCTGAGTCCTATAGGGATCTCGTGACGGATTTTACGAATCCTACAAGCTGCATATTTTAATTCATGCCTTTGCCAGATGTATTACATAACGGAACCGTGTTTATTCAACAAACGTGGGGACTAGTCTCTTCCAAGACCACTTGAACCATCGCTTTCACCATCTATTATATCAATAATGACCCATAATTATTCGAACTTCAGGCTCGGGACATGTACCTTGTGATTCTTGGTTCAGCCTCAATTGCATTTTTCATTGACCCGATAAGAGAGCTTCAAGCACTCATGCCTAGGACTTTGTTCCGGAACCGGGTTCTCTTGAAGAGAATCATTTGCAATTAGAGAGGCAATACATGTGTCGACACATTTGTTTCCCACAATATTCAATTAAGATCATCGTGATTTCCCAAAACGACAGATCTATTATTGTTCCATATTCCTAGTCATTTATATTGCGCACATTACTAGGAATTTCATCTTCAAGATGAAACCTCTTTGTGAGGTAAATCACCATCAGGGTGAGTTCGTTAGAGGAGAGATTTCACATACAATGTGAATTTACATCAAGAGTATATGCTTTGACTCTGACTATTAGATCATATTTGCAGGCGTCCCCGCAGAATTAGATCAAACCAATAAGTCAAACATGGATATGATATTGATCCCGAGCATATCCACATCTACTTTTGGTAGAAGCATTTATAATATATTTAAACTAGTATTGTTACTCCTCAATGAATCAAAAAGTTTTCTGGCAAACTCCATACACACAGGAGTATACACTGAACAATAAGTTCAGTTTGGCTTTTGTGCATTTTATTATTCTATGGAAATATTGAGGCATTACACAAGATGGACATATATCTCCCCCTAATGCCAAGATGTTTCTAAAAGCATACTAAAAAAAATCCCCAACCACAATCTTCTGGTAGTGGCCAATGTATGCTATGGTGGAGATATAATTAGGAAATCTTATGCACATTAATTATTGGGGGTTTGTATTTTTACCATAATATGCAGTGAGCTTGGACATGGATTAATGCAGTGGCATGATGACCGCATTTGTTCTTTCTACTGAAAGATTTATGCTCAACTTCCAGTGAGACTCTTGACTACTGGTCGATTACATGTGACAACTCTGCATAATCATTATTACTACCACAAATACACACAATCTTCAGGACTTAAATTTTATATGCATCACAACTCTTGATTTCTGATCAACTTGTGTAACGTATTCTTCAGGACCAATGATCACAAATGCAGTCAATTTGCATCATGATTTCAAATGCATAGAGTAATGTAAATTATGGTAGCAAATTGCATGACATCACACCGATGCTGCTAGGTACATATTATTGTTTGCAGAGTTGTAAAGTCCAGCTCTTTATTTTATTGCTCGTGGTTTACCCAAATACTCATACCATACGAAATTGGGTATCAACCTTTATATTTATTGCAATATTTTTAGGTATAGTTATTTTCATAGAGATATCAAACCACAACCAGTAAGGACCTCAAGGGTAGACCATGGAATTCACGAGCAAGTAGCCAATGCAAGGTTGAACTTCGATTAAGCGATCGACAGGACCGTTGTACAACTTGCATCTTCTAGTGCATGGTACATCAACAAAAACATGTGGCCCGTGTATGCTACGAATAAAGCCGAAAGAGAATCACAACTTCAGGTAGGTGATGATAATATTTGTCGATCAAAAGATTCCCAAGTCATTTTGTTTGTGGTTCAAACTTCCTATGAGACAAGCTTTGTCCTCATGTTATATACCAATTGTGTTATAAAACATGCTTTTAATCTCTTTATTGTTCAGCAAAAAGATCAGTTTTAGAATAGAAACGGACAAGCCAAGAATTCGTATTATCCGGGGAAAAGGATTTTGATGCAAAGTTTCCGACTAAGCAAAGGATGTCAATTGCTCAACGAGAGCAAAAAAAAAATCACTATCCTTCTGGGACCACTTTTGAACGCAAATAAATCTTCTCTCATATGAATAAGTCAAGGATGTGAGAGAATCCATCAGGTCTACACAAATCCTCAATTTTATATCACAAATATCATTCACTAGAAGACTAGATATAACTTTTCAGCGTCAATGATAATATACCAGAATTAATTTAGCTTCTAGTAATGCAATGATGTGGGATTTTATAGTCTAATCTTACTTCTGGTAGATAAGATGTATATTTTAATAATCTAATATAGTCCTTTGTCCATCGGGGACTAACCTTTACCATTTGGCTTATATAATAACTATACATAATAACTTATTCATATTTGTCCATCAGGACTACCCCCAAGTTTAGTCATTTGTCCATCAGGGATGACTTCAAAGTCTAGTCGACGACTAGATGTGGTTCTTGAGAATTATTTGCATAATGACGGAAAAAACCCAAATAGGGTCAACAAAGTGATCCTTCTTGAACACACAATGGTTTTCCACACTCACGCAATGGGAAAATTTCTCAAAATAATATTAACCTTTCGGTGTTCTCACAACTTCATGTTGCTAGGGGGTTGGGTGATTGTTACCCTTTATCTTATTGTATGCCTCATGCTTTTTTAGCAGCAAAGAGAGCAAAAACACCAACATCAGGTTGTGCATTTTATTAATGAGGTTATAAGCCGCTATCTCGTATTCAAAACATTGGTAAGGTATTACTAGCTCATATGAGCATATAAAGATAATCCCAATTTGTGATGTCTTATTATGCCAAAGACTTTTACGCATTATGTTAAATATTTCTTCTGGTTACTTCAGGTAAATTAACTTTATGCATGAAGGAGAGAGATAGAGAGAGAGAGAGAGAGAGAGGAAGAGCAAAGAAATAAAGTGTGGTCTTATAAAGGATATTTCATTAATTTCCCGAATTCATCCAAGCATCATGTGATTTTTCTGATATTTATATTGGTCCTCTTAAATCTTCGGGATTATATAACCCATATAATATCATATTTCACACCACAATCAACAATGCAAGGATATATACCAAACCCATAAAAACTTCCAAGGGGATTAAACAAAGTGGTTGTAATTGTTTTTTTATGGAAGCACCAACCTAAAAATAAGAATAAGGAATTCAGGATGGGTAGCCATCAGGGCCGTTGTGGTGCATTAAGCACCTTAGTCTTTTTCACATGGTGCGCAAGCCACTAAATCGGCACAGTGACGAGTGGGAACCTGTTGTTGCACAATCGCGACAACATGCCAATAGTTTTGGTCAAAAAACAAATTAGGGCTAGCTTGCAGCAAATGTACCACCAAAAATTAGAAAACACATGCAGCAAGTAGAACTGATTAATCTTCAGGATTCTTTTGATCTACTAGCAGTTGGATGCATATATCCTCCAATCGTGGTCGTGCGGGCATGAAACACGACAACAATAGCTCAAATTCTACCATGGTCGTTCCGCGGTGACATGCCACAAATAGTAGTGGCCGCCGGCTAGCAGACGACCATGATTGTGCAGCATCAGGCTGCGGCGTGATCGCTATGAGTTTATGGCCAAGACGATGTACTCGAACAACTTCTAGCGATCGAGTACAAGCAACATGCACTTCAGTTAGCGTCGGTCAATAACTCAAGATAGTGACACAACAATGCTAACTAACGAGCCACACTGTAAAAAGCACGGGATGGAGCGTGTTCAAGCATGAGTAGCTGCAATGCAGAGCACGCACCAGGGTCACAATCAATGCCGCAAGGCTAAACACACATGCGTCTAGATAAATCTTTCGATATGCAAAAGCCCTTCTACCAACCATGTGTATGAGATAATCCGATCTACTAGCATGCTTAATCTACTGGATTAAACCCTAGTAGAAAGTAGATGCAGATAAATCTTATTGCAAATGTGATTAATCTGCTACATGATTTAATCTACCAAAAATATTAATCTACAAGATTAAAATATGGTAGAGTAACATTTATTAATTAGCAGGAAAAATTGGGGACAAACCGTAGCCCATTCATGATGTGGTAGATTCATGCCGCGTATACGTAGGGCATATAGGCTAGGCCATGACCTGCCTGCTTGCCCATTCTTGATCGCGCGCCCTTGTTCCTTGTAAGCAGACGTACAAGGTACATGTAAGCATGGTCATAATGCAAAGTTGTACCAACATGCATCTATGTAGACTCGGCTGCATGTTGTTCCATCTCACGAGCAACGACACAGCGGCTTCCTGCCCTGCGCAGCAGCATGGCGGCGGCCGGCGGCTGTGAGCGGTCATGCGTCGTGTGCGCCTGCTGGCGGCGGACGCCGTTTGTTCCAGAGGAAAAGCCGCACATACAGATAAAAAAATCATGAATCAGATTAGCCACAAATAAAATCAGTCTAAACTTCAAGAAAATTCAATCAGTTGGAAGACCGTGCATGCATATGCATGCCGTGCATGATCATCTATCCTTGTATGTGTGTGCGCATCCAACCAGGATACAAGCATCAGAGGGCCGAGAGCATGAGCAGGCCGGGCGACTCCACATGCGCCGGCGGCGGTGAGAGCTCGCCACGATGTCGACGGGTTGCCGGCAGCCAGTCAGCCGCCGTGCGTTCCTCGCCCGTGATCGTGAGGCAGATCGACAACAAAATCGATCTATGATTAGCCATTGCAAATAGTAGATTGATCTTTAAAAAAATAAGGAACTACTCACCCAGCGGTAGAGCGTGCTGATAACGTGTTAAGTATCGGATCCCTGATCCGTTTTACCAATCCTAATCCAAGAACAAGGCGTGAGAAGATGTAGATTAGATCCTGTTTCCCTGACTCTCTCATGCACAAAGAACACATAGACACAGGATATAGGTGGAGCTTCAGGTCTCTTTCTCATTAGCAATAGATGAATACACGGATGTTTATTATATAGACGTGGAGGACCCTTCAGGGGTATATTTGGTATGAGCCCATAATTAGGGATTTCTTAACACGTCTTACTCTGTCATGGGCCCCGTTCATGGACAAATACATGGGCTGCCTGTTCATGCCTCCTTTTCCCCTACCTCCCCAACAGTTTGTTTTTTGGGAGAACTTTCACATCATTTTAGCCCCAGGGTAGCTTTTTAGTTTTCACAAAAAGACAACTTTTTTCCTCTCTGCATACAAAGTCAACATAATCTTTTACGGCACTAAAGTATGACCATTCGTTGGCGTAAACCCAGAGCCTCTAGAACATGTGTTCTAGCAGTAGCACTCTATATAGGTGCCTTGGTTTCTACCCTCCGGTCTATATACTCTATACCAGGAACAGCATGCTATAGTATCTTTTTTTTTTCACTCATCAGTAGAGACAATTCTTGACAAAATTTTACGAAGAATAATATAGAATTAACACACCTTCAGTTTCTCACAGAGAGAACACTGCACGCTACAGTACGCCAGTGCCGACGATGACGACCATATATATGAACAGAAATTCATCAACAACGCATCAAATTCGATTCCTTTTCCGTGACGCCTGCATCATCACTGCGTGCAAGAAGTCCGCTACGGCGCCTTTCAGGCAGTACGTGAAGTCAACGTAACAGTAGGTGAAGCTTCACCTTCCTGCTGCTCAGACCTCAGAGAGATCTATCTATCGTGCGAGAGGAGGAGGGAAAAAGAAGAGCATCAAATCAGTCGGCGAGATATGCTAGCTGCGGAATCCATTGAAATTATTGGCCAAGCTATGATGGCATATGGCATAGCCCCTGACTCTTTCTGCGGGCCATATTCTGCGTGCTGTCATCACCTTGCATCCAGACAACCTACGTATATATAGAGGTTAGAGAACGACGAAGCATACATGCATGTGTGCCAAAAATTCAGAGCTAGAACAACAGCAAGTATAGCTTTAGCAACCAGGGGACTGTTGACCACTGTAATTAATTTCTGCTAATTAATTAACAAATGAATGAGAGCTAGCTGAACGTAGGGGATAATAATGGAGCATGCTGTGTAGTTGTAGAAGCTAGAGGATCGTCGGAGTATGCGTGTGCATGCATGGCCGCCGAGTGTGGCGCGCGGACAGTCGTCGATGATCGCCGTCGCCGTCGTCGCTGATTCATTCAACTGTATATTTGGTGGCATATGCATCGTCCGGCTACAGGGCAGCAGGGTGGGGAGGGGGGGGGGTGTTCTCTCTCATGTGTGGTTGAAGTCGAAGCTAGATCCGAGCAAAATCTCCTGCGACGGCAACAGCTGACGAATTAATAATAAGCTATCTTAGGGTGCTAGATCTGTCTCGATGGTTACACAAAAGGTTAGTTTAAGAATGAATCAAAGGAGAATAATGAAAGTCGTCGTCATTCGCAGAAAATTAAAAAAGAATGAAAGGTGCTAGCTAGAGGCACATGCACACATACATATATATATATGGATCGTCAGCAGATAGATTTTTTGTCACATGCATCGCGTATGATTACTGGCGAGGAGATTTCTGCAAATCAAAAGCATGCACTTTTTCGAAACTGAATTCATGCTGGCTCGCTGTATAATACTTTGTCGAAAACTAAATTTCAAAGTTCTTTCAAAAGCGTTTAGTTTTCAGTCAACCCAAATCTAGTTGCTTGTAAACCCCTCAATCATCAAAACCTTGCATTGTTTTTGTCCAAATTAATAAATCGTTAGCCCGCATCGACGGAGCGCTGCAGCCTGCACATCAAGACGCCAGGCAGCGACAGAGAGCTGACAAGAAGGTGTGGCGCCACCGTCACCGTACGAGCCTAGCCGCAGTACCACCTGTCCGGGCGCGTGCTGTCACCTCCGATCCATCCGTCGCCGCTTTTGGACCAGTAGTACTTGCTGCCGGTGCAAGCTTGTCGATCGATCCGCCCCGGCCGCGCGCCGCCGCCGCCCTCCGATCCGGCGTGTGTGCATGGCGGCTGGTTATTCAAATAATGCAGACGACGATAGATGAGCTTCCAGGAAGGAATAATTGAAGGAAATGTGCGGCAGGGTCGGGGAGCAGCGCGTCGTCGGCTTTCGACGTAGTCCACCGTTACGTTGTTGACGAGCTAGTAGTGAGAGATCGAGGTATCTCGACCGCGTATCACCTGAAGGACGCCGAAAGATTCGACCCCGTGCCCGTGGACCGGGGAATAGAGAGCAGCCATGGCCGCTAGTATAATTAAGGCAATATGTTATCACAACTGATTTTGCGTGAGTGAGTATTGGAATCGAAGGTGTTCGGCTGATTAAAAAAATAGTGTTCGACTGATAGATTGAATAGTGTTATGTGAGAGAAGATAAGTCGAGATAAGACGGTTCGAGGTAAGTCGAACAGCCCTGATGCTTTTCACTGTCGGTTGTTGGCTAACTCAAACTTAAGAAAAAATAGAAAAAAATCAAATTTTTTAGATAAAAAAACAAGCGTACGTGCTCTATAGCTAGCTGCTGAATCAAGAACGAACAGGTCGCAACGATGCTGAACAACACACGTCACGTTCGATACGTGTGCCCCCTTAGCTTTTTCCCCCTTGCTGGCCCGGCCCCTACACGACAAGTCCAATCACAAAGCGACCTGTCGACGATGATGATGCACACGCACCATCTTTTTTTACTTTATTTTCTACTACTATCTCACTCTCTTGAAAATTAAAAGAATTAAATAAAAATAAAGATTTCTCTCTTACTAGCTATTACCTCCGTTCTCGGCCGTGTTTGTTTTAGAGGGTCTGAAAATTAGTCCTAAGGAATCTTTAATATATGGAGTACTAAATAGAATTTATTTGCAAAACCTTTTTACAGATAAGTGTAACTTTGCGCGACGAATCTAATGAGCCTACTTAATCCATGATTTGCTACAGTAACCGTTCTCTAATCATGCGGTCAAAAAACTCATTAGATTCATCTCGTGAATTAGCTCAGAGGTTGTGAAGTTAGTTTTGTAAACTGACTTGATTTAATACTTTTAATTAATGGTCAAACATATGAACAGTGCGAGGCTAATATTTTAGCTCCCAAACCAAACACGGCCCTACTTTAGTTGACGATTCAGACAAGAAAAATAACTAACTGCATGTGTTTTTTATGTCTCAAACGTCATATAAAAAGGATAGAGGTAGTACTATTTGCCAGCTGGCCATGCATGCATCTCATCTCATGCGTCGACGATCGATCGGCGACGTCGCGTCCGACCCGGTCGAGACACGGTTATGAGTTATGACATCCGATCGACGGGGCACGCACGCAACAAGTTGCATGCAGACGACATCATCGGCATGCAGCATGCAGATAGCCAGCTGGCAGCTTCTTCTCTCCTCACGGTGATCTGTGCATGCATAGTTGGTTCCTACGTGGCAGCACCCCGTTCACACGCGTGCCGACATGGTTAGTTTGTTTACAAAAGTTGGTGCGTGTGTGTATGCATGAGGGCTATCTAGCGCTGCATGCATGAAGATTCGGCGGAGGTGTCCCCGTGCGGAGGTCACGGGGAGACCCTCCATTGGTTGCACGAAAATTTAAGTATAGCTGATTAGTTTTATTTAAACACTAGTATCATTCTAATGGTTTAAAAATTATGATCCGATTGCATATTAATGATTCTTACAATTAAATCTACGAAACAAGATATCACTCGACTATGTTTCGTCACAAAAATAAAAATAGTAGAGTTATCATGTTTCGTCACAAAAATGAAAATTATATATTTGATCATGTTTCGTCACAAAAAAAATAACATACTCCCTCCGTCCCAAAAAGAATGACGTTTTAGGATTCAAAATTTGTCCTAAAAAGAATGACGTTTTACTTAATTTGGCATGTGTGCATGTGCATGTAGGCATGCAACAATCAATTAGCACCTAATATGGCAAATAAATAGGGGCAATCGAGGTCATTTAACCTCCTTAATAATCTGTCCTAAAATTCATAGAATGACATTCTTTTTGGGACAGAGGGAGTAGTTACTATTTTTATTTTGTGACGAAACATGGTTAAGTAATATATTATTTTGTATATTAAAATCCAAATATAACTTACCTAGAATTTTATCATTCTCATGATTTGATCATGATCAAAATTTGACAAAGTTGAATGCGCAGTAAACCAAACATTTAAGAAATTTGTTATATGTTATTTTTGTTTTGTGACGAAACATGGTCAAGTGATATCTAAGTTTAATTACAAGAAATATTAATATGCAATCGGATTTTAATTTAGTTAAACCATTAAAAAAATATTAGTGTTTGAATAGAACTAATCACTCATTCTTGAAATTAGTGCCCACCAATCATACGCGCCGGGAGACCTCCGCCCGGACTCACCTCCTCCGAATTGAATATCCGATCCGATGGGTGTCAATAGCTCCAATGCAGACGACACACATATATACTACTGCATCATCATTCATCATTGGTCTCTACTGTATGCCTGTATGACGTGTCCGTACGCGCTATGCGTCCGTTGCACTATACAGTAGGTCTATAGGATGATTCGCCGATGCATGCATGCATGCATGGCCCCCCGTGATGCGCGGATCCTCAAACCAAACAGACGCGAAGAACGTGCAGATCAGAGAGAGAGAGAGAGAGAGGACGCATGTATGAGTATGAGCAGGCCTCGTGTTCAGCCAGCAACAAGTGATCGATGCGCATACAGAATAACAGAAACGTTATTCCTGCAGCCTAGATCGATCCACCAGTTGCTAGCTTGTGTATAATTTAAGCTGCATATAGTGTCCTTCACATGTGTATAGAACTATAGATACAGTTTCTTAGAGCAACTCCAGCAGACACCTGTAAATTGAGGCCTCAAAAACTCATTTGCAGGCCTAACTCTAAAAAATAGAGGTCCCAGATTGCACCTCAACTCCAGCAGCAAAATCAACTTGGGCCTCTATTTTGATGTGGACCCGTTTTGTCATAGAGAGAGGGGGCGGGCTATCTTCCTCGGAACAGAGCAGAGGTAGGGGAGGCACGGGTGACCGGCGGCGGCTGCTCCTGCCGGCGAGACGGGGCACGGCGACGGCCGGGAAGTGGGGAAAAAGAGAGAGGGGAGTGAGGGCATCCGATTCCCCTCCTCACCTCGGGTGAAGACGGCGCACGGAGGCGCGTCCACTGCGGCAGGCGGACAGGGGCAGCGGCGGCTATGGGCGGCGGCGCTGGCGAGCTCGGGAGGTGATGGACTGATGGCACGGGGCATGGCGCCGGCGTCGGGGCAGGTGGTGGTACAGAGAGTTCCCGGACACGCGGCCGGCGTCAAGGGAGAATCTCGTCGGAATCCTCAGCCACATCGATCTCCTCCAAGAACACCTCCGGGACGCACGCCGACGGTGGAACGGGTGGTCGCGACGACGACGACCCTCCCGCAATCCCGCGCGGTGCTTCGAGGCGAGCTCCCGCACGGCGCGTCCCGGTGACCGCGCCGCACGCGGGCCACGACACGCACACAGCCAGCACGGCGGCGGGCAACTTCGTCCAGAACGTCGACGTCCGCGACGACGTTCCTGATGCTGGCCGCGACGGCGTTCGTGATGCTGGCGCGACGCTGTTCCTCCTGTCGGGTCTCCGGCACTCGTCGGCGCACGCGGCCGCCAGGAACTCGGCGAAGGGCGCCTCGTCGTTCGCTGCGAGGGCGGCGACGCCGACGGCCGCGGGGCTCGCCCGCGCACGCCACTGGCTGAGTGCGGGGATCGCCGCCGCGGCGCACCACTGGCCGGCCATGGAGCTCCCCCGCCCGCGCCCTCCTCGCAGCGCCATCCCGTATCCCCTCCCCTGCTGGCCTGGCCTCGCCTCCCCTGCTCGCCTCGGTGCGCGTGTCCGTGCTTGGGGGCGCGGGTGGCGGCGGGCGCGGAGGGCCGCGTCGAGGGACGACGAGTACGACAAGGACGGCGGCGTGCAGCGCGGCGCGTCCCAGAGCTGCCGGTACAGCTTGGAGCTGCCGTGGGGCTCGTCAGCGTAGGGCGCGGCGAGCGACGACGGCAAGGCGGCGACCGGCCCGCGCTCTCTGCGACTCCGCCGCGCTAGTAGGGTAGGGAGACCGCTCTCCGCGACTCAGATCCGGCCGCGCGCTCGCCGGGGAGACCGCTGACTGGGGAGGCCGCGCCCCAGGCCGCGGCCGCGCCGCTCGCCGGCCGGGGAGGCCGCCCGCCTGGTCCTTCGCGCCTGCCCGCCGGGAGGCAGGGCCGGCCGTGTGCTCGCCGTGGATGCCGCGCCGCAGGCGTCGCGGGAAGGAGCGGAGGAGCTCGGCGTCGATGGGGAAACCATGGCTGCGAAGAGAGAGGCGGCGGCGGCGGCCTCGCCGGGGAGGACTGGAGTCTGGAGGAGGAGACAGAGAAAAAAGAAAGGAGAGGAGAGAAAAAGAAAATAAAAAATGGTGGGTCCCACGTTTGGAGGGGGAATGGAGGGCCTCCAAGAATGGAGGGTGGGAGGGGGAATTTGAAGGAGTATGCAAAATGGAGGTCTGTTTAGAGGCCCTGCTGGAGTTGGATTTTTGCACAAAACCTCCAAATTTTGGAGTAGAGGCCCATATGGAGGCCCCCACTGGAATTGCTCTTACTGATCAGTGTGTGTCTGCTGACATCATAATAAAGCACATAATGCATGCTGCTGTCAAGGAACACAGGCCAGGTTGTCCCACTTGTGCAAGCACACCGCCGCGCCGGCAAGTTAATTTTTTTTAAAGGAATATATTTTAATATCTCAGTCTCTGTATGAAACTATGCATACATTTGTTTGTTATTACATACAAACACATCACAAACACAAAGACAAAAGATTTAGTTTTTGAAACAAGTCCAAAATCATCCATAAGCAATTCTATTACTAAAATACCATCCATTCGAGGCGAAGATCTCCATAGACGTGGTCTCAAGCATACAACACCCCCAAAATAATGTGAGGTCGCTGGTCCTCCTTCTGCAGCAACGTCCAAAAACGGATTCACTAAGTCCCTCGAAAGATAACCTGCATAGGAGTAACAGCTCGAGTGTTGTTAAAAATCATGTCATTTCTACTTAACCAATGCAAATAGCCCAACAGAAAACAGATGCTCCAATCAAAATTTTGTACATAAGCTTCTTGTCAATCCCATTTAGCCACTCATTAAACATATGAAAGATGCTCATAGGTGGCATGATATTAAAAGTAACTTGTACAATCCTCCATATAATTCTAGCCATTTGACAGTCGAAGAAAAGATGTTGAATGGTTTCATCCGAATTACAGAAAGAACACTTTAGACTTCCCTTCCACCATCGACGAGCTAGATTATCTTTGGTTAAAACTACTCCTTTTTGTAAATACCAAATAAAAATCTTTATTTTTAATGACCATTTCAGCTTCCATATCAAATTTTGTACGGTGCAGGCAGTTGAGCAATCAATGCCCTATACATGGATCGAACCGTAAACTGGCCATTTTGTTTTAGGGACCATAAAAAGGTATCTCTCTGATCTATTAATTGAACATTCACAATTTTAGGTAGGCCACATTCAAAGGATTCGATATAAAAACTGTTGCCACTATCGCACTCTTCTTTTGTACATTTTTGGCCTTCATAAGAACCGGCCAGAAGTGAGAATTTTCAGGCATGTATTCAACTTGTGTGATGGTTTTGTGTCTCAAATATTTGTTTCTAAGGAGTTGTTGCCATCTACCATCCCCATTAATGAGTCTAAACACCCATTTCTAAGCAAGCATCTATTTTGTAGGTTCAAGGTCTAAGATTCGTAACCCTCCTTGGTCTTTAGATGTACAGAGTACCCCCTCCCCCATCCCCCTATTTTGTCTATCTGTACTTTTTCTTATTTTGCCAAAAAAATCTAGATCTGCAGTAATCTAGTCTTTTGAGGACTCCACAAAGAACCCTGAAGAAAGAAAGCATAACATTGACAAATTATTAAGAACAAAGTTAATAAGAACCAACTGACCACCAACAGAAAGCATATTTCCTTTCCATTCACTCAATTTCTCAATTTCTGCTGAAACCTTTCCTCCACTTCTTTCCAATCTGAGTTTTTAAGTTTTCTATGATGCATTAGTATACCAAGGTATATGAAAGGAAGGGTCCCCAAGTCACATCCAAAGATTTGTGAGTATTCCCGCCCTAGTTCCCATAGCTTCAACATAGCAAAACATCTCACTTTTATGAAAATTATTCTTTAGGCCCGACAGTTGCTCAAAAGCACATAACAAGAGCTTCATGTTCTTGGTCTCTTCTAGATCATTTTCCATAAAGAAAATTATGTCATATACATAGTACAAAATAGATAAGCCATTGTTCACTAGGTTTGGAACCAGACCTTTGAATAACCCAGTATCCTTCGCCCAGTATACCGGCAAGTTAATTAACAATTTGTCACATGGATGTTGGTACATACTGATTTCAGAATCTCAGCATATATGTGTGCTGTATATGCTACTTCCTCCGTCCCAAATTGCTTTTCGTTTTGACTTTTCTAGATACAATCATTTTGGTATGTACCTAGATATATATTTATGTTTAGATATATAACAAAAAGAATGTATCTAGAAAAACCAAAATGACAAGTAATTTGGAACGAAGAGAGAGTACATACTATGTATATATACAGACATGTATAAATAGCAGTACATATAGGGAGCATGATATATATGCATGCTACCTACGCAAAAGTCTGCATGCACACATATTGCTAGAGCTTATATGCGATCACTGATACTTAATTGCCTAGATCATAGATCTTCTTCAAGATCTAGCTCTGATTTTTTAATAACAAATTAATGAAGCTTAGTATCCTCAAATAATTGAAATAACATGGTTCAGGCTTTTGCACTTTTATCTGGTGGTAGTAATTTAAGTTAGCTAGTCTGTATGTGATGTGTGTTCGTGCTAATAATGCATCAGTTTTTTACCGCACATTACTCCCCCCCGGCCCCTTGGAATCACTTGCATCTGGGACTATAGATATGATCGAGTGCGCAAATCATTGTTGAAGAGATCTGCCCTTGACCCACCATGCATTTTACCACCTTTTTTTACTGGTGAGTGGGTGTGTGCGTGATGACATCATGACACAATCATGCTGTTGTGAACAAGCTAGAAACCAAAAGGTAACAGGCCAAATTGTCCCACTTGTGCGAGCACCGGCAAGCTAATAATTCTTCTAGCTGCAGGGATCCATAGATGTTAGTACACAGAATATTCATCATTCCATACTAGATCTTTAACCATCCTATACATGAAGAATAACAACTGTGCTCCAAATTGGTTCATGTGCTGATGTATAAGATAGGATACATATATATGCTACTCCTTCTGTTTCAAATTATATATGTTGTTTTGGCTTTTCTATTTAGATGTATCTGAATATAACTTACATGTAGATGTACAAAAAAAGTATGAATCTAGAAAAATCAAAACGAGCTACAAGTTGAGACGAAGGGAGTATGCAAGTGAGTAGGAGCACATCCAGAAAGTTCCGAATAAATCTGTCCTAATAACTATGATTTTTGGGACATATCCCAATATCTCATTCATTATTTTTGGAAGAGTTCCTTTTGAAGTTCCCTGGTAATCTCATCCCAATCCAACTAACATATATAAGGAGAGTCACAACTCCTCTTTATTTTGGGAGAGATGGGGTAAATTATTGGTTTGCTCCGATAATCAGTCAATTGCTAGCCTTTACGAACACTTTCAATATGGTATTTGGATTGGGGAAAGGGAAACTGATGGAGATAGTCTACTAGTACAAATAGCATCATAGTGATTAATATTCACTCCATTTCAAATTGTTAGTAATTTTGTCTTTTCTAGATTCATAGTTTTTTGCCATGTATAATAAAAAACTATGAATTTAGAAAAGTAAAATGATATAAATTTAAAATAGAGGAGGTAGGAAATACATTTGCTATCAAGTATTCCCTTATAGCATCCACTTCATTTGGAAGTTCACTACCGTATATCTCTCCATTTTGTTCATCGGAATTTCTAGCTCGCCGGCCGCCTTTTCCCAACGCATTCATACGAGTGACAACCAAGTCTGCGGTCTAGTACTGTACTTCGTACAGATCGAATCTTCTTCGATTCCTCCTTACGTGTAGAAGTAGACGCGGCTGGTCAATGGCAACGTGCGCTGTAGTATTTAGAACCTTTCTCTTCGTATTTGTCTCGCTCTCGGGTCATGACAGCTGGCGTTTACCATTCTATGATCACCGTCGTGACATATACACATAAAGATTATAGATAGAGATATGGTGAAAATCATCCATTTATACATGATGTGTAATCAAAGCGTACTTTCTCCACTCAAAAAATAACCACCACAAACACATGTATAAATAGGATAAAAATTAACTTATTTTTGGACAATTTTGGAATCTTATAACAGTTTTTGAACGGAGGGAGTCCTAAATTCACAAATTTGCAGCCGCATGCAGATCTATACAAGTGAGGTTTGACTCTCTATTTTTGTGTGAAATACAATAGTGATATATATATATGTGGATGCTTACATTACACATAACGCGCGCATTTATCCTTATAGGGCTTGTACAGGTAGAAAAGTAATGTATTAGAGTGGAATGAAGTGAATTGAGTATAAAATGAAGTAATTTTCCTCTGCAAACCCTCCCATTCATCTTCAGTCCACTTGTCAGGTGTCAAGGGTCTAATGGGCCGCGAGGCCCGTTAGGGTTAGGTTTAGGGATAAGATCGAGTCCTTGCTTAGGGGTCAAGTAATCATCTCTATTTAAAGAGAGGAGATGTATCAATCTAATCAAGCAAGAATTAGAAGGAAACCCTTCCCTCTTGCCCGGCCGTGGGCTACAGCCCCGCGGCCGGCGTTCTAGCGCCCCTCAACCCTAATTCTCCACTGTAACGCCCTGGGTTTTCAGAAACGGAAAACCCAGCATTCTGTCTCGTGATAGTCCCTGGATCAGACGCTATCACACACAGACATTCATCACAGATAAATATCACAGTCATACATCGAAATAAAACATCAGAGTACGAATAATAATCTGATTATTACATGTCCTGAATAATCGGAGTACATCAATACACGCCTCTTGGCGGAATAACATGAATAAGAGCCTACGCAGCGGTAGCTAGCTTCCAAAAGGTGTCTCCATCTTCATTCGTCTCCCACAGGCATCCTTGAGCGAAGCGACGTGCCCCTCAGTCGTACCATCCGTCGGCGTTGTTGTCGAAGTCTGACTCGTACCCTGCAAGCTCAGGGGCTATCCCCAAGGATTGGGATAGGTCCACGTCACCAACCGTATGCAAGCTTTAAGTGGCCTACTTCTAAAGGTAAGGAGAGGAACAAGGTAGAGGCTGGGTTTCCTAAACAGCAGCAGCATCAATATAAAAAAATATCATCTCCATAATCCCACCAATTCCCATAACACTCATCCACAAACGGTTACACCTGGTCACCCAGATCACCGTCACCATCACCTATCTTCAGCTAGGGTCGGTGCGAGAACTCCCACTCCTCGCACCTCAATGGTTGCACCCGGATCCGTGAGGCAGAGGGAGCAACTCTCCTCTCCCCGAATACAACCACGGCTCACTATATACTCTCATCCTATAAGGGGGAAGGTAGAAATCCCAAAACGTAAGAGTCGGAGTAAACAACGGGCATGTCCATAACCGAGGACGCGGCTATACGTATAGATCTAAACTCTGCAGAGCGTGTACACCGGTACCCAACTCGGAATAGCACTCGGACGGTGTACGGCCGACCGAGCCTACCCAACCGAACGAACACCTAGGAGTTATGATTCCATCCTGCATCCGGGTCTCGCTGCGGTCCCTCGCAAAGGACCACCCCAGAACTGTGAACATGCCCCCGTGTGGCCGCACGGGGAGCGCCCAATAGGGAAGGGACTTCACCCTAACCCTCTCACTGATACCCTTTATCCTACTGGCAGGTATGGCATCGCACTTGCTAGGGTCGAAACGGCCCTATCCCCACTCTCAGTGAGGTGGTGTGTACGAAAGTCTCGTGTAACAAAGCGACCCACTTGGTTTCAGACCGGGGCGAGCTCCTATCCTCCAAGTCATCACAAAAACCCCAACACCTGTGCTCCTAAAACAGTGTACCCGCCATAGGCAACAAACTGGGCAACGTCCGAGGAGACGATCCCTGGCCCCCGATCCCGGATCGGGTTGTCTTGAGCTCACCCCCGCCAAAATAACCCAAAACTCCTTCTCCTGCCGGTTTTCCCCACACACGCCAAGAAACTACCACAATATCCCCAACACATGCATAGCAAGCTCAGCATATCATCACAGATAAGTAAAGTAGTAGTAGGTCAATCAAGGACAAGTATGTAAAAGAGGCTATGCACGGGTTCATCATATCCATCATTATGCAGTAATTAAAGCACTAGCAGTTCTAATAGCCATGCCTAATGGGCATTCAAAGAAGGTCGGGCGTGAACCTGGGTGTGAGTAGTCGTCGTAGCTGAGGTCGTCGTCATAGTCCTGGTTCAGCTCTCCGGCTCCGGCGGCTCCTAGAATCGTATTTAAATAAATAAACTCGACAGCTAATTGCAATAAATCCAAGACGAAGAACAAATAAGACCCAAAAAGAGGCAAACTCTAGCCTAGCACGGAGTTTGGAATTTTAGAAGATTTTCAGAAGAAGTTTTGTATTTTTCGGAGTTAAAATGGATTTAATATGAATTTCTAAAAATAAAATAGTTTTCTGAAAATTAAATACGCATTTACAATATAGCAAACTCTAGGCTAGCTTTTTCCTAACTCTTGCTGTCTCCACCTAGCCTATAAGCCATCTGCGGGCCGGCTCTTCCTGCACACATGGCAGCCACGCAGGCGGCTGTAGGCCGGCGACAGCCGACGTGGCTGGCCGAGGTGGCGGCCACGCGGCGCGGCGCACCAGATCCGCGAGGGGGTCTCTGCGGCGGGGGGCGGCGCAACCCGGCGTGTGGCTCAGCGGCCAGTGGCCGGCCGGTTTAGATCCGACCGGATCCTCTACGGCGAGTTGCACATGTGGGCCGGCGTGCGCAACTAAACCCCAGGGGTTTTACTCCGGCGCCAGAACGTGTTCGATGGTTTGCCCCAAAGGAGCGGCGGCGCGGGCAAAGGCTTCACCAGCGGCGAGGCGTGTCCGGCCGACCTAAAAGTGGCATGACTCGACTCAGGAGACAACCGCGCTTCGGTCCAAGCCACCAAAGGTAGCATCTTGGGCCGGCGTGGTGCTCGTCGTCGGCGGTGTGGTGAAGCGTGCGGTGGTGGTGTGCAGAAGGTCGCCGGTGCAGACGCTGGGGTGCACAAAGGCGTTGGTGTGTGCGTGCGTGCATCCACTGAGACGAACCGGCCCCAAGGATGGGGGTTTGTCCTTTGCCCCGCTGCGCAGGGCAAGCTCGGCCACGGCGGCGCGGTGGGCGGCGCGCGCGACGGCGAGAGTGAATCGGCGACGGCGTGGTGCAGATCGGGCTGCGGATGCGCCAGTGTTCTAGCGGTGGCCGCGTGTGTGTGCGCACAACTGGTGCATCACCGGGCCGGCCAAAGGCCCGGCCTTTCCTTCCTGCGCGCGCGCGTAGACGTGCGAACTCTCGGCTCGACCGCGGCGCAGGAGAGGACAGCGAGGCGGCGGATCAGCGATGTGCACGGCCAAGGGTCAAGGTAGGGAGCGGAGGCGAGCGCGCGCATCGAAGGCAGCGGCTCCTGCACACGATTGGCTCGGTTCGATGACCGGCTCCACAACAGCGGCGTGCGCGGCGGCGGCGCAGGCACGGCTCGATTTCCCCCTTGGCGCGATGGCCGGGGTCACAGCAGAGGAAGAATGAGCAAGGCCTCACCTTGTGACCACGGGTCGAAGCGCAGGCGTTGGGGAAGAAGGTCGGAGCAGGGTCGTCGGCGGTGAGGAAGAAGGGTGGCGCCGAGCAGAGGAAGCAGGGGATGCAGACGGCGTCGCGGTCCCTGGCTTCCCGGCGTTCCTGGAGTCCCACGAGCGGCCCTCCGGCTTCGCGGCGGCTCCGGTTTGCTCACGGACGGCCTCCGGGCTTCCTTCTCCTCTCCCCATTCTCCTTCTCCTCCGGTGAGCAGTGGCGGGTGGCAATGGGGAATAAACCCCGGCGGCTAGGGTTGGGAGCCCCAGGTGGCACGGCGGCGACCTTCTTATAGCACCAGGGGCGGAGCGGGGGCACGTGGACGACCGGATGGTAAAGGAGGGCGCGCTGGCGCATCGCGACGGCGCCATGGGCGGCACTCCGGCGCTTTGGTGCGGCGGCGTCAGCTAAAGGCGTAAAGACGACGGCGATGTCAGCGTGACGCGGGAGCCGAGCCCGCCTGGCGGTGACGTCGCGCGGTAGGTGGGAAGCGGGCCGCGCTGGGCCGCGTAGCTGCTGGGCTGCGGAGAAGTGCAGGGGCGCGTGTTGATTCAGGAAAAAGAAAAGGAGGGCCTAGGACGGACTTCGCGGTAGGACTCGAGGCCCAGCAGGGTTAAACCCTTTTCCCTTTTCTTTTACTCCTTCACCATTTTCTAATTTTGATTCAAATTTGAATATGAATTCAAATTTGAATCCCACACAATTAAATCCCAAATAAATCCAAATAAACTCCAAGTTTCTCACACTATCATATTATATTTCCTAAAAATTTTATTTAGCTCAAAAATGAATCTAGGAATTTTATGAGAGAAATAAGAAGACATCCTTCATTAATTTATCAAGCACTCAAATAATTCACCGAAAATTTTAAATCCTCATTTTTATAATAAACATTCCGTATTGAAAATGCGGGATGTTACATCCACAAATCAGCCCCTAATCCTCGCAGCTCTCTTCCTCTAGATCGCCCACCATAACAATTTGGTAGTCACGGACGCGGCCACGGCAGCGAGCGGCCCCGCCTTTCTCCCACGCGGGCGGCCTCCACGGGGATGGCTCCGCGGTCCACCGCCGGGAGGCGCGCGCCGCTGCCCCTCGCGAGGCCGCCGTCGCCGTTGGTCGCCGAGAGGGGCCCGCCTCCGCTGGAATCCGTGGCTGCCGGATCGAATTGTTGGGGCAGCAGCCGCATCTCCGGCGTGCTGTGCGACTGTGCCGGTGGCGGCGGCTACTTCGGCTGGCCGACGGGCTGCAGTTAGGTCACAGGAGGTGGTCCTAGGGTGGTCTGGCAAGCAACAAGTGGGCCTGCTAAATGGGCATGTGGGCTCCCTCCTGCTGAAAACATGCCATCTAGAGCCAATCGGTGGGCTGCAGATCTTCTCAGGCCACAACAATGCACGTGAGGCCCATTCACAGCTTCTTCCAAGGGATTCAGGCCGCTCCATGTTGGCTGGTGTGCTGCGTGTGTACATGCAGCTCATCCCCGGGCTGTTCCCGTGGGATCTAGGTGGTTTACACATGCAGACCGTCCTGCGAGTGGCGCCCATCGTTCGGGAGTCATCGAAATAAAAAGTCGTAGCATTTTTCAGGTTAAGAATAATAAAATAAGCCGAGATGTAAAAGGCTTGTTTTGGAGTCATAGGGTTGTGTGGCGTCGGGTCATCTTCAAGGTGACCATGCTGCAGCTCGAGGACGAGCTGCTCGGAAAAGGGCGGGGTAATGTCAGGTGTCAAGGGTCTAATGGGCCGCGAGGCCCGTTAGAGTTAGGTTTAGGGATAAGATCGAGTCCTTGCTTATGGGTCAAGTAATCCTCTCTATTTAAAGAGAGGAGATGTATCAATCTAATCAAGCAAGAATTAGAAGGAAACCCTTCCCTCTTGCCCGGCCGTGGGCTACAGCCCAACGGCCGGCGTTCTAGCGCCCCTCAACCCTAATTCTCCACAAATCAGCCCCTAATCCTCGCAGCTCTCTTCCTCTGGATCGCCCACCATAACACCACTAGTATCCAAACTAAAATGAACTAGAATGCCACACTAGTACTGGTGTATATATAGGTTTGCTTGCGCCTATTTGGGCCGTGTGGACTTTCAGCCCAGCATAGTCAAGTTGGTGATAAATGCCTTCACAACCTACTCTTCCGTAGTCCGTACAGTCTCAACTCTCTGCGTCTCTGCCAGTGCCAAAGGAGAGAAATGGCACACATACCCCTCAAAAGAAGGGAAATTAAAACACAGAGAAATAACACACATTGATCAAATAATTAAAGTAGTCGTGTTATTAGTTTATGTCTGCCTGGGTATTTGTTGGTTTATCTGGAGAGGCGCGGCAGCCTTGGTTAGGATATCCCAAATCATCTTGAAGCCCTAGCATGCATGCAGATGCGCCGCCCCCTTCCAGAACATTATCTCATATGGAATATTTTGACACAATGCTGATCGACGGCACAAGTGGCTAGGGCTAAATAATACTGGTCATCCACAGAATGCTTCCCTAATGTACATTTTAATATATATACTATACTAAATAAGTTAAGGAAGTTGTAATAAAAAAAGGAAAAGGGGGGAAGATTACTATTTGCAATTGGGTTTGAATATGAACAAACAGCCGTTCTAGAGTAATATATATACTCCATCCTATCCAAAACATATGCCATTTTGTAATTATTGCCTACCTAACTTTTTTTCTGACTTTGACCATTAATATACTTTAAAAATCACGTATTATTATGTATATATACATGTCCAAATTATATACGCTTCCTCCAGTAGTGATTTGTGTCCCCTATATATAGTGTCAAGTGTCAACTAGTTTGGACCAGTCCTAGTGTACCGCCAGCAGCTGCCGCTAGGCTAGTGATCACCTTGCCTCTAGCTAGCCAATCTATCTAAAATAATGAGGAACCAACAGTAACACACACAAGAGAGACTACCTATCATATGTTGAGATCAACAAATAAATTCACTGCATACGCCTTACTGTCAACGATTACACTGCCTACCACTTAAAAAATACATTTACTCGTAAAATAAATCGATAAATTAAAAAAAATGAGTCATCGACCCGTAGGTAGAGGAAAAGGAGAGGGAAAAACTAGTGCTAAATCTTAAAGAAACACTCGAGCGAGCGTAATTAAATTCGTTCGGTCGTATATATACATGCCATATAGTCATAATATAGAACATCATACCCTATACGACGTACGTAGAATGAAGTAGAGTATATTTGTACTATAATATTATGTGTTTCAAATTAGTATGTGGGCCTGAAAGAGACCACGTCGACGGTTGTAGAGCTCTACCGTCAACGACTGACTACTAATCCAAAATTAGTAGTCCTACTCTCTCCACTTGTTGCTCTTACTTTATCTCCAGTTGAATTAATCCATTCCTTAATTGCTCACACTTTACCTGAACACTTCACCGAGCAGTTCAACCCGCTCGTTTTTAATTACTGCCACTTTGCGGGGGGGGGGGGGGGGGGGGGGGAGGCCCCAGGGCAGGCAACGTCGTGAAGGACGTCGCCGAGGCAGCGTCCCCGCCGGTAGCTCAGCTGTCTCAATCCAACCACCAGGCAGCCACTACTAAAACCGTCCCCTCCCCTGCCCTTCTCTCTCACTCCTCTCTCGCTCGTCTCCTCGCAGCAGCAGCAGCTCGATCCTCAGTCCTCACAAACACTGCTACACGCCTACACCTGGCTACCTAAGCCAAGAAATCAAGCTCCAACGTCCCGTACAAGCTCGCCATTGCCATCATCGCGCTTTGGGTTTGCAATGCCGGAGCGGGAGGTGTCGAGCCCGGCGTCATCCGGGGGCACGTTGTCGTCGTCCTCGCCGCCGCTGTCGCCGGCCGAGACCGGCGGGGCGAGGCGCGGCGGCGGCGGTCCGGAGAAGCGTGGGCGGGCGCGCGACCGGCGGGACGGCGGCGAGAAGCACCCGTCGTACCGCGGCGTCCGGATGCGGGCGTGGGGGAAGTGGGTGTCGGAGATCCGGGAGCCCCGGAAGAAGTCCCGCATCTGGCTCGGCACGTTCCCGACCCCCGAGATGGCGGCGCGCGCGCACGACGCCGCCGCGCTCGTCGTCAAGGGCCCCGCCGCCGTGCTCAACTTCCCCGAGATGGCCGCCGCGCTCCCTCGCCCTGCATCCGCCGCGCCGCGCGACGTCCAGGCCGCCGCGGCACGGGCAGCGGCCATGGAGACCGCCCTGCCGCCAGCCGGGCCCTCAGCCGCTGCCGCTGCCGCTGACGCCGCATCATTATTCCAGCAGCCTGCTTCGGCGGTGGCTGGGCAGCAGCAGCAGGACGATGAGCTGGAGGCGATCGTGGAGCTCCCGCGGCTCGACGAGGACGCCGCGGAGCTCGTGACGACGGCGTTCGGAGCCGCGCCGCCCTACTTCTCGTTCCACGACGCGGCGGCGACGCTGCCGGCGTCGTGGTGCGACCCGGTGTGGGCCGACGACGACGCCGCCGCCGCCGGCTACGTGGCAGCGGCGCACGACGACCTCTTCGGGTTCGTCGACGGCGATCACGGCTGGGCCCAGTCGGTCGGTGCCCTCCTGTGGAACATGTGATTTGCTGGTGGTCTCGGTCGATCTGCTAATCAACAAGTCATCAGCGCTAGTAGTACAGTGTGTATGTAATTAACTTCTGTTAATCTCCTTCCTCTCTCTCTCTATCGATCTCTGCGAATCTGTAGATAGAGAGTTGCAACTCGAACAAAAAAGTTGCAACTTGTGCTCTATGGGGGTTGAATAGTGGTGTGTCATCCGTCGTCTCTCTTCTTTCCGGCGTACGGTCTTTTCGTTGCCTTTTTGGCCGGTTTGGGACTCTTGTCCACTGAATTTGTCTCTATTTCTCTCCTCATTTTCCCCCAAACGGGCGCTGCTATTATTGGCCTCGTTAATTAATATAAGAGTGTACATGCATGCATGCAATGCAATCGTTGGTTTAATTTGGCATCAATTTAACCGTCACTGCACCTCACTCAAGTACTCACTCACTCACTCAAGCTCCTTCAAAGTAGTGTGGTCGAAAAGCAGCTAGAATAAAAATGGCGGCTTTTAACTTCCCATTGGCTGGTCACTTGCCTCCACTAATAATAGCTCGTACTACAATATGCATGCACCTTCTGAATGGGAAATGTACGAGGTCGTACCGCCGAATAGTCAGTGTACTTATAGCACAAACTAATTTCTTTTCTCTTTAATTTTGACTCCAAACTTTACTCCTCCTAATCCCATACACTAAACTTTTTTCATCAACTGTTTGAGCAAGTACACTACTCTTGAACACGTACAGTACTACATTATTGTACTCCCTCCGTATCGCAAAGGAGTCATTCCGGGCTCCCGCTCGGTTGCGAAGGGGAAGTCGCAATGCGGGAAGCGGCTGTCGAGTTGGACTCGATTGCCCTTCCCGCTCCGGCTCCCCCTTCAAATCCCAGCTAGAAATCATGTGGGAAGGAATCGAACTTGCTACGTCTTGTCTTGAGACTCTTTGTGCTAGCCAATTCACTTGTTAATGGTTCTTGTTTCAAACACACCCGTCACTGTATTGAATAAGGGCGTGCAAACAGGAAAAACTCTAACCTAATTAACTGCTTCTTGGTATGCTAAATGTTGTTCTGAACGACTTATTTTTCTATGCTGTCCTAAAAGCATGTGCGCCATTTCTGCGATTGAGGCTTAGCACTCAACTACCTGATGCTACTACAAGATAAACCACTACAAGACGACGAGGTCGAGCATGCGAAGTGTGGTCCAACAACACATCTCTACACTGCTGCATGCATACGTTGTCATGTCAGCACACATGCCGCCATACATGCAACGCAAATATCGTTTGTTGCTTCCTAATTAATAAGCTATGTGTCCTCTTGACAGCAGCCTCCTGCATCTTCAGCATTCCTAAGCATTATTCCAGTGTGTTTGCTCGATCGATCTGCACACACACACGGATCAGATCAGATCATTTAACACCACGCTTCTTGTGGTTGGGAGAGGGTAGCAACCGTATGTACCACCGCCATCAGGGAGGTTGCATTTGGTCGCGCGTCTAGGCCGGAGATCGATCGAGCCATCTGTCCAAGGCCAGGCCTTGTTTAGTTGGTGGAAAATTTTGCTTTTTCAACGTTTCGAACTCCTGTAGCACACTGTAGCACGTTTTGTTTGTTTGTGGTAAATATTATCCTACCATGACCTAACTAGGCTCAAAAGATTCGTGTCGCGAAGTACATCAAAACTGTATAATTAGTTTTTTTACCTATATTTAATACTCCGAACATATGTCTTTTGACGTATTTAATGTGATGTGATGGAGAGAGAGTGGAGAAAACGTTAGAAACTTTAGCAAACTAAACAAGGCCCAAGGTCCAAGTGGGTGTGGGGTGCTCTCTCTCCTATTTCCTCTCTCTTCATGCAGCCCTGTCTGCACTGTTGGCATCAACGTCCCTATCCGACAGTGTTTCGTCCCCTTCTTTTTTTCTGATAACACCCATCAGAGATAGTGTTTCGTCTCGCACGGACCGGCGGTCTATTTCTAGCCATGCTCACCAGGCCCAGGCTATGGAACATGACATATCTCACATCTCTGTACTTGCAAAAGTTGCCAAAGGAGACTCCTCGAACATGTGTAAAAATGGAACGGCACAGAGGCTGTGAAAACTGAAAAGCAATGTTTAAAACAGCGAGCTATGATATTTAGCGCTACACTACTAGAGAACCAACCTTTGTTCCCGCTCTTTCTTCCCGAGTGAAACTAAGACCCGAGACAAAAGGGTTTGGGACGACGTGGCTTGAAAAGCCCCTCTTAGTCTCGAGTGGTAAAACCACCCCAGACTAAAGACCTGGACGCCAACAACAGGAAACTACCAATAATTGGCGTCACTCTTTAGTCCGAGGTGGTCTTTCCACCCCGGACTAAAGACCTCGACGCCAACAGCAGGAAACTAGCAATAATTGGTGTCACCTTTTAGTCCGGGGTGGTCTTTCCACCCGAGACTAAATGCCCTCCTTTATTCTCGGGTGGGTGGTGTTCCCACCGAGAATAAAGAGGGGGGGGAGGGGCTTTAGTCTCGAGTAGAAAGACCACCCGGATGAAAGGTCTCCCATCCATCGATATCTCTTTCTCTCTCTTTCTTATCTCTTCCCCTTCTCCCACCGTAGACATCAACTCAATCTCATCTCCTTCTCTCTTCTTCTCGACTCATCTCTCTTCTTCTGCTCCCTTTGCGCAGGTGGAGGCGAGGGCACGGCCGCGGGTGCGCGGGCCACCGGCGCCGGGTGCAGGAGGCCAGCCAGCGCCCCTGGCGACCGACGCGAGGAGGCCCTGGCGCGGTCGGATGCTCTCCGGCGTGGGTGCGCAGTGAGTTTTTTGATTTGTTAGTTAATGCTTTTATGTTGTGAATCAAATCGAATCCTATTGTGAATCAATTGAAATCAAACTCATGTATTCTTGAGAGATGAGCATGTGTGATGTATTGTGTGAGATAGATTGTGATGAGCATGTCAATTTGTGAACAATTTGTAAAGTGTTTTGTTGTTCTTGATTTGGAGCTTGAGCTCGAGGATGGAGAATGAAGGATGGGTGATGAGAGATGGGGGGTAAGTGACGGAGGAGGGGGACGGGGCGCAGGGGGATAAAAACCCTTTAGTTCCGGATGAGAATACCACCCCGGACAAAAAGAAGACATTTTTGCCTCTCCTCTTTATTCCCGGTTGGGAAGAAGAGAAATAATCCTCTTCCAAACTAGGAATAAATGTATGTCCTCCACCGGTGTAAGGATCCCAAAATGCTGATAGCGGAAGCTATATATAGTCGGATATAGCAGGCTATAACAAGCTATTTCTCTTAGCGGTAGCTTTAAAAAATTGTAACGAAATATATAGCCGGTTATATGTAGCGGAAGATAACAACAACTATAGCTGGCTATTTAAAACCTTAGTAAAGAGGCTAATCCACATCGACCTGTAATGTATCGAGCGAGTATCGATCGACACACGCATGACATGGACGGATGCGCGCGGCGACCTTGCACATTGCGCCTGCTTACTGCAGGGATCCGGATCAGATTCTTCACCGCAGTGTAAAAATCCATCTGTTCCCAGCATGCACGTGCGCGCATGCTGGATTGGACCTATGCTGAACAATTTCTTTACTGACGAGAATTTACCATCCTGGTTAGTTTTGTCGTCTCTCGGATCCTTTCTCCCAACGCTATTGGGTGTTGTTTAGTTTGCTAAAAATTCTAACGTTATCTCCGCTCTCTCTCCATCACATCACATTAAATACGTCAAAAGACATATGTTCGGAGTATTAAATATAGGTAAAAAAAATAACTAATTACATAGTTTTGATGTACTTCCCGACACGAATCTTTTGAGCCTAGTTAGGTCATGGTAGGATAATATTTACCACAAATAAACGAAACGTGCTACAGTATGCTACAGAAGTTCGAAACGTTGAAAAGACAAATTTTTTCACCAACTAAACAAGCCCTTGGTTTTCTAGCAGGTACTAGTTGAGTGCTCACGCCTCGATCGCAGAAATGGCGCACATGCTTTTCTAGCAGGAGCACAAATTGCCATCGATCTTGCCACTTGCCAGGACGAGGTCGATCCATCTATCGCGGTCGACCTCGCTCGATCGATCCGGCCCCCGGCGTCTCGAGTGACTGTTGCAGCTAGATCCATGCAGGCGCCACCACTGTTGCCGCAATTTGGAGCACAGGGCAATGCAGGAAAAGGCAGCAGGGCCAGCAGCTAGATCCATGCACAGTGGCGGCGAGAGCTCGGCGTCAGCTCCAGTGCGAGGAAGCAGACGCTGTCCACACGCACGGCTCCTTCATTCGCCGCCCGGCCGCGCGAAGATCAACTGCAGCCGGGAACCCCAGCAGCCACTGCACCGCCCTTCTTTGTCTGCATGCAGACCGTTGGCAAGCGTCGATCTATTACATCCATCGTTTTTTAAAAAAATTAGTACATCCATCGTCATATCAGATATTAACATCGTCTAGCTAGCTCTGGAGGATGCATCGGCCAGGAGAAATCGATGAATTGGTAGTGCTAAATTGAATTTCCTGATCTTAAGGTTACTGACTAGTACTCCCTCCGTTCCAAATTACTTTCACTGCTAGCTTTTGATCACAACGTTTGACTGTTCGTCTTATTCAGTAAAAACATATTCATGATATGTTATCACTAAGTATATATGGATGTGGTATCTATAACCTGATATATAGCCAAGAAAACCTTGGGACTATTACAGAGGTAATAAAGTGTAAAGTCCATCCTGCAGTCACATATGTTCCATTGGAAGGTCAATTGAAACAGTTTGGTCAATCCGTCCTTGTGGCATGTACCATTACAAATTGGTACCAATTCAGGCAATAATTCCAAGCACTGTTTGAGTCGTGACTGCGTGGTGTCCATGCATGTGTGCGCGGAATCATGTCTCGAGTACATGCTGACAAATATATCATTGAATATTCTTTACATTGCTTGTCGTCACACCGTCCAATTTCACCGTTGTACGTGCTTCAATTCAGTCCATTTCTCCTGGTAGAAAAAATAAATCCAAGTGAATGAATGATTTGATATCCCTGGTTAAATAAACTAGTACGATGACAAGTGTGGTATGTATTGGCACATGATCTGAGTTGTAATCCGGGAACGATTCATCTCAAATTATAGTTTATTTTGACTTTTCTATATTCATAATTTTTGCTAGGTGACATAGACTACATCTATATGCATAGCAAAGTCTATAAATTTATAAAAACCAATACAACCTACAATTTGGGACCGAGGGGTACAACCAACTACATATAAAAATCAAAGATTTTCCCCATAGATCTAACTTAATAAAATAACATGTGCATATCACACATTGACTGCCGTACATGGAGGATCTGTACGAATATAATGTACGATATGTGTGACATCCTCCTCCACTCGTGGTGACAATTGACAGCTGGAAAACTTTTCACATTTCACATCAAATGTTGGGATAATAATTAGAACTATTATATATAACTAATTACAAACCTAATTATACAGATGGAGTATAAATCGTGAGACGAAGATATTAAACCTAATTAACTAATGATTAGCATATTTTTAATGTATAGCATCTTATTGTCAAATCATGAACTAATTAAACTTAATAGATTTGTATCACGATATGCACTCTATCTGTGTAATTAGTTTTGTATTAGTATATATATTTAATACTCTTAATTAGTGTCAAACATTCGATATGATAGGTGAAAGAGAGCCATAGACGACATTGCCTGTTGTTACAGGTTTTACTGACGACAGATGGATCAGAGCAACAATCTTTCTAGTCTAGAGCCTTGTTTAGTTGTTGGAAAAATGTGCCTTTTTAACTTTTGGAACTCCTGTAGCACTTTCGTTTGTTTGTGTTAAATATTGTCATACCATGGCCTAACTAGGCTCAAAAGATTCGTGTCGCGAAGTACATCAAAACTGTGTAATTAGTTATTTTTTATCTACATTTAATACTCCGAACATATGTCTTTTAGCGTATTTAATGTGATGTGATGGAGAGAGAGTGGAGAAAACGTTAGAAACTTTAGCAAACTAAACAAGGCCTAGAACTTTAATTTGGAGAAAGTACGCGTAGCTAAGCTATGGTCCAGCTGGGCTGCCACAGCAAGCGTGTTTCCCTTTCGTCCTCACCCACTGTGGCGCAACCAACTGCGAGCGTACGGCATGCCAGGCGAATCCACGGCACGGATCTTCTTCTCCGTTGATTAGTCTCCTTGAACAGATCCACCATCTGCGGACTGCGGGTCATATAAACCAATTCTCCCAAGAATCTTGTAATAAGGACCACTCTTTGTGCCTATTTAGGTGGCATGATCTAACTACGAATGAGTACACCCAGATGCATTATTATTATTTTTTTTGTTAAAAAAGATTGAGCATCTCTACGCGCTACTACTCAAAATTGTAGGTTATGTGGTCGTGTTGATTTTTTTTAGATTCATATATGTTATTAGACATACATCATCATATATAAGTGCATAGTTTTTTTTAAACGACACACACTACATAGTTAAGATAACCATTTAAATGGGAACTGCTATTCATGCTAGTTATTTTTTTTCTTTTCTTTTCTTTTTTCTTCTTTCTTTTGCAATGTCTTGCTGCAAAAAAGGGTGATAGTCGTCGTCCGATCCTCTTGACCCGTCGCGTCTTTGGTGGTGTGATCTACTCTTTTTGCGGCTATATATATATAATTTGGAGGGAAAAGTAATCGATTTAATTTCTTTGTAAATAGTATGCCGAAAATTAAAAAACAAGGCCTAGCTACCAGGCGTTAAATCCTGTTGGGGCCGCAGGAAATCTAGGGGTCCCGGGAAAAAGCTATCAGATACCAGCAGCTCTCGGCTTTCGTTGGCCTCGTCGTCTCGTCGACAAGGAACGCAGTAGCATCAGCACGTGTGAATACGTGCCAGCCGCGCTCTTGGCTGTACCTGTACGTCGACAAGAGGACCAATCATATCTTTCCTACGATCCTCTTGCAGCCGTGTTTGCTTCCTATACGGTGCGGCCTCCAAACTGGATACGTAGCCACGTACCTTTGTCGCGTTGCGCTGGCTACAGTAGATAGGTCACAGTTCAGAAGCACCGCATGGTTGCTGCATGCATAGCAAGAACATTATACTGCATTACTGCTTGAGGCAGATCCAAAATATGTCAAATTTGTTGTTCTTGGTCCATCTCCATATGTTTGGCCAAAGCTGTAACATAAAGTTTGCCCTAAACGAGTAAAAAATTTGATTAATTAGTTCAGAACACGACATGTAGCTAGGAAATTAGTAAAAAAGAAGACATAAAATGTATGGAGGTGGTTTGAAATTAATTTATTTTGACGTGGACACATGCATATTGTACTTCACACTATTATTATATACTGCTAGAAAGGAAGCAAGAGACAGGACCCATGCATTATTATATACTAATAAAAGTGATTAACAGGCCACGGTCCGTATTGTAGCGAACATACCAATATTATACCATTACTACTGTGCACAAACAGTTCTCTGCTACTGCTACCGGATAACGACATTAGTTGAAGGTGTACAGTCGGGAGGCGTCTACGTAGCTCAATCGTCTCCATATGTTTGCTGATTTAATTACATATATATATATATATATATATATATATATATATATATATATATATATATATATATATATATTTGTTGGCACGTAGACGTCGTCAGAGCTTTTTTGCGTGTTTAATTTGGAGGCGGCGCCGAAATTAATGATGTAACAGTATGATGAGCCTATGCATTCACAAATAATCTTGTATGCCGAGATATATAACCTTTAGTTACATATACTTCAAAACACCGTTATTTTAGGTAGTCATGTACTCGATTCTTCTGTGTTAGATAGCTAGATCATTACCTGTTGCACTCATACTGCCTCTGTTCCAAAATACTCCCTCCTTCCACTTTTATTAGACGCGCACGCATATAAAAAATCAAACTTTGTAATCTTTGACTATTAACTTTTTATTTTTATGATGTAAACTTTATACGGTTAAATTTGTGATCGAATATACTTTACCATGATTATAAGTTTATAATCATAACAAATATACTATATGATAAATGAATGGTCAAAGTGTTACATTGAAGACCATGTCATGTTCTAGTATGTCTTATAAAAATGGAAGGAGGGAGTACTTCCTATGCCCCACAAAGATTGTCCATTAGACTCTACAATTTCTCCCGTAAAGAGTGATCTTTTACTTCCTAGTAAACCTTACTAATTATCTAATTAATACAACACTCACATTAATAAAAAAAAGCATATGAAGAAGCACACAATTGATGCTATTTCTTTGGTTCCAATGGATGTGCATTTATTTAGGACCCAGAAAACTAAATAAATCACCATGTTGCTCCTAAGGGCACCAGCAGTGGTAAAGTAAGTTGTTCTCTATGAACCATGAACACCTTAGCTATAGACTAGATTAATAGTAAACCATCTCAATGGTATGTCTACAAAGTCATCTACAGCTGCCTTCAATGTCTGCACCCATATTAAAAAGGCAACGATCCATCATAAGTGCTATCACTGTAACCATATGTCACACCTGTTTTTCTAAAGAAAACCAAGTGCAAGTCTATATGCATGCCAGGATCAAGTTTCATGCATATAGTTGACATAAGTGAATAACAGAAACAATATCACATAAGAAAAGAGATATTATCAGAGTATTACGCTTAAATCCTGGAAACGAAGGCACCAAACATCCACAAGCAGTCGACTGGGGGTTGCGTACGCCTAGCACCAGCAACATCTTCACAACATCTTCATAGCAGCTTCCTCTTTCTGAGCAACATTGTTTATAGCAAGGGTGAGTACATGCCGTACTCAGCAAGTGTGGGGAAAGTATGACTGCAAAGGCTTAACAAGGGGAGGCTGACAGGTTGACTGCATTAGGCATTTTTAGTTGGTCAAATTTTATTAGCACCTGATTACTATGATATAAGTATATACCAACCCACATTAACATAAAGAGATACGTCATAAACATATGGCTATCATAACCATAACAACAATTTAAGTCCATCTTCAAGTTCAATTATCATGTGAGGGTCCAGGCCGCTCTTGACCGTGAGCACGGCTAATCGATTAGTTTTACACTCTGCAGAGGTTGTACACTTTCACCACAAGTCGCATAAAAGTTCAAAGAACTTTAAACCTAACCACGCGATGTTGATCAGGCATCATACTACACTACCGAGGTGTGATCACATAGGGATGCTACGAGGCCTTTACAAAGAGTCCTCCCATGTGTATTAGTCCATAGTAGCATATGCCATAGAGGCTATCTTTCGTACCTCACTTCTATTCACGGATGGTCAGCCATAGAGTACTTCCGTTCCAATACCTATCCGGAATAGAAGAGCCTTAAAAGCATTCCTCCGTACCCAAGCTACTATGCGAGTAATAGCCACACAAGACTTCCCTAATTACTCAGCCAAGACCAGAGCCATTTAGTCCTTGTGGTTGCACTGTTGTCCTGGGTGGTCGCTCCATGTTCCAATTAATCATATGATCTTGTGTTAACCAGAGATATATCATAAAAGTAAAGCAAGTTCATCATTGATGTTCATTAGAACCACCATAACCCAAGTAGAGCAACTAAGCATAGCTACCAAACAGAAAGGTAAAACCCAGGTTGACAAGGAATGATCATAAAGACTAGGATAATCCTTAATAGGACCCATCAAATTAAATGCAAGCATATGCAATGTGATTAAACACAGTTATTTGGACAAAAGAACAAGGACACACTTGCCTTTAACCAGAGTAATGTTGTTGTTCAGAATTCTTCAACTTCTTGCTCTCCAAAGCTCTCGAACCACGTTCCTTCTACTCGCATCAATCATCGGTCACAAACATACAAAGCAAACATACAAGCAAAACTAAGAACAATGCACCAATCAAAAGAAAAGCTTTAAAAGAACGCACTAAAGGATAGGCTCGATTCTATGGATCACTGAAGCACACAGACCGTGCTGAGAAAAGAAAAGGCTTGGTTAGCTTTATGAAAGACACTAGGTCTGAGCATGAACTAGGATCAAAGGATCTAGAGCTTGAAAGAAGATCAACTCTACAACAGAGACACACTGAGACAAAGGTTGAAAAAGAACGGCTAACGATAGATTTGCATATGTGAACTTGAAAGACTACGAGCTTAGGTTTATTTTAATTAGCAAAACATATATAAAGGATATTTCAAAAATAAAATACCCTAAGTTGGAATCAATGCAGCATTATATTTTATTTGCAAAAGACCGGAGTTAAGAACTAGTCAAGTTTTATTTATAAAGATTCATATATAAAATTATATCAGTTAAACATTTAATTTAGAAAAGCTAAACTATATGAATCCTCTAATCGAAACTTTATGATTCGAGTATACTAATAAATTTATAATTAAAAACTTATTCATGTTGGTATTTAAACAAATTAACATTTATTTATAAAAGCCAGTGTAAAAGCCTAATAATCTTTTAGTTATAAAAGTTTAATTAAACATTAAACAAATTAACATTTGGTTTATGAAAAACCGGGTAAAAGATCTAATTAGATTTTATTTATAAAAGCACATGAAATAATAATTAATCAAATTAATATTACTTATGAAAAACGGTGTAGGGCACTATATTACTTTTATTCATAAAAGGCATGTATAACTAAGCATTAATCAAAATTAATATTAATTTTCAGAAAACAAACATGAAGAAAACTCACCACTAACACGTGTTTTACATTATTATGAACCTAACACAACTTGAACGAATGAAAACGGAGCTAAAACATGTAAGATATGGCCTATAAAAGATCCAGGGACTTGCTGGCAAAGATTGGAAACTTCCAGGGACCTAACTGCGAAAAACCAGGGGCATATACATAATTTCGTATATAAACCCGAGGGCCTTCATGCAAGAGTCTCAGGGTGGACGGAAACTAAAGAATCTATTTGTCGGGGTTTGTTACCGCCGGCAAGTAAATTTATACGAGGGGGCGTGTTCTGATCCGCACGGTAGCACAGGAGACACTCGGAGTTATACTGGTTCGGGCCTCCGGAGAGTAATACCCTACGTCCAGTCTGAGAAGGGTGTTCCTTATGCTCAGGGGTTTGCAACAGGGAGTACAAACAGGTCGGGAGAGGGTGTAGAGCCCAAGTCCCTGGTGTGCGAGTGGTTCAAGAAGCAGAAGTCTGCGTACGTAAGTGAGTGTGTGTGAATGCTTGCGTTGTATGAGACGGGATATCGATGCTAAGTGCGTGTGGGGGTGAAAACGAACGTGTCTGGAGAGTGCCTCTGCCCCTCCCTTTTATAGTCGCAAGGGAGATGTCCAGGGCGGTTACATCGAGCGTATATGAGCTAATCTACAGTGCAAGGCCTCCTTCTCTACTCCGGGTTGCCAGACGACAGAAGTGGCGAAGCACTGTTACGGGGCCTTGGGTGACGGTGTGGATCCAGTGTGTCCCAAGCATCCGTCCCGGGGCCCCCCGTGCCCTCCTCCGAGTAGTTAGTCGGGTACGGGAGGTAGTGTACGCGCTCTGACCCCGTCAGTGGATCAGGGGTTTGTCTTTTCTTGATGTTGTAGGAACGGAGTAGCCTGCACCATGGATAGGTGACGGCTTGCACTGTGCCGTTGGTGGCATAGCGTTTCCCGTGCCCTCCGTGGTACGATGCGTACCGCCTCAGCTGGGGGGCGGCAGGAGGATCCGTCCCCTGACACAGGATCGACCTGGTCAGGGCGGACCCGTGCAGGGAGGCTAACACGTGGTGGACCGCGTACTGGGGTATCACGGGACGCCAACGGGGCCTGTGTACCTGTGGCCTTGATGGCCAAGTCTTAGACTGGTCGGAGACGGGAAACTACTCGAGTGAGTAGGCGGTCTACACCGCGTCTCCCAATGCTTAGGGCGTAGTGTGTACTGTACCGTACGCTGCTCAACATCCATTACGCCCTCCACGACACGCTGGCCACTGTGCCGTTGGTGGTAGGGTTTGACGAACTCGTTCCCTGACACCGAATCGGCCTGGCCCGGGCGGACCATTGTGGCGGGGCGGACACGTGGCGGTGCGTGGGGGAGCGTGCGCGGAGTTCCCGGGATCCCGATCTGAGGGGCCCGCGTGCCCCATGCCTTCTCCGCGAAGCCCGCTCGAGCGGGTGACGGAAACTACTCGTGCGAACGAGTAGTCGCGACGGCGGGACGGAGACTACTCGTGCGAGCGAGTTTCCGCGACCGTGAGGCGGAAACTACTCGTGCGAGTCGAGTAGTCGGGAGCAAAGGCAGAAACTTGTCGTATGGGCCGCCGCGTACTCGGGGAAGAGGTACAGGCGGCCATGGGCTGCCTGTCTTCTGGCCCATGGCGGAAACTAGTCGTATGGGACCTCACGTACTCGGGCAGCGTAACCCTCATCGTGTTAGCCGCCGGAGCAAGCCGTACGTGGGCCCGTGCTGCGTTTTTCAAGGGTCTTGGTGGGCCCTGGTCCATGGCCTCGTCAGTAGCCCCCGAGCCTGGTGAGGGAGTCGGAGACTCGCTCCCAGGATCAACTGTCATGGAGACGAGGAGATTTTGTTGTGTTTTCTCTGGTGGGGACGCGCGAGCGGACCCGCGGGTAGTAGCCCCCGAGCCCACAGACAAGTCGGAGACTTGTGTGTGGGGTTAAATAATGGAGTCTTGAACAAGTCGGAGACTGGCGTCTTGCCACGTGGCGCGAGTCGTGGGGTGTCTGGCGGAGATCTCGCGCCGGTTGCGAGATTGCCGGGTCCCACTTTGGGTGACGTGGCGGCTCGGTCATGGGCGGCGGGTAGGAGTGGGTCGCGCCTTTTGAGGGGCGACGCTTCGACGGACAGAGGACGTGGCCCGAGGCGACGCGGTCATTAACTGCAGGGTAGATGTAACCATTCCCCCGTTTATATACCGCGGGCGCCGGCCAGTTTTTCCCCTTCTGCTTCCTTGTGTTTTCCGCCGCCGCCGTCTCTTGCCTTCATCTTCGCACTCGCCGCGCACACCACAGAGTTCGCCCCGCCTTCTTTCGCAAGCCAGCATCGCCCACTGTCGCCACCATAGCCGACGTGATGTCGAATTGGGCGTCTTCGACGGTGACCTGGTCCGAGCTCGACCGCCTCGCCTCCGACGGCATGCTACCGCCGTTGACTGCGGCGGAGGAGTTGAAGGTTCCTGGGTCGGAGAGCAGCCCTTAGCCCCCGGCGGGGTACGTGGTCTCGTTCGTGCTATTCCACGAGCGAGGCTTCTCCGTCCCGGCGGGAAGGTTCATCCGCGCCGTGCTCCAGGAGTACGGCTTGGAGCTTCAGAACCTCAACCCGAACGACATCTAGCAGATGGCGGCATTCGAGGCCTTGTGTGAAGGTTACCTGGAGCAGGGAGCCCATTGGGACCTATTCCGGTAGTTTTACAAGTTCGTCGTCGTCAAGGACCACAACAGCGCGGCGGCCATCGGGTGCGCCGGGCTACGCGGGAAGCAGGGGAGGACGGATGAGTACATCCCCACCTACCTGACTTCCTCCAACAGCGGGTGGCACCGAGGGTGGTTCTACCTCAAGAACGACCCCGAGAACCCGCTGCCGGAATACACCAACCGTTGGTATGACCGGGCGCCGGCGAGGTGGAGCTGCGGGTCGGAGAAGAAAGATCACCCTCGGTTCCTCGACAGCACCCTCGCCGCCCTCACAAGGCTCCGCGACAACAGGGTGAACTTCATCACCTTGATCGGCGGCTACCACACACGGGGAGTCGTCCCGCTCCGTCGCCGCGCGCCGCACCTCTGGGAGATGACGGACGACCGCGCTCCCTTCGAGGAGATTGTGACCGCCCGCTCCCTGCCCTCGCTGGACGAGGTCCAGCGCCGGGTGTCCCAGGCTACTAGGGTTACCTGGATATTCTGGCCGCCGCCAGGTGTGTTGCAGATGCTTCCCTCTCCAGCCACCGTGGAGCTGGTATGTCTTCTCCCGAGCTCTTTTTGATTTGTCTTCTCTCGTCCTCCGCTGGAGGAGGACCGGGCGATCACCCGGGAGACCGCCGCGCGGCAGCAGCGGCGAGGGGAACGCAAGAGAGCGTACCAGCAGAGGGAGATCGTGAGGAGGGAGAGGAACGACAAGCGCACCTCGCGTCAGCGCAACGGGGAGAGAGACGTCTCCGATGACGAGGATCCCTCGCCGGCGCCGTCGGACACGGACGAGGACGAGTCCCCGTTCGAGTGGACTGATGAGGAGACGGTGCCGTTCTCACAGCCGCGCGGCGGATCGATGCCCGCCTCGACCGCAGCCGGCGCCAGTTCGAGCCGGCGGGCGCCCCCCTCCTCTTCTCGGGCTGATCAGCCCGGAACGAGCGGCCGTGCCTCCCGGCAGGACCGCCGTGAGAGGGACAGGAGCTCTCCACGACGCGGCGACTCCAGCCGCCATGAGTCACAGTGTGATGGCTCGCGCTGCCACTCCTCGCACCGGTGGTCTCACTCGCCCTCCACGCGCCCATCGCGGGAGCCGCGGAGCGTGCCGGCGGCCTCCCCGCCACCAGCGACTTAGAGCTATTTTTGGGTGTTTTGTTCTTCGCTCGATTCGTTAATTTGAGGGCGTTTTTCTTCGGATTTCTTTGAGAGGATCATGAGTGGATGCCTTTTGCATCTTTGGGTGTGATCTTGACCCCTCAAACCCCAGGAAATCCCTTCGATTTGCGAGTTCTTGGAGGTTGTTCATGTGATCCGCGATTCCCGGTGTTTTAGTGAGTTAGAGGTTGAGATTTTTGGGGTATAGCTTCACCTAGTGATGCTTCTCATATCCCCCAAATCTTGTCTCAAGAGCTCGAGTGGTTTGGGAGATCCGGTGATGGATAGAAGGAGTTGACCTCGCGAACAGGCTGTTTCTGCTTCTGTCCGCAACGGGCGGACAGTCCACACGACATTGGCGGACAATCCGCGCGCTTCCTGACAGCTCTACAGTTCTTCGTGTTCTTTGCGTGTTCTTGCATGCCTGTGTTTCGATCAGTTGCCTCGGGTGTTTTTGGTTGCACGGAGTTTGCGGACGGCCCGTACTCGAGTGCTGGATGGTCCGTGAAGGGCCGGACAGTCCGCGGGTCTCTCGCGGAGAGTCTGATTTTTTGGGGTGCATCTCTGGTGGTTCTGGTGCTATTTTCGGACAGTCCACGGCATCCGTACGGACAGTCCACCCCAGCCTGGCGGACAGTCCGCCCGTACTGCACGAACGGTCCGCGCTTAGCCTGTACAGATTTGGCTAAGTGCTTGATTCTTGTTTAGTGCTTCCGCTCTTTGATTCGTGGCTTGTCTCTAGGACTTGTAGGCTTGTGTGTGCCTAGTCTAGAGCTTCTTTGGTGTGTGCGAGTGATCGGAGTGGCAATCGGGGTATAGGCCGAGTTCATCCTTCGGGAAGAATTTTTATCGGCTCCCATTCACTCCCCCCTCTCTGGTCGCCTATTCGGTCCTTCAATTGGTATCAGAGTCGGTTACGGATCTTCGTGATTCTAACCAGTCTAAGATCTAAAGATGGGCGACTATGGTAAGAGGTCGGGTCCTCCACACTTCGATGACAAGAATTACCAGATGTGGGAGAGGCGCATGGGCGCGTTTTTGCGTGGGAAGGGGACACTGATCTGGGAAGTGACTCAAAATCCTCATTATGTCATGCCTGATAGTTTCCTTCTTCCAGAATCGCGGGACATGTTTGAGGCCAACAGCAAGGCCGTGGATTACTTGTTCCGTGCTCTTTGTGCCTCGGAGTTTGATCGAGTGTACGGAGAGGATGTGGCCAGAAAGATTTGGCTGAAACTTAAGAATGCTCATGTTGGGAATGCTCAGGTGCAGGCTCGTTTATTTTCCACTCACCAGAGAGAGTATGAGAACTTCACTCATCTCCCCGGTGAGTCGATAGATGTGATGTTCCAGTGCTTTACCTGCATCGTGAACAACATGAGTGCCAATGTGACAGTGCTCCCATACACGGATCATGATCGAGCTATCAAGCTCTTGCATGCACTTGACAGATCCGTGTGGAGTGCCAAGGTCGAGGCCATTGAGGAGTCGAGCGTGTATGAGACCCTGACGGTGGATGAGCTATTTTCTAAGCTCAAGTCTTCGGAGGTTGATCGTGGCCTGAGAGCCAGGAGCGAGAGCCCCACTGATCCTCATAGTTTGTCTCTTCTCTCAGGATCGAGGACTAATGCTAACCCTGTTGCCATGTAGTTTTCTTTGTCTTGTCTTGTGTCCATGCCAGATGAGGACTTTGAGGTGCTGAGCGAGGAGGATCTCGTCTTGTTGAGCAAGAGGTTTGGGCAAATGTACGAGAACCACAAGAATGCGAGGAGGAGCTCGGGGATGTGCTATCAGTGCGGGAAGCACATGCATTTCATCACCGAGTGTCCAGAAGCCATGGAGATCAAGAATGACTACAAGGGCATGGGCAAGCCCAAGCACGACTACAACAAGCACCACTCCCGGAACGACTATAAGGACAAACGCAAGGACAAGGGCGAGAGAAGGCCAAGGAAGAGCAACTGGTACAAGAAGAAGACGGCTCGAGCAATGGTTGCTCGAGCAAGCGACATCGACTCTACTTCGAGTGACTCCTCATTCGGTTTGAGCAGCGAGGAAGAGCAAGATCGGTGCAAGGACAAGCGGCACACGGGCAAGAACTTCACCGGCCTCAGCTTCATCGCACAAGGTGGCTTTTGCGGCATGGCGCACAACTCCAAGAATGGTGGGAAGCATAGCTCAGATTCGAACCCTGACTCTGAGGAAGAGGTATGACAAGATCCCAACTTCTTGCTAGAGGAGAATGTTAGGCTGAATGAGTTGCTTGATAACCGTGATGATGTGCTTAGGAAGACCAACAAGGAGAAGAGAGAGTTTCGGTATTTGCTAGGTGATGCTAAGGATAAGATAGTTGAGCTTGAGTCTTTGCTTATTGATGCTAGAACGGAGATAAACTCTTTGAAAGCTGCTCCTGTTGTTTTTGATGAGGTTGATTGTGGTGATTGCAATGTTTTCCTGGCTGACTTGAATGCTCTCAAGGAGAAGCATGCCTCAACTCTTGAGGAACTAGATGTGCTTAGGATTGAGCTTGATGAGATAAAATCTAGACCTGCTTTACTAGGTGCTTGCACTTCTTGTCTTGTGTTTCATGCTAGGCTAGATGAATCTCATGATATGATAGTTTCTCTTGAGGTTGCATTGAAAGCTCCTATTCCTACATCATGCTCTACCTTTGAAATGCATACTTTGAAAAACATGGAACTTACGCATTATGTTGACCATTTGCAGGATGAGAATGATGAGTTGAGGAAATTGATGAGTTGGTTGTCTGGGCATGAGCCTCAGCTGAGTTTGATGTTGGTTGAGTTTAAGAGGTTTGATGGTCAGGCGTTGGGGTTGGGAAGAGTGGTGAGAAGAGTGGTGAGGGAGAAGAGAAAGTTGGAGAGATTCCTATCCCATCACACGCCATACCCATGAACAAGTATGCACCCAAGCCAAACCACCTCAGAAACAAGCTAGACACAACCCCAGATCCACCTGTGTTCCTCCACAAGATAGAAAACTACCAGAAACCCATAAAGTTTGTGAGCACACAGGGGAATGTGTTTGGGGAGAAGCCAGGAGAGAAAGCTGTAGAGAAGCCCACAGAGAAACCACAGCCTAAGCCACAACCAATCTGCTTCCATTGTGAGTATTGTGGGAAGGATGGTCATAAGGATGAGTTCTGTTTCAGGAGGAGAAGGGATGAGAGGTTTGCTAGTGAGATGGCAAACAAGGACAAGTACCACCCTTCTCATGGTTGCCTGAGCCTCGTAAAGGGCCTCTACCTCGAGGTGATGGGTTTGTGCGTACGGTTCCCACTCATGGTGGTGGAGGTGGTTCTCCTCAGAGAGATTGGCGTGTTGGGTTTGGGCGTGGTGAGTTTGCTGGATGTGCTCCTGCTCGTGACCGTTATGAGTTTGGGAGGCACGATCATAGTTTTGGTTCTCAGAGGGACTACGAGCCACGTTTTCCCCCCTCGTGGTGCGCGTTCCCCTCCAGTGAGACGTGACAGGTTCTTTGGTGGTAGGCGTAAGAGGGCTCCGCCTAGAGGTTTTGATAGGATGGATTTTGCTAACCCTTATTTTGAGCAAATGGCTCAACACTGTTTTAACTCTTTTGGTACTAACCCTAGTGTCGAGTCGCTTGCTCATTCTCATTCTCGTTTTTGATTTCCAGGTGGGAAGCTTGGAGGACTTTTGGTTGATCGACTCCGGTTGTTCGCGCCACATGACCGGAGATCGTGGGTGGTTCTCCAGCCTCACCCCGATGAGTACGAGGGAGTACATCACTTTCGAGGACAATGGGAGAGGACGAGTACTTGCTGAAGGTATGGTGATGGTGAGTAGCAAGGTGACCTTAAAGAGTGTGGCTTTGGTCAAGTCACTTGGTTTTAACCTGTTGTCAGTATCCCAGTTGCTTGACAAGGGTTTTGAGGTTCGTTTTAAGTTGGGCGCTTCTCGTGTGCTTGATTCTCGAGACGATCTTGTCTGTACGATTGTCCCCGAGGGTCAAATCTTTCGTGCCGATTTTTCCCAGTATGTTGGTCCTCCTTGATGCTTTGTTGCTGACGTTTCGACCGAGCTTTGGAAGTAGCATAGGAGGCTAGGACACTTGAGCTTTGAGTTGCTTTCCTGCTTGAGTGGTCTAGACCTTGTCCGAGGATTGCCAAAGTTGAAATTCGAGAAGGATTTGGTTTGTGCTCCGTGTCGGCATGGAAAGATGGTTGCTGCTTCTCATGCCCCTCTGACTGCGGTCATGACCGAGCGACCTTGTGAGCTGTTGCTCATGAATTTGGTTGGGCCAGCTCGTGTTCGCTCTGTGGGTGGGAAGTGGTATGTGTTGGTTGTGGTTCATGATTTCTCGAGGTAATCTTAGGTTTTCTTTTTGGAGGATAAAAGCGAGACATTTTGCTTTGGTCGAGACTTGATCTTGAGGTTGAAGAATGAGAGACATGGGGATGCCATTCGAGCTGTACGCAGTGACAATGGCACGGAATTCAGGAACTCTCATTTTGATGACTTTTGTGGTGATCTTGATGTCGACCATCAGTACTCTTCTCCATACGTCGCTTGCTAGAATGGCGTAGTGGAGAGGAAGAACCAGACCCTTTGTGAGATGGCTAGGACGATGCTTGATGAGCATAGGACTCCTAGGTGTTTCTGGGCCGAGGCAGTCAATACCGCTTGCTATGTGTCGAATCGCATTTTCCTTCGTACTTTCAAGAAGAGGACTTCATATGAGCTGATGCATGGGAGGAAACCCAAGGTGAGTCACTTTCGTGCTTTCGGTTGCAAGTGCTTTATTCTGAAGAAGGGCTTGTTAGACAAGTTTGAGGCTAGATGTTCGGATGGTATTTTTCTCGGTTGTGCGATTCACTCTAGAGCATATCGTGTGCTCAATATAGACACTAACTGAATCATGGAGACTTGCGAGGTAACCTTCAACGAGACACAACCATGTAGTTCTTCTGCTTTTGAGTGTGCATGTGATGATGAAGTTGGTGAGAAGATCTTTGAGGATGAGAAGGATGGAGATGGAGAAGAGGATGATGATGGTGGTGATGCTCCCGTGGCTGATCGTGTACACGCTACTTCCACTACGACGACGACGATCGAGGATGGTCTGTCCCCTACGCCTACGATGACAGAGGTTGTTCGAGTGGAAGCTATTGCTGAGGGGGAGGTTGTGTCCAGGCGAGAGGCTCCCCGGCATGTACAGGTGGATCACCCACCATCTATGATCATATGTGACCTTCATGAACGCACTACACGGTCGAGGTCAAGGAATACTTCTCACTTTGCTCACTCCGCATTTGTTGCCTCGTTTGAGCCCAAAGATATTCGACACGCGAACTGGGTGAATTCGGTGCATGAGGACTTGGAGAATTTTGAGAGAAACCAAGTTTGGGTGTTAGTTGATCCACCATCAAATTGTCATCCCATAGGTACCAAGTGGGTGTGGAAGAATAAGGAAGGTAAGAATGGGATGGTTGTGAGAAACAAGTCGAGGTTGGTGACTCAGGGGTTCAACCAGAAAGAGGGTATAGATTATGAGGAGACATTTGCTCCTGTGGCCCGTCTGGAGGCAATTAGGATCCTACTAGACTTTGCCGTGGCTAAAGGGTTCAAGTTGTTCCAGATGGTGATAGAGGAAGAAGTGTATGTGAGGCAACCCCTGGGGTTTGAGAGTGAGAGATACCCACACCGTGTATATAAACTCCAGAGAGCGCTTTATGGGTTGAAACAAGCACCGAGAGCTTGGTATGGCAGGTTGAGAGGCTTTTTGCTGAGTAAGGGGTTTGTGATGGGCATAGTTAATAAGACCCTGTTTCTCCTCAAACATAGAAATAACCTGTTGATTGTTCAGATTTACGTGGATGACATAATCTTTGGTGGCTCTTCTCATGATCTTGTTGCCAGATTTGCAGATGACATGAGCAGGGAATTTGAGATGTCTATGATGGGCGAGCTGCAGTTTTTCCTAGGGCTCCAGATCAAGCAGTGCAAGGACGGGACGTTTGTACATCAGGCGAAGTACACCAAAGACTTGGTGAAGAAGTTTGGCTTGAACGACTCCAAGCCGCTGATTACACCGATGAGTACCACTACGGCTTTGGATGCAGATGAGGATGGCGAACTCGTGGACCAGAAGGAGTACAGGAGCAAGATCGGCTCCCTCCTCTACTTGACGGTGACGAGGCCGTACATACAATACAGTGTGTGTCTGTGCGCTCATTTTCAGGCTTCACCGAGGATTTCACATCAGCAGGCCGTCAAGAGGATTTTTAGGTACTTGAACTACACTCCTGAGTTTGGTCTTTGGTATTCTGCCTCCTCGACACTCAGACTTCACGGATTCTCCGATGCTAATTTTGTTGGGTGTCGTTTGGACCGCAAGTCTACCTCAGGTTGTTGCCAGTTTCTTGGTTCTTCTTTGGTCTCTTGGTCGTTTCGCAAGCAATCCAGTGTAGCCTAGTCCACTACAGAGGTCGAGTATGTTGCTACAGCCAGTTGTTGTTCCCAGCTCCTATAGATGACCTACACTATGAGCGATTTTGGTGAGGAGTGCTCCCAGGTGTTGACACTGTTTTTTGACACGTGTCAAGGAATAGCTGAAGAGACATCAGGAGGACCGCAGAGCCGATGGAGAAAGGGAGAAAAGGGACGAGCCGATCGGAAATCAGCCGATTGATGGAGAAGAAAAGTGGCAGAAGAAGAATACGCCAAAAGGAAGGAAGACGGAGGCGGGTCAACAACTAAGTTGACAACGGGTCAAAGTCGGTTTAGAGAGTCCGATTCCTATGAGAATCATTAAGTTTTTGGAAATTTTATTTCTTTAGATTCAAGCAAACATTATCGTCATCGACTAGGAGTCAAGTTGTCCTAGGACATAAATAGCGACACTGCGTGGTCGAAGAAAGATTGTACACACTAATATCAACAAAACCTTTACTTTTTCAAGTCGGCGACTTCGCCACCCCTTTTTTTACTTCTTCTTATTTTCTTGTTTCTTCAAACGCCGTTCTTCTAGCTTGTCGGGCTGCATCGATCGACCTCCGGCAAGCTTGTAAGTACCGTTTTATCGAATAACAACTGGGCTTTAACCTCCGGGCGCATCGTTGTGGTTTCGTCTAAGTTTTATTCACAACTTACCGATATCAGCTGGGTTTGCAAGTCTTTTCTTGTTTATTTAGCTTTTATCAGCAATTTATCCAGCTCATAATCATATCAGATTGGCTATCATCGCTCTTGCATCGTTTCACTACGATCTAGCCGATTGAGATTGGGTTCGAGTGTTGTCTCGTAGCGCTTAGTTTGCTTTGCTTTTGCTTGCGCTTTGCCTACATCATCAAATCGGCTGATCTAGCCGTTTTGGTTATACTTGCACTTCGGCTGCTCCAGCTAGCCGATTCGCTCTACAGTAGTATCGACCTATTCGGTTGTTACTTGTTGAAGACCCACATCGATTCTCTAGCTGATCTAACCCGCATCTAATGTTTCCTATCTTTCTATGCCGATCAATAGATCAGGTCGGCTGGCACGCCTTGTTACATCCCGGGGATCCGTTACGTGTTGCCGTGAAAGACTTGATTCCGTTTTTTGCGTCAACACATCTTGGCACACCTAGTGGGACCCGAAGAACTATTCCACGATGTCAATTCCTCAATAGCCTAAAGGTGTTGATCAGTCCAACATCCAACCGATTGCTTTGGATCAACTCCGTAAGGAAGATAGAGATGAATATGAAGAACATATGGAAGAATATCGCCAGCTTTTATTGGGAAGTTTTGACTCGGGTAAGGAAGGAGCATTCAAAATGAGTCCTCTTCCGAGGCTCAACCAATTGATAATACAGGCCGAACCAAAGAAGCTTCAAGACATGATGACAGAAGCTTTAGGGCAAACACTGGTGGATCAAGCCCCTGTTCTCAACAATACTGTTCACAATAGTATAATGGAGGTTGTCAGAGAACAACTTGCAACGACCATGGAAATACCTGGTCAATCAGAATCTCAGAGCTATAAATCTCCTACATCAGCTGCACTAGTATTTCCAGCGATAAGGAATGCAAGTGGAAAATTGATTGGATTTGATTTGTCGAAAGATTCTACAGAGGGATCAAAACTAAAATCAAAGGAATTTCCTCTTCCTTATTTAGCAGTCTTCAATAATCTGAGGGGATTGGCCAGTGAGCATGACAAGGGAATTTCATTCACGTACTTTAATCCTGAAGCTCAAATATCTCAACGTGTTGAAGTAGCAGCTATACATGCTCATCTTGTCAAACCAATACAAGGGGATTCTTATGAAATCCTTACAACATCTCAGCTTTCAACATTTGAGACGACATCGGCTAAAGAGCCGATTTCCAGTTGTCAGTTCATACCAGAGCAGATGAGTCCAGCTGATAAAGCGTATGCAGTAAGGGTTTATGCTGCAAAGATTCAAGAAAATTACAACAAAGCAATGCATCAAACCATACTGCTCGATCAGATCGCTCAACCTATATCGTCAGTTTCTCAACACCCAAGACAGTTGAAAAACACGAATGAGCAACTCATACATTAAGAAACTCCGAATGGAATACTTCATTCAGTTGGATTTCCTCGGAATACAGCTACACATACTCCTTTGGCTTCGCAGCCAATTACGTATGAACAGCCAGGAACAGTTGGAATTATGCAAAATCGGCTAAATCCTTTGGCAGATAGTCAGCCGATTGATCAGAGTAAGAAATTTATGGCTGAGATTACAAATTTGGTACAAAAACAGTTTGGGTTGAAACCAAAGCAACAAACTGACATGTACCAGACTCCTTATCCTGCCTATTTTGATCAAGTTCCATTCCCTCAAAAAATATAAGGTACCTAATTTCACCAAGTTCACTGGCCAAGATGACACCTCCACTATCGAGCATATCAGCTGATTCGTTATTCAGTGTGGAGATCCAGGATCAAATGAAGCATTAAGGGTTCGATTATTTTCATCCTCTCTATCGGGGCCAGCCTTTGCCTGGTTTACATCACTACCGGCTGATTCTATTCAAAGTTGGGAAGATCTTGGGAAGAAGTTCCATGGTTATTTCTTCTCTGGAATACATGGAATGAAGATTACTGATATGACTAGCTGGAAGCAGAGGAATGATGAGTCGGTGGTACATTTCGTTCAAAGATTAAGAGAGATGAGGAACAAGTGCTTCAGCCTATCCTTGACTGATAAACAACTGGCAGAATTGGCTTTCCAATGACTCTTGCCTTCAATCAAAGAGAAATATGCTTCACAGGAGTTTGAAAGCATAAGCCAGTTGGTACACCGATCAAGCCATGAAAGCTCTTCTCGATCTTATGATCCTCGAAGGAATTATCAGAAGAAGATATCTTATGTTGAAGATTCTGATTCAGAGGGAGATGTTGAGATTGATCCTACTGAAGCGACTAGACTGACAAAAACTGGTCAACATTCTTTTCCAACCAATATGGTTGAAGTGACCAGGGATTCAATCTCACAAGGAGGAAGTTTGACATTTGAATTGGCCAAGAACAAAGAAGTTGTCAAACCTCAAGATCAGTCAACTGCAGAAGAGTGGGCTAATTCAAGTGGCTAGTTCCAAAATTATGGTTTAATGGATCAGTTTATAAAAGATGAAGGAAAGCTTGGGCACGGGTTTAGAAAAAATAGATCTTGGTGATAGAAGCAAACCAAGGCCGACGCTTATCAGTGCCAGACTAGAAGCAGATTATAAAATAAAGCTGATTTCATTATTGCAAGAGTTTAAGGATTGCTTTGCATGGGAGTATTATGAGATGCCTGGTTTAGACCGATCAATTGTAGAACATCAGCTGCCAATCAAGCCAGGATATCGGCTGTTTAAGCAAAGGTCGAGACCATGCAACGACAAAATTCTTCCAGATATAAAAGCCGAGATAACTAAGTTACTCGAAGCGGGTTTCATTCGACAATGTCGATACGTCGAGTGGATTTCAAATATAGTTCCTGTCTACAAGAAGAATGGCAAACTTCGTGTATGCATTGATTTCAGAGATCTGAGTAAAGCAACGCCAATGGATGGATACCCAATGCCGATAGTTGACACACTGGTGAACGCTGCTGCTGGACATAAAATTATTAGCTTCATGGACGGTAACACTGGTTATAATCAAATATTTATGGCTATTGAAGATATTGCAGAAACAGCTTTCAGATGTCTTGGTCATGTCGGTTTATATGAGTGGGTAGTCATGACATTCGATTTAAAAAATGCTGGTGCTACATATCAGAGAGCAATGAATTATATTTTCCATGACCTTATTGATAAGACAGTGGAAATATACATTGATGATGTAGTCGTGAAATCTAAAGATCATATAGAACATCTGGACGATCTACGAAAGACCCTGGAAAGTACAAGAAAGCATGGTTTGAAGATGAATCCTCACAAGTGTGCTTTTGGTGTATCGGCTGATCAATTTCTGGGCTTCATGATTCACGAGCGGGGCATTGAAGTTGGAGAAAAGTCGATTACTGCAATTGATAAGGTGGTCCCTCCAACTAATAAGAAAGAATTGCAATCACTTATTGGCAAAATCAACTTTATCAAGAGATTCATATCCAATTTGTCTGAAAGAATTCGATAATTCACCCCTTTGTTGAAGTTGAAGCCAGATCAAGAGTTTGTATGGGGACCAGAACAGCAGAAAGCGTTGGATGATATCAAGCAATATTTAAAGTCTCCTCCTATGTTGGTTCCTCCTCAGCATGGCAAGACATTTAAATTATATTTATCAACTGCTGATGATGCTATTGGTTCAGCCTTAGTCCAAGAATTTGAAGGGGTAGAAAGGGTGATCTACTTTTTAAGCAGAAGGCTTTTAGATGCGGAAACTCGATATCATCAGTTGAGGCTTTTAGCTATGCTTATGTCTGTACCTCTCCGGCACAAAGTTAAGACATTACCTTCTATCAGTTGAGTGTACAGTAATATGCAAAGATGATGTGATCAAATATATGTTATCTTTGCCGATATTGAAAGGACGCATTGGCAAGTGGGTGTTAGCTTTATCAGAATTTGATCTCAGATATAAGTCAGCACGAGCAATCAAAGGACAAATACTGGCTGATTTTGTCACACAACATTTGGGGTCAAATGAAGTTGATATTGCTCCTTCGACATTATTCTTTGATGGGTCATCATGTGATGCTAGAGCTGGAATTGGTAGTGTTTTGATTTCTCCTACAGGACAATCATATGAGCTTTCTGTGCCAATTGAGAAAACTTCTACCAATTATCAAGTAGAGTACATAGCTCTGTTGAAAGGGCTTACATTGCTTCGGGAAGAAGGAATTGAAGCAGTTAAAATTTTTGGTGATTCCTTGTTAGTCATTAAACAACTAACTTGAGAATATGAATGCAAAGATGATGTCCTAAGAATGTATCATGAAGCTTGCTTGGATTTGCTTAGAGAATTCAGGACGGCAACATTATGGCATATTCCGAAAGCACAAAACGAAGATGCTAATCGGTTGGCCCAAAATGCTTTTGGGTATCGGCCGATTCTAGTCGCAAAATATGATACTAATGACTGGAGAAAAGAGCTGGCCGATTATCTTTCGGATCCTTCAAAAAAGGTGGATCATCGTATTAAACTCAAAGCTCTCAAATATGTTCTGTTAGATGATCAACTATATTATCGGACGCTTGATGGAGTTTTACTCAAATGCTTGAGTGAAGAGGAAGCAAAAATATTGATGGGTGAGATTCATGAAGGAGTATGTGGAGCTCATCAATCAGCTTTTAAGGTGAAATAGATGATCAAGAACAATGGATATTTCTGGCCAACCATACTGGAAGATTGCTTTAAATATTACAAAGGGTGTCAAGATTGCCAGAAATTTGGAAGTGTGCAAAGAGCTCCGACATCAGCTATGAACCCAATAATCAAACCATGGCCGTTCAGAGGATGGGCAATTGACCTTATCGGACAGATCTTCCCTCCGTCAAGCAAAGGACATAAGTTCGTACTCGTGGCTACCGATTACTTCACCAAGTGGGTTGAAGCGATTCCACTCAAGAATGTGACGTTAGGTAATATGATTGATTTTGTAAAAGAGCACATCATCTATCGATTTGGAATACCCCAAACCATTACAACAGATCAAGGAAGCCAATTTACGTCGGGAGAGTTCGATGAATTTGCTACCGGTATGGGAATCAAAGTATTGAATTCTTCTCCTTATTATGCTCAAGCCAATGGACAAGCTGAAGCTTCTAAGAAAAGTATTATCAAATTGATCAAGAGGAAGATTGATGAAAGCCCAAAGCGATGGCATACCATACTTAATGAAGCATTATGGGCTTACAGGATGGCTTGTCATGGAGCCACTAAAGTTTCCCCTTATCAATTATTCTATGGACATGATGCTATTTTACCTTGGGAAATAAGAACAGGATCCAGACGCATGTCATTACAAGATGAGCTATTGGCCGATGATTATTCAAATTTAATGAAAGAAGAGTTAGAAGATCTAGCCGGCAGTCGGCTCAGAGCCTTGATCAATATTGAAGAACATAAGAAAAGAGTATCCAAGTGGTATGATAAGAAGGTTAATATCAAAGAATTCTCTGAAGGGGATTTGGTATGGAAACTTATATTGCCGATCGGAAAGAGATCCTAAATTCGGCAAATGGTCACCCAATTGGACAGGACCCTTTCATATCAGTCAAAGTGCTCCAGGCAATGCGTATATTTTGGAGACACTGGAAGGAGAAAAGTTTTCAAGAGCCTTGAATGGGAAATATCTGAAGAGATATTATCCAAGCATTTGGGTTGGTGCTTAAACTACTTCCGGCTTCTAGCCGATTTAGTTGTGGGTATTTTAATCGGTTTCACCTTCGGTTGTTAACCGATTATTACTATTGATTTTTAGTCGATTGGAATTTCGGATGGTCAGCCGATTTCTTAGCAATCGTTCTTGAGACAGATAGTCGATACCCAGTTATCGCCTTTAGCAGAAAAAATAAAAGGATAAAAATATTTTTTACAGCTGATAAGAGATTCGGATCATGGCCGATGTAACAATTACCCTTAGAACAAAAAATGAGAATATATATATTTCTTTCTCTCATATTTCAATACATGGTGATTACATCTGATCGAAAATACTACAGATTACATAAAGGGCTCATTATCTTCAGTATGATGAGGATATGGAATCGATGGTGAAAAAAATCTTCTTCAAATTCTGTGACCTTCCTCCAGAACTCGCCGAGTTGATGACCAAGATGGTTCACCTCCCCTTGTGGTGCTCTCCACCGATAATGTGTAACTGGCACTCTCTCTTGCTACTGCCTAACAGCCATTGAACCCAAGCTTTTCACAAGAGTTCTTCTAGCTGTTGCACCTCCTGACTTCACAAAAGATGCCAGCGAGAGAAACAGGCCGCTACACTACTTCACAAGAATTCTTCTAACTGCAAAGAAAAGAAACAGAAGAAGAGAGACAAGGAGGAGCCTACATCCTATCATATCTACTTGTTGTGCCATGGCTGAAGTTGTGAGGAAGCCGATGGCTTCAGGTGCTATTTATAGTCAAACACAGGGGGGGCAGGGAAACGAAAGGATAGGAAAGAATCTCAGAAGACGTCGAATATAGTCAAAATGGAACAGTTTTCCCGTGAAAATCTCTACTTCCGATGGTTCATAATGAGGTCAGTGATACGTTTCCCTAGGAAAAAGGAAAAGGGATTTGAAAAGCCGCTACAGGAGGAAATGTACTCTGAACTCCAGAAGAAGAAGATCACAAAGATTCCTCAAGGATTGAAAGGGAGAAGATAAGAATTTCAGAGCAAAAGAAATTTACTCTGAAACTGGGGGGCATGTGTTGACACCGTTTTTTGACACGTGTCAAGGAATAGCTGAAGAGACATTAGGAGGACCGCAGAGCCGATGGAGAAAGGGAGAAAAGGGACCAGCCGATCGGAAATCAGCTGATTGATGGAGAAGAAAAGTGGCAGAAGAAGAATACACCAAAAGGAAGGAAGACGGAGGCGGGTCAACAACCAAGTTGACAACGGGTCAAAGTCAGTTTAGAGAGTCCGATTCCTATGAGAATCATTAAGTTTTTGGTAGTTTTATTTCTTTAGATTCAAGCAAACATTGTCGTCATCGACTAGGAGTCAAGTTGTCCTCAGGACATAAATAGCGACCCTGCCTGGTCGAAGAAAGATTGTACACACTAATATCAACAAAACCTTTACTTTTTCAAGTCGGTGACTTCGCCACCCCTTTTTTACTTCTTCTTATTTTCTTGTTTCTTCAAACACTGTTCTTCTAGCTCGTCGGGCTGCATCGATCGACCTCCGGCAAGCTTGTAAGTACCATTTTTATCGAGTAACAACTGGGCTTTAACCTCCGGGCGCATCACTGTGGTTTCGTCTAAGTTTTATTCACAACTTATCGATATCAGCTAGGTTTGCAAGTCTTTTCTTGTTTATTTAGCTTTTATCACCAATTTATCCAGCTTGTAATCATATCATATCGGCTATCGTCACTCTTGCATCGTTTCACTAAGATCTAGCCGATTCAGATCGGGTTCGAGTATTGTCTCGTAGCGATTAGTTTGCTATGCTTTTGCTTGCGCTTTGCCTATGTCATCAAATCGGCTGATCTAGCCGTTTTGGTTATACTTGCACTTCGGCTGCTCCAGCTAGCCGATTCGCTCTACAGTAGTATCGGCCGATCCGGTTGTCACTTGTTGAAGACCCACATCGGTTCTCTAGCCGATCTAACCCGCATCTAACATTTCCTATCTTTCTGTGCCGATCAAGAGGTCAGGTCGGCTGGCACGCCTTGTTACATCCCGGGGATCCGTTACGTGTTGCCGTGAAAGACTTGATTCCGTTTTTTGCGTCAACACCAGGTTCCACTCTTTTGTGACAGCACCAGTGCCATAAGTGTAGCCAAAAACCCAGTCCTTCACTCCAATACTAAACACATCGAAGTGAGATATCATTTTCTGAGGGACAATGTTGAGAAAGGGAACATTTCCTTATCCTAGGTACCTACCCAAGATCAGCTGGCCGACAAATTCACTAAACCACTTGACCAAGTTACCTTCACACGCTTGCGAGGTGAACTTGGAGTGTGTTTCCCTTTTTAGCTGGTTCTTGGAGCTTCTCATGTATATATGTGATATATGTATCATTTGTTGCATTCCATGCATGCATTTTACTTTTTGTACAAAACATGGTAGGATAGCCATCTTTGGATCATTTGTGGTAGGATGAGCTTCTCTTATATACTTTGATCACTATGATGTGATATATGTGAGATATGTGTATGCTTTGGAAATGTTGATGTGAATGCTATGCTCTTGATGGTATTGTCATATGTTAATGATGAGATAGCTTCCTTTTTGTGAAAATGCTAAAAATACTTTGCTCATGAGTAGATTCTTTTTCATGCTCAATTTGAGCTCAAATGCATATATCATGCTTAGTTTGTGCTTGAGTATCATGCTCTTTTCGCTTGGGGTCAAAGACCCATTTGTCATGGTGAATGTTTAGCCCATATGTTCACTTGTGGAGGAGCATAAGCTTCTTTTTGCCGCAAAGGCATTTCATGTACCATGCTGAATTTTGCAAATGAAATTTAGTCTATGAATTGCCTTATGCTTGAAAAATATGCTCATAATCATGTCCTTATGCTTTGATGTATATATCTTGGGTCCTAACCGTTGCATGTTGTCTACCATGAGAAGTCTCAAATTTGAAGTAGATACATGGCTCAGTGGCTTTGACATGACATATAGTAGCTTATGGGTGTTTGCTATGATCTTGTGATAGAACTTGTGATCTTGTATGAGTTTTGGGTGATCTAGTTCATTTTTGCTCAAATTGCTATGGATAGGGCTTTGCTCTTGAGATGAATGTTTCTTTGTGAAAATTACTTAAAAATGCTTTTGGCCATGTCACATGTATCTATGTCTCTACTTTGATGATGGAATGCGCTAACTACACCATGTCTACTTTGCTTGCTCTATGTCTCATTTGTAGCATTTTGTTGTGCTCTTTATATATCTGAGAAGCTTGGTAGATTGTCTATGCTTTGACATGCTTTTGTGCATTTTCATGATAACAAGGGGGAGAGTTTCATGATAGCTTGATTCATGCATTGTCAACAAGGGGGAGAGTTTGTGGAGAAAAATGGTAAGTTTGCATGTGGGGAGAAAAATTGAGAAAAGATTGCATTTGCTCAGGGGGAGTTTGCATTTGTGCAGGGGGAGCTCCTTTGGTTTGCCTGAGTTTTGTGTGTTGTGGTGTGCTCTTTGTGGAGCTTTGTTTGTCTCGGCTGTGTTGAGCTGTTGCCCTTGCCTTAGGGGGCCAAGACTTGGTCCGGCTAGTGATCTTGTTTCCGCTTGTTCTTTGGCTTTAGATCACTTGTTGGAGGTTTGTGTTCATGGTTGTTTTCTTTTCTTTTTTCCTGTGTTGGTTACTATGGGTGTTGTCAATGCACTCATCAAGGGGGAGATTGAGGACCAGGTGTGTCCGAAGACCAGTGGAGGGTCACTCCTTAGTGATGAGTGATCGACATCGTGGTGTGGACTGATGCTTGGCTCAGTGTGCAGGTACAGGTTGCGGCTTGACTCGTGTTAGTGCAGGTGAAGAACAAGTGCGAAAGGCCTATGCTGTGGTGGCCTCCGGATGATGGAGAGGCAAGTAGGCTTGGTTCGATGGACCCGGTGGCCGATGGGGTCAAGTGCGAGCCGTGCGGTGCAAGAGGAGCAAGTTGAAGTCATGGACATGGGTTGGTGCAAGGTAGCGGTTCGAGGCCGAAGCTCGCATGCGGGGTTTGGTGGTTTGCCCACAAAACCATCGGAGGATGGTTTCTTGGTTTGGGCCTCAAAACCAAGGCCGAAGGCCCAACGCGACGGAGACGGTGATCCGGGAGCGTCGGGAAGCTTCGAGGTGGGGGGCACGTGGCGTGATCGCGGGGCTTGCGTCGAGGCTAAGCAAGTCCGCGGTGGAAGCGTGTCCGCTCGATGGGAATATCCGAAGACTTGACCAAAATGCCCCTGAGGGGGTGTATCTTAAGTTTAAGTTGTAGGGGTAGCGTGGTCATTTGCCTCATCCAGTGAACTTCATATATATAGCGGAGAGGTGAATGGCATCTCTCTCTGGCTCTGGACTCGCTGTGGACTGCTTCTTTCCCAGTATTTCGTTAGGCTAGACTCTTGTACAGACTCTGACCTCTGGATGTATGGAAGCATTCAGCGTTGTGTTGATTTCCCTCTCTTAGCTCTTTGTGATTTTCGTGTCATTTTCGGAGCTATTTTTGGGTGTTTTGTTTTTCGCTCGATTTGTTGATTTGATGGCGTTTTTCTTCGGATTTCTTTGAGAGGATCATGGGTGGATGCCTTGTGCATCTTAAGGTGTGATCTTGACCCCTCAAACGTCGGGAAATCCCTTCGATCTACGAGTTCTTAGAGGTTGTTCATGTGATCAGTGATTCCCGGTGTTTTAGTGAGTTAGAGGTTGAGATTTTTGGGCTATAGCTTCACCTAGTGACGCTTCTCATCTCCCCCAAATCTTGTCTCAAGAGCTCGAGTGGTTTGGGAGATCCGGTGATGGATAGGAGGAGTTGACCTCGCGAACTGGCCGTTTCTATTTCTGTCCGCAACGGGCGGACAGTCTACACGGCATTGGCAGACAGTCCGCGCGCTGCCTGACAGCTCTGCAGTTCTTCATGTTCTTCGTGTGTTCTTGCGTGCTCGTGTTTCGATCCGTTGCCTCTGGTGTTTTTGGTTGCACGGAGTTTGCGGACGGTCCGTACTCGAGTGCTGGACGGTCTGTGAAGGGCCGGACAGTCCGCGGGTCCCTCGCAGACAATCCGATTTTTCGGGGTGCGTCTCTGGTGGTTCTGGTGCTATTTTCAGACAGGCCGCGGCAGCCGTGCGGACAGTCCACCCCAGCCTGGCGGACAGTCCGCCCGTACTGCCCGAACGGTCCGCGCTTAGCCTGTACAGATTTGGCTAATTGCTTGATTCTTGTTTAGTGCTTCCGCTCTTTGATTCGTGGCTTGTCTCTAGGACTTGTAGGCTTGTGTGTGCCTAGTAGAGCTTCTTTGGTGTGTGTGAGTGATCAGAGTGGCAATCTGGGTATAGGCCGAGTTCATCCTTCGGGAAGAATTTATATCGGCTCCCATTCACTCTCCCCTCTCTGGTCTCCTATTCGGTCCTTCAGCGTCCAGTACAATCTGCCCTTTGAGTAAAATAGGGAGACCAAACACCAAGATCATTCACTATTCTTAAAAAGACGGGCCTTCTCATCCGAAATCTTGTACGAAACATTGCATCAGAATAGAGAGGATTTTCACCAAAATAATCAGCCATAAGCTGTGCATGAGCTCCTTCATGATTCCTGTTGATGTACCTTCGAGTCCTAGATGAACCAGCTTCCATTTTGGCTTTCATCTTTGCTTCAATCCGAAGACCAAAAGATTGAAGGACATTTTGTTGGGCTATGAACTCTTCTTGGGGATATATGTCAGCTGGGTCTATGGAATCATCAGACTCATCTGACATGTTTGGTGGAGATAAGGGAAGATAGGAATACAGAGGAAGAAGGATATGGAATAGAGTTCTGGACTGTTTGGAATAGATAGAGTAGGTGAAGAAGAGAGTAATATATATAGATATATCCTGCATAAAAGTTTGGCTTGGGTGTAACTATTTTTTTGGTAGTGTATGTTGACTGACTCATTATTAATTGACCACCTAGTAATCTAACTACCTGGTAATCAGACTAATGTTGACTACCTAGTAATGTTGACTGCCTAGTAATTTGATTGCCTAGTAAATATCTAGAGTGCATTCAAACTACATACTGTCCGCCTAGTAATTATCAAAGAGACAAAATACCTGGTCTTCCTTAATTAGTGTGGCTATGCTCATCAGAGTCTTGTATGACTCCAGCAAGACAACCTCCTTTCTAAGCCTTGCTTCCTGTAAGGAATCGGATGCCCGTAGCCTAAGAGGGGGAGGGGGTTAATTAGGCAACTTAAAAACTTATCCTATGGCTTATCACTATTTGCATCAATGATAAACTAGGACATACTATCTAGATGTGCATCTGAGGTTGTTCTAGTGTGAAACTCCCATCCCAAAACAAGTTTTGCATCCTATAGCCAATCCTAGCAAGATACTACTCTAGGAAAGTAAAGGCACACAAGGATTGCAAGAATGTAATGCGGAAACGTAAAGGGGGATGAGAGGAAGCAAACTCTTGACACGTGATTTATCCCGTGGTATCGGTAGGCACTAAGCCACCCCTAGTCCACGTTGTTGAAGCACTCTACACAAGAGTATTGCTTCCCGGTCACCAAGTCTCTCCCAAGAGCATCACTTGACTTACCACGGAGGCTCGCCACGAAGGCACTCGTCAAGCTCCCTTGGTCACCTTGATGCCGCCTCCACTAAGGAGCTTCTCCACCAAGGGAAGGGGGTCTCCACGTCCCCCGTACAAAGTGTCCTCGCCGCTCCACACTAAGACAGAGGGTCGAAGACGTTTGCCGGAGAGCCACCTAGGCTCCAAGGCTTCCGGCGCACCTCGTACAACTTGATCCAATCGAGAATCACCTCACAAGGTAGGCACACCTTGTACTCACTCAACTCTAAGCTAAGCCTAGCACTAAGCACACACACACAAAGCATATGCAAGTCTATGGATGAGCAATTTAGCACTTGGATGGATTGGATATGATCTTCAATGTGTCTTGAACTCCTCTGCACTTCCACACAATCCAGCAACTCCAAATGATGGGGTGGAAGGGGTATAAATAGGCCAAGGCATCAAACTAGCCGTTGGGCCAAAGCTCCTGGAAATGGTACCATCGGATGATCCGACGCTGTCCATTTTCCTGACGTCGGTTCATCCGGTGCTACTGACCGTTGCCTTCCACCACACTTAGCCGTTGAATCCTGCTGACGTCATTCATCCGACGCTTCAACCGACGCACCGTCGGTTCATCCGGTGCTTAAGGAAATCTTCTCCGGGCGTCTCTGTTAGCTAAAACGCTGCCGCCGGATGAACCGCTGCTTGACTCCTTTTGACCGTCGGTTCATCCGGTGCTGAAGGGCTTTGCTCCCGGACCTCTCGGTTAGCTGATTCGATGCCATCGGATGAACCGCTGCTCAGCCATCGGTTCATCCGGTGCTACTGATTTCTGCAGGCTGGGTCTCTTGATTCATCCGGCGCAACTAGAAAAGGGGGCGTCGGTTGATCCGGTGAACATAATGTTGACTCGAGTCTTCACGCAGTGTACCGCTTCATCCTTTGATTGCACCGACGCTTGTTCCCAAGGTACCGTCGGTTCATCCGACGGTGTCAATTTCCTTCCTTTTCTTCGCGTCTTCAACTTGTCATTGCTTCAACTTAACATACTTAACATGCCATCACTTGTAGCCTCAAAATATATATGAAGTCCTCATTTTTTCTATGAGTAACTTAACATATGCATGGTATGTTAACTTGGACATGGTATGTTAACTTGGTAATATCCATGGGACCTAAGAATGCCTACAAGGACATGCTAGACAATGTGGTTAGTCCCATTGCTTGTGTTAGCATGAATCACCAAAATCAACTCGAACAAATGGCAAAAGAGGCCATGTTCGCTACACTTCCTCAACCTTTGCATCAGAAACACGCTGTTGAGTCTCGATAAAATCTTCATGACGTTTGGTAGCTGCAGCTTGAATGTCCATGTACGTCTTCATATCTTGATCCAATCCAGTGTCTTGGGCTTTGCCTTTTCCTTTGCCCATTCGTTGTTTCTTAGCTTGTTTCGTCCCTATCGGACGTGCCATTTCACTTGTATCTTCAGGCTCTTTCATGCTATCTCCCATTTCCCCCTCATCATCTAGCTTCCTTTTGTTTGAATTCTCAAGATCATCTTTAATTGCAATCCACTTGGGTTCGTCCTTCAAAATCTTCCAGCAATGCATAACAGTGAATGTACCTTCTTTGTAATCATCTAAATAAAATTGCAGAGCCATTTCTCTCAACTGATCCTGCGATTGACCGCTAGAAAAAACTGAGTTAGCCTTCTTCCAAGACCCACAGAAAAAGCCGACCCATCTTTTGATCTTTTGCCATCTATCACGGAGATGCTTCACTTTCCTTTTCCGATTAGGAGGGGTGGTATTGTTATAGTCTGCATGCACATCTCCCCAATACTGATCATTTTTCTTACCATTCCCATTGATCGGGTCATTTGAATTAAACATCCAGGCACTCACCTAAATAAAATTTGCATGTTTAGTAACTGATTGATCTTTGTACAATCATATCACGGGACTACTGCACTATATGGACTTACCAATCTCACATCTTCATCTGGTGTCCATGACAGACGCTTCTCTTTCCTAGCCTCTTCTCCATCATCAATGCTAATCACAGTTTTCCCTTTTGAACCTGATGCATCACGTTGACTGATTGGATCAGAATGTGCTGTCAAGAATGAATTCACGCCATTTTGGAGAAGGCTTTGAAACCCACCGGGTGCACTACAATTTATATAGAGACAAAATCAGACATAAGTACTTCTGATGATCTGTCTTACCAAACACATATTAATATACCCCGCTAAGACAAGGTTGAGGAAGCACAAAAAAATCTTACCACTGTAATGAATTTGTAGATGCATCCACACCCCCGTAGCCATTTGGCATGGGTATAGTGCCCATCCAAGCTGCATTCGGGGGAAAAAATAAGTTGGTTTGTGGCTGTTGAGCAGTCCACCAACCTGTATGAAAGCCAAAATAATATTCCAACAAAGACAGTATAAGAACTTCCAGCAAAGTATAAAATCCTAAGTACATCATTCAGCTCAGTAAAACAACTCAAGTGCTAAATAATCCAATCTTGCAAAAGTGGTATAAATCAAACGACATGCATAGATTTCCCTACTTAAAAGACCATCGTGGGGTCAGTGGATTTACCTGGAGGCGCAGCCATGGTTTGACCTGATGGTGGGAAGGGAACGTTGGGATTCCCTACAGCGTCCAACCGTGGAACAAAAGCTGGAGCTTGATTCGTTGGAGGAGCGACCTCCCGCTTGGATCGGGTTCTCATCACTAGCAGGGATTTGGAGATTAGGACTGCTAGGTTTTCGAGAGGCTGAGAGGGAAGAAACTGTTAATAGATTGAGAGAGGCTTCTGGGAAAGAGGACGGGAGGCATTTGGCACGCGCACGCCATGAGGAGAAGGATTTGGCGCGCGATTGCTGCGGGAAGGCAGAGATTTGGCGCGGGGAAGATGCACTGCACGAGAAAAAATTGGGAAGGGAGGCGCGAGGGAGCAGCCGATCTGTTCGGCCGAGAAAACGCGTGGTGTAGCGGCAGCTTGGTCGATTGCGCATCGATAGATGGTGCGTTACTCACCTCGTTTTCATCTATCGGCTCTCGCCAGGTTAGTAGATAGCTGCGTTCTCTCTTTTCATTTAATCCCTTCCACGTAGGACGGACTGAGGACATGGATTTCCTGTAGAAAGTTTGTAGGCAACCATTATGGCTGCCCTAAGGGCACCCGAAATGGTTATAGAGAGCAACCCCTTTGTAAGGTGTTCACATCAACCGTAGATAGTATTTATAGACAAGTCACCCAACAGATTTTACTGTAGCATTTAATTTCTTTCTTTAATAAAGTGGTCCCACATGTAGGATTCCTTTTCTTCCCCATCTCCTTGGTTTCTTCCCCATCTCTCCTTCCCGGCATGGCTTACACAGGCAGCTACGCCTCGAGCCATGGTCGGCTCCGTCCGCCTGCACGTAGGCCGGCGGCCGGCCGAGCACCACCATCAGCGGATCCTGCGGCGGCAGCGGCGTCTGCTTGAAATCGCGGCCGGTCCTCGCCCCGCGCCGGAGGCCGAGCCGAGCACCACCACCGGCGGATCCGGCAGCAGCGTCGTCTGCTTGAAATCACGGTCGGCCCTCACCGCTGCGCCTGAGCATGCTGCCCGCCGCCGCCCGCATCTGCCGGCGCCCTCCGCCCCCGCCCAGGCAACGCGTCGGCCCCGCCTCCCCCGACCTCTTCGCCTGTTCCGGCGCCCGAGCACTTGCCTAGGGTCGTTGTTCAGCCCGCGGCGGCGCGCCCTCGTCTCACCCCACACCTTCGGCCTCCCCACATCTAGCTCGGCCCGTGCCGCCGGTCACCCCGTGCCCAAGCGGACCCGTGAAGGCAAGGCAGGAGTGCAGGTGCAGCACCGTGAGGCAGAGAGAAGGAGGCGTGGGCCTGTGGCGGGACCCGCTCGGTACCGGGAGTCTTTTACCTACATGCCATTAAAAAAGTTGCAGGTTACGCATATGCCACAAAAAAGTTTCCACACACCTGTGTGCCATGAGCTCAACTTTTGTTTACCCGTGTGCCATTCCGTCCATGTTCTGAGCTAACGGTGTCAAACTAATGAGTGAAATGACCCTTTTACCCCTGTGGGCCCCACCAATCTTCCTCCTCCCCCTTCTCCTTTTTGTCGTTGCCGGCATTCACACTGCGCACGCGTCGCCGCGCCACCTTGGGCCTCGGGCCGTCCGTCCGCGGCTGCATCGGAGACCTGCCCCGCATCGCGCTTTCTGTGTCGCCGCGCCGCCGTCCGGGACCTGGGACGCAACACCGCCGCCGACCTCGACGACTTCTGGGCCGCCGCGCCACGTCTCTACGACTTCTCCCAGCAGCAGCAGCCGGAGGAGGAGCGGCTGCTCACGCGCCCGCGGTCGCCACCTGTCGACGCGCGGCGTTCGACTCCACTGAAGCCCGAGCCGTGCAGCAGCCCCGGCCCCATCATCCTGCTAAAGCGTCGGTCCCCGCGGCCGCCGTCGTCTCCCCCGGCATCGCGGCGCTCGGTTCGCCAGAGTCGTCGTGCAACCCGTCGTGCCTCCTCACCCTGCAGCACGAGGGGTCGTCCTCGTGTTCGCCGTCATGCCAAGAAGACCCCCAGGGCGCGAGGCGGAGAGCAAGACCGCCACTGTTCCTGCTCCCGAGCTCGGCTCCCTGAGCGGCACGGTCGATCGGTGGACGGCGTGGCAGTACGCGGCGGGGGAGGCGACACTGCTGAACATCCTGCGCGCGCGGCGCCAGCGTCGGCAAGCCCGCGCCGCACTCCGAGCTGCGGGCGCAGGCACGCCGGCACATCAGGGACACCGGCCTCCTCGACCACCTCCTCCGCTACGTCGCCGACAAGGTCCCGGCCTGCAGCAGCGAGCGGGTGCGCCACTGGTACAACCCCGCCGGTGGCCTGGAGTACTGGCTGGAGGCGGCCGAGCGCCTGGCCTGGCCGCGCAGGCGCGTCGGCCGCTACGCCTGGCCGCATGGGGTGGCGCCGGCCGCTGCGCCTGGCCTGGCCGCGCGGGTACGCCGGCCCCTGCGCTGGCCGCACAGGCACGCCGACGAGGAGGTGCCGCCGGATCTGGCCGGCGGCGGCAGCGGGGGGAGTTCCGGAGTGGGCGCCAGGGAGAAGAGGATCGAGACAGGGAGGAAGAGGAACCATAGGGGATGGAGTAGACATGTTCGCTTGGCTGGTTGCTGGTGGCTGGTGCTGATTTGTTCTGAGAGAAAAGTACTGCTGGCTGGTTGCTGGTGGCTGGTTTTTTCTGAGAGAAAAGTACTGCTGGCTGGTGGCTGATAAGCCAGACGAACAGGACGGTAAATGGCAGGGGCAAAATAGTCATTTGCATACATGGGTCCCGCAAGTCAGGTCATTGGAACTGTTCAATTTTAACAGAAGACAGATGAAATGGCACAGTCGTAAACAAAAGTTGAGCTCATGGCACACAGGTGTTCGGAAACTTTTTTGTGCTATGTACGTAACCAGCAACTTTTTTAATGACATGTAGGTAAAAGAGTCCGGTACCGGGGCGCGCTGGCGAGAGCCGCTAGACGTAGCGACACTTTCTTCTCTTTTCTCCTTTCTCTTTCCTACGTGTTGCCTTGTAGAGAGTTTGTTGGCAACTACTGCGGCTGCCCTAAGTTCTCGTATTAGCTAATTGAAAGATGTGTTCCCTGCTTGGTTTGCTAGGTTCCAAGTAAATGCATGTGCATTGGAACAAGAAAAATTGCATCAATTGATCATTTGATTGACTTCATGCTTTCTCCATACACTTTCTTTTTAATTGTGTGAGTGTTAGCTATAACTAGTTGAGCCTCGACTACGATATAAAAGAACACTTTTTTTGATAAATTTTGAAAGCTAAAAACACTTATTTTGACTGGTGACCAAGAGAAATGTACACAAGACCACGAGAAATTTTTTTAAAAAGCTCTGAAGAAATCAAAGTCACTCCCAAAACCTTAATTTTCGCAGAGCATACTTGGAAGCCGGAGGCTTTTAAACTACAGCGACGACCTACGTACGTCCAAGTTAAGGACTCGCCAAACAGTCGGCAAGCACACCTGGAGCACGCGGTCGGCACAGCTCCCTGGAAAGTGACATCGGCGACGAATCGACTATATGCCAGCGACGGGCCGCGCCGGTGGTCGTCATGCACGCAGCCACTTGCCGCTCCCTAGCCATGGCCGCGCCAGCCCGGCTACTACGCGCGCGCGTGGTGTGGTCGCCACCGCACGCGTCGGCCTCGCCGCGCGTCGCCGTCGAAGCGCTCGCCGGCCAGCAGGTAGATGCGGCGCCCGCAGAGCAGGGCGGCGCGCGGCCGGCCGGCTGGGCCGCGTCTCCGTCGCGTAGTACGTGCTTGCATTGGTGCTTAATTTGCAGGTTAGCTAGTCCAGGACCGACAGTTACTCCTGCCACCTGCCTAATGGGTTCACCGTACGTCGACGTCGAGACGAAAGTTACCGTTTGTTCCCTCCTGTACCGACACTATATTTCTCGGTCACTACTCGGTAAAAATAAGAATAAAAAGGGAATGGAAACCCCACTGGATCAGCAGGGAGCAGAACTGTTATGGCTTAATTAGTCGCCTTAGCTTGTTAGGATCTGACGTGTGCATATGCAGATATGGGATCCTAGGGGTACGGCGATGTACTCGCCTTCTGCACTGGATCAATGAGTTGAACAGGTAATTAAATTGCTGTACGATTCATATCGCATATACGTACAATTCGATCTCACCAATGTTGGAGGATGCTTTCACGATTATTGTTGGCGTGGCACAGTCAGCAAGCTTGGAGCATGCACCGTACGTTAATCATGGCTTCAACTTTGTCCCCGGTATCAGAAACAGTGGCAGAGCTAGTTGTTACACACGGCCTATCAATAATTGCATTGTTTGATGGATCTTTTGAGTTTAGGCCCTATTTTGTTTGGAGGGACTTATAATATATAAGCTCCTGCAAATAAGATTCTTTTGAACCAAACATGAGGAGTTTATATATAGTGTAAGTATTTTCATAAAGATCCCATAAGTCCATATGTAAGCCCCTTGAAGAGGGTTTTGAGACTTCTTTGCTGGTGCAAGACTCATTTATTACATTTTTAGCCTCTTTTAGCCCTTAATTCAAACACCTCTATGTGTGGGTTTATGGAGCTTATAATAAGTGCCTCCAAACCAAACAGGTTCTTAGTTCAACTATATGTTTTTCATTGATGTATGCAGCTTCTATGGACTATTTTACGGTGCACCATACCACCATGTGGTGGTGGTATAGGGTATAAATCTTTTTTTGAAATGGATAAATATGTAATTATAAAAAATATGTTATTTTGGGTACTACGGTTGCACCATACCACCATGTGGTGGTGGTATAGGGTATAAATCTTTTTTTTGAAATGGATAAATATGTAATTATAAAAAATATGTTATTTTGGGTACTACGGTTTTTTCCTTGAATGTCGTTTTTCCACGCACGGCGTTTTTCACTTTTTGACTGAGATAAATTTTCCAATACAACCTCTATATCACTAATGTATACCACCTATATATACCACGAGTCCAAGTGTTAGTGGTACACAAAATTAATCTCAACCGTCAAATCTTTTCATAGTAGTTCTTTTCAAACAGTGGTATAGAGTAGTATGGTGCACCATAAAAGGGCCCGCTTCTATTATTATATCGCTATTAGCTAGGAGCTTGGTGCTATATATCTATACCTAGAGTCTCAACAGATAGATGTCAAATATAGGTCTACTACTAGGAGCGGTACATTGTTCAAAATGGAGCCATTCTAGAAGATGGGTTAGCTAGGGCCTGCTAGGAGGCCGGGGCCATATGCTATCGATCGATCCCTAGTGGTCATGCGGGGCAGATCTTGGCTGGATCACACTTCACTTCACGTTGAGAAACTGAGAGGTGTATGTGGTATATACCCGGGAGTTTTTGTCAAACCGGCCGGGTCGAGCTCACGGCGCCGGTCGTGTCACGTCCAGCTCCGAGCGTGGGACCCGGCGACCTGAAGAGGCTGCTGGCAAACACCTAGTCCGCGAATCAAATCCATTGGAGGCAAGCTAGGTGTCATTGTTCGATCACTGTTCGCAGCACATCTTGATTCCTGCCGGCTGGCGTCGTACGAAAACTGATGGAATAAGCTCTCCTAATCATGATGATAACGTCCTGTTAATCTCGATGTGATACGACGGCTTTGCGCCGCTACAGTACTTCCATATAGCCATGCCATGTCGTATAGCTATAGCATCATCATGTGTCTACTATATATATCAATTGATTATCAGTAGGGAGGCTATACTTTTGTTAATTAGCAGTGAAAATATACACATGTGCTATGATCGTGCAGTTCAGCTTCTTTTATTCGGCTTCATCTTCTGCATATAATATTTTTCTCGATCTCACAACAAATACCGCCGCATACAGTATTTTCTTTTCACAACAAATGTGCCGAACATAACTTGCACATAATTTTAGTTATTTACATGTGGTTTAGGGTTAATTAGGACGTACTCCCTCCGGTTTGGTAAAGAAAGTCGTTTAGTACAGCGACACGGTCTCCAAAGTACAACTTTGACTTCTTATTTTTATAAAAATAATTATTAAAAACTAACATATGTATACTTTTGTGAAAGTATTTTACAAGACAAATCTACTCATGTAGTTTTCACATTTCCAAACTCAATAACTTAAAAGTTATTCATGATTTATATTCCCGATGTTTGACTCAAACCTTGTCTAAAACGACTTTTTTACCAAACCGGAGGGAGTAAGTGTACACTGTACTGTGCACACACCTGTCTCTGTCCCCAGTAGTGACAGAGAGGCATGCAATGACTCTGAAAGCGACTGTCGGCACGCCCTCCGTCCGCCACCTGCACAGCATCGATCGAGCCAATGCAATTTGCACTGACGCCTCGCGTATGTGTCCACAAAATTAATGCGCTGCCCCCACGCACAGCTCCTCCTTGTTCGTTCTTACTAATTTTGACAAGCTGGTGATTCTTACTAATTTCGACAAAAGTCCAAAACACTTGAAGAAGAATCTTTGCATGCATGGACAATTTTGTGTGTGTACGTACGCAGTAGTAATTCGTGTGGTCAAAGTAATAGGGCGAGAGGCGCAGAAGATCTAGCTAGGTACGTGCAATTTTATGGCGCGACGGCTTGCTGCCTCCCGAGCGGCTTGCAAGTTGCGACCAAGACGGTGTCGCAGAAATTACGTCATAATTAAGATGTTTTTGTCACTGATTATATATGGTAGAAAATACGTACTATTCTACCGCGTCACCACACACATATAGTTGTTGATGTTTTCAACAAAAATCTATATAGTGGAAGTGTGGAACCCTAGTATATACTTCATTCATATGTTGAGTCCGGATCCGAAAACTCTCGAACCCTAGTAGTGAACGGATTTCACCGATCATTGGAGACGGAGTCTAGATCAAACTCTTGTTAGCTAGAATCTCATGGTCTTTGAACCGGTCCTAGATCGCCGTGGACTCGATCGCTCCAAACAGTTCGTCCTTTCGTTCTCTACTGGTTATTAGCTTGCTCAGTCTTCTACCTCAACAAATGGCTAGTATAGTGTACATAGCTACATGAATGATGTTTTGTATGCACTATACATACATATGTACGTACTTACTCCCTCCATTCCTATTTATAAGACACGATGTGATATGACACGGTCTTCCAAATTAGACTTTGACCATTTATTTATCTTACACTATATTGTTTATAATTATAAACTTATAATCATTGGAAAGTTTTGTAGGATCGATGGCCTATAGAAGGGGGTTTGAATATGTGTCTTCTTCAAATTTCTAGAACAAGAAGTAAACCTTAACCTATATCTCTAGTATTGCCCATCTAAAAAGGTTTCTTCCTACCAACTAAGCACACTAACAACAAAATTCCTTAGCAAGATTCACACTAACAAGAGAAAAGCACCATAGTCAAGATATGCAACAAGCAAAGCAAACTAAAGGGAAACAAGAGCAAAGGAACTTAAGAGCTGAAAGTAAATGCGGAATTAAGTGCAAGAAGGTAGAATGAGTGGACAAGAGGCAATCAAATTTTTTCTCATGGTATCGAGAAGTTGACGCTTCTCCCTAATCCACGTTGGAGCACTCACAAAGAGTTTTGCTCCCCCTCAAGCCACTTAGACTTGAGTGCTCACTAAGAGTACCCGTTCTCCATCTCCAGAATGGTGGGTCTCAATCCATTTACACCAAGAACTTCCCGGGGCTTCCACAATCTCCAAGAGCTCACCAAGAACCCCCAATCACCGAGACCGTCTAGGAGCCGTCAAACTCCAAGAGTAACAAGCTCACACAATTTCACTTGGCCAATGCACTCAGCTATGCCATTGAAAGCACCTTGAAACTCTTGATCACCAAGAAAGAATCCCTCTTGGCTAGGAAGATGAAATCCAAATGATCAAAGCACTAACTCTCCTTCTCCTTGGCTGCAGTAGTTCTTTAGAGTGGCAAAGGCAGCTCAAGAGACGCAGGGAGGTCCAATTTATAGGCCTAGCAAGGGAGGCTAGCCGTTAGAAAAGTTCTCTGAAAAGTAGTACCGTCGGATGAACCGACGGTTCCCCCTACGACAGCGTCAGTTCATCCGGTGTCTCTGTGTCTCGAAATATAGCCGTTGAACTCAAACGCTGTACCAATTCATCCGACGCATGCACCGTCGATGCGTCAGTTTATCCGGTGCTAAAGCAACTTCACTCAAAATGTCTCTGCGTAGAATAACCATAGGCGCCGGATGAACTGCTGGTTGTCTTCCCGAGCGTCGGTTCATCCGGTGCTGAAGCAAGTTCAATCGGTGCGTCTCTGTATGAATTATATGCGTGCGCCGGATGAACCGTTGCTTAGACCGTCACTTCATCCGGTGTTGAAGGCTCTTGACTTGAATCACTACTGTTACCAAACCCTATGTCACCGGATGAACCGATGCTTTTGCTGATACACCGTCGGTTGATCCGGCGGTGCTGATTTCTTCTGAAACTTCCACATTGATCATCTGGTGCAACTAGAAATGATGCCGTCGGATCATCCGACGGTCCCTTTTTCATTTCAACTCATCCAATTCAATCGCCTTTGAGTTTTTCTTCAAGTCTTTTGCTTCTAAAGTGTTTCCATGAGTATCTTGAGCTGCTTAGTGACCAAGGAGCTTGATAGTGCATGAACATAGCATAGCATTTTGCATGATCAAGCTACTAAAGTGTGAACCCCTCTTAATAGTACGGTCAAACACTACAAACTAGCAAATCCAAGTGTTCTTCATCTCCTTGTGACACTTGGAACTAAAAATGTCCTTAGCCTTGTAGTCTTTGTCCATTGATCATCTATAAATTCAAATTGAGGGGTCTCATTTCACTTATCACTTATGACAATAACCCAAGAATAAATCCGCTACAAAACAAATGTTAGTCACAAGTATATGGTTGTCATTTATCACCGAAACACACCCTTACCAAAGGTGCGGTGGGGCCTTGATGCTTACAAGTATATATTTGAGTATAAATCCAATCATGTCAAATTTACATTAAAAAATAATAAATTGATGGGTAAATTATTAATCAAAGATTGTAAAGTTTAAATCTTGATATATGTGCGCGCCTTATAAATAGAAACAAATGAACTCTTTAATTAATTTGCTCCCCAATCCTCTCATCATCTTCCACTGCAATGACTACTAGCTAACTCCAACCCTACCTCCTCCAGCGACCATATTCGGGAACTTCGTCTCCACCGTGACAATCTACCTCCACCTCCTCCCAATGGCGAACAAGTTTGTCATGCACTACCATGTCTTGACTGGGTCATGCATGAAAGATGAACCCATTCTTGTATCATCAACTGGCTCCACTGCACAACACAATCTTGAAAGACTTGGTTGCCATAATCGTGGAACCTGCTGCCGACCCAACCAGCTAAAATATGAGGTGTGCCATCAAGAAGGTTTTCTACAACAAGTCAACAATATGCATATTGGTGCACATCATCTACCTTGTGGCAGAGTTTCATATGCAGCATCAGCAGGGTGACCTCTCAGTACCGAAGCTACCTCAAAGGTGCTCGCTAACACCATGAAAAGCATTAACGACATTACGAAACTAGTGACCAACACTAATCAAGTAGTGAATTGGATCAACTCTAACTCCCTAAGTACCTAACAAACTAAGCTACACTCAGCCTTTGCATTTCGGCAAAATAGGCAAAATCGCCCCCAAACTTTCCACGAGAGGCCAAGTTCGTCTTTGAACTTCTAAAAGGGTCAATATAGTCTCTCAAATCTCATTTTTAGGTCAAATGTGTCCTTGTGCTGATGTGGCGCTGCTTGGTGGCATGAGACCAAATTAAAATGCCTGTTTTGCCCTTGTCTCATGCATAAGCTAGCTAAGATAGGGGCATGGCATCACGTGCCGGGGCAGCGTCCGCTGATGGTAGACATCCGAACATTTTTGTGCCTGCTGTTGATGTGTTGCTCAGCAGAATAAACATATTTCGCCATGTTCCACGGAAGGTCAATCAACATTACGACAATTTTTTTAGATCTTTAAAGGATCATAAAATATTTTTGCAACATATAATAGGTCCTCCCTGTCATTATGCATGAGACAAGGGAAAAGTGAACATTTTACATTCTCGTCTCATGCCATCATGCAACACTACATCAGCACAAGGATGTTTTTGACCAAAAACGAGAGTTGAGAGACTATATTGACCCTTTTAAAAGTTCAAGGATGAACTTGACTCTTTGTTAAAAGTTGGAGGATCAGTTTGGCTATTTTGCCTTCCATTTCCTAGTTAGTGCGATTTAGATATTACTCAATACTCCTGTCCATTGTCAACAGCGAAAAGAAGGGATTATGACCTACTCTTGCCATCGAAAGATCGAATGACCTATTACAACACCAAATCATTGTGCCTTTGGACAACTCCATGAAGCCAAAAAAAAAAATCAAGAAATGCAAACACGCCGATCGAATCCGATGCTGTTTCTCCATCATGCATATGCCATTCTTGTGGAAAAAGTATCTTATCGTGTCCCAAATTGTCTCTTATATACATCTTTCCATCCTGATCACAGTTCAACCGATCGATAATGCGAAAAAAATAAGCCATGCACCGTCGTCCTCGTACCTACCGGTGGTCCAACACGACAACCATTGAGAACACAGCAGCTCGACGAGGTCACAACTTGCCCAGCTGCAGGTACAAGCTCTCTCAGCTTGCATTGCGACAAACTCTCTCTCTCTCTCTCTCTCTCTCTCTCTCCTCTTTGAACACATGCAATATGGCAACTTGGATCTAGTTGGCGCAGCCACTTGGATGCGAGGTAGTTAGAGTAGTTATACACTCTGAATACCTACGTACCTGAATACGCAGTTAGTACACTACTTGATATAATTGGGGTCCAAAGCAAGAAATAATCAACATGTCCTGCACTGCACACATTCTCGGTCCAAAACAAACGTCTAATCCACAGGAATACTAAAACCGTGCTGGTACAATAATGTGCCAACAGAAGGATTAACTTCTTAATTAGGACCAACAGAATCATGGCGGCCATGTTAATTAGTCCGGAAAGATGGGCCGCCGGACCACCACGAGCGAAAGTGTGGGTTTTGATTAGTTATATTAACATCCTAATCCAGTTTAGGTAAGCGATTAGTCAATTGATTAGCGAAAGGGTGTGGTGGGACTGTACTATCATATATCACCGGCCGAGCGGGGAATCGGCTGCCCATCGCCGTCGATCGTTGCTTAGCTGATCTCAGAGAGCCTTTGGAGCGAAGCGCGGTCGAGCGGCTGGGGAATGGGGATCTGCCGGATGGAATTGTTAATTCCCCAATTGAATTTCTCGAATCTAATGATGTCAGTGGCGCGCGGAATGGGGTGAGTTAAAAACAATTAGGGGAGCCTAATCCAGAAAGGCACTGCTCCACCACCGTTGATTAGTAATAATTAACCAGTGGAAGCTGGTGCAACGCACTATTCCCCCTTTGCTTGTGTTTAGCGCCGCTAGCTAGCTATCTGCTATATGTGGAAGCTGCTTGCTGGATTTTTCAATTGGTGTATGTCTGTATGTGGAAGCTAGTGGTTAGTGTATGCATGTGCATGTTGTGCTATAAGAGGAAGTACGTATATATGTATGCTGCTGGTCAAAATCACTTTGCCAGTTATATTTATATTATTATTGTATATGATGGGGACATTCGAATTGATTTATTAGGCATAGTGATTGTCGATTTGACATTCATGAGAAAAGTACCCCATTTCGAGAAGAAACAACCCTTTTCTTGACTGTTTTCTTTACCATGTTACGTTAAGTAAGATACACATATATAACCTCCTAGCTAGGAGCCTGGGTAGGTCTGTGTAATGTCTAATTCAACATATACTCCATCCGTTCTTAAATATATGACGTTTAGGACAAATAGTTTAGTTCAAAATAAACTAATTTTATTGTCCTAAACGTCATATATTTAAGGACAGAGGGAGTATATCATATTCTGTTTGGAATTAGAGGGTGTATATCTCTATTTGTTAGGGCAAGACATTGACTGATTATTAGTGTGTATATTGATATGTTTTTTTATGTAAAATTGTAATTAAATGCAAGAAAAAATTTTAATACAAATATGATGTCATCAATTAATTGTCAAAATATAGTCTCAAATTTATGGAGTAGTAATCGAACGCTCTTGCTGCTCTTAAGCTTGTTAGCGATGAAAATGGACGGGTTAAATCCCGCCCCGACCCGCCCTGTGTTCTACATTTGACCCGGCCGTTTTCGCATTCTCGGAAAAATCCGGAAACGGGGCGGATACCGGGTCGGGCCCGTTCGGGAGCGGGGCGGAAACGGGGAAGCGTCCACCCCGCTCGTATCCTCGGGATCCCGTAAACAGCCGGAAATATCCCGTATTTGACCCGGATGCATTTAACTCGGACAAAGGCCAAAACCATACACATAAGGTGTAACACCCCGGATTTTCGGTGAGGAAAACCCGAGTCCCTGTACCTTTGCGATAGTCCCGGGATCAGTGGCTATCGCGTACAGATCTCATCACAGAAGGTAAATCACAACCATACATCGCATCACACAAATTTTAGTACATAATTTATTACATGTCCATAATGGAGTACAACATTACAAGCCTCTTGGCTGAATCAGAGTGAAATTCTACGCAGCGGTAGCTAGCATCTCAGAAGGGTCTCCATCTTTTATTCTTCACGCCCACAGGCATCCTTGAGCGCAGCGACGCATCCCTTAGTCGTACCATCCGTCGGCGTTGTTGTCGAAGTCGGACTCGTACCCTGCACACCCAAAGTCTATCCCCAAGGAGTGGGATAGGTTCACGACACCGACTGTATGCAGCTTTAAGTGGCCTATCTTCTAAAGGGTAAGAAAAGAGACAAGGTAGAAGCTTGGGTTTCCTATGCAGCAGCAGCAAAGTATAACAGAAAACATCTCCATATAAGTCTCAAACCATACTCTCAAACACAGCTCGGAACCACCTGGTACTCCAGGGCCCCGTCTCCACAACCTATCTCCATCTAGGGTCGATGCGAGAACTTCCTCTCCTCGCACCTCAATGATTGCAATCGGATCCGCGAGGTAGAGGGAGCCACTCTCCTCTCCCCGACTGCAACCACGGCTCACCACACTCTCAACTACAGGGGGAGGTAGAAATCCCAAAACATGAGAACAAAGCTATCAGGGGACATGTCCATGACCGAGGACGCGGCTATACGTATAGATCTAGACTCTGCAGAGCGTGTACACCTGTACCCAACTCGGGATGGCACCCGGCGGTGATCAGCCAACCGAGCCCACCCTACCGTGCGAACTCTCGGTAGTTACGGTCCCATCCTGCATCCGGCCCTCAAAACGATTCCCCCCTCGGAAGGAATTGCACCGGAACTGTGAAATGCTCCCGTTTGGCCACACGGGAGTCGCTCTGAGAGGGTGGTCTCACTCCCACCTCTCCCCCACTGATACCCCGCTATCCTGCTGGCAGGTATGGTTCCGCACTTGCCGAGCTCAACTCGGCCCTAACCCCACTCTCGGTGAGGTGGTGTGTACGTAAAGGTCCCGTGAAAAGGTCTGTCCACTCGGTTTCAGACCGGGGCGAGCTCATGTCCTCCAAACGTCAGTAAAACCCCAACACCTGTGCTCCGAAAACCGTACAAGCGGGAATGCACTGAGGAGTGCACCCCCATCCCCGATCCCAGATCGGTTGTTTCGAGCTCACCCCCGCCAAAGTACCCAAAACGCCTTCTCCTGCCGGTTTTTCCCCACTCACGCCAAGAACCACTATCCCCATCCCAACACATGCATCGCGAAGCTCAGCGTATATACACGCTTATATATAACAGTAGTAGTAGGGCAATCAAGGACAGGATAATAAAAGAAGGCAGTGCAAGGTTCATCAACATGCATTTAAAGTAAAGCGCTAGCATACTACATAGCAATGCCTATTAGGAATTTCAGAATCAGTCGGGCGTGAACACCTGCGTGCGAGTAGTCGTCGACGGCGTAGTCGTCGGTGTAGTCGATCTCCGAGCTCAGCTCCCCGGCTCTAGCTGCTCCTATTGACGCGTAAATAAAATAAAGGCGGGTCCTATTGCAATTAACTCCAAATGAACAACAATTAAGAGCCAAAAGAGAGCGAACACTAGCCTAGCACGGAGTTTATAATTTTAGAAGAGCTTTGGAAAAGGTTTTATATTTTTCAGAGTTGAAATGGATTTTCTAGGATTTTCCAAAGGCAAAATACATTTTCTGAAATTAAAATACGCATTCACAATAACACTAACTATAAGCTATCTATAGGCTAACTCTAACTGACTCTAAGCTAACTATAGGCTGGCTGCAGGCTAGCTCTAGGTGCTCACGTGGCGGCCACATAGGCGGCTTACAGCCAGCTCTTGTCCATGCGGCAGCCCACATGGCTGCTGGGGTGGCAGCCACAAATGATCCGGCCGGGATCTGGTGCGAACAGGGCTGTGTAGGCAGCGGTGTGGTGGAAAGACCATTGGCCGGGCGCACGAGATCCCTGGGATCGGCGATGGCCAGCGGCCGGTGTAGACATCGGTGTGGCAAGGAGCGGGTTGGCTCGGTGCATGGGATCCGGCGGATCCGGCGCGGGCAGGTCAGCGTGTAGGCGTGCATGTGCAGCTGACCCTCCTGGGATTTGGCGTGGGCGCTAGGTGTTCGACGGTATGCTCCAGAGGAGCCGCGGGCGGAAAGGAGGCTCACCGGCGGCGAGGTTGGTCGGTGGCTCGACCACACGCGACACGGCGCGGCTCAGGTAAACCTAGGGATCCGTTTGTGCAAAGAAAAAGGGTGGCTTGGGCCGGGATCTCGGCCCGGCGACGTCGAGGCGGCGCTCGGTGCGGCGGACGGACCAGTGGTCCACGGCGGCGAGGCTGGGGTGCCGACGCCGGTGGGGTTGTGCGCGTCTGTGTGTGCGCGCAGACACGTGCTCGTGAACTAAGTGCCAGGGAGACGTGCAGCGGCCGCAAAGCGACGGCTTGGTGCGGCTATGTGCCGGCGAGCGCCGGTGGTTCGGCCACGGCGGCGAGAGCAGAGCGAGGCGGCAAAGAGAAGGTCGGCGGCGTGGTTGCGTGCGGCGCCGGCGCCTCTCGCTCGCGAGTGCGTGTGCACGCGTGCGTGCGTGCTCGCACGGGCTGGGCAGACAACACAGGGACCTGACCCCTCGAGTGTACGTGTGCGTGCGTGTGCATAACGCCGGCGGTGCAGCCATGGCGGCACGGAACCGACGGCGCGTGCATGGTGACGGAACAGAGAAAGGCGAACAGGATGCAGTGCGACGAAGTGGAGTGACACGACGGCGAGTACTGGGGTGTCTGTGTCGACGTGCTCTCTCACTCGCGCGCGTGCGTGCGGGCGCTGGGTCGGCCAGAGAGAAGCAATGCCGCGACCCGGCAGGTGGGCGCGTGTGCGTCCCGGTCAGGAGCCCCCGCCCCAAAGGACAGAACACTGGTTCCTTGGGTGCGTGCGCGTGCAAGAGCGCGTGCGCCGGCAGCGAAACGCGGCGGCGAGCCAGAGCTCAGCGACACACGACACCAGAACGAAAGGGAAACGACTCGGGCAGCAAGCAAGGGAGCGCGCGCGTCGTCGATGGCAGCGGCACCTGCAAGGCGACCGGCTCGGTTCGATGGCCGGCTCTCAGGCGACGGCGGGTCTGCGCGGCGGCGCGAGCAGGCAGCGGGCAACAAACAAACAGCGAGCTCACAAGGCTCGGTCCAGCCTCGGCTCGAAGGCCGGGTCCACAGCACGGTGATGGGGGGTCGTGGTGCTTATCGGTGCTCCGGACGCGGCGGTCGTGACGGTGGTGAAGGGGGTGCAGCGGAGCAGAAGAAGCAGACAGGGGCAGCTCAGTTTGAGGAAGGGGAACGACGCGGTGAAGAGGAAGCAGGGGTGGCGTCGTCCTTGGCGGGTCTGGCTCCGGCTTCACGGCGACAGCAGCTCCGGCGAACGGCTCCGGCTTCAGGACGTCGGCGTCCTTGGCTCGGGCTGCTCCGGCTTCGCAGCGGCCCACGCACGGGCGGACGGCGACGAAGACGCGCGGCTTCGGCCTCCTCCACGAACTGCCCTTCCCCAGCGGCTCCAACTCCTCCCTTCTTCCTCCCCCTTCTCTCCCCCTCTTCTCCTCTGAATCTGGTGGAGGCGAACAGGGATGGGGGAAAATTTCCCCCAAGGGGCGGCGACACAGGGAGGCCAGGGCGGACGGGCTTCTTATAGGGCGGCGGCCTAGGGTTCCAGGGGCTGCAGGTGAGCGGCGGGGATCCTTGGCTTCCGCGCCCAGGGGCACGCGGCGTGCATCCGGCGGCGTGGGCGAGCGCGGTGCGGGGTCGCGCCGGTCGCTATCGCGACGTCCGCCGCATGCGTCAGCGGGAGGAAGAGAAACAGGGGTGAAGATGGTGGCTGACGCGCGGGGCCCACTTGGCGGTGAAAGAAGAGCAGCAGGGTAGGTGGGAGCTGGGCCGGCTGGCGGCGGTGGGCCGAAAGGCTCGGCGGACCGTGGGGTGAGTGAACCCGGTGAAAAGACCAAGGGCCCCTGGCAGACTTAGCGAACTGGGATGCGGCCCAACAGGGTCTAGGGTGTTTTCCTATTTTCCTTAAGCCTTAACTCCTATTTAACCTATGATTCAAATTTGAATTTGAATTCAAATTTGAATCCCACACAAATAAGATCCAAAATAAGTCCAATAAAATCCAAGGTTCACACACTAGCAGTTTATAATTCCTAAATTTAATTATTTCGCTCAAAATAAATCTAGGGTTTTCAGGGAAGGATCACAGAAGACAACCTTATAGTTTAATCAAGCACTCAATTTCAAATCGAAATTTTGAAATCCACATTTTTGCATTACTAACATTCCGGAGAAATTCTGAGATGTTACATAAGGCCCAGCCGGTCAGCCCAACAGCCCACATCTGAACCCTACCCGCATCTTATCCTGATTCCTGAATCGATTCCCCTGCTCGGCTGCTCCTCAGTTCGCACGGTGCAGCACGCCGGCACGGCACCTGGTCAGGGACCAGCGGCACCGCCGCCACCCGTGCCAGTGCGCCACGCGCCCCCGCCCCGGCCGACTGCAGCCCCGCACCACCGCCTGCAGGCACACCACGCGCCGCCGCCCGCACCACGCGCCGCCGCCTGCAGCCCCGCGCTGCCTCGCCCGCAGCCTTGCGTCGCCATATCTGTCATATCTGGAGGGTGGAGGCGGGAGGCCACCGGCAGTGCGGGCTGGTCTGGAGCCTGGAGGCGATGTCGCGCCAAGGAGAAGGAGATCAGCAGTCGAGCTCGTTGCCACCGCCGCCGGAGAAGCACCTAGGTTTGGCGAGCTTCTTGTCGTCGCCACCACAAATCCCAAGTTCTGTGAAAGGCAGCACTACTGGATCCATTGCAGGTACATGGTAGCAGTAATTTTACATTCTATTTCTAGTTTCTAGCAGCAAGAGATTCAATCATTCAAGGGCTAAGGATACTAGGATAGGAGAATATCAAGTATCAGTTTGCATTGCAGTAACTTTGAAATTTCATTCTTTGGTAGGATCAAAGAGAAAAGCAATTGATGGTGGTACTAGTGGCAGTGTTACGCCGTCTTCATCGGCAGTGAAGGTTGCTGTGGTAAGTGATGGTGCAAATCGATCAGCTGGCATTGATAGTGGCACACAAGGACAGACGCAACAAGATGCGAGTGGCGCACAGACTCAAACTCAAGGTGCTTTAGGTACTCAAGATATACTTGCTATTGATGAGGAGGAGGAGGAGGAGGTTGAGGAAGAGGAGGCAAATGGGTCAGGAAAGAGGAAGAAGAGGTGCACATCTGCTGTGTGGAAGTTTTTTACCAAGCGTACTTTAGTAGTGGAGGTCGATGGCAAGAAGTATGAGCAACTTTGGGGGCACTGCAACTTCCCAAAATGCAAGCAGAAGTACAGAGCTGAGTCTAACTATGGAACAAATGCATTTCGGAACCATTTGAAGTCACAGCATAAACAAGTAAAAGGGCAGCTGCAGCTGAAAGCAGAAAAGGACAGCGGAAAAGATGTTACAGCCATCTCTAAGCATTATTTGTTTACTGATACATGTATCTTGCATTGAATTTTTAGATTCTAAATATATTCCATCAATTGTGGCTGATCTGACACCTCCAGAAACCATGTCTCCCTCTCCTAGTGGGCCACTGAATGATAAGGTATGTATGTGTACAGTACAGACAGCTCAATAATGTCTTGAAAAATGATCATATATTCATATTTGTCTTGTAATGTTGTAGGATGAGGACGTGGAAACTGATTCAGACCATATGGATGATGTGGAGTGAGCTGTGATTCTGTGAAGACTTGATGCCATGATGAATCAAAATTGTTGGTCTGTGACTCTGTGGAGTGCATGTTGTTGTGACTGTTGAACTTAATGTCTTCATGTGTTGTGGTTATCACTTATCAGTATGTGAGTCTGTGGATTACTCACTACACCAAACTGGGTTTGCCTTGGCGGCCGAAAACCGCCAAGTAATATAGGTTTACCGCCAAGGTAAATGTCCTTGGCAGACAACCGCCAAGCAAAATCCGCCAAGAATAGAGTGCCAAGGAAACACCGATTTGCTTGGCAGCCAACTGCCACAGACTATTTTCTTGGCAGTTTGGCTGCCAAGGTAACAAGCGCAACGTTAAAACTGCCAGCACGCCAATAAAATGCCTCAACCGCCAAGTTAATGTGTTTCCTTGGTGCTCATTACCTGCCAAGGCAGTGTGTATTCTTGGCGACCTTGTCAATACACCAAGAAAATGTCCTGACCGCCAAGTAAACATGTTTTCTTGGCAGTAGTATCCCGCCAAGTTGAATTGTTTCCTTGGCTATAGCTGCCAAGGCAATACCTATTCTTAGCATCACTCGACAGCCAAGGAAACAGAGAATGCCACCAAGTTAATTGAAATTTTCCTAACATATCACCGCCAAGTTAATATACTTTCAGCAATGATTCTATTATAAAACAAAATTGTAATGTTTGCTTGGATCTAGGAAAATGTAAACAAAATTAATGTTTTGAAATCCACAATTAAGTTCAACCAAATTCAATTATATGATACAACAACAGTACATAGATTACATATCCAACGAACTATTGGCTCATTACAAGTCCACATATCCAACGAACTATTGGCTCATTACAAGTCCAGTTTGCAACTATTTGTCATCTCCCACTTGCACATAATGGATTAGCAAAAGATCAGCTACACATCATATGTTTAGCTTCTACCAAAATAGACCAAAAGATCAGCCACTGTCAAATACTCCAAGGTTGCTTACTCCAAGTTCGCTGAGATGGTTATCATCGACAGCCATCAGCAGCTTCATTGGCACCAGAATGATACCACCATCACAATCTCCCTCAAAGCATTACCCTTTTCTGAGCTCCCAGCATGTGCTCCTTTGCTTACTTTTGTGCTGTTTAAAAAAGATGATATGTTTTAATTTCACAGCAAGATGACACATAAGAATCAAATATGACAGGAAGAAAAGAATAGGCAAGTACAATGATCAATACAAAGTATAACAACTAGAAACAGTTAATAGAAAAGGATAGGTAAATAGAGAACTGATATTGATACTTACTGCTAACACGCAAATGTTATCTCAATCAAAATGCACGGCACAACTAATAGATGGCTGCTATCTCAATCAATTTTGAGTTTGTTCATACATAATATAGCAAGCAAGATAATACAGGAGAAGAACTAACTAGCTATTTGAGGTCAGCAAAAGAAACAGTTGCACAATGACTGGGATAAACTTCAAATCGACAGTGGATGTTCAAAAACATATATATCTGACCATGTCCACCTCTTGCAACTGCAACAACAAAAACTGATTCAGTCAAAAAAACAAGATGTCCTATACAACTAGTACTAATAAATTAAAAGTCAGAATAACTGAATGGTTCATTCCTTCATAACAAGTGAACAACACGAACAGTCCAACCAAAAGACTAAAATTGATCTGCATACTACCTCAATCTCATACAATGTACAGTCTGAATTAGATGCAGAGTACAGCAAAAAGAAAATCAGAGAGGAAGAACTAACCAGCTAATACTTCACAATGCATAGGATTTGAGGCCGGTTGCAGGGAAGAACGCACGGCCACTGAGTAGAGCAAGCCGGCCACCACCTCCCTACATGCGTAGACCAAGGCCTCTGGCATCTCCACACCTCCGTGCCCACTGTCCAAATATCACGTTGCCTCCTCAACAGCGCAGCGCAGACTGCTGTGGCGGCGGCGGCCGCCGCCGCTGCCGTAGGCCACCTTGTCCACGCGCCGTCACCACTGCAGGCCGCCTCGCCCTTACGCGGCCGCAACAGACCACCGCCGCCGTGCGACCGTAGCAGACCGCCACAGCTACCGTAGGCCGCCTCACCACACGGTTGCTGCAGACCGCCGCCACCGTCGCAGGCCGCCTCGCCCACGCGCGGCCGCAGGAGACCGCCGTCGTTGTCTAATCCCCTCGGTCATCCCGATCTGGCGCAGATGGGGTCCGGCAGAAGTTGCAAAGACCACGGCTACGACGCCGCGCCTGGCCAAAGAGGGATGCGTCGACGGGGCTGGCAGCGCCCGTGCGCTCCTCAGCGGCTTGGCCCTCGGCACGCAGCGCGAGAGGGGGCAGAGCGAGATCCCGTCGCTGGAAGGCAGCCAGGAGAAATGGGGCGGCGGGTGGAGGGGAGGAGATAGCCAGCTAGGGTTTGGGGGCAGTATTTAATAGAGCAAGATACGATCTACACCGTTGAATCAAAGATGGATGGACATGAATGATTGGGCTCTGCCTATCCTAGAGAAATCGGCCCGATATGGCGGTATGAGGCCTGTTTAGTATTTTTTCCCTTTTTCTTTTTGCATTTAAAGCACACTTTGAAAAGTAATTATCAAAAATAATTATCTTTATACTACAATATATTTTTAAAATGTAATGAACTACATGTATAGTGTTTCCCAGAGTTTCAATAATTTATAAATTTATTTCTCTCCTATTAACATTTGTGAATTTACATTGTCACTTTTTGTGCAAAAAAGATGTTTTTTATTTTTTAAATACCTAAGTAAGACACTCTTGTGAACTAACTTGAAAAATAATCATCCTATATACCACCAATACATTTTTCAAATGTAAAAGACCACTTATATGTTATCACCTAGGAGTTTCAAGAATTTGTGAATAAATTTGGTGTTTTCTATCATTTAAATGAATTTTTGTGTGCTTAGCAAAAGTAATTCCAAGTCGCACTATGTGTACCTCTAATAAATTTCAAAAAAGAATTAAATTAAAATTTCATATCCAACTGTTACCCATGTACTAGAGATACATAAACAATTATATTATTTTCTAGAGTTAATTCAAACTTCTATGTCCAATTTACCAGATAATAATTACAATAATATCAAAAAAATGGTCTAGAAATTCTACAAATTGATGCTACCACATATTTTTGATCTATAAGGTTACAATAAAAATTTAAATGATTTTGATAAAGTAGCACTATACATGGTTATGGATTGATCTAAAAGAAAATATGCCCTTTACTTGGCGGCTCAACAAGACTACCAAGAAAAAGAGAATGAATGATTTACTTGGCGGCTAACACAAAACAGCCAAGGAAATATGCACTTTCCTTGGCAGTCCAATGAAACAGCCAAGAAAATGAGCAATTTACTTGGCAATCTATTGAAACCGGCCAAGGAAATGTACATTTTACTTGGCGGTCCAACAAAACGGCCAAGAAAATGCACATTTTTCTTGGCGGTATATAAAAACAGCCAAGGAAATTGCACCTTTTCTTGGCTGTGTAAAAAAACCGCCATGGAATCACATTTGCTTGGCGGTTTGCAAGTGTTGCCAAGAAAATACTATATAACTTGGCGGCTTTAGGTCACCGCCAAGGCAATTCGAGTTTGGTGTAGTGACTGGATTTGTCACTTGTGTTGTGGTTGGTGGTTGCTATCACTATCAGTTTGTCTCATTATCTGTTTGTGTGAGTTGTACTCTTGTAGTTGTGAGTTGGCTGTCAGGTTATGTCGTTGGCCCGTTGCACTATGCCTCAATGCCTGATTGTCAATCAGATTGAGATTGTGAACTTATCATTTGGCTGTTATCAATTCGTGGACTTGTGGTTATCAATTTATCTTTGTTTGTGTGATACTATTCTATGAGTATGGATTGTAAACATTGGTGCTCTGATAGGGGTCTTGAGTACTTAAGTTCCCGACTTAAGTTATCTGTTCCCGCCCGTTTCCGATGATTTTCCGTCCGCATTGGTTCGTTTCCGCACACCCGCTTACCCCGATCCCGCTCCCGTTCCCGAGTGTTTCCGACCCGGCCCCGTTTCCGGTGAGAAAATGCGGGAGCGGAAATGGGAAAGAGTTTATCCCGCCCGTTTCCGTCCGTTTTCATCGCTAAAGCTTGTACATGTCTTGTCTTCTTTCAACTTATTTACAAAAATATCGTAATATTGCAGCCGTCCAATGAATGCTCTGAATGAACACTCCTGGTATGGTCAGTGGATAGATGGACCAAAACGTAAAATTGACCATGGCACGTACACCAGCTGGTCCCTTGCAAGCATTATTCTTAAAGTCACTGAGTGCTGCAACATGTCAGCCAATGAACCAATCAACTTGAATGCCCTAACTACCACTCGATCGACCGGTTAAGAGGATTGTTTACAAATTGTAACTCCCTTCACTAGTTCACTCCAATAAAAAGGTGTCAATAATGTCGACACTGACTGTAACAACATATGCAAAATATGTCAAAGTTGTGATCACTATATGAAACTACACTTTTTTATTTTTAGTCAAAATTCAATCAGACTTTATTTACAAATTATTAAAAGCAAAAAAATCTTAATGTGCTGAGATTGTACATATGGAGTATACGCCAAAACAACACTGTTTAGTGACCAAAGGGATGGGCACTCCCAACCCAGACTCTACCATAGAGTTTAAGTCAATTTATTACCTTCATATTTATTACATTTTGCTGATGTGGCGCTTATGTGGAAGTGTATTTATGGAAGAGAGATGGAGAAAAATGAAGATTCCAAATCTTATTTAGGACAAAAGCGTTTAGGACAATAAAATTAGTAACCGACTATGATAACTTCTGTAGGCTTGGTAGATTACCTTGCGTGCCACTTTAGAATACCTTCATATTTAGACTCCAAGTCTATGATATAACTTCCTCGGTAGATCGGCCTTTATCTATTGGGTGATGGGTAGATTCGATGGCAGGGGCCATTATATTCATGCAAACATAGAGGTGGGTTCTACTACTTTTAATGTTCTGTTCTAAAGTGGTTATTAGTACCACACGACAATGGAAATTTCTGGTCTATCCAACAGGTGTTCTTGTATTTGCTTTTCATTGCTGAAGAAACATACTTCTTATTAGGAAAAAGTATATCACTAGCTAGAGACATTTTGGAGAAAACCCCGTTGGGACAAGTATGTGCTAGATACGTGTCAGAAGCTTGTGGTTGTTCAGGTTTGTTCAAGTTCATATGTATTCTCATTCTTCACTAGTTAGGCAATTATAAAAGAAACTAGTATATGTTTGTACATGCATGTAATTCTTATTTCTAGTCTTACAAATATTACTTTATTTTTATTCCAACGCAACTATTTTCCAGTACGAAATGAAATGATCAAGAGCTGTACCTACTTATTCCATCTCATGGTTGATTGCTTCATGTAAGGCAATGTGTACGTACACACACACACGTCGCTATCATAACAAACAAAAAAAAGTTACCAGAAAAGAACACAAATTGCTTTCGCGCCATCAGCAAGACAACCTTTTGAATTTCTAGATCGAGCTGTTTTGAGATGGACGCCGAACAAATAAAAAATAATATGCGTCCATATCAAGAAATAAATCGATCGGCTGGTGTTTAATTTAGCGAGTAGGCAGCAGGTCAGCACATCATCATCGATCGATGATCCAGGCCATGAGAACGAACTTCCTCTTGTTAATGGTCGGCTCGATCCGCGCCGCGGCGTCTGATTATTAAAAGATAAACGGGGCTTATCATAAGATATGGCACTTGATATTTTATAATCTAATCGATCGTGCTTGTCCTGCCAAGAACGATATGATATCTCATGAAAGTGATCTCAAGTTGTGTTTCTTCCATCTTCTGGTTATTTTGTCATTTCTCGCCATCGCAAATCCTTTATTTTGCCCACTCTGGAAATGATGAAAGTGTGTTCTTGTTTATTCCCCCTATTTTTTTGTTTCAACATAAAAAAAATCTATGTATGTCTTTCCTGATGAAAATATGATGTTTTTCGAGAGGCTAGCAGCATATATATGCAATCATGCAAGTAGCTAGTATAAGCATTAATTACGCATTATGTAGAATATATGAGCAAAAAATACCTGATGATAGTATAAACTTCCTCCGTTCTAAACTATAGGTTATTTTGGGTTTTCTAGATTCATAGATATTAGTATATATGCATTGAGGCAGATTTCTGCGATCCTCATGCACTCCAATGCTTCTGCGATCAGATCCAAACCGAGATTTCACTTTGAGATATTTTGGCCTAAATTCGACGATTACATTGAGGCAGTTCAGAGGGGTTGGCAATGCCCTCCGGATGTGTCTGATCCCTGCCGTCGCCTTGACTGTCTACTGCGGAACACGGCTAAGGAGTTGCAAAGCTGGGCGGCCAAGAAAATTGGAAACATCAAGACGCAACTGTTGCTGGCCAAGGAAGTAGTGCTGCAGATTGATCGTGCTCAAGACAGGCGCGAGCTCTCTCAGGAAGAAGTTGAAATGCGCAAGCAACTCAAGGGACTCTGTCTTGGGCTAGCCTCTCTTGAACGCACAATTGCCAGGCAGCGTTCAAGGATAACTTATCTACGGGAGGGAGATGCTAATACGAAATTCTTCCATTTGCACACGAGCTACAGGAAGAGGAGAAATTATATAAGCCGCCTGGAGGCAAATGGAATTCAGACTGCTGACCATGACGAGATGGCCACTATGCTCAAGAATTACTTTGAGGGACTGCTAGGGCAGCAAGTCAGAAGGGACACCACGATCAACTTTGAAACAATCGGCATCGTGCCGCAGGACCTGACACATTTGGAACTACCATTTTCTGAAGAGGAGGTATGGAAGATAATCAAGGAGCTGCCGTCGGATAAATCGCCCGGGCCTGACGGCATGAATGGAGCTTTCTACAAGACTGCCTGGCCGGTGATCAAGACAGATGTGATGCGGGCGATCAACGCTTTTTACTGGGTGGATCGCCGGCAGTTCCGTTGCCTTAATGGGGCTCTTCTCACTTTGCTACCAAAAAAGCCGGATGCAGTGGCTCCACAGGACTACAGACCAATAAGCCTAATACACAGTTTCCCCAAATTGGTCTCCAAACTGATGGCAAACCGCTTGGCCCCGAGTTTAGATGATCTCATTCAGCGGAATCAAAGTGTTTTCATAAAAGGAAGATCCATCCTAGACAACTACAAGTACGTGCAAAGTGCAGCCAAGCTCCTGAAGAAGAGGAAAATCCCCAAAATTCTGCTGAAGCTTGACATTTCAAAAGCGTTCGACACTGTGGCTTGGGCTTTCGTTTTTGAACTGCTTCAAGCATGGGGTTTTGGTAGTCGCTGGCGAGATTGGGTGGCGCTGCTCCTATCCACGGCTTCCACACGGGTGCTCTTGAATGGTGTACCAGGAGATCAGATCAATCACAGGCGAGGGCTGAGGCAGGGAGACCCGCTGTCCCCCATGATCTTCATCTTGGTAATGGATGTCCTGAATCGCCTCTTCTTCAGAGCTACTGAACATGGTCTGCTACAACCGATCGGTCACCCAGCAATCAAGTATCAGTGCAGTATGTACGCTGACGACGTCATTCTTTTTGCTTCGCCGACGGTTCTCAAGGCCCAAGTGATTGCGCGCATTCTCACAATCTTTGGAGATGCTACTGGTCTTAGAACAAACATTTCCAAGTGCTCCATCACTCCAATTTTTGGAGCTGACGACATGCTGGCGCTCATTCAAGCAGTCCTCCCATGCAAAATCAGTCAGTTCCGGATTACATATCTGGGTGTTCCCCTATCCACTAGTGCAATTCCCCGATCATACATTAGGCCTTTGGTGGACAAGGTGGCTGCTCGGTTACCAGCTTGGCAGGGGCCTCTAATGCCGAAGAGCGGTCGATTGGTGCTAACCAAAGCTGTCCTGTCGACAATCCCCACTTACACTCTCATGGCGGATCAGCTGCCGGCCTGGGCAATCGACGAGATTGACAAAATCAGACGGAAGTTTTTCTGGGCAGGGCATGATGACTCGGTGCGCGGCAAATGCTTGGTGGCATGGACGAATGTGTGTGCTCCAACTGAACAGGGCGGTCTGGGAGTCGTTGATCTCCAGCTTGCAGGATTGGCACTGCGAACAAGATGGCTTTGGCTTTAGAGAACGGACCTGGATAGAGCTTGGGCCTGTCTTCCGATGAAGGTGGAGCCGGATGTGCAGCAACTATTTCAGGCTTCAATCACGGTGCAGGTAGGGAATGGAACACAGACTCTTTTGGACGGACAACTGGCTCGACGGGGAGGCCATCACGGATCTAGCCCCAACTCTGAGCTTATTTGTTCGGCCAAGAACCAAGCGAACAAGAACAGTGCAGCAAGCTCTGCAGGGCCGTCAATGGGTAAGCGATATCTCTGGAGGTCTGTCTGTGGTGGCGATCATCGAGTATCTCCATTTATGGGATCGACTTGAAGCAGTACAACTGAGACCTATGAGCGACGACGTTGTGCGCTGGCGATGGACGGCAAATGGATGCTACAGCGCACACTCCGCCTACAATTTGCGGCAGCAAGGCCGCAGCGCGTTCCAAGGAGCGGAACTGATCTGGAAGTCTTGGGCGCCCCTCCGTGTCAAGCTATTTCTTTGGCTTGCTTGTCGGGGTAGAATTTGGACAGCTGATTGGCGTCGTCGCTGGGGGCTAGAGGCCCATGACCCATGCTGGCTCTGTGACCAAGAACAGGAGACGGCCGTCCATCTGCTGGTGACTTGCCCAGTAGCGAAGGAGGTCTACTGGCTCGCGTTCTCCTGGGCGAGATGTATATGCATCTTTGGCAATGAAGATACGGTACGCGACTGGTGGGAGCACCTGATGGCGATCCAGCCGGCAAGGAGGAAGGAAGGCGCATCCACTCTTTTCATGATCGTGGCTTGGCAATTGTGGAAGGAGCGAAATGCTAGGCTCTTTGAACACCGCGAGGCGTCCACGGTAGAAATTCTAGAACGGATTAGGATGGAGGCAAATTTGTGGATCGCCACGGGAGCAACCAAACTAGGGAGTTTGTTTTGCGAGTAGTCCGCATGAGGAACTCACGCTTGCGTGAATTGTAATCAACTTATATTTCTTTTTAACACAATGATGCGCAGTGTATATATGCATCTAGACATAGTCTATATCTAAATACATAACAACATCTAGGAATCTAATAAAACCAAAACGACTTATAATTTGGAACGGAGGGAGTAGAAGTCTATTAACGTGTAAGAAAATGGAAGGACAGAGAAGACTTAGCTAGGCAGGTAGCTTGGTAGGTTTGAATATTTTCAGTCGGTTGAAATGTGGCACGCAAGGTAATTTCTATAGGCCTCACCAAGCTGGTACGACCTTGCAAAAGCGAAACCGAGTGTCAAACAAATCATGCATGGCAGTGGCACAGAGAAGATAGCTAGCAGCCCTGCAAACACAACCTTGCACAAGTAGTGGTTTCTATATGATAGTTTTCAACCACAGTGCTCCTATCAGGGTTGAGTAAACGCCACAAAAAAAAAGGTTGAATTTACGTTCACTTACAATGGTGCATACACCAGGGCAAAACAAAAAGTTAGTTGTAACTGACTCAATTTTACCATGCAAATTGTACTAGCTAGTTCTTTTTTCATACAATACAATACTGTTAGTAATGTTAAGAGTCCATGTAAGTGTTTTCTAACATCCAGGCTTAGCAAGGGAAGCCTCTACTTTTTTTAATATTTTTTCATTCCTGACCAGTTTAATTCACTCCCAAAAGAAGTTGAACTCGGACTTGCTATGTGCTACTATACTTAGGTGCTCTAACCACTAGGCTAGAGGTCTTTTCACTCATCTATTCCATTTGTTTATATTGTATTTAAGCACAATACTCATACAAAAATTATAATGTTTATTTGGCTATTATAAACTTTAGTTACTAGTTAACTATACTAGTCTATCAAGTCATGCTTCTGCATAACGTTAGACTAAGCCGGTGGGGGAAAGACCGCTCCCACTGTTTTCGTTAAGAGAAGAAAGCGTCCCCCGGCTTAGAAAACCCTCGAACCATGACTTCACCGGCGAGAGAATTTTTTTTTGGATAAACCCCAAAGAGAAACCTACCGAACGTAGGCCAGCGGGGCGCTCATCTACGCCTCCAACCACCCGAGTCACGCTCGGCCTCCTTCTGCATAACGTTAGGAGACGTAAGTATTTGAAGTTGTGGATAAATTTAATACCCGCAATAAAAATTATGTATATTTCATTATGTCAGAAGTGGCTAATTGTTGGCTGTCGATTTCCGTCAACCTAGCCACTTGTTTACCTTCTATGTTGGTATTAATTTGATATTCACACTAACGATCCTAACCCCCATTATATGTTAAGTTCGCACTCGCGCATGGTTTTTGGAGTTTATTGTTTACACAGGAATCAAGAGCCTAAATGAGGACTTCTGGGTAAGGTTCATCAAGGGTTTTACGAGAAGATCATGGACCCCGGGACAAGTCAAGATACAAGATGAACATGACTCCAAATAAACCAAGGACTAAAGCGTGAAGCCGAGAAGTGTCGAGGACCTAGATGGAAGATGCGGGAGTTCATACGCAAAGCACCCTTATCTAAACCGCAAGGAAAATGACGTCAATGACCCACATGCAACTCGGCAAAAACTCAGGAAGTCGCGAGAAGCTTTGGGAAGAAAACCGGGGGCGAACCGGGCCGAAAACACCCTAGGCCGGTCAGCCCAGGCCGGCCTGGCCCGTTTTCGTGTCGGTTCACCGCCCCCTTTGACCTAGATGATGCTCGGGCTATTTATAGTCCCTGTGCGAAGTTGCAACTATCAAGCCATTCGTCATTCGCCGCCGAGGAGCAGAGGAGCTTGAGGGACACCATCTCGGATAGGAGGGTCGTGTTAGTCGTCTAGGGTTTACCTAGCCGGCGTGGGAACCTTGCAAGGAAGACCACGTCGGAGTTCCAGAGGCATGAATCAAGATCAAGGTAGGATCCCTGTTGGATCTTATTCATGTATACACTTTTGATGAAGTTTTAATGGATCCGATTCCTAGCGATCAAGTACCTTTGTTTATGATTCTTGTTCTTGCTTGGGTGTTTTCTTCCTCAATCTATTCTCGAGATAGATTGCATGGGATGTTCTTGTAGCTGCGGTGGCTAGAGGTGTATACCCGATCTACCAAGTAGTTCAACGCACTCCTTGCGAGTGTGCTCTAAGATTCGACCGCGAAGAAAGGGGAACATCGTGACAGGATGTTGACACCGAGTACGGCGGGGCGACTTAGGGGGTTTGACCGAAGGTCAAGGTTTAAAGATGCTTTTAATGAGATTCGTTTTGTTCTCTCTTCTATCTTGCTCGGAACTACGACATAAACACGATCTAGATCCCTCTAGATCGGTACCTCATTGCTTTCTCTTGCTACCTCTCTTGATCTTAGTAGATTAGATGCAATCAAAACTTCTTCAAGATGCAAGTGTTTCTCGGTTATTAGATTGAGTCTTGTGTTACACACTGTTCCACGGATTCGATACCTTGGGTGATACTCGAGGGAAAAAGGTACTACATGATCCGTAAGCTTGCGGTGAACCTTGGCGCGTTATTGAACCGTCAACAAGCCCTTTTTCTGGCGCCATTGCCGGGGAACAAGTAATCAAGATCCAATCTAGTATCTCGTTTGTAAGTATTTTCAGTTTTCTTTTGATTTTCTTTTGCATCTATTAAACTTTGGTCATCCTCAAAAACCAATCTAATCTAGTTTTTGACTAACCCTTTTTATAGTTTTCTTTTCTTTTTAGATCTTTTGTATATTTTGTTTAACGCTAACCCTAACAGGAGATGGACGGCTACCTCTCCAACAAACCAAAAGATTTTGTGGATGATCCAGAAAAACTTTTCAGGCAAAGGATACGCGAAGCACGATCTAGGAAGCTGGAGATTGTAGATCCAAAAGCCGGAGCTGAAGGATCGTCGGGATCTCCAAAGGAATCACCACCTACAAGTCTGAAGAAGGAATCAACACCTCCAAGTCCGAGGAGAGATCAACCTCAACTGCCACCAATGGCACAAGAGAGGAAGATTGGGGAGCTTTGCATCCCAGAACTTGTTGATCTTCCCATCCTCAACCGAGCCGACATCGGAAGACCGTTTGAGATCAAGACTTCAACCATCCGCATGGTGCAACATACACCTTTCACCGGTAAAGAGGATCCTAACCTTCACATCCAAGCGTTCATTCAACTTTGTCAGACATTCACGATGGAAGGGCTGGATCAAAATCAATTGAGGGCAAGACTTTTTCCATTCTCACTTCTCGGAAAAGCCTTGCAATGGTTCTACACTCTACCGGTGGAGACGGTGCAAAATTGGGAAGCATTGATGAGAGCTTTCATGAATGAGTACTATTCGCCGGGTAAGACTCAAAGCTTGCATAATAAGATTGCTACATTTGCTCAATATCCTACGGAAACTATCACGGAAGCTTTCGAGTGTTTCAATGAGTACACCCGAGCCGTGCCACATCACAAGTTCCCGAAGGAGGACCTTGTTCAAAAGTTCTATCAAGGTCTCAATCTAGCATCAAGGACCGTAATTGACGCATCGGCGGGAGGATCTATCATTGAGCTCACTCCAACGGAGGCATTCACTCTTTTGAAGAAGGTTGCGGATAATGATACATGGGGGTCATCCGGACACTTACTTCCGGTTCAACCCACGGGCAATGTTAAAGGTGTTTTGCAGGTTGAAAAGGAAGAACTTCTAGAAGGAAAGATTGACTCGCTCATGAGAAGGTTGGAGAAGATGGAGCTAGAAAAGAAAGCAGCCCAAGACTTAAAGGCCACCGAAGCAAGATCCACGTGTGAAGAGTGTGGGGAGTACGGCCATGTCCAAAAAGATTGTCCGGAGGAAGCAAAGGTGCTCGACTACATGAGGAAAGGAGATTTGCCGAACTTCTGCTATGGGCAAGGTAGACCTCAATTTAATGCAAGTTCGTCTATTCAAAATACGGTGCCTCTTCGTATACAATTGAAGGATTTCATGGACGAGAAAGCAAAGGTCAACAAGGACACAGTCACTAAGTTCAAGACTATGGATAAAATATTGGAGAACATCGATGGCAAGGTGACGGAGGTCGGGAGCTCCAACCATCAAGTGCTCAACATAATGAAGATATTGGAGACGCAAGTGGGACAACTTGTCGGGTGCCTAACCGCTGGTGAAGGAAGATTGCCGGGGCAGCCCCAAGGTCCCGAGACGGCGAAGGCTATTCAAACTCGCTCGGGAAAGGAGACGGAGGATCCCGCACTTCCAGCCGGAGCAAGGAAGCCTAAGCCAACCGTCGAAGCGGAAGATCACACTAAGGAGAAGGTGACTACTATTCCGGAGATTGCTACCGAAGAGCCGGAATTCGAAATGCCAAGTGATGACACGAAGATGCCTACACTAAAGACACACTACTTTCGAGGTAAAGTTGATAGTCATTTTGAAAAGTTTGTGGAAGTGGTGCGCAGGTTAAGCATCAACATGCCGCTATTGGACGCTCTCCAAGTTCCTACATATTCTCGCTACTTCAAAGACATACTTGCAAACAAGTATGAGATGGCAACACTTGGAGCGGATCACGTCAAGATGTGCGAACAATGTAGTGCCGCCATCGCAAATCAAGGGCCCGAGAAGCAAAGAGACCCCGGATGTCCGACCATCCCATGTTCTATTGGCTCATTCATGTTCGAGAAGGCATTATGCGACCTTGGAGCAAGTGTGAGTGTCATGCCAAGAGATATGTTTGAGAAGCTACGCCTACCACTTGAGCCTACGGGTATGTGCTTGGAGTTGGGCGACAACTCAATTCGCTATCCCGTGGGAATCACCGAAGATGTGCCCGTGAAGGTTGGAGATCACTTCATCCCTGTCGATTTCGTGGTACTTGAGATGGGAGAAAGGGAGAAGCCACCTCTCATCCTAGGGAGGCCCTTCCTCAAGACCGTCGGGGCAACGATCGACATTGGCAAAGGAGAGATTAAATTTGATGTCAATGGCACACGAAGCATATTCAAGTTTCGTCCACGTTTCGAGGTATGCAACATGATCAATGCTAAATATGTTCCACCTCATCGTCGTTTTAGCAAGGAAGAGCCAAAGAAGGAGGAGCCCAAGAAGAAGGAAGCGAAGGTGATCAAAGAAGTCATTGCATCCGTCAAGACCAAAGAACAAAAGCCGCCTGTGAAGACCAAAAAGATGACTAAGCCAGAGAATAAGCTCGTGCCCAAGATGGTGTGGAAGTGGGTACCCAAGATTGCAACGCCCGCAAAGGGCGTTGATCCGAAGTGAAGAAGACAAGAAGTTGAGCCATGGACTATAAACGAAGCGCTAGGCGGGAGGCAACCCGTTCGTCGAGTCAAGAATAAGCTACCGGGAGGACAACCCGATGAAGAATAAAGCTGTCGGGAGGGCAACCCGGATTATTTCTGATTTTCAAGTAAGTTGGTCTTAGAATTTGCTACGTAAGACTTGGTATAAACTCTTAAGTGGTTGAGCTTATTTTTGAGGCATTTAATTTGCTCGGATGTTTCATTTGGATTTTATTTGACCATAAACCTATGACATGAGCCATCCTACAATTTATTTGCCTCTTATCGAGAAACCTACACCAAAAATTTAGAACCTACCCACACCTTTCATCCTCTTCATGATGACAAGGTTGGTTTGTTTTACATCATAAAAACACACGAGTAGAGCCCAGCGTTGTTCCTTAATGATTTTTAATCTTTGACGCATGGTAGGACTAGCGTGAACCTAGGAAAATCGAATTTTGGTTTTATTCAACTTGATATCTACCGGTTTCTCTAGAGTTAGAATTTTTCCAAGCACTCTTTATTTTTGTTTATTCAAAACATCTCTCTCATGTTTGACCAAAATTAGAACCTAAACCCATACCCCCACGGTCAAGCCGGAGGAGCTCGCTATCAATTAATGAGAGCAAGTGATCCCGGTGTAACCAAAATCAATGTAGTCAGAAAATTTCGACTCACAAATGTTTTTGATGCCTAAAAACTCCTCTAAAAATACATTTGAACTCATTGATATCTCTGAGTTAATTTTTAATTTTCAAAATTAGCGAAGTAATTAGCATCTAAACATGATCAAGGGAAGGTTTTGAGCTTAATTGAACTTCTAATGCTCCATGATGCATCACGGGAAGGTTCATCATTGAGGCATCTTGAGCACATGCAAGGACAAGCATGGGGGGCAGCAAGACTTGATTTTTGCAGGATATGGATGAGAGCATGGGAGGCAAGGAGGCATGGAAGTGACACAAAGAAAATGATCAAGATGGAGGACTTGACCATGAAAGAAAAAGGAGTGGTTGGGAAGAATTGTACGGTGGACGGCGTGGAGCATGAGTACACAGCACCATGATCAATCAAGCAACAAGTGGGAGAAAGAAGAGCAAAAAAAGAGGGGCAGGGGCCCTAGGCTGGTCGGCCCAGGCCGGCTAGTCGGCCCAGGCCGGCCGGCCTGGCCTATTTCTTGGCCCCCCGGTGCTTGTCTTCCTCAGGTAAGCCATTTGCTTCATTGCTAGTTCATGTTCTTGAGCTCCTAGTCCAGAACCTCTAGAAACACCTCTGAAAAATTCGTTCTTTATTCTTGAGTCCAAAAATTCAGAAAAATACATCACAATCCATGCCCTTCCATATACTTCTTTTGTGTGTATTCCTACCGGCAAGAAACCCCCGGGAGAGTTTGTTTGTGATTTGTGCAGCAACAACAAAATGAGGAAGGCTTTTAGCAAGGTTCTTGGAAGGAAGACACAACCGTCATCATCGAAGCTGGCATCAACAAGTTCTTCGCGGAGGCACTCAATCTCTGAGTCGCCGCGAAGCATGGAAGAGGACGTGGCGCCATCAAGGAGTGACACCATGCTCCTTAGTGGAAGAAGAGACACGCGAAGGTCATCCATGTGGTACACCAAACCGCAAGGGCGAACGGAGGAGCCGCCCGTCCAACCTCGTCGCTCGACTCGTTCATCCGCTCCACCACCGTACACTCCACGACGTTGCAAGTATGGATTTTTCATGATGACGGAGGAGGAGGAGGAGAAGCTTGGTCGTCTAGAGAATAGGATTGTGCCCAACGTTGACTTCGACGATGATGCTCTCCAAGTGTTGGGATTTCCCCCAGATATTTATCAAATGATGAACCACCTTGGTTGGGGGCAATTTTCCGATGGAGTAGGGGTGAGCTTTCACATGGAGCTTGCCATGGAAATTCTCATGACGATGGCACCAGTTATTAATGAAGGTGTGCCATCCCTCTCATTTCGACTCAAGGATGATGAGCAAATAATTTCTTATGAGCAAATTAGAGAGTTGCTCGGTTTTCATAGCGAAGCCCCGGAGCAAGTTGATGTTAATGAAAGTGTATTGGAAGGATTTTGAAGTATGATTTCAGGGGAAGATAACCGGCAGAGAAATAGCATCTGGAATCCCATTATCCGGATATTTCATTCTTGGATGAGCAAGAGGATTTTGGGAAGAATGAGGGAGTCCAAGGTCACCGACATGGAAGTTAATTGGCTTTATTCAGCATTGATTGCAAGGCAAGCCATTGATCCATCATATATCATGATCAATCGATGGTGTTGTGAGGCAACTTCGGGGACTGGACAAATTGGTTCAGGATGCTATCTATCTATGATAGCAATTTCTGTGAGGCCGGGTATTTCAAGGAACCCAAAATTCCTACTTGCGGGGAATTCACTTGGGATTGATTACATGAAGTAAGGAAAATACATTAGTGGAGATGAAAAGAGAGGGTACAAGGTGGCAAAAGTCAATGTTCCTCTCCCAAATATGAGGCTGAAATTATTTATTGAAGGGAGAGAGAATTGGTTAGAAGAAGGAATTCTTGTACCGGCCAAGAAGAACAAAAGAGGAAGAATTATAGAAGAGGGATCGTCTTCCGCAGCCCAAGATCAAGGAGGGGCCGCATATCATCAACCATATGGAGGGATTCCCATGCCACCACCCTACTACGGAAGTGTGCTGATGCAAGCATGGGGGAGTGGTGCAGCCATGCCACCACCTCCTCCAACATATTGTCTACCAACTTTTATAGTGCCAAATGAAGCATTTGTGGCACCTTATGCAAGCATGCCCCAGCCCCAACAAAGTGCAGCTATCATTGGGGCATATATGCAAAGGAATACACAAGATGTTGAGAGGATCCGGAACCATGTAGACCATTGGCAAGAAGGAACGGCGGGGATCGCCCATCAATTAGAACGCCTTCAAATTGTGCTACCGGATCAATTTCGTGGAGGGGCCATGCAAACATATTTTGAGCAAGGATTTAACGAAAGTCAACCGATGGAGCAAGAGCAATCAGATGAGGAGTGAAGAAAGAAGGAAGGGATGAAGCTTTTTAAGTGTGGTTTGATTTTTCCTTTTCCTTTTCTTTATTTTTTATCTTGTGTGCGTTTATGTATGCGTAGTATTTTCTTATTTTTATTTATTTTCAGCATGTGTGTGGTAGTAATAGTTTTTTATCCATCATCATGAATAAGTTTCACCGTAGTTTTTATGATCTTAATATGGATGGAAAATTGTACCATGTTGATATGTGATTATCGTTGCCGCTTTGCTCGATCTTATGCTTGATTTATGCATGTTTAAGCTAGTGCTCTTTTTTAATATGAATCTGAAATTTATTAAATGCTAGCTTAATCTTGTGTGGAGGTTATGATAACTCAAGTCCCATAGTTCTTTTTCGTTGCTCTCGATTTTGAATGAATCAAAGAACCTTTTTATTCTCAAAAAGTTATGCTAACCTTGTCATGAGTACCGCTTGCATTTTGCTCTACCCATCCAAAGCCTAAATTTACTTGAGTGCAAAACATTAGTATAGACAAGATTTATTTTTGGGTGCATTAATTCAAGGCCTGATTTCTCTGGCCCGAGACTAAGAAGCTGGTCATTCCGTTTTTTGCGTATCGTTCTTTATGCTAGCCTCTTCTATCCGTGCATTGTGAGTTTCCGTATTGGGAATTTCGCAAACCTTGCCGGATATCCAACCACAAAACCTAAGTATATCTTTTTTGTGTTCACCTCCTTGACCACAACCCAATATATGAGTATGGATGAATATTTCAAGGAAGATTATAAGGAAGGTGCTTCAAGTGAGTAAGGGAGACTTCCAAAATGATCCCTAGAAGATTTTTCGAGTATCTCTTTCTAAGAAAATATGAGAGCTCCAATTTCCACCTTAGCATATTTATCACCTCTTTTGCCCGAGGACGAGCAAATGTCTAAGCATGGGGGGTTGCCAAGGAAGTGCTAGTATAGTCTAGAGTTCAAGGGGAGCAAATAAAAAAAGAAAAAAAGAGAGAAAAAGTATGATGAAAGAAAAATGATGAAAAAATGATAAAGAAGAAAAGGTATGATGAAAAAAAGAAAGAAAGAAGAAAGAAAGATAATAATAATAATAATAATAATAATAATAATAATAAAGCTCCCTGGTTCTCTAGCTATGTTTAGTGCTTTTTGAGTTTTTAAGAGGATTCAAGATCAAGACCCATACTCATCTTTCCAACCATGTGCAATCCGATAATGAGGACTTCATTTGTGCCTCGGGATCACTCTTTGCCATTTGCACATGTCCACCTATCTAAAAGTGTGTGTTCATCTCTGCCCCCCTCCTTGATAACATTATTTTTCCAATGACCTTTTTGACGAGTCTCGGTAAGACCATGAGAAGCTAGTCTTGTTTTAATAATATCTCAACTATAATATCTTGGTAGGACTAAACTTTCCTATAGCTCCATATAAAGCCTTCCACTATATACTTTGAGAGAGGAAAGGAGTAGAACAAGTAGGCTTGAGAGACAAGTTGAGATGAGAGTACATGAGCAAAGTGCAAGATGGTTATTTTTGATCTTGGTAAAGCAATTTTTCTGAGATTTGTTTAAAAGTTTGAGAGCATGATCAAGTACTTGTGGAAAGAGCTTGAATGATATCTACCCTCCATAAAGATAAAAGTTAGTACATTATGGAACTTTAATGAATATAAATCTAGAGAGCATTATGTTTTCTCGTGTATGATCAAGTATAGGGTACGAACATCAAAGGGCAACGCTGATATCCATTGAAGGCTTACTCGAGGACGAGCAAGGTTTAAGCATAGGGGGATGTTGGCGGTCGATTTCCGTCAACCTAGCCACTTGTTTACCTTCTATGTTGGTATTAATTTGATATTCACACTAACGATCCTAACTCCCATTATATGTTAAGTTCGCACTCGCGTATGGTTTTTGGAGTTTATTGTTTACACAGGAATCAAGAGCCTAAATCACTAGTAGAAATACTCTAATCCATGACGTTTTTCTTTTGACGATGCAAAACTTCGTCACAGAATAATACCTTTCTGTGACGAAATTTTCATTTTCGTCATAAGGTACAAGTGACGAAGTTTTTCCTTAATTATTAATGTCGAAAATAAAAAAATCATCACAGAACTCTAACTGCAAACGATCATAGATTATGTTTTTATTTTGTGACGAAATCTAATCGTCACCGATTAGATTTGACATCGTCATCATTTATTTGCCTCGTTCGGCACATTTAATGATGAAGCAAATTGGTCACAGATGAGTTTTAGAATTCGTCATAGATAATGTATCTAGTTTCCCTCACGTCTACCACTTGACGGCGTGCGATGCGTGGGCCACATTAAATGTGCTTAAATTGCAAAAAAGTTGCCCACTCAGGGATTTGAATCTGAGACCTTTGGAACAAAATTGAAGTGCGCTGACAACTAGGACGAGAATCAATTTGTGTTATATTGGGGTTTTTATTACTTTTTATTAACGAAACGCAATAAATCTTGTAAATAAACCTAAATTGCAAAAAAAGTTGCTCGCTCAAGGATTTGAACCACCGGAGACCTTTGGAACAAAATCGAAGTGTGCTGACCAGTAGGACAAGCATTAGTTTTTGTTGTATTAGGGTGTTTTATTTCTTTTTTATTAATTGAATGCAATAAATCTTATAAATCAAACTTGAAAAAAATATGTGGAACATGGGATTCGAACATGAGATCTCTTGCAATAGAATACTAAGTCATACCACTACACCATTCTTCCTTTTGTGATAGAAGGGGCAAATATTGTCCTTATTAAGTACATGCACGTTTATGGAATTGAGGCACACAGAAACATCAAGAACATGAACAAGAACGATTTCTCTTTTTAATCTTTAGTTAAAACTTGTGAGTAGTCTTTCTCCCTCGTACTAACTCCGAATTTGATAGTTTTTTTCCTAAATGCTTCTAAAATCATGTTCTATCAACTTATGATGTTGACTTTGGTCATCTCTTCATGTGTAAAAATTTGAACAATTCAAATTTTGAATTCTAAAAAATGACAACTAAAAGAAAGATTCTTTTAACACTAAATGATGTAAAATGTAAAAATGACCTAAATGAACTTTGTATATCTTGATGAGTTGTGAATTTTTGGTATTCATGACTTTTCAATTCGAGATAGTTTAGGGTTCGAAAAACAGAAAATTCTATAAAATTTAGTGAAATTCAAAATTTGAATGGTTCAAAATTTTCCAAATCCAAAAATGTCCAATATATATTGTGTAGATCTTGAAGAGTTAAACAAACATGGTATTCATGACTTTTCAATTTAAAACCACCTACAGGTCAAAAAGTAGCATGTGTGTGACATGTATGGTTTAGTGGAGATGTGCATCACCACTTTCTCATAATCACTTAAAACTTTTTTGATAACATGATACACCAAAAGGCGGATCTCTTGCAAGTTTTCAGATTTTTTGAGCAAGATTTGATGATTTTAACATTTATTATTGATTAAATCAAAAAATAATTACAATAATAGGCAAACTTGGTTGGAAAATTCCCAAACTTCACACAACATTATAGTTTGGATCCATAAGCATCCCAAAAAAGTTACAAATGATTTCGAGCAACTGGTACTACACATCCCACATATGGATGAAGATCTCTCGCTAAGTGACAATGGCATGTGTGAGACAGGTATGCTTTAGTAGCGATGTGCATCATCACTTTCTCAGAATCACTAGAAACTTTTTTGAAAATATAATACACCAAAAGGTGGAGCTCATGCAAATTTTCAGATTTTTTAAACAAGATTAGATGATTTTAATATTTATTCTTCATTAAATCAACAAATAATTACAATAATATGTAAACTTGGTCGAAAAATTCCCAAACTTCACACAACATCATAGTTTGGATCCATAAGCATCCCAAAAAAGTTTCAAATAATTTCGAGCAACTGGTACTACACATCCCACATATTGATGAAGATCTCTCGCTAAGTGACAATGACATGTGTGAGACAGGTATGCTTTAGTGGCGATGTGCATCATCACTTTCTCAGAATCACTTGAAACTTTTTTGAAAATATAATACACCAAAAGGTGGAGCTCATGCAAATTTTCAGTTTTTTTTAAACAAGATTGGATGATTTTAATATTTATTCTTCATTAAATCAACAAATAATTATAATAATATGCAAAAATGGTCTGAAAATTCCCACACTTCACACAACATCATAGTTTGGATCCATAAGCATCCCAAAAAAGTTTCAAATGATTTCGAGCAACTGATACTACACATCCCACATATGGATGAAGATCTCTCGCTAAGTGACAATGACATGTGTGAGACAAGTATGCTTTAGTGGCGATGTGCATCATCACTTTCTCAGAATCACTTGAAACTTTTTTGACAACATAATACACCAAAAGGTGGAGCTCATGCAAGTTTTCAGATTTTTTAAGCAAGATTAGATGATTTTAACATTTATTCTTTATTAAATCAATAAATAATTATAATAATAGACAAAATTGGTCTGAAAATTACAAAACTTCACACAACATCATAGTTTGGATCCATAAACATCCCAAAAAAGTTTCAAATGATTTTGAGCAACTAACACTATACATCCCATTATTTTTGCAAAACTTTTTTGTATGGGGCTATTGCGTTTTTGCCCCTACCTTGAATGCCAATTGGGATTTTACCCTTACTTTCTTCGTCATTGCATTTTTACCCTCACTTTATGAAAATAAAGCTTCTGTTTACCCCTGCTTCTCACTCTATCTGTTTCAAAAAATCATAACTATTTCAGATTTCAAATTTAAATTTTAGATCCGAAGATTGTGTTGATTATTTGAGCATGTAGATAACTCCAAATGAAAACTATTTTAACGAAGGAGTTCATATGAAATAATTACGATTTCTAAAAATGTCATGGGGAGTTACCGCGGTCTGAAATGATGGTAACGTGCTATAGTAGTATGTGCTACAGTAACTTCCATTTCAAACGTCGTTTGCCTGCTACAGTGTCGAAGACTGCCGGATGAAACAGTGATAAGTGTTGCTGCCGTTTCATCGGGCGGATGAGAGTTATTTTTGCAAAATTTTGTTAGAAACATTTATTTTGATAAAATTATAAAAAACAAAAATAATAAAAATAAAATCAACGAAACTGCAGGTTGAGAACACCCCGTCACTGGATGAGCAGTGTTGAGAATAATAAAATTAAAAATAAAATCCTCATATGCGTCTTTAACTGGGCCCCGTCCTGCATTGGGGCCATGAGCGGTATGCTATTTTCTTCGTGTTATTTCCTGCCACCGGATGCCACATCAACGGTGCTTATAGGTTTACCTCCCTCTTACATGAATGCATTCACGTTAGAGGATCCGGTTTCTACCGGTTCCCTCTCTCACCCCGAGTCCCTAACCCTAGCGGCGCGTGTGGCGCGGTTCGTGCGGCGGCGGCGGGCGACACGAGGGGCTGTGTGCGTGAGGGCGACGTGAGGCCGCGAGGGGCTACGGGGAGACGGACGGGCGGCGGGGACGACAACCTTTGGTGGCGGCGAACTGCAGCGGCGGCAGACAGGAGGGGCCGGGGCGAGGACCTTTGGCGACGGCGTACGACAGCAGCGGTGGACGGCAGCGTGAAGCAGCGGATGCCGCACATCGATCTCGCCACCGCAGCCGTCCTCCCGATCGTCACCGGCTTCGCTCTCCTCTTCCTCCCTCCGCTGAGATCCTTCTTCCAGACGAGCTCGACTCTGGCCGTAGAGATCTGCCGCCACCGCCACCGCCACCTGGTTCCCCGGTGTGAAGCGCTTCTGTGCAATCAGTACCGAGGATGCTGGGACGAGTGTTGGAACTGGTAGCGCGGTGCGGCGGAGACCCTAGTGCGTACCGCAGGGCTGAGGACCGGCGAGCATTCTCTTTGCGACGAGGTAATCCCCTTCCATGTGCCTAGCTAATCACATCCCAACCGGTCCGACCTTCTCCCTAAGTCCCTAACCCTAGGCACCTACATTCCCTCCAAACCCACCCACTGCTCACGCATTTGAGATTTAGCGTGCGATTGGATTTTAGCGAGTCGCATGATGTGATTGTGTGTCGAATTCTGTTAACAGCTTTGTCAATTTTAGTATGAAATTGATTTGCCTCTTATTTCTACTCATATAGAAATGCTAATTCGGTTTGGGCTTTTGGTGGAGAGTGTTCTAATTAATTAGATTAGTGACTTGTTTACTTTTTTCTGCGGGGTATGTGACTTGTTTACTGATTAGGATGTTTCGATGGATCACTTTCCACTTTCCAGTGCATCAAAATCAATACGTATCTATCTAAAAAATCAAAACAAAACGTGTCCACTAGGCTGCTAGCTATACCTATACTAGTCTTACATATAATTAATAATTGTATCCTTTAATAAATATGTCCTATGCATGTGTTGATGTAAATATATGTCTTACATATAAAGATACATATAATTGTATTGATGAATGCGTCGACTAAATCTATGCATGTGTCGTTATCGAAATCTTAGTTCCTATGAGTTGTCTGAAGACATGTATATATGTTGGTAAGCTCTCTAACTGCATATGAACATTCTCTATTTGTATGATCAATTTGGTTTATTTATGGAATGATTTAGTTTATGCATGGTAAACAATAACCTGCCTATTTTTGCAAGATGAAGTACATGGTTCTCACAAGAAAAGTCACCACTTCAGACGAATCAATGGAATGGCTGTTGCTATTTGCCTACTTCGTGGTGAATTCTAGGTAAAAAACAATAGTTGTTTTCTTCCCCTGTGTAAATTCAGTCACATGTTTTTTCAAGCCGTCAACTGTTTGATTAATTATTGACATACCGCTGTATGGTGCCACAAACAATTGGCCCTATTCTTTCTGCTTTCTCTTGTATTCATGTGAAGTATTTCCTCTGTTTCCACTCTGAAACAGAGTACTGTTTTCCAAAATCACTGGATAGATAAACTGATCAGTTTGCTGTAGATTTGTGAGTTTTCACCATTTTTTTCCATTCTATGTTTTGTGATCACCTAGGGCTTTTTAAAGTTAGCTACAGGTAACTAACTATCTGCTACACACATTTTCATATAGTGTGTACAATATCCATTTTCCATTGATGGGTTATGCCATCCCACTTCAAGGAATTTAAATCGTGGTGATTTTTATTTTAGGTGCTTGGTTCATCCGGAAGAAAAGGAACAACTGAACACAGGTGGCCGTCAGCTGAATTTCAACGATTCTCCATGTGACCGTTTGTGCCGCCGAGAATTTGGTGACGCTGTGCCACATGCTGTTGAGGTGCTAGTACCCCATAAACACAACATGTTGTACTGTTTATAATGCCAAATATGGTTGTGGTTTGCTAGCTATTCGCAGGCCAGGTTTGGATTGAATCCATTGTGCTGTTTGTTTTCATACGTGCCAAACGGGTACTATCGGATCCTATTCCACATTAATGGGAGTACATTTATGCGACTCTACTGAAGATATTGAGACACGACCTGGTCCCCTTCAAGTCCAAGGATTGGCCGGATTGAATCCCGAGTGGATTGAGTGACCCAAGTGGAATCACTCAAATCAGGTCTGTAATTAATCCTAACTTGAATCTGATCCTATGAAAATGAACGAGGCCTTATTGACACTTGTTCCTTGTCAGTTTCACACCTTTTCTTTCCAATTATGTTCTAAGCAAGGAAGCTTCATTTCATCAGCTGAACTATTGTTTCAGATTATGATTGTGGACAGTTGACTACAAGCTGGCCTATGGAAGCGGCACAACCACTGCACATCTCATCAATGGTTTGTGTGCCATTTGTTTAAAGCTAGGTTTGAGTACATTCTGTATGTTTAATATCCTAGCAAATATTTATGCAATATTAGCCAATGCATATGGCACCTACTACTTTGTTTGGGAGCACACTATTTAGCTTATTATACTAATGAACCATTTCTCATGGCTTTCACAAATATAGCTTTGCATAGTTTCAATTTTGTATTGATGTTTGTCAACAGGAGGGATTCAATGGGGATGTTCCAAAGAGGACCGGAGCAAGAGAAAAGACAAGTGATCTGAGTGTATGTGCTGTTGGATAGTGATCTGAGTGTGTATGGATAGTGATCTAAGTGTATGTATGCATGTATAAAATAAAAGAACAAAAAGTATTTTGATTTCTTTTTTTGTTTTTTAATTCCACATTGGTAACGGGAGTTGTTTCTGTGACAATATATAATTGTTTCTATGTCGAATTTGTAATTACATCTGTGACCATAGTGATGGTAAATCCGTGACCATTTCATATCAAAGTGTGACAATGACAAAGGGTATTCTATGACGATGTAAAAGCATTATGTGACGATTCCTACATGATGATATCAGCTGCATCGCTGACGTGGCAGCTGACGTCAGTGTTGACGTGGCATACACCGTCGAACGAATCCAAACGGCCGGTAATAACGAAAAAACAAAGCTATTTGTGACCAAATCAGATCGTCACATAACAAGAAACACTGTTAACGGCACCGTTAAGACCCACGACAGACGAGAGATTATGACAAAAATGGGGTTTCATCCATGACCAATAGCTTTCGTCATAGATTGAATTCAGTTCCATGACGACATATAATTCGTCACAGATTGGACACACATCTGTGACAAACATATTCATTTCGTCACCGATGGACAAATGTGACGCGACCATAGTGACCAAATTGAAATCGTCACAAAAACGTCACAAATCAACAACTGTGACCATTCTAGCGTCTTCGGTGATGATACGGGGACATCATTGATGACAATATCCCTACTAGTGAATGAGGACTTCCGGGTAAGGTTCATCAAGGGTTTTACGAGAAGATCATAGACCCCGGGACAAGTCAAGATACAAGATGAACATGACTCCAAATAAACCAAGGACTAAAGCATGAAGCCGAGAAGTGTCGAGGACCTAGACAGAAGATGCGGGAGTTCATACGCAAAGCACCCTTATCTAAACCACGAGGAAAATGACGTCAAGGACCCACATGCAACTCAGTAAAAACTCAGGAAGTCGCGAGAAGCTTCAGGAAGAAAACCGGGGGCGAACCGGGACGAAAACACCCTGGGCCGGTCGGCCCAGGCCGGCCGGCCTGGCCCGTTTTCGTGTCGGTTCGCTGCCCCCTTTGACCTAGATGATCCTCGGGCTATTTATAGTCCCAGTGCGAAGTTGCAACTATCAAGCCATTCGTCATTTGCCGCCAAGGAGCAGAGGAGCTTGAGGGACACCATCTCGGAGAGGAGGGTCGTGTTAGTCGTCTAGGGTTTACCTAGCCGGTGTGGGAACCTTGCAAGGAAGACCATGTTGGAGTTCCGGAGGCGTGAATCAAGATCAAGGTAGGATCCCGGTTGGATCTTATTCATGTATACACTTTTGATGGAGTTTTAATGGATCCGATTCCTAGCGATCAAGTACCTTTGTTTATGATTCTTGTTCTTGCTTGGGTGTTTTCTTCCTCAATCTATTCTCGAGATAGATTGCATGGGATGTTCTTGTAGCCGCGGTGTCTAGAGGTGCATACCCGATCTACCAAGTAGTTCAACGCACTCCTTGCGAGTGTGCTCTAAGATTCGACCGCGAAGAAAGGGGAACATCGTGACAGGATGTTGACACCGAGTACGGCGGGGCGACTTAGGGGGTTTGACCGAAGTTCAAGGTTTAAAGACGCTTTTAATGAGATTCGTTTTGCTCTCTCTTCTATCTTGCTGGGAACTACGACATAAACACGATCTGGATCCCTCTAGATCGGTACCTCATTGCTTTCTGTTGCTACCTCTCTTGATCTTAGTAGATTAGATGCATTCGAAACTTCTTCAAGATGCAAGTGTTTCTCGGTTATTAGATTGAGTCTTGCGTTACACACTGTTCCACGGATTCGATACCTTGTGTAATACTTGAGGGAAAAAGGTACTACATGATCCGTAAGCTTGCGGTGAACCTTGGCGCATTATCGAACCATCAACACTAATCAACGCTGCTCCAGATGCTACTGAGTGACAGCAAACCATTGCGTCACTAATGATAGTCATTGGAGATATGCTTTGGCGAAACACATCTCTAACTCTTTAGGCCCCCTTTGGAACAAAGGATTGGTGGAGGAATTTTGTAGGAATTGGTTCCTATAGGAAATTTTCCTATGTATCCCTTTGAACAAAGAATTGCACATTCAAGAATGCTACAAAATTCTTATATATGGAATACCCAGATCCATAGGAATTTTGGAGGAACTCTAACATGAGGTCCAACCTCTTGGAAATTTTCCTTTGTGTCTATATCTCTCCACAAATTCCTATGTATTTTATATGTTGTATCCAAACATCAATTGGAAAGTTTCCTACATTCTTAAATTCTTATAGGATTGCAATTCACAACCAACTCAAATCCTACATTTTTCCTATGGTCTCTTTTCCTATTCTTATGTTTTGAGAATCCTTTGTTCCAAAGAAGCCCTTATATTCATTATTATTACCATGTATGACTATATATGCTTTTCTATGCATATTCCGTTTTTGTCCTTGGCATTGCACTACCATATGTCTTCAATGTGTTTACTTGAAACCTTACCATCAGGGGCAGATCTACATAGGACCTTGATTGGGTCGGTTGCAGCCCGGGTCTGCCCAGGTGCCTCCCTGTATAATATATGGTGGTATGTTGCAAATCCAAGATTAAATAATAAAATATTAATTATAAGATTATTGAAAAGGGATATATAACGTTTAAAGCTTACAAGATTTATTTGCATTTGAATGGTAAGGATGGCCCACTTTAATAGGTATATGAATTTGTGGTACTTTGGGATCGGATATTTCTAGGGTTTTTTTTTGAATTTATGGATTATTGAATGAGTGTCTAGGTACGTTCTTAATACTTACCCCCTCTCATTCTCCTAAAAAATAGGTGACATTAGGTTGACATGACATGGCAAGAATTTGCCGTGAAGGATGGTACATTGACCTGCCATGCGATGAATAACAATGAGCAACAACTAATAATTCAAGCTATATTAGCTTATATGGACATTGTTAAGAAGATTTAGTTACACTAAATTCTATCAACTTTAGCACACATAATTTATGCAACACATCTTATTTCTCCACATCTCCCATTGTTTAGGTGACTGGATTCTTGGATGATTTCAGTGGAATCCAGAAACCAACGACAGCTGTAAGTATGACAGGTACCCATTATGGTTTCGAGGTTTTATGCTACTAGGATTGATATGGCTGCCAAAGATAGGAAAAATGATAACAAAAAGCAACAATAGTGAAGATGGCAAATGGTGGACAAAATGGCAATGTCATGAGCAGCGGCGGCGGTAGCAGGAAGAAGTAAATTCAGCAGAGGTGGCGATGGAGGTGATGCTAGTATAGAGATAGGTGGAGGTGGAAGACTTGGGAAGCGAGGATGTTGTTCATGGAGAAACAGTTGCTCAAAGTAAGGAGAATAAGGACAGAAAGAAGAGACGTTCATGACCGCTTGATGAGGATCCAACATGGTATACAACATCGCCCAATCAAACTCCGAATTTCAGGCTTGGGATATAGGAATGGAGGCGACTACATGGAGAGGCCTCTCCTTTAGTCCTACATGGAGAGCCCTCCCATATTACTTTCTACGACACAAAATTACTTCCCTCAACCGAGAGAAGCACACAAGAGGAAGTAACTTTTAGTCATACATGGAGAGCCTTCCCAGGTTACTTCCTGCGACATAAAATTACTTCGCTCAACAAAAAGAATCACATAGGAGGAAGCGCTACTGGATTCCGAGCCTTCGCCGAGAGCAAGCATCCTCTCGGCGAAGGGCATCTTCCTCTCGGCGCAGCCTTTGCCGAGAGGAAGCTCTCGGCAGAGGCCTCTTGGCGCAACTCAGCCGGCGAAGGGCTCTTTGCCGAGAGCCCTGTCGAAGCCTCTCGGCGCACATGTGCCGTGAGCGCAAATAGCTCTCGGTAAAGAAATGTTTTCAAAACAAAAAAGGCACAGGGGGCCACCGCGGCCCCCACCGCCTGGCCGCCGCTGCACGCCACCACCGCCAGCACCACCAGCACGGCCGCCACCGGAGCCGACCGCCACCACCACGACACGGCCGCCACCGGAGCCGCCCACCACCAGCACCGCCACCGCCGCCCACCACCACTGCCGTCGCCGCCTCCTGTGGAAGAAACAGAGAGGAGTGAGATGAGAGAGAGGGATATAGGGGGAAAACCTAGATCCACCGGTGAGGGGCCGCGGCCGTGTACATCCGCCTCCGGCCGGCACCCGCCACGCAGATCCGCCGCCGGTTGTCCACCGCATCGAGCTCCTCCGCCACCTCCGCGCTCGGATTCGCCACCGCCACGCTTGGATCCGCCACCGCCGCGTTCGGATCCGCTACCACCGCACAGGGAAGGAGCTCCGCCGCCTGGTCCCCGCAGCTGTGGCTGCCTCCACACCTCGCCCCGCCGCCGCTCCTCTCTGCCAGGCTGAGAGGCAGCGAGCGGAGGGGGGAGAGGAGGGGCAGCGAGCAGAGGGCGGCGCGGGAGGGCCGTGGTAGGGGAGGTGGCGCGGCTGCCGGAGTACGGGAGGTGGCAGCGGCGGCAGGAGGCGGAGGAGAGGAAGGGGCTAGGGTTAGCAGGAGGGAGAGGGGGCGCCGTTTATGTAGGGGGCGGAGGGAAACGGGGTGGGCCAAGGTGGGCCGACGCCATTTCGGGCCGAGGGTGGGAGTTTGCGTGGTGGGCCGGCTGGGCTGGGCTGGTTGGCTTTGCCGAGAGCCCAACATTCTGGCTCTCGGCAAAGAGGTCTCTTTGCCGAGAGCCAGGCACTCGGCAACGCAAATTTCCACCAAATTTATTTTTAAAAATAGCAAAAATATGTGAAGCTTTTCCAACACTTAACATAGCACCATTTATGTTGTATATTACTTGTAGAAAAGTTTTTGTAGTCAAACTCAATTTTGAATTTCTCTAAGACTTCAAATTTAATGACATTAGTTCAAATTCTTAGAAACTTCCCGAGAGATGTTGCAGTTTCTAAATAGCGTGCGTGTCCATGTGTTCAAAACATTCTCAAATTTTTATCACAACCTCCTCATATGATATCATGAGTACTTGACAAATTTTGTGATTTTCAAACTTCATTTGAATTTTATACAATTTTTTAACCGTTCTACCTCACGATCTTCATTTTGATCGGAGAACCAAATTTCGGAAATTTAACTTCATTTCATGTACATGGTCTTAGAGATGTCTCATGAACATGAATATCATTTTTTCAACAATTTTACTCTATGAATTAATGCACTTGCAGTTCAAATCAGACATATACGAAAAAATTGTCTAGAATGATATAAAATTATTAAATATAGCAAACATAGCTAAAATTGTGCCAAATTTGAACATAACTTTTGTATATGTGTATATTGATGATACAAAAAATTTGGAGGGAAGAAATTGATTTTTTTAATTTCTTTGCCGAGAGAATTCTTTGCCGAGTGTTTTTTCTTTGCCGAGAGCCTCATAAATAACGACGGATCATGAGTTACAGATTTATACGGACGGATGGTTCGACAACATAGTTTACTATACCGACTGATAATCCAACGCTAATCATTAAATCAGAATTAAACAATAAAATCATGTATATATATATTAACCACACATTGACAGTCCAATACTGATCGTTCAAACAATAAATGTCAAGCTGAACAGAACACATAGATTTTAATTGAACAAAGTGAAAAGTGTACAATGGACATCGAACACACACAAGTGAACATATATAATCTTAGTTGAGATTAAAGACATCAACAATTCTCCAGTTCAAATAGTTCATAACTTCATATGTTTGGCTTTGTGACAACCCACAGTTCAAGTAGATAGTCACATACAAAATATAGGAGGCTCTAGTCTCTACGCACCCATAAGTTAGGCTTGTCACACACACATGAGATGTGGCTACACAAATTCACATGACATATACAAAAGGTCTCAAATCTGTCCAAAACAAAATAGCATCGGGAAGCAATGGTCCTCATGCTGCAGACATGTTCAAGCATCATGCTACCTCTGGGACCTCCCACCTGACCAAAGTGAAAAGTGTAAATTGTTAAAAAAATGCATTTAGCATTTTAGCTTATAGTTGTGATCAGTCTGCAGAACTATCAATTGTGGGCAGCAAATTAAAAACAGTAACAACCAGGGCTCAGCAAAGTGCAAGATTCTGCGTATTAACTAGCTTATAGTTGTGATCAGTCAAGTGCAGAAGTATCTTTGGCACTCTTCTGCGTATTCGGAAAAAGAACAAGAAAACCATCACGAATGAGGTGAGGACACCATTCACATTTATGCTACTGCCCACCTATTAGCAAGATTAAATGGTATGTTGCCGAACATGCACCTTTCAACTTTATTAATTCATAAAAATATGTAAGCCTTCTTAGCAGTGAAAGAACTAGCACCCCAACTATATGACCACACATCATTCACATCAGGGCCCAGAGAAAAGATGCTCAAAAAATGCTGAAGAACTGCTAGCTGTTCAGAGGCTTCCAAAGAAACAACCCTAAAAAAAGGTGTAGTGGGGATGGGATGTATAGCTGGCCTGGACAGAAATAATGGGCTGACGCCCATTTTGGTCATGAATGAATTTGGAAGGAAAAAGGGTTTCAAGACATTTGATGAATCGGCAGTTGAGATATGACAAGTTTATTGCACACTAAACTACATCAAGAAAAACAGAACCGGCCAGCTAGATGAAGAATTGGAGGCACATATATCTTCTTCCAAGTACTGTCAACAAGTAACTTGTGAACTGAAGAAATGAATCCGTCTATATATTTATATGTGTGTGCCTACAAATTTTAAGAAGATATCCGACAAATGAAGAGTGCCAAAGATAGTTCTGCACTTGACTGATCAAAAAATGCATTTCCCTACTCAAGAAACTACCAAAGTGCAAGCATATCAGCAACTGGGTCTTCAAATCCATAAGTGGTTCACAGCATATATGGGCATTACAATTTCAATAGTTTTATGTGCTCAAAGTAAAATTTAGAAACATACCCTGGGAAGATTGTGGTGCCTTGGTAACCTTCAACTGCCAAAAATATAAATAATTAGAAACTATGGTCATTTACTCACTCTCATGAAACATGAAAAATTAAAAGGAACCAAAGATGTGTGTATTACCCTCTGATATGGCCATGCGATTGGCATATTATGAGCATCAGCCATCGTCTCCACATCAGCATAAGGTCGAGGCAAAACTGTATCCCTTTTCAGCACAACATTCACAATAACTTCACAATATTGTTTTCCAAGTGGCTCGCCTGCAAAAATGCTGCATGGATTAGTTGAAATAATAGTCCCCTTAGCCACAGCCTGCTCGGGTCTCAACACGGCATATAATATCACATCTTTTCCAACCTGCAGCAAATGATGCATTCATGAGAGTTAAACCCATGTATACAACTAGTAATATATGAATTGAAAACAATGTAGGCTGGATGAGACGATTACAAGTTCATCATGTGGAGAGCAAGTTGTGTCATTCCTTGATCTAGATGATGGGGCTGGTACAGGTCTGCATGGACGAGATTGCACTGCTGGGATTGCACTGTTAGGGCTTTCTTGATTGTGCTCCACCACCGCTGCGTTTACAACATGCCTATTCATAAGCATGCACTCATCCTCATCATCCTGATCAGAAGATTCATCTTCATCAACTTCTTCTTCTGACCTTGGGCTCTACAAAAAAAGGTACAGAAATGAGCCCCAATGGAAACAGATGCTAGGAGGTGGCTACGAGGTCATTTGGCAAGCATTTATATTAGGATGAAGTACATTACCACATGGTGTCGTGAATTAGAACCATTTTGTGAGCGTATTTTTACATTTTCCCTCTCATCTTGCATCCTTTCCTCCTGTTCTGCTAAGAGCTGTTGTAGAGCTGCTACCTCACGTTCAGCCCTTTTACGAGCCAAAACTTCCATCTGAAGCCTTGTGGGTGCGAAGCACTTCAGTCCAGGGGTACCAATATCTTGGGGAGTTGGTCCTACACCCAAACCACGAACACGTCCTCTTGGCTCCTTTTGTCCACAGACAGCAGCAAGTACATCACCTTCTTGAATTGTCCTTTTAGTCAACTCTGGATGTTCTACAACAATTGCTTCAAGTTTTTCCTACACAAATGGGATATAGATGTTGATGCACATAAAAGTAACACTACAATCTGCAATCTTGTGTGTGTTTTCATCGAAAAACTTACAATAATTGGTGCGGCTTGCATCATTAAGTAGATCTAGTAGCAGGTTAAAAGATCTATCGGTCCATCCTCCAAGGAGTTTGATGTGGAGTAATCTAATTAGGAAACGCAGCTGTGTATATTTCTTGCAATTAGGGTACAACTCCTTGCTATTTTCTGCTACTAACTTTTCAATGGCAACTAGCTCAGCACAAGGTTCTAGAACAGAAGTGTTGTCCTCAAAATCTCCTCTACCATCTAAACCAGCAGCTAAGTCTCTAAGCAAATCAGATATGTCATCTTCCTCGTTAGACTCCTCCACAGCCTCTCCACCATCATAATTCCCATAATTGACAGAAGAGCTAGCTTCTCCATGTAAGTTCCATATTTTGTAGCCTTTTAGAAACCCATCACATATCAAGTGCTCACGTACTTCACTTGCTTCCTTCCAAAATGAGTTAACACACTTGGTACAAGGACATAATATCTTGCTGCCTACCGCTGAATTCCTAAATGCAAAAGCTAAAAAACTGTTTACCCCTTGCAAATATACCTTGCTGTGCCTACATGCAAGTTCTAGGTTAAATTCCATTTTCACACAAATAGCAATTTTAGAATTTGTAAATAAACTTTTATGTACCTAGCATCACAATTGATCCACGTTTTATCCATCAGCCTTTAGATGGGTGACCAATCACCTTTTTTCAAAATTAACAAAAAGAAAAAGGCATATCATAAGCAATGAAATAGCTGCATACTTCGGCAATTCACCTGTGAGTGTCCACATATACACACATTGACTCAAAATTAACATTAATCACCCTCTGAACAGGGAGAGAAGGAGAACATACCAAAAGGCGGGTTGCTCCGATATTCTTCAAATGGCTCCAAGATGTTACACGACAGCTCCGTGAAAAGGTACAAGAGCTTGCACAACTGCCAGATTTATAAGTGCCAACTCTTGTTTCAGTACTGCAAGCAGGTGAGATAAAAATAAGAACATAGTAGCACATTCCAGATTGCTAAAATCCTATCATTAACTTGGAATCTTATATTAGTTGTCATTGCTACTGAACAAATCCACTAAGTCACAACATAAGACTGCATCAGACAAAGGGGCGTAGTCAGGATTTAACTTTTAGGGGGGGGGCGACGCCAAGAAGAAAATAATATCATAAGAATTTTTTTCTTAAAGTTTCGATATGTTACTGTTACATAACAAAATTATTGGACCATATATCGATAGTGTATGGAACAAGTCCTACAATTTGCTATGCGCTAGTATATAAAGACCACCACTAATGTTTACTATTCATCAAACAATAGTGAAAAGATATATTGGTTAACATATCATCCGGTGGCACAAATAAAAATATATAAAGAACCAAGAAGGGGTCATTCAATGCCATACTGCGTGCTACTAGTAGCATATGTTATCTGTTATAGTCTTGTATGGGGTAATTTGTGTCTTAATGGACGCTAATCCCTGTTATCAGCAAAGGTAATTTTTTTTGAGAATATTAGCAAAGGCAATTAAAGAGCTCTACATGGATGTTGCGGCAGCATAGGGGGGCCAGGCCCCTGCGCCCCCCTGGCTCCGCCCCTGATCAGACATGCTTACACAGAAAGAACAAAGGAAAGAGCAAGATGCATTGCAACAACCAGCACCTACACAGATATTCACGGCTAAGCAAGACGCATTGCAACAACCAGCACCTGCACACATATTCACGGCTAAATGAATGCAAAACATGGATTTGGGAATAGGAAAAATCACTAGGGTTACTCACCAGATGGAGAAGGAAATCCAATCTAGAGAAAGCCAAATCCAGAGGTCGAATCCCTAGCACCAATCCCTAGCAGCAGCAGAGTACGGCAAGGGTGAGAGCCAGTACGCCGACGGCCGGCAGGGGGACGAGGCAGGGGACGGCCGGTAGAGGAGGCGAGTGTGCCCGGTCCGCGGCAGCTGCGATTTTGGGGAGGCGGCGTCAGGGCAAGGCTTGCGCCGGGAGATGGCGGCGGCGGGATTTGGGAGACGCGCGGGGAGATGGCGAGTTGGGCGCGCGCCGGGGATTTGGGAGGCCCGCGCGGGGAGATGGCGGCAGCGGGGATTTGGGAGGCGCGCTGCGCGCGAGGAGATGGCGAGATGGCGGCGGCGGGATTCGGGGTGAAAGACGGAGTAGGGTTGGAGTTGACCCGCTGACTGGTGGGCCATCTAATAGAAATTTGGGGTTCTGGTATAGTGGTCGTAGGAAGTAACTTTGCAGGAAGTAAGTTTGTGTCGTGGGAAGTAACTTTTTGTCGTAGGAAGTAACTTTTGTGTCGCAGGAAGTAATCTCTCCGTTTAGATTTTGCGTATAGGAATACCAGCTCATTTATTTTTTGTTTTCATATAGGTTGGATATCTATATATGGCCAGTGATGGATGATGAAGAAAAAAAGTGAAACACAAGTCAATAAGTTAAATCCGTAGAAATAAATCATATACTGTACATGACTTTTCCACTAATCGCTCTGTGTTAACCACCAACAAAGCCACTACAAAAGCCGCACCCCTCTCTCCTGCCCTTCTCAGTTTCTCACTCATCCGTCTCTGCTTCGTCGTCGCTGCAGCTCCATCTTGGCAACACTAGCTACCCCAAGAACGTTCCATGCGAGCTCATAGTTTACGAGAGCTCGCAATTGCCATCGATTTGCAATGTCGGACGGGGAGTTGTCCAGCCCGGCGTCGTCCGGGGGAACTTTCTCGCCGCCGCAGTCGCCATCCGAGGCAGAGCCCAGACACGGCCGCCGGGGAGGCAAGAAGCGAGCGCGGGACGGCGGCGAGAACCACAAGTCGTACCGCGGCGTGCGGATGCGGGCGTGGGGGAAGTGGGTGTCGGAGATCCGGGAGCCCCGGAAGAAGTCGCGCATCTGGCTCGGCACGTTCCCGACGCCGGAGATGGCGGCGCGCGCGCACGACGCCGCCGCGCTCGTCGTGAAGGGCCCCGGCGCAGTGCTCAACTTCCCGGAGATGGCCACGGCGCTCCCGCGCCCGGCCTCCGCCGCGCCGCGCGACGTCCAGGCCGCCGCTGCGCTGGCAGCGGCCATGGAACCAGCTCCGACGACGCCGGGCGCCTCTGCCGCGGCTGTCGCAGCATTATTGCCTACCTCAGCGCAGGTGCTAGTGGCGGGGCAGCAGGAGGAGGACGAGCTCGAGGCGATCGTCGATCTGCCGCCTCTCGACGAGGACGCCGCCGATCTCGTGTCGCTCGGCGCCGCGTCGTTCTCGTTCCATGACGCCGCGCTAGCGTCTTGGTGCGTCCCGGAGTGGATCGACGACGGCGCTGGCTACATGGCGGCGACGCACGACGGGCTGTTCGGACTCGGACCGGACGGCGACCATGGCTGGACTCAATCGGTTGGTGCCCTCCTGTGGAACTTGTAAATTCTGGTTGATCTGCTAATCAGCTAGTGTGTAAATTAGCTCCTGCCAATCTCTTCCTCAAGAAAGCCTCCGACGATCCTGTCAATCTCTTCTCCTTCTCCTTATAATTTCTTCTTCTTCTTCTGAATGATCTGTAAATAGAGAGTTGCAACAAGTAGCTATAATTTCAGAAAAAGGTTGCAGCTTGCTATATTACTTGAAAAAGAAGTTGCAACTTGCTGCTTGGGGTTGAATAGTTCATTGTTGTGTGATCTTTCTGCGTCTCTTTCATTGCCTTTTTGGAAGGTTCGGAACTCTTGTTTTCTGAATTTTCCTTTCTCCTTTATGGGCGCGCTATTATTGGCCCAATGGAAATGTACTCCCTTTGTCAATCAATTTAAACCTTACTTTGATTTGAAAATGCAAAGCTTTACAAGTTTTTACCAATGGTTAGTCAAATTATATGTGTGATTCGTGTTCAAACAGTGCAGTCATATTCAAAAATTAAGGTTTAAGATGATGTCGATTCAATATGATTTGATGATAAGTTTGCAAGAGAAATGAATGATCAAAGATCTACTTCCAAAACTCTTTCATACCAAAATACGGCCGATTGAACCACACCTTTTTCTTTCTAAGGATTCATTTCGCAATTTACTTACTCATCAACTTCGTCAAATACTCACCCTCCTTCAAGTTCACAATCAAATTGTGCCAGTGTGTGGTGGAAAAGCTCAAAAGCAAATTACGAGTAGGGGCAAAATAGCGGCGTCTTACTACCCATTGGGTTCAGTATTACGTCTTCTTTCTGCTTTTATTGCAGTCAAGAACTCAAGTGTAGGGAAAATAAGCAGCAGTAGTACTAAATGAAGGTACCTGTAATATGAAGGATTGTGCTCTGAAAGGTAATGTACGAGGTACCATCAAGCAGTAAGTACCTCAACACCTTTGACTCTGAAGTTTTTGCACTGATTGAGATAGTACACTCTACCATATGTGTACACAAAGGAGGGAGAGCAGTTGCAGTACATCGCTCGGTAAACCACTACTGGCCAGTACACATTTGGGGCTTCTGTTTGAAAGAAGGAAATGGAAATGCAACGATGAAGAATGGTCCAATCCCTGCATACAAAATATCTGTCACAATGCAAATACAAAACACTACTAGTCTAGATCGATGTTGTTGCCGTGTCATGACTCCATGACAAGTTGCCATGCATGTTTGTTGCTCGCCGTTTTCAAAAATAAATGTTTGTTGTTTGCTCCTCCATTTGTTTGATCTTGACAGCATCAGCAATGCCATTCTGCACACACACACAAATAAAAAACATTAATTTAGCATCACACTTGTGGTTGGGAGAATAGAGAGGAGACGACACATGCACGAGTGCCAGGACAGGAGCGAGAGTCCAAGTCCATGGTCCTATAGAGACTAGAGAGTCCTTTGCTTTCCTTGGTGCATGCCTGCATGCAGGCCCTGTCTGCACTGTTCGCATCACTGCCGTGCACATCCGCTGTCCGAAGACATTTCACATCTACTGTTCCTCTGAACCTCTCTTCTTGGCAAGCAAAAAGTTGTAAAAAAGTTGCCAAATGCAAGCAAGTGGTCGCGTCAGGAATCAGGACCATTTGTCGACCTGAAGGAATGGTATGCGGCGACCTTGCAGAGTACCCATCCGTGCTTCTACTGGGGACATCAGATTGAACGCAAGATGTTGGTGGGTGTTTTACTTTTAGCGTGCCGGAATAATGTTCCTACTTTGCCTCCGGTGTATTTTGCTGCATCCCCGCAGAACTGATCGGTCCTACTGCAACTGCATTATATATGTAGTTGCATTATCTACGTTTTTAGATCATTGGTGGGAAAAAGGTCTTTCGTCCCAGGTGGGAAAGGCTTTAAGTCCGTGAAGCCCACCTGGGACGAAAGGGGAGAGACAAAAGGTCCCTTTTGTCACTGGGTGGGTAACCGTGAATAAAGGGGGCTTTTATTCCCGGGTGATAGCCACGTCCGGGACAAAAGGGGAGGGCACAACAGCGCCTGTGCGCCACCCCTTTAGTACCACCCGGGACTAAAGACTCTGCTGTGAATTTTTTTTGTTTCAATTCCAATTGTTCTAATAATGTTATACGCGTATATTCTCACGTATATGGGTGTAATTTACGTGTACGTATAAATGTTTGCACTAATTATACGTTTCTACTATACGTACTATATCAAGAAAATAAACTTATAAATAAATATATACACACATTATATTACATCGAAAGCATAGATAGTATTTTCTGAAAGTAGTATATATATACATCAAAATACTGTTTCATTCTAATTCTAGTCTAAAGTTCCACCGGAGGTGCTAATTAAACTTTATAAATTGGATGATCGTCATAGTGATTTCTGCCTTGTGGATTAATCACCTGGTCCATCATGAATCCGCAGAGACTTTCTTGAATCGCCAAGAGTCGGTCCTTCTCAATGATTGCGTCCCTAATCATATTGTTCTGTAATGTGCAAATAAGTTAATATATTACACACAAGAATTAAATATATAAGCGGTTAGAAAATAATGTATTATTAATTGGTTTAAAATAATACTTACAGTATAATCTGACGGGTCTGCCTCGCAGAAATTGTGGATGAACTCACACACATAGTATGCACATAAATGTGTCCCTTGTTCCTGTCTCATACACTAAATTGAAGAAGATAATTATGAAAAATTAGTGTTATATATTTTTAATTTGCCCAAGTTGAAGTTGTCATTTGGTTTACGTACCGGAAAATCTGTAGAGAAGTTTATTCTAGGTCTCCATGTTCCAGGGTTGATAGCAATAAATTTTTCCCAAGCTCTGGCAGAAAATAATGAAAGTTAGAGCTAGATAGTGTTAGTAAAAGCACACTATTGCATAAAAGGGAACGTATCGGATAGAATTATTACTCTTGAAACATATCTTGAAGGTCCAAGTATTTGTTCGGATCTCTTCTCAACGAATCAAAGACAAGGATGTTGCTTTTGTTGACATCAATTATGAGAAGAATCCAGTGGAAACTGTATATGCATGGAAGCTCAAAAGATTAGAACTAAATAATGTTAACTAAGATAATTAGAAATGCGAACCCTTAGTAATTAAGATGGTAATCACACTTACTCGAAGTTGTAAGGTAGAAGTATCAAATCTTTGTAATGCAAATTACACAAGGTCCTTAGGATTGTTTTGAATGTTGTTTGTGGTTGGAACTTTGCTTGATCTTGATTAACTAAAGATGGGTCCATGAAACCTATTCGTTGGTAACCATTTTTCCGCATGTTATGCATTTTCAGGCTACAGAAAATAAAAGACAAAGTTAATAATTAGAGTATGCATTAATTTGTTAATTAGGGTATGTATTGCACCGTCACTTACAGGCACCAGGCCATGACAAGATCGGTATTCAAGGAGTCAAGATGGTAAATTTCATAAATATCCTTGAATCGCAGCCAGACCAACTTCTCGCCTTCACCAGCAAAATCTCCCGGTTTAACAAGCATGCCAATCATCTCTAGGCCCGCCTTAGACGTCTTCACGTAGAAGTCATGCAATCTGCGCATCTGAGTAGGGAGTTTCTTCACCAACTCAGGCCTGACAAGAGATTTCTCATGCTCGTAGTGCCATCTAGGTACGAAGTTTTTTGTCCCGAGGAGGTGATTCGTGGCCGAGAACATATTCTAGTGGGAGCCCTGTTGCTTCCTGCATTTGAATGACATGCGGTACTTGTTCTGTGTCCATAAGTGCAAGAGCTCGTTCAGTTGCAGTGAGGCCGGAGGCGACGTAAGTCTGTACTCCCGACATCGACGCTTGTGTTGCCTTCTTCGTTGAAGGCTCTTTCGCCGACGTCGACGTTTGTGTTGCCTTCTTCGTTGAAGGCTCTTTCGCTGACGTCGATGTTTGTGTTGCCTTCTTCGTTGAAGGCTCTTTCGTCGACGTCGACCCTTGTGTTGCCTTCTTCTTCCTATAATCCTGTGGCATCGTCGACCCCGGTACTTGGTCGATGTAACTATTTGGTGACCCTTCTTGTCTCTTCTTCTTTAGGGACTTGTGCAGCGACCGGTCATAATCACTTTTCAGGGGTTTTATTATTTTCTTTTCTGCTTCTTTCTTCTCTATGAAAGCTTTGAGTTTCTGTGGACGATCTTTATTCTTTTCTGCTTCCATTTCTGCGAGCAGTCTCTGTTTAGCAGCCTCTTTATTCTCTTCAATCCACGCCTTGAGTTGCTTATCACACTCCGCCTCATTTTCTGATGCTGTCATGTCATATGGTAGCTTTCTTTTAACAGGCAGCTTTTTCCCTTTCTTCGTCGGGGGATCCGGATTTGGCACGGGCATAGACGCGATAGATTTTGATCGAGACCTCTAGGCAGGCTTTGGTGAAGGCTGCTTTGGTGGTGATTGCTGACGATGGAGGTCATCGTCATCGCTCGCGGCAGGAGAATTCCCCCGTGTGGAGACGGTGAGCTCCAATCATTCGGCGACGACCGTCCCGGTGACGGCCCGGGAGATGGTGACTGCTGCTCGGCAACACTCGGAGGGATCGATGACGGCCCGGGAGATAGTGGCTGCTGCTCGGCAACACTCGGAGGAATCGGTGGTGGCATGTTAGGTATTATGATGTAACGTTTGGGCCACAATATGATACTGTGAAGCGCATCGTGGAGTGTCCTTTCCCCGTCACCTCCTTGGATGTCTAGCTCTATGTCGTTAAACTTTGGGTCAGCAATCTCCTCCAAACCAACTAAGGCGTAGCCAGTTGGAATCTGCATGCTGTGGCTTGTACGTCCTGGGAGATGTGCTAAAGCCATTCCGTACGCCACCTATATATATGTAGAGAAATGATGAAGTTATTAAATGCATGAGACATGCATCAAAGGTTGAGATAATTGCACGTATAATCAGGTTTATACCTTCATTGTGATGTTGCCGATCGGCTTGTGCAGCTCACATGCGGTGCGCTGACAGAGTTCATCCACAGGGTACCGTTCGTTGTCCTCTACTTGAACTTCTTCTTGGTTTGCCGCCCTTTGTTCTTCGGGGGCCTCTGTGGAAGCACAACTGCTTTTGCGAGCGGAAGGGCTGATGACGGGATCCACCGGTGCTTGGGGCAGTGCTCCGGCAGGGGTGATCTGAGCTACCGCGGCGGCGACTCGTCGTGCAACCTCTTCCTTCATACGTTCTTCTTGTTCTTTAAGTCTCTGCTCCATCATTTCGCGCCACTGCCCCTCTTCACGCTCTCTTCTTCTTTTGCGGCTTCTGCAGGTGTGGGCGCTTCCCTTGAAAGCAAACTTCCACGGGACTACCCCGTAGCCCCTGCAACATCCTGGGTGTTCCGGATTCCCCAGCGCCAAAGTGAGCTCATCCATCTCTCTGTCAAGAACCAATCTGCCCGCTTTGATGTCTTCATTCTTTTTTATTATCTCAATTGCCGCCTCCCATAATGTGGGTGGGAATTCGAGGGAACCATCATCAGGGTTCAATCTTCCACCGCGGGCATAATACCAATTCTTCGATCGTTCTTCCCAGTCAAAGACCGCTGGTACGATACCTTTGTTGAGGAGGTATTGTTCAATCTTCCGCCACTTGGGTGCTGCAACCGCGTAACCACCTCGACCAAGATGATGGTTGTAATCCGTCTTCTTACTGGCACTTTTCTGAGCTCGTGCGCTCTTGTTGGCGAATTCTTCACTATTCTTGTAATCCACAAAGGACTGCCAGTGATCCTTTAGCTTGGGATAATCATCAAAATTTGGAGTTCGATTCTTCTTGATATAATCTCTGTGCAGCTGCTTCTTGAAACTCTGCAATTGAGTTGCCATCTTCGTGAGAGTCCACTACTTCACAAGGTTTGCGTTCACGCCCGGTGGAAGTGTGAAGTGTTTTAGGATATCATCCCATAACATATTCTTAACTGAATCCGGAACCACCCATGGATTATCTTCCTTTCCCTTCCATTCTCTATATGATATGGGCACGTTGTCCCTCACAATAGCACCGCATTGGGACACAAACTTGTCCCTGGCCTTCTTTGGTTCCCATGGCTGGCCAAGCTCGTTGACTTCAGTGATATGAAACTTCACGTCATGATCGACGATTACTTTTGTACGGCCTCTCTTAGTCTTTTTGCTTGTCGAAGTTGAAGCCTACAAGTTGCGGATTTGTTATTCACGCGGGGTTCCAGAATGATATATATACCTCGTTGTTAATGCATTTATGGATTTGTTAATGCATGATATATATACCTCATTGGAACCTTCTGCATTAACTATGAAAAGGTCTTCATTATTGTCCTCGGCGCGGGTGTCGATGTCCGCAGTGCGGGTGTCGATGTCCGCGGTTATGTTGAGGAACGTTTCCGCCTGGCTACGCTCCTCCTCGGTGAAGGTTGGGACGTCGGTATTTGGACCCTCAGCAATAAGGCTCTCCATCAGCCGCTCCTCGTCCTCATTGTTATCCATAACTAGAAATTTCTGAAAACATAAATGAATTTCTGAGCACATAAATGAATTTCTGAATACATAAATGAATTTCTGAGCACATAAATGATTTTCTGAATACATAAATGAATTTCTGAGCACATAAATAATTTTCTGAATAAATAAATGAATTTCTGAATACATAAATGAATTTCTGAATACATAAATGAATTTCTAAATACATAAATGATTTTCTGAGCACATAAATGATTTTCTGAATACATAAATGAATTTCTGAGCACATAAATGATTTTCTGAATACATAAATGAATTTCTGAATACATAAATGATTTTCTGACGGGCACGGTTAAGAACATATTTCTTGAGGATCGACATGAACCTCTCAAAAGGCCACATGTTGTGAAGGTATACTGGACCGAGAATAGTAATTTCTTTCACAAGGTGTACCAGGAGGTGCGTCATAACATCGAGGAAGGAAGGTGGAAATGCCAACTCAAAGCCGACAAGACATTGAACTGCATCATTCTGTAGCTTTCCTAGCTTGGCTGGATCGATTGCCTTCTGTGAAATTGCATTGAGAAATGCACAAAGCTTTACGACCAGTAATCGTACATTCTCTGATAGAACACCCCTCAACGCAACTGGAAGCAACTGTGTCATCAACATGTGACAGTCGTGGGCCTTTAGATTTGTGAACTTCTTCTCTTTCGTATTTATGATCCCCTTTAAATTCGACGAGTAGCCAGACGGAACCTTAATACTGTTCAGGCAATCAAACACGCTTTCCTTCTCTTTCTTGGTGAGAGTGTAACTAGCAGGACCAAAGTAATCAACATCATCATCATCCTCTTCCGGATCAGTTTCATCATCACCCTCCCGCGGAACTTTGGGAATCTTATGAAATTCTTTCAGGTCCTCTGGTGCTTCGTTGGTATCCTTCGGGTTACCGTAACAACCCATGAAGCCTAGCACATTCACGCAAAGATTCTTCGTAAGGTGCATCACGTCAATTGCGTGTCAGACCTCAAGGCTACACCAATAAGGTAGCTCCCAAAATATAGATTTCTTCTTCCACATTGGTGCACGCCCGTTGGCGTCAGTTGGAATAGGTTCACTACCGGCACCCTTTCCAAAGACTACCCTTAGATCATTTACCATCTCAAATATGACATCTCCATTAAAATGGGGTGGCTTCGTACGATGGTCAGCCTTCCCTTTCCAATGCATCCCTTTCTTCTGTAAGGGGTGATTAGTTGGAAGGAAACAACGGTGACCATTATACACGACCTTCTTACAGTTTTTGAGATGAATACCTTGTGTTCTATGTAAACAGTGCGTGCATGCCCGATATCCCTTGTTTGTCTGCCCAGAAAGGTTACTTAGGGCAAGCCAATCGTTGATGGTTATGAACAATGCTCATATATCGAAGTTCTCTTGCCTATCCTCATCCCACACACGTACGCCCTCTTCCCTCCATAGCAGTAATAGTTCATCGACCAACGGTCTTAGGTACACATCAATGTCGTTGCCGGGTTGTTTTGGACCTTGGATAAGCACCGGCATCATAATGAACTTTCGCTTCATGCACATCCAACCAGGAAGGTTGAACATGCATAGGGTCACAGGCCAAGTGCTATGACTACTGCTAAACTCCCCGAATGGATTGAAACCATCCGTACTTAAACCAAACCTTATGTTCCTTTCCCCGTCCTCAGAAAATGTCTTGAATTCTTTATCAATCTTTCTCCACTGAGACCCATCAGCCGGATGTCTCAGCAGGTTGTCTTGCTTACGTTCCTCGGCATGCCATCTCATCAACTTAGCATGTGCTTTGTTCCGGAACAAACGCTTCAAATGTGGTATTATAGGAAAATACCACATAACCTTCGCCGGAACTTTCTTCGTCTTGTCACGGTGCCCCTGGAGATCACCAGCATCTTCATCTCGCTGAATCTTATAACGTAGCGCTTTGCACACAGGACAAGCATCCAAATTCTCGTAATCCTTACCCCGATATAGGATGCAATCATTAGGGCATGCTTGGAACTTCTGTACCTCCAACCGAAGAGGGCACACAGTCTGTTTTGCTTCATATGTGGTGGACTGTAATTCATTGTTCTCCGGAAGCTTGTCCTTCATAATTTTTAGCATCCCTTCAAATGCCTTATCAGACACACCATGTTTTGCCTTCCATTGCAGCATTTCTAGTGTAGTACCAAGCTTTTTGTGACCTGGCTTGCAATCTGGGTATAACGGTTTTCTGTGATCTTCGATCATACGTTGGAACTTTGCCTTTTCTTTTTCGTTTTCACAGTCCCTATGTGCATCCTGTAGAACCTGGCCGAGATCATCAGCAGGCCCGTTAGCATCTGCTGGTAACTCTTCTTCGTCAGCATCTTCCATTAAAGTATCTGCAAAAGCTTGACCTGCGGCCCAGTCCGGAATACCCTCCTCCTCTTCTTCGTCGTCTTCCATCACAACCCCTCTTTCACCGTGCTTGGTCCAAACCACATAGTTCGGCATGAATCCGTATTTCAACAAGTGGAGGTGAAGTGTGCCCGGGTCATGGTAGTCTCTTTCGTTTCTGCAATCGGAGCATGGACAACACATGAACCCACTCGCATCCTTGTTTTTTTGCCACTTCGAGAAAACCATGCATGTCGGTAATGTACTCCGCTGACCGTCTGTCGGTGTCGTACATCCATTGCCGGTTCATCTGCATCATATTAAGTGAAAAATATCCATTTTAATTCTACAACACTATCCCTAGGTATCATTTTCTAATAACTAAATTAATAAATTCTATTTTCTCTAATATTAAATATAGCTAGCTAAAAGTTAAATTTATATAAAAATAAAAAAATCTTAGTACAAATGAATGAAAGAAGATAATCATAACAAATGAAAACTACTTATTACCAAATCTAAAGTATACTAATATAAAAACTACATCTCTTAGCTCTTAAATCAAATTTTCTATTTTCTTAATTGTGGCATAAATTTTAAGTATAAAAAATATACACTATCCCTAGGTCTCATTTTCTAATAACTAAATTAATAAATTCTATTTTATCTAATAATAAATAAAGCTAGCTAAAAGTAAAAGTTATATAAAAACAAAAAAATCTTAGTACAAATGAATGATAGAAGATTATCATAACAAATGATAACTACTTATTACTAAATCTAAAGTATACTAAAAACCTCATCTCTTAGCTCTTAAATCAAAATTTCTATTTTCTCCTTCTCTAAATCATAAAACAAAATTTAAACACAACAAATGAATGGAGGATGAAGAATAATACCTTAGCAACACCTTGGAGGTGAGAAAACTCCACAAATTGATGAGGAAAAATTTGGGCAGCACCTCCCTAGGTTTGAGGCGCCATGGAGAGGAGCTTGCTGCTTTGAGCTCTCGGTGAAAAATGGTCGGGCAGGGAAGAAGAAGGGTGCGTGCTGTCGATTTTGTATAGGGGCGGCCTTTTGTCCCGGTTGGTAAAACCAACCGGGACAAAAGGCCTCTGAAGGCCGGCCCCCCTACCCTTTAGTCCCAGGTTGGTTTAGCACCCGGGACTAAAGGCCGGCCCCAATCATTGCGGCCGTGGAGGGCTGGCCTTTAGTCCCAGGTTGGTTTACCAACCGAGACTAAAGGGTCGCCCCCCAATGACCCTGTTGTTTTTTAGTTTAATATATATTAAGGTCTACAAAATTTGTGATAAAGGCTAATATTAAGGCTTAATCAATACTTTGGAGGTGAGAATCCTAATATTAAGGCTTCCAATAAATGAGTCACTGACCTAACATCAATACTTAAGGTCTTAACAAAAAATATAAAAAAGTTTGTACATCAATACTTAATTAAGGTCTTACAAATATAAAAAGTTCATACATGAATACTTAAGGTACGGTCTTAACAAAGGTAGAGGGGTGCATCAATGCACGCCACATATTTCATACTTCATTCTTCTTTCTTAGATAGTCCATATAGTTGAAGTCTCCGATCTTGAAGTCGAGAACTTCAGCGAAATATGCCAGAGAATGGATCAGTGCACTCTCTATCGCTTCACAATTACGGTCACATGGACTTCCATAAATTTCAAACAGTGGCGAGAAAAACTGAAGTGGCCTGAAAAATGAAAGATGAGCCTGATACTTCCAATTTCTTGTTTGTATAGCATTTGAATTTGTGTAAGAAAATCCCACAACATCCATCACTTGCTCTAGAATTGCATGGAAACTCTTTGCCGCAAAGGTTTCACCAAACATATCCTACAGTTAAGAATAATGTTATTACGACGCATTAAAAATGCAGAATAAGAAGATTAAAAAAATTTAAATGTGAAAGTGCATCTAGGCCCCTAATTATTTTGGTGATAATGACACGTATAATTTGAGTATTTGATGGTTTATCTAAGATGTGTGCAGGAATAAATGAGACAAAATTTCATATGAGAAAGGAAGGACCTCAACTTGGTATATTTGTGTTGAAGCTCAAATGGCGATTTAAATTTATTTTCTATTTCGAATTTGAGTTTAGGCAACACCGTACTATAAAGAGGGACGAGATCGATCAATCAAAGTTTGCTACAAGTGCTCATCTTTAAAAGTCTAGCCACAAAAATCTAGCCAAAATCCAAGAAGCACCTTTGAAAAAGCTTACCCAGCTGTCTGAGCCCCGCCGGGTCATCCGGCCCATCTGGCCGGATCACCCGGTACGCCTCTGGTGGTTGCTGGGTGACCCGGCCCCTCTGGGCGGATGACTCGGCCCCACCGCAGCAGCCAGCCTAACGGCTCTTTGAAGGGAGGGTGTATTTATACCCCCTAACTTCTTCTTCCTAGGGTTGCTGCCCCCAACGAAAAGAACACCTCCTCAAGCTCCATTCCCCCTCTCTCCACTACTCTCCAAGCCACTCCAAGCAAGGATTCTCCTAGGGTTTGGGTGTGAGAGTTTTGAGGTGCTAGTGTGTCCTCCTTGAGCTAGCTCTTCACTCATTCATCTCAAGAAGCACTTGTGGCGGCCAAGATCGATTGATTCTCGTTTTTTACTCTTGAAGCTTGCTTCTAGACGGTTAGGCGTCACCCGCTGAGTACCCTCTCCGTGTGGAGCACCCGTGAACGTTTGTATTACCCATCCTTTGTGGATTTCTCTTAGTGAGCACCAATCTTCCTTTGTGGAGATTGGTTGAGGCAAGAGGCTCTTTGTGATAGCCCTCCCTTTGTGGGATCCTCAACGGAGACGTAGCTTCCTTTGTGGGAGTGAACTTCGGATTAAATCTCTTATCTTTTGCTTGTTTGAGTTCACCCCCTTTTCTCGAACCCTAGAAGCTAGGTTTGGATCGATCTACATATTTGTGTTGTTTCTTGTGAAATCCTTTGTTGCAGGTGGTTACAAGCTCAAATACACAAGTTTTGGTTCATATACTTTCTGCAAATTCAAGTTTTATTAAGCTTATTATACTCTATCTTCGCGTGTTGGTTGATCCGGCCCAAGTGACAGGGTGACCCGGACCCCCCCGGGTCATCCGGCTAGTTGAGCCGGGTCATCCGGCCCCTGATCCGCTGCTCAGATTTTGCAGAATTTTAAAGTGATCCTATTCACCCCCCTCTAGGCATCACAAGATCCTTTCAATTGGTATCAGAGCCTAATCCCTTGATTTAGGCTTAACTGCTAAGGGATCAAGATGTCGGGGAGTGGTGGAAACCTCTCCGCTCAAGAACTCGCCGCCAAGGAAGCTCAAGATAGAGAGCTCAAGGCCGCTCAAGACCAAGCTGCAGCTCTAGAGCTAATGGGGAAGGCCCCAAGCCGTACACCATCCAACATCGCGAGCTCCGATGATTCCGACTCCGACTTGGACTCGGACTCCGACTCAAGTGATGAAGATGTCAAGGATGGTGACGATGATCCAAAGAAAGCGGCGAAGAAAAAAGAAGAAAAGCCAAGAAGAGGAAGGCGGCAAAGAAGATGGCCAAGAAGCTCCTCAAGAAGATGATCAAGAAGGAGCAAGCAAAGTATTCACACTCTGGCTACTATGAAGTGCCATTCCACTACGGACGACTTACGGGCAACAATCCTAACGAGAAATTCTATTCCGTACATTTGGGAAAGCCTCCCCACTTCGATGGGAAAGACTATCCTAAATGGGCTTATGATATGCAAATGCACCTTTACGGGCTTCACCCTTCTCATTGGAAGATTGTGTGTGTAGGTGTGACAATACCCGCCGAAGGTGAAGCCATGACTATCGAGCATGAACAAGACCTCCACCGCAATGTTCAAGCAACAAGAGTCATCACATCATCCTTGTGTGTTCAAGAGTTCAACAAAGTCCGGAACATCCAAATTGCCAAGGTGATTTGGGATACACTCAAGGAGGCACATGAGGGTACCGATCATGTGAGAAGAGGCAAGATTGACTTGATTCATGGAGAGCTTGAGCTTTTCGTCATGAAGGATGGAGAGACCGTGAGGCAAATGTATGATAGGCTAATCCTCCTTGTCTCGGACATCAAAGTACTAGGAAGCAATGATTGGGATGATGAGAAGGTCACAAAGAAGTTGCTAAGAGCCTTCACACCGAAAAACCCAAACCTAGCAACTATGATAAGAAGAGACCCAAACTACCACAACATGACACCCAATCAACTTCTTGGTGAGATCTTGCATCAAGAGCAGTTGATCAAGACGTGGAGAAGTCACTTACCTTGAAGGTGAACAAGAGTCTAGCCCTTAATGCTAGCTCTAGTGAAGTGGTGGAAGTAAAGCCCAAGACTTCCAAGACTAAGAATGAAGATTTAAGTGAAGAAGGAAGCACGGATGAAGAAACCGCCTTTGCCATAAGGAAGTATAAGAAGTTCTTGAAGTTCAAGGCATCAAGGAAAGGCGGTGATGATAGAAAGAAGAAGTCGCAAAGAAAGTGCTATGAGTGTGGAGAGTATGGACACTTCATTGCCGAGTGTCCCAAAAACAAGAACAAGGACAAGAATGAGGAAGAGAAGAAGTACAAGGAGAAGAGCAAGGAGTACAAGAAGAAGTACCAAGGGCGTGCTCACGTGGGTCAACAATGGGACTCAAGTGATGAAGATGAAGCACCAAAGAAGAAAGGCATGGCAACACTTGCCATGGCACAAGGAGCATCTTCACCACACCTCTTCAACAACCTCTCCGATGATGAGGACAACTCTCACTTTTGCCTCATGGCAAGAGGGAGCAAGGTACAAGAGTCAACCACCTCATCCTCTCTCACCTCATCATCATCCACACCTAGTAATGACATAGACAACCTAGATGAGGAAAAAGAAATGGAGGCAAACATGATAAAGCAATTTGGTAAAAAAAGCCATAAAGAAATTAAAAAGCTTTTGGACAAATTAAAGGAAAAGAAGGAGATTCTCCATGAGCAAGAAGACTTGCTTATCCGTGAAAAGGAAAGAAACCTTGCTCTAGAGAAAACCCTTGCCGAGGAAAAAGCTAAGGTGGAGAAGTTGACCGTAGGCTTGTCCTTGGCCAATGACTCTAACAAGAGGATGCTAAAGGACTACTCTTTGGCAAATGAATCTTTAGCTTCCCTAAAGACCACTCATAGTGAGCTTCAATCAAGCTTCTCATGCTTGACGGATAAATATAAAAATCTTGAAGCAAACTATAGTGCTCTTTGGGAAAGCACCAAGGCCGACCCCAAAGCAAACTTTGACTCTAATGCCTCCACTAGCAAAGGTTGCTCCATATGTTCAAATGTTGATATAAATGCTCTTAAGACTAACCTTTCAAGGGTAGAGGAAATAATTAAGAGCAAAGATAAGGAGATTGCCTGGTTGAATATGTTCATCAACCAAGGTAAGTTGGGTGCCAAGTCCATTCCCAAGGCAATTGACACAAGAGGACTTGGGCACTACAAGGACAAGAAGGTCAACGGTAGAAGGGTGGTGAAAGGGCATGAGATCCCCTTGTGGAACAAGGGAGGCTACCTCAACACTATTATAGATATTGCTCATGGAGTAACCACCTCTACCACAACAGAAGAGAAGCCAAAGGTTGTGAACACCACAAAAGGAAATGGTGGGGTTAAGTCTCCACCAAAGGCATCGAAGAATGTGGTGGAACACAATCCATCTCCCAACTACACTTGTGATTATATTGTGACCTTGGACCACAATGGTAAAATGGTGGTCAAGTATGTTGGAGCCTATGCCAAGAAGGCTATGAGAAAGAGTGTGTGGGTTCCAAAAGTTTATGCTTCTAACCTCCAAGGACCCAAATCTTTTTGGGTACCTAAACCAAAAGCTTAAACTTATTTTGTAGGCCTACTCCTCCGGTGGAACCGCATGGCTAATTGATAGTGGTGCCACTAATCATATGACCGGAGATGAAGGCTTGTTTGCATCCCTTGAACATTATGACACCCCTACGGAAACTATCATATATGGAGATAATGGTCAAGGAGATGTGATCGGTTTAGGTAAAATTGCTATCTCAACAACAAATTCAATTGAAGATGTTTTTCATGTTCAAGGTTTAGGGTACAACTTGTTGTCGGTTTCACAACTTTGTGAGAAAGGCTACAATTGTCTCTTTACCAAAGAGGGTGTGACCATCTCTAGAAGTGAGGATTCCTCTATTGTCTTTGCGGGTCACCTAAGGGAAAGCTTTACTATGTGGACTTCACAAAAGTAAAGGTGGACCCTAAGGCTTGCTTAGTGGCAAAATCCGACATGGGTTGGCTTTGACATCGCCGACTAGCTCATGTTGGCATGAGGAACTTGGCCAAACTTCAAAAGGACGAGCACATCCTAGGACTAACAAATATTGTTTTTGAGAAAGATAGGTTGTGTAGTGCATGTCAAGCAGGAAAGCAAGTTGGGGCGCATCATCCCGCCAAGAACATCCATTCAACATCAAGACCGTTGAAGCTTCTACACATGGACTTGTTTGGACCAATTGCCTACATAAGCATCGGTGGTAACAAATATGGTTTAGTAATTGTTGATGACTTTTCCCGTTTCACTTGGGTATTCTTTTTGCAAGATAAAAGTGAAGCAAAGGGAGTGGTCAAAAATTTCATAAGAAGAGTTCAAAATGAGTTCGAGCTTAAGGTCAAGAACATAAGAAGTGACAATGGCTCGGAGTTTAGGAACACTCAAGTTGAAGAATTCCTTGATGAAGAAGGCATCAAGTATGAACTCTCCGCTCCATACACTCCTCAACAAAATGGTGTTGTTGAGAGGAAGAACCGTACGTTGATTGAAGCGGCAAGAACAATGCTTGATGAGTACAAGACTCCGGACTCATTTTGGGCGGATGCCATCAACACCGCGTGCCATGCCGCCAACCGCATCTACCTCCACAAGTACTTGAGCAAGACTCCCTATGAGATCATCACCGGTAAGAAACCTAGTGTGCACTACTTTAGGGTCTTTGGGTGTAAGTGTTTCATACTTAACAAGAAACCCAAAGCCTCAAAGTTTGCAAACAAGGTTGATGAAGGTTTTCTCATTGGTTATGGAACTAACGAACATGCCTATCGTGTTTTCAACAAGACCACCGGTTGTGTTGAGACCACGGTAGACGTGAAATTTGATGAATCCAACGGCTCTCAAGGAGAGCAAGTTAGTGAAAACCTTGTAGATGATGAAGAGCCTCCAAGCATATCCATCTTTAGAATGGGCACCGGTGAAGTGATGCCAAGGGAAGTTCAAGCTCAAGTCCAGGTTGACACAAGCAATCAAGATCCACCATCATCAACAAGAGTTGAACCACCTAGTTCTCAAGTTCATCAAGATGAAGGTCAAACTCATGGTGACGATCATGGGAGTGGCTTTGATCAAAGGGAAGAACAAGGTGGTGAAGCTCAACCACAAGCGCCTCAAGTTGAAGATGATGATGATGGACCCATTCAACGTCAATCTCAAGCACCACATCCAAGGGTTCATCGAATGGTTCAACGGGATCACCCTGTTGACAATATTCTTGGTAGCATCCAAAGAGGGGTAACAACTCGCTCAAGATTGTCAAACTTTTGTGCGTTTTACTCGTTTGTTTCTTCTTTGGAACCTCTTATTGTGGATCAAGCTCTTGAGGACCCGGATTGGATTATTACCATGGAGGAAGAATTGAAGAACTTCAAGAGGAATGAAGTTTGGGAGTTGGTGCCAAGACCCAAGCAAAATGTGATCGGCACCAAATGGGTTTTTAGGAACAAGCAAGATGAATTTGGTGTCGTCACAAAAAACAAGGCAAGGCTCGTGGGCAAAGGCTATACTCAAGTTGAAGGCTTGGACTTTGGAGAGACTTATGCTCCGGTGGCTAGGCTTGAGTCAATTCGTATACTCTTGGCCTATGCTACTCATCATGACTTTAAGCTTCATCAAATGGATGTGAAGAGCGCATTCTTGAATGGACCTCTCCAAGAAGAAGTTTATGTTGAACAACCCCCGGGCTTTGAAGATCCAAACTTTCCCAACCATGTGTACAAGCTCCATAAGGCGCTCTATGGGCTTAAGCAAGCTCCTAGAGCATGGTATGAATGCCTTAAGGATTTTCTTCTCAAGAACGGTTTTAAGATAGGCAAAGCCGATTCTACTCTCTTCATTCAAAGAAGTGGAAAAGATATCTTTGTTTGTCAAATTTATGTTAATGACATTATCTTTGGGTCTACTAATGATAAATGATGTGAAGAGTTTAGTAGGATCATGACCAAGAGATTCGAGATGTCTATGATGGGTGAATTGAAGTTCTTTCTTGGGTTTCAAATCAAGCAAATGAAGGAAGGGACTTTCTTATGTCAAACCAAGTATGTGAAGGATATGCTCAAGAGGTTTGACATGGCCGACTCTAAGCCCATCAAGACTCCTATGGCATTAAATGGACATCTTGATCTCAATGAAGAAGGGAAGTCGGTCGACCAAAAGGTATATCGCTCCATGATTGGCTCCCTCCTTTACCTTTGTGCATCTAGGCCCGATGTCATGCTTAGTGTGTACAAGATTTCAAGCTAATCCTAAGGAGTGTCATCTAATGGCCATTAAGAGAATCTTTAGATATTTGGTACACACTCCTAACCTTGGCTTATGGTATCCTAAGGGCTCCACTTTTGATTTACTTGGCTATTCCGATTCGGACTATGCCGGTTGCAAAGTAGATCGAAAGAGTACAATGGGGAGTTGCCAATTTCTTGGTAGGTCTTTGGTGTCATGGAGCTCTAAGAAATAAAATTCGGTTGCTTTATCCACGGCCGAAGCCGAGTATGTGGCGGCCGGTGCGTGTTGTGCACAACTCTTGTGGATGAAGCAAACGTTGAGTGATTACGACTGTATGTTTAGCAAGATTCCGTTCTTGTGTGATAATGATAGTGCTATCAAGCTAGCAAACAATCCGGTGCAACACTCTAGAACAAAGCACATAGATATTCGACATCATTTCTTAAGGGATCATGAGGCTAAGGGAGATATTGCTCTACGTCATGTAAGCACAGAGAGGTAACTTGCCGATATCTTCACTAAGCCTCTAGATGATCAAAGGTTTTGTGCTTTGAGGAGTGAACTAAACATCTTGGATTCTCGTAACTTGGCTTGACATGTTGCACATACTTGTTTGTTGCCTAGATAGGTTGAAAAAGGCTTTATTTTCTTTCATTTGTGTGAGTCTTTCGAAAATTTGGATTTTGAGATCCTTGGATCAATTTTTAGCCCAAGTGACTATTGTTATGGATTGTTGATTGTGGCTAGTCACTTGTGGTTAAAAGTTTATTATATGTCCACTAGCTATATCTCTATATATCTCAATCTCCAAATCTATCAAAACTTCCATATCTTTCATCCCTAAGCCTTTTGGGCGTCCTCTGGGCTCGCCGGATGACCCGACCCATCTAGCCGGATGACCCGGCGCGGCTCCGGAGGATGCCGGGTCACCCGGGCTCGTCGCAGGGGGTATATAAACTGCACGCCGGCGGCTTGAAACCCTAAAATCCTCACTTCTTCACACTCAAACCGCCGCTGCCGCTCTCTCACTCTCCTAGGCGATTTTCAAGCTCCACCAAGGGATTCGACCGTGGTTGGGGGCATTGGGTTGCTCTCCTCCTCAAGAGCTCCTTCCTCTCCAGATCATCCGGAAACTTCGCGGGAATCCAACGGTAAAATCGATTCAAATCCCCAAATTTCCGATCTCTCAATGTGGTTCGTTCTAGATGATTTCCTTCGGTCAAATGCTTCTATATAGACCCTAGAACATACCCCTATGATCTTGTTCCATTTCATCAACTCCATCCTTGCCTAGCTCGGATTAGGGTTCATCCCGTCCGGCCGGGTCACCCGGCCCCTCTGGCCGGATGACCCGGACGGGACCTGGACGACCCAATGAGCTTTGTCTCATGCAAGTATTTTGCTTTCTCGTCGAAACATCTACCAATCCTAATTTTGCTTTCACAGATGGGTAGAGAAAGAGGAAGTGCTTGAGGCAAGGAAATTGTATCGGAAGAAAGTGAGGAAGAAGAAACTCGTGCTAGTGATGAAGAGGAATATCGTGCTTCGGATGAGGAGTACGGTATTCACTACCATACCAAGAGGTCCAAGCCACAAGCTCCTGCCGCTTGTGCACAAGGTCGTGGCCGTGGACAAGAAGGCAATCCCATCCTTAAGAAGAAGACCACCTCCATTGGTGTGAGGACGAAGAGAGCAAGCTCAAGTGAGGTTGGGGACCGCTATGATGCGGATATGGACATCTCTGACTATGTGAACATGGTGGTTCCCGTTCACGCCCCGGAGCGTTGTAGGCATGATCCTCCTATGGTGAATTACATGAGAAGCGGCACTGACATGAGACCCCATCACTTTCAAGACCCAAGGCGACTCCAAAGGTCTTTCTTTGGTGATGATCGGTTTTGGCATGCTTATCAAGCGGACTGGTGTGAGTCCACTATCTTGAACAAAGGGCATGTCACCACGGAGATGAAGTGGATTGATTGGCAATTCTTACTTGATTTACCTCCTCCTCTTCAAGAACTCACTCAAGCTGTGTATACTCGCTGCCGCCATATGGGAGTTTCTTATCTCATGGGTTTGTCGTGTGATTGGTCGGAGGAAGTGGTGGCTCAGTTTTATGCAACCCTTTATGTTGACAACGACAACAACACCATGCACTTCACTCTTTGGGGTAAGAGATTCTCCTTCTCAGTTTGGGAGTTTGCCAATATCTTCAAACTTAGAAGTGCCACATCCACAAACTGTTTCTCTAGTGATCTTATGCGCATTCATAGTGGAGATGAGCTAGAAGTGACAAAGATGAAATTCATGTATGATAGAGCCTATGGAAATATTAAGTTTGGTCATACTAGTGGTCTCACTCCTTACTACAAGATGCTCAATCCACTTTTTAGGCACACTCTCACTCCTAGAGCCGGTGATTCCAATAACATCTCCCATAGAGCTAGAAATTTGCTTTATCAAATGGCTTCGGGTTTACCACAATTCAATGCTTGTCATTATCTTTAGACGGAGATCATTACATGCTCTTACACTGCTTCTAGTGGTTGCCACTATGCTCCATATATCTTCATGCTTGTCAAACATGCCACCAAGCTTGACCTTCCAACCGACACTCATCATGAGAAGTATCAAACTAGCAAGGGCAAGCTAATCCAAACCTTCAAACTTGGCAAGCATCAGACTGGCATTGACCCTAAGGGAGATTATCCGGGCATATATCCTGTTGATGGACCCGGTGATACGGGCGCTTCATCCTCTCAAGCTCAACCTCCAAGGCGCTCATTTGATCCCCTTCCAATGGAAGGTGCCTCTCACTCTCAAGGGGTCCCTAGGAACAAGAAGGGAAAGCTGAATTTTCTTGCCAAAGGGATCTTTGCTTGCTTCAACCTTGGTCGTCAAAATGCAAGGAAGCGTGAAAAGGATAGAAAGTGGCACGCCGAGGAGTATCATAAGGCCGAAGTGGAGAGAAAGGCCATGATGACAAAATTGGATATGCCACACTCTCCCGTTCGTGAGCTTAGGACTTTTGATCCTCCCTCTCCCATTCCTAATCCTTGGGAGGACCTTGGCTCTTGCGTCCCGGTGGATGAAGAAGAAGAAGAAGAAGAAGAAGAAGAGGACTACGGTGGTGAGGAGGAAGAGGACTACGATGATGAGGAGTAGCTTCCCTTTTTGGTGCTTGGTGCCAAAGGGGGTGTGAAATTTGAAGGATGGAAGCCCCTCACAAAATCATCTTTTTATATATCTATCTTATGCTATTCATGTATTAGTCTAGTGGACATGTAATGAACTAAGTCGTGTGATGGTGTGATGGATGGTTGCCAATTGAGAACTTTTAGTTATGTAAGACTTATTTGTGGTACTCTACTTATGCTAGTGTGGTGTAATGAATCTTATTTATCGTGTGTGATGCATGTGTAGGTTGATGATATGTTATTTCTCACTTTGTTGTTGTGATATATCTTGTCATATGCATCACGTTTTATTGCTCATCACACTTATGCACTATGTATTGTATGCAATGATTTAGGGGGAGCCCACTCTAAATATGTGCCATTGGCATTTGAGGCCATTCTAGTTGATGAAGCACATATTTAGGGGGAGTTCTTCTCTAAATAATTGGACACAACTCTTGAATTTTATTCCTATCTTGTGAGCTCAAATTATGGTTGTCATCAATCACCAAAAAGGGGGAGATTGAAAATGCATCTAGGCCCCTAATTATTATGGTGATAATGACAAGTATAATTTGAGTATTTGATGGTTTATCTAAGATGTGTGCAGGAATAAATGAGACAAAAATTCATATGAGAAAGGAAGGACCTCAACTTGGTATATTTGTGTTGAAGCTCAAATGGTGATTTAAATTTATTTTCTATTTCGAATTTGAGTTTAGGCAACACCGTACTATAAAGAGGGACGAGATCGATCAATCAAAGTTTGCTACGAGTGCTCATCTTTAAAAGTCTAGCCACAAAAATCTAGCCAAAATCCAAGAAGCACCTTTGAAAAAGCTTACCCAGCTGTCTGAGCCCCGCCGGGTCATCCGGCCCATCTGGCCGGATCACCCGGTACGCCTCTGGTGGTTGCCGGGTGACCCGGCCCCTCTGGCCGGATGACCCGGCCCCGCCGCAGCAGCCAGCCTAACGGCTCTTTGAAGGGAGGGGGTATTTATACCCCCTCACTTCTTCTTCTTCCTAGGGTTGCTACCCCCAACGAAAAGAACACCTCCTCAAGCTCCATTCCCCTCTCTCCACTACTCTCTAAGCCACTCCAAGCAAGGATTCTCCTAGGGTTTGGGTGTGAGAGAGTTTTGAGGTGCTAGTGTGTGCTCCTTGAGCTAGCTCTTCACACGTTCATCTCAAGAAGCACTTGTGGCGGCCAAGATCGATTGAATCTCGTTTGTTACTCTTGAAGCTTGCTTCTAGACGGGTAGGCATCGCCCGTTGAGTGCCCTCTCCGTGTGGAGCACCCGGGAACATTTTTATTACCCATCCTTTGTGGATTTCTCTTAGTGAGCACCAATCTTCCTTTGTGGGGATTGGGTGAGGCAAGAGGCTCTTTGTGATAGCTCTCCCTTTGTGGGATCCTCAACGGAGACGTAGCTTCCTTTGTGGGAGTGAACTTCAGATTAAATCTCTTGTCTTTTGCTTGTTTGAGTTCACCCCCTTTTCTCGAACCCTAGAAGCTAGGTTTGGATCGATCTACATATTTGTGTTGTTTCTTGTGAAATCCTTTGTTGCAGGTGGTTACAAGCTCAAATACACAAGTTTTGGTTCATATACTTTCTGCAAATTCAAGTTTTATTAAGCTTATTATACTCTATCTTCGCGTGTTGGTTGATCCGGCCCAAGTGACAGGGTGACCCGAACCCCCCGGGTCATCCAGCCAGTTGAGCCGGGTCATCCAGCCCCTGATCCGCTGCTCAGATTTTGCAAAATTTTAAAGTGATCCTATTCACCCTCCCTCTAGGCATCACAAGATCCTTTCAAAATGGTGCTCCATACCTTGTCATGTTCATTCAGCCGACAAAGTCTCTCTGCGGTTGTGGTGACACTTTCTCCTTCCTCGAGTGACTTTATTAGAAAATAAGAGTAATCTGGCTCAAAATACCCATTAGCGTTTAGTTGTTGTAAGCATGCCTGCACGGCGGTCCTTTCATAAGTCCTCTTAACCAGTGCAGGGGTACCCCACCCAACAATTGATACCATTTGGATGGGTTCTGAAGACAGCGAGGAGGGATTTTGTCCTCGAACGGGTATGTCAAACGAGATTTTTAATTGTATGGAATTGTTTGGACCGACATTGGCGCATTGTGTAACAAGAGGGGTACCACCTAAATTTTCAACAACATGTGCGAGCCACTGCAAATGATTGGGAACCTGCATTGTATGAAAATAATATTATTATCCGTGTGTAGTACGTAAACATCAAATTTATACAACGAAAGAATATTACTATGTTGGGAAGAGGTCCCTGACTTCGATCACCAGTAGGTAACTCAATCACACCATGGGTGAAGTGTATGCCTGGACGACGAGCCAAAGGTGGCCAGTCATCAAAAATGATTCCACGACCGCCGCCACGGCGACCACCGCTATCAGAATAACTTGCCATAGTTATTCTGGACTACTCTGTAATATATATAAAACAATTCTTAAATAAGAGAATGCTTAAATTTATTCTATATAAAAACAAAATATATAAGACCTATTTTCTCATTTTCTAATAACTAAACAGATAAGTGCAAGAGCTCGTTCAGGTGCAGTGAGCCCGGAGGCGACGTAAGTCTGTACTATACCTTTTCTAATCACCCTAATCATTTAGGAAGTACAACCTCACCTCACCATCATATACACGCACCTCACTCTCCCACTTACAGTTCTCTACATCGCCAAGCTACAGCCCTGCATCTCCTACCTAGCTACAGCCCGACATCACCGAGCCACGTATAGCCCCAGCTCGCCGGTGATGTCGGACTGTAGCTAGCTAGGATGTAAGGCTACTGGTACAGAACATCCAACCAATTGTATATATGGAAAAAAGAAAAAAAAGAGAATGCCTAAATGTATTCTAAATAAAAACAAGAAATACTTAACAAAAATGAATTAAATCGGTAAGTAGTATATTCTCGATTGGTAATGACCATTTTTTAATAAACTAACTTCTAATAAATTAAGCTAAATGTAAAATTAAATGCATCTCTCATCTAAAAGTTAAAATCAATAATCTCTATAGCAAAAACTATAAAATTAGAGGATAAATCCCTATGTGAAACTATGCTTAAAAAATATGTGAAACTAAATACAATGTTAGCTAAATCTAAAACATCTGAAAACATCATCTCATTGGTGGAAAAAGGGCCTTTCGTCCCGAGTGGGAAAGGCAATAAGTCCCTAAAGCCCCACCCGAGACTAATACGTAGAGACGAAAGCCCCCCCTTTCTTACCGGGTGCCCAACCGGGACTACACACGCGCACGTCACAAGTCACAAGTCACGCGATTTTTTCACATGAAATATACGCGTGCGCGGTGCGGGGATTTGAACTCGTGACCTGTAGCCTCGTGTGTAACTTCCTTACCATCTCACCTATACAGCACATGTGATTGAGTAGAGAATGCAATCCTCTTATAGTGACTCGTGGGAGACCCTTTAGTCTCGGTTCGTAACACGAACCGAGAATAAAGGGGGGCCTTTAGTCTCGGTTCGTAACACCAACCTAGACTAAAGGTCCGAGACCCTTTTGTCTAGGTTGGTGTTACAAACCGAGACTAAAGGGTCGGAGCTCTCCTACCACTCATGGCCACGTCGTCCCAAAACCTTTAGTCTCGGCTCCAAAATTCAACCGGGACTAATGTGTAGGAACAAAGGTCGTTTTTCCACCAGTGTCTCTTAGCTCCTCCTACCACCTAAAAATCTAAATCCATATTTTCTCCATTTTTAACCATAAAAACGAAATTTAATCATAACAAATGAAGGAAGGATGAAGAATCAAACCTTAGCAACACTTTGGAGGAGAGAAATCTTCACAAATTGATGACGAAAAAATTGGACATCAACTCCCTAGGAGAAGAACTTAAGCTCTCGGGTGAATGTTAGCTCGGGTAGAGGAAGAAGGGAGGCAGGGATATATAGGCGCACCCTTTAGTCCCGAGTGGTATTACCACCCTGGACTAAAGATGAGCCTTTAGTCTCGGGTGGAAACTTTAGTCCCGGGTGGTGTTACGACCCGAGACGAAAGGCTCACCCTTTAGTCTCGGGTCGTAATACCACCCGGGACTAAAGTTCACTACTAGAAAACCGACCTTCTGTACCGGGTGGCAACCCACATTAGTGTCGGGTGGCCACCCGGTACAGCTAAGGCGGCACTAATGTGGGCGGCCACATTAGTACCAGGTGGAGTTGACAACCGGTACTAAAGTGGTAGCCCCGCCGCCAGCCTTCTTTTCTTTCTTTTTTTCCCTTTTCTTTTCTTTTCCTTTCCCTTTCTTCATCTCAAATCCATCTCATCTCTTATCTCAAATTCACACAGCACAACCATTATCAACAATCAAAGGTACAAGAACATATCTCAGATCCATCTCATTTCTATCTCAGATTCACACAGCACAAGCATCTCATTCATCTCATCTCTCAACATTCACACTCACAAAATCACCAGAATCAAAACTACAGATCTTACAACACAATCAGAATGAATCACAAGAATCCATTTACAAGAACGAATCCTGAAAAGGAAAAAAAACTTCACCGGCAAGGGTCCTCGTGTGCGCCGGTGCTCGTGGCCGCGGCCTGCTTCCCTCCACCCACCGCAGGCCCGACCTCCTGCTGGCCCCGCTGCGCCACCGAGCTAGGCTCGTCGCGCCCCACTGCAGGTCTCCGCACCGCCGTGCCAGGGCCCTAGCTCCCGCGCCTCCCTGCTGAGGCCGGCGCCGCCGCGCTGGCCTGCCCGCCCGCGCCTTGGCTCCAGCACCCTCCGCGCCCCACCTCCCGCACGCCAGGCGCCGGTCGGTACCACTGCGCCACCGCGCCAGGAGGCCGCACGCCAGGCCCTGGCCAGCGCTGCTGCGCCACCGCGCCGGGACGGCCCGACCAGCGTACCTGCCTCAGATCCGCGCCCCTGGAATAAAGCAGAGGAAGAAAATGAGATAAGGATGGAATGAGAGAGAGAGAGAGGAGAGGTGGTGTGCGGTGGGAGTGGAGAGAGAGAGAGAGCGAGGTGGGAGTGGGTGTGGTGATTTTTCTAAGTGTTGGCAGTTTGGCACCGGGTGGCAGCTCGAGAACATTAGTACCGGGTCCTCTTTTCAGCCGGTACTAATGTGCCCACATTAGTATCGGGTGGTGTCTAGAACCGGTACTAATGTGGGAGCCCCACATTAGTACCGAGCCTAGACACCAACCGGTACTAATGTGAGACATTAGTACCGGCTCTAGCCACGACCCGGTACTAATGTGGCTCTCTGGGGGCGCGTCGGGGCTCTCCCTTCCCCCCGGTACAGATGTGGACATCAGTACCGGTGGGCAAAATACCCGGTACTGATGTCCTGGACAGAAGCCCCCTTTTCTAGTAGTGGTCTGGCGCCAATAATTGCGGCTCAGAGCCGTTGGACGCCAGGCCTTTAGTCTCGGGTGGTATTACCACCCGAGACTAAAGCGGGGGCGGCGCAAACAACCTTCCGAGGCCACGTCGCCCCAATAGCATTTGTCCCGGCTCCAAAGTTGAACCGGGACAAATGCTTGGGATCAAAAGTCGTTTTTCCACCAGTGGATTACGCTCATGTCATTACGCGATTTTACTTTCTTGTTATATATATATATATATATATATGTTCATGTTCATGATTTATATTTGAATATGACAATCTAGAAGTGCTGATAGTTCCATCGTTCTTGGCAATGGTGGAGTCTAGAGATTGAAGGTAAAATGTTTAGTGTTCCAGAATGTCTAAGATTAATTTATTTTTTCTAGCATGTTATAACGGAATTTTGTTCTTGAAAATATGATAAAAGCTTTTCCTCCAAGTTATATTAAAAGAAGAAAATAAACCAAATACTTGTTGAGCTTTTTTGAGTAGAAATCAAGCAAAAACCCACACAACTAGGGTTGCACCACAGCTCATTTCTAGTTTTTAAAAGGATAAGTAGGAATAGTATAGGCGGAGCCGAACTGCACCAACCCTAGGTGAGTAAGTAGGTTGTGTTTGCTGCCCGTCTGGAGAGACCTGAGAGGGAGTGGGGGTAAGCTTGTGAAGAAGCGAGCTATGGCTGTCTTTGGCAAAGATTATGCTCCGGCTCCGGCGAAGCTCTGCGAAAGGACCTTGGGAAAAACAGCTCTCACACGGAGCCTCATGATATCTTGTCTCTAGAGCAGATCGATGGAGCGGGAGCCAAAAATGTCGGCTCCCCAAGGCTCCATCCTGCCTCCGGGGCTAAACTCCCTAGTTTGCCCATGGATGCAGAGGTCAGTGAGCTGGTGGGTGTGTCGGTGATGGGAGGTGTGGTCAACGGCGGTGAGAGCACGTTGGGGGCGGTGGGAGCTCGACGGCGGATGGAGGAGGAGCCGAAGATAGTCGACGGTGGGAGAGAGGCGACCGACAGCTGGCACAGCCGCTCAGGGGAGGGTGTCGACGAGGAGAGGTGCGAGGCCAATGAGCACGGGACCGCATGGGGGATGGTGCCGATGAGGGAAGGTGGGAGTCTAGCGGGGCAGTGCGCCGGCGAGGGGTGGTCGGCTACCGGTGTGCGCAGAACGACGCAGCGTCGGTCGGTGAGCAGCGAATGGATATAATGAGAATGAAGGAGAGGGAGAGAAAGAATAAGGAGAAAAGAGAAATGAAAAAAGAGAAAATAATAAGAATAAAAAGGAAAAGGAAAAGAAAATATAATAGGAAGGAAAAAAGAATAGAGGAAAAGAAAAAAAAGGAAAATGAAAAAAGAAGGGTATTATAAACATTTCATCCTCTTATCCATGTTACATAGTCAGGAGAAGTTGTTTTGCCAAATATTTTACCAACTAGACAAGCCACAGCGTGAAAAGGCTACTTCAGCAGCACAACTACAGTCGGAGCCGTTCAAGCCACAATGACAAGTCACATCTGTGCCAAACTGACCATATATACCTTGATGACTATGGTCGACCCAGCTAACAACTTTGCCAACTCAGTATATACATTCTCATCAAAATTCGGACAAATGAAACCTATATCTTAATGTGAACTGTATACATGCATGTTTCCTTTATGTGTGCTAAGCCATATATGTTTGTGGTCATTTCCAGGGACGGATCTGGCAGTGGTGCGGGAGGGGCTCAACCCCCCCCCCCCACGTATAGGAACACCATTGAAATGAGAGGGGAGAAGGAGGGAGAAGAAGAGGGGAAAAAAGGAGGAGGAATGGCTGAAGGAAGGTGAAGGGGAACAAGACCCTCTAAAATGAATCTAGAAGTGCTGACAGTTCCAACGTTCTTGGCAATGGTGGAGTCTAGAGATCAATGGTAAAATGTTTAGTTTTCCAGAATGTTTAAAAGATTTATTTATTCTTTCTAGCATGTATATCACCCGGATTTTTGTTCTTGAAAAATATGATAAAAGCTTTTCCTCCAAGTTATATTAAAAGAAGAAAATAAAAAAATACCCATTGAGCTTTTTTGAGTAGAACTCAAGCAAAAACCCGCACAACTAGGGTTGCACCACAGCTCTATTTCTAGCTTTTAAAAGGTGTTCGCACCCAAAATTGGCACAAGGCCGATCAGGCTGACGCCACTGGTCAGACCGGTGCCTCTCAACGGTCTGACCGGTCGGGAGTCTTGTAGCCGATCCAGCAACGGCCACACCGGTCTGACCGGTGGGCCTGACCGGTCTGACCGGTGGACCCCGAGTCCGAGTAGAATTGAGGAGTCCTTGCGAATTTCGAGTTGTAAAAGGATTCCTTGCGGGCCAAGACCTCCCCACCCTATAAATATAAAGGGCCACGGCCGTTTGAGGTGGAAGAACCCAATCGTACATTACTTTCTACAACTTTTATCTCTCAAACCCTAGCTTTTCCAATCTTGTGCTTTCCTTGTTTGTCTCGACGACGATCAAGGACGTTCTGAGTGGCCTTGCCGACCTCAGAGCAACCCTAGGCACGCCACCTCCGACGGGGTCCCTCCCGATGCGGCGATCTTAGGTTTTCACCATGCGTCTGCAGCCACCGGTCAGACCGGTGCCCCCGACCGGTCAGACCGGTCCGGGCAGGAGCTCGGCGAGTTCAGCGTTTCGACGTTCCGCGCGATCTAGCGCTCGTGTGTGTTGACCAGAAAAAGCGTCAACACACTTTTGGCGACTCCGTTGGGGACAGAAAGATCTGGTTGCTAAAACCGTTCAATCTAACCCTAATACGATGTCTCGGTGTGAACTCGACATGAACAACATCGTCACCGCGTCGCTGGAAGATCTCTCTCCGGAGGAGCAGCAGAAGTTCAAGGCGCTACAAGAATACATGCAAGTACAATTCCTAGCTGGCGTCAAGAAGGATCGATCCGGCAAGGTGGCAAGATTGAAAGAGTTCGAGCTGCCGGCGATCAGGCTAAACGACATCAATATTGAGGTAATTCCCACTGTAAGTAAGAAACCCCCGTCTGAAACTTCTCCTATGAAATCTACAGTGGAAAGTGATGAATTGCTTGCTTCTTACATTGCTCGTTTAGAACGATTAGAGGATCTTGAAAAGGATAGGGCTTTAGGTTTTAATAATAATGAAACTAATAGTAGTACTCCTAAAGTTAATCCTCAGGGGTCTCATCCTAGCTTAGCACCTTTGCCTGTAAATAATGGTAATTTTGCATATGGTTTGACACCAAATCCAGCATCTGGTCAGTACCCTCAGTTTCAACCGCACAGGCCAAACATGGCCGCACCGGTCGAACCGATGCAGGGTACCGGTCAGACCGGTGCTATGGAGTTGGTGCCCGACCAGCCTTTGCCAATTTCTGTCGTGCCAAATCAAATGGTCCCTACTTTTTCTAATACAATCAGTAATGTTGGACCTCATTATAGTACGACAGTGAATACATCGGCCTCCAAAAACATTATTCCGGACGATGTATTTGAAAGTTACAGGCTAGCTCAAGCTAAGATAGCTCCCTATTTAAATAAGATAAATTTGGAGAATCCTCAACCACAACAGCCAAATAATCCTAATTGGGCGGAATTTAATAGATTTAAGGAAGATTTGGCTAATGTGGTAAAAACCAAACTTGGTGTTGATATTGGTAACACTAATTTGTATCAAAAGCCATATGATCCCGAGTTTGATAGATTTCCTCTCCCACGTGGTTGGCGTATGCCTGACTTGATTAAATTTAGTGGTGATGATGACCGAACCACATGGGAGCATATTAGTCAATACACTGCACAACTAGGTGAAGCTGGTGTCTATAATGCTTTGAAAGTACGCTTATTTTCTTTATCCTTGACTGACACCGCTTTTGCTTGGTTTTCCTCGCTTGCTCTCGGTTCTATTATATCTTGGGATATGTTAGAACGTAAGTTTCATGATCACTTTTATAGTGGGAGCATACAATTAAAATTGACAGACTTAACATCGGTTAGACAAGGAAGAGATGAGACTGTCTCTGCCTACATTAAAAGGTTTAAAGAAACTAAAAACCGGTGCTTTAATTTGTCAATCACTGATATGGACCTTGCAGACATTTGTCTGAAAGGTTTAAGATCATCTATTAGAGATAAGATAGAGAGCTCTGATTTTCTTTCGGTTGCACAAGTTCAAGTAAGAGCTTTAGTTGTTGAAAACCGAATGAATAAAGAGAAAGATAACTTTAAGTCACGTCGTTCTAATGTTCATATTATTGATTATGATTCTGATAGCTCGGACGATAGTGATAAAGAAATTTATGCTGCTGAATTTAATTGGCCCTCTAAAGAAAAAGCTTATTCTTGTTCATCTCTTAAGCCGGCTAGTAAAGGTCGGCAAGAAGAAATTAAATTTACTTTTGATGTTTCCAAATGTGATCGCATATTTGATGAATTGCTTAAATCTGGAAATATCAAGTTAAATCATACTATTCCTCCACTTGAAGAGTTGAAAAGACGTGCATATTGTAAATTTCATAATTCATTTTCTCATGCTATTAATGATTGCAATGTGTTTCGTCGACAGGTTCAATCGGCCATAAACGAAGGTCGTTTGACTTTTCATGAGATGCAAGTGGATAAGGCTCCTTTTCCAATCAACACCATGGATTTACAGCAGCCTAAGGTACTGGTTCGGCCACATCAAGCTGAAGCAACTAAAGGCAAGAACGTGGTAATCGGGGATGCTAAGCCCGATTTGAGAGGAAAAGAGTTAGTTCGCAAAGTTGAGTATGAGAAGACTCCTGATGGCAAAGAGACCTTCAAGGTTACAGTGAGTGCCTCTGGACATGGGGGGCAAGGGTCGTCCACACCCGCCGATCAGCGACCGTCTGAGCTGTCTCTGGCCAGACCGGTCAGACCGGTGGAGGTGACCGGTCAGACCGGTGCGCTCCCAGGCCGTCCGAGGATGATCAAGCCAAGCCGTCCGGAGATTGGAAATTGGAAACTTAATGTAGCTAAAAATCAGGGGAGTGGTCCTAAGCCAAAGGTCACTTTCGACATGCTATTTGACAAGTATTCCAAGCAAAAGGCCGTTACAAGTGATCGGCCATTAAAAAAAAGGATGAGGTCACCTACACACCAAGGAGGGTCATCTTCACCTCCAAGGGCTGTTACAAGACTCAAGGGTGAATCATCACAGCAAGGGCAACGCTTTACTCCACCATGGGCGTCAAGTTCAAATACACCACGCCCGGTATATGATGACAATGGAGTGATGTGGGTGCCATACCAACAAGCTTTTCATCCTGGATGGGGTGGACAGAAATCAGCTTTCGACAGGATCTCCAGGCCTATCCAAGACCGATTGGCTCCTCGCCGTTCTGGTCAGGGTCACCAGACCCGACCGGTCAGACCGGTCGCTATCACCGGTCAGACCGGTGCGGCCAGAAAAGCCGTGCCACCTCCTGTGAAGCAAGTTTACAAGCCGAAGCAAAGGGAGGAGGTGCAGAAGATGGAAGTTGATCCAGAGAGGACTATGAGCCAAGATATTATTCAGATTGGATCAATGGATGTTCCTATTGGAGAGAGTGGCAAAAGACTGATTGTTCCAAACAATAAGGTTGTGACATCAACTCCAGGGGTGTTTACTGCTGCTAATGACCATGAGGCCAGTGGGAGTGGTTCCAACTCCAAATACTTCTTACCAAGGTGGTGTCCTCCCGGATTGACTCGTACACAAAGGAGGAAGCTTCAACGCCTGAGATTTCAAGAGAAGAGGGAGAAGGAGCTAGAGAAGCAAAGGGACGAAGCTTTCAACCAGTACAGGCCCATGGTACCTCAAGGGAAAGAGTGGAGAGTCAAGGCCAGTTCCCAGCCAGCACCGGTCAGACCGGTGGAGGGGTTGGTCAGACCGGTCACACCGGTCACACCGGTGGAGGTCGACGGTCAGACCGATGACTCAGAGGCGCCGCCCAGTTTCTCTTCTTTAGTTCCCATGGTTTGTGATGACAAGTCCGCATCGGATCCTACACCAGAAGACGATGAGGATCTTGTTGACTACAGTTCTTCGCCCGAGCGCATGAATTTGGACATCAATGTGATTCATATGTCTATGGATGGCTATGTGCTCTCGGAGGAGGACGTCGCGCATCTCGACTTTGGGCCAAAGGAAGCTATTTTCCAGAAGCCTAAAGCTACTGAAAATCATCTGAAGGCTTTGTACATGAAGGGACACATCAATGGGAAGCCTATCTCTCGCATGCTGGTGGATGGAGGAGCGATCGTCAACTTGATGCCGTATTCTTTGTTCAAGAAGCTGGGAGGTTCAGATGATGAGCTGATCAAGACCAACATGACCGTCAGCGGTGTGGGAGGAGGCGAGCCGATGGGAGCTAAAGGCGTCGTCTCTATGGAGCTCACCGTTGGGAGCAAGACGTTGGCTACGGCATTCTTCGTCGCTGAGACACAAGGTAACTTCAGTCTCATCCTTGGTCGTGATTGGATTCATGCAAATCAGTGTGTGCCTTCTACTTTGCATCAATTCTTAATCCAATGGGTAGGCGACGAGGTAGAGATTGTGCATGGTGATACATCGGCTTGTGTTGCAGTGGCCGATAGTCCTACTATGGATAATCATGAGAATCTTAAGTGCTTAACTGGTTTAGATTTATCTAATTTGAGGCTTATTGATTCTACCAAAGATGGCTTTGCTACTGTTGTCATGAAGCCGATCATTGATCAGGCTAGAACTTCTCTGTCGATTTGATGGATGCAAATCTGGAGTGGTTGCAACAGAGGCGAGAGCACTATCGGGCGCATAAGAACGATATGTGTGAGGCCATCGAAGACTTTGATGATTTGAGCAAGTTAGGACAAGGGTTTACGTCGGCTGATCCTTTAGAGGAGGTTGATATTGGTGATGGCACTTTACCTAGGCCGACATTTGTAAACAAGAATCTTGATCCGTTGTTTAAATCTGAGTTAATAAAGTTGTTAAAGGAGTATGTTGATTGCTTTGCATGGAATTATAATGAAATGCCTGGTTTAAGTCGTGATTTAGTTGAGCATCGTTTACCTATTAAACCTGGTTTTAGGCCTTATAAACAACCTCGTAGAAACTTTAATCCTGATATTTATGACCGAGTGAAAGAGGAAGTCAATCGGTTACTTGATGCAAAGTTTATTAGGCCTTGTCGTTATGCTGATTGGATCTCTAATATTGTGCCTGTTGAGAAAAAAGGAACAAAAAAGCTTCGTGTTTGCATTGATTTTAGAGATCTTAATAGAGCTACTCCTAAAGATGAATATCCTATGCCTATAGCCGATTTTCTTGTTAATGCTGCATCCGGACATAGAATTCTTAGTTTTCTTGATGGTAATGCTGGTTACAATCAAATCTTTATGGCCGAAGAGGATATATCCAAAACGGCTTTCATATGTCCGGGTTTTGTTGGCTTATTTGAGTGGGTTGTTATGACTTTTGGATTGAAAAATGCGGGTGCTACTTATCAAAGGGCTATGAATTTAATCTTTCATGATTTGCTTGGCATCATAGTAGAGGTTTATATCGATGATATTGTTGTCAAATCGGCTGGAGATGATTCTCATTTAGCTGATTTAAGACTTGCATTTGAAAAAATGTGTCGGTATAAATTAAAGATGAACCCACTCAAATGTGCTTTTGGTGTATCGACTGGGAAATTTTTGAGCTTCATTGTGCATGAAAAAGGCATAGAGATAGATCCTAAAAAGATTGAGGCAATCCGGAGTGTTAAAGCGCCTACTTGTAAGAAGGATTTGCAAAAGTTCTTGGGCAAGGTAAATTACTTAAGGAGGTTCATTTGTAATTTGTCCGGGAAGGTGAATGCTTTTACTCCTTTACTTCGGTTGAAAAATGATGTTGACTTCACTTGGGGGGCAAAGCAACAAGAAGCATTTGATGAGATTAAGAGCTATTTGACTTCGCCACCCGTTCTTCAAGCGCCCAAGAGTGGTATTCCTTTCAAGTTATATGTAGCGGCTGAGAAGGATGTCATTGGAGGTGTTTTGACTCAAGAGACCGAAGGCAAGGAGTACATTGTTGCATATGAGAGTAGAAGATTATTGGACGCCGAAACAAGGTACACTTTTATTGAAAAGTTGTGTTTATCACTATATCATACTTGTACCAAGTTGAGGCATTATCTTTTACCTAGTACTTGCATAGTAGCATGTCAAACCGACATAATCAAATACATGTTGCATAAACCAATTTTAAGTGGTAGAGTCGGCAAATGGGCTTATGCTCTAGTTGAATATGATTTACATTGTGAGCCATTAAGTTCTATGAAAGGTCAAATTGTTGCTGACTTTATTGTTGGACATAGAGTAGATAAGCAACTTGATTTGAATGTCGGTTATGCTACTTTTACTCCATGGAAGTTGCATTTTGATGGATCGGTTTGCAAAGATGGTTGTGGTGTTGGAATTGTCATTATTTCGCCAAGTGGGGCTGTTTTTGAAGCTCTTAGCCGATTGGATAATGATTGTACTAACAACCAAACCGAATATGAGGCTCTTCTATTTGGATTGGAAATTTTACATGACATGGGAGTAAAACATGTGGAAGCATATGGAGATTCTTTATTGGTGGTGCAGCATGTATCCAAGGTATGTCAATGTTTAAATGGTTTTTTAAATGATTATCTTGATAAATGTTTAGACATTATATCTTGTATGGATGAATTTGTTATCTATCATGTGCCACGAGAGGAAAATCCTAGAGCTAATGCTCTGGCCCAGCAAGCATCTGGTTATAATGTTCGAAAAAGAAATTTTCAAGAACACAAACCGTTGCTTACAGCCGAGTGTTTTGCTCTGGAAGCACCGGTCAGGCCGACACAGCCGACCGGTCTAACCGGTGACACCGGTCTGACCGATGTCACCGACCGGTCTGACCGGTCCCCTGGTTCTGGGTCGGCTAACGGCACCGGTCTGACCGATGCCCATGACCGGTCTGACCGGTCCCCTGGTAAAAATTCCTCCTCGGTTTTTCGTGACAAAGATGAGATGGAGGATTGGAGAAAGCCTCTAGTTGATTATTTGCATAATCCTAGCAGTTCAGTTGATAGAAAAGTCCGACGATGGGCTCTTAAGTTTGTTCTTGATGATGGTGAGTTGTATCGTCGGACTGCGGATGATTTGCTCTTAAAGTGTTTGGGTCCTGATCAAGCTAGGTTGGCTATGGCAGAGGTTCATGAAGGTATTTGTGGTACTCATCAATCGGCTCCCAAGATGAAGTGGCTCCTCAGGCGAGCTTGCTTTTATTAGCCTACCATGATAGCTGATTGTTTTAGATACTACAAAGGTTGTGAAGAGTGTCAAAAACATGGAGATGTTCAGTTGGTGCCTGCTGCGTTGATGCATCCGATCATCAAGCCTTGGCCTTTCAGAGGATGGGGTCTGGATTTTATTGGCAAGATTCATCCTTCGTCGTCAAAGGGGCATTGTTTTGTGATCGTGGCTACTGATTACTTCACCAAGTGGACTGAAGCTATTCCTTTGAAGAATATGACACATAGAGAGGTGATTGAGTTTATTACTGGGCATATCATACATAGGTTTGGCATTCCGCAGACTTTGACTACGGATCAAGGGACTTCATTCATATCCAAAGAGGTGCGTGAATTTGTTGATTCCTATGGTATTAAATTGCTCAATTCATCTCCATATTATGCTCAAGCCAATGGTCAAGCCGAGTCTAGCAACAAGACATTAGTGAAGCTCATAAAGAAGAAGATAGAGGACAATCCTAGAAGATGGCATGAGGTATTATCTGAAGCTTTATGGGCTCATCGTATTTCTAGACATGGTGCTACTAAGGTTACTCCTTTTGAGCTTGTGTATGGTCAAGAGGCCGTTTTGCCCGTTGAGGTGAATCTAGGCGCATATAGACTTGCAAAGCAAAATAATCTTGATGTTGAGTCATATTATGCTTTGATGATGGACAATATTGATGAAGTGACCGACAAGCGTATGGAAGCTTTGGAGGAAATTGAAAAGGACAAGAGGAGAGTTGCTAGAGCATACAACAAGAAGGTAAAAGCCAAATCTTTTCAGGTAGGTGACTTGGTTTGGAAGACAATTTTACCTATTGGATCTAAGAGTAACAAGTTCGGCAAGTGGTCTCCAAGTTGGGAAGGTCCATACAAGGTTGTCAAGATTTGTTCTGGGAATTCTTACATGATGGAGACTTTGCAAGGACAGCGACTTCCAAGGGCTCTCAACGGGAGGTACTTGAAGAAATTTCATCCAAGTGTCTGGCAAGATGCTTGATAAGATATGGCCGATTTAAAGCAAAAAATCGCCCTTAGACCAAAAAATGGCCGGTGAAGTGTCACATCGACCTTAGAATTATTTTTTAGACAGCAAGCTTTACTAAAAAACAGGGGGCATATGTTCGCACCCAAAATTGCCACAAGGCCGATCAGGCTGACGCCACCGGTCAGACCGGTGCCTCTCAACAGTCTGACCGGTCGGGAGTCTTGTAGCCGATCCGCAACGGCCACACCGGTCTGACCGGTGGGCCTGACCGGTCTGACCGGTGGACCCCGAGTCCGAGTAGAATTGAGGAGTTCTTGCGAATTTCGAGTTGTAAAAGGATTCCTTGCGGGGCAAGACCTCCCCACCCTATAAATATAAAGGGCCACGGCCGTTTGAGGTAGAAGAACCCAATCGTACATTACTTTCTACAACTTTTATCTCTCAAACCCTAGCTTTTCCAACTTTGTGCTTTCCTTGTTTGTCTCGACGACGATCAAGGACGTTCTGAGTGGCCTTGCCGACCTCAGAGCAACCCTAGGCACGCCACCTCCGACGGGGTCCCTCCCGAGGCGGCGATCTTAGGTTTTCACCGTGCGTCTGCAGCCACCGGTCAGACCGGTGCCCCCGACCGGTCAGACCGGTCCGGCCAGGAGCTCGGCGAGTTCAGCGTTTCGACGTTCCGCGCGATCTAGCGCTCGTGTGTGTTGACCAGAAAAAAACGTCAACAAAAGGATAAGTAGGAATAGTATAGGCGGGGTCGGACCGCACCAAACCTAGGTGAGTAAGTATGTTGTGTTTGCTGCCTGTCAGGACAGACAGGAAAAAGGGCAGGGTTAAGCTTGTGAAGAAGCAAGCTATATGGGTGTATTTGGTAAAGATTATGCTCCAGCTCTGCGAGTAACTTCGTGCGAAGCTCTGCCAAAGGGCCTTGGGAAAAAAACTCTCACATAGAGCCTCGAGATACATGGTCTCTGGAGCATTTGATGGAGCGGGAGCCAAAAAAGTCAGCTCCGCGAGGCTGCATCCTGCCTCCAAGGCTAAACTCCATAGTTTGCCCATGGATGTAGAGGCAAGTAAACTGGTGGGTGTGTTAGCAGTAGGGGGAGGTCAACGACGGCGAGGGCACAACAGTGTATGGAGGAGGGGTCAGAGACAGCCAACGGTGGGAGAGAGGCGTCCGACAGCTGACGAAGCCGCGCACGGAAGGGTGTTGGCGAGGGGAGGTGTGAGGCCAGTGAACGCAGGGCCGTGGGGATGGTTGCGACGAGGGGAGGTGGGAGGATAGCAGGCGAGTGCGCCAGCGAGGGGTGCTCAATAGCTGGTGGGCGCAGAGCAGTGCGACGTCGGTCGGTGAGCAGCAAATGGATATGATGAGAATGGAGGAGAGGGAGAGAAAGAATAAGAAGAAAAGAATAAGACTAAGAAGAAAAGGTGAAAGAAAAATATAATAGGAAGGGAAAAAGAATAGAGGAAAATAAAAGAAGGCAAAAGAAAAAAAGAAGGATATTATGGACATTTCATCCTCTTATTATCCATGTTACAAGGTCAGGAGAAGCTGTTTTGCTAAATGTTTTTCCAACCAGACAAACCACAGATAGAAAAAGCTGCTTCAGCAGCGTAGCTGTAGTCGGAGCCGTTTAAGCCACAGTCACAAGTTACAACTGTGCCACACTGACCCTATATATCATGATGACTACGGTCGACCCATCTAACAACTTTGCCAACTCAGTATATATATTCTCATCGACATTCGGACAAATAAAACCTATATCTTAATGCGAATTGTATACATGCTTGTTTCCTTTCTGTGTGCTAAGCTATATATGTGTTGAGCGAATGAGTACATAGAAATTCTTTGAGTTGACCTATAAGGGCATGTTTGGTTCGCAGCTCCACCTCACCACGCAGCAGCTGTGGCGGCCACAGGTTGCGGCGGTCGATTCGATCACCACAACTCGCCACGGCCACGCTGCAGCGGAGGGCGCAAACGACAAGCGTGGTGGCCACTCTGCTCGCCGACCAAACGCGCACCATCGTATCAGTGGCGACCACGAGCGTGGCAAGGCGAGACGTGGCGCAGAACCAAACACGCCCTAATTGCCTCTATTCTCTTGGAGCATTCTTCCAAAAGATCTTGGAAATCGACCTACAGAAGTCAATTGACAGGTGGCAGCCACATTGCAGTAGCTTTACTGTTAATATAGTGTGTCCTGATGGGAAGGTCAAGCGGAACAGTAGAAAATCCAACTGTTGATCGCGTGCAGTATTTTAATCAATCAATCAATCAAATACTTTGTGCCGATATCCAAATTAAAACATCACTTATTTATGACTAGAGGGAGTACGTAGTCAGAGAAATTTTAGCCTATCTAGCTAGCGACCAACTTCAACAAAAATTTCTCTTTGTTGAAATGTAAGAATCTATCATGCGAGCATAAAATTTTTTTAATTTTAATCTTAAAAAACATCACGGGGTTGTAACATACTCACTCCGTCCCACAGAGTGACCATTTTGGTTTCTTTCCGGTCAAACTATTTAAAATCAGACCAAATTTATAAGGAAGGGTATCAATACTTATAATGCTAAATAAGTATGCTATGAAAGTATATTTCATAATGAATCTAATAAAACTTGTTAGATATCAAAAACATTGATATATTTTTAATATAAACATGGTTAAATACAAGATGGTTTGACTTTGGACAAACCCAAAGAGACATTCTTGTCGCGACGGAGGGAGTATTTGTTACAATAATCTATCAAGCAGAAATAAATTGAGTTCCTTGGAAAACAGTAAGAGTCAATATGGATATCCGTATTTGTATTTAATATGAATGTTACATGGATGTATCCGTATTCGATAAAATTTCTAACAAATTTTAATGTGAATGTTATAAATTTTAATGTGAATGTAAATGGATGTATCCGTATTTGTATTTATGACAAATCAAATTATTCGAATTCGTATTCGATAAAATCATCAATATGGATATCCGTATTCGTATTCGTTTTTAATGTGAATGTTAAATGGATGTATCCGTATTCGATTTCTAATATTTCTCTATCCGGTTCCAGATTCGTGTTCGACACGAATGTGGACTATTCGACACTATCCGTATCCGTATAAAACAAAGTAATTACAAAACAATGTTAATTTTAATATTATTACCTAAAAATGATGTACATCATCTAAATTATTAAAAGAATTTCTAATGAATAATTATTTTAGACTAATATTACTAGTCATATACAATAATAAAATTTAATTATTACAATATGACTATTCATGTTAATTTAAAAATATACTATATTATTTTAAAAGAAATAATTTATATTTATATTTATGAATGCACTTATTTTACTACTAGTAACATATTTTTTACCAACTATAAAATCATCAATTTTGAGAGTTGTTTGGATTATTAATGCCAATGGTCACAACAAACTAGAGTTGTTTGGCTTTCTTTCACTTTAATTTGGTATTGTAATCTTTGTTTTTAACTGGATTTGGTACATTAGTTTCTATGTACTTAGCGCTATTTTATTACCTTATTGGCCTTGGTTAAATTTTAGAATATCAATTTCGAGTTGAACTGAGTAAATATCTAAATGTGAATTCAAATTCGAACTATTCGTTTTGCATTCGTATTCGAATTCGATTTAAAATGTGGTAAATAGTGACATCCGGATCCGATTCCATGGATATCCGATCCGAATCCATTCTTACCAATCACTATTGGGGAAAGGACCTTTAGTACCGGGTTCAAAGCCCCATTAGTACCGGTTTTGGACCCGGTACTAGCCAGCCGGTACTAATGTGGAAGCCCACATTAGTACCAGTTCACTATACCCGACACTAATGTGCATTAGCACCCGGTACTAATGTGCCTGCCGACCGCAGTCCCTCTTTCCCTTTCCCTTTTTCTTTTCTTTTTTCTTTTCTTTTCTCATCTCATCTCATCTCATCTCATATCTCATCTCATCTCATCCAATCCAAACCACAACACAGATTCATCCATCTCATTCACAGCTCAAGATTTAAAACTAAGTAACGATTCACAACACAAAATTCACAATATTCACAACTCAAGATTTACAACTAAGTAACGATTCACAGACAAAGAGAAAACAGATCGATCTCACAAGAACAAGAAACGAAAAAAACAAAGAGGCAACATATCAAGCGGCAACCTCTCCGCATGCCGCCCTTTGCCTGCGTTGGCACCCTGGCAGGGGTCGCATCGGGCTGGGTGGTGTCTAGGCTCGGTACTAATGTGAAGGCCTAACATTAGTACTGGGGCCAACCACCACCCAGTACTAATGTGAAGCATTAGTACCAGGTACAACCACCACCCGGTACTAATACCGGTCACGGGGGGTGCGTTGGGGTCCTTCCTCCCTACCCGGTACTAATGCCCACATTACTATCGGTTGCAAAAAAACCGGTACTAATGAAAAAAATGCCCAGGACCAAAGGTCGATTTCCTAGTAGTGAATCCTACTGTTCTTTCCCAGTATTTTGTGACCACAACAATCCGTGTTGTTATCACGTGCTCCGGTGCAAATCAGTTGAACACTACTACTCCCTCCCTCCGTCACAAATTATAAACCATTTTAAATTTTTTGAATTCATATAATTTGATATGAGCATAGATACACATTGTGCATGTCTAGGTGCATACAACAAGATAAATATATGAATCTTAAACTATTAAAACGACCAATAATTCAGGATGGAGAGAGACAATATTTGGTTCTGTTGGATTTATTTGTGGCTCCGCGTGCTTATATACACTAGGTTTTGAGGATCTATGTGGTCCGAGGACCTGTGGATGGTCGCTCCTTAGTGATAAGTGATTGACAACGTGGTGTGGACTGACTCTTGGCCTAGTATTACAAGTGCAGGTTGCGGCTTGATTCACGTGGTGCAGGTGAAGAACAAGTGCGAAAGTTCTATGTCTGTGTGACCTCCCAGGAGTGGAGAGACAAGTAGGCTTCATTCGAGGTACCCGGTGGTCGACGGGATCAAGTGCGGGCCGCATGTTGGCAAGAAGAGCAAGACGACGTTGGGAGATGGAGCCGGTGCAAGGTAGAAGCTAACAACTAAAGTTTGCACGCAGGGGTTGTAGTGGTTTGGCCACAAAACCACTGGGTTACTTGGCTGAGCCACAAAGGCAAGGACGAAGACGCGACAGGACTAGACGGCCTGCCTAGGCCGGTCTAACTACCTGGCCAGGGCAGTCTGACCACCCAGGAGGGCGGTCTGACTGTGTGTGTCATGGTTCGTCGAGAAGCTTCGAAGCAGAGGACATGTGGCGTGATCGCAAGGCTTGCATGGAGATGAAGCGGGCTTGCGGTCGACGAGCATCCGTCTAATGGAGAAATTGACCATGTTTCGCAAAGTTCCCTTGGTGGGCGTGTATCTTAATATTAAGTAGTAGGGGTAGTTTGGTCATTCAGCACCCTCCATATATACTCACTTGAGTGGGAGATAGTAGCCAACTCTTGGAACTCTAGTTCATTTGCTCTTTGCGTCTTTCCCTTAGTTTTCCATAGGCTAGCTTGAGAGCTTCATGAGTCATCTTGAGAGAGGGTTGGAGTTCGGGCAGCTTGCTAGACCTTGTATGAACCTTTCATGGCATTTATAGAAGATTCGGTGTGGTTCATCTTGAGTCCCTTTGTCTCCCGGTGTTTTTCTTTTTGGTGATTTTTGGAGCTATTTCTTGGGATTTTTGTGGTGGCTTGTTGGAGGCGTTTCTTGGTGGGATTCTTGTTGGGTATCACACATGAGGTCTTTGTGCCTCTTTTCTTGGTGATTTTGCCTCAGCAAACCCTCAGGAAATCCTTCGATTTGGGTGGTTTTCGTGGTTCCTCGAGTTCATGAATTAGAGCCCTTTGATTCGCGATTCCCTTTGATGGAGAGCGATTCGGTGGATTTCCTTTGGTGGAGAGGTCGTCCAGGAGGTGACCCAGCTATCCCCAAAGTTTCACTGCAAACCGTGGGGGTGAATCGGGAGATCGATTGATGGGAAGTTGAGGGTTGACCCGCGGCCAGTTTTCTGGGGGGGCGGTCTAACCGCAGGGGGTAGGCGGTCTGACCGCCCCCAGGGTTTCGCCGAGGAAGTTTGGTTTTCTAGGGTTTTCCTCTGAGAGCTTGTTCACCTTGATTAGAGGATTCTCCAGGTGAAATCTTGGGTCGTTTCGGGGTCGTGTGCTTCGTTTGGTGGTTGAGGAAATTTCCCAGGCACAGGCGGTCTGACCACCCCTTCCATGCGGTCTGATCACCCCTGCCAGGAGATTTGCCTCGTGTGGTTTCCACTGTGATTTGTGCATAGTTGAGTTGGTTGGAAGTGTGGTTTGTTCCTAGGGTCAGTAGCACTCCAGTGGCTATGTGATCTTGGCAAACTTGAGGATTGAGTGGTGGAAGTGATTTCAGGATTCAGGCCGTGTTCATCTCGCTAGAGGAGTTATCTCTTACGAGAAGAATTTTTATCAGCTTCCATTCACTCCCCCCTCTCTGGTCGCCCAATCCGGTCCTTAAATTAGTATCAGAGCCGGTTACAGATCTTTTTGATTCTAACCAGTCTAAGATCCAAAGATGGGTGACGATGGAAAGGCGTCGGGTCCTCCCCACTTCGATGGGAAGAACTACCAGATGTGGCAGAGGCGCATGGGCGTGTTTCTTCATGGCAAGGGACAATTGCTTTGGGATGTGACACAGGATGTCAATTATGTCCATCCCACTAACTTCCTTGCCCCAGGTTCTCGAGACATGTTTGAGGCCAACAACAAGGCCGTTGACTACTTGTTTCGTGCACTTTGTGCCACGGAGTTTGATCGTGTGTACAGAGAGGAGTTGGCAGGACAGATTTGGGAAAAGCTTAAGATCGCACATGTTGGGAACAGTCCGGTGCAGTTTCGTTTGTTTGCCACTCACCGGAGAGAGTATGAGAATTTCATTCATCTCCCTAGTGAGTCGATTAACACGATATTCCAGTGCTTCACTTGTATTGTGAACAACATGAGAGCCAATGTGGCTGTGCTCCCATACACAGATCATGATAGAGCTATCAAGCTCTTGCACACACTTGACAGATCTGTGTGGAGTGCCAAGGTCGAGGCTATCTTGGAGTCAGGTGTGTATGAGACTTTGACTGTGGATGAGCTGTTCTCAAAGCTCAAGTCGTCTGAGGTGGATCGTGGCCTGAGAGACAAGACTGAGAGCCCGACTGAGTTGCATAGTCTCGCTCTCATCTCCAGATCTAGTGCAAGGACTAACGCTAACCCATCCTCTAGGATGTTTCATTGTCTTCTCTTATGTCCTTGCCAAATGAGGAGTTCGATGAGCTCGGAGAGGACGAGCTGGCCCTGCTGGCCAGGAGGTTCGAGAGGATGCATGAGAATCATGTGAACATGAGGAGGACCACACGGATGTGCTACAGATGCAGCAACAGGGACACTTCATCGTCGAGTGCCCGCAATAGATCGAGCCCAAGAGCGAGTACAAGCACTTCCCAAGGATTGAGAACAAGCACCGCTCAAGGTGTGAACACAAGCACAAGTACAAGGATAAGGATGAGCGGAGGTCGAGGAACGGCGGCGGCTACGACAAGAAGAAGAAGGCTCAAGCGATGGTGGGTGTGAGCGACATCGACTCTAGCTCCGGCTACACCACATCAAGTTCCAACGATAACGACGATGACAGCAAGCACAAGAGGAAGAAGCACAGGTCAAAGAACCTCAGCGGCCTGAGTTGCTTTGCACGAGAGGACGGCTTCTGCGGCATGGCCCACAGCTCCAGCAGCAAGAAGAGCTAGAAGGATGACTCAGACTCAGATTCTGAGGATGAGGTATGTGATGAGCTCTATTCCTTGCATCAGGAGAATGAGGAGTCAGTTGCTTTGCTTGACAACCGCGATTGCATGCTTAGAGAGGCCAAGAAGCTTAGGAAAGAACTTAGGGCCTCACTAGAAGAAGCTAGGGAGAAGGTGGTTCAGCTAGAATCTAAGAATCTTGATGCTAGGCTTGAAATTGAATCTCTTAAGACTGCTCCTGTATTAGTTGAGGCTGTTGATTGTGATGATTGCAATGCTTTCTTGGCTGATTTGACTGTGCTTAAGGAGAAGCATGCTTCTAAGTTGGAGGAACTAGATTTGCTTAGGGCTGAGCTTGATGAGATGAAGTCTAGGTCTGCTTTGCTTGGTGCTTGCACTTCTTGCCCTGTGTTGCATGCAAAACTAGATGAGTCTCATGGTAGGATTTCTTTCTCTTGAGGCTACTTTGAAAGCTCCTATTGCTACCACTTGCTCTACTTGTGGATTACATGTTGTGAAGAATATGGAGCTTCCACATTATGTTGATCGCTTGCAGGGTGAGAATGATGAGTTGAGGAAAATGATGAGTTGTGTTGGCGGTCGATTTCCGTCAACCTAGCCACTTGTTTACCTTCTATGTTGGCATTAATTTGAAATTCACACTAATGATCCTAACCCTCATTATATGTCAAGTTTGCACTCGTGCATGGTTTTTGGAGTTTATTGTTTATGCAGGAATCAAGAGCTTAAATGAGGACTTCCGGGTAAAGTTCATCAAGGGTTTTACAAGATGATCATGGAGCCCAGGACAAGTCAAGATACAAGATGAACATGACTCCAAATGAACCAAGGACTAAAGCGTGAAGCCGAGAAGTGCTGAGGACCTAGACGGAAGATGTGGGAGTTCATACGCCAAGCACCCTTATCTAAACCGTGAGGAAAATGACGTCAAAGACCCACATGTAACTCGGCAAAAGTTCTAGAAAATACGAGAAGTGACGGGGAGGAAGCCGGGGCCGAATTGGGCCCAGGCCGACCGGCCTAGCCCATTCCGGGCCCGGTTCGGCGCCCCCTTTGACCTAGACGACCCTCAGGCTATTTATAGTCCCCGTGTGAAGTTGCAACTATCAAGTCATTCGTCATCCGCCGCCGAGGAGCAGAGAAGCTTGAGGGACACCATCTCGGAGAGGAGGGTCGTGATAGTCGTCTAGGGTTCACCTAGCCGGCGTGGGAACCTTGCATGGAAGACCACGTCGGAGTTCCAGAGGCTTGAATCAAGATCAAGGTAGGATCCTGGTTGGATCTTATTCATGTATAAACTTATGATGGAGTTTCATTGAGTCCGATAACTAGAAAACGAGTGTTTCCCTTTCGATTTTGTCTTCTCTTGATTTTTCTTCTTCCTCAATCTATACTTAAGATAGATCGCCTAGGGTGCTCTTGTAGCCGCGGTGGCTAGAGGTGCATACCCGACCTACCAAGTGTTTTCAACTCGTTCTTCATGAGCGTGCTCTTAGGTTCACCTACACAAGAAGCGGGGCATCGTGACAGGATGTCGATCACGTGTACGGTAGGTTCCTTCGAGGATTGGGCCGGAAGCCATATGCTTTTTATGAGATTCTTATTGCTATCTTCATCTCTCGCTTGGAACTACGACAAAGGCATGATCTAGACTCTCTAGATCGGTTACCTCTTACTTTATCTCGCTACCTCTCATGTTTTAGTAGATTAGATGCGATCGAAACCTCTCTTAAACAAAGTGCTTTCTCGCTTTATTGGATCGATCTTGCATTGCACATTGTTCCACAGATTCGATACCTTGGGATCACCACTCAAGGGAAGAAGGGTCCCTTGACTACGACGAGGGATTTGTCCGCTTGCAAGTCCAAACGAACTTTGCAACGATAATCAAACGTCAACAAGCCCCTTTTTCAGGCGCTGTTGCCGGGGAGCAAGCAATCAAGATCCGATCTAGTATCGCATTTGTAAGTAATTTTCAGTTTTTCTTTTGCATCTACTAACTTTGATCATCCTCAAAAATCAGTGTAATCTAGTTTTTCACTAACCCTAGTTCTTCTTTTTGATTTTTGTTTATCACTAACCCTAACTGGAGATGGACGACTAGCTTTCCAACAAACCATAGTTGTTTTCTTTTGTGGATGATCTAGAAAAACTTTACAGGCAAAGGAGACGTGCAACACAAGCTAAGGAATTTGTAGATCCAAAAGCCGAGGCCGAAGGATCATCGGAATCTCCAAAGGAAACATCACCACCAAGTCCAAAGAAAGATCAATCTCAACCGCCACCCATGGAAGACTCACAGCCGGAGCGCACGATCGGGGAATCATGCATCCCAGATCTACCAATCCTAGACTTTGAAGATGTCAAAAGGCCGTTCAAGATCAAGGTCTCAACCATCCTTAAAGTACAAGAATCACCTTTCACCGGTAAAGAGGATCCAAACCTTCATGTCCAAGCATTCATTCAACTATGTCAAACTTTTAATGTGGAAGGATTGACTCAAAATCAATTGAGGGCAAGGCTCTTTGGGTTCTCACTACTTGAAGAAGCTTTGAATTGGTTCCACTCTCTATTGGCAAGGAAATTAAATTGGGATGCATTGATGAGAGCCGTTATAAAGAGATTTTGTTCACCGGTGAAAATTCAGAGTTTACACGACAAGGTTGAAACATTTGTTCAATCTCCTACAGAGACAATTGAGGAAGCTTTGGAGTGTTTCGATGAATACAGGCGAGCATAATTCCTTGTATGGCAAGTCAGTTCACTTATGGACAGGGTGGAGAAGATAGAGATAGAAAAGATACAAGCTATAGAGGCCGCCGAAGCAAGATCCACATGTGAGAGGTGTGGGAAGTACAACCATGTCCAAGGAGGTTGTCCAGAGGAAGTAAAGGTGCTCAACCACACAAAGAAAGAAGAATCGCCAAACTTCCGCTACGGGTAAGGTAAACCTCAATTTAATGCAAGCTCACCCATTCAAAATTCGGTTCCTCTTCTTGTACAATTGATGGACTTCATGGACAAGCAAGCAAGGATCAATAAGGACACCGTCACCAAGTTCAAGGTCATTAACAAAATATTGAAGGATATAGATGGGAGAGTGACGGAGGTCGAAAGTTCTAATCATCAAATGCCCAACACAATGAAGATACTAGGAGCGCAATTGAAACAACTTGTCGGGTGCCTAATGAGTAATAGAGGAAGCGCGGAGATGCCTTCATCGAAGCCACGCTACTTCAATAACATACCTACCGACAAGTATGAGATGGCGACACTCGGGGAAGATCATATCAAGATGTCCAATGAATGCGGTGCCATTATCACATATCAAGGACCTAAGAAACAAAGAGACCCCGGATGTCTGATCGTCTCATGTTCCATTGGCTCATTCAAGTTCAAGAAGATGTTGTGCGACCTTGGAGCAAGTATGGGAGCCATGCCGAGAGACGTCAAGAGTCTATGCTTGCCAAAGCTAGAGCCCACGGTCATGAGTCTAGAGTTGGGAGACAACTCTATTCGCTATCCCATGGGAATCACCGAAGATGTACCCTTAAAAGTTGAAGATCACTTCATCCCCGTGGATTTCATGATCAAGATGTGGAAAAGGGCAAAGCCGCCGCTCTTTGGGAGGTTGTTGCTTAATACCATCGGAGTGACAATCGATGTTGGCAAGAAGGAGATCAAGATTGACATCAACGGCGAGACTGCATTCAAATTTCAACCGTGTTTCGAGGTACGCAACATTATTAATGCTAAATATGTTCCACCTCATCGGCGCATTGGTATGAGAGTGAAGAATCAAGGGAGATGTTGCATCTGTCAAAACCAAAAGAGAAAGCCAGCTTGTGAAGACAAAAAAATGACTAAGCCAAAGAAAAAGCCTGCACCCAAGCCAAAGATAGTGCAGAAGTGGGTACCCAAGATTGCAACACCCACAAAGAGCGTTGATCCGAAGTAAAGAAGAGAAGAAGTCTAGCTATGGACTTTAAACAAAGCGCTAGGCGGGAGGCAACCCGTTCGTCGAGTCAAGAATAAGCTACCGGGAGGACAACCCGATCAAGAATAAAGGCTGCCGGGAGGGCAACCCGGAAGATTTTTGAATTTCAAGTAAGTGAGTCTTAGAATTTGCTACGCAAGACATTTTATAAACTCTTAAATGGTTGAACTAGTTTTGGAGAACATTTTATTTGCTCAGTCGTTTTATTTGGATTTTTCAATCTTAAACTAATGACATGAGCCATCTCATGATTATTTGCCTCTTCTTGAGAAACTAGAACCAAAAATTCAGACCCTATCCAAGCCTTTCATCCTCTCCATGATGATAAGGTTGGCTTGTTTTACATGTTAAAAACACACGAGTAGAGCCCCGAGTTGTTCCTTAATGATCTTTAATCTTTGACGCGTGGTAGGACTCGCGTGAACCTAGGAAATTCGATATTTGGTTTCATTCAACTTAACATCCATCGGTTTCTCCAGATTTAGAATTTTTCTAAGCCCTGTTGTTTTTATTTTTATTCAAAATCTCTCTCTCATGTTGGCCAAAATTAGAACCTAAACCCAAACCCCCACGGTCAAGACAGAGGACCTTGCTATCAAGCAATGAAAGCAAACGATCCCGGTGCAACCAAAATAAAGGTAGTCGGAAAGTTTTCGACTTACAAATATTTTTGATGCCTAAGAACTCTAAATTTTTAGGAGTGTTTAGCATCAAAACATGATTGAGGGGAAGATTTTGAGTTTGCTTGCTTTGTGCTCCATGATGCATCACGGGAAGGTCTTATCATCAATGCATCTTGGGCACATGTAAAACACAAGCATATGGGGGGGGGTAACAATGACTTTGTTTTGCAGGAAATGAAAGCACATAAAACATGGAAGACAAGAAGTGACACAAAGTAAAGGAAGGAGACATTGATCCCATCATTCAAAACAAAGGAGTGGTCAAGAGCATTTGGGTGATGGATTCTTGTGGAGCACGAGTACACAGGACAGCAAGGAAGAAGGAAGCAGCTCAGAGAAAACTGGAGCAAGGATGAGGAGGAAGCCCCCTAGGCCGATCGGCCTAGGCCGGCCGGCCTCCCCCTTCCAGTCAGCTCCCGAGGCTCCCCTTCGTCTGGTAAGTAGTTCATCCTTTTGCTAGTGCGTGTTCCTGAGTTCATATTCTAGAAGTTCCAGAAATCACCCTTAAAAATTCATGCCTCACTTCCTTCTATAAAAATTCCTGAATAATCATTACAATTCTTGTCAATCCATATATTTTCTTTGTGTGTATCTCCACCGACAAGAAACCCCCGGGAGGTTGTTTGTGAGTTTGTGCAGCAAGGTATGATAATGAAAGCCATGAACGCCGTCCTCGGAAGGAAAACACAATCATCATCATCGGAGGCGCCATCATGCTCTTCGCGGAGGCACTCTATCTCCGAGTCCTCGTGAAGCATGAGGAGGACGTGGCACCACCAAGGAGCGACACGCTGCTCCTTGTAGGCATGAAGAGTACACGAAGCTCGTCCATGCGGTACACCGAACCGCAAGGCCACACGGAGGAGCCACACGTTCGACCTCGACACCACCATACACTCCGAGGCACTCAAAGCTTGCTCTCATCATAAAGACAGAGGATCAACCATTGGAGGAAGAGTGAAGGAAGGAAGAAGAAATAATACTTTCAAGTTTGGTTTGATTTTTCCTTCTCCTTTCCTTTATTTTTCAGTTTGTGTGTGAATTTTTGCGTGAGTAGCATTTTCAGTTTTTATTTATTTTCAGCATGTGTTTGGTTGTTTTAGTTTTTGTTTTCCATCACCATGAATAAGTTTCACCACCATTTTATGATCTTTAATATGGATGGAAAATTGTGCCAAGTTGATATATGATGACCGTTGCCGCTTTGCTCTTCTTTGTACTTGTTTTATGCTTGATTAAGCTAGTGCTCTCTTTAATGCAAATCTGAAATTAATTTTAAATGCTAGCTTGATCCTTTGCGGAGGTTATGGTAAAGATGAGACCCATAGTTTTTCTCATTCTCTCAATTTTGGATGGGTTAAAGATGATTTATTTTTGTTCTTAAAAGTAATGCTAACCTTGTCACTAATACCTCTTGTATGTTGCTCTACCTATACAAAGCCTTATATTTGATTGAGTGCAAAAACCTTAGTGTACAAGATTTATTTTTGGGTGCATTGATTCAAGGCTTGATTTCTCTGGCCCGAGACTAAGAAGCTGGTCATTTCGTTTTTGCGTATCTATCTTTATGCTAGCCTTTTTCTATCCGTGCATTGTAAGTTTCCACATTGGGAATTTTGCAAACCTCGCAGGATATCCACCCACAAGCCCAAAACATCTTTTTGTGTTTACCTCCTTGACCACAACCCAATTTTTTAGTATGGATGAATATTTGGAGGAAGATCACAAGAATGAAGATGCCGAAGATTTATAATTTTGGGAGACCTCTAAGACGACATAAAAGTTGTGTGAAGGATTCCTAGAAGATTTCAAGTGTTTCTACCCAGGAAAATATAGGACTTCTAGTACCTACCTTGGCACAAAAATTTCACCACCTCTTTGCCCAAGGACGTGCAATCGTCTAAGCATGGGGGGAGTTGCCAAGAAGGTAGGTACATTGTAATCAAGAGTTCAAGGGGAGTATATAAAAAAAGAGAGAGAAAGAAAAAAATGATGAAAAAGAGGTATGAAAGAAAGAAGAAAAAAAGAAAAAAAAGAAAAAAAATAAAGCTCCCCGGCTCTCTAGATGCATCAGAAATTTCAAGTTATGAGGATTCAAGATCAAGACCCATACCCATCCTTCCAACCATGTGCAATCCGATAACGAGGACTTTGTTTGTGCCTCGGGATCACTCTTTGCCATTTGCACATGTCCACCTATCTAAAAGTGTGTGTATTTTTCTCTTCCCCCTCCTTGAGAACATTATTTTTCCAGTGACCTTTTTGACGAGTCTCGGTAAGACCATGATAAGCTTGTCTTGTTTTGATAATATCTTGATTATAATATCTTGGTAGGACTAAACTTTCCCATAGCTCCATATAAAGCCTTCCACTTATATACATATATTGAGAGGGGAAGGAGTAGAACAAATAGGCTTAAGAGACTTGTTGAGATGAGAGTTCATGAGCAAGATGCAAGGAGGTTTAAATTTTTGAACTTGGTTTAGCTCTTTTTCTTCATCTTGCACTCCATTTCAAAATTTCCGAGATTCATTTAAAATTTTGGGAGCGTGATTAACTTCTTGTGGGAAAACCTTAATTGATATCCAGCCTCCGTAGGGATGAAGGCTAGTTACATTATGGAACTTTAACAAATATAAATTTAGAGAGCATTATGTTTTCTCATGTATGATCAAGTGCAGGGTATGGACATTGAAGGGCAACACTGATATCCATTGAAGGCTTACTCGAGGACGAGCAAGGTTTAAGCATGGGGGGATGTTGGCAGTTGATTTTCGTCAACCTAGCCACGTGTTTACCTTCTATGTTGGCATTAATTTGACATTCACACTAATGATCCTAACCCTCATTATATGTCAAGTTCGCACTCGTGCATGGTTTTTGAAGTTTATTGTTTACTCAAGAATCAAGAGCTTAAATGAGGACTTCTGGGTAAAGTTCATCAAGGGTTTTACAAGATCAAGGTATCGAATCCGTGGAACATATGCAACACAAGATCGATCCAATAAAGTGAAAAGCACTTTGATCTAGAGAGGTTTCGATCGCATCTAATCTACTAAAACATGAGAGGTAGCGAGATAAAGCAAGAGGTAACCGATCTAGAGAGTCTAGATCGTGCCTTTGTCGTGGTTCCAAGCGAGAGATGAAGATAGCAATAAGAATCTCATAAAAAACATGTGGATTCTGGTCCAATCCTCGAAGGCACCTACCGTACACGTGATCGACATCCTGTCACGATGCCCCGCTTCTTGTGTAGGTGAACCTAAGAGCACGCTCACGAGGAACGTGTTGAAAACACTTGGTAGATCGGGTATGCACCTCTAGCCACCGCAGCTACAAGAGCACCCTAGGCGATCTATCTTAAGTATAGATCGAGGAAGAAGTAAAACCAAGAGAAGACAAAACCAAAGAGAAAGTACTCGATTGCTAGTTATCGGATCTATTAAAACGCCATCACAAGTGTATACATGAATAAGATCCAACCGGGATCCTACCTTGATCTTGATTTAAGCCTCCGGAACTCCGCGTGGTCTACCATGCAAGGTTCCCACGCCGGCTAGGTGAACCCTAGACGACTAACATGACCCTCCTCTCCAAGATGGTGTCCCTCAAGCTTCTTTGCTCCTCGGCGGTGAATGACGAATGGCTTGATTGTTGGAACTTCGCACAGGGACTATAAATAGCCCGAGGATCATCTAGGTCAAAGGGGGTGGCGAACCGACCCGGAAAAGGGACAGGTCGGCCGGCCTGGGCCGACCGGCCCAGGGCCTTTTTGGTCCGGTTTGCCCTCGGTTTTCTTCCTGAAGCTTCTCGCGACTTCCTGAGTTTTTGCCGAGTTGCATGTGGGTCCTTGACGTCATTTTCCTCATGGTTTAGATAAGGGTGCTTTGCGTATGAACTCCTGCATCTTCTGTCTAGGTCCTCGATCCTTCTTGGCTTCACGCTCTAGTCCTTGGTTCATTTGGAGCCATGTCCATCTTGTATCTTGACTTGTGCCGGGCTTCATGATCTTCTTGTAAAACCCTTAACAAACTCTACCCAGAAGTCCTCTTTTAGTCTCTTGATTCATGTGTAAACAGTAAACTCCAAAAACCATGCGCGAGTGCGAACTTAACATATAATAAGGGTTAGGATCGTTAGTGTGAATATCAAATTAATGCCAACATTGGAGGTAAACTCATGGCTAGGTTGACGGAAATCGACCGCCAACATCCCCCCATGCTTAAACTTTGCTCGTCCTCGAGTAAGCCTTCAATGGATATCAGTGTTGCCTTTCAATGTTCATACATTTCACTTGATCATACATGAGAAAACATAATGCTCTCTAAATTTATATTTGTTAAAGTTCCATAATGTAACTAGCCTTCATCCCTACGGAGGGTGGATATCAATTAAGTTCTTCCCACAAGAAGTTAATCATGCTCCCAAATTTTAAATGAATCTCAGAAATTTTGAAATGAAGTGCAAGATGAATAAAAAGAGCTAAACCAATTTCAAAAATTTAAACCTCCTTGCATCTTGCTCGTGAACTCTCATCTCATCAAGTCTCTCAAGCCTATTTGTTCTACTCCTTTCCCCTCTCAAAATATATATAAGTGGAAGGCTTTATATGGAACTTTTGGGAAAAGTTTAGTCCTACTAAGATATTATAATCGAGATATAATCAAAACAAGACAAACTTCTCATGGTCTTACCGAGACTCATCAAAAAGGTCATTGGAAAAATAATGTTCTCAAGGAGGGGGAGAGAAAAATACACACACTTTGAGATATGTGGACATGTTCAAATGGCAAAGAGTGATCCCGAGGCACAAAAGAAGTCCTCGTTATCGGATTGCACATGGTTGGAAAGATGAGTATGGGTCTTGATCTTGAATCCTCTTGAAATTTCTAATGCATCTAGAGAGCCGGGGAGCTTTATTTATTTTTTTTCTTTTTCTCTTTTTTTTTGATATATACACATATTTTTTCTCCTTTTTTTCTTTCTTTCTTACTTCCTCTCTTTTTTTCTTTTCTTCTTTTTTTATATGCTCCCCTTGAACTCTTGATTACATTGTACCTACCTCCTCGGCAGCTCCCCCCATAATTAGACGATTGCACGTCCTCGGGCAAAGAGGTGGTGAAATTTTGGTGCCAAGGTTGGTACTAAAAGTCCTATATTTTCCTGGAGAGAAACACTTGAAATCTTCTAGGGATCCTTCACGCAATCTTTATGTCGTCTTAGAGGTCTCCGAAAATCATACCAATCTTCAGCACCTTCGTTCTTGTGATCTCCTTCGAAATATTCATCCATACTCAAAAATTGGGTTGTGGTCAAGGAGGTAAACACAAAAAAAGATGTTTTGGGTTTGTGGGTGGATATCCGGCGAGGTTTGCAAAATTTCCAATGTGGAAACTTACAATGCACGGATAGAAAAGGTTAGCATAAAGATAGATACGCAAAAACGGAATGACCAACTTCTTAGTCTCGGGCCAGAGAAATCAAGCCTTGAATCAGTGCACCTAAAAATAAATCTTGTACACTAAGTTTTTGCACTCAATCAAATATAGGCTTTGGATAGGTAGAGCAACATGCAAGAGGTATTAATGACAAGGTTAGCATTACTTTTAAGACAAATAAATCATCTTTAACCCATCCAAAATTGAGAGCATGAGAAAAACCATGGGTCTCATCTTTATCATAACCTCCACAAAGGATTAAGCTAGTATTTAAATTAATTTCAGATTTGCATTAGAGAGAGCACTAGCTTAATCACACATAAACAAGTACAAAGTTGAGCAAAGAGGCAATGTTCATCATATATCAACTTGGCACAATTTTCCATCCATATTAAAGATCATAAAACGGTGGTGAAACTTATTCATGGTGATGGAAAACAAAAACTAAAACTACCACACACATGCTGAAAATAAAAAACTGAAAATGCTACGCACACACAAATTTGCACACAAACTGAAAAATAAAGGAAAGGAGAAGGAGAAATCAAACCAAATTTGAAAGCATTATTTCTTCTTCCTTCCTTCACTCTTCCTCCAATGGGAACCAGAAAACGGGGCTTGTTGATGTTTGATTGTCATTGCAAACTTCGATCCGAAATATGGATCACATGGGACCCTCTTTCCCTTAAGTGTAAACCCAAGGTATCGAATCCGTGGAACATGTGCAACGCAAGATCGATCTAATAAAGCGAAAAAGCACTTTGATCTATAGAGGTTTCAAACGCATCTAATCTACTAAAACATGAGAGGTAGCAAGATAAAGCAAGATGTAACCGATGTAGAGAGTCTAGATCGTGCCTTTGTCGTGGTTCCAAGCGAGAGATGAAGATAGCAATAAGAATCTCATAAAAAGCATGTGGCTTCCAGTCCAATCCTCGAAGGCACCTACCATACACGTGATCGACATCCTGTCACGATGCCCCGCTTCTTGTGTAGGTGAACCTAAGAGCACGCTCACGAGGAACGTGTTGAAAACACTTGGTAGATCGGGTATGCACCTCTAGCCACCGCGGCTACAAGAGCACCCTAGGCGATCTATCTTAAGTATAGATCGAGGAAGAAGTTAAACCAAGAGAAGACAAAACCAAAGAGAAAGCACTCGATTGCTAGTTATCGGATCTATTAAAACTCCATCATAAGTGTATACATGAATAAGATCCAACCGGGATCCTACCTTGATCTTGATTCAAGCCTCCGGAACTCCGACATGGTCTTCCATGCAAGGTTCCCACGCCGGCTAGGTGAACCCTAGACGACTAACATGACCCTCCTCTCCGAGATGGTGTCCCTCAAGCTTCTCTGCTCCTCGGCGGCGGATGATGAATGGCTTGATTGTTGGAACTTCGCACGGGGACTAAATAGCCCGAGGATCATCTAGGTCAAAGGGGGCAGCAAACTGACCCGGAAAAGGGCCAGGCCGGTCGGCCTCCCTCGGTTTTCTTCCTGAAGCTTCTCACGACATCCTGAGTTTTTACCGAGTTGCATGTGGGTCCTTGACGTCATTTTCCTCGCGGTTTAGATAAGGGTGCTTTGTGTATGAACTCCCGCATCTTCTGTCTAGGTCCTCGATCCTTCTCGGCTTCACGCTCTAGTCCTTGGTTCATTTGGAGCGATGTTCATCTTGTATCTTGACTTGTGCCGGGCTTCATGATCTTCTTGTAAAACCCTTGACGAACTCTACCCGGAAGTCCTCTTTTAGTCTCTTGATTCCTGTGTAAACAGTAAACTCCAAAAACCATGTGCGAGTGCGAACTTAACATATAAGGGTTAGGATCGTTAGTGTGAATATCAAATTAATGCCAACATTAGAGGTAAACTCATGGCTAGGTTGACGGAAATCGACTGCCAACACACTGCCTAGAGGACAGGCTGAGGTGCATACAGTTCCGAGTTGGGGAATGAGAGGAGTTCCTACTCGAGGTGGTGGTTCGCGTGCTGCTACCCAGGGGGGCGGTCAGACCGCGTCCCAGCTGGGAGCAGGGGGTTTAGGTTTCGTGATCGAGGTGTTGATCGGTTTGGTTCCTATGGTCGTGGTACAGGTGGTAGGCGTGATGAGTCTGGCCGTGGTGTGTTTGCTGGATGTTCTCCACCTCGTGGTCTATATGAGGATGGGAGAGACCGTCACATCTTTGAGTCTCAAAGGGGCTACATGCCACGCTTTTCCTTTCGTGGTTATCGTTCTCCTCCAGCGAGGCGTGAGGTGGTTCAGCGTGGTAGTCGTAGCTTTGGATGTGATAGGATGGATGTTGCTAACCCCACTTTTGAGCAAATGGCTCGAACTGGTTTGACTCATTTTGTTCTAACCCCAGTGTTGAGTCGCTTGCTCATTCTCGTTCTCGTTTTTGATTTGCAGGTGGGAGGCATGAAGAACGTTTGGTTGATCGACTCCGGTTGCTCGCGGCACATGACCAAAGATCGGGGGTGGTTCTCCAGCCTCACCCCAGTGGTGTCAAAGGTGTACATCACTTTCGGGGATAATGGACGAGGACATGTGCTTTCAGAAGGTGAGGTTAAAGTGAGTAGCAAGGTGACCTTGAAGTGTGTGGCCCTGGTCAAGTCACTTGGGTATAACCTGTTGTCAGTATCTCAGTTACTGGATGAGGGTTATGAGGTTCGGTTTAAGTTGGGGGCTTCTCAGATTCTTGACTCTCGAGGCGATCTTGTGTGTATGATCATGCCTGAGGGACATATCTTTCGTGTGGATTTTTCTCAGTCTTTTGGTCCCCTAAGGTGTTTGGTTGCTGGTCCTTCGAGTGAGTTGTGGAGGTGGCATAGGATGTTGGGACACTTGAGTTTTGAGTTGCTTTCCCACTTGAGTAGTCTCAATCTTGTCCGAGGATTGCCCATGTTGCGTTTTGAGAAGGATTTGGTTTGTGCGCCTTGCAGGCATGGCAAGATGGTAGCCACTCCCCATCCACCCTTGACTGCTGTCATGACTGAGCGTCCTAGGGAGCTGTTGCATATGGATTTGGTTGGTCCAGCTCGTGTTCGCTCGGTGGGTGGGAAGTGGTATGTCCTTGTGGTTGTGGACGATTACTCTCGCTATGCCTGGGTGTTTTTCTTGGAGGATAAGGGTGAGACGTTTGGTTTTGTTCGAGACCTGATCTTGAGGTTGAAGAACGAGAGACATGGTGATGCCATTAGAGCTATACACAGTGACAATGGCACGGAATTCAGGAACTCTCGTTTTGAGACTTTTTGTGATGATCTTGGTCTTGAGCATCAGTTTTCGACTCCGTACACCCCTCCTCAAAATGGTGTTGTGGAAAGGAAGAATCGGTCCCTGTGTGAGATGGCTAGGACGATGCTCGATGAGCATAAGACTCCTAGAAAGTATTGGGCTGAGGCGGTGAATACCGCATGCTATGTGTCAAATAGGATCCTCCTCAGGACTTTCAAGAAGAAAACGTGCTATGAGCTAATGCATGGTTGAGCACCTAAGGTAAGCCACTTTCATGTCTTTGGTTGTAAGTGTTTCATTCTTAAGAAGGGCAAAAAGTTGGATAAGTTTGAGGCTAGGTCTATTGATGGTATTTTCTTTGGTTATGTTACTCATTCTCGAGCATATCGTGTGCTCAATCTTAAAACTAACCAATCGGGGAGACTTGCGAGGTTACCTTCGATGAGACACAGCCGCGTAGCTCTTTGGTTTTTGAGTGTGCAGGTGATGATGAATTTGGTGAGGAGATCTTTGAGGAGAAGGTGCAAGAAGATGGAGATGATGGTGGTGGTGGTGGTGCTCCCACAGCTGACCGTGTACCTCCTACTTCCACTACGACTACGATGACCGAGGATGGCCCATCCCCTACTCCTACGACGACTGAGGGTATTCGAGTGGAAGCTATTGTTGAGAGGGAGGTTGTCTCAAGACGTGAGGCTCCCCGGTGTGTACAAGTGGATCATCCACCTTCGAGGATCATAGGTGACCTTCATAAACGCACTACATAGTCCAGGTCACAGAAGTACTCTCATTTCGCTCATTCTACATTTGTTGCTTTTTTCGAGCCTAAGGATATTGGACACACACTTTCTGATCCAGATTGGGTGAACGCTATGCATGAGGAGCTTGAGAACTTTAGAGGAATCAGGTGTGGGAGTTGGTTGAGCCTCTACCAAATTGCAAACCTATTGGGACAAAATGGGTGTGGAAAAACAAAGAGGGAGAAAATGGGGGAGATTGTGAGAAACAAGTCGAGGTTAGTTGCCCAGGGGTATAGTCATAAGGAGGGGATAGACTATGAGGAGACCTTTGCTCTGGTGGCCCATTTGGAGGCAATTCGGATCCTTCTAGCATTTGCCGTTGCTAAAGGGTTCAAATTGTACCAAATGGATGTGAAGAGTGCCTTCTTGAATGGGGTGTTAGAGGAAGAAGTGTATGTGAGGCAACCCCCAGGTTTTGAGAGTGAGAGATATCCCCACCGTGTGTACAAACTCAGAAAAGCACTGTATGGCCTAAAACAAGAACCCAGGGCGTGGTATGGTCGGTTGAGAGGGTTCTTGTTTATGAAGGGGTTTGTGATAGGGAAGGTTGATCAGACTCTGTTTCTCCTCAGGCAGGGTGATGACATTCTGATCGTGCAAGTGTATGTGGATGATATTATCTTTGGCGGCTCGTCTCACTCTTTGGTTGCTAGGTTTGTAGAGGATATGAGCAGGGAATTTGAGATGTCGATGATGGGAGAGTTGCAGTTCTTTCTCGGGCTCCAGATCAAGTAGTGCAAGTACGGGACGTTTGTGCATCAAGCGAAGTACATCAAGGACATTGTCAAGAAGTTCAAGATGGATGACTCCAAGCTGATGACGACGCCGATGAGTACGACTACGTCTTTGGATACAGATGAAGATGGCAACCCGTGGACCAGAAGGAGTACAGGAGCATGATCGGCTCCCTCCTCTACTTGACGACGACGAGGCCAGACATACAGTTCAGTGTGTGTCTGTGCGCTCGTTTTCAGGCTTCACCAAGGACTTCACATCGGCAGGTCATCAAAAGAATTTTCAGGTATTTGAACTACACTCCTGAGTTTGGTCTTTAGTATTCTGCGTCCTCAACACTCAACCTTCACAGGTCTGCGGGCGCTGACTTCGCTGGGTGTCGTTTGGATCATAAGTCTACCTCGGGTTCTTGCCAGTTTCTTAGTTCAAACACTAAATGCACACATTTAGGGGGAGCTCATCCTATGGTTTGTTTGTGGGACTAACATTGTTTTAAGCTTATTTTGTGTAGTCCCTTGGTGACACGTTCCGGTGCGGTACTTCATTCTAAGAGAATGCTATTTCACTCTAAATGTGATCTAACATCTCGAAGAGAGTGAATATAGCAATATGAGCTTCAGGCTATTGAGTCATGTCCTTGCGAGCTTATGTCTCTATATAAGTTCAAAGGCAATGAACTCATACATTCCTAATCTTTGTGGTATCCCAAGTGTCTTCTTTGCAAGCTTCTTTCAAAGTGGTGTCATCTCCAAGTGATATCATTTTCAAGTGGCTTATCTCAATGTAGTGCCAACAAGGTAGAGAGAAAAATCCCCCAGAGGTATGCAATGCTCAAAATCTACAAGTGGTAATGTTACAAGAACTCTCTTGTCTTATCTCTTGTCTTTTAAGCTACCTCCTTGCATGATATGCTCTAAGCTTCCTTATCTTACAAATATTTGTAGTTGTGCACTTGATTTTCACACTATCATTTTGTGCACACACTTAGGGGGAGCTTAGTTTATATCATGCTAGTCTCATGAGCTTGTGATCCACCTTAGTTATTCACACATGTGGTATCTTCATTGATATCATACATATGGATCATGGTTCATGGGACTTTCTCCCTTGAATTTAACATTTCTCTTTGAGCTATGATTGCTAGGACTTGCTAAGTTTCCTTTGGAGACTCTTTTGTTTTGGACACTTTTTGGAGATTTTATTCCAAAGGGGGAGAATTTGGAGCCAAAGCAAGCCAATGTTTCCAAGGGGGAAGTAGCAAGCTACATGTAAAGAGAAGATCATAAAAGAGGGAGAACACATCTAGGGGGAGTTGGATGATGGTAAGCATCCAAGCAAGTGTAAGAAGTTCAATTTTATCAAATTTTGCAAATTTATGCTTGCTTTGATTGTGTTGTCATAAATCACCAAAAAGGGGGAGACTGTAGCGAACATGGCCTCATATGCCATTTGTTCAAAGCTTAATTTTGGTGATTAATGACAACATGATCAATGGGACTAACCATATTGTCTAGCATGTATTTGTAGACACTTCTAGGTCCCAAGGATGCAAAAATACCATATGCCAAAATGAGAAGATAGTATATTTTTCAAGGGTCAAAACCGCGGAAGAAAAAGAAAAGAAATGCCACCGTCGGATGAACTGACGGTACCCTTGGAAGCGGCGTCGGTGCAATCACCGGACGAAGTGGTACACTACGTGAAGACTCAAGACAACTTGAAGATCACCGGATCATCTGACGCCCCCATTTCTAGTTGCGCCGGATGAATCAAGAGACCAAGCAAGCAGGAATCTTCAGCACCGGATGAACTGATGGTGTAGCGACAGTTCATCCGGCGACCGTGTATTTGCTAACAGAGACGTTCAGGCGCAAAGTCCTTCAGCACCGGTTGAACCGATGGTATAAGGTTTTGAGCGACGATTCATCCGATGGCTGCGAAGAAGCAAATAGTAAGGTTTCTGGCATGGAATCCTTTAGCACCAGATGAACCGACGGTTGGAGAAGGAAGCCGTCGGTGCAAGCGTCGGAGCAATTGTGTCAGAGGATCTCAACGGATATGTGACATGGAGAGGCACCGGATGAACCGCTGCCCTGGAATTCAATAGCATCGGTTCATCCGGTGGTATGAATTTCTGCAGCTTTTAGCCAACGGCTCTTTGGACGCCTTGGGCTATTTATACCCCCTCTACTCACCCATTTGGAGTTGCTGGAGTGTGTGGAAGTGCAGAGGAGTTCAAGACTCATAGAAGATCATATCCAAGCCATCCAAGTGCTAAATTGCTCATCCATAGACTTGCACATGCTTTGTGTGTGTGCTTAGTGCTAGGCTTAGCTTAGAGTTGAGTGAGTGCAAGGTGTGCCAACCTTGTGAGGTGATTCTCGAGTGGATCAAGTTGTACGAGGTGCGCCGGAAGCCTTGGAGCCTAGGTGGCTCTCCGGCAAACGTCTTCGACCCTCCGGCTTGGTGTGGAGCGGCGAGGACACTTTGTGCGGGGGACGTGGAGACCCCCTTCCCTTGGTGGAGAAGCTCCTTAGTGGAGGTGTCAGGGGGTGAGACCTGGACAGATCCGCTAGGGGGTTGCCCTAGTGGTTTGCAGGTTAATGGAGGATCGAGACCTAAGAGCGTAGGTGGTTATGCATGGGATGCACACGGAACTAGGCGAGGATGACGGCGAGGAACAAGGAGACAAGGGGTTTTAGACTGGTTCAGGCCTCCGGAGAGTAAAACCCTACGTCCAGTTGTGGTGGATTATGCGAGGATGAGTTTAGTTGTCCTGTGCATGGAGCCCTAGGCCGCCTTATATGGGGAGGACGGGCTAGGGTTTGCATGCGCAGGTCGGTTGACCCGTGTCGGGGCCGGTTACAACTATGGGAAGCTTATCTCCCGGTTTACAAGGAGTATCCCGTGATACTCGGAGCTATAGGCGTTGGTGCGCCAGGTCCTAGAGTCCTTGACTTGCACGCCAAGCATTGCAGGTCTTCCGGGATCCTGATCAGGTCGCCCGCGGCCTTCGGAGGTGTGGATAAGGTCGCTGGGCCCACTTGTAAGGTCGGCGGGTCTTCTGGAAGGTTGGGTCCACTTGTCAAGGGCCCCTGGGACCCTAGGCGGTGGGGACCCATGGGTACCCATGTCTCTCAAGCCCCCAATCGACGTGTAGGCGTAGTGGTCGAGGTGAGGTCGTGTCGAAGAGTAGCGAAGGCGCGGCACCATCGAGGTCGTGAAGGGTGCATGGGGATCAAAAAGAAAACCCCTCCGATGCGCGCACAAAGTTGAACGTCGGGCTTCTAGGATGAAGGACCATAAGGTCGAAGTAAAGACGAGGCGTAGATCTTGAAGAACCGCCGACCTGACCGGAGTCAGGAATGTTGCAATAGCAGTCACGACCGTCAGGAAGGTCAACAGGCCTACCAGTGGTAGGTCGAGCCGAGATGCGATGGAAGCAGGCTTCCATTAGGTCGAGGCGACCCAAAGAAAATAGGGCATCGAAGACGCACTAGTGTAGTAGCCCCCGAGCAGTAAAGCGACCAAGATGGCCGGTTTGATGCTCCAACGAAGAGGAAGAGAAATAATCCGAACCTACGACCTTCTGCTTAGGAAACAGATGCTCTTGTAGTGTCGACGCTAGAGGACAAGGGCTCCAGAATCTTGCAGAGGGCCGCAGGCAACAGGTCTAGCGTAACCAGAGTCACGCGTGCACTGTACGGTCACGGACCGGCTCCCAAGCGAAGCACAGGTCGCAATCACCCGCAAAAGACAAAAGCTGCTCCAGGATGTGGTCAGGTAGGGGGACAAGCGCGCCAATGCCTCCCACGGGCGAACAGTGACCTCGTGCTCCATGAGGGTATAGTGATCTTGCGGATAAGGACGCCACGCAAGCTGGCTTGTGGATTAACACCCAATGGCAGGTGTTAGAGTATAAATAGGCACCCGAGGCTTGAAGCAAACCATACCAATCGTCGAAGGTGAGTCAAGATGACACAGCGTAGTAATATAGCCATGCCAGGGGCTTGTGTCCGCCCACCAGAATGTAGAGTTGATGTAATTCATGCTTGGAGCTAGAAGAATGCTTGCGAGGCTCGAAGAACTCGATTGGCCTCTTCTCCCAGCCCCGCTGAGGAACCCAGGAGGAGTATGAAGCAGCAGCTGCATCGTCGGCCCTGACACTTTCAGGCCGGAGGTGATGCAGGTGGGTGCAGCGCTCCACCCGCGCGAGGTTGGTGTTAAAGCTCGGACCTTCTACAATCTTGCGGCGAAGCTCAGACTTGATGCTGGGCACTGCAGGAGACCGGTTGGTGCACGAGTAGAGGTGGTTGTGCGGCAGCTGCCTCCACAGTGGCTGGAGAGGTTGTCGAGTAGGTCCTGAAGCTAGAAGAAAGCTTGTGACAAGCCTTGTTAGTGTAGACTGAGTCGTAAGCACTTTGGAAGGTAATTCAGGACCTTTAATATCTTTGTATCTTGTAATTTGGCCAAGGGCCAAACTCCTTGTAGCTTATGAAGCTGTAAATATAGTTTTTCATGAGAAGTATCATGATTTTGGTGATTGTAAGGGCGCCCAGGCCGCAATGGTACGGATACTAAGGGCCCGGCAGGGCTGTAATAGCACGCCGACCTTCAGAAGGCCTTTCGTAGAGACGAGGAACCCGTGTCGACCTGGGTCGGCACGGCCGTTGTGCAGTGACACAACGCAGGTAGTCAACCTGGAAACTCTAGGTCTATATGACCTAGAAGGCAGCAGGGCCTTAGCGACCTCGGGGAGGTGCTACTTGACCAAGTGGTCGCCAACGGGCAGTGGAGCCATTAAGCATGGGGCCGTTGGTACAGCCATTAAGGCAATGTAATAGGTGGCAGGACCTTTAGCAACCTCTTGGAGGTGCTACTTGACCTGGAGGTCGCCAACGGGCAGTGAAACCTTTAAGCACGGGGCCGTTTGTACAAAACGAGCCATAGAGGCTAAGGCGATCTAGCAGGTAACAGAACCTATGAGCCAGGGGTGTGAACCCAATCAGTGAAAGCTGAGGCGACCTACCAAGCGGTAGTACCTGTCGACCTTGTGAAGATGTCATCATGGACCCGGAGGTCGCCAGAGGCCAGGAGACCTTGAAGAAAATGATGGGTAAGGGGCTTGAAGTAGGGCATAACGAGTTCATGGTCATCGAACCGTTGGGCGGAAGGCCAACGGGCATGGATTCCCGCACGGTACGAACCGTTACTGCCTGGAGCCGTTAGGCCGAAAGAGCCGTTGTGAAGTATTTCTGTTGGGTCGCCGGGAATATCGCCGGATCCTGAGGGACGCTTAGGGCGCCGCAGCCCACCGTACTGATGCTGCCCAGTTATAAAAGGCCAAGCGAGGGGTCGGGGGACCCCAATCACTTCAATTCCCCGCAACAGCTAGGGTTTTGATTCCACCGCCGAGAGCTTTAGCGCACAGATTTGCCGGCACTGCCGTGCTTAGATCCACCGCGCCCAGTGCCGCCGCATGCGCCATAAGTCTCTGGTGGTGTTTAGAGCTAAATCCACGGGCGTCGAGGAAGAAGAAATGGCCCCAGAGCTTGCGCCGCCGCCGGAGAAGGTGTGGGAGCACTCAACGGTGACGGAGGCGCAGCTGAAGAGCCTAGTGGAGCGTGGGCTGCTGAAGCCCCGGGAGCAGGTGGGCGGGAGGCTAGCCGCTGGCGAAGCCTTCCCCTCCGAGGGGACCGGGGAGACCGTCGCCTTCGTCACGCACGTCGAGCACGGATTTGGAGTCCCGGCGGGCGACTTCTTTCGCGGGATGCTCCACTACTACCGCATCGACCTGGTGCATCTTGTTCCCAATGCCATCACCACTGTATCCTCGTTCATCCATCTGTGCGAGGCGTACTTGGGGATACCGCCACATTTTGACTTGTGGCGGTATTTCTTTGAGGTGAAGAAGACGGGGAAGAATGGCGTCGTCGGGGCCGTCGGCTTCATGCTACGTCGTCACATGAGACGGTGTACATCGACATGGAGCTGCCGGACAACACCCAAGGCTGGAGGCGAGGGTGGTTCTACATCGACAACCCGAAGCCGGCGCTGACCACTAGGTCGGGTCTTGCACCGGTCCCGGTGCCGGAGTGGACCAACCAGCTCACGTCACGGGAGATGGACACCATCAAGCCGCTGCTGGAGGACCTCAAGACGAGGAAGGAACAAGGGCTAACGGGCGGCGCGGTGGCCATGAGTTTCAGCCGGAGGCTGCTGCAGCCGATCCAGGATCGGGTGCACCCAGCCAACGAGTACTGGGGTCAAACCGACCCAACCCGCGTACAGCAGCGCAAGGTCTCCAAGCAGGAGATGGTGGCACGGGTGAGGGAGCTCTTCAACGGCGTGATCCGGAACCGAACGTGCCCCAAGGCATTCTCCCTCACACGGCCCGCCGACGTGGTATGTCGCTGATCGACCTTAATTCCTCTGTTGTTTTTGCACTCCCCTGTTTCTGAGATGAAGGTCGCCTGTTGCAGGGTCGTGAAGGCTTGTTCTGGAGCCCGACTCCCCTTGCAGATGAGGGTGAGCGTAGCTTCAAGGTCCGGGCGGCGGAGGACGTGCAGGCTCCACCGCCGGAGTTATTGGAGAACTACCTCTTCGACTCATCGGTGGGGGGTAGTGATGATGAGGACCCGCCCGTGGTGAGCTCTGCACCAACAACCCGGCGGACTCGGTCCGTCGCTGGCAAGATCCCGGCGCACAAGGGCGTCAAGATCATCTCCGCCACCGTTGAGGTGGAGAAGAAGAAGAGGAAGAGGAAGGACATCACGACTTCATCGGAGACGGCAACGACAAGCACCCTCGAGGTCGTCTTCGAGGAGCAGGATGACGCGCGGTCGCACGACGTCGCCACGGGATCGGGTGACGTAGCAGCCGTGGGAGGAGATGCCACTGCGCTTGGTGCTGTGAGCGAGCAACAGCCGAAGCCAAGTGCGGGAGGCGTGAGCGACCAAGGGTCGCAGGAGAAGCCAAGGCGGGCGCCGCCCAGGCCGATGTCATTGAAGTTGAAGGCCGACAGCGGGTACGTACGGAGCTTGTTTGTATGCTTTTATTCATCTGTGCCGTTTATTGGGTTCGCCAGTGCTGATGAATTTGTGCACCTTGGGCAGGGGGCTCCTGCTGCATCGGGCAGCAGCAAGAACGCCTCAGGTCAAGAGGCCACCAGGCGGAAGGTTGAGAAGGCGCTGGTGGGGCAGTCGCTGGCAACCTCGGGCGGGGACGTCACCAGCGAGGTCCCTGAGATCGTGGGGATGACACCATCGGAGGCGACCAAGGTCGCTGCTGGGAGCGCGCAGCCTGAGGAAGGCCTGCGCCAGCAAGACCTGCCCGAAGCAAGCCTGCCGTAGGCGAGGTTGGCGGAGATCGGAGGTGGAAGCGAGGAGGACGAGCAGCATCGGTGCCTCTACACCGTCACTTCGTGGGAGGACGAGGTCATCACCGACGCCAAGGACCTTGCCGACTTTAAGACGGCGCAGGCAACCATCACGGAGGCAGCGAAGACAATCGGCAGGACACTCATGGTGAGTCAGTGTTACCCTTTGGGGCTAGGCCTTCAATTCACTTAGGCGCGTTGAGATGACGATGTTGAGTAACGTGTGGATGCAGACCCTTGCCGAGCAGGGGCAGGGTAGGGCGGCTCTGCTAATGGAGGGCGCCAAGCTTCACACAGAGCTGACCACGACGTGGGAGGCCGTGCTCCAGGCCAAGATTAACGCCGCGAAGGACGTACAGCGCCTCAAGGACGAGGCGACCTCGAAGGACAAGGCGATGGAGGCCTTGAAGCAAGAGCTGGAGGCGGCCAAGCAGAAGGCGAAGAAGGCAGAGGACGAACTGAAGGTCGCCATCGCGGGTACGTCGTAGGACACCTTTGGTCTTTATATTTCTGCGCCGTGGGTGACCCCATCCTGACCTTGATTTTTACAGATGCCAAGAAGAGGGAGGCCACCTTAAAGAAGGACCTCAAGGACTCCAAAGAGCATGTGAAGATCCTCAAGGAGAAGCACAAGGAGGTCGTTGTCAGTGAGTCTTACTTCACTCGTAAAGCTGCATATGAATTTGGCGTTCGCAGGGATCTAGAGATCGACCTTGGCCGGGCGATGCAGACCCTTATTGATCATCAAGAGATGACTGCAGATCTTGAGAGGGAGCTGGACGACCTCAGGGAGGCCGCCGAGTACCTCATGGACGTGTACGCCCCGAAGGTCGAGGGTGGTCCACAGGAACTCGTCGCGCGGCTGGAGGACGCGGAAGGTCGCATAAAGACCTTGCTGATAGACAGTGGCAAGCTCGCTGCTGCTACGGCGCTGGCCACGGTGAAGCACCATGAGCCGTCGTTCGACCTTGAGAAGGTCAAGGAGGAGGTCGCTTTGTCGCAGCTGGTGGGCAGCGAAGATATCCAGGCCGCTGCAGATGAAATTATGAAGAAGATAGACCTATAGATGTAACTTAAGACGAGGCAGGCTGTTAGTAACGATGGGTCGTGGACCCTTTTGATATAATATAAACCTTGAATGAATGAAAGAGAAAATGTTGTTAAGTTAACGTGGTCCCTTATTTGACTTTGTACGCCCTTTATAAGAACGCGAAGGTAGCGAAGTTGCGAGACCCCTCTTCCTCCACTAACCCAACTCAGTGGAGGAACGGCTTACCGACCACACAGCTCGACGTTGGAGGCTTATGTGCGGCCGGCGCGCGGAGGGGGTCAGGGACCCAAGGTCAAGCAACCCCACGATCTAGGAATACTTATAAAATGTATAAGAAGTTGTGGTAAGGGAACACTGGATAAAAAGAGAGGTAAAAACCTCAGGTCGAACGACCCTTAGGTTGGCAAGGCCAAGCCCCGAGCGTGAAGGGCCAGCCTTAAAGCCAAGCCCCCAAGCGTAAGGGGTCCAGTTTGAAACCAAACCCCCGAGCGCGTCGAAGGGGAGGGGTGAACAGAAAAACAAGCCGAAAAAGAAATCTTTATATTCATATATGGAATTACAAAGGAAAAGAATACATAGCTTTATTGTGATACAAGGCTCCTAAGGATAGAAGCGACGCAAGTGCTCGATGTTCCAGGGGTTCAAGACGCCCTGGCCATCGGCCCATTGGAGGCGGTAGGTCACCGGTCCAATGACCTCCTTAACTATGAAGGGGCCTTCCCAAGGCGCGGAGAGCTTGTGCATGTCCTTGGTGCTCTGGATCCACCGCAAAACTAGGTCGCCCACATTGAAGGAACGTTCCCGCACGTTGCAGTCGTGGTAGCGACGTAGCTGCTGCTCGTGGTGGGTGTCGCGCATGAGCGTGGCCACACGATGTTCCTCGACACTGTCGAGGTCGAGCCGGCGTGTTTGCTCTACTTTTCCTTCGTCGAAGTTCTGGATGCGAGGAGCACCGAAGGCCACGTCAGTGGGGAGGATGGCCTTTGACCCGTAGACCAGGAAGAAGGGCGAGTACCCTGTAGCCAAGCTGACCTGGGTCCTGAGACCCCAGAGGACGTGGGGGAGCTCTGAGAGCCACCTGTCGCATAAGGCGCGGAGCCATCGAAGATGCGATCTTTAATGGCTTGTAAGACCATGCCGTCGGCACGCTCAACCTGGCCGTTGCACCGTGGGTGCGCCACCGAGGAGTAGTATACGTCGATCATGCTGTCTTGATAGAAGTCCCAGAATTCGGCTCTGGTGAAGGCCGTGCCAAGGTCGGTGACGATCCTGTTTGGCACCCCGAAGCGATGGGTGATCTCCTCAATGAACTTGGCCGCCTCTTTCGATGTGACGCTGGATACGGGATGGACCTCGATCCACTTGGTGAACTTATCCACCGCCACAATGATGTGCTTATAGCCGCCAGCGGCGGTTTTGAAGGGACCCACGGAGTCGAGACCCCAAACTGCGAAGGGCCAGGACGGAGGGATGGTCCTCAGGGCCTGAGCCGGGACATGTTGCTGTTTAGCGAAGAACTGACACCCCTTGCAGCGATGTACAAGTTCCTGGGCATCAGCCATGGCCGTGGGCTAGTAGAAGCCAGACTTGAAGGCCTTGCCCACCAAATTGGAAGAGGCGGCGTGGTTGCCGCATTCGCCACTGTGGATCTCGTCTAAGAGCTGAAGGCCCTTAGATCGCAGGATGCACTTCATCAGTACTCCGGTGGAGGCGGACCTCCGGTAGAGTTCCTTGCCGATGACGACGTAGTTAGCACTACGCCTCGCGATCTTTTCTCGCTCCGCTTTATCCTCAGGCACTCGATGCTCGAGGAGCAAGGCAATGAAGTCGAGGTGCCAGTCATCTTCCGCGTCGATCATGAGGATCTCGCGACCCGCAGGCGAGGTCACCTCGTCGTCAGCCGACTCTGGGTCGGGGATGAGCTTGATGGACGGCTTGCATAGGTCCTGGATGAACACACCGGCCGGAACCAGTGCGCGCTTGGAGCCGAGCTTGGAGAGGACATCGGCCGCGACATTGTTGTTGCGGCAGACGTGGTGGAACTCAAGGCCTTCGAATTGATGCTCGAGCTTGCGTACCTCGGCACAGTATGAGTCCATTGTGTCCTTCCTGGCTTCGGAGTCCTTGCTGACTTGGTCGATGACGACCTTGGAGTCGCCGTAGGCCATGAGGCGCTTGATCCCGAGGGAGACAGCAATGCGGAGCCTGTGGATGAGGGCCTCGTACTCGGCGCCGTTGTTGGACGCCTTGTAGTGGATCTGCAGGACGTACTTGAGGTAGTCGCCCTGAGGGGAGATGAATAGGACACCTGCACCGGCTCCTTCGAGGTTCAGGGAACCATCGAAGTACATTTTCCAGTGGTCAGGTCGCTCCTGGGGTGGAGGCTGCTGGATCTCTGTCCACTCCGAGACGAAGTCTACGATGACTTGGGACTTGATGGCCTGCCTGGGGCAGAACTCTAGGTCGAACTCCCCTAGCTCGATGGACCACTTGGCGATGCGCCCGGTGGTGTCGCGGCTCCGTAGGATCTCGCCAAGGGGAAAGGCTGAGACGACCTTAATCTTGTGGGATTGGAAATAGTGCCGGAGCTTGCGGGAGGTCATGAGTAATGCGTAGAGCATCTTCTGGGGCTGGCTGTACCTAGTCTTGCTATCGGACAAAACCTCGCTGACGTAATATATGGGTCGCTGGATGGGGTAAGGTCGCCCATCTTCAGGTCGCTCAGCTACCAGGACGGCGCTGACCACAAGGGTGGTCGCCGAGAAGTAGAGCAGTAGAGGCTCCTTAGGTGCCGAGGGCACCATCACCAGGGGTGTTGTGAGGAACGTCTTGAGTTGCTCAAGAGCTTGGTCCGCCTCCTCGGTCCAGACGAACTTGTCCGCCTTTCTCCCCGAGCTTACTAATGAATCGGCCTAGGGCCGCCATCATGCCGGTGAGCTTCATGACGTCCTTCTTGCCCGTAGGTCGCTTCATCCTGAGGATGGCATCCACCTTGGTGGGACTGGCTTCGATGCCCCGGTTGCTGACCACGAAGCCCAAGAGCTTGCCAGACGGGACACCGAAGACACACTTCTCTGGATTGAGTTTCCAGCGATAGGTGCGGAGGTTGGCGAAGGTCTCCGCGAGGTCAGCTATGAGCTTGTCCTCATGGGTGGTCTTGACGACCACGTCGTCGACATAGGCTTCTACGTTCTTGCTAATCTGGCTAGCAAGGCACTTTTGGATGGCCTTTTGATAGGTCGTACCCACATTTTTGAGGCCGAAGGTCATGGCTGTGTAGTAGTAGATGCCATGGGGCGTTATGAACGCCGTCTTGTCTTGGTCAGAGACCTTCAGGGCTATCTGATGATACCCTGAGTAGCAGTCGAGGAAGCAGAGGAGGACGCTCCCGGCTGTGGAGTCCGCGACCTGTTCGATTCGTGGAAAAGGGAAGGGATCTTTAGGGCAGTGTCTGTTGAGATCGGTGTAGTCGATACACATTCTCCATTGACCGGTTTTCTTTGGTACAAGAACCGGGTTGGCGAGCCAAACCGGGTTTTTACACTCTCGGATAAATCTGGCAGCTAGGAGCTTTATTAGCTCTACCCTAATGACGTCCTTGTGATCTTTCGCAAAGCGGCGAAGCTTCTACTTGACAGGCTTGGCCGTCTTGCTCACATCCAAGGCGTGCTCAGCCAGCTCCCTGGGAACACCCGGCATATCCGATGGACTCCACGCGAATATGTCAGCATTATCCCGGAGGAAGCTGGTGAGCGTGAGTTCCTATTTGGGGTCGAGCCCGTCGCTGATCACCACCGTCTTCTCTGGGTCGGCAAGGCCGAGGCAGACCTTCTTCGTCGAGGGAGCCGCGTCTAGAGCGGTCTCGGTGCGCTTCTGCTCCGGGACGGATTGGTCGACTGGGTCGACTTTTTTGGCCTCAGCTACCAAGACTGCGGAGGCCTCGGCGGCGGAGGTCGCAGTGAGGTCGAGAGCCTCCGTGTTGCACCTGAAGGAGATGTCGAGGTCCCCTTTGACCGAGAGGACCCCATGCAGAGCTGGCATCTTCAACACCAGATAGGTGTAGTGCGGGATGGCCATGAACCTGGCCAGCATCGGGCGACCTAGGGTCTCAACGAAGATGATGTTGAGCCTGCTGCCTCCGTCGACCAAGGTTTGGGAGAGCAGGGCTCCATCCACTGTGGGCGCGACAACGAGTGGGTAAGACCCGGGGTCTGGGATGTGGACCCAGTGATCAGCCCTGGAAAATGTGATCGGTTGCTCAGACCAACGTAGGGGCACGATTGGCTGAGTGTGGACGAGGTGAACATCGCACTTGTCCTTCTGGTATCGCCTCCTGCTGGCGCTGGACTTGATTCCGTCGACGATCATGTTGATCACACGGGTTGCGCCCTGGAAAGATCCATTGGGATTGCCCGATGCTGGTGGAGGGGGCAGGTTTGTCTCGTCGCGGGGGGCCGCTGGGGTAGGGTCGTTGCGAGGTGGGTCGCTGCGAGGTGGCTCGCGGTGATCGTCGTACCGCTGGTCGTCACGCCAATCCCGCCGGTCGTCACGGCGGTAGTTGTTGTTGTAGGGGCGGTTGTCGCGTCGCCCGCCGTCGTTCCTGGGTCGCTTGGGGTCCGCGGAGGCGCTGAAGGCCCTCTTGAACTCAGAGCACTCGCGGAGAGTGTGGGTGGACCCCTCATGGAACTCGCAGATGTTGTCGAGCGCCAGGTCGAACTCCGCTTGGTTGAAGAACGAGCCTCGTCGCCCTTCGGCCGCTAGGACCTCGGAAGGTCGCTTGCGAAGTTTATCCGCTGCAGTGCCAGATGCACCAGCGTTATCGGCATCGAACTGATTCTGGAGCGCGTCTTCTGTGTTCATCAGCTTGTTGACGATGACCATGAGCTCCTTGACGTTGGTCGGGCCAGCCTCATGGATTTTTTCGAAGACCTTGTGGTCTTTGATGCCCTTCTTGTAGCTGTCGACGATCTGGTCTTCCCTGACGCCAACGCACTCGTTCTGGTTCTCGAAGAACCAGGTGTTGTAGTCACGGAGCCGCTCCTTGGGATTCTGCACGACCCACCCCAAGCTAAAGGCGTTCCCAGGGAGATCGTAGGTCGCCTGGAAGTTCGATGTGAAGGCCTGGGACAGGTCGGCCCAGGTCTTGATGCTGCCAGGCGCAAGATTGTTGAGCCAAAGCGAAAGGGCCTTGCCCATCACCAGTGGGAAGTAGGCCGTCATGTGGTCAAAGCTACCACCGACCGCTTTGACGGCGACGTAGTAGGTCGAGAGCCAAATGTCAGGGTCGGAGCGCCCATCATACGGCTTGATGTTGGGCTTGAAGTTGTCAGGGTACTCCACCCTCTTGAAGCGGGCATCCAGCACTGGAAAGGCGTTGAGCGTAAGGTCGTCGCTGGTGCCTCTTGTCGGGGTGGCATCTCGTGGCATGGAGTGGATGCTGCGCTCCGGGACAACAACCTGGGAATGTGGCTGTCGGTCCTGGTCGTACTGGACGACAGCGGGGTCGCCGTGGTCGGCGTCATACTTGGCACGCCGCCGGTTCTCGATCTCGTGTTGATCACGGAGCTCGCGCTCCATGATGTGGTGAACGCCACCGGGCGCGCCGTACTCGCGATCGTAGTCCAGGCGGCGGCGGAGCTCACGCTCCTCGCGCTCCCGGTGGCGTTGGTCGACGACGGTGCGGGCATCGCGAGCGCGCCTGTTGGCGTCGAGGTTGACGCGAAGGTCCCGAGCAGCAGCGGGCTGCTGGGCGGGATGCTCAGGGTTGTGCTGAGCGACCTCCTCCTGGACGGGGGAGAGATGGCTATGCGCAGGTCGATGAGATCGACTGCACGAGTGGCGGGTTGAGGATGACGCGGCGGACTTGCAGGCCGCGCTCTTCTCTTCCACCAGAGCGTTGGCAACCCGGAGGTACGCGAGGGCCTGCTCAGCTTCAGGCAACTGGACTTACTGGAGCCGGGTAATGGCCGCGCCCAGGTTGGCCTGGGGGCTGTTGAAGGTCGCGATCCCAGCTTCCTCGAACTCCAGGCGCAGATCTCGAGCGCAGGGCAAGGCACGCCGCTGCTCTTCCGCACGTCGCTCAGCGCGGCGGGCGTTTGCTTGGATACGGGCCGCCTCCTGGGAGTCGGTCGCACCCACGCGTGGTGGCTCGTTCTCCGAGATCACCATCACCTGACGGAAGATGACTTCCGGGTTGTTTGGGGAGATACGAACCCGGACCTTCCGGAACTTGCCGCAGTCCGGAGACTGGGTAGGTCGCTTAGCTCGGCGAGGGAGCTCGTTGTCGATCTTCTTCCGCAGGCGGCACCCGCGGAGGGTGTGCTTTGCACCCTTGTGGTAGGTGCAGGGCACATCAAGGGGGTCGCGCCGAGTGCGAGGCGCAGGCCTTGGGTCGCGTGAAGGTCGCCGCCCAGATTGGATCTGAGGTGGCGTGGAAAGTTAGCTCAGGTGAGGGCCGGGCGCGGACTTCAGGCCGAAGGGGAACGCGTCGTAGCGTAGTGCTGTCTGCGCCGAGCGTTGAGCTCGTTCGCAGATCTCCAAGGTTTCCCTCATCGAGCCGATGACGTTTTCCATCCCCTAGACGAGGTCACAGGGTTTGGGTGGGTGGGTCTCCGATACTAGATCGGGAACGGAGATGGCGGCGGACGCCGTGACGACCTTCTCGGGGGTCGCTGGAGGAGTCGAAGCTGCCGGAGCAGGTGAGGTCACCGTGAAAGATCCAAAGTAGATCTCCACGGGGTCGGCGAGGAAGGCCGCCATGCTCGCCGGGAAGACGACGCCGGATTGGGCCACCATGTTGCACAGCGAGTTCCTGATCTTCCCAACCTGATGCGCCAACTGTCAGGGGGTGAGACCTGGACAGATCCGCTAGGGGGTTGCCCTAGTGGTTTGCAGGTTAATGGAGGATCGAGACCTAAGAGCGTAGGTGGTTATGCACGGGATGCACACGGAACTAGGCGAGTATGACGGCGAGGAACAAGGAGACAAGGGGTTTTAGACTGGTTCAGGCCTCCGGAGAGTAAAACCCTACGTCCAGTTGTGGTGGATTATGCGAGGATGAGTTTAGTTGTCCTATGCATGGAGCCTTAGGCCGCCTTATATGGGGAGGACGGGCTAGGGTTTGCATGCGCAGGTCGGTTGACCCGTGTCGGGGCCGGTTACAACTGTGGGAAGCTTATCTCCCGGTTTACAAGGAGTATCCCGTGATACTCAGAGCTACAGGTGTCGGTGCGCCAGGTCCTAGAGTCCTTGACTTGCACGCCAAGCATTGCAGGTCTTCCGGGATCCTGATCAGGTCGCCCGCGGCCTTCGGAGGTGTGGATAAGGTCGCTGGACCCACTTGTAAGGTCGGCGGGTCTTCTGGAAGGTCGGGTCCACTTGTCAAGGGCCCCTGGGGCCCTGGCCGGTGGGGACCCATGGGTACCCATGTCTCTCAAGAGGCGGCATCAAGGTGACCAAGGGAGCTTGGTGAGTGCCTTCGTGACGAGCCTTTGTGGCAAGTCAAGTGGTGCCCTTGGGAGAGACTTGGTGACCGGGAAGCAATACTCTTGTGTAGAATGCTTCAACAATGTGGACTAGGGGTGGCTTAGTGCCTACCGATACCACGGGATAAATCGCGTGTCAAGAGTTTGCTTCCTCTCATCCCCTTTACGTTTCCACATTACTTTCTTGCAATCCTTGTTTGCCTTTACTTTCCTAGAGTAGTATCTTGCTAGGATTGGCTATAGGTTGCAAAACTTATTTTGGGATGGGAGTTTCACACTAGAACAACCTTAGTTGCACATCTAGATAGTATGTTCTAGTTTATATTTCATGCAAATTAGTGAAAGCCATAGGTTAAGTTTTGAAGTTGCCTAATTCACTCCCTCCCCCTCTTAGGCTACGAGCATCCGATTCCTTACAGCCCCAGCGGGCGGCGCGGCCACATCTGCGTGATATCGATGTTCTTTGTGATGTTCTTGTTTTCTTCGATGTTCTTCTTCTTATTAACTTCTTGCGTGTAGACTGTGAATCTGTATGTGTTCGTGAAGTGTAGTTGATGAATCTGTGAATCTATACGATCCATGTATATGTTGTGAATGTGTAGTTCTTGTGACTGAAATTTGTACGAAATCTTGAGGAGAAATTTGTTGTGCTGGAGTTGAAATTTTGTGAATGTGTATTGTGATGAAATCTGAATGAAATTAGAGGAGAGAAAAGAAAAGAAAAGAAAAGAAAAGAACAAGAAAAGAAAAGAAAAGAAAAAGGAGGGGAGAGGAGCTGCTGGTGGTGTGGGTACATTAGTACCGGGTGGCAGCACCACCCGGTACTAATGTGGGCGGCCACATTAATACCGGGTCACACGACCCGGCACTAATGTGGCCGCCCACATTAGTGCCGCCTTAGCTGTACCGGGTGGCCACCCGGCACTAATGTGACTTACCACCCGGTACAGAAGCCGGTTTCCTAGTAGTGTAAGTTGATTTTTGAATTTGTAATTGTTGCTACAAGAGGAGGTATGCGATACAGCCAGTGGCGGACCCAGAAATTCCATGGAGCCTGGGCAAAACTAAAGAATCATCTTCCTATCTTCAATATACAAAGGTTACAATTATGTAGAAGGTTGATTCAAATACTAGCTACTCTAATAACAATGTCGTCGGAGCCTGGGCGGGTGGCCGGGCTTGCCCCCACTTAGGTCCGCCAATACAGCACATGCTATATATGCTAATAACTCAACATCATTTCCAACTAAATTCTAAACCCTAAACCACGCAAGATGCGATGGAGGTTTGTCTTTTCTCATATTAATTCAGAATAATATCGATCGCAATCGCAGCCGTCCACCACTGAATAACAATATGAATGAACAGTACTCCCCTGGTCTCTGCTGAGTCACCAACAGTTCTGCAGTCGTTGGTGTATGCATATAGATGCGTGGTGGTCCAAAACGCAAAGTTGCCCAGCAGCCACAAGTATGCACACTTGCACCAGATCAACTGATCATATATGTTCTTAATTCGTTGGGCGCCGATATGATCTTGTTGCTGTGTATGCATGGGTGATGGGTCAGCTAATCAAGCTTGATGCGCGGCCAGAAAAGAAATCCGCTAACCACCAATCAAGAGTATGTGGCGGACGTGATCGCGTCTCCATGTAGAGATCTGCATCCATTAACTCTGCTTGCATTGGGCAATGCGGTTAGCAGTAAGGTCCCCATCAACCATTACACATGCAAACAAGAGATGGGTTTTAGCTCTGCTCTCCCTCGCTGCAAAACTTCAAAAGCAACCTACAATTAGGGGTGGAAGGAGTACGATTTTTTAATTTATAGCTATTATACATACTGAAACGATTAAGACTCGACGAGATGACAATTTCTCGCCTATACCTTCCTGCGCCTATACATGTTCCCATGCATGCTCGTTCGTTGGTAGCTCCAGGTAAGCGTATAGGACAATATGGCACGTATACGTGCGTCACTGTCATAAACAAACAATGAAAAAGTTGAACATAAATCGCTTTCGCGCCAACAAGACAGAATTTTGAATTTCTTTATATAGCAGTGTTGACAAGGACCCCAAGTAAAGTAAAAATATAAAATTGATCCACATCAAGAAATAAATTGAACGGGATGGATGTTTGAGAGCCAGGTGTGGTTCGAGGACCGGTGGATGGTCGCTTCCTGGTGTGATGAGTGATTGACAACGTGGTGTGGACTGATTCTTGGCTAAGTATTGCAGGTGCAGGTTGCGGCTTGACTGGTGCAGGTGCAGGTGAAGAACAAGCGTGAAAGGTCGTTGCCGGTGAGGCCTCCAGGTGTGGAGAAGACAAGTAGGCTTGGTTCGAGGGACCCGGTGGCCAGCGGGGTCAAGTGCGGGCCGCATGGTGGCAAGAACGGCAAGATGAAGTCATGGACGGTTTCTTGGTTGAGCCTCAAAACCAAGGTCGAGCCGGGACTACGTGGGAGCCGAGTCATGAGTGGTGATTGGCGGAGGCTACACCGAGTTCGCGGGGTTTCCGGTGGTTCACCAGAAAACCACTGGGTTCCTTGGTTGATCCACAAAGCCAAGACCGAAGAACCGAAGACGGAGGTGCAGCAGCTCCAGACCGGTCTGACCGGTGGGTCTGACCGGTCTGACCGGTGGGTACCGGTCTGACCGGTGAGGAGCACCGGTCTGACCGGTGTGCGACGACGCAGTCCGGAATCTTCGAAGCGGAGGACACGCGTCGGGATCGCAAGGCTTGCGTCGAGGCTAAGCAAGTTTGCGGTCGCTGGGCATCCGTCCGATGGTGCGAAGACAAAGACTTCCAATTTCGCCCTCGAGGGGCATGTATCCCTAGTTAGCTAGTAAGGGTATTTTAGTCTTTCGGTTGCCTCCATATAACCCAAGTGGTGAGAGGATGGCAGCCATCTCTTGGAACCCTAGCTCATTTGGTTTTCCTATTTTCCTTCCTATTTTCTTAGGATTTTCGTAGGACTAGCTTGAGAGCTTCATGGTGAGATCTTGTGAGAGGGAAGGATGATCGGGCGGCAAGCTAGACCTTGTATGAACCTCTTTGGTATGTATAGATGATTCGGCGTGGTTCCTCAAGGCTTGGATGTGTCTTTTCCGTTTCTCCTTTTTGGTGATTTTCGGAGCCCTTTCTTGGTGATTTTCTTGGAGCGATTTCGAGGCCTTTCTCTTTGGGATTTGGTGGGGGATGTATGCATGAACCCTTCGTGGTTCTTTTCCCTTTGATTCCCCTTCCAAATCCGTGAGCAAAGGGGCTCGATTTTGGGGTTTTCGTGGCTCTAGGGTTAGAGGCGTTCTTGGTGGGATTCCTTCGATTCCTCTTGATTTGACAAGTTTTGGTGGACCAAATCTTGGCTATGGAGTACCCATGAGGTGTTCCTACTATCCCCAAAGTCTTGTGCAAAACCGTGGAGCGAATCGGGAGATCGGGAGTTGGATTTGGAGGAGTTGACTCGCGGGCGCTGTTCATCCCGAGCTGCCCAGGCACGACCGGTCTGACCGGTGCTCTTGACCGGTCTGACCGGTGCTAGCCCTTGGTGGGTTTTTGTCTCGGGGAACAGCCTTGTCCGTGTGGTTTTGTCCTGTGGTCCTGCTGTTCAGTTCTTGGAGTGTTTGGAGTTGTTTTGCTAGGATTTGTGAGGGGTTCTTTTTCCTCACAGGTTGTGTTTCGTGGTGGTTTTTGTTCCAGGGCCTAGAGGATTCACTGAGGCTTCCTGGAACGTTTGCTGTGCGGCTGCTGTAGCCACCGGCCTGACCGGATCTGTCCACCGGTCTGACCGGTGTCACCGGTCTGACCGGCGCAGGCCATCGGTCTGACCGGTGTAGCACAGGCAGCAAGCCGTGCAAGTTTCCGCTGTGTGTTTTGGTGAGTTTTGGCTAGGAAGGTTGAGTGTTGGTTCCTAGGACCAGTAGCACTCTAGTGGCTGCGTGGTCTTGACCAACTTGGGTAGTTGGGTCGGAGACGTGAGTTGGAAGCCGTGCTCGTCTTGTTGGAGTTCCCATCTCCTTCGAGAAGAATTTTTATCGGCTCCCATTCACTCCCCCCCTCTCTGGTTCGCCTAATCGGTCCTTCAATTGGTATCAGAGCCGGTTCGGGTCTTTATTGACTCTTACCAGTCTAAGATCCAAAGATGGCGTACCAGGAACGGGGTTCGGGTCCTCCGCACTTCGATGGGAAGAACTACCAGATGTGGCAAAGGCGGATGGCGGCGTTCCTCCGCGGAAAGGGTCAGATCCTTTGGGATGTCACGGTGAACACAGCTTATGTTCATCCGATGAACTTCCTTGCTCCAGGATCGAGAGATATGTTCGAAGCCAACAACAAGGCTGTCGACTACTTGTTTCGTGCCCTGTGTCCACCTGAATTCGATCGGGTTCAGACAGAGGACTTAGCTTGTAGGATTTGGGAGCAGTTGAAGGATGCTCATGCTGGGAATGCTCAGGTTCAGGCTCGGATGTACGCGACTTACCGGAGAGAGTACGAGAACTTCACTCATCTCCCCGGCGAGTCCGTCGATGCCCTTTTCCAGCGATTTACGGTCGTTGTGAACAACATGAGAGCCAATGTGGACGTCCTCCCATACAATGATCATGATAGAGCCGTGAAGCTCTTGCACTCGTTGGATCGTACCGTATGGGACGGGAAGTTTGAGGCTATTGTTGAGTCCGAGAAGTATGACACCTTGACGGTGAACGAGCTGTTCTCGAAGCTCAAGTCGGCTGAGTTGGACCGTGGTATGACAGCCAAGATCGAGAGCCCGACTGATTCTCATAGTCTCGCTCTCGTTAGTGGCAAAGGAGCTAAGTCTAACGCTAACGCATCCTCCAGGATGTACTCTCTGTCTTCTTTGATGTCTTTGCCAGATGAGGAATTCGACGTGCTTGGAGAGGACGAGCTGGCGTTGCTGACCAGGCGGTTCGAGAGGCTGCACGAGAACCGGGTGAACACGAGGAGGACAGCACGGACGTGCTTTCAGTGCGGCAAGCCAGGACACTTCGTTGCCGACTGCCCGGAGAAGATGGAGAACAAGGACGGCTACAAGGACGGCTACAGGCACCGATCGAGCAAGGATGGCAAGTACCGATCGAGGCGCGATCACAAGCACAAGAACAAGCACAAGGACGAGCGACGGTCGAGGAAGAAGGATGGCCGCGGCAGGAAGGCCCGAGCAATGGTAGGAGCGAGCGACGTCGACTCCAGCTCCGCCTACTCTTCCTCAAGCTCGAGTAGCAGTGAAGATGAAGGTGATCGGCGCAAGAACAAGAAGTCATCCAGGAACTTGAGCGGGTTGAGCTGCTTCGCGAGAGATGGCTTCTGCGGCATGGCCCGTAGCTCCGGCAGCAAGAAGAGCCACCAGAGTGACTCGGACTCTGACTCCGAGGATGAGGTATGTGATGAGCTCTCCTCTTTGCGCAAGGAGAATGATGAGTTGGTTGACTTGCTTGATAACCGCGATCACATGCTTAGAGAGGCCAAGAAGATGAGGAAAGAGCTTAGGGCCTCACTAGAAGATGCTAGGAACCGTGTGGCTGAGCTAGAAACCCAGAACCTAGATGCTAAGCTTGAGATTGATTCGCTTAAGGCTTCTCCTGTGGTTTCTGATGAGATTGATTGCTGTGATTGCTCTGTGTACCTAGCTGATCTTACTGCTCTTAAGGATAAGCATGCTTCTACTTGTGATGAACTAGATATGCTTAGGGTTGAAGTGGCTGAGCTTAAGTCTAGATCTGCTTTGCTAGGTGCTTGCACTTCTTGCCCTGTTTTGCATGGAAAGATTGATGAGATGCATGCTTACACTGTTTCGCTTGAGGCTAAGTTGAAAGAGCCTATTCCCACTTCTTGCTCTACTTGTGAATTGCATGCGGTTAAGAATTTGGAGCTTGCACATTATGTTGATCGCCTGCAGGATGAAAATGATGAGCTGAGAAAATGTATGAGCTGGTTGTCGGGTCAGGAGCCTCAGCTCGGTATCATGATAGCGGCTTTCAAACGCTATGATGGTCAGGCACTTGGGGCTGACAAGCTTGGAGAGAACTGTGGTGAGGGAGTTGAGAGAATTGGAGAGATTCCTATCCCACCACCAAACAGACACAAGAACAAGTTTGAGCCCAAGCCCAACCATCTCAGAAATAAACTTGACACTACTCCAGATCCACCCATATTCCCTCACCCAACAAATGATTTTCAGAAACCGGTGAAGTTTGTGAGCCCAAAGGGAGGTGAGGAAGGAGAGAAAAAGGGTGAGAAGCCGAGTGGGCAGCCCCAACCCAAGCCTAAGCCTAAGCCACAGCCCATAAAGTTCCATTGTGGGTATTGTGGGAGAGATGGTCACAAGGATGAGTTTTGCTTCAAGAGGAAGCGTGAGGAGAGAATGGCTAGAGAGTGGGCTAACAGGGACAGGTACCACCCCTCTAATGGTGTACCTGAGCCTCGTATGCAGATGCCCAGGGCCAAGGCGATTGTGAGGACGGTTCCGGCTTGGGGAGACCGGAAGGCTGCAGGTGTTGCTGCTGGCCGAGCCACACCGGTCAGACCGGTGTACTACACCGGTCAGACCGGTGCAGGTCTGGGCAGACAGCGAGTCAGGTTTCGTGCTCGTGAGGATGCTCGGTTTGGTTCTGGAGGTCGTGGTTCTGGTGGTTGGTCTGGAAAGTTTGCAGGTGGTCAGTTTGCTAGGCGTTCTCCACCTCGTGCTCAATACGAGGGTGAGAAGAGTCGTAGCTTTGAGATGGAGCGGAGGTACGATCCACGGTTTCCCTTTCGTGGTTTTCGTTCTCCTCCAGCTAGAGAGGGTTGGTTCCCTCGTGGTGGTTACCGTGGTGGTAGCTTTGATAGGCGTGATGATTTGGTTTGTGCTAACCCCACTTTGGAGCAAATGGCTCGGCACTGGTTTTACTCTTTTGGTACTAACCCCAGTGCTGAGTCGTTTGTTCACTCACGTGCTCGCTTTTGAATTTCAGGTGGGAGACTTGAAGAACATTTGGTTGATTGACTCCGGTTGCTCGAGGCATATGACCGGAGACAAGGGGTGGTTCTCAAGTCTCGTCCCGGTGGTGACAAAGAAGTACATCACCTTTGGGGACAATGGGCGAGGGCGTGTGCTGTCAGAAGGTGAGATTAAGGTAAGCGATAAGATCACTCTCAGGCGTGTTGCTCTTGTTCAATCGCTTGGATACAATTTGCTTTCTGTGTCTCAGTTGTTGGATGAGGGTTTTGAGGTGTTGTTTCGGCCTGGTGGTTCTCGGATTTTAGATTCTCGGGGGGATCTTGTTTGCATGGTCGTTCCCGAGGGTCAGGTGTTCCGAGCTGATTTTTCTCAGTCTTCTGGTGTGGAGCGTTGCTTCTTGGCTGGTTCTTCGAGTGAGTTGTGGAAGTGGCATAGGAAGTTGGGTCACTTGAGCTTTGACCTTTTGTCTCGCTTGAGTAAACTCAATTTGGTCCGAGGATTGCCACGATTGAGGTTTGAGAAAGAGTTGGTTTGTGCGCCGTGTAGGCATGCCAAGATGGTAGCCTCTTCTCACCCGCCTCTCACCGATGTGATGACTGAGCGTCCATGCGAGCTGCTCCATATGGACCTTGTTGGCCCAGCTCGTGTGCGATCTGCGGGTGGGAAGTGGTATGTCCTTGTTGTGGTGGATGACTACTCTCGGTATGCGTGGGTGTTCTTTCTTGAGGAGAAGGGGGAGACGTTTGGTTTTGTTCGAGATCTTGTCTTGAGGTTAAGAAACGAGAGGCACGGAGATGCCATACGAGCGATCCGCAGTGACAATGGCTCGGAATTCAAAAACTCTCGCTTCGAAACTTTTTGCCATGACTTGGGTCTTGAACATCAGTTTTCGAGTCCGTATACGCCTCCCCAGAATGGCGTGGTGGAAAGGAAAAACAGGACCTTGTGCGAGATGGCTCGGACGATGCTCGACGAGCATAGGACTCCGAGAAGGTTCTGGGCTGAGGCGGTCAATACCGCGTGCCATGTGTCGAACAGGATCTACCTCAGGGTTCACAAGAAGAAAACCTGTTACGAGTTGATGCACGGTCGCACACCCAAGGTGAGTCACTTCCATGTCTTTGGTTGTAAATGCTTCATTCTGAAGAAAGGGAAGAAGTTGGACAAGTTCGAGGCTAGGTCTGTCGATGGTATTTTCTTTGGTTATGCATCTCATTCTAGAGCATTTCGTGTGCTCAATCTTGAAACTAACCAAATCGTGGAGACTTGCGAGGTGACCTTCGACGAGACACAGCCACGTAGTCAGCTTGTTTTTGAGTGTGCAGGTGACGACGAACTTGGCGAGGAGATCTTTCAGGAGGAGGAGCATGAACATGGAGATGATGAAGATGGCGGTGTGAGGCCCGCGGCTGAACATGTACCTACTACTTCGACGACGATCGAGAATGGACCCTCTCCCACACCTACAACGACAAACCCAGATCAAGGCGAAGCTGCTGTTGAGGGGGAGGTAGCATCAAGGCGAGAACCTCCCCGACGAGTGCAAGTGGATCACCCAGCTTCGAGAATCATCGGCGACATGAATGAACGTACTACACGGTCGAGGGTTCGGAACAATTCTCATTTCGCTCATGCTGCTTTTGTTGCCACTTTTGAGCCCAAAGACATTGGACATGCGTTATCTGATCATAATTGGGTTAACTCGATGCATGAGGAGTTGGAGAATTTTGAGAGGAACCAAGTTTGGGTGTTGGTTGACCCTCCCCCAGGGTGTAAGCCGATTGGGACAAAATGGGTGTGGAAAAATAAAGAGGGAGAGAAAGGAGAAGTGGTGAGGAACAAGTCGAGACTTGTTGCCCAGGGGTACAGTCAGAAAGAGGGGATCGACTACGAGGAGACTTTCGCTCCTGTAGCTCGTTTGGAGGCGATCAGGATCCTTCTAGCTTTTTCCGTGGCTAAAGGGTTCAAGTTGTACCAGATGGATGTGAAGAGTGCGTTTCTGAATGGTGTATTGGAGGAAGAGGTGTTTGTGAGGCAACCACCGGGGTTTGAGAGTGAGAAGTACCCTCACCGGGTATACAAGTTGAGGAAGGCGCTGTATGGGTTGAAGCAGGCGCCTAGAGCTTGGTATGGTAGGTTGAGGGGGTTCCTGTTTGAGAGAGGGTTTGAGATGGGGAAGGTCGACCAGACCTTGTTTCTCCTCAGGCAGGGCAGAGATATCCTGATTGTGCAGGTATACGTGGATGATATTGTCTTTGGTGGCTCGTCTAACTCTCTTGTTGCAAGGTTTGCAGAAGACATGAGCAGGGAATTTGAGATGAGCATGATGGGCGAGTTGCAGTTCTTCCTCGGGCTACAAATCAAGCAATCAAAGGAAGGAACATTTGTGCACCAAGCTAAGTACACCAAGGACATTGTGAGGAAGTTCAAGATGGAGGACTCCAAGGCCATGGCGACGCCTATGAGTACGACTACAGTTCTTGATGCGGACGAGGAAGGTGAACACGTGGACCAGAAGGAGTACCGGAGCATGATCGGGTCACTCCTCTACTTGACGGCGACGAGGCCGGACATTCAATTCTCGGTGTGTCTGTGCGCTCGTTTTCAAGCTTCTCCGAGGACTTCGCATCGGCAAGCAGTCAAGCGCATTTTCAGGTATTTGCGACACACTCCCGACTTTGGCCTTTGGTACTCTGCGTCTTCTTCTTTGGCACTTCATGGATTTTCAGACGCGGATTTTGCCGGGTGTCGGTTGGATAGGAAGTCCACTTCTGGGACTTGCCAGTTCTTGGGTTCTTCTTTGGTATCTTGGTCTTCCCGCAAACAGTCGAGTGTTGCTCAATCCACTACCGAGGCAGAGTATGTGGCCGCAGCTAGTTGTTGCTCTCAGCTCCTTTGGATCACATACACCATGAGTGACTTTGGTGAGGAGTATACCCATGTCCCACTTCAATGTGATAGCACCAGTGCCATAAGCGTTGCAAAGAACCCAGTGCTCCATTCCAAAACCAAGCACATAGAAGTGAGGTATCATTTTCTGAGAGACAACGTAGAGAAAGGGAAGATAGCTTTGATCCATGTACCCACACATGAACAACTCGCCGATATTTTCACCAAACCCCTAGATCAAGCAACTTTCACTCGTTTGCGGGGGGAGCTTGGTGTTTGTTTGATTTCTTGAGTTGGCGTGTGGGAGCTCCTTTGTAGCATATGTATAGCTTTCCTTTGTGCATTTCTTGCATTTGGCATGGCATATGTAGCATGATGTATAGGCATCTTTGTATCTTAGGTTGCATGCATTTTGTATCATATGCATTGTTTAGGAAAGGCTTCTCCTATATACATTGTTCACCATGGAATGACATATATGTCTTTGTGAGCTAGTTTGGTAAGCTATGGTTAGTTTTGGCTTAGCTCTTGATAATCTTGGTTTGTATCCATGGTTGATGGCTATGTTTTTGAAAAATTTCATATATATATGCTCTCTTGTGAGTAAATGCCTTTACATGATCTTGATATGTTTTAGTGGCTTGGCTATGCTTAATTTGTGGTTGGATAGCTTATTTTGATCATATGGGGCCAAAGGCTCATTTGCCATCATGAATGTTTAGCCCCCATGCTTCATCTTGTGGAGGGGCATAAGTTCCTTTTTGTCGCAAAGACATTTCATGTACCAATTATAAATCTGAAAATGAAATGTAAATTGCTTGAAAAATGTGCTCCCATGTCATATGTGCTAATTTTAATTTGCTTTGGGTGCTAAATCGTTGCATGATGCCTACCAATGAGAAGTCTCATATATAGAAGTAGGCACATGGCTCGGTGGCTTTGACATGACATGAGGTGCTTGTGGGTGTTTATGATGGTCTTATGCTTAGAATGGTTGTCCTAGCATGAAGTTTGTGTGGCTTTGCCATTTTGACATGTTTTGCTCATGTTTAGGACTTTGCTCATGAGAGGGTAATTTTTCGCAAAATTGCTAAATTCTATCTTAGCTTCGCCCAATGGTTGTGAAACTTGGTGATCATGAAGTTTGTGTCTTTACGAAGCTATAGAGTATCTAACTTGCTCGTTTGGACATGTGTAGCATCCTATGTTGAATTTTGTCTATTTGAGAAGCTCTAGGTTGCATTTTTTGCATTTTTGGCTTGTTTCATGCATTGTCAACAAGGGGGAGAAGTTTGAGCATGTTTTGGCCTACTGAATGCATTTGGAAGGTTTTCAGGTGGTTTCGAGCTATTTTTGGGCTCTGTTGTGCACCGGTCTGACCGGTTGAGGTCACCGGTCTGACCGGTCAGAGTGCTGGTCCTGTTCACATGTTGCCCACCGGTCTGACCGGTGGTGTCGACCGGTCTGACCGGTCAGAGCTGAGCTGTTGCAGCTGCTCTGTTTTGTGAAGTGGTTCGCATGCATTTGTCCAGGGGGAGTTGCATCCGTTCAGGGGGAGCTTGCATGTGTGCAGGGGGAGCTCTTTGTGGTTTTCGAGCTTTGGTTTGATGGTTTGTGCTCTTTGCTTGAGCATGTTTTGTCTCGGATGTGTCGAGCCGTTGCCCTTGCCTAAGGGGTCCGAGACTTGTCTTCTTCAAGTGATCTTGCTCTTTGCCTTTTCTTTGGCTTTCGATCGCTTGTTGGAGTTTCTTTTAGTCGTTTCTTTTCTTTTCCTTTTCTCTTGGTTACCAAAACGTGTATGTTGTCAATGCACTCATCAAGGGGGAGATTGAGAGCCAGGTGTGGTTCGAGGACCGGTGGATGGTCGCTTCCTGGTGTGATGAGTGATTGACAACGTGGTGTGGACTGATTCTTGGCTAAGTATTGCAGGTGCAGGTTGCGGCTTGACTGGTGCAGGTGCAGGTGAAGAACAAGCGTGAAAGGTCGTTGCCGGTGAGGCCTCCAGGTGTGGAGAAGACAAGTAGGCTTGGTTCGAGGGACCCGGTGGCCAGCGGGGTCAAGTGCGGGCCGCATGGTGGCAAGAACGGCAAGATGAAGTCATGGACGGTTTCTTGGTTGAGCCTCAAAACCAAGGTCGAGCCGGGACTACGTGGGAGCCGAGTCATGAGTGGTGATTGGCGGAGGCTACACCGAGTTCGCGGGGTTTCCGGTGGTTCACCAGAAAACCACTGGGTTCCTTGGTTGATCCACAAAGCCAAGACCGAAGAACCGAAGACGGAGGTGCAGCAGCTCCAGACCGGTCTGACCGGTGGGTCTGACCGGTCTGACCGGTGGGTACCGGTCTGACCGGTGAGGAGCACCGGTCTGACCGGTGTGCGACGACGCAGTCCGGAATCTTCGAAGCGGAGGACACGCGTCGGGATCGCAAGGCTTGCGTCGAGGCTAAGCAAGTTTGCGGTCGCTGGGCATCCGTCCGATGGTGCGAAGACAAAGACTTCCAATTTCGCCCTCGAGGGGCATGTATCCCTAGTTAGCTAGTAAGGGTATTTTAGTCTTTCGGTTGCCTCCATATAACCCAAGTGGTGAGAGGATGGCAGCCATCTCTTGGAACCCTAGCTCATTTGGTTTTCCTATTTTCCTTCCTATTTTCTTAGGATTTTCGTAGGACTAGCTTGAGAGCTTCATGGTGAGATCTTGTGAGAGGGAAGGATGATCGGGCGGCAAGCTAGACCTTGTATGAACCTCTTTGGTATGTATAGATGATTCGGCGTGGTTCCTCAAGGCTTGGATGTGTCTTTTCCGTTTCTCCTTTTTGGTGATTTTCGGAGCCCTTTCTTGGTGATTTTCTTGGAGCGATTTCGAGGCCTTTCTCTTTGGGATTTGGTGGGGGATGTATGCATGAACCCTTCGTGGTTCTTTTCCCTTTGATTCCCCTTCCAAATCCGTGAGCAAAGGGGCTCGATTTTGGGGTTTTCGTGGCTCTAGGGTTAGAGGCGTTCTTGGTGGGATTCCTTCGATTCCTCTTGATTTGACAAGTTTTGGTGGACCAAATCTTGGCTATGGAGTACCCATGAGGTGTTCCTACTATCCCCAAAGTCTTGTGCAAAACCGTGGAGCGAATCGGGAGATCGGGAGTTGGATTTGGAGGAGTTGACTCGCGGGCGCTGTTCATCCCGAGCTGCCCAGGCACGACCGGTCTGACCGGTGCTCTTGACCGGTCTGACCGGTGCTAGCCCTTGGTGGGTTTTTGTCTCGGGGAACAGCCTTGTCCGTGTGGTTTTGTCCTGTGGTCCTGCTGTTCAGTTCTTGGAGTGTTTGGAGTTGTTTTGCTAGGATTTGTGAGGGGTTCTTTTTCCTCACAGGTTGTGTTTCGTGGTGGTTTTTGTTCCAGGGCCTAGAGGATTCACTGAGGCTTCCTGGAACGTTTGCTGTGCGGCTGCTGTAGCCACCGGCCTGACCGGATCTGTCCACCGGTCTGACCGGTGTCACCGGTCTGACCGGCGCAGGCCATCGGTCTGACCGGTGTAGCACAGGCAGCAAGCCGTGCAAGTTTCCGCTGTGTGTTTTGGTGAGTTTTGGCTAGGAAGGTTGAGTGTTGGTTCCTAGGACCAGTAGCACTCTAGTGGCTGCGTGGTCTTGACCAACTTGGGTAGTTGGGTCGGAGACGTGAGTTGGAAGCCGTGCTCGTCTTGTTGGAGTTCCCATCTCCTTCGAGAAGAATTTTTATCGGCTCCCATTCACTCCCCCCCTCTCTGGTTCGCCTAATCGGTCCTTCAATGTTTATATTAGCAACTAGCAGCCAGCAGGTCACCACTCATCACCACATCGTAGCCACAAGAATTTCTTCTAGCCAATGATCAGCTGACGGGTGGTAGTTTATTTATTGATTGATAAATGTGGCTTATCAAAATATTTTGTACTTACTATTTTACAATATATCGAATAATAGAAGGTGCAACACCATCATATCTCGCGTGAAAGCGATATATATCGGCTGTGTTTCTCCTTCTGGTTATTCTGTCCCTTTTCTTTTCCCTTGGATCCGCAATCTTTTTGTCTACTCTGAAAATGATGAAAGTTTTCTTGATTGCTTCCACTTTGATGCTTCAACCATAGACTATATATATAGGAGTAAAGAGATGATTGAAGACTACACTAGTAGAGAATCCACCTTTGATTCGACCCTTCAGACCCGGTTGAAATTTAGAGCCGGGACAAAGAAATTCAGAATGACGTGTTGTTGACGGTTCAATAACGTCAAGATTCACCGCAAGCTTACAGATCATCTAGTACTTTTTTCCCTCGAGTATGGACCCAAGGTATCAATCTGTGGGTCGGAAGCAAACCGCTAAAATTCTCTACCTTATCTAGTCAATCTAACCTAACATGAAGCATCGATTGCATATAAAGGTAACATTTAAAGATATATAGGTGAAAGCACAAGGATGATCACATCCAAGAATATCGGCTAAGGTAAAGCTCCACCGAAGGGGTAACTAGGCCTAGCATCTTCTAGTTGAAGTTCCGACAAACGAGCAACAAACAGAGCATCTCATCTAATAGCATCCTTAAACTCCTACCTACGGCTTACCTCCCGAAGGCATTCGCTCTTTCGGGGGTATCATCCTGTCACAGTGCACCCTTAATCAAGCGGGGAGTCTAGGGGCACGCCCAAACATGAATGTGTCTACAAATCATGAAGAGTCGACATACTAAATCTAATCACCACGATTACATAGAGCATGCTATTTAGTCTAAACATATGCACTAGACTAAGGATCAAATCGCATTCACGATACGTAAAAAGTATAGACGAAGACATGGAATCGCTAATAGATCGAATGACAAGATTATTATTGCTCACATTAAAAGTATGTATTACACCACCATCACCATCGAGATCATACCTAAGATTATGAACACGTAGCTCCGGAACTCCGCCATGGCACAACCACGCAGGGCGGCCATAGCGGCTAGGGTCGGCCTAGGCCATCTCCTAGACAACTTCGAGAACTCACGGCCACCGTCGTCTCCCTCCGGTGCTTGCTTCTAGGGTTCACCGAATTCTGGTGGATGGATGTCGCGGCCGTCGGGGGCAGGAGCTCTAAATACACCGAGGAGGGTCTAGCTCAAAGGGGGTGTTGAACCGAGCCCGGAACAGGGTGGTTCGACCGGCCTAGGCCCGTTTCAGCCCAGTCCGGCCTCGGCTCGCTCCCCGATGCTTCTCGTGTTTTCTTAAATTTCTGCCAATCTACATGTGGGCCCTTGACATCGTTTTCTCCATGATTTAGATAAGGGTACTGTTAACAGCTGTTAAGTGCTACTTTTACACCGTCAATACCTGCACAAAATAAATGTAAAAGGATCATTAATACTAGAATAGGTCTTGATACTAATGATTTCCACAAGTGTTGGTGTTTCTAGCTTTTGCTGCAGGATGCACCAAAATATGTGCCAGATGGTACAGTTGAGAGCAAGTAGTCAAGTGGCTATTAAAGGGTGTCATCATAAACTACCTCAAATGCCAATTTGGACTGCACCATTGTGACGGGCTCGTCGAGATGATCAAAACAGATATATCATTTGTCTACTTCGGAGTCCGGATGAGAAAGATATGCACAAGACAAGATCATACTCCCGATATCTTGTGAGCCCGGTGGGACCCACACCAGACCACGTGGCGACGTGTGCCACATTGGATGCCATGTGTCCATGACACCTCATCAATCCATGTGAAGAAACTCCCGACGAATCAGACACCGCCACGTGTGCAGCACAAGGATCCAAGGACCCACCAGGGAACCAAACCACCTCAAAAATCGTCATGCACCTGGAACCATCATAAGGGCCCACATATCAGTCACCCAAAGAAAGAACATGCCAGAAGGAGGTGGGCCAGGGTCAGCCGAACCTAGGTTCGACCGAACCCTTTTTGCCTTCGTTTGCCATCTGCTTCCACGTGGTGCCTCCTGGTTGATCCCTTGCTGCGCTCCGGGGTGGATTGGTGACATGGCGCCCGTTGATTGGCCAGTAGAAAGTTAGTTTGGATCCTTCCCTTGGAAGCTAGAGAAGAGTGCATTGCAAGATTCCTCGCCACGTGTTGCTCTCCTGTTGGTGGCGCCCAAAGGAGCCTGCACACTTTGGAGAGGATTTGGTCTCTTGACAAGCCACCCCTCCTCTATGAATAGGAGGGAGGGGCTCCCTTTTGGAGCACATCCAAGCTCTCCTCTCCTCTCATTCCCCATGTAGGGTGTGTGTGTGTGTGAGTGCTAGGTAGAGAGGGAAGTGAAGGTGAGATGAAGGAGTTCTTCTTTGTTCTTCATTTAGACCAAAGTAAGTATTGCGACATATCTCATTTAGACTAAAGTATGTTCATGCATGATTGATGTGTTCTTGTGTTCTTCATGTGTTCTTGAACTAGAGGCTTGTGTTCTTCATGAACATAACCCTTCGATCTAGTTGAATATATACACAAGTGAATTTATCTGTTTGTCTTGGATCACCCTTTTGATCTAGTTGAGGCTCATAAATATGTCCGTAGTTGTTCTTCCTAACCTATCCTGATCTGATAAGGTACAATCTAGTCCACACTTGCTTACGTTCGTGGTTCCGTATTTATACGGATTGCTATAGTGTTGTAGACGGGCTGGGCAGACGTCGCAGTGCTATAGTAGTTATCGGGAGTGCAGACGCGGTGTCTGGACTCTGGTTATCCTACAAAGACCAAGTGCATTCACGTAACGATAGAGGTAGGCCGCAGTGGTGACAGCCTGTTGCACCCTTTGAAACCCTCCGCGCCTGTGTACTGAGTTGGGCCCCGTTGCCAGAACATATGCCTAGCCTTAAACAGCTAGGGTGGGTCGGCACCCCGTAGTGAGTTCCATACCGTGAGATGATACGACCTTGATCGATACATTTAGAAAGCCCTTCACCTTCTCCCCTACCATAGCTGAGCTTGGTGTCCATGGACCGTCTTTGCTGGAACAGAAGATAGTGCACATCGTTCCTTGGAACGAAACCCGACGGGAATACTCATTCTCTGAGGGAGAAGTTCTACAACGGTGTATCCGTGCGCTTGCAGATTCGTTCGCACTCGTCAGTGTACCCGGGAGTTTCTTACACGCTCACGCTACCCACGGCGCCTAGTGGTGACGTTAAGAAACACCAACAAGCATTTCTGGCGCCGTTGCCGGGGAACGGTTGCTGTATCTATCTTCGAACCTAGTGGTCCTCGTATTTATCTTTTTTTTGTTTTCTTCTACCTTTACCCCCATTACCCTTCTAGATACTTTTTTTCATTTTCTTTACTTCTACCTCTATCCCCGTTATCCATGGAATGTTATCCTTGTAAACATCTTCCACCTTTGAGGAGTGAACCCTCAGAGCCACCTTTTTCAAAACCTGTTCTTTCATCTAGCTATCGGATTCGCCCCTCTCTCATGAAGCTAATTCAGGATCTTTCCTTCTCGGGGTCAATTCATGAGAACCCTTTCGATCATGTGAGAGACTACGAGTGCCTGGTTGAAACTCCGTTTAAAATCGGAGAATCACCGGATGCTCGGAAAAGGGAATTTTTCCCGCTATCCCTCTCTGGGAAAGCATGGGATTGGCACCATTGTTTTGGTAGAGACTACCTCACTTGGGAAATTTTGAGAGCAGCTTCCTGCTCCTGATTCTTCCCGATACGACGTGTCATCTCGTCGAGGATAAGGATTCTCAGTCTCAAGCAAGGTGAGGAGGAATTTCTAGGAATAGCATGGAATCGTTTCGCCTCCTCGGTGAAAGATTGCTCAGTTCTCCACATTCCTGATTGGATGGTGCTTCAGCGGTTCTGGTATGAGTTACAGAAGGATGATACCATGCGGCTTAATGCTCTCTCTGAAGGCTCTTTGTGCACTTGGACGCTGTTGAGGGAAAAGAGATCGTGGAAACCCTCTGGGATTTCAGCTCCCCTTGCATCTTGGTCGATGAGGTGCCCGTCAGAAGAAATGTTGAGCCACCTAGATTCATCATCAGCCGAGCTGAGGCTTTAAGCTCTAGCTGAAGACACCATTCCTGATTAGTAGGAATCTAAGGGAAAGATTGCTTAGCATGGAATCTACCCTTGGGTTCCCCTCTCGTACCTCTTCTTAGACCTTCTCCCCGAGACCTTGTCTCGCGGGAGGATGGAGAGAGTAATTAGGAAAGGACGAGTCATTCTCGGCCAGGATGACTTGTCTGATCCTAGTTATGATCTCCTAAGGAGAGTACGACAGGCTTATCATGTTCCTACGTCTCGGTTCGAGCTGAGGTGCCTAGCACCATGGTTACGTATGGACTGAGGCATCGGTCTCTGCTTTATAATCCATGAGGATTCATCTACTTGACCGAAGGAGCATGATCACTTACCGATCGAATTGAGTGCGCTAAGCTCATCGATCGATGCCGATCAGTCAAGAGAAGCATTACTTCTTATCTTATGCTTGACTTGATCGATGCCCAGTGGGAGCTAATCTTTCCAGCTTATCCATAACCTTCAATTGGAAGCTTAGGCTAGACCTCGGGATGTTTCATTATTTTGATGAGAACATCGGTCCCTCTACCTAATGGAAGGATGACCTAAACCTCACCCTTCACTCGAACTCTAGCTCTTGAACGTACGCCGGCCGTTTGAGTTCCTACTCTATCCTCTTTTAGGAGGCTGTGTGTTTTTCTGAGCTGAGTTCGCTCGGAGATCAGTTGTGAGAGCACTAGCCTCGGTGCTCAATCTTTTCATCTCCGAGGAGGTCCACCGTAGTGCTATAGCTTCTCGAGTTTCGTGATCACCCCAGGAGCTGTCTCAGCCTCCCTGGAATGATCATGTCTGCTTTTAGCTTTGCTATCTTTTGGACTCTTCGTATATATGGCACTAACCTTGCAGCTAGAGCTTCACTGATTCATCGTTGATTGGTGGTGAGATGGGAAGGACACCACCAATGTGGATGCAAGAGAAATCTCCCATGGTCGAGCTTATGACCGTAATAAACAAAGCACTACCAGGAGATAGCCTGGACTAGCATAGGTTTAATTTCCCTTTTCGAATAAAAGTAAGATCATGTTTTTAGGATAAGTTGTCCTTCGGGTATTTTTGGTCACTAACCTTTCAGGTGGAGATTGAAAAGAAGAATGGACAGGTGATGCCTATGAACGTGTGAGCTACATCTGATGCAACACCTAAGGTAAGCTTTGGTGAGGGAAAATTTACAAAAGGAAGCTTGATCTCTACACACTTGAGTTTTGTTGCCTAGCAATGCAAACTTCAAGTGTGGGGGAGGCATGTGAGCATCCTAAGTAAAGTTCCTCCTCTACCAAATCTTATCCTGGTGTGAAGATGACGTAAGCTCTTCTCATCTTGCCCATTAGCTAGGTAAGTCCTGCTTTTGACATTAAACAAAGCCCTTCCGGGAGGTTGCCCGAGGTTCACCGTCTTATGCTCATGCTTATGTCCCTTTTGATAAATAGCTTGATCATGCTTTCATGCTTCCTTTATCTTTGTTCATATGCTCTGGTTTGAATGAATGAACGCATCAAACATTCATAGGTTGTTTTAAATTAATCATGGTGCTTAGGTTAAAATTGTCTTCTTCAATCAAAATAAGACATGGTGTCGACTTTTGACTGATGAACCTTAGAGTTATATCTTCATAGATCTTGGTTGCATATTGTGACGCCCGAGGTTTTTAATTAGGGTTAATTGGCGCTAATGACTGGTCAATCAAGTCAAACACATTGACTTTGGTCAAACACTGGTCAACCTGGGTCATCATCTTGAAAACCGAGCCACCAATCCCTAATGGTCAAGCTTGGCCAAAGTTTGGTCAATTTTGGGTCAAAACCCCTTTCAAACCCTAGATAACCCCTTTTACCCTATACTCCATCCAGAACTTTTGTCGCGTTCTCCAAGTTTCGTCTAAACACTTCAAATTCTGCTAATACCAAAGTTGTTCAATTTTTTGAGGGACACAGCTTTGCTTTTGGGTGGCATGTCCAATTTGGAGTGGAAATAGTGAAAAGCATCGGTCAATGGCTGCAGGCACTGTTCATAGGCGCCGAGAAAAGAACCATGTTTGCCTGCTGTTTATGCTCAATCCAGTGATCAAAACACCGATCGGCCTTTGCCAATGTTGTAGAGGGTTAGCTCATCTATCACTTTGATCATTAGGCCTTAGGCCGGTTTAGTTTCAAATTTTGGAGAAAAGTTGAGTCAAACCGAGCTACTCCGAATTGCTTCTACGCCGGGGACGTGCCCGCGCACGACGTCGCACCCCGCCACGTTGGCCCGCCACCATACACCGCGAGTACACACGCTGAGGCATAGCAGCATTCGTCGGGCCGAAGCGCACGCGGGGTGGGCCCCTTGTCCACCGGCCATGCAGGCCAACCTCGGGACGATGCGGGCCGCACGCACACTGGGTGAGCGCACCGACCACCACGCCGACCAGCCGCTCGCGTCGCCGCCGTACCTGGCTTTTCCGCGCACCGCCATACCGCCTTTGTGCTAGCGTGGGAGAGATTGTCGAGTCGTCGTCGGCCTGTCCTTTATAAGCTCCGAGCGTCCTGCACATGAGCACGTCGCCACTGCTCTGTCCGCCACTGCCGTGACCGCCATTGATGCCGCACGGTGAGCTCCACCTCCCGAACCTGGAAGCTACCACCTGAGCCTGCTGCCACCTCCTCTAGCATCACCTTTAGCCCACCGAAGCATCACCCCATCCTGGCCGGCCGGCAATTCGCCGGAATCGAGCTCGCGGCGGCTGCCTCCACCTGGCGCCGCTGTGCGTCCTCGCCGGTCACGTCTCCAACCCGTGTAAGCCCCGAGCCCGAACCGCAGGTGAGCAAGGAGTACTCCCCGCCCTATCCCCGACCGAGTTCGGCGGTCCTCGCCGCCGGCGAGCCTCCCCTGCGCTGCCAAGGGTCGTAGTGTAACGATTGGAATCTTTCCAAGACCCCAGTGTAAATACCGAGGGTATTTCTGTGAATAGAAAAACTGAGCTGAGGGCCGGCGTGTAAATAGATTCTACCTCCTTTTTCATGTTTGGCCCAAATCTTTGGAAAATCGTAGAAATTCACAGAAAAATTAGAAAAATTTAAAACCAATTTTGTTGGTTTCCTTATGAGTAGATCTACATCTTTTAGAAAGGCTATATATACTTTTGATGTTTAGTGTTTGAATGAAAATTCAAAACCAGTTTGTATGTGTTTGTTCATAACTTAAGTTGTACTCATGAGCTAGGCTTGATCTTTGGATATGTTGTTAGTCGTCACTAGAATAGGCTATACCTAAGTTTTTGCACAAAGTTGCTGAGTGAATCTTTCAATATGATTTATTTTGCTTTCATGCTAGATCTGTGTATATATTTCATATAGCTTCATATGTGTGTTTTCTGTGGCTAATCTTTTGGCCATCATCTTGTTATGCCTAGATGTGCTCCTGGTAAATTTATCAAGTATTTATAAACTGTTTTTATATCTGTTTCTGAATGATGCTTGTTTATGAAGTAAAATCCATAGCTCAAATTATGTTAATCCAGTGATGCTTATCTTTGGTCCAGTAGATGTTTGTACCATGCTTATGCTTTAGGAGAAAGTTGGGCTACTTTTCAGTTATATATTTTCCTGTATAATTTCTGTAGGTTTTACTAGGCTGAAAATGTTTATTTTTGTGTAGCATGACTGAAATAGGGTCTGAAGCTAATTTTTGGTGTGTAGCTTAGATTTAGTCCCTAGAGGCTCTGTGTAAATTTTGAACTCCAGTGCATAAGTAGTTTTCTCTGTACTAAACATTCTTGCTTTGGCTTGGAATAAATTGTCGTATTTTTCATGCTTAGATTATAGCTCTGATTGTTATGAAAATTTAACAGTAACTCTGTTATAGTACTATGTGCTTGTATAAAAATTTGCACTATGTTTTACTGCATGGTTTTACCAAAAGGATTTTTGGAATGAAACAAGTATAGAAAAGGGAGAATTAAAGAAACCATCTCTTTTAAGGATTTATGTGTGCTTTACCTCTAAGAAATGCTGCTGTGGACTTCTGAAATGTAACTGGGATATTTGTGTGGTAACTCTAATTTGTTTGTATAAATGTGCACACAATCACCATCAAAATAATAATTAATAAAGGTTGCTTGAATGATCTCTATGGAAGAGTATGCTGAATATATTCTATCTAGATGAATGTCGTTAACTTGACACCTATGCTTGTCATGAGATACCTTGTAATCAAATAACTCACTTCACCAATTAATTCTTGCATGTGCATTCTACGTGTAGAACCTTTCGACGTTAGTTACGAGTTCGTCCCGGATCAAGGTGACGGACCGATCGAGGGAAGGAGTCGACCACGTGGAAGTGCAACCAGACCCGAACCAAGTTCAGAAGAATTCCTACTAACTTGCTAGTGAAGGCAAGCCCCAGTTTAACATTCACCTATGTGTTTCATTTTTTTCAAATTCTGAATTTATGCTTGATTATCTATGTGCATTTACGTTCAGGAGTTGAGTGGAAACCCTAGATGCATGACCCATAAGTACCTATGATATTTTACTAGTATGATAGGTCGATAGTTGCTATGCACTAAGGACCCGGTACAAGTCGAGTGATGTACTTCGCTCGCAATAATAGATGCTTATCTAAGTAGTTGGCAGTTATCATATGGTTTGATGATATGATCTTCGCTCTTTATGTTTGAGTGCTTCGGAATTTTATTTGAAAACTTGAAAATCCTTTGCAAAGCTCCTCTTTGATATGCCACCATCCTACCAAAGTCATATGATATTTTAGTTGAAAACCTTATACTCATATGCTGCTTGTTATTGCATTGAGCTTTGTCAAACTCTGTGACCCTTGCGAGAATTCTTTTCACTACTTTCATGATCAAGATTCATGTGCACACCACCATTTTCCCCTTGCTATGCTTCTATACTTGAAGTTAGCATTGTATCATTCATCCATTTCATAAAATTTAAGCTCCATGAGTGGTGTGACATCTATCTCCAAAAGTATCCTTCAAAAAGAGACATGGGCTATGAAAAAAGAAAAAAAAGGGAAAAGAAAAGAGAGACACATGCTCAAAGCATGATGAAAGAAAAAAAGAGGAAAGAAAGAATAGCCCATGTCCAGAATAAAGGAGAAAAAGGAGAGAGATGGTCATGCAAAAAGGAGTTTCATAATTTAGATGGTAATAACTAGTATCCATTCCGGGGCTAGTGTCCACCTTACCATCAACCAACATTTTTCCTCATATATGTATGGTAATATCTAGCACCCATTCCGGGCCTAGTATCCACCTTACCATACTCACCATACTCATACACGTGCACATCTTGATCTGATTGTGTGATTTGATTTTCTCTGTGGATCTAGTTTTTGACTTTGCAATATATGTGATGCAAGTATGCTTTATCCTTTATCCTACCCTGAGCTCCACATATATCCATCATTAGAAGTAGGGTGAAGAAAGGCAATCTAATGCCTTGGTGAGGACATATACACATTGAGCAATCTGAGAGAATCAAATAAGGAGCTAAGCAAGGTTTGTTTTGAAAATTTATTTCAAAACCCCAAGTTCCTTAACATTATGAGCAGGAGTGATTTGATTCGTGACCGTTCCATTTCTCAACTACCCAAGATAGCATGATAGACACTTCACAGAGTTCACAAGTACAAGGTATGGTTTGGAATATCTCTTATGCTCGTTTCATACCTTTGGATATCATGTCTCACCTTGATCTGACTCCCTTTACTCGGGACGAGCAAAGGTCAAGTGTGGGGGTGTTGTTGATGGCTGTTAAGTGCTACTTTTACACCGTCAATACCTTCATAAAATAAATATAAAAGGATCATCAACACTAGAATAGGGCTTGATACTAATGATTTTCACAAGTGTTGGTGTTTCTAGCTTTTGCTACAGGATGCACCGAAATACGTGCCAGATGGTACAGTTGAGAGCAAGTAGTCCAGTGGCTATTAAATGACGTCATCATAAACCACCTCAAATGCCAATTTTAATTGCACCATTGCGATGGGCTCGTCGAGATGATCGAAACGGATATATCATTTGTCTACTTCGGAGTCCGGATGAGAAAGATATGCACAAGACAAGATCATACTCCTGATATCTTGTGAGCCCGGTGGGATCCACACCAGACCACGTGGCGACGTGTGCCACATTGGATGCCATGTGTCCATGACACCTCATCAATCCATGTGATGAAACTCCCAACGAATCAGACACCGCCACGTGTGCAGCACAAGGATCCAAGGGCCCACCAGGGACCCAAACCACCTCAAAACTCGGCATGCACCTAGAACCGTCATAAGGGCCCACATATCAGTCACCCAGAGAAAGAACAAGCCAGAAAGAGGTGGGCCAGGGTCGGCCAAACCTAGGTTCAGCCGAACCCTTTTTTCCACCGTTCGCCATCTGCTTCCACGTGGTGCCTCCTGGTTGATCCCTTGCAGCGCTCCGGGGTGGATTGGTGACATGGTGCCCGTTGATTGGCCGGTAGAAGGTCGGTTTGGCTTCTTCCCCTGGAAGCTAGAGAAGAGTGCATTGCAAGATTCCTTGCCACGTGTCGCTCTCCTATTGGTGGCGCCCAAAGGAGCCTGCACACTTTGGAGAGGATTTGGTCTCTGACAAGCCACCCCCTCCTCTATGAATAGGAGGGGAGGGGCTCCCTTTTGGAGCACATCCAAGCTCTCCTCTCCTCTCATTCCTCATGTAGGGTGTGTGTGCGTGAGTGCTAGGTAGAGAGGGAAGTGAAGGTGAGATGAAGGAGTTCTTCTTTGTTCTTCATTTAGACCAAAGTAAGTATTGCGACATATCTCATTTAGACTAAAGTGTGTTCATGCATGATTGATGTGTTCTTGAACTAGAGGCTTGTGTTCTTCATGAACACAACCCTTCGATCTAGTTGAATATATACGTAAGTGCATTTATCTGTTTGTCTGTGGATCACCCTTTTAATCTAGTTGAGGCTCATAAATATGTCAGTAGTTGTTCTTCCTAACCTATCTTGATCTGATAAGGTACGATCTAATCCACACTTGCTTACGTTCGTGGTTCTGTATTTATACGAATTGCTATAGTGTTGTAGATGGGCCGGGCAGACGTCGTAGTGCTATAGTAGTTATCGAGAGTGCAGACGTGATGTCTGGACTCTGGTTATCCTACGAAGACCAAGTGCATTCGCGTAACGATAGAGGTAGGCCGCAGTGGTGACAGCGTGTTGGACCCTTTGAAACCCTCCGCCCCTGTGTACTGAGTTGGGCCTCGTTGCCAGAACATATGCCTAGCCTTAAACAGCTAGGGTGGGTTGGCACCCCGTAGTGAGTTCCATACCGTGAGACGATACAACCTTGATTGATACATTTAGGAAGCCCTTCACCTTTTCCCCTACCATAGCTGAGCTTGGTGTCCTTGGACCGTCTTTGCTAGAACAGAAGATAGTGCACATCGTTCCTTGGAACGAAACCCGACGGGAATACTCATTCTCTGAGGGAGAAGTGCTACAATAGTGTATCCGTGCGCTTGCAGATTCGTTCGCACTCGTTAGTGTACCCGGGAGTTTCTTACACGCTCACGCTACCCACAGCGCCTAGTGGTGACATTAAGAAACGCCAACAGGTACTTGTCGTGCAAACTTCTGCATCTTCTGCTCAGGTCCCTGGAGTTTTACCATCTTGTGCTTCAGTCCTTGGGTCATTTGGAGTCATGTTCACTTCGAGTCTTGACTTGTGCCGGGCTTCGTGATCTTCTCATAAAGTGCTCGATGAACTTTGCCTGAAAGTGCTCCTTTAAGCGCTTAAGTCCTGCGTAAACAACATACTCCAAAAATCACATGCAAGTGCGAACTTGTTACATCATTAGTATGCCTAGTGGAAGGTTAGTTATAATTCAAAGCTCAAACCAAAGTGTAACAAGTGCTCTTAGTTGACGGAAATCGACCGCCAATACACCCCATGCTTAAACCTTGCTCGTCCTCGAGTAAGCCTTTAATGGATATCAATATTGTCTTTCAATGTTCATACCCTGCACTTGATCATACATGAGAAAACATAATTCTCTCCAAGTTTACATTTGTTAAAGTTCCATAATGTAACTAGCTTTCATCCCTATGGAGGGTAGATATCATTTAAGCTCTTTCCACAAGTAATTAATCATGCCCTCAAATTTTAAACAAATCTCAGAAATTTTGAAAATAAAGAGCGGGATGAAGAAAAATTGCTTTACCAAGATTAATAATAAACCTCCTTGCATCTTGCTCATGAACTCTCATCTCATCTTGTCTCTCAAGCCTACTAGGACTACTTCTTTCCTCTCTCAAATATTTAGTGGAAGGCTTTTATATGGAGCTATAGGAAAGTTTAGTCCTACCAAGATATTATAGTTGAGATATTATCAAAACAAGACAAGATTCTCATGGACTTACCGAGACTCGTCAAAAAGGTCATTGGAAAAATAATGTTCCAAGGAGGGAGAAGAGAAAAATACACACACTTTGAGATAGGTGGACTTGTGCAAATGACAAAGAGTGATCCCGAAGCACAAATGAAGTCCTTATTATCGGATTGCACAAGGTTGGAAAGATGAGTATGGGTCTTGATCTTAAAGTCCTTTTGAAATCTCCAAACATTGCTAGAGAACAAGGGAGCTTTTAAAAAAATTCTCTCTCTTTTTTTCTTTTCTTCCTTTTCTCATCATACTTTTTCTTCTTCATTATTTTTCTTTCATCACTTTTTTAACTCCCCTTGAACTCTAGACTATGAACTCTAGACTACACTAGTACTTCCTTAACAACCCTCATGCTTAGACGTTGCTCATCCCTGAGCAAAGAGGTGATGATTGTGCCAAGGTAGGTACTGAAATTCTTGTATTTTCTTGAAGAGAGATACAAGAAAACCTTCTAGGGATCCTTTCATGGAGGTATCCCAAAATTTTACTCCAATTAACGGCACCTTCGTTGCTTGTAATCTTCCTCAAAATATTCATCCATACTCAATATTTGGGTTGTGGTCAAGGAGGTAAACAAAAAAAAGATATTTTGGGTTTGTGGGTGGATATCCGGCGAAGTTTGCGAAATTCCTGATGTGGAAACTCACAATGCACTGATAGAAAAGGCTAGCATAAAGATAGGTACGTAAAAACGGAATGACTAGCTTCTTAGTCTCGGGCCAGAGAAATCAAGCCTTGAATCGCACCCAAAAATAAATCTTGTATACTAAGGTTTTTTCACTCAAATGAATATAAGACTTTGGATAGGTTTAGCAAAATGCAAGTGGTATCAAAGACAAGGTTAGCATATCTTTTAAGAACAAAAAAATGATCTTTAATTCATTCAAAAATGAGAGCAATGAAAAATACTATGGGTCTCAAGTTATCATAACCTCCACAAAAGGTTTGGCTACCATTAATTTAATTTTCAGATCATATTAAAGAGAGCACTTGCTTAATCATATACAAACCAAGCAAAAGAATGAACAAAGCGGCATTGATCATCATATATCCATAAGCAAGAGTATACAAGATATCACATGGTGAGCACAAGGTAACGGTGATTATTATTTGTTGAAAACAAAAACAAATCTAGGTTGTACTCCTAGTAGCCATGTTATTCTATAGAGAGATATACAAAGGTTGCATCTAAGGTTGTGGAAAGTAGAAAGACAAGGACAAAAAGAGGGTTGAGGAATCATACCGTCCCTCGATGCTTGAAGTGTAGCGTGCCCTCCCCATGCTTAAGCATTGTGCTTAGCATGAAAGAAGAAAATCAGCATCCCGTGGCAACCATCATCCTTGTACTCCACGTGGTCTTCTCTTGTCCACCAAGTTCTCCCCATGCTTAGCATGTTGCTCGGCATGGAAGATGATGAACCATCTTGTAATTCTTGAAGTTTTACCACCATGCGAGGAGATCATCGTCATGCCTTGATTGTCCTTCAATGCCCCCCTTTCGTCATGAGTCTCGCTCCCAATTGTTTCTTAACTCGTCTTCACCTCCTTCCATATTGTCCTTTATCGCTGCTTCAACTTCCACGAATTTTTCTTCATCTTCCAGAACAGAACATGTACCGAACCATTGCTCCATTGTAAAGTGCTTGAAATTATCTTTTCAACGAGTGGTCATTCACCCCAATCGGACTCTGAACAAGAGAACAAGAGAGTTACGCCCTTTTTACTCCATCAATGCAAAACTGTCCCGGGCTGATTTCAGACCGTGTGACGCCCAAAGATTTGGTTGTAACTCCTTGCACGGGTCTCCTAAAATGTTGAATCTCGATGTGTTGGAAACAAGACTTAGTGGAGATCCTGAATATCCAAATTTCCTCTTTTGTACATCTCTAAACATATGATTAATCTTGATGAGGACAACAGTTTCTTTCGGGATCTTGGAGGTGTTGACAATCTTAATTTCATTTTTTATCACAAACTCATGGGAGCGATTCACCATGCCTGCAAAACAACTCTAAAGCACACAGTACCCCCGAGGTTACGATCAGGAATAATCACTCTATGCCGACAAACCAAAGACATCCCCTAAGATCTTAACTTGTGGCATAGTCAATCTAGTGAAAGAAAAATTAAGAACCCAATGGGTGTACGTGTGTGCAAGTGTGTATGCAAAGGATGGGATGGTATAAAAATAGAATAATATTTGCACCAAATTCTAAGCTCCATACTTACAAAGTGGTTGCCAAACTTCTCCATCATCATAAAGATTTATTAACCAAGGTCAAAGCACCATGCTTATGCCAAGATTAACAATTCTTTACAGTGTAAGAGAAGTATGGCGCATTGCAAAGTTTATAAACCAACCAATGCAATATGATAGAAAGGTATATAAAACTGAATGGTGTGGGTCTCCAATCATGTCTAAACACCATGTTTACACAAGATTGGAAAATCAAAATGCCCGCGGAGCATACATATAAAAGCATTCATCATAAAGTTTCATGAAGACCAAGCTAAGATAAAGTGGATGATGACAATGAGACAGATGCAACATGCAAATGCAAAGAGTTAGCACAAACAAACGTTAGCATGGTTTGAAAAAAGACTTTCGATGTGGTAATCACCCAACGGAAACAATCAATCAACCAATCTAACAAGGTTTAAAGGTAGGTTACGGGTTTCCTATATTTTTGGCTTAAATAAGAATTTTGAAGAGAGAAAGTCAAGATTAGAAATTCTATCTAAGGTGGTGCTAAGAGTCTTCCTACGAAAAATGAACCTATGGTTTTAGGATGGCTAAAGGTGTGAAAGGTTTTCCTAAGGATTTTATAGGGAGGCTAGTCAAAGTTTTTAGTTAGAAAAGAGGATAGGAATAGGCTTGTCCAATCTGGATGGTGACGGCAAATGGTCAACGCAAGTAATCCTACTTCTATTGGCTACGGTTTTTGGTGGGGGCTATGGGAAGGCTTAGGTTGGTTGGACAAAAAGTTAGATAAAATAAAACATGCAATGCAATATGACATGAATTAACAAAATGACATGATATGGTGGTGGTCTAAAACAAATGCAAGAGTTAGCCTAAATTAACTAGCCACATGTTGTGGTATTTATTAGAGCAATGGTACAATGTTACTTGATGGTTCAATTAAAGAGCACAATGTAGATGATTATATATATATATATATATATAGAAAATAACTAGCTATAACGGAGGATAGCTAACCACCGAACAGGGGCTGCTACCCAACATCATGCAACCGTCGGATCAGCATGCAAGCGCATCTACACTATGACGCGAGGCAAACGGTGGTTAACGAGCGTTGATCACGGGCGTGCTGGCAAGCTGGGCGGTGTCAGCTCATGCGCAGCCGCCTCTGACCTCTGCCAGCCTACGAAAGGCATTGCAGGTTGTGCTGGTGCTTGCGTTTGTGTTGTGTGATACTCTGATTTTAGTGGGCATGCAAAAACAAAAATGGTCCCCACATCACATGCAGGAGAGATTCGGTTGTGGTGCAGGAAATGGGATACTATACTAGCAGGGTGGTGCAGGATTTTAGATACGTAAAATATACTAGCCCGCTGCGCAAGTTGTTGCAAAAAAAAGAAAAGAAAAATAGAACCAGGAAAAAAGCGTGGCCGCAGGGAAAATCACCGCTGCCTCCCCTGCTTGTAAAATGTTCTTCTTTTTTAATTAACTCATGGCGACCGTGATAAAAAAATGTTATAGAATTTGAGTAAAAAAAGTACTTCAAATTCATTCACAAGGAAGGTAGCTTCCCGGCGTAGCAGCAAACGGTGAGAAGATTCCTAAAAAAAAGCAAATGGAGAGAAGACAGGGAAGAAATGGAGAGACCGATAGAGCTGAAGAAACAAAAAAAAAGGGATGCAGATATCGATGGTGCAGGGGTGTGCAGGGTTGCTGTACAGTGTTTGTTTTGGTCGTTGCTGCTGCAGAAAGCCTGCGGACTGAAGAACTGCACATCAAGAATTTACTTTTAAAAAGTATCAATTACCTTTAAAAGCACTGGAGCATGCACTCTATTACAGCACGCCGCTCACCATCCTGCCGTCGTCAGGGCATTCAAAAATTGAAATGGTTTGTATGGTAGTGTGATTCCAACGTCATGCGGTCGTCATGATGGACTAACGGCTGTTAGATTATGACGGCCACACCAAAGCAATTCGCACACGTGTCTCCATCTACTGCACGCAGGTAGCTACCACCGGGTGGGAGGCAATTACCACCCGTGATTGAAAATCCACTCTTATATATATATATATATATAAACAAAAGAAAATATGAGTTGCCTCAAGTAAAGCGCTTCATTTAAAGTCATAGAGTCCGACTTTCTTATGCACCTTCTTGTTGCCGCGAAACCACGGTCCTTCATGCAAGATTTGAAGGTGTCCATGCAGCTTTGATTCACTCTCCATGCTTGACACGATCATTCACGCTCAATGGAAAACTTACCCGATTATCTCTTGCATCATGATCCCCTCCTTCTCCTTTGCACTTCGTTGCTGCCTCTCCTTTCACGATTTTTTTCTTCCTGTCTAGATCAGACCATGTAGAAATAACTTCTCCAATGCATGGTTCATGAAATTGTCTTTTCATCAAGTGTTTATTCACCCCCAACAGACTCCCATCGAGTGAGTTATGCCCGTTTTACTCCAACGCTGCAATCTGTCCAAAACTGATTTCAGACCGCGCAGTGCCCAATGTTTTTGCCATATCTTCTTGTACAGATCTTCAAATTAATCGATCTTGGAGGCTTTGGAATCGGTACTTGATGGAGCTTCTTATTTTTTAGCTTTTTCCTTCTTCTACATATCTGATCAGGTGCTCAAAATAGATGAAAACAGTGACATTATTTTCGAGGTTCAGTGATGGAGGTGCTCAAGCTTGCAATTCTTCTGGGGCATAACTTCTCTCCTCTTGATTCAATTTTCATGCCCTGCATGGTTAGTAAAACTCAGATTCCCCCCCCCCCTAACATTTTCTATTTTAAGGTCACTAGCTTGACCGAGCACAAAGCAAATTCAAGATTTGCAAAACGTAATATAAACATATGCAATCATGACCACAATTTAAATTGGATGTACAAATTGCGATTAAGAGGTAGCATAAGTTTCTTACTCGGTGCTAAGGCTCTCATTAGGCAAAGGTTCATTAGGCATGCAAAATAAGGGTGTTCAAGCACAACATAGCCTCTTTATCATTCTCAAGAAATTCTAGCCTATCATGATCATCAAAGGAGCAAGGCATAGAATCAAATCATACTATTGGATAGCATGGAAATATCAAAGGAATATTATCATCACCAAAAGTATCTTGAGAGGTTAATATGTACCTTAGCCTTCGAGCTTTTCATCGTGAGTGGTCCCTCGGAGTTGAAAGCGAACAATCTTTGATGATCGGAGGTGGCTCGCATAGACTTTTCTCAATTCATTCCTTCGTGCCACATGTCGTCAAGGTTGCTTTGTGTAGGATCACTCCTCTTCACTTGTGGGCTCACACATCTTGGTTGTGAAAATGTAGCTCCATAGTCCATCGTGTGAGAGCCCAAAATATCCGCACCATTGGATGTCGTCCTTTCTGTGTAATCCTTCGTGGTTTGCTTCAAACATCTTCGTGTGTCAGATGTTGCCAACTTATGTCTTTATTTTCTAATGCTCCAAGGGTCTTTGTTTTGCTCCAAGCCTCTGAATTTCTTCGCGTGTGGTCTAATGAAAGCATTGCCCAAGCTCCTTTTTGTCGTCATCCTCATCTCCATTATATTGTCCTCATCGTGTTGCTGCTGCCTCTTCCTTGTGGATTTTCCCCTATATACATAATAGAACATATACCAAAATATTGCTCTATTGAAAAGTTTATAAAATTACCTTTTCAATGGGTACTCATTCATCTTAATCGGAGTCCAAATGAGGGAGCTATGGCTGTTTCACTTCAGCTTTGCTTGCTGTTCAGAAATTTTCAGGACATGCAACCTTCAGTGATTCTGCCATATCCGATTGTAGGAACCTCCGATTGACTTGATTCTTGACTCGTTGGAAGTGTAACTTTGTGGGGCTTCTAAATATCCAAGGATATTCTGTTTTTCTTCCCATGAGGCTGTGCAAAAATTGATGAGAACAGAAACTTCGAAGATGTTGACGAGCTTGATCTTGTGGTCTTTGGGGCATCGTGATTGCTTCCAATACCTATTGCTTGAACAAACAAATCTCTACAAAACATTAGTCTTAAAATTTTAATTGACACAAGGGCATACCTTGTTCATCATTGCTCATCTAGGGTGTGGACTCGATAGCGGATGATCGGCCACTAACAAAAGTTAGCACCTACCACTAAAGAGCGAATCTTGATGTTGCAATCATCTTGTTGGAGTGTGTATGTAGAGAACTCATCGAACATCTTGTGTCTAGCTTTTCACCTACTTCGAAGGACACAAATAAGAAAACAAGCGTATATACAATAATAAAAATTAGGGTTAGTCAAAAAGAAAGGTAGATCACCCTAGGGTTCGAGTTCCGATCCCCGGCAATAGCGTCAGAAAAAGGGCTTGTTGACGGTTCAATAACGTGCCAAGATTCACCGCAAGCTTACGAATCATGTAGTACCTTTTTCCCTCGAGTAAGGACCCAAGGTATCATTATGTGGATTGGAAGCAAATCGCTAAGGTTTTCTACCTTATCTAGTCAATCTAACCTAACATGAAGCATTGATTGCATATAAAGGTAACCTTTAAAGATATATAGGTGAAAGCACAAAGATGATCACATCCAAGAACACCGGCTAAGGTAAAGCTCCACTGAAGGGGTAACTAGGCCTAGCGCCTTCTAGTTGAAGTTCCGACAAACAAGCAATAAATCGAGCATCTCATCTAATAGCATCCTTAAACTCCTACCTCTGCCTACCTCCCGAAGACATCCGCTCTTTCGGGGGTATTATCCTGTCACAGTGCTCCCTTAATCAAGCAGGGAGTCATGCCCAAACATGAATGTGTCTACAAATCATGAAGGGTCAACACACTAAATCTAATCACCACGATTACATAGAGCATGCTATATAGTCTAAACATATGCACTAGACTAAGGATCAAATCACATTCATGATAGGTAAAAAGTATAGATGGAGACATGGAATCGCTAATAGATCGAATGACAAGATTATTATTGCTCACATTAAAGGTATGTATTACATCATCACCATCGAGATCATACCAAAGATGATGAACACATAGCTCCGGAATTCCGCCATGGCACAACCAGCAGGGCGGCCATGGCGGCTAGGGTTGGCCTAGGACATCTCCTAGACAACTTCAAGGACTCACGACCGCCGTCGTCTCCCTTCGGTGCTTGCTTCTAGGGTTCGCCGAATTCTGGTGGATGGATGTCGCGATCGAACCGGGATAGGAACAGGGTATGCCGGCCAGCCTGGGCCCGTTTCGGCCTAGTTCGGCCGCGGCTCACTTTATGACGCTTCTCGTGTTTTCTTGAATTTCTATAGATATGCATGTGGGACCTTGACGTTGTTTTCTCCATGATTTAGATAATGGTACTTGTCGTGCAAGCTCCTGCATCTTCTGCTCAGGTCCCTGGAATTTTGCCATCTTGTGCTTCGGTCCTTGGGTCATTTGGAGTCATGTTCACTTCGAGTCTTGACTTGTGCCGGGCTTCGTGATCTTCTCATAAAGTGCTCGATGAACTTTGCCCGAATGTGCTCCTTTAAGCACTTAAATCCTACGTAAACAACATACTCCAAAAACCACATTCAAGTAGGAACTTGTTACATCATTAGTATGCCTAGTGGCGGGTTAGTTACAGTTCAAAGCTCAAATCAAAGGTAACAAGTGCTCTTAGTTGACGAAAATCGACCACCAACAGACGTGACCACAAGTGGTTGTGGATGCCTCTGACCCTTTAGTCTCGGTTGGTATTACCAACCGAGACTAAAAGTCACACATCCAAAGTCTAGTGTGGCAGCAGAACCTTTAGTCTCGGGTAGTTGTTTCACATGAGACTAAAGACTCCCCCTTTAGTCTCGGGTGAAAACACCACCCGGGACTAAATCTTTAGTCCCGGATGGTGTTTTCACCTGAGACTAAATGGGAGCCTTTAGTCCCGAGTGAAACAACCACCTCGGATAAAATCTCCCACCGTCCCCCAGGCGCCAGCCCCTCTCGTCTTTCTCTCTCCCTTATCTTATCTTCCTCCTCCACCCGCACCAGCACGCACCATTATTTTTCTTTCTTCTTCTTCTCTCTATCCTTATCCTCTTCCTTTCTTGTGCGGGTGGCTGGGATTGGCTCCGTGGTGCGCGGGCCTCCAACGCGGCAGTGCGGCGGCGCAGTGGGGCGTGCCCGGAGGCACGGGCCTCCCGCTCAGGCCGGCACGGAGGCGCGTGCGCAGAGACGCGGGCCTCCCGCTCAATCTGGTGCGGTGGCGGGTGTGCGCGGAGGCGCGGGCAGACACAGCCTGCCTGGTGTGGGAGCGCGGGGCGGCGCGGTCGGCACGGAGCTCCCTAGCCACCGCCGAGCGGCAGACATGGACAAGCGCGGATGGGGTGTTGCTCCGGCGCGGGCGGGGCGTGGCAACAGCTTCGGTGCGGCAGCGGTGAACTTGTAATTTTGTTGGATATCTCTTGAATGTGGATTGTAATTTTTGTTAGATATCTCTTGAATGTGGATTGTGATTTTTGTGGTGAATGCACCAGAGTGTTGCGAATGAAATCAAATTCTTGTATGAGCTTTTGTATGAATAATTGGTGTATGAATTGTAGCTTGTGTAAATATTGTGCAAATTGAGTTGGAACATATGTGATTCTTGTGTGAATTGAGTTTGAGCTTGAGAAGAAATTAAAAGAGGTGGTACGGGGATGCACCGGTGAGCAGGACGTACGGAGGAGGCGCGGAAGGCTTGCTGTGGGCGAACACCCCTATAGTCCCGGTTGGTAGTTCCAGCCGGGACTGAAGGACCCGTTAGTCCCGGTTGATTCAGCCGGGACTAAAGGAGGGGCCTTCTGTCTCTCAAGATTAGTCCCGGTTGGTAAGACCAACCGGGACTAAAGGTGGATTCTCCACCAGTGCCACTTCATTTCTCAAACCAAACACCTAATATGTTGACTAGCTGTATAGTGAGTCTGAATCGTCAATTAAAGTGTGAGCATCTCCAAGAGTACTCAATATTTTTTTCTAAAAATATGAAGTTTTGCAGCTCCTAAAAAATAATGGAATGAATGAATGTTTCTAATAATCCACTCCTAAAATATACTCACTTTGTCCCAAATTACTTGTCACTATTGACTTTTGATCACAACATTTGACTATTCATATTATTCAAATGTGATTCTACACAGGGAAGAGGTGGCCACATGTCGAATACTTTTGATCACAACATTTGATCATAGCAAGTGTGACTCTATCCTGATGCATGCACTCGAGTGTTGGACATACCCTTGAAGTATTTAAAAACTTTCCTACATTATCAATTTCTATAAGATTGCAAATGACATGCAACTCTATTACTATGTTTTTCATATTCCTACATTTCGATATTTCCATCATTCAAAATAGGCCTTTACATGTTGGGAAAGTCCTATTTCCACCCTCAAACTATAGCAAACGTTTGATTTTCAACCCACAAAATAGAAAAACGGACGTCAGGGTCTTCCAACTGTCAAAACTAGGCAAATTTGACCTTTTGGATGGCTTCCATGGTGGTTTTTTGTTCTCTAGAAATTTAAAAAGTTGTAGTTTAATGAAAAAACAAAACTAATTCATTTGAAATCATGAAGTTTGCACAAATGTTTTCAAAAAATGTAGGCTAATTGTTGGTACTCTATTTGGAGTTATTTACATCATATTTGCAACTTTTCCTAGTGTTTTATTATGCATAATAAAACACAAAGAACATGAACAACTAAGATTCAAATTATGCCAAATAATCACTAGCATATAGGTTACATTTTCAGAAAAAACCACCAATTTGATACTTTTCTAATCTGAAATGAATTTGTTACGAATCTTCAATTAAATCTAAAAGTTTTGAATCTCTAGAGAATGTAAACCCACTCTTGATATCACCCAAAGGGTGAAATTTGTTCGGTTTTGACAATTTGATGGATTTGCAGCTGTGGATTTAAAATTAGACCTCCTATATAGTTGAGGGTGAATGTAGATTTTTCCCTTTTATGTTGAGTTACAATGCATTAACTAGTTTACCAAAAGATTAAATTAATAAAAAAAGTGAACAATTCACTTATACACAATCAACTATATATGATAATATAAACTAAAGTTGTATCACAACATTGTTGCCGACCTGATTTCCTTGTAAGTGTTATGCACCTTGATCATGACGTACATGGAACCATCATGATCAATCTTGCTAGCTAGGACATGGACCTTAGTTTCTAGATCGGGTGTGAGCTAGAAATAGTGGTGAAGCACGTAGATCCTATGCTAGTTTGCCTCAGACATCGCACTTCATGTTAATTTCGGTGCATCTGCCAAAGTATGTGCCAACCAGTCTTGGTTGTCCGAAATTGGACTAATCAAAGAGACAACAATCCTGTCACCTTTTTTCACCGGTACTCCCTCCATCCCAAATTACCAAAAGCTATGTGTATCTAGAAAAGTCAAAACTAATATAATATTGGGATAGAAAGAGTAGTACTGTTCAAAGGAGAAATAGTAGTGTTTAAATGGAAACAATTGCACTTACCTGGCTTGAGGGGTTGTGTGGCATGGCTCAAGGGTCTTCGGCTCTTCTTACCATCTTATCCTACTTCCTACTATTACTAATTGAAGACTCATTTTGAAGCCTTCATGTGAAGCCAGCGAGAATCCTAGCTAGGTGAACGCTCTGTAAAAAGAGAGAAATCATACAAATTCTGAAAAACAACATCTGGCCATAAATGGGTACACTCAAATTATCATAGCCATTGGTTCTATTATGTTTCCTAAAAAATACCTACCTACACCATTATGAAAATAGCCTAAAGTAACCCCCTAAATATATATCTAGATTATCCAGCACTTGGTATTATATAAAATAAAATAACACCCTAATTTTCATAAAAATAACCTACTTATGCCATTATAAAAATAACCCACCTGATATTATATAAAATAACATAACATAACACCCTAATTTTCATAAAAATAACCCACTTATGCCATTATAAAAATAATTTAAAATATCCCCTAAATTTTCAAGTAAATTACCCACCATTAATACTTAAAAAATAACCACTTAAATTTGCATCTGTATTACCCACATATACCATTATTAAAAATAATAATCTTCATCAAAATTACCCACTTATGTCATTATCAAAAGAATTTAAAACAACCCTTTAAATTTTCAACTAAATTTCCAACCAATAATACTTAAAAATAAACTAAAATATAAATTTGCATCTATGCTACGCACATATACCACTATTAAAAATAACATGAAGTAAACCTAAATTTACACTATTGGTATATGATGTAATAAGGTATACCTCATGATGTGTGTAACAATTTAGATAAAGAGGAAGTGATGAGAATATATGTATCTATATTAAAATTATAGCTCAAACTTAGGGTCTATTAAAAAAATTATGTGCATACCTACGATGGGAAGTGAAAAGTTAAAGAGTATAAATATATATGAAAATGTTATAGAGTAATTACTAACTAAACTATATATACATATATATCAATATAAGTATTGTGTTCCAATATATGAGCACCCTCATAATCTTCGTTTGGTTTACTCAAGCACGTCATTATAAAGCATAATTTAAAATTTCATTGTAAATTTGTATCTAAGTTACCCGCATATGTTGTTATTGAAAGTAACCTAAGGTAAAGATATATATCTTAATCTAATTATCATCATTTGCATCATAAATAAATATTCAAAAGTAATTTATTATATGACCTATTTATGTTTAATACAAAAATATGAAGTTATAAAAATCTGACCTGTCGGGGTAAGACAACCCTCGAGAATTTTTGTTAAGAAGAAGACCTTCTCACGTAGGTCGAGACAACCCCAAACCCGTGGGCTGAATGAGAGGATTTTTTTAAGGAAAAAGTCTATTTTTGACCATTCAACTATAGGCTAAGTTTGGTTTTGGCCATCGAACTCCAAAATCGAAAATCTTTGACCATCCAACTGTCAAAACCATTCAAATTTAGCCAAATGGCGGTTTTGATGGGTGGTTTTAAATTTTTTATTTACAATTTAGTCTTTAGATCTTAAAATGATTATTACTTTTTGCTCGTACTTCCGATTTAGGTGATTCTTGTGGTTACACGTTCGTGATCGTGAGCTTTATATTTTTAGATGTTAGTCATACTATGTTATCACTATTTGTTATATTATTCTTATGTTGTGGTGTAGAAACAACAATATACGAAAAGTAAAAAACAATTGCAAAATAATATGAAGAGTAAAGTGCAATCTCAGTCCACAAACTTTCTATTTGTGTCATCCCGGTCCATAAACTTTTAAAGTATGTCATTACTATACTTAAACTTAATTTGGGTCTCTAATCAGCTCATTAACGAGTCCATAGCAGCCCAAGAGGTGTTGCATATTTGCAACTGTAACCCTATCTCCTTTTGTCTATTGGTTTTCCATCCTTCCTTTTCCCCTCGAGCCATCGCCCTTCCCCTCGCGCTGTCACCCTTCCTGGTGACGACCGGCTGATGTTTGGCGATGACGATCGCTGCCTGAATTGCTGCTCGGAGGTGCTACAAGCTGCACCGAACCCGGCCAGCAGTCACTCACTACCTTGTACAAAATCCATTCACATCTCAACGGCAGCTTGCAGCCGCGCCTCACACTCTACTGTTGTACGTTCCATTCTGTCGCACCAATCGTCATCGCGGGACAGCAGTCGGCCGTCGCGGAACGAACCATCACGAGGAAGCACGATGGTGTGGAGGGAAACCGAATCGAGCAAGGGGAAGGATGGAAAACAAATCGACAAAAGGAGACAGGGTTCCAGGTGCAAATATGTAACACCCCTTGGGCTGTCACGGACCCGTTAATGGCCTGATTAGGGACCCAAATTGAGTTTAGGTACAGTAATGACACACTTTAAAAGTTTATGGACTGGGATGACACAACATAGAAATTTGTGGTCCGGGACTGCACTTTACTCTAATATGAACAACATTTTAAAATATAAACCTAATCCTTACGAACGTATGATCATAAGAATCACTTAAATCGAAGATATGAGTAAAAAATAATAATCGTTTTAAGCTAATAGGACTAAACTGTAAATAAAATGATTAAAATAGTTCTTGGATCTTAAAATGATTACTATTTATTTCTCATATCTCTGATTTAAAGTGATTCTTGTAGTCATACATTCGTAATGATTAGCTTTATCTTTTAAAATGATGTACATGTTATTTTGTAACTGTTTAATTTACTTTTCTTATATTATTATTTTTACACCACAACATAAAAAAATATATAAAATAGTGATAAAATAGTATAAATAACATATGAAAAGATAAAGCTCACCATTATGAACGTGTGACCGCAAGAATCACCTAAATCGAGCAGAAAATAATAATCATTTTAAGATCTAAGGATTAAATTGTAAATTAAAAAAATTGAAAAACCACTCATCAAAACCAAAAGTTAAACTCATCATTATGAACGTGTGACCATAAAATTCACCTAAATCGGAAGTACGAGCAGAAAGTAATAATCATTTTAAGATCTAAGAACTAAATTGTAAATTAAAAAATTGAAAACCACTCATCAAAACCGCTTGATGGCCAAATTTGAATGGTTTTGATAGTTGGATGGTTAAAGATTTCCGGTTTTGGAGTTCGATAACCAAAACCAAACTTAGATTAAAATTGGATGGTCAAAATGATTTTTTCCTTTTTTTAATCCTAACCTGAATTTTGCTCCTACGAGGACCTAGGGATCGAGGTGCCACTTAGCCACCTAACTAAGTCAACTAGAGGAAGTGATAACGGGTGTCACCATGTCGACCATTTATATACGTATATGAGGAAGTGATGAAAAATATTAATTTTTATGTTAAACAAATTATATGGTGTGATACAAAATGAAAATGTGTGAATGTGAATCAAAAGTGTATAGAATAATTTTTAATTAAAAACAATCACAACTAGACAAAGATAAGTATACATCTACATTTATTTTGTTGAATTATTAAAAAATGATAAAGTTGTAGGTAAAAATTTTTAATTACTAGCTAGAATTGATTTGAGAAATATTTGCTAGAATTTTAATTTCTAAACATTTCAAATATAAAAGCTTTTAAAATAGCAGTAGTATAATGTAGCGAGAAGTGGGCGTAGATAAAATAAATTGGAATGTTTCCACCGTCTCCTGGATGAGACGTATGAAGTCCCCCCTCCCCCCGCAGCGGCCTCCTCCAGGACGCCCTTCATTTTCCCGTCGGCGCCCGGCGACGCCAAATCCAGAGAGGACGCGGACTCCTTCATCCCAGGCGGGGCCCGCGCTGCTCGTCGGCTCCCACGCCCTACCAATCACCAGGGCGCTGCAGGGGAGAAGCCATCACGCCGCCGTGCCGCACGAGAAGGGAGGGAGGAGGCCGCCAAGTCCCGGGTCGCCGTCCCCTGCTGGAGCTCCGCCCGTCGTGAGGAGCTGCAGGCTGCCGCGCCTGTGACCCGCCCGCCGCCACCGCATCGGCGAGCTCGAGGCCGCCGGAGATGGCGAGGCCACACACGGCTCCGCCCCGAGATCCAGCCGGCGCGAGCTCCGCCGGCGGGGCTTTCGCCGCAGCCGCAAAGGAAGGAGGGCCGCTGGCTACGCTCCTCCACCGAACCAGAGGGAGGGTACTCTGTCGATCTGCGCCTCCCGCGCGGCCGCGCCCTCGAGACAGGGGCCTACAGCTCCGCGCCGCCGTCACCGAAGCTTCCTCCTCGAGACCGGTCGCGCCGCCACCGGAGCTTCCTCCTCGAGACCGCCGCCGCCAGGACTACCTACCGTGCTGCACCACCCCGAGCTGAGGAAGGGCGGAGGCAGGGCGAGTGGCGGCTCGCCGTCGCGCAGAGCTCCGCCTCCACGTAGCCACCACGACGGAAGGAGGGGCGCGCCGCCACTGGCAAACCCTAGCCGTTCGCGCCGCCACCGTGCCCAAGATCCGTCTGCGACCTCCTCCTACGACAAGCTCGAGGCTGGATCCTCGCGGCCTCTGGGGCCTCCACGGCCAGCGCGGGGAGAGGGAGAGGGAGAGAGAGAGAGGTCGCCCCTGCTCCGGCTGCGGAGAGGGAGGGAGAGGCCACCGGCCGTGGAGGTTGAGGGAGAGGCCGGATCCAACCACCGCCGCCGGAGAGGAGCCGCCAGCCGGCCACCACGCACCTTCTCCTGGAGCTGGCCGCCGTGCACCTTCTCCTGGAGCTCCGCCGATCGCGCCTGCTCAGCTCTCATGCTCGGCCTCGACCTCTGCTCCACGCGCGGGGAGAGGCGCCGCGAAGCTCCATCCTGCGCCGCACCACAGAACTCCATCCTGCGCCGCGCCGCGCCGGAGGGAGGAGAAGAGACGGCGGGGAGAAGTTTGGACGTGGCGGAGAGGGAGTAGGGGCGGCCGACACCGGGATGAGAGAGAGGCGCGGGTGGAGGATGGGGAGGGAGAGAGGGGTGCCGGTGGATAAAGTTGGAGGTGAGGGTGACATGTGGGACCCGCGTGTGGGTAGTTGGGATAAAGAAGATATATGAAGGATAATGGATGCGGGAGAAATGAATATAAAGGAGAGAATCTCGATGATCAGGATAGAATATTTCATTTTGAAGGAGGAAACGAAAGATGGCGAATGTGGATGGTCTTGGGAAACGGCTCCTTGCTACAGTCGTGGTAATGTGTCGTGGCACGAGGTGTAGCATCATCTTTATACCTTTCGTAAAAGGGACATGTTTGTCGTTTATAGATCACCTCCATCCGGCAATTCGTAAGCGCACTAATTAACTTTCGAAAACCATCTGGCAAACATTACAGCAGACATGCATGCCTGAAAGAAACGCTGATAATTGTCAGAATCAATTGATGAATTTGCAGACACTCGACTGGAACTGAAAAGGGACTCAAGATGGCACATATTTTTCACACTAGAGGGGAAGAGACTGCTGGCAGCCAGCTCCAGCATTACTGAGAGAAGGATGTTAATTACTGTTAAGCATCAAATAACTCACCGATTAAAAGAACATGTGTGTAGTATCATCTTTACATTTCATAAAAAGGACATGTATGTCGTGTATCGATCACCTCCATCTGGCAATTCAAAAGCGCACTAACTTTTGAAAAGCATTTGTGAAACATTACAGCAGACATACCTGCTGAAAGGAACACTGATAGTTGTCAGAATCAATCGACGAATTTGCAGACACTCCAAAAGGAACTGAGAAAGGACTAAAGATGGCACGCGCGTATTTTTCACACTAGAGGGAAACAGACTGCTGGCTCTCATCCAGCTGCTAGCATTATTGAAAGAAGGATGTTAATTTTTTAACTGTAAAGCGTCAAATAACTCACCGATTAAACATTATTATCTTCGATACTTGTATGTGTAATGTGTCACAGAGAAGCTTGCAGAAAATTTTCAAGAAATACGTAGTTAGGCTCCATTATTCGTTAATAGTTGTCACACCCAGTTTTAAAAGCAAAACCAGATGCATAAATTACATGTGCACCAGGATCAAGTTACACACACGTAATGACTCAGTGAATACCAAATATAGTGTCAAAGCGTAAAAAAGAGTATTATAACCATTACATGACCGAATGTCTCATAAACGTATCATTAGAGCGAACAACTAGCAGCGGATCTTCAAATAAAAGGGAACACCACAGGCAGTTGACTAGAGCTTCACACTACGTGAAAAACAGACATTGGTAACGGGCGCGGATGGCTATTGGTAACAGGCAAAATGCCTGTTACCGATCAAGCGTTACAAATAAGCCAACAAAGGTAACGGGTCAATGCCCGTTACTGATGCCACGTAATTGTAATGGGCGTCGAACAAAGACCGTTACCACAACTACTTACCGGTCACCTAAAATGGCCGTTTCTCCGGGCCCACTGGAGCCTTTGGTAACAGGTGCAGACACTGAGCCCGTTACTCAAAACACGTATTAGTAACGGGAGTCTAACAAAGACCGTTACCGAAACTAGTTACCAGTCACCTGAAATGTCTATTTCTCTGGGCCCACATGGACCTTTGGTAACAGGCACAGAAACCGAGCCCGTTACATGAACTCAACATCGAAGACGCGAAAAATACTTCCATGACGCGTCTCCTCTGTCTTGACGAAAGGAGACGCGTCGTGTAAGTGCGTGTCTCCTCCGTCTGGACGAAAGGAGACGCGTCTTGTCGGTGCGTGTCTCCTTCGTCTGGACGAAAGGAGACGTGTCTTGTCAGTGCGCGTCTCCTATGTCTCGACGAAAGGAGACGCCTACTGTGAACCCGCGTCTCCCTCTGTCTCGACCAAAGGAGACGCATCTTGTCGGTACGCGTCTCCCTCTGTCTCGACCAAAGGAGACGCGAACTGTGTACGTGCATCTCCTCTGTCTAGACCAAAGGAGACGCTTACTGTGTACGTGCGTCTCCTGTAATCGACCAAAGGAGACGCGTATCGTGAACTTGCATCTCCTCTAATCGACCAAAGGAGACGCGTTGTCTACTTTCACAAAAATCAGGTCCAGCATCCACATTCACAAAACTCCACAAACTGAATAGAAATCCACAAAATTCAAATGCATAATCTCACAAAATTCAGGCATTCAGCATCATCATCTAACAAGTAAGGTTCACAACAATATCACTGGCTTAACCATGAGGATTGGTATCAAGTACAATGCGAGTCATCAGAGCATCATTAATGTGAAATTTTCCTGAGGGTGTGATCACCTGGTCCATGACGAATGAGGCATTTCTTTCCCTAATGTGGAGCAGCGTGTCTTTGTGGAGCTGACAAGTAGGTACGTGAAATGCCTGAATATAACAATGTCAGCAGTTAGCACACAGGTGGTTACCAAACATGTGCAGTGCTAATAAGCAAGAACTGTGCTCAGTTGCAGGTGTTACAAATGTAGATCCCAAGAAAGTACCTCAGGGTCCTTCAATTTATTTTTTACTGTAAGCATGTGATAGGCACAATAGAAGCCGCAGACTCTGGATTGGTAAGATTGTTGGTGGCACTGCGATAAATATACAAAGACAAACAGTGGTGAGAAGAAATAAACTCAAGCTTTAGTACTAGCTTCCACAGGTAGGAAATACTAAGTAATATGTACATCAAAAGCCTTCTCATGTTTCAAGGCTTGGCGGGGCAACTTGTTGTCATCACAGTAACTATTCCAAGCACTACAACAAAACATGCAACAATGGTTAGGGCACCATTAATAAACTCTGTAGAGTTTGTTGAGAAAGTTTGTAGGTTAAGAAAGAAAGAACTTACTCATTAATAGCTTCTACCAATTCGGAGAAATTAGTTTCTAGGATCCTATATGAATCAAGATACAAGACCATGTTCTGCTTTGGAAGGATCACCACTGCAATCCAGTGGTGCCCAGTGTTATAGCAGGAAATGATGACTCTCTTTTTAGCATATGACTGGTAGGCACGCTTCGTATAGGACACAAAAAAATCCCTGTTATTTTGTATATTTGACTAGCTAAAGCATTCAGGATCAAGGAAGGCAACGGGTTCCTTCTTCTGCCGTACTTCTACAGCCATATTCCTAATATTAAGAAAAAACAAAGTGTAAGGAGGCAAAATACATAGTAAAGATGAACTGAGGCAGAAAGCACATTTAGATAGAAAATTATTAGTGAGAATCAGATTAAATTTTCAAGCAACTTACAGGATGAAACAGCGGATAAGTCACATATCCAAAGCATCCAAGTTGAAGAGATCGTACAAGTCGTTGATGATCACAGACAATAGCTCGTATTTTTCATCTTCTCTCATAGGCCACCAGCCGTGCTTGGCCCATATTATGCTCTGAATCAGAGACTCATCATTGTCCTTACAACGTCCCATGTAGAAATTGTGAAGATTAGTGACAGAAGGAGCAGTATTCGAATGCTTGAGTTGAGCAGCACTGAGCATTGCATTTCCAAATTTGTAGTTTGGGTTAATCTCAGTCATAGCAATATTGGCCGCCTTATTCTTGGTGTTTCTCCCAGATGGCTTTCTGGTAGGCTTCTTTTCCTCCTGCTTTGAGATGGCTGAAGAAGGCTTTCTGGTAGGCTTCTGAGACCTTTTATTTTCAGCAAGTTTCTTTTCCAGCTGCTGCTGCTTTGAGATGGCTGAAGAAGGTTTCGCAAATCGCTTTCTGGTAGACCTTTTATTTTCAGCGAGTTTCTTTTCCTGCTGCTTTGAGATGGCTGAAGAAGGTTTCTCAGGTGGTGTCTAACCAGCAGCTATTATAGAGATATTGGGCCCAGATGTACCTACAGCTTTCTTCGAACTGTCATCAACAGATTTCTCGGCATCAGCCAACACATGACTCTGGGCTCCTGCTTTGGCATCATTGTTTTGAGCACTTTCTTTTGGGGATGGAGGTTTTGTTCTTTCATGAGAAGAAGAAGGTGGGGATGTAATTTGCGTTTCTGGGTGTGGAGGAGGAGGAGGTGGGTTACCAGGTGGGGAATGAATCTGTTCTGTAATTTGCGTTTCTGAGTGTGGAGGAGGAGGAGGTGGTGGGTTACCAGGTGGGGAATGAATATGCACTGTACTTTGCTTTTCTGGGGGTGGAGGAGGAGGAGGAGGTGGGTTACCAGGTGGGGAATGAATTTGTACTGTAATTTGCTTTTCTGGGGGTGGAGGAGGAGGAGGAGGAGCTAGGAAACCATGTGAGGAAGAGTTTTGTCCTGTAGTCTGTGAACCAGAAGGAAACTGTACCGTAGTGTGCGAACAAGATTTTGGAATTGGTGCTCCCTTGATGTGAATGTGACACCTCTTCCTATGAAATGGCTTGTTCCATAGAGATTTTGTAGGATTTCTAACATGATCAATGTAGCAATGTAGCAACTTGTTCCTATGAAATGGCTTGTTCATTTGTCTATCTCTATCTTCTCATTCATATGGTTCATCCAAATGATCAATGTAGCAACTTTCCTATGTTTTTCATTCCATAGGAATCAAAATGGCATGACACTATCTGGGAATATGTGAAACCTGAGGTTCATAATATTATGGAAGAAATGCACATCCTCCTCAAAAAGGCTGCATTCATGAGGCGGTACAAGTTTGTGGCTGAACAAAATCTGCAGCCCATGGAAGATGCGCTCGATGTGTTTCACAATACCTTGGTTGCATTTGAAGAGGCTGCAAAAAAAAGCAAACCTTAGTTGAAGATACCATGCTTTTGTTGATGTTGAAGGGGGCATGCTTTTGTTGATGTGCATGGTCAGGTAGCATGACCATTGTAAAAATGTGACGGGCAAGTTAAGGCCTAGCTAGATGGACAAGTTAACTGTTTGTAATAATTATGTATATCTGTGTGGATCTTTGTGGACAAGTAATATTTATCTATATATGTGGACAAGTTATCTTTATCTATATTATGTATGTTTTGTCTCAAAAGATTTTTTGTTGATTATGCCTATATGTCAAAATGGGAGCCCTGAGAGATCGGGCTGACCTGTCAATCAAGACAGACACAAAGGAGAGTACGCGGAATGGTTATTCCGCGTCGCATTTGCCCCTCCAAACCGACGAGGAGCCGGCCCCACGCACCGCCCCCGTGCATTGGAGACGGGGTTTGGCTTATCCACGTATCCTTTGTTCCCAATGTTTGACCAAAAGCCACTCTCCCCTGCCACTCTACCATTCTGCCTTCCTTCTCAAACCTTCTGCCTTCCTCGTCTCCGTCGCCTTCTCTCCCCTTCTCCTTCCTCGTCTCCGTCGCAGAGATGGCCGGCGGAAAGCAGTCGTTCCGCCGTAGCGACTCAAGAGGGAGGTTCTGCAGCGAGGAGGAGAAGGCCCCGCCCACCGCCCCCACCAAGAGAGTGAGGTTTCGCGGCGAGAAGGAGAAGGCCCCGCCTGCCGCCCCCGCCAAGAGAGTGAGGTTCCGCAGCGAAGAGGTCGGTTCTTCGTCGGCCAGGGTGAGGAGGTCGTACACGTGCGCAAGCACCAAGGGGGTGCACTCCGGCGACGCCCGGCAGGCAGAGGCCGAGCCTTCCTCGAGTTTGGTATGCTTGAAGTTAGGTTTATGCTTGAAATTGAATTCCTGGTACTCATCATATGCTGCTCACAAAAATGTTGAACTCGTTTTGTATACTGCTTCAATTTCTGAATCTTCATGCTCAGCGACTTTTATTAACTGAACATCCAGTGCCTTCACTGATCAATGGTTCCAATGCATCAATTTTCCATTGTTTTAGGAAGTTGTTGTACCAGCACATGACATTGTCAGGATCTGGACAGAAATCGACAGGCTCAAGAAAACCTTAGACTACATCTGCACATTCCTAAACAGGATGGAAAGAATAAAGAAGGATGACATTGGTAAAGAGAAGCAGCAGGCAAGTTCTGAACCTAGTTACAGCTAAACAACTTTCTTGTTTGACCGGTTACAACTTTATGATATTAAACTTGCCAATCTAATTGTGAAGCTTGCTTCAATTTGCCTTTGTTTTAGAAATGTGTTGTTACTTGGGAGGAAAATTATTAACCTTTCGAGTAGAAATTTTGTTATGCTTGAAATTTAATGCATGGTACTCATCATATGCTGCTCACAAAATTGTTGAACTTATTCTATATACTACTTCAATTTTTGAATCTCCATGCTACATCGACTTTTATTAACTGAACATCCAGTGCCTTTGTTTTAGGGAGGTGCTGTAGCTTGGGAGAACATTGACATAATCTGGAAACAAATCAACAGGATCAACCAAGCTCTGAACCCAGTTACAGCTAAACAACTTTCTTGTTTGACCAGTTACATCTTTCGTGATATTAAACTTGGCAATCTAATTATAAAACTTGCATCAATTTACCTTTGTTGTAGAAATGTGTTGTTACTCGGGAGGATCTTCACTGCATCTGGAAAGTACTCGACAAGGTGGATAGAAGGATGGATGACAAGGTTGTGGACGATATAAGTCTCCTAGCAAATGGTCAGAAAATACTAGAATCTGAGGTGGAGAAGCTTAAAGGCGCACAGAAGATGAAGGATATTGAACTTGCAGAAGCTGCAAAGAAGAATGCTGAGCTGCAGGAAAGACTTGGAAAACTGCTAGAGGCAAAGATAGCTGAACTTGAGGCTGTAACACAAAAGAAGCCATCTAGCTAGTGCCCCTGCTAATGCACGTCAGATGTGATCATGTGAATATGTTTGTTCTGAACATTATGCATGTCATATGTGAACATGTGATGCTAGCTATATATGCATCTTAAATATGTAGAATACGATATGCTCTTATGACTACTATCTATGTGTACATATGGTTTTGCATCTTATTAAGAGACATGATTATATGTTTGTGTGATATCCAATATTTGCTATATATGATGACATAGTCAAATATTTGACGGCAGTGAGAGTGCTATAATGGACTTCAATTATTGAGCACCGAGTCTAGTAACGGGCATCAAATTGTCATCAGTAACGGACTTAAAGAGCCCGTTACCGATATGGCAGTGATCGGTAACGGACTTAAAGAGCCTGTTATCGATAGGGCAGTGATCGGTAACGGACTCAAAGGAACCGTTACCGATAGGTTTAACTTTCGTAACGGCCGCATTTTAACGTCCGTTACAAAGAATAACTGTAACAGGTGTTTAAGAAGCCCGTTACTGGAAGTCCTCATTGGTAACGGGCGGTGTGTTGGCCACGTCGGGGTCGAGCCTGCCACGCTTATGCGTAATGGGCGCCAAACAACAACCGTTACAGATGCAGTCCATGTAACGGATGTTAAGGGTCCGTTACAAATGCTGCGTGACCTATTTGAGGTTTTCACGTAGTGTCACACCTTTTTCCTCTGAGCAGCAGTAAGCAAGGATGAGTACACTTATGGTTGGTACTCAGCAAGGCCACAAGAAATAACCAGAATATATTTTTTAAGTCCATCTTTAAGTATATTAATCATGTGAGGGTCCAGGCCGCTCTTGACCGTGAGCACGGCTAATCGATTAGTTTTAAACACTCTGCAGAGGTTGTACATCTTTACCCACAAGTCGCGTAAAAGTTCTAAGAACTTTAAACCCAACCATGTGGTGCTAGCTAGGCACCATACCACACTACCGAGGTGTGATTGCATAGGGACGCTACGAGACCTTTACAAAGAGTCCTCCTATGTGTATTAGTTCATAGTAGCACGCCATAGAGGCCATCTTTCGTACCACACCTCTACTCACAGACTAGGTCAGCCATAGAAGAGCACTTCCGTTCCAATACCTATCTGGAGTAGAAGAGACATAAAAGCATTCCTCCGTACTCAAGCTACCACGACCAATCCCCACACAAGAATTCCCTAATTAATTAGCCAAGACAGAGCTATATGTCTTGTGGTTGCACTGTTTTCCATGTTCCAATTAATGCATAGTATTCTAGTAAATAAGTATAGGTAGAAGGTGGTTAGGGACACTTGCCTTTAACCAACAAAAAGCTACTCTTACTGCTCTTCAGCTCTTCCTTTCTTGATATACTATTTAGTCTTCAAAGCAAACGATCAACACTTCTTCTACTCGAAGTAATCATCGGGCACAAACATACAAAGCAAATAAACAAGAACGAAGAACAATACACCAATCAAAAAGAAAAGTTTTAAAAGAACCCACTAAAGGAAGGACTCGATTCTATGGTTACACATGAGCGAAGGAAATGCTTGAAAACGAACTAAGGTCGGAAAGACAAAAGCTATCAGAAGATTATTATCAAACAATAAGAGACTACGTGCTTCACATGTTTTAATAAGAAATCATGTGAAAAGAATATTTCAGAGAAATACTCTATGTTACCATTAAACAAGTTACATTTAATTATAGAAAACACGATAAGTCTAACCATATTTTATTTATAAATATTTAAGTACAAGTAATGTCAAATTAACAATTAAATTTAGAAACACAAGCATGTAAAAAACATCTAATCGGATAACTTTGTATTACGTGTTCAACTAAGCATATTCATATTCAAAAAGCATTTATAATACCATTAATCATATTAACTTTATTATGAAATCCGTTGTAAAAGCCTAATTAACTTTTATTTCAGAAAGTTTATTAAATGTGGAACATTAAGCAAATTAACATTTGGTGTATGAAAAGCCAAGATAAGGATATAATTAGATTTTATTTACAAAAGCATGTGAAATAATCATTAATCAAATTAACATTGATAGCGAAAAACGGTGTATATCACTATATTGCTTTTATTTAGAACAGACATGTTTAATAGACATTTACAAAATTAATTTTCAGAAAACATGCATGATAAAACTCACAACTAACGTGCACTTTATATTATCATGAACCTAACGCAACTTGAACTGATAGAAACGGAGCTAAAACAAAGGATCTATGGATTAAACAAAATTGAAAGGACCTAGACGCGATTATCCAAAGATAACAGGGCTAGCTGAGAAGAAACCCCGGACTCAGTGAATAGTCACTACGAATAGATGGATCTTCGAGGTTAGATCTGTAAAAGGACTCGAGTTGGATTGGATCTAAAGAATCTAATCTATTCAAGAGGTTTTCTGTAGATTCGCCAAGACACAAAAGAACTACCAAAGGTTACACGATTCTCCAGGAGTCTAACTACAAAAAGGCCAACTCATCTTCTACCTCTGGTCTGAAGCGGACGGACGGACAGGGGCTCCTAGCCGGCCAAAATTGTTGATGCTTCGGCGGCGCAGGGTTCAAACGGGTTGCGCAGGAGGCAGAGGAGATGGAGGGGGGGTCTCGTGGAGGCGCTCACCAGCGGTGGGGACGGGCGGAGGCGGCCGGAATCGGCAACCGACGGGGACGACAGACGGCACGGTTCCAGACGGCGGCGGCACTCCAATGGGCCACTAGCGACGGGGAGATGCTCGCCGCACGCGGCTCATCGTCGCGCAGCTCCTGGTGGCTTCGGTTTGCTCTGGCGGGGCTCCGTTGCATCGAATCTGCGGGCGGCAGCCGGCCGGGCTTGCACGATGTCGCTAGAGCGGCGGCGCCGCCTGGTACTCTGGTGAGCGGCGAAGGCGGCGCGGCTCAGTGCGAGGTAGGGTGGAGGCGGCGGCTAGGGTGCGCAGGGGCTCGGGCTCCCAGCTTTTATAGGGCGGGGGAGGCGCGCCTTGGCGTGGCGCACACGCCGAGGACGGCTTGATGGCGGCGGCACAGCCGAGCTGCGGCCTTCGGCCCAGGTGGGCCTCGCATGGGCCGGAGTGGGCTGACGTGGGTCGAGCCTACGGGCTCGCCCAAACAGATGGGATAGGATTTTCCTTTATTTTTCTGAATTTATTTTTCAGTGCGAATATAATTTCAGAAAAGTCTAAAAAATATTTTAAAGTACGAAATATACTCAAAAAATTCCCAAAATTTCAGAAAAATTCCCAGAGATAGATCGAGACATGAACAATCCAAATAAAGTATTTGGAGCTTATGAAGAGAACTTTAGAGCCTTCTAATAAATAGAATAAGCTCAAAGAAAATGAGAATAAATCCAGAAAAAAGCTGTAAAATTCTCGAAACGGTTTGGTCAGCACCTAAGCGTGTTTTAAAAACATTTTGCACTCAAGAAACACCAAGATGCATCCGGCATGAATGCAACACACACATAATCATTTTATTTAATTTAGAAAAAAACAATCAATGGTCTTTTCCTATACTATATTTCCTGTAAAGACAATAAATGTTGAAAAATTTTAAAAATTATGAGAAAATATTGTTTAGTTGTTCTCTCTATTCACATCCTGAAATTTAGGAATTTCAGGGTGTGACAATAGCCATGTGTACTCTATACTCTCTAAAATGTAGATAATTTTAACTTTTGTAGATACATAAATTTTACTATATATACAGCTCGCTTATGTTAGATTACATATACTCTCTGTATGTGTTGAAGAATCGAAACAATCTGCATTTTAGAATGGAGCAAGTATAATCTAACATAAGCCGAGAGAGTCAGAGAGGTGACCTAAATTTCAGAACAATCGAGCTCCGATTCTGCTTTTTTTTCAAGCTGTTGTCCAAAGCCACCCGTGCAAATGTCTACACTTCCCTCACCGAAAGTACGTGGAAAACAGCTCCTGCAGGACCAGCAGCTGGACGCACGAATTTTCGTTCAGTTGGGCCCGGCGCCGGGAGCAAGCCGGCGGGCACAGTGACCAAGAAACTGACGGGTGATAGACACTAGTGCTGCGAGCCTCCGACGAAGCAAGATGGCGACGATGATACAGTGACCAGGATATTATGCATGTGTGCACGAAAAGTATGAAGTATCCATCCTAGGACAGGTTACGGCTGCGTGCTCTGAGAACAATAATCATAATAATCATATGGCTGCAGTTCATCCCGTTTAGTTGGTGAAATTTTTGGTGAAAGTGGTGAAATTTTTGCATTGAAAAACGTATTCTGTGAGAAGTAGCACGGTCTACAATGCGGAAATTTTGGGAGGTTTTGGGAAACTAAACAGGAGAGATTCATGTCAAAATAGGATCGCTTCGAAATGGAACGATTCTACGCGCGCATTGGGCGGATCACACTTCACTTCACGTCCAAACATTTTATATAGAAAGCTTGCCAGAATTCAGAATAATTAATCAAACCATTGAAGGCAATTAAGCTAGGTACCGTGTCATTGCTGGAGCTAGCATTTTGATCCTGGCCGGCCGGAGGCGTCGTACTAAGTGATGGAGTAAGCTCTCCTAAACATTATATACATAATGTCACTTTAATGCTGATGTGACAGCCCGTTGCGCTAATTACTACTACTAGTCACAGCTTCTGAGTACTGATTAACAATAAACTAATCACAGAACGAAATAAAATATGAGGATTGCTTGAGCAATGTTTTTGTTTTGTTCATACACTACATCTAACTCTTTCTAAACTCTTCTTTGCGCATCTTTTATGAGTGTGTACATCGATCCTTTGGAGAATTGGAGTACGTGCTATTTTCTTCTTAACTGGGAAATGCACACGCACATTACGACCAGCACTACTCTGACTTGAACTATATGGTTGGGTGCGCGGTTGTAGAGGTCGGAACTATTTTTTTTCAAAATACTACAGGTACTTCGTCTCTGTCGTGGTAGCGAACGACGGTCACTGAGTCAATAACGAGGAAAGCGATTGTCGGCATCCCTTCTGACTGCCAGGTGACCGCACCAAGTTGGCCTTGTTGCAGTGACGCCACTCGCATGTACACCAAATTGCAGAGAGCAGCTTGCAGTATAGGAGAGCTAGACGTCAACCTGGTGATTCTTTTCACATATCACACCAAACCCAAAATGAAGATTAATATTTGATTGCGTCGATGTTCGATCGTATATATGTAATTTATCTTAGGACATGATAGGCCGTACGTAGCAAAGAGAAGACTGTGCCCCTATATAGTCTTGCAAGTTGCAACCTAGCTACAGCACCACGTTTACATGCTAGTCCTCCCTTCACTTTGAGCATCATTGCATACTACTAGTACTTCTTCCATTTCATATTGTAGATCATTTAACATTTCTATGTTCATAGATTTTGCTATATATGTTTATATGTCTAGTTGCATATAGTACAATCTACAAATCTAGAAATGTGAAAACAACCTACGATTTAATCAGAAGCAATAATGCATGAGAAATCTAGAGGTTAAATCCCAGTGCCAAATCATTGCTGCATTTGTCAATTAGTGAAATAAACCGGAAATAAAACAGTTCTTTAAGTAACTTGCAGCCGATGCATCGAATCAGATGTCGTTTCTTAACCATGTAATCCACGTATTTGTAAATTAAACTATCTCAGCAGAAGTTCTGTGATCACTATTCAAACGATAATGTGCTAATTAAGAATAAGTCATTACATCGTCACCTACCTATATATCGATGGTCCAACATGATTGACAACTGGCTGTGGCTAGACAAGAATTCGACGCCCGACGACGTCGCCCAACTGCACGCACTGGCACGCCCATCTCCAATAATAACTCTTTCCTTTTTCAGCAGGTTAGCGCCGCCGCCACATGCATGCATGGTATATTGGTGTAGTTATGCACTCAAATATCTATTCCATCTATTTTAAAACGCAGGTATAGCCCGACCTAGCTTTTTTAGATAACACAATTTTTTCTAAGTAACTAGATATAGTCCGACCTATATTTAATTAAGTACATATAGTAATATTTATATATCAAGAAAAGTTAGAACGCACTACATTTTGAAACAGTATTGGAACTTTAATGAATCAATCAAATCAAGGTGCCTGAATATTCATGAGAAAATTGGCCATTTCAGAAACTTGGAATCATTAATTAATCAAGTCATGGTTTTGTAATGACACTGCTCGTCCGAATGGTTCTCATAATGCTTGCTATTCTATGGATATCTGTAGCCGCGGGCTCCAATAATGCTCTAATATAACAATTTTACAGCGCGCGCCCACACTGAACAAGTATATCTGGATGAGCAGTCCCTGGTCTGCTGATCCGTGTGTTGGATCGCCTCGGTAGATCTGCCTTTAATCATAGGTAGGGCAATGCGATCGCAGGGAACAATCATATTTATATATGCATAGAAACACTGCTGGGGTGGGTTATACAATTAATGTTTAATGTTCTATGCTGAAGCAGTTACTACTAAACCACACGTCTAGTTTTGTACTTATTTAATTAGTTTTCTATTATGTAACCACTTTCATTTTCCGACCGAACTCAGTAGAGGAAATCCCTACCTATTTGTTTATATAATTTTTTTTATTCTAGATCCATTTCATTCACTTTGATTTGATGAGGAGTTGAACCTGAATCTCTCTACTGAGTGCTATGAGTGCTACTTAGGAACTCTAACCACTAGTCTAGAAGCCCTTCACATGTAACAACATACATTAATTGTGGAGACCATGAAGGTCGGTTTTTAAACATTTCAGATCTATTGTTCTTATTTTCCGCGGTACAAGAGATGCTATCGTCGTGCAAACATTTAGTGGTAGGAGGAATTTGGTGGGGGGGGGGGGGCTCCATGAGAATCCCCCATCACTCCCCTCCTGCCCCACCGCTGGCTCTCTTGGTACACCCATTGCCATATTTATTTTTCATAGTAAAAATTGTATTGATGGTCCCATATATCAGTATATATGATTGCAACAATAATGTGTAAACATTGACAGATCCGGGATTTAGATGTAGGGAGGCTGAACACATTCTTCTACCTCTAAACACTAAAAAACTTCATTTATAGCAGAAAATTTCAAATGAAATTGAAGGAGAGCTTCATTGTTGTGCAGGTAGTAGGGGGTTAGAGCCCCCTCCGTCCCTCTCGCTGCCTCCGTCCCTATGTGTAAAAGTGAGTAAACTTTTTGATATGTTATAAACTGGTTGACATTGGTACATTTTGGTTTCTCCGATCCTATATTACTTCCTTTTTCAAGAAATAATACCCAAGAGCTGCAAACTTTTTGATATGTTATAAACTGGTCGACATTGGTACATTTTGATATCTTATAAACTGACTAGGATCATGCCCGTGCGTTGCTACGGGCAACAAAACGGTTATAATGGAACATACGGAGGTTCAACAAGACAATAATAGTGTGAAAAATAAGCAATACCAAATGATAATGTGTTGGTAGAGTCAAAACAAATTATCTTTATATGGACGAATCATGCACAAATCAGTGTATATAAAAATGGTTGTCTTCTCAAGCAAAACAATGAACATGGGAACTTCCATTGGTAGCCATCAGAATCTGCCAGTCAATGATGTTGTTCACTGGAATACAGTTGCCAACTTCCAATTGAATGTGCAACAAATACCTAAAATATAAAATCTTAATTGGAATATCAATAACAAAATGTCATCAGGATTATAGATTAGAGTATAATACATTGTGCAGAAAAGAAAGTGTAGCAAGACATACTACTTGTCTTAAAGTGTCTTAAATTGGGAATTTGCTGTTGTAGAACTCACTGTCAACCAACATGAATAAGAATTAAAATCCAGGAAAAGGAACTTTAGCTAGAAAAAGCAAACAGAGAGACAAGCGACTAAACTGTTGGTAAGCTGACGATGTTCAGCTACTGACCGAGATAAACCATGCAGTTTTCTCTGCTATCATCCTTTGTCCAAGAAAATAAACTTGGAACTTGTCATTACAATACATATTTCACAAGTGGGTCAGGTTTGTACTTTACTGAACTGAAATAAAAGTCAAATGGTTTGATACTCGCGTGTTTCCTATGGTAAAAGGATAATCCCAAATGTTGTAGTCCATAACAGTTAAACACAAATTGATTGGTAAGAACGCGTTGGCATGGCAGCATTACTGCTGAAAGTTTGTGACGGACCTCTCATAAAGTGACAGCCATCTTGGCAATCCTCCTTGTCATAGCAAGTGAGGCATGCTGTCTATGATGTGGTGGGAGCACCACATGCAAATCTGCACGTAGATGAAGAATTGATTAAATGGTAGTTCATTGTATATGAGAATTATTGATATATATACATCATATATATCCGTATTTGCATGGATTGAGGTGCTGATTAGTGATGTCCATCTCCTCGGCACAGATAGCCTTCATTATCACACTCATGGTAGTCCTGATGAACAAGAACTCAAAAGGAAGAGCTGTTAAAAATCCAAATGCGAGGAAGAAAATGCCCAGACCAGAACAGCTAAGCACTTGAGCCATGCACAGTTATTTATCATATTGTATCAACAGCTTGAGATTCCAAATATCTGAGTATAAAAGATATACATCAGAGATCAAAAAGTCCAAAGACAGAGGTCACTGAACCTTGTCCAATTCTAAGAAATCTATTCCTAGAAAGATATTAGGATAAGTAAATCCAACTCTTCAAAGCAAATTTCATTGGACTGTGTTAGTGAGATATATACACTTGACTAATAATGATACTAATTAGGCCAAATTGCTCTTACATAAAACTGAATCTTTTAATGATACTAATTAGGCCCTTGCATCACTAATTGTGCCAATGCAGTTTTATGATAATAAGATTATGCTCCAGAAACTCAATATAAAGAAAGGCAAGTGAAATGAAAAATCAGAAGTATAAACGAGATCTGACCAACAATGACAAATATGCCCTTCCTAATGTCATGAATTCCGAAGAAAATATATAATCCAAAATAGACTTACCCTAAGCTTACATCAGTGTGATAAGTCATAACCCTTTGGAATTGAAATGCTTCATCCGAATCTGACAAAGAGGTAAAGTATAATGTAATGTAACAGGAAATGGTTCCACAAAAGACACATGAATGACAAAAGGAACTTCAAATTACCTGGTCCTCACCACCAGATGTGCCAAAGCCTTTAATAAATACAATGTTGTCTCATCTTTAAGCATACTTCCTAAAAGAACTGCTGCTAGCTGCCCTCCTGAGCAATAGACAAAATTATAGTGATATCCCAGTTAATTAGAAGTAAATTTATGCATGGACATCTAACTAAATGCAAAAGTTGTATTTAATTTCATAATCCATAACTAAAACTGTGAGGCCATGTGAAGCTGATAAATGTCTGTGAGGCCATGTGAGGCAGATAGATACATGCTGCAGCACCCAAATGCATTTTGTCAATTCCTTTTTATGTGCCTCTCTAGCAAAGTTGTGATATGTCTGTTAGTATATATATGTGTGAGTGGCCCATATGGCCTGTGTACAGCCCATAGAGGCCCATGTATAGCTAACTCTATATACCCATCCTTCTAGGGTTGGAGGAATACACAGGAAATTATTCTCCAAACATGGTATCAGCTAGGTCTTCTTCCTTCTCTCCTCTCCCCTGAGCTACAGCCGCCGGCGACCTCCATGGCGAACTGGCCGCCGCCGCACCCTCTCTCCTCCTTCCTCCCTCTCACCTACGCCTCTGCAGCCGCCCGCCGCCCTGCTCGCGGTGCGGGCGCGCAAGGCCGCGGCCTCCCCGTCGCCCCTGGCGCCGCCCACGGTGCGCCCCCTCCACTGCCCGACCCCGCCGCCGTCCTCACCGCCGCCGCTGCATCGAGGCCGCCCCCCATCGATCCCGCCGCCGCCGACGCCGTCCTCCACGCGGCGCGGCTGGGCGCGGGCGCGGGGGCGCCGACGCGGCCGCGGCCGCGGGATTGGGCGCAGGGGCGGCCGATTCAGGCGCGGGAGGCCTCGATTCGGGCGCGGGCGGCCTCGATGCGGGCGCGGAGCACACCACCGACGCCGATCCGACCGCAGATGGCGACCTGGACGACCCGCACGCCTCTGGCTTGCCTGCGCAGGGGGGTGGTTTGGCTCCAGGGGCTGCTGATGCCTTGGCAGCCGCCTACGGGCTCCACTTCCCTGTGCAGGGGGCTGGCTTGGCTGTGCCAGGGGCTGCCGACGCCTTGGCAGCCACCTACGGGCTCTCCCCTGCCACGGCGGCCGCCATAGTCGCCGCCGGCCCCGACGCCGTGGCCTCTGCCCTTCGGATCTTCGGCGTGCACACCGGTCGGGGGAGCTCCGCAGATGCTACTGCCCTGGCTGCCACTCGTCCCGGCACCTCTACCGTGACCGTGATCCCAGGCGGCCTGGGTGGGGGTACCACCCCTACCTCTGCTGCATTTCCTTCCGGTGGTGGTGCTTCTCCAGGCGACAGTACTGGCACCTTGCTGCTCGGCGGCCCCGGTGCCACGCTCTTCCCCAGCTACACCCACGGTCCCCTCCACGGCGTACCTCCGGCGACCGGACCCTTCTCCGCCACCGCCTTCCTCCATGGACTGTCTCCGCGTCCCTCCACCGTCACGGCCGCTGACAGCGCCCTCGTCACGGCCCTGGAGAACACCAAGACCGCGGCCGCCGCTGCCGAGGAGCGTGTGCGTGTGGCCGCCCTCGCCTGGGAGCATGAGCGTACCACTGCTGACGCTCTTGCTCGCTAGGTCGCCGAGGCGGAGCGCTTCCTCCACGCCTCTACGGGGGAGCGCGTCGCGTCCTCTCAGCTGCCTCCGCCTACGACTCTGCTCCAGCCGGGTGCTGGACACCCGGGTGGCACGGACGACCCCATGGTCGCCTACCTCCACCTCCAGGCCGCCGGGGTCCCGCACATCAAGAATCTGGTCACCGTCCTCCTCGACTCCAACTCCACCTCCTACGCTCGATGGAGAGACCAGATTCTCCTCGTTCTTCGCCGCTACGTCCTCGACGACCACGTCCTCTCCGACACTTCTGCCCGTGCTCGCGACCCGGCGTGGCGACGCCGCGACAGCATCGTCATGTCCTGGATCTCTGGGACCATCTCCCTGGATCTCCAGGACATCGTGCGGACTCCGGATCCTACTGCGCGCGGGATGTGGCTTTCCCTCGAGACTCAGTTTCTCGGGAATGCTCAGACACGCGCCCTCCAGCTCGACGCCGAGCTTCGCACGCTCGAGCAGGGTGACATGTCCGTGGGAGACTACTGCCGGAAGATGAAGAGCACGGCTGATGGGCTTCGCGACCTCGGCTTCACGATCCCGGAGCACATCCTGGTCCTCAACGTTCTGCGGGGCCTTCCCAGTAGCTACGAGGCCGTGCGGACACTGCTTACGCACCAGCGGCTGCCACCCACCTTCCTGGAGGTCCGTGATGCCCTCACCCTGGAGGAGCTCACCCGGGGCCTCCACACACCTACCTCGACTACGTCTTCGGCTTCGTCTTCCACCTCTCGTGCACTCGTCGCTGCCCCACCACCGTCCTTCGCCTCGCCGCCTGCCTCTCTCCTTGGCCGCCTGCCTCTCTCCTTGGTGCTCCTCCCCCCGGGCCGAGCGGGGGTGGGGGGCCGTGGGGGTCGCCGAGGTCGCCAAGGACGCAGTGGTGGGGGTCGTGGGGGTCGTGGGACGCCCACCCAGGCTCCGACCCCTCCTCTTGCTCCTCTTCCCGGCGGTGCGCCCTGGCCGACCTTCTCCAACCCGTGGTCAGGGCGTATCTCCATGTGGCCCCACCAGGGTCAGGGAGGGGGGCCTCGTTCCCCGCACCAGCCGGCGGCCATGGTCACGAGTGCTACCTCCTACGCGCCGACCTGGACTCCACCCCCTCCGCCCAGCTCGTCGTGGCCGGGGGGTGGGATCAGGCTGCCTTGGCGCAGTCCTTTAGCACTGTGGGGTTGACGCCGCCCGTTGGCACCGAGTGGATCGCCGACTCGGGTGCCTCTTACCACACCACTCCAGATGCGGGTATCCTTTCTTCTGTCCAACCTCCTCACCCCTCTTGTCCTTCTTCCATCATGGTCGGTGATGGCTCTTGTCTTCCGGTCACTTCTGTGGGGACTGCTCATGGTCCTTTTCGTCTCTCTGATGTCCTTGTTGCTCCTCAGATGGTTCACAATCTTCTTTCTATTCGTCAATTTACAGCTGACAATTCTTGTTCTGTGGAGTTTGACACTTCTGGTCTTTCTGTGAAGGATTTGGCTACCGGGCGTCCACTCCTCCGATGTGACAGCACCGGGCCCCTTTACACCCTTCGGCTTCCTGTCTCCGCTGCCTCTACTTCACCTTCGTCTTCCTCGTCAGCTGCTCTCGCCGTGACACCGTCTTCCACCACCTGGCACCGCCGCCTCGGTCATCCCGACCGAGATGTTTTGGCTCAGATTAGTCGTAGTGGAGATATCTCTTGTACTAGGACTACTGCTGAGCACCTCTGTCAGGCATGCTAGCTTGACCGTCATGTTCGGCTTCCTTTTTCTTCTTCTTCTTCGCATGCTTCGCATGCTTTTGATCTTATCCACTGTGATTTGTGGACTTCTCCTGAACTCAGTATTTCTGGTTATAAGTATTATCTGGTGATCATTGATGATTTCTCTCACTACTCCTGGACCTTCCCTCTGTGTGCCAAGTCTGACACCTTCCCCACCCTTCTTCACTTCTTTGCCTGGGTGTCCACTCAGTTTGGCCTCACCGTTAAGGCTGTCCAGTGCGACAACGGTCGTGAGTTCGATAACTCCACTTCTCGCTCCTTCTTTCTCACCCGAGGTGTTCAGTTACGTATGTCTTGTCCGTATACTTCACCACAGAACGGCAAGGCAGAGCGCATGATTCGGACCACGAACGATGTCATGCGCACTCTTCTGATCCAGGCCTCCCTGCCCCCGCGCTTCTGGACAGAGAGACTTCACACCGCCACCTACCTTCTCAACCGTCTTCCTTCCACCGCTTCTCCCGCTCCGACTCCTCACCACGCTCTCTTCGGTACTCCTCCCACTTACACTCACCTTCGAGTCTTCGGGTGTGCTTGCTACCCGAATCTTGCTGCCACTGCTCCTCATAAGCTCGCACCTCACTCGACACGTTGTGTGTTCCTTGGTTACTCCCCTGACCATAAGGGGTACCGCTACTACGATCTCACCTCTCGTCGGGTTCTTATCTCCTGACATGTTGTGTTTGACGAGTCGGACTTCCCCTTTTCCACCTCCTCCACACCCACTCCGGATCCTGACATTGAGTCCATGTTTTCTGACCCGGTGGTGCAGCCGCCTGTTTCTGTTTTTCCTTTTCCAGCAGGTTCTTCTGGTACACCATAGGCTCTGACTCCTACAGCGGCGCCTGAGCCTCCTCTTGCACCACCCGCGGTTCCGCTGCCATTCGTCGCACCTGACGTGGGCTTGGTGCCTTCGGCCGCGCCACGTGTGGCCCCGGTGCCCCCGGCGCCCCTCGCCGCGCCACACGCGGCCCCGGTGCCCCCGGCGCCCCTCGCCGCGCCACACGCGGCTCCGACACCTCCTCCCGTGCCACGCGCGGCCCCGCTACCACCTGCACGCTACACCGAGCCCGTGCAGGTGTACCAGCGCCGTCCGGTGCCTCCACCGTCGCTGCCTTCTCCGGCTCCTCCACCAGCGGTGCCCGTAGACTATGTGCCTCCTCTGTGCCATGTCTACGGGCGCCGGTCCACGGCTCCGCTGCCTCCACCACCGTCACCGGAGCCGTCTCCGCCTCCTCCACCGGCGCCCACACCGCCTCCGCCGCCGCCGCCTCCACCACGTCGCTCTCGGGTGGAGTCGGCCGTGTACCACCCACCGGTCATCCATCGAGATCCTCGCCACACCCATCCCATGGTGACCCGGCAGGCGGCCGGGGTTCTTCGGCCGCGGGCTCTCTCCGCCACCGAGGGAGAGCCGCGGCTTTCTCCGATCCCGACGTCGGTTCGTGAGGCTCTGGCAGATCCGAACTGGCGTCGTGCGATGGAAGAGGAGTACGGAGCTCTTCTTGCCAACCAGACTTGGGACCTTGTGCCACGTCCGTCGGGTTGCAATGTGGTGACCGGCAAGTGGATTTGGACAATCAAGCGCCGTGCTGATGGTACTCTGGAGCGCTACAAGGCGCATTGGGTCCTTCAGGGGTTCACTCAGCGTCCCGGTGTGGACTATGACGAGACTTTCAGTCCAGTGGTGAAGCCTGCTACAGAGCGCACTGTTCTCTCTTTGGCTCTCTCTCGGTCTTGGCCCGTGCACCAGCTCGATGTCAAGAATGCATTTCTTCATGGCACTCTGACCGAGACAGTCTACTGCAGCCAGCCAGCAGGGTTTGTGGACTCCAGTTGTCCGGATTTGGTCTGCCGGTTGAACAAGTCTCTCTATAGTTTGAAGCAGGCTCCTCGGGCATGGTACTCTCGATTTGCCACCTTCTTGCTGACACTGGGGTTTGTTGAGGCCAAGTCAGATACTTCGTTGTTCATATATCACCATGCTGATGGGGTTGCCTACCTCCTCCTCTACGTTGATGACATTGTTCTGACTGCCTCCAGTCCACAGCTGCTTCAGCGGATTATCACCTCACTTCAGCAGGAGTTTGCCATGAAGGATCTGGGTCAGCTTCACCACTTCTTAGGCGTGACAGTTGAGCCCCGTCAAACTGGTCTTCTCCTTCACCAGCGCCAGTATGCCCTGGATATCCTGGAGCGTGCCGGGATGACTGATTGCAAGCCTTGCTCCACTCCTGTTGACACTCAGGCGAAGCTGTCTGCTACTCTGGGTGATCCTGTGGCTGATCCTACTGCTTATAGGAGTCTTGCTGGAGCCTTACAGTACCTCACTTTCACCAGGCCGGATCTCACCTACGTTGTCCAGCAGATCTGTCTCCATATGCATGATCCACGGGAGTCACACCTTGCTATGCTGAAGCGCCTTCTTTGCTACGTCCGCGGCACTGTTGACTTTGGCTTGGTCCTCCACCGGTCTCCGTCTGCTGAGCTGGTCGTCTACACTGACACTGACTGGGCGGGGTGCCCGGACACGCGCCGCTCTACCTCAGGTTATGCCGTCTTCCTCGGCGGCAACCTGAAAGTGCATCTAGGCCCCTAAGTGGATTTTGGTGAATTGAATGACAAGGCGATTAAAGGACTAATGTATTTGTCTAAGATTGTGAGCAGGTTTTATTTATATATTCATGAGCAATTATTGAAGTATTTATTTATGGATGAATATTATATGGCTCACATTGGAGAAGACAAATATATGGATGATCCTAATGCATAAGTGACAAGTATCAAGCAATAAAAGAAGATAAATATTGGGATAATTTGAGAAGGTCAATTCATGGTCTCCCATATGAAGACGTAGCTTGATTAAATTTACAAGGATCATAAAAGAGAAGATGGTAATTCTCTAAGTCAAGTGCAAGGCTTCATGTGTTTATTGAAAGAGGACACAAGGATGAGTGTACACATTATGGTTCTAATTTGGAAGCTTGCACATTCATTGTCAATCAAGATCAAGCATTTGAAGCGGGTTTTCAAATGAAGGTTAATTGTGTATGAATCAAGTGGAACTCAAAAGTGGATTGGATAAGTGATGAAGAGATCAACCGAGATGTCTAGGGTGAGGGACTAAGCAATCTTTGGGGCCGTAGCTAAGCCGCCATTTCGTGTTTTGCTAAGGTGAAGTTCTAGCATCCGTGGGGTCTCCAAGTATCATATCCAAACCTTAACTGAGGGAAGCAATGCAAGTCATCACCATGTTAGGATTGGCAATATGGAGTGACTTATGGATTCAAGTGTGCATTCCTATGCTAGATGGAAAGATCATAAGTCATTAGCTCAAGTATGGAAGTGCTCAAGTCAAAAGCTATGTTGAAAGCCCTCAAGTGAATATTGATCAAGTATGGCAAGATTGAAGATATCCAAGCTCAAGGGATCAACAAAGTGTTCTTAGTTATTCTTGAGTATAGGTATGCCGTACTATCAAGAGGGATGCAACTTAGCGAGTTGACCAAGTCAAAGTGCTCATTAGTTGACCTAAGTGAGATCTAGCCTTACAGTGTGCTAACAAACCCTCCTAACCTAACCTGAGCCACTTCATCTCTTTGGTGAAGTGTTAGTATCATAGAAAGGGTTTTGGGGTGTATCGGGCCTGACCGGTCTGACCGGTCAGGGGCACCGGTCTGACCGGTGCCGCTAGCCCCAACGGCTAGTTTTTCGAACACCGGTATGACTGGTGTGGAGCACCGGTCTGACCGGTGCCGCCCGTGGACTAACGGCTAGTTTTCTCCTTTGAGGGGTATAAATACCCCAAGCTTTCTTCAGTTGATGCTTGCTGTTTCTAGTGACATTGTTGAGGTTCCAAGCCTTTCCTAACAAGCTCTAAGCCTTAGTGGCTCTCCCCAACACTCTCTTTGTGAGATTTGTGGATTCAAGCCATATCCTTGGTGTTGGGTTGAGAGAGTGAGCTCAAGAGCGACCTTGTGAGCTAACAAGAGCATTTCCATAGCTTGAGCACTTTGGTTTCGCGTCTACAAGCTTTGAAGCGTTTGTTACTCTTGGAGGTTTGCCTCCTAGACGGCTAGGCGTCGCCGGCTAGCTCCCAACGTTGTGGTGAGCAGCGGGAAGTTTGTAAGGGTTGCGATCTTGCCTCTTCGTGGAAAAGATCCCCTTAGTGGAAAGGAGGAAAGTGGTTGAAAGAGACCCGGCTTGTTGTGGGAATTGTCCCTTACAAGCTCCTCAACGGAGACGTAGCCATTCCTTAGTGGGTGGTGAACTTCGGGAAACAAATCCTTTGCTTCTTCGTGTGGTTTGACTCTCTAAGTTGTTCTTCTAGCATATTTGTTTTGCTTCCGCTTCGATCTACTTGGGTGTGCTACTTGTGTGTGCAGGGCTCATTACCTTGCTTGTGATCATCTACAAAGGCCACTCACCAAGTTTGGTTCGTGCTAGAAGTCAAGAGGTGCTTGAAGCTGTTTTTGCAGGTGCTCTGTGCTACACCGGTCTGACCGGTGAGGTGCACCGGTCTGACCGGTGCCTCCTGTGAAGTCCAGTGCTTGACCGGTCTGACCGGTCATCACCACCGGTCTGACCGGTGGAACACTGTCAGCTCAAGTGATCGGGGAAGAAGAGTTTAATTTGGTCGTCACGCCTATTCACCCCCCCCACCTCTAGGCGACATCAAGGACCTTTCAATTGGTATCAGAGCTTGGTGCTCCGATTCGAGCTTAACCGCTTGGAGTTCTTCGATGTCGACAACTTGTGTGGTACCGTTTGAGCCTCTAGCTCTAGATGGCTCAAACTACTCTTCTTGGTGCTCCAATGTTCTCATTGCACTTAAGGTTTTGGGTCCTACCGCTGAGGGTATTATGGTTGCGAGTATCCTTCCGGAGGATGGGACTTGTGTCTCTCCTAAGGAATTGGAGAAGAAGCGACTCAATGCCGTTATTACTAACCTTTTGTGTAGTTGTGTATGTAGAGAGCTAAAGCATCTTATTCTAAAGAGCAAAAAGATTAGCGAAGATGCTCATCTCATTTGGAAATTGCTATTTGAGATAGTTCACACCAAATGGGATGAAATTGAGAGTGATGATGAAGATGAAGCAGTGGAGATATGTTCCACAGCCTCTACAACATCCACTGATCATCAAGCATCAACCCTCAAGCAAGAAGAAGATCAAAGAAGCGATGACGTTGTCCCTCTGCAGGGACCGGTCAGACCGGTGACATACACCGGTCAGACCGGTGCCGACAGAGGCACACCAACTTGCTTGATGGCCAAGAAGGAAAAGAAGAGCAAGAAGAAGAGGCAGGCCAAGGGAGCTAAGGTCCAGAAGATTGAAGCATCAAGCTCTCCGACAAGAGAACTTGAACTTCTCAAATCCGAGCTTGCATCATTGGTTTGTAAGTATGAATCATTGGCTAACAAATATGATCATGATATCAAATCTTTTTCATATAGAACTAAAGTAGAAGAAGAAGCCAATGATGAGCTAGAAGCCCAACTAGCGAAACTCACTAGTGAGCATATGGCTCTACAAGCCGATCACAAGGGACTTGAGTGCTCCTATGAGAAGCTTGTCGATTCTTATGCAACACTAGAGATAGCCCATGAGGTTGTGCTTTCATCGGTAAAATCTATGCAATCTCTATCTCACACATGCACATGCTCACAAGTTCAAATTAATTTATCTTGCGCTAATGATTATTTGTCTCAAGCAAGCCAATCTAGCATTGAGCATGTACTTGTAGAATCTTGTGATGACCTCATTGCTAAAGAAAATGATGAACTCAAGCAAGAGGTTGAAAAGCTTCAAAAAGACTTGTATGTGTTGAAGGAGAAGAGCAAAGTGCAACCTTCTCAAGATAACCGTGAAGACATAGTGAAGAAGCTTGAGAAGGGATCAATCGTCACTAGCTCAACCCCTCAACAACATACAAGGACTCACAAGCACAAGATTCAAGAAAAGAGCAAGGTTAGGCAAGTCAAGTCCCAACCTCGTCCAACCAAGCACAAGGCACAAGAATCGCTCTCTAGAAAGCCTAGAAGCTCAAACAAATGGAAAGTGTGCTACAAGTGCAAAGAGAAAGGTCACTTTGCCGACTCGTGCCCAAGTGTGAAGATGGGCAGTGGCACTGATCGTGACCGGTCAGACCGGTTCATGCCACCGGTCAGACCGGTGCCGGCCAGGGCAGCCCCACCTCAAGCAAACAAGGCGAGGAAGACTTCTTCTCTAAGTACAAAGCTCAGAAGCAAGCACGGACAAGAAACTATGAGGAATGGTGTGACCAACAAGAACAAAAATCGCATTTGCTATGAATGCCGTCAAAAGGGTCACATGGGCAAAGATTGTCCAAATGGTAATATTCCTAAATCAAATCTAGTCCATTATGATTTTCATAAGCTTAGGAGCGATAAGAATGGAACCTGTGCTATGAGGGAGATTAGTTCACCTCAATATAGCATGAGAGCTATTTGGGTTCCTAAGCATCTTGTGGCTAACCCCATAGGACCCAACAAGCGCTGGGTACCAAGAAATGCTTGCTGAGCTTGCAGGTTGAAAGAGATGCATTGAACACATGGTTAGAAGGCATGGAAATCACGTATGATCAATTAGCCATGTGAAGGGCAAATTCATTTAAATCTTGAGTTCAATGACATCTCGGTAACTAGTGCTCCTTGTTGAGTCTTAGTCACTCTTAGTTCTTCGTGAACACTCATGTGACACTTATCTTGGACGAGTGAAACATGAGGTAGTGACTTTGACATCTTTATAAAATTATACTCTCATGCCATTCGATGCTTTTAATGGCTCTCTAGAAGAGCATTGCCTTGTCTCTGTTACAGGTTTCAAATTAGTGATGTGTTCACTTAATCAAGGGACAAGAAATTGAAAATCACCAAAGAAGGGACCACTGGGGGTCACCGGTCTGACCGGTGACAAGCACCGGTCTGACCGGTTCTGGCTCAGTGAGGCTGTTGGGCGGGTGACCCGGCACCTGTGCTCGGGTGACCCGGTGTGCCTCTGTGTGCTGCAGGGTGACCCGACTCCTATGGCCGGGTGACTCGGGATTGACCCAACTTTCAAGAAAAAGGGTGATTTGGCATCAAAGTGATCTCGTAATCTTACTCTTTTGTGCATCCCTAAGCGAGCTCTTGATAAGTATAACTCTCTAAAGATAAGTAAGAGCTAGCACCATTCAAAATTCAAATATATGCACAAATGAAATGGTCTTAAGGCAAAGGTATGTTTCCATGAACCTCATTGAATACCGTAATGCATCTAGGCCATAATACCATGCTAGTGTGCCATCCTTAGCATGCAATTGCTTCAAGTGAATTTTTGTGTGCCTCTCTAGATATTTGGTTGATACCTTTGCTTTCTCTCGTCTTTGTGTCTCGAGGTTGAAGGTATGAGTCAAATATTCTTGAAAAGCCATTCATTTGAAGTGGATGCATGCACTTTGTGACATAGGATAGACTTTTCGAAAAAATCAACTAGTATGTGTAGGAAGTGTGCTCTTTTTGAAAAATATTCGATTCTTGGTCTTTGTGACCCAACCAACTTAGTTGTGACTATGGTTCCCCTTGCTTGATTGATGGCTAGTCACAATTAAGAAGATTTTCTCAAGTCCATTAAATCCATCTTTATCTCTCTCTCTTGGAAGAATCAAGAATTATCAAAATAAATTGGATTATCCTTCATTCTTTCAAGACTTGATGAATTTTGGATCAAGATCAACTCTTCATCTCCTATCCAAAACTTCTGAAAGAATTAGGATCAAAATCTCTCTTTTTGGCCCGAAGTCCTTTTCTCAGGGGAGCACCGGTCTGACCGGTGCCCACCACCGGTCTGACCGGCGGTACCCCTGAAGTCACATCTTCCTTCTTCTGAGACCTAAGTGGATGCAAAGTGTCTTATAAAATACCAGAAGAAGTTTTCAGAGGAATTTTCGCAAAATGGGAAAGAAGGATCGGAACTTCCGAGGCTACGTCGGTTCTACCGATATGGATTCTCTGTTGAAATTATCAAAATCTTCGGTACTACCGAGCACGGGTTGGAACTACCGCTAAAGGCTCACTGGGTCGACCAAGTGTAGGCACCGGTCTGACCGGTGGATCGCACCGGTCTGACCGGTGACGCCCGACTGCAACCCGTGGGCCTACAGTAAAAAGAATCCATCCTTTACCCCTTCCTTCTCTCTCTCTTCCATTATTCACCAGCATTCATCTCCTCCAAACCGTGAAGACCACCTCTCCTCCCTCCTTCCACCTCTCTCTTCTCCCATGGAGATTTGAAGATTCAACCAAGGAAAGACCACAAGATTGGAAGCAAAAGGATCTCCCAAGGCCCCTCTTCAGTTTCCCCTTCGAGTTCTTTGGATTCCTTTCAAGTTCTTCTCTCCAAAGGTATTCAAATCTTTGTTTTGCCCGATCTCTTTACTCCGTGCAAAGATTTGAATTTCCTTTGGTATATCATCTCCTGAGAACCCCTAGAAGACATACCTATAGATCCATAAAGTTTCGTTGGACACATTGTGAGAACCCAAGATTTGGGGTCGGACGGCCTTCACCGGTCTGACCGGTGGCGCGTGTCCAGTCCCAAATTTTGTTTTCTTCATGCTTTTCAACACTTATCTGTATTAGGTTGTCTCATGTCTATCTAGACCAAATCTTAGAGTAATAGCTGCTCAGATTGGATGTTGGAGCAATTGGCTCTGTTCTGGGTGGCACCGGTCTGACCGATGCCCATCACCGGTCTGACCGGTGTGGCCCAGAGCAGACCCAATTGGTCTGTACTTTCAAGAATTTTCTTCTATATCGATTCAATCTGGTTCCTAGAGTCTAATACACTCTTGTCATCCTTTTTGTGACTCAGGACAGCAGTCATGGTTAGGGAAAAGGAGGGTGCTAAGAAGAGAAGAGAAGAGAAGAGGTGCATGCTCGCAGAGGGACTACCCCCGGTGACTTTGGGGAAGGGGGCAGCACCATAAATGTCAGCGGCAAAAGGTTGAGACGTCGTTCAGCTCGAGAGAGTGCAGAGGCACCAGACCTTGGAGGTGACACCGGTACTAGCAGTGATGACAATGTTGAGGATGAGACCTTTCAGGGACAGTTTGAGCTGAAGAGGCACCAGGAGGCTGGGTCTGATGATGATGACTCCGACAAGGCAATGGATGAGGATGAGGAGGATGAGGAAGAAGAAGAGGATGTGGATGTCATGGATGAGGATGATGATGACCAGGGTAGATTGAAGATCATGCGACCCACCTATATCTATCCTGACAGGCCAATAAAGTACCATGGTTCGGGCATGACTAAAGCCCTAAAGAAGTTGAGAGATAAGAACCCTTATGAGGAGGCAAGGACCGCATCCGATCCAAGGTTTTGGGCTAAGTTTCAGCAAGATTACTATGCTACGGTGATCATCAAAAAGCCCAAAATCACACATAAGGCACAATATGTGGATTGGGGGCATATGGCTAGGAAGAATGACCCCATTTTTAATGAAGTCATAAGCAACTGTGAGAGGCAAAGGGTCAAGGAGCTTATGGGTTTCCGACAAGATTGGAACAAGGAGATAATAGCCCAATTTTATGCCACCGTGCACTTTGGACACATTGGTACTGAGAGGGCTATGATTTGGATGACCAATGCCCAGCGGTATTCCATCACTTTCCCCAGGTTCTTGAGGTGCTTTGGGATCATGGCAGGAGACAAGGACTTAAGGCAGCTCCATGATGAAGGGGAGCTTGACAAAAGTGCCTTGCACCTTATGTACCCGAGAGGTGACCATGCTTATTATGGGAAGGTGAAGAATCTCTATACCTACTATGCTGCACTTAATAGACTCCTTAGGGTGTCTATTACACCGAGAGATGGGAATCCCTCTGAGATCACAAAATTTCAGAAAAACTTGATGGTTGCTTTAAGGCCGGTAGCTCCGGAATTTAGTGTTGGGGATTTCATTTGGCAAGAAATCAAGCATCTATCAGAGGACCCCAAAAAGATTTGCAGCTACAGTCCCTATATCATGTATATGATTGAAAAGGTTGCAAAGACGGAGTTTCCCAAAAATGTGACACACAAGCCGTTGAAGCTCAATCCTAGCAAGAGTCCAAGTCTTCCATCTCCTAGAGCAGAGCAAGCACCTGGCCATAGGGAAGGAATCACAGAAGAGGGCACTACTCAGTCAGATCAGGCATAGACAGGGCCTCAGGCTGTCACCGGTCTGACCGGTGCTGAGAACCAGTCTGACCGGTGGGGAGGCTGGGAGCAGCACAGGCCCCGCAGATCCACTTCTCCTTTGAGGAAGTTCCTCAATTTCATATTTGGCATGTGTAGGAGTCAGCATGACATCCAGGTGGAGCAACAAAGGTCTAGGAGGGCAAACAAGCAAATGAGGGACACAATGAAGTTGATGCACAACGCTCAAGGGTTTGAACCGCCTCGCTCTCCTCCCTCTCCTGAGTCTCCACAGGTTGAGATACCTTCCTTCGAGGATAGGATGAGAGGTTGGGTCAACTCCGACATGCTTAATCAATATGGACCTATGTTTTTTGAGTCCGGGCAAGAACAAGGGTCTTCATCATCAGCGCCTCCTCCACCTCCACCGTTTGTACCCCCTCACCCAGATGTACCTGGTTCTTCTCACTCCATGGAACAAGAACAAGCTCCTCCACCTCCTCCACCTTCCGAGCAAGGACAAGATTGGGGCGCTCGCTTCTCCGCCGAGATCTTTGGATATAATCCATATCACTATGGAGGGAGCTCTCAACCAGGAGACGGATCTCAGGGACAGTGATCGACGGCTACTTCTTCTCCAGGCCCTTCTTGGATGCTTGATGACAAAGGGGGAGAAGATTTGGATTAAAGACTTAAACTCAGAGTTGCTGTCTGTGTTGCACCGGTCTGACCGGTGCAGGGAACCGGTCTGACCGGTGCTGGCTGGCTGTTGAGAGCAGCTGTGTAATAATTTAGAATCTTATCTTTGTGGACTTGAGAACATTTGTGTGAGTGCTACTGTGTGTTTTAACCTTTATTGTAATAATTAAGCGACTTTATTGCTAGATTGTGATGCATATATTGAATGATGTATTGTTTGTGTTGGCTAAATGGCGCAAAGTGATCTAATCCGGCTTGCAACCCCGGCCTGATCACCTTGGACCAAATAGCACGCACACCTTTTACTTTGTGCTCTGGCTGGACCTGACCGGTCTGACCGGTAAGGGGCACCGGTCTGACCGGTGCCGCCTAGTCAGGCGTGCTGGCTGGACCTGACCGGTCTGACCGGTCTGGGGCACCGGTCTGACCGGTGCTGCCTAGTCAGTACTCTTGTTCTTTGCTTTGTGCATATCTTGTCATACGCATCACGGTTTTTATTTTATCGCTCACACATGTTGCACTCCACTGATTCTAAGATATAGGGGGAGCTCACACGCGCTTTCTCCCAAATTTATGCAATTGGCATTTAAGGCCAAATTTTTGAAATTCAACTCTAAGCACAAATTAAGGGGGAGCTCTAGCTACATCTAAGAATCTAAAATGCGCTTTAATGTTTTATTTGTAAGCTTTAATCAAGTTGTCATCAATCACCAAAAAGGGGGAGATTGAAAGTGCATCTAGGCCCCTAAGTGGATTTTGGTGAATTGAATGACAAGGCGATTAAAGGACTAATGTATTTGTCTAAGATTGTGAGCAGGTTTTATTTATATATTCATGAGCAATTATTGAAGTATTTATTTATGGATGAATATTATATGGCTCACATTGGAGAAGACAAATATATGGATGATCCTAATGCATAAGTGACAAGTATCAAGCAATAAAAGAAGATAAATATTGGGATAATTTGAGAAGGTCAATTCATGGTCTCCCATATGAAGACGTAGCTTGATTAAATTTACAAGGATCATAAAAGAGAAGATGGTAATTCTCTAAGTCAAGTGCAAGGCTTCATGTGTTTATTGAAAGAGGACACAAGGATGAGTGTACACATTATGGTTCTAATTTGGAAGCTTGCACATTCATTGTCAATCAAGATCAAGCATTTGAAGCGGGTTTTCAAATAAAGGTTAATTGTGTATGAAGCAAGTGGAACTCAAAAGTGGATTGGATAAGTGATGAAGAGATCAACCGAGATGTCTAGGGTGAGGGACTAAGCAATCTTTGGGGCCGTAGCTAAGCCGCCATTTCGTGTTTTGCTAAGGTGAAGTTCTAGCATCCGTGGGGTCTCCAAGTATCATATCCAAACCTTAACTGAGGGAAGCAATGCAAGTCATCACCATGTTAGGATTGGCAATATGGAGTGACTTATGGATTCAAGTGTGCATTCCTATGCTAGATGGAAAGATCATAAGTCATTAGCTCAAGTATGGAAGTGCTCAAGTCAAAAGCTATGTTGAAAGCCCTCAAGTGAATATTGATCAAGTATGGCAAGATTGAAGATATCCAAGCTCAAGGGATCAACAAAGTGTTCTTAGTTATTCTTGAGTATAGGTATGCCGTACTATCAAGAGGGATGCAACTTAGCGAGTTGACCAAGTCAAAGTGCTCATTAGTTGACCTAAGTGAGATCTAGCCTTACAGTGTGCTAACAAACCCTCCTAACCTAACCTGAGCCACTTCATCTCTTTGGTGAAGTGTTAGTATCATAGAAAGGGTTTTGGGGTGTATCGGGCCTGACCGGTCTGACCGGTCAGGGGCACCGGTCTGACCGGTGCCGCTAGCCCCAATGGCTAGTTTTTCGAACACCGGTCTGACCGGTGTGGAGCACCGGTCTGACCGGTGCCGCCCGTGGACTAACGGCTAGTTTTCTCCTTTGAGGGGTATAAATACCCCAAGCTTTCTTCAGTTGATGCTTGCTGTTTCTAGTGACATTGCTGAGGTTCCAAGCCTTTCCTAACAAGCTCTAAGCCTTAGTGGCTCTCCCCAACACTCTCTTTGTGAGATTTGTGGATTCAAGCCATATCCTTGGTGTTGGGTTGAGAGAGTGAGCTCAAGAGCGACCTTGTGAGCTAACAAGAGCATTTCCATAGCTTGAGCACTTTGGTTTCGCGTCTACAAGCTTTGAAGCGTTTGTTACTCTTGGAGGTTTGCCTCCTAGACGGCTAGGCGTCGCCGGCTAGCTCCCAACGTTGTGGTGAGCAGCGGGAAGTTTGTAAGGGTTGCGATCTTGCCTCTTCGTGGAAAAGATCCCCTTAGTGGAAAGGAGGAAAGTGGTTGAAAGAGACCCGGCTTGTTGTGGGAATTGTCCCTTACAAGCTCCTCAACGGAGACGTAGCCATTCCTTAGTGGGTGGTGAACTTCGGGAAACAAATCCTTTGCTTCTTCGTGTGGTTTGACTCTCTAAGTTGTTCTTCTAGCATATTTGTTTTGCTTCCGCTTCGATCTACTTGGGTGTGCTACTTGTGTGTGCAGGGCTCATTACCTTGCTTGTGATCATCTACAAAGGCCACTCACCAAGTTTGGTTCGTGCTAGAAGTCAAGAGGTGCTTGAAGCTATTTTTGCAGGTGCTCTGTGCTACACCGGTCTGACCGGTGAGGTGCACCGGTCTGACCGGTGCCTCCTGTGAAGTCCAGTGCTTGACCGGTCTGACCGGTCATCACCACCGGTCTGACCGGTGGAACACTGTCAGCTCAAGTGATCGGGGAAGAAGAGTTTAATTTGGTCGTCACGCCTATTCACCCCCCCCTCTAGGCGACATCAAGGACCTTTCACAACCTGATCTCCTGGTCGTCCAAGCGACAGCCGGTTGTCTCTCGCTCGAGTGCTGAGGCGGAGTACCGGGCTGTTGCTAACGGCGTGGCTGAGGCGTCCTGGCTCCGACAGCTCTTGGCTGAGCTTCACAGCCCGCTCGCCAAGAGCACGCTCGTCTACTGCGACAACGTCAGCGCCGTGTACCTCTCCACCAACCCGGTTCAGCATCAGCGGACGAAGCATGTGGAGATTGACTTGCACTTCGTTCGTGACCGGGTGGCTATCGGAGATGTTCGGTTTCTCCGTGTACCGACCACCTCCCAATTCGCTGACATCTTCACCAAGGGTCTTCCTTCCTCAACCTTCTCGGAGTTCCGGTCCAGCCTCAACGTAGCCAGTGGCTAGTTGTGGCTGCGGGGGGCCTTGTGTGTGAGTTTCTTTCTTTGTTGGCCAGTCTTGTACACCGCTGCGCCGGTAGTCCAGACTGCGGGGGGGTGTTAGTGTATATATGTGTGAGTGGCCCATATGGCCTGTGTACAGCCCATAGAGGCCCATGTATAGCTAACTCTATATACCCACCCTTCTAGAGTTGGAGGAATACACAGGAAATTATTCCCCAAACAATGTCCATTGACCTAGTTACTAATAGTTTGTGGAAAATGTGACACAATATCAGTTTCATGGGTCACTCGGATTGTTCTAGGGACTTGAGCACAAAATCCTAGAGACATATATTTCCTTTGATCTGAAATATATGTCCATCTATTAAATCCTAGAAGTATACAAACTCATATATGAAATTACACTACATGGATAAAGTGGTTCGGTAACAAATGGGCAGCAGCCGAGCACAAGCTATGATTATTATAGCAGTGATGCACAATCTCTAATATAAACAATTTAGGAAAACAGATACATGTGCTGCACACATATGTGTAGTCATTAGAGAGAGGGAAATGGATAGATCTCATGAAATCAGAGAAAAGGCATGATGGAAATTAAGCAATCAAATGAATATAAAAAGGTGGAACTTAGCATGGACCATGCTAGAGTCTAGCACGAGTAAGGTATCAGCAAGTTCATGTTGTCCAAGAAGTGCTCAACTTCTTTCTAAATCTGCATAGCACCAGTGAGAAATTAAGACATCTGAACAGAATATAAAGTATGGGATAAAATATGCTGCTCTAAACATGCATTGGAGCCAGCCAATAGTAATCTGCAGATTATTGTGTTATGGGACATGTGAATTCACCAGCGCAGCCAGGTACGAAGTTGTAATCATGCATGCTTCGACAATAATATGCATTGTATATATGAAATTTATTCCATGACTAACAGTTGGTGTTGGTCTGCCTGCAAATCAAAATGCCTAATGTCTGAACAAAGAAATCCTCTGCGCGCTTCTAGCATTTCCATCAAAACTAACCATGGGAGAATCATAGCAAAGTCTAAGAAAATATTTTGTGGTATCCAATGAATTTTGATGCAAGGTGACCCAGCAAGAATTGTTCCAGTTAAAGTTGATGGACATACAGGGGGCAAATTTGGAGAAGCTATGAATGCAGAATACCATGTCACAGGGATGAACCTGTCACAAGATGTTCTGTCACGACATTTCTAAAAAGGGGAAAGAAACAGACAATTCATATACAATGAGGAACAGACCATTCATATAAAATGATTGTAGAAGCATGTGAGGAAGAACCATTGGTTCACATAACAAAAGCAATAACATAACTGGGTTAAATTAAGCTAAATATTTGAGGAAGCATCACCTTGCAAAAATAGGGCTATTTAAGGACCATGATATTATAGGTAAGCATGAATCATTCTTAGGCTGCCCACTTGCTATCGCATGTAGTATTATCACAATTGTAGAGGGAAGGGAAAAGAAAAAAAAACGTTACAGGGACCAAGGGAACAAGCAGCAAGGGCTGTGAGAACACACACACACAAAGAGAAAAGATTCTAGTTATGAAGTGGAGGATCAGCAAACCTGTATGCGTATTTCCTTGAAGTTCTTCACTGGTTCCAGCTCCAGCTTACAAACAGGATAATCTGCAACTGAAAGTCTGCATTTATTGATAGGTTTCATCATGTGCACAGCTGCCTACTGATACAGAAATTTATCTCCATCCATCATCACTTAAGAGAATCAAATCCGCCGTGACCCATAAGACTGCACGGTATTATTTGCACTAAACTACCTATCACAAGTCACAGTTCTGCAACAGTTAACATTGGTGAACAACTGAACATACACTCTAACAAGGGAAGTAACAAGTGTTGGTTAAAAATATGTCTGAAGCCTCAATCATTATTACTATCCAACTTGATTGCCATTTCAGGCTTTCAGCTACTTGGTCATCTAAGGCAAATTTCAGCATAAGACTTGACCATATGTTCTATGATAGGCTAGCTATATGGGACAAGTACTGAAAGAAAACTCTAATTTTGATTTTGTATACAAGAAATTTTTTTGCTTCATGCCTTATGTCATACTAACATACGGTGGTTACCAGATTACCTCTTCTGCAACAAACTGCTTAACTGATTGTAGATAGTTTATCTCATCATATCCCTGTTACCAGCATTTAAGGTGAAGATAGCAGCTCCAGGATGATTCCGCCTCCCTAGCAACTGCATTTAACAGGGAAAGTATTCAGGGGCAAACCATGGTCAGAATCAGGACTTGCAAGTTGCAACTAACTATCTCAGTACAGGAGAATAAACTTATTGGGCATCAAAAAAGTTAATTACCATGAGATATATCTATGTAGAGTATGATCCACGTGATCCAACTTTATCAATTAATAGAAACTAATGGATAAACAGAGGAGGAGGTCGAGAGGGTCCTGCAGATGTGCTTACCGGCAGCGAGGATGCGATGCAGTAGCTGGCGCGGAGGCGATGCTCCAGCCCGAAATGGAGGCGGCCGATGATGTTGGTTGGCACGGGATCCACGACACGGCGGCACTCAGGTGGATCTCCGGCCGCAGAGGAGAGTGGATCGCCGGCGGCAGGGGACAGTAGAGGAGACAGCGGGGGCGCGAGAGGGAGGCGAGAGCGGGGGCGCGGGAGGGAGGCGAGGCGAGGGTGGTTTGGTGGGGGGCGGCGGCGGCGGCGGCGCGGGAGAGAGGCGAAGGCGGCTCGTTGGCGCCGTGCGAAGAAGATGGGGGATGCGGCGTGCGGAAAGAGAGAGGACGTGCGGTGTTGCGGGGGTGGACGGCGAAGGGCAGGGCACGGCGGACGGGGGAGGGCACGGCGAAGGGCGGTCAACAGAGGCGTGGATGGCGGCGACGTGAGGGCCCGAGGATGGCGGCGACGCGGAGATGGGATCGGCGGAGCGGACGATGCACGGCAGGTGGCGGCAGACGGCGAAGGGCGGCGCACGGCGGACGGCAGAGGGCACGACGTAGGGCGGTGAGGCGTGGATGGCGGCGACATGAGGGCTCGAGGATGGCGTGGATGGCGGCGCACTGGATTGGATTGGGAGGGAGGGAGGCGCGGGATTCGTTGAAGAGCGGAGGACGGTGGGACCATAGGGAGGCACGGGGCGAAGCGTAGGCGCGGGCGGACGCACGCGGACGCATGGGAGAGCGGAAAAAAGTAGGAACAGATTTTTGTCTTCACTTCATTCTTTTTAGGAGTAGAGATATGAAAAAAGATCAACAGCTGCACCTACTTAATTCCCATAACACTTGATTGGTACATACGTACGTACATCGCTGTCACTAAAGAAAACATTACCAAGAGAAAGCACAGATGTTGCTTTCGCACCATCAATAAGACAGGATTTTCCTGATTGCATTGCAGTTTCGAGATTGATTGACGCCGAACGAATAAAAATAACATTATGCGTCTATATCAAGAAATAATTTGACCGCGATGTCTACCGAGTAGGCAGCAGGTCACCACATCTAGTAGACCACGAGAGTTTTCCCCTTGTCAATGACACACTCCATTAGTTTGTGTCTGTTAATTAATTCAGTGTTAAGCAGGGCTGCAGGGCCCAGCAAAAAGATATCACGCTTTCTATAGTACTGTCCAATCGGCCTAGCATGTGTCCTCCAACGCAAGAGCAATACCATATCTTGTGAAAGCGAGATATCATGAGAGATCAATAGCTTATTTTCTTCTCCGGGTTATTTTCTTTTAATTTCTTTTTCCCAGACTATGTGTGTGTTGTGTTGTGTATGGTGTTAATTTTATACTAGCAGAGTGAATGTAGAATCTGCAATAAGGCTCTGCTAGGTATAGGTAGGTTGGATTCGGTTTTCAGACAGTGAAATCAGGCACGCGCGTCAGCAGAGAACGGGCCCACCCAGACCGTTCTGCCTCGGAAAAGCTAAGCAGAATGTCAAAAATGTCATGCATGGGAGTCGAAGATTGATAGCTCTGCAAATCATGCACTTCTTCTCCGGTTTCTATATACACACGCACACACAAATGAATATCTGGCTCAATTGTTTCTCTCTTTCTTTTAACCATGGATCGACTTGTAGAGGAGCTGTCAACGGATTGTGGTGGAGTAGTCGGCAGGTCCGAAAGGTTTGAGCCTCTTGCTTACTACTTCTCTGCTTTTAAAAAAAACAAAGAATAGTTCTCTGCGTATTATTACAAGGACCCTGCTAACGTTGTACTCCTACTTTTTAAGCTTGCCGTACAGCCATCTCTTTTCTGAAAACTTTAACGGTCTGTTGTGATCTCATTTTCCTTTCTAGCTACTGTTGCTGTTGTCCTTTCTTCACGTGGAGGATGTTGTGCTCTTGGATAAATTACAATAGGCTGGGAAGAAGTCGATCATTACCTTAGAGCATCTCTAACCGCTTATATATGTAAAACTGAATACCTAAAAATATTTTTAGATATATAGGAGAGAGAAAAATTTAGGTACTTCAAAGTTGCCTTTAAGGCTTCAACAACATATCTAAAACTGAATGCCTACATTGCATCCAAAGACTAATTCGCAAGTGAAATCTTTTTTCGAGGTTGATCCGCAAAAACTCCTCTCCTTGTCCTCTTCCTCCCACGTTGTCCTTCCCTGCTAGTTCAGCTCCTCCCAACACCACCGCCTCCTCACGTTGCCGCCTCCTCCTCCCAGCACCACCGCCTCCTCATGTCTCCTCCTCCCCATCTCCTTGTGCCACCGCCTCCCTACATCCCCATGTCCTCACGCATGGCCCGCCGCCTACCCCACCTCTCCTCGATCTTCCCCATGGATGGTAGCAACGGAGGATAAGGAGGAGGCGGGGGGTCATGACGCGCACGAGGAAAACGAATCAGCGGCGGAGAGGCTCTTATTACAATGTTTTTGCTTATTTTCTAAAGTAGAATAATAGTGATAATCCTCGCGCTGTAATTCCCATATGATCTTCACGCTGTAATTCCTTGCCATAATGTGCATTGTTGTGAAGATACCCAACGTGAGTGAAGGTAACGCGTGCATTTGCATCATAATAATGGCAGTTGCCACTCGGTTCGTTTTATTTTTATTTTTTGTTATAATGGCTATTGAATGAAGCTGTCTTAGTGATATAGTGATAAGACCATAAGAGTACTCCATAGGTTTTGATACTCTTCAATGAGATTGAATTTTGAAGGAGACACACTCTATATATTTTTAAAAATGATTGACATGATCTAAGGAGTCAGTTTTAATAATGATGCAAACTTAGTCCAAACTCACTACATGTTGTTCCAGTTCGTAAGCCTATCTAGTCAACAAAGACTTCATGTGTTCCACATCTTTTTTTTCTTAACGACAAAGTTTTACATCCATTTTGGTTGAGCTAAAATATTTTGGATGGGTAGCAATGTTTGACCAATTCTAGTAGAGACAACATGGTTATTTAAAGAGCGCCCCATGGGGGGCACATACCCCACTTAGATGCTAGATTTCTAAGGACAAACTCACCTGACTCTGTGGAAAAGTGAGCTACAGTCCAATTGAAAACTAAAAAGTTTTCCAACCGAGACTAAAGGTTTTGTGCAAGAAAGTTATTTCAAAATTTTTGGATCAAAGTTCGGCAGTCCTTGTTAGCTACAGTCCCAATTGAAAACTAAAAAGTTTCCCAATCGAGACTAAAGGTTTTGTGCAAGAAAGTTATTTCAAAAATTTTGGATCAAAGTTCTTGGCAGTCCTTGCTAATTTGTTTGAATTATGAATTCCACTATTTTCTTTTATATATTTTTATTTCAACTCCGTTTAATTCGCTCTCACAGGGAGTTGAATCTGGGGCTGTTGGGTGCTACTCAGGTGCTCTAACAATTATGCTAGAGGTTCTTTCACAATTCAATATTATATTAATAAAGGAGGACAGTTTTGCGCCGGGAGAGCCTCCTTAGACAATCTCAATGTTGAGTTTCATGAGTTTTTATTGTCCTCGCAAAAAATATAATTTCATTGAATTTCTTGAACTAAAAAATATTTTTTTCATTGAATTTCTTGAACACATTTCAAAGAATCATGTTCGCTCTCATCATGGCTTTGGGCTAATTCGAACTTGGCCCATCTCTCTTTCGGCTCCGGCCTGCGTAGTATCTTTGTCTCTTTGGGCCAAGTCGCCCACTAACTAGAGGTGTGTGTGAGCGCATCTCAGAATAGTTTTTTATGAACACCAAATTTTGGTCTACAAACTCGCACTACAGGATTTTATAATTTACGAATCTATCTATCATGATTAATAACGGAGAGTTTCATACATTCCACATTTTTTTTCTTTTTTTTGGCTGGTATATATATTTATCTGCCTGATGCAGTGAGTTTCGTCTTACAGCTTAATTATCTTTGAAATTTTTACTTCACTTGTTCGACAAAAATAAACTTTTATAAAATATGGGATCATGGGAGATTATCTGAAAATAATTAAAGAAAGAGTGTGTATAATTAAACACAGACGATCACTGAAATACTGAGCAACTGCCTGTGGATAGAATGAAAGCACTTGAAACAGACCAAAGTTGACGTCTTTACGGAGCCAACAAGCACGCGGAGGAGCTTCTTGCTACCCCTCTGCGTAGGCCGGTCAGACCGCTATGGTAGGCCGGTCAGACCGGTCCCGCCGGGAGATTTGACGAGAAGACCAACGAACGCTCGTCCGAGAGGGACCCCGTCGGGGCAAGCGCACCTTAGGTTGTCCTAGGCTCGGCAGGCCAGCTAGGACGTCCTCAAACGCCATGGAGACGAGAGAAGAACAGTATGATAGGTTGGAAAAGTAAGGAAAGGAGGAAGGAAGGTAAAAAAATGATAAAAGATAAAATTGATAGATTCGATTGTGGATGCTTTCAATCGGTCATGGCCCTTTATATTTATAGGGAGGGGAGGTCTTGCCCCATTAGGAATCGAAACCCTTACAAAACCATGTCAAAATACAACTCCTAACTCGTATTTGGCAGGGCAGGGCGGTCTAACCGCCCTAGGGACGCGGTCTAACCGCGTGCCCGGCGTGCAGATCTTCCGGAGGCCTTATCTCTCATCCGGACTCCGATTTGAACATTCCACATATGAATCTTGATCTACTCGACGATACCTATCCAATGGTGAAGTTCAAATTGCCTTTTGAAGACTTTGGCAAGGGCGGTCTAACCGGGTTGGTGGGGCGGTCTAACCTCCCTGCCTAGACCTGCCAATTTTGGGTGTCAACATATGTCCCCCTGTTTTCTAGCAAAGTATACGTGCTAGAAAACATTCTGAATGTACAAAATAATCTAAAGATGATGATAAATAACACATCGCCCATGTGATGGTCTCTAGATCCTTTATGATGTCATTGTAGCCGAAACAAAATCCTAATAAATACAACATGTATGAAACTACTATTTCGGCCTCTAAACAGCATATCTGAAGTCCTGATGTGGCCATGGTGGCCAACCATAGCTTCTTGGTGTGTCACAAGCATAATATTGATAATTGCAAAAATAAGACCAAGGATTATACCAAAGCCATGAATTGAAATTGTTTATACCTGAATAAACATTCTATGGCACATGTATTGATGGAACGAATGATGAAGACCAATGTGATGACCGTCGACACTTCTTTACTCTTGGTGATGAAGAATTACTATTTTGATCATCTCCTAACTGATTTCTTTTCTTTTGCTCGGCTATCTTCTGATACTTATGCAACAACTCAGCAAAGCTTGGCTTGTTCCTCATCACCTTGATATTTGGGGAGATACTCTCGACTCTACCAGAATTTCTGGCGAGACCGGTCAGACCGGTTGGTTCACCGGTTAGACCGGTGCCTTGAGGACCGGCCACTTTGAGATCATTTTGCCCCCCAGCCGAACATGATTGTTGTTCAACTATATTATTTGTGACATATTTATCATTGAGGACAATTTGATCAGTAGATCGAGCCGATGATTTTTCAATAATCGGCTTTTCTATGTCTAGTGTCAAATCTGAATTTTTATTTAATCTACCGTCTTTTTTGACACGATAGACTTGTTTGATCACCTTTCGCTTATTTTTCTGTGTTGACCAATTCTTTTGATCAAAATGGTCATTATGCATAGGTGATGACTCATTAATTACCGACTTTCTATGATTAATACAATTAGGACATAAGTAACTATGAGAAGACGGCATATACGAATTATAATACCAAGGAGAATAAGAATAATGCATATTAAAGTAAGGTTCTCATGGCGTAGGCATTGATGATCCATATGGAGGAAACGGCATTGATTTGTGAGAGTTACTCCATTGCCGATTCTCGTTACGGAACTTCTCTCTAGGAGAAGATTTTGGGTGTTTAGAATTTCTAGACCGACTAGCACCATTGACATTATTTTGTCTTTGAGACTTAGCCAGAATTTTTTCATTGAGCTTCGGCTTTTCTCTTTGATGCTTACGGCCTTTAGATTCAATTTTTGTTCCAAACACCAATCTTAGGCATTTTGGGTTTAACCATCTTTAATTTGGATTTATTTTGCAAAACTTTAGAAGAGACGGTTAAACCGGCTCGAGAAGCGGTCAGACCGGTTATGACACAACCGGCACCTTTGCCTTTGTTTTGTTGCCCCCGAGCGTACTAGGGGAATTCGGGTCAACAATTTCGACTAGAGACGGCCGACTTGTTTTTTGACCAACAACATCACAAGTTGGCAAAACTATGCAAGGATCAACAATATCATTGGTCGGCTTTTCAATAACCGACTCTAGATTAAAAGGAATCAGATCTACATTATTCTTCTTATTAAGTAATTCATCCACAAATGCAAGTAAACCACTTATAAGATTAGCAAAGGACTTACGATGCCTCGGTAGATCATACATCCTCAACTCGTCGATGACAGCTATATTCATCATGATGACGCCTCGTTCTGCAACCTGATAACAGTAAGGAAGTATTTCTTCGTGGATGTCCTTGCGTAGATCTTCAGGTAATCCTTCAAGTGCCATCAAATTGCTGGAGCTTGATAGATCGGCCATGATAGCCAGATTTCTCGTTCCCCAGCGGAGTCGCCAATTTGTTGACGCCTTTACGGAGCCCACAAGCACGCGGAGGAGCTCCTTGCTACCCCTCTGCGTAGGGCGGTCAGACCGCTATGGTAGGCCGGTCAAACCGGTCCCGCCGGGAGATTCGACGAGAAGACCAACAAACGCTCGTCCAGGAGGGACCCCGTCGGGGCAAGCGCACCTTGGGTTGTCCTAGGCTCGACAGGCCAGCTAGGACGTCCTCAAACGCCATGGAGACAAGAGAAGAACAGCATGATAGGTTGAAAAAGTAAGGGAACGAGGAAGAAAGGTAAAAAAACGATAAAAGATAAAATTGATAGATTCGATTGTGGATGCTTTCAATCGGCCATGGCCCTTTATATTTATAGGGAGGGGAGGTCTTGCCCTATTAGGAGTCGAAACCCTTACAAAACCATGTCAAAATACAGGGCGGTCTAACCGCCCTAGGGACGCGGTCTAACCGCGTGCCCGGCGTGCAGATTTTCCGGAGGCCTTATCTCTCTCATCCGGACTCCGATTTGGACGTTCCACATATGAATCTTGATCTACTCGACGAGACCTATCCAATGGTGAAGTCCAAATTGCCTTTTGAAGACTTTGGCAAGGGCGGTCTAACTGGGTTGGTGGGGCGGTCTAACCTCCCTGCCCAGACATGCCAATTTTGGGTGTCAACACGTATACAATCCCAGTCCAAATACAGATTATAGATACAAATTTTTTGACCGAAGATTGTAGATACAAATAACACAAATAACATTCAACATGAAGAAGCGAAACTAAATTACGACAACACTGAATGATCGACGTACGGCGGAGTCCTCGTCACTCGTCAGTAACCTAATGAAACAGCAACACGGGAACACACACTCTGCAAGGGCACTGGCACTCCAAGATTCAAACGACACAATGCTAAATACTGCAGTTGCTCAAACGAGACCGGCTGCCAGCGCCAGCGCGACGGCCGTCAGGACGACGACGACGGCGTGCGCGGCGGAGGACGCCGCGGCGGCGGCGGAGTGCTGGTGCTGCACGGGCGACGCGGCCCCCGCCGCTGGAGCCGGCGACAGCACCCACGGCGACCACGGCCCCGGCGCGGCGGCGGGGAGGACGTTGATCATGAGGCGCTCCCCCATGGCGCAGCGTTCCGGGTCGGCGCTGGCGAAGTAGGCCTCGCCGGGCGCGTCGAGGACGAAAAGCGTGGTGCCGTCGTGCGGCGCGGAGTCCGGGGCGGTCTCGTTGCAGTGGTAGTACCCCGCCTTGCTCACCATGATCGCCGAGTCGTTCTTGTACACAAACTCTACCGGAACGAAGTAAAGGAGAGAGATCAGCAACAAGAAGAGATCAAACCATATGGTGGAATGATGAGTTCGCGAAATGCTAATAAGGAGCAGGGAATTGTTGATTGGCTATTAATTGAGCGTGAAACGAAGGCGGTTACCGATGGAGTCGTCGACGTAGAAGGTGATGCTGGCGGCCCAGTCGGCGTAGTACCGCTCCTTGACCTCCGGCGGCGGCACACGCCACCCGTCCGCCCCGCCGACTATATACGGCGTCCCTTTCGCCGCCACCTGGAGGCAGACGGCGAGAACGAGGACTCCGGCGAGGAAGAGGAGACAGCGGGACGTCGCCGCCGCAGCAGCCATGGCCAACGACGCGCGGCGGTGCTCCGGAGGTTTCTCTCGGGCTCTGGCGATCGGATCTTCGAACAAGAAGAAGAAGAGAAGACAAACTGGAGAGGACGAGACGCTAGGGAGGGTAGGTGCTTGATATATAAGGGAACGCCGCGCCGGTGGCAACGACAGGGAGGGGAGCGTCGCCGTGCGTGGCCTCGAACCGGCGCCCGTTGCCGATGGGCGGTTGCGTCAACTCGCGCGGACGACGAGAGGGAGTGGGAGAACGTGGTGAGCGGCGGCAGTTCCAACTTCCAAACTTGGCGGCAACTCCTACGACTACGAGAAATGAAATAGAAGTTCCGTGATTCAGGCCCAAAAAGGCCCATGTATTCTTCAATCTGGTAGGGATACCAACTTGGTCATCAAATCTTAAAGGAATGGAAAAGCACATACACGAAATTGGTCTCCGAGAAAATGGCGAATTGCCATCCAACATACATACGTGCCTGCATTTGGTAACATACAGATGAGCTGCTAACTGTTCCTCATCAAGGTAAAACAAACAGCTTAAACTAAAGCTACAGAGAAAACACATGAAACATCTTCAAAATAGCAGCAAGGGTAACTACATCTCTGCTGATTCAAGCACCAGTCGTTCATTATTTGGTTGTTACAGATCACTACGTTTCAGCTCGTAAAGGCTCAAGCTTACATGCTCCTAAATCCTAACCGGCTTCTCCAACCCCATGGCCGGGGCAGAGAAGCAGAGTTGGCAATGGCGTGCGTAGCCCGTGAACAGTTGCAGATAACTGGTTCCTCGATGTCTCTGAGCTTGTTCAGAAGAGTAAAACTAGTCCTTCACAGAGCTCAATATGCCTTCTCCAGAAGATAGAAACAAAAACAGGCATACTTTGCCTGAGTATCTATGCAAACCATTCGCCAGTTTCATGCTATCATATCTGAATCAATCTGCTCGAGATTTGGAAATATTTTCTTCAATGTGGATGAGTAATTTGGTGTTTTTGCCTGCAAAAATGACAAAAGGAATTTGTACATCAGAAAGTGAGGGAATAATTTTGTCATGGACTCTGCTAATTGATCATCATAAAAACAGGATCATGGCATTAATTAAGCTCAAACACAACTATTTGATTATGTTAACATACGAAAGACATTCTCCATATTCAATGGGGCAAGAAAGTTTTAGTACATATAGCTTCCCACACTCAACAATGCACATGCTGTTATCTTCGTATTTCGTTAATACACTTCATGTGAAATTTTGAAATTGCACAACACTTTTTTTTAACGACACAACCAATGGAAATGGAAGCCATCAAGGTTGCAACTTTATAAGTCGCCCAATTCAGCAGAGGGTAGATACTAAATACCAATGTTCCACCTTAGCCAAAGTTAAAAAAGGTTTCGTAGCTCATTCAGGATGATGGAACTAGTAACATGTTTTGTAATTCATTAACAGTTATATTAACGTGGATATTGCACAGTATCACTGAATTTTGCAAATGCTCCTCAAGGATTCAAAAAATCAAGCTGTGTTTTCGACAATACAGACCAAAATGATTGATTTTTCTTTTTGAAAACTCGAAAATGTTTAATTTCGTGAAAAGTTTGGACAGAGTATCAACAAAAGGACACGGGCACAGCAATCTCCAATGAGAAAGATACAGATAGCAACAATAAAGGACACAGTAATTGATGATAATTACACAGGGATATGTTAAGGTCATGGTAAAAAATGGCGCCCTTTCTGATTTATAAGAGCATTCAATGAATAAGTATACAATGTGTGAAATACTTACACAGGGATTTCGCTCAAGATATATGGTTGTCAACTTCTCCCGTGAACCAGCCAAAGCAACCTCTATCCCGTCAAGTGATGGTATTTGGTTATCATTCAACCACAGGTCCTCCAACCTGTATAGAAAGTTGGGATGATAAGTTGATAACAGAAGAGTCAGAGGAAGCCAATTTATTCTGCTGTTTATCTTTGTACTTTCTCAGAATCCGGTGCTGAAAATGAGAAGCTCAATCATGTGGCATCATGTTACCTGGTTAAGGTTTCAATATTTTCTATAGCAGTTAGCTTGTTAGATGAAACATCCAAAACACGGAGGTTCTGCAAGGTAGAGAGGCCTTCCATCTTTTGAATGCCATTATGGCTGAGATACAGCTCCTCTAATGCAACACATTCCTGAATTGCAAAACAGATATATTAACAAGCATCAATTGGAACAGGCAAACAGGAAATGTTATAGTAGAGTACCTGAAACCCATCCATTGAAGTTAGCCTGTTGCTTTGCAAACTTATTTTCTTGATCAGTTTCAAACCACACAAATTGACAGTTCGAATTCGATTTCTTCCCAGCCATAGCTCTTGTAGATTTGTCAAGGTTCCAAGATTTTCCATCACCTGAAATAAGATGAGCATGTAAGGGTGTAGGAAATTAGAGGATCTAAACAAATTTCGTACAGCATATGTCATCAGACATTGCTTGGTTCACTGGCCAAAGGACCTAAATTTCCATAAAACAACATGGAAGCACTCAGGTATGATTGTATGAATAGCGAGAGTCAAGTAAAATTTACTCTACAGAACTTACCCTTAATGCATTGCTACCAAGTTCAAGAATTTCCAATGCATGGAAGTGTTCAAGTTCTTCCATCTTTGGAACTTCATTCTTTGAAACATAAAGTTCCTTCAGTGTGCTGGAAACCTTTGACAGCCCAGTCAAGGAAGATATCTCATTGAAAGACACATCGAAAATCAGAAGGCCCTTGAAGATGCTTGCATCAGGAATCTTTGTAAGTTTGTTATCTCTAAGGACCAATTCCTGGAATATGAAATGGGAGTTAGGTAGCATTATAAAAATACTTCCTTATTTCTAATATGAATCCAATGATTTTTACAGAACGCATTAAAAATTAAAGCATCAATAAAGTTGGAGCAGAAACAAAGAAGTTCATCAATAAAACAAAAGGGAGAAAGGCACGTAAAGCCTATATGCACTGTTTTCAGCACTACGGTTCTCAAGCTTACTGAAGGAAAGGGTGGTGTACCAACCATGGTTCACACTACCGTTGGTAACCGGCCGGTATACCGCGGTAACCGGTCATACCGGTCCGGACCGGTAGCGGTACCGGCCGGTTACCAACCGGTGGGATTCAAAATTTTTAAATTTGAATTCAAAAAATTGAAAAATGAAAGAAAAATCCTAAAAATACTTCAAGGTGCATAGAATCTAATGGTGTCAAATTTTTTTCAAATATTAGTTCGTTAAGTATTTTTTGCGGGCATTAGAAGTTCAACCAAAAAAGAAAAAGAACAAAAATTCAGTCGGTTGAACTTCTAATGCCCGCAAAAAATACTAAATGCACTAATATTTGAAAAAATTTGACACCATTAGATTCTACACACCTTGAAATATTTTTAGGATTTTTTCTTTTATTTTTCAATTTTTTAATTCAAATTTGAAAAAATACCAGATTCTTCATTGATTCGGTAATTTGTGTTTACCAACCGGTAACTGTCGCAACCGGACCGGTATACCGATATTACCGACCGGTATACCAGTCTCTACCGAATGAATAGCGTGGTTTGCTTGAGAATTTGAGTTTGAGCGGTAATTAGCGGTTACCGCGGTATACCGAACGGTATACCGTTACCGGTCCACGGCGGTAGCGCCGGACCGGTCGGTAATTAAAACCCTGGTACCAACTCTGCCCATGGCAAGTCTTTACTTCATAGTGAAAACTTATGCCTACAAGCTTCTAAAAGCAAATGCTTGGGATCATGTTGTGGAAGTATCAGGATAGTATAACAATGCATTCAACTGTTATTGGGTCCTCAAGTAAGCATAAGAAATACTCCATATAGTTGTCAGCACATCTGCAAAATTTCATGCAGTGTGCCCAAATTTAGTCTTTGATAGATCTGCTTGTTCTGTAAGGATACAGCTAAAATTGTATGCATAAACACCAATATGGCTGCTTGTTCTTACACTGATTGAGCCAAGTTGCTCAATAGTACAATCGATCACCTAATAATACCAATTGCCTAACTTGATAACTAATACTAATGTGGGCGGCATGGCTCAGTGATGGGAATGAGACTACAGGAGCACTAAAATTTGCACACAGGTTTCATAAAATTTCTATTTCTCATAACACTATAACCATACACAAACCCTCTCATTTCCCTCAATATGAATAGGATACAATGCATTTAATTTTGGCCCATTTAAATCAAGTAATATTAACAATAAATGATAAATGAATAGTTATTGATCACACTACCAAGTATCATGTAAATTTTGCTTTCCTCGATAACACAGATTGGCAGTCATCATACGAAAATGATGATATATATTTTAGAAAAAGAAATTGCAAGAATAGCAACACAAGCATCTAATAGCCGGAACTGAACATCTAGGTTCGGATCGACCCAACAAAATCCTCGCAATCACAACATTTTCTCATGGCAGTAATCACCTGCAATCCGGCAATTGCATCCCAGGACGAGAGCGGCGCGACGGCCTCGTCGTCGAGGAGATTCTGGCGGAAGGAGATCTTGCGGAGACCAGCGAGTCCGCCGATGCGTGGGTCGACGGAGGTGAGGCGGTTGGCGGTGAGGTCGACCTCCTCCAGCGTGGGCGGGATCTCCACCTCGCTCAGATCGTGCAGCTGGTAGCTCGTCAGGTCGAGGCACAGCACTGGCCCCTCCTGCTCCTCCGTCTCCATCTTGGCCTCCGCCTCACCGATGGCAGCCGCGGCCTGCGGATCGCCGGCACCCTCGCCGGAGGCCATGGGGGTCGCGGGGAGAGCGCGGATTCAAGTTTTTCGAGAAGCTTCTGGAAGAAGCTCCGGCGGGGTGAAGACAGGAGGAGGGGAATATACCAACTGGGGGTTTCGCAGGCGAAGAGAATAGATTTTTTTTTTTTTTTGAGATAATGGAGAAGAGAATGATTCTCTAGTAGTACACCAGGCCGAATGATATTCGTGCCCATTAATTGGGCTGACAATACCACCAATGGGCCCAATTAAAAGATACTTTAGGCCCATCTAAGTAATGTCCTCAAATCGCAAGGTCCAAAACCCTAAAAACCCGAAAGGCATCGCCGTCGCCGGTCGCCGCCGCTCCTCCGCCGCGAGCTCATCATCGTTCCCCTCCACGTCCCCGGCAAGCCATGGCGTCGCGCCTCCGCTCCTTCGCCCGCCCCGCCGCCGCGGTCTTCCTCCGCTCCGCAGCTAGCCGGAGCCCCGCCGCTTCCCTCCCCCGCTCCCTCGCTCCCGTCCCCAGGTAACGGATGTCTTCCATTTTCAGTTTTTACACCACGGCCTGGGAGAATGTCTCCAGATTAGGCGCCGGTTTAGCTGGGTTTCATGTGGTGCAGGGCTCCGGCCGTGGTGCGGCAGATGGCGCTGGCGCGGTCGCTGCAGCCTCTGCACAGCGCGGTCTCGGCGGCGCGGTTGACGTCGCGGCTGGGGGCGGAGGTGGCCCGGGCCGTGTCCCAGGGTACGCTCTGCAGCTCATACCCGGGAGTCTGAGTCTGTTTCAGTCTTCTAATCTGTGCAACGCTTCAGTGAGTTGTGGCTGCCCAATTGCTTGCTTGATTGCTTGTTTATTGTTGTTTGTGTTGTCTGTCTCGATTTAGGGTGATTTGCTGCGTGAGATCCATATCTCTTTTCTTCATTTCAGCCTTATATGGAAATTTCCTGGCTGAAAATTTTGCTGTATTATGAACAAAATCATTAGTGTAGCACATGGTGACATGGAAGAGATAAATACTTATCTCGAAGTGCATTTGCAGTTCATGTGGTTTCATAGCTGGACATTAGCATTAAGCTTATTTATAGTTTATATGATATGTTATTGTGAAAGAACACTGACTAATACAATATTACTAGGCAAACCCCATACACAGTTTGATAATGGTATTAGCAAACTAACCGGATGTTTTATGTGCTAAGGATGGGTGTAAGTGCTTAAAATGGAATGAGGCACTTGGGCTACAATCAAATGGCATGCCTTTAGATGTGCAGGGCACTGCATATAGGTTTGACAGAGTTTAAGATAGCATATTTTTTTGACAAATGTAAAGCCAAATTGCCATGGACTGAAAATTTTCAGATGAAACCTGTTATGGCTCTTGGGTTTTTACTTTCCAAATATAGTTCACCCATAATTTTTATTTCGGAATGGGTAGAGGAAGGTTGGCTTGAGTTGCTGGCCACTATTTTAGTTACCGATTGCCCTGGTGCTATATGTCAATGTAGGTTGTAACAGGACTGAAAAAATGAGCTTGAGAAATTATGCGAACAAGCTTGATAAACTGTGTCTTCATGATCCTACATCATAAAAAACATTATGCCCGTTAAAATAGACAATAAAATGAAATTGTTGTGTGCTAACAGTTTTGTCGATGCCATAAAAAATTCCTCATTTAGCATATTAACCTTCTCAGTTTTGGTTAGAGTGGTGACTTATTATTCTGGATCCATTTAGGTTATTCCTTTAATTTCCATTCTTTAAAATCCCCCCACCCCCTGGGCCACCGCGCCACACAAACACAGTTTTGAATTACACCATTGGTTTAACTTTGGTCCCCCCCCCAAAGTTCTAGGTGGCCCCATTTTTGTAACCCCGAGCCCATGTTTTTGCCTAAGGTGACGACAATAGTTGACATCTCACCCTGCACAGCTTGCTCCATCAGCAGTTTCCCATTTTGTCATGCCCTTTACAAAAAAATGGACCATCACTGCCCATGTGCCTTACTGTTCGCATGATCTGAAGTCCTGAGCAACACCAACCGACTGCCACCCATTTCCAACTGTCATTGCTAGGCACCTATTAAATTTCTTGAGCATCTCGAATTCATGTGTTTTGTCCTTTTTTTTTTTGGTCTCGTGAGTTGTTTTGTTGAATATTGGACTTCGTTTTATCTGGGTGGGTTCAATTTTCCGGTTCTCTCTGAATTTCTTGGTCACAACTTCTACAGGTTTGGATTGATAAATACACAGCTCAACCATATAAAGGATCTCTTTTGCCAACTTGTATGATCAAAATGGTTATTAAGCCATAAAATCTACAATAATGGTCTAATAGAAAATATTAATTATTATACCAAATGAACCATGAATTAGACCTTAGCTTAGATCACCCAGTAATATTACCATTGTTAATGCATTTTATTTTATATATAGTTTGTCCCCTTTTTCTGGTGGTTCTAACCTACTCCAACTTGCTTGGCTCAAAAGAGGCTGTCTTTTGTTGTTACAACATGGACATTACATTGCCTACATTATCTAGGCTATAATTGCAACTACATAGTACTTCCTACTAATTTGGCAAGTCAAATTGGTTATCAATTAAATTTTGCTTGGATGTAGGCATGTAATATATATAAGTTCTCTCATACTTCTAACTCATGTTACATGTCAAACTGTCACATTTGCTACTGTAGATATGCTATTGTTTAAACTTTAAATCCTAGTTTAAAAAAAAACTTTAGATGCTGCTCTGAAACTTCCATTGTGCGTCAGCCCTATGTTGGCGTGCTTTGCCAAAGTGCTCTCTACTTGAACTCTATCACTCGACTGAAGTCCACAAGCACTTTGTGCTATTTTTTGTGTCCACAAATAATTTTGATGAGCACCTTAAATTTGTCAATCTGATTTTGCATTACCCAAATTAATTTTCTAGAGGGCCATGTTTGTTTGGCAAAAGAGTTAATGAACAATAATGAACATCTGGTTCTTGGTTTCAGAAATTGTACTGGTATATGGGTCCTAACCTCCTACTCTTCCTATAGTTGCTTCACTTAAATTTAAGTCCATTGCTTCCGACTCTTTCCTTTTCATTTTGAACTGCAACTGTTGTCCTTTCTCATAGTGCTGCTTCTCATGTTGTGTGGGCACAGATATATTTAGATGATTTTGCTGTCACAACCTGAAACTTATGTTTTACCTGATTTCTTGCAGAGACGGGTCTCAGTGCCCCTCGATAATGAAAGAAACTGCTCCAGATGGCAGCAGCTGCAGCAGATATTTGCAAGACTTGATTACCTTCAATAATCATTTTGTTAAGTGGTTACCTTATTTATTCAGGAGCACCTACTTTGTGCTATATACTGGCCGTGCACGTTTGATATTGAATCTTAATCAATTTCTGGTAGTTCTTTTGAATTCCATTTGAGCTCAAGGTTTCAGAGAAAATAGTCGCCTTTTGTAAGCGAACTGGTCGAATTGGACCGATTGCTGTTCATCCATCTCAAGAGCTAACCTTGCTGATAGCCATTATCAGTCTTGTAATTTGGTGTCCCTGATTGTTCTTTATGCATGCGGTCTCCATTTGACTCATGGGCTCAGCCGCTTAGGTGAACCTAGTTGAGATCGATACCTGGAGGAAATTTTGTTGCAAATGTTTCAGTTTGTTGCAAGTGTTTTCTTTTCGCCAGAACATACTGAATGAATGATGTAGCAAATGTTGAAGAGTTAGCCTGTTTCCCCTGGAGGTGAGCAATATTTCGGTTTATTTGTTAACAGCTCCATATGGTAAGACAAGTAGTTGTTGGCATGGAATGAGAAGATGAAGCTTTTCACACTCCAAGCTCAAGCCGAAAGAGCTGAAAGCCCTAGGGGATGCTTGGTTGGGACTTGGGAGCCACACCCCGCCTCGCCACGCATGCTCTCGCCATGTTACAGTGGCCTGAGTGTGGCGGACGACGGGAGTCGTGTGGCGGGTGGCAGCGGGCAACCAAGGCCTAACTCCAACAGGCATTGCTACCTGGAAACAAAGCTAAGAAGGGTGTAAAAACAAATACACATGGACCTACACCCTGAACTGGCAAACGTCTTGGCTTGCTGGCTGTTTACACTCAACCAGCGATCGATCTAGTTGGTCACCACCTGATCGTTGCGCACGCCGGCGACGAGCGCCATGCAGCCGGAGCTGCCGGCGGCGAGGGTGCTCTTCTTGGCGCCGCCACCGATGGCTCCCGGCCCATCTCTGACCTTGGGCGACCTTGGCCCCGACCCCGAGAGCCTCCTGAAGATGTCGATCACGGCGTCGGCCTGGAACAGCGCGGGGTGCGTCCTCCCAAAGCCGTTGAACCGGCGGCACACGGCCATGTGCGCCGCCAGCGCCGCTTCCCGGTCGCCGCCGTTCTTGCCGGCCTCCTCGGCCACGGCCTCGGCGCAGAGCCCGCACACCCACCGCCCGGAGAACCGGCGGCGCACCGCGCCGATGTACGCCGGCGTGCACTCCTCCGACATGCCGCAGCACTCGCACCGGGCGTCCTCCACCTCCGCCGCCGCCCGCCCGGCCGCGTCCCGCGGGTCGCTGCCACCGCCGCCGCTTCCTTCGTGGCCGCCGTCCTCCGCTTCCTTGCCGTCGTGGTCGGCGACGCAGCTGCGGAGCTCGTGGCACGACGGCGTCCGCTGCTGCCGCCGGTGCTCGCCGCTGCCGAAGCTGCCAATGATCGTCGCCAACAGCGGCGCCACGGCGGCCGTCATTGCCGGAGCTTCTCCACTGAGCGCCATAGTGGGAACTTCTAACGGTCTTTTCAAGTTCTTGACGTGTTTCGTTTTTAGCGAAGAGGCCTACTACGCCATGGCAACCTATTTATAGAGAGCTTGTAGGGAAGAAAGTGACCTTGATCTCAACTCGTGATCTCAATTGAGGACGAGATTGCAGAAGACGAGGTGCCTCTAACCACCGGATTTTTTTGATACGAGCACACAAGTTGTGGCTGAGGTGCGTCGCGCGTGCTTATCAGTGATCAGCTTATCATTAGGGTCGTGGTGCCTCATGATTGGTGACACGAGTAACATGAACATGAGGGTGTCTTTGTGCCAAATATCTGCTTTAAACCTGGGGTTAGGTTTTGATCTCACGTACGTGATGACGTTTTTGTGTACCTGGGGTCAGGTTGTTGTTTTTCTCTTCTTTTTTTGTAAGGAAAGACTATTGCTAGATTAATTGAAATTTTGTGTCTTTCAATCACCTGATTTTAATTACATATATATTGTGTAGCCTAAAATCGCATTATGCACTAGCAAATGTGTAATTATGTACCTTCCTGAACTTTGAACTGAACTTAGAAATTAGCATTTGGATGATGATTAAACAGGTGAGAGGAGATGCTTAGAGTGATATTTTCTTTCAGACAATCGGCAAGTCCCTTATAAAAAATACGATTTTTTCCTCTTTTTTTATATGTGCGTTTACAAAGAATTGCAAAATACATATGAAATTTAATGGAGTTTTTTATAAATAAAATGCAAGCCATTTTTGTGGTGTTTATTTTCACGTTTTGCAAAGCACCGGCATATATAGGTTAGTGCACAAAATTTACCATGTCTCACCTTTGCCCATTTGTGATCCATGGTGGCATACCGACAGGGTGAAGGCAGGAACGGGGCTGAAAATATTCGGTTCAACATCCTCCTTTCTCATTCACGGTGTCTACAACCTTGAGGGGGTTCGAGCCAGGAATCATGGTGACAGTTGGGGGGCTCGACCCCCCCCCCCCCACACCCCCTTCGATTTGTTACCGTGTTGTGTGTAATAAGAATTACGGAAAAAAATTGTAATATGTTCCCCCTTGCCTCTTCTAACTTTTGTTTGTTGCCTATTTCAGCTTCAAATTAGAGTTAAACTCTTTTTGAATATTCCTCATAACAAAATAAAGTAATTTTGAACAGTGAACTCATCATTATATCTTAATCATTTACTCAAGAAAATATATTGTTTGGTACCTTTTGAGAAATGATATAACAGACGCAAACTTGTGAGAATTTTTAGAGTGCTTAAAATTAGTGAGAGTCGTCGAAATATAACGGTGGAAGTACCAACAAGTATCTAAAGGGAAGTACCAAAAAAAAGTGAAAAAAATATTATACAATTCTTACTTATGTGTAAAATCTATTGATTTTTTTAATAAGGGTAAGAAAGGAAAGTACATGTAAGTACCACAAGTACTTCCAAGTACCTTCCGGTATTTTACAAGTACCATAACAAAGCTCTACTCTATTATGAAAATATTTTCGAAACACATCTATAGATGTGTTATTTTTCATGTTTAGAAAGAAAATACTTTATTATAGGCTTTCATGCGAGGAGAAAATATTTAGAAGCTATTTAAAGTTTCAAAAATTGGATTGAACTTCGTCTAAATTGCTATTTGTTTTTGTTTTGGAGAGATTAATAGGATAAATTCTATCTTATAAATATTTATTAACACTTAGCAGTTAAAAGGCATATCCTCATCCTAAACAGAGGAGCTTTGCGAACGGAGAGAACTGTTAACTTTCTTTCTTTTTTTTTTTTTTTGATCGTTGGAATCTCATGATGATTTGTAGACTAGTATCTGAATTTGCTTCGTAGCAAAATATTTGGTCTAGAACGTTGAGAAGATTCAGAAACACATCTTGCGAGACCAATAACCACGTTACTCCTCCGTGATCTTTCAGAAGATATACGGAGTATATTCTAATAAGAGCGCAAGGTGATCACAATTGCGTTAGCCATGACCTTATCATCGGCGTCGATCGCCTTTCTCATGATTTATCACACTTAAAAGCTTTTACGAAAAGCAAATGCTAGCTAGCCGATCTTTTACAGTAGCTTAGTGCAGGTGGTGGTCAATATAGATTGCCCTTTAATTAATCGTAATCACGTGGAAGCTATTCCGACCAGGTGTGTCTATGTGTATCAAATGATCATCTCTAGCTCCATCATTAGCTGCATGTAGAAGCTTAGCACAGATCAAGGTCACGGTCATTTAGGTTGCTTTCATGGTCACGGTCTCGTGCCATACTGCTCAAGTAACTTGGAGTCGACAGGAGGAACAACATTATTAGGAGGATATGTATAGTAGGAGACGATGTTGGAGCCTTTATTCTTTTTTTTTGTTGAAAATATAGCCTTTTAGGTGTTTCTAGAAACTATAGGAGATCACGATAACTTTTTTTTTCTGGACATGTTTTTCATTAAGAGGAGATGATCTACAATGATGATACGGGTTGAGCTCGCATACGAAACATCACCCGTGCGTATCTTGGCTTTTCTTCGCATCTACAAATATGCCTCCCCAGGAGATTAGCAAAGATGCTAGATGCTGGTGTGAATGTGTGATGTCTACTGTTTAAAAATAGTTGATATGATTTATTTAACAATACCAATGATTTATTCTGTAAAACAAGCAATTAAGTTGAACACATTAGCATTAGCCAAAAAAATTGAACTGGTGTTTTTCCATTTGTTCAATTAAACAGTACAGTTCGCGGCTGTTTTAGGCGGAAAAGGAAGAGATTTCAGGTACGTTTACCACATATCATTTTAACGTGGGGGTTGTCTTTTGTCTGGAGCTTTTGATAATTTCACTTTAGTTAAGAAGATTCAGGTCGTCCTAATGACCTAAGCACTGGGAACAAATAAAATATATGGACGAAAAAATGTTGACTACATCGTAAAATATTATTTGCTATCAAAGGGCGTATCCGTAATAAGGATAGGAAGCTTTTCAGTAAGGAAAAAGTAGCATAGGGCATTACGCTCATAACACACACTATATGTTTAAATTTTGCAGCCTTTTTATTGACATTAGGATAGGCATATAACCCACAATTTATGTGCTAATATATAATTTTCATACAAGATGTCATCATATTCGTATTGAAAAATACTTGTTAATTGTGATTACGATTTTGTTCCACGTAAATGACATATTGAAAGAGCACCTCTGAGTCAAAGTCCTGTTGTAGGGGAATGAAATGCACAAATTTCAGGATAAACCGTAGTTGCAATAATAGTTGTGTTTGTGGAGAGAACCAACTTGTCATATCAAAGGACATCACCAAAATGATCACTATGTCTTTCATACATCTACGTACATGAGGTGATCATTTAGGTATCTACGGATCTTTGAGCTACTTGCCTACTTACATTGCTCACTCTTCACTACAAGAGGAAAAGGGTATTAACGACCAGATATACAGCCGTTACAAGTCCAAATTTTATCATTAAAAGTTATCGACGACCATAAGAATGTGATCATCCATGGTGTTAATTAAAAGATCTATCGTTAATACTATATATGTTAACGACTACATGCAATTTCCCGTTGTTAACTTTTCAACGACGGCACAATATTAGTGAAATGTTGTTAATCAAGTGTCATGCGTGAACGAAAGTAGAAGTCGGTGTCAAATAAGAGAGGAAAAAAATGTGGGGGAAGGAATGAACGAATTCTCTCCTTTTCCCACGGCATACAGTGTGGTTGTTGGACAACACAGATTAGCACATTCTGTCGGATCCTCGTATCTCGTGATCGATTGTACTAGTACGCTATTTGAGACGGAGAATGGGAAAGTCTCAGTTAAACAGGGCAGGATTGATTAGTTTAGTACTACCGGTAGTGCCTTTCCCCCCATTTTGTAAAAGAAAAAATCTTGGCATGTCCATTCGTCAGAAGAGAGTGGAGCTGCATGGTAGCATACCGCCGTAGTCCTCCAAGGCATGTTGCGTACATATAGCTCACTTTGGCTTGTCTTTATCACACAGGTTGGATTGTGTTTTCCTGGCTTGTGCAGAACCCAAACAGGGGAGCCCCTGCCTGAGCTCTGAGGAGGGAGGCTGGCTACTTCTCTGTCTCATGGCACTCGATGATGGTGCACGGCACATAACCGATACCCCCTGGACCTCTGCTCTGGCTGCATTGAAAACGAAACCCCATCCAAGACCAAAAGATCTCATGTTCCCATAATTGATGGAGCACGTAATTTACTTTGCGCTACGCACGCAGGGAGCCCACGACGTCAGAACAGAGGCCGGAAAGGTGAAGCTTGGACAGGCAGGCAGGCCACAGTAGTACTAGGCAGCGGCCAGCGCCGTGCTACCGTAGCCAGCAGAGCGAGTCGAGTCAGCCCTGTTTAGTTTCCAAAAAGTTCCAAAAATTTTCGCATCGCAGACCGTGTCACCTCTCACAGAACACGTTTACCAATGCAAAAATTTCACCATTTTCACCAAAATTTCACGGAACTAAACTTTGGTGAAAGTGGTGAACCAAAATTTCCAAAGCACCGTTTAGTTGATGAAAAATTTGGTGAAAGTGGTAAAATTTTTACATCAGGAAACGTGTTTTGTGAGAGGTGACACAGTCTGTCATGCGAAAATTTTTAGGACTTTTAGGGCTAAACAGGGCCATGCCATCGCACGCTTCCCGTCCGGACGAGACCCCGGAAACCTACCCAACAAAATTCCCGGCCAGCTACCAGTCCTTGATGAATCATCAGCTACCTTTTTGTGCTCGGTCAACACAGGCTGCAACAACCCATAAACGAGGACCGGTGGATCAGTGGATGTGACGGTATCATTCCGCAGATCAATCGGTGGTGGTGTACCAGTACCAGGCTACCAGCCGAGAGCTGAGCCGACACACCACACCCAACGTACTAAAAGCCACTGCGGCCCGCTGTACCGCGCAAAATCCCAACCAAATTGCTGGACTCTGTCCTTGCTGTGCCCTCCCGCCCTTTACATCCGCATCAACCTAGCTACTCCCAAGATCCACTTGCAAACGTACACGTACACCACTGCTGTGAATTGTGATCCTACACAAGATAATGTTACTCGTGTAGTAATAATAATAATCTGTTAATCACCTAGCTACTAGTAAAATCTGGTAGTGTAAATCAATTACTACTACCTAGTGTAATTAAGAGGAGCAACCAAGGGAGGTTTTGGGAGGCATTCAGCCATTCAGCATCAGCATCATACAGCAGGAAGAGCAATCACAGCAAATCGTTTCGATCATCAGCTTGGAGCCATGGAGAAAGAAACTAAAACGGAAGAGCTAGCAAAGCTAGTTTCGAGCAGAAAACACGTGAAGGGAAACAAACATCGTGGTGAGACGTACGGCGTCGCGGTGTACAAGCAAGGGGTGGCTAGCTAGATGCCTATCTCATGCAGCGTGGCCTTCGTTCCTTCGTTGCTCATCGGCCGGCCAGCCCGCGGCCGCGCCCGGCGAGCAGTAGTCCTACCTGGTCCTGGGTGACTGGTGGTTCTGTACTTCGTTTCATTCGAGGCTCCTGCGTGCTCAGCCTCAGGCGATGCCCGCGGCGACGACAGCAGCAGGCCGCCGAGCGCGCGGGGTCACGTAGGGGCTGGCTCCGGCGGCGGCGGCGGTGGTGTAGCCGTAGTAGTCCGGGGTCGACGCCGCGCTCCTCTGCGCGCGGAGCTGCTCGTAGAACCGCCGGATGAACTCGTCCGCCTGCCGGTCCACCCCGGCGCCGTCCGCTGCCGCCGCCGGCGACGACTCGGCGAGGCGGCGCGGCGTCGTCGCCCTGCCAGTGCTGCTCCTCGGCGCCGGGCTGCCGCCGCAGGCCACCGCCGCCCAGTACAGCAGCCGCGCCGGGGACGGCGTCGCGGTCGCGGACGTAGCGGCGGACGACGCGGACGCGGGCTCGTCGGTGAAGAGGCGGTCGCCGCCGTCGTCGTTCAGCATCTCGAACATCCGGGCCACCTCGGCCGCGTCGTAGTAGCTGTTGTACTGCTGCTGCAGGTAGCCGTCGTGGCGGTCCTTGTTGCGGCGGCGGCGCTTGCCGGCGCCGAGGAGGCCGAGGCCGAGTCCCCCGCCGCCCGTGTTGGCCGCCGCGGACGAGGCGGGGGTGTTGCTGCAGCTGAACTCGACCTCGCGCCGGCCCCGCGGCGCCGGCTCGTGCACCGCGAGGCTCGGGTCGAGCGCGCGGCACGAGAAGGGGATCCCGGCGCCCCCCGCGCCGCTAGAGCCGCCGGCGTAGGAGAAGGCGGCGGCGTGGCGGTGTCCGTGGCCGTGGTGGAAGGCGAGGAAGAGCTCGCCGAGCGCCCTCCCGGCGATCTTGCCGCGGTGGAGGAGGAGGTGGAGGTCCATGGCGAGCTTGCGTCCCGACGGCAGGCCCCGCCGCAGCATGTAGAGCACGGCGCGCACCACACGCCACAGCCGCCGCGCCACCCCGCCGGACTCCGACGCCGCCGCCGCCACCACGCCCTGCTGCGGCTGCTGCTGATGCTTCCCGGCCGCCATTCCTTGCCTCTGCTCTCCTCTCCCTCTGTCCTCCGGCGGCGAGTACTTGAAGGTAGCTGCTAGGTGAGCCCTTGTGGCTGTCGATGTGGATGTGGAACTATCCTGTCTGGTTGGAGTTGGAGAGGAAGGTGGCGCGGGGACAGGTATTTAAAGCCCCAGAAAAGGATGGCCTCCCCCACGCTAATCACAGTAGCTAATCCGATCCGTCCGCTAATCACAGTGGGCAAGCAGCAGCAGCAGCAGCACCCAGCGCCCAGCGAGTCCAAAAGGGAGGAGGAGGAAGAAGGCAACAAATGGTTGGGTTGGGTGGTGGCGGCTCTGCATTATTGCATTGCTTGGACAGGGTCCATGACTCCATCCAATCCCGAGGGGAGACCAGGCGCCCTTTGCAGGTGTGGGAGTGGGACTGTGGGGCAGGGCGCTCCGATGCATGGGTGCCTTCAGGCCTCCCGGTTTGCTGCTGCTTGCCTGCTTCGGTTTTGCCTTTGCGATTTCAGTTTTCAGACTTCCAGTCCTCAAGCCATGGCTACTGCTCGCCAGCTTCTTTTTTTTTTTTTTGACGCCTTGCTCGCCAGCTTCTCTGGACACTGATGAAACCATAGTAAAGATGTTTGGAGCTTCAGCTGCATACATGGCTCCAGGTTTGTAGGCAAAGAAAACAGGGGACTTTTTTCATGACATGTACATGTTTTTTCGACGACTTATACGATGTTATTGTCTTACCATTTCGAATGAGGATTATATGAAAACATTATGAGATTTGTGTTGTGCACGCGTTCTATTTCATAGGTTGTTTCTCATGTAATTTCATATATGATTTTTTTTAATGGACAGGGATGAGGTGAAAGAATGAAGTGATCGTTTGGGCAACCACATAACAAGCTAAAATCTAGTACTACCTCCGATTCGTTTTAGTTGTCATTTCCGACAAGCAAACTGAACTAGTTCTAGGCTAAAATTCATGTCTGTAATGTCAACTATAATGATCCGGAGGTAGTATATGAGATAACCTTTTTACACACAAATAACAGATGTTGTTGCCATGCAGTTCATAATTTTTTTATAGGCACAAATTAAATGATCTTAATTACTATGCTTGAGACAACTTAAAATACAACCATTGTCGGAGTTGTCTATTAAATCATCTTAGGTTTATACAGAGTAACGTGGTAATGCATTAGACTGTTAACAGCGTAAATGTACTTTCGAGAGGTGCCTAATGAGTAGGGTACGTGTTCTCTTTTGTTCTACGCTATTCGGGTGTCCTAATGAAACAAATCTGGATTTCAAATCAAGAGAGAAGTACCGATTCGATGGACGGGACTCCCATGACTTGTGCCTGTCATTGACGTGCAGACTCGTGCCCACATGTCAGTGACTCAAATTTAAAGACTAGTGATAGAATTTGCTTTCAGTTTACATGCTCGCGTCCCTACTATTGAAGCATGAAGCGTATGTCTGACTTTGCCGAGCAGTAAGCTAAAAACATGTCTCTCGGCATGTAACATCATCTCGGAATAAATAGGTACGGGAGTTGACTAATTAAACTAATTAAACCCGTCGCTATATGCAATTATTAGGGTCACTAATGTGTTGCTACGTGTCAATTGGTAACTGATTTATTATCAAACATCACCACCGTATCGGAGGGGGATCGGAGCATATCAACTTCCCCCCAAAACATGTCGAAATCACCAGCAAAAAGTAGATGGGGAGACTTCAGTTAAGTATATCAACTTCCCCCAGAACATGAGTCACCAGCAATCAGTTGAAATGGGGGGACTTCAGTTAAATTAAATTAAACGTGTTTGCAAATGTTTTGGTTACGAATTCAATTATGTTTGGAACACTTTAAGTTTTTTTACTTGCTACAAATAGAGTGGAGTGGAGCGCTCATACATAAGCAGAATTAAGTAGTGTTCATTAAAAAAAAACATTGCCTTGGTGAAGAGAAAAAACAAAGGGCACTATTCTTCATTTGCTTCAAAAAGAGGCCATGCATGCTCCATCTATCCAATTTGTACCTGCAGCCTAACAATTAGTCTTAGGAGATAACGAGATCAGGTGTTCTTTCTTGACCTACACGTCCAGGATAATGTCTTTGAGCTCCACGCTTTGGAAGTTCGAAGACTTCCCCAGAGTGATCATGCATATACACATTGTCAGAGGACGAAAGCAACACTTTTCATCCATTGCACGGCCGGCGCCCTACTTTGTGATCGGGCTACTACGTGGCACGAGTCCAAGATAACCATAACTCCATCCATACGTGTCATCAGGCTTGAACGCGTTCAACAGGAACTCAGTTATGGATAAGGACACTTGTCGCTCAAAGAAGCACGCTTTGTATGATCCAACGTAGCAGGCACAGGCATGCAGCGTCCCTGCCTGAGGCATTACCTAATAAAGTTTTCCTACGGGGAAAAAAAAGCTGCTGCTGATTGGAGTGATAGACCCTTGAATTCACTGAACAAAGTCATTATATTGTAGGGTGTATTTAGAAGTTCAACTTCCCCAAAATTCACTATGCAAAAAGAAGATTCTCCATCACATCAAACGTCACATCAAAAATGTGACACATGCATGGAGTACTAAATGTAGATGAAATCAAAAACTAATTACACAGTTTGGATGTACTTTGCGAGACGAATCTTTTGAGCCTAGTTAGGTCATGGTAGGACAATATTTACCACAAACAAACGAAAAGTGCTACAGTGCTTTTCAGTTCGGAACAATACTTTTCAGCCCAAAATCCGTGCAAAATCCAGAATTTTGCATCCCAATTCAGGGAACTACACACACCCGTAGACGTTTTTGTAAAGGAGAAGTCATTGCAGATTGCAAATTGTGATCCACACTACACGTGTGTTAACGTCCAATTCCATTCGTGGAAATTGGTCATGCTTAATCCATTGCCAAAAGTTTCTATAAAAAAAACCATTGCCAAAAAAAAAAGAACACGTACGTCCCTCGGTTACCATTCATTCAATTAAAAATAAATAAACGAAACAATTGATGTTAATTCTCACCAACTCCAGGTCCAACCACCCTCCTCACAGAGTGGCATGCGCGTCTTACCTGTCAATCCTCAGATATGGAAGGTTTTCGTCGACGAGAGGGGGGAGTCATTTCGTCGTCTTTCCTGTGTAAATCGCCTTCCACCTCAAAACTTTTTTCACCCAAAGTGTACCCACTCTGTGGACCCATCTCCACGTCAGCGTACACCCACCGCATGGCGCTCAAACCATGCAGTGTTTCCTTTTTTTTTACCGACGACAACATTCCTGACTTCCCTTCCTTATCTGATTTCTCCCCCTTCCTTTCGTAGGACCTGTGTGTCTATTTCCTTGTTTACGAATATCTCCCGGTTAATTCCCTTCATTAATTCCCTGATTTCTTGTCTTTTCTTTTGTGATGCCTCTTTTCATACAATGGTGCTTTGTTTCCTTTTATGAATGGATAGTACTCAGGTATAAATGTCTGTGGAAAAGGCCACATCATTTTTTGCCCGCCTCTGGTTTCACAACGAGCCAACGGAGTCGACAGTGGGGAGGGTGTGGGGAGCAGCGACGATGGCGTAGAGGAGCTGGCCACGAGGTCCGGACGCGGCGTCGGCGACCCTCGAGCGCGTGGAGGCAGACAAGCACGGACCACCGGCATGCGCGAGGTGGGAAGCGGCGGCGGCGTGCCATGGTAAGGACGAGGCGCGGGTCACAGCAGCCGGCTTTCCTCCCGCCGTCCCACCTAGGCGCACTAGAGCGGCAATGACACTGCAGCATCCTCGAGCTCCTCGGCCCTCCCCCTCCACTTTGACGGTGTGGCGGGCGTGCCATCCCCACCTCCGCAACTTTGGTGACGGCAGCGGCAGACTCGGCACGATGGCGGCAGACGGTCTCGGGCGCGGCGACCGACCCCTCCCTTGAGTCGTGGTGGACGGGTGCGACGTCAAGCAACCAGCAGCCGGCGACCTCTCCCTCACTCTCTATGGCGAGGTGAGGCTATCCCTCTCCTCCCCGGAGCAACTGCGACGGCCGGCGTTGGCGTGGCACCAACCCCCGGCGGCTGCGGGGGAGGGGCTGCACCTACTTCCATCCTCTCTCTCGAGATCGAGCAGGGGGCCGGCTGATCGAGCAAGTGTTGGCGGGTCGAGCAGAGGCAGATCCGGCGCTGACAGGAAAAGCGGCTAGATCCGACGACTGGAGCATCGTTATGAAAAGATAAAGTTAGTATACTTCTGACCATTCAACTTAAGTTTGCTTTTCATTATTCAACTCTAAAATGAGAAATCTTTGACCCGTTTAGTGGGTTCTACTCCCACATATTGTCCACATTAGTGATGCTATCAACCAAAATAACTTGATGGTTGAATTCTTGTATATTAGATTTTTTATAAATATTATTTTATTTAAAATTTTTTGAACACATGTAATTATGATAAAATATCAACATATCAATAACTCATGATACATTATTTTGTATGTAACTTTTTGATATCTTATTTTGTATGTAATCATTTTTATATCACACACGTTTCGTGCGTGCGCTTCCACTAGTTCAATTAAAAAGCTCAAGGAAAAAGGGTTGCACACACATCTTGTCAGGCCCATTTCCGACGCGACAGTGTCGGGCAACCACGACGAAATTCACCAAATGCATGCAACATGCATGACTTCCCCGTCAAAAAGTTTTAATTTGCTATAGTCTTGTTGGGAAAATTCTGTATGTATCTTGTATAACTGAATATATATTGGCCCACCGTGTCTGCTTAAAATCATACCCTTCAGCACGAACATTTGCAGCAGCCCATGGAATGGATTAGTGACTCATTTGTGACCACAAATTAAAGGTCTTGATCGCTAGCTCTAGTCCTTTCTACGCCTGGTACGCCTGAATCCGTACAAAAACCACAACTCCTTTGCTACATCGATCTACAGTTTGCTGAAAATTAAAGGCCAGGCCACAGTATGCGTTTAATTGGCTGCCATTTTTTCTGTTAGGTTTGCAAGCAGATTTATGCGACTATGGAATAACGTAGACAAACCTGCAAACGTGTCTTTCAATGTTTGCAAGATAAATAATTAGTATTTCCTCTTAAAAGTTACTGGAAGTCAAAGTTTAAAAGTTGTTGACCAAGTCTTGCAAGGTTTTTCGTTCTGATGCTACCATGCATAATACGTCGTCGTTCTTTCCAAAATTGTTTTGTCAAGCAGCTAGCCTAGCCCTCCATCAGTGATCAGTCTCCCAGATTGTACTAAGTTATGTACCTAAAAAATAGATTGTACTAAGTATGACAAATATGGGTGGATGGTAGATAGACCTAGGTTCCTAACTAACAATTGTCGGCTGCTTGCTTAATGCTTAGTACAATATATGCAGTCCTTATTTAGCGCACAATCATCGAATATGACAAAAACTTTGAGCGAGCTGAGGCCTGCAAATCCAGCACTACTCGCCATCGCAAAGATATTTGCAAGCTTATATATTCGCCCTTTGTGTCCCTGCTGCTTTGTCCCCGGGACTCCGAATAGTGCTTACTCAAAGCCGGAGCACTAGTTTTCCCCCCTTTTCTTAGCGTATTATATTATCATTATCTTCCGGATAATGCTGTGGCAAATCGATCATGGTGCATGCCGCAGATAAGTTGGGGTTAGCTCCTCGCGTTGGTTGGTTTTATTTCGTGAATTATTGGTTGCTGCAATAATCAGTACTACGTATGTGTATACGCATTTCAGACAAGCATCATTGCTTGCAATTATTACAAAGGTGTATGAAGTGCTTTTTGTTGGGTTTCCATTTTGGCTCTACAATGCAATGCGCTGCATGCTTCGTGTCTGGGAAACACTGTAAAAATCAGAAACACCAGCAGTAAAACTTCGTGTAGTATATGATCCGGCTCCTGCCTCCTTGTCGTCTTCTCTTCTCATCAGATCATGCACGGCATCGGTCGTCAGAGCCAGAAAGAGGCAGAGGCATATCCATCCCTGCGGTATCCGCTGCACAAGCACAGCCTCTCTCTCTCTCGGGCTTTTCCATGTCCTATGCTGAGCTTCACCTTTCCTCCGGGCCCTGTTTAGTTGGCTGAAAATTTACCAATTTTTTGCTACTTTTTCAACTCTCTCTCCATCACATCACATTAAATACACTAAAAGACATATGTTCGGAGCAGTAAATGTAGCTAAAAAATTAACTAATCACACAGTTCTGTTGTACATCACGAGACGAATCTTTTGAGCCTAGTTAGTTCATGATTGGACAATATTTACCACAAACAAACGAAACATGCTACAGTATGCTACAGGAGTTCGAAACGTTAAAAAGGCAAAATTTCAGCCAACTGCAATGTCTGTAGTAATGCTGCATGAGTAGGACGCCATTGCAGCTAGTTTAGTTGCTACTAGTTTAATAAACCCACTGTTGGGCGACTGCGAGCTACCAGGTCGCCGTAGAAAACGCATGCAGCGCCGGCGGCGCCGCTTTCCGGTTGCAGCATCCAGCACCCAGCAGGTAGGCATCAGGCAGCCATGGGGCCATGCCATGAGTTTTGTTTAAGCCAAGCAGTAGCTAGCTAGTAGTAGTATACTAGTACTAGTAGCTGAGAAAAGCAAAAGATGATCCTTTTTTTGGCGTGGCATGTGGAGGATCCTAATTGAGATTATCAGATATCCAATCCCGTGTGCTTTTAAGCTTTGGAGAAGGGTAGCAGCACAGCAGGAGGTTTGGTGACAGAGAAGGGAAGGAGGGAGGCCTCGTCAGGCACAGTACGTGCTACAGCACAGGGATAACCGGATAAGCTCTGCTGCTGCTGCACAATCATGCAACCCTTTCACACACTTGTAACTAATTTATACACACAAACTAACCCTTCCATGCATGCTGCTTTACATACGAGTAATAATTCTGGTTGCCAAGGACGCAACAAGTTGAGGATAATAAATAATAAAGAACCGAAAGCGCTACAGCTTTGCTCGTTCCGTTGCACACATAGTTTTGCAAGATGCGCCGGTGATCCCCTGGGATCAAGGTGTTGTTGACGCTGCACCTGCACTCTTGCATTAGTCACTAAACAAGTGTAGTAGCAGTAAACAACGAAGCTGCTCCGTCATTAGATTAGCGCTAAAGCATGATCTCAGTCCTGGGGTGAACCTGGACGGCTGGACCGCTCCGAGTCCGAGAGAGAGCAGAGCCGGGTGCAGTACAGTCAAAGCGCCACTGACGGCTCACGGTGCTGCGCTGCGCTGCTCAGGAATTTACAGGCTCGCAGCCGCTGACCCGTGACCACATTTACCGAGCTCTGCTCTGCTTATTGCAAAGGGCACGTAAAGCTTCAGCGCATGATGAATGCAGCTCGTAGCCTGGCACTTTGCGTTTGCAGCGCCTTCGACTTCAACCCCCGATCCCGGCGGCGCCCGGGTGGTACCGTACCATCACGAGATCATGTTCTGCGCGCTCATAGTTTTCAGGTCTCTCGGATCGGATCGTCTCGACGTATATAACTGAAAGTCTGAAATAACAATCTTCGAAAAATAACTGAAATAATGGGTGTCGGATTTCGAATTTGGAGGTTATTTTTGCTTTTGTGGTCTAACCTAGTTTTTGAAGGGGAAAAGACCCTTCCTTGTACTTTAGTAGTTTGCAGTGGCAGCATTGCTATATGGTATTCTCATTGCTAAAAGTTTGGGCCGGTTTGTGCGATGAAGCCATCATGAATTGTCGTTGTTGTTGTGGTAAACCTTTTTGAAATTCCTATATATCTTTCGGAAGATCCTACGAAACTATAATCCAGTAATGACCCAATAACCAGCTCATGAGGCCCAAACACTCCAAACCCTAGCTCCTTCCTCCCTCACTCCCACATCCTCCCCGCCCGCCGCCGCCGCCCCCGTGCGGGTATCATGCCGCCCGCCGGCGTGCCTGCGAGCACCGCCGCTGCGGCACTGTGCCTCGCTGTCGTCGCCAGCGCCGCCGTGGTCGGGCCCGTGCCCACACACCTGTGCCACCGGCGGGGGTGATGGTCACGTGCCGCGGCCCCGCGTGGCTTCTGCGCCGTGCATCGGTGCGCTGCCGTCGGCCTCGGGGAAGAAAGCAACAGAAAAGAATGTTGAGATGTTTTTTCAAAAAATGTTAAAATATTTTCAGAAAATGTTGATCAATATTTTCATAAAAATAGTGGTGAAAACGTTTTCAAAAAATATTGGATACAACATTTTCTCTACACAAATGTTGGTGTAACTCTTTTGAAAAATGTTGGTTCAACCTTTTTATGAAAAAGTTGGTTCGACATTTTGTTTGAATAATGTTGCAACATTTTAAAAAATATTATAACATTTTTTAATTAATAGAGATGATTAGAAACTACTACCTCTGTCCTTAAATATACGACGGCCGCCTCACCGTCGACGGCGAGACCGCGGCGACCCCGACCCGTCGTTGGTCTGGTCGCCGCTTGCCGTCGCGCCGGGCACCATGCGGCGCGAAGCCGACCTCCCCTCCCTACTCCCTACTGCGCATCCCGGCTCCTGCTCAGCTCGCGCCCTCCTACGGATGCCACCCAAAAATAGCCGGAGCCGGGGAGAGGACCGGAGGTTGACGGAAGGAAGAGGATTAGAGCCGTGCACACGCGGCCGCGGCCTCCGCGTCTCCCGCGCGCCCCATTCCCTCCCGTCCTCACCCCGCGCCCATGGCGCCGCCCTTAAATCCCCCGCGCGGCCGTCCCCGCCGCCTCGTTTCACCACCTCCTCCATGTCCTTCCGCGACCCTAATGCCGCGCCGCCGGACCCATGTAAGAAGCAAACCCGACACGGATGAGGAGGAGCGTCTCTCGATTCGATTTCTTGCTTGGTCCGCTGCTGACCGGTTGCTTGCTTTGTTGTGATTGCCGCGCGCAGGGAGGCGGCGGGCGGACGCCGTCGGGTGGCTGCGCTCCGTGTTCCCGGACGTGCCGCTACCGCCGCCGCACCAGGCCACCGACGACGACCTGCGCGCCGCGCTCGCCAATGGCAGGCTGCTCTGCGCGCTCCTGCGCCGGCTCCTGCCCGGCGCGCTGCTGGACGACGCGGCCTCGGACAACGTCGGCAGGTTCCGCGCCGCCGTAGAGCGGATGGGCGTGCCAACCTTCAGCGCCTACGACCTCGAGAGGGTAACTACTAATTACGCTGCCTTTCTTCCTTCTCGTCATCAATGCCGCGGCATTACATTGACGCCGCCGCCAATTCATCCATCGATTCATTCGGTCCGTCCAGGGGGAACTGTCAGCTGTCGTCATCTGCATTCTCGCTCTAAAGGACCGGTTCTCATCGCGCCTCGCCGAAGACCACCGCAGTTCTGCCTTCCTCACCAGGTGCGACAGCGAAGGAGGCCGGAGGAACATGGAAGCCAAGCTGCAAAGGGTACTCTCGAGCCCCATCATGTCAGGTAAACAGTAATGTCTTGTTAAACTCATTGTGCGATAATGTTATGACAATGGCAGCTGCAAGTTTACAGAATAGGTGTACAAATTGCTGGTTCAAACATATCTTTCTGTTATACTTGCTTTCAGAGCCATACTCTCCTTCCTTTGGAGCCGATGCATATTCGCCGTCACGGGTGTTTCAGCCGAAACAAGGATATCCTGATGTACCTGGTTGCAAAATTTCAGACTTGATGAAATCCTCCAGCTTGGAGGTAAGTGCCGTGCAGCAATGTTCGGCCAAAAATTAAACAGAGGGTGTTTGTTTTGTCCTATGGTGCTAACTTGCCACGCTAAAAACGTTGACTGCATAAAGTATCTTTGCAGAATGCTCCCACCCAGTCACTTTTGGGTGTTGCGAACAGCGTCCTCGATGAGAGCATCGAGAGGAAGAATGGACAAATACCTTATGTAGGCTTCTCAAAAAAATCAATGTAGTCATTTTGTTCTTTCCACATCTAAGAGGATTCAGTGCTATAAATGTGTTAACACCTTTCCTTGTATAAATGAATGTTAAAACTTTTCATTGTAGCGCACTGCTTGCCTTCTGAGGAAGGTCATAGTGGAGATTGAAAGGCGTATTTCTACTCAGGCTGGGCATATACGAAATGTAAGATACATGACGGTTTGTCTTTGTTGTGCCGCTGGATTTGTCCTATTTGATTTCTTACTTGTATGCAGCAAAATAACCTGATTAAAGCTCGTGAAGAGAAGTATCAGTCGAGGATAAGAGTGCTAGAAGCCCTGGCTTGTGGGGCAAGTGGGCAAACAAATGTACATTTTTTACCTTCTCTGAGCCAGTTATTTGTATAAATCACGTTTGCCATAGTTCTATACACTAGCGAGTTTTTCTTTTCAAGATCCTGGTATCACCATCAAATGGTTAAATAATGAGACACTGGTGTTACTGGTAAACTCCATTTTTCAATCGGAGCTTAATATTAATAGCAGAGATTGAGTTCTCTTCGCTCAGTGCAAATAGTGGCAAACAATTCATTTGAACAAGTACTGCTAAAGCCTCAATTGAGCAATTCAATTCATGGAAGTCCACTTTTATTATGCAGGTGGACAGAGACAAACTTGAAGGCAAGGGGCAACTAGCAGAGGATGATATGGCTAGATTAATGCAATACGAGGAAGACTTGGTAAGATTGATGAAAGAAAAGGAAGATATGATTAGGTTGCTTAAAGAGAAGGAAGATATGATCAGGCTGCTGAAGGAAAAGGAAGATATGGTCAGATTGTTAAAGGTGCAGGAAGACACAGGCAACTTGAATAATGACAAGGTGGATAGGTTACTTAAGGAGAAGGATGATACTGTAGTTAGATTAACAAAAGAGAAGGAAGACATGGTGCAGTTATTGAAGGACAAGGAGGATATAATTAGGCTAATGAAGGAGAAGGAAGACATGTTTAATGTGAAAGATGTCACAGTTGAAGATACACAGCAAACAACAGATGATAGCAAAGATAGGCTACTTAAGGAAAAGGATGCTATTGTAGTTCAGTTGACAAAAGAAAAGGAAGAAATGATTAGTTCATTGAAAGAGAAGGAAGATATAATTAGATTAATGAAGGAAAAGGAAGATATGGTCAACCTAGCTGGTGTCGAGGTTAGTGATAGTAAGCAAGCAATATATGACGACAGAGATAGGTTGATCAAAGAGAACAATGAAGCCCTTGCTAGGTTAACTATGGAGAAGGAAGATATTACTAAGTTGCTAAAAGAGAAGGAGGATGTGATTAGATTGATGAAGGAGAAAGAAGATAAAACTGATACAAAGAAAGACAATGTTGAAGACAGAAAACAGGCATCAGGTGAAGATGCAGGCAGGTCAACAGAGGAGAAGGTTGACATAATTAGGCTGATGAAAGAGAAGGAGGATTATAGCAATGCAATTATGAAACTTAAGCAGGACTTGGAATCATTAAGATCATCACATGAGGAGAGCTGCAAATTGTTAGAATCTAAGAAGGGAGATGTAGTTAAGCTTCTCACAGACAAGGAAATGAATGAAAATATAATTTTGAAACTCAGGCAAGAACTTGAGGCAACTAAAAAGTTGCATGAGGCACATAGTCTGCAACTAGAGACCAAAGCTGCCAAAGTAAATAAGGAGTTGGAACAGAGGATACAAGAAATTGAGCTTATGTTGGAAGATTCTACCAAGAAGAGAAGAGAACTTGAGGAATCAGCCCAATCTACAATCCAATTTTGGAAGGAGAAGCAAATAGTGGTAAACAATTTTGTGGGTTTGCAAGTAAAGAATGCTGAGGTATTATTCAGACCACTTTATTTTCTTTATTCTTTTAGCTCTTTCGTGAATATCTGTATTCTGAACTTAAGTGAGCAGTGCTCTGTTTCATCAGGATTTGAGGCTATCTTCTGTTTCCATTAGGCATGAAATCCTAAATTGTCAAAAAAGATGGTTTGAAGAACTAGCTGGCCTTGGTGAGATGAAGCCATGTCACTAATTATGGCCTATATTGTCTTAGTGTTTTTTTCACAAATCAGCTAGCACTGAAATTTTAATTTAAATTTTCAACAGGACAAAACCTTAAGGTGGTCACAAGTGCTGCGGAAAAATATCATGGAGCTCTTGCAGATAATAGAAAATTATTCAATGAGATCCAAGAATTGAAAGGTTCCTATTTGAACTGATATTTCTTTTTGTCTGGTTATCTGTATTAAACATCATGCAAGCAAAAAATAGTAGCTTAGCATAGTATCTTTGAACATTTTTTTTTCTCGAACTAGGAAATATCAGAGTTTATTGTCGGATAAGACCTTTTCGACCCTGGGAGGATGAGAAGTCCACTTCAGTTGAATATATTGGTGAGAACGGTGAACTGGTTTTATCAAACCCTACAAAGAAAGGGAAGGAAGGAGGCAAGAATTTCACATTCAACAAAGTTTTTGGACCTACGACTACACAAGGTGTTCATGACAATGAAGTCTAACAAATTATCTGCTGTTTTTGTAACTAACAAATTATCTGTTGTTGGATTTATTAGGTATACATTTGTTTTCTTATCGTTCTTGTGTTTTACAGATATGGTCTTCAAAGATATCCAACCACTAATTAGATCTGTTCTTGATGGCTACAATGTTTGCATTTTCGCATATGGTCAAACTGGATCAGGAAAAACATATACTATGGTATGAAGCTATCAGGACTGAAGTCTTTCTGTATGTTTGGATTTCTCTGCAGTGGAGGACATATTCACATTACCTTGTTTCAATGAATTGCTCAGATGGGACCTGAAAACGCAACTGAGAAGGAATGGGGTGTCAATTATCGAGCACTCAATGATCTTTTCAATATCTCCCATGATCGGCGAGACACAATTAAGTATGAACTTGGTGTTCAAATGGTTGAGATCTACAATGAGCAAATCCGTGATCTCCTTGGTAGTGGTGGTTCACAGAAGAAATATCCTTCCTATTCAAGACTTGTTTCAGTATAGCTTTCCATTTAATCGAATAATACATGTTTTCTATGCAACTCCTGAAGTCCTTAACTGCTATTAGCTCACTTATGTTATGATCATGCATTATAGTTTCCTTAATTCATACCATGCCAAAACTTGCAAAGTTTAGTTGGTTACACTATTTCTATCCTTTTTCAGATTCTATGGTCATCACATTGTGTGTAGGAGTTCAATCCTTTACTTACTGCTGACTGAAGTGATGTAACAAACTCTTCACTTTCCTTAACTAGCACACACTAGGGATCCAGAATACCACCCAGCCCAATGGACTTGCAGTTCCTGATGCAACAATGTGTCCTGTTAATTCGACTTCTCATGTTATTGAGCTAATGCAAACAGGGCACAACAATAGATCCATGAGTGCAACAGCCTTGAATGAGAGAAGCAGCAGGTCTCACAGGTAAGTTATTTGTGCTTCTTATCTTTTTCTGTATAAAGAAACCTTCTTAGCACTTCTTTTCTTGAGCAGTGTTGTGACCATCCATGTACAAGGCCAGGATTTGAAAACCGGAAACACTTTGCGTGGCGCTCTGCACCTTGTTGACCTTGCTGGAAGTGAAAGGGTGGACCGATCTGAGGTTACAGGAGACAGGCTCAAAGAAGCACAGCACATTAATAAGTCTTTGGCGGCTCTCGGGGATGTTATATTTTCCTTGTCACAAAAGAATGCTCATGTACCATACAGAAATAGCAAGCTTACACAAGTCTTACAAACTTCTTTGGGTGATCTTCTTTGTTAGAAATTTAGTTTGCATTACATCATAATTGTAAATAGTTTGCTGACAAAAACGTTTTCATGTGTAGGTGGGCATGCAAAGACCCTAATGTTTGTGCAAGTCAATCCAGATGTTTTGTCGTACACAGAGACTTTAAGTACACTGAAATTTGCTGAACGTGTGTCGGGGGTGGAACTAGGTGTTGCAAGAACCAATAAGGAGGGAAAGGATGTCAGAGAACTAACGGATCAGGTAACCTTTTTTTTTCTCATTTCCTTCACTTATTAAATCCATTATAGGGAGACCGATATGAAAGTATGAAATGGTATTTGGATCATGTCAACATACTTTTATTTTTAAATGTGCAAAGAAATCAAGAATGCCATGTTCAAAATTTTGTTATTTTTATGAAATTGTTCATCCCCAAGGAAACATACTGACACCTAATGACCTAATGTTTCACCTTGCAGCTTGCACTGCTCAAGGATACCATTTCAAAGAAGGATGATGAAATTGATCGGCTGCAACTACTCAATAGTAGCAACTCCCGACTGAAGCCTACAAAACATGGAGACTCCCTGTTGAAGCATTCATCTTCTTCTCCAGGAATCGCATCCCTAGGAAAGGTGGCAAGCTTTGGCAGTGGGGCTGCTTCTGAATTCGACAACTTCTCTGACACCAGTGACAGGCATTCTGAAGCTGGGTCCCTGCTCTCTACTGATGAAAACATACAGCTGGGTCACAGCTCTGCTAATCCTGAGATTTCTGCCCTCGGTGATGTTGATTCAGATGGAAGGTTAAGTGATGTATCAGATGGCGGCATATCAGCAGGTGCAGAAACAGGCAGTTCAGTGAACAACATTGTGGACCAAGAACAAGAGAAAACATCTAGTGCTGGAAAAGAGCGGTTGTGAGTATTTCCAGTTCTTTAAAGTCTTGGACTTGCTATATTTTTGTTATTTGAAATCTTTGCTCGTAGAAATTCTGCAGTAAATGGTTTCCATGGCCTGGTTGTTGTTTGTAACTTGTTCATTCTTTCTCATGTAGAGCCAAAGCTATAAATCGAGTCCAGAAGCTAACAGTTCCAAAAGTAGGCCCAGCAAGTGTGCGGCCTAAACCAAAAGATCCTTCTGCACCTAGATCTTCAGGTAAGATACCACTAAGTTCGCACTCGTATTAAAATCTTCATTTTCTGAGAATGCTAAGCTTAAGGAGCTGATGTTTCAGTTAAATGGATCTAAGTCTGACTCAATAGTTCCACTGATGATTCACTTATCTGAATATGAGAATGTTCATAGAATATACCAAGCATATACCGATGGATGGCAACATTTTTTTTTATATACATGGATTTGGCTATACGCTTCGCTTGTGTTGACAAATACCATGATCATCTTGACCAAGTTGCATCAGGCTATTCATAATGAGTGAATAAAACAGGCCATGAAAGAATTATATCTATAATATGCAATGTAATTTACCAAACCCTTATGCAGCCAATCTATTCTAGTAATTGGATACAATCTCATTGAAATTTCTTCTAAATGTCTGTGACTCTTGAAAAACTCGCAGAAAACTAAACAAAGAATAGTTGTCACGCCGTTCTTGGTTTATCACTCCCGGAATTCAAGTCCCATATTCTGTGTGTGGTTTAATTTTTCTAAGTGCACGCTGGCACCTATGCACTGTATTACTATGTCTTATTGTGTATGATTCCCAGTGGCAACAGGTGTACGAAGAAGTACCACCACTCAAGCAACTCCCCCAGCAAGAGCTAGCAGCACTTCAAAACGAGCACCATAGGTCAAGAGTAAAGACACTGATAATTCGGACAGACCACTTTTCAGTTATATTTTTTTTCTGTATAGTTCTTTTGGACAGGTTTTTCTTCTTGGCATGATATATTGCCGGTTATAGTGATTTTTTTTATCTCAGATGGATAGGTCGCTGTTGTTTTTTCCCCATCTATGTAGTCAGTATGTCATCTGTAAAGCTTGTATTGTGCATCACTATGTGACGTTAGCATGTTGAATGTGTTCGTTGAAACGGTGGGAATTCAAAAATTTTAAATTGAATGCTAGTCTTGAGTCTTGACTGTTCTTCATAAAGTGTTCAAGTTTAACGATCCCTACAATTTTACCAATGCAATGCAAATCTAATACACTTAACTAAATTCAGTATTTTTTCTTAAGGTTCAACAGATGATCCTTTCTTTTTTTCTCAGTTCTCCACAATTCACAGATGATTTGGTCCTGCCTAGATTATTCCACCAAATTTAGCAAATCCAGTATCTGTGCACAGGCCATGAGCTAAATGGAATAGGTAGAGAAGTTTTTTTTCTGACGAAACATAGAAAAGGGGTTAGTAGAAGTGCAAACCACTTCGAAATCTTGTAATTGCAAACGAGCACGAGTAAAAACCATGCAATAGAAGGGTACATTATAGCTTCATAGGTATACAATTACCAAAAAAATATTTCAGCGCACCTGAAACATAATAGCGCTCTAGGTAGAGCTGGGTGTGTGGCATGCTTCTTGATTATCATTAGGCCTTCAAAATCATAGAGCCCTTTCAGTGCTTTAGTAGGAGAGGAGAAAAACAGTAGCACGTATCACAGCAATCTCTTAAATTTAAGATCCCATGCCACCATAGGCCATCCAATTCTAGCAAGTAATACAAAACTGAACAGTACAAGAGCTGACAAGAGGAGATGCAAAACTGTATTTACTTTATTGGAACTTAAATATAATACCACTTAATCAGATCATTAACTTTAGTCTAAATATCTCTACCACCAACCACAGCTGAACAGCATGCCTAATACATTACTAACAAACAACTGATGGTAGATGACATCGAATCTGCATACTTAACAGCTGCTGTGCCATTGATGAACTCTCGGTGTCGGAACATCAGCAGTTGTATGTTTCCGTCTCATAAAAGTCTCCCGAGCATCTTGGCGAGACCCCTTCAAGTTCACAATTTACAGCACAAAAGTTGCAAGAAGAGCTGCCAAAGGAACTAGGCCTTTGCAGCCGCCTGCTTCGCACCAACCGCAAAGAACTCAGTGATGACCTCAAGGGGCATGCCCTTTGTCTCAGGGACCTTAAGGTAGACGAAGACAAAGGAGATCACGCAGACAACTGCATATATGCCAAAGACTCCTGCTAGACCAATAGCATTCAGCATCACAGGAAGGCTGTAGGTGACAATGATGTCTCCAATCCAAAATGTCAACGCACAGATGGCAATGCAGAGGCCACGAACCCTAGTTGGGAAAATCTCTGCGCATAGAATGTTGGGGATGGGTCCAAAGCCCATGACAAAGCAGCAAAAATAGATGATGACACTGACTGTGGAGAGCGCAGCATGGGGCACTGTACCCAAATCGACAACATTGGATATAACCAGGATAACTAAAGATGCAATCAAGATTGGAATTGTGCCTAGCAGCAGAAACCTGCAGAAAGGGAAGTGATGTATCATATAATGTTCCTTGGGGCACATTTTGCAAATTTCTGGTAAGGGATAATACTATGACTACGCAACGAAAATAAAAAGTTACCTTCTTCCAGAAAGATCCATAAGTCTCATGGCTAAACCAATGCTAGGAAGCATCAATAAGGTAGTAAGAGAACTGATCAAGATGGATGCTGATGCCGAGCTGAGACCAAGATTTGAAAGAAGAACTGCCACACCAGCTTGTTCAAGAATTTGTGGGGTGTAGTAGAGAACCCCGTTTATTCCAGCAAACTAAACATGGGAAACAAAGTTAGTAGGCTATTTTTAAGTTCAGTTTATAATCTTACTTATTAAGGTATCAATATTCGAACAACCCAACACAGAATATGATAATTATTTCTATACGAAGAGTTATGGTTGAGTTCTTACATGAAAGTTAATTTCTTCCTTTTATTTGTTTGGGTATAAATAGCGCAGAATGGTTCTATAAGATAAGAAGCGAAAGTGATTAAATTAGCTCTACCTTTTTTTAGATAATGGATATTTAAATCCGGCCTCTACATCCGAAGATGTACACAGCCAATTATTACAGAGTTCAAACAAAAGTCAAAAATAGCAGACAAGCAGCTACGGGCAACATGCCCCCACCTAAGGTAAACGATAAAAATTATTCCATCCTTCATTGGCAATCTGTAGAGCAATGACTTCTAATGACTTCTACATGGATATTTAAATTAGCTCTACCTGTTGAAGGATCTGAATTCCAATGCCGACTGACAAGGCACGCCTCACACCAGGTTCAAATAAATCTTTCCAGCTTGGGCCTTTGGCAGCTGCCTCAGATGGGTGAATCATGGCAGGACCAGACACACGCCGTTCTGTAAGATCCTTTGAGTAAAGTGCTGACTGGCTTACCAAAGCAGCAGCATGTATGAACTCGCCACCCTCAGGAACATCACCTCCACCAGGGAGTGAAACAATTGAACCCCTTCTCGAGCCAGGAACTCCCTCTTGGTGCAGGTAGATTCTTTTGAAACCACCTTCCTTCTTACCATCCTCACCCTCACGCTCTGACCATTTATATGCAAGCTGCCATCCCCCACCAATACCAGTGCTGCTCACACCCTCTCCACCCTCCCCAAGGAGGCTCGGCCTTCTCATGCTCAAAGAACTTCCACGGTGACCATGGTGTGCGATGTCCTTCCCTTCCGCACTTGTAGTCTGCCTGGACAGCAATGGGCTGTGGACGTTGTCTTCATAGTCACCTCCTGCACCATCAGATGCATACTCCTCGTCGTCCCTGTGAAGATTCTCTTCATCCCACTGCTCATTTTTGGTATGCTGATCTGTGACGCTGAACATACTTCCAAAGTTTGGAAACAATGTGCTCCTCATACTTCCTCCAGCTTGAGGCATGTTCTCATGGACACTCCCAAAAAGTGTGACGATCGGATCCATAAGGGGTACACTCTGGTTCACCATGCTTCCATGACGAGATGCGAGAGAAAGCACACTTCCAAGCATGCTGGGTCCCTTGGAAGGTCGAGCAATCCATGATTGTCCTTCTTCAGGCCCATAAAGTGTGATCTGCTCCTTATCACCATCAGTATCATGATCATCAGCTGGCTCAGTGGCAGGGCCAATGATGTACTCTTCAATGGTGGTGTCTCCTCCAACCTCCAACCCTTCAACAAGAAGGGACATTTCATCTGCGAAATTGCATACATAGAATTATCACATGACCTCGCTCTGGATGCCACTGTCGAATAAATAAATAAATCAGAAACTACAATATGAGCTGGAAAGAAGTAGGCAAGTCTCAGATTTTCAGCCAACACTTCAATTATTAATAAATCAGATAGTGAAACACCAATCAGATATAGTTAAACAACTTGCTTCCTTTGGCTCTAATCTGTATTGATGGCTATTTGTCTTTTTAGTCAGACATGAATCTTCTATCTTTAAAGATAATATCATGATAAACTTTATAACTTTCCAAAAAAGTAACAGATCATACAATGTGAAGTACTCTAGTTGCATCTATTAGCCACAGTGTCGTCAATTTACTTACTAAAAGAGCAAAAGAGGAATGTAATACACTTTTTTTCTGACATGCTTAATGTGTACATCACTATAAAATAACTATACATATAATTTAAAATACAAAAAAGATGTCAAGCAAACTGAAACAATTCGGCTCTTGAAGCACCTATGGTTAAATGTTATGCAATCATCATTCTGCGAGTATTTACAATTTTTTTACCGACAAGAAAAATCTAGAATTCTATACCACTCAACATAGTGTGAACACATACCACTTCAAAAAATCTACCAACAATTCAGTATTATTAGAGAGCAACAAGTAGCCTCACTAGAACACTTAAGTGAAATGAACAACAAATTTTCAACGAAACGTACTTGAGACATCATCCTTCCCACGTAATTTTTGCAACACCTTCTTTGCCTCTGCCATCCGCCCTTTACTGACAAGCCATCTTGGGGATTCAGGCAGATAGAATATTGTCAATCCAAAGAAGAACAATGAAGGTATGGCAAGCACCCCAAGCATAATTCTCCAATCAGGTGATGGCAACAGCGACATCCCAAACACCATGCAGTATGACAAGAACATTCCTCCTGAACCACTGAACTGTGGCAGTGTATTCAACAAACCTCTGATCTCCGGAGGGGCTGTTTCTGAAATGTACAAAGGTACAAGTGTGACAGCCAAGCCGATACCGAATCCATCGACGAGACGTGCCAGCAGCAGGACATAGACATTAGGGGACCATAGCATGATGAGGCTGCTGCAGAAGTAGAGAACTGAAGAGAGGATGAGCATAGGGCGGCGGCCAATCATGTCCGATACCGGCCCAGAGAATGTGGTGATGATAGTGGCGCCAATGAGTGACATGGCCACAATCAGCCCCTCCACAGTGGGCTGGCTTTGCAAATTGAATTCCTTCTTTATGTACAAAACAGCACCTGGGGAAAAATAATTATATTCTCAATGACCCCACCAATATTTTCAGGACTAAAAACAGCAAAAAGGTGATATTCTCAATTGAACGGTTCTTGCAGATCAAGCAGATGAAAGCTACTATAACTTCAGTTCTGGGGAAAATTCTAGGAGTATTTTTCTGAATTAACAAAGCTAGGGGCAAAATTTTCTGATAACTAGCACCAAGCAACATCCGATCTGACTGAGCTCCCGAGGAACTAAAGATCCGGCAGAGATATAACCACGACTACATGCACCAGAGTGAGCAGCAGCATGTGAGATGATGCCTGGTAAAGTAAAACCGATCTACCTACGGAGAGCACGAGATTTACCTGCAATGGTGGCATTATCCCACCCCTGCAGCAGGTTGCCGATGGAGGCAGCGATTGCGACGAGCACTGCCCCCGACATCTTGGCCCTTACACCAAACAACGGACCCTGCAACCACCACCGCGAGACACAACAACTCAGGAAGAAGAACAGTGGGGGAGCTAACGCGATTCCCACACAGAGTTAGTTGGAGCACCTTACCTCTCAAGAAGAAGAACAAGAAGGAAGCCGAAGGCAACCAAGAAGTGGTGGGAGAGGAGCGGAGGCCGGCCGGCTCCGGTTCAGATCAGGGGCGGCTCGAATGGGGGCCAAGAGCCACTCCCCAGTCGACGTCTGTGCTCTCCCTCCTCCCTGCCGCCGGCTCGCAGTAGAATAGGAGGGGGAGATGAGGGGGAGAAGAAGCAGCAGGTGACCTGGGTCCCGTGCGGGTGAGGACAAAAACGGCTCAGCGGGAGGCAGAGCAAGTGCCCCGACGCCACATGGAGATGCCACGACAGCGACGACGGCCCAACAGGTGGTAACTGGTTATTTACAATACTAACAATTAAAAAAAATGCAACAGCGAAGCGCGGCCGCGCCGCCGCCGCCGTCACCAAGAAACAGGGGAGGGAGGGAGAAGCAGGAACAGAGCGAGACCCCCTCAAGAAGAGAACGCACCGGAGGAGCCCAAAGATCCCACCTTTTCCAGCAGCGCACTTGCTGCCACCGATCTCTCTCTCTCTGGTCTTGCTCTTGCCACCCTCGCGAGCAGGATCACATGCAGAGAGACACGCGATCCGATTTCGGAGTCGCCGGCGTCGTGCCAAGCGCTCGGCCAGGGAAAGGAGCCAACCAAACCAGCCGGAACCGATCTGTCAGCCGCTGGACTGTTGCGATCCCTTGGAATCCCCTGGAACTCGGGCTTGTTTTTCCTCAGAAGTTGTAACACAACACCAACACCAACACACTCTTCCAGATCGTGGGTGAGCAGCTGCGGAATGGACAAAACACGGCCGTGGGGGTGGGTGAGTTTTTAAAAACGGCGAGCGAGCGGAAGGTGACAGAAATTCACGGTTGGTTTTAATTTGGTTTGTTGCGAAATTGACCCTCCCCACTGCTTCTGGCCGTCGAAAGGAATAATCATAAGCACAGCTGGAGGGCGTGGAGTGTGACGTCCGGGTTTATTATTCAAACTTTAACTGTCCATGTCTTGGCATCCAGAAAAATCTAGCTGTGGTGGTATGGTACCGTAGCATATGATGTGTGATGAGAGGGATTAACGGTCAAAAAAATTTGCTAGTAAAACTTTTTTATATCAGTAGTGTACAAGAAGTTATGATGTATGCTAACTGCACTGGAAAGAGACAGTGATCGGTTTTACATAAACCGATCTACTCCTAATTTTTTACACAAATTTGATGCAAATAGAGCAGAAGCCATGCCAGCCGAAAGAAGCTGCTGGGTTTGCCTTGCCGTCCGCAGAAGCAACGACGACCTCACTTTTGGGCAACTGACGAGAGGCAAGAACCTCGGCCGCCAAGCAGCAACAAACGTCGGAATCCGACGTCGTTTTTAAGTCCTGCTCGGCCTGATTCTCAGCTGCAATTATACGCTCGTTTGATGCAGCATCGATAAAGCTGCATCTGTGTGCTTCCTTCTACGGTTGCTGATGATCGAAAGCAATGTTTCGTGCACGTCTCGGTCAGAGGTTGCTGAGATATTTGTTGTATTTCCAAGAATTTGGAGGGGGGAAAATTCTCTGTTCCGGTTTTCTGGAAATTAAAAAAGACTCAAGTATTTTTAATCTATAGTGTTTCAGTTTTCTCAAAAATATCTATTTTTATAAAAAGAAATATGTGGGTGTGTGGACCTGTCCCCTGCAGTCAGTCAGTGTGCAGCCTGCTGGGAGGAGAGGAAAAAAGGAGAAGCAGAGGGAGCAGAAGACAGGGGTTTCATTGCTAGAGATGCCAGATGCCCCCGATCGAACCGAAATGAGTGATCAGTGGACCAGGGTTTGTTTTTGCGAGCTACTGAAAGCAACAGCACGGTGATGGACGGGGCCATGAGGATCTACATACAGATTGGACAAAATGATTGTATGTGTGTCATGCTGCCATCATGGTCGTCGTTGCAATAAAATCGTAAATATAAATATATGTTGTTTTACCGATGACATACTAATTTTCAGTTTCTCACTACTCCTTCCGGTTTGTTAAATGAAGTCGTTTTGAACAAAATTTGAGTTAAACATTAGGAATATAAACCATAAATAACTTTTAAGTCATTGAGTTTGGAAATGTGAAAACTACATAAATAGATTTGTCTTGCAAAATACTTTCATAAAAGTATACATATGTTAGTTTTTAATAAATATTTTTATAAAAATAAGAAGTCAAAGATGTATTTTGGAGACCGTGTCGCTGTCTAAATGACTTCATTTACCAAACCGGAGGGAGTACTTATATAATAATGCTGGATTGTAAATTGTCTAACCGAAGAAAACCGAAGAATGAGCAGTCAAAATGGACAAATCAGCTGTTCGGCTTCTGTTCAGTTTTTTTTAAAACTTCTTACATATTTTTTTCACCAACTACCCGTCACATCAATTTCTGGACACTAATTAGGAGTATTAAATGTGAATTAATGACAAAACTCATTCCACGACCCCTACCTTAATTTTCACGACGAATCTAATGAAACTAATTATGACATGATTAGACAACATTATGCTACAGTAACCAATCTCTAATGACGGATTAATTAGGCTTAATGGATTCATCTCGCGATTTCTAGTCCATTCGTGTAGTTAGTTTTGTAAGTAGTCTACATTTAATACTCTTAATAGACCTTAGAAGGGAACCTAAAAAAATTTCTCCAAAATCTTCCGACGAACTAAACAGAACCATAGTATTTTTCTCTCAAAATATTCAACGCGTGTAATATTTTCTGACAAAAAAATCAATAGTACAAATCAGTACAATATCTGTCGAGCTATACGACACGTAGCAGTGCGTGGTACGCCGTGTGTGCAGGAGAACATCCTGACAAGATCCGAGATGTGAGAAGCATATACGCTGGATGCATATGCATGGACGACAAGAGCACGGCACATTCCAGAGCCAGAGCCATATGCGTACGCATAGGCATATGGATGGGCCAACATGGCAACATATCGGCATGTGTGCCGCCGGCAATCATTCACTCCGATCCGCCGGAGCAGAGCAAGCAGACCATGTGTCGCGGCGAGCATCTTCCAGCACTTGAATGTCATGGCCAGACCGCCAGAGCATCTACGATCTACTCCGGCGAGCCGGAGACGGAGACGGAGGAGACGAATGCTAGGTAGCCAGGCGATCGATGATGCGAGGATCCCGATCGATCGAGCTACGAACGATCGCCGATGGAGTCGCCAACAATAATTGTGGAATCTCCCGCGCTATACGTTACATCAAATTATTGTGCCGCGCGCAGGGGGCGATATTTCCTGAGGGGCCAGGCGTCACGATCGCCGATTCGCCATCGGCATGTCCATGAGATCCTCCCCTTTGGATCCTTTCTCGCGAGAGCTCTGCTCATGACAATAATGGCATGTCCGTCGATCTCGTGTAAATGTATGCTAAGCTAGCATCCAATGACCGAGCAATGGTCTCCAAACAACATGGTATGCTGCCAAATTTCGGCGCTACCTGCATTATTTTATTTTGTTTTGTTTTTGGGGGAAAAAAGGAGGAGGAGGTCGTGGTCTCTCGCTGGCAAATTATGGGGAGACCGGTAGCAATGGCCTTGAAAGCAAAACGAATGTGACCCTAGTTAATAAAAAGAACGAAAGAGATGATCGAGAAAGAAAAGGATGCTGGTAGATCAGCCAAAGTTTCTTCCATCATTTTGGGTTTCTGGTATTTTTGGCACCATTCTTTTCGCGAATCGCATTTCCACCATTAGTATTATTGCAGCACCGAATCTCCCCCGGTCGCCGTTGCAAACTTGCAACGGCAGCAATGGCAGATCAAGGGCTAGGACAACGTACTCGACAGCACTGCCTACCTCTGGACTAGTTCCATGAGCCATGCATACTTGTGGCTCTGCCATGGCTTCAAACTAGAATAATCTGGCTGAAAGCCTATGTTACATAGCTGCTGATGGAGCTTCAGCTTCTAAGATAGCAACACAACTCCTCCGTTTTTTTTTGTTGTCAAAAAAAAAACTCCTCCGTTTTCCTTTTCAATTCCTCCTTACCTTTTTCATAGAAAAAGTTAGGATAGTACTAGAGACTAAACTTCCCCTAGTTTTTGAACTTTAATTTGGACATGTTTGGTTACTGATTTTGTTTACTATATATGTATGTATCATGTGTTAAGAACTCATGACACAGAAAAATAGCATATATATAGTCCAGGAAAGTCTACTCATCATTGCAAACATATATACAACGAAACTTAGGTTGCTTAATGCTTTTTGAGCTCTCAAGTTAACAAATAAATAAATATGTGCCTCTCGGTAGCTTAGCGAGTAAGGCTATTTTTTTTCCAAAAAAATGGGAACATAAAGCAAAACCACATGGATGCATGGACTGAATTTTTATTTATTTTAGAAAAAGGTGGAATACTATATGACTAAAGAAATAATTACATGTAAACCGATCATGCTCCATCAATACATGATTACTTAATTAATTTGTCGCAATATAGTACATAATAATACCAACTCCAATAATCTAGATCTTTCCAGATGTTTCTTAAAATTTTCCATTGGCTAACAATTAACAAAGATAGTTTACAAGATGACTAGCATTCCAGGACCCATTCATACTTCTTTAAAAAAAAATAGGAAAAAAAACTGGATATGTAGTAATAAATGATCTACTCTAGAAGACTAGAACACATCATTCATTTTGCATACATGGTATTTACTCAGGGCCTGACTAAGCAGAGGCAAATTAACGGGGTCCTAAATAATTAATTAGCTGCCAATTGGGTACACTTTTCTTTTTCATCATTCATACTTTTGATTTAGTGTGAGTTCACAAGAGAAGGACAATTGCATAGAATATCCAACTGGTAGTGGGCATTATATTTGTGGTGACTTTTTTGGAAATAAATATTTTCCCCATATGCTTTGCAGCCAAATGAAAAGTATATGCAACTATGAAACTCATACTATGGCCCCGTTTAGTTCCGTTAAATTTTGGTGAAAGTGGTGAAATTTTTGCATTGGGAAGCGTTTTCTGTGAGAGGTGGCACGGTCTGCAATACGAAAATTTTGAGAACTTTTGGCGAACTAAGAAAAATGTAGTGTAGTGGTACATGTGTGTTACCTTATCGAGCCCTCACATTGAAAAATAGTTCAAAATGGACACATAAAAAACTTGAACAACAACGTGCCTCTACATTTTTTTGAGGTTATGAGTAAATTCAAATGTGTTTTTTTTAGGTTACGAGTAAATTCAAATGTCATGTGATTTTCTGAGGAATAATTCAAAGCAGCATGTTCCCGGTCGATTGGGAGGGGGGTGACAAATAAAACGAAGTGCATCCATCACACATGCACTCGAAAATTGGAAAGCATACAGATCGAAAACATTGTTTGTTGGTTTACGCCAACATGGAAGTATATAAACATCTCCCAATTCACGTGCTTACAGATGTTGCTGTTGCAGTTCTTTTTTATACTTGAACAGCGATGAACAGCACATGGCTGCCATGATCGGGATCCCACGTTCGTGGCATCGGGATCGCCGTCCTACATGGCTCAATGGCTGCGACTGCGAGAGCTCGTACTCGAGTGTCGTTGCGATGGAAGCAACAGACAGAGGGCCCTTTAATTTCCAGCTGAACATGCCCAAGCTAGCCGCTGCCCTGTTTCTGGATCGAAATTCGTATCGGACCGGCGCACGCTACTGCTCCTCCGTTGCAGTTGTTCCAACTTCTTTTGAAGTCGAACCATTTTATGTTGATCAAACTTATAAAAGACATCATAACAGTTTATAGCACTGAATATTTTTTTCGGTACACAATACCATTCTTTGGTAGTACGGCGGTATTGTCGTTTTTTGCTGTGGGTAAAATGGTAATTTGGTGAATGAATATTATCAGAAAAAACATACCACGTGCAATACTTAAATTGTTTTATATTTCCAATTTTATATATTACAACAAAAATATTTTCCATTTCCAATAATACCCATATGCTACCAATACCACCTATGAATGTCACCCATACCACACAAAAAAACCGGTGGTACATAATTAATCTCAACCGTCCGATCCTTACAAATAGATCATTTTCTATTACATACGAGTCCTTTTAAAGTGGTGGTACATGGTGGTATTGTGTACCGAAAAAAACCTCTGGATATAATATCATAGTATACACTACCTCCGTTTTTTATACTTGACATCGGTGCATAGAAAGCTAGGCTAATTAACACTAGATATGCTGTCCAAAACGACACATAAACAAAAACAAAGGTAGTATAATATTAATACTTTATTATATAAATTTGGTTAATTTGAGATGCTTTGATTTCACAAAATAGTTAAGATGGCTTACAATTTGAAAATGACGAATCCTTAGTGTACATAAACAAAGGTTGTAATAGAACGGAAAATCACAAATACTCCCTCCGTCTCAATGTTGTTTTAGGATTCAAATTTATCCAAAAAGCATGTCGTTTTACTTAATTTGACATGTATGTATGCAAAAGTCAATTAGCACCAAATCTAACTAATAAATAGGAGCAAAAAGATCATTTTACCTCTTAATAATCTGTTCTAAAATTTCTAAAACGACATGCTTTTTTGGGACGGATGGTATATGCTCATTTCTGCACTGCGGAAAAGGAATAGGCGCATAGAATTTTGGTGTCCGAAAGTTTCGTGCTGTACCCAACCATCTTAGCTGAAACTCTGAGAAAAATAAAATGTTTAAGTATTTATGCTTTTTTAGAGTGACACAGTACAACACAGACGTTCACAACACGCACACACACTCACCTCTATGAACACACGTACGCAAACCCTATCCCTATGAGCACCTCCGAAGGACTGAGTACCGGCAGATCTGAAGATTCCCGAAGCCACTACTGGCGCCTCGTCATCGACGGGAACATCGCTTACCACTTAATGCATTACGTCGGAAAATCCCAAAATAAAATCCAGAAAAAAGTGTGAGCACCAAGATTAGCGTCTCACTAGACCGTCCTATCATTAAACTACAAGCTCATTCGCATGTATAAGTATTTATGTGGAAAATATTTATGTGGAAGGCCCAACTCGTTCTTTTGAGAAAAAAAATCATGCCATCCCACCACTTTGGGTCATTATTTTTTTGGGTGCGGAAGGCCCACAGGCACCGCAGAGAATAGAGGCAGGAAGGGCCGGGGGAGCCGAAGCGATTTTTTTTTATATTTTTTAAATGTGATTTTTCGAAAATAAATAGTCGAATTCAAATATTGCAAAAATAGTCGCGAACCGTCGTTGTAAAGAGCGGTAGGGACCTACCGCCACCGGGAACGGCAGTGGGGGCGCTCCAGTACCCCTACCGCCATTTCAAATGGCGGTTGCTACAGTAACCCTGCCGCGGGTACTGTAGTGGGTTCCCGCTGCCGTTTCCCGTGGCGACAGTGACAGGCTGACAGCTTCTCTTCAAAAAATCACAACTTTTTGGTATGAACTCAGATGGGAACAAAATGTATATGAAAATTGTAGCTTTCGACGAGATCTACAACTTTGTAGTTCAAATTTTTTTCATTTGAAGTCATCTTGGACTCAAAAAGACGATATACTATCCAGATTTCAGTTTACAATATCCAGATCTGTATAGTATATCAATTTTTTGAGTCCTAAGATGACTGCAAATGAAAAAAGTTTGAACTACAAAATTGTAGATCTCGTCGAAAGCTACAATTTTTATGTACATTTTATGCCCATCCGAGTTCATACCAAAAAGTTATAATTTTTTAAAGATGAGCTGTCCCTGCCGCTACGGGAAACGGCGGCTGAAACCACTACAGTACCCACGGTGGGGTTACTGTAGCAACAGCCATTTGAGATGACGGTATGGGTACTGTAACGCCCCTACCGCCGTTCCCGGTGGTGGTAGGACCCTACCGCCATTTACAACGGCGGTTTGCAGCTATTTCTGCAAAATTTCGAAACGCCTATTTATTTTCGCAAAATTGTATAAAATAAAATATAAAAAAAATCCGTGCATGATTTTTTTTTGAGATTACACAGTACAACGCAGACGCTCACAACACGTACGCACACTCACCCCTATGAATACACGTACGCAAATCCTACCCCTATGAGCACCTCCGAAGGACTGAGCACCGGCAAATCTGAAGATTCTCGAAGTCACCACTGGTGCCTCGTCGTCGACGGGAATGTAAATTAAAATAAATGTCGAATTTTAAAAATTTTAAAACTAGACATTCACAGCCGTTCTAAACGGCGGTTGCAACTAACCGTTGTTTACAACGGCGGTATGTGTCGAAACCGCCGCTTCAAACGGCGGTTGGTGACGCGTCTAACGGTCGGCGGGCGGACCTCCTCCCGTCGTTTGAAGAAGCGGGAGGCCCTCCTACCGCCATGTGGAACGGCGGTTGAATCAACTGCCGTTTTGAACGGGGGTAGTGGGTCCGCCCGCCTATAAGTTGGCGGGTGCCTCCACCCCCTGCTCCCACCCCAGCCTCCCCTCCCGCCGCCCGCCGCGCGCCCTCCCACCGCCGGTAAGGTTTTTCTTTTTTTTATTTTCAGTATTATAATAGTTTAGAAATAGTTAGAAATAGTTTAGAAAATAGTAGAAATAGTTTAGAAAATATTAGAAATAGTTAGCAAATAGTTTAGAAATTTTAGAAATAGTTTAGAAAATCAAGAAATAGTTTAGAAATTTTAGAAAATAGTTTAGAAATTGTACAAATAGTTTAGAAAATAGTAGAAATGTTAGAAATAGTTTAGAAACTTTAGAAATAGTTTAGAAATTCTACAAATAATTTAGGAATTCTGAAAATTATTTAGAAATTTTAGAAAATAGGTTAGGTATTGTAGAGATAGTTTACAAATTCTAAAAATTTTAAAAATGTTTAGAAATTGTAGAAAATAGTTTAAAATTCCAGAAATGTCTTAGAAAATTTTGAAATTAGTTTAAAATTCTAAGAATAGTTTAAAAATTCTTGGAATGCCTTAAAATTGTTTAGAAACTGTTTATAATTCATGATTTTTTTCAGGTATGGCAGAAGAACAGGCTGAGCAGGCTGCTCCGCAGCAGCCTTCTGCTCCACCGGAGCCTGTTGTGCAGTTCGTGCTTCCAGGCCTCTTTGATGAGAGCATTAACAAGGAGCACCGGTCGTACTACTCCGCGAGACTGTACGTGCGCGCACTTCGGCGCACTACATGCCGCTAGACGAGCGTTAGGTTCCCAAGTGCGTAACACAATACCTTATTAATGACAATATATCATTGTATTTTTTATTACACTAACAGCTATTACATTCTTTTGAGCAGGCTACGCGCAACAGGACTTCTCCCGATGGCGCGGTTGGTGGAGGGGGGACCACATGCGGGCCCAGCTTCGTCCACAGGACCGCCACACGCAGTTCGGGTTCGACTACGGCCTCATCTACGCACTACTCGACTGGTGGCGCCCAGAGACACACTCCTTCCACTTCCCTTGGGGGAGATGACGCCGACTCTGCAGGACGTGGCTCTATTGCTTGGGCTACCGATTGGAGGCGAGGTGATGGGGCCGTGGGACATCCCCGACACTACGGCCCCACGACGCTGCGGCCTGGAGAGCGTACCTGGACTGGTACTTGGTGAGGACTCGGACGCGCGTGATGTTCGTCCCACCCAAGCCGACGGTCGTCGCCTCGCAGGCCTACCCCGTCCGCCGGGACCAGACGGTTGTGACCGCGATAAGTTTGAAACTACAAATAGAGTCATTCTTCCTTTGATGACTTTCGATGAAACTAATCCATCTTCTGTTTGGCAGCACGACGTGATTCAGGAGGTCTACGGCATGGTGGAGGAGGCACATGCCCATGCGCTACACCTGACGATCCCGCAGCACGAGCAGGTGTACCACAGGGTGATGGGCGCCATCAGGAGACACTGGCGCAGGGTGAACTTCCAGGGGCACGATGCTCCTCTGCCTCCACGTATCACGTCGTCCTCCTACAGCTCTGCCTCTACAGCTCATTCGGCCCAGGCGCCGTCTACCTCCATCACACAACCACCGTGGGCGGCCGCAGCGTCGGGTTCGACGTTAGGCTTCAGCCAGTTTTCGACGTTTGCCCAGCCGCCGTTGTCCCACCCTGCTGGCATGTCGGTGTCACGACCGTTTAGTTTCGGCACAGCAACAGGTACATCTTCTTTTGTACATTCTAGTATGCAGGGCATGTTGTGTTGATTTTAAATATACGTGACATGTAATGTAATCTTTACAGGACACGAGCACCGATGGCCCCTGGACCTTCGAACTGGTCAACACCTTCTCGCCCTTCAGTGCAGCAGCACCAGCAGTGGTCAGCACCTGCTCGCCCTTCAGTGCAGCAGCAGCAGCAGACCTCCAAGGTGACAACCTTCATTATCTATCTCCAACCCTATAAACTCTTCACAACAAAGTTGTTAACAAATTATAATTCAATGTAGTTTACGGTTTTCTGGGCACACCGGAGTCCTCAGACCCGACCATACATGACATCTACCTGGACGTCGAGGACATCACGCAGCTGACGCCAGAGGACCAGCAGCAGCCGCAGCAGCAACCGCAGGAGCAGCAGCAGCCGCAGCAGCACCAGCAACCGCCGCAGCAAGAGCAGTCGCTGACGCAGCAGGAGCACCCACTGACGCAGTAGTTGGGATCTCAGCTGACACAGGAGCACCAGCAGGCCGGGTTCGAGGAGGCGGCGGCGGCTGGATCAGGGGTGATGATGTCCCACCAGACGTTGGTGCCGTCGGGATCTGGAGCAGCACCCGAGACGTTGGCGACACCGGCCCTCGATCCGGACGCCGCACGCCGCCGCCAAGCACCACCGAACCCCTCACGTAACCCAGCAACCACACTAGGGCAGCACAGGCAGCCGGGAGGGCGGCTAGGGGACCGCCGCAGCCGCGCTTATGTAGTTCTTTCGTAGCGAACTCTTAGTTTTGTAAACTATTATTGTTTTATCGATATTCATGTTACCTTGTTAGTATTATATTCGTATTATATTAATTAAGTGCCTCTCATCCTCTTCGAGCTTGAGCCCTTGGTATTTTTTTTCACTTCGTCCTCGTAGAATTGGAGCTCTTCCATGGCGAAAACGTTCGGGACCAACGTCGCAGAAAAGAATGAGAGACCCAAGATGGTTTGTGCAAAAAAAAAAGAAAAAAAAAGCTCTAACTGCTGCTTCGAATGGTAGTTTGCCCTACCGCCGTTTCAAGCGGCGGTTAGTGGTCCTGACCGCCGTATGAAACGGCGGTTGGGCCTCTAAGCCCAACAGCCAGCCGAGTTTCCCAACCGCCCAGCTCACAACACAACCGCCGTTTGGAACGGCGGTTTGCTTCAACCGCCGTTTACAACGGCGGTTAGTTACAACCGTCGTTTAGAACAGCTGTGGATGTCTAGTTTTGAAAATTTTCAAATCTGATATTTATTTTCTAAAAATAAAAAAATCACCTTCTTCGGTTCTTCCCTTCTTGCCGCCGATCACACCCGCTGGTCACGCGCATTTGGCACGCGGTCCTCGTGGAAAACGTGGCCGTAGTAGTTGTAGGGGTGTGAAGTTACTCCTAGGCAGCTGTGGCCTGTGGGGCTACGAAGCTGTCTGTACTCTTGACGATTTTTATCTTGAGCTTTCCACCTGAGTAATTATCTTGAGCTTCAACTTTAAGATTTTTTTTATTTAGCTGATTTTTTTGAGAGAAAAATATTGCACAAAGAATCAGAAATACTGCGCAAACAGAGGAATTGAGCATTTTTTTTAAAAAATAATTCAACATCACATCATGATATTTTTTACGAAACACAATACAAACGGGAACCGAGCCAGCTGTCCGTGTTTATACCAGCAACCTACCAACAATTAGTTAGATTGATTAGTGTGGCTTCATCGATATTAGGAACTTGAAGGTGAACGCGAGACATGATAACGATAGCAATAAAGGATCCTTATCCTTCCGAGCAGACATCCCTCCTAAGCACATCATCTTCCTTCAACGTCTCGTTCAGCAGGGAGCAGAAGCGGATTGTGGGCGGAGTGGCTAGCGCCTAGCGGTAGGGATGAAAACCAATTGGGAGAAATCTCGAATTGACCCTAGTTTTCTACATTATGATTGTGTTTTGACCGTTTTTGTTTTTGGAAAAATATAAAGTTGTCCTATTCAACTAATTCTAATGTGTCATTCTTCAGTTTTTTGTGGTGGCTAATTTTCATAAATATGAAAAAATCCTGACGCTTTCATTTTCCACATTATGATTTCATTTTCGACCGTTTTCGATCATTTTCATTCCTAGCCAGACAGATTAGGGTCAAGGAGTGAGGTTTCTGGGTTTTGAGGGCTCCATAGTTGACTAGTTCATAGGGATCGGTGGCTCGGTGACAATTGCGGGTTGTGGGCGGCAAGGTTGAGCGATGGTGTTGTCACTAGCCGGGGAGGAGGCAGCGGGCACTGATGACAATTGTCAAGGGAAAGGTAGGGTGGTGCGGCGGGGGTTGGAGACGGGTGGAGCGGCATGACGCGTGGTGTCACCGAGACCGCGGTTGGTGGTGGAGGCCGGCGGTGGCAAGATGGCCGCTACTTCTCGTTGGAAGGAAGAAAGAAGAAGCAAGATAGAAGAAAGAACAACATTAAAGGGGTGTGCGGTCGATGCTGATCACTATTAGCAGCGAATGATCGCATCCTAATTGACTCTGCATATGTACATTATGGCTAGAAAACTATACGAACTCACGATCACAGTGATGAACTTGTCAGTGAATGTTCATACAGCCACGGAGAGACAGCTCAATAAAAAAGCACATGCGGCAGAGCAAATCCCATCGTGGAGTGATCACTGATCATGGTCCACACTGCCCGAATGAAATGACTTGTGACTTGTGTGGGGGCTCAGAAGGAGCGCCAGCTACGAAGACAGCGGCCACCGCCGGCGGCGAGTGCGTACCAGCCCGAAGAACTCCTCCCGGCAGTGAAGGTAGAGGGAGCCGAGGAGGTCGTGGAGCTCCGGCAGCAGCGCGGTGAGGTTCCGGCCGGACGGCGCCACGGCGGTGATGGGGCAGAGGACCAAGCCCACCGCGAACAGCGTCGCCGCCGGCAACATGATGGGGAGATCTCTCCGGCCTCACCGTCGATCGGCCGGCCAGCGTGTGCGCGCGCGCGCGGCTGCGTGATTGTAGCTAAGCTAGCGGTGTGCTGGTGCTTGCGTTGCGCGAGTGTTAGCTAGCTATCCTATCCCTTGGCCGGAGAGTATTATTTGTAGCCGGAGCGGAAGTTGTTATTCTCCACGTGCGTGCTTGAACAACAGGTCGTCTGAGACCGGTGGTTGTTGTTGTGGAGAGCTTCATTTTTCTTTCCTTTTTGTTTTGTTCGTTGAGCGTCCGATTTGTTGTGAGGCCAGCGCGTTGGCTCTGTGATGCCACTGTCACTGATGATCCGTTCTCCAATGCAAACATCCATGAAAGTTTTAGGTAATTTACTTCCAGCACTGTTTGGTTAACATATGTTTGCTAGGAATAGTAGTAGTTATAGTTTTGCGATACATATATGAATTCACAATAAGGTTCCAATAATTGGTAATCGTAGATAATTCATGGGGAAACTCCCACCTATGGTCAGTGTATTTCACGCTTAGTTTGGTAAATCGTAGGGGGGTATAGGTGGAGGCCCCTAAAATGTTGAGACTACCCAAGGTGGCAAATTATATGGAAAGGATCATGGTACTTAGAACTAGATGGTTGAACACAAGGACCATAGAATTTTATGAGGTTTGGCCTACCGAATAGGTGTAATACCCCAAGTCATGGGCTCAGGGTTTGTATTTTCAACGTATAGTGTATCGAATATGGCTTAGGTGCGGACAGGCCTGTGGCCTAGTGGCAAGCTCCCAAGGGTGGGAGGCAGCCGGCGGGGGTTCGAGCCCCCGCACCGCACCTGGCCTCCAGAGAAGGCCGAGCCAGGGTGGCTCTTTTCAAAAAAAAAAAATATGGCTTAGGTTTTTTGAGAGGGCTCCTGCTCACTCTGTATGGTCGGAAGGGGGCAGGGATATATATAGATCTGATTCGATCTATTTTGTCAGTTATAGAGAAAAATATGTCATCTTTTAGTACAAGTTATCTCTTTACATTTTTCCCCGGGGTCATATCCCTCACAACTAACATTTTTTCAGTTTCCAGAATCCAGATTGTGCAGTTTGACTATGTCTTAAGGGCTTTTGGCAATCAAGCCATAATACAAGTAGATCACACATACTGTTGATTTGTTCTGAGAGAAAAGTACTGCTGGCTGGTGGCTGATTTGTTCTGAAAGAAAAATACTGCTGTCTGGTGGCTGATAAGTCGGACGAACATGCTAAACATCTTCCAACATTAGCATTTTCTCTTTGAAGTATACTCCCTTTGTCCCAAAAAGAAACAAGGTGTTCTAGAATTGTTCTAAGTCAAACTTTTTATGTTTGATCGATATTATAGATCAAGAAAACTGCATAAATTTACAGCCTGAAATAAGTGCTATTGGATTTATCATGACATATATTTTTATAGTATACTATATTTTTGATGCCATAAATTTGATACTATTCTCTATAAATTTGTTCAAAGTTAAGAAAGTTTGACTTAGTGACTTACTTTTTGGGAACGAAGGGAAACCATTTCTTCCTCAAACAATTTAAGCTTCTCATGGTGTTGTGGTGGTTGGTGCATCAGTGCATGGAGATCAATCCTTTCTGCACCATACTAAAGTAAGCCAGCATGCCGCCTCGCCTCCACAACAGTCACCACGGCCACCAACTCACCCAACCTCGTCGATATCCACTACAAATCCCACCCATAGAACCCGATTGATTATTAGAACCTGAAAAATGGTGAGTTCGACGACCATAGCTTGCGCCGAGCACAGATTCTTCGGTGGAATATCGACACTGAGGAGAGGCAATGTAGTCCCCCCCACACACACGGCAAACACACACATAAAGAAAGGAACAAGTTCATTATTATCCATTTAATTATGTCTCATTTTGGTATCAATCATGAAATTAGAAAATTAGGAATCTTTGACCATCCACACCTATCAAATCAAATAAATGTGACCATTAAACTGGTTTGGGAGATGATTTCTCTAACTTTGACGACAAGTGGCAACAGGTCCACCTGTCAGTCGTGCACATTGGCCAAGATTGAGCTTAGCCAAAAAATATTATGAAACATTATTCTTATTCAGAAAAAAGGTAAAAAAAATATGAAACCATTTCTTCCTAAAACAATTTAAGTTTTTCATGGTGTTGTGGTGGTTGGTGCATCAATGCATGGACCTCAATCTTTTCTGGACCGTACTTAAGTAAGCCAGCATGCCGCCTCGCCCCCACAACAGTCACCACAGCCACCAAATCGCCCAACTAGTTACCACCACTCCCTTACTCTACCTCTAACTCTAACCTCGTCGATATCCACTACAAATCCCACCCATAGAACCCGATTGATTAGAACTTGAAAAATGGTGTGAGTTCGACGACCATAGCTTGCGTCGACCACAGATTCTTCGGTGGAATATCGATGCTGAGGAGAGGAAACGTAGCCCCCCCCCCCCCACCCACACACACCCAACACACACATAAAGAAAGGAACAATTTCATTATTATCCATTTAATTATGTAGAAAAATAGGAATCTTTGACCATCCACACCTATCAAAATCAGATAAATGTGACCATTAAGCTGGTTTGGGAGGTGATTTCGCTAACTTTGACGACAAGTAGCAATAGGTCCACCTGTCAGTCGTGCACGTTGGTCAAGATTGAGCTTAGCAAAAAAAATATTATGAAACATTATTCTTATTTAGCAAAAAAGGTAAAAAAATAGTGAGTCCTGCTCCATGGACCATCTCCATCTCGTTTCAGTCTATCTAGTTGGTGACTGCAACCATGGCCATCTGCTTGCTTGATTGGCTCGGAGAAAGGAGACGGGAAGACATCAACCACAACATGGCCAGGCACCGCTCCGACGCTTGCCGGGGCCGCACTTGTGCGTGTTGGCCTTGCTGGTTAGGCCATGCCATGCGTCGAGCTGGTGCCTTGGTGGCCACTTGACCTGTGCTTGCCGCTGGGCATGGCATGGGCCCTTCTTCGTCATGTGTCCTTATTGTCAATCCATCATCCTCCTCGCGCGTGCACCATCATCGTGGACCACCTCGTCTTGCGTCACCCTCGTGGTTTCTTTCTGATGCCTGCGCCAAGTCCCCCACCGCGGCTCCTCATCCTCCTCGTGCACTCCAAGCGGTGTCCTGGATTCTACCCCTGCCTTATCGTGCGCCCTTGCGCTCGCCGCCTCGTGTGCACCACCCCCTTGCAGCTCACCGCCAGACATGTTCGGTGACACATGCGGGCAGAAGGGGACATATGAAGAGGATATATATACGACCTGACATGTGGGGCTCATTGCGTGGCATCCACATTAGTAAAATCATCTAGCAAAAACGGTTAGATGGTCAAATTTATCTGATTTTGATAGTTGGATTGTCAAAGATTTTTTTACTTTAAAATTTAATAGTTAAAACCAAACTGAAATGATAATTGAATAGTTAAAAATGAACTTCTTCCAAAAATAAAAAGGCAGATAAGAAGCTGGTAGTGTGCAGTGACCCGGCTCACATACCATTTAGATCAGTGTTTATGTGTAGTTCACACAATATACTAGCACACATTTACTCATGTTCCATATGTCTACTTTGTAGACAAATTCTTCATCGTGTTTGTAATCGTAATGATAACACTTATACAAGTCTTTTGTTGTATATATCTTTTTTTTAAAAATAATACTCCCTCAGTTACAAAGTTTAGATCATTTTATTTAGATTTGTCTAAGTTAAATTTATCTAATTTTGATCAGCTTTAATAGAAAAATATACTAACATATCGACTATGCATGCATCTGCAGAAGATATATATACATTTTTTTTGGTATAAACTGATAAACAAGGCCTACCAAAATCCAATTCAAGACAAAAATAAAGCTATCTATATTTTTTTACACCATATAGCCATATCGAAACAGCAAAGAAGTTAACTACAAACCTGACACACATCAACAACAAGAACAACGCATGAAACGAGATCTCTCAAGTCTCAACAGAGATCAGCTATAAATCGGATGTACAGAAAGAGGAAAAATAAACAGATAATACAACATGCATCACGACCTATAGTAGCTAACCGCCGATCGTCGATCGCTAGGAAACGCCTCCGCCGTACGTCATCCCTGGCGGTGAAGTCCGACGGCCGTGGCGAACAGGAGAAGCTCATGCCGGCAGTGGTGGTAGAGAGGCGAGGATGCCGAAGAGCTCCGGCAGCATCGCGGGGAGGTTCCGGCAGGACGGCGTGATGGCGGTTAGGGGGAAGACGACCAAAGCCCACCGTCACCAACCACGCCTGAGGCCACATTTTAGTTTTGTCTCCAATGCAAGTAGTATTCTGTATATCTAGTCTCCCCTGCGATCTATATTCGTCTCGCTCCTGGGCTAATGATAATGAAAATAACAAGTATTTTGTAGATAGAGATATGCAGTTATTTGCTCATGAATTTCTCGTGGTTGAATCTTGAATGACAGGTGGGCGTGTGTGCGCGTGCGTGAGACCGTTCGGAGGTAGCTGTACGTGTGTGCTGGAGCTCATCGACGTCTCGACGCAGAAGTTTTTGAGAAAGCAATGGTGATGCCGACCAGCATAAATGTGTGACAACGTACTACGGGCTTAAAATTAAATTACGTCTGATCAGTACCGATGGATCTGCACGCATTATTGGATTAATTGGATCTTGCATCATTGCATGGAATGCATGCCTGATTCAAAGCTAGTGGTCGCAGCAGATATACCAGTACGCCGGCCAGGACCAACTAGCTAGTTGCTGTCGAGTGGAATCAAGAAGCTCAAATAATGCAATAGGGTGTTTGGACCATGGCTAAAGTTTAATTCTTGTCACAACGAATTTTCAAATACTAATTAGAAGCACTAAATACTCCCTCCATTCATTTTTTGTAAAACATATTAAAATTCGACATGGTCTTCCATATAACACTTTGACTATTCATTTATCATATATTAATACTAACATATCGACTATGCATGCATCTGCAGAAGATATATATACATTTTTTTGGGTATAAACTGATAAACAAGGCCTACCAAAATCCAATTCAAGACAAAAATAAAGCTATATAGCCATATCGAAACAGCAAAGAATGAAGAAGTTAACTACAGCCTGACACACATCAACAAGAACAACGCATGAAACGATCGATATCTCTTAAGTCTCAACAGAGAGCTATAAATCGGATGTACACAAAGAGGAAAAAAACAGACAATACAACATGATCACGACCTATAGTAGCTAACCGCCGATCGTCGATCGCTAGGAAACGCCTCCGCCGTCATCCCTGGCGGCGAAGTCCGACGGCCGTGGCGAACAGGAGGAGCTCATGCCGGCACTGGTGGTAGAGAGAGGCGAGGATGCCGAAGAGCTCCGGCAGCATCGCGGGGAGGTTCCGGCAGGACGGCGTGATGGCGGTCAGGGGGAAGACGACCAAGCCCACCGTCACCAACCACGCCTGAGGCCACATTTTAGCTTTTGTCTCCAATGCAAGTAGTATTCTGTATGTAGTCTCCCCTGCGATCTATATCCGTCTCGCTCCTGGGCTAAATGATAATGAAAATAACAGGTATTTCTGTAGATAGAGATATGCAGTTATTTGCTCATGAATTTCTCGTGGTTGAATCTTGAATGACAGGTGGGCGTGTGTGCGCGTGCGTGAGACCGTTCGGAGGTAGCTGTACGTGTGTGCTGGAGCTCATCGACGTCTCGACGCAGAAGTTTTTGAGAAAACAGTGGTGATGCCGACCAGCATAAATGTGTGACAACGTACTACGGGCTTAAAATTAAATGGCGTCTGATCAGTACCGATGGATCTGCACGCATTATTGGATTAATTGGATCTTGCATCATTGCATGGAATGCATGCCTGATTCAAAGCTAGTGGTCGCAGCAGATACCAGTACGCCGGCCAGGACCAACTAGCTAGTTGCTGTCGAGTGGAATCAAGAAGCTCAAATAATGCATCCACCAACTCGACCCTCGCGTCGCCTCCCGGGGGGCGACCCGAGGGGCTCCTCCCGCGCCGCCGGTTCCCCCCGCCGCTGCGCCCGTCGGCCGCCGCCGCCATCCCCTCCGCTGCCGGCGGCGGCGGCCAGCGGCGGCCGCCGCACAACTGGTGTCGCCGCGTCCCCTTTTCCTCTCTTCCCCTCCCTTTTTCCTCCTTCTCCGTCGGCTCTTTCCTCCTCATCCCCCTCCCCGCTCCCCGACACCACCCCGGCTTCCCCCTTGGTCGCCGGCGGATGTGCGCCTTCCCTCGGCAGCTCCGCTCTCCGTCCCCCCGGCTCGGGCCCCTGCTTTTCCTCTTCGTTCCACCCTCCGCCGCCACCTCCGGGGAAACCCTAGATCTGGGGTCGCCGCCGCCGCCCGTGGCTCGGTCGTGGCCGGGCTCGGCCGGCGCGGGTCCGTGTGTCGGCGGCTCCACCCCTCCTCGCGCCGCCGGCCGCGGAAACCCTAGATCTAGGGATCTCGGGGCCGCCGCCACCTCCGGCGGCTCCTCCCCGCCAGCGGGCCCGGACGCGGCTGTACCGCGCCCCCAATCGCGGATACGGCCTCCCTGCGCACGGATCTGCTGGCGGGCGCCGGCTGCGGCTCTGCACCGGCGCGCCCCCTCGGACGCGTCTCCCTCCGCCTGGTGGCCACGCCCGCTCCAGCCGCCAATGATGTCTCCGCCCGCCAATGCCCGCGACTTCTCCGCCTGCCAACACGCCGTGGCCCCCGCGCTGCCTGCTTCTTCGGCCTCGGCTGCCCCCTCGCCCGCCTCCGGCCTCGACGACGCCTCCGGTTCCGGCGCCGCCTCGCCATCTCCCGTCGTGCCCGCCAACCTTCTCTCCCCGACGGGTGCGGCGGCTCCGACTGCGGCTGGGCCCCGTCCGCGATCTGCGGCCTCTCGTCTCCGATGGTCCCTCGCCTCGCCTTCGGCTGCGTCTTCCCCTCCCTCTCATCAGCTGCGCTCTGTCGGCCCTGTTTCCCACTGACGACCGCCGCCTCCCTCATGTCGGCGGCCGCGCCCCCCGGCTCTCGGCGCCCCCTTCCGCTTCTCGACGCGGGTGCAGGTGCGGGCGGCAGGTCAGAAGGGAGGCGCCCTCCCCCTGCACCCCCTCTTTCTCCAGCGGTCGGCGCGTATATCGGTGACCGTGGAGAAGCCGGAGCTGTCCGGTGATGGTGGACGCCGCTAATGGTGGCGGGCTGCGCGAGCTTCGACAGCGCGGGCCTCCGCGGCGGCACGGGCGGTAGATGGCCGCGGCTGCCTTCTACCCCTGTCATGTTGTTTGTCGTCCGGGTCTGCAGAGCTGCTCGTCTTCACCTTCGTCGGCTGCCTCTCCGCGTGCGGCTGCTCTTAGTTGTTCGCTGGCCTGCTGCTGCTCTCTTTCGTCGTCCCTGCGGATACTCGCTGCATTTCCATCGGTTTGCCTCTCCTCTGGACCTCGCTCGGTCGGCTGCGGGTTTGGACTTGGGAGCCTTGCGAAGGCTTTGCTCGGGCGTTTGCCAAGCTGACAGCGGGTGCGTTCCTGGACGTAGTTCACCCTGTTGAGGGCGTTGTCGGGCTACCTGTTCCTGCTGCTCTTGCCAAGTGAAAACTTGGTCTGCTCCTTCGTGGGCAGACAGACGTTGGTGGCGTCGGCGTCATTCCCCCCTTGGAGGCTTCGTCTTGCAAGACTTCTCGCTCCACCTTGTTAGGTCCAGTTTGTTAGGCGATCGGTGACGTGTGGGTGTCTGTGGTGGCCTTGTCTTTTGCATGTTTCAGCTGTCCTAGGTCGTGTTCGATCTGTTGTGGTGGTGGTGGTGGTGTCGTGGTCTCTTTACTTTTCTTGTCGTTCGGGTTGTTGTTCCTGCTGTCCCGCGCTCTAGAGGTTCTTCTAGAGTCGCGTTCTGTAAACTTCTATTCTCTTAATGAAAAACGTGCTTTGCACGTCTTAGAAAAAGAAGCTCAAATAATGCAATAGTTGAATCTTAACTAATAAGGGGTGTTTGGACCATGGCTAAAGTTTAATTCTTGTCACATCGAATTTTCAAATACTAATTAGAAGCACTAAATACTCCCTCCATTCATTTTTTGTAAAACATATTAAAATTCGACATGGTCTTCCATATAACACTTTGACTATTCATTTATCATATATTACATCTCTTATGGTTATAAGATTATAATCATAGTAATTTATATTTGATTATGAATCCAACCATATTGCATTACTATATTGAAAGATATCTTATAAATTGTGGCGCAACCAACTGCAAGGCTTCGAGATTATAAAAATAAAAAAATAATAGTCAAATTATAAGTCAAAACTCATACTTACATCTCTTATGGTTATAAACTTATAATCATGGTACAGTACATTTGATTACGAATCCAACCATATAATGTTTACATTATAAAATTTAAAAAATAATGGTCAAATTATTGATCAAAGATTACAAAGTTTGAATCTTGATATGTGTGCGTACTTTATAAAAGTGGATCAAGGGAGTATGAGCTAATTATAAACTATACACATATGGAGGCTAATCTATTAAGCCTAATTAATCCATAATTAGCAAATGTTTATTTTAGCACCACATTGTCAGATTATGGACTAATTAGACTTAATAAATCTGCCTAGCAAATTAGCCTCTATGTGCACAATTAATTTTGTAATTAGTCTAGATTTAATGCCCCATTCAAACATCCGATGAATACGGACTAAGATTTAGTCCGTAAAACCAAACAAGACCTAAATCTTAGTCGTCAATTCAAATGCTATAAACACCTCTAAGAACATGGACTAACAAAAAGGACACCAAATTCAAAATCGAGTGATAATGATGAAAAAATGATCCATGACCACGTGATCTTGCCTCTGTAGCAAAGATAAGATAAGCTGAACATGCTAACTTAAATAGCATTAGATTTTAGCTGAAAACTGAAATAAACAAAAACTGAATTGACATGCTCATGTACATTGAATAGTGGCACTGAAGAATTCAACATAAATGATCTTTGAGCTGCATTTGTGGCATCAAACATTGAAAGAAAAGAAAAACATACAAGCTCGTATGCTGCTAAAAGAGCTCCCCCAGGGCCTAGCGGGTGGGGCTATCCATCGCTTCAGTGATGGTTTAGCAAACCATCACGCCGGTCTGGTGGAGTAAGAGATAGCTTTCTTTGCATGCAGATAGGACAAAAATGCTGATGTCGTTCACATGTAAACCGATTTGAAACTTAAAAAAAGCTACAAATCATAAACCGATCATCAAATTAAAATTCTGATTGCACCATTGTGTTTCTGACAATAAAAACTTTGAAACAAGATCTCACTTGACTATATTTTAAAAAACTTTTTTATTCATATTTTTAAATTAAAGTTATATATTCTGTTCAATACATAACCGTAGAACAAAATTTACAAACTATCAGAACGAAACATGTGAATGTACCGAACAAATTACATGAACTGCTGGAACAAATATGTATACGTGTCGAACAAATTATACAAACTGCCGGAACAAAATATTTGTACGTACCGAACGAGTTATATGAACTACCGGAACAAATTTTAGAGGAGGAACAAATATGACATAGAAGGAGAGAAATAAATAGACAGAACAAGTTATTATTATAGCCCGAACAAGATATTATTGTAGCTAGAATAATTTATTATAGTCAGAACAAATTTACATCTCATCTCGAACAAACAAATATTAAAAAGAATATTAAAAAGAAAAAATATAAAAAAATGGAAATATGAAAATAAAATAGAAAATAAATAACTAAAAAAGAGAAATAAAAGAGAAACAAGAAAAAAGTAATGAAATAGAAAAAAAGAATGAAGAATAAAAAATGAAATAGAAAAAATAATATTAGAAACGAAATATAAATAAAAAAGAAGAAGAAGAAATAAGAAAAATAAAAAAGATGGAAATTAAAAAAAGTATAAATAAATAATTAAAAATAAAGAAGAAATAAAAAAGAAAAAATAAAAAAGGAAGAAGAAATAGAAAACAAAAGAAAAGAGTAATAAAAGAAAGAAATAAAAAACGAAAAAACAACCCGCCCTGCGGCGTGATGGAACAAATTATATAATTTGATGGAACAAATATGTATATCCGGAGGAAACAAATATATAAAGAAAAATGAATCATGATGTTCCAACTGAATTAAATGATAAAGAAATAATAGGAAATAAAGTAAAGTAAAATAAAAGAAATAGTAAAACAAAAGGTAACAAACAATGACTAACACAAGAAAGAAGAAAATTCAGAATTATAAGTACAAAATTTAACATGCATGGAACACAAGAATGAAAAAAGAAGTGGAATGAACAAAGACAAAAAGATCACAATAAGGAAGAAGTGCAGAATAAATAGATAAATAAATAAAAAGAGAAAGAAAATAGTATGAAAAAATAACATGAGAGAGAAAAAAGAAAGAGAGAGAATGAAAGGAGAAAAAATACGAAGAAGAGACTGAAAGGAAAAAAATAAAAAGATAAGAAACGAATGAAAAAGTAAAGAAAAATGAAAAGGAAAAACACAGAATTAAAAATAGAAAAGAAAAACAATATTAAAAAGAAAGGGAAAAAAATAAAAAACATATAAGAGAAAAAACAAAAATAAAAAATAAAAAGAGAAAAATAATAAAAAAATATACATACCTCGGACTCGGAGGCTCGGACGACTCCCGCTGTCCCGCAGCCGGCGTGACGGGACGTCTATGTGTCGCCGAAGCGACACATAGCCGTGGCGGGGCCTAGCTGGGGGTGCATTGCAAGAGCCGCACACATGGCGTCGCCTCATCGAGCTGGACGTTGAGCTCGTGGATGAGCCGCTCCGTCTTCACCACCTAAGAAGTTGGCCTCCCAGGCGAGCAAAGACCGTCTTCTCTTGCAGCCACCACGACGGCGGTGGCAAGCGAGAGGACAAGATGGAGCCCAACATAGACTCAATCACTCAACTCAAGGTCCATGGTCCGTCCAGCAACCACGGTGTCACACGCCTGCACCATCGCTATACAAATGGAGCAGCACCTCCATTACCCATGAGCTCGTCGGCTCGTAGCCACTAGGATGGTGTTGGCATATCACTCGGGAGCCGTGCGCGAGGACCGGCTGGCCCTGCGGCGACATTGAACTGAGGATTCTAAAATCAGGTGTGTCGCTACTTGTCACTGAAGGTGACAAATCAACAACCACCACCTCAACACACCCAAAAAAAAATACTATTCACTTATAATGGGTCACATCAGCCCAATTAATTAGACTGCAAAAACCTCATGGGTGTAGAGAAAAAGAAAACTCATTTGCTTGCGTACATGAAAAGAAGATAAAGTTCATGACATCACCCACATGTATATAATTTTCAAACTTCAAAATGTCATTTATCATAAATCAAGCATCCAAAAGTAATTTTGATTGCATTGATGTATTTATTATGGTAAGATCTTCAAATCAAGACTAAGTTGCCTATATTTTGATGACTTTTTGGAAATATTTTTTAATATGATTTACTAAATTTGATTCAATCGAACAAATACTTCAATCATTAGAACACATAATTGTATAATACAAACAAAAAATGAAGAAATGATTAGAAATAGGGAATGGAATAATAAACGTCATGAAGATTGTATGATGCAAATAAAATAGATGTATAATAGTGTATTGCAAGTAAAAGATTAAAAATTTGATTGTGCTAGATAAAATAGTAGAATACGAACATCAAGTTAAAATATTCGCCAAGAACAAACTATTTGAACTCAAATATAAATGTTATATTAGTGAAACAAGTTAGTACTCAAATATTATGCTAATACAATAAGTTACAAAAAAATCACAGAAAAATAAAAACACACAAAACAAATTATATGAACTCACAGAACAAAACCGTATATCCCTAAAAAAATTATATGAAGTCACTGAACAAACAACTACATTCATTGAACAAATTATACAACAAACTAACAAAACTAATTAAACAAAGTTCTTAAATAGAATTAAAATACTAATACACTAAGAAATGAAAGAATAAAAAAGTATTACATTGGAAATTAGAGAATAACCAAATGAGCTAAGAAATTAAAGAAAGAAGAGATATAAAAAGAAGAAACGTCATAAAATTCAACAAAAAGGAATAATAAAATTGAAACAAATTATATTAAGTACAGAAACGTCAATTGTCACTGTTTTTACCACATTTACGCACTTAGTGCATAGAAAAAGTAGATAATAAGTTAAGAAATATGAAGAAACACGTAAAAAATAAAACCAACGTACATATAAAAGCTTTTAGAAAAAATAAGAAAATAGATAAAGAATTATATTGAAAAATAAATAAAAGAGTATTTGCTCCGTTGGTCAAAATGAGTAAATGACAGAATAAAAGAGAAGGAAAAAACATGCTATAGGTCTATAGTTATATGTTGAATTAATCACAAGAAAAAGAGTACTAAAAAATATAATATTGTCTGGAATAAGAATTTATAAAAAAATAGGTAGGGGCTTCCCTTGAGAAATATAATACTAAAAAAAGAAATTTTTAGTTAAGAAAGATAAAGGAAACAAAATAAAAAAGGAAAGAAATAAAAAAGTAAACGAAATAGAGGAGCGAAAACTAATTACACACAAGGTTTACAAATAAAAAGAAATAATAACGAAAATAACATAAAAGTAAAAAAATATAACGAAAAAAGGAAAAAATAGGGAAGCTCACATTTTTTAGAAGGTTACATGCACGGATAAGCTGCTGGCCATCCGCTTTGCATTTTACATATGCAGCTTTTCTACGCTAGTATGAGGAGAACAACAGAAAGCATGTGCTAGTAGCTTGTCCATTTTCTTGGGCTGAAATCATTCTGCGGACCAATATATTTGTATCAGGAAAAGGAAAATGTCCAATTTACCTCCCTGGACGTTGTGACGAATCTGAGTTTCCTCCCGGGACTCGAAAACCGTCCGTACAGACTCCTTGGAGTTCAAAAACCGGACATCTGACCTCCCCGGCGCGATTCCACTCTGGTTTCGTCCGACCTGGCGCCACATCATCATCCAACGTGTGATGGCCCCACTTGCATACCACCATTTTCTCCTCATCCGTTGCCGTTCCTCATCCCCTGTCGTGTGTCGCTCCCCACCCACCCGTTATGTCCTCTGTGCTTCCCGGTCGCCGGTCGCTGTACTTGAGCTCCTCTGAGCCAAGCCACCACAGATGCTTGTGCCGTGTGTTCCTGGTTGCTGGTGCTCGCTCAAGGGTCGCCGGCGCGGGCGCCTGTGCCCCGCATCCCCTGCCAGAGATGGATGCGGTGGGGTGGCGGGCCGTAGCGGAAGGGAGGACAGGAGCTCGCCGGCGAGCATCCTGACCCACGCGGTGGCGCTGCGGCCGACGTCCGGCTCCGGGTTCACCGCGGCATTGCGAAGCCCCAAGCAGGAGGCGGACATATGCTGGGCCTGCTGCTCCGCTCCGACTCGAGGCCCAGGAGCTGAACAGTGAGTACGGCAACGTCGACGACGAGGACGTTGTGCTCCTCGTCCCCGTCCACCTGCGCCGTGGGGGCTACTGCGTCATTCCTAGCCTCGCCGCGCTCTTCCTCCTCACGCGCGCAGGCTTCCTCCTCTCACCCTGCTGAGGTTACTGTGGAAGAACATGTTCTCTAACTATGTATATCTTTGTGCTATCTACCGTGTTGGAAACATAATTTGAGAGGGAGAAAGACATCACATAGACAGAAATAGAAGCCACGAGTTCCATACAGCATAGATGAAACTTAGTTGCATACATCAGAAATAGTACGACACTGATAAAGACTCAAGTTTGTCAACAATGACGAATAAAGCCACAAGTTTGTGTTACATAATAGCTAGCTAGAGGCTTAAGTCTTGGAGTACAATCATAGATTGATAAACAACTGCGACATTACTTCACAGTTTTGCAGAATCCCAAGGAGGGAGGAGAAGCATAGGCACTGGTGCATTGGACTTGTCTTGAGGGTTTTGCTTCTTCTTCTTTGGAGGAGATTGGGTAGAACATTGAGCTGATGCTGATCCAGACCTGATATTAATTGTTACACTGGAGGTTGCAATGGAATTTGGAGCGTGTGCATGCATGTTGATAGTAGCAGTCCCTGATGATGTAGTATTCACCCTTGCCTTGGCCTTGGTCTGTACAAGACCAAGAGTTTTTGCCTGCAAGCCATCCAAAAAAAGAAAGGTAAACACACTGATTTAATTGTAAAAAGGAACCTGAAATGGTAAGTTACCTTCTTCACAATATTAATTATTCCAGAGTCTTGGCTGGCAATGTTGATCGGCAGATTTCTTTTGGTATTGTTGCTGCTTTGTTGGGTACCAGATCGAGGTTGAGGAGATGCAGTACATGGAGGTTTGGGAGCAGTACCAGATCGAGGTTGAGGAGCAGCAGCAGATGGAGGTTTGGGAGCACCACCATGAGCAGATGAAGTTGCACTAGATCCAGCAACAATGTCATTCCTTCTATCACAGGATGATCGATTGTGGCCAACACCTTTGCACTTGTTACATCTGATTACAGTTCCCACTCTGGACATCTTAGTTGCCTTTGGTGCTTCATGAGGTTCTCTTCTCCGCTCTGTCTTGGGTCTTCCAGGCATTTTAATATATCCTGGAGCTTTCAACTTCGACCTATTAGATTCTGGCCAGCTTTCTTGTCCTTCAACCGGCTGCAGGCATTAATTGTAAGTTTGCTTGAAGCTTTATGTAGGATCGATGGCCTATAGAAGGGGGGGTTGAATATGGGCCTTCTTCAAATTTCTAGAACAAGAAGTAATCCTTAACCTATATCTCTAGTGTTGCCCATCTAAAAAGGTTTCTTCCTACCAACTAAGCACACTAACAACAAAGTTCCTTAGCAAGATTCACACTAATATGAGAAAAGCACCCTAGTCAAGATATGCAACAAGCAAAGAAAACTAGAGGGAAACGAGAGCAAAGGAACTTAAGAGCTGAAAGTAAATGCGGAATTAAGTGCAAGAAGGTAGAAAGAGTGGACAAGAGACAACCGAATTTTTTCCCGTGGTATCGAGAAGTTGACGCTTCTCCCTAATCCACGTTGGAGCACTCACAAAGAGTTTTGCTCCCCCTCATGCCACTTAGACTTGAGTGCTCACTAAGAGTACCCGTTCTCCATCTCCGGAATGGTGGGTCTCAATCTATTTACACCAAGAACTTCCCGGGGCTCCCACAATCTCCAAGAGCTCACCAAGAACCCCCAATCACCGAGACCGTCTAGGAGCCGTCAAACTCCAAGAGTAACAAGCTCACACACTTTCACTTGACCAATGCACTCAGCTATGCCATTGAAAGCACCTTGAAACTCTTGATCACCAAGAAAGAATCCCTCTTGGCTAGGAAGATGAAATCCAAATGATCAAAGTACTAACTCTCCTTCTCCTTGGCTGCAGTAGTTCTTCAGAGTGGCAAAGGCAGCTCAAGAGACGCAAGGGGGTCTAATTTATAGGCCTAGCAAGTGGCTAGCTGTTAGAAAAGTCCCCTGAAAAGTAGTACCGTCGGATGAACCGACAGTCCCCCCTACGACAACGTCGGTTCATCCGGTGTCTCTGTGTCTCCAAATATAGCCGTTGAATCCAAACGCTGTACCACTTCATCCGACGCATGCACCGACGATGCGTCAATTTATCCGGTGCTAAAGCAACTTTTCTCAAAACGTCTCTGCGTAGAATAACCATAGGTGCCGGATGAACCGCTGGTAAACTTCATGAGCATCGGTTCATCTGGTGCTGAAGCAAGTTCACTCGGTGCGTCTCTGTATGAAATATATGTGTGCGCCGAATGAACCGTTGCTTGGACCGTCGCTTCATCCGGTGCTGAAGGCTCTTGACTTGAATCATCACTGTTACCAAACCCTAGGTCACCGGATGAACAGATGCTTCTGCTGATACACCGTCGTTTCATCCGGCGGTGCATTTTACTTCTGAAACTTCCACATTGATCATCCGGTGCAACTAGGAATGATGCCGTCGGATCATCCGACGGTCCCTTTTTCATTTCACCTCATCCAATTCAATCACCTTTGAGTTTTTCTTCAAGTCTTTTGCTTCTAAAGTGTTTTCATGAGTATCTTGAGCTATTTAGTAACCAAGGAGCTTGATAGTGCATGAATATAGCATAGCATTTGGCATGGTCAAGCTACTAAAGTGTGAACCTCTCTTAATAGTACGGTCAAACACTACAAACTAGCAAATCCAAGTGTCCTTCATCTCCTTGTGACACTTGGAACTAAGAATGTCCTTAGCCTTGTAGTCTTTGTCCATTGATCATCCATAATTTCAAATTGAGGGGTCTCATTTTACTTATCACTTATGACAAGAATAAGTCCGCTACAAAACAAAGGTTAGTCACAAGTATATGGTTGTCATTTATCACCGAAACACACCCTTACCAAAGGTGCGGTGCGGCCTTGATGCTTACAATCTCCCCCTTTTTGGTGATAGATGACAACACAAGTAGAGATATACTAGAATTTGAAATTAAAGCATAAACTCTACAACTAATGCATGAAAAAGATATAAAGAAGCACACATGCATTAATTAAACAAACACACAAGTATGAGTAGACATGTAAAGCGTCAACATACACAAGATCCAAATGCATGTCTCATCATGAACTCCACAAAACAAACAAGGGGCACAAAAGCTCTCAAAGCACACTCCCAAGCTCCCCCTATCTCTACTCCCCCTATCTATCTCCCCCTTTGGCAACAAGCACCAAAAAGGGACCTAAACCTATTGAGGTGGAGGAGAAGTCAGCAGCGTCAAAATAACAACCACTGAAGGAGTGACGTGGTACTCAGAGGTGTCACCATCGTCGTACTCGAACCCCGACAGCTCTAAAGATCGCATTAGTGAAGAAGCTAGAGCGGTGTCGGTGCCGGTAGAGGTAGGAAGCGCCTGAGAGCTCGCCACTACCATCTCGGACTCGATCTGCTGAGTAATCGTACGAAGTGTAGTATCCTCCTGATCGAGTCGCTCTGCCTGAGGAGTAGCCATAGTCGGCATCGGCGAGGTGAACCCCAAGGAAGGTCGTGCCGGTGTCTCAAAGATAAGTGGTCCTGTCGGGAACGGAGACATCAACTGAGTCGAAGGGGTCTGTGAGAACTGCCCTGCCCTGAGCTGCTCAAGTAAGGTGGTCGTCTATGGAGTCGAGAGCGGCTGAGTGGCAAAAGTCCCGGACTGGAGGAGTGGTGAGATCGAGACTATCGGGATGGGTAGGCTCACAACACTGGCAGGAGGTAGAGAAACTGCCGGCTCAGGCTGAAGAAGCTGCTGGGTAGGAAGAGTCGGAAGCTGAAGCCCCGTGTGCTGGAAAAGCTGACCCAAGTAGGTGGACATGAACGAGAACATCTGAGCGGTCATCATCTGCTGTTGCTGTATCTTCTGCCTCTAAGCCTCCTGCTGCTGGCGTATACCATCGAGTATGACCTGGTGAGCCTCCTGCTACCGCTGGAACTGTGCCTGCATCTGGTGCTGTATCTCCATAGTGGCCTTGGACTGGTCGGCCAAAGACTGGATCACTGAGGTCAAGGAGTCGGGCTGAGTGACCTGAGAAGTGGAGATCGGTGGAATCGGTGACTCAGCCTCTCTCTGTCCTGGCAAACTGGAGCCGCCAGCCTCGTCGTCATGAGTACGACGAACACGGAAGACGAGCTGGGCCTCGGGCTCAAAGTCCTCGTCCTCACTCGAATCCTCAGTGTCGGTGGCAAGGTACTGAGGTAGAGGCCCCTCAGCTATAGCAAGTAGCTCATCCTGACGTGCGGCCTCGTCCATAGCTGCCTCAGCTGCAGCACGAGCCTGGAGGTCCTCAACTGCTCGTCTCCGTCCTCTGGGTCCCTGCCTCCTGTCCCGTGGCAGCGGTGGCTGGTAAGTCTTGAACACGTACTTGGATCGCTCCAAGACTGAGATATAGCACTGTGACTCGAGTCGAGAGAGCATCCAGCTGATCTCGTGGGTGAAGGGGAACTGCCGGGTCATCCCCATACCATCCATAATAGCATCCTCAATCTCACTGAGCAGAATGTCCACAATGTCGAACGACTGGTGAGTCATGATATACAAAAGTAGCCACTGCTGAACTCCGGTGATCGACTCTGCATTCCCCATCCTGAAGAGTAGGGACCTCCTGAGTGCGAAATGGACCACGTAGGCCTCACGTGTCAACCTGTCAGGGGTCCGAGGGGTGCCGGGAAGGAACGGCTGCTGGAACAAGAAACTGATCTCCTCGTCTGAAGGAACTATAGGAGTGTGAGCATGACGAGGAGTCTCAACGTCGGGGTATGCCAGGTAGTGAATCGAAGTGTCGTCGACTGGCACCCCAAGAAACTCTGCTATCCCCTCTCGAATGAGTCTGAACTGCTACCCCATAAACATGAACCTGATCGAGAGCCGGGCGTCCTCAACGTAGACAGTGGCGTAGAACACTCTGACCCACTCTGGCACGTAGCGCGGCCTCTCACTGACCAAAGCTGCGAGTCCTGGTATGTAGTCGAAGTGCGGGAGAATCGGGACTCCAGCTGCTGCTGACGTGAGTGCTGTCCACTGTAGCATCCTGTGCTGGCTCAGCTGTGACCCCTTCCTGACATAGGAGGCATAGAAGCTCTCTTGAAGAATAGTCCAGAACCGGGGGTCACAATCCTCTCTGTGAGGAGGGAACCACTCGTCCTCCTCAACGAACCTCAACTTCTGAATCTTCAGACCAGAAAGGCTCCTCAGATCACGGAGATAGACCCTAAAGGCCTCTGCTCGTTGTGCCCCAATCCGAACCTCAGGGCCCTCTCGTGACTGGTCCTATTGCTCCTGCTCAACCTGCTACTCTGCTGCTGTCTTCCTCTGCCTCGGAGTTGGCTGAGTGTGTGTGTGTCCACCACGAGTCCGAGGACCGGTACGTGGTGCAGAGGGAGGAGTCTCTGTCTCTGTCTGACGGGTACCAGTATAGCCTGAACGCCGTAACGGCTGCTGCTCATGGGGCTGCTCCCCCTGACCCTGTGCACTGCTCCCAATTTGAATGCCCCTCTGAGGCTGACCCTGGGTGTCGGGCACTCGGAGCACACGCTCCAACTCCTTGTCCTGCTTGCTCTTCTTCTTCTTCGGCTCAAGAACAGCCTTGCCCTTCCTCTTGTCGCCTGCCATCTGTCAAAGAAACAGTGGAAGATTATAGAATGGCGAGCGGAAAATATAAACAAGATAAATATCTAAGGGGAGAGGTCCTTAAGCAAAGCATATGAATAGATGGAGCCTAAACATGATTTCTAGGAGATGATCATGTGACACAAGATATAAAAGGATGAAATCTAGGTAAATTCTTATGTGCACAAGATGTGTGTGTGTGTGCTAGAGCAAGATACAAGCTACTGTGTAATATATATAGGAGTGAACAGAGCAAGAACAGTGACAAACAGTAGCAACAGTGCTCAAGAATCATGAGATTTAGCAAGATTTAGATGGATTTGAGCAACAACTAAGAGCAAATGAGCAAAATATATGAAATTAAGTCAGCACAGCTCAAAATCATGGTCTGAGTCCACAGAAATTTCAGCTAATCCCCAACAGAAACAAGAACGGTAAGAACTGGACATGAACAACAAAGGGGAAATGCTCAGGTGCTCACCACTGTAGGGATTTGACTGTCGAGATGCAGCAGGGGAGCACGGATGAGGCCAGCGCACGCCTCTAGATGGCGGCCGACGGACTGCGGCAGCGCCAACGAGCTAGAATCGGTGGCGGCAGCGCAAACCCTAGCGGGGGCTCCGCGGCGGCGCGCGAGCAAATTTGCTCCGAGGAGGCGGCGGTGCGGCGGCGGATGTGGCCGGCGGCGAGGTCCAGGGGCCGGCGGAGGTCACAGGTGGCGCAGCCTGGGCGGAGGTGGCTAGCGGCGACGGATTTCGCGGAGTACGGGAGCGAACAGCGGCTGCGTGCGATTTTGGAAAGGGGATCAAAACGGTCAAGACGGATATGACATGTGGGGCCAACTTGCAGAGAAGCACCGAATGAACCGACGGTAGAAAAGCACGCAGCGTTGGTCGAATCGCCGAATGATATGGGCAGATCAGAGAAAGGCTGCACCAGATGAACCGATGGCCACATTTTTAGATTCGTCGGATGATTTCAGCGCGGGTCTGAATTTGCCTCAAAACTCAGTAGCACCGGATGAACCGCTGCTTCCACAGAGGTGAGCGTCGGTTCATCCGACGATACGTACCAGTGGCACGCTGTGCAAAATTCAAACTGACCCGGCCACCGGATGAACCGACGCCTGGAACCTACATGGCAGCGGTTCATCCGACTGTGACAAAACAGAATGCTGATCTAAAGCTCATTTTTGATCCAACAAATGTCACACACAAGCCAACACAAGCACATTTTTGGACCAATCCTGAGTGACAACCTCAACCCTCAAGCACTCCTTTGCAAAATACAAGTATATACACCATAGATTCCCTACAAGGGATAGACCTTATAAATTTTTGGAAAAATAGGCAAAATAAGTTCCAAAAAGGGAATGTATGAGTCATTGCCTTTGAACTTAGAGATAGAAACTTTAAGCTCGTTAGGACATAACTCAATAGGCATTAAGCACAATCATTTGTCACATCACACTTTGGAGTTGTTGATTTGCATTGAACGCTAAGCAACTTTCTCATAGTGTGATTTTCCTTTGTGACACCTCTCACGCAATGCAATGCAAGAACAAATGCATGAAAGTAAACATGAATGCATTCTATATGACAAGCAAAGATGCAAAGCGGAAAGATAAACTATCTTGTCAAGTTTGAGCCCTTGTTAAACTTACTCATGGTGAGCCTTTCAACATGCCTTGAGCGAAACTTGAAAACCACCGGCTCAAGCAAGACCCATACTCACCACTATCTTAACAAGGTTAGACAAGCCCCTACACCATGTACATATGCAAATGCAAACTATATGACAAGCATCACATGATGTTAGACGCATCAAGCACATTCAATTCACTCCTTAGCCTACAAAAGGTGTTTTCATCAAGAGGCTTAGTGAATATATCTGCCAATTGCTCCTCGGAGCGAACACCACAAATGAGAATATCACCTTTAGCCATATGGTCTCGCAAGAAGTGATGGCGGATATCAATGTGCTTGGTGCGCGAATGTTGAACTGGGTTGTTAGCAATTTTTACGACACTTTCATTGTCACAAAGAAGAGGAACCCTATCTAGAACCACACCATAATCCAAGAGGCTTTGCTTCATATAGAGGATTTGAGCACAACAAGCCCTGGCGGAAATGTATTCCGCCTCCGCGGTGGATAAGGCCACGGATTTTTGCTTCTTAGAGGACCAAGCAACTAAAGATCAACCTAGCAAATGCCACCTACCTGAAGTGCTCTTGCGGTCTACTCGACATCCGGCAAAATCCGAATCCGAATAACCCAAGAGCTCAAAACAAGCACCATTGGGGTACTACAAGCCAATGCTAGGTGTGTATTTTAAGTATCTAAGGATCCTTTTCAAAGCACTTATGTGAGATTTTTTAGGGTTGGCTTGAAACCGAGCACACATGCAAATACTAAACATGATATCGGGCCTAGATGCGGTAAGGTAAAGAAGAGAGCCGATCATAGAACGGTAAAGCTTTTGGTCAATCGGTTTACCTCCCTCATCTAAGTCGAGATGTCCATTGGTAGGCATTGGTGTCTTGATTGGCTTGCAATCATCCATGTTGAACTTCTTGAGAATATCATTAGTGTACTTTTCTTGATGGATGAAGGTCCCTTCCTTCAATTACTTGATTTGAAACCCAAGGAAGAAATTGAGCTCCCCAATCATAGACATCTCGAATTCCCTAGTCATGAGATCACTAAAATCTTTGCACACTTTGAGATTGGTAGAGCCAAAGATGATATCATCAACATAGATTTGACAAATGAAGAGCTCTCCGTTGATGATCTTGGTGAATAGAGTATTGTCCACTCTCCCAATCTTGAAGCCTTCCTTGATGAGAAAGTCCCGGAGCCTCTCATACCATGCCCTATGAGCTTGCTTGAGTCCATACAAAGCCCTGATCAATCTATAGACATGGTTAGTATGTGTGGTATCTTCCAAACCAGGAGGTTGCTCAACATAGACTTCTTCATTGACGAAGCCATTTAAGAAGGCACTCTTGACATCCATTTGGAACAATTTCATTTTGTGACAAGAAGCATAAGCAAGAAGGATACGGATTGCTTCAAGACGTGCAACCGGAGCAAAGGTCTCTCCATAGTCTAAGCCTTCTACTTGCGAGTAGCCCTTGGCGACAAGCCTTGCCTTGTTCTTCACCACGACTCCATGTTCATCTTGCTTGTTTCGGTAGACCCACTTGGTGCCAATCACGTTCTTGTTCTTGGGGCGCTCTACTAGGACCCAAACTTCATTTCTTGTGAAGTTGTTGAGCTCTTCTTGCATAGCCAAGATCCAATCCGGGTCCTCGAGAGCTTCCTCTATAGTAGTGGGTTCTACAAAAGAAACAAATGCATGATGTTTGCAAAAAGAAGCATATTGTTTGCGGTGAGTACGTGTACCACCCTTGGGATCACCCAAGACAAGATCGATGGGGTGGTTTGATGAAGTCCTTGTACGCCTTTCAAGTGTGGTAGAAGTTGGATCATCTTGAGGTTGCACTACTTCTGGTTCTTCTTCTTCTTGATCTTGAGTGTCTTGTGATGTAGGAGGTGGTCCATGTGAGGAAGATGGACTTTCTTGTCTTGTTCGCCTTTGATGGTCATCATTATCATCATCGGAAGAGGATGAGTCTTCATGGTTGTGGGAAGTAGAAGGTGCATCATCATCCTCTTTAGGCTTGATGTCCCCAATAGTCATCTTCTTCATTGCTTCTCGGAGAGGTTCTTTTCCTACATCATCACAACAATAGCCATCTCCTTAGAAGCCATTAGATTCATCAAACTCCACGTCACATGTTTCTTCAACAGCACGTGTAGTGTTGTTGAATACTCTATATGCCTTGGAGTTGGATGATAACCAAGAAACATGCCCTCATCTACCCTACTCTTAAACTTCCCTAGGTGCTTCCTCTTCTTGTAAATGAAACACTTACACCTAAAGACTCGGAAGTAGGAGATGTTGGGCTTCCTCCCAATGAGAAGCTCATAGGGTGTCTTCATCAATAGTCGGTGGAGATATACCCTATTTGAAGTATGACACGCCGTGTTGATTGCTTCCGCCCAAAATCTTTGAGAGATACCATAATCATCCAACATAGCTCTAGCTAATGTGATGAGAGTCTTGTTCTTCCTTTCTACCACACCATTTTGTTGTGGTGTGTAGGTTGAAGAAAATTCATGCTTGATGCCTAGCTCATCACAATACTCTTCAACTTGAGTGTTTCGGAATTTCGAACCATTGTCACTCCGGATCTTCACAATAGATGACTCAGATTCATTTTGAGCCCTTGTAGCAAAGTTCTTGAAGATCCCGAACGTCTTGCTCTTGTCCTCCAAAAAGAATGTCCAAGTGTTGCGTGAGTAATCATCAACAATGACAAGACAATAGAGATTACCACCAAGACTCTTGTATGTAGTAGGGCTGAAGAGGTCCATGTGTAAGATTTCCAATGGTCTTGAGGTAGAAACATAAGCCTTCATAGGATGGTGACTTGCAACTTGCTTGCCGGCTTGACATGCTCCACATAACTTGTCCTTCTCAAATGTGACATCCTTCACACCAAGAACTAAACCCCTTTTGAAAGCCTTCTTGAGTTGACTCATGCCTATATGTGCAATACGACGATGCCATAGCCAACCCTTGGATGTCTTGGTGAAAAGACAAGTAGTCAAGTTCGCTTCATGAGAGGAGAAGTCTACAAGATAGATGTTCCCATGGCAAAAACCTTTGAACACAACTTCATTAGATTTCTTGTTAGTAATGATAACTCCCTCATCATCAAACAAGCAAGATAAACCAAGATCACAAAATTGAGCAATGGAAAGCAAGTTATAACTACAAGAGTCTACAAACAAAACATTGGAAAAAGAGAGATCTTTTGCAATGGTTATGTCACCCAAACCGGAAACTCTTCCTTTAGAATTATCACCAAAGGTGACTTGCTCATGATTCCCCGCATCATCCACTAGAGAGGTGAACATTTTAACTTGGCCGGTCATGTGTTGAGTACATCCACTATCAAGGACCCAATGACTTCCCCCGGCCTTGTAGTTCACCCACACACAAAGAGATCAAGTTGAAGATTTAGGAACCCAAGCAAGTTTGGGTCCAATCACATGAGTTACTAAAGCTTTGGGAACCCAAATTTGCCTAGGATGATTCACTTTAGCCTTGGTCCCTATGAACCTTGCCACCACCTTGCCCTTGCTATTCTTCAACAACAAGAAATGGTAATTGTTGAACATGGAACGATAATTGCAAGGTAAGATAGGCAATGGACGTGAAGGTATAGGACACTCCCTTGTGTGATGACCGGTGATCTTACAATGTTGGCAATAGGACCCAACTTCCTTCACAAAGCACCCATAAAGTTCCTTTGACTTACGAGTTTCTTTGATGGGTTCAGGGAGGAGCCAAGTCCCCTAGAGCCACAATCTCTTGCATTGTGATAGAGGATCTCCTTATGCAATGCTTCACCCTTGGCCAAATTCTTCACACAAGATCTTAGGCTTCTTACTTCCTCTTCAAGTGCTTTCACCCTACCATGGTTAGTCTTGGAAGAGGAGGTAATATTCTCATCATTTGGCAAAATCTTAGGTTCTTCAATCAAATCATCACAAGAAGTAGAAGCATTTGCCTTAGTGATATCTCTAGCAATTTCTTGCCCACTAGCACAAATAGCCTCATAAGCAAGCTCAATCTCTTGATACTTCATCTCTAAGACCACATGATCTTTCTTAAGCATCTTTTGACTTGACTCAAGAGACTTGTTAAGCATGGTTACATCATCATGTTTGACGATTAGCTCATCTGCTTATCAAGTAACTTGTTGTGGTCATCTCTAAGTGACTTGTTAGACACTACCAAAGCTTCATGCTCTTTGCTAAGGTCATTGTGTTTCACAAGCAACTCATCATTGGATAGCTTAAGCTTCTCATGGGTCTCCTCAAGAGCCTTGAGCTTACTCTTTTGTTTCTTGATCATGTCGGTGGATTGATCTAGAAGTCCCTTAAGAGCATGAGGTGAAAGTTCATTATCACTATCCGAGGAGTCACTATCTTCACTATCGCTCACCTTGGAGTGTTTAGCCATGAAGCACATAGGTGGTGGAGGAAGAGGAGGCCCTTCATCATCCATGATCACAAGACCGACAAACTTCTTGTTCTTCTCATCTTCACTTCCGGTTGATTCACTTGAAGTTTCACCATCCGTGATCCACTCATTTGCCAAGAGAGAACGATGACCACCCTTCTTCTTGTTGTAGGGCTTGCTAGAAGACTTCTTCTTGTATGAGTCCTTCTTAGAGTGCTTGTCATCTTTCTCATTGTCATCATCATTCTCGTTCTTCTTGCTTGAGCTTGACACTCGCTTGTCGGGCTTGGGGCAATCATATGATAGATGATCATAGCTTTGGCAATTGTAGCACTTCCTCTTGCCACCTTCATCACTTCTTCTTGATGAGTGAAACTTGTTCTTCTTAGGATCATAGTTGTAGCCTTTCTTGCCAATCTTGGAGAGCAATTTGGTAGTCCTCCTCATGAGGAAAGCAAGTTCACCATCATCTTCATCACTTGAGTCACTCTTGTCTTCACTTTCACTTGAAAAGGGAGGAGGCTTTGCTTCTGACTTTGGCTTGGGCTTGGTCTTGTCACTAGCCTTGAGTGCAAGATCTTTCTTGGAGCTTGATGTGGAAGTAGATGATTCAATTTGCCCCATCAAGAACATCTCATGAGATCGAATCTTGTTCAAAACTTCGGTGACGGTGAGAGTTTCGAAGTCCTTCTCAAAGATGAGTGCCTTGACGATGTTGTACTTGGGCTTGGGAAGCGTTTGAAGAATTTTTCGAATAATTTCCAAAGAAAACCAAGTGCATAACTATATGTATGCAAGGATCTATTTTCATACATATAGTGACATTTAAGTGAATACAGAAACAATATCACTTAAGAAAAAGGAAGATTATCAGAGTATTACACTTAAATCTTGGAAACGAAGGCACCAAACATCCACAAGCAGCCGACTGGGGGTTGCGTACGCCTAGCACCAGCAACAGCTTCACAACGTCTTCATATCAGCTTTCTCTTTCTGAGCAACATTGTTTATAGCAAGGGTGAGCACATGTCATACTCAGCAAGTGTGGGGAAAGTATGAATGCAGAGGCTTGACAAGGAAAGGCTGACAGGTTGACTGCATTAAGCACTTTTAGTTGGTCAAATTTTTATTAGCACCTGATTACTGATAAAGTATAAGTATATACCAACCCACAATTAACATAAAGAGATACGCCATAAGCATATGGCTAACATAACCATAAACCACGATTTAAGTCCATCTTCAAGTTCAATTATCATGTGAGGGTCCAGGCCGCTCTTGACCGTGAGCACGGCTAATCGATTAGTTTTACACTCTGCAGAGATTGTACACTTTCACCACAAATCACGTAAAAGTCCCGAAGAACTTTGAACCCAACCATGCGATGCCGGCCAAGCATCATACCACACTACCTAGGTGTGATTGCATAGGGACGCTACGAGGCCTTTACAAAGAGTCCTCCCGTGTGTATTAGTCCATAGTAGCATATTCCATAGAGGCTATCTTTCGTATCTCACTTCTATTCACGGATGGTCAGCCATAGAGTACTTCCGTTCCAATACCTATCCGGAATAGAAGAGCCTTAAAAGCATTCCTCCGTACCCAAGCTACTATGCGAGTAATGGCCACACAAGACTTCCCTAATTACTCAGCTAAGACCATAGCCATTTAGTCCTTGTGGTTGCATTGTTGTCCTGGGTGGTCGCTCCATGTTCCAATTAATCATATGATCTTGTATTAACCAGAGATACAGCATAAAAGTAAATCATGTTCATCATTGTTGTTCATTAGAACCACCATATCCCAAGTAGAGCAACTAAGCATAGCTACCCAACATAAAGATAAACCCAGGTTGACAAGGAATGATATTAAAAGGTAGGATAAACCTTAAGAGGACCCATCAAATTAAATGCAAGCATATGCAATGTGATTAAATAGTTATTAGGACAAAAGAACAAGGACACACTTGCCTTTAACCAGAGTAATGATGTTGCTCAGATTGTCTTCGCTTTCAAGCTCTTCAATGCTTCTTGAACGACGTTCACTCTACTCGCATCAATCATCGAGCACAAGCATGCAATGAAGACAAACAAGTACTACTAAGAACAATGCACCAATCAAAAGAAAAGCTTTAAAAGAACGCACTAAAGGATAGGTTGGATTCTATGGATCACTGAAGCACACAGACCGTGCTGAGAAAAGGAAAGGCTTGATTAGCTTTATGAAAGACACTAGGTCTGAGCAAGAACTAGGATCAAAAGATCTGGAGCTTGAAAGAAGATTAGCTCTACAACAGAGACACTGAGACAGAGCTTTGATAAAGAACGACTAACGTTCGATTTGCTTATGTGAGAGATCAAACTATGAGCTAGGTTTATTTTAATTAGTAAAAGATATGTAAAGGATATTTCATAAGAAAATACCCTAAATTGGAATTAATGCAACATTATATTTTATTTGCAAAAGACCGGAGTAAAGAACTAGTCAAATTTTATTTATAAAGATTCATATATAAATTATACCAATTAAACATTTAATTTAGAAAAACTAAACTATATGAGTCATCTAAACGTAACTTTATGATTCGAGTAAACTAATAAAGTTATAATTAAAAACTCATTCATGTTGGTATTTAAACAAATTAACATTTATTTATAAAAGTCGGTGTAAAAGCCTATCAACTTTTAATTAGAAAAGTTTGATTAATTATTAAGTAAATTAATATTTGGTTTATGAAAATTTGGGTAAGAATTTAATTAGATTTTATGTATAAAAGCATGTGAAATAATCATTAGTCAAATTAATATTAATTATGAAAAATGGTGTATGGCACTATATTGCTTTTATTCATGAAAGGTGTGCATAACTAAGCTTTAATCAAAATTAATATTAAATAAATTTTCAGAAAACATGTATGAAGAAAACACACCACTAATGTGTTCTTTACATTTTTATGAACCTAACGTAACTTGAACGGATTAAAACGGAGCTAAAACATGAAAGATACGCCCTGTCAAAGGCCTAGGAACTTGCTGGCAAGGTTTCAAAACTTCCAGGGGCTTAACTGCGAAAAACCGAGGGCATATACATTATTATATATATAAACCTGAGGGCCTTCATGCAAGAACCTCAGGGTGGACTGGATCTAAAGAATCTAATAGATTCAGGGAGTTTTCTGCAAAAGGTGCAAGACACAAGAATAGATCTAATATTTACAGCTTTCCTAAGGGGGCTATATGCAAAAGTGCTTGAGTCTTCTTCCACCTCTGGTTCGAGCGGACACGAAGCTCCGGGCGGGCAAAAAAAATTCCCAGCGGTTCCGGCGACCTGGGATTCAAGCGAGATGCGGGATGGAAGGAGAAGGGATGGGGGATGTTGATGAGACGCTCACCAGCGACGGGGAGGTGGAGCAGTAGCCGGGATCCAACGGCGGCAGGGACGCAGCTCGACCTCAGGAACATAAGAGAAAAGGAGAGAGATGAAGATTCGATGAGAACGACCTCCAAACGCGCACGAGAACGGCAACACAGAACGATATAGATGAGACGAACGCGATGGTGTTCTCACCTCCGGCCAAAAATGAACGATGACGATGGAAGAGCTCGCCGGAGTTGGAGAGGAGTCGCCGGAGTTGGGGAAGACGACGGAGTCGACGTCAGAATTGAGCAATCCACCACACCAAGGCATAGAGCTCGATGAGGGAAACTCCCTGGTGGTGTCCGTTTGCACCGGAAGTCTACGGTTTCGCCGGAAAAGCTCACCGGAAAGTTCACCGGAATTTAGTAGATGCGAAAGTTCGGCGGCGGTTTGTGAGAGCTAGGGTTATCGAAACAAGATGAGGTTGGCGGCATTGGAAAGAGGACGTCAAGGAGATAACTGGCAACTATTTATTGGCCGAGATAGAGTCCAGTTTTATTTTCCCTTTTTTCTAATTTCGGGATTAATTTCGGATTAGAAAACAATTTCAGAAAATCCTGAAATCGCAATTAAATCACGAAAAATACTCCGAAAATTTCAAAAATTCCAGAGAAATTCCTAGAGATAGATGGAGACACGAACAATCCAAATAAAATATTTAGAGCTCATGAAAAAGATTTTAGAGCCTTCTAATAAATAGAATCAGCTCAGAGAAAATGAGAATAAATTCCAGAAAAATCCGGAAAATTCTTGGAAGGGTTTGGTCAGAACCTAAGCGTGTTTAAAAACATTTGCACTCAAAAACACCCGGATGCATTGGCATGAATGCAACACACATAAACATTTTATTTAATTTCAGAAAAACAAACAATGTTTTTTTCTATACTATATTTCCTGTGAAGAAAATAAATGTTGGAAAAATTTTAAAATTGAGTGAAAATCGTTGCTTAATTATTCTTTCTATTCACATCCTGAAATTGGAAATTTCAGGGTGTGACACATTTACTCTACACCCTCATCATCCTTCATCTTAACCTCATTAAGCTCAACCTTAAGCAACTCATACTTCTCCTCACGGATTTTCTTGTTGCCTACATGAATTTTTTGAGCTCCATCCAAACCTCATCAGCGGTCTCCAAAGCAAACACCCTATCAAACAAGTCCTCCTCAAGAGTCTCAAAGATAAAGTTTCTAGCACGATAGTTCCACTTGGTTTCACTTTCGGTGGGTTCAATTGGCATAGGATACATGGTAGTGATCAATGCATCATGGTGTTGTGCTTGAAAAAAGCTAGCCATTCTATGTGCCCAAAAAGTGAACCGTTTCGCCACCAACTTGGGAGGGCCATTGCCACTCCCCTTGCCCATCTCTCTAGGTGGTTAAGCCACCAAAAAGAGAGCCTAAGCTCTGATACCACTTGTAGGATTGATGGCCTATAGAAGGGTGGGTTGAATATGGGCCTTCTTCAAATTTCTAGAACAAGAAGTAAACCTTAACCTATATCTCTAGTGTCGCCCATCTAAAAAGGTTTCTTCCTACCAACTAAGCACACTAACAACAAAGTTCCTTAGCAAGATTCACACTAATATGAGAAAAGTACCCTAGTCAAGATATGCAACAAGCAAAGAAAACTAGAGGGAAATGAGAGCAAAGGAAATTAAGAGTTGAAAGTAAATGCGGAATTATGTGCAAGAAGATAGAAAGAGTGGACAAGAGACAACCGAATTTTTTCCCGTGGTATCGAGAAGTTGACGCTTCTCCCTAATCCACGTTGGAGCACTCACAAAGAGTTTTGCTCCCCCTCAAGCCACTTAGACTTGAGTGCTCACTAAGAGTACCCGTTCTCCATCTCCGGAATGGTGGGTCTCAATCCATTTACACCAAGAACTTCCCAGGACTCCCACAATCTCCAAGAGCTCACCAAGAACCCCTAATCACCGAGACCGTTTAGGAGCCGTCAAACTCCAAGAGTAACAAGCTCACACACTTTCACTTGACCAATGCACTCAGCTATGCCATTGAAAGCACCTTGAAACTCTTGATCACCAAGAAAGAATCCCTCTTGGCTAGGAAGATGAAATCCAAATGATCAAAGCACTAACTCTCCATCTCCTTGGCTGCAGTAGTTCTTCAAAGTGGCAAAGGCAGCTCAAGAGACGCAGGGGGTCCAATTTATAGGCCTAGCAAGGGAGGCTAGCCGTTAGAAAAGTCCCCTGAAAAGTAGTACCGTCGGATGAACCGACGGTTCCCCCTACGACAGCGTGGGTTCATCCGGTGTCTCTGTGTCTCCAAATATAGCCGTTGAATCCAAACGCTGTACCACTTCATCCGACGCATGCACCGACGATGCGTCGGTTTATCCGGTGCTGAAGCAACTTTTCTCAAAACGTCTCTGCGTAGAATAACCATAGGCGCCGGATGAGCCGCTGGTAAACTTCATGGGCATCAGTTCATCCGGTGCTGAAGCAAGTTCACTCGGTGCGTCTCTGTATGAAATATATGCGTGCGCCGGATGAACCTTTGCTTGGACCGTTGCTTCATCCGGTGTTGAAGGCTCTTGAATTGAATCATCATTGTTACCAAACCCTAGGTCACCAGATGAACCGATGCTTCTGCTGATACACCGTCGGTTCATCCGGCAGTGCTGTTTACTTCTGAAACTTCCACATTGATCATCCGATGCAACTAGGAATGATGCTGTCGGATCATCCGACGGTCCCTTTTTCATTTCAACTCATCCAATTCAATCGCCTTTGAGTTTTTCTTCAAGTCTTTTGCTTCCAAAGTGTTTCCATGAGTATCTTGAGCTGTTTAGTAACCAAGGAGCTTGATAGTGCATGAATATAGAATAGCATTTGGCATGGTCAAGCTACTAAAGTGTGAACCCCTCTTAATAGTACGGTCAAATACTACAAACTAGCAAATCCAAGTGTCCTTCATCTCCTTGTGACACTTGGAACTAAGAATGTCCTTAGCCTTGTAGTCTTTGTCCATTGATCATCCATAATTTCAAATTGAGGGGTCTCATTTCACTTATCACTTATGACAATAACCCAAGAATAAGTTCGCTACAAAACAAAGGTTAGTCACAAGTATATGGTTGTCATTTATCACCGAAACACACCCTTACCAAAGGTGCGGTAGGGCCTTGATGCTTACACTTTCCACTGTGTAGCAATCTGCAATACAATCTTCTAGAGAATTTGTATTGAAATAGATACTCGAGATTGCATGGCAACATGGCAACCCAGATAGCTGCCAGTACCTACAAGAGCATGTCTTTGCTTGCAAATCAACTGTGAACCTATGCCCCTAATGCTTAACCTCAAATTTATCTGCACCATTACTTATTGCATGCCAATAGCCTGATTGTTTAATGTAAGTGAGAGACATGGGTACCCATGGGTCCCCACCGGCCAGGGTCCCAGGGGCCCCTGACAAGTGGACCTGACCTTCCAGAAGACCTGCCGACCTGCCAAGTGGGCCCAGCGACCTTATCCTCAACACCGACGACCGCAGGCGACCTGACCAAGATCCCGAAAGACCCGCAACACTTGGCGTGGAAGTCAAGGCAGTATGACGTAGCACGTCACCGCCTGTAGACTCCGAGTATCACGGGATACTCCTTGTAATCCGGGAGATAAGCTTCCCGCAGTTGTAACCGACCCCGACACGGGTCAACCGACCTTGCATGGAAACCCTAGCCCGTCCTCCCCATATAAGGCGGCCTAGGGCTCCATGCGAAGAACAACTCAACTCATCCTCGCATAATCCACCACAACTGGACGTAGGGTTTTACTCTCCGGAGGCCTGAACCAGTCTAAACCCCTTGTCTCCCCATGTTCTTCGCCATACTCGCCTAGTTTCGAGTTCACCACGTGGACTACCACCTACGCTCTTAGATCCCGATCCTCTCCATTAACCTGCAAACCTCTAGGGTAACCCCCTAGCGGATCTGTCCAGGTCTCACCCCCTGACAATTGGCGCACCAGGTAGGGGTGATCGGGAGCTCGCTGTGCAGCATGGTGGCCGGACCCATCGTCATCTTTGGTGACGGCACGAAGAACTTCCTCGACGGCGACCTTCTCGCCGCCGCCCTCCGATCTAATCACGAGGTCGATGTCTTCATTCTGTGGATGGCGCGCCAGAAATTTTTTGCGCCTACCCACCCACGCCAACGATCCAATCGCGAGGTTTGCAATTGGCGAGTGACAACGACAATGCACAATGCACACGAACGAAGCTAGCTGCAGCGCGTAACCTGCGAGACGTCGTGGTACATCGGTCCCTGGCCACCAGGACAGGAATTTGTTGTGTGCCACCGCGTACATGCATGCATACATGCATGGCACGAATCGCCAGGCAGAGCAGTTGACCTACTTCACGGAGCCAAAAGCAATCTAATTCAAGTCGGCGAGATTCAATTCACCAGGAGCCGATGACCTCCGGGTGACTCGAGTGCCCCTAGCACATCTGCGCATGCATGCAAGAGGGATTGGCGTTCGGCAGGTCAATCTACAACATGTGAACAGGGAACAATTATACCTCCTATTATTTTAATCTATTATATTCGTATATAAATTTTGTTGCTTTTGGCAGCTAATGAAGATTATTTTGCTTCGTTATTTTGTTCACATGATTTGCATGCAGTGGCTGGGACGACTCGGCGACACCACGACTTGGTGACAGGGACTTGTCAAGAACAGCACGACTCCAGGTCGTATCGTCGGCACAGCTTCAAGCGACTCCCCGACCTCTACCGGTCCATCGTCGACCTCTTCGACGACCCTAGCTCGCCCCGGCGACCTATTTCGTCAACGCGCGCTCTACCCCGACCTGCTGCGGTACAACAACGACCTCTTCGACTATGGTGTGAGCGCCAGCCGCCACCTCGACACCCCAGCACGAGCCCAGCTCTAGCTGCCGACCCCTTCGATGTGACGGTTCAAACACGGCACGACTCCAGCTCGTGTCGACGACCACGTTCCGTCCTCGGCTGCATGCCACAAGCTAAGTTTTATTTACAATTAAATATTTTTATGGCTTCCGTATGTTTCATCCATAATCTCCGCGACTTTCGCCGACCTGCTCTACATGATTTTGCTTGCTCCTTCTTCCCTCCCCCTTCGACACGCTCGGGGGCTTGGTATAGCCGACCTCGATACGCTTGGGGGCTTGGTGATGCCAATCTAAAGGTCGTCAGACCTGAGGGACTTAATTAACTTCTGTGTGTTCTTCCTTTAAATGTCTTTTACTCATTATGCGCATCGACGGATATCTGCTTCAAGGTCTCCTGACCGAGTAACGACCTCCGGGTCTATCGCATGGCCTCCACGAGGTCGATAAGGCCCCGCTGCCTCCTAGGTCGCAACGACCCACAGTGATAAAATATCACACCAACGGCCCCGTGCTTAATGGCTCTACTGCCCGTTGGCGGCCTCCTGGCCATGTAGCTCCTCCTTAAGGTGGCTAAGGCCCCGCTGCCTCCTAGGTCGCAACGACCCACAGTGATAAAATATCACACTAACGGCCCCGTGCTTAATGCCTCTACTGCCCGTTGGTGGCCTCCTGGCCATGTAGCTCCTCCTTGAGGTGGCTAAGGCCCCGCTGCCTCCTAGGTCGCAACGACCCACAGTGATAAAATATCACACCAACGGCCCTGTGCTTAATGGCTGTACTGCCCGTTGGCGACCTCCTGGTCATGTAGCCCCTCCCTGAGGTCGCTAAGGCCCTGCTGCCTTCTAGGTCGCGTAGACCTAGATTTTTCAGGCTGACTACCTGCGTTGTGCCATCGTACAACGGCCATGACGATCCAGGTCGCCACGGACCATTCGTCATTTCTTGAGGCCTCCTAGAGGTCGGCCTGCTAATACAGCCCAGCTGGGACCTTGGTAGCCATACCATTGCCGCCCGGGCGCCTCTACATCTACTCGGACACACCATTCGTCATACAAATGTGTATATAAAAGGCTTCAATAGCTGTAAGGACCTTGGCCCTTGGCCGTCGTTGTCCTCTGTAGGTCTACGGACCTCCCGGCGTCTCCGTCGTCGCCTACTTCAGGTCGCTAGACCTCCTGGTGTCTCCGTCGTCGTCCTCTCTAGGTCTACGGACCTCCCGCATCTCCGTTGTCGCCTACTTCAGGTCGCCAGACCTCCCGGCGTCTCCACCGTCGTCAACTTCAGGTCGCTAGACCTCCCGGCACCTCCGTCGTCACCTACTTCAGGTCGCCAGACCTCCCGGCGTCTCCGTCGTCGCCTACTTCAGGTCGCCAGACCTCCCGGTGTCTCCGTTGTCGCCTACTTTAGGTCTACGGACCTCCCGGCATCTCCCTCGTCGTCTTCTTCAGGTCGCCAGACCTCCCGGTGTCTCCGTCGTCGCCTACTTCAGGTCGCCAGACCTCCCGGTGTCTCCGTCGTCGCCTACTTCTGGTCGCCAGACCTCCCGACGTCTCCGCCGTCACCTACTTCAGGTCGCTAGACCTCCCGACGTCTCCGTCGTCACCTACTTCAGGTCGCTAGACCTCCCAGCGTCTCCGTCGTCGCCTACTTCAGGTCGCTAGACCTCCTGGTGTCTCCGTCGTCGTCCTCTCTAGGTCTACGGACCTCCCGGCATCTCCGTCGTCGCCTACTTCAGGTCGCTAGACCTCCCGGCGTCTCCGCCGCGCCTATTTCAGGTCGCTAGACCTCCCGGCGTCTCCATCGTCGCCTTCTTTAGGTCTTCGGACCTCCCGGCGGCTCTGTCACAGGCAGTAACGGCTCGCGCCATGCGGGAATTTATGCCCGTTGACTCTATTGTCAACGGCCTGGCGTCCATGGACTCGTTATGCCCTACTTCAAGCTCACATATCAGCATTTTCTTCAAGGTCCCTTAACCTCTGACGACCTTCGGGTCCATCACATTCTTTTCGTAAGGTCGACAAAGCCTGCAACGGCGGGTTTACACCCCGGCTCCTAGGCTGTGCTGCCTACTTGCGCGGCGTACTTATCTTCAAGACCACTATACACTCGTGGGACACAAGGTCACTATTCGCCCGTGGGAAGCATTGGCGCACCTTTCTCCTACCTGACGACTTCCGAGCACCTTTGTCTCTTGCGGGTGATAGCGACTTGTGCTTCGTCTGGAAGTCGACCCGTGACCGTACAGTGTACCCGTGACTCTGGTTGTGTCAGCCCTGATGCCTGATGACCTCTGCAAGATTCTGGAGCTTTTGTCCTATTGAATTGACATCACAAGAGCATCTGTTTCCTGAGCAGAAGGTCATAGGTTCGGCTATTTCTTTCTTCTTTTCTTCGGAGCATCAAACCGGCCATTCTGGTCGCTTTACTGCTTGGGGGCTACAACACTAGTACGTCTTTCGACACCCTATTTTTCCAAGGTCGCCTCGACCTAACGGAAGCCTGCTTCCGCTACTTCTCCGCTCGACCTACCTTCAGTAGGCATGGCGACCTTCCCGAAGGTCGCGGCAGCTACTACATTGCACCTGACTCAGGTCAGGTCGGCGGTTCTGCAAGTTCTACGCCTTGTCTTCACTTCGACCTCACGGTCCTTCGACCCAGAAGCCCGACGTTCAACTTCGTGCGCGCATCAGAGGGGTTCTTTCTTTTTTATCCCCGTGCACCCTTCACGACCTCGACGGTGCCGCGTCTTCGTCATTCTTCGACACAACCTCGCTTTGACCGCTGTGCCTACACGTCGATCGGGGCTTGAGAGACATGGGTACCACCGGCCAGGGTCCCAGGGGCCCCTGACAAGTGGACCTGACCTTCCAGAAGACCCGCCGACCTGCCAAGTGGGCCCAGCGACCTTATCCTCAACACCGACGACCGCGGGCGACCTGACCAAGATCCCGGAAGACCCGCAACACTTGGCGTGCAAGTCAAGGCAGTACGACGTAGCGCGCCGCCGCCTGTAGACTCCGAGTATCACGGGATACTCCTTGTAATCCGGGAGATAAGCTTTCCGCAGTTGTAACCGACCCCGACACGGGTCAACCGACCTTGCATGGAAACCCTAGCCCGTCCTCCCCATATAAGGCGGCCTAGGGCTCCATGCGAAGAACAACTCAACTCATCCTCGCATAATCCACCACAACTGGACGTAGGGTTTTACTCTCCGGAGGCCTGAACCAGTCTAAACCCCTTGTCTCCCCGTGTTCTTCGCCATAATCGCCTAGTTTCGAGTTCACCACGTGGACTACCACCTACGCTCTTAGATCCCGATCCTCTCCATTAATCTGCAAACCTCTAGGGTAACCCCCTAGCGGATCTGTCCAGGTCTCACCCCCTGACAGTAAGCATTCAACTTTTTCAAGATATTGGGGCAAATTCTCCCCATCCACCTTTCCAACTTGGACCTTTGTACTTGGATCCTAACCATGACCTTCCTTCTAATGGCTTCTAGCATGGTGATGATAGGAAAGAACCTAGCCTCCACTATCCACTTGTTAAATGATTCACAAATATTGTTGTCTACTGAGTCACAGTTACTTCCTAACCTGAATCAGGCCCTGCTCCAGTGTTGTGCATGAGTATGCAGGATGGCTTGAGCTCCTGCTCTTGTCTCTTTTGCTAGCCTTGCTCTAGCAAGATTGAACAACATCTGGCATGGAGCTTTGGCACATGCCCAAAACATTTTCTGCCATTCTTTCTTGTAGAACTCCTTCTTCTAGTTGGCATATATATGCCTTGCACAATTCCTGTGTTCAGCTTCTAGTGCCCATTTTTCAACAACATTCAAAATTCCCTGCAACAAGACATATCAATGATTAGTGTGGTTCATGTCATTGAACATAAAGAAAAACACTAGATAATCAGTACACATACCTTTTGCTGGTTAGAAATGAACACCCAATTTCCATCTCCAACTTGTATATCCCTAAACAACAAGTCACAAAACCAATCCCAATTCTTGTTGTTCTCTTTGTCCACAATAGCCCATGCAATTAGATACATTTGGTTATTAGCATCTCTTCCTACATCTTGCAACAACTCCCTATTGATTGCACCTTTAAAAAAGCATCCATCTAGACCAACCACCTTTCTACAGCCAGCCATGAACCCTTTCTTGCATGCATCAAGGCATATGTACATCCTCCAAAATGTAGGTGGTTCAACATCAGGCTCCTTGTTTATTACAACTGTACTACCAGGATTACTCCTAAGCAGCTCCAACTGGTAGTCATATAACTTCTCATATTGCCCTTTGGTTGAATCATAAACCTTCTCCATCACTATGGCCTTAGCTCTCTTCAACTTGGAGATGGAAACATCAGCAAACATCTCTTCTTGGAATCGCAAACGAGTGGGGCCATCACACGTCGGATGATGATGTGGCGCCAGGTCGGACGAAACCAGAGTGGAATCGTGCCGGGGAGGTCAGATGTTCGGTTTTTGAACTCCGAGGAGTCTGGACGGACAGTTTTCGAGGCCCGGGAGGAAACTCAGATTCGTCTCAATGTCCAGGGAGGTAAATTGGACTTTTTCCTCAGGAAAATCTTGGATAGAAATTCCGATGATTTCGGTCGGGAAGCTAGTTTTTTAAGACTGTTGAAACGAAATAGGCCCATTTAGGATTTAAAGCCCATCAATCTTTAAAATCCAGTCCGGCCCACCAAAACCCGCCCTTCGCCTCCCACAGTCCCACTTGTCAGCCGCACTGACCTGACGACCTAGGGTTTGAGCCAATATATATACCATCCCCTTCCCCCACTGCCCGCCTCTCCGCCGCCGCCACCTCCAAGCGCCCCCGCGACCTAGCTCCGGCGAAGCCGACCCCGCGCGCCGCAGGTAAGCAGGCAGGCAGCATCAAGCATGGCGGACACGAAGACGGCGCCCGCGGTGACGCTCCGCACGCGCAAGTTCATGACCAACCGCCTCCTCTCCCGGAAGCAGTTCGTGCTCGAGGTCCTCCACCCCGGCCGCGCCAACGTCTCCAAGGTCAGTGCCCTGCGCTCGCTGGAACCTTTGCTCTCTGAGTTCTCTTGTTCGGGCGAGGCGGAGCTTCGGCGAGGCTGACGCGTGCGATCCGTTGGCGTTGCAGGCTGACCTCAAGGACAAGCTGGCCAAGGTGTACGAGGTCAAGGACACAAACTGCATCTTCGTCTTCAAGTTCCGCACCCACTTCGGAGGCGGCAAGTCCACGGGGTTCGGCCTCATCTACGACAACGTCGAGGCGGCCAAGAAGTTCGAGCCCAAGTACAGGCTGATCAGGGTACGGCCTCTTTCTCCGCACCCTTTTGTCCACTTATCACCAGCACTAAATTTTTAGGCTTCCATATTGAAAGCACTATACCCGCCGAAAGCTCAAACTTTTGCTTATATTAGCTTTTGCTATGCGTAGTTATTATGATTGCAGCATATTTGGGCTGGATCAGGTTGTTGGTCAGCCATTTGTTGTGACATGTTGGTCTGGTCATTAAAATGTTAATGTAGATGAGAAATGTAGCCTTGTCATGTGATTTAATTTTCTTAATGGTCGCATTGTTACCACATGGTTCAAATCGTGTCTCTTGTTGTAGAGCTACCATATATCTCACTGTGTTTGTTCCATGTTTTTCATTTCGCATTATGCAAACCCTGATATTTTCTAATTGAAGTTAAACTTCATAGAATTAGAAGGTGTGCTTATTTCATAATGGAATGAAGATTGAAAATTAGTTTTCTTAGTGTGCTAATTACGGTCTATCAAAAAGGAACTTGTATTGCCTGTTTAGTTGTTTACATTCTATTTATTGGAAATGATGTTGCTGGCTTCTATTGTAACTTTGGAACTACCATAATCATCACTTATCAAGACTTAATTTGTCACTTCAGTGTAGGTTGTTTTTGTCAACTTGTCCATGACCATTGTGTGTATGAAACCTGGTATTGAATGGACAATTGATGTCAGTTATGTCCTTGAGTAAAATGATTCTGCAAAATTTTGTTGCCTGAAGTTTCTCACTATCTATTATATATAATGAGCACCAAACATTGACGTTGCAATCCACAGAATGTGAATGAAACAACTAGCTGTAGCTTGTTTTTGAAAATGTTATGTTCCGTTTGCGCAGAACGGTCTTGCTACCAAGGTGGAGAAGTCGCGCAAGCAGATGAAGGAGAGGAAGAACAGGACAAAGAAGATCCGTGGTGTGAAGAAGGTATGTTCACCATCATCAGTCTGTTGTCCTCTAATATTTGTTCATGTTACAAGGGGGGTCCATTTGAGCTCTCAGGGGTTCCTATGAAATCCTGGCATTGCAAACAGAATGTTAGTCTTGAATTCTGTTGGTTGTGACTAAAACCTTTTTTTTTATTGGTTGTGCAGACAAAGGCTGGGGATGCCAAGAAGAAATAAGCAAGATTTCGTTGTACTCTAGCAGTCTTCAGTTTAAGCGCCTGCCTGTTCACCATCAGAATTTTGTACCCATCATCTTATTGCTGATGCCCCGCCACGCAATGCTTTATCCATTAGTAGAAAGAGGATTTTGAGCTGTTTCATCGTCTGCTGTTACATTTTGATATGAGGCTCTCCCTCGTTTGACTTGACTTGTGGGCTCTATGATTTTACATGAATTTATCCGCGAACTGTGTGAGTGCTGGTTGCAAACCGTATCTGCTTCTGCGTTATCCTAGTTTGTGCTGTTATTAGAGTGAGTGTTAATTGGCATCCGCCCCTGACTAAAAGTTTGAAGAGGGAAGAGCTCACCTCTTTTTTATTCTGCGACCGTGTTGAACTGACTGAATAGATGGCCTGTTCGTGTGCTACATATGAAAATGTTCCTTTGATTTGAGCCAAACTCCCCTTGCCGCGTGCTTACTGCACACACTGAAAAAACGTTAGAACGAAATGCCGGGCCACTTAACCAAATGGTGATGTTGGTGGTTCTGTGATCATTTGTGTTTCAAAAAGGTCAACCACGTTTCGAACAAGCTGCATACTCAATCTATAAACACATCAGATGACTAGTACTGGAGGCTAATTTCAACCTTTTTCTCTCCGTTTTAGTTTTGGTTTTACACATTGTTTGCTGCAGTTACCGCCGCTGCCCGCTGGGTGCATTTCATGATGCGTGTCCATAAAGAGGAAACCCTTCTTGTTTTTATCCAACCACTGGGCCGTCTCTCTGTCTACGGATTTGGGCTTCGGAGCTTTGTTACGATTAGCTTTTTTTTTGAGAATCGATATCTCGATTAGCTGGGCCGTTGATTTGAGCCCAGAGTAACTCTGGCTGGGCTGGGTGTGGGTGACGCGGCCTTTCAAAACGGCGACGTCGGCCTTTAATTAATTATCGGGCACTCCTTAATAATCCAAAAAAATTTCACAGGAATTGCAAGAACTACGTAGCTCCAAGTAATTCTCCAACTGATGAATCAATTAATTTTCACCAACAGTAGACGTGCGTGTCCAATGATTAGCAGCTAGGGTTCCTAGGAAGGTGACGGCCTGATGATGGAGTGTTCAACTGTTGATCGGTACGCATGACCCCGCCGCGCGTGTCCAATCGTCGAAGATGCTAGCTAAGCTACACTAGGTTAATCATGGGATGCATTGGCCTATACTACTCATCATCTGCCCTAGCTAGTTACCCCGCCGCGCGCGTCCAATCGGCTGCTGGTGGTGATTAACGATCAGCTAATAAAGATGCATGCGTGCGTGGTCAAGGGCGGCGCCAATCTGCAGGACAATGGGGAGCATGCGTACGTACGTACGTGCATATACGTCCATCTTCGACGGGCACGACGGCACGTACGCTTCTTTTCATGCATGCATGCATGCATGTCGCCTACACGCGATCGATGGGTACGCTCTGTCCATGCACGGGTTATAGCTAATAAGCTAAAAAACACAAACCCAGCCCGGCGCACATTTCTATATCGCAAAAGCTGTACCATACAGCCGATCGATCTTCTGGTGGTTGCATTGTTTTTTTGGCACGCTTAATTAGTACTGTCGGTGTCCTCGCAAAAAAAAAAGTACTGTCGGTAATACCCATGCTAATCAATAATAATTCGATAGAGACGACTCTTATTGCTACTTCTTGCATTCCAAATTGTAGGCTATTCTGGTATTTAAAGGTTCACAATTTTTATTATGCATCTAAATATATACTTGCGTTTACACATAGTACATAATACTAACAACTATGAATAGATTTGCCAAAACGACCTACAATTTGGAACGGAGGAAGTATGATAGTTTCTTGCAACCAGCCTTGACATATTTATAGTACGATATCATTACCATAAACGTCCATCGACAAGAAAACACAGCGATCGGTTCAAGTGTTGTTCTTAATTAACTTTGCCACGCACTCACGTACGTCTGCAGACACTCGGCCCCGGCCTCATGCTACCACTATATCATCATGTACGTACCGCCGTGCAGTTTACGCATGTACCTACGTACGTGCACTTGCATTTCATCCATGACCAAACTAAGGATGACCAAAAAAAAAAAATTTCTTTACAAGAGTGACAACCTAAGTCTCGGCGATTTATTCCAAGCAAGCTTTAATTAAACGTAGTATTGTATAGTGAAGCACATGATTATTCCCTCTTGTGCTTTGTATCCCTTTTTTCCGGTTTTTTTTTTTGGCAAACTGAGCTGCTGCTGCTCTCTCATCAGTCACATCCTGGGTTGCTTGTTCATGGGACGAAAAATGGGAGGAATTTGCATGGCGATTGGCTCGGGAGAGGGACAGAGCACAAGTACAGAGGAATAGTAGCGAGCAGGATTGGATTTGCAATCATGTGAAGAGGATGCGGACGGGACGGGCGGCCAAAAGTTGGCGCCACCTAGCTGCTAGAGGCTGCCGCCCGCGTGTGGGGGAGAATATTGGACCACACCCATAAAGTTTGAGCCATGCACCAACTCGATCGATCAGGCCAAACTACATCAAAACAACCAGAGGAATTACTAATAATTTAAAAAGAAAACAACACTGCCGCTACCTCTGGATCCAGGTTGATCTTGAAACGCAACCTGTTACAGTTATAGTTAACCGCCGACAATTGCCAAATGGCAGCAAAGCAAAAAACTTGCCTTCAGGTCTATCTTTTGCGTGCGTGCATGTTTTCCTTGCCATGGCAATAACGTTGTGGCCGAATGAATTATAACTATTGTAATCTGTATATATGCTACACGGTCACATGTGTATATATAGTATATATATAAATATACAAACAGTGTGGTCCAGACGATTGGGACGAACTCCACTCCACCGATACATGATGCGGATCCATCATCCATCCATCCGTGTCAAAGTTTATCAGCGGCGGCGGCCCAAAGATGCAGGGGACCAGTGCACTGCACACTGCAGATCAGAGCGGGCGGCGACCGGCCAAGATTTTCTCTCGTGATGCGATGCGTTGCGAGGTGGTTGCGGCCGGACGCAGATCGGCAGACGGCGGCAGATGCAATGATTCCTCCCTCCGAACCGAACCAACCACCAAGCACACACATCATGCATGCTTGCTTCCTATGAGCGAGCTTGTGTTATGAGCTGATTGGCAAATTATTGGCAAGAAACGCATGGCTTTATCTTCCCAGATGCGGAAAGTGATCGATCGGTGAAGTGTGATGCTTGCTTGGTGGAGTGCGTGCCTTTTTTTTTCCAACACAAGAGCATAATGTTTCCACTTTTCCCATCGGCTGCCGGTTTCTCCCGTGCTTCGTCCTCGATCGGTTTCGTGCGGCGCAGCAGCCACCGACGACTGCCTTGGAGGGAAACACATTTGCTTTTGCCTATAAAAGTTGCATGGATCAATATGGTAGTGTTTGGGTAGCTTAATAACGTAATCACGTTACAATTGTTTTTGTTTGGTGTGGGTTGTAATCAACTGACGTTGTAATCGAATCTCTTGCGGATATAAGATTGTAACCTCAACGCTTCCACCGTAACCACATACAACACCGCAGACCTTGCTCGAGATGAATTGCGCATGCGCTTGATCCATTCTCGCACCTCTCATGACAATAAGAGCAATTCTACCGGCAAATTTCTGTGCCACCTCGTCCCATGACCCATCTATCTCAACTCTGCCTTCTTCCCTACCGTATCGAAGGATATGCTCTTGGGATGGGGGAGGTGGAGGAGAGAAAATGGCAGTGCCATCAACGACAATGGCAGGGTCAAACATAATGTTGATTTTCCATTGTTTTAAAAAAACATAATGTTGATTTAACTCTTCAATATAGTTAGAATGACTTATAATTTGAAACATAGGGAGTACTAGATGTTTATTTTAACCTTGGGCCTAGTAGTAACTAGTAAGACGTACAGGTCTCTTTATTTTTATGTATGGAACCAACCTGTTGCAGCACAACTGCACAAGTTATCAACTCAGGTCCACTTGGCATACCTACACATCACTAAGAGTCCTTTTTTCTATGAAGTTCAAATCCCATCTACCAACGGTGACCATTCTACCGACGGCGACCACTCTACCAACACTATGGGCCTATGGCAAGTGGAGCAAGGAAATCGAAGGAGCAACACAAGTGTAATCCAACTCTAGAAATACCTGAAATTTGATCTACCTGTAGTTGCATTCTTGGTGTTTGTGATGATTTGCTAGCCGCATGCTGCGAGCCTAGAACCACCGGAAATACATCGTCCGTCCGTACGCCACCTTTACCACACTTCGAAAAGAAAAATCGAAGTTCGGACCCCTATAAAGCTGGGAGGGTATGTTGTATGTATGCCGCTGCTGCAATGCAAGCCGCTTCGTTGCTGTACAGACGGTAGCGCACAGTTGATATTCGTGTGGCTGGCAGAGCATCTTCAGTCTTCAGAGACGGCTACACCTCACTTTTTCTCTGCTGTGGACTGTGCTGGCATATATACGCACGTATGAACGTATCTCAGCAATATATCTCCCACCTGACATCTGGTCCACTCAAATCATTGAACTCACGACGTCAACTACGTTTAATCACAATATTTTTAGAAAAGACGAAGGAATAGGAGAATTTTTGAAGGAATTCTTATGACGCTGGGAAGGGTTTTCAGCATGCTAAAAGAGGAAATGCAGCTGCGAGTGTGGGCTATGCGTGGTAGAGTAGAGGGTCCTTCTTCTTGATATGTATCCTAGCTCTCGAGTGTTGAGTTTTCTCTTTTTTGTAATCACAACTTTGTAACATTTCGCATGTTTCTCCTTCTTATATGACACGACAGTGCTCCTGCTTTTAACTTCAAAAAAAAATTGATGCAAATTTTTTACTTTTTTCAAGTTTATTAAGAGTAATAGACGTAGACTTAATTACAAAACTAATAACATGAAGAGACGGAAAATCGGGAGATGAATCTATTAAGTCTAATTAATTCATCATTAGAGATTGTTTACTGTAGCATGATGATATCGTGCGACAGGTGCGGTGGGTAACCTTTATAAATGAAAATTATTATGATATAATTAGATTCATTAAATTCGTCTCGTGATTTTAGGATAGGGTTATGAAATGAGTTTGTTATTAGTTCACATTTAATACTCCTAATTAGAGCAACTCCAGTGGGGGCATCTAACTGGGCCTCTACTCTAAAATTTGAAGGTTTGATGAAAAACTCAACACCAGCAAAACTTTTAAATGAGCTTGCATTTTTCATGTCTCTCCCAATTTTCCCTCCAAACCTCCATTCCTCGAGGGCATCTACTCCCCCCTCCAAAACGTGAGTCCCACCATTTTTTTCTTTTCTTTTTTTCATTTATTTTCCTCTCCTCTCCCAGTCTCTCTCTCGCCGCCATGTCGTTCCCCGCGGCGTCCATGTCCAAGTCGTCGACATGCGCCGGTGCACAAAGGGGTTGCGAGCTGGCAGGCGACGGGTCGTCCATCCACACACTTGGACGAATCGGTGAGAGCGCGGCGCATGGTGCAGCGGCAGCGGAAGGTGACGACTGACGAAGCCGTAGCCCCTGTAGCGGCCCGTGGCGCGGTCGGCGATGGCGTGGCACTCATTGAAGGCGCCGAAGGTCAAATTTCTTTGATTCGTCATCACGGAGTCCTCACCGTCGACTTCTCCGCCAACGGCTCGACCTTACGGGGCCGCTTCCGCTTCCGACCCCTGAGCCGTGGACCTTCTTGTCCTTTGTCGGCGGCGTCCTCTGAAGGGGCTTCCTGGGGGAGAAGCCGAAGCAGCACGCCTGACGCGGTGGCGGCGACGAGGGAGAGTCATCGTCCCACCCCCTATTCCGCTCCCGCAGTGTCGGCCGGCCCCGGCACCCTAACCCAAACAACCTCTCCAGGTCCTCGTCATCGTGAGTAGCGGGGACGGTGACCGGAGGAGGCACCTACTGCGACGGCAGTGGCGGTGAGGAGTTGCCCTCCTTTTCGGTCACGGTCGCCGCAGCGTCACCCGGTTTCTGCTCGTCTTGGGCCGCCGGGGCCGGCTGCTCGGGTGGGGGCTTGGCCGCGGCGGGGTGGGTAGGGTAAGGTGCGTCGCGGTGACGCTGCGACCTAGGGTCCTGAGGCTTGCGGCAGCCGCAAAGGGGGCGGCAGGAAGGGACTTGAGCTCGAGAAAGCGGTACTCGAGGCTGGAGGGGAGGGTAGAGTCGTCGGTGAGGTGGGCGGTGTTGAGCTTGGCGATCTGCTCGAGCGCGATCAGGTCGGCCGCCTCGGCGGGGATGGCATCCACGACAGACATCTTGCCGCCGCTGCCGGGGTAGGTCATGACGGGCGGCGCCGGTTGCGTGGAAGCGACACGGGGATCAGGAGATCGAGATCGAGAGGAGAGGGGAAAAGAGAGTGAGCTAGTGTGAAGTGCGTCGGGGGAGGGGCGAGCCGTCGCCGTGAGCGCCCGAATCCCCATCGCAACAACAGCAGCGGCATCAGAAGGAGCGGGATCTTGCCAGAGTGGCTCCGCAAGCAAACAACAACAGCAACAGCGTCGCCGCACTCTCTCTATGACAAACGGGCCCACAGGCAAATAGAGGTCTAAGTTGATTTCCCCACTGGAGTTGAGTGCTAATTTTAGCCATCTATTTTTTTTATTTCGGCCTGCAAATAGGTAGATGTGATGAGTAGTTGAGAAAACTTTAGAGAACTAAACAGGACTATACAACTTACATTTAAATGGTACATTATCACAATTTGGGTAAAGTTTCCCTCTTTCTAATCTCCTCACACCCAGCATTAGCTGCAAAAGCTACCACGACAATGGCACAGGCGAGCGTAGCGTGGCAGTGCACATCAGCGAGCGTAGCGTGGCTGAGGCTGACCCGGCGGCCTAGAGGGTGAGGCTGGCGAGGCCAGGCCAGGTCAAGTGTCAAGTGAGGGAGAAAAAAAATGGCAGCTTTCTTGAGCCAAGCACCCAACTGTTTCCCCCCCATGGGGCACGACGAGCACGAGAGCTGCAACAGGGGAAAAGCACGGCATATTTTGTTTGTTGGTCACCTTTTGCCTGCGCGCTGTAAACCTTTTCCAGTTTTCAGCCCTGCTGCAGTGCTGCTGTGGTTGCTGCAAACTGAAGAGAGCCCTGTTCCTGACGAGCCCCTGGGTGAAGCAGCAGCAGCAGGCAGCAGGGGTTTTTTTACCAACCGGTTTAAATAAACCGCTCGCTAACGGTAGCGGTTTACCCAGCGGTTTACCGCTCGGTACCGCTCGAATTCAAATTCCAAATGAAAATGGACAATGCAAACGGTTTCCCGCGGCTTACCGCGGTATAAATAATTTATACCGCACCGGTTTGGATTAAAACCGCTACGGATTGCATTAAAACCGTTCCAATGAAAAAAGGTCTCCGGCTTGAAAGAAATCCAACGGCCTCGTGGTAAGCCGTTCAAACCGAGCGGTAAACCGCTCCTGGTGAGCGGTTCCGTGGCGGCGGCGAGCGCTCGGCTGCGGACGGGCGCGGCGTGCCTGTGGACGGGAGAGAGGAGGTTTGAGAGAAGCGGATAGGGCTGCCAACGGGGTGCCTCTGCAGATATTTTGACCTACACAAGCGTTGGGCCGACGTGGGCCTTAATGGGCCGGCCGATTTTTTTTCTTTTTCTTTTTCTGATTTAACTTCTAATTATCGAAACAAATGCTAAATGAAAGAATTTTTGAACAAATTTGACACCATTAGCATCGTCGCAACTTGAAGGATTTATTAGGATTTTTTGGGGAATTTTTCTTTTTTTTTTAAATTTGAACATTTCAAAATCCTAGCGGTTCAAACCGCTCCAAACCGAAACCGTGCCGCGGCGGTTTGAGCGGTTACCGCGGTATAAATTGCGGTTTCGGTCGCATAAAATAACCCTGTCAGGCAGGCAGGCTCCCCCAGGGGAACAGCAACAGCAATGCGCTCGCCGCCCAACGCGTTGCTGGACTGATGGCCATGAGGAGAGGAGGATGATGGTCTGATGGATAGCAGGAAAAGGATGATGCTACAGCTACAGGTAAGCTAGAGGTAGGGAAGGAGAGAGTGTGTGCCGGCCAAAAGCTGGGATCGTGCAAATCTTCCCCCGCCTGCACGCTAATTATCCCCTTGACCCACCACCCTTGTCGTCTCCTGTCGCTTGCTTTGCTTTGCTTCCCCTCCTCCTCTTTCCCTGCCTGCTTCTGCGAGCACCGGTCCCCATCAGCACCATTGCTGACTGATCACTGATCACCCTCTGCTACCTTCTTCCTCCTCTCCATCAAGTGTACCGTACCAACTCGCTTCCTTGGCTAATGCTGATGGTGGTTAACTAAACGCCTGCCACCTTTTCAGAGTCTGCTAGCTGCTCTGTGTGATGTGACAAGCAGGAGGCTGCAGCAGCATCCAGCAGGAGGCAGCAGATGCCATATGATCCCTGAGCGCACGTTGGCGTGTGCCGTGCTCCATTCCCGTTTCTTCCACCACTCTGCTAACAGCCTAGGCTAGCCCCGTCGTGGAATCTCCCCCAACCCGTCTCCTCTCCTCTCCTCTCCTCTTCAATCTCTGACCCTCCTCCCCCACCGCTAGCAGCCAACAGCTCGCTGCCCATTTTGCTTGCGTTCCAGCAGCGGGCTCACGAGCGAGAGCGAGTCCACAAGAGGAGAGGCGACCACCGGGGGGACTCTTGAGTCTTTGACCACCGCGCACGGCAACCCCTCCTCCTCATCTAGCCCAGTAGCCCGCCGCAAGCTGCTGCGTCTGCTCATTTGTTTGCTTCCCTTTGGGCGAGCAGAGCAGAGGTCGCTATTGATTTCACATCCGCAATTTTTCTGTAACAAATTTCCCGTTCCTTGTTGCCGAGATGAGCTGTTGTTTTGTTTTGTTTCTATTCACCCTACTACGTTGCAGACTTGCAGGGTATAAAGAGAGCCCACCGGCCACCACACCACACCCCAGCAGCTTCAGAGCACACGCCGTCCATTCCAGTCGTGCTTGGCAGCTTCAAGGGGAGGAGGAGACAGAGAGATGGGGGAGGCAGCAGAGGGCGGCAACAAGGCTCTTCTTCGCAACTGGATGGGCGAGCCGAGGCAGCAGGACGACGAGGAGAGGACGCTGCAGCTCAGCCTCGGGCTCCCCGGAGGAGGAGGCGGCGGCAGCGGCGGCGGCGGAGGAGGAGCAACATGGACGGCGGCGGGCAGAGAGAAGCAGGGGAACCACCACCACCACCACCACTCTGCTGCCGACACCTCCATGCTCTCCCTCGGCTACACCAACGCACCACCTTTCCCCCCCTGCTCACAAGGTATGTCATAGGATTTGCACGCAGTCATCTCTGAATCACACTGCACCACAGTTCTCGCTTCTCTGCAGTAGTAGTCAAGTCCAAATGTTGTTCTTGGTCTGGCTGGCTGGTTGGTTGCATTGCGTGATGCCGTATCAGTGTTGCAGAGTTCCAGTCTTTGGAAACATTTATGAATATGAGCAAATGAAAAATGTGAAGGTTGCATATTTGTTCTCCTGCAATTCGACATTCTTTAGTCTAAATTAAAAGGGGGTCCAAGCAGATAAGTTCATGAAATTTTTCTCTTTCAGACGAGTCACATGAAGTAGAATGGCTATTTTTTCTTCTTCCTCAGAAACTATATGTACAGAGAATATGATCAAGGCCTAAAATTTTTTGCACACAGTCTGATATCGGAGGGGTTTTGTTATATTCAGACAACACCTAAAGAGGTGTCTACAGATTGGTAATTTTGTCCTAGCTTAAGTCTGTGCACCACCAGTCAACCACTGTTCTTGCATAAAACTCAGCAGTTCAATGCTAAATAAAATTCATTTCTTCCAAACTAGTATGAGTCAACCAATCAGGACTTTACTACTTTGACAACCAATAAATCCGTTCTGTTTCATCTTATTGTGATCTTCGTTTCCTGCACCAGCTCTTCCATTTGTTCCTAGTGTGTGTTTGTTTCTTCATTTGTTCTCGACTCGGTACTCAGCAATGAAAGTGAAAAGTTCTCGGCATGAACTCCTCTTGTTCCTTTCTCCTTGTTGTTGTGCAGGCAAGGCAAAGGGGTCCCCAGCACCAGCAGCAGCTCCAGCTACAGGGCATGGTCTTGCGTCCACCAACAATGCCTCCCAGACAAGGTGTGGATCAATCATAACCCCTCACATGCCAAAATCCACTATGAATTCTTATCAGCTTTTTTTGTAGCAACAGTTGGCAGCTAGTAGTGTTCAAAGTGTTTATGCTCCCAGTGTTTTTTTTATTCCTCCCGTCTGCCCCGGCATGAGTTTAAGAGGGAGGTTGGCTCCATCTCCTGCACTGGACTGGAGCTCATTCATGGCGAAACCATCCAGGATTCCAGGGCCGGTTGTCTTGTTTGCATCTGCCTGCTGCCATGCATGGAGGCATGGAGCTGGATGTGGAGGTGGAGCACCTCCCATTTATTAGGGACGCAGTTGTTTTTGGCACTGTCAACTGCTCTTTGTTTTGTCCCTAGTCCCTAGTGGCCAGTGCTTAGGTTGGAACATGCCATGTTGCCTCACTTTTACACCCCTTAGGATTAGTGGATTACCATGCCATAGCATGAGACTGTGAGGTCTGTGTTTACTTCTTTTAGAATAAAAATAAACTGTGCTACTAATTTCATTTTTTATTGGGAAGGATGTTTGGATTTTCCAAACATTTGTTAGAACTGAGGTGTGTGAGCAACTATAGAGCTGAAGTTTCCTTTCGTTCCACCGGAAATTTCTGCTGGAAAGTGCCGCAAACCGTAAAAATTCAAGATTATTAATATCAGCCATCAAAAGTTGTTACTTCAAAACTGTTTTGAACATGAAGCATTTCTAATAAACAAAAAGCCTAAGATGTATCAGTTAGCAGTATATCTACCTTAATCTCTGTGCATTCATTTTTGGCCCTGTGCATTGTTCTCTGTTTTGTCCCTAGTTAGTGGCCAGTGCTTGGATTTAAACATGTCATGTTGGCTCTCTGTTTACAGTTTACACTCAGAATTAACCATTAGTATGAGTATGAGTTCTGTGTTTACATTTCTTCTGAATAAAAATAAATTGTGCTGCTACTAAATACTAGCATAGTCTAGATTTACTTTTTTTGAGCGGGAGCTGTTTAAATTTTCCAATCATTTGTTAGTAGTTAGTACTGAGGAGTTTGAAAAACTATATGAATGAAGCTTTCTTTGCTTCTGCTGCAAATTTCTGTTGCCGAGTGCCACAAACCCAAATTTCAAGAATCTTAATACCAGTCTTCAGAAGTTGTTAGTCAGAACTGTTTAAAACATGAAGCATTTCCAAGAAACAAAAACCTTAGGGTATTTCAGTTAACAGTACATCAACCTTAATCTCTGTGCATTCACAAGAAGAACTTCTTTGTTTGTTAATTCTAGTTATTTATCCAGTAACCACTACATATGCTTCTTTCTCATGTCTCACTGTTTCATTCTCGAACTTCAGATCTCCTAATGCCCCAGTTATCGGGTGGCCTCCAGTTCGCACATTCAGAAGAAATCTGGCTACCTCTAGCAAAGCATCCCTTGATCACCAGAATGGGAAGAAGGCTGCCAAATCTGAAGAACCCACAAAAAGAGCTCCATTTGTAAAGATTAACATGGATGGCATTCCTATTGGTAGAAAAATCGACCTGAATTCCCTTGATAGCTATGAGAATCTGTCTCTGGCTGTTGACAAGCTATTTCGTGGACTCCTTGCAGGTACATGATCAATCCTACTTTGTCTTTGTATACCTTTTATCTTTGCTTGATATAAGATCATTACAAACATGTATTAACTTTGCCTTATACGAGTGTCGGTTCCATTTGCTTGATTACAACATTATGCTGAAAGACTATTTTGCCTCTCCTTTTCCATGCTATGTAGCTTCCAATATTTTGAATGTTTGAGTTGCTTGATCAGTGTCTCATTCAAATTGTCCAATTCTTTTATTTCTTCATGCAGCACAACAAGACCCTCTGGCTGCCGGTACAAGGGAGTGTTCACAGGAAGAGGTGGCGATATCCGGTTTACTAGATGGAACTGGCGAGTATACCCTAGTTTATGAGGATTATGAAGGTGACAGGGTGCTGGTTGGCGATGTTCCCTGGGGGTAAGTTTAGCATTTGAATGATATGTTAAAATACATACCTAGTAGTACATGGATATAAAGTTATATGTGAGAGCCGCGCCTAGAAGCTATCATTTGGAATTTCAGATTAGTACAATACTTTATTCTCTTAGTTGGATAGCAAAACATATACTTGACAAGATTTAAAATGCTATCTGATTAGCCTAGACTGCATATTCTATTATTCTAGGCTGCATATTCTACTATTACTACACATTTTTTTTTGTCAAACTTCCGCCAGAAATGCTGCCCAAAATTGAATTCTGTCACCTTTAGTTTATAAGTTTGTTTACTGCAGGAAAAGCTTACAGTATGTTATACTTTGATTCCTGCAGGATGTTTGTTTCTTCAGTGAAGAGGCTGCGAGTTCTCAAGACATCTGACCTCTCTTCATCTGTCAGTACCTCTTACCAACTCCCTGCTTACCTTGACCCTGCCTTCAGATTGCTGACATAGTGACATCTCATTATCCTTGCAGCTAACGCCATCAGGCCGGAAACGAGCGGTGGCCGAGTGTTGACGCCTCCCGTGATGCGCCGTGAAGAAGAAAACGTCTTCTGAGCTTGTATCATCTTCCTTCCTGGGGTACCTTTCTTTCGCCGAGGGTTCATCGGCGCGCCGAACTGATGGGATCATCGGCACGCCAACCTTTTGGGTTTTATGATCTTGTTATTCTGTTTCTGCCTATGGAGATTCTGAGAAGTGATGATGTGTTTGGCGCAATTTGACATGGCCGTATGTAAATGTTCAGACGAATTAGCACCACGTCTACGCTGTCTAATTCTATTTGTTGCCTGGAATCTACTGATTACTCGTGCTGTTGTTTTGATTCAGCTCATCATTTGCCCCCTTAATTTCTAGAGTAAAGATTCATGCTCTGAATTCCACCAAAAATATGTATACCAGCCTCAGTAGAATACTACCAATTATCTGTTTTCTCACATGATTTGCAGAAACTATTGAGTATAATCGCAGTGATTAATGTATCATGACTGACAGAAAAGAACACAAAAAAGTGATCCAGTGATTAAAAAAAAACGCTGCTGTCTCATACTCATAGATCCATCGTCTCCTCCGATCACCAGCCGGCGACGCAGGGAGGCGGGTTCTCGGCCAAACCTGCGTGACGGCCGGACCTGAATATACCCGGTGCTGTGCGTGGAGGACAGACAGATTGCTGGAGTCAGCGGTCAGGACGCTCGGTGCTCGGACATCATGTACAGGGCTGCAGAAGAAGACGAACGGCGTCGAGGACCGGCGGCGCCGCCACGCCGCGCTCGTCGTCGTCCTCGTCCACCGCCGCCGGGTCCGGTACCGGCACGTCAGAGGGGTTAGGTGCGCCGTCGGGTAACTCGGAGGGGCAGGGCTGGTTCAGGTCTAGCCCGCTGGACGGACGATCGGCTGCGTCGTCGTCCGCGGCGGACCCGACGGAGCCGTCGCCCGCCGTGGCGGCGAAACAATCTATCGCGAAGTAGTCATAGGCCAGGAAGAAGCCTTCTTCTTCGTCCTCCAAAGCCGGATCGTGGAATAAGGGCGCGGCCATATCATCACGAACAGGGCCTTCACCGAAGTCTGTCTCAGCATTGGACGCAGCACCCAGCGCGGCGCCGATGGCGGACTTGCCTTGCGACTGGAAGCGGCGGCCGTCGTCTTCACCCGGCGCCGCCGCGGAGCCCAGCCCCAGGCTCAGCGTCGTGTCGACGGTCCCTCCACGGTAGTCGCCCGCGACAGGCCCCACGCCCAGCCTCAGCGTCACGTCGACGGGCTCTTGGCCCGCCGTCGCGCCGCCGGCGTCCGCGGCGGCGCCCGGGTGGACGCGCAAGAACTCGAACAGTTGCCGCGCGGGAGGCGCGCCGTCGTCGGCCTCGCCCAGCTCCTCCTCGTCGTCCACAAACTCCATGTAGAAGTGCTCCTCTTCCTCCTCCGCGAGGGTGTCGACGCGGGCGCGTCGGGGCGAGCCGCGAGCCGCGGCATCGTCCTCGTTCGGAGCGCCTCGCTTCTGCCCGCGCTGCGACGACGACGGCATGGTTATCTCCGGAGCCAGGCTGCTGCTGCTGCCCCCCGCCGCGCCGGCGGTGTCTTCCATATGGTCGTCGTCGTCGGCGTCGAGTTGGCTGGCGAGCGTTCGGGATGGGAAGATTTGGTTGGGATGCGGCGGCGATCGTACGTACGTGATGCTGTGATCTCCGCGGATCGGAGGGGAGGCCAGGGCTTAGAGTTATGGTACGAGTTGGAGTTGGAGTCGGGCTGGGCGCGCCGTGCGCGCCGGAACCCAACAAGACTAGGATTCTTCCACGCGCGCAGAATCCGAACTCGATCCGAACTCGATTCGTATCACGGGGCAGGCCTGGCTACCCGATAAGAGTTGAAATTTTAACTCATTAAAACTTGTCTAACTTTCTAGCTATTATTTTCCTACCAGTCCACTTCATGATTATTAATTAAAAATGTTTCAACATTTTTCAAAAATGTTAGTTTCGTCAACATTTTTCGAATTGCTGCAAATATTGGGACAACATTTTTGGAGTTCTCTCCGCACCGGCGGCGGCGCGCGGCAGCCATGGCGGGCGCATGCGGAGGCGCGTTGGGTCGGTGGGGAGGCCGCACGCGGTGCATTCCAGCGCGCGGGGGACAGCTCGGGTGGCGGCGGCGCGTCCATGGAGGGAGGGGTGCGACGTAGGAGAGGAGTAACCCCAGGTTGCGCACCGGGAGCTCTGCGCGGCCATGGCGGGTGGCGGCCATGGCAGGCGCACGCGGAGGCACATCAGGCCGGAGGGGAGGCTCCGTAGGCGTGTCGGACCGGCAGGGAAGCCGCGCGCAGGCCAGCTCGGGTGGCGGCGGCGCGTCCATGGTGGAAGGGGCGCGGGGTAGGAGAGGAGAGAGCCTAGGGTTCGAGAGAAGATCCAATGGACATAAATGTTGGCACGAATCCCAAACAGTGGAAGTTACAACCCACTTCCACCTTCCGGAAGATATATAGGATATCCCGGCAGCCAAGGGGGCGCGTCTAGGCATCGCTTCGGTGATGGTTTGCAAACCATCACCGAAGGCCCAATAACGGCCCACAAACGCAGCATCAACTCTATCCGCTGACACCCTCTTCTTCCTCGCGCCGCAGCCACCAGTCTTCCTTCTCCCCCGCCCCTTCATCACCATCCGCCGCCTCGCCGCCCACCGCCGCGGCGCGGTAGGGTCTCGCCGGAGCTCCGCTGTCGCGGCCGCAGAGCTCCGGCGAGACCCTACCACGCCCGTTGCGGCCTCCTCCTTCCCCTTTCCTCGCCTCTACCCCCCGCCGTCGGAACCCTAGCCGTCCGCTGCCGGCGAGCTTCTCCCCCGCCCCGACCTGGCCCGACCGCCGCGACCGCCGCTGGAACCCTAAAGCTACTCCACAACCATCCCTACCGCCGGGCCTCCCCGCCTCCCCCGGCCGGCCCCTTCGATTCCATGGCTGTCGGAGTTGGAGAAGAAACAGGGGGAGGCTCGTCAAAACCCTAGCTCCACCGTCGTGAGCTTCTCCCCCACCCCGACCTGGCCCGACCGCCTCTTCCCCCGCCAGGACTCTAAGTCACCCCACGACCATCCCCGCCGCCTGGTTTCCCTACCTCCCCCAGCCGACCGCTTCAATTCCATGGCCGCCGGCGAACAGAGCACCCCGGTAACCCCCAACCCAAAACCTTAACCCGACAGCCCCAAAACCCTAACCTCGACGACGACGGCGGTGGCAGAGGAAGAACGACCTGACAGGTGGGGCCAATGGCGCGACAGATTGTAAGTCATCGCAGCCGCGATGTATAGTCGTGGGCTCGTGGCGCAGCCAAGGGGCTATCGGCTCATAAACTCGCCCGATCAGTCTCGCAAAGAGTATCCATTTAGGGTAATTTTAATTCTCGATCCTCCGATTAGAATTGTTTTTATTTCCATAGCAATGATCATATCACAATTGACTTATATGTTAGTAGTACATTAAATAAGAAAGAGAATGGAGAGAGGGAGGAAGAAATCTGAAGCGTCCCCTCATCAGAGGTGACTAAATGTGATACAAATACCAGTCCCAGGAGGCTGGTAACACATTTATTACATCAGATGGTTCATTGCCGTACAACACGTCGAGGCTGTGGGCATGGAAGTGCCACTGCCACGAGAAGCAACATAAGAACTACTGACCAAACTATGATAGCAAAGGCATCTATGATATCTTCAGAGTCTTGCACCATGGAAGCTTCCTCTAGAGACCCTGAATCCACAGGCACGGGTTGGGTGCAGGACAGCAACCTAATCGACGTCTTCGGGGACAAAGTCGGGATCCTCCTCTGAAAAACAGTTAATCAAGCAAGGGTGAGTACATACGTACTCAACAAGTTCACCCACCCACGGAGGGGCTAATAAGTAGATCATGCACAGGATATATCGAGGATCAGGATAAGGTTTATTTTGCAAACACATTTACTCATGCAAGGGTTTGTTTTCGAAAAGGTTTCGTAAACAGTTTTTATAACCCAAGTAACTCAGTTGTTTTGAGAAAACCAGTTGAGGACTACCGGACTCCCCGTCCGCAGTAGCCCAGGCACACAGCCACACATTTTTCCAGAAATCAACTCACGCCATGAAAACATTCCAAACCCAAACACTAGTTTTGTGACCACACCGTGACTTGTCCAATACCGTGGACATGGCTATTCGAATAGGTTTTATACTCTGCAGAGGATGTACATCTTTACCCACAAGTAGGGTACCGCCACACGAACACCTTAGTGCCGGCGCGGATCCTATCAAAGTCATTACCCACCTTAGCTAACCCTACTAGCCACCACGGAAGCAACCAAGGGGTTATCTCACATAACCAGGGCGTAACTCACACAGATCGTACCCCTACTCCTTGATCTCCCGCTGCTCACCCGCACTCCTGATGGCAAGTAGATTAACTAGTGGGATTTATGCTAAGCCGTTGCCACATACAACGGTCGAGTGGTTGTACGATAATTGGGCCAGGTGAGATGTCACGCAACCCGGTCCTTAGCCACAAGATAGACATCTCCCAACACGCTCAACCACAAAGGTACGAGCTCACCCATACTCCTGACACACACGTCCATCCCGTCTACCCAGTTCTTTACTCATTTTCCAAAATATCCCATTCCCATTTTTAAAGCACTCACACATTTTAAAGTAATCATTTAGGCCAAACAAAGGTCAATCATAGCAATCAAGGGTGGCTATCCTACCAGGTTTTTGTAGTAAAACAATATGCAATTTATAAAACGGGTCATAGGGTTGTGTTTATAAAACTGGGACCAAAGCATGCATCAAAGGATGAGATTGAACTTGCCGTCTTCGAAGTCCTCGGGGAGTTCCTGCTCGCGGTTCGGGACTCCGGTCTCCTGCTCGCAGTACTCGGCTCCAAGCTCCGGCTCGCGGTACTCCTCCTCGTTCACTCCGTCGGCTATAGTGCACACACAAGCAAGCATGCAATCAATACAAGCACACAAGATTTTACCGGCTGAGCTCGAGGGGAAATAATTAAATAAGTAGATAAGGAGGGAGTAAATATTATTTAGGGATATATGGCTCGGTGGAAAATAGATGAAAGCCGGGGCAAGAGCTGGGATTGACCGGGCGAGAATATGAACATGAAATGACGCGGTAAAGCGTCATTAGGATTGATTAAAAGAGGTTAAGGACTTAATTGTAATTAGGTTTTAATAGAGAAAGGGCTTATAGGGTAAGGTTTAAATAAAATAGCCTAAGGGTCTATTTGTAATTGACTTGGGAAGAGTAGGGCTGGTTCGTAAATTAGTTTATGGAGTAGGGTTTGCTTGAAAGAATAAAGAGAGAGAGAGAGAATAGAGAGGGAAGGGCTCGGGTGGAAAAGGGAGAGGGGCAGGGGGTTTTTGGCCAAATGGCCATCCCCTTCCTTCGAACAGAACAGAGGAGGGGGGGGGGGAATCGACCCGGCGGCCGGCTGGCCGGGTGCTCGTCGGCGCACCAGGGCACGACGGCGACCTGGAGATGGGGGAAAACGGAGAGGGAGACGAGGGGGTTCTTCTCCCTTCCTCACCTTGGGCTGAGGTGGCCGGTGGAGACGGCTCTGCGTGAGTGGGCGGCGGCCGGTGTGCCTCGGCGGCGGTGGTCAGGGGCGGCGGCGCTGGAGGGCTCAGGAGGGAGAGGGAGGTTGCTGTGGAGGTGCGAGGCGGAGTAGGGAGCGTCAGGGTCCTTTTATAGCCGCGGGGAAGGCGGTGGGATGGCCGGGCCGAGCACGCGGTCCTCATGCGGTCGGCTGGTGATGGCGGTTCGGGAAAAAAAAAATCTCGGCGTCGCGACGGCGGCTCGTCCGGCGAGGCTTCGGTTGCGGCAGGGGAGTAAATGCGGCGGCGCTGTTGGACAAGACGTGGCGGGCAGCGACGCACGCGGTGGCGTGCAGGCTAGGCGGCGACAGGCTCGGACGGCGGCGGCTTGCGGTGGCGATGGTGCTCGGAGGCGACGGCTCGGGCAGGCGGAGTGAATGCCCGCCGTGGCGTCGAGCAGCAGCGCGTGGTCACCTCGTGGGGTCGGCGCGGCAGCGGTGATGGGATGGCTCAAGCAGCCGTGCGGGGCCGGCGACACGATGCGTCGGGCAGGCAGCGGCGGTGTCTGCAGGGCTCGGTCTGCGACCGCGGGGTCGGCGACGCGACGGCAGCGGCAGCGATGCGTCGCGTCGTGGGACCGGCGGCCTGTAACTCTGCGGCGTGGTGCTGTGGCAGGCAGCACGGTGCGGGCAGGCACGGGCACTGGCTGGCGCGGCCGGCGCGGCCTGGCTGCGGTTGGCTGGCGGGCTGGCCGACAGTGGTTGTAGCTTGGCCGGGCTGGTTGTGGCTTGGCCGGGCTGGCTGTGGCCGGCGTGGCGTGTCGAAGCAGGGGCGCAGGGCCGGGAGCAGAGGCGCGGGGCCGAAGGAGGAAGGAGGGAGGAGGAAAGGAAAGAAAGGTGAAAGAAAAAGAGAAAGGAGAAAAGAAAAGGAAAAAGGAAAAATAAGAAAAGGGAAAAGGAGAAAAGGAAAAGAAAATGAAAAGGGTTTAGAAAATTAGGAGAAATCCTAGGAAAATTAGGAGGGAGGGAAAAGGGATTTTGGTGGGATTTTTTCCCGGGTTCGAGCACTCGCGGGCTGATGCGGTGTCGGCGGTGAAGCGGGTCGGCTGGCGGGACCGACGCGGGCTCGGGATTCCTGGCGAGGTGGCCGACAGCGGCGCTGCAGCGGTGCTGTGCGACACGACGTGATGAGCGGCGGTGGCCTGGGTGGTGGCGTGCGGGATTGGCGGTGCCGGCGGGATTCACGGCGTGCGCGCCGAGGAGAGGAGGGAAAAGAACTGATAATCGGGGCTCTTGGGGAAACGATCGAGCTCAGCGGAAAGATTTTGAAAACATGCATGATTTAGCAGGTGATTTATTAGGGGCTAAAAACGCGGGTGTTACAAACCTACCCCACTTAAAATAAAACTCGTCCTCGAGATTCGGCTAGTTTCTGAAAAGGTGGGGAAACTCTTTCTTCAGCGCGTCTTCTCGTTCCCAAGTGGCTTCTTCTACTCCGTGCCTACTCCATTGGACTCTGCACATCCGTACTTCTGACGTCCTTGTCCTTTTTACCACGGTGTCCAAGATCTTAACGGGTACCTCCTGGTACCTATGGTCTGGTTGCAGATCTATTATTTCTATTGGCACTCGTTTCTCTTCGATCACTTTTAAACACCTCCGCAACTGAGAAACGTGGAATACTGGATGTGTGTCTGCCATTTCTTCTGGTAGCTTCAACCGATATGCCACTGCTCCGACTCTCTTTAGTACCTTGTACGGTCCAATATACCGAGGGGCTAATTTCCCATGCACCTGAAATCTTCGAGTTCTTCGGATAGGTGAAACCTTGAGGTAAGCGAACTCTCCAGGATTGAAGCTTACTTCTCGCCTCTTCCTGTCTGCATAGCTCTTTTGTCAAGACTGGGCAGCCTTCAATTTTTCTCGGATCTCGGCCACTCGTTCCTCGGCTTCTTTTATGAGTGCGGGCCCTACCAAGGCACGTTCTCCTACTTCTGACCACATTAAAGGTGTTCTGCATTTTCTTCCATACAGAGCTTCAAATGGCGACATTCCTAGGCTCGCCTGATACCCGTTGTTGTATGAAAACTCCGCATACGGTAGGCTTTGTTCCCAATCCTTACCATAGGTAAGGACACATGCTCTCAACATGTCTTCCATAATCTGATTCACCCTTTTGGTCTGTCCATCCGTCTGCGGGTGATAAGCCGAGCTAAAATCCAACTTGGTACCCATAGATTTATGCAAGCTTTTCCAAAATCTGGAGGTGAATTGAGTTCCTCTATCCGAAACAATCCTACTGGGTACTCCATGCAGCTTCACTATGTTTGCTATATACAGCTTGGCCAACTTCTCTCCGCCGTAATTATTCCGTACGGGTATGAAGTGAGCGACTTTAGTGAGTCGGTCCACTATTACCCATATGGAATTATATCCCTTCTGTGTCTTGGGCAAGCCTACTACAAAGTCCATGCCTATCTCATCCCACTTCCAAACTGGGATAGGTAGGGGCTGTAACAGTCCTGCTGGTTTCTGGTGTTCTGCCTTAATCCTCTGACAAGTATCACAGTGGGCGACGAACTGTGCAATGTCCGCTTTCATTCCATTCCACCAATACTTCTGCTTTAAATCCATATACATCTTAGTGGATCCCGGGTGGATGGAATACGCTGAGTTGTGTGCCTCATCCATGATGGTCTGCCGGAAGTCTCCGTCTTCAGGTACACATATCCTGTTCTTATACCATAGTGTACCGTGACTGTCCACCCTAAAGTCTGGGGCCTTATTCTCCCCCGTGTGCCTACGGATCTTTATTAACTCCTTATCGGACCCTTGGGCTTTCCTGATTTTTTCTTCTAGGGTGGGTTGGATACTTAGTTGGCGGACGTAGCCCTGGGGAACAATGTGCATATTGAGCCGTGCCATTTCCTCTTGCAACTGGGCACTCTTAGGTACTGCTTTTCCATAGGACTTTCTGCTTAAGGCATCTGCCACTACATTGGCTTTTCCTGGGTGGTAATGGATTTCTAGGTTATAGTCCTTGACTAATTCCAACCACCTTCTTTGCCTTAGGTTCAGGTCAGGCTGGGTGAAAATGTACTTCAAGCTCTTGTGGTCCGTGTAGATCTCGCACTTATTTCCAATCAGGTAATGTCTCCAAATCTTAAGGGCATGCACTACAGCTGCAAACTCCAAATCATGGGTGGGGTAGTTCTGCTCATGGGGCTTGAGTTGGCGGGAAGCATACACCACTACTTTCCCATCTTGCATAAGGACACATCCTAGTCCTTGTCGGGATGCATCGCAATAGACGACAAAATCCCGTTGAATGTCTGGCAAGGTTAGCACTGGGGCGGTTGTCAGTCTTCTTTTCAACTCCTGAAAACTCTTCTCACACGACTCGGTCCAGACGAACTTCTTCTCCTTCTTGAGCAGCTCTGTCATGGGTCGGGCAATCTTGGAAAATCCTTCAATAAACCTTCGGTAGTATCCGGCTAAACCAAGAAAGCTTCTGATTTCGCTTACATTGGTTGGTTGTCGCCAGTTGGAGACTGTTTCAACTTTCCCAGGGTCTACTGCTACTCCTTCTGCCGTCAGAATATGTCCAAGGAAGGATATTTTCTCCAACCAGAATTCACACTTGCTGAACTTAGCGTACAGCTTGTGTGCCCTCAGTTTCTCCAGTACCACTCGAAGGTGCTGTTCATGTTCTTCTGCACTCCTGGAGTAAATAAGTATGTCGTCGATGACAACTACGACAAACTTGTCTAGCTCCTCCATAAACACCTTATTCATGAGGTTCATAAAGTATGCTAGTGCGTTAGTGAGTCCAAAGGACATCACGGTGAACTCATATTGTCCATAACGGGTGACGAAGGCGGTCTTTGGGATGTCACTTTCCCTAATCTTGAGTTGATGGTATCCTGACCTTAAGTCGACCTTCGAGAAATATTTGGCTCCCTTCAGTTGGTCAAATAAATCATCTATTCTGGGGAGAGGATACTTGTTCTTGATAGTGACTTCGTTTAGTGAGCGATAGTTCACGCACATCCTCAGGTTTTTATCCTTCTTTTCGACGAAGAGCACTGGGGCTCCCCATGGTGATGAGCTTGGTCTGATGAACCCATTTTGCTGAAGTTCTCTCAGCTGCTTCTTTAACTCTGCCAACTTAGGGGCTGCCATCCTATAGGGTCTCTTGGCTATGGGAGAGGTTCCGGGGATGAGGTCGATGACAAACTCTATATCCCTATCTGGTGGCATTCCGGAGAGTTCTTCAGGAAATACATCTGGGTATTCCTGTACTAATGGGATTTCTTCTAGGGACTTGGCCTCCATGCTAAAAACCATTATGTCTGGTTTGTGTCCTCGGGTGTGGCAGGTCACTTGTACTCCGTCTGGGTTGGTTAGGTGCACTACCTTATCGGCACAGCTTATAAGGCCATGGTGATGGCTTAACCAATCCATCCCAAGAATCACATCTATCCCTTTGGACTTCAGTACTACTAGGTCTGCTAGAAATTCTACCCCACTTAAAATGATCCTTACCCGAGAGCAACCCAGTTGACACTTAATGTCACCTCCGGGCGTACGGGTTACCAGGGGTGTTTTTAGTAGTAATGTAGGTATATTATGCTTTTCCACAAAACTTGAAGATATGAACGAATGTGATGCTCCTGAATCAAATAATATGGTTGCCAAGACTGAGCTGACCAGGAACTCACCGAGCACTACGCCTTGAGCTTCTTGAGCCTCTTGTGCGTTGATGTGGTTGACGCGGGCTCGTCCATAGGACTGTTGGGGCTGCCTCATCTGCTGGTTGTTGTTGTTGCCGTAGTTGTTGTTGCTGCGACCGGCACGCGGTTGGCTCCAGATACAACCGGTCTCAGCCCATTCACTGAGTTGGAGAAGGCTGAAGTTGCTGGCTTTTTGGCGTATGGGCAGTTGGCATTGAAGTGTCCGATCTCACGGCAGTGGAAACATGCTCTGGTGGTGTTGCTGTTGTAGTTGACAGTGACCTGGCTAGCATTGTTCTGTGGGGGCTTCATGGTGTTCTGGTTGTTGTACTGCTTGAACTGGTTTCTGGGGCCCTGGGAGCTCGTGGCTTGTGACTGGGTCCTGTATTGCACGGGGGCATGGAACTTGGACATGGGGTGACCGAAGCTTCTCTGTCTCTGGGAACGTTCTTGCTGCTGAGCCTTGTTCTCCATGAATTTGCGCTTGTTTTCTTTCTTCTCTTCTGCCCTGGTTCTCTCTGTGAGGATGGCCATGTTCATAAGTGTGTTGAAATCCGGGTAGATCTGAGGGGTAAGCAGAGTCCTCAGTTCCGGAGTCAAGCCCTTCTTGAACATGTCCTGTTTCTTTGAGTCTTTGTCCACTTCTTCAGGGGCATAGCGGGCTAACTCTATGAACTGGTAGGTGTATTCCTCCACGAACTTGTTGCCTTGGCGAAGTTCACGGAACTCGTCTGCCTTGCGCTTCAGTGTGGCTTCTGGGATGTGGTAGCGACGAAACTCTTCCACAAACTCATCCCAAGTGATGGTGGAGGGATCTTTGGCTGCTGCACAGTAGTTTTCCCACCAGGCTAAGGCTGTCCCGGTGAGCTGGTGGGTGGCCAGGAGAACCTTGTCCCAATCTTCACAGTTGAATGGCTCTAGTTCCCTTTGAATGGCCCTCAGCCAGTCATCGGCATCCAAGGGATTTACGGATCCGCCAAAAGTGGGTGGCTTTGTCCGGAGAAATTCTATCAGTTTCTCATTCATGCCCAAAACACGGGGCTTTGGGCGGTTGATGGCATTGGCTATGGCTTCCAGCAACAGTGTCTGGTTGGCCAACACTTGCACCAGGTCTATGGCAGGTGGTGGCGGTGGCGGGACCATGTTTTCTCCTCCATCTTCACCCTGATTCACTTCCTGGTCGTTATGGCGCTCCCTTCGTTCAGCATGCGATCCTTCCGCGTTTTGGTCCATACGACCGGAGTCTTGGAAGGTCCCGGCGGGACGCCTTGAAACCATCTGTAGGGGAGCGGGTTTCTATGAGATTTAGATTTTATGTGATGTTTAAGTTGATTAAGACGGATTTTTGAAAAGACAGGATCTGATTCCTGCCGTCAAGCACACAACAAGCACACATGACAAACAAGCACAAACAACTTTATTTCAACCATGAGAGGAGGATACATCCCGAACTACTCGACTGGTACAACGCTGGTACACTACACGACTTGGCACTACGACAAAAGTTAAGGGTGCGGTTCTAAGTCCGGACCAACACTGCTTCATTCCCTGGGCAAGGGTATCTGGGGCATGCTACTCGCGGGGCGAGCCATCTTCCGGGGCGGAGTGTGCTTCCAGTGGAATGAGCAGCTCATCACCGTCATCATCCTGGGGGTTCCCGTTCCCTTGGGGCTGGGCGGAAGTTCCTTCTTCGACGGTTGATGTTGGTTGCTCGGCGGCTACAGACGGTGTTGGGGTCTCAGGAACTCCTCCCCATCCTATGAGGGGTGTCCCAACTAGGACTTGTGCTTCTCCCACAGCCGGAACGGGTGTTCCACTGTTGGTCCATTCCTATATGCGCTGATCCTGGATCTGCCTGAGGCTCTCATGGGCAACAGCTTCACTACTTATGGCGGCCGCGGTCCTTGCTTCAGCTTGGGCTACTCGAACTTGGTGCATCCTTACTGTGACTTCCGCTTGCTCAGTCCGACCAATTTGTTCTCTCAGGAACTTGGCCTGATCATCAAAGAGTTTATCCAGGGAGACGAGGTAGGCAACTACATGGTACAAAAGATCTTCTTGGTGACGGCGCCGTTCCAGGTTTCTCATGCGGGCCTGCCAAACTGGAGTCCGGATGGCAGGAGGAAAAAGCCTCATTGGTGTGGAGACGAGGTGCTCCTCGTAGATCCGGCACAGGTAGCGGAGAGTCTTCCGGAGGGCCAAGGGATAGGTATCCCGATGTCGAAAACCGGTGGCGGTCACGTGTCACGGCTCGATGTTGGGGTAGCAGGTGCTTCTGGCAATGGAGAGGACCACTCTACAGCGAAGAGTGCCGAGTTGCTCGTACTCTCTGCTGTAGTACCTTGGGCGCTCAGTGATACCGAGGCGCTCTAGGGAGTTGATGAGAAGGCGGGCAAAACCAGGCTCCTCCTGACACACGCCTTGGGTCCATCCATCTTCGGCCATCTGAAAACAAGGGTAGAGTTGAACAAGTTGGGCAAAAGATAGGGTACAAAAGATAGATAGTTTTAACAAGTTGGGCAAAAGATAGGGTACAAAAGATAGATAGTTTTATTTATTCACAAGGTTGGGTACACTCCTCAGGGGTACACTTATTATTATTAGGACGATAGCTCTAGCCTAGGCACTCCCTTCTCTTCTCATGGGGATTCTTCCTCAGGCTGAATGCGACGCTTCTTCGGTGGGAGGTCTTGTTCCAACATCACATCTTCGGTCTGGGTTCCCTTATCCCAGTGGGTTTCTTCGGGTTCTTCATCTAGTAACCCAGCTTCTTCTCTTCTCCTTCGTTCCTTGTGAAGCTCATCCCATAGGGTTTTGTTGGCTATTTCCGAGCGCTCTCTTTCCCTGGCATAATCTCGCTGCAGGTTAGCTAGGGAAACTTCCGCCATTCTTGTCTTTATCCTTTCCAATTCTATCCTTTGTTCTGCTCTTTCTGCCCTGCTGATTTGGTGCTTCAGCTGCTCGGCCTGTTCATGAAAAAGGTGGTCTAAGCCATTGAGGTAAATGGACAGGTGAGAAACCGTATCTTCTAGGTCTTCTTCTTCCCTTCCAAGTCCTCTCATCCGGGCGATCCACGAGCGTCCTCTTCCTCCAGAGGGTGGGAAAAATCCCATTGGAGTCCGTCGAAGGTGCTGCCTATAGACCACTCGTAGGCGTCGCAGGGCTTTTCGGGCGGCTTTTGGGTATGTGTCGGTGAAGCGAAACCCAGTGGTGGAGATGAACCAAGGATCTATGTCGGGGTAGAGTGTGCTCCTTCCCACGAAGATCATCACATCACACCGAAGGGTGCCTCTGCGTTCGTACTCCCGATAGGTGTACTCCGGTGGGTCCCTCACTCCGACGCGTTCTAGGCTGAGTAGCAGTAACTTAGGGAGGCCAGGCTCTGCGGGGCAGACGCCTCCACTCCATTCCAAGTTAGCCATCTGGAACCAGATAAGGGCCAAGGTAAGAGGTTTTGTGGAAAGAGAAGTTAAGCAGGGAAAAGATTTAGGGAAAGACTTAGAAAAGGTCTCGGGTCCTAGGGATCGCGTCCTACGGCCAACCTACGGCTCTAATACCACCTGAAGCGTCCCCTCATCAGAGGTGACTAAATGTGATACAAATACCAGTCCCAGGAGGCTGGTAACACATTTATTACATCAGATGGTTCATTGCCGTACAACACGTCGAGGCTGTGGGCACGGAAGTGCCACTGCCACGAGAAGCAACATAAGAGCTACTGACCAAACTATGATAGCAAAGGCATCTAAGATATCTTCAGAGTCTTGCGCCATGGAAGCTTCCTGTAGAGACCCTGAATCCACAGGCACGGGTTGGGTGCAGGACAGCAACCTACTCGACGTCTTCGGGGATAAAGTCGGGATCCTCCTCTGAAAAACAGTTAATCAAGCAAGAGTGAGTACATACATACTCAACAAGTTCAACCCCACCCACGGAGGGACTAATAAGCAGATCATGCACAGGATATATCGAGGATCAGGATAAGGTTTATTTTGCAAACACATTTACTCATGCAAGGGTTTGTTTTCGAAAAGGTTTCGCAAACAGTTTTTATAACCCAAGTAACTCAGTTGTTTTGAGAAAACCAGTTGAGGACTACCGGACTCCCCGTCCGCAGTAGCCCAGGCACACAGCCACACATTTTTCCAGAAATCAACTCACGCCATGAAAACATTCCAAACCCAAACACTAGTTTTGTGACCACACCGTGACTCGTCTAATACCATGGACACGACTATTCGAATAGGTTTTACACTCTGCAGAGGTTGTACATGTTTACCCACAAGTAGGGTACCGCCACACGAACACCTTAGTGTCGGCGCGGATCCTATCAAAGCTATTACCCACCTTAGCTAACCCTACTAGCCACCACGGAAGCAACCAAGGGGTTATCTCACATAACCAGGGCGTAACTCACACAGATCGTACCCCTACTCCTTGATCTCCCGCTGCTCACCCGCACTCCTGATGGCAAGTAGATTAACTAGTGGGATTTATGCTAAGCCGTTGCCACATACAACGGTCGAGTGATTGTACGATAAGTGGGCCAGGTGAGATGTCACGCAACCCGGTCCTTAGCGACAAGATGAACATCTCCCAACACGCTCAACCACAAAGGTACGAGCTCACCCATACTCCTGACACACACGTCCATCCCGTCTACCCAGTTCTTTACTCATTTTCCAAAATATCCCATTCCCATTTATAAAGCACTCACACATTTTTAAAGCAATCATTTAGGCCAAACAAAGGTCAATCATAGCAATCAAGGGTGGCTATCCTACCAGGTTTTTGCAGTAAAATAATATGCAATTTATAAAACGGGTCATAGGGTTGTGTTTATAAAACTGGGACCAAAGCATGCATCAAAGGATGAGATTGAACTTGCCGTCTTCGAAGTCCTCGGCGAGTTCCTGCTCGCGGTTCGGGACTCCGGTCTCCTGCTCGCAGTACTCGGCTCCAAGCTCCGGCTCGCGGTACTCCTCCTCGTTCACTCCGTCGGCTATAGTGCACACACAAGCAAGCATGCAATCAATACAAGCACACAAGATTTTACCGGCTGAGCTCGAGGGGAAATAATTAAATAAGTAGATAAGGAGGGAGTAAATATTATTTAGGGATATATGGCTCGGTGGAAAATAGATGAAAGCCGGGGCAAGAGCTGGGATTGACCGGGCGAGAATATGAACATGAAATGACGCGGTAAAGCGTCATTAGGATTGATTAAAAGAGGTTAAGGACTTAATTGTAATTAGGTTTTAATAGAGAAAGGGCTTATAGGGTAAAATCAAAATTGGGGGTCCCTAATAACCATGCAACTTCAATTGGAAAGTTTATTTTGATGCATTATAAAAAAATATGGTCAAAAAGTGGTAATATCACTACATCAAAATATAATTTGCAATTACAAGTGTGTTGATGGGCTGATTGTTTGCAATTTTTGTTAAGCTAATGTTGGCCAGCACTTGTTTTGTAACAACAAATCATAGTTTGGACCTTAATATATATATACTGCAGTTCATGATTGGGGCCCTTCGATTTGGGGCCCTGGGCAGCTGCCCCACCTGCTAACACTACAGGGCCGGGCCTGCTCATTCCAGGGATTTGGCTCCTGCACAGTAGATGGGTTTCCAACCCAAAAACTGCGATTTCCAATAGCCAGGCAAGAGCAGCCCTGCACGTCCGCCTCCCTCCCCGTGGACCCCGCCTCACCGTCGTTCGGCTCGCCTCCCTCCCAGCTGAGCGCCAGTCGCGTCCCTTCCCGCCGAGCGCCGCCGCTCGTTGTCTGCCCCGCCTCGCCGTTGTCGGGCTCCGCCTCGCCTCGCCGCCGCTGGGGCTGAGCGCGTGCCGCCAAGGAAGCTCGCACCCGAGAGCGGCCGCCGCCGGGGGAGCTCGCGGCGACGAGGGGGCGTCGCCGGGTGGAGAGCTCGGGCCGCCGGCTCGCTCAGCTCGAGAGGGAGCAGCAAATGCGTCGAGTGGAGAGAGACGGTGTATTTGTGCGTCGCGGTTCTCCGGGCAGGCAAAAGGCATGCTGTGTTTAGGTGTTCCGTTGGAGAGTGTTTTTAGATGCAAAAGCACTGTGCCGATCCATTTTTAGGTCTAGGTCACATTGTTGGAGTCAGTCTAACTGATGCAAAAGTATTGCCTCTGTATGAAAGGTAGAGAGATCGAGGAAAACAGAGCAAAGATCAGGGCCGGCAGCACATGGATGTAGAGAGTCCCCATCATCATGGTGCTGGGCGGCGCTTCGTCGGATGCAGGTACAATTCAAAGCAGCACGTATCGCCTAAAATTATATTACCAACTCCTTGAAAGTTGAATGACTAGTCAGCTCTAGTTAGATTGTCCAGGGCATGTTCCTTTGAGCCAAACATTGTCATGCAACCACCCTGCAATAGCTGTGGCAATCAAGCTACAGTTTCTTATACCCAGGCACTTATCTTAGCTAGACACTTGGGTTTTTTTTCTTTACCAATAACTCTGCCACGATTTCAGATTTTCTTGTATTTGTTTGCATACTAACAAGTGATACAATAACCATGTCCCAGCTGCAGGGTAGGTCATCAGACTTCAGCATTATTCAGAAATTTGGCAGCTCAACATTGGGAGAACATGAAAAGAGTTGGACCTGGGCCAGTTTCTCCGATCCGTTGGGCTAATGGGCTGCACTGTCATACAAATCTGGGCCGCTACACGTGTTTTTTTAACAAAAAAACAGATGAAGCTCCTCTTTTTTTTTCGAGACCTACCAGATAAAAAAAGCCCTTTGCCATGGCCCCTTGTTTTTGTTCCTTCACAGAAGAAAGAAGAAGAAGAGAAGACCATCGAATCGACATGACGACATGGTCCACAATGCCAGACAAAGGCATCACTGTTGATTGCTGACCACCCAATCTCTTCCCCTCCCGTACCTTTCGAGTTTCGACTAATGGTCCATACATTGCTCTAGCTCGATCTGCTAATGTTCTGCAGCATTCAACGTTCAAAGTTCATTCTTGGACTCATCCATCCACACCAAAGCATAAACTCCATTAACATTAGTTTTTTCTCATAGGTTTACATCACAAGAGCTTATCTTCTCTTTAAATTACGTAATGAGACCGCCAAATCTTTGGTTGGACAGGATTCCATTTCCATCGTGTGGGTGACTGATGTGTGGTGGGGATAGATATATTCTCGAACAAACATTATACTGTGTGCGTATATTGTATTGACAGCGAAACGAGCATATCACGCGCGCACGATACGGTCTCATTGGTCATGATGAGAATTGAGAGGACCCGAAGACGACAATGCCTTTGCTCCACCCAAGTCTTTGTCTGCTTGGTGATCGTAGATTGGCAATGCGCCCACATGGATGTTCATATCCATTCCGCTGCAATAGTGGCCTAAAAGGAAGACTGAACAGAATTGTGATGGAACATGAAAGTGAAGGAGCAGACAGCGAAAGTGAGTTGCTTTGCATGAGTGTAGGGTACTTTACCAATGCAGCACTTCCCGTGGGTTTGTTTGATTTGCAGCTGCCCCTATGTACAGAGAGATAGGGACGACTCCTCTCAGTCCGGAACACCTTCCGTGACATAAACCAAAATTTCACAAGAGATAGTATGGTCTTAACCCAAGTGCAGCAAATTATGTGGAAGATTGAAAATGAACCTTCGAAAGAGAATTGCCTTAATCCAAAGAGCGGAATTCAAAGTTTCTTTTCCATCACACAAGCATGGCTAGACTTTTCTTCTTCTTCCTTTTCTTTTCTGGTTTGTTTTAGAACTTGATAGTGGTGTGTAATTTTTTTAAAATATAATAGACCAACAGGATTGATGTTTAATGAGGCCACTTTGCTGCAAAATTGTTATCTTGATATTTGAACACAATTCTTATTATGCAAATATATAATTATTATCTTCATCCAATTGTGATAGCTTTTAGTTAGTAATTACTCTATAATAATGTTTTCCTCCACATTTATAATGTTTAACTTTTCACTTTGCATCGCAATAGGTGTTTGAATTTGTTTAATGGACTCTAAATTGAGCTATAATTTTAACATGGAAATCTATATCTCATCACCTCTCTATATTTTTAGGAATTAATGATGACACACATTATATGTATATTTTTTGTATCTTATACCAATGGTATAAGAAATAGATGATTTAGAAGCTATCAAATTATAGTTTTAGGTGAATGTGAGATTTATTTTTCTTTTTTGCTACTGAAATTCAGCAAAGGTGCTTAAAGTACTCATATTAGAGTATCCCATGATCGAGATGCGAGTATGTGGTCAGGGTGCTAGATATTCAGGAACGGAATCATCTTTTAACATTTCACAATACACCACACTTACAGCTTTATCGCATAGCATGCAGAACCCTTACTTAGCTACAAACAAAAAATAACAGAAGACACAACGTTCTTTAATGTGATTCTCACATAGTTCTTGAACAACTATTTTGAAATATATAGTTTATATATATGTTTCCTCTGATGATGGATCCCTTGTATATATTACCCTCCATGCAGATTTCGTTTACTCTTCAGCATTTCACATAATGTTGATTACTATTGTACTGCACATCTGACAAATATTCCAGCTCTAGAGTTGGCCCTCACCTCAAAGTTCTTCATTTATTCTTGGACTCCTTTACTAATTCATAGAGAGTCTACATACTCACTCTGTTTCAAAATACTTGTCATTCTGAGTTTTCTAGATACATTCTCTTTATTATGTATGTGAACATACTAACTATCTAGGTGCATAACGAAGAGAATATATCTAGAAAAATCAAAATGACAAGTATTTTGAAACGGAGGGAGTACATATTATTTTGATAAAATTAAACTCATGAATTTATCTTTTTTAAAAATACTTATTAGGCTACTCCCTACTCATCAGTAGTTTAGCCAGGGGTGGCGAGGGATCTATGATGTCTGATGACAAAAGGGATTTGTCTTTGTGTGTGCAATATATTCACGCATATATTGTCTGATGGAAAAAAGATGCCAAAGTCTATTTTGTCTGTGTGGAAACCAACGTCTCTGTCTGCCTTCTTGTGCAGATCTGCACCGTGCACATATCACGTATCCAACCCACCAACAATAGCTGACCGAAAGAATAGGAAAGATAGTAGCTTGATCGAGCAACTTGGATCGTATCGAATACATGGTATTTCAGGGAGGCAGTGAAAAAAATGTAGTCTTTTTTTTGCGAAAAAAATTAGTCCCTCATGGTACTTAATTTACGTCATATATCACATACATGTTATATCTTAATCATGAACCCTAGCAGTAGATCTAGATGGGTAGAAACATTACTTAGACAGATACATACGGGTTACACCTACATCTAGGACAACTACACTAATGCATAAAGGAAACAGAGGGGATAGAATGGGCAGACCCTCCGTACACGCTTGGGGAGCTCCTTCTCCCGACATGGTGGCAGCAGTGATCGCAGGGCGGCCTCGGCTTGAGGGAGAGACAGCGACGAATCTGTGGCGATGGCGAGATCGTGGCGGAGCAGGGGTCGATGGCACCGGGTCCTCCGGATCCACCCGGATGTAGGCGGCGTCAGTGGGGATTCCAGCCGCTCTAGCGCTCCCTAGTCGGTAGGGTTTGTGGGGTGGGCGGCGGCGGCGCAGACGAACCTCGTGGTTTACACCCGTGGCCCCCACCCCCCTTTATATAGCACTGTGCGAGCGGCGGCTCACCAACCATTGATTGGTTGGGCGCCCCCGACTAGGGCGCTAGAATGAGTCCGCAACGGCCTTTGGGTCGTTGCGGGAGGGAGATCGAACTAACATTCTCCCCTCTCGATCTCACTTAACACTTTCACTTAATCTCGAGTTCCTTAATTGATATCCTTTCCATCATGAATAGAACATATCGAGCATGGGTCATCTTAATCGTAATCACAACCAGACTAACCAGCCACAATACACTCAACCAATCTGAAAGGATCTTAACTTGGGCCCAGTCCAGGAACCATAGGCTTTCCCTTAAACCCATACCGGTAATGTGTTCCTTCAACACATTGGGTGGTAAGCCTTTTGTAAGCGGATCCGTGATCATCTCTTTAGTACTTAAATGCTTCAGACTTATAGTTTCATCCCGGACTCTATCTTTCACCGCATAGAACTTTATTTCTATCGGTTTGGTAGCATTAATCGACTTGTTGTTGTAAGTGTAAAATACTGCTGGAGCATTATCGTAGTATAACTGTCGGGAACAGCCATATGGGTCCCCTAACTATGGGGGAGATTACCCTTCCTAAAAAATTGACACAAAACCACAAAAACACTCCCCAAATCGGCCACATCCCGAATACGAATAAAGCCCATGACCCAGCAACCTCCATGGCCCATTAAACCGCCATCCCCGGCCGCCCTCGAGCGAACCTCCGCCTCGCTCGAGGGTCGAACGCCGCGCGGCAAAACCTCGCCTCGCTCGAGGGCGCGGCGCCCCTCGAGCGAGTCTCCGCCTCGCTCGATGCCTCCCCTCGACCCGTGGCGCCTCACCTGCTCCCCCCGACCGGAGCATTAAATGCCCTGTCACGCCGCGGACGCCAAGGTCAAAAGGCGAATCCCCGCCACGCCGATCTCCTGATACCGCCTGGGAATCTGATCCCGGCACTGTTCGAGCAACCCACCACTGTGCGGCCATCCCCGACGCTGTATAAGCGCTGTGCGGGATGGCTGGTGTCATTCTTCGACACTGTACCGACCGCTCCCGTCCTTTCTCCCCGCCATGCCCCTCGAAAAGGGATGGCAACACCCTCGAGGGGCGTACGGCCGCCGCCCTGACGCACGCCCATGACGGTGCCGTGGCGCAGGGTAGGCAGGGCATGTTCCCTCTGTCACCTCCAGCGCTGTGCGGCCATCCCCAGCCCTGTGCCGCCATCCCGGGCACTGTGGAACCATCCCCGGTGCTGTGGAGCCCTGTTCCGATGGGACACCACCACGCCGGCCCCTATGTGGCATGGGTGCTCCCGCTATCGAGGCCCTCAAAAGGGCATGGGGCACCCTCGAAAGGTGTACGGACTGCGAGTAGGCGCACACGCTGACCGGCGCCGCCGTACGAGCGGCGTGCGCCGCGTCCCCTCCACCAACTCCGGCGCCGCCCGGCCATCCCGGGCACTGTGCAACTGACCCGGGGGCTGTGCGGCCATCCCCAGCGCTGTGCGGACAGCTCGTCGCTGTGGAACCATACTCGACGCTGTGGAGCCCCATTCCGATGGGGCGCCACCACGTCGAGCCCTGTGCAGCACAGGCGCTCTCGTCAGCGAGACCCTCGAATTGATGTACGAACGACAGCCAGACATGAACGCCGGATGAACTACCCTCGAAGCTGCTCCCCGGCGAGTACAAAGCTGCCACGACACCCGCAAGTACTAAGACACGTCGGGACACCATCAGATCACAAGCGCTGTATACCGGTACTATAATACTGTGCAAAACCCCATGCGACACGTTTTGTAAGCCGCCTCCCCTTGGTCTATAAAAGGAAGAGGTGGTCGCCCGGCCGCAAAGGGGGACGATCTGCATCACTTCTCACCCACGCTCACTCGCTCGCTCATTCCCTTGATAATTGCACTCTGCCTCAATCTTCTAGCAGGGACTTGGAGGCTTTTCCTCCTCTCCCGCCTAGCTTGTAGCCCCCCTCTACAGGCACCACGGTGCATTGCAATATAGCGCTCAAGCGCAACCTGCTGGACGTACGGCCCCACGGCTGGAACCAGGATAAACCCGTGTCCCCGCATTGCTTAGCACTGGCCATCGAGAGACCGATCACAGCGCATTTCACTAGTTAGTGTCGGGACTAATCTCAACACCGACAGTTGGCGCGCCAGGTAGGAGAGCTCGCGCTGTGATCGACCCCTCACCAGAAGTCTCGATGGTGATTCGCACCAAGAGGACGTCCTAGAGGTACGCCATGGGCAGCTCGGACCCTTTCCCTGCCGGATTCGAAATCCGGTTCGGGAGCCTGAACTTTCAGGCTACGGGGAACGGCTACCACATGCGCCTTACCAATCGGGATGAACTCCACCCGTGGTGGTCAACCGGGCCGGGCCCGATCCCCACCACGCCGACGACTGACGTCCCGGCGCCGGAACCCACGACGGCGGTTGCCTCGACGTCTCGACGCCGCAAACGCCCGGGTCAGCGCTCGCGTCAGGCGCGCACGGAGCGGCGCCGGGCAGCACGCGACGCGGCCCGGAGCGACGCACCACCGCCGAGTGACACGACGGCGCACCCTACAGGGGAGCGCGCGGCCACGGGGCCGCAGTTCCCCCACGGGATGCGCAACTCTGCCGCAACGTACGCCTCATCCGCCAGCACCGACATGGCCGCATACGAGGATCTCCCGGGCCATCACCTGCTGTCAACCCGGAACCTCATCGCCACCACCAACGACGAGTCGTACCACGGCTCGGCCACCGAGCTGCCGCCCGCGACCTCGCATGGCTACACGGGGTGGGACTTCTCCGGCGTACCGGACCCTGTGGTGTTCCGGCGGTTCCTTGACGCCGCGGACTACTGGTTCGGTTGCTCCGACGACTCCAGCGAAGGGAGCTATGATCCCTCGCGCGAGTGCTTCGTTGTCGTCATCAATGAGCATGCTGACGGCGCAAACGGAGCAGGCGACGGGGATGTGGCCCAGCATCCAGAGCCAAATCCGCCACCGGCTCCACCAGCGGGCAATGCGGACATTAATGCGCAGCTGGCCCAGGCGCGCGAGCTCGAGGCGAAGCTCGCAGAGGAGTACCAGCAGGTGCGGCTCTTGCGTGCTACCATCGCAGGGGAAGCCTCGGCGCGCGGCGAACGCGCCCGGGAAGCCGAGAGGCAGGCCCGTGAACGCATCAACGCCGACTTCAACGTCGACAACCCGCACATGCCACCACGAGCCAGCCAAAAGCTCGTCGCGGCAGCGACACTACTTCGGGCCATGCCCGAGCCGTCAACACCCGAGGCGCGCAACCTACGCCGCGAGGCGCAAGCCCTCATCGAGCAGGCGGCCGTGCAGCAAGCTGAGAGCTCCGCATCCCGCATGCGCAACCAGTCCAGTGCGCAAGGCGGCAGCAGCGCACAGGACCAAGAAGCATCCATCCATGCGGACAGCGCGACAGGACAGTCAGCGAACCGGGGCAGGACGCCTGTCAGGGAGCGGATCCTTAACACGCGCGGCCAGGCCCGAGATGGTGATGCTCGCAACGTCCTGAACGCCAAGAGAAGAGGCGACGCGGAGGCGAAAACGGTAGCAGGCTACCACCCTCGACGTGGTGGTCGCTACGACAACCGGGAGGACCGCTCACCGACGCCGGAACCCCCGGGGACCCGTGTGTTCAGCCGGGAGATCCGCACGGCGAACATCCCCCAGCGCTTCCGCCAGCCCACCACCATCACCTAGTACACGGGGGAGACGGACACTCGAGTCTGGCTCAACGACTACCGCCTGGCTTGCCAGCTGGGCGGTGCCACCAGCGATGCGGTGATCATCCGCAATCTACCGCTACACCTTGCGGATTCAGCCCGGACGTGGCTCGAACATCTGCCATCCAGCCAGATCCACGGCTGGGACGACCTGGTCCGTACCTTCGTGGGGAACTTCCAGGGCACGTACGTGCGCCCCGGGAACTCCTGGGACCTGCGGGGGTGCACCCAGAAACCCGGTGAGTCGCTCCGGGACTTCATACGGCGCTTTTCCAAGCGCTGTACCGAGCTCCCGAGCGTTGCTCAGTCGGAAATTGTGCACGCCTTCCTTGAGGGCACGACCTGCCAGGACCTCGTGCGCGAGCTCGGGAGGAGCCCGCCGGTCGACTCCAACGAGCTGTTCGACATCGCCACCAGCTTCGCTTCTGGAGAAGAGGCAGTGGGGGCGATCTTCGATGGCAAAAAGGGCAAGCGCATGGACGACGCGCCCGCAGAGGGCAGCAAGTCCAAGGAACCCGCGAAGAAGAAGAAGCGGGGCAAAAAGGGCAAGAAGCCCCCTCGTGACGCACGCGCGCAGGGACGCAGCTAGGATGACGACGAAGCCCTCGCAGTCGACCCTGCGTGTAAGGGTCCTCGAGGCCCCCTCGAGCCCCCGGCGTGTTTGACGACATGCTGAAGAAGCCCTGCCCGTACCACAAGACCCTGGTCAACCACACCCTCGAGCAATGTGACATGCTCAAGAAGTACTACAGCCGCGTCGCCGCGAAGGAGGACGAGGCCAAGAAGGATGGGGGTGACGGAGGCGCCGACGGTTTCCCCTCATTGGAGAATGTCTTCCTCATCTTCGGGGGGCCGACGGTGGATATGTCCACCAGCCGACGCAAGCACGAGCGGCATGAAGTTCTCGCCGCTGAGAAGGCCCCTCCTTCCTTCCTCGACTGGTCGGAGGAGGCCATCACCTTCAACCGCAAGGACCACCCGAACCGCATCCCCAACCCGGGCCAGTACCCGTTGGTCGTCGACCCCATCATCGGCAATTCACGATTCTCCAAGGTGCTGATGGACGGCGGTAGCAGCCTCAACATCCTGTACGCACATACCCTGCGATTGATGGGGATCGGTCTGGATCAGCTGCGGCCCAGCACGACGCCGTTCCATGGCGTCGCGCTAGGCAAGCGCGTCCACCCCCTCAGGCAGATCGATCTACCGGTCTGGTTCGGCACGCCGGACAATTTCCGCAAGGAGACCCTCACCTTCGAGGTGGTAGGGTTTCGGGGCGCGTACCACGCCATCCTCGGGCGCCCGTGCTACGCCAAGTTCATGGCGGTCCCAAACTACACCTACCTCAAGATGAAGATGCCGGGGCCAAAAGGCGTCATCACCGCGGGCTCGTCAATCGAGCACGCATTTGACTGCGACGTCGAGTGCGTCGAGCACGCCGAGGCGCTCGCACTGGATGAGTCACTCGTCGCGGATATGGAGAAGCTGGCCAACGCGGGCCTCGACTCCCCCATGAAACACGCGGGCAGCTTCGAGGCTGCCGAGCAGACCAAGGAAGTACCCCTCGACGCCGCTGCCCCCGAGGGCAAGGTGTTGAGGGTCAGTTCCACCCTCGACCCGAAATAGGAAGTGGTGCTCGTCGACTTTCTCCGCGCCAATGCAGACATCTTCGCGCGGAGCCCCTCGGACATGCCGGGCATTCCGAGGGAGGTCGCCGAGCACTCCCTTGACATCCTACCTCACTCCAGAGCTGTGCAACAGCGCCTGCGACGCTTTGACGAAGAAAGGCGCCGGGCGATTGGAGTGGAGCTGCGAAGGCTCCTGGAGGCTGGATTCATCAAGGAGGTGTTCCACCCTGAGTGGCTTGCTAAACCCGTATTAGTTAAGAAGAAGAATGGGAAGTGGCGGATGTGTGTAGATTACACCGGGCTAAATAAAGCATGTCCTAAGGTTCCTTTTCCTTTACCACGAATCGATCAAATTGTGGATTCCACTGCGGGATGCGAGCTCTTGTGTTTCCTTGATGCCTATTCGGGTTACCACCAAATAAAGATGAAGGAGTCCGACCAACTCGCGACTTCTTTCATCACGCCGTTCGGCATGTTTTGCTACGTAATGATGCCATTTGGTCTTCGAAATGCTGGGGCTACATACCAGCGATGTATGCAACACGTTTTCGGGGATCACATCGGGCGGACCATTGAGGCGTACGTAGATGACATTGTCGTCAAAACCAGGAAGGCGGACGACCTGGTTAACGATTTGCGTGTTACGTTCAATTGCTTGCGGGCCAACGGGGTCAAGCTGAATCCCGAAAAATGCGTCTTTGGGGTGCCGCGCGGCATGCTATTGGGTTTCATAGTCTCCCAGCGGGGCATCGAGCCCAACCCCGAGAAGGTCTCGGCCCTCGAGCGGATGGGGCCAATTCGAGACCTAAAGGGGGTGTAGAAGGTATTGGGTTGTCTGGCCGCTTTGAGCCGCTTCATCTCACGCCTCGGCGAAAAAGGCCTGCCCCTCTACCGACTCCTGAAGAAGCACGATCGCTTTTCTTGGACCGTCGAGGCCCAGGAAGCCCTTGACAAGCTGAAAACAACACTTGCACACGCGCCGATCCTCACGCCGCCTCAAGACGGCGAACCTCTGTATCTTTACGTCGCGGCAACCACCCAGGTGGTCAGCGCGGTCATCGTGGTGGAGAGAATAGAGGAGGGCCACACCCTACTAGTCCAAAGGCCGGTATACTACATCAGCGAGGTGCTATCCGAGACCAAAGCGCGGTACCCTCAAATCCAGAAGCTGCTTTACACGGTGGTACTCGCACGGCGCAAGCTGCGGCACTACTTCGAGGCCCACCCGGTCACTGTGGTCTCATCGTTCCCGCTAGGGGAGATAATCCGCAACCCGGATGCCTCAGGTAGAATCGTGAAGTGGTCCGTGGAACTAATGGGGGAAACTCTCACCTACGCGCCGCGCAAGGCGATCAAATCCCAAATTCTTGCGGACTTCGTCGCTGAATGGACAGACACTCAATTGCCCCCATTACAGATCCAAGCCGAGTGTTGGACCCTCTACTTCGACGGGTCAGTGATGAAAACCGGAGCGGGCGCGGGCATGCTTTTCATTTCGCCCCTCGGAGAGCATATGAGGTACGTGGTGCGCTTGCACTTCCCCGCGTTGAACAACATGGCGGAGTACGAAGCACTCCTTTGTGGCCTCTAAATCGTCATCGAGACCAGTATCAAACGCCTCGACGTCAGGGGAGATTCACAGCTTGTGATCGATCAAGTCATGAAGAACGCGAGCTGCCACGACGAGAAGATGGAAGCATACTGCAATGCTGTGCGTGAACTCGAGGACAAGTTCTACGGCATTGAGCTCAACCACGTCCCCCGCAAGTACAATGAGGAGGCAGACGAGCTGGCAAAGATTGCCTCGGGGTGAATCACCATTCCTCCGAACGTCTTTTCGCGCGACCTTGCCAAGCCCTCCGTCGATCTTAGCAAAGCCTCGCCGAGTCCGGAAGAACCCTCGGGGGCTCCCTCGAATCTAGCAGGTGCGGAACCCATGGAAGAGGACCCCTCGAACGAGGAATTCGTACTCTCTTTACTCGAGGGGTACGGGGCTGACGAAGCCGAGGCCATGGAAATCGATACGGCCCTCCCCGCGGAAGACTGGCGAAGCAAGTACCTCGCCTGGATCGATCGAGGGGAGCTACCCTCGGATCGGACCGAGGTGAGGCGCATCGCCAGAAAGGCCAAGTCATTCACCGTGATTAGCGGCGAGCTGTACAAGCGCGCCGCGTCAGGGATCCTACAACGGTGCATCCCCGTCCCTGAAGGTCGCGAGTTGGTACGGGATATCCACGCAGGCGTATGCGGCCACCACGCAGCGCCGTGCACCCTCGTGGGCAACGCGTTCCGCCAGGGCTTCTATTGGCCTACGGCGGTTGTCGACGCTAACGAAGTCGTGCGCACCTGTGAAGGATGCCAGTTCTACGCCCGCAAGACCCACCTCCCGGCTCACGCCCTCCAGACCATACCCATTACGTGGCCGTTCGCCGTATGGGGATTAGACATCGTCGGGCCCCTGCGGAAGGCGCCCGAGGGCTACACGCATCTGTTGGTCGCAATCGACAAATTCTCGAAGTGGATCGAGGCACGCCCCATTACCAACCTCAGATCCGAACAAGCTGTGTCATTCTTCACTGACATCGTCCACAGATTTGGGGTGCCGAACTCCATCATTACCGACAATGGCACCCAATTCACCGGCGGGAAATTCCTGGAGTTCTGCGACAAGTACCACATCTGCGTGGATTAGGCGGCCGTCACGCACCCGCAGACCAACGGTCAAGTGGAGCGCGCCAATGGCATGATTCTACAAGGCCTCAAGCCTAGGATCTTCGACAGACTGAGCAAGTTTGGTCGAAATTGGATTCAAGAGCTACCGTCGGTCATTTGGAGCCTCAGGACCACCCCGAGCAGAGCCACGGGATTCACGCCATTCTTCCTCGTCTATGGCACGGAGGCCGTCCTCCCCACAGACCTGGAATACGGATCGCCCAGTCTCAGGGCCTATCAAGAAAACTCGAACCAGCGGGCTCGCGAAGACTCGTTGGATCAAGTAGACGAAGCCCGCGATGTGGCGATGATGCACTCGGCGAGATACCAGCAAGCACTCCGGCGACACCAAGCCCAGAAAATCCGACGCCGTGACTTCAGCGAGGGCGACCTAGTGCTGAGGCTACGACAGGACAATCGAGGCCGACACAAGCTATCACCGCCATGGGAAGGGCCCTACGTCGTCGTCGAGGTGCTCAAGCCTGGCACATACAAGCTTGCAAACGAGCAGGGCGAAGTCTTCACCAACGCTTGGAACATCCAACAGCTACGTCGCTTTTACCCTTAAAAAGTTCCAAGTCGATTTGTGCATATTCGACGCCTCAGTCGGTTGTATATACGTTAAGATTGTGAATAAAGTCAAGGGTGACTCGGCTTTCCCCTGAAAGCCAAGTCCCCCTCGGGGGCTACTATAGGGGGCACCCCCCCTAAACGGTCCCATTTTTTCGCAAAAATCTTTCTTCCAAAAATGCTAAGTATGTCCCAACCTGGGAGCTTAGACAGAAAGAAGCAGGGCGCGAGTGGCCAAAAGGTAAAGACGGGTGAGTTAAGGACGGCCCACGCCTCCAGCAGGATACGGCTTCTCCTCCTCACCACTTTACCTTCAGGCTGCTCGCGAAAACGATCGATCCCAGCTGAAATTTGCCTAAGAAACGGGAAAGGACATAACGGCATAAACGAAATGAGTCGTACTTAACTTACAAACATCAAAAGTGAACTGTCTTGTTACAAAAGCCACCTGGCTCAAATTCTAACCGCAATCTAAGGGCCTCAGTGCCCGACTACTTTCAGGGCTCGAGGGGACCCGCGGGAGGAGCGTTCGGGAAGAGGTCCTCCTCAAAGGCATCGGCGAGGTCCGCAGCAGCGTCCGCGGCAGCAGCGTCGAGGCGGTTCACGGTGGCCTGCGCCCCGTCATCATCAAGATCGTCCGTGACGATGTAGCCCGTGGCCAGCGCTGCAAGGTCAACAACGTAGTGCGACTGCACCACGCTGAGGGTCTTCCGGATGCCGAGGTGGAGGGCGCCCTTCATGCGCTCGGCGACGCAACCGCCTAGAGCCCGAAGGCGACTCGCCACCGAGCTCCCCGACAGACCGGTACCCTCGTCAATGCTCTGGCATGCTTCGAGGGCCGCCTGCTCCAGAAGTCCCAAATCCTGCTGGGATGAGTCGTAGGCCGTCTGGAGCACTCCCACCTGCGTCGCTGACTCCCCTAGGGCTTTCCGCAAACCTGAGAGGAAAAAGGGTAAGTCGAGAGCGGATCTCGGCAAACCTGATCAGCAAACAAAGGACCGGGGGCAGCAACTCACCCTCGACCTGCTTCCTCTCCTTCTCGAGATCCGTACGCACGGCTTCGGCTTCCTGCTGCAGCTGCCGGACCGAAGCGTCCCTCTCCGCGCCAGCAGCCCTCAAGGCCTCGACGGCAATGCCCCCCTGGACCAGCTCCCCGGTGAGCCGCTCGATCTCCGCCTCTCGGAGTTGAAGCGCAGCCCTGGCCTCCATCAGCGCGGTACGCTCCTGGTGGAGCTGGGACTGTGCCTCCTCCCGCGCCGAGCGTTCCCACTGGAGGGCGGACCAAGCGTCCTCAAGCACGGCTCGCTCCTGCTGGGGCTGAGTCTCCACCTGCGCCCGCGCGCTGCGCTCCTGTTGGAGTCGATCCTCCGCCCCGGCGAGCGCCGTGACCTTCTCCTACAGGGCAGCACCCAGCTTCTCAACCTCCTGGGCCTTCTACTCAGCCAGGGTCTGCCAGGACCGCGCCCCCTCGAGGGTCGTGTGATCCTGTAGTAGTTGAGCCTGCGCCTCGGCAAGGGCTGTCTCCTTCTGCGCCAGCAAGGTCTGTGCCTTGACCAGGGCGTCACGTGCCCTTTGCAGCTCGCCACTTGCCGTCGACAGCGCCCCCTCCTTCTCCTGGAGCGCGGCCTTCACCTCCTCAACCTCCCTGGCTTTTTCCACTGCCAAGGTACGCTGGTCGGTGTAGGCATCCTCCACGCCCATGAGCCTGTACTCCAGCCAACCGTTGTCCTCCCGCAAGGCCTCCACCATGGCATCCAGGGACTCGTACTGTTCCCCGTACCAATCGAGGTCAGAGCTCACCTCGGCGATGCGGTTGAGCCTCTCGCCCGCCTGGCCCTGCAGGTCCTGCGGGTAGTAATGGGAAGGCAAGGAAGGGGATAAGTCAGAAACGCTCAAACAAGAAAGGCGGGGGAGCAAGTGACGGTCAGACGGAGGTTCTTACCTGAAAGAGTTGGAGCGACCTGCCTCTGTGGAGCCGGAGCGCCTCGGTCAGAGCAGTATTGAGAGAGGCGCTGTGAGCACGGAATTCCTGCCACATCACCCTCTCAGCCCTCGCCTCCTCGATTAGACTCCCCGGCACCCCGGGGAGACGGAGCCTTCGCTCCCACTACGGCGCGTCACCTTCGGACGCCGGGGGCGCGGCACCGGATGTCGACGCCCCGGCACCAGGCGCCGGCTGCTGCGGCATCACGCAGCCGTCGGACCGCACCACCAGTACCCTGGGCGCGGGCCCGGGGGCTGATCCGACCGCTACCCCTGTCAGACCCCCGCTGGGGGTGCAACCACCATCAGCAGGGGCCTCGGCCGCCCCGCGGCCCCCGACCCCTTGGCTCGCCGTGCGAACCCGCTCTCGCCCTTGCCGAGCACCACGGGTCACCGTCGCTTCCTCCACCGCAGCTTCCTCCCGCTGCCGTGGCCTCGTGGCCGCGGCTGTGGCACGCGACGCCTCACCCGTCGCCACTGTGCCCGCCGCCGCCCGCGGCGTCCTCTCCGAGCGGGGCCCCGTCACCTGCGGCACCCCCAGCTTGAGCGCCTTAACAGGCGCGAGGGCGGGAGTGGCGGGCGACGCCCTGTCAACGGGAAAGAGGAAATGTGAGTGACCGCATCATGATATCAAGAACACGGGGGGAGGAACGTAACGCACCTTAAACTGGAAAAACCCCGCTTGCGCTTCCTCGAGGGCTCGGGAGGCGCCGCCTCAGCGCCTGTCGACGCCCTCGGCGGCGATCCTCCGACGGGCAGCACCGCGCTCGCCTCAGGGGTGGGCTCCGTGGCAACCCCCTCAACCCCTGGTGACGGGGGCGGCGCAGGTTTCCACCTATCAGAGGTGGTCCGCTCCCTCTCGCTCTCTTCCGCGTCCGAAGACGAGTTCACCGGCTCTGGCGGAGGGGAGAGGCCCTGCTGCTCCCGCAGCCAGTAGTCCTCGTTGTACCTATCGAGGTGCTCATGCCTCCTGATTCTCTTCTCCTTCGCCCGGGCTGCCTGGTCCTGCTCCCTCTGCTGCCTGGCGCGGTTGTCGGTCTACGACCGAGGTGTCGACGGATTCGACGTGGTGACATTGACGCCCACCCCCTGTCGCCAGCAGCCACCGTTAGGCCAAACACGGAGATAAAGAGAGCAAAAGGTGAAGGGACGGTACTCACCTGGCCAGCATTGGGGAGCATCGCAAACGACCACAGGTCGTCGTCGCTGTTCCGCACCACCTTGAGGTTCACCGCGCGCCTCGCCCGTGTGGCCGCGTACCCTCAAGCGAGCTGCTCCTCCAGCAACCGCGAACGCGCCAAGGACACAGGGTTGGCTGCCTCACTCATCTCAAAGATGAGGAGTTCCCTCTCCATGTGGGGGATGATCCGCCGGTGATGGAAGTTGGCGATGACAGACACCACCGTCAGCCCGGCGTCCGCCAACTGGCTTATGGCATTGGTGAGAGGCTCGAGCCTCCTCTGCCTCGCCGGGGGCGACACCCTGTATGTCCACGAGCCGGGCCTCTCCTTCAGCACCTTCCCGGTGTACGGCGGAAGGCCGGCGCCATCGTTGCGGAGGTAGAACCACCCCTTCTCCCAATCGGAGTTGTTCGACATCATCGTGCACGGCAGGTACAGTTCCCTCCGGAGGTCGCGCACCGAGAGTGTGAGGCCACCGGCGCGAACCGCTCGGCGTGTCTTCTTCTCCCCCGTGGCGAGTGTGTGGAGCTCACCGCGGAAGAGATGGACCCACAGGTCCCAGTGCGCCGGGATTCCCAAGAATCCCTCGCAGACGGCGACGAAAGAGGCCGCCTGCGAAATGGCGTTGGGGGCGAAGTTGTGGAGCTCCACCCCGTAATGATGGCACATCCCCCTCATGAACTTGCTCGCGGGGGCGTTGAAGCCGCGTTTGTGCAGCCGTAGGAAGCTGACGACGTAGCCCGGCGGAGGGTTCGGCTCCCTGTCTGACGGTGGCGGGACCATCCACGCCGGATTCGGGCTGTCGCCGGCCGGCGTCAACTGACCGCCGAGCACCAGCGCCTCCAGCGACTGCCGATCCACCGTCGACCGGGGCCACGGGAACGCGTCCAACACTCGAATCGAAGACATGACGGGGAAGGCGGAGGAGCGCGGGTGGCTACGAGAATCAGAAGGGCGCGGACGGATCCGGGGCGGCGAGACGCACGACGCAGAGGAAGATGAAGCGTGGGGAATGCGTGTGAATGGTAGAGGTAAGGAGTTCCTCCCCTGTTCTCCCTGCATTTTATAGAATTGGAAGGGGTGGAGTCCCCGGGAACACCGCGCGCGGAGGCAGTTAATGCGGGCGACACCCCACGTCGCTGACAGCCGGGCCCCGCCGTGCCAAAACGGCCGCGCCCACGCGCACGCGCCATGATTACCGTGCAGTAACCCAGGGGACGTAGCGCCCCGTCCCATCACCTCCCCATATCGCCCACGTCGCACCGCCTGAAAAAGAGTGCCGACTCCGCATGACCCGCGCCACGTCGATCGTTCGTTAAAAACGGGGGTTCCTTCTCGCGTAAGGATAGCCTCCCGTGAAGCTCGAGCCGAGAATTCGAGGGCCGACCCCTCGACGGGACATGATTGACGCCCCGATCCAAAGCAGGTTGCGGCCGCAAGGGCCACGGCCTGTCGATACGCCCTCGAAGAACGGACTCATGGATTTCTGGGGTCCAGGCCTGCACGGCTATACTAATCAGCGGCTCGAGGCCCAGCCCGCAGAGGTAACGGTGGGCGCCGCAGATGCCCCTCGATCTGGGGATTCACTGGCCTGCACGGCTATACTGATCAGCGGCTCGAGGCCCAGCCTGCGGAGGGAACAGTGGGCGCCACAGATGCCCCTCGATCTGGGGATTTACTGATCAGTGGCTCGAAGCTCAACTCGATGACAGTTCGGTGAGTGCCACAGATCGACCAAGACGGGGGCACTCAGTGCCACCCCGCAAAGACCCTACTAATCAGAGGTACGGAGCCTGACCCCCGACAGGTTCGAACAGGCGCCTCAGATTAACAGAGTCGGGGACGACCAGGGCGCGCACGATCGAGCCGGTCCTCGAACTCAAAGGTTCGGTGGCGCCCCATAGTTCGTGTTCATGGCCGAACGAGGGCAGCTAGTCGAGGGATCCCATCGAGGGAGAGCTTTCGCGCCCTCGGTCCTAATCGAACGGGACCGAGCCCTGCCTAGCATACCCACGTAAGTGCTCTCATGGACGTGTCTCCGGACAACGAGCCGACCCTTATCGAATGGGGCACGGACGTCCACTTGAATTACCCGTCAACAGCTCAACGAGAGATCCATGACTCGCGGCCCGTTCGATGGGAAGCATGGATCACCTCACCCCTCCCCCCTGCGGAAGGGCGGCGAAGGGCGCGCAAATAAGTCAAAGAGTTTACCCTGATCGTCCTGTGTGGGCCTGGGCTCGGGGGCTCATCGCACGACTACACCTCCCGGACGTGTCTGGCAAAAGTCACATTCCCCCGCTCCTTCGAGGGCAGCGAGCGAACCCCCCGGGACTCATCCCGGGCAGGGTTAACGCCGTTCCGCACGCATAAGATCGCCGAGGCCGGCTGAAATATCGCCAAAGCCGGCTAAAACAAACGCCTCACAGATTGGCAGCTCAGCGTAAAAACCTTGCACGAGTGTGCACACTCCTCCAAGGCTTCGGGGGCTACACCCGCAAGTGCGCTAGCGCGCCCCCACAGAACGTCATACACATCCAGAAGGGAAGAAAGTCCTAACAGAGAGCTTCAGCCTTTGCGGGTCCCTCCGGATACCCCTGCAAAGGCTCGGGGGCTACTGTTGGGGACAGCCATAGGGGTCCCCTAACTATGGGGGAGATTACGCTTACTAAAAAATTGACACAAAACCACAAAAACACTCCCCAAATCGGCCACAGCCCGAATACGAATAAAGCCCATGGCCCAGCAACCTCCATGGCCCATTAAACCGCCATCCCTGGCCGCCCTCGAGCGAACCTCCACCTCGCTCGAGGGTCGAACGCCGCGCGGCAAAACCTCACCTCGCACGAGGGCGCGGCACCCCTCGAGCGAGTCTCCGCCTCGCTCGATGCCTCCCCTCGACCCGTGGCGCCTCACCTGCTCCCCCCGATCGGAGCATTAAATGCCCTGTCACGTCGCGGACGCCCGGGTCAAAAGGCAAATTCCCGCCACGCCGATCTCCTGACACCACCTGGGAATCTGATCCCGGCACTGTTCGAGCAACCCACCACTGTGCGGCCATCCCCGGTGCTATATAAGCACTGTGCGGGATGGCTGGTGTCATTCTTCGACACTGTACCAGCCACTCCCGTCCTTTCTCTCCGCCATGCCCCTCGAAAAGGGATGGCAACAGCCTCGAGGGGCGTACGGCCGCCGCCCTGACGCACGCCCATGACGGTGCCGTGGCGCAGGGTAGGCAGGGCACGTTCCCTCTGTCACCTCCGGCGCTGTGCGGCCATCCCCAGCCCTGTGCCACCATCCCGGGCACTGTGGAACCATCCCCGGTGCTGTGGAGCCCTGTTCCGATGGGACACCACCACGCCAGCCCCTATGTGGCATGGGCGCTCCCGCCATCGAGGCCCTCAAAAGGGCATAGGGCACCCTCGAAACGTGTATGGACTGCGAGTAGGCGCACACGCTGACCGGCGCCGCCGTACGAGCGGCGTGCGCCGCGTCCCCTCCACCAACTCCGGCGCCGCCCGGCCATCCCGGGCGCTGTGCAACTGACCCGGGGGCTGTGCGGCCATCCCCAGCGCTGTGCGGACAGCTCGTAGCTGTGGAACCATGCCCGACGCTGTGGAGCCCCATTCCAATGTGGTGCCACCACGCCGAGCCTTGTGCAGCACAGGCGCTCTCGTCAGGGAGACCCTCGAATTGATGTACGAACGGCAGCCAGACATGAACGCCGGATGAACTACCCTCGAAGCTGCTCCCCGGCGAGTACAAAGCTGCCACGACACCCGCAAGTACTAAGACTCGTCGGGACACCATCAGATCACAAGCGCTGTATACCGGTACTATAATACTGTGCAAAACCCCATGCGGCACGTTTTGTAAGCCGCCTCCCCTTGGTCTATAAAAGGAAGAGGTGGTCGCCCGGCCGCAAAGGGGGACAATCTGCATCACTTCTCACCCACGATCACTCGCTCGCTCATTCCCTTGATATTGGCACTCTGCCTCAATCATCTAGCAGGGACTTAGAGGCTTTTCCTCCTCTCCCGTCTAGCTTGTAGCCCCCCTCTACAGGCACCACGGTGCATTGCAATATAGCGCTCAAGCGCAACCTGCTGGACGTACGGCCCCACGGCCGGAACCAAGATAAACCCGTGTCCCCGCATTGCTTAGCACCGGCCATCGAGAGACCGATCACAGCGCATTTCACTAGTTAGTGTCGGGACTAATCTCAACACCGACAATAACTTTAGTGGTCTATGAATACAATCCACCACTCTCAAGTCGGGTATAAACTTCTTTAGCCACATCACCTGTCTTGTTGCCTCATAACAGGCTATAAACTCTGCATACATCGTGGATGTTGCCACCAATTCTTGCTTAGAGCTTCTTCATGAGATAGCTCCCCCTGCTAGAGTGAAGACATATCCTGACGTGGATTTTCTATCATCTCTATCTCTTGCATAATCAGCATCTGAGTACCCTACTATCTCTAGGGAATCAGACCTTCTATATGTTAGCATCATATCTTTCGTGCCTTGGAGATATCGAAAAGCTTTCTTTAACATCATCCAATGCTCTTTGCCTGGATTAGACTGATATCTACCAAGTACTCCCGTAACAAATGCCAAATCAGGGCGAGTGCACACTTATGCATACTGTAAGCTACCAACTGCTGAAGCACATGGAACCATCTTCATTTGATCGATCTCATATTGATTCCTTGGACATTGATAAAGTCCAAACTTATTGCCCTTTATTATGGGAGCAGGTGTGGCCTTACTCACATGCATATTATATTTCTTGAGGATCTTTTCCAAATATGCCTTTTGTGATAAACCTAAGACCCCATTCTTTCTGTCTCGATGAATTTCAATGCCTAAAACATATGAGGCTTCACCAATATCTTTCATATCAAATTTTGAGGACAAAAATCTTTTCATTTCCTGTAGCAGTCTGACATCACTACTAGCAAGCAGGATATCATCCACATACAGTATCAGAAAAATAAATTTCCCATCCTTAAACTTTGCGTAAACGTAGTTGTCCTCAACATTGGCTTTAAAACCAAACTTCGTAATTGTTTCATCAAACTTTAAGTTCCATTGTCTAGAGGCTTGCTTTAATCCATAAATGGACTTTTTAAACGACATCCCCAATGTTCCTTTCCTTTCACAACAAAACCTTTGGGTTGAGTCATGTATACATCTTCATATAAATCTCCATTCAGGAATGCGGTCTTTACATCCATCTGATGTGATTTCAAATCATAGTGAGCCACTAAAGCCATTATGATCCTAAAAGAATCCTTACACAAGACTGGAGAAAACGTCTCATTATAATCTATCCCTTCTCTTTGTGTGTAACCCTTAGCCACAAGCCGTCCCTTATACTTTTCAATATTCCCTTTGGAGTCATACTTAATTTTGTAGACCCATTTACAGCCTACTGTCTTAGCTCCTTTAGGAATTTCTTCTAAGTCCCAAACTCTGTTGGTACTCATTGACTTCATTTCATCTTCCATTGCTTCCAACTACTTGGATGCATCAGGACGACTCATAGCTTCTTCAAAAGAAGTAGCATCACGTTCTATGTGAATTTCTTCACATTCATAAGCTTCATAGTCATCAGAGATAGCTGGCTTTCTAACCCTTAGAGACCTTCTTGGGGCCTCTATGGTTGGCTCCTCTTGTACTTGGGGCTGTTGTGGTTCTTCCTGTGCATCAGTTGTTTCTATAGGATCCTGATGAACAATTTCCTCATTTTCTTCCACTGATTGCATAGGAGTACTAACAACAGGTTCCGGCACCACAATGGGTTGGACTGTAGGTGTCGGAACAACAGGCAGCACAAAATATGGCTCGTCAACCATTGGAGTGGGTGCACACACCCGCTTTTCTTCAAGATGATTAATCTTTCGAGCTGCCTTGCTCCCTCTGATCATTTCATTCTCTAGAAAGATAGCATGTCTCGTTTCCACAAATTTCGTATGTCTGTTAGGACAGTAGAAATGATAACCTTTAGACTTTTCTATATAACCAATGAAATGGCAACTTACTATTTTGGGGTCTAACTTCCCAATATTTGGGTTAAAAACTTTAGCCTCTGCTGGACAACCCCACACGCGCATATATCTTAGGGAGGGTTCCCTACCCGTCCACAACTCATATGGCGTTGTAGGTATTGACTTACTAGCACTACGTGAAAAACAAACATTGGTAACAGGCCCGGATGGCCATTGGTAACGCCCATTACCGATCAAGCATTACAAATAAGCCAAGAAAGGTAACGGGCGGATGCCCGTTACTGATGACACGTAATTGTAACGGGCGTCTAACAAAGATCATTACCAAAACTAGTTACCGGTCACCTGAAATGTCTGTTTCTCTGGACCCACATGGACCTTTGGTAACGGGCACAGAAACCAAGCCCATTACATGAACTCAATATCGGAGACGTTTGCTGTGGACACACGTCTGCACATAAGGAGACACATTTTTTTATGTGCGTCTTCTCTGTTTGGACGAAAGGAGACGCATGCTCTGGACGCACGTCTCGCCTGTCTCCACGAAAGGAGATGTGTGCTCTGGACGCGCGTCACCTCTGTCTCGACGATAGGAGACGCGTGCTCTGGAAGCGCGTCTCCTCTGTCTCGACAAAAGCATCAACTTCTAGGGCCCACCGGTCAGTATTAGTAACGGGCCTTTATGCGGCCCGTTACAGTGTTGTCATACTTGTAACGGGCGTTCCAAGTGAAGCCCGCTACTCACGGATCAGTTTTTGTAACGTGCCTTACTTAACACCCGTGACCGATACGTAGGGCACCTACAGTAACCTGCCCATTTTCTGGCTGCATCCCGGAACTAGCCAGGATTTGGCAGCCACCAGATCAGGGGCTGCATCCTGGAAATAACCAGGATTTGGCAGCCACCACAGCAATGCAAGGAGACATCACAAACACATTCTCATCACATATATACACAAGCAGGATCATATATATATATACACAATGCGAGATCACATCAAGATCCTCATCAGATCAACATGCATGCTAAAGTTTCAAGTTTGTCATCGGTGCTTTGTTTGGATGGAGTCCTGAGAAAACTGCCTAAACCAGGCAACATCTGACCCTAGCCAAGTAGGTTTCTCAGGCAGTACTAAACTAGCCTGAATGCAGCAAGTTTCAAGTTTCAGTCAGTACAATGAACTCACAGTGCACCATTATAGAGGTTGCCATTTCGGTCGAGGATCTCCTTAACAATGTACTCGCACAGCATCTCCCGGACCGGCTTTAGATCTTCTGTAGAAACATTTAGGGCAGGTTTGAAAACCTATAAAATAAAATAATTATGAGAATACAAGTACAAATCAGTTTCTAAAATCAAATGGAGAATATGAGCAGAGACAAAGGTGAGCATTATCTACTTACAGCAGCCTTCTTGATGTGAGGTATGTCTTCGAGTAGTTTGAACATATTGAATGCCACATGGAATCCATGCAAAAAGGACCCCGATGGCTGCTGAGCACACCGCGCATCGAGGTACCAAAATGACAAGTTAATGCAGTACCAAATTGGTATGAAGGGACCATAAAAAAACGTCGGTCTTACAGTGGTATTTGGCTTGTGCTTGAATGTCTGATTGGATTTTAGCTTTTTCTTCTTTCCTTTCATCACTTCGTCCTTTGGGCATATATTTTCAGAGGCCCTGCATGATCAGCAATACCGATTAGAAACACTAAGAGATTGAATTTCAGAGGCCCTGCTACAAGGTACGGACCAAGTCACAAGTGCTCGAAGGTCTTCGAACTTTCACGCGGGATGATGTTTAGCAGAATCTAGATACCAAACCTGTTTGAACTTCATACAGATGATCAGTGTTACACAGTGGCCACCGGTGCAGAAGGCACCCACCACGTAGTCATTCGTCATTACATTTCTCAATGCTTGTATTACAAGGTTAGACTCCTTATCAATCTTTGTGGTCGTGAGAACCTGTGGATCCAAAAACCCAACACTGATCTTCATCTCCGCTGCCTTGTCCATCATTTTCCTACAAAAAATCCAAATGTTAGCATGTATGAACTTTGTGGTCAAAATTAAAGAAATATCTATTTTGGTTTTAAGGCACTTACAATGTCCACAACCTCAAGAAGGTCTCATCCAGAGCAACTAGGGTTATAAGGTCATACATGTGACTGAATGCAATGTTTAACATTAAATCACCAGCACCATGAAAGGAGTCTTCAGGCAACTTTGCTGGAAAACTAAGTTTATCCTTACTGTGTTCCATGGCGTAAGCATGCAACCTGGCACAATTCGGTCCAGCAGCCTGTAAGTCTGCTTCTGACAACATAGGCACAACAGGCTTGTATTTTGGATCCCGTTTTGTCCAAAAACAGTTAAGAAGCTCATCTCTAGGCAGAGGTTTCCTGGCCCCCTTCTTCTGCGGTGGCTGCTGCTCAGGCGGAGATTGCCTGTCCTCCGCCTGTCGCTGCTGCTGCTTAGGCGGAGATTGCCTGTCCTCCTCCTATTGCAGAGGCTGCTTAGGTGGAGATTGCCTGGGTTCCTCCTGCTGTTGTCGATGCTCCTGCTGCGTAGTTTTGCTGATCTGCTGCTGCTTCTTAGGTGGAGATTGCCTGTCCTCCTGCTGTTGTCGATGCTCCTGCTGCGTAGTTTTGCTGATCTGCTGCTGCTGCTGAGCTTTCTCTTGTTGACTCTGAGCTGTAGTACCTCCATCTGATGCTGTACCCCTGCTACCTGATGTGGGAGCAAGGTTGGTATTTCTTGTAATGGGTGGTACATGGATCCTGTTCTTTGACCATTGGATCCTTAGACAGAGAGCCTCAGCTAGGGTCGTTACTTCATCCCCCCAATTGGTACAGGTAGAGGGTAGTGACCCGTATTGCCCCACACATAACTAGGTTGCACCACAGCATACCCATCCTGCACCGGTACTGTATGGAGAGTCTTTTGCAATGGAAAGACAGTGGCTAGTGCGAGCTCCACTTTATTCCCGGAGCCATCCAAAAGGCTGCACTTGGTTGGCTCTATCAGCTTATCTATTGTGTCCAGCATAGGTGATCTATTATCAATGTGCTGTTGACTACCTTCGTCCTCGCTGACATCCCAATGGTCTTCCTCTCTGCCACATGCTTCTTCTTCCTCACTGCCATGCACATCTTCTTCCTCGAGGCCATGCACATCTTCTTCCTCGCTGCTACTGACATGTGGTGATTGGGGAGGATGAAGTACATTTTTTGGTATATCAATGCCTGATTCTGCTAGAATGGAGACAATTCTGGTGACTGCTTCACCAACTAGCTCTTCCATATGCGGTACAACCTTCTTGTTCCTCTTCTTCCTGTACATTCCAGCAAACTCTTCACCAAACCCTTTACCCCAACCAAGTGAACTAGACACGCCTCGGACCCGACCTCGATGCTCTGGAGCCTCAAGTGCTGCGGTGAGGATATCATTCTCCCTAACCCCGAAAGAACCATCGCTAGTCTGAGCTGCAAGTGTTTTCACCCTAGTTGCTACCCCCACCACCGTAGGGTTACTGAATGTTATGTCCCCGCTTCCTTCACTAGTGGTCTTCCTCTTCCCTACCCTTGCCCGAAGATAAGGCCTCGAACGTCCAGGAAATTGGTCCCAAGGGTTCTGTTTTCCTTCTTCAGCTAGCTTTGCATCCTCCTCCTCCCCACTCTTTTCTTTTACGAACATAACCTTTTCTACCTGTCCTGTGTGGCTTATCATGCAATGCTCTCTTTTCTTTCATCCCCTGGCTCAATCGCTGAAATCTAGGAGAATTGGTTTCCTGCACAAACACAGTCCAGTCTTCTGGCTACAAAAAGGCATGCTTCAAAAAGGGAGTCTCTTCTTGGCTCACATATTTTTTTCTTAAATGGGTCTTGAACCGCCGTTGCAAGGTTGCAATCTCTGACATAGCTGCCTTAACTGCCTTCTTGCGAACAGATTCAGCCAGATTGGCTAGGTAATCTAGCTTTTTCCTCTAAAACTGTGAACAACTCTTCCTTCTCAATTGGTGAGAGATCTTCAACTGCCTTGTTGATTGACACCCTATCTCGAGCAATGAGGCCATAGACCAATACAAATCTATCCCTCGCAGCATCTGGGGTAGGCCAATAATTGTTATCAAGTCCAGTTGCAGTCAACTTGTCTTCTGACCATTTGGTTTGTGTCCTTGACCCGCGGGATCGAGTACTACTCGCAGCAGTATGTGCTAAGTGACCCTGTGAAGAAGGATCACCGTTGATAGGCTGTGAACAAGGTTCACCGTCGATGGGCTGTGATGGTGCACTGGAGGTAGAGGAGTTTGGTGTTGTGGGAGACTGCATAGATGATATGTCAGGTCGTCAGTAGAGCAACATAAGCTAGACTGAAAACCTAAGCAAAATAAGATAAATTCTTATTCTCTGACAGGAAAAATAGTTGATATTAGCATACAGGTTGGGGTGCTAACCATTTTGACAGGGTGAAGCAATATGCTTATATATCAAAGCAGACTAAATTCCTTCAACTGCTTCCTTGTCCAACTTTAGCAGCAATGAATTATGTGTTCCATGTGTACATGCAACAAGAGGACAAAGCAATTAGAATTAAAGTATGCTAACAGGTCCAAAGCATAACTGTCGATCTGGTACATTCGAAGCATAACAGAATTTCAACAGTTCATATAAGTTCATCTGTTAGCAATAATTTATTCAAACAGACTTGGAGCAACAAAATTCATCCGTCAAATCCACAGCCAATCAATTAAAAATGAACTATTAATGCATGTGTACTAATGCAGGTAATTCTAGGAGAATAATCCTATGTGAACAACCGTAAAGTAGCATGTCTCCCTAATCCACCTTGACAGGAATAGCAGATTGGGTGGCCGAGCAGAGAGAGGGCGTTGGGGGTTCAAGCAGCACTAACCTCTATCGCGAATGAAGTAGTTGTTCTCGTGGTGGTCGGAGAGGCCTGATCCGCGTCGCCTCGTTGCCTGAGGTGGCCAGCTCGTCGTCGTGGCCGGGGATGCCAGATCCGCGTCACCCTCTCTAGGTTGGCCGGGACGCCATCCGCACGCCAGTAACCGCGTCCTCGTCACCGTTGTCACGGCTGGAGCCGCTTCGCCGACGTCACACCGGGAACAGCGGGGCTGGAGAAGAGCAGGGCTGCGGCGGGGAGAGCTGTGGCGGCGGGCTAGGGCTGGAGAAGGAGCAGGGCGGCGGCGAGGAGAGTGCGGGCGTGGTGGATCTGTCTGAATTAGACTCCCAAGTATATGTCCCCTGCGCGCGCGTTACTATGTTCACGAAAATTACTGGCGTGCCCTTGAACAGCTCTCTGGTGGAATTAGAATTCCATGGGCATTATAGTCAATATAGGTGGGGGTTTTTGAACAGCACGTGCAAGGTTTGCCTGCTGACGCTGACAATGGATAGTCATCACCGACGCTGGTTAGTAAACCCGCGTCGCCTTCGTCGGCAAGTATCTTCTTTATATAGGCTACTGACACTGACGCGTGGGTCCAACACTATTTTTTAAAATGAAACTCGCATCCATCAAATACTAGAGCTGGTAAAACAGCACCTAAAAATTCATTAAAAATAACATCAATTCATATTTGGACATTTACTATTTTAATAAAATATCAACAGTCACACTTGTGTACCCAACATTCTTATAATTCGAATATACATCTCATGCTTGTGATATAATAATTCTAATAACATCTTAGTTTGCTCAAAAAATTCTACAAATTGACATGACAACATAAATTGGGTACCTAAACTTGTCAAAAAAAAATTCAAATGGTTTCGATAAAGGAAGAATATACTTGTGTACAAATGGCTACATCTCTCACATAATTTCTTAGAATGTTGCTTGAACATTGAAGTTTTCCACACTTTGCAACATGTTCGATCTCGTACGTATTTGAAATTTTTACACAAACTTGTGTTCACCTTAAGATTATGAAATGCAAAGTTTCAATACTAATGGTTGTGGAAAACAAATATTATTTCTATGTTGTACTTACAAAGAACAAGATAAAGGCATATAAACATTATTCATGAAACAGAATATACACTAAACAATGAAATTAATGAAAAGATGGGGATTTTAGAAAAAAAATAGGAAAAAATCATCAAATTTGGACTAAGTACAACGGAGAAATACATGTTACAAAATTTGACTGCAGATTAAAAGGAGAAATGAGAACTGTTCTTCATTCCAATAGAACCCGCGTCTCATTTGCCCTCCAATCCTCGTCTCCTACGCCCACCCAATAGAACAGAGGAGGAAGCAGACTAGCAGAGGCCACCACCGCTGCCGCTGCCGCTGTGCCCACTTTGACATCCAAGAGGGCACCCTAGGCCTCTAATGCGGCAAATGAGACCACCGCAACCTTCGATTTGACTCAGAAACGTGACAAATGAAATCTTGTGGATGCAACACAGAATATGTAATAATTTACATTCAAGATACATAATTTTTATTGATGCTTCCGCCTACATCCCGATGTTCATCCTGCTGACGGCGTACACCACCGCGATGCTGAATCCACGCGTCCAGAGGTCGAACTCATGACGGATGCGACACTCAGCGCTGCAGTAGTGGATGATCCCTGGGGTCTCCGGCCCGTAGCGCCTACATTCCGCTGCCCAAATGCAGACGTGGGGATTTTGGACAGGCAGCAACGGAATGTCATCGTCGCCGTCACGAAGCCAGTACCACCACACAATGTTCTAGAGATCCCGGCGGACGAGGTAGCGCAGCCGGTGCAGGTTGTGGTTCTTCCACCACCCATCAGGGGGCGACGGCCCGCCGCTAATTTCGTGGAGCAGTGCCGTCGCTTCGGGGTCCGCAGGGTTGTGACGGTACTTCAGCATCGCTAAGAAGTACTTCGCACCGGTGTCTTTGGCAGCGGCCTTTCCGACGAGCTCCAGACCCTCATCGGGATTCCGCCGCCTCATCAACCTCTCCATCCCCTCGAAGCATAATGCCTCCGGATGTTTGGCGAGGCGGAAGCGCTCCTCCAACAAGGACCTGACATAGCGATTCTTGCACTCTTGACGAAGCTCACGCAGCGACACCTGCAGGAGTACCTCATCCGAGTCGCAGATGCGCCGGAAGGTGCCGCAGACCCGATTACGAAGGATCAGGAAACGAATGACGGGCTCACCCTTGATGCAGCGGAGGATGATCTGGGTGACCAGTTCATTTGGCAGCAGCTCCATGAAGCACACCGCGGCCATGAAGGAGAAGGGGAAGGAAATGGAAAGGCGACGGGATCTGGAAATTGAAAGGCGACGGGGTTTGGAAATTGAAATGCGACGCGACCATTTATAAAAACCCATTACTAATAATATGGAATTTGAATGGCGACGCGGTTTGGCTGCTGACGCATGGGCCCGACAACTGCCCCTGCCCCTCCACCTTCCCGCGAAATTGAAATGCGATGCATGTTTTTGGACGGTTTTGCTCCCAAAAAACGGTTCCCGAGGCGTAGGGGGACGTGGGGCGTGGGGAGGAGAGGCGCCCTGACGGTTCACGTCTTGTCATCATAAATACCGGACTGGTTGCTCCCTAATCATATCGTGTCTTTCGCTTCATCTTCTTCCCCCTCGCCATCACCACCACAAACTCCGGTCACCGAGAGATCACCAACAAGGAGCGAGAAGAGCATGGCGTCGAGTGACCCGTCGGCGAAGCGGGGACGAAGGGAGGATGATGACGAGGACGAAAGCCACCGTCGGAGGAAGTTGATCATCAAGGAGAAGGGGAAGGAGCCGACGACACCCAAGGAGAAGAAGGAGAAGAATTCGGAGGCCGCCGACATCAGCTTCACCGTCGAACTGCTCCAGGGCGCATTCGTGAAGCTCCGAGATGTTGGCGCAACATTCAAGATCGAGGCGCCTGACGGTTACAAGGATCGCAACGTCAAGGGTCTCGCCTTCAGGATCCACGTGTTGGCTGAAAAGCTTGAGAAGCTCCCCGTGGTCTAGCGGTCTCTCCTCGGTGACGACGACAGCTCCGACGGCGGTGACGACGACGGCTCCGACGGCGGGACTCCGACAGCGGCGACCGATTAATTGATCCACTCCTGTACCATTAATAATGTGTTTGTGATTATTGTGTGTTTGTCAGTTTGTTCGTCAGGTTGTTGGACTGCTTCGTTTGTCGATCATGAACTGCTTAGTTTGTTTGTCGATCATGAACTGGTTAGTTTGGTTGTTGAATTTTGTATACATGTCACATGAACTTGATTTAAGAGATGAAGGTAGATCCATCAGTGTCGCCTACAGTATCTGTTCCTCCTGTGATGAACTCGACCTTGGAGACAATTGATAGTCATCGCCGACGCTGGTTAGTAAACTCACGTCACCTTCGTTGGCAGGTAGGTCCGGGCGGTTATCTTCTTTATATAGGCTGCTGACACTGATGCGTGGGCCCGACACTATTTTTTAGAACTGAAACTCGCATCCATCAAATATTAGAGCCGGTAAAACAACACCTAAAAATTCATTAAAAATAACATCAATTCATATTTGGACATTTAGTATTTTAATAAAATACCAACTGTCACACTTGTATAACTAACATTCTTATAATTCGAATATACATCTCATGCTTGTGATATAATAATTCTAATAACATCTTAGTTTGCTCCAAAAATTCTACAAATTTACGTGGAAACATAATTTGGGTACCTAAACTTGTCATAAAAAATTCAAATGGTTTCGATAAAGGAAGAATATACTTGTGTACAAATGGCTACATCTCTCACATAGTTTCCTAGAATGTTACTTGAACATTGAAGTTTTCCACACTTTGCAACATGTTCGATCTCGTACGCATTTGAAATTTTAACACAAGCATGTGTTCACCTTAAGATCACGAAATGTAAAGTTTCATTACTAATGGTTGTGGAAACCAAATATTATTTCTATGTTGGACTTACAAAGAACAAGATAAGGCATATAAACATTATTCACGAAACAGAATATACACTAAACAATGAAATTAACGAAAAGATGGGGATTTTAGAAAAAACTAGGAAAAAATCATCAAATTTGGACTAAGCACGACGGAGAAATACATGTTACAAAATTTGACGGCAGATTAAAAGGAGAAATGAGAACAGAGGAGGAGAAATATATGTTCTTCGTTCCAAAAGAATTGGGCCCCACCCTAATTAGAGACGCGGGATGGTTAATCCTCGTCTCATTTTCCCACACAAACTGTTCTTCATTCCAATAGAACAGAGGAGGAAGCAGAGGGCGCCGCAACCTTGGATTTGACTCAGAAATGTGAGAAATCAAATCTTGTCTATCAATAACCGATTGGACGATACTTTACACGATAGAAGAAGACATTACATTCGTAACGAAGCCTACATTCATCACTACAGAAATACATGCAAAACCCCCTCCGGCTCGGTGCCGTACCGCAGAATGCTTTGCCTGCACAATGTTGAATGTTGCCTCGTGCCACCGCTGTTGGCAGCGTCAGCCGGCGGAGGCCACGGCAGAGGGCGACACTCCTAATTTGCCAAGCCAGATTGACCCCACGATGCCGGAAATCTAGGGATTGCCCATTGCTGATCAAACGCGGACGCCACTGCCCTTGCTCTTCGCCCTCAACCTGTTTCATGTACGCAATTGCAGTGGCGTCAGCGTCGGCCCCACTGTTGGCTCTGTAGAGGAAGACGGTGGCCACATAGGCCGCCCCTCTGTGCCCGTCCTTGGCAGCGCAGTGGAGCTCGTCGAGGGGAGGCTGAGGGCTGCGGTTCCTGCCGAATATGTCGTCCATCCCGGCGAGGAAGCAGGCCACCGGGTTGCCGGCTACAGCTAGGCTACGAAGGAAGGCGTCGTAGCTGACAGGGTCGTTGTTTTGCATCTGCTCGACTGGAACTCGATCCAGTGCCAGGCGCCTACCAACGTCTCTGTCGCGGCAGGGGCGGAGCATGTCCTTGCAAGTTGCCCGTAGGCTGCAGAGGTCCTCCATAGGCTGATTCGATGTCGCACCGACTCGGCCAACGATGATCGCTAGCACCTCTGCCGGGAGTTCCGCGAGCGACCGCGGGTGCTTCCTTGATGCCATGAGTGCCGGCGTGGAAGGGAAGTCGCTTGGCGTGGAGCGGAGGAGGCAGAACGGAGGGGCGTGGCGGAGGGGCACGACAAGGAGTTTAGGCAGTTGTGGTTTTCTCGCGGGTAGATGAAGGGGCTGTGGTGGTTTCGCGGGTAGAAGAAGGGGTTGGGGCAACTGTTATTTATTTTGGAGAGAAGATACAGGAGACTACTAATTGCACATCTCGCTTATCGAGGAGTCAAACTCTTTGAAGTTTGACGAAATGTAGACAAAATAATATCAATACTCTCAGATGAGTGGTACTACTAATTGCACATCTCGCTTATAGGCATCTTAGGCAGTATCTTAGGCATCTTAGGCAATATCTTAGGCAAAATATATAGGCATCTTAGGCAGTATCTTAGGCATCATATATTACAGAAAGGAGATTCATTCAAATTCCACCAATACACATCCTATATATATTACAAAAAGGATTCCATTTCCAGCAATAGACATCCCTGCATTTTACAAAAAGGATCGGATTCAGCAGAAATCAATCTTGCTTCTTTTTCTTCTTTGATTTTTATATATGGATCTTTTCACGATGGTCGCTTCGCAAGTATGGTGTTTTGTCAGGTCCCCAGACTCGGGGCATGTATGAAGTGTGAAAGGATGAACTTTCATCAAACTGGTTGTATTCCTCCTCCTCAACAACATTTTCAACCCCAACAATCCTTTTTTTCCAGGCAAAACCACACTCTAGTTATTCTTTGCAAGGTCAGGTACATAGAACACTTGCTCAACATTCTTGGCGAAGACAAACAGTTCGGTTTTGTAACCAAAGACCCGGAGATCAACACTAACATAACCAAATTTGTCCTTGATCATAGCTCCCTTCGCATTGGTGACCCATCTACACCGAAATAAGGCTACCTTGAATCCTACATAATCAAGCTCCCAAATTTTCTCTATTTGACCATAATATGTGGATGTGTTCTTCTTATTGTCGACGGCCCATACACGCACACCACTATTTTGATAGACGCTCTTGGCATCCTGGGCCATGGTGTAGAACGTGTATCCATTGATATCCATTACTTGATATGTTGTAACAGTGAATAATGGCTCCGCTACTAGTTTTCTTAGATCGTCGATTATAGTAGCGCTGCCACTCTGCTGGACATAATCTCGAAGCCACCTGTTGAAGCATTGCATGTGCCTCTTTGCAACCCAATCCTCAGTACAGCCAGGGTTTTGTTCACGTAGTTGTTGCTTGTGCTCATTGCCAAATGGTGTAACCTCTACGCTCTGTTCTATCACGGTGAAATGAGCCTTCTTGAAGTCCTCTGGGTGCAGAGTGATTGACTTTTTCCCCAGGGTCCCAACACCTGAAAGCCTACCTTCATGCCGTGAACGAGGCACACCAATGGGGTTTTGGGGGTCCATATAACCCATGGCCCACTCCACTGCTTCGATGGTCTCATAGCCACGAACAATGGCTCCCTTCGAAAATGACCTGTTATGTACCAATGATTTGAGGAATCCAAAGTACCTCTCATATGGAAACATCTGATGAAGGTAAGATGAGCCAAGGTACCAGATCTCCCTCGCGAGGTGTGTTGTTAGATGCAGCATGAGATAAAAGAATGATGGTGGGAAGGTAGCTTCAAGCAGGCATAGGGTCTCGAAATGCCTCCTCTCTAAGTCCAATAGTTTTTCCTCATCAATCACCTTCTGTTCTATTTCATTGAAGAATAAACACAACCTCGTGACCGCGTTGCAAACCAGTTCTGTCTTGATACCTCTTAGTGCAACAGGAAGAATAGATGTCATCAACACATGGTAATCATGAGATTTCATCAAGTTGAAATTCATTTTCATATCCTTCACCGACACTAGTCTCTTGAAGTTCAATGAGTAGCCTGAAGGTACTTTCATACCATGCAAAAACTCACAGAATTCTTTTCTCTCTGCCTTTGACAAGGTGGTTGCAGCAATGGGAAGGTCCATCCCCGTGTCTATTTCCTCTGCGTAGAGCTCCGGCCTAATGCCCATTTCTTTAAGATCCTCCCTTGCATTTTTATGATCTTTTCCTTTCAACTTCTGTTGTAGCAATGTTCCCAAAGTAGCTTCACACACATTGTTCTTGACGTGCATGTTGTCAATCGAATGACGCACATCCAAAAGTGGCCAATACTCTAGCTCCCATAGAATTGATTTCTTGTTTCACATTCCTCGCCCATCTTCTTCTTCTTCTTCTTCACCATCTCGCTTCTTTCTTTTGCAAAGTTTCTTTTCAGATAATTTGGGTAACTCCTCGATAGTTTCGATGTCCTTGACTTGCAAGTGGAGCAGATCTCCAGTCACATGCATTGACGCCTGTTGATTCTCCTTTTCCCCATTAAACTGACAATCCATGTCCCGGTAGGCATGTTTCTTGCTGAGGAAACGACGGTGCCCAATAAATGAGAATTTCTTTGAATTTCATAGCCACACTGCACAAGTTTCTTCCAAGCAGTGTGGGCAAGCTGCACCTTTCCTTTTACTCTGGCCAGAAAGGTTGCGATGAGCCGGGTTGTCGTTGATGGTGGTGAACAACATGGCGTGCAATGTGAACTCCTCACGGCCGAACTCATCCCAAACCTCCTTCACACCAGGCTTCCAAAGTATCTTCAAGTCATCAACTAGTGGCCTCAAGTAGACATCAATACAGTTGCCAGGTTGCTTTGGCTCGGAGACCAATATTGTCAGCATCATGTATTTCCGTTTCTTGCATAGCCAGGGTGGAAGGTTGTACATTGACAGCACGACAGGGCAGGTGCTATGTGTTGAGCTCTGGTTACCGAATGGGTTCATGCCATCTGTGCTCATAGCGAATCGAATGTTCCTGCTTTCACCGGCAAATACCTCAAAGTGGGAATCAATGTTTTGCCATTGTTGGCCATCTGCGGGGTGCTTAATCTTGCCAACTTCCTTCGTTCGTGTCTTATGCCAACGCAAGAGTTGGGCCTCCTTTCGTGTGGCGAACCATCTTCTCAACCGAGGAATGATGCAAAAATACCATGCTACCCTCACAGGAGCCCCTTTAACCTTCTTCTTCTTCTTCTTCTTCTTCTTGCCTGTGATCTCCACGGGCTCGTTCTTGTCATCATCAGCATTGTTATCATCTCCACCATCTTTTTTCCTTTTGTACCGATCGAACCCACACTTGGGGCACTTGTCAAGGTCTGCATAATCTCCACGGAACAATACACAACTGGTCTTGCAAGCATGAATTTTTTCAACCTCTATTCCCAGAGGACAAACTATCTTCTTTGCCTCATAGACAGACTCAGCTATTTGGTTTCCCTCGGGTAGCATGTCCTTAAGGTGGTCCAATAGTTGTTTGAAACTTTTGTTGCTCCAACCATGATCTGCCTTAAGCTGTAGAAGTTTTAGATCACCAGAAAGGCGAGAGTACTTCTTGCAACCAGGATAGAGGGGTTTCTTTGAATCTTCAACGAACCGCTTCAGCCTCGCTAATTCAGAAGCTGTATACACTCGTTGAAACTCAACATCTCGCAACATTTGATCAACATTGTGCACATGTTGCAACAACTCACCATCATTGAAGCCCGTAACTTCTTGATCAGTGATATCCTCAGGCCTCATCACAATTGGTGGGAATGGTTCATTTTCCTCATAAAAAACTCCACCTTCATCAAGCTCTTCATCATGGCATAGCACTGCCCCTTCATTATTAAGGCACGTAGCATGGTGTCACGCTTCACCTTCATTTAGGCATCCTGCTTCGACTTCATTAAGCCCTTCCTCACCATGTTTATTCCAACATGTGTAATTTTCTTTGAAACCACGTGTGATCAAATGATGAAAAATGTTATCCCGTTATCCGAACTTCTTCTGGTTGAGACAATCTATACAGGGGCAAAGCATTGCCTGAGCACCATGGTTTCTCATATCCGCCTCTGCTTGATCTAGAAAACCATTGACCCCTCTTAAGAAACTGGCCCAATCTCGGGACTTACTACTGTACATCCAAGCCCGAGCAGCAGCAGCCATCTGCAATTTTCATACATCAAATGAGCATAATGCATCACCAAAACCGATGAGTAAGAGGATTAGGACAGCGAAGTTCAATAAAAGGGGGCAAGTTCCACCTTGATGAGGACTGTCTACGAGGCGAGCGCTTCCGAGGAGGAGGATGAGGCGTTGCGGGCGCGGCGACGGTGACGGCGCGGAGGACGGCGATGGCGCAGAGGACGGTGCCGAGCCCGAGGAGGAGGATAGGCTGCTGCTTTGGAGGATGTACGGCGCGGAGGGACGTCGCGCCGCGGTCGATGTCTGTCGGCACCTTTCGCCGTCGTGCATGCGGCCGGCTGGCCTGCTGCAGCACCGGCTTTCTGTGGAGAGAGAGCGTGCGCAGCGAGTGAGGCTTTTAGAGAGCGCGCGAAAATGCTGCTACAGTAACAGCGGGGAGAGAGCGAGTGGGGCCCTCAGAGGAGAGAGAGCGAGTGTAGTTGTCGGAGATAGCAGAGTGGTCGGAACGCAAAGACAACAACGCGTAATAACAACACGTGCCTCTATTGTGAGAAAACAAAGGAGGGCGCGGAGGGACGCCGCGCTGCGGTCGACGTCTGTCGGCACCTTTCGCTGTCGTGCATGCGGCCGACTGGCCTGCTGCAGCACCGGCTTTCTGAGGAGAGAGAGCGTGCGCAGCGAGTGAGGCCTTTAGAGAGCGCGCGAAAATGCTGCTGCAGCAACAGCGGGGAGAGAGCGAGTGGGGCCCTCAGAGGAGAGAGAGCGAGTGTAGTTGTCGGAGATAGCAGAGTGGTCGGAACGCAAAGACAACGACGCGTAATAACAACACGCGCCTCTATTGTGAGAAAACAAAGGAGATGCTAGCTCCAAACAAGCATCGCCAATTGGGTGGTCATAAAATGAGATGCGTCCTAAAAACAACGCGTCTCCAATAGGAAAGTCATTGGTAACGGACTTAAAGAGCCCGTTATCGATAGGTTTTACTTTCGTAACAGACGCATGTTAACGTTCGTTACAAAGAAAACATGTAACGGGCGTTTAAGAAGTCCGTTACCAGAAGTCCTCATTGGTAACGGGCGTTGTGGTGGCGAGGTCAGGGCGAGGTCGGAGTCAAGCCTGCCGCGCTTATGCGTAACAGGCGCCAAACAACAACCATTACAGATGGGGTCCATGTAACGGGTGTTAAGGGCCCGTTACAAATGCTACGTGACCTATTTGAGGTTTTCACGTAGTGTAGGCATTTTATTTAGAATGTGAGTGGCGGTTTTTAAGGCCTCCATCCACAGACTAACTGGTAACGTTGAGTAGCTTAACATGCTCCTAACCATATCCATCAAGGTACGATTTTTTCTTTCAGCTACTCCATTCTGCTGAGGTTCACCCGGTGTACTATACTGGGCAATTATGTCATTTTCCTGTAGGAACCTTGCAAAAGGTCCAGGAACTTGGCCATACGGGGTGTGTTGACCATAGTACTCCCCTCCTCGGTCCGACCTCACCACCTTTATCTTTAGGTTGTGCTGATTTTCAACTTCAGCCTTAAAAATCTTAAACTTATCTAGCGCTTCTGACTTCTCTTTGATTGGATAGATATACCCATATCGAGAATAATCATCTGTGAATGTAATAAATGAATCAAAACCATCCACAGATCCATAGAAAAAGGACCACAAATGTCCGTGTGGATTATCTCCAACACTCCTGTACTTCGCTTTGCGCCTTTCTTTATTTGCTTAATAAACTTGCCTTTAATGCAATCGATACATTGTTCTAAATTATTAAATTCTAAAGGCAGAATAATTGATTCCTTAACTAAGCATTCCATCCTTCCCCTCGAAATATGGCCTAAACGACAGTGCCATAATTTCGAAGATACGCTATCAATTCGCTTTCGCTTCTTACTTACATCTGTAGATAATGAAACATTCTCAATTTCGCATACATTCTCAACACATTCAGTGGAAACATCATGAATAGCCAACATGTAAAGTTTGTCTTGTCGGATGGCAAGACCCACAGAAACATTATTTAACTTAATCAAACATTGTTGTGCACTAAACTGGCACTCAAATCAATAATCCGCTAAACATGACACTGAAATCAAATTTTGACTTAAAGAAGGAACGTAATGAACATCATGTAGGTGAAGTGTGAAGCCGTCCTTCAACTTAATGGGGAGATCTCCAACCGCCTCCACTTCTGCCTCGACGCCGTTCGCGACTTTAATTCTTCTTTCTCCTCTTGCTAGGATCCTCCTTGTATTCATACCCTACATAGAATTAGCAACATGAGTAGTTGCACCTGAATCAATCCACCAAGTGGATTTATCATAACTTAAGTACAGGGCTTCATCTACAAATTTAATAATGTCCTCACCTTTAGACCACATGTGCTTCAGCCATTGAGGGCATTGCCTCCTCAAGTGTCCTGTCTGCTTGCACCAGTGACACTGGTTTGGAGCAAACTCTGTCTGTGGTGGAGCTTTCTGAGTTTTCTGAGACTGATCATTCTGGACTGGGGCTTTACCATGAGGCTTGCTTGGAGCATTGGAAGGTCCACTCTCCGCTTGATTCTTAGGTTGAAAATTCTTACTCGGAAATCTTCTCTTCTATGGCTTCTTACCATGATTCACATAGTTGACAAGACCACCATTTTGAGCCTTAAGCCTCTCCTCCTCTTGGACAGACATAGCAATGAGCTTATGACGTCCCACTTATCTGGAATGGTGTCATAGTTAACCTCAAAAGCTGAGAACTTAGGAGGCAGGGACTTAAATATCAAGTGAATGACAAACTCAGTGGGAAGGACCATGCCCATCTCAGCAAGATTGCCATTCATGTTGCTCATCTTAAGAATCTGGTCCCTTATACCACCACCAGTGTATTTCATTGCAACCAAACTGCCAATAGTGGTACTAGCATATGTCTTAGTGTGGTGAGAGTGCTGTCTGTCCACTATTGCCAAATATTCGGCAGCAGTGAGTAAAACTCCGTCTTTATCCTTCTCAGGAATAGACGCCTTAATTGCCTCAGTCATCTTAGTCTGAGTAATCGCTAGACACCTTTTGTTGTCTAGATCCCACCTCACCTTGGCGAGTTGATGCTCACTTTCCGCCTTAACATGGGCGTTTTCCTGTGCTTCCCAAGTAGCATCAGTCTCATCTGCACCTCTGACCGGTGCCTCAGGAGCCTCAGGACGCTTTGTGGTGATCACATACTCCATACCCAGTATCAGAAATGCCAGTTTCAACACCTTGCGCCAAACCATGTAGTTATTGCCAGTCAACTCAGGGATCTGGCCAACATAGCCAGCTTGTGCTGAAATTTAAAAAATCAGAAAAGAGTGAGAACATTTAACAATAAGTATTGCATGCATCAATTTAACTTTGGTCAAAATTAATACATACAACACACTTCTAATTCTATATCACATTTGGGCAGAAAAATAGAACTAATGCATGAAAACTTTAGTTTAACAATTCATAGCATTGTAATTACCAGCTTTGGCCAGAAAAATAACAATATCATAAATTACTCATAATGAGAAACTTCTTCTCTAATTAAATATCCCTTTGGTTCAATTTAACTAGAGAATATTAAACACAGCGGAAAAACAGGACAAACGACAGGAAAAACTTAATTTCAGAAGCATCTTACTCTCTGTAAAATTTTATCTAATTACACAAAACTTAACAGAGATATAAACATAATTAAAAAACCAAACAAAAACATAAAACACAATTCAAATATATACTCCTGAAATTCGAAACTTAATAGAAAAACTGTTACTGTTTACAGCCTCAACTTCCGGCCTAGCACCACTTTCGGCCCGCGGCCTGCCAGTGCGTGCGCGCCTGGGCTGCCAGCCCGGCAGCCGATGACCAGGCTGGCGAAGCGGCTCACGACCGACTCCCGCCTGGGCCAAAACAAGCCCAAAACTTAACCAGCGGCGCGCACGGCCGTAGATCTTCAGATCAATGACTGTGGTTCATCCCGCCGAAACCGGCGGTATAAAACGCCTCGGCCGCAACCCCCGAAACCCTAGGTTTCATTTCCCCTTCCCCCATCTCCAGCACAGCCCCGTAGCGCGGCGGCGGCCGACGTCTTCCCCGCCTCCGGCGCTTCCGCCGGCGGCGGTGAGGAGCGACGCCGCCCCGGTGAAGACCGGCGGCCAGCACCCCCTCTCCCCTTAATCCTTTCTAGCCCCTCCCTTCCTCCTGCTCCAAACCAGCAAACAAAACCGGTCGAGTGAGGCTCGGGAGATAGCGGCGCCACCGCCGGCCCCCTCGCCGACGCGCGCGTCCACCCCAAGGGTGAGCGCGCCGCCGTCGAGCGGCTCGCCGGTGGTGCCCAAATGTCGGTCACGCACGGCGACGAGGCGTTGTTCAGTCCCGCACGGCGACGGCGACTCCTACCCGCACGACGGTGGTGTGCAAGATCCACAGATGAGTAATATTTAGGGAAAAACGGGATCTAGGGTTAGGGATTTGGTTCTGTGCGATTTCTTCCCCTATCCCGAGTGGATCTAGGGTTAGGTTTTGAACATTTTGCTCGATTCGACTCTGTTCTACCCCTAATCCGAGACACATCTAGGGTTAGGGTTTCGATCTTTATTGATTCGCATCGAGTTCTACTTTTTCTTCCCCTAACCCGAGTTGAAATTAGGGTTAGGGTTGCACCTTTCTTCAAATTTCTATCTATCAGTGCATCTCTTCCCCGATTCGGGTCACCTCCTTCAACATTCTACACTGACACATGCACTTAACCTGTAATCTAGGATCTACTAACTAGCCCGGCTAAACTGATACCATTGTTGTATCTTAATCATGAACCCTAGCAGTAGATCTAGATGGGTAGAAACATTACTTAGACAGATACATACGGGTTACACCTACATCTAGGACAACTACACTAATGCATAAAGGAAACAGAGGGGATAGAATGGGCAGACCCTCCATAGACGCTTGGGGAGCTCCTTCTCCCGACATGGTGGCAGCAGTGATCGCTCGGGCGGCCTCGGCTTGAGGGAGAGACGGCGACAGATCAGTGGCGACGGCGACGGCGGGATCGTGGCAGAGCAGGGGTCGATGGCACCAGGTCCTCCGGATCCACCCGGATGTAGGCGGCGTCAGTGGGGATTCCCGCCGCTTCAGCGCTCCCTAGTCGGTACGGTTTGTGGGGTGGGCGGCGGCGGCGCAGAAGAACCTCGTGGTTTGCACCCGTGGCCCCCACCCCCTTTATATAGCACTGTGCGAGCGGGGGCCCACCAAACATTGATTGGTTGGGCGCCCCCGCGACTAGGGCGCTAGAACGAGTCCGCAACGGCCCAAAGGCCGTTGCGGGAGGGAGATCGAACTAACAATACATGCAGCAGCCCACACACATTCTTTTTTGAGCAAACACATCTTCCTCATGGAGAAGAAAAATCACTAATCTGCCAACTGCGGTTACGGTGCGTGTTTTATATACAAGTAAAAAAACTGTTCTTATGTGTGTTGTGTATTGATGCAATATCATTGGAGAAAATAGTTGATGCGTTAGGCAGAGATGCACATCTAGTAGCTATACTCAAATGCCGTGAACAAAAGGAGTAGCTGCAGAAGCAATGATGTGCACCACTTCATTGTTCATTCTCATTGCTTATTGATTGCCTGTTTGTTTTCTGAAGATTGGTGGATGGTTAGGATCAAGGTCAAATGATTCGAAAGGGGGCATATGTTCTCCTTTATTCTTGAAGAAATATCGTCTCAATCCATGGTGCTGAGAGTCTGTTTAGTCCGGTAAAATTTTTTAGAGAATACTTGATGAGCGCCAATCTGTCGTCGCTCGCGTGAGGGCCAACTCGAATACTCGATAGAGTTTGATTGCCGTGCGGTTCGGGGCGCATGCATATATGATCACTCTATAGCTAGCAGCTAGTCCAGGAATATTGGCCCACTGAGGGCATCACAGTCAAGTCAGTCTCTTAGTTGCTTGTAGTGGTCGATAAAAACAATGCCACGCTTCGAGGATGGGCGTGGCCACTTGTATTGCACATCGTATTCATTCACTAGTTCTCTTCGAATTTGGCCCCTAGTTTTGTCGTAACAATATGAGCGTGCGTCGGGGCGTTGTCCGAATGAACACAACATATCTGTTATTTTCTTCAGAGATAGATGATAGCACCGTACCGTCTGAAAAGAAGAGATATGGCATCATATACTAGCTAGGAGAGTACTGTAATTAGTGTGATCACTCTACAATTCTCATTTTAGTTCTGATGAATTTACATTCATCTTAATTATTTGCTCATCTCCATATTTCGTTGTCTAGGTAATAATGGAAGAAATTAAAGTCATGCTGGCCTCTGCATGCATACATGTGAAGAGTAGTAATGGAAGAAACTAAAGTCATGGTTGGATCACAGTACGTAGAGCAGATTGATCTCTTGACAATAGATGTGGTACGGTGGTAGGTTTAGGCTACGGATGTCCTACTTGTGTCTCTTGAGGCTTTGTATTCATGCATGCATGTTGGGTTGTTGGGACACACACCGGCCGGCTACAGAGCCAACCTGGCCGTCACGACTGCACATCAGTCACCGGCAGGGTCCTACGTGCCATTGTTGGTTTTTGTTTGGCGTGCATCAATGGTCCATGAACCTCCACAGGTGGAAAAACGATCTTTGATCCCAAATATTTATCCCGGTTCAACTTTGGAGTCGGGACAAATGCTATTAGGGTGACGTGACCTCGGAAGGCTGTTTGCGCCGCTCCCCTTTAGTCCCAGGTGGTAAAGGCCTGGCGTCCAACAGCTCGGAGCCGCAATTATTGGCGCCAGACTTTAGTCCCGGGTGGTATTACGACCCGAGACTAAAGGGTGAGCCTTTAGTCTCGGGTCGTAACACCGCCCGGGACTAAAATTTTTGTCCGGGTGGTATTACCACCCGAGACTAAAGGCTCATCTTTAGTCCCGGGTGGTGTGCACCTATATATCCCTGCCTCCTTTCTTCTTTCTCTGCCCGAGCTAATATTCAACCGAGAGCTTAAGAGATAATTTGTGAAGAGCTAACGTTCTTCTCCTAGGGAGGTGATGTCCAACTTTTTCGTCATCAATTTGTGAAGATTTCTCTCCTCCAAAGTGTTGCTAAGGTTTGATTCTTCATCCTTCCTTCATTTGTTATGGTTAAATTTCGTTTTTATGGTTAGAAATGGAGAAAATATGAATTTAGATTTTTAGGTGGTAGGAGGAGCTAAGAGATGATGTTTTCAGATGTTTTAGATTTAGCTAACATTGTATTTAGTTTCACATATTTTTTAAGCATAGTTTCACATAGGGATTTATCCTCTAATTTTATAGTTTTTGCTATAGAGATAATTGATTTTAACTTTTAGATGAGAGATGCATTTAATTTTACATTTAGCTTAATTTATTAGAAGTTAGTTTATTAAAAAAATGGTCATTACCAAATGAAAATATACTACCTACCTATTTAATTTATTTTTGTTAAGTATTTCTTGTTTTTATTTAGAATACATTTAGGCATTTTCTTATTTTTTCTTTTTTCCATATATACAGTCGGTTGGACGTTCTGTACCAGTAGCCTTACATCCTAGCTAGCTACAGTCCGACATCACCGACGAGCTGGGGCTATACGTGGCTCGGTGATGTCGGGCTGTAGCTAGGTAGGAGATGCAGGGCTGTAGCTTGACGATGTAGAGAACTGTAAGTGGGAGAGCGAGGGGCGTGTATATGATGGTGAGGTGAGGTTGTACTTCCTAAATGATCAGGGTGATTAGAAAGGGTATAGTACAGATTTACGTCGCCTCCGGGCTCACTGCACCTGAACGAGCTCTTGCACTTATCTGTTTAGTTATTAGAAAATGAGAAAATACGTCTTATATATTTTGTTTTTATATAGAATAAATTTAAGCATTCTCTTATTTAAGCATTGTTTTATATATATTACAGAGTAGTCCAGAATAACTATGGCAAGTTATTCTGGTCGCGATGGTCGCCGTGGAGGTCGCCGTGGCGGCGGTCGTGGAATCATTTTTGATGATCGGCCACCTTTGGCTCGTCGTCCAGGCATACACTTCACTCATGGTGTGATTGAGTTACCTACTGGTGATCGAAGCCAGGGACCTCTTCCCAACATAGTAATATTCTTTCGTTGTATAATTTTGATGTTTACGTACTACACACGGATAATAATATTATTTTCATACAATGTAGGTTCTCAATCATTTGCAGTGGCTCGCACATGTTGTTGAAAATTTAGGTCGTACCCCTCTTGTTACACAATGCGCCATTGTCGGTCCAAACAATTGCATACAATTAAAAATCTCGTTTGACATAGCCATTCGAGGACAAAATCATGCCTCGCTGTCTTCAGAACCCATCCAAATGGTTTCAGTTGTTGGGTGGGGTACCCCTGCACTGGTTATGAGGACTTATGAAAGGACCGCCGTGCAGGCATGCTTACAACAACTAAACGCTAATGGGTATTTTGTGCCAGATTACTCTTATTTTCTAATAAAGTCACTCGAGGAAGGAGAAAGTGTCACCACGACCGCAGAGAGACTTTGTCGGCTAAATGAACATGACATGGTATGGAGCACCATTTGACTTTTTTTAATCTTCTTATTCAACATTTTTAATGCGTCGTAATAACATTATTCTTAACTGTAGGATATGTTTGGTGAAACCTTTGCGGCAAAGAGCTTTCATGCAATTCTAGAGCAAGTGATGGATGTTGTGGGATTTTCTTACACAGATTCAAATGCTATACAAACAAGAAATTGGAAGTATCAGTGCATAATCACTCATACCTTGATTAGCTATCAATCCGGAGGTTTTGCAAATTTTTCAAAAGAACATCAGAGTTCCTCAAATGATACTCTCGGATCGCTCAAAAGTGTATGGTTCCTCACCAAGGCATCAATGTTGCCTTTCTTCACATCCTACTCCTAATAGGCTTTATGTGGAGCTATAGGTAGGGAAGATGTGGCATACTTGTCTCTCATATATTGCTAAGTCAAAGACCGGATCCTTGGAAGAAACAAACATACAACCTGATCAAGATGTGCATATGTGTGTGATGGATATGAGCATGGCAAGGTGGATACTAGGCCCGGAAATGGGTGCCAGATATTACCATGCTTTATATGAGGAAATGAGGGATTGATGGTAAGGTGGACACTAGCCCCGGAGTAGGTACTAGTTATTACCATTTATATGGTGGAACTCTTTCTCTTGCACATTTCAATCCCTTTTTCTCCTTTTGAAATTTTTGAGACTTGGGCTAGCTCTCTTTATTCTATTTTTGCCATGCTTGTGAGCATGCTTTTCTTTCTCTTTTCTCTCTTTTTTTAGCTAGCCCTTTGTCTCTATTGGAAATATTTAGAGAGAGATGAATGATACAAAGATACATAGAGTTTTATTTGTGAAAGAATGCATAAGCAATATGGAGCAAATGATGAATGCTAACTTCCAGTGTAGAAGTTTAGCATGAACGTGTACGTGATCTTGATCAGGGGAGCATGAGTTCTAACAAGGGTCACAACAATTTGACAAAGCTCAGTGAGAGAACAAGCTACATATGTGGAGGCTAACAAGAGCTAGAATCTACATATGGCCTTGGATGGGAAATGCTAATCATTGAGGAACTCATCATGTTTTGATTTTTCAAAAAGGAAAACTCCGGATGTCAAGCATCACTAAGCACAAGATCATAGCACTCGATTATACCATATTATGTCTCACAACAACTTAGACAAGGATCATGCTTTTCTCTACCCACAGTTTTCAAGCTAAGGTTTGAACATACAAGCCAACAAACTCAAAACTTAGGTAGGATACAAAGTTGTAAGCAAGACATACGAGAAGAATAAACACAGCAACTATTCATCATTTCAACCATAGAGGCAAAGCATTCTTACTTTGCATATCAAAGCAAACTAAGCAAACAATGATGAAAGCAAATAAATATTTTTGATCTTATTTATTTTTGCAGATTTTTTTGGATTTTCATTTATAAGATATTCTGAAAACAAAGAAAGATACAAGTTACCTCAGGATGGGGGTCCTCCCCCAAGCTAGCTTCAGGCTCACTGCGGAGGAGGGTAGAAGAAACTCTGACTCGCGTAGTAAGCCCTATGCGCCTCCATGTATCGCTGCTGATCCTGCTGCATGGTTGCTATCCTCTCACCAGCCTAACGCTGCCACGCTGAGGTAGACTCGACGTGGATGTTCAGCGTCTCCTTCAATCCCGTGACCTGGACGGTGAGCTCTCCCATCTGCTGCGCGAGCTGAGCATCATGTGCAGAGGCTGAGGAGTGCCGCCGAAAGGACGAATATGGAGGTGGACCACCGGAGCTGGAACTAGCGAGTGCAGCCCACTGAGCACCGCTCGCACCTGCCCAAGCCGCACCACTCGCACTCGGTCGGTAGGTGGGCTGGTCCCAACCAGGTGCATATCCTGGGGTGACCCCGAACATGTACCCCGCAGGGGCCCCTCCTGCCACTGGTGGTGTAGCAGGCTGTGGCTGTGGCTGAGGCTGTGGTGGTGGTGGTGGCTGTGACTGCTGCTGTTGCTGCATGTGTGCTCTCTTCGCCGCGCTTCTGGTGGACCTGCCTGAAACACTAGTACGATGGCTTTCCTCTTGTGTAACAAGGGGAATGGTTAGTGACTCCGAGTTATACAATCCAAACCCCGGGTTAGGTAACGGGATTTGATTTGCATAACTCAGAAAGAAGAAAGTCAAGGAATCATCTGGGCCTTTCTTAAGTATATGCCCTTGGATCAAGTATGCCTCATCAATGAGAACTCGGGGCGTCCCGATAAAGGGTACGGAATTCCCGCTAAGAACCCCGAGTCTGAGAGCAATACAAGTCCCAAAGACGTACACTCAATAGGACCTATCATCTTGAAATTCATCAACCATTACCGAATCATAGCTTTGACGGGAGAGACCTTGATCCGGTTAATAGCGGCGTATAATAGCATCATCTCATCGCTGCGCACGGGCCGAACATCCTCTCGTGGGAAGAGAGTAATGGCGAGCCACTTGTGCCACAGACGGAGAGTGGGATGCACAATATCGTTGCACCGAGGTACAAACTTGCCACTGTAAACAAGACCAGAGATATATGCCCAGAAAGAGTCTCGAACAAAACCCTTACAAGCCCGCTTCAAAGAAACAGCACAACGAGGACTAAAACCATGAAGACGACTAAGTTCCTTCCAAGAAACACGATAATCGGTCCCAAAAGACGAAACTGAATGCCATCCGGAATCTCGGCAAGAGAGTAAAGAAACTGGATGGTGAGGGGCCGAGAGCCAAGCTCTGTAACCAGCGCAAACTCCTCCCAACCAAGAGCATGCCAAATGGAAGCGAACTCGAGATTCATACCTGTTTTATCCATGAGAGCCGGGTCAAAGTCTCGGGTGTGAGCGAAGACTCGGTCCTTTAGGAGAGCGTAGGCTTGCTCCTCTCGAGCGAACCGCAAGCTGAGGTAGGGGGTGTCGTCGACGACCTCCTCCGCGGCTTGCGGCTCGGCTTGCTCCTCTTGCTCTTCTTCATAATCCATCGTCGATGGGCTCGGTGTCGGCTCGGTGGGGGTGGATGAACTCGCGCTTGCCTGCGAACGGGAGCGTGAGCGTGTCACCCTCCGGATAGTGTTTGCCACCCAATTCATGCTAGCACAACAACAAGGGACAACAAGAGCAACTCGGTGATGGGTTAGTGAAATCGAATGAAGTTCTTACTGAGCTTGCTCCACCAATAACAATACTTTCAGCAACACAATAGAGAGATGACTTGATGATCTAATCTCGAGCAAGAAATCCAAGAAAACCAAGAGAGCAAGGAGTAGAGAGGGGAGTGTGAGTGATTGGGTGAAGAACACCTCCTCTCGGGTCCAATTTATAGAGCAAAGGGGCAGCACACCACGGACTAGCCGTTGCACAACGACTAGGAGCTGTTGGCCAAAGCTGGGCCCACATGACCGTTACCAGGGTTCGGCCGAACCCTGGTTCGACCGCCCCAGCTGTGGGCCCGAGGCTGGCCCCCTTTCGTAGGCGTGCCACCAACGGCTATATGAAGGTATACCCAGGTGCACCGGCCAAAGTTCACTCCAGAAATTGCCCAAATGAATTTTCTAAGGTTTTCAAACTTAGAAATGATTTTTAGAAATTTTATTTTGAAAAGGGAAAAAGGGCTAGGTAGATCTAGCATGCAGATGCAAGGTTTTGGAAAATCAAATATGCATTTTTGGAAATAAAATTTTTGGAAAGGGAAATATGAGATAAGTACCAGCTTTAACCTTTTTGATAGAAAGGACCCATCATTTTTAGTCTGATGAGTTGGACTCTTCCCAGTGATCAATTCCACTCAGCACCCCACTCCTGAGAAGTAGAGGGTGGTGCCATCTCAATTTTCCGCCATTCTTTCCGAATTTTCTTTAGCCTCTTCGACGGAGATTTCTTCCTTGGGGGTAAAGGCTCCGTCCTTCCCCCAAGCTGCTCAACACTATCTTGCACCAAATAGCATTGCTCTTCATTGTCCTGAAACTTGAACTTCAAGTTCCTCTTCCTAATGCGGAAGCGGATTATTCCGGACCCCACATTGATTCTAGCTTGGACATCACTGAGAAATTGTCACCCAAGGATGAGCGGCATTCCTCCCTCGTCATCCATATCAAGGACCACGAAATCCGCGAAGACATAAGAACTCTTGATCTTGACCAATATGCTCTCAACAATTCCTTCTGGATATCGTATTGTTGAATCGGCGAGTTGGATAGTCCGTGCTGTTGGAGAGAGAGCTTGATATCCCAGTTGCTCGAACATGGCCTTGGACATGAGATTAACACTTGCACCAAGGTCACAAAGGGCATGCCTGATCTTCTTGTAATAGATTGTGCAAGTAATAGTCGGGTAGCCTGGATCTTTCTTATGCACAACTGTTGATTCCTCCCATGGATCAAGAATTTGTTGTATGGGCTTTCCTGCATAGTTAGAAGCATGTGTCTTCCTAGGCGGCTTACCCCACCTAGTTGACACTACACTAACATTTTCACAATTGGATACGGGTTGCCCCGGGATCCCCCCGTTATCAGCAGATGGAACCCAAGCAGCCAGCTGAGCCAACTGGGTTTCTAACATCTTCTTAAAACTCAGCTGACTCTTCTGGGTAGAAGCAAAACTATCAAGCTTAACGTTGAGACTTTGCAAAGTTTTATCAAGGGCAGCTAGCTTTTTGTTAACACCTTCATTAATCTTAGCTTGCCCAAAAACAAGATCTCTCAAGGAAGGTTGGTTGGGATTGTAAGAATTACCTTGGTTACCTCCTTGATAATAAGGGCGTTGTTAATTCCACGATTGACCTCCTTGTTGAGGTGGACGATAACCATTGTTGTTGCCGTTCATGTACATCACTTCCTCCTGAGTCTCCGAACAGTAATTGCCTGAGTGCCCAGTGTTGCCACATACTTCACAAGTCATATGAGAGTCCATAGGCAGAGTAGTGGTGGCCTTGGCAGCCTTCTCGCTAGTGTAGTCATCTAATCTCTTCAGAAGAAGATCCAACTTCACAGTAATTATGTCTACTTCCTTAACAGTATGAGTACCCCTCGGTCACGGTTGGAGTCTTTCATCACTCCACCCTTGGTTGGAAACCATCTTCTCAATGAGTAATTTAGCATCATCAACAGTGAGTGAGAAGAATGCTCCTTGAGCAGCAGCATCAATATGGCCTCGGGCTGTCGGAGTCAACCCATTATAAAAGCTTTGAAGAATGAGCCAATCCTCCATCCCATGGTGAGGACAGGCCAGGACATACTCCTGAAGCCTTTCCCAAGCCTCTAGAATAGATTCACTTGCTGCTTGCTGAAAACCAGAAATTCTTCCACGAAGAGCATTGGTTTTACCCAATGGGAAGAACTTCTTGAGGAATGCCTCTGAACACTTATCCCAAGTATTAATGGCATCACAATTCACATAGAACCATTGCTTAGCTTTCCCCAGGAGAGAGAATGGAAACAACCGTAGGCTCATCTTTCATTTTACAGGCCATATCAGTTTTCCTCGCCACTGTTTGAAATTTATGGAAGTCCATGTGACCGTAATTGTGAAGCGATAGAGAGTGCACTGATCCATTCTCTGGCATATTTCGCTGAAGTTCTCGACTTCAAGATCGGAGACTTCAACTATATGGACTATCTAAGGAAGAAGATTGAAGTATGAAATATGTGTCGTGCATTGATGCACCCCTCTATCTTTGTTAAGACCGTACCTTAAGTATTCATGTATGAACTTTTTATGTTTGTAAGACCTTAATTAAGTATTGATGTACGAACTTTTTTATATTTTTTTGTTAAGACCTTAAGTATTGATGTTAGGCCAGTGACTAATTTATTGGAAGCCTTAATATTAGGGTTCTCACCTCCAAAGTATTGATTAAGCCTTAATATTAGCCTTTATCACAAATTTTGGAGACCTTAATATATATTAAACTAAAAAAACAGGGCCATTGGGGGGTGACCCTTTAGTCCCGGGTTGGTAAACCAACCCAGGACTAAAGGCCTACCCTCCATGGCCGCAATGATTGGAGCCGGCCTTTAGTCCCAGGTGGTAAACCAACCCGGGACTAAAGGGTAGGGGGCCGACCTTCAGAGGCCTTTTGTCCTGGTTGGTAAAACCAGCCGGGACAAAAGGCCGCCCCTATACAAAATCGACAGCACGCACCCTTCTTCTTCCCTGCCCGACCATTTTTCACCGAGAGCTCAAAGCAAGCTCCTCTCCATGGCGCCTCAAACCTAGGGAGGTGCTGCCCAAATTTTTCCTTATCAATTTGTGGAGTTTTCTCACCTCCAAGGTGTTGCTAAGGGATTATTCTTCATCTTCCATTCATTTGTTGTGTTTAAATTTCGTTTTATGATTTAGAGAAGGAGAAAATAGAAATTTTGATTTAAGAGCTAAGAGATGAGGTTTTTAGTATACTTTAGATTTAGTAATAAGTAGTTATCATTTGTTATGATAATCTTCTATCATTCATTTGTACTAAGATTTTTTGTTTTTATATAAATTTTACTTTTAGCTAGCTTTATTTATTATTAGAGAAAATAGAATTTATTAATTTAGTTATTAGAAAATGAGACCTAGGGATAGTGTATATTTTATATACTTAAAATTTATGCCACAATTAAGAAAATAGAAAATTTGATTTAAGAGCTAAGAGATGTAGTTTTTATATTAGTATACTTTATATTTGGTAATAAGTAGTTTTCATTTGTTATGATTATCTTCTTTCATTCATTTGTACTAAGATTATTTTTGTTTTTATATAAATTTTACTTTTAGCAGGTTGTGTTATTAGAGAAAATAGAATTTATTAATTTAGTTATTAGAAAATGATACCTAGGGATAGTGTTGTAGAATTAACATGGATATTTTTCACTTAATATGATGCAGATGAACCGGCAATGGATGTACAACACCGACAGACGGTCAGCGGAGTACATTACCGGCATGCATGGTTTTCTCGAAGTGGCGAAAAAAACAAGGATGCGAGTGGGTTCATGTGTTGTCCATGCTCCGATTGCAGAAACGAAAGAGACTACCATGACCCGGGCACAGTTCACCTCCACTTGTTGAAATACGGATTCATGCCGAACTATGTGGTTTGGACCAAGCACGGTGAAAGAGGGGTTGTGATGGAAGACGACGAAGAAGAGGAGGAGGGTATTCCGGACTGGGCCGCAGGTCAAGCTTTTGCAGATACTTTAATGGAAGATGCTGACGAAGAAGAGTTACCAGCACATGTTGACGGGCCTGCTAATGATCTCGGCCAGGTTCTACAGGATGCACATAGGGACTGTGAAAACAAAAAAGAAAAGGCAAAGTTCCAACGTATGATCGAAGATCACAGAAAACCGTTTTACCCAGATTGCAAGCCAGGTCACAAAAAGCTTGGTACTACACTAGAAATGCTGCAATGGAAGGCAAAACATGGTGTGTCTGATAAGGCATTTGAAGGGATGCTAAAAATTATGAAGGACAAGCTTCCGGAGAACAATGAATTACCGTCCACCACATATGAAGCAAAACAGACTGTGTGCCCTCTTGGGTTGGAGGTACAGATGTTCCATGCATGCCCTAATGATTGCATCCTATATCGGGGTAAGGATTACGAGAATTTGGATGCTTGTCCTGTGTGCAAAGCGCTATGTTATAAGATTCAGCGAGATGAAGATGCTGGTGATCTCCAGGGGCACCGTGACAAGACGAAGAAAGTTCCGGCAAAGGTTATGTGGTATTTTCCTATAATACCACGTTTGAAGCGTTTGTTCCAGAACAAAGCACATGCTAAGTTGATGAGATGGCACGCCGAGGAACGTAAGCAAGACAACCTACTGAGACATCCGGCTGATGGGTCTCAGTGGAGAAAGATTGATAGAGAATTCAATACATTTTCTGAGGACGGGGAAAGGAACATAAGGTTCGGTTTAAGTACGGATGGTTTCAATCCATTCGGGGAGTTTAGCAGTGGTCATAGCACTTGGCCTGTGACCCTATGCATGTTCAACCCTCCTGGTTGGATGTGCATGAAGAGAAAGTTCATTATGATGCTGGTGCTCATCCAAGGTCCAAAACAACCCGACAACGACATTGATGTGTACCGAAGACCGTTGGTCGATGAACTATTACTGCTATGGCGGGAAGAGGGTGTACGTGTGTGGGATGAGGATATGCAAGAGAACTTCGATCTATGAGCATTGTTGTTCATAACCATCAACGATTGGCCTGCCCTAAGTAACCTTTCTGGGCAGACAAACATGGGATATCGGGCATGCACGCACTGTTTACATAGAACACAAGGTAATCATCTCAAAAACTGTAAGAAGGTTGTGTATAATAGTCACCGTTGTTTCCTTCCAACTAATCACCCCTTACGGAAGAAAGGGATGCATTGGAAAGGGAAGGCTGACCATCGTACGAAGCCACCCCATTTTAATGGAGATACCGTATTTGAGATGGTAAATGATCTAAGGGTAGTCTTTGGAAAGGGTGCCGGTAGTGAACCTGTTCCAACTGACGCCAACGGGCGTGCACCAATGTGGAAGAAGAAATCTATATTTTGGGAGCTACCTTATTGGCGTAGCCTTGAGGTCCGACACGCAATTGACGTGATGCACCTTACGAAGAATCTTTGCGTGAATGTGCTAGGCTTCATGGGTTGTTACGATAACCCGAAGGATACCAACGAAGCACGAGAGGACCTGAAAGAATTTCATAAGATTCCCAATATTCCGCGGGAGGGTGATGATGAAACTAATCCGGAAGAGGATGATGATGATGTTGATTACTTTGGTCCTGCTAGTTACACTCTCACAAAGAAAGAGAAGGAAAGCGTGTTTGATTGCCTGAACAGTATTAAGATTTCATCTGGCTACTCATCGAATTTAAAGGGGATCATAAATATGAAAGAGAAGAAGTTCACAAATCTAAAGGCCCACGACTGTCACATGTTGATGACACAGTTGCTTCCAGTTGCGTTGAGGGGTGTTCTATCAGTGAATGTACGATTACTGGTCGTAAAGCTTTGTGCATTTCTCAATGCAATTTCACAGAAGGCAATCGATCCAGCCAAGCTAGGAAAGCTACAGAATGATGTGGTTCAATGTCTTGTCAGCTTTGAGTTGGCATTTCCACCTTCCTTCCTTGATGTTATGACGCACCTCCTGGTACACCTTGTGAAAGAAATTACTATTCTCGGTCCAGTATACCTTCACAACATGTGGCCTTTTGAGAGGTTCATGTCGATCCTCAAGAAATATGTTCTTAACCGTGCCCGTCCGGAAGGAAGCATTGCTAAGGGATATGGAACTGAGGAGATCATTGAGTTTTGTGTTGATTTTGTTGACACAATTGACTCGATTGGGCTTCCAGTATCACGACATGAGGGAAGGCTACAGGGAAAGGGTACCATCGGAAGGAAATCAAGTTTGAGCAATAATACTGATTTGTTCCATAAAGCACACCTAACAGTCCTGCAACAATCATCATTGGTGACTCCGTATAGGACGAAACAAAAGAAGATTATTGCTTCTCAAAATCCAACCAAATCCCCAATCTGGATTGCACACCGTCACTTGGAAACATTTCCCTCATGGTTGAGTGAACAACTCATCGGAAACTGAACGATTCATCCACAACTAGCTTTGTTAGCCAGGCGACCTTGTAGCACAATTACAAGATTTCAAGCTTACGATATGAATGGTTACAATTTTTTACACGAGAGCTCAAGATCGCAAAAGCACAAACCAAAATAGTGGTGTCCGTATGGACGTCATCAGAAAAGATGGGGGCAAGACCTGCTATTATGGTATCATAGAAGAGATATGGGAGCTTGAGTACGGAGCGATGAACGCCCCTCTGTTTTTTTGCCAATGGGTAAACCTGAATGGCGTAAAGAAAGATAAATATGGAATGACAATAGTGGACCTTACCAAGATTGGGTTCAAAGATGATCCATTCGTGCTTGCCAAAGATGTGCATCAGGTTTTCTATGTCAAGGATATGACTAGCATACCGAAGAATAAAAATCCCCAAGAAGCAGGACCACAAGAGGCAAAGCATCACATAGTTCTTCCAGGTAAAAGAGTAATCGTGGGAGTCGAGGACAAAACAGATCAATCCGATGATTATGATCAGTTTGATGGCATGCCTCCGTTCGCTGTCGAAGTTGACCCAAGCATATTCCTTGGACGTGAAGAGACACCGTACTTACGTGCTTGAGATTAATGTCGTCCTGTAATGATTATTGTTCAATCAATTGTGTAATGCTAATTTGATCGACTATGTTATTGCAATGGTCTCAAACTTATGCTAATGTGTTTTATTTTGGTCCCAAATGTTTCGGAATGCTTGCATATGTCTTGTGAGAATGAACGAACCACCAAGTTTGAGATTTTTTGAATAAATTCAATATTTATTTTGATTTAATTGAATTTTAGTTGTGATGCACATCAATATTGCAAATGAAAATTGAAATTGAATATTTCAAACTCTAAAACATATTTTTGCAAAGCAAATTACAGCTCTTTAGATTTTTTTGAATTTATTTATTATTTCTTCGGTTTAATTGAATTTAAGTGGTGATGCACATCAATATTGCAAATGAAAATTGAAAGTGAATGTTTCAAACTCTAAAATATATTGTCTCATAGCAAAGTAGACTTTATTAGATCCTAACTAAATATAAATTTGCATGGCTAAAATAGTAAAAGTTACTATATATTTTTTAATTTCAAAGAGATAGAATGTGAAAATGAAAAAGAAATGGCAGGGGAAAAACAGTTCCCGCCGATAATTACACTTTAGTCCCGGGTGGTGTTACGACCCTAGACTAAAGGGGGGCCTTTAGTCTCGGGTGGTAACACCACCCGGGACAAAAGGCCGAAATTTTGCCCTTGGGCCCTCCCGCGCGAAAGGGGCATTTAGTCCCGGGTGGAGATACGACCCGAGACAAAAGGGGGGCCTTTTGTCTTGGGTCGTATCTCCACCCGGGACTAAAGGTTCTTTGCTCCCGGGTCTGTTTACGACCCGAGACTAAAGAGGGGGATATATATCCACGGATCCACCACTCTTCTTCCCCAACTCCTCCACTTCACACTTCACTCGATCTCCGGTGGCGTCCCCCTGCTGATCTCCGCCGGCCGTCGTCGTCCCCCGCTGTCGCCCCTGCCTCCATCGTCGTCGCAGGTCCCACCCCGCCGTCATCGACCCCGTCGCACCCCGCCGTCCCTGCCCGTGCCCGGCCGTCGACATCCCTGCGTCCTCCGCCGCCGGAGCTCCCGGCCGCCGTGGATCCGTCGTCCGCACGCCGCCCGTCGACCCCGCCCGCGCCCGGCCATCGTCCCCACACCTGTCCACGTCTCCGCGCCGACCCCCACGCCCGGCCGCCGTCGCCGCGCACGGCCGTACATCACCGCCGCCGCCCGTCGACCCCGCTCCGCCGCGCCCGGCCGCGCCGTCTCTGCGCTGGCCCCCACGCCCGGCCGCCGTCTCTGCCGCGCCCGGCCGTCGCCCACCGCCGCTCCCGGCCGCCGTCGCCCCCGCTCCGCCGCCACCGCTCCCGGCCTCCCGTCGACCCCGCTCCGTCGCACCCGGCCGCCGTCTCCGCGCCGGCCCCCACACCCGGCCGCCGTCTCCGCCGCGCCCGGCCGTCGCCCGCCGCCGCTCCCAGCCGCCAACATCGCCCCCTGAGGCCGCCGTCGCGTCGCTCCCGGCCGGTGAGGGCATTTGCTGACGTCAGCCCCTGATGGCTGACGTCAGCAAAATTTTTTTATTGTTTTCAATTAATATAATTAAATTTAGAGATTTTAGAATTGAATTTAGAGATTTTAGAATTGAATTTAGAGATTTTAGATTTGAATTTAGAGATTTAGATTTGAATTTAATTAGTGTTTTTAGATGAAATGTATTTAGAGATGAAATATGTATTTAGAGATATTAATTTTTTGGCTCGCCCGACAATTAGGTAGTATCGCTCGACACGCTCGATTCTCTCCCGACTCGCTCCACCCCGCCCGACACTTAGGTTTTCTCGCTCGACTCGCTCGACTCCCGCCCGACTCGCTCGACTCCCGCCCGACACGCTCGACTCCCGCCCGACTCGGTCGACTCCCGCCCGATTAGCTCGACCCCGCCTTACACTTAGGTTTTCTCGCCCGACTCGCTCGACTCCCGCCCGACACTTAGGTAGTCTCGCTCGACTCCTGCCCAACTCGGTCGACTCCCGCCCGACACTTAGGTAGTCTCGCTCGACTCCCGCCCGACTCGCTCGACTCCCGCCCGACACTTAGGTAGTCTCGCTCGACTCTCGCTCGACACTTAGAAATCATTTATGTATTCAGAAATCATTTACGTATTCAGAAATTCATTTATGTGCTAAGAAATTCATTTATGTTCTCAGTAAATCATTTATGCATTCAGAAAATCATTTATGTGCTCAGAAAATCATTTATGTATTCAGAAATTCATTTATGTATTCAGAAATTCATTTATGTGCTCAGAAATTCATTTATGTATTCAGAAAATCATTTATGTATTCAGAAATTCATTTATGTGCTCAGAAAATCATTTATGTATTCAGAAAATCATTTATGTGCTCAGAAAATCATTTATGTATTCAGAAATTCATTAATGTATTCAGAAATTCATTTATGTATTCAGAAAATCATTTATGTGCTTAGAAATTCATTTATGTATTCAAAAAATCATTTATGTATTCAAAAATTCATTTATGTGCTCAGAAAATCATTTATGTGCTCAGAAATTCATTTATGTTTTCAGAAATTTCTAGTTATGGATAACAATGAGGACGAGGAGCGGCTGATGGAGAGCCTTATTGCTGGGGGTCCAAATACCGAGGTCCCAACCTTCACCGAGGAGGAGCGTAGCCAGGCGGACGCGTTCCTCAACATAACCGCGGACATCGACCCCCGCACCGCGGACATCGACACCCGTGCCGAGGACAATAATGAAGACCTTTTCATAGTTAATGCAGAAGGTTCCAACGAGGTATATATATCATGCATTAACAAATCCATAAATGCATTAACAACGAGGTATATATATCATTCTGGAACTCCGTGTGAATAACAAATCCGCAACTTGTAGGCTTCAACCTCGACAAGCAAAAAGACTAAGAGAGGCCGTACAAAAGTAATCGTCGATCATGACGTGAAGTTTCATATCACTGAAGTCAACGAGCTTGGCCAGCCATGGGAACCAAAGAAGGTCAGGGACAAGTTTGTGTCCCAATGCGGTGCTATTGTGAGGGACAACGTGCCCAAATCATATAGAGAATGGAAGGGAAAGGAAGATAATCCATGGGTGGTTCCGGATTCAGTTAAGAATATGTTATGGGATGATATCCTAAAATACTTCTCACTTCCACCGGGCGTGAACGCAAACCTTGTGAAGCAGTGGACTCTCACGAAGATAGCAACTCAATTGCAGAGTTTCAAGAAGCAGCTGCACAGAGATTATATCAAGAAGAATCGAACTCCAAATTTTGATGATTATCCCAAGCTAAAGGATCACTGGCAGTCCTTTGTGGATTACAAGAATAGTGAAGAATTCGCCAACAAGAGCGCACGAGCTCAGAAAAGTGCCAGTAAGAAGATGGATTACAACCATCGTCTTGGTCGAGGTGGTTACGCGGTTGCAGCACCCAAGTGGCGGAAGATTGAACAAGACCTCCTCAACAAAGGTATCGTACCAGCGGTCTTTGACTGGGAAGAACGATCAAAGAATTGGTATTATGCCCGCGGTGGAAGATTGAACCCTGATGATGGTTCCCTCGAATTCCCACCCACGTTACAGGAGGCGGCACATGAGATAATAAAAAAGAATGAAGATATCAAAGCGGACATAGATGAGCTCACTTTGGCGCTCGGGAATCCAAAACACCCAGGACGTTGCAGGGGCTACGGGGTCGTCCCATGGACGTTTGCTTTCAAGGGAAGCGCCGACACCTACAGAAGCCGCAAAAGAAGAAGGGAGCGTGAAGAGGGGCGGTGGTGTGAAATGATGGAGCAGAGACTTAAAGAATAAGAAGAACGTATGAACGCAGAGATTGAACAACGAGTGGCCGCCGCGGTAGCTCAGATCACCCCTGCCGGAGCACTGCCCCAAGCACCGGTGGATCCCGTCATTAGCCATTCCGCTCGCAAAAGCAGCTGTGCTTCCACAGAGGCCCCCGAAGAACAAAGGGCGGCAAACCAAGAAGAAGTTCAAGTAGAGGGACTTGGCCGAATGATTGGAGTCCCTAAAGAAGAAGAGACAAGGAGGGTCACTAAATAGTTACATCGACCAAGTACCGGGGTCGACGATGCCACAGGATTATAGGAAGAAGAAGAAGGCAACACAAGCGTCAACGTCGACGAAAGAGCCTTCAACAAAGAAGGCAACACAAACGTCGACATCGGCGAAAGAGCCTTCAACGAAGAAGGCAACACAAACGTCGACGTCGGCGAAAGAGCCTTCAACGAAGAAGGCAACACAAGCGTCGACGTCGGGAGTACAGACTTACGTCACCTCCGGCCTCACTGCAACTGAACAAGCTCTTGCACTTATGGACACAGAAAAACTAGCAAATGTCATTCAAATGCAAGAAGCAACAGGGCTCCCACTAGAATATGTTCTCGACCACGCGGGACAAAAACTTCGTACCTAGATGGCACTACGAGCATGGGAAATCTTTTGTCAGGCCTGAGTTGGTGAAGAAACTCCCTACTCAGATGCGCAAATTGCATGACTTCTACATGAAGACGTCTAAGGCGGGCCTGGAGATGATTGGCATGCTTGTTAAATCGGGAGATTTTGCTGGTGAAGGCCAGAAGTTGGTCTGGCTACGATTCAAGGATATTTATGAAATTTACCATATTGACTCCTTGAATACCGATCTTGTCATGGCCTGGTGCCTGTAAGTGACGGTACAATACATACCCTAATTAACAAATTAATGCATACTCTAATTATTAACTTTGTCCTTCATTTTCTGTAGCCTGGAAATGCATAACATACGGAAGAATGGTTACCAACAAATAGGTTTCATGGACCCATCTTTAGTTAATCAAGATCAAGTAAAGCTCCAACCACAAACAACATTCAAAACAATCCTAAGGACCTTGTGTAATTTGCATTACAAGGATTTGATACTTCTACCTTACAACTTCGAGTAAGTGTGATTACCATCTTAATTACTAAGGGTTCCCATTTCTAATTATCTTAGTTAACATTATTTAGTTCTAATCTTTTGAGCTTCCATGTATATACAATTTCCACTGGATTCTTCTCATAATTGATGTCAACAGAAGCAACGTCCTTGTCTTTGATTCGTTGAGAAGAGATCCGAACAAATACTTGGACCTTCAAGATATGTTTCAAGAGTAATAATTCTTTCCAATACGTTCCCTTTTATGCAATAGTGTGCTTTTACTAACACTATCTAGCTCTAACTTTCATTATTTTCTGCCAGAGCTTGGGAAAAATTCATTGCTGTCAACCCTGGAAGATGGGGACCTAGAATAAACTTCTCTACAAATTTTCCGGTACGTAAACCAAATAACAACTTCAGCTTGGGCAAATTAAAAATGTATAACACTAATTTTTCATAATTATCTTCTTCAATTTAGTGTATGAGACAGGAACCAGGGACACATTTATATGCATACTATGTGTGTGAGTTCATCCACAATTTCTACGAGGCAGACCCGTCAGATTATACTGTAAGTATTATTTTAAACCAATTAATAATACATTTTTTTTCTAACCGCTTATATATTTAATTCTTGTGTGTAATATATTAACTTATTTGCACATTACAGAACAATATGATTAGGGACGCAATCATTGAGAAGGACCGACTCTTGGCGATTCAAGAAAGTCTCTGCGGATTCATGATGGATCAGGTGATTAATCCACAAGGCAGAAATCACTATGACGGTCATCGAATTGATAAAGTTTAATTAGCACCTCCGGTGGAACTTTAGACTAGAATTAGAATGAAACGGTATTTTGATGTATATATATACTACTTTCAGAAAATACTATCTATGCTTTCGATGTAATATAATGTGTGTATATATTTATTTATAAGTTTATTCTCTTGATATAGTACGTATAGTAGACACGTATAATTAGTGCAAACATTTATACGTACACATAAATTACACCCATATACGTGAGAATATACGTGTATAACATTATTAGAACAATTGGAATTGAAACAAAAAAAAATACCACCCGGGACTAAAGGGGTGGCGCACAGGCGCTGGTGTGCCCTCCCCTTTTGTCCCGGGCAAGGCTACCACCCGGGACTAAAGGGGTGGCGCACAAGCGCTGGTGTGCCCTCCCCTTTTGTCCCGGGCGGGGCTACCACCCGGGAATAAAGGCCACCCTTTATTCCCGGTTGCCTACCCGGTGACAAGGGGGGGCCTTTTGTCTCTCCCTTTTTGTCCCAGGTGGGCTTTAGGGACTTAAAGCCTTTCCCACCCGGGACGAAAGGCCCTTTTCCCACCAGTGCCCGTCTTGCAAGTTCGTCTCTGCTGGCCTTCTGTGGCTCACTGCAGACTAATGCAATCAATGATAGATTGCCAATCAGGATGAGAGAGATCAATCATGGTCAGGGACATGTACCCCGGCCGTAAGTTACGAACGTTTGCTCTGCATCTGCATGCATGTAGTCTTTGCGTTTAGGCGGGTGCGAAGCTTCGAAGGTCGCCACTCGCCACACTGGGCGCAGCTCACTGCAAAGTAGTTTTTTGCAGCACGTACCATCAGTGGAAGCACTACTAGGGAATCAACCTTTGGTCCTGAAAAAAAAACACATCAGTACCTTTTTTTGCAACCAGTTCTAATTATTATGTACATTAGTACCGGTTGGAAAGAGGGATCCCCGAGGCGCCCACCAGTGTCACACATTAGTACCGGTCCGGGGCTGGAGCCGGTAGTAATGTGTGACATTAGTACCGGGTGGTGCTACGGACCGGTACTAATGTGACAGCCGCACATTAGTACCGGCTCCTGCCCCGGCCCGGTACTAATGTAGCCACATTAGTACCAGCTTCAGCCAAGGATCAGTACTAATATTCCTCGCATAAAAAGTTAGCTCCTTCTTTCTGCCCGAGCCACTCTTCCCTCCCCTCTCCAACTCGAGCTCTAACTCCTCCATGGCGCCCTAGGGGAGTTTTTGCCCGATTTGCGACGATTTCACTCATTGAAGTGGTCTAGAGGTTAGTTACTTCATCCTCCCTTGATTCATACTTATTTTGTTGAGTTTTATCAGTTGAAATTGGAGTATTTTGGCACTTTATAATGAGCTAGGAATGAGGATTTTTTTCTATTTATATGCATTTTTGTATACGTTCTAATATAGTTGATTGCCAAGGATGTGCCGTGTTAGTTGGATGAGATGTTGTGTGTCACGACTGAATTTTTTAGGAATAATTTTTTATTTGAGCATATGGCATAATTAAAAATATAAATAATTTTAAAATTACTCAAAGTGCTAGAAAGGCTAGGAATGATAGAATTTGTTTTAGAATTAGTAGAAATAGTTTTAGAATTATTAGAAATGCTTCATAGATGGGTCAAATAATTTATTGTCATTAGTATAGATGTCTACTGCTACCGGAGGGAATGGGGGTGATGGTATTTGTGATCGTCGTTCTTCACACAGCCAGGGGAAAACCAAAGTAGGACCTCCCGATAAACAGAAGAAAACGAGCACGTTGGCTAGAGGAATGCTTCGTTATTTGCAAGAAAAACATATAGATGCTATTGACCGGGGCATGAACCTCCTTTTGGTGGTATTTATGCTCCACCAGCAGACCCTAGTGTTGGAGATCCACCGATTAGTACTAAACCACAAGGCGATTCCAAGAAAGCTAAACCTTCGTCGTCACGTCACAAGGATGGCTAAAGTTTCTCATATTGTATCATGTATTAGTGTTTCATATGTCGTACTTTAAATTTATGTAAGACCTTGACTTAAGTTTGTTGTATTGTATCTTGTGGATCGGATATGAACACATTAAATTCGTGTGTAAGAACTCTATTTAAGTTTGTCATATTGTATAACGTGAATTGTAAATGAAGACTTTAATTTTGTGTATGACCTTTTATTTCAAAATACTTAAAGATTGTTTGGTGGTATTTTGTAGATGAATCGACAATGGATGTACCCTGACAAGAGAATCTCCAGTGAATACATTAATGGGTTGTGGATTTCCTGATGTCACGGAAGCAAACAAGCCACCGTCTGGTTTTATTATTTGTCTATGCAAAATGTGCAAAAATCAGAAGGATTACTCATCGATAAAGTGTCTTCACGATCACCCATACAAATGGGGATTCATTCCAAATTATTTTGTTTGGACAAAGCATGGGGAAAGAGGGGTTATAATGGAAGACGATGAAGAGGAAGATGATCGTATTTCAGATTGGACTCAAGAAGGTGCCTTTGCAGATGATCCAATGGGAGAGGATTACATGGAAGAGACTCAAGAAGCTCCAATAATTGAGATGAACCTCTCGACAATCTAGTCAGGTGTTGCGTGATGCAAAGGAAGATTGCAAAAAGGTGAAGGAGTCAAAGAAGTTTGAACGTATGTTGGAAGATCACAAGAAACTGTTGTTCCCAGGTTGCAAAGAGGGGCAGAAAAAGTTGGGTACCACTTTGGAAATGCTGCAATGTAAGGCTAAACATAGACTTTCAGACAAGGGATTTGATGACTTGATGATGATCGTCAAGGACATGCTTCCCGAGGGGAACGAATTGCCGGAGTCCACGTAAGAAGCTAAAAAGGTTGTTTGTCCTCTGGGTTTGGAGGTACAAAAGATACATGCATGTCCTAATGACTGTATCCTCTACTGAGGTGATGAATATGAGAATTTGGAGGCTTGTCCTGTGTGCGAAGCGCAACGTTATAAGATCCCACGCAATGAGGCTGATGAAGTTGAGGGTGGGCAGAAGAAGAAGAAAATTCCTGTGAAGGTAATGTGGTATTTTCCAGTGATACCACGGTTGAAGCGTTTATTCAAGTGCAAGACCAATGCAAAGTTGATGCATTGGCACAAAGAAGTACGCAAACAAGATGACCATATCAGGCACCCCACGATGGGTCCCAGTGGAGACTATTGACAGAGAATTTCGGGAATTTGTAGAGGATCCAAGGAACATTCAGTTTGGTTGAAGTACGGATGGATTCAATCCATTCAGTGAGTTTAGTAGCGGTCATAGCACTTGGCCTATGACCTTATGTATGTTCAACCTTCCTCCCTGGTTGTGCATGAAGCATAAGTTCATTATGATGCTAATAATCATCCAAGGCCCAAAGCAGCCAGCAATGACATCGATGTGTATCTAAGACCATTGATTGAGGATCTTAAAACATTATGGAAGAAAGAAGGCATACCCGTGTGGGATGAGGACCAACAGAAGACCTTCAATCTACGATCATTGCTATTCGTCACTATCGATTATTGGTTGGCACTTGGTAATCTATCAGGACAATCAAACAAGGGATATGGAGCATGCACACACTATCTAGATGATGCTTGCTGCGTGTATCTAAAACATAGTAAAAAGGTTGTGTATTTGGGGCATCATCATTTTCTTCGTCCTAAGCACCCGTTAAGAGATGAAGGAAAGCACTTTGAAGGTGTCAGAGAAAAAAGTAAGAAGCCCATTCACTGTGGCGGAAAACTCGTATTTGCCATGGTGAAAGATTTGAAGGAAGTGTTTGGCAAGGGTTCTGGTAGTGTACTAGTTCCAAAGGACACCGCTGGACATGCACCTATTTCGAAGAAGAAGTCGATATTTTGGGAGTCACCTTATTGGGAAATCCTTGAGGTTCGTAATGCAATTGATGTGGTGCATGTGATGAAGAATTTCTGCGTGAACTTACTTGGCCATCTAGGTGTATATGGAAAGACAAAAGATACAATTGAAGCACGTAGGGACCTGAAAGCTATGAACCAACGAAAAGGCCTACTCCCGAAAAGAGAGACAAAGGAAATTACTTGGCTCCTGCTAGTTACACCCTAAGCAAGGAAGAGAAGCAAAGAATGTTCGATTGCTTGAATAGTATGAAGGTCCCAACGGGCTACTCCTCAAACATACAACGAATAATAAATATGAAAGAGAAGAAATTCATAAATCTGAAGGCTCATGACTGCCACGCATTGATGACACAACTGCTGCCTGTTGCGCTAAGGGGTATTCTGCCAGAGAATATGAGATTAGCAATCACTAAGGTGTGTGCATTCCTCAACCAGCTTTCTCAGAAGGCAATCCGTCCAGGAAATCTAGTGAATATGCAGAATGCTGTCGTGCAATGCCTCGTCAGCTTTGAGATGATCTTTACACGTTCATTCTTTAATATCATGACCCACCTTTTGGTCCATCTAGTTCAAGAGGTTATTATCCTCGGGCCTGTATATTTGCACAACATGTTCCCTTTTGAGAGGTTGATTTCTTATTATAAGAAGTATGTTCGCAATCGTGCCCGTCCTAAAGGAAGCATCGCAAAGGGATATGCTACAGAGGAGGCCATTGAGTTTTGTGTCAACTTTATGGATGACATGTGTCCAATTGGACTCCCTGTATCACGCTATGAGGGGAGGCTCAGAGGAAAGGGAACAATAGGGAAAAAATCTCGAATGGGCACAGATGTAGTGTTATATGATCAAGCACATTACACTATCCTGCATCAATCATCACATGTGGCTCCATACTTGGAAGAGCACAAGTCCATTCTTCGTGCTGCAAATGAAGGGAAGTCTGAACCATGGATTACATGACACCACATTGATAACTTCGCGTCCTGGCTGTGGAAAAAAGTGAGGGGCGATAAATCTGTTGATGAGATACTGCTATGGTTGGCTAGGAGGCCATCTATCACAGTAGATACATTCCAAGGATATGAGATAAACGGCTCCACATTCTACACGAGAGCCCAAGACAAGAAGAGCGTAAACCAAAACAGTGGTGTTCGTATGGATGCAGCAGACGAGGAAAGAAACGTAGAAACATACTATGGTTTCATTGAAGAGATATGGGAATTGGATTACGAATCTTTAAAAGTCCCTCTTCTTAAGTGCCAGTGGGTCAAAAATACCGAAGGAGGTTTAACGACAGACAAATTTGGGATGACAATTGTGGATCTCAACAAGATTGGATACAAAGACGAACCATTCGTCCTATCCAATGATGTGACTCAAGTTTTCTACGTGAAAGACATGTCAAGCAAACCACCGATAAAGAAGGGTGCCGATAAGTCGATTGCTGAGGAGCCGAAGCGTCACATAGTTCTACCAGGAAAAAGAAAAATCATTGGAGTTGTGGACAAGACTAACATTTCAGAAGATTATGACCAATTCGATGGTCTTCCTCCTTTTTTAGTCAAGGTTGACCCAAGCATCCTGTTAGTACAAGAGGACGCTCCATATTTACACCACGATCACAAGCAGGGAACGTTCATGAAGAAGAAGGTTATTAACGTTCCATTAGATAATAATGATAATGTATAATAAGTTTTATTAACTTATGTTCATGTAACAAAGTACTGTAATATTTAATTACGATTCAGTAACAAGAACTTGTGTTTTATCGGTGAAAATAATAATTATTTTAGTTTTATATACATCATTTAGTATTAAATAAATAATTTAATGTGAAAATATACACAAGCAATACTAGATCGAGGTAAACATATTTATAACACGTCATTTACTGGTTATATCAAATTTTGCATGGCAAAAATGTATTTTGCTTCGATTTTTAAATTCAACATAAGATTTTTGACCAAAATAACCTATTACTAAGTTAAGTAAATAAATTTGATAATTTTCAAATCTAACTTCACATTCTATAATATATAACTAAATTAAGTATAATAGAATTTGTTCTGTAATTTCACTGTGTTCAATATGATTTATAATAAATTTAACAATAATTTGAAATAGATTTGAAAATTTAGAGAAAACTAAAGGAAAAACACATTAGTACCGAGCCTAGATAGGACCCGGTACTAATGTGCTTTTCGTTTTGGCGTCGAAGGGAATGCACATTAGTACCGGGTCTTCTCTAGCACCGGTACTAATGTGCACATTGGTACCGGGTCATATCTAGGCCCGGTACCAATGTGACATTAGAACCGGGCCTAGTTGAGCACCGGTACTAATGTGGGGGTGGTATATAAGCCCGCCCCTCTTCTTCCTCTCTCCTGCGCCACCGCGTCGTCCCCATGTCGGCCGCCGTCCTCCGATTCTCCCTGTCGCCGACGTCGTCCGCTCGGCAGCCGATCCTCCCCACACACCGTCGTCGTCCCCGTCTGGCCTTCTCCGCCCTCCTCCACCGCGCCCGGACGTCGTCCCCACACTGCCGTCGTCCCCGCCCTCCTCCGTCACGCTCGGCCACCGTCTTTGCGCCGGCCCTCCTCCTCTGACGCGCCCGCCCTCCTCCGACGCGCCGCCCGCCCTCGTCCGATCCCCTCCCTGCCGGTGAGGGCTCGTGCTGACGTCAGCCATTTTTTTAATTGTAAATATTTAGATTTTAGATTTAATTAGTGATTTTAGATTTAATTAGTGATTTTAGATTTAATTAGTGATTTTAGATTTAATTAGTGATTGTAGATTTAATTTGTGATTTTATTATTAAATGTTGAATATATGTTAGTTATTATGTTTAATTAGTGATTTTAGATTTAAGTAGTGAATTAGTGATTTCAAATTTAAATAGTGAATTAGTGATTTTAGATTGAATTAGAAATGTGTATTTAGATGAAATATGTATTTCTTTAGATAGAAATGTGTATTTGAATTAAGATATTTATTTTGTCGCCCGACACTTAGCTAGGCTCGTTCGACACCCTCGCTCGCTCCCGCCTGACTCGCTCGACACGGCTCCCGCTCGATTCGCTCCCGCTCGACACGCTCCCGCTCGACTCGCTCGACATGCTCCCGCCCGACTCGCTCGCTTGCACGGCTCCCGCCCGACACGCTACCGCTCGACTCGCTCTCACCTGACTCGCACGACTCGCTCGACCGACACGCCCACTCCCGCCCGACTCGCACGACTCGCTCGACTCGCGTGTGCATATACTCAGAAATTCATTTATGTACTCAGAAATTCATTTATGTACTCAAAAATTTATTTATGTACTCAGAAATTCATTTATGTACTCATAAATTCATGTACACTTGTTTTAGTTACGCTAGTTCAATCAGAGAGGGAGCAAGAAGATGAGGAAATGATCTTAAATATAATTGGTCAAGCTGCGCCCGAGTAGCCTCAAAACGAAGAAGTACTCAACAAGGAGGCTGACAGCTTCCTCAACATGGAAGGTGATGGGCAAGAACGTGTAGAAGAGCAACCAATTGCACAGGAAAGCAACGATGTGCAACAACAAGAGGTATAATGATGGCCCTCAAGATTTGCATCCTGACTTTTCTTCAGGAGTTTTCATATATTAATAGTAGTTTTTCCATTCTCTATGTTCCTTCATCTTCGAGCTCCAAGAAGCGTCAAGGGAAATGCAGGCCGAAGAAGGCCCTAGAGGGTCGCTTCATCATAACAGAAGTCGATGATGCTGGGAAACCTGTGGCTCCGGAGCATATCATGACCAAATTGGTGAACCACATTGGAGCTCTTGGCAGGGATCACATCCCAATAAGCATTCCGTATTGGAAAGCTGTTGATGCTCCTCCAGCTCCGGTACCTGAAGTATTGGAAGGTGATGATAGGAATGTTGAACAGGCACCGGTCGTGCGGGAAGATGTGGTCGCAGCCATGGACAAGGACATGATTTGGAAACAAGTGTTAGCTCACTTTGCATTCCCGGACTTGAATGAAGACCAGCTGGCAACCTTGCGTTATTGGGTGATGTTTCCAAAAAGGTTGCAATTGCCTTCCAGTCGTACAAGAAGCGTCTGACTAGAGACTACATTAAGAAGGGGACTACACCAGATTTCCAACAGAAGGGATTAAGGAAGTTAAGAGATCACTGGGATGCATTTGTACAGCACAAGGAACCGACAGACGCCATCAAGATGATTGAAACCAACACCGTCAATGCACGTAAGAAGAAAGAATTTTATACGCTCAGGCCTGGAGGTTACAAGAAGGCCATTCCCAAATGGGATCAGGAGGAACAAGAACTAGTAGCTAGAGGAATCATACCCGCAACTCTAGATTGGGCCGAGCGGGCAAAGGATTATTATTTTGCACATGGTGGCAAGCTCAATCCCGAAGATGGATCTTTGTTACCGAGTGATCAACTAAGAGAGACAGCTGCAAGGCTTGTTGAGTTAATACGGCAAGCGGCGGAAGGATCTTTCGTGCCAGATCGAGAGAATGATAAGCTTACTATAGCACTAGGTACAAGAGAACACCCTGGACGTTGCAGAGGCAAAGGTGTTATTCCATGGAAATTTGCATTTCAGGAGCACATTGATTCCTACAGAAGTCGTCAAAGAACTAAGGAGCAACATGCATGACAGATACGAGAGCTGCAACAACACATCTGTATGAATGAGAAAAAAACGGAAGACATCATCGACCAGTGTGTGGTGCTTGCTCTTAGCAAGCAATCAAGTGAGCAAGCACCTGCAGCTTCAGGACCACATCATGATGAAGTCAGCCCATCCAACAAGTGTAAAAGTATCGTCGCTTCCACAAAAGCAGCTCCAACCGCCACGGAAGCAGCTACCCCGTTAGAACAACGCCGCTACCCCATGGACGACATCACTGCGAGGTCCGCATGTGACATTCTGTTTCAAGTCAGAAACAAGAGGATTGTGGTGGCGTACGGTGTGGCTGAGGTAGCGCAGCCAGGGGATATATTTTTGAACATCGATTATTCTAGTCACGGGTGCGCCAAAGTCTTTGCGGATCGAGTGGTTGATACCTGGGATGACCTCGACTTGGAGTTCCCGGGAGCTGATGAGGCAAATAGTCTAGGGGAAGCAGTGCACAGTTGGATTTTGTGGCCCAAGGATCTCATAGAGAGAACGGAAGAGAACACAGCAGCAGTCCAAGATCAGCTACCACCTTCACCAGCTAGAAGGGAACGCAACAGCAGTCCATAACATGATGCAACTGACAGGGGCAGTCCAAAACATGCTACTTCTCCTCCAAAGAAGCATGGTTCCAAACGAGGACATCCTCCTCCTCCTCCAAAGATTACGGGTTCCATACGAGGACATCCTCCTCCTCCTCCAAAGAAGCAGAGGATACCCAAGGAGAAGCCACTTCCACCGAAATTATCTTACGAGAAGACGCAAGAGGAACTAGATGCGTCAGTGTAGGAGGAGCTGGATAGACAAATATTCAAAAATAAGACGCTTGCACATGAGAAACCATTTGACATGCACAAATTTCATCACTTCACGAAAAAATGGAGGAAGAAAAAAGTAAAAAGCCGGAGCGACCAACGTTGTCTGACTATGATCGCATGGCGCTCAAATTCTAGAAAGCCAATAAGGCGCAGAAAGTTGGGAAAACTGTTCCACAACTAGGGACCCAATCAAAGCAATATATCCCGGTCCTAAAGGTGCTCTCAGATGCGGAGCGTGGATTGCTTGAATTTGTTTTGGACGCAAAACTGACACCTACTCAAATTCTAGGTACTGCTGAAATTGAAAAGCACCCAGGGTCAGGTAGACATGAATATGTGCCTGGGATGCCGCTTGTCTGGGAGCGATTGTTGTAGGACCTTACAACTAGGATGTATGCTCTGCACAAATGGCACATGGAAACGGCGGGATACGGGGTTGAATATCTCAAAGTTAAAATTGAAGACCATCATTTTTTCCGAAGTCGCACCACTTTCAATATTCCCATGAACGAGTTCTGGTTCCTATTCAATATGGATGCAGTGGACATCTCCTTCATCACTTGCTGGGTTCTGTAAGTATAATCTTAGAATCACCGCTCTAGCCATTTACTACTGTACCTGAACTTCTTTTTTTTGTATCATGCAGCATGGAGATGCAAGCTTGCCGGAGGCTTGGAATGCACGACATCAGCTTCATAGATCCTACCATGCTAAATGAGATGCTTGTCCGTGATTTCCCTGCACCTACTGTGGAGAACTTATACACATTTCTGGACAGGCAACGCTTCAAGGACTGCATACTTATTCCATACAACTGCCAGTGAGCAACATTTTTCTCAACTCTTTATCTTTTTCAAAATACATTCAATATTTCAATTAACTGATTCTTCCCTAAAATGTATTGACAGCTTCCACTGGATTCTCATTATTATACCTGATTTAAGTCTTACCCACGTCTTTGACTCTATTGGCGGATATAGTAAATGGTACGAACTTCTCTTAAAATTGTTGAACGCTGCATGGGATATGATCTGTGTAAAGTGGGGGGGCCTTGAAAGAGAAACTTCAATTCTACCCTGATTTCTCGGTACGTGTTTTCTTAGCTGATCTCATGTCATATTTTTCAATACAAGTTAACAAATATATCTTAACTTTTATTTTCACATATGTGCAGTGCATGAAACAGCCACGCGGTACCCATCTATGCAGATTCTATGTATGTGACTTCATCCATCACTTTGCAAGTGGTAGCTTCGGCTCCTTCAGTGATAAGGTGTGTACACAAAAATGCAGACAAACATATCCCTAGTTCTTATTGTTCATATACTTTTTCTAACAATTAATAACTTCTTTTGTAGAATGCTAACATCAAGGAAGGATTACTCGAGACGCAAAGAATCCGGTTAATTCAATAACAACTCTGCGGATTTATTCTAGACGAGGTGATTAATCCCGCAGGAGAGTTTCATGCCGGTGACTCAATGGTAACAGTGAGCAAAGAAGACACTGCTAGTATTGCTAATGAAGCTCAGCAAAGCACCGACAAGAACAAGGACAAAGACGTCGATAAAGAAGGATCTTCTTCTAAGGACAAGAATAAAGAGGGCGAGAAAGAAACAACTTCTGCTAAGGACAAGAAGAAGGAGGTCGAGAAAGAAGCAACTTCTTCTAAGGCTAAGAAAAAAAGACGTCGAGAAAGTAAGAGCTTCTTCTAGGGTCACTACCAGAGCACATCAACGACGAGGAGAGGCTTAAAACAATCAAGACGTTACTCTTCTAACATTTGGTTCCGTGTATATATATGTATATGTATAATGTCATATTATATATGCACAAATGACTTTATAGCACTGCGTATTTGATTAGCAAACAAATACGTCTAAATACGTTCAAATACGAAACAAACTGAAAAGAAATGAAAAAAGAAAAATTAAGAAAAACACATTAGTACCGGTTGGAGATACCAGCCGGTACTAATGTGGAGGCCGTCACGTCGCTCAGGGAGGTCACATTAGTACCGGGTGGTATCCCCAACCGGTACTAATGTGACATTAGTACCGGGTCAGGAGAACCGGTACTAATGTGGTCTCCACATTAGTATCGGTTGGACTTTACCGGTTCTAAAACCGGTACTAATGAGATTTTGAAACCGGTAAAAAAGTCCATTCCCTAGTAGTGAAGTTAAACCTGCAAAAGATTACTTCTAGATCAGTTGGCAATTTATTCCTCCTGCTCTGCCACGAAAGATCCACCGAGCATAAGTTTCCTTGTGATGAAACATGTCTACTTGGATTCAAATTCTCCACTTAATAACATAAGTACCTGTATTTTCTAGGATAAACACAATAACTATTACACACAACTTATATTATGACTTTTGATGTATAATAAAAGTATATTGTTACGAAACTACTTTTTATGATAAATTTGAACATTCTATCAATATATAAATGTGTAAACCACTTTTCAATCACAGATCAATAGCTAATGTTGTGGGCTACGTGTAATCCATACTATCGTTACACCTTACTATATACTCTCTCCGTCCTTCAAAAAAGTGTTTGTTTAGCTTTCAAATTTTGTCACACACAAAAGTATTCATTTAGCTCTTAATGAAGCTAATCTAATTAAAACAACACAAAGTGTATTGAGAAGTGCATAGCCAAATGAAATGATCAAGAGATTAATTCCTATTTAACCCTCAAAAGTTACCTATTCCTTCCTTGGCTCTCGAAAATTTTTCATTCCTTATTTGACAGTGACTTGAACTTTCGTTCCTTATATGTAAGGATGAAAGTGGTACGGATATTATCCGTCCGACCGACCGACCGAAACGGTTAGACACTCAAATGGTAAGACCGTATTCGAATTCGGACATTTAATATCCGTAACTATCCGTACCGTATTAGTATCCGGAAATTCAAAGTTGAATTTCTATGATCCAAATATGATGAATATCACTATTCGACAAAAAATATACTGTCCGTATCCGTATTCGATCCGAGAATTCAGTCCGAGAAAGAAAAATTATCTGTATCTGTATCCGTAGTATCCGTCCGTATCCGATCCGGTTTCATCCCTATTATATGACATTTCTGTGGTTCCGTTAGTTAACTCAGATGAACAGGACTCCGTGAACAATAACTCGTTCGTTTTATTAACAAAATGACATCTAAATCAACTCTAAATTTCATAAAAAATTTTGTCTGCAAAAATTTTCATGAATTTTAGAGGTGATTTATGACATTTTGTTAATGAAATGCAGAGGCTGACAGAGGTAACCTGGCTTGACGTGGCAACCGTGCAGCCAAATGATCCAGAATAATTGAAAGCCACGACTTGGCGTCAACGATGTGTACATTTTCGTTTGGAGGTGAAAGTCGTGCGCATCGTCCTTCCGAGGGACCCACCTTGCACTGTCACGTGGACAGGTCACCAGACACCGACCGACGACGACCGCCAGGTCAGGTTGACTCAAAAATTTATATACCTGCGGGAGATAAAAAAGAAGGGCAATTATATTTCTGTATATGCCATTATTTTTTGAGGGCATTTACAGAAATGCCCTTAGCTAAAACCTCTACTCTATCTCATATCTGCCACCTAATAAAAATCCATTTACCCTTCCTCACTGTAGACACAAGATTCGTTGGCTAATGATTAAAAAAAATTCGTTACCTAAGAGCAAGTACATTGGTACATGTCAGCAGTTTCATAGGTCGTCTCATGCAGTGTTACATATGATTTTTTATGATGTGACGGAGAAAGAGCGAGGAGAGAAAGATGTCGTTGTCTCACGAAACAACCACCTCATGAGCGAAACAACTACCTCATGAGACAATTTCAAAACCATTGTATGAGTTGTTGTTACCATGCAACTCATAATATTTTTTATATGCACAAATTAAAGAATTATATAAATTTACCAGACGACTTACAAAAAAAATTATTGTACACTGTTAAGTCGACTTAAGATTACGTGTAGATGCATAGAACGACTTATCAAATGACACGAATGTACTTACCCTTTGGCTACCGTAAAAGAACGCCAATAAATGGGCCCGGCTCGAACCCCGGCGGCACGCGCGGCGGCGGCAACAGAAAGCCGTACCTCGTCGATCCCTTGTCCATTGTGTCATGCAGCTGTGCTCTTCCAAGTTTGCCGCCGCCGCCACCATTGCTTCTTGTCTACGTACCGAGTCGGCGAGAGTCCGTCACCGTCGTCGCAACCATCGCACCTTTGTGCTGCACGCGCGCTGAGCGGCATGCAGCATGTTCCCAATCAAACATCCTGCGCCGCCACCTCCTTCCTCAACCATGGCACGGGACGGCGAATCCCATCTGCTGATCTGCTGCGATTCAGAATGACCGGGCGATGACAATAATGGCAATTGGAAGGTTCGCTCACACCTACCTTACAGAGTCACAGTCGAGCTGACGGAGGTATGCAGCAGCACCGTGGCATGAGAATGATCAAAGTTTAAAGGGTTGCATGTAGGGAATAGAGTTTTATCGGTGGCAGATTTTTGGATTTAAGTTTATGCCAATGACAAGTAAGGAATTTTCTCAAAAAGACATACAGGACGCAATTTGGATTGACTTAACTTCCAAAACACGGTCTGAAGCAATTTGACAATCTTGTACCTATATATATTTTTTAAGACGTGCAAAGCATATTCTTCATTAAGGCTCCGTTTAGTTCCCAAAAAGTCTCAAAATTTTCACATCGCAGACCGTGTCACCTCTCACAGAACACGTTTCCCAATATAAAAAATTCACCACTTTCGCCAAATTTTCACTGAACTAAACGGTGCCTAAGAGAAGGAAGAGTTACAAAGCGTCACAGTGGGAGAACCCGTAAAGAGCGAGGAAACAAAAAGGTTACACCTGAAACGAACAGAGAAAAGAACCCACACCACCATCACAAGAGAGACTACCACTAGGAAGCAGAGAAGGGTACAACGGAGAGGCCCCCAAGGACAACCAGGGTCTGCACACACGAACACCGAGAAGACCCGCACCTCACCGCTTGCCAAACAGCTTGCAGGAGCGGCGACCGAAGTGGATGTTCCGCGGGACGATGCCTTCAGGAAGGGAGCGACAACGACGCCGCCATCGTCCGCCCACCCGCGAAGGGACAGGCCAGGGCGTTTAGAGGTTGCGACAATGCCCCCAGCATGGTAAGTTACGGAAGGAGCGCAACCATTGTCGGCCTAGCAGAAGCTAGACAAGGCTTTTGCCCAGGCCTCGAAGCCAATCCGCATAACCGGCCACAACAAACAAGGTGAGAGCAAGGCGATGGAGAACGCCGCAGGAAGCCTCAGCGATAGCAGTGGAGGACAGGTGCAGGGAACCGCCGCAACCAAGACAACGGCAACAACGCCCCCGGGACCAAACGGAGCCGTCCGAACCATCTCGCCGCCTAAGCGCCGACTGCAACCTGACGGAGGATCCAAGCCGTCACACCGTGGGCCCCGAGGAGAGGGAGGAGCTGGGGCCGTCGACGGGAGGAAGGGCAGCGGCCACCGGCAGAGGGGGGCACAGCGGCCGCCGGCACGGGGGGAGGGGGGAGGGGCCGCGACCGCCAGCCCAGAGAAGAACGCCGGCAGGGGGAAGCCGACTGCCCAGGAGGGGCCGTGGGCGACGGCGGGGAACTTCAGCGGGCGCAGTCAACGAGGTCGGCGGATAGGGGGCGCAAACGGACGACGTTGGCGAGGAGGAGCCGAGGCCGCCGTTGAGGATGCCGGAACGGAGGATGACAAGAGGGAGGCCGACGCGACTGGAACAAGGGGCTTCCGCAGCGGGTCTGAGGTGAGCGCGATGTGGTGGAAGGAAGCTGCAGTCGGACGAGGCAGCAGGCGCGGGGCCCGTCCGCGGCGTCAGAGCGCGGCCACCGATGGGGAGGGCCACGACCACATTGCCGCAGGCTGTCAGCGCAGGGGGCGCGCCGGGACGGGGTCACAGGGAGGGGAGCGACGCCGCTGTAGGGGGCTGCAACAGTGAATACAGGGAGCGCCGGCCGGGAAAAGGAGCCGGTCCTGCCCGTAACCGAGGCCGGGAGGAGGAGCAGCCGCCGGGTAAAGGAGGGGCCGGCCCAGCCCGTCGCTGAGGCCGGGAGGAGGAGCTGCCGTCGGGTTGCTATCGCCGGGGAGGGGACAAGGTCGAAGCTTCATCGTGGTTCGTCGGGGGTCATCGACAGGTGCCGCCGGGCGGCGAGGACGGGGAGGAGGCGCCTCTAGCCGCCGGGCTGGCCGGCTGAAAGCGACGCCACCACACACGGGCCCATGCCGGTCCGCCGCCGCACCAGCCGCCGGGTCCGCGCCCGCACGCGCCGGATCCGCGCCGGGGACGGCCGGATCCGCAGCGTGGGCGGCCGGATCCACGGCCGGGGCGGCGGGAACCGCGCCTGGAGATCCTCCTGGCGGTCGGGGACGGCGCCACCCGCCGGCGGCGAGCGCCCAGAGAGAGACACACCGAGGATGAGCGGGCGGAGTAGGGGCTTGACGAGGAGGGGGACGTGGTCGCCGACGCCGGACGAAGGGAGGACGCGGCGGCAGATAGCCATGGACGCGGCCGCGCCCCCCGATCCGACCGCCGGATCTAAGGGTGACCGGGCGGGCCCGCGCCGCAACCGCTGCCTCGCGTGCCAGATCCGCGAAGGAGGAGGCGGATCCACGCCGGAGGAAGCCACAGCAGGCGCCGGGAGCAGCGACCAGGAAGGTGGTGGCGTGGGGAGGAGGAAGGGGGAGGAGAGAGGGGAGGAAAGGAGAGAAAAAAGGTGCGAGACCGGCGGTTGTACGCCGTCCCCGCTGGCCACCGCCGCCGACGGTGGGGGTGGTGGCGGCGGCCGTCAGGAGGCTAGAGGGGGCGGGGTAGGCGGCGGCGGGTGGTGCTCCCCCGAGCCGCCTCTCGCGAGACGACGCGGGGGCCTCGCGTATAAGTGCATACTACAATCTTGTACCATATATGCTCGGGTTCCTAGTTTCTGAACTTGTCTGTTCACACAATCCTAGCTAAACAAGTTAAATGCCAATACGATTCATTTTCCTTCTGTATAGAGACTGGGTTTCAGACTTGCAGTCCTCTAGAATTTCGCCTGGCTAATTCCTTCCGCTTCCAGCTGAACCTTAACTCATGACAAGGGCTTGGCCATTAAACAGTTTCTCTTCGGCGGCTTAGGTGCTGATGCTGACGCCGGAATAACACGAACATAGACGCTTCATCCTTTATTCTGAATTCTGAAAATCTGATGGAGACGCAGATTAGACTTGCCGACCTTGCGGACAAACTAGCATAGCCTGATAGCCATACGCGAGTCCGTTGCCTGACTTACGGGGCAGTGCGAATCACTATATTCGTCAGGGTTTTTCACACCGGCCGAAACCTCCGACCACACGGTCGACAGGACGGTGGTGCATATCAGCATATATACCCTGCTGGTTGATTTCTGCCGGAAAGAGGCGACATGTATGCAAAGCAAGAGAAAAATTAGATGGAACAGAATCCGAAACGTTTGGAGAAAGGCGAACGCAGTAGACCAGGCCGTGATCGATCTCTGTTCATGAGTACAGCATCTGGCTAGCAAGCAAAAGGCAACCGAAAATATTTTCAGTGACGGCCTGCTAATCTTTGTCATCGGTGGACGATGATATCTACTAGTATTGATGATCTTCGACCAGATCGGATCTAGAAGCAATATACGATATAGTGGTGACAAGAAATTGCTCAATTAGAGTACCTTTCACTCATAATTTAGTGGCCACTCATGCGCAAGCGCAAAGACTTTGACTAATAGGTCGTTAATCCTTGTCCCATCTATTATTGCACGCTTAGAACCCACTGGCCACATCTTATAAGAGTTCTACATGTTGAGGAACCACACCATATTCGAGCTTCAAGCTCTCTTACATACAGACACACACTGACGCTGACAGAAATGACTCGGTACTCCTATCTCCTTCTCTTTCTCCTCCTAGTGTTCCTCACCTCCAACTCCAGCTCGCGATCCATGGCGCAGACCACCGATCAAGAAATACTCCTAACGATCAAGAAAGACTGGGGCAGCCCATCTGCTCTCAGCTCATGGACTTCCCAGAACACTTCCTACTGCAGCTGGGCAGGGGTAATAAGCTGCAACAAAAATGGCCAAGTGACCAAGCTCTCCTTCCAAAAGTTGAACATATCCAATCCGATCCCAGCTTCCATTTGCAGCCTCAAGAACCTGTCGTACCTAGACCTTTCCTACAACAATTTCACCGACCAGTTCCCGACGGCGCTCTATGGCTGCTCGGCTCTAAGCTTCCTCGACCTGTCCAACAATCTCTTCTCCGGTGCCCTCCCGGCCGACATCGGTAAACTGTCGTCGGAGATGGAGCACCTGAACCTGTCGACCAATGGCTTCACCGGCAGCGTGCCGCCGGCGATTGCCACGTTCCCCAAGCTCAAGTCCCTTGTTCTTGACACTAATAGCTTCAACGGCACATACCCGGCCTCGGCCATTGCAGAGCTCAGCGAGCTCGAGACGCTAACTCTAGCAAGTAATCCCTTCGCGCCAAGCCACATCCCTGATGACTTCAGCAAGCTTACCAATCTGAAGACGCTGTGGCTGTCAGGGATGAACCTTACTGGTGGCATCCCCGACAGGCTCTCGTCGCTCACTGAGCTGACCACGCTGGCTCTGTACGAGAACAAGCTTGACGGCGAAATCCCGGCGTGGGTTTGGAAGCTTCCGAAGCTTGAGCTCCTGTACCTTTACGCGAACAGCTTCACCGGTGGGATTGGCCCCGAGGTCACCGCCATTAGCTTGCGCGAGCTAGACGTGTCGACGAACAGGCTCACCGGATCGATACCGGAGTCTATCGGCAAGATGAAGAACTTGGCGATGCTCTATTTGTACTACAACAAACTCACCGGGACGATCCCGTCGAGCGTCGGGCTGCTTCCGAACCTCACGGACATCAGACTATTCGACAATGGGCTCTCCGGCCCCCTCCCGCCGGAGCTCGGGAAGCACTCGCCACTCGGCAACCTGGAAGTGAGCAACAACTTCCTCAACGGCTCGCTCCCGGACACCCTCTGCTACAACAAGAAGCTCTACGACCTCGTGGTGTTCAACAACAGCTTCTCCGGCGTGTTGCCGGCGAACATTGGGGATTGCAACACACTGGACAACATCATGGCGTACAACAACAACTTCACCGGCGAGTTCCCGGAGCAGGTATGGTGGGCGTTCCCCAAGCTGACCACCGTTGAAATCCAGAACAATGGCTTCACCGGCACTCTGCCCAGTGTGATATCCTCAAAGATCTCACGGATCGAGATGGGGAACAATCGATTCTCCGGTGCGGTGCCGTCATCCGCACCGGGGTTGATTAACTTCAAGGCAGAAAACAACCAATTCTCCGGCGTGCTACCAGCGAGCATGTCCGGGTTCGCCAACCTCACCAATCTGAACCTGGCGAGCAACCAGATATCTGGCTCGATTCCATCTTCCATCCAATCGTTGAAAAGTCTGAACTCTCTGAACCTAAGCAGCAATCTAATTTCCGGCGAAATCCCGGCAGAGATCGGTTTTCTGCCGGTCCTCAACATACTTGATCTCTCCAACAACCAGCTCTCTGGCGATATACCGCAGGAGTTCGACAACCTTCGTCTCAGCATCCTCAACCTCTCTTCCAACCAACTCACTGGCGAGGTCCCCCAACTGCTGCAGAATTCGGCGTACGATAAGGCATTCCTCGGGAACCGTGGCCTCTGCGCCACAGCGAGCCTGAACCTGAACATTCCGGCGTGCCCTTACCGCGACCGCAGCCAGATGAAAACGGGGTTGATCATCTTGTTCTCGGTGGTCGCCGGCGTCCTGCTCATCGGCGCCGCCGGGTGCTTCGTCATCCGGCGAAAGAGGCGCGAGAGGGACCTGACGACGTGGAAGGTGACAGCGTTCCGCAAGGTCGACTTCACCGAGAGCGACATCCTCACCAAGCTCCGCGAGGAGAACGTCATCGGCAGCGGCGGCTCCGGCAAGGTGTACCGCGTCCCGCTCCGCGGCGGCACCGTGGTGGCGGTGAAGAAGCTCTGCAGCAGGGGGAAAGCCGAGGAGAAGGTCGGCAGGGAGTTCGACTCGGAGGTGAGGATCCTCGGCGACATCCGGCACGCCAACATCGTGAACCTCCTGTGCTACATCTCGAGCGACGACACCAAGCTGCTGGTGTACGAGTACATGGAGAACGGCAGCCTCGACCGGTGGCTGCGCCCCGCCACCGCCGCTGCCGGCGTTGCCACGACGGCTGCGCCACTGGACTGGCCGACACGGCTGGGCATCGCGATCGACGCGGCGAGGGGGCTTAGCTACATGCACCATGAGTCCGCGCAGCCCATCATGCATCGCGACGTCAAGTCCAGCAACATCCTGCTCGACCCGGGCTTCCGTGCCAAGATTGCAGACTTCGGGCTCGCCCGGATCCTCGTCAACTCCGGCGAGCCCGAGTCCGTGTCCATCGCCGGCGGCACCTTCGGCTACATGGCTCCAGGTAAATTAATGGCAAGACACCTCTGCTTCTGATCTCCGACATAAATAGACATTGCAATGAATCACACTCTGCTCTGTTCTGGTTGCAGAGTGTGGACGCGGCGCGAAGGTGAACGAGAAGGTGGACGTGTATAGCTTCGGCGTGGTGCTGCTGGAGCTCGTCACCGGGCGGGCAGCAAACGACAGCGCCGCCGAGTGGTGTCTGGTGGAGTGGGCGTGGCGGCGGTACAAGGCGGGGGGACCCCTGCACGACGCCGTGGACGGGGGCATCCGGGACAGGGCCGTGCACGTGAGGGACGCCGTCGCCGTGTTCCTGCTCGGGGTGATGTGCACCGGGGAGGACGCGGTGTCCCGGCCGTCCATGAAGCTGGTGCTGCAGCAGCTCCTCCAGTACGACCGCACGGCCAGCGTCGCCGGCGCGTGCCGGGACGGCCACGACGACGAACCTGCGCGGGTGCAATTAGGAAAGGGAAGAAAGGGCGACCGAGGTGACAAGGGAGCGTTGCATAGTGGTGGAGGAGAGTTTTGGGATGGTGATGCGGAGATGAGCAGCGGCTTCGTAGCACATCCAATTTGAGGCGTTCTCTAAAGAAAACTAGCCAGATGGTCCGTGTATATAGCAACCTTGGCCAATCTATCTATATGCCTAATATACCTATATAATAATATACTAGCAAAATATGCCCATATGCATATCTACCGGAATAGAGAAATCTGGATAGATTTTTTTTTAAATGACTATAGTAACTGAATTAGCGATGATTTCGTTTCTGACATGCTAGAGATTATTGATCCATTTTTTTAGAAAATGGAAATTTTATTCCAACCCTGCATAAGTTATGCATCTAACCATTCATTATTACACTCTCAATGTTTGGCTGACTAAGAATGAGATTCCAAAAGGCAATACCAACATATAAAACGAAGAGATCAATTACAAACTAAGCCTATTATTATGGCAACCACCCGTGCTTGAGCAAATCTCCATAGTCACAATCTTCAACATGCAACATGCCTGTATCAAACACTATATGTCCTCCTTCCAATAAGTGGCTCTGAAAATAACATGCAATTAAATAAGAATATAATCTTCTTTTATAAAAAATCACATCATTGCGGCACAATCAAATAAACTAAAAAATTGCATTTACTTCCACAGGAACTTGAGGTCTCATTTTCCGATTTACTAGAAAGGCAACGCGGCCTTGCCGCGCGAGGCTAGTGCTCTTCATTAAATCGACAACATCTTTAGGATGTTCGATTTAAACTGTTCTTAATTTGTAGCTAAGTCAAAATGTGTTGACCATATAGTGTAGCTCGTTCCTTTTGTGGTTGAGAGATTTTGCATGAAACCAAGTAAGTAATGGACTAATGATCCCAAGGTAGTCCCGGTGGATCGGAACACTGGTGGACTGCGGATTAATTTATGTGATGTTACATTCTGGAGATTTAGTTGTGTACTATTTAGGAATTGAAGGGTGTGTTCATAGAAATATATGGGGCATAGATTGGTTGTTGTCAATAGTTTTGTAAGTTAGTTGTTGGAAGTTGGGATTGTTTTTTCGTATTCGTGGGCTAAAAAAATTGTAAAATTGAGGTGCTAGTTTGTGAGAAAACGTGAGATTAAACTACGGGTAGAGTTTGTAAAGTTTACTATGTTGTTGATAAGTTTGGGTTATACCTTTGGGAAGATCACAATTTTTTTTACGGGAGCTGGAGCCTTCGGGTCCCTTGTTAAGAAGTGCGAGGTTTTATTGTAAAATAGTGGATATCAAATGTATTCCCTCAGAAGTGTAGGGACTCATTTGTAAAAGTCTGTTAATTGTGGGTTCATTTGTGCTAAATAAAAGGGTCTTTGTGCAAAAATACCTCTGCTAGAGTTTGTGCTATTTGTCATTTTTTTGAAAATCAGAGGTCTTTTTCGTAAAATTCTAAGTTTTTTGGTGGATTGCTACAAAGTACAGGGTTCTTTTAACAAAATTGTTGATCTGAAATATATTTTCCGGAAAGTTTAGGGCTCATCTTTCAAAAACCATGAACTGTGGGATCGATTTTTGCTAAATGGAAGGATGTTTTTGCAAAATGACCATTGCTCGTCCGACCTAGGCCGTCCACACGGACGATCCCAAGGCCGGGATCAGCCAGCTACGTGGCCAGCTTCCTTGGCCTTCTTATTTGCCACCAATCCTATATAGAGATTTGTTGGAGCCAAACCTCGAAAAAATCACCTTCATTAGTTGGTGGTTGTAAACCAAATACAAATTGAACCACCCTACAAACAAATCGTGTAATATACTCTCTCCATTCTCTTATGATAGAGTTATTTCATTTTGACACAAAGATCAAAGAAAACAAATTTGCTTATCTCTCTTTTACTCCTGTCGTCAGAGTCCTCATGAAAACAAGCTATCCTTAAAGAATCAACTCCTCGGTGCCCAACCCGCTAGGATCTCAGGCCACGCACGAGGCCCTCCTGTGCGTTGGATCTACATGCAGTCCCAAAGTCGTTGCGCGTGCTGTAGGTGAATAGTCATTCTTTTTCCCGAGGTGCCCGGAGTAAAACGGGTCGCGGCACAAACAAGACAACGGCAGGCTCAAATTGGAAATAGTACGATCAAAAGAGAAAAACTCAGTTTTGCAAATAACTCTATCATAAGAGAATGGAGGGAGTAGCAACAACAAATAAATGCTGAATGATTTCCTTGTTGTTACACAAATAACATTTCTCATCCGTCGTCACCCCTTCAATACCTTTTTAAGAGGTTGACTTTTGTTAGAATGCCCCCTTTTGTCCCAAACCAAACAAATACCTTGACTTTGTGTTGGGGCGGCCGAAAACATCATCTCTCTGCTCCGGTGTTTTCTAAGAAAACTTGTACGAAAGTTCGAGCTTCGCTCCCGTCTCGCGCCCGTCTTTGGTCCGGACCTCACGCCCGTCGTGACTAGTAATTTAGACAACAAAACTGACCAAGGAAAAAGAGGAAATCATTATCTACAGGAAAAACTTGAGTTTCGGAATCTTTCCCATCTCGCGCCCGTCTTTGGTCCGGACCTCGCCCAGAATCCTCAGCTTCGGCACGACGCCGCGCCTGGAAAGATCACGATCAGCAGAGCACCAACTTCGTGAGGAAGTTATCGAAGCCAGGACCTTTGGACGCAAGAGCAAGAGAAAGATGATACCGGGACGCGGAGCCCAGGATTTCCAAAGTTTTCACCGGTTGGACTCAGTCAAAGCTTCCCCAATATGCTACAGCCACATCTCCACTCTTCACGGCGCATTACCCGCTCTGTTGTTTTCGGTGATTTCCCCGCTCCGCTCTTCGCAGTGCAATCCCCGCTCCGCATTTTACGTTGTACATAACTACCCAGGAATATTCGTCTTGGATGCTAGGGTTATGAGGGTAGATTTGGAATGTAAATTTGGCCTTTTGGTACTATAAAAGGGGACCCTCTCCCCATTGTGAGGGGGACGGCTTTTTGGAAAGTGATAAAGTAATGCAAGGTGAAAAGTTTTTGCCCTAGTCTTTGTGATTTGCTCGTGCGTGGTCGTTGTGAATTGTTCTTCAGGTGAACTTGAATTCTGTTAGGGATTTTAGTTCCCAACAGAGGAGCCCACCATGTTCTTAGCCACTAAGAAACCCATGATGCCTCCCGCTAAGAAAAAATCCACTGCCAAATCGCAAGAGGAGCCAAGAGTGGCTGTAAAGGAAAAAAGGATCATAGTCGCGCCAGAGCCTAGATCTGAGGATGAGGACTCGGCACGTACTCGAAGTGAGAAGAAGAAATCTACGGGAAAATCCACGCAAGGTTCAGACACCGAAACTAGCTTGATAAATGACAAAGAGGGAGCAGCTGAGAAAGAGCTGGCTTCGATCTTAAAACAAATCGAAACCATGAAATGAGAAAAGGAAAGAATTTCTTTAGAGCTCGAAACACAAAAACAAGCTGACGAAAAAATTAAGAAACTATGGCAGCGAAGCTGCGCTTAGCCCAGATGCTGGGATCTAGATGAGGTTCATTCCTATCAGCCTACTGTTGACGGTTGTTAAGTATCATTTTTATGGCCGTCAACTCCTGCATTTTTTAACATGAAAGGCACATCTACACAAGAATAGGAGCTCAACCTAATACTTTCCACCAGTGTCGATGTCTATTTGAATGCAGGTATTTAGCATGGGAAATGGGAGGAATCCATGCATATGTGATCCACTCCAATCCAAGCCACTCATGTTCTGGCCAATGAGGGGCTGCCAAATGGATTCCCTTGGATCCATGACGTCACCAATCCATGTGAAGGGCTTTCGATGAATCAGACGCTGCCACATCAGCACCACATGGATCCATGGGCCCACTTGGTACCCAAACCGCCAGGAAACATGGTATGCACGCAGGAGTGACCAGAGGGCCCACATGGTAGACACCTGGAGAAAGAACAGCGCGAGGGGAGGACCAGGATGGTCGGCCGACCATCCGGTCAGCCGAACCGACCTTCGGTCGGTTCATCCCGGTCTTCCACGTGCTGCTTCCTGATTGGCCCCTTGCTGGAATCCGGGGTGATTTGGAGACATTTGAGCCCCGGAGCAAGCCTCCCCCTTGCCTATAAATAAAATAGGATGGGCCTCATTTCCAACACACCTCCAAGCTCTCAAGTTTTCCACTTATCTCTTGTGTAGCTCTCTCCCTCTCTCTAATTCTGCCCATGTGAGGTGATTCTCACCTCTAGGTGGTGGAGTAGGGATGAGAAGAGATCTAGACTAGGATTTAGTTGATATGTAGGATAGGATTGAGGAGTGAGTTGATGTCCTCGTGGATGTCTTGTTCTACATTTAGATCAAAGTGGGTATTCAACATTTCTTATTTAGACTATAGTGGACTTCATGCATGAATGATATGTTCTTGTGTTCTTGGCTTGTTCATAGTTTAGAGGCTTGTGTTCTTCGTAGCACAGGGCTTCAATCCTTTAAAGCTAGATCATTAGTTCAAGTATCTGTTTGTATGTTTAGATCCTGTTTAGCTGAGTAAGAGTGTTGTATCTCGTTCGCATCCAAACCTCTCTGTTGCTCCATAACTCGATGACGAGCATGTTCTACCGTTCCTTTCCAAGTTCGTAGTTCCGTATTTATATGGGGTGCTATAGTGTAGTTAGCGGGTCGACAGACGTAACCGCGCTATAGTAGTAATCAGTAGCGTAGACATGGTGTCTGGGCTCTGGTTATCCTATAGATACCACGTGCATTCGCGTAACGATAGAGGTAGGCCGCAGTGGTGATAGCCTATTGGACCCTTTGAAATCCTCTGCGCCCGTGTACCGAGTAGGGCCCCCAGGCCGGTTGCACACTTAGACCTTTAAAAGCTAGGGTGTGCCAGCGCCCCACGGGGAGAGGGCTATTAGCGGTTGGTTCATCTCGAGAGTTAACTCCCCTAGAGAGTGCTTCTCAACTCCTACCCATCTCAGTAGTGGCTTGGTGTCCTTGGATAGAAACCCGTCCAGTTACCTCTCCGTCCTTGGATACGATACCCTTGGAATACTCACCCTCCGAGGGGAAGTGCTACAACAGTGTATCCGTGCGCTTGCAGATTCGTTCGCACTCGTTAGTGTACCCGGGTGTTCCTTACATGCTCACGCTACCCGGTGCTTGTTGACGGCTGTTAAGTACCACTTTTATGACGTCAACTCCTGCATAAAATGAATGAAAAGTGATCATTAACAATAGAATAGGGCTTTATACTGAAAAGTTCCACAAGTGTTAGTGTTTCTAGCTTTTGTTGCAGGATGCATCGGAATACGTGTTAAATGATACAATTGATAGCAAGTGATCCAATGGCTTATATAGGACGTCATTCATAACAACCTCAAATGCCAATTTGGACTGCACTATTGCAACGGGCTCGTCGAGACAATCGAAATGGATATATTATTTTCCTACGTCGGAGTTCGTATGAAGGAGATATGTGACTCACAAGATCACATCATGTGGGCCTGGTGGGACCCACACGAGGCCACGTGGCGAGGTGTTGCCACGTAGGATGCCATGTGTCTGTGACACTTCACCCATCCAAGGCTCCTCTCCTAGCTAGTGCTTAGAGTAGAGAGGGAGAGAGAGAGAGGTATGTGCCTCTACGATGTTGTTGTTCTTCATTTAGACTAAAGTGAGTATTCTTGTATTTTTCTAATTAGACTAAAGTAGCATTCATGCATAGGTGATATGTTCTTGTGTTCTTCGTGTGTTCTTGATTTAGTGGCTTGTGTTCTTCACAAACACAACCCTTTGATCTTGTGGCACAAGATCATAGTTCTCATATCCGTTTGTATGTGTGTTCGTCAATTAGAATATAGTGGATATTCCTGCATGTTCAATTTAGACCAAAGTGACATTCATGATTCCTTCTAGTCTATGCTTGGTTGCATGAGTAGTCTTTTTCTGCTGCTAGTCAAGATCCTGGGTTTATGCGTTTGTCTGCTGCAAGTCGTTCGTATACGTTGGAAGCATAGTACGGGGTCAAGTGCTCTCTCGTATGCCTTTAGTATAAGCTAGTAGTACCTATAGTGAGTGAGATCAGTTCTCTTCTGTGGTCGTAGTTCTATCAGTACAGAGTGCCGTAGTCCGTTGGCTACGGCAGTAACCACAACGTAGATGTAGTGTCATGCTATCGGTTATCATTCGTTCGGCTTATCCCAAGGTTAGGTAGAGGCAGTCCAGGAGGTGGTGACAACCCTTCTGGCCCTTGTTGATTCTCCGTGGCTAGATATAGTCAGAGCTCCATTCCACATAGATCCGTGTGCCGGAGTCACCTATTAAGTCAGGGCTATCGGTACCCTAAGCCAAGTTCTATCTAGAGATCGACCTTTAATCTCATCTATAGTGCTATCTTTAGGAATAATCTCTATCCTTGCCTCTTATCTGGGTGTGTCCTTGGACCGACTAGTATGAAGTTAGTGCACATACGTTCCCTTGGATTCGATACCCTTGGAATACTCTGAGGGGAAAGCTACAACGGTATCCGTGCGCTTGCGGATTTATTCGTGTGACGCTAAAATACCCAACAAGCTTTCTGGCGCTGTTACCGGGGAACGGTTGCTGTATCTATCTTCGTACCCAATGGTCCTCGTATCTTTTCATTTTTCTTTATTCTACCTTTACCCCCGTTACCCATGGAGAAGCCATCCTTTCACGACCTCTCCACATCAACTTATGAGTTCAATGATCCATCAACTTCTACACCCATCTATGGACTCAATCCCGACCTTATAGCCATGGTTCGGAATCAAACCTTCTTTGGAGCAATTAATGAAGAACCTTACGATCATTTGCAATAGTTCGAGGATATGTGTTCATTCTTGGTTGTCCAAGGAATGACGTAGGAGACCTTGAGATGGAAGTTGTTTCCTTTCTCTCTCACGAAGAAGGCGAAACAATGGTACATCCGTTCGGTAGGGAGCATGAGAGGTGATTGGGAGAAACTACGAGTTGACTTTTGTTCCTCGTTTTCCCTCCTGAAACGCATAAATTCCCTTCCGATGGACATCCTCGATTTTGAGCAACTAGAGAAGGAATCCCTTGGTGCAGCGTGGGCGAGATTCTTAAACCTCTTGGCATCTTACCCACACTTGTCTATACCCGAGGGTGTATCTTTGTACATCTTTTACTCGTGTCTAGACATGAAGTGACGAGGGCCTGGATTAGGGCCCCCTAAGTGACAAGATAATCACCCTTGAGATGGAGTCTTCTGACACCATTGAAAGTGTGCAACCTAAGATGCAGGACAGGGAGGGATGCAGATCTTCGTCAAGACCCTCATCGGTAAGACTTCCTCATCTTCGAGTACTCTCCGCCTCGTACGAGTACTCTCCGCCTCACCCGAGTACTCTCCGCCTCGCACGAGTAGTCTCCGCCTCGCACGAGTGCTTTCCGCCTCGCCTCCGACTACTCGTTCGCACGAGTAGTTTCCGTCTTCGACTAGGGTGGGGCCCACACGTGGAGGTCGGAGCGCAGGATCAGGGGCCCCACACGAACGTGGCGCCGCCCCGACACTCGACCTCCCCGGCGACGACACGCAAGGCTCCAGTTCTCCACGCCATGCAAACAACCCCAGCTGGCGAGACGCGAGGGCGGCTTGTTCTGACAGAAGCCGTAATGCCACACTAAACGCTCGCGTGGCCTCCAACACGCCGTCCCGTCCAACCCCTGCTGCACGCCACCCTGTCAGAGCAGGTACTCAATTACCATCTACGGGCAGCGCCTACCTGCACTTAGGCCATAACGTGGCGGGCCTAATCAGCTCCCAAGGGAGCTGAGTCATCTAAGGAGGAACTCGGAGAAGGCGCCAAGTATTCGGAATGAACAGTGCCGACTGCACACGTGTCAACAACCAACGCCACCACAGCTCAGCGCCCTTCAATGCCTCCTGACGGACATCAACATCGGAAAAGACTTCCCAATACCGTAGCACTGTAGCACATTTTTGTATTCCCTCTTTGCCCCTCACCCTTGCGTCTATAAAAGGGGGAGGAGTGCAACCGTTTGAGGGGCTGTTCGATCAACTAGTTTGTAACCCCTACTACAAACACCCCCGGTATAAGAACACGACCACTCAGAACTAGACGTAGGGTATTACTCTCCGGAGGCCCAAACCAGTATAAACCCCTGTGTCTATTGTTCTAACCATCCAGGTCCGACACACGATCCGATACAAATTTTCTGCCGGTGGTAGAGAACCCTGACAGTTGGCATGCCAGGTAGGGGCACATTGTGTGTCTCGCCGAACTTCACCAGTGATCCGGATGGAGGGCCGCGGAGTTTCGCTGACTCCCGGCACCATCGTGCTCTTCGGCTCCCTCAACTTCGTCTACACCGAGCCGGCGGAGTCCGTCGTCGGGAGGACCTTCACCCGACCCGCGCGTCCCACCACCTTGACGGCGGCGGCGGAGCGCTCCGCTTTCGTCCGTAGCTTCACGGATGAGTCGATTATAGCCATGTTGGGGCCAAACCCAACACAGGAGCGTTTTAAGCTCGCGGCCTACTACCTCACCGACCTCGCCTTCCAAGCCAGCAGGTCCGAGCCACTGACCTGGGGTGAGTTCATGGAGCGGTACAGCGCCATGTACCCCCACGGGCAGCAGGGCCTCCCGGACGACCTGGTGACGGCCTACGTGGACACGCTGAGGGCTTCCTACATCGCCCCGGGCTCCGTGGTTGCGCGGCGGGGGCCGCCGGTGCCTCAGCCGGACTTCACGTGCGAGTGCAACGTCCTCAAGGCTCGGACCGCCAGCAGCTCGACGGATGGCGAAGAGAACCCTCGCCACCGCACCGTGGACACCCAGCGTCGGGCGCGCCTCGACGAGATCGCTGAGGCCAGGCGCCAGCTCTACGAGGAGCTAGCAAACCTCCACCAGGCACTCGGAGTGGAGGAAGAACCACGTGACCCTCAGCGTGACTAGCGGCGTGAACAACACCACGAGTAAGAAGCTGAACAGCCGGTTCTGCAGGCTCACGCACGTGCGCGTGATGTGAACCGGCGCATCAACGAGGATGCCGCCGTCGACGGCGGCGACACGCCACTCTTCAGGCGTGCATCGCAGAACCTCGCGGTCGCGGCCATGCTCCTGCGTGGCTGCCCTGAGCCGGCTACCCCTGAGGAGAAAAGGGTTCGCCAGCAGCTCAAGACCCTCCTTGAGACAGCGGCCGCGCAACAGGCAGAGAGTTCGGCGTCGCGCCAACATTCGGCATGTGAGGCGCGAGCGACGCAGTCCGTACGCCACCCGAACCCATCTCCGTTGAGGCATCGGGGCCGCGATAGGGAGGCAGGCGAAGCAACGGTCAAGACGCGCCTGGGACCCAACCGCGACGCCTGTGACACGCTCCGAGCCCGCCGCCGAGCCGCTAGCACTGACGACTACGAGTACGGCTACGACAGCAATCATGACGACGACCGCGACCACCAAGACGAGCACCGCTCTTGCAGGCGGTATAGTCAGAGGCGTGGCGGGCACTACGGCAGCGAGGAGGATCGTGGCCGTAGCCGTACTCATCCATCGGCTAGGGCGCAGGACCCCGAGGACCACTCGGGAGCTCCTCGACATCGTGACCAACCATGCTGATTAGGAGGAGGCAGTCGCGACAATGTTGAACACCTCGCAGGGCAAGGGGAAACAAGCTGTGGACAATGGTGAGGGGCCTTCCTTGCGGTCCAAGAAGAAGAAGAATGACAAGCGTAGCCGTGATGATAACCTCATCGCGGTAGTCGAGCGCAAGGCCACCCGGCCCAAGAACAATCAGAGCGGTCCCCTGAAGGACCATTTCGAGTGACTCTTGGAGGCGCCGTGCACCCACCATGAGACGCCTGTGAAGGACACGCTCAAGGACTACTGCCTGATGAAGAACTATGTCAACGGCACGCTCAAGCCCAAGACAGTGGATCCTCCGAAAAAGATCGCGCCTCTCCGCGACAACGACGACGACGAAGTGGAGGCTGTGTTCCCCCGCGAGGACAGTGCCGTGCACATGATCTTTGGCGGGATGCTGGCACGACCCTCGAAACGCCAAGAGAAGCTGATCCGGCGTGAGATCTACAACACTGAGCCCGCGGCTCCATCGTACCTCAAGTGGTCGGAGACTCCGATCACTTTCGACCGTACAGACCACCCCAACCACGTGCCGCAGCCAGGATGTTACCCTCGCGTGGTGGCTCCTTTGATCAGGACCAAGCGGGTCCACAAGGTGCTGATGGACAGGGGGAGCAGCCTCAACGTCTTGTACATGATGACGCTCGACAGCATGGGCATTCCGCGGTCCCGACTGCGCCCATCGCCTACACCCTTCCATGGGGTCATCCCTGGGAAGGATGCACTCCCGATAGGGCAGATTGATCTGCCTGTCACGTTCGGGACTTTGCGGAACTTCCGCACAGAAACCCTCACCTTCAAAGTGGTGGGGTTCTCGGGGACGTACCACGCCATCCTCGGGAGGCTGGCCTATGCGAAGTTTATGGCCGTGCCCAACTACACGTATCTCAAGCTGAAGATCCCTGGTCCGAAGGGGGTCATCACAGAGGGGACTACGTTCTAGTACGCATACAAATGCGACGCAGAGTGTTTTCAGTTCGCTGAGACGGTCATCCGGTCCGAGAGGCTCCACGCCGAGCCTCCCTCCAAGGACCAAGACATCCCCGAGTCGTCCAAGCGAGCGGCCTGCTCTTTGGAGCCCGCCAAGGACGTCAAAGATGCGGCTGTCTCCGATGATGGCCGCACGCTCCGTATCGGGATGGTGCTCAATCCTAAATAGGAAAGCACGCTCGTCGACTTCCTCAAAGCGAACCTCGACGTGTTCGCATGGAAACCCTCCGACATGAAGGGAATCCCGAGAGAGGTTGCCGAGCACAAATTAAACATCAACCTGGGATCGAAACCGGTGAAACAACACCTCCACCGCTTCAATGACGACAAGTGCAAGGCCATCGGCGAGGAGATCAAGAAACTTCTTAGTGCAGGGTTCATTCAGGAAGTGTTCCACCCCGAGTGGCTTGCTAACCCTGTACTTCTAAAGAAGAAGAATAAGAAATGGTGGATGTGTGTTGACTACAGGAGCCTTAACAAGGCATGTCCCAAGGACTCGTTCCCTTTGCCTCGCATAAATCAGGTAGTCGATTCAACGGCAGGGTGCGAAACCCTCTGTTTTCTCAATGCGTACTCCGGGTACCACCAGATTGTGATGTGCATAGCAGATCAACTCGCGACGTCCTTCATCACTCCATTTGGCGCTTACTGCTATAACTCGATGCCTTTCGAGCTCAAGAACGTGGGTGCCATGTTCCAAAGATGCATGCGACGCGTCTTTGGAGATCTTATAGGACGGATAATCGAGGCATATGTCGATGACATCGTGGTCAAGTCATAGAAAACGGGTGATCTAATCCCCGATCTCATGGAAGTGTTTGCGAAGTTGAGGGAACACAGGGTGAAGCTTAATCCTGAGAAATGCGTTTTTGGGGTTCCGAGGGGCATGCTCCTCGGCTTTGTCATGTCGGAACGCAGCATTGAGGCTAATCCCGAGAAGATCTCGACCATCACTGACATGGGACCGATTTAGAATCTGAAGGGTGTACAACGCGTCACTGGCTGCCTCGCAGCTCTCAGCCGTTTCATCGCGCGACTCGGAGAGCGCAGCTTGCCATTGTACCACCTGATGAAGAAGTCTGACCACTTTACATGGACGCCCGAGGCTCAGGAAGCACTCGACTCACTCAAGAACCTCCTGAAGAGTCCTCCAGTGCTCACAGCACCGATGCCAGAAGAACCGATGCTCCTATACGTGGCTGCGACAACCCAAGTGGTGAGCGCTGCACTGGTGGTCGAACAAGAAGAGCCTGGAAGGTCGCTCAAGGTGCAGCGGCCGGTCTATTTTGTAAGCGAGGTACTCTCCGACTCAAAAACCCGCTACTCGCAAATTCAAAAACTAGTGTATGCTGTCCTGATCACCAAGCGCAAGCTTCGACACTACTTCGACGTGCATCCCATCACGGTGGTGTCCAAGTATCCGCTCGGAGAAGTGATCCAGAACCCTAAGGCTGAAGGAAGAATAGCCAAGTGGGCTCTCGAGTTGATGGGACAGAATGTAACATATGCACCGCGCAGTGCCATCAAATCTCAAGTGTTGGCGGACTTTGTCGCTGAATGGACAGAAATTCAAACTCCGCTGGCGTTGATCGAGCACGAGACATGGACAATGTACTTTGATGGCTCCATCATGAAGGAAGGAGCGGGAGTAGGCCTTGTCTTCATCTCTCCTCTGGGTGTGCGTATGGAGTACTTGGTTTGACTGCATTTCCCCACCTCCAACAATGTTGCCGAGTTTGAAGCACTCATTAATGGCCTTCGAATCACGATCGAGCTCAGGATCTGCCGTCTCGAGATCCATGGAGACTCAGAGCTCGTCGTGGACCAAGTCATGAAAGAAAAGAACTGCATTGATTCGAAGATGGTGGCGTATTGTCAGACTGTGCGTCAACTGGAAGACAAGTTCCATGGGCTCGAGCTTCATCACGTGCTACGTGACTACAACAAAGCTGCTGATATACTCACCAAGATAGCATCGAGCCGCAAGCCTGTACCGCACGGTGTGTTCACTAGCGACCAGCACGCACCGTCCGTCCGGGTCGATGAAGAACAACCACAAGAGACAGAGGTTTCGGAGGTCATGGAGATCGATCAACAACCAGATCCGAACTTAGAAGATCCAGACTGGCGGTTCCCGATCCTCGAGTGGCTAGTCGAGGGAAAGCTGCCCTCTGACCACACGGAAGCACGCCGCATCTCGCGGCGAGCCAAGGCATTCGTCCTCATCAATGGCGAGCTCTACAAGCGAGGCGCTGCAGGCATAATCATGTGCTATGTCTTGAGGGACTAAGGCCGAGAGCTGCTCCAAGAAATCCACGTCGGAACGTGCGGACATCATGCCGGCCCAAGGACCCTCGTCGGAAAAGCTTTCCGACAAGGTTTTTACTGGCCAATCACAGTCGCCGACTCCAAAGACATCGTGCGACGCTGCGAAGGGTGTCAATTCTACGCTCGACAAACACACCTCCCGGCGCAAGCGCTCCAGACCATCCCCATCACTTGGCCTTTTTCTGTGTGGGGGCTGGACATGGCCGGGCGACTCAAGCAAGCGCCCGGGGGCTTCACACACTTGCTCATGGCTGTCGACAAGTTTTCCAAGTGGATAGAAGCCCGACCCATAGTGAAGGTCCACTCCGAGGAAGCCGTGGCATTCTTCACCGACATCATTTATCGCTTCGGGATCCCAAACTCCATCATCACCGACAACGGCACACAGTTCACTGGGAAGAAGTTCCTCAGATTTTGCGACGACAACAACATCTGTGTGGACTGGGCTGCTGTTGCACACCTGAGGACCAACGAGCAGGTCGAGAGGGCCAATGGCATGATCCTGCAAGGACTAAAGCCTTGGATCTTCTAACGACTCGAGAAGTTTCGGGCAAGATGGGTCACTGAGTTGCCATCTGTCCTCTGAAGCCTGCGCACTATGCCTAGTCGAGCCACCGGCTTCACGTTGTTCTTCATTGTGCACGGGTCGGAAGCTGTCCTCCCGACGGACATCGACTGCGACAGTCCAAGAGTTCGAGCATACACTGAGGAGGGGAACCAGGTCATGCTTGAAGATGCTATTGACCAGCTTGATGAGGCACGTGACGTGGCGCTCCTACATTCGGCTCGGTACTAGCAAGCTCTACGGTGCTACCACGAGCGCAACGTGCACAGCCAACAATTCCAAGTCGGAGATCTCGTACTCCGACGAGTTCAGAGCAACAAGGATCGGCATAAGCTCGCACCTCCGTGGGAGGGGCCATACATCGTTGATCAAGTACTCCGACCGGGGACATTCAAGCTTTGGTATGAGGACGGCACAGTCATCTCCAACGCATGGAACATAGAACACCTACGCCGTTTTTACCTTTGAGTAATGTTCCTTGTTTTATCTTATGATCAATGAATAATGCCATGTGCTTTTGTTCACAATCTCATAAGTTCACAAGCTTTTTTGCGTTGGCATCTTCTTTACATGCATCAATGTTTTCTAAGGCTGAGCGGCAAGCGTCCCTGCACCCATGCAGAAACGCTTACCGCTCGGGGGCTACCCGGGGCACGATGCCCTCCTTTCGTTTTCCCATTTTTAAAACAAAGTACTCCTATGAACTTGTCGTAACCAATCGCACACGCGAACGGTTTTTTTGCGGAACGCCCTATCTTGTGAAAGAAAAAGATGTTGATCTGTGCGTGTCTCGGCTCTGCCGCTCGTTCAAAGCTCCTAGCACCTACGCCCCCGCGGCTACGGTGCCAAGACTTGTGAGCGCGGCCCAGGTCCACAGGTCGCCGTCTGACCTTTTTCAAAAAGTGCTCGGGCAAACCGCTCGGGCTCCGGCCAAAACGATTTTGACGAAAAATGCGCAAGTCACTTTTGAACGTCCCTAAGTGCTCGGGGGCTGCGAACACGTGGCATCACTTTATGGCTCAGGTTGGTCGAGCTCTCGGACTCCCACGCCCCCGCGGCTCCAGAGTAAGGTTCGATCGGCCTGAGTTTCTAAGTGCTACTACTTCGTTTCGCAGTCGTCCCCAAGTGCTCGGCGAATGTGTTAGATATGACATGTTTGAACAAAATGAAAACTGTTCGAGGTAGCACACATACACGTTTGTCTTGTTATCTACCATACGAACTGACACATCTATCTAGAAGGCCTGGAGTTGTCGTTGACTTCTAGTGTGTCTTTTGGAATCAGGTCCAGGTCCTTCATTGCTGTGTCGGCCATGGCGCGAGCGAAGGTGACGCAGTCCTCCTCGAGCTTGTCGTACTCCTCGTCCGAGTAGCCAGGGGCCTAGCCGCCGCTCAACAACTTGCGGTCCAACCCCTTGTAGTGCGAGTCGAACATCGCAAGGACCCGGTGCACCACCTTCCGAGACGTCACCATCTCTCGCTCCTTGACTACGCCCGGGAGAAGCCCCACTCGATCCGCAAGTGCATGGGGAGGCATTTGGACGGAAGGGATGCCAAGGCCCGACAAGATCTGCTCAATAAATCAGCCGAATTTGGTGCGGTCCACGAGGTCCTTCTGGCGTATCACCTCCGCCTCGCGTTGAGTTTTCCTAGACTCCTCGAGCTCGGCCTTGACTTCTGAAGGGGGAAAACGAACTGGAGGTTAACTGTAAGAAGCACAAGCGAAAGAATTGAGGGACAAGGTTACAGGATCGTACTCGAGAGCTGGTCCGACAAGTTCTTGGCCATCCTAGTCATGTCGTGGATCTTGAGCTCAGCGGTAGTGACATTTTTAGCCTCCTCCACGAGCCTCTTGGCCAATGCGGCATGAGCCATATGAAGCCCTGCCGACACGAGAAGACGAGTCAACATCACTGATAAACGACACAAAGAAAAAAGCACTATAGTAGCTGAAGCCGTCCGGTTGCTCACCATCAAGGTCTTGCGCCAGCTTGGCATTGCTGTCGTGAAGCCGGGTCCCCTCGTCGTTGGCCTCCTGCAGCTTGGCGGCGAGGTCACCCACCTGTTTGTTGGCCGTCTTGAGGTCCACCCCGACGTGGACCAGATCCTGCTCCAGCTTGATCACCTTCTTCTCGAGCGCTGCCTTCTCCTGAGCAGTGGCTTGGGAAGCAGCTTCAGCGGCAGTGGCGGCAGCTGTCCGAGCGGCCTCGGCGGAAGTCACAGCAGCGGTACGCAGCTCCGTGGCTATGGCCTCCGCCTGGGCAAGCTTCGCTTGAAGGCTGTCTTCTCCGACACGGCGGCGTCAGCAGCTGACTGCGCAGTCACTACACGGTCCTCCACGTACTTTGCCGCGGCCTCGAGCGCGGTCCTCGTCGATGCCTCATTTGCCACCGCCCCCGTAGCAACCAGCCGGGAGGCCACCAACTGCGTCTCCAACTGGAGTTTCTCGGCCCGGAGCTCCTCGATGGTGCGCGCCTTCCCGGCGCTGCAGCTTGCGAGCACCTGTTTTGAGCAGAATGTTATATACGGCGACATCTGCAAAGACAAAGAAGTAAGACCAAGATCAGGCTCGGCAAACTCACCGTTGACGCAGGGAGGATGAGCTTGTTGACCGCTCGTTCCGCCCACTTCAGGCCCCATTCGAGGTGGTGATGGGTCGCGGCCTCTTCGTCCTCGTCGTCCTGCGGCTCGACCTCGTGGGTCCCGGTCCACGAGGAGCGCACGGGGTCGAGGGTGTGCTCTTCCCCCTCCGGTGGTGTCGTCACTGACTCCTCGGCAGAGAAGGGGTGAGCTCCTGAGCTCTCCCTGACTTCCCGGATCGTATCCGGGGAGACACTGCCCGCCACAACTTCAGGAGCAGCAAGCACCTGCGGGCCTGGGCAGGACGAGTCCGCGGCTAGAACCACTTCCACGTCGCTCGCGGCAGGCACCGCCACGCTTGCAGGGGACACCGCAGCACTTGCTATAAACGTTGGGGGTGCGACGCCGTCCCGCTCTGCCTCCACCACCTTGGTCGTGACCTCCTCGGGGTTGGCCCCGGCCATCTCGACCGCGGCCGCAACCGTGGAGGCAGACGACATGGTCACCTCAGCCGACGGCTCCTTCGGCCCCGACAGGCACCGCTCCAGCTCAGCACCAAAGGCGGTGACATCATCGCTCGAGAGGCCGGGTCCTTCAGGGTTAGCAGCCTCCTCGGGCCGATCGGACGCCTCGGGGGCTGCCAATACCTCGGCCTCGCCTTCGCCAGCATGCAGCGCTGGGGGCACGCCTGCTTCGGGAGCCACCGACGCGCCGGCATCACAATCGACGATGGGCTCTGCTGGGGGCTCAACCTCCTCGGGGGCTGTTTGTCCCCCGATCGCTCCACCAGCTTCCGACGCTAGTGGAGGCGCCGCCGCCTTGGGGACCATGACCACCACGGCGGCCCTGATCTCGGCCTGCACCATTGCTGACACAGGCGGAGGGGTCGCCAGGCGGAGCTCGGACGGAGGATCACGCGCGGCCAGGACCACACACTTCTGCGGCGCGAGGCTGAGCGCGCTAGTGTCGGAGCACCTGGCATGAAAAAGCAAATCGAAAGGGGAACGAAGAACAGCAAGAACGAAAAAACGAGATGTCGCAAGATAGCACATACGTGGAGGAAGTGATGCGGGCCCGCTTGACGGGCCTAGGAGCCGTGCCCGATGACTTGGGGGTTGATCTCTTGCCCGCCGCCACATCGGAGGGAGGCCTCTGACCTCCACTTGGGGCGAGGGGAACCTGCACAGATGGGGCTCCGCCGCCCCGGATGACCAAAGACTGAATGCGCCGCGGGGTTGCGCTCATGTCGCCCCCTACGGCGCACTCAGAGAAGACGCCGGCGGTGTTGATTTCACCTCAGACGGCGGCCGCCTCTTCGGGGAGCACGACTCTCACCCCGCTGTGTCGTCGGAGGCGTGGCGGGATGACGAGTCGCGGTCCACCGGCCGCCTGGACGGGTCGACCCACAGCGGAGAACCCCTCCTCTCACTTGGAGGGTGGTGGCCGACAGGGCCCGACCGGGAGCGGGTCACCCTCCGGTCCTCTTGGATGGGGCATGGAGACGGATGCGAGCTGGAGCTCGAACCCTGCTCACGAACAGTTGACTCTAGCTGCCGTCTCAAGCTGGCCTCCGTGGCCTGCCGCTGAGGAGGGGGCGACGCAGATAGCGTCGACAAAGCGCTCCAGTCGACACTGGCACTCTTCTCACCGCCAGACCACGATGGTGACGATGAGGGCTCCTCATCCGAGGAGACGGCAATCTCCTTCAACTTCCTGCGCTTGGCGCGGCGGTCGTTCCGCTCGCACTTTCGCGATCTCCTTCCTGTTGTGCTCGGCTTTTCGGTCGGCCCTCCTCCTCTCCGCGGCGGTGGTCGAGCGATTCCGTATTGTGTCCTGGGGGAGAGGAGGTTTCGCAGGGGTAGGTTCCGTGGACCTCAGCTAAGAACAAGAGAAAGGAAAGAAATCATTGCGATGGTCGAAAGCTCCGAGAAGATGCTGTCCTTGAGCAGCTTCTCCTGCTCCGCCACTGGGGGCCCATGGCTCTAATTCTTCGGTTTCTCGGCGATGGAGGCACCGGTGTACTCTGGCAGCGGGTGCTCGGGGTCGTTCTTGAGATAGAACCAACCCTTGTACCAGCCGCTATTGGAGCTCGTCAACGTGAAGGGGATGTACTCCCCCCTGCCCTGCTTCATCCGGAGGTTGGCGCATCCGATCGTCGCTGGGTACTTGCCGTCCTTCAAGCAGACGAACTTGAAGAAGTACCGAAAGAGGTGCCAGTGAGCTCCCACTCCCAGGTACCCCTCACACAACGCCTCGAACACCGCCATCTACTAGACGCTGTTCGGGTTGAGGTGCTGGAGTTGAAGCCGGTACTCCTAGAGCACCGCGCGGATGAACCGTTCAGCGGGGACGGAGAAGCCACGCTCATAGAACGCCACGAACGAGATGACATAGCCCGGAGGCGGATGCGGGACGGACTCGCCCTCCGGCACCTTCCATTCCTCAGCGGTGGTGGGCTCCGGCAGCTGACCAGCGGCGATGGGGCGGTGGAGGGTCGCAGGGGTGACGTTGAAGCGAGTCCAGTTCGACATGGCACCGTCGAGCTTCGGGGCGTGACACAGATGGAAGAAGAGGCAGCGGTGCAGCAGATGCGAAGAGTAGAGGAGCGGGTGGCGCTGGCTATGGCAAGGAATCGGAGGAGCAAATGTTTTGAAACTCAACCGGTGCACGATTAATAAGGAGACGACGTGGGCGCTGGCCTTAAATAATGGCCCCCACCACTCCGAAATGCCGCCCATCCAGAGGGCGCGCCCCCCGGGACAACTGGCGCACGCCTACGTGATGGTTTGATGCCAGGTGGGCCCGTGAGTCTGAATCAACTACGTGCCGTCCCCTCAACCCGTCATATCAACCACGTCAGCCACGACCCCCACGACAGGCGCAACCGCCGATGCAGCCACGACCGCCCTGACCGAAGATTTCGAAATGGCAACAACATATCAAGATTAAAACCCCACAAGCGAGTCTACAACTCCCTAGTGGGCTTGGGGGGTACATCCAGCGGATGCGCTCGCGCGCACCCACCGAGTAAATCGACAAGCAAAAACTACCGTGACACTTCTTCATCTCTGAACCTGTGAGCGAGTCCTTGACTCCCACCCCAGGTTCGAGGGCTACTGACGAGGGCCTGGATTAGGGCCCCCTAAGTGACAAGATAATCACCCTTGAGATGGAGTCTTCTGACACCATTGACAGTGTCAAGGCTAAGATCCAGGATAGGGAGGGATGCAGATCTTCGTCAAGACCCTCATCGGCAAGACTTCCTCGTCTCCGAGTACTCTTCGCCTCGTACGAGTACTCTCCGCCTCGCCCGAGGACTCTCTGCCTCGCACGAGTGCTTTCCGCCTCACCTCCGACTACTCGTTCGCACGAGTAGTTTCCATCTCCGACTAGGGGGGCCGGGCCCACACGTGGAGGTCAGAGCGCAGGATCAGGGGCCCCACATGAACATGGCGCCACCCCGGCACTCGAGCTCCCCCACGATGACACGCAAGGCTCTAGTTCTCCACGCCATGCAAATAACCCCAGCTGGCGGGACGCGAGGGCGGCTTGTTCTGACAGAAGCCGTAATGCCACACTGAACGCCCGCGCGGCCTCCAACACGCTGTCCCGTCCAACCCCTGGTCCACGCCGCCCTATCAGAGCAGGTACTCAATTACCATTTACGGGCAGCGCCTACCTGCACTTAGGCTGTAACGTGGTGGGCCTAATCATATCTCAAGGGAGCTGAGTCATCTAAGGAGGAACTCGGTGGAGGCGCCAAGTATTCAAAATGAACAGTGCTGCCTGCACACGCGTCAACAGCCAACGCCACCACAGCTCAGCGCCCTTCAATGCCTCCTGATGGACATCAACATCAGAAAAGTCTTCCCAATACCGTAGCACTGTAGCACATTTTTGTATTCCCTCTTTGCCCTTCACCCTTGCATCTATAAAAGGGGGAGGAGTGCAACCGTTTGAGGGGCTGTTCGATCAACTATTTTGTAACCCCTACTACAGACACCCCCGACATAAGAACACGACCACTTGGAACTGGACGTAGGGTATTACTCTCTGGAGGCCTGAACCAGTATAAACCCCTGTGTCTCTTGTGCTAACCATCCGGGTCCGACACACGATCTGATACAAATTTACTGCCGGCGGTAGAGAACCCCGACATGAAGTCTGCCCAGGAGCTTGACACTACTGCTGCAGGCTTGTTTGAAGACAAAACGACAATGGAAGGAAGGGAAATCCTAGATATCCTCTTAGAAGACTCTTTCTTACCTACCAACCATAATGAACCCCTCTGCGATGAGTATGTATCAAGCCATGAGAGTCTCTCAACAGCCGAACTTGAACCTACAATTTCCACATCTCAATATTCGACCGTTGAGCCCTCTCCCAAACCACGAACACCGAAGGAAGAGGAGATTCAACATTTGGAGTTTGCTTTCCGATTCGAGGATGATCCTTCTAAAGACATCATAAACGCCTCGAATCATCCTAGGCATGAGAAGCCTACGACATTGATGTGCCCTTGTGAGGCCCTCGATAAAGTTTCCAATCAGGCACCCACATCGGATTGGTCAAAGGAGTTAGAACGTACTTCCGAAGCAATTCGGGTTAGCTCAACCTCCATGACTATCTCTTGCTCCATGAGAGGAAATGTCGTAGAAGCTGTTCATGACCCTACTGTTGGGGCTTGCATCATATCGGAGTACCTTATGGATACTCTTGTGGGTAACAAGCCCCTGACCCCGATTGATAGATATTTCCAAAGTCCTAGGTGGGGCTACCTTTTCCCATGACGGGGGATTGCTAGGGACGTGCCGATCATCATAGACAAAATTGAGGTGCGCTTAGATTTTCATATCTACCCCATCGTCGATTTTAGTCTTCTTATAGGCTTCCCATTGGATGATCTTCTTGATAAATCTCAAGGGAGCCTAGATGAAAAGCTTAGGGAAGCTGCTTCTGCCACCACTCCCTTGTTTTCAGAAAATTCTATGGAGGAGCCTCTTCCCAAGCAAAACACGCTCGAGGAGACGATGCATGTATCTCTGTTCTCATCGTTCGAGCCCGTTCTCATTGAGGGTGTAGAATTCTCTACTCCTCAGGAGTATGACTCGGAAGACCCTCTTCACCTTTGTGAAGAAGAATGATCATCATCACCCTCGATCGAGTTTGAGCCTCTTCCCACTGGCCTAAATTATGTTGCACTCGACCTTGATCGAGAATCAACATCGATCTTCCATGATGTATCTCTTGAGATGGAGAATTCATGGGCCATGGAAATCTATGAGGCGCCGACTCTGGATTCTGAAGGAAAGAATTCCATTGACAAGCATGGTAGCTTCACTCTTGATATACCTCAGGAACCATGCTTGCATCATGCCTCTCCAGAGTCAGCCATGCTTAGTGCACTGAGCATGCACGAGGACTACAACTGCCTTATGGTCCTTTCCTGTAAAAAGTTTAGAAGGTTGGTTGTAGATCCATATGTTTACCATAAGCATTGCAGATTTCGTACATGCATGTGGCACTAACCTTGCAGCTGAAGCTTCAATGACACATCAATGATTGGTGGTGAGACGGGAATGACATCACCAATGATAGCTGCAAGAAGAAGTTCCCAAGGTCGAGCTTGTGACCGTAAACAAAGCACTAGCAGTAGATAGCCTGGATTAGCATTGGGTCTATTTTATTTCCCTTTTCAAATCAAAAGTAAGAACATGTTTTTAGGATAAGGTTGTCCTTCGAGTATTTTTGGTCCTAACCCTTTCAGGTGAAGATTATAAAGAACGACAGACAGATGACTCCCAAGAGCATGTGAGCTACATCACCTGCTACACCTTGGTAATATTTGGTGAGGGAACATTTACAAAAGGAAGCTTGATCTCCACACACTTGAGTTTTGTTGCCTAGCAATGCAAACTTAAAGTGTGGGGGAGGTATGTGAGCATCCTGAGTAAAGTTCCTCCCCTCCAAATCTATCCTGGTTTGGAGATGATGTTAGCTCTTACATCTTTCCTAGTTAGGTACGTCCTACTTTTGACTTTAAACAGAGCCCTTTCGGGAGGTTGCCCGATGTTCACCTTCTTATGCTCATGTTTATATCCCTTTGAAAATAGCTTGATCATGCTTTTATGCTTCCTTTATCCATGTTTGTAATGCTATGGTTTGAGTGCATGTTTAGCTACGTGCATTCATAGGTTGTTTTAAATTAAGCATGGTGCTTAGGCTGAAACGGTCTTCTTCAATCAAACAAGACATGGTGTCAAGTTTGATTGATGAACCTTATAGTTAATGCATGCATGGATATTGGTTGTATATGCGGACTAACCCTTGTCGGAACCGAATCCAAATGGGGTAAGTTATCGAGCTTGATTCAAAAGGGAAGGTAAGCCAAGACCTGTCAGTCTTGTTGAGCTAGGTTCATGGTGAATAAAGAAACAAAAATATGTTTGCTTTCGAATAAAGACTCCCTGGTTCTCACACCGGTGGAGTCCCTCTTTTTTTCCTCTTTTGGTTTGAAGACAACACCAGGTACATGAACAAGTGTGGGGGAGATCTCCCAAGCTTATCGTCGACATACACTTGAGATCTCCCACACAGGCGTTGCACAACCTCGACTGCGCTTTCATGACAACGGACAAGGTAAACTAGAGTGAGCCGACTGCCCCATGGGTCAGCCGAACCACTGCTAGTCCTCTTTGATCCCCTTTTCTTCAGGAGCGATGGTATGTGCACCCTTTGTCTCACTCTTCCTGATTTATGAGTTTGAATGAGTTTCAATTCTTATCTGTTAAATCAACTCATGGAATCGTGCTCGACTTGCTCTACATGTTTTCTGTGGTTGGCTTGCATATGTTTTATTCCTTGCCTATCATCTTGATGCTTGTGAACAAAAATCTTTTAGGGAAGCATGCTTATCTAAGTAGTTGATGTTTGTGATACGGTTTGATGATATGATCTTCTTTCTAAGTGTTTGAGTGCTTGGGAATTTTATTTGAAAATTTGAAAACCCTTTGCAAAGCTCCTCTTTGATATGGCACCATCCTACCAGAGCCATATGATGTTTCAATTGAAAACCCTATACTCATATGTTGCTTGTTATTACATTGAGCTTTGTCAAATTCTATGACCCTTGTGAGAATTCTTTTCATTACTTTCATGATCAAGATTCATGTGCACTCCATATCCTCTTGCTATGCTTCTACTCTGGAAGTTAGCAACGTATCATCCATCCATTCCATAAAAATAAAGCTCTATGTATGGTGTGACCTCTCTCTCCAAAAGTATCTTCGAAAAAAGGATATGGGCTATGCAAAAAAATAACATGCTCAAAGCATGAGTGAAAAAATGCCCAAGGCATGAAAAAAAGAGAAAAAAATAGAGGTAGCCCATGTCCAAAAGAAAGAAGAAAAAGAAGAGATATGGAATCATGCAAAAAGGAGTTCCAATGAATTTGATGGTAATAACTAGCACCCACTCCGGGCCTAGTGTCCACCTTACCATCACCACTACATTCATCATATATATGGTAATATCTAGCACCCATTCCGGGCCTAGTATCCACCTTACCATATCCATCACATCGATACATGTGCACATCTTGATATGATTGTATGACTTGATTTTCTCCTTGGATCCGGTTTTTGACTTTGCAATATATGTGATACAAGTATGCTTTATCTTTTATCCTACCTTGAGCTCCACATATAGCCAGCATTAGAAGTAGGATGAAAGAAAGACAATTCTAATACCTTGGTGAGGACATATACACATTGAGCGATCTGAGAGAATCAAATGAGGAGCTAAGCAAAGTTTTGTTTTTGAAAACTTATTGCAAAACCCCAAGTTACTTGACATGAGGAATAGAAGTGATTTGAGTCATGACCGTTCCATTCCTCAACTACCCAACATGGCATGATAGACACTCCACAAAGTTCACGAATACATGGTATGGTTTGGAATATCTCTTATGCTTGCTTCATACCTATGTATATCATGTCTCACCTTGATCTTTTCTCCTTCACTCGAGGACGAGCAAAGGTCAAGCGTGGGGGTGTTGTTGACGGCTGTTAAGTACCACTTTTATGCCATCAACTTCTACATAAAATGAACGAAAAGTGATCATCAACACTAGAATAGGGCTTTATACTGACAAGTTCCACAAGTGTTGGTGTTTCTAGCTTTTGTTGCAGGATGCACCAGAATACGTGTTAAATGATACAATTGAGAGCAAGTGATCCAATGGCTTATATAGGACGTCATCCATAACAACCTCAAATGCCAATTTGGACTGCACCATTGCGATGGGCTCGTCGAGATGATCGAAATGGATATATTATTTGCCTACGTCAGAGTTCGTATGAAGGAGATATGCGACTCACAAGATCACATCATGTGGGCCTGGTGGGACCCACACGAGGCCACGTGGCGATGTTTTGCCACGTAGGATGTCATGTGTCTGTGACACTTCACCCATCCAAGGCTCCTCTCCTAGCTAGTGCTTAGAGTAGAGAGGCAGAAAGAGAGAGGCATGTGCCTCTACGATGTTGTTGTTCTTCATTTAGACTAAAGTGAGTATTCTTGTATTTTTCTAATTAGACTAAAGTAGTATTCATGCATAGGTGATATGTTCTTGTGTTCTTGGTTTAGAGGCTGTGTTCTTCGCGAACACAACACTTTGATCTTGTGGTACAAGTTCATAGTTCTCATATCCGTTTGTATGTGTGTTCGTCAATTAGAATATAGTGGATACTCCTGCATGTTCCATTTAGACCAAAGTGACATTCGTGATTCCTTCTAGTCTATGCTTGGTTGCATGAGTAGTCTTTTTCTGCCGCTAGTGCGTAGATCCTGGGTTTATGTGTTCGTCTGCTGCCAGTCGTTCGTTTACGTTGGAAGCATAGTATGGGGTCGAGTGCTCTCTCGTATGCCTTTAGTATAAGCTAGTAGTACCTATAGTGAGTGAGATCAGTTCTCTTCCGTGGTCGTAGTTCTATCAGTACAGAGTGCCGTAGTCCATTGGCTATGGCAGTAACCACAGCATAGATGTAGTGTCACGCTACCGGTTATCATTCGTTCGGCTTATCCCAAGGTTAGGTAGAGGCAGTCCAGGAGGTGGTGACAGCCCTTCTGGCCCTTCTTGATCCTTCACGGCTGGATATAGTCAGAGCTCTGTTCCACATAGATCCGCGTGCCGGAGTCTCCTGTTAAGTCAGGGCTATCGGTACCCTAAGCCAAGTTCTATCTAGAGATCGACCTTTAATCTCATCTATAGTGCTATCTTTAGGAATCCTCTCTATCGTTGCCTCTTATCTGGGTGTGTCCTTGGAACGACTAGTACGAAGTTAGTGCACACACGTTCCCTTGGATTCGATATCCTTGGAATACTCTGAGGTGAAAGCTACAACGGTATCCGTGCGCTTGCGGATTTATTCGTGTGACGCTAAAATACCCAACAGTGCTATAGTGGTGATGTTAAGAAACGCGAACAAGCATTTATGGCGCTGCTGCCGGGGACAGCTGTTGTTAACCTTTCGGACCCGTCTATCCTCGTATTTATCTTTTTTTTGTTTTCTTCTACCTTCACCCCTGCTACCATTCGAGATATCCCTTTTGTTTTCTTTACTTCTACCTTTTCCCCCGCTATCCATGGAAGGTTATCCTTGTAAACACCTTCCGCTATCGAGGAGTGAACCCTCAGAGCCATCTTTGTCAGAACCTGTTCTTTCATCTGGCTTCCGGATTCGCCCCTCTCATGAAGCTAATTCAAGACCTTTCCTTCTCTGGGTTACTTCATGAGAACCCCTTTGATCATGTGAGAGACTACGAGCATTTGATTGAAACTCAGGGTAAAATCGGAGAATCACCAGATGCTCGGAAAAGGGAATTTTTCCCGCTATCCCTCTTTGGGAAAGCATGGGATTGGCACCGTCGTTCTGGTAGAGACTACCTTGCATGGGAAAGTTTGAGAGCAGTTTTCTGCTTCCAATTCTTCCCGATACAACGAGTCATCTCGTTACGGACGAAGATTCTCAGTTTCAAGCAATGTGAGGAGGAATCACTAGGAATGGCATGGAATTGTTTCACCTCCGCGGTGGAAGATTGCCCCATCCTACACATTCCTGATTGGATGCTGCTTCAGCTGTAACATCCCGTATTTCTACGAGATGTTTTAAAATGTGAAAAATGTGAATTTCAATATTTTTGGTGAAATTGTGTGGACGTTTGAAATTTATAAGATTGCCTTCTCACCTTTCCCCAATTTCCTAGATTTATTTTGAGCTAAATAATAAATTTTAGGATTTATAAATGTTAGTGTGATTTATTTTGGAGTTTAGTGGATTTTATTTGGATTTTAAATTGAGTGGAGTTCAAATCTGAAATTCAAATTCAGATTTGAATTATATAGTTGTGTGTGTAGAGAAATAGGAAAAACCTTTCTCCTCTGCTGGGCCTAAACTCCTTTACCCAGGCCGTTGAAGTTCACTGATGCACCTCCAGATCCCGTCGCTGGTCTGCAAACCCGCCAGCCCACCTTTGCAACCGGCCCACAAGCCTTCCTCCACTCTCCTGTATCTATGACACCTGGGCCCCACAGGTCAGCACCTCACCCTGTACACCTTTCTTCCTTCCCGTGACGCAACCCGTGGGGGCGGAGTCGAGGCGCATCGCGAGGCCTCGCCCATGGCACCGCGCTGTCGCTCTGGATGCTCACCGCGTCGCCTCACGCCGTTTCCCAGCCGTCCACTCCACGCCGCCAAACCCTAGCGCCCCCCTACAAAAGCCAGCCGCGGCCACCTCGTCCCTGCATCCGCCGCCGCCAGAGAGCTTCCCCAAATCCACCGCCACCAGAGGAAAAGAGAAGGGGGAAGAGAGGAAGGAAAGGAGGGGGGAGCACCACCGGGAGCCGGAGCCGCCGAAGGCCTGGGCACACCAGCGCTCACCTGTCTGGCGCCTCTAGGGGATTTCCCCCCAATTCCAGCTGCTGCCACCAGTTGAAGAGGAGAAGAAAGAGTAAGAGGAGAAGGAGGGAAGAGGGGAGCACGCCCTGGAGACGAAGCCGCCCGCGCAGGAGCACCTCGCCGACCCGAAGCTGCAGTTGCGGCGCGCGGACCTGCTCTGCTTCATCCGCCCGGCCTTTGCTGCAACCAGACGCAGTGACGCCGACGTTGGGGGCCGCCTTCGCCAGGACGTCGACACCGCCGTGAAGCCAGAGGAGCGTCGCCGTCGCCGTCGCGCTGGAGCAGTCCTCGTCGTCGACCACGCTAAGTAGCTGAAGCCGCCGCATCACGGGAACATCGACGCCGCAGTGGACCACGACTTCAGGACCGGAGAGCTGCTGCCGCCGTGGACGTCCTCAGCGCCGTGAAGCAGAAGCCAGAGCCGCCTGTGTGCTGGGAGCTCTAGTACCTCGACATCGACCACCACCTGTTCAGCAGAATGCCCGAACCGTGAACCGGCCAGCTTCCTCTTCACTGCCACTGCAGCCACGTCCCCAGAACGCTAGGTCAGCCTCCCTGCATATCCCCCTCACCTGAAGATGTGGAGACCGGCCTTTGAGCCGTGTAGGTGTTGTTGCTTTGCTTGCGATGCGCCGCCGCGCGAACCGCCGTCGCCTGTGTTGCCGGCCATCGAGCCGTGCCTTACGCTTGCAGGTGCCGCTGCCGACGTTCCGCGCGTGCACCACCGCTTGATCGCCCCTTCTGTCCTTTCGCCGGCAAGCACGCCGCCTTGCCTGCTGCGCCGTCGCAGTCCAACCGCCGGTTTGCACGCTCGAGCACGCGCACGCAAGGATGGTAGAGGCTTTGCCTTTTAGCTCGCCGTGCCGATCTTCAACCATGCTGTCCTGAACTGTTGCTTGCACGTCGCCCCACCGCGTTCTCCCACGAGCCGGCGCACGCGCGTTCGCCGAGCAAGTGAAACAAAGGCCGAGCCTTTGGCCACTCGAAGTGCACCCAAACCTCAGCCTTGTGCCATGCCACGCGGTGGCCCTCTCACAGATGTCAGTAGTCACAGCTAAAGAGGAGCCCTGTAGATGATTTGTACCTTTGGACGGCCCTTCTGACCTTCCAGCAGCCCGTCAGCCAATCTGCAGTTGCCAACTCTGTTTGGCTTCATATCAACTCTGCTTCAGTAAGCCAATATATGATCTTTGCCCCTTTGTGCACCACCCATAGCCGGCCTCGGTTCCTTACCAAGTCGCTGCCAAAACCCGTCTAAGGCCGTGCCTTTCTGCCTCCTAAGGCCCTGCTGCTGCCTTCACCTGTAGCTGATCGTTGCCGGTTATGGCTACGCAGCGAAACCTCCTAGCGTCGGCGAGCCGCTACCTTCCTGCCATCTAGGTGTTGCCTAGCTGAGAAGAATTATGCTAAATAATTCTTTTTGCTATGGTTCTATGCAATCAGCATGTCACCTTGATCTTATATCACAAACCATATGCAAGACCGACCCTTTTTATCCGTGTTCTGCATAATTGCACTTCCAACTTAAGCAAAAGCAAAGCTTCGCTGCACGGTCATATCTTGAGCCCGTGTGTTCCACAGTTCCATCCACCTAAAGCTTCCAGCCTTCCTTTGCGAGCAATCTGTGCACTTACACAAACCTGTAATGCATAGTGGGCAGCCACCTCCTCCTTAACGCCGCTTGCAGCTTGCTGCAGCTACCTTCGTGGCAGCCATGCGAGCGACTATAGCTAACCTCCAGCCAACTAACAAGTAACCAGCAGCCCACCTACAGCTAGTTAACAGCCCCTCTGACCTTGCAGCCGCCCTGCAGCTAAGTCTGCAGTTCGTGTGCTGCCAACAACAACTCTGATTGGCTTCTAACAGCCTTGCTGCAGCAAGCCAATAGGAGACCTTTACCCCTTTTTGGTAGCCCTGCAGCTAACCTATAGTTAGCTTATAATCCTATCTGCTGCGATAATGATTTTAATTTCAGAATTGAGTTTTAACTTCAAAAATTCATAACTAATTATTCGGAGCTCCGAAAAATAAGAAATCAATTTCAGAATCTTTCTAAAAACATGACGCACCCGTTAGACTAGTATTTGCTCTCTTTTTCGCTCTTATTGCTTCTCTTTGGAGTTTATTTGCATTAGCTTCGGTATTTATTTATTTATGCGAATTTAGGAGCTACCGGAGCCGAGGAGTTGATCCAGAAGATCGAGTACAACTACGGTGACAACAACGACTACTCGCACACAGGTGTTCATGCCCATCCGACTTTGAATACCTATTAGGCATTGCTTATTAGAATGCTAGCGCTTTATTTATTTGCATGATGATGATGAACCTTGCATAGCCTATTTTGATATCGTGTCCTTGATTGACCTACTACTACTATATATATATATGCGTGTATATACGCTGAGCTTCGCTATGCATGTGTGGGAATAGATGTGGTTTTAAACCTCTTGGCATGAGTTGTGAGTTGGGAAAACTTGGAGAGTTTCGAACCCCCGGCTGGAGTAAGCAGACAACAACCGACTTTCGGGTCGGGGACAGGAGGTGACCTTGGACGCCTCCTACGGATACGAGATGAGGAGTTTGGAGTGGCGATACCTGTGATGGGTGCCGTAGCGGACCACGTGGTGGAGACGCATTGGTAGACTTGCGGCTCTGGTCTAGATGTATCGGTGGAACCTATGCTTCATGGGAATATGTTGACGTGCGCACCACTTACCCTATGGCAAGGGTTCCAGCCATTCTCTAGTTAGGTGGTACCAGCTCTGCGGGAGAAGCGTGTTAGGATTGGGCTTGCCGTTTCACGAGGGTGTGCGGAGCCTGGCTGCTGTTCAGCCCTTGTTTCCGAGACCCTCGACACCACTGTTTGGCCAGGTTAGAGGTTCACGATCCCGGGGCCGTTCGGTCTTCCGAATGGGTCCAGACCCGAGAATACAGTCTGGTACCGTTCTGCTAGCGAGTCTTGGTTGTGGGCTGTGTCTCAAGACGGCGGCCACCGTCTGCAGCCCGAGTGGGTCCAGGTGTACACACTCTACAGAGTTTTGATCTATATGTATAGCCGCATCCTCGGTTATGGACACTCCTACGTTCTGTTACACTAATTAGTGTTTTGGGTTTTCTATCTCCCCCTCTTCTAAAACTATAGGTTGGGTTGTGAGAGCTACTAGTTCAGGAATAGGATCCGGCGTTGGCCATTGAGATGAGAAGGATAGAAGCTTTCCCATCGACTCGAGAGGAGCTCTAGAGGTGAGTTTGAGACGGAGTCCTGGAATGCCAGGGAGAGCCGTGGTGTTGTGATATAGTTGGGATGATGGAGATTTACTCTTTTACTTGTTGTTGCTGCTGCATAGGAAACCCGAGCTTGCTCCTTGATTACTTTTCTCACCTTTAGCTTTAGGCCACTTAAAGCTTGCATACGGTTGGTGACGTGAACCTATCCCATTCCTTGGGGATAGTTTGTGAGTGTGCAGGATCGGACTTGGAGTGAGTTCCGAGTCTACGGATTCCGTGAAGGAAGGGTGCGATGCTTCACTCAAGGATGCCTGTGGAGAAGATCGAGGATGAAGACTTGAAGCCCTAGTTACCGCTGCGCAGGATTTCTACTTGTCGTTTAGCCTAAGGGGCTTGTACTAAAATCGTATACCGAGATGTTTCGGATGTAATATATTTTACTTTGCACTATGTTTTCGTTGTATGGAAATGATATTATACTGTAATGAGTTCTGTACGTGATAGCTACTAATCCAGGGACTATCACAAGGGTACAGGGAGTCGGGTTTCTCTCACCAAAAACCGGGTTCATTACATCAGCACTTCTGATTTGGGTTACAAAAAGGTGATGCCATGCAGCTTAATGCTCTCTCCAGAGGCTCCTTTGTGCACTTGGATGCTGTTGAGGGAAAAGAGATCGTGGAAAATCTTTGGGATTTTAGCTCCCCTTCCATCCCGGTCGATGAGGTGCCCACCAGAGGAAGTTTTGAGCCATCTAGATCTATCATCGGCCGAGCTCAAGACTTCATATCCATTCTCTCTAAGCTCTGGTTGAAGGTACCGTTCCTGAATAGTAGGGATCTAAGGGAAAGACTGCTTAGTACAAGGTCTACCCTTAGGTTCCCCTCTCGTGCCTCTTCTTAGACCTTCTCCCACCTTGTCTCGTGGGAGGATCGGGAAAGTAATTAGGAAAGGAAGAGTCATTCCCAGCCACGATGACTTGTTCGATCCTAGTTATGATCTCCTAAGGGGAGTAAGAGAGGCCTATCATGTCCCTACATCTCAGTTTGAGCTGAGGTGCCTTGCACCGAGGTTACGTATGGACTGAGACATCGGTCTCTACTTTATAATCCATGAGGATTCATCTATCAGACCGGAGGAGCGTGATTACTTACTGATCGAGTGGAGTGCATTCACTTCTTATCTTAAGCCCCTCGATCGATACCGATCAGTCAAGAGAAGCTTTACCTAGTATCTTATGCTTGACTTGATCGATGCCCAATGGGAGTTGATCTTTCCGGATTATCCATAACCTCCCATTGGAAGCTTAGGCTAGACCTCGGGATGTTTCATCATTTTGATGAGAACATCGGACCATCTGCCTAAGGAAAGAGTGAGTTGAACCTCACCTTGCACTAGAACTCTAGCTCTTGAACGTACGCCGGCCATTGGAGTCTTTGCTCTATCCTCCTTCGGAGGCCGAGTGTTTTTCTGGGCTTGAGTTCATTCGGAGATCAGTTCCTATTGTGAGAGCCCTAGCCTCAGTGCTCAATCTTCTTATCTCCGACTTCCACCACCTTAGTGTTATAGCTTCTCAAGTCCCATGACCACCCCAGAGCTGCTAGCCTCTGGGATGATCATGCTTGCTTCCAGCTTCGCTATCTTCATAGACTCGTGTTTGTACATATGCACTAACCTTGCAGGTCAGAGCTCATCGTCATATCACACCACCTGCAAGAGAGATGATTTTGGGTTGAGATAGGAGATCGCTCATGAGACACCCGCCTTCTGAGTACTCTTGGGTTTCATTTATTTGATTTCCCGAGACGAATTATCCTTCGGGTATCTTGTGAACGCTAATCATGCAGGAGACAGAAATTATCATTGAAAGGATTAGGCAGAGGTGCACAGAAGACAACATCATTGTGGCAACACGGTGAACACTTCATGATCCCCCTCAGTAGCTTCTACACATATGATGGACCAGGTGTGTTGTCAAGGTGAGTTACCCCTAGAAAATCTAAAGTATAAATGGCTTAGCCAAAGTTATTATAAAGTAGAGGTTGACTAGTCAACCCCAACCTTATCCTATCTTTAGCCGAAGCCTACCTCGCTATCTCGGGGCACCCACCTAGGCCTGTGACCTTCAAGCCTGCTAGAGCCCACACGCAAAGGGGGAGGACCAGCGGGGCCCACCTAGGGTCGACAGAGCACCAGGTCTGCCGAAGCCCTTGTGCCGCCGCTGCCCTTCATCTTTCGCGTGTGCATCTCTTCTTCCTCTAGAAACCCTTTTCTCTGCCGCACGACGAGTTCCAAGTTGCGCAAAACCCATCTCCTCCACCTCCCTCAACCCCATCCATGGCTGGCTACGGTTTCGCTCGTCTCTGCAAGACCGTTTCCCCCTACGGCTTAGGGGAGGGGAGTTCCTCTCACCCTGACAACCTCGATGACCTCATGGATGAGAAGATGGGATCCCTGGAGGTTGAGACGCCGGGGAGAGGTAGGAGCATGGAAAGCATTCGAAGGGAACATGTCGTCTCCTCTGTTCGGCCGTCCCGACGTGGCTCTTCCTCACCTCCTTCCTTTCCGGCCCAGTCAGCCACCATGGGAGGAAAGCCTGCAGCGTGCAAGCAGGTGTTGTTCGATGATCCTCCCGGGCCACCATTGAAGCCTGGAGAATGCTACGTTGGCTCCGACTTCAACAACTATGGAGAGGCCTTTTGCCACACATACGAGCAAGATGTGTGGGATGAGTTTCCACTCCCACAGATCAGATGCAAGATCTTTGGAGTGAAGACACCAACTAGAGGCTATGGTACACCTCACCGCAGGCCGCCACAGTGGAGCGGGAGATCCTTAGGATCCTTGCTGACATCCAAGGAAATGGTGCTAAGAAGACGCCCGCGTTGGCAAAGCTGGTGTACAAACTAGCTGAGCTATACATAGAGCATGAAAAGCTAGTTGAAGGGCTGGCAAGGCAGAGGGATGAGTACTGGGAGCTCAAGCTTGAGTATTGCCAGCTGGTGGAGGACATGACTCAGAAGCTGCAGAGGCTTGCAGCAGCCAGCAGCTGAGGGGCAGGAGCAGCTCCTTGCCGAGTAGAGGGGATTAGCCCCAGTTTAGTTTCCATTAGGCGCCAGTCTTAGGTCTAGGTTTATTTCCCTTTATTTCCTTCATTTATTTCCCTTCCATTCATTTATTTCATATCATGGCTGTAAGTGCCTAATTTTATTTCATAACATTTGGATTTGAATAAGTTGGCTTACCAGTCATGTAACTTGGTCAAGCCACATTTGTGTTATCACTTCAATCATTTGTTGTAGAAGACATCTAGGTTCAAGACAGTGTGGGGGAGAGCCACGACTCTCCCACAGCAAGCACGACACATTCTTATGCCCACACCCTGAGCAGTCTGCGCTGGGCGATCGATCATTCGTAGAGAACCTGAACGAGACCCGCACGAGCTCGCTCTTGTGAAAAGCCTCTCACGGTTCGACTTCCATATACAACGCCTGTTTGCATCTTGACATCTCACTCTCTCACTCCTGAGTTTTATGATCCATAATTGTTTATCTCATTCACATTAAAACTCAGTGTTGATGCTAAGTTCACCCGTCTTGCATGATACCTGGGTTGACTTGCATATATTTTATTCCTCATTATTTATCTTGATGCTTGTGAACCATAACCGTCTTAAAGACAAGCATGTTCATCCAAGTAATTGACGAGTATGATACGGCTTGATGATATGATATGTTCCTCTGATGACTAAACTCTCTTGGGTTATTTATTTTTGAAACATAAAACCTCTTGGAAAAAGCTCCTCTTTGATATGCCACCATCCTACCAAAGCCATATGATGTTTACAGTTGAAAACCTTATACTCATATGCTGTTTGTCGTTGCATTGAGTTTTGTCAAATTCTGTGACCCTTGTGAGAATTCCTTTCATACTTTCATGATCAAGATTCATGTGCACACCACCATATTCCCCTTGATATGCTTCTACTCTAGAAGGTAGCATTGTACCATTCCTCCATTCCACAAAATAAAGCTCCATATGTGTTGATCTCTGCTTCCTAGATTTTTGTTACACAGGAGACATGGCTATCAGAAAAAATATATGGACACATGAAGGTCCAAGTATTGAAAAAAAAGTTGGACACATGAAGGTCTGCAAAAGAAAAAAAAAGAGAGAGATAGTCATGTTCTCAAAAGATTTTTATACAAGAGTGAGAATCATGCAAAAAGGAGTCCCATAATATAGATGGTAATAACCAGTATCCATTCCGGGGCTAGTGTCCACCTTACCATCAACCAACATTCTTCATCATATATGAATGGTAATATCTAGCACCCATTATGGGCCTAGTATCCACCTTACCATACTCACCATACCCACACACGTGCACATCTTGATCTGATGGTATGATTTGATTTTCTCTGTGGATCTAGTTTTTGACTTTGCAATATATGTGATGCAAGTATGCCGTCTCATTCATAACCTACCTGAGCTCCACATAAGCCATTATTAGAAGTAGGATGAATAAAGGCAATCTGATGCCTTGGTGAGGATATACACACATTGAGCGATCTGAGAGAATCAAATGAGGAAGCTGCCAAGAGCTTTATTTATGAAAAACTTTGCAAAACCCCAAGATGTTTGTCATCAGGTGCAGCTAAGTGGCCAGCTTCCCTGGCCTTCTTATTTGCCCCAATTCTATATAGAGATTTGTTGGAGCTAAACCTCGAAAAAATCACCTTCATTAGTTGGTGGTTGTAAACCAAATGCAAATTGAACCACCCTACAAACAAATCGTGCAACATACTCCCTCCATTCTTTTATGATAGGTTTATTTCATTTTGACACAAACATCAAGGAAAACAAGTTTGCTTATCTCTCATTTACTCTCGTCATCAGAGTCCTCATGAAAACAAGCGATCCTTAAAGAATCAACTCCTTGGTGCCCAACCTGCTAGGATCTCAGACCACACACGAGGCCCTCCTGTGCGTTGGATCTGCATGCAGTCCCAAAGTCGTTGCGTGTGCTGTAGGTGAATAGTCGTTCTTTTTTTCCCGAGGTTCGCGGAGTACAATGGGTCGCGGCACAAACGAGACAACAGCAAGCTCAAATGGAAATAGTACGACCAAAAGAGAAAAACTCAGTTTTGCTAATAACCCTATCATCATAAGAGAATGGAGGGAGTAGCAACAAAAAATAAATGTTGAATGGTTTCCTTGTTGTTACACAAATAATATTTCTCATCCGCCGTCACCCATTCAATTCCTCTTTAAGAGGTTGTCTTTTGTTAAAATGCCCCCTTTTATCCCAAACCAAACAAATACCTTAACTTTGTGTTGGGGCGGCCGAAAACATCATCTCTCAGCTCTGATGTTTTTTAAGAAAACTTGTACGAAAGTTCGAGCTTCGCTTGTGACCAGTGATTTAGACAACAAAACTGACCAAGGAAAAAGAGGAAATCTTTGTCTACAGGAAAAACTTGAGCTTCAGAATCTTTCCCATCTCGCGCCCGTCGTCGGTCCGGACCTCGCCCAGAATCCTCAGCTTTGGCATGACGCTGCGCCTGGAAAGATCGCGATCAGCAGAGCACCAGCTTCGTGAGGAAGTTACCGAAGCCAGGACCTTTGGACGCAAGAGCAAGAGAAAGACGATACCGGGACGCGGAGCCCAGGATTTCCAAAGTTTTCACCGGATGGACTCAGTCAAAGCTTCCCCAATACGCTACAGCCACATCTCCACTCTTCACGGTGCATTACCCGCTCCGTTGTTTGCAGCGATTTCCCCACTTTGCTTTTCGCGGTGCAATCCCCGCTCCGCATTTTACGTTGTACATAACTACCCCGGAATATTCCTCTTGGACGCTAGGGTTATGAGGGTAGATTCGGAATGTAAATTTGGCCTTTTGGCACTATAGAAGGGGACCCCTCCCCATTGTGAGGGGGACGGCTTTTTGGAAAGTGATAAAGTAATGCAAGGTGAAAAGTTTTTGCCCATAGTCTTTGTGATTTGCTCGCGTGTGGTCGTTGTGAATTGTTCTTCAGGTGAACTTGAGTTCCGTTAGGGATTTTAGCTCCCAACAGAGGCGCCCATCGTGTTCTTAGCCACTAAGAAACCCACATGCCTCCCGCTAAGAAAAAAATCCACTACCGAAACCCAAGAGGAGCCAAGAGTGGCTGCAAAGGAAAAAAGGATCATAGTCGCGCCAGAGCCTAGATCTGAGGTTGAGGACTCAGCACGTACTCGAAGTGAGAAGAGGAAAGCTACAGGAAAATCCATGCAAGGTTCAGACCCCGAAACTAGCTTGATAAACGACAAAGAGGGAGCAGCTGAGAAAGAGCTGGCTTCGATCTTAAAACAAATCGAAACCATGAAACGAGAAAAGTAAAGAATTTCTTTAGAGCTCGAAACACAAAAATGAGCCGACGAAAAAATTAGGAAACTAATGGCAGCGAAGCTGCGCTTAGCCCAGATGCAGGAAGAGTTGGATGAGCTTCATTACTATCAGCCTACTGTTGACAGCTGTTAAGTACCATTTTTATGGCCGTCAACTCCTGCATTTTTTAACATGAAAGGCACATCTACACTAGAATAGGAGCTTAACCTAATACTTTCCACCAGTGTCGATGTCTATTCGAATGCAGGTATTTAGCATGGGAAATGGGAGGAATCCATGCATATGTGATCCACTCCAATCCAAGCCACTCAGGTTCTGGCCAATGAGGGGCTGCCACATGGATTCCCCTGGATCCATGATGTCACCAATCCATGTGAAGGGCTTTCGATGAATCAGACGCTGCCACATCAGCACCACATGGATCCATGGGCCCACTTGCTACCCAAACCGCCAGGAAACTTGGCATTCACGGGGGAGTGACCAGAGGGCCCACATGGCAGTCACCTGGAGAAAGAACAGCGCGAGGGGACGACCGGGATGGTCGGCCGACCGTCCGGTCGGCTGAACCGACCTTCGGTCGGTTCATCCCGACCTTCCACGTGCTGCTTCCTGATTGGCCCCTTGCTGCAATCCGGAGTGATTTGGAGACATTTGAGCCCCGGAGCAAGCCTCCACCTTGCCTAGAAATAAAAGGGGAGGGGCCTCATTTTCAACACACCTCCAAGCTCTCAAGTTTTCCACTTCTCTCTTGTGTAGCTCTCTCCCTCTCTCTAATTTTGCCCATGTGAGGTGATTCTCACCTCTAGGTGGTGGAGTAGGGATGAGAAGAGATCTAGACTAGGATTTAGTTGATAGGTGGAGTAGGATTGAGGAGTGAGTTGATGTCCTCGTGGATGTCTTGTTCTACATTTAGATCAAAGTGAGTATTCAACATTTCTTATTTAGACTACAGTGGACTTCATGCATGAATGATATGTTCTTGTGTTCTGGGTTGTTCATAGTTTAGAGGCTTGTGTTCTTTGTAGCATAGGGCTTCGATCCTTTAGAGCTAGATCATTAGTTCAAGTATCTGTTTGCATGTTTAGATCCTGTTTAGCTGAGTAAGAGTGTTGTATCTCGTTCGCACACAACCTTTTTGTTGCTCCGTAACTCGATGACAAGCATGTTCCACCGTTCCTTTCCAAGTTCATCATTCCGTATTTATACGGGGTGCTATAGGGTAGTTAGTGGGTCGACAGACGTAACTGCGCTATAGTAGTAATCGGTAGCGTAGATGTGGTGTCTGGGCTCTGGTTATCCTACGGATACCACATGCATTAGCATAACAATAGAAGTAGGCCGCAGTGGTGACAGCCTGTTGGACCCTTTGAAATCCTCCGCGCCTGTGTACCGAGTAGGGCCCCCAGGCCGGTTGCACACGTAGACCTTTAAAAGCTAGGGTGTGCCGGTGCCCCACGAGGAGGGCTATCAGCGGTTGGTTCATCTCGAGAGTTAAGTCCCCTAGAGAGTGCTTCTCAACTCCTACCCATCTCAGTAGTGGCTTGGTGTCATTGGATAGACACTCGTCCGGTTACCTCTCCGTCCTTGGATACGATACCCTTGGAATACTCACCCTCCGAGGGGAAGTGCTACAACAGTGTATCCGTGTGCTTACGGATTCGTTCGCACTCATCAGTGTACCTGGGTGTTCCTTACACGCTCACGCTACCCGATGCTATAGTGGTGACGTTAAGAAACGCCAACACCTACTCCGCCAGTTTCCACCCCAAATCCTGACGAAGACCCACCTCCGCGAAACGAAAACCCAGTGTTTAACTTCCTAGTTCAAAACATGGCAGGAGCATATGTCTCCGTCGATCCAACGTCACCTCTGTCTCAGGGCCTGCAAACAGCGGCTTGGCCGTTTACTTACAAAACAATCTCCCTGCCAAAATACATTGGTTTGACAAACCCGAGACAATTCCTCATGAGCTATGAAGCCGCTGTAGCTTCGGACGGGGGGGATCAGGTTGTTTTAGCCAAATCTTTCATAATAGCATGCGAAGGCGCAACTTTGAACTGGTACTCATTATTGCCTCCACAGTCCGTCTATAGTTGGATTGACCTGAAAACCAAGCTCATTCAAAACTTCCAAGGCTTCCAAGCCTCCACCACAGACGAGGGGGACTTGTTTTATTGCATTCAAAAAGACAAGGAACCTTTAGCAAGTTATGTGAGAAGATTTCTTCAGCTAAAGTCCCAAACTCCGGATGTAGCGGAAAAAGTTGCCATAGCCGCCTGCATCAAAGGGTTAAATCTGGGGCAAACCACATCTCATTTATCCAGAAAAAACCAAAGACAATGCAAGCACTTTTGGTGGAACTCGAAGAATACTGTAGATCCGACGAGGATCATAGGAGAAGGGTAGCCAAGAGAAATCGGCTAAGACAAAACCAGAGGGAGCATGACTAGGCTCCTTCGCACCAAAGCATAAAAACAATAGGGCACCGTACCCCTCAAATCAAGTTCTCCTGATTGAAGCTGCGCCAAATACCCAGAACCAAAATCAGCCCCCCCCTCCCCGCAAAACCAAGGACCCGACCTAGCTCAGCCAAATTCCAGTCGGGGTGACCACAACCAAAGAGGAAGAGGGAGAGGAAACGGACCGTCCCCTCAAAACCAAAATACCCGCCCTCGGCTATTTATTGCTCCTTCCACGGAAAGCAACCCCATCATTCCACCGACAATTGTCCTGAAACCAAAAGAACCTTAGAAAGAATGGTCGAAGAAAAGAGAGCAACTCAAATCCCACCCCAGCCTATTCCTCCACCAAAACCCATCAACCACACATGGCCTCAACAAACATTCCCCCCCAACCCATATCCCACCGCACCTATGCTACATCTCTACAATCAAGGAAACCCAATTTTTTTCCAACCCAACGCCTACAACCAGCCGCAACCAGCCTGGCAGCCAGCTCCGCGACACCAGCCACAGAATTGACAAAATGTCCAATCTATGCAAGAGATCCCCCCACCACCCCCTGGGATGCCAAACGTAGTCCCAAAAGCGGAGCCAGCTAACCCGAGGAATGACCCGAAAGCTTTACCAACCTTCGTCTCTATCATGGCCATCTCCCAAAGCACGCTCAGAATAAGGAAAGTGCGTATCACGAGATGTTTCCCATCATTGGCGGACCGTCTCTCGAGTTCGAAAACAAAAAAATGAGAAGAAATTACTTCAGGGAAGTACACACCATAGTCTAGGATGGGCCGCCAGTGAAACCACCTTGGGCACATGTGCCTGTCTCTTTTACAGAGGAAGATTTCAAGTTGAAAACAGCCGCGCATAACGATGCTATGGTAATTAAGACCATCATCGCTTGTTGGGAAATTGGAGAAGTCTTGGTCGATAATGGCAGCTCCGCAGATATCCTTTTTGCCAAAACTTTCAGGGAAATGAAAATAGACCCACACCTACTACAGGAGGCTGACATACCATTGCTTGGCTTCGGCGGAAAGCCGGTTAGAGCATTGGGAAAATTTTCATTGCCTATCTCTTTCGGAAACCTCGATAACCCAAGAACCGAGCTATTCACCTTCGATGTGGTAGAAATGCATTACCCTTATTTGGCCATCTTAGGCAGGGGGTTCGTCAACAAGTTTGATGCAACATTCAGGCAGTTATTTTTATGCATGAAAATCCCAGCGCTCAAAGGAGTCATCACCGTGTATGGTGATCAGCAAACAACTAGAGACATCGAGAGGGGCACAATGCCCGGCCAAAGAAGTATCCACCACCTAACTCAGGCAAAAATTGACGAAGCCGAGGAAAAAAAGAAGAAAAACCCGTTCATAGAACCAAAAAGAGACAGAGAGAAAATAAGGATAAGCGCCGATGGCGAAACTAAAAGAGTTCAGCTAGACGCTCACATGCCAGACAGGGCAGTGATGATCGGAGCTGAACTAAACCCGCATGAGGAACAGGAATTAATAAAATTCCTAAGCAAAAATCAGGACGTGTTCGCATGGTCAGCCCATGACTTGAAAGGGGTCGACCGGGATATCATTGAGCACAAGCTGGAGATGGACAAGAACATCCGAGCCAAAAAGCAAAAGCTCCGCAAAATGTCAGACGAAAAGGTCAAAGCTGTAAAAGCAGAAGTACTTATTGGATGCCAACATAATCCGCGAAGTCAAATACTCAACCTGGCTCGCAAACACGGTCCCAGTGAAAAAGAAAAATGGGAAGTGGAGGATGTGTATTGATTTCACGGATTTAAACAAAGCTTGACCAAAGGACGATTACCCATTAGAAAGAGTGGACAAGATAGTCGATGATGCGGCCAATAGCGAGATGTTATCACTGCTCGACATGTTCTCGGGTTACAAAATGTCCTTAGAAACAACAAGAAGTTCAAATGGGGACATGAGCGAAGCAGAGCTTTCGCGGAGCTCAAAGATTATGTCACAAACTTAACAAAGTTATGTCCTCCAGAGCCAGATTCTCCGCTCTTGCTTTACATCTCAGCCGCAAGGACCGCAGTTTGCGCAGCTTCGATACAAGAGAAGGAAGTGGAAGGAAAGCTGGGACAGGTCCCAGTTTATTTTGTCTCTGAGACATTGACAGGATCAAAGGTGTTCTACTCGGAACTGGAGAAAATCGCGTATGCAGTAATCATGGCAGCGCGTAAGCTCAGACATTATTTTGAGTCCCACAGAATCGTAGTGGTCACAGACCAGCCATTGCATGAGTTATTCAACAATAGAGAAGCTTCGGGCTGAATCTCAAAATGGGCGCTCGAGCTGTAAGAGCATGTGGCCGATTTCGAGAAAAGAAGCACGATAAAATCACAAGTGTTGGCAGATTTTGTCGAAGACTGGACATCACCATCAAACTCAAGCTCCGCAGATGTTGAGCAACCATGGATCACATATTGCGATGGAGCCTACTGCCACAAAGGGGCTGGGGCTTCGATGATCATAACCTCGCCTGTCGGGATCAAAATGCGGTTCGTAGTAAGGTTGGAATTCGCTGAGAACGAAAGAGCCACAAACAATACAACAGAGTACGAGGCATTGTTCCTCACTCTGAGAAAAATGAAAGCACTTGGGCAACAAAGTTTCATTGTGAGGTTGGATTCCAAAGTTATCCAAGGACACATAGAGAAAGACAGAGAAGCCAGAGAGTCAGAGCTCATAAAGTATCTTGCAGCAGTAAGATCGATGGAAAAACACTTCAAGGGATTCACTATGGAACACATTCCCAGGAGCTCAAACAATGAGGCTGACGCGCTGGCAAAGGCGCGGCGCTCAACCAAAGTCTACCTCCGGATTTTTTCTACGAAGTCCTAACTTCTCCCACTGTCAAAGAACCCAAAGCAAAAACAATCAACGTCATAAAGAAGTATGATTGGCAAGCTCTGATTTTAGCCTTCCTCAGAGGCCACTATAAACCCACCGAGGATTTGACTTTGAACCGAATGAAGCAAAGAGCTCGAGGCTATGAAATAGTCGATGGGGAGTTGTACAAATCTGGGATATCAACTCCGACCCTAAAATAATGCATCAGCTTCGATGCAGCAAAAGAGTTGCTAAGAGAAATCCACTCTGGTTTCTGCGGGTCCCACATTGGTTCAAGAGCTCTAGCACGAAAAGCTCTAAGGCAGGGTTTTTACATCATCGACGACGCTCAGCAGTTGGTAAAGACTTGCGAAGCTTGCCAAAAGAACGCAAATAATCAGAAAAATCTATCAATGTCCACTCAATTGATTCCACCATCTTGGCCCTTACAAAGGTGGGGGGTGGACCTAGTTGGACCACTCCCAACCGCACAAGGGAACTGTAGGTTCGCCGCTGTAGCCGTGGACTACTTCACAAAGTGGATTGAGATCAAACCCTTGGCTAGTATCACGTCCCGCAACTTCCAGAAATTCTTCTAGCAAAACATAATTTGTAGATTCGGAGTACCAAGGGAGTTAACTGTGGACAACAGAAAACAGTTCGATTGCAACGAATTCAGAGAGTTTTGTCTGACCATGGCCACCAAGCTAAAGTTTGCCTCTGTGTATCACCCGCGGCCAAACGGGGCGGTTGAAAAAGCAAATGGCCTGATATTCTCGAGAATAAAGAAGTGTTTATTTAATAAAAAAGGAAATGGGTAGAGGAGTTACCGAAGGTAACATGGTCTCATAACACCACCACATCAAGGACCACCGACTTTCCCCTTTCAATTTGTTGTTCGGCTCCGAAGCTATGACTCCAGAAGAAATAAAAAATGAGAGTTTGTGCATGCTGAAAACACAAGCAAATACAAGTATCCAAAAAGTAGAGAAAGATCTGATCGAAGTAAACGTGCTTTAGGCCGCTGAAAACTTAGACAAATACCAGCAAAAAACCAAGAAATGGAGAGAGAAAAGTTGTGCGAAAAGAAATACAAGTAGAGGACCTAGTCATCAAAAATAAAAGGGACTTCGACAAGCCAGGAAAGTTGCAAGAAGCATGGGAAGGCCCATACATCGTGGTTAAAAGCTTAAGGCCAGGATCCTACCACTTAACAGATTAGTTAGGCAACGCCCTGCCGCATACATGGAATGCAGACAACCTTCGCAAGTATTATCCCTAGAAATATAAAATGTACAACCTCCAGCCCCGTGAGTACATAAGCGGAATCCAGAGCTTATCTATTTTATGATTTTACTTTGTAGCATTTACATTTTCAAAGGACCGTACTCTTTTCATTGCTAAAGGGGGCTCCAAATCAGGAGGCAATGTTTTTAATGAGGCGGATCCATGTATCAATTTCAATTTCAATGAAATTATATTCCCCCTACCATCGTGTCTATCATTGCTATTTTACCTTCAGTCATTTACGTTCAGTCATTTACTTTCTGCGAGGGAGATTTCTGCCCAAGAGCAACAAAAAGCAACAAGCTTACACATTGTCTCATAAAAATCTTAGGATCCTGCCTAAGTGCTGGAAATCCCAAAAGGTAACAGACTAAGTTGCGGGGACCAGCTTCAAAATTTTTTTTTCATGTTCAAAATGGTCCTCCGACCCAACGTGAAAAGGCAACACAAAAGGTCGAAAGCAACAAGATTGCTAAATTCGACCATCTTGTAAGGAAGTCTGTGAAGCTCGAAGCAATCTTCGCAAGACTCCAAGCATCGAGACAAAAGAAAGGCCCGTGCGAAAATCCTTGAGCAATAAAGCTTCGATTACGTCGAAAAAATCCCTCGAGAAAGAGCGAATACGGGGGTTGACGTTTTCTGAAAAAAAACTAAGCATTTTCGCTCATTTCTCAAAGCAAAGCCAAAAAAATTTGTCGAAAAGAGAGAAAGTTTCATTACGAAGCCACTTTATATTACAGGACCGATATCTAAGACAAATAAGCCACCACATTGTTTTGTATTACACCAATCATCGCCACGCAGGGCGTTCAAAAGTTCAAGATAGCCAGAGGAACGATCAGGAAGATTGCGCGGCTTCGTCAGCTTCACCTGGACTCTTGTCGCTCGGGGTTCCACGCTTAGGGGACGCAGCGCCTTGGCTCCAATCTTGAGATGATGCAGATTTTGACACCTCCTTTTCCTTAGCCTAAAAAAATAGAGCCAATACGCCAAAGGTGATTACAACCCGTAGAAAGAGAAGCCACGGGGAAGCTGGCCAGGGCGCGTCCTACCGCCGCTCGCGCGGAGGAAGCTTTGTGTGCCTCGAGATTGCCAACTCCTCATCCCGGGCCGTGCACCGGAGCACCGTGCTTGCGAGGGAAAGCATCGATGCGGTCCCACACGGTGGCGCGCGATGGTGAGCGAGCTCATAGTAACACAAAGGGGTTTTTTTTGCAAGAATCAAGATGTTGTCAAGCTAGCATCGCTACGTAGGTAAAAGGTGCCTCTGTGTATGTTCTTAGGTCTAGATGACCTCTCAGGAAAAGTTTACGAACCTAGATGACCTCTCTTTTTTAGTTTCTGAACCTAATTGAGATCACGGAAAAAGTTACGAACTTAGATGACCACTTTTTAGTTTGTGGACATAGATGAGATCTAAAAAAATTACAGACATACGATGAAATTCTTAGAAAACAAAAGAAATTTGGAGTACTAGATTTATTTCAGAGATTATTGATCCATACCACAAACCTTAACTCATTTCATCTTTTCTCTCATCCCTTTCCACTCGCACCAAGAAACCGTCACTAGCCCTAGGTGCAACCCTATTCCCTATTCATGCTAGGGTCACATAGCTTTCAAGAGGAAAACCCTCCCAGTCTCATCCGTAGGCCGGGTTAGAGGGTGTTTGGATATCCTTTAGTCCTATGATTAGAAGTAGTCAGACTAAAAGTTTCTAGTCAGCCTCCTGTTTGGAGGGTGACTAAAAGTAGTCAGCATTAAATTGTTCTCTCTCCCTATCTCTTTTTCTCTCTCCTCTCCTCTCACTCCCTTTCTCTCCTCTCCTGCGCCTCCGGGAACGCACGCGCTTCTACCGAGAGGAGCGGCAGGGAGCCGAGCGAGCATGCTCCCCGGCTGCGGTGGGCGGATCTGTCGGAGAGCGGCGCGGGGAGCTCGACGCTAATGGGTCTCCACCTCGCGGCCGCAAGCTCTGACGCCGCGGCGGTGGCTCCTCGGATCGAGCCAGCAGCGGCGGAGCGTCGAACTGGCTCGGACAGGAGCTTCGACGACGGGGAGGAGCTTGTCGAGGTCACACTAGCCGCGGCGAGGCTGAGGATGGGGGCGTCGCCTTCAATGGCGGCGCATCCCCCGCTGCCCCACGTGTCGTCGTCCGGCACCGTCCTCTGCTCGGGGTTCTCCGCCGGGGTTGCCAAGCCCACTCCGCCGTCGGCGCCCGCGCCTGCGCCAGACGTGGAGCCGATCATCGTCGTGGCCGCCGCGCCGACGCCCGTTCACGGGCGCGGGCTGCCCCCGCAGTCCGTCGCAGCACGCGGAGGGGGTGAGGCCGAGGGGGGCACGCGGGTGGGGACCGCGGAATAATGAGAAGAGAGAGAGTTCAGTCACCTTTAGTTGGGTCACTCCTGACTAGAGACTAAACTAGTTTTAATCACCCTTTAGTCCCTAGTGTTTGTGAATTTAGTCTCTAAAGTGACTAAAATTAGTCTGACTTCTTATAGTCAGTGGATCCAAACACCTCCTTAGTCGAGAACGATGAGGGCGGCGTAAGGCCACCTTATAATGTTATCGGTGATGGCCGTATGATGTTGATGAATGATGATGGTGAGGATTCAGCGAGAGGCAGCATCGTTGCCAACTTGCCATGGCTAGGGAGTAGGAACAGCTCGACGACAGCCTACGGACTCCCTCCCACTCTCCCAGGCTCATTTTCGTCTTGAACTCCAAATGGACTCCAGCTCTCCTCCAGCCCATGAATTCACATGCGAAAGATTTATGTCATATTTGGAGGCCCGGTTCCTACCAAGACGGCTTCTGGATTTATTCCGGGATTTCCGGCGTTATGCGTTAAGTGGTAAGCGACGTTCCCGTCGACGACGAGGCGCCAGTGGTGACTTCGAGAATCTCCAGATCTGCCGGTGCTCAGTCTTTCGGAGGTGCTCATAGGGGTAGGGTTTGCGTACGTGTATTCATAGGGGTGAGTGTGCGTGCGTGTTGTGAGCGTCTGCGTTGTACTGTGTAATTCTCAAAAAAAAAGTAAAATAATTTTATTTGTGGAGTTGAGATCATTTTTGAAAATGTTGGTAGAATATTATGAACTAAAGTAACCCTAATTTTTATCTTATCCACTTGTGCCACTATAATTGTTTTTAAAAAGTAGGCCTCTTATTTTGTATCTAAATTACCTATGCTAACATTATAAAAATAACTTTAAATACCACTTATATTAGCTTCCTAATACCCCAGATGCTACATTAAAATTTGAATCCGGCCAAATCACCTTCATGAAAAAATAAACGCAGAGTTACATGAATATATGATTTTCAGATTATATATTTCTTACCTGTTAGTATATAAAATGACTAATAAAACATGATGTGTCACCATTTCACGAATTCTTTTTATATTTTTTCCCCTGATTTTGCAAAAATAAATACCGCCCAAAAAATTTAGCAAATCTATACTACTGCCGCCGTAACACACGGCGGTAGGGTTCCTACCGCCGTGTGGTACGACGGCAGTTGACGTGGCCCGGTGGCAAGGGCACCAACCGCCGTACCACACGGCGGTAGGGCTAATCGCCGTGTGGGACGGCGGTTGGATCCTGCCGCCAGGCGGCAGCAGAGACTGCACCAACCGCCGTATGACACGGCGGTAGGTAGGAACCTACCGCCGTGCCCTACGGCGGTAGGTTTTTTTCCTAGTACCTTACATTTTTGAACACATGATACTTAACGAGCAATCACATAAATAAACAATGGCACGTACGGCGCAAATACCCTAACCTTGTGCCGCTGCTAGTCCTAACGTGCCTTAGGGAATTTAGATAAACTGTTATAACATTTGTAATCTAGTTGTACGAGTAGTGCCCGGAGAACCCGGACATCATAGACCCGCCGGAGTGCTGGGAAGGCATGTAGTACCCGTACCCAAGTGGGGGTGGAGGTGGAGGTGACGGCGGCGGGGATGGAGTTGCTGGTGGAGTGTTGTCCTTCTTCTCGTGGCATGGACAGCAGCATAACTCGTCCTCACAACCGGTGTTCGTCTTCACCACCATTGGTTCGGTCACCGGTCCGTCGTCATCTTTGGTAGATGTCGGATCTGGAGAAGCCAATGCCGACGCGAGCTCTTGCTTCAGGTTGAAGATGACAACATCCTCGAGGTAGTCGATGTACTGTTGATACGGGTGAATAGCTGGGGGATCCACCCATTGCACGAAACCGCAGTTATCTGGTTGGTCGGAGTACTACAGAAATCGAGATTACATTAGTAAACCATAAAATGATGAAGGACAAAGGTCACGTAGCTTTGCTTACCCATGCTCGTGAGTAGTGCCAGAAGCGTCGACCAGAGTTGTTCCATCCCTGGTAAACTTGCATCACACAAAACTCACTGTGTGCACACCTTGGCCAGTTCACCGTTTGATTTGGTGCGTACTTTCTAACATCACGCATGGATTTGAAATCTCTCTTATCTAAGACTGAAAAATTGCTGTTGAACTCTGGATCTTGCTGGCTCCACAGTGCTGGACCGACGGAGCCATCATCATCCCTAGTCCAAGAACTCATTGGTGCTTGTTGTGTTGAGAAGGGACACTGGAGAAGAGTGGTCACATATATGTAGGCAATGAAGCAGACTAGATGGTGGGCCATTCGATCCGGGGCAAGAGAAACGGGCAGTGACTCAGAGGAAACACACCCTAATACTAGGTTCACTGTTTGATGCAGTGACTCACAGGAAACACACCCTAGTACTAGGTTTACTGTTTGAGGAAACAAGCTCTAATGCATCTGGAATCAAGTTCTTAATGATACAAGCTGACTCTAGTGGATGATGAAATGGAATCATAGTTTTTTAGAGATACAGTAGCACTCGGCGTCTAGTACTCTACGTCTACTGGGTACAACGGGGGTATTTCCCCTTCCTCATGGCATCCGACCCAGCTTCCTTAGCCCGGCGAGCTCTCTTCCTCTTCCTCTCTCTATCTGCTTCACGGGCCGCGGCCGCTTCACGTTCTTTCATCTCCCGGTGAATGCGAATTTCCTCCTGCTGGTCCTTACGTTTTTCTTCTTGTTTTTATGCCTCAACCATCCTTTGTCACCTCTCACGTGTTGAACGACCCATCGCCTTGACGTAACACTTGTCTTCTTCGCACTGCTCACAATCTAGCCACTGCATAAAATCACACAGAGGAGGTGGAGTCTTTTTTCAAAGACAAGTTAGCACATAATAAACTAGCAATGACATACTATTTATTTAGTAATGTAGTTTGTTCTTACTTTGGGTCTAATATTGCGACATGGCGTGATCGGGTCATGCTCGTAGTTCACGCACATGAAGAACCTCATCCCGTAGATGTACCCGAGAACGTTGCACTTGACAAGCTTACAGTTGTCACCACAATAGCACATAGGAGTGTGGATCCCCTTTGGTACCGCAACCTTGTCCTTCCTACTGGTGAGCAACTCCAAGTCCAACTCAGGACCCGAGGAAGCCATTGCAAACCTACAAAAAAGATGACAAATATCATAACTCATTACATGTTTCATTTGAAATTAGAGAACAATACATAACAGGATATGGTAATAATTTTGTAGGCAACAAGAAAACAACAAGCAAATGAAAAGGTAGTTCAATTATTACAACATGATAACATGCATAAGTTCTGACGGTGTTGGAAATTAAATGGTTCAAATATTACAATACGATAACATGCATAAGTATTTCAAATATTACAACACGGTAACACAAACAAGTATGATCACTGCATTCCTTCGGTGTAGCGACGAGAACGACGTCCACATCCACTAGCTGAAGGTGTTGGAGCAGTGGCAGTGGAAAAGTAAGATGCTTCAGTGCATTTCTTGTAGGAGTGTCCTGGATTGTTGCACTTAGAGCATATCTTCACCGAAGGACCAGCTTCAGCCTCGTCCATGTTATTCCTAATCCTCTTCTTCTTGCGTCGACCAACACCTTGACACATGGTTGGATCTGGATTTGGTATGTACAACGCATTGTCTTTGGGGTCTTGAGTGAAAGTACCAAGATGCAGGTAGCCCTCAACAGTGTGGTTCCAAGTGTCTAGAATGGTTTGCATCAACCAGTATTTAGGCACGTACCAACCACAATGAATATTCTTTTGCAAGGCATGCAACGATCACATGTGAGCAGGGGAGGTGTAGCAGGCACGGCTTCTGGCAAGGGCATGAGCATGTCTTATTTCCAATAACTGTTTGTTGTATTGTTATTTCACCATCCGCTTTTTGTGTTTTGGACTGGCAACTTATCTGATACTTCCACTTAACTTCCTCGCCAGGATCACGGCGTAGAGGTTGTGGGTAAGCTCTGTGAGCAAGAGCCCCCTTCTGTTTTTTGTCCAAGTACTCAGTCATCCATGTTGAATACACCTTTTGACAGTCCTACATAGCTTCATGTGCTGTAGTAGCACGCTGAAGAAAGTACTTCATTGTATGGTACAAGAAGAACTCAATGATACCAACAAGAGGGAGAGCTCTGGCTCCACGCAAAACCACATTGTAGACCTCAGCAAAATTTGTTGTCATTATCCCATGCCTCACACCTCCCTTATCAAACAGGAGGCACCATTTCTCCTTCGGCTCATTCTGAATCCACTGGCTAAAGGTCTTCACAGAACGTCTCCTTCTCCTTCTGACTTTTGGAGCATCTAGCCCCACGTCCTCAAGAGAAACCGGCTCTTCCCCAGGTTCAGTACTTATTGGCTTCTTAGCTATCTCTTCTGATGCTTTCTTCGTCAGGTCATCTAATTTTTTCCAGATCTCGAAGAACTTTTTCTCCTGATTCGTCGCACATAACCGCTTGAACAATGTAGTAAGTTCTTTGTTCTTGAACTGGCTATGAAAGTTTGCTCCCATATGCCTCATGCACCACCTGCTATGCACATCTGGCTATTGTGGTGCTCTGTGACGTTCTTCGCTACCATCTTTGATGTCATTCATCGCCTGCAAAATACCTTTGTGTCTATCATGTATCACACACACGTTTGACACATCTTCCACCACCATCTGCTTCAATCTCTCCAGAAACCAATACCAACTGTCACCATTCTCTCCCTCTGCAAAAGCAATTGCCAATGGCAACAACTGATTGTTGCCGTCTGCAGCCACAGCTGTAAGGATTGTGCTCATGTATTTTCCTGATAGGAATGTGCCATCTATGCAAATGACTGATCGACACTGTTTGAATGCTGCAATAGTGGGACCCAATGCTAAGAATGCCCGCTGCAAGACTTGCTTCCCTGGCCTTGATACAAGATTATAAGTCTTGATATGATAATAACTACTCGGATTTAGCGTGGCAATTGTGTTCAGCAATTGAGGCAGATTGTCGTAGGATGCTTCGTAAGTACCCCACCTCAACTCCAGTACCTTCTTCTTCGCCATGTATGTCTTACCGTAACTTATCATGTACCTAAATTTCTCCTCAATTGCCAAGATAATGGACTTGGGCTCATAAGTAGGATTTTCCACAATCTTAGCGAACATCTGGCTGGCCACAAAACCGGCCGACAAATTACGATGGCTTGCATCTAGCTGGTCAAGTACACAAGTGTGATCCACAACAGACCTGACCTCCCAGTAATTTTTCCACTTGCCCTTATAAGTATACACTCAAAAAGGACAGTTGGGCTTCAGACATTGTACATCATATATGTGTGGAGAACTCTTCACTACCCTGAACTCTCTCTGCTGAGTAAGGGTGGCCCACCTCTTCACTGCATCCTTGACCTCGACTGCACTCTTATACATGGCGCCGACACAAACCTGATTCTCTCTATACTCCCATGACACATTCTCACCAGGATTGACAGTGAGCTATGAGAAATTGTAGTTGTCCCAGTCCCTTGGCACTAGCGGGTCATCCTCATCATCTGAGGAGTCCTCTTGCAACCCACGTTCATCGTCACCGGCCTCCATTTCGTAGTGCCTCAGTACTTCTTCATTAACTTCCCCCTCGTCAATTTGACCACGGGCCTCAAAGGGTGTGTGACTGTGTTCCTCCTGAACTCCTACTTCTGTCCCAGTCGCAACGCCATCTCCTTCTTCTGCCTCAGTTGCAGGACCATCTCCTGCTTCTAGTTCAGCCTCACCCTGGTGAGCACCATTACCCTCCTCATGCACTTGACTACTAGACCCAGCCTTGTGAACAGTTTGGACAAACAAAATCACAGGCAAACCAATTTGACATGCAGTTCTGATATAACTCCTCCAATGTTCAGTGTCTTGAAGTGGCATAAGCTCCCAATATACTGCCTCACTCCTGTTGATTAGAGCCATAATCGACAAGTCATGTTGCTCTACATCTACATGGAATGCCTTATAAAAAAAGTTGGTTATGGCCCGCCAAGTTCTTTCTGCTGCTCTTCTAATCACATGGTCAACCGAATCAAATTCTGACAAGTCAACTCCATTTTCACCATATCTAATCTGGCCATTACCGAAATACAACTTCACAGTAACTGCATCCGACATGTCTGACAACATGAAAAAAATAATCGCTATTAACAAGTGGATCTGTAACTATAAAATCTATCTACTCAAATGTACACTAAAACTATAATTTTACTAAGCAGATCTACACTAGAACTATAATTTTACTAATCAGATCTACACTACAACTATAATTTTACTAAGCAGATCTACACTAAACTATAATTTTACTAAGCAGATCTACACTAGAACTATAATTTTACTAAGCAGATCTACACTAAAAACACTACTAAAAATATGAATTACCAGAGTTCAAAATATTGTATTTACCTCTAACGAGACGAAAAACCGGCAGAGCTTCGCACCTTCGCCACCTCCTCCTCACTCCCTTCTCTTCTCCCCACCCCCTCTCTTTTTTTTCGAATTATTATGACATTTTCGGCTGAATTTCGGCCTTATATAGGCAGGAGATCCAAGCGCCGTGTGGTATGGCGGTTGCAGGCCTGCAGCCGTCGTGCCATACGGCGCTTGGACCTGCCGCTGTACCACACGGCGGTAGGTCCTTACCGCCATGTGGTACGGCGGTATCTACATCCGACAGTTGGGGTACGCGTCCGGGTGGCCTTGCCACAGTGCCACGTAGATTTGCTAAATTTTTTGGGCGGCATTTATTTTTGCAAAATCGAGGAAAAAATATATTAAAAAATTCCCATTTCACACAACATGACAACATTGTGAATCACCACCTTTGCGCCCTGCATGCCCTCACGGCCTCACTCACTACTACACTCCGCAAGGCCCATTTGTTTCTTATTCGCTTTTTTAAGTAAGCAAGGCCCATTTGTTTCTGAAAGCGCCCGTGTGCCTCTAGCTAGAGTGTAGTAGTCGTCTTTTGCGAACAAGGTGTAAACATTGAAGAAGATAAATGGAGGCTAATGGAAAGCTGAGTAATGGGCCGAGAAAGTGAGGCCGAGGACTCCCAAGCAAGACCCAATCAACTCCTGTTGAGGACCATTCTCGGCCTGCTTGCTGGAATTTTAAAACGTGATTATTTTAATTCGTAACCTCTTCTCTCTTTCTCTCTGTTGGACGGTTAGACCAGTAGAACCCTGTTATAGCCGCATTGCCATGCAATTACACGGCTTGCTTCAAATTTGGAAATAAATTACAATTTACATTTTCAGATGTTTGTTATCAGTCCAATTAAAAATATATTCCATTATTTTTTACTTCATTTTGAGAAACTTATTCTTCTGTCACTCGTGGAGTTGGTTTAGTGGGTTCATATTTATTATACTATGGACGTTTAGCCAGCCACCAATTGGATTTGGGTTTGGAAGTCGGTATTCAAGCCTCGGAATCATAATTGGAATTGATAGCTCCCAATACCAACTGCTTTGATGCATTAGAATTTGGAATTGGAAAACTAACTCAATACCGAGCGGTATTGACCGCACGCGCATAAGCTGGCCCTCGATATCGAGCGCTTCCCCTCGGTTTTGGGCTGAAGTCGCCCCCTCAAAAACCCGATGCAGCTGCGCTCCTATTCACCCTCGCCGGCGGCAGCGCAACGCCTCCTTCTCTTCTCCCTCTCCAGTGGGGTGCACGTCCTCTCCCTTGCTAGTGGCAACGCAACGACCCTCTTCTCTCTCGCCGGTGGCGCGCCCCTGCTACTCTCCCTTGCCGGCAGCGCGCAACACCCCCTCTTCTTCTCCCTCATCTTTGGCACGCCCCTGCTCCTCTCCCTTGCCGGCGGAGGCGTGGTGCCCCTACTCTTCTCCCTCGCCGGTCGCCTCAGGCACGCCGCAGGAGATCTTCGCCTTGGACAAGCTCGAGCTCCACCATGGGTGGGGTGTGGAGGAGGATGGTGAGGGTCGGTGTGGAGGAGAATGGTGAGGGGCAGCACAAAGGAGACCAGCGAGGCGAGGGCAGCACGGAGGTGGATGGTGAGGCGAAGGTGGCGCGGAGGAGGACGGCGAGGCGAGAGACGGCGCAGAGGAGGTCAGCAAGGCGATGACAGTGAGGCGAACCTGGCACCAAGGAGAACGATGAGGTTGGGTGGAACGAAGATGCGAATTCCAATTCGAGGACATGTGTTTCCAAACTGGAATCGGTATTTCCAATTCATTCAATTCTAACTAGCTAGTAATTCATGTCCATCCAAACATCCGATTTGGTATTGCACGTCATTTCTAATACAAGCCAGCTTTGGTATTAAACCCAATTCAATTCGAGCACCTCAATACCTACATCCAAACGAAGCAGCTATATTCATACCTTTTTGGCTCACCCTAACGTCACGTGTCCGACTGTTGTTAGGGGATTTAGCCTCTGTTAGGTCCACCCACCGAACGAACACCGATGTGGATGTCAGATGCCGTTTTGTGACATCACTAGTAGTTTAGGATCCAAGAAGTGGTTATGGGTCGTAGAGCGGAGACTTGGGTTGGCCCATTGGCAAAAGGGGTCACTGACCGGCTGCAGACAAGTCGTATCAACTCTTTCCTTACATGGCAACGCAAATTGGTCGACTTAAAGTTATCTCAAATCACTAATATGTAACCTGGACATATCAGTATCACTGTTTGGCTAGCACCAGCACATTGTCATTATTTGATCATATGATTATTGCAGATTTACATCTGTGTGAAATTATATAGTCCTAGCCCATATTGTACAAGCGTCTGTCCTTCTCAACTCAAATCAAGGATTGCTGAATTCTTTGGCATGTATTTTGACATTCGGGTGAATTCGTGTGGTGGAAGTGTTGATTTGCTTCGGATTGTGCAAGTGTTCTCGCCGGTGAAATTGGAGTTCGGGGTTTTTCTAAGTCGGGAGGAGACTTTGTTCTCTTAATGAAAACCGTGAGGGAGGTCTATAAGCATCAAGGCCCCACTGCACCTTTGGTAAGGGTGTGTTTCAGTGATAAATGACAACCATATACTTGTGACTAACCTTTGTTTTGTAGCGAATTTATTCTTGTGTTATTGTCATAAGTGATAAGCGAAATGAGACCCCTCAATTTGAAATTATGGATGATCAATGGACAAAGACTACAAGGCTAAGGACATTCTTAGTTCCAAGTGTCACAAGGAGATGAAGGACACTTGGATTTGCTAGTTTGTAGTGTTTGACCATACTATTAAGAGGGGTTCACACTCTAGTAGCTTGACCATGTCAAATGCTATGCTATATTCATGCACTATCAAGCTCCTTGGTCACTAAACAGCTCAAGATACTCATGGAAACACATTGGAAGCAAAAGACTTGAAGAAAAACTCAAAGGCGATTGAATTGGATGAGTTGAAATGCAAAAGGGCCCGTCGGATGATCCGACGGCATCATTTCTAGTTGCACCGGATGATTGATGTGGAAGTTTCAGAAGAAAACAGCACTGCCGGATGAACCGACGGTGTATCAGCAGTTGCATCGGCTCATCCGGTGACCTAGGGTTTGGTAACAGTAATGAATCAAGTCAAAAGCCTTCAGCACCGGATGAAGCGACGGTCCAAGCAACGGTTCATCCGGCGCATGCATATAAATCATACAGAGACGCACCGAGTGAACTTGCTTCAGCACCGGATGAACCGACGCTCATGAAGACTACCAGCGGTTCATCCGGCGCCTATGGTTATTTAATACAGAGACGCACTGAGTAGAGTTACTTCAGCACCGGATAAACCGACGCATCGTCGGTACATGCGTCGGATGAAGTGGTACAACGTTTGAGTTCAACGGCTATATTTCGAGACACAGAGACACCGGATGAACCGACGCTGTCGTAGGAGGAACCGTCGGTTCATCCGACGGTACTACTTTTCAGAGGACTTTTCTAACGGCTAGCCTCCTTTGCTAGGCCTATAAATTAGACCCCCCTGCGTCTCTTGAGCTGCCTTTGCCACTCTGAAGAACTACTGCAGCCAAGGAGAAGGAGAGTTAGTGCTTTGATCATTTGGATTTCATCTTCCTAGCCAAGAGAGATTCTTTCTTGGTGATCAAGAATTTCAAGGTGCTTTCAATAGCATAGCTGAGTGCATTAGTCAAGTGAAAGTGTGTGAGCTTGTTACTCTTGGAGTTTGACAGCTCCTAGACGGTCTCGATGATTGGGGGTTCTTGGTGAGCTCTTGGAGATTGTGGGAGCCTCGGGAAGTTCTTGGTGTAAATGGATTGAGACCCACCATTCCGGAGATGGAGAACGGGTACTCTTAGTGAGCACTCAAGTCTAAGTGGCTTGAGGGGGAGCAAAACTCTTTGTGAGTGCTCCAACGTGGATTAGGGAGAAGCGTCAACTTCTCGATACCACGGGAAAAAATTCGGTTGTCTCGTGTCCTCTCTTTCTACCTTCTTGCACTTAATTCCGCATTTACTTTCAGCTCTTAAGTTCCTTTGCTCTAGTTTCCCTCTAGTTTGCTTTGCTTGCTGCATATCTTGACTAGGGTGCTTTTCTCATGTTAGTGTAAATCTTGCTAAGGAACTTTGTTGCTAGTGTGCTTAGTTGGTAGGAAGAAACCTTTTTAGATGGGCAACACTAGAGATATAGGTTAAGGTTTACTTCTTGTTCTAGAAATTTGAAGAAAACCCATATTCAACCCCCCCTTCTATAGGCCATCGATCCTACAAGGTCTTACCCCTCACTGGCTTAGTTTGTGTTCCATTTGCTTCGACGATACCTGGCATCTGCAGGGCGGCTACGAATACGACGTCATGAGCAACGACGCCGTCTGACTGCTACTGTCGGCTTTTTTTATTTTCCTAAAAATGAGTCGCTGGCGGGTAGCGTAAGTACCGATCAACACAAAAACAATCGTCTGCCAGCACAAATGGTCATTTCTACTGGCTCAAGGTTGCTGGCGGTTGTGAAACCCGCCAGCACAAATTTGTTTTGAGCGCCAACGGAAATCATTTCTGGCCTAGTGCTCCCTCCATCCCTGCACTGCATCCGCATTCAGCTAGCTTCTTCGACCCCCGTCGCACCTCCACTCACTTAAACCCACCTTCAACCGTGTATGGCTGCTGTCGGTAGCTACTTGAGCCGAGAGAGGGGCGGAGGGCCTGCTCGGTTAGTCAGCCATGGCCACCGTGGCTGCGCCCTGTGCAGCGGCACGAGAGAGGAAAGAGAGAAGGGAGAGGGGAAACTATAATTAATTACTCACTATGTCAAATAATATCTAATACTTTCTTTCTGAAAAATATGAAGTTTTATAATTTTTAAAAAATATTGGAAGGAATAAAAATATCATCTTTAAGAGTTTCTAAGAATCCACTTTTAAAATATAAAATATAATTTACATAAGGATTCCTATACCATTTCTAAATTTTTCTAACCACTTTTATATAGTCTTTCTCTCTTTCCATTTGCATCAAGAACCTATTCTTACTCTTTATTCCGTCCATCCTCTTCAATCTTATTCTTTCTCTCTTTACATTTGCATCAGGAACCTATTCTTACTCTTTATTCCTTCCATCCTCTTCCACTCTTCCTCTTCCACATTTGGAAGGACATGGAAAGAATAAAGAGTAGAAAAAGTTTTTTGATGAAAACATACAAGAGTGAACGAACATAAATCAAAGTGGTTAGGATAATTTAGACCCAGTATAGGATTCCTGATGTAAAATTGTCTTCTATACTTTTACAATGGATTATTAGAAACTCTTTTGAGATGACCATCTTTATTCCTTTCAGATGTAAATGCACAAAAGTGATATAAGAATACTTTAGAAATAGTATAGGATTTCTGATAAATTGTCTTCTATATTTAAAGAGTGGATTATCTTAAATTTTTGAAGATGGCCTTCTTTGTTCCTTATAATATTTTTTTAGAAATCTTAACTCTTCATTTTTTTCGGAATAAAATATTTGATACTCTTGAAAATGCTGTTACGCAGAACATAATGACTTTTCCTAAATTCTACAAGATTAATGATACATTAGGAGTTGTTGAAGAGTTTTTTTTCTCATCTTGCTAAAGATCAAGGATTAGGTGACGATTTTTAAAAAAAATTCTTGGAGATGCTCTTACATATCCCAACAATTAGAAGAGACAAAAGGGGAAAGAAGATCCGCTGCAGCAGCTCCTCCCAACAACTAAAAAAGAAAAGAAAAGATGATTCCTTGACCTATAATCAGAAGAAAGGGAAAAGGGAGAGGAAGCTCAATCTATCTGCTTGAGATGTTTCAAGTCTCCCTGTCCTTATGCAAGGCGTCGAGTGGTGGGTGGCTACTCGCTAAAGATGCTAGATAGGGTACCTATATATATTGACATATTGTAGCCAGCAAACTGCATATATGAAAAGGAATCTGCGAATGGGCTTGTAGTCCAATGGTAGGACGGTCCAGTGGGACGCTACTCATCAGGGTTCAAATTCTGGTGCTCGCATCTTTTCTTGGATTTATTCCGGGATTTTCCGGCGTTATGCATTAAGTGGTAAGCGACATTCCCGTCGACGACGAGGCGTCATGGTGACTTCGAGAATCTCCAGATCTGCTGGTGTTCAGTCCTTCGGAGGTGCTCATAGGAGTAGGATTTGCGTACGTGTGTTCATAGAGGTAAGTGTGCGTGCGTGTTGTGAGCGTATGCGTTGTACTGTGTAATTTAAAAAAATATGAAAGAGAATCTATAAACTAGGTGAGCATCGTATGTCTCGCCGTCGTCGTATGTCGTGATAATCTAGCTGCGGTGAGTTGGTGAGGTTCGTTATTCCCAACAACAAAAGAGTCTCAACTACAAATGAAGCTTTCGGCTTTGCACGTGTTCTTCCACTGTCTCTATCTCTGTCTCTGTCTTCTCAGTTGCCGCTCATTCTAGAGAACAAAGTCGTTTTGTGACAAGTAAGTGGTTATGCATGACTTGGGTTGGTCCAATCGCAAAATGGGTCACTGGCCGGCTGCAGACAGGTACGTATCAACTCTTTCCTTACATGGCAAACGCGAATTGATCGACTTAATAAAGTTATCTCAAATCACTAATATGTTCAGCATCACTATTTGGCTAACAGCAGCACATTTTCATTGTTTGATCATATGATTATTAATTATTGCAGATGTACACATCTGTGTGAAATTATACAGCCCTAGCATTGTCAAATTTGACAATCTGTTCTAATTTGCTGACAATCTCTGTTCCAAGGATAACATCTAGTCCAGCTGATATGCACCACAACAATCTAATGTTGTGAGAGGTAGTACATATATGGTGAGGCCTGAAGACAAAACGAATTTATTCCAGCAACGGTATCTCGAGACCAGTTGCATGCATGGTATAATTTGTACGTGACGGCACTACTGTTTTGGAACTGAGTGGTCGTGGTACCTGATGCTTGTATGCCGCCTAACAGTAAAGCCTAGCTAGATGCCTTGGATTCTCAAAAAAAAAAAAAGCTAGATGCCTTGGATTGTATCACATCTCGGATTCGCAAGCTTTTCAACCGCTCGTGCCGCGTTCGACCCCGCCGCGGCCAGCGGCTACGCCCCGTGCAGCGGCACGAGAGAGAAGAAAGAGAAGCGAGAGGAAAAGAGGAAAAAATATAATTAATTACTCACTGTCTCAAAGTATCTACTATTAATTTGTTGCTAAAAAAAAGAGTATATATTTTCTCTCTTTACATTTGCATTAGGAACCTTATTCGTTCCTTTCATTCTCTTCCATTTCCATCTTATTCTTTCTCTGAATCTATTCGTACGTTTTATTCGTCTTGCGATCTTTATTCCTTGTTTATTCCTTTTAATATTTTTCAGAAATGATAAAACTTCATATTTTTATGAATAAAATATCGGATACTCTTGGAGATTCTCTTGAGGGAAACAAAATGATTTTTCCGAAGGTCTGCGCAACGCCGGTCCAACCTTCAACAAAATGATGAAGATCATCCTTGGTCCACAACTGGGCAGAAACGCCGCGGCATATGTTGACGAGGTGGTAATCATGAGCATCAAAGATAGCGACCACATCGCGGACCTTCGCGATACTTTCGCCAACCTACGCAAACACGGGCTCAAATTGAACCCGGAGAAGTGCATCTTCGGAATACGCAAAGGGCGTCTATTGGGGTGTATGGTGTCCAAGAGAGGCATCCAAGCCAACCCTGTCAAAATCGAAGCTCTACGCAACATGCAGCCACCAAAGTCCAGAAAGGATGTGTAGAAACTAACTGGTCGGATCGCTTCCTTGGGCAGATTCATCTCTAGGGCGGCTGAGCGAAGCTTACCATTTTTCAAGATCCTCAAATCCAATGTGCGCTTCGAATGGGGCCCCGACCAGCAGCAGGCATTCGAGGATCTTCGTAATCACCTCGAGCAGTCAGCAGTAATGACAAGTCCCACGTCGAAGGCAGAATTGCTCATATACATTGCCACGTCCAGCACCGCCTTGAGCGCTGTTTTGGTGGAGGAATGGGTCCAGGATAGACAGTTAAGGCAGATACCCATTTACTACGTCTCCGAAGCCCTGAGTGGTTCGAAGCTGTTGTATTCAAAGATGGAGAAAATGGCATACGCCGTCCTCATGGCAAAGCGCAAGCTCAGGCACTACTTCCAGAGTCACAAGGTCACCGTCCCGACTTCGTACCCCCTTCGGGACATGTTCGAAAACAAAGAGTCCACCGGGTGATTGGGGAAGTGGGCGGCAGAAATCACAGAGCATGTCATCGACTTCGTCCCCCGTAGCGCGATAAAGTCGCAAGTTCTGGCAGATTTTGTGGCAGATTGGACATCGGCACGGCCCGACACCGAAGCCAAGTTCCCCGAGCCGGTATGGGAAGTCCAATGCAACGGTGCCTATTGCCACATAGGGTTAGCAGGAGCAGCGGTTCTAAGGTCCCCCTCAGGAATAAAACTCTGATACGCGCTTCGGCTTGACTGTGGCGATTGCACGAACAATGTGGCAGAATACGAGGGTCTGTTGTTGGCACTGCGCAAAGCGCGAGCAGTCGGGGTGCGAAGGGTTATCATTTACACAGATTCCGAGCTTGTATCGGGCCACATTGGCAAAACCTACAAGGCCAAAAATCCAGCTATGATGCAATACGTACAAGCAGTACGAAGCATGGAGAAGTACTTTCTGGGAATCACAGTGAAAAGCTTCCCGCGGGACTTCAACAAGGAGGCAGACTCACTCGCGAAGGTGGCAGCTTCACGGGACCCGTTGCCTCTGGACGTGTTCTACGAGGTAGCAAAGCACAAGTCCATTCACACGAACGAATCCCCGGTCAAGTTCGTCAATGCCATACATAGCGAAGATTGGCGAGCACCGTTGGTAGCCTTCTTGAAAGGGTACTACGAGCCATAAGATGAAACCGAAGGGCGCAGGATGGCCCTTCGTGCCCGGAGTTACCACCTAAAGGGAGATGATCTATATCGAGCAGGGGTTTGTGCGCCGGACCTTCGTTGCGTGTCAAGGGACGAGGGTGTTCAGCTCCTGAAAGACATTCACTCTGGCATGTGTTCCCACCACCTCGGCACCAGGTCACTTGTGCAAAAAGCTTTCCGGCAGGGGTTCTACTGGCCTTCGGCGGTGAAAGATGCACATGAAATAGTGCAAACGTGCCCAAGTTATCAGCGACACGCGCCTTACAGCAAGTTCGCGGCAAACGAAGTGCAACTCATTCCACCAACTTGGCCAATGGCGCGATGGGGAATTGATATTGTGGGACCTCTACCCACCGCGCCGGGCAGCTACACACATGCGGTAGTGGCAGTCGTGTATTTTTCGAAGTGGATCGAAGCAAATGCAGTTATAAACATCACTTCAGCTACCATCCAGAAGTTCTTCTGGCAGAACATCGTGTGTCGCTTCGGGGTATCCTACGAGATTACAGTGGATAATGGCAAGCAATTTGATTCTGCCAAATTCAGAGAATTTTGCGGCTACCTCGGCACTAAGCTGTGTTTCGCTTCGGTATACCACCCGCAGTCCAACGGGGATATGGAGAAAGCAAATGGTTTAATATTCACCACTGTCAAGAAAAACATCACCGATTTGCCGAAGGGTAAATGGGCAGAGGAGTTGCCAAGGGTGGTTTGGTCGCACAACACGTCTACTTCGCGCACCACAAACCTTCAAGCTCTTATACGGGGAAGTGGCCATGACACCCGAAGAGTTGAAATTGGGCACTTGGCGGGATCAGCCGCCCACGGCCGAGGCGGCAGGGGCTTCGGTACAAGCCATTGAAGAAGCGCGATTACAAGCGGTCGATCATCTCAAGGCATACCAGCACGAAACCAGGAGGTGGAAAAACAAGTAGGTCAAGCATCAGGTTGTGCAACCAGGGGATCTAGTCCTACGCAAGGATCCGAAGGGAGATAAGAGGGGCAAGATGCAGAGCAAATGGCAGGGGCCGTTCCTTGCGGCGTAGACAACGAACCCTTCTGCATTCAAGTTATACCAGCTCGATGGCACCGAAGAGCCTTACACCTGGAACATCGACATGCTCCAGAAGTACTATGTGTAGTAGCAGTCCACCTAGTGTACAGTAGCAATTTCTTTCCGTCTTCGGTTGTAACTTATTGAACCTTCTTATTTTTTGGGAGCCGTACTCTTTTCCTCACAGGGGAAGCCATCGAGCTCTTCGCGGAACGAAGGTGGTGTGAGGTTTTTAGCGAGGCGGTGCCCGTGTATCCCCTTGGGAAATATAAACAATACTTCTGTTCCCCAAAAATATCGCATGCGTATCATCGAAGCTATGGCACCCTCCGGTTCGGAGGGCACATAGTCTTCGAATCATAGGTTCACACGTATAGGTGGGCGGCAGACGACGAACACATTGGGAGTTCCACGTCTAACACCCACCTACAGCTCCATTCAGACTGATAAAACGACGGCCAGGATTTGGCTTCGTCATGCCATGACAGGCGGTGTGCGTAAAATGAGGGCCAGGAATTGGCCTCGTGAAGCCACGACAGGCTCTATGATAAGACAAAGGCCAGGATTTGGCTTTGTCATGCCATGATAGGCGATGTGCATGAAACGAGGGCCAGGAATTGGCCTCGTGAAGCCACGACAGGCTCTATGATAAAACGAAGGTTAGGATTTGACTTCGTCATGCCATGACAAGCGGCCTGCGTAAAACGAGGGCCAAGAATTGGCCTCATGAAGCCACGACAGGCTCTATGATAAAACGAAGGCCAGGATTTGGCTTCGTCACGCCATGACAGGCGACTTGAGTGAAACGAGGACCAGGAATTGGCCTCGCGAAGCCAAGACAGGCTCGATGATAAAGCGAAGGCCAGGAATTGGCCTGGCAAAGCCACGATAGGATCTCTACCGAAGCGACGGCCAGGAATCGGCCTCGTAAAACCATGGCAAACTATACGACAAAAGGGACGAAGGACTAAGTGAAAAAGCGAAGAACAGAAATTTGTCTTACACCGAGACTAAGTGCCAGGACTTGGCTCCGCATCATCTTTCAGCCGCGAAGGTTGGTAATGGGTTTTGCAAAAGAGCCCAGTTGCAACAGGTTACGTGAGCTTCGGATCGCCAAAAGGCGCCACGAAGGGCCCCTCAAAACGAAGGGGGCTTGGATGGGGCGTGAAGTCCACGAGCTCAGCCACGTTTTAATGATAGAACAAGAAACCAGTACGCTCTGAAGCTTTAAGAATAAGCGCGCTGCTTCGAGCAAATGACCGCACCCCTACCAACAATTGTTGTGTGTCTTAAGGCTAATGCTTCGGGGGGGGGGGGAGTTCTGAAGCTCCAAGAACAAGCATTAACCGGCAAAACACACAATCAGATCCAACATCATTCACATAACCTACACGGCGCGAGCACGTGAAAAGGGAACCGAGTGTTTTACCGCTAGGGCCTCGGGGGGAGTTCCGAAGCTCCAAAGTAAGCGTGAGCGGCAAAACGCGAACAATCCGTACAAACGCCACGAACACAGTAAGGGCCATCACTGAAATTTACAATATTACAACTCACAAAGGTTACATAAGCCTCAAGGCTCCTTGATTACAACTTCACAAATTTCGTTAATCAGCCGAAGCGCCACGACGTCAAGTATCTCTAGCGCCATGCGCTGAAGCTCTTCCTTGGACGGCATGCCCCCTGCGTCGCAAAGAAGAACATCTCAGGTCGCAAGTCATGGCCCTTCGTCTTTTACGGCGACGGGGGTGGCCGGTTCGGTAGGAATCAAGTACACGTATTCGGGGGGGAGGGCTATTGCCCCCACCTCCACAGGCTCGTCCTTCAGAACAGCCAGGGGCGTCGGTAAACTGGAAGGGCCAGCCCTCCGAAGGGCGCATCTTGTGCCCCGCTCCCGAAGCAAGGCGTCCCGTCGGACGGGATCCTTGTTGAACTCAGCAAAGAAACACTTAGAATCACTATTTCGAGCATCGTATAAGCATAGTCGATACGCTAAGAAATCCTCATACGAAGCGCCAGGATGCCGAATGCTAAATTTACTCCACGGTGAGGGGGGTACGAAAAAGGGATCAACCATAGGAACAAAAGAACCTTCAGCTGTCCGCGCAGGCGCCGAGAACGGGACCTACGCAGAAGCAGCTTAAATCAGTTTAAGTGTTCACAAAAGTGCTGCCTCGGGCAGTCTCTGCACCCTAACACATTCACTCTACGCCTCGGGCACCTCGGTGTGCATGGCAGGTGTTCCCGCGACGGCTTCGGAGGCCTCAGCATCATGCGGGGCATCAACCGGGATTTCGGTGGCCGCGATGGTCCTTGGAGTTGTAGGCCTCGAACTTGCGGGGGATGCAGCCCTTGTGGCCGTAGGCGAGGCAGGCTTCGGGCCGGCATCCTTGCCAACCGGTGCAGCGATCAGAGAGGCAACCCTCGTGGCCGCAGGCAAGGCAGACTTCGGGGTACCATCGCCAGCCGCCACATCGTTTGGGGAAGCAACCCTAGCCGCATCGGATGCAGTAGGTCTTGCAGCGGCGTCGCCCGCGCCATCAGGAACGGTGTCCATAGCAGGTGCGATCGAGGCCGGAGGGGACTCCAGCATCCACAAACTCACTTCTGGGGGGCTCAAGGGTGACAGACGAAGACGGGTGTCGAGCTTCGACGCGCGGTGAGCCCGGACTTCATCTTTCAGCCTGGGAGCTATCTGAAAGATGCAAATCATATCAACACTAAGTGGCATCACAAATAAGTAAAAAATGCGACAGCTAGAATGGCTTAACTTGTGAAGCAAGGCGAAGCGCCTCGTCGGCTGTAAGCTTCGGGCCACGATCGGCGAAGAAGTTGTTCATAAAGTTCTTGGACAGGTTCTTGGGTAGCACCGGAAGGGCGGTGGCGGCAAGTTCGTCATCTGAAGGCCACACAAAATCCTCCTTCGTCAGGAGCCGAAGGTCGTTTTTGCTTATGGACTTCTCTGACGAAGGTCCACCAGAGGGCAGAAACGAACAGATCGCGCATGCGAGCGATCGGGGCGGCAACTGCAGCACTCAGTTCCCCGTGCATCTTCGTATGGGTGCCCAACAAGTCGAAGCATGACTCCACCCAATCGTAGAAGGCGTCCAGCGTCAGGCCCTCGAAATCTAGCGGCGGAGGGCCGAGGTCAAAACGGCCAGGATCTCCATCACATACCCGTGGAGCAGCTACGCCACCCGCCGATGTTGCGAGCGATACTGGGCCAGCAAGCCCTCAAAACCGGCTAGCTTCACGCTAACCTCTTGCACTTGAGTCCGCTGGGTTGATAGTTCAACATTTAAGGCTTCACGGCTTGCGATTAGGTTCTCCACTTCGGAGCGCAGAGCAATCAGGGCGTCTGACGAAGTACTGGCCAACTCATCCTTTTCCTTGGCCAATTTTTTGCTGCGCTCCTTTTCCGAAGTAAGATGGGCCTCCAGCTGCTCCACGCGCGTCCGAAGGGTAATTAATTCCCTTTGTGAAGCTTCATCGACCTCTCGATCGCGGCGTAGCTAGCACATGAGGCAGCGGGAGGCCACAAAGCTTTTCAGCGCGAGGTCCCCGCAGTTCTCAGCCATGTCCATCAATCCAATGCAGCCGAAGCTCTCTTCCTCGTGCGGAAACGTGAAGCTGTCGCTGGCCTCCTTTAGGAAGTGACGCTCATGACCGCCACTGCACAGGTCCAAGAAGCCAACTTGGGTACCATCAATAAGCCTTGCACCATCAGGAACACCGAGCCGCAAGACGGCCTCAACAGGGTCCTCCGCGACGACGCGGTAATTGCTGCTATCCAGTTCATCGTCTTCGCCCTCACTAACAATCAGACGGTCTTCGTCCGCACCCCGGCCATCACCTTCAAACGGAGCGGTGGATTGTTTGGTGCTGGACGAGGGAGACGAGGTGCGTGAGCCGGAACCCTTGGCAGATTCGGAGTTGTGGGGGCTCAAATCGACGTTTTCAGCGAAGGGGCCAGGCTGCACGTTAGTAGAAGACGTGACCTTGATTTTGCCTTCTTCCTCGCTTTCGGCCTGAAGGGGGCTGAGAGGCAGGGTCAGTCGAGCTTCACCACCCTCCCTCAGGGGAGGGACCGCGCGGAGAGGTTGGGCAGCAATAGCGATGGTCGCAACCCGCGGACCCTCGGAGGCGACACAAACCCTCTTCGTGATAGGCTCAGCTCCAGTAGGGCCCGCCTCATTCTTCGACCGCTCCAGGTGTTTAGTCACAGACATATCAGCGGTCTTCGTGCCAGTTGAGACACCCTTCGGTCTTACCGCGCCGAGCGTCCCAGGGGATGTGGCGGTATCATCGGCGGCAGCCGCAGCGGCTACGGCAGCAGCTGCCTTCTTCGCAACCAGAGCGTGATGCTTCTTGCAGGCTTCACGCTATGGGGCTTCAACCTTGAAGAAGGCGAAGACGCGATTGCCACGCGCATTCTTCAGCCTCGCCACCACTTCCTTGAACTCTTGCAGCGAGATGGCACCCAAAATGAAATTGCCTCGATCCTCGCCGTTCCTCCTATGAAGCGCTGCAAGAAATGAAGCTACATGTCACAAGTGAGGCAATATAGGAAGTGATTTGCATTTACGAAGCAGGCTTCGGAAGCAGGGTGCATACCCTCAACGTCGAAGCCAAACACCTTGGCCCAGTCGGGGCACGGTATGGAATTAACAGGTTCGGCCCAGGCATCGTCCGGGATGGACCAGCCGTCCTGAAATGGCCATTTACCGAGGATACGGTAGTCCTCGATTATGTCGCGGGTGCTGTAGTGGCGAGCGAACAACCGAAGCATATTGATGAACTCATCTCCTTCGCCACAGACTGGATCCTTGCGGTAATTGTCCAGAAGGGTGGGGAGCTCGCGCACAATCAGCAGGTGCGTAGAGCCATCGGCCTTCGGGTCCACCTTATGATACATCCAGTGTTGCGACTAGTCTTCGGGCCATTTGTTCCGATACGCAGTCACGGGGCCCATGACTGCTGGCTTATAGGCAAAGTTGAGGCACCCGTAATGGTAGTCCTTCTTCAAGGCTTCGCCATTTATCTCCATCGTGACCACCTTGCGCTGGTAATGAACCTTGTGCGCCATGGCGAAGCCCTCAGCAGACGGCTTGATCTTCGTCGTACAACAGATCCACATGTACACCGAAAGGCGCACCAGCGCATTGGGCGTGAGCTGGTGTAAATAGATGCCGTAGTATTGCAAGATTTCCACCACCAAGGGATGAAGGGGGGAAGCGAAGCCTAGTATACAACAGGTCACGGAAGATAACCACCTGATCGGCGCCGGGCTTCGGTATAGCTTCCTTGCCGGGGGCAACGACGTTGACCGCGAGCCGTCGCGTCGTGAGCTCAGCCACGTCGCGTGGCGTAATCAGGCTTCGGCCAAAACGGATGGTCCTGGGAAGCGGTGCTTGGGGCTTCGGGCCCATGACGAGGGAGCAGAGAAAAGAAGCGGCTAGGGGGCTCAGTGGTTTAGGGAGGCTTTGACTATGCGAGCACGCGGTGAAAAAGATGAATGACTAGGGTTTACTTGGGGGGGTATTTATACCCACCAGCGGACACAACCCTCAACCACAGTCAAAAGACAGTGTTGCCCCCACCCGAACTTTGCGGAGGGACCGTTACAAGGCCCCAAAGGTAATTTCGTCAGTTGGGCCGCCCTCGGGAGTTCTGAAGCCCATATCACCCGAGAAAAAAATCGTAAGTTCGGCCCATCAAGTTCAGCAGGGGACGACCCTCACTAACGAGGGGCTACTGTTGGGGAAAATGGGCTTCGGAGGATTTCTTCCCTTCGGCCTGCCCCGATGAAGTTAATGTAACCGGAGACAGCTTTTCTTCCCAAGGGACGGACGAAAGGCATTTGGGGCTTAGCGAAGCCCGCGGCAAAGGAGACGGCGCCGGGCTTCGAAGTCACACGAGGAAGGGATGCGTGGCCGTACGAAGATCCGCGTTGGACATTGTACAAAGGGCGACGTCGTACACCGTATGAAGGGCCACGTCGGACGAAGCCGTACTAAAACCACTTTCCTGTAATGCCCCAGAATATGCCTAGGATATAGTTGTTGGATAGGGAAAATGTGTAATGTGTGCCACGAGATGTAAAAAGGCGTTTTGCCTCCTGCCTATAAATAAGGGGAGGTGTTGTAATTGAAGGGGGCATTGAATGAAAGGATAGCCAAAGATCCGTACTTAATGAGCTTGTTTCGTTTTACCCCTTTCTCCTCTTGGCGAAGCTTCGGGCCTTCGGACCTGACTTGACTTCGCCGGAAGGGGGAGGACAGTTGCCTTCGGTCCGGTGAATCCACCCACCAACACCCTTCTTCTGTTCTTCCTGCAGAACAAGGTAAATTGGGAGTTCCAATAATTTGTCACTTAGAAGACCCTCTTGAGTTGTCAGATAACAAAATGTACAAGAGAGCATGCATGCATCACCATCTTTTTTTTCAGTCTAGCATGGATTTTTCTTCCTGTTGCGTGTGGATTGTTCTGTTCATTTCCACACGAGAATTTGTTCTACACAATTGCTGCAGATACAGTATGCTTTAATTTGCTTGATACACCTACTTAATTTCTTCGTGAATGTAGGCAGGTAGCCAATCAAGATGGAGATGTCATCACTAAGGCAGCAGGAACAGGAGATACGCACAACGATGGCGACCGATGCGGCGGCGCCGTCCCTGTCGGTGCAAACTTCGTCGGCTCCATCTGCGACGGCGGGGCAAACTATGGCGCCGTCCGCGGTGGGCCAAAAGCCTATTAGGGCGGCACGGGCGTCTGACCTTCAACTCTACGGGACGCCAGGGACTCTTCCGAGCTTGGTGCTCCGCGCTGTGCAATTCCTCGCTGCTGCGTTGGCGCTCACCGCCGTGGTCTCTGCGGACGATTTCTTCACAGTGCCAGGTTTCAGGTGCGTGAAACCGTGCAGTACTCCCTACTCCGTCTTCGTTTGTTATTATTACAAATCAATAATAACAGAGGTTTGCATTGCATTTGCATCATGCATGCCATCAGCTTCCTTGTAGCCGCAACCGCTACCCAGTCCGTCTGGTCTTTCTCCCTGGGCATACTGGACGTTGATGCCATGATCACAAAATCCACTTTAACAAACCATTGGATCGCATCTCTCATGATATTCGGCGACGCGGTGAGCTGATCTCCAGCTAACTAAGACTTTGTTACGATCTTGTTCATTTTAATCTTATTTGATCTCTGACATATATAATGCTACCGGCCTGCTGCTTCAATTTTGACAGTTCACAGCTGCGGCGACCTTCTGCGCCGCTAGTGTGGCATCAGGGGTGGTGATCTACATCCACTACGACGCGCAGACGTGCGCAAAAGAGCATTGCGACAATTTCCAAGCCGCCGTCACAAGGACTTTTATCAGCTTCGCTGCGCTTGTACCGTCGCTGTGGGTGAACTGGGTCAGGTCGTGCGCGTCTACCCTCGGACGTACCGCGTTTCCAGCTGACCAGCTTCTTCTCTACTCCAACGGGGTTTGCTTCATTGTCGCTACCATTGCTCTGGTTCTCTACGCTGGTAATGGCACTGCTGGCCGCGTCCACTACCGAGCCGTCAGGTATATATATTTACCGATGTAAAACAAATTATTTTCGTCTCTCTCTCACACACATCGACCATGCATCATACCATCGTCCTTTTGTTAATTATTACTCCTATACATTCCTTGGTGCAGTTTTTCAGTCATTGCATCTAGCATGCAACTCGCGGCCTCTGCGTTGGGGATCGCTGGTCAATTACTGAGTAGACACTTTGGATCAGGAACTCCAGTGCCCGACTGGCCCTTGCTCTGCGTGTCCGTAATAGCTGTGGAATGGGTAAACATCATGTTTTTTCTTTTGTCTTTCTCAGTTATTAGTAGTATCAGTTAACGATATTTTGTATCCCTCGTCATACATATGCATATATGCCATAATATATGCATTCTTGCGTGCAGTTGCTGGCCTTTTGGACGGCGGGCACCGCGTGTGCCTCTACAGGACTGATACACTTCTTAATCGTCAATGAAATGTTCTCCGTTGCTGTCAACGTCATAGGCGTTGTGTTTTGCGTGCTTTCCCTAGCGGTGGGAGCACTGTCGACACTTGCGGCGTGTGCCACGTCACATCTATCTATTAGGTGATGGCTCCGTCGCCGGGCGCAGAACCAGTAGACAGGCGCAGGACGAAGCTGGAGCCGAAGAAACATGACATCTTATTAGCACAGGAATAAATAGAGTAGATAAGAAAAAACATCAATGCAACATTGATCAGAAATGATGGTCAAATGACAACTTGTCTGCCTCTCCTTTACTAAGTAGTTTTCATCAATTTCTGAAAGCAAATCCGCAGCTTGAACAGACCTCACAATACGCAGAATGAAAACATTAAAACTAGTAACCATAAAACAAATCACAAGTTCAGAAAATCAATAGTGATGGCTAGTACCCGTGCACACAAATGCACCTATATCTGAACCTCCACCCCAACAGACTCCCGCACCGATGTTGCAACAGGCAATCACTGCCATATAGCAAAAAATTGTTCGGAAATCCTGACTACATGGATCAACATTTCCATCAGGTTCTGAAAAAATCCTCAATTTTGATGCAGTTTTTTATGTACTTTTATTTAATAACAAAAAAATCATTTAATGAGAAAAAGGCTAGAATTTAGAAAGAAGGATATGGATCAAAGTTGTCCAGAAAGCTAATGAACTACATGATGCTAGTGTCCATAAATTTATACAATGTACAGTTTTGAGCACTGAATGACACACAAGTGGACAACAAAAATCAGTTTATATTGGAATTGGACTTGTATGGGTAGGATAAAAAAAGCAAAACTAATAAAATTTTGGTCAAGGATGTCAAAATTTGGGGTGTGTAGGGCTAAATTCCCTAATGATTATAAAGTTATAGTAGAAATTATTCAAACCGAAGCAATGTGAAATGGATTACAACATGGAATGGTCATCTGCTAATATGGGTGCTACACATCAACAAGCTGACAGACACTCCCTTTAAAAAAAAATTGTTATTAATTGCAAAAAGAAAGCCTATGTTTACTCAACAGACAAAAATATTGCCAGCTTGGAGCTTGGACTAACAGTAACCAAGGCATATGGTTAGAACTAATGGCAAAATTGAGTAAGCACAAGAAATAAGCAATTTTATGTGATGACAAAAAAGCAAGGATTTAATAATACTATTGTCGACAAGGTTCAGACTGACAAAAGCAAGCTAACATGACAAGCAAAATTAAAAAGTTCTACTGCCAGGTGCAACATGGAGGATCCATTTAAGAAACACATCATGGAGTACATAGCATATAAAAACATATGATTGCGAAATTATTAATATATAATTCTGTAACTTTTTAATATAGTACCAAGATTTTTTTTACTAATCGAATGCTAAAAGGATGAGCTAGCTATCTAAAAATTCATAAATGAAAACAACAGTCACTAGAAAATTTGAACTGCATCTTCCAGTCATCATGCAAAAGTACAGGAGCTCTAGCTGCCAAGATTGGAAGAATCACAATACCCTAGTTAGTTCTGAAAATAATTAAAACTGACCCACACAGAGAAAACCAATGACAATACTATATATCTACTCCAATTCAATACATTGATGGGAGATACACCCCATAGGAAATGTTGTGCGACTAATTGGACAAGAACATTTTTTATGAGATTCAAATGATCTCACAACTATGATTGTAACTTACATGTTTACTGTATGCTCATGATACTATGAAAAGAACAAATTTCACACTAAACTGTATTTGGAATTGAATGAAGTTTAATAGCAGTTGAACAAAAAATCGCCAGAATCGACACAGGTCAAACCACACAACACCTGCACAAATCAGCACAAAAAACAGTCGACCTTGGGGTGCCCAAGGTTCTACACTTCATCCACCAGGACTGACACACATGACAAAAAAAATCCATCTGACTACTGCCTACCCACGGACAAGCAAGTAATCTACAGAGAAGATTCTTCACAGATAGGAGTATCTGCCAAGAGCGGCAGTGAAAAACTGATGAGATGCCCTAAAAAGTTGACTGACCACAACACTGATCGAATCAAGATCCACCGCTAGACTGGATCAAATCAACACCAAAACTAACACATGAATAATATAACTCTCGCTCACGTACAGAAATGGTCACAGTAAATCACAGATATTGTCGCCTCAGTATTGCTGTCATGGACACTGAACCTACACTAGGACCTACCCAAATCCAAACCCTAGAAGACCTATCACATACCTTTAAGCCATCGCGCAGATCCATTGGTGTGTCAGGAAGGTCGACTGGAGGATGGAACAAAGGAGCGCAAGCCAACGAGGGGATGAATGCGGGGGTAAATCCGTCGGAGCATCGGAAGGGCACGACAGCCCAAGCGGGAGAAGGCCGCGCTCGCCGGCCATGTCAGGATCTAAGGAGCACGGATCGAATCGAAAGAGGGAAATCACGAGATTCAGAAAAGAACAGAAAGGGATGGAGGAAATCAGCAACAGCAGATGCACTGATCAACGAAGAACGAGTTCAATTCTACAGACTCGAGCAAATCACGGCCGGAGAGACCATGGGATCAGCTACTCTACTGCTACCTACTAGGGTTCATACCCATTCAACAATCCATGCCGCATACAGCAAGGCCATGGCCCTTTAAGACAGGCCGGCAGTAAAAAGCAGTTTAACTGAAGTAACTGAGGTGACTGTTGTCCGTTTGACAATAAGGGTAAAAGGGAAGGTAGTTTCGGTGGCCGTTGAAGCGAAGATGGACGGCATCCCGTGCACCTGCTGAAGCGTTACAGTCCTGATGGGCGCCAAGCCTGACAATGCCCCCCTCTTAACATCCTTGTCCTCAAGGATGGAAGGATGGGAAGACTTTGCGGATGAAATCAGCATCTTCCCATGAAGCTTCGGCCTCCGTCAGGTTACTCCAGTGAATAAGCCATTGTGTCACCGGCTCATTGTTCCTTGGGATCATTCGTCGCTGCAAGATTGCTTGTGGAGCAACTCTGATAGTACCTTTGTCATCCAGAAGAGGTAAGCTCTTTGCTAGGCATAGCTTGAGGACCCAAATGCTTCTTGAGTTGACTGACATGGAACACATCGTGTAACTGACATCATGCAAGTAGGAGTAGCTTGTATGCTGAAGTACCAATCTTTTGTAAGACTCTGAAAGGTCCATAGAACTTGGAATGTAGCTTCAAATACTTGTGAGTACTCAAAGATGTGTGCCTGTATGGTTGTAATTTGAGATATACCATATCACCTTCTATAAATGCCCTTTCTAATCTATTTTTATCAGCCTGGTGTTTAATTCTTGCCTGAGCTTTCTGTAAATTCTCTTTAATGACTTGGGCAGCCACTTGTCTATTTCTGAGCTGTTCTTGAGCAGTGATATCAGGGCAATCAACTGAAATATCTTCAGCTACCAGTGGTGGGGGAAAACCATATAGGGCTTGAAATGGAGTCATATTCAGAGATGTATGGTAGGATGTATTGTACCACCACTCAGCCATAGATAACCAGTAAAACCACCTCTGAGGGTTGTGAAAGCACATGCATCTAAGATAGTTCTCTAAGCACTGATTGACCCTTTCAGTCTGGGCATCAGTTTGTGGGTGATAGGCAGAGGATAGATGTAATTCCACTTTCATGTTTTTAAGGATAGATTGCCAGACTGAGCTTGTAAAGATAGGATCTCTGTCTGTTACCATCACCTTAGGTAAACCATGCAATTTGTATATGTTGTCCATGTATAAATCAACAACATCCTTTGCTTGATAGGGATGGATGAGTGGAAGAAAATGGGCATACTTGGTAAATCTATCAACAACCACTAAAATGACATCTTTCCCTTGGGATTTTGGCAAGCCTTCCACAAAATCCATGGAAACATGTGTCCATGCTTGCTGAGGTACAGGTAATGGAGCTAATAACCATGGATATGGAGTATTCTCAGATTTGTTCTTCTGACAGACAGGGCAACTCTTGACATAATCCTTAACAAACTGTAGCATATTTGGCCAGTAGAACACTAGTTGGAGCCTTTTGTAAGTTGCTCTTTCACCAGAATGGCCTCCAAATGCTGATTTATGAAATGCATCCAGTAACTGAGATTTCAGTGCAACATCATTACCAATCAGCAACTTTCCCTTGTATCTGAGAATCCCATCAGCTAAAACAAAACCTGGTGCAGCATTTGGGTCTAGGCTTAGTTGAGTAAGTAGATCCAGACATCTCTGATCATCATCATAACTGGCTATTACTTGAGTCATCCAAGTTGGAATGACTGTGGATATAGCATAAGTTTCATGGGAATGAGTGACTCTGGACAATGCATCTGCCACTTTATTTTCCCTGCCTTTCTCGTATTCAACTTGGTAGTTTAGTCCCAAAAGCTTAACTAGGAGCTTATGTTGGATGCCTTCAACCAACCTTTGCTCATGGATATATTTAAGACTCTGTTGATCAGTTCTGATAATAACAGAGGTGCTAGCAAAATAATGCTTCCATTTCTTAATTGATTCCAGTATAGCCATGGCTTCCTTCTCATATGTTGAGGCAGCAGATGCTTTCAGGCCCAATGTTCTGCTATAAAAGGAAATAGGCTTGCCATTTTGCATAAGTACAGCCCCAATACCACTGCCACTAGCATCATCTTCTAAGACAAATGGTTTGGTAAAATCAGGTAAGGCCAATACAGGTGGAGAAGACATAATCAGCTTTAGGGAATTGAATGCTTGATCTTGTTGAGATCCCCACTGAAAGGAAGCTTTCTTCAAGGCATTAAACAGAGGTCGACAGATGATGCCATGGTCTTTGATAAATCTTCTATAATATCCTGCCATCCCCAGAAATGCTCTCAATTCAGTGACAGTGCTAGGAGCTGGCCATTCAGTGATGATGGTGATTTTGGAGGGGTCAGTTGCTACCCCCTTTTCACTGATAATGTGCCCCAAATACTCCACTTCTTTCTAAGCAAATGAGCATTTATCTAATTTGGCATATAACTTATGTTCCCTCTAAAATTGCAATACTGTTCTGAGGTGAGTAACATGATCTGGGAGTGAGCTGCTATATATCAGGATGTCATAAAAAAAGACTAATGCAAATTTCCTCAGCACTTCAGCCAAGATAGTATTCATCAAAGTTTGGAATGTGGCAGGAGCATTTGTGAGCCCAAAGGGCATGACAACATATTCAAAGTGCCCAAGGTGTGTTGTAAAGGCTGTCTTCTGAATATCTTCTTCTCTCATTCTTATCTGATGGTAGCCAGACCTCAGATCAATTTTAGAGAAGATTTTAGCCCCAAACAATTCATCTAAAAGATCTTCAATAATTGGAATGGGATATTTGTTTTTCACAGTTTTTGAATTCAATTGCCTGTAATCCACACAAAGTCTCCATGTACCATCTTTTTTCTTAACTAGTATCACAGGAGAAGAATATGGGCTGACACTTGGCCTTATCATATTGGCTTGAAGCAAGTGTGAGATCAATGCTTCCATGGCATTCTTTTGATGGTGAGGTAATCTATAAGCTCTTTGGTTTACAGGGGGAGTGTCAGGGAGTAAGGGTATTGCATGATCAATATTTCTGAAAGGAGGTAGTTGAGTTGGTTCTTGAAAAACATCTGCAAACTCTTGCAAAACCTCAACTATTTCTAGAGATGGAGTTGAAGAGCCCACTTGGTTGGAGGAATCAAAATTGTTCAGAACAATCACAGCTCCAATAGCCTTCTTTTTCAGCAGCTGACAGAGTTTTTTAGGTCCAATGACCATGTTGTGGTCTCTAAATGTTTCATCCACAAAAGTGACTAAGTCTTTGCCTTCCTTAGTAATAGAAAATTCTCTTGTTCTCAAGTCCAAACCAACAGGACTATGGGTGTAAATCCAGTCAGCCCCTAGAATAATATCAAATCCCTTAAGATCCAATAGTCTGAAATCAGACTGAAAGGTATGGCCTTGGATAGAGTATGTGCAGTCTTTGCACATTGTAGAACTGATCATCTCCTTGCCCTGAGCTGTAGCTATTTTAACTCTATCAGCTTCAGTAATGTCACAATTGGCTTTAACAGCCCATTTAGAGCTTATGAAAGATACATCACTACCACTATCAACTAAAGCAGTGGCCATGTGATTGCCCAACTGTAAATACAGAGTAAATGTTCCTGCCTTGGATGGAGTGCCAGTGAGTGCTTGCACAGATATTTGAAAAGTAGCCAGTTTCTCAGTTTCCTGTTCCTGTTGCTCAGCTGAATCATCATCTTCCACCACAGCTACCTCTTCTGTGCCTTCTGCATTTTCCACCAAAATGACAGCATAAAGTTGCTTGCCTTTACACACTTTTGTATGTCCAGGAACCCAGGGTTCCCTGCACTTGAAACATTTTCCTGCAGCTCTCAGCTCAGCTATAGATGGTGTTGTCACCTCTTTGTCCTTGGGTTCAGGTTTGAGGTCCATCTTCATGTGCTTTTGCTGTTGGACAAAATTGGTGAATTTCTTGAAGCTTGGAGTAGCCATTTCCAATCTCTTAGCAAACCAATATGTCTCATTTAAAGTTGTGGGTTTGTGACATTGAAGATGATGTTGAATCTGGTCTTTGAGCCCAGATATGAAGCTACTGATGAAATAAGAGTCAGACAGAGATGGGTTGTGCCTTTTGACCATACTCACCATTTCTTCAAATCTATCCACATAATCAGTGACAGTTCCTACTTGCCTTAGATTATGAAATTGACCCACAATATCATACTCAGATGAAATATTAAATCTATCAGTAATCATTCTGCAAAAATGATGCCAGGGAAGTGTATTGGCATTACACCCTGTTCCCCTCCACCAGTACCCAGCTCTTCCTTGCACATACATGACAGCAATTTTCACCCTATCCTCATTTGGGATGCCAATCATTTCAAAGTATTTCTCAGCCTTTCTCAACCAGCCATCAGTATCTTCACCACTAAATTCTGGAAAGTTGAGTTTAGGTCCTCTAGCAACAGCTTTGTGTTGATGGAATAAATGTTGGTTATAGTTGAAAGATGGGTTTGGTTGATAGTGATATCTTGGGTTGGGATTGTTCTGATTTTGGTAGTGGTGTATAGGAGGTTGTTGTTGTTTTTCCCTAAAAGCATGGGGGTTTTGGGTGGGATGTGGCTGGTAGGTGTTTGCATAAGATAGGTGTTTTTGGTTGGACTGGTAATTGGTGTAGTTCTGTTGTGGTGGGATAGGTGGTGGGTTGGGTGGTGGATTGGGTATTGGGTTGGGAGGTGGTTGTTTTTGGTATGACTCTTCATGCTCACTGATGTTCCAAGGGTGCTCCTGTCCATCCTGGTCCCAATCTAGGTAGTGTCCCTCACTATATTCAGTATACTCCTCATATTCAAACTGGCCATCCTGTGACCATGGCTGGTAGTGGCTAAAGTGAGATGCAGTTTGTTTCTGTGCCATAGCATTAGAGCTGGATGCAAAGTTCACTTTTCTCTGTGCATTAGGATCTCCACTATACATTTCAGGCCTTCTGAGTTGAGGAATAGTGTAGTTGGTTGTGGTATTCTTACCCTTGACAGCAGAGCCCTTGTCTTCAGGATCAGTAAGTTTAGCCCCAGAACTTTCAGCCAATTTCAATAACTTCTCCAAACTGCTGTTGATGGTTTTGTTCTGAGCGTCTTGGGCTTTCATGAAATCATCCAAGGTTCTTCTGATGCCATCAACCTCCACTGCTGTGGCATATAGCCGAGAATCGCCGTCTTCATTGTTGACAGTGTTCACCATGATGTCCTATGAGATCGGTTTGGGCCAAACCCTCCCCAGTACGTCTCACAGAATAGTCTACCGCCGCCTGAGACGCGGATTTGGCGAAGGGATTTTACACAAACACTTGGTTTGCAACCCGTGCCAAAGAGCGTCTCCCTCCAATCACCACCGCAGATTCCGATTGCTCGACCAGTTTACGGAATTTTACGCGAGGACAAGTGCCCTGCAACCCTGACTGGCAAGAGATCCACTGCTAATTTGGGGATTCTTTGGGGTGGTTTCCTCGAATCCGGGTGGGAGGGTGGGGAATTTTGCGCAGGTGAGCTGCAACCCCCTCGCACCACGCCGATCGGACAGGAATCAAGGAATTGGTTGTGGAAGCGAAAAAAATTTTCGTCGAGGATCGTTGGCTCTGATTACCATTTGTCAGGATCTAAGGAGCACGGATCGAATCGAAAGAGGGAAATCACGAGATTCAGAAAAGAACAGAAAGGGATGGAGGAAATCAGCAACAGAAGATGAAGAACGAGTTCAATTCTACAGACTCGAGCAAATCACGGCCGGAGAGACCATGGGATCAGCTACTCTACTGCTACCTACTAGGGTTCATACCCATTCAACAATCCATGCCGCATACAGCAAGGCCATGGCCCTTTAACACAGGCCGGCAGTAAAAAGCAGTTTAACTGAAGTAACTGAGGTGACTGTTGTCCGTTTGACAATAAGGGTAAAAGGGAAGGTAGTTTCGGTGGCCGTTGAAGTGAAGATGGACGGCATCCCGTGCACCTGCTGAAGCGTTACAGTCCTGATGGGCGCCAAGCCTGACAGGCCAGGGAGCCGCGCGTCTGCGTCGTGCCGGGTGGGAAGCCGCGCACCGCCGCACTCGCTCGCCGGGGAAAGGCCGGGATCATCTATTCCTCTCGCTCCTGGAAAATGAAGAGTGAGAAAAATGATATGGAAGGGGAAGAGAAGCCACCGTTACACATACACGACCCGTTAACAGTAAAAGGGTGCACAGATAGTTGTGGTGCGGACCCGTTAACAGCAAGTTGCTCTCCTTCTTCGATTTGCCGATCGGACGTTCTAAAGAATCGATTGAGAGATAACCAGAAATCAAGAATTTAAGCTCTAACAAATCTATTTGATTAAATTTCTGAGAGCTCAATTGAATTATGATGATTTTTTTCGACTTCTCGAATTAATACTTTGTTATTGATTCGTCTAAAAAAAGCCTAAATTCATTTATACGATGCCTACAAAATAAATTATTATGCAGACTTAAGTTGTTTGAGCTCAAAAGTTAAGTCTATATTAGAACCTACTTAATCTAATCCTACCTACTTGGCTTAAATACCTCTCACTCCCATCTCCACCTCTCCCCTTCCTCCCTGCCGCCGCCGCTATACCTGAGCATTTTTGGCCCGGCCCGACCCGGCCCGCTGGCCCGGCCCGAGCCCAGCCCGTGCCAGGCCCGCCCACGGACCTTACTGGACGGGCGTGGGCAGAGATCTTGAAGCCCGTGAAAAAATTTGTTTGGCCCGAGCTCGATCCGAAATGCTGTTTTTAGTTACTTTACACTATAAAATGCTCGGGCGGCCCGCCCAAGCCCGGGCCCGGCCCGAGCCCGGCCCGAAAACTGAGGCCCGACACGTCCCATGGGACGGTCATGGGCAGAATTTTCTCGACCCGAAAAACCCGGGTTTTTTTCAACCCGGCCCGAACCCGACCCGACCCGTGGAATGCTCAGGTCTAGCCTCCGCCCATCTCTCGCCCATCTCTCTTTTTCAGCCGCTGTACACCTGCTCTTTTCTCTGTTCTTCACGCAAGAAACAAGCAGCAGCAACCCACCAGCTTGAGCTCCCTCTGCACATCGTCGCATCCTCCCTCTCTGATCTCTGTCCACCAGAGCACCAGCGCCTTCTCCTCTTACTCTTTTCCTTCTCCACCGCAGTAATAAGCAAGCAGGAGCCTTGGTCTCTCTTCTTTTCCCCAACGCAAGATCCACCACGAGCAGCACCAAATCCCGTTCTGCTGCCCACGCTCGCCGTCGATGCCCGTGTGAAGAGCACCGCCGGGGAGATGACCGGCCGCGTGCTCCGCGCTCGTCGCGCCCTACCGCGTCGCGCCGGAGGCCGCTAGGGGCTTCACCGGCCGCGCCAAGCCGGAGCCGCCGGCCGGGAGGACGCGCCACCGGCGACACCTTCGGGGACGACCTCGACGACCACAAGCCGAACACGGAAGAGGAGCTGAGGACGCCGCTGCCGTGAACAACGACGCCGAGCTGGAGCGGAGCCGTCGCCGGGAGGGCCAACGAGGACGACGACCGTGCAGGCCCTGAACCGTGAGCTGCCTGTCGCCGCCGTCTGCACCAAGCTGAAGCCACTGTTGCCGACGCCGCCGGGGACCACGACTCCAAGCTGCTGCCCTTGTACACCTCGCCCACCACCTGTTCGACGGAGTGCCTAAACCGCGAGCCGGCCTGCTTCCTCTACACCGCACCACCACAGCCGCCGTCCACCGCTTCCAAGGCAACCAGGTGAGCCCCTCCCACTCGCCTGATGAATGGTGACCGACCTTCATGCCGTAGTGATGCATCGTGGCCGGTAATCGGCCCTTGAACTCTCGCGCCCATGTCGCTCTGCTTGTTTGCTCCGCGCCGCCACGTGACCGCCGTTGACTGTGTGCCGGCCATCGAGCCAAGCCTTACGCCTGCAAGTGCCGCTGCCGTCGACTGCGCGTGCGCCACCGCTTGTCCGCCGCCCTGTTCTTTCCGCCGCCGTGCGAGCCATGCCCTGTCCGGCCTTCGCGCTGTGAGCGTGTCTTGCAGGTGCCTCGCCGGAGCTGTGCGTTGCCGCCTATCTGAACGCCGTGTCCTTGCTGCTTATGTGTTAGCGTGCGCTGCCATGAAGGCCATGCCTCAACACGGCTGTTGCCATGCCTGAACCATGCCAAGCTGCCACCTTTTCCTATCTGTTGCAGCCAAAATCAGCAAGCGGCAGTCTGCTACCCTTCCCTTTCTGTTCTGCTTTCTTAAGCACAGCCACACCCTACCATGTCAGCATGCAGCCCCGGAACGTTTGTCTACTGCGATGCTTGTCATGCCAAGCCACTTCCTTTCTCCTCTCGAGTGAGCTATCTGACCACCTGCTCTCGCCTTCCTTGAAGCGTTCCTGTGTCAGTATGCCCTTGAGCTTTCTTCTGTGCTAGTTGTATAGTTGCCCTGTACAATCTTGAAAGGTGGAACTGCAACAACCAATACGTGATGGGTTTAAATGCCTTGAACGTGAGTCAGCTTGGTCACTTCTTGATGCTTCAGCTTCAGCTTATGAGTGTGTGCACAAAGCAAGCCAGCAGTGCTGCATTGCTGCGCGGATGCTCGCCCATCTAGCTACGCTAATGCACACCTTGTCCCAGCTAAGCATCCTTACGGAAAGGCCTTGCCCATGAACTCCAGACGGCTGTAGCTATGGTCGAACAGCCAGAACAGGCAACAACTGGCCATGCTTGGCCATAGCCGGCCATGCCTTGCTGCTGCCAGCCACAAGTGACAGCAATTCACTTAGTGGCATGAAGCTAATGGTTTCTGTGCTTCTCTTTTGACCAAGCCGCTGCAAGCTTTCTCCTTTTTATCCCTAACCTGCGGTCTGTTCTCTCTCAAAGCATGAAGCTGCAATCCCATGCTAGAAGCTAGAACTCTTGCTAATGCCATCAGTCTAAGCTTGAGCCTTTGCCTTGTTCTGCTCTGTTTGAGAGCACAAGTTTCAGTCCCATGCTAGGCTGCTAGCTGGAGTGCTGTGCAAAAGCAAGCAAGTGTAGCAGTCTTATATGTGCTGGAAGTACATGTATGTGCTAATCCAACTCATGGGATGCTTGCTAGCAACAACCTTTGCCCTTTTTCCGCCGAGTCTTAACCTTTGTACCAAGTGCCTGTCTCAACCTTTCAAGCATCTGCCATACCTTTTGCCACGAGCGTGCCACGCCTTCGTTGTGCACGACGCGTGTGCTAACTAAACCATCAGCCATACCTTGGATAAGATTCATCCTCGGCACATCTTTGTCATGTTCCAGCTTGAGCCAAGTTTCTCAACCACACCACATTAGTTCTAGTTGATCCATCCTGCACTATCTCTCTAATCTAACCAAAGGGGCCCGCAGACTTACCGCTGGGACCCACTAACATGTGAGACCGCTAACTTTCTATCTTGGTCCAATCTAACTTACGGGGCCCACGAGGTGACTTGTGGGGTCCGGCTGACCTTTGACCTTCCCCTTTGACTTGGTCAACAATGGTCGTTGATTAGTCGACTAAACCTTGCAGACCAACCCAAAACCTAGCCTGTGATCTCTAACTTGCTGACTTATGTCTTGTGTCCTTTATCGCAACTAATTAAATTCATAAAATATTTCTTTATTTGAAAAATCCATAATAAATTGATCCTAGCTTATAAAAATATGAAATCAGTTTCTTTATTCTTCTAAAATCCTGAAGCACCCGTTAGACTAGAATTTGGAGTTATTTGGTTCTTTATTGCTTCTCTTTGGAGTTTATTTTGCATTTAGCTCCGTTATTTATTTATATTTCCGAATCTAGGAATTCCCGGAGCTGAGGAGGCGAGCCAAAAGATCAAGTACGGCTACGGAAACTACGACGACTACTTGCACACAGGTGTTCACGCCCAACCGACTCTGAATACCTATTAGGCATTTCTACATAGAATTGCTACCGCTTTATTTAATCGCATGATGATGATGAACCTTGCATAGCTATCTTAATTATCCTGTCCTTGATTGCCCTACTACTACTGTAATATATATGTGTGTATATACGTTGAGCTTCGCGATGCATGTGTATAGGATATGTGGATAGATTCTTGGCGTGTGTGGGGAAAAACTGGCAGGAGAAGGCGTTTTGAGTACCTTGCGGGGGTGAGCTCGAAACAACTGATCTGGGATCGGGGATGGGGGTACACTTCTCGGTGTCTCCCTACTTTTACGGTTTTTGGAGCACATGTGTTGGAGTTTTTGATACAGATGGAGGACATGAGCTCGCCCCGGTCTGAAACCAAGTGGGTCGCCTTGTTTCACAGGTCTTTACGTACACACCACCTCGCCGAGAGTGGGGATAGGGCCGGGTTGAGCCTGGCAAGTGCGGTACCATACCTGCTAGTAGGATAGCGGGGTATCAGTGGGGGAGAAGCTGGGTAAGGGTCCATCTTCTCCTGGTGCGTCTCCCGTGTGGCCACACGGGGGCATTTTCGCAGTTCCGGGGCGATCTTCTACGGGGGATTGCGTCGAGACCCGGATGCAGGATGGAATCGTAACTCCCAGGTGTTCGTCTGGTATGGTGGGTTCAGTCGACTTGCTACCGACTGGGCTCCATCCCGAGTTGGGTACAGGTGTACACGCTCTGCAGAGTTTAGATCTATACGTATAGCCGCGTCCTTGGTTATGGACATGCTCGATGTTTACTCTGACTCTCATGTTTTGGGATTTCTATCTCCCCCTTATAGGTTACAGTGTGGCGAGCCGTGGTTGCAGTCGGGGAGAGGAGAGTTGCTCCTTCTACCTCGCAGATTCGGGTGCAATCATTGAGGTGCGAGGAGTGGGAGTTCTCGCATCGACCCTAGATGGAGATAGGACTTGGTGACGGAGATCTGGGTGACTAGGTGTATCCGAATGTAGACGAGAGACTTGGGATTGGTGGGATATGGAGATTTATTAATTATGCTTTGCTGCAGCATAGGAAAACCTGAGCCTATTCCTTGACTACTTTTTATACCTTTAGCTTTAAGCTTGCATACGGTTGGTGTCGTGAAACTATCCCATTCCTTAGGGATAGTTTGTGAGTGTGCAGGATTAGACTTGGAGCGAAAGTCCATTCGTGAAGAAATCCATGAAGGAAGGGTTGCGTTGCTTCGCTCAAGGATGCATGTGGTGAAGTTCGAGGATGAAGACTTGAAGCCTTAGCTACCGTTGCGTAGAGTTTCTACTTGTCGTTTAGCCCAAGGGGCTTGTACTTAAATCGTATACCGAGCTGTATTCGGATGTAAATACTCTGTTTTGTACTCTGATTTCGTTGTATGGAAATGATATTATTCTGTAATGAGTTCTGTACGTGATAGCTACTGATCCAGGGACTATCACAAGGGTACAGGGAGTCGGTTTTTTCTAACCGAAAACCCGGGTCGTTACAAGCTGCACCGTCGCCTCCCGCCTGACGTGCCGCGCCTGCTCCGTGTCGGCTGCGCTGCACCGCCGCCCGCCCGGATCTGTGGTGGGGAAGCCGTTTGGCCTTGGCGGCAGGTGCCGACTGCGGAGTGTGCTTTCTTCCTGTGTATGCTCTTGACTTGTAAACTGCAGAGGTTCATCCAGTGGAGATAATTCATTCCTTTTGTATTGTCCAACAACTGTGAGATGATAGTTCATTGTGTCCTTTCTTTTATACCAGTTATTTCACGTGTCAAGAACTTACATGATCTGTTCACCTTGTCATGGAGCTGCGCTTGGAGCATGACTGCGAGACCTTGGCAGGTAAAAATACCACAACTAATAAAAGTCTAAAACTCTAACTAATGTGTTTCCAATTCCTGGGCACGGGAATGCATTGGTTCGTCTGGACTGTTGCGAGTTTTTTCTTCTTCTTTTGAGTCGTTCGATATTGTGATGTCCTTTTTTATGTCATCATACACCTTGTTTTCAGTAAAGTATTATTGTCACATTAATAAAAATTTCTTTGCTGGGCCTTACGGCTTATTGGTATGGTTCTGTTTCTTTGATCTTCGCACATCTCTTTTGATCATATATGACTAGCAAAGAAAAGTTAGCTTCGCTGTATGTTCAGAATTTTCTTTTCCAAAGCTGCTGGTGTTGGGCTTGCATAATCAACTTGAATTTCATTTCATTGGGATTTCTTTATAGGATGTTACTGGCATTGGGATCCATAGATTTTATCAGGTTAATATAAAGTTCTTTTTGTGCATGGTATATGTAGTTACAGCCTACAGGGTCAAGTGTGGTTCAGGTTGGCCATTGTAAAATAGAACCTCATTTTGCCCACCGGAAATATATGGTTGTAGATAAAATGCCTGCCATTTAACTTAGTGTCCCTTGTACACTCTAGGCTGTACGATTCTTGAGTTGAGAACTAGGCAAGATCTTTTTTTCTACTCCCAGCTGCTGATTTTTTGTATTTCCAGCTGCTGATTTTTTGTACCTTTTATGCTTTACTGTGCACTAAATCAATATAACATTTATTTAGTAGTTTTAGAAATAGTATGGGCTGTTCTTTTTTGTTTTTGGCTTGATGGCAAAGGTTGTGGAAGCCTCCTCCCTCCCAATATTTCAAGGAGGTAGAGAACAAGAAATGTGGCCTGTAAATTATTATGTTTGGATCACTTTCAGCAAAGTTTTATTTTGTACCAACTTAACATCAGATCAGTTAGAACTTAGAAAAAATTTCGTCAAAACCAGCGAAACCTTCTTCTATAAAAGACTTTGCGCACATTTTCCTCTGCTCCATAGGTTGTTGAGGTAAGCAGTAGGTTTGCAGCAGGGTTTTAAAACTAAACATTTACAATTGCTGATTGGTCTGCTATAGCTCGCTATAGAAATTTGTTATTACCATTAATGGTTTGTAAATCTTCTGCATTTCCATGCATGTTTTTTTATCCTACTCATTTATTAATCGATTAGGATTTGATTATCTCCTTTTACATACAAAACTACCATTCAACCATTGCAAGCCCCTTTCTGGCAGCTATCAAACGCACCACTGATTACAAAGAAAACAACTGTTGTTTAATACCTCTTCTATCTTTGATGCAAGATAAGATGAGTTTGGATTGTTCAGTACAATATCCTTTGTGTTCTGCTAATTGTGGTTGTCCCTTTTCTTTCTTTTTACGAAAAGCTTTGCGGCGGATTTCGTTTTCATAAAAACAATTATGAGATTAAATCAATAGGGTGTGCAATCTGAGTACGTGGGCGTCCAAACGAATAGCTCAGCCATTGAGGCTAGGCATGTTTGATGTGCTGTACATGACACCAGAAAAAGCCATTTCAGTTCCTCAAAGGTGAAATCATATAATATTTCATAAATATTCAGAGGGTATCTAAGCTTATATGATAGGTTATTGTTAAAATCTGTAGTGCTTGACATGTTCTTGTAAGACCATCACACCATAGTAGGCTGCTGCAAAACTTGAGTATCATGCCCATTTGAGTATGCAGTATTAACCGAAAAGATCATGTGTACTTTGGCTAAAACTAAAAGCATGCACATATTTTGTCATTACATGGATAATTTCAAGTTATTGACCGTGTTAATTTTATTTCCTTACAGAAGTGTAGCTAGAATAGCGATATAATTAGGATGCAACAGATATTTATTTTGAAGAACTTGTAACCTTGGGCTATTGGTATATCTAGCTCCTAAGGAATAGGTGTTATATATAAGATAAATTCTCCAAATGAAAATGGATTAAAAGTAATGCTAGCGGCAGATGGTTTCTTGCCCTACCTTCTGACCTGGCTGCAATATGACATCTTTTTTTTTTCTGTGGATAGTCCCATCGCCTTATCAAAATGTAGTATGTGTTGGCCATGCAAACCTTTGTATTTTGTTTTAATATAGTAAGGTCCTCCCCTACGGCCCTACTGTTTTTTCTTAAAGCAACAAAACAAACAAATAGCAGCTTTCCTTTTGTTGATTTACCCTTTTTCATGTTTGTCCAGGTTTTGGAATAACTTGCAGGCTGCTGGAATATGTTTCAAAGAGGAATTGTGTGGTCACAGTTCATAACAGTGGGTGAGTCTACAATAATATATTGTACTAATATCTGGGAAACTGAATAGATTTGTGAATTTTTGGATCTGTACTTGCAAATCCTAATGTTGGGTATGCAAACAATTTATTCAGTTTTCCTTAAAAATAGACTCTTTGCACTTTTCAGATTATATAGATGCATATCAAATTCATGAATGTGTGTTTGTTATTATCTTGTGTTTTTATTGTTTAAGTAACAGGCACCCTATTCTATTTATTTTCTAGCAAATTTGAGAACTTTTAGATTCCATTCACACTACAAGGATAGATGCAGTCCCTAGATAAAATCTAACAAAATTTAGAAGTGTGATTTTACAAGTTCTTTTGCCGATTTCTTAATAATTTGATATTCTTACGCTCCTTTTAGTGCATACTAGATTTCTGCCATCTCATTTTGTCTATATAAACAATCTTTTTCCCAGGTTTAAATTGGCAGCCGAGCTAGAGAGGAATCATAGGTTGGTTATATGTTCACTGGCTCCTTCAATCTTTTGTGTCGTGTTGTTTTTCTTGTACTTAAAATTTTTCTTGGACAATCTAAATCCTCATTGCCAGCTGTGCGGAGAGCAACTTCTTCGATCTGCCCAACAAGTCCACCATCGATCCCTTCTGCGTCTCCAACATCCAGGCCGGCTCCATCAAGTAAGGAGTTTGAACTCTCTCTTGCTTGATTTGGTGCAAAATTTGGGGTTTATGAGTTATCTGCATGCTGCATCTGCCAACATGATCACTGATTATAACTTCTCTGATTGAGGCTGCAATAGATTGGGGAAGGAAGGTTCAGAGTTTTTTTTTATCAGTTCCTTAGCCTTTGATGGAAATAATCCCTGTCCAGCGTGTTGAGTTGGATAGAGTCTTCTTTGTTTTCTGTCAGTTAGAGTTAGCCATTCAGGGTCAGAGTCAAGAGTCTGTTAGATTGTTAAGGAAAAGCTGGCTATCAAGCAGTGTAAACATTCTATAAATAGGAGAGCAATACATTCAAAAAAGCTGCCTGTGCAGCACAAAATTCCCAGTGTGTGTTTTCAGAGTTTGGTGAGTTGAGACCTTACAGCCTTTGGTAATTAAAGAGGAGAGTGAAAGAGACATACATGAACCAGTAATTGCATTTGCCTCTTATGCTTAACAGTAATCAATATCATATCAAATGCCTATGCTCTCATTTCTCCTTTTCTTACGTAGTATAGAGTGCATAAGCAGTTTTCCACTATATCCCTGGCGTCATATTTTCCCAATACCACCAACAAGTAAATCAACAAACTGTCCAGTTGAAGTGCCAAGGATCGAGGGATAGCTCTCGAGCTCTGTTGAAACCCCAAGGCAATTTTGTCAATGCCAAGTTGGTTGCCTGGAATGATGCACAATTTGCAAACTCATAGAAAAGTAATCATTCTTGTCATATCTTTCATAACATCTAAAGTTGGTATTGATTAGCAATTAGTTTTGAACTTACTCTGAAGGAATTATGGTATAACAAGTTTGTATTGTTATGATGATCACATCTTATTTCTCAAATGAACTGTTAGATGATTATGTAACACTACATCCTTTTATCTTAAAATTGTGTTTCAAGTAACAGGCTTGATTCATTATTGGCATCGGTATGAAACTATGAATTTCAGTGATCACTACACTACTAACTTCATGGGAGTTAGATAATCATCATTTAACTTTTGAAAGTTTCAACCTCTTTTAATTTATATAATAATTCATTTTGAGGCTCTGGATTATCAATGGATTTATTCTGACATTTTAAGTAACATCTTGTGTTCTCGATTCTAAGTGATAGTCATAACTCATAAGTACATGAAAATGATTTGAGCTCACGATGGTTGTTCAATGCATATAACCATAATTTTTTTCTAATGTGTTTATGTTGGAGCTCGCTATGCCTCGGAGGAAGTAATCGTGGAAGGTGGGAGGCCGGGGTTTAGGTTCCCGGCGGCGAGGTTGGTGAGACGCCGTGCTGTCGCCGGCGTCTCAAGGAAGGGGAAGGCGGGAGAGATTAGATTAATCTCCAGCTAATCTTTATTGCTCACAATTGTTTGGGCTATATAGCCAATTTACAAATCCTAACCAACTCAAATCAATCTAAACAAACCGAGCTAACAAACTTAATCAACTAATCCAGCTGCAGGGACTTGGGCATGGCGCGCCGGCCGTGGCGCTGCGCCGTGGGCCTGTCAGCCGCCACGCTTGTTCCTCCTCTCATATACCTTGCCGACCATAACATCTCTCCCCCCCTCGACGAACAGCTCGTCTTTGAGCTGAAAGGTAGGATGAGCAGCACGAAATCCGTCAACTGGCTCCCACGTTGCTTCAGCAGCGGCCATTCCTTCCCACTGGACCAACACATGCCACACGCCGCGGCGTAAGCTGGCGCGCAGCACGCGTTCCGGCTGAGGCAGCAGGCGGCCGTGCTGAAGGGGCGGCAGCGGCGGTGTCGCAGTCGGTGGCTCGCCGTGGAACGGTTTGAGGACGCCCACGTGAAACACATCATGGATCCTGGTGCCCTCCGGTAGCTGTAGCCGGTATGCGATGGAGCCAATGCGCTCGAGCACCCGGAACGGCCCGGCGTACCGAGGCCCGAGCTTGCCGCGCGCTCCTGGCACAAGAGACTGGGCTGGTCGATGCAGCATCCGGAGCCACACCCAGTCCCCGACCGCGAACTCGAGAGCCCGGTGATGTGCGTCGTAGTAGCGGCGGGCAAACTCTTGGGCTTGAAGAAGCCGTGTACGCACCTCGGTCAAGAACTCGTCCCTGTCAGTGAGCATGGCGTCGACGGCCTGAGTCTGAGCAGAGCCAGGTGGGTATGGTAGCAGTGCCAGCGGCGGACGCCCGTAGACCACTTCAAATGGTGTCGTCCGGAGCGCGGAGTGGAAAGCCATGTTGTAACAATACTCGGCCCAAGGCAGCCACTCGAGCCACGCGCGCGGCCGATCACCGGTGATGCAGCGGAGGTACATGGCAATTGTCTTGTTCACCGCCTCTGACTGGCCATCCGACTGTGGGTGGAACGCCGTGCTCATGCGGAGATCGACGCCAGCGAGCTTGAAGTGGTCGCGCCAGATGTGGCTGGTGAAGACCGGATCACGGTCACTGACGATCGACTCCGGAAAGCCATGAAGGCGCACGATGTCGTGGAAGAACGCGCGCGCGACGGAGGAGGCAGTGTACGGGTGGCCTAGGGGAATGAAGTGCGCGTACTTGGATAGTCTGTCCACCACCGTCAAAACGATGCTCTTGCTGTGAACCTTAGGCAGTGCTTCCACGAAATCCATGGAGATATCGGCCCAGACGCGTGACGGCACCGACAGGGGCTGCAGGAGGCCGGCCGGCTGGAGCGCGTCGATCTTGTTGCGTTGACATGTAGCACAGGCGCGGACGAACTCGCGGACGTGTCGGCGATCATGCTCGACATAGAAGTCGGCCCGTAGGCGCTGCAGGGTCTTCTGAATCCCCTCATGGCCGGCAGTGTGTGCCAACTGCAAGATGGCCGGGAGATGGGCGGACTCTTCATGGACGAACACCTTGCTGGCATGGCGTATCAGCCCGTCCGTCACCTGCCAGGGCGCGCCGCGGCTGCCGCTGATGATGTCATCGCGTAGGCGCCGCAACTCGTCGCTGTTGTCGATCTCTTGGCGCAGGTCAGCGAAGAATTGGAACGTGGGCGCAGAGAGAGCGCTCAAGTGCATCTCCTCATAATCACACCGTGACAGGGCATCGGCGACAGTGTTGAGGCGGCCCGGACGATACTCCACCCTGAAATCAAAGCCAAACAGTTTGCTAATCCAGTGGTGCTGCGGGATGGTCGACAGGCGTTGATCCAGCATGAACTTCAACGCAAAGTGGTCTGTGCGCACGACGAACGCGCGCCCCCAGAGATACGGACGCCAATGGCGAACTGCTTGCACAAGCCCGATCAACTCGCGTTCATATGCTGCAATTTTGAGATGTCGTGGAGCAAATTGGCGACTGAAAAATGCTATGGGTCCGTCGTCCTGATGTAGCACCGCGCCAAAGCCTGATCCAGACGCGTCACAGTCGACCACGAAGTCCTTGGTGAAGTCTGGCAAGTGCAGGACCGGGGCCTTGGTCAGGGCGGCCTTGAGGGCGTCAAAAGCTGTGGTGGCGGCCTCATTCCACAGGAACGCGTCCTTCTTCAGCAGCTGTGTTAATGGAGCCGTGATCGCCCCGAAATCCTTGATGAACCAGCGGTAATAGCCGGCCAATCCGAGGAACCCGCGCAGGCCACGAGTAGAGCGCGGCTGCGGCCAGTTGGTGACTGATTCAATCTTGGCTTCATCCATGGTGACGCCTTGCTCAGATATGACATGGCCGAGGTAGGCGACCGACGGTTCAGCGAAGGAGCACTTGGAGTGCTTGACATGCAGGCCGTGCTCACGCAGAACCTCCAGGATGGCGCGGAGGTGCTGCAGGTGTTCAGTCCAAGAACGGCTGTAAATCAAGATATCGTCGAAGAACACGAGCACACACCTGCGAAGGAATGGCCTTAGAACCCAATTCATCAATGCTTGAAACGTTGCCGGTGCGTTGGACAGCCCGAATGGCATGACAAGAAACTCAAAGTGTCCATGGTGGGTGCGGAATGCAGTTTTCGCCACGTCTTCGGCGTGCACACGGACTTGATGGTACCCGGACCTGAGATCGAGTTTGGAGAAGAACTTGGCGCCATATAACTCATCAAGCAGCTCCTCAACAACTGGAATGGGGAACTTGTCTTTGATCGTCCGCTCATTCAACGCCCGGTAATCGACACAGAAGCGCCAGGAGCCATCGGGCTTCTTGACAAGCAGCACTAGAGCGGAGAACGGCGATGTGCTGGGTCTGATGATACCCTGCTCCAACATGGCAGCACACTGGGCCTCAAGCTCGTCCTTCTGCAACTGGGGGTAGCGGTATGGGCGAACCGCGACCGGCTCGGTGTTTTGCTTGAGGTAGATGCGGTGGTCGCAAGGGCGGGCCGGCGGCAAGCCGGATGGCGTGGCGAAGACGTTGTCGAACGCCTGTAAGAGCCGGGCGAGCAGAGCTGGTTCATCACGTCGCAGCGAGTATACGCGCCTGGTTGGCGGGATGTCAGTGCGCGGCGACCCAAGACCCTTCCAAAGTACCCGGCGTCCCTGGTGCCAAAACGCCATACAGAGGTCTTCAAAGTCCCACAGAATGGGTCCGAGGGTCCGAAGGAAGGCGACGCCCAGCACCATGTCATAGGAGTCGAGCGGAATCGAGAAGCAATCCACGGTGAACACCTCCTGCCCGATGCGAATGGCGACGTCGCGGGCCAGTCCCCGACACGCCACGCGGTCTCCGTTGGCCACTCGGACGGAAGCGCCGACGCTGGCCTGGAACACGAGGCCGACACGACGAGCCGCAGCGCCACTCACAAAGTTGTGGGTCGACCCCGAGTCGAGCAGCGCTGTGAACTCGTGGGTGCCTATGAGCACGCGCACCAGCATGGTGTCCTCAGAGCGGATGCCCGTGATGGCGTTCAGAGAGATGAGCGGCTCCTCTTCCTGGGCGGGCGCGGGGTCGTCGATGAGGTTGGGCATGTCGTCTTCAAAATCAGTGACCTCCAGATAGAACAGGCGGGGGCATTTGTGACCGCGGATGTACGGCTCGTCGCAATTGTAGCACAGGCCCTGCCGTCGCCGCTCGGCCATCTTTGCCGGGGTGAGGCGGCGGAATGGCCGTGATGGAGCAGGAGCCGGGGACGGAGCTGTACTGGTTGGCGCCATGGTGGCCGCAGGTAAAGGCACGATCTGCTGCTGCTGGGAACGGACTGGGTTGCGTGCGGCGCGTCCTGATCCGTGCATAGGAGTGGCAGTGGCTCGGCGTTCATAGGCGCGCGCTAGCACTATGGCGCGCTGCAAGTCTTGGGGCGCCTGTAACTCGACATCGACGCGGATTGCCTCCGGCAGGCCTCCTGTGAAAAGCTGCACCTGCTGCTCCGGGGAGAGGTAGCCCGTGTGGGCCATTCGGGCTTGGAAGGTCTCCAAGTAGTCATCGACCGTGGAACGGAATGGAAGACGAGCGAGATCGGCCAGGTGATTGACGCCGAGCGCCGGACCGAAACCCTGCTGGCAGAGAGCACGGAAGTGTGACCACGACACCATGCCAGCATCGCATTCCAGCATGTAGTACCAGTGCTGGGCAACGCCGGTCATGTGGAACGACGCGAGGGCCACCTTTTCAACCTCAGCGGTGCGCTGGGCACGAAAGAAGTGCTCACAGCAGTTGAGCCACCCCAATGGGTCTTCACGGCCATCGAACACCGGGAACGAGAGCTTGTAGTAGCGGGGAACAGCGCCACCCTCGGCTGGATCTTCAGGGAAGCCGGGCTGATGCGGCATGAACACGGGTGGCGGCTGGAACGGCGGTGGCAGCGGCACGAACTGGAACTGGTGTGCTGCACCCGTACGCGGCGGCTCAGAGTATCCCGGGATTGGCGATGGCGAGTGGGGGAATTGAATCTGAGTTACTGGCAAATGGCGGCCAGCAGATGACGAGTGCACGATGAGGGATGTTGTCGACGGGGCGGAATAGCCTGGCATGCCGTAGAGGGGGCTTGACATAGAGATCGGCGTGCTAACGGGAATGCCGTATCCGTTGAGGCCCGGCATGCAGGAGGCGATGTGGTAGACCTGGCGCTGGAGGTCGTAGATGGCGTGCGCCAGGATCTCCATCGGGGGCATAGACGCGGCCGGAGCACCAGATGAGGCCGGCGCACTCGTCGTCGTCGGTTGTGTGGAGGGGGCCTGGTGCTGCGGCGCCGTGGTGATCGGGAGCGGCGCGGTGGACGTCGGCGCGAATGGCGCGGTGGTGGCGGAAGCCGACATTGGTCCTGGCACAGCTGATACCAAATTGTTGGAGCTCGCTATGCCTCGGAGGAAGTAGTCGTGAGAGGTGGGAGGCCGGGGTTTAGGTTCCCGGCGGCGAGGCTGGTGAGACGCCGTGCTGTCGCCGGCGTCTCAAGGAAGGGGAAGGCGGGAGAGATTAGATTAATCTCCAGCTAATCTTTATTGCTCACAATTGTTTGGGCTATATAGCCAATTTACAAATCCTAACCAACTCAAATCAATCTAAACAAACCGAGCTAACAAACTTAATCAACTAATCCAGCTGGAGGGACTTGGGCGTGGCGCTGCGCCGTGGGCCTGTCAGCCACCACGCTTGTTCCTCCTCTCATATACCTTGCCGACCATAACAGTTTATATGCCATGGGTTCCAATAGAAGATGTTCATGTTATGTTCTTCAACAGGATTCAGATGTGCCAAGCTTACTAATCGTTTCAGCTAAGGAAAACAATTGTTACTGTGAATAATTACCTAGAAATGCATCTGTTGCTCTTTTATCCATTGTCACTAAATAATGGGGTGTTATATGTCTATCCTAATTTATGTTGGCTGTGTATTGTTTCCAAGTAGAAGCCTTTTCCATTCATATACTAATATAAGTTGCAGTATTATGCAGAGGATGTTAGTTTTCAAAATATGCTCAAACAATTAGTTATCAATATATAAATAAATTACAACTATGTTCAGACTCATGACATTTTGGTAGCAAGGCATTTTTATCTCTTGCAGACATCTCCATTTTACATGTCCCCGATTCTTTATTAGTTACACCTGTTTTTGTACCTAGGTGTTAGTCAACAGTAAGTTTTTTGTTTGACCTCATGATGATTGGTCAATGCTTAGAATGAGTAAATTATTATATTTAACTAAAATTGTTCTATATCATTGGTTCTAATAGAAGATGTTCTGTTCTTCATTAGGATTCAGATATACCGAACTAACTAATGTACAACAATATAGTAGTTTGTTTTCAATGTTGTACGGTTATATTAAGTGGTATTCAAAGCCATATTTTTTAATGATATTTTAAATATGTTAATCTGGAACCTTAGGGCTTAGGCAAGAGTTTGCACATGCTTCTTTAATTCACAGTTTGATACCTAACGCTACAGAGGTATACCAGTGAGTCAACAAATTCAAGCTGATATGCTCTCCTGCACCTCTCTCAGGAATGACATTTAGGACAGATCTGCTCCTCCTCCTGTCGAGGATATTGTGCATTGGTGCCGCGGTTTCTGCACTGGTACTCTATCCTGCCAGCAGCACCTCTGGCCAGATAAGGATGAGGGCCTTCAGGTAGGCAGTTGCTAGTTCCTCCAGGCTTATTGTCCCGTTATTAAAGCTATGTAGGAGGGTCTCCATCTGCTAGTGCTATTCAAGTAGTGGTATACATCTAAATCAGACTCAAAATAACCTAGTTTGTAATAGTTACAAACACTTGTCTTGTATGATTAAAAACAGTTCTACTTCTTGCACAACTGTAGCATCTATGCATGATTTATCTGCAGTTTGTTTCGACAGAAAAATAAAGTGGGGTGGGGTGGACTTTTTCTGGTATATATTGTCAATTATTAGAAATTTAGAATCCAAATCAGTAGCTAGAAATTTGCAAAATCCAAGCCATGCAACCCATGCGCATGCAGCAAAAATGCAGCACATGGCAGAAACATCGCCCGCAACTGTCTTTAATAAGAGAAAACTATACTTGTCTTTAATAAGAGAAAACTATACTCTAACTAATCTCTCATTGGTATGCTAAATGTTGTTCTGAGCAACTTTTAATTCTGATACGGAGAATATACATTTGTTAATTCAATGTTGATATAAGTTTTTCTTTCATTTGTTAGGAAATTTAAGATTTTGTCTTTCCTTCTCTCGTCTTGAACTAGACTTACAACAAGCTGCAGTAGCTATTTGATGGGTTTATTTATGTCGTGCAGTTACTTAGGCCTGACATTGATGATCCAAGTGTTGGTATGCTTCCTTGAGCTGTTCGTCCAGTTGATGAGCATGTGCTTTACCCCATTACTGCCTGGCCGTCCAGTATTGTTGTTAGCACTCATCCTTGCCGAATGGGTATGTTTTATCCCCTGTTCTTACTTATACTGTACCTAATAGAATCCATAAATAATAAGTTAATGGAATACAATTGCTGATACATTTTATTTGTGCAATTAACTAATGCAGTTGCTGGCGTGCGTGATGGTGGGCGCAGCGAGTTCTGCCCTCGGTGTTTTCATGTACTTCATGGTGAACAACTTCTTCACCAGGTCAGTGAATGTAAGGGCTTTGCTTAACTGCGGGCTGTCACTGTTGTCAGGGGGATTCTCTCTCCTCTCAGCCTATTTGACAGTAAAGATCGCCCACTCTCGCCGGCGTCAACCACAGGAGTAGCCTATATATCAGTGTAAAAATAAATTGGAAGGTGTGGTAGCTACTTCTGCTTTGGAATATAGACTTGTTCAAACCGGTAGTGCTGTTGTGCGTGTCCTGTGAGTTGTAAGTTGTAACACATAAAAGATACTGGCATGATTTTTTTAAGACTTGCAAAGCACATTTTCATTAAGAGAAGAGAATTTTGCAAGACCCAACTTTAGGAGAACTCCTAAAGAGCACAGTTACTAGAAAGACAAACCGAATAAGAAAAGAAAGAAAGAGGTTCACCACACCACCACCACAGAAGAAAAAAAACCTACGACAACAACATACGTCTATAGGGTAGGAATACACCAAAAATACACGCACGTCACCGCTAGCTTAAGAACCTGGAGACAGCATAGGCAGAGTGTAGCGGTCTTGCAAGACGACGCCTTTAGGAAGGAAGCGACGACGCTGTCGCCATCGTTCGCCTGCCCACGGATTGACATGACAAGTCTTCACCTGGCAAACCAATAGGATTTGGAGGTCACGACAACGCCCCCCCCCCTCACCCCCAACAGGGTAAGTTACACAAGCAGACGCAACCGTTGTCAGCACTAACGAGTGCTAGGCCAAGCTTTCGCCAAAGATCTCCAAATCCAAAAATCACACTGCCTATTGTCGGAGCCAAGAAGAGAGGCAAAGCGATGGGATTTGCTGCGGGAACCCCTGGTGATGGCAACAAACAACATCTGCGGGAACCCCTGGTGATGGCAACAAACAACATCTGCAGGCACATGAGAAGAGACGACCTCGGGGGGGGGGGGCAGCAGGGAAGAGGGTTGCGGAGGAATGCTACGTCGTCGGTCGTGACCCAGATGCCAGAGACGACGGCAGCAGGGCGGCAGGGGGGCAAGGCGACGACGCAGCGGCGGCGGCAGCCGCGGTGGCGAACTCAGGGCCGACGATGGAGCGGAGGCAGCGAAGATGGGGCCGGCGGCCGACGGTGGAGCTAAGTTGACGAAGCAGAGGACCCCCAATGTGGGACCCACCTTCGGGATTACCGCTAAGTACCTGTGCTAATCCCTGAACTGGGTAGGTTAGTACAGTTCTTATCAGAGTTAAGTATAAAGGCAATAAATAACGTATATCGAAGAAAATACCTCAACACAGCGAAGGGAAGCGCATGTGCCCATCCAATAACTTGATGGTTTACAACACCTGGAACCCACGTAGTCTACCTGAAAAAAAAGTATAATAGAGGCAAGGCTGAGTACACATCAATGTACTCAGCAAATCCCAGCGTACAAGGAATTAATCCTATAGACTACATGCAAGGTTCCAAGGAAAGGAGACATGTTTTGATTATTAAAATAAATAAACTAATGTAGGTGAAGTAAGTTTCAGAGAAACCGAAAAGCAAAGCAGGTATAATATAAGTAGGTTGGTCCTGGAGGGGAACACATAGCCTCCCCTACCAGTCCTCAAGTTTTATTAAACTCAGCGACCGCTGGGGTCCCACTGAGCCGGCATCTGCCGGATCACTCTCACTAAGGGCCATTGCCCTGTCTCACGAAACCAATCCTCACCAGAATAATTTGCAACTGGAGCTTTAACCAAAAGGGCTCATAACCGAGAGCCACGACTATTCTAATAGATTATACTCTGCGCAGAGGCGTACACTGTACCCATACGTTCCACCAGCCCATACCTCTGATCATCAGGCGGTACTGGTCGCGAGAACCATACCCACCGGCGTCTATATGTGGACTACATTCTCATCCACACCTAGACAACATTCCCTAGCTCCATCCGCGTCTACGCTGGGGCCTAAGTAGGGGTCATTCCACCACCATCCACCTCGCGGATCCAGTTTCCCGGGAAAGATTGCATATGCAATAAAACGTGGTATACAATACCACCGCACCATTCCAGGTGCCATAACAAGCCCGATGACCCGTACCGGCCGGACCTGGGACTCTGCAAAGGTCCTGCTCCAGCGTATCCGTTGCCCACCATGGCCCCTTGGGATGGTTTACTAGGTTCAGTAGTGGGGTTTGATTCAAGGCCGCACATAAACAGGCATTCCCGACAGGTTATGCCTTTTTGGCTACGTATGGTCGTACTAGGTCACTGAAAAGACTTTCCTGTGAACCGATCCTTATACGACCGGAGTAAGCATGGACTTGATCCTCCACTAGGGCTGCCCCCATACTCACATGTCTATCCTTAAGGAGTCTAACTCTCTTTAGTAGGTTCATTTTATCACTCTCACTTCCTACCTCTCCCTATCTCCACAGTTTCTCACATGAACAATTGTGAATATTAAATCTAGGGTTGATGCTTGGTCATCGACTTAGTCGAGATCGGGATCAACCAGTCCTTACAACAAATGCATGTCAAGTTATTATCTTGGTTCATTTTATTATAAAACAGTGGATAAAAGTATGACCAAGGAGGGGGTGCTGGGACTTGCTTTTATAGTTGGAGATCCTTAGCGATTCATAGACGACCAGGGTCCTGGCCTTCACACCCTTCCAGATCCTTGGCTTCGGGCAGAATCCCGATCGCCCATGTCTACCGTCTTTATACTCATAGAATAATATTAAAAACAAAAATAATCAATAAAAGCAATTCACCAATCGATTCCTATGGAATGAGAGGAGGAGCGTGTCGGGGCTCACTTGACAGGTGTATCCCGGTGGAGAAAAGGGGAAACCATGGGGTTTTCGATGGACAGCATAACAACTAGGTGTGGAATCGAGTCGGTGATTGGGCGGCATGTCGGCTAGACAGGGTGGATATCTAGGTTTTTCGTGGGGTTGCATAACGACTAAGGGGGTTGAATTCTAGGGTTATACTCGGGCAGCGTAACGGCTAGAGTGGTGGAAGTAGACCTAACTCGAACATTATAATAGCTAGGGTGGCAAAGGTAAACCAGACTCGGGCAGCATAACAACTAGGCGGTGTACGTGAACTCTAGAATTGGGCAGCATCTGGACATAATTGATAGGACCTTGTGATGCCTAGAGGGGGGGGGGTGAATAGGATCACTTCAAATTCTGAAATAAATGCAGCAGTTAAAACAGAGGTCGGTACTACCGGTGTTGTGTCGGTACTACCGAGGGGCTCGGTACTACCGGCACACGGGCGGTACTACCGACCAGCCAGAGGTGACTAAAACGAAATTCGAAAACTAAAGCGATTCTAGCAATTCTACTTGAATCAAGAGTTGAGTTTAGATGCTAAGAACCTCCTGCAACCAAAGATACGAGTTGGAACACAACAAATATATAGATCAGGCCAAAACACACTTCTAGGGTTAGTGAAATGATAAGAACTCAAACAAGCAATGGACAAGAGGTTTAATCCGAAGTTCACTTCCACAAAGGAAGCTACGTCTCTGTTAAGGATCCCACAAAGGGAGGGCTATCACCAAGAGCCTCTTGCCTCACCCAATCCCACAAAGGAAGATTAGTGCTCACTAAGAATTCTCCACCAAGGAGGGGTAATACAAACGATCCCGGGTGCTCTACACAAAGAGGGCACTCAACAGGTGACACCTAACCATCTAGAAGTAAGCTTCAAGAGTAACAAACGCGAATCGATGCCTGGAGATGCTTCAAGTGCTCTTGAGATGAAGGAGATGGATGGGTCACTCAGAGCTTCTCAATCTCACACCAAGAATCTCTTCCTCACTCAATCTCTAGCTCAAAGGATCAAGGGTTGGCTCTAGGGAGGAGTGGAGAAGGGGAGTGAATGCTCTTGGGTGTGTTTGTCTCGGGTTAGGTCAGCAGCAAATGGAGGGGGAGGGGTGTGAGGGGGTATAAATACCCACCCCCAAAACTAGCTGTTACTGTGCTGAAATGGTGATTATCGGTACTACCGAGGGGCTCCGAAAAAAAGAAACAGACCAGCTTTCTCGGTAGTTCCGACCGACCTGGGGTCGGAACAACCGAGGGCCCCTGAAAAAAGAACCAGAACGACTTTCTCGGTAGTACCGACCCAAGGTCGGAACTACCGAGGGGTTCGAGAAAACCAGACAGAAAGCCCTTATCGGTACTACCGACCCAGGGCCGGTACTACCAACAAAGGGCAGAACTAGGAGAATCAAAGGGTTTGTGTACGTGTAGGCTTTGTGTCTCTCTCGGTTTTCTTGAAACACCTTTCTAAGCACTTTTAGCATCTCTAGACGGTCAATTCGCATCCCTCTTTATAGTACGGTGTTTCCTATACTCAAATTCGAAATATAAATCAATTTAAACCTCCAATTGAGCTTCAACACCGAATAGAAGGTATGAGGGGCTTCTTTTGATTAAATATGATTTTTCTCCTTTTAATCCCTGCACACATCTCATTGAAAGCATTAAATCATCCAAATTGTATTGTCATTATCACCAAAATAATTAGGAGCCTAGATGCACTTTCAATCTCCCCCCTTTTTGGTGATTGATGACAACACAACTTGGTTATATAAAAGAGATGTGTGTATGCAATGAGTTAGGTAAAGACTCCCCCTAAATGTGTGCAATGTCAACTATGAGAGGCCTCAAATGCCTTTTGCACAAAATTTAGCAAGAGCTCCCCCTAAATCTTTGCATTCAACACATGGTGCATAAGTGTGATAAACAAAATCCCGTGATGCATATGACAAGATATATCACAACAATAAAGTGAGAAATAACATCTAACACACATCCATAGCATCACAGATAGATAAATAGGTTCTTACATCACACTAGCATTCATAAGTCTTACAAATTAAAATAGGTTCACTAGGCACACCAACATCCATCACACCAACACAAATAAGTTCATACATGTCCATAAGCCTAAGATAGATAGATAGATACAATACATCACATCTCTCACATGAACCATAAGTGAGCTCACTCCCCCTTTGGCATCAAGCGCCAAAAAGAGGAGGCCCTTTAATCGTCGTCGTCATGTGGAGAGTGGATAGTCGGAGGAGAGTCTTCTTCTTCGTCGGTCTCGCCGCCACCAAAGTCTTCATCATCAATGTCAGCCGGTGGCTCTCCATACATCATAGAGGGTTCACCATACGCCTCCCAAGGATTGTAGAAGACCAGTGGAGGAGGAAAGTCCATGGGCTCACGAACGGGAGAGTGCTCTCGTGCAAGCAAGGCCTTCTGACGGGTCTCTAACTTAATGAGCTGCTCCTCTGTATGCTGCCCGTGGGCACAGATCTCCTATGCATTGTGCCTTCCCACATTGAAGCAAGCAAAGAGTCCCTGAGATAGAAAGTTGAGAACGCTCTTCTTCTTGCTACCGGAGGGAGGAAGACCCTTAGAGCTAGATGGCCCCTGAGAAGATGATGGTGCATCATAGGATGATGGGCCAGCTGAGGAGGGTCCTGCTGAGGAGTGTGGCCTCAGAGGGGCATGCTTGCCAAACTTAAGTAGACGCTCAATGTTGCCCTTGTTTGGCCTATAGAAGGTGTGAACCTTGTCTGACATAATATCCACTCCAGTGACCTCACATATAATCTTGAAAATCCATGGAGCATACTTGCAAGACATGTTGGCGGACACAGAGTTCACTATGATCTCCTCCCATATGAAATCAAACACACTGAAAGGCTCTTGACCGGGAGCCATCCTCACTAGCAAGTTCTTGGAGATGTTGTAGTTGTCACCCATCTTAGGACTCAAAGTGTAACGAAAGAGTTGGTTGAACATCCTATAGAGGGGTTTCATCCCATGAGTAGTTCCAAACTCAATGTTGCCATAAGCACTGTCATACATGAAAGCCATCTCACTATCAAGAGAAATATCACCACCATGAATTTTCCCATATCCAAGATCCTGTGGGCTAAAGCCAAGTATCTCCGCAAACCTCTCATAGGTGACAGAGAGGGGCTTTCCCTGAATAGTCCAATAGAAAGTCTTGGTCTCTGTTGACATTGCTAACGTCATCGACTAGAAACAGATATAAGATCCATCTCTATCGACGGCGCCAGAAATGCAAAGGTATATCTTAACATGATGCTAAGTGTATATCAGATGTTGCTTTCAGATAAACTAAAAGATAAATCCGCTACGGGTCATAGCACAACTTGATCTAGGTTGTCATCCCTGACAGAAGTGCCACTAAAATGCATGGATTGGTACTCTTACATATGCCTTGGATCTCTAGATAAGAAAAAATATATAAATGGGTATCTGTAAGCGCACAGATATGAATATACCATTGTAGCATTTTAACCAGGAGTAAAACCAGGTATCGTATTTATATTCTACCACATGGAAAGAAGTCTTCTATCTATAATAACAAATACATGCACATCTCTCAGTTGTGTAATGTAGAGTGACCAAAATATATCAATTACTATAAACAGGTGTAAGTCACATAAAGATAATGATAATGATAGCATTGATCAAGTCATAACATAGTGAACCACCAGAAAGTGTCAATATAGAAAGAAAAGCATATTCACAGCCTAGTTAGCGAGGATACTCCTCGGTAACCCTAAACTATATGTCAATGCATACTATGATTAGTGCAATACATTTAACAATCATGGAAGAAGAACATTTATACTTATGCATGGGGAGACTACCCAGGAGGATCAAGGTCGAAACTTGAAACAACCCAAACAGTATAAGGCTCCACTAGTCCTACACACGAGGGGTGGATTGCAAAGGACTCAATAGTGCTGTCACCACCACGATCTACCACACGACCCGGCATGTAGGGTGCAATCGCATGTAAATACAGTATAAGCACCACGCTTACACTATCTTTACCACTCACCCATGTTAACAGATGATCTAGGTGAGGGCTATACGACTCCATACACGAATATAAAGGTAAATCAACTATGCTAAATATGTAATCATAATAAACACCAAAGCATATAATCTCGAATATAATCATTGATAAGAACATATGTCTCTACAGCAAATGTAAATGAACTTATAAAGAACTTACAAGAGCGAAGCTAGATCAGTATCTCGACCAGCTTCTAGACGATCAGGAGCCAAGTAGACGCCTTGCCTCCCCTAGATCTAGACTAGTTAGCTACTCTCTCTATATGGTGTTTCTAGGGCGTAGTATCTCTGACTTGATGACTTGATCTGGGATTCCTCTGATCTGACCCTCCTTCCCAGGGGGGTCAGGGGGGCTGCTTATATAGTCCTGAGGAGGTGCCATGCGCCGTACGATCAAACCGACCTAACATGCAGTTTAGATTGATCCTCATAGGCGGTGGAAGAACCTTCCAAAAGTAGGGCTGAGGTGGCACCTGGGGGGGGCCGACCGGCCTGGGGTGGGCCCCCCTTGGGGTCCGCTTCGTCGTGGTCGGTTCTTGCCCCTTCTAGATGCTTCTTTCTTGGATGCCAAGTCATGTTGAGTTCCGGAGTCCTCTAGAGCGTTCTAGAATTGTTCGTTTTCCTGTTTTTCTGATTAGTCCCTGCTAGACATAGAATTCTCCAAAACTCTAGGAAAACTGTTAGTGACACCCTATTCTACGTTGGTATTAACATTTATGCCCTTTTCTCATGTTTGGTTGACTTATAAATATATAAGATAAGATGTGTCAACAGTCTCACGCTTGACATAAAGATTTGCATAGAATTGGGCAACCACCTCCTCATTCCAATCAAGATTCATAGTCATGATATGATCCATACACTTAGCATGACAAACATCAATGGCCTCATTCACAACCGGTATCTTAAGTGACCTCAAGTGATCCCAATGAATAGATTTCATATCAACTGTGAGATTTGCCTTAGAGAGGATGACCATCTCATACCAATCCGCATGAAAGTTGAGCCAAAACCGAATGTCTTGGGTGAACTCCTTTTGGTATTGAGCGGGGTCATCGTACCTTTCCTTGTAGATGTTGTGAGTTCCCTTGGTGTAGTCCACCATACGCACAATCCCTGAACGAGGAGGCTTGCAAGGCCTCAAGGTGAAGCCCTCTAGAGAGTCCAAAGATATGTCCTCATAGTCATCATAATGATCATCCGGTTCATGCGCACGCTTGGTGCGGGCTCGATGACCTTGCTCGGTGGAGCGACGAGGAGCGGTGGGAGGATTAGTGCGACCACGGCCACGAGGGCGTTGAGAGCCCTTTGCAACTTTCCTCTTCCTTTGAGCAATGGGAACATCGTCATCGGATTGCTCTTCCGCAACTTGCTTGCCTTCACGTGCCATCTGTGAGATATAGATTACTGGAATGAGACGACATGAAAGGATTCTTGAAACAAAGATAGGAGATAAGACTTGAATCGAGTCACTGCATTGCATTTGTCGGTACTTCCGGACCAGGGTCGGTAGTACCGAGGAGGTCGGTACTTCCGAGCCCAGGCCGGTAGTACCGGTAAATGCCGAGCCGTGACAAAAATCCAAGAATTAAGAGATTCCACCATCTAAGGTTTCTAAGATCATAGGCATGAGTTCTAGGACTAGTATGGAGATGATTCCCTAAAGTATTGGTCCTAGGAACAACGGCATTGAGAGATCGGGATTTGAGATTTTGAATGATACCTTGAGTTCTTCACACACGAGATCGAAGAGAAGTTGGGGAGGAAATGAATCCCCACGAGATGGAGAATCCAAATATTCCCAAAGCTTCAAGATTCCATGGTTGAAACTCTAGTTCCCTTCGCCGAATTTGAGAGAGGAGAAGGGAGGGGCGGCAACGGTTGGATAAGAAAGAGTTAGGGTTTTACCCTGCCCCACGGGGTATTTATACCCACTGGTCGATTATCGGTAGTACCGGACCAACGTCGGTACTACCGAGCCCCAGATAAAATTAGATAGAAGAGTCTTATCGGTAGTACCGGCATGGGGTCGGTACTAACGGGGGTCTGGAATATCCTGCCAGTGAGCCTTTATCGGTAGTACCAGCCTCGTGTCGGTACTACCGAGGGTTTTCAAAATTCCAACAGTAACGCTTTCTCGGTAGTTCCGGCCTTGTGCCGGTACTACCGATGGTTTGATATGATTCGAGAGAGATTTAGAGTGTGAGCTGAAGATGTTAGAGAGAATAGGCTATAGACATTTAGAACAACCATAGTATTTGGTGATTAGGCACAATCAATGAAGCAAAGCAATAATCACCAAAGACTATGGGAAGAACCAATTTTGTAAGACTCACACAAAATTAAGAAAATAAATCATTTTTCTCTCTATCTAGGCAACAAACAATTGTGTGCAAGAAGTCAAGCCAAGTTACGAGAATCCAAGATATTTAGCTCACTCCTCAAAGCACAAAACCTTTGCTCATCCAGAGGCTTAGTGAAGATATCGGCAAGTGTTGACGGTCGAAATTCACCACTTTCAACCCTCAATATTCTCACATAAATGGAGGCATATGCATTATTTACTAGCATTTTGGTTTGAATAATGTAGTTCCACTTGTCCTTGGAGATTATTTGTATGTAGGTGATTTACCCCTAAAAAGAGATGGAAACCCACCTTCTATGAAGAAACCTCCGCGTTGGGGTACCTGTTGTAGGAGTCTAAAGTCTAGTTTCACAGAGTGCTGGTCGTCGCGGGCTAGCTCCCCGTTTGTACCTGGGTGCTGAACCATGTTTCCCTCATGCAATACTCATGCCCATCTCTTGTATCTTCTAGCTTTGTATGTTTAGTACATTAGAACCTAGAGCTAACTCGTATGTTCCCCCTAAGCCGTAGTGTGCTAGAGTAGAGGTAGATTTGAGGTGTGTGTGTCACACTACCCCTATTATCTTTTATCTTACCCCTGCCTTTGAGTGTGTTGTTCCCTATATCTATCTCTTGGTTTACATTCAGAGCAAAAGCATAAGTCTAAGATATCCGCCATTGCCTTCCTTGGATTCGATACCCTTGGAATACTCTCCTTCCTTGGGGAAATGCTACAATGGTTTATCTGTGCGCTTGCGGATTCGTTCATGATCGTTTAGAATAAACCTATGGCAACTCTCAATGTTCACGCTAACCTGCGCCAATTAGTTGTGACATTGGAAAATGCCAACAAGCATTTCTAGTGCTGACGCTAAGGATGGATTCAAATCTGTTCTTAAGTGATCGACGTTTAGAAATGTCAACACCGACCAAGCTGATGTTTACCTCCGTCGACTGGGAAGTAGTACTTCTCATCGGCGTGGTGTGCTTCTTTGATGGTGTAGGGAAAAAGGTTGTTGATGATACGTTGTTGAGTTCGGTTGCTATCAAGGAACTTCAAACATTGGTGCAATGTCGAGGGTACCACCCGATATTTATGGATCCTAGGCCTCCCTAGGAGTGCCGAGTATGAAGATTTTGCTTCAATGACGAAGAATCACACCTTAAAGCTGAAGGTGGACATCTAAAGCTTGACTGTAATTACCCCTAGTGTCCTTGTCCCCAAGTTGTCGAAGCCACAAATGACCACGTCTGTGGGTTCCAAGTCATCTACTGCAAAACCGGCACGAGTCAGACTTCAAACGGGTAAAATGTTCACTGCAGACCTAGGGTCAATGAGGATGCGACGTAGATGTGTCGTCCTGATGTTTCCTTCAATGTAGAGTGGACGATTGTGGTCACCATCTCCCACAATTTTGTCTTCCTCTTCAAAGGTTATCTCATTCACAAATAACGGGTTGGAGATTAGGCTATGCTTTTCCATGGCGACCTCATAGAGTTCTGGTTCTAGCAACACCTTTACAAGTGCCTCACGTAGGTCAGGCACTAACATGAGAGCATCATGGATGCTAAGAAGTGCTGGGATCCTCTTGAGATGTGAAACAACATTGTAATCAATGTCCCATCGTTTGGGATTCTTATCACCCTGATCATCTTGAACTTCATCTCGGGAAGGCGGTACTCTTGGTGCCTTGTCTGTCTTGGATTTTTGCAACTCTGGAAGAACTATTCCACCTCGGAGGGTTATGTTGACTTCTTCCACTTTTGTTTCTTCTTCTTCTTCTTGCATTGCTTCTTTCAAAAGCACCTTGTGTTCATTATGAGTGAACAACTCTTCGGAGTCAGAACTTGTGGAGTTCTCATTGGAGATGATGGTGTTACATGGCGCCACATTGGAAGGTGTTGTAGGATTGGTTCCCTCACTTATTCCTTCACCATTTGGTTGAGGTACTTTGTCCCAACCCTTGGGTAGAAACTATTCCAAGGTGGGTAAGGTGCGCCTTGGGTGAGGAAAAGGCTTGTCTCCCTCAACTTGGGTACAAATCAAAGTTGTGGATGTCGTCAGCTTGGGTTAAGCCATCTTCTTCTCATGAGGGAAGAGTGTGGAGATGCTTTCATGCGAAGCTGCTGGGGAACTTGCTTACTCGAGTGCGCTTGCTGTTGCACAACACTCCAAGTCTTCTCATTATTGGGAAGGGGTGCTTCTTTCCGAGTAGTTGTGGTCTTAGCGAGTACTATGGATGCCACATTTTGCTCAACACGAGCAAGCGGTACCCATGTATCTCCTTATGGATCCTCTTCTTGTGTCGACTTGATCGTTGTTGACGGTGGAAATTCACCATTTCCAACCCTCAATATTCTCACATAAATGGAGGCATATGCATCATTCACTAGCATTTAGGTTTGAATAATGTAGTTCCACTTGTCCTTGGAGATTATTTGTATGTAGGTGATTTACCCCTAAAAAGAGATGGAAACCCACCTTCTATGAAGAAACCATGCCAACTCAGCTGAGGAGGTGGCTGCCACTAAGGGAAACATGGTATTCCACGTCATCGATCCAGGGGAGGCACTCACCAACGAATCAGAGGACGCCACATGGACTTCACATGGATCAAAGGGCCCACCTCGGATACCAAATCAAGCCATGCACCGGGGGTGGATCAGAGGGCCCACAAGGCATCCACCCAGAGGAAAACCACCAAGTGGGGCCACCCTAGAGGGTCGGCCGATGCTAGGATCAGCCGAACCGACCTAGGGGGCGCCCATCTGGTCCCTACACGTGGCACTCGCTCATTGGTCACTTGCTGCATCCCGGGGTGTTTTGGAGCACTTTGAGCCTCTGAGCAAGCCTGGTCCTTGCCTATAAATAGAAGGAGAGGGGCTCCCATTTCCCACACACCACTCTCTCATTATCCTCTCACTTTTAGTTGCCAAGGCTAGGGGGTAGGCTAGAGTAGCTCTTATTCAGGTTCCAAGGCTTCTTTGGAGTCTAGGTATGAGTTCTCTTTTATCTTTATTTCATTGTATGACTTTGATCTACTTCAGTTATTCAGCTATTTCATATAAAGTCATGGTAGATCATATGCTTGATATGTTCTTGAGTTCATCCTTTGTTCATCATTTAGAGTCTTGTGTTCTTCGTGAACACTACCTTTTGATCCACTTGAAGGGTGATGAACTCATTCCTTATGTGTTTGTCATAAGTTAGAGGCTCGTGTTCTTCACGAACACGACCCTTTGATCTTATTGACTAGACATAAGAGAGTTCGTATCTGTTTGTATGTCTAGCCTTAGTTGATCTTGTTAGATGGCATGAGAGTGTTGCATGAGGCCTGTGTTCAAGCTACGGTACTCGGTCTAGTTGACCAGGTCTTCTGGTGGCTCTCACCCTGGGTCACAATAGCCCGGGCCGGGTGGAGTCTAGCAGCAATGTAGGCATGGTGCCTGGGTTGTCTGGCTACGATAGTTATGAGCATACCCCCCTGTAACGATAGAGGTAGGTCCGCAGGTAGTGATAGCCCTGTTGGATCCTTGAGCAATCCTCCGCATTGGGGTACCTGCTGTAGGAGTCTAAAGTCTAGTTTCACAGAGTGCTGGTCGTCGCGGGCTAGCTCCCCGTTTGTACCTGGGTGCTGAACCTTATCTCTCTCATGCAATGCTCATGCCTATCTCCTGTCTCTTCTAGCTTTGTATGTTTAGTACATTAGAATCTAGAGCTAACTCGTATGTTCCCCCTAAGCCGTAGTGTGCTAGAGTAGAGGTAGATCTGAGTGTGTGTGTCACACTACCCTTATATCTTTTATCTTACCCCTGTCTTTGAGTGTGTTGTTTCCTATATCTATCTCTTAGTTTACATTTAGAGCAAAAGCATAAGTCTAAGATATCCGCCATTGCCTTCCACGGATATGATACCCTTGGAATATTCTCCTTCCTTGGGGAAATGCTACAATGGTTTATCTGTGCGCTTGCAGATTCGTTCATGATCGTTTAGATTAACCTTTGGCAAGTCTTGATGTTCACGCTAATCCGACGTCGTTAGTTGTGACATTGAGAGGTGCCTACAAGGCGTTTCTTGGTGTTGTCACTAAGGATGGATCCCAGATCTGTTCTTAAGATGACGGCGTTACGAAACGCCAACAAGCATTTCTGGCATCGTTGCCGGGGAAGGCACAGGATTATCATGACTATGCTTTGCATCTGTTTATAAACTCTGAGTAGGTTAGGACAACTCTCAATGCAGGCTAACCTTGATTGTCTTCTTTTATCTTTGGATGATGAAGACAGGTAGTGTATGACTGGTTTCGACTTACCGGAGAATTTTACCGAAGATCCCGAGTCACTTGTGAGGAGAGCTCGAATTCATTTCGACTCACCTCGTCGTACTCGTCCGGAAGGCGAACAAGCTTCCTTTGTACCATCCACGTCCAACGCTATGGCCCAGAAGACACTTCGTGGGTACTCGGCTCCTTCCGCTGACCAGGTGCTGCAAGGCCCTGAGGTGGCAATAGGGACTGAAAATTTTGAGATCAAGACGGGTCTAATCACGATGGTACAGGCTAGCCCATTCTGTGGCAAGCCAAATGAGGATACCAATGCTCATTTGCAGCAATTCCTAGAGCTATGCAGCACTTTCATCATCAGGGGTGCAAATATGGATGCTGTTCGTCTACGGCTGTTTCCATTCTCGCTCCTGTGGAAAGCTAAGCAATGGTTCTACGCAAATTGTGATGCTATTAACACTTGGAGTAAGTGTTCAGAGGCATTTCTCAAGAAGTTCTTCCCATTGGGTAAAACCAATGCTCTTCGTAGAAGGGTTTCTAGTTTTCAGCAAGCAGCAAGTGAATCTATTCCAGAGGCTTGGGAAAGGCTTCAGGAGTATGTCCTGGCTTGTCCCCACCATGGGATGGAGGATTGACTCATTCTTCAAAGCTTTTATAATGGGTTGACTCCGACAGCCCGAGGCCATATTGATGCTGCTGCTCAGGGAGCATTCTTCTCACTCACTGTTGATAATGCTAAATCACTCATTGAGAAGATGGTTTCCAACCAAGGGTGGAGTGATGAAAGACTCCAACGACGAGCGAGGGGTACTCATACTGTCAAGGAAGCAGACATGATACCGCTAAGTTGGATCTTCTTATGAAGAGATTGGATGACTACACCAGCGAGAAGGTTGCCATGGCCACCACTACTCTGCCTATGGACTCTCATATGACTTGTGAAGTACGTGGCAACACTGGGCACTCAGGCAATTATTGTCCGGAGACTCATGAGGAAGTGATGTACATGAATGACAATAACAATGGTTATCGTCCACCTCAACAAGGAGGCCAATCATGGAATCAACAACGCTCTTATTATCAAGGAGGTAACCAAGGTAATTCCTACAATCCCAACCAACCTTCCTTGAGAGATCTTGTTTTCGGGCAAGCTAAGATTAATGAAGGTGTTAACAAAAATCTAGCTGCCCTTGATAAAACTTTGGAAAGTCTCAACGTTAAGCTTGATAGTTTTTCTTCTGCTCAGAAGAGTCAGTTGAGTTTCAATAAGATGTTAGAAACCCAATTGGCTCAGCTGGCTGCTTTGATTCCATCTCCTGATAATAGGAGGATCCCGGGGCAACCCGTATCCTCTTGTGAAAATGTTAGTGTAGTGTCAACTAGGTGGGGTAAGCCACCTAGGAAGACACATGCCCCTAACTATGCAGGAAAGCCCATACAGCAAATTCTTGATCCATGGGAGGAATCAGTAGTAGTGCACAAGAAAGATCCAGGCTACCCGACTATTACTTGCACAATCTATTACAAGAAGATCAGGCATGCCCTTTGTGACCTTGGTGCAAGTGTTAATCTCATGTCCAAGGCCATGTTCGAGCAACTGGGATATCCAGCTCTCTCTCCTACAGCACGGACTATCCAACTCGCCGATTCAACGATACGATATCCAGAAGGAATTGTTGAGAGCATATTGGTTAAGGTCAAGAACTCTATGTCTTCACGGATTTTGTGGTACTGGATATGGATGGCGAGGGAATAATGCCGCTCATCCTTGGGTGATCATTTCTCAGTGATGTCCGAACTAGAATCAATGTGGGGTCCGGAATAATCCGCTTTCGCATTGGGAAGAGGAACTTGAAGTTCAAGTTTTAGGACAAAGAAGAGCAATGCTATTTGGTGCAGGATAGTGTTGAGCAGCTTGGGGGAAGGACGGAGCCTTTACCCCCAAGGAAGAAATCTCCGTCGAAGAGGCTAAAGGAAATTCGGAAAGAATGGCGGAAGATTGAGATGGCGCCACCCTCTACTTCTCAGGAGTGGGGTGCTGAGTGGAATTGATCACTGGGAAGAGTCCAACTCGTCGGACTAAAAATGATGAGTCCTTTCTACCAAAAAGGTTAAAGCTGGTACTTTATCTCATATTTCCTTTCCAAAATTTTATTTCTAAAATTGCATATTTGATTTTCCAAAATCTTGCATCTGCATGCTAGATTTATCTAGCCCTTTTCCCTTTTCCAAATAAAATTTCTGAAAATCATTTCTGAGTTTGAAAATTCAAGAAAAATTATTTGAAAAATATTTTGAGGGAATTTGGGCCGAGGCACTCAGGCAGGCCCCCAGCTAGGCGTTGGGGAGCCACTGGCCAGGGCAGAGGGCAGGTGGGCCCGGCCTGGGGTCAGCCGACCCTAGGTTCGGCCGAAGCAGCCCAACGGCTGTTGGGCCCCACCTTGCTTCAACGGCTCCTAGCTGTTGCCCAACGGTTATGTCTGGATGCCCGACGCATTTGCCTATAAATAGCAGGGGGAGAGGGGGTGTTCTTCACCCATTCAACACTTCACTCACACTCCCCTCTCTACTCCTTGCTCTCTTGGTTTTCTTGGATTTCTTGCTCGAGATTGGATCATCAAGTGATCTCTCCATTGTGTTGCTGAAAGTATTGTTATTGGTGGAGCAAGCTCGGTAAGAACTTCATTCGATTTCACTAACCCATCACCGAGTTGCTCTTGTTGTCCCTTGTTGTTGTGCCATCATGAATTGGGCGGCAAACACTCTCCGGAGGGTGACACGCTCACGCTCCCGTTCGCGGGCAAGCGCGAGTTCTTCCACCCCCGCCGAGCCGACATCGAGCCCATCGACGATGAAGGACCGAATAGGGCGACCAGAGAGGGGGGAGTGAATGGGAGCCGATAAAAATTCTTCCCGAAGGTCGAACTCGGCCTATACCCTGATTGCCACTCCAAAAGCTCGCACACACAAAGGAAGCTCCAAACAAGGCACACACAAGCCTACAAGGGCAAGAGACAAGCCTAGGAGCAAAGAGCGGAAGCAACTGGACAAGAATCAAAGCACTTGGCACAATCTGGAAACGCCAGGCGCGGACTGTCCGTGCAGTACGGGCAGACTGTCCGCTAGGGTACGACGGACTGACCGCGAGTACGGCTTGGACTGTCCGAAATAAGCACCAGAGCTACCAGAGACAAACCCGGAAATACGGACTGTCCGGCTTGGCCTTGCAGACTTACCGCCAGTGTCGCGGACTGTCCGTGAGGGCAGCGCGGACCGTCCGTCCAGCTCGCTGAAAACCCCAGACAAAACCCCAGACAAGACTTCACCATGCGGACCGTTCGTGATCGACACACGGACTGTCTGCAAACCACTTGCAACAAAACCCTAGGGCCACGACAGATCGAAACGCGAGTTCACAAGAACAGACAACGAACACGCGATGAACCCTAATGCGCGTACTGTCCGCGGGGTCCCTGCGGACTGTCCGCTAGCCCCGGACAGAGCTGCTCGAGCTCGATCTCGCGAAGTCAACTCTCCAAATCCATCACCAGATCTCCCAAGTGCCAAAAGCTCTTGAGACAAGATTTGGGGGAGATGATAAGCAACACAAGAGGAAGCTATGCCCCAAAAATCTCGACCTCTAAGCCACTAAATCGCCAGGAATCGCGGATCACACGAACTCCACCAAGAACACGAACTCCGGCCAAACAACTCACGAATCGAAGGCTCTCCACGGCGTTTGAGGAGTCAAGATCACACACAAAGATGCGCAAGGCATCCACCCATGATCTCCTCCAAGAAATCCGAAGGAAAACGCCCTCAAATCCCCGAATCGAGCGAAGAATGAAACTCCCCAAAAATAGCCCCGAAAATGACACGAAAATCACAAAGGACTAGGAGATCACCGCAACGCCGAATGCTTCCATACATTCAGAGGTCAGAGTCTATACAAGAATCTAGCCTAAGGAATACAGAGGGAAAAGAAGCAGTTCAGAGCAATCTACCGGGGGAGGAAGCCCTAGAGTCCGAGAGAGAGAGAGAGATACCATCCACCTCTCCGCTATTTATACGAAGTCCATCGGAGGGAGGTAAATGACCACGCTACCCCTACTACTTGAAATGAAGATACAACCCCTCAGGGGCATTTTGGTCAAGTCTTCATCGGACGGACACGCTTCCACCGCGGCTTCGCTTCACATTGACGCAAACCCCACGATCACGCCACGTGCCCTCCGCCTCGAAGCTTCCCGAAGCTCCCGGATCACCATCTCCGTCACCTCGGGCCTCCGGACTTGGTTTTGAGGCCCAAACCAAGAAACCGTCCACCGGATGGTTTTGTGGGCAAACCACCAAACCCCGCGTGCAAGCTTCGGGCTTCATCTGCTACCTTGCACCGGCCTATGTTCACGACTTCAGCTCGCTAGTCTTGCACCGCACGGCTCGCACTTGACCCCATCGGCCACCGGGTCCATCGAACCAAGCCTACTTGCCTCTCCATCACCCGGAGGCCGCCACGGCTAAGGCCTTTCGCGCTTGTTCTTCACCTGCACCGACACGAGTCAAGCCACAACCTGTACCTGCACACTTAGCCAAGCATTAGTCCACACAACGTTGTCAATCACTTATCACTAAGGAGCGACCCTCCACTGGTCCTCGGACACACCTGGTCCTCAATCTCCCCCTTGATGAGTGCATTGACAACACCCATAGAAATCACATAGAGAAAAAGAAAAGAAAAACAACCACGAACACCAACCTCCAACAAGTGATCCAAAACCAAAGAACAAGCGAAAACAAGATCACTCGCCAGAGCAAGTCTCGGCCCCCTAAGACAAGGGCAACGGCTCAACACAGCCGAGACAAACCAAAGTTCTCAAAGAGCACATCACAAAGCACAAAACTCAGGCACATCCAAAGGAGCTCCCCCTGCACATATGCAAACTCCCCCTAAGCAAATGCAACCTCTTCTTCTCAATTTTTCTCCTCACATGCAACATCTCACAAATGCATACCAATTTTTCACAAAATTTTCCCAAAGCATACATATTCTCCCCCTTGTTGACAATGCATGAATCAAGATATCAAGATGCTCTCCCCCTTGTTTTCATGAAAAATGCATGTCAAAGCATATAAGTAATCTACCAAGCTTCTCAAATATACAAAGAGCACAACAAAATGCTACAAATGAGACATAGAGCAAGCAAAGTAGATATGGTGTTGTTAGCATATTGCCATCAAGAAGGTAGAGACATATAAGCATGTGACATGGCTAAAAGCAATTTTAAGTAATTTTCACAAAGAAATAGTCATCTCATGAGCAAGAACCTATCCATGGCAATTTGAGCACAAATCCACTAGATCATCCAAAGTTTATGCAAGATCACAAATTCTCATCACAAGATCATTATAAACGCCCACAAGCTACTCAAGTCATGTTAAAGCCACCGGGCCATGTGTCTACTTCTTAAAATGAGACTTCTCATGGTAGACAACTTGCTACGGTTTAGCACCCAAAATATGATTATCCAAACATAACAACATGATTTGGAGCTCACTGTTCAAGCATAAGACAATTCACGCACCAATTTCATTTTCAAGCTTTAAACATGGTACATGAAGTGCCTTTGCGGCAAAAAGAAGCTTATGCTCCTCCCCAAGCAAGCAAAAGGGCTAAACAGTTACAATGACAAAAAGGTCTTTGACCCCAAGCAAAGAGAACATGATTTTCAAGCACAAACTAAACATGATATAGACATTTAAGCACAAATTGAGCATAGACAAGCATCTACTCATGGGAGACACAATTTTAGCATTTTCATCAAAAGGAAAGCTATCTCAACATAAGTATATGGCAAAACCATCAAGAGCATAGCATTCACATCCACAATTTACAAACATGCACAAGTCTCACAAATAACACATCGGTGATCCAAAGATGACTATCCTACCAGGTTTTGTACAGAAAGTAAAATGCATGAAGGAAATGCAACAAAATGAACATATGACACATATATACATGAGAAGCTCCAAGACCCAGCTAGAAAGGAAAGCACACCCCCAAGTTCACCCCGCAAGCGAGTGAAAGTGACTTGATCAAGTGGTTTAGTGAAAATGTCGGCTAGCAGGTCTTAGGTAGGGACATAGGACAAAGATATGTTTCCCTTCTCAACATTGTCCCTCAGAAAGTGGTACCTCACTTCTATGTGTTTTGTTTTGGAGTGGAGGATAGGATTTTTGGCTACGCTTATGGCACTGGTGCTGTCACAGAAAAGTGGAACCTGGGAGCACTCCTCACCAAAATCACTGATGGTGTAGGTCATCCAAAGCAGCTGGGAACAACAACTAGCAGCAGCAACATACTCGGCCTCTGTAGTAGACTTGGCTACATTGGATTGCTTGAGAGATGACCAAGAGACCAAAGACGAACCAAGAAACTGACAACACCCAGAGGTAGACTTGCGGTCCAATCGACACCCAACAAAATCAGCATCGGAGTAACCGTGAAGTCTGAGTGTCGAGGAGGCAGAATACCAAAGACCAAACTCAGGAGTGTAGTTCAAGTACCTGAAAATCCGTTTGACGGCCTGCCGATGTGAAGTCCTCGGTGAAGCCTGAAAACGAGCGCATAGACACACACTGAACTGTATGTCTGGCCTTGTCGCCGTCAAGTAGAGGAGGGAGCCGATCATGCTCCGGTACTCCTTCTGGTCCATGGGTTCGCCATCCTTGTCCGCGTCCAAAGCCGTAGTGGTACTCATCGGTGTAGTCAGCGGCTTGGAGTCGTTCATGCCAAACTTCTTCACCATGTCCTTGGTGTACTTCGCCTGATGTACAAACGTCCCGTCCTTGCACTGCTTGATCTGGAGTCCCAAGAAAAACTGCAGCTCGCCCATCATGGACATCTCAAATTCCCTGCTCATGTCATCTGCAAATCTGGCAACAAGATCATGAGAAGAGCCACCAAAGATTATGTCATCCACGTATATCTGAACAATCAAAAGGTCATTCCCATGCTTAAGGAGAAACAGGGTCTTATCAACTGTGCACATCACAAACCCCTTACTCAGCAAAAACCCTCTCAACCTGCCATACCAAGCTCTAGGTGCCTGTTTCAACCCATAGAGCGCTCTCTGGAGTTTGTATACACGGTGTGGGTATTTCTCGCTCTCAAACCCCGGGGGTTGCCTCACATACACTTCTTCCTCTATCACCCCATTAAAGAAAGCACTCTTGACATCCATTTGGTACAACTTGAACCCTTTAGCCACGGCAAAGGCTAGAACGATCCTAATTGCCTCCAAACGGGCCACATGAGCAAATGTCTCCTCATAATCTATCCCCTCCTTCTGGTTGAACCCCTGCGCCACCAACCTCGACTTGTTTCTCACAACCATCCCATTCTCACCCTCTTTGTTCTTCCACACCCACTTGGTTCCTATGGGACGGCAATTTGGTGGTGGATCGACTAACACCCAGACTTGGTTTCTCTCAAAGTTCTCCAACTCCTCATGCATAGAATTCACCCAATTCTCGTCAGACAAAGTGTGTCGAATATCTTTGGGCTCAAACGACACGACAAAAGCAGAATGAGCGAAATGAGAAGTGTTCCTTGACCTCAATCGTGTAGTGCGTTCATGGATGTCACCTATGATCGTCGTCGGTGGGTGATCAATCTGTACCCGCCGCGGAGCCTCTCGCCTGGACACGATCTCCCCCTCAGCAACAACCTCCACTCGAACAGCCTCAGTCGTAGTGGGTGTAGGGGATGGACCATCCTCGATCGTCGTCGTAGTAGTGGAAGTAGCACGTACATGATCAGCCACGGGAGCATCACCTCCATCATCATCTTCATCTCCATCTCCATCATGCTCATCTTCAAAGATCCTCGCTCCAATCTCCTCGTCACCTGCACACTCAAAAGCAGAAGAGCTACATGGCTGTGTCTCATCAAAGGTAACCTCGCAAGTCTCCATGATTCAGTTAGTGTCAAGGTTGAGCACACGATATGCTCTAGAATGAATCGCATAACCAAGGAAAATACCATCCGAACATCTAGACTCAAACTTATCCAACTTGCCCTTCTTCAGAATGAAACACTTGCATCCAAAAGCTCTAAAGTGACTCACCTTAGGTTGTCGGCCATGCATCAACTCATAAGAGGTCTTCTTCCTAAAAGCACGAAGGAAGATGCGATTTGAGACATAGCAAGCGGTATTGACCGCCCCGGCCCAGAAACGCCTAGGAGTCCTATGCTCATCGAGCATCGTCCTGGCCATCTCACAAGGGGTCCGGTTCTTCCTCTCCACTACGCCATTCTGACAAGCGACGTATGGAGAAGAGTACTGATGATCAAGACCAAGATCACTGCAAAAGGCATCGAAATGAGAGTTTTTAAACTCTGTGCCATTGTCACTGCGTATAGCTTGAATGGCATCACCATGTCTCTCATTCTTCAACCTCAAGATCAAGTCTCGAACAAAGCCAAATGTCTCGCTCTTATCCTCCAAAAAGAAAGCCCAAGAGTACCTCGAAAAATCATCAACAACCACAAGAACATACCACTTCCCACCAGCAGAGCGAACACGAGCTGGCCCAACCAAATCCATGTGCAACAGCTCACAAGGTCGCTCGGTCATGACAGCAATCAGGGGGGCATGAGAAGCGGCAACCATTTTTCCATGCCGACAAGAAGCACAAATCAAATCCTTCTCGAATTTCAACTTAGGCAATCCTCGGACAAGATCAAGACCACTCAAGTGGGAAAGCAACTCAAAGCTCAAGTGTCCCAACCGCCTATGCCATTTCCAAAGCTTGACCGACACGTTGGCAACAAAGCATCGAGGAGGACCAACAGACTGGGAAAAATCGGCACGAAAGATTTGACCCTAGGGGACGATCGTACAGACAAGATCGCCTCGAGAATCAATCACACGAGAAGCGCCCGACTTAAAACGAACCTCAAAACCTTCGTCCAGTAACTGAGATACTAACAACAGGTTAAAACCAAGTGACTTGACCAGGGCCACACTTCTTAAGGTCACCTTGCTACTCACCTTCACCATACCTTCAGCAAGCACTCGTCCTCTCCCATTATCCCCGAAAGTGATGTACTCCCTCGTACTCACCGGGGTGAGGCTGGAGAACCACCCACGATCTGCGGTCATGTGTCGTGAGCAACCAGAGTCGATCAACCAAAAGTCCTCCAAGCCTCCCACCTACAATCAAAAACAAGAACGAGAATGAGCAAGCGACTCAACACTGGGGTTAGTTCCAAAAGAGTCAAACCAGTGTCGAGCCATTTGCTCAAAAGAAGGGTTAGCAAAGTCCATCCTACCGAAACCTCTAGGCGGAGCCCTCTCACGCCTACCACCAAAGGACCTGTCACGTCTCACTGGAGGAGTACGCGCACCACGAGGGGGAAAACGTGGCCCGTAGTCCATCTGAGACCCAAAGCTCTGATCGTGCCTCCCAAACTCGTAATAGTCACGAGAAGGAGCACGTCGAGCCAACTCACCACGCCCAAACCCAACACGCCTATCTCTCTGAGGAAACACACCTCCACCTCCACCTCCTCGAGTGGGAACTGTACACACATACACCTCCACCTCCACCTCCACGAGTGGGAACTGTCCTCACAAATACATCACCCCTAGGTAGAGGCCCTCTACGAGGCTCAGGCACACCACGAGAAAGGTGGTACCTGTCCTTGTTTGCCATCTCCCTAGCAAACCTCTCATCTCTCTTCCTCCGGAAGCAGAACTCATCTTATGTCCATCCCTCCCACAATACTCACAGTGGAAGCAGATTGGCTATGGCTTAGGCGGTGGCTTTTCTCTGGTTTTCTCAACACCTTTCTCTCCTGACTTCCCATCCAAAACACTCCCCTGGGTGCTCACAAACTTGATGGGTTTTTGGTAGTTCTCAGCTTTGTGGGGGAACACTGGTGGATCTGGTGTTGTGTCTAGCTTGTTTCTGAGGTGGTTTGGCTTGGGTGCGAATTTGTTCATTGGTGTGGTATGTGGTGGAATGGGAATCTCTCCAGCTTTCTCTTCTCCCTCACCACTCTTCTCACCACACTTGTCAGCCCCCAACGCCTGACCATCAAACCTCTTAAACTGAGCCAACATCAAGCTCAATTGTGGCTCATGCCCAGACAACCACCCCATCATTTTTCTCAGTTCATCATTTTCATCCTACAGACAATCAACATAGTGTGCAAGTTCCATGTTTTTCAAAGCATGCATTTCACAGGTTGAATATGATGTAGGAAGAGGAGCTTTCAATGCCACCTCAAGAGAAACAATTCTAGTGTGAGACTCATCTAGCCTAGCATGCAAAACAGGACATGAGATACAAGCACCTAATAAAGCTGGCCTAGACTTCAATTCATCACACTCAATCCTAATCACATCTAGTTCCTCCAAAGTAGAGGCATGCTTGTCCTTGAGAGCAGTCAAATCAGCAAGAAAAACTGAGCAATCACCACAGTCAATTTCATCAGACAACACAGGAGTAGATTTCAAAGAGCCTATCTCATTTCTAGCATCCACAAGCGAGGATTCAGGCTTGGCTATCTTATCCTTAGCATCACCCAACAAAGACCTGAATTCCCTCTTCTCCTTGTTGGTCTTTCTAAGCACATCATCACGGTTATCAAGCAACTCATTGAGCCTAGCATTCTCCTCTAGCAAGAAGTTGGGATCTTGTCGTACCTCTTCATCAGAGTCAGAGTTCGAATCCGAGCTGTGCTTCCCACCCTTCTTGGAGTGCACCATGCCGCAAAAGACTCCTTGTGCGACGAAGCTTAGGCCAGTGAAGTTCTTGCCCGTGTGCCGCTTGTCCTTGCGTTTCTCTTGCTCTTCCTCGCTGCTCGAGTCGGAAGAAACATCGCTTGATGTCGAGTCGATGTCGCTCACTCCGGCCACCATCGCTCGAGCAGTCTTCTTCTTGTAGCCGCCACCCTTCCTGTGCCTTCTCTCGCCCTTGTCCTTGTGCTTGTCCTTGTAGTCGTTTCGGGAGCGGTGCTTGTTGTAGTCGTGCTTGGGCTTGCCCTTGTAGTCGTTCTCGATCTCCATGGCTTCAGGGCATTCGGCGATGAAGTGCCCGTGCTTTCCGCACCGATAGCACATCCCCGAGCTCCGCCTTGCATTCTTGCGGTTCTCGTACATCCGTCCAAACCTCTTACTCAATAAGGCGAGACCAATCCTCGCTCAGCACCTCAAAGTCCTCATCTGGAAAGGACACAAGACAAGACAAAGAGAAACCACCGGTGTTAGCGTTAGACCTTGACCCGGAGACAAGAGCCAAACTATGAGGATCAGTGGGGCTCTCGCTCTTGGCTCTCAAGCCACGATCAACCTCTGAAGTCCTGAGCTTGGAAAATAGCTCATCCAGTGTCAGCGTATCATACACGCTCGACTCCTCAATGGTCTCGACCTTGGCACTCCACACAGACCTATCCAGGGCATGCAAAAGCTTGATAGCTTGATCATGGTACGTGTATGGGAGCACTGTCACATTGGCCCTCATATTGTTGACTATGCTAGTGAAGCGCTGGAACATCGCATCGGTTGACTTGCCGGGGAGATGGGTGAAGTTCTCGTACTCTCTCCGGTAAGTAGAAAACAAACGGGCTTGCACTTGGGCATTGCCAACATGAACATTTCTCAACTTGAGCCAAATCTTTCCGGCCACATTCTCTCCATACACTCGCTCGAACTTCGAGGCACAAAGAGCACGGAACAAGTAATCAACGGCCTTGCTGTTGGCCTCAAACATGTCCCGCGATCCTAGAAGTAGAAAACTATCTGGAATGACATATTGATCATTTTGAGTGACCTCCCAGATAAGAGTTCCCTTCCCTCGCAAAAACGCACCCATGCGCCTCTCCCACATCGGGTAATTCTTACCATCAAAGTGCGGAGGACCCGACCCCTTGCCATAATCGCCCATCTTTGGATCTTAGACTGGTTAGAATCAAGAAGATCTGTAACCGGCTCTGATACCAATTGAAGGACCGAATAGGGCGACCAGAGAGGGGGAGTGAATGGGAGCCGATAAAAATTCTTCCCGAAGGTCGAACTCGGCCTATACCCCGATTGCCACTCCAAAAGCTCGCGCACACAAAGGATGCTCCAAACAAGGCACACACAAGCCTACAAGAACAAGAGACAAGCCTAGGAGCAAAGAGCGGAAGCAACTGGACAAGAATCAAAGCACTTGGCACAATCTGGAAACGCTAGGCGTGGACTGTCCGTGCAGTACGGGCGGACTGTCCGCTAGGGTACGACAGATTGTCCGTGAGTACGGCTCGGACTGTCCGAAATAAGCACCAGAGCTACCAGAGACAAACCCAGAAATATGGACTGTCTGGCTAGGCCTTGCGGACTGTCCGCTAGTGTCGCGGACTGTCTGTGAGGGCAGCACGGACCGTCCGTCCAGCTCGCTGGAAATCACAGACAAAACCCCAGACAAGACTTCACCACGCGGACCGTCCGTGATCGACACGCGGACTGTCCGCAAACCACTTGCAACAAAACCCTAGGGCCACGACAGATCGAAATGCGAGTTCGCAAGAACAGACGACGAACACACGACGAACCCTAACGCGCGGACTGTCCGCGGGGTCCTTGCGGACTGTCCGCTAGCCCCGGACAGAGCTGCTCGAGCTCGAGCTCACGAAGTCAACGCTCCAAATCCATCACTGGATCTCCCAAACGCCAAAAACTCTTGAGATAAGATTTGGGGGAGATGATAAGTAGCACAAGAGGAAGCTATGCCCCAAAAATCTCGACCTCTAAGCCACTAAATCGCCAGGAATCGCGGATCACACGAACTCCACCAAGAACACGAACTCCGGCCAAACAACTCACAAATTGAAGGCTCTCCACGGCGTTTGAGGAGTCAAGATCACACACAAAGATGCGTAAGGCATCCACCCATGATCTCCTCAAAGAAATCCGAAGGAAAACGCCCTCAAATCCCCGAATCGAGCGAAGAACGAAACTCCCCAAAAATAGCCCTGAAAATGACACGAAAATCACAAAGGACTAGGAGATCACCGCAACGCCGAATGCTTCCATACATCTAGAGGTCAGAGTCTATACAAGAATCTAGCCTAAGGAATACAGAGGGAAAAGAAGCAGTTCAGAGCAATCTACCGGGGGAGGAAGCCCTAGAGTCCAAGAGAGAGAGAGAGAGATGCCATCCACCTCTCCGCTATTTATACGAAGTCCATCGGAGGGAGGTACATGACCACGCTACCCCTACTACTTGAAATGAAGATACAACCCCTTAGGGGCATTTTGGTCAAGTCTTCATCGGACGGACACGCTTCCACCGCGGCTTCGCTTCACATCGACGCAAACCCTGCGATCACGCCACGTGCCCTCCACCTCGAAGCTTCCCGAAGCTCCCAGATCACCGTCTCCGTCGCCTCGAGCCTCCGGACTTGGTTTTGAGGCCCAAACCAAGAAACCGTCCAGCGAATGGTTTTGTGGGCAAACCACCAAACCCCGCGTGCAAGCTTCGGACTTCATTCGCTACCTTGGACCGGCCCATGTTCACGACTTCAGCTCACTAGTCTTGCACTGCACGGCTCGCACTTGACCCCATCGGCCATCAGGTCCATAGAACTAAGCCTACTTGCCTCTGCATCACCCGGAGGCCGCCACGGCTAAGGCCTTTCGCGCTTGTTCTTCACCTGCACCGATACGAGTCAAGCCACAACCTGTACCTGCACACTTGGCCAAGCATCAATCCACACAACATTGTCAATCACTCATCACTAAGGAGCGACCCTCCACTAGTCCTCGGACACACCTAGTCCTCAGACGATGGATTATGAAGAAGAGCAAGAGGAGCAAGCCGAGCCACAAGCCGCGGAGGAGGTCATCGATGACACCCCTACCTCAGCTTGCAGGGCGCTCGAGAGAAGCAAGCCTATGCTCTCCCAAACGACTGAGTCTTCGCTCACACCCGAGACTTCGACCCGGCTCTCATGGAGAAAACAGGTATGAATCTCGAGTTCGCTTCCATTTGGCATGCTCTTGGTTGGGAGGAGTTTGCACCGGTTACAGAGCTTGGCTCTTGGCCCCTCACCATCCAATTTCTTTGCTTTCTTACCGAGATTCCGGATGGCATTCGATTTCGTCTTTTTGGGACTGATTATCGTGTTTCTTAGAAGGAACTTAGTCGTCTTCTTGGTTTTAGTCCTCGTTGTGCCGTTTCTTTGAAGCGGGCTTGTGAGGGTTTTGTTCGAGACTCTTTCTGGTCAGACATCTCTGGTCTTGTTTACAGTGGCAAGTTTGTATCTCGGTGCAATGATATTGTGCATCCCACTCTCCGTCTGTGGCACAAGTGGCTCGCCATTACTCTCTTTCCACGAAAGGATGTTCGGCCCGTGCGCAGCAATGAGATGATGCTATTATACGCCGCTGTTAACCAGATCAATGTCTCTCCTGTTAAAGCTAAGATTCGGCAGTGGTTGATGAATTTCAAGATGATAGGTCCTATTGAGTGCACGTCTTTGGTGACTCGTATTGCTCTCAGACTCGGGGTTCTTAGCGGGAATTCCGTACCCTTCACCGGGACACCCCGAGTTCTCATTGATGAGGCATACTTGATACAAGGGCATATACTCAAGAGGGGCCCAAATGATTCTTTGACTTTCTTCTTTCCAGGTTATGCAAATCAAATCCTGTTACCTAACCCGGGGTTTGGATTGTATAACTCAGAGTCACTAACCATTCCCCTTGTTACACAAGAGGAAAGCCGTCGTACTAGTGTTTCAGGCAGGTCCACCAGAAGCGCGGCAAAGAGAGCACACATGCAGTAGCAGCAGCAGTCACAGCCACCACCACCACCACAGCCTCAGCCACAGCCTGCTACGCCACCTGTGGCAGGAGGGGCCCCTGCGGGGTACATGTCCGGGGTTACCCCTGGATATGCACCTGGTTGGGACCAGCCCACCTACCACCTGAGTGCAAGTGGCACGGCTTGGGCAGGTACGAGCAGTGCTCAGTGGGCTACACATGCTAGTTCCAGCTCCGGTGGACCACCTCTGTCTTCATCCTTCCGGCGGCACTCCTCAGCCTCTGCACGCGATGCTCAGCTCGCGCAGCAAATGGGAGAGCTCACCATCCAGGTCACGGGATTGGAGGAGACGCTGAACACCCACGTCGAGTCTACCTCAGCGTGGCAGCGTCAGGGTGGTGAAAGGATCGAAGCCATGGAGCAGAACCAGCAGCGATACATGGAGGAGTAGAGGGCTTACTACGCGAGTCAGGGATTCTTCTTCCCTCCTCCACAGTGAGCCTGAAGCTAGCTTGGGGGAGGACCCCCATCCTAAGGTAACTAGTATCTTCCTTTGTTTTCAAAATATCTTATAAATGAAAATCCAAAAAAATTTTGCAAAAATAAAAAAGATCAAAAACATTTATTTGCTTTCATCATCGTTTGCTTAGTTTGCTTTGATATGCATAGTAAGAACGTTTTGCCTCTATGGTTGAAATGATGAATAATTGCTCTATTTATTCTTCTTGTATGTCTTGCATACAACTTTGTATCCTACCTAAGTTTTGAGTTTGTTGGCTTGTATGTTCAAACCTTAGCTTGAAAACTGTGGGTAGCAAAAAGCATGATCCTTGCCTAAGTTGTTGTTAGACATGATATGGTATAATAGAGTGCTATGATCTTGTGCTTAGTGATGCTTGACATCCGAAGTTTTCCTTTTGAAAAAAAAAAATCAAAACATGATGAGTTTCTCAATGATGAGAATTTCCCCATCCAAGGCCACATGTAGATTCTAGTTCTTAGCCTCCACATATGCAGCTTGTTCTCTCATTGAGCTTTGTCAAATTGTTGTTACCCTTGTTAGAACTCATACTCCCCTGATCAAGATCACGTACACATTCATGCTAAACTTCTACTCTGGAAGTTAGCATTCATCATTTGCTCCATATTGCTTATGCATCCTTCCACAAATAGAAACTCTGTGTATCTTTGTATCATTCATCCCTCTCCAAATATCTTCAATAGAGACAAAGGGCTAGCTAAAAAAAAGAGAAAGAAAAAGAAAAGCATGCTCAAAAGCATGGCAAAAATAAATAAAGAGAGCTAGCCCAAGTCTCGAAAATTTCAAAAGGAGAAAAAAAGGGATTGATATGTGCAAGAGAAAGAGTTCCACCATATAGATGGTAATAACTAGTACCTACTCCGGGGCTAGTGTCCACCTTACCATCAATCCTTCATTTCCTCATATAAAGCATGGTAATATCTAGCACCCATTTCCGGGCCTAGTATCCACCTTGCCATGCTCATATCCATCACACACATATGCACATCTTGATCAGGATGTATGTTTGTTTCTTCCAAGGATCCGGTCTTTGACTTAGCAATATATGAGAGACAAGTATGCCACATCTTCCCTACCTACAACTCCACATAAAGCCTATTAGGAGTAGGATGTGAAGAAAGGCAACATTGATGCCTTGGTGAGGAACCATACACTTTTGAGCGATCCGAGAGTATCATTTGAGGAACTCTGATTTTCTTTTGAAAAATTTGCAAAACCTCTGGATTGATAGCTGATCAAGGTATGAGTGATTATGCATATTCTATATAACCATTCCGTCTCTCAACCGCCCAAGGCAGGTGAAGCTATATGCCCCACGTTATCAGGTGAAAGGTAAGAATATTGCCAACTTGTTCAACCCTTGGTAGAATACCTTGCTGTATGTTTGCCATAAGTTGAGAATACAACACTGTAGCAACTCCTGATCAATCAACCTAAGTTTCTAATGTCTTGCTTCGAGAAGAGCAAGAGGTTAGGTTGGGGGAGTTTGTTGACGGTTGAAATTCACCACTTTCAACCCTCAATATTCTCACATAAATGGAGGCATATGCATTATTTACTAGCATTTTGGTTTGAATAATGTATTTCCACCTTCTATGAAGAAACCATGCCAACTCAGCTGAGGAGGTGGCTGCCGCTAAGGGAAACATGGCATTCCACGTCATCGATCCAGGGGAGGCACTCACCGACGAATCAGAGGACGCCACATGGACTTCACATGGATCAAAGGGCCCACCTCAGATACCAAATCAAGCCATGCACCGAGGGTGGATCAGAGGGCCTACAGGGCAGCCACCTAGAGGAAAACCACCAGGTGGGGCCACCCTAGAGGGCCAGCCAATCCTAGGATCGGCCGAACCGACCTAGGGGCGCCCATCTGGTCCCTACACGTGGCACTCGCTCATTGGTTACTTGCTGCATCCAGGGGTGTTTTGGAGCACTTTGAGCCTCCGAGCAAGCCTGGTCCTTGCCTATAAATAGAAGGGGAGAGGCTCCCATTTCCCACACACCACTCTCTCATTCTCCTCTCACTTTTAGTTTCCTAGGCTAGGGGGTAGGCTAGAGTAGCTCTTATTCAGGTTCCAAGTCTTCTTTGGAGTCTAGGTATGAGTTCTCTTTTATCTTTATTTCATTGTATGACTTTGATCTACTTCAGTTATTCAGCTATTTCATATAAAGTCATGGTAGATCATATGCTTGATATGTTCTTGAGTTCATCCTTTATTCATCATTTAGAGGCTTGTGTTCTTCTTGAACACTACCTTTTGATCCACTTGAAGGGTGATGAACTCACTCCTTATGTGTTTGTTCATAAGTTAGAGCCTCGTGTTCTTCACGAACACGACCCTTTGATCTTATTGACTAGACATAAGAGAGTTCGTATATGTTTGTATGTCTAGCCTTAGTTGATCTTGTTAGATGGCATGAGAGTGTTGCATGAGGTCTGTGCTCAAGCTACGGTACTCGGTCAAGTTGACCAGGTCTTCTGGTGGTTCTCACCCTGGGTCACAATAGCCCGGGTTGGGTGGAGTCTAGCAGCAACGTAGGCATGGTGCCTGGGTTGTCTAGCTACGATAGTTATGAGCATACCCCCCGTAACGATAGAGGTAGGTCCGTAGGTAGTGACAGCCCTGTTGGATCCTTGAGCAATCCTCCGCGCTGGGGTACCTGCTGTAGGAGTCTAAAGTCTAGTTTCGCAGAGTGCTGGTCGTCGTGGGCTAGCTCCCCGTTTGTACCTGGGTGCTGAATCTTATCTCTCTCATGCAATGCTCATGCCTATCTCCTGTATCTTCTAGCTTTGTATGTTTAGTACATTAGAACCTAGAGCTAACTCGTATGTCCCCCCTAAGCCGTCGTGTGCTAGAGTAGAGGTAGATCTGAGTGTGTGTGTCACACTACCCTTATATCTTTTATCTTACCCCTGTCTTTGAGTGTGTTCTTTCCTATATATTTCTCTTAGTTTACATTCAGAGCAAAAGCATAAGTCTAAGATATCCGCCATTGCCTTCCACGGATACGATACCCTTGGAATATTCTCCTTCCTTAGGGAAATGCTATAATGGTTTATCTGTGCGCTTGCGGATTCGTTCATGATCGTTTAGATTAACCTTTGGCAAGTCTTGATGTTCACGCTAACCCGGCGTCATTAGTTGTGACATTGAGAGGTGCCTACAAGGCGTTTCTTGGTGTTGTCACTAAGGATGGATCCCAGATCTGTTCTTAAGATGACAGCACTACGAAACGCCAACAGCAAGTTGTCTCTCTGTGCTTACATGATGTAGAGCAATATCTCCCTGTTGACGGTTCAATAACGTGCCAAGGTTTACCGCAAGCTTACGGATCATGTAGTACCTTTTTCCCTCGAGTATCACCCAAGGTATCGAATCCGTGGAACTGTGTGTAACGCAAGACTCAATCTAATAACCGAGAAACACTTAATTCTTTAAGAGGTTTCGAATGCATCTAATCTACTAAGATCAAAAGAGGTAGCAAGAGAAAGCATTAAGGTACCGATCTAGAGGGATCTAGATCGTGTTTATGTCGTCGTTCCGAGCAAGATAGAAGAGAGTAAAACGAATCTCATTGAAAGCATCTTTAAACCTTGACCTTCGGTCAAACCCCCTAAGTTGCCCTGTCGTACTCGGTGTCAACATCCTATCATGATGTTCCCCTTTCTTTGCAGTCGAATCTTAGAGCACACTCACAAGGAGTGCGTTGAACTACTTGGTAGATCGGGTATGCACCTCTAGCCACCGCGGCTACAAGAACATCCCATGCAATCTATCTCGAGAATAGATTGAGGAAGAAAACACCCAAGCAAGAACAAGAATTGCAAACAAAGGTACTCGATCGCTAGGAATCGGATCCATTAAAACTCCATCAAAAGTATGTATACATGAATAAGATCCAACCGGGATCCTACCTTGATCTTGATTCACGCCTCCGAAACTCCGACGTGGTCTTCCTTGCAAGGTTCCCACACCGGCTAGGCAAACCCTAGACGACTAACACGACCCTCCTCTCCGGGGTGGTGTCCCTCAAGCTCCTCTGCTCCTCGGGGCGAATGACGAATGGCTTCATCGTTGCAACTTCGCACGGGGGCTATAAATAGCCCGAACATCATCTAGGTCAAAGGGGGCGGCGAACCGACCCTGGCATGGGCCTGGCTGGCTGGGCTGGGCCGACCGGCCCAGGGCCTCCTCGGCCTGGTTCGTCACCGGTTTTCTTCGTGAAGCTTCTCGTGACTTCCTGAGTTTGTGCCGAGTTGTACGTGGGTCCTTGACGTCATTTTCCTCGCGGTTTAGATAAGGGTGCTTTGCGTATGAACTCCTGCATCTTTCATCTAGGTCCTCAGCATTTCTTGGCTTCATGCTTTAGTCCTTAGTTCATTTGGTGTCATGTTCATCTTATATCTTGACTTGTCCCAGGGTCCGTGATCACCTTGTAAATCCCTTGATGAACTTTACCCGGAAGTCCTCATTTAAGCTCTTGATTCCTGTGTAAATAATAAACTCCAAAAACCATGCGCGAGTGCGAACATAACATATAATGGAGGTTAGGATTGTTAGTGTGAATATGAAATTAATACCAACATAGAAGGTAAACAAGTGGCTAGGTTGACGGAAATCGACCGCCAACACCCTTAGCCTCATGATCCCTTAAGAAATGATGTCGAATATCTATGTGCTTTGTTCTAAAGTGTTGCACCAGATTGTTTGCTAGCTTGGTGGCACTCTCATTGTCACACAAGAGTGGAATCTTACTAAACTAACAACCGTAATCACTCAACGTTTGCTTCATCCACAAAAGTTGTGCACAACAAGCACCGGTCACAACATACTCGTCTTCGGCCGTGGATAAAGCAACTGAATTTTGTTTTTTAGAACTCCATGACACCAAAGACCTACCAAGAAATTGGCAAGTCCTCGTTGTGCTCTTTCGATCTACTTTGCAACCGGCATAGTCCGAATTAGAACAGCCAAGTAAATCAAAAGTGGAGCCCTTGGGATACCATAAGCCTAGGTTAGGAGTGTGAACCAAATATCTAAAGATCCTCTTAATAGCCATTAGATGACACTCCTTAGGATTAGCTTGAAATCTTGCACACATGCACACACTAAGCATTATATCGGGCCTAGATGCACAAAGGTAAAGGAGGGAGCTAATCATGGAGCGAAATACCTTTTGGTCGACCGACTTCCCTTCTTCATTGAGATCAAGATGTCCATTTAATGCCATGGGAGTCTTGATGGGCTTGGAATCAGCTATGTCAAACCTCTTAAGCATATCCTTCACATACTTGGTTTGACACAAGAAAGTCTCTTCCTTCAATTGCTTGATTTGAAACCCAAGGAAGAACTTCAATTCACCCATCATAGACATCTCGAACCTCTTGGTCATGATCTTACTAAACTCTTCACAAAACTTGTCATTAGTAGAGCCAAAGATAATGTCATCAACATAAATTTGACAAACAAAGATATATTTTCCCGTTCTTTGAATGAAGAGAGTACAATCGGTTTTGCCTATCTCAAAGCCATTCTTGAGAATAAAATCCTTAAGGCATTCATACCATGCTCTAGGAGCTTGCTTGAGCCCATAGAGCGCCTTATGGAGCTTGTACACATGGTTGGGGAAGTTTGGAGCTTCAAAGCCCGGTGGTTGATCAACATAAACTTCTTCTTGGAGAGGTCCATTCAAGAATGCGCTCTTCACATCCATTTGTTGAAGCTTGAAGTCGTGATGGGTAGCATAGGCCAAGAGTATATGAATTGACTCAAGCCTTGCTATCGAAGCATAAGTCTCTCCAAAGTCCAAACCTTCAACTTGAGTATAACCTTTGCCCACGAGCCTTGCCTTGTTCTTTGTGATGACACCAAATTCATCTTGCTTGTTCCTAAAAACTCATTTGGTGCTGATCACATTTTGCTTGGGTCTTGACACCAACTCCCAAACTTCATTCCTCTTGAAGTTGTTCAACTCTTCCTCCATAGCAATAATCCAATCCGGGTCCTCAAGAGCTTATTCTACACTAAGAGGTTCCAAAGAGGAAACAAACGAGTAAAACGCACAAAAGTTTGATAATCTTGAGCGAGTTGTTACCCCTCTTTGGATGCTCCCAAGGATGTTGTCAGCAGGGTGATCCTGTTGAACCATTTGATGAACTCTTGGATGTGATGCTTGAGATTGACGTTGAATAGGTCCATCATCATCATCATCTTCAACTTGAGGTGCTTGTTCATGAGCTTCACCACATTGTTCTTCCCTTTGATTAAAGCCACTTCCATGATCGTCACCATGAGCTTGACTTTCATCTTGATGAACTCGAGAACTAGGTGGTTACACTCTTGTTGATGATGGTGGATCTTGGTTGCTTGTGTCAACCGGAGCTTGAACTTGAACTTCCCGAGGCATCACTTCACCGGTGCCCATTCTAAGGATGGATACACTTGGAGGTTCTTCATCATCTACAAGGTTTTCACTAACTTGCTCTCCTTGAGAGCTGTTGGATTCATCAAATTTCACGTCTACCGTGGTCTCAACACAACCGGTGGTCTTGTTGAAAACACGATAGGCATGTTCGTTAGTTCCATAACCAATGAGAAAACCTTCATCAACCTTGGATGCAAACTTTGAGGCTTTGGGTTTCTTGTTAAGTATGAAACACTTACACCCAAAGACCCTAAAGTAGTGCACACTAGGTTTCTTACCGGTGATGATCTCGTAGGGAGTCTTGTTCAATGTAACACCCTAAAATTCCATCACTAATATACCTTAAGTAATATAGTGTTTTTAGGTTTAGCCTTAAGTACTTAATTAAATTGCTAATTAATTAAGGCTCTAAAGTATTTGAATTTAATTTAAATAGTTTAGAAGCATCAAGTGCTTGTGCATCATGGTTTGCAATGCATGGTGTTTATGTTTGATGGTGTGAAGTTTTAAAAGTTTTTAAAAATAATTTGGAAACTTGAAAAAGGTTTGAAGTGTTTAAAGTTCGAAAACATTTGAAATAAAAGATTTGAAAAAAAAGAAAGAAGACAAACCCCAAAACCCCTTCTCCCTCTCCCTTTCGGTCCAACCCCGCATGCGGCCCACCTTCCCTCCGCCGGCCCTCTTTCCTTTTCGGCCCGGCGCCATCCCCCGACACACTTCCCTTTCCCCTCTCCTTCTCCCACTGCCCGGCGGGCCCCGTGCGTCAGCTCTTTTCCCTTCCTCACGCCCCTCCCCTGCTTCGCCACCGTAATCACCGCCGCCCGCTCCCGCGCCCTCCCGCCTTCCCCTTCCTCTCAAGTGCTGCATTAAGGAGCTGTTAAGCCTGCAATTCTCGCCGCCATCACTCTCCCCCCTTCCGTTTCTTCTTCAACTGGTCGCCCTTAACTTCTCTGTTGAGCGCCGGCCATTGATGGCAATTTTCACCGCCGGAGCACCTCCCGCTTCCCCTTCCCCTCTCTTGCTCTATAAAAGCCGAGCACGAGCTCCCGCATTACCCTTTTGCTCAGACGCGCCCCCACATTTCCCCTCCACTCTTGTGCAGCGCCGCCGCTCGGAAATCCCCTGCGCCGCCGTGCCATTGCCGCCACCAAAGCTTTCCATCGCCGGTGATGGGTCCCTCTCTCCTTTCTCCCTTTCCTGTGTTGCGCCTGTTGCTCATCGAGCTCTTCTTGCTCCAGGTCCCCGCCCTCGTCATCTAACGGTGCTGCGCCCCTGTTTCTTCCTCGGAGCCGCCGCCGAGGAACTCTGCCACCGCTTCGTCCCCGCCGTCCATCTCCTCGGCTGTAGCTTCACTGCAAGGTCAGAAGGCCACCGCTCCTTGTTTTCCCTTTGGCCCATGCACCTGGTTACGTCGCCGCGGTACGCAGTGGCTGCCGGCCGCCTCGCCGGCCATGGCGTCCTTGCCACCGGCCGGGTCGCCCCCCTATATCCACAGTTGAGTTCGCCATCGCCTTGGCGACGCGTTGAGCCGCTTAGCGTGCCAAACCAGGGCCTGAGGTGCGATCTCGCACGTCGCCGCCACACACCGGCAAGCCACCGTCCGCCTCCGGCCACGGCATCTCACCGCTGTCGCCTGAGACGTCTCCCTGACCCCCTGATCTTTTGCGCGTGCTCCTCAGCTTCGCATAGCAACCCCCTGCGCTCGAAACGGTGCCCGGGAACACTATGATTTAATTGGAACATGGTGAACCACCCAAGAAAATAGTGCAACCACAATGGCATATGGCTCTGCCCTTAGCCAATTAATTAGGCGTGTGAATTATCTAACAACCTTACCCGAAAGGGGCACAGGGGGCCGGAGTTGAAGGGGTATAGCCCGGTTTCTTTGGAGTAGTAGCCTTGGCTAAGGTGCTGACCACTAGGGAGGGTTATGGTCCGCTCTGCTGCTGTAACTGTCGTAGGTTGTTGGTCTTTTGCATTACCTTTGTAAAGGCTTCGTAGTGGACCCCTAGCCACTCACCTTGGAAGTGTTTAAGGGTCTACCTAACCCGGGCAACATGGGGAACACGAGCTGTGGTAAAGTGTACAACCTCTGCAGAGTTAAAACTGATCGATCAGCCGTGCTCACGGTTAAGAGCGGCTTGGACCCTCACATGATAAGTGAACTTGAAGATGAATTTAAATCATGGTTTTCTTATGGTTTTGGGATAATGTTTCAAATGCTTAATTTTGGGGTTGGTATAAACTTACACTTAGTAAATAGGCTTGCTAATAAAAATTTGACCAACATTAAAATGCTAACCGCTATAAACCCCTAGCCTGTCCTTGACAGCCTTGCATACTTTCCCCCACTTGCTGAGCTCCAACCATAAGTGCGCTCACCCTTGCTTACCGCTATTCAGAGGAGAACAACGATGAGGAGTACTTCAGCGACTTCGAGGAGTTCTGAGGCATGCGATCCCCCAGTCATGTGCCTATGGAAGCTGAAGACGAAGTTGTTCGTCTAGTTACCGTTTGTTCGTTCTATTGGACCTTCGAGTCCATCGTGTGAGTGTAATAAAAGGATAATGTAATGGTTCAACTCTTGTATATTTTGATTATTGTTTATGATATTACACTCTTTTGTCTACCATATGTGTGTAATTTGATCCTGGCGCACATATGAGATGCATTTGTTTTCTCTTTGGAAATCAGGAGTGACAAAGTGGTATCAGAGCAATAATGACTGTAGGACGCAGCCTTAAGATAGAAATGGTCGAAAATTAAGGATTCATGATCTAGAAAGCCATGTCATCTTTCAAAATTTACTTATTTATGCATAAAAACTAATTTATTCAGTTTTCCTTTATTAAATGCTATCATTTTGTTTTATCTATGCTGAGTCTCCTTTTTATTTATCAGATGGCCAGGACCAAGAACACAGCACGCAAGAGCACCAGAGGTCGTGTCCCTACTGGTCAGCTGGCACCCCGCTACCCACTTGTTGAGCCAGTGGAGCAGCCTAAGATTCAGATGGAAAATTAGGTTGAGGAAGATCCAGATGAGAGGATTTTTGAGGATGATGCTGAGGATCACCGTGGGGAGCCACAGTTGTATGATGGCACCTACTTAGCTGTGGATGCTGATGGCGACATGGTGATACCCCCAGCTGCCCCTACCCCTGATGCTCCTCCGTCACTGCTAGCGGATCTTGTGCAGGATGCCCCCGCACAGGAGGCTGCTGGAGGGGACCTGGATGATTCCAGGGACGACGGCAGCGATGACAGCAGTGGAGATAGTAGCGGTGGTGAAGACGGTGATAATGATGAAGGCAGTGATGGCAACAACGAGAATGAAGATGGAGGAAGTCGAAATCGAAGGGCACGAGGATGACAGCAGTGCTGTGAATGATAATGAGGTGGATGACGACCCTTGCTTTCATGGAGCGACATACCACTACCACCATACCGTTGAAGATGAGGGACAGTTTGTTGTCCTACTGGAGGAGACCTTACAACACCTTGACTTCACGTGGAGGCCCCTCTACGTTACCAAGCATTACTCAGAGCCTGGTATGGAGGACTACTACACTACTGAGGTTCACATCCGTGTACCTCTTCGTGGAGGCATCAGGCACAGCATTCACTCTTCGCACTTCAGCTCGGCTCCCATGTCAGTGCAGGCTGCTTCAGTGAATGATGCAGCAAGGAGGGCTCTGTGGTCTATCAGCCACAGGTATCGAGAGCGGTTGCACGACTCCGACTTCTGCCACATCCTCAGCCGTCCGAGAGGCAGCGCAAACACCGTTGTTCCCGTGGGGAATAACAGGGATGGTCACATGGATATTTTGGCTCGTGTTTCTGCTACTCTAAACACGGACTTGGAGGGTACATACGACGAGGTGGATCGTCTCCACGAGCAGCTTCAGAGGGCTCAGGCTCGGATCGCTCAGCTTGAGGCGCAGGTTGCTGGGCGACGTCCTCCAGAGGAGGAAGCACCCTTCTGTCCTCTGGAGTCTCCGCCTCGCAAGAGGACTCACTACAGATCCAACGAGGCCACCACCAGCGTGCAGCAAGATTAGGAGATTAGGAGACCCACCTTTACTTTTGTTACCGATAGAGCGTTCCTATGAGAACGAGTCTTGTAATAATGGTTGTTGCATGCAAACATGTTAGTTTTGGTTCTTGTTTTGAGTTTGTTGTATTGCGGAGTGATGGCCACAATGAGACATGAACAAAAATCATTTAGTTAATGAAGGGTTGGGTTATCTTTATCTATGATGTTCCTTTATCAAGTTCGGATGATACAAAATCTGTTCACGCAGCTCTCTGACATAGCAATCAAGTTTGAATTTTATCTTGAGCTACAGAACTTCGTTTGATGTAAAACCAGTTGGGTTAGTTCATAAATTTTATGGGCAAATTCCTGGCAAAAATTCAGCAGTAAGGAATAAGTATTCGCGGAGTTATGAACAGAACTTTGGGGATATCAGAAACTGTAAAACTCTGTTGACACAGTGACCTTGTTTAAATTATATATCAAGTTATAGACCTCCAATTGATATGAAACCAGTTGGGTTGGCTTTGAAATTTCATACTACATATTCTGATAAATTTTCATAATTTTTGGACAACATCATTGGGAATTATACATGATTTATTGAGACTAACAGAATCTGTTCAAATTAAAAGTTCAAGCATCCTTATCCATTGAGTTTACTCTTCATGCATCACTATCATGTGCTTATCTGAAATATATTTCTCTAACAATCTGATGGTACAAACCAGGTCAGGAGGAGGTCAAGACGTTCCGCCAGTGATTCGTGCTCACATAGCCAATCAACAAGCTCAAGCACCACCACCTCCACCCCCACTACTTAACCAAATGGATCCTGTCATGCTGCAATTCCTTACCGCTCAAACCCAGCTACTGCAAAACCTCACTGCCACAGTCCAGAATCTACAAGCTCAACAAAACCAACCAGCACCACCTCCCCACCTCACCCACAGCTGAGGGACAAGCATAAGGAGTTTATGAGCCACAACCCTCCCACCTACTCCCACTCCACTGATCCGTTGGATGCCGATGACTGGCTAAAGACGGTTACCAAGAAGCTTGAGATCGTTAAATGCACCGACCGAGAGATGGTCCTTTATGCTGCAGGTAGACTGACAGGGCAAGCCAGTGATTGGTGGGATGCTTATTCGACTGCACATCCTGCTAGAAACAATATTACTTGGCAGGAGTTCCGGGATAACTTCCGTGCATATCACATTCCTTCGGGAGTGATAAAACTTAAGCAGAAGGAATTTCTTGCACTGAAGCAAGGAAATATGTCAGTCATAGAGTATCTCGACAAGTTTACACACTTGTCCCATTATGCTCCTGATGAAGTAAACACTGATCCCAAGAGGCAGGAAAGGTTCCTGGATGGCTTGATTGGGCCGCTTAACTATCAACTACAGAGCCATACATTCCCTGATTTCCAAACATGGCTCAATAAAGCTATTGGACTGGAGAGTAAGAGGAAGGAACCGGGTGAACAAAAACGCAAGTTCCAATCTCATGGGCAGTCCAGCAGTAACACCCGTCCCCGCTACAATTCACAGCAAGGCTCTTCCCAGTATCGTTCTGGTGGTCAAGGAGGGAAATATCCTCAGAACTTGCAGTTGCAGCGTTCATTTCAACCGCAGCGCTTCAACCCGCAGACACCACGAACTCCCACTCCTCAACAGAATCGCTCTAACAATGGTTCCGGAGCACCTGTCAGAAACACCACTCCTGTCCAGCCCAGTGGATGTTTTAAGTGTGGTGAGCTGGGACATTATGCCAACAATTGTCCCAAAAGAGTGATGCAGACTCCTTAGAAGGACAATGGCCAGAGGCCTGGTCAGTCATCGTCTCAGCCTCGTACTCCACAAGCTCCAAACAAGAGAGGCCAGCAAAACTTCATGCGTGGCAGAGTGAATCATGTATCAGTGGAGCAAGCCCAGAACAACTTCGGCGTTGTACTAGGTACGTTTCCCATCAATTCTATACCTGCTACAGTTTTATTTGATTCGGGAGCATCGCATTCATTCGTTACTGATCAATTTGTGGCAAAACATAACATACATATGAGTCCTATGAAGGCACCATTGATAGTTAGTTCCTCAGGTGGTGAAATGAGAACTGGTCATATATGCCCACAAGTGAATATTAATATCATGGGAGTAGACTTTCTGGCTAACCTAGTAGTCTTAAAGTCATGGGTAATAGATGTGATCTTAGGTATGGATTGGTTACAGAGTTGTGATGGAGTTATACAGTGCCGTAAGAAGTCAGTGCTATTAACCAGTCCGCAAGGAGAAAGAATTGAGTATGTGGGTACCCCCTCGTCCAATAGTGGCACCGTGAATTCAGCAAAAGGCAAAGCCTTGGAAGACATAAAAGTAGTAAATGAGTATCCCGATGTGTTTCCGGATGATTTACCAGGTATGCCACCTGATCGTGACATTAAATTCAGTATTGAACTTATACCTGGTACTGCTCCTATATCAAAAAGACCATATAGAATGGATGTTAAAGACTTAGCTGAACTAAAGAAACAAATAGAAGAATTACTCAGTAAAGGGTTTATCCGTCCTAGTTCTTCACCATGGGGAGCCCCCACTCTCTTCGTGGATAAAAAGGATGGATCTAGAAGGTTGTGTATAGATTATCGATCTCTTAATGAAGTCACCATCAAAAATAAATACCCTTTACCCCGGATCGAGGATTTGTTTGATCAAATGAGAGGAGCAAAAGTTTTCTCTAAGATAGATCTCCGATCGGGTTACCATCAGTTGAAGATTCGAATGGAGGATATTCCGAAGACGACATTCACGTCTAGGTATGGGTTGTATGAGTTCACTGTGATATCGTTTGGCTTGACCAATGCTCCAGCATACTTCATGTACTTGATGAACAAAGTGTTTATGGAGTATCTAGACAAGTTTGTCGTGGTATTTATTGATGACATTCTGGTGTTTTCTCGGAGTGAGGAAGAACATGAAGAACACTTGAGACTCATGTTGCAGAAGCTTCGGGAACATCAACTTTATGCCAAGTTTAGCAAGTGTGATTTCTGGTTAAGGGAGGTCTCTTTTCTCGGACACATTATCACTGATGGTGGGATTGCAGTGGATCCAAGTAAAGTCCAAGATGTGCTGAATTGGAGTCCGCCTAAGAATGTACCGGAGATCAGAAGTTTCCTTGGACTTGCAGGATACTATCGCAGATTTATCGAGGGATTTTCGAAGATTGTGAAACCTCTTATAACTTTACTAGAGAAGGGTAAAGAATTTAAGTGGGATGACAAGTGTCAAGCTAGTTTTGAAGAATTGAAGAAGAGATTGACCACGGCTCCTGTGTTGATAATGCTGGATATTCATAAAGGATTTGACGTGTATTGTGATGCTTCTCGACAAGGTCTAGGTTGTGTATTGATGCAGGAAGGAAAGGTCGTAGCTTATGCTTCAAGACAATTAAGGAAACATGAGCAGAATTATCCTACTCATGATCTCGAGCTAGCTGCAGTTGTGCATGCTCTCAAAATCTGGAGGCATTATATGATTGGAAATAAGTGTCATATTTTCACCGACCATAAGAGTCTGAAGTATATCTTTACACAGAAGGATCTTAAGCTAAGACAACGAAGATGGTTAGAATTAATCAAGGATTATGATCTGGATATTCAGTATCACCCTAGAAAAGCAAATGTTGTAGCAGACGTGTTAAGTCAGAAAAATCAGGCCAATATGCTAATAGTACGTTTGATGCCTCAGGAGTTATGTTGGGAAATGGCACAGCTTAATTTGGGAATTGTTGCTCAGAGTGAGAGCTTAACAATAGAGATTGAGTCGACACTTGAGCAGGAGATTAGAAAAGGGCAATTGGTAGATGAAAAGATTATGGAGTACAAGAAATTGATAAAGTTGGGAAAGGTTCCAGAATTTAGAGAAGACGAACAAGGAATAGTGTGGTTCAAGAATAGAATTTGTGTGCCCGAGATTAAAGAATTGTGTGAGACCATATTAAAGGAAGCACACGACTCAGCTTATTCTATTCATCCTGGAAGTACTAAGATGTACCAAGATTTAAAACAAAGGTATTAGTGGTACGGGATGAATAAGGACGTAGCAACTCACGTAGCTTTATGTGACACATGTCAGAGGGTAAAAGCAGAGTATCAAAGACCAGCAGGGTTACTTCAACCTTTGAAAATACCTAAGTGGAAATAGGAAGAGATTAGTATGGACTTCATTGTGGGTTTACCTCGTACACGTGATGGGTATGACTCTATATGGGTTATTGTGGATAGGTTAACCAAGGTTGCACATTTTATACTAGTGAAGACGACATACACTGGAGTCAAGTTAGCAGAGCTATACAACTCAAGAATAGTATGTTTACACGGAGTTCCGAAGAAGATAGTATCAGATCGAGGCACTCAATTCACCTCACATTTTTGGCAGAAGTTACATGAATCGATGGATACAAAGTTGAATTTTAGTTCGGCATATCACCCTCAAACAGATGGACAAATAGAAAGAACAAATCAGATTTTAGAAGATATGTTAAGAGCTTGTGCTTTGAAGCTTGGAGGTAGTTGGGACAAGAGTTTGCCTTATGCAGAGTTTGCTTATAATAACAGCTATCAGTCTAGCATTAAAATGGCACCTTTCGAAGCTTTGTACGGGAGAAAATGCAGAACACCTTTGTTCTGGAATCAGACTGGAGAAAGTCAGCTCTTTGGACCGGATAGCATAAGAGAAGTCGAAAAGCAAGTTGAGATAATTCGAGAAAATCTCAAAGCTGCACAGTCACGACAGAAGAGTTATGCTGATCCTCGTAGAAGAGAAGTGGTATTTGAAGTAGGTGATTATGCATATCTTAGAGTGTCACCTATCCGAGGTCTACGAAGGTTTAATGTCAAAGGGAAGTTGTCACCTCATTTTATTGGACCTTTTCGGATCTTGGAAAGGAGAGGAGAGGTAGCTTATCAGTTGGAATTGCCAGCACAGTTGTCGGGAGTTCATAATGTATTTCACGTGTCAAAATTAAAGAAGTGCACAAGTGAGATCAGAAAAGAACCAGTACAATTGGAAGATATTGAGATGGAAAAAGATTTGACTTATAAAGAATATCCTATCAAAATCTTGGATACCTCAGAAAGGGTTACTCAGAGCAAGGTTATCAAGATGTGTAAAGTGCAATGGAGTCATCATTCAGAGGAAGAGGCAACTTGGGAAAGAGAGGATGAAGTCATGGAAGATTTTCCTCAGCTGTTCTCTGATCCTTCTTAATCTCGGGACGAGATTCTCTTTAAGGGGGTAGGATTTGTAACACCCTAAAATTCCATCACTAATATACCTTAAGTAATATAGTGTTTTTAGGTTTAGCCTTAAGGACTTAATTAAATTGCTAATTAATTAAGGCTCTAAAGTATTTGAATTTAATTTAAATAGTTTAGAAGTAACAAGGGCTTGTGCATCATGGTTTGCAATGCATGGTGTTTATGTTTGATGGTGTGAAGTTTTAAATGTTTTTAAAAATAATTTGAAAACTTGAAAAAGGTTTGAAGTGTTTAAAGTTTGAAAAGATTTGAAATAAAAGATTTGAAAAAAAAAGAAAAAAGAAAAACCCCAAAACCCCTTCTCCCTCTCCCTTTCGGCCCAACCCCGCCTGCGGCCCACCTTCCCTCCGCCGGCCCTCTTTCCTTTTCGGCCCGACGCCCCCCGGCCCACTTCTCTTTCCCCTCTCCTTCTCTCACTGCCCGGCGGGCCCCGCGCGTCAACTCTTTCCCCTTCCTCACGCCCCTCCCCTGCTTCACCGCCGTCCGCTCCCGCGCCCTCCCGCCTTCCCCTTCCTCTCAAGTGCTGCGTTAAGGAGCTGTTAAGCCCGCAATTCTTGCCGCCATCACTCTCCCCCCCTTCCGTTTCTTCTCCAACTTGCCGCCCTTAACTTCTCTGTTGAGCGCCGGCCATTGATGGCAATTTCCGCCGCCGGAGCTCCTCCCGCTTCCCCTTCCCCTCTCTTTCTCTATAAAAGCCGAGCACGAGCTCCTGCATTACCCCTTTGCTCCGACGCGCCCCCACATTTCCCCTCCACTCTTGTGCAGCGCCGCCGCTCGGAAATCCCCTGCACCACCGTGCCATTGCCGCCACCGAAGCTTTCCGTCGCCGGTGATGGGTCCCTCTCTCCTTTCTCCCTCTCCTGTGTTACGCCTGTTGCTCATCGAGCTCTTCTTGCTCTAGGTCCCCGCCCTCTTTGCCTGACAGTGCTGCGCCCCTGTTTCTTCCCCGGAGCGCCGCCACCACCGAACTCCGCCACCGCTTCGTCCCCGCCGTCCATCTCCTCGGCCGTAGCTTCACTGCAAGGTGAGAAGGCTACCGCCCCTTCTTTTCCCTTTGGCCCGTGCGCCTAGTTACGTCGCCGCGGTACGCAGTGGCCACCGGCCGCCTCACCGGTAATGGCGTCCTTGCCGCCGGCCGGGTCGCCCCCCTATATCCACGGTTGAGTTCGCCGTCGCCTTGGCGACGTGTTGAGCCGCTTAGCGTGCCAAACCAGGGCCTGAGGTGTGATCTCGCACGTCGCCGCCACATGCCGGCGAGCCACCGTCTGCCGCCGGCCACAGCATCTCGCCGCCGTCGCCGGAGACGTTTCCCTGACCCCCTGATCTTGTGCGCGTGCTCCTCAGCTTTGCATAGCAATCGCCCGCGCTCGAAACGGTGCCCGGGAACCCTGTCCCGAGCCGCGCCGGCGAGCCCGCCGCCGCGTGCCGCCACCCTCCGGCGACCATCGCCGCCGCTCCCCGCTTGCGCATCACGAGGGCCATACGTTCTTGATCGAACGGCTCAGATCCAGCCAAGCCTCGGGTCAATCTTCAACATACCGGTGAACCAGAGTGATTTTGTTTAAGAGCCCCTGAACTTTTACCTTTTTGCAAGTCGGTCCTTCCACCTTCAAAGATCCTTACAATCAGGTCTTGTTTTTAACGATTTAGCCCCAGTCTTCTCTGGTTTTTAGCACCCGAGGTCCTTTTATACTCTTCTTCATGTTAGCCCTTCTGTTTTTATGTATAATTATATTTTAGGTCCCTGGTTTCTTTCAAATAAGCCCAAAGAGCCTAGTTTTCTTACAGAAAGGCCCCTGACTTTTGTTTTATTCATATCTTTCACGTTTTAACTCTGTTTTTCACTTATAATATATCAAAATGATCGTATCAGTGCGTAGAACCTTTTTATCAGTGTGTTTAAGTTTATAGGAATGTTTAGTGCACTGTTTTATTTATTTATTATATGCTCATGTTTGTGTGTAGATCTTGTGCCTGTTTCAACTGAGCAACCTCTCGGAGAAGATCAAAACGAACCTTTCTTTGAAGAAGAAGATTCCCAGTTTGTAGAGGAAGGCAAGTGGACTTCCCCCTCTGCATTTTCCTCTTTGTCCTAAATAACTGGATATTAAATAATATTTACTTTTATTTGTTGCTATGCATAAATTGATGGGAAAATCACCTTTTAAGGACATGACTAGCGCTTTACCCCTATCACCTTGAACAACCCCTTTTTAATAAATGTTTTGGGTAGATAATTGCTTAGTTGCTTTACATTGGGTTGGTTAAAAGTGGTTGTATGATAAAGACTTTCATGTTTAAATGATGATGGATTTGTTTAACACAAGAACACTATGATTTAATTGGAACATGGAGAACCACCCAACAAAACAGTGCAACTACAGTGGCATATGGCTCTGCCCTTAGCCAATTAATTAGGTGTGTGAATTATCTGACAACCTTTCCCGAAAGGGGCACAGCGGGCCGGAGTTGAAGGGGTATAGCCCAGTTCTTTTGGAGTAGCAGCCTTGGCTAAGGTGCTGACCACTAGGGAGGGTTATGGTCCGCTCCGCTGCTGTAACTGTCGTAGGTTGTTGGTCTTTTGCATTGCCTTTGTAAAGGCTTCGTAGTGGACCCCTAGCCACTCACCTTGGAAGTGTTTAAGGGTCTAGCTAACTTGGGCAAGATGGGGAACACGAGCTGTGGGTAAAGTGTACAACCTCTGCAGAGTTAAAACTGATCGATCAGCCGTGCTCACGGTTAAGAGCGGCTTGGACCCTCACATAATAAGTGAATTTGAAGATGAATTTAAATCATGGTTTTCTTATGGTTTTGGGATAATGTTTCAAATGCTTAATTTTGGGGTTGGTATAAACTTACACTTAGTAAATAGGCTTGCTAATAAAAATTTGACCAACATTAAAATGCTAACCGCTATAAACCCCTAGCCTGTTCTTGACAGCCTTGCATACTTTTCCCCCACTTACTGAGCTCCAACCATAAGTGTGCTCACCCTTGCTTACTGCTGTTCAGAGGAGAACAACAGTGAGGAGTACTTCAGCGACTTCGAGGAGTTCTGAGGCATGCGATCCCCCAGTCATGTGCTTGTGGAAGCTGAAGACGAAGTTGTTCGTCTAGTTACCGTTTGTTCATTCTATTGGACCTTCGAGTCCATCGTTTGAGTGTAATAAAAGGATAATGTAATGGTTCAACTCTTGTACGTTTTGATTACTGTTTATGATATTACACTCTTTTGTCTACCATGTGTGCGTAACTTGATTCTGGCGCACATATGAGATGCATTTGGTTTCTCTTTGGAAATCAGGTGTGACATTCAAGTACTTGTGTAGGTAGATGCGGTTGGCGGCATGGCACGCGGTGTTGATGGCATCCGCCCAAAATGAGTCTGGATCTTGTACTCATCAAGCATTGTTCTTGCCACTTCAATCAATGTACGATTCTTCCTCTCAACAACGCCATTTTGTTGAGGAGTGCATGGAGCGGAAATTTCATGCTTGATGCCTTCTTCATCAAGGAATTCTTCAACTTGAGTGTTTCTAAGCTCCGAGCTATTGTCACTTCTTATGTTCTTGACCTTTAGCTCGAACTCATTTTGAACTCTTCTTATGAACTTCTTGACCACTCCCTTTGCTTCACTTTTATCTTGCAAAAAGAATACCCAAGTGAAATGGGAAAAGTTATCAACAATTACTAAATCATATTTGTTACCACCGATGCTTATGTAGGCAATTGGTCCAAACAAGTCCATGTGTAGTAGCTTCAACGGTCTTGATGATGATAGGATGTTCTTGACGGGATGATGCGCTCCAACTTGCTTTCCCGCTTGACATACACTACATAACCTATCTTTCTCAAAAACAACATTTGTTAGTCCAAGGATGTGCTCGTCCTTTTGAAGTTTGGCCAAGTTCCTCATACCAACATGGGCTAGTCGGCGATGCCATAGCCAACCCATGTCGGATTTTGCCACTAAGCAAGCCTTAGGGTCCACCTTTACTTTTGTGAAATCCACATAGTAAAGCTTTCCCCTTAGGTGACCCACAAAGACAATAGAGGAATCCTCACTTCTAGAGACGGTCACACCCTCTTTGGTAAAGAGACAATTGTAGCCTATCTCACAAAGTTGTGAAACCGACAACAAGTTGTACCCTAAACCTTAAACATGAAAACCATCTTCAATTAAATTTGTTGTTGAGATAGCAATTTTACCTAGACCAATCACATCTCCTTGACCATTATCTCGATAGATGATAGTTTCTGTAGGGGTATCATAATGCTCAAGGGATGCAAACAAGCCTTCATCTCTGGTCATATGTCGGTAGTAAAAAGTCATAGCAAAACCGGTAGCGACTTGTACTAGAAAACAAGTAAGTGTAATTCCCCCTAAACAATAAAATATGTTTACATGAGGAGGAACATATTTACTAGTTATATCATCTGCAATTGCCTGAATCTCAAGACGTTCCTCAAACCAATCATATACTTTATTGAGATAGGTAACTAGCCCGACTCCCCCTCCGAGAACCGTATATGAAAATTTCATCTCGTACGGCTCAAGCAGAAACACACAAATTTTCAACAGATATTAGAAAAAAAGTTCAAAACTTCACCAGCCACGATATTTGATCGTAGTGGCTCCACTATCAATCAACCATGCGGTTCCATCAGAGGTGTAGGCCTACAAAACAAGTTTAAGCTTTTGGTTTAGGTACCCAAAAAGATTTGGATCCTTGGAGCTTAGAAGCATAAACTTTTGGAACCCACACACTCTTCCTCATGGCCTTCTTGGCATAGGCTCCAACATACTTGACCACCATCTTACCATTGTGGTCCAAGGTCACAACATAGTCACAAGTGTAGTTGGGAGAAGGCTTGTGTTCCACCACATTCTTCGATGCCTTTGATGAAGAATTAACCCCACCATTTCCTTTTGTGATGTTCACAACCTTTGGCTTGTCTTGTGTTGTGGTAGAGGTGGTAACTCCATGGGCAATATCCATAATAGTGTTGAGGTAGCCTCTGTTGTTCCACAAGGGGATCTCATGTCCTTTCACCACCCTTCTACCATTGACCTTGTTGTCCTTGTAGTGTCCAAGTCCTCTTGTGTCAATTGCCTTGGGTATGGACTTGGCACCAACCTTACCTTGGTTGATCAACATGTTCAACCGAGCAATCTCCTTATCCTTGCTCTTAATTGTTTCCTCTAGCCTTGCAAGGTTAGTCTTAAGAGCATTTATATCAACATTTGAACATATAGAGCAACCTTTGCTAGTGGAGGCATTAAAGTCAAATTTTGCCTTAGGATTGGCCTTGGTGCTTTCCCAAAGACCACCATAGTTAGCTTCAAGATTTTTGTGTTTATCCGTCAAGCATGAGAAGCTTGTTTGAAGCTCACTACGAGTGGCCTTTAGGGAAGCTAAAGATTCATTTACCAAAGTGTAGTCCTTTGACATCCTCTTGTTAGTGTCATTAGCCAAGGACAAACCTATGGTCAACTTCTCCACCTTAGCTTTCTCCTCGGCAAGGGTTTTCTCTGGAGCAAGGTTTCTTTCCTTTTCAAGGATAAGCAAGTCTTGTTGCTCATGGAGAGTCACCTTCTTTTCCTCTAATTTATCCAAAAGCTTCTTATTTTCCTTATGACCCTTTTTACCAAATTGCTTTATCATGTTGGCCTCCATTTCTTTTTCCTCATCTAGGTTGTCTACATCATTACTAGCTGTGGATGATGATGAGGTGAGAGAGGATGAGGTAGTTGACTCTTGTACCTTGCTCCCTCTTGCCATGAGGCAAAAGTGAGAGTTGTCCTCATCATCAGAGAAGTTATTGAAGAGGCGTGGTGAAGATGCTCCTTGTGCCATGGCAAGTGTTGACATGCCTTGCTTCTTTGGTTCTTCATCCTCATCACTTGAGTCCCATTATTGACCCACGTGAGCACGCCCTTGGTACTTGTTCTTGTACTCTTTGCTCTTCTCCTTGTACTTCTTCTCTTCCTCATTCTTGTTCTTGTTCTTGGGACACTCGGTAATGAAATGTTCATACCCTCCACACTCATAGCAATTCCTTTGAGACTTCTTCTTTCTATCATCACCACCTTTCCTTGATGCCTTGAACTTCAAGAACTTCTTGTATTTCCTTATGGCAAATGCGGTTTCTTCATCGGTGCTTCCTTCTTCACTTGAATCTTCATTTTTGGTCTTGGAAGTCTTGGGAGTCTTGGGCTTCACTTCCACCACTTCACTAGAGCTAGCATTGAGGGCTAGACTCTTGTTCACCTTCAAGCTAAGTGACTTCTCCACGTCTTGATCAACTAGCTCTTGATGCAAGATCTCACCAAGAAGTTGATTTGGGGTCAAGCTGTAGTAGTTTGGGTCTCTTCTTATCATGATTGCTAGGTTTGGGTTCTTCGGGGTGAAAGCTCTTAGCAACTTCTTTGTGACCTTTTCATCCTCCCAATCATTGCTTCCTAGTGCTCTAATGTCCGAGACAAGGAGCATTAGCCGATCATACATTTGCCTCACGATTTCTCCATCCTTCATGATGAATAGTTAAAGCTCTCCGTGGATCAAATCAATCTTGTCTCATCTCACATGATCGGTACCCTCATGTGCTTCCTTGAGTGTGTCCCAAATCACCTTGGCAATTTGGATGTTCCGAACTTTGTTGAACTCTTGAGCACACAAGGATCCCGTGATGACTCTTGTTGCTTGTACATTACGGTGGAGGTCTTGTTCATGCTCGATTGTTAAGGCTTCACCTTCGGCGGGAATTGTCACACCTACACACACAATCTTCCAAAGAGAAGGGTGAAGCCTATAAAGGTGCATTTGCATATCATAAGCCCATTTGTGATAGTTTTTCCCATCGAAGTGGAGAGGCTTTCCCAAATGTACGGAATAGAATTTGTTGTTAGGATTCTTGCCCGGAATATGTCTATAGTGGAAGGGCACTTCATAGTAGCCGGAATGAGAGTGCTTTGCTTGCTCCTTCTTGATCATCTTCTTGAGGAGCTTCTTGGCCATCTTCTTTGCTTTCTTCTTCTTCTTGGCTTTCCTTCTTTTCTTCGCTACTTTCTTTGCGTCATTGTCACCATCCTTGACGTCTTCATCACTTGAATCGGAGTCCGAGTCGGAGTCGGAGGAGGAATCATCGGAGCTCGCGATGTTGGATGGTGTACGGCTTGGGGCCTTGCCCATTGCCTCTAGAGCTGCAGTTTGGTCTTGAGCAGCCTTGAGCTCTCTCTCTTGAGCTTCCTTGGCGGCGAGTTCTTGAGCGGAGGGGTCATCACCACTCCCCGACATCTTGATCCCTTAGCGGTTAAGCCTAAATCAAGAGATTAGGCTCTGATACCAATTGAAAGGACCTTGTGATGCCTAGAGGGGGGTTGAATAGGATCACTTCGAATTTTTGAAATAAATGCAGCGGTTAAAACACAGGTCGGTACTACCGGTGCTGTGTCGGTACTACCGAGGGGCTCGGTACTGCCGGCACAGGGGCGGTACTACTGACCAGCCAGAGGTGACTAAAACAAAATTCGAAAACTAAAGCGATTCTAGCAATTCTATTTGAATCAAGAGTTGAGTTTAGATGCTAAGAACCTCATGCAACCAAAGATATGAGTTGGAACACAACAAATATATAGATCGGGCCAAAACACACTTCTAGGATTAGTGAAATGAGAAGAACTCAAACAAGCAATGGACAAGAGGTTTAATCCGAAGTTCACTTCCACAAAGGAAGCTACGTCTCCGTTGAGGATCCCACAAAGGGAGGGCTATCACCAAGAGCCTCTTGCCTCACCCAATCCTCACAAAGGAAGATTGGTGCTCACTAAGAATTCTCCACCAAGGAGGGTAATACAAACGATTCCGGGTGCTCCACACAAAGAGGGCACTCAACGGGCAACGCCTAACCGTCTAGAAGCAAGCTTCAAGAATAACAAACGCAAATCTATGCCCGGAGATGCTTTAAGTGCTCTTGAGATGAAGGAGATGGATGGGTCACTCAAAGCTTCTCAATCTCACACCAAGAATCTCTTCCTCACTCAATCCCTAGCTCAAAGGATCAAGAGTTGGCTCTAGGGAGGAGTGGAGAAGGGGAGTGAATGCTCTTGGGTGTGTTTGTCTCGGGTTAGGTCAGCAGCAAATGGAAGGGGGTGTGAGGGGGTATAAATACCCACCCCCCAAAACTAGCTGTTACTGTGCTGAAACGGTGATTATCGGTACTACCGACCTCAAGTCGGTACTACCGAGGGGCTCTGAAAAAAGAAACAGACCAACTTTCTCGGTAGTACCGACCTGGGGTCGGAACTACCGAGGGCCCCTGAAAAAAGAACCAGAACGACTTTCTCGGTAGTACCGACCCAAGGCCGGAACTACCGAGGGGTTCGAGAAAACCAGACAGAAAGCCCTTATCGGTACTACCGACCCAGGGCTGGTACTACCGACAAAGGGCAGAACTAGGAGAATCAAAGGATTTGTGTACGTGTAGGCTTTGTGTCTCTTTCGGTTTTCTTGAAACACCTTTCTAAGCACTTTTAGCATCTCTAGACGGTCAATTCGCATCCCTCTTTATAGTACGGTGTTCTTATACTCAAATTCAAAATATAAATCAATTTAAACCTCCAATTGAGCTTCAACACCGAATAGAAGGTATGAGGGGCTTCTTTTGATTAAATACGAATTTTCTCCTTTTAATCCCTGCACACATCTCATTGAAAGCATTAAATCATCCAAATTGTATTGTCATTATCACCAAAATAATCAGGGGCCTAGATGCACTTTTAATAATGATTATGTGGATAGGCTTAGAATAATTTATAGTTTTTTAGGAATTTTCTGGGAATTTTTGGAGGTGGCTAAGGATACTAACTAAGTTTGTACGATTTGTGGGTGCACCTAGCAATTTGTGGCTGAATAAAATTGGGGAGAGGGGGCGGCCGTGCGTGGGCTGTTTCCCAGCCTGCCATATGGGCCGGCCCGACGAGGCTCAATAGGCCAGCGGCCTTTATGCCCACGGCGGTAAGGGAAAAAGAGGAGGAGTTGTTTGTGGCTGGCACATAGGGTCCGCCTGTCATAGGGACATGGGCGCCACCCCTTCTTCAACCTCTGGATCGTGGCCATGGGAGGAGAGGGGGCGGCTCTGGAGCTTTGGGGGTGGGGGCTTAGGATTCCCTAGGAGCTAAACCGAGGGCACTACAGGAGAGAGGAGGAGAGGGGCGATCCATTCCGAGGGTCAGAAGGGGAGGAGGAGGAGGAGGGAAAGGGGGCCGACCATGGGAGGGTGGAGGAGCTCCACTGTGATGGTGCGAGGAGCTCTAGTGGAGGGGTGCCCTCTATTTATAGGCGGTCGGGGGAGGTCGCCGGGGATTGCTTCGTGGCTACTGAAGCTCGGAGGGAGGAGGATAAGGGCGAGGCGATCGGTTGCAGGGGCATCCAGGGGGAATGCACGGTGGCGACGACGGTTTTGGTTTGGTACGGTACGACGGCGACGGTGGTTTTGGTTTTGGGTACGACATGGCGGCGACAGCGGTTTCTTCTCGGCTAAGGAAAGGAGGGGATAGTGCCGGCTGATGTGGTGAGGATGAGCTCGCTGGGGACACAATGATGGCCGGCCATTAATGGCGGGTGGCGACGGAGAAGAAGGCGGCAGGCTCGGGTGAAGATTCGGGTGGAGGAAGGGGTGCAGGTGCGGCTGGCTCGGGCGTGACGCGAGCAAGGGGGGCGCGTGAGGGGCGTGCGCAGGGCTGGGTGAGGCGGCGCTGTGTGCGGCGGTGATGCCGGCCAGCGGCGGTGGCAGCGCTGTGTGCGGCAGCAACGGTGATGCGCGGCGGGCAACGTTGGCGGCGACGGTGCTGGTGCGCAAGAAAAAGCGGAGGCAGGGGCACGGCGGTGGCGCGTGGGAGCTCCGGTGAAGAGTGGTTCCGGCAGTGGGTGGCCGGAGCGCCGGCGGGATGCGGTGGCAGCGGCGGCGGTGGATGGCGGCGGCTAGGGCAGGCGGCGGTGGTGCTATGCAGCGACGGTGCGAGCGCTGCTAGGGCAGACGAGAAGCGGAGCAGGCCAGGCAGGCCGCGCGTGGGTCGTGGCTGGGCTGCCTGGCTGGGCCGCGCAAGGTGGCGGGGGTGGCGAGCTGGGCCGCGACCAGTGGTGAGAGGTGGCTGGCGGCGGTGGGGCTGGGCCGCGAGCTCGGGGCAGACTGGGCCGGAAGGAGGTGGTGAGCTAGGGCGGTGCAGTGTGAGTGGGCCAGGCCGGCTATGAGGGAGGGGGAGAGAGGCCGGCTGGGCTAGGCCAAGGAAAAAAAAAAGAATGGCGGGTTGGGCTGTAGAGTCTGGGAGAAAGGAGAGGAGGTGACCCTAAACAAATAAATGGTTTGCCATTTATTTGACAAGAGATTTGAGATTCAAATTTAAAATGGATTCAAATTTAGGGAAAATTTTAGGGGGTTTGAACGGAAGAAGATCCTATTCGTGTGTGTGTGTGTGATGTATACTAAAAAGAAGACCTTAAGATTGAAAGAGGAGGTTTCTAAAAGAGCAAACAAATTCCTTCAAAAAAAAAAGAGCAAACAAATGCAGCTCATATGTCATTTGAATGCAAAATTTATTTACTAAATAACTGGAAATATCTAGAAAAGAAAATTAGGCCTATAATTAGATAATTTTTTTAATAAGCTCATATTTTCGGTATGTTACACCCAAGGCGGGTAGACGGCCAGGGAGGGAAGGTTGGGTGGCGACGTAGGCTCTAGGAGCGCACCACGACCTGCAGAGCGGAGCTGGGCCCAACGTGGCCGCCCAGTATTGGAGAGAGGACACTGGCGGCCACGTAGCGGCGACGCTTGGCCAATGATGCGTCGGCAGGGAGGAGAGGTCACGGCTGCCAGCGGAGGAAGAAACGCAGTAGTCGACGTGGTGGAGCTCCGGGAAGGCTGCAGGCACCGCCAGCGGGGCGGAGGAGGTCTGGAGCCACAGCCGCCGGCACGGAAGAGGGGCCGTGGCCACTGGTAGGAGGAGGGGTCGCGGTCATCAGCGAGTTGGAGCTCCGGGAGGGACACGGGACCGAGACGCCGCATGCAGGGAGGAGGAGGCCGCAGAAATAGGGATGCCGTCAGGGAGGCCGGCGGGACACCATCGTTGAGGAGGGGGCCGGCGGGGAGGAGGAGGGGATGGCGTCGAGGAGAGGCCGCGGCCGGCGGCGGTAAGGAGAGAGCTGAGGCCGCCACGACCGCCGGCAAGAGGGGGGCCACGATCGTTGCCAGGTGGCAGCCGGTGCGATGATTCAGAGCTCCCTCCCCACCGCGGCTGCGAGATAGAGCGAGGAAGGCCGCAGGCGCCGCTCCCGTAGCAGAGGAGCACCCAGCGCCCGCTGCGACGCGCCAGGGGAGGGGCAACACCATGCCCGTAGCAGCGCAGCCGCCTCGGGTCCAGGGGAGGAGTGGCGCTAGGAGAAAGGGAGGGAGCGCCGGACTGCGGCCCCAACCTCGGCAGCAGACCCGGACCCGCCAGATCTAGGGTTCCCGAGCACCGAGAGGAAGGGCGGCAGGGAGGACGGAGCGAGAAGAAGACACCGCCTTGCGACAGCCACGACGCAGATCCGCCGTCTGGGAGTGTGGATCCAGTGGTTGGCAGAAGGAGCAGTGTCGTCGTCGGGAGGAGCAGAAGCGACATGCGACCTGTGGTGGCTAGTGATGGAAGAGAGGAGGGAGGGGAGGAGGAGAGTGGGGAGGGGTGGGGCTGCTGTCGCCGCCCACACACCAGCGGCGACTGCGACGGCCGACGGAGCTCATGGAGGAGGGGCTGGTGGCGGCGGGCGGTGTCGCCCCTGAGTCGCCCCGAGGAGGGCGATGATACTGGTATGGCTGGAAGTTGCATACCTACAGTATAAGGTATTTCAACTGGAATAAGTATATACACTAGAACATTTGGCAGGCAAGGTGAGCAGGGCAGTGTCCTAGGCGCTGCTGCCGTAGTGCGTTGCGCTTGCTACAGAGACGGCGGAGTGACTAGAGAGACGAGGCCGTGCAGGGTGCAGCGGCGTGCGACGGTGTCGTGCGCGGGCGCTAGCGTGAGGGAGGAAGGGGGTGACGACACAGGGAGGGAAGCAGAGAGAAGACGGGCCGAGCGGGCTGAGTGGGCCGGTGTGCAGGCCGTGCTAGGTTGGACCGTGTGTAGGAAGGAGGGAGCCAGGCTGGGCCGAGGAAAGGAGATGGAAAGGGAAAGGGGAAGGGGGGGGGCTGGCTGTGGTCTAGTGGAGGGGCAGGGCCGGTCTTAATAACAGAAAGAAGAGGGAGGAAAAATAGACTAGGGGTCCACGAGGGTATCTTTCTATAGGGTTTGGAAGATGAATTTGAAATGGAATTTCAAATTTGATTTCAAACCAATTCCTTAGGGGTTTCCACACAACAATCAAGTGCAGCACAAATGATCATTTTAATGCATGTTCTATTGTTTTGAATATTTGGGGAGAAGAAGAGTGTACTATAATTAGAGAAAAGTTTTAACAAGTACCTAATTTAGATGACCTAAAAACGCGGGATGTTACATAAGTTGTGATTGATGTATGAACTTGCACTATTGTAATAAATAACTACATCGAGGATGTATCCCTACCCTTTCCTAGCTAGTAATTGGTAAAACTAGTTACTTTAAATGAATGTATATATTAGTGTTGGATTTAAATGGGTTATTGATTAGGAACAAATTTGTTGCGAAAATTTTGACAGGAACAATATTTCTAAGAATGCCTGGTGCCATCCCCCGCTCTGAAAATGTTTTTCAGGGACGAGTGACGGCTCCCGTCGCGCCTTGAAACAGCATTTCCAGAAGTAGGTGATGTCTTCACGTGTTCCTCGAAATGGCTTTCGAGGAGCTGATGATCAGCCCGCCTCTGGAAATGCCACCGCTTCAAGAAACTGTTTCTGCAGTAGTGTATGCCTCAGTGTGGTTATATCAAAATGGTTAGTGACTTAGACTCCACTTTATAAAAAATGATAAAAAATATTGGGATCATATTGAAAGGGTGGACTCATACACGTAGAAAGTAGGATACATACATGAGTCATTCACAAGTCCACACAAAGTTGTTACAATATTTTAACTCATACATGTAGAAATTGTAGTGTTGTTCTAAACGGGTTTAAACGGTAAATGGTGGACAACTACACAGTTTAGAGCCTAGGTGGGTTGCTAAACGGTTGACAGTTTAAACGGCCGTAAACAAAAAAAAGGGTCTAAACAGCCTAAACGAGACGATTTTAAAATGGTAGTAGGCGGCCTAAACGGGCTAAACGGGCCCGTTTAGGAGATAGAGTGTGTGAACAATTTTGAATTTTGAAGTTTTGGTCATTAATCATTCATCAAAACGGTTGTGAGGCGGAAGCATGTATTTAATTGTGATTGCTTATGCCATTGATTGTCATGTTAATTTTCGAATAGTTTTGAGTTTTGAAGGTTTGATCATTAATCATTGTGGTTCTTAGTTCTTTGCTATAACACTCATCTTATATTTTGTAAGTACTCCCTCCATATCATTTTAAATGACGTTTCTGACAGGTTTGTGTAGATTAAGTAAGAATAGAATTTACTCATCTACCCTTCATCCTTCTCCTCCCACTGCTACGCTGGTGCACTGTCTGGTGGCCGGACACTTCAAGAGTTCTTGGCACTGGCCGCTTATCCTTACAGGGGCAAAAGTGGGAGACCACACACGACGTTCACTCTGGGGTCAAATATTTTGAATCGTTTTCTATTGAACTGTCGAAGACAAATAAAGTGATACAGAGGGAGTACATACAATATTCAAATTGATATCACTGAAAATGAACATCAAGCAAGAAAAAATGGTCTACACTCTAAAAAAGTGTCATTCATACTAGTAATTTATGTATTTTATGTGGTACAATAGAAAACTGTTTAGCCTGTTTGAACACCATTTTAAAGCAGTCTAGACCGTTTAAACACTAAACGATGGGTCACCGACTAGCCTTCGTTTACCATTTACGTTTTCGTTGAGAAATTATGTTGGTACAATGGTACAAGAATCTAAGAGCAACCCATTTTGCTTAAATTGGAAGAAAAGGTATGGTAGATTTGAAATGGAAATTTTTCCGAAATGCTATTTTTAGGTTTTCGGCTCAACTGTTTAGCTTGAAGACGGTCTTCCAAAATTCGAGAAAAAGCACATAAGTTCATATTTGGGGGAAGGAGTATTTTACCAAGTTATGATTCCATATATTTAATAATTAAATTTAAATTACATATGCATTCAAACAAGCACAAGAATTTTGTGCTAGCAACCAATGATACTCATGATGCAATGCTAAATACTATCATTATATTTAGGCTGTTACAGAACTGCACTTGAATCAAGATGGCAAATAATGCACCAAACTACATCCTCGTTTGGAAGCAAAATCACTGCAATAAATTAGCGTATCGTGTTCCAAGGCATGGATGGTTGAACCATGTTGGGGAGGCCACCCCAGCTACCGGCGTGTGACGGCGTGGTCATATAAAATCTCTTCTCCCCGTAACCGTCCCCTTCGTGTGTGTTTTTTTTAAGACGTGCATAGCACGTTTTTCATTAAGAAGAGAGAAGTTCGGACAAAGTCAAGGTACACAAGGCTCGCCCAAGGCACGAGCTACAACAAAGCGACAACGAGAACGAAACGAAACGAAACAGGAAAAATCACGACGCCACAACCCGGCGACGGAAGCCTAAGAGGAGGGTGATTGCCACAAAGCCAGCCCTAGCCCAAAGACGCGCTTCCTCCAAAATATCTCCTGCGAGCGCCACCGGTTGCAAAGCCGCCCGCTCGTGGACGCGGCGGTTCCTCTCCTTCCAAAGCGACCAGGCGACCAACCAAACAAGGGTATCGAAACCCTTGCGGGAAGGCTTGGCGACCACCTTCCGCGACCGCAACCACCAGACCACGACCGGCTCCTCCACCAAGGGAGCCAAGTCCGCCAGCCGGAAGAAACGAAGCACCCGGAACCAAGTCTCCCGACTGTGAACACAGCCCAGGAGCAAGTGATCTAGTGTCTCGGCCTCCTGAGCACAGAGAGCGCAGACACTACTGTCACTCAACCCGTGACGCCGTAGTCTATCAGACGTCCAGCAGCGACCATGCAAGACGAGCCAGCCAAAGAAGCGTACCCTCCCCGGCGCTTGGGTCTTCCATAGCTGCGAAGCTCCCAGGATGGGCGACCTACCAACGAAGAGCGCTCGGTAAGCCGAGGCCGAATAGAACTCACCAGAGGCAGTCCATCTCCAGATGAAGCGATCCGGAGTGTCGGTGAGCGTGAAGCCAAGGAGACGGTCCCAGATTCTGATGTACTGAACAATCACTTGGACCGTGGTGGCCCCGGTGATGTCTCGCACCCAAGCTTGATCTTGGATACCATCCCTCACAGTGTGGGTACGTCGTGCTCTCAGAGATACCACCCCCCAGAGATTAGGGGCAATCGACCGGATGGAGCTGCCCTGGATCCATTTGTCCGACCAGAACAAGGCTCTCCTTCCATCTCCAACCGCGACCGAGATGGAAGTAGCGAAAAAGCTCTCCGCCTACGTCTCATTTCCAAACTTGAGACCAGACCAAGAACGTTGCGGGTCTGTCCTAGCGAACCACAACCATCACATCCGGAGTGCCATACCCATGAGCTGAAGGTTGGGGATGCCGAGACCCCCTAACTCCTTGGGACAACACGTGTTGACCCATGAGACCGCACACTTACCCCCAGCAGCCACCTCGGTTCCACACCAGAGGAAACCCCTAATCAGGGTGTTGATAGTCTTCACCGCCCAAGGAGCGACCTTGAGGGCCATCGAGATGTGCACCGGGATGGCGCAAAGGGTTGATTGCACCAGAACCAACCTACCGCTCCTGTTGAGCAACCTCCCCTTCCAAGCTGGGATCCTGTTAGCGACCTTATCGACCAGCGGCTGCATTGCCGCCCTCGGTAGCCTTCCCGGCGAGAGAGGGACCCCTAGGTATGTGCAAGGGAAAGAGGCGACCGCACAACCCAGCAGACCCGCGATCAACTCCGTGTGCTGGGGATCGCAACGGATGGGGAACGCCTGACTCTTAACAAAGTTCGCGACCAGGCCAGTGGCCTTAAAGAACATGTCCAAGATGGCCTTGATAAGAAGGAGGTCCATCTCGACCGGCGAAACAAAAACGACCACATCATCCGCATAGAGCGAAATGCGATGCTTAACCGCCGACGGTCCCAAGGGCAAGAACAACCCCCGGGTCTCAGCCGTCGAGACAAGCGCGCTGAAGCACTCCATTACCAACACAAAGAGCATGGGGAAAGCAGGTCCCCCTGCCGAAGACCCCGACCGTGGCAAATCCTACGACCAGGCAAGCCATTGAGGAGAATCTTCGTGCTGGCCGTGGAAATTCGTGTGTGTTCCTATGCCTGAGCTGCGACAACCAGCAGGACTAGTTTGATCGCACGTGAAGGCCGAGACCAGACACACCGTGCACATCTTCTTCCTTTCTTCGTGGGACGGCCAACATCGTCTTCTAGGCCACACAAAACAGCAGTGCAGCAGTGCTAGTTGTTACAAAAAAAAAATACCAGCACTAGCTGGACCGAGTGAGTGCTAAAGGTTTTGTTTCTGAATGCTTGTAGATCATAATAGCTACGTGCTGATCCAATGACGGTGGCTCATTTTTTCTTTTTCTTTTCTATTTCTATTTCTATTCTTTTATTCATATTTTACTTTATCTAGTTATATAACTGGATCAACATGTCTCATTTTTACTTTGTGTTTTGCAATGTGTATAGCGCAAGAACTAAATTCGCTTGCGATGTTCATCCAATTTTTTTAATTTTACCTTTAAAAGTTGTCTCAACTATGAGTGTGTTTAGATCCAGATGAATTGGTTGAATTGGGGAAGAATTAGGAAAGAATTGGTGTAAATACAGATGAATAGTGAGAGGTGATGTGAGGTGATGTGATAGATGATAGGATGTTTTTTCAAACTTTTTGCCATCTAAACACACCCATAGTTCTTTTCTCACTCCGCCACTAAACCGGCAGATAGATTATATCACTGACATGTCACAGGGCATAGGCCGCTCCTCCTTCATGGCAGGGACCTCACTTTTTGTGTCAAAGGACAGCGGACGATGGATTCTATGGGTGTGTTTAGTTCCCTGAATTGGGATGCAAAATTCTGGATTTTGCACAGATTTTGGGCTGAAAAGCACTGTTTTGAACTGAAAAGCACTGTAGCACTTTTCGTTTGTTTGTGGTAAATATTGTTCTACCATGGCCTAATTATGCTCAAAAGATTCGTCTCGCAAAGTACATCCAAACTGTGTAATTAGTTTTTTATTTCATCTACATTTAGTACTCCATGCATGTGCCGACATTTTTGATGTGATGTTTGATGTGATGGGGAATCTTCTTTTTGCATAGTGAATTTTGGGGAAGTTGGGCTTCTAAACACACTTTATGGTGTCTTCTGCGACAAACGTCGGCGCATTGGACAGGGCAACAAAGCGATTCAAGGATCCATTGGATTGACCTGATCCACAGCGGACAGGGGCAGAGCTACGTGGATGCCCCTGTTTTCCCGGGAATACCCAACTATTTTTAAAAAAAACAAGTGTACTTAGACTTTATATATACATATTATGTTGGACTTAAATCTTGATTTCTTAAGCCTGATACAAAGGCCAACGAGGTCAAGAAGTGTCGAGAGGCCCTAGGATTTGGGCTCCTGTATGAGTGCATCACTTCAGTACCTTCATTTCTTCGATTATCAGTCTCCAAAATTTTGTTTACTATGAAAAAAATTAGATGGGAATACCCAACTTTCAAGAGTTCTTTTTCGGTACACAATACCACTCTTTAGTAGTACGGTGGTATTGTCGGTTTTTTGCTGTGGGTAAAATGGTAATTTGGTGAATGAATATTATTTGGAAAAAACATACCGCTGACGAGTACAATAAAAACATACTGCGTACAATACCTAAATCATTTCATATATCCAATTTTATATATTACAACAAAAATATTTTCCATTTCCAATAATACTCATATGCTACCAATACCACCTATGAATACCACCCGTACCACACTAAAAAAACCGGTGGTACAGAATTAATCTCAACCGTCCGATCCTTACAAATAGATCATTTCCTATTACATACGAATCCTTTTAAAGTGGTGGTACAGCTCTAGGAGCCCACCACAACCCGCAGAGCGGAGCTGGGCCCAACGTGGCCGGCCAGTATTGGAGAGAGGACACTGGCGGCTACGTAGCGGCGACGCCTGGCCAATCATGCGTCGGCAGGGAGGAGAGGTCACGGCTGCCAGCGGAGGGAGAAACGCAGCAGTCGACGTGGTGGAGCTCCGGGAAGGCCGCAGGCACCGCCAGCGGGGCGGAGGAGGTCTGGAGCCGCAGCCGCCGGCACGGAAGAGGGGTCGTGGCCACTGGTAGGAGGAGGGGTCGCGGTCATCAGCGAGTTGGAGCTCCGGGAGGGCCACGGGGACCGAGACGCCGCATGCAGGGAGGAGGAGGCCGCAGAAACAGGGATGCCGTCAGGGAGGCCGGCGGGACACCATCATCGAGGAGGGGGCCGGCGGGGAGGAGGAGGGGATGGCGTTGAGGAGTGGCCGCGGCCGTCGGCGGTAAGGAGAGAGCTGAGGCCGCCACGACCGCCGGCAAGAGGGGGGCCACGATCGTTGCCAGGTGGCAGCCGGTGTGATGATTCAGAGCTCCCTCCCCGCCGCGGCTGCGAGGTAGAGCGAGGAGGGCCGCAGGCGCCGCTCCCGCAGCAGAGGAGCACCCAGCGCCCGCCGCGACACGCCAGGGGAGGGGCAACACCATGCCCGTAGTAGCTCACCCGCCTCGGGTCCAGGGGGGAGTGGCGCTAGGAGAAAGGGAGGGAGCGCCGGACCGCGGCCCCAACCTCGGCAGCGGACCCGGACCCGCCAGATCTAGGGTTCCCGAGCACCGAGAGGAAGGGCGGCAGGGAGGACGGAGCGAGAAGAAGACACCACCTTGGGACAGCGACGACGCAGATCCGCCGTCTGGGAGTGTGGATCCGGTGGTTGGCAGAAGGAGCAGTGTCGTCGTCGGGAGGAGAAGAAGTGACATGCGACCTGTGGTGGCTAGTGATGGAAGAGAGGAGGGAGGGGAGGAGGAGTGTGGAGAGGGGTGGGGCTGCCGCCGTTGCCCGCACACCAGCGGCGACTGCGACGGCCGACGGAGCTCGTGGAGGAGGGGCTGGTGGCGGCGGGCGGTGTCGCCCCTGAGTCGCCCCGAGGAGGGCACGATACTGGTATGGTTGGAAGTTGCATTCCTACAGTATAAGGTATTTCAACTGGAATAAGTATATACACTAGAACATTTGGCAGGCAAGGTGAGCAGGGCAGTGGCCTAGGCGCTGCTGCCGTAGTGCGTTGTGCTTGCTACAGAGGCGGCGGAATGACTAGAGAGACGAGGCCGTGCAGCGGCGTGCGACGATGTCGTGCGCGGGGGCTAGCGTGAGGGAGGAAGGGGGTGACGACACAGGGAGGGAAGAAGAGAGAAGACGGGCCGAGCGGGCTGAGTGGGATTCAAGGATCCATTGGATTGACCTGATCCACAGCGGACAGGGGCAGAGCTATGTGGGTGCCCCTGTTTTCCTAGGAATACCCAACTATTTAAAAAAAAACAAGTGTACTTAGACTTTATATATACATATTATGTTGGACTTAAATCTTGATTTCTTAAGCCTGATACAAAGGCCAACGAGGTCAAGAAGTGTCGAGAGGCCCTAGGATTTGGGCTCCTGCATGACTGCATCACTTCAGTACCTTCATTTCTTCGATTATCAGTCTCTAGAATTTTGTTTACTATGAAAAAAAATTAGATGGGAATACCCAACTTTCAAGAGCTCTTTTTCGGTACACAATACCACTCTTTGGTAGTACGGTAGTATTGTCGGTTTTTTGCTGTGGGTAAAATAGTAATTTGGTGAATGAATATTATTTGGAGAAAACATACCGCCGACGAGTACAATAAAAGCATACCGCGTACAATACCTAAATCGTTTCATATATCCAATTTCATATATTACAACAAAAATATTTTCCATTTCCAATAATACACATATGCTACCAATACCACCTATGAATACCACACGTACCACACAAAAAAAACTGGTGGTACAGAATTAATCTCAACCGTCCGATCCTTACAAATAGATTCTTTTCTATTACATATAAGTCCTTTTAAAATGGTGGTACATGGTAGTATTGTGTACCGAAAAAGACCTCACTTTCAAATGTTGGCTCCGCCACTGACAACGGAGGGGGATAACTAAAAAGACATGCTTTTTGGGACAGATGGATTAAGATAACTAAAAAGACATGCTAAACACTTTGGTTAGTTCCATTGATTGTGTTGCTATGAATCATCAAAATCATAATGAACAAATAACTTTGATGACCATATTCGCTACATACACAACAACCACACGGTCCAATATTCTTCTTCTATCATTCTCTCTTGAAATAATCCTCCTAATATGGTCGTTAAAAGAGTTGGCTCTACTATTGGTACCTCCTCGTGTTGTGTGAAATGAGAAACTGCTATCAATTTAAATTTTGTAGTATTTTGTAATGAAGCTTCAATTTTACATGATAGCAGATTTAGAATTTAATTCCCTAAAAGTTTTCAGTGAGCTTTATAGTTTTCAGCTCTGCATTTGCACTACTTAAGGGATGAAAAAATACCTGTTTTTTTTCTAAACTTAAATCTAAGGTGTCTATTAAAATTAAGAACACCATGGTCCAATAGTATTGATCAAGTTGAATACTACTCGCAAGGATGGAATGGACAGCCAGGAATCAAACTCGCATTATTGGCTAGTTCAAATATATTTACATGTTTTTATCCAAAAATACCCCTGTTCTTTCTCTTGCATTGCTGCAAGAATGTATGTATGATACGTATCTAGCAAGGATATGGATGATACATATTCATCATAAGAAAGCACAAACGTATTTTGTTCCGAGTTTACTGATGTTTTTGTCCTATTTTGTATTATAGAAAACCACTTTGTGGCTTTGTGCCTATCTTAAGGGCACCCGTATGGATATTGACAGGCTCTCTACAAGATTCGTTGCAGAAAAGAGAATTAAGGAGAGAAGGAAATGTCGCTAGTCTTGGCGAGAGCCGCTTGGCACGTGCTCCCGTGTTGAGCGGACCCCGCTACCTACGTGCTTTCTCGCGGGGCAAAGGTCGCAAGTGTGGCGTGGCCTTGCAGGGCAAAGTTCTGATGAAAGGGTTATCGTTGGCTTGCACCTGCCTCAGTGCCTGCGTGCAGGAGCTACTAGACCAAACCATAGTGTATATGTGTTGGCTTGGATGGAACTAGGGCTGGACCGTGAGTCAGAAACTCGTGAGCTGGCTCGACTCCTTCATAGCTCGGCTCGACTCGGCTCGGCTCGATCAATTTTTTAACGAGCCGAGCAACTGTTTTTGCTCGTTTTGTTAACGAGCTGGCTCGAGCCAGCTCGTAAGCTACTCGCGAGCCAAACGAGCTAGAAAGTTCTAATTTCAACATAAAAAACCGAGCTATCAAAATTGAGTCGAGCTATTGAAGTTATGCTAAACTTTCCTAAGTGCTCCATGTGTGACTAATTTTATCATTTACAACTTTATAATTATTATTTTTAAAAATTTTACATATGCTCATATGTTAATTTTAAATTTACATACAGCTCGCAAGCCTAACGAGCTAGCTCGAGCTACTAACGAGCCAAGCCGAGCCAACCTTTTTGCTCGTTTTGTTAACAAGCCGAGCTGAGCTGGCTTGTTACCTTAACGAGCCAGACCAAGCCGAGCCGAGCCGAGCCGAGCCCTGTGGCCGGTGGTGGTCACGTTTGCTGGTGTGCACGGTGTGCATGTGTTGGGCGTGCATGCATGGCAGGAGGCGCATTGTTGCATGTGGGCATATGCATGGGTCAACAAGGAGGCCCAAGAGAGGTGAATGTGGCTTGCTTGACGCCTCCATGTTGGCCACGGGATTGCTGTTGGTGTAAAGAAAGGCCAGGAAATAAAAAGGGCAGAGCTCCGTGCGTGAGACTACCGAGGGTTTTTGGAATTGATGACGCACGGCGCACGGGTAGAGAGGCGACTTTTGATCTAGCTTTTTTTCCCGGTTCAACTTTGAAGTCGGGACAAAAAGATTTGGGCGACGTGGTCACTAAAGGTTGTTTCTGCGGTTCCTCTTTACTCTCGGGTGGTAAAACCACCCAAGACTAAAAGTTTGGCCTCCAACGGCTCTCTGGTCGTAATTATTGGCGCCGACCTATAGTCTTGGGTGGTCTTACCGCCTGAGACTAAAGGGGGTGCCTTTAGTCTCGGATGGTAAGACCACCTGAGATTAAAGCCTTTACTTTAGTCCAGGGTGGTAATACCACTCGGGATTAAATGACCCGGTCTATAAAATCGAGCTCTCTCCTTCTTCCTCTCTGCCCGAGCCATTTCTTCACCCGAGAGCTAGCTCAAGCTCTCCATGGCACCTCTCTCCTAGAGAGGTACTGCCCAATTTTTTCTTCATCAGTTTGTGAAGATTTCCCTCCTCCAAAGTGTTGTCAAAGTTAGATTCTTCATTCATCTTTCATTTGTTGTGATTAAATTTTGTTTTATGGTTTAGAGATGGAGAAAATAGGAATTTTAATTTCTAGGTAGTAGAAGGAGCTAAGAGATGAGGTTTTTAGATACTTTAGATTTAGAAACAAGTAGTTATTTAGCTACTAACATTGTATTTTGTTTCACATATTTATAAGCATCCTTTTATTTTCTAGTTTTTTTGATATAGATAAATTGAAATGTTCTTTTAGATATAATGAGAGATGCAATTAACTTTACATTTAGCTAAATTTATTAGAAGTTAGTTTATTAAAAATATGACCGTTATCAAACGAAAATGTACCACCTATTTCTATTGTTTTATCTTTCAGATATAGAGATAATAGAAATTTTATTTCATTCATTTTTATTAAGTATTTTTTGATTTTATAGAGAATAAATTTAAGCATTTTCTTATTTTTCTTTTTTTTCATATACAGCCGGTTGGTTCTCTACCAGTGGCCTTACATCCTAGCTAGCTACAGTACTACGTCACTGGCGAGCTAGGCTGTATACGTAGCTCGGTGACGTAGGACTGTAGCTAGGTAGGAGATGTAGGGTTGTAGCTTGGTGATGTAGGATTGTAAATGAGAGAGCGAGGTGGGTGTATATGATGGTGAGGTGAGGTTGTAAAATGTACTACCTAGTTCTATTGTTTTATGGTTTAGAGATAGAAAAATAGTAATTTTATTTCTAGGTAGGTAGGAGGAGCTAGGAGTTTAAATTTTTTATATACTTAAGATTTAGAACAAGTAATTGTTTCTTCTTTCATTCATTTTTGAAGAATAAAAATCCTCAAGAAGGACCACAGGATCCAAAGCGTCACATAGTTCTTCCCGGTAAAAGAGTAATCGTGGGAGTCGAGGACAAAACAGACCAGTCCGATGATTATGATCAGTTTGATGGCATGCCTTCGTTCGCTGTCGAAGTTGACAAGCATATTGCTTGCACATGAAGAGACACCGTACTTACGTGACGAACTTTATGTTGTACTGTAATGATTAATGATCAAATGATTTGTGTAATGCTAATGATCAACTCTTTTATTGGTCTCAAACTTTTTGTAAGACTTGCATATGACATGTGAGAATGAACCACCAAGTTTGAGATTTTTCTGAATTGGTTTGACTTTTTTCGGTTTAACTGAATTTTCGTGTGACATCACCTAGTAATTAAATGTTGAACTGAGTCCAGCCCTGAAAAGATCCGGAATGGTGCCAAACTTTGCCACAAGGTCTCTTGTGCCTTAGGAGACTAATTTTTGTGGAGGACGAATCATAATTCTTAAGTTTTTGATGTGTAATTCACCGCATTTAAGCTCATGTAGCACGAAGAAAAATACAATAATACATTTAATCATCAGAAAACCTAAGACCTTGCGGGAGCCAATCTTCCAATCGTGCTCCAAAGAGGTCCCGAGCACAATCTACCAAGTCTATGCCCCCGCCAAAGCAACCTTCACCGAAGCAACCTTCCCCAAAGCAGGCACCAAAGAGGTCCCGACCACAATCTACCGAGTCTATGCCCCCACCAAAGCTGAATCCCGTGACGAAGAAAGGGAAAAAGGCTCAGCCTGTTAAAAGGAAGCTACCATATGACATGACATAAGAAGAAAATGAGGTGGAGTGTCAAACACAAGTCAAGACGTGGCTGAACAAAACAACCCGGGACCGTAGACAGAGGGAGCTCGAAGAAAAGAAGAAAATAGATCCGGCGAAACTCAAATCTTTCATAGACATGAAGGAAAAAGAAAAAAGAAAAGTAGAGTTGAAAACTGATTATGACTATTCGCTGAACAAGTCCCTACAGAAGAAGGGACGAGGAGGGTCACCAAATAGTTACATCGATAGAATAACGGGGTCGACGTCGGCACAAGATTATTCGAAGAAGAAGAAGCCAACAGAAGCATCGACGTCAACGGAAGATCGTTCAAAGAAGAAGCCAACAGAAACGTCGACGTCAACGAAAGAGCCTTCAACGAAGAAGCCAACAGAAGTGTCGACGTCGGCACATACTTACGTCACCTCCGGCCTCAATGTACATGAATGAGCTCTTGCAGTTATGCCTACAGAACATTTAGTGCAAGTCATTAAATTCCACAAAGAAACAGGGATGCCAATAGATACTCTTCTCGGCGGTGGACAATCACCACCACGGGATCAAAACTTCGTACCTAGATGGCACTTCGAGCTAGGAAAACCTCTTGTTAGGCCAGAGTTGGTGAAGAAATTCCCTACTCAGATACGCAGATTTCATGACTTTTATATGAAGACGTCTAAGGGCGGCCTGAGATGATTGTCATACTTATTAGAGCGGATGATTTTGCTGGTGAAGGTGAGAAGTTAGTCTGGTTGGAATTCAAAGATATTTATGAAATTTACCATCTATACGCTCTGAATATCGATCTTGTCATCGCCTGGTGTCTATAAGTGACGGTGCAATTCATATGCTAATTAATAAATTAATGTGTCTCCTAATTAACTTTGTCTTTCATTTTCAGTAGCCTGGAACTTACTGAGATGCGAAGGAAGGGTTATCACAGAGTAGGTTTCATGGACCCAACATTAGTTTGTCAAGATCAGGTAAAGAACCAACCAGAAACAACAGTCAAAACAATCCTTAGGACCTTGGATCGGCTGCATTTCAAGGATTTGATAATACTACCTTACAACTTCGAGTATGTGTGATTACCATCTTATTAAGGATTTGCATTACTAATTATCCTAGTTAATATTATTTAGTTCTAATCTTTTGAGGATGCATGTATATATAGTTTCCACTGGATTCTTCTGATAATTCAAGTCGACAAGAGCAACGTCATGGTCTTTGATTCATTGAGAAAGGACCCTGCAAAATACCAAGACCTTCAAGATATATTTCAAGAGTAATAATTCTATCTAATACATTTCCTTTTATGCAATAGTGTGCTTTTCCTAACACTAGCTCTAACTTTCATATTTTCTACCAGAGCTTGGGAAAAATTCATTGTTCAGAACCCTGGAGAATGGAAACCTACTCTTAGATTCTCTACAAACTTTCTGGTACGTAAACCAAATAAAACTTCAGCTTGGGAAAATTAAAAATGTATAACACTAATATTTCATAATTGTTTTCTCTAATTTAGTGTATGAGACAGGAACCCGGGACTAATTTATGTGCATACTATGTCTGTGAGTTCATCCATAATTTCTGTGATGCAAACCCGAGAGATTATACTGTAAGTATTATTGTAAACCTATTAATAATACATCATTTTCTAACCGCTTATATATTTAATTCTTGGGTGTAATATATTAACATATTTGCACATTATAGCAGGATATGAATAGGGACACACTCATTGAGAAGGATCGTCTCTTGGTGGTTCAAGAAGATGTCGTGGGATTCTTGATGTACGAGGTGATCAGTCCCAAAGGAAGACATTATTATGACGGTCATCCAATTCAAAAAATATAATTAGCACCTCCAGTGGAACTTGAGACTAGAAATTTGAATGAAATGATATTTTGATGTATATATACTAGTTTCAGAAAATACTATCTCTGCTTTTGATGTAATATATTGTGTGTACATATATTTATAAGTTTATTCTCTTGATATAGTATGTATAGTAGACACGTACACATAGATAATTAGTGTAAACATTTATATGTACACATATACGTGAGAATATATGCGTATAACAATATTAGCACAACTGAAATTTCAAAAAAGAATGACGGGGAGCCTTTAGTACTAGGTGGTATTACCACCCGAGACTAAAGGGGGTGTGTCCAGGTGCTGGCGTGCCCCCCTTTAGTCTCTGGTGGTAATACCATCCGGGACCAAAGGCACCTTTTATTCCCGGTTGGCTCACCCGGGACTAAAGGGTGTGTCTTTCGTCTCTAACAATTAGTCCCTGATGGGCCTTAGAGCAATAACGCTCTTCCCACCTGGGACTAAAGGTGGGTTCTCCACCAGTGGCGGCGACGGAGGCAGCGGCGGCGACATTTGTTTTTCCTAGCGGAGTCTAGGGTTTTAGGATCTCGTTGAGATCTTTTCATGGATGCTTGTGTACTCTTTTGAACACATCTACACAATAAAGATCAAGCTTTAGTAAGTTGATGTGTTGGTAATTTTGTCCCTTCGCACTCTCTGCTTTTCAAGTTGATTGCTGGATTTTGGTTTGAGATCAATTTATTATTTAACATGGTTATATTTGTATTGATCTATCCAAAACTGTACCAGGGTATTGAGTTATTGATCTGAGAGCAGTTTTGATTGGTTAGCCCTTAGTAGGTTTTGCTTAATCTCGAAATTAGAGCTTGGCAATTCTCGTCACAGTTTGTTGTTTATTTTATATCTCGAGTTGTGGACCTCCGATTTATGTTATTCCAGTTGGGTTAGCTTCATAATCATTCAACACAACACCCCCTCACACCCTGATAGTTATATTAGAGGGATTAATGTGCATACACAATTTTGTAAACAATATATTAGTTTTTACTGTTCATATCCTTTGGTCTAGTAGTAATTATACAAATTAACAATTTCTTTTGTAGATTCAGCGCATGGAGAAACAATTCTCAAGACGGAAAAATCTGGTTAATTCGAGAACAACTCTGCAAAATTCTTGTGGGTAAGGTTATTGATCCAGCGGGAGAGTTCTTGGTCAACTCTAAAAGTCAATGCGGAAAAGGACTTAGATTTTGACTTGAACTCGGATGGGTAATCATAAATTTTGAACTCTACAGATATTTCTTTCCATGTATATTCTTTTCATAATTGTGTATGAACAATATGCCTATATATATGTAGAATATTATCTCAAATGTAATATTATATATGACATAGGACTTTACAATATTGTGTATTAGAATTAGTATATGTAATTCAAACAAATGCGAGATACTAGTAAATGATAAAGAAACTAAAAATGAAAGAAAACATAAAATAAACAAGAAACATTTAGTATCAGTTGGTGTGTACAATCATACTAAATTGAGGACTGCCACGGGCTACGTGGCAGCTAATTTAGTACCGGTTGTGAACACCAATCGTTACTAAATCCCCCCATTAGTACCGGTTATATATAACTGATACAAAAGGACCTTCCTTTAGTACCGAAGTCCCAGCACCGGTTGGACAACCAGTAGAAATGGACCCGCCGTACTCAAAGTCAAATTCCCAATAGTGAGTCCTTCACAAGACATGCCTACACCTGGACCAAATCAGGCACCACCATCCCCCCAAAGTTGATCCAAGTTTTGCCGTATCAAAGACTCCAAAGCGACACCCCAAGAGGAGAGCGACGTAAAGACGTTGTGGGATCCACCCTTTTATATACTTTAAATAAGTACATCTGGGTGCCCGGTTGCCCATAGTACCATTCCCTGGATCGGCTGATGGTACTGACACTTCACCAGAAGTATCAGATCCATATATCGTAAAGCAAACAAAATATTATTTTAAGGAGTTTGAGGGTAAGAGAAGAATTCTATCAAAGTGAAACCTCAAACTTGCAGCGGAGATCTACGTAGCAGAACCATAACCCCAGGCAGCTTGTCCCGAAACGGGTCAGCAGACCCTCCCCTACGACGAAGCTCGTCCTCTCTTTCTTCTGAATAGCAGGGACAAGAAAGCAAGAGTGAGCACCTAAAACAGGTACTCAGCAAATCCCAACGTATAAGAAAATTTACCTATGTCTATATGCAAGATTACCAATGGAAGGGAAACAGGTCTTGATAATTATAAAAGTAAATAGATGCAAATGAAGTAAATTCTGAGAAAAACAGAAAGTAAAGCAAGTATAATTAATAAGTAGGTTGGTCCTAGAGGGGGAACATGTGGCCTCCCCTACCAGTCCCCAAGTTTTATTAAGCTCAGCGACTGTCAGGGTCCACTGAGCCGGCATACGCCATATCACTCTCTAAGGGCCATAGCCCTGCCTCACTAGAATCATTCCCAACCAGAATGTATCTAATCAACGGGAGCTTTAACCAAGAGTGCTCATAACCGAGAGCCACGGCTATTCGAATAGATCAAACTCTGTATAGAGGTGTACACTGTACCCATATGTCTGACCAGCCCATACCATAGCCATGGCAGTACTGGCCACATGAACCATACCCACCGACGTCTCTGTGTGGACTACATTGTCATCCAACCGTAGACAACATTCCCTAGCTCCATCCACGTCTATGCTGGGGCCTAAGTAGGGGTCACACCACCACCACCCGCCTCGCGGGTCCAGTTTCCCCGGGGAGATTGCATATGCAATAAAATGTGGCACACATACCACCACGTCACCAAGACGCCAAAACATTACCGGTGACCTGTACCGGCTAGACCTGGGACTATGCAAAGGTCCTGCTCCAGCGCATTGTTGACGGTCAATATTTGCCATTTTCAAGGCCGTCAACTCCTGCAAATTTGATCATGAAGTGAACATCCACACTAGAATAGGTGCTCAAACTCACACTTTCCACCAGTGTCGATGTCTATTTGAATGCAGGTATTTAGCATAGGAAATGAGGAGAATTCATGCACATTTACTCCACTCCAATCCAAGGCACTCAAATACTGGCCAATCAAGGGCTGCCACATGGATTCTCCTGGATCCATGATGTCACCAATCCATGTGAAGGACTTTCGACAAATCACACACTGCCACGTCAGCATCACATGGATCCATGGGCCCACATTACCAACTAAACCGCCAGGAAACGTGCCATGCACGGAGGAGAGGCATCAGGGCCCACATGGAAGTGAGCCAGAGGAAGCCCAGGCCAGGAAGCCACCCGAGGGGGCCGGCCGACCCTAGGTTCGGCCGAACCGACCTAGGGTCGGTTCATCCTGGCCCTCCACGTGTCACTTGCTCATTGGCTCCCTACTGCAGTCCCGGGTGTTTAGGGGTACTTTGAGCCCCGGAGCAAGCCTCCTCCTTGTCTATAAATAGGAGGGGAGGGGCTCCATTTCTCACACACCACCTAGCTCTCAAGTTTCACTTTCTCTTGTGTAGCTCTCTCTCCCTCTCTCCAATTCTGCCCATGAGAGGTGATTCTCACCTCTTTGTGGTAGAATGGTGATGAGGAGGGATCTAGATTAGGATGAGTGTGAGGTAGAGGAGGGGTAAGGAGTGAGTTGATGTCCTCGTGGATGCTTGTTCTTCATTTAGATCAAAGTGAGTATTTCAGTATTTCTTATTTAGACTATAGTGGACATCATGCATGGTTGCTTTGTTCTTGTGTTCTTGGCTCGTTCATAAGTTAGAGGCTAGTGTTCTTCGTAACACAAGGCTTCGATCCTTTAGAGCTAGAACCATAGTTCATTTACTTGTTTAGCATGTTCTGATCCTATTTAGTTAAGTAAGTTTGTTGTATCTCGTTCAGCTGCATCCATAGTTTCCTTTCTGCTCCCAGTTCAATGATATGATCTGATTCGGATCTTTCCCTTGTTCGTGGGACTGTATTTATACGGTTGTTATAGTGTAGTTAGCAAGCTAGCATACGCCGCACTATAGTGTTTATCTGGGGTACAGACGTGGTGTCTGGACCTTGGGTTTCCTACGGAGACCACGTACGATCGTAGCGTAGAGGTAGGCCGCAGTGGTGACAGCCTGTTGGACCCTTTGCAACCCTCTACGTCGCGTACCGAGTTGGGCTCGCAGGATAGCACCTCTGAGTGTTGTCGCCCCGCGGGGACGACTGAGATCTGAAGGAATACATCTTGAGAGCTAAGTCCCTTAAGGAAGTGCTTCTTGTATCCCGACCTATCCAAGCGAAAGCTGGTGTCCTTGGATAGACCCTCTCTGGTTACTCTCCATCCTAGGAACGAAACCCGACGGGAATACTCATTCTCCTAAGGAGAAGTGCTACAGCGGTGTATCCGTGTGCTTGCGGATTCGTTCGCACTCGTCAGTGTACCCGGGAGTTTCTTACATGCTCACGCTACCACGGCGCCTAGTGTTGAGATTAAGAAACGCCAACACGAATCCATTGCCCACCACGGCCCTTGGGATGGTTTACTAGGTTTAGTAGTGGGGTGCGATCCAAGGCCGCACATGAATAGGCATTCCCGACAGGCTATGCCTTTTTGGCTACGTATGGTCGTACTAAACACTGGAAAGACTTTCCCGAGAACCGATCCTTATATGACCAGGGTAAGCATGGACAAGATCCTCCACTGAGGCTGCCCCCATACCCCCATGTCCATCCTTAAAGGGGTCTAACTCTCTTAAGTAGGTTCATTTTGTTAATTCCAATCTACCACTCCCTACCAACTGAGGTCCTTTCATGAATAGTTGTGAATAAGTAAACTAAGATGATGCTCGATCATTGACTGAATCGAGATCGGGACCATTGAGTCCTTAAAGCAGAATGCATATCAATTTATTATCTGGGTTCATTTTACTTATAACAATGGATAAAAGTATGCTCAAGGGGGTGGTGTTGGGACTTGCCTTAATCCAAAGGGGAAGGAAAACTATAGGATTTGTCTTGAACTTCCTTGTCTTGATCCCGATCGTCTTCTGGGGCTTTGCTTGATCTTCTGATGATTCTTACCTGATCTATAGTAATGTAGTTATACGCGTAAATATAAATCAAACATCAAGCATAGCAATCATCAAACATATGTTAGAGAGATGAGATCGTGATTTAAGAATCTAGGGTGAAACCTTAAGGTTGGGAGTGATGAACGTGTTAAGAGACGATTGAACCGGTCACATGAAATATGGACCCATTGATAAAGAAAAGATGTTTAAAACAAAACTAGGGTTAGAAATGGGAGATTTCATGTGCTTAAGATAGAATTTGGATTCTATAGCTTCTAATATTTTTATGAATTTTGGTAGAATTTTTGGAATCAAGGATATGAAAAAACGGATTTTTGGGTACACTAATGGGCTTTTCTATAGGTTGGAAAAGAACAAAAAGAAATCTAATATCTAGAAATGTGCCAAAATGAATTGGACAGCACTTCTAGGGTTTTTAGGGCTTCTAAGATTTATGGTGAATTTTTGGAGATTTTTGGAAATTTGAAAGGTGGCTAACTAAGCTTTTGTGTGCACTGGCTCGGGTGGATTTAGCAAATACGGGGTGAATGTGTCACACCCTGAAATTTTCGAATTTCAGGATGTGAATAAGAAGAGAAATAAAACAACAATTTTTTGATAATTTTAAAAATTTTCCAACATTTATTTTCTTTAGAGGAAATATAGTATATGAAAAACCCTTTGTTTGTTTTTTTAAATTAAATAAATTTGTATGTGTGTTGCATTCATGCCGATGCATCTTGGTGTTCATGAGTGCAAAACGTTTTTAAAATACGTTTAGGTGCTAACCAAATCCTTCTGAGAATTTTCCGGATTTTTCTGGAGTTTGTTCTCATTTTCTTGAGCTATTTCTATTTATTAGAAGGCTCTAAAATCTTTTTCATGAACTCCAAATATTTTATTTAGATTGTTCGTGCTCCAATCTATGTCTGGGAATTTTTCTGGAATTTTTGGGATTTTCAGAGTATTTTTCGTGGCTTTAATGAATTATCTAGCTATTTCTAGATTATTCTTTTCACGAAAATATTTTCTGAAAATAAAAAGAAACTCTTTTCTTTCAGCCTCCTTCCTCTCTCTTTGGGCCCATCAAGCCTTGCAGCCCAGCATCGCGAAGTCTGTTGCCGCTCCTTGAACTCTTTGGCTCCGTCCGCTCGTTACATTTCAGCCCAGCTAGAAGAAGTCTGGCGCCGCCCCACGTTCTTCCGGCCTGCTCATCTTTTCACCTCGGCCCAGCCCAGCGTCGCCCGGCTCGTTCCGACCCGCCGGCCCGCCAAGCCCAGCGAAGCCCCTTCGGGTCCGGATCCCGGCCATGGCATGTCCATGGCGGACACGACCGACGGCACCGCCGCCGAGTTGTCCTAGGCGTGCGCGCCACGCGAGGCCGCGCGTCCGCACCCTATAAAGCGCGAGCCCGAGCTCGCCGTCCTCGTGCCGCATCCGCCCTCGCCTCGCCTTGTAGAGTAGCACCGCCGCCGAGCTGCCTCCTCTGGCCGTCACTGTGGTGCCGCGCCGGGACGACGCCATCGGACGAAACCGGCCTCACCAAGAGCTTCCCCGCGTCGTGCTGAAGCCGCCGCACTCCTTCCCTTGGCCGGACATCCACCGGAGCGCCGCCGCTCGTTCACACCCGAGCCGGCCGGCTGTGCTCCTCCGCCACCAGTCAAATTCGGCCGCTGCCATCACTGTAGGTCACCGGTGAGCAACTCCCACGCGACCCCCTCGGCTTTCTCCCCCTTCTCCCAACCCCGGTCGGAGCCCAAGGCCCCTGTCTGCCGGCGATTTGGATCGCCAGGAGGTCCCCTGTGTGCCATGGTCTGGAGGTAGAAGAAGCAAGGTAGTTTTATGTTTTGGCCCCTATAGTTCTCTGTAATTCTTAGATCTCTTTTGTGTCTTGTACCTTTTCCCATAAACCCCCTAGATCTAATAAGTTCCTGCGTATAGATCCAACCCGAGAAGTTTTATTGATCTAACCCTGAAGATTATTCTTTTCGCAAGCACTATTTCATGTGTCTTGCAGATCTTGTCTGGTAGCCCCTGAATCTTTAAGTAATCACAGTTAGGTCCTTACAACCTTGTTTTCTCCATAGTATCCACGTTTTAGATCCGTTTTTATCTGTTCAAGTTGTGTTAGGTTCATAATGAGATAAAGAACACGTTAGTGGTGAGTTTTCTTTATGAATGTTTTCTGAAAAATGATTTAATATTAATTTTGTTTAATGCTTATTAAACATGCCTTTCTAAGTAAAAGCAATATAGAGCTACACACCGTTTTTTATTATAAATGTTAATTTGATTAATATTTATTTCACATACTTTTGTAAATAAAATCTAATTAGATCTTTACCCTGGTTTTTCATAAACCAAATGTTAATTTGACTAATATTTAATTAACTTTTATAATTAAAAATTGATTAGGCTTTTATACCGGTTTATAAATAAGCATTAATTTGATTATTGCTAATGCTATGATATTTTCAATAATAATATGATCCACTCGAATCATAAACTTACGTTTAGATGATTCATATAGTTTAGCTTTTTTTAAATTAAATATTTAATCGGTATAATTTATATATGAATCTTTATAAATAAAATTTAACTAGTTCGTTACTTCGGTCTTTGAAAATAAAATATAGTGCTGCATTAATTCCAACTTAGGGTATTTTCTTTATGAAATATCCTTTACATATCTTTTGCTAATTAAAATAAACCCAGCTCATGGTTTTGTTCTCTCACATATGTAAATCGATCGTTAGTCGTTCTTTATCAAGCCCTGTCTGAGTGTGTCTCTGTTGCAGAGCTAGTCTCCTTTCAAGCTCTAGATCTTTTTGATCCATAGAATCGAGCCTATCCGTTAGCACGTTCTTTTAAAGTTTTCCTTTTGATTGGTGTACTGTTCTTAGTTTGATTGTTTGTTTGCTTTGTATGCTTGTGCCCGATGATTGATGCGAGTAGAATGAACGTTGATCGAGAAGTTTTCAAGAGCAAGAGATGAAGACACTCTGAGCAACAATATTACCTTGGTTAAAGGCAAGTGTGTCCTTGTTCTTTTGTCCCAATAACCGTGTTTAATCACTCATTGCATTGCTTTGCATTAATATTGATGGGTCCTATTAAGGTTTATCCTAGCCTTTATTATCATTCCTTGCCAACCTGGGTTTATCTTTCTGTTGGGTAGCACTGCTTAGCTGCTATACCATGGGTTATGGTGGTTTTAAAGAACCTTAATGATGAACTTGTTTTACTTTTATGCTATATACCTCTGGTTAACACAAGATCACAATGTTTAATCGGAACATGGAGAGACCACCCAGGACAACAGTGCAACCACAAGGCTATATGGCTCTGGCTTGGCTAATTAATTAGGGACTCTAGTGTTGGGGTGACCTTACCGAAAGGGCAAGGGGGAGCATTTAGTTGGGGTATAGACTCACTCTAGTAGGGAGTTGGGCTTGGCTAAGACACGGTACCTACTAGGAGACTTTATACCTTGCGACGGCTCGGAACCTTCGCGGGTTGTTTCACACTAGGGAAACTTTGTAAAGGCCTCGTAGCGTCCCTATGCAATCACACCTCGGTAATGTGGTATGATGCCTGATCAGCATCACGTGGTTGGGTTTAAAGTTCTTTTGAACTTTTACGTGACTTGTGGGTAAAGATGTACAACCGCTGCAGAGTGTTAAAACTAATCGATTAGCCGTGCTCACGGTCAAGAGCGGCCTGGACCCTCACATGATAATTGAACTTGAAGATGGATTTTAATCGTGGTTATGGTTATGGTTATGTTAGCCATATACTTATGCGTATCTCTATATGTTAATGTGGGTTGGTATATACTTATACTTTATTAGTAATCAGGTGCTAATAAAATTTGACCAACTAAAAGTGCTTAATGCAGTCAACCTGTCAGCCTTTCCTTGACAAGCCTTTGCATTCATACTTTCCCCACACTTGCTGAGTACGACATGTGCTCACCCTTGCTATAAACAATGTTGCTCAGAAAGAGGAAGCTACTATGAAGTTGCTGTGAAGATGTTGCTGATGCTAGGCGTACGCAACCCCCAGTCGACTGCCTGTGATATTTGGAGCCTTCGTTTCCAGGATTTAGCGTAATACTCTGATAATCTTTCTTTTTCGTTACGTGATACTGTACTGTGATTCACTTATGTCAACTATATGCATGAAACTTGATCCCGGCATGCATATAGGTTTGCACTTGGTTTTCTTTGGAAAAACAGGTGTGACAGAATGTGCGGCTGATAGATGGGGCCAGGGCTGACGCAGCGCGGGGCGTCGCAGGCGCACACGTGGGTGGCCACGCGGTGGACTGGTCGGCGTCGCGTGCATGCGTGGCACGTGTGTGCCTACGGTCCACTGGACCGGGTGCACGCGAGGAAAGGACAGAGGATACGGAAGGCAGGGTGATGTCGTGCTGCCTGGGCCCACATGGCAGCGGCGGGAGGGAGACGGCGACGGACTGCGATAGGCGGTGCTACCCTAGATCAAAGGGAGCGCGGTGGCAGTGCAGAGGAACTCGCCGGAGTTCTCACCGCCGGCCGCTACAGAGGGCTTCCGACGACGACAAGCGGCTCTATGGACTCAGGGAAACACGACGGAGCTAGAGGTGGTGTATGTGGTCGTCGGGGGTGGCTGGCGGCAGTGCAGCAGCTCGTCAGAATAGCAGCGGCGGACGACCGCGCACGGAAATCGCCCTGGAGGGCTTTCTGTGGCCAAGGAACGCGTGCGTGCGTGTGTGCCTAGTGAGGGTAGAGGGACGGCCAGATGGGCATGCAGTGGCCGGAGCACGGCCGACGGCTCGCCGGTGCGGCGGCGGCACAGCTATCAAGCGGCGGCGGTGCTGGGAAGTGAAAGGAGGGGAAGAGATGGCTTGGGTAGCATAACAGCCGTACCTGGAGGAGGTTAACACGGCCACCTGCTCAATTCCGACAGCACAACAGCCAGAATCAAGTTTCGCCAGCGATGGCGGACGGCGGAGGGGAACAAGCGGTGGTGGGATGCCTATGGCTCTGCGGTGTGATCTTGCTGCGGTGGAGCAGAGCTTCACTCGTGTGTGGTGGCTAGTGAGCTTGCTAGAGCCTTGGCTTGCGTGTAGCCCGGCGAGGAAGTGGCGGTGGTGTTGTATTCTCGCCGACGGAGCAGAGCTTCACCGGAAGGAGAGGAGGAGTGGCTGTGGTGTTGTGTGCGTGGGTGTGAGGAGCTTGGCGAGGCTCTTGGTGCTATTTATAGGCCAGGAGGAGGAGGGGAGCTTGGTATGGCGCGGCGGCAGCCATGGTGACATCACCGGCGTTCGGCGGATAAGGCCGTGGAGAGGGGAGGTGGCAGGGATGCAGGCAGAGTTGGCGCAGGCAGTGCAGATGCCTGCTGAGCTCGTGTCAGGCACCTGGCACGCTGCTGCAGGAGGGGAAACCGCCTGCGGCGGAGCTCTGCGGCAACCTGATAAGTCTTGACATTATCTGCAACCTGATAAGTCTTGACATTATCTTTCAGGATATCAATCTTCTCCTCTTGCAACTTGCGAATCTTAGCTAAGGCCGCGTTCTCTTCTTTCAGCGAATAATCTCGCGGCTTAGATCAACTTTTGCGGCTTCGGACGCCAAGAATTTTTTCTCTTGAGCGCGATATTTTTCAAGCAACTTTTGGCTAGAGATCATCGACTTATAACAGAGTTCCGCCGATAAACCAGCCAGGTTGCCAGCCTCCATGTCTTCTATAGATTTCTCATAAGCTGCAAAAGATATATAACACTTTCAGCTTACTTCAACACATAACCAACAAAGTAAGAACAAAAAAACAAAAGACTAAGAACGGACCTTGAGGATCAAAAGGCACCGAAGGCCCAGCGCTGGTGATGGTTCCCGGCTGTCTCACAATCAAAGAAGGAGCTGGAGCTCCGGGAATCTCTCCATCTTCCAGATCTTGGCCGTCGGGAGCACCATCTTCCACCCGCAGAGCATCCACTGTGGTCGCGCCTGCAAGCCGAGCAGAATCCCTTAGCTCCCAGAGCACATGGGACTCAATTACACCTTTTTCTTTACAAAACGGCAAGCAGACAGATAATAAAGTTTGCAAGTCCCTCATACCAACAGCCTTGTTGTAAGAATAAGTCGAAGGGTCGAAGGTGTTTTTTTCCGCAAGCACCACCTCCAGAGTATGCCCCTCCACAACACCAGATGAGCTCACGGTTTCGGCCAAGGATCGCATGAACTCAGGCGACGCTTTGGTGTCACCCGAGGCTTTGGGATGGTCGCCTAAGCGTGAAGAGTTTTCCCCCTTATCCTGAACATTCTCGGCTATGGGAAGTTTTGTACCTTCATCAGCAATGTCCAAACCACCAACATTTCCCGGGACAGGAGGATCTGCATCAACTTCCTTGGGGTTGGATATAGCAGCTTTCTCCACCTCAGGCTCAGCTGCGTGTTCCCTGTTTCCATCATCATCGGTCCCCGAGTCCAGGAACTCTAAGGTGTCAGAGGAACCCAGGATGTTAACTATGCGGCACGGCTGCCTCGATTTAGAGCTAGCTTTCTTGTGGTGAAGTCCAGGCTTCGATGCACTCTCAGCGGAAGGGTTGTTCTCTTGTGTTGCAACTTGTTTTTTCTTAGCACCCTCAAGTTGGCTCGTCTTTGAAGAAGACACCGGAGCCACAACTTTCTGTGTGTCAGCAGCGGTGGCTTCACCAGACAGCTCCGGAGAAGCGATAGATTTCTTCTTCTTCTTTGCTGCGTCAGTCGGATCAGTCACAGCCTGGGTTGGGTCACAGACACGTTTAGAAGAAGCCTTGGGCTTCGCACAGTCTTCCACTTCAACACCAAGCACGGAGAAAATACGGTTGATGCGACGGCCTCCAGTAGGCAGCTTTCGCGAAGCTTGGTACTCCGCCTTCGTATAAGGACCAAGCAGGTCCACCACACAGCGCTCCACTTCACCCACGAATTCGTCAGCATTCTTTCCTTCAGGCATCTTCAACCCGAAGCGAGGGAAGGGAATGTCCTTCGAAAACCATTCAACTGAAAGCCATTTTACCTCCCGTGGATTCCAACCTACGGAGAGGGGCCAAATATTGGCAGCAACAAACTCCTCGGTGACATCGCGACCAGGAAGAAATTGCGAAGCCAAGAGAAAGGCTTTTTCGCAGCCTTTGAAGCCCCTGGTCTTCGCAAAGTCAGGGCCCGTTATGTAACTCAAAGGAGTCATAATCGAGATACTGAAAGGATAATAGGCGACACCATCGGAGCTGCAGGGCATATTGACTTTCACATAAAACCAGTAATTCAACCAGTCGTCGTCCCACTTATTCTAGTGAGCAGGGCTAAGCTCCACTCTTTCGATGTCCTTCTTTGTATTCCTCATTCGGGTAGTAAAGGTTATGCACCCAAAGTGATTCTCATAAACAGCTGGATCACCATCTACCCGAAAGTTTTGCTTTTGAACGTGGAGCTCATAGAACCAAACGAAAGCTTCAGTATCCACCCGGCTATCACAAGAACGCACGGCAAAGAAGAATTTGGATAATGCACAAACGTGTTCGGCGTTAGTTGGTGCAATTTGACGCTGTAACGATCGAGAATTTTAGGTAGGCGCCGGGAACAAGGAAACCTCAAGCCGGTGTTGAAGAAATCACGAAAAACACAGCTTCGCCAGTCTTGGGCTTCGGACTTGTTTCACCCTCTATAGCATGGGCAACACCTTCGGGGAAAAAATCCTTTTTCCTCGTAGAATTTGATCAAATTCTCGGAAACCAGCAAAGCCCTGAGTACAAAGGATGGAGTTTTGGACTCCCTTGCAGCCATTAGGTCCGACGGCGAAGCTTCCACCGTCAAAATGTCTTCACCAAGAGAGGTTTCTTTCTCCTTAGCTGTTGGCGACGGCTCGTAGTCAACAATGTCACCAGCTGGCTCCTCTGGGTTTTCGACCGATGCGATGGAAGCAGCTATTTCTTCTTCAGTCATTGGTCGCACGGTTTGTTTCGTGCAGGCCAGGACTGGTTCAAAGACTTGGGCTCCGCAAAAAAGCAAGCGCTTAAACTCAGAACGAAATCATGTAGTGCGCACGAATCCTAAAGCAGCAGAAGCACGCAAAAACAGAGGCTAGAAAGCTTCGACACAAGTGAGAGAGAGGGGGACCCCCAACCCCCCCCCTTATATAGCCTGATGAGAGAGAAGAGACGTAACAGTCTAGAAATACGAACGGACACCTCGGGAAGGAGCGGTTTTTGTCGTTTTTAGGGGAAAAACCACGTGAAGCTAAGGGTAGGGCAGCCCGCAAACTCCCTGTCGCCGAAGGTGACGTTTTCTTCCATCTTGAAGATCGCAAAACAAAATCGAGGAGAAGGTTAATCTCGTTGTTCAAACACTTCTCCTCGAGGGGCTACTATTGGGGCGGTATAAAACCTCACCTCTGGGCACCGGGGATTTGCCAGAGTGACAAGACCACTAGGCTTCGTTTTCTTTCTTTTAGGCGATTCAACATGAGCTCTGGGCTTTGCAAGCTTTCTTTAAGGAAGAAGACTAAACCGCACACAAGGGCGCAAGGGTCAGCACAAGGAACATGCCCTTCAATACGAAAGAAAGCTGAGCTCCGGGTGGTTCCGTCGTCGTCAAGGGTTTCAGGATGATTGTTTATCCGAAAAAAACGACTAATCTCGATGATTTCTCTTTCAGGGAAAACTAAAGAAGTTTGGGCTCCAGCAACTTCATCACGTATCAGGTGCTAACACGAATAACACCTTCGCAAGGCTTGTTGTTGCAGGAAAGAGTCTGAGGCTCTTAATGGTAAAACAAGAAGATGAAGGTCGCAGCTTCGTCAAGGGGCCGAGCCGGCCCGATTATTCCCTGCCTCCGGGCTCTGAAGCCCGAAGTTGGGCGGCGGATAAAGCGTCAAAAAGAACAAGTTGGTGAAGCTCGGGGCTCCTCCAAGATTCCACCACGAGGACTCGGTCAAAAGTTGTTCTAACACGGAACCATCCTCGGCCTTTGCGGCGTATCTTCCGCTCCACGATCTCCGGCGGGAACTGCGCTCCGCAAACCATGGCGTTAAATCCGCAACCTATGTAAAAAACCAAGTTTGCCCCCCGAATGTTCTTATTAGGTGTTAGGGTTTTGGGGGTAAACTTGGAATGTAAATTTAATCTTTTGGCACTATAAAAGGAGGCCCCCTCCTCATTGTAAGGGGGTCGCCATTTTGGAAAGTCGAGCGTGTAATGTGTTGAGGAAAGTTAACCATTTAATACAATTAATCTCGAACGTGTTTATTGTGAGTTGTTCATCACGTAACCCTATCTCTGTTTGGGAGTTTAGCAAACCCAACAGTAACTGCTGGGTTTGTCCGAATGCCGTTTGGTGTTAGTCCGGCCTAGTATTCTTCTGGCGGGGGTCAAGTATCTCTGGGCTTAAAGCTGGTGGAGTGACTTAATGATTTCGCTTCATTTTCTAAGACGAGTTCTGCCGATATCGGTGTAAAGTCATGCAATGGATGCGTACGTTGGCATGTTCATATGTGACAGTTTGTCGTATTTCTGCCTTTACTCAAGAAAACTTTGCCATTCTACCGTAGATGTGTATATATGTTTCCACTATTATTCATTTGATTCCCAGAGTAGTCATTCTCCTGAATATACGATTTTCTGTACACATTTCTCATAATCATATTTCCACTACTCACTCTGACGGTCAATACTAGTCTTTTGTCTTCTGTCTTCTTGACTATACTTCTACCCCACTTAAAAATAAAATTTTAAGTGTCAGGTTTTCAATCAGATGTTGCTGCTTCCCTTATCGTGACTTCAAAACTGATGTGCTTGTATACAGAAAGTACTTTTCCGGGGTATCTTTATTAAAGTACTTGAACATTGGGGGTGGTCTTCTTGACATTCCGGCGTCATTCCCATTTATCTTCAATTTTTCAAGGTTGGTAGACTCTGGTTCCAGTTGGCCTTGCCGATAGTCTGATGCTGATCTAGTTTATACTCACTCCCTGATATTAGATATGTTCTAACCTTGGTCAAGTGCACTGGCATTTTCCTCAAAACTCCTTCTTGCTTCGGATCTTCGATTGTCTATGGCTGTTCTGACATGTTCTAGTGTCTCTGAATCTTGATCATCTTCCTCTGACTTCCTTTTTACTGAGTGTCTGGTAGCTTCTATGTTCAAGGAGTGATCATGTTAGTTGAGGGGTGTCTTGGCAATGGTTATGCTGATGCTTCAGCTGATTTGATGGGCATTGTCTTGGTCTTTTGCATTAGTCCAATCTTGGTTGACTCCCTGTTCTGATGGTGGATGTGTAGAGTTATCAGGATGGTAGGTCTGAAATCCTTCTCTTTTCTTCTTAGGTACCTTGATTCTGCCATTTGTATGTTCACTTGATTGTTCGTGGATTCGGGTCTTGCTTCTGAATGAAAAGTAGCCTTCCTCTGAAATCTTCTGGTATATCTTTTCTTTTTTTCCTTGCATTGCCTCAACCAATGCTGATTTATTCCTTCAAAATACCGTAGTGTCCTTCCACTTGTTCAAGGTGTCCCTTTACTCTTGCTTGGTGTGTAGCCTAAATTTTTTTCTCGTAAACGATCTTTGGATTCATTAGCAATGAACATGGAAATCCCTTGCAATTGTTCTGACAATTCCTGACTCATCAGTAATGGATACTGAAATCCTTTAATAACTGTCTCAGATAATTCCTGATACTGAGAGGTTTCAATCTTACGACTTGATCCTGTCTTGTATAACTCCACTGCTGATGTTGGTTGAATCTAGCTTCTCTGATTCTGGCTTATAAGAACAAACTTCCTTATCTTCTGGCTCAGATTCCGAAATTCCTCTGCTTCCAATGGACTCCTTAACTAAATTCCGGCAGCATTCCGGCTTGACATTGTATTCCAAGAATCTGGTGGTGTTGGTGCTAGGGTTTGGGTCTAAGGGCAGGGGTATGTCCAGGATTATTTCCTAAGAGTCCGGCTAGAAGGGGATGAGTATGTGTTCTATTAGAAAGAGATGAGTATAGAGAAAGCTTATAAATCTATGATGCTCAAACATTATACTTTATTTATATCCAGGGAAGGGCTCACTGTCCCTTGTAGCCACACACAAACAAAATACGTATATATGTTGCTACAATCAGCCTATTTTTATTTATACTAATCTACAAACTAGGCCTTACAGGTATTTACTCCTTTACTGATCCCAGTTTCCTTCTTCGGCAAAGTCTTGCCAAAAGTCTGCTCCCTTGAGGGTGTCTCTCATTCGGGCTTCATCAGTATCTAGAGGTGTAGCTGATCTTCTCCAGGTCTTGACGAATTCTTCTATGTCTCTTTCAAAGTCCATGCTAGTCGGTGACGAGGGTGTTGGATATCGTTTGGGTTCAACTTGTGACTTGGTTACATCTATGTTCCGAACTTCTTCCGGGATGGGGTTTAAGTTGGTGGGGTTTGGGAGAATCCCTTTCTGTGGATTGATCCCATTTTCTGAAAAGTTTCTTGGTGAATTTCTGGCTATAACGGGTAAAGCGAGAGTTGTTGGGGCTTCAGGGTATGCTCTTTGTGGGGCATGTGGTTTTGGCTTATTGAACGGGGTTCCTTTTAGACTTGTTCTTGCACACTTCTGGGTGAGGTACTGCAGGTCTTGTTCCATTCCTTCGGTTACATCCCTTGGCAGCTCCGGGGCTTCTCGTTCACGCTTCTCTCGGGACAGGGGTACTTGTCCCAAGGCTTCGGCCAGACGGGTTCTCATGGCTGTTATGCATTCCTCATTTCTTTCGGCTCGGTATATAGCACTTCGGTGGTTGAGCCTTTACAATTCATATAACTTGTCTAGGGCTAAAAGGTAATTCAGGGTTGTGGACAAGGTGAGCTGGTTGACTCTGACTGGCTTGGTGATCAAGTCTTTGACACGACAATTCCATGCTGTCCTTTCGGGTCCTCCTATGGGTAGGTATCATAGGGAGGTCTTGGCAGTGGCTTTCACGGCATCATGACATAGGCTGACCAGGGCTTTTCTTGATACTTCTTGGATTGCAGCTACAAATCGAGTGCCCAGAGTACTGGTTGGCCATGTCTTCCAATTGACGTGCGGTGGAGAGAGACCCATGAATAAGGTCACTTCACATCGCTCTGATCCATAAGCTGTGTATTCTTTGCCTTTGTACACTGGCCGTTGGGTATATCCTAACTCTGTGAGTGCATTCCATAAAATATGAGAGAATCCGGTGTTCTTGGCACAATTCGAGTATATCCATCCGGCTTCATCAATCCAGCTGGTTCCTTCCATTGCTTGAATTTCTGGACAGAGTTTCTTCCGTGAGTACTTGTTACCTCTCGTCACTACTAGATTTTCTCCCTAATGCAACACACAAAATGTGTTGCAATATGACATATTTGGTTACAATAGCCGCAATTGCAACCAAATTTTTTCGTCAACCATGTGATGCGAAAGGTCGTGTTGCATTAGCCTGTAGCAATAGTGGTCTTTTTGTGGTTGCAAAAGTTTTTCTATTGCAACGCAATGCAGCGTTGCAACTAGCATTTTAGACTGTGCTTGTGTTGGTTGCAAATTATTCTATTGTGACGCATCTGGTGTTGCCATAGGTGCAATTGCATCATACACAACACGTTGTAATTTCTAAAATCTTTCGTTCCAAAGTATTATATTGCTACGCTTTGTTTCTGGTTGCTATAGGGGGAACCACCTCTATTACCATGAAAGTTATTTGGGTGCAATATGTGATTTCCTGTATTACCAAAAAAATTTGATTTCGATGCTATAGGTAGTATTGTCTGATGCCACGAAATTGGTTACGTTGCTATAGGTGGTATCCTCTATTGCCACGCAGCATATGGATGGTTGTTATAGGTGTAACATTCTATTACAACCAATATCTATAGGTTAGAGGCAATAGGTTTGGCACTCTATTGCCACATAGTTTGCTTGGTTGTAAGATGTGTCCTCTATTATTGCTTCGAAAATGGTTTGGTTGCCAAAAGTTCAAGTCTCTATTACCACCATGATACAGGGTTGCTACAAGTTGAACTTACTATTGCCACGTTACTTTTTGGCAACGAAAAATAAGGGTTGTGAAAGGATGACTTATCATTTGCAACATCAAAAATGGTTTGGCTGCCAAAAGTTCATGTCTCTGTTACCACCATGACACAGGGTTGCTACAAGTGCACCTTACTATTGCCACGTTCCTTTTTGGCAACGAAAAACACTGGTTGTGATAGGATGATTTATCATTTGCAATGTCGAAAATGGTTTGGTTGCCAAAAGTTCATGTCTCTGTTACCACCATGATACAGGGTTGCTACAAGTGCACCTTACTATTGCCACGTTCCTTTTTGGCAAGGAAAAACACGAGTTGTGATAGGATGATTTATCCTTTGCAACGAAACGTGTATTATACCACACTCATTTATATAGCAGCAATAATTTGAAACATTAAATAACATCATCAGGTATATATAATTATGCATTTATAGTTCATGAAACAACATTCAACCATCCACTGAGTTATTACATGACACACGAAGAACTGAAATACTGAAAAGTTTCAGACGGGACATTGTTTCAACACATAGTAGGCTAATTTGATAGGAAATGAAGATCTTGGTCAGCAAATGGTGACTTTGAGAGGATCCCAAAACTTGATCAGCAAAGGGTGACTTCAATGCAAGGAGCTCGCATCACCTGTTTGCTCCATTCGACATGGCTTAGTCTCCTGAAAAGAATCAACAACATTTTTAAGCTAGCATCAAATAATCTCTAATATTGGAATTTGTGCAACAACAGCATGTAGCAAACCAAAGTTTGATTGCGATTCATAAAATTATCAGAATGACATCAAATAATTATCACAACCATAAACACACTTTGACAGCTGAAACATGAATTCCATTCACAACAGGAAGAGGAGTTGCAAAAATTTCACCTCATGTCTTTTTGGTGCTTTGTTGTCTCCTTTGTGCAGCTTGTACCTGTAGCTGTTGAGATGAAATTTGTTTAACGGGGGGGGACGGCGGATTGTGCTTCAGGATTGTTAACAGCTTTAGTACTTTTGGTTTTGCGAATGACTTGTTTAGCAACGACTTCAGATTCCTTCTCCTATGAACCAATCATTTGGAAGGAAAAGATTAGGCGTCATTTTATCAGTAACTGAAGATATGTAGTAGTAAACAGTTGTGAATTCAAGAACAACCTGAGTAGAAGAGAGCACATTCCTGGAGTCTGTCTGTACATTTCCAGTTGTAGTGATTGATGGAGCCGCCGCCTCGTCTGCAGATTCAGTGACATTGTTGTTTTGCTGGGTGATTGATGCAGCCGCCGCCACGTCGGCAGATTCAGTGACATTATTGTTTGGTTGGACAGATGTTGGCAGGACAATCTATGAAAGGATACAAACATTCAGATATAGAACCTAAGGAAAGAAAGTCATTCATGCAACTAGCTTGACCAGTACTTGTGGAAATTGTGCATGTCCATTTGCTGTTTGCAGCATTGATAGGAACTCTTGCCTAAGCTGTTGCAGATCAGCCTCCCTTTTCTTGTTACTTTCTTCAAGTTGTCGTGCATGTTCTCTCCTTTCTGCTTTCCTTTCATCTTCCCATGTTGACATTTTTTTCTTGTAGCAGCCCAAATGCGTCCATGAGCTCGACGTGTTCCTGATGCTGTAGCTCTCTTCCCTACAAATTTGTTCCTGGCGCTCCGCATTGAGCAGCTGCCTTCTAGTTGGGTACCCATTACCATGCAACTTGGTTGATTTGCACTTTGTGACTTCCTTGTATGCCTTCTGGAACATGTCGTTTTTTTCCTTTTGGGAAACGAAGTTGTTCTCTGCATTTGATTCCGCCTCAACAATAACGCTGCTTGCTTTGTCCTAACATTTACAAGGCACAGATGGAGGAGTTAGTTGAACAAGAAATTACTTGCATTCTATAATTGCATGGACTTTGTATAGTAATGTATGTACACATTCATTGAGAACTCACATAGACATTTTTAGATTGTTCGTCTGTCCATTCCCCATGCTTAGTGTGAGTTAACCACCAAAGTTCCATATCATCGGAGGGGGGTAACAAAATGGATCTAACTTAGTGATTTTTAGAGCTTAGGGCTATCTAAGCGTGTTTACGTGTGTGTATATATATATATATATATATATATATATAGCTCTGATACCACCCAGTGGGATCCACCCTTTTATATACTTTAAATAAGTATATCTGGGTGCCCGGTTGCCCATAGTACCATTCCCTGGATCGGCTGATGGTACGGCACTTCACCAGAAGTATCAGATCCATATATCGTAAAGCAAACAAAATATTATTTTAATGAGTTTGAGGGTAAGAGAAGAATTCTATCAAAGTGAAACCTCAAACTTGCAGCGGAGATCTACGTAGCAGAACCATAAACCAGGCAGCTTGTCCGGAAACGGGTCAGCAGACCCTCCCCTGCGACGAAGCTCGTCCTCTCTTTCTTCTGAATAGAAGGGACACAGAAGCAAGAGTGATCACCTAAGATAGGTACTCAGCAAATCCCAATGTATAGGAAAATTACCTATGTCTATATGCAAGATTGCCAATGGAAGAGAAACAGATCTTGATAATTACAAAAGTAAATAGATGCAAGTGAAGTAAATTCTGAGAAAAACAGAAAGTAAAGCAAGTATAATTAATAAGTAGGTTGGTCCTGGAGGGGGAACATGTGGCCTCCCCTACCAGTCCCCAAGTTTTATTAAGCTCAGCGACCGTCGGGGTCCACTAAGCTGGCATCTGCCATATCACTCTAAGGGCCATAGCCCTGCCTCACTTGAATCATTCCCACCCAGAATGTATCTAATCAATGGGAGCTTTAACCAAGAGTGCTCATAACCGCGAGCCACGGCTATTCGAATAGATGAAACTATGTACAAAGGCGTACAATGTACCCATACGTCTGACCAGCCCATACCATGGCCATGGCGGTACTGGCCACATGAACCATACCCACCGACGTCTCTGTGTGGACTACATTGTCATCCACCCGTAGACAACATTCCCTAGCTCCATCCACGTCTATGCTGGGGCCTAAGTAAGGGTCACACCACCACCACCCGCCTCGTGGGTCCAATTTCCCCAAGGAGATTACATATGCAATAAAATGTGGCACACGTACCACCACGTCACCTAGACGCCAAAACATTCCCGGTGATCCGTACCGGCCAGACCTGGGACTATGCGAAGGTCCTGCTCCAGCGCATCCGTTGCCCACCACGGCCCGTGGGATGGTTTACTAGGTTTAGTAGTAGGGTGCGATCCAAGGCCGCACATGAATAGGAATTCCCGACAGGCTATGCCTTTTTGGCTACGTATGGTCGTACTAAACACTGGAAAGACTTTCCCGAGAACCGATCCTTATATGACCGGGGTAAGCATGGACAGGATCCTCCACTGAGGCTGCCCCCCATACCCCCATGTCCATCCTTAAAGGGGTCTAACTCTCTTAAGTAGGTTCATTTTGTTAATCCCAATCTACCACTCCCTACCAACTGAGGTCCTTTCATGAATAGTTGTGAATAAGTAAACTAAGATGATGCTCGATCATCGATTGAATCGAGATCGGGACCATCGAGTCCTTAAAGCAGAATGCATATCAATTTATTATCTGGGTTCATTTTACTTATAACAATGGATAAAAGTATGCTCAAGGGGGTGGTGTTGGGACTTGCCTTAATCCAAAGGGGAAGGAAAACTATAGGATTTGTCTTGAACTTCCTTGTCTTGATCCCGATTGTCATCTGGGGCTTTGCTTGATCTTCCGATGATTCTTACTCGATCTATAGTAACGTAGTTATACGTGTAAATATAAATCAAACATCAAGCATAGCAATCATCAAACATATGTTTGAGAGATGAGATCATGATTTAAGAATCTAGGGTGAAACATTAAGGTTGGGAGTGATGAACGTGTTAAGAGACGATTGAACCGGTCACATGAAATATGGACCCATTGATAAAGAAAAGATGTTTAAAAGAAAAATAGGGTTAGAAATGGGAGATTTCATGTGCTTAAGATAGAATTTGGATTCTATAGGCTTCTAATATTTTTAGGAATCTTGGTAGAATTTTTGGAATCAAGGATATGAAAAAGCGGATTTTTGGGTACACTAATGGGGCTTTTCTATAGGTTGGAAAAGAACAAAAAGAAATCTAATATCTAGAAATGTGCCAAAATGAATTGGACAACACTTCTAGGGTTTTTAGGGCTTCAAAGATTTATGGTGAATTTTTGGAGATTTTTGGAAATTTGCAAGGTGGCTAACTAAGCTTTTGTGTGCACTGGCTCGGGTGGACTTAGCAAATACGGGGTGAATGTGTGGCTGACAGATGGGGCCAGGGCTGATGTAGCGCGGGGAGATGCAGGCGCACACGTGGGCGTCCATGTAGGCAGCCACGCGGTGGACTGGTCGGCGTGGCATGCACGTGTGTGCCTACGGTCCACTAGACCGGGTGCACGTGAGGAAAGGACGGAGGAGATGGGCGGCGGGGTGACGCCATGCTGCCTGGGCCCACACGGCAGCGGCGGGAGGGAGACGGCGACGGACGGCGACAGGCGGCGGCGCCCTAGATCAAAGGGAGCCCGGCGGCGGTGCAGAGGAACTCACCTGAGTTCTCACCGCCGGCCGCTACAGAGGGCTTCCGACGACGGCAAGCGGCTCTATGGACTCAGGGAAACACGGCGGAGCTAGAGGTGGTGTATGTGGTCGTCGGGGGTGGCTGGCGGCGGCGCAGCAGCTCGTCGGAGTAGCAGCGGCGGACGACCGCGCACGGAAATCGCCCTGGAGGGCTTTCTGTGGCCAAGGAACGCGTGCGTGCGTCTGTGCCTAGTGAGGGTAGAGGGACGGCCAGAGGGGCATGCGGTGGCCGGAGCACGGCCAGCAGCTCGTCGGTACGGCTATCAAGCGGCGGCGGTCCTAGGAAGGGAAAGAAGGGGAAGAGATGGCTTGGGTAGCGTATCGGCCGTACTTGGAGGAGGTTAACACGGCGGTGTGCTCAATTCCGGCAGCACAACAGCCGGAATCGAGTTTCGCCGGTGATGGCGGACGGCGGAGGGGAACAAGCGGCGGTGGGATGCCTACGGCTCTCCGGCATGATCTAGCTGCGGCGGAGCAGAGCTTCGCTCGTGTGTGGTGGCTAGTGAGCTCGCCGGAGCCTTGGCCTGGGTGTAGCCCGGCGAGGAAGTGGCGATGGTGTTGTATTCTCGCCGGCAGAGCAGAGCTTCGCCGGGAGGAGAGGAGGAGTGGCTGTGATGCTGTGCGCGTGGGTGTGAGGAGCTTGGTGAGGCTCTTGGTGCTATTTATAGGCCGGGAGGAGGAGGGGAGCTTGGTTGTGGCATGGCGGCGACCATGGTGACATCACCGACGTTCGTCGTATAAGGCCGTGGAGAGGGGGAGGTGGTAGGGATGCAGGCGGAGCTGGCGCAGGCAGTGCAGACGCCTGCCGAGCGCGTGTTAGGCGCCTGGCGCATTGCTGCAGGAGGGGAAACCGCCTGCGGCGGAGCTCTGCGGTGTGGCGCAGCGCTGCATCGGGGCGTCGAGCGCGGCGCAGGGAGCTAGGGCTAGGGAGGCGTGCTAGTGGTGAATGCGTGGGTGTGGTGGCTTCGGGTGGCGCAGGGGACACAGGGCTCGCCTCAGCGGTGATCTTGGCACAGCGGAGAGAAGGATCAGGCGGCGGTGGTCAACGGCGGCGCTCTGGAGCTTGTTCACGACCGTCGATCATGGCGCGACGCGTGTGGGTGGATCAGGGGTCGTGGAGATGTTCAAGTGGCACGGGGAGGTTGACCTGGTGCTGGGGATTGCGGCGCTCGCCTCGGCTGGATTAGGGAGGCACCAGGGGAGGAGATCAAGAGAGGGGTGCGGCCGCCATGGAGTCCTGGCGCTGTACTGTGCTGCGGCGATGTGCGGCGCTGAGGCTCGACCGGCTGTGCGGGAGTTCAAAAGCTGCGGCGGTGGAGCTGGCGAGTGCGGCGCGCGCGCAAGCGAGGCGGCGGAGGAGGGGAAAGGGCAGGGAGATGGCGGCGCTGTCGCGGTGGAGGGGAGCAGTGCGGGATTGGCGCGGGGAAGACGATGACGTCGACGGCGCGTTGTAGGTGGGCTGGACTGGGCCGCGTGCAGAAGAAGAGGGTGGCGGGCTGAGCGGGGAGAAGGAGTAGGAGGGGGTGGGATGAACTTCTATGGGCTGGAAGTGATGGCGCCGGCCCACTAGTGTTTGAAAAGGTTTTTCTTTTATTTGAAACTAGGAAAGTGTCTGTGCGTTGCTACGGGCAACATAACAAGAATATAATATAATAAAGTATGATATTATACTGTTATTAGCAGAAGTCAATGTAACTTCATAGATAATATGAATGAATTGCGTATGGGAGGCTACACATGCAATCGGAATAAAAGATACATTATTGTGATCTCAAACAAGCTATATACGGAGTATTTCAGTAATTCTAAGTGCACAACTACACATATGGAATTCCCTACGTTAATTAGAAGAACACTATGAAACTATTACAAGGCAGCAAGCACATGTCTGAAAAAATCAATCTAATGAGTGCAGCAAAACGTTTTTTTAAAAAGAAATCTCATCTTCATTCTCTCAAAGACAGCATCCAAATGATCATCCTCTAATTTCTGCATAACCGACTCATCAAGGTACCCATCTGTATGCTCATATTTCAATTTCCTCTTTCCATCCCAGAAACACTTTTTTTCCTTTGCCATCACATTTATCCAGTGGCAAGAGTGCAGTCTACAAATATGCCAACTGGAAACAATATTATGTATTTGGTGACAATAATAAACCAACCTCTCTAGCTGATGACTCTTTCATTGCAAGTAAATTATTGTCATCATTGCAAGTGTGCATCTGAACTTAGTGAAAAAGGCTACCTTTAGAGCAGACAGGTAGGAATCTGAAAGGCCAGTATATTCCAACCATGGCAATATCAGCCTGAAAATTTGATTGTGCAACAGTACTTCGGCATGTCTCTATCAATCGTTAATATACACTTTCCAGCATCAATTCCTTCCACGGACCTCAATTCCCAGTAAATAGCAAAAACCTCTATTAAATCAGTCATAGCATCAATTTTACCTAAAGAAAGCAAGAAAAATTAAATTGTGTCTTAATAAATGTTACAGACTATTAAATGAAAATTACAAAATACACATGAATAATGTATATTATATTACCTCAGCTACAATGTTAAAACCTCTTTGTATACAATATTCTTCGTATATGTGCCATTCACCGTTGGTTCAATTTTCTTCTTTTTGACCACATCTTTTTTATTACGCTGACACTTCTTTTATTTTTAGCATTTCTAGCAGTTTTCTGTTCCATCCTTCTAGCCTCTTCCTCCTCTGCCTCTGCGTTAGGTGGGAGGGCGAGGATCTTGATGTTTGTTCTGGCTGTGGCTCTAGACATAGCCACAAATAGTTGACCATGAGAGAACACAGGGGCCGGAAGGTACACTCCTACGTTTGGTATTGTTTGGCCCTGTGACTTGTTGACCGTCATGGCGAAGCTGAGCCTAATAGGAAATTGCTTCCTCTTGAATTGAAATGGGAACATCTCATCATCAGAGGGGCACAAGGGTATCCGAGGAAGGAATACCCTCTTCCCAGCATGTTGTCCCAAAACAATTTTAGCATCTATTGAGTTTCTTTGGCACCCTCTAACTACCAGCCTTGTTCCATTGCATAGTCCGTTTGCAGGGTCTAAGTTCCTAAGCAACATTATCGGGCATCCGATCTTGAGCTTTAGGACATGTGGAGGTAGTCCGTTGGGAGTCAATGTGTTAAGGAACTCCTGAGGATAAGAGTTGTGCGGATCATCCACCGCTTCGTCGAAACTATGGTACACCATCTCCCCATCATGGAACTTGTTGATCATCATCAAATTAATATCATCCACCCAATCATTACGTGTTGATAAAATGGCTCTGGAGGTGATAGTCCTTGTTTGTCATGTTTGCATTGAGGTTCGGAAAGATGCTCTCGATCAACGTGTCAAGATCTTTCTCGAAATCCCCAGAGTACGGGACACATATATCTTCAGGAAGGCGTACATCACCATCTTTGTTAACCTGCTCTGTGCCATCACCAATCTGCAATAGTTAATCCGCAAACAAACGATCGTTCTGGGCCCTCATGTTGTGCACGAGCTTAAGATGCCGTATGTCGTCCCAAAGGAATGACCTCCGTAAGGAAGCACCAACAATCTGAGCCCTAGATCCTTTCCGTACAACAGGGAGGACCTGCTTGAAATCTCCACCAAACACAATCGTCTTACCACCGAATGGAAGATCTTTCCATCCCATTATATCACGCATGCTGATGTCTAGCGCCTCAACAGCCTGCCTGTTAGTCATTGACGCCTCATCCCAAATGATGAGAGACGCACACTGCAACAGCTTAGTAGTACCACTCTGTTTCGTGAAGCTACAACAACATGAGTCATCAAGCGTAAGGGGAATCTTGAAATGTGAGTGTGCCGTCCTCTCACCAGGCATTATAGATGCTGCGATACTAGATGTAGCTGTAGCAACGGCAATCTTGTTCTGACTGCAGATGGTTCCAAGAAGTGCTCTGTACAAAAAAAAGTCTTTCCTGTGCCACCAGGTCCATCAACAAAGAATAAGCCACCCCGTTCGGTGTCAACGTTTGACATAATGTCATCGTAAGCAGCCTTTTGCTCCTTGTTTAGCATATCAGCTAGTCTCACATCTTCCGAATTTGACTCAATGCTTGACTCCTCAAATATCTCAAGAGGAACCCCGGCAGCGTCGTCAAATGCATCGTCGACTTTGTTGACGGCTGTTAAGTGCTTACTTTAGCCGTCAATATACTCATGAATAAAGGAGCATAAGGCATTTCTCACACGTATTTAGTTAAGAATAATGTAGTTCCACTTGTCCTTGGAGATTATTTGATTGCAGGAAAATAAGTAGGAAAAGAGTGACAAACTCACCTTCTATGGTCCATGCCACCTCACCTCATCCAAGGTGGGCTGCCAACAAGGATGCCATGCATGCACACCTGCCAACTAGGGAGCTATGCATGCATGCCATGCAAGCAATCCAAGTGAAGCAACCCCCGACGAATCAGAGTGTGACACGTGGACATCACATTGATCCATGGGCCCACAAAGGAATGCAAACCACGCCAAAACAGGGTGGACACCGGGAACCGACCTAAGGACCCACAGGACAGCCACCAGGAGAAAGCACGAGCCAAGGGGCCCCACCAGGGGGTCGGTCGACCCCACAGGTCGGCCGAACTGACCTTGGCTCAACCTCTCCTGTGCTTCCACGTGGTGACTCCCCATTGGTCCTAGGCGCCATCCCCGGGGTGTTTGCATCCATTCCTCGCTGGTGCCCGGGCCTAGAAATAGAAGGAGAGGGGGCTCACTTATGAACCATCCACACTTGCAACACCTCTCTCACTTTAGTCTCAAGGCTAGGAGGTAGGCTAGAGTAGTTCTAATTCAGGTTCCAAGTCTACTTTGGGATCTAGGTATGAGTTCTCTTATATCTTATTTCATTTGTATGACTTTGATCTACTTCAGTTATTTATCTATTTCATATAAAGTTGTGTTAGTATACATGAGTGATTTGTTCATGTGTTCTTCACCTGTTCATCATTTAGAGGCTCCTGTTCTTGGTGAATAAGGCCTTTCGATCCACTTGACGGGTGACTTTCACATGTTTCTGGTGTTTGTTCATAAGTTAGAGGCTCGTGTTCTTCGCGAACATGACCCTTTGATCCAGTTGAACAGACATAGGAAAACATGAATCTGTTTGCGTTCCTAACCTGGTTTGATCTAATTAGATGACATGATTGCGTTGTATGAAGTCTGTGCTTAAGCTACGGTACTCGGTGTAATTGGCTGGTTTATCTGGTGGCTTGACCTGGGTCACAATAGCCCGGGCCGATCAAGTCCGGCTAACAACATAAGTATGGTGCTTGGGTTGCGTAGCTACCTTACTTATGAATTTGTCCCACTGTTTGTCTTGGGGTAGGCCGCGGTAGTGACAGCCGTTGGTCCCTCTGAAATCCCCCACGTTCGGATAAGCTGTAGGAGTCTAAAATATAACAACCGGAGTTGTGCGGAAGCAACGCAGGAGGTTATCTCCCCGTGGTACCTGGGTGCTTAAGTCAATGTTCTTCAACGCTAGTGTATCTAAATCGTTCCTACCAGCTTTATGTGTATAGTACATAAGAACCTAGAACTAACTCGTAGGTCGCCTCCTATGCCTAGGACCCTTTAGAGAGAGGGTGAGTGTGTGTGTGATCACACTACCCCCATTATCATATTTTACCCCTGCACTTGAGTGTCTGATTTATTTCCGTCTATGATCTATACTCATTGCAATAGAGTTGATATTGTCATTCCGCCAATGCCTTCCTTGGATTCGATACCCTTTGGAATACTCCTTTGGGGAAATGCTACAATGGTACTTCCGTGCGCTTGCAGACTCCTGTAATATTAAGATTTACCAACCAGCATTTCTGGCGCTATTACCAGGATGGGTTCCAAACCTGTTCTTAGGTGATTGCGTTAAGAAATGTCAACAAGCATTTCTGACGCCGTTGCCGGGGAAGGCTTAAGGATGACATATCAACACTTTGCATATGTTTATAATCATGACAGGAATAAAACAGTTCTCAATGCAGGCTAACTTGGATTGTCTTCTTTGTCTATTGATGATGAAGACAGGTAGTGCATGACTAGTTTCGACTTGCCATCCAATTTTACTGAAGATCCTGAGTCACTCATAAGGAAGGCACGAACTCATTTCGGCTCTCCTTCGCGTGAACGTTCGGAAGTCGATCCAGCTTCCTTTGTGCCATCCGCATCAACTTCCATGGCCAACCCTGTCGAGAAGACTCTCCGCGAGTACTCCGCTCCCTCTGCTGACTAGGTGCCGACAGGCCCTGTGATCAACACTGGGAATGGAAACTTCGAGATCAAGACTGGCTGAATTACGATGGTACAGGCTAGCCCATTCTGTGGCAAGCCTAATGAAGACACGAGCGCCCACCTGCAGCAGTTCCTGGAACTATGCAGTACCTTCACTATACGAGGAGTGGAGGAAGATGCTATTCGTCTGCGACTGTTTCCCTTCTCCCTCTTGGGAAAGGCAAAGCAGTGGTTCTATGCTAACCGTGCAGAGATTAACACTTGGGCAAAGTGCTCTGCAGCATTCCTCGCGAAGTTCTTTCCTTTAGGCAAAACCAATGTCCTTCGGGGGCGAATTTCGAGTTTCCAGCAAGCAGCAAATGAGACTATCCCAGAAGCTTGGGAGAGACTCTAGGAGTACATCCTGGCTTGTCCTCATCATGGGATGGACAACTGGCTTATTCTTCAGAGTTTCTATAATGGGCTGACTCCGACAGCCTGATGCCATATTGATGCTGCAGCTGGAGGGGCTTTCTTCTCTCTTACTATCACTGAAGCTACTACGCCGATTGAGAAGATGGTTACCAATCAAGGGTGGAGTGATGATCGACTCCAGCCACGTCAAAGGGGTACACATACCGTCAAGGAAGCGGATATGTTGCACGCCAAGATGGACCTAATGATGAAGAGAATGGATGATCTAGTCAATGAGAAGGCCGCCATGTCCACCACTACTCAAGCTATGGATGCTCGCATGACTTGCGAAGTCTGTGGTAATACTGGGCATTCAGGGAATTACTGCCCTACTACTCAGGTGGATGTGATGTACATGAACGGCAAAAACAACAGTTATCGTCCACAAGAAGGTCAAACGTGGAATCAATCACGCCCTTATTATCAAGGAGGTAATCAAGGTAATTCTTTCAACCCAAACCAACCTTCCTTGAAAGATCTAGTCTTTGGGCAAGCTAAGATTAATGAAGGCTTTAATAAGAAAACAGCTGCCTATGATAAGGCTTTTGAGAGCATTAATGTTAAAATCGATAGCCTTTCTTCTGCTCTTAAAAACCAGTTGAGCTTTAATAAGATGATAGAAACCCAGTTGGCTCAATTAGCAGCTTTGGTTCCCTCTGCTGAAGACGGGAAGATTCCGGGGCAACCCGTATCTTCTTGTGAAAATGTTTGTGTAGTGTCCACCAGATGGGGTAAGCATTCTGGGCGGGCACAAACCACTGACTATGCAGGGAGACCTATACAACAAATACTTGACCCATGGGAATCTTCAACAATAACACACAAGAAAGATCCTGGTTATCCGGCTATCACCTGCAAGATATATTACCAGAAGATTAAGCATGCTCTCTGTGACCTTGGTGCAAGTATTAACCTTATGTCCAAGGCCATGTTTGAACAATTGGGGTATCCAGCTCTAACTCCAACTGCGACGGCTGTCCAACTTGCTGATGCATCGATCCGACATCCAGAGGGGATAGTAGAGAATTTATTGGTATTCATCCAAGGTTCATGCATCTTTGTGGATTTTGTGGTCCTTGATATGCAAGATGATGAGGGAATGCCTCTCATTCTTGGGAGACCGTTCCTGAGTGACACCAATGCAAGGATCAATGTGGGAGCCGGGACGATCCGATTCTGCATTGGGAAGAGGAACTTGATGTTCCGATTTCAGGCAACAAAAGAGAAATGCTATACACTGCAGGGCAAAAATGAGCAATCAGGGGCATGGACGGAGCCACAGCCCCCGCGACTTCCCACCACTCCAACAAAGCCTAAGAAAACAAGAAGGGTGTGGCGAGAAACACAGAAGTCATCTCCATCAATTTCTCGGGAATGGGGTGACAAGTGGAATTGATCGCTGAGAAAAGTCTCGCTCTCAGACTTAAAAAGATGAGTCCTTTTTGCCAAAAGGTAAAATTGGTATTTATCTAAATTGTGAAAATTATTTCTTGAGTAGAAAGTCATAGAAAAATTTTTCGAGCAACATTTTGGGCGAATCTAGACCTAGACATCTGGGCAGGACATCAGGTAGTTGTTAGCGAGCCGTTGCAAAAAGCTGGAAGTAGGCGGGCCCGGTAGGGGGTCGACCGACCCCAAGGGTCGGCCAACCCTGGCCAACGGTCAAGTGGGCCCCGCCTCTTCCAACGGCTCCTAGCAGTTGCCCTTGTCCTATACCCCGGTGCCTGGCTCGGTTGCCTATAAATAGAAGGGGGATTGAAGGGTTTCTTCACCCATTCACTCATTTCCATCACCCTCTTTCCCTCTTTGCTCTTGCTCTTTGGTTTTCTTGGATTTCTTGCTCAAGTGGAAGTGCCAAGCACTCTCTCCAATTTGTCGCTGAATATTGAATATTGGTGGAGCAAGCTCGGTAAGGATTTCATTTCGATTTCACTAACCCATCACCGAGTTGCTCGTGTTGTCCCGTTGTTGTGCAAGATGAGTTGGATTGCCGGTGCGTACCGGAAGGTGACCCGCTCACGCCGTTCTAGAGACGGAGAGGGCTCGTCTCACCACTCCGGAGCTACACCAAGTCCAATGTCCACTGACCATGAAGAAGAGGAAGAGGAGGAGCTACCCACGCCATGAGTCGAAGGGGTGATCAACACCGATGCCGCCTTCATCGACTTGAGGGATGACCGGGAGAGACAGGCCTATGCTCTCATCAAGGATCGAGTCTTCGCCAACACCAAGGAGTTCGACTTGGCCCTTCTCGAGAAAATAGGTATGGACTCTGAGTTCGATTCCATTTGGCATGCTCTTGGTTGGGAGAACTTTGTTCCGGTGTGGGAGATCGGTTCTAGGCCTCTCACCATTCAGTTCCTCTGTACTCTTTGGGAGGACGAGACCGGTATTATGTTTCGTTTCCATGGAATGTCGTATCGAGTCTCATGGCATGATCTTAGTCGTGCTCTCGGTTTTCATTGTCGTTGTGCTATTTCTCTCGATCAAGCTTGCAGTGATTTTATTCGAGATAGTTTTTGGGAAGAGATTTCTGGTCGGCCGGTCCGTGGCAAGTTAGCATCTCGGTGCAACGATATCACGCATCCTACTCTCCGACTGTGGAACAAGTGGCTCGCCATCACTCTCTTTCTGAGGGATGACGTTCGACCCGTGCGCACAGACGAGATGAAGATATTATACGCCGCGGTCAGACGGATCAAAATCTCCCCGGTGCAAGCTATGATTCGGCAGTGGTTGACAAATTTTAGGATGATGGGTTCTATTGAGTGTACGTCCCTGATCACACGTATCATTTCGAGTCTTGGGATTTCAATAGGGGCTAACGTCCCCTACATTGATTCTCCCCGGGCCATGATAGATGAGGCGTATCTGATTCAAGGACATACTCTTAAAAAGGGTCCGGATGATTCCTTGATTTTCTTTTACCCTGGCCACGCAAACCAGATTCGGTTACCTAATCCGGATTTTCGTTTGTACGGCCAAGGGCCACTGACCGTTCCTCTTGAGGAACCTTGTCGTTCTAGTGTTTCTGGAGATAGGGTCACTAGCAGTGCATCGAGGAGGGCAGCGACAGCACAGCAACCGCCACAACATCCGCCGCCACAGCCATCACCGCAGCCGTCACCTCAGCCACAGGCTCAGCCTACACCACCGCTATCTGGCGCATGGGCCTCGGCCGGGTACATGTCTGGAGTTACACCCGGATATGCCCCCGGTTGGGACCAACCCATGAGTCAGCCGGGTGCGAGTAGCTCGACCTGGGCTAGTGCAGGGAGTGCCGAGTGGGTTCGGCCCGCCGGTACTACCTACGGGGATTCGTCCTCATCACCCGGGTTGCGCTCGTCATCTCGTGGGGCTACCCTTAGCAGATGAGCGAGCTCAACATCCGTGTCGGTACCATGGAGGAGACGATGCACCAGCAGGCTGAGTCCACTCGGGACTGGCAGCGTATGACGGGCGAGAGGATTCACACCATGGAGCAGAGACAGCTGGAGGAGCAGAGGGCTTACTACGTGTGGTTGGGATACCACCCTCCACAGCAGTGAGCCTGAAGCTAGCTTGGGGGAGGACCCCCATTCTGAGGTAACTTGTATCTTCTATTGTTTTCAGAACCCCATATGCTAAAAACACATAAAAATCTAAAAAAAGTTAAAAAGACCAAAAATATTTATTTGCTTTCCTAAATTAGTTTGTTTTCATATACGTGGTAAGAGTGTTCTTATTCTCCATGGTTGAAATGATGAATAGTTGCTCTATTTATTCCTCTTGTATGCCTTGTTTACAACTTAGTATCCTATCCAAGTTTTGAATTTGTTGGCTAGTATGATCGAACCTGAGCTTGAAATTTGTGGGTAGCAAAAAGCATGATCTTTGCCTAAGTTGTTGCGAGGTATGATATGGTATGATAGAGTTGCTATGAGCTAGTACTAAGTGATGTTTGATATCCGGAGTTTTCTTTTGAAAAATGATAAAATGATAAGTTCCTCAATGATAAGAAATTCCTATCCAAGGCCATATGTAGATCTTATCTTTTGTTAACCTCCACATATGTGTTGACGGTCAAAAAGTGCTGCTTCTACACCGTCAATACCTGCGTAAAATAAATGTAAAAGGATCATCAACACTAGAATAGGGCTTAAACTAACTATTTTCACAAGTGTTGGTGATTATGCAAATATAGGTGATTAGCACTAGAAAGAGGAGTAAAAGCACAAGTCTTTGATCCAAGTACTTCAAGACCAGCCAATGAGGGGATGCCACCTAGGTTTCCCCTGGATCACTGACGTCATCAATCCAAGAGAGGCAAGCCCGACGAATCACGAAGCGTCACATGGACATCACATGGATTCAAGGGCCCACTTATCCCCCAAAACCGTCGTGAAACTTGGCATGCATGGGGGAGTGACTTCATGGCCCACCAGTCAGCCACCTGGAGAAAACACAAGCCAGGAGGCCGCCCTAGGGGTTCGGCCGACCCTAGGATCGGCCGAACCGACCTAGGGTCGGTTCATCCTGGCCTTGCACGTGGAACTCTCCCATTGGCCACTTGCTGCGATCCCGGGCGTTTAGGGGCATTTTGAGCCTCCGAGCAAGCCACCTCCTCCTCTATAAATAGGAGGGGAGGGGCTCCCATTTGAGACACACACTTCTCCTCCTCCTCTTCATTTTGGCTTGGAGCCTCTCTCTTTAGGAGAGGAGAGCTCTTTGTATAGGATTAGTGCTAGGAAGTGAGGTGGGAGGCTTGAGGCCATGTCATGATTCATGACATCTTCCTCAAGAACGATCCTCAGCGGTGCCTTTGTTCTTCAACTAGACTAAAGTGAGTATTTCGATATTTCCTATTTAGACTAAAGTTGTATGCATGCTTAGTTACTTTGTTCTTGTGTTCTTCGTTTGTTCTTGGTTTAGAGGCTTGTGTTCTTCAAATACAACCCTTTCGATCCAGTAGACTTAGATCATAAGTTTGCATCTAGTTTGCCAGCTTGTCTATTAGAGTAAAGTGAAGCTCTTGCATGTCCCTAGTTAGATCAAAGTGCATTCGTGATCTTGCATGAGTGATAGAGCATACCTTGAGCTAGTGCCAATATCTCCCTCGCGGATTCGTAGGAATAGTGAGTGGTGTAGACAAGGTGTCTGGACCAGAAGCTACCCTTCGAAGACCACGTACGATCGTAGCGTAGAGGTAGGCCGCAGTGGTGACAGCCTGTTGGACCCTTTGTCAACCCTCTACGTCGCGTACCGAGTTGGGCTCGAGCCAGCACAAGGGCCTTGTGCTTGGTGCCCGAAGTGAGTGTTATACCTGTGAGAACGTAACTAGACTCTGTGCTCGGTCGAGGCAGATCCTTTCTACCTATCCTATCAATCAGTGTTGTGTCCTTGGATCATCTATGCTAGAGTAGAAGATAGTGCACATCGTTCCTTGGATTCGATACCCTTGGAATACTCTCCTTCCTTGGGGAAGTGCTACAGCGGTATTTCCGTGCGCTTGCGGTATACCCGGTTGTTCTTATACGCTCTCTCTAGGTGTACAACTAGTGGTGACGTTGAGAAACGCCAACAATATGCTACTTGATTTCTTCATTGAGTCTTGTCGAATTGTTGTGACCCTCGGCGAGTAACTTGTCATACTCCTATGATCAAGATCACGTACACACCACCATATGCGAAACTTCTACACTAGAAGTTAGCAACCATCATTTCATCCATTTCCCATCCATTCCACAAAATAAAGCTTCGTGCATGTTCCATGATTATTCTCCCTCCAAAAATTTTCAGCAAGGACTATGGGCTATGTAAAAAAAAGAATAGAAACATGATCAAGGGCATGCATAAAAAAAGAGAAAAAATAAAGAGACATAGCCCAAGTCTCAAAAATTTCAAAAAGGAGGAGAGTAAAATCATGCAAAGAGGAGTTCATTATCCATCCACCATACACACACTTTTGCACATCTTGATCAGGGTGTATGACTTGTTCTCCCAAGGATCCGGTTTTCGACTCGACAATACAAGAGAAACAGGTATGCCACATGTTTTTCCTACCTACAGCTCCACATATTAGCCTATTAGAAGTAGGTAGTGAAAGAAGGCAAATCAAAACCTTGGTGAGGAATCATACACATTGAGCGATCCGAGAGTATCATTTGAGGAACTTTGATTTCTTTTTGAAAAACCTGCAAAACCTCCGGATTGATAACTGATCAAGGTACATGTGAGTGGTAATCTTTATACAACTATTCTATCTTTCAACCGCCCAAGGCAGGTGAAGCTACATGCCCCATATCAATCGAGTGTAAGGTAAGATCAATGCCAACTTCTTCAACTCTTGATAGAGTACCTAGCTGTATCTTGTCATACATTAGGAATACAATATCGTAGTAACTCCTGATCAACCAACCTAAGTCCTTAGTCTCTTGCTCGGGACGAGCAAGAGGCTAGCTTGGGGGAGTTGTTGACGGCTGTTAAGTGCTTACTTTAGCCATCAATATACTCATGAATAAAGGAGCATAAGGCATTTCTCACACGTATTTAGTTAAGAATAATGTAGTTCCACTTGTCCTTGGAGATTATTTGATTGCAGGAAAATAAGCAGGAAAAGAGTGACAAACTCACCTTCTATGGTCCATGCCACATCACCTCATCCTAGGTTGGCTGCCAACAAGGATGCCATGCATGCACACCTGCCAACTAGGGAGCCATGCATGCATGCCATGCAAGCAATCCAAGTGAAGCAACCCCCGACGAATCAGAGTGTGACACATGGACATCACATGGATCCATGGGCCCACAAAGGCATGCAAACCGCGCCAAAACAGGGTGGACACCGAGAACCGACCAAAGGACTCACGGGACAGCCACCAGAAGAAAGCACGAGCCAGGGGGGCCCACCAGGGGGTCGGCCGACCCCACAGGTCGGCCGAACCGACCTTGGCTCGGCCTCCCCTGTGCTTCCATGTGGTGACTCCCCATTGGTCCTAGGCGCCATCCCCGGGGTGTTTGCATCCATTCCTCGCCAGTTCCCGGGCCTATAAATAGAAGGAGAGGGGGCTCACTTATGAACCATCCACACTTGCAATACCTCTGTCACTTTTAGTCTCAAGGCTAGGAGGTAGACTAGAGTAGTTCTTGTCGGGGACGGTCATTAGGGGTCCCCTAACTAAGGGGATAATTACCCTCGTTAAACGCAAAACCGCCTAAGGACCCTTTGTCCTTAGGTACAGGACAGCGCGGACCCGCGGCCCACCACGGCCCAGCAGCGGCCTGGGAGGCCCACTCGACCGCCTCACTCGAGAGCACGGACTCCACACGCGGATCTCTGCCTCGCTCGAGGATTCCGACCCCTCGAGCGGGTCTCCGCCTCGCTCAAGGGTTCCGACCCCTCGAGCGAGTCTCCGCCTCACTCGAGGGTTCCGACCCCTCGAGCGGGTCTCCGCCTCGCTCGAGGCTTCCCCTCGACCCACGGACCTCACCTACTACCCCGACCGGAGCATTAAATACCGTGGCCCGCCGCGGGCGCCTGGGTCAAAGGGCGAATCCTCACCACGCCGATCCCCTGACGCCGCCTGGGAAGCAGGCCCCGGCGCTGTGCTCGCATACCGCCACTGTGCGGCCATCCCCGACGCTGTGCGGGTGCTGTGCGGAGTGGCCGGCGTCATTCCTCAACACTGTGCCACCCGCTCCTGTCCTTCCTCCCTGCCATACCCCTCGAAAAGGGATGGCAACACCCTCGAGGGGCGTACGGCCGCCGCCCTGACGCACGCCCATGACGGTGCCGTGGCGCAGGGTAGGCAGAGCACGTTCCCTCCGTCACCTCCGGCGCTGTGCGGCCACCCCCAGCCCTGTGCCACCATCCCGGGCACTGTGGAACCATCCCCGGTGCTGTGGAGCCCTGTTCCGATGGGACACCGCCACGCCGGCCCCTGTGTGGCATGGGCGCTCCCGCCATCAAGGCCCTCGAAAGGGCATGGGGCACCCTCGAAAGGTGTACGGACGGCGAGCAGGCGCGCACACTGACCGGCACCGCTGTACGAGCGGCGTGCGTCGCGTCCCCTCCACCAACTCCGGCACCGCCTGGCCATCCCGGGTGCTGTGCAACTGACCCGGGGGCTGTGCGGCCATCACCAGCACTGTGCCACCATCCCCACCGTTGTGCGACGGCACACACGACACTGTGCAGACACGCCGATGACGCACCGCCGTCCCGCGCCACCAACTCCGGCCCTTCCTCCGGCGGATAGGCCCTCGATCCAACGGGGCCGCCCCTCGAAGTCAAAGCAGGATGGGTCACCGCCACGACGCCCGCGGAAGCCGGAGGATGCCACCAACTCGCGCCAGGAACCATGACGCGCGGGACAAGACCGCCGACGCCATGCTTATTAGTACATAACCTCTGTATCGGCTGCTGTGCAGCATCCTGTAACTGCCCTCTCTTGGCCTATAAAAGGGAGAGGCAGAGCCCCCTGCGTGGGGACACGACGACGCAACACACTCACCGCGCACAACACGCCACTTTGTTCTAGGTATTGGCACTTGCCCCAATCGCTAGTCGGGACTTGGGGGAATTTCCTCCTCTCCCACCGTGCTTGTAGCCCCCCTCTACAGGCACCGCCGGTGCTGGTTAATACAAGTGCGAAAGCACATCTGCTGGACGTACGGCCGCGTGGTCGGAACCAGGATAAACATCCGTGTCATCTTAGCCAGCGTTGACCATCGAGGAGCCGATCGCAGCGCAAATCACTAGTTGGTGCCGGTGCTAATCCGGACACTGACAGTTGGCGCGCCAGGTAGGGGCTTGTGCTGTGATCATCCAACCCACTTTCTCGATGGTGATCATCACCAAGCAGACATCGGAGAGGCCCGCCTGGGGTGAATCTGACACGCTCCCGGCCGGGTTCGAAATCTGGTTCGGGAGCATCCACTACCAGGCGACTGGCAACGGCTACCACATGCGCATCCTCAATCAGGAAGCGCTCAGGGTAGCGCCGCCCGGAACGTCGGCTGCTCTGATGCCTGCAGTATTCCCACCGCCACCCCGATGCCGCAAGCGTTCGGGGAAGCGCTCACGACGAGCGCGCACGGCGCTGTGCCAAGCGGCGGACGCTGGCTCCCCCCAGGGGGTCGAAGCCGGCGACCTCCCGCCCGTCGGGGCAGAGCGAGGAGACACACCTCCACCTGCGAACCCCATAGCACACCCCGCAGAGGGGACCGTGGTTGCGCAGCCGCGATTCCCCCACGGGATGCACGGAGCCACCGTGGCGTATTCTTCGTCGGTTGGCACCGACTTGGCTGCCTACGAGGGCCTTTCGGACCGCCACTTCTGGTCCATCCGGAATCTCATCGCCACCACGCCCGACGACTCCTACCGTGACACCAACGGCGAGGAGTACGGGTACGGGCGTGGGGCGCCAGAGTGGGACTACTCTGGGCTGTGGGACCCTGACGCTTTTAGGCGGTTCCAGTCTGCAGCGACTTACTGCCTCACCTGCTCTGACAACTCCAGCGAGGGGGATTACGATCCCACCCGTGAATGCTTTGTCGTCGTCATCGGCGAGGGCGAAGGCGAGGTAGGCGGAGCAGGTGACGCTGCGGTCCGCAACAATGTGGCAGTTACCCCACCGGTGGGGGCGACACCACCGCCGTACGACGCCGCGCGTACCGCGCAAATAGCCCAGCTCCGCGAGCTGGAGGCCAAGCTGAACGCAGAACGCGAGCAGCTACGACAGCTGAAGGCCACGCTCGAGAGGGACAGGGCCGGCCACTCGACCCAGGGGGCACGCGCTGCGGGTCGCATGGCCCGCGAGCACATCAACGCTGACGCCGACGTGGACGAGACGCCGAACCTGGCGAGGGCCAGCCAGAAGCTCGTGGCCACGGCGACTTTGATTCGGGCCATGCCCGAGCCATCGACGCCCGAGGGACGCAACCTGCACCGCGAGGCGCAGGCCCTCATCGAGCAGGCAGCGGTGCAGCAAGCCGAGAGCTCCGCATCCCGCATGCGCCATTAGTCTACCACGAGGGCTGATGGGGGCGGACGGGACCAGGAGGCATCGGTCCACACTCCGCACCGGGCGCCAACCGTCCACGAAGGCAACCAGAGGACCCCTACCAAGGATCGGATTCGGGATACGCGCGGCGCGCTCAATGATGGTGACGCCCGCAACATCCTGAACAAGAAGAGGCAGGACGCTACACCGTCACACGGCTACCACCCACGGTGTGGCGGGCGATACGACAACCGAGAGGACAAGAGCCCATCGCCGGAGCCGCCGGGCCGCGTGTGTTCGGCCGAGCGATCCGCACGACCTCGATTCCCTCGCGCTTCCGCCAGCCGACGACCGTGAACAAGTACTCGGGGGAGACGAACCCCCGGGTGTGGCTCAACGACTACCGCCTGGCATGTCAGCTGGGCAGCGCCACCGACGACGCCATGATCATCCACAACTTGTCGCTGCACCTCGCAGACTCCGCGAGGACATGGCTCGAGCACCTGCCCGCGAACCAGATCCACGACTGGGACGACCTGGTCGGGGCAAATTCCAGGGCACATATGTGCGCCCCGGGAACTCCAGGGACCTTCGAGGATGCTCCCAGAAGGCCGGTGAGTCCTTGAGGGACTTCACCCGCCGCTTCTCCAAGCGCTGCACCGAGCTTCCAAGCATCGGTGAGTCCGAGGTCGTGCATGCCTTCTTGGAGGGCACGAATTGCCGGGACCTCGTGCGCGAGTTGGGGCGGAACCCTCCCACCAGCGTCAACGAGCTGTTCGACATCGCCACCAGCTACACTTCCGGCGAGGAGGCGGTCGGGGCGATCTTCGATGGCAAGAAGGGCAAGCGGGCTGAGGAGGCACCCGCGGAGGGCAGCAAGCCCAAAGAGCCCTCGAAGAAGCAGAAGCAGGGCAAGAAGGGCAAGAAGAACTTGGGCAAGAAGCCCATGGAACAGGACGAGGGCCCCAAGGAGGTCAACGCGGTCGACGCCGCCAATAGGGGAGCTCGAGGCCCCCCTCGAGGTGGAGTGTTCGACGACATATTGAAGAAGCCCTGCCCGTACCACAAGACCCCTGTCGCTCACACCCTCGAGCAGTGCGACATGCTCAAGAAGTACTACAGCCGCGTCGCCGCGAAGGAGGACAATGCCAAGAAGGACGCGGGCGACGGGGGCAAGGATGGTTTCCCGGAGGTGGAGAACGTGTTCTTCATCTTCGGGGGGCCCACCGTCGATATGACGTCATGGCAGCGCAGGCGTGAACGTCAAGAGGTCTACTCCGTTCACCCGGCCGTACCGTCGTACCTCGACTGGTCAGAGGAGACGATCTCCTTCGATCGAGAAGACCACCCGGACCACATCCCCAATCCGGGGCAGTACCCGCTTGTTGTCGACCCCATCATCGGCAACACACGATTTTGCAAGGTGTTGATGGACGGGGGCAGCAGCCTCAACGTCATGTACTCCTCCACCTTGAAGCTCATGGGGATTGGCCTAGACAAGCTGCAGCCCAACAAGTCGTCGTTTCACGGCGTTGCGCCTGGAAAGCGAGTCCAGCCGCTCGGGCAAATCGATCTGCCTGTTTGCTTCGGCACCCCGAGCAATTTCCGCAAGGAGATCCTCACCTTCGAGGTGGTAGGGTTTCGAGGGGCGTACCACACCATCCTTGGTCGGCCCTGCTACGCCAAGTTCATGGCGATCCCGAACTACATGTACTTGAAGCTCAAGATGCCAGGGCCCAAAGGGATCATCACGGTGGGACCTTCATTCGAACACGCGTTCAAATGTGATGTCGAATGTGTTGAGCACGCTGAGGCGCTCGCGCTCGACGAGGCCCTCGTGGCGGACCTGGAGAAGCTGGCCAACGAGGCCCTTGGCTCCCCCAACAAGCATGCCGGAAGCTTCGAGGCTGCGGAGCGCACCAAGGCTGTGCCCCTCGACCCCAGCACCCCCGAGGACAAGACGCTGAGGGTCAGCTCCTCCCTCGACTCGAAATAGGAAGTGGTGCTCGTCGACTTTCTCCGCGCCAACACCGGCATCTTTGCGTGGAGTCCCGCGGACATGCCGGGCGTTCCGAGGGAAGTCGCCGAGCACTCACTTGATATCCTGCCCAACTCCAAGCCGGCCTCTCAGTGTCTGCGACGATTTGACGAGGAGAAGCGCCGGGCGATCGGAGAGGAGCTGCGAAAGCTTCTGGAGGCTGGGTTCATCAAGGAAGTGTTTCATCCAGTGTGGCTAGCTAATCCTGTACTAGTTAAGAAAAAGAATGGAAAGTGGCGGATGTGCATTGACTATACCGGTTTGAATAAAGCATGTCCTAAAGTTCCTTTTCCTTTGACACGGATTGATCAAATAGTTGACTCCACCGCGGGGTGTGAGTTGCTATGTTTCCTTGATGCGTACTCCGGTTACCACCAGATTAAGATGAAAGAGTCCGACCAGCTCGCCACCTCCTTCATCACACCGTTTGGGATGTTTTGCTACGTAACAATGCCGTATGGTCTCCGGAACGCCGGGGCGACATACCAGCGATGTATGCTCCACGTCTTCGGGGATCACATCGGGCGGACTGTCGAGGCGTACGTCGACGACATCGTAGTTAAATCCAAAAAGGCGGGTGACCTGGTGAATGATCTGCGTATTGCGTTCGAGTGCCTCCGGGCAAACGGGGTTAAGTTGAATCCCGAAAAATGCGCCTTCGGGGTGCCGCGCGGCATGCTTTTGGGTTACATCGTCTCCCAGCGAGGCATAGAGCCCAACCCGGAGAAGGTATCGGCCCTCGAACGGATGGGGCTGATACGCGACCTGAAGGGAGTACAAAGGGTCCTGGGCTACCTTGCAGCCCTTGTACCGACTTCATCGGAAGAGCGAGTGTTTCTCCTGGACCGCCGAGGCCCAGGAGGCCCTCAACAAGCTAAAGGCGGCGCTAGCCCACGCTCTGATACTGACCCCACCTCAGGAAGGCGAGCCTCTATACCTCTACGTCACCGCCACGACCCAAGTGGTCAGTGCGGTCATCGTGGTAGAAAGAATGGAGGAAGGCCATGCCCTGCCGGTCCAGAGGCCGCTCTATTACATCAGCGAGGTGTTGTCGGACACCAAGACACGATACCCCCAGATCCAGAAGTTGCTCTATGCGGTGGTGCTCGCGCGGCGCAAGCTGCGGCACTACTTCGAGGCCCATCCTGTCACCGTGGTGTCCTCCTTCCCCTTGGGGGAGATCGTCCACAACCGGGACGTCTCGGGCAGGATAGCAAAGTGGTCCGTGGAGCTCATGGGTGAGGCGCTCACTTACGCGCCGTGAAAGGCGTTCAAGTCGCAGGTCTTGGCGGACTTTGTGGCTGAGTGGACCGACATTCAGCTGCCAGCTCCTCAGATTCAGGCTGAATGCTGGACCGTGTACTTCGATGGGTCAGTCATGAAAATGGGCGCGGGCGCGGGCCTGCTCTTCGTTTCACCCCTTGGGGAGCACATGCGGTATTTGGTGCGTTTGCACTTCCCCGCGTCAAACAATATGGCAGAATACGAGGCCCTCTTAGGTGACCTCCGCATTGCCATAGAGCTCGGCTTCAAGCGCCTTGACGTTCGCGGAGACTCTCAGCTGGTTATTGACCAAGTGATGAAGAACGTGAGCTGCCACGACGAGAAGATGGAGGCGTACTGCGCCGAGGTACGCAAGCTCGAGGACAAGTTCTTCGGGTTCGAGCTCAACCACATCGCGCGCAAGTACAACGAGGAAGCGGACGAGCTGGCCAAGATCGCTTCGGGGCGAATCACCGTTCCCCCGAACATTTTCACCCGCGACCTCGCCAAGCCCTCCGTCAACCTCGACAAACCCGCCGCTGCTTCCGGAGAAGCCCCGGGGGCTGACCCCTCGAGGCACATAGGCACCGACCCCATGGACGAGGACCCCACGAACGGGGAACTCGAGGCCTCGGGCCTCGAAGGGTCCCAGACAGATGAGGCTGAGGCGATGGAGATTGACAACCTCCCGCCCCCTCCGCGAGACTGTCGCGATGAGTACCTCGCCTGGCTGGATCGAGGGGAACTTCCCCCAGAACGAACCGAGGCAAGGCATGTCGCCAGGAAGGCCAAGTCCTTTGTAGCCATCAATGGCGAGCTGTACAAGCGCAGCGCCTCAGGGATCATGCAGCGTTGCATTTCCATCCCTAAAGGACGGGAGCTGATCCAGGACGTTCACGCGGGCGAATGCGGTCACCATGCCGCTCCGCGTACCCTCGTCGGAAAGGCGTTCCACCAGCGCTTCTACTGGCCGACGGCGGTCGCCGACACCAACGAGGTGGTGCGCACCTGCGAAGGGTGTCAGTACTATGCGTGGAAGACTCACCTCCCAGCGCACGCGCTACAATCCATCCCCATCACATGGCCCTTCGCCGTGTGGGGGCTGGATATGGTCGGGCCCTTGCGAAAGGCGCCCGGGGGCTTCACCCACATACTCGTAGCCATCGATAAGTTCTCAAAGTGGATCGAGGTCCGCCCCATCTGCAGCCTCAGGTCCGAGCAGGTGGTGCTTTTCTTCACGGACATCGTGCACCGCTTCGGGGTACCCAACTCTATCAAAACGGACAATGGCACCCAATTCACCGGCAAGAAGTTCTTGGAGTTCTGCGACAGCTACCACATCTGCGTGGATTGGTCAGCTGTGGCACACCCACAAACTAATGGACAAGTGGAGCGTGCCAACGGCATGATTTTACAAGGCTTGAAGCCAAGAATCTTCAACAAGCTTAACCAATTTGGCCAGAAATGGATCCAGGAGCTGCCATCAGTTGTCTGGAGCCTCAGAAACACCCCAAGCAGGGCCACGGGCCTCACTCTGTTCTTCCTGGTCTACGGCGCGGAAGCCGTGCTCCCCACGGATTTGGACTACGAATCCCCGAAGGTCAGAGCATACCAAGAGGGGCAGAACCAGCAAGATCGCGAAGACGCGCTGGACTGCATCGACAAGGCCCGAAACGTGGCGGTCCTACACTCCGAAAAGTACCAGCAATCCCTGCGGCGCTACCAAGCGAGCAAGGTCCGACCTCGAGACTTCAGCAAGGGAGACCTGGTGCTTCGACTCCGACAGAAGAATGAAGGACGCCACAAGCTCACGCCGCCATGGGAAGGGCCATACATCATCGCCGAGGTCCTCAAGCCCGACACATACAAGCTCGCAAACGAAAAAGGCGAAATCTTCACCAACGCTTGGAACATCTAGCAGCTACGTCGCTTTTACCCTTAAAAATTCCAAGTCAATTTGTACATATCCGGCGCCCCAGTCGGTTGTATATAAGTTAAGGTTGTGAATAAAGACAAGGGTGACTCGGCTTTCCCCCGAAAACCAAGTCCCCCTCGGGGGCTACTACGGGGGGCACCCCCCTAAGTGGTCCCATTTTTTCGCAAAAACCTTTTTTCCAAAAACGCTAAGTATGTCCTGACCCGAGAGCTTGGACAGAAAGAAGCAGGGTGCGAGCAGCCAAAAGGTAAAGACGGGTGAGCTAGGGACGGCCCACGCCTCCAGCAGGATACGGCTTCTCCTCCTCACCACTTCGCCTACGAGCTGCTCGCGAAAACAATCGATCCCAGCCGAAATCTGCCTAGGCGACGGGAAAAGGACACAACGGCATAAATAAAACGAGTCGTACTTAACTTACAAAGTTCTAAAAGCAGATTGTTCTGTTACAAGAGCCACCTGGCTCGATTCCTGACTACGACCTAAGGGCCTCGGCGCCCGACTACTTTCAGGGCTCAAGGGGACCCGCGGAGGGAGCATTCAGGAAGAGATCCTCCTCAAACGCGTCGGCAAGGTCCGCAGCGGCGTTCGCGGCAGCAGCGTCGAGCCGGTTCACGACGTCCTGCGCCCCATCATCATCAAGGTCGTCCGCAACGACGTAGCCCGTGGCCAGCGCCGCAAGGTCAACGACGTATTGTGACGTCACCACGCCGAGGGTCTTCTGGATGCCGAGGCGGAGGGCGCCTTTCATGCGCTCGGCGACGCGACCTCCCAGAGCCCGAAGGCGGCTCGCCACCGAGCTCCCCGACAGACCGGTGCCCTCGTCAATGCTCTGGCACGCCTCAAGTGCCGCCTACTCCAGAAGCCCCAAATCCAGCTGGGTTGAGTTGTAGGCCGCCTGGAGCACTCCCACCTGCGTCGCTGATTCCCCCGGGGCCTTCCGCAGACCTGAGAGAAAAAAAAGAGGGGGTGAGTCGAGAGCGAATCTCGGCGAACCTAATCAACAAACGAAGGGCCCGGGGGCTCCAACTCACCCTCAACCTGCTTCCTCTCCTTTTCGAGATCCGTACGCGTGGCTTCGGCCTCCTGCTGCAGCTGCAGAACCAAAGCGTCCTTCTCCGCGCCGGAAGTTCTCAGGGCCTCGACGGCGACGCCCCCTGGACCAACTCCCCGGTGAGCCGCTCGATCTCCGCCTCTCGAAGTTGGAGCGTAGCCCTGGCCTCCGCCAGCGCGGTGCGCTCCTGGTGGAGCTGGGACTGCGCCTCCTCCTGTGCCGAGCGTTCACGCTGGAGGGCGGTCCGAGCATCCTCGAGCGCGGCTCGCTCCTGCTGGAGCTGAGTCTCCACTTGCGCACGCGCGCTGCGCTCTTGTTGGAATCGGTCCTCCACCCCAGCGAGCGCCGCGACCTTCTCCTGTAGAGAAGCACCCAGCTTCTCGACCTCCTGGGCCTTTTGCTCAGCCTGGGTCTGCCGGGACCGCGCCCCCTCGAGGGTCGTACGGTCCTGCAGGAGTTGGGCCTGTGAATCAGCAAGGGCCGTCCCCTTCTGCGCCAGCGCGGCCTACACCTCGGCAAGGGCGTCGCGTGCCTTCTGCAGCTCGCCGCTCGCCGTCGCCAGCGCCCCCTCCTTCTCCTGGAGCACGGCCTTCACCTCCTCGGCCTCCTTGGCCTTTTCCGCCGCCAAAGTGCATTGGTCGGTGTAGGCGTCCTCCACGCCCATGAGTTTGTACTCCAGCCAACCGTTATCCTCCCGCAGGGCCTCCACCATGGCATCCAGGGACTCATACTGCGCCCGGTACCAGTCGAGGTCAGAGCTCAGCTCGGCGATGCGATTGAATCTCACGCCCGCCTGGCCCTGCAGCTCCTGCGGGTAGTAATGGGAATGCAGGGGAAGGAATTAAGTGAGAAACGCTCAAACAAGGAAAGCAGGGGAGCGAGTGACGGTCAGCTGAAGATTCTTACCTGAAAGATCTGGAGCGACCTGCCTCCATGGAGCCGGAGTCTTCGATTAGAGCGGCGTTAAGAGAGGCGCCGTTGGCACGGAATTCCTGCCACAACGCCCTCTCAGACCTCGCCTCCTCTAGCAGACTCCACGGCACCCCGGGGAGACGGAGCCTTCGCTCCCACTGCGGCACGTCAGCATCGGACGCCGGGGCCGCGGCACCGGACGTCGACGGCCCGGCACCAGGCGTCGGCTGCTGCGACATCACACAGCCATCGGGGCGCACCACCAGTACCCCGGGCGCGGGCCCGGGGGCTGAATCACCATCAGCAGGGGGCTCGGCCGCCCCGCGGCCCTCGACCCCCCGGCTCGCCGCGTGAGTCCGCTCTCGCCCTTGATGGGGATCACGAGTAACCGCCGCCCGCGCGGCCTCTGTCGCCACATCCCCCCACTGTCGTGGCCCTATGGCCGCGATCGTGGCGCGCAATGCTTCGCCCATCACCACCGCGCCCGCCACCACCCGCGACGTCCTCTCCGAGCGGGGCCTCGTCACCCGCGGCGTCCCAAGCTTGAGCGCCTTAATAGGCACGAGGGCGGGAGTGGCGGGCGACGTCCTGTCAACGAGAAAGAGGAAAGGTGAGTGACCGCATCATGATATCAAGAACACAGAGGGAGGAACGCAACGCACCTTAAACTGGAGAAACCCCGCTTGCGCTTCCTCGAGGGCTCGGGAGGCTCCGCCTCAGCGCCTGTTGACGCCCTCGGCGGTGATCCTCCGACAGGCGGCACTGCTCCCGCCTCAGGGGTAGGCTCCGTGGCGACCCTCTCGACCCCTGGTGATGGGGGCGGCACGGGTTCCCACCTATCGGAGGTGGTCCGCTCCCCCTCGCTCTCCTCCTCGTCCGAAGACGAGTTCACCGGATCTGGCGGAGGGGAGAGGCCCTGCTGCTCCCGCAACAAGTAATCCTCGTTGTACCTATCGAGGCGCTCCTGCCTCCTGATCCTCTTCTCCTTCGCCCGGGCTGCCCGGTCCTGCTCCCTCTGCTGCCTGGCGCGGTTGTCGGCCTGCGACCGAGGCGTCGGCGGATCCGACGTGGGGACATTGACGCCCACCCCCTGTCGCCAGCAGCCACCGTTAGGCCAAACACGGAGATAAAGAGAGCAAAAGGTGAAGGGACGGTACTCACCTGGCCAGCGTCGGGGAGCATCGCAAACGACCACAGGTCGTCGTCGCTGTTCCGCACCGCCTTGGGGTTCACTGCGCGCCTCGCCCGCGTGGCCGCGTACCCCCGGGCGAGCGGCTCCTCCAGCAACCGCGAACGCGCTAAGGACACGGGGTTGGCCGCCTCACTCATCTCAAAGATGAGGAGTTCCCTCTCCATGAGGGGAATGATCCGCCGGTGATGGAAGTTGGCGATGACGGACGCCACCGTCAGCCCGACGTTCGCCAACTGGCTTGTGGCATTGGTGAGAGGCTCAAGCCTCCTCTTCCTCGCCGGGGGCGACACCCCGTACGGCCACGAGGTTGGCCTCTCCTTCAGCACCTTCTCGGTGTACGGCGGAAGGCCGGCGCCGTCGTTGCAGAGGTAGAACCACCCCTTCTCCCAATCGGAGTTGTTCGACGTCATCATGCACGGCAGGTACAACTCCCTCCGGGAGTCACGCACCGAGAGCGTGAGGCCGCCGACGCGGACCGCTCGACGTGTCTTCCTCTCTCCTGTGACGAGTGTGTGGAGCTCGCCGCGAAAGAGGTGGACCCACAGGTCCCAGTGCGTAGGGATTCCCAAGAACCCCTCACAGACGGCGACGAAGGAGGCCGCCTGTGAGATGGCGTTGGGGGCGAAGTTGTGGAGCTCCACCCCATAGTGGTAGCACAGCCCCCGCATGAACTTGCTCGCAGGGACATTGAAGCCACGCTCGTGCAGCCGCAGGAAGCTGACGATGTAACCCGGTGGAGGGTTTGGTTCCTGGTCCGACGACGGCGGGATCATCCACGCCGGGTTCGGGCTGTCGCCGGCCGGCACCAGCTGACCGCCGAGCACCAGCCCCTCCAGTGACCGCTGATCCGCCGTTGACCGAGGCCACGGGAACGCATCCAGCACCCGAACCAAAGACATGGTGGAAAAGGCGGAGGAGCACGAGCGACTACGGGCGCGGAAGGGCGCGGGTGGATCCGGAGCAGCAAGACGCGTAGCGCTGAGGAGGACGAAGTGCGAGGAACGGGTGCGAATGGCAGAGGTAAGGAGTTCCCCCCTGCGCCCCCTGCATTTATAGAATCGGAAGGGGCGGAGTCCCCGGAAGCGCAGCGTGCAGTGGCAGTTAATGCGGCCGGCGCCCCACGTCGCTGACGACCGGGCCCCGCCGCGCCAAAACTGCCGTGCGCGCGCGCGCGCCATGATTACCACGCAGTAACCCAAGGGACGCAGCGTCCCGTCTCATCACACTCACACGTCGCCCACGTCGCACCGCCTAAAAAGGAGCGCCCACTCCGCACGACCCGCGCCACGTCGGCCGCCTGTGAACGACAGGGGTTCCTACTCGCGTGAGGATAGCCCCTTGTGAAACTCGAGCCGAGAATTCGAGGGCCGACCCCTCGACGGGACACGATTGACGCCCCGATCCAAAGCAGGTTGTGGCCGCAAGGCCACGGCCTGTCGATACGCCCTCGAAGAATGAACTCGAGGATCCCCGGGGCTCAGGCCCGTATAGCTCTACTGATCAGCGGCTCGAGGCCCAGCCCGCTGAGGGTACGATGGGTGCCGCAGATGCCCCTCGAACTGGGGATTTACTGATCAGTGGTTCGAAGCTCGACTCGATAACAGATCAGTGAGTGCCACAGATCCACCAAGACGGGAGCACCCGGTGCACCCCGCAAAAGCCCTACTAATCAGAGGTACGGAGCCTGACTCCCGACGAGTTCGAATAGGCGCCTAAGATTGACAGAGTCAGGAACGATCAGGGCGCGCGCAATCGAGCCTGTCCCAGAATGCGAAGTTCGGGGGCACCCTACATATCGTGTTCAAGGCCAGGACAGGGGCAGCCAATTGAGGGATCCCATCGAGGGAGTGCTTCCGCGCCCTCGGCCCCCATCGAACGGGACCGAGCCCTGCTTGACAAACCCCTGCAAGCGCTCACATGGGTGTGTCTCCGGACCACGAGCCGATCCCTATCGAACGGGTCACGGACGCCCACTTGAACTATCCGTTAACAGCTCGCCGAGGCAACCGTGCTCGCTGCCCGCTCGAGGGTAGCACGGCTTGCCTCACCCCTCTACATTGCGAAAGGGCAACGAGGGTCGTAATAAAGTCGAGAGTCTTCATCCGATTGCCCCTGATTAGGCCAGGGCTCGGGGCCTCCTCGCACCACGACCACCCCAACGGTCGCCACACCAATTCGCCCAAGTTCGCGCCCCTGAAAAAACGGTCGGCCTACCCGAACGTCCTGGGTCAGCGCGATGCCTCCCCCCTGCGTAGATCACCGATGCCGGCTGAAACATCACCGAGGCCGGCTGAAACAAATGCAAGGCAAGCCACGTTGCACCACGTATTTAACCCCTCCACGAGTGCGCGCACTCCTGCAGGGCTTCGGGGGCTTACACCCGCGGGTGCGCTAGCGCGTCCCCGCAGGAAAAGCGCGAACGATCGGACGGGATGAGACTCGCACACAGCACCCGAGAGCGGAACCCTTCGCCGGAACGGTCCCCGTTCCAGCGAAGGCTCGGGGGCTACTGTCGGGGACGGTCATTAGGGGTCCCCTAACTAAGGGGATAATCACCCTCTTTAAACGCAAAACCGCCTAAGGACCCTTTGTCCTTAGGTACAGGACAGCGCTGACCCACGGCCCACCACGGCCCAGCAGCGGCCTGGGAGGCCCACTCGGCCGCCTTACTCGAGGGCACGGACTCCACACGCGGATCTCCGCCTCGCTCGAGGATTCCGACCCCTCGAGCGGGTCTCCGCCTCGCTCGAGGGTTCCGACCCCTCGAGCGAGTCTCTGCCTCGCTCGAGGGTTCCGGCCCCTCGAGCGGGTCTCCGCGTCGCTCGAGGCTTCCCCTCGACCCACGGACCTCACCTACTCCCCGACCGAAGCATTAAATACCATTGAAGGACCGGAACGGCGAACCAGAGAGGGGGGAGTGAATGGGAGCCGATAAAAATTCTACTCAAGAATTCGGCCTATGAACCCAATTTCACTCGGACACCTCCGCAAGCTTCTCTTGCCAAGTCCACGTAGCCACTGGAGTGCTACTGAACCTAGGAGCAAGATCCAACCAACAGCCACTCGAAACACGCAGCGGAAAACAACTCAAAACTGTTGCTGGCAACCAAAACTGGTCAGGCCGGTTTCTGAAACCGGTCAGACCGATTCTCTGGGACTTAGCCTCTCACAGGCAGGGGAAACCGGTCAGGCCGGTTTGGCAAACCGGTCAGGCCGATTTTGTCCAGGAAATCCCCAAAAGACCTTCGAGGCCAAAACTGCCCCAAAATACCTCAAGAACCTCTCCACCTTTGAACAAGAAAAGCCATAGCCAGCACAAGACTCTCCTGCTCAAAATCCTCACGACAGCCCACTAGGGCTAAACCGGTCAGACCGGTTTGGGAAACCGGTCAGGCCGGTTTTGCCTGGACAGTCGGGAAGAACTCAGCCTGCGGGAAAAACCTAGCCTTCACCTCGATCGATCTCCCGGTTCGTTCCACGAATTCAAGTGAGACTTTGGGGATAGCTGGGGTACCTCGTGAGCTACCTTTGGCTAGAAGCTCGGTCCCCAAAACCTACTCAATCAAGAGGAATCGGAAGTCAACCCTCAAGAACACCTTCCCATGGATTCCACCGAAAACTACCAAATTGAAGCCGTTTCGGAGGGTTTGTTGGAGCAAGATCACCAAGCAAAGAGGCACACGGTCCTCATACGTGACATCCAACAAGAATCCCTCAAAGAAACGCCCCCAAAACTTCCCCACGGAAAATCCAAGAAAAGGCTCCGAAAATCACCAAAAAGGGAAAACGGGAAGAACACAATCAAGCCTTGAGGAACCACGCCGAATCATCTATACATACCAAAGAGGTTCATACAAGGTCTAGCTTGCCGCCCGATCATCCTTCCCTCTCACAAGATCTCACCATGAAGCTCTCAAGCTAGTCCTAAGAAAATCCTAAGGAAAATAGGAAGGGAAAATAGGAAAGCCAAATGAGCTAGGGTTCCAAGAGATGGCTGCCATCCTCTCACCACTTGGGTTATATGGAGGCAACCGAAAGACTAAAATACCCCTAAAGCCTAAACTAGGATACACGCCCACCAAGGGCACTTTGGGAATTTGTCTTCGTAACACCATCGGACGGATGCCCGGCGACCGCACTTCGCTTAGCCTCGACGCAAGCCTTGCGATCCCGACGCGTGTCCTCCGCTTCGCAGCTTCCGGCGCCCTGCGACCCCAAACCGGTCAGACCGATTTCCCAAACCGGTCAGACCGGTTTTGGCCTGACAGCCACTCCCGGTCTTCGGCCTTGGTTTTGTGGCTCAGCCGAGTAACCCGGTGGTTTTCTGGTGAACCACCGCAAACCCCGCGAACTTGATGTAGCCTCCGCCAATCACCACTCATGACTCGGCTCCCACGAAGTCCCGGCTCGACCTTGGTTTTGAGGCTCAACCAAGAAACCGTCCACCGACTTCATCCTGCTGTTCATGCCACCATGCGGCCCGCACTTGACCCCGCTGGCCACCGGGTCCCTCGAACCAAGCCTACTTGTCTTCTCCACACCTGGAGGCCTCACCGGCGACGACCTTTCGCGCTTGTTCTTCACCTGCACCAACACTAGTCAAGCCGCAACCTGCACCTGCAATACTTAGCCAAGAATCAGTCCACACCACGTTGTCAATCACTCATCACACCAGGAAGCGACCATCCACCGGTCCTCGAACCACACCTGGCTCTCAATCTCCCCCTTGATGAGTGCATTGACAACACACACATTTGGTAACCAAAGAGAAAAGGAAAAGAAAAGAAACGACTAAACGAAAACTCAAACAAGCGATCGAAAGCCAAACAAAGGCAAAGAGCAAGATCACTTGAAAGAGGAAAAACTCGGTCCCCTTAGGCAAGGGCAACGGCTCGACACAACCGAGTCAAAAACAAGCTCAAGCAAAGAGCACAAACCACCAAAGCAACCACGAGCTCCCCCTGCACATATGCATACTCCCCCTGGACATGTGCCAACCCTGGGCACAAACCGGTCAGGCCGGTTCCACCAAACCGGTCAGGCCGGTTACCAAAACCGGTCAGGCCGGTTTAACTCAGTAGAAACACCCCCCAAAAGCCAAAAATGCAAAAGAAATGCACAAGCTCCCCCTTGACTGTTGAAATATGTTCTAGGGATGCAATGCAACTTTTCTCAACCAACCTTTCTCCCCCTTGTTGCCAATGCATGAATCAAGGCTCAAATTTGGAAAAGATGCAACTAGAGCTTCTTAAATAGACAAAATTCATCACAAGATGCTACACATGATCAAATGAGCAAGCTAGATACTCTACAGCATCGTATGAACATCAACTACATGATCACCAAGTTTCACAACCATTGGGTAAAGCTAAGAGAGAATTGAGCATTTTTGTGAAAAATCACCCTCTCATGAGCAAAGTCCTAAACATGAGCAAAACATGTCAAAATGGCAAAGCCACACAAACTTCATGCTAGGACAACCATTCTAAGCATAAGACCATCATAAACACCCACAAGCACCTCATGTCATGTCAAAGCATACCGAGCCATGTGCTTACTTCTATGTATGAGACTTCTCATTGGTAAGCAACATGCAACGGTTTAGCACCCAAAGGCAAGTAAATTAAGCACATATGACATGGGAGCACATTTTCCAAGCAATTTACATTTCATTTTCAGATTTATAATTGGTACATGAAATGTCTTTGTGACAAAAATGAACTTATGCCCCTCCACAAGATGAAGCATGGGGGCTAAACATTCATGATGGCAAATGAGCCTTTGGCCCCATATGATCAAAATAAGCCATCCAACCACAAATTAAGCATAGCATAGACACTAAAACATGTCAAGATCATATAAAGGCATTTACTCACAAGAGAGCATACATATGACATTTTTCAAAAACATAGCTATCAACCATGGATATAAATCAAGATCACCAAGAGCTAAGCCACACTAAGCCATATCACACCAAACTAGCTCACAAGATCATATATAGCATATCATGGTGAACAATGTATATAGGAGAAGCTTTTCCTACACAATGCATATGATACAAAGTGCATGCAACCTAAGATACAAAGATGCCTATACATCATGATACACCTGCCATGCAAATGCAAGAATGCATAAAAGGAAAGCTATACATATGCTACAAAAGAGCTCCCACACACCAACTCAAGAAATCAAACACACACCAAGCTCCCCCCGCAAACGAGTGAAAGTTGCTTGATCTAGGGGTTTGGTGAAAATATCGGCTAGTTGGTCATGTGTAGGTACATGGATCAAAGCGATTTTTCCTTTCTCTACGTTGTCTCTCAGAAAATGATACCTCACTTCTATGTGCCTGGTTTTGGAATGGAGCACTGGGTTCTTTGCAACGCTTATGGCACTGGTGCTGTCACATTGAAGTGGGACATGGGTATACTCCTCACCAAAGTCACTCATGGTGTATGTGATCCAAAGGAGCTGAGAGCAACAACTAGCTGCGGCCACATACTCTGCCTCGGTAGTGGATTGAGCAACACTCGACTGTTTGCGGGAAGACCAAAACACCAAAGAAGAACCCAAGAACTGGCAAGTCCCAGAAGTGGACTTCCTATCCAACCGACACCCGGCAAAATCCGCGTATGAAAAACCATGAAGTGCCAAAGAAGAAGACGTAGAGTACCAAAGGCCGAAGTCGGGAGTGTGTTGCAAATACCTGAATATGCGCTTGACTGCTTGCCGATGCGAAGTCCTCGGAGATGCTTGAAAACGAGCGCATAGACATACCAAGAATTGGATGTCCGGCCTCGTCGCCGTCAAGTAGAGGAGTGACCCGATCATGCTCTGGTACTCCTTTTGGTCCACGTGTTCACCTTCCTCGTCCGCATAAAGAGTTGTGGTCGTACTCATAGGCGTCGCCATGGCCTTGGAGTCCTCCATCTTGAACTTCCTCACAATGTCCTTGGTGTACTTAGCTTGGTGCACAAATGTTCCTTCCTTTGATTGCTTGATTTGTAGCCCGAGGAAGAACTGCAACTCGCCTATCATGCTCATCTCAAATTCCCTGCTCATGTCTTCTGCAAACCTTGCAACAAGAGAGTTAGACGAGCCACCAAAGACAATATCATCCACGTATAACTGCACAATCAGGATATCTCTGCCCTGCATGAGGAGAAACAAGGTCTGATCGACCTTCCCCATCTCAAACCCTCTTTCAAACAGGAACCCCCTCAACCTACCATACCAAGCTCTAGGCGCCTGCTTCAACCCATACAGTGCCTTCCTCAACTTGTACACCCGGTGGGGGTACTTCTCACTCTCAAACCCCGATGGTTGCCTTACAAACACCTCTTCCTCCAACACACCATTCAGGAAAGCACTCTTCACATCCATCTGGTACAACTTGAACCCTTTAGCCACGGAAAAGGCTAGAAGGATCCTGATCGCCTCCAAACGAGCTACAGGAGTGAAAGTCTCCTCGTAGTCGATCCCCTCTTTCTGACTGTACCCCTGAGCAACAAGTCTCGACTTGTTCCTCACCACTTCTCCTTTCTCTCCCTCTTTATTTTTCCACACCCATTTCGTCCCAATCGGCTTACACCCTGGAGGAGGGTCAACCAACACCCAAACTTGGTTCCTCTCAAAATTCTCCAACTCCTCATGCATCGAATTAACCCAATTATGATCAGATAGCGCGTGTCCAATGTCTTTGGGCTCAAAGGTGGCAACAAAAGCAGCATGAGCGAAATGAGAATTGTTCCGAACCCTCGACCGTGTAGTACGCTCATTCATGTCGCCGATGATTCTCGAAGCTGGGTGATCCACTTGCACTCGCCGGGGAGGTTCTCGCCTTGATGCTACCTCCCCCTCAACAGTAGCTTCGCCTTGATCTGGGTTTGTTGTTGTAGGTGTGGGAGAGGGCCCGTTCACGATCGTCGTCGAAGTAGTAGGTACATGTTCAGTTGCGGGCACCACACCGCCATCTTCATCATCTCCATGTTCATGCTCCTCCTCCTGAAAGATCTCCTCGCCAAGTTCGTCATCACCTGCACACTCAAAAACAAGCTGACTACGTGGCTGTGTCTCGTCGAAGGTTACCTCGCAAGTCTCCACAATTTGGTTAGTTTCAAGATTGAGCACACGAAATGCTCTAGAATGAGATGCATAACCAAAGAAAATACCATCGACAGACCTAGCCTCGAACTTGTCCAACTTCTTCCCTTTCTTCAGAATGAAGCATTTACAACCAAAGACATGGAAGTGACTCACCTTGGGTGTGCGACCGTGCATCAACTCGTAACAGGTTTTCTTCTTGTGAACCCTGAGGTAGATCCTGTTCGACACATAGCACGCGGTATTGACCGCCTCAGCCCAGAACCTTCTCGAAGTCCTATGCTCGTCAAGCATCGTCCGAGCCATCTCGCACAAGGTCCTGTTTTTCCTTTCCACCACGCCATTCTGGGGAGGCGTATACGGACTCGAAAACTGGTGTTCAAGACCCAAGTCATGGCAAAAAGTTTTGAAGCGAGAGTTTTTGAATTCCGAGCCATTGTCACTGCGGATCGCTCGTATGGCATCTCCGTGCCTCTCGTTTCTTAACCTCAAGACAAGATCTCGAACAAAACCAAACGTCTCCCCTTTCTCCTCAAGAAAGAACACCCACGCATACCGAGAGTAGTCGTCCACCACCACAAGGACATACCACTTCCCACCCGCAGATCGCACACGAGCTGGGCCAACAAGGTCCATATGGAGCAGCTCGCATGGACGCTCAGTCATCACATTGGTGAGAGGCAGGTGAGAAGAGGCTACCATCTTGGCATGTCTACACGGTGCACAAACCAACTCTTTCTCAAACCTCAACTGTGGCAATCCTCGGACCAAATTGAGTTTACTCAAGCGTGACAAAAGGTCAAAGCTCAAGTGACCCAACTTCCTATGCCACTTCCACAACTCACTCGAAGAACCAGCCAAAAAGCAACGCTCCACACCAGAAGACTGAGAGAAATCAGCTCGGAACACTTGACCCTCGGGAACGACCATGCAAACAAGGTCCCCTCGAGAATCTAAAATCCGAGAACCACCAGGCCGAAACAGCACCTCAAAGCCCTCATCCAACAACTGGGACACGGAAAGCAAATTGAACCCCAGCGATTGAACAAGAGCAACACGCCTGAGAGTGACCTTGTCACTTACCTTGATCTCACCTTCTGATAGTACACGCCCTCGCCCATTGTACCCAAAGGTGATATATGTCCTGGACACCACCGGGACGAGACTTGAGAACCACCCCTTGTCCCTGGTCATATGCCTCGAGCAACCGGAGTCAATCAACCAAACGTTCCTCAAGTCTCCCACCTGAAATTCAAAAGCGAGCACGTGAGTGAACAAACGACTCAGCACTGGGGTTAGTACCAAAAGAATAAAACCAGTGCCGAGCCATTTGCTCCAAAGTGGGGTTAGCACAAACCAAATCATCACGCCTATCAAAGCTACCACCACGAAAACCACCACGGTAACCACTACGAGGGAACCAACCCTCTCTAGCTGGAGGAGGACGAAAGCCACGAAAGGAAAACCGTGGACCGTTCCTCCTCTCCATCTCAAAGCTACGACTCCTCCCACCCTTGTATTGAGCACGAGGGGAATATTTAACCTGTTGCCATCATACGGGGGTGAGTGGCAACAGATTTGCAACTCTACAGAGAGGTGTGAATGTGAGAGGGATTAATTGACCATAGCTAAGAGTGGCAAATAGTTAAATATCCCAGCACGAGGTGGAGAACGCCTAGCAAACTGACCACCTGCAAACTTTCCAGACCAACCACCAGAACCACGACCAAAGAACCTGAACCGAGCCTCATCCCGAGCACGAAAACCAAACTGGTCACCCTGCTGTCTCCAAACTGGTCTGACCGGTTCTGGAACCGGTCTGACCGGTTTCGCTGTCCGATCAGCCCAAACCGGTCTGACCGGTTTCCAAACTGGTCTGGCCGGTTTAACTCCTCCAGCAGGGTCCCTTCCACCCAAAGCACTCTTTTCTCCCCAAGACGAAATTGTGCGAACAATGGCCTTACCCCTAGGTAGTGGCATACGAGACTCAGGCACACCATAAGATGGGTTGTACCTGTTCTTGTTTGCCCACTCCTTTGCCATTCTCTCCTCTCGCTTCTTCTTGAAGCAAAACTCCCCTTTGTGACCATCTCTCCCACAATAGTCACAATGAAACCGGATTGGTTTTGGTTTTGGTTGGGGTTGGGGTTGCTCACTCGGTTTCTCACCCTTCTTCTCTCCTTCCTCACCTCCCTTTGGGCTCACAAACTTCACCGGTTTTTGGAAATCATTTGTTGTGTGAGGGAATATGGGTGGATCTGGAGTAGTGTCAAGTTTGTTTCTGAGATGATTGGGCTTGGGCTCAAACTTGTTCTTGTGTCTGTTTGGTGGTGGGATAGGGATCTCTCCAACTCTCTCAACTCACTCACCACTGTTCTCTCCAAGCTTGTCAGCCCCAAGCGCCTGACCATCATAGCGTTTGAAAGCCGCTATCATGATACCAAGCTGAGGCTCCTGACCCGACAACCAACTCATACATTTCCTCAGATCATCATTCTCATCCTGCAAGCGATCAACATAATGCGCAAGCTCCAAATTTTTAACCGCATGCAATTCACAAGTAGAGCAAGAAGTGGGAATAGGCTCTTTCAACTTAGCCTCAAGCGAAACAGTGTAAGCATGCATCTCATCAATCTTTCCATGCAAAACAGGGCAAGAAGTACAAGCACCTAGCAAAGCAGGTCTAGACTTAAGCTCAGCCACTTCAACCCTAAGCATATCTAGTTCATCACAAGTAGAAGCATGCTTATCCTTAAGAGCAGTAAGATCAGCTAGGTACACAGAGCAATCAACACAATCAACATCATCAGAAACCACAGGAGAAGCCTTAAGCGAATCAATCTCAAGCTTAGCATCTAGGTTCTGGGTTTCTAGCTCAGCCACACGGTTCCTAGCATCTTCTAGTGAGGCCCTAAGCTCTTTCCTCATCTTCTTGGGCTCTCTAAGCATGTGATCGCAATTATCAAGCAAGTCAACCAACTCATCATTCTCCTTGCGCAAAGAGGAGAGCTCATCACATACCTCATCCTCGGAGTCGGAGTCTGAGTCACTCTGGTGACTCTTCTTGCTGCCGGAGCTACGAGCCATGCCGCAGAAGCCATCTCCCGCGAAGTAGCTCAACCCGCTCAAGTTCCTGGATGACTTCTTGTTCTTGCGCCGATCACCTTCATCTTCACTACTACTCGAGCTCGAGGAAGAGTAGGCGGAGCTGGAGTCGATGTAGCTCGCTTCGACCATCGCTCGGGCCTTCCTGCCGCGGCCGTCCTTCTTCCTGGACCATCGCTCTTCCTTGTGCTTGTTCTTGTGCTTGTGGTCGTGCCTTGATCGGTACTTGCCGTCCTTGCTCGACCGGTACCTGTAGCCGTCCTTGTTCTCCATCTTCTCCGGGCAGTCGGCGACGAAGTGTCCTGGCTTGCCACACTGAAAGCACGTCCGTGCTGTCCTCCTCGTGTTCACCCAGTTCTCGTGCAGCCTCTCGAACCGCCTGGTCAGCAACGCCAGCTCGTCCTCTCCAAGCACGTCGAACTCCTCGTCTGGCAAAGACATCAAAGAAGACAGAGAGTACATCCTGGAGGATGCGTTAGCATTAGACTTAACTCCTTTGCCACCAACGAGAGCGAGACTATGAGACTCAGTCGGGCTCTCGATCTTGGCTATCATACCACGGTCCAACTCAGCCGACTTGAGCTTCGAGAACAGCTCGTTCACCGTCAATGTGTCATACTTCTCGGACTCAACAATAGCCTCAAACTTCCCGTCCCATACGGTATGATCCAACGAGTGCAAGAGCTTCACGGCTCTATCATGATCATCGTATGGGAGCACGGCCACATTGGCTCTCATGTTGTTCACAACGACCGTAAACCACTGGAAAAGGGCATCGACGGACTCACCGGGGAGATGAGTGAAGTTCTCGTACTCTCTCCGGTAAGTCGTGTACATCCGAGCCTGAACCTGAGCATTCCCAGCATGAGCATCCTTCAACTGCTCCCAAATCCTACAAGCTAAGTCCTCTGTCTGAACCCGATCGAATTCAGGCTGACACAGAGCACGAAACAAGTATTCGACAGCCTTGTTGTTGGCTTCGAACATATCCCTCGATCCTGGAGCAAGGAAGTTCATCGGATGAACATAAGTTGTGTTCACCGTAACGTCCCAAAGGATCTGACCCTTTCCGCGGAGGAACACTGCCATCCACCTCTGTCACATCTGGTAGTTCTTCCCATCGAAGTGCGGAGGACCCGAACCTCGTTCCTGGTACGCCATCTTTGGATCTTAGACTGGTAAGAGTCAATAAAGACCTGAACCGGCTCTGATACCACTTGAAGGACCGGAACGGCGAACCAGAGAGGGGGGAGTGAATGGGAGCCGATAAAAATTCTACTCAAGAATTCGGCCTATGAACCCAATTTCACTCGGACACCTCCGCAAGCTTCTCTTGCCAAGTCCACGTAGCCACTGGAGTGCTACTGAACCTAGGAGCAAGATCCAACCAACAGCCACTCGAAACACACAGCGGAAAACAACTCGAAACTACTGCTGGCAACCAAAACCGGTCAGGCCGGTTTCTGAAATCGGTCAGACCGATTCTCTGGGACTTAGCCTCTCACAGGCAGGGGAAACCGGTCAGGCCGGTTTGGCAAACCGGTCAGGCCGGTTTTGTCCAAGAAATCCCCAAAAGACCTTCGAGGCCAAAACTGCCCCAAAATACCTCAAGAACCTCTCCACCTTTGAACAAAAAAAGCCAAAGCCAGCACAAGACTCTCCTGCTCAAAATCCTCACGACAGCCCACTGGGGCTAAACCGGTCAGACCGGTTTGGGAAACCGGTCAGGCCGGTTTTGCCTGGACAGTCGGGAAGAACTCAGCCCGCGGGAAAAACCTAGCCTTCACCTCGATCGATCTCCCGGTTCGTTCCACGGATTCAAGTGAGACTTTGGGGATAGCTGGGGTACCTCGTGGGCTACCTTTGGCTAGAAGCTCGGTCCCCAAAACCTACTCAATCAAGAGGAATCGGAAGTCAACCCTCAAGAACACCTTCCCATGGATTCCACCGAAAACCACCAAATTGAAGCCGTTTCGGAGGGTTTGTTGGAGCAAGATCACCAAGCAAAGAGGCACACGGTCCTCATACGTGACATCCAACAAGAATCCCTCAAAGAAATGCCCCCAAAACTTCCCCACGGAAAATCCAAGAAAAGGCTCCGAAAATCACCAAAAAGGGAAAACGGGAAGAACACAATCAAGCCTTGAGGAACCACGCCGAATCATCTATACATACCAAAGAGGTTCATACAAGGTCTAGCTTGCCGCCTGATCATCCTTCCCTCTCACAAGATCTCACCATGAAGCTCTCAAGCTAGTCCTAAGAAAATCCTAAGGAAAATAGGAAGGGAAAATAGGAAAGCCAAATGAGCTAGGGTTCCAAGAGATGGCTGCCATCCTCTCACCACTTGGGTTATATGGAGGCAACCGAAAGACTAAAATACCCCTAAAACCTAAACTAGGATACATGCCCATCAAGGGCACTTTGGGAATTTGTCTTCGTAACACCATCAGACGGATGCCCGGCGACCGCACTTCGCTTAGCCTCGACGCAAGCCTTGCGATCCCGACGCGTGTCCTCCGCTTCGAAGCTTTCGGCGCCCTGCGACCCCAAACCGGTCAGACCGGTTTCCCAAATCGGTCAGACCGGTTTTAGCCTGACAGCCACGCCTGGTCTTCGGCCTCGGTTTTGTGGCTCAGCCGAGTAACCCGGTGGTTTTCTGGTGAACCACCGCAAACCCCGCGAACTTGATGTAGCCTCCGCCAATCACCACTCATGACTCGGCTCCCACGAAGTCCCGGCTCGACCTTGGTTTTGAGGCTCAACCAAGAAACCGTCCACCGACTTCATCCTGCTGTTCATGCCACCATGCGGCCCGCACTTGACCCCGCTGGCCACCGGGTCCCTCGAACCAAGCCTACTTGTCTTCTCCACACCTGGAGGCCTCACCGGCGACGACCTTTCGCGCTTGTTCTTCACCTGCACCAACACCAGTCAAGCCGCAACCTGCACCTGCAATACTTAGCCAAGAATCAGTCCACACCACATTGTCAATCACTCATCACACCAGGAAGCGACCATCCACCGGTCCTCGAACCACACCTGGCTCTCAACCGTGGCCCGCCGCGGGCGCCTGGGTCAAAGGGCGAATCCTCGCCACGCCGATCCCCTGACGCCGCCTGGGAATCAGGCCCCGGTGCTGTGCTCGCATACCGCCACTGTGCGGCCATCCCCGACGCTGTGCGGGTGCTGTGCGGAGTGGCCGGCGTCATTCCTCAACACTGTGCCACCCGCTCCTGTCCTTCCTCCCTGCCATACCCCTCGAAAAGGGATGGCAACACCCTCGAGGGGCATACGGCCGCCGCCCTGACGCACGCCCATGACGGTGCCGTGGCGCAGGGTAGGTAGAGCATGTTCCCTCCGTCACCTCTGGCGCTGTGCGGCCACCCCCAGCCCTGTGCCACCATCCCGGGCACTGTGGAACCATCCCCGGTGCTGTGGAGCCCTGTTCCGATGGGACACCACCACGCCGACCCCTGTGTGGCATGGGCGCTCCCGCCATCAAGGCCCTCGAAAGGGCATGGGGGCACCCTAGAAAGGTGTACGGACGGCGAGCAGGCGCGCACACTGACCGGCACCGCCGTACGAGCGGCGTGCGCCGCGTCCCCTCCACCAACTCCGGCGCCGCCTGGCCATCCCGGGCACTGTGCAACTGACCCGGGGGCTGTGCGGCCATCACCAGCACTGTGCCACCATCCCCACCGCTGTGCGACGGCACACACGACACTGTACGAACACGCCGATGACGCACCGCCGTCCCGCGCCACCAACTTCGGCCCTTCCTCCGGCGGATAGGCCCTCGAGCCAACGGGGCCGCCCCTCGAAGTCAAAGCAGGATGGGTCACGACGACCGCCACGACGCCCGCGGAAGTCGGAGGATGCCACCAACTCGCGCCAGGAACCATGATGCGCGGGACAAGACCGCCGACGTCATGCTTATTAGTACATAAACACTGTATCGGCTGCTGTGCAGCATCCTGTAACTGCCCTCCCTTGGCCTATAAAAGGGAGAGGCAGAGCCCCCTGCGCGGGGACACGACGACGCAACACACTCACCACGCACAACACGCCACTTTGTTCTAGATATTGGCACTTGCCCCAATCGCTAGTCGGGACTTGGGGGAATTTCCTCCTCTCCCACCGTGCTTGTAGCCCCCCTCTACAGGCACCGCCAGTGCTGGTTAATACAAGTGTGAAAGCACATCTGCTGGACGTACAGCCGTGTGGTTGGAACCAGGATAAACATCCGTGTCATCTTAGTCAGCGTCGACCATCGAGGAGCCGATCGTAGCGCAAATCACTAGTTGGTGCCGGTGCTAATCCGGACACCGACAATTCTAATTCAGGTTCCAAGTCTACTTTGGGGTCTAGGTATGAGTTCTCTTGTATCTTATTTCATTTGTATGACTTTGATCTACTTCAGTTATTTATCTATTTCATATAAAGTTGTGTTAGTATACATGAGTGATTTGTTCATGTGTTCTTCACCTGTTCATCATTTAGAGGCTCCTGTTCTTGATGAACAAGGCCTTTTGATCCACTTGACGGGTGACTTTCACATGTTTCTAGTGTTTGTTCATAAGTTAGAGGCTTGTGTTCTTCGCGAACACGACCCTTTGATCCAGTTGAACAGACATAGGAAAACACGAATCCATTTGCGTTCCTAACCTAGTTTGATCTAATTAGATGACATGATTGCGTTGTATGAAGTCTGTGCTTAAGCTACGGTACTCGGTGTAATTGGCTGGTTTATCTGGTGGCTTGACCTGGGTCACAATGGCCCGGGCCGGTCAAGTCCGGCTAACAACGTAAGCATAGTGCTTGGGTTGCGTAGCTACCTTACTTATGAGTTTATCCCATGGTTTGTCTTGGGGTAGGCCGCGGTAGTGACAGCCGTTGGTCCCTCTGAAATCCCCCACGTTCGGATAAGCTGTAGGAGTCTAAAATATAACAACTGGAGTTGTGCGGAAGCAACGCGGGAGGTTATCTCCCCGTGGTACCTAGGTGCTTAAGTCAATGTTCTTCAACGCTAGTGTATCTAACTCGTTCCTACCAGCTTTATGTGTATAGTACATAAGAACCTAGAACTAACTCGTAGGTCGCCTCCTATGCCTAGGACCCTTTAGAGAGAGAGTGAGTGTGTGTGATCACACTACCCCCATTATCATATTTTACCCCTGCACTTGAGTGTCTGATTTATTTCCGTCTATGATCTAGACCCATTGCAATAGAGTTGATCTTGTCATTCCGCCAATGCCTTCCTTGGATTCGATACCCTTTGGAATACTCCTTTGGGGAAATGCTACAATGGTACTTCTGTGCACTTGCGAACTCCTCTAATGTTAAGATTTACCAACCAGCATTTCTAGTGCTATTACCAGGATGTGTTCCAAACCTGTTCTTAGGTGATTGCGTTAAGAAATGTCAACAGACTTGTGGAAGAGGGAACAACCTTATGTCCTTACCCATAGATTGCAGCATGTTCCTAATGTCATTGAAAACAAGTTGTTCCACCGCTCTCGGGTTTGGATTGTTGCGCTTGTAGTCTTCTGCCATTGCATCGAAGTGTTTTGTCCACAAACCGGCCACATCCTTCGACTCGCAGAATACAAGTATTGTAGCGAACAACCTACGCAATGATGATGGCATCTGAAACAAGCTATTTTCAGTAAGACACTCATCGAGTGATTTGTCTTCTTCGATCAGGCCTCGCGTCATCGCAGCATCACGGAACGAAGGATAATGCACACCATTAACAGTCATGAGGTCCCTCCATGATGTCGCTCCAGGGACATGGTTCAGGAGAATCTGAAGAAAATAGTGTTCGCCCTCTGCCGGATTCGCAGATATGAGTCTCCCGACCTGGTATACTGAGTTTTTCCTTGGTTGCCAAACTTTATCTGTCGCATTCCACCTATAATACTGTGGAAAGTCGTGATACAAGATTCCCTGAGCTTCAGGATGATGATAGTTGAAGTTAAACCATTCTGTGAGCATTGACTCCTCGATACACGGACGCTTTAGAACTCATTCAACCTTGTCTCGTTTATGAAATGAAACCATATGGCAGTTGGGGAGATGACATTGCAGCGGCTGCACCGGTGGGTGACACTGGTGTAAGTCAAAGCCATAGATCCTCCACATCGCTTCTGGAGGCCCCACCCACTGGGCCTCTCTGTAATCCGTGATCTCATCAATATTTCCGTTGACATCTTTCTTTCCATTTTCTCTAACTGCCATGGATGTTTTGTCATGTCCCTTGTAGATGTACTTAAAAAGATATTTAACAGACTTAATGATGCTGCATGCCTCAACATTGATGTGGCAGTTGAAAGTACGTAGCAAGTACGGGTTGTACAGAACAACCCATCGATTGCCTATCATGTGTCCTCGAATCATTTCCTTACGACCATCATCATGTCCCCTGTACATAGGGTATGAATCCTTGCCTTGCGATGTTGAATCGCAAAATGGTCGCGGGTAATGATTCTTGCATGACGAACGGTCCTTTGTGCATGGGCATTTTGGATTAAGCATCCCCGCACGGCCTGTGCATCATATGCTTCGTCACCGTCCTGTAGAGCTCAGGGAACTTCTTCTTGTTTGGTAGTTCCGCACAGATAAGCATGTCATACTGCTCGGGGCATGTGATCTTGTACTTCCTCTGCATTATCAGCAACCAGTGTGCATGCGGCAATCCCCTCTTATGGAACTCAACGACATATACGTAGGCACGTACCTTGCCAAGTATATCGTTGTGCAACAATCGCCACCTCAACTCCTCCAACTTTTCCCTAAACACCCGAGCCACGAGATCTGGACGGTCCTGGGCCTCCTGTCCTAGATGTAGCTCATTGTTTATCTCATCCCAATTCGGATTGCACGTCATAGTGAGGAAGATATCTGGTTTGCTATACTTTCAGACCAGAGCCATGGCATCCATGTACCGACGCCGCATATCACGGGGACCACCAATGAATGTTGGTGATAGCACAGTACGCTTCCCAACCTCTATCGCATCTTCCGCCCCCGTACGATAGATGTCGACCAAACCTTGGTACAGGTCAGCACTCACAGTATCTTGATTGTTGCGGTAATAGTCAAGACGTGAGCTTTCTATCTTAACGTAGGTGTCGACAGCAAACTGCTGGAACAAACGCTTGCTGTATAGTATTGGATTGAAAATCCCAAGCCACATCTGCAACTTGTAGCAATAATAATCATGCACGGAAGCACATTTATTTTCGGCAGAGCCTACACACAGAAAAGTTTTCAGTTAGTACAATGATCCATGTTAATTGGGTAATATTTGGTAAGAGTAAATATGCAATTACCTGCATCGTCATCGCCACCCCCTGAGCACGCTCAATGCAGATCGCTCGGGCTCTGTTAACCTGCTCCTCAGTCACACCAGCTTTGGGAATGCAGTTGTGCCACCCAAACTCTCCTTTTGGAAAGAAGAGAGGGTACGAGAGGGGGTCGTAGCATCCATGATATGACCGAATGCCTTTCCATGACCTATCCTTCCTGTGAAGGACGACACTATTATCAAATTGACCCCGACGCTCACTCCCCACAATCCAAACGGCAGCAACCTCTGATGTTAAAGGTTTGTTATATACTCTTTGGTTTAGCCGTTGATCAAGGTTGAACCTGATATGGACATCCGAAAAATTATCTACCTCTCCCATAGGGTGAAGGTAATCTGAGTAGGGATTAATGCCACTATTGAAGATGCCAACCAATTTACGAATGACCTCTCTATCTTTCTGTTCAGTCTTCTCACGGCACTTGCTGAGCCTATAATCAAGATCTGGATCGTCGTCGTAGAAATAAAGCTCGAGGTGAGCAGGTTCATACTTTTCTTCTTTGCCAAAGTTCTTAACATTATGATAAATGGCTCCATGCGCACGGAATGTGTAAATGGGACACTTCCGGGTGTCAGTGGTCGCACTATCAAGTTTATAGTACAATGAAGTGAATGAGAACTGGCCATTGAAATATCTGATGTGATCACGAAAATGCTTGGCATCAGTGTCTGAGGCCGTCCACAATCGCATGAGTTCATCCGGGGGCGGGTCGGTAGTGGATACATGAATATCTCCACTACGGCAGCAAAATCCTTTCGGTTCGGACTCAAACTTCTTTGCGTTGCAGAACTCGCAATTATCCACTGGCTTTAGCATGTGGGTCTCGTCCTTGACATTGGCATAAACCGCACCGAATGGATCCGGTACATCATGTTCGTCGATATCTTCATCATCCATCGCTATGTCGACTTCCACCTCGTCATCATCACCGTCCTCTATTTATGTTTAGCATAGGTCAAGCGTGTTAGATTATGTTGGATAATATAGAATGGTAATTTAACGTGAGATAATTGCGTCGAGGCTTACCTTGTCCCGCAAAAAGGTACCCATCATCCTCTTCCTCATCCTCCTCGAACACGATGTTGTCATTAGCATCTAATGCAACTCATGAACATAGCTAAATATGAACAATATGAACAGGAAGAGAATGCATGTCCCACAAACATTGACCGCCCATCAACGTACCTTCACATATGTCTTTGTGCACACCGCGTGGTGGCATAGAATCAGGATCGTTAACAACGGTTGGTTGTGTCTGAGTACACCTTTCATTATGAGGTGTTGGTCTAGAAGTCCCTGTGAAAGATGAATGGTTGGTAATACACGACAACAAAAGTGCTGATCGTGAAACAAGTAATTATATTTACCCGCTCCAAAAGCATTAGATGTCGTCTCAAGGTGGGATCCCGAAGGGTATGCCTGCGTGACACCAATATATATCATTAAAACACATTATGGTTAAGCGTGGATTAACTTAATAGTCATAATATATAGGTTGGTAATTAGCATACCATTTTCAACGACACACGACTGTGTCGGCTAACTCGCAAAATTATCGTTTTCACGAGTGGTCCCTTTAGTGTTTCTCCCAATGGTTGCTTCAAACTCTTGATTACGAAGGTTCCGTCGTGGAATTCTCAATCCAAGAGTCAGGTGGGACGTATGTATGGTGTTGGATAGAAAGGCCTCTAGGGTTTCTACTTGATGAGGGGGTTCTGGAACAATTGCCTCAACGTAAATAGGTGTGCCACCAAAATCGAGGATTTCCATATGTTCTGATAGCCTGGAGGGAGGTTTATCACCAGGAGAGAATATAACATTTGGTTTAAATTGAGGGTTTGCTATTGCGATGGAGTCAGGATGCAAGTTATTTGCACGTTGTTCTTTAATCCTCTTTTTGTAGTTAAGCTTGGACTGCCTTGTAGTCTCCTTCTTCTCTTGTGGCGTCTTAAATAGTCTCTTTGCAGCTCTTGCATCACGTTTCCTTTTATTGAGTGCCTCCCTCTGAAGTGGAGACATTGCAGCAAAACGTGCTTTCTCCTTCCTACGTTTACGCTCACTTGGAGATAGATTTTGATCGACCACGGTAGTTGCTTCATCAACCACTCCTAAAATCAAGAATATTCATGTCCCATGGCTCTAAATATAATTAGCTTATAATAGGTGCTAAAAAAGTTGGTTTGAGGCTCTAAATATAATTGGCTTGTGGCTGGATGTTATTTAGTACTGATCGGTAACTAATGGTTGTTTTAACACTATAATCGTTGGGAATAACTTTGCAAGATTATTCGAGCCCCCAAAAATACTTCAGCAAATGGTGTGATAGAATTATGTAACATTAATATTAACATGTTTTCAACAACAAAAAACAACCAGATTGACATCTCGGTTTCTGAAGTAATATTAACATGTTTTCAACAATAGAAAACAACCAAATTGACAGCTCGGTTTCTGAAGAAATCAATTACCTCCTTCAGCAGTAGTACTCTCAATGCCTCTATTATGTATGCAATCGGCATTCGTCTCTGCATTGATCGATAGCTCGCAACCAACTACAAAAAAATAGCTGGTCAGGTATATAACATTGAATAAGCGAGTGGTAATAAAACACATTATGTCTTCCATTTCTATTAAAAAAACAAACATAGTGTTTTTAGCACATTCAAAATCAAGAGAGGACCTCTATTGTTTCAGACTAACCTAGCCCATCATTGGTTTGGGTCAATTGTCCCCTGTGGAGCCATTCACTATTTTCATCTTCATCCATTGATACACTAAGACCTGGTTAAAATAAATCATTACATTACATTATGATCTAGTCACACTCTATATCAATGCATTTTTTTAAAAAAAATCAATGCATGCAGACATAATTTATTTATTTAGGACATACCAAAACCACATACAGACTTCATGCATCCAAAAATAAAAGACAGAACAAAGACGATTTAATCTGTATACCATTCCCATAGCCTGCCATTCTATAGTTTCTTCCAGAAAATGAATGATTATTGCTTACATGTGTGACACACTAAAATGAATGATTATCGTTTAGACTAACCTGGCAGGTCATTGTTTTGAGTCAAATGTCCTCTATGGAGCCGTTCTTCATCTTCATCAATTGTTACACTAACACCTAGTCAAATTAGATGCTGCATTTAATTAAAACATGCATACACATGTGATCCATAGCTTTAATAAACAATAACAATGATAGCACCTTTATCGTTTGCGGTCTGAAGGATGGTATGTTCACCATCGGATGCAGCATGGCTATGATTCCCTTGATTTGTGCCTATGTTAAACAGTCCTATAACAAAGACGATTCAATATGTATACCATTCCCATAACCCGCCATTCTATAGTTACATCGCTTCAAATAAACAGTACCGGATCCATCACATTTGTGTTTTCATTGGCCCGTCGTTTATTCTCCAGGCGCCTCTCTCGTCTCTTCCTGTTGAGCTCGTCCTTTTGTTCCTTTGGCATTGATGCATACCTCTGCCTCCTCCGCTCATTACGGTCCAAGACCCATAGCAACAACACGACCAAAACACGTTCAGATTTTGCCAACAAAACAATCTGAGTTGTGAAAAGTGCTTCATCGAACCTTGATATATATTGTTTGTGATATCTCCAAGCGGTGTCGAACTATCTCCTGCTCCCGAGGAATCCATCTCAATTCAGAGTGAAATTGGCTGTATGAAACCAAGTAGGAAGTGTTGTAAGAAACCACATTGCAAGGTCCCATCCCCATGAAATTAGTGCTTCGAGAATTACTAACACAGTACATGCACATATTCTTTATCAAATTAACTAACCAGGCACTGGGCAAAAAAACATTTCCAGATTAAACTTGAATTGTGCTCTGAATTTTATCTCTTACAACTAATGAGCCATACAATGAAGCTCTGGGAGAGGGTTATCGAGCACCGCCTCAGAAGAGGGACAAGTGTGACCCAAAACCAGTTTGGGTTCATGCCTGGGAGGTCGACTATGGAGGCGATTTACTTAATATGGCAATTAATGGAGAGATATAGGGAACAGAAGAAGGACTTGCATATGGTCTTTATTGACCTTGAGAAGGCGTACGACAAAGTACCAAGGAATGTCATGTGGTGGGCCTTGGAAAAGCACAAAGTTCCAACTAAGTACATTACCCTCATCAAGGATATGTACAATGATGCGAGGACGGTTGTCCGAACATGTGATGGTGACACTAGTGACTTTCCAATTAAAATTGGACTACATCAGGGATCAGCATTGAGCCCGTATATTTTTGCTTTGGTGATGGATGAGGTCACAAGGGATATACAAGATGATATCTCGTGGTGTATGCTCTTTGCTGATGATGTAGTGTTAGTTGACGAGACTAGAGCAGGGGTTAATCGGAAGCTTGAGTTGTGGAGAGACTCGCTAGAGTCAAAAGGTTTCAGACTCAGTAGGACCAAGACTGAGTACATGAGGTGCGATTTCAGCGCGACTGGACATGAGATTGGAGATGTTAGCCTCGATGGGCAAGTGGTGGCCAAGAAGGATACTTTCCGGTACCTAGGATCGATGCTACAGAAGGATGGCGACATTGATGAAGATGTTAGGCATAGGATCTCAGCCGGTTGGTTGAAATGGCGTCAAGCTTCTGGCGTCCTATGTGACAAGAGGGTGCCCCAAAAGCTAAAAGGCAAGTTCTATAGGACGGCGATTCGTCCGGCGATGTTGTACGGTGCCGAGTGTTGGCCTACAAAAAGGCGACATGTCCAGCAATTGATTGTAGCAGAGATGCGTATGTTGCGTTGGCTCTGTGGGCATACAAGAAGGGATAGAGTCCGCAATGAAGATATTCGAGATAGGGTTGGAGTGGCACCGATTGAGGAAAAATTGATTCAACATCGGTTGAGATGGTTTGGTCATGTCCAAAGGAGGCCTCCTGAGGCGCAGGTGCGTAGTGGGGTTCTAGAGTGGGTCAATAACGTAAAGAGAGGTAGAGGTCGACCTAGACTGACCTGGGACGAGGCGGTTAAAAGAGACCTTAAGGAGTGGAACATCCCCAAGGAGTTAGCTATGGATAGGAGTGCTTGGAGACTAGCCATCAGTGTGCCTGAACCATGACCTCTGTTTCACCCTTTGTTTACCCTTAATACTTCGTGTGTGTGTGTGTTTGTTTCGCCTTTCATGGTTTCCTTTGGGTTTCATCTCTAGCCTACCCCAACTTGCTTGGGACAAAAGGCTTTGTTGTTGTTGTTGTTGTTGTTGTTGTTGTTGTTGTTGCTCTGAACTTTATCTCTATCTACATTAATGGTGCAGCACTTTGAGATTTAAGAACACATATTTACGTTGTCAAAATAGCGTATTCAGGTTTGCGAGAATGACAATCATCACACTCAAAGTTTAGTTGGTAGATCTATAAATTAACTAAGACACTATACTACGATCTCACTTTAATTGATTTGTAAGAAGTATCAATTTTTTCGGAGTTCATTGTAAACCAAGATTGCTTCTGCATGCATATGAAATTTGCTATAAGTATTTAATTAGATTATATATGTCGAAGGCTTTCAATTAGAACAAAGAAGCAGATATCCTCCTGTAAATTCTGTAGTTGTCTAAGATTTGTCTACAGGTTCCTATGGCATGGATTTTAACTGATTGAAAATGTTGGACTCATTCAGGCATATAATATAGTAAACATCCAACAACTCATTATTCATAACTATTAATTCCAGGATCACAGCTGTTAATTCCAAGACCATTAATGACATGCATCTTTAGGGGAAAGAAAAATCACTTGTAAGAGGTTCGGTACACAGATGACCTAAATGTATGTGGACGATAGGAGGAAACGTACTTGCGTGAGGAAGCAGGAGGGATGTACAGCACGATGGCGGTCGGTTGAAAGGGTGTTGCGGTGGTTGGTTGGAGCGTTGGAGGGGCCCTGCGGTGACCGGTTGGAGCGGCGATATAGCGGCTGATGGCGATGTTAACACCGAAAGGGGACGCCAGGGAGTGGATGCCGGCACTGGAGTGGAGATCATCTTGGAGTGGCCATGAACTGCATGAAGCAGAAAAATTATCAATAGCCAACCCTTACAATTGCTGCTCGAACACCAACATTGTTGCCAACCCTCCATGGTCGTGAGGATAAATTGTTGTGGTAAATTCAGTTTACTACTCCAACGGGTTAAAACAGAAGATTGAGAGTGGTTTCATTGTCAAGTGGCAAATTCTTGGTAATCATGTGCATTCTGCATGTATCTAATGGACACGGAAATCGATTACCATCAACAATTAATCAATCACACTTGTCACCTGCTATTAGTAATTAGAATGGAACAGAGATAGTGATCAAGCATCAACATTACATAATTAAATTACCATGTAATTTAAATTCCTCATCATGAGTAAACTTTAAGCCTTCTGGTACTGAGCTCTCAATGCATTTGTCAGGAAACAAACAGTGCTAGCTTATCTAAAATTACTTCATGCAAGATCAATTCTAGTGTGCCATACATTAGAACACATCTGCTAGTGTGTAGAGTACAAAATCAGAAGTTCAGAACTCAAGACCCAGCATGCGTTGCTACGGGCAGCCAATTAAATGTTGTTCATAGCTTTTACTATAGAACGAGGCAATTATACTTAAATTTGTTCAATTGGTAATAATATTACTGTAGCATGTAGTACATTAAGTTATTAGCACACCTTTGCTAAGCATATTGATGGTATAAACAACTCATATTGATAGGTGTCAGCTTTAATTTACTTTGATACCTGCATCTTGGTAGATCTTGCAGGGATGAAAAAAATTATTGCTAGTCTAGCACTTGTAAAGTGTCAGCAAGCTCTTGTTGTCCCAGGAAGTGCTTGACTCCTTTCTAAATCTGCATAGCACCATTGAGGATTTAAGACATATCTGAACATAATATAATTAATGAAGCACAAGACAGCTCAATGGGCCAGACACACAATGAGATGAAGTATGCAAAGCAAATGAATTAACCAGTCAGACAGTTACTTGCATGATCAATTTTTCATATATCCACAGTAATTTATATCCAGATAAGCAAAGCACTAATATGAACAAGATTTATTTACTGAGCCAGTTCATTTACACTTATGACAGCACACCTAAGAAATTATAGTGGATCATTTAAAATAAGAACAATATTTATTCTTATAATATTCAGCTATCAGTATTTAATTAGACGTTGGAATGTAGTCTGCCATCTTCTAAAGAAAAAAAACACGTATATGTTATATATGTCTGAAGGCTTTCAATTGGAACAAAGAAGCCGATATCCTTCTGTAAATTCTGTAGCTGTCTAAGATTTGTCTCCAGGTTCCTATGGCATAGATTTTAAACTGAATGTTGGACTCACTCAGGCATATAATTTGAAGGATTACAAAAGGTTTGCACGTAGGTTTGTACTAAGAACGATAGGAGGAAACGTACTTGCGTGAGGAAGCAGGAGGGATGTACTGCACGATGGCGGTCGGTTGAAGAGGTGCTGCGGTGGCCGGTTGGAGCGGCGATGCGGTGGCTGATGGCGATGTCCACGTCGGAAGGGGACGCCAAGTAGTGGATGCCGACGCCGGATGGCCGACGAAGAGGATGTGGCGGGTGATTCGACGACAGCAGTCTTGGACGGTGGTGCCGGACAGGCGGCTGCGATCTCGCACGGTGGTGAACCGGGTCTACACGAAGGGGTATGATGGGATTTGATCTGGACCTTTGGTTCTGGATCTAAAGGCCACAACTCATCTTCTTGCTCACGAATAGAACCACCAGCATGACTCACGGTGGTGCCATGGACGTGCTCCAGAGAACGTCCGGAAGTTCACCGGAAAACGCCAGATCGGCCTACGGTGCACGGAAGTCTACAAGAAGCGGCAAAACGGAATGCTAGCGAGATAGGGATCTCACCTAGGGCATCGTGCAGGGCAGAGATGGTGCAGCTCGTGTGCAGGATGGAGAGGGCGATGAGATGCGTCTGTTCTTCCTTGAGACCAAACTGCAGCCACGAACGATGACGAGACGAGGAGGCGTGATTTCCTGGCGATCCAGAGGTGCAGTACACAAATGGACAGCGATCCTGGACGACGGTGATTGAGTGCCTGCGAAAATCCCTTGCGTTCCCGGACGGCAGCGGCGAGATCGATCTTGGAGGCGGCGATGGGGATCGGTTCGCAGGGTCGCGGATGATCATGTGTGGCGGCGACGGGGATCGATTCGCGGGGTGGGACCGGAGGGAGGGGGCACAGTTTTGGATCGCGCGGAGGGCGGAGGCGAGAGAGGGGCGAGCGAGGCGCGGTCGTCCGAGGGGGAGCCGCGGTCGTCCCCGTGGTCGTCCTAGCGGTAAAAAGCAGACCCTTTTTTGTTCTCCATTCTAAACTTTTTAGGAGTAAAGATAAAGAAGGGATTTGAATTCAAATTTGAATTTGGATTTCAAATTTGATTGAACCAAGATGTGTAGGTGCTCTAGAAAATCCTTAGGAAAGGTTAGGGAAGAATTTTGGGGTGAGAAAGGATGTTAGCCACTCAAAAATGCATATGTGGCCTAGGGTTAAATTTGAAATGCACTTGAAAATAAAAGGAAATGCAGGGGCTTTTGTGTGAATTTGCTATATGTTTTTAGAAAAAAAAATTAAAGGGCTATTTTTAGAGGTTTTGAAAAACCAGGATGTGACAGACGTCGTCACACCCGAACCAACGGTTCCTTCAGTCTTCACCTGGAAGTGTCTTGGGAGGTTGAGATCCTCACGACAATGCCTTCCAGAAGGAAAATAATGCACCATAGCACCATCTTTTGTCGGCAACAGTCAAAGACCAAGCATGGCTTTCGCCTAAGAACAATTGCTACATGACGAACACCAACCATTGTCGTTGCCGCTTCCCTACCGCCCCTTGGGTTATGTAACTTCATTTTTGTAGTTTGGGGACCTAGACGAGAATCATTCTTTAATTTAAGGACCGAAAGTAAAATTTACTCTTAGGTTGAGTTTGGAAGTAGACATTGGAGCCTCAGAATCAAATTGGCATTGGCATTGATGGTCCCCATTACCAGCGGTTTGGACATCACTGGAACTCAGAATTGGAATCACGAGGGAATACCGTGCAACATTCACTTGACTTGCTTGCCCCCTCCAGCAAAACCGAGCCCCACACCTTGGCATTTGTATTGTGATGCATTCGTGTCATCCCCTTCGTCGCATCCGCATGACGCTCGTCCTCTCATCCCCTGGAGCTCGTCTACCTCTGCGCCGGCCCTCCTGGCCTGGGCAGGATCAAAACGTGAACGGGAATGCAGCGGTAGTCGTGGCTAGGAGCCCAAGAAATACGCAATCGCACATGCATCTGTGAAAAGGTAGGATGCAACCAGTGTCGGTCAGTGGCGAAGCTAGAGCAAATTGGAGGGGTGCAATTACCTTATGGGTGCATAGAGTTGAATTTTGAGGGGTGCAAATATGGTGAAAATTTGGACAAATACACTATTTTTCAAAAAAAAATTGGGGGTGCATTTGCACCCCTGGCGTCGGTTGCCAGCCACGGCCGGAATGGAGAAGGATAGAGGAGGTGGAGGCCGAAAAACATGTTGGGAATATCAAGGAAAGGACGGGAGTATATGCGCCAGCGATCTGGAAACGTGCATGCCCGCCCGGACGATCGGAAAAAAAATGTATACCCTCTAAGCGATTCAATTAATATAGCTATATGTTAACTAAATTACCCATATGAAGGAAATGTTCGACTTTCTCCAAACTATGTACCACCATATAATAGTATAATACACCGTAAAGGAGCTATGTTGTTCTCACCTATGAATTTATTGTACTTATATCTATTTATATGTATCTAGCCTTGGTGACCCAGATCTTATTGTGTGCACTTGAGTTGGTGCTTTGGGTCGACAGACAAGGTGCCAAAACACTTGTTACTATGGTTGGTACTGACCAAAAATCATTTTTTTCATGCCAAAAAATCTTATAATTAGGGGCATATGCCCCCCCCCCCACCATTATTTCTCACGAGCATTTGGTGATGCAGATCATGACTTTTCTGATCCATTGGTGACTCTTGCTTTCGAGGATGATAAGCTTTGCAGCAGGCAGAAGGCAGCCTCATTGTCAATATACACATGGAACATCAACTTCGACCGTATAAGCATATTTGCTTTCAGGTATTACTATTATAGTTATCCAAGTCTTATGATTATTTGTTTAATTAATATAGTTGCTAACCTATTTTGAGAAAGTAACTATATTATAGATATTTAAGTTCTGTGATTTAAAATATTTAAGTTGTGTGAAAGGGCCTCCAGCCTAGTGGTTAGAGAACCTAAGTAGCACCCAGCAGACCCGAGTTTGACTTCCTATGGGAGCAAATTAAACGGGACTAGAATACAATTTATAATAAAAAATAGGTAGGGACTTCTGTGCTGAATTCGGTAAAAATAAATATATTTAAGTTGTGTGATTTAAATACTTGCACTTTATTTGTATGATTTAATTGAGCTACTGTACATAATTTTGAGCCAATTGTGAGGATTTTTCAGTTGGTTAATTACGAGAATTTCACACAATCTCCTTCTTTTATTGACATATAAGTTGCTAATTTTTATGTTCAAAGCAGAAGATGTCCTTTTAGGATCACCAAGTAAACTAATCGATTATGTGCTTGTTGGTTCATACTTCCTTTAGTAGAAAACTAATGAACAAACATGTGTACTTTTACAGCTTTACACTGCCTTAGACTAATTTATATCACCAATTAGAGATTACACTGAGGGAAAATAGAAAAAGGAAAATCAAAATGATACTCATAAATTATTTAATGTGATAAATAGAATCACATGATCTATGATAGATGTTGTACTGATAATATGGAATTAAAAAGTTCATTAGACTGGTCATTTTTATATGCCTACATGCTTTCCTTTTAGGAAGCAGATATCTTTTTTGTTTTCTCTGATTTTCTTGTTTTAAACTTTTTTTTAGTGTCTTGAATGAGCTCTGTTAAGGTGCACTATACATGGCTATACTAGTGCTCTTTGCGCTATACAAGGCTATACTAGTGCTCTAAAAAAACTAATATAGGAACATTATTCGATGATCCAGATTAATTGTATATTACTGAAAACTTCATCAGTGGTAGGTATATATAGTATAGACAAGCAGTATATATATGGTATATGGGTACCACGGGGGCATAACATAATATGATCCTAATATATATTGACGTACTAGGATCGTGCCTGTGCGTTGCTACGGGCAATTCAATTATAAATGAAGAACATGTTATTTTACTGAAAGAAACAATTCATTGTATATTTATGATATGGAAAGTTGATGAAAACACAACAAATTCATGAAAGCTATACAAGCCAAAAGCTACTGTGTAACATGATTGTCATTCTTAACCACAGTAATTATCCCTCATAATATGCACTTAATAAAAAATATTTCAAATAACAGGACAATTAAAATTCACCACATATAAAAAGCAACCTTTTCTTATGGGGCCATGCTCATGCTAATCGCCTGAGACCATATTAGCAACCAGTTGGAAATTTGGAATGTTTAGTACTTAGAATATATATAGGATCGTGCCCGTGCATTGCTACGGACATCAAAATATTTATTATAATGTCATACATCAAGGTATTTAATATAAGACAACAACATATGACAAAGAACCGAAAAATTCCTAACACAATGAGAGGAGCTTATAAAAACATAAGAATTTTGAGATCACAACATCTTAGCAATTTGTTGTCACCATTGAGATAAACAAAAATCATAAACGTCAAAGCAAATATGATCCATTTTAAGATAAACAACGATCAATTTTACATAAGCGTCATAGCAAATATTTAAACACATAAAGTGACTCATATCAGAGGCTTGAATTATCTAGAAGTGTAAAGGACTTAAGTAAGAAGGCATGAAGCATTTAGAAATTACAACTACTGATCCTTCAACTTGATTTGAGAATAGAAAGAAAAAAATAGTACAAGCACGCTACTGAATTTCATTGATAACTACTTGTATACTACCATTTGCTTGAGAACTGCAACCTCAGTCCTATTGGTGTGGCTGTCTAATTTTGCACTGTTGACTTCACAATCCTAATCCTAATTATTCATGATCATGCAAAGTATATGTGCACCTCCAAAGAGCTCTACCTTCACATGCTTAGAATTGTCTTGGTGGTTGTAGAGCCCGGAGAATACAAGCACTCAAGCTGGTACGGTGAGGCCTAGCCTGTAGACGGAGAAAAACTTGTGATTACTACACTGAGAGCAAAATACTATAAACTGAGAGGGATTTCTTTCTTTGCATCTCTGGTCTAGACTACCAACAATGTTTGATTAAAAAATTCTCATTTCTGGTGGCAGGGAATGGACTATCACTGTCTGGTGTGCTCTATAGAACCGAGAATCAACATGACACAGTTAGCTCGCACCAGAGAAAGCTGCTACTCATATCTCAACCAATAGCTAATGACAACACTATTTTAGAATCTTTAAACATTGATTGTACCAACTGGTCAATAAACATGTAATAAAAAGAGAAAAGAAACATGGAATGGAAAATTTACCAAATTTATTCTGAATATGGGGAGGCATACCTCACAAACCACTTTCCTCCATTATCACATATTCTAAGCTGAGAAGGCAACATCATATAAGTATGGTAGCAAAGACAATCAACAACATAGATTGATATAATGATTTATCCGCTTGAAGTGTCATTTCATCGAACACTTAAAGTGCAAGCATTAGAAGGACAGAGGATCAAGCACAGCCACCATTGCTCATCGAACACTTATCAAGTAGTTACCTTCTACTCACTTGAAGCACACCCTGCATAAACAACAAGCAACAACTCCAACGTTACCTTCTGCTCCCCTCAAGCAAGGCAACAGTTCTAACTCTGTTTATCGAATACCTGCAGTGGCTGCGCCAGACAGGTTTGCCAGGGCTGGAAGCAAACCAGAACTAAATCATTGTGATCAACAAGCATTGATTAAGAAATTTTTTTGATTTCTATTTCTTCCCCCTTCCTAATTCGTTAGACATCAGCATTTATCATCCTTTGTTCCATAAAATATCTGCAGCACAAAAACAAATTAAACTCAAGGGGAATACATAGGAAAATTGATAAAGAAACATTGTGATCAGCTAGTACCCTTTTCCAGAAAAAAGTTTGATTTCTATACCCTTTTCCCTTCAACAGCACCCATGCATTGGAAAACCAAAAGAATTCATGATCAAACACATGAGATCTGGATTGAAATTTGTATATCAAGCCGTTTTCCCTTCCTTCTTTATGACCTCTTCTACTCATACCTACAATCCAAAATGACAATTGAAAATGAGGCCAATGTATATAATACATTCCGTCCACAACCACAATGACCATATGTGATACACTTTCTAAAATTATTGAAAGTAAGAGAAGTATTAGAGTAGGATAGTTTCATACCTCTCATAAGAATTATATAAAACACACTTGGTGCCCAGACAGTAACATTGGAAACCAAAACAATGTCGTTGGTGGCAAGGCTGGTGTCCAGAGTTTATGCAGTAGTGGTTGTCTGGGTGGTGGATGGTAGGAGGATGGATCGGAGGGAGTCTACGTCTTCCAGACGCCGCGTCTTGGCTCTCCTTGGCTCCACCACGTCCGCCAGTAGCGGCGGAGGGTCACCCCGGAGGAGCAGAGGGACGTAGCTAGAGGCGGCAACTGCGTCGACCCGGAGACGAATGACGGCGGTGGTACACGCAGACGGCGGATCCTTCGCGCTCGGGTGTGGGCGATGGCGGATCCGTCGTGCTCGGCGTGAGGAGATGCGGTGGGCACAGCGCCGCCGTCGCAGCCAACACCAAGACCGACATCAAGGAGATGCGCGAGGAGATCCTGTTTCCTGGGTCGAGGAGGCCTTTGCGGCGGCGGAGTCGATGGCAGCCCAGAGCGCGGCGGAGTCAAGGTCATTGTCAGGAGATCGCGTGGTGCTGTGCCGTTGCCGTCGATGAGCGCGGACGCCAGCATGGCACTGGTGGCGGCGAGATGGCGCCGGCTCAACCTGCAGTAGCAACTGCACGGTCTCGCCGTCGAGATCCAAGCAACATAGAGCGCGGGCATCCGGATCCGGCGGCCCCAGCCGTCTACCTTGGTGCGGCGATCGTTGTTGGAGCCCCAGCAGGCGCTGCCACCACCAGCGGCGGCTCCTTCCCGATGCCTCCGCCGCCGGCGGGCTGGTGGCCGAGCGAGCGCGGCATCGTATTGGAGGCGAGTGGCAGCCAGGAAAATAGGAAGGGGAGGGAATAAACGGAATCACCTCGAGGAGTGGCGCCGGCCGGTGTGGAGGAGGTGGCCGTAGGGTGCCCGGCGTGGCGGCGGGCGGAGGAAAAAAGGGAGGGGGGAGCGGGATTTGGGGACGCACAGATGGGGGAGAGTGGACGACGCCTGATTGGGGAGGAGCGGACGACAGATCGACGGGGTCGATTGGACAGACGGTGCGGACGCACAGGGGCGGAGGGCGGACGCACGGGAGAGCGGAAGAAAGTACTAACGGATTTTTTTCTCCACTTCATACTTTTTAGGAGTAGAGATATACACCCTCTCCCATTCCCATCACTCGCATGACTACCGACGGCGGCGGCATGGACGACGTCGTGCAGGTGCACACCTGCACGGGAATCGAGAGAGGCTGGGACGAGGGTGGGCCAACGACGGGGACGTCGGGAACCGTGGCGCGTGGGGGCCCGCACGACAAGCGGCCATCGGCAGCAACTACGACGGGTACGCTGTTGCCGATTTTGCCAACGATGGGCACGAGCAGCTGAGCAAGATTACTTCTGCAAAATCCCATCTGCATCACTAATTCAACTCAATTCTTAGTTTTTTGGCTATTGTAAACTCACCTGTGAATCGTGATATCTTCACATTCGTCTCGAGATGAATCATGTCCACTGTGGTGTCTGGCACACCGACGTTGGGGTCAAATGGTGACGGAAACAAATGCAGCTGACGAGCATGAGCCGCTCGTCCCGCCAGCCCATCAGTGCTGATCTAGAGAACAATAAAATCCCTAGTAGGGCTGTAAGAATCCAGTTATAGTTTTTTTAAAAAAGTAGAGGTTATAGTTCTATTATGCAATCGGGTTATTACCTATATAGTGTCATGAGATCCAACTGTAAATTTCTTGTGTAATGCAGTTTGTATGATACACGACATGAACAAACTGGAAGGTACTAGCTAGGTTCTATTCACAGGCCAAATTTTTTCCTTCTCGTTATCATGCTATCCCTTGTCAAACTTTGCCTGAATCCAAGTGTAATTTTCGTGTGTAACAGTTTCTATAATACATAGACATGAATGAACTGGGAAGGTTCTCTTGAGGGGCTGTTATTGTTCCTTATGGGGTTCTCATGCTATCCCTTCTTGTCAAACTTGTTCCAGGAGCTTGGTTAGCATAATGTTTCTTTTCTTTTCTTTCATAAAATGCATTTTTCCATCACAAGCTATGTGAGATTTGATTCCCATTCAGAAGGAAAGTGCTGGAAATCTCAAAATCATGTGCTTTTGTTTTTGTGAAGCACAACATAAGGGGTTATTAAGCCTACTAAAACGTTGCAAAGTTGTACTGATGCAGGTCTGTTGTCTGCTGCCTCATGGGTCATGGCTCATGGCTCATGGAGAGTTTGTCTGTTGTGGGACGACCTTACCTTTTTCTGAGTTCTTAATTCTGATTTTTGAAGGATTAGGAAGGTAGCTTGCTTGGGCAAGACCAGAACGTGAACCGGGATGCATCGGCGGCGGTGGCCAGGAGCCCTGGAAATACGCGAAAGGTTAGATCTTCTCCATACCTATTTTTAATTTTTTTAACCGAAGTCAGATGGAGAAACTCCTACTATACCTATTTTTTTTATAAATTTTATTTCAGCTCTGTTTAATTCACCTCAACGGGGAGTCGAACCCGAGCCTGTTGGGTGCTACTTAGGTGCTCTAACCACTAAGTTAGGAGCCCTTTCGCATAGTATGAACAATTTGTTGATACTTATACGTTTTTATGTCCGTGCAGTTGTTGGCATTATGGCACATGCGCTTCCCTAGGCGTCCTGACATTCTTCATTTCAATTCTCAAATGATGTCTTTGTCAGGTCCATAGCAGTCTTTAGAGTGCAGTCGATATTTAGTTATAATTTGTTTTATAATCCTTGCATGAAATTAATTGTAAAAGATCACATAATTAGGGGCATATGCCCCCCTCTCAATTATTTTTTCATTTCCTTATGTTTTAGGTTTTGCGTGGTCGTGCCTTTATATATCTACGTACAGTCTCTCTGCCAGGCCCGTCGACGGCTAGGAGCAAGGTGGGCAACCGCTCAGGAGCCTCCAAAAATAAAAGCCCCCAAAGTTTTGACAGTCCAAGTCTTAAATCCCATGCATGTCTGCACGCCCAAAACTGTATAGTCACAGCGAGCAGCATCTTTGCCTACATCGCATTCCTTCCGTCCGCCGTCCCTCTTGTGAGTCACAATTGGCAAACTTTGCTTGTTGGCCTTCATCAGCCTACGGCAAGCCTCATGGCTTGATCAAGCTGCTCTATGACCGTGTGAAAATTTTGTCTGGCTTGATCAAGCTGCTCCATAATCGTGTGAAAATTTTGCCTTAGTTGTATTAAATATATTAATTTCATTTTCATATTTAGGGTCCTATTTTCCATTTCGCTCTCGGCCCCCAAATTCCTGGAGACAGCCCTGCTCTCCAATCGTCCGCACAACTTCGCCAACAACAATACAACATGCACCAATAATCATATCTCCCTACTGCCTCTGCCCTCACTTTTTGCTGCCCCCCCCCCTCCGCCCCTTCGCCCATTGGTTGCATAGTGCTTCATATAAATCATTTATGTGACCTAGCGAAAAGGATTCAGTAAAACCGGCAGAGATATCGGCTAGCTTTTTTCTTAATAAAATTCTCAAGCATGCGTACATAACACATATAATAATATGACTTCTTCTATTCATAAACTATCATTTAAAATAAAACAAAATTAATTTTTCATCATTTAGACAGGGCAACCTATCGGCACAGGATCCACAGTTGGGGCCATCAGATCAAAGTTGAACTATTCAAGTTCATAGTCTCTTCTAATAATATTTGTGAACTCTCTCCACCTTCTTCAATTGTCCTAGTACCATTTTTCGTTTCATGAGCTTATTCTTAATTTGGTGAATATTTCTAGTTACAGCTCTTGTTCATCTTTTCAAGTCGGTATAGGTCATGGTTTTTCCAATCCATTATTGGCGGCTCATGCTTTCAAGGATGCTAAGCTTTGCAGCAGCGACCTCATTAGCCATATACACATGGAATGTCAGCTCTATTATTGTTTCCAGGTGTACTATATATTATATATAGTTGTCTGAGTTTTATTATTGTTTGTTTAACTAATATAGTTGTTAATCGATTAGTTTTGAGAAAGTAATTATATTATAGATATTTGAGTTGTGTGATTTAAAATAGTTGCACTTGATATGTATGATTTGATTGAGCTACTGTACATAATGTTGAGCCAAAAAATTCGGGGATTTTTCAGTTGGTTAATTATAAGAATTTCACACTCTCCTTCTTTCATTGACATATAAGTTGCTAATTTTAATGTGCAAAGCAGAAGATGTCCTTTTAGGATCACCAAGTAAACTAATCGATTATGTGCTTGGCTCAACATTATGTACAAACATGTGTACTTTTACAGCTTTGCGCTGCCTTACACCAATTTGTATCACCAATTAGAGATTGCATTGAGGGAAAATAGAAACATGTTGGGTCTGGTCTAACTATCACTGCTGGCTCGTATTACAAACCGGTGATGATGATACTTTCACCACCGGTTTTGATATCCCATAACTGCATTTGATGGAAAATTGATATATCATTGCCAGTTTACCTAAATCCGATGGTGATAGCTAAATGAAAGAAAATAGAAGGATGTTACCGGCCGTCATTTTGATCTGCACATTACGGTTTAATACTCGTGTTTCTTGAGTTTTTTTTTAGTTTGGTTGTTAAAAGTTGTATGGTTTTTTTATAGCTGTTGGTATTTGAGGACTTGGAAGTTCCTAGCCACAAGACAAAGAATATTGAGATGGACGACACAAAGAAGGTGTTATTAGTTGATGGAGGTGATATCAATAAAAAGTTAAAGTTGGCTACTCAAAATCTCCATTATGTGAATGCGCTTCCTTCCATTCACTAGTAGAGGAAGGACCTTTGGTACGCTCCTTTAGTCCCAGTTGAATTTTGGAGCCGGGACTAAAGGGTTTTCATCGACGTGGTCTGAAATGCCCGCAAACACCCCCTACCCTTTTGTCCAGGTTGGTATTACCAATCGGGACTAAAAGAGGGCATCAAACTGCTATTTCACGGTAATGATTGGCGCCAGCCTTTAGTCCCGGGTGTTGTTTCCACCCGAGACAAAAGGGCCCCCCTTTATTCTTGGGTGGAAACACCACCCGAGACTAACAATTCCCACCGCCGACAGCCTCCTCTCTCACTCACCTTTATCTTTCTCCCACAGCCACACAAATCCCTCCTCTCCTCACTCTTCTTTCTTATCATTTCCATCTCTCATCGTTCCTCTTCTCGATTCGCAAGCAGGCATGGGCGAGCGCAGGCCGCCAGCGCGGGCACGGCGAACCGCCGCGCGCGGGAGGCAGCCGGCGCGGGCGTGGGCCCCGACGCGGCCGGGAGAGGCGGCCGGCACTGCTAGGCCCCAGCGGCGGGCACGGCGCCCCTGGGAGGATTTTTGTGAGAGTTTGTGAGTTGTCTTTTATTTTTATTTGTGAATCGAAATCGGATGAAACTTGTGTATTTTTGCTAGTGAGTGTGTTGTGAATCGATTCGAACTTGTGATGTTTATGCTAGTGGTGAAATTGAATGACTTTATGTTGTGATGGTTATTGTGTGATGAACTGTGAGATCGAATCAAACTTATTGTTTGTGTTCTTGCTGCAATTGTTATTAGCAGTGGCAGCGGCAGAGCTTGGAGCAAGCTCGCCGGCGCATGGGTGTGGCTGCCGGTGCAGGCAGCTAGGGTGCTTTTTTCTATTTTTCTCGAAAATCCTTTAGTCCTGGTTCACTCCTTTAGTCTAGGTTCGTTCATCCGGGACTGGGGGGGAGGGAGCTTTTTGTCTCTCATCATTAGTCCCGGTTGGACTGGAGAGACCTAAGACCTCTATTAACCGGGACTAAAGCCCCTCTCTCTACCAGTGATGCCACTACCTTTTCCATTGTAACTTCTGCGCTTTTCATTTCAGTATTTTTGCAGGTGTCAAGAGCAACTCTCTGGATGCATATATAGAAATGTTAATGCAGGGCCCTAGTGATGACTCGAGATGCTGTGAATAGGATTATTGTTGAGCTAGCAGATGCATACCCCTATCAACCGCTAGTACTGATGGTGGTGGACTCAATTTTGTAATGCAGGATAATCCACCAATCTCCTGGAAAACCCTTTATTTTTGCGGTGATATGATGATTGCTGCAGCTTTTTTTCTTCCAACAAATTGCCATCATCTATGAAAAATTATTATTTTGATTCTTGTTCTGAGTTTATGTAGCATGCAAATAGTTGAGATTCTTGCACCATCATGTAAACAATAACATGGCTTCTGGAATTGCAAAATATCAAGCCAAATAGTTGAGATTTTGGTTCTTATCGGCTTGTCTTATTTCGGCTTCTTGCATAATACTTTTTTCTCAGAACAAATTTGTCGTGCAAATCTGCAAAAGATCTGCCGGACGGAACCTTAAGCCTGTGTTCGGTGCCACTGCCGTGCAGTATTGTTTGTCCTGAATCAGTGTAGAACTGTGGATAGTCAAAAACTGAAAAGAATGAACATGCAAGTGCAAAGCTTTTCATTTGTAGCTTGAGAGCTTTTTTTAGATGACCGCATATTTAGGAAAACTGGATACAAATTTCTTAGTCAGTAGAAATTTACTAATGGGAATGTGCATTTTACTAGATCCATTGTCAGTTGATTTATCATTGTTGTATTATTGGTCTCAAAATCCATGACAAAAAGAATGAGAATGGCAGGTGCAATTCCATTTTCCCATCCAACCTAATTTTGTATGGTACTCCCTTCGTTCCAAATATAAGTAATTTGACTTTTATAACTCCAAATTTGACTATTTGTCTTATTAAAAAAATTGTGCAAACATAATTAAATTTAAGTCATTCTTGAATATTTTTTCTTACTAGCAAAGTAAGTCATAACAAAAAAATATAATATTTTACACAATTTTTGAATAAGACGAGTGGTCAAAGTTGAGATAAAAAAGTCAAATGAACGGAGAGAGTAATTGGTTTGGTAATGGGATGTTCACATATGGTTACTTCAAACATATTATTAGTTATTTACCTAGGTTCCCATAAGAAAAGATTTATGATATTTACATGAATTGAATATGAACATGCAAAAATGTTGAAAAAATCTGTGTACTTAGAGATGCTTAGCAAAAAATTTGACCTTTAATGATATATACTTCCTCCGTTTCAAATTACTTGTCGGTTTGACTTTTCAATATACATTGCTTTTTGTCACACCCTGAAATTTCTAATTTCAGGATGTGAATAGAAGAATAATTAAAACAATGATTTCTCTCAATTTAAAAATTTTTCAACATTTATTTTCTTTACAGGAAATATAGAATAAGAAAAAGCCTTTGTTTGTATTTCTAAATCAAATAAAATGAATGAGTGAGTGTTGCATTCATGCCGATGTATCTGGTATTTCATGAGTGCAAAAGCTTTTCAAAATATGTTTAGGTGCTGACCAAACCTTTCCGAGAATTTTCCAGATTTTCTGGAGTTTATTCTCATTTTTCTTGAGCTATTTCTATTTATTAGAAGGCTCTAAAATCTTTTTCATGAGCTCCAAATATTTTATTTGGATTGTTCATGTCTCAATCTATCTCTGGGAATTTTCCTGGAATTTTTGGGATTTTTAAAATATTTTTCGTGGCTTTAATGAATTATCTAGCTATTTCTAGATTATTCTTTTCCCGAAAATAAATTCTGAAAATAAAAAGAAATTCCTTTTCTTTTTCTTTTTCCTTTCTTCTCTTTTGGCCAACCATTCTTTCAGCCCATCAAAACAAAGTCTGCTGCCGCCCCCTGAACTCCATCGCTCAGACCGCAACAGCCGGCCCTGTTCCACTCCGTGGCCCGTTGTTTGGAAGTCCGTTCGTGCCCCTCAGTTTCCCTGTGCTGCTCATCTTCTCACCTCGGCCCAGCGAGTTTCGGCCAATCCAGCCCATGGGGAACCCACGGGAGCCAGCCGTGCTTCCAGCTCGTGTCCCTGGCGGTCACAGCACGGGGGGGGGGCGCCGCCGCCGGAGACCTTGGCGTGCGCGCATCGGATTTCCCCGACGTGCACGGCACGGCCTCCCTGCCCGTGCCCCCATAAAACCCCGCCTGCCCCTGCCCTGCTCGTCCAGCGCCGCCTCGCCGTTCGCGCCGTGCGCCACCGCCTGAAGCCAGAGCCCGCCGCCGGTTTGCCCATCGACTCGCCGGACAGAAACGCCGCGGAGCAAACCTGTCATGGGGTTCTTCTCGTCGAGCCGCTCCGCCCTCGTGTGCTGCTCAAGCTCGCTCTGCAGCGTTGCCACGCACCGAGACAGCGCCGTCGGAGTTGCAGGCCGAGCAGGACCGCCGCCGCACGTCGTCCGCCGGCGCCGTTGGTCTCCAGGGCAAGTGGGCACCACCGCGAGGTCCACCGCGCCGGGATACACCTTCTCCGCATCTTCCCGTCGCCGGCCGACCGCCGGAACGCCGCCGCCGCTTGAAGCCACCGCCGGCCGCCGCAGGCTATCATCGCCGGTCGTCTCCCCTTCATCCCCTTCGATGGTAAGCACCTCCTGAGCACCTCCTCGACCTCCTCGTCCTTTTACCCTTGCGAAGCCGAGCTCTAGGTCGCCGGAGCATCCCAACCCCGCCGGCCGGAGTTCACCGTCCGCCATCCCCTGTCCCCTGTCTGTTAGAACCCGTGGGAAGAAGAAGGCGTGGCAGTTTTGCGGATGACCTCCTGCGAATTCCCTTAATTCCGAGATGTAATCTTTGAGTCTTGGCAATCTTCCAGAAAACCCCCTCAATCCTTTAGATTCCTTAGATTCCATCCAGTCTGCAGTTCTTGCAAGAAAGCCCTCGGGTTTTTTACATAATTATGTATATGCCCCTGGTTCTTCGCAGTTAAGCCCGTGGATGTTTCCAATCTCTACAGTTAGGTCCCTAATCTTGTTTTGCTCATAAAATCTCCGTTTTCATCCATTCAAGTTGCGTTAGGTTCCTAATGACATGAAGTACACGTTAGTGGTGACTTTTCATCATGGTTGTTTTCTGAAAATAAATTTAATATTAATTTTGATTAATGCCTAGTTATACATGCCTTTTATAAATAAAAGCAATATAGATCTATACCCGTTTTTCATAATCAATATTAATTTGATTAATGTTTATTTCACACACTTTTGTAAATAAAATCTAATTAGATCTTTTACCCGGTTTTTCATAAACCAAATATTAATTTGCTTAATGATTAATTAATCTTTTCTAATTAAAAGTTGATTAGACTTTTTACACCGGTTTTATAAATAAAAGTTAAATTGATTAATGCTAATACCATAATGTTTTTAATAATAATATGATCTACTCGAATCATAAAGTTATGTTTAGGTGATTCATATAGTTTAGCTTTTCTAAATTAAATGTTTAATTGATATAATTCATACATGAATCTTTATAAATAAAATTTGACTAGTTCTTTACACCGGTTTTGTAAATAAAGTTTAATTTGCTTTAATTCCAACTTGGGGTATTTTCTTTATGAAATATCCTTTACATATCTTTTACTAATTAAAATAAACCCAGCTCATGGTTTGTTCTCACATATGCAAATTGATCGTTAGACGTTCTTTTTCAAAGTTCTCTGTCCCAGTGTGTCTCTGTTGTAGAGTTAATCTCCTTTCAAGCTCCAGATCTTTTGACCCTAGTTCTTGCTCAAGCCCAGTGTTCTTCATAGAGTTAACCAAGCCTTTCCCTTATCTTAGCATGGTCTGTGTGCCTCAGTGATCCTTAGCATCGAGCCTATCCTTTAGCAGCGTTCTTTTAAAGCTTCTCTTTTGTTTGGTGCATTGTTCTTAGATTGCTTGTTTGTTTGCTTTGTATGCTTGTCCCCGATGATTGATGCGAGTAGAATGAACGTGGTTCAAGAGCTTGGAAGAGTATAGAGATGAAGAATTCTGAGCAACATCACTACTCTGGTTAAAGGCAAGTGTGTCCCAATAATGTGTTTAATCACTCATTGCATATGCTTGCATTAATATTGTTGGGTAGCACTGCTTAGTTGCTCTACTTTGGGTTATGGTGGTTCTAATGAACATCAATAATGATGAACATGCTTTCTTTTATGTTATATACTCTGGTTAATACAAGATCACCATGCTTAATCGGAACTTGGAGTGACCACCCAGGAAAACAGTGCAACCACAAGGGTACATGGCTCTGCCTTGGCTAATTAATTAGGGACTCTAGTGTTGGTGTGACCTTACCGAAAGGGCAAGGGGAAGCGTTAGTTGAGGTATAGACTCGCTCTAGTGGGGAGTGTGCTTTGCTAAGACACGTCGCCTACTAGGGGACTTTATGCTTTGCGGCGGCTTGGAACCTTCGCAAGTTGTTTCACACTGGGGAAACTTTGTAAAGACCTCGTAGCGTCCCTATGCAATCACACCTCGGTAGTGTGGTATGATGCCTGATCAGCATCGCGTGGTTCGGTTTAAAGTTCCTAGAATTTTTACGCGACTTGTGGTGAAAGTGTACAACCTCTGCAGAGTGTAAAACTAATCGATTAGCCGTGCTCACGGTCAAGAGCGGCCTGAACCCTCACATGATAATTGAACTTGAAGATGGACTTAAATCGTGGTTTCTGGTTATGTTAGCCATATGTTTATGGTGTATCTCTATATGTTAATTATGGGTTGGTATATACTTATATCATAGTAATCAGGTGCTAATAAAATTGGACCAACTAAAAGTGCTTAATGCAGTCAACCTGTCAGCCTTTCCTTGATAAGCCTTTGCATTCATACTTTCCCCACACTTGCTGAGTACGACAAGTGCTCACCCTTGCTATAAACAATGTTGCTCAGAAAGAGTAAGCTGTTATGAAGTCGTTGTGAAGATGTTGCTGGTGCTAGGCATACGCAGCCCCTAGTTGTCTGCCTGTGAAGTTTGGTGCCTTCGTTTCCAAGGCTTGCACGCCAAGGCTTCGCGGATCTTCCGGGAGCTTGATCAGGTCGCTGGGCCCACTTGTAAGGTCGGCGAGTCTTCTGGAAGGTCGGGTCCATTTGTCAGGGGCCTCTGGGACCTTGGCCGGTGGGGACCTATGGGTACCCATGTCTCTCAAGCTCCCGATCGACGTGTAGGCATAGCAGCCGAGGCGGAGTCGTGTCGAAGAGCAGCAGAGGCGCGGCACTGTCGAGGTTGTGAAGGGTGCACGGGGATCAAAAAAGAAAAGAAAACCCCTCCGATGCGTGCACGAAGTTGAACGTCGAGCTTCTGGGTCGAATGACCATAAGGTCGAAGTGAAGACGAGGCGTAGATCTTGCAGAACCGCCGACCTGACCTGAATCAGGCATGTTGTAGTAGCAGTCACGACATTCGGAAAGGTCAACAAGCCTACCAAGGGTAGGTCGAGCAGAGATGTGATGGAAGCAGGCTTCCATTAGATCGAGGCGACCTGAAGAAAATAGGGCGTCGAAGACACACTAGTGTAGTAGCCCCTGAGCAGTGAAGCGACCAGTATGGCTGGTTTGATGCTCCAAAGAAGAAGAAGAAGATTTAACCGAACCTACGACCTTTTGTTTAGGAAACTGCCGCTCTTGTAGGGTCAACGCTAGAGGACAAGAGCTCCAGAATCTTGCAGAGGGTAGCAGGCGACAGGTCTGTCACAATCAGAGTTACAAGTGCACTGTACGGTCATGGGCTAGCATACTCATGAAGCACAGGTCGCTGTCACCCGGAAAAGACAAAGGTGCCCCAGTGTGTAGTCAGTCAGGTAGGGGTCAAGCGCGCCGATGCCTTTCACAGGCGAACAGTGACCTCGTGCCCCACGAGGGTACAGTGATCTTGAGGATAAGGACGCCACGTGAGTTGGCCTTGCGAACAAGACTGAATGGCAGATGCCTGATGGTATAAATTGGTGCCTAAGGCTTGAAGCAAACCGCACCAATCTTCAGAGGGGATTCAAGATGACCCAGTGTAGTAGTAATATTGCCATGCCGTGGGCTTGTGTCCACCCGCCAGAGTGTAGAGTTGATGTAGTTCATGCTTGGAGCTAGAAGAATGCTTGCGAGGCTCGAAGAACTCGATTGGCCTCTTCTCCCAGCCTCGCCGAGGGGCCCGGAAGGAGCATGAAGCAGCAGTTGCATCGTCGGCCCTGACACTTTCAGGCCTGGTGTGATGCTGGTTAGCACCGCGCTCCACCCGGTGAGGTTGGTGTTAAAGCTCGGACCTTCTGCAATCTTGTGGCGAAGCTCAGACTTGATGCTGGGCACTGCAGGAGACCGGTTGGTGCGCGAGTAGAGGTGGCTGTGTGGCAGCTACCTCCACAGTGGTTGTAGAGGTCATCGAGTAGGTCCTGAGGCTAGAAGAAAGCTTACGACAAGCCTTATTAGTGTAGATTGAGTCGTAAGCACTTTTTGGAAGGTAATTCAGGACCTTTAAGATCTTTGTATCTTGTAATTTGGCCAAGGGCCAAACTCCTTATAGCTTATGAAGCTGTAAATATAGTTTTGCATGCGCAGTGTCATGACTTTAGTAGTTTGTAAGGGCGCCCGGGCTACAATGGTACGGATACCAAGGTCCCAGCGAGGTTGTAATGGCACGCCAACCTTCAGGAGGCCTTCCATAGAGACAAGGGACCCGTGTCGACCTGGGTCGGCACGGCCGTTGTGCAGTGACACAACGCAGGTAGTCAACCTGAAAAATCTAGGTCTGCACGACCTAGGAGGCAGCAGGGCCTTAGCGACCTCGGGGAGGTGCCACTTGACCAAGAGGTCGCCAACGGGCAGTGGAGCCATTAAGCACGGGGCCGTTGGTATGGCCTTTTAAGGCAACATGAATAGGTAGCAAGACCTTAGCGACCTTAGGGAGGTGCTACTTGACCCGAAGGTCGCCAACGGGCAGTGGAGCCTTTTAGCACAGGGCCGTTGGTACAAAACCAGCCATAGAGGCTGAGGCGATACAGTAGGTAACAGGACCTAGTAGCCAGGGGTGCAAACCCGATAGTGAGAACTAAGGTGATCTACCAAGCGGTAGTACCTGTCGACCTTGTGAAGGTGTTATCATAGACCCGGAGGTCGTCAGAGGCCAAGAGACCTTGAAGAAAATGATGGGGAGGGAGCTTGAAGTAAGGCATAGCGAGTCCGTGGACGTCGGGCCGTTGGGCAGAAAACCAATGGGCATGGATTCCCACACGGCTCGAGCCGTCACTGCCTGTAGCCGTTAGGCCGAAAGAGCCGTTAGGCAATGTATCCGTTGGGTCGCCGGTGATGTCGCCGAATTCGAAGGGACGTTTCAAATGCTGCGGCCCACCGCACTGACGCGGCCCAGTTATAAAAGGCCGAGTGAAGGGTCGAGGACCCCACTCGCTTTCATTCCCCGCAGCAGCTAGGGTTTCTAATCTGCCGCCAGAAGTTCTAGCGCATAGATTCGCCGGCGCCGCCGTGCTTAGGTCCACCGCGCCCAGCGCCGCCGTATGCGCCAAAAGTCCCTGGTGGTATTTAGAGCTAGATCCACCGGCTTCGAGGAAGAAGAGATGGCTCCAGAGCAGGCGCCGGCACCGGAGCTCGTCTGGGAGCGATCGACGGTGACGGAGGCGCAACTCAAGGAGCTGGTGGAGCGCGGGCTGCTGAAGCCCAGGGAGCAGGTGGGTTGGAGGCCTGCCACCGGTGAAGCGTTCCCCTCCGAGGGAACTGGGGAGACCGTCGCCTTCGTCGCGCACGTCGAGCGCGGCTTCGGAGTCCCGGCGGGCGACTTCTTCCGCGGGCCGCTGCATTTCTACCGCATCGACTTGATGCATCTCGTCCCCAACACCGTCACCACGGTATCATTGTTCATCCACCTGTGCGAGGCATACCTGGGGATACCGCCACATTTCGACCTGTGGCGGTATTTCTTCGAGATGAAGAAGACGGGGAAGAACGGCGTCGTCGGCGCCGTCGGCTTCATGCTACGCCGTCACATGAAGACAGTGTACATCGACATGGAGCTACCGGAAAATACCCAAGGCTGGAGGCGGGGCTGGTTCTACATCGACAACCCCAAACCAGCGCTGGCGACCAGGTCGGGGCTCGCGCCAGTCCCGGTGCCAGAGTGGTCCAACCAGCTAACGTCGCAGGAGATGGACGCCATCAAGCCGCTGCTGGAGGACCTCAAGACACGGAAGGAAGAAGGGCTGACCAGCGGGGCGGTGGCCATCAGTTTCAGCCGGAGGCTCCTGCAGCCGATCCAGGATCGAGTGCACCCGACCTACGAGTACTGGGGCCAGACCGACCCCACCCGGGTAGCACAGCGCAAGGTCTCCAAGGAGGAGATGGTGGCACGGGTGAAGGAACTCTTCAATGGGGTGATCCGGAACCGGACGTGCCCCAAGGCATTCTCCCTCAAGCGGCCCGCCGAAGTGGTATGTCGATAGTCGACCTTGATTCCTTTGCTGTTTCTGTATTTCCCTGTTTCTGAGGCGAAGGTCGCCTTTTGCAGGGTCGTGAGGGCTTGTTCTGGAGCCCGGCTCCGCTCGCGGATGAGGGCGAACGCAGTTTTAAGGTCCGGGCGGCGGAAGACGTGCAGGCTCCGCTGCCGGAGTTATTGGAGAACTACCTCTCCGACTCGTCGGTGGGTAGTGATGAAGAAGATCCGCCCATGGTGAGCTCCGCGCCGACGACCCGTCATACGCGGCAAGCCACTGCTAAGATCCCAGCGCACAAGGGCGTCAAGATCATCTCCGCCATCATTGAGGCGGAGAAGAAGAAGAGGAAGAGGAAGGACGTCACTGCGTCGTCGGAGACGGCAACGACTAACACCGAGGTCGTCTTCGAGGAGCATGACGATGCGGGGTCGCGCGACGTCGCTGGAGGGTCGAGCGACACAGCGGTCGTAGGACAAAGCAACGCCCCGCCCGTGGTTACCGGCGAGCAGCAGCAGAAAGCGAGCGCGGAGGGCGTGAGCGACCAGGGGTCGCAAAAGAAGCCGAGGCGGGCACCGCCCAGGCCGATGTCATTTAAGCTGAAGACCTGTAGCGGGTATGTTGCTGAGCTTGATTTATGATGTTCTTCATCTTTGCAGCTTTGTTGAGTAGGTCGGTCCTGACGAACATGTGCACCTTGGGCAGGGGGACTCCTGCTGCTTCTGGTAGCAGCAAGAACGCCTCAGGTCAAGAGGCCTTTGGGCAAAAGATCGAGAAGTTGCCGGCCGGGCAGTCGCCGGCGACCTCGGGTGGGGACTTCACCAGTAAGCCCCCTGAGACCGTGGGGACAACACCATTTGCGGCAGCAAAGGTCGCTGCTGAGAACGCACAGTAGGAGGAAGACATGCGCTAGCGAGACCCGCCCGAGTCGAGCCTGCCGGAGGCGCGACTGGCGGAAGCCAGAGGTGGAAGCGGGGAAGCCAAACGGCAACCGTGCCTCTATGCCGGTACTCTGTGGGAGGACGACGTCTGGGCCGACGCCAAGGATCTTGATGACTTCAAGGTGGCACAGGCGACCATCACGGAGGCGGCGAAGACCATCGGCAGGACGCTCATGGTGAGCTGATATTTCCTTTGGGGCTGTATCTTAGGTTTACTCAGGCGCAAAGTTTTTGACGATCTTGATGTGTTGTTGCAGACTCTTGCCGAGCGCTCGCAGAAGAGGGCGAACCTGCTAACGGAGGGCGCCAATCTTCACGCGGAGCTAGCCACGACACGGGAGGTCGTGCTTCAGGCCAAGACTGAGGCCGCGAAGGAAATAAGGTGCCTCAAGGACGAGGCGATCTTGAAGGACCAAGCCATCGAGGCCTTGAAGCGGGAGCTTGAAGCTACAAAGCTGAAAGCGAAGGAAACGGAGGACGATCTGAAGAACGCCACCGCAGGTACGCCGAGGGATGCCATTTTGGTCTTTTATGTTTAACCGTCGTGGTGACACGTTCTTGACCTCGGCACTTGCAGAGGCTAAGAAGAGGGAGACTGCCTTGAAGAAGGACCTCAAGGAGTCGAAGGAGTAGGTGAAGGTCCTCAAGGAGAAGCACCAGGAGGTCGTCTCCAGTGAGTCTTACTTCACCCGTAAAGCTGCTTATGAATTTGGGGTGCGCAGGGATCTAGAGATCGACCTTGGCCGGGCGATGCAAACCCTTATTGATCATCAAGAGATGACTGCAGATCTGGAGAAGGAGCTGGACGACCTCAAGGAGGCCGCCGAGTACCTTGTGGACGTGTACACCCCTAAGGTCGAGGGCAGTCCACAAGTGCTGGTCGAGCGGTTGGAGGGCGCGGTAGGTCGCATAAAGGCCTTGATGATCGATGGCGGCAAGCTCGCCGCTGCTACCGCGCTGGCCACGGTGAAGCACCATGAGCCGTTGTTCGACCTTGAGAGGGTCAAGGAGGAGCTGGAATTGGTGCAGCTGGTGGCCAGCGAAGAGATTCAGGCCGCCGCGGAGGAGATCATGAAGAAAATAGACCTGTAGACGTAGCTTAGAATTGGCAAACAGTTAGTAACAATGGGTCGTGGACCTTTTTGATGTAATATAAAGATTGCATGAATGAAAAAGGCATGTCACGTGATCCCTTATTTGACTATGTATACTCTTTATAAGAACGCAAAGGTAACGAAGTTGCGAGACCCTTTTTCCTCCGCTAACCCAACTCAGTGGAGGAACGGCTTGCCGACCACACGGCTCGACGTTGGAGGCTTAAGTGCGGCCGGCGCGCGGAGGGGGTCCGGGACCTAAGATCAAGCAACCCCGCGGCCTAGGAATACTTATAAAATGCATAAGAAGCTGTGGCAAGTGAACACCGGTAAAGAGAGAGGTGAAAACCCCAGGTCGAGCGACCTATAGGTTGGCAAAGCCAAGCCCCCGAGCGTGAAGGGCCGAACTAAAGCCAAGCCCCCGAGCGTGAGGGGTCGGTTTTAGGCCAAGCCCCCGAGCGTGTCGAAGGGGAGGGGTGAACAGAAAACAAGCAGATTGAAAGGGAAATCTTTATTGAATTACAAAGGTAAAGAGTACATAGCTTTATTGTGATACAAGGCTCCTAAGGGTAGAAGCGACGCAAGTGCTCAATGTTCCAGGGATTAGGAACACCCTGGCCATTGGCCCATTGGAGGTGATAGGTCGCCGGTCCAATGACCTCCTTAACTATGAAGGGGCCTTCCCAAGGCGCAGAGAGCTTGTGCATATCCTTGGTGTTCTGGATCCGTCGCAAGACTAGGTCGCCAACGTTGAAGGAACGTTCCCGCACATTGCAGTCGTGGTAGCGACATAGCTGCTGCTCATGGCGGGTGTGGTGCATGAGCGTGCCACACGGTGTTCTTCGACGCTGTCAAGGTCGAGCCGGCGTGTTTGCTCTACTTCTCCTTCGTCGAAGTTCTGGATGCGAGGAGCTCCGAAGGCCACATCGGTGGGGAGGATAGCCTCTGAACCATAGATCAGGAAGAAGGGTGAGTACCCTGTAGCCGAGCTGACCTGGGTCCTGAGACTCCAGAGGACGTGAGGGAGCTCTGAGAGCCACCTGGTGGCGTAAGGCGCTGAGCCGTCGAAGATACGGTCTTTTATGGCCTGTAGGATCATGCCGTTGGCCCGCTCGACCTAGCCGTTGCACCGCAGGTGTGCCACCGAGGAGTAGTATACGTCGATCAGACTGTCTTGATAGAAGTCCCAAAATTCGGCTCCTGTGAAGGCCGTGCCGAGGTCGGTGACGATCCTATTTGGCACTCCGAAGCGATGGGTGATCTCCTCAATGAATTTGGCCGCCTCTTTCGACGTGACGCTGGATACGGGACGGACTTCGATCCACTTGGTAAACTTATCCACCACCACAAGTATGTGGTTGTAGCCGCCTGGGGCGGTCTTGAAAGGTCCCACAGAGTCGAGACCCCAAACTGCGAAGGGCCACGACGGAGGGATGGTCGTGAGGGCCTGAGCCGGTAGGTGCTGCTGCTTAGCGAAGAACTGGCACCCCTTGCAGCGACGTACAAGTTCTTGGGCATCAGCCAAGGCCGTGGGCCAGTAGAAGCCAGACCTGAAGACCTTGCCCACCCGGTTGGAAGAGGCGGCGTGGTTGCCGCACTCACCGCCGTGGATCTCGTCCAAGAGCCCGAGGCCCTCAGATCGTAGGATGCACTTCATCAGTACTCCAGTGGAGGCAGACCTCCGGTAGAGTTCCTTGCCAACGATGACGTAGTTGGCGCTATGCCTTGTGATCTTTTCTCGCTCCGCCGTATCCTCAGGTACTCGGTGCTCGAGGAGGAAGGCAATGAAGTCAAGGCGCCAGTCGTCTTCTGCGTTGATCATGAGGATCTCGCGACCTTCGGGCGAGGTAAGCTCGTCACCGGGTGACTCTGGGTCAGGGATGAGCTTGATGGACGGCTTGCGTAGGTCTTGGACGAATACACTAGCCGGAACTAGTGCGCGCTTGGAGCCAAGCTTGGAGAGGACATCTGCAGCGACATTATTATTGCGGCAGACGTGGTGGAACTCGAGTCCTTCAAAGTGACGCTCGAGCTTGCGCACCTCAGCACAGTAGGCATCCATCGTATCCTTCCTAGCTTCGGAGTCCTTGCTGACTTGGTCGATGACGACCTTGGAGTCGCCGTAGGCCAGGAGGCGCTTGATCAAAAGGGAGACGGCGATGCGGAGCCCGTGGATGAGGGCCTCGTACTCGGCGCCGTTGTTGGACGCCTTGTAGTGGATCTGCAGGACGTACTTGAGGTAGTCGCCCTTAGGGGAGATGAACAAGATGCCCGCGCTGGCTCCTTCGAGGTTCAGGGAACCATCGAAGTACATCTTCTAATGCTCAGGTCGCTCCGGTGGTGGGGGCTGCTGAATCTCTGTCCATTCTAAGACAAAGTCTGCAATGACTTGGGACTTGATGGCCTGCCTGGGGCAGAACTCTAGGTCGAACTCTCCTAGCTCAATGGACCACTTGACGACACGCCCAGAGGTGTCACGACTCCGCAGGATCTCGCCAAGGGGGAAGGCCGAGACGACCTTGATCTTGTGAGATTGGAAGTAGTGCCGGAGCTTTCGTGAAGTCATGAGTAGCGCGTAGAGCATCTTCTGGGGCTGGCTGTACCTGGTCTTGCTGTCAGACAGGACCTCGCTGACGTACTATATAGGTCGCTGGACACGGTAAGGGTGACCCTCTTCAGGTCGCTCAGCCACCAGGACGGCGCTGACCACAAGGGTGGTCGCCGAAATGTAGAGCAGTAAAGGCTCCTTAGGCGCCGGGGGCACCATAACTAGGGGCGTCGTGAGGAAGGTCTTGAGTTGCTCAAGAGCTTGGTCCGCCTCCTCGGTCCAGGCGAACTTGTCCGCCTTTTTTAGCAGCTTGAAGAAGGGCAGTCCTTTCTCTCCGAGCTTGCAAATGAATCGGCCTAAGGCCGCCATCATGCCTGTGAGCTTCATGACGTCCTTCTTGCCAGTAGGTCGCTTCATCTTGAGGATGGCATCCACCTTGGTGGGATTGGCTTCGATGCCCCGGTTGCTGATCATGAAGCCTAGGAGCTTGCCGGACGGGACACCGAAGACGCACTTCTCTGGATTGAGCTTCCAGCGGTAAGTGCGGAAGTTAGCGAAGGTCTCCGCGAGGTCAGCTATGAGCTTGTCCTCATGGGTGGTCTTGACGACCACGTCGTCGACGTAGGCTTCTACGTTCTTGCTGATCTGGCTGGCCAGACACTTCTGTATTGCCTTCTAGTAGGTCGCGCCAGCGTTCTTGAGGCCGAAGGTCATGGCCGTATAGCAGTAGATGCCGTGAGGCGTTATGAACACCGTCTTGTCTTGGTCGGAGACCTTCAGGGCTATCTGGTGATACCCTGAGTAACAGTCGAGGAAGCAGAAAGGACACTCCCGGCCGTGGAGTCCACGACCTGGTCGATACGCGGAAGAGGGAAGGGATCTTTAGGGCAGTGCCTGTTGAGATCGGTGTAGTCGATACACATTCTCCATTGACCAGTTTTCTTTGGTACAAGAACCGGGTTGGCGAGCCAAACCGGGTTTTTACACTCTCGGATAAATCCGGCAGCTAGGAGCTTTATTAGCTCTACCCTAATGATGTCCTTGCGATCTTTCGCAAAGCGGCGAAGCTTCTGCTTGACAGGCTTGGCCGTCTTGCTTACATCCAAGGCGTGCTCAGCCAGCTCCCTAGGAACACCCGGCATATCCGATGGACTCCAAGAGAATATGTCGGTGTTATCCCGGAGGAAGCTGGTGAGCGCGAGTTCCTATTTGGGGTCGAGCCCGTCGCCGATCACCACCATCTTCTCTGGGTCGGCAAGGCCGAGGCAGACCTTCTTCGTCGATGGAGCCGCGTCTAGGGCGGTCTCGGTGTGCTTCTGCTCCGGGACGGATTGGTCGACAGGGTCGACTTTGTTGGCCTCAGCCACCAAGACCGCGGAGGTCTCGGTGGCGGCGGAGGTCGCAGCGAGGTCGAGAGCCTCCGTGTTGCACCTGAAGGAGATGATGAGGTCCCCTTTGACAGAGAGGACCCCATGCGGAGCCGGCATCTTCAACATCAAGTAGGTGTAGTGCGGGATGGTCATGAATCTGGCCAGCATCGGGTGACCTAGGATCACGTGGTAGGAGGACTTGAAGTTGGTGACCTTGAAGTTGAGGTATTCCGTGTGGAAGTTCGCCTCCGTACCAAAAGTGACCGGGAGGGAGACTCGACCCAGGGGTTGGGCCGCCTTCTCGGGGACGATGCAATAGAAGGGCTCATCGCACTCCGTCATCTTGTTGAAGTCAAAGCCCATCTTCTTGAGGGTATCAACAAAGATGATGTTGAGCCCACTGCCTCCGTCAACCAGGGTCTGGGAGAGCAGGGCTCCATCCACTGTAGGCTCGACGACGAGCGGGTAGGACCCGGGATCTGGGATATAGACCCAGTGATCAGCTCTGGAGAACGTGATCGGCTGCTCAGACCATCGTAGGGGCACGATTGGATGAGTGTGGACGAGGTGGACGTCGCGCTTGTCCTTCTGGTAGCGCCTCCTGTTGGCGCTGGACTTGATTCCGTTGACGATCATGTTGATCGCGCGGGTTGTGGCCTGGAAAGGCCCATTGGGGTTGCACGATGCTGGTGGAGGGGGCAAGTTCGTCTCGTCGCGGGCAGCCGCTGGAGCAGGGTCGTTGCGAGGTGGGTTGCTGCGAGGTGGCTCGCGGCGATCGTCGTACCGATCGTCGCGGCGGTCATCGCGCCGATCTCGCCGGTCGTCACGACGGTAGTTGTTGTTGTAGGGGCGGTTGTCGCGCCGCCCGCCGTCATTCCTGGGTCGCTTGGGGTCCGCGGAGGTACTGAAGGCCCTCTTGAACTGGGAGCACTCGTGGAGAGTGTGGGTGGCCCCCTCATGGAACCCGCAGATGCTGTCGAGCGCCAGGTCGAACTCCGCTTGGTTGAAGGACGAACCTCGCCGCCCTTCGGCTGCCAGGATCTCGGAGGGTCACTTGCGGAGCTTGTCTGCTGCAGTGCCAGAAGTACCGATGTTATCAGCGTCGAACTGATTCTGGAGCGCGTCTTCTGTGTCCATGAGCTTGTTGACGACGATCAACAGCTCCTTGACGTTGGTGGCACCAGACTCATGGATCTTCTCGAAGACCTTGCGGTCTTTGATACCTTTCTTGTAGCTGTCGACGATCTGGTCGTCCCTGACGCCAACGCATTCGTTCCGGTTCTCGAAGAACCGGGTGTTGTAGTCGCGGAGCCGCTCCTTAGGCTTCTGCACGACCAGCCCCAAGCTGAAGGCATTCCCAGGGCGATCGTAGGTCACCTGGAAGTTTGATGTGAAGGCCTGGGACAGATCGGCCCAGGTCTTGATGCTGCCAGGCGCAAGGTTGTTGAGCCAGAGCGAAGAGGCCTTGCCCATCACCAGTGGGAAGTAGGCCGTCATGTGATCGAAGCTACCACCGGCCGCCTTGACGGCGACGTAGTAGGTCGACAGCCAGATGTTAGGGTCGGAGCGCCCATCATACGGCTTGATGTTGGGCTTGAAGTTGTCGGGGTACTCCACCCTCTTGAAGCGGGCATCCAACGCTGGGAAGGCGTTGAGCGCAAGGTCGTCACTGGTGCCTCTTGCCGGGGCGGCATCTCGTGGCGCGGAGTGGACGCTGCGGTCCGGGACGACAACCTAGGAACGTGGCTGCCGGTCCCGGTCGAGCTGAACGATGGCGGGATCACCGTGATCAGCGTTGTACTTGGCCTGTCGCTGGTTCTCGATCTCGTGCTGATCATGGAGCTCGCGCTCCATGATGCGGTGGACGCCGCCGGGCGGGCCGTACTCGCGGTCGTAGTCCAGAGGGCGGCGGAGCTCGCGCTCCTCGTGCTCCCGGTGGCGTTGGTCGACGACGGTGCGGGCGTCGCGAGCACGCCTGTTAGCGTCGAGGTTGACGCGAAGGTCGCGGGCAGCAGCGGGCTGCTCAGGGTTGTGCTGAGCGACCTCCTCCTGGACGGGGGAGAGATGGCTACGCGCAGGTCGATGAGATCGACTGCGCGAGTGGTGGGTTGAGGATGACGCGGCGGACCTAGAGGCCGCGCTCTTCTCTTCCACCAAGGCGTTGGCGACCCGGAGGTACGCGATGGCCTACTCAGCTTCAGGCAACTGGACGTGCTGGAGCCGGGTAATGGCCGCGCCCAGGTTGGCTTGGGGGCTGTTGAAGGTCGCGATCCCAGCTTCCTCGAACTCCAGGCGCAGATCACGAGCGCAGGGCAAGGCACGCCGCTGCTCTTCCGCACGTCGCTCAGCGCGGCGGGCGTTTGCTTGGATACGGGCCGCCTCCTGGGAGTCGGTCGCACCCACGCGTGGTGGCTCGTTCTCCGAGATCACCATCACCTGACGGAAGATGACTTCCGGGTCGTTCGGTGAGATACGAACCCGGACCTTCTGGAAGTTCCCGCAGTCCGGGGACTGGGTAGGTCGCTTAGCTCGGCGAGGGAGCTCGTTGTCGATCTTCTTCCGCAGGCGGCACCCGCGGAGGGTGTGCTTTGCACCCTTGTGGTAGGTGCAGGGCACGTCGAGGAGGTCGCGCCGAGCGCGAGGCACAGGCCTTGGGTCGCGTGAAGGTCGCCGCCCAGATTGGATCTGAGGAGGCGTGGAGAGTTGGCTCAGGCAAAGGCCGGGCGCAGACTTCAGGCCGAAGGGAAACGCGTCGTGGCGTAGTGCTGTCTGCGCCGAGCGTTGAGCTCATTCGCAGATCTCCAAGGTTTCCCTTATGGAGCCGATGACGTTTTCCATCCCCTGGACAAGGTCACAGGGTTTGGGTGGGTGGGTCTCCGATACTAGATCGGGAACAGGGACGGCGGCGGACGCCATGACGACCTTCTCGGAGGTTGCTGGGGGAGTCGAAGCTGCCGGAGCAGGTGAGGTCACCGTGAAAGATCCAAAGCAGATCTCCACGGGGTCGGCGAGGAAGGCCGCCATGCTCACCGGGAAGACGATGCCAGATTGGACCACCATGCTGCACAGCGAGTTCCCGATCGCCCCTACCTGGCGCGCCAACTGTCAGGGGTGAGATCTGGACAGATCCGCTAGGGGGTTACCCTAGAGGTTTGCAAGTTAATAGAGGATCGGGACCTAAGAGCGTAGGTGGTTATGCACGTGGTGCACACGGAGCTAGGCGAGTATGGCGGCGGAGAACAAGGAGACAAGGGTTTATACTGGTTCAGGCCTCCGGAGAGTAAAACCCTACGTCCAGTTGTGGTGGATTATGCGAGGATGAAGATGAATTGTCCTGTGCATGGAGCCCTAGGCCGCCTTATATGGGGAGGACGGGCTAGGGTTTGCATGCGCAGGTCGGTTGACCCGTGTCGGGGTCGGTTACAACTGTGGGAAGCTTATCTCCCGGATTACAAGGAGTATCCCGTGATACTCGGAGCTACAGGCGGCGGCATGCCAGGTCGCCGTGTCTTGACTTGCACGCCAAGGCTTCGCGGATCTTCCGGGAGATTGATCAGGTCGCTGGGCCCACCTGTAAGGTCGGCGAGTCTTCTGGAAGGTCGGGTCCACTTGTCAGGGGCCTCTGGGACCCTGGCCGGTGGGGACCCATGGGTACCCATGTCTCTCTCATATATATATATATGTAGCTACTATTTACCAGCCAAGGTGTTGAATAATATTTAACACCCCGTCTATTCCATCCAACTCCGTTAGTCATCCCTCAAGGCCACTACCGTAATTAGCTTCTCATGTTTACTTTCTCGACCTATCATATCCATGCATAGGTCAAACGTATTCATTTGAATCCAATTAATTGACATAATCAACTCTTGCATGCGTGCTGTAATTCAAATTCACATCACTCCACTCAACTGACTATAAATATACAAGCCATGCTCATGCATGTCTCCATTTGATTGTCTCTCTCACACTCCTAGCTGATTGTTCGGTGAAGATGACACATGGCTCACGAGCCAAAATTCTGGTTAGTATCTTTGCCGGAGGCTTGAAGGATTTCTTCTACCTCATCCTTCATGTCTAGCATTTGTCTTCACCGGCTTGATGGATTTCTTGGACCTCGACCTGTGCAGCCACAAGCAGGCGGAGGTGCCGCGCCTAGTGTTTGACGAGGCGATATGGTCTCCATCTATCGCACGCCGAAGATGCCACATCCTGTTGTTGCTATATATAAAGCCTCGCCCTCGGCTTCTTCTACCCCGCAGCGGCGTTGCATGGCGGCACGACCTGCCCATACAGTTCTCTTCCCTATCTTGTAATTAATTTGTCATATTGAAGTTGAGAATGGTTTGCCTAGTTCTATTGATTATTTGGTGCATCTTGTAGAGCCATGGCGACAATAGAAATTTATCTGGCAAGAAAGGATAGCAGCAGCAGCGGGTAGGGTAAATGCGCATTAGTATCTAATTTAGAAATTACTGCTTTTTGGTATATTTGAATTCCTTTTTACTGATGATTGTTCTATTTCAACATAGACTTCAGATGATTTAAAATAGTAATATCGTATTAAGATTTTAAAAAATAAAGGTTTTGGCCGGAGCTCCGGCCAGGTCCAGCTGTAAAATCTTATCGATTACACAACCGTAAAAATCATATGGAAGACGTTTCTCCCACCCGGTTTGTGTTGGTCTTTTATGAGTGATTTTTACTTGATTTTTACGTCCCGGTGGCTTGCCTTCACTCTGGGTAGAAACACTGCCAACACATCCATGTCGATAATTATTAGTACCAGCATGTTGGTCAAATAGAGAAGCTAACCGTTGTTGTTTATTGATGTAAATCAATGTAACAGGCAATTTGAATTAGTCTGATGAGTTTTACTACCTTTTCATCAAAGGTAGTAGGTAAGCTGCCAAGATGGGACTCGTTAGAGGCCATACAGATGCGCCACGGACGTTGATTGCCATGAATCCTCATCAAACACGTACCCGGTAGAAGAATTAATTAAATCAGCTACAGTCATGTGGAGTCCAAGTATGGAATCGAACACACATTAAAATAGATTCCCAACATGGCTGGCATTGGATCGAATGGAGTAATTTACTGCTTGGAGATCAAATGGAGTTTTGCTGCTTTTTTTGCTCGTGGAGCTGTACATATACCATAGAAGTAATTTGTGAGCCAAATGAGTAAGAAGTAATCTTATATAATAATAATAATTTGACTAATTACACTTATGTAGACAAAGGGAGTAATAGTCCATACAAACGAAAATAATTTGAAAACACTAACGTTGCATCCAAGGTTAATTCCGCTCTTTTTTGTGTTTTAGTGGAAACATGCTAGGCAACTATCAAACATATGTAGGAGTTAACTGCATCAATATTGCACCTTGCAATTAATGGTTTGCATGCATGCAAGGCTACTTATTTCTCTCTCCTGGAAATCAAGCACACGCTAGCCGGTGTGTACACACACCTGAATTAATCACTAAAATCACGCACATGCTAGCTGGTGCATTCCCAAGTCTTTAACTACATTAAATCCCTCTCTCAAAATGCATTTATATGTCAATACAAAATTGCTGCAGCACTGCCGCCTACAAATTGTTGGTGCGCCCCGAGCTTTGGGCCGAGCAGTAGAGATAGCCCAACGAGATAAATACGGAGCTTCTCAGCACATCCGACATCGATGGCGGCGCTGCCCTCCGCGCACAGCAGGAGATGGCAAACGAATCAAGGAAATAATCAACGCTCTCGACAGCACTACTCTTGCACACCATGGTAGATGGTCAAAGACTCCAGGGTTGTTAAATTGTATGCATAATCATGTGCGTATAGATGAGATTCGATTTTTATTCCCCGAGATATAAATGGAGTAACTACGTGATCAGTACGGCAACACGCCGTCGTGGAATCCTCGAGCACGGTTCGCACAAATCTGTCGGAAGTAACAAAAAAAGTAACAGGATTAAAACGGATTCAAGAAACCACCTAGATCTGAGTTTACTACCAAGGATTGAGAAAGGAGTAATTTCGTGATTACTCAGCTTTGTTAGAGCTCCGTCCATAGCAAACGGTGCGTGCTGAATAATATTCATCACGCTGCGTGGTAAATATCCATGTCCTATATATGTGTGTGTGTTTTTAGATACATAACAAAAGTAATGTATCTAAAAAAAGTCAGAACGACAAGTAATTTGGAACGGAGTGAGTAGTATATATTCCATCTGTTTCATAATATTTGTCATTTTGACTATTTTAGATACATTTTTTTGTTATGCACCTAAATATATATGTGTCTAGATACATAATAAAAGTAAGGTATCTAAAAAAATTGAAACGGCAAGCATTACGAAACGAAGGGAGTAGCATATTGCCGTATTTAACGCCATCTCTTCTTCGGTGCTTGTCTTGTAAAGGATAAGGAGCGACACACTCTTGCCTCTTGGTTTGGCCATAGTAAAATTTAAGATACACATATGATTTTAGAAAAAATATAATTACCCTCACCAAAGAAAACTCAAAACACATTTTTAACCTGCTTTTCCAGATCCCTTCCCTGTTTGTCCAGCAGTACAAGACCAAAAACCATCCCTGCTAAAAACAGCCAACAACCGTCCAAAACAGAAGGAGCAAGAAATCCAAAAATTAACTCCTCCCGCGCCTCCTCCTCCTCCCCCGGGCCCACCACCTCCATTTCTATACCTCCCCCCACCCCTCCCGCACGTGCGCGCCTCCTCCTCCCAGCGCCGGTGATGCGCCGTTGCCGTCCCCCTCAACCGCCATGGCCGCCGCCGGCGAACCGCCTACCCCACTCTGCCCCCTCTGCGGGCACCCGACATCCTCCGCGTTCTCTCCGCCGGCGTCCACGTCGGCCAGCGCGTCCCCCGCTAGGCCGCCGCTGATGCGGAGGACCACCGGGCCGCCCGAGGCGCCCCCCGCGGTGGTGCGCGTGGAGATCGGCGACGAGGCAGCGGCGCTGCGCGAGGCGCTGGCGCGGCAGCAGGCCGCAGTCGGGGACCTGCAGTCGGAGCTCGACGCCGAGCGTGGCGCCGCGGCCGGCGCCGCCAGCGAGGCCATGACCATGATCCTCCGCCTGCAGCGAGAGAAGGCCGAGGCCATGATGGAGGCGCGCCAGTTCCGCCGCTACGCGGAGGAGAAGATGGCCCACGACGCCGCCGAGCTCGCCGCCCTCGAGGAGGCGCTCGCCAAGCGCGACGCCGCGGTGCGCACGCTCCAGGCGGCCGGCGAGCGCGAGCGCCCGACGCCCCGGCACCCCAGCGCGGCGTGGCCGCCGTCGGTGGCGTCCACCCCGCGCCGCCCTGGAGCCGGCACCACGCCACGGCACCCGCCGTCCTCGCCGTCCCCCACGGCGTCGTCCGGCGGCGGCGGCGGCTACTACCCGCCGCTGCGGTGCTGCATAGACCACCCGCAGACGGCGTCAGAGGAGGACGCGCTCGAGACCCCGCACGACCAGCTCACCCGCCTCGCCCACCGCGTCCACCTCCTCGAGCACGGCGCCACGCCCATGGCCACCACCACCACCACGCCCATCATCCGCGTCGCGCCGGGCTCGGCCTTCCTGCGCCACGCGCGCGCCTACTCTGACGACGGCAGCCTCGACTTCTATGACGGCGATTGCTTCCCGGACGACCACGACGGCGACTGCGGCGCCAGGGACCGGGTCTACACCGTCGACGCCATCCACGGCGCGCATCCGCCTCTAGCAGTGCCCGAGCGCTCCTACTACGGCGGCAGCGCCACGCCAGTCGGGAGCGACTGTTGCGGCGGCGGCGGCGCGCCGTGGGCGGAGGACGAGGAGGTGCGCAGGCTCGGCACGCGGATGCAGGCGCTGGAGGCGGACAGGGAGTCCATGCGGCAGGCCATCATCTCCATGGGCGTCGAGAAGGCGCTGCTCAAGGAGATCGCGCAGAAGCTCTGCAAGGAGGCCGCGCCGCCGGCTCATCTGCCGGCGCCCACCGTGGCGCAGCAAAGCTTCTACAAAGTGGGCAGTACGCAGCCGGCCATGACCGTCACCGTGCGGCCGCCGCGGCATCCGCCGGTGCTTATGCAGAGGAAGGTCGTCAAGAGGCAGACGCCGTTATTTGCTGCAGTGGTCAAGGTAATTTGACCCCTGTTTCGTATTCTGGCTACTCCCTCGAATTATGCTCTTGAAAACAGAAGCTAATTATCTTGCTTTCAATTTCTTTCCAGTGGGTTACATCAATCTTGTGGTGGAGAAAGACGTCATCCCGTGTCAAGTGAGTTCATTTAATTTACCTATAGTTCATCTCATTACGCACCATTCTTTCTTCTAAGTTCTAAACGTCTAACCATTGCTTTCTTCACCGATGGTTGGCAGGTACCCCATTGGGCAGTGTGGTAACAATGTGCGTTTACTGCTGCTGCTCGACAAGGCTCCCATGGCAGGGTATGGGCATCAGCAGGACCCTCCCAAGAGGATGTAACCTCTCCTCACTCCTCAGTGACTATGAAAGGCTCATCTGTTTGTGGAACACACACTGTTATCGCTTTCGCCGTCGTTCTTCTGTTGATCGTGTCTAGCAAAATTTGCTTTCACATGTGGAAGCAATCCCGGCCCCACCCCTTTTCTACGCGTTTATATTTCTCACTAAAAGTTGCCAAGATGTATCTATGTTGCTTTGCTACCTTACTCAGAATTACAACATATGTATAGTCTAGGTTGCTCTAGATTGGTCATCTCTAACTCGTATTTGTTATCTATCTGTGCATGCTAGATTGGATTTGAACTCTCATCAACAAAAGTTTTGTGCTAACAATGCTAAGTTTAAATAGATCTTGAGTTATAAGTTCCATGGATTGATAAATATTGATATGTATGCTTGCGGTTTACAATATAGCCCGCTAATTAACCACCAACAACGAGATTTCCTGGTTTGCCGTTGCCGGGGAACTAATAATAAGTTCTAGTTTATCTATGCATCTGTACTTTTGACTTTCTATTCATGATTTTCCAATGTTTTTTCTTTTAATCTTTTTCACCTTTGTATAATCTCAATGAAAGCTCAAGTTTAGTTCTTGTATTTATGTATTTGCTTTCACTAAGGCTAACAAGAGATGGACAACTATCTCTCCAACAAACCAAAATTTTTTGTGGATAATCCGGAAACAAAATTTACAAGCAAAGGAGACATGCAGCACAAGTAAGGAAGATGGAGCTAGCAGAGGCTTCAGCTGTCAAGAAAGAATTGAAAGTGTTAGAATCTGATACCCCTCGTTATGCGCAGCAGCCCTCGGATCTTGAAAGGATATTGCGAATACGACACGAGGTAGCACTGAATCAAGAACAACATAGATGAACCTCGTAGAAAACCGTAGATGATAGCGTTGAAGCAACCACGACAAGAGATTAGGATTTTGGCGAAGCCGACCGCAAATTCTTTAAGCACAACTCCAGAAGAGTACAAGTGATTGTCGCTCTCTCACAACCCTGCTTGACCCTTCAGGACCCGCTAGATTCTTGCCCTATACAAGAATCCAGTGCTATAGAACTGTCTAGCCTAATCCTCTTGAGCGCTCCCAATTGCCTCGTACAAGCCTTGGATGAAACCTTGTGTTGGCTTAGATTTATTGCCCTTGGCCTCTACCCCTTGTTTATATAGTCACATCTAAGGCCCCCATACATGCAAGTAGGAATCCTATTCCTAGTAGGATTACACTCAAGTCCTAGTAGTACTAGAAGCCCTAATAGCACACCCCTATGAAATCCTAGTCTAAGTAGGATTTGAGTCACCATACAACAATCTCCACCTTGACTCTAATCCTTTGAAGTTACTGTGCTCCTCCAAGAATTCGCTCCAAATCGGCTCCATTTTTTTATTTTTTATACTCCCACCACAGGAGTGCCCCCACCACAGAGGCTCATGCACATCACCGCAATGTGCTCATAGTCCAAGTTGGAGTGCCCGGACCTTTAACCTGAGAGCTCCTTTGTTGTGTAGTTTGGTTAACCACACTGCCTTCTCCTACGACCCTCCATGTCATAGGTTTGTACCACCTCCGAGCTCTACCTGCTCGCTGGTACTGCGTGGTTGGTCCCTCCACGTCTTCCACCTTCCAACAGCTCGCAGCTTCACCTCTACGACTGTTAGATTTGGCAACCGCCTTTGCAGCCTTGCACTTGATCGCAGTTGAGATTTGAGTACCTGTCGTTGACGAGACGACTTCCTTCTCCTGATCAGGATTTTTACCAAATCTCCCTATGGTTGCACCACCTTTGTGATTTCCAATCAGTCGGTATCCTCCTTTAACCCAGACACTTTTCATGATTACCTGCCCTTTGCAAGTAACTCGCATAACTCCACCTCGAAGTGATAACTCACAACCTTGAAGTTCTAGCGACCTCACAGATACTAGATTCTTTTTCAATCCCGGGATATACCGTACTCCCGAAAGTGTGCAATGTGTTCCATTATGCATCTCCAATGTAACCGTTCCCACCTCAGTAACTGCATACTCCTTGCAATCCGCTAAGTGATCAGTTTCATTCTCCGGACGTAGAGATCCTTCGTCAAACATCTCCCTTGCCGAGCATACATGGAAACAACTCCTTGAATCTAATATCCATTCATGAATAGTATCTGATTGATTGACGATAAGTATATCACCTTCATCCTCACTTGCCACCGAGCATAATCCTCTCATAGTCTTCAAATTTGGACAATCCTTTATCATGTGACCCTCCTTATCACATAGATAGCATGTACGTCCGCCCTTGCTCTTGCCTTTCTTCTTCCCATGATTCTTAACTTTATATGCTCCACCTGAGACAACCAAAGCTTGATCACCCGAGAATGAAGATTCCTGTGGCTTCTTCAAGGACTCCGCCTCCAATAGATATGCTACTGTCCCATTGAAGTTGAGAGTGGTTTTGCTGACGAGAATATTCATCACCAACTGCTCCCATGATGGTGGTAAGGATGAAGCCAATATGACGACTTTATCGTTCTCCTCAATTTTCTCATCCACACTAATCAGCTGCGTGACAAGCTTGTTGAAAACGTTCAGATGGTTGACGAATCATGTGCCTTCCTCCATGCGCAACCTGAATAGTTGACGCTTCAACACCCACCGATTTGTCAGCGACTTTGCCATATACAACTCTTCTAAGCTCTTCCATAATTTCTTCGGTGAATTCTCCTTGACTACCGAGTACTTTACCTCATCGGAGAGACATAGTCGAATTGTACTGACAGCCTTCCGCTCCATCACCTTCCAATCTTCAGCAGATGTTTTCTCCGGTTTGTTCCCCTCAAGAGCATCAATTAACCCTTGCTGAACAAGCACATCTGTCACCACACACTGCCACACGCTGAAATTCCCTTTGCCATCAAATTTTTCTACTTGATTCCACACCCCTTGCATCGTCTTTATTGCGTGCTTCCTGACATTGCCGACCTTCTCGCAAAATCAAATCAATCCAACCTGGGCTCTGATACCACTTGTTAGAATCTGATACCCCTCGTTATGCGCAGCAGCCCTCGGATCTTGAAAGGATATTGCGAATACGACACGAGGTAGCACTGAATCAAGAACAACATAGATGAACCTCGTAGAAAACCATAGATGATAGCGTTGAAGCAACCACGACAAGAGATTAGGATTTTGGCAAAGCCGACCGCAAATTCTTTAAGCACAACTCCAGAAGAGTACAAGTGATTGTCGCTCTCTCACAACCCTGTTTGACCCTTCAGGACCCGCTAGATTCTTGCCCTATACAAGAATCCAGTGCTATAGAACTGTCTAGCCTAATCCTCTTGAGCGCTCCCAATTGCCTCGTACAAGCCTTGGATGAAACCTTGTGTTGGCTTAGATTTATTGCCCTTGGCCTCTACCCCTTGTTTATATAGTCACATCTAAGGCCCCCATACCTGCAAGTAGGAATCCTATTCCTAGTAGGATTACACTCAAGTCCTAGTAGTACTAGAAGTCCTAATAGCACACTCCTATGAAATCCTAGTCTAAGTAGGATTTGAGTCACCATACAACAGAAAGTATTGGAATCATCTACTCCAGAGTCGGCACCACCAGCAAGTTCAAGAGGGGCGCCAGCTCTGGAAGACGCCCAACGGAAGTGCACTATTGGGGAGTTCTGCATATCCTAGACATCACTGTTCTGCCTATCCATGAGTTGGAAGAAATTGAGTGACCATTTGTCATCAATATTCCAACAATCAAAATGGTGCTGGGTTCACTTTTCAATGGCAAGGAGGATGCTAAATCTTTATCTACAAGCTTTCCTACATCTATGCCGCACCTTTGATGTGGATTGTGGAGGAAGTCAACAAGAAGCAACTTAGGGTGAGGCTATTCCCTTTCTCTCTAATTGGGAGAGTGTTTCAATGGTTTCATTCTCTACCTGCATCAATAGGAAAAAGTTACCACATCGAACCACGTGTTGTGAGAGAAGATGTGACTCGATGTGATAGGTGAATAAAGAAAAGTTGGATGAATTTAACCAACTAAACAGACCCACATCACAAATTTCGAAGGAGGATCGAGTCCATAAGTTCTATCAAGAGCCGACATCAACAAGGGCAATCATCAATGCATCAGCTGGGGGATCGATTATTGAGATCACCCCAACTCAAGCTTTCAAGTTATTTAAGAATGTTGCAGACAACTATGCATAGGCATCATCTGGTCGCCTAATCCCAATTCAGCCTATTGAAGTATGCCAGGTGTGTTGCAAGTGGAGCATGATCAACTACTCGAAGGGAAAATTGATTCGTTGATGAGAAGATCATAGACAAAGATGGAGATAAACATTTTATCAACATAAATATGTGAAGAGTGTGATGACTTCTGCCGTGTCAGGAAGAAATGTCCACAGGAAACAAAAATGCTAGACTACATGGAGAAGGGAGAGTGCTTTTACGCTATGGGAATAATAGACCTAAGTTCAATGCAAAGCTCATTGATTCAGAACACAATGCCTCTATGCAGTCAGCCGAAGGAGTTTATGGAAGAGTAAGGCAAAGATCAACAAAGATATTGTTGCTATGTTCATGGCAATTGACAAGGTACTGGAAAATATTAATAGCAACGCAACAAACAGAGGTTGGAAGCTCGAACCACAAGGTGATGAACGTGATGAAGATGATGGAGACAAGTTACACGGTTAGCTAGGCATCTATCAAGAAGGAAGTTGTCAAGATAGCCGAGGAATCCAGAGACAGCTAAGGCTACTCAAACTCACTCGAAAAATGAATAGAAAATTCAGAATATCCAGCTGGAGCATGGAAGCCTAAACTAGCTGCAGAAGCAGAAGTGACTACAACGGAGAGGACACCCACATTGACCCTAGAGATAGTTACAAAAGAGCCAAAGTTTGAAATAATGGTTCAAGATGACACAAGATTTTGCAGACTACTATGTGCCTAGAGCTAGCAGACAACACAATTTGCTACCCTAAAGTATAGATATAACTAATCAATCAGGCGACTCGAACCGACATGGTATGCGCACAGTTTGGCCTGGACCGTTTATGCCTTGCACGGTGCGGCCCGTGCTGGCCCATGGGCCGAACAGAGGTGCAACACTAAGGGCTATTAATCTTGCTGGGGCGGCCTGGTGGCCTATTGGTCCATGAAGGCCCATCGTGCCCATTCTTGCCCGGCTCAGCTACAAAAAATCCTTCATCAAATTAAATCTTCCAAGGCAAAAATTTATAGGTATATATACATATATATTAAGAGGTATATAACATACAAACACATATACTAAGTACAATTAAACGTGCTTAAACATGCCTAAAAATTGTGACGTTGTGATTCTCGAAATGGGAGAAGAAGCTAAATCACTAATATACTAGTAATACCGTTCCTAAATACTGTGACAACAAACGTGAATGTTAATGGCACGATCAAGTTTTATATTAATGGCACGCTGAGTGCATTCAAGTCCGTCCACGCTTTGAGGTATGCAATATGATTTCTAGACACTATATATACCACAACGTCTGTGAGGAGGAGAAGATTAAGAAGACAGAAGAAAAAAAGTAAGTGAAAGTGTTGTTGTTGCAAGTTTCCATATACAGAAGAGCTCCATCATGTGAAGACTAAAAGCATAGCCAAGCCTAAGCCTGCACTGTCAAAGATGGTGCAGAAGTGGATGCCGACTACAGCACCAACCCTAAGCGCTAGCTGGTTCGAAGTGAATAACTGAAGAGTCTAACTAGATTATAAATGGAACGTTTTGCGGGAGGCAACCCGATCGTCGAGTCAAGAATAAGCTACTAGGAGTACAACCCTGAAGTCATTTGAGTTTTCAAGTAAGTGAGTCACGGATTTTTCTGCACGTGCCATACCTGGTAAACATTTAATAAGTGGAACCTTTGATTAAAACAATATATTTGCTCGGCCAATTTTGATTCCTCCTTATTCATAAACTAACGGCATGAGCCAACCTATGTTTTTTTGGAAGACCAAAACCAAAAGTTCAAAACCTATCATACTGATCAACTAAACCATGATGACTAGCACGAGTAGAGCACACATTGTTCTTACTTGTAAATTTTGGCGCATGCTAGGACTTGTGTAAACTCAGGATTTTTGTTTGCTTTAAACTTGAAGAAGTGATTAGTTGTTCTAGAATTACATTTTCTCCGAACCCCTTTAATTTCATTCAAAATTCCTTTCCTCATTTTTGTCCAAAATTAGTACCTAAACCCACTATCTCATGGTTGAGATCGAAATTAGTTCATCTCAAATCATGGGAATGAATGGTAATTTAGTTAGAAAATCTTTTGACTTACAAATGTTTATGATGCTTCAAAACTCCTATAAACCATATTTGAACTCATTGCTAGGTCTGAATGAAATTTTAATTTCTGAAATTAGCGGAGGATTAAGCATCTAAATTAGTATATATGATTTAGAGGGTTTATGAGCTTAATTTGCACTAATGACTTGATTTGAGAGCAAACACTGGAACCATTACGGTGGCACTGCTACCTATCACACATGCAAAAGAATACACAGAGCGGCCAGTCATGCCAAGTCTGGTGTTTTGATTTCGTGATATTTTTTCTTTGTTCTCCACGAGCTCGATTAGTTTGGTAGAGAGTAGAGACCGAGACCGAACCTGAACACCCACCTGGAATCATGGCCATAAGCCAAATTCCTACATTATTATTGCAATCTTCTGTTTGCACTTTTGATCCTTTATGTAATTTATGCAAGTTTCAGACTTATTTGTTGAGTTTAATGTGTTGTGCACCTAACATGTTACCTTTTGTTGTTCATTGTTACTTTTATGCTCTACACATATATTTTTTGTCTATGGAGTTTTTTTGAAAGATGTGATCCAACTAGTGTCTTGAGATGTTGGCCGATAGGTTTAGAGTGTTTGGTGACATCAGTAGGCACGACTGTGGCGGATCAATGGTGATGAGGTGAGGCGGCGTGGGCGCCATGGGCGATGGACAATAACTGGTGAGAAAGGTTGATGGTGGGGTGAGTGGTTTCCTCAGTTAGCGATGGCGCGACCGGTGTTGGCCGCGATATTACAGAACCTAGAGTGTTGATGTTGTCATCCAAAATCTTGTATGTATATGTGTTAGAGCATCTCTAGCAGATTGATCATCTCACACTACCAAAACATATTTTCAAGTTGGTTGAAAGTTTTGAAGATATTTTTGGGTTCATTTTCAACGTCTATCGGGAGTGTTGAATGTAGACTAATTATAAAACTAATTACATGAATGTGAGACGAATCAGTTAAGCTTAATTAATCCGTCATTAGAGATTGATTACTGTAGCACAACATTGTCTAATCATGACATAATTAGTCTCGTTAGATTCATCTCGAAAATTAAGATAGAAATTGTGGCATGAGTTTTGTAATTAATTAATTAGTGTAATTAGTGTCGAAAGATTGATGTAAAAAGTAGTTGGTGAAATTTTTGGAAGCCTATTTCTCCATTACCTCCACAACACGTGGGCCCACTTGGCAGAGAGTTAACTTTTTTTTTCTCCCCGGCTCCCCGCACCCCCCGCAACCCGTCGCCGCACCTTCCTCTCCTCTTTTCTTCGCATCCGCCACCCCTCGCGGTCTTCCGCCGCCGGCGCCCCCTCGCCGCGGCGGCTTCTCCTCCACGCGCCGGTCCAGCCGTCTCCCACCGGCGACCTGCCCGCTACTCCTCCCCGCGCCGGCGGCCCGTCTGCTACTCCTTCCCGCGCCGGCGGCTGCCCATCCGCTCCGTCACCGGCGGGACCGAAGCTCTGCACAGCCTGCGACCGGGGGCTACGGGTTCCTCCTCAACCCTGCGCCTTCTTCCCCGCGGCGCGCTCGGTGATCCAGGAGGAAGGGCGCGGCGGTGGAGAGGTAGGCTGCTCATGGATCCCCTTTTCTCTCATCTGTGTAAGCTCATGGTGTGCGGTGGCCGGCGGCGTTCCTCGAAGGTGGCCTCCATGGCCGAGCGGCGGTGCTAGGCGGAAATGTGCATGGTGCCAAAACAACTGTCGATGGGGGAGAGGGCTGGAGAGAGTTGCTTCTCCCCTAAATCAAGGGGAGAGCAACTGAGATTTTGGCTATTGCTCAAAAAAATTTGGTATTGGGGAAGAGATTGGTAGTCTGCTGGAGCTCTTTCTCATCTCCGAAATCTCCTAGATGGTAGGTTTTTGGTATTGGGGGTGAATATGAGCAGATGCTCTTAGTCCTTGATTCTCCATTATTCACCCACTATTCATTCTCACCCCATTTCACCAACTAAACAGCCCCTAAAGTTCCTTGATTTATTGATTTATTTCTGCGTAGAAGCTGGGCACACCTGTCTCGGTCACCTTTTCTCATGTGACGATTTATTTTAGCAACATGGAAATAGGAATTAACTGCTTTGTTTTTCAAATCGAAAGGTTTGGTTCGTTTAGCTCTTAGATCCTGGTTTGTGTTCAACTAATGAATTATATTATGGCATTAAAGACTTTGCTACCGTTTTATAGGAGGTCGCATCTCCAATATTGAAACATCAATTTATTAATCGTTTGTACTCTTATTTGTGTGATTTCAATGAGAATCCGTGGCATGCGTAGTTGTGTACATGATCTCTTTTACTATGAGTCTTGCCTTGCATGTTCACCCCACCTAAAACTTAGAGTATGCTCTGCCACTGGTGGAGGGGATGCTCTTTGGTCGTGCTTGTAGGACTGCGCGAAAACTCGAGTGTCCGAATTCTGAGCTCACGCTTTGATGCAGGCCCAGGCTACACCTCTCAAGCTTAGCCTCCGGTGAATCTCTGGCTGCAGCCTCTGATCTCCCTTGTTGCTGCGACAATGAGTAGGCACAACACTCGCAACAAGAACAAGAGGCCACGGTCCGATGAATCCAGTAGCCCGTCTGCGGCTCTGTTCAAGTATGCATCTCCTTAGTTTCTTCTTCGGGTGGTGCCAGTTTCATAAGTTGCTCGCATTGTTTATTGTTGCTCTCCTTTTTTGGCTATCAATTGCAGGAAGATACATTCAGACGGCAATATCTCAAAGAGCGATATCCGGCAGCTTTACATGGTGTGGAAACCACTCTGCCAAGGCTGCCATGGGAACACCAAGGACTCCCCCAATTGTTTCTGTGGGTTGATCCCCACCCCCAATGGGGTCCGGAAAACTGGCCTTTGGCAGAAAATGCAGGAGATTGTTCGTGGCCTAGGTCCTAATCCGTCCAGGGACCTCCGAGATTCCACCGAGACGCCTGCTGGATTGACTAACCTTGGCGCGACCTGTTATGCGAATAGCATACTTCAGTGCCTCTACATGAACAGCTCATTCCGCTCGGGCATTTTCTCTTTGGAGCTGGATGTCTTGAAGAAGCATCCTGTTCTGGATCAGCTGGCGCAGTTGTTTGCGCAGCTGCACTCTAGCAAAATGGCTTTCATCGATTCAGCACCTTTTATTAAGGCATTGGAATTAGACAATGGTGTCCAGCAGGACAGCCATGAATTCCTCACCTTGTTTCTGTCTCTGCTCGAGCAATCTTTAAGTCACTCCAAGGTTCCTGGAGCTAGAACAATCGTGCAAAATCTGTTTTGCGGCAGTGTATCACATGTAACAAGGTATGGGATACAAATTTGAAGTAACTTTGCGCTTTTTCTTACCAGTTTTAGGTTTTGATTTTGGAATTTTAGAAAATTAAGCATTGAGCTGCTGGGATATTTTTATTAGCAATATTTTGATATAATTATGTTTGTAGTGCTGTCCTTTGCTTTAGTACTCCACTCTTCACTAGTTCAATCATTCTGTAAAGTTCTTCCAATACCGGACTGAAGATGCAAATTCCATGAATCTGGGCTTACTGTATGGTTAACTTGTCTGATAACAAATGAGCCTGGCATGAATTTCCTCGACTCATATTTTACTGTACCTAGTGTTTAGACAAGCATGCTAAGGCAGATTTTCAAGACTCTGATTATATTGGTACCTCATATATTTAGTTGGAAAGAGATTAAGTTGATTCTTGTGTTGCCATTGGCAACTTCTTTGCTTATTATGTGTATTCACATTCATATCCCATCAGCATCAAAGTGGCTATGTTCAGTACATGGTGCTGATGCCAAAACCCTAAAGAAATTAAAACTTATCTGTTTATGTTGTACCATCAAGTTGTTGAAATAGGTCAAGCAAAATGATCAGCAGTCTCATTTTGGTATGACCTGCATTATGTTCGTGCGCTCAGTGTTGATTATGATTTTATCTTGTTATTTCCATACTGCTGCTATGGAAAAGTTATTGTTGGCCCACACACTACAGAAGATGCCCGCTAACACACTGGTTTCACGCAGAAACACACAATAGTTACTGCAGCAACCTACTTTATAATTGATCCACTTGATCGGCTCCCTCCTAAGTGCCTATAGTTGCCTCCAGTTAGACTATCTCTAGCAGATGCCCTTCGCGCATCTGCAAAATGGATGGATATGCAGCACGAGAGAGGAGCATCCCCTGCTGCAAAAGAGGAGGGACTCCAGCGGTGTTCCCCGTTCCCTTCGCGCAAAGGCCGGCAGTTGTGCTCCCGCGAGCAGTCGGAGAAGTCAGTGCCGGCGAGATCCGCCCCCGAGGCTGCTCTAGCAGCTCGCGCCGGAGGAGCGGGAGAGGGAGAGGGAGGGCGGAGGCCCTGCTCGCCGGGGAAGAAGGCGGCACGGTCAGGGAAGGCCGGCCCTGCCTCGTCGTCCCCGCCCCAGCCGCGGCCTCCTCGTCGTCCCCGCCCCAGCCGCGGCCTCCTCGTCGTCCCCACGCCGGCGAGGATGGGGACCAGCCGCGTCCGTGCGTGCCGGCGAGGATGGGGAAGGCCGGTCCCTCGCGGTAGCACGACCTCCTACCCGCGGCGGCGCGACCTCCTCACCTCCTCCCCGCGGCGACCCGTCCTCCCGCGCGGATCTGCGCCGGCGGCGCGGGCGGGTGGCGGAGACGGCCGGCGCGGCCTCCTCGCGTCCTCCTGCGCGGATCTGCCGCGGCCACCACCTGCTCGCCGCGCCGGGGAAGGAGGACGGCGGTGGCGCCTGGGGCGAGGGAGGCTGCGGGGGCGGAGGGTGACGGAGGGAGGAGCAGGGAGAGGAGGCCGTTGCTTTGAGCGAAGGAGAGAGAAAGGGGGTGTTTTCCCCAGGAATGAGCGTGCGGCGGGGGCTTGCTGCATTTTGCAGCAGCCTTTGTGCGTACTGCTGGAGCGGCTACAGTAGCTCCCGCGCGCGCAAAATGAAGATGCGGTGAGGGTTGCAGAAGCCGCTAGAGTCAGTCTTAGCCTGCAAGCCTCTGGCTACAGCAACTCTTACACTCCAACCTGGGCAATCCTCAAAGGCTACCTGCCAGCCAGCCAAATACTCTCCTCTTGAGTCTGGATAGAACAACCAGACCACTCTCTTTGGTGCTGCTAGAATTCTCAAGGGAGCTTACATGCCAAGGCAAAGGCTGGACTTGACCAGGCTTGGTCTCTAAGGCAAATACTTGGTCCCTAACGCTTGACTTGACTAGACTTGGACCCTAAGTAATTTACATTTAACTACTCAGCACTACTAGTCAAGATTATTGCTAACAGTTACCGATATAACTTGTGGAACCTGATTGTTAACCATCAATGCTTAAAGGTGTTCATCATGTCGAAAGGATTCTGCGGCATCTTCAAAAATGGAGGACTTTTATGAGCTGGAGCTGAATATTAAGGGTTTAAATAATTTGGAAGAAAGTCTGAATGACTACTTTAATGAGGAAGCACTGGATGGGGAGAACCAATACTTTTGTGAATCATGCCAGAAAAGGGTAGATGCCACTCGCTGCATAAAACTTCAATCACTTCCTCTAGTTGTCAATTTCCAGCTGAAGCGTTATGTATTCCTTCCGAAGGTAATATGATATACCTTTATCCAAAGCCCATCCATAGTTTTGTTGCATGTTTCCATCCACATTTATTTAGTCCTGTGCATTCTTCTCCTTTCCTTTTGTAAATAACTTTTTTTCTAACAATTCTTATTGCCAGACAACTACAAAGAAAAAGATTTCTTCAACATTCAGTTTCCCAAGACAGCTTGATTTGGGAAAGCGGTTGTCAAACCCCTCATCTAGTTGTACTTATGAACTGGCTGCTATTTTAATTCACAAGGGTACTGGTGCTAATAGTGGGCACTATGTTGCACATATAAAAAATGAAAGCAATGGGCAATGGTGGGAGTTTGATGATGAGACTGTATCCAAACTTGGTTTGCATCCTTTTGGTGAGAAGCCAGGAAAGGCGTCAAATAAAGATGATCAGAAATCCCAAGGTATGTCCGCAGCAGGTTCTATCACAAATAACAATAGTAATAACGGCCACCAGGAAGCAGCGCCCACTTCTACCGCAGCAGAGATGTTTTCATCTACGGATGCTTATATGCTGATGTACAAATGTACCAGTAAGGATGTCAATACCACTGAAAGCAATAAAAATGTGGAAATTAATGAGTCACTTCCGCGCCATCTTTTGGATCAAATTAATGAAATAAATGCATCATATATAAAATCATGTGAGGAATACCAAAGCAAGAAGGACAGCCATTTGGCATATATAACCGAGAGGCGTCAAGAAGTAAAATCTATTCTGACAGAAGCACCTGTGGATCCGGATAATGATTCATATTTTTGGATCTCAACAGATTGGCTTCGCCAGTGGGCAGATAACATTACTCCCTCGTAAGTTTATTCTTGCACCTGATTTGTTGCCAATGGTTGCCAAAATTTTGACAAACTCATGCCCCTTCGCTACATTGTTTTTGCCAACTTGGCTAAAATGTTTGGCAATCAAAACCATGAACAAAGTGTTGGTACTAAATTTTTGTTGGGCGAATGTTGGCACAAGCCAAAAAAGCTAAGAGTATCAATGACAGTTTTCATGGCAGTTATCCCCTTTTGGCTCTAGGTCCTTAGTTTTCGTGTTAGTTTTTGTGATATCTGAATGTTATGATTCAGTGCTTTCCCATAGGGTCATTAATGCTAATTTCTTTTTATAAGTTCAGCGCATAACACTTAAACACCTTGGCTACTCTCACCTGTGGTGGCTGCAGCCGTAGTTGGCATAGAAATAGTATTAATTTTTTTGTCTTTTGCGTCAAGTAATTTTTTTATAAGACATTTAGTTCAGATCAAGTTATATCTATTATTAGATCATGTTTGCATTGTAGGCTGGACTGTTTAAATATACAGAGAGGGGTCACACTATTTTCAAGAAGCAAAAAATAGACCAAAGTATCTACTCTATCCCTTTCTTCTAACCTTTTGTGTTACAGCTTCCATCACTGGCACCTTATAGGACTTAGGGTCCCTACCCTCAAAGTTGATATCACTGCAATATGACTATATGAGTTGCTTTTATTTAGCTACTGTGTGGCCTTTCCATATTCTTTACTGAATTGAAATATAGGCCTTTGACAGTTGTATTTTGTTTCTGCAGTTCTATTGACAATGGTCCAATTCAATGCGAGCATGGAAAGGTTCCAGCATCTAAAGTCACATCAATGAAGCGACTATCATCTGTGGCTTGGCAGAAACTATTTTCAAAAGTAAGAAGCTGCCACGCTTTTTGGTCTTGGTTTGCACTTCATTGAATTTTTCCTTAAATTGCTTATGTTAAATGATTATCTGTAATTTTGAAGCATGATGTACTATATTAAGTTTAATATAAAATGTTTTGTACTCACTTTGTAATACTTGTGGCATAATATTGATGAATAATTTTTTCCTTTTATTCTCATTGCAATAATTTAAGTATGGAGGGGGACCAACATTGAGCAATGATGACCATTGCATGGAGTGTCTTAAAGATGGGGCAAAAAATGCAGTATCTGCTGATGTCTACCGTGAACGAAAAGCGTCATTAAAAAATATTGCAGAAGCAGCGCTTGCTGGTAGTTGTCCAGATGGTCCTTCTTACTTTATCTCAAAGACATGGTATGCAAAGTGCATTCTTATCTTGAATTCTATCTCGGTTCTGTATTTTTTTATGTATAAGCTAATAGTTATGTTACGCTTAGGATTACTCCACTCATATGCTGTCTGCCTTTATGTGAACTATTTGCCTTATAGCCCTTGGATCCCTTGTGGTGACATAATAGACTAGTGTCAAACTGTCAATCAATCTTTGATCGATAGCCTTCGCCTCTATGTTTATGTTTTTACATTTTAGAGGTTGCAATGCTCAATGTGACCATGGTTTTATGCAAATGCAATTATTATTATCCCTCTTGTTACATTATGTCTTGCTTTTCTTGATTGAGCTCTTATGCCTTAGCTAGTTGGCCTCTATGTTTATGTTTTTACATTTTAGAGGTTGCAATGCTCAATGTGATCATGGTTTTATGCAAATGCAATTATTATTATCCCTCTTGTTACATTATGTCTTGCTTTTCTTGATTGAGCTCTTATGCCTTAGCTAGTTGTAGTCATAAGGTTGCCTTGCAGTTTGTCATTTCAATAAGTTAGCTCTAAGCTCATTTCACTTGAATCTGCCCTCTCATGTGCATGCCTCTTGATTAATTTCCTTTTCCTTTTTACCTTTTTGCTCGCCCACTTGCTGCACTGTCACCAACCTGTAGGTATGGTCATGCTGACTTTGCTGTTACTCCTAGGTTGACTCATTGGCTGCGGAGGAAAAATGCTGATATCACATCTGATGCTGATAGTGGACCAACAAGTGCTTTAAGATGTTGCCATGGGGATCTTTTGCCAGAGCATGCTCCAGGGGCAAAGCGGGTATCTGTACCAGAGAGCCTGTGGTTATTTCTCTATCAAATCATCAATGAGAAGAAGGCTGATGATATTACGACTTTTCCATCAGATTGTCAGCCGTGCGAAATCTGCAATCAGGAATTGTCTGATGTTGCTTCTGTAGAGGGTAATCTGAGGTAATATAGAGTCGAAAGTCAATATTACGTATTGGGTCATTCACTAAAAGATTTATGTCTAAGATGAATATTCATATGTCTATGACTTGCAGAGCAGTGAAACTCAAGCAACGACAGAACCATGAAAAGTTAATATCTGCAAAAAGCTTTGCACTTCATCCTGCTCAAAAATATTATTTGGTTCCTTCATCTTGGTTGTCAGAATGGAGAGCTTATATTACAGCAACCGGGAAAAATATTTCTTCATTACCAGAACCTCAAAGTCTGGAAGCTATTGTCAATTCACTTATATGTGAAAAGGTAAACTAATGTGTCACATGTTGATACATGTCTGGTTCTTAAACCTAGAAGGCAATAAAAGAGTGAAACTCTTAACTTTTGAATTTGTGAGGAGATTTTTTTTTTGGTGGAGAGATTGTTATTATTAAAGTTCGTAGCCTACTTCTCAAGATACAATGACCGACAAAACCTGATTGCTTGTATTGTATTTCTATTGTAGTGTGGTATACTGCTTTAACTCATTGAGTCAGACCCAAATGCAGATATCTGTGTAATCTGTATTTACATGATGTCTATTGTGAGTATAATGGGTGCTAGTTTTACATGGTTTGTGAATTCATTTGTCTTGATAGGATATCTGTGTTCTGTTGATTGTGACTGCAGTAATTTTTTAACATAAGGATTGATATTTTTCAGCATTCAAGATTGCTGCAAAGGCCTTTGGATCTTGTTTGTAAGCGCGGAAGCATTACTCAGAAACTATCAAATGTAAGTCCTTGCTCTACACAGCTTCCTTGCTCTGCTTCTCCTTTGGCTGCAAACTCAAAACTTTGTAGATAGGCATAGCAAGTAAGCATGCTTTCAATCATGGTCTAATATGAATGTTGGAAACTTGAAGCATATTAGCAGCTCTGAAACACCGGGTTCATTAAAATGTTGTATTATGGAAAACTTTTAGTTTCAACATATTTTACAGTTTCGAAAACTGCAATGTCTCCAATACAATGTGTATTTTTTTGGAGTTTCTGGAAATCCTCTCTGCCCCCTTTTTACTAAAATAAAGCCCTCTCTTTTCCTTTCTGTCTAATCTCCATTCGTTCATCTAAAAACCTGGATTTGAAGAGTATGCATGTACATTAGCAATTCCTATAATGTAGATCTCGATGATATTTATCCTTTTTCTCCTCGAACCTTGATGATATTTATCATGTACACAAACACTCATGAATAGTAAAGAGCTTAGCAGAATTTTTTGTATGGAAATGTGAACTTACATACCATGGCTTCCAAGCTCATTGTTGTTTTCACGATACCATAAAATATTTTTTATACCTGAAACTGTAGTATTTAAATGCATGGCATGTTCTGAAACTATTGTTTCCGAAAATCATAACATCCATACGTGCCCGTGCCCTAGGTTGGAAACATGAGGCTCTTGCTGTTTTGCACTATGCTTCTACCACCTGAAGAAGCTACTTAGACTAAAAAAATTACCTTGCTGTACTGAGCTTGCCTGTCCAACAGCCTTTGTTGTTTTCCTTTTGTGTTTGCTAATATAAATTGTTTTTCATGATGAAAATGAATGTTAGAACATCACGAGTTAATAATTTTCCTTTGTTTTCAGACTGATGGCTTAACAATGATCCCAGAGTACAATTGGAAGTTATTCTCTGAAGAGTGGAGTGCCACACCTGAAAAAGGTATATCTGCTGAAATTGCTTTTAGCAAGAGCTCTGAAGAGAAACTGCCGGGGTCATCTGATGCAATGCCAATTATGGATGGTGACCTAGACCAGTCTCTTGATGATGCTAATGATGATTTGGGGGCCAGAGAGCCCTATGTCAGAACTGATCCAGAGGTAAACTAGCTGTTCTAGAGGTATCAGTGTATCACTGAATCCTAGTATTAGTGATCCCCTTGGTTGAATCTTGAAAAAAATAACACGTTAGGTAAACTAGGAAGACCTGATAGGAATTTGTTGGTAGTTAAAGTAAGAATGTAATCGGCATGTTGATCTTTCTTTTGATAATAGTCTATACTGACGTTACTGGTGGAGCAATGTAGTGCTTTCATGATTTACAAAGATGCTATGGAAATCATTTTGCGAGCTCATTTTATCAACACAAAATTGTAGTATCTGTTGGAGTATAAGTGAATTGCCCACCTTTCCCTATCAGCTTAAGCTTTTGGGTTGAACTGGTTGGTGCATGCAACTCAATATGGTATCAGAGCCAGAGGTCTCGAGTTCGAATCCTGGCGGGCGCGTTAATTAAAATAATTACAGCCCACTCCAATATTCCACGTATGCGGCCTGGGGGAGCCTGCACGTGAGGGGGAGTGTTGGAGTATAAGTGAATTGCCCACCTTTCCCTATCAGCTTAAGCTTTTGGGTTGAACTGGTTGGTGCATGCAACTCAATAGTATCATGTACACTAACAATTGCACATCAACACGGCCTGTTTAACACATTCCAACCCCCAAAAGAACAAATATTTAGTCCAGCTTTGACAATTATACCTCAAATTGTACCCCATCGAAGGGAGGGAACAAACTACAGAATCTTGGGAATCATGCACTTGTAGTTGTGTTATATCTTCTGATGAAATTTGGGTCTTTAGGTCTGTTCTGCTTCAAAAAAGTGGTATTGCTTGTTGTAGTTGTTTCAATGCTTAAACTTCAATAGTCAAATCTTTTCTGCCTCTGAAAAATTTACATCTAATATGTATAAAGTTACTTGTATTTATAGGTTTGTGAAGATTGTATTGGAGAAAGAGAGAGCTGTGCGCTGGTGGAGAAGCTTAATTACCAGAATGAAGACATCCACGTCTATTTAGTCCGTGGAAAAGAAGCACCAAAGTCTATCAAAGAAGCATCTAAAGCTGTTGCTGTATCAGATCGTCGGACTTCAAAGCGTTCCCGAAGAACTAGCTCTGGAAATTCAATCAGTTTGAAAGTCTCTGGTTCTACATCCATCTATCAGTTGAAACTCATGATATGGGAATCTTTAGGGGTATGCACATGCTGAATCCATAAAATTTTGCGAGCGCAGTTACTGATGCCAATATATTTTGTTTTCTTTGTATTTCAAAGAGACTTGCAGACATTTTTTACTTTTCATCTAGCTTTTAGATGTGCTCTTTTTTGTTGTTTATATTTGCATGTTCTTTGGACTGCTCCAAATTAATCAAATAGTTGAAACTCTTGATGCATTTAGATCGTGAAGGAGAACCAGAAGCTTCACAAAGGCTCTGTTGAGATTGAAGATGACTTTGCTACACTTGCTGACAAGAGTATTTTTCCTGGGGATGTTCTTTGGGTCAGGGACTCTGAAATCTATGAGAACCGTGACATAGCAGGTGAATAACCAAATATGTTGTGGCAAAACATTTATTTTAAAATTGGAGATTGTTGGTGGTTTCAAGCATTTGTCATTTGTATATTTCAGATGAGATTTCAGAGCAGAAGGCTGATATGCTACAGGCTGAGGAAGGCTTTCGAGGAACTCTGTTGACATCAAGTGTTTCAACTCAGCTTTGTCAGGATATAGCATTTAATGAATGAGTTCCCACATCAGATGTATAGCTGCGTATCTGCTGATTAAAATGATCAAGCTTGCTGGGAGGTGATGCTGACTCACTTATTCTGTTTTTATTTCATATAGTTTCCTTTTGTTTGTTTTTATTGCATGGTGGTTCCTTTCCCTCCGAGCATGTAGCATGTATATGAACTGTTTCATCATTTAACTAATGCAACTATTAAATCAGCTACTGTTTCGAACACCTAGGGCCTGATTGGTTCCCTGGCCATCGCAGCCTGGCTCGCAGCAACGGTGCAGGCCCCCGTCGGCCAGGCTGGCCAGGTGCAGGGGCACCATGTTTGCTTTCGTGTATGCACAGAGCCTGGTTCAGTGAAGACATTGATTGGTTGGCTGCACAAGTATCCTCTGACACCATTTTCTCCTCCGCACACTACTCGAAGCAACTCCTTTCGGCACCACGCCAACCAGGCCCGGTAGATACGACCAATTGTCTCGTTTCCATGGAGCCTGGCCGCGGGGATGGATTTGCACGCGAAGAGCCAGGCTCGGTGCTCGCAGCAGACAACCAAACTAACGCTGCTTGCATTCCGTGAGCCTGGTTCGGCGGTATGCAGGCAACCAATCACTCCCCTATTGTTTATACAAGTTCCATTACATGCTTCATGTATGAGATTAGTCGTTAGGAAACAACAAAGTTGGAGCTTGTCCACTCACTGCTGGTATCTTGTGATCACTGCTTTTTACTCCATCTCAGTATCCTAGCTCCCTGCAGGGTGCTTACATCTTGTGATCCGTTATTGACGAAATACTAACTCATGGTGTCTTGTACTCTTGTGATGCAGATATCGTGATTCCTTAGCAGTGTTGCGCAGAATTATGGCGGTCCTAGTAGACGCCCTGGCGGACATCTCTTGAAGCTGTTGGTCTTCCCCGTTGTAATTATGATGACCAGTAGGAAGTTGGCCATTTCCGGTCGTTATGCTGGCTGCACCTGTAGTATATTTTCGTGGGTCTCTGAGGGTGATGACTGATGAGTGCCCTACCTGGTGGCCTGCTTCGCAGAGGTTTGTTGGGAGACTGGGGCCTTGAACGAATGCTGAGGTAGTTCCGTCAGCTTGTCACGTTTGCTAGATGAGATCGTAGTGCCTGCAGTGCCCTTTGATCCCTTGTGTTTTGCATGTGTTCCTTTTGCACCGTCTTTTTTTTTTTGGGCTGGTTCATGCGTGGCTCAGGTGGTCAGTCTAGCACCAATCTGTTTCCTCTTGCGGTCAGCTTTGGCCAACTCCTATTTGTCACCAGTGAGAAATAGCTAGCTGTATACTCCCTTTGTCCTGGTATAAGAGCCGTTCGGGAATGTCTGTGAGACTGTTTCCCGGATGACACTTATCGCCCATGCAAGTCAGCACATCAGAGGATCCGTGCTGTCCTAGAGGAGCCAGCAACGGGTTCTATTCTAGTGACAGGTGGAGGTGGCTTATGTTACTGGAAAAATCTCTGATCTACCACACCATAACATGCTCATCATAATTCAGCTCGCATTGGTCGAACAACAAATCTCACAGCATCCACCGTGCCCTATTTGGAGTTGTAGGATAGAGTTGCGCCCCCAATTGAAGTTGTAGGACAAAATTTTTCTTTTTTAAAAAGGGGTTATATGAAGAGTTGCTGCTACACTCTTGGAACAAAGGAAGTTGTTAAAAGGTTGCTAATCAAAACAAAAAAACTAGTGATTCCTTGTGCGTTGTTGCGGGATTTGAGAGAACTTTTCAATCACAGTATGACATGTGGAAATTTTTTTAAGCAAAATTTTAAGGGCAACTTTGAAAGTAGAGAAGTAAGATGATTGTAAGGTAACATTTTTTTGCAAACGACATTATACATAATAATACGTCATTTTATTGATAGAGAATTGCTTTTAAATTATTGATTCTCCATGTATTCTATTGTGAGAATTTTGTAACGTGGTATTCGTAAACACTTATAAATTGCATGTATGAATGTTATTAGTCACAAAAAATTGATAATTTAGTGGATGGTGATGTGGCTTTTAGTGGATGATGACGTGAATATCTTGCATGTTGAGAGAAAGTGAGCTATGATCCTTAGTGGAGTGCTCCTACATAAGTTATATAGATGTGCACTAAAAATGTGTTCTAATTTTGAAGGCAAAACCATTCCACTTACCAAAAAAGTATTTTAAAGAAAAGATGTTCCGATTATGGAAGGAAAAAATGGTGCCCTTAGAAGGAAAAAAATGGTTAAGGTTGTAAGAAAAAATTCCATAGAGAATGTTGTATTAAAGGGAAAAAATGTTGTATTTTAAAATCCTCGACAACGCTTCAGAAGCTGGAGCAAAGAACCAATTTGGAACAATAAGTAAGGCATCTTAGATCAAAGTTCATAATTCGGCCGACACCTTATGGGTTTATTAAGTTGAACGGAAGAATTGCTACGTCAAACCTGTCAATGTTGGCACATAAATACCATGGTAGCAAAACGAAGAAATTTGGGAGTCTTTGTAGCTAAGTACTACCAATGTCGCATATGACATCTTTTCTTCTTATCCTTCACTCACCACTAGGCACCAGTAAGTAACATTTCATTCACTTGGAGCGTTCAGGCATATGTTCTGTATCACGTTTCACCAAGCAGAAAACCGACAAGTCAAAGGCAAGTCCGAATACAGCAGCTGCCTATGATATTAGTAAAGAACATGTGTATGCATAAAAGCCACATGCAGAATATAGCACCGGGATTTCATGAAATCTGACTCTCCAACACGTTAACCTACAGCACTTTCACTCCTGCATTGCCTCAGCCTCACCCTCACCATCACCCTCTGCCTCTACCTTTGGAGGGGGTGGTGGTAATACCTCCTTCACTATATTCAAAAACTCCTGGACCCGCTCGTCTTCGTTGCATGTTTCTCCTCGCTCGTCCCTGTTGAATCGCCTCCCACATTCTTCTATCATCTGTGGTGGAGGATCATATCAAATAGGCCAAAAAGGAAAATCAGAATGCTGGTTAAACAATTAACTGATTTCTCTGTTTAATTGCAGATAGTCTGTTCTGACAGTAAACAATAACAGCCAAATTCTATGGACATCCCAATCAGTTTGATTCCTTGTAACATAAAGTGTAATCACTGTAAGTTATAACTGATAAATGAGCAGTTCCTGAAAGTGTAATAATCAATAGCAATAACCTAACAATTATTGCCTAATATTTGACACAAACTATTTTTTATCTGCCCATTGTTGCAAGGAAAATTCAAGCTAGAAGATGAACCTCTTTCAAAGTCGTAGTCATGGATAAACATAAGACAAAGTTCTTTCAAGCTCATGTCACATGATTTCAGAAAAAAAAAAATTATGTGCATTGTTAAAAGCAACCAGTCCATTTTCTTCCATATTGAGAAATATGCATAGGCTCCCAATTGAACAACACCCAGTTATCCTCACATCAATGCTAAACTTCAAATACACTTTTCCTTTCAACAACAATAACCTAACTCAGTATCTAATAACACAGCATGGTGGAAAAAAATAGCTTAGTTTGCATTAACCAAGTACTATACAAAAATTAGAAAAATAAAAGAATCCGATGCTCATTGTCGGAAAGATAAACACAACAGTACCGCATATGCATCAGCAGCTGAGGATGGTCTCCAGTTGATGACATTTAGCTTATCCGCATCTGCAAGCCTGAAACCCTCAATTCTCTTCATACATTCATAGATTGACTCCCTTGTCTGGTTGCAAGCAGGGGTTTTAAGAGGTACTCATACACCTAGTGAGACGAGATGACACCTATTAGACCAGTTCACACAAAAACAAGTTGAGGCGGTGAAGCATCAGGTACAGAGCAGCAAAAGAGCAAGCAATCACCTTACACTCTGATGCAGCAACAGCCCCCAAGCATCCCATGGGGTCAATTTTGGCTCCTCTTGATCGCAAAAAGTCAAGAACTTCGAAGTTTGTAAGGGGCCCTGCATTTTCTTTCAGTCTGCAGAACAACAATAAGCACTGGTTATTATAAACAACATGATGGCTGATAAACAGCACAGGGCATTCAAGATGTCTGCACTCAGGGTCGTTCGGTTTGCATCATTGAGTGGCACAATTGGAGCTCATGACAGGCTGCCCCATGAATCCTCATAGGAGACTGGGGATTGAAAATAAACAATATAAACAGAACGATCATGGTTGGCACCACACTTAACCACCATATACGGATTAAAGCTTGGAAAACATCATGAACCAAGGATATCCCTGTTAAACCAGGCCAAAACAACAAATCGCCAGCAGCAGCTGAGGCACTAGCTTGACCCCATTTTTCAAGAAATTTGTAGTAGAAAATGATGTGCAGGTTGAAGATTGACAGCTTAGTGCAGCATAACTGAGTAACAATGAATAACAAAAAGTTACAGGTTGATGATGAGAGACGACCACTCACATCTTCATTGCTGCTGCAGTCCAGGGGTCTACAGAAACTCCTTGGTAACTGACAGTTCCCACACCACGGCTGGATTCACCTTGCTCGCTGAAGAAGACGAAGTGTAGCCTAGTAGGAAGATGAAAACATGGACGGATTGGGTTAGCAACAAAGCACGCAGCGTAGCAATCCGGACCTAGAACTTTAACCTACTGTATGACTAGCCAAAACTCCAATATGCAATTCGGTAACGCAAGTACAAGATTCTCCAAACAATTAGGTATAAACTGAACTTATAAGTTTCAAACTTGCATAAATTACCATATAAACAGTCCAAATAGAATATTGCAATAGTAGTGCATTTGGCTTCCACATGGCCAGTCTGGGGGCTCTAGTTTGTGATTTCATCAGGCAAAGATAAGTAGACCCTTAACCATCGAACCACATTTGCATGCCAGCATGCACACTAATCTCAGGCTGAGCTAACTAGTTAAGCAAATTAACACCTCAATTTGAAATCCGAGAAGGGCATGAGACTGTAGCCACCACTCGCGGGCTCAGGATTTGAGGTATGTGTATTCAAAATTTTCAAAGTGCAAAATTTTTTTGAGAACAGATTCATAACATATATAATTGAAAGAGTGGAAGAATTTCTTCTTTGCAGTATCACTTTATATGAAAGACCTCAAATCAGTAGTGGCACTACCACCCTCCTTTCTCTTCATTTTTTTCAGACTAAAAAAGTTACACAATCACAAGTTTCAGAACCTCAGCCTCAGTATTTCGGAAACATTCACAGATCGCATTTTCACAAATTGCTCACCTCAGCCTTGAATATTTCAGTTGCTGCTCTCAGCATCCAAATCAGAGAGGAGGCGGAGCTGGGCTGTGGACTGTCGGAGAAGAAGGGGGAACCGGAGCCCGGATGTCCGTGGAAGGGCAGCGCTGCAGGCCCCCAGGATGCAGGACGCCCGTCGGCCGCTGCCAGGCGCCAAGGGTGGAGCGCCGGCCGTTGGCACGCCGCAGTGCACGGGCGGCGCAGGGAAGGAGGAAAGGGGCTTGTGCGTAATTGGACCCCAAGTAGTCTGGGCTTCTTGTGCTGCCGCGAGAGAGGAGGAGGAGGGCTTGGAACTGGTCCGGCCCATGACCTCACTAGGCTTGGGCCTCTGGGTCTGGGGGCCCATATGCGGATATAGGCCGGCTGACAGAGAAACCTATGTATGAGTTTGGGCTGCTAGGAGGACCACCAAGCAGGAAGGAAAGAAGGAGGGAGGGAGGACCCCACCCAATGTTAGAGTGAAATGTGGTGGAAAAGTCCACTTTTCCTCCCCCAACTTTCAACAAAGTCAACATGTCCTCCCTCAACTCCAAAACCAAACAAATCACATCTCTCAACTTTTCAAACCATGCATTTTACCTCTTTAGAATGGGTTTGAAGGCAATTTTGATACAGTAAAAGTGGTTTTGTATTTTTTTTTATTTCGGCTGAATCTTTGAAAAAATATAGTAAATCACAGAAAAATCATAAAATAAAAAAATTCAATTTTGTTGGACTCCGCATAAGTAGATCTATACAGTGAACACATACAAAGTTTTTCTATAAATGTTTTGTTTTTTATTTTTATTAATTTGGCTGAATATTTGAAAAATCATAGTAAATCTAAAAAATCATAAATTGAAAACTCAATTTCGTTAGACTTCAAATTAGTAGATTTACACAGTGAACATATAATATGGTATTCTTTAGTATATAATTTTTATTGTAGTTTTAGGTCTATGCTTTGTTGTAATTAATTGAAATAATTCATAGCTGCAATTTTTATAATTGTTTTGTTGGACTCAAGTATACCATATTATATATTCATTATGTAGGTCTACTAATGTGAAGTTAAATGAAATGAAATTTTCAATTTTATGATTTGTTTGTAATTTACTATGATTTTCAAAGATTCAGCAAAAAAAATAATAATAAAAACAAAAGTTTATAGAAAAAAATTGTATATGTTCACTGTATAGATCTACTTATGTTGAGTCCAACAAAATTGGATTTTACATTTTATATTTTTTCTGTGATTTACTATGATTTTCTAAAATTCAGCCGAAATAAATAAAAAAAAGACAAAACTATTTTTACTGTAGGAAAACCGTCCTCAAACCGTTCCAAGGAGATAAAATGCCCGGTTTGAAAAGTTGAGAGAGATGATTTGTCCAGTTTTGGAATTGAGGGATGACATGCTGACTTTGGTGAAAGTTGGGGAGGGGAAGTGGACTTTTTCCAAATGCGGTGGTCAGGCCTAGTTCGAGTCAGTATGTACTAGAAACACATACTCGTAGGTTGCGCAGGAGCTGCTATGACTACAGCAGGGGATATTTTCTTAGCTGACATCATAACAGTGAGGAAATATGTACAATAAATGGATAACCTCTTGCATTCAAATAATTAGACATAGAAATAGCGAACTCAGGATCAGGCTAAGGCAGGTTAAGGTACATTGGAACTATGACAGCCTCATTGCCACTATAAATATGAAGTATATATCCAATGTCATTGTGTAGTCTTTGGGCAGTTTAAAGTGAAGGTGGGCAGTATCACAGAGGTATACTTTAACTCATAATAATTTAAGAAAAGCATTGAAGTTGCAGTACACTAATCTAAAGAGAAAAAACTTCAGCATCTCTTTTGGGTTATTGACAGTATCTTAGCCTCATGAACCTTTGTTTCAGGGTCTCCATTAGGTTCAGATGAAGATTAGAAGGCATGCTAATCAATATGTATTAAAATGTTGCACCTATAGACTATACGTGACAGAACCACCCAAAATAATTCCGTATTATCGCCTAAGCCTGTCCACGTGGCCATTAAGCAATAATAAAGAACTATTCTGTCGCCTCTGTCGGGGCATGCCCGGTAAATCACTTACACAGGATCGAATTATGCGCTAAGCCCACACAAAGGCGGGACCAGAGTACAACATTACATTGCATAAAAGGTCTTAAAATTTCAAACCAGGTTTTTCAGTACATAAAAGTAAATATGTTTCAGAGTTTAAACAGCGTAAATTAAACTAAACGCATGATACACACAGGAGGCCATCCATGCATATCACTTCTCATCATCGCTTTCCCATTCAATCACCCATCCATCTGGAATAACACCAGGCCAGATGGGATTACCTGAAAACAACAAAAAAAATAAGGCTGAGTATACTAATACTCAGCAAGACTGACCCGTCAAAATAAAGACACAGCTAGACATGCAAGACTTTTTGGCTGGTGGGTTTGTTTTGCCAAAAACAACTAAGAGTTGATCCTTACTTTCAAATTTTAGCTCAAGTTCTAGTATGTTAACCATTCTAGGTAAGCACCTAGCTAAGCAAGCATGGTTGTACAAACAAGATTAATCATCCAACAATATTAATCCGAAATGTTCCATAAATAAACATGGGGTAGCCAGTGGTCAAGCCGACTCAGATAACGGCGAGTGACCGACGATCGATCGATTTATATCCTTGCAAGGTAAACCCAAGATACACGGAAGAAGGTAGACCAAGTGCAGTGTCTACCCCAACCAGGCGGTTCCCGTCATTCCCCAGATTAGGGACAGGCGCAACAGTCCTAAGTACAAGGTTACTGGAACGCCCTCACACGGCACGTCCAGGATCACACTTGCACTACCGGGAGCAAACCGGGAGAAGCATCTCAAGAGTAGTAACGATAAAGTCCCCGCACTGGTTCATTAGGTACTAGGCTTACCGGTCCCATTCTCGACAAGCACTTGGTACGTTCAATAGCTTAGACCAGCACCATGCTACTCGGTCGAGACCGAACCTATTGCTCTTACCACATGAGCGAGTCAATTTATCCAACTTATGATTCCAACATAAGCATCCTATATCTCGCGAGCAATGAGTCACTACTCGACTTGTACCGTGTCCTTAAAGCATGGCACTAGCGTTCCTAACATACTAGTAAAAGAGCATAGGAGTCCTAAGGATCATGCATCTAGGTTTCAATGCAACTCCTGAAACGTAAATGCACAAGTAAACAATAATTACTGAAAGTAAAAGTGGAGAATTTATCCCAAAAAAGTTATATGAAACCGGTGCTTGCCTTCCTCTGACTCAAACACAGCCTTGGGCTCTTCTGGACTTTGGTCCAGGTCTTGCTGCCCACTAATTTGGTTCACCTCTCCGCTAGCTGCTCCCTCCTCCTCCTGAGTGAGCGTGTAGGTCCCGTCTGGTAAATCTACACGTTTATGCACATGCATTAATTAAGGTTAACCTTGATGGTGACTGTGTACATATTTGAGCAAATTAAATTATTTAACTTCGCTAAACAGCAAGGAGGTGTGTTGAAAATTCAAAAACAGGAACATAACATGTTTTCACAATTTAACACTTTAATTGCCCTTTCTTTAATTAATTAATTAAAACAAACCTTACAACCATAAATCCATATAAAAATCAAAAACACTTCAAATGAGCCTAAACTTTTACACACAGCAACATATGCCTATTTTAAGCTCTCAAACCAAAATATAGCTTAAGATCATTTATAAATTAATTTATAAGAAAAAGACAAATTTCAGCCTAGTAAATCACCATTAATTCATATAAAAAGATTTAATAAACTTTTTGATCTCAACTTTCTCCTACAAGTCATGTATAAGAAAAAGAAGCTTATTTTTGGCATACATGACTTGTATAAGAAAGTTGAGATCAAAAAGTTTATTAAATCTTTTTATATGAATTAATGGTGATTTACTAGGCTGAAATTTGTCTTTTTCTTATAAATTAATTTATAAATGATCTTAAGCTATATTTTGGTTTGAGAGCTTAAAATAGACATATGTTGCTGTGTGCAAAAGCTTAGGCTCATTTGAAGTGTTTTTGATTTTTATATGGATTTATGGTTGTAAGGTTTGTTTTAATTAATTAATTAAAGAAAGGGCAATTAAAGTGTTAAATTGTGAAAACATGTTATGTTCCTGTTTTTGAATTTTCAACACACCTCCTTGCTGTTTAGCGAAGTTAAATAATTTAATTTGCTCAAATATGTACACAGTCACCATCAAGGTTAACCTTAATTAATGCATGTGCATAAACGTGTAGATTTACCAGACGGGACCTACACGCTCACTCAGGAGAAGGAGGGAGCAGCTAGCGGAGAGGTGAACCAAATTAGTGGGCAGCAAGACCTGGACCAAAGTCCAGAAGAGCCCAAGGCTGTGTTTGAGTCAGAGGAAGGCAAGCACCGGTTTCATATAACCTTTTTGGGATAAATTCTCCACTTTTACTTTCAGTAATTATTGTTTACTTGTGCATTTACGTTTCAGGAGTTGCATTGAAACCTAGATGCATGATCCTTAGGACTCCTATGCTCTTTTACTAGTATGTTAGGAACGCTAGTGCCATACTTTAAGGACACGGTACAAGTCGAGTAGTGACTCATTGCTCGCGAGATATAGGATGCTTATGTTGGAATCATAAGTTGGATAAATTGACTCGCTCATGTGGTAAGAGCAATAGGTTCGGTCTCGACCGAGTAGCATGGTGCTGGTCTAAGCTATTGAACGTACCAAGTGCTTGTCGAGAATGGGACCGGTAAGCCTAGTACCTAATGAACCAGTGCGGGGACTTTATCGTTACTACTCTTGAGATGCTTCTCCCGGTTTGCTCCCGGTAGTGCAAGTGTGATCCTAGACGTGCCGTGTGAGGGCGTTCCAGTAACCTTGTACTTAGGACTGTTGCGCCTGTCCCTAATCTGGGGAATGACGGGAACCGCCTGGTTGGAGTAGACACTGCACTTGGTCTACCTTCTTCCGTGTATCTTGGGTTTACCTTGCAAGGATATAAATCGATCGATCGTCGGTCACTCGCCGTTATCTGAGTCGGCTTGACCACTGGCTACGCCATGTTTATTTATGGAACATTTCGGATTAATATTGTTGGATGATTAATCTTGTTTGTACAACTATGCTTGCTTAGCTAGGTGCTTACCTAGAATGGTTAACATACTAGAACTTGAGCTAAAATTTGAAAGTAAGGATCAACTCTTAGTTGTTTTTGGCAAAACAAACCCACCAGCCAAAAAGTCTTGCATGTCTAGCTGTGTCTTTATTTTGACGGGTCAGTCTTGCTGAGTATTAGTATACTCAGCCTTATTTTTTTTGTTGTTTTCAGGTAATCCCATCTGGCCTGGTGTTATTCCAGATGGATGGGTGATTGAATGGGAAAGCGATGATGAGAAGTGATATGCATGGATGGCCTCCTGTGTGTATCATGCGTTTAGTTTAATTTACGCTGTTTAAACTCTGAAACATATTTACTTTTATGTACTGAAAAACCTGGTTTGAAATTTTAAGACCTTTTATGCAATGTAATGTTGTACTCTGGTCCCGCCTTCGTGTGGGCTTAGCGCATAATTCGATCCTGTGTAAGTGATTTACCGGGCATGCCTCGGCAGAGGCGACAGAATAGTTCTTTATTATTGCTTAATGGCCACGTGGACAGACTTAGGCGATAATACAGAATTATTTTGGGCGGTTCTGTCACACTATAGTCTTGTATACACTTCATAAAGACTAAAATCTTGCACCTATAGTCGACACTATGAAGGCCAAATCAAAATTCAGATTTCTAATTGTTTCATCATTGTTGATGGAAAGGGAGGGTGTGCACATGGATTAGCAAGGCATTTTTGTCGAGCAACTTACAGGCACAACAGCATGTATCACTGCAGAACCTACTGCAACCGCTTGTCTCTTCCTTGTGGTCTTGAACAGCACGAGCGACGTTGGTTGCCTGCTTCAGTGCTCCGCTGCTCGTTCTGGTATCTACTGTCCTCGTTGCCACATATGCCTACCACGGGGACAGAACCTGTGCGGCCGCAAGTTGCTATATCCCCTCCAAGCTGCCACGCGCCGGCGAGCCTCACGGTCCTCGTCGTCGCGGAGACGAGGCACACGGGCGGCAGGCGGGGCATCTGGACGGCCGCCGTCGAGTTTCGCTTGGACGGCCAGCTAGTGCGGATGCCCATGGCTGGAGTGGCACTCGAATGCGGCGGCCGACCGCGGGCACAGGGGCTCTTAGCCGTGGCCGGCGGAGTAAGGGCGCGGAGCCCCGCGGCGGCCGAGAGCGTCCAGGCGTGAGCAGGGGCGCCGGCTACGCGCGACGGGCGCACGCAACGTCGAGGATTCAGGCACGGTGGCTGGCCGTTGACCGGCGATTTCTTGTCAGCCGGCGCCCCGGGGTTCGCCGAGGGGCCTACGCTGCCGGTGGGGCAGGTGTGACCTGGGGCGGCGCTCCGCCGCTGACGGAGCTCCGCTCACGGGACAGTCGCTGGTCGGGGTGCGCTCGGGGGCGGCGGAGGGGTCCCGACAGCTAGAGCGCTGGGGAGGATGGCGCGAGGAGAGAGGAGGGTCCGGGGAGTCTGTTAGGGACGGCGGGTGGGATTTCAGTTAAACCCGAGGGCTCTTTTGCAAAATCGGCGATACTCGCTTGATCTGAACCGTCTATAAGCGCGATCCAACGGCCGCGGGCTGCTTGTGACTTGGCCTTCTGTGGTGGCCGAGCTTGGACTCTGGATTCGTATTGTAGAGATAACAGGCCCAATTTAATCATTGGTTTGAACATGGCCCACGCCTATAACAAAGCCTATGTTTGGGAACGAGACACGGGAGCACTGTAACTCTAATAGTTCCTCCTAAAAAACCTCCAATAGTTATTTATCTGCGCTAAATGTAACTTTTAGTAAGTTCGTGAATTATTTTTGAAGAAAAAAAGGATTTGAGAAGCTTAAGCTTTATATTCTTATAAATCTACCTTAGTTAGGTAATAGAAAATCGATCATGAACTATACAACAATTAGTTTCATTAAATCCACCATTATTAGGTATGGTGTGATAAAGTACTTATTTGGTTTTGTAGATGTTAATGTACTTTTATAAAAACTTAACTACAATTAGAAAAGTTTGACTTGGTACAAACTAAAAAACCTTACATTTTATAAGGGAGGGAATGGATTGTGGAATGCTATCTCGATCTCAATTCAAAAGCTCATTCACGATCAAAACGTATGGAGTATCTGACATCACACTTGTCCAACGTGTTAAGAAGCGCGACAGTTTATGTAGCTACCCCCATCCGTGTCCTTAGGTGCCCTCTTCACGAGTCCTGTTCGTGTGGATTATCAGCCACTAACCAGTGGTATTTTTATCTCAGAATAAATTAGCACCAGCCATCTATCTGCTTGCGATCACATGCATGTACACGTATGTGATTATCAGTAAGACAGGAGCAGATTGACGCCGGATATGGTAACCACGGCACACTGACACATCCTCCGTCGCGCATGGTCATGCTGCTGTTACTCCAACGGTCCAACCCATTGAATGCACAAGACATCACATGGAGCACAGAACATCACGTATTTGCCACCTGAGTACCGACGGAGTGATTACTGTCAACATAATACTGCAGGGATAATGGAGGCGGCCAAAACTTGATGCATTTCTTTGAATTTTATAGGTATACTTGGCGTACATGAATAAATAATGCACAAATAACTGGAGTACCTAGAGCACTAGACTCGTAACTTTTCTGCAAACATTGTATTGAGTACTCTCAGTTCAACATAAATAGTTCTTAATGCGTGTGATGCGCACATGCATGCCCTCCATGGTTCTCAGATATGGTGCCTCACCTTCATCCTTCTCGAAACTAGATCATTTTCCTGGTTATAGCCGCTGCAAGATTAATGCCACCTTCAACGTTGCAAAAACCTTCACCACCAAACTTACCAACCACAAGCATCAAACTCAACTTTCATCCAGCAGCCAGCAGTCATTGGTCCCTTCTTGTACCGTTCACAGCATATGGTTGAAGTCCTGTCATAAAGAAACAGGAACAGAAAAGCACAGCATAAACATAATAGAGCGTTTTTTATGCTTAAGGCAGAAGGGTTCGGATCTTATACATGCCTCGGCTCCGCTTTCTGGCCCTTGAGCTCTATCCAATTTCAGACCTGCATCACCTTTCGAAACCAAAATGAGTCACATGTTTTGTCAACTTTGCAGATCAGGACAGTTAAAAATGATAAAGCAAAAGAACACACATAGAGTTTGGATCATATCGAAACAAGAATTTAACAAGACAGGGCGAATGTATAGAAAGCAAAACCTCTATCTGAAATGCCATTTCAAATCACTTCATCTCCACTCAAGCGCACGTTCTCAGTAAGAACTTGCCTCTCTAGAAACTCAGCACAATTGCTGCTCATCAAGCTTCTGATTCCCTCAAGCTTTGTTTCATCATTCAGAGCCCCACATTCTGAAGTTGTGTGCACTTCCATTGTCTCAACTGTGTCAATTACAACATCGGATGTCAAGTTACCAGGCTTGCTAGATTCATCAGCCAAAACAACTACTCCTGTTGCTGCACAGCTTGTGCCTGATGCTGAGGTGTCCTCGGATCCATGTGATGAACTAGTTAATTGTGCTTGTTCAAAAGTTATATCATCATGTGACGGAGAAGTCTGAGCTCCGCTGCAAAGGGCACTGGAAACTGATTTCACCTTACTGAAGCTATTTCCATGATGAGGTGGGGTTTCCTCACCAGGTGGCCTTACTGAAGCCCTTTTTACAGATTTGTGAAGTTCCACATGACCATCTCCATCAGAATCATACTTTCTCTTAAGCTGAACCCCCAAATCTAGACTCAATGTGCCATCTCCATCAGACTGCTCTTGTTGATTTGCATGCAGCGTAGGGGAGAGTTTCTTGTACCCTTGCTCAAATACATAAGATGGGACCTGCTCCCTACGGACATGGGTGACAGCCAGATCCATCCCGGGCTTCCACAATGAATACATGCCAATTTCACGCATAAATTCATCTACTGTCCCACGGATATCAAATTGTTGACCACGTTTTTTCAAACCCTCTTTCCTTGATAAGCCCATGTAGAAGGCACAATGTGCACACTCTATTGCAGGATCTGAATACTCACATGGGTAAGGATGGCACTGCAGAATTCCTTTGGTATCCCGCTCAATCTACATTTTAGAAGAACAAATATTAAATTATTTTTGCAGTAAATTATCTAAAATAACCATGCTGTTTATGTGGACTTCATGTATCTAACGAAGAAAAGTAAGAGCAGATATGGTGTACAGAAGTAAGAAACTCAAAAGGTACCTTCAAAGTAAGTTGTCTCAAACGAGACTCAATCCATCCCTTCCAAAGCCGAAGATCATCATCATCCTCTGCAACTATGTCAACCACTAGAAACTTTCTATATGCTTCAAAGAAATGGAAAGGCTCAAATAAAGCATCCCAATTGGCCTTATTAACATCGATTTCCTGCATGGAAGATAGATAGTGAGATCATACCACAAATATTAGCTCTCATGTAAATTTTGAGGTGCAAATTAATGCGTACCTGACAAATTTTGTTTCCAAACTGAAATTGCTCCATTACAACCCTCAGTGTGCTGGTTGAAACATTGTAGCTAGAATTCATGCATGGGTAGGCTGGAGTAATGATGGGCATTAGATGGTTTCTATCACGAGGATTTTTGCGTGGATCCCATGTAGAAAAACCAAGATCATCATTCTCAATCGCACATAGCATCACTGGATTTGGCCATTGCCACTGGGTAAAAACTCTGAAGAATCTAGAAACCAGCATACTTGGCACAGCATTAGGATAGAGTTGGCAGACACGAGCAACCAGAAGAGCCCAGTTGACGCCCCCAAGAAAACCAATAATCTGACAAGGAAAATACTTTAACGATAGAACATTTATTTGCATAGACAATCTCCTTCTAATTAGTGGTGGTTTCCAACTACAAAAGAAACTTTGCAGCTAATTGATGAGAAACTCATGCTTACATTAGAATAAACACCCCTTCTCTTTGCCCAGTACTTCAAGCATTTGAGTGTTGTCCGGAAGTTCTGCAAAGCATAAATTTTGGTATACTGACACGTTGGAACCAGACCCTACAGGAATAAAGGTGGGAGGGGGATGTTTCATATAACCTCAGCATTTGGAACAAGTCGAAGAATCTGATCTGCCACTCTGCATCCATTAAGGCTTCGAACAGTTGCTTCATCAACATCACAAAGCACAGATCCTTGAGAAATATCAAAATCCTGCAGCAGTACAGCAAGAAAATAATGCATCCATTTAACAAAATTTTGCATTTGCATATGTGTTTGACAGTTTGAGAGAGAGAGAGAGAGATTGCATGGTAACATGTATCAAATCTCCATTCTATACAAACACAGGTACAAAGACTTTAGGAAGGCCAAATAAAAAATTAAAGGTATACATGTTGTCTCTCCCATCATCTTAAAAGGCAAATGATTACCCAAATGGATTAAATCAAGGTTCAGGAAAGCATTGTGAATGCTATTCAACAGCTCTTTCACATTAACAAATGTACATGCTGAACAATTCAGGTAAGATACATTTTAAGAAAACAGGGGGATTTTTGAAAAACAAACACCAAAAATATATTACAACCTCCACTCCTGTTACACTCTTGAAAAGCAGGAAATATAGAAAATAACCTACCTAAGTGGCTAAAACACCATCTCATGCAGAAGGTATACTTCATGAGCAAGAATTTATTCAACTAGTGTGACAGAACAAGGATGCATCAATACATACAAATATTCAAATGAATGACTTACTGCTGGTATTACTGAAAGAGAGAGGCTAGCATAGAGAAGGTCAATTGATATCCCACGAAACTTAAATTTCAAAACAGGTACATGAGCATCAGGTACAGGTTGCAACTCAGTTACTTCTTCCTTTTCTGCTAATATGCCATGCAGTGTGACAAAGAAATCCTCCTGCCAAATATTACTATTAGCATCCATCATAAATCATTATGGAATCTAGTGTATGATAAATAGCACAAGCAAATTTACCTCTCGGTTCACATATGAAGGTCCAACACAAAGGGTATCAATATCAGCTCCAGGTCCATGAACCTAACAAAGTTATAAGAAAATCACCTTGTAAAATGTTTCATACGAAACAAAAGGAGATCAAATTGTATCAGTACTTCACAAAATCAACTAAAAGAGAACCTAGGGAAGGATGTTTTCTATGCCTCACATAAATTTTCGCCAAATTAATTTGCGTGATGCAGAGGCAAACTGGTTACATAATAGCTATCAATGAACCTCTACATTCTAGAACCCGTTATTCCTGCAAGTGAATGCTAATAAGCAGAAATGCAACCTGTCTAAATTTTGCAGTATCCCAGCAATAAGTATGTGATTGGACTGTTTATCAGAGGTACCCACAATAGATAACCACTCTCAGCAAACCTGGGAGTACCATTGCTCTTGAACACGTATAAATATTATTTCGTTGAAGAAAGAAAATTTTAAACCCCATAAGCAGTACTGATCTAGTCTACAAAACAAGAAGTGCAATATGTCACCTTTCCTTGTACCAAAATAACAACTAGCAAGAAATCAAAACCAGCACTTTATGTCCCAGTATAAAATTACAGTATACTGTAACATTCCTTTATTTGTCTTCTTCCTATCATTCTCTTTGTTCTCCGGAGTGTAGCTAGTAATAAGTTATATCCCTTCTAATCAACTATTTATCTAAATGGCAATTCACAGTACTTGCTTAATGCCATCATGTCAATTTAATGAAAAGTGGAGTACCAAACTTGAAAGCACCTACCAGTTCATAAGTTGCAAGCTCTTCTGCTTATGCAACACATAAAACAAAGTCTGAAGTTCTGAATGCTGAAGAGCTATTAGAAAAGGCCTAAGCAATAAAATGGTTTCTATTAGAATAAAAGGAGAAGGGGAGGAGCAAAAATACATGTATGGAAACGAAAAGGTAGCAATCTAGGTACATTCAGTTATTGGGACTTGAATTCCATTTAATAAGCTATTTAGATGCAAGGAGTGGTCAGTAACAGAATGGTGCATGAAAAGTTGTTGCTGGTTGCTGGCAAAAGAACTAAAGAGGTAGATACCCCCAATCTGTAAGACCCAAAAGTGAAAAGGACTGCATTTGCTTGTTCAACCAATTGCTCAGCATATCCCTTCTTACTGGTCAACTGCTTCACCCATTCCTTGACTATCTGTAAATTCAATAGAAAGTATACGTATAGGTTAATGTATGATGCAACATTTCAAGAAAAGATTGTTTGAGGAAAAAAAGAACACTTCAAGCAAAGATTGTTCGTAAAAAACACTTTAAACAAAGATAAATTAAGAAGGGAAAAAAAGGCAGCAAAACAAGGTCTAGTATTTCTACGAAGTAGCAATGGAAAAGAAACTATGTTTATGGACATTCTACTTTGCAGTTAATGAACTGAAATGCTCCATAGGAAAGCACATAAGTGCTGCAGAAAATACTATCAATGGACAGAATCGTGTTAGTTACCCATTAGGCAATTCTTTCCTTTCTTCAAAAAGGTTCAAATGAAAACCATACAAGTAGTCAAATACACATGTGCAACCAGGCCACAGCAGTACACACCATACAGAAGCTCAACTAGTGGATAGTACATATTTGCATATTCCCTTCAGTTATATCTGAGATTGTCAGCCTGTCAGTTGCTGAAGGGTAAACAAGCAGCATGTAGATAGCAGGGAAAACAGGAAGTAAGAAATTACCTGACCAATCTCGGACAGCACCTCTTCCCGCTTCGCAGACTCCTCCTTCCCCTCATAAAGGCCTGCTTCAACCAAGAACTGAAACCAAGTTTTTCATCAGCAAAACGAAAAGGAACATCATCGCAATGCAGTTTACGTATGCCGACAGGACGAGAATCGAAAGCAGCGACGAAGGAAAACCTTCTCCAGCTCGGCAGTCCTCTGGAGATCCGCCACCGTGGGCCCGGCCAGGGACAACGGCGGGTCCGTGCCGGCGTACCGCTTCGGCGACGACCGCGGCGCCGCCCTGCCCACGCCGACAGATCCCGCCATTAACACAGCCCAGCCGCCTCCGCAACCAAGCAAGGCAGCTAGCAAATCCCTAGAAAACCAGTAATCCGCGCCACGAACCCCCAAAATTATCCGCTAAATCGAGCCTGCCCTCTCACCCAACCAATCTGAGCCCCCCTGGATTCAAACCAACCGGAAGCCGCGCCTCCTGGCGGTACACTAGCCTGCCAAATTCCGCCCGCAAAGTTCCCCGGCGAGGCGGAATCCCTCCCAGAAATGCAGGGCAGCGCTACCCGGGGCGGCGGCGGCAGCAGCGGAGGAGGAGGATCGCTACGAAGGGAAGAGGAGGCGGAGTGGATGCAGGAGAGGTGGATTTGCGCGCACAGTTGGCGTGGTCAGCGTGCGTGTTTGCGGCGGAGGGGAGGAAGGCGGCGCGGGACCGAAGCCGGAAGCTTCGCCGGCTGTGGCTGCGAGTCCAGCCGTCCACGGCGCGAGGGTTCTGCGGCTGGCAGGTGGGCCATGCCACTTTACGAATTATTTCCATATATCTGGGCTTTTCTTGGACAAAGTTGCCAATAGATTTAGTAAACGATGTCGATGGAACATGAAAATAATTTTAAAATAATCCATTAGATTAGAGTACTCATCAGCCAGGTAAATAAAGCACATGTATTTTACGAGTTGTTAAGCTACAACAACACAAAGTACCGTGTGCATAATTGCTTATTATTTAAAATTAGTTTGTTAACAATGAATACATGGTAAGGTTAGTCTCAGTGCAAATTTCGTAGCACAAATACCTAGACTGCAAAATTAGGTAACCGTGTCAGTGGAGTTTCATAGGGATGAAACTCTCCTCACATCCCATGATACTATGTCATTCTCTCTCTTCGTCACGTCAGCAAATTTAATGTTATGAAATTCTTCATGAAACTCCATTGACACTGGCGAACTTTGTGAAACACCAGTAAGAAACAACATTCCAGTTAAGGTCTTGTTCGGACGCTCGGTTGCTCCGGAACGGTCGGGAATGAGATCCGTTCTCGGTTTTAAATCCGAACCATCGCCAAATGACTGTTTGGTTGAGGCTTGAAAACGAATTAATCTGGACTGGTTTGAATCCGACTCATTTCTTATGTTATCGAAGCAAATTAGGGATCTATTTCAATTGCAAACAAACGAGGTCTAATACTCTCGGTCATTCGATCCTATTTGCACGCCCTTTTTCATTAGCTCGAGATCTTATTTGTGGCTTTTCCCAAATCAGATCTTTAGAATTTGGGCGAAACTCTGAAAAATGTTCTTAATCTTCGAATGCTATCAATATTTTTTTGTTTGAATTGTGCAATTACCCACCGTAACTTCGTTTTCTTAAAAGTATCTACAGTAACTGACATGTGGGATCGGTCAAGGCTAATAAGCCACTAACAGTGGGCCATGGTAGACAAAGGACAAGTCGTGGGCGGCTAACCCCTGCGTGCGCCGCATTTTGTCCCCACGTGCCCGTTCCGATCCGTGCCAGACCTTCCTCCTACTCGCCACGGGCCGCCGCCGCCCACGAAACAGCATAGGCACAGGCCGAAACGAACAGGTTCTTGTTCGCTAGCTTCCTCGCCATTCTATTTCTGCTGCCAGGCCACCACGCAGAGAAGACGACCAGCAGAACCCCAGCAACGGAGGGAGGAGCAGGAGGTAGGACCAGAAGAGCCCAGGGGGAGAAGCCATGGCCGGCAGGAGCTTCTTGATCCGGTCCCCCAAGGAAGAGGAGTCCAACGCCGCCGTCAGAGGTAGCATCCATCCGTCGAAATCTTCTCCGGCTCTGTTCCCGCCTCACAATCCCCCGCTATGACATCCGATTCCCGATCCATCCAAAATCGACTTCAATTCTTAGGTCCGGCTGAACAGATGGGTGGATTTGCTGTGCTTGCGCGAGGGACCTGGCGGTGAGGGCCGCGCAAATCTAGGTGTCCCCAGTGCGGGCGGGTGGGTTGGTGTCAGGCTCTGGGGATCGTTGCGGAGCCGAAGATGGGTTTTTGGTTCGGTTTCGATCCCCATCCGCTTTGTCTTACAGTATTAAGTTAGTGGGTGTCTGGGGATGGCTTCGATGATTATATATGGAATTAATATGAACCAGTTTCTGCTTGCACTTTTTTTTTTGTTGCTGTGGTGTTAATTTCTAACCTGTTCCTGTTATGCAGAAGCCGTACTACTGGGAGCAAGGAATGCTGCAATTGCTGGCTCTGTGGTAGCCGTTCCCACGGTGCGTAATTGTTTCACCATTTTTAGTAGTAAGCAGTTTATGTGCACATGTTTAGCTATGAAATAATTTGGATTTTTCTTGCATATAGTTCTGATCTACATGAAAATTTTGTCTGCTGCAGTTGGTCGGCTGCCGTGTCCTTCCTTGGGCTAAGGCTAATCTCAACTACACTGCACAAGCACTCATCATATCTGCAGGTACCATTCTACTGAAAAATAGTTATTGAGCTAATGTAGCTGTAATGACTGAAGACAATTGTCACAAAGTTGCAACATAATATTGAATTTGTTTTAATGGTAGCTTAAACATTTTTGCATGTCACTGTGTTACAACACTTTACACCTGTTTGATGGATAAATACTCACATTATTTTACGATATAAATTAACCATATGAAGAATCTGGTGCCTATTACTTGGGATGTGTGAATGTGTTGAAAGACACTATGAAGTTTGAATCTGTATCCTGCCAGTTCTGGCTTTCTCATGCTGAGCAATTCATAAACTCGGTCTGTAGATGCTTCCCCACATTTAAGGTTTGCATAATAACAATATCTTATTTCATCTCCTATTTAGGGCATGCATCAGATATTTGCATACTCACACTTGGCTCCTGTTTCATAAGATATTCCTAGAATCTGATACTTATAAGGATCCAATCGTCTATGATTCACAAGCCCCTTTCTTTTTGTTCAACTTCTTAGTGATGTATCTTTCAAGTTCTGTCTATAATAACAATATTTTTTTATCTTACATCAACTTACATTTTGTTTGCATAGCATGCCAAACGCTGAGAAATGACGTGTGATTTACTGATTTATGAGTAAAATTTGACATTCTTGAATAGAAGAAAAACATCTGGTGTTCAGCTTGCATTAATGGATTTTGTGGTGTCCAGCTTTTCTCTTAACAACATCAGATTTTTTTTCTGATGCTGTTAAGAGAAAAGATAGAAACAGGACTTGTGGTGAGGAATTACTGACACGGCTGTATGACTAGTAAGACAGATGAAATACCACTATCTGGAAAAAGATCAAAAGAATGCATGTGAAGTTGGCTTTTGTTTCACTTTCTTTGTCCAGTGAGTAGCTTTAAATTTCTCGTCTGACAGTGGCATAGAAGACCCAGAAATCACTATTACCAGTCTTGGGTCATAATTAAGATGCAAAATAGAGCTTTGTGCATTACATCGACAATGGAATGAAATATGTTGGATTGTTGGTTCTGTCTGTCTGGAGGTTATTGGTTTATAATAGGTCTTATCTTAATGTATTTAAATTATGCTGTGCAATTGAAGTATTTGAACTAGTACAGATTGCCAGGTTAACATATCTTTTAATTTTTGTTTACTTAAGGTACACATTTTGAATTGCTGCAACCTGAGCTTTCTTTCTTCTTTCTTTTCTTATTTTATTCCTTTCAAGTTCTTGTGTATCGGATGACCACAGCGATTTTAATGAGGTTACTGTCTTGTTTTTGGAGTGGACAAGGACAACAAAAGTACCATTTAGTTTAAATTAACAACTTCACTGGTACGGTTCATGAAGTGACTATAATGGGCTATTGATTATCTGAAGTGTTGTTACACTTTTTCCATATTTTGATAATATAATTGCTATTGGTAATGCTAAAATTGATCAAGCAACATGTAGTTGCTTTGTTTTTGGCGCATTACATCATACAAGCTCGATGTACAATTTTACATGCTATTGGACAGAAGGCCATTCAGAAGATTCTGAAAGTTTTGACTGATTTATTTGGCAGCCTGCATCGCTGGCTTCTTCATCACTGCTGACAAAACCATTCTACGAAATGCAAGACAAAACACTATCGGGAAGCTTGACAAGTCAACTTGATGCAGATCTGTAGCGGTGTTGAGCTACCCAAGCCAATTTGTGCTGTAAAAACCCGCTTACCTGACTCGGCCTGTGTATGCAGTTTTATCCCAATTTAATTTTGAATAAATTATGGTGATATACGTATATGCCAGTGTAATGTGGAATGTGATACATGCATCTGTAGTCAGTGGTTATAAGACTGTTCAGTAAAATGCTATCTGTTGTTTGTTGCCCCCCAAGATCGACATTTGTGCTGTTGTTTGTTCGGTATTCCTTCTGCAGTCTGCACTGCAGGAACAAGACCAAACTATCAGGAGGGCAGGCATGTCGCTCAGTGTCTGCTTCAGTAACTGATGGGCTCTTAAGTCTCATAAAGCTTGCCTGCGTCTTCTGCAGCATATTTGTTTGTAGGCTACCAGCAAGGCTGCAATTTTGACTTTTGAGCCTCCTTGTTAGAAAGGGTGTTGAGAAACTCGCCTTCCATATTGCTTGCCTATGAGCAGGTACGGTGCTGAAAACTTCTCATTTCCATATGCTCTTTTCAGTAAAAACACTGACTGTGTCTTCACTCTTCAGTTACTGTGATGTTCCAACTATTTTCAGTGCTGTAATCTTCATCAAGGGCCTCATATCGGGCCGTTATGGGCTGGGCAGAGAGTGAAACGGGTTCGGTTGGTTGAGCCCATTTCAGAAAGGGCCGCGATGGTTAGTAGGCTGGGCTCACACAACTGACGACTGAGTGAGAGGGTGACCAAGGCCCATCTTCTTGCCATGAGTCCATAACTGCTGGGCTCAGGGAGTTTTTGTCCCGTGCTAAAGGCCCATCCCGTTCCATTTGGGCTGCCTGCCGTTCCCATCTTCTTATTTCTCAGCCCGCGCCGGCTGAAACCTGCCTGCCTGCACGAGACGTCGACGTACACATACGTTACGTGTACGGTGTACGTGATGCAGCCAGCAGCCGTGATCATCTGCAGCACGTGTGTTCTCTCAGGTGGATGCTTGGCTAGAGACAAAAGGAACAATGGGGAAGGTACCATGACTAGGCCACAAATGACTTCACCGTGTACTCTCTTCGTCTCTAAATAAATATCGTTCAGAAAACGTGTTTGTGAGGGAAACACGTTTTTTAAGCGACACTTATTTAGAGACGGAGGGAGTATGTATATATGTTCTCCATCACGTGGTGATGCAAGCAAATGTTTTGGGACACTCTGAAGCTTTGATACAAGTTATCATATGTCCATCGCGGTTCCGTACGATCTTACCTTTTGCGGATATATATTTCTGTTCCATTCTATTTTTTCTTTGAAATACATATTCCACGCCAAAAGATCTGAATATGAAAAGCTGTGTTGGGCTTCCTGCACCCTGTTTTGTGCCTCTCCTTGCCGTCACATAATTTATGTTTTGTATGCAGTGCACTTTTTCAACTCTGTTACCACATTCATTTATCCGTACACCGTGGTGTTATACCTCAGAAATCTGAACATCATTTATATATGTAAGCTTCCAACTACTCCAAATTTGAAGTTGCATTACATACCCCTAAATTGTACAATTTGGGAACTACATGGTGGATGCTTAGGGTTAGTGGCTGATTCATTCAATAAATTTTTACTGGAGGCCAAGGCGTTGAGCTGTTGACCTTTAGCTAGGGCACCAGCGGCCCTGCAGTGCATTGATCCATAGGGTATACATTTTCTAGTACAGCTGGCTTGTTTTCACCCTTAAGATACAGCAATAGAGAGAATTGGAGAATGTCTGAAACCAATGAAAATCTTATCATGTCCATGTTATGCTCTCAACCAATACTGCGAATAGCGGCGCAATAGCTTTTTTTTTGCCTACCGCTACAATTACGTTGTACTGAATAGCGGTTTTAGTGGCGCTATAGCGGAATTTAGCGGTGCTATAGCGGAATTTTGGAGGTCTCCGCGAAATCTTATAGCCCACTATTCGCAACATTGCTCTCAACATCAGGAAATGAGATTTGACATCTGGATGCCAAGTGCATTGAAACTGCGAAATAGCTTATTAATCAAGCAACCATGCACCAGATTCATCAGAATAATATAACAAAGGTAAATCAAGGACGTTGATAAATTTTTAGCATATAGATTCTCAGACAAGCTTAGTATAAATGCTGTGCAGAACTACAGAGATATCAACAAATTACATGCATGTAAATGCTAACCGAAAATGACTAAAAACTATTTTTTTTCTGTATGCAAGTAAACTTGGATCAGTACCTTAGATAGATCATGCTAAAGGGTTGAAAAATAAGCTGGATTAGGATCAAGTGCCATGGATATGCATTCAAGCGAGGTCACCAGAAGTATCATATGATACTATGAAACCTGTAACCAGGGACGGAGCCAGGATCCGGTGGCAGGGGGGCTGGCTCCTCTTCTTCCTCCTCAAATTTCTAGGAGAGGCTTCGAGGGGGGGGGGGGGGGGGGTCGAGCCCCTCCCGCCCCACTCGCTGCCTGTAACCAATCATGAACTACTTGAAACCTAGTTGTAACACTCAACACTCAACAGAGAATTTGAGCAAGACTAACTGACCTTTTTTGGAAAAAAAGATAAAGATGATATATAGGAATAATCAAGATCAGTCTACTAAAAGTATGATGAACATACATTGAAGGACCATCATATAGATAAAGAAAAAATGAGCAGGGAGACATAATAACTGGCAACCAAATAAAAGCCCTGCCCCTCATATGTTTTATTCATAGATAGAAAAGTTGCAATAACAAAGTAGATTTCATGTGAATGACACCTTCAACAGAATCTTGGCTTATAATAAAGCACTTTCAGTTGGTATCGTGATATAGCAAAACAAAACCAAGATCGTAAAATTGCAGAAGGGGCGTAGGGTGGATCCATGGAGTTCCCAGCGGTACAGGTACCCCAGAAGTTTAGTAGAAATAAAAAGGTTCACTGCATTAGCGTTGACTAATCCTGAGGCATAGCTCCAATATAACTTGGACAACTGTTTATTTTGCACAGATTGAGATCGTAAGCCACCATAATCACTATAGCCACAGAGTACCATGCCGCAACGTGATGCACAAATGGTTGCTATCTTGCATTTAAACAAACAAAACATGTGAGCCAGGTGTGGGTGGGGAGGGGGTGCTTGATCCCCCTCACCCCGTTGAGGTAGCCCCCACTAATTGACACGTACCTAAATAAGCTTAAGGCGAAATCCAAACTATTAAACCTATTCCAACATAAACCAAACAGCAACGATGAAGTAAAATACATGAACTCCGAAGCCAGTGTCTCTGGGGAGAAGAGACAGGCAAGCACGGCACCCCTGGCCTTCCAGCTCCATGGGCTAGAAGGGGTGGACCCACCGCTGGCACCCCTGGCCTTCCAAGTCCATGGGCTGGAAGGGGTGGACCGCAGTGTGCCCTTGCATAGAGTTTTCGAGCAGTCGGAGCACAACTTGTATATTTGCTAGTGTTTTTCAATAATCTGCAAATAATACATCGTGACGATATATGACTTGATAATTTCTTTATAGGCAGAGGCGGAACCAAGGGGGCCATGCCCCCCCCCACGTGGCAATTTTTTATGCCCCTGCTAGAGCGTGTGGAGTTTATGTGATAATGGTCTTAAATATTGCTTAAATGGGCTTAATTAGCAGCAGCCAGCAGGGCCTTTTATTTCTCTTCAATGATTAATATTTAGGCATTTGTACATTAATTCAATAGTAAATTTTGTGCATTGGGAAATGATTGACTTATGATTCAAATTAAGTCTGCGTCATTTCACCACACAGCATAACAATACTAGAGAATGAGTCATTTGTCCCTGGTCTAAATTTTCATTTGTACCGGTTATATTGCCACCCGGTACAAATGAGGTCATTTGTACCGGGTGGGAAAGGGGGGCCCCGACGCGCCCCCGTGAGGACACATTTGTACCGGGTGGGGGCTAGCCCCGGTACAAATGTAACGACATTTGTACCGGGGCTAGCCCCCACCCGGTACAAATGTCCGCGGCCTCCCCCCGCTCCCCTTTTTAATCTGATGCCCTCTCTCTTTCCTTCTCTATCTTATCTTCTTTTCCTTCTCATCCATTCTCTCCTCTCTCTTTCCTCTCTTCTCTCTGCAGGCGGGCGGGCGCGGAGGTCCGGCCGCGCCGCGAGGCCATCGGGCGAGGGGCGTGGGGCCGGCGAGCGGGGCGCGGGGCGTGGGGCCGGCGAGCGGGCCGTTGAACTATATAATTGATGAGAAATTTTGCAAATGGCTTATGTTAGCTATTTGAGTAATTCCTAGCTTGGTGAGCTTTAGTTCGTGAACCACTGTAAGCATCTCCGAGAGTTCCCAAAATCTCTTCCTAATACTTATTTTTTTTAGAAAGATGGAAAAAAACACATCTCCAACAACTCCTAATACATCCTCCTAATATTTTAGGACTCCCGACAAATCAACCGGTTTCGCGTAACTTTACGCGCATCTAACTCGTGCCTAATCCAAGGTGGAAGGGTGCAGAAACAATAAATAGTAAGAAAAGGGTTCCTGATGTAAATGTCCAAGAGAAAAAGAATATATAAAGGCGGTTAGGATAATTTAGAAATAGTATAGGATTCCTGATGTAAAATTGCCTTCTATATTTTAGGAGTTGATTATTAGAAACTCTTGGAGATGATCTTCTTTATTCTTTCCAATACTTTTTTAGGAATTCTAAAACTTCATGTTTTTAGGAGGAAAAAATTAGGCACTCTTGGAGATGTATATTATTTTAGTACTAGATTCACGTTTACCATCACAAGCATGAATCGTAGTATTCAAAATTAATACTATATTAAATTGTATGTACATATACCAGAACTCACTTATATTTTCTTAAACTTGCACAATTCTTCCTTGGTAACATTATATCCTCGACTTGATTGTGTCATGACTCATTTACTTCTTTGATGAGGAACTCTAGCTAGCTCATGCCCTTTCTATCAAGACACCTCGGAAGCTTCAAAAACTCATATCTTCTCAGTCATAACTCATATAGCTCAGTTTAAGTGGATCATTGCGCTTTCGTGTTCATAGTTAGAGTTAGCTAGTAGTGCGCTTTTCTAAAATTGTTCTCTACTATCTTGTGTATTGTACTTAGGTTCTTTATATGTATTGTTTCAGTTGAATTGTTTGCGCTAAGGATCGAAGCAAGTGGGAACCTTGGTTTTCTTTTGAGGCAAAGTGTGTCCTTTATCATATTCTTTTGAACCCAATTATTTATATTACACATTTTTTTTACATGACTGAAAACATGTCTAATAGGATTTGTCATACGTTAGAGTGATCCCACTCATTATTTTCGGATCTCTGGTCCAGCTTTTTTCCACCTCATGTGAGCAGAACACGTTTTTCTTGACAGAACTCCTGTCCGGCGGCATGCATATATGTTTCACATGTTTTTCTCATGTCTCAAAGTCCTGCTGTTTTGCAAATCGCCTGATCTATAGCATACACGTTATCATGATCAACAATATATCTGATGGTATTTTCATATGTTCGGGTGATCCTGCTCATTTTCGTGTAGGATCTCCGATCCAGCTGTTTATCACCTCCCGTGAGCAATAGCTTACGTTTTCATGATAAAACTTGTGCCTTGTGGAATTTTTGACATGTTTGGGTGATCCAAGTCGTTCACGTGTGGTCTATGGTTTTTTTGCGTGTGTCTGGTCTATGGTGGACATGTTTGTTTACTGAGAAATTTGTAATAAGACAGGGAGTTGTCTTTGCTGGATGTCGGCATCATCTCGGTTGATGAAGCACGCTCTTTAATAAATTGTGACAGGTGAAATCCGACCGACAGGAAAAAAATATGAGATCTGCTGTGTGGAGGCGTGGAGCGGAAGTCAGACAGATAGCCACGAAGCCACAGCAGCCACAACAACTTGACTCCAAATGACAGCAGAAAACAAGATCTAGGAAAAATTAAGTGCTTCCAGGAAACTTATTACTCTCTCCAGTTTGATAAATGAAATCGTTTAGGACAGCGACACGGTCTTCAAAGTACAACTTTGACTTCTTATTTTTATAAAAATATTTATTAAAAGTTTAACATATATATACTTTTATGAAAGTATTTTGCAAGACAAATATATTCATATAGTTTTCACATTTCCAAACTCAACAACTTAAAAGCTATTGATGATTTAAAATGACTTCATTTACCAAACCGGAGGGAGTACAACTGTTCGAATGGTTAGGGCGTGATTGGTTTCTTGACCGACCTCGGCCGGCCTGCATCGCACGAGCGAACAAGTGCTTGGCCAGGCTGCTGACACCATGCGGTGCCTGCTGTTTGGTTTTCTGAAACTTCTGCAACATGGTGAAGACCAGCAGCATGATTGGTTGCTTTGCTCAGCAAGATTGCTCTGCACCCTCCATTCTCATATGGTGCAGCTCGGGAGCTCACTCCAGCTAGGCTCAGCGGATACACTCGTTTTGCTCGTATATGATGAAGAGCCAGGGCGGGAGGTGCCTTTTGCACCTGGGGAGCCAGGCTCGAACGGTGGTGCAAAACACGCATGCCTCGCCTTTTCTTCCGTACACGTACAGTGTGTAGTAGTCGACTCGTCGTATCTATCGGCAGCTATCTCGGCAAGCTAAGGCTTCATTATTTTATTACTGCTGCATGCTACTGCGTTCTCCGTGTGAGAACAGCTCTCTCGTCACTCCCATGATCCGTATACGGCCATTGTTGTTTCTCAGATGCTAGCTAGAAAAGGAAATGCTCTCCTCTCCCCTCGGTGGAGAGCGTGTGGTATGCGTCCGTGACCCATGAGCTGGCTGATCTGAGACAACTTACAGTACTGGTGGCTGGCACATATATGATATATGCTGTGTGCATCGGCTCGATCAGCTCACTGCTAGCAGATACATATAGCGAACCAACTCCCGCTCGCGTCGCCCCGCGTAGGCGACCCGAGTGGCGCAAACCCTAGCGCCGCCGCTGCCCGAGAGGGTCTCCGGGCTCGTGAGGCTCCCAAAGAAGGTGGCGGCGCGGCCATCTCCCCATCCTCGGAGGTTCTGTGGCGGGCGCGGCCACCTTGGCCCCCATGGAGAGCTCGCCGGCGGCGGCGGCCTCGACGACGGCGGTGGAGGCTGGGTGCCACAGATCCGGGACGCCCCCGTCCGGATCTGGTGGCCGCACGGTTGGGGGTGCACGTCTGTATTGACGGTACGGTGTGTGGTGTTGTCTCAACGGCGGGCAGCTGCAGATGCGGAGGTGCATGGGTCGGTGGTGGACGGCGGTCCGTGCAGCGGCGCGCGGGGTGAGCCCGTGCGGGGGCGTGCGGTACGGCGGCGACGACGACGGTGAACCGCGCGGTTGTGGCGGTCTGTGCGGGTCGCCACGGCAACGCCGGATTTGCGCTGCATGCAGGCGACGAGAGCGGAGATGTGCTGGGCGGCATTCCCTTTTGTCTTCCTCGACGGCGTTGCAGGGTCGGCGTTCCCTTCTCATCACGATGATGGGGCCGGGTGGTTTGTGCTGGGAGCCCCCAGCACAGGGGTACGGTTGTGGCGCCATGGTGGCGCTCCGGGCTGTGTCGTGTCTCTTCTCGCAAAGCGTTATGGAGGCGATATGGTGCGTGCTCCTGTCATATGGTCGTGTGCGTGCTGCAGGTTTGGGGTTCAACCAGGCGAAAACCTTCACCGACACTCTGGTCGGCGGCGATTGTGGCAGCGTCCTTGAAGCGTCATTCTCCCTGTTAAGGGCGCCATTGTGGAGCACCACTACGGGAACTCGCGGCTTTGCCGAGAGCCGCCTGCTCTCAGCAAAGGCCGGATTCCTCTCGGCAAAGCTTTGCCGAGAGTCCAGATGGCTCTCGGTAAATTTTTATTCAGAAAAGGTGCAAAATAAATAGGAAAATTTTTTCTAGAGAGGCGACCCCACCGACCGGCCACCCACCTGTCCCCGCCGCAAGTCGCAAGTCGCGTGCGGTCGGCGGGGTTCGAACCCGCGAACACCCCCCTTGCGCGAGCCTTACTTACCACTACACCACACACTCCTATATGTCCAATTCTTGGTTTTTATCTCCTCATATTATAAAACACCGAGTGTAAATTGCTTATTTGAAGCTCTAAACATCTTCAAATAAAAAAGTTATCAAATACAAAGTTTCATAATTTTTTGAGACATACAACTTTCATATTGGAAGTTTCTCCATTCGAGGTAGTTTACAAAATTTGAATTTCAAATTTGAGAGATTCAAACTTAGTTTTTCGTTGACAATATGATCTCAAATAAGAAAGTTGAAAATAATAAAGTTTCATAACTTTTCAAGGGCTACAACTTTTATTTAGAATGTTTGTCCATTTGAAGTCGTTTGAAAAATTCTTTCAAATTCGAGAAATTTCAGACATACTTTTCGTTGACCAAAGTAATTCAAATTTAAAAAGGTTCAATTACAAAGTTCTATAACTTTTGAAGATCGACAACTTTTATATTGGTCATTTGCTCATTCGGTATAGTGGTAGTAACATTCTTCACAAATCATACATACCTCTCATATAGTTTCATAAAACTATATAAAAGATATAAGTTTTGTCAACAAAATTATTATCACTTTGTCAAATGAAAAAATAACCCAAACAAAAGTTGTGCATGTTGTGAAGTTATGAAACTTTGTAATTGGAAATTTTTTATATGAATTAATTTACTGCTTCAAAAATTGATTTGAATAGATCTTTGCCGAGAGCCAAACGCAAAGCTCTCGGCAAAGAGCTCTTTGCCGAGAGTCGTCTTTAGCCGTCGGCAAAATAGCTCTTTGTCGAGAGTTAATACTCGGCAAATAGCTTTTCCCGATGGATTTCTTTTGGCCGTCAGCAAAATAGATCTTTGCATTCGGCTCTCGGCAAAGGCGCGATTTCCGGTAGCCTGTCCTACAACATGGGAGTTCTCGAGGTGAAAATCCTGTCCGGTTATGGATGAGCGACGACGGCGCTATTGACGTCGCACCCTCCTCTTGGAGGTGTCGTTTTCTTGAGACCCGCCTCGGCTTGTTGGTTGTGCTTTGTTTGGTGGTGTTGCCCGTGCGCAGCGGTGGTGGAGGTGCGCAAGATCCGTGTTAGCGGTGATGTGCAGAGGGCCCATGGGTGCTGGATGTCTTGAGCCGGCGCGGAAGGTGTTGTGGTGATCTCGGTGACGGCTGCGCAGAGGTGATGCTCTAAAAGCGGTTCAAATATCTGAGTCCTTGGCAGAGGAGTGTGAGGCGGTAGAAGAGGCGAGACCTCACGCAGAGAGACCATGGAAAATTTCCCTCCTTTTTTCATGTCACACCATTCCCCAATACTTTGCTTATGATGAGGGGCAATGGAAAATTGGTTGTGTATAACTGATAGGTCACAATAATACTACTGAAAGACCTCGGCCCATAAAATACCACTGAATGGTAGTGTGATGTATACAAACAAGGTCTAAGAAAAGAAAAGGATGGAGCTATATATATATACTAGTGTAATGCCCGTGCGTTGCTACGGACAATTACAAGATCATGCACATAACGGAGGCACTTCACATAGGATTTTACGACAAAAGTTTGTGGCAACCAATGGATGAAACTGGTGAACAAATCACAGTGATACTGCAGTAAGCAATTACTTGAGAGTGATAAGATGCTGCCAGTTCACGAGGGATCTGAAGCACAGAACCACGGGGGTTAAGCAAATTGGTTTGCCAGAAACTCAAGGTGTAACTTTGGCATACATCCAGATGCCCCTCCACCAGGGAATATCACATCTAATATAATGGTCTAAAAAAACACTACGTCAGTTTCAAACATGACAGTGTTAGTTACAACACCAGCAAACCAGCTGGTCACAGTTTCTTGCCTTAAGACTATAGAACCAGCTTTGTAGGGCTCCTGCTGACAAAGCCAGCATGGGATCTACCATGCCTCACATTTAGCTTTCCATATCTGAATCAATAACTGACAGGAGGTTCAAGGCGGATGAACCAATATGGATCCCTCTAACCACACCACCATAGCCAGTGTTTATTTGGTGGCAGAGAAGTAGAATGGCATCCCACAAAGCCGTTCTTCCCTGAAAGTAGAGCATGTCAGTTAAACTGAGATTCAGTTACTGTCAGTTAAGCTGTCAGTGCTATGGTCAAACTTTGAACTTCCAGAAAATTCAAACTTGTACAGATTTAAGGACAATATTGTACCCACCACAACCATTATCCCAAACATGGAATCAAACGTACTACATTGACTACTAATGAAAAGCCAAATCCAAAGCCATCACCAATGGAATTATCACCATTTGCTAAAAAGACTGCAGGTTAAGTTTGCAGCCAGTATGCAAACTTAAGAAGCTTCGAAGTATGCTTCAAGAAGCTTCACGACCATAAAATGAATTTAATAGAGATATTATCTGAAAATTAAGAGAAATTTCAGAGCCATAAAATGGATTCTACAGAGCTTGCAGAAATTTCATGAATAGATAATATATCTACATACCTCTTTTGTAAGTTTGTAAGAGACCAAAGACCAGCTGACTTCAAAAGGATTGAAAAGCTTGAAAGCTAATATGGACAGAGCACATAGATTTCTCTGAAACAATCCTATTAGGTCATCCCTGCATAATACAATGCGTAAATGTTACTTAGTTATCTCATGAAAAAAAAGCAAAGCAGAGATATTTGGAAATATATTACTTACCACTCAACACATCTTTATATACAATATTTTTTGTGCTTTTCCCTGTAGAATCCAGTTGCTTGTTTGGTTTTGACAAAATTCTGGTTGTTTGCCCTGAAACTCCCCTTGACAAGAAAGGTCAAAATGAGTACGTTGAAAGTAAAAATGATTAACTATCCTCTAAACTTGAGCCACAACAGAATCAAGATCAATTGAGCCACAACAGATTTATTTTACCAGGAAGTATATTTCCACTTCGATCTGCCTGATCCTGTGCATGATGATCTTCAGAAAAAAAGCTGAGTGATGCACTATTGCAAAAATGAACAAAAGGCCACAATTCGATTCAGTATAGTTAGCATAAAATCCTCTTCTGTACTCCAAATAAATAACCATAAGTGCTAACAGATCAAAGCAAGATTCACCAAGAACTAAAGCTTTTTTGATATCAGAAAAAAATCAGAATTAATTTGTATAAGGAATGGTAAGAGGCCTAAAAAGAACGGAGCATGATAAGTTAATAATGCAAGTAAAACTGAATTTTGTGCTCAGATACAATTCCTACCAGAACAGCCATAGATGACATGTAAAAGTACATCCCCGTCGTCGTACCGCGGCCGGCAAAACCCGACTCGGCAGCCGCGTCATGCCGCCACCTCACAGTTCCCGGTCCCTGCCGCCACCGGTGCAAGGCAACGGATCCGCAATGAGACGACACCGTAGAGATTGGGACCTGAATCAACGTCTGCTCTTGACAATGCCCCGCACACAGCCTCGACTCGATCTAGGGTTCGAGTTCAGGGGGTGGAATGTGCAAATATACATACACACACATATTCGAGCGAGCGAGAGAGAGAGAGCACCAAACCGTAGCAACACACTGGACAACCTGGATGGTGGCGACGATGTACTCCCCAGCCATGCGCTTCCCCTGTATCACCTCGCCATGCACTTCCCCTGCATCGCCTCGGATGCCGCCGTTAACGCCATGAACGGCCGCACCGAAACTCCTGGAGTGGAGAGAAAAAATACGCCACCAAACCATTAGCCTGCAAGCTCAGCGAGGGAGGTAGTACAGAGGCGAGGGTGCACCTGGGCCCGAATAGGAATCGAGGGGCGGCGGCGGCGGACCGCAGCAGGGGAGCATGCGCAAGGGGAGCGGGCCAGCGCCTGTGGAGAGGAGGCAGCGGAGGAAAGCGCGGAGGTAGGGAGCGGGAGGAAGGGCGCCATCTGCGCCGGCGAGCCCCACACGCCGCAGCGCCTCACCGATGAGTCAACGGAAAAAACGCAAAGCGAATGTAAGGTGGCGGGAGTCGCTGACCTGCTTGGCAATGGCGGCATCTTCGGCGGCGCGGGATCCATGGGGACGGGGACGGGGACGGGTACGGCGAGGAGGTACGCTCCGCCGCCGCGCCTTCGGGAGATCCGCTGCCGCGCCACGGGGAGCTCCGCCGCCGCGCCCCCGAGATCCCGCCGCCGCCGGGGACGGGAGGTGCAGTGCGGTGGGGAGGGGAGGGGATGGGACGGGACGGGGACGGGTACGGCGAGGAGGTACGCTCCGCCGCCGCGCCTTCGGGAGATCCACTGCCGCGCCAGGGGGAGCTCCGCCGCCGCGCCCCAGAGATCCCGTCGTCGCCGGGGACGGGAGGGGAGGGGACGGGACGGGACGTGCGACGCAGGGAGGGGAGGGGAGGGGTCGGGGCCTCGGGGGTGCAGCGCGTGCGTGGTCGCCCGCGTCTCCTCGTCTTGCGAGTGGAGGCCGTGGCGTCCCGCGTCGTCCTGAGGAGGAGAGCGGCTTTGACTCGCGGGACTCGCGCGCGTGGGCTGTGATGGGTCCATGAATGATGTGTGGGGGATTAGGGGATGAGGTTTGATCCGGAGGAGCTGAGCCGTTGGATGGTGGGTGAGTGAGAGAAAGTTGATGTTTGCAGCAATTTGGGCCTTTGGATCGTGGGTGAGTGAGAGAAAGTGGATGTTTGCTGGTGCAATTAGTTGGGTGTACTTAGTTTGGTAATGACTGTTGGGGTGATTTGTTTGTGTGGCTTTAGGAAAGAATAAACTGGTGGATTTTATAGTGGTAGAGATATATATACAAGCACGTACACACAGGCAGCTCTATATATCTAGCTGGAGGGCCGGGGAGCTGGAGTTGGAAAGAGCTGAACCGAACTGAACTAATTAAAGAGCAAAGAGGATTGGATGGTAGTGGTCTGAAGTGAGCTATGGAGGAGGCAAAGCAGCCTCAAGGTCCGCCGTAGCTGGTGGACCATGACCGTCTTCTCCAGTTGTGGTTGTGGTCCATGATGCCACATGCCTGGCCCTCCATCTGAGGATCTGGAGCAGGACGGCGTTGGTGCAGATGGCCACGCTGAATCCGGCGAAGGTGGACAGGATGATGGCGATCACAGCTTGCATCGGCACCTGCAGGAGAATCGAAGAATTGAAGGTCGTCAGGGTGCAGAGGGCCATACATCACAGGCTTAGCAGAGAGGATCTTACATATCTGTAGAAGAGGTGGGTGAAGAGCACGATGAAGAGAAACTGCACGGCAGAGTAGATCCATACATATCTCCTGGACACCATCTTTGTCGTGGTTAGAGAGGAGAAAAGGCCGAGGACGCAGGCGAAGGGCAAGGAGATGGCCAGCGCTGCGGTGCCATGGTCACCGACCTGCATGTATCCAGTTGGGACTAGGGAGTTTCATATCGATCTGGTAAGCAGCAGCATATATCAGCTGTTCCAGCAGGTAATTTAAACGGAGAGAGAAGGGGCTAACCAGCAGCTGTTCGAGGAAGCAGAAGTAGGCGAGCATGCTGACGATCACGAGGATCGGCGTGCCGTGCCACATCCTGTATCTGCTGGTGTCGGTGGCCGTAGGATCGGCGGCATAGGCATCGGCTAGCTGCTGCTGCTGAGCACCCTGTAGAGCCTGAGCAATGGATGGAGGACGATGGTCATGGAGGCGGCGCAGGGTGACGGGGAGGTTGAGCACCTCCTTGCTGCAGACTTCGCAGGTGCCGTTGCCCTTGATGCTGAACCACTTGATGGCGCAGGCCCTGTGTGCCAGGGCCAGCTCCCCCTTGCAGCAGCACTCCAGCTTCAGCACCGCTTCCTCCGACAGCGCCACCATGCAGATGCGGCACACGGCCTCCTCCGCCGCAATGTCTTCGTCCGCCGCCGCTGCCGCCTCCTCCTCCTCCTCCTCTCCGGCAGCGGCGGTGACGCTTGTTGCCTCAGGGTCAGGAACAAGCCGGAACACTGGGATGTTTTCTTCGGCCACCACTCTCCTCGAACCCTTTGCGAGTTTGGACCGGCTGACGCTTGTAGGCACAGACTGCGAGCGGCATACCTGCTTCAGCTTCTCCTCATCCCCCCTCTCCTCTTTGGTGGTGTTACCCTTTGCGGCTGCGGCATCGTGATGAAGTTGATCAGTATAGTAGTCTGAGTTGGTGGACAGAGATGACGGCGCCCTGGCTATTCTGAAGCTCAAGATCTTGGAGAAGGACAGCGACCGGATGCCGAGATCGCCGTCGGCCTGGCTTTGAGCTTGAGCAGCTGGGGCAGCAACGGCTGCTGTTGATCTTAGGCTACGTGCTGGCAGTAGGCAGCTCGTCACCGAAAGTGGCTTCTTTTGGTCCTCTGCGGATAATGTGCTGCCGCCATGCGCGTCTTCCATGGGCACACAGGAGAAGGAAAGGAAGTTGATCGATGTTGCAGAGAAGGAAAGGAAGGAAGGAGTTGATGTTGCAGAGAAACAAGGAGGTTGTGTTGGATTGCTGCTGCTTGATTGCTTCCCTGCAGCTTAATTCCATGGCCGTTGGTTAACTGTGGAGTGTCACGCACGCGTTGCTGTTTGGTATAGCTACCGACGGCTAGTAACTGCTGAAGCTGATTGGAAGGTGAGGGGCTGAATGGTGAGGTGGGAACGGGAGAAACAACGAGCCACTGCAGCACATCAGTTCAGACTTTCAGAGGCAGTGTTTATTTTGACAGCGAGTTGGCACGCGACTGATGCGATGATTGACCTGCTAACTGAAACCACCACCTCACGAATTTCTGCCTGCCTTGGGAAATTCATTCGCAATACTATTGATCGAGATATATACAATCTTGATAAGTCTCTTGGAAGCATTAATTTTCCTCTATATTTTTTCCCACGCTACTGCTAGTCGTTTGGAGTACACGCGTTGTTGTGGCTTCGTGGCTATCTGTGTCTCACTTCCGCTCCACTACACAGCAGATCTCATATTTTTTTTCCTGTCGGTCGGATTTCACTTGTCACAATTTATTAAAGAGCGTCACTACGGGAAATCGTGCTTTTGCCGAGAGCTCTCTTTGGGCACTCGGTAAAGAAAGGGTTTGCCGAGAGCCGTCAAGAAAACTCTTGGCAAAACAAAAACCCTCGCGGAAAATATGGGTTTGCCGAGAGCTTTTCTTAGCCGTCGGCAAAATATGAGTTTGACGAGAGCTTTTTGGGCCCGGCTCTCGGCAAATAACTATTTTGTTGACGGTTTTCATTTGACCGACGGTAAAATATAGAAGGGACACTTGTGAAGCAACCCATAGCTATATTTATCTTTTATATCCTAAATATTTTCTACCCTCTGCATACAACATGTGGTGATACATGTTAAATTTTGGTACAATTTTGAATTTGTTTTCTATATTTAACTAATTAATTGCATTTCAAGCAATTTTTCGAGTCAAGTCAAATTAGAACTGCAACTGATTCAAATAGTAGAAGAAAATGAGTGGAAAAATGATATTATGTTATTTAGCCAAATTTGAGACCTTAGCCATAAAATCAAAAGAAATTTCGAACATCTTATCGTGGAAACACGATCAAAGACGCACGTTCGAAAGATTTTAAAATTGTAGAAAACGCAAATGAATTATGAAAATCATGAAATTTGTCAATATCTCATGATATCATACGAGAAGGCTATGGTAAAAAATTGAATGTGTTTCACATATTTTGTCATGTGCATTACTTACAAATCGAAACATGTCCAAAGAAGTTTCATAAACTTAAGAAGGAGGAGTCGGTTAGATTTGTAGCCAAAGTGACATTCAAATTGGAATTTGAATTCAAATTTTTTATACTCTCCACAAACAACACGTGGTACTTCATACTAAAATTTGGTAATTATTTATTTATTTATTGTATTTAACCAATTAAATGCAGTTGCGACATTTTTTTAATAATATCTTTGCCGAGAGTCGTTTATTGGACTCACGGCAAAACATCAATTGGGCCAAGCGGCCCATTATCAGGCTGGCCCACACCGCCCCTCGAGACCATCTCAACCCCGCCGTCGAACCCTACCTATATAATCGCTCCCCTCCCCTTCCCTCAGCCCCGCCACCCCTCCCTCCCCTGCCTCCCTCAGCCCTGCTCCCTCCCCTTCTTCCTCCCGCGCCGACCCTCCTTCCCCTACCTCACGTGCCCCCTTTCGCTCGCTGCCTCTCCTCTCCCCCCTCCACTCGTTGTCTCTCGGGCCGGCAGAGAGGAGCGGCGGAGGGGGCCGCTGAGCGTGCCGGATTTGGTAGCGGCGGCGGCAGGCAGTACGGGTTCCGACGGCGGGCGTGACCTCCTCTCCCTCCGGCGGCGAGATCCATGGCGGGCACAAGGAGATCCGGCGGGCTCGAGCTCCGTCCCGGCGGCCTCAAGCTCCGTCCTGGCCACCGTCAGGTAGCTTATCCCCCCGCTCTCTCTCTCTCTCTACTGTGGCATCTAGATCCGGCGGCGGTGGTGCTGGCAGCGGCGACAGTGGTGATGACCTGGTAGTGGTGGTGGTGGCGGGCGGCGGTGGTGGTGCAGGTGGATTTGGCTTTTTTTATTTTTTCAAAATTCTTTGCCGAGAGCCGTAGAGCACTGACGACAGATGTGTGCCGTGGGGGTGGGGGTGGCTCTCAGCAAACATCTGTTTGCCGGCTAGATTGTGCTGAGAGCGCTTTGCTGAGTGCTTTCTCTCGGCAAACGCTGTGCCGAGAGGAAAGAGGCTATGCCGTGAGCATCTGACTCACGACAGAGCCGTGGATTTCGGTAGTGCGTGCTCGATCTTCATCAACCAGAAATGATGTCGATATCCAACAAAGGCCAGCAACTCCTGTCTTATTACAAAATTTCTCCTATCTTATTACAAATTTCTCGGGTACGCGCCTAAATAAATTAAGCACGCCACGGCCACGTGGAGAATGATAAGCCATTGGGATACATTGAGATATAATAAGTCAATAACCGAGCTAAGCTCCACCTATCTCCTGACCCCGATATCTAACTATCATATTAGAAGAGTTGATAAGAAAAACAATAGTTTACCTTTACGGTACCATTTTTTACAAATTAATTATTCAGACAACCAATAACTCATGGGGACGGGATTGTGGGAGGGGAGGAGGAGTAGGATGAGGTGGGGGTGGCGATGGGATTTGGAGGGGAGGGGACAGCTGTATTGGAGGAGTTTGAGGATGGAAATTAGGGTTTGCAAGTATTTATACGATATAAGAAATGTGTTATCAGGCTGCCTATCGGGCCGGCAAAAATTGGGTCGTGCCTCGGGCCAGCACTATGGGCCGGAGTGGCGGCCTAGGCACCATCGACCTATCGTGTTGGGCCACCCCTAAGCACTATCGATCATGCTTAGTGCCGGGCTAGGGTCATGATTTTTAGGGTCGTGCCTTGTGCCGCTCATCGGGCCTGACCCATTTGGAATTATATAGGGATGCCCTCCAACAGAGGAGGCAAAGCGCGAGGCAATCTGCCTACGGTCATGCAAGGCATCCGCGCAGGGAGACGGCTGGCTGTGCATGGGAAAAGGATGGGGCGGCGCGCCCGTCGGGATGGAGGCCGTCGCTGGTGGTGTCCCGGCCCCGCCGTGCAGAAGAGGACGTGGAGGAGGCATAGTAAGGATGCGGAGTAGACCCGGCACGCTCGTCGGCATAGGAGGCGCGGGGAGGACTCGAGGCCGGGCGAGGAGCCGGCGGCCGCGTCTCCCTAGCTCCCACACCCACCACTCCTCCACTGCCTCCATGGCCTTCGCGCCACCGCACCCCTCCACCGCATCTGAGCCATCTCTCCTGTCACTCTGCCTCCCTCCTTCTCCGCGTGGCGCGCGGCGCTGCCCCTCCTTCCCTGTCACAGCCAGAGCAGGGGAGGCCAATCCACGGCCGTCGGCACGGGCCTGCTCTGCCGCGGGAGAAGGGGACGGTGGCCCCGAGTAGGAGCAGAGGAGGGGCCGCAGTGGGAGAAGGGGACGGTGGCGTGGGTCTACTCTGTCGCGGGAGAAGGGGAGGTCGGCCCGTCGAGAGGGATGCAGGAGGGAGACATAGGCGGCACCACTTCTCTATCCCCACGGTCGGCGCATCCGCCTTGTCCATGGCCGGTGGGCGAGGGCGCGGAGCAGCGGGCCAGCTGCGGCGGTTTGATGGAGGCAGCGACGGTGGAGGATGGCGAGCAGCATCTCCCTCTCCTCCGGGGGAGGAGGTGAGGCGCAGGCACGGGCTAGCCTCTCTCAGCGTGGGCAGCGGCAGAGGATTGCAAATGCGATTGCTCTGCCTCTGTTGGAGTTGGTGGGATGATAGGGGAAAAAACTTTGCCGTGCGCACGACAAACAAAAACTTTGTTGCGCGTCTTTTTCTCTACGGCACGACAAAGTTATTTTCCATGGATATATCCTCCTAAGTCCCAAATCCAATTGCCCCTCAAAAAGTTTTCTCCTCATCTTGAAATTTTTTCTACTCTGTACATATAACATGTCATGCTTCATGGTAAGATTTGGTAGAATTTTGTATTCATTGCTATATTTAACTAATTAATTGCATTTCAAGCCATTTTAATGAAGTTAAATTAGAATTACAAGTGATTTAAATAATAGAATAAAATGAGTGAAGAAATGATATTGTGACAGAACCGCCCAAAATAAATCCGGATTATCACTTAAGCCGGTCCACTTGGCTCATAAGCGATAACCAAGAGCTATTTTGTCGTCTCTGCCGGGTCATGCCCGGTAAATCACTTATACAGGATCGAGATATGCGCTAAGCCCACACGAAGGCGGGACCAGAGTACAAGATTACATTACAAAAAAGTTCACAAAGTTATATTATTACAAACCAGGTTTTCATACATAAAAGTAAACATGGTTCAGGGTTTAAACAGCAGAAAATAAACTAAACGCGGGATACACGTGGGAGGCCATCCACAATGTATCACTCCTCATCATCGTTCTCCCATTCAATTTCTCATCCATCTGGAATAGCACCAGGCCAGATGGGGTTACCTGAAAGCAACAAAGCAAGCAAGGCTGAGTATACTAATACTCAGCAAGACTGACTCGTCAAAAATAAAAGACACAGCTAGACATGCAAGGCTTTTTGGCTGGTGGGTTTGTTTTGTCAAAAGCAACTAAGAGTTGATCCTTACTTTCAAATTTTAGCTCAAGTTCTAGTATGTTAACCATTCTAGGTAAGCACCTAGCTAAACAAGCATGGTTGTACAAACAAGATTAATCAGACATCAATATTAATCCAAAATATTTCATAAATAAATATGGGGTAGCGAGTGGTCAAGCCGACTCAGATAACGGCGAGTGACCGACGATCGATCGATTTATATCCTTGCAAGGTAAACCCAAGATACATGGAAGAAGGTAGACCAAATGCAGGGTCTACCCCAACCAGGCGGTTCCCGTCATTCCCCAGATTAGGAAAAGATGCCACAGTCCTAAGTACAAGGTTTACTGGTACGCCCAAACATGGCACGTCCAGAATCATACTTGCACTACTGGTAGCGAACCGGGAGACGCATCTCAAGATTAGTAGCGATAAAATTCCCGCATTGGTTCATTAGGTACTAGGCTTACCGGTCCCATTCCCGACAAGCACTTGGTACGTTCAATAGCTTAGACCAGCACCATGCTACTCGGTCGAGACCGAACCCATTGCTCTTACCACATGAGCGAGTCAATTTATCCAACTTATGATTCCAACATAAGCATCCTATATCTCGCGAGCAATGAGTCATTACTCGACTTCTACCGTATCATTAGAGCATGGCACTAGCGTTCCTAACATATTAGTAAAAGAGCATAGGAGTCCTAAGGATCATGCATCTAGGTTTCAAACAACTCCTGAAACTTAAATGCACAAAGTAAAGCATAAGTACTGAAAAGTAAAGGTAGAGTGAGATTTTATCGAAAGATTATATGCATCCGGTGCTTGCCTTCCTCTGCCTCAACACTAGCCTTGGGGTCTTCTGGACTTTGGTCCAGGTCTTGCTGCCCACTAGCTTGATTTAGCTTTCCACTAGCGGATCCCTCCTCCTCCTGAGTAAGCGTGTACGTCCCGTCAGGAAGATCTACACATTTATGCACATGCATTAGTTATGGTGTGAAGGTGAGAGATTTTATCATTAACCCAACTCTTGTGAGCCATATTCATCTAAACATTATTATTTTCTCACAAAAATTATTAGGGTGGTGTGATGATGAACTAAACACTATTTTGATGGTGATTGTGTACATATTTAAACATAAGTAAATTAAATAACTTTATAAACAGCAAGGGGTGTGTTGAAAATTCAAAAACAGAAACATGACATGTTTTCACAATTTAACACCTTAATTGCCCTTTCTTTATTTAATTAATTAAAACAAGCCTTACAACCATAAATCCATATTAAATCAAAAACACTTCAAATGAGCCTAAGCTTTTGCACACAGCAACACATGCCTATTTTAAGCTCACAACCCAAAATCTAGCCTTAGATCATTTATATATTAATTTATATGTAAAAGATAAATTTCAGCCTAGTACATCACAATTAAATCATACAAAAAGATTTTCTAAGATTTTTAGTCTCAACTTTCTCCTACCAGCCATTTAGACCAAAACTACTCCTCTGGCCAAAGCATAGGTGCAGATTCAAATTATTTTTTCAAATTTTTAATTTAAACTCCTACACAAGCTTAAATACAAAACCTTTATCAAATAAAATCCTAAAATCACATCCACTCTACCAGAGGTACTACTTATCATGGCAAAGCCCTAGGGTGCACTTGTGCTTAAAGAAAACTTTATTAAAGGGGCTATAAAAAGCATCAAGTTTAATCTAGCATAAAGTTTACATAAATCATAATTAAAGATCTACACCTCAAACTCATATCAACTTTGGTCACAAATCTAAACATGCCATAAAGAGCAACATATCCAAAAATTCAACTTCATAGCATGTGTATATTTTAAACTACACTAAAAACACCTCAAACTGAGTTTGAATTTTTAAATCAAAATCTACACAGAAAAACCCTATACAACCTTTCTAGAAAAGGTAGAGTTCTTCACCAGGAAATCAACAAAATTAGATTTGCATTTTTCTGATTTTTCTACAATTTTCTACGGATTTTCTAAGTTGCAGCTGAAGGCCCTAAACACTTTTACAACCGGACCCTTGCCTGAAATTTCAGAATTATGAAGAGGCCCCTGCTTTACTCAAAACACCCTAACTAAATCGCAATCTTCACAGGTGAGCCCTCGCCGGCGCAGGGGATGGCTCCGGCGGCCGGAGGAGCGGCGGAGGGGTGCGGTGAGTGGCCGGCGAGCCCTAGGTGACCTACCCGAAGCTTGTGGAGGTGCTTGCCCGGCCAGAATTGACGCCGGGGACCCCCCTTGATGGAGCGCAGGGACTGCGCCCGCCTGAATGCGGCTCCCGGCGGCGGCGGCCGGAATTCCGGGTTGCGGTGACCGGGGTTTGCTTCAGGGCTTGAAGGGGAGGGAGAGGAGTGGAATGGAGCGACGCTTGTGAGTGGAGCCGGAGTTCGAAGTGCGGCGGCGGCGGGCAATGGTGGCGGCGGCGCTCTGCGAGGTCGGAGCGGCGACGTGCAGAAAGGAAATGACGACGGCGTGGCTGTGCTTATGTAGGGGAACGACGCGCACGACTAAGTCGAGGCGAAGCCACCTGCGCGTGCGCGGCCACTAGGCACATCGCATGCGCAGCACGTGCGCACAGGCGCGCGGCGCGTGGCCGGCTCGGCACCCGCGGTTTGTGTGGGCGCGGCGCACAGAGGACGACGAGGCGGAGGGCCCACGGTCACAGCGCGGTCCACAGCGAGGTCTCTGGGGTGACCGTATGCCGGAACAGGGTGTGCACGGCACGTGGCAGGCGCGGCTCCGAAACGTCCAGCGCGCGCTCTGGTTCAGAGGTGCGACGGCAACGTCGATTCTATTTCGTGATACAATTTTCGAAATTACGAAACTCCAAAAATTGTCAACATACTCGAAAATCTCCAAAAATAAAAGTTGTAGAGGAGCTATAGGCCTACAACTTTTACAAAAGGCGACCTATGTTTTGATCAACGGATTTGTGGGAAAATCGTGATGAAAAAGCAGGAAATCTCGGCCCCATTACACTGTGCACAGGAACTTCGTCTCAAATTTAAGCGGATTTGCACTCAAAATTGGAATGTCCGCCAATTATGAAAAATGTGTTCCCAGAAATAAGGAACAACTTTTGTATTGGCCGATTTTGAACTTCTATATTGAAATTTGGAGAACACGTAAGAAAACCGAATCAGCCTTTTGGAGCTCTAGGGGTTTGACCATGATTTGAGAGTTTGACCAAGGGTTTAAGTGCAAAAGTGTGCACAATCAAGCAAAACATGCTTAGGGACTAATTAATCTTAATTATCATGAGTAATTGAAGTACTTAACTGAAGTAACATCTGGGATGTTACAAACTACCCCCCTTAAAAGGAATCTCGTCCCGAGATTCGATAACAAGATTAGAGGAGACAAAGGTAGGGGAGAAGTGGTGTCGGATATGAGATGTACCCATCGTTGTCGGTGCTCTTTTTGACAGATTTGTTGTAGTCGTGACTTTAAGCATGCTCTTCTGAGCTTGGGTGCGAAGTCTTCTTGCGTCTTTTCTTCTTAGTTCGATTAGTCTTGTCCTGCGGAGGTTTCGGACACTTCTTGACAAAATGCCCAGGCTGTTTACAATTGTAGCAAAGGCGTGCACCGTGATCACGTGTTGTCGTACCAGCATTGTTGCTCTGCTTTTTAGCATGTGAAGGAAATTCGGTGCAGGTGATTTCCCACCCACTTAAATTCACCTCAGACAAAACTCGCTTGTGACTCTTACTTCTTCTTTCTTCCTCCCTAAGGTCCATAGGAAGTTGTGATGATGATAGGAGTGAATTTAGAAATTGTTGGTTGGAATCTTGGTTCTGTTGATTTTGAGCTTCATGATTCATCAATAAATTGAATAGATAGACTTGCTCCATAATAGATTCCGATATTGCTTGGGAGAGACTGTCGGATAGACTAGTTTGCGATAGCCCTTGATAACGATCATGGATGACATTTTGCACTAGTTGGCTTAACACCAAATTTTGGCCCTCCAAAATTTCCATGGTGTTGGCAAAGATATCCACCACATCCTGTGTTGGTGGAAGAGATGAGGACAACTCATTGGGTCGAAGATTTTCTGGATCTCCTTCGGTCGATTTCATGGTCCTGAAATTTCATGATGATTCGATCAGTTTCCCTAAGAGTACAAAAATCCCAGTATAGTAGCAATTGATAAGTAAGCATATCAATAGGTCGGAAAATTAGTGAACTCGATCCGAAGGGTTCATAGAGATTTGTTTAAAGAAGGAAAGACCGGTTGATTCAGGAATTTCAGAATGAGCTTGCTCACATGTTACTTAGTTGGTGTGTGTGGTGATATCATGCCTCACATTAATGGTACAATAATTTTAAACTTGAGGTGTGTTACACCCATGACATATGATTGCAAGGCCCATGTATATGGATGAGTCGTGCAACAATGAGATGGTGCACATGTTGATGCTCATGATGAAGTGCTTATAGTATGATGTACATGCATATGAGCATATGATGCATATGCATATGAACTTATGGTGCATATGCATAGTGAGAGATGCACATGATGTGTGCTTGATGTAGTGCACGCACGATGATGCATATGCTGATGAACGAGTGATGCATATGCTTATGAGGTATGGTGCTCATGATGCAATGTCAGCATGACTTGCTTCACCCATGAGGCTAGTCAAGGTAGAGAGGATAAACATAGAGTTGAGAAGTAATAGGTGCGGTGAGTCGCATTCTCACAAACCAAGATACCTAGCGCGCTCCTGGTGGTAATCACATGGCTGCAACACACATGATACCCTAGGTTTCGTCGCGGCACCTTCGTTTATGGAACAACAACATCACCAGCAAAAAGGGTGATAGAGTAGAAAGGTGGGAAACCGTCAGGACATATGCATGTTAGTTCATCCAATGTCTCAAATGCACATGTTGTGCAATGTATTTTCCATGCTCATGATTTATGTTGTTAGAGATGCAGCATATGCATGCTGGAATGACGCTCATTATGCATACCAACAGATTTTTGATGCCTTGTAACCATGTTCTCATTTATTTGTTTGTGAGCAAGCATAAGGATTTTTAGGTCAAGGGCTGAGAATTTATAGTGATCAATGTAGGGATATCGGTGCAAGGACGGTGGAGTAATCAATCCTTCATAGCCAGAGGATGTGGGTGAATTGTCTCTAAACTAATGAAAATGTGTAGAAGCAACAAGGAAGCATGAAGGAGTCTCGTTTGACTTGGCAGAGGAAATTGCTTCTCTCTTTTCGGTCAGCCCAGATAAGCAATACGGGGATTATTCAGTCAGGCAAAAATGTATCCATTTTTTGAACAATGTCGACTTTAACTCTGTACTACAAGCAGGGTGCTTCCAAAAATTCTCATATTTTACCAGAAGCTCAGTGAGGTTACGACGCACAAGTGTGATATTCAAAGGTCAGGGTGAAACTAACCATGAGGTGGTGGAGAAACTAATTTTTCATAGAGTTGCCAGCCCAAAAACACAAGTAAACTAGATTAAAATTTCCTCACGACTTTGCTGCAGAAGTTCACAGCTATCAAGTGATTACATGTAGTACCGAGTCTTTGGGTCATGCTCCCATCACCACATGGTGATAAAGTCACACTCGGTGTGCGAGAGCATAATCAAGTGGAGTTAGCCTATTATATAATTAACCATTTCGAAATGGATGTAATAGCCAACTTTATATCAAGTTATTCTTCCTCTATGATAGGCGGTTAGGTCATGGTGATTCAGAGGTTCTACTCCAAATTCTTCCAAGAATTCTACTCAACCTTGGGTAGAGCATTTACAAGTCCCTGTGGTGGGGCTGCTACTACTGTTGATTTAAAAGAATTTTGACGCAACATAACTGCTGGGGCAGCAAGAGAGCTTTCATTGGTGTCATGTTCAGTGGTGGTGGCGGCGGCGGATCGATGCCACTTGTATCACCAAAACCACCAGGAGTGTTGCGTGTCATTCCTACCATCTGAGAGCATGAGCTTTCATTAAACACATATTTTTAATCTTGTTTATACAAAGGTAAACAAGTAGCATATGTACGATGAAAACTCAAACTGCAGAAATTTCAGATTCGGAACAGCCACACTATTCTCAAGTTATATACTAATAACCTTCAGCTCAAAAATCCAACCTTGCTCAACTTTGGTCAGTAAGAGCGTAGGTTCATGTGCTACCACATTTGTATTCAACACGGAGCCAAAAGCTAAGGTTTCATGCCCGAAAATTTCAGTTACCGCAGTTCTATTTTGCTTGTTTTCAGCAGGCCGAGAGTCACGAAGAAGTTCATAACTCTCGGTATAGAAATGATATGGTGTTGAAAGTTTACGAGCATACATAAAGGAAGATTTCTAGCAACTATGGTATTCAAAGGTTGAGCTAGAACAATTTGGAACATGGTCAAAACGATCAAAGTTCAACCTGTTGTAGCTCAGGAATTCAGCAGAATAGCACTTCACTAAAAAGAGCATAACTTGAGATTTACAAAACCTATGATCATGAACTTTTGACAGCAGCAACTAGACTATAAAAAGAGCGTTTTTGGTAATCAAAGGTCGAACCAGATCAGATTGAAAAAGGGTCTAACAGATCCATTTTCATAGTGCTCTTGCCCAGAAATTTTCAGCAGGACATAGCTTCACAAAAAAAAATCATATCTCAAAAATTAAGAACCCTATGACCATGAGATTTTGACAGCACAAAATAGACTATATAAGGAACATTTTTGGTATAGATTGTCTGTGCAAAATCTGTTTGGAACTATATTTAAAAATTTGAGTTTTCAGCCTAACTCTGGATTTTGACAGCATTTCAGCATGATCTTGCCTAGCAACTTTGATCCTAACTTCAGTTTTAAGCATCCTAAAATCATGAAAAATTCAGAGAGCAATCTTAACTAGGTGATGAACAATTTCCCTAAAGAGCACCTAGCCAGAAATTTTCTAGATAATCCTTAGAAAAATTTGGACAGCATCTAGTTACAATCTTTGCTTAACACCACTTCAAAGCATCAAGCTAGCATGATTGGTCCTTAAGAAACACAAATTAAATAGAGACCAAGTAACACATGATTTAAGTTCAGTTTTGGTTTGATAACTTTTACATGATGCAAAAAGCATCCTAAACTTCCTCACAAAGCTTTTAAGCTCAAAAACGAAGTTAGTGCCGGTGGCAAGGCATACATATACGTCTCTCCCTATAATAACTAGTCGGAAGATATTCGTTTCTTAAATTACCGTTCCTAACAACCGTGGTTAGTGTACCTGTAGAAAATCACAGATATTCAAGACCTTTTGTGCCAGTACTCACAAAGCGTCCACATTCATTACCGTTCACTTATAGAAACGGTATCCATGCGTAAAGCCGCTGCATGGATAGCGTCCTATTTAAGACTCTGACGCGACATGAGTGCCCATTGGAATAGGCCTCACTCATCCCTTACGGACTTTCCCGTGGTACCATCACGTATGGCAAAACGTGACGAGACACAGACGCGACGTGGCACCCATTGGAATAGGTCCCACTAGTCCCTCACAGGACTTCCCTGTGGTACCACCACGTATGGCAAAACGTGATGAACTAGTATGGTTGTGCATGAATGTAAGTTTTGACAGGAATAAAATGTGCTGGAAGTCAGATTAAATACACCATAGAGTACTAGCCACCTGAAAGAACCCAAAAATTCCCTCTAGGGCCTCTCGCACTAGATTAGACCTTAACGTCCTACTCACTTAGCAAGATTATTAATCTTGGCAATTTTATTCCAAAAACAGGTTTGTTAAGGTACTTTTAATTACTCTGGTGCATAATCTCACTTTGGTACCAGCTGTGACAGAACTGCCTAAAATAAATCCGGATTATCACTTAAGCCGGTCCACTTGGCTCATAAGCGATAACCAAGAGCTATTTTGTCGTCTCTGCCGGGTCATGCCCGGTAAATCACTTATACAGGATCGAGATATGCGCTAAGCCCACACGAAGGCGGGACTAGAGTACAAGATTACATTACAAAAAAAGTTCACAAAGTTATATTATTACAAACCAGGTTTTCATACATAAAAGTAAACATGGTTCAGGGTTTAAACAGCGGAAAATAAACTGAACGCGGGATACACGTGGGAGGCCATCCACAATGTATCACTCCTCATCATCGTTCTCCCATTCAATTTTCCATCCATCTGGAATAGCACCAGGCCAGATGGGGTTACCTGAATGCAACAAAATAAGCAAGGCTGAGTATACTAATACTCAGCAAGACTGACCCGTCAAAAATAAAAGACACAGCTAGACATGCAAGGCTTTTTGGCTGGTGGGTTTGTTTTGCCAAAAGCAACTAAGAGTTGATCCTTACTTTCAAATTTTAGCTCAAGTTCTAGTATGTTAACCATTCTAGGTAAGCACCTAGCTAAACAAGCATGGTTGTACAAACAAGATTAATCAGACATCAATATTAATCCAAAATGTTTCATAAATAAACATGGGGTAGCCAGTGGTCAAGCCGACTCAGATAACGGCGAGTGACCGACGATCGATCGATTTATATCCTTGCAAGGTAAACCCAAGATACACGGAAGAAGGTAGACCAAATGCAGGGTCTACCCCAACCAGGCGGTTCCCGTCATTCCCCAGATTAGGAAAAGATGCCACAGTCCTAAGTACAAGGTTTACTGGTACGCCCAAACATGGCACGTTCAGAATCACACTTGCACTACCGGTAGCGAACCGGGAGACGCATCTCAAGATTAGTAGCGATAAAATTCCCGCACTGGTTCATTAGGTACTAGGCTTACCGGTCCCATTCCCGACAAGCACTTGGTACGTTCAATAGCTTAGACCAGCACCATGCTACTCGGTCGAGACCGAACCCATTGCTCTTACCACATGAGCGAGTCAATTTATCCAACTTATGATTCCAACATAAGCATCCTATATCTCGCGAGCAATGAGTCATTACTCGACTTCTACCGTATCATTAGAGCATGGCACTAGCGTTCCTAACATATTAGTAAAAGAGCATAGGAGTCCTAAGGATCATGCATCTAGGTTTCAAACAACTCCTGAAACTTAAATGCACAAAGTAAAGCATAAGTACTGAAAAGTAAAGGTAGAGTGAGATTTTATCGAAAGATTATATGCATCCGGTGCTTGCCTTCCTCTGCCTCAACACTAGCCTTGGGGTCTTCTGGACTTTGGTCCAGGTCTTGCTGCCCACTAGCTTGATTTAGCTTTCCACTAGCGGATCCCTCCTCCTCCTGAGTAAGCGTGTACGTCCCGTCGGGAAGATCTACACGTTTATGCACATGCATTAGTTATGGTGTGAAGGTGAGAGATTTTATCATTAACCCAACTCTTGTGAGCCATATTCATCTAAACATTATTATTTTCTCACAAAAATTATTAGGGTGGTGTGATGATGAACTAAACACTATTTTGATGGTGACTGTGTACATATTTAAACATAAGTAAATTAAATAACTTTATAAACAGCAAGGGGTGTGTTGAAAATTCAAAAACAGAAACATGACATGTTTTCACAATTTAACACCTTAATTACCCTTTCTTTATTTAATTAATTAAAACAAGCCTTACAACCATAAATTCATATTAAATAATAAACACTTCAAATGAGCCTAAGCTTTTGCACACAGCAACACATGCCTATTTTAAGCTCACAGCCCAAAATCTAGCTTAAGATCATTTATATATTAATTTATATGTAAAAGATAAATTTCAGCCTAGTACATCACAATTAAATCATACAAAAAGATTTTCTAAGATTTTTAGTCTCAACTTTCTCCTACCAGCCATTTAGACCAAAACTACTCCTCTGGCCAAAGCATAGGTGTAGATTCAAATTATTTTTTCAAATTTTTAATTTAAACTCCTACACAAGCTTAAATACAAAACCTTTATCAAATAAAATCCTAAAATCACATCTACTCTACCAGAGGTACTACTTATCATGGCAAAGCCCTAGGGTGCACTTGTGCTTAAAGAAAACTTTATTAAAGGGGCTATAAAAAGCATCAAGATTAATCTAGCATAAAGTTTACATAAATCATAATTAAAGATCTACACCTCAAACTCATATCAACTTTGGTCACAAATCTAAACATGCCATAAAGAGCAACATATCCAAAAATTCAACTCCATAGCATGTGTATATTTTAAACTACACTAAAAACACCTCAAACTGAGTTTGAATTTTTAAATCAAAATCTACACAGAAAAATCCTATACAACCTTTCTAGAAAAGGTAGAGTTCTTCACCAGGAAATCAAAAAAATTGGATTTGCATTTTTCCAATTTTTCTACAATTTTCTATGGATTTTCTAAGTTGCAGCCGAAGGCCCTAAACACTTTTACAACCGGACCCTTGCCTGAAATTTCAGAATTACGAAGAGGCCCCTGCTTTACTCAAAACACCCTAACTAAATCGCAATCTTCACAGGTGAGCCCTCGCCGGTGCAGGGGATGGCTCCGGCAGCCGGAGGAGCGGCGGAGGGGTGCGGTGAGTGGCCGGCGAGCCCTAGGTGACCTACCCGAAGCTTGTGGAGGTGCTTGCCCGGCCAGAATTGACGCCGGGGACCCCCCTCGATGGAGCGCAGGGACTGCGCCCGCCTGAATGCGGCTCCCGGCGGCGGCGGCCGGAATTCCGGGTTGCGGTGACCGGGGTTTGCTTCAAGGCTTGAAGGGGAGGGAGAGGAGTGGAATAGAGCGGCGCTTGTGAGTGGAGCCGGAGTTCGAAGTGCGGCGGCAGCGGGCAATGGTGGCGGCGGCGCTCTGCGAGGTCGGAGCGGCGGCATGCAGAAAGGAAACGACGACGGCGTGGCTGTGCTTATGTAGGGGAACGACGCGCACGACTAAGTCGAGGCGAAGCCACCTGCGCGTGCGCGGCCACTTGGCACATCGCATGCGCAGCACGCACGCACGGGCGCGCGGCGCGTGGCCGGCTCGGCACCCACGGTTTGTGTGGGCGCGGCGCACAGGGGACGACGAGGCGAAGGGCCCACGGTCACGACGCGGTCCACAGCGAGGTCTTCGGGGTGACCGTACGCCGGAACAGGGTGTGCACGGCACGTGGCAGGCGGGGCTCCGAAACGTCCAGCGCGCGCTCTGGTTCAGAGGTGCGACGGCAACGTCGATTCTATTTCGTGATACAGTTTTCGAAATTACGAAACTCCAAAAAGTGTCAACATACTCGAAAATCTCCAAAAATAAAAGTTGTAGAGGAGCTATAGGCCTACAACTTTTACAAAAGGCGACCTATGTTTTGATCAACGGATTTGTGGGAAAATCGTGATGAAAAAGCAGGAAATCTCGGCCCCATTACACTGTGCGCAGGAACTTCGTCTCAAATTTAAGCGGCTTTGCACTCAAAATTGGAATGTCCACCAGTTATGAAAAATGTGTTCCCAGAAATAAGGAACAACTTTTGTATTGGCCGATTTTGAACTTCTATATTAAAATTTGAAGAACACGTAAGAAAACCGAATCCGCCTTTTGGAGCTCTAGGGGTTTGACCATGATTTGAGAGTTTGACCAAGGGTTTAAGTGCAAAAGTGTGCACAATCAAGCGAAACATGCTTAGGGACTAATTAATCTTAATTATCATGAGTAATTGAAGTACTTAACTGAAGTAACATCAGGGATGTTACAGATATTCATGTTATTTAGCCCAATTTGAGTTCTTACACCTGAAACGAAAAGAAAATTTTAACATCTTATCCAGGAAACACGATCTCACATTTGCATCCGAATGGTTTTAAAATTTAAAAAAACAAAATCAGAGGATTTGTCAATATCTTAGATTTGTAGGTGGTGTGACATTCAAATTGAGTTTTGACTTGAAAACTTTTTCTATAAATAATAGACCACAAAACTTTTTCTGTAAATAATAGACCACATAACTTTTTCGAAAATTTCTCAAACTTGTTTGATAATTTTTATGAGTTAAGCATAATTATTAAAAATACTTTGTCGTGCGCCGTCGCATGTCAACAAAAACTTTGTCGTGCATCTATTTTAAAGCGCACGACGAATAATTGGGCCAACCGACTCATTTGGCCTGTCGCCCCCACCCCAACCCTACTATATAAACTTGCATCCCCCTCCCTCCCCCTGCACCCACCCTGCCGCCGCCGGCCGCCCCCCTCTCCCCTGTCTCCTCCTCCTCCATCCCACCCGGTGCCTCCTCCTTCCATGGTGCGGCGGCCCGACCTCCTTCTTCCCACGCCTCGGCGGACGCATGAGCCCGGTAGACGGCGGACGCCCACCTCTCCCTCAGCGCACGGGGTGAAGACGAACCACCCGCAGCGCTGCCGCCAGATCGAGCCCTCCCTGCTCCATCTCTCTCCGGCGGACCTACGATGCGCGACCTCCTCTTCATGTCGTCGGCGGCGGCCCCCTCCTCTCCGGCTGGCGCTCCCTCCTTGGCGCCCTAGTTCTCCCTCGCGGTGCGGGCGGCAGGCGCGACATCTCGAGGAGTGGCGGGCTTGTCGAGGAAGCGGCCACCAGCGCGCGGGAGCTGCCAGGCGCGCGAACGGCCGCGGGCCTCGCCGTCCACGATGAGGGATCCACCGTCGTTGACCTCAGCTTTCTCCATCACCTGCCTCCTCGACGCCGCCGCGCCTACCGCCAGATACAGTTTTCTCCCTCCCTCCCTCTCTCCTCCTCTCTCTCATCTCATTCCCTCTCCCTGTATTTTTCCACAGGTGGCGGCGGCGGCCGTGGTGGTGGGGCGGCCTCCTTCCCCGGCAGCGTGGCATGGCAGCCGGCGGTGGGCCAGAGCACGGCAGACACGGATGGTGGCGTCGTGGCTCTCTCCTCGGCCTCCCTGTCTTGGAGATGTGGTCGCGGCGGCGGGGGATGTGGTTGCAGCGGGCGCAGCAGCGGCAGTGGATGTGGTGGCGGGCTGGCAGATGAGTTGGAGATTTTTTTATTATTTTGTGAAATGTTTGCCGTGCGTCGGTTTTGGCGCACGACAAAGGGTTTGCTGTGCGCCCCAATAAACGGCACACGGCAAAGTCCCGTTTGCCGTGCAAAATGTTGCCGAGGGGTCTTTGTCTAACCTTTGGCTTGTGCCGCCGGCGCACGGCAAACTCTCTAGTTCCGGTAGCGCATGCTGGGCTCGGATCTGGGCTTGGATGTGGTCCTAGCCGTCCACGCACGTGTCGCACTAGGCAGGCACTCGTAGCCCCGCGTTCGTGTCCACTCCGATGTCCCTGGGCCTTCCTTGCCGCCGCCGCCGCCTCCTCCCCCCTCGACGTCCTCCTCTAGGGTTTGGTTATGGCGTCACCCTCTTCCGCACCGCTCCTCCCCTGCGCACGGGTGGTGGAGGCTACATCGGCCGCCTTCCCCATTGTGCTTCGATCCGCCGCTTGCCATGGCGGCGCGGGGGTTAATTTGGTGGCAGCTTCGATCAAACACTGGTGCGATTCCTTTTTTTTCCGCTCCTCTCCCGCACACCGAATCTAGCGTGCCCACATGGCCACATGTAGCCCGGTCAGTCCCTTTTAATTTGCATCCTGCAGCAAGAATGTTGCCGGCGGACGATCCCTGCTTACTCCCGCGTACTGCTCATGATTGGGGTTGTTGGAGGCTTGGACCCGCATCGGGCCGGCAAGGATCGTTGCGGCTTAGGGCTCGCGACTCGATCGGCGCCGGCACGGGAGGTCAGGAATGCCGAGGGGAAGAAGCAAGCGCGCGGGCTCATAGAAGGCTCGCTGCATCCTGCTGCATCCCCAAACAATTTTTTTTTTTGGAATACGCATGAGAGCTGTGTATCTTTGTATTAAGAAGAAAGTTAAATGTTTACAATGCGGGTCAACCGGGCACACGCACACGCACACGGGATCTTACACTAAAGAGGGACTATACGGCTAACAAAGACAACCGACAAGAGGAGGGGGGAGGAACAACTAGACTACCCCAATTACAAACGTCGCCGGTGATGGGCAGCCCAGAGCTGCCATCCACCTGGCTCCGGCCAGAACCCAAGCTTCGCCTTCTTGCAAGATGAGATGGGTCAGTTCGCTGGTGTTGCGCTCCTGTCGGTCCTCGAAAGTTCTAGCGTTCCTTTCCTTCTAGATGGTCCAGATTCCTAGCATGAACACTGAATCGATACCCTTTTGCTTCAGGGGATTGTAGTTGCTCCTCAGCTGCAGCCACCAAGCCAGCAACCCTGTAGTCTGCTGCGGCGGCATGGGCACCTGCACGACCGAAAGGACAGAGTGCCAAACCTGCCTCGTATAGCTGCACTCAATGAACAGGTGATCCACCGTCTCCCATTACCGATCACAAAGTGGACATTTGGCTGGGTCCTGAAGTCCATACCTGTGTCGCCTGTCAGCTGTCCTAAGACGCTCTTTCACTGCCAAGCAAGTGAAGAACTTCACTTTCAGTGGTGCCCAAGCCTTCCAGATCGGCTTAGCCGCAGTGAAACGAATGGACCCTTCAAAGAACTTGCGGTACGCCGACCGCGCAGTGTAAGTGGCCGAAGGAGACCATCTCCAAGTGATAGTGTCTTCACTTGCCGGCCGCAGCTGGACCCCTTGTAGGATGCGCCAGAGCTGAATGTACTGGTGTAGGGCCTCCACCGTCAAGTCGTCAACTGCCCCGTGATGTCCTTGATCCATTGCTGATTTTGTGTAGCAGCAGCAACCGTTCGGCGAAAGCGGATCCTTGGGCGGATGATGTTACACAACTCCTGGGCAATGACACATTGACACATGGGGAGTTCGCTCCATTCCAGCGGTCGAGCCAGAAGAGCGCCAGGTTTCCGTCTCCCAGAGACAGATAGAAGATTGGAAAAGCTGCTGGACTGTAGAATCAGCGCCGAAGTCCAGCTCCAGGCTCCTCCACGGCCTAGTGCAGTCTGTGCGCTTGAACCAGAGCTAGCGTAGGCGCAACGCAAACGCTGCGTACCTGAGATCGGGTACGCCCAGCCCACCAAATTCCGGCGGCCTACAGAATGCCGGCCGTGCGACGAGGCACTGGCCGCCCGTGGCCTTCTCTTTCCCGGCCCAAAGAAAACCTCTTCTCCTCTTGTCAATCTCCTTAAACACCCAGTCAGGGATCTTGATCGCTATCATCGCGTGGGTGCATTTGGAGGACATCACTGACTTGACCATGGTAAGTCTGCCCGCTTTGTTCATCAACCTCGCCTTCCAGGTTGGTATTGTTGCACTCACTTTGTCGACGAGAGGTTGCAGGTGTGCCTTCCTCAGTCGTGTAATGGAGAACGGCAACCCCAAGTACTGTACTGGGAAATCAGAAATCTGCGCCGGGAAGTTCTCCCTTACCAGCTGAACCTGTTCTTCGTTGCACGCTATGGGTGCGATTAGACTCTTCTGTAGGTTGACCTTGAGCCCGGAGCAGTTACCAAAGAAATCGATAATCTCCCTAGCGGCGACCAGGTCCTGCACCGTAGGCGTGATGAACAGCACTACATCGTCGGCGTAAATGGAGCAGTGGTGGTGAATTGCTGGGTCCGCCGGCGGCCTGAGCACTCCTTGCTGCGAGGCGTGTAGCAGCAGCCGGTTGTGCACCTCCATCAGGATGATGAAGAGCATAGGCGCTAGAGGATCGCCCTGCTGAAGGCCTCTTGCATTCCAGATGACTCTTCCCGGTTCACCATTCAACAGAACTCGGGTTGATGCGGTGGAGACGAGCATGGAGATCCAGTCTCTCCAGCGCGACCCGAAGCCAAAACCTCGAAGCACATGTAAGAGAAACGGCCAGCCCACCGTGTCGAACGCTTTAGATATGTCCAGCTTGACGAGGAGCGACGGTTTGCGTTTTCGGTGTAGGGTTTTGGCTGCCGACTCCACAAACTTGAAGTTGTCGTGAATGGTCCGCTTCTGGATGAAGGCACTTTGGTTGACATCGATCAGATGCATGAGTTCAGGAGCTAGCCTGTTGGCTAGCAGCTTGGCTGCAATTTTGGCGAAGCTATGTATTAAGCTGATTGGTCGGTAGTCCCCTGGCCTCTTTGGCTCATTCCCTTTGTGTAGGAGTGTGATGAGTGCTCCATTTAGCCGATGCAGCTGTCCACGATTGGTCATGTAAAGCGCATTGAAGGCTGCCATGACTTCATTCTTAATGATCGGCCATGCCGATATGTAGAACTCAGTCGTGAAGCCGTCCGGGCCGGGCTCCTTTTCCTTTGGTAGGGACTTGATGGTTTCCCAAACCTCCTTCTCTGAGAAAGGCGCATCCAGGCGCTCTAGGTTGATCGCCTGAATGCCAATTGCCAACATATCGACGGACTCACTTAGTTGAGCTGCAGTGCCCAGGATGCCGAGGAAATGTTGATGGAGCAGGTGCTCCTTGTCCTCGTGCCCGAACACCATCCCCTGGGCGCCCTGCAGGCTAGTGATGTGCTTTTTCTTGGTGCATCCCCAAACAATGCCCCATCCTCAACGCCATGGCCGTCTTCTATATGGTACGTGCGCCCATCTTCTGTCTTAAATCTCTCACTGAATTGGTGTGTTGCAAAAGTTCTCCAATTGCTCAAGCTGATCCAGCATTTTATTATGTTATTGTGGTGTCCATTGATTGTTTACTTATCATCAGCAAATGGGTCCTAGGCTCGTAGCTGTCAATTCCCAGTGCTCACGTCTTCCAACACTACTGTTTCTGCCTCTGCTCTTACTCCTCAAAACCCTCTTCATTTTTTTCACCCTTAAAAATCTACTGATTTCATAACCCCTACATGCTAACATTTCTTGTATCTCTGTGAATGCATTCTCTGGTTAAGCAAGTATTAGCTGTGTGATATGTTCCCATCTTTTTTACAGTATCCTCTTGTTATCATTGTTATTGTTCCACACAAATGTTTGCCAGTTGCTAGCTCTCATAGAAATCAAGTCTAAGAATTTTAGCTGTTGCATCTTGCATGTTAGCTGCTTGAATGTAATCAAACCTTATTACCCTCTTTTATGGGTGAAATTGAGAGGATCAATGCTTTGCAACTTACGAACCATATTGAATATCTACCAACTTTTAGGTTCATTTTCATGCTTCAGTTCAAAAAGGAAAATTATATGTCGAAATCATGTATTCGTGCACTCCAGAAGCTTCACAACGTTTCATGTCACCTCTTTTTTTACACAAACAGGCTAGAGAACTACTGTGTCGTTGTATATATTAGATAGTTTTTTTTATAAACACACAAAACAATACACTTTCAACAGCGATGTAAAACATAATGCAGACAAACGCGTATGCACACCAATGGAAACCATTTTGCCAAATACTTCTTTTGCACTTGCAGATTTGCCATAGTGTATTTATGTTCTAAATTGCAAATAGAAACATAACAAGATTACCTTGCACCGTGTTTTACCACACCTCTCAAATTAATTAGTTGACTGACCTACCCTTTTCAAGTGTGTCGGCCTATAGGGTTGCTTGTTTTTTTCAAGTGTGTCGGCCTATAGGGTTGCTTGTTTTTAAGTTGGATCAAATATTTGCATTTCAGTCAACTTTGCTCATGTTGACTATTTCTCCTGTTTGCTCTTGCACAAACTGATGGAGAGAATATGATCAATGTGATGATGGTTTTAATTATGAAAAATAACATGACACCGAGCCTGCTTGGTCCTTTTGTACAGGTAATAAAAAATGTTTTCCTTCAGTCAAATATAACCATGCCTTATGTGTCATTCTGAGGTTCTTTATACAGCAATCTGGTGGGTCTATACTCTGTACCATGTATATATTTGGTTGCCTGTTATTATGTCTCTCTGTTCATTTCCTTTATCTATCTGGTGGTCCTTACATGTTACATGTATGTTCATCAGACTTTTAGTAGACTGATGTGATCTTGATTATTCTTATCCTCTTTATCTTTTTCCAAAAAAAGATCAGCTATAGTCTTAGTCAAATTCTGCAGAGTGTTACAACTAGGTTTCAAGTAGTTCATGATTGGTTACAGGTTTCTTAGATAGTAATCCTACGATAGTTTTGGTGATCTCGCTTGAATGGATGCATGGTACTTGATCCTAATCTTTCTTTAAAGACCGAATCCTGCCTCCAAGCTCGGGTCAGAGATTGGGCCATGTTGCCCCTTTTGCCCACCGTCCGATTCTGTGCCAGCTTGATCGAGCCGTCCGATAGGTCCTTGCGAGCTCTATTTTCAGGAGCCTTCCTGCAGAGTCCCGACACCTCACGGTCTCATCCTTGCTGGGGCCGCCGCCTCGTTCCCTATCTCGAGCAGCCTCCACTGCTCGTATGTCCGCGTTACCGGCGTCCCTTACTGCGGCCGTCGCCTCCCTCTCCACCTGATGTAACCTCCTCCTGCCACCGGCGGCTTCCGCCTACTCCGGACACTGGGCCTCGAGGATAGCTCATGACGCCGTCCGCTTGCCGTGCCTCCCGTCAGCCTTCTTCCGCACCATTCACTGATTACCATGCTGACCATGCATGGACTTCGTCAGCCCCAGTTCCCTCCGCGGCACCTGCTATGAGAAAGCTGACATGCTGCCCGAGCTCGACTCAGCATGCATGAGACCAGCAGCGCATGGCGGCCTTTGTTTGCTTCAGCAGAGATCCCGTTATAGAAGAAGGTGCTGATGCATGCTTTGTATCAGTAAACATGTTTCGTTTTAAAAAAAAAAGTATCAGTAAACATGCTATTACACGGCAGGTCAACAAGCAAAAGTAGTAATGTGTAAAGAATGACGTCTCCTTTCATAGCTGATGCAAATGTTTCTCAGGTAAGAAGTAAACCAACTATGTAGTTGCAATTTTTTCCTGATGTAAAGGTTAAAATGATACAGTTTTCAATTTGTCTCATCTCAAGTCAAGCGACTGATCAGTATTTTGAGGTGCCAATTTAAGTTATTTTTTCAGATTATAATTACATAGAATCTTTCTTTGTGAAGAAGACTCAACCTTAGTGGCCAGACTCAACCTTTTACAGTTTTGCTTGGTATCATTATAACGAATAAAAGTTTAAATCTTAGTGGCCAACTATTTATAAAACAATAAATTTCAATGGCAATAAGTCCACGTTTCTGAACATGCAATGAACATTCTACATTCCTTCTACTTATATACTCAAATTTCAAACTGAATGTATCCTAATTTAGAAGTTTGCGATTTCTCTACCTTTGAATTTTCAGGTTTCACATCCTTTAGATTCTACAATCAAGCGACACTGACCCAATACTGGCGCGGTTTTGCCGTGCCAAGATTTCTAGTCCAACTTATTTTGCAACCCTTTAGCACGATCTATATAGGGTAATGATCGAAGTTTACTTAGATACAGAAAAAATTGTTTGAGTCATTTTCATTTAGCATTTACATGTGTTCTGTTGAATGTTGATATCTCTCTGTAGTTCAGCACAGCATTAAGCTTATCGGAGAATCTATATGCCAACATGTATCGATGTCCTTGGTTTGGTTTACCTTGTTATATTATTCTGATGAATCTGGTGGTTGCTTTGGTTAATAAGCTATTTTGCAGTTTCAATGCACTTGACATCCAGATGTCAAATCTCATTTCCTGATGTTGAGAGCACAACATGGTTTCAGACATTCTCCAATTCTCTTCACTGCTGTGAAAACAAGCCGGCCAGATGTACTAGAGAATGTATACCTACTTACCTAGGGATCAATGCCCTGCTGGGCCGCTGTGGTGCCCTAGCTAAAGGTCAACAGCTCAACATCATGGCCTTCAGTAAAAAATTATTGAATGAATCAACCACTAACCCTAAGCATCCACCACGTAGTTCCCAAATCGTCCCTCTAATCCCAGTGCCCTCCGCTCTTTTCCATAATATCTCACTTCTTTCCTCTCCACTAAGCAAATTGGCAGCAGCTTGATCTTCCTCTCCTCCAAGCTAAGCCCGCCAACTCCTCCTCCCTTCTCTCTAAACTGAAGCACCCAAACCCAATCGGCAGCTATCTAGCTAGCAGCTCTCTCCCTCCTTCCAACGTGAGCTCCACATCCACCAAAGCCAAGCAATTCCTGCTCCTTATTGCTCAGCTCCACATCGATCTCTTCCGTACTACTCCGTACTCTGGCCGTTCGAGGAAAACAGGCAGCTCGAGCCGCTCCTCTTCCACAAAAGATGTCTCTCCGCCTGCAAGAGTGCCGCCATGGCAGCTAGAGATGAAAATTTTGCTTGCGGACGCGGATATCCGCGGATACTCAATCCGACAGGTAAGGGTATGGGTAAGAAATTTCACTGCGGGCACGGATACGGGCGAGAAATTTCGCCCGCGGACAGCTAGCGGGCACAGTCCTTCACCCGCGGATAATATCCGCTACCTGTTTAGATACGAAAGTCAATCAAAATATGGTCCAAATCCAGCAGAAACCATATCGCGGGGCGCCCTACTACCTCATCCTATTGCCGCCGTCCCACTCTCTCGTTTGACCTCTAATTTCTCTCTCTTGTCCTCTATGTCTTTCTAGAGCTCGAACTCCATCATCTACGCGTAGAGAGTCTAATTGTGTGTGTGGTTGGACATTTATTTTATCATTGTGTATTTGGGTTGTAATAATTAATTATCTTGTGTGACAAGTTTATACAATGAGACCTTATATTGCATTATGGCTATTAAATTGTTGTTGTTCTTGTTGAAATGAACATGTTGATACGTTATTTCTTGACAGGTACGGGTAAACCCGATATCCGTGGATATCCGTCGGGCGCGGATACGGATAATATTTTCTACCCGCGGGCAGGTTTGCGGGCGGGTAAAAGAGGGCAGCGCCGATATGCTCGCGGGCGGGTAAATGCCTTACCTGCACTTACCCGACCCACTGCCATATTGGTAGCATGAGCACCTCTGTGCCGGTTTCACCTGTAGATGGCGGCAGGAATGCTAACTGCCGTTCACAGTGGCGGCAGGGACCAGCTGCCGCTTCCAACGACGGTTGGAGGTTATTTTTGCAAATTTTTGAATCGGGTATTTATTTTTGAAAAATAAAAAAAAATCACACCGAGATCTGCCTCGCCGGCAGCATATGCCCCCTGGGCCGTCTGCGCTAGAGTTCGTAGGTCTTCGTGGATCGACCCTTGCTGGCGCCTCAGGCCGGCCGTCCGGGCACTTCTTCACTAGCTAGTATATGTAGTACATCAACACGGCATGTATATAAAGATAGATCGGTTTTATATATATGACGCTGGATCGTTTGTATGCGTGTATCAACTTTGGTTATCATAGGCGTAGTACTCGGTCTCAGTGTGATGGCAGACCGGTGGGGTGGGTGGGGCTCAAGCCCCCCTACCCCTGGTTCAACCATGGAGGCCCCCTTAAGCTCCCCTTCAATTTTTTTTTAGAAGAAAGAAGGAAGAAGATGAGGGAGAAGAAGGGAGGAAGAGGAGGAAGAAGAGGGAGAGCCCCCTAGATGGTGAAGCTAGCTCTGCCACTGGTGGGTCATGTAGCACACGGTAATGGCGATAGCCCCGCAGGACGTGGCATAGGTGCCTAGAGCAAGAATCTGCACGCACATGGACATGATAGATACACACCCGAACGTAATTAATTAACGTTTAATTTGCAGCAGATAATAAACTGTGTGGGTGTGATTAATGTTAACTTTTGTTTTTCACTCAAACTTACCATGTCGATGGCGACTAGCACAGCATACAGTGCCCACTGACGGGGAATCGAAATGATGGAACCCATAGTGACGCTGATGCCCTGAGCCGTCAGTAGCGCGAAGATGAGGCAGAAGAGTGCCACGGTAGACTACTGCACGCACGCACGCACAGTGGTGAAGCCAGAATATGAATCGGGGGGCTCATCCACCCTCTTCCTTCACCTTTTCTTTCTTTTTCTCTTCTTCTTGGTCACTTTTTTCTTCTTCCTCTCCTTTACCTATGGTAAAAAATTGTTGGAGGGGCTTAATGAAGTTTCCAGCGGTGTGTGTGTGTGTGGGGGGGGGGGCCTTGAGTCCCACCAGCCTCACCGCTGGCTCCGTCCCTGCGCACACAACAATAATGACGACATTAATTTAGTTATTATAATTATATATAATTAAACGACTAAGCTAAAGGAACGAACGAATGAACTGACGAGAAGTAGAAACAAAATCACCCACCCAATTGTGGTCGAGTAGACGCCAAACGAGCTGTTGTCATCGTACGAGAACGCCTTGCCATCCCTACTACAATGCTCAAAGTCCTCACCACGAGGAGCAGCCAAACAACGCACCTTGCCATCCCTACAACAAATTTATACAAATTAATTGTCATACATGGAAACGAACAAATTAATCCTATATAAATGCTCCATTCTGCATGTCTTCTTTTTAAAAAACCATGCATGCAAACATTTTGATCCAACTGTGAGAACCATGCATGCTTGCATGCAGATCCAACCGAATGGATGTAGCTAAACATGAGAGGGGAGGTTGACCTTCTCTAGTGATAATACAGTGTGATTAATTACACGTGGGAGTAAAAAAAACTCGTCATATATATATATATATATATATTAGAGTGGATTTTGTACCACCGGTGCTAGCTGCCCACCCCTGGATGGTAGCTACCCACACAACCCGGTGCCGACACGTGTGCCATCCGTCAAAATAGCGCCGTCTCCCATCGGCAGTCTGCAGAGAACGTCGTTTATTTTTTCATGCCGGTGGTGGGCGTCTCGTGAGGTTGGCAGGCGGTGCTGTCATGGAAGAGTGCATCCGTGCATGGGAAAGGTGCATCGCGGGGACCACAACAGAAGGCAGTGTTCTGCTGCTGCGGTCGCCAGTACACATGTTTTGAAAAAAAAAGATGAAACTAGTACTAGTAGAATGTACTTTAGGGGAAACTAAACAGTACGGTACATGCTAATGAACTTTGAAGTAGTATTGTTTATTTTTTCGAAATTTGTGAGATTTTTTTTATCTCGATTGGCGTGACTAAATAAAAAGGAACTTTTCACAGCTGGAGTGTTCTACGGTCCACTCACAGATGAAGGAGAACTTTTTACGCATCTATACTATTTTATTCAACGGAAATAGAACGTCAAAGAAATAATTTGAGAACACGAAAAACTAGTATACCTATTCCCTTTATTTTTCCTATGCTGCTGCGTGTTGCAGTGAGCCTCCAGCAAATGATTTTGTAGTGGTAGGGCCATCTCGCTCCTGTGGAAGGACCGCTAGAAGCCAAGCACGCATGTGAGTACCCTGCGCCGCTGGACCTACACTCCTGCAGACCGGGGGACCAATCACACATTGACTGACGCCGTTGTGTAAGCCGCTACTCACCGTCTACTCCAGGTGAACCATCAGATATGCTTGCATGGTGACGGGACGGTCATAGGTGGATGGGGTAGCAGGCACCTGTAGGTGGTTAGCTACCACCGGTGGTAGGAGGTTATTTTCTATATATATATATAGGTCTGCGTTATTCAATGCCCAGGGTATGAAATAGTTATTCCATACCCGAGCCAACCATCGCACCCTCGCCTCCACGCCCGCAGCCCACCTCCTACGGTCCCGCTCCGATTTTTCTCGGGCGCGCGTGTTCCAAGTTCGACAGTTCCGAGTTGGAGTTTCTTTTTCCGTAGGCGCGCACAGTTCGAGTTCCACCAAGCACACCATTCGTTAGTTTATTCGCGCATGTGGACAGTGCTGCAGGGTGCACCAGTGCATCGCTGTTGCAGTCTGCAGGTGCATGGAACATGAATGTCGGGTTTTCATTTTACAACATCCACCGCTCGTAGCATCGTATAGAGGTTGGAATTTTTTACTTGTTAATTAAGTGGTGCACCATATCGTTGACAACAGATAATTTACAATTTTAGTCGGAACTAGTTTGTCACCTGAGGTCCATTTAATTGTTTCTTTTCCTCAAAATACAGTACAATATAAACATTCACGTATTGTTGCGTCAACCAAAATTTCAGTGTTCAGGATATCCGAGCACTGTATATTTTCAGTTGTTGTTTCAACAGTGGTACGTCATCTAGTGCTAGTTGAGCACAATGATTTTATATCCGCCATTTTATCTCAGTAGTGGTCAATACACACTACTTTGGAATATGAGAAAAAATTACTTTTTGTGACAAATGTTCTATCATCTGTTCTTTGGTAGTAGCAATTAAAAAAACGACACATCAATGTATAAAACATTATTATCTTACAAGTTACAAACACGGCAAAATAGTGACACGTATATGCCAACGGACATGACTTGATTTTAGCGAGCAGTCTACATACCCCACAAAGCATGGCATGAACAAAATGGAGTTGCAGGAGAGGAGGCCGTGCTCCACAAGCAGCCGAACCTAGTAGCAAAGCTCAGGAAGCTCTTTGCGAGCCGGGCGCTGATCATGACGAGCAGCTGGATATCAGGATGAGCCTATATATAAATCTGAAACGAAAAGAACAATCAAAAGTCGGTCGGTAATTAGTCATGAATGATGTCCTCTAGTTCTGCTATTCCACATCTTTCTCAGTTCGCATGCAGCTCAATGGCGCAGCAGCTCATTGATGTCTCAGACTGTGAGCGTGAGGTAAACTGAGAGCAGATAAATCGAGCAGTCCCACTCAAGTATCAATGCATCCAACTAACCATGATAGTCTATGAATTAGCGCATGGGTCTTGCCTGCAAGCTAAGCAAAAATATCAAACTCCAAGGCCAAATTGCATACAAACAAGATCAGCTGGTCAAAGGAGCACATATATAATAAGTTGGAGTCTTCAGATCAATATTTTCAATGGATTAACCTGTTGAAATTTGACCAGCTCATGACTGTGGTCGTTTGTCACCCGTGAGGCCCTTCTACTTGATGATTAAAGTTGAGCTGGAGAACTTGACCTATTTTCAAGATTTTCAATGAAGAAAGTGAGTGGTCAACAACTGGAGTAACCATTGTACTGTATGTAAAAGGAAGGCCAAAAAATTGCACTCTTACCAGTGCGGTTTGTGGTTATCAAGCTGAAGTCTTTTTGTTTGACATTCTCGGTCGTGAAAATCAGCCATAAATGTACAATGAGAAGGGTCTTGGAGTTCATATTACATAAGAATTACTTTGTTCATGAAAACCATTATTGCCATGGAATGGACTCCACAGGAAAAGGTTGTAGCTAAGCTGCAAAGACATATATACAGGGAAATGGTCAGAACTCTCAAAAAAAAACTTTAATCTACTATCTGGTGTGAATCTGTCCCTGTATACAAACATTAAAAGAAAAAAATGCTCTTGAGAATGTCTACTCTAGCGTTAGGCCCTGAACTTCAAATGTGGAGAACCATTATTATTTTCTAAACTATTTGTGGCCCTAGTAATAAATCCTAACCAGTTTCAGTTGAATTAAACAATAATAAAATCAACCACATCAAGGTTTCAGGTCATAATCTGATCACGCACATGCTTCTAATTCAATAAATGTAGATGCAAAAGCTAAAATTCCTTGACTAAAGAACTACATGTGAAAGGCAATCTACCTGGAGAATCCCTTGAACAGGAATATAGGTTCCACTGAACCATGGAATTTACAATCAAAACTTGGATTAATCAACAAACAAAAATTAATTCCAAGAAACAATGATTCAACAGGTTTTGCACCATCATGCCATGGCATGTCGAATAAAATTTTAGTATAATGGATGTACAAGATGGATAACTTAACAAAAAGACATTGATGTGGGGCCTGGTCTCCACCCCAACATGCACGAACCAGGAAATTAGAAGTGGATGGAACAAGAAAACTACTTGTAGACTCAAAAAAAAACACTGAAAATGGGAAATGTATATGTGAAGGAAAAAACTTGTAGTGCTTCATCGTGACGTCTATATAATTAGTCTAGCACAGTATGACGCACCACCAGCTTCCTTGATCCCTGACTCTGTGCTTATCAAACCTGCGGCGAAACAGTATTATAATAATGAAAATTAAAATGGGAGATGTTTATGAAATTATGTATACAAGCCCACAATCAAAAGTTTAATTTTTGAAGGCCAGCTGGGATCATGCGTGTGCGTTGCCATGGGCAAAACAAAGTATCACCTATGACCACATGTTTAGTTGCCTTACAATACAGTTATATTCGCATTGAATTCGATAAGCACTGAGATTAACTCGTTTTAACTATAACATGGATGTGCAAGGAAGTTTCACAAAGCCACATGATAGTGAGAACCAATTTCTACACAAAAAGGGAAAAAGTGGATGGGACAGTCGGTAGAACACTGTACTATTCTCTAATAATGAAAAGCACATCATAATTAGATTTGAGAATTAACAGCCAATAAATGAACTTAGAACCAACACAAAATTTAGGAGCTTTTAACATGACTATGTACATGTGACTTTGTACATCTGTACATGTGACTACAAATCCAGAAATGCCGATAAGTTTTCATGATCATTGAACGTTTACTATGCAAACTGTACATAGCCTTTGTTTTGTATATACAGAAAATAAAAAGCTCAGTCCCTGCTTTGTAGCAAGGAGCATCATAACCGGCTCATGGCTGCAAGGAGGCTGCTGCCGGCCAATTCCTAACACCTTGGAACATAGCCTCCCTCCATTTGCTCTGCTTTCGCAGATTGTGGAGCATCCATTGCATTGTTTCCATTGTAGTTGAAGGCAAATATGGAAGTTTTAGCCAAATTTGTGACATATATATGGTATGGCACTAATACTAGGTTAAAAAACAATGGCACTGAAGAGGGGAACTGAAACAGGTTCTTGCCAAGTTGCTTTTGAAACTATTTGACATTGACAATATAAATTAACTAGCACTAGGCCCTGTGGCACATGAATGAAACTACTTCAGCGCAACTAAAACTGAAGTTTGATTGAGGAGAAAACTACATGTGCATAGAAACACTGTGAGAAAGAGCTACATATATTTAACCAGTAGAAAAATGCACAAACAACTAAATGGGCGCGCTTATCAGACATAAACTAACTTTGCTTTGGTTGAAGCACATAGGACTGAATATCGCAATCCCATAAACCAAAACAGATGAAATACTTGCAAGAAATTTCAAGGTCTCTAATCTCCGGTCATCTCTAAACTAAAACCTGTTGGAAAACAGGGGACCAACTTAGGATAGAATAGGAAGCACAAGAAATAGAAAACAACCAAACGCCCAAGTGCTAATCAAATCTGCGAGGGCCAGAACCTTGTGATCAGGTGACGGTGGAGTAGAGGTGGAGAGGCCTGAGCTCGACGGCGAAGAGCTGGATGACCTTTGGAACCCCGACCTCATCTGGAGGATGCACATGCCGACGGGGATGAGAAGTCCAGAAACTCGATCTGGAAGAGGCGGAGGCAGGGAGGAGGAACCGCGTGTTCGTCCCTCGTACCGAGCAGGGAGAAGCTGAAGGACCGATTAGGCGAACCAGAGAGGGGGGGGGAGTGAATGGGAGCCGATAAAAATTCTTCTCGAATGAGATGAGAACTCCAACAAGACGAACACGGCTTCCAACTCACGTCTCCGACTCAACTACCCAAGTTGGTCAAGACCACACAGCCACTGGAGTGCTACTGGTCCTAGGAACCAACACTCAACCTTCTGAGCCAAAACTCACCGAACCACACAGCGGAAACTTGCACGGCTTGCTGCCTGTGCTACACCGGTCAGACCGATGGCTTGCGCCGGTCAGACCGGTGACACCGGTCAGACCGGTGGACAGAGCCGGTCAGGCCGGTGGCAACAGCAGCCGCACAGCAAACGTTCCAGGAAGCCTCAGTGACTCCTCTAGGCCCTGAAACAAAAACCACCACGAAACACAACCTGTGAGGAAGAAGAACCCCTCACAAAGCCTAGCAAAACAACTCCAAACACGCCAAGAACTGGTCAGCAGGACCACGGGACAAAACCATACGGACAAGGCTATTCCCCGAGGCAAAAACCCACCAAGGGCTAGCACCAGTCAGACCGGTCAAGAGCACCGGTCAGACCGGTCGTGCCTGGGCAGCTCGGGATGAACAGCGCCCGCGAGTCAACTCCTCCAAATCCAACTCCCGATCTCCCGATTCGCTCCACGGTTTTGCACAAGACTTTGGGGATAGTAGGAACACCTCATGGGTACTCCATAGCCAAGATTTGGTCCACCAAAACTTGTCAAATCAAGAGGAATCGAAGAAATCCCACCAAGAATGCCTCTAACCCTAGAGCCACGAAAACCCCAAAATCGAGCCCCTTTGCTCACGGATTTGGAAGGGGAATCAAAGGGAAAAGAACCACGAAGGGTTCATGCATACATCCCCCACCAAATCCCAAAGAGAAAGGCCTCGAAATCGCTCCAAGAAAATCGCCAAGAAAGGGCTCCGAAAATCACCAAAAAGGAGAAACGGGAAAGACACATCCAAGCCTTGAGGAACCACGCCGAATCATCTATACATACCAAAGAGGTTCATACAAGGTCTAGCTTGCCGCCCGATCATCCTTCCCTCTCACAAGATCTCACCATGAAGCTCTCAAGCTAGTCCTACGAAAATCCTAAGAAAATAGGAAGGAAAAATAGGAAAACCAAATGAGCTAGGGTTCCAAGAGATGGCTGCCATCCTCTCACCACTTGGGTTATATGGAGGCAACCGAAAGACGAAAATACCCTTACTAGCTAACTAGGGATACATGCCCCTCGAGGGCGAAATTGGAAGTCTTTGTCTTCGCACCATCGGACGGATGCCCAGCGACCGCAAACTTGCTTAGCCTCGACGCAAGCCTTGCGATCCCGACGCGTGTCCTCCGCTTCGAAGATTCCGGACTGCGTCGTCGCACACCGGTCAGACCGGTGCTCCTCACCGGTCAGACCGGTACCCACCGGTCAGACCGGTCAGACCCACCGGTCAGACCGGTCTGGAGCTGCTGCACCTCCGTCTTCGGTTCTTCGGTCTTGGCTTTGTGGATCAACCAAGGAACCCAGTGATTTTCTGGTGAACCACCGGAAACCCCGCGAACTCGGTGTAGCCTCCGCCAATCACCACTCATGACTCGGCTCCCACGTAGTCCCGGCTCGACCTTGGTTTTGAGGCTCAACCAAGAAACCGTCCATGACTTCATCTTGCCGTTCTTGCCACCATGCGGCCCGCACTTGACCCCGCTGGCCACCGGGTCCCTCGAACCAAGCCTACTTGTCTTCTCCACACCTGGAGGCCTCACCGGCAACGACCTTTCACGCTTGTTCTTCACCTGCACCTGCACCAGCCAAGCCGCAACCTGCACCTGCAATACTTAGCCAAGAATCAGTCCACACCACGTTGTCAATCACTCATCACACCAGGAAGCGACCATCCACCGGTCCTCGAACCACACCTGGCTCTCAATCTCCCCCTTGATGAGTGCATTGACAACACACACGTTTTGGTAACCAAGAGAAAAGGAAAAGAAAAGAAACGACTAAAAGAAACTCCAACAAGCGATCGAAAGCCAAAGAAAACGCAAAGAGCAAGATTGAGAGCCAGGTGTGGTTCTACACCCAGGGTATAGAACATATATATATATACACACACGGCAGTGCTATTCTACACCCAACAGTCAATTACTGACCAAACTGATCAAAATTACTGAACCAAATCGCGGAATTACTGAACCAAGCTCACTGGTAGGGTGTTCAGTAATCGCGCGCAGTAGTAATTACTGAAAAATTCGTTCAGTAATTGACTGTTGGGTGTAGAATAAACTCTACACCTAGGGTGTAGAATAGCACAGAGGTGTATATATATACCCTAGGTATGGAATATTATTCCATACCCGAGCCAGCCCCGCAGGTCCGACGCGCGGGCTCCCTCGCGCCCGATCCCTTCTCCCGTTTTTTCCACGAGGCGAGCGTCCCTCCCACGGTCCCACCGGTTCACGGTAGTTTTTTTTCCTCACGTGCGGTCTACAGGTGGTTTTCCCTCGTGCAGGTCCCACCGGACCACCGTGCGCCTCTACCATCCAAGCCCCAGTAGCCGCTTTTCCTGCTGTTTTTTAAACGGATCTAACAGATTTTTCTTTATACTGCAGGAATCATTCGATTGTAGTGGGAAAAATTATTAAAGTAGTATATTAAACTAATTATTTGTTATGAATTCAAGTGAGTAGTCAAGGATTTTTACTCATGCGATTTGACCAAAATCTTTGTGACAATCCAGTTCACAAATAGATGGTTCATCTCTACTGGATCACACTTTCCTCGAGCTATTCCAGCCTTCATCATCAAAGTCATGTTTTTTTTATCCTGACTAATCTGCTTTGTTGTAATCTTGACTGTGTTGCAGCCACCTGTTGTGGGCACCACCAATTGGATTTATGAACAATATGATGTTACCCAATTGAACTGAAGATATAAAATATTTAACTCAAAGTACACAGGTCTGAAAGTCATTCCAACACCTGATATCTTATTCATCAATGGAAAAGCAAGGGAAACCTGTCAATAAATTGTTGGCATATGTATCAACCTGAATAACTAAATAACACAAGAATTGGTAAAATAAAGTCATGCCGGTGTAGATGCAGTAGTAGTAAATATATTGCAAGCTGGTCAAATTATACAATGTCATAACACTATCTTCTTTAACAGGGCATAGCTAACCCAAATAGCTGTCTTAATTTCCTTTTTGCAGCCTATGGACTGAAAAGCCTAGTTTAGAATTAACAATTGACACGAAATTGTCAACTGAACTAGAGCAACTATAGCAAGGTGACTGTTAGATCTCTATATAACTGAAAGTTGAAACCTTTAGATCAATGGTGCATCATTTTAATCCATTATAATTAATTGTCTAATGTTAATGACTGCAACATATGCCAGCAGCAGATTAGCTTCGAATTAATCATTGTTCAGTGCAAGCTACTAAACGGCATAGAATGATGCATGGTAACAAAAGCTTTAACACAAAATAGCATGCTGTCCTGTGAAAGTGGCAAAATATGTGGAAAAAATGAACCAAAATCCATACTGAATATGAGTTCATTTTCAGAAAAACATGGGCATTTTCTTCAGAGCGGGCGAAAATATTGGAACAACCAAAAGATCTCATCACCATATTTTATTCACACTAAAGACTTGTTTAATACATAGCTACTAAAAGTAAAAATTGATTAAAGTTCAGCATGCTTTTGCCCACAGAATAATCACCAAATCATATAGTAACCAATCAACAAGAGAAGGGTGTTAACCTCACATACCTACAGCAGAGGCGTAGAGCTTCCCAAGGAGCACCATGGGCATCTGTTGCATGGGCAGAAGGAAGCGGCGAGGCGCGACAGAATAGGCTCCTGGTCACCTCCCAACCACCAGCTACCCGATTTTGAAAGATAGAATACATATTTTGCAAATATTTGTTATCGAGTGAGCAGCCAGTTGCATCAAGAAATATGAATTGAACAAATCTAATTTTCTATCCCAAAACCCATCGTGACCCTTCTTTTAGCTGGCTGCTGACCCGTACCGCATTTGTAGGTTTAAATTGAAATCGAATTAGGAAAAAAAGGACCTCATACACAATGGCCAATTAGGAAAGGGAAAATATTTTTGTAGATAATGTCAGAAGTTAATATAAAAGTTAACATGCATGCAACGTATCTTTGGGTTAGCTCTCATATGAACATTCTGAATCCTCGCTCCCATCCCTCAATGTGCATTGCGATGGCATCCTCGCCCCCATCACTGCACACCTACCGCAGCAGATGGAGGCAGCCCCAGTCACCGTGCAGTAGGTGTGGGGTAGGCGCCGATGAGTCAAGCTGGTCGCGCCGTCCAATTCTAGGCACTAGAGATTGAAATTGAATATTAAAAAAAATAAGCTATGAAATCAAATAAGAAACGAAGAAAAGGATCATGAAACAAAGACATTGCAACAATCTACAGCCACCATTGTTCTATAACCTACACAAATCAATGGCCCTTACATGGCAACTCAATGAAAATCAACTGATAACATACGGGAAGAGAATGGAAGGAACCTTACAAGGGGTTACGTAATAGAAGAAACATACGTAATAGAAGAAAAACATGATCCATAACAATCATAGTTCAGGTGTCCAGAATGTGGATAGTCATCTATATGTGGTGGTTAAATGTATAATTCAGTGAAGATCAAGATCACCTTGCCTTTGAAACTTCATAATGTAGGGATTCTTTTCCATGGCTGAGGCGTATGTAGAAGTCAGGATTTCGCTGCCAACATGTACATCGATCTGCAAGAATCAGGCAAAATTAAGAATCATGACTTGTGAGCACCTCTGCCACCGTGGGGTAAAATCTGGCCAATTCACAATGAAACCTGCCTAGCACCAAATATTGCTAGAATCAAACAAAGCTACTATACGAAACTGGGGGGAAATAAATAATGAGATGATATGGCTACTGAAAGAATTTTTTATTCCTCATGGCTAAACAGAACAATGGAGAAGTTCTAAACAGAATGGATGTACAGAATGAGCACTATATGAATTGCATGAAAGAATAAATTTGACCTTTGAGAAGGAAAAATAGCCTACAAGAAATAGAAATGCTCACATCACACATTTGCATGCATGAAAATGGAAATTAAAAAAATGAGCAATCCAATCCAGGAACTGGTCTGATGGACTAGCTCTTCCGCTTCTGAAAAGGTCACCAAGTCTGATCTGCTAAGTTGGGCATCCTTTGAGGCTTCTAAGAGTTAAAATACATCATGTTTAACTAGTGTTCTGAAGGAAACAAACAGTTTACTATCATCAGTCTTCAAATTTTGGTCGAGCATTCTACTTATCTTCTTATATGTTCTGAATTTTTTTATCAGCAGTATGTGGCACAACATCACCTTATCTTCTTATTCATACAAATCCCGCCTTACACCTGACTTTAATTAACTACTTCGACAACACAAATCCTGCCGGAAAGCTTGACCTTATTGTCAGCAAATCGAGATTGGTACCTTCCGAGGGTTGTGGAGGCGAGCTAGTCTGGGAGAAGATGCTAGCGGCAACAGTCGATGGGGGTCGAAGGTGAAGACCTGGAGACGGATCCTTGCGTGCCGTAGCCATAGGGCCTTCGCGGCATGCCGTCACCTGCGGAGGGCACAGAGGCCGGCGGGCTCAGTGGCCTGCAAAAGGCGGACAGATCAATGGCCTGAGGGACCGCACAGCTGACACCTGCGAAGGGCGGAGAGACCGGCGGACAGAGGAACCGCGTGCTGCGTGTTCATCCCCGGACCCGACCTGGAGGAGGCGGAGGACGATGGCGAGGAGCTGCGCGTACGTCCCCCGATCTGAGATGGCAAAGGCGGTGGCGACAGAAGGGGCCCACGCGTGCGGTAGATAGTGTCGGGGGTCCGGGGACGGCGGCGAGGATGCGGGATCGGAGGCGGCCGGGGCGTGAGCGGCGGCGAGGAAACGGGGTCGGAGGCGAGCGGGGTGCGGGGTGCGGGCGGGTCGCAGTCGACTGAGGACAGGAGGAGTTGTGGGCGGCGGCGGAACCGAAAGTCGTGTGGGTCTCCGGGTCGGATAGCAGAACGTGGGAGAACCGGAAAAAAAATCGATAGAAAAACCAGAAGGATGCGTGGGAGGAGTGGTGGCGCACCAGAGCACGAGGCTGGCTCGGGTATGGAATACTTATTCCATACCCAGGGTATAGAATATAAATATCTTATATATAGACACACACACCAAATTTAATAGAGCCCTTCATTTTTATCCTCTCTCGGTTCTATTAGAGAAGTGGGACCTTGCTAGTAATAAGTTTAATTAATTACAAATTTACAATAATCCAAGCAGGGATGCAGTAAAACGATCTGAAGGGACCAGAACAACAACCAGCAGGGTGACACGTACAGCTTCCAGAGAATTCAACTTGATCAAACGACGCCACAAGATTATTTTTTCGAAAAGTTTGCAGGAGCACCTCATTCAATTAAGAGATAGAGGAAGCAAGCATGTTCAAAGTTCATACATACAGTGCATACGCCACAAGAAATTCAGAAAGACAACTAGGACACACTCGGCATGTGACGACTTCAATTATTCGACCCTCTTGAGGACTACATATTTAAAAAATTATTGGTATTTAAAGTTTAACCTTTTAACTTGTGTTCAGGAAAATGTAGTCAGTATCTATCTGTCTGAGTTAGGAAAACCCTAAGAAAGACAAGAGCGAAGAATAGTAAAATATGTTACAAAAGGTCTTTATTGACCTCCTCAATGGAGCACACCAAGGGGCAGCACACCATGGGTTTAAGGCTATGAAACTACTCCACTAGAAAGAGAAGTAACAGCCATGGTTAAGGAGCCTTATTGCTACCATTAGATGGAGAAGATCAAAGGACCACACTAATGTTTATGTCATAAACTCCATCTTGTAATCTCCCTATATAAAGGGACCTTGAGATCAATGAGAGGTGGCTTGGTTCATGATTTCATATTCTCTCTATTGTCTCTACAATTTCATTTCTCAACACGTTATCAGCAACTCTTCTACTGAGCAAGAAAAAGAGGAGAAGGGAGCACCAGCGATCCGTAGGGTAAGATGACTACCTACCTGCGTCTTCCTCTTGATGCTGGTTCTTCCCTTCCTCGAAACCTCGTGCTCGTGTTCTGCGTCGCCTCATGCACCAACAGCTCGATGCGCTCCTTCAGGATCCAGTGCGTTGTCCTCGACGTGGCAGGGCCGTGATGGTTATGCCAGACGTGGCCCCCGGTCTCCTCATTCCGGCTTCGCTGGTCATGGAGGACGACGCCGTGACGACAACGCCGCTGCCCACAGAGTTGCAAGAGCTGCCATCAATGACTCGAGCACTCTCGCGGCTCGTTGCGGACATCCGGTGATGCCGGATATCTGCACAGCACCGGAACGCTTTCTGGTGGAGTCGCCACGCCTCTGCGACTCCCACAGATGGATTGCAAAGGTGCGGTTGCAGCCTGATGGACTGCAGCAAGAGTCATAGGAGTACACACCGACATCACCGGAGCACACTCCGACGCCGGCTGGACCGTCGGAATCCCTCCTCAGAAGGACCATGGCTGCGCGCAGTGGGGCTCCTCCCTTCTACAACAGTACAGGGGAGGCTCCAGCAGCACAGCGGCGGCGGCGAACTGCGTGGCGGCGGCGCATGCGAGGATGTTGCGAGCCATCAGGGTCTTGCGACCCTATGCTTGCTTTGCCTACGTGCGTACCAGGCCAACCAGGAAGGCAAAAGCCTCCCGGGCCAGCCCGCGGCCTGCTGTCTTGCCTCGCCTGGGCCTCCTAGACCGAAAGCGGTAGTGGGCCAAAAACGAGATTGTCTCGGCCCACCGCCCAATAAAGTTTTATTTATTTTCAGCAATTTTAATTCTGCAGAATTTAAATTTCAGTCCTTAGACTTTGGTCTATTTACTTTCTGCAATTAGTCTGAGTCAATAAATATTTATACTCAGACCCTCTGTAATTTTCAGTTATGATATATGAGTTTCAGCACTTTATGCATTTCCATGCTCTTTAATTTTACAAGTTCTTTGCAAATTTAAATTCCTCGCCCTACTTTAATTTATTTTTTATGCAATACTATCTCTAAATTGGAAAAGTTCTTGGAATTTTGAGATCATATGGATCTATGCATGCCTCCGCATAGCGACTATCCCTCAAAACTCGAAAATATTACCAAAAAGTTACACGCTTATAAAATTCCTCTATTCGTTTCTCAAAGTTAGCATACTTTGGAAATTGAATATCGAGCTATTTTAATCATGCGACAACTTTTTGGATGCCCAATTTATTGAGAATATTTTTTTTGTTCGAGTTCATATTACTTGAATTCACATAATATTGCATCAATATGCCATAATTTCTCAAAATTGTTGGCAATGACAATGTAGGTGAGATGGCAACCAAAGAGTTTGAGATCCTCGCTATTGATGGTTCCAATTTCCCTTCTTGGGCGATGGATGTAAAAGTGAATCTATCGACCCTCGGACTATACAAATGTATAGATGAAACAGCCGAAGGGATGGTTACCCCCTCCAACATGTCAAATTTCTCCGCCTTGAAGGTGATGAGAAACCATATCCATTCGGATTTAAAAATGGAGTACATGTATGAGGAGGACCCCACGTGTTTTTGTGGACATCTCTGAAAAATCGTTATGAACAGCATAAAGCTATTGTCCTCCCCGAGGCAACGCATGAGTGGAACCACTTATGTCTACAGGATTTCAAAACTGTGGATGAGTTCAACCATGCTGTTCATAAGATATGCTCTAAGCTCCGATTTTGTGAGAGAGAACCTACTGAAGCGGATAAAATTGAGAAGACTTTGTCTACTATGCTCCGTTCAGAAAGGTTTATCACTCAACAATAGAAGAATTTCATAGTCTATTCTTCGCTCATTCAGACATTAAAACAAGCAGAAAAGAACCATGAGCTCATAGTGTGGAACTCAAATCAGCGCCCATTGGGCACTGCACCACTGCCTGAAGTACATGCAAATGCGAAAAAATGGACCCAATGGGAACATACAGACTGAAAATTCCTCAGGCAAGGGCAAACGCAAGAGAGCCAAAAAGCCACATGGGAATGTCCCAAAGGGGAAAGATACTTCTAAGCCTAAAAATGATAGTAGCAACAAAATCGCCTGCTACAGGTGTGGTTGCAACAATCCTATACCTAAGAAGTGCAGGACCCCTAAACATTTGTTTGAACTATACACGAAGTCCGTGGGTCGTACACCGGAGACAAAGAAGTACGAAGCACACTTCACCTCTCAAGGGCTGGAGACTGGAGCTATGGACCCCATCCCTCAAGGAGCGGGACCGAGCAACACCAAGATTCTGCCAAGTGGAGAGGAAGACTTCATGGATGTCGACAAGATGCTCATGGAATACGCTTCCAACGACGCATATGGAGATCTCATATAGACTCCATAGTTTCACTATTTACATTTGCAAAAGAAGTTATTATAATAAAGACATGATGTTGCTATTAGTTGTAATATGCACTTGTTATATCAATATATTTGTATGTACTTTCTATATTTTTGCATTATTTTTATAGTTTAAATTTTGCATTATATAGATTGTTATGAGAGGCAATCCAATGGAAGAAGAGATATGCCTAGTGGACAATTGTACCACTAAAACTATACTTAGGGGAGTCAAACATGTCCAAACTCTTTTACAAAAAGTGAGGACAAGTTTTGACCATTGCTAGATGCAATGCTATGATAGTAGGTTCCCGCAGGGCCACTATCATACTCCCAATGGGTACTCAAATTAATATCGAGGAGTCATTATTGTATACCGATTCATCATGTACCGTACTAAGTTATAGAGATATTCGTAAAAATAGAATTCATGTTGAAAAACATGAAGAAAGCAATGATGAGTTTCTCATCTTGACAGCGGATATGGCAAATAGACACTTGAAAAAGGTCACCTCTCTTCCATCTGGATTGTACTACACATACGTCTACCCCATATCCTATGTTGCATACAAAAATAATTTTCTCTCTTGATGAAATTCAAGATTTGGCATAATTGCTTGATCATTCTATCTTAGGATGATGAGAAAATTATCATCAATTCTATTGGTCACAAGCATCAATTACCCAAATCATCAGATTTGATGTGTATCACATGCACAATATGGGATTTGAATTTAAGGTCCTCTTACCTTAAACTTTGAATATGAGCACCCAATTTCTTGTTCAAGAATATGCATGTGGCTCTATTCGACCTTTGTATGGATCAACTAGGTACTTTAAAATGCACATTGATGCATAATATAGTCCAATGTGTCTCCCTTGAGGTGATACACATTTTGCCAAAGTGTTTGCTCAAGTTTTACAATTTTCGAGCAAATGATCCTGGACGCGGGATCATTCCATTCACATGGACATGTTTGGCATTTTGGGAACTATAATCTTAAATATCTTATGTCCACAATGGTCTAGTTGAATCTCCATGGAGAGAATCATATACTATGACCAAATAGAATTGCAAATTGTCAACATCAGTTGGTGGAATGCGGACGTACACAACGTATTCATTTCAAATTCATCAAACTGCAATCATACGACTCCCTCCGTTGTAGTTCAAGTACGTGGATGTTTGATCTTCGATCAAAATTTTCCCACCTGCGTGTTGGTTATGTCTTGCACATACCAATATCACCACCTCAACATACATCTATGGGCATGAGAGATCCTAGAGGTATCATAATCCGTCATTCATAACATACCTCGGATCATCCATAGGGGATTTATACATGGCCCGTATGTTGATCACTTTGAGGATGATTCCAGGCATTAGGGGGGATTTATACCACACATAGAATGCCAGGAATTAAGAGTGAATGTCACATCTTGACATCACCCTCACACGTATCCATGTACTGAAGAATCTAGACTATAAGTTCAAAATATTTTATTTGCACTCTATTGCAAATAATCTGCCAAATACATTTACTCACTAATGGTGTCATCCAATTTCCAATCCCATTGTGTCAGAATGAGTGGAGGTACCTATTTCAAAACCACTTAACTCCCAAATAAGAGGGGGAGAAGTATAGTCATGAGGGATATAGCTTCTTGCAAGCTTATGTGGAAATGATGGAGTAAATCAACATCAAGTTGATTGACACCTTATGGATATTTAGTATCCAAAACCTATGGATGTTCTACATTCAAAAGACCAGCATATGTGTACACATATTCAGGCACTGAGTCACTGGAACACCCTAACTCTGTCAATATGGGAGTTGACATAGAGTTAAAGGGTCAATATTTTCACAAGCAATTTTTTATTCCATTTAATTAATCATATAAAGTCTACAAATGTCGACGCTTCTCCATCTCAGATTGACATACACCTACTGGATCCAGACCAAAAGTTCTAGGCAAGAGCATCTCAATGCTCACTTTGGGTCAAATCAAAGGTGACAACTGAGGAGATCTGCTCTCGCTAAACAATGATTGAGTAATACCTTACTCTCATAATGCTTTCTTTGTGGAAGCAAGGTGGTGAGATAGCAAGAGCTTTTAGTATATGTTCTAACGTAGAAACATAGCTAATGTATCTGATGAAATGTGTGATAATCATGTTCCTATACTTGATCATCTAAATTTGATCATTGGCAGATCGAATGAATTTAATACATTCGGATACACAAGTCCCAACAGACTTTGTGTTTTGAATCAAAATCGTAACATATGTTGTGTACATCTCCAGTCACTACATAACTTGTAATAAATTGTCAGTCGATTGTGGTACACTGACTAGGAGAGTTTCTTCATCAGAAGAGTTACCCCTAATTGATCACGATGATAGCATATGTGTGTTTGTATCTCAAAATCCTAATTGGGTTTTATGCCATCTCCAATCACACACAACCAACCATGCAGTCATCTTAAGACGGATGATGAGATGAAAATTTGGGTAAAACCAAATTAGGCTTAAGTCTATAACTTAAGCATATACATCAGGTTACCAATATCCAATGATATTGGGTAGTCATATCCATCAACACTTGGTCATTTAATCCCCAAATACATGGATCATTATCCATTTTGACCCTGGGATTGAACCTTAGTGCCATCAAAACGCATATGTATCTTGCAAAGTCGCAACTGACCAGAAATTGCATTTGCAGATACTTGCTAGCTCAAAAGAGCGCTACTCCAACAACGCTTTTTAGCGGGAGTCATAAGATATCAACAGATATCTATATGATGCTAATGTTTCTTGACTTGTCACTAGATAAGTCAAATATGATCAGAGTAGGATATGAAAATTCTGGCATACTAATCCCCATAATAAATGTCAGATTATATACCGATATCTTTGTGGTGTTCTTATGAGAGTTGTCATAAACTCCAAAGTTACTTCCTCATGTCATTCATTCCAAAGTCTCATATAAAAAAAATGAATAACTTTGTTGAGTGATCTTATGATTCCACTAAATCACTAACAATTATCTATCAAGATAATAGAGCTTGTATTGCTTGAATGTAGATAGGTTATGTGAGAGCAATATCATATTGCCCACAAAATGGTTTATCCTCACGTATTGTAATACATTTGAGAAATAACCAAATTGCAAAATAAACATGTGAGTGCTTCACTAATTTATTCACAAAGTCTCAATCAATTTTCACACTTCAAGGGTGTTCGTAGAATTGGTATGCAATGACTTTGAAGTTTGCAAGTTTCAGGGGGAGTATCCTCGTGAATTATAACCTATTCATGCATCATATTGTACTCTTTTCTTTTATGAGTTTTTCCTCTCAAGATTTCTCATATAAAGTTTTTAATGAGGCAATATCAATACAAGAATATATGTCATATCTTTTTTTCCCCACTGGGGTTTTTAAAGAGGGTATTTTAAGACATAATATATCACCTCCCTCGCAAGGGGTTTTAGAGATGATATAAAGACATACATTGCTCTCTAAGATCTTGTAGATTTAAGATTGAGCAAATGATCATATATACCACATCATTTTCTCCTTATTTTTCCCAATGGGTTTAAAGGAGTTTTAGTGGCATATCCACATATATGTCTTATCTCATGTTTTTCCCACCGGGTTTTTTTCTAGAGAGGCATGGATTACTCCTTAAACCTTACGGGTTCATGGTACAGTAATCATCAGACAGATTATTATTCCTATTTTTTCCCACAGGGTTTTTCGAAGGAATTAAAGAATATGTTGATCTCCAGATTGACTCGGTCAAAGGGGGAGTGTTACAAAAGGTCTTTATTGACCTCCTCAATGGAGCACACCATGGGTTTAAGGCCATGAAACTACTCCACTAGAAGGAGAAGTAACAGCCATGGTTAAGGAGCCTTATTGCTACCATTAGATGGAGAAGATCAAAGGACCACACTAATGTTTATGTCATAAACTCCATCTTGTAATCTCCCTATATAAAGGGACCTTGAGATCAATGAGAGATGGCTTGGTTCACGATTTCATATTCTCTCTATTGTCTCTACAATTTCATTTCTCAACAATATAAACAGGTTTACACCTAGTCCCAACAAATTAAGCTGATGAAAGAAATTTCTAGGATTTTACCTCTAAAGGAGTCTACACTTCTCAGTCCCTCTATAAGATCATTAACTTTAGAGGCATGCATTACCCCTGCACATGCATCTTCCTAGTATCTGGTCCTTCAAAATTCCCCCCCAAGAGTCCTAACTTGGGATAATCTAGCTAAAAGGGTAGAGAATAAAACATGTCTATTTTGTCATGTCAACATCTGTTCTTTGGTTGTGTGGTAGCAAAACTTATGTGATGATGATCTCGAGTATAGTGGGGCGTGAGCTTGGTATCTCCTTTGAAAACATTGGTGTTTACTGGCTTAGAAATAAGAGTTTTGTAAGAATTAATACTATAAGCTCCGCCGCTCTATGGGCAATAGGGTGCAGCACATCGACAGCAGTGAGTCAACCTTGTGTCGGTAAGGTCTTGGAGCTTATTTGATGATAGGTGTAAGCTCTGCCCGGTGTAATGCCGATGCCGGCGACGGTGGTGTCATTGGCTCCACATTCCTTTCAAAGGCGTCGCCCCATCACCCACTAAACTCAGTTCTTTGTGAGGTATTTGGGGTGAAAACTAGGTCTATTGTTTTTATCCATTATCCATATCCAAATCCACACTCATTTCAAATGGAGAGGGTATGGATTGTCCATTGAAGAAATGAGGGTACAAATAATCGTTTGAGTTTGTATAGAATCTAGTACAAAATTAATTATCCATTGGGTAGGGTGAGATTGGAGAGGGTAAGAAGTGGATAATAATTATTTGGATTTGGGTATGAATAAGAGTGGATTTGTCCATACCCTCCCCAATGGCAGGCTTAGTGAAAACCCTTGCCGATCTTCTTGTTTAGCGATGATGGCGTCGGTTCGACGTCGTTCCCTTGGTGAAGGCATCGCTTTTGAAGATCCCCTCATGCTGCCATTCACAAGTTGTTGGTTTTCGCTATGATCTTGGTGATACCAGGTGCTCTGCTCTCTTTCTGTGCACGTCCCTTCGGAACTGCAGATATTGGTCGTCGGCTTGCATTGTTGCTAGGCGAGTGTCCTCCATTTGGTGCCTTAGTTCCGTCGTTGGCGGTCCTCTTGTTGATTGTGTCATCAAATCTTATGTCAGGTGGTGTTTTCATCTCTTTTGTCACCCCCAGAGGCATCCCTCCCTTGTACGGCATAAGATGGTGGTGGATGAACCTCGGATGTGCTAAAGGTATTACCATCAGCTTCAAGAGGGATCATTGTATTCCGAAAATTCTGGTTTGCACGCCTTCAGTCATTCTTAGTCCCCACTCTGTTGGCCTGACTCTCAGACGGAGGGCTACAGCGGAGCGGCGTAGCTACGAGGGATCATATGAATGTGCAACGAACATGGCTCTCTGCGTGACCCATGGCATGTTTATTTTCTGTTTTGTCACTGAGAGGAGGGGGGAAACAGGCCATTGCCACAGCAGTTTTAATCTGTTGCTGAGATCGAGAGGAGGGGAAAAACAGGCCCTGCTTTTTTTAGACGATCAACGGGGGGAGCGTTTAAACGTACAAACTGCATGTATCTTTCTCAAATCTCAAGTAAACTAGGAAAATGCCCGTGCGTTGCTACGGGAATATTAAATATGATTAAATAAAAATTGTTTAAAAAATACAAGTTATTTTATTAAAAATGTAAATAGATTATCTAGACCGTCATAAAACGGATGGAGTAACTTGTTAAGATAATAATCATGTGCCTTTAACTAATTCAAGGGTTTTTTAACCAAGAGTGCCTATTTCATTGAGAATTCATTCGTGGTATGAGTTTAGAATCAAAATCGAAAAAAGTTATTTGTGCACTAAGCCATTCAAGACAACAAAATGTCGTATGTAATCTGACAGCCAATAGAATGATTATGAAAAATACAGGTTAAAGAGGATGGAAATAAGGGAATGTCATTTAGCAAAATCACTTATCCATTAACATATCCATTGCTTATGAAAAACTCAAGAATTCTCACAGAACAAGAGACATGTAGGATTCTTGCAATTGCATTTGATCTTATATATACCCATCTCATCAGCCTCATAACCTATGAAGAGTGAATTCTTTCCACCAATCCATACTAAATATTAATGTACTGACCATCAGAGAACTAAAGCCTAAACCTTGAACTATGAAGCACTTTACTCAGAAATGCACTTCACATTGAAATATCAAACACTACTATGTCCGGTAAGCACACTCTTTTCCTGCAAGCAAACCCAGAACAAAGTCATGATTATATTTCTTTGCATCACATCTCAGAAATTTGTCCACAAACTCTGAATGTGAGGTAACATCTTTTAATTAAATCAGTGCCATCACTTTAATAGACAATCAAAACTGGGAACCAAACTGAAGACCATGTAATAATTAACCAACTATGTGTGACAATGCAGTATGGTTTCTTAGACAACTAATCTAATCAACTATGAGTGGGCTGTCTTTTATTGTTCTGGTTCATGAAAGGGTAATCCAAGTTTCCAGGTACCTTGTTTGAATGAAGGATAGCCATCAAAATTCAACGTGGAAACACATCACAAGCAGATAACACCAACTCATCTGTGGATCAATTTTGCACCACTCAAGACAGGAACTCTCACCCACAGCCACTCCACCAGCAAGGTGATCACCAAGACCAATACTTGCTGCAATCAGAAGCAACAACCTGGCAAACAGCACAACCCCTCGGCCATCAGGACCAAAACTTGCTACCACAGTAGGACAAGACTTGCTGCGACATGACGGCCGGCCAGCAAGGTGATAACCACGACCAGTCGATCTCAGTGGAGCGCCACATAGGAGCAGGAAGTAGTGTCGAGGACAAGCACATCGTGTTTCATCTGATGGGATCAGATCAGAAACAACAGATAGAACATCAGTTTGGTGATAGCCTGAAGCTAGTCATTCTAATTTACATTTCAACTTAATTCAAATATGCAGCAAATGTTCATACCAGCCTACCTTTTTCAAAAATGAAAAATATAAAGGGTAGCTAGGCATGTATTGTACACCTCTGTGACATTTCCTTCACTGGTGTCTTAGGTGCAAAATGCATCCTATGTGCACCAGTCAAATCATTTGCATGTCTAGCATATGTCGAGCAATTTAAAAGTTCAGAACTCAAACAGAAACAAAGAAAAATGCAGATACCAATAATGCATCTAACTCCTCACTACCTCCTTATTTTGCATGAAAGTCTGCTAGTGCATCTCAGTATTTCAGCAGCAAGTTGATTGATGTTATTTCGGATCCTGCAGAGCAAATAAAGAAATTATAAGATACCATACATATTGCAAGGAAGCCACGACCCATGACAGCCACTAAAGTCATGACGACATTCAATCAAAATCATTCAGTGTGGATTTAGCAAAAGAATAAGCAACCCAAAAACTTGATGAATCTTGCAGTCAAATAACTGTCACAATTAAGTAACCATCGCATATGACGCTGAGCCTGCCCTTGCTGTTATATCCAAAACTTTACACGCTTAACATATAAATTTTTGCTTGATTAAAAACATGACGGGCCAATTATATTACTGTAACTCTTTCCAATTATGAAGGTAGAAGTACCTGTAGGTGAGGTGTCAAGATGGTCACTGGAACCCTCTCACGTCTAGGAAATGTATGGTTTGAAAAAAAAACAATAGGCCTAGGCACTATTCTTATGAGCTGTTGCATTTGTATATAAAAAAGGTTGGAGATAATTTCAAGCAACATGTTGTCCTGAAGTTTCACATGTGCCACACAGGGAATTTGGTCTTGGCTGCTACATCAGGAAATGAAAGTGCAATGTGGTTCAGCTTTAGTTTATACTTGGTGACACATTTTTTTATCTAAACAAATGAATGATACTTAGCTATGTTCAGACTAACTGATGGATCATTAGAGAAGCTCGACCAGAAGTGTGAGAATAAGACAAGTGACATCACCAAGAAGACTAACGAATAGAATGGATCCAACATAAAGCTAAATATGGATAGAACATAAGAAAATATTGGATGTGTTTATAGAAATTTCAATTAAAGCTAAACTTAACAGCAGAGTACCTATATTTGAATGGTAGAGAGAAAACTCTTTATATTATGCAATCAACGTCTTTGGCCATGAGATCATGAATCTGAATTCTGCAGAACTAACAAATCAAGGAACCCTTCACACTATCAATGGCAAGTAACTGAAATCATGATGCATCTATCTCTTCTTTATTTGGACTCTCTGCGTCAAGTGAAATAGCTTTCCACACTTTTCTTAATTATACAAAATTTGAACTCCACATAGATCAACTGAAATGGATACATCAGTTTAACCTCACTGGTAGATTATCCCATATATACGGCCTTCATATCCTCATATTACCAAGTCTCTAGACTCTCAAGACAAATCTTATTAGCATGCTCCGAATAAACTGACAAATGGAGTTAATGTGAAGCACTTAATCCAGTTCTCCATGTAAGAAAAACCAGGTAAAATTTCCTAATCTCTAAACTAAAGGGGGGTTGTGTACTGTTGAGAGCAATCAAGTTCATACTCCTCCAGGATTTTTGTTATGGACATACGTCGGGCCTCATATAACGATGATTAAAAGTTTGAGAGCGAAATGATAGGAATGTTTTTTAAATCGCCTATACATTCAAGAAATGTTCTGAACTAAATCAGGAATAAAAAAAGAAGTGCAGCTGGAAATGAAGCAGTGTCTTACCATTTACCAAGCACTCCAATCTCAGGTAAGAAAAAGTATATGGAAACATTAAACATGATCAAGTGGATTAAACACAGAAAAGATAATGAAATTGATAGGTTAACTAAATGAAAGAATGAACCAGCAACCTGAAAGAAAACGAAATACAGAAGCGGAAAGCACTTTTACGATTTTAGAGATAGGATGTATGTGGTGCGTGGATATATGCATACATAATTTATTCTTCCCCAAGATAAAAGTATACATGAGTAATTTTGTAGAAATCGAATATGAGATATAATTGATGTAGGCTAAAGCAGGCTTACCATTAACTGTAAATCGACTGGCCAATTTCACCGTAGATTGACCCACAACAAAATCCGGACATAGCCAGTTATGGGCCTTCACCAAATTAGCGAGGTCTGTCACGACAGTCGACATATGTTGTGGGGTGGGTCGAAACCCTTAATGCCGGCAGACCTGCCATGGTTCCTCAAATCCACAAGAACCATCCTCCATTCTGCACAAAAATATAAACACACGCAACGCCATACAATTCAGTTCTACAACTTCCTTTAGTTCAAAAGAAATCGATAAACCATATTTCGATGGCCATCATGTGCACTAATAACAATGCAAAATAGAGGAAATCAAATTATTGTGCTTGCATAAAAAATTGGTGTGCTGATTGCATAAAAAATAGTTCCTCAAATAAATTGCAATACAAATTCAGTTCTATAAGGTCCAGTGATGGAGATCATGTGCACTGATAGCAAGAAAATTAGGGAAAATCAAATTAGTGTGCTCATTACATAAATAAAATTGAGATCGGCGCAATACCGTATGAAGTGGCTGACTATGGAGTTCGGAGGTGACGGGGTGTGAGTGTGTGACCAGGAGCGCCAGTTACGGCCAGAGCCGAGGAAGATCCACATTGTAACCTCCGTGAGCTGCTTCGTGAGAGAAGAGGATGTGGGCGACAGTTGTGCTAGTGCCTGGTGGTGAGGGGCAGCTCCTTGTTCGGCCCAGACGGCAGCACCTCATACCCTCCTCGTCGCTCCTGCTCATGGTCACATCCTACCCTGCTCCTGTTCGACCTCTGCTCATGCAACATAACAATCTTCAGTACAAAATAACTAAATCGATTTGAATCTGCATGGAGAACTCAATAGCAGAACAAACTAATTGACCAGGCAGTATAATTAGTTCAAAATACATGATATAATTAGTTCAAAACACAAGATCCTGTAGCAGCATTCAAAACACAAGATCCTGTAGCAGCATTAGAAACTGTAAGTCAGAAACCTAAAATAGATCCAACTCCAATCCAACAAAATAGATCGGGAGAAGAGAGAGGGGGGCGCCGCCGTGAGGAGGTGCGGCGGGCACAACGCCGCCGCCGCAGCTGACACCAAGACCAACAGAAAGGAGATGCACGAAGAGGTCCCCTTCACTGGGCCGAGCAAGCCTTTGCGGCAGGCACCGAAGAAGACAGCGGTGGCATCCACGGGCAGCGGTGACTCCGGTGGTGACGGCGGCGTCCACGGGCAGCGGCGCCAGTTCGGAGGCATGGGAGAGGCGGTGGAAGAGGCGCACGGGTCGCGGGGGCAAACGGGATCGGTTCTCCTCCGCGGCTGCCACCTCGCTGCTCCCCATGGCGCCTCCCCCTCGCGGCCTAGCCCCGGTCGTCCCAAAGATGCGAGGATGGGGGCCGCCGCCGCCGCCGTCGTTGCGTGCGAGGGAGTGCAGGTTGGGATAGGGTTTGGGAGGGGGGCTCGTATCGTAGGGTCGCGGGGCGGGGCTGTAGGGTGGGACCGGAGGGAGGGCGCGGATGTGGAGCGGACGCGGGATTGTAGGTAGAGGCGGACACGCGGAGAGGGGCAGAGGCAGATTCACGGAGAGCGGAAAAAAGTAGGAACAAGTTTTTGTCTTCACTTCATACTTTTTAGGAGTAGAGATAAACTTATTACTAAACACCAAAATTATTATCTATACCTAATATTAAAGTGCTGTAGTTTCCGTCCATTCACTATGACTTTTTGTCAAAAATGTCTCTCACTTTGTTATTAATCAACCCACAGTACTAGAAGCTACACAGTCGTAGTTTTAACTATTTGCAAAAAAAAGTCTCTTCAAACTCGTTCCCTGCTGACCTCGCCGTTCGCCACACTCGCCTCCACACTCTTCTACGCACGCCGGCCCATTGAGGCCCTCACGGAGTGCACGCGCTCGCCATGTAGATCCCACTGACCTGGCCCTGTACGCCGCCGCGCCTCCCGCTGCGGCACCCTCATGGCGTCGAGCCCCGAGGTGTGCATCGCGGCGGCACATGATCAACTCCTCAATGACAATGCCGATGCGGAGGCCCTGGATCTGGAGGTCGTGTGAGCAGGAGGACCCAACTGACCCAGTCCTGTACGCCACCTCATCCCGCTACGGTGGCCTCATGGAACCGAGCCGACGAAGAAAATTGGTTGTTCGTCACGCCACTAAGCGTGACGCGTTGACTGATGTCGACCTGCGTGGCTTTCTCACGGTGAGCTTCAAGAGACCAAACGGGCGGCGTGCATCTGCTCACTACAGAGCACAAATCATGAGCCGCAAGGCAAGCCCACGCCCAGTGCCCAAACCTGCAATCCCACAAGTCTATGGTCTTCCTCATGCTGCACCTATGCCACCAATCTTGGTCCCCCGCGTCAGGATCTGGCGGAGGAAGAACAGGCACAGGAACCGGCTGAGAGTAGATGCGGAGGACGAGGGGCGTGCGGAAACATGCGGCGAACGGAGTGGAGGTGTGGACGACGTTAAGTAGGCAAGAGGAGGAGAGAGCGGTTGTGCAAGGGCTGACAGCGTCGGCCTTCGGAGCCCGGTAGCCGGCGAGCCAAGCAAAGGGCGGTGATAAGTTTTTTTTTAGAGGAACGACAGCGAGTAGATGTGCGACCGCTTTATGAAGGATGAACATGACGTCCAACGAGTGGGGTTTGATTTGGGCCGACGACATCCATTTGCAAAGTTAGTTAGATTTGAGTGGATTAGTTATTATAAGTGGTATTATGCTAAAAAGTTATTATAAGTAATACAGAGTAAAAAATTGTGGGCCGTAATTTAACTTCATTCGTTAAATAAATATATGACAAATGTCATTAATTGAAATTTCGCAAACGAATAATCAAAACTTAACAAACAACAACAAATTATCAACAAATTTTTACGCCATATGTACAGAGACGTTTGATACTTTTTTCACTCCCGTGCAACGCACGAGCATATTTGCTAGTATGTATAATATCGAGTACTGCCCATATATATGGTGTATGGCTATATATTTTGTCTATCTACACAACATTTTGATGGTCAATGTTAAAAAAAAATTGGCATGTAGACAACTAGACATCTTCGTAATGCTCTCTATAATGTTGGTCAAATGTAAGATGCATGGTTTGAGTCTTTGCAATGACCTATACAGTTTGGAATGGAGTGAGTAGCTTTCTTATCCAACACACTTAGATCGATCACGGACGATCACATCACACCACACCAAGGAGAGAGGAATAGAGTGAGCACACATATCACCACACCAAGGAGATAGGAATAGAGTGAGCACACATATATTTCCTTTTCTAGCATCTGAGAACTACGTCTCTCTATAGCCTGTCCCGTGCACCTCCGATCGATCCCTTTCGTCGCCCCAGGCCAGTAGTGCAAATGTGTGCAACCTTGAACTTGGAGGGAATCTGATGATCACACTGCGACAATGAAAACATTGCATATATGATGGTGACTACAGCATGTGCATGACCACTGGCAGCAACCCCGCCTCCTTATGCTAAAGTGAACTTGCTGATCTCTTTTGTTTACATGTTTTGTCACCAAGGGAAATAAATGTGCATCTCGATCGGTGGTTGTGGAAAGGGAAAAGTGATCGACACGCATGCAGTGAAAATAAAGTGCTAGTGATTGATGTATCTGGTTCAGTGTGTATGTGAATGTTGTAGTACTGAAACTGTATTTTCTTGAGGGGGCAAGTAGATAAGAATGAAATTAAGTGCGCTACCGACTTGGATCTCCTTTCTCATATTTACAAGTCAAGGGGGGTACACATGCAGTTGTATGTCGTTGGTTATATTTATATATATGATATATATGATGAGCCATCATCACTTCATCAGATCGATCAGTCCTTTTGGTGTCCATCGATCCAAGCACACATATGCGCCGTTGCTAATTTGCTGCCATGAATATACGAAGCTCTATTTTTTTAATATCAGAAATTATTATATATTCTTACCTAAATGCACTTCTTCGACCATGATTATATTATTAGCATGTATGATGTGACATGTAGCACATGAGTCCTCTGCCAAAATTTGTGTGGGTGGTGCAAAGCATACTGGGAAGCTATTAGTGATATTCTCCATCCCTCCATTCTTTTATATATATAGCACATATCTCTCCGTTTCAAATTACTTGTCGTTTTGACTTTTCTAAATACATCATTTTTTGCTATGCATCTAGATATATATATTTATGTCTAGATACATAACAAAAAGAATGTATCTAGAAAAGTCAAAACGACGTAATTTGAGAAGGAGGGAGTATTTAATTTCCCAGCAAGGTTACCATGCATAAAACAATCTTATTTGGTCAACGAAGTATAATTGCAATCACCATGGAGGAGTTGCTACTATTACTATACTAACAGCAGAGTAAACAGTACGTAGACCAGGCATGAAGCAGCAACCATATGTCTAGTCTAGGAGAGACATATACGATCCGGATCACTTCAGAAACTCCCACAACTCAGCGCAGAGGAAGCCGGCGTTTGGCAGATGCAGGGCCATCCAGGCAAGCACCGCCCTCGGCAGCGCCCTCCGGATGGCCGCGCAGTGCGCTTCCAAGTTGCAGTAGTCGACGACGATGGCAACCGCCACGCTGATTTCCCCCCACCCACTGGCGTTGGTGGCCAAGAAGGTGAGCTGCAGTGCAGCGCAAGACATGCAGTGATGATGACAGATCAAGGCTCAAGTTACCCGAGGACGGAATGGAGTATGGAGCAGCCAAATTAATGCAGTTATATGCAAGTGAATCTGGTCGAGATCTAAGCACTGACGAAGTTCAGAATTGTTGGGTTTAGTCCCACATCGGAAATTGATGGTGGGGGAGCGCAACATATAGGTCGGGGCAGTCCTCACCCAATAGGCTATTCTTTTGGGTTGAGTTAGGCACATGACCTGTTGTTGTGGGCTCCGGTGGACCTAAGGTCTGATGGGGCGCCGGCTCGTGGGTATAGCGGGCCGGGCCGGATTCCGCTGCGCCACTCTAACAAGTGGTATCAGAGCCAAGTTCGGAAAAACCTGGGAAAACATCTCCGGGTCACATGGTGACGGGGGAGCCCGTGAACGTCTCCGGAGGGTCACACGGATGGTTGTGACTGGAGAGTTGGACTCGGGGCCTGGATAACATCTTCGGGAGATCACACGGATGGTTGTAATGGAAGAGTTGGGCCCAATGTGTGACGGGGGAGATTGTTGGGTTTAGTCCCACATCGGAAATTGATGGTGGGGGAGCGCAACATATAGGTGGGGGCAGTCCTCACCCAATAGGCTAGTCTTTTGGGTTGAGTTAGGCCCAGGACCTGTTGTTGTGGGCTCCGGTGGACCTAAGGCCTGATGGGGCGTCGGCTCGTGGGTATAGCGGGCCGGGCCGGATTCCGCTGCGCCACTCTAACCAGAATGATGAACGCCCTGAGCATCCCAGGGCCGCCGCCGGGCCGGCGAAGAAGCAGGACGCGTAGTTCCAGGATGGAGACGGCCACGCTCCAGCCGCACTGCACGTACGCCGCCGGCAACAGGAAGGTTCCGAAGGCGCCCATCCCCGTCTAGGTGTTGGCGGCCACCAGCACGGCCAGCGCCGCCACGGAGACGATCGCTTGCGCGAGGCGGAGGCGGCAGGCGAGCAGGCTTCCGGGGGTGGGGATCAGCCGCGTCTCGGTGGCCGGCACGACGGCACGGGAGGCCTGATAGATTCGAATCCACGAGAGTACGTTATTGAATCAGAAAGTTGTTGGATCTCCCAAGAAGAAAATTAAACAAGGTCGAGAAGAGACGAGCCGGGCGGGCGAGGGTGTACCATGGACACACGGCGGAGGAGGACCGGACCGGTGGAACGTGGCGCAGCGGCGGCGGAGACGAAGAGCTACTAGCTAAACCGCTAGCTATAGTAAGCTGAACCGATGCGCACGGCATATGTGCCAGCCAGTACGGCAAGTCGTCTCAGATCGATCAGCTCATGGGTCACGGACGCACCACCACTACTCCACCAACGGGAGAGCATTTCCTCTTATAGCTAGCATTTGAGAACCAACAGCAGCTGTTCTCACATGGAGAAGCAGTAGTACAATAATGAAGCTACCGATAGAGACGACCAGTCGACGACACACCGTACATCTTATCTTAGGGATTTACAACAGACGTCAATCTTAGATATACTTTAGGGATTTAGTTGGTGGACTTTTTTTTTTGTCCATTTCAAAATGATACCGGCCGGAGTCTTCGCTGTGTTTGAGCTAGCGCCACCATACACTATGCATCAAGTTTTGGACACGGAGTTACAAACCGAGGCCGCCAAACGGACTTCATCTTGTGATTAAATGGGTGTGCAAGTCGTCGCATAGCGCGCGAAACTGAATTTCCTGAAAGAAATATAGTACCACACTGCATGCATGGGGGGCTTAAAAAGAGAAAGCAAAATGGTAGTCTGCGACATCTACTACTGTAGGAAATGGTGTCACATTCGTCATTGTTTTCTTTGTTGACAGGATAGATGATGTACACAAAGTCACAAACCTTGCTAATTACAAACTGGTTTGTGGCACACACAGATTAGCAGATTAAGGAGCAATCTAGCTTCATCCGTGGCACAGCATATTCCACACTTGAGGGACTCAGGCTATCTGCACTCGTCATACTTTATATCCTCCTTTAAAACGGAATATTCCTGCCTGGTCATCGAGATTCTCTCCTTTATACAACTTTCTCCCGCACTCATCATCCTTTATATCATCTCCTCTATACCAACTATCCACCATGGGACCCACGTGTCAGTGTTATTTTAACCCCTCCCACCCACCCCGTCGGCCTCCTCCCCTGCCCCCCTCTCTCTCCCTCCTTCCTCTCTCGTCGCTCCCTCGTCGGCCGCCTCCCTCCCCGCGCCGACGGCCCTCCCTCTCCGGCGCCGGCGGCCAGGCGAGGCGGGACAACGGCGGCGCCGCCCGTCCGATTGGCACGGCGGCGGTGGCAGATCTAGGCGAAGCTTCCCGGAGGATCCTCGACGGCGGCGGCGACTGCGGAGGCCGGAGCTCGGCGCCCCTGCTCCCTCCGCGGCTCCGGCGACGAGATCTTGGAGGAGGATCGGGCGACGAGGGGACGCAGCAAGGTGGTCCCACCCAACCCCACCGGCTCCCTCTTCCTCCCATCCCACCCACCCACCCAGTCCCCTTTCTCCGCTTCTCCGCCGCCCATCTCCCCTGCTCCCTCCGACGGTGGCCCTCCTCGCCAATCCCAGCCCCCGACGACGGAGCTCCCACGCGTGGCCGATCGTGGCTCCGGCAGCGGAGCTCGCCTGCGTGGCCGGCCGTAGCCGGATCTTGGGCTCCGGCGATGGAGGAGGGGCAGCCACGCCGGCGAGGATCGGACAAGCGCGGCGGCCATCGAGCTCCGCCCCGCCGGCCCTCCCCTCCCTCGCTGGCGCGGCGACATGCGAAGCACGATCTGTGTGGGCCGGGAGGGAGCTCCTCTGCTCCCTCGGCGTGGAGGCGAAGCTCGGTGGCGTCGCGGCATGGCGGAGATCCTCCCTCCCGAGCTCTTCCTCCGGCAGCTCCCTCTCTCTCTCCCTCTCCGCCGCCCATCTTGCACTCTCTCTCCCTTCCCGGTCATGGCGCGGGCGAACGACACTCCCGCGGGCCCCATGCCACAGCGGCGTTGCGGAGGCTCGCTACCTCCTCTGGATTTCCCGGAAACGGGAGCATCCGGGGAGGTAGCGTAGGCTTCCCCGTCCCCCACTGCGGGGCATTTTCCTCGATCCAGCGACGGGAAAGGGATAGCGTGAGGCTATCCCGTACCCAGTGCGGACAGCCTCAGCAGAGATGAAGTGTCGGATGCAGTTCTCTGTAATCACCGATGATATAGCTGCCGCTATTTCCCTTTTAGCAAAGAAGATGTCCAAAATGGATTTTGGAATATCTGCAGCTGGCAAAAGAGTAGTTCAGCCACGAAATGATGCAGTGGTAAAAACAAGGGAAAAATCTAGTTTTCAACCTTCAACTATAGAAGAAGTCTGATTTTCCACTGCAACATGCATATGTTTGAACCATATGCATGAGACGTAAACCATATGCTTGCCATCATAATGCATGGTACGTGAAAGGAGTACAGAACCACACACAAACATTTTCATTTTACCGGTTGTGGGACGATTCCAGATCGATATAGCCGGGGCAGGGCATCATGCAGAGGAAGAGCAAGCGCGCGTGGTGAGCGGGCACGGTACTTTGTTATATTAGTATATATATTAGGTATCACTACTGCACAAAAGTAGTGACGAGGGAGGCTGGCCGATATTGTGTGTCAAAACCGACGCGCGGCAAATATTTTTCGCAACATTAAAAAATATTTTCCGCAACATTAAAAAATACTCTTCGCAATGCATTGACGCACGGCGAACATTTTTCGGAACATTAAAAAAATCCTCTTCGCCGTGCGTTGACGCACGGCAAACATTTGACAAAAAAATTAATAAAAAAATCTCCTCCACCTATCAGCCGCCGCCGTCTGGCCCACCACTCCATCCACGGCTGCTGCCGCCGACCAGCCCGCCACCACATCCACCACCGCCGCCGCGCCCGTTGCCACCGCATCCACCGCCGCCGCCGCGCTCGCTGCCACCACATCACCACCGCCCCCATCGTCCACGCCACCACCACCACCACACGCCGCAGCCACCGCCACTTGTGGAAAGAAATAGTGAGCGAGGAAGAGAGGGAGAGAGAGAGAGAGGGGAGGGGAAGGGACTTGCTGGCAGCACCAGGAGGACCAGCCAACGCAGGTCGTCGCCGCCGCTGCTGCCACCGCCACCGGGGAAGGAGATCTGGGGCCATGGCCACCAGATTCGGATCCGTGTTGACCGGATCCGGCAGCGGTGAGTCGGGTTGCGGCTGCCGGGAGCCCCGACCTCGGGCCTCCGCACCGGAGAGGAGGCAACGTTGGCTGGCCGGACAGGAGGGAGCACCACGGCCGACATGAAGAGGAGGCCGCGCGCCGTAGGACCACCGGAGAGAGATGGAGGGGCGGATCTGGTGGTTGTGCTGCGGGTGGTTCGTCTCCACCGTGCGCGCTGAGGGAGGAGCGAGGGGCGGCGGCGCTGAAGAGGAAGGAGCGGCCGTCCACCGTCTGCCGGGCTCACCGTCCGCCACCGCAGCGCTGAGAGAGAGAGATGGAGCCGGGAGGGGAGGCGACATCGAAGAGGGAGGGGCGGTCGTCCGCGCCGTCGCTGCGCACCGGGAGTGGAGGGCGCCGAGGAGAGATGGAACAACGAGAGGGAGGGAGGAGGTTGCCAGCGGCGGCGGGGGTAGGGAGGAGGGTGGAAGGTCACGCCGGCCGACGCCGAGGGAGATGAGGGCGCCAGCGCCGGCAGAGAGAGGAACGCGAGGGAGAGGGTGGAATGGTGACTAGGGTTTAGGTGTGAAGGGGACGAGTTTTATATAAATGGTTCGGCGAATTTTGTCCGTCAAATCACGATATCGAACGGTCCAGAGCAAGCGGCCAGGGTGGGCGGTGGGGGCCAAGCCTTTTGTTTGCTGTGCGTGCTGACGTGGAAGCATGGCAAAGTCATTTTGACGCACGGCAAAGTCATTATTTTTATTCTTTTTGTCGTGGGTCAAAAAAACGCATAGCAGACTAATTTTTTTATAATTGTACTAACACGTTAAAATTATCAAATGAATATGAAAAATTACCAACAAATAACACGAAACAATCTATATAGTTTATTTCCTATAGAAAAAAGTTTTGAAGTCAAATTTGAATTCAAATGTCACTTTGCCTATAAATCTAACCACATACCTCTCAACTCTATGAAACTTCTTCGGAGATTTTTTAGGGGCAATTGGATTTGGGACTTAGGAGGATATATTCATGGAAAATAACTTTGTCGTGCGCTTTAAGAAGGGCGCACGGTAAAGTTTTTTTACAATTATACTTAATTAATAAAAATTATCAAACAAGTTTGAATTTTTTTTGAAAATTAACACAAAATAAGTTATGTTGTCTATTGCTCATAGAAAAAGTTTTGAAGTCAAAACTCAATTTGAATGTCACGTCACCCACCTACAAATCTAACCGTATCCTTCTTCACTCTATGAAACTTCATCGGAGATGTTTCGGTTTCTAAGCATCATGCATGATAAAATGTGCGAAACCCACTCAATTTTTACCACAGCCTCCACGTATGATATCATGAGATATTGACAAATCTTATGATTTTCAGAGTCCATTTGCTTTTTAAAATATTTTAAAATCACTCAGACGCATATGTGTGATCGTGTTTCCTGGACAAGATTTGAAAATTTATTTTTATTTCAGGGGTAAGAACTCAAATTGGGCTAAATAACATGAATATCATTTTTTCACTCATTTTATTCTATTATTTGAATCACTTGTAGTTCAAATTTGACTTCTTTCAAAAAATTGCTTGAAATACAATTAATTATTTAAATATAGCGCACATATAACTCAAATTGATTTGCCACAATAACCTATAATTTGGAACTGATGGAGTTTTCGATATCATTTATTATTCCGCCAAATTAAAGTCATCTAGTATGTTTCTCCACAAGATGCATGCTTAATTTCTTCATCTGTTAGCTAGCAGCTTTTCATTCTTCTCTCTCTCTCTTTTTTTTTGCACGTGTTTCTTGGATGATTTCAATGGTTAGTAACAAAGCCAAAAGTTGTTGCCCCTTCTTTTGTTTCTTGCTCCCTTGTCCAAAAAGTGAGTCCTAGTCCCAGGCTTCAGCTATACACTCGCTGCATCCACCAACAGTGGCTGATGGAGCATGCATCACTGCAATAATGAAAGCATTGCAAAGATATAGCTGCAGATTGTGACTACTGCATGAGTGCATGACCAGCAGCAGCAAATTAAAGCAAGCCACTTATCTAGCGCGTGCTGCTGTGTGCAGGTACGACGTAGGGTCGACGTTCCATAGGATCTGCAATCCCCTGCATCCAGACTACTCTCCGGTGACAGATCCTGCAGTGCTACTTGCTTCTCTTAACACTACAGTCATGTCAATCACAAGGAAATAAATTCTTAATTTGATGAATGAGGGCAAAAGATACACTCAAATCACTTGATTGATGTAGTAGCTGTTAGTGGAGAGTACTAATTTTGGATGGTGAAATTTTGGTGAAAAATGGTGAAATTTTTACATTAGGAAGCGTGTTCTATGAGAGGTGGCACGATCTGTGATGCGAAAATTTTTGTACTTTTAGAGCATCTAAATAGGGCCTAAACGGGTGTGGAGGGGAATTTGGGATGGGAAAGCATCGAATTGGAGGTAGAGGCACGGAAGACCGAGGGCTCTTATATAGCTTCCGTGTACTGGATAAGAAACATAGCTTTAAAGCTCATCAGGGCCAACTAGGCACAACTAAATTCAACATTTCGAAAGATACATTCAACATTTTCTCAAAACTAAATCAACATTTTGAAATACATTATTCAACATTCAATATTTTTTTACAACATTCAACATTTTCAACATCTATTTCAACATTTGAACAAACAAGATTCAACATTTAAGCAAACGAGATTCAACATTTGGGCACCAAAGGATGCAACTTCTTCTTCTTCTTCCTCGAGATGTGCGGAGGCGCGGCTGGGGCGCCTGTGGCGGCGGAGCTTGCGGCTGGCGCGCCCAGCGCATCCAAGATGGCGGTGCGCGGGGCCAGCGCCGCACAGAGCCAGTGCACGTGGGACGGCGGCGCCCAGTGCCAGCGCGGGTGGCATTTGACGGCGCAAGGGAGAAGAAAGAGCAGAGGAGGGAGAAGGAGGATCGATGGTATGCATCACCGCACGTATCTCAAAGAGAGTTTTACCTGTATGCCATTAAAAAAGTTGCTTCATACCTGTGTGCCACTAGAAAGTTCGGTCGCACCTGTGTGCCATCCCCTTGAACTTTTGTGTCCTCCATGCCATTTCGTCCAACTTTGCAGCTAACGGTGTCAAATAGATAGTTAAAATGACCATTTTACCCCTGGTGGGCCCACCAATCATCTCCTTCCTCCTCTAGTTCTCCCTCCTCTGCTCCACCTGACCACACCGCACGGTTCCATCCATGGCGTCTCCAGCGACGACGGGTCACCGCCGACGAGCGCGCTCCTGCCTTGCCTCGCCGTCCGTGCCTGCGCAGGGAGCAGGGGAGGGGCCTGGCGAGCGCGGGGACGGCGGGGCCCAAGATCCCGCGGCGGCACGACGCCCGTCCGTCCGCAGGCGGGGCCTCTGCACTGGCGAAGAGCTCGAGGACGCTACCAAGTTCCCCCAGATGCCTCGGGAGGTAGGGAGGGAGGGGGGCGGCGCAGGTTGGCTGGCAAGGGGCCGCCGGCGGGAGGGGCTCGAGGTTGGGGACGAGCTTGAGCGCCGTGAGCGGGTCGCGCCCAGGCGGTGGTGACGAGATCGCGCACGCGGGAGGCCGGCGTGCCGTGAACCACCTGGAAGAAGAGGTCCAGGCATTGGTTCCCGGAGTCAGCGTAGGTGGCGGAGCCGTTCGCGGTGAAGGATTTGTGCGTCGCCTGCTTGGCGGCGGCGGCGCCGTTGAAGCTGGCGTTGAGGAGGTCGAGGAAGGGGTGGGAGGTGGGGGGCGTCGGCGGCCGGGCGAGCACCACGGACGGCGGATCACGGGAGGGCCAAGGGGGACTAACGGGGCCATGGTGACGAAAGGAAAAGGCCATGACATGTGGGCCCACTCCACAATGACTTAAAGGGTAAGATGAACATTTCATCTGCCCGGTCCCACATGTCAGGGCACCTAAACGGCAGAAACTGGATGGAACGCGGACGGAATGGCACAGAGGACACAAAAGTTCAAGAGGATGGCACACAAGTGCGACCGAACTTTCTAGTGGCACACAGGTATGAAACAACTTTTTTAATGACACACAGATAAAACTCTCTATCTTAAAGCGGCGGAAGCCAAGTAACTATCCGACTTCCGGAAGCTGGATAGGATTTCCGCATAAGACCACACACAGCACTAACTCAAACTCCGGGCTCCGTGGTGGACAAGACCCATTCCTTTCCAAGCCAACCAATCTGCCCGCACCAACCAAGGGTTTGGATAGATGGTGGCCCATCTGACCTGGAATGTATTTTTTTTAGAAAATGGAAAATACGGTGACCTGGAATGCATGCATATGTTCTTTTTCGTCTGACATATAGGGATCGTCTATTTTCTTGTCCCATCTTGAGCCATTGCACTACGTGATTAATAGAAGCTATGCTAATAACAAGTGCATGGAACAAGCCATGATAATGTTGCATGTTCCCTCTTTTTTAGTTTATTTGTTCTTTAGACAGTCCATGACCATAATAACTATGTTTTTTCTTGCTAGATTTTTTGCAGGAAAAAAGAAAAGAAATGAGGCTCCCTGATTCAATAGATTTTAGTCTTGACCATTGAATATTTATTTCGTTTTAATTTTACTTTCAGTTAACATTTTAGACCAACTCCACATTTGCAAAGTGTTCCAATTTTTTTATCGACTTGATGACTCAACACGTTCGGAAGATGTGTTCCTCTATTATGTTTTCTGCTTTCAAACTTTTTGATTGAATCAGAAATGTTTAATCAAATCAACATATTTCTAAATGTGTGTCTCTACATTTGCAAAAGTTGACCCAGCATTATTTGGTTGAGCCAACAATGTTTTACTTTCGTCTAACAATAAATCTTTTCCCTTGGAAAAGTTGATCCAACAGTTTTCTTGGATAAACATGGCTCAGACATTTTTCCACTGAACTGATCCAAGATTTTTTTATAAAATTCGATCCAATATATTATCTTCTAAATGTTGATACAACATGATCCTCTAACGATGTTGATCCAACATTTCTGGTTCAAAATATTGGCCCAACATCCTCTAGAGTGGTCTAAGAAGTTTTTCCATGAACGCCAAGGTCTTGTTCAGTGCCAGTTCAATTGCAAAATAATTTCCATACAAACAGATTTGGTACCGATGTAAGTATTAAAATCTCAACTCCATTTTTCAGGAAAATCGGCGTCTCACAACTCGTCTCGTGTCCTCATGCACTCCAACAAAATGAAGCTGGTGAACACATGCAGCACACTTGTAGTAGAAGTTGGTGGTCTCTTGCTTTTTATTCATGCATCTCCTTGCCCCTTCATAACTCATATATAAACCGCGCGTCCAACAAAGTCGATCGTTAAATACTCCGCTCCTTTAGAACGTTTATTTCAACAAACTATATTACTCGATGTTGGTCTTTGGTTGTGCTGTTGTGCATCTAGTTAATTACTTTCCTTGCTACTCTCATCTATGGGAAAGCTGGAAGACGCAGAGTGTCGGGGGCACTCGGCGTAGGTCCAAAAACACTCAGCGACTGTTTCCCGAGTGCCGGCACGACACACGGCGAATGCCAGCCCACAGACGACAGAACGTGATGGAGAGAGTTCACGGTGACGGCGGCTCGCCGAGTGCTACACACGACACTCCGCAAACATTTTCCAAAAAAAACACGCACAACAGCAGAGGGCCTCCTGTGCCGCTGCCCCGTGCTGGAGCCGTCGCCACTGCACCTCGCCGGAACCGTTGCCATAGTGCCTCGCCGAAGCCGTCTCCACCGCGCCGGGGCCACCGCGCCACGTCGGAGCCGCTTCCACCGCGCCGTGCCGGAGCCATCGCCACCGCGCCGGGGAGGGGAGGGAGCTGGACCCGACCACCAGCGCCAGATCCTGCCTCCGGTGAGCGTGAGGGCTGGGGCGCAGCGACGGCGGCCTCCTGCTCAGCATGTTGCTGCTCTGCGTGCTGCAGGGACGGCGCCAGGACAGGGAGCGGAGGGGTTCGTGCCGCGGGAGAGGAGAGAGGGCGCGGCGGCGCCGCACCGGCGGGAGAGGAGAGGGAGGAGAACGAGGTGGCGGAGCCTGGAGGGAAGCTGAGGCCGGAGGCCGCCCCGCGCGCCCCGTGCAGGCCACCCGGGAGCCGTGCCGTTACGCCCCGCCTAGGCCAGGGCGGGAGCCGTGCCGCCGGCAAGAGGGCCACGTGCCTAGCCCGCTGCGCCATCCCCAACTGTGCAAAAGGAGATGAGATAAGGATACAGAGGAAGGAAGAAGGGAGAAGAGAGGAGATAATGGCAATGTGCGGTGAGAAAAAAAGATAAGGGAGAGAGGCCAGTGGTGGTTGGTTGGGGGAAGGTTTTTGTCCCGGGTGGTGGTTCCACTCGGGATTAAAGGGTCCTCCTTTAGTCTCGGGTGAAAACACCACCCGGGACTAGTTATTTAGTCTCGGGTGGTGTTTCCACACGAGACTAAAGGGGTATCCTTTAGTCTCGAGTGAAAACACCACCCGAGACTAAAAGTCCGTCCCAATAATTGATGTCAGAGAGCATTTGGACGCCTGGCCTCTCGGGTGGTTTTACCACCCGAGTCTAAAGGGGAGGCGGCGTGGCCATTTCAGACCACGTCGCTTCAGACCCTTTAGTCCCGGGTTCAAATTTCAATCGGGACTAATGGGTAGAACCAAAGGTTGGTTCTGTACCAGTGTAATAAGACATGCATTGTCTCTAGACTAGAAATTAGAGTTGTGTGTACACCAACAAAAGTCCAAAAACAGGTTTATATTTACTTATTTAGACTGTCAAATATTTTTGTGCCTATGAAACTTCTAACTAATTGCAGTGAGACTTGGTTTACTTTTCTTAATCTTACAAAGTACCATTTGTTTTGAACATTCAACATACAAATTAAGCAATCGGATTTGACATGAATTTAATTGGCGACACACCAGGAACATTTCTTTTTACGGTGTGACAGTTTTATTCGGATGGTAGACAGTCAGTACCACACGGCAATGTGCAATGACAATGATTAGTGAGTCCTGGCTTACGTCGTGGGAGAAGAGAAAAGGACAACTATGCCCGCACAGGGCACAACACACAGCACGGAACTCTCTCTCTCTCTCTCTCATCCTCATCCTTTTTTCAAGAACTTCGACCCAGCAGCGTTTGCAGGAGTAGCATCACTTGAAGCCATCATCATCTCCATCGATGATGAGCAGGAGGGGGATCTGAGTGCGAGGGGAAAAAATGAGGAAGGTCAAGGGTGACGGGATCTGGGTTGCGCGGAGGAAGAAGAGATAAGGGAGGAGCAGGAGGGGATTGATCAAGAAGAGAGGAGTATTCGTGGGAGTTGGATCAATACCGTGACAACTTTGCCGAGTGTCGTGGCAACTTTGCCGAGTGTCCGATCTGAGACACTCGGCGAAGACGGGGTTTCCTGAGTGTCGTACACAGGACACTCGGCGAATCACCGTTGTTTTTTTCATATTTTCTCATTGTTTCTATCTCCTCTTTGAAAATACACTCCGACTTCGTCAGTTTTTATGATTTCCTCCAATGTACTTTGCAAGTACCTAATTAATTGACTAAGCAATGCATAGAACATGCTTTTTACGAATGTTAGTCCATTATTTTCTGCAGTTTTACTCAATTTCAATTTGTCTCAACTAATTGTTGTTAATAAATTAAAATTATCAAATGGATCTGAAAATTCACCAAAATTACAGTGGCTACAATCTAGGTTGTCCACTGCATATAGAAAATTTTTTGAAGTCAAACTCCAATTTGACTACTATTGTTACTCCAAAATCTAACTGAATCATTCTCAACTCTCTGAAACCTCTCCGGAGATCCTTCGGTTTGTAAGTAGCGCACGTGAGGAATTGCGCGAAATCTTCTCAACTATTTACCACAACCTCCATATACGATATCATGACATCTTGACAAGTCTCATAATTTTCTGACTTAGTTTGCATTTTATAGAATTAAAAACAATTTGGCTACAAGCACATGATCGTGTTTACTGAACAAGACGTGCAAAATTAGCTTTGATTTAAGGAGCAAGGCCTCAAAATAGACTAAGTACTATGAATAACATTTTTTACTAATTTTATAATATTATTGTAATCACTTTCGATTCAAATTTGACTTATTCCTAGAAATTCCTTTAAATGAAATTAATATCTTAAATATCGCAAACAGACCAAGAAATGTATCAAAATTGAGTATGGAGTACCAAATACTGTATGAGAACCAAAGAAAAAGTTTGAAGGTAAGGAGGAGAAAAAAATTCAAATTTTGCCGAGTGTCCCGGCCAGACACTCGGCAAACAAGTGTATGCTCAGTGTCATGCTCAAGACACTCGACGAATCACTGGTAGATGCCGAGTGCCACCGCCTGATGACACTCACCAAACAAGTGTACGCCGAGTGTTGGGCCCAAGACACTCGGCGAATAACTAATAGATGCCGAGTGCCGCCGCCCGACACTCGGCAAACAAGTGTACGCCGAGTGTCATTATTTCACAGAGTGCTTTTGGGTCCACACTCGGCGAAGAGACTGTTCGCTGAGTGCTCGATGGAAAACACTCGGCGATCCTGTTCTAGGATTCACTACGATGCTGCTGATAATGCAAGATCGAGGCCAAAGATGGTATTCATAAACTGAAAGTTAATATGGTATGTCTAGCTACTGTACATGAGACTAAGGATTGAGGGGAAGCTTTCGGAGGACACGTTTAATTTAGTCCCATTGTGTCAAGGCTGACAATATATATCTTCGATCCAGAAGAGTCATCGGCCGTTCGTCTAGTAAGCAATACATTTGGCGAAGGCGTCGCACAAGAAGATTGGGCACGTCGAGTGGCCCAATATAAGGTTGGCGAAGGCGTCCCACTGGTCGAAGAAGTCCTGGTAGATGCAGTGCTAGCGGAAAATGAAGAATATAAGGTTTGGTGAGCTGGAGATCAACAAATCAAAGCTGATGAGTCAGCAATGAGGTGGCTGGTCAAAGGCAAATGCCAAGCAACCATCTCAACAATTTTAGCAAGAAATTGCAAGCTTAATTAATTGATACACACTACCACACATTTATCTACGAAATTCTCATCAATCTGCCAGCTAGTAATAAGCCATGCAGTGTCTCTAGATTATAAATTAGAGTTGTGTGTACACGAACAAAAGTCCAAAAACAGGTTTATATTTACTTATTTAGACGGTCAAATATTTTTGTTCCTATGAAATTTCTAACTATTTTCAGTGAGAGTACCACACGGCAATGTTGGCAATGCACAACAAACAGCACGCAGCTGTTTTTGCCTTTTTCCCCTCACACACTTAGAAAGCAGTAACCTCTCTCTCTCTCTCTCTCTCTCTCTCTCTCTCTCTCTCTCTCTCTCTCTCTCTCTCTCTCTCTCTCTCCAGCAACCACCAAGCGCAAGGAGCAGTGACGGGATGGCTTCCTACCTGCCGAGGTGGAGGAGATGGAAGCGCGCCTGCAGCCACTCCAAAACCCTAGCCCCAACCACGTCGACGTGCACGAGCTCGCGAGGAAATTCAGTGCCTCCGCCGAACGCATCGGCAAGTTTGTCATCTATCCAAAGCAGGTACGTGAGCTGATCTCTGAAGATTGGGATCGGATTCCTAGCTCTTCTCGATCGATTTCAATCAGAATTCATAAATCCGCGATTCACTCAGATCTGGGCGCTAGCGCAGGTTAAAACTTGGTTCAGCAATCGGCGCTACAATTCGCGTGAGGGCAAGGCTGCTAGGGCAGCGCAGGCACAGGAGAAATCTTCTACCCGTGGGGTTGGGGCTTTCCGTCACCATCCTGAGGGTTCCTCGGCTGCTGTGCATGCCGGTTCTTCCTCAGGTGCTCACTTCTCTCTTGCTAATCCTGTGTCTGTGCATCATATCGCAGGTAGACGGCTTTAACCGAAGCCTTGGTCTGTATCTTCAATTCTTCATGTACACCTTCTTTAAAGGAGTTATTCATATATTTATGCCTGCTGATTCCTTATGTTTTCGGATGCGTGCTTTTATTTATTAGTAGGGTTTATTTTTTTACGAGAAGGGGAGAAGACACCACCGGAATCCACACCCATTCTATATTTTAACTACAGCAAAAACCATCCCATTTCATGGAAAACTGTTTGGTTGAATTAGTTCATTGCATCACAATTCCTAAGCAACTTTTTTTTCATCACATATGTTATTTTGCTCCATCATATATAATTCCTTTTTGAGTGGATGTGTGATTATTCTGCGATTGTCAAAATAGCCGATTTCGTCCTTGAACTTTTGGCAGAGGGTCAACTTTGTCACTATACTTTTGAATGGGCTAAATCAATCCTGCAACTTCACTTCTCCGGTTCAATTATGTCCTTGATCCTAGCTTGACATCCACAAGCCCGGTTATGCGATTTTGGTGGCCCGAGTTGAAACTAAAAGCTGAGGCCCTTCAATAATGATAATCTATGTGATTTTATCAAATCTGATCTGTTGATTTCCTTTTAACTCAAAAGAAATATATTGATTTCCTCTTTTTTTTTTTTGCTTTTCTCACTGCCAATGCATGTATTAAAACAGGGTATGCTGAAAGTTTTAAGAGCACAATTAGTAATTACAGGATCAGCACAAAAACGGTAGTAAATTACCAAGTTAAAATACTTTTGATGTTCTATAGCTGATGATACAGATGGACAATGGATTCAGCTTGTCTAGGCTGTCTGCTCTGTATGATGCATTAGCCCATGATGACGGATTCTCGCGTCTGAATTTGTAGAATGCAGAGAGAAGAAATTACGACAGTGAGAAAACCAATCGCCACCGACTTTCTCAACCAGGCATCCTATGTCGGCACTCATTCGAAAAAGCCAAACGGTGGCCACACTGTGCATGGCATCTGCGCCTCTTGTTTGCCACCAGTCCTTTGCGCTTGCCTGGCTGGCCCAACTACAAATTGTACAGTGTACAAGCAAGACTACTTACTCCATATAGCCACCCTTCTACGATTGTACTTGAACCTTGTACAACCTGCGAGAGGCCCTCCTTCGGTTTTCGGGCCCAAATCGATCGGCTGCATACTAGCATAATCGCAAGCCAAAGGTACAAACCATGGTGGGGATGGAGCCACGCGTGCAAGCATGGTGGTGCTAGCTCCCGTACCCCCCCCCCCCCCATTTTTCTCTGGCGATCCTGCCGAGTTCCGACCACCCCTCACCGGTCATCACTTGTGTGCCAGAATAGGAAGAACCCAATTGGGCCTATGGTCAACCATTCCATCCAGCAAGCATCAATGGCCCAAACAAAGTATAAAAGATAGGTGAAAGACCCACCACTCTAATCGATCCCCTCCCTCCTCTCAGACCAGCCACTAACCCTAGTGCTCACCACTCAGCATCCACAACTCCGTGGCGGCGGCAACGCAACCTCATGGAGGGAGGGAAGGAGGAAGGGCTTGCCGTGGCTGGGCACGACCGCGACTCCCCCGCCCCAAATTTTCTCTCGCGATCCTGCCGAGTTCTGACCACCCCTCACCGGTCATCGCTTGTGTGCCAGAATAGAAGCACCCAATTGGGCCTATTGTCAAGTGTTCCAGCCCAACAAGCATCAATGGCCCAAACAAAGTATAAAAGATTGGTGAAAGACCCACCACTCCAATCGATCCACTCCCTCCTCTCAGACCAGCCACTAACCCTAGCGCTCGCCACTCAGCATGCATCCACAACTCCGCGATGGCGGCAACGCAACCTAATGGACGGAGGAAGGAGGAAGGGCTTGCCGTGGCTGGGCACTACCGCGACTCTGACGGAGGCCGCACAAAAGGGGTGGCTTCGGCGGCGGCGAAATCCAGGGCGACTCCGATTGGAGTCAGCGAAAATGGTAATGCTCTTGTACTCGTCTATTTCTTATTTCTATTTTTGTGTGTGCCATGTATGGTGTGTTGGCGCAAGAACAAGTGCCCCTATATTTTTCATGGTTCCACCACTGCATGGCGGCACGTAATCTACATCGGAACCACCATGATCTCTGTGTGTTCCTCGAGCAACAGTTTGAGCTGCAAAAAACTAGCAAAACAGCGGAGAAAGGATCAATTTTGAACACTAATTGCAAAAATCCATTTGCCTCCATCTGTACAAGGTTGTGATGCGATTCCTAATCGCGATTTGACCTTCCTTCACTCCCAAACCTCGATGTGTTCCTATGCTTGCTACCTTGTACCATCCAGCCAGGATCAAGGATGAAATTGAATTGGACAAGTGAAGTTTGGGGACTATGCGTGGTGGCGAGGCTGGGAGGACACACCAGGGGACGGCGACGACGTTGTGATGGCGTGGTGGTGGTCGGCGTGGCTGCAGTGGTGGGGAGCGAGCGACGGCGAGGGTCTGGCCAGCGGTGGGGCGACGACTCAATTTTTTTATTTTTTGGAAAATGGTCATCGTGTGTATGTTTTAGCACCGTCCACCCCGGCCGTCTTCATCGACGCGCCGCCGCCCTCCTTTTTTCGCCATGTGTCGTCAAAAACGCACAGCGAAGTCTTCTGTCGTGTGCCTGAGAAAAGGAACACGGCGAAGAGCTCGCTCTTCGCCGTGATGGTAGCCGCCGTGCGCGCTTCGTCGTGAGCAGCCATCGGCGAAGCTTTTGCTGTGAGCTATATTGCTTTCGCCATGTGTCTAAGGCACATGACGAAGTAGAGGTTTTCGGTAGTGAGGGGATAGTTTGCATCAGAGGGCAATCAATACCTTTCCATTTTCTCAGAGCTCACAACAATTTTTGTTATAGATCACTGCACACAACAATTTTTTTACAGTCACGTACAGCCCAACCGAACAGACTACCTTGGTAATCGAGGCTCCTGAGGATGTTCAAGCTGGGTTCCGCGTGCTGGAACATGTGATCCCGTAGACCGTCGCGGAAATCTCAAAGGAAGAAGTTTATTTTTGACCATTCAACTCTTGCTAAAGTTTGGTTTTGATCATCAAATCTCAAAATCGGGTATCTTTGACCCTTCAACTATCAAAACCGTTCAAAATTTGTCTACCGGGCTGTTTTGATGAGTGGTTTTAATTTTCTTTATTTACAATTTAGTCCTTAGATCTTAAAATGTTTATTACTTTTTGTCAGTACCTCCGATTCAGGTGATTCTTGTGGCCACGCGTTCATAAATGTGAGCTATATCTTTTAAAATGTTCATTATAGTATTTTATCACTATTTGTTATGTTATTATTATTATTATTATTATTATCATTATTATTATTATTGTCACTACAAGGTTTTCGGTCTAATGCAACGCCGAAAAAGTGTAGCAAAAGACCAAAAAAAATGGTAGCAATAGTACTTTTGCTACCTTTTTTTGGTTAAATGTCGTTGCACTTGTAAGGGTAGCAATAGCAGAATGCAACGGGTTACGTTTTAGTTGCGACACACAACCCCTCAAATGCAACACTTTTGACGCTTTTGCAACACATGACAAGTGTTGTAACAAAAGCAATTACAACCACTATGGGTGTGACAATAGTATCAAATGCAACGAACTATAAGAAAAGTAAAACAAATAGTTACAAAATAATATGAACAACATTTGAAGAGACATAGTTCATTGTTACAAAGCATGACCATAAGAATCACTTAAATCGGAAATACGAGAAAAAAATAGTAATCATTTTAAGATCAAAGGACTATTTTAGTCCTTGAATCTTAAGATGATTACTATTTTTTTCTCGTATCTCCGATTTAATTGACTCTTGTGTGTTGATGTGTTTGTAACTATGAGCTTTAACTTTTAAATATTGTTCATATTATTATGTAAATATTTATTTTACTTTTCTTATATTCTTGTTTTACACAACAAAATAAGAATAATATAACAAATAGAGATAAAATAGTGTAAAGAACATTTTAAAAGATAAAGCTCACCGTTATGAATGTGTGACCATAAGAATCACCTAAATCGGAGGTACAGACAAAAAGTAATAATCATTTTAAGATCTAAGGACTAAATTGTAAATAGGAAAAATTAAAACCACTCTTTAAAATAGCCTGATGGTCAAATTTGAACGGTTTCGATAGTTGACGATTTCTCTAGAGACACATGTGTTGATGCTTGCTCTGTCAAAACACTAGTGCACTAGATTGCGTTGTGGTCAGAATTCTCCTCGCCGAAGCTCCTGCCCTTGGCAGATCTGACCGATCAACCAGGCCGATCTAACCGGTGTGTATAGCGGCACCATGAAAACATACGTCCACCATTCCGGGAGGGAGAGCCTAGGGTCACTACTAAAAAATAGTTAGTAGGTGTGGTTTGAACGGTATTTCTAAGGGCGGGCTGGTGACCCGCTCCTAGATCTCACTACTACAAATAGTTGTTTTCAAGATTGGGTAAAAGACCCGCTCATGTAAAGCAGTTTCCAAGTGCAGGCATCACCCGCACTAATCGATTACAAAAAACTCGTGGAGCGTCGCCAGTCGCCACACCACCATTGGCTATGGGTGAAGCCACAACGCGTGACACCGTGTGAGCCGCTGCTAGTTGTCAGGCCCTATTTGGTCGCATAGCAACGCCGCTGCATGCCCTAACCGGCCGGTGGTAGGCCGAGCCCGACAATGCAGCGTGGTCCCATGTGAAACATGTGATCATGCCCACCATCCGTGTGCTCCATGCGTGGAGTTGTGTGGTCGTGCTCCCGTATTGAGCCGTATATGGGGTCGCACCCGCGCCAGCCATCATCCTCGTGCGCCACCGCGCCAATATCCGCGAGAGCTGCTGTGTTGCGCCAGGGGTCGTCCCGTCCCGCGCTGCGCCCCTACGTGTTGCGCCCTCATGGTCCATGCTGCAACCCTGGGCGCTATGGTGTCGCACCGAGGGTCGTGCCGTCACTACTAGGGAAGGGACTTTTTGTACCGGCTCCAACCCCCTTTAGTACCGGGTATTGAATCGGTATTGCCACGTCGGTACTAAAGGGGAATGGCATTAGTACCGGGTGGCTCACCCGGTACTAACGGGACCTTTTAGTACCGGGTGGGAACCTTTTTTTCTTTTTTTTTTGGTTCTCTTTATTTTCCTTTTCTTCGTTTCTTTTCTTTTCTTTTTCATCATCTCATCTCATCTCATCTCATCTCATTCATTCATTCATTCACAACACAAATCACAGCACAAGATTCACAATATTCATCTCATCTCATCTCATCACAACTAAATTACAAGATTCACAACACAAGTCATCACAAGAATCACAACACAAAGACAAGATTCATGACACATGAATCACAAAATTACAACAATCACAAAACATTCACAACCACATGCACATGAATCACAAGAACATATATGAACAACAACACATGAACAAGAACGACACAACAACACATGCACCTTCCAAGGCACCGCCCGGCACCAACACCTCCAGGGACGACGCTCCCGCGCCGCCCGGATGGCGCCGCCGCACCTGTAGCCCGGCTCCCACGCTCGTGCCCCCGTGCCCGAGGCTCAGGCCGCCGCCAGAGGCGGGCGTAGGATTTGGACCATAGGTATTCAAAAATCCATGTGGCAAAAAATTTTTTGACAATCTAAATTATAGTTTCGTAAACACAAAATTAAGTGACAGGTTGGCACCATCATTGATTAACAAAATTGATCATAACTTCAAATTGTCGAACTACTAAATAATCAACATATGAAAGTGACACCCGCCGTTGTGCAGCTCTCACTGGTTCAGGTGGGCTAACACTCTCCGGCTCTTCTTTGTAGCAGTTCTTGTCAAGAAAGACCTCACATCAGAGTGGTAGTATTCCTCATCTTCATGTTTGATGATTCAGACCTACAATTATTCAATTAATATCGTGAGTATCATTTGTACTGCCAACACAAATTCACACGTCACCAGCAAATCGACCAATTTAGCAAATTTCTATGCAATCCTAAATTCCTTATTCTACAAACAAAACACAATAGAAATGCTCACAGCTCACCTAAGAGGTTCAGAAGAGAAGAGAGATTGGGAGAAGCCGAAGGAATGCGTTGCTCTGGCACTGGCGCACTGCCGCACGACCTGCTTCCCGCACTAGCCGCACGCTGCCTGGCTACGTGCAAGCGCAGCCTCGCAAGCCGCTGCATGCGGCACCTGCTCGTGCTCCGTGGACCGTGGCGCCGTCCGGTTCGGCCTCCCCGCCGTCGCCGGAATCCCTCGCGGTCGCGGCCTCGCTGACGCCGTCCGGCCTCCCCGCGTGGCCGCGTGCTGCACTGCTGCTGCTCGTTAGGGTTAGACTTAGAGCCGCCCCAGGCTGCCCCCTGGACGTGGAGTCGATTTAGGAGATGAGGAGCGTTCAGCAGGTGGGTAGGCGGTGGGATTTGGCCGATTGGGCCATGGGCCAGCACCAGGTAAGGCCTTGTTCGGTTAGCATGTTTCGGGCCGGGAACACGGCCCGACCCACGGGGGTAACCCGGCCTATGTTTAGATACCGGTCCACCAAAATATTTGCATTCGTTTCACCCCGGCCTTGGTTGTTTCTCGGCCCAATACCGGTTGCTCCTTCACACCTCGGCTCGGGAACAAACCATCGTCTCATTTGGCGTGGGACGAAACCTCTTCGGCGGCGGAGTCTGAGAGGGTGATTGGTTGCCCGCACCAGGCCGTCCAAAGGCCCATCCGGGACGAAATGGTGCAGACGGTCCATGTTTGGTTGCCCTATTCGCATCCTTTACCTGCATCCTGCCATGCATCTCGCCTCCACCGTCCGGGACGAGGCCGTCCGCTCGACGCGAGCTTCCCTCGCGAGCCGGAACGGGTTGGTGCTTGGCGGGAAGATTGGGGACGAGCGCGGGAGATGGCGCCGTCCAGGAGATTAGGCGCGCGCGGTTAGGGTTACCGGCTTACCGCCCGTTCACGTCGCCGGCGGAGCCACCTCCGCCTACCGCACCTCGCCGACCGAGCCACCCCCCTCGCCGGGGAAGGAGCGCCGCACCACGTCGCATCTTCTCCACCAGCAACTCCAGCCGGACCCCACCTCCTCCGAGATTGGAATAAGCGGCGGCGGCGTCCTGCTCTTCCTCTTCTCCGTCCGAGATTGGAATAATCAGCGGCTCTGGCCGGCGGCGGCTGGGCTAAGAGCTGGTCGTGGGGGTGGAGGACGAGCCCAAGGAGGTGTGTTCAACGGCGAGTTGGAAGGGGTGGAGCGGAGGCGGCGGTGGCCACGGCTGGCTCGAGCTGCCCTGCTTGTTCTGCTATGCTCCGTGGTAGAAGGAGGATGAAAGGAAAGTGAGACCGGTGGCTTGGGCTCTGGAAGGATAAGGAGCAGTACTGCAAGACTAAGAACAGGGAGGCGGTAACGAGCTCTGCTCCTGTGCTCCTGCTAACTGAATGGTCAGTTAAGGTGTCACCGTAGTGACAAGTATCCACTTTTAAGCCTTGAATTAAAATAGCAACTGTTCTCTATTTTCTTCAACAACTAGATTATGATGAACTTTGCACTTCAAAGATTATTTACCACCAAAGGTCACTAATACTTGCTAAAGGAATTTGTTCACAAATCAGTCTTCAATTTCTCTGAAAACCATAGTTTCAGACTTTGACAAATTTCCTGCCTGGCGCCCATTGTCACAGTGTCAAGTTCCAATGTTGGGAGCTCTCTAAAAATTAATTATCTTCCACATCTTGCTCAAGAAATGAAAACTTAAGCTTAACAATGTACCAACATCCCATTTTGCTACTGAGGAGCCATTGAGCTTAAAGAAAATCTCTCTGAAATTGCTTGCAAACATAGCTAATACATACTGCTTTCAGACGGGCTGATTTCCAAGTGGCTGAAACAGAGCTATTGGCCCATTTTGCGCCTCTTCAAAAATTGAGATTCTTCACCAAACTTCTAAAACCACTAGACCAAGATAAAGTTTGAAGTTCGAACTTTATTTCTACTCAGTCACATTCCAAAGTTTACATACAAACTTTTCCAGAAACTACAGTCGGAAACAGCTAATCAATAATGATTCCAGACTAGACCATTTTTCAGTTTTCAGGTAGTGAATAGTAACTTTCAATCTTTAAATAATTAATGTAATCAAGTATTATTTTAGGGATGCTTATGTTCATTTGTTCCATCTCTAAGTAATTTATGTACCCAAGTATTTGTAATTATGCCACATGTATCTATATTTGATCATCTCTACTAGATCATGCATGAAGTGGTGGTAAGATCACCAATTCGGTACATGGGTGCTTGCACCTCTGTCCATGCGCGCAACCAATCAAGAGCTGTGCATCGAAATCATGCACCAAAATCGTTCATGCAGCAAACCAATCACGGTGCCCTTCGTGCGGGATGAAAACCTAAAGTGCAACCAAACAAGACACCTTGTATCATTGTGTCCTGGCTGAGATGAGCCTGTACCACCCCTCCATCCCGGACCAAAACCTCTTGGGCAACCAATCACCCCCTGAGGCGACGGAGCGAGTGCGAGTAGGGAGGATCCCAGGCAACCCCACCCGGCAGCGGAGGACGGAAGGTGGCGGCACGATTCAGATGCACGCTGACGCGACGGCGGCGGTGCCGCACCGCTCCCTTCCGCCGCTTTCTCCCTGGTAATCCCTTCGCCCTCCATTTCCTCCCCACTCGCTCTCGCATAGCTCTCGCATCCTAGGCTACTCGCGTTCTTGATACGCATCCTATAGTGGCCACGGTGTGTGTTGACAAAAGGAGGCTTGTGAGTTCCGCAAGATTCAAAGGGTTAGCGTGCTGTCGGCTCCTCACCTCCACCATGGCCGATCTAAAGTGTTCCTGCATGTACGCATGTTCTTTTAGTGGTGGGAGGCAGCTCAGGATTAGCGTTTAGTGTGTGAGTTTTGCTGTATTTCCTCATGACATCACGTGTCTTGTAGACACCGATAATTTCTTGTTTTCCTACCTACAACATTCGGTTCTTGAGTACCTAATTATGTTATTCCCCTACCTGATTCTGGCACCATGGTAGAGAGGATTAGCATTGTTGTTCTTTTCACATAGCTGCTGAATGCATTAGGACTACATGCAGGTTGACAGAAAGGTATCAATACTCTCTTGCCTCAACGATCTATTCATATATTGATCTTAATAGTTTTGTCAACAGAAAGATTTTCTTCTTGGTCAATTTATCCAGATTAGATTATATCCATGCATTTAGTCATTTTCATCATAGCAATAAGAAATGTAACTCATTTCAGTTTGTTTCATGTAACTGGATACTAGCTAGACTTCATTTTTGCCAATTAATTCCTTGCATATCTTATATATGTGCCTCTGTAATTGATTGAATCCCTCCTGGCTAATTTTTTTCATGATGAGTTCAGATGATGTTTGGCCTCTCGGGGATAGATTTGGATTTTGGATTTCAGACTTCACACCAAATAGTTTTCCCACCAAGGCAGCTTCGGTGTGATTGTGCTTTCAAGTCTAACTGACTGAACATTGCAAACGGTCATCTGATTCCTAAAACTGAATTTTATTAGGCTGCCTGTTTTGCAAAAATTGAGCTTGCTCTGATCTATTTTTTTAAGCTAGCGCTAGTACTTACCTTTTGAATAATGCCTTTGTGGTATGTGCTTTAACATATGGAAGCAACATACAACAACGAGTACCTGATGAAGTGATGATGATACTATTTAGAGACCCAAAGAGCTTATTTCTGTATCACCGCTCACCGCTCTAGATCTGGATTTGTAAAGCTCTGAGTTGTGTTGTTAGTTTGACCCTTTTTAATGTCATTATTGCTGATAATTTTCTTTTAAATGTATATGTATAGATACCAAGCTCCCCAAGCAGATTTATGCACATATGTATAGGCGTCAAGCTCCCCAAGCAGAAGCTGCAAGATGTATCTTATGTGAAGAAGAATTGCAATAACTAATTTATCCCCTATCTGAATTGATTCTCTTTGTTTGTTGTTAATCTTCAAAATGAGGTTGAAGCAGTGCCTTATGATCAAAGCTGTCATACGTCGTATGACTTTTATGGTTGAAACAATTGCTTGTTTGATTTATTTTAGAAAAGTTGATCAGACTCTTGTATGCTCAATCTATCTGGATGCATATGGTACTGTTATCTTGTATGGACGCTATGCTTAGTATGTCATATGGACGATGTGTGCTGTAGTACAGCATTAGCCATGTGCGGTGTTGGGCTAACTAATCCCAGCAAAAACCGAACACGTGGTTTCAAAGGAGGGATCAGAGGGAAGCAAGAGATTTAATCCTCACAGGGTTTGAGTGTCAAGGGAGGGATTCACTCAACCCCTCTCTGGATTAAATCATCTTGGGGATTGAAACAATGTGAACCGAACAAGGCCTGAGGAAGAAATGGCCCAGGTAGGTGATCAGTTGGCCTTTTTTCTCTTTGGATTCAATTTGAGCATGTATATTTTTTGTTTTTTATACATATACCTAAGATACAATATATGTAAAAAAAATGTCAAAATGATGGGTATTCAGTTGAATACCCATGCTGAATACCCATGAATACACATGGGCCTACCCCTGGCCTCCGCGCCCCGACCCCAGGGCGGCGGCCGCTGGCCTCCTGGCCGCCACGACCCGCCGCCGCGCCGTCGGCCTGCAGGCGCGTCCCAGGTCGCCGCGCTCATGCCATTGCGCTGCCGGCCCCAGCGCGCCGCTGGCTGGCCTTCAGGCCGCCACACCGTCGGTCTATAGAGCGCGTCCCAGACCGCAGCGCCGGCGCCGCCCCAGACCGCCGCACCGTTCTGCATCAGAGAAAGAGAAAGAGTGAGAGGATGAGGAAAAAATGAATGGACAGAAAGGAGTCGAGGAGAGATGAGAGAGATATGTGTGGATGAGGATGGAGATGGAGAGAAGATATTTGTGGTGCGGGAGTTAGCCAATTAGGAGAGGTAGATAGAGGAGGCGCACATGTATCAATACCGGGTCTTCTCTTGCACCGGTCCTAATGTCTCTCTTTTAGTACCGGGGCTTCCCTCTACCCGCTACTCAAAGAGGTGTGACCCATTAGTACCGGGTGTCGCCACGACCCGGTACTAATGCGGCGTATTAGTTTCGGGGCTAACCCCCACCCGGTACTAATGGTCCCTCAGGGGGGCGCGTTGGGGACCTCCCTCTCCACCCAATACTAATACACTCATTAGTAGCGGTACTAATGGAGTTTAAGGCTCAGGATATATAGTCCATTCTCTAGTAGTGCGCCACACGTCATCATGCCCCTGCCTCGTGCCGACAGTTATGTGCGGGGTAGAGATGGCAACAGACATAAACCCGTTGGGTTTTACCATCCCAAACCTGTACCCGTGAGAATAGTATTTGTACGTTAAGATTCTTAACTTAAGAAACAAATGACGACCGAATGTGTGGGGGACCGGGGGGGCATACCACACCGCCAATTTTTTTAATTTTTTTTGATTTTCCAAAAATATACCACCGTTTCAGAATTTATCAAATCTATACCACAACCGCCGTACCTCAGGGCGGCCGCCGTACCCTACGGCGTTTGCAGTACGAAACGTCGTAGTGTACGGCGGAAGGAAGAAACCGCCGTATCGCACGGCGGTTGGACTGCAACCGCCGTGCGATACGGCAGCTGGATTCCCACCCTATATAAGCTTCAAAATTGGCCGGGAAGCTCACTTGGGCTCATTTGGAAGAGAAGAGAGAGGGTGGAGGAGAAGGGAGAGGGGGAGGTGGTGCAAGTAGCGAAGCTCTGCCGGATTTTCGTCGCTTTGCAGGTATTGTACTCTGCTATCACGCTAATTTGGGGTGTAATAATTGTTGGCATTGACTAGATTTAAACTTTGTTAGTGTTCTCCAAATTCATTAGGTACATTCACTAGATAGATTCACTAGATTCACTCCGTTATTAAGCGGCTTTAGTGTATAATTTACTAGATAGGTTTGTTAATCACTAGATTTATTTATTAATAATGGTTATTGACTTCTAGGCTGTCAGACATGTCGGAGACAGTTTGTGTCCAAGTGTATTTTGGAAATGGAGAAATTATATATGGTGAAGATGGGGTTGACTTGTCGAATTTTAATTCATTCGTGATAGATGTTAAAAGAGGAGGACAAAAACTTGGGAGGCCATAACCAACTGGCTATACAAAGCATTCTCAGTAGATTCAGAGCAGTACGATCTGTCGATAATGGCACGAATCAACAGAAGTGAGCGAGTTTGTTGGGAGCTAATGCCCCTTCAAGGCACTGGACATTGGAGGAGTTATATCCGAAATGCATGTCGAGTTGGTTTGCCTGTGATTCTGTTTGTCCAAGTTGTTCACAAGGGAGGGTCTGCTAGTCAAGTGCATGAGGGAGTTGAGGGTGTTGATGAGGGTGAAGACGAGGGTGAAGGAGGTGACGCGGAAGATTATGAGACACACGCCCAAGCTGGTAGTGTGATTGATGAGGGAGTAGACAACGCAGAAGTACTAAGGCAGTACGAGAGGGAGTTTGAAGACGACGAACGTGCATTGGAAGAGGAATGCTCAGATGATGAGGATGACGAGCATAACTCCTATGTGCCAAGGGATTGGGAGAACTACGACTTCTCACAGTTTACTGTTAATGACGGTGAGAATGTGCCCTGGGAGTACTGGGAGAATGAGGTTTATGTGGGTAGCATGTACCCCACTACTGAACATCTGAAGGATGCAGTGAAGAGGTGGTCCATCTTGACTCAGCATAGAGAGTTCAGGGTACTGAAGAGTTCTCCGAGGTTATATGAAGTGTGTTGTGTGAAGCCTGATTGTGCTTTTCGGGTGTATGCATACAAGGGCAAGTAGGATGATCACTTGGAGGTGAGAAAAGTGTTGCATCACACATGTACACTTGATCAGTTAGATGCCAGGCACCGGAACCTATCGGCCAACTTTGTTGCCAACCACATGTACCCTCACATTGTGGACAATATTGCTTATGAGCCCAAGTCCATTATCAATTCTATTGAGGAGAAATTCAGGTACAGAATTAGTTACCAGAAAGCATATCTCGCGAAGAAGAAGGTATTGGAGCATAGGTGGGGTACTTATGAAGCATTTTACCACAATCTGCCTTTCTTGCTTAACACAATAGTTCAAGATAATCCAGGCAGCTACTATGATATCAAGACTTTTCCTTGTCTCCAGAAACCAGGCAAGCTTGTGCTTTAGCAGTCATTCTTGGTATTGGGAGCCTGCATTCAGGCTTTCAAACATTGTCGACCGGTCCTTTGCATAGATGGCACTTTCCTTACTGGAAAATACAAAGACACCATCCTGACAGCTGTGGCAGCTGACAGTAACAACCAGTTGCTGTCGTTGGCTATTGCTTTTGTGGAGGGAGAGAACGGTGACAACTGGTGGTGGTTTCTGGAGAGGTTGAAGAAAATGGTGGTGCAAGAAGTGCAGAACGTGTGCGTCATACAAGATAGGCACAAAGGTATCTTGCAAGCAATCAATGACATAAAAGATGGCGGCCAAGAGCGGCAGAGAGATGCATTGTGGCCAGATGTTAAGAGCAGGTGGTGCACTAGGCATATGAAAGCAAACTTCCACAGTCAGTTCAAGAACAAGGCCCTGTCCAAATTGTCCGAGCGGTTGTGCGAGCAGACTCAGCAAAGGAAGTTCGATGAGATCTGGAAGAAACTAGATGCCCTAACAAAGAAGGCATCAGAGGAGCTAGCAAAGAGGCCCGTGAATCCTGAACCAGGTCAAGAGCCAGTTTCTCTCGAGGACGTAGGGTTAGATGCTCCTAACGTTAGACGGAGAAGAGGGCGTGCTGTGAAGACTTTTAGCCAGTGGATTCAGAACGAGTCGAAGGAAAAATGGTGTCTCATGTTTGACGAGGGCGGTGCAAGGCATGGGATAAAGACCACTAATTTTGCTGAGGTTTACAACTGTGTGTTACGCAGTGCAAGAGCCCTTCCATTAGTTGGGATCATTGATTTCTTTCTGTACCGCACAATGAAGTACTTTTATGACCGTAGCCAAGCGGCGCATGCATGTATGTTGAACAACAACTTGGTCTACTGCAACAAAATGACGGAGTACTTGGAAAAAGCGAAGAAAAAAGCGCTTCTGCACCGAGCCACTGCAGAACCTCTCCAGCAGTCTGGCAATAGTGAAGTTCGGTTCAGATTTGAGGTTGAGTGCAAGGCAAAATTTGGACTTGGCCCATCACGTCAAAGGATACATCAGAGGGCTGAACTTGGTAACCAGATATGCAAATGCTCTTGTGTCGGGGACGGCCATATAGGGTCCCCTAACTAAAGGGAAAATCACCCTCTCAAAGCGCAACTACACCTAACAATTCCCCGTAGGATAACAGGGGACGAACGCATGCAAAGCCCATGGCCTGCCACGACCCAGCAGCCAAACGGGCCCAACGCTCGAGGGTCCGCATCACTGTGGGCCGATCTCCGCCTCGCTCGAGGGCTCGACGCCCCTCGGGCTGATCTCCACCTCGCTCGAGGGATTGACGCCCCTCGGGCCGATCTCCACCTCGCTCGAGGCTGACCCTCGATCCACCATCCTCGACTCAACTTGCCCGACAAGGGCATTAAATGCCCTCACCAGTCACGGGCACAATAGTCAAAAGGCACTGTACGGCCCTGTTTGGACGTGCTCGGGTCATTCTGCGGCACTGTGCGACCCGCGCTCCCCTGTGCCCCGGTGAGCCTCCCGAAGGGACGCAGGCGTGCTCTCCAGGATCGTACGGGCGACGGCAGAGAGCGCACATCGGGCGGCGCGACGACGCGAACCCTGCCCGACACGTCCACTTCGCCATTCCCAGCACTGCGCGGCCTTCCCTAACGCGTCCACTCCGCCATCCCCAGCACTGCGCGGCCTTCCCCGACACTGTGAAGCCCCGCGCTGACAAGACCTGGCCACACCAGCGCCTGTGCCGCCAGGGTTCTCCCCTGCACCAAGACCCTCGAACAGGCATGGGCACACTCTCGATCGCCGTATGGACGACGACCGGGCGCAAGGCCCCCCTCGAAGCCACACCGGACCAGCACAGGAACCACCACACCGCCCGCAGAAGCCGGAGCTTGCCGGCAAAATCCACAACGTGCGTGAAGATTCACAAGGACATCCATCACATCGCCTGTACTGTACTACGGCGCCACTGTAAACCCCTTGTGCAGCCCGATTGTAACTGCCTCCCCTTGGCCTATGAAAGGAGGAGGCAGACCCCCAGCCAAGGGGGACGGACAAGAGAGAACAAGAGAAGAGAACACTCCATCTCCTAGTTCCCCGATATTGGCACTTTGCCTCAATCAACCCAGGGATTTGGAGGCTTCACCTCCTCTCCCGACCTGCTTGTAGCCACCCCTCTACGAGCACCCCTAGTGCAAATCAATACAGTGCTCACGCACACTCCGCTGGACGTACGGCCTCGTGGCCGGAACCAGGATAAACTCGTGTCCCTGTGTTGTCGTTTGCATCAACCATCGAGAGACTGATCACAACGCAACTCACTAGTTAGTGTCCGGACTAATCCGAACACCGACAGTTGGCGCGCCAGGTAGGGGTAGTGCACTTTGATCGACCACCAGCTCGCTCGATAGTCATCACCACCGAATCGCTGTCGGCACGTTGCCCCTGGGGGGAGTCTGACCCGCTCCCGGCCGGGTTCAAAATCTGGTTCAGGAGCCTACAGTTCGAAGCCACCGGTAACGGCTACCTCATGCATACCGTCAACCAGGACGACCTGCACCCCTGCCGCTCGACCGGTCCTGGACCGATGCCAGGGGCACCAGCGCCGGGCGGACCAGCGCCAGCACTCCCATCGTCGCCCCGTCACCGAAGACGCTCAGGACAGCGTTCACGGCAGGCACGCACGGAGCGTCGCCGGGCGGAGCGCGCCGCCTCACAGTGGGCCGACGACCGCTTGTCGAGTCACGACGACGTGGCTCCGGCAGAAACACCGCCGGCGGCATACCCGGCAGCCCATTCCGCCGGGGGTGCTTCGGCCGCGACGCCACGGCTCCCCTACGGGATGCGCAACGCCGTGGCGACATATGCCTCGTCGGTCAGCACGGACATGGCCCCGTACGAGGATCTTCCGGGTCACCACCTGCTGTCAATCCGGAACCTCATCGCCACCACGTTCGACAGATCGTACCGCGACTGCGGTAGCGAAACGTACGCGCGCGGGTACGAAGACCTGGGGTGGGATTACTCCGGGCTCCAGGACCTCGAAGCGTTCCGACGATTCCAAGCCGCGGCGGATTACTGCTTCGCTTGCTCTGAGGACTCCAGCGAGGGGAGTTACGACCCCACACGCGAGTGTTTCGTCGTGGCTCTCATCGAGCAAGGCGACGGGGCAGAAGGAGCAGGCGACGCGGAAGCCCTCGGCGGCCGCGCACCGAACCGCCAGCCGGCGCCACCGCCAGATGACGCGGCAGCACAACTGACGCAAATACGCGAGCTGGAAGCCAAGCCCATGGAGGAGCACCGGCAAGTTCGGATACTGCGAGCTACGATTGCAGGCGAAGCCTCCGCGCGTGGCGAACGCGCCCGGGAGCTAGGGCGTGTTGCCCATGCCCGGATCAACGCTGATGACGACGCAGACAACCCACAAACTCCACCAAGGGCCAGCCAGAAACTCATCGCGGCGGCGACCCTGCTTAGGGCTATGCCCGAGCCGTCAACACCGGAGGCACGCGACCTGCACCGCGAGGCGCAAGTCCGTATCGAGCAAGCCGCGGTCCAGCAGGCCGAGAGCTTCGCGTCCTGCATGCGCCACCAATCCAACGCGCGGGGTGGGGGTGGTGCGCGGGAGCAGGAGGACTCGGTTCACGCTCCACAAGGGGGCGCAGCCGGCCAGCCGGCGAACCAGGACAGGATACCCGTCAAGGAGCGGATCCGCGACACGCGTGGCAAGGCCGACGACGGCGACGCCCGCAACAGCCTGAACAAAAAGAGGCACGCCCCATCAGCAAACTCAAATCCGAGCAAGCCGTGCAATTCTTCACGGACATCGTCCACAGGTTCGGGGTACCCAACTCCATAATCACCGACAACGGCACCCAGTTCACTGGCAAAAAGTTCCTAGAATTCTGTGACGACTTCCATATCCGCGTGGATTGGTCAGCCGTTGCACACCCGCAGACCAACGGCCAGGTGGAACGTGCCAACGGCATGATTCTGCAAGGCCTGAAGCCCAGGATCTTCAAAAAACTGAACAAGTTTGAGCGAAAATGGGTCCAAGAACTGCCGTCAGTCATATGGAGCCTAAGGACGACCCCGAGTAGAGCCACGGGATTCAACCCTTTCTTCCTTGTCTACGGTGAGGAGGCCATCCTCCCCACGGACTTGGAGTACGGGTCCCCGAGGCTCAAAGCCTACCAAGAAGAACAAAACCAGCAGGCTCGCGAAGACTCATTGGATCGTGTGGACGAAGCCCGTGACGCAGCAGTCCTGCACTCGGCAAGATATCAGCAGTCCCTCCGACGGTATCAGGCGCAAAAGGTCCGACGTCGAGACCTCAGCAAGGGCGACCTGGTGTTGCGGCTACGACAGGACAACCGGGGGCGACACAAGATCTCACCGCCGTGGGAAGGGCCCTACATCATCACCGAGGTACTCAAGCCAGGCACGTACAAGCTTGCCAACGAGGAAGGCGAAGTCCTCACCAACGCTTGGAACATCCAGCAGCTACGTCGCTTCTATCCATAAATCTCCAAGCCCTCTTGTACGTATCGGGCATCTCATACTCGAATTTGTAAATAAAGTCACGAATAAAAACAGGGCGACTCGATTTGACCCTTGACCAGAGTCTCGAAACAAACCAAGTCTCCCTCGGGGGCTACAATGGGGGGCACCCCCTCGAAGTCTGCCAATTTTTTTCACAATGTTATCACGTTACGCCTCAAGAACTTAGAGGAGTAGAACTAGGGCGTGAACCGACTAAGCGCAGGGCCGGTCGAGTAGCGAGACCGCCTATGCCTCTGAGAGGATACGGCATCCCCCTCACTCACCTACACTAAGTCGGAACACAAACGCGAATTTCCCAGCCGAAATTTCTCTGAGATACGAGGAAAACGCGATAACATACAAACTAAACCCGTAAATAAAACTTGTGCATCATGCATCAAATAGTTTGTACAAAAAACTGGCACTCGGCCAAAATTCCTAATACAAACTAAACGGGCGTCCAAGCCCAATTCTCTCAGGGCGCGCGAGGACTCGGAGCAGTCGCAGCGTCGCCATCGTCCGCGTCAGGGAACAAATCCACGTCGAAGAGATCGGCGAGCTCCGCGGCAGGCTCCGCGACGGCGGCGTCCACTTGCTTGATGGCGTCAAGCTCGGTGAAACGAACCAGATTTCCAAAACTGGAAACCCGATCCTCTGCACCTCTGTGATAGTCCCAGGAAGTGGCTATCACATGCAAATCCTGTCTCAAGTGGTACAAATCCATACAACACAGGAAAAAGGGGAAATTACATAATTTTATTAATACATCAGAGTACAACATTTCGGCATGAGCCGGGTACAAGTCCAACTGGACTAAACAAGAAAGATAAAACATCTACGCAGCGGATCTATCGAAGCGAAGCGTCTCCAGCTCCACAGGCAAACTTGAGTGTAGGACCAGCTCTAGTCTTCCCATCCTTCCTCGTCATTGTCGTAGTCGATCACCAAGTCTGAAAGCATTGCCATCTACCCGATAAGCGGGTAGGTCATGTCAGCTTCCCAACAAAGAGCAAAAGCGGTGGATGAATTCTAGTATGCATGGATAAACCTATATTTGGCTGTAGTAAGTTTATGCAAGCAGCGGTAGCAACATCAAGGTAAGCGGTATTGCAGAGAGGTCACCATCTCCGAGGAGATCCACACCTCCGAGGCCAATGCCTCCGGGGTCAACACCCCAACCAAGGAAAGTACACCAAAACACTGGACCTCAACCGAGTCACAGCATCCCACTCTCATCTGCGACGTGAGGTCACCAACTCCTACCTCACATCTCAACGGCACGAAGCCGGGCTCACACACTCGGGGGAGAGAAGCAGCACAAGAAAAGTCTAGCCAGAGTAACAGACCCGTGGGCTGTCCATACCAGTGGACACGGACTATAGCTATAGGTTTAACACTCTGCAGAGGTTGTACAACTGGACCCGCCGGATAGGGCAGAAACGGCGGCCGCCGTTCCACATCCCTACCTAACGACCGGAGACCTAGCAGTGGGTGGCACTCTCCTGCCTCTCCAAGCCTGACTCGTCCTGAACTGGGGCGTGAAACTTACCAGCAGGGCCTCGGAGCTGTGAGACCATCCCCGGAGGAGCCGGAGCGACGTCTACTCGGGGGGTATAATCCGTCCCCCTCACACGACCACACCGGTCCGCTATAAGCTGAGTGCCAACCACCAACTAGTTCTCGGACCGAACCCCGCCCATACGTGAGCGAACGGTTTGTACGAAAATAGCCCAAAGATCACGGTTAAACTGTCGATCGGTGCTTAATTGCAAGAGCGAGCACTCACCAACTCCCACCGTCCGACACGCCGCTAGGGCGGGAGGCCAGGTCGCATCTCCCCTAGACAGGCGTTCACAAGTAACCAAGGTAGCTCGCTCCCGCGGTAACACGTCAAGGATACACACTCACCCAAAACACACGCTAGAATACCGAGATATCCCAATCTCAGTCCAAGCCAGAGATTCATCCATATCACGAAACAGGTAAAATGTACGGATAGTATATATCGGGGACTAGCTAGGGGTCTGTAGCTAGTCCCAAAGGTAGGAAGTTCAAGGAACAGGGTATATCAAATCCAAGGCGTGGCTAAAAGATTGTCTATGCATTTCAATCATCCAAAGCATCATAAGTAAAGCACTAGCAATTAAATAGCATGCATGGGATCTATATGGTCGGGAATGACATGACACCTGCGCGGTAGTCGTCGTAGAGTAGTAGAGGTTGGGCCCTTCCTTCGGGTCGAAGGTCTTCCCAAACGTCACAGCTCGAGTCGTCGTCGCAGCTCGGGTCTTCAAACATGATTACAAGCCTACACGAGATGCGACGTGGAAATAAATAACGACAATCATCTAGGCAATAACTCCAAATAACATCAATTTAGAAGAACCAAAATAAATCCGATCTAGTTACAAGCAGCACTAATTAACTTTAGGAAATCAAAGTAATTAGTTTTATATCAAAATAGTTTTAAGCTACTAGCTTTATATTCTAGAACACAAGTTAGAGAGAAGGGTTTGTTCAAGGTTGGGTTGCCGATCGAAGGCTAAAGGTTTGGTGATCGCGCTGGCAAAGCATGAGCGCGACTGATAGGTGTATCAAAGCGGAAGCTCAGAAGATGAAGAGAGAGGAGTAAGGCGGAACGAGTTAGGTAAGGCATTATCAGAACAAGGTGTGCGGTGGCAGCACCGAGAGAGGGAAAGGAATCGAGTTACGGCCGGCCAAAAGGGTGATGATACGGTAAGGCGTGCTCGAGAGCACGATGGAACAAGCGTTAGCGATGCGACGATAACCCTGGTGTAGTAGCCAGGTTGCAACGCGAGGTTGCCGTGCTTGTAGCAGTGGCCACTGCTCATGGCACGGCCGTCCATCACGCGCGGCCTTCTGGGTACTAACACTTGGTACGACGCGTGCTACGCGGCTCGAAGCAAAGCAGAGCGAGAGCGGGTTTGCGGTATAAAGCGGTGGAAGAAGTGCAAGCAAGGGGGCGGTGTGAACACGACTTGGAGAAGTTATTCCTGTCCGCGGCAGGCCAGTGGCTAGTTGCGGGGCTCCGGCGTCCCAGACCCACAATAGCGCAGTGGCGGCAGCGGCCACGAGTCCTACTACAAGTACGCGGGGCAAAACGGGGTTTGGTTCAAGGGCAAGAGAGGATAAGGATAGGGTAGCCGCGAGCGCCTCGGAATTATGAAACCAATGCAACTGGTTTCATAATTTCCGGAGCTCCGGGTAATTAGTTATGAATTTTTAAAGGAAAAGGGATTTACAAAACATTTATTAAATACTTTTATTAAAACAGAAAATAATTTTATTAAAATAATGTTGATGTCAGCATGACGTCAGCGGTCAGCAGGTTAATGGCCCGAAGTTGGGCCCAAAGTATTAGAGGCCCATTAGGCCGGCCCATTTCGGCCCAAGGTTGTTAAAGTCTAGAGGACCACCCTCAACTATCATTTGATCTGCCCTGGTGGTCTCTTGGGCTCAGCGGGCTTCCACGGGCCGAGGAGCCCATCACGAGTTGTTTTGCAGAAGTCCAGAAAGGGTCCCTCAACTATTACCGGGATGCGCGGAGGACCCTCTTGTTTTTCCACACGCGCACCAGGTGTTCGACACAATGCCGGTGGCTTTCCCGGCGATGGTGCGGGGCTGTGGAGATTAGCTGCGTGACGGTGCTGCAGTGGCGTAGAGCAGGGCTTCAGGGCAGCGTCGCGCAGGGCGGAGCGCGCACCGCGGCAGACGGCGACGGCGAGCAGCGCACGCGCGGGGAAAGGTTTCCCGACCGCAACCCGACTTGGGCTACGACGCAGAGCGGCGCGGCGATGGTGACGAGCACGGACTCGGGTCCTTGTTCCGCGACTCGGCATGCGGCGGCAAAGCGGAGGCGCAGAGCGGCGATGGCGGCGAGATGCACGGAGGCGGTGGCGCGGTTTCGGCTCAGCGACGAAGCGCGGCAGCGCGAGCGGCAGCGCGACATCTGCAGGGAAACGTGTGCTGCACTCTCTCGCGCATAACGTCGAACAGGTGGGGGGCATGTCAAAAGTGCAACTTCAACAAGGCAGCTATGGTTGCTGATGTAACAGAGGGGCAAACAGCAGGCACAGCACGATGGCTGGCATCACAGGCATGATCACAAGAGAAGGCCATGGTCACAGGATGTGTTCATGCATTTTATCGAACACTTAGAGGGCGAGGGAAGGCTGCTTGTGTGGCTCACCGGGAGTTCGTTGGAGGTCAAGGCGCTGCAGGGCGAGATCGTGGTCGCGGTGAGGTGATGCAGGCAGTCTCGACGTCACAGCACAGATCGCAGAACATCATGGAGACGCGGCGGTAGTAGCTCCAACTTCGTTGGCTTGGCCTCCATTGGCAGGCGGTTGTCGTGGCCGGCGTCACACAAGCAAACAAGGCATCAGCATGGATGGGAAAGGGATCGGGCAGCATGGTTCAAAGGCCGACGGTTGGCTGCAAGCAAAGGAAAGGGTACGGTGGTGCTCACCTTGAACTCGTGGTGTGGATGGCATTCCGCCGAACATGTCATGGGCGGGGTGGACGGTTGCCGTGCAGAGGTGGAAAAAGGGGCAGCGGGTTGTCCTCGTGGCGAGCTCGTGGTGCGTGTGCTTGCGGTTGTCGGCGACGGCGACGTCATGGGCGTCGTCATGCCCGTCGGAGAGGCGCAGCTTGACGAGGTTGTTCGCGACCTGTCGCGGCTTCGGCTTCTCCTTCACTCGCGAACCGCGGCGGCGGCGGCGAAGCTTGGAGCAGGGGAGCAGGGGCGTCGACGTTCCCGGTGTCGCAGGTGGCGGTTGCTCCCGGTGGTTGCCTCCTGGACGGTGTTGCCTCGGCTCGAGGTTGCAGAGTTGCACGGCACAGAGAAAAAGCAGGGGAGCGGCGGCGCAAGGGAAAAGGAGGGTAGCAGCTGCGGGGGATTTTATAGACCAAGGGCTAGGGTTTGGAGCAGTCCGCAAGGTGGAACGGGCGCCCTCGTCGATCCGTTTTGCTGCACAGAGCAGAGCAGAGCAGAGCGAGGTGCGACGGGAAAAAGGAGAACGGCGACGGTGCGTGTGGAGAAGAAACGGGAACAGGAGATGGATACCGGTGCTGGGCTGGCCAGGGAAGCAAGTTGAATTGGGCTGGAGTTCTCGAGTGTGGACTGCGCAGCATGCACCAGCGGTGATGGGCCAGAAGGAAAAAGAAGGCAGCTGGGCTGCGTTGGGATTTTGCTGATGGGTTTCGTTCGGTGCATGCGAGCGTGTGCAACAGGAGCATGCAACTGGTTTATGTATTTGCGAGAAGTGAAAGAGCATAAAGAGTTTGGGTGTTAAACATGATTAGGGACAAAGCAAGCCTTAACAGCTTAAGGTTAGATTACAAGAACGGCTGCTAGACCTTTACGCGAAAGATAGAGGAAGGCAGTTAGCAAACCCACCGAACTGGTTGGCTCGTGCACAGCTCGGGTGAAAAAGGTGTCAGAGTTAGTCACACCAGGTTTAAATTATTCATAGTTTGAATTTGAATAAAGTCCAAATTCAAACTCCACACAATTTCAAAATTCTAAATAAAAACCATTTAAAAACCAACTCACATTTACACTGTAATTCAAAAATAATTTTAGGGTTTATTTCATAGAGAATTTAGGTAAAAGCTAGCATTTGGTTCAAATTTTGGTAGCACACAAGTTCAAACAAAAAGTTTTAATTTTTTTGTGAAAATTCACACTTGAGAGAACATTCAAAATTCTGGGATGTTACACTCGGCGTCGTCATCGACCCCCTCGGCAAGGATGTAGCCCTCCCGCAGCGCGTCGAAATCGACGAGGTAGTGCGTCGAAACCAGTCCGAGGGTCTTCTGTACACCAAGTCGAAGGGCGCCCCGGAGGCGCTCAATGACGCGACCGCCCAGGGACCTCAAGCGGCTCGCCGTAGAGCTGCCCGAAGATTGGCTCTCGACCCCCTTGACCTCTCGACATGACTCGAGGGCGGCGGCCTCCAGGGCCTGGAGCTCGTCCTGAGCTGCGTTGAAGGCAACCTGGAGAGCCGCCATCTCCGCTGACGGGACGACCGAGTCCCTCTGCGGCCCTGCAATGCGAAAACAAGGGTTGGAACTAGTCGCGAAGAAAAAACCAAAACAGCCGGGGGCTACGACTTACCCTCGGCGCGCCGCCTCTCCTCCTCCAGCTCAGCCCGCGCAGCGTTGGCATCCCCCTGCAGCGCCAGAATGGAGGCGTCCCTCTCCTCGAGAAGGCACTGCAGGGCCCGGGTATCGACGCGCCCCTGCACCAGACCCTCGGTAAGCTGCTCAACCTCAGCCTGCCGAGTCTGGAGCTGGGAATTCACCGTCAAGGGTGACGCGTCCCGCTGCTGGAGTGCGGACCTAGCACCCTCGAGCGCCGTGCACTCGAGCCGGAGCTGGGTCTGAGCCTCCTCGCGTGCGGCACGTTCCTCCCGGAGCTGGGCCTCGACTGCGGCCAGTGCGTCGCCCTTTTCCTTGAGGGCGACGCCCAGCCGCTCGGCCTCCTGGGCCTTTTGCTCGGCCCGGGCGAGCCGATCCTGCACCTCGCCGTGCGCTATACGCTCCTGCCGGAGCTCCTCCTCCTTCGCGCTCAGCACCGCCTCCTTCTCCCGCAGCGCGGCGGCGAGCCCCTCGACCTCCTTAGCCTTCTGCTCCGCCGTGGCTCGGTCGGTATCACGGTCTTGCTCCGCGCAGAGCCGGGCGTCCTCACGTGCGAGGCGCCCGCCTGCAACTCGTACAGTTGCGAGCGAAGACACGTCACCTCCGGGCCCAGCTCCTCGTTCGCCCGATGGACGTCCTCGAGCTTGGCATGCAGGTCGGCAAGATAGGTGATCTTGTCCCCGGCCTGTAGCCGCAAGCACTGCCAAAAGAGGAGAGGAAAACCCAGATGAGGCGTAAACGTAAACGGAGGAAGGGGAAACGGCGAAAACGTGATCACACCTACCTGGAAGATCTGCGCCGCGTTGTTGGCATGCAGCGCGAGGGCGTGGCGGAGCGTAGTCTGCAGGGTGGCGCCAATCTGGTGGAACACCTGCCACTCCTCCTGCTCCGCCCCCCGCGGCCTGCACCAGCTCTTCTGGGACCCCAGGCTGATCAAGCCCAGCGCCCCACACCTCGGGGACCTCGCCGGCAACAGGCTGGAACGACGAAGACGCGCCAGCTTATCGTTGGCCCCCGGACCGCACTCGCGGCGACCCGAATCCGAGCCGGAGCGCCGCCTTCTCCCACGGGTTTATGGCGGCTGCTGGTGCCAGCAGCTCTGCTTGGCCGACGAGCTCCTCCTCCTCTCGGTCGACGCCGCCGCCGCCCGCCTCCGGGGATGTACCCCTGGCGCGGGGCGGATCTTCCTGTGCAACGGAAGCTGCCGCAGGCAGGGCCGTCACCACACTCCTATGTGCTACTGTGGTGAGAACTGCAAGCTTGTCAATTGCAAGGTTCTCGGGTCCGCGTACGGGATGAGGTTCTTCATGTGCTCGGATTATGAGCACGACCCCATCAGCCATTCAGCAATGTTAGACCCAAGGTAACAAACTGACTCCAATTCTTAATTATTCATGGCATCGCTAACTTGTCATTGTTATCTAACTTGTCTTTGAAAAAGACTCCACCTCCTCTTTGTGATTTTATGCAGTGGCTAGATGTTCAGCAGTCCGACGATGACAAGCGCTACGTCGAGGAAACGGGCCGTTCGGCACGTGAGAGGTGGCTCCGCGGTGTCGAGGCGGAAAAAAGAAGAAAAACGCAAAGAACAGCTGAAGGAAATTCGCATTCGCCGGGAGATGAAAGAACGTGAAGCGGCCCAGGCCCGTGAAGCGGACAGAGAGAGGGAGAGGGCTCGCCGGGCCAAGGAAGCTAGGACGGATGCCATCAGGAAGGGGATATACCCCCGTTGTACTCAGTAGACCTGGAGTCTTAGACTTGGAGTCTAATTGTATCACTTTAGAATCAATCTTTTATTTCGTCATCCACTAGACTCAGCTTGTATCCTATCGACTTTTAATTGTACTGCATTAGTGTGTGTGTTCCGAAGGTTTTTTTCCCTCCGAATGACTGCAACAAACAGTACTCTACCTTCGCGTAGGGTGTGCTTTCTCTGAGTCACTGCCACAAACAGTTACCCTACTACTAGGGTGTGTTTTCTCAGAGTCACAACTGCTTTATCTCTTCCCATGGATCGAATGGCCCACCACCCTAGCTTCTTCCTTGCCTACATATATGTCACCATTCTTTTCTCTCATGGCTCTTCACAGCAAGCAGTAATGTCTTCCTGGAGTGGGGATGATGAGTCTGTCGGTCCTGGAGTGTGGACTGAGCAAGATCCAGATTTCAAGAGTAATTTTCCAGTCTTAGATAAGAGAGATTTCAAATTCATGCGTGATGTTATAAGCTACGTACCCAATCAACCGGTGAATTGGCCAAGGTGTGCACGCGGTGAGTTTTGCGTGATGCAAGTTTACCAGGGATGGAACAACTCTGGTCGTCGGTTCTGGCACTGCCCGTATGCATGGGTAAGCAAAGCAAAGTCAGTTTTGTCGATCTTCTTCTTTTGGTTTGCTAACATAATCTCGATTTCCGCAGTACTACGAGTAACCCAATTCCTGCAGCTTCGTGCAATGGATGGATCCTCCAGCTATCGAACCCTACCAAAAGTACATCGACTACCTCGAGGACGTCGTCATCTACAACCTGAAGCAGGAGCTCGGAGAGGCACTGGCTCGTGTGGATCCACCATCTACGGATGACGGACCCATGACGGGACCTATGGTGTTCAAAACGAACATCAATTGTGAGGACCCGTTTTGCTGTTGTCTATGCCACGAGAAGAAGAACGACACTCCACCAACAACTCCATCTCCACCACCTTCACCTCCTCCTCCACCCCCGCCTGGGTACGGGACCTAAATGGCCTCGCAGCACTCCGGGGGTCTATGTTATCTGGGCAATTCTCCTATCAGTAGAAATATTGTAATCTGAACGGCGTTACCGGTTTTTAAGTTCCCCAAGACAGTATGTATGTTATTTTCTATTTAAAAAAATAAAATTAAAAAATTAACCGCAGTATGTATGTTATTTTCTATTTTCTATGTTGTAATCTGAACCGCAGTATGTATGTTATTTTCTATTAAAAAAAATAACCGCCATGGTGCACGATGGTTGGATCATCCGCCGTGGCGCACGGCGGTTTGTGCCCTACAACCGCGGGGTGGTTGGCCGCCCGCTACAGCATTCTGGAAAACCGCCGTGGGGTACGGCGGTTTCGTCCAAACGCCGTAGCGCACGGCGTTTTGTCGCCAGCCGCCCTGCGCTACGGCGGTTGTGGTATAGTTTGATAAATTCTGAAACAGTGGTATATTTTTAGAAAATTAAAAAAATTCCACACCGCCCGCCCGTCGGCCCATGGGTGCCAGCCGCTGCGGCGACCCCGTCGACCCCTGGGCGCTGGCCGCCGACCGCCGTGCCCCACCCATGACCCAGCAGTCCCTGTGCACCGGTTGCTCCGTGGTAGTCCTTGGAGCTAGGGATGAAAACGGATCGGATACGGACGGATACTGCGGATACAGATACAGATAATTTTTCTTTCTCGGACTGAATTCTCGGATCGAATACGGATACGGACAGTATATTTTTTGTCGAATAGTGATATTCATCATATTTGGATCATAGAAATTCAATTTTGAATTTCCGGATACTAATACGGTACGGATAGTTTCGGATATTAAATGTCCGGATTCGAATACGGTCTTACCATTTGAGTGTCTAACCCTTTCGGTCGGTCGGACGGATAATATCCGTACCACTTTCATCCCTACTTGGAGCAAAGAGAGTGAGGAGAATGGATAAGGATTGATAGGAGAGGAAATGGAAGTAAAATAGAGGAGACAGGGGTGGACGATGGAAAAAGGAGGGTGAGAGAGAGCGAGGTTCCTAAGCCAATCGTGGTAGATCTTCATTTTGAGGTGTATATCGTTCACGTGGCATGATTTGTGTTTCTATGTTTAACTTACAATGATATTTTTGGACGAAAAATTAAAAAAGTTGTTAACTACAAAATATTTTATATTGTCAAGGTCCACAATTTTTTCTATAAAGTATATCTTCATGTGCCGGTGACTTCGTCGTACGCGCCTACAAATATTTCCTAATTTTTTTATGTAAAATGTACATTTGAGCTAGGCACTGTGCTAGAAACTATCATAGTTTCTATACTCTAATACATCATGTTAAGAAACTATCTTTCACAATGTAATTTTTTTTTACCCCATGATCCACTTGTCTCTCTCACAAACGGTCATGATTTGCGTAAAGACTTGGTTTTGTTGTGAAACACAGTATCAGTGATCACTTACCCTAATCATGTAATAGTAGAGTAATTAGTAATGTAATTAGAGATGTAATTAAAGGGTAACTACCTTTTACCAAAGGAGCCATCCCGAAGGGGCCAAACCCCCAAGGAGTGCCTTCTTGCCCCTTTACTCTGTATATAAACAGAGAGCTTCCCCCATCCATCAAAGAATCAATTCATTCTGTCACTTCTCATTTTCATATTTTCATTCCAAGTTTTCATTCTCTAACACGTTATCACGCACTCGCTCTGCCTCCCTCTGAGCGCAGAAAAAGAGGCCGAAGGGCCTCACCGTCGCATCATCAAGTAAGCCATGGACTTGGAGAACTTAGTTTTCATCGCCATTCCCTGTGGCTTTCTTGTTCTTCTCGTCGGTTGGTGGCCGCGGTAGTCGTTGTTGCTTCTGCACCAGAGGCGCACACCATGGCCACCGCACTGGAAGAAGTGGTGGGTGTCGTGGCCATCGTTTCTGTGGCTACTGTCGACGACGTCGCTTCTCTGGATGGGGACGCTGGACGCCTCCGCGCCGCCGTCCTCGCCGTACTCCACCACGGAGCCCAGGCCTGCGGCTTGGCCCTTCACGACCTTGTCTGCCCTGGACAAGGATCCTCGCCAGCGGCGTCGGTCTTCCGACGCCAATACAACCCCGCCGTCCTCTGGTGCTCCGCATCCACCGCCCAGGAAGCAACGTGGAAGGTGTTGGGGTGATCCCCGACATCAACTCACCTGGAAAGGCGACTATGGAGGCGGCCGACATCGCCGGATTGGGCCCGCAGGCCGGTCCTCCCTCCATTGCCGCCATCAACACGGAGCACCCAAGTCTCTCGCTCGAGACCATAGCGGCTCGTCGGGGCGTTCCACCATCTTTCACCAACGACGGCGCCTCCGCGTCGGCTTCTTCCTCGACGGACCCGGTAGATCCTGCCGGACCGAGCCCCCTCGGCCGCGTCGCGGCCGGGAACCACTGCCCTAGCATCCAGCGCGGCACCTGAAGCCCCGCCGCGCCAGGGCCCTCCTCCGACAATTGAAGCACCGGCCAGCGACCGGCAGTCGGTGGAAGGCCGGCGAACAGGGGCGGCGGGCGGAATAGAAGGAGGAGGAGCGGAGCAAGGGGAGCAGCGGCTGCCGATGTCGCAGATCGACGCTGACCATCCGGTCGGCCGCCTACCGGCGGCGGCGGCGCGCTCTACAGGCGGCATCGACGCCGGCCTCCAAAGCGGCGGAGGCAGGTCAGGGCGCAGGCGGCGGTTGGGGGCTGACAACCCTAGCCGCCACCCCCTCACCCATTTTATACAGGCTACGCCCAATGGGCCTCCGTGGGCCGCAGCAGGCCGGCGCCAGGCCCGCAGGCCAACCTAGGCTGCCAACAGGCCGGCCCATTCAAGCCGGATTGCTCCACCAGGCTGGATTCAAGTCCATTTACCTCCTCTGATTTACACAGAAGCCCCAGACTTGTCTATATTTACATGTTTAGATTCACAGTTCTACATGTTTATGTTTTCACCCCTGAATTGTTCTATAAATATGTGTTGTCAAGCACATTGTGATATGTAACCTCTGGTATTTACACTTATGTAATTTGGATGCTAATATTACCGCAGTGATTGTGCATCTCTATGATCTGCAGATCGTTTATTGGTGTTAGAACAATTTTTTTATATGCAATTTAATTTATTTGCATGATTAATAATTACTCAATATTCTACATCAAGTAGAAGATAAAGCAAAATTTAAATTAAGGCCTCTATTTATGATTTTGGCAAAACACAAGGTGATAAGACCTAGGCACTGCCTGCGATAAGTTCTTTCTAAGAATTTTTTTTCCCTGAGACCGTGCTTTTAGGAAGCTTTTGCTCATCACTGAGAGGTCTACATCTTTATGATGATTACCTTCATAGTGTATATCCAAATTTTCATATGAATGGACAACTTTGAATTTGACTATCATGTCAATTATTCCTACCGGAATTTAAATGTCCTATACCTTCATTTTGTAAAGATAATCTTACATCCATTATTTTGCTTAGTTTACAAAACAAATTTACATCAGTAAATTAGATTTTGTAGCAAGAATCATCTTGCCTTCACTAATGTTGCATAATAATATCACCAACATGGTGATTATTCTCTAAAAATGACCTCCTAATATTACTATTGTAACAAAGATAAGTGGAGTCTAAGGTATTTATTGCAATCATGCAAATTAAACCTATAGCAACGAGTTCCTCGTCCACTACATGAATGTTCACACCATTCTGATAATTACCATTTGATATGTTAATTCATCACTAGTAAGTGATGCTCGAGTCACACTCAATAAGAATAGCGATTTCATCACCTATAAAATATGAGGTTCACACTACTTGTAATTCAAATCGCAATTTGAATATACAAGAATTTTTTAATAGAGTAATTCAAAACTCATCTTGAATTCAATGTTAAGTATCAATTTATGCTCAAATAAATAGCAAAAATGTGCAACACATTTAAATGGCTATCTTCTATCCTGTACATAGAGACTATGTTTTGGCACGATCATCCGATCATCATTATATTCTCACGAGAATGAAGTCCAAAACATGTGCAACAACTTTTGTTGCTCACCAGTTAAAGAATATTCCACTTATAATCAAGTATCAACTTGATTTAAATAAATTTTGCACCATGATATTTCATGATATATAATTTACTCATCAAGTAAATTTATTCAAATACATGATCAACTCATGTAGGACATGTCTAATGTTTCCAAAATAGAAACTTTTGAATTTGCATTGGATTGAATTTACTATCCAATATGGGTACATGATATTAATGATATCATTGGGAGATTCAAGGCATCCAAGCCACCATAGTTCTACCCTAACAAAAGTACCCAATACAATCCACAATTGAAACTACCACATATACACCTTCAGGTGTTACTAAATTTACTCCATTCAGATTTTACAAATCTGATTAACCGACGGAGCAAGATCCATTTATTTCTTTGAACTCCTAGTAGAGTTATTAACAAAGAATAGAACTTTTAGTTCATACAATTTATAACACAATGGATCTCATGCATAAAATGTAATTTTCCTTAAAAGTGACCATAATGACAAAAATCATATTTGTCTATAGTGTGGTTGTACATTCATGTACACATGATTTCCAAATGAAATATTTGGTTCAAACAATACCTCCACTCTATTGGAGGAAAGCGAATTCAAAGAGATCAATTTGAAGCTCGCTTCAATAAATTAGATCTCCATATGTTTCCATATAATTCATGGAATTATCATTAGTTCAATATTATACTACATGTGTAGTATATTGTCCATATTAATATCATGTACTTCATACATGGTATTTATTCGGGATCAAACCAGAAATAAAAGGAATTTCATAAAGTGGATCGCCAATATCACAAATATGAGGGATATATACTCTCCTCATGGGTATTCAATTATTTATTGTAGATGCACTCTTCTACAAATACCCCCAATTTAGTGACATCCATTTGTATATGGTTTCATACTGAAACCCATTACCAATGATAATGATAAAAAATCAGCCCTCAACTTGGTAAAATGGACAAGAAAATTAAATGTTCACAAAATTCCTTTCATATCATCTGGGATATATTATGTGTATATACATAAATCCCGAATAACATGTTGCGTATACAATAATTTCTCTATCTTGATCATTCGAACTCATGAATGATAAGAAAAATTAGTATCAATTCTATTGGTCATAGCATACATTTTCAAAATCCTTAGATAGCATAGCATGTGCCAAAGAGAATTAATTTTAAGGCCCTCTTACCTTAAAATTATAAACAATGAGCCACTCAATTTTTTTGAAATGCATTCAAGATAAGTTGGTATATTCAACCATTTACGGACTATCTAAGCACTCTCAAGTGCTCAAAAAGTCATTTGCAAATAGTCCCATACGTGTCCCTTACTAATCATAAGGAACCACAAATTACCAAATTAATTGCTCTAGGTTTCAACTTTGAGCAAAATTTTCCTGGACGCAGGATCACATCCATTCATATGGAATTATTTTGTTTTGAGAACTATATCACAAAATACACATGTCCATAACAATTATAGCTTAACTGAATCTCTTACAGAGATAGCTCACTTGTATGACCATAAAAATAGAATTCAATTTATCAACATCAAGTTGTTAATATGTGGATTTACACAGCACATATTTTACATTCATCAAACTGCAATCATACGGCTCCCTCCGTTGCAGTTAGTACGTGTCGGGGATGGTCATACGGGGTCCCCTAACTAAGGGGAAAATCACCCATCAAAACACAGCTACTCTTAATCCCCCATGAGATAACTAGGAGCAAGCGCTGGCAAGGCCCATGGCCTGCTATGGCCCAGCGACCGGATGAGCCCGGCCATCGAGGGTCCGCACCGGTACGCACAAATCTCTGTCTCGCTCGAGGGATTGACGCTCCTCGAGTGAATCTTCGTCTCGCTCGAGGGACTGACGCCCCTCGGGAAAGTTTCCGCCTCGCTCGAGGGACAAGCGCCCCTCGAGTGGATCTCTGTCTCGCTCAAGGAACTGATGCACCTCGAGCGAATCTCCGCCTCGCTCGAGGTTCACCCCCTCAACTTGCCCGACAAGGGCATTAAATGCCCTCATCGGTCACAGGCGCCGTGGTCAACAGGCAATCCCTTCCCACGTCGCGTCGCTGACACCGCCTGAGCTATGACCTCGTCCCTGTGCGGACAAGCCCTGCCACTGTGCCGCCTTCCCTCGCACTATGCAAGTACTGTGTGGCCCTATGCGGACACGCCGGGATCGTTCCGTGGCATTGTGCCACCTGCGCCTTCCCTGCCCCGCGGCGAGCCCTCCGAAGGGGCGCAGGCGTGCTCCCAAGGGCCGTATGGGCGGTGACAAAGTGTGCATGTCGAGCGGCGCAACAGCGCGAATCCCGCCTGACACGTCCTCTCCACCAGCGCCGGCACTACATGGCCATCCCCGACGCTGTGAAGACCTGCGCTGACAAGACCCGGCTGCTTCGGCGCCTCTGCCAACAGGGTCATCCCCGGCATCGAGGCCCCCGAACCAATCCGGGCGCACCTGCAATCGGTGTACGAACGACGAAAGGGCACACGGCCACCCTCGAAGTTGCACCTGACAAGTACAAGAACTACCACGACGCCCGCGGAAGCCGTAGCTCACCGTCAATCTGCAACGTGCGTGGAGATACGCAAGGACAACCATCACATCCCGTATACTGTAGCGCGCCGCCACTGTATATCCCCTATGCAGCCCAACTGTAACTGCCTCCCCTTGGCCTATAAAAGGAGGGGGAAGGTGCCCAGCTGTGGGGACGGCACTAGAGAACAAGGAACAACTCCCGTTTCCTAGTTTTGCGATATTGGCACTCCGCCTCAATCAATCTAGGAGGGACTTGGGGGCTTCTCCTCCTCTCCCGCCTTGCTTATAGCCACCCCTCTACGAGCACCCCTGGTGCAGATCAATACAGTGTGCGAGCACACCCTGCTGGACGTACGACCCCGCGGCCGGAACCAGGATAAACCCGTGTCCCTGTGTTGCCCTTTGCACCAACCATCGAGAGACCGATCACAGCGCAACTCACTAGTTAGTGTCGGGACTGATCCTAACACCGACAGTACATGAAAGCTTGGCCACAGCCAAATATTTCCCATCTGCGTGTTGGTTATGTTTTGCACATACTGATATCACCACCTCTCAACATACATTTTGGGCATTAGGGACCCACACAAGGTATTATTATACGTCATTCATACAATACCATAGGTCTCTATGGGGATTTACACAAAATCCCATATGTTGATCACACTTTGAGGATAATTCCAGGCATTAGGGGGAGATAAATAGCACATATAGAATTCTAGGAATCCAACACATCACATTCAATCCTCACATACACGTACATACCAAAGAATATCTGAACCATCAGTTCTACTTGTAATATATTACAAATATCCTGCCAAATGCATTTGCTTATCAAAAGTGTCATCTTATTCAATCCCTACAATTTAATGTGCCAGAAAGTGATATCTAATAGATCACTCAACTCCCAATTAAAATAAGAGGGGGAAAAGTATGGTCACGTGGGATATAGCTTGTTAATAAGCATCCGCGGAAACAGGGGGAGATATCTTCCAAAATAGTAAATGCAAATCAACATCATACATGTTGTTAAACACTTTATGGATAATTAAAAATCCAAAAGCCTATGAATGATTAGCATTCAAAAGCCCAGTACATGTGCACATAAATTTAGGCACTGGGTCATCATTGGAACATCATAACTCTATCATCGTGGGAAATGAGATAAGAGTTATAAATGGTTAATATTTCACATGCTATATTGGTTCAATTGAATCAATCATACAATGACTACAAAATGTCGACATATAGTCCTCAAAATTGCTATACACCTTAAACTAGATCCAGACAAAAAGTCCTAGGCAGAGTGTAACAACACTCAAATTGGGTCAAAACAAAGGTGACAATTATGGAGAAATTCTCTCATTCACTAGTGAGAGGTATTTACTACAGTAATCATCCTCTCACAAATGCATTCTTTATGAAAGCAAGGTGGTGATATAATGAGAGATTGTAGCAATGATTTCACATAGAGACCGAGCAACATACCCTCGTGGTATATGTGAAAATTATGTTCCTACATTTAACCATTGGCAGATCAAATAACTTTCATAGATTTGGATATACAGGTCTTCGACTTATTTTATATTCTAAATCTAAATATAAATCGCAACATATATTGTGTATCACTTAAGTCACTCCATGATTTGAAATAGTCAAGTTGATTGTGGTACAATTGACTAAGTGAGTATCTTCCACAGAAGAATTACTCCAATCGCTATGATTGCATGTGTGTTCATAAACAAATCCAACTTGGATTTTCCATCATCATCTTTAACACACATAAACAAACAAGCAATCATTTTATGACGGAATTTGAGATGAAAATTTTGGTAAAACCAAACTATGCTTAAAGTTTACAACTTGTGCATATATATCAGTTTATCAATATTCAATTGATAATGTGTACCAATATTCAAATAATATTGGACAAATGTATCCATAAACATTCATGGTCATTCAAATCCCTAAAGATGGATCAATATCCATTTAGACCCTGGGACGATAAATTTAGTGCCAAGAAAGTTCTTGTGTATCATACAAATTACAATATGCTTGATATTGTGGTTGTAGATTCTTTGCTATAGTGCAACTCCAACAGCACCATACTGGTGGGAGTCAAAAACGATATCCATAGATATCAAATGGTACTAAAAAGTCTTGATTATTATTTCGAGACTTGACCAAGTAGGATATCAAGATACTGGTTAATTGATCCCCATATTGCCAGATCATAGATTGATACAGATAATAAAAGTTTTCATGGTAGTCATCATAATGGAGTCCATAATAGAAACTTTTATCTGCCATTTTGAAGCATCATATTCATATGTATGACTTCGATGAATGATAAAATGTGATTCCATATAATCACTAACATTATCCATAAATGATAATGCATCTTGTATTCATCAAAATATTTATTCTTATTTTATAAAATGAGAGAATGAATATCTTGCAAAACACACTCACTTATATGCTTATCCACCACTACATCGTAGAATGGTATTCATGGTAAGTGGTGAGTGACAACTTAAAATTTGCAAGGTTCAAGGGGAGATATCCTCATCAATTACAAAATAAAGGTGAGATAGCGATCTTGCAGATCAAATCATGTGATAATCTTGCAGATTTATTCAGAAAATCCTTACCAACATCATTATTCCAGAAATATGTTTTTTGAGATTGGTATGAGCAACTTGAAGATTTGCAAGAATCAGGGGGAGACATTCCTTGATATAACCTATACATAATCTTCTGATTATGAATATTGTACTCTTTTTTTTCTATGAGTTTTCCTTGCAAGGTTTCTCATAGAAGGTTTTAATGAGGCAATATCAATACAAGAATATATCTCATGTCACCTATTTTCCCCATTGGGGTTTTTAAGGGTGGTATTCGAGACATATTATATGTCATATCTTCTGTTTTCTCTACAAGAGTTTTTAATAAGATATAAAAGACACAAAATCCCTTCTCATATTTTTCCTATTGGGCTTTTGGGGAAGGATATTCGAAAATGATCCTCAGATCATAACATTATTGATCTCTAAACTTATTTATGAGTTTTTCCTTTTCAAGGCTTTTCGCATATAAGTCTTCAATGAGACAATAACCTAATATGTCATATCATTTTCTCCTTATATTTTCCCACTGGGTTTTTAAGGAGTTTTAATGGCATATGCACATACAAATTGGTTTCTCCTCAATATTTTTCCCATAGGGTTTTTGGAGGAGTTTTACAATATGATAATCAAAGATGATTGAAGAAGAATTACATCAAGATTCCATGAAGCAATTGATCAAGGGGGAGTGTTGTGAAACACAGGATTAGTGATCACTTACCCTAATCATGTAATTAGTAGAGTAATTAGTGACTTAATTAGAGGGCAACTACCCTTTACCAAAGGGCCATCCCGAAGGGGCCAAACCCCCAAGGGGTGCCTCCATGCCCCTTCAGTCTGTATATAAACACAGGGGTTCCCCCATTCATCAAAGAATCAATTCATTCCCTCACTTCTCATTTTCATTCCAAGTTTTCATTCTCTAGCAGGTTTCTTGTGTTTTCCCTCTCTTTTCTTCAATAAATACAGTACCACATCAGCAAAATGTTGTAAATAAAAGGGTAATTAATAGACTTAGACTCCATGGTAAAGTCTACATTGGGAGTGCCCTTAAATGATCTCAAATGCAAAAAATGACAACTACAAAATTTTATGCCTCGTTAAGCTATATAATTTTGATATAAAGTTTTTATTCATCTGAGATGACATGAAAAATTGTATTAAAAATGCATTGCTAAACTCATTCACATGTACTAACACATATACTGTAATTAACAACGCGTCCTACAAAGCCACACCGCGTCACCGCCCAACCATTCTGAGGAGTGTGCACAAGTATACATAGCACCCCTAATTACACTTTTGTCCTCTATCGCATCTGCACTAACGATTCACTAATAATGGGCCATCCAAATTGGACCGGGAGTAAACTATACTCACACATTAACATACATTAATTTATACATTAACATGCAGTCAAGTATATACTCATTTATTTATATGTATCTATATATATTTAGAGCTCATTGAGTGTTACAACTTTCGTATAGAGTTTCTATCTGTGTCCTAAGTATTTTGAAAATTCAAGATTTTATATTTCAAAACTGGTGAAATTATTATAACATTTTGAAGTATTTAACAATATCAATTTAAAACTTGGCAACTTCAAAGTTCTATCTCGTCAATCCCCAAAGGTTTGATGTTGAGCTTTTGTATAGCCTGCGTTTTACATTTTAAAACTAACTTAAACAAATATTTTGAAATACTAAACAATCCCAAATGAAAAGGTTTACTACTACAAATTTTTAAATCATGTCGAGTTATATAATTTTGATATAAAGATTTTCTTCATCCGCTCTTGGAAATCATTTCCAGAGGTCTAATGGGCCAGCTCGGCAGGCTCATTAGGGTTAGGTTTAGCGATAAGATTAGGTCTTTCTTAAGGGTTAAATAAAACTCTCTATTTAAAGAGAGGAGATGTATCAATCAAATCAAGCAAGAGATTAGAAGGAAAACCCTTCTCTCTTGCCGGCAGTGGGCGAAGCCCCGCGGCCGGTGGTCCTACCAGCCCTAATTGCCGCCGCAGTTCTTGGCGTGAACAATACCCGCGGGTACTGTAGCATGCCAACCGCCGTTGCATCTCCATCAACCCTAATTCTATACAAATGAGGCAAATCCTCCAATCACCTTCCCATCCTCAGCCACCACACAAGTTCATAACATCTGTTATCAGTGATGTAAGGACCTCCCCCATTCGCTTCCGTGCCACCGCCAGCCACCACCACGCCGTCGCCAGTCTCCTCCATGCCGCTGCCGATCACCACCGCAAGCGTCTCGATGGCGCTCCCCATCATGACAAACGAGCAGCTGACAGACGCACTCCTCCAACTCTCCCAAAACGTAACAGACCTAGGGCTCGGTACATCGGATTCTCACGGCACCCTAGATGAGTTGCGCGCCAAGACGCGGGAGCTCCGTGCCGTCCTGATGGGCTTCCTACCTCTACCGAGCATGGCCGCACCCACCACCATGGCGGTGCTGCCGGTGCCCTCTGTTCCGGCCATGGCCTCTACTACCTCGACGCCGACAGCCAGCGTGCCGTTCCAGCTTGCGTTCCCCGACATCGACCTCGCGCCGGCGCCATTGTCCGCGGGCCGACGAGGAGAACCATTAGGCGATGCTTGCGCGCTAGGCGTCAGCAGCGGTGCGACTGCAGGCTGCAGCCGTGGCCTCCTAGCATGATGCCGGATTGAAGAGATGCGCTGACAGATGGATGACGTGACATTGATGGCAATCGACCTTGGCAAGGGGGGCGCGACCTTGCCCCATCGGATGGCCTCCAGCAATTGCACCGACCCATTGCTATATCCAAGGGCGAGCATGGTGTTTTCCCCGCTGGCAGCGTACTCCAACTCTGCGGGATGGTGCTAGGGGAGGCGTGTTCCTCTTTGCCACCGGCGCAGACCTAGTGCCCCAGCTTTCCGCTTCTGGCCACCTCAAGGACGTCTCCGCTGGTCATCGTCGTGACTAGTTCCTGGTGGCTGTACCCGTGCACCCCTCTCGTTCGGATGGTCTCCATGGGATCCAGGCGGCTACACACGTGCACGTCTAGCACACAGAGGGTGTATGTCTTATCTAGAGGAGTTAAAAATAAAGAGTTGCAATTCCAATTAATCAAATAATTAAGCCGAGATGCAAAAGGTTTGTTTTTAGGTAAAAGGTTGGTGTTGAGTCGAGTTATCTTCAAGATGCCCATGCTGCAGCTCGAGGACGAGCTGCTCGAAAAAGGGCGGGATAATGTCAGAGGTCTAATGGGCCGGCTCGACATGCCCATTAGGGTTAGGTTTAGGGATAAGATTAGGTCTTTCTTAAGGGTCAAGTAAACGTCTCTATTTAAAGAGAGGAGATGTATCAATCAAATCAAGCAAGAGATTAGAAGGAAAACCCTTCTCTCTTGCCAGTCGTGGGCGAAGCCCCGCGGCCGGCACTCCTACCAGCCCTAATTGCCACTGCAGTTCTAGATGTGAATAGTATCCACGGTACTGTGGTACCGCGGATACTGTAGCACACCCGCCGCAAATTCTAATTCTCTACAAATCAGGCCCAAATCCTCCAATCACCTTCCCATCCTCAGCCACCACGGAGGTTCACATATCAAAAAGTTATGATTTTTTCCATGAAACCATTTCGAGGAGTGGTGATGTCATCACCCACCCTTGGAAATCATTTTTGAGAGCTTGTGATGCCATCACCCGCTCCCGAAAATTATTTTCAGAGCAGCAGATCAATTGCTACAGTAGACCACTCCTTTTATATGCACGAGTGACAATACACCCACCCCTAAAAAAACAGGGCGCACCTACAAATTGTTTTTGTAGTTGCGGGTTACTCTGAGATAGGAAGGCCACTCAAAACGTCATCGAGACGAACGAAGGGAAGCAAAGAGGTATATGTGTTCGATTGGAATGCTTAGCCTTTATCGGCCGCGTTCCCTTTATTATAATTAGGGTGGGGAAGTTTCACCTCCTATAGAAAATTCTTTACAAAATCTATCAGGAGTCTTTGATTTTACTCGGATTTGAGAGTGGCCTGTCACACTGGCCGTGCCACCAACCAGACTATAGGTCCGAAACTGGTCACACCGCCTAGAGGAACCACGATCTGGCCTGATGGGCTTACTGTCATTTTTGGGTGTCAACATGCAAATTCCTGACAAACAGATGGTATATGCTTAAATGTTCTATAAAAATGGGGCAGTGCGAGGCGCCTGTTAGTTCTAAAAAATGGTATGTGGCCAAAAGCTCTCTAGCCTAGTTAGTTAGAGGGGTTAAGGAATGGTCGCACCAGTAGACCTAGGTTCGATTTCTTGTTGTAGCGGATTCATGAGACTCGTTTAAATAATCTTCTCGTCGGCGTAGCCGAGGGGAGGGTTGAAGGTTTTCTATACAAAAAGGTTACTACTTCTTAATGAAAATTAAAAACGGTGGGGCTCTTCACCCCATCAGGTCTAGGTTTTTTTCTAAAAGATGGTATGGGTGTCTAGCTACTGTACATGAGCCTTTGGATTTGATAAACTGAAAGTTTACAGATATAGGGCAGAGACAGAAAAAGTTGGGCCCTCACGGAACCGCTCCGTTCCACCCCGCCCCCGTGTCGCCCACCGGCTCTCGTCTTCTCCACCGTTTGTCTCCCTCCCTTCCCACTTCTTGTATCTCGCTGGATGCTGAAGGGAGTGAGGATCCATCTATCCCGTCTCTAATAGATCGAGTTTAGGTTAAGGTTAGAATTTCTCCATGCCCCATTTCATAGTATGTGTGATTTGTTTCCTCCTTCTCTCCGGCAATGGCGAAGAGATAGGGTGGCATGGGTCTCACCATGGCGGCTCCGATGAAGGAGGTGGCGGCATCTACGACGTCGGCAACTTTGGGGTGGCGACATGGAGAATTAGGTTTTCCGATGGCGAGACATTGAGGTGGGGATGGTGTTGTCGTCATGGAATAATTTTATGCGACCACTGCTCCGTTTTGTTGTGGTTAGATCCAATCACGGTGAAAGACTTGTGAGAATAAGTCTGTCTCCCAAGCTGATGTCGATTAGTCTTGGAACGGATGATTGGGATCCGTCTCTCTTTTTCATCAGTGACAGACAGAGTAAGAAAAAACTCACAAGAAGGAAGAAGAAGATTGTGCTCGTTCCAGCCTACAGGGATGTTGATCGTCGTTTTTTGGGTGGTTGTTCTCAGCATGCTTGCTGATCGTATGTCTGTGCGGTCTTCTATTCGATTTTTTACACAGATTTGAGAATGAGATTTGAAACTGCTTAGAGTTTGAGTATTTTGAGAGTGTTGCGTGTAATGATTAATCTTACAAAGGACCATGTCAGTATTTTTTACACCTATCGAACAGGCTGTTGGTGCAATTTTCTTAATTAATCTTACAAAGGACCATGTGTTTTGAGTCAAAATTATTCAAAGCAATCGCGGAATGAACATGACATGAATTTGCGACACACCTGGAACATTCATGTTCTACGGTGGGACAAATTTTGTTACGGATGGTAGCCTCGTGGGCACACCGTAAGCTGAAAGACAGTCGCAACGCGGCAGTGTGCAATGATTAGTGAGCCTGTGTTTGTCGAGTGTTTTTTCTGACACTCGGCAAATAAATCTTTACCGAGTGTTATTTTTCTGACACTCGACAAACAAATAAGTTTCACTTGGCAAATAAATAGTTTTTTTTCTTTCCTACCACTCAAACTTTTTCTACTCTCCACATACAACATGTGGTACTCCATTTTAAAGTTTGGTAATTTTTTTATCTTTTTACTATATTTAATTAATTTTATTTCAAGTAATTTTTTGAATTAAGTCAAATTTGAATAGCAAGTTATTTAAATAATAGAAAAAATGAGTGAAAAATTGATATTCCTATTATTCATGCCTGTTTTGAGGATTAACCTATGAAATGAAAAAAAATTAACATCTTATTCTGGAAATATGACTACAAACGTGTGGTCGTATGGTTATAAAAAAAATAAAAACAAACAAAGTCTGAAAATTATGAGATTTGTTATGGTGCGATGATATCATACATGGAGGTTGTGGTAAAAATTTGAGAAGGTTTCGAACATTTTGTCACACAGGATGTTTAGAAAACAAAGCGTCTGAGAGGAAGGATCGTAGCATTGAGCAAGATTTTATAAGATTTGAAGTAAAAGTGACGATCGAATTGTGATTTGACTAAAACTTTTTGTATAGGCAATAGAGAATAAAGGTTGCTTCATGTGAATTTTTCGTAATTTTCTAAAGTTGTTTGATAATTTTAATGTATTAAGTATCATTATATAATTTTAAGTCATATAAATGAAATTTCAGCTGTAACTGCATAAAATAAAAAAATTTATATGAGTAGAAAAAACAAATACATATTGTTAAGTAAATTTAACGAGATATTATTGAAGTAATTGACATTAATTTAAATTTATGTTGTGAAAAAAAGAAGAAATTTGAAAAAGGAAAAAGAAAAAACGTTTTCTGAGTGTCCATAAAAAACACTCAGCAAAGAAATTTTTTGCGGCAATACCCCTTTCTACCCCACTCGCAAACACAGACCCGAAAATTAATTTCCCTAGAATGAACTCCTCTCTCCCGTCTGCCGCTGCCTTTTATCCACTCCCGCGCCCCTCTCCCCCCATCGCCTCTCTCGTCCCTTCCAAGCCGCCTCCCTCTCCCTTCCTCCCTCTCCCTTCCACGCCGCCTTGCCCCTTCCTCCCAGATGACGGCCGCCGCATCTCTCCCTCCCTCCCGGACGACGACTGCCGCCTCTCTCCCTCCCACCTCTCGAGCCGGACCAGGCCCTCCTCTGCCTCCCCGTCCCTCCCCCTCCGCTTGCCCCTCGCTGGCAGTGAGGAGCAGCGGCGGGGCGAGGTGCGGTGGCAGCGCATAAGGAGGAGCATCGGTGGTCGGCGAGGTGCGGTGGCGGTACATAAGGAGCAGCAGATGTGGCCGGCGGGCGCGGCTTCTCTCCCCCGGAGGCGTTCTGGTGCCTGGTCCCCGCCATCGGCCTCCCGCCACCAGATCCGTGTCGCCCGAGCCAGCCTCCCGCCGTCAGATTTGCGGCCCCAGACCTCGACACCGTGTCCGCTCTGGCTCCAGTCATCTCCTCCCCTCATTTCCCCAAGCTCCTGCAGGTTCCTTACTTTCTTTGATTGCTGGTGTGGTGGTGGGCAGCGGCCATGGTGCTGGTGGTGGCCGCCACGACGGTCTGGTGGCGGTGATGGCTGTGGTGGGCGGCGGTATGGTGGCGGTGATTGCGGTGGAGGTCGCGACGGCGGTCTGGTGGCCGTGGAGGTCGCGACGGCGGTCTGGTGGCCGTGGTGGCGGCGCCGGCAGTCTTGTGGTGGTGGTGCCGGGGTTGCTTCAGGGACGTGGTGGTGGCAGCGTCGGCCGTGGTGATGCCGGCGGCGGCTGGGCCGCTGCAGGGGTAGGATTTTTTTTATTTTTTTCAAAAATGTTTTGCCGAGTGTCCAGCTTGGCACTCAACAAAAGTTCATCAAGTGCCCGACGAAGAACACTTGGCAAAGAAGGCGCGCTTAGCTGAGTAATTGGATGCCAAGTGGGCAGTGTCGAGTGTTACACTCGGCAAACCCTTTGTCGAGTGTAACCTGGCCTTCGCCGAGTGTTTCCAACACTCAGCAAATATGGGCATTCCCGTAGTGCGAGGTGGAGGAGATGGAAGTGCGGCTGCAGCCACTCCAAAACCCTAGCCCCAACCAGGTCGCCATGGAGGAGCTCCGCGAGGAAATTCAGCACCTCCTCGGCAAGGTTGTTATCCATCCGATGATCTGAAGCAGGTATGTGCAACGTTCTGAAGATTGGGATCGAATTCCTAATCTCGATTTGAATCAGAATTCATCAAGAGTTACTCAAATCTGGGTACTCGCGCACATGTTAAGAATTGGTTCTGTAACCGTCGCTACTGTTGGCGTGAGGGCAAGGCCGCCAGGGCAGCGCAGGCACAGGAGAAATCATCTGGGGTTCCTGCCAGTGCCAGTGTATGTGCATAGCAGGTAGACAAGGATCATATTCATAAGGGCTTTAACCATACCTCTTGCTCTGTATCTTCTCATGTACACCTTTTTTCAATCTTCAATTCACTAGGTCTTTAACCGTGGTTCCGATTCCTTATTCTTCTTCTCTTTAATTTTCTTCAAACGGGTTTTGGATGTGTGCTTTTGTTTGGCAGCCTTTCTTTTTTTACGAGAGGACACCACGGGGAATCCACATTTCGTGGAGTCCTAGTCCTCGAACTTCACTTCTCTGATTACATTTTGTCATTGATCTTAGCTGGGCATCCACGTAGACATGACATGCATGTCATTGCAAGAACTAACCGTCTTCCTATATCCATACCAGTCGAGCCACAAGCCAATCTTGAGTATATACCATGGCGATAGGAGCGGTGCCACGTGTAGGTGGGGTGGGGCAGCCACTCTAGCTAGCACTCTACTTGCTCCAGTACCCCCCCCCCACACACACACACACCATGCCGAAAGCCAATCTTGGGTACATACCATGGCGATAGGAGCAGCGGTGGCCGGCGAGGTGCGGCAGCGGCGCATAAGGAGGAGCAGATGTGGCCGGTGGGCGCGGCTTTCTCTCCCCCGCCGACGGTCTAGTGCTCGGTCCTCGCCATAGGCCTCCCACCGCCAGATTCGTGCCGCCGAAGCCAGCCTCCCGCCGCCGGATCTGCGGCCCCGGACCATTACACCGCGTTGACTCTATCTCCGACCATCTCCTCCCCTCATTTCCCCGGGCTCCTGCAGGTTCCTTCCTTTCTTTGATTGCTGGTGTGGTGGTGGGCAGCTGCCGCGGTGCTGGTGGTGGCTACCACGACGGTCTGGTGGCGGTGATGGTTGTGGTGGGCGGCAGTCTGGTGGCGGTCTTGTGGTGGTGGCTGTGGTGGGCGGCGGTCTGGTGGCCGTGGTGGCCGCGACGGCGGTCTGAGGGCCGTGGTGGCGGCGCCGGCGGTCTTGTGGTGGTGGTGCCGGGGTTGCTTCAGCGACATGGTGGTGGCAGCGGCTGCCGTGGTGATGCCGGCGGCGGCTGGGCCACTACAGGGGTAGGATTTTTTTTTATTTTTTTCAGAAATGTTTTGTCGAGTGTCCAGCTTGGCACTCAGCAAAAGTTCACCGAGTGCCCGACGAAGAACTCTCAGCAAAGAAGGCTTTGCCGAGTAATTGGATGTCGAGTGGGCAGTGCCGACTGTTACACTCAGCAAACCCTTTGCCGAGTGTAACCTATGTTTGCCGAGTGTAACCTGCCTTCACCGAGTGTTTCCAACACTCAGGAAATATGGGCATTCCCGTAGTGCGAGGTGGAGGAGATGGAAGCGCGGCTGCAGCCACTCCAAAACCCTAGCTCCGACCAGGTCGCCATGGAGGAGCTCACGAGGAAATTCAGCACCTCCGCTGAACGCATCGGCAAGGTTGTTATCCATCCGAAGCAGGTATGTGCAATGTGCTGAAGATTGGGATCGAATTCCTAATCTCGATTTCAATCAGAATTCATCAAGACTTACTCCGATCTGGGTACTCGCGCACAGGTTAAGAGTTGGTTCTGCAACCGTCGCTATTGTTCGCGTGAGGCACAGGAGAAATCATCTGCCCTTGGGGTTGGGACCTCCCATCACCTTGCTGGTGGGGGTTCCTGCCAGCGCCAGTGTATGTGCATCGCAGGTAGACAAGGATCATATTCATAAGGGCTTTAAGCACACCTCTTGCTCTGTATCTTCTCATGTACACCTTTTTTCAATCTTCAATTCACTAGGGCTTTAACCGTGGTTCCGATTCCTTATTCTTTTTCTCTTTAATTTTCTTCGAAAGGCTTTTGGATGTGTGCTTTTATATGGTAGCTTTTAATTTTATACGAGAGGACACCACGGGGAATCCACATTTTGTGGAGTCCTAGTCCTCGAACTTCACTTCTCTTATTACATTTTGTCATTGATCTTAGCTGGGCATCCACATAGACATGACATGCATGTCATTGCAAGAACTAACCTTCTTCCTATATCCATACCAATCGAGTCGCAAGCCAATCTTGAATACATACCATGGCGATAGGAGCGGTGCCACGTGTAGGTGGGGTGGGGTAGCCACTCTAGCTAGCACTCTACTTGCTCCAGTAACCCCCCCCCCCCCCACCCACACACACCATGTCTTTCTAGTGATCCCGTCGACCTCCGACCACCCCTTGTCGGTCACCATGAAATTGGCATATATAATAAGCACATCACCCAACTCGGCCTATGGTCAGGCGTCAAGCCCAGTTAGTCGTAGTGGCCCAACAAAAGTCTAATAACTAGGTGAAACACCCACCACTCCAATCGATCCCCTCCCTTCATATCAGACCAGCCACCAACCCTAGCTCTCGGCATCGGCATCGGCAACACAGTGGTGTGGCAGCTCCGACTTACGGTGCAGCCTCATGAAGGGAAAGGATGAGGCAGGGCTTGCCGGGACAGGGCATGGTCGTAGATCTGGCGGAGGCCGCACGACAGAGGCAGCTCCGACGGCGGTAGAATCAAGAGCAGCTCCGACGGCGGTGGAATCAAGGGCGACTCCGGCAGCGATGGAACCAAGGCCGTCTCCGATGGTGGCTCTGACGGTGGCGGAATCAAGATTTGATCCGGCTAGAGTTGGCCAAAATGGTAAGGCTCTTGTATGAATATATTTCTTATTTTTCCTTTTGCATTTATTTTGAACACACCAAATCGCCAAAATCCAATTCGGGGGAAAACCGATGCCTTGCCTCCATCTCTGCATGCCACAAATGAGATTCCTCATCACGATTTGGTCTTCCTTCCCTCCGAAGTAGCATTGATGTGTTCCTATGCCTGCTACCTCGCACCATTTCCACTATCAATTAGGTGCCGGACTTGGTGGAGTCGGACGGGAAAGAGGGGCAGATAGGATTAAGACTGAAAAGGGAGAGACAGATAGGGAAGACGGTAAAAAAAGGAGAGACGTACAGCCGCACAGGAGAGTGCCCCTTCAGAATAGGGTGGCCTTGTGTAAGTAAGGGGAAGGTCAGTTTGGACTTTTTACATGCATAGAAAAACCCTAGCATGGGCCAGGATGACATGGCACGTTTACGCGGATGTCCAGCTAGGATCAAAGATGAAACTGAATCGTTGAAGTGAAGTTCGAGGACTAATTTTGCATGTTCAAAAGTACATGGACGACTTGACCCTCTACTGAAAGGTCAAGGATGCAATCAGCTATTTTGCCCATAGTGTTGGAGCATCCAGGTCGAATCCAAATTATGCAATCAGCTATTTTACAGTGAAGGTAGCTTCGGTGTATTTCCTGGCTGCTACCAATTAAGAAGTTAAACTCATTGCCTTTTATTTTATCAGAATTAGAGCCAGGTTCTTTCCTTTTATATATTCAGTCATGTTATTTTTTGCCATTCATCATTACCCTTAAGGATTAGTCATGGTCTTCTAGACTCTATCAAGAGCCTGGATGAATTTGTTGCTTCTGCCCGTGGCTGCCAACCTTGTTATGAGCTATCTCAAGAGGACATATCTCCCTCTAATGTACTACATGTGTATCAAAATAATTTTGTCTATTGACTTTTTATTGAACCGTTTGATCATTCATCTATTCAATAATTTATTGAAAACTTAAGTTATTGTTAAAATAGTGATCCACAAACAAAATAAATGATACATACATATATATTTTTGAATAACATGAGTGGTCAAATGTCATGATCTCAATATCAACAAATATTTTGATATGGATGTAGTAGTTTTATTTTGCAATTTCTACCTTATAAGCATAATGAATTCATATCCATTCAAAAAAAACATAATGGATTCATTACTATCTTTATCTTATCCTTTTTTTCTATTTTCCCCGCTATTTAATGAAAACCAGGGAACAATTCTATGGATGGAAGTCAGTACAAATTTGAAGCCAAGTCAGCGAGAGATGGCGCATGGTATGAAGATACTTGCACTTCATTCTGTTTTCCGATCTCACTGGATAAACACTTAATGGTTAACACTTATCACATGGCGGTCAAAATTACGAGATTATTATTAACTGATCATCCTTGCGATCATTTAAACTAAAAGTGTGGAAAGATCTATATGAAATGGTATACATTATTAGCTGACACAATGTTTGTTGTCCAATGATGTAAAAAACATTGTAAGGATTTATGTTCTTAGCAAAAATGAAATGTTAAGAAATGGAATGGTGACAAGAAGAGAATTTGTGTCCTTTTTAACTTAGTATTTTCAATATGTGACACTATTTTTCATTGCAGGTATGATGTTGGTTACTTCGTTTCACCTAGGATATCTGTATCAGGTGTACAGGTAAGTACATCAAGATACCACTAAGTTTCCTTAATTTTTGCCAATGGATAGAAAAAAAATTATGTCAGTCGTCCTTTGTGAAAACAGTATGCTAATACTGAATATGATTCCATGAGTTACTGGGAGGAGGCAGAGAAATACACACTAAGTTACTATGCGATATATAGGATGTTTCGATACTTTAACTGCATTACAAATTTAAAGATTTATTACAGCACATGTCGGAGCCCACGAACTTTGGGATCAGATAAAGAGAAATCAACTGCGTGTAATTAGCAATAAAGAATATAAGTTGTCATCAGGACCATTGTGTGTTCAACTTGTGATAGGAGAAAAGTTTTAGAAAAAAATCATGATAGTATTATTATTAATTTATCCAGTATGCTATTTCAGGAAATGGCAACAACTATATCGATCATATTGGCTAATCCCTAGCCTTTTGATTATCTAAATGGGTCCACTCTGTATATAATTTTCCAGCCATGGTACTAATAATTCATCAAAAATTGTCTTGTCTGCTCCGATCCTGTATGTGCGTAGAAAATTTTGGGAATTGTAATAGGTCTATGTTTGATGAGGTTGGTTGTTTAGCGAACTGGCTTCCTGAAGCAAGTTCAGTCAGCCTGCTAATAATTTCTAACGGATAATTAGAGGACATGAGAGGGCTGTCTTCAAGTTACTTCATGTCATGTAGTCTCATTGTTTCTTTCAAACATAAATTACACATTGTATTTACTACAATTCAATGAAAACGAAGTTCGACTTGTATGAGCCCCATCCAACCTCACTATCTTGTCGGATTGTGAACCGCATGCAGGCCCCTAGCACCTACCATGTAACACATCTATTTGCTGGAGGAGAGCCTTATATACTTTGTGCACTCCACCCTTGATCTGTATTAGTTTTCAGTTCAATATTGTCTATCGTAAATGATGTTATTATATTGCATAAATAAACATATGTTATCTACTCTGCTTTGAAATACATGTAAACAAATAGTGCTTGTGTCTAGTGCCATTTAATCTAGTTCTTGTATCATTTCCTGACTATTTGTATTCTGTTTGTGTTTATAGTTTCAGGAAGTAATGGTCAAATTCTCTGGATTTGGAGTAGAGGAAGTTGAATGGGTCGATGCTCGTACTTGTGTGCGACGTCGTTCTTTTCCATTCAGGGCCTCAGAATGTGAATTTGTGAAACTTTGGCACCATGTTCTTTGTTACAAGGTATTGTAATCTTAAACCCTTTTTATTTGGTATGTATATCTTAACTTGCATAAAACAATTTGTGGTTGATGTAGTATGTATTTTTTTATCAGCATAGCTATGTAATTTCATTATTCCCTCCATCCCAACATAATTTCATCTAGGGGCATAACAATTAGGCTTTTCCATACATCTTTCTGGTTGTAACTGCACACTTGGACTGATTACGAAAGAGCTCACCGTACCACCAGATTGCAAAAAGAAGATGTTCATATATATACTACAGATGCAACAACAAAACACGTCAGTGAAGTAACATTACAGACGTCACAAGTAAACAGAGAGCTGCCACTACATCTAGTGACATGCTTGTACAAAGTTTTTTTTTGTGACCGACTCTAGTTACATCTGCTTTGAGTACTATGCTATTTTTGTTTCAGTTTTTGTCATGTTTGTGCAACATTTCAAAAGTCATACTGACATGAACAGATTTTGTTCCCCAGTCCTATAGTTTGCATTGGTAGAGTGGTTTCTCATGAATATGTACTCCTGTCTGAAACATTCAGGAAACTCCACAGGGTGGCCGCTACTTTGATGCTCAAGTGCATGCTAGGAAAGTAAAAGCGCACGGTCCAGAAGAATGTGTTTGCACATTCCTTGTTCGCTTTGAGCATGATCAATCTGAGGTACTTCTCTCCTCCTGTAACATTGTGCAGACTAACTGATTTTAGACAATTTTATTAATTTGTGTATTTACTACGTTACTGAAGACATATAGCCTGATCCAATGTCTAAAAACCCATTATTGACAGATTCTTGTAGTGTATGTATGTCCATCAGTTGCCCATCCTTTCCATTTGATTATTTGATGCACACATTGACCCATATTAAGGAACCACCCAACTGTCCTCATATATAGTATTATCGGTGTCTCATTTGGGAATATGAATTTAAATCATGCACTAGAAAAAACAATTTAAATAACATGTGTGTGTTTCATGGCAATACCCACATTACCGACCTAATAATGTATAAGATATTGCACACAGTCTATTGTTTTTAGTAAATTTACTTTGCTGGCTTTTATGTTTAGTACAATCCATACATCCACATGTGTATTGTTTTTCTTTGCATATGGTACTGAATTGTTTTTTTCAAATTTATAGGACATTGTTTGCCTGAGGAAGCTGTGTGGTCGGCCAGAAACATATGAACTCAAATAATGGTGGAATATGGCCATATATACATTTGTTTGATTTCCTGATCGTAACCGCAAAAACTATTGAGCAAGTGGTTAAATAATCGCATTTGGATTGCGACAACAATGTACCATTTAAACAGGCAATTGAATAAGTCACATTAATTTGCACATTGTATGATGTGTAGGCATGGTGTTTGCTTCTAAATATTGCTCTAGAATGTAAAAACTATGTGTGGTAAGACTTCATATTGGAGAAGTTGAACACAGTCAGGAGTGTCTCGTATATCGGGCTGCAATTATTTGCTCGCGTCTTGTCTTGCTGTCACATGCAATAAGTTCAGTATCAGTCTCATGAGTTATATATATAAGTATGATTTTTTTCACATGATTTGTATTTCTGGGATAAGAACTTGTTAGGATTTGCAGAGTGTATCTCTTATAAATTTATAGTACAGTTATCTATGGACGAGTTTTATCTACACGTGCATGTCCTTGTTAGCGGGTTAGAGCAACTCCAGTGGGGACATGTAAATTGAGGTCTTCAAAATTCATTTGCAGGTTGAAATGTAAAAAATAGAGGTCTAAAATTAGCATTCAACTTCAGTGGGAAATCAACCTATGTCTTTATTTGCCTGCGAGCCCCATCCGTCAGTGAGGGACCAATCTGTCACAAAAATTAGAAAAGAAATAAAAATGATGGCACCCACCTTTTGAAGGGGGAATTGGAGGGCCTCTAGGAATTGAGGTTTGGAGAGGAAATTTGGAGGGCTATGCAAAATGCATGTTCATTTAGATGTCCTACTGGAGTTGAGTTTTTGCATCAAACCTCTAAATTTTAGAGTAGAGGCCCATATAGAGGCCCCTGCTGGAGTTGCTCTTAGTCGATTCATTATTAGTTCATTAATTAAGTGCTTTAATTAAAATGCTAGTTTATCCAGCCTTGACTCACGGAAAATAACACGTACACCATGAGTTTGTATGTCCGTGAAGTTTGAAGAGTGTATATACTTAAAGTATGCATGCATACACGGCAATAATTCTTTAGAACGAAGTTTGGAGAGAGCTCGCCTGAAACTACAATTAGGAGTACGTGTACATGCATAATATGTTTTTGGGAGATTGCATACATATTATTTTAAGAAGGGTAATAAGAAAATCTTGTGAGACACTCCAACTAAGTTTGTCACTACTAGAGATTAGGTCATTTGTCCCTGGCCCAAATTGTCATTTGTACCGGTTTTATTACCACCCGGTACAAATGAGGTCATTTGTACTGGGTGGGAAGGGCGGGGGCCGACGTGGCCCCGTCAGGGCACATTTGTACCGGGCGGTGGCTCGCCCCGGTACAAATGTGCCTCATTTGTACCGGGTGGTGACACCGTCCGGTACAAATGTTCCCACATTTGTACCGGTGCGAGTCACCGCCCGGTACAAATGTGTAACGGCTATATTTCCTCCTCCTTCCTCCTGCCCAAGCCCTCTCCCCACTCTTCTTCTTCCTCACTCCAACTCGAGCTTCCCCCTCCCCCATGGCGCCCTAGGGAGTTTTTGCCCGATTTGCGACGATTTCTTCACGATTTCACTCATTGAAGTGTTGTGGAGGTTAGTTACTTCATCCTCCCTTGATATACGGTTGCCGTTTTTAGTTTTATGCTTTGTACATATATAGAGTATTTCATGAAATTTTGAATGGACAAGGAATGGTGATTGTTTGTATTTAGGTTCATATTTGTCTATGTTCTAATATAAAGAAGTTGTCATGATAGATGTATGAGATGTTGTATGTGATGATAGAATTTTTTTCGATATATTTATTTATATTTATATTTTCATCATTAGAAAATTAGTTTTCATCCTTAGAAAATTGATTTTCTTATTAGAAAATAAGTTTCCTTATTAGAAAATTAATTTTTGTCATAATAAAATTGGTTTCCTCATTAGAAAAATAGTTTCCCATTAGAAAATAAGTTTACTCATTATATTTTCGTATTATATATCTATTCATAAGAAAAAAGGTAATATTGGGTGGCTAGTGATTGTTTGGTGATATACTTTGTAGATGAGTCGACAATGGATGTACACGGACAAGAGAATCTCCACAGAATACATTAATGGGTTGCGCGGATTTCTAGATGTGGCAGAAGCAAACAAGCTCCCGTCTGGTTTCATTATTTGTCCATGCAAAAATGCAATAACCAGAAGCATTTCTCATCGATAAAGAGTCTTCACGATCACTTATTAAAATGGGGATTCATGCCAAACTATTTTGTATGGACAAAGCATGGGGAAAGAGGGGTTGTAATGGAAAATGACGAAGAAGAAGATGATCAGATTCTAGATTGGACTAAAGGTGGTGCCTTTGCAGATGAACCAATGGGAGAGGATTACATGGGTGAGACTGAAGGAGCTGGTCCGGCCGATGATCCTCTCGACGATCTAGGTCAGGTGTTACGCGATGCAACGGAAGATTACGAAACGGTGAAGGAGTCAAAGAAATTTGAATGTATGTTACAAGATCACAAGAAACCGTTGTACCCTGATTGCAAAGATGGGCACAAGAAGTTGGGTGGCACATTGAAAATGCTGCAATGGAAGGCTAGAAACGGAATTTCTGACACGGCCTTTGATGACTTAATGGTGATCGTCAAGGACATGCTTCCCGAGGGGAACGAAATGCCGACATCAACGTACGAAGCTAAAAGGGTTGTTTGTCCTCTCGGTTTGGAGGTACAAAAGATACATACGTGCCCTAATGACTGTATCTTATACCGAGGTAAAGAATATGAGGAATTAGAGGCTTGTCCCGTGTGCGAAGCGCAGCGTTATAAGATCACACGAGATGATCCTTATGATGTTGATGGGGAGAAGAAGAAGAAGAAGATTCCTGCAAAGGTGGTGTGGTATTTTCCAGTGATACCACGGCTGAAGCGTCTTTTTAGGTGCAAGGCGAATGCAAAGTTGATGCGTTGGCACAAAGAAGAACGTAGACAAGATGAAAAGATCAGGCACCCCACTGATGCGGCGCAGTGGAGATTAATTGATAGAGAATTTTCGGAGTTCGAAAAGGACGCAAGGAACATTCGGTTTGGTTTAAGTACGGATGGATTCAATCCATTCGGTGAGTTTAGCAGTGGTCATAGCACTTGGCCTGTGACCTTATGTATGTTCAACCTTCCTCCCTGGATGTGCATGAAGCGAAAGTTCATCATGATGCCAATTATCATCCAAGGCCCAAAGCAGCCGGGCAATGACATCGATGTGTACCTAAGACCGTTGATTGATGAGCTTAAAACGTTATGGGAGGAAAAAGGTGTACTTGTGTGGGATGAGGACAAGAAGGAGACCTTTGATCTACGAGCATTGTTGTTCGTAACCATCAACGATTGGCCGGCACTTGGCAACCTTTCAGGACAAACAAACAAGGGATTCCGAGCATGCACGCACTGTTTAGATGATACCTGCAGCATGTATCTAAAACACAGTAAAAAGGTTGTGTATTTGGGCCATCGTCGATTTCTTCCTCCTACGCACCCGTTAAGAGAAGAAGGAATAAAACATTTTGAGGGTGTTGGAGAAAAACGTAAGAAGCCCTTGCACCGTGATGGTAAACTTGTATTTTCAATGGTCAAAGATTTGAAGGTAGTGTTTAGGAAGGGTTCTGGTAGCCAATCTGTTCCAAACGATAAGGATGGACATGCACCGATGTGGAAGAAGAAGTCGATATTTTGGGAGCTACCTTATTGGGAAGTCCTTGAGGTTCGCAATGCAATTGATGTGATGCATGTGATGAAGAATTTTTGCGTGAACTTGCTTGGCCACCTAGGTGTATACGGAAAGTCAAAAGATACAATTGAAGCACGTCGAGATCTGAAACTTATGAAGCAACGAGATGGTCTGCATCCCGAAAAGAGAGATAATGGAAATTACTTGGCCCCTGCTAGTTACACACTAAGCAAGGAAGAGAAGAATATGATGTTTGATTGTTTGAATAGTATCAAGGTCCTGACGGGCTACTCCTCGAACATACAACGAATAATAAACTATAAAGACAAAAAATTCACAAATCTGAAGGGTCATGACTGCCACGTGTTGATGACACAATTGCTGCCTGTTGCACTAAAGGGTACTCTACCAGAGAATGTGAGATTGACAATCGTCAAGGTCTGTGCATTCTTGAACCAGATCTCTCAAAAGGCAATCCATCCAGACAAGCTAGTGCAGATGCAGAAAGATGTCGTGCAATGCCTCGTCAGCTTTGAGATGATCTTTCCACCGTCTTTCTTTACTATCATGACCCACCTTCTAGTCCATCTTGTTGAAGAGATTTTGATCCTGGGGCCTGTGTATTTACACAACATGTTCCTTTTTGAGCGGATGATGTCTGGTTTTAAAAAGTATGTTCGTAATCGTGCCCGTCCTGAAGGAAGCATTGCAAAAGGATATGCTACAGAGGAGGTCATTGAGTTCTGCGTCGACTTTATTGATGAGCTTGCTCCGATTGGACTCCCTGTATCATGCCATGAGGGGAGACTCAGGGGAAAGGGCACACTAGGGAAGAAATCTCGGTTGGATATGGATGAAATGTTATATCGTAAAGCACATTCCACTGTCCTGCAACAATCATCCCTAGTGGCTCCATACATGGAGGAGCACAAGTCCATTATACGGGACTCAAACAAAGGGAAAACTAGGGGCTGGATTACACATCATCACGTTGATACTTTCGGAATGTGGTTGCGAAAAAAACTAATTGGTGATAAAACTATTGAAGAGCAACTCCAATGGTTGGCTAGAGGTCCATCTATCACGGTGCTTACGTTCCAAGGCTACGAGATAAATGGATACACATTCTACACGAGAGCCCAAGACCAAAAGAGCACGAACCAAAACAGCGGTGTCAGTATAGATGCAATAAACGACAATGGAAATGTAGAAACATACTATGGTGTCATTGAAGAGATATGGGAATTGGACTATGGACCTTTAAAAATCCCTCTTTTTAAGTGCCAGTGGGTAAAAAATACTGGAGGAGGTGTAACGACAGACAACTATGGGATGACAATGGTGGATCTCAACAAGATAGGATACAAAGACGAACCATTTGTCCTAGCCAATGATGTGACTCAAGTTTTCTACGTGAAAGAGATGTCAAGCAAACCTCAAAAAAAAAGGGCGCTGAGAAGGGTGGTGATAATAAGTCGATTGATAATGAGCCAAAGCGTCATATTGTTCTACCGGGAAAAAGAAAAATTGTTGGAGTTGAAGACAAGACTGACATTTCAGAAGATTATGATCAGTTTGATGATCTTCCTTCATTTTCAGTGAAGGTTGACCCAAGCATCCTATTAGCCCAAGAGGACACTCCATACTTACGTTGCGATCACAACCAAGGGACATTCGTCAAAAGGAAGATTATTAACGTTCCCTTAAATGATGATGTATAATAAGTTTCATAACTTTGTGCTCATGTAACAAAGTTTTGTAATATTTGGCTATGACTGAGAATATGAACTAGTTTCAGTAGTCAATCATTTTATTTGGCCCTGATAATCCCATTAAATACTTTTACCTTAATCTACATAGTAACTTTATCAATTTTTGTAGGTTCAATAAATATAAAATAATAATTTTACGTAGAAATATAAACGAGCAAGATCAAATCATGATTTCCATATTAATAACAATGGATGTTCTAGTTAAGGAGGATTTTGCATGTAAAAAAATAATTTATTTTTAGTTAGTAAAGTGAAGTTGTGATTTTAATCGTGAAATGTATTGTTACATAGTATACATGTAAAGTAAGAATACTAAGTTTGTTCTACCATTTTATGCGTTGTATATGATTTATAATAAATAAATAAATTACCAATGTAGAACATTTAAAGAAAACTAAAATGTGAAGGAAATGAAAAGTTCATTTGTACCGGGCCTTATTTAGCCCCGGTACAAATGACCTTTTCGTTCTGGCGGCAAACGAAAAGCTCATTTGTACCGGGCCTAAATAAGGCCGCCCCGGTACAAATGAACTCATTTGTACCGGGCCTAAATAAGGCCCGGTACAAATGAGTTCATTTGTACCGGGGCCAGTTCCGCCCCGGTACAAATGTGGCCTATAGGCTCCCCCGCCCTCTTCTCCTTCTTCCCATTCTTCCTCATTTCTTCCCCTTCTCTTCCAATTCTACTGCCCCGAGCACCGGCCCCGGTGCCCCCGACGACGATCGACGACCCCCGCGCCCGGCCCGCATCCCTCCCCGGCGACCGGCGCCACCGCCGACCTCCTCCACCACGCTGGCCTTCACCGCCACCGCCGGCCGACCTCCACCGCGCCGGCCTTCACCGCCACCGCCGGCCGACCTCCACCGCGCGCGCCGGCCACCACCGCGCCGTCCTCCTCTACCGCGCCGGTGGCCTCCTCCACCACGCCGCGGCCCCTCCACCGCGCCGGCCAGGCCACCCCACCACCGCGCCGGCCCTTCCACCGCGTAGGCCCCTCACCGCGCCGGCCCCTCCACCGCCACCGTCGGCCTCCATCACCGCCTGTGGGGTGTGTTGCTGACGTCAGCCCGCGGGCTGGCTGACGTCCGCAATTTTTTTTATTTAGATTTAGATTTAATTAGATTTAGATTGAATTAGATTTAGATATAGATTTAATTAGATTTAGATTAGAATTTAGATTTAGATTTAATTTAGATTTGAATTTAGATTTGAATTAGAATTTAGATTTAGAATTTAGATTTATTTTAGATTTAGATTTGAATTAGAATTTAGATTTAGATTTATTTTAGATTTAGATTTGAATTTATATTTAGATTTTAGATTTAGGTTTGTATTTAGATTTAGATTTTAGATTTAGGTTTGAATTTAGATTTAAATTCGCTCGACTAGATCGACTCGCTCTCTCGCTAGACTCGTTAGTACACTCGACACGCTCGACTAGATCGACACGCTCGACTCCCGACACGCTCGACTCCCGACAGGCTCGACACGCTCGACTCCCGACACTCTCGACACGCTCGACTAGCTCGACACGTTTGACTCCCGACAGGCTCGACACACTCGACTCCCGACACTCTCGACACGCTCGACTAGCTCGACACGCTCGACTCATTAGAAATTTAGTTTCTTCATTACAAATTTAGTTTCTTCATTAGAAATTTAGTTTCTTCATTACAAATTTAGTTTCTTCATTACAAATTTAGTTTCTTCATTAGAAATATCATAATTATTTATTCTTGTCATGTTGTTTTAGTGATAATGGATCCAAGAGCGGAGGAGCAACACGCAGAGAAAATGTTAATGGATATCATTGCTAACACCAATGGTTCGAACAATCCAGCAAATGAACAAGATCAGCGGGAGGCTGACAGCTACCTCAACATGTCTGGTGATGGCATCGTTAGGGAAGAGGAACCAATTGCCCAGACACATAACGATGAGCAACAATCAGAGGTATAATTAGTAGAAAACTAGTAATTCCCACGTCACGTTTGAAGTTTAATTAGTAATAGGAAGAGCAACCAGTTAATAGTTCATAAATTTCCAGGAACCTACATCGAGCAGCAAAAAGCCTCGTGGGCCACGCAGCCCAAAGAAGAAGCTAGAGGGCCGTTTCATCATCATGGATGTATCTGACGAAGGCGTGCCATTAGCTCCACATGAAAATATCGTCAAGTTGACAAACCACATTGGGGCTCTTGTCAGGGATAACATCCCAATAAGCTTTCATTATTGGAAAGGAGCTGAAGCTGAACTTCAGAATGATGATGAAGATGAACATGAGGATGCACAACAATATGTGGTGCCAGACACAGAGAAGAGCATGATTTGGACCGAGGTGGAATCACACTTCTCATTTCCAGACGATACAAATCTGGCAAAAGTTCGGACTTGGGCCATGCAGAAGGGTGCAATAGTCTTTCAGTCATTCAAGAAACGGCTGACCAAAGACTACATCAAGAAGGGACTTGCGCCCGATTTCACAAAGAAGGGAAATGCAAAGTTAAGAGATCACTGGGATTCATTTGTGTAGTACAAGCAAATGCAAGAAGCCGCCAGATTGATTGCAACCAACACCGCCAATGCATCTAAAAAGAAAGAATTTCATAAGCTTGGGTCTGGCGGTTACAAGGTGGCATTACCCAAATGGGAAAAGATGGAACAAGATCTAATTACACGTGGAATCATACCTGTAACTCTAGATTGGCCCGAGCGAGCGAGGACTTATTATTATGCACATGGTGGCAGGCTCAATCCAGAAGATGAAACATTAGTACCAGGCGACCAAATAAGAGAGACAGCGGCAAGACTTGTTGAGTTCATCCGCCTGAGAGTTGAAGGAGCATTTGTGCCTGATCGAGAGAAAGATGAGCTTAGTGCTGCAATAGACACTGCAGAACACGGTGGATGTTGCCGAGGCAAAGGTGTAGTTCCATGGAATATCGCATGGAGTGAGAACATTGACTCATATAGAAGTCGCAAAAGGACTAAGGACCAACATGTTAGACAACTAAGAGACTTGCAAGAGCGCGTCTTCAATACTGAGACAAGAATGGAGAAAATCATTGACGAGCGTGTGGCTCTTGCTATTAGCAAACAATCATCTCACCAGCAAGGTCCTACTGATGAAATGAGCCCATCTGCTAAGGGGAAAAGCAGTGTCGCTTCAACGGAAGCAGCACCAACAAACACAGAAGCAGCGGCCCCAGCCAAGGAAGCAACACCACCTACCTCACCGGGAAGCACACATCGATACCCCGTGGATGACATCACCGTGAGTTCAGCGTGCAAGCTTCTCGCTCGACTAAGAAATAAGATGCTTCTAGTGGGTTACGGTGTGGCTGAGAAACCAGCACCAGGGGAAACGTTCATGAATGTAGAAATTTCAACATCAATGTACACCAAAGTATTTGTGGATCGAGTGATCGATGGTTGGGAGGACCTCGAACTGGAGATACCGGGACCTGATGGGGAGACAATGTTTGGAGATACTATGCACGGTTGGGTTTTTTGGCCCAAGGAGCACATAGAGATTACACAACCAGCACCTCCTCCTCCTCCTCCTCCTGCTGTTGACTCCCCTACATCACATAAATGTCAAGATCAGCAACCGCCTTCACCACTTTCAAGGGCAGAGCGCAGCATGAGTCCTGGGGCAGTTGACAAGGACCCAAGCGAGAGTCCACCTCCTCCACCTGCTAAGGGCAAGGGTACCAAGCGACGAGCTCCTCCTCCTCCTCCAAAGAAGCAGAACAAACCAAAGCAAAAGAAGCCTACACCAAAACTAGCTTACGAGAAGACAGATGAGGAACTTGATGTGGCAGTGAGGGAAGAACTGGATAGACAAATATTCAAAGTTAAGAAGCCTCCGGTTGAGAAACAAACTGACCATGTCAAATTTCATCGTTTCATGAAACAAATGCAGGAGGAAAAAAGAAAAAAACCAGAGGCACCTCGATTGAGTGACTACGACCGACAAGTATTAAAAACTCAACGCGCCAAGAAGATGGCAAAGGAACCTGCCTCTAGTGTTCCACAACTAGGGACCCAGTCAAAACAATCTATCCCCCCCCCTCAAGGTGCTTTCAGCCTCTGACCAACAATTGCTTCATTTTGCTAAAGAAACAGGCCTGACTGCTGCTCAACTTCGAGAGGAGGATGTAAACCAACCTCATGAAGTGCCAAATAGACCAGTTTCAAATTATGAGTAGCAATTGCTTCAATTTGCTAAAGAATCAGGTCTGACTCCAGCTCAACTTCATGGGACGGCTGATACTGTACCGCATGAAGGGGCAAATAGACCTAAATATGTGCCTGGGCAACCGCTTGTGTGGCCGCGATTGCTAGTGTATCTTCCAACGAGGATGTATGAATTGCACAAGTGGCACATGACAGCGGCAGCCACCGAGATGAAATTTCTCGAAGTTCTCATTCAGGACCATCATTATTTTTGTGGGCGAGACATCTTCACTATTGACATGGGGGAATTTTGGTTCCTATTCAATCAAGATGCACTTGACTCCGCATTCAATCAAGATGCACTTGACTCCGCATTCATCGATTGCTGGACTCTGTATGTGTATAATTTGTATCTAAACTTCTATATTGGTTACTATTCAATGCTCCAGCCACTGTACATATCTAAACATCTATATTTTAATTTGTATCATACAGCTACGAAATGCAACAGTGCAGGAGGAAAGGAATCATGGATGTGGGTCACATGGATCCTTTGATGATCAATCAGATTAATGTCAAAGGCTCTGAGATGGATACATTCGATAATGTATTCATGTTTCTAGACAAACACCATACCAAGGGTACCATACTTCTGCCATACAACTTCAGGTGAGCAACCTCTGTAACTCACCTCTTTATCTTTTTCAAATTATATTGCATATTTGAAGAAACTAATACTTATGCATCTATGTACAGCTTCCATTGGATTCTCTTTGCTTTCTGTATGCCTTTAAGCAAGGTCTTCGTCTTCGACTCTTTGAGGAAGACTTCAGATAAAAGCAAATATCAAGATGTCATGAATATGATCAAACTTGCATGGACTTGTCTCAGTGCTAAGTACCCCGAAAAATTCAAAGATAACCTTTATGTCCACTATGATTACCCAGTATGTGTCTTAGCTTATTCACTACTTACAATGCAATAAAAATATATTTCATAATAACTTTGTTTTTGCATATGTGCAGTGCCTCACACAACCTTCCGGCACCAATCTATGCGGATACTATGTATGCGAGTTGATGCATCATTTTTCATCACTCGCTCCCTGTGGCTCATTCGACGAAAAGGTGCGCGCACACACAACTGCAACTACATGAAATTCTTATGTATTGTTCATATTCTCCGGTTGTTATTCATTTGTTCATATTATTTGGTAGATTGAAGCCATCAAGGAAGGATTCCTCGAGACAGAAAAAATCCGATTGATTCAAGAACCATTATGTGGATTTATTCTAGATGAGGTTATTAGTCCAGCGGGAGAGCATTATGCAGGGTTATCATCTATTATTGTAATGGGAGACACCCAACAAATGACAAGTCATGGCAACAAAGAGGCATCTGGAAGTAAAGATCAAGCCTCTGGAAGCACCAAGAGCCAAAAAGGCGGAAAAAAATAAACTCTGCTAACATTAATTGATCCAATGTATATTATTAATCTAAATTTCAGTATGCACAATATGCTCATGTGTTATATTAGTTTTCTCCAAACTTCTTCAATTTCAATTATCTCAAATATAATATTTTATATGCCACACGACTTTATATTACAGCGTATTAGGATTCGTATTAGGAATCGTATTGGTACATTAAAGAAATACTATAGAATAAACAAACATAAAAGAAAATAAAAAAGAAAAACAAAAAAAGGGTCATTTGTACCGATTGGTGTCTCCAACCGGTACAAATGTTGCCCCCGCCACGTTACAAATGTTCCTCCCTCATTTGTACCGGATGGTTTGTACCGGCTCCATACTCGGTACAAATGAGGGTTTGGAGCCGGTACAATTGAGCCCTTTTCTAGTAGTGTGTGAAGACACCGCCTCGAGTTGTGAGTGGGATGAGAGGCCCACGACAAGTTACCAAAAGCTCTAACCAATAGAGAGTGGCAAGAAGCATCTGGAAGATGCGAGGCGGAGACCTACGACATGTAGGAAAGGTCTGTCAGTTGTCATATATACAGAGTTACTTATTGTTGATGGTTCAATAACGCGCCAAGAGTTACCCATCGTATTGTCACTACGCGAAGGTAATCAACACCGAACGACTACTAAGTCCGTGCACCACTACGATGTATCCGAAAGACATAGACTAACTACCATGATTAGATCTATTCCTGCTAAGGGCATATGGTAGCTACACATATGAATAAGCATGCATCGAAGTAGATCAAAAGTAGAGACAAGATTAGATTGATATCACCGTCAAAAGTACATATACCTTGATGAATCCAAGGCATGGCTCCGGAACTCCACCATGGCTTCACCACGCATGGCCAACCATGGTGGCTAGGGGCTAGCCTAAGCCATCTCCTAGGCAACGTCGACGACCGGCGGCGGCGGCGGCTTCCTTTGGTGTGTCTCCTTCAATTCGGCGGCTCTCGGATCGATTGATTGCCGTGGGTCTTTGCACAGGGGATATAAACAGCCCAGGAGGTGCTAGGTCAAAGGGGGTCCGAATCCGAGACGAAAAAGGGGTGGGCCGGCCGGCCTGGGCCGACCGGCCTGGGCCGTTTTCGGCCCGGTTTGGGCTCGGTTTTCTCGACGCGTCTTCTCTCGACTTCCTTATCTTCTACCTTTCTGCATGTGGGTCCTTGACGTCATTTTCTCCGTGATTTGGATAAGAATACTTGTTACCCAAGCTTCTGCATCTTCCACTTAGGTTCTCGGAGTTTCACCACTTTATGCTTTGGTCCTCGGGTCTTTGGAGTCATGTTCACCTTGAGTTTACGCTTGTGCCGGGCCTTTTTATCTTCTAATAATGTGCTCGATGAACTTCACCCGAAAGTGCTCCTTTAAGTGCTTAAATCCTGCGTAAACACAACATTCCAGAAACCACATGCAAGTGCGAACTTGATATATAACGGGGGTTAGGATCGTTAGATTGGATATCAAATCAACACTAATATCGAAGGTAAACACATAGCTAGGTGTACCAAAATTGACTGCCAACACTTATATTAGCCAGGGAGTACATGCTCTTGCACGAGAATATTGTTTCAGAGGGGCTCCAACAACGAGAACTAGTGGAAAACTTTGCTTTCCAACCTCGAGACAAACCGCCTTGTCTTCATGGATGTTTGCATTCTCTACCCTTTTTTTCTCGAATACGCGAGCAACATATCATTGTATTAAGATGAAAAAGCAATTGGTACAAAGCTCGGTTACAACTCAAATGGAACGGACTCCAGATGGACGCAAGCTGACAAGCTAGCTGAACACAACCCGAAAGATAACCTCCAACATGAACTACTCACATTAAACAAAACCTCTTACTCTTGTTCTTCAACATTGGGAATATGTCCTACAATGCTTCCATGTGGTGCGGCAGAGGTCCTTCACAAAAAAATTTCTCCACCGCTTGCTCTGTCGAAGCCGCCAAAGGCAGAGGCGCGCCGACCTCACCAACTTGACCGAGCTGAGCTGACGCATTAGGAGCACCGCCGCTCGCTTTGCCAACTTGACAGCTGAGAGAGGGTCCAGGGCTTGACGATGGCTTCACCTAAGGCCAAATGCCTCAGACGAAGATAGCTAAGGAGGCGCATCGATGAGGACAGGGTCAACTCGACGGCGATGAGGTGGCTTGTCCACTAGATGTGGTGGAATATCCTTCGTAACTTTGATGATGACGTCCAGAGCCACGGAATTGCCGTCCTTCGACACTCCGACCGTGCCAGTTGCCTCCTCAGAAGCCGGTACCACAATCTCGGTTGTGGTCATGGTGCCACCCTCGATCTCCACCGATGGTGGCACCACCAGGTAGTCAGCTAGTGCCTCAACAGAGGGCACGGGGGCGGCTACACCATCAACCACATGATCGGATCAACCTCAGAGATGGCAATCCGCTTAATGGCACAGTCGCGAGCCATGCTACCGGGGAGGGTCGTGTCGCCACTGGCAACCGAGGATCTCTCCTGTGAAGCGCCTACTACCGAAGCCTAATCTCTGATCTCCTAAGAGCGGAAGGTGGCCACAAACAGCTTGGGGAAGGCAGGCCTGAGGGTGAAGTCCTCCTCCTCGATGTGAAGCACAACCATGATGGCGGACTTGGCCGCGGCCAAAGCGACCATAGCCAAAGCATTGGTGGCAGAGAGCGTGAGGGTGAGGCCATCGTCAGCAGCAGCAGTCACAGGCGACGTACGCACATCCGATGTTGGAGGGCAAGTACGACCATGCCCACCCCCAGAATGGACAGCACGACCATCCATGTGAGAATGGTTGTGCCATTTTATGTTGTTCTTGTATCGTCGCCTTACTGTTTGTTTTTTGCTTGTGTTTACGGTTCAAGGAAGTAATGGCCAAATTCTCTGGATTTGGAGTAGAGGAAGCTGAATGGGTCAACACTCATACTTGTGTGCTACTTCATTCTTTTCCATTCAGGGCCTGTGAATGTTAATTTATGAAACTTTGGCACCATATTCTTTGTTACAAGGTATTGTAATCTTCAACCCCTTTTAGCTGGTATATATCTTAACTTACATAAAATAATTTGCGGTCGATTGAAAGGATCAAGGCAAGTGGCCTAGAGGGTGGTGAATAGACCTGCAAAATAAATTTAAGCTTTTCTTGCAAAGTTACTGTCAGACCCCGGAACCTCCGCGAAATTCTCCAGAGCTTCCGCAGATTTCCCAGAACTTCCGGGTTGTCACCTGCACGAGATCTGCTGCGGATAATTGAAGGATCGGTTTGGCGACCAGAGAGGGGGGGGGGAGTGAATGGGAGCCGATAAAAATTCTCCGACGAGAACTCGGCCTATGTCCTAAAGTCACTTCCTAGAGCCTCTACACAAACTTGCCAAGACCACGTAGTCACTGGAGTACTACTGACACTAGGAGAAAGTTCCACCTTCAAGAAACGCAGCGGAAAACACTCAAAACTTCTCTGTCCAGCAGAGGGCAGTCAGACCTCCTCCAGCAGACAACAACTTGAAACCAAGGGAAGGCAAGGCAAACGAACTCCAAACAAGCCAAGAATTTTACCAAGGTTTCTTCTGATCAAGGCAAACTTGCTCTCAGAAGATATCCTCGAAAAGCCACCGTTTTTCCCGGAGACTCCCAGGGCGGTTAGACCTCCTCCCTGGGCGGTCAGACCTCCAAGGGCAGTTAGACCGCGTGCCAGGGTCGGTTAGACCACCCTAGTCTCGACAGCTCGGGAAAAACAAGAAACGCGGGTCAACCCTCAACTTTCCATCGATCGATCTCCTGATTCACGCAACGGATTGAAGCGAAACTTTGGGGATAGGTGGGTTACCTCATGGACATCCTCTAGCTCAAAGGATATGCCCCAAATCACTCTCAATCATGGGGAATCGCAAATCTCATGCCTCTACCTCAAGAACTCGGGTAACTCCGAAAACCACCAAATCGAAGGCTTTTCCACGAGTTTGGAGGTGCAAGATCACCAAGAAAAGAGACACCACGTTTTCATGTGTGATTCCCACTACAAACACCGCAAAGAAACTCCTCCAAATCCTCTCCACAAAAATCCTAAGAAAAGGGCTCCGAAAATCATAGAAAAAGAAAAACGTCGGGAATCAAAGGGGAGAACAAGGGAGCAACACCAAATCTTCCATACATCTGAGGAACAATTCTTTACACGCTAGGACTCGCGACCTCCCTTAATCCAACCCACTAGAAAGCATGGAGGAAATAGAAGTGGAGTTGCCTCCTCCTCTCTCCCTCACCACATGAAGCGCTAGCTAGCCTAGAGAAGAAGGAAATGAACCAAATGCCCAAAGGTTGGCTGCCATCCAACCTAGAGGGCCTATTTATCTATTGTCCATCGGTGGTGGCAAAAGACTATCTTACCCCTACAACTTGGAATTAAGATACACACCCCTCAGGGGCAAATCCGGGAAGTTGTAGATGTCTTCATCGAGCGGACACGCATCCACCGCGACCTTGCTTCCCTCCGACGCAAGCCTCGCAATCACGCCGTGTGTCCCCCGCTTCGAAGCTTCTCGACGAACTACGAGCACCCCGGTCAGACCACTTGGGGTACGCGATCAGACCGCCCACCAGGTGTGATTAGACCGCCCTGGTGGTTGCCTCCGTCTCGTCGAGTCTTTGGGCTCGGTTTTGAGGCCCAAACCGAGAAACCCTCCTCCTGTTGGTTTTGTGGCCAAACCAACAAACCCCGTGTACATGGCACGGCCTCACCACGCCAAGCCTTTCACCTCTGGCACCCGGACGGTCTACTGGTCTTGCCTCGTTCCTTGACTTGGCCGCCACCGATGTACCGGCTCCATGTTCACGACGTTGTCTTGCTCTTCTTGCACCATGCGGACCGCACTTGATCACGTCTGACCACCGGGTCCCTCGAACCAAGCCTACTTGTCTCTCCACTCCTCGGAACACAGTCAAGAGTGTCGTGCTGGAATTGTTTGCTTACGTCTTATCTCGCTGGCACATGCAATAAGTTCAACAATAGTCTCATGGATTGTTATATGTATAAGTCTGATTTTTTGACATGGTTTGTATAAGGGATAAGAAATATTTAGAATTTGCAGAGTGTACCTCTTATAAATTATAGTATATATAACTGTACCTATGCAAATCAAAAACTTCTTGGAAACCTACATAAAGAAGAGAAATCTGCAGGTAGACCAATGGTATATTATGACGGCTCAAATGTTTTAAGATATTTATATATTTGTATAAAACTATAACTGAATATTAAATTTCCCTGAGTAAACTATATGGAGATTCAATATGTTCAGATGGTTGGTGTAACATCCCACCTTTTTTAGCATTAAAAAATACGGACTTTCTACAAAAATTTCCTTAAGTATAACACATTCTTCTTTTCCCAAACATTCAAAACCTTTTTTACAAACAGACCCTGCAAAATTATGAGTATGTTTGTCCTATAGATGGCCACATGGCACGAGGCCCATGGGCCAGCCCAAAGCACGATTTTTTGCCTGACACGAGCACGGGCCCAGCACGATGATTTTGTGCTCGGGCCGACCCAAGCACGAAGTCGGGCTAGTGCTGGGCAGCGATTTCAGCCCAGCGTGCCGACCCAGCCCAGGCACGAAAACAACTGGCCCGACGTAGCCCATGGGCAGGCACGAGGCCCATCAGCCCAGCCGGCCCATCTAGCCCAACGTTATATAAAATCAGCGGCTCCCTCTCCCAAACCCTAGCTGCCCCCTGGCCTCCTCTGTCCCGCCGCCGCCCCCTCCTAGCCTCCTTTGTCCCGCCATCAGGGGAGCCCGCCTGATGCCCACCTGCAGGGGAAAACCGCCGGCCGGGGGAGCCAACATCGACCGTCGGGGCAAGCCGCGGCCGGGGGAGCCAGCGCCGCCGGAGTGTTGGTTGGCCGTCAGGGAGTCTCATGCAGGGGATGCACGGCGTGGGAAAGGGGTGCTGGCCTGCCGGGCATGCGCCGCCGGCCACCTCCTCTGCCGCCAGCCACCTCCTCGACACCCTCCTCCGCCGCTAGCCACCTCCGCCGCCCCTTCCTCCCCCGCCAGCCACCTCCTCCGCCGCTGGCCAGCGGTCACCCTCCTCCGTACCCTCCCTACGAAGGCCGTCATGACACGTCATGCTCGTGCCCGTCGTGCTCATGTCGCGTCGGGCTCGGGCTGTGCCAGGCTGGGCGGCCCATATGGCCATCTGTAGTTTGTCCCCGTGTAGGACCATTCCCTTCCTTTATTCCTAGAAATATTATTTGAATATTACTCAAATAATAATTCTATCCAAGGCCTGATGCCAAAACCCTGTAAAACATCCAAATCCCTTCACAAGCCCTATTTCCATGTTTAAACATAGGCCACAGTCCAAACCTTATTCAAATTCGAAACCTATTTCAAATTTGAATATGAAGAACATATTGCTTCTTAGCAGCAGTCCGGCAACCTCCTGTATGGCCTATTTTCCCCCATCGGCCCGTCTTGCTCCCGCCCTTCTCCATCTTTCTGCTCAACCCGCTCACCTCTTCCAAGCCAAACCTTCTCACCTCTTTCACCTCCCTCGCTCCCCCTGATACGTGCCCCACCAAGCCAACCGCGCCCTGACTGGCTTCCCCCGCTCGACGCACAGCACCGCCGTCGCCCAAAGCTGCGGTAATAAACTCTCCTCCACCCAGTCGCACCTGGCCGGTTCACTCCTGTTGATAGAACTAGCGGCAGGAAGAGCCAATGGTAGTAGGTGCAGCGGCAGCTGGTGCAGTGTCGGGCTGATGTAGCGAAAGTTGGAAACAGACGAACTATGTAAACTGGGAGATTTTTTGGAGTCGGTGGGCTCTGGATCGTTGCTGTGGCAGCAGTGCGCGAGCTTGGTTGTGGCCCGTGCTAACGGCACTCCCAACCCAGACTCTATCATAGAGTCTAAGTGCATTTATTTGCTTTTTTTTGCTGATGTGTCACTATAGTTATTGAAGAGAGAATGGAAAAAATGAAGACTTCGTTTCCTATCTAGACTTGGAGTCGACGCACCGATCGATGCTGCAGGACTTCAGAAGACTCGCGTTGGGGGAGGACCGTATGGAGTCGATGGATCCCGTACACCGGCGCCGGATCCCCTCCTTTCCCTCATGCGCCACGGACCCCCTCCGCCTCGCGCGCCATCGATTCCCCTCCGCCCCGCGCGCCCCCCTCCGCCCATCGCGCTTCGTCCCGCGGCTTGAGATCTCGACGCACAGAGCTGCCGCCGCGCCGTATAGGTAAATCTCCCTCCCTTTGCCGTCCGTCTCCCATCGACATCGATTTCATCTTCTCCCCCATCCATACATCCATTCGGTTTCATCTTCTCCCCCATCCACTGACAAAAAAAAATCCCCAAATCTCAGCAATGAATCGATTGACAAAGACTAATGGAAGGCAAGGCAAAGGCGGCCCTGCAAACCATCCTCCATCCGTCCGTGTTGCTGGCATTTGTGCTCCGGTCGCCGGAGCTGCTGCAACCGGAGCTCAAGCTGCAACCCAAACTCAAGCTGAAGCCACTGGTGTGAATCAAGATGCTGGTGTTCCTGGAACTAGTTGGCCAATGTCATCTCGTAGGGAAGGGTAAATAGATCTGACTGAATCCTGCTAAACCTACAGTTTTTTTTTGTCATTCTGTTTGTTGACAGTGATAGATGCTCTTGTTTTTCTTGATTTTAGTAGATGTTAACAGTTATGGCTTTTTTTCTTCACTGCATTGAAAGAAGCCTTTTGTCTAGTATTTAGACATGCTATGCCAAATGTTCTGTTAGTTCGTGGTAATTTGCCTGAGTAATTCATTCTTGTTTAATTTCAGAGCAGCATAGGGTTTAATTTCATATGAACTATGAATGTCAAGCCAAGTTGTAGAATTTCAGTAGATGTTAATCTGGGAACCTTTTTCATATAAGAAGAAATTTCAGTACATGTTATAACCTTTTGCTGATACTTTGAATAATACAATCAGAACATTACCCTACAACCAACATCTGTGCAATTTTGGTGAAGAAATAATTGATTAGAGCCTGCGAATTCATATGGTTGCAGGTTATATCCACCGGGAGGGTTCTCAAATTTGTTGGGGTCAAACCCATTTATTAACCATCCTAATGGAACTGAAACTTTTCACTTTGTCGGAGGTGGAATGAGTCAATCTTCAGTTTCACCGCAATACATGAGTGCTACAAGAACTCCCTCTCCAGCAAAACAAACTGACCATATGGTGGATGATTTAGATGCAGAAGAAAATGAACACAACACCCCTGATTGTTCTAGAACTGATAAACATTTGAATTGGTCCGTCCCTGAAGACATACGATTGGTAGGTTCTCCATGCACACTTGAAGATTAACTATTGTCTTCTTTTAATTCTGTTTTTTGTTTTGTTGTTTCTATAGGCCAGTGCTTGGTTGCATAATTCAAAGGACCCAGTTGATAGAAATGAAAGGAAGGCAGATGCTTATTGGATAGATGTTACTGAAGAATACAACAAGACCACAGAAACTAGCCGTAAGAGGAACCGAAATCAACTCAAAATACGTTGGGATCATTCTAAGAAACCATTATCTGATTTTCATGGATGTTGGATAAATGTCAGTAGAGTGTGGCAAAGTGGGATGAGTGATGACCAATTGACTGACAAGGCATTAGACATGTGGTCTAGCCGAAATAATGGTAAGGCCTTCCACCTACTGCATATGTGGAAGGTAGTACGTGGTGAGCAGAAGTGGTCCGCATATCTTGCTAGGTTGAAGAAGGAAAATGAAAAAAGTGCAAAGGATAATCCAGCTCAAGTGGTGAATTTGGCACTAGATGGGGAAAAACGACCTATGGGACATAAGAAAGCAAGAAAAGAACTCAATGGCAAAAGGAAGTCATCTGATGATTTGGCTGATTTTAGTGAAAATTTTGACAAGTTCATTGAAATAAGCACCAAGAATAGGGAAGATAGAGAGAAAATGGCTGAAGTTCAGCAAAGTTTGGCTGATAAAAAAATTGAAGCAGCTAGGATTAATCATGAAGCAGCTCATGAACAAACTAAAGCGGCCCATGAGCAAACTAAGTGCAAAATGCTAGAAACTTACACACAGCTCATGGTTGTGCCTACTGGTCAGCTCATTGCAGATGCTTTGGCTGAGAGAAACTTGGCGCTAGAGAGCTTGAGACTTGCTCTATTTCCCAAGGTATGTCACTTCCAGCATTTTTTCAATTGCTCATTTAGTTGCTTGGAACTGCTAAGTGACAATCTACAATTTTCTGGAATTGATTATGCAGTAGCAAGTATGTGCAAAGAAATTCCTGGAAGTGTCGTGGTTGGAAGTAATTTTTGTAAGGTAACTGAAATGCAATAAATAGTGCTATTTTAATTCTTGTGATTAGTGCTAGTTTAATTCCTATCATCAGTGTTATTTTAATTCCTGTGATTAGTGCAAATGTGAACTCATTCCACTAATTTTCTGCATGCAAGTGTGAACTCATTCCACTAATTTTCTGCATGCAAGTGTGAACTCATTCCGCTAATTTTCTACATTTAATTCTGAATATATACAGCCATGCAAGTCTAAACTCCTTCCACTTCTGCATTCAATTCTGAATATATACAGCCATGACAATTGCGACTATATATAGCACAGCCACGACACCTTTAGTCATTGCTTCTTTTTTTTAGTCCTCTTTTTGCTACTTCTTCTCTTTCTTCTCTGCTGCCCACTATCCTTTGCTGCCATGGATGGAGATGGCAGCATCGATCCTGCTGATCTGTACCCCATGGATGACTATCTTCAAGAGCAAGAAATTCTAGATGATTTGGGTGATCAACTAGTTGTTGGAATGCAGTCTGTTGTTGCTAATATACAAGGTGGAAGATCTCGTTGTGGTCCTAGGTGATATGTGGACAGGCCTCGTGAACAAGCCAGCCAGCAACTAATGGACGACTACTTCTCTCCTAATCCAGTCTACAATGAGACACATTTTCGTAGAAGATTTAGGATGAGGAGACCCCTCTTTCTGAAGATTGTTGAGGCCTTGAGTGGGTGGTCTGAGTATTTCACCGATTCATAAGTGTACAGTAGCGATCCGTCAATTAGCTTATGGCAGCTCTGCAGATCTGCATGATGAGTATCTTAAGATGGGAGAAAGTACGGGTGTGGAATGCTTGAAAAAGTTTGTTGAGGGTGTCATTGAAGTATACGGTGAAGAGTACTTGAGACGCCCAACGGTACAAGATTTAGAATGATTGTTGAAGATCGGTGAGCGTCGTGGTTTTCCTGGCATGGTAGGGGGCCTTGACTATATGCATTAGCATTGGGGAAAATGTCCCTATGGCTGAAAGGGACAATATACTCATGGTGATCATGGTGTACCAACCATCATTCTAGAGGCAGTCGCTTCACATGACCGATGGATATGGCATGCTTTCTTTGGCGTGGCCGGATCCAACAATGACATCAATGTGCTAAATCAATCTGATTTGTTTGTCAATCAGTTGAGAGGAGAAGCTCCTGAGGTCCAGTACTTTGTGAATGGAAGGCAATATAACCAACCTTATTATCCTGCAGATGGGATATACCCAGAGTGGGCTGTTTTTGTGGAGTCCATAAGTAAACCATAGTCAGCTGAGCACAAGTTGTTTTCAGAATATCAACAGGGGGCCAGAAAAGATGTTGAATGTGCATTTGGGATCTTACAATCTCGTTTTCACATTTTTGCGTCGTCCGGCACGTCTGTATGAACAAGGTGACCTTCAGAATATCGTGTTAGCTTGTATAATACTTCACAACATGATAATCGAGGATGAGAGGGATATAGAAGACGATTTGTTTGACTTGAACGAGGAAGCAACCACGTCTACTGTTCAGCAACCTACAATCGCTCATGCGCATGATCCGGTGAAGGCAGAGGTTGTAATGAGAGATGCTGAGATTCGTGATCGTGCAACTCACAAGCAACTACAATCTGATTTGATCGATCACATTTGGCAAAAGTTTGAGAATCGAACTCGTTAGGTAGAATTATGATACACACACACATATATATATATATACATACGGCATTGCTATTCTACACCCACCCAACAGTTAATTACTGATCAAAAGTTACTGAACCAAATCGCAGGATTACCGAACCAGACTCATGGTAGGGTGTTCAGTAATCGCACGCAGTAGTAATTACTGAAAAATTCGTTCAGTAATTGACTGTTGGGTGTAGAATAAACTCTACACCCAGGATGTAGAATAACACAGAGGTATATATATATATGAGTATATTATATAGTACCCTGGGTACTAAATAAACAATTCTGTACCCGAGTCGACCTACGAACCAGCTCATCGCGCCTCCCGTCCGACTTTTTTTTTTCTCCCCGGTCGATTCACCCTGGAGCCAATTTAGATCGTGGGTCCACGTCGTCCGTTCAGTTTCTGCCTATCCCGTATCGCCGCCAGTCGCCCATCCGCCCCCGTCCCCGGTTGCCGTAGCCGCCCGCCGGTGCTAGGTCGCCGGCGGCCCGAGCTGCTCGCCTCGCCACTGGCCTCCCATTTCGCGCGCTTAGCTGTCGGTGGCGACGGACTCCACTCACCATCCGACTCCTGCATCCACGAGATCCAGAATTTCAGACCCAATCGCAGCGTCTATCGAAGTCCAGCTACAACTCCGGTGAGATCTCCCATCGAAGTAGTGGATGAAGGTGGCGATGGGCCCATCCGTAGTCCCGACAAGTGGTTGTGCGGTGGCTGCCAGAGTGCCATCCCCACCTCGCCATGCGGATCCAAGGTGCCCGCCCCCGCGATGGCTCGTGATGGATCCATGGCGTCCTCATCACCTTTCCATCCGTGACAGCGCCAGGTGCGAGCCGCACCATAGCAGATTGCCGGCAGACTGCGCGCGTGCCGTCATCATTGATGGGATTCGGGACTGCAATAATCTGGGTAGATCCTGGACAGCACGACGGTGTCTGCCTCCCTCCACGCGTCTTGCAGCCTAAGCTTCCCCAGCATCGGAAGCCTGCATTCCAAGCGTGGCTCGTCCACCTCCATCAACGGAGATCCAGGTTAGCTCGATCCCGTCCCTAATGTAGTGTAGTGTTCAGTATTTTTTCCTACGAAATATCTGACAAGTGGGAATCCAATCTCTCCTTCGAGATCAGGATGCAAGTTGAAGCAGGTGTTCTCAACAGGGAGCTATCTAGTTACTCCATCGTGGAGGTAAGCAACAAGAGCAAAAACGAGATGCATGTGTACTCAACTGGGACTTCACGTTCCTGAATTTCATTCTCTGAAATGCTCCACTGACTCGGTAGTGTCCCTCAGATTCAGGTGAGTATGTCACCATACTCCTCTCTTATATTCAGGATTGTTATGTCTTTCTCTTATTGTGAACTATAGATTGTTATTCAGGATTTAATCTAAAATTTCCAAGAAAAGATGAGCCTTTTACATACCGATCAGGATTACTCCAGATGTGAGCATTTCCATTGTTTCACTATATTATGCTACTATGCACATCATACCCAAAAATATCCCTGCTTACTGTAGATTGGTTTCAGAAATCTAAATTTTCAAGAAAAAGATGAGCCATTTACATACTGATCAGGATTACTCCATATGTGAGCATTTCCATTGTTTCAGTAGATTATGCTACCATGCACATCATACCCAAAAATCTCCATGCTTTTTTTGTTGGTGTGCAGCCAATCCTGCTATGTTCTCTTGGAGAAGGCATGAATAAGTCGTCTCAGGCAGGGTTCACGAAACCGCTACTGGTCCAGTTTGCCACGTCTGAAAAATCGGACCGGTTAACCGGTAAAACTGGCCGGTTAACCGAAGTGGGGATTTTTAAAGTTCGGTCAGGGGTCGGAAAACCGGTCTTACCGGTCCGGTAGCAACGGTAATTAAAACCCTGGTTCCCTGCCAAGTCATCTTTTTTCCCTTGAAAATAGCTTGCGAAGTTGCGATGGCATCATCGCTCCCTTGCAGGTGCAGATGCAGATGGAAAGCTAGTAACTTCCGTGATCACAGAATGGATATTTTGTTGTACAAAAAATTAGGTTCATCTCCCGTGCTTGTTCTGGCAACGTGTGTTTCGTTGTCCTCTCATTGTTTTTATTTTTTTCTGAGGTTGCAACAAAAATATTATTTGGTTTGGTTGTTCAGCTCAAATCTTTATTCAAAAGTTTGATTGTTTGATCTTTCATGCACTCGAGTATATTTTTTCAGGCATATTTGTTTGTCCCTTCTAATTTAATTTGGACTGCTGTTCTTATTTTATATATTTGGATATGCATGCATCAATGAGAGCAAATGGCCACCACTGGAGTTTATGTTGAGTTGAGTTCAGCTGCTGCAATATACGGTCGTGCTGTGTTTTGGTCGGATGTGGGTTGGATGATTATGTTGGACTTATAGCAGCAGTCATCTAAAAATCATACACAACTTTTTTTCTTAGCCAATATGATGAAGGTTTTTATCTAAACGTTCTAGGAAAAGAGATGTGGTAGGTAGCTAGTAGTCATTGGTATTTACTCTAAATTCAACAGTTTCACTGTTTTCATTTTAGGATGCTACCTTGTGTAATTATTATATGTTGGTTGTCTCTTCAACAACACAGAGTTTTCATTTGTTATGTCATGGCTTGAAGGTGACAATTATTTTTATTTATAATTAATTTGTTGGCGTGGTTTGACTGCTTTTTGGATATACATAGCCTGCGAAGAAATTTCTCTTGATTGACTGTTGTTTTATTCACTCACATTGTGAGTTGCTGTCTCTGCAGGGATGACAGGTTAGATCATGATGCCGATACCCATTCTGAATCGACGAGCTGGTGGCGATACACAGATGGCCAAAAAAGAAATTGATGCTGCCTCCGACCTGAACACAGCATGTGGAGCACCCTTTGTAGTATGCACATATTGGGTGCATACCAATCCTGCCAAATCGTTGGCCATCGACTATATATATGTTATGAACTTTTTCTATGCTCCTGCAGCTTCAAAATCACACTAGAGCAGTTTTGTTAGAACAAACTAGCTTGAATTGTGTTTGCATTTTTACTTCAAAAGGAGTTATGCTTGCATTGTGGAAGACATCCGAATTGAATAAGCTGTCAGATGATGGTGCAGGCTAGCTCGACAGAGTGTCGTATATTCATGTTACCATGATGGTTCTTGTTTATATAAGACATCCAATTGTATGCCTGTAATGTGACCCTGCTTCCCAACCTTCATACGGTTCCAAAGATACAATATCCGCATGTCGGCATGTGTGATACATGCGGTAAGGATTCCTAACAAATAAATTGCACATGTTTGATGTAGGCAAATGCTAGCGTGCACGTTTATCTTATTCATTTGATTCACTGGTTAATTCAAGATCTGTAAATTCGTTCCTGTCTTATCACTTCCAGTTTTCCATGCACACATCACTCAAAAGCGCTTGCAGTTCGTAGGTTGTCCTACTGCTTGCATAAAAAAAAGTAGAAATCCGGAGTGATAAATGATAGCATCAGTAGTTCATAGTACATCCTATACCAGTATAAAAACTGGCGACATCTCAAATTTATAGGAACAATAATTACGAGAAGAAAAAAGACGAACATATCTCATTTCAACTTGTTCGAATGATTAGCTAGTCCAAAGAAAATAGTGCACATATAAGAAAAGAAAAAACAGAGGCGGAGAGAGCACGTGGCCACGTGGGGAACCTGATTCATGCGTGGGGGTGGACTGGTGGAGAAAACCGTACGCCAGTGCGCAGCGGCCTCTGACTCGTGCGCCTTCGCATGCCTCTGCATCAGTAGTGCCAGGCTCGGTTGCGGGCGCCGGGCAGACATCGGTGGGTGCCTCGGGAGGACTCGGGTACCGAATAGATATTCGGTACCTGGGTACTGAATAGCAGAGTCTTATATATGTGTATATATATATGTATATGTATATATATGTATATGTATATATATATATATATACTGTCTTTATGTTCAAGAATCATTTAGATTTTGTTAACTCATGTACTCAATGGTTGTTCTTATTTTACTGGCCCATTCTCATTTTTTAGCACTATTCATAGTTTTCTTATTTTACTGACCCATTCTCACTTTTTAGCATATCAGTTTGGACGTCTATGGATGGTTGTTCTGCATGGAGGAGGAGGATGGATGGCTGTTCACTTTTTAGCATGTCAGTTTGGACGTCGATGGATGGCTATTCTGCATGGAGGACGAGGATGGATGGTTGTTCGTGCAGAATGATAACGGAGTTCTAAATATTATTATTATCTATTAAGTTTGCAATTCATATCTATGTTTCTATTGTCAGTTCAGTGATACACTACTGTGTGCTTCTCTATATGGTCATTTTGCTATCCTCTATGATTATGGTGATATTCAACTATATGTTCAGTTCTTGGTTAGTACTATATGGCTCACTATTGTATGCTTCCGGTGATACGGTTCAGTTGCCAGTTAAATGATATATGGTTCAGTTGCCTTTTATCTATATATGTGTATGCTTGTATTCAATCGTTGGTGATTGTCTAGAGAATTGCAAGCTGGATCACATGGTAGAAATGCCACAGCTGATCCGCTTCTTTTTGTATTAGTAATAAATGTTCTTATCTATAGAAACCACTCTTATAAATTTTGCATTGGGGATCATAGTTTCTTGTGATAGAGTCTTCCATTAGACTCTATGGGTAGAGTCTGGGTTGGGAGTGCCTAAGGCTCGAGCCAGCTTCTAAATCCGAGCTGCCAGCGTTTGGTGTCACTCAACAGCCAGCAATGCGTCGGCGCGTGCAGGTGTCGGGTGAGGAGCCATGTGGCGTCACGGAGGAGGCAGCAGTGGCATGCATGCACGTTGCACTTGGGCGTGGGACGCTCTGATCGGCGTGGCCCGCTCTACTAGAGAATCAGTCATTTGTCTCTGACCCAAATTTTCATTTATACTGGTTATGTTGCCACCCGATACAAATAAGGACATTTGTACCGGGTGGGAAGGGGGGCTCCGACGTGACCCCGTGAGGGCACATTTGTACCGGGCCGAGCCACTGCCCAGTACAAATGACTCCACATTTGTACCGGTTGGTGGCCCCGACCGGTACAAATGTGAGGCCAACACATTTGTACCGGGCTGAGCCACCAACCGGTACAAATGTGGAGCCATTTGTACCAGTTGGAAAACTGCCCCGGTACAAATGGCATGCAGGTGGTCGCATGCGCCCCGGCACCCTTCCTTATTTTATTTCCTTCGCATGCCTCTGCATCCTCTCATTCTTACTTATCTCCTTCACCTACTTCTCTTCCTCATCCTCTCATTCTTATCTCCTCCATCTCATCTCTCTCTGCTTCTTCTCCAAGGGATCGACCTGCCGATGCAGGCGTGGGGGCAGCCACCGGCGCGGGCGCGGGCGGCGCGGCCAGGCGCTATGGAGCTAGCAGTCCGTGTGTAGAAATGGTTCTTCTCTTTTCTTTTCCAGTGATTCTTGGATGTTCTTGTTGTATTCTTGTTATTTTTGATGTATTCTTGTGATTCTTGATGTTATTGTTGTGATTCATGTAAGATATGTGATTGTGGAATGGATGATTGTGGATTTGTGTGATTATGAATATATGGTTGTGAATCTGTGTATGAATATGTGATTGAGAATTAGTGAGAAAATGATTGAGAAAAAGAAAAAGAAAAAAATAGAGAAAAGAAAAAGAAAAAGGAGAAGGGGAACGGACGGGAGACGGTCGACACATTTGTACCGGGGCTTAATACCACCCGGTACAAATGTGAACATTTGTACCGGGTGGGATACCCGGTACAAATGTGACCCCACATTTGTATCGGGTGGTTTGTACCGAGTGGATCCACCCGGTACAAATGAAAGTTCCCACCCGGTACAAATGTGTGTTTTTTCTAGTAGTGCCGGCTGCGGCGGCGGTCGCGGATGACGTGAATGGCACGTAGTGTCCATTGGCTGGCACGACACAATGGTGGCACCAATGTCCACGGCTAGCTCGGCTGTACAAAACTACAAACCCAAAAAAAATTTCTTGCGCAACAAATTTTCACGACGATTGTTTCATTTATAGTCAGTTCTCTCGCGTTGTACAAAACTACAAACCCAAAAATGGAAGTCACCTTGGCTTTGATTCACAGGCTTTCCCTTTCTCTAATGTGGATACTACAAACTGTGTCTGTGTGTGTACGCCTTTAGGCACTTCAAGATAAGGCTATTGTGGAACGGTGAGTTTACGGCCGATTGATGTCGGTTAAGATTGGGTTTTATGGCTGGATTGATCGGAAAGAAGGGGGCTAGGACACCACCGGAGGATCCTTGTTTTGGGTACTTATTCCTCGACTTTGGGAAGAAATCCTCAGATCTGACCTTAACTTGTTGTGCCTGACAATATGGTCTTGTTGAAGGTATTGTCTAGAGTTCGATGAATTGTTCTCTATGGTGAAAATCGATGGTCTAACTTTTACTAGTTGGACTATGGCAATGATGGTGTGCGCTTGCATGCCGTTTCCTTGTTGGAGATATTGTTTTTAGAGAGTTCTTTTCTTAGTCTAGGTGCTGCTAAGGTAGGGCTCGGATTTGAAGATTAAGATGTGTGATATAGTTCATTGCGACATGTTATATGTTATCATGTCATTTTTCTTTTTCCTTTTCTTCTACAGGTTGTGTATCTTAGCTATGCAGAGGCCTGAAATGGTTTTAGTTTGATTGTATCGTCTCGATGTAATTGTCTACGAAAAAGTCATTTCAATATCTTTAAAATAGTTAGGGCAGTCCCAATGGTGTATTGATGATTATTTCTATCCTTATTAAATAACTTGACACATAGTCAAAATGATGACATGGCAATGTAATTAATAAATAAAGAGAGCACAAATCATAGAAATTGTTTCCTCACGAAGAAACCATATCTACTCTTTACCCAATACACAAGAAACCATGAAATCGTCATTGGGGACAAACCACTAGTTTCTACGAGACTCCTATCACGTTCCTATTGGAGGAAAAAGATAGAGTTAGGAGAGAGAAAGATAATGCAATTATTACTCGAAGACACCTCCACTGTGAAAGATAGTTTCTATAAATGATTTCTTGTGCTATGAAAATCGAGTGAGTTTCTTTCGTTAGGACTGCCCTTACAAGTATATATATGAACAATGCTTCCATCACTACCAGAAACGGGGCCTTTGTCGTGTGCCTGAGGTGCACGTCGAAGCCTCAGAAACCCACCACAAACCCTTTGTCGTGCGTTTTTCGCCAGTGCGCACGGCTGTGGGGGAGGAAGGAGGCCACTGTGCCTGGGAGAGGTGGTCGTCGCGCCGTGGGGAGGAAGCCTGTATCCGTCACCCCCGCGAGGAGGAAATCGCCTGAGCTGCCACCGGAGGAGGAGTAGATTCTACCGCGTGCGTCGGATCCTCTGCCACCGTCGCATCGCCACACCGGATCTTGGAGATCCGCGGCCGCCTGGAGGAGGGGGGAGCTTGCCTACGGGAGTAGGGGTAGCGGAGGAGGCGGTCCCGAAGAGGAGGGAGGCGGTGCTGGGGAGGAGGGGTGCGGCACCACCGTGCTCCTCCGGTCCTCCACCGGTGCCGAGGAGGGAAATGGGGGTTAGGGTTAGAGAGATGAGCGGCGGCGCGCAATATGTAGGGGGGTGGTGGGCCGGGGCGGGAACTGGGCTGTCGCGCGCGTGTGTGTGGGCCGCGGTGTTGGGTGGGCCGGCGTGGTGGTGTTTGTCGTGAGTGCAACAAGGACACACGACAAAGTTTTTTTTGCCGTGTGTTCCAATTTGGCGCACGACAAACTAAATTTTTTTATAATTGTAATTAAAACATAAAAAATATCAAATAGATGCAGAAAAATATAAAAAAATCACACAAAAAAACTTATGTTGTTTATTGTCTAAAAAATTTCGAAGTCAAAACCAAATTTGATCGTCACTTTCACTCCAAACCTAGCCGCATCCTTCTCGACTCTCTGATTTTTCTTTAGAGATGTTTCCAATTTTAAGCATCGTACGTAATAAAATTGCAAAACACACTCAAAATTTTACCACAGCCTCCATGTATGATATCATGAGTTGTTGACAAATCTCATAATTTTCCAAATACATTTCCTTTTTTAGAATTTTAAAATCATTCGAAGACACATTCATGGTCGAGATTCCTAGTCAACTAGTCAAGATAATCGAAATTTCTTTCATTTTCAATATCAAGGGTAAGATCTTTAATTGAGATAAGTAACATGAATATAATTTTTGCACTCATTTTATTCTATTTGAATCACTTGTAGTTCAAAGTTGATTTGATTCAAAAAATGCTTGAAAGGTAATTAATTAGATAAATATAACAAATAAATACAAAAATCTTTCAAATTTTAACACAGACTACTACATGTTGTATAAGGAGTGGAGGAAAATTTTGAAGTGTAGAAGATGATTTTTGTTGTCCCCTTTTCCGTGCACCTTGTCTAGACGCACGGCAAAGAGGTGTCTTTGACATGATTAAAAAAACATCTTCTCCATCTAGTTACTAACGGTTGCATCTGATAGTAACGGCCAATGGGAAAAAAATAGTTTGTTGTGCGCAAAAAAAAGCGCACGGCAAAGAATGAGAGGGAAATTTTGAAGTGTAGAAGATGATTTTTGTTGTCCACTTTGTCGTGCGCCTTGTGCAGGCGCACGACAAAGAGGGAAAAAACATCTTCTCCGTCTAGTTACTACATGAAGAGATGTGACATCTACGTTTTCCGATAGTGCATCTACGTGAAGAGATGTGACAGATAATGCAAGGTGCCTAATGATGAAGTGAAGCTGACAATACTATCCCTGAGCTCAAGATAACACCTGAAACAAGAGCTAAGATTAAGGTTACTTAAAAACAGGATGCTTAAAAGGGTCACCAATCACCATAACCTTGATCCACTAGTGTTAATATAGTTATCTGTCTAACTGAAAAACGTCACACCATGTGCTCCCGCGGCAGCGGCGCGGCGAAGGCGTCGCACCGGCAGCGGCAGATCGGGCACGTCGAGCGGCCGTACTGGTGCAACCACTGGTCGATGCAGTGCCGGTGGAACATGTGCAGGCACGCCGGCAGCCAGGCCGCCGTCTCCACCTTCTCCACGTCGTACAGGCACACCGCGCAGCGCTCGAACGGCGGCTCGCCGTCGTCCCGTCGCCGCTCGTGCGGCGACGCCAGGGTGCCACCGGCAACGACCCGCGCGCCGTGGCGCGTGGACGGTGGCTCCCGGGGAAGCGCCTCCATACCGCCGTGGTCTATTTGTCCCCTCCGCGCCACGAACAGCAGCGGCGCCAATAATAACGCGCCGTTGCGCTGCCACCCGCCGTACGGCGCCAGGAGGAGGGTGCCCTCGCCGACGACCCACGAGCCGCCGCGAACGTTCTGCGCCTCTCGGCGCACCGTGGCAGTATTGCCGCGGTCTTCTTGCCGGCTTTGCGCCACGAACCGCGCCAACAAGACGCCGCCGCCGCCGCCCGGTTGCCGGCGAGCGGGCGTGCGCTGGCCCTGTAGCGATCGCACCAGCGGGGACTGCCGGACGATGTCGGCGCAGACGCGCGGGTAGTAAACGGCGCTGGCGGCGGCCCAGATGACGAGGAAGACGGAGAGCGCGATGGCGGCGCCGAAGCGTCGGGCCGCCGCGGTCCGGACGATCTCGTAGACGAGCGCGCCCGGGAGGATGACGCACGCCGCGGTGGCGATGGCCAGGGCGCACAGGCGAGTCATGCAATCGGCCGCCATGGATGTGGACTCCTGGGAAGTCTCCATTCTCCAACACCAGGCTCGCCTCCGATCCTCTGGTGTTGGGGAAGTGCAGTGGTTGCCGGCGGTGAAGGGGGCGGAAGAGAGACAGAGAGAGCGAATGACGGCGCGCGAGGGGCAGTCCTTTTGTGCACACTCACCGGTGCTCTTACTTTCGCTCCTCATTTGCGTGTGGGGCCACAGGCCACGGCCTAAGCCATTAGTCATGCCCTGTTCACTGTTTTCCTTTCCCCGTCAGCTAGCTCCAACTCCATTTCCTTTCCTTGGTTCATTCCATGTCAGAGCTAAGGTGCGCGTCTTCTTCCTTTCTACTGTATCCGATACCAAATCCCAGGCTATGGAGATCCATGGCATCGAGACACATGGCGAGCTACCTGAATTGACCACTTTCAAACATTAGCTTTTGTGATGAAGTACGTAGTATTTGAAATAAGAGTGCCTACATACTCTACCTTTGAGCTGCGATTTTGTTTCAGGTTTTCAATCACTTTCTAGACCAATGCAATGATGCAGTGACACGCCATATTGAGGATAAACGAAAAAACTGGATGAAACAAAACCATCTTTTTACCAGAATATTAAACAGAAACCAATTCATTGAAAAAAACTGAAAGAAGTACATCATTGAATTAGTTGAAAGTTGAAACAAATGATATTGAATGTCTAATGCGAGGTGTTATTTATGGTCTTGGATAATGAAGTAGTGTTAATTATGGTCTTGGATAATGATCATGATAAATCTTTGCGACGTCTGAGTTAGTCGTCATCTCTTGTTACCTATGTACCATACGACACACACTCTCATATATTGTTGCTTAATTTGTCTCTTCAGCAGCTCTCGATTGATTTCTAATAAACTAACTTTATACTTTTATATACTATAAAGTGTTGAAAAAGTACTAATTCAGATGGTTATTAATAATATTTGGGCAGACATATATACTGACTGACTCACTGAGAAAAGGGATCGGATAGAGAGAGAGTGAGGGTGCACTACACTAAGCCACTAACTCTCTGTCCACTTTGCCCTGCTATATTTGTGCATAGCAAAGAGCTTGCTTAGCTTGTACGTATACGCAGCATACACGAGTACACTATAAAAATGACGAAAGCAGCAGCCAGCAGTTACTTACGTGTGCATGCACATGAACGAGACGAGGTAATTGGATGGGGACGTTAAATAAAGCTTTATTTGGAGATCACTTTCTTTGGGGACGCTTTGGCCATGGCCATGGCATCGAGTCTATACTCATTCCTTTCCTGGAGGAATATGGTTCTAAAAGGAAGAGAAAAGAATAAGATCGAATAGCAGGATTCGAACGGCCTTATCATGATTCCACCTCGCAGTGAAGCTGGCCAGACAACAACAGCAAGGGGACAAGTGTCAGCGTCCGATAGGGCGCGCCAGGGTTCATGGGCATCTTTGTCGTCGATCACTACTTGATGCCAGTGCTACCCCACCGGTAGCGATAAAAATGGATCGGATACGAACGAATATTGCGGTTGCAGATGCAGATATAAATATTTTTCTTTCTTGGATTGAATTCTCGGATCGAATCCAGATATATGAACAGTATATCATATGTTGAATAATGATATTCATCATATTTGGATCTTAGAAATCCAACTTTGAATATTTGGATACTAATACGGTACGGATAATTACGGATATTGAATGCTCGGATTTGAATACGATTTTAACATTTGAGTACATAACCCTTTCGATCGGTCGGTCGGACGGATAATATCCGTACCACTTTCATCCCTACCCACGGTTCACTCTCGTTGCTGAATTTCTCCCTCTTCAAGTTCAAAAGAAGGCCTCCATTTCACAAGTTTAAAATTAAATGTGTTGAAATACTAATAAATATATACTACTTCATTTCGATATTCTTACAAGTCTGTGTGAACAATATACTCCTATTACATGTATATATTCACACAAGAAGATAGATGGTGCAGACAATAATGCAAAGCTACCGACACAGGAGCAGGCCACTACACTGATGTCCTTGAGCACAAACTGACAACACCAATATAAGGTTAAATTTAAACTTGCTGAACAAAAGATCATCACGACCAGCATCGTCTACTGCAAGTCACCATTAATTACCCTCACAATCGTATTCGATCCAGCAGAGTCACCGACTGTACCCCTCAGATCACCACCGTCTCCTCCGGCGACAGCGGCGTGGCCAAGGCGTCGCACCGGCAGATGGGGCACGTGGAGTGGCCGTGCTGGTGCAGCCACTGGTCGATACACTGGCGGTGGAACAAGTGCAGGCACGCCGGCAGCCACGCCGCCGTCTCCGCCTTCTCCACGTCGCACAGGCACACCGCGCAGCGCTTGCACGGCGCCTCGCCGTCGTCCGCCGCCAGCGCGGCGCCGTTCCGCTTCAGCTCGTCGTACGACGACGCCAGGGTGCAATCGGCGCCGGCGCGCGCGGCCGGTGGCTCCCGTGGAAGCGCCTCCATGCCTCCTCCATAGTGCTGTCTTGGCGCCACGAACAGCGGCAACAACTGGGCGCCGTCGTCCAGTTGCCGCCACCCGTACGACTCCCGGGTGCCACTGCCATAAGTGACGACGTACGGAAGCGGCGGCGGCGGCTGCAGCACAAAGGGCGGATCCTGCGGAAGCGTGGCCGTGCCGCCATGGCCTCCTCGTCTTGCCGGCACCGCAGGCATCGGCAACGCCACGGCGCTACTGGCAGCGACGACGGCGGCGGCAGCGCCACCGGGCGGGTGGCGCGCGCGCTGGCCCCACCCCCGCAGGCGCCGGAACAGCGCGGACCACGGGATGATGTCGGCGCAGATGCGCGGGTAGTAGGCGGCGCTGACGGTGACCCAGAAGACGAGGACGAGGGCGAGCGCGAAGGTGGCGCCGAAGCGCCGCGCCGCCGCGATCCAGACGATGGCGTAGACGAGCGCGGCAGGGAGGCCGACGCACGCCGCGGTGGCGATGGCCAGCGCGCACACGCGGGTCACGCAACCCTCCGCCATGGGTGCTCTCTGCTCCTGCGAAGGGGCCGGGGGAGAGTGACGAGTGACGGCGAGAGGCCTTTTTGTGCACGGTGCACTCGCGCGCGCACGCGCTCACCTCACCCCTGCTTTCCCCGGCGTTCCCTTTGCGTGTGGGGCCCACGGCCGCGCCATGGCCCCGTCAGCAGGCTCTGCTTTCCCCATTAGCAGCGTCGTGCATTATTCCTCTGTTTTCTGGAGATCCATGTCATCGAGAGAGTGGGGTTGCCACTTAGAAATAGATTGTTAGCTTCTGTCCAACTAAACGGGGCCTGAATCGGTTCATAGTCGTTAGAGCAACTCCAGTGTGAACCTGCAAATTGTGACCTCCAAAACTCATTTGCAGGTCTAAATGTAAAAAATAGAGGTCCAAAATTAGCATTCAACTCCAGTTGGAAATCAATCTAGGCCTCTATTTGCCTATGGGTCCCATCCGTCAATGAGAGGCTAATCTATCACAAAAATTAGAAAAGAAATAAAAATGATGGCACCCACCTTTTGGAGGGGGAATTAGAGGGCCTCTAGGAACGGAGGCTCGGAAAGGAAATTTGGAGAGCTATGCAAAATGCAGGTTCATTTAGAGGTCCTGCTGGAGTTGAATTTTTACATCAAATCTCTAAATTTTAAAGTAGAGGCCCGTATAGAGACCCCTGCTGGAGTTGCTCTTACATCAAGTAGCACATGCACCTTGCACTCAGGCGCATCTGACACTGATGAGAAATATGACAAAAGGTTTAAATTATCAGTCCGTTTGTCTGGCTTATCAACTATCAGCCAACAATATTTTTTTCTCAGAACAAATCAGCCACCAACCACTAGCCAGCAGCTCAGAACAAATCAACACCAGTCACCAGCCAGTAGAACAGACCGTCCATGAGAGATGAAGTGCGTTGTCCTTGTATATATAGACTCTCGAGCGATATGCCACATCAAGAGAAGAACACGGCTAAAACAGGTCAAGTTACCCATGGTGATCTCTTCTTGTTCAGGTGTTGAGGCGACGGCTAAGACCCTTTATGCATCCATGTCTGGACCTAGGAAATACTACGGTAAGGTGACAACGGTACATTGTGGGATAGTACTGCATCCTGCAAGCGATCGGAGTATATGGGCAAGCCAATAGTATGGTCAAAGTAGACCCGATCATGGGCCGCTCAACTCGATAAACCCGACCCAACCCGTCTGAAAGAAAACCCGACCCGACCTGACCGTGCGACGGATCGGGCGCGGGCCAAATTTTCACCCGAATTAAAGAAAAAATCAAACCTAATCCGAAAATTACACATAAAAAACCTAGACTTGACCCAACCATGTAGCGGGTCGGGCACGGGCCAAGAATTTTGACTCGGCAACCCGACACGACCCGACCCACGATCAGATATAAGTGAAAGTATACTATCCTTGTGTAGAGCTATAAATCCCTCCCGAGTTAAACGCCGAATGATTGGTCTTGTGATTCTTATAGCCCTGCGCTCCCTGTGTAGGTCTACACCTTTGCCACTACCAAGCACCAACAAGAGCCGGGAAAAGGAAAAACTTATATAAAATTAAGCGGAATAGCTGAATTCTTTCTCCAACTATTAGCGAAAGCTCAATTTCGTCCCAGAACTATGAAAATAGTCAATTCAGTCCCTCAACTATCCAAATCGGTCCAGTTTCGTCCCTACACACACGTTGTTTATGCGCATGCAAGCCGTTCGTCGTCCATCTCCATTTCTTTGTCTCTCTCTTCTTGGTCTTAAAAATCCAACACGGCTGCCGGATGCGCATTGCTTCTCCTACCTCCCTCCCCGGTTCGCCTCCCCTGCTCCCCTCCGCTTCTCTCCCGAGGTCGGGCGTTCTTAGAGCTGCTGCCGCTGAGGGGCAATCGTGCCTGCTCCGTCCTTGGCTCCGTCCTGCTCCTACTGCTGCTCTCGCATCCGACCAGCAGGCGGCCGGATTTTGGCCCGGACGGCGATTGGCGACGACGGTCGACGCGGCCTTCCCCGTGAATCCTACGCCCGCCATACCGCACCGAGGTTGCTGGCATCCCGTCACCACTGCTTGCATCGTCCTTGCGACATTGTTCGTCGTCCTTCGCCACTGCTCGGCCTTGCACGGTGGGAGCGGAGAAGGCGCAGGTCAGCCTGGCGAAGCTCCTCGCTGTGGCTTCTTGCTCCAAGCAATGGTGATGGAGGTCGCTGTCCCGTGGAACACATGTGAGCTAGCAGCAGCAGCGCAACGAGGTGGTGGTGGCTCGTGGCACACGGCGGGCAGGCCGCCGGGGGAACTTCAATCCCCAGCTTGTAGGCCATCGCTGGCGGTGAGGAATGGCTGAGGTGGTGCTGGAGTAGTGAGGGAGCTTCAAGTGGAGGCAATTTGGTTTTGGTGGAGAGGGTAGGGAGGATTTGGCCGGCGGTGGAGCTCTGTTCTATTTTTCTTGTCCCGTCAAGGCGAGGTAGGAGGATGCGGAGGCCAAGACCGCCCCGTGCTCAGTGAGGAAGAAAGGGGCACAGTGGCGCGTGGAGGAGGCTAGCGCCCGCGGCGCCCTGCCGGCGAGGCCGCCTTCTGACCATCTCGCACTCGCATGAAGGGGCGCCGGGGTAGCCACCACCCGCCCGCGACCTTCGGCTGACCGGACCGCCACCGGAGCAAGTACTCCCTACCCCTGCGCCGTCTAGCCGAGCTCCAGGGCAGTGCTAACTCGTTTCCCCTCCTTCCTCGCGCTTAAATCGTTACCCAGATCCGGTCGGAGTACCCGCCGGCACGAAAGGGCCTCAAATCGTCCGCCCCTGGGACCTGGAGCACCATCAAGGGAGTAGTGCCCGTCGACTTGACGGCGGCACCCGGCGACGGAGAGGAAAGAGAGAGAGGAGAGAAAGGAGATAAAGGAGAGAGGTGTGTACAGGTGGGCCCACATATTGCGACGGCTTGTACGCGTGGACGGCGAACGGCATGCATGCACATAGACGGAACGGCGAACGGCGTGTGTGCAGGGACGAAACTGGACCGATTTAGATAGTTCAAGGACTGAATTGGTTGTTTTCATAGTCCAGAGACGAAACTGAGCTTTTGCTGATAGTTGGAGGACGAATTCGGCTATTCCGCCTAAAATTAACCAGATTAAAATTATGGAAACTGCGAAATGGTTTCATATGGTAATTGTGACAGCAAAGAATGAAGGAAATTATATCATAAATTTGAAAATGTAAAATAAATTTGAAGTGCCTCGATCTGGTGCGTATTGATTCCTGATGAATTGGAAAGGGAAGTTCTTCCAAAATATAGAATCTCTACCACGAGAAGGTGAGGAGTTATCCTGTCTGGACCCGGGGTCCATCAAGCTAGCAGTCCGAGTTAAAAGTAGGTGTACCATTTCAAATTATAGATCATTTTAGCTATTCTAGACGCGTAGGTGTGTGCGCACATCTCCATAAAACGAGTACGTCATCTACCACTGAAAGAATAGCGCTGGTAAATGTTAAAAATAAATTCAGAAAAATATGAGCAATGTGTGAAGTCGAGATCTCCAATTTTCGAGTTGAGGGAGGACATGCTGACTTTCACTTGCGGACCTAAGGCCCGGCCAGCTTGGGCAGCTGCCCGGGCTCCTTGGTGGCCGGTTTGGGTGTGTGCAGTCTCATTTTTTTATGTAGATGATTAGCGGACCTTTGCAACCTAGCTCGAATAGTTAGCCAATTAGCCTAGTATGTAAACTCAAGATTGAACTCCCAATCCCAGCTACATTTTACTTAAAAAAAACAAAAATCTAACAACATTCTAAATTCTAGTTCGAGCAAGACCGCAAGTCTCCAGCAGAGATCCCGAACCATACGCTTGCGGCATGTGCGAGGGCGTTGGGCGCTGATTGAGCACGCTAGCTTGCATAGCGTGTATCTCCTTTGGAGAGATACTATTGGAACTTTTGTTGTCAGATTGTTAGTGAACAATTTTATCTTATAGTGTTCTAATTAGACAATTTTCAAGGTATTTCCGTTTTCATATTTTAGGTGTCTTGATCAGTGATTTTAGTTCCAAAATTATCGCAATTATCACATATGCTTATGTTAGTGATTAGTACGTAGCGGGAATTTGTTATCTGTTGCGATGATATTTTTCGCTCAGGCTCCATAGAATCTCTGAGTCTGCCACTGCTGACTTTAGTGAAAGTTGGGGGAAGGAGAGTGAACTTTAAAAAAAAAATCTTACTCGCACTACTTACTGTCGTTTTTACCACTACCTGAGCATGCATGCGTAGCCCAACAAATGCCGGGCGGCCCATCCCTTCGCAGTCTAGTAAATTCAAGGAAAAAGTCCTTTTGACATCCCTCATCTATTGCCGAAGTCTGACTTTCGTCCCTCATCCGCAAAACTAGGTATTTAAGGTCCCTTAACTATCAAATCTGTTTATTTTTTCCTCGGCTATTTTGGAGAGTGATTTCGCATAACGTGGATTAAAACTAGGTATTTGGTGTCCCTCAACTATCACATTGGGTTAATTTTGGTCCCTCAACTATTTTGGAAGGTGATTTTCGTATGACATGGTGTTGAGTTCCATATGTCAGATACATGTGATGGTGAGACCCATGCTACGTGACTATTTTCTCCTCTTTCTCATTGCTCCTTCTTCTCTCCTCGCACTGCTTTCTCTCTGTCTCTTCATCCCAATCCAGAACGACAGAGCTCCAGGATCGTCGATTCTAACGACGGCTAGCTAGCGGGAAGCGCGGCCTCGTCAATTCGTCGACACCATCCTCCCATGGTGCTTGAAGGAGCTCAGCCATGGAGATTGGAAACTTGATCTCACCTTTCTCGTGGTGGATCCTGCAGCATATCCGACAGAATCGAGTGGCCTTGCGGCGACGGACTCGTGCTGCGGAGCAAGAGGAGCGAAGTGGCGGCGAGCTTGTGTGGAAAAAGACAAGCGAGGCGGCGGTGAGCTCCTGTGACAGAGCACACGAAGTGAGACGGCACGACGGCTCGTGTGGCGGAGCAAGAGGAGAAGGGGAGAAGAAAGCCACATGACAAGTGGACCTACCACCATATGTACTTGACATTTGGGACCCCACATCACATCATGCGAAAACCACCCACCAAAACAGCCGAAGGACAAAAATAAACTGATCTGATATATACCCCCTTTTGTGGCTCGTCATGCGAAACCACCCTCCAAAACAGCCCGGGGTTTAAAAGTAAACGGATTTGATAGTTGAGGGATCCAGATATCCGGTTTTGCGAATGAGGGATGAAAGTCAGACTTCGACAATAAACGAGGGACGTCAATAGGACTTTTTCCTGAATTCATTCCATCCAGCAGGCTAGTACGCGTCTGTAGCACTGTAGCAAGCAGGCTGGCAGCCAACGTTAGAACCATTGAAGCCCACTTGCGCCTATAAAGAAAAGAAAAGGAAAGAGTCTGAGCCATCCAACTATAGTTTAAGTGTGATTTTGGTCATCAAATTTCAAAATCAAAAATCTTTGGTCATTCAACTGTTAAAATCGTTCAAGTTTGACCATCAGGCTGTTTTGATGTGTGGTTTTAATTTTTTTATTTACAATTTAGTCCTTAGATCTTAAAATGATTATTATTTTTTGCACGTACCTTCGATTTAGGTGATTCTTGCGGTCACACGTTTATAATGATGAGTTTTATCTTTTTAGATGTTATTTATATTATTTTATCACTATTTATTATAATATTCTTGCGTTGTGGTGTAGAAACAACGATGTAAGAAAAGTAAAATAAATAGTTAAGATAGGAAGACTAAACTATACATAAAATAATTAAAATAGTTCTTGAATCTTAAAATGATAACTATTTTTTTCTCATATCTCCGATTTAAGTGATTCTTGTAGTCATACGTTCGTAATGATTAGTTTTATCTTTTAAAATGTTGTTCATATTATTTTGTAACTGTATTTTGCTTTTCTTACTTCGACTTGTTTAAAAAGGGTGGTAGCTGTACAGAATTCAAATTGGAATTGACCCATCTCATGTATTGTTTTTTAAAAAGAATAATATAATAAATAGTGATAAAATAGTATAAATAACATCTGAAAAGATAAAACTCACCGTTATGAACATATGACCGCAAGAATCACCTAAATCGGAGGTATGGAAAAAAAATAATAGTCATTTTAAAATCTAAGGACTAAATTATAAATAAAAATTTAAAACTGCCCATCAAAACAACCCGATTGTTGGAGTATATGTGAATTGTCCACATTTCCTTATCAGCTTAAGTTTTTAGGTTGAACTGATTGGTGCATCCAACTCAATATGGTATCATGATCAGAGGTCTCGAGTTCAAATCCTGGCGAGCGCGATTAAATAAAATAATTGCAGTCCACTCTAATATCCACGTATGCGGTCAGGGGGAACCTGCACGTGAGGGGGAGTGTTGGAGTATAAGTGAATTGCACATCTTTCTCTATCAACTTAAGCTTTTGGGTTGAACTAGTTAGTCAATATCGATGGTAAAATTTAAACGGTTTTGACAGCTGAATGGTCAAAGATTTTCGGTTTTGAAGTTCGATGGTCAAAACCAAACTTAGTCTATAGCTGGACGGTCAAAAATGAACTTTTTCTAAAGAAAAAAAATCATATTCTGCAAAATTATTTAGACTTTTAGAGGATCCTGCAATCCAATCCAAGCAGCCTACATGATGCGTTATCCATGCCAGTCCGGCTCCGTTGTTGCAAGCTTGCACGTAACGGTGCCAGTGTAGTAAGGGTATCTCTATCTCCTCCTTGCTTGACCCCTGCAGACATTACGGACACTTTACTGTCACGGGGGAAGGTTCTGCAGGGGGAGCCTTCATTCAGTTCCATTGTTCTTTTAAAGGGAAAGTGCGTAAAGTTCCTCATTTTAAATATATTGCTTTCTTCTTGGCAAATGGTGTAATTATAAATTTAGAAACTCTACGCATGGCCTAACCGTAACGTGAGAATCACTCCTTGCGTGTAAGCGTTCACTTCCGGCAAATGGCAACGCATAAATCCTCAGACAAGGTAATGCACGTAGCCAGCTGACTAATTAGGAAATTCCCTCAGCAAATTTTGTTATGTAACTTCATGACTTCTAAACATGCCCTTTGCCAATTAACCTCTGTTCTCATATAATTGACGTTCGGTAGCTCATATTTGTGCTATTCAGCGTCAAGTAAAAAAGAACGGAGGTAATACAATTATTGCAGTACCAAACTTAAAGAGAAGTAAACATACATATCTACTGCATATACCGTATATATCTTTATTAATCAGCATGAACTAACCATTCCTGAGAACAGCAGGATAAGGGAGTGTGGTTTCTTTAATTACTCCATTTGTTGATGACGACTTGACTGAGATCCAGCCGACTGGCTGCACAAGTCTGCCGGGCCACAATAAAGAAACCAATCTCGCTCTTAGTTACCATAATCAACACCCTAAGCAGGATCCCCAAGCTAACAGAAAGCACCTTCTTGCAGTCATTTATCAACCTTATCCATCCTAATCTGCCAGGATAAACCTCCTTTTCTTAGACCGGGATAAGATGCCTATCTGAAGCGGATGTCGTTTTCACATGCTCCCCCATCAGGCTACCATCGATCTGCCCAAAATAATTGCCACTGGTGTCAATTCCTTCCTTCCTGTGATCAACCAAGAGACGGAGTTCATAAGTAATGAGAACTATTGGTGCACAGATCTATCAAGATCACATGGAGTAAGGGTAACTATCACTTACCCTCTGGCGCTGAGTTGATGGAGCCTATCTGATTAAAACAAGATGCCTATCTATCTACCCATTTGAACAGCTCTATGTTCCTACGTCTCTATATATCAACATAAGCTGTGTCCCTTTGCCTTCCAAGTTCCAAACTTCTGAGCAGAGCTTCCTACGAAATGGCAGAGCCTTGCAATTTGCCATCTCATGATGCCGATGAACGAGGTGGGGATCACTCTGAGTCTGCTTCTTTTTCGAGTGCATCTTGTGAGTCCTTGTGCTCATCAGCTTCAAATCTGTCTGATGACGCAACATCATCCCCACCTGTTCATCCCTCTGAGACATCATCAGCATCTTCGAGCACGTTGCAGCTGGATACTGAGGATCCACTGTACGAGTTGTCCTCCCTGCTAGCCCAGCTTCCAATCAGGTGAGTATATTTCCCCTCTGCACACGTACAACCAAACACTCAGTTAGAGAAACCATGCCCGTACCAGATAATGAATCGTTTGTTTATTTGTTATCAACAGTTTGCAAAATCAGTTGATTCAGTTTAACAAAAGGTGAAAATCATGTCCTCACTAGGAGGGGGTTCCTCTTTGCACAAGATTCTATTATAAGGATGCAACTGAGTTCTACTTCAATTCAATTTGTAGATTTGCCGGACAATTGAATAACTGGACAGCAGAATGTCATGATTCTAAATGATCAAAATTTCAATATTACCTTCACAAACTTCACTTCAATTGTCAAGCATTCAAATTCGCTTACACATAATTCAACTCCCACAGGAAAGGGCTGTCCATGTACTACCAAGGAAAGTCCCAATCATTCACATCAATATCTGATGCAACCTGTGTTCAAGACCTTGCAAAGAAAATTTCATACAGTAAGACGATGAAGACGTGTAAAAGCTATTCAGCAGGATTCAACATGAACCAACGATCAACCAACTTACCAAGAGCGTCCAAAAAGGTGATAGCTAAGAAGCCCTCGAAGGCTTCGGTTGCTAAAGTACTGTCAAGAACTAGCAACACCAGCCACTCGTACAGCAGGTCTAAGCCATCTGCACACCAGAACAAGATAGATACACAAATGCATATTGATCTGTAACAAAGTGAGACCTGGAACAAATAAGAACTAGGGTTCCTAGCCTTCACTTCCCATTGACCAGTTGTATTTCTTGTATTTATGACACTATTCAAAGTACATTTCATCTATGATCAACACAATTTCCTTTTCTTGTATTTATTGTTAGGGAATAATGATTCATGTGTCTTCCTCCAACCCTAGAAGGGTGGGTACATAGTCAGTGTTACATGAGCCTCTATATGGGCTGTACACGGGCCATATGGGCCACACTCACATATATACACATATACACTAACACCCCCCCGGAGTCTGGACTACCGGCGTAGCGGTGTACAAGACTGGTCAGCAAAGAAAGAAACTCACACACAAGGCCTCTGAAAGGACCTTGTGATGCCTAGAGGGGGTGAATAGGATCACTTCAAATTTCTGAAATAATTGCAGCGGTTAAAACTCTTGTCGGTACTACCGACGCTGTGCCGGAACTACCGAGGGGGCTCAGTACTTCCAGTACTGGGTCGGTACTACCGACAGTTCAGAGAGACTTAGGACGAAATTTGAAATGTAAATCGATTCTATCAATTCTACTTGAAACAAGAGTTTAGATTAGAAGCTAAGAACCACCTGCAACTAAAGATATGAGTTGGAACACAACCAATTTAGAGATCGGGCTCAAACAAGTTCTAGAGTTAGAGAGAAACAAAGAATTCAAGCAAGCAAAGGAGACACAAGAATTTAATCCGAAGTTCACTCCCACAAAGGAATCTACGTCTCCGTTGAGGATCCCACAAAGGGAGGGCTATCACCAAGAGTCTCTTTTCCTCACCCAATCCCCACAAAGGAAGATTGGTGCTCACTAAGAATTCTCCACCAAGGAGAGGGTAATACAAACGATCCCGGGTGCTCCACACCAAGAGGGCACTCAACGGGAGACGCCTAACCGTCTAGAAACAAGCTTCAAGAGTAACAAACACGAATCGATACCCGGAGATGCTTCAAGTGCTCTTGAGATGGGGAGATTCGAAGGGGCTCTCAAAACTTCTCTAATCCTCACTAGGAATCACTTCTCTACCCAAGCCCTAGCTCAAAGGAATCAAATCTTGGCTCTAGGAGGGAGGGGAGAAGTGGAGTGAATGCTCAAGTGAGGGTTTGTCCCGTGGTTAGTCAGCAATGAGTGAAGGAGGAAGAAGGGGGTATTTATACTCAGCCCTGAAAACTAGCCGTTACTGTGCTCTCACGACTTTTATCGGTACTTCCGACACGGAGTCGGAACTACCGATGGGTGCCGGAGAAACCCAACAGTGAAGCCATATCGGTATTACCGGCCCGGGGTCGGTACTACCGAGGCCCTGGCTAAAACTCGTCAGTGAGGCCTTGTCGGTACTACCGACCCATGGTCGGTACTACCGACAAAGGCTGAGAATTGAGGGAAAGAGGAGCAAATGTGTACGTGTCAACTCGGGTTACTTCTCACTCACTTAGGTCACCTCCTTAAGCACTTTTAGCATCTCTTAACAGTCAATTCGCATCCCCCTTTATAGTACGGTGTTTCCTATACTCAAATTCAAAAACAAAATTAAATTAAGCCTTGACTTGAGTTGAGAACGCCGAATTGGAGTTGGGGGCCTTCTTTTGGTCAAAACCATGATTTTCAATAAAGTAAATCCTGCACACATCTTATTCAACGATTAAATACAACAAATTGTGTTTGTCACCATCACCAAAACAATTAGGGGCCAAGATGCACTTTCAATCTCCCCCTTTTTGGTGATTGATGACAACACAATTCATTCTTAAATAAAGATGTGTGTATCCAACAATTTTGAGAAAAACTCCCCCTAAATGTGTGCTTGATCTTTTATGAAGGCCTCAAATGCCTATCACACATTTAGAAGAAATTTCACTCGCAATTTGCATACACAAGTGCATAAGTGTGATACAACAACCGTGATGCATATGACATGATATCCAAATCAACAAAGTGAGAAATAACAACCACCATTTCACACAAAGCATCACAAATATATAAACGAGGTTCCACACTAGCACGATTAAGTCTTACAAATTTAAAGAGGTTCTAGGTTCACCACATCACCATCCATCACACCACACAAATAGTTCATACATGTCCACAACCTAAGGTAGATAGATAGATAAACGAGCGAGCGAGCGAGAGAGGGTACACACTACCACATGGATAATTGTGAGCTCACTCCCCCTTTGGCATCAAGTGCCAAAAAGAGGAGGCCCTTCAATCATCGCTTCCATGTGGATAGTGAATATCCGGAGGAGAGTCTTCTTCGTCGATCTCACCTCCACCAAAGTCCTCATCGTCAATGTCGGTCGGGGGTGCGCCATACATCATAGACGTGTCGCCGTACACCTCCCAAGGGTTGTAGAAGATGGGTGAAGGAGGGAAGTCCATGGGCTCACGAACGGGAGAATGCTCGATGTTGGCTTGAGTGAGCAAGGTCTTCTGGCGAGTCTCCAACTTGATGAGCTGCTCATCCACATACTGCCTGTGGGCACGAATCTCCTGAGCATTGTGCTTCCCAACATTGAAGCAAGCGAAGAGGCCCTGAGAAAGGAAGTTGAAGATGCTCTTCTTCTTGCCGGGGGGAACGGTGCCTCTAGTTGATGATGGTCCACGAGAGGATGAGGGAGCCTCATAGGAGGAGGGATCACCGGAAGAAGGTCCAGCTGAGGTAGGAGCTCTAGGAGGGGCATGCTTGCCCAACTTGAGGAGACGCTCAATGTTGCCCTTGTTTGGCTTGTACCAAGTGTGAGTCTTGTCGGTGAGAATATCAACCTCCGCAACCTCACATATCATCCTGAAAATCCAAGGGGCATACTGGCAGCTCTTGTTTGCAGACACGGAGCACACAATGATTTCCTCCCAAATGAAGTCAAACACACTAAACTTCTAGTGACCCGGTCCCATCCTCACAAGAATATCCTTGGCAATGTTGGAGATGTTGTAGTTGTCGCCTATCTTAGGAGTGAGAGTGTATCGGAAAAGTTGGTTCAACATCCTATAGACAGGCTTCATACCATGAGTAGTGCCAAATTCAACCTTGCCATAAGAGGCGTCATACATGAATGCCATCTCACTATCAAGTGGGATCTCTCCTCCATGAAGCTTCTCACGACCAAGATCCTCCGCACTAAATCCAAGAATTTGAGCAAATCTCTCATATGAGACCGAGAGAGGCTTTCCTTGCAAGAGCCAATGAAAAGTCTTGGTTGAGCGCCGAACATAGAGATTAGCATAGAATTGGGCCACTACTTCCTCATTCCAATCACAATTCATAGCCATGATGGAGGTCATCCCTTTTGCATGACAAATATCTATAGCCTTATTGATAGCCGGGATGTTGAATGACCTCAAAGCTTCCCAATTGATGGACTTCATGTCAATGGTCATGTGCTCCTTGCATAAAATAACCGATTCATACCAATCGGCATTGAACTTGAGCCAAAAACGGATATCTTCAAATTCCTTTTGCCATTGAGCCGGATCGGAGTATCTTTCCTTGTACACGTCATGTGTCCCACTCTTGTAATCAACCATCTTCAACACGCCTAACATGGTAGCCGGGCGAGGAGGCCTAGACGGCCTTAGCACGAACCGAGAAAGAGATTCCAGAGAGATATCTTCGTAGTCATCATAGTGGTCATCCGGTTCATGGGCTTGCTTGGTGCGTGCACGGTGACCTTGACTGGTAGAGCGACGAGGAGCAGCCAGAGGATTGGTGCGGCCTCGACCACGTGGGTGTTGAGCACTTGTGCCCACCTTCCTCTTCCTTTGAGCGAGAGGAATGTTGTCCTCATCGGATCCCTCTTGGATCACTTGTTTGCCGGCACGACTCATCTGAGAAAGTGTGTGAGGATTGCAAAAGATGAGTGTAGAGAATTGAATTGAATTGACTTGGTTCATAGACAACCCCCTGTGACAGGCGCCTGTCGGTACTACCGACCTAGGGTCGGTACTACCGACGGGGCCTGCTACAGTGCGGTCGATCCATGAATCAAGAGATTCAACCAATGAAAAACTGCAAGATCATGGGCAAGTGTTCTAGGATGGATATAAAGATGATTCCCTAAAGCATTCCTCCTAGAAACAATGGCATTGGGAGATCGAGCAAAAGAGGATTTGAATGAGATACCTTGAGCGTTCCCGCGCGAATCGAGGAACTCCCGGCGAGGATCGGATGTTCCGAGGGATGGAGAATCCAATAGAGAGCCTAGCTTGAAGTTTCCACGGTCGGATTTAGAGATCACCTCGCGGATTTGAGAGAGGAGAATAAAGGGGCGGCAATGGTCTTGAAAGAACCCTAGGGGGGGCTGACTGATTCGTCGGGTATTTATACCCCTGCGAAGGTTATCGGTAGTACCGACAGGGGCTCGGTACTACCGGGGCTCCAAGGAAATTCAACCAGAGAGTCTATATCGGTATTACCGACGTAGCGTCGGTTCTACCGTGGATTTACAGAACTCCAACAGTAAGCTCATATCGGTACTTCCGGCCTCGTGTCGGTAATACCATGACTTTTCAAAATTCCAACAGTGAAGGCTTACCGGTACTTCCGACCTTGTGTCGGTAGTACCGTGGATCTTTAAGATTTTGAAGATTGGTTGCAAGAACAGCAGAAATAGATAGAGAAAAATAGCTATGGACATGTAGAACAACCATAGGGCTTGGTGATTAGACACAATCAAAGCAATAATCACCAAACACTACGGTAAGAACCAAGTTTTGTAAGACACACACAAAGAGTAGAAAATAAAACATTTTTCTCTCTATCTAGGCATCAAACAATTTGTGTGCAACAAGTCAAGCCAAGTTACGAGAATCCAAGATGTTTAGCTCACTTCTCAAAGCACAAAACCTTTGCTCGTCTAGAGGCTTAGTGAAGATATCGGCAAGTTGCCTCTCGGTGCTCACATGACGTAGAGCAATATCTCCCGTAGCCTCATGATCCCTTAAGAAATGATGTCGAATATCTATGTGTTTTGTTCTAGAGTGTTGGACCGGATTGTTTGCTAGTTTGATGGCACTCTCATTGTCACACAAGAGTGGAATCTTACTAAACTCACAACCGTAATCACTCAACGTTTGCTTCATCCACAAGAGTTGTGCACAACAAGCACCGGCCGGCACATACTCGGCTTCGGCTGTGGACAAAGCAACCGAATTTTGCTTCTTTGAGCTCCACGACACCAAAGACCTACCAAGAAATTGGCAAGTCCCGGTTGTGCTCTTTCGATCTACTTTGCAACCGGCATAGTCCGAATCGGAATAGCTAAGCAAATCAAAAGTGGAGCCCTTGGGATACCACAAGCCAAGGTTAGGAGTGTGCACCAAATATCTAAAGATTCTCTTAACGGCCATTAAATGACACTCCTTAGGCATGTTCGTTAGTTCCATAACCAATGAGAAAACCTTCATCAACCTTGGATGCAAACTTTGAGGCTTTGGGTTTCTTGTTAAGTATGAAACACTTACACCCAAAGACCCTAAAGTAGTGCACACTAGGCTTCTTACCGGTGATGATCTCGTAGGGGGTCTTGTTCAAGTACTTGTGGAGGTATAGGCGGTTGGCGGTATGGCATGCGGTGTTGATGGCTTCCGCCCAAAATGAGTCCGGAGTCTTGTACTCATCAAGCATTGTCCTTGCCACTTCTATCAACGTACGGTTCTTCCTCTCAACGATGCCATTTTGTTGAGGTGTGTATGGAGCGGAAAGTTCATGCTTGATGCCTTCTTCATCGAGAAAATCTTCAACTTGAGTGTTCCTAAACTCCGAGCCGTTGTCACTTCTTATGTTCTTGACCTTGAGCTCGAACTCATTTTGAACTCTTCTAATAAACTTCTTGACCACTCCCTTGGCTTCACTTTTATCTTGCAAAAAGAATACCCAAGTGAATCGGGAAAAGTCATGAACAATTACTAAACCATATTTGTTACCACTGATGCTTATGTAGGCAATTGGTTCAAACAAGTCCATGTGTAGTAGCTTCAATGGTCTTGATGTTGATAGGATGTTCTTGGCGGGATGATGCGCTCCAACTTGCTTTCCTGCTTGACAAGCACTACATAACCTATCTTTCTCAAAAACAACATTTGTTAGTCCTAGGATGTGCTCGTCTTTTTGAAGTTTGGCCAAGTTCCTCATGCCAACATGGGCTAGTCGGCGATGCCATAGCCAACCCATGTCAGATTTTGCCACTAAGCAAGCCTTAGGGTCCACCTTTACTTTTGTGAAGTCCACATAGTAAAGCTTTCCCCTTAGGTGACCCGCAAAGACAATAGAGGAATCCTCACTTCTAGAGACGGTCACACCCTCTTTGGTAAAGAGACAATTGTAGCCTTTCTCACAAAGTTGTGAAACCGACAACAAGTTGTACCCTAAACCTTGCACATGAAAAACATCTTCAATTGAATTTGTTGTTGAGATAACAATTTTACCTAGACCGATCACATCTCCTTGATCATTGTCTCCATAGATGATAGTTTCCGTGGGGTTGTCATAATGATCAAGGGATGCAAATAAGCCTTCATCTCCGGTCATATGATTAGTGGCACCACTATCAATCAACCATACGCTTCCACCGGAGGAATAGGCCTACAAAACAAGTTTAGGATTTTGGTTTAGGTACCCAAAAGAATTTGGGTCCTTGGAGGTTAGAAGCATAAACTTTTGGAACCCACACACTCTTCCTTATAGCCTTCTTTGTGTAGGCCCCAACATACTTGACCACCATTTTACCATTGTGATCCAAGGTCACAACATAGTCACAAGTGTAGTTGGGAGAGGGCTTGTGTTCAACCACATTCTTCGATGTCTTTGGTGGAGAATTAACCCCACCATTCCCTTTTGTGGTGTTCACAATCTTTGGCTTGTCCTTTGTTGTGGTGGAGGTGGTGACTCCATGGGCAATATCCATAATAGTGTTGAGGTAGCCTCCCTTGTTCCACAAGGGGATCTCATGCCCTTTAACCACCACGCTACCATTGACCTTGTTGTTCTTGTAGTGCCCAAGTCCTTGCTTGTCAACCACCTTAGGGATGGACTTGGCACCGTTCTTGCCTTGAGTGATCAACATATTCAATCGGGCTATTTCTTTGTCTTTGCTCTTGATTGTTTCCTCAAGCCTTGCATGGTTAGTCTTGAGAGCATTTATATCAACATTAGAGCAAGTAGAACAACCTTTGCTAGTGGAGGCACTAGAGTCAAGTGTTGCCTTAGAATTGGCTTTGGTGCTTTCCCAAAGGGTACTATAGTTTGCCTCAAGATTTTTATGTTTATCCATCAAGCATGAAAAGCTTGATTGAAGCTCACTATGAGTAGCCTTTAGGGAAGCTAGAGATTCATTTGCCAAAGTGTAATCCTTTGACATCCTCTTGTTGGAGTCATTAGCCAAGGACAAGTCCGTTGTCAACTTCTCCACCTTAGCTTTTTCTTCGGCAAGGATTTTCTCTAGAGCAAGGTTTCTTTCCTTTTCACGGATAAGCAAGTCTTTTTGCTCATGGAGAATCTCCTTCTTTTCCTCTAATTTCTCCAAAAGCTTTTTAATTTCTTTATGGCCTTTTTTACCAAATTGCTTTATCATGTTTGCCTCCATTTCTTTTTCCTCATCTAGGTTGTCTATGTCATTACTAGGTGTGGAAGATGATGAGGTGAGAGAAGATGAGGTGGTTGACTCTTGTACCTTGCTCCCTCTTGCCATGAGACAAAAGTGAGAGTTGTCCTCATCATCGGAGAAGTTGTTGAAGAGGCGTGGTGAAGATGCTCCTTGTGCCATGGCAAGTGTTGCCATGCCTTTCTTCTTTGGTGTTTCATCTTCATCACTTGAGTCCCATTGTTGACCCACGTGAGCACACCCTTGGTACTTGTTCTTGTACTCTTTGCTCTTCTCCTTGTACTTCTTCTCTTCCTCATTCTTGTCCTTGCTCTTGTTCTTGGGACACTTGGCAATGAAGTGTCCATACTCTCCACACTCATAGTATTTTCTTTGTGACTTCTTCTTTCTATCATCACCACCTTCCTTGATGCCTTGGACTTCAAGAACTTCTTGTACTTTCTTATGGCAAAGGTGGTTTCTTCATCCGTGCTTCCTTCCTCACTTGAATCTTCATTCTTAGTTTTGGAAGTCTTCGGCTTCAATTCCACCACTTCACTAGAGCTAGCATTGAGGGCTAGACTCTTGTTCACATTCAATGTAAGTGACTTCTCCACGTCTTGATCAACTAGCTCTTGATGCAAGATCTCACCAAGAAGTTGGTTGGGAGTCATGTTGTGATAGTTCGGATCTCTTCTTATCATAGTTGCTAGGTTTGGATCCTTCGGTGTGAAGGCTCTTAGCAACTTCTTTGTGACCTTCTCATCATCCCAATCATTGCTTCCTAGGGCTTTGATGTCCGAGACAAGAAGTATTAGCCTATCATACATTTCCCTCACGGTCTCTCAATCCTTCATGACGAAAAGCTCAAGCTCTCCGTGAATCAAGTCGATCTTGCATCTTCTCACATGATTGGTACCCTCATGTGCCTCTTTGAGTGTATCCCAAATCACCTTGGCAATTTGGATGTTCCGGACTTTGTTTAACTCTTGAACACACAAGGATCCCGTGATTACTCTTGTTGCTTGCACGTTGCGGTGGAGGTCTTGCTCATGCTCAAGTGTGAGAGCTTCTCCTTCGGCGGGGATTGTCACACCTGCAACCACAATCTTCCAAAGAGAAGGGTGAAGCCCGTAGAGGTGCATTTGCATATCATAAGCCCATTTGGGATAGTCTTTCCCATCGAAGTGGGGAGGCTTTCCCAAATGTACGGAATACAATTTTTCGTTAGGATTGCTGCCCGTAAGTTGTCCGTAGTGGAATGGCACTTCATAGTAGCCGGAGTGGGAATGCTTTGCTTGCTCCTTCTTGATCATCTTCTTGAGGAGCTTCTTGACCATCTTCTTCGCCTTCTTCTTCTTCTTAGCTTTTCTTCTCTTCTTCGCCGCCTTCCTTGCCGCATCATCATCATCCTTGACGTCTTCATCACTTGAGTCGGAGTCGGAGTCCGAGTCGGAGTCGGATGAAGAGTCATCGAGCTTTCTCCGTTGGAACGGCTTGGGGCCTTCCCGGTGACGTCTTGGGCTGCCTTAAGCTCTTTCTCTTGAGCTTCCTTGGCGGCGATTTCTTCGGCGGATTGGTTATCTCCGCTCCCCGACATCTTGATTCCTTAGCGGTTAAGCCTAAATCAAGGGATTAGGCTCTGATACCAATTGAAAGGACCTTGTGATGCCTAGAGGGGGGTGAATAGGATCACTTCAAATTTCTGAAACAATTGCAGCAGTTAAAACTCCTGTCGGTACTACCGACGCTGTGCCGGAACTACCGAGGGGGCTCGGTACTTCCGGTACTGGGTCGGTACTACCGACAGTTCAGAGAGACTTAGGATGAAATTTGAAATGTAAATCGATTCTAGCAATTCTACTTGAAACAAGAGTTTATATTAGAAGCTAAGAATCACCTGCAACCAAAGATATGAGTTAGAATACAACCAATTTAGAGATCGGGCTCAAACAAGTTCTAGAGTTAGAGAGAAACAAAGAATTCAAGCAAGCAAAGGAGACACAAGAATTTAATCCGAAGTTCACTCCCACAAAGGAATCTACGTCTCCGTTGAGGATCCCACAAAGGGAGGGCTATCACCAAGAGCCTCTTTTCCTCACCCAATCCCCACAAAGGAAGATTGGTGCTCACTAAGAATTCTCCACCAAGGAGAGGGTAATACAAACGATCCCGGGTGCTCCACACCAAGAGGGCACTCAACGGGAGACGCCTAACCGTCTAGAAGCAAGTTTCAAGAGTAACAAACACGAATCGATGCCCGGAGATGCTTCAAGTGCTCTTGAGATGGGGAGATTCGAAGGGACTCTCAAAACTTCTCTAATCCTCACTAGGAATCACTTCTCGACCCAAGCCCTAGCTCAAAGGAATCAAATCTTGGCTCTAGGAGGGAGGGGAGAAGTGGAGTGAATGCTCAAGTGAGGGTTTGTCCCGTGGTTGGTCAGCAATGAGTGAAGGAGGAAGAAGGGGGTATTTATACTCAGCCCTGAAAACTAGCCGTTACTGTGCTCTCACGGCTTTTATCGGTACTTCCGACACGGGGTCGGAACTACCGATGGGTGCCGGAGAAACCCAACAGTGAAGCCATATCGGTATTACCGGCCCGGGGTCGGTACTACCGAGGCCCTGGCTAAAACTCGCCAGTGAGGCCTTGTCGGTACTACCGACCCATGGTCGGTACTACCGACAAAGGCTGAGAATTGAAGGAAAGAGGAGCAAATGTGTACGTGTCAACTCGGGTTCCTTCTCACTCACTTAGGTCACCTCCTTAAGCACTTTTAGCATCTCTTGGCAGTCAATTCGCATCCCCCTTTATAGTACGGTGTTTCCTATACTCAAATTCAAAAACAAAATTAAATTAAGCCTTGACTTGAGTTGAGAACGCCGAATTGGAGTTGGGGGCCTTCTTTTGGTCAAAACCATAATTTTCAATAAAGTAAATCCTGCACACATCTTATTCAACGATTAAATACAACAAATTATGTTTGTCGCCATCTCCAAAACAATTAGGAGCCAAGTTGCACTTTCAGCCCCCCGCAGCCACAACTAGTCACAGGCTACGTTGAGGCTGGACCGAAACTCCGAGAAGGTCGAGGAGGGAAGTCCCTTGGTGAAGATGTCAGCAAACTGGGAGGTGGTCGGTACATGGAGAACCCGAACGTCTCCGATGGCTACCCGGTCACGAACGAAGTGCTAGTCAATCTCCACATGCTTCGTCCACTGATGCTGAACCGGGTTGGTGGAGAGGTAGACGACGCTGACGTTGTCGCAGTAGACGAGCGGGCTCTTGGCGAGCGGGCTGTGGAGCTCAGCGTCAAGCTGGAGGGCGCAAGTCTGGGTGTTCCCGAGAAACTAGGTCGCGAGAGCAAGCCAGACCTCACGTGCGGTGGCACCCGGAGTCCGCACGATGTCCTGCAGATCTAGGGAGATGGTCCCAAAGATCCAGGACATGGCAATGCTGTCCCGGCGCTGCCACGCCAGGTCGCGAGTCTGGACCGGAGTGTCGGAGAGGACGTGGTCGTCGAGGGCGTAGCGACGGAGCGCAAGGAGAACCTGGTCTCTCCAGCGAGTGTAGGAAGTGGAGGTGGAGTCGAGGATGACGGTGACCAGGTTCTTGATGTGCGGGACCCCGACGGCCTGGAGGTGGAGGTAGGCGACCATGGGGTCGACGGCGCCACACGCAAGTCCAGCACTCGACCGTGGTAGAGCAGTGGGCGAGGCCTGCTGAGAGGAAGCGACGTGCTCCCCCTCAGAGGCGTGGAGGAAGCGCTCCGCCTCAGCAACCCGGTGAGTAAGAGCATCAGCCGCAGTGCGCTCGTGCTCCCAGGCGAGGGCAGCCACACGAACCCGCTCCTGGGCTGCGACTGCCTCAGTCTTGGCGGCCGCCAGGGCCGCAGCGAGGGCGCTGTCGGCAGTGGCGACGGTGGTGGGACGCGGCGACAGGTCCAGGAGGAAGGCGGTGGCGGAGAATGGTGCAGTCGCGGGTGGCATCGGGAAGGGCGGGACGCTAGTGCCGCCGAGCAGGAAGGCGCCACCTGCGCCTACGGCTCCAGCACCGTGGCTTGGAGACGGCCCAGCGGAGACAGGGGCGGCCGCTGAAGAGGAGTCTGGGCCACCAGTAGCCGTGCGCAGGACCAGGGCAGCTGCGCCGGTGTCCAGGCCCCCTGTGCCGGCGCGCGCCCCCAAGACGCGGAGGGCGGCAGCCAGGGCATCAGGGCCGCCCGCGGTAACCCCGGCCGCCGTGGCAGGGTGGATGCCGTAGGTGGCAGCCAGAGCATGGAGGCCGACCGCGGCGGCGTCCTGGGTGGCCAGGCCTCCGGCGGAGAGGCCGTAGGCCGCAGCCCGGGCGTCGAGACCGGTCGCGGCAGCGTCCTGGGCGGCCAGGCCACCGGCGCCCGCTCCCCACTGCGCGGCACGGAGGGCGGCGGCTGAATCGACGGGGGAGATGGTGGGGGCGGCGGCAGAATCGACGATCCCGTCCTGGGCGGCCGGGTCGCTGGCGCCCGCGCCCAGCTGCGCGGCGCGGAGACCGACCGCCTGGGCCGCCGGGTCGCCGATGCCTGCTCCCAGCTGCGCGGCGCGGAGGCCCGCCACAACGGTCTCCTGGGTCGTGGAATCCTCGGCGCCTGCGCTCTGCTGCACTGCGGGAAGGACGCCTGCGGGTGCGTCGGCGGTGAGGGCAGAGGGAGGCACCGACGGAGCAGAGAGGGGCGGCGGAGGGTGCTGGGCGACGAGCCCGTGCGCCATCACGCCAGAGGAGGTGCCGCCGGCCACAATGGAGGCATAGGAGGGTGGAGGGAGGCGGCGGCCAGCCAGCCATGGAGGAGGCGACGGCTGCTGCTCAGGGAAGAAGGAGAGGAGAGGAAACCCTAGCTGATACCATGTAGGGAATAATGATTCCTGTGTCTCCCTCCAACCCTAGAAGGGTGGGTATATAGTCAGTGTTACATGAGCCTCTATATGAGCTGTACACTGGCCATATGGGCCACACTCACATATATACACATGTACACTAACATTTATGACTATTCAAAGTACATTTCATCCATGATCAACACAATTTCTTTTATGCCACATTCCATGAGCCATATGAAGGTTGAACATTTTAATGGATGGAATGAGAAAGGGTGAATCATAATCATCAAAACTCAACATGGAAGAAAATATAGTTATGTTTATCGTAATGAATAAATACCCACAAAGTGGAGGAGCCATTCACACACATACTGAGCAATATTTAGCAGAGATACACAAAACACAACTAGACAAAATTCTACGGAGGGTCAAAATTGTCATGAACTGATGAGGATGACTTGTCACATGGCTGTGACCCATTCGATTCTCCTTTGACACATCTCAATAGAAGGATCTGTTCAGAAGACAGCCAAGGGGAACTTGTGTTATAACTTAAACAAAAGCAAGTTCACAATAAAGTTGCACCAGTATAAATTTTAAACTGCATTAATTTAACAAATAATATAAGTTGATCTTCCCTTTTTTTCCAAAATATAAAAATTGCCAGCCTAACAGGATGTGCTATGGATTTATAATTTTTGCAGCCTTCAAAAAAACATGTCCAAAGTGATATTTTTTTTATCTTTTGGTGCATGACATGCATACCTTCTCTAACATCTAAAGCTCTCAATCACTATGTTTTTTCTAAAGAATGATCCAGTAATTATTTCAAAGAATCACTAATTTTGCTCAGCCATCTTGTATAGTCTCCAGTAGTATCAAGATCACACTGCAGAAGAATATTCGTAAGAATACTAACGTTAGCACTTGGTACTTTTTAACAGAGCACACCACAAAGACTGAGATAAGGTACATAAGATGAACACTAAATATAGTTCTTTGATGGGAATAAATACTTACATCTTCTGTTATTCCAAGATGATCAAGTAAAATTCTTACACCACCACCCTTTGAAGCACTGAGTGGGACAATATCAATCATATTTGGCTGCATTTTGAGCACACATGCTTTCCCTTCAGTCAGTTCTGAACAATGCTGCCTCAGGACAGACGAATCCTCTTCAGCACTGTCAAAGAGTAGCAACTTCTGCAAGTACAAGTAAATAGGTGTAAGTCCGCTGGAAGTCAAACTGATCTTATATCTATATATCTCATTTACTGAAGATATACAGAGTGCTGTTCAACAGTGCTTTTTCCCATCAACTCCATTTTTAAGATATTTGTTGAAGAATGTTTGTGAGTTAGGACACATCATTATTCTACTCCATTTTTTTCACCTGTTTATATAGAGAAGAGGACAGTTTTATCGATTAAAGTGGTTAATACTGATCCTAATAAGTTGGTACTAAGAGGCATAACTCAAACTTGCAAACCCAACTGCTAATTCTGCTTCTTCAAGATTTTGCTAAGCAGAGCGGTCTTCGTGCTCCTGCTAGTGCCTTTGGATGATCTAATAAATATATAAATATGAAACAACAATTTGGACTATTTCAGATCAGCTAGCACGTTATAAGCTTATGATATCAAGTGCTGTAGATTTGCTACTTGGAACATTGCCCCGAAAAATGAAAAACAATTGCTTGAAAACATTATAGTAACTGTATAAAACAATGCTTCAAAATGAAAGTGTATAAGACAAACCTGAATAGATGAATATTCCAGAAGGTCCTCAATAGAATGCATCACTTTCACCTGATATGAAATTCAAATTTGCCTCAACTGCCTAAAGCCTGCTATTAAAGAACAGAAGTCTGTCTAGCAAATATCTACAGATCATACCTTGTTCTCATGATGCACAGTGTGCAGCAAGTTAACAAATGGATGTTCAAACAAGGTCAGACATTGTTCCTTGCAGTATGCAACAACAGGAATTTTATGCTTTAAGGAGTACATAAATGCCTGCAAATGGAAAACATGGAATTTTTAGATAGCACAAGCGATGATTTTTTTAATTTCTAAATGAGTTTTCCTAGTGAACAATGCTTAAAGGAGACATAGAATTGTTAATAGAGGCCATAAAAAGACAGCAGTAAAAGGAGTTCATACTCAAGCGGTATGCATTTCATGCCCATCATACAAAAACAATACCAAATAACAGAAAATGCTCAAATTAATCTAAACAATAGTTCTTCCTAATAAAGGAATAGTGGGCACAGAATTAAAAGTTCAACAGTAATAGCATAGAATAAAAAACTTCAAAAGTATGGCTGCTACTAAAAATTAATTCACTGACATGATTACTAGTAACTACCTCCTTGCAGATATCTACATCTAATTCTGCTTTATAAACTTCTTGGCCATGCCTTCCATTGACAAGTGAACCCTGAACCAAATGTAGCAGAAATATAATCATTTGGGGACAAGTGTTACTTTAGAAAAGATCATAAGCCATGATAGCAATAATTTATTTAGATAAACAAGGAAAAATAATTGGGATAGCTCAACAGTTGATGCCCTTCTACATTACCCTTACATATGCATCAGGAAACGTTTTTTCATTTGTATGCAGCTGATGGAATATACAACAACAACAACAACTTAGCCTTTTGTCCCAAGCGAGTTGGGGTAGGCTAGATATGAAACCCACAAAAAATAAGGATAGGGGACATAAAAAAGCACAAAACAGAAAAAGAAAAGAAAAAAGAAAAGAAAGTAGGCAGAAATAACTGACATTACAGAAATAACTGACATGAACCAGGCAGAAGTTAATGAAGTTCATATTTCAAAATCTAAGCATTTAACCATGTCCACCATTTGTGCAACAAAGTAAGATTTCATTGCATCCCATGTAACTTTGTGTAATACCATGGCCCAATATACTATAGTAGGATGTTGTCACCCCATGTGGCCCATATGTGTTTGTAGTTAGTGGGCTTAGTACCACATTGGAAGAGTCAGGGAGGTAAGGGCCGGCGCTTATAATCTTTGTTGCTCTAAACATAGCACCCCGGGTTAAGCCTTTTACATGAAACGAGGACAAAAGTATAAGGGAGGAACTTGTGCATGAAGGTCCATTCAACGTTGGAGCTGGGACATGAACCGTTTCTTTTGTAAGGGAATAATCAGATGTCACGTAAACAGTGTGTGGTCAAGGTAATTGACTAAATTGTTAAGGAAATGCATCTGGCTATGCTAAACCAGTGAACCACACATGAATAGTTTGACCTCTGTTTTTTTTCTCGAACACGCATGAGAGCTGCATATCTTTATACTAATAAAAGGCCAATTACAGAAACACCATCTCACCTTGGACCACAGTGAGATGTGTGAGGTCTAAACTTACAAAGAATCTTACGGCTTAAGCAAGAAAAAGGACCTGACCTAGGCTACCTAAGCCACACTCTAGACTAATTTGACCTTTGTGACATTGATTGAAACTGTGAAAGGAAATATGACCTGGGGGAACAAATTATTTAATGTTACAGGCATCTTCACAACTACATCACAAAAATAAACAAGGCAAGGGAACAAAACTTTGACAACAAATCTACATAAATCTAGAATTCTTATTCAAGTGGAATCAAACAGAATGTACCTGTAAAAATACACCAGGTGATGTCTCTGATACAAAATCACCTTTATCATGGAAATCAAGAAGCTTGAAGGTTCTAATGATGGAAGCCCGGCTCTAGTTTAAGAAAAAAAAATATCAAGAACTCATAAGAAAAGTAATATGGGATGACAAGAAAAAATAAAGTCAACTGCTGACGGTTAGCCACATGCTTTACTTCTGAATTTATCACATGATATTATATTTCTTCTAACAGATGTTGGACAGCTGACCGCCTCACTAGAAGAAATTTGCCACATCCAGAATGCTGCCCACTGTGTGACCAAACTGAGGAAACAATAGACCATTTACTGGTCTCTTGTGTCTTCACCCGACAAGCTTGGTTCAGGATATTACAGAAATTGGGCCTGCAGGCCCTAACTCCTGAGGTGGAAACTGTTTCTTTTGATGAATGGTGGGAGACAACAAGCAATAGTGTTGAAGGACAGGTTCAAAAGGGTCTGAATTCCATCATCATTCTTGGTGCTTGGTCTATATGGAATCACCGAAATCGTTGTGTCTTTGATGGGATCTCTCCAAACTTAAGTGTTGTTCTATCAGCTGTAGAGGAGGAGATGCGCTTATGGAGTTGGGCTGGAGCTAGAGGAGTCTCTCATCTCCTCGCTCGGGCACCTTGTTGATCTAGCTTTGGACTAGTTAGGGTCAGGCCTTTCCTAATACTTTTCACAGGTGATTAGGCTCCTTTTTGTAAGGCATGGTTTTTTTGTCCAGGTTTTCCCCAGAATAAAACCTGGCTGTACCCTGGGTTTCTAAAACCCTTTTTTCTTCTTAATATATTGATACGCAGCTCTCCTGCGTGTTTGAGAAAAAATTATATTTCTTCTTTTTGAACTTCACTTTAAAACAATGTCAGCAACTAATGTGCAATTTAAATTTTCCTTTGCCAGGATTACATATTTACCGAAAAATAAAGGAGAACTTTCTAAAAGTGTTTCACAGACTTCCTCAATTAATAAGCATATGTAACTAGCCTATAGACAATCGAAGAGAACTAGCATGCAATTGAGGTAATAAGATCAACTTAAAAATCTAAACATCCTTTTGTGGTAAGTATCATCATTAATGAAAACTTTCCAGAGTGTTCCATGTACTCTTTTCTGGTTTTGAAAAGCTGGCGTATGATTGGTAGTATTAAAACTTGTTTAACACTAGCCTCTACTTCAGATCAGTGTCATTGAGATTCAGATGTACAAATACAATAAATGCGTAGAACCGACCTTTCCAGTAACCATAATAACATTTACTCCTGTCACAATTGCCTCTCTCAATGATTCTATTGATTCTTCATGCAGGCTCCCATCATAATCCACAAGAGTACCTTGACAATTTTCCATAGTTACATGCTAGAACTTGGCAAAATCCAATAAAATCCAACTACTTTTAGTCACTCAATCAACTCACCATCTATATCACAAATTATATGGCTTAACTTGGTCCGATTTTCCTCTCTTACGCTCGCTTTCTCTATATTGTTATTGGCCTCTGTACACAACAGTTCAATCCATGGGTAGTCCAGTGATGAGAAATTGTTTGAAGTTCATTTTTTTCTTTCTAGATAGAAAGAATAAATGGTTAAATTGTGCAAAGGTAACTTATACCAACAGAATTTTGCAAATGTTCCATATAAGTAGCAGTGTCATATGCACTCTTAATTAATCCCTTTCCTTTCCACTCAAGAGTATTTAATATATGTTCTTCTTCCCTCTCCATCTCTACTTCAGCCTCTTCACTGAGTTCATGATCAAAGCCCAATAAATGCAACAATCCATGCACCTGTTGAATTAAGTTGGTTAGTATAACTAACATGCAAGCTGTTCCAATGTTCACAACCACATACATATTGCTTCACAAATTGCAGCAGTACTAGAAATTTACATTAGAAGAATAGAAGTAACCCCTTAAGCATAGAGGCATTCAAGCTATCAATAAGCAATGGCAGATGGAAATGATCAGTTGAGCATTTGTGCAGTACAACTCATTGAAAATTGTAGTCTCTACTTTTTCCGCACAGCTTTTAAATTTCAAACAGTGTTTTCCTTGAAATAGTACTACTATGAAGTATAGGCAAAGCTATTTAGCTATTTATACGGCCTTTAATACGAGGGTTGAAAGTTCAGTATGATGTCAAAATCACAATATCAATAAATCTAACAAGAACTACACAGCAATTGAATTATTCATGCAACCGGAGAAGTTGCAGTTAGATAATAGGAAATGAACATAGATAAAGCACAACAGTTGAACAGTACCAAAACGTTGAAATACCAGTAGCAATGAGAAAAAAATGGACCAACCATGAGAATTCTTATTTCATCAAGAAGTGTGTGACCTCGTTCTTCAGCTTGCCGCTTTGCTGTTTCAACAGAAATTACTATGTCACCCAACTGCAGCTGTTGGAGGAAAATAAAACATGTAAAGGAAAAGGTCAAACAACAAGCATCCAAAACAAAATAGACTGATTCAGTAGGATTCCATACAATGGGAATATCAAGCCCTGGGATATGCTGCGACATTGACAGAACATCAGTAGTGCGATCCTCATCCCTCCATTCCTTATTCAGCTTCCTGATGAAGATATCATCACAAAGCAGCAGAGAGACCTCAACGCTATCGTACTTGTTCAAGTTGCATATAGAAGGATCTCTGGTCTTGTACTCTAAGCCTTCAAGATCGTCAAAGGCTACCTTCGCCGCCTTCCCAACATCAGTTTGGAGTGCTTCTGCAATGCTCTGCGCCAATGAAGAACACATGTAATGCCAATTTAACATTTCACAAAAATGTAACGGGAAATTTTCAGGAAATATGCAAAGCTTCTCATCCGCTCAAAGCTGTGGAACTAGGGCGCCTAAGCAATACCATAATTTCAGGGTCGTCGGGGAGGTCCTCCTCGATGCCAATTTGCACAATGAGCTCGCCGGGGCCCTTCCGCGTCGGCTTTCTCGCCCTCCTCCGCCTCAGCAACATCGGCGGCGGCGGCGAGCGCCTTCGCCTGAAGCTCGACACGGAGTATTGCCGCGAAGCGGCGGCGACGAACGGGAGAAGCGCAGGACCATGGGGAGGGGAAAAGGGAGGCGGGGAGCGGAGAGGGAGAAGCCGCCGCGGAGCGGGGCGGAGGCTGGAGGTGGCCGGGGAAGGGAGAAGGTGGTGGGATGCGAGTGCGCGGGAGAGGAGGTGATGGAGGCGCGCCATCGGGAGCGGCGTGGTATGGTGCGAAGGCGTCTAGAAGGTTCCAGAAACCTTGGCCCGAGGATGAGATGAGGAGAAGCTGCTGGAGGTCACAGCAACGATGGTACGGATATTATCCGTCCGACCGACCGAAAGGTTCAGATACTCAAACGATAAGACCGTATTCGAATCCGGACATTTAATATCAGTAACTATCCGTACCGCATTAGTATCCGGAAATTCAAAGTTGAATTTCTATGATCCAAATATGATGAATATCGCTATTCGACAAAAAATATATTGTCCGTATCCGTATTCGATCCGAGAATTCAGTCCGAGAAAGAAAAACTATCTGTATCTGTATCCGCAGTATCCGTCCGTATCCGATCCGTTTTCATCCCTAATCGAGGGGGATAGGGTTTAACCGTTTGACTCGAGCTCAACTATCTTAACAGAACCTCACTGACATGTGGTCCCAGTGTTAGGCGGAAACAATCTGGGCCCGCATGTCAGTGAAATCTGTAAGCTCGAGGCCTTCGGGTTCAGGCGCCCCCAAACCGCCGGCGCCGCACCGCTGTTGGAATAATCTTGACATGTTTGCGTTCGTCGTGTGTGTGCGTGCGTTTAGATTGAGTCTGTTAGCCTATTGGTTGCATCGTGTGTGCGTGCGGTTAGGTAAGTTTGTTTGTTAGCTTGTGTCGGTTTGATGGAGTTAGACATCAGGCGATGGGCTTGTGCGGCAAGTCCGTTGTGCAGCGAGGACGGAGTCGTTTGGCGTGCGTGTGTGGCACGAGGATTGGGCGAGTCGTGCGCGGAGTTGGAGCTGGCGCATGCGGCGGCGTTCCGGATCGTGCGGATCACAGCTTGAAGACCGGGAGAATGGAGTTCGTGCTCTAGGCGTGTGTGCGTTCCCAGGTCCATAAAAGGCCATTGTACTCTCCGGTGTTGGTGTTCGAATCCTTTGATGGAATAGGAAGCCAAGATACAGGCCGTTCGGCGGCCGCGGCGTTCGTCGCCGGAAAACACTGTTCTTCTTCCTCCTTGCGTCTGTGCGTGAGCGTGAGTGTTCAAAGGGCTAGTTCCAACAATTGGTATCAGAGCAAGGTTCGGTCATCATGGGATTCGTTCCCGTCGCCGGAGGCGTGCTGGTGGCTGCCAGCAGCGTGATGGCGTTGAGTGGTGGCGGAGCGGCGAGGTCGCCAGCCGTGTGTCGGCATGTGCGTGGTCGCCAATGGTGGCGCTATGGCGGTGGATCGTGTGTCGATCCTGCCTAGCGTGATGTGTTCAGCGGCGTGTGTCGCCGGAGCCGTAAACGACGGCGTGTGTCGCCAGTGTCAACGGAGCTCGGCGTGTGTGCGCTGAGGAAGCAGTCGTGTGGTGCCGGCAGAGAAGGAGCTCGGCGTGTGGCGCCGAGGAAGAAGAAGGTTGTGACGTTCGGGCGTGTATGTGCGTGTGTCCCGTCTGTAGGATCGACGGCGCGTGAGTTCGTGCTTGCGTTCGAGTTCGTCGTGTCAACGGATGAGCATGAGCTTATGGTGGTGTCATGCGTGAGTGTGTGCTCGAGACGGAGGGCGTGCGTGTGGCCGCGCGCTTGGGTCAGTGGCAACTGTGCGCCCTGTGTAGTGAGCTCGTGTAAACCTGTGTGAGTCTGCTGGTGTGGTGGCGACCGTGGCGTCGACGATGGTGGGAGCAGCGGCATCAACTCCGGCGCCGGCAAGCGTGTGGCGGCATTCGTGCAGAGTTGGGGCATGCAGAGGTGGCTGACAATACAGGCAACGGCAAGTCAAGATTAGGGGGAATTTGTTGGAATAATCTTGACATGTTTGCGTTTGTCGTGTGTGTGCGTGCGTTTAGATTGAGTCTGTTAGCCTATTGGTTGCATCGTGTATGTGTGCGGTTAGGCTAAGTTTGTTTGTTAGCTTGTGTCGGTTTAATGGAGTTAGACATCAGGCGATGGGCTTGTGCGGCAAGTCCGTTGTGCAGCGAGGACGGAGTCGTTTGGCGTGCGTGTGTGGCACGAGGATTGGGCGAGTCGTGCGCGGAGTTGGAGCTGGCGCATGCGGCGGCGTTCCGGATCGTGCGGATCACAGCTTGAAGACCGGGAGAATGGAGTTCGTGCTCTAGGCGTGTGTGCGTTCCCAGGTCCATAAAAGGCCATTGTACTCTCCGGTGTTGGTGTTCGAATCCTTTGATGGAATAGGATGCCAAGATACAGGCCGTTCGGCGGCCGCGGCGTTCGTCGTCGGAAAACACTGTTCTTCTTCCTCCTTGCGTCTGTGCGTGAGCGTGAGTGTTCAAAGGGCTGGTTCCAACAACCGCGTGCCCAGCCCGCATCCACGCCGGCCCAAATGCCCCGCCGCCTCGCGACGACCTACTCCGGCCGCATCGCCGCCGCGACGCCGTCCCCCTCGGGCCCCTCCCTCACCGTCACCGTCTCCCCGAAGCCGCCCCCCGCCGCGGTCGACCCGCGCGGCTACTCGCTCCCGCGCCGCCACCTCGTGTGCGCCGTCGCCCGCATCCTCCGCTCCCCAGCCTCCCCCTCCCCGCTGCTCGACCTCACCGACTACCTCGGCTCCCACAGTCTCACCCTCACCACCGACGAGGCCTCCGAGGTCATCAAGGCGCTCGCCCCCGACACCGCCCTCGCGCTCGGCTTCTTCCGCTTCGCCGCCACCTCCCTCCCGGGCTTCCGGCACGATGCCTTCTCCTACAACCGCATCCTGGCCCTCCTCCACCGCACCCGCGCCAACCCCGCCGAGGCCGTGCGGCTTGTCGCGGAGATGGAGCGGGACGGCGTGCCCGGCAACATCTCCACCGTGAATTTGATGGTGGGGATGGGCGTGGAGGTGGAGAGCTGCCTGGAGCTGGCGAAGAAGTGGGGGCTCAGGCTGAACGGGTACACCTACAAAGTCGTAGTGCAGGCGCACCTGAGGAGCAGGGAGGTGTGGAAGGGGTTCGAGATGTATGAGAAGATGCGGAGGAAGGGCTACAAGCTGGACATCTTTGCATATAACATGCTGCTTGATGCGCTTGCCAAGGCTGCAATGGTATGATAATAAGCACAATCACATATATTCACTATTGAGCGATGTTCTGTCATACTTCGCTAACTTAGGAGGTAGGAGTCGTTGGGTGAAAAATGTTTTTTTGTATGTTTAGCTTGGATCATTTGACCATAGCATTTAGGAATCACGAGTACGAGACCCAAATATTTCTGTCAGATGAAATTTGTGAAATTTATACTGTAAAGAGTATGTTAAGATGGAGTTCCACTGTCTGTGGTTCTGGGTGGTTGGTACAGCAGGTTATATTGTGGATTCCAGCCATTCTTGTGGCCGGAGATGCCATTAGTGCTGGACATAGTTTTGTTTGGGGTAGCTTCAACTTTTGCAAAAGTGATTCCTGAGAAAGCTCACCTAGCTGTTCCAAGGCACTTGCATATCTGGAAGAATTCAAACTACTTGTGGAAATCTTGGTTTGCTACAATTTTTTTACCCTTTCCACTTATTTTTTAATGCTAGTGTATTGCTGTATGTAAAAAATAATTAGATGTCCCTGATGTGTTTGAGCTACTGGTGTGGGATGCAACATTCCAGCCTGCTGAGTGCCTTTGCTGCTATACTCATCCTGTGCTGCACCCTCCCCTCTCACCCTCTGCCCTGTGCTAGTATTGTTCAGCTCCGCCATGGGGGTTCATGGCTCCTAGGAGTGGGCCTTCGGTTTGTACTGACAATTCGGTTTTGTTTGTTTGGTATTTAAAATTTTGAATGTGTGAAACGATTTTGGCTCTGGTGATCCTCTTCCATAAAAAATGCACACATATTAAATCATGAAGGTGATTAATTAATTTCAATTGATTTTGCATTGGTTATGTTTGAGCCTCATCCTACCTGTGCGTAAGCCCGGGGCCGCACTATGCCGCAATTGTGCACTTGCCTGGCTGCCGGATCCTCGGTTGCACTGTTGCTGCCCTCTAGCTTAGGCCACTGCTGCCCAACGGTTGTCCAGTGGCTGCTTGCCCCGCTCCACCGCTGCTCGACACCTTACCACGGCCGCCCGCTGGCACCACCACAACTATGCACCTCCCCATTGCCCTGCTGTGCCTGTGCAGCTGTGCCTCGTGCGTTTGCTCGCTAACCACAGGAAGGCTAGTGGAGACTATGCAGAGCTGGAGCATGTGAGCAGCTGAGCGCACAAGAGTTGGGAGGGATGTTGATTGAATTGAGGATGGATATCCTTGTGTCGCACTGCTCATGTAGCCAAATTAGACCTTCCTTGGACTGGTGGAGGTGGACACGCTTAGTGGAGTATTGGGGATGATGATGATGATGGATGACTAGGAAAAGTGGAAGGGTAAGGGCACAGGAAGAGGGAGTAGGATGTTGTTTAGATAAGAACAAAGATAATTACAAGTTTATCTGCTTCTTGGGTATGTGCCATTGTTAGATATTGCAAGTGTCGCATGTCGTGGTTGCCAGCAGTAAGGACTAGGATGTGAGTAATGCAGACGAGCTCTCACCGAATAGATTTTTCGTGGTCGCTGACGAGATCACCCGGACACGAGAAGAAATCACTGAGAGTCTTTGCTGAGGAAGAGCAGGAAGGGGATCAGGATTTCAATCAATTTGTTCGAACCATCCCTCAGTACACGGTGCTGCCTTTTATGGCTTCGCATACGCTTACAGGTGGGCCATGGGCCAACTTGCTTTGGTGGGCTAACACAGGTGTACCATGAGTCATCATTTTAGTTCTTTTGCAGCAGTAAAGCTTTATTTTTGAAAACCCTGAATTTCCACAAAAGTTTTGATCTTACTGCATATTATCAATTAACAAGTAGAAAATATGTTCAAGCAGGTTGACCAAGCTTACCAAGTCTTTGAAGATATGAAACATAACAACTGTGAGCCGGATGCATACACATACACTATACTAATTAGAATGTCTGGAAAGGCCGGGAAGACTACTAAATTTCTCTTATTTTTGGAGCAAATGGTGTCCAAAGGATGTGTTCTTAACCTGATTGCTTTTAATACTGTTATGGAGGCTCTTGGTAAGAACAAGATGGTTGACAAGATGATTTTTGTGCTTTCTAAAATGATTGAGAGTGCCTGCCAGCCAAGTGAATTTACATATAGGGTTATCTTGGATTCTTTAGCAACAGGAGGACAACTACACAGGCTGAATGAGGTTCTAGATATCTGTAGTGGACATTTGGACAGGTCGATTTATTCTTATTTGGTCAAGTCACTCTGCAAATCTGGGCATGCAAGTGAGGCTCATAATGTATTCTGTCGTATGTGGAGTTCCCATGAAAAAGGAGACCGGGATGCTTTTGTATCAATGCTTGAGGTATTATGCAATGCAGAAAAAACAGCAGAGGCTATTGATCTACTACATATGATGCCTGAAAAGGAGATTGCTACAGATGTTGAAATGTACAATATGGTCTTTTCGGCTCTTGGGAAGCTGAAGCAGGTGTCTTTCATAAGCAATCTCTATGGTAAGATGAAAACAAATGGTGTTGTTCCTGATGTTTTCACATACAATATTATGATCTCAAGTTTTGGTAGGGTTGGTTTAGTTGATAAGGCACGTGAACTTTTTGAAGAAATGGAGGCTAGCAGCTGTAAGCCTGATGTCATTACCTACAATTCTTTTATAAACTGCCTTGGGAAAAATGGAGATCTGGATGAAGCCCACATGCTTTTCAAAGAGATGCAAGAGAAAGGATATGATCCTGATGTCTTTACTTACAGCATATTAATTGAGTGCTTCGGGAAATCCAATAAGGTTGATATGGCATGCAGCTTATTTGATGAGATGATTGCTGAGGGATGTGTTCCTAATATCGTAACCTATAACATTTTACTAGACTGTTTGGAGAGACGTGGGAAGACAACAGAAGCTCATAAAATTTATGAAACTCTTAAGCAACAGGGGTTGACTCCTGACTCAATAACTTACTCAATACTTGAGCGATTGGAAGCTAGATCTCAACAAAGATCAAGAATACGTAAGCCAAGTCGGGTTACAGGTTGGGTTGTTAGTCCAGTGTGATGACCTACCCTGGTTCTTTCGGTTGCATACCTCCTGTGAGATGGAGCTGAGGATCATGATCTGTATGTAATGTTGCACGTGTATTGCAGTTCAATGATGTCTCCAGATGATTACTCAATCACCGTGAAACAAACTACTGTCCTGACTCATCAGAATGATAAATTAAGTATCAAGACTATTGCTTACCTGCTGATATCTGAGTTCTGAACAGTGAACAATTTGTTGACGATGAACATTTTGAGAAGAGGTAAGAACATTTATACTTGTATCAGAAGATTATTCTAAAGATGATAGAACCTATCGTGTAAAACTACGAGTTAGTATCTACATTCGTAGTTATAGCCTGACCGGGCCAACAGTTCAGCTGGAAAACAGACTGATATCCAGCCTGTTCTGGTGTAGCTTTTGGATCATTTTTGTGCATCCAAAAACCTAAAGTGTTGGCCACAGATGCAAGGACATGTGCACTGCTGGAGGAAATTCTGAAGCAGACAAGGTGTCATTCATTTTTTCTCTTTTGTGCGCCATCACTGTAGCCTGGGTGGTTCCTTTTGTTTTGTGTATGTATGTGGGAGAATGCCTGAGCTGTTCCTGTTCAAATGAAACATAACTTTCTCCTTAAATCTACCAATAATGAGCTTTACTGCATAGTTAAGCAGTGTTTCATATGCTTTCATATGATATGATCTAAAGTTGGGTGTTATGAGAAATGGCTTTGCCAATCAGGGTACCACTTGTTTAACTACCCAGCATGGCAGTACCAAGTCATGTGATGAGGTGCCTCTGTCTAGGTTGCCACTGATATGGTAGTATGTAGTAATCAAATCATATTCCTTTGAAAGTGATTTCAGTTTGCAAAACAATCTGTGGAGCTTCTATTTCATTGTCAAGTTTGAGTTGTGAGAAGAATTTTCCATTGCAATAGGATAAGATATTTATGAAATTTCTGTGGATATGATTTGTGGCTGTCAACATTTTGAATGAAAGAACATAGGAATACCAGAGCATGCTTCAAGCTGTTAACAATCCTGACATCTGTCATCATGTGATGTGTGAATATTTGTTATTTTATTTTAACCAATGCCTATTCTTAACTTAAAACCAGCACATTTTGTATCCCTACAGGAAGTTTAATAAGTAGTTGTTCACACCTTAAAATTCAAATTTTGTTTTCTATTTGTAAACTTTCTTGTATTATTCTCATGATATAGTAGTTACTAGTTACCATATATAAGGTTCAATGGTTAACTGTAACTAGTACTTTGTACTTGAAGAGCCTTCAGTACTAAATGGATCTGCTGATTCATGGTGAGGTCCCTTAAGTTCACTTGAGATATCAGGAAGAGTGGAAGACTCAAACTATGTTTCTTGCTGGCCACAAATGGTGGCCACACTCCGGAATCTTTATTTTTCACATTTGTTACACCGGTGGCATAGCTTTAGCTTTAATTGAGGGATTCAGGAAGATGTATGGCTAAATATTATCATCTACTAGCAAAATATTTATGGGTACAGAACTACAGATGCCTTACCACAGTTTTTTATTGTCATCTGTACATTGCTGACCAGGTGTTTTAACCCATTCTATCCATATATTATATTGGTAAGAAATGTCCTGATTAATGGAAGAATGACTATCATAGCTCATCTCCATGTCATTTCTCTTCTCTAGGGGCTAAACTTGCGTTATTTTTCTTGTGTCCATCAATCCTTCTTTTTATCATTACTAATCTAATCTGAAATTGAGGTTAGATAATTAAATGAAGTTGTGATTTTTTTTGTTGAAAACAAGAGTGATTTTGCTTGCTATTCATGGTTTACTTGGCTACTAGATGGAGTGACTGGACCAAATGCGGAGACATACAAAGACAAGTGTAAGGACTCCAGTGTACTTTACTCTTATGTCTTTAGAATATAAAACTGGAATAAACTAACGTGGTTGCATCTTCTTCCATCACATAGGTAATGACATTTTGTGGGAAATATGCTTATGAAAGGGTACACCTTGAATATTTTCAAACCTCAACACTGTACTAGGAAAGTGAATACTGAATACATGTTGGAATATGTGTGGTATTTATCCTTTTCCAGAAACTGACTTGAACCAATCATAAATCCTTTTTGCTCCTAATTGAATAGTGGGTGATCGCAAACCAAGCCTTCAAATTGCTTCACATGCTTCTCACCTTTTGGAAGAGTATATAAGCACTAGTTGATGGATAAACTAACATGCTGAAGCTCCAAGCTTCCGTTATCCACATGCTTAAGGAACATGTATAAATTCTGCATCCATATATCATTCTAAGTTGCAACTGTATTTTGTGGTCACAAATCCTCTAATTTGTTGCTAGCTAGGTTGTGGTGGAAGAATCCCACCAAATGAGCTGCCACTGCCAGGCAGTCATACTCGCACCTGCCAAATTACTGCATTGTATAAACTTGTCTTCCTTTTATTCTCAATCCAAGACATTGAACTACATTCTGGTATAGATGTGTATCCTGGTTTTGCAGAATCTGGATGTATCAAGTTTTGAATGTTGAACTAAATGTTCAGCATTATAATAGATTAATAATAGATATTGATAGAAAGGGTCAAATGGGTCAAATGTGAATTTGTAGTTATGAATTTTATTTCGAAAAATTAAGTTGGGTATGGTGTTCAAAATTCAGATTGATGTTTAACACTTCTACTAATGCTAAAATTTAATATTTGGAAGACTATTTTTCAGTGTCAAATTGAGTTGAACTTTACATCTGTTGCATGCTCTATTATGACTATCATAAGTTAACAATACTAGATTGGAACCATCATTCAAAGAATGTAAATATTCAGCCATTTTGCAATTTTTTATTTCTACAGCTTGCATCTGATGTTTACACTTCCGATACTTTTAAATGTAATTCTTAATTTTTACCCTTGGAAATTATACTCCTATTTATTTAAAATTGTTTGGAATTTATGCATTATAGTTGTGTATTACTTTAGAATTGCATTGTCTTCATTTGAGATCAAATAAGAGCTTTAGTTTAGAAAGTTGGGAATAATTCAATTTAGCAGGCCAATATGCTGTATTTTTGGGCAGTCCTTCATAACAAGACTACGTCCTGGTTCATAAACTATAGATGCCTTTTTCTTGTTTTCTGAAATAAAATATTGCAGAGCCCATTAAAAAATAAAGATGCCTTATCAAAATATTCTGTGACTGACTCGAGTCTTCCCTGTTCTATTTAAGAGGCATAGGCACCAATTGTTTTGGACTTCAAGTTTGATGGATGATAAAACAATGGCATTTTGCTGTGCACTCCTTAACATATTTGAGGTGCTGCCTTTCTTTGGTTTTGCCAAAGATTTCAGATGCAAAATAAGTTGATTTTGGCATGCCTGTTGGGGGCGGGGATAGGGATTTTGTTGAAGATACTGAAAGATGAAGGTGATCTAGTTCCAATAGCAATAAAGGCAAGTGGATCTTACAAACTCTTGCTGGGGAAAAGCCTCTCTTAACACTAGAAGTGTTCACTTTCTACTCTAAGCTTGCAAATACAAGTTCAAATCGTCACATATATAGATTTTGTTTCTAAGTTCAAAATTATGTAATTATATTGCTAATTAACCAAGTAATAATCAAATTTGTAATAACATTTCAAATATATTTATTTTCATACATTCATTACAAAATGAACGTTAGATACTATGCTCCCACCCTCTAAAGATGCATGGCCTGAGTTTAACCCATAGGGGCTTTATTGTGTGAAGAATTTTTTTGTGTGCTGTTGCTATTACTATTAGCTTACTGTGGTATCCCTGGATTCTAAAAGAATTTCAGTACGTTTTTATGCTGGTTTTGGTAATTTATTAAGGCTCCAGAAACTTGGTAGCAAATTATTTGCAACGGATCTAGGAACATTTTGCGCAATAGATTGTTCAAAAAAACACACTGCATTTCAGTTATTTTGTGCCGATTTATGTAATTTATGAAGGTTTGGCAAGCTTGGCAGCAAATTATCTGGCACAGCTCTGCTTTTTTTTTTTTGGTGCGATGGATTGTTTGCAAAACTATGAAGTATGGTGATTTTCTGTCACTATAAGCTTTTGCAATGGGTTCTATGGTCCAGTTTCTATCACGTTTTATAAACTGTGGCAAATAGGATTTACAAACCCTTGTGGTGCGTTCCTAGGGTTGAGTAGGGATGCAACGGATCGGTTTGAATGAGAAACTCCATGGTGATAGGACCAGGTGCATGCCAATTAGCGAGGTGCCCAACAGCTGCTATATTTTCAAGCATGTTGGAAAGACTGTTATTCAAGGGTGGTTCCTAATATAAGGCATTCAAGGAAAAGTGACTCCCAGATGGGTTTACTTATGCACACTGAATGTGCGCATTCAACCATGATATCAGTGTAACATCCCGCAATTTTATTACAGAATGTTAATTATAAAAATGAGGATTTAAAATTTTCGGTGAATTATTTGAGTGCTTGATAATTTAATTAAGAATGTCTTCTATTTTCTCTCCTAAATTCCTAAATTTATTTTTGAGCTAATTAAAAATTTCTAGGAAATATAAAATGCTAGTGTGAGAACTTTGGAGTTTATTTGGCTTTTATTTGGATCTTATTTGTGTGAGGATCAAATTTGAATTCTAAATTCAAATTTGAATCTAAATAGTTTAAGGAAAAGGAGTTAAGGAAATAGAAAAAGGGATAGAATCCTAGTTGGGCCTCAGTTCACAGCCGAAGTCCGCCAAAGCCCCCTCATCTCTTTTTCTAAACCAGCAAGGAAAAAGTCCTTTCACCATCCCTCAACTATCACCAAAGTTAGATTTTGGTCCCTCATTCAGAAAACCGGGTATGCTAGGTCCCTCAACTATCCAAACCGTTTATTTTTGGTCCCTCACTGTTTTGACGGTGGTTTATGATGACGTGGCAATGGACCCTACATGTCAGGGGTGGGCCCACCGTCTTTCTTCTCCTCTATCCTCTCTCCCCTCTTCCTCTTCCCTTCTCCCGTCCTATCCGGTCAACAACTCCGTCGGCTCCTCCACCACGCTGCCGCCGGCCGTCTCCTCTCCTCCTCCTCCACCATGGCGCCGCCACCTCTCCTCATCTCCGAGCTCCACCCGCTCTCCCCGCGCCACCCCTGCATTCCACGGATCGAGAAGCTCGCCGGCCGTGGCCTTGCCTCTGCGCGGCGCCAGCCCCGAGCTCGGGCACCACCGGCGGGGGCAAGCGGCCTCTGGGCTCTGGCCCGCGGCCTCCTGAGCTGGACATGGATCCACGGTCTGAATCGTCGCCGGAGCTCAACGCGGGTCGGAGCAGGTGGAGGCGGAGCGGCCGGACCCCGGCCTCCGGCGGCGCACCCACGCCCGCTATCCCTTCTCGCCCCTGCGCCGGCCGGAGAGGAGCCGCCCCGGAGCACGGTCGCGACAGGGGAGCTCCGGATCCGCCTTGCCACCACGCCGCCGCCGGGTCCTGGGCCGCGCGTCAGGGCGAGGAGGTGCTCTCCTCCATGGAGCGCGAGGTCGAGCGCCGCAACCGCGAGGCCGCCTCCACCCCGTCTCCACCCTCGACCCGTCCTCCTTCCTCCTCTCCTCGCCCGCCGCGCCGCCTCCGCGCCCGCAGGCGACCTCGCCCACCGCGCCATCCTCGCTCCTGCAGATGTGGCGCGAGCTCGAGCACCGTCGTGCCGACGCCGACCACGCTTCGACCATGAGCCCTCCCTGGACATCGCGACCGCGTGCGCCAGATTGTGTGTCGCCTCACCGACCGTCGGCGGCGGCGGCTCCGGGAGGAGGAGAGGAGGCGGCGGCGTGTTGGAGGAAGAGGAGAGGAGCTCGGGGAGGAGGAGAAGAGGTGGCGGCGGCGTGGTGGTAGAGGAGGAGAGGAGCTCGGGGAGGAGAGGAGGTGGTGGCATGGTGGTGGAGGAGGAGAGGAGCTCGGGAGGAGAGGAGGTGACGGCGTGGTGGAGAAAGAGGAGAGGAGCCGGCGCAGGAGAAGAGGAGGGGAGAAGAATGACGTGTGGGGCCCACCCCTGACATGCTAGGCCCACTGCCACGTCATCCAAAACCACCATCAAAACCAGCGAGGGACCAAAAATGAACGGTATAGATAGTTGAGGGACGACAGATACCCGGTTTTTCGGATGAGGGATGATAGTCGAACTTCAGTGATACATGAGGGACGGTGAAAGGACTTTTTCCAACCAGCAAACGACCTCACACCCCGGCCCAGCGAGCAACGCGGCCCAGTTTCACCCCCAGCCCACGCGCGTGCGCTCCGCTTCTCTTTCTCACGCTGACGCGCGGGCCCCTCCCGTCAGACGCCACGTCGCCCGTCGTCGTCTTCCTCCTTTTCCCCTTTTGCGCCCGCGCGCCAATCCGGCGCCTGCCAGCGCGGCGAGCCGCCGTACTCGCCCGTGGCGAGGGCTTCGATGCGCGCCACCTCGGCCGCTCACCATCCAACCGTCCGCGTCCCTCCACGCCGCCTATAAGAGCACCGCCGCGGCCACACCCCCTTGACCTAATCCGCCTTGGGGTTTTCCCCTATTCCGCCGCCGCGCCTGGAGAAGGAGAAAGAGGGGAGGAGGAGGCGGGGGAGGCCGTCCGTGGCAACGCCGTCGACGCCGTGAAGCCGGAGGCCGCCCGTGGAAAGCCCGTTCGCCGCGAAGCCTCGAGCCGCGCCGTCCGCTCTGCTTCCTCTGCTCCAGCTCGCCGCACCGCCGTTCCGCTCCGCCTCTCTTCACCGCCGCTCGTCCCTTCGACCAGAGGTCACTCAGGTGAGCCCCTGCCTCTCTCGCTCGCATGTGGAACCGGCCATCGCGCCGAGGGAGAAGAAAGGCTTCGCCTTGCCCTTGTGTTGGACCTCGCACGTGCCGCGCCGCTGCCGTAGACCGTTGTCGCTTGTGTCGCCGGCCATCGAGTCGAGCCTTACGCCTGCAGGTGCCGCTGCCGTCGACAACACGCGCGCATACACCGCTTGGCCCTGTTCCTTTGTCCCGTGATCGCCGGTAACCCCGACGTCTTGCCCGTGCGCCGCCGCGGCCATGACCGCGCGGTTTGCCCTCGTGCACGCATGCGCAGGAGGGGAAAAGCCCCGCCTTTGGGGTCTCGCCGTGCTCGCAAGCCCGCCGACGCAACCGCGCACACACACGCGCCCTTGCCTCGCCGCGGAGCTCAGCTCGTCGCCGTCGCGCGTGCTGGCCAGGGCACCGACATGGCCGCGCCGGCCTGGTGCGTATCGGCAAGGGGCAAAAGCCCCAGTTTTTTGTGTTTGCCTTCACTTGATGCACGCGCGTACGCGCCTGGCTTCTGGACGCACCCGCGCGCCCTCGCCGGCCGACGCCGCACCGCGCCGCCGCGCACGTCCTTGCGCCGCCGCGCATACACCCGCGCCGACGCCGTCGAGCCCCACTCCGGCCAAAGGTGGAGCCTTTCTTGGCTCGGCCATCTGCGCCGTCGCCTCCCACGTCAAACCATGCCGCTTGTTGGCCAACCGCCTGCACGCCTCGCCGTCGGCGAGCCTCACCGCGTCGGAGTGCCATTGCGGCATTTCGTCGAGCACAAGTAGCCGCCAGCCAAAACCCCTGGGGTTTTACCCCACACGAACGCACACACGCACGCGACGCCGCGGACGATCCGCCAGGATCTCATGCGGCTGGCCACCCATGGCTCGGCCACACCCGCGCCCGCACGCCACGCCGTCGCAGCGATCCACCCACGGATCGGCTGCGCCGCGCCACCCCAGCGTGCCACGCGGGCGGCCGCGTCAGCCGGTGTTGGCTTAAAGCCATACCGTGGCCGCCACGTAGCTGGCAGGAGCTCCCTTGTAGCCGGCTTAACACCCTGTTTGAGCCAGCTTGAGTTAGTTTGTAGCTAGCCAAAAGTTTGTGCTATTGTGTATACGTATTTTAATTTCAGAAATCTATTTTAATTTTGGAAAATCATATTAAATCCGTTTTAACTCCGAAAAATACAAAACTTCTTCTGAAAATCTTCTAAAAATCCAAACTCCGCGCTAGGCTAGAGTTTGCCTCTTTTTGGGTCTTATTTGTTTCTCCTCTTGGATTTTATTGCAATTAGCACCCGTGTTTATATTTTATTACGATTCTAGGAGCCGCCGGAGCCGGAGAGCTGAGCCAGGACTACAACGACGACCTCGACTACGACGACTACTCGAACCAAGGTTCACGCCCGACCTTCTTTGAATGCCCATTAGGCGTGGCTATTAGAATTGCTAGTGCTTTATTTACTGCATAGTGATGAATATGATGAACCCGTGCATAGCCTCTTTTACATACTTGTTCTTGATTGACCTAATACTACTACTTTATTTATACGTGATGATACGCTGAGCTTGCTATGCATGTGTTGGGATACTGTGGTAGTTTCTTGGCGTGTGCGGGGAAAAACCGGCAGGAGAAGGTGTTTTGGCATATTTTTGGCGAGGGTGAGCTCAAGACAACCCGATCTGGGATCGGGGGCCAGTGATCGTCTTCTCGGACGTTGCCCAGTTTGGTGCCTATGGCGGGTACACTGTTTTAGGGGCACAGGTGTTGGGGTTTTTGTGGTGACTTGGAGGATAGGAGCTCGCCCCGGTCTGAAACCGAGTGGGTCGCCTGTTACACGGGACTTCCGTACACACCACCTCGCCGAGAGTGGGGATAGGGCCGTTTCGACCCTAGCAAGTGCGATACCATACCTGCCAGTAGGATAGAGGGTATCAGTGAGAGGGTTAGGGTGAAGTCCCTTCCCTTTGGGCGCTCCCCGTGTGGCCACACGAGGGCATTTTCACAGTTCTGGGGTGGTCCTTTGCGAAGGATCGCAACGAGACCCAGATGCAGGATGGAATCTTTACTCCTAGGTGTTCGTTCGGTAGGGTAGGCTCGGTCGGCCGTACACCGTCCGGGTACTATTCTGAGTTGGGTACTGGTGTACACGCTCTGCAGAGTTTAGATCTATACGTATAGCCGCGTCCTCGGTTATGGACATGTCCGTTGTTTCTCCGACTCTTACGTTTTGGGATTTCTACCTCCCCCCTTATAGGATGAGAGTGGATTGTGCGCCGTGGTTGTATTCGGGGAGAGGAGAGTGGCTCCCTTTGCCTCGCGGATCCGGGTGCAACCATTGAGGTGCGACGAGTGGGAGTTCTCGCACCGACCCTAGATGGAGATAGGAGATGGTGATGGTGATCTGGGTGACCAGGTGTAACCGTTTGCGGATGAGAGATATGGGAATTGGTGGGATTATGCATATATTATTCTATTTATGTTGCTGCTGCTGCCTAGGAAACCCAGCTACTACCTTGATACTTTCTTTACCCTTAGAGTTAGGCCACTTAAAGCTTGCATACAGTTGGTGACGTGGACCTATCCAGATCCTTGGGGATAGCCCCTGAGCTTGTAGGGTACGAGTCAGACTACGATAACAACACCGACGGATGGTACGACTGAGGGGGCACGTTGCTTCGCTCAAGGATGCCTGTGGGAGACAAATGAAGACGGAGACACCTTCTGGGAGCTAGCTACCGCTGCGTAGGCTTTCATTCTTGTTATTCCGCCAAGAGGCGTGTATTGCTGTACTCCGTTTATTCAGGACATGTAATAATCAGATTATTATTCGTACTCTGATGCTTTATTTTGTTGTATGTCTGTGATATTTATCTGTGATGAATGTCTGTGTGTGATAGCGTCCTGATCCAGGGACTATCACGAGACAGAAAGCTGGGTTTTCCGCTTTTGAAAACCCAGGGCGTTACAGATGGTATCAGAGCCCTACTTGACCGTAGCACGTGCCCTTAAAAATGGTCGATAGAAATTAGGACTCTAAACGGTCTCTTTTGATTATATACCATTCTTGACATATATTACAAAACTTATCCTTCTTTGAAAAGTTCTATCTCACCTGCGCTAACTAGAAATTTCTTCTGTGTCACAGGAGATGGCTCGTCAGGAGGTGGAGTTGCTCCCGGAGCACATGGAGGGACTCGCCAGTTGGGTTGACCGGGTCGTCCTCAGGCTGGGGATTCCCCCTACGCACATCACCTACCGCGTCGAGGACGTCCGCACTCTGTCAGGCCCACTAGTGCTTTGCACGGTGGCCATCCTACCCCACCCGGCGCGTCCAGACTTCCCCGGGATACTCGAGCACAGCACGGGACTCAACGTCAGGAACGCTGTGGACACCGCCTGCAGCCACGTACTTCGCCACCTGCTGGCTAGGTACCGCGATGTCTACAGGACTGGGGACCTGCGGCTGATCCCCCAGGACTACTTTCTGGTGGCTCCGATCGTGAACGGACTGCCAGACCCTTCAGCACTCTACGAGGAGGAGGTGGTTCAGGGACCTCTACGCGAGTCCGATGACACGTTCGTCACCACTGGGAGCTACCTCGTGGACCTCAACACTCACGCCCACCGACTGAGCGAGCAGACAAGTGCACTCTTCAGCAGGCTGGAGTACACTACTCTGGAGCTGAAGGAGCTTCAGCTCCGCTGCCAGAGTCTGATCGTGGAGAACGCTACCCTACGCCAGCGAGTCGAGCAGCTCGAGCGTGGACTACGCCACGCCAACTCCATGGCGGTACGAGCTGAGGCTGAGAGGGTGACCGCTCGAGAGGAGAAGCTCTACGCTCAGGAGGATCTGCGCAAGCAGGAGGCCAGGTTCACCCGTCTCTTCGCCAAGCTGAACTAGAAGGATGCGCAGTTCGCCACCCAGGGGCGCAGTCTTGTTCGTGAGAAGGCCAGAGTGGTCGAGCTTATGGAGGTCTAGTACTCCAACACCGCCAACATCACTGCACTCACCAGGACTTCTGTGTTTCTGCTGGACAAGTGCAAGAGAATGCTGAGAACTTGGGAAGACGCTGACTCTCTTCGTGTGGACGAGCTTCAGGAGCTCAACGGTCTGCTACCTCCCGAGCACCAGCGGGCGATCCGCAAGGAGACTTTCAAGCTCTACCCGTCCGCCCTCAAGCTTCACCTGTGTCTGATGGCTGACATGCCCACTCCGGTTGAGACCCAGGAGGTGAAGGCTGCTCACGTCAAGCTGTCACGGATGTTCCCCAAAGACTTCCCCGAGGAGGACCGTTACCCCGTGAGGTACAAGAAGGCCCGCTTCGAGTAGCGTGCTGGAGCATGACCATGCTAATAAGAGTAGAATTGTAAGATAGGTAGTTTCCATGAGATGATCCATGCAGCCGAGAGCCTGTTCCGGTGCATGATGAGTTATGAGTCTTTTCACACCTTGATGTGCACACCCTTTTGAGATCATGTAACGCTATATTAGATCGCTGCTGTGTGTGACCTCTAAGGCTTGAGTCAGCCTCGAGGGAACTTATGTACTCATAATGGATGCTGATTGTTTGGTCTTAATGGAGTTAATTGTTCTTATTGTTTTTTCTTATTGAGTGTTGGATTTATATTAGTAGAAATATTTTCATGCTTGTATATCAGACTCAATTTGTTGGTGAGTGATGTATCTAAAGCTTTCCTATATCCTTGGTCTTGTTTTCAGTAAGATGTCCATCAGGAGGTCCGGTCGACTGTTGGCTCGCCTCGAGGAGGACGATGCCGAGGAAGAGCAAGCCCTGCCAGTCCGTGGCCGTGGATGTGGCCACGCTCCCGTACGTGGACGTGGACACGCTCGTGGTTGTGGACATGCACCTGTCCTAGGATGTGGCCGAGGCGTTGTGGTGCCACCACCACCGCCTCTGCCCATCGGACAGGGCGATGCGGAAGATGGAGGAGAGGAAGAAGCCGAAGGTGAGCCTGAGCCACACCCAGCTCCCCAGGGTCGTGGGCGTGGTTGTGGCCATGGAGGAGCACCACCACCGCCTAACCTGGCTGAGGTGATGGCCCTGCAGACTCAGCTGATGCAGAGGATGGCTGACGCCATCGAGAACCGAGTCGGTGGGAACCGCAACATCTCGGTGGAGGAGGACTTCACCAAGAAGATCGAGAGGTTCCTCCGTCTGAAGGCCCCTACCTTCAGTTACTCAGATGATCCTCTCGAGGCCGATGACTGGCTCCGCGTGATCGAGACGAAGCTCGACCTCACCGCCTACACCGACGAAGAGTGTGTAGCTCTCGCCGTCCACCAGCTCGAGGGTCCTGCCAAGTCTTGGTGGGACAACTACTCCGGGAGTCACCCGAACCCAGCTTTCATCACCTGGCTGGAGTTCTGTGAGGTGTTCCGTGAGCAGTACCTGCCGAAGGAGCTCATGATTCAGAAGGCCCAGGAGTTCTGCACCATAACTCAGGGTGCGATGAGGGTGGAGGAGTACGAGAGGCACTTCATGAAGATGATGCGCTATGCCCCTAACGACACCAACACCGATGACAAGAAACAGTTCTGGTTTCTGCGAGGCCTCCACCATGGTCTCTGCCAGGGCTTGAAGGCCAGCGAGCACAAGTCCCTTCGCCACCTGGTGAACAGGGCTATCGCGCTCGAGAAAAAAGGAGGGGGCATGAGGAGTGCATGAACAGCAAGAAGAGGTTCGGAGATCGGGACCATGGCGACCGATCCTTCCAGAGGCCGAGGAGTGGGCAGAGCAACCTGCTGAGAGGGAGCTACCGCCCGGGGAACAACCAGCCCGGACGTGACTTCGGAGGGAACCGTGCACCACACCCAGGAGGGAGGAGCAACTACCAGCAGCAGGGTGGTGGCTACAACCGCCCACAACAGAGCGCGTCGAGACCCAACACCGGAGGTTTCACCCCGACGTGCTACGCCTGTGGCAAGCAAGGCCACAAGTCGTACGAGTGCCCCAGCAAGAAGACCGCTGCTACACCTGCCAGGGCACCAGCTCCAGGAGGGAGGTCACCTCAGGCTGCTCCCCAGCCGGCCGCTGACCGCAGAAGGCTCAACCTCCTGACTGAGGAGGAGGCTGTCGACGCTCCTGACGTCGTGATCGGTGAGTTTTTAGTTTGTGGTGCTAAAGCTTTGATTCTGTTTGATACTGGTGCAACTAGTTCTTATGTGTCTTCTAACTTTGTGAACAAACTGTCTCTCCCCATGACTCCCCGACCGAAACCTATTATAACGAGCTCACCGCTCAGAGATATCAGATGCACCCTACTATGCAAAGGGGTGGAAATGTTCATCAAGGGTCACAAGTTCATCGGAGATCTGACCATGCTGAAGTCCAATGGGATTGATGTTATTCTGGGCATGGATTAGATCACCGCTCACAAAGGGGTTATCTCCTCGTCACCCCGACAAGTGACCCGGATACACCCGAAGGGGACGAAGATCACGTTCGAGCCGCTGAAGTCTCGGGAAGTACCAACAGTGTACAACCTCACTATGAAGACAGTGGCTGATGTTCCAGTGGTTTGTGAGTACCCTGATGTCTTTCCTGATGATCTGCCGGGGTTACCACCAGACCGCGATGTGGAGTTCGTGATCAACCTGGTGCCAGGTACGGCACCCGTGGCACAGAGTCCTTACAGAATGGGCAAGTTAGAGCTGGCAACACTGAAGGAGGAGTTGGAAGCTCTCCGTGAGAAGGGGTACATCCGACCGAGTGCATCACCTTGGGCTTCACCGGTGATGTTTGTACCGAAGAAGGATGGGACGCAACGGCTATGCGTCGATTACCACGCTCTTAATGCGGTAACCATCAAGAACAAGTACCCGTTGCCACGCATTGATGACCTGCTTGATCAGTTGAGGAAGGCCAAGTACTTCAGCAAGATTGACCTTCGATCCGGCTACCATCAGATGAAGATTCGCCCTGAGGATATCTACAAGACTGCGTTTGTGACCCGGTACAGGCAGTATGAGTTCACTGTCGTATCGTTCGGTCTTACGAACGTCCCGGCCTACTTCATGAACATGATGAACAAGGTGTTCATGGACGAGTTAGAAAAGTTTGTCGTGGTTTTCATTGATGACATCTTGGTCTTCTCGGAAACTGCAGAAGAGCATGAGGAGCATCTAAGGATAGTGCTGGAGAAGCTGAGGCAGAATTAGTTGTATGCCAAGTTCAGCAAGTGTGAGTTCTGGCTGGAAGAAGTGGCTTTCCTTGGGCATGTGTTGTCAGGTGAGGAAGTTGCAGTTGATCCCTCGAAGATCGAAGCTATGTCAAAGTGGCAGTCGCCCAAGACAGTGACAGAGATCAGGAGTTTTCTCAGGATGGCAGGATACTACCGCCGTTTCATCGAGAACTTCTCCAAGATTGCAAAACCAATGACCGAGTTGCGGAAGAACAACACGCCATTCATGTGGTCAGAGAAGTGTGAAGCAAGCTTCCAAGAGCTCAAGACCCGACTCACCACAACTCCTGTGTTGACGCTTCCCGATGACAACAAGGACTTTGTGGTGTACTGTAATGCTTCGAGGTAGGGTCTTGGTTGTGTGCTAATGCAGGAAGGCAAGGTAATCGCTTATGCTTCAAGGCAGCTTCGGAAGCATGAAGAGAACTACCCGACACACGACCTTGAGTTAGCAGCTGTCGTTCATACTTTGAAGATATGGAGGCACTACCTGATGGGCAACAAGTGTGATATCTACACGGATCACAAGAGTCTGAAGTATATCTTCACCCAGTCAGAGTTGAACTTGAGGCAGCGAAGATGGCTAAAGTTGATAAAGGACTACAACCTCGACATTCACTACCATTCCGGCAAGACAAATGTCGTGGCCGACGCTTTGAGCCGAAGAAGTTATTGCAACAACTTGATGGTGCAAGAGGAATAGCCAGAGTTGTACAAGGAGATGGAGAGATTGAAGCTTGACATCGTCAAGAAGGGTCAGCTCAACGAGTTGAGGGTGAAGTACGGTCTAGAAGACCAGATCAGGTAAGCCCAGAAGAAGTGTCCTGAGATTGAAGAAGTGAAAGGCCTTCTGACGAGAGGCAAGGCCCCTGACTACCGCATTGATGAGCAAAGCACGTTGTGGTTGAAAGATCGCATATGTGTGCCTAGTGGTGAGGATATCCGGAAGACAATTCTGAAGGAAGCTCACGATTCTCGGTATTCCATTCACCCCGGTTGCACCAAGATGTACCAAGACCTGAAGTGTCGATTCTGGTGGGAGAATATGAAGAAGGACATAGCTGAGTATGTTGCCAGATGTGACACTTGTCAAAGAGTGAATGCGGAACATCAGAGACCCGCCGGACTGCTACAGCCGCTCGAGATACCTTAGTGGAAATGAGATGATATCAGCATGGACTTCGTAGTGGGTCTACCCCGAACTCAGAAGGGGAACAACCCGATTTGGGTGATTGTGGACCGTTTGAGCAAGGTAGCACACTTCCTACCAGTGAAGAACAAGTTCACTGTGAGTCAGTTGGCCGATCTCTATGTAGAACACATCCTAAGGTTACATGGGGCACCCCGCAGCATCGTGTCCGATCGTGGTGCCCAGTTCACAGCTCAGTTCTGGAAGAGTTTGCACGATTCGATGGGCACACACTTGGACTACAGTACAGCTTTCCACCCTCAGACAGATGGACCGACTGAGCGAGTAAATCAGGTTCTTGAAGATCTGCTGAGAGCTTGTGTGTTGACTTACATCAACGATTGGGAGAAGAGTCTGCCCTACGCTGAGTTCTCGTACAACAACAGCTATCAGGCAAGTTTGCAAATGGTACCCTTTGAAGCTCTGTATGGCAGAAAGTGTAGGACATTGTTGATGTGGTCTGAGGTGGGGGAGAGGATGTTCTTCGGTCCTGCTTCCATTGTTGAGGCCGAGGAGAATGTGGCCAAGGTTAGAGAGAACCTGAAGATAGCTCAGAGCAGGCAGAAGAGCTATGCTGATCCTAAGCGAAGGGATGTCTCCTTCGATGATGGTGACTACGTCCTTCTGAGAGTGTCACCGCTTAGAGGCACGAAGAGGTTCCATGTAAAGGGGAAGCTAGCCCCGAGGTTCGTTGGACGCTACCAGATTGTAGCAAAGGTGGGGAAACTTGCTTATAGGCTGGAGTTACCGCCTGATCTTGCCGGAGTGCATCCTGTGTTCCACATCTCGCAACTCCGGAGGTGCCTCGACCCAAAGCTTGACAAGCATGTCTCCACCGATGCTATCGATTTGCAAGATAACCTGGAGTACTTCGAGTACCCGATGAAGATACTGGATTGGGCCGAGAAAGCTACCAGGAGTACCACCACTCGTTTCTGCAAGGTGCTTTGGAGTAATCACACCGAGCGAGAAGCGACGTGGGAGAAAGAGTCGGTCATGAGGGAGAAGTACCCGCACCTCTTCGAGACGGAGGTACGTTCTTAATCTCGAGGACGAGATTCTTTTGAGGGGGGAGTCTGTTACATCCCGCAAATTTATTACGGAATGTTAATTATAAAAATGAGGATTTAAAATTTTTGGTGAATTATTTGAGTGCTTGATAATTTAATTAAGGATGTCTTCTATTTTCTCTCCTAAATTCCTAGATTTATTTTTGAGCTAATTAAAAATTTTAGGAAATATAAAATGCTAGTGTGAGAACTTTGGAGTTTATTTGGCTTTTATTTGGATCTTATTTGTGTTCGGATCAAATTTGAATTCTAAATTCAAATTTGAATCTAAATAGTTTAAGGAAAATGAGTTAAGGAAATAGAAAAAGGGATAGAATCCTAGTTGGGTCTCAGTTCACAGCCGAAGTCCACCAAAGCCCCCTCATCTCTTTTTCTAAACCAGCAAACGAGCTCACACCCCGGCCCAGCGAGCAACGCGGCCCAGTTTCACCGCTAACCCACACGTGTGCGCTCCGCTTCTCTTTCTCATGCTGACGCGCGGGCCCCTCCCGTCAGACGCCACGTCGCCCGTCGTCGTCTTCCTCCTTTTCCCCTTTTGCGCCCGTGCGCCAATCCGGTGCCCGCCAGTGCGGCGAGCCGCCGTACTCACCCGTGGCGAGGCCTTGGATGCGCGCCACCTCGGCTGCTCATCATCCAACCGTCCGCGTCCCTCCGCGCCGCCTATAAGAGCACCGCCGCGGCCACACCCCCTTGACCTAATCCGCCTTGGGGTTTTCCTCTGTTCCGCCGCCGCGCCTGGAGAAGGAGAAGGAGGGGAGAAGGAGGCGGGGGAGGCCGTCCGTGGCAACGCCGTCGACGTCGTGAAGCCGGAGGCCGCCCGTGGAGAGCCCGTTCGCCACGAAGCCCCGAGCCGCGCCGTCCGCTCTGCTTCCTCTGCTCCAGCTCGCCGCACCATCGTTCCGCCCCGCCTCTCTTCACCGCCGCTCGTCCCTTCGACCAGAGGTCACTCAGGTGAGCCTTTGCCTCTCTTACTCACATGTGGAACCGGCCATCGCGCCGAGGGAGAAGAAAGGCTTCGCCTTGCCCCTGTGTTGGACCTCGCACGTGCCGCGCCGCCGCCGCAGACCGCCATCGCTTGTGTCGCCGGCCATCGAGTCATGCCTTACGCCTGCAGGTGCCGCTGCCGTCGACAATGCGTGCGCATACACCGCTTGGCCCTATTCCTTTGTCCCGTGATCGCCGGTAAGCCCGACGTCCTGCCCGTGCGCCGCCGCAGCCATGACCGCGCGGTTTGCCCTCGTGCACGCATGCGCAGGAGGGGAAAAGCCCCGCCTTTGGGGTCTCGCCGTGCTCGCAAGCCCGCCGACGCAACCGCGCACGTACACGCACCCTTGCCTCGCCGCGGAGCTCAGCTCGTCGCCGTCGCGCGGGCACCGACATTGTCACGCCGGCCTGGTGCGTAATGGCAAGGGGCAAAAGCCCCAGTTTTTGGCGTGTTTGCCTTCACCTGATGCACGCGCCTACGCGCCTGGCTTCTGGACGCACCCACGCGCCCTCGCTGGCCGACGCCGCACCGCGCCACCATGCCCGACCTTGCGCCGCCGCGCACACACCCGCGCCGACGCCGTCGAGCCCCGCTCCGGCCAAAGGTGGAGCCTTTCTTGGCTCGGCCATCTGCGCCGTCGCCTCCCACGTCAAACCATGCCGCTTGTTGGCCAACCGCCTGCACGCCTCGCCGCCAGCGAGCCTCACCGCGTCGGAGTGCCATTGCGGCATTTCGTCGAGCACAAGTCGTCGCCGGCCAAAACCCCTGGGGTTTTTACCCCACACGAACGCACACACGCACGCGACGCCACGGATGATCTGCCAGGATCTCATGCGGCCGGCCACCCATGGCTCGGCCACACTCGCGCCCGCACGCCACACCGCCGCAGCGATCCACCCATGGATCGGTTGCGCCGCGCCACCCCAACGTGCCACGCGGGCGGCCGCGTCAGCCGGCGTTGGCTTAAAGCCATGTCGTGGCCGCCACGTAGCTGGCAGGAGCTCCCTTGTAGCCGGCTTAACACCCTGTTTGTGCCAGCTTGAGTTAGCCTGTAGCTAGCCAAAAGTTAGTGCTACTGTGTATACATATTTTAATTTCAGAAATCTATTTTAACTTTGGAAAATCATATTAAATCCGTTTTAACTCCGAAAAATACAAAACTTTTCTGAAAATCTTCTAAAAATCCAAACTCCGTGCTGGGCTAGAGTTTGCCTCTTTTTGGGTCTTATTTGTTCCTCCTCTTGGATTTTAATGTAATTAGCACCTGTGTTTATATTTTATTACGATTCTAGGAGCCGCCAGAGCCGGAGAGCTGAGCCAGGACTACGACGACGACCTCGGCTACGACGACTACTCGCACCCAGGTTCACGCCCGACCTTCTTTGAATGCCCATTAGGCATGGCTATTAGAACTGCTAGTGCTTTATTTACTGCATAGTGATGGATATGATAACCCGTGCATAGCCTCTTTTACATACTTGTCCTTGATTGACCTAATACTACTACTTTATTTATGCGTGATGATACGCTGAGCTTGCTATGCATGTGTTGGGATACTGTGGTAGTTTCTTGGCGTGTGTGGGGAAAAACCGGCAGGAGAAGGTGTTTTGGGATATTTTTGGCGGGGGTGAGCTCAAGACAACCCGATCTGGGATCGGGGGCCAGGGATCGTCTTCTCGGACGTTGCCCAGTTTGGTGCCTATGGCGAATACACTATTTTAGGAGCACAGGTGTTAGGCTTTCATTCTTGTTATTCCGCCAAGAGGCGTGTATTGATGTACTCCGTTTATTCAGGACATGTAATAATCAGATTATTATTCGTACTCTCATGCTTTATTTCGTTGTATGTCTGTGATATTTATCTGTGATGAATGTCTGTGTGTGATAGCGTCTGATCCAGGGACTATCACGAGACAGAAAGCTGTTTTCCGCTTTTGAAAACTCAGGGCGTTACAATCAGCACCTAAGTGGATGTTGAGACGTGAAGTCGTTACAGGCGGCTTGTCGTTAATGGGTATTTTTTGCCTACCATTCAAAGAACATAAGTTTGTTCCTAAGAGACACATAGGGAAATGCAAGCAACCATATGGAACAGCTCTATCATATTAATTAGGTATAACAATGTAATGATAATGAGTGTCGTGATAAAGAGTTAGTTGAGTTACTTGCAGTTCAATGTGTGCCTCTGGTGAAAAGTACTGGTGGAAAATTCTTGTTTCGCTTCAAATTTGAAATTTGAACATATGTCCTCTGCAGTTCTTTGATTTTTTTTTCTCCCCTTTACATTTCCTTTTAGTGAATCCAGGTTCTGTTCATATCCTTATGCCCTTTCCTGCCATGGAAAGATCCTCGTCGCAGGAGTGCAGGACCAGCCAAAGAAACTGTGAGGAACTGGAACATTTTCACCCAATTCATTTTATCCGTCAATTGATATAAACTAAAAGGAAAAATGGCTTATTTCAAAAAAAAAGGGATTAAATAAGTGCACAATAATTGTAGAAAGGTACTACTCCTAGTTTGTAAGCAGCCTGCCAGCCAGGCTGCCTTTGCTTTGTCGCTATCAGGGTCACATGCCCTACAAATCTCACGGCTCCTTTCCCACTGCGTATGCTTGTGTGCGTTTGCTGTTTTATCTCCGAGAGCACACCACTGTTCGTACCAAATAATGCACCCGTGCATCCACTTGCATAATTGCTTTCTTTTTTCTTTTGCGAATCATGCATTTGCTTCAAACGAGAACATATCACGTTAAAAAATTAGTTGATCAAAGCCAGTTCTCAATTATCATATACACGTTTGAACTTTAAAGTACTTGCATACTACTCTCTTTGTCCCAAATTATGGATTGTTTGGACATTTTAATGACATAAAATTTTTAGTTCATAGATATTTTTATATATGTAGTAAAAACTAGGTATCTCGGAAAACCAAAACGATCTATAAATTAAAATTGATGGAGTAATTAGGATATTTATCAGGTTGTTTATATTTTTTTTTAAATTACACAGTACAACGCAGACGCTCACAACACGCACGCACACTCACCCTTATGAATACACGTACGCAGACCCTACCCCTATGAGCATCTCCGAAGGACTGAGCACCGGCAGATCTGGAGATTCTCGAAGTCACCAATGGCACCTCGTCTTCGACGGGAACGTCGCTTACCACTTAACACATAACGCCGGTAAATCCTAGAAAATCCAGGAAAAGGTGCGAGCACCAGGATTTGAACCCTGGTGGGTAGCGTCCCACTGGACCGTCCTACCATTGGACTACAAGCCCAATCGCAGGTTGTTTATGTTCTTGCAAGACTAAATGAGTTGAGTATTGTTTTAGTAATGAACAGTGATGGTCAACGGCGTTACATCATACTAGAAGGTCGTCGTCTTCGATCAGTTGAGTGAAAGGTCTCCTCTGCCAGTCACATGCATGCACAACGGGCTTGTAGGATTCCGTGAAATGTGCTGACTTTCCCTAATCCCCAGTCTTAGCTTCCATCGCGCCCGTGCACCGGATCTCCATCAAACCCTTCCCCCGTATTTCCAGCCTCACGTTACATCCACTTACTGCTGATGATCATCATCTGAGCACTATCCACATTGAAACAGTTCTAAACATCTTTTGGTCCTGTCTGAAATAGTTGAATTTCTTGGTAATAATCCGCAAGAATTTCACATGAAAAGCAAAGAACTTCGGCGAGTCAAATGTTTTTGGAACGAAAGAAGGTTTTGTGCTCGTAATAATTACAAAGCATTTCATCCATGCATGTTTTTGTGACTAGTTACGTGGAAATATTTCGATTACAAAGCAGATGCGAGACCACACACCAAGCCTGCTTAGCGGAGGGGGGAAGGAAAGCGCCTCAACCAACATTATCTTCAAAATATTAAGCATTTTGTGCAGCTATATATCCTTGAAATAAACAACAGGAGATTGTATATCAGCATCAATTCCTCACACATGCACCATATGTGACGAGGAGTTTTGGTTCGAGACGCAAATTTGGCTGTTCATGTTTGTGTCAAACTAACGTTCCCTTAGAGAAGCTCCAACATTCATTTTCTGGGGCTGCTAGAGTGATGCTAGGGGATCTCTTGGTTCTAAGTAATATGAGCTCATGTAATTGCCCTAAAAAGTCTCAGATATGCAAGTGTATTGAAAAGGGGAAATAGAACCAATACGTAAAACAACAATTAAGACAAATTTATTATTCTGAAAATTTATTTTGTGTTTTAAAAAACTGCCAACAAAAAAATGTTGTGTTGGATACTAGAAATTCTAGATCCCAATTAATATTTAAGAGCATGTTTGGATCCATGAGACTAATTTTAGTTTGACTTATTTTAGTCTATTTGAGGGGCTAAAGTTCCAAGCACTCATGACTAAAGAGAGACTAAAACTAGTCTTGAGACTAAAATATTTTAGAGAGTGTTTGGATCCTTTTAGTCAGGTGACTAAAGTTTAGTCAGACTAAAAAATTTTAGTCACCCCATGTTTGGAAGGTGGGACTAAAGAGCATTAAAATGCAGCTTTACCTCCTCATGTCTAGAGGGAGAGAGAGAGAGAGGGTGGGAGAGAGCAATAAATGTGAAGAGAGAGGATTTTAGTCACCAAAAGTTGGGTAAGAGGTGACTAGAGACTAAACTAATTTTAATCACTCTTTAGTCAGGGGTGTTTGGAGGTTTAGTCACTTTGGTGACTAAAATTAGTCTCTAGTCACATGTGTATCCAAACACCCTCTTAGTAAGGGGAACCTAATAAACTTTGTTTTAGCGCGCGCTCTCTCTCTTCATTTAACCTCATAGAAATCTGTAGCATGCCCCATCTATTGGTGGGAGAGGGAGAAAAGAGAGAGAGATAATTAATGCTTATTTACTACATTTTAGTCTCTTTAGGATTTGGATCCAAGCATAGGTGAGACTAGTAACTTTTAGTCTGACTAATTTTAGTCATGAGACTAAAAGGTATCCAAGCACCCTCTAAGACTAATGTGTTCCAACGATAAGGTTTTGCTTGTGGTCTATACATTATGGCAATAGTTAGGCTCTATGTAGCTAAGATTTAACTTTGAGTTTAAGGCTTTATAGCAAGTTCCTGACAAAATTAACTTTGAAAGGATAAAAGCCTCAAAGTACTAAGTACTGCTTAAGGTTTAAGACTACCCATTATCACAATATTTTTGGCCAAGATTTGGCTCCTTCTTTAGCCTTTCCAAGTAAGTTTATGAAGAAGTTAACTTAATTGAAACCCAAATTGTTCATTTACTCAGTTTTTTTTCTTGAAGCTGAGCGTTGGAACATACAGAGTTTGACACACTGTTTCCCGGCTTTAAGGATTCATATAATTGGACCCAATGGTCCCTTATCGCAGCTCTGCGATGGTCCCTTAGGCTCAAGCTGAACGGCCAAAAAAAACTCAAACAAGGCACCAACAACTGAAGAACCCAACCATAAAAGGTGAGACATCTTGCAGCAATCAATCGCAAAAACCAAACAAAAGGACATCCTTGGTTCCACCCTCTGTTCCACCCTGCCACTAGCCCCACCTACAGAGAGTGTGTGAGAGAGAGAGATCAGAGAGAGAGAGAGAGATTTCAGATTTATAACACTAATATAATACACAGACACGGGCAGCTAGAGAGTAGAGAAAGGGCAGCAGCAGCAGGAAGCAGGAGGCGAAGCATGGAGCCTCACATGGAGAGCGCGCTGCGGCAGGGCCTGTCGGAGGCGGAGCAGCGGGAGCTCGAGTCCGTGGTGCGGGCGCACCACACGTTCCCGGGGCGCGCGGCGGGGACGTGCACGTCGCTGGTGACGCAGCGAGTGGACGCGCCGCTCGCCGCCGTGTGGCCCATCGTGCGCGGCTTCGGCAGCCCGCAGCGCTACAAGCACTTCATCAAGTCGTGCGACCTCCGGTCCGGCGACGGCGCCACCGTCGGCAGCGTCCGCGAGGTCACCGTCGTCTCCGGCCTCCCGGCGTCCACCAGCACCGAGCGCCTCGAGATCCTCGACGACGACCGCCACATCCTCAGCTTCCGCGTCGTCGGCGGCGACCACCGCCTACGCAACTACCGCTCCGTCACCTCCGTCACCGAGTTCCAGCCGGGCCCTTACTGCGTCGTCGTCGAGTCCTACGTCGTCGACGTCCCCGAGGGGAACACCGAGGAGGACACGCGCATGTTCACCGACACCGTCGTCAAGCTCAACCTCCAGAAGCTCGCCGCCATCGCCACCTCCTCCTCCGGCGGCGGCGGCACGGATCGCTGATCCATCTTGTCTTCTCTTCAATCATCATGGCGCACCACCGCAAATGCCTGCATGCTGATGCTTCTCGCATTGCTTTTCATTTTTCAACAACAAAAAAAGGAAGAGAAAATGTTGTCAGATTGTTATATCAGTTGAGGAAGCATTCTTCTTCTTCTTTTTATTGTTTATTTAATGTTCATCTATTTGCAAATCTGATTGATGTTAGTTGGTGACATGGATTGAAGAAATGGGGTGCAAGTTGGTGTCATATCTTTTTTCCCCCTTGGATATTTCTCTTCTTTGTAAATATATATCTGATGTCTATCCTTATCCCTGCAGTGTCATAATGCCGTCAGTCTATTTTGTTTTTGTCAATCAAGACTGGGTAGTTGTACCCATAATTTCAAGACATCCATTTCTTAGCTTGTTTGGTTCTCTTGGACTCAACAAGTTTATTTGACAAAGAAATTATGAAGAACAGATTAAACTAGAAGGCATGTACTTGGAGAGTTGGAGTTCTTGGATTTTGTTTTTTCAGTTTTGGCACCTACAATAATATATGTATGAAGTGTTCATGTGCATCAGCTGAAGACTTTCCTTTTCTCTTCCCTAGCTAGCCTATCAAGTGGATCATGTGATGTGTGGATCAAGGGGGGAAATTGCTACGGGTACAAACAGGAGAGGACAGTTCAACATTCGCCTAATTGCCCTCTATGCTCGACTGCGTCCAATGCAACCTTGTAGGTCATCATCTAATTAATGAAGAAGCTCGACTGATGATCATCATGGTTGCTGATGGATTGCTTTCAACACCTTTCCCATATGCATCTTCGCTCTATGGCATGTTGGCAACCATCAAAAGGCCATGTCAATGCCATGCTGCCCTAGCCCTGCACGCCGGCCCCCAACATACCGATCTTAATTAGTCGAAATAATTACATATCGTGCAATTAGAGAAAGGATGCATTTATGTCATAATGTGGATCAAGGGTCTGCACATGATGTCCTTTTAAAATGCCACGAAACTTATAAGTTTTGGCTTTCTACTATATATATGCATGTGAAGTATCATCATCTCACTTATCAAAATAATATATATATTGGTTGTGAGAAATCCCCGATAACACATAATGTCAACCTTATTTTATATAACTTACCAAAATGTTAATATTATATTTGCAAATTTATCGTGATGTATATCCCACAAAGAAATTCCTAAAGTGATTAGTCTACTATGTCAGCATATTTCGACTAAATCCCCCTCCCCACCCATGTTAAAAGGTTTCCTCAAACTTAAAGGCAATAAATATAAGTGGAGTTTCCAACAATTCAGAAGGATATGTGGTTTGTTTTGACTACTTCCCAACATTCTACATATACTTCATCTTATCAACGTAAGGTGTAGTTCAGAACAAAAGGTCTTCAAACATATATATTTAAGCTTCTCTTATAATACATCGTTAGTCGCTATGAATCAGCTGATGTCATCTTATTTGACAATTTTTAATGCGAGTCTCTATAATATAACTTTTGTACACTCAATGTATGTATGATTGGATTAATTAACTGCTCAAAACTTGCAAGTTTGACTTTTTCCAATAATATTATGAGTTATGGTGATTAACAATGGAATAAGCAATTTTGGGCTAACAAGGGTTACATATAAATAGAAGACGGAGGGAGTATAAAGGTTTAAAAAATAGTCTCATGTAGAGCTTTTCACATAAAAGAAATGACGAGTTGTTGAGAGTTTCCATTGCATGATTTCATTGCTTTCGTAATTAGCAGAATAATTCGATTAATTATATTGTACCCTTCACGAGAAAACTGGTGTGATCACCTGCTTATTTTTCAAAAGTGTTGACTATCCGCATACGTGGACACAATAAAGATAAAGACGTCAAAATCAAATATAAAACTCCAGGTGGTACAAATCCAAATCTAGCTTTGTGGTGCCTCTCTTCGATCAGCAAGTTGTAGAAAAAAATTATATCATCGACCCATTTGACAATTATTTATTGTTTTTGAGTGCCTTTCCCAAGCAAATTATGACCAAGCGAATCATGTGTAGTATATCTCAAAAAAGGCGGGGTCCAAGATGCAAAAAGCTGTGGCCAGCATTGCTTGGGAAGCGAAGCAATTAAGCAAGTAGTAGATGATATAGTGATGGACGAGGCAAAAGAAAGACCACAAAGAAAACTATTTTTCCCGCTCTCCGTGGGGCCCACCGATGGTCAACTGCTTGCAGCGACAAACGGCACCAAAAATGTGCATGCGTTGCGAGCTAAACGCCCTCATGATAGCACGAAAGAACACACAAAAAATACAAAATAATTGATGTGCCATTCCTAATAATAGGATTAAACAATAATAGGATGCATCTAGAAACATGCAACTTGCATGTAATGAATTAAGTCCATCATAAGATGAGTTATTACCATTTACATCATGCAATGCAAGTATAAAATGGTAATAACGTAAATGAAAAAAATGTTGTTGAATTATATATTTAATATATATATATATATATTAAATATAGTTTAAGGTCCTATTTGAATTCACCCGACTAAAATTTAGCTAACTAAAGCTAAGCTAAAGTTTATTGCACTAGTGCACCAGTGTGGTAAAACTACCATGCAAAACAACCATGGGGGTCATTTAAACGGTTTTGTAAAGGTGATGAGGGGAGTAATAAATAGGTTTTGTAGTTGAGGGAGTGATGTAGTCCACCATAGATGCATTGGGAGGTTACATAGACTTTTTCTTTAGTTAGTTAAAGTTTAGCTTGGAGTGTGGGTCCTCTAGCTAAATGATAGTTGAAAAGCTATTTATCTATTCTATCCATCACTTCCATTGTAAATACTTTTCCCGAGGAAGGTGGAGGGGCAGTTTGGACTTTTATCATTTTAGCTAGGCTTAGCTATGTAACTATGTTCAAGCAACTAAAGGAATCATTAGCAAGCTAAAGTTTAGCTAGATCCTATTTGGATCCATAGCAACTAAATTTAGTCAGCTAAAATTTAGCTAGTGGTGGATCCAAAAAAATCTTAACTTGTTGAACCTAACAGTCGATGTTCTCCACAAAAACAATAAGTTTTCCCTTTCATGGTTAGAACTTTGAAGTGTTCTCATTTTGATTCTCTGTGGTGATTGCGTTGAGTTGACTCTAGTTTTCTATTTTGGTCACAGGAGTCCATTTCCACAAAGAACAATTAATGCACCCAGAACTCTCCACTTCATGATAAGAACCTCCTCTTTTGTAGCCGCGGCTTTTTAATATATTTTAAAAAAATTGTAGTAGTTGGCAGTACAATAATATACTATCGCTAAAATGTTAACAACACGAAGAATTTGGGATTAATTAGAGTTAATTTTCTGGAATCTTTAAAAGTAGCTTGAGGCCTTGAGCCATGAGATTTCTATGGAATTCATTCATCATATTCGAAGAAAACTTAATTGGATGTAGGCATGTAGCATCTAGTACGCCCGTACTTCTATAATACCCGGATCCTGCCGCTGCAGCACTGTTAAGGTTGACATAAGCATAATTATTCTAGATTACCCCGTCTTAACTAGAGAACTAATTCAGGTCAACTCTTACAAAACCAGAACCCTCATAAACACACTCCTAACACAATGAACTATTGGATTGTTCTCAATTTGATTCTGTAGTGAGCAGTATAAAAAAGTGCTAACTAGTGTTGCTATTTTTCACCTTTTTTTCTTGTTAATAGCAAACTTTAATTTATTTATGGCATACGAATCCACTATATTTTCTTCAAATTATGAACCATGCGTCACGGCCCTATATTTCATAACAAGTATATATATCTCCTTCGCAGCTATATTAATTTTCAAGATATTTAAATATTAAAGGAGTAGTTGCAATATTTCCAGTATTTATTGCCTGCTTTAAAAACTTGCACATGATAAGGGCCGGGCTTGCTTGGAATTTGGGAGTTAATGTCTAAAATTGTACGACATAAGAATAGCGAAACTTTGCACTCTAGGTAATGTTTTTTTAACGAACGGGCACAAGAAAGTGCTTATTTCATTAGTAAAGAAGAGAATTACAATCAGCTAGTTGGACAAGATTAGAAGAAAAATAAATACACTCGCACGTCCAGACTTGTCAAGCTCTTGGCTCCCGTCGTAATACACAGTAAGCCCTTGCACAATAACTAAAACTTAATTACAAAGGTCGACTATGACGTTTCACTTTATCTCGATGTAACAACAAAGAGTTGTGAGGTCGTTCTGTCGATCCAACCGGTCAACTCCTATTTCATAAGGGTCATGTGTATCGGCCTTATGAGAGTGGTCTCATCGAGAAGGTCGGAGTCGTCGTCGTCGAGGTTGAAGATTACTGACATGGCATCGACGATTTGAGCCGGCAGCGGACCGTGGAACGTTGCGATGAATTCGCGCAACACCTCCTTGATGGGGGTCAGCTCGTCGGTAGAGAGACCCAACTTGTGCATAGGTTCCTTTGTGCGCGTTCCACCACCAGAATCACCGGCCACATGTCCAGTCGAGCGCTCCGACACACGTTCGTCATGTCAAAGGTGTGTCGCTGACGGGTGTGGCATGCCGCCAACTGCGGTAGGGGCGGTGCGTCCAGCTTGGTGAAGAGGGCATCGACGTCGCGATCATCATTCACGGTGTCCTGTTGCTCACTCATCGTGTCTAGGGCCGGTGTCGTGTCTACTGGCATCGCAATTGCCGGCATCACGTCTTCTAGTGTCCCCCCATTCTAGTGCGCGGGTGAAAGTGCATCTATGCCCCTAAGTGGGTTTTGGTGAATTGAATGACAAAACGATTAAAAGACTAATTTGTTTGCTTAAGATTGTGAGCTGGATTTAAATGTAATATTTGTGATGTAACATTGTTTCATGGATGTTTTTTATGGTCAAGGGGGGGAGAGAATCCCCACCTGAATTTCATTAAAAGACCTTGAGCAGGTCAAAACATTACAAGAGTTTCAGCAATAAAAGCGAAGGAAGAAGGATACACCCGGATACAATATTGACTACACACTTTCGGAACATAAGGTACAAGACGAAGAACAACCACCAATCGCTGACTAGAGCCACCATCTGTAACGCCCTGGGTTTTCAAAAGCGGAAAACCCAGTATTCTGTCTCGTGATAGTCCCTGGATCAGACGCTATCACACACAGGCATTCAGCACAGATAAATATCACAGTCATACAACGGGATAAAGCATCAGAGTACGAATAATAATCTGATTATTACATGTCTTGAATAATCGGAGAACATCAATACACGCCTCTTGGCGGAATAACAAGAATAACAGCCTACGCAGCGGTAGCTAGCTCCCAGAAGGTGTCTCCGTCTTCATTCGTCTCCCACAGGCATCCTTGAGCGAAGCAACGTGCCCCCTCAGTCGTACCATCCGTCGGCGTTGTTGTCGTAGTCTGACTCGTACCCTGCAAGCTCAGGGGCTATCCCCAAGGATTGGGATAGGTCCACGTCACCAACCGTATGCAAGCTTTAAGTGGCCTACTTCTAAGAGTAAAGAAAGTATCAAGGTAGTAGCTGGGTTTCCTAAGCAGCAGCAGCATCATAAAATAGAATAATATCTCCATAAACCCACCAATTCCCATATCTCTCATCCGCAAATGGTTACACCTGGTCACCCAGATTACCGTCACCATCTCCTATCTCCATCTAGGGTCGGTGCGAGAACTCCCACTCCTCGCACCTCAATGGTTGCACCCGGATCCGTGAGGCAGAGGGAGCAACTCTCCTCTCCCCGAATACAACCATGGCTCACCATACACTCTCATCCTAAAAGGGGGAAGGTAGAAATCTCAAAACGTAAGAGTCGGAGAAACAACAGGCATGTCCATAACCAAGGACGCGGCTATACGTATAGATCTAAACTCTGCAGAGCGTGTACACCAGTACCCAACTCGGAATAGTACCCGGACGGTGTACGACCGACCGAGCCTATCCTACCGAACGAACACCTAGGAGTTACGATTCCATCCTGCATCTGGGTCTCGTTGCGGTCCTTCGCAAAGGACCACCCCAGAACTGTGAAAATACCCCCGTGTGGCCACACGGGGAGCGCCCAAAGGGAAGGGACTTCACCCTAACCCTCTCACTGATACCCTCTATCCTACTGGCAGGTATGGTATTGCACATGCTAGGGTCGAACGGCCCTATCCCCACTATCGGCGAGGTGGTGTGTACGAAAGTCCCGTGTAACAGGCGACCCACTCGGTTTCAGACCGGGGCGAGCTCCTATCCTCCAAGTCATCACAAAAACCCTAACACATGTGCTCCTAAAACAGTGTACCCGCCATAGGCACCAAACTGGGCAACGTCCGAGAAGACGATCCCTGGCTCCCGATCCCAGATCGGGTTGTCTTGAGCTCACCCCAGCCAAAATATCCCAAAACACCTTCTCCTGCTGGTTTTCCCCACTCACGCCAAGAAACTACCACAATAATCCCAACACATGCATAGCAAGCTCAGCATCTCATCTCGCATAAGTAAAGTAGTAGTAGTAGGGCAATCAAGGACAAGTATGTAAAAGAGGCTATGCACGGGTTCATCTCATCCATTACTATGCAATAAGTAAAGCATTAGCAGTTCTAATAGCCATGCCTAATGGGCATTCAAAGAAGGTCGGGCGTGAACCTGGGTGCAGGTAGTCGTCGTAGCTGAGGTCGTCGTCGTAGTCCTTGCTCAGCTCTCCAGCTCCGGCGGCTCCTAGAATCGTTATGAAATATAAACACGAGTGCTAAATGCAATAAAATCCAAGAGGAGGAACAAATAAGACCCAAAAAGAGGCAAACTCTAGCCTAGCATGGAGTTTGGATTTTTAGAAGATTTTCAGAAGAAGTTTTATATTTTTCGGAGTTAAAACGGATTTAATATGAATTTCCAAAGATTAAATAGATTTCTAAAATTAAAATACGTATACACAATAGCATTAACTTTTGGCTAGCTACAGGCTAACTCAAACAGACTCTAAAAGGGCTCTAAGCCGGCTGTAGGCCAGCTCAAACCGCCCACGTGGCGGCCACCGGGTGGCTTAAAGCCAGTGCGTGCTTGCGTGGCGGCCGACGCGGCGGCACACGTGGCGCGGCGCACGGGATCTCGCCCGGCGCTGCTGCGGCACGGCGCACGGAATCTCGCCCGGCGCTGCTGCGGCACGGCGTGGTGCAGCCCGGCGTGTGGCTCGGCCATGGGTGGCCAGCCGCACGGGATCCGCTTGGATCCTTTGCGTGCAAACGTTATTGTTTGCGCGCGTGTGGGGTAAAACCCCAGGGCTTAAGGCCCAGCGCAACAGAGTGCTCGACGGAATGTCCACGAGGGACTCCGGCGTGGCAAAGCTCGGCGGCGGCGAGGTGCGGTCGGGATTGGTCATCAAGCAGCAGGGGGCGTCTCAGGGGACTCGTGCGCACACTTCTGGGCCAAGAAAGGCCGGACCTTTGGCCGGAGCGGAGCTCGACGACGGCGCCGCAGAGACGGGCGCGGCGGCGCAGCGCGGCGACGGCCGGGGACGATGTGTGGGTGCGCCAAAATGCCAGCTGCGCGCGTGCGTGCATCAAGTGAAACCAGACAGACCAAAAACTAGGGCTTTCGCCCCTTGCTCAGACACACACGGCGGGTTCGGCCATGGCAGGCTCCGGCCGGCGCGTGCGGCGGCGAAACACAGGGCTCCCGCGGCCAGGCACAGATACGCGTGGGCGCGTGGCTATGCTATTGGCGAGGTGTGCATGGAGATACCTTAAAGGTGTCGCCTTTTCCCCCTGCTCGCGCGTGCGCAAGGCAACCCGGCGCGGCGATGGCCACGGCGGCGCGGCGAACAGGGCAGCGGGCGTCTCTGGCGTGCACACAGAGGAAAGAGCAGGGCAAAGCGGTGAGCGTGCGCGCGTTGATGAAGGCTGCGGCACCTGTAGGCGTAAGGCACGGCGCGATGGCCGGCAACACAGTCGACAGCGGTCTGCGGCGGCGGCGCAGTGCGTGTGAGGTCGGACACGGGGTCAAGGTAGGGTCTTTCTCCCCCTCGGCGCGAAGGCCGGCTCCACAGATGAGAGGAAGGCGACGGCGCTCACCTGAGTGACCTTTGGTCGAAGGGATGAGCGGCAGTGAAGCAAGACGGAGCGGAACGGCGGCAGCGCAGGTCGAAGCAGAGGAAGCAGAGCGGACGGCGCGGCGAACGGGCTCCCCACGGGCGGCCTCCGGCTTCACGGCGTCGACGGCGTGCCACGGACGACCTTCCCCGCCTCCTTCTCCTCCCCTCCTTCTCCTTCTCCAGGCGCGGCGGCGGAACAGGGGAAAACCCCAAGTGCGGCTAGGGTTGGAGGAAGAGGCAGCGGCGGTGCTTATATAGGCGGGCGTGCAGGCATGTGGACGGCCGGATGCGAGGGCGTTGATGTGTCGCACATCCGTGCCCTCGCCACGGGCGCGTACGGGGAGCGGCGCCGAGGTGGCGGTCGCCGGATTGGTGCACGGGTGAAAAGGGGGAAAAAGGGAGGAAGACGACGGGCGACGTGGCCCCCTGACGAGCGGGGTCCGCGCGTCAGCGAGAGAGAAGGGACGGTGCGCGCGCGGGCCGGCGGTGTTGCTGCGCCGCGAGGTTAGCTGGGCCGGGGAGTGTGAGGTTGTTTGCTGGTTTAGAAAAAAGAGAAGAGGGGGCTTCGGCGGACTTTGGCTGTGGACTGCGGCCTGTCTAGGTGAGAAGGCTCTTCCCCTTTTCTTTTATTTCTAAACCTTTCTCTAATTTGATTCAAATTTGAATATGAATTCAAATTTGAATCCCACACAATTAAATCCCAAATAAAACCAAATGAACTCCAAGTTTCTCACACTATCATTTTATATTTCCTAGAAATTTTATTTAGCTCAAAAATAAATCTAGGAATTTTAGGAGAGAAATAAGAAGACATCCTTAATTAAATTATCAAGCACTCAAATAATTCACCGAAAATTTTAAATCCTCATTTTTATAATTAACATTCCGTAATAAAATTTCGGGATGTTACAGACTCCCCCCCTCAAAAGAATCTCGTGCTCGAGATTAAGAACTTACCTCCGTCTCGAAGAGGTGCGGGTACTTCTCCCTCATGACCGACTCTTTCTCCCACGTCGCTTCTCGCTCGGTGTGATTACTCCAAAGCACCTTGCAGAAGCGAGTGGTGGTACTTCTGGTGGCTTTCTCGGCCCAATCCAGTATCTTCATCAGGTACTCCAAATACTCCAGGTTGTCTTGCAAGTCGGTAGCATCGGTGGAGATATGCTTGTCAAGCTTCGGGTCGAGGCACCTCCGGAGTTGCGAGATGTGAAACACAGGGTGCACTCCAGCAAGATCAGGCGGTAACTCCAACCTATAAGCAAGTTTCCCCACCTTTGCTACAATCTGGTAGGGTCCAACGAACCTCGGGGCTAGCTTCTCCTTCACATGGAACCTCTTCGTGCCTCTAAGCGGTGACACTCTCAGAAGGACGTAGTCACCCACTTCGAAGGAGACATCCCTTCGCTTAGGATCAGCATAGCTCTTCTGCCTACTCTGAGCTATCTTCAGGTTCTCTCTAACCTTGGCCACATTCTCCTCAGCCTCAACAATGGAAGCAGGACCGAAGAAAATCCTCTCCCCCACCTCAGACCACATCAACGGGGTCCTACACTTTCTACCATACAGAGCTTCAAAGGGTGCCATTTGCAAACTTGCCTGATAGCTGTTGTTGTATGAGAACTCAGCGTAGGGCACACTCTTCTCCCAATCATTGTTGTAAGTCAACACACAAGCTCTCAGCAGATTCTCAAGAACCTGATTCACTCGTTCAGTCTGTCCATCTGTCTGAGGGTGGAAAGCTGTACTGTAGTCTAAGTGGGTGCCCATCGAATCGTGCAGACTTTTCCAGAACTGAGCTGTGAACTGAGCACCACGATCCGACACGATGCTGCGGGGTGCTCCATGTAACCTCAGGATATGTTCTACGTAGAGATCGGCCAACTGACTCACAGTGAACTTATTCTTCACCGGTAGGAAGTGTGCTACCTTGGTCAAACGATCCACAATCACCCATATCGAGTCATTCCCCTTCCGAGTGCGGGGTAAACCCACCACGAAGTCCATGGTGATATCATCCCACTTCCACTGAGGTATCTCTAGCGGCTGTAGCAAACCGGCGGGTCTCTGATGTTCTGCCTTCACTCTCTGACATGTGTCACATCGGGCAACATACTCAGCTATGTCCTTCTTCATATTCTCCCACCAGAATCGACACTTCAGGTCTTGGTACATTTTGGTGCAACTGGGGTGAATGGAATACCGAGAATCGTGAGCTTCCTTCAGAATCGTCTTCCGGATATCCTCACCACTAGGCACACATATGCGATCTTTCAACCACAACGTGCCTTGCTCATCAATGCGGTAGTCAGGGGCCTTGCCTCTCGTCAGAAGGTCTTTCACTTCCTCAATCTCAGGACACTTCTTCTGGGCTTGCCTGATCTGGTCTTCTAGACCGTACTTCACCCTCAACTCGTTGAGCTGACCCTTTTCGACGATGTCGAGCTTCAACCTCTCCATCTCCTTGTACAACTCTGGCTGTTCCTCCTGCACCATCAGGTTGTTGCAATAACTTCTTCGGCTCAAAGCATCGGCCACGACATTCGCCTTGCCGGGATGGTAGTGAATGTCGAGGTCGTAGTCCTTTATCAACTCTAGCCATCTTTGCTGCTTCAAGTTCAACTCTGACTGGGTGAAGATATACTTCAGACTCTTGTGATCCGTGTAGATATCACATTTGTTGCCCATCAAGTAGTGCCTCCAGATCTTCAAAGCATGAACAACAGCTGCTAACTCGAGGTCATGTGTCGGGTAGTTCTCTTCGTGCTTCCGAAGCTGCCTTGAAGCATAAGCGATCACCTTGCCTTCCTGCATCAGCACACAACCAAGACCTTGCCTCAAAGCATCACAGTACACCACAAAGTCCTTGTTGTCATCGGGAAGCGTCAACACAGGAGTTGTGGTGAGTCGGGTCTTGAGCTCTTGGAAGCTTGCTTCACACTTCTCTGACCACACGAAAGGCGTGTTGTTCTTCAGCAACTCGGTCATCAGCTTCGCAATCTTGGAGAAGTTCTCGATGAAACGGCGGTAGTACCCTGCCATCCCGAGAAAACTCCTGATCTCTGTCACTGTCTTGGGCGACTGCCACTTTGACACAGCTTCGATCTTCAAGGGATCAACTACAACTCCCTCACCTGACAACACATGCCTAAGGAAAGCCACTTCTTCTAGCCAGAACTCGCACTTGCTGAACTTGGCATACAACTGATTCTGCCTCAGCTTCTCCAGCACTATCCTCAGATGCTCCTCATGCTCTTCTGCAGTTTCCGAGAAGACCAAGATGTTGTCAATGAAAACCACGACAAACTTGTCTAACTCGTCCATGAACACCTTGTTCATCATGTTCATGAAGTAGGCTGGGGCATTCGTAAGATCGAACGATACGATAGTGAACTCATACTGCCCGTACCGGGTCACAAACGCGGTCTTGTAGATGTCCTCGGGGCGAATCTTCATCTGATGGTAGCCGGATCGAAGGTCAATCTTGCTGAAGTACTTGGCCTTCCTCAACTGATCAAGCAGGTCATCAATGTGCGGCAACAGGTACTTGTTCTTGATGGTTACCACATTAAGAGCGCGGTAATCGGCGCACAGCCTTTGCGTCCCATCCTTCTTTGGCACAAACATCACCGGTGAAGCCCAAGGTGATGCACTCGGTCGGATGTACCCCTTCTCACGGAGAGCTTCCAACTCCTCCTTCAGTGTTGCCAACTCTAACTTGCCCATTCTGTAAGGACTCTGTGCCATGGGTGCTGTACCTGGCACAAGGTTGATCACGAACTCCATGTCGCGGTCTGGTGGTAACCCCGACGGATCATCAGGAAAGACATCGGGGTACTCACAAACCACTAGAACATCAGCCACTGTCTTTGTAGTGAGGTTGTACACTGCTGGTACTTCCCGAGACTTCAGCAGCTCAAACGTGATCTTCGTCCCCTTGGGGTGTATCAGGGTCACTTGTTGGGGTGACGAGAAAATAACCCCCTTGTGAGCAGTGATCCAATCCATGCCCAGAATAACATCAATCCCATTGGACTTCAGCACGGTCAGATCTCCGAGGAACTTGTGACCCTTGATGAACATCTCCACCCCTTTGCATAGCAGGGTGCACCTAATATCTCCGAGCGGTGAGCTCGTTATAATCGGTTTCGATTGGGGAGACATGGGGAGAGACAGTTTGTTTACAAAGTTAGAGGACACATAAGAACTAGTTGCACTAGTATCAAACAGAATCAAAGCTTTAGCACCACAAACTAAAAACTCACCGATCACGACGTCAGGAGCATCGGTAGCCTCCTCCTCAGTCAGGAGGTTGAGCCTTCCGCGATCAGCAGCTGGCTGGGGAGCAGCCTGAGGTGGCCTCCCTCCTGGAGCTGGTGCCCTGGCAGGTGTAGCAGTGGTCTCCTTGCTGAGGCACTCGTACGACTTGTGGCCTTGCTTGCCACAGGCGTAGCATGTCGGGGTGAAACCTCCGGTGCTGGGTCTCGACGCGCCCTGCTGCGGGCGGTTGTAGCCACCACCCTGCTGCTGGTAGTTGCTCCTTCCTCCTGGGTATGGTGCTCGGTTCCCTCCGAAGCCACGTCCGGGCTGGTTGTTCCCCGGGCGGTAGCTCCCTTTCAGCAGGTTGCTCTGCCCACTCCTCGGCCTCTGGAAGGATCGGTCGCCATGGTCCCGATCTCCGAACCTCTTCTTGCCCTTCATGTGCTCCTCATGCCCCCTTCTTTCTTCCTCGAGCGCGATTGCCCTGTTCACCAGGTGGCGAAGGGACTTGTGCTCGCTGGCCTTCAAGCCTTGGCGGAGACCGTGGTGGAGGCCTCACAGAAACCAGAACTGTTTCTTGTCGTCGGTGTTGGTGTCGTCAGGGGCATAGCGCATCATCTTCATAAAGTGCGTCTCGTACTCCTCCACCCTCATCGCACCCTGAGTCATGGTGCGGAACTCCTGGGCCATCTGAATCATGAGCTCCTTCGGCAGGTACTGCTCGCGGAACACCTCACAGAACTCCAGCCAGGTGATGAACGTTGGGTTCGGGTGACTCCCGGAGTAGTTGTCCCACCAAGACTTGGCAGGACCCTCGAGCTGGTGGACGGCGAGAGCTACACACTCTTCATTGGTGTAGGCGGTGAGGTCGAGCTTCGTCTCGATCACGCGGAGCCAGTCATCAGCCTCGAGAGGATCATCCGAGTAACTAAAGGTAGGGGCCTTCAGGCGGAGGAACCTCTCGATCTTCTTGGCAAAGTCCTCCTCTGCCGGGACATTGCGGTTCCCACCGACCTGGTTCTCGACAGCGTCAGCCATCCTTTGCATTAGCTGGGTCTGCAGGGCCATCACCTCAGCTAGGTTAGGCGGTGGCGGTGCTCCTTCACGGCCACGACCACGCCCAGGACCCTGGGGAGCTGGGTGTGGCTCAGGCTCTCCTTCGGCTTCTTCCTCCTCTCCATCTTCCGCATCGCCTTGTCCGATGGGCAGAGGCGGTGGTGGTGGCACCATAACGCCTCGGCCACGTCCTAGGACAGGCGCGTGTCCACGACCACGAGCACATCCACATCCACGTACGGGAGTGCAGCCACGTCCACGGCCACGGACAGGTGGGCTTGCTCTTCCTCGGCATCGGCCTCCTCGAGGCGTGCCAACAGACGATCGGGCCTCCTGATGGACATCTTACTGAAAACAAGACCAAGGATAAAGGAAAGCTTTAGATACGTCACTCACCAACAAACTGAGTCTGATATACAAGCATGAAAATATTTCTACTAATATAATTCCAACACTCAATAAGAAGAAGCAATAAGAACGATTAACTCCACTAAGACCAAACAATCAGCATCCATTATGAGTACATAAGTTTCCTCGAGGCTGACTCAAGCGTTGGAGGTCACACACAGTAGCGATCTAATATAGCGTTACTTGATCTCAAAAGGGTGTGCACATCTAGGTGTGAAAAGACTCATAACTCATCATGCACTGGAACAGGCTCTCGGCTGCATGGATCAACTCATGGAAACTACCTATCTTACAACTCTACTCTTATTAGCATGGTCATGCTCCAGCACGCTACTCGAAGCGGGCCTTCTTGTACCTCACTGGGTAACGGTCCTCCTCGGGGAAGTCTCTGGGGAACATCCATGACAGCTTGGCGTGAGCAGCCCTCACCTCCTAGGTCTCAACCGGAGTGGGCATGTCAGCCATCGGACACAGGTGAAGCTTGAGGGCGGACGGGTGAAGCTTGGAAGTCTCCTTGCAGATCGCCCGCTGGTGCTTGGGAGGTAGCAGACTGTTGAGCTCCTGAAGCTCGTCCACTCGAAGAGAGCCAGCATCCTCCCAAGTCCTTAGCATTCTCTTGCACTTGTCCAGCAGAAACACAGAAGTCCTGGTGAGTGCAGCGATGTTGGCGGTGTTGGAGTAGTGGTCCTCCATAAGCTCGATCACTCTGGCCTTCTCACGAATGAGACTGCGCCCCTGGGTGGCGAACTGTGCATCCTTCTGGTCCAGCTTGGCGAAGAGACGGGTGAACCTAGCCTCCTGCTTGCGTAGATCCTCCTGGGCGTAGAGCTTCTCCTCTCGAGCGGTCACCCTCTCTGCCTCAGCTCGCACCACCATGGAGTTGGCGTGGCGTAGTCCTCGCTCGAGCTGCTCGACTCACTGGCGCAGGGTAGCATTCTCCACGATCAGACTCTGGGTGCGGGGCTGAAGCACCTTCAGCTCCAGAGTGGTGTACTCCAGCCTGCTGAAGAGTGCACTCGTCTGCTCGCTCAGTCGGTGGATGTGAGTGTCGAGGTCCACGAGGTAGCTCCCAGTGGTGATGAGCGTGTCGTCGGACTCGTGTAGAGGTCCCTGAACCACCTCCTCCTCGTAGAGTGCTGAAGGGTCTGGCAGTCCGTTCATGATCGGAGCCACCAGAAAGTAGTCCTGGGGAATCAGCCGCAGGTCCCCAGTCCTGTAGACATCGTGGTACCTAGGCAGCAGGTGGCGAAGTACGTGGCTGCAGGCGGTGTCCACAGCGTTCCTGACGTTGAGTCCTGTGCTGTGCTCGAGTATCCCGGGGAAGTCTGGACGCATCGGGTGGGGTAGGATGGCCACCGTGCAAAGCACTAGTGGGCCTGACAGAGTGCAGACGTCCTCAGTGCGGTAGGTGACGTGCGTAGGGGGGATCCCCAGCCTGAGGATGACCCGGTCAACCCAACTGGCGAGTCCCTCCATGTGCTCCGGGAGCAACTCCACCTCCTGACGAGCCATCTCCTGTGACACGGAAGAAATTTCTAGTTAGCGCAGGTGAGATAGAACTTTTCAAAGAAGGATAAGTTTTGTAATATAAGTCAAGAATGCCATATAGCAAAAGAGATCGTTTAGAGTCCTAATTTCTAACGACCATTTCTAAGGGCACGTGCTACGGTCAAGTATGGCTCTGATACCATCTGTAACGCCCTGGGTTTTCAAAAGCGGAAAACCCAGTATTCTATCTCATGATAGTCCCTGGATCAGACGCTATCACACACAGGTATTCATCACAGATAAATATCACAGTCATACAACAGGATAAAGCATCAAAGTACGAATAATAATCTGATTATTACATGTCCTGAATAATCAGAGAACATCAATACACACCTCTTGGCGGAATAACAAGAATAACAGCCTACGCAGCGGTAGCTATCTCCCAGAATGTGTCTCCGTCTTCATTCGTCTCCCACAGGCATCCTTGAGCGAAGCAACATGCCCCCTCAGTTGTACCATCCGTCGGCATTGTTGTCGTAGTCTGACTCGTACCCTGCAAGCTCAGGGGCTATCCCCAAGGATTGGGATAGGTCCACGTCACCAACCGTATGCAAGCTTTAAGTGGCCTACTTCTAAGGGTAAAGAAAGTATCAAGGTAGTAGCTGGGTTTCCTAAGCAGCAGCAGCATCATAAAATAGAATAATATCTCCATAAACCCACCAATTCCCATATCTCTCATCTGCAAATGGTTACACCTGGTCACCCAGATTACCGTCACCATCTCCTATCTCCATCTATGGTCGGTGCGAGAACTCCCACTCCACGCACCTCAATGGTTGCACCCGGACCCGCGAGGCAGAGGGAGCAACTCTCCTCTCCCCGAATACAACCACGGCTCACCATACACTCTCATCCTAAAAGGGGGAAGGTAGAAATCCCAAAACGTAAGAGTCGGAGAACCAACGGGCATGTCCATAACCGAGGACGCGGCTATACGTATAGATCTAAACTCTGCAGAGCGTATACACCAGTACCCAACTCGGAATATTACCCGGACGGTGTACGGCCGACCGAGCCTATCCTACCTAACGAACACCTAGGAGTTACGATTCCATCCTGCATCTGGGTCTCGTTGCGGTCCTTCGCAAAGGACCACCCCAGAACTGTGAAAATGCCCCGCGGGGAGAGCCCAACGGGAAGGGACTTCACCCTAACCCTCTCAGTGATACCCTATATCCTACTGGCAGGTATGGTATCGCACTTGCCAGGGTCGAATGGCCCTATCCCCACTCTCGGCGAGGTGGTGTGTACGAAAGTCCTGTGTAACAGGCGACCCACTCGGTTTCAGACCGGGGCGATCTCCTATCCTCTAAGTCATCACAAAAACCCCAACACCTGTGCTCCTAAAACAGTGTACCCACCATAGGCACCAAACTGGGCAACGTCCGAGAAGACGATGCCTGGCCCCCGATCCCAGATCGGGTTGTCTTGAGCTCACCCCCGCCAAAATATCCCAAAACACCTTCTCCTGCCGGTTTTCCCCACTCACGCCAAGAAACTACCACAATAATCCCAACACATGCATAGCAAGCTCAGCATCTCATCTCGCATAAGTAAAGTGGTAGTAGTAGGGCAATCAAGGACATGTATGTAAAAGAGGCTATGCACGGGTTCATCTCATCCATTACTATGCAATAAGTAAAGCATTAGCAGTTCTAATAGCCATGCCTAATGGGCATTCAAAGAAGGTCGGGCGTGAACCTGGGTGCGGGTAGTCGTCGTAGCTGAGGTCGTCGTCGTAGTCCTGACTCAGCTCTCCGGCTCCGGCGGCTCCTAGAATCGTAATGAAATATAAACACGGGTGCTAAATGCAATAAAATCAAAGAGGAGGAACAAATAAGACCTAAAAAGAGGCAAACTCTAGCCTAGCACGGAGTTTGGATTTTTAGAAGATTTTCAGAAGAAGTTTTGTATTTTTCAGAGTTAAAACGGATTTAATATGAATTTCCAAAGATTAAATAGATTTCTAAAATTAAAATACGTATACAAAATAGCATTAACTTTTGGCTAGCTACAGGCTAACTCAAACAGACTCTAAAAGGGCTCTAAGCCGGCTGCAGGCCAGCTCAAACCGCCCACGTGGCGGCCACCGGGCGGCTTAAAGCCAACGCGTGCTTGCGTGGCGGCAGACGCGGCAGCACGCGTGGTGCGGCACACGGGATCTCGCCCGGCGCTGCTGCGGCACGACGCACGGGATCTCGCCCGGCGCTGCTGCGGCATGGCGCGGTGCAGCCCGGCGTGTGGCTCGGCCATGGGTGGCTAGCCGCACGGGATCCGCTTGGATCCTTTGCGTGCAAACATGTGTGTGTGCGCGCGTGTGGGGTAAAACCCGAGGGCTTAAGGCCCGGCGCAGTAGAGTGCTCGACGGAGTGTCCACGAGGGACTCCGGCACGGCAAAGCTCGCCGGCGGCGAGGTGCGGCCGGGATTGGTCATCAAGTAGCAGGAGGCGTCTCAGGGGACTCGTGCGCACACTTCTGGACCAAGAAAGGCCGGACCTTTGGCAGGAGCGGGGCTCGACGGCGGCGACGCAGATACGGGCGCGGCGACGGCCGGCGATGACGTGTGGGTGCGCCAAAACTCCAGCTGCGCACGTGCGTGCATCAAGTGAAACCGGACGAACCAAAAACTAGGGCTTTCGCCCCTTGCCCAGACACACACGGCCGGTTCGGCCATGGCGGGCTCCGGCCGGCGCGTGCGGCGGTGAAACACAGGGCTCCCGCGGCCAGGCACGGACGCGCGTGGGCGCGCGGCTGTGCCGGCGGCGAGGCGTGCACGGAGAGACCTTAAAGGCATCGCCTTTTCCCCCTGCTCGTGCGTGCGCATGGCAACCCGGCGCGGCGATGGCCACGGCGGCGCGGCGAACAGGGCAGCGGGCGTCTCCGGCGTGCACACAGAGGAACGAGCAGGGCAAAGCGGTGAGCGCACGCGCGTTGATTAAGGTTGCGGCACCTGCAGGCGTAAGGCACGGCGCGATGGCCGGCAACACAGTCGACGGCGGTCTACGACGGCGGCGCGGTGCGTGCGAGGTTGGACACGGGGTCAAGGTGGGGTCTTTCTCCTCCTTGGCGCGAAGGCCGGCTCCACAGATGAGAGGAAGGTGACGGCACTCACCTGAGTGACCTTTGGTCGAAGGGACGAGTGGCGGTGAAGCAAGGCGGAGCAGAACGGCGGCGGCGCAGGTCGAAGCAGAGGAAGCAGAGCGGACGGCGCGACGCGGGCTTCGCGGCGAACGGGCTCCCCACGGGCGGCCTCCGGCTTCCCGGCGTCGACGGCGTGCCACGGACGGCCTTCCCCGCCTCCTTCTCCTCCCCTCCTTCTCCTTCTCCAAGCGCGGCGGCGGAACAGGGGAAAACCCCAAGTGTGGCTAGGGTTGGAGGAAGAGGCCGCGGCGGTGCTTATATAGGAGGGCGTGCAGGCATGTGGACGGCCGGATGCGAGGGCGCTGATGTGTCGCGCATCCGTGCCCTCGCCACGGGCGCGTACGGCGAGCGGCGCCGAGGTGGCGGTCGCCGGATTGGTGCGCGGGTGAAAAGGGGGAAAAAGGGAGGAAGACGACGGGTGACGTGGCCCCTGACGAGCGGGGTCCGCGCGTGTGCGAGAGAGAAGGGACGGCGCGTGCGCGGGCCGGCGGCGTTGCTGGGCCGCGAGGTTAGCTGGGCCGGGGAGTGCGAGGTTGTTTGCTGGTTTAGAAAAAAGAGAGGAGGGGGCTTCAGCGGACTTTGGCTGTGGACTGCATCCCGTCTAGGTGAGAAGGCTCTTCCTCTTTTCTTTTGTTTCTAAACCTTTCTCTAATTTGATTCAAATTTGAATATGAATTCAAATTCGAATCCCACACAATTAAATCCCAAATAAAACCAAATGAACTCCAAGTTTCTCACACTATCATTTTATATTTCCTAGAACTTTTATTTAGCTCAAAAATAAATCTAGGAATTTTAGGAGAGAAATAAGAAGACATCCTTAATTAAATTATCAAGCACTCAAATAATTCACCAAAAATTTTAAATCCTTATTTTTATAATTAACATTCCGTAATAAAATTGCGGGATGTTACACCATCGAACAACATACTCGCCCAGAGAGCCATGGTCGTTGCGCATTCATACCATTCCTCATAGCTATACCGCTCCGCTGTCACCCTCCATCTGAGAGTCATGCCAACAGAGTAGGGACTAATAATGACCGAAGGTGCCCAAACCATAACTTATGGGATACAACGATCCTCCTTGAAGCTGATAGTAACACCTTTAGCACATACGAGCTTCATCCACCACCATCCAACACCGTAAAAGGGAAGGATGCCTCGTAGGGGGTGATGGAACAGATGAAAACACCACTCGACATAAGATTTGATGACACCATCAACAAGAGGACCGCCGACGGAACATGAGCGCCAAATGGAGGACACTCGCCTAGCAACAATGCAAGCCGACGACCAATATCTGCAGTTCCAAAGGGACGTGTGCAGACAAAGAGTAGAGCACCAGTCTCACCAAGAGCACAACAAAAGCCAACAACCTATGAATGTCAGCATGAGGGGATCTTCAAAGTGATGCCTTCACCAAGGGAACGACGTCGAACCGACACCGCCATCGCTAAACTGGAAGATCGGCAAGGGTTTTCACCTAGAATCCCTCACAATGAACTGAGCTTAGGGGGTGATGCAGTGACACATTCAGGAAGGAAAGTGGAGCCAAGGATACCACCGTCGTCGGCACCGGCATTATGTTGGGCAGAGCTTTCACCTATCACCAATTTAAGCACCAAGACCTTACGAACAAAAGGTTGACTCACTGTTGTCGATGTTGCGCACCCCAGTTTTGGGGGTGAGGCAACGGCCGGCCACCGGCGTTGCCACCGATGCCTCCACACAGACAGGGCTGAGTGTGGTGGCGCCGGATCTGGCCACCGCCGACGCCGTGTAGTGCCTCCGCGCAACGGGGCTGAGCGAGGTGGCCGGGCAACCCCAACACACCGGCCTGACTAGCCTCCTCGACAATGGTGAAGGTGATGCCAGATCTGGCTGCTGGCGACCCGCGGGACAGGCTCCACCACGAAGCTGAGCGGGTGGCCAGGCGGACTTCAGATCCGCCAGAGCCTCGTCCGACACCCCACCTCAGAGTTGGCTCTACCGATGGACCCGGGGAGACTAGATCCGGCCAGGACGCGATCGGATCTGCCCGTCGGTAACCTGCAGGACCTTCTCTGTGAAAGGAGCATGCAGCCATGGTGATGTTGTATTGGGGAAAGATAATATTGGAGAAAGTTTGTCTGCTTAGATGGAGGCCTCGCCGCCGCCATCCTTGCGCTCGCGCAGGTTTCTGACGGCGCGCTCCAGCGGCAGCGAGGTGGACGGGCTGGGGGAGGGGGTGTGGGAAGTCAGCGGCGGCCCGTCTGGGTCACCCCCTGCGGACGACACGGACGGGACTACAGGAGCAGAGCAAACTAGCGTTTCATGGATGATTGAATGATATATGGCTCACATCAAAAGAAAGCAAGCAAGTATGTGATCCCATAATGAAAATAATGCTCTAAATGTCAAGCTAATGATGAAGATATTGTTGGAGATACATATCAAGATTGATCTACAAGTCTCCAAGTCATGTGATAGCATAGTTGACAATAAAAGGGATCATGTCAAAGGAAAATGGTGATTTTCACAAGAGACTCCTTGCAAGGCTTCATGAAGATATTATAAAAGGTCACAAGCTCATTGAAGATAATATTGGAAATACATCTCAAGATTGATCTACAAGTATTCAAGACATGTGACAACAAAGGTGAAAATAAAAGGGATCATGTCAAAAGGAAAATGTGATTTTCGCAAGAGAATTTTTACAAAGCTTTACAAGAGTACTATAAAAGGACACAAGCTTGTCTCTAAAATGATGGTCCTACAAATGGAATCTTAAAAATCATAGATATTTTTTGTCAATCAAGAACAAGAATTTGAGTAGTATCTCAAATGGGAATTCAATATTGATGACGCAAAGCTAAACTCATTATGGTAAGGGTAAGTGATGAAAAGACTAAATTGAGATGACTAGAGCGAGGAACTAAGCAAAGCTATGGTTCACAATGGGTTGATGACCATGGGCGAATTGCTAGGGTGAAGCAGCTAGTATCCATGTGGTTTCGAAGAATCATATTCGAGCCCTACCAAGGAAAGCCGCAATGCAATGCATCTATTTGTTAAGATTGATAAATTGGAGTGACTTAAGGATTCAAGCATACACCACCACTCGTTATGGAAGAATCTTAAGTCACTAAGCTCAAGATGGATATGCTCGGTATATGTGCTCAGTTGGTATGAAATGTTGACAGCCCTTAAGATGCCAAAAGATCAAATACCAATATGATCATGGTTGATTCAAGCTCATCAAGTGGATTAATTTGTGTTTATCTTTTGCCTGGAGTATAGGTATGACGTACTATCAAGAGGGATGCAACATTGGTTGGATAACATATATCAAAAGATGCTCAAGTAAACCCATGAGAGTGTAACCTTGTGAGATCTAAACTGAGTGGGGGTTTCTGACTCAAATCAGTCTCACTGGTTTGAGGAACCGGTCTGACCGGTTCTGAGCGCTGACTCGTCGAACGACTAGTCTAGTTTGAAAGTCGGTCTAACCGATTTGGCAAACCAGTCTAACCGGTTTTGTCTGACAATTTAACAGCTAGTTTTGTGTGTGTTGGGTATTTATACCCATGAGCTCCTCTTTGAGGGGCTGCTGATTCTCCATGACTCTTTAACACATTCAGAGACATCAGCTGAGCTCTCCCCAACATCTCTTAGTGAGATTCAAGCCTGTAGTGACATATTCTTGAGTTGGGTTGAGAGAGTGACTTGTGTGTGAGCATTGTGAGCAAAAACCATACTTGATCACTTGTTGGTTGTGTTGAACAACTTATGAAGCATCTGTTACTCTTGGTACTTTGTTCCTAGATGGCTAGAGGTTGCTTGGAAGCTTCAAATCTTAGTGCGACAGCTCCAAGAAGTTGTATTGCCCGCTTTGTGATAGTGGAACCCTCGACCTATTGCTTTGGTGATAGGTAAGAGAGAGGAGTGGATTGAAAGAGATCCCATAGCCCTTGTGGCTTACCTCAACAACATGGATGTAGGCCAGCCTTGGTGGCAAGCTGAACCACGGGATAAATCTTGTGTCTCTTTTGCATTTACTTCATATATATCTTGTTTGCTTCTCTCTCTCTCTCACTTGTGAGTTTTCTAGCATATTCCTTGTGCTTCCACTTTGATATACTTTGGTGTGCTTGAGTTGTGTGCAGAGGCTTCATCTACATATTTGCAAACACCTGTGGAAGTCTCACACCAAGATTGGTTTGTCCTAAGAACTCTTAGAGGGGATTTTCTTTATTGTTGGTTTTCTCTGTGACAAACTGGTCTGACCGGTTTGAGAACTGACAGTGGGTTGAAGTTTTTATAAAGTGCAGATTCGCCTATTCACCCCCCCTCTTGGCGACATCAAGATTCTTTCATGGGCGTTGCCATGGCCGACGTCGTCGTCTAGGCAATGTGATACCTTGATTCAAAACATAGAAGACATAGTGTTACTAGTAGTGGGTCTAGATCCTTCATTAGTATCGGTTCGCAATAGGTACTAAAGGTTAATACTGGGTTATTCTACTCAGAAACCTCACATGTGCAAGTGATAGGTCACGGATTTTCATGTGAAATATGTACATGACGTGTGGGAATCAAACCCAAACCCTAGCAGACACATATCTTACTTATCATCTTATCTACCCACCACACGTGAGTAGGTTAGGCTAGTCTCAGTGGGAGTGCCATCACAGAATTACCAACGCTAGAAACTTGAGAAATGTGCTCACGAAGTGTCATGATGATGACACTCCTCTCTCATCTCATGACACTCTTTCTCCTCTTTCTCCTCATAAATTTGCTGATGTGGCATGCTATTTAATGCTCATGACATTCTCATGACACCCTCCACTGAGACTGATCTTAGAGTTGCTTTTTAAAGTAGCATGTAGAAAACCTTTATTAGTACTACCACATATACTAATAAAACATATTTTTCTTGATGTTTACCGTACAATACTCAATACTGATGTTCCTCAAGGGTTTAGTACCGGTAACACCAATCGGTACTAAAATCTGAAAGGTCTCCCCGAATCGGAGTCGCGTGAATCATAATTTGGGAAAAAAAACAAAGGTGATGGCATTGCTTAAATTTGCCTCTCTGGATCCATCAGGAAGCTTAAGACTGGTCTCAGTGCAATTTTTTATTGCACAGTTAGCTAGACTGAAAAACTAGGTAACCGTATGAAACTCTTCTCACATCTCATGAAACTCCATCATTCTCTCTCATCGCCACATCAGCAATACTTAATGCATGAAACTTTTGCATAAAACTCTATTAAGACTGGCCTAACGACAACGTGATTAGCTAGCCCACCCGGCCTTAATTGCTCCAACTCATCCACATCTCGTGACACGCTGCTGCAGTGCTGTGTCTGGCTGTCTGCTACCATACTGCCGAAACGGAAGTGCTTAGTTTTGTAGCGGAGTTAAAAGAGAACGTAATTGAGAATACATACAAGTTATCCTTACAGAATACTGTGAAATTAATTTATCCTTATACCATTCAAGCCAAAGCCACTAGGGTTGAGATTTCGCAGCCACGATATATAACAAAATTAGAGGGGCTAGTTAACTATGTCATTTGTGCTTGTGTGGTGGTGATGGAGTCGTTTTTCTCTTCTGTTATCGTATTTTGCCGTCGATGGTACCTCTTGTAATTATACGTTTTAAGATTTCTTCTCGAGTTAAATAGTTGTAATTTTTTTGCTCTGGAAAAAACATGCTGCTCACGTCTTAAAAAGAAAAGAAAAAAGCTAGCCCACTTTCGGGCCGGGTTTTCATGGGCTTGGGCCAGTAGACAGAGTATCTCTGGCCCGCGAGAGAGAAGGGCACTCGGCGCGCGCGGCGGCAACGGTTCTCCTCCCCCTTGCGTGCGTGTGCCCTTGTGACGTGACGAGTCGGAAGGGGAAGAAGCTGTGGAGTGAGCTCACGGCACAGTAGTAACAGTATACACGGGGACAGACGACGGCTGCTTCTGACAAGGATATTTGCTCGCAACAGCTACCCTGACCGACGACGAGCTCGGCGGACGGTCGTGGCGTTGCGCCCTGTCGCCGGCAACAGCAGCTCAGCCAGTGAGCAAGCGGCTAAAAGCCGGGGCCTGGCCTCTGATTGTGCCGTCTGCATGTCCCTGCCGTGGAAAAGAGCCTCCTTTCTGAACATGCGCTGCATCTGCATGGATGGTTGATGGTTCAGTATACTACACGATCGATGCAGCGTCTAGTCAACATCTCTATACCGGCAGAGGAGTTCGAGAATACTGCTGCTGCCTCCGAACCGAGAGTACTGAGGCCCAGAGACAGATAAATTTGATGAAATGGGTGAAATTTTTGAAATTTTGGGGAACTACAAGATCTGAGTATCCATAGTCACAAAACTCACAACCCTTCACAAGACAGTCAGAGGTAGTATGATGGATGCGTCAGTCTCGGCAAATGAGTGAAGCGCACAATCGGATCCGTGTCCTCCTCGCCGTTCTTCCATTAGCATTTTATAAGCACTGCCCGGCCATGCCTCCGTACTCTCTCGTCCCAAAATATTTGCACCTTTTGACTTTTATAGATCTTAGTTGACCATTCGTCTTATTCAAAGAATTTGTGAAAATGTAAAAACAATTATGATATACTTAAAATATATATGATGATAAAACATATCATAGCAAAACAAATAACATTTTCACAATTTTTTTTAATAAAACGAATGGTCAAACGTGAAACGGAGAAGTTAGAAGGTGCAAATATTTTGAGACGGAATGAGTAAGCTGCAAAGGCAGAGGACCCAACGGCAGAACGCCTGCCATGAACCATCAGCTCACAACACAATGCGTGGCTGACAAAGTGACAGAATTCCTACAAGCCTACACCGGCCAGCACCGTATCGTTCGTCCTTCGGGCTGGCATCCAATTCTCGCGGTTCGCCTGTGCTCGTTCTTCTGGGTTCCCTTCCAACAACTCTGACAGAATTGTCATCCAACCACAGGTCAAATTTTAGCAACTCAACCTTAAAATTATTATTCAACAGACTTGCTATCTCAATTGTTATCGCATTCAGCCGATGGCCAAATTGACCCTCCCTGCTTGCCAAACATGGCAAATCCAATTCCGCTAGAAAAACTAGCTTGCTATGTGTGAGCCCAACGCATCTTGCGGCGGCGATCGTTATGGAGGACGGCGGCGGCGTGAGCGTGGGCGTGGGGAGCCAGAGAAGAGGAAGAGGTGGCCGTCATAGGGAGGAGAAGGAGGACAAGGAGGAGTCAGGCGGGAAGAAGACGGTTGTGAAGCAAGACTACACGAGGAGAAGCCGACCAACGGAGAGGAGCTCAATGGAGTGGCACAAGCAAATGGAAGAAGATAAGGTTTGGAGAAAAAAATAGAGGATGATATATGCCTCACATATGACATGTGGGACGACCCATTAAGAATAGTTGGGAGTATGTTGGAATGCGTGTTAGCAATAAACCTTGCACGTTTGTAGGAGATTAGAGTGCATGTTTCCATTTTGTGCATGAACGCATGAGCACCTCGCTGTGGTTCGCCGTGTGTGCCGTAGAGGTCGTGGCCGAGATTAGCTCACCACGCCCTGGAGACTTGGTCACGATCGTTGCCGTAAACGTGGGGATGGACGCGTTCTTTGCGCGGCGTGCGGAAGTGGCCGGGAAACTCTGTTTGTATTCCTTTTATAAGTTTAGCAATCACAACAGACAAAGCTGCTCTAGTTTTCGCAGCACAAACTCTGCTCTCACGTTCCAAGTGGTCACGTGTGTGTTGTGTTCCTGATTTCTCCGGCGAGCTCTCAACCTCACCGCTAACGTGCAGTGCCGGGTTGAGGTCTAACATTTGGCATCAGAGCCGGGTTGATCAGTAGCAGCGGCGGAAGACATGGTCTCGCCCAAGCCGGTGAGCAAGTCACCGCCGCGCAAGCCCTCTGTCACCACGCCGCCGCTGAAGGAGAAAGAGGGCACATCTGGTGATTGCGACGACAAGAAGAAGTCTGGGCGCAGGTTGTCCAGCCGCAAGCCGTCGCCGAGCCGATCCCCCTACTCGCGACCGGGGTTCGCGTCACCGCGACGCGGACAAGCCCCGGGAACGCATCGTGGAACGTGTGATCCGGGACTCTGGCAGCTCCGGGACGTGGCCGCAGCTGACGAAGGTGAAGTACACCGAGTGGTCGCTGCGGATGAAGCTGAAGCTCCAAGCTCGGGATCTCTGGGGCGTCATCGAGTTTGGCGACGGGACTACCGCGACGACCGGAGCGCCCTCGACGCGATCTGCAGCGGCGTTCCTGCAGAGATGGTCCCTGCACTCGCCGTGAGGACACCACGGCAGATGCATGGGAGGCCATCAAGACTCTGCGCATCGGCGACGAGCGGTGGAGGGCTGTGTCAGCGCAGACGCTCCGGACGTAGTACGAGAACATCAAGTTCTGTGATTGTTGACGCAGAAAACGGAATAAAGTCCTCCGCGGCAGCATGTAACGAATCCCCGGGATGTAACAAGGCGTGCCAGCCGACCTGACCTGTTGATCGGCACGGAAGAGGATAAGAAGTTAAATACGGGGTTGATCGGCTAGAGAGCCGATAGATGTCTTCCACGTGGGTATAGCGCAACAGCCCGATCGGCCGATGCGAGATCGAACGAGATCGGCCAGCTGATAGGCAGCCGAAGTGCAAGTATGTTCAGAACGGTTAGGATCAGCCGATCTGGTGACGTTAGCAGCGAGGCGGGTCCAAATCGGTTGCGAGACCGGTGCGTCTGACGACGCGGCGAGGGCTAGCCGATACGATCGAGCCTCGAGTAGGATAAGTTGGCGATAAAAGCTAAATAAACAAGAAAAGATTTTCAAATCTAGCTGATATTGATAAATTGTGAATAAATCTAGACGAAACTACAGCGATGCGCCCGGAGATTAAAGCTTTGATATTACTTGGTAAAGCGGTACTCACAAGCTTGCCGGAGGTCGATTGATGCAGCCTGACGAACTCGAAGGACGGCGCTTGAAACAAGAAAACAAGAAGAAAGAAACTTTTTGGCGAAGTCGCCGACTTGAAAGGTAAATTGCTTGAAAAGTAAAGGTTTGTGTTTGTTGGTGTGTACTCTCTTTCTCGACCGTGCAGGGTCACTACTTATAACCTAGGACACTACGGACTCCTAGTCGATTACGACAAGACTTACTTGACTAAAAAGGAACTATAACTGCTAAAAATAAACGACTCGTGCAAGAGTTGTACTCGCTAATCTATCTTTGACCCGTTGTCAAACGACATTGACCCGCCTGAGCTTCCTTCTTTCTTCCTTGGCGTACTTCTCCTTTTGCCGCTTTCTCTTTTTACTCAGCCGATCTCTTATCTTTGACCATCGACTGTCTCTGTTAACTCCCTTCCTAAACGGCTGACTGATTGGTTGTTTCTCCTCCTTTCCTTCTATCGGCTCTGTGGCTTTCTTGATGCCTCTTCATTGACACGTGTCAAAAAACGGTGTCAACACTTGCCCCCCGGTTTCGGATTAAATATCTTTTGCTCCGAAATTCTTTAATTTTTGGTTTCTTTCTCCGAGTCGAATGTAACCAATGAACGAATCTCTTTAACAAATTGAGATCTTAAGAGGCTTATAGACCAACCCTCGTTGACTGCTTTTCTGCATATGTCGCCTTTTGTTGTTTCATAGCCTCTGAGTTGATCAGTTTCTGCAATTAATCTTTTGTCAAAATTGATGACTCTCCGTATCAGGCTCTGCCGATGATGATCATCGAAATTCTATCGGTAGCCTTTTCTGTTGTCCTTCAGCTTGGAGACATCAAACCACCATCTGTGAGCTGAAATGATTGGCCAATTGATTGTTCTCCTCTCTCCCAAGATTGTCCATGGCTTTGTCATAAGGATTGCTGATATCTCAGGTGTCATAGTTCTCTAGGGATCTGTTGGAGGAAGGGATCCATCAAATGTGATTGATTGAGAGGCTCTTGATCTGCAGGTAGTCGATTTGGATAGAAAAACTAAAATTTCAACTGACTCCTGTTTTGAATTTATTACTGGCATTGACCGGATGAAGAAAATGTATGCACAGCTACTTGAAGCAGATCATCTGTCGGAAGGAACGGCCGATTCCAGATTCAGCCGATGATGATAAGAGATTGATGGATCGGCTCTGCAATGCTATCCATCTTGTAGTTTGTAGCTTTTTGCTCTCTGCACATTGTTGACGGCTGTTAAGTGCTACTTTTACACCATCAATACCTGCATAAAATAAATGGAAAGTGATCATCAACACTCGAATAGGGGTTTATACTAACAATTTCCACAAGTGTTGGTGTTTCTAGCTTTTGTTGCAGGACGCACCGGAATACGTGTTAAAACGACACAGTTGAGAGCAAGTGCACCAATGGCATAGATATGGCATCATCATAAACAATCACAAATGCCAAATTGGTATGCACCACTACGATGGGCTCGTCGCGACGATCGAAATGGATATATCATTTGTCTACTTTGGAGTTTGGATGAAAGAGATACGCACAAGATAACATGTGGGCCCGGTGGGACCCACACCAAGCCACATGGCGACGTGCTGTCACACAGGAGTCCACATGTCCATGACACATCATCAATCCAGAGAAACACACTCTCGACCAATCAGGAGCCAGTACGCGGATCCAAGGGCCCACAACCACGAGATAAATGGGTAAAAATACCACATACACCCCATACCCACCTTGGGACCCACATAGCAGTCACCTGGACGAAAGGCGGCGCGAGGGGACCCACCCGGGGGTCGGCCGAACCCCCAGGTCGGCCGAACCCTTTTTGCGGCCCCTCGTGTCGCCCTTCCACGTGTCGGCTTGTCGTGAAGAGGCAAAGGCGGTTCTAGGTGTGTGCCCGAATATTCCTTCAGGATCCTGCCGAAAAGCTCCTTCTCTTGCAAGCTACTTGGCCTCCACTCCTCTTTGCCACTTGTCACCACCCTATTGGTGGCGCCCAAGGCAGCCAAGGGAGCTCCTCCTACTCTCCCTAGCCTATAAATATGAGGAGAGGGGGCTAGAATAGAGACGCATCCCATTCTCCTCCTGCTCTTTAGAAACACTTGTTTCCTCCCTCATGTGATCTCTCATGGATCAAATGAGTTGATCCATTTAGGTGAGAGTAGGTGCTAGGTAGAGTGTGGTGTTGGAGAGGATGTCTTGTTCTTCAATTAGAGCAAAGTGAGTATTTCGACATTTCCAATTAGACTAAAGTGTCATTCATGCGGTGTTCTTGAGTTCTTCGTTCGTTCATCATTTAGAGGCTCGTGTTCTTCACGAACACGCTTCGTCAATCTTGTTGACGAGCGCGTTTCTCATACTTTAGTGTTTGTTCATAAGTTAGAGGCTCATGTTCTTCATGAACACGACCCTTGATCTTCTGCTATAAACACCTAAGTTTGTGTCCTGTTTGTATGCCTGCTAGTTTGATTAGAGTTAAGTGGATGCTCCTTTATCCTAATCTAGATCAAGTTCATCCATGATTCCTTGCATAGGTTAGCATATAGCTGAGTGAGTTCGGGTCTCTCCCTCGTGGGTTCGTCGCTCCGTATTTATACGGAGTGCTATAGTGTTTCTACGGGATATCAGACGTAGCCGTGCTATAGTAGTAATCGGTGGTGTAGACGTGGTGTCTAGACTACGGGTTATCCTTCGAATGCCCTATATCCCACGGTTTGTCTTGGGGTAGGCCGCGGTAGTGACAGCCGTTGGACCCTCTGAAATCCCCCACGTTCGGATACATCATAGGAGTCTAAAATCTAACAACCCGAGTTGTGCGGAAGCAACGCGGGAGGTTAGCTCCCGAAACGAGAGTTCCTAATCGAGAGACTGTCCTCAACTCTGCACGCTATCAGCAGGATCCTCCCCATCATCTCCCTACCATAGCTGGGGCTTGGTGTCCTTGGACCGTTCATCTAGGATAGAAGGTAGTTCACATCGTTCCTTGGATTCGATACCCTTTGGAATACTCCTTTGGGGAAGTGCTACAGCGGTATTTCTGTGCGCTTGCGGTGTACCCGGTTGCTCTTATACGTTTCCTCTAGGTGTACAACTAGTGGTGACGTTAAGAAGTGTCAACAAGCATTTCTGGCGCCGTTGTCGGGGAACAGTTGCTGTATCTATCTTCGAACCTAGTGGTCCTCGTATTTATCTTTTTCGTTTTCTTCTACCTTCACCCCGTTACCCATCAGATATCCTTTTTGTTTCTTTTCTTCTACCTTTACCCCCTTACCCTTTGAGATGCCTTCCTGTCAAAGCTTCTCTACCTCAAGGGGTGAGTTCGAAGAGTCATCATCATCTTCATCATCCGGCTATGAACTCCCCCCTGGCTTTTTAGCCACGGTTCAGGATTGACCATTCTTTGGAGTAATCAATGAAGACCCCTACCTCCATTTGGAGGAATTTGAGGAACTGTGCTCTAGTTTGGCTATGCCAGGCATGACACAGGACACCGTGAGGTGGAAGTTGTTTCCTTTCTCCCTCATAGGAGAGGCGGAACAATGGTACACCCACACTATAGAAAGTGTGAACGGTGATTGGGGAGAACTCCGAGATAACTTTTGCCACTCGTTCTCTCTCATGGAAAGGACGGAGTAATGGTACACTCGTGTAGCTTCTCTTCCAATAAGTATCCTTGATTTCGAGAAATTAGAGGAGGAGTCCCTAGGAGCGGCATGGGCTAGGTTCCTACACCTTTTGGTGTCGACACCTGGTCCGTCTTTACCCATTGATGTGTCATTGTACATCTTTTGTATGGGTCTAGACATGGATTCTGCCCTCGATCTAGACGTTATCACTGGAGGTTTGTTTGTGGAAAAAACTCCAAGGGAAGGAAGAGAGATCTTAGATTCCCTCTTAGAAACTCTTCTGTCCTTATTGATCACAACAAACCCAACCAAGAATCCGATTCGAGCCATGAGGGTCCCTCAACATCCAAGTCAGAGTCTTCATCTTCCGAATCCCAAGACTTGTCTGTTGAGCCCTCTCCTGAACCCCGAACACCAAATGAAGAAGAAATTCAACCATTGGTGTTCACTCGCAAATTCGAGGATGACCCATCTGAAAATCTTTTAGATACCTCAAATTCTTTTGATGCCTAATCAGGGGAGGAACCTTATTCTGTCCACACCGATCATCCTAGAAATCTTTTGACAGAACATTCCCTTAGGCCTGCGGTGCCTCCTCGACCTCCTGATCCTCCTGACGAAGCATATCCTGAGGAGGCCATGAGGGAGGAATGGTCAGAGGGAGTGACACGATTTTCCGAGGCAGCTTGGAATAGTTCACCTTCTCTGGTTGCTTCTTGCTCTAGTAGAGGCACTGTCGTAGAGACCCATTGTAACCCCATCATGGAGGTTAACATTTTGCCATGGCACTTAGCGGAAACTCTTTTGGGCAAAGTTCCGCCAGCACCATCCGACATGCTCATCAAGACTTGTCCCATTGGACATGTTCTTGAATGTCGGGGGATCGCAAGTGCCATGCCGCTGATCATAGATGGGATCGAGGCTAGCTTAGACTTTCACATCTCTGATGTCCCTGATCTCGATCTTCTCCTAGGCTCCTCTTTACAACAGTTATTTGATACATCCTTAGGGAGCCTAGATGGTAAGCTTAGGGAAGCTATTTCCGCCATTACTACCGCTTATCTGGGATATCCTATGGCGAAGCCTCTTCCCCAGCAAAACCCGCTCGAGAAGACGACGTGTATATCTCCGTTCGTGTCATCCAAGCTTGTTCTCGTTGAGGGTGTAGAATTTTCTGCTCCTCATGAGTGTGACTTGGGAGACTCTTCACCTTTGTGAAGGCGAACGATCGTCACCATTCTCGACCGAGTTTCATCCTCGTCTCGCTGGCCCGTACCATGTTGCTTTCGATCATGATCGAGAGTCAACATCGAGCTTCCACGATGACTCTCTTGAGATGGAGAATTCATGGGCCATGGAACCTTTTGAGGCACTGACTCTGGAGCCCGGAGGAAAGAATTCCACATACGAGCATGGTAGCTTCATTCTTAATCTACCATACAAACCATGCTCGCATCATGTTCCTCCAAAGTCAGACTTGCTTAGTGCGCTGAGCACACGTGAGGGCTGCAATCACCTTATGGTCCTCTTTTGTAGAATGTTTAGAAGGTTGATTGTGGATGTATATGTCTATCATAAGCATATCAGATTTCGTGTGTGCACTGTGGCACTAACCTTGCAGCTAAAGCTTCACTGATACATCAAGAATTGGTGGTGAGATGGGAATGATACCACCAACGATAGCTGCAAGACGAAGTTCCCATGGTCGAGCTTATGACCAATAAATAAACAAAGCACTACCAGGAGATAGCCTGGATTAGCTTAGGTTTCATTTCCCTTTTTGAATAAAAGCAAGAACATGTTTTTAGGATAAGCCGTCCTTCGGGTATTTTTGGTCGCTAACCATTCAGGTGGAGATTGAAAAGAAACATAGACAGGTGATGCCGATGAACATGTGAGCCACATCAGCTGCAACACCTATATAAGCTTTGGTGAGGGGACATTTACAAAAGGAAGCTTGATCACCACACACTTGAGTTTTGTTGCCTAGAAATGCAAACTTCAAGTGTGGGGGAGGTATGTGAGCATCCTGAGTAAAGTTTCTCCTCTACCAACTCTTATCCTGGTGTGGAGATGATGTCAGCTCTTGCATCTTGCCGATTAGCTAGGAAAAGTCCTGCTTTAGACATTAAACAAAGCCCTTCCGGGAGGTTGCTCGAGGTTCACCGTCATATGCTCATGCTTATGTCTCTTTTGAAAATAACTTGATCATGCTTAAAATGCTTCCTTTATCTTTGTTCATATGCTCTGGTTTGAATGTGTGCTGCAGCATATATTCATAGACTGTTTTAAATTAAGCATGATGCTTAGGTTAAAATTTGTCTTCTTCAGTCAAAACAAGGCATGGCGTCGAGTTTTGATTGATGAACCTCAGAGTTATATTTTCATAGAACTTGGTTGCATATATGCTGACTAACCCCTACAGAAAATTGTCCAATTTGAGTGGGTAAGTCATTAAGCTAAATTCAACAGGGAAGGTAAGTTGAGGTGTCAGATTCATGTTGCACAACATGCAAAGGTGGTACATATGACCTCTCAAAGGTCCAAGGTAAGTATATTCCCCTTTGTGTATGAAGTGTAATGTTGGTCTAACCCTTTCGAGCAAATGACATGGTGACAATAAAATAAAATAAAAATAACAAAAATATTTGCTTTTGAATAAAGGCTCTATGGTTCTCGAACCAGTAGAGTCCATCTTTTGTTTCCACTTTTGCTTGAAGAACAGCACTAGTACAAGCACCAGTGTGGGGGGAGTTTTCTCAAGCTCATCATCAACATATCCACTTGAGAACTCCCACATAAAGGGCTGCACGACATCGACTATGCCTTCATGACAAGGACAAGGTAAACTAGAGTGAGCTGGCTATCCCACGGGTCAGCCGAATCACCACTAGTCTTCCTTGTTCCTCCTATCCTTCAGGAGCGATGGTATGTGCACCCTTCATCTCACTCTCTACCTATGAGTTTGAGTGATCTTCGAATTCTTATCCAGTAAATCAAACTCAAATAATGGTGCTATACTTGCTCTACATGATTCTTGTGATTGGCTTGCATATGTTTTATTCCTTACTCATCATCTTGATGCTTGTGAACAAATATCATTAGGGAACTCATGCTTATCTAAGTAGTTGATGTTTGTGATATGGTTTGATGATATGATCTTCACTCTTTATGATTGAGTGCTTGGGAATTTTATTTGAAAAATCATAAAACCCTTTGCAAAGCTCCTCTTTGATATGCCACAGTCCTACCAAAGCCATATGATGCTACCAGTTGAAAACCTTATACTCATATGCTGCTTGTCATTGCATTGAGTCTTGTCAAATTCTGTGACCCTTGTGAGAATTCTTTTCATTACTTTCATGATCAAGATTTATGTGCACACCACCATATTCCTCTTGCTATGCTTCTACACTGGAAGTTAGCATTGTATCATTCATCCATTCCACAAAATAAAGCTCCATGCATTGTTCCATGATTTATCCCTCTCCAAATATCTCTAAAAGAGATTGGGCTATTTATAATAAAAAAAGAGAGAGAAAGACATGATCAAAAAAAGGCATGATCTAAAAAAAAGAAAAAAAAAGAAAAGAGAGATAGCCCATATCTCGAAAATTTCAAAAAGGAGAGCGGAGAAAATCATGCAAAAAGGAGTTCCATAACTTAGATGGTAATAACTAGTACCTATTCTGGGGCTAGTGTCCACCTTACCATCAACCAACACTCATCATATACGTATGGTAATATCTAGCACCCATTCCGGGCCTAGTATACACCTTACCATACCCATCATATCCATACACGTGCACATCTTGATCTGATTGTATGATTTGATTTTCTCTGTGGATCCAGTCTTTGACTTTGCAATATATGTGATACAAGTATGCCTTATCCTTTATCCTACCATGAGCTCCACATATAGCCGTCATTAGAAGTAGGGTAAAGAAAGGCAATCTAATGCCTTGGTGAGGACATATACACATTGAGCGATCTGAGAGAATCAAATGAGGAGCTAAGCAAGGTTTGTTTTGGAAATTTATTGCAAAACCCAAGTTACTTGACATGATGAGCAGGAGTGATTTGATTCATGACCGTTCCATTCTTCAACTACCCAAGATAGCATGATAGACACTTCATAAGTTCATGAGTACAAGGTATGGTTTGGAATATCTCTTATGCTCGCTTCATACCTTTGGATATCATGTCTCACCTTGATCTGACTCTCTTCACTCGGGACGAGCAAAGGTCAAGTGTGGGGGAGTTATTGACGGCTGTTAAGTGCTACTTTTACACCATCAATACCTGCATAAAATAAATGGAAAGTGATCATCAACACTAGAATAGGGGTTTATACTAACATTTTTCACAAGTGTTGGTGTTTCTACCTTTTGTTGCAGGATGCACCAGAATACGTGTTAAAACGACACAGTTGAGAGCAAGTGCACCATTGGCATAGATATGGCATCATCATAAATAATCACAAATACCAAATTGGCATGCACCACTGCAATGGGCTCGTCGAGACGATCGAAATGGATATATCATTTGTCTACTTTGGTGTTCGGATGAAAGAGATACGCACAAGATAACATGTGGGCCCGGTGGGACCCACACCAAGCCACATGGCGACGTGCTGTCACACAGGAGTCCACATGTCCATGACACATCATCAATCCAGAGAAACACACTCTCGACCAATCGGGAGCCAGTACGCGGATCCAAGGGCCCACAACCACGAGATAAATGGCTAAAAATATCGCATACACCCCCATACCCACCTTGGGACCCACCTAGCAGTCACCTGGACGAAAGGCGGCGCGAGGGGACCCACCCGGGGGTTGGCCGAACCCCCAGGTTGGCCGAACCCTTTTTGCGGCCCCTCGTGTCGCCCTTCCACGTGTCGGCTTGTCGTGAAGAGGCAAAGGCAGTTCTAGGTGTGTGCCCGAATATTCCTTCAGGATCCTGCCGAAAAGCTCCTTCTCTTGCAAGCTACTTGGCCTCCACTCCTCTTTGCCACTTGTCACCACCCTATTGGTGGCACCCAAGGCAGCCAAGGGAGCTCCTCCTACTCTCCCTAGCCTATAAATATGAGGAGAGGGGGCTAGAATAGAGACACATCCCATTCTCCTCCTCCTCTTTAGAAACACTTGTTTCCTCCCTCATGTGATCTCTCATGGATCAAATGAGTTGATCCATGTAGGTGAGAGTAGGTGCTAGGTAGAGTGTGGTGTTGGAAAGGATGTCTTGTTCTTCAATTAGAGCAAAGTGAGTATTTCGACATATCCAATTAGACTAAAGTGTCATTCATGCGGTGTTCTTGAGTTCTTCGTTCGTTCATCATTTAGAGGCTCGTGTTCTTCACGCACACGCTTCCTCGATCTAGTTGACGAGCGCATTTCTCATACTTTAGTGTTTGTTCATAAGTTAGAGGCTCGTGTTCTTCATGAACATGACCCTTGATCTTCTACTATAAACACCTAAGTTTGTATCCTGTTTGTATGCCTGCTAGTTTGATCAGAGTTAAGTGGATGCTCCTTTATCCTAATCTAGATCAAGTTCATCCGTGATTCCTTGCATAGGTTAGCGTATAGCTGAGTGAGTTCAGGTCTCTCCCTCGTGGGTTCGTCGCTCTGTATTTATACGGAGTTCTATAGTGTTTCTATGGGATATCAGACGTAGCCGTGCTATAGTAGTAATCGGTGGTGTAGACGTGGTGTCTAGACTACGGGTTATCCTTCGAATGCCCTATATCCCACGGTTTGTCTTGGGGTAGGCCGCGGTAGTGACAGCCGTTGGACCCTCTGAAATCCCCCACGTTCAGATACAGCTATAGGAGTCTAAAATCTAACAACCGGAGTTGTGTGGAAGCAACGCGGGAGGTTAGCTCCCGAAACGAGAGTTCCTAATCGAGAGACTGTCCTCAACTCTGCACGCTATCAGCAGGATCCTCCCCATCATCTCCCTACCATAGCTGGGGCTTGGTGTCCTTGGACCGTTCATCTAGGATAGAAGGTAGTTCACATCGTTCCTTGGATTCGATACCCTTTGGAATACTCCTTTGGGGAAGTGCTACAGCGGTATTTCCGTGCGCTTGCAATATACCCGGTTGCTCTTATACGTTCCCTCTAGGTGTACAACTAGTGGTGACGTTAAGAAGTGTCAAGACATGTGAGGATTATAAAACCTCTTTCTGTCCTTTGCTACGAATATTTTGGATTTTATATGTTGATGCCTGATTCGAACATGTGATCTTGTCTTGTTTCTACCCTTATAAAACTCACCCCTTTGTCCATAGGCTTTCTTATGAGTTTTTCTTGGTGTTACCCTCATTTATCTGATGAATATATTGGTTCTTCTTAGACATGGGAGGCATATCTTTTTGCAAACATTCTCAGGAAGCATTACCTGTTACTGTTCCTTGATGAACTTTTGTTAGACAAAGCTTTGTAGTTGGATGGTGCTATGAAGATTGTGGTTGCTGTCAGTGTTGTTGAGGGAAGATTATCCATGGTATATGCTCTGCAGTTTGTCGACATAGAGAATCCTCAATCTTAATTTATTGGTGCTGCCCTTATTTTTGGGGAACGTATCTCTGAATCGATGTAAGCTCCTTGAAGGTTGAATCATTCACGAGGCATCTGTTCCTCTTTTGACCGAATGCTTGATTCAGCATATAAGATGACTCATTTCCATCTCTTCTCTTGTACTTTTGATGTGATGTCTTCCTTTTCCGTGAATCAGGTTTTACCTCTATTTCTTGTATCTCTCCATGGATTTCTTGTATCTTGCCGATAATTACTCACCTCTTCTCTTTAGTCTCTCAATCGTGAGGATGTAGAAAGGATCCTGACGAGCATCAACACTCATGGTGCGAATCAACAAGCACCAACGTCGAGGCAGAAGCGAGGTCTCCTTGAGGAACCGAATCAAGTAGATGGTGAAATAGACATCACCAAGATTCAGTTAGAGAAGGCTAGAGATTTAGAGAAATCTTGATGTAATTTTTCTTTAGCTGATGTGATCGGCTTTCAATAAATTTTAGCCGATGTAATTATCTTTTGTTTTATTGCATTTAAAAGATAGTCATCTAAATAACCCATGCCTCTTCTGAATGATCTATTTCTTCAGACAGCATTCACTGTTCATCTTGTGACCTCTCTGAATCATGAATGCTTCCCTCCTATTCTTAAATGCCATCTACCTTTCAGTATCAACATGTGGTTCTGAACTGTCCTTTTCATGCATACCTCCTATAAAACTCAGCTTATAACCTAATGGTTCTTCACTTGTTCTTTTTTCGTAGGCTCCGACAAGGGTTTTTTAAGTAGGTCCAAAAACTAGCTTCGACGAGTGTATTCAGGAAGACTTAGAGCTTTGTTTGCTGCAACAAGCGTCTTCTTGAAATAGTTTTGCTTCATGTTGCTGCCAGTAAGCTTATTGATGTCTTCAATAACATTAAGGAATACCTCTTTTTATCTTCTCCTCTTCTATAGTACAGAGTCTTTTCCTTTAATAGCTCCTAAGTGCTCCTCCCTTTTTTGGGGAAACGGATCACTGAAATCAATGTCGTCTAAAAACTGAGCCATTCACAGAAGGACTGTTCCCAATTTGACCGGATATGGCATCCTTTTGATTCCTTCCTATCTTCTTCAGCTTCCATTCCTTTTGGTTTGGGCTATAAATAGCAACCGAATGTACATCGGCTCTTCACATCTTTCACCAAAAAATTCTTGTGAAGTAGTGCAGCGTCACCTCACCTTCTCCAACCCTTCTTGCGAAGCCAGGAGATACAACAGCTAAAAGAATCATTGTGAAAAGCTTGGGTTCAACGACTGAAGGGAAGGAGCAAGGTAGAATGTCTCGCTGCACCGGTGTCGGAGGAAGAGCGCGCCAAGGGGACGACCATCTTGGTCATCAACTCGTAGAGCTCTTGGCGGAAGATCACAGATTCTGGGGAAGATCTTAGTCTTCCATTTCCTCTTCGCAGCACCCCTCTCTCTCTGATGTTCATTGATTCAATATCCTCATCATACGAGGGATAGGATAGTTATCTTCTAATTTATGTACTCCACTGATCTTCAATGAGGATGTAAACATGATGTATTGAAATATGAGAGAAAGATATATATATATATATATATATATACACTCCATTCTACACGCGTGTGTAACTACTCCTACCTTCATATCTCATGATATACATTGAATCCGACCGAACGAAAAGTATGTACACGTAGTATGTGATGATACTAGACTATCTACGATGGTATATAAGTTGAGTATGTGATCATACTTAGAGTATGTGAACATACTAATTTTTATATACTATCAGTAAGGTATAATAGAAATATATTAAAAGTAGAGAGGTTTTTGAAATTTTTTGTATATATCCATTTGGATTGTCCTAGAATTATTATGTGAACATACTCAAAGTGATAAATAGGTATGTAGACATACCCAGGTCATATTTTGATGATGAGAGTAGTTACACGCGCGTGTATATAAAACTCGTCCAATATATATATATATATATGTGTGTGTGTGTGTGTGTGTGTGTGTGTGTGTGTGTGTTCATATTTTTTGTTCTAAGGGCGATTGTTACATCGGCCATGATCCGAATCATAGATCGGCTATAAGTGTTTGAACACTTTTGATTTTACATTTTTTCCACTAAAGGTGATAACTCAGTATCGGCTATCATCCGAAATCTAAATCGGCTAAGAAGCCAGAAGTAGTAATCGGCTAAGTAATTAATCCAATGTTCCAACTTTGCTTTGGCTTTGACAAGCATCAGCCTTGTCTCGTTATGGTCTAATCCTCCCAATCGGCTGATGCAATTTTCTGCTCTTTTCCTTTATATTTGGGAACCGATCATCTGGATCGGCTGAACCTCAAAGTCAGATATCTTGAGGAAATATGTTTCCCATATTTTCCTTGATATGCAGATGACTTTATCAAAATTCCATTGCGTATCGGTTGCTGCAATGTGGAAGGATGAATCGACGTTGACTACTTCCACCGAGTCTCCAATCCATTGAATCACACACTGATGCATGGTAGACGGAATGCAGCACTTGGTATGAATCCAATCTCGCCCAAGTAGCAGATTGTATGATCCCTTCCCCTTGATGACGAAAAAGGTAGTTGGAAGTGTCTTGCTGCCGATTGTCAGATCCACACAAATAGCACCCATTGCAGATGATGAGTTTCCTTCGAAATCAAGAAGCATAATATCGGTCTTGGTTAACTCTTGCTCAGTTTTCCCAAATCTCCAAAGGATCGAGTAGGGCATGAGATTGACTGATGCACCACCATCCACTAGGAGCCTTGTGACTGGCTTCCCATTGACAAGCCCTTTGAGAAACAGAACTTTCATATGTTGACGCTTTTCCTCGTCTGGTTTCTCAAAACTGGTCAACATTGGATCCAAGGTTAACTGAGCCGGTCCTAACTCCTCATCTGAACTTTCTTCATCTGAGTTATCTTCAAGAGTCATGAATTCTTTTGGGAGCATGAAGATCATGTTAACACCTGCCACTGGTTGACCTTCTTTCTTATTACCAGCTTTAGGTTTGGGTCGCCAGATTTGTGATCGAACCTTCTTCTTGTCAAGTGCTTGCTTCTCAATCTCTTCTTGCTGTTCCAATTGTCGCAGGCACTGGACTCTCCTCTTCTGAGATTTGGTCAAACCTTCTGGGCACCACTTAGGCTGACGGGCTTTGTGTTGGCTTTTGTCTTCGTATGTAGCATTACGCCTTTCTGGATTTCTTGCCAACACGTCTTCATCAGGGACCCTGCTATCAACCATATCTTCTAGCCGGTTAGGTTGACTGTCTTGGCGCTTGCCCCCAGCCGATCATGCACGCTAGCCTTGCCTCCCAGCCGATCATATACTGAGATGTGTTGGTTGTGGCACTCTTGCTGATCTTGATTGGTAGGCTTTCTGTCCCTGTTATCAAAACAAGGCCTCTTGGATGATTGCCTGTGACAACCCCATCCGAGATAAGTCCGTACTATCACTTAAGCCAATCCCTTTTGGTCATCAAGCGATAATAAAGAATCATCCCGTTGAGTGTTGTCGGGTCATAGCCCGATAAATCAGTTGTAAAACACACAGAGGATCGAAATGCATACATTAAAACTCCCACAAAGGAGAGTCCAGAGTACCTTACAAATTAATCCAAATTCCCCGTAGGGTTAATTATTACAACATTGTCCTTGCATCAAAGGTAAATGGTTCAGAGTTTTGAAGACAACGAAAATTAAACTAATCGATAACTTGGCATCATGGGAGGCCACCCATAACGCCATTACTCCTCGTCATCCACCCATTCCAGCTCCTAGTCGGGCGGGATTTCACCAGGCCAAACATTATCACCTGAAAGCAACATTTATAGCAAGGTTGAGTATACTAATACTCAGCAAGGCTTACCCGTCTAAAATAAAAGACTAGTGGGTTTGTTTTGCCAAAAAGCGACTAAGGAGTTAATCCTTACTTTCAATATTTTAGCTCAAGTTCTAGTAGATAGAGTTATTACTAGATAAGCAACTAATTCAAGCATACGTGTGCAAACAATTAATCAAACATCAAGTTTAACAACATTTCATCATATAGGGATTATCATGGCTAGAGGGTTAAGCAATCTCAGATAACGGTGAGAGGCCGACGATCGATCGATTAGTAACCTTGCAAGGTGAACCTAAACATACGGGAGAAAACACCCACAAGAGTGTATTCAACCAAACGGTTCCCATCATTCCTCAGATTGGGATCAGATGCCACAGTCCTAAGTACAAGGCTAGCTGGCATGCCTCACACTAGCACCCGGTGTCACACATGCACTACAATTTGCAAGACTGGGGCCGCAACCCAAGATTAGTAGAGCAAAGTTCCCGCACCGTATCATTCAGGTACTGGGCTTACCGTACCCATTTCTGACAAATGTTTAGTACTTTCAAACGCTTAATCTCTTAACCACTGGACCGGAGCCCAAAATCTCATGCTCTTACCATGTAAGCGATTCCATTTAACAAGTCTTATGATTCCAACATAAGAACCTATTCTCACGAGCGAAGTACATCACTCGACTTGTACCGGGTCCTTAGTGCATAGCAACTAGTGACCTAGCATACTAGTAAAAGACCATAGGTACTTATGGATCATGCATCTAGGGTTTCCATTCAACTCCTGAATGTAAATGCACATAGATAATCAAGCATAAATGCAGAATTTGAAAATGGAACACATAGGTAAATGTTAAACCGGGGCTTGCCTTCGGCAGCTCCAGCAGTCAGACAGTCTTCCGGACTTTGGTCCGGGTCTTGATCAATGGTCACGAAGTGTATGTCTCCTCCTGCTCCCTCATTCTCATCAGCCGGCACGAGCGTGTAGCTACCGTCATGGACTTCTATACGGGGAAATGCATATGCAGGAGTTAATAGTTGATGATGGTGTAAACAATACAACAACACCCATTAAGTCTAGGGTGTCATGTGGATCACATTCACCTAGACAAGAATATATCCAGCATACTCTTCCTTAAAGATTAATGCAAGCAACCATTCATTAATTTATTATTTTAATAGTAATTGTGTGCACATTTATTCAAATAAATTAGAAATACCACACAATCATCCAAGCTAGGGTTCATGGTTCATTAGGAGCATTTCCCAAAGATTAATCACCCTTAACATTATAAAGAGGAGCTTTCCTTATTACTCTTTTTAATGTACTTAGTTTCTTCCAAAAATTATGCTGGTTAAACCATGCAACATCTTACAGTGAAAATTTTTGTGTGAGCACAAAGGATTACAACAGAGCTACTGGTAAAAGTTCATGGCAACCCAAGCTATCACTAAAAAAAAATTGGTTTCCATGACAAAATGATATGGTCATGTAAAGTACAGAATCTGTCATAGAAAGTGTCTTACGACGAAAATCCACCGTCATAAGGGTCGTCACATATCAATCGTCGCTAAATGTACCTTGTGACGAAAAATTAGTGAACCGTCACATAATGTGTGGACCTTATGTGACGGTACATTATAGCGTCATATATTGTTGACATTATATGACGCCTATAATTGTCATATAATGTTGGTCAAACTGTCATATATTAGCATTCCTAGCCCATTTATTTATTGACAATCCTGGCCCATTTGTTTTTTATCCATTATTTTATTGGCAATCCTGGCCCATATATTTTTCATTGGCGATCTTGGCCCATTTGTTTTTCATTGACAATCCTGGACCATTTGTTTTTTTAGAGGATGCTGGCCCATTTCTTAATGGGCCAATTTTAAACTTCAGTCATTTCCGACCCACTCTTATGAGCCCAACAAATTTTCAGCAAATAAACATTTCAGCCCATATAATTTCAACCCACTCAAATAGTGAGCACATTTATCATAACAGCCATTTCAGCACATAAGACAATGTTTGTAACCCATTTATTAGAATTACAACATATTAGATACAAAATATCAGGTTACAATCTTAGCACATGAAAATAGCTCGTTACAATTTTGTTTGTATCTTGCATCCAACAATAACCTGCAGCAGAAATGAAAATATGCATCAGCACAGATAGTACTCTGGCTGCTACGAAATTTTAATTCCATTCAAGTAGTATTGGACAGTTGAGTCTTTCAGGTAGCACATTGTATAAGTCACAACTAAGAAGTAGAAAAGAGTGTAAACTGATTCATGTGGTTTTGCACATGGCCATACAATAATGTTCCACACAGCAACTTAACAAGTTAAAAAACCCACAAGATGACAATGATGAACTTGACAGCAGTCATTGAAAACATGAAATGCTATCTCCAACCTTTGTATCTTATCAGCTTTTACATCACAAACAAGCGACGACATAGGATTTCTATACATTGTACAAGGAGTAATCAGGCATGGTAACTACTGAGCTTCAGAAGCAGACTTGCTACTGAGCTTCAGAGGCAGACTTGCATATGTTGCACATGCATTCAATTCAAAGCATAACATATCAGTTCAGGAGATTGATGAATAAACAACATGACAGTTAACTAGACAAGGTTCTATGTAGCTAGCCTTGCTAATTACTTACAAGTTACAACCAAAGTTCTAGTAGCAATTTTTAGGAGACGTGTTATATCACCACAGAGGTCACACAAGAATGAGAAAATGGTTGAACTAATCAAATCATCCTCATTCTAGAACAGAATTAATAAATCATGTAGTAGTAATTCAACTTTATTGCAATCAAAACTTATGATCCAGATAGGAAAGAGATAATGAAGGCCACATCCTACTGACAATAACACATTCTTGGTCTGCACAGATGCTCAGAAACCACAAATTAAACCATCTCTGTATTTGGCCTGGTCAGCAACCACAGAAGCAAGGGATTCAACCTTACCAAGAAACAGGAGGAGATGGACCTAGAGGAGCTGCCACCGTCTGCTTGTTGTCAGCCTCGCAATGGTGAGAATCATCCCTGTGTCATATATCAAATATTATAGAAGCAGCATATGACCAGCGTCTAGACAAAAATATAAAAGGCAACATGCATTGCAACAAGTAGAAAGGCAAAACTGTCATACTAATCATTGAATATGTATGAGTAAAGCAACCAACATATGACTATTTAAGGCATTTCAACATATGAGCAAACAAAACTAGTCATACATATTCAGACCAGGGCATGCATTATTTTATTGTTGCATCACAATAAGCACAAGCATTCCAAAAGCAATGGAATTTCAAAACAAAGTTAATTGCGTATATGCATACAAAGATGTGTCAGTGCCCTTGACGACCTAGCATCAGACTAAATCATCCATATTTTTGAACAAATCATTTGTATTTGTCAAGTAACATGCATCTACAGATGTTCTGATGGGGCAGGTAGTTTACTCCAAGGAATTCCTCAAGATCTGAACGCTAGGGAATTCCTCATGGCTGCAGGTATATAAGGAGGGATCGTAGGAAGAAAGGGGGATTCACCTGCAGTGCGGAGAGGGAGGTCGTGAAGACAGAGGCGCACTAGGTTGCTGACGCCGCGGCTTGTGGGTAACCCAGCCGAGCGTGGCCGGCACAGAGGTAGCAGCCCGAGCCCTCCAGCATCCCTGCAATAGGCCGGCCACAGCGGCGCAGTGCCTGATCTAGCGGGTGTTGTGACGGATCTGAGTGCCGCAGGCGCAGCGCGCCACTGGCCTCCCGGGATGAGCGCCGATGGTCGGCCGTGCCGTGGGGCCCCCGAGCCTAGCGCCGCCGCAGCACTGTGCCTGACCTAGGGAACGCCATGCCAGATCTGGGCATACCTGAACGCTGGAGAAGCATGAGTGGCGGACGAAGGTGGCCTCCAGCCTGGCTCGGAGCGTCGCTACGTCCGCGCCTGCCTCTAGGTCGTCCCTCACCCTTGCCACCGCGCGCACTGCCGGGCGGGTGTTGACACCGAAGCTGGCCATGGCTTGACGGAGAAAGGACGGGATTCGGTGGAGCTCACCCTGGATTGGCGCAGTGGTTCCGAGGGGACGGCGGGGGAATGCAGTGGGTGGGGAGGGTAGGGCGGCGGAGGGGAGGAGGGGGCTGCAGAGTGCGGATGGAGGAGTTAGGGTCTGGGTTGCAGTATCTTATAAGATCGAAACGGGATCAGAGCCATCCATTCCGTGATGAGCGGTCGGAAATAAATGGGCCGAAATGGGCCTGTTTCATTCCTCCTCCTTAACCATTTTTCTTTTTATTGCAACATGGAAGTAAATTTCAAAACTAACTATCTTATAAATAATATCAAAAAATCAAAAAAATATGTTTATGCTAATTTAATCAGTTTTAGCCCATGTCCTGGAAATAGATGAAAAATTCGAATGTTTGTTTGTCATAATTCAAACTTCTACTTACAATCTTATTATAAAATAATGATAATAAAACTCAAAATATGTTCAAAACTTCTGAAAATTGCCAGGGAATCATTGTATAGATGTTTAAACTTGACATAAAAGTTTCAAGAGATTTTGCGAAAATTAAATGTACATTGTTCCCAAAATGGATGGATCCCCGACATTGTTTCGTACATCTCAACTTAAAACTCAAAGTTTGTACACACTCAAGTACTTTCTTCCCCATGAACACCTCAAATTTGGATGCAACCTCACCCTTGTGCTCGCCATCTGGAGGTGCCACACCTTCCCTGCGCCGCACCTTCCCCCGGCGACCCCATCCTCCAGCGCCGCGCCTCCCACCCACGACTCCTCCCTCCCTCTAGTGCCGCGCCGCCCTATAGGTCAGAGCTCTCCATCCCCGCCGCCTTGACCGCCTGATTCATGGACGCCCGCCCGCTGCCATTCTTTGTCCCTGCTGCCGTCGGAGGAGCATACTGGTCGGATGGCCAATGCGGGCCGAGCCATGCAGAGCCCACAACGCCGGCGAGTTGGTCCGCCGTCCTTACCTGGGGTGACCGGAGGAAGGGGTGACAGAGGATGAAGATGATGGGGTGGTTGGGCCAGTGTGGGCTGTGTTGGGCTGGTGCAGGCCGTGCGTGTGTGCTTGATAACGAATAGTCCTCCCGCAATTTTTGGGCCGAGACCACCGCAGCCCATTACTAGCACCCTCCACCTCCTCTCTGTCTCACTGCCAGACGGGTCCTACCCGTCAGCTTCACCTCCTACCTCCACCCCACTTTCCTTCCTTCCTTCTCCTCTACACAGCCGCAGCTGCCACCCTCTGACCCACCTCCATGGTTGCCGCACAAATCTCCCCCAACACTCATCAGCATCCCATCTCCCTCCGCTTCCCACGCCCGCTATCTTCTCCTGCTTATTGCGTCACGCAGGGGCATCCGTCCCACGCCTCCGCCTGGTGGTAGTGCGGGAGATGAAGAGCGGCGGTGTCGGAGAAAGAGGAGGAGGGGCAGGCAGTAGACACTGGAGATCCACGCTCCGTCGCCCGGACTGCAGCTGATCTGCGCTCCGCCACCAAGGCATCGCCGTCCTCAGCAAGCAGGGGATTAAGACCGACAGAGATGGGGACAAAATGATCCCGGTCAACGCACACGGGTACAGGTCTTTAGGGGTATATTCATATTCGAAGCCGTCATATTTGTAAAAGCATTCAGTGATGCCACACTATAGTCACATAAAAACAACACACATCGTCATATATTAGGCACAGTCAGTCGGATGTCTCAAACCTACATTTTATGACGAACCCTGCTACCTATATGTGACGAAACAAAGGCCGTCGTCATAAATAGTTTTGACTGTCCTGAATTTATGACCCTTCTGAATTTGGCGTCATATAATGATGCATTATATGACAAACATTGTCCCCGTCATGAGCATTTTCGTCATAGAAAATTGATATTCTTGTAGTGTATATACAGAGCATGAAAAATATGACAAGTTATTCATATCAAAAACAAGAATATTTAATACAGAACAAACTACTCATGCACTGGTGCTCAAATTTTACACAGAGCTTCTAGGGACTAAAACTAGGCTTCACACCAAAAATTAGCTCCAGAACCTATTGCAATCATGCTACACAAAAATAACCATTTTCAGCCTATTTATTCCCAAAGCATTTATACAGAAAAATATATAACTCAATTGTCGCCCAACTTTTTACCATAGCACAAACATGATATAAACATCATCTATCCCAAAGATAAGCATCACTGGAGTACTAGAAACTGAACTATAGATTTAACTTCATAAACAAGCATCATTCAGAAATAAATATATGGACAGCTCCTAAATCCATGATAAAATCACCAGCAACACATCTTAGCCTAACAAGGTGATATCAACAAGATGACCCACAGAAAGCATATACATGAAGTTGTACAAAACATGAATACAGATCTAGCATAAAGGCTAAATAAATCATAACTAGCTATCCACTCAGTAACTTTGTGTAAAAACTTAGGTATAGCCTATAATAGTGCTGACTACCAACATATCCAAAGGTCAAGCCTAGCACATGAGTACAACTCAAGTTATGAACAACCCTATACAAACTGAGTTTGAATTTTCATTCAAAAACTATACATCAAAAATATATACAGCCTTTCTAAAAGATGTAGACCTATTCACAAGGAAACCAGCAGAATTGGTTTTGCATTTTTAGGATTTTTCTATGATTTACTAGACATTTTACAAGTTACTAGACTAAAGAGAAAAAGAAGAAGAATCTTCTTTTAGCACAGACCCTAGAAACATTTGGAACTTCACAGATATGCCCTCAACTTTTACGGATCGAACCCTACACAGATTCTTCCCTCACAGTCGTACCCTTCCGCGGCGGAGCGAGCTTGCCGGCGGCGAAGGATGGCCGGAGGTGATGAATAAGCGGAACGGGGTTGTGATTCAGCTCACCACGGATGGATTGGAGGTGGTGGCTGGGTCGGGGGAGTCTTCGGTGAGCGACGGTGGCGATGCAGTGGCGGCGTGGCCGCCTCAGCTCGAACTCCGGCAAGTGCTGGGGTCGAGCTCGGCAATGTGTGTTCGGAGAGGCTCAAGTGAGTGCTAAGGAAGAGCTAGGGAGTGCGTGTTGCTCACGAGCGCGAGCAGAGGATAGAGCTCACCGGCGGCGGCAATGGCGGATGGCGGTGGTGCTGTGAGCTTGCACAGGGGAGGAGGAGCGGTGTTTTTGTAACGGCCGCAGCGTGGAGAGGCGGTAACTGCCCAAGTCTCCTCATAGGTCGCTGTCGTGGCATGGCTACAACGGTGACGACGTGGGGTGGCGCAGCCGGCAAATGGCGGCCTCGGCGTGCGCGCTCCGGTGCGTGCGGACTCATCGCGTGGCACCAGCCTACAGCCTAGCCGTGTCACCGACCCTCGCAGCCAGCGCTTTACGGCGGCTCCTATGGACTGGCGGACCCCCTGAGTGCATCGATGTCTGTGCCCGGTCGCTCGGCGGCGAAGCGACGTGGCGCGTGTGCGCCCGCGACGGAGTCGTGCGAGGTGCGTTCCGGCGCTTTTGACTGCTGCAAACTCAATTTTTCGCCATAGAAGTGCGCCAAGCACCAATTAGCAAAGTTGTAGATCATCCATCCATCTACAACTTCTACAAAGGCTGATAGGTGTTTTACTCAAGGGATTGAGCATAAACAACATGCAATGTTCCTATTTTTCTTGGCGCCCATGAACAGGAACTACACGCGTTGACCGGGGTTTTTCACATATTTTCACTTCGAATTTGATCTGCCACTCCACAGCAAAGTTGTTGGTCTCGAAAAACTGCACAACTTTGGTATTGGCCGATTTTGAAGTGTTTAGATGAATTTTGGAGAACGCGCCATAAGTTCTAGATAGGGTTTATGGCTCAAGGGGTTTGACCTAGGGTTTGACTTCCACATTGGTTAAGGGCTTAAGCACTAATGATCAAGATGTGATTAAGAAGGTAATTAGCACTCATTGACACTTGATTAAAAACATGGGGTGTTACACTACCCTTCTGAATAGAAGCCTTCGCATTCTGGACAATTGTTAGATGTTGGAAGCTTGATCCCTTCTTCCCAGCAATATCTGAAGAATGGACATCTCGAGTGCCCTGCGTTGCGTCTTGCCCATTCTTCGTTTTCCCTGGTTTTCTTTTGTTGGCGCTGGAACTTGCTTACAAGAACCTGCGAAGTAACCTGCTATGTTGAATTTTTTGAATTGATTCCTTCTTCAAGCAATCCCTTCCCTTTGGCTTCTTCATCTGTCATCTGAGTCTCGGGATTAATGGTTCCTTTATTTTTAGCCGATTCAGATGTTAACACCTTTGCTTTGGTTGCTTCAACCGTGTTAGTAGGAAAAGGGTGTTGATCGATCTTCACCGGCTTTCCGAATTTGGAAGGTGTTTCAAACTTCAGCTTTCCTTGATCTATTGCACTTTGGATCTGTTGACGAAACACCTTGCACTCGTCAGTGGTGTGAGATGTAGCATTGTGCCACTTGCAGTACTTGATCTTCTTTAGTTCTTCAGCACTTGGAATAGGATGGTTTTGTTACAGCCTAATCTGTCCTTGCTGAAGGAGAAGATCGAATATCTTGTCAGCTTTGGTTGTGTCAAAGCTGAATTTCTCAGGCTCCTTTTTGCCGAAGGGACATGCAATTGGCTTCCTGTTTGGGACCCACTCGACCAGATCGTCTTCGGCTTCTTCTTCATTATCAGAGCAATCTACATAGGACACCCGCTTATGAAAATTCCTTCTGGGCTCGCATGAGCGATTGCTCTCGTGACTTAGCCGATGGAGTATCTGGCTGATGTTCTCCAACTCTTGCGAAGCATACTTTTCCTTAATAGATGGCAAGAGCCCTTGAAAGGCCAACTCTGCTAGTTGTTTGTCGTTCAGAGATAAGCTGTAGTATTTGTTCCTCATTTCTCTGAACCTTTGGATGAAGTTGGGTATTGATTCATCGTTCCTTTGCCTTAAGCTGGTAAGATCAGTAAGTTTCATCTCATGAATCCCTGAGAAGAAGTACCCATGAAACTGCCTTTCTAGATCTTGCCAACTCTAAATTGAATTGGCTGGGAGCGATGTAAACCAAGCGAAGGCTGGCCCTGACAGAGAGGATGAGAATAACCGAACTCTCAACGATTCATTTGTTTCTGCCTCCCCACACTAGATAATGAAGCGAGTAACATGCTCAATGGTGGAGGTGTCATCTTGGCCAGTAAACTTGGTGAAGTCGGGCACCATGAACCTTTGAGGAAATGGGATCTGATCAAAGGACGCAGGGTAAGGTGTCTGATACATGTGTGTTTGCTGCTTTGGCTTTAATCCAAATTGATTTTGCAGCATATTTGTAACTTCAGCCTTGAAACTTTTTTGATCAATCGGCTGAGGACCTGCCGAAGGATATTGCTGACCTGAAGCCACAACAGTTGTTCTTGGTTACTCCTGAACGATCGGCTGGATAACCGAAGGGTTGGGAGGAGCCCAGTGTTGCCTTGTGATCTCAACGCTATGTGGTGATCCTTGAAGTAGTTGTTCAGCCGAAAAACCTTGATTCGCTTGGTTTGTTTGTGGAGCAATCGGCTGTTGCACGTACTGAATATTTTGAAAATCCTGGATCTGTTGCTCTTGATATGGTGGTGTAGAGAACAGAGGAGGATCCGTCATTTCTTCCAATAGTGTAGCTTGATTCATAGCCTCGATGTATTCCTCCTGGAGTTTAGCAGCATAATTTCTGACTGCAGATGCTTTCATGGCTGTTGTCATCTGCTCTTGTTCCATCTGGTGACTTACGATCGGCTGGCTAACCGAAAATCCACCTGACATATGTGGTTGTAGTGCCATTTCTTGAGTCTTCTGCACCCTTTGAGGAGTAGGTAGTGGCTTGACCATATGAACATGCAGAGGTGATACATCATAACTCAGCTAACTCTGGGATCTCTGATCGAAGAATGTGAACGTAATCCCTTTGTCATGATGGAGAGCAGTACCGACCACATTATTGAACTTTGCTACATACGGGTCAGTGTGCTTGGGTATCACTCTAGTCTTCTTGGTTGACTCTGGTGCAGAACTTACAGGCATGTCGTACCTTAGATCTATAGGAGTACCAGATATGAAACCCTGAGATCATGGTTGATTAAATCCCACATTTGTTGACGGCGGCATGGTAGAAGGAGGAGTTGTTGTAACAATATCATGAGTAGAAGTTGTAACTGGCTGAGAAACTGGCAACACTTACTGGAATTTCTTGTTAGTCATGAACGGGAAAGCCACATTGGGTTGATAATATGATGCTCCCTTGTACGAGCTCATGACTTCTTCCCTGAGAACCTCCTTCACACTGTTCTGCACTGAATTATTGAAGAGAGAAGATTGATCAATCAGAGCATGATGCATAGCTTTTGTCATCATATCTTGAAGTCTTCCAGAATCAGCTTGTATTATGATCTCTGTAGGTTTTGGAAGAGGAATTTTCTTCACTGCTCCTTCCCTAGTGAGACTGAAACTGCCCATTAGAAGCCGACCATACTCTGTCATGCAATTCTCGTATTCAGCTTTGTCAGCTTCCTTGAGTTGATCCACAATGATTGGTTAGATGTTGTCCTTATGGACTTCATCAAACTTCTTGGACTCTTTAGACATCATCATGATTCTTCGTGTCCCACCGGGCGTGCCAAGATATGTTGACGCAGAAAACGGAATAAAGTCCTCTGCGGCAGCACGTAACGGATCCCCGGGATGTAACAAGGTGTGCCAGCCGACCTGAGCTATTGATTGGCACAGAAGAGGATAAGAAGTTAAATACGAGGTTGATTGGCTAGAGAACTGATAGATGTCTTTCACGTGGGCACAGCGCAACAGCCCAATCGGCCGATGCGAGATCGAACGAGATCGGCCAGCCGATAGGCAGCCGAAGTGCAAGTATGTTCAGAATGGCTAGGATCAGCCGATCTGGTGATGTCAGCAGCGAGGCGGGTCCGGATCGGCTGTGAGACTGGTGCGTCTGACGACGCAGCGAGGGCTAGCCGATACGATCGAGCCTCAAGCGGGATAAGTTGGTGATAAAGCTAAATAAACAAGAAAAGACTTGAAAATCTAGTTGATATGGATAAATTATGAATAAATCTTGATGAAACCACAGCGATGCGCCCAGAGGTTAAAGCCTAGATCTTACTCGGTAAAGCAGTACTCACAAGCTTGCCGGAGGTCGATTGATGCAGCCCGGCGAACTCGAAGGACGGCGCTTGAAACAAGAAGAAAGAAACTTTTTGGCGAAGTCGCCGACTTGAAAGGTAAATTGCTTGAAAAGGAAAGGCTTGTGTTTGTTGGTGTGTACTCTCTTTATCGACCCCGCAGGATCACTACTTATACCCTAGGACAATACGGACTCCTAGTCGATTACGACAAGACTTACTTGACTAAAAAGGAACTATAAATGCTAAAAATAAACAACTCGTGCAAGAGTCAGACTCGCTAATCTATCTTTGACCCGTTGTCAAACGATGTGGACCCACCTGAGCTTCCTTCTTTCTTCCTTGGTGTACTTCTCCTTTTGCCGCTTTCTCTTCTTTACTCAGCCGATCTCTTATCTTTGACCATCAGCTGTCTCTGTTGAGTCCTTTCCTAAACGGCTAACTGATTGGTTGTTTCTCCTCCTTTCCTTCTATCGGCTCTGTGGCTTTCTTGATGCCTCTTCATTGACACGTGTCAAAAAACGGTGTCAACTGTGATGGCGAGGCAATCAAAGATTTTGCACTCCAGTTCGCCGACGTCCTGCAGTGCCTTGGAGAACTTGGCGACCCAGAGCCGGAGGAGAAGGCCCTGAAGAAGTACCACCATGTCGTCCGCGCGAGACACAAGCACCTCATCGTCTCCATGGAGGCCTTCTTTAACCTCTCGAAGCTGACGATCGAGGAGATCACAGGGATGCTGAAGTCCTTCGACGACGCCGACAAGGAGGCGCTGCCGACGTCAGCCCTCACCACGAGGAAATTGATCCTCACACACGAGGAGTGGTTGGAGAAGTACAAGCCACACTCCCAGGACAGGGGACGCAACGGCTCTAGCTCCGGTGGCCGTGGCAAATCGTGCGGCAGGCGCGGCAAGACGCGCGGCTGCGGCAGACACAGGAGCTCTGGTGGGTCGTCAAGCTCAAGTCGAGCCAGCCCAGGCAACACCTGCAAACGGTGCGGCAAGAAGGGCCACTAGGCCCATGAATGCTGGGGAAAGCTGAAGGTGGAGGAACAGGCCCATGTGGCCCAAGAAGAGGAGGACCAGGCCATACTCATGGCCGTCGGGGTTGACCTAGAGGGGGAAGTTTTTCCCCAAATTGAGTCACCGCCGCCGCAGCTCACTCCAATCACCGCTCTGGCGATCTCCGTCAGCAGCACCGTCCACCTCCTCGAGAACAGAGTGTACGTCGCCTTTGACGACTCTGGCGACCGCAACCTGAGGAGATGGGTGCTGGACACCTGGGCCTCCAATCACATGACGGGGTCCCGGGCTATGTTCTCCAGCATCGACGCTGGTGTCACCAGAACAGTGCGGTTCAAGGACGGCTCCGTCACCCGGATCGAGGGTGCCAGCACTATTCTGCTCTCCTGTAAGTTTGGGGAACATCGGGCGCTCCACCGCATCTACTACTTGCCACGCCTCACTGCCAACATCATCTTCGTTGGGCAGTGGAGGAGTGCGGCTATCAAGTGCTGGTTGAAGATGGCGTGATGTGGGTGCGTGATGAGGAACGCTGCCTACTCGCCAAGGTCAACCGCAATGCGGGCCGGCTCTACGTGCTCGACGTCGACATTGCACAGCCGGTCTGGCTGGCGGCCCGCAGGGATGAAGAAGCTTGGGTCTGGCACACCAGATTCGGCCACCTACACTTTGCCGCACTGCGCAAGATGGGGCGCGACAGCCTCGTCAAGGGGATGCCTCTACTCTCGCAAGTGGAGCAGGTCTGTGAGGCTTGCCTCGCCGACAAGCACCGGCAGACGCCCTTCCCACGCCAAGCTCAACGACGGTCCACTGAGGCGCTGTAGCTGCTCCATGGCGACATCTGCGACCCAATCTCTCCTCCGACACCCAGCGGGAACTGCTACTTTCTTCTACTGGTGGACGACTACTCGAGGTACATGTGGATCTGCTTCCTCCCCACCAAGGATGCTGCTGTGGACGCCATCAAGTGCGTGCAAGTGGCTACGAAGAGAAAGAGTGGGAAGAAGCTGCTGGCTCTCCGCACTGATCGTGGAGGGGAATTTGCTGCCGCGAACTTCGTCAAGTACTGCGCCGAGCAGGGGCTGCATCGAGAACTGACGGTGCCATATTCACCACAGCAGAACGGTGTCGTGGAGCGGTGGAATCAAACCATCATCAGAATCGCGCGGACCATGCTGAAGGTGAAGGACCTCCCCGGTGTGTTCTGGGGAGAAGCGGTGACGACGGCGGTGTACCTACTAAACCACTCGTCATCGAAGAGCATTGGAGGCAAGGCCTCGTACGAGCTCTGGACTGGGAGCACGCCGGGCGTTCACCACCTCCGAATGTTTGGCTGCATTGCTCATGTCAGGACGACGACACCGCACCTGAAGAAACTCAACGACCGTAGCTGTCGCATAATCCTCGTCGACTACGAGCCTGGGTCCGTGGTGTACCGAGTATATGATCCAGTAGTGGAGCGGGTCATCATCAGCCACGACATCGTGTTCGACGAGTCAGCCTAGTGGAGCTGTGGTGGTGATGGAGGTGGCAGAGAGCGGGACTTCACCGTCGACAACCTGTCTTGGGATGGTCCAGATGTCATCACCACTACGACATCGACGACAGTACACGGAGGTGCATCTACTTCGGCCTCACTGACTCCAACATTTTCTCCAGGACAAGCTCCTGGCAGAGCCGCGCCGTGCACGCCACTACCTGAGAGCGCGACGACATCAACATCGCCTGCATTCGTCTCTCCACCAAGCTCAAGCTTCACCGAGCACCTGGATGTAGAACATGATGAAGAGGCCCTGCTTCGATTCCGCTCCATCGACAATGTGTTGGGTCCTGCCACTCCACCAGGATTGGCTGAACGAGAGCTGGAGGAGCACTTGCTATTGGCCAGTGAAGCTGAGCCGGCGATGTTCGAAGAGGCTTTGAGGTATGAAAACTGGCACCTTGCTATGCTTGATGAATTCACTTCAATTGAGGACAATAGCACTTGGGAACTCATTGATCTGCCGCCTGGAGTGCGGCCAATTGGCCTCAAATGGGTTTTCAAGACTAAAAGAGATGAAGTTGGGTTGATCTGCAAGTACAAGGGGAGGCTTGTTGCAAAGGGATATGTTCAGAAGTAAGGAGTGGATTTTGATGAGGTATTTGCTCCTGTAGCTAGGCTGGGATCTGTGAGATTATTACTGACTTATGCTGCAAGTGAAGGATGGAGTGTGCATCACATGGATGTAAAGTCAGCATTTCTTAATGGTGAATTGCTTGAGGATGTCTATGTGCAACAACCTCTAGGTTTTGTGAAGAAAGGGCAAGAACACAAGGTACTGCACCTCATCAAGGCTCTGTATGGCCTCAGGCAGGCACCAAGAGCCTGGTACTCTAAGCTCGATGAATCTTTGCTGAAGCTCAGTTTCACTAGAAGCACTTCAGAGCATGCAGTATATCTGAGGGGACATGGTGTGCACAGGCTCATAGTGGGTGTGTATGTTGATGACCTTGTAATTACAGGAGGAAATCAACAAGATATTGACAAGTTCAAGCAAGAGATGAAGAACACCTTCAAGATGAGTGACTTGGGTCTGTTGAAATGTTATCTTGGTCTGGAGGTTGTACAAGGCCAGGAGGGAATTACAGTGTGCTGGAGAGCATATGCAGCAAAGAACCTGCAAGCAACAGAACTCTCAAACTGCAACCCAAGTGAAACACTAATGGAAACCAGATTGAAGCTGAGTGTTGACGGTCAATTTCCGTCAACCAAGAGTACTTGTTACACTTTGGTTTGAGCTTTGATTTATAACTAACCCGCCACTAGGCACACTAATGATGTAACAAGTTCGCACTTGCATGTGGTTTTTGGAGTGTGTTGTTTACGCAGGAATTAGGTACCTAAATGAGGACTTCCGGGTGGAGTTCATCTAGCACTTTGTGAGAAGATCACGAAGCCCGGCACGAGTCAAGACACGAAGTGAACATGACTCCAAATGACCCGAGGACCGAAGCATGAAGCCATGAAACCCCGAGGACCCGAACGGAAGATGTGGGAGTTTGCGCGCCAAGCACCCTTATCTAAACCGCAGGAAAACGACATCAAGGACCCACATGGACTTCGAAAAATATTCAAGAAAGTGCGGGAAGCATCGTGGCTGAAGATGGGCCTGAACCGAGCCGAAAAAGGCCTGGGCCGGTCGGCCCATGCCGACCGGCCTAGGGTGTTCCGGGCCCGGTTTGGCCTACCCTTTGACCTACACGCTTCTCGGCTCATTTATACCCCCTGCCTCCGACGGCTGCCACTTCCATTCATCAGAACTTGGCAAAACCTAGAAGTGAGCACCGGAGGGAGACGACAGCCGCCGCAAGTCCTCGAAGTTGTCTAGGAGATGGCCTAGGCCGACCCTAGCCGCCATGACCGCCCTGCGTGGTTGTGCCGTGGCAGAGTTCTAGAGCTAGTTGAGGTCTTCGATGGTATGTACTCGGTGGCGATGACCTAAATGCATCTACTATGTGAGTAAAGTACTTCATGTCATCCGATGTTTAGTGACTCGATTCCTCCCTTTTATGATCTTGTGCTTTCTTGGGTTTGCTTTATTTCAATCTACCGTTAACATAGATTGCTCGGGGTGATCTCGTAGCCATGGGGGTTAGGGGTTCATACCGGATCCACCAAGGAGTACGACACACTCCCTATGAGCATGCTCTTAGGTTTATCCATACAAGAAATGGGGCATCGTGACAGGGTGTCGATCACGTGTCCGATGGGGTGCCTTAGAGGGTTTGACCGGAGGGTAGTAGTTTAAAGATGGCTTTTAGATGAGATGCTTGTTGCACTTGCTCTTTCGGCTAGAACTACAGCTAGAAGATGAAGGCCTTAGTTATCCTTGTTTGTTCCTTTATGTTGCCTATGTTATGGATGTGATCAACTTTGTGACATCACATATACATCTTTAAAGGTAATCTCATATGCAATCAACGCTTAATGTTAGGTTAGTTCGATAGATTAGGTAGAGATCTCTAGCAGTTTGCTTCCGATCCTTGGATTGACAATCCTTGGGGGGGACCCTCCTTGGTGAAAAAGGTACCAAGTCACCCGTAGGCTTGCGGTGAACTTCAACACGGTTTTGAACCGTCAACAAGCCCTTTTTCTGGCGCCGTTGCCGGGGATCGGCAACTCGAACCCTAGGGTGATCTACCTTTCTATTTGACTAACCCTAATTTTTATTATTGCATATACCCTTGTTTTCTTGTTTGTGTCCTTGAAAGCAGGTCAAAAAGCTAGACACAAGACGTTCGATGAGTTCTCTACATAGACACCCCCAACGAGATGATTGCAACATGAAGATTCACTCTTTAGTGGTAGGTGCTAACTTATGTTAGTGGCCCATCATCCGCTATTGAGCCCACACCCTACACAAGAGCATGTGAACAAGGTAAGTCAACATGTCAATTAAAATTTTAAGACTAATATTTTGTGGAGATTTGTTTGTTCAAGCAATAGGTATTGGAAGCAATCACGATACTCCCGAGATCACAAGATCAAGCTCTTCAAAGTTTCTGTTCGCATTGATTTTTGCACAGTCTCATGGGAGGAACAACAGGGTATCTTTAGATATTTCGAAGCCCCATGAAGTTACGCTTCCAACGAGTCAAGAACCAAGTCGATCGGAGGTTCCTACAAGTGGATATGGCCGAATCACCGATGATTGCACGTCCTGAAAATTTCTGGACAGCAAGCAAAGCTGAAGTGAAATAGCCATAACTCCCTCATTTGGACTCCGATTAAGATGGATGAGTACCCGTTGGAAATGTAATTTTATAAAATTTTCAATAGAATTATATTTTGGTATATTTTCTGTTATGTATGCAGGGGGAAATCCAAAGAAGAGGCAGCTGCAATATGATGAGAACAAGATGGCGAAGGTGAGGACGACAACAACGAAGAGGAGCTTAGGGAATGCTTCCGCTAGACCACTCATGAAGAAATTCAGAGGCTTGGAACAAAACAAAAACCCCTGGAGCATTGGGAAATGAAGACACGAGTTGGCGGCATCCGACGCAAGGAGATATTTGAAGAAGGCCACAATGTACTACACACATAAGACAACATCCAATGACGCGGATATTTTTGGGCTCTCACATGAAGGATCATGGAACTACGTGAAGACATCTAAGACATGTGTGAAGCCCCGCAAATGAAGAAGAGGAGTGATCCCACTCAAAGCAACCTTGATGACTTGTGGCACAAAGGGAAAATTGAGAAAAGTCTACGCGAGCCACCTTCGATCATCAAGGATTGTCAGCTTTCAACTCCGAAGGATCACTCACGATGAAAAGCTCGAAGGCTAAGGTACACATTAATCTCTCAAGGTACTTTTGGATATGATATATTTCTTTTGATATATTTGTGTTCTTATCCAATAGTATGTTTCGATTCTATGCCTTGCACCTTTAATGATCATGTTGATAGGCTAGAATTTCTTGAGTATGATAAAGAGGCTATGTTGTGCTTGAACACCTTTGATTTACATGCCTAATGAACCTTTGCCTAATGAGAGTTTAGTGCTGAGCAAGAAACTTATGCTTCCTTTAATCACAACATGCTTTGTTCATCCAATTTAAATTGTGGTTATGGTTGCATATGTTTGTTTCACACTTTGCAAATATCGAACTTGTTTTGTGCTTGGTCAAGCTCGTGACCTTAAAAGAGCGTGTGTCGGGAGAAAACTCGAGTTTCACTAACCATGCAGGTCATTAAACCTTAATAAAGAGAAGAGAAGCCATGCCCTAAAGGAATTGCAAGCTCGTGCATCGCCTCCCCCGAAGCAAAGGAGGAGAAGGTGACGATGATGCAAGGAAACGATCGGGCTAGCCTCTCATCAAGTAAAATGATTGTGTCAAGCGTGGAGAGTGGATCAAAGCTGCATGGACATCTTCAAATCTTGAATGAAGGACCATGGCTTCGCGACAACAAGAAGGTACGTAAGAAAGTCAAGCTCTATGACTTTAAATGAAGCGCTTTGCGGGAGGCAACCCGTTTTCTTTTGTTTATATATAAATATTATGACCGTCTACATTGTGATCTTAAACTGAACCATCAAGTAACATTGTACCATTGCTCTAACAAATACCACAACACCATGTTGTTTGATTTAAACGCTATTGAGGGAGCACTTTGTTCTTGATCTCGGAAAACTTGTAGACCTTTTTGTGTGCCTATTAGTGTTAGGTTCTTTTTCTTTGTGTCCTTTTAGAGAGAAATATGAAGTTGGCACCATCCTTTAACTCTAAGCTTGTGGCTAGTTAATTTAGGCTAACTCTTGCATTTGTTTTAGACAATCACCATATGATGTCATTTTGGTCATCCATGTCATATTGCATTGCATGTTTTGTTTTGATCTAATTTTTTGCCCAACCAACCTGAGCCTACCTATAGCCCCACCGAAAACCCATAGCCAACAAGGGTAGGGTTGATTTGTGTTGATTGGCTTGCACTATTCCAGTTGGGCAAGCCCACATCTATCCCTTACTCTAACTAAAAACTTTAACTAGCCCTCCTATGAGAAAACCTTTCACACCTTTAGCCCTCCTAAAACCATAGGTTTGTTTTTCATAAAAAAGACTCTTAGCACCACCTTAGATAGAATTTCTATGCTTGACTCCCTCTCTTCAAATTCTTATTTGAGCCAAAAATATAGGATACCCATAACCTCCCCTTAAAACCTTGTTAGTTTGGTTGTTTGATCTTTTCAACCCTTGCTAACATTTGCTTGTGCTAACTCTTTGCATTTGCATTTTGTATCCCCCTCATTATCATTTTCCGCTTTATGATAGCTTGATCTTTTTGTGAAACTTTATGATGAATGCTTTCATATCTATGTTAATGCTTGCCGGTATGCGTTACTCCTTTTTGCAATCTTGTGTAAACATGATGTTTAGACATGATTGGAGACCACCATCATTCAGTTTTACATACCTTGCTATCTTGTTGCATTGGTTGGTTTATAAACTTTGCAATGCGCCCTACTTATCTTACACTATAAGGAATTGTTAATCTTGGAATAAGCATGGTGTTTTGACCTTGGTTAATAAATCTTTATGGCAAGGGAGAAGTTGGCAACCACTTTGTAAGCATGGAGCTTAGAATTTGGTGTAAACATTGTTTTGTTTTTATACCATCCTTTCATTTGCATACACACTTGCACACACGTACACCCACTAGGTTTTAACTTTTCTTTCGCTAGATTAACTATGCCACAAGTTAAGATCTTAAGGGATGTCTTTGGTTTGACGGCATAGAGTGAGTATTCCCGACCGTCACCTCGGGGGTATTTTGTGCTTTATAATTGTTTTGCAGGCATCGTGAATCACTCCCATAAGTTCGTGATAAAAGGCTGAAATCAAGATCATCAACACCTCCAAAATCTCGAAAGAAGCGCTGCTGTTTTCATCAAGATTAAGCACACATTCAGAAGTGTACAAAAGAGGAAAATTGGGTGTTTAGGAGCTCTATTAAGTCTTCTTTCCAAAGCATCAAGATTCAACATTTTAGGAGACCCGTGCAAGGAGTTACAACCAAATCTTTGGGTGTCACACGTTCTGAAATCAGCCCAGGACAGCTTGCACTCACGGAGTAAAAAGGGCATAACTCCTTTGTCCGAAGTCCGATTGGGATGAATGACCACTCGTTGGAAAGATAATTTCGAGCACTTTGTAATGGAGCAACAGTTCAGTACATGTTCTGTTCTGGAAGTATAATAAAAATTCGTGAAAGATGAACCAGCAATGAGGGACAACATAGAAGGAGGTGAAGATGGAAACAATTGGGACAGAGACTTGTGACAAAGGGTGGATGTTGGAGGGTAATCAAAACAAAAGTCAAGAGTATGACGATCCACGTATGGCGGTAGGACTTCAAGATGGTTCATCATCTTCCATGCCTAGCAACATGCTAAGCATGGGGGAGGATTTGGTGGACATGAGGAGACCGCATGGAGCAAGGATCGCGGTTCTTCTTCCATGTTAAGCACAATGCTTAAGCATGGGGGAGGCCGCGCTACACTTCAAGCATCAAAGGACGGTAACAAATCCTTAACTCTCTTTTTGTCCTCGTCTTTCTATATGCTTGTACATATGTTTATGCCTTCAACAACCTTAGATGCAACCTTTGTATATCTCTCTATAGAATAACATGGCCACTAGGAGTACAACCTTGGTTTGTTTTTGTTTTCAATAATAATCACTGTTACCTTGTGCTCACCATGATGATATCTCGTATGCTCTTACTTATGGATATATGATGATTATTGCCGCTTTGATCATTCTTGTGCTTGGTTTTTATATGATTAAGCTAGTTCTCTCTCTTTTAATATGAATCTGAAATTTATTTAATGCTAGCCTAATCTTTTGTGGAGGTTATGATAACTTAAGTCCCATAGTTGTTTTTCATTGCTCTCAATTTTGAATGAATCAAAGAACCTTTTTATTCTCAAAAAGTTATGCTAACCTCGTCATGAGTACCGCTTGCATTTTGCTCTACCCATCCAAAGCCCAAACTTACTTGAGTGAAAAATATTAGTATATACAAGATTTATTTTTGGGTGCATTAATTCAAGGCTTGATTTCTCTAGCTTGAGACTAAGAAGTTGGTCATTCCATTTTTACGTATCTATCTTTATGCTAGCCTTTTCTATCTGTGCATTGTGAGTTTCCACATTGAGAATTTCGCAAACCTCACCGGATATCCAACCACAAAACCCAAATATATCTTTTTTGTGTTCACCTCCTTGACCACAACCCAATATATGAGTATGTATGAATATTTTGAGGAAGATTACAAGGAAGGTGCTTCAACTGAGTAAGGGAGACTTCCAAAAGGATCCCTAGAAGATTTTTCAAGTATCTCTCTCCAAGAAAATATAAGAGTTTCAATTCCCACCTTGGCACATTTATCACCTCTTTTGCCCGAGGACGAGCAAACGTCTAAGCATGGGGGGTTGCCAAGGAAGTGCTAGTATAGTCTAGAGTTCAAGGGGAGTGTTGACGGCTGTTAAGTACCTACTTTAGCCGTCAATATACTCATGAATAAAGGAGCATAAGGCATTTCTTACACGTATTTAGTTAAGAATAATGTAGTTCCACTTGTCCTTGGAGATTATTTGATTGCAGGAAAATAAGCAGGAAAAGAGTAACAAACTCACCTTCTATGGTCCATGCCACATCACCTCATCCTAGGTGGGCTGCCAACAAGGATGCCATGCATGCACACCTGCCAACAAGGGAGCCATGCATGCATGCCATGCAAGCAATCCAAGTGAAGCAACCCCCGACGAATCAGAGCGTGACACGTGGACGTCACATGGATCCATGGGCCCACAAAGGCATGCAAATTGCGCCAAAACAAGGTGGACACCGGTAACCGACCTAAGGACCCACGGGACAGCCACCAGGAGAAAGCACAAGCCAGGGGGCCCACCAGGGGGTCGGCCGACCCCACAGGTCGGCCGAACCGACCCTGGCTCGGCCTGTCTTGTGCTTCCACATGGTGCTTCCCTATTGGTCCTAGGCGCCATTCCCGGGGTGTTTGCATCCATTCCTCGCCGGTGCCCGGGCCTATAAATAGAAGGAGAGGGGGCTCACTTATGAGACATCCACACTTGCAACACCTCTCTCACTTTTAGTCTCAAGGCTAGGAGGTAGGCTAGAGTAGTTCTAATTCAGGTTCCAAGTCTACTTTGGGATCTAGGTATGAGTTCTCTTGTATCTTATTTCATTTGTATGACTTTGATCTACTTCAGTTATTCAGCTATTTGATATAAAGTTGTGTTAGTATACATGAGTGATTTGTTCATGTGTTCTTCACCTGTTCATCATTTAGAGGCTCCTGTTCTTGATGAACAAGGCCTTTCGATCCACTTGACGGGTGACTTTCACATGTTTCTGGTGTTTGTTCATAAGTTCGAGGCTCGTGTTCTTCACGAACACAACCCTTTGATCCAGTTGAACAGACATAGGAAAACATGAATCCGTTTGTGTACATAACCTAGTTTGATCTAATTAGATGACATGACTGCGTTGTATGAAGTCTGTGCTTAAACTACGGTACTCGGTGTAATTGGCTGGTTTATCTGGTGGCTTGACTTGGGTCACAATAGCCCGGGCCGGTCAAGTCCGGCTAACAACGTAAGCATGGTGCTTGGGTTGCATAGCTACCTTACTTATGAGCTTATCCCAAGGTTTGTCTTGGGGTAGGCCGCGGTAGTGATAGCCGTTGGTCCCGCTGAAATCCCCCATGTTCGGATAAGCTGTAGGAGTCTAAAATCTAACAACCAGAGTTGTGCGGAAGCAACGTGGGAGGTTAGCTCCCCGTGGTACCTGGGTGCTTAAGTCAATGGTCTTCAACGCTAGTGTATCTAACTCGTTCCTACCAGCTTTATGTGTATAGTACATAAGAACCTAGAACTAACTCATATGTTGCCTCCTATGCCTAGGACCCCTTAGAGAGAGTGTGTGTGTGTGTGCGATCACACTACCCCTATTATCATGTTTTACCCCTGCACTTGAGTGTCTGATTTATTTCCGTCTATGATCTATAATCATTGCAATAGTGTTGAGCTTGTCAATCCACCAATGCCTTCCTTGGATTCGATACCCTTTGGAATACTCCTTTGGGGAAATGCTACAATGGTACTTTTGTGCGCTTGCGGACTCCTGTAATGTTAAGAATTACCAACCAGCATTTCTGGCGTTGTTACCAGGATGGGTTCCAAACCCATTCTTAGGTGATTGCGTTAAGAAATGTCAACAAGCATTTCTGACGCCGTTGCCGGGGAAGGCTTAAGGATGACATATCAACACTTTGCATATGTTTATAATCATGACAGGAATAAAAAAGTTCTCAATGCAGGCTAACTTGGATTGTCTTCTTTGTCTATTGATGATGAAGACAGGTAGTGCATGAATGGTTTCGACTTACCGCCGAATTTTACTGAAGATCCTGAGTCACTCGTAAGGAAGGCACGAACTCATTTCGGCTCTCCTTTGCGTGAACATTCGGAAGTCGATCCAGCTTCCTTTGTGTCATCCGCATCAACTTCCATTGCCAACCCTGTCGAGAAGACTCTCCGCGAGTACTCTGCTCCCTCTGCTGACCAGGTGCCGACAGGCCCTGTGATCAACACTGGGAGTGGAAACTTCGTGATCAAGACTGGCTTAATCATGATGGTACAGGCTAGCCCATTCTATGGCAAGCCTAATGAAGACGCGAGCGCCCACCTGCAGCAGTTCCTGGACCTGTGCAGTACCTTCACTATACGAGAAGTGGAGGAAGATGCTATTCGTCTACGACTGTTTCCCTTCTCACTCCTGGGAAAGGCGAAGTAGTAGTTCTATGCTAACCGTGCAGAGATTAACACCTGGGCAAAGTGCTCCGCAGCATTCCTTGTGAAGTTCTTTCCGTTGGGCAATACCAATGTCCTTCGGGGGCGAATTTCAAGTTTCCAGCAAGCGGCAAATGAGACTATCCCAGAAGCTTGGGAGAGGCTCCAGGGGTACATCCTGGCGTGTCCTCTTCATGGGATGGACAACTGGCTTATTCTTCAGAGTTTCTATAATGGGCTGACTCCGACAGCCCGAGGCCATATTGATGTTGCAACTGGAGGGGCCTTCTTCTCTCTTACCATTACTGAAGCTACTACACTGATTGAGAAGATGGTTACCAATCAAGGGCGGAGTGATGATCGACTCCAGCCACGTCAAAGGGGTATACATACCGTCAAGGAAGCGGATATGTTGCACGCCAAGATGGACCTAATGATGAAGAGAATGGATGATCTAGCCAATGAGAAGGCCGCCATGGACACCACTACTCAAGCTATGGATGCTCGCATGACTTGCGAAGTCTGTGGTAATACTGGGCATTCAGGGAATTACTGCCCTACTACTCAGGAGGATGTGATGTACATGAACGGCAACAACAACGGTTATTGTCCACAAGGAGGTCAAACGTGGAATCAATCATGCCCTTATTATCAAGGAGGTAATCAAGGTAATTCTTTCAACCCAAACCAACCTTCCTTGAAAGATCTAGTCTTTGGGCAAGCTAAGATTAATGAAGGCTTTAATAAGAAAACAGCTGCCTATGATAAGGCTTTTGAGAGCCTTAGCGTTAAAATTGATAGCCTTTCTTCTGCTCTTAAGGACCAGTTGAGCTTTAATAAGATGATAGAAACCCAGTTGGCTCAATTAGTTACTTTGGTTCCCTCTGCTGAAGACGAGAAGATTCCGAGGCAACCCGTATCTTCCTGCGATAATGTTTGTGTAGTATCCACCAGATGGGGTAAGCCATCTGGGCGGGCACAAGCCACTGACTATGCAGGGAAGCCTATACAGCAGGTACTTGACCCATGGGAATCTTCAACAATCACATATAAGAAAGATCCTGGTTATCCGGCTATCACCTGCAAGATATATTACCAAAAGATTAAGCATGCTCTCTGTGACCTTGGTGCAAGTGTTAACCTTATGTCCAAGGCCATGTTTGAATAATTGGGATATCCAGCTCTAACTCCAACTACGACGACCGTCCAACTTGCTGATGCATCGATCCGATATCTAGAGGGGATAGTAGAGAACTTATTGGTATTCATCCAAGGTTCATGCATCTTCGCGGACTTCGTGGTCCTTGATATGCAAGACAATGAGGGAATTCCCCTCATTCTTGGGAGACCATTCCTAAGTGACGCCAACGCAAGGATCAATGTCGGAGCCAGAATGATCTGATTCCGCATTGGGAAGAGGAACTTGATGTTCCGATTTCAGGCAACAGAAGAGAAATGCTATACACTGCAGGGCAAAAATGAGCAATCAGGGGCATGGACGGAGCCACAGCCCCAACGACTTCCCACCACTCCAACAAAGCCTAAGAAAACAAGAAAGGTGTGGTGGGAAATACAGAAGTCATCTCCATCTATTTCTCAGGAATGGGGTGACGAGTGGAATTGATCGCCGAGAAAAGTCTCGCTCTCAGACTTAAAAAGATGAGCCCTTTTTGCCAAAAGGTAAAATTGGTAGTTATCTCATATTTCCCTTTCAAAATTTTATTTGATTTTTCCAAATGCATAATTGAATTTTCCAACCTTGCATCTGCATGCTAGATTTTTCTAGCCAAATTTTCCTTTTCAAATAAAAATTTTGAAAATAAATTCTTGAGTTGGAAAATCCTAAGAAAAATTGTTTGAGCAAAATTTTGGGCGAATCTGGACCTAGACATCTGAGCAGGGCATCTGGTAACCGTTAGAGAGCCGTTGCAAAAAGTTGGAGGCAGGCGGGTGTTGACATTTCTTAACGCAACTTCCAAAGAATAGATCTAGAATCCATTCTAAGCAATGGCGCAAGAAATGTTGGTTGGTATAAGATAAGCCTACAGAAATATTATGGTAGATAATCCGCAAGCGCACGGATACCGGTGAGCATTTCACCCGGGGTGATGGGTTTTAAAATATCGTATCCACAGGGAAGATGGATGGATGTAACAAAAGACATAGGGATGGCAGTAGACTACTTTATGGACTTTGATGGAATGGCACATACTTTAACAGGGGTAAGCCAAGTGATAAAGTAATGATAAATCAGACAGGCAGAGGCACATGTGGAGCATAGAACATACTATTCCTAGTCTAGATTAGAATTGGATTTACTTAAAAGGCACAATTCTATATAGCATACAAAGACTGAGTTATTCATCTATTCTAATGTAGCATATCATCACATATAGCAAAGTCATGGATAAATGTGAACACCCCGAAGATTACCCAAGAAGATCAAGGACGAAACTTGATCCTCCCAAGAATCATTGTTCGACTAGTCTTATACTCGGGGGGTGGACTGCAAAGGACTCAATAGGCCTGTCACGCCCACGATCTACCACACGACCCGGAGTATAAGGTGAATCCACAAGTAAATTATATCTAAGCACCATGTTTACATACTTTCTACTACCTAGCATACGCGAGTAATATACTAGGAGCTCTACGAATAAGTGCGTAGACTTATCATTAATCATGACTATATCAAATATACTACTAGAATAAAGTAAGAACTTAGCAATTGCACACATATCATTGAAATAGCATAAAGTCATTGAGAAACAACATAAGAACTGAATCTTGATAACTTACAGATCTGGAACTGGAGCAAAGCTCAACTCTACTCGAATCTGACTCTCTATCTAGAACTAGGTTCTTGATCTAGAAATTAGATCACTATGAAGTAGCTATCCTATCTCTGATGTATCCTCTTCTTCTCCTGTCTTGGCCTGATGATGATGATCTTCTGAGAGATGCATACCATGCCCTAGGGGGGGTCTGGGGTTGCTTATATAGCCCGGAGGGATAATCCGTCGCCGTAGGATCAAACCGACCTAAATAAGTGGTTTAGATTAACCCTAAGAGGCGGTGGAGGAACCTTCCCGAAGTAGGGCCTGATCGGGGCCAGGGGGAACCCGATCGGCCTCCCTATAGGGCCGGTCGGCCTGGGCTGGGCCCCGGCTGGGCTCCGCCTTCGCGTGTGGGCCTCTTGTCCCTTCTAGATGCATATTTTCTTGGAGCCCACTTTGGTTGAGTTCGGGAGTCTTCTGGAGCCTTCTAGAATTCATTCTTTTCGCATTTTCCTGAATAGTCCCTGAAAATATATAATTCACCAAAACTCGTGGAATTCATTCGTCCAAGGCCCTATACTACTGTTGATTTATCTTTTTGGTCCTTTTTCATGTATTGTTGATGCATAAAAATAAGAGTTAGTGAGCATCAACAGCGGGCCCGGTAGGGATTCGGCCGACCCCAGGGGTCGGCCGACCCAGGCCAACGGTCATGTGGGTCCCGCCTCCTCCAACGGCTCCTAGCCATTGCTCTTGTCCTTTCCCCCGGTTCCTGGCTTGGTTGCCTATAAATAGAAGGGGGATTGAGGGGTTTCTTCACCCATTCACTCATTTCCATCACCTTCTCTCCCTCTTTGCTCTTGCTCTTTGGTTTTCTTGGATTTCTTGCTCAAGTGGAAGTGTCAAGCACTCTCTCCAATTTTTCGCTGAATATTGAATATTGGTGGAGCAAGCTCGGTAAGGATTTCATTTCGATTTCACTAATCCATCACCGAGTTGCTCGTGTCATCCCATTATTGTGCAAGATGAGTTGGATCGCCGGTGCGTACCGGAAGGTGACCCGCTCACGTCGTTCGAGAGACGGGGAGGGCTCGTCTCACCACTCCGGAGCTACACCGAGTCCAATGTCAACCGACCGTGAAGAAGAGGAAGAAGAGGAGCTACCCACGCCACAAGCCGAAGGAGTGTTCGACGCCGATGCCGCCTTCATCGACTTGAGGGATGACCGGGAGAGACAAGCCTACGCTCTCATCAAGGATCGAGTCTTCGCCAACACCATGGAGTTCGACTCGGCCCTTCTCAAGAAAACAAGTATGGACTCCGAGTTCGATTCCATTTGGCATGCTCTTGGTTGGGAGAACTTTGTTTCGGTGTGGGAGATCGGTTCTAGGCCTCTCACCATCCGGTTCCTCTGTACTCTTCGGGAGGATGAGACCGGTATTACTTTTCGTTTCCATGGAACGTCGTATCGAGTCTCATGGCTAGATCTTAGTTGTGCTCTCGGTTTTCATCATCGTTGTGCTATTTCTCTCGATCAAGCTTGCAGCGATTTTATTCGAGATAGTTTTTGGGAAGAGCTTTCTGGTCGGCCTGTCCGTGGCAAGTTAGCACCTCGGTGCAACGATATCACACATCCCACTCTCCGACTGTGGCACAAGTGGCTCGCCGTCACTCTCTTTCCAAGGGATGACGTTCGACCTGTGCGCACAGACGAGATGAGGATATTATATGTCGCGGTCAGACGGATCAAAATCTCCCCAGTGCAAGCTATGATTCGGCAGTGGTTGACAAATTTTAGGATGACAGGTTCTATTGAGTGTACGTCTCTGATCACATGTATCATTTCGAGTCTTGGGATTACACAAGGGGCTAATGTTCCCTACATTGATTCTCCCCAGGCCGTGATAGATGAGGCGTATTTGATCCAAGGACATACTCTTAAAAAGGGCCCAGATGATTCTTTGGTTTTCTTCTACCCTGGCCATGCAAACCAGATTCGGTTACCTAACCCGGATTTCCGTTTGTACGGCCAAGGGCCACTGACCGTTCCTCTTGAGGAACCTCGTCGTTCTAGTGGTTCTGGAGACAGGGTCACTAGGAGTGCATCGAGGAGGGCAGCGATAGCACAGCAACAGCCACAACATCCGCCGCCACAGTTGTCACCACAGCCGTCGCCTCAGCCACAGCCTCAGCCTACCCCACCGTTGTCTGGTGCATGGGCCTCGGCCGAGTACATGTCTGGAGTTACACCCGGATATGCCCCCGGTTGGGACCAACCCATGAGTCAGCCGGGTGCGAGTAGCTCGACCTGGGCTAGTGTAGGGAGTGGCAAGTGGGTTAGGCCTGCCGGTGCTACCTACGGGGACTCGTCCTCATCGTCCGGGTTGCGCTCGTCATCTCGTGGGGCCACCCTCACTCAGCAGATGAGCGAGCTCAACATCCGTGTCAGTACCATGGAGGAGATAATGCACCAGCAGGCTGAGTCCACTCGAGACTGGCAGCGTATGACTGGTGAGAGACTTCACACCATGGAGCAGAGACAGCTGTGACAGCTGGAAGAGCAGAGGGCTTACTACGCGTGGATGGGATACCACCCTCCGCCACAGTGAGCCTGAAGCTAGCTTGGGGGAGGACCCCCATTCTGAGGTAACTTGTATCTTCTATTATTTTCAGAACCCCATATGCTAAAAACACATAAAAATCTGAAAAGTTAAAAAGACCAAAAATATTTATTTGCTTCCTTAAATTAGTTTGTTTTCATATGCACGGTAAGAGTGTTCTTATTCTCCATGGTTGAAATGATGAATAGTTGCTTTGTTTATTCCTCTTGTATGCCTTGTTTACAACTTAGTACCTATCCAAGTTTTGAGTTTGTTGGCTAGTATGATCGAACCTGAGCTTGAAATTTGTGGGTAGAAAAAAGCATGATCTTTGCCTAAGTTGTTGCGAGGTATGATATGATATAATAGAGTTGCTATGAACTAGTACTAAGTGATGTTTCATATCCGGAGTTTTCTTTTGAAAAAAATGTTAAAATGATAAGTTCCTCAATGATAAGAAATTCCTATCCAAGGCCATATGTAGATCTTAGCTTCTGTTAACCTCCACATATGCTACCTGATTTCTTCATTGAGTCTTGTCGAATTGTTGTGACCCTCGGTGTGTAAACTTGTCATTGCTCCTATGATCAAGATCACATACACACCACCATATGCGAAACTTCTACACTGGAAGTTAGCAACCATCATTTCATCCATCCCCCATCCTTTCCACAAAATAAAGCTCCGCGCATGTTCTATGATTACTCTCCCTCCAAAAATATTCAACAAGGACTATGGGCTATGTTCATAAAAAAAGAGAAAAAAAGGGGGAGAATAAAGAGACATAGCCCAAGTCTCAAAATTTTCAAAAAGGGGGAGAGTAAAATCATGCAAATAGGAGTTCATTATCCATCCACCATACACACACTTTTGCACATCTTGATCAGGGTGTATGACTTGTTCTCCCAAGGATCTGGTTTTCGACTCGACAATACATGAGAAACAGGTATGCCACATGTTTTCCCTACCTACAGCTCCATATATCAGCCTATTAGAAGTAGGTAGTGAAAGAAGGCAAAACCATGCCTTGGTGAGGAATCATACACACTGAGCGATCCGAGAGTATCATTTGAGGAACTTCGATTTCTTTTTGAAAAACCTGCAAAACCTCCGGATTAATAACTGATCAAGGTACATGTGATTGGTAATCTTTATACAACCATTCTATCTTTCAACCGCCCAAGGCAGCTGAAGCTACACACCCCATATCAATCAAGTGTAAGTTAAGATCAATGCCAACTTCTTCAATCCTTGATAGAGTACCTAGCTGTATCTTGTTATACATTAGGAATACAACATCGTAGCAACTACTGATCAACCAACCTAAGTCCTTAATCTCTTGCTCGAGACGAGCAAGAGGCTAGCCTGGGGGAGTTGTTGACGGTTGTTAAGTACCTACTTTAGCCGTCAATATACTCATGAATAAAGGAGCATAAGGCATTTCTTACATGTATTTAGTTAAGAATAATGTAGTTCCACTTGTCCTTGGAGATTATTTGATTGCAGGAAAATAAGCAGGAAAAGAGTGACAAACTCACCTTCTATGGTCCATGCCACATCATCTCATCCTAGGTGGGCTGCCAACAAGGATGCCATGCATGCACACCTGCCAACAAGGGAGCCATGCATCCATGCCATGCAAGCAATCCAAGTGAAGCAACCCCCGATGAATCAGAGTGTGACACGTGGACGTCACATGGATCCATGGGCCCACAAAGGCATGCAAATCACGCCAAAATAGGATGGACACCGGGAACCGACCTAAGGACCCACGAGACAGCCACCAGGAGAAAGCACAAGCCAGGGGGCCCACCAGGGGGTCGGCCGACCCCACAGGTCGGCCGAACCGACCCTGGCTCGGCCTGTCCTGTGCTTCCACGTGGTGCTTCCCTATTGGTCCTAGGCGCCATTCCCGGGGTGTTTGCATCCATTCCTCGCTGGTGCCCGGGCCTATAAATAGAAGGAGAGGGGGCTCACTTATGAGACATCCACACTTGCAACACCTCTCTCACTTTTAGTCTCAAGGCTAGGAGGTAGGCTAGAGTAGTTCTAATTCAGGTTCCAAGTCTACTTTGGGATCTAGGTATGAGTTCTCTTGTATCTTATTTTATTTGTATGACTTTGATCTACTTCAGTTATTCAGCTATTTCATATAAAGTTGTGTTAGTATACATGAGTGATTTGTTCATGTGTTCTTCACTTGTTCATCATTTAGAGGCTCATGTTCTTGATGAACAAGGCCTTTTGATCCACTTGACGGGTGACTTTCACATGTTTCTGGTGTTTGTTCATAAGTTAGAGGCTCGTGTTCTTCGCGAACACGACCCTTTGATCCAGTTGAACAGACATAGGAAAACACGAATTCGTTTGTGTACATAACCTGGTTTGATCTAATTAGATGACATGACTGCATTGTATGAAGTCTGTGCTTAAGCTACGGTACTCGGTGTAATTGGCTGGTTTACCTGGTGGCTTGACCTGGGTCACAATAGCCCGGGCCGGTTAATTCCGGCTAACAACGTAAGCATGGTGCTTGGGTTGCGTAGCTACCTTACTTATGAGCTTATCCCACGGTTTGTCTTGAGGTAGGCCGCGGTAGTGACAGGCGTTGGTCCCTCTGAAATCCCCCACGTTCGGATAAGCTGTAGGAGTATAAAATCTAACAACCGGAGTTGTGCGGAAGCAACGCGGGAGGTTAGCTCCCCATGGTACCTGGGTGCTTAAGTCAATGTTCTTCAACGCTAGTGTATCTAACTCGTTCCTACCAGCTTTATGTGTATAGTATATAAGAACCTAGAACTAACTCGTATGTTGCCTCCTATGCCTAGGACCCCTTAAAGAGAGAGTGAGTGTGTGTGTGATCACACTACCCCTATTATCATATTTTACCCCTGCACTTGAGTGTCTGATTTATTTCCGTCTATGATCTATACTCATTGCGATAGTGTTGAGCTTGTCAATCCACCAATGCCTTCCTTGGATTCGATACCATTTGGAATACTCCTTTGGGGAAATGCAACAATGGTACTTCCGTGCGCTTGCGGAATCTTGTAACGTTAAGAATTACCAACCAGTATTTCTGGTGCTGTTACCAGGATGGGTTCCAAACCCGTTCTTCGGTGATTGCGTTAAGAAATGTCAACAGGGAGCAAATTAAAAAAAAGAAAAAAAAGAAAAGAAGAAGTATGATGAAAGAAAAAAAAAGTATGATGAAAGAAAAAAATGAAAAAGTATGATGAGAAAAAGAAAGAAACAAGAAATAAAAAAATAAAATAAAGCTCCCCGGTTCTCTAGCTATGTTTAGTGCTTTTTGAGTTTTCAAAAAAGGATTCAAGATCAAGACCCATACTCATCTTTCCAACCATGTGCAATCCGATAACGAGGACTTCGTTTGTGCCTCGGGATCACTCTTTGCCATTTGCACATGTCCACCTATCTAAAAGTATGTGTTCATCTCTCCCCCCTCCTTGATAACATTATTTTTCCAATGACCTTTTTGACAAGTCTTGGTAAGTCCATGAGAAGCTTGTCTTGTTTTGATAATATCTCAAATATAATATCTTGGTAGGACTAAACTTTCCCATAGTTCCATATAAAGCCTTCCACCAAATATTTGAGAGAGGAAAGGAGTAGGACAAGTAGGCTTGAGAGACAAGATGAGATGAGAGTTCATGAGCAAGATGCAAGGAGGTTTATTTTTTATCTTGGTAAAGAAATTTGTCTTCATCCCTCTCTTTTTATTTTCAAAATTTCTGAGATTTGTTTAAAATTTGAGAGCATGATCAACTACTTGTGGAAAGAGCTTAAATGATATCTACCCTCCATAGAGATGAAAGCTAGTTACATAATGAAACTATAACATATAAACTTGGAGAGCATTATGTTTTCTCATGTATGAACAAGTGCAGGGTATGAATATTGAAAGGCAATGCTGACATCCATTAAAGGCTTACTCGAGGACGAGCAAGGTTTAAGCATGGGGCACTACGTGAAAACCTCACATAGGTCACGCAGCATTTGTAACGGGCCCTTAACACCCATTACATGGACCCCATCTGTAACGGTTGTTTTTTGGTGCCCGTTACGCATAAGCGCGGCAGGGTCGACCATGACCTCGCCCTGACCTCGCCACCATAACGCCTGTTACCAATGAGGACTTCTGGTAACGGACTTCTTAAATGCCCGTTACAAGCTTTCTTTGTAACGGACGTTGACATGCGTCTGTTACGAAAGTAAAACCTATCGGTAACTGGCTCTTTAAGTCCGTTACCAATGATTTTCCTATTGGAGACGCGTTGTTTTAAGGACACATCTCATTTTATGATGACCCAACTGGCGACGCTTGTTTGCAGCTAGCATCTCCTTTGTTTTCTCACAATAGAGACGCGTGTTGTTATTACGCGTTGTTGTTCTTGCGTTCTGACCACTCTGCTATCTCAGACAACTACACTCGCTCTCTCTCCTCTGAGGGCCCCACTCGCTCCCTCCCCGCCGTTGCTACGGCAGCATTTTCGCGCGCTTTCTGAAGGCCCCACTCGCTGCGCGCGCGCTCTCTCTCTTAAGAAAGCCGGCGCTGCAGCAGGCCGGCCGGCTGCGTGCGCGACGGCGAAAGGTGCCGGCGGACGTCGACCGCGGCACGGCGTCCCTCCGCGCCGTACGTCATCCAAAGCAGCAGCTTATCCTCCACCTCGGGCTCAGCGCCGTCCTCCGCGTCGTCGCCGTCACCGTCGCCGCGGCCGCGACGCCTCGTCCTCCTCCTCGGAAGCACTCGCCTCATAGACAGTCCTCGTCAAGGTAGAAATTGCCTCCTTTTATTGAACTTTGCTATCCTAATCCTGTTACTCATCGGTTTTGGTGATGCATTATGCTTATTTGATGTATGAAAATTGCAGATGGCTGCTGCTGCTCGGGCTTGGATGTACAGTAGTAAGTCCCGAGATTGGGCCAGTTTCTTAATGGGGGTCAATGGTTTTCTAGATCAAGCAGAGGCGGATATGAGAAACCGTGGTGTTCAGGCAATGTTTTGCCCCTGTAAAGATTGTCTCAACGAGAAGAAGTTCGGACAACGGGATAACATTTTTCATCATTTGATCACACGTGGTTTCAAAGAAAATTACACGTGTTGGAATAAACATGGTGAGGAAGGGCTTAATGAAGTCGAAACAGGATGCCTAAATGAAGGTGAAGCGCGACACCATGCTACAGGATGCCATGATGAAGAGCCTGATGAAGGTGGAGTTTTTGATAAGGAAAATGAACCATTCCCACTAATTGTGATGAGGCGTGAGGATATCACTGATCAAGAAGTTATGGGCTTCAATGATGGTGAGTTGTTGCAACGTGTGCACAATGTTGATCAAATGTTGCAGGATGTTGAGTTTCAAGGAGTGTATACAACTTCTGAATTAGCGAGGCTGAAGTAGATTGTTGAAGATTCAAAGAAATCCCTCTATCCTGGTTGCAAGAAGTACTCTCACATTTCTGGTGATCTAAAACTTCTGCAGCTTAAGGCAGATCATGGTTGGAGCAACAAAAGTTTCAAACAACTATTGGATCTCCTTAAGGACATGCTACCCAAGGGAAACCAAATAGCCGAGTCTGTCTATGAGGCAAAGAAGATAATTTGTCCTCTGGGAATAGAGGTTGAAAAAATTCATGCTTGCAAGAACAGTTGTGTATTGTTCCGTGGAGATTATGCAGACCTTGACAAGTGCCCCAAGTGTGGGTTCGATCGGTACAAGAGGAAAAAAGATGGTGGTGATGATAACAATGCTGATGATGACGAGAACGAGCCCGTGGAGATCACAGGCAAGAAGAAGAAGAAGAAGAAGGTTAAAGGGGCTCCTGTGAGGGTAGCATGGTATTTTTGCATCATTCCTCGGTTGAGAAGATGGTTCACCACACGAAAGGAGGCCCAACTCTTGCGTTGGCATAAGACACGAACGAAGGAAGTTGGAAAGATTAAGCACCCCGCAGATGGCCAACAATGGCAAAACATTGATTCCCACTTCAAGGATTTTGCCGATGAAATCAGGAACATTCGGTTCGCTATGAGCACAGATGGCGTGAACCCATTCGGTAACTAGAGCTCAACACATAGCACCTGGCCTGTCGTGTTGTCAATGTACCACCTTCCACCCAGGCTATGCAAGAAATAGAAATACATGATGCTGACAATATTGGTCTCCGGGCCAAAGCAACCTGGCGACCGTATTGATGTCTACTTGAGGCCACTAGTTAATGACTTGAAGATACTTTGGAAGCCTGGTGTGAAGGAGGTTTGGGATGAGTTCGACCATGAGGAGTTCACATTGCACGCCATGTTGTTCACCACCATCAACGACAACCCGGCTCATCGCAACATTTCTGGCCAGAGTAAAAGGAAAGGTGCCGCTTGCCCACACTGCTTGGAAGAAACTTGTGCAGTGTGGCCAAGAAATTCAAAGAAATTCTCATTTATGGGGCACCGTCGTTTCCTCAGCAAGAAACATGCCTACCAGGACATGGATTGTCAGTTTAATGGGGAAAAGGAGAATCGACAGGCACCAATGCATGTGACTGGAGATCTGCTCCACTTGCAAGTCAAGGACGTCGAAACTATCGAGGAGTTACCCAAATTGTCTGAAAAGAAACTTCACAAAAGAAAGAAGCGAGATGGTGAAGAAGAAGAAGATGGGCGAGGAATGTGGAACAAGAAATCAATTCTATGGGAGCTAGAGTATTGGCCGCTTTTGGATGTGCGTCATTCGATTGACAACATGCACGTCAAGAAGAATGTGTGTGAAGCTACTTTGGGAACATTGCTACAACAGAAGTCGAAAGGAAAAGATCATAAAAATGCAAGGGATGATCTTAAAGAAATGGGCATTAGGCCGGAGCTCTATGCAGAGGAAACAGACACAGGGATGGACCTTCCCGTTGCTGCAACCACCTTGTCAAAGGCAGAGAGAAAAGAATTCTGTGAGTTTTTGCATGGTTTGAAAGTACCTTCAGGCTACTCATCGAACTTCAAGAGGCTAGTGTCGGTGAAGGACATGAAAATGAATTTCAACTTGATGAAATCTCATGATTGCCATGTGTTGATGACATCTATTCTTCCTGTTGCACTAAGAGGTATCAAGACAGAACCGGTTCGCGACGCGGTCACGACCTTGTGTTTATTCTTCAATGAAATAGAACAGAAGGTGATTGATGAGGAAAACCTATTGGCCTTAGAGAGGAGGCATTTCGAGACCCTATGCCTGCTTGAAGCTACCTTCCCACCATCATTCTTTGATCTCATGCTGCATCTAACAACACACCTCGCGAGGGAGATCTGGTACCTTGGCCCATCTTACCTTCATCAGAAGTTTCCATATGAGAGGTACTTTGGATTTCTCAAATCATTGGTACATAACAGGTCATTTCTAGAGGGAGCCATTGTTCGTGGCTATGAGACCATTGAAGCAGTGGAGTGGGCCATGGGTTATATGGACCCCCAAAACCCCATTGGTGTGCCTCGTTCACGGCATGATGTAGCGAACATGGCCGCCATAGCCATTTGTTCAAGTATGATTTTGGTGATTCATACACAACACAATCATGGGACTAACCAAAATGATTGAGCATGTCCTTGTAGGCATTCTAGGTTCCATGGATGCAACCGCACACAATGCAAAGCATGACAAAAGAAAAATATGAAGCCGGGACAAAGAGAGGAATGAATTGGACCTGTCCTGTGAATAAATTATTCTTAGATTAATCAAATGGTATGAAATGCTACAGAATCATGAAGATTATTCCACAAGCTTTCCATAGAGTCCAAGATCATCAAAATCGGAATCCGGAGTGAAAAGTTATGCCCAAAATAAGATGTGCTGAAAACAGGGCATAGGATGATCCGACGGTCAAGTTTTTGTGAGCACCGGATGAACTCCCGAGAAGAAGAAAATAAGTGTATAAGCACCGGATGATATGGTGGTACAATCGGATGAATGCGTCGGTTCATCCTATGCTTTTTCGGGAAACATACAGAGAGGTATTCGCGCAGAAATGGCTAGCACCTGATGAACCGACGCTACCATCGGTTCATCCAACGCTCAAAAAATGCTCAAATGCTCAGGATTTTTTCAGAATCTTGTAGAGAATTTCATAAGCTTTCCAACAAGTACAAGATCGCCCAAAACGGAGTTCGGAGCAAAGAGTTATGGCCAAAATACCGAAGGGCAGCGACATGGGTGACAGGATGAACCTCTGGTACCGTCGGTGCAACTTCAATCATCTGACGCTCAAAAAATGCTCAAATGCTCAGGATTTTTCCAGAATCTTGTGTAGAATTTCATAAGCTTTCCAACGAGTATAAGCTCGTTGAAAACGGAGTTCGGAGCAAAGAGATACGGGCAAAATACGGAAGAGCATACGGCAGCACAGGATGATCTGACGCTACATAAAATGACACCGTCGGTTCATCCGACGGTATATCTTAAGTAGCCGTTAGAGCAACAGCTATATTGGTGTGTTGGCCTATTTATACCCCTTCTACTCTCCCATTTGAAGGTGCTGGAGTGTGTGGAAGTGCAGAGGAGTGCAAGACACTTAGAAGATCATATCCAAGCCATCCAAGTGCTAAATTTGCTCATCCATAGACTTGCACATACTTTGTGTGTGCTTAGTGCTAAGCTTAGCTTAGAGTTGAGTGAGTGCAAGGTGTGCCTACCTTGTGAGGTGATTCTTGAATGGATCAAGTTGTACAAGGTGCGCCGGAAGCCTTGGGGCCTAAGTGGCTCACCGGCAATCGTCTTCGACCCTCCGGCTTGGTGTGGAGTGGCGAGGACACTTTGTGCGGGGGACGTGGAGACCCCCTTCCTAAGTGGAGAAGCTCCTTAGTGGAGGCGGCATCAAGGTGACCAAGGGAGCTTGGCGAGTGCCTAAGTGGTGAGCCTTTGTGGCGAGTCAAGTGGCGCTCTTGGGAGAGACTTAGTGACCGGGAAGCATTACTCTTGTGTGAGTGCTTCAACAATGTGGACTAGGGGTGGCTTAGTGCCTACCGATACCACGGGATAAATCACGTGTCAAGAGTTTGCTTCCTCTCATCCCTCTTTACGTTTCCGCATTACTTTCTTGCAATCCTTGCTTGCCTTTACTTTCCTAGTGTAGTATCATGCTAGGATTGGCTATAGGTTGCAAAACTTGTTTTGGGATGGGAGTTTCACACTAGAACAACTATAGTTGCACATCTAGGTAGTATGTTCTAGTTTTACTTTATTCAAAAGTAGTGAAACCATAGGTTAAGGTTCTTAGGCTACGAGCATCCGATTCCTTACAAGTGGTATCAGAGCCGGGACTCACTTCCTTCACAAGGAAACGCCAATTCGATTGGCAAATTGTGAAAACCGGCTCATTGGAACGGTTAGGCTTCACCGCCTAGTGAGTTGCTCTATAGAGGTTTGATAGGGGTGGATACCTTAGGTTTGGCTCCACATTTCGATGGCACAGGCTATCCTCGGTGGAAGGATCTCATGGAGGCATATCTCCAAGCAAAGGACCTTGATGTTTGGAGAGTCACCAATGAGGGCGTGAAAAATGGTACTAAGAAGGAAAAACAATTTGATGTGATTGCTGAGAGTATCATTTTATCCTCACTAGATGTAGGTGTTTTCAATAGAGTTTTTACTTGTGATAATGCTTATGAGCTATGGAAAACCATCAAGGAGCAAAATGAGAGCTCAAAAGAAGTAGCTAATGAACGCTACGGTTGCCTCCTTGAGGAATTCAATAGCTTTAAGCAACTTGAAAATGAAAATGCCGAATCTATGTACTCACGCCTAAATGTTCTTGTCAATGAGATCAATGCTTTAGGTGTGAAGAACATCACGGACTTGAACATCAACCGCAAGATCCTTCAAAGTCTCCGGAAGCCCAATTATGACTTGGTGAAGGCAATCATCTATGAGAAGAAGCTCGAAGAATTGAAGCCATCTCATATCTTGAGTAAGATCATGGCACACAAGCTTCAAATCTTGCCCAAGTCCAAGAAGGCGCCCCAAGAACCATCTTCTCCAACCACTAGCCATGCCCTCTCAAGCCAACAAGAGAAGATAATGAGTAGGATGGCTACTCATGGAAGCTCAAGCAAAGATGATGGTGATGATGGTGACGATGAAGATTCCTCAAGTGATGAAGAGGTTGAATCCATGGTGGCCATGTACGTGAAGAAGATCTTCAAGTATGTGAAGAAAGTCAACATGTACGGCTACAACGTCCACTTGAGAGAAGGGCGTCATCATCAACACATCAAGTTCACCAAGATCGAGCACAAGCCTAAGAAGAAGGTGATCAAGGAGAGGAGGCCAAAGCAAGAAGCAACTATCGCCATCCGTGAGTGGACAAGTGGTGGAGAATCAAGTTCTTCTAGCTCAAGTGATGAATCAAGAAAGAACTTCACCACCCGCTTCATGCAAGGTCCTTCATCATCATCACACATGTGCCTTATGGCCCGAGGTATGGAGAGCAATGTAAGTGATGATGAATCCGACACCACCTCTCTCGATGATCTTGTTGAGCTAGTCCATGAGCAAAAAGGAATGCTTAAGAAACAAGCTAATGAAATTAAAGAACTCAATGCTCTAAATGATCTTAGTGCAACCCTTGCTACAAATTATGAACATTTGTTGTGCAAATTCAAATTGCTTAGCAAGGAGTGTGATGAGCTAAAATCTAAGCTTGAGAGCAATGAGACTAAAACAAGTAATTCCTTCGAGCTCGATGAATCATCTATCCCTTGTGCAATTCCTATCTCCAAGGTAGATGCTTCAACTTCTTGCATTGATTTAATTGATGAATCTTGCTCACCATCTTGCAATGAGAATGTTGTTGTAGAAATATGTGATTCTCTCATAGGCAAGAAAAATGATGAGCTCAAGCAAGAAGTGAAATGGCTCCGAGAGAGGTTGGCAAGCTTGATGGGCAAGGGCAAGAACAATGAGGAACAAGTGGACATCTCTCAAGACATGAAGAGCAAAGTCCAACCTTCTCAAGATAACCGTGATCCCATGGTGAAGAAGCTTGAGAAGGGTGCGATCGTGACTTGCTACAAGTGTCATGGAGAAGGGCACAAGTTCTACAAATGCCCTCAATTTGTCAAGAAGATGAACAAGGGCGAGAAGAAGAAGTTGAACCCCACCATCAAGAGCTCCCTCATCTACACCAAGCCCAACCGCAAGAATAAGACCAAGAGCAACACCTACGTCATCAAGAAGAAGGCTAATGGCAAGGTGGTTGCACACAAGGTTGGGAAGATGAAGGAGGAGCGGGGTTGGAACCAACCCATTTGGGTGCCCAAGGAAGTCATCATCAACATGAAGGGGCCTCAAATGGTTTGGGTTCCGAAGGCCACTTGAAGGCCTTGAGTTCGGGGACTTGGGAGGCTTGGCACATAGAAGAGATGAGAAGATTCAAGCCTAGAAGCCAAGCTTGCAAGTTGGACATGTGTTGCCCAAGATCCCCGGTTGAGGTAATGGAAACTAGAACCCATCTCATGTATCCTTGTAGCTCCATTGCCTTGTCTAGGTTTGCATTTGTTGCTATGCCTAGTTGTTTTCATATGGTAGGTTGCTTGTGCCATGTGCTAACCCATGAGCAACCTACATGGTTTGATTAGTGTGTAGGAAAGCTACACTTGTTCTTTCATGGTGCATGTTTTCAATTATATCTCTTTGCATCATGAGCAAGCTATAGGGTTAGCTTCCCTTGTGTTGTCATAAACAATGTGCATACATTTGGTTGGTGATTCAAACACTAAATGCACACATTTAGGGGGAGCTCATCGTATGGTTTGGTTATGGGACTAATATTGTTTTAAGCTTATTTTGTGTAGTCCCTTGGCGACGCGTTCCGGTGCGGTACTTCATTCTAAGAAAATGCTATTTCACTCTCAATGTGATCTAACATCTCTAAAAGAGTGAATATAGCAATATGAGCTCATGCTATTGAGTCATGTCCTTGCGAGCTTATGTCTCTATATAAGTTCAAAGGCAATGCACTCATACATTCCTACTCCTTGTGGTACCCCAAGTGTCTCCTATGCAAGCTTCTTTCAAGTGGTGTCACCTAGTGATATCATTTCCAAGTGGCTCATCTCAATGTGGTGCCAACAAGGTAGAAAGGAACAACCCCCGGAGGTATGCAATGATCAAAAGACTACAAGTGATATCTACAAGTGGTAATGTAACAAGAACCCATTTGTCTTATCTCTTGTCCTTTAAGCTACCTCCTTGCATGATATGCTCTAAGCTTCCTTGTCTTACAAGTGTTTATAGTTGTGCACTTGATTTTCACACTATCATATTGTGCACACACTTAGGGGGAGCTTAGTTTGTATCATGCTAGTCTCATGAGTTTGTGATCCACCTTAGTTATTCATACATGTGGTATCTTCATTGATATCATACATATGGATCATGGTTCATGTGGCTTTTCTCCCTTGTATTTAACATTTCTCTTGAGCTATGTTTGCTAGGACTTGCTAGATTTCCTTTGGAGACCCCTTTAGTTTTGGACACTTTTTGGAGATTTTATTCCAAAGGGGGAGAAATTGGAACCAAAGCAAGCTATGTGTGAACATAGGAAGAGAAGATCAAAAATGGGGAAGTATGATCTAGGGGAGGTTGGATGATGGTAAGCATCCAAGCAAGTGTAACTGGTTCAATTTTGTCAATTTTTGCAAATTTATGCTTGCTTTGATTGTGTTGTCATAAATCACCAAAAAGGGGGAGATTGTAGCGAACATGGCCGCCATAGCCATTTGTTCAAGTATGATTTTGGTGATTCATACACAACACAATCATGGGACTAACCAAAATGATTGAGCATGTCCTTGTAGTCATTCTAGGTTCCATGGATGCAACCGCACACAATGCAAAGCATGACAAAAGAAAAAAATGAAGCCGGGACAAAGAGAGGAATGAATTGGACTTGTCCTGTGAATAAATTATTCTTAGATCAATCAAATGGTATGAAATGCTACAGAATCATGAAGATTATTCCACAAGCTTTCCATAGAGTCCAAAATCATCAAAATCGGAATCCGGAGTAAAAAGTTATGCTCAAAATAAGATGTGCTGAAAACAGGGCATAAGATGATCCGACGGTCAAGTTTTTGTGAGCACCGGATGAACTCCCAAGAAGAAGAAAATAAGTGTATAAGCACCGGATGATATGGTGGTACCATCAGATGAATGCGTCGGTTCATCCTATGCTTTTTCGGGAAACATACAGAGAGGTATTCGCGCAGAAATGGCTAGCACCGGATGAACCGACGCTACCATCGGTTCATCCGACGCTCAAAAAATCCTCAAATGCTCAGGATTTTTTCAGAATCTTGTAGAGAATTTCATAAGCATTCCAACAAGTACAAGATCGCCCAAAACGGAGTTCGGAGCAAAGAGTTATGGCCAAAATACCGAAGGGCAGCGACATGGGTGACAGGATGAACCTCTGGTACCGTCGGTGCAACTTCAATCATCCGACGCTCAAAAATGCTCAAATGCTCAGGATTTTTCCAGAATCTGGTGTAGAATTTCATAAGCTTTCCAACGAGTATAAGCTCGTTGAAAACTTAGTTCGAAGCAAAGAGATACGGGCAAAATACGGAAGGGCATACGGCAGCACAGGATGATCCGACGCTACATAAAATGACACCGTCGGTTCATCCGACGGTATATCTTAAGTAGCCATTAGAGCAACGGCTATATTGGTGTGTTGGCCTATTTTATACCCCTTCTACTCTCCCATTTGAAGGTACTGGAGTGTGTGGAAGTGCAGAGGAGTGCAAGACACTTAGAAGATCATATCCAAGTGCTAAATTTGCTCATCCATAGACTTGCACATGCTTTGTGTGTGCTTAGTGCTAAGCTTAGCTTAGAGTTTAGTGAGTGCAAGGTGTGCCTACCTTGTGAGGTGATTCTTGAGTGGATTAAGTTGTACAAGGTGCGCTGGAAGCCTTGGGGCCTAAGTGGCTCACCGGCAATTGTCTTCGACCCTCCGGCTTAGTGTGGAGTGGCGAGGACACTTTGTGCGGGGGACGTGGAGACCCCCTTCCTAAGTGGAGAAGCTCCTTAGTGGAGGCAGCATCAAGGTGACCAAGGGAGCTTGGCGAGTGCCTAAGTGGCGAGCCTTTGTGGCGAGTCAAGTGGCGCTCTTGGGAGAGACTTGGTGACCGGGAAGCAATACTCTTGTGTGAGTGCTTCAACAACGTGGACTAGGGGTGGCTTAGTGCCTACCGATACCACGAGATAAATCACGTGTCAAGAGTTTGCTTCCTCTCATCCCTCTTTACGTTTCCGCATTACTTTCTTGCAATCCTTGCTTACCTTTACTTTCCTAGAGTAGTATCATGCTAGGATTGGCTATAGGTTGCAAAACTTGTTTTGGGATGGGAGTTTCACACTAGAACAACTATAGTTGCACATCTAGGTAGTATGTTCTAGTTTTACTTTATGCAAAAGTAGTGAAACCATATGTTAAGGCTTTTAGAAGCCTAATTCACCCCCTCCCCCTCTTAGGCTACGAGCATCCGATTCCTTACACATGAAGGTAGGCTTTCAGGTGTTGGGACCCTGGGGAAAAAGTCAATCACTCCGCACCCAGAGGACTTCAGGAAGGCTCATTTCACTGTGACAGAACAGAGCGTAGAGGTTACACCATTTGGTAATGAGCACAAGCAACAACTACGTGAACAAAACCCTGGCTGTACTGAGGATTGGGTTGCAAAGAGGCACATGCAATGCTTCAACAGCTGGCTCCGAGATTATGTCCAGCAGAGTGGCAGCGCTGCTATAACTGACGATATAAGAAAACTAGCAGCAGGGCCATTATTCACTGTTACAACATATCATGCAATGGATATCAATGGATACACGTTCTACACCATAGCCCAGGATGCCAAGAGCGTCTATCAAAATAGTGGTGTGCGTGTACGGGCCGTCGACAATAAGAAGAACACAGCCACATATTATGGTCAAATAGAGGAAATTTGGGAGCTTGATTATGTAGGATTCAAGGTAGCCTTGTTTCGGTGTAGATGGTCACCAATGCGAAGAGAGCTATGATCAAGGACAAATTTGGTTATGTTAGTGTTGATCTCCGGGTCTTTGGTTACAAAACCGAACCGTTTGTCTTCGCCAAGGATGTTGAGCAAGTGTTCTATGTACCTGACCTTGCAAAGAATAACTAGAGTGTGGTTTTGCCTGGAAAAAAAAGGATTGTTGGGGTTGAAAATGTTGTTGAGGAGGAGGAATACAACTAGTTTGACGAAAGTCCATCCTTTCACACTTCATACATGCCCCGAGTCTTGGGAGCTAACAAAACACCATACTTGCGAAGCGACCATCGTGAAAAGATCCATATACAAAAATCAAAGAAGAAAAAGAAGCAAGATTGATTTCTGCTGAATTCGATCCTTTTTGTAAAATGCAGGGATGTCTATTGCTGGAAATAGAATCCTTTTTGTAATATATATAGGATGTGTATTGGTGGAATTTGAATGAATCTCCTTTCTGAAATATATGATGCCTAAGATACTGCCTAAGATGCCTATATATTCTGCCTAAGATGCCTAAGATACTGCCTAATAAGATGCCTATAAGCGAGATGTGCAATTAGTATTTTGTATAACATTTTGTCAAACTTCAAAGAGTTTGACTCCTCGATAAGCGAGATGTGCAATTAGTAGTATCCACTCATCGGAGACGCGTCTCCTGTATCTTCTCTCCAAAATAAAAAATCACGAAACCACCACATCCCCTCCATCTACCCGCGAGAAAACCACAACTGCCTATACACTCCTCGTCGTGCCTCCTCCACGATCATCATCGGCACTCATGGCATCGAGGGAGCACCCGCGGTCGCTCGCGGAACTCCCGGCGGAGGTGCTGGCGATCATCGTTGGCCGAGTCGGTGCGACATCGAATCAGCCTATGGAGGACCTCTGCAGCCTACGGGCAACCTACAAGGACATGCTCCGCCCCTGCCGCGACAGAGATATCAGTAGGCGCCTGCCACTGGATCGGGTTCCAGTCGAGCAGATGCAGAACAACGACCCCGTCGGCTACGACGTCTTCCTTCGTAGCCTGGCTGTAGCCGGCAACCCGGTGGCCTGCTTCCTCACCGGGATGGACGACATCTTCGGCAGGAACCGCAGCCCTCAGCCTCCCCTCGACGAGCTCCACCGCGCTGCCAAGGACGGGCACAGAGGGGCGGCCTATGTGGCCGCCGTCTTCCTCTACAGAGCCAACAGCGGGGCCGACGCCGACGCCACTGCAATTGCATACATGAAAAAGGTTGAGGGCGAGGAGCAAGGACAGTGGCGTCCGCGTTTGATCAGCAATGTGCAATCCCTAGATTTCCGGCATCGTGGGGTCAATCTGGCTTGGCAAATTAGGAGTGTCGCCCTCCGCCGTGGCCTCGGCCAGCCGACGCTGCCAACGGCGGTGGCGCGAGGCAACATTCAACATTGTGCAGGCAAAGCATTCTGCGGTACGACGCCAAGCCAGAGGGGGTTTTGCATGTATTTCTGTAGTGATGAATGTAGGCTTCGTTACGAATGTAATGTCTTCTTCTATCGTGTAAAGTATCGTCCAATCGGTTATTGATAGACAAGATTTGATTTCTCACATTTCTGAGTCAAATCCAAGGTTGCGGTCCCCTCTGCTTCCTCCTCTGTTCTATTGGAATGAAGAATAGTTTGTGTGGGAAAATGAGATGAGGATTAACCATCCCGCGTCTCTAATTAGGGTCGGGCCCAGTTCTATTGGAACGAAGAATAGTTCTCATTTCTCCTTTTAATCTGCAGTCAAATTTTGTAACATGTATTTCTCCGTCGTGCTTAGTCCAAATTTGATGATTTTTTTCCTAGTTTTTTCTAAAATCCCCATCTTTTCATTAATTTCATTGTTTAGTGTATATTCCGTTTCGTGAATAATGTTTATATGCCTTATCTTGTTCTTTGTAAGTCCAACATAGAAATATTATTTGTTTTCCACAACCATTAGTAATGAAACTTTACATTTCGTGATCTTAAGGTGAACACATGCTTGTGTTAAAATTTCAAATGCGTACGAGATCGAACATGTTGCAAAGTGTGGAAAACTTCAATGTTCAAGCAACATTCTAGGAAACTATGTGAGAGATGTAGCCATTTGTACACAAGTATATTCTTCCTTTATCGAAACTATTTGAATTTTTTATGACAAGTTTAGGTACCCAAATTATGTTTCCACGTAAATTTGTAGAATTTTTGGAGCAAACTAAGATGTTATTAGAATTATTATATCACAAGCATGAGATGTATATTCGAATTATAAGAATGTTAGTTATACAAGTGTGACTGTTGATATTTTATTAAAATACTAAATGTCCAAATATGAATTGATGTTATTTTTAATGAATTTTTAGGCGCTGTTTTACCGGCTCTAATATTTGATGGATGTGAGTTTCAGTTCTAAAAAATAGTGTCGGGCCCACGCATTAGTGTCAGCAGTCCGGACCTAATTGCCAACGAAGGCAACGCGAGTTTACTAACCGGTGTCGGCGATGACTATCCATTGTCTCCAAGATCAAGTTCATCACAGGAGGAACAGATACTGTAGGCGATGCTGACGGATCTGCCCGCGTCTCTTAGATCGAGTTCGTGCGACATGTATACAAAATCCAACAACCAAACTAACCAGTTCATGATCGACAAACAAACTATAAGCAGTTCATGATCGACACACTAAGCAGTCCAACAACCTGACGAGAACAAACTGACGAACACACAATAATCACAAACACATTATTAATGGTACAGGAGTGGATCAATTAGTCGCCGGGATCTCCAGAACATTGCGTGAATAATGTTTATATGCCTTTATCTTGTTCTTTGTAAGTACAACATAGAAAAATTATTTGTTTTCCACAACCATTAGTAATGAAACTTTGCATTTCGTAATCTTAAGGTGAACACAAGCTTGTGTAAAAATTTCAAATGCGTACGAGATCGAACATGTTGCAAAGTGTGGAAAACTTCAATGTTCAAACAACATTCTAAGAAACTATGTGAGAGATGTAGCCATTTGTACACAAGTATATTCTTCCTTTATCGAAACCATTTGAATTTTTTATGACAAGTTTAGGTACCCAATTTATGTTGTCACGTCAATTTGTAGAATTTTTGGAGCAAACTAAGATGTTATTAGAATTATTATATCACAAGCATGAGATGTATATTGGAATTATAAGAATGTTGGGTACACAAGTGTGACTGTTGATATTTTATTAAAATACTAAATGTCCAAATATGAATTGATGTTATTTTTAATGAATTTTTAGGTGCTGTTTTACCGGCTCTAATATTTGATGGATGCGAGTTTCATTTTTAAAAAATAGTGTCGGGCCCACGCGTCTGTGTCAGCAGCCTATATAAAGAAGATACCTGCCGACGAAGCCGACGCGGGTTTACTAACCAGCGTCGGTGATGACTATCTAGCCGACGCGGGTTTACTAACCAGCGTCGGCGATGACTATCCATTGTCAGCGTCAGCAGGCAAACCTTGCGCGCGCTGTTCAAAAATTCCCACCTATATTGACTATAATACCCATGGAATTCTAATTCCACCAGAGAGCCGTTCAAGGGCACGCCAGTAATTTCCGTGAACATAGTAACGCGCGTGCAGGGGACATATATATACTCGGGAGTCTAATTCAAACAGATCTTGGAGTCTAATTCAGACAGATCCACCACGCCTGCAGTCTCCCCGCCGCCGCCCTGCTCCTTCTCCAGCCCTAGCCCGCCGCCGCCGCTCTCCCCGCTGCAGCCCTGCTCTTCTCCAGCCCCACCATTCCCGACGTGACGTCGGCGAAGCGGCTCCAGCCGTGATGACGGTGACGAGGACGCGGTTACTGGCGTGCGGACGGCGTCCCGACCAACCTAGAGACGGTGACGCGGATTCAGCATCCCCGGCCACGACGACGAGCCGGCCACCTCAGGCAACGAGGCGACGCGGATCGGGCCTCTCTGACCACCACGAGAACAACTATTTCATTCGCGACAGAGGTTAGTGCTGCTTGAACCCCCAACGCCCTCTCTGTGCTCGGCCACCCAATCTGCTATTCCTGTCAAGGTGGATTAGGGAGACATGCTACTTTACGGTTGTTCACATAGGATTATTCTCCTGGAATTGCCTGCATTAGTACAGCATGCCTTAATAGTTCATTTTTAATTGATTAGCTGTGGATTTGATGGATGAATTTTGTTGCTCCAAGTCTGTTTGAATAAATTGTTGCTAACAGATGAACTTATATGAACTGTTGAAATTCTGTTATGCTTCGAATGTACCAGATTGACAGTTATGCTTTGGACCTCTTAGCATACTTTAATTCTAATTGCTTTGTCCTCTTGTTGCATGTACACATGGAACACACAATTCATTGCTACTGAAGTTGGACAAGGAAGCAGTTGAAGGAATTTAGTCTCTGCTTTGATATATAAGCATATTGCTTCACCCTGTCAAAATGGTTAGCACCTATCCCCAACCTGTATGTTAATATCAACTATTTTGCCTATCAGAGAATAAGAATTTATCTTATTTTGTTTAGGTTTTCAGTCTAGCTTATGTTGCTCTACTGACGACCTGACATATCATCTATGCAGTCTCCCACAACACCAAACTCCTCTACCTCCAGTGCACCATCACAGCCCATCAACGGTGAACCTTGTTCACAGCCTATCAACGGTGATCCTTCTTCACAGGGTCACTCAGCACATACTGCTGCGAGTAGTACTCGATCCGCGGGTCAAGGACACAAACCAAATGGCCAGAAGACAAGTTGACCGCAACTGGACTTGATAACAATTATTGGCCTACCCCAGATGCTGCGAGAGATAGATTTGTATTGGTCTGTGGCCTCATTGCTCGAGAGAGGGTGTCAATCAACAGGGCAGTTGAAGATCTCTCACCAATTGAGAAGGAAGAGTTGTTCACAGTTTTAGAGGAAAAGCTAGATTACCCAGCCAATCTGGCTGAATCTGTTCGCAAGAAGGCAATTAAGGCAGCTACGTCAGAGATTGGAACCTTGCAACGGCGGTTCAAGACCCATTTAAGAAAAAAATTGGTGAGCCAAGAGGAGACTCCCTTTGTGAAGCATGCCTTTTTGCAGCCAGAAGACTGGACCGTGTTTGTGCAGGAAACCAATTCTCCTAGATTTCAGGGATTGAGCCAGGGGATGAAAGAAAAGAGAGTATTGCATGATAAGCCACACAGGACGGGCAGAAAAGGTTATGTTCATAAAAGGAAAGAGTGGGAGGAGGAGGATGCAAAGCTAGCTGAAGAAGGAAAACAGAACCCTTGGGACCAATTTCCTGGACGTTCGAGGCCTTATCTGCGGGCAAGGGTAGGGAAGAGGAAGACCACTAGTGAAGGAAGCGGGGACATAACATTCAGTAACCCTGCGGTGGTGGGGGTAGCAACTAGGGTGAAAACACTTGCATCTCACGCTAGTGATGGTTCTTTCGGGGTTAGGGAGAATGATATCCTCACCGCAGCACTTGAGACTCCAGAGCATCGAGGTCGGGTCCAAGGCGTGTCTAGTTCACTTGGCTGGGGTAAAGGGTTTGGTGAAGAGTTTGCTGGAATGTACAGGAAGAAGAGGAACAAGAAGGCTGAACCGCAGATGGAACACCTAGTTGTTGAAGCAGTCACCAGAGTTGTCTCCATTCTAGAAGAATCAGGCTTTGATATAAGGAAAAAGGTACTTCATCCTCCCCAATCACCACCTGTCAGTAGCAGCGAGGAAGAAGATGTGCATGGCCTCGAGGAAGAAGATGTGCATGGCAGTGAGGAAGAAGAAGCACGTGGCAGAGAGGAAGACCATTGGCATGTCAGCGAGGACGAAGGTAGTCAACAGCACATTGATAGTCGATCACCTATGCTGGACACAATAGATAAGCTGACAGAGCCAACCAAGTGCAGCCTTTTGGATGGCTCTGGGAATAAAGTGGAGTCCGCACTAGCACTGTCTTTCCATTGCAAAAGGCTCTCCATACAGTACCGGTGCAGGATGGGTATGCTATGGTGCAACCTAGTTATGTGTGGGGCAATACGGGTCACTACCCTCTGCCTGTACCAATTGGGGGGATGAAGTAACAACCCTAGCTGAGGCTCTCTGTATAAGGATCCAATGGTCAAAGAACAGGATCCATGTACCACCCATTACGAGAAATACCAACCCTGCTCCCACATCAGGTAGCAGGGGTACAGCATCAGATGGAGGTACTGTAGCTCAGCGTCAGCAAGAGAAAGCTCAGCAGCAGCAGTCGCCGCAGATCAGCAAAACTACGCAGCAGGAGCATCGACAACAGCAGGAGGAGGACAGGCAATCTCCGCCTAAGAAGCAGCAGTAGATCAGCAAAACTACGCAGCAGGAGCATCGACAACAGTAGGAGGAACCCAGGCAATCTCCACCTAAGCAGCAGCAATAGCAGCAGCAGCGACAGGCGGAGGACAGGCAATCTCCGCCTGAGCAGCAGCCATCGCAGAAGAAGGGGGCCAGGAAACCTCTGCCTAGAGATGAGCTTCTTAACTGTTTTTGGACAAAACAGGATCCAAAATACAAGCCTGTTGTGCCTATGTTGTCAGAAGCAGACTTACAGGCTGCTGGACCGAATTGTGCCAGGTTGCATGCTTACGCCATGGAACACAGTAAGGATAAACTTAGTTTTCCAGCAAAGTTGCCTAAAGACTCCTTTCATGGTGCTGGTGATTTAATGGTAAACATTGCATTCAGTAAAGTGTATGACCTTATAACCCTGGTTGCTCTGGATGAGACCTTCTTGAGGTTGTGGACATTGTAAGTGCCTTAAAACCAAAATAGATATTTCTTTAATTTTGACCACAAAGTTCATGCATGCTAACATTTGGATTTTTTGTAGGAAAATGAAGGACAAAGCAGCGGAGATGAAGATCAGTGTTGGGTTTTTGGATCCACAGGTTCTCACGACCACAAAGATTCATAAGGAGTCTAACATTGTAATAAAAGCATTGAGAAATGCAATGATGAATGACTACGTGGTGGGTGCCTTTGGCACCGGTGGCCACTATGTCACACTGATCATCTGTATGAAGTTCAAAGAGGTTTGGTATATAGATTCTGCTAAACATCATCCCCCGCGAAAGTTCGAAGACCTCCGAGCGCTTGTGACTTGGTCCGTACCTTGTAGGTTTTGTTCACAAAATTCAATCTCTTAGTGTTTCTAATCGGTATTGCTGATCATGCAGGGCCTCTGAAGATATATGCCCAAAGGACGAAGGAATGAAAGGAAAGAAGACAAAGCTAAAATCCAATCAGACATTCAAGCACAAGCCAAATACCACTGTAAGACCGAGGTGTTTTTTATGGTCCCTTCATACCAATTTGGTACTGCATTAACTTGTCATTTTGGTACCTTGCTGCGCAGTGTGCTCAGCAGCCATTGGGGTCCATTTGCATGGATTCCATGTGGCATTCAATATGTTCAAACTACTTGAAGACATACCTCACATCAAGAAGGCTGCTGTAAGTAGATAATGCTCTCACCCTTGTCTCTGCTCATATATTCTCCATTTGATTTTAGAAACTGATTTGTACTTGTATTCTCATAATTATTTTATTTTGCAGGATTTCAAACCTGCCCTTAATGTTTCTATAGAAGATCTAAAGCCGGTCCGGGAGATGCTGTGCGAGTACATTGTTAAGGAGATCCTCGACCGAAACGGCAACCTCTATAATGGTGCACCGTGAGTTCATTGTACTGCCTGACAAACTTGAAACTTGCTGCATTCAGGCAGTTTAGTACTGCCTGAGAAACCTGCTTGGCTGGGGTCAGATGTTGCCTGGTTTAGGCAGTTTTCTCAGGAGTCCATCCAAACAAAGCACCGATGACGAACTTGAAACTTTAGCATGCATGTCGATCTGATGAGGAACTTGATGTGATCTCGCATTATTGTGTATATATATGTGATCTTGCTTGTGTATATATGTGATGAGAATGTGTTTGTGATGTCTCCTAGCATTGCTGTGGTGGCTACCAAATCCTGGCTGTTTCCAGGATGCAGCCCCTGATCTGGTGGCTGCCAAATCCTGGCTGGTTCCGGGATGCATCCAGAAAATAGGCAGGTTACTGTAGGTGCCCTACGTATCGGTCACGGGCGTTAAGTAAGGCACGTTACAAAAACAGATCCGTGAGTAACGGGCTTCACTTGGAACACCCGTTACAAGTATGACAACACTGTAACGGGCCGCATAAAGGCCCGTTACTAATACTGACCGGTGCGCCCTACAAGTTGATGCTTTCGTCGAGACAGAGGAGACGCGCTTCCAGAGCACGTGTCTCCTGTCGTCGAGACAGACGTGACGCGCGTCCAGAGCACACATCTCCTTTTGTGGAGACAGGCGAGACGCGCATCCAGAGCACGCGTCTCCTGTCGTCCAGACAGAGAAGACGCGCGTACAAAAAATGCGTCTCCTTACGTGCAGACGCGTGTCCACAGCAAACGTCTCCGATAGTGAGTTCATGTAACGGGCTAGGTTTCTGTGCCCGTTACCAAACGTCCATGTGGGCCCAGAGAAACAGACATTTCAGGTGACCGGTAACTTGTTTCGGTAACGGCCTTTGTTAGACACCCGTGACAATTACGTGTTATCAGTAACGGGCATCCGCCCGTTACCTTTCTTGACTTATTTGTAACGCTTGATCGGTAATGGGCGTTTTGCCCGTTACCAATGGCCATCCGCACCCGTTACCAATGTCTGTTTTTCACGTAGTGGGGGTATGTTGACGGTCAATTTCCGTCAACCAAGAGCACTTGTTACAGTTTGGTTTGAGCTTTGATTTATAACTAACCCGCCACTAGGCACACTAATGATGTAACAAGTTCGCACTTGCATGTGGTTTTTGGAGTGTGTTGTTTACGCAGGAATTAGGTACCTAAATGAGGACTTCCAGGTGGAGTTCATCTAGCACTTTGTGAGAAGATCACGGAGCCCAGCACGAGTCAAGACACGAAGTGAACATGACTCCAAATGAACCGAGGACCGAAGCATGAAGCCATGAAACCCCGAGGACCCGAACGGAAGATGCGGGAGTTTGCGCGCCAAGTACCCTTATCTAAGCCGTGGGAAAACGACGTCAAGGACCCACATGGACTTCGGCAAATATTCAAGAAAGTGCGGGAAGCATCGTGGCCGAAGATGGGCCCGAACCAGGCCGAAAAAAGCTTGGGCCGATCGGCCCATGCCGACCGACCTAGGGTGTTCCGGGCCCGGTTCGGCCTCCCCTTTGACCTACATGCTCCTCGGCTCATTTATACCCCCTGCCTCCGACGGCCGCCACATCCATTCATCAGAACTCGGCCAAACCTAGAAGTGGGCACCGGAGGGAGACGACGGCCGCCGCAAGTCCTCGAAGTTGTCTAGGAGATGGCCTAGGCCGACCCTAGCCGCCATGGCCGCCCTGCGTGGTTGTGCCATGGCGGAGTTCTAGAGCTAGTTGAGATCTTCGATGGTATGTACTCGGTGGCGATGACCTAAACGCATCTACTATGTGAGTAAAGTACTTCATGTCATCCGATGTTTAGCGACTCGATTCCTCCCTTTTATGATCTTGTGCTTTCTTGGGTTTGCTTTATTTCAATCTACCGTTAACATAGATTGCTCGGGGTGATCTCGTAGCCATGGGGGTTAGGGGTTCATACCGGATCCACCAAGGAGTACGACACGCTCCCTATGAGCGTGCTCTTAGGTTTACCCATACAAGAAACGAGGTATCGTGACAGGGTGTCGATCACGTGTACGATGGGTGCCTTAGAGGGTTTGACCGGAGGGTAGTAGTTTAAAGATGGCTTTTAGATGAGATGCTTGTTGCACTTGCTCTTTCGGCTAGAACTACAACTAGAAGATGAAGGCCTTAGTTATCCTTGTTTGTTCCTTTATGTTGCCTATGTTATGGATGTGATCAACTTTGTGACATCACATATACATCTTTAAAGGTAATCTCATATGCAATCAACGCTTAATGTTAGGTTAGTTCGATAGATTAGGTAGAGATCTCTAGCGGTTTGCTTCCGATCCTTGGATTGACAATCCTTGGGGGGACCCTCCTTGGTGAAAAAGGCACCAAGTCACCCGTAGGCTTGCGGTGAACTTCAACACGGTTTTGAACCGTCAACACTGAGCCAGACAAGTTCTGCACCTGCAGTGGATGCTACTCAGTATAGATCCATTGGAGTCTCACTTAGGTATCTGGTAAACTCAAGACCTGATCTTGCATTTGCAGTAGGGTATGTGAGCGGGCTCATGGAAGCACCCACTTCAGAACATCTGACAACAGTAAAGAGAATTCTCAGATACATTCCTGGAACACTACACTTTGGATGTTTCTATCAAAGGGAGAAGGAAGCAAGTCTGATTGGATTCAGTGGCAGTGATCTTGCAGGGGATATTGACACAAGGAAGAGCACCTCTGGAGTCCTCTTCTTCCTAGGAAACAATGTGATTACCTGGTAATCACAGAAGCATAAAGTAGTTGCACTATCTTCTTGTGAGGCTGAGTACATTGCAGCTACAACAGCAGCATGCCAGGGAGTGTGGTTGGCTCGATTACTAGCAGAGCTCAAAGGGAAGAAGCCAACCACCACCAAACTGAAGATTGACAGTCAGTCAGCACTTCATTTGAGCAAAAATCTTGTTTTTCATGATCGTAGTAAGCACATAGATGTCAGATATCACTTCATTCATGACTGCATTGAGGAGAACAGGGTTGAGCTCGAGTTCATATGGACCAAGGAGCAGCTGGCAGATATTTTGACAAAGGCTCTTGGTCGTGAACAGTTTTGTGAACTTCGTTCTAGGCTCAGAGTCATTGACGTACAGAATGCGTGTAAGGCTTAGGAGGAGATCTGTTAGCAATAAACCTTGCACGTTTGTAAGAGATTAGAGTGCATGTTTCCATTTTGTGCATGCGCGCATGAGCACCATGCCATGGTTCGTTGTGCGCGCCGTAGAGGTCGTGGCCGAGATTAGCTCGCCACGTCCTGGAGACTTGGTCACGATCATTGCCGTGAACGTGGGGATGGACGCGTTCTTTGCGCGGCGTGCGGAAGTGGCCAGGAAACTCTCTTTGTAATCCTTTTATAAGTTTAGCAATCACAACAGAAAAAGTTGCTCTAGTTTTCGCAGCACAAACTTTGCTCGCGCGTTCCAAGTGGTCACGTGTGTGTGTTGTGTTCCTGATATCTCCGGCGAGCTCTCAACCTCACCGCCGACGTGCAGCGCCAGGTTGAGGTCTAACAATGACCAACTCAAGCCCCGTTTGGGAGGGCTCCTGCCAGCTCCGGCTCCACCACTGTAGCACCACTGTAGCGCAGAGCTGGCGGAGCCACCCACACCGAGCTCTAGGGGCTCCAATGAATAGTGCACTTGTCAGTGAGAGAGGAGGGAGAGAAGGAAGTGGAGCCGCTCTGTTGAGCAATGCTGCTACAGTGCGAGCGGAGCCGGAGTTGGAGCCGCCTAGAGCCCTCCCAAACGGGGGCCTCAATACGAAGAGAATCTTTTGCCAACTCAGGTAGAGGGTTCAATTGAGTGTCCTATGTGCAATCTATAGGTTTCTTATTGCTAGTCCTTTTAGATGTATATACAATAATAATAATAAATTACTTTATAGGAACCACTAGGTTATGTCTTTACTTACATTTGGAGATGAGTAAACGTTCAAATACAAATGTGTGTGTTTATTTCTTGTTAAGCTACTTTTGTAATTTTATATTTAGTTCAATTAATATTGACTCATGGCATATTCTTTATATATTTTGCTTGTATCATGACATTGTGTATCACAAGTGTGTCATTCGACATAATATTATTCATCCACCACAAATCGTGTGCACCATTATTTCCTTCGCATGACCCAATTTAGTTTTTTCACATGATTTTGCTAATAAAATAGTATCCTACACTTCGAATGTATATAGGGGCATGTGCCCCCTCTCTGCCTAAATGTAAACCACTTAAAATTCATATGACCAAGCTTCTTCGTATCAATTGAATGGGGTAAAAGTATAAGAATGGATTTCATACAAGTTTTATCATCCTATCTTTGAAACATGGACATCTCAAGAGAGTTTTTTTTATAGATTTCCAGTTTGCCATATTCCATATGTGTCTTTATGTAGCTTAAATAGTGTGTGGACTTGTAGTAACATGAAAACGTCTCTAATGTCATCACCTCTTCTGCTCTTCAGTGTTTCGGTGTTAACAATCACAATAGCTTCTCTATGAATGTATATGGGAGTTTTTGTCGCTCAATATTAAAATTAACTATTATCATCTCATTTATTTCTCTATCAATTGACATTCAACACGTCGCTAAAAAAGCCAAATAAATATTACATACAGCATCAAACATAGAATTTGATATAGTATTTTTTTAAGACATGCAAAACACGTTTTTCATTAAGAGAAGAGATAAAGTCGACTCGGTCTTCGAAGATGCTCTTAGGGGTAGGGTTTGCGTACGTGTGTTCATATGGATGAGTGTGCATGCGTTGTGAGTGTCTCTGATGTATTGTGTAATTCGAAAAAAAAATGTAGCACAAGAGTTGTTACAAAAGCGGCACAGCCCAACAAGAAAAGGCTAGACTAGAAGGAGCAAACAAAGAAAGCATATAGTTTTTCTTTAGTATTTTTTTAGTGGACCGGTATTGAAACCGCCTCTATTAACAATTCAGGTCATCCCTATATATATTGTTCTCTTTCTATCAGGTAATGTCTAGATGAACTTAACATTGTGTTTGCTATCTGTCCTTTTCGCCTTTTTTATTTTCAGAGCTTGGCTAATCGATAGAGGGTTGCCTCCCCTATCTTTTTTTTCAAAAAAACTTAATTGCGCAGTCAGACGCTGATGTAGTTATCCTTGTTTTTCACATGAAGTGTCATGTCACACGGTGACACAGATGAGAGGCCCCATTTCTTGATCAGTATGTTATGCCTGCACGAAGACACCAGATAGAAATCAGGCCCAACATCTCATGTGCCTTCATGTGGAATGAATTTTGACGACATCCTGATCAAGAAATGGGGGCGCTACCTAAATGCTAGCTACGATCCAACAAGTAGCTTCCTGTAGTAATGCAGATAGTCCAATCCACAACAGTATCACATTGTACTTTGGGCAACCAACCAAGCCTATCAAAATCTGGCGAAAATAAAATCGGTGAAAATGTAAGAAACCCAAAAAAAAATAGTGTTGCTGGCGACCAGGCAACCTTAATTGCATTTTTTTTCTTTTTTTAATGGACGGCTTTCTGAGTTTTTATTAGAAGAAGAAAGTTTACTTAGTTTATAAGAAAAATCGGGTCGAAAATCATACAACTTCGGTCTAAAGACCGTACAACTCCGGTCCGTCGACCACACAACTGAAGGGGTACAAATACCCGAACCACCTCGGTTCGTAGACCACACAACTAAGATGAGACCTGGTGGGTTGAATTGGGACATCTAAACAACTCAAACAACTTCAAAGGATCTGTCCGGTCGGAATGGGACATCGACCCGGACCTTCATGAAACTCTGTTCGGTCGGATTTGAATCGACACGAGCCACCATACACCACTGCAATGGACCGAGACCTCTCTTCTTCTCTACTCTATCTTCATTTTTTCTTTGCTCCTTGTGAATTTGTTATCTTATAAACAAGTCGCATCTGTCCTTGAAATTTTACCTCTACAAGTGTTGAATTTCCTGTGAATTTCAGTAACTTGGAAATGTGTTTAAGAGATTTTCCTTTCACAATCCTCCCAAAGAAGTAGCTTGCTTATGATATTCTCTCAATCTCTCTTCAGATCTCACTTCACAACTCGATGACTTATCGCTATGTTCTCATGTTCGGGGTACTTATCGCAGTTCAGGTTTGATAGGTTGTTCTAAATTCGCTCGGATTTGCTTACGAGTCATGATCCTAGTTCATTCCAAATTTGCTGACATTATCAACTAGCAGCAGAACCTGAAAACAAACAAGCATGGAATCTGCCCTTATCTGAAACTGCCCACATTGCTAACTAGAATGCTACTGTAAGCATCTAGGCCTTAGCGCACCTTTGGTAAGGGTGTGTTTCAGTGATAAATGATAACCGTATACTTGTGACTAACCTTTGTTTTGTAGCGGATTTAATCTTGGGTTATTGTCATGAGTTATAAGTGAAATGATACCCCTCAATTTGAAACTATAGATGATCAATGGACGAATGCTACAAGGCTAAGGACATTGTTAGTTCCAAGTGTCACAAGGAGATGAAGGACACTTGAATTTGCTAGTTTGTAGTGTTCGGCCGTACTATTAAGAGGGGTTCACACACTAGTAGCTTGACCATACCAAACGCTACGCTATATTCATGCACTATCAAGCTCCTTGGTTGTTAAACAGCTCAAAGTACTCAGGGAACTACATTGGAAGCAAAAGAATTGAAGAAAAACTCAAAAGTGATTGAATTAGATGAGTTGAACAGCAAAGGGTAGCGTCGGATGAACCGACGCCCCCATTCCTAGTTGCGCCGGATGATTTCAGTGGTAGTTTCAGAGAAAAAGCACCGCCGGATGAACCGACGGTGCATCAACGGTTCATCCGGTGACCTAGGGTTTGGTAATGGTAAGGTTTGGAGTCAATTGCCTTCAGCACCGGATGAAACGGATCAGAGCATCAGTTCATCCGGCGCGTACATTTAAATCATACAGAGACGCACCGAGAGAAGTTGCTTCAGCACCAGATGAAACGACGCTACACAAGTCAACCAGCGGTTCATCCGACGCCTATGTTTAATTCATGCAGAGACGCATTGAGTGAGATGGCTTCATCACGGGATAAACCGACGCAGCATCGGGGCATGTGTCGGATGAATTGGTACAACAGTTAGGTTCAACGGTTATATTTTGCTACACAGAGTGACCGGATGAACCGACGCTATGGCCAGGGGGAACCGTTGGTTCATCTGACGGTACTACTTTTCAGAGGGACTTTTCTAACGACTAGCCTCCCTTGCTTAGCCTATATAAGTGACCCCCTGCGTCTCTTGAGCTGCCTTTGCCACTTTGAAGAACCACAGCAGCCAAGGAGAGAAGGATTTAGTGCTTTGTTCATTTGGAATTCATCATCTTTCCAAGGGGAATTCATTCTTGGTGATCAAGGGTTTCAAGATGCTTTCTATGGCTAGCTGAGTGCATTGGTCAAGTGAAAGTGTGTGAGCTTGTTACTCTTGGAGTTTGACGGCTCCTAGACAGTCTCGGTGTTTGGAGGTTCTTGGTGAGCTCTTGGAGATTGTGGGAGCCCCGAGAAGTGCTTGGTGTAAATGGATTGAGACCCACCATTCCGGAGATGGAGAACGGGTACTCTTAGTGAGCACTCAAGTCTAAGTGGCTTGAGGGGGAGCAAAACTCTTTGTGAGTGCTCCAACGTGGACTAGGGAGAAGCGTCAACTTCTCGATACCACGGGAAAAAATTTGGTTGTCTCTAGTCCTCTTGCTCTACCTTCGTGCACTTAATTTTAGCATTTACTTTCAGTTCTTAAGTTTCATTCTCCTAGTTTTCCTTGTGTGCTTTGCTTGTCTCATATCTTGACTAGGGTGCTTCTATCTTGTTAGTGTGCATCTTGCTAAGGAACTTTGTTGCTAGTGTTCTTAGTTGGTAGAAAGAAACCTTTTTAGATGGGCAACACTAGAGATATAGTTTAAGGTTTATTTATTGTTCTAGAAATTTGAAGAAGGCACATATTCAACCCCCTCTTCTATAGGCCATCGATCCAACAAGTGGTATCAGAGCTTTGGCTCTCTTTTTGGTGGCTTAACCGCCCAGAGAGATGGCCAAGGGCAGTGGCAATGGCCCTCCCAAATTGGCGGGGAAACGGTTCACTTTTTGGGCACATAGAATGGCTAGCTATCTTCAAGCACAACACCATGATGCATAGATCACTACCATGTATCCTTTGCCAAATGAACCCACCGAAAGTGAATCAAAGTGGAACTATCATGCTAGAAACTTTATGTTTGAAGCTCTTGAGGAAGATGTGTTTGATAGGGTGTTTACCTTGGAGACCGCTCATGAGGTTTGGATGGAGCTCAAAAGAATCCATGTAGGCAACAAGAAAATTCGTGAGGAGAAGTATGAGTTGCTTAAGGTTCAGCTCAATAAGTTTAAGATGAACGATGATGAGGGTGTAGAGGAAATGTACTCTAGAATGGGTGTTCTTATTCAAAATATAAATGCTCTCAATGTTGCTAACGTGTCCGAGCAGGAAATCATTCGGAAAATCCTTCAAACGCTTCCCAAGCCTAAGTACAACATCATCAAGGCACTCATCTTTGAGAAGGACTTCGAAACTCTCACTATCACCAAAGTTGTCAACAAGATTCGATCTCATGAGATGTTCTTGATGGGACAAATTGAATCATCTTCTCCCACATCAAGCTCCAAGAAGGATCTTGCACTCAAGGCTAGTGACAAGACCAAGCCCAAGCTAAAGTCAAAAGCAAAGCCTCCTCCTTCTTCAAGTGAAAGTGAAGACAAGAGTGACTCAAGTGATGATGATGAAGGTGAACTTACTTTTCTCATGAGGAGGACTACCAAATTGCTTTCCAAGATTGGCAAGACAGGCTACAACTATGATCCTAAGAAGAACAAGTTTCGCTCATCAAGAAGAAGTGGTGAAGGTGGCAAGAGGAAGTGCTACAATTGCTCAAGCTATGATCATCTGTCATATGATTGCCCCAAGCCCGACAAGCGAGTGTCAAGCTCAAGCAAGAAAAACGACGATAATAATGATAATGAGAAAGATGACAAGCACTCCAAGAAGAACTCATTCAAGAAGAAGTCTTCTAGCAAGCCCTACAACAAGAAGAAGGGTGGTCATCGTTCTCTCTTGGCAAATGAATGGATCACAGATGGTGAAACTTCTAGTGAATCAAGCGGTAGTGAAGATGAGAAGAACAAGAAGTTTGCCGGTCTTGTGATCATGGATGATGAAGAACCTCCTCTTCCTCCACCACCTATGTACTTCATGTCTAAACACTTCAAGGTGAGCGATAGTGAAAATAGTGATTCCTCGGATAGTGATAACGAACTTTCACCTCATGCTCTTAAGGGACTTCTTGATCAATACACCGACATGATTAAGAAACAAAAGAGTAAGCTCAAGGCTCTTGAAGAGACCCATGAGAAGCTTAAGCTATCTAACGATGAGTTGCTTGTGAAACACAATGACCTTAGCAAAGAACATGAAGCTTTGGTAGTGTCTAACAAGTCACTTAGAGATGACCACAATAAGTTGCTTGATAAGCACAATGAGCTAATCGTCAAACATGATGATATAACCGTGCTTAACAAGTCACTTGAGTCAAGTCAAAAGATGCTTAAGAAAGATCATGTGGTCTTAGAGATGAAGTATTAAGAAATTGAGCTTGCATATGAGGCTATTTGTTCTAGTGGGTAAGAAATTGCTAGAGACATCACTAAAACAAATGATTCTACCTCTTGTGATGATTTAATTGAAGAACCTAAGATCTTGCTAAATGATGACAATATTGCCTCCTCTTCCAAGACTAACCATGCTAGAGTGAAAACCCTTGAAGAGGAAGTAAGAAGCCTAAGATCATGTGTGAAGAATTTGGCCAAGGGTGAAGAATTGCATAAGGAGATCCTTTATTACAATGCAAGAGATTATGGCTCTAAGGGACTTGTCTCCTTCCCTCAACCCATCAAAGAGACTCCCAAGTCAAAAGAACTTTATGGGTGCTTTGTGAAGGAAGTTGGATCTTATTGCCAACATTGCAAGATCGCCGGTCATCACACAAGGGAGTGCCCTATACCTAAGCATCCTTTGCCTATCTTACCTTGCAACTATCGTTCCATGTTCAACAATAACTATTTCTTGTTGTTGAAGAATAGCAAAGGCAAGGTGGCGGCAAAGTTCATAGGGGCCAAGGCTAAAGTGAAACCTCCTAGGTAAATTTGGGTTCCTAAAGCTTTAGTAACTCATGTGATTGGACCCAAACTTGCTTGGGTTCATAAATCTTCAACTTGATCTATTTGTGTGTAGGTGAACTACAAGGCCGAGGGAAGCCATTGGGTCCTTGATAGTGGATGTACTCAACACATGACCGGCCAAGTTAAAATGTTCACCTATCTAGTGGATGATGCGAGAAATCATGAGCAAGTTACTTTTAGTGATAATTCTAAAGGAAGGGTCTCCGGTTTGGGTGGAATAACTATAGCAAAAGATCTCTCTCTTTCCAATGTATTATTTGTGGATTCTTGTAGTTATAACTTGCTTTCCATTACTCAATTTTATGATCTTGGTCTATCTTGCCTATTTGATGATGAAGGAGTGATCATTACTAACAAGAAATCTAATGAAGTTATGTTCAAAGGTTTTCGCCATGGCAACATCTATCTTGTAGACTTCTCCTCTCATGAAGTAAACTTGACTACTTGTCTATTCACCAAGACATCCAAGGGTTGGCTATGGCATCATCGTATTGCTCATATAGGCATGAGTCAACTCAAGAAGGCTTTCAAAATGGGTTTAGTTCTTGGTGTGAAGGATGCACCTTCGAGAAGGACAAATTATGTGGAGCGTGTCAAGCCGGCAAGCAAGTAGCAAGTCACCATCCTATAAAAGCTTCTGTTTCTACCTCAAGACTATTGGAAGTCATACACATGGACCTCTTCGGCCCTACTACCTACAAAAGTCTTGGTGGTAATCTCTATTGTCTTGTCATTGTTGATGATTACTCACGCTACACTTGGACATTCTTTTTAGAGGACAAGAGCAAGACGTTTGGGATCTTCAAGAACTTTGCTACAAGGGCTCAAAATGAATTTGAGTCATCTATTGTGAAAATCCGAAGTGACAATGGATCGGAATTCCGGAACACTCAAGTGGAAGAATATTGTGATGAGCTAGGCATCAAGCATGAATTCTCTTCAACCTACACACCACAACAAAATGGTGTGGTAGAAAGGAAGAACAAGACTCTCATAACCTTAGCTCGAGCCATGTTGGATGACTATGATGTCTCTCAAAGATTTTGGGTGGAAGCTATCAACACGGCGTGTCATGCTTCAAATAGGGTATATCTCCACTGACTATTGATGAAGACACCCTATGAGCTTCTCATTGGGCGGAAGCCCAACATCTCCTACTTCTGAGTCTTTGGGTGTAAGTGTTTCATTTACAAGAAGAGAAACCGGAAGTAGTGCAACCTCAAGATGATCCAACTTCTACCACACTTGGAAGGCGTACAAGGACTTCATCAAACCATCCTATTGATCTTGTCTTGGGTGATCCCAAGGGTGATACACGTACTCACCGCAAACAATATGCTTCTTTTTGCAAATATCATGCTTTTGTTTCCTTTGTAGAACCCACTACAATAGAAGAAGCTCTTGAGGACCCGGATTGGATCTTGGCTATGCAAGAAGAGCTCAACAACTTCACAAGAAATGAAGTTTGGGTCCTAGTAGAGCGCCCCAAGAACAAGAATGTGATTGCCATCAAGTGGGTCTACCGAAACAAGCAAGATGAACGTGGTGTTGTGGTGAAGAATAAGGCAAGACTTGTTGCCAAGGGTTACTCTCAAGTAGAAGGCTTGGACTATGGAGAGACCTTTGCTCCAGTTGCGTGTCTTGAAGCAATCTGTATCCTTCTTGCTTATGTTTCTTGTCACAAAATGAAATTATTCCAAATGGATGTCAAGAGTGCCTTCTTAAATGGCTTCATCAATGAATAAATCTATGTTGAGCAACCTCCCGGATTTGAGGATCCTGCATATACTAACCATGTCTATAGGTTGATCAAGCCTTTGTATGGACTCAAGCAAGCTCTAAGGGCATGGTATGAGAGGCTCCGGGACTTTCTCATCAAGGAAGGCTTCAAGATTGGAAGAGTGGACAATACCTTATTCACAAAGATCATCAATGGGGAGCTTTTCATTTGTCAAATTTATGTTGATGATATCATCTTTGGTTCTACCAATCTCAAAGTGTGCAAACATTTTAGTGATCTTATGACTAGGGAATTCGAGATGTCTATGATTGGAGAGCTCAACTTCTTCCTTGGGTTTCAAATCAAGCAATTGAAGGAAGGGACTTTCATTCATCAAGAAAAGTACACTAATGATATTCTTAAGAAATTCAAGATGGATGATTGCAAGCCAATCAAGACACCAATGCCTACCAATGGACATCTCGACTTAGATGAGGGAGGTAAACCAGTTGACCAAAAGCTCTACCGTTCTATGATCGGTTCCCTTCTTTACCTTACCGCATTTAGGCCCGATATCATGTTTAGTATTTGCATGTGTGCTCGGTTTCAAGCAAACCCTAAAGAATCTCACCTAAATGCTTTGAAAAGGATCCTTAGCTACTTAAAATACACACCTAGCATTGGCTTGTGGTACCCCCATGGTGCTTGTTTTGAGCTCTTAGGTTATTCGGATTCGGATTTTGCCGGATGTCGAGTAGACCGCAAGAGCACTTCGGGTGGGTGCCATTTGCTAGATCGATCTTTGGTTGCTTGGTCCTCTAAGAAGCAAAACTCCATGGCCTTATCCACCGCGGAGGCAGAATACATTTCCGCCGGGGCTTGTTGTGCTCAAATCCTCTGTATGAAGCAAAGCCTCTTGGATTATGGTGTGGTTCTAGATAGGGTTCCTCTCCTTTGTGACAATGAAAGTGCTGTAAAAATTGCTAACAACCCGGTTCAACATTCGCGCACCAAGCACATTGATATCTGCCATCACTTCTTGCGAGACCATGTTGCTAAAGGTGATATTCTCCTTTGTGGTGTTCGCTCCGAGGAGCAATTAGTGGATATATTCACTAAGCCTCTTGATGAAAACACCTTTTGTAGGCTAAGGAGTGAATTAAATGTGCTTGATACGTCTAACATCATGTAATGCTTGTCATATAGTTTGCATTTGCATATGTACATGTTGTAGGGGCTTGTATAACCTTGTTAAGATAGTGGTGAGTATGGGTCTTGCTTGAGTCGGTGGTTTCTAAGTTTCGCTCAAGGTATGTTGAAAGGCTCACCATGAGTAAGCTTAACAAGGGCTCAAACTTGGCAAGATAGTTTATCTTTCCGCTTTGCATCTTTACTTGTCATATAGTTTGCATTCATGTTTAATTTCATGCACTTATTCTTACATTGCATTGCGTGAGAGGTGTCACAAAGGAAAATCACACTATGAGAAAGTTGCTTAGCGTTCAATGCAAATCAACAACTCCAAAGTGTGATGAGACAAATGATTGTGCTTAATGCCTATTGAGTTATGTCCTAACAAGTTTAAAGTGTCTATCACTAAGTTCAAAGGCAAATAACTCATACATTCCCTTTTTGGAGCTCTCTCCTCCTTTTGGATCTTATTTCGCCTATTTTTCTAAAAATTTATAAGGTCTATCCCTTGTAGGAAATCTATGGTTTATATATTTGTATTTTGCAAAGGAGTGCTTGAGGGGTGAGGTTGTCACTCATAATTGGTCCAAAAATGTGCTTGTGTTGGCTTGTGTGTGACATTTGTTGGATCAAAGATGAGCTCTAGATCAGCATTCTGCATTTGATGGATCAAAGATGAGCTCTAGATCAGCATTCTGAATTTATCACTGTCGGATGAACCGCTGCTATGTAGGTTTCAGGCGTCGGTTCATCTGGTGGCCGGGTAATCCCTCTACGCGCCACTGGTTTCACATCGTCGGATGAACCGACGCTCTCTTGAGTGGAAGCAACGGTTCATCCGGTGCTACTGAGTTTAGTGGCCATTTCAGACCCGTGAAGAGTTCATCCGACGAATCTAAAAACCTGGCCATCGGTTCATCCAGTGCAGCCCTTCTCTGATCAGCTCGTATCCTTCGGCGGTTTGACTGACGCTCTCTTATTCCTATTGTCGGTTCATCCGGCGCTTCTCTGCGAAGCGGCCCCACATGTCATAACCATTCAAGGCCGTTTCTTCCTCAAAATTCTAAATCGCGCCACCGTCGTTTCTCTCTCATACACCGTGAATATCGCCGCCTCCGGCCGCCATAGCCCGTGCCCCGACCACCTGCGCCGCCGTCATCCATCCAAGCTCACCGCCGGCCAGCTCCGCCGCCGCTCTCTCCGCGCAAATTTGCGCGTGCGCCGCCAGCGAACCCTAGCTAGGGTTTCCGCTGCCGCCGGTGATTCTGACCGGCCGCCGCCGCTGCTCGTCGGCCGCCGTCCAGGGGTGCGCACGGGCGTTCTCTCTGCTCCACTGCCACATCTCGTCATCCTTCTCTTGCAGTGATGGCAGGAGACATGAGGAAGGGCAAGGTAGTTGTGGAGCCGAAGGAAAAGAAGAGCAAGCAGGACAAGGAATGGGAGCGTGTGCTGAGTATACCGGATACCCAGGGACAGCCACAGAGGGACATTCGTATCGGTAGTAGTGCATAGAGTCAGGGGGAGCAGCCCCAGGAGCAGGCTCAGCAGCCGTTACGGCGTTCAGGCCGTACACGTCCGACAGAGACCAAGTCTCCCTCATCTGCGCCACATACCGGTCCTCGGACTCGTGGTGGACACACTCAGCCTACTCCGAGGCACAGGAGGACAGCAGCAGAGCAGCAGGTCGAGCAGGAGCAGCAGGATCAGCCATAGGAGGGCCCTGAGGTTCAGATTGGTTCGCGGAGGTCCGAGGCCTTTGGGGTCTATCTCCGCGACTTGAGGAGCTTATCCGGGCCAAAGATCCGGAAGTTGAGGTTTGTCGAGGAGGATGAGTGGTTCCCTCGCTACAGAGAGGAGTGTGATCCCCGGTTCTGGACGATCCTTTAGGAGAATTTCTATGCTTCCTATGTCAAGAAGGGGTCATAGCTCAGTCAACACATGATGCCTCAGTGGACAGCACTTAGAGCAGCAGCAGCTGGAGTTCTGATACTCCCCCACTTCGACTTCATTTCGGGACTTGCAGCTTTGGTCAGTGATAGGCCGAGATACGTGCCGGAGTGGGTCCGTGTCTTCTACACCACCGTGTACATTGAGGACGCCCGACTCTCGATGAGGTTCATGTTTATGGGACAGCAGTTTAGACTCACTAGAGAGGGTATCGCTCAGTTGCTTGGGGTGCCAGTCGACGACACGTCCATTCACTACTTGGCTTACCCCGACGTTGAGGCTCCTCGTCGTGCTCACACTCTGATTGTCCCGTCAGATGAGGAGATCAGTTTTCTGTTCCAGCAGCCGTTTCTCCCCGGCACTCCTCGGACCCCGAACCGTTTGACTCGAGAGGCCTACGTGGTTCACTTTGCTCTCCGGAGGCCCTTGCTCTTCAGGATGGGAACGCTGAGTCGATCACCGGTGTCCAGCATGGCTCCTTCTCTATATCATGACTCACCGGACATTCGACATTGTGGATATCCTGCTCAGTGAGATCGAGGATGCGATCATGGATGGCATGGGGATCACTCGTCAGTTTCTGTTTGCTCACTGGATCAGCTGGATTCTATCTCGCTTGGAGTCTCAGCGCTACATCTCTGTCTTGGAGCGATCCAAATATGTTTTCAAGACATATCAGCCTCCGATGACAGGGGACGGGAGGCAGGAGCCCAGAGGACAGAGGAGAGCAGTGGAGGACTTTCAGGGTCGTGCAGCAGCCGAGGAAGCTATGGATGAGCCAGCACGTTAGGACGAGCTACTTGCACTAGCCGAGGCACCTCTACCTCAGTACCTTGCCACTGACACTAAGGACTCCAGTGAGGACGAGGACTTTGAGCCCGAGCCACAACCCGTCTTTCGTGTCTGTCGTACCAATGACGACGAGGCTGGCGGCTCGAGTTTGCCAGGACAGCGAGAGGCAGAGTCACCGATTCCTCATATCACCACCTCTCAGGTCACTCAGCCTGACTCTCTTACTTCAGTGATCCTGTCCTTGGCAGACCAGTCTAGAGCCACGATGGAGATTCAGCGAGAGATGCAGGCTCAGTTTCAGAGGTAGCAGGAGGCTCAGCAGGTGATCCTTGATAGTATCCGACAGCAGCAGGAGGCTCAGAGGTAGCAGATCCAGCAGCAGCAGATGATGACAGCTCAGATGTTTTCTTTCATGTCCACCTGCCTGGGTCAGTTGTTTCAGCACACGGGGCTTCAACACCTACACTTCCTACCCAGCAGTTGCTCCAGCCAGATCCGGCAGCTTCTCTCCCTCCAGCTTGTGGTCTTGTGAGCCTCCCCATCCCGACCATCCCGATTTCACCTCTACTTCAGACGGGGACGTTTGCTACTCAGCCGATCACTACTCCACAGACGACCACTTTTCTTGAGCATCTCAGGGCAAGTCAGTTCTCTCAGATGACTCCTCCTTCGACCCAGCTGATGTCTCCGTTCCCGACAGGACCTCTTGTGTTTGAGACTCCAGCTCGTCCTTCCCTGGGTGTCAGCTCACCTCTTCCGTCCATGACCACTCCTCGGACAGAGGGCCTCGATCAGGAGGATAGCACTCTTCGCACGATCACTCAGCAGATCGAGTCAGCGATGGCAGAGGATCCGCCAGTGGCGGCTCTCAAGCTCTTCCTACTACCGGCACTGACACAACTCTTGTTTCTTCACCAGTCCGTTCTTCAGAGCTGTCCGGTTTCGAGTCCGAGGACGGTGACACCTTTGTGTTCCACGTCGGGCCTTCGGTGACTCTTACTTCCTCGACGTCGCTGTCTTCTCCTCCACCTCAGCAGGACTAGGTCCCTTTTTGGTGCTCGTTACCAAAGGGGGAGATAGATAGGGGAGTGTAGAGATAGGGGGAGCTTGGGAGTGTGCTTTTGGAGTTTTTGTGCCTCTTGTTGTTTTGTGGAGTTCATGATGAGACATGTATTTAGATCTTGTGCTTGATGGTGGTTTACATGTCTACTCATGCTTGTGTGCTTGTTTAATTAATGCATGAATGCTTGTTTATATCTTGTCCTTGCATTAGTTGTAGAGTTTATGCTTAATTTCAAATTCTCGTGTATCTCTATTTGTGTTGTCATCTATAACCAAAAAGGGGGAGATTGTAAGCATCTAGGCCTTAGCGCGCCTTTGGTAAGGGTGTGTTTCAGTGATAAATGACAACCGTATACTTGTGACTAACCTTTGTTTTGTAGTGGATTTAATCTTGGGTTATTTTCATGAGTTATAAGTGAAATAATACCCCTCAATTTGAAATTATGAATGATCAATGGACGAATGCTACAAGGCTAAGGACATTGTTAGTTCCAAGTGTCACAAGGAGATGAAGGACACTTGGATTTGCTAGTTTGTAGTGTTCGACCGTACTATTAAGAGAGGTTCACACACTAGTAGCTTGACCATGCCAAACTCTATACTATATTCATGCACTATCAAGCTTCTTGGTTGTTAAACAACTCAAAATACTCATGGAACTACATTGGAAGCAAAAGAATTGAAGAAAAACTCAAAAGTGATTGAATTTGATGAGTTGAACTACAAAGGGTAGCGTCGGATGAACCGACGCCCCCATTCCTAGTTGCGCCGGATGATTTCAGTGGCAGTTTCAGAGAAAAAGCACCGCCGGATGAACCGACGGTGCATCAACGGTTCATCCGGTGACCTAGGGTTTGGTAACAGTAAGGTTTGGAGTCAATTTCCTTCAACACCGGATGAAACGGCGATCAGAGCATCAGTTCATCCGGCGCGTACATTTAAATCATACAGAGACGCGCCGAGAGAAGTTGCTTCAGCACCAGATGAAACGACGCTACACAAGTCAACCAGCGGTTCATCCGGCGCCTATGTTTAATTCATGCAGAGACGCATTGAGTGAGATGGCTTCATCACCGGATAAACCGACGCAGCATCGGGGCATGTGTCGGATGAATTGGTACAACGGTTAGGTTCAACGGCTATATTTTGCTACACAGAGTGACCGGATGAACCGACGCTATGGCCAGGGGGGTCATCGGTTCATCCGACGGTACTACTTTTCAGAGGGACTTTTCTAACGGCTAGCCTCCCTTGCTTAGCCTATATAAGTGACCTCCCTGCGTCTCTTGAGCTGCCTTTGCCACTCTGAAGAACCACAGCAACCAAGGAGAGAAGGATTTAGCGCTTTGTTCATTTGGAATTCATCTTCTTTGCCAAGAGGAATTCATTCTTGGTGATTAAGGGTTTCAAGGTGCTTTCTATGGCTAGCTGAGTGGATTGGTCAAGTGAAAGTGTGTGAGTTTGTTACTCTTAGAGTTTGACGACTCCTAGACGGTCTCGGTGTTTGGAGGTTCTTGGTGAGCTCTTGGAGATTGTGGGAGCCCCGGGAAGTGCTTGGTGTAAATGGATTGAGACCTACCATTCCGGAGATGGAGAACGGGTACTTTTAGTGAGCACTCAAGTCTAAGTGGCTTGAGGGGGAGGAAAACTCTTTGTGAGTGCTCCAACGTGGACTAGGGAGAAGCGTCAACTTCTCGATACCACGGGAAAAAATTTGGTTGTCTCTAATCCTCTTGCTCTACCTTCGTGCACTTAATTTCAGCATTTATTTTCAGTTCTTAAGTTTCTTTCTCCTAGTTTTCCTTGTGTGCTTTGCTTGTCTCGTATCTTGACTAGGGTGCTTCTATCTTGTTAGTGTGCATCTTGCTAAGAAACTTTGTTGCTAGTGTGCTTAGTTGGTAGAAAGAAACCTTTTTAGATGATCAACACTAAAGATATATGTTAAAATTTGTTTATTGTTTTATAAATTTAAATAAAACTCATATTAAACCTCCTTCTATAGGCTATCGATCCTACATCTAGCACCTGAAACCTGAATGACCAGCTGAACAGAGTGTATGTATGCTCAATTCATTCAGCAGTTCCAAGTGTTCATCAACTAGGATGCTCTGAAAAGGGCAGATTCCATGCTCTGAAACTGCCCACAGCAGTTCCAAGTGAGGATTCTATTGGAAAATGCTGGCATTGGCAATGGTATATGTACATAGCAGAAGGAAATTACAAGGCCAATAACGGATCAATGGCGGCATGGCATTGGCAGGAGCTGAGTACTAGAAAAGCTCCTCGCAAATGCAGCTGGAGCTGGCTATGGAATTCAGTGGCCTTCTTCTAGCTCGCAAATCCGACGCTTGCTCGTGTGCGGATGCTCCATTGCCGAGCCCTGACCTCCAACTCCAACACCCGAGCTCTTCTTCAGGTCCTGGTACATCTCCTCGATCATGGGCTTCCACAGACGGACCCGGGCGTTTATGAACCAGTTCGACACCTGCCAACGCAAAACCACTCAAATCCGTCACGGGAAAGTTCAAATTTGAAATGAATTTTGTCAAAAGTTTGATTCTTTTCAGGCAGAGTGAAAAGCTTGTACCTGATTCCTGGTGAGGCCACTTCTTCCAGCCAGCACGTCCTTCTCATTGTCCTTTGGGTACCTGAGCAGATCACCAATCTGAATGTGATCAACAATGGCGATTCATCGACAGGCGTGCCAGCGAGGTCATGGTCTCATGGACTTACGGGTGCAGGAAGTTTTCGAACAACCAGGCCTTGAGCACGGCGACGGACTTCTCCGGCAGGCCGCGCTGGGGCCGCCAGCACTGCTGCTCGCCGCGCCGCAGCTGCTGCACCGCCCAGTGCTTCCTGATGAACGCCGACTCCCAGCTCCGCTCCGCGTCGCCGCCGGCCGCCGTCACCGACGACGACGACTCGCCGCCCCAGCCGGTGGCCCGGGTCGCCGCCGCCACGATCTGGCCGGCGATCCGACGCCTCAGGTTCCGGTACACCGCAGACACGGCGCGGTGCGCGAACGGCGCGCAGATGCTGCCGTTGCCCACGCCGGCGCCGGCGCCGCCCCCCGGATGCATCATCAGCGCGTTGAACTTGGCCGTCGTGCTCTGGATCTCGTCCAAGCATTGGTTGTACTTCTCATCCATCTGCAAATCATCACCGTCATCGAAAATTCGAAATGCTTAATCCAAACTGAATAGAACATGAAAAATGCAGTGAGATTTGCTTTGAGGATGAAACAAGCGCTCACCAGCTGAAGCAGCTTGAGGAGGTCGCTCTTGACCCTCTGCGCCTCGCCCCTCCGCTCGCTGGCGTCCTCGGACGAGGCCATGAGCCGGTTCGAGGAGCTCACCAAGGACGGCGCGCCGGCCGAGCCGCCGCCGTAGTCGACGCCGCTGCACGAGTCGGCGTCCGCGTCCGCGACGCCGTCCAGCATGTGGCCGACGACATCGTTGAGCACCTCCTGCGCCACGGCCGCGTACCGCGAGCGCGCCACCACCACGGAGAAGTGCGCCGCCGGCCTGGGGCGCGCTCGCGGGTGCAGCTCGGTCAGCGCGGAGCGGCTGGCTCCCGACGAGCACTGGGCGGCGGCGGCGTTCAGCGCGGTGTCCTGCAACGACTTGGAGCACAGGGTCAGCGACAGCTCGCTCGACGCCGGCGCACTGACGGCGCCGGCGGCTAGGAGGTAGTGGAAACCGGCGACGTCGGGGAGTCCGGTGAGGTGGTGGTACGGCTCGTGGACCGTGTCGGCTCTTGAGCCGCCGGCGCTGCTCCAAGTGCCCGACGACTTCTTGGACGACGATGACGACGGCCAAACCGCCATGGCGCCGCCCGAGTGGCCGGGGCACTGCATGCTCGCGGCAACGCGGCTGCCGGCGCCATACCCCTCGTCCATTTCCTCCGGCGGCGTCCTCCCGGCGGAAAGATCATCCTGCCGCGGCGCGGGGCCTGTAGCCAAGAACTGGCTGGCCAAGGACGCCAGCATGACGTTGCTCGCGCCCAGGTCCGACGCTGTCGCGGTGGCGCCGACCGCCACGTCGCCGAGACCGAACCCGAAGCCGCCGTGCTCAAGAAGCACGCTCGGATGGAAGTGCGGCACGTCGGCGCTCATCATGCCACCGCCGCCGCCGCTGCCGCCGACCATGAAGTAACCGCCGGTCATGGCATCCACCCCGATTGGCGAAAACATCGACGGATTGCTCGCCATCGCAGTTGTGAGTCAGGAAATTTCGAAAAAATAGCTGTGATTTCAGCACACCTGCAAACATCAGCATGAATAAGATTATTTTTCCAGATCAAAAGAAGAAGATGTGCAGCTGCTCATAAGAAAGCCGTACAAAAAGGATCCCCATGGTGATTGCAATATGATCGCTGGCAAGACCACGATCTCGAGATTCTGATAACTGAAAGGTGCATGGAGCCTACTATTACTTAACAAAATCCCAGAGCATATATGAGGAATGACTCATGAACTGATGAACAATGAGCTACTGTGAATGAGATGCGACACAAAGTGCAGGCAAAGACCTCGACGGCTCGATGCAAAGCCTCTCCTCCAGAGCAAGCAAAAGCAGTGTAAGACGAACACAAGAACCAAGGAGACACAGACAACCCAAGAAAAAATCAGAGAGAGAGAGAGAAAAAAATCAAGAACTCTTTTCAAGATTCAACTCCCCATGCTGCACATCCTAAAATGGAAAGATGAGCGCTTCCAAAAGGAACACACCTACAACAAGGAGCAAGACAGACAGCAATTGGGGGTAGCCCGGGAGCGGAGATGCTATCACTACTTCTCAGCAAAGCAAGCATGAATCAAAGCGGGGCAGCTGAGAACATTACGAGCATCATTGTCAAAGGCCCCCGGGAAGCAGGCTCATGATCTTGGAACTGCTTGGTCAGACAGAGATTTGGCCTGGGGCTCTCCTCTCCCGTCTCTCATTCCATCAGAGAGACAAGGAGGGACCCTGCTTCTCCCAAGAAGCAGCAATGGCAAAGGTGTTGGCTGTTGGCGCCCCCATACAGCGGCGTACACGCCCATCCTATATACTGTGGCAACGCAAAAGGACAGTGGAATGGCATGCCATGACCATGACATCAGAGAGAGCTGCTCTGCTCATGGGGTTTACCACCCCCACCATTGGCCATGATCCACAGATGCTAGTGGTAATAAAAGAAATGAATTGCTAATCCAAATGCATCGCGCTGTTCTGCAACATATATAATATATATACATCTTTTTTTCTGAAGGGAGGTTCCATGACATTGTTATAAAATGGAATGCAAGTGCGGTGCATATCATGCATGTGCCCAAATAGGCACTTCCCTGCCCATCACTCATCAGACATCATCCACAGGAGTTGAGCAACAAATTAGAGAGCAAAGGTTGGCCTATAAACGTTGCCTAATCCAAGAACAATGTTTGCCACCATGCAGAACAATAATGGAAGGGAACCAAGAATGTGGACAAGAACACACAATGCATTTACCTCTGCCTGTTCTCCTCGCGGCCTCGCTAGCTTGCTGGTTGCTGGAGCAAATGCACAGGGCAAGAGGAGGAGGAGGCAAAGGCCAAGCAAATGTGTCCAAAACCTGCTGGTTGCAAAATTGTGGGATCGTTTGAGCACTAGTGCTGCTGTCCTGCTACTCTTTGGGCAGGTCTCTCTCTCTCTGTGTGCCGAGTGATGAGTGAGATGAGAACATTCATCGCTTTCCCTGTCCATGCATACATGTCTGTCGGCTGTTCGTTTGGCTGGTGCTGGTTTGTTCTGAGAGAAAAGTACTGCTAGCTGGTGGCTGATAAGCCAAACGAACAGGGGTTTTCTGCTGCGTACGCTTGCACACCGCGCTAGCCTCCATGTGATGGAGTAGTTCATCTACGGTGTAAATGATCAGCAAGAAGATCTCTGTTTTTAGAAGATTTAAAAGATGAAAAAGAACTTCAGCAGAATATTAACTCATCTTCTCATCCCTTTGTACAGGGAATGCAAGCCTCTCCCCTATCGGCTGACATGTGGGCTTATGAGATATTGGAGATCAGTTTTGGTAGTCTGCTGCAGTGGTGATTACAAAAAATTGGAAAAAAATGATAATTGGAGATGAAGAAATAAGATGTTTTCATAGTAAGATACTAAGATATGAGTAATCTACTAAGATGCTCTAAGATCCGAAATCTGCAGGTTTTTGCAGCTGGAGCTGTGTGCAGGCTGTGAGCATCAAAAAAACTTGCCACACACCTTGAGACAAAGGAGTAGTACTCTGCTGATCCCAGGCCCCCAGGAGGCCAGGACTGCCTACTACACACGTCACTTTGGGCAACTCATGTCACGCGTTCCCAAACATCTCAAAATTTCGTTTATCGCTTAATTTTCAAAAAAGAAAATTCATATATTTCAATGCATCCTTTTTTTTACCATAGTCCATAATCTATGTATTTTTATTTTTATAAAGGAACGGGAGGGGCAAGCCCCTAGTGCTTTATATTGAAAAATATATGAAACAACAATCTTACTATTACCGATATTACCGATTAGAGGTTCCTTTTGAAACGAAGTCACCTAGGAATCCTAGGTGGACACTCTAAAAAAAGAGAAAACTCATAGAAGACTCCACATGATACCACCTAGGAATCTAGGTGAACACTCAAAAAAAGATAGTGATTCTAATAGCCATTGGATATACTTTGTTTCTAAAATTACCCACTAATCTCTTTATTTCAAACAAAAAATCTTCAAACTATCTTGACACACGTGTCACGTGCAGCCATGTAATTAATCCCTTGCCTTTAATTATTTCTCTCTCATATTTAAATCATAAAAAATCTATTCTAAAAGAACCTTTAGATACTACAACTAACATAAGAGATCTATACGTGCACTACCTCTTGCTTAAAAAATAAGATGGATAGAAAGAACATGACTACACACTATGAAAATTAATTGAAGGTAGGTAAGACCTTTTAAAATTCATGAGCTCGACTCAAAAAGATATGCATCACTCAATGCACTTCACTAAACTTTAAAAAATAAATGCAAAATTGTAATATAACAAAACCTTATATAAACACCGACCATCTAAAGAACACGTGGATTAGTTATAGGTACGTAGGACCCAACCAACCTAGATTAATATGAAAATATTATAATTTAATTATATGTACTACTACTGTATTTGATAGGATTAGCACAAAACTACTATAGGAGAGTTGTGCTCTTTTTTCAGAATTCAGATATATGCAAGATTCTTTAAATACTTTTTCGTTTCTCTATTACACCTTAAATTCTTCATATAACTTCTTCTTTCTATATTGTATCGATTTTAAATCAATTCCATTTAACACATGTATTGAGCAATATAGAAAGTGTCGTCCTGGTGAAATGAGCAACACAAGAGCTGACCAGGTTGGAAAGAGGATAATATTACCATCTTCTTTTCAAGGATGCACAAATTACAAGGAGAAAACTACCAAGATGCTATGATGACATGTTATTTGATTGGTTACCCTAAGCTATCTGTGTCATATATGACCAACGTCATTGAGGAAGCAGAAGATCAGAAAGCATCACTGGAGATACCCACCATCAATCGGGTATCATGGTTCAAGAAAAATGAAGAAAATCATGAGACACATAAAACAAACAATACACTGTGGTGGAGTCTTTACAGGTAATGATCTAAATAACTCTTAGTTAATAACTATTCATTACTAGCGTATGATAAACTAACAGATGTCATTTTAAATGCAGATATTTATGCAATTAAATTCCAAAAGGTAAGCCTCCAACCTACCTATATACTCAAATTATCTTGATCAACTGCTACATTGGGACGCAAACTGTAACACTGAGATTTGCGCTTTCTTATTGTGGTGGATTTATTAATAAAAATAAAATTAATTATACTTATCATTTTTCAAGCATAGTACACAACACAATCTTAAAATTATATTATATTGATCTCTCTCCCCAATTATGCTGACAAAATGCTAATTAATATATTGCATTTACATCCCATGTGGCAAAATAATATGAACCTCATTATGATGCTACTAATAAAATTAAACAACTTCGAATAATAAAAAAAGTACTAGCTCGTGCAGAGTCACGAGTTGATGAACTAGTATATACAATATTAATACAACAAATGATAAATAGCACCAAATAAACAAAAGGTGACAAAAATAAGAATAGAAAACATGAAGAACAAGAATATAAACTATTTTTCTAGCACGTGGTTACAGTAACTCTCTAGGCCCTGTTCGGCTAGCTGTTGGATGCTGATTTGTTCTACGAGAAAAAATATAGTTGTCTGGCTGATACCTGGTGACTGATGTTGATTTGTTACGTCTTGCTGCCTGTATAGCTAATCATTTACAGATGTACCCTTCTTAGCACCCCACATGGCCACATGGTTTTCACGTTCGTTCGTGGCCTGCTTAAAAATCAATAACTTCTTTTTAAAAACTTAAAAATCAATAAAAAATCAATAACTTCCTCTTATTTAACTTGTCTGCTGAATTAATATAGTTAAAAAAACTCAGCCTGCGGGGAGTAAGACCACCCCACGGTATTGTATTAAGAAGAAGACATTCTCACACAGGTCGAGAAAATCTCCGAACCCCTGTCCCACCCGTACAGCGGCACCGCAACACACATGAGATAATGCTGACCTTAGACCTGTGCTTTGGCGTGGGACAGACGAGGAGATTTTTTTACAACAACAAATTACTGGGAGGGCTATCCGGCCGCTCAACCACCGCACACATGTGCGTCTGCTGGGGAAATAAATTCCCTCAATAGGACATGCAGGTGCAATTCCTGAGAATTGAACCTGGGTGGGCAGCCCCACCACCGTGGAGGCTTTGCCATCCGAGCTACGCTCGAGTTCATCCCAGGGGCTTCAAGGCGTACGTCGGGGCGAAAGGGCTGCGCTGAAATACGTCGGTTGTAGCAGGGATGGTCATGCCGACGAGGGCAGCTTGCACCGACGACCGAAGGATGTTGGTGAAGATGTCGCCGGAGATAAACAAGGCACAGACCAGGATCCCAGGGGAAGACGGGAGAGTCCAGCCATCTCCAGAAGTCGAGCTGCGAAGTGAAGGAGAACCATAGGACATGCAACTGCTGAATGGGTAAGGGAGAATGAAGGACCGAATAGGCGACCAGAGAGAGGGGAGTGAATGGGAGTCAACAAAAATTCTTCGAAAAGAACTCGGCCAAGGTCCCACTCAAATCAGAGTCACACACTGAAGATGGATCGAATCAAATGCCAATCACCAAGACAACAAGGTTATGGATCAACCACAAATCTTAGGAACGATTCCTCAAAGCACACGCGGAAGCACAAGAGAAGAATCAAAGGAACCGATCAAACTTGGCAAGTTCCTGCGTCTAGGTCGGACAGTCCGCCTGGCTGCCGCGGACAGTCCTCCAAGGAGGGGCGGACGGTCCGTCAGGTAGGCGCAGACGGTCCGAAATGGACTCAAGAGCTAACAGAAACTCCGGGGGGAAAACCACCCCACGCGGACAGTCTGACCGGGCTCCGCGGATAGTCCGCCAAACTTGCGGAACACCCTAGACAAACAGGAGACAAATCCCAGACAAAACACCGACCAACGCGGACGGTCCGACAGGGCCACGCGGACGGTCCGTGAACCACCTGCAACACCAAAACTCAAAGTCAACGGATCGAAACGAAGAACACGAAGAACGAACGAAGAACATGAAGAACAGCTGCGCTGCCAATGCCTCACGGACGGTCCGCATGGGACTCGCGAACTGTCCGCCAAGCTCGGACAGAGCAGAAAACTGCACGACCCCGCGAGGTCAACTCTCCAAATCCATCACCGGATCTTTCAAACGGCTAGAGCTCTTGAGACAAGATTTGGGGGAGATGAGAAGCGTCACAAGAGGAAGTTATACCCCAAAAATCTCAGCCTCTAACTCCCTAAATCACCGGGAATCGCGGATCACACGAACCACCACCAAGAACTCGGGCTCCGACCAAAAACTCACGAATCGAAGGCTTTACCCGGCGTTTGAGGGGTCAAGATCACACACAAAGATGCGCAAGGCATCCACCCATGATCCCCTCAAAGAAATCCGAGAGAAAATACCCTCAAATCCACGAATCGAGCGAAGAACAAAACACCCCAAAAATAGCTCCGAAAATGACACGAAAATCACAAAGAGCTAGGAGATCACCACAACGCCGAATGCTTCCATACATCCAGAGGTCAGAGTCTACACAAGAATCTAGCCTAAGGAAAAGCAGAGGAAAAGAAGCAGTCCAGAGCGATCTACCGGGGGAGGAAACCCTAGAGTCCGAGAGAGAGATGCCATCCACCTCTCCGCTATTTATACTAAGTCCACCGGAGGAAGCAAATGACCACGCTACCCCTACAGCTTGAAATGAAGATACAACCCCTCAGTGGCATTTTGGTCAAGTCTTCATCGAGCGGACACGCTTCCACCGCGGTCTTGCTTAGCATCGACGCAAGCCCCGCGATCACGCCACGTGCCCCCCGCCTCGAAGCTTCCCGAAGCTCCCGGATCACCGTCTCCATCGCATCGGGCCTCCAGATTTGGTTTTGCGTCCCAAACCAAGAAACCGTCTACCGATGGTTTTGTGGGCAAACCAAGAAACTGGCAACACCCAGAGGTAGACTTGAGGACTAATCGACACCCAGTAAAATCAGCATCGGAGTACCCGTGAAGTCTGAGTGTCGAGGAGGTAGAATACCAAAGACCAAACTCAGAAGTGTAGTTCAAGTACCTGAAAATCCGCTTGACGGCCTGCCGATGTGAAGTCCTCGATGAAGCCTTAAAACGAGTGCACAGACACACACTGAACTGTATGTCTGGCCTCGTCACCGTCAAGTAGAGGAGGGAGCCGATCATGCTCCGGTACACCTTCTGGTCCACGGGTTCGCCATCCTCGTGCGCGTCCAAAGCTGTAGTGGTACTCATCGGTGTAGTCAGCGGCTTGGAGTCGTTCATGCCGAACTTCTTCACCATGTCCCTGGTGTACTTCGCCTGATGTACAAACATCCCGTCCTTGCACTGCTTGATCTGGAGTCCTAAGAAAAACTGCAGCTCACCCATCATGGACATCTCAAATTCCCTACTCATGTCATCTATAAATTTGGCAACAAGATTATGAGAAGAGCCACCAAAGATTATGTCATCCGCGTATATCTGAACAATCAAAAGGTCATTTCCATGCTTAAGGAGAAACAGGGTCTTATCAACTGTGCCCATCACAAACCCCTTGCTCAGCAAAAAGTCTCTCAACCTGCCATACCAAGCTCTCGGTGCCTGTTTCAACCCATAGAGCGCTCTCTGGAGTTTGTATACACGGTGTGGGTATTTCTCGCTCTCAAACCCTGGGGGTTGCCTCACACACACTTCTTCCTCTATCACCCTGTTCAAGAAAGCACTCTTCACGTCCATTTGGTACAACTTGAACCCTTTAGCCACGGTAAAGGCTAGAAGGATCCTAATTGCCTCCAAACAGGCCACAGGAGCAAATGTCTCCTCATAATCTATACCCTCTTTCTGGTTGAACCCCTGAACCACCAACCTCGACTTGTTTCTCACAACCATCCCATTTTCACCCTCTTTGTTCTTCCACACCCACTTGGTACCTATGGGACAACAATTTGGCGGTGGATCAACTAACACCCAAACTTGGTTTCTCTCAAAGTTCTCCAACTCCTCAAGCATGGAATTCACCCAATTCTCATCAGACAAAGCGTGTCGAATATCTTTAGACTCAAAAGAAGCGACAAATGCAGAGTGAGCAAAATGAGAAGTGTTCCTTGACCTCGACCGTGTAGTGCGTTCATGAAGGTCACCTATGATGGTCGTTGGTGGGTGCTCCGCCTGTACACGCCGGGGAGCCTCTCGCCTGGACACAATCTCCCCCTCAGCAGCAGCCTCCACTCAAACAGCCTCAGTCGTAGTGGGTGTAGGGGATGGACCATCCTCGATCGTCGTCGTAGTAGTGGAAGTAGCACGTACACGATCAGCCACGGGAGCATCACCACCATCATCGTCTTCATCTCCATCTCCATCTTGCTCATCCTAAAAGATCCTCGCTCCAATCTCCTCGTCACCTGCACACTCAAAAGCAGAAGAGCTACATGGATGTGTCTAGTCGAAGGTTACCTCGCAAGTCTCCATGATTCAATTAGTGTCAAGGCTGAGCACACGATATGCTCTAGAGTGAATCGCATAACCGAGAAAGATACCATCCGAACATCTAGACTCGAACTTATCCAACTTGCCCTTCTTCAGAATGAAACACTTGCAACCAAAGGCTCTAAAGTGACTCACCTTGGGTTGTCGCCCATGCATCAGCTCATAAGAGGTCCTCTTCTTGAAAGCACGAAGGAAGACGCGATTTGAGACATGGCAAGCGGTATTGACCGCCTCGGCCCAGAAACGCCTAGGAGTCCTATGCTCATCGAGCATCGTCCTGGCCATCTCACAAAGGGTCCGATTCTTCCTCTCCACTACGCCATTCTGGCAAGTGACGTATGGAGAAGAGTACTGATGATCGAGACCAAGATCACTGCAAAAGGTGTCAAAATGAGAGTTCTTAAACTTCGTGCCATTATCACTGCCTATAGGTCGAATGGCATCACCATGTCTCTCATTCTTCAACCTCAAGATCAAGTCCCGAACAAAACCAAATGTCTCGCTCTTATACTCCAAAAAGAAAACCCAAGAGTACCTCGAAAAATCATCAACCACAACAAGAACATACCACTTCCCACCTGCAGAGCGAACACGAGTTGGCCCAACCAAATCCATGTGCAGCAGTTCACAAGGTCGCTCGGTCATGACCGTAGTCAGAGGGGCATGAGAAGCAGCAACCATCTTTCCATGCCGACAAAAAGCACAAACCAAATCCTTCTCGAACTTCAACTTGGGCAATCCTCGGACAAGATCAAGACCACTCAAGCGGGAAAGCAACTCAAAGATCAAGTGTCCTAATCTCCTATGCCACTTCCAAAGCTCCGCCGAAACGCCAGCAACAAAGCATCGAGGAGGACCAACAGACTGGGAAAAATCAGCATGAAAGATTTGACCCTCAGGGACGATCGTACAGATAAGATCGCCTCGAGAATCAAGCACACAAGAAGCGCCCAACTTAAAACGAACCTCAAAACCTTCGTCAAGTAACTGAGATACTGACAACAGGTTAAAACCAAGTGACTTGACCAAAGTCACACTCTTCAGGGTCACCTTGTTACTCACCTTCACCATACCTTCAGCAAGCACTCGTCCTCTCCCTTGTCCCCGAAAGTGATGTACTCCCTCGTACTCACTGGGGTGAGGCTGGAGAACCACCCACGATCTTCGGTCATGTGTTGTGAGCAACCGGAGTCGATCAACCAAAAGTTATCCAAGCCTCCAACCTGCAATCAAAAATGAGAAGGAGAATGAGCAAGAGTCATCTGCTCAAAAGAAGGGTTAGCAAACTCCATCCTACCAAAACCTCTAGGCGGAGCCCTCTCACGCCTACCCCCGAAGAACCTGTCACGTCTCACTGGAGGAGTACACGCACCACGAGGGGGAAAACGTGGCCCGTAGTCCATTTCAGACCCAAAGCTCCGATCGTGCCTCCCAAACTCGTAACGGTCACGAGAAGGAGCACGTCTAGCCAAATCACCACGCCCAAACCCAACACGTCTATCTCTCTGAGGAAACACACGTCCACCTCCACGAGTGGGAACTGACCTCACAAACACCTCACTCCTAGGTAGAGGCCCTATACGAGGTTTAGGCACCCCATGGGGAAGGTGGTACCTGTCCTTGTTTGCCATCTCTCTAGAAAACCTCTCATCTCTCTTCCTCCTGAAACAGAACTCATCCTTATGCCCATCCCTCCCACAATACTCACAATGGAAGCGGATCGGCTGTGGCTTAGGCTGTGGCTTCTCTACAGGCTTCTCAACAGCTTTCTCTCCTGACTTCCCACCAAAGACACTCCCCTGGGTGCTCACAAACTTGATGGGTTTCTGGTAGTTCTCAGACTTGTGGGGGAACACCGGTGGATCTGGTGTTGTGTCTAGCTTGTTTCTGAGGTGGTTTGGCTTGGGTGCAAATTTGTTCATTGGTGTGGTATGTGGTAGAATAGGAATCTCTTCAGCTTTCTCTTCTCCCTCACCACTTTTCTCACCACACTTGTCAGCCCCCAACGCCTGACCATCAAACCTCTTAAACTGAGCCAACATCAAACTCAATTGTGGCTCATGCCCAAACAACCACCCCATCATTTTTCTCAATTCATCATTCTCATCCTGCAGACGATCAACATAGTGTGCAAGTTCCATGTTTTTCAAAGCATGCAATTCACAGGTAGAGCATGATGTAGGAAGAGGAGCTTTCAATGCCGCCTCAAGAGAAACTATTCTAGTGTGAGATTCATCTAGCCTAGCATGCAACACAGGACATGAAGTGCAAGCACCTAACAAAGCAGGTCTAGATTTCAATTCATCACACTCAACCCTAATCACATCTAGTTCCTCAAGACTAGAGGCATGCTTCTCCTTGAGAGTAGTCAGGTCGGCAAGAAAAACATTGCAATCACTGCTATCAATCTCATCAGACACAACAGGAGCAGTCTTCAAAGAGCCTATCTCATTTCTAGCATCAACAAGCAAGGACTCAAGCTCAACTATCTTGTCCTTAGCATCACCCAACAAAGACCTAAATTCCCTCTTCTCCTTGTTGGTCTTTCTAAGCACATCATCACGGTTATCAAGCAACTCATTGAGCCTAGCATTCTCCTCTAGCAAGAAGTTGGGATCATGTCGTACCTCTTCCTCAGAGTCGGAGTTCGAGTCCGAGCTGTTCTTCCCACCCTTCTTGGAGTGCGCCATGCCGCAAAAGCCTCCTTGTGCGACGAAGCTGAGACCGGTGAAGTTCTTGCCCGTGTTCCGCTTGTCCTTGCGTCGATCTTGCTCTTCATCGCTGCTCGAATCGGAAGAAGCATCGCTTGATGTGGAGTCGATGTCGCTCGCTCCGGCTACCATCGCTCGAGCCGTCTTCTTCTTGTACCCGCTACTCTTCCTCAGCCTTCTCTCGCCCTTGTCCTTGCGCTTGTCCTTGTAGTCATTCCGGGAGCGGTGCTTGTTGTAGTCGTGCTTGGGCTTGCCCTTGTAGTCGTTCTTGATCTCCATGGCTTCAGGGCATTCGGCAATGAAGTGTCCGTGCTTCCCGCACCGATAGCACATCCCCGAGCTCCGCCTTGCATTCTTGCGGTTCTCGTACATTCGCCCAAACCTCTTGCTCAACAAGGCGAGATCATCCTCGCTCAGCACCTCAAAGTCCTCATCCGGCAAGGACACAAGACAAGACAAAGAGAAACCAACAGAGTTAGCGTTAGTCCTTGATCCTGAGACAAGAGCCAAACTATGAGGATCAGAGGGGCTCTCGCTCTTGGCTCTCAAGCCACGATCAACCTCAGAAGACCTGAGCTTGGAAAACATCTCATCAAGCGATAGCGTATCATACACGCTCGACTCCTCAATAGCCTTGACCTTGGCACTCCACACAGACCTATCCAGGGCATGCAAAAGCTTGATAGCTTGATCATGATCCGTGTATGGGAGCACTGTCACATTGGCCCTCATGTTGTTGACGATGCTGGTGAAGCGCTGGAACATAGCATCGGTCGACTCACCGGGGAGATGAGTGAAGTTCTTGTACTCTCTCCGGTAAGTGGAAAAAAAACGGGCTTGCACCTGGGCATTGCCAATATGAGCATTTCTCAACTTAAGCCAATCTTTCCGGCCACATTCTCTCCGTACACTCGCTCAAACTATGAGGCACAGAGAGCACGGAACAAGTAATCAACGGCCTTGTTGTTGGCCTCACACATGTCCCGCGATCCTGGAAGCAGAAAACTATCTGGAATGACATAATTTGGATTCTGATTGACATCCCAAATCAGAGTTCCCTTCCCACGCAAAAATGCGCCCATACGCCTCTCCCACATCGGGTAATTCTTGCCATCGAAGTGCGGAGGACCCGACCCCTTACCATAGTCACCCATCTTTGGATCTTAGACTGGTTAGAATCACGAAGATCTGTAACCGGCTCTGATACCAATTGAAAGACCGAATAGGCGACCAGAGAGGGGGGGAGTGAATGGGAGCCAACAAAAATTCTTCGAAAAGAACTCGGCCAAGGTCCCACTCAAATCCGAGTCACACACTGAAGACGGATCGAATCAAATGTCAATCGCCAAGACAGCAAGGTTACGGATCAACCACAAGTCTTAGGAATGATTCCTCAAAGCACACGCGGAAGCACGAGAGAAGAATCAAAGGAACCGATCAAACTTGACAAGTTCCTGCATCCAGGTCGGACAGTCTGCCTGGCTGCCGCGGACAGTCCGCCAGGGAGGGGCGAACAGTCCATCAGGTAGGCGCGGACGGTCCGAAATGGACTCAAGAGCTAACATCCAGGGGAAAAACCACCCCACGCAGACAGTCCGACCGGGCTCCGCGGATAGTCCGCCAAACTTGCGGAACACCCCAGACAAACGGGAGACAAACCCCAGACAAAACGACCAACACGGACGGTCCGACAGGGCCACGCGGACGGTCCGCGAACCGTCTGCAACACCAAAACTCAAAGCCAATGGATTGAAACGAAGAACGCGTAGAACGAACGAAGAACACGAAGAATAGCTGCGATGCCTATGCCTCGCGGACGGTCCGCATGGAACTCGCGGACTGTCCGCCAAGCTCGGACAGAGCAGAAAACTGCACGACCCCGCGAGGTCAACTCTCCAAATCCATCACCAGATCTCCCAAACGGCTAGAGCTCTTGAGACAAGATTTGGGGGAGATGAGAAGTGTCACAAGAGGAAGCTATACCCCAAAAATCTCAGCCTCTTACTCCCTAAATCACCGGAAATCGCGGATCACACGAACCACCACCAAGAACCCGGGCTTCGACCAAGAACTCATGAATCGAAGGCTTTTCCCGGCGTTTGAGGGGTCAAGATCACACACAAAGATGCGCAAGGCATCCACCTATGATCCCCTCAAAAAAATCCGAGAGAAAACTCCCTCAAATCCATGAATCGAGCGAAGAACAAAACACCCCGAAAATAGCTCCGAAAATGACATGAAAATCACAAAGAGCTAGGAGATCACTGCAACGCTGAATGCTTCCATACATCCAGAGGTCAGAGTCTATACAAGAATCTAGCCTAAGGAAAAGCAGAGGAAAAGAAGCAGTCCAGAGCGATCTACCGGGGGAGGAAACCCTAGAGTCCGAGAGAGAGATGCCATCCACCTCTCCGCTATTTATACTAAGTCCACCGGAGGAGGCAAATGACCATGCTACCCCTACAGCTTGAAATGAAGATACAACCCCTCAGGGGCATTTTGGTCAAGTCTTCATCGAGCGGACACGCTTCCACCGCGGCCTTGCTTAGCATCGACGCAAGCCCTGCGATCACGCCACGTGCCCCCCGCCTCGAAGCTTCCCGAAGCTCCCGGATCACCGTCTCCGTCGCATCGGGCCCCCGGATTTGGTTTTGCGACCCAAACCAAGAAACCGTCCACCGATGGTTTTGTGGGCAAACCAACAAACCCCGTGTGCAAGCTTCGGCCTCGATCCGCTACCTTGCACCGGCCCATGTTCACGACTTCAGCCCGCTAGTCTTGCACCGCATGGCTCGCACTTGACCCCATCGGCCACCGGGTCCATCGAACCAAGCCTACTTGCCTCTCCATCACTCAGAGGCCGCCACGGCTAAGGCCTTTCGCGCTTGTTCTTCACCTGCACCGACACGAGTCAAACCACAACATGTACCTGCACACTCAGCCAAGCATCAGTCCACACAACGTTGTCAATCACTCATCACTCTTCGGACACACCTGGTCCTCAGAGAAGACGGCGGTGGTGGAGCAGGGAAAGAATGTAGTGAAGCGTTCGACGATGGTGAGTTCACCTCCACAGATGGAAATCGAAACATCGGAACAACCTTCGGGACATGATAGCAGGGGTGGAGCAGATCTGCCATGGAGCCAAAGGGGAAAAGAGAGTTGCGGCCGAAAATCACCGATGCGTTCAACTGGCGAAAGCACCTCACCCAGAGGAAGCAGGGGCATCAGAACAACCAAAGGGAAACCAGCCAGCAGAGGAAAACTCAGATCCACAGCAGTAGCGAGCATATCGAGGCTCGAAACTGGAATCCACGGCAGAAGCAAGACGGGGGAAAGCGGATCTCAATGGTGAGATGGGCGAGGCGAGATGGAAGAGGCGAGGGCGAGATCCAGCAGGGAAGGAAGCGGTGGGATTTATTTAACCATACCTGAGCTGCACCTGAGCCGGCGGCGAGGACACCGAGGACGGTGACGATGGCGACGGCAGCGGAGCAACCACGGCAAGACCAACCACTAAGGGTACAAGTCATAGGGCAACTAAAACAAGAAAGGAAACCTAAAGAACTATTTGCCAGGGGCTTCCTTCCCTTCTCACCGCCGGCGAGATCACCGGAGGAGAGGAAGGGAGGGGCCCAAGGTGGAGGAGCCGGGGAGCCGAGGGGTGAGGAGAGGGAAGACTTCGAGAGGAAGGAGAGAAAAGTTCCACAAGAGGCCAGCTCGATTGCCTTCAGTCATCTGGAACGGCCGGCTCACTCTGCTTTTGCCTGGTTGACAATGTGAAGGGTGTGTTTAGAAGCCTAAATTTTTCCAAAAAACATCCTATCATCTATCACATCTTATCACATCACCTCTCACTATTCATCTGACGCTACAGTGTATTTTGCACTAATTTTGGCCAGAATTGCCAAACTTTGCCCAAACGTTTGGGCTCTAAACACACCCGAACTCGAGCGAGAGGCCCTAGTGGTTTATATTGAAAATCAATGAAACAGCAATATATACAATATTAATACAACAAATGATAAATAGCAAAACAAATAAACAAAAGGTGAGAAAAATAAGAATAGAAAAGAGGAAGAACAAGAATATAAACTATTTTTCTAGCATGTGGTTATAGTAACTCTCTACACCCTGCTCGGCTGGCTGTTGACTGATGTTGATTTGTTCTGCGAGAAAAATACAGCTGTCTAGCTAGTAGCTGGTGGTTGATGTTGATTTGTTATGAGAGAAAAGTACTGCTAATGTCCGGATGTACCCTTCTTAGCACCCCACATGGCCACATTGTTTTTACGTTCGTTCTTGCCCTGCTCAAAAATCAATAAATTCTTTTTAAACTTAAAAAACAATAAAATGATCAATAACTTCCATCAGTATTCTTTATATGTTCAATTTTTTTTATATAAGTTTCTATGTTCAATTAGCACTACGGACTACGGCTTACTGTGCTGTTGCCTGGTTAACAATGTGAACTCGAGCGAGAGGCCCAACCTGAGGCTGCAAAAAATTTTGGCAGTCCTTTCGAAGGTCTATTAGAGTTAAAAATATAGACTAATTACAAAATTAATTACACGAATGGACGGGAAATCGCGAGACGAATCCATTAAGCCTAATTAATTCATCATTAAAGATTGTTTACTGTAGCACGACGTTGTCTAATCATGGCATAATTAGGCTCGTTAGATTCGTATCGAAAAATTAGGTAGGGGTTATGGAATGAGTTTTGTCATTAATTCACATTTAATACTCCTAATCAGTGTCGGAAGATTTATGTGATGGGTAGTTAGAAAAAATTTTGAGAACTAAACAGGAGGATTTTATAGAACGGCTCTTAAGTGCCACTGTCAATTAAAATTGATTTACGTTGAAGAATAAAGCAAAAGCTCCTGAAATACACAGTTCCGTAGGAGTACCACGATATTATAGGCAATCATAAAATTGAAGTGTGACGTATAGAGTTGGATAGGCCTAGCGGAAAAACTAAGGCTCGTGAGCCGGTTCGAGCTTTCAAACGTTCGGAACAAAACTTAATTTCTAGCTCGCCAATCTTATTTTCTACATTAATTTTGTCTTTTTATATCTGACTTATTTTCTAGATTTTTATTTTTAAAAGAAAACTTCAACACAATAAAACCATGTTTCTAATTTTTTTCTCACTATACTTTAAGTAAAAGAAGTTCATTTAAATTGCAACTTTGAACTCTTTCCCCTTAGTTGTCAAAAAAAAAGAACTCTTTCCCCTTTAAGAATCAAGTCCCAAATTAATTTTAAGGGTGCGTTCGGTAGAGTGGTAGAGTTTCATCTGATTTTGATTCTGATTCCGATGGAAGTGATTTTGTCATGAAAATCATTCTCTTTGTTTCTCCAATGTAAACTCTTAAAATTAAGATAGAAAAATCACGTTAGAAAATCTACTTATTTTCTAACTTTAGCATTTTAGTTTATTTCATAAAATCACATCACAAAAGCAACGTAATTCTCTAAAAAACTACTCCCTCCGTTCCAAAATAAATGCAATTCTAAAATCAAGCATGCAAATCAATGTGAGATGTAGAATGACCAAATTGTTCAGAAAAATCTAGACATTTGCTTGTCTTTTGTGTGAGAAACTTCTACAACCTTTTATCTTTTCTAGTTAGTTAGTCAAAATTGTTTTTTTCGTGAGACAAAATTCAAATCTTAAAATTACGTTTATTTTAGGATGGAGAAAGTATTTAGCAGAGCTCGCTAGCAATCAATAGAGAATTTGCTCTAGGAGCTCTCGCAGCCAAACAACAGTGGCCAAATGGAATACAGATCCAGTGGAGTGGAGTGGAATGGAGTGGAGCTGTGGAGGGAACGTAGCCGAGCAGCCGAGCAGGTTTCAGGATCAGGTGCAGCGTCGCATTGCAACGCGTTGGGAAGGATAATCAAATAATAATAACTGCAGGCACGGACAGGGGTCGGCGACGATGTCAGCAGAATTCGGCGGGTAGAACTCTGACGGACGAGCCATTAAAAACCGGTGGGACCGGAGCGGAGGAGGAGAAGCAAACGGAGAGTGAAGCAGGGACCACCCCTGACTGCCGACCTCATGCACAGTAAGCTAGCCTGCCAACCTAGCTACGAGGCTACCCTAGCTGTGCCTAGCTAGTACTGTAGCTAGCCCTGGCTGCTTCTTTCTACTCACACATGTTGTATGCACTTTCAGATTACTGTACTTTGTTCTTGCTAATCAAAGATTTGGTGAAGAAGATCCTCTGTTTGCGTAGTGGTTTTGCTTCTTTACTTAGAATTTTTAGTCGAAACAAATCTCAATCGTACAAATCAGCACAAGTCGATTTAAGATCAATCATCGTACAAATCGGTAGAGTATTTTTTTCTTTCATCATAACAAAACAAAACAGTTGTTTCTTGATTTTGTCTGGATAGACACTAGGCAGGAGGTTTTCTCTTTCTTGCGGCGGTTAGATTTTACTAGACCGTTAAGGAAGGAACGGTTATCTCTAATGGAGATGGAGTAGGGGAGGGAGCCATGCATGGGATGGGGGGGCTCATGCCCTCATCTCATCGACTCGAGTATAATCATTGGCACGTCACTGTAGCAACATGGGGATGGATGGGGTTCTCACTGAAAAAAGAGCTTTGCTGCATGCAACGCTGTGGTGGATGTGGATGCTTGTGGAGCTCCGAAACCGATGTCTTTTTTACCCACAGCTCCTTTGGAAAACGTAACCAGAGGTGAAAGCTACTCCCCTGGTCAATGAAACAAAATACTATGAATATTCCTACTCATATTCATTTCTGATATGCTACATATATAAAATTCATTTTATAAATGGAAACAATTTCCTGAGTTTTCTACCGTTTTCTACTAAAGATGGGCTCGAAATGGTAGAAAAGAGGGTGAAAACGTCCTGAATTTCTAATAAACTGTCCTGAATTCCTCGTTCCTTTATCGTTTTCACGGACTTTTTTTTAACGAATGGGAATTTAAGGGAATAATTGGATCCATACCATTAAAAGATCTAAAGTTTAGATGTATACCATTACCCCACATGTCATTGACTCATGTGAATTCCACATGTCATTGACTTGTAATGGTATGTATATCTAAACTTTAGGATTTTTTTATGGTATGGATCCAAATTTCCCGAATTTATGTGTGTTGGGTGTGATTGTGTTTTGTGTACTCGTGGCATTTTGGGCTTGTACCTGCACCTGGACTGCACATGGAGGTAATCCAGTTCAAGAAGGCGTATGACCTCCATGGCAGCAGGCAGCCTTGGGTCCTAGCCTGTCCCCCCTGGTCACTGCACTGCTCCCTAGCTACCTGTGCCAGGGTTGGTTTCAAGGCATTGTGCCTGCACCTGCACACATTTTTTTACAGCAGTCATTCTTTTTTGCACACATTTTTTTACAGCAGTCATTCTTTTTTTACACCAGTCATTCTTTTTTTTTCCCTTATTAGTGTTTTGACAAAAAAAAATTTGTTCGCCATACAGCTTTGTGTGTCATGTGAAGTTGTGAACAGCAATAACCTTGCCCGGAGCACAAACAGAAATTTGGAATGATAGATAAACAAGCCACCACTGAATTCAGGCACTGCTGTAGACTCACTGTACTTAAAGTGCTCGAAAATTCACCGTTCTTTCGCGCTAGAATACTCGTTTCCACAAACCTCGAGTGAGGGTCACAACTCTGTGAGTACTACCTCCACTCTTAAATATACGACACCGTTATTTTTATCCGTTCATTTGATTATTCGTTTTTTATAAATAGTTTTACAAATCGATAAACCAACAAATTTAATCTAAAATACATTAGATAATAGATATAATGAGATACATTTTACTTTACTTAACTAATTTGTTTAATATATATTGTGATGTGTGGGCTTCCGTGATGTATCTTCTTTGCAGGTATTTGTCGTTTTAGATAGTTTCTCGAGTAGTGTTGGTGAGGTGCTTTTCTTTTTCTTTGTTGTCGTTCCGAGTTATTTTTCTTGTTCTCCGCGCTTTAGGGGTTCTCAACTCTCTTCTCTTAATGAAAAACGTGTTTTGCACGTCTTAAAAAATATATATTGATAGTCAAAGTTGGAGTAAAAATTCAATAGCGTCATATATTTAAAACGGAGGGAGTAACCATGATGCAGAGACAGTTGAGGTTTTTCAGACTCAAAGCACACCGTCCTGTTCGGCTGGCTGGTGGCTGATGGCTAGCGTTGATTTGTTCTGAGAGAAAAGTACCGCTGGCTGGTAGCTGGTGGTTGATTTGTTCTGAGAGAATAGTACTGCTGGCTGTTGGCTGATAAGCCAAACGAACAGGGAAAGCCTGAAGTTCGTAAAATCTGGTAGCAATACACAAAAAAGTTTCCATATCCAAGTTACCCGCACACGTACGTTACGTTCCAGCAACTCAACTGTAAAATGTTTGTTGTCAAAAAAAAACTGTAAAATCTAGAACCGATTTCGAATTTATCCGGAACTAGTACAGGAGTACGTCCATGGAATCCGAATTTTGCGAGAATCTGACCAAAATCCAAGATGCCGTGCTGCCACTCGCAAGAATCCAACATGTTGCTAAATGCAAGGCATGATAGATTCTTTCTACTTATGGTTAAAGTCGACGCATACAGGTCATAATCTGCAGCCTCAAACCTAAGAAGGTACCTATAGCCATAATATATGTGATCCCTGAATTCTGCAACACCAAATTTGGAACAAACAGGTAGGAACACTACCGTGTTTGCTCTGAATTTTTAAGTTTCTGACTTTCCCCAAAGAAGTTTTCCATTTGGAACAATCTATTCAACTATATACAGAGTCTGTACAGGGTGGAATTCCACAAGGAATCGGTAATCTGCAAGGAATTCTATTCCTCCTGTTAATATGCCAATGTTCTTGGCATCGACGACTAGCTTATGCGTATATTGATGATCGAATTATTTGCCTCCGTTGCGTTGGATAAGCCTAGAAGCTATGGTGATGCAGCTCCAAGAAAGAATGCTATACTACATGCCTTGTGAATGCTAAGGCAGCAAGGAGCATCACAGCACCGCAAGGGGTTAAAGCTCATTCTAACTGGAGGGGATAGGAGCTGGATTACTTCGTTCTTCTGTCAAGACAGCAACAGCAGTTTCCTCCCTTGATGGAACTTTAAGCCAAACCTTCATCGAGTCGTAAACAGTAAATCCTATGGCTACTGATGGCACCACCTGCCAATGAGTGTATGAGATGTAAATTTTTGACATTATACTCAGAATATTTGCTTAACTAAAAAAATGACTCGAGCATTATGTAAAGAATAGTTACATGAATAAAGAATAGTTAAAGTACTACTACAGTAGTAAAGAGTAGTCACACAATCAGAACAACAGCGGACAGCCTTGATAAAACTTTCTAACAATTTTATTGTTCAGCTAAGCTAATTAATTGACATAAAAGTGCAATTTGTTAAATGAAGTAAATACTTTGGAGTCCGACAATAAAAATCAGACCTAGTTGTCCAAAGTCAAGTTCTACAGTAAGACAAATGGGTTTGCAGTGTTTCAGTAGCTTCTGCTTCACTGTCACATTTGACTGGCAGCTACTATTTAAAAAAACACACACACAACTAAAAAACTTTAAATGTCAGAAAAGGGGAATATCTCACCTTCAAATAGTTGATAGATAGTCCTGAGAATAGTTGTCGCCAACCTTGCTGTTTCACTATCATAACCAGGCTTTCAAATGTTCCTCGCCCCACAAGGCTAGATGATGAAAGGGCCTGAACCTGAAATTGGTGCATCACATATTATTGTTTACAGAACATATAAATTCTTCAAAGTTACATGCTATGAGCAAAACTATACCTGCATTTGCCGCCTAACAACATCAATGGGGTATGTTATTGTCTGTCCTAGCAAACCGGCAACTGATCCACAAAAAAGTTTGGGTATGATATCTTTCCTATGCTCTTCAGGAACATGACTCTTCATCATCTCGTAAAAGTAGAATTTAAGACCAGAGTAAGGGAAGATTCCATATAGTGATGGAGCTGAAGAAAAATAAATCATAGTCAATAGAGGGTGAGTGTATCATAAACTGAACTTGAGAAAGCAGTGAAGTACAATATGTCATACCCATGCCACGGTATAGGCCCCTCAATCCATTTTGTCTGTATATTGTTTTGACGCAATCTCTGATCCCTTTGTAAGCTTGCTCAGAGGGCATACATTCGCTAAAACCAACATTCACTGCACCTTTTACCTGCATAGAGGACTACTAATTAGAAAAGTATTTACAATAGAAGGAAATGGGCTATACATTCATAAGAATATGCTAGATAGATCCTATCAAACACACAGCAATATCAGTCAAGTGATGCTAATCAGATCCTTGTTCAGAAAATATGCTGACCCATACTACATCAAAGGTGACTTAAAACCCAACAGAAGAACCGTGGTTTTGCAGTTTGGTGAGGATGCAAGAAGGATTCGAACCAACCTGATAAGCCAACTTTGTGCGGACTAGATCAAGAGGGTACGTGCATATGACAGCTGTTCCTCCAGCTATAGATCCGGCCACGAGATCAAGAACAGGTCCCTGCTCAATGTTAGGAAAACCAAGAATGATCCACCGGCGGTATTCTTCATAGGCCATATAATGCAAAGCTGCATAAGGAACAATTCGAGCAACACTAGCTCCATTCCCCCTAAGGAAAGACAATTCAAAAGTCAAGTTCTAGAGTGCAACATGGATAGCCAACCATTTGTCATGCAAACAAGGAAGAAGCCAACCTGTAAAATCCCAAAATACCTTCTGTCCGATAGATTCTTTGGAAGGATCCAATCAATCCAGAACCATGAAACTCTGCTCTTCTTGTCTGAAAAGCTCCAACAGAATTACACATATCAGATGGCTGCTTTAGATTCGTGATGATATCAGTGACAATGAACAAAGTTTTGTGATGACCATTTGCAGTTTACATAAAAAAAAAGACAACTTATTTTCCTATTTGTATAATCCATCAATAAGAACAAACTTTTTTAAGCAGATTACTTCATTTGGGACTTGGAACTAATTTTCTGTTTGCAGTTAGAACTAATTTTCTTTTGCATGACAATCCTCCATAGTAATCCATTTTGTATCGCTAATATGCCATATGATCTGCTCTTTCGTCAAGGTACTTCAAAAAGGACGAATTCTGACAATCGGCCAAACTAGCAGTCAGTGTCAGTTAAATGTTGATTGTTGATACCAGGGTCACTGGAAATGTTTGCTAAGCTATACCACATATTCACATAACTTCCTTACTAAAAGGGTTGCTTTGCTGTTACATAAATAATACTTCACCTGGTACAATTAAGTCCCCCCTGCTTTCTTCCATGTTACATAATGCTAAACCTGGCATTATCAATTTCATAGCAACAAGGTGGCATGTTCATGGGAATTGGGAATACAGGCAGATCACCAAAGAGACAGAGTAACACCAAGCTAGATTGCTAGAATACCCACCCAAAAATTGCTTTACATGAGCACATCAATCAGGACGTATATTCCTTCCAGCTTTATATTTTATCAGAGGTTCCCATGAATAATCACAAGAGTCGATCTGTCAAACCAAAAAAAAAAAAAACCACAAGAGTCCAAACCAAAAAAGAGCCAATAGTTGAGATCAACCCGAACCTTAATTTACCAATGGAGGCATAAAGCAGGTTTTCAGCCTAGCGATCAACTACTTTGTCAAAATCTTTCCTGTTAGGTATCCTTAGAATTTACATTATACTGAAACTGAACCTGATCTTTGTCACAAAGAGTACGCTGTGGATTACCAAGAACCAATCCTGAACCTGATACCTCTAGCAAATTGTAATGGCTTGTACATATAAAGTCTTTTCACCTACCCCAACAACCCGTAAAATTACTCAAGCATTTTTTAATGACTTGCAATCTGCTTGCAGTTCCTAGAGCCTCTAAACCAGAACGCGCCGCTAGAGCGTGCTACCACCATCCGAGATTCCCTGATCACGCAAGTCGCGTCGACAAGAACAAGAATCGGGAACCCTGGACCATCGACCAACAAAGAACCCACCGCCCAAAGCTCGGGCGAGCGAGCACGATCGCCACAGGAAACCGCACCTCGCGTTCCGGTCCCTCGACGAGGCCAAATGTGCCGCGGGAACATTCGGCGAGAGCCCTACAATCCGTCAAAAGATTCTATTCCATCTACTACACCGCTATCCTCCTCTACCGAGTAACTGCAGAGCAATCCGTACCTGGAAGAGGATCTTGACGCGCTCGAGCGGCGCGACGGCGGTCTTGGCGACGCCGCCGGCGACCCCTCCGGCGAGGAGCTCCCGCACGGCGAGCGGCAGCGCGGCGCCGCCCACGCCGCGACCGCTGGTCTCCGCCGCCTCCCCTGCCCGCGCGTCCATGCCACTCCCCGCCAGCGCCGGCCGCAACGCCCGCCTCCCTCCCTCTCTCTCCTGTCGCGTGCGCGGCGGCGGGAGGAGAGCGAGGAGGAGGAAGAGGCGTCACGAATTGAGGTGGAAGAAGAAGGGAAGAGAAGGGGAACCAACCGGGGGAGGGGCGAATCAAATCAAAGCGGGGCGTGGCTGTTTGCGCGCGGGCCCCACGTGTAAGCGGCGGGCGCGGGTGGGGCCACGCGGACGCGGCGGCGGAAAGCGAAAGGGAGCCGCCGGTCAGCCGTGGCGGGATTGGTTGGGTCTGGGCGTCCGGCGGCAGTTGGTTGGTGGGCGCGGCAAAAGCGAAGACGCCGATGTCCTTGGGAATGTTTTTTTAAAAATTTCTGTTACGAGGTCGACCACACGATTCATGATGCCTCAACACTTCTGTGGCACACGTGGTGTAGCGTCTAGAATTCTAAGAATGTCTAGAAAGAAAGTGGACTACTCTGTAAAAAAACAACTTTTCAGACATTTTATATGAACATGACTGAAATTTGTTTAAACACTTTTATTTTAAGGCTCCATTCGACAAACTTGTACGACTGATTTGTTATGAAAGAAAAATAGTGTGTAAGAAGCAAGATAAACCGAACGCAGCTAAGCTGTAAGCAAATGTTCAGGTGCATTCTGTTACCATGGTCCAGTGGCGTAGCTAGGAGGTATGCCAGGTATGCACTGGCATACCCTACAATTCCGACAAATGCGAGTATATATACAAATTTTTTAGAGAAAATATATGAATATGATGTTGCTGCACGACGATTATCTAAAGCTGAACTGTGTTACTTAGTAGTCACTACATAAATACCGAATTATATTGTCAATTTTACTATTATTATCAAATTGGTAAAATATATTTACCGAATTGTATATATTTTTTTCTGAGTGGCATACCTTAGCCTAAAATTCTAGATTCGCCTCCATGGGCTAAAAATAGTGTGGTGGTGATTGTACTAAAAAAGTAGCTACTGAAATTATAAGCTGTAAGCAAATGATCCGGTGCATCTGTTACCATGGGCTTGTACAATGTGTTGTACTGGCGATCAAAATGATAGAGGAATTATTAACGCATTGTGACGTAGTAAACCTCATCGAGTAAATTTTTCTAGCAAAATTCATCAAGTTATCTTTATATGGAATTGAGAATCTTGAACAGCAAAAATATTTCGATATGAAAACAAGTATCCGGTAATTTGATCTCGTTGAAACAAAAGTGACATTTATTCTACCAGCGTTTCCTTTTGATTTTTCTTTAGTAATTATTATCTTGATATTGCAGTTAGAAAATTACCCGCTAGTCTTCTTTTATCAGAGCTAATTCCATGTTCTTGGCAGTGATTTGTCCCATAATTTTCTTGCTGGAACTATTCCATCAAACTTCCTCCTAGATGGTATGACATCCAACAGGAAGAACACAATTTTAGCAGATCAAACTACATTCTAGAAAAAAAGACACAACAAGCTTTGTATGAAATACTTGAAGTATATGATGCAAAATATAAAAAAAGGCAGTGATACAAATACATGCCAGATGCATAATATAGAGATGAAGTATACAAATGCAGGGCAATTCTCTGACCGAGGAACACTAACAGGAAACTATCTAGTGCTATCCATATCTGCCCAAAGTTATAGCTGATCAATTCTAAAAAAAAAAAGTTATAGCTGATCAAAAGGTACGGATACAAAGGCATTCTCCGAACAGGGAGCACAAACAGCAAACTTTTTAATGTGCCCCAATCAGTCACTGCTCAAAATGTTGTATCCTCTAACAGACGTATTACAACGGGCATACCAGATGTTACATGTTAGTTCATTACCCACAGACAACGAGGGAGGAAGAGGAACACACAGACTTCTTCAACAAGCAAGCACTGCTCCGTCCTGTGGTGACCTGGAGTCTAAAAGCATCATCAAATGCAATTGAATCATCGTTGCTTAGACTTATCATCATCATCATCCGAACCTTCTTCATCATCAGATGACTCCACTCTGTTTGGTTCTTCAGCTCCATTACTAGTTTTAGTTCGTTTCTCTTTCTTCCGTTGCTTCTTCTTTTGGCGTTTCAGGCGCTTCTTGGCGGTCCGCTCTTCAGCTGCTTTAAGCCTCTCCTCCCTCCGCAATTCAAACTCAGCCATCTCTTTCCTCTTTTGGTAGTCAGCGTCCATTCGTGCTATCCGGTCCTGCTCTCTCCTCCTCATTTGCCGATACTGTAAAAGGAAGAAAGCTTTACAGTTAAAATATCAGATAATTTCCATACTACTAATAAGCCTAAATCACTCATGATTAGCAAAATAGGAATATGGATGTAGAATCAAATTACAAAACTTGATAAACAAGATGGTTGAGATGAAAGCAAAAAGAATCTTAAGGGCATGATACACCCACAAGTTTCACGATCTGCTCTTAAGTAGATTTTGGTAGTGTAAAGTGTAAAAACAAAAATCTACTGTGACTCAAAAAATCATGACAGCCTTTCTTTTGGAAGACAGATCAAACAGATAATATGTGCTGTTCTAACACCAACATATGCAGGAAGTTATCAACAGCAAGGCTTTCATCTTGACAGACTATTTACAGTCAATTACAGAGACACGATGAATTACGATTAGAACATCCAAACTTCAATGGACCAGAATCATTTGGCCATCTGCCATACAAAAGTGAATTCAAGTATATTGTTTTTGAGCTAACAACAAAATCCTACTAAAACTAGTATATATTTCTGCAGTTTACAGTAACTAACCACAAAATGGTCCTTAAAACGAGAAAGTACCCTGTACCCACAAAATAAGAACATTACTATGTTTTTTTTTTTTTTTTTGGCTGAGAAGCAGCTACTTGAAGGCCTGGAGGAATGATTACCTGGAAGTTCACTATCATAAGTTACTTAAACTCTATTCAAGCCCCCAAATATACAGGTTTTGCACTTACTGCACATAGCATGAGTGAAAGTTCTGGATCCATGCTATTTAGGGGACATTAGTATTAAATTATGTATATTCAGGCCAAAAATCTACAGGAAACACCGTAAAGCAAATCTCACTGTGAAGATACTAAATCTTATCCAGGTGCATTTCTAGTCTTGTGGTTATTTTGACACTAATATTAAAAGGAAATTATTAGTCCTCATTTATTAACTGAGGTCAACAGAAGCCATTCAGTTCACTTTTCATAATAATAAATATTGAAAGATAGAACCCTTAAAACTAGACCATCTACATTACTTAGAACCACGAAAACCAAAAAAAAAAGTCTTGTTAACTTTTTCAAAAAAGGCCTTTTTTGTTTCCCTGATTCTAAATAATGTAGAACCACGAAAACCAAAAAAAAAAGTCTTGTTAACTTTTTTTTAAAAGGCCTTTTTTGTTTTCCTGATTCTAAGCAATGGGGATAACTAAGGTAAAAAGAAATCTTGTTATATGAGTATAGCCATGTGCTTGAGAAAATATTGTATAACTTCCCAACAGCATCAGCTAGCTAGTCTTTAATGCTAAGTGTTTGTGAAAACTTAACACAGCTGAATTCTACAATAAAAGGGTTGATTAGTTCACTCAGGGAAAAATACATATCATTGCAGCTACAGTACAACTAGAGGTGGCTGTTGTAACACAAAAAAAAAGGACCAGGCAAAATGTAGATCAATCAAACATAAATTTTAATGGAATGTCCACACTGGTTCATGCACAAACAAGGGAAAAGTACCTGGTGGAAATCACCAGAACCAGATCCAGCAGAGGACCCTGACGTGTTACTGACACGAACAGGGACATTCTCCATGATGCGCCTGAGCTTCACCTCCAGGTCTTCCTCATCCTCTCGCAGTTTTACTCCTCCTGAGCCCATTCCTGCAGGATCAACCACAACTATCTCCTTCCCAGAGTCACCGCCAGAAACCTTTCCTGGTGGTGCTATAGGGACTAGCTGCTGCATGTTGCTATCTCTGTTGGGAGTCGTCATTGCAGGATACAACTCTACTTGTCTTTCAAGCTGCCTGCCCATAAACAAATGACAATGGATATGAACATTGTGTTTCCAATTTCCATCAAGCATGGTCGCATTCGGACATCAGGTTCATACTACGCAAATTTAAATTCCTAGTTCCTTTTAGGCTTATAAACAAATATCCGATGGAGCACACACAAAGCTCAATAATGTATTTCGATGAGCGTGTTAAGTCATGCACGGAGCTGAATATAGGAAGTATTGAAGTTCAGAATTGCGTGTTAAAGCAATAACAATATGATTGCCACAAGAAATTCAACATTCGCTGTTAGAAATCAATGAAATACGTTGAAGTAAGAAAAGCAGGGACGGAGCTAAGGCTTTCTATTGGGATCAGCTGACCCCGACAAAAGTCTGCTAACTCTATGCAAAGTACTGTTGATTACTGCTCTTGTGCATTGCTGACCCCATCGCTGAATGGTAATGACCCCAGGGGCTGCCGTTGCTGGCTTGCCCCTGTAGCAAAGTAAAACAATTTACCAAGCAACAGTTATGTTTGGCATCCCTGGATTTCATTGTTTTTAGTTGACTATCGGGTTTGAGGTTCCAAAAAAATAAACATGAAACAGGAACCTCACAGACACACACCTGATGCAGGCACCCTGCTAAACCATCAGGACATGACATGAGGTCAACCAATTCTCAAAAAAAAAAAAAAAGACATGAGGTCAAGCAAGAATAGATATTGCACTGTGTTAGAGTATATTTGGTAGTTTAGATATATGTATTGTAGACTGCCATATGTATCCGGAGTTGCCTTACACCTCAAGCCTTGTACTCTCATATATACCGGCCGAGACCTCAATGCAAAACAACCAATCCATTATACAATTCCATCTCTCTACACACTGCTACAGCAAAATTCATTTGAGAACAAGAGAAACCCTCTTAAACTGAGACATGGAGAATCGATTAAAATGACTAATCATGGTTTCAAAGAACTAACATTCTGTTTGGTGAACAGTCCATGCGAATTGTTAGATTAAGAATGAAAGAGGTGAAATAAGTAGAAGTAGCGGCACGGATACGGATACGTGTATCGGTATCGGAAGGATACGGATACGCGGATACGGCAATTTCCCAAACAATCCGATACGCGGATACGTTTTAACTATTTTTAATAAATAATAATAGTGCATAGTAAATTACAAAATAGATATTCTAGTTCAACATAGAGACATCAATGGTCTATTACATGCAGGTTTAGGCTTCTCTAGAATGGTGACATGATCCCACAATGGAGCTGATATCACTAATCAGTTATTTGTCTAGCCTCAGATCCAACACTACAACTAGCCGGAGCAGCAGCACTAGCATTAGCACTGTTAGCACTCAGATTTGGAGATGACATACTGCTGAAATTGAAAGCTCTAACCTCTAATCAGGAAGATAGGTAGGGAACAAACAAGAACAGGGGAGGAGCTCCTTTGCACCTTCAGCCGGGCGGAGGTTCTCTGGTCCCTGCCGCGTGGGGAGCTCCTGGTCCTGGGGTCCTTGCGGTCGTGGCTCGTCGTCGCCGGCGAGGGTGGAGGCTGCTCCGGCGGGCGGCGGCGACGAGTGGCGTCGCGAGTCGCGCGTGGAGGAGGAGCGGGACGAGCAGCTGCGCGTGGTGGAGTTGGGGTAGGGCAGCAGGAGCTCCTTTAGGTGGGCTGTAAGCTGGGCCGTATCCTACTAAATACGTATCGAATCTGAGGTTTCTAGGCCCAATACGGCCCAGCTAGCGGATACATCCAGGATACGTATCCTAGGCGTATCCGCGGAGTATCTGATACGGGTACGTATCCGATACGCAGTACGCTACCAAACTGAAGTATCCGTGTTTCTAGAACATGCCAAACAAGTATGAGATAAGTTTGGGGCAAGTATAAAAGCGCTAATACACATACAATGTCACCTAAATTTGAGACAAGGATGTGCCTCCTAAACTGCGACTTCAGCAGAAATAGCTCCTGATTAGCCTTAGCATAGAGGGTTGGCATGAAATATATCAAAGTGAACTTGAATCCATTCTTGAGCAAGAACGGGTTGGCTGCAGTCCACACGGCCATGAACAATGTTGAGTTCTCCACAATAAGACAATTTTGCCCCGACTCGAGAGGCCCTTGCAGAAAGAGAAGTCCCTCGATCTGGAGGAGAGAACTCAAGGCAAACATCTCAGCATGGGAATCCCCCAAAAGGCCTAAGCAAAACACGCAGCAACAGCGCAACAAAGTTACTCAATCCGGAACACCCCCAGCAGCAGCCTGCGGTGCCCTAACCTGACGGAACCGAAGAAGGGGGTGAGATGGGGAGGACGCGAGCTTACCAGTTGACGGAGCCAAGGAATAACTGCTTCAGCTCCCGTCCCACGGGTTTCTTCTCCGCCCCGCCTGGAGAAGAGGAGGCGGTGTTTGTTCCTTGCGCGCGTGTGGGCGGACGGGCGGCGTTAGGCCGGCGACGAACGAGGAGCCGCCGCCGTCACACCGAGGGGAAGGGGATGAAACCGGTGAGGACGATTGGTTGGGCTCGGCACTACCTGGCACCAAATTCTAGCGGGCCGGCCCAATTGGCATTTATACCATCAGCAACTACAAACGGACCCAATCTCTCTCGTGCGCGCACTTCTCTGCCCCGCTCCTCTCCATCCCGCCTTCTCCTCAGATCCGTCCCGCCTTCATCTTTTGCTGCTGGTTTCCTTTCTTCGCCGCCTTTGCCTCTGATGGTTGTTCCGGATTTCATCTGTTGAACGCATCTAGGTTTTCCGGTGGGTCTGGAACCCAGCTCTGCTCCTTCCTCTGCCTCAGACTTCCAGTGGTTGTTTCGATTCATTCGTCTCTTCCTGAGAAAAGGCGAATCCATGATCGTAGAACGCACCGATGCGTCTTTGGCTCCCCTATGCCTTCCTCTTAGAGCAGCCCACACTTCTCGATGGATCCTCGCGGCCTCTAAGGCCCTTCACAGTCGGTTGTTCTGACGTGCTTGCCTCCCCCTGCAAGCAACTTGGTGGCCAATCTACTGCATTTAACGACGGTAATCAACAAATCAATCGGTCGTCTGGAATGGTCTTCTTCGGCCCCGCTGCTTCATCTACAACCGATGCTGTGCACGGTCCCCCACCCGGGTGTATGCTTCTCTGCAGCCTCTACGACCCTCGCCGGCGAGCTCTCCGTTGTTGAACGCGCCGGTGAACCTGTGGATCTCAACTGGTCTGAGGACTTTGTTGTAATTTATTTTTACTTCAAGGACCTCTTTGTAATGTGGTTGCTTCAATGATAATATATGTGGTTGTTGTAAAAAAACCTCTTCCGTTTCAAAGTTAAAAAAACTCTTGCGTTTCAATAAAAATAAAAAATATTCAAAAATAAATATTAAAATCGAGAAATTGCAAATAGTTTAGCCATGCGTTGCTTGCTATTTTGAGCTAAGCAATTGACCCTCGTCTGCGGGTACCATTTTGTCTCTAGAACTTCTTGTTAAAATAAATAAAAAATTAAAAGATGCAAGTGTTTAAGTAGAAATTAAGGAATATATCGAGTCAAAATTATATGAGTTTTTCTAGAAAACATGTTGAGATCAATTGATGTGATAAAATTATGATGGTAGAAATGAAAAAATCTATGAATTTTACAAAGAAAATAACACAATATTTAGTATTTCTTCGTAGACACATATATGAGAATGTCTCTTGGCTCTACATGGTGTAGTGAGCAACTCCAACAGTTTGCTATCTTAACTTGACATCCATCTAATTTTGACAAAACATAAAAAATTAGCCTCCAACAGTTTGGCAAAACAACTTGACATCCCTCCCCTCGTCACACGTATATATGCGCGCGAGTATCCGCCGCGCATCCGTTACGTAACAGAAGAGGTGGAAGGACCTAAAAATAATTTTGTTTATATCTCGAGATTCATGATGTAAGTTTTCAAGAGCTGGAAAGATAACATGATTTTGTTTCTCTCAGGATTCCTGATGTAAGTTAGATCTGGATTTGGTAAGTGAATGTTACCAAACTGTTAGAAATGTGCTCTTTTTTTACTTGATATATCTTTTTAGAAATTGGCAAAACACAAGATTTGTCAAGTAAAATTTGGCAAACTCTTGAAGATGCTCTAAATATCGCATCGCGCTACTCACTCGAATAAATGTCATTTTCACTTCACAAGAAATAACTTTGACTAAATATATAAAAACAAATATTAATATTTATGGTACATAGTTAATATCATTATATAGATATTTGAATCTAGTTTTTAATAAATTTATTTGAAAATACAATTGCACATATTTTCTATAAATCAACTTAAACTTGCGGTATGGAAATCAAAAGTGGGCAGTTATTTAGGGGACGGAGGAGTACAGGCTTAAAAAGGCTTTCAGTTTGAGGTGACGCAGTCAAGCAGCACATCATGCTTCCGGTAGTATTCCTGCGTGATGCTACTGCAGAGCTCTTGAGGGAACCCACTGCACGTACACGTAACGCACGCACTGCTAGCAATCAATGGAGGCTGGAGTTATTTGGCGCCCCTCCACGCCGGCGAGGCGGTCAGTTGGGGACGCGCACCGCCTGGTGGAGTAGCACCGCCTCCTGGCGCGCTGGCAGAGGGCGGCAGTCCGGCACGACGACGACCGCGCCGACGACGGCGTTCATGGCGGCGGCATCACCCTGTTCCGCCGTGGTCGTCACGGCGCCGCGGGCGATGATCTCGTCGTCGACGATGCCCAGCAGCACCCTGGCGAGGTCCTCGAAGCCGTCCCACTCGCGCACGGCGGCGTCCGGCGGCGCCGCTGCGATGAGGTCGCATACGGGGTACCCCGCCCGCGGCATCACGTAGTCGCCTTCCCGCAGCTTCAGGGACGGGCAGTAGTCGCCACGGCCGTCGCCGAGGTACACCACCGCCCTCCGACGCCGCCTCGCCGCCGCTGCCGCCGCCTCTTCTTCTTGGAGGATCCGCTCCATCACCTTCCCCTGAAACCAAGAGATCGGTACAATATCGGCGTCACGAACTCCGGTGACACGCCGGCGATCGATGATCATTGATCAAGAGGCCGCAGGCAACCACATATACCTTGCACATGTTGGGCGGGCAGGAGGGGAGCGGGCAGCCGTGGCCGGGCGCGGGGGCGGCGAACTCGTGGTAGGGGCGGATGCGGAGGCGTCCGGCGGCGTCGACGTGGGCGGGGTTGGTGTCGGTGCCGGAGAAGTACCCGGCGAGGCCGTGGTGCGCGAGGACGGTCTCGACGAAGAAGGCGTTGGCGTCGCTGAGGACGCGGAGCTCGCAGCCGCGCGCGTGCGCGGACTGGATGGCCGCCGCGACGTGCGGGGACAGCGGCGCCGCACGGAGGCTCGCCGCGACGTCCTCCGCCGTCCTGCCCTCCGCGTGCAGCTCCCCCATAATCGCGTCCTGCATATGCGATCGTCGTTCGTCGCCGGTGACACATATTAGAGGGCACGAACACAGTGCGGGTGATGAGAGCTAGCTAGTGTGCTTACGATGGCGTGGTTCCATGGGAGGTGGCGGAGGAGGTCGTCGAAGCGGCGGGTGGCGCCGAGCGCGTCGACGACCCAGTTGTCGCTGTCGCAGTCGACGATGGTCTTGTCGAAGTCGAACACCACCAGGGGGGCGCCGTTGCTCGCCGCCATTGTTGCTGCTAGCTAGCTAGTTTGCAGACAAAGCAGCTTGCAGTGTTGCACCTCCACTTCTTAGACGAGAGAGCAGAGAATGTAACTCTGGCTGGCACGGGATGGCGACGACCGCCATTGGTGACGGTATTTATAGAGGGGATGGACACAGGGGAGGTGGGAGCTAAACGCTGCGGCGTAGCAGCCATGGATGGCGACTCTCACGGCCATGGATGGGATGGGAGTTGGGAGATGGAGCAAGCAATGCAAAGTAATAGGGTATTACGCAGCAGGGATCCATCGGAGACGGCATCGCCATTGCTCTCGCTCGTCGCTAATGCGCTCTGATGGCGTCCGCATTATTGCGTCGCGTCGTCCACAGGGCCTAAACCTTTTTCCGATCGGCCGATTAATTCTGGTGTCAGATTAATCCTCCGCGGCCGGCCGGGGATCGAGAGCATTGGTTCTCGGGAATATTCCTGCAGGCTGCAGAGACGGCCCGGGATGATCGTTTGTGATTTGGGATTTGATTAGCGTTTGCGAGGACGAGATAATCGCGGCCATTACAGTGCGTTTTAAAGCTTTCCCGCCACATTAATTCGCAAGAGAAAAGAAAAACAGAGAAGAAAAGCTTTCCCGCCACCGCTTCTCGTTTGCAGGCGGTTGCAACGGCTTGTGCGTGGCAGTCCCAGATATAGGGGGAAAGCCGCAAGACCGGTTGTCGTGGTGTATTGTTTCCAAAGAAAGACGACATGTGCAAGTTGGTAACATATCCTATGCAAATCGGGTTCATGTGCAATCTATGCAAACTTCAATCTGAACCACACAATGTTGATCCAAGAGGGTGCTCGTGAGAGGTGGGAGGAGTGATTTACAAAACCCCTCCCACTTCTCATGAACACCCTCTTGAATCAACATCGTGTGGCTCAGATCGAAGTTTGCATAAGTTGCACACGAATCTGGTTTGCATGGGATATGTTGCCCTTCAAGTTTTGCTATCTATGCACATAGTAGCTGCTTTACAATCTATAACTCCTATATAAAAGCTCCCCACTAGCCCTTCTTAAGGAGTTCTCAGGCCTCTGATTAGCTGCTGTGAGTGGTAACTGAAATTCACTTGGTAGGGACACCGATATATAGGAGAGAGACACCGCACACATGATCTGCATTATTCTCCTCTCCTGATCCTCTCAGACGACGGTGTGCTCCCGGCCGATCGATCCCGTGCACTTTACTTGGAACCGCCGGCATGCATGTAACCAAGAAGTAGTGGTCACACGTGTGTAGCCAGCCGTTCGCCAAGGTTTCGTTGCCTGTCTGTCTCTTGCATTTGCTCCCTTGTGAAAGTTTTATCAGCAGATGAGGAGGCAGATCAGCCTGAATGAATGAAAGCTATGGCGCACCGTTGCAGCGCTGTTTCTGTGCTAACAGGTGTGCAGCTTTAACCCCTGGGGAAAAGAGACAGTTTTCTGCCTTGCTGGCCATAATCGTATTGGAGCCCGGCAATTAGTTCCTGTCAGTCTGTCACCATTTTCTTCTACAGAGCGTCGGATGCATTTGTCTGCATTGACGGTTCTTGCGTAAAGTTTTATCCTTTTTGCCGTTTCGGTTTTACGGCACATGCATCTATCTCTATCCTTTCCTAAATTCCTAGCACACAATTATTCTCTACCCTATTCATTTGACTCTGCCTACACTAGCTATCAGGTGGGCAAAAAGGCAAAGAGTTGGCATTGCATTTGAGGATGTGGAGTGCTTAAGGGTATGTTTGGTTCTCATAAGTAGAGTGACTTATAAGTCACCCGACTTATAAGCCAGGCCACTTTAAGTCAGTTCTGTTTGGTTGCAGTGACTTATAAGTCAGTGGGCTCCACACATGGTACTAGAGGGAAAAGTGGAAATAAGTCACTTTAAGTAGGGGTGGAGCTACTTATGGGACTTATAAGTCACACCACTTTAAGTCATGGTTGTTTGGTTTCACATGTGACTTATTTTGTACTTTTTGCACTTTAAGTCACCCTACTTATGGGAATCAAACATGCCCTAACATTGATGCAAAGGAGAATAAGGCGTTTTTTTTTGACAACCTAATAAGGCGTTAGTGTCTTTCACCTGTAACTGTAAGCTAAGGCTCTACTCATCATAATAGTCAAAACTTGGTAAAAGTCAGGGCACACTATTGATTGGGGGAACGTCGTGTACACACAAAGAACTATAACTCCTATACAGGAGCTCCTCACTAGCCCTCTTTAAGGAGTTCTTAGGCCTCTGATTGGCTGCTGTGAGTGGTAACTGAAATTCACTTGACCAATGAGTTACTTCTGGATTTGTGTGCTGCGTGCGTGGTTTGCTTAGGTTCTAAAATTCCAAACATTTGTGCCCGCTGTATCTTGAGTGTGCCAGTCACTCTAAGTCCTGAAAATGTCTGAAAGGGCTTTGAAAGATCTCAATATTTCTATCAGCAAACCTGGAGAACGGAAAAGACAATTCTAACATCTTCGCATTCCATATATTTTGCAGCGACTCACAGGCTAAACGAAGGTTGGAATTCAACAAAGAGGCTCCAGCTGATCCTCTAGCAAAACAACAGAAAACCCATTGAGAGGTACTCCCTCCTTTTCTATTTATAAGGCGCGACGCGACATGGCACAGTCTTCAAAATTATACTTTGACCATCTATTTCTCTTATATTATATTTTTATGGTTATAAATATATAATCATTAGAAATTATATTTGATGACAAATCCAACCATATCAAATTTACACTACAAAAATAAAAAATTGATACGTAAATTATTGGTCAAAGATCGTCGAGTTTGAATCTTAATTTGCGTGTGCGCCTTATAAAAAGAAAAGGAGGGAGTACTTCATAAAATATTATACTCAATAAAGCTCCAAATATTCAATCAAGTATAATATCTGGCATCTATAATATACTCACTATTCATATTCATACAGGTAACCCTTGAAAATTATTCTCAACATAAAACATGGAGAACGGACAAGATAGAATTATCTATGCTACCAAGGACTCACTCTAATAAATAATTACATATTCTTTTTTCAAGATACACCATGTGATCGTTATGAATATTTGTTTATACTCGGATAAGAAACTTCAGTTCAAATAACTTGCCACTTTGATTTAAATAAATAATGATACTCATTATCCGGGTATTTTCAACTTTACATAATATGCTCATGTCCTTATCGTCGAGAGATGATATCATGGTAAATTTTTCTTAAAATCATTGCATTTTCTTAATTCCCACAGCAACGCGCGGGTGAGATTCCCCTAGTTTTAAAGAAAGACGACCCCTGCAAGTTTTGCTATCTATACACATAGTAGCTGCTTTACAATTTTCATGGACTCAAAACACGATATAAAGGGCAAAAAAAAGAGAGTAAAAGGACGGGGAAAGAGTTTTCTATTAATTGTTTCCAGAACACACCATATCATCTCAAAGCAAGTTTATTAGTGTTGTCTAATAGACGGTCTCGTATATCAATACTCAAATCTTGAAACAATTTAACAACATGTACAATGGTTGTTGTTTTAAGTTGTATAAAATAAGTTTGTTTTCTTAATTTGTGCATAGAAAAATAGAAATATAATGAGATGCATGCAACCACAACTACGATGCAGTAGTCGTCCCATAGTTCTAAAATGTAACCTATGAGAACATGAGATGGTGCAAACGAGCGCTAGGCCGGCTGGTCTAGCGTGTCGCTTTGCACCCTGCCAGCCACAATTCGAACCTTAGGTGGGGCGGATTTGTTGACCGAAGGTGGCACACATAGGTGCGTGTTGAAAAAAAATCTCCTCGTCTATCTCACGCCAAAGCATACTGCAAGGCCTGACTCAGGCTCACGCGGGTGCATGTGCCGCTATGTAAGAGTGGGGTAAGGGTTCGGAGGGTTTTTGAACCTACGTGAGAAGATCATCTTCTTCTTAAGTTAATGCCCGGGACCGTCATACCCCCGCAAGTCTTTTTTAGACATGAGATGGTTGTGTCGACCTGTGAGATTGCAAAGGCGTAGCAATGCACTCATCCGATTTTTACCCTCATACTATGGAATGTTTCAAGTTTTGAAAATAGTGTACTCTCTCCGGTTTGGTAAATGAAGTCGTTTTGGATAACATTTGAGTCAAACATTAGGAATATAAATCTTGAATAACTTTTAAGTCTTGAGTTTGGAAATGTGAAAACCATATCAATAAATTTGTCTTGAAAAATATTTTCATAAAAATATACTTATATAACTTTTTAATAAATATTTTATAAAAAAGAGAATTCAAGGTTATGCTTTGAAGACCGTGTCGCTGTACTAAACGATTTCATTTACCAAACCGGAATGAGTACACCCATTTTCGTTTAGACAAAACACTTCTAATTCTCGTCAATTGAGACTATCAATCAACAAAATTCAATTATACTAAACTGATGAACAAAATTCTCGTCAATCGATGCCCGCGAAGATAGGACGGCAAAGCTCGATCGGTTGCTCCGGGCACCTGCCGGTAGGCCGCCACGCGTGTGTGTCAATGATCTCCACGCTCAGATCAGCTTCGTCAGCCTACGCAGCTAGCTGCGGGTGGTGGCGCGTCCCGGCACGAGGCACAAGGCGCGCGCTTGCATTGTACGGTATGCTCGATCTGGCGTGGGGGGTATGGATGGAGTCTGCAATACGTGTACGGATGCTTCAACCCAATCCAAAGAACCATGTGTTTGGATGGGAATTGAGGTGGGTGTTGTTGGGATAGAATTCGATCAAGATGATGGTTCCGCGTTTGGATGGGAAGCCGCGTGAGTTAGATTAGACTCAGGAGAGAATATACCTTTCCTTCACATACGAGTTAGATTGATTTCTTCAAATCAAGCGGATGAGTCGTCGAACCTACTCTCATCACATCATAAACGCTCCATCTTCCATGTATGCTGCGGATGAGCAGCACGAAGGTGGAGGAGGATGGACAGAGGCACGATTGGTGGGAGAGAAGAGACTTCGTTGGTGGCAGGCAAGCTCCGCTCGATCAATGCTTTGCCATGAGCAACCTTCACACGGATAGACTTAGTTGGTTGGGGCGGGGCGGAGGTGCATTAGGTGGGGGAGGGCGGAGACGCGACAGGGTAGGGGGGAAACCCACACTCGTATCATGTCACTCCGACATTTGTTAAGAATTAGGAAGTGAAAAAACCTGGTCATTCAAAACACACTAAAAATATTTTTTAAGAATTCAGGAATAAAAAAACCTGGACATTAAAAGCACTAAAAAAACTTTAATAGTTGTGATATATACACATTAGTTTCTACCAATTATTCCCTTTAAATTTTGCACTCGTATCCTCAACAATCTCTTCTGTCGGGCGGATGCATGATTCGTGGGTAAGTGAACTGATGTGCAGGGTTTCTGATTCGTTATCCAATCATCATCATGTCGAAGTTGTGCCATGAATATGTGCCAAGAAGAGGATTAGGCTAGAATTTTAGCCAACGAGCTAGCAGACGTTTCTATTTGCATGACACGTGCGCTTCCTTCTATACCGAGGATGGCAGTGTCACTCGGAGAATATTAACACTCATAGTATTCTTGCTAGTTAGTCACATGATTATGCTCTCCCGTTATTCGAAACGGATACTCTGCCATCATTGCGGTTTCCTAGCACAAAAGAAAGAGACGAGAGAGAGAGAGAGTTTATGTTACTTCCTTCGTGACGGATTGATTGTCCATAGCCTTGGAGAATATGTAGTAACATTTACAATATTTGTCCACTATAGATGCTAAAAGTGTGATTATTATAATTTCAGCATCACCATCGATCCCTGACGTACGTATCCCCAAACAGAAGCACTATAGAGTGCAGTTGGACCACTGACATATACGTTCGAATCCACGAGCTACGGAGCTAGTGACCCATGTCCAGAAAATTTTTTTGGCAGATATATAAAAAAAATCCGAAATTTCGTTCCGAAAAAATATTTACCAAACGAAATTATTATTTTAATATTTTTCAAACAAACAAAAAAATATGAAATTCATGAAATATCGCTTTTATCGCTGAGATCCAAAAATAATTCTCCCAAAATATTAAAAACCCTGCCCACATGTGCTCCTCATTACTGCAGAGGAGCCCCATCACCGCACCTCATCCAAATTTCCTCCCTACTTATCAGCAAGCTCCATCCGTATATTTGCCTCAAAATATTTTCACTCACCTGCACTCTTGTAAAAATCATGTAGTACACCTTACATCTACTTGATTATCTATGTGTTTAGGGTTGCTTTCACCATAATGTGCCTTATTTTTTACGGTTAGCCTTTATATGCTACTACTCGTTAGCAGTTTTGAGCGAGGCTGCTGTGTTGCCCCCATTATTCGATATGTTTAAGCTAGAGAAAGCTCCTAAGCACACACATTTTTGTAGGCTATCAAGATGTAAAGGCTAGAAAAAAAATTCCTACTGATATTGATATGCTAATTTAACACGAATGCTGTTTTGCTTTTCGATCACTCCAGCATGATTGATAGACGTTTATTTCCTTTTTTTACCATCCACAAATAACAAGAAAAATCAGGCCCTAACATATAGAAGATCTCCTAGCATTAGCTAGTGGCACTCTTTCTACAGACAGTGACCACATGTTGAGGCGTTATGCACTTTGTATAGCATTTGATTTCATGACCTGACCTAGAAAGCATATAATAATAAGGGCTTGATGTTGAGTGCATCAAGAGGTGGTTACGATGACATTCTTTCAATGTCTAGATCAGCTACCACAAAAGGCTGATATAAAAATTAAGCCGAGTCCAAGATCAATTTTTTTTAGACCAACAACATCACTCTCCTGCACCATTGAAAAAGTTAACTAATTGTTTTTGACCGGAAACTGTAGGGGAGATCCCCACAGTATTAAAAACTTTTAATTAAGAAAAAAAAACTAGTTGTTGAATCCGATAACTGAAAGAACCCTTTTGGAGTTTCATCATTCAAAAAATATTACCCTGGTACAAGAAATTATTTTAGTACCCAATAATTTAAATGCCATGTAACTTGATTCTGATGGATGCATCATATTACTAGCACACAACAAAATGAACAATTTCTCAATCGCAAGAGGATTCGCGCTTTGCTATCCTGATATATTGCACTCCCATCCTCTTCTTTTTTCATTCAAACAAAAAGAGCTAAAAGATGGAGCACCATGGATATGTGATATGTCCATGTAGTGAAGCAATATATAGCACAAGTGGAGCAAAGATTTGGTGTGTTTCCTTTTCCTATGATAATAAAGAGGCAACAAATCGATATGGAACTGCTTTATTACAAACCTTTGGTTTAACAATAATGCCACGCACCATGCGAGATGCGAAGATCCAGAGCTGAGCTCACGAACCTTGGCAGGTCATCCACCTCCTTCATGCACTGGTCAATGTTGTTTTCTTTGGGTGTGTGACAATGGTGTTGGTGAATGCTGATGATGGGGATGTTGCAGGGGCACCTGCGGTGACCATGGTGAAAGTGACACCAAAACTTGTAGTGGCTGAGCCCGAATCTTGCCTTGAGGTGGGGTAATTTTAAATGTTTTCATTTGTATGCAAATCATTTAATTTGCAAGAGCTATGGAGTCATACATGTATGTATTTTCCGGTTGTAAAGAGCGTACTCCCCCCGAATCGAAATATTTGTCGACGTTGACTTCTTCTTACAACTTTGACTATTCATCTTATTCAAAAAATATTGCAAATATCTAAAACGATAAATCAAGCTTAAAATACTTATACAATAGTAAAGTGTGTAGCAAACAAAATAGATAGTACTTGCATAATTTTTTGAATAAGACGAATTGTAAAAGTTGCTAAAAAAAAAGTCAATGGCGACAAATATTTCGGTACGTAGGGAGTATTAGCATTACGTGAGATCTTATATATCTAAAAAAACTTTTTTTTGGCAAAATCTATCTAAAAATCTATTAAGTTTCTTTAGAACACAAATTAAGAAAATTGATTCTCATCATGAATGTTTCCAAACAAGTCGACCAATAAAATGACACCATTTCCGTTGCCCTATTGGGACACAATAAGTAACAATAGCATGAAAGTAGGTTAAGGAAAGGTGTGATTATTTTTGTTCCACACACACTTTTTGCCATTTTGATTCCGATTGCAATGGATCGGGTGGGTTGGGTTTGCTTTCAATCTCTGCGTATCCCTAATCTCTATACTTTACACGACGTGTCGAGATCTCTCAGGAGCCACCCAGTAATTAAAATCTCGTATTTAGCTGAAATTAACTAACTTTTCTGAAACCCGGTCCCATGTTTTAGGCGGATAAACAAGGCCCAACTAGTAAGTTTTTCCAAGAAGAAAGAAAAGAAGCCTAATATCTCAACGGGCCCATCAAACCCCCGGCCCACACAAGAGCATCGGCTGGGCCTAATAAAAGCTCTACAACTACCTACCCCATGAATTTTTTATATTTTTTCTTTGATTTTCGAAAAATAAATGAACGAATCAAAAAATTTGAGAAATATACATCTGCCGCCGTGGAGCACGGCGGTAGAGGTGCCGCCGCCAACGGTCGGCTGACCTGCCAGGTGGGGCCAGCTTCCTACCGCCGTACCCCACGGCGGCAGGATCCCTACCGCCGTGAGGCACGGCGGTAGGACCCTGCCGCCGTGGGGTATGGCGGCAGCGTCACCCCTATATAAGGGGGCGACGGCTGCCGCTACCCCCTCCTTCCTCCCACACTCTCTCCTCTAAATCTTCAGCTTTCAACCCTTCGGAGCACTTTTGACTAAGGTATGTTTCTAAATTTAGTGTAGTTTAGTTTAGTTAGTTAGTTAGTTAGTTAGTGTAGTTAGTTAGTTTAATTAACTTAATTTAGTTAGTTTAGTTAACTTAGTTTAGAAATTTCAAAAATTTTAGAAATAGTTATAATTCAAATAATTCGTTTAAATTGATTTAAAATGCGTAGAAATAGTTATAATTCCAATAATTAGATTAAATTAATATAAAATTACTAAAAAATAGTTTTAATTAACATAATTTGATTAAATTGGTTTTAAACTCCTAGAAAATAGTTATAATTCAAAAAATTTGTTTAAATTAATATAAAATTCCTAGAAAACGGTTATAATTCACAAAATTAGATTAAATTGATATAAAATTCGTAGAAAATATTTTTCATTCACATAATTTGTTTTAATTCATTTAAAATTCCTAGAAAATGGTTATAATTCACAAAATTAGATTAAATTGATATAAAATTCGTAGAAAATATTTTTAATTCATAATAAGTCGTTTTAATTTATTTAAAATTTTTAGAAAATGGTTACAATTCACATAATTACATTCAATTGATATAAAATTCGTAGAAAATAGTTTTAATTCATATAATTCATTTTAATTAATTTAAAATTCCTAGAAAATAGTTATAATTCACATATTTAGATTGAATTAATGTAAAAATTTTAGAAAATATTTTTAATTCACATAATTCGTTTTAATTCATTTAAAATTCATAGAAAATGGTTATAATTCACATAATTAGATTGAATTAATGTAAAATTTTTAGAAAATATTTTTAATTCACATAATTCATTTTAATTGGTATAATTCGACTAATTGATTAAATTTTGTTTTTTTTGCAGCTATGGCTGGACCGTTGGAGTACGTACAGCCGGAGTTGTTCGACGAGGCGGTGGACCGGCACCACCGCTCGTACGTGTCGGCTGTTCTTGGACAGTCGCCCGGCAGTATACGTTTCCGGACCACCCGCACGTTGATGCCGATACACCAGCGGTGGATTCCGAAGTACGTAATTCATTTTTATTATTTATTTCTGTTTTTTTACAATAGTAATTGCGTTAAGTAAATTATTTTTGTTTTTTTTCAGGCTACGCGCTGCAGTACTTCTCCCTTTCGCGCGGTTGGTCGAGGGGGACAGGCTACGAGCTGAGGTTCCCCGGGCGGAGCGGTTGACGCGGTTCAGCTACGACGCCCCGCTGATCGCCGCGTTCATGGACCGGTGGCGACCAGAGACGCACACCTTCCACTTCCCCGTCGGCGAAATGGCGCTCAGTCTGGAGGACGCCGCGATGTTGGGAGGACTGGCGTGTGCTGGCGAGGCGATGGGACCGATCGACATCCCCGCGACGTGGCACGCCGACTTCCTTGCTCGGTTCGCAAACGTTCCTCAGAACGATCACGCGCCTCAGCCGTACGTGCCCTTCGCCAACACCCACGGGCCCACCTGGACTTGGATCCAGCAGTTCAGCGTACGTGATTCTAACTCTTATTTTCAATGTTTGTATGCATTTTAAACGAATGTGACGATGGACCTTTGTGTGTGTGCAGGCTGACTACATGGCGGACGAGGCCGACGACCCGACGTCGGATAGGTTTTTGGAGGTCTACCTGCTCTGGCTGTTCGGGTGGGTGCTGTTCTGCGAGTCAGTGGGAGACTCGGTGTCGAGGTACCTGCTCCCCTGGGCTCAGCGGATCGCCGACTCCCCCATTGAGGAGATGCCCCAGATCAGCTGGGGCAGCGCTGTTCTGGCCGCTACCTACAGGGGCTGTGTTCGGCAGTGGCGAGGCCGGGGAGTAAGGAGGGGATCCTCCTGGGTTGTCCTCTCCTGCTGCAGATGTGGATCCACGAGCGGTTCGACATCGGTCGGCCCAAGGCCGACCTCTCGGAGTACGAGCCACTGCCAGAAGACACCGACCCAGCGGACCTCCCCACCATGGGTTCTCTGTGGTGCCTCCGGAAGGTAATGACCTCCCTTATCGTTTTATTCACTTAATGAGTTCTTTAGTTCGATTCAATTAACTTTTCATGTTCTGTGCAGCACGTTTGGGCTACGGAGCAGACGAAGAAGGCGTACAAGGACTTCGTGGGTCAGATCGACCGGATGGTCGATGTCCAGGTCCGGTGGACGCCGTACGCTCCTGCCATGGTCGCTGCCCGCGCACCGCAGGGCCTCTCGTCCCTGTGCTACTGAGACCAGACGTACTGGATGACGCGGCGACGATTGGTCTTCGACGTCTACGTCGAGGAGTACGCCGTACACCGGGTGATGAGGCAGTTCGGCCTTTTCCAGGAGTCGCCAGTACCCGTTGCGCCACGTCTGCCGCCCACAGCGCACAGGTGAGCTACCATTTGCCAGTTATAATTATTTTCCGTTACAAATAGTCAGTTGCAAATAATTTTTTGTTTCATCTATGCTAGGTGGACGCGTAAGGGCGTGTCTGCGGCGACGTCGTTCGTCGACAAGCTGCAGCCGTACGTGGACGAGTGGGCGTCCGCGGCGCACGAGGAGAACGTCGTCACCGAGCACCGCCTTCACGACGGCGCGGCCTGGGTAGCGTACCTTAAGTGGTACCTCCCGAGGACGCGGACGCGGGTGACGTACGTGCCTGCTACCCCGCCACCGCCATCGGTCCCGGACCACGACAGGATCCTGCCGGACACCACGTACCCGGTGCGCCGAGATCAGATCGCCGACACAGCGGTAAGCTACGATACTGCAAACATATTTCATTCATATGACTTTTCATTATAACATGTGTTACTAATTTTGTGAGCAGCACGACGTGCTTGCTGAGATCGTGCGGCTCGCAGCGTCCGCGAGGGAGCAGTGTTTTACCTGGGGGCCTCAGCAGCACCAGCGCACGTACGACAGGATCCTTGATGCTGCCACGAGGTACTCCGCCGTCGTGAACTACGCCGGGGCCGCAGAGATTCCTCTCCTTCCGCGCCACCCAGCGTCGTCCTCGGGCTCCGCCTCGACAGCGGCTTCGCAGCCGGCGCCTTCCACCTTTGCCGGCGCCTTCTCGGCTCCGACGGCACAGCAGCAGCCACAGGCGCAGGGCCCGCACACCTACGTGCAGCGGCCGTTTGTTTCCCCCGGCGCAGGTACTTTCAGTGGACCTTATTTTCAACTAATGCACGAAATTGTTGTGTGTTTTTGTTATACTATATTCTAATCGTACAGGGCGACCGCCGCTCTTTCCGACAGCCGGGCCTCGACAGCCGGAGACGACGGCACCTAGAGCGCCGATCTTTCCGCTAGGAGGTTTCAGACCGCCGGTCTTTCAGTTTGCGGCGGCAGATATTCCTTCCTCGTCCACTCCGCCTATGTTCCAGCTTGGTAACGACCTTAACTTTACAGTAAAATTCGTTAAGTACGATACGTTTTGAAGAACTAATACTATTCGTTGCAGCCGGTGTCGACGCGACCGTCTCGACTCCTGACGAGCACCTGGGCTGGAATGAGTTTGGGTACCACGACATTCTCGGGGCCATGGATGCCCCGCAGGGCGAGGAGGTTGGCCCGTCACAGTTCACACAGGCACCGCCTGTTGGGACTCAGGAGACACAGCCAGTGGGCGGAGCGACCCCGGCGGCCGGCGGAGCGACACCGGCTGGTGCAGGGTCGTCGTTGGCGGGCGGAGGGACACCGGCTGGCGGAGGGACACCGGCGGGCGGAGCGACACCGGCCGGCGGAGGGACACTGGATGCTGCAGGCTCGACGCAGGCGGCCATGGTGACACCGTGTCCCGACCAGCTCGGACCGCGGGTGGTCAGGCCACCTGACCCCTGGACGTACGCCCGGGACCACATCTGGGCTGGCGCTAGAGCTGTTAGACCGAAGAGGCACCGACATATTTAGATGTATTAGTACTTTTACCATGATTTTGTATAAACTATTTGCATCTACTCGTTGATTATGATATGATCTTGTGATTATGCTTACATTTATCAGTTTGTTGTTTTTTAAAAAAAGTTAAAAGTGTTTTAAAAAATGAAAAATTAAAATAAAAATGGTCTTACCGCCATGTGGCACGGCGGCAGGGGCCGGCCACCGTGCCACGCGGACCTGCCGCTAGAGGTACTCTCCTGCCGCTGTACCCCACGGCGGAAGGGAACGGCGGCAGATGTATATTTCTCGAAATATTTGGTTCGTCCATTTATTTTTCGAAAATCAAAGAAAAAAATATATATATATATAATTCTACCCCCATCATCAGTCATCATCCATATCATCAGGCTTGTCACATAGAGGTGCCCCCTGGCCCACACGTCGGCTACCACGCGCATCGTCCGGCCGGCGAGGGACCACCGCGGCAGCCAACCCCGCCGGAACAAGAGTCCAACTCCCACGCGATTCCCGTCTCTCGCCGAATCACAAGAGCATCGGAGAATCCGCCCCTCCCGGAAAAAATCAAGAGAGCGCAAAGGACGCGTGCGCAGTGCTCGGTTGTCGGAGGAGGAGGAGTAGGTGGCGAGCAGATCGATCAAAGGGGTTCAGGCGGCGGGGTTGGAGAAGCCGGCCGCCATGGCAGCAGCGGGAGGAGGGAAAGGTGGGGGGAAGGGGGAGGGGTCGCTGGCGTACAGGGCGTGGAGGCAGTACCTGCTCCAGCTCCAGCAGCACCCGCTTCGCACAAAGGTCTTTTCTTTCGCCCCTTGTTCTTGGATTTTGTTCCTCTCTCTTTCGGAAGAGAGGAGCTCTTGAATTGAATTGCAAAAAAAGAAAAGAAAAAACTCGGCCTGTGAGGGTACCACCCCACAGGCATTGTATTAAGAAAGACCTTTCTCACACAGTTTGTTTCGTTGGCTGATGCAGATGATCACGGCGGGGTGCCTTGCCGGCGTTAGCGACTCAGTGGCGCAGAAGCTCTCCGGGTACCAGAAGATTGAGAAGCGCCGGCTCTTCCTCAAGATGGTAAAGACGTGACCTTGTATTTAGTTTCTGCTACAGTCAGATAGTTTAGTTGCCGTGGAATCGTATACGATTAATGGATGGTTCTATACTGATATGTAATGTACTTTCGTATCAGCTCAAGTGCAGTTTAGCTGTTTGCAACTTGTAGGAGTGTGAATAGTTCTTACCAACTGTTTTTTTGGGGGGGGGGGGTCACACGGTAGGATGTGCGGGCGCAGTTGAAAGATGTGCTGCTTCAATTCAAGTCATTTAGCAAGTAGTTTCAGTTCATCCATTGAATTGCTGCAATGCGGGTGTGGTCTGCTTCTGTCTGTCATTTATGCTGCCATAGGTTGGGGTTGCAAATAAATGTGTTAGAGTGTGACGAAAATTTATGGATTCTTTGTGCTGAGTGCAAACATGAATTGCTAGTATATCCTACCAAAGAGTGCTGCTAGTTTATTCAGAATTATGTCAGGCTGTTTCTCAAAATAAGGATACACATTAAACTTTTCATTTGGATGTTTGGTGGTTTTCCCTGCTTACTTGTCTGAAAGATTGCGCACAGCAATTATTTAATAGGTTCTCTTCTATTCAGATGAATCTCTTTTGTTTTAGGAAGAGAGCTGCTCACTGGTTTCTATTGTTCTACAAACTTGTGGCCTCAAGTCTCAGTTGTCCTAACTGTTGTTTGTGTAACATATTGTATAGCCTTCATGAAAGTTTATGAGGGTATTCAGTAGTTGAATTCAAATAGAACTTAAAGACATCAGGCATTAACTTAAGCCATGCTTATGGACTTCTTACTTTGCTTTATTGATGCTAAGAAACAAGTAGCATTCCACAGACTTTGATCTGATCTGTTATGTCTATAACCCAAACTAATTCATTCACTAACAGCTGTTTTCTTTATATGCCTTTGTTCTTCTATTTATTGTGCTCACTTGCATGCCCTTGACTGATGATCTCACACCACCTTTTGATGTCGTGTTGCAGCTATTTGGTTTTGCACATGGTGGCCCATTTGGACATTTCTTGCACAAAATTTTGGATTATATCTTCCAAGGGAAGAAGGATACCAAAACTATAGCTAAGAAGGTATAATGTTTGTCATTGACAAGTTTTATGATACCACCCCTTATTGTGCATGTGTAAGCTATGTATAAATAGTTGTTTTCCCCTGCACACAAAAAAAAAATCAGATCTAGCATCGAATTGATGTTTTGACTTCAGTAGCCATTAAATTGACGACGACAAAAATTGGACTGCAGCAATCTAGAACTAATGCTTGTTGATTGTCCAAAGTCTTTATTGGAGCAACCTTTTTTTCGGCGGGTTTCAGTAAAAGTATTGGACATCATTGGGACACTTGTAATAACCAGTGAGTAACAGGCTGATTTACTGATGTCTGATGGATTCTGGCAATGTGTGTTTTCTCCTTTTGTGTTTTACTGTTTTCTGAATTCATATTGCTAGCTTAACACTGAAATAATTGTATATCGGTTAACATGTTCAAACTGTTACCAAATTATGACTGCCCTCTTTCTTACTGGTTGGATTTGGAACCCTGGGTTTAAGTGAAGCTAATACCTATTAACAACATTTTAATCAGTATCATCTCAGTAACATAGTATATGTAACGTTTCATGTACGATGCTCTTTTCAGGTGTTGCTGGAGCAAGTGACGTCTTCGCCATGGAACAATTTGCTGTTCTTGTTCTATTACGGTTATGTTGTTGAGAGTAAGTGTTTTAACTGTCATACTAGTGTAGTTTGTTGTGATTAAAGAAGTTGTGTTGACATTGTGCTATATCAAATTGCCAGTTACAATATCAAAATCCACCCCAACCCCTTCCCTTTGCCATTTATATATATTATTACATTGTTCCCATTGTCTGTCTCCTGAAAATGACTATACATAATCAGAACTATGAGATCACAGTAGTGCATCTTGAATGATAGTGCATCTCGTCAGTCCAAGGTTACTTATCCCATCTTGCAATATAGGGAGGCCTTTCAAGGAGGTGACGATCAGGGTGAAGAAGCAATACCCTTCTGTGCAATTGAGCGCTTGGATGGTATGTATTTTTTTTCCGTGCTGATATTTGTCTTTCAAATTCCCTCCACGGACCATTCATAAACCCGGTGGCTCTGCAGTTTTGGCCAATTGTCGGTTGGATCAACCACCAGTACATGCCTCTGCAATTCCGTGTGATCTTCCACAGCTTCATCGCCTGCTGCTGGTAATGTCCTCTCGCCCTGAACATTCTGCAAGACATGTGTTTCCCGATGCACGACTGGGCAAATCTCACTCGTTCCTTGTGCAGGGGGATATTCCTCAACCTTCGCGCAAGGGCTGCGTCTCTGAAGCAGGCTTAGATGGTGTAGAAGGTGCGCATAGCAGCGCAGCTCCAACCCGGGTACTAACCAGCCGAAGAACAAGGACGCTGGACGCTAAATATCCTGTACTGTTTCGGAACAAAAAAAAAAGTCTTCAAACAATTCTAGTAGATGGATCTCGACTATTTATCCAGTAGAAGCAGTCGGTGTATTCGGTCGTCAACTCGTGCAAAGACAAAGTGAGGATTTGTGAATTGTGATGGGTCAGAAGTACGATGAGTTGTGATGGACCATGAGATTGTTGCAGCATCAACTGCTGCTGTTGCTGGTAACCAAACCTGATGCCTGACTAGATGCTCTTCTCAGCTCCATTCAGAGTTTCAGACTTTAGAACTGAGTGACCCTAATATCCAGGAATTTCCACACTGGATGACTGGGTCGAGTCTTATCAGTTATTCCCAGCAATCCCGAGCTCTACCACGCCGGTCTCCGTGCAAGAACCGTCTGAAATTCAAAGCAAAAGTTTTGTTTTGAATCAAAACTCACCTGAAATTCAAAGTTTTCGTCGGAGCGCACGGAGACGGAGCCATCGACGCACTGAGTTTTCAGACTGAATCCGCCCGCGGGTATGTGCCATCGAGAGCTCTTGACATCGCGTTCGTTTACGATCTAGGCCGTGGTCGTGCTGATACCGTTACCTTGAATTGACCGCGCCCCGTCTCTAAACAATTCCATCTCATCCCCAACTGGGCAACTGGCTGCTGATCGTATCAGGCTCGTAATTTGGCAAGCGTAGAAGTTTGACAGGATCCACTATTATACCTTCGCAGCGACTGTTGACCGAGCTAGTGTTCAGGATGCTGCCACTGTACGTGGGGCCACACGTTCTTTTCAAGCCGTTGCGATTGTCCGTCGATCTGTCTGTCTCGCCGAACCGCCTGAAATCGTCCCCGATGCATGAGTTTTTTTTTTTTTTGAGAATAGAGATGCATGAGATTTTATTCATGTCTTATATATCGGAGAATGCTTCGTTTTATTCCAGATTATACCACCATCTAAAAAAAAGGGTACTGCTAGCGCTACGTTGTTTACACATCGAAAGAACATCTGCAACATCGAAAATAACCACAACGTTGCCATTAAAACTCAGCTGCTGGCGAGCTGGGGATTGCAAAAGCACACTTTGAGACAGATTCGCTGATGTTGAAGATGGCCATGGAGTCCAATGGCTTTGCCCTGGCAGCGGCTGGAGGGATCATACTGGAGATCAAAGAGTTGCTGAGATCGTCGTTTGTGTCAAGCATTGTTTCTTTCTGTCCTAAATTATGTAATCGTGTTGCGCATGCCTTGGCGGCGTAAGGGTGTAATAGTCCTCCAAACTCTGTCTCCCGTTGGGATGGAACGCCTCCGGGCGTGGAGGATTTTGTGTCTTAATGGAATGTTTAGTTCCGCTCCAAAAAAAAAAACTCAGCTACTACATGCAGGTGGGGCCTCAACTTTTGGAGCTGGATCGTCGCTCGTGCCTTGTGCCGTAGACTTGTACAAACGGCGACCGTCAGGGTTGCCGCCGGGTCGGTCGGTCGGTCGTAAAGATCGATCTCTCGCGTTTCCGTTGATCCGTTCCGTTCCCTCGAAAGGTTGAATTGACCACCCTGCTGCATGCCTGCATGGTGTGTGTGCGCGTGTGTCTCTCTGAACGATTTCATTCCGTTCCCAAGAGACAGCAGGTCGGCCGCGTTTCGCAGAGTGGCCGATCGAGCTGGGGCCGGGCCGTACGGTCAAAGGCTAAAAAAAGTCCCGTTTTGTCTCGTCTCGCACACGGATTATCCGCAAAAACAAATGTGGAAGGAGACAAATATGAAAGAAGAATGGCATGTGAAATATGATCCGGCCCGTACGCCTAAAAGTTTAAAAATGTCCCATGCATGTGACAAGCTAGCTCCTCGCCAAGAACGATACAAACAAAAAAAAAGTTGCATTTGAAATTGTTGTTGCGAAACCAACCGGAGTGGGCAGGCCTCGTGGTAGGGCTCGCATCGCATCCCATGCGCATGACAGTTGACCTAGTTTCGATTCGACCAATCCAATTGATCTCCTCCTCGTCATGTAGGGGTGGATAACGAGCGAGCTCGGCTCGGCTCGGCTCGGTGCAGCTCGTTATCTAAACGAGCTGGCTCGGCTCGGCTCGGCTCGTTTACGTAACGAGCAGAAAAGCCAGCTCAGCTCGGCTCGGTCCAGCTCACGAGCCAGCTCGAGCAGCTCGCGAGCCCGTGTAGTAACAAGATCACAGATATAATCAATAGATGAAATCAGAGATTTAATCAATACCAAATGTTTATCCCCTCTCGAATCCAATACAGTTTCACAAATTAAAGCCAAATCAATTGAGCAACCTCTGCAATCCCATGTAGTTTCTCGAAATCGAAGTCAAATCTTCGAATACTAATCTACCAACAACTAGCAATGAGCAAGAACATAAGAGTGAAGATCCGAGATACACCACATAGCATCATGTGTTCGTAAATCCATGTGCTAAGAAGAAATAGAAAAGAAATCAAGAGAATTGAATAACGGGTTCGAATGGTCGCTGCTTACCTCCTGCTACGGGCATGCATGCATGAGCAGTTGAGCACAGAGCCACAAGCATGCATTTTCTTCCCAGATGTTGAGATCACTCATATGAAAGGTCTGATAGAGTAGAAGCTCCCGCGGTCGTCCCCCCGCGGGCGACTCGGGAGCCCCAACCCTAGCGCCGCCTCAGCCCCATCCCCTCCTTCCCCACCTCGCCGCCGCCGGAGGCGGGCCGTCGGGAGCCCGTGCGCACCCCCAAGGAGGGCGGCGGCGAGGCGTTGACCAGGTGGTCGCGGGTGGCCCTCGCGGGGAGGAGCCCGACGGCCATGGCGCGGTGTCGCAGTGAGGTGGGGCACGACGGGGTTGTGAACGAGGTGCCGGGGAGCGGGAGGAGGTTGGTGTGGGGCGGTGGTCTCCCTCAGCTGCGGTGACGGCGCGGCTCCGACGGCGGTGGTCGTCCGGCCTCGCCGGCAGGGGCTCGGGCCGCCAGATCCGCCGCCCCGAGGGGCTGATCTGGTGCTCCCTTGCCCGGATCTACGCGGGCCGGCCGTGGATGCGCCCGTCGCGCGTCGGCGGCTTGGCGGGTCACCGGACTCGGGCGGAGGGGCGGCACGGCGAGCAGTGGGGACGGCAGAGGAGTGGGGGAGGCCGGGATGGTGCTCCGCAGCATTCAGGTGCCCTCCTCTCCCCTTCCTTCGGTGGTGGCGCGGCGGCGCGCGGGTACGGTCGCGGCGGTGGTGGCTGGCGGCGCTGCTGGCTTCGACAGCGGGGGAAGGAGCTTGGGTGCTAGAGCTATTCTGGTGCCCTGAGCTCCGGTCCTCAGGCGGCGGAGCTGCGGCCACGGTGTGGCGGACTGTGAGACTTCGGCGGCTTCCTGTTGCTTCGGCTCCGCCATGGTGGTGGGGCTGAGGCGGTCTGGGCTGCGTCCGGCGGTACCATGGTGGTACTGCGGGGTGTTGCCGTCGCTCGTTTCGTTCTCCCGATCGCCGTCTTGGGGCGGGCCGTGCAACAGGTTTGGACTGCTCTGGGCGAAAGCTTTGGTGACGACGCCTTCGGGCGTCGTTCGCTCTGTTGGGGGCACCACTGTGGAGCGGCTCCACCTGCTGTACGCGGTTTCTGGGTGAAAACCCTGTCCATTAGTGGACGAGCGTCGGCGGCGCTTTGGGCGTCGCAACCTCCTTGGAGGCGTCACTTCTTGAGACCGGGCCTGGCTTGCGGTGTTTGCTGGTGTCGCTAATGGTGGGAGAAGACGACCTTGGTTGGGAGTGGCTTGTTGGGTGGTGGTGTCTTGTTCGTGGCTCTGTTTATTTGTTGAGCTTCCTCTTCGGTGTGGTGCTGTGTGAGTGCTGTTTCTTTTCTTTTCTTTGTGAAAAAAAAGAAAAAAAAAGTAGGTAGTAGTTTCTCCTTTGAGCGGGGGAGAAGAGAGGTTTGGTTCTTGGTGGTGGGTGGTGGCTCGCGTCGACGGCAGAACAAGAGTTGTGGAGACCCAGATCGACGTCCCAATCCGACTGGATCGATCCTTTTGAAGTTCTCTAAGTTGATCGTGTCGATGTCCCAATCCGACCGATGAGTTGTTGAGTTGAGCGGTGCGTGTTGAGGTCCCAATCCAACCCACCTTAGTGCCTAGTTGTATGGTCTGCGGACCGGAGTCATTCGGAGTTTTTCTACTCCCCTAGTTGTGCGGTTGATCGGCCAGAGTTGTATGGTTTTCGGGCCCGGTTTTCCTTATAAACTGGGTCAACTCTCTTCTTCTAATAAAAATTCGGGAAAGCACAAGCTTTCACCGTCCGTTCAAAAAAAAAGAATTGAATAACCGAGAAACAAAGGAACAGGCTACTGGATCAAGACGGAAAGCTAACAACTGAGCTTCCTGGACGAGATGCTGACGCCCGTCAGGCCGTCCTGCTCGTGCGTTCGTGCAGCATCTTTTGCTGCTTTGCCACCGTCACAGCACAGGATAGAGCATGCATCACAGCACTGGCCTCGAACTCCGTCTCACTCAAGCCTCCAGCCGTGGGCTTGATGGGACGGTTGCTGACGAGCTCCATGAGCTGGGCAACTTTGTGTCTGGGCGAGTGGGCATGGAGGACGGACAGCTGCGGGACAGCATGAGGGAGCAAGGAGCAGCGGCGGCGGCGACTGCGGCGGCAGTAGATGCGGATCTGCGGGAGCAAATCTTGAAGGTGGACTGTAGAAGAGTGGATAAGCTTTTGGACGAGGGGAGTGGTGGACTTGAGGAGCGGTGGGCTAGCTTTGGCTCTGCGCGCTCTGCTCGTGGGCTGCCAGACTACTCTGCTTCCTCGGCTCGTGCAGCTTGCGAGTGGCTCGTGAGCCGGCTCGAACTCGCCCGTTATGGTAACGAGCAAAAAGCCATGCTCGGCTCGTTAGAAAACAGCACCGAGCCGAGCCGAGTCGAGCCGAGCTGACCACGAGCCGAGCGAGCTAACGAGCCACGAGCATTTCGTCCAGCCCTATCGTCATGACTGGGTTTTCGTGTATCACTTAACTCCGATGGCGGAATTCCGACCGGTAGGAGTAATTCGTTACACGACCATCACGACAAGAACACGAAACCGATCACAATTTTGATCTACGTCCACGCATATCAGCATATGCACACATCCCGAATCTAAAACTTAGCAGCTATGGCTCTGGTACAACTGAAGGGATACGGGGAGGCTACGCTAGCGCAAAACAAAATTTCCCCATAAAGCAGGAACTGCTGCTGTCAAAGATCACAGGATTACCACTAGACGCGCAGATGCAGCGGAACCGTCTCGATGTAGACGAACGCGTCGAGGGTAGCAGGCAGTGTTATTGCTCACGTCCGCCTGATCCTTCACGTGCGGTTCGTCCTTGTGCTCCAAACGTAGCACCCTGGACTGCTCCAAAGGTATCCACACGTACGGGAAGGAAGTGTCGCACACTGGACTGCTAGGTCCGCGGGCGCGGCGAGGAGTGGGCGGCGCGGCGGCGCGGCTGTTGCTCAAGAGACATCCAAGTCAGGGGGTATGATCCATATTTATGAGGGGAAAATCCCCCACATCATCGTCCGTTAGCAATACAGGACTAATAGATGGTGCACTCCCTTCCAACGCTAATAGACTTTACAACAATTGTGAATCAAATCCATCTGAACCCACTAATGGATCTACTCCAGTTGGCTCTGGGGCATATCTCCAACAGGAGCCCGGGCAGCTGCCCAGGCTGGCCGGGCCTTGGGTCCGCCACTGGGCTGCAGGATGCCCATCACTGGCCACTGCAATTCCGAGCGGATCACCGTGCGAGAACCGCCTGGAATTCGAAGCGCGCGGAAGCTTTTTTTTCAATCAAAACTGACCTGAAATCCAAAGTTTTCGTCGGAGCACAGCACACGGAGCCATCGACGCACTGAATTTTCAGGCAGAATCCGCGGGCATGTGCAAGCTTTTGACGCCGCGTTCCTTTACGATCTGGGCCGTGGTCGTCCTGATACCGTTACCTTTGAATTGACCGCGCCCCGTCTCTGAACAATTCTATCCCATCCCAACTGGGCAACTGGCTGCTGATCGTATCAGGCTCGGCAAGCGTAGAAGCTTGACAGGGTCCATTCACTATACCTTGGCAGCGACCGTTGACCAAGCTAGTGTTCAGAATGCTGCCACTGTACGTGGGGCCACACGTTCTTTTCAAGCCGTTGCGATTGTCTGTCGGTCTGTCTCGCCGAACCGCCTGAAATCGTCCCCAAATCATCTCCAAGTCGTGGGTATTCATGTATCGGAGCGCAAAAAAAAAAAAAAAAAGAAAGAAAAGAGAGAGGCGCAGGAGGTATTCATGTCTTATATAATGGAGAATGTCTGAATTTATTCAAGGTTTACCACCAAATACAAGCGTCCGGATGCTCTTTGCAACATCGAAACAGAACATCTGAAACATCGAAAATGACCACACGAACATGCAAAACTCAGCTACATGCATATGGGGCTTCAACTTTTGGAGCTGGATCGTCGATCGTGCCTTGTGCCGTAGACTTACTTGTACATACGGCGACCGTCATCAGGGTCGGTCGGTCGTAAAGATCGATCTCGCGCGCGTTTCCGTTGATCCGTTCCGTTCCCCCGAAAGGTTGAATTGACCACCCTGCTGCATGGTGTGTGTGCGTGTGTCTCTCTGAACGATTTCATTCCGTTCCCAAGAGACAGCAGGTCGGCCGCGTTTCGCAGAGTGGCCGATATCGAGCTGGGGGCGGTACGGTCAAAGGCTAAAAAAGTCCCGTTTTGTCTTGTCTCGCACACGGATTATCCACAAAAAGTCCCGTTTTAAACAAATGTGGAAGGAGACAAAGATGAAAAAAATGCCATGTGAAATATGATCCGGCCCGTACGCCTAAAAGTTTAAAAATGTCCCATGCATGTGAGTATGTGACGAGCTAGCTCCTCGCCAAGAACGAAACAGATCAAAAAAAAAAGTTGCATTTGAAATTGTTGTTGCGAAACCAACCGGAGTGGGCAGGCCTCTCGTGGTAGGGCTCGCGTCGCGTCGCGTCGATCCCGCGCTGGGCATGGACTCCAACCCTGCGCGTTCGTCGTGTCATGTGCGCCTGCCGCCGCGTCCGTTGCTACGGTTGGTGCCCGTCGTCGGCGCGCCCGGCTCCGCCTTGGTGTCAGTGTAGGCCACAACCACAAAGCTTCAAACTTGTTCCAGGATTCACATCATGCGTACGGTACGTGGTGCCAAACCATGGGCGGCTCAAATGAAATCGGATGAATCAATCAATCGAAGCTGCAAACTTCGTTTCTGAGGAATTCAGATCATGCTCGATTTGAGTTGAAATTGGAAGAATCAAAGAATTGTCATTTCGGTTTGACGACTTTTTTGTTACAAAAGAATGAATGAATGAATGGAATTCCCAAGAACTTCAATTTGTCCGGGACTCTAATTAGTACTCATACGTGTATCTATCTATGCACATTTCTCATGCGATCTTTCGCTGCGTGCTCGACTGCTCGATCAGAAGAGCTTGCCGGCGTAGTCCTTGATGTCCTCGTCCTTCACCGACGCCGACGCCATCCTCCTGAACTGCCGGAGGTCGGACGCGCTCCGGCCCAGCAGCAGCGCCACCTTGGTCTCGAACACCTCCCCGTCCTCCCTCCTTTCCACGTCGGGCTCCGCCAACGCCGCCTCGATGTCCTCCTGGATCTTGCGGTAGAACCCCGCGCAGTTACGGAGCAGCTCGAACAGCATCCCCAGCTGCCCACCGTGCTCCACCGTGTTCGCCGCCGCTGCAAGCGCGCCGCAGAGGACGGCGGCGCCAGACGCCCATGAGCCGGCGGTGTCACCGTTGCTGCTGCTGATGAAGACCGCGGCGACGGCGCCGACGCCGGCGAGGGTGGGACCGGCCACGGCGAGGCCACGGTTGAGGGTCAGGACCAGCTTGCCGACGGTCAGGTATTGGTGCTCGTCCTTCGCCTTGAGCACGCGTAGGAGCCCCCGCATCTCCTCCTCGAGCTCCGGCGTCCAGCCGTTGGTGTTGCTGTTGTTTCCGTTGCTGGAGCGACGGCCGAAGCTCTTGGACCTCTTGCTCTTGGGCTGGGTCTGCGGGCGGCGTCGCGCCGGCCACCACCGGGCGGACTCGACGACCTTGGGGAACTTCTCGAGCATCCCGGGGAGCAGCGGCAGCGGGTACGCCGCGTCGAGCGCGAGCAGCCTGTCCATGGCGTCTTCCACGTCGGCCTCGGAGATGAGCGGCGCGGCGAGGGCCGCGCGGAGGTCGCGCTCGAGCTGCCTCCAGAGGCGCGTGGCGTTGCTGCTCCTCGGCGAGCTGGGACGGCTGGATCTTGTTGACGGCCGCCATGGTGACCGCCACCGTGGCGAGGAGCGCCCCGGCGGAGGCCTTGAGCGCGACCATGCTCGGCGCGGCGGGCGCGAGCGCGGCCATGACGGAGGCCGCGAGGGTCAACGAGTTGGTGGAGTGGAGCAGGAGGTGGTTCCAGTTGTCCCGCTGCTTGCCGATGATGTCGTGCATCTCCGCGCGGTCCGCCGCCGCCTCCGCCACCGCCCTGAGCTTCTCGACCGCCACGCTGCTGTCCTGACCCGCCGCAGCCGGGACGCGCGCGTCGATCCAGTCGAGCTTGAGGGTGAGGTCCGCGGGGGTGGCGGACGCCGACGTCTGTAGACCGCTAGGCACGCGTAGGGCGGCGCGGCATGGAACGGCGGCGCTCCGCCGCGGCCGGCGCGCGGTCCAGGAAGATGAAGAGGAGGTGGATGCCGTCAAGAAGAGGCGCTGCGCCTGGATAGCCGCCGTCGCCATGGTCGATGGGCTGTCGCTGTATGTGCCTGCCGACTGGGGATTAAGAATTCGCGGTTGCTTTTGCGGATCACGATCGCGCTCGATCACTCGAGTAGAGTCGTCGAGTGGAGCCGGGATTTGGAAGGCGGTCGAAGTGGTTCCCTTTGCTTGCGGATGCTGATGACTGATGAGGATGTTGGTTGGAGGTATACCTGAGCATTTTTGGCTCGGCCCGGCCCGGCCCGCTGGCCTGGCCTGGGCCCGGCCCGCGCTAGGTCCGTCCACGGATCTTACTGGACGGGCGTGGGCAGAGATCTTAAAGCCCGCGAAAAAAAATCTTGGTCCGAGCCCGGCCCGATATGTTGTTTTTAGCTATTTTACACTATAAAATGCGCGGGCGGCCCGCCCAAGCCCGGGCCCGGCCCGAAAACCGAGGGCCGACACGTCCCATGGGACGGTCATGGGCAGGATTTTCTCGACCCGAAAAACCCGAGTTTTTTTTCGGCCCGGCCCGAACCCGGCCCGGCCCGTGAAATGCTCAGGTCTAGTTGGAGTAAGGGGGATGGGAGCGACGGGGTTATTTATAGGAGACGACGGGAACGGTGGTGGTGGGTGACTGGGTGATGGCCGCCCGCGGATGGGATTGACCTGGTGGTGGAGGGGAAGGAGACATGGATGGGTTGGGCCGGGTCAATTCGGCTTCGGGGAAGTTGTGGTTTGAAGGGCGCCTTTGGCTGGAATTTTTTTTATATTTAATTTTCTTCGATTTTACGAAAATAAATAGTCGGATTCAACATTGGTAGAAATAGCCACGAACCGCCGTTTGAAACGGCGGTTGGACACCTGCCGCCGTTTCAAATGGCGGTAGGTACCTACCGCCGCCTCAAACGGCGGTACATCCATGCCAGCCGCCGTTTCAAACGGCAGTTGGGACATCCACCACGTGGCCCGGTGGCCAGGGACCTACAGCCACGGCCAACGGCGGCAGGAGTCGGTTGACCGACCGTTGGTCACCTACCGCCGTATCAACTGGCGGTAGGTGCTACCGCCGTTCCAACCGGCGGCTGGGCCGCGCCTATATAAGGGCCGACGCCCCTGCCGCCGGCAGCTACGCCTCCCCCTCTCCTCTTGTCTTCCTCGTGGCCTTCTTCGGTGTCCATTAGGTATGTTTCCAATACTTTCCTCGTATATTTAGTAAATATGGTAGAAATAGTTTAGAATTCCTAGAAATAGTTTAGAAAAATCTAGAAATAGTTTAGAAAATATAGAAATAGTTTAGAAATCTTAGAAATAGTTTAGAAAATCTAGAAATAGTTTAGAAATTATAGAAATACTTTAGAAATAGTTTATAAATTATAGAAATGCTTTGGAATTGCTTAGAAATACTCTGGAATTTATAGAAATACTTTGGAAATTCCTAGAAATACTTTAGAAATTATAGAAATACTATAGAAATTGTAGAAATGCTTTGGAAATTCCTAGAAATACTATAGAAATTGTAAAAATGCTTTGGAAATTCCTAGAAATACATTAGAAATTGTAGAAAATGCTTTGGAAATTTCTAGAAATACTTTAGAAATTGTAGAAAATGCTTTGGAATTGCTTAGAAATACTCTGGAAATTATAGAAATACTTTGAAAAATCCTAGAAATACTTTCGAAATCCTAGAAATACTTTTGAAATTGTAGAAATACTTTGAAAATTCCTAGAAATACTTTAGAAATTGTAGAAAATGCTTTGGAATTACTTAGAAATACTCTGGAAATTATAGAAATACTTTGGAAAATCCTAGAAATACTTTTGAAATTATAGAAATACTTTTGAAATTGTAGAAATACTTTGGAAATTCCTAAAAATACTTTAGAAATTGTAGAAAATGCTTTGGAATTGCTTAGAAATACTCTGGAAATTATAGAAATATTTTGAAAAATCTTAGAAATACTTTTGAAATTATAGAAATACTTTTGAAATTCCTAGAAATATTTTAGAAATTATAGAAATGCTTTGGAAATGCTTAGAAATTATGTGTGACTTTATATTTCATTTTTTTGCAGCTATGGCTCAGTAGCAGGCGGCGGGTCCGCAGCCCCCTGTTGGTGCTGTTCGTCCTCCTCGGGAGCCCCTGCCGTACGTGCTGCCCGAGCTCTTTGACGAGCAGACAGACAGGGCGCACCGGTCCTACCACTCCGCGATCTGCGGGGCAGAGCTAGGGACCGTGCGTTTTAGAGGCCCGGGGCACTACATGCCGCTTCACCCCGGCTGGTGTCCGAAGTATGTAATACGACACCTTCGTATCTTTGTATTTCCTCATTTAAATTCGTAATTAATATTTATTTTCGTTTTGTGGTGCAGGCTACGCGCAGCAGGGCTTCTTCCCCTAGCGCGCTTGGTTGAGGGGGACCTCATGCGGGCCGCTTTGCGACCGCCGGAGCGCAGGTCGCGCTTTGGCTTCGACTACCAGCTGGTATGCGCGCTCCTGGACCGGTGGCGCCCCGAGACGCACAGCTTCCACTTCCCCTGGGGGGAGATAGCGGTGACTTTGGAGGACGTGACCCTCCTCTTCGGGCTACCGTGCTCAGGGGAGCCCATGGGGGCTGCTGACCCCCCCGAGCCGTGGCGCGACGTCCTCCTCGCGAGGTTCGCCGGAGTGGTGCGCCGTCCCGACGCGCCAGAGGTGTCTGACTTCACCAACTCCCACGGCCCCTCGTGCGCTTGGTTGCGCAAGTACAGCGTACATTCCTCTACCTATCGTTTTTTCATAGTATCGGTTTGCAGCCTCTCACTGAATTTTGAATTTTTTCAGGTCTCGTTCATGAGGGACGACGCCGACGAGCCGACGAGCAACAGGCACCTGGAGGCGTACCTGTTGTGGTTGTTCGGCTACGTGATGTTTTGTGGGTCCCAGAGGGACGCGGTGTCGAGGTTCCTGATCCCCCACGCGCGGAGGATTGCCGACACCACCGTGGAGGAGATGCCCCAGATCAACTGGGGCGCTGCGGTTTTGGCCGCGACGTACATGGGCCTGTGCACCGGGTGCACCAAGACGGGCACTCAGTCGATCCTCCTCGGATGCCCCCTTCTGCTGCACCTCTGGAGCTACGAGCGGCTTCCCGTCGGTCGGCCATCGGTCGACCGATCACCGTACCGCGAGCTGGAGGAGGGGCACGACCCAGCAGGCGAGGCGTTGGACGCGGCAGCGTCGGTGGAGGCGGAGGCACGGGCGACCGGACGGGGGGCCGTCCCGTCGGGCTTCACGACTCCACAGGCACCGATCGGAGGGTGGGCCGTCCCGTCGGGCTCGGCGACTCCACAGGCAGCGACTGGAGGGGGGCTGTCCCGTCGGGCTCAGGTGCTCCCTTACCGACACCGCCCCCCGAGCCGGCGGTCGGAGGACGCGATCGCCATCCACGCGACCCCCTCACGTACCCGACCCACCACACGAGGGCTGCACAGAGGGCGGCGGCAGCGGCGAGGAGGAAGGAGCACCAGGGTCCGCCACGACCGACGAAACGCGGTCGTATTTAGATTTGTATTTGGACACTTGTCGTGTACAGTACTTTGTTTGTTCTAATTATTTTATGTATTTTCGTATTCAGTTGCCTGTTATTTCGCATTTATAGTATTGAGAAAAAACAAAAACCAAAAAACAAAAAAAAACCGAAAACAAAACCTACCGCCAGTTGAATCGGCGGTAGGTTTAACGAAACCGCCGTTTCAACTGGCGGTAGCTATCAGCCAGCCCGCCGCCACCCATACCGGCTCTGCCGCCACTGTTGCAATCCTACCGCCACTTGAAACGGCGGCAGGTACTTACCGCCGTTTGAGGCGGCGGTAAATACCGCCATTTACCGCCGCCTCAAACGGCGGTTCGTGGCTATTTCTGCCAATGTTGAATCCGACTATTTATTTTCGTAAAATCAAAGAAAATTAAATATAAAAAAAATTCCTTTGGCTGCCTTGAGATCGCGTCGTCGTCGTCCAAGAAGGAAGGCTTGGAGACCGTTTCTGGCAGGTGACCAGGCTGGTCCGTACGCCCGCGCCACCGCGTTTCCTCACTGACCGGACTAGCAGGAAGCAAGTGAATGCGGCATCACCGGCACGGCAGGCGACCCCCGTCTCTTTTTTTTTAAATTAAAGGCAGGAGTACTGTCATGTCATATAAGAAGAAGGTGCCTCATATTAAGGGAAACGAGACCAAATCATACAATGCTCAGTTAATTGTGGAAAACCGAGCGAAAACCCAACACGATGCCACACCACCACACCCTAGGAAAGGAAACAATCAGGAACTACCAAAGCAAGCGCCGTCATGCAACGTTGTTCCACGCCAAAACTGACGCAGCCCGCTGCAAGCTTGAGTAGAAACCCGAAGCTCCTCCACCAAAGCACTGTCAACTCCGAGCCACACGCTCATAGTCGTCGATCTCCCGGCCACCACAGCCAAACAAAGCAAATCTTGACCTCAAGACACCTCAAACTCCTCAAACTCGTGGGGGCCTCGCCACATCCACCTCCTCAACTCAACTCAGAAGCATCCACCTTGAAGCGACGCACCGCCGCTGGACACTGCTTCGCCAAGAAATGCTAAGCTGCCGCAGCTCAAAGATAAACTTTCCACCACCGAGAACACCACCGCACCACAACCGCCAACCCACAGCCATACATCAACCATGGACCCTCAGCTCCTCCTAACACAGCCGCGAAACGAAGCAACACCACCATCGGACCACTTTCACCTGAGGCCGCCTTCCCGCACCAATGGCGACGCACTGCCGCAAGCCCAGACCCGGTCTCAAAGCCCAGACCCGGTCTCAAAGCGAAGCCTTCAAGAAGGACGCGACGCCAAAGACGTCACCGACGCTCATCCACGAGTGGATAGGGTTTTCACCCCGAAACCTCTCATGCAACCGTTGTAGCGGCTCCGTCTGGCGCCCCCAGCGGGGAGAACGACGCCCATGGACGCCGTCACCATGGCTTTCGCTCGGAGCGCACCCCAACCTGCAGCACAAAAAAGTCCGCCCAGCAGCAGCGAGCCAGCAATCGGACCTTGAAAGTCACCGCCGGAGGAGCAACTGGTATGCCCCGCAACACCACCATGGTGCCAAGGAGCACCACCTGGTCACCCTAGCCCCACCACCATGGTGGAGCCGAAACATCCGTCGGAGACCCGTCGAGCTCCACGCTGTAGCAAGCAGGAACGAAGATCGAGGCCGAAGCCCCAGCGCCCTGCTGCCACACCACCAGCCGCCGCCGCCGCCGCACCGACACCACCAACACCACCGAAGACAGGGGAAGGGAGCTCCAGTGTTCTCACCAGCCTCCCCCCATCGCCGTCCGCCGCGCCGCCGCACGATGTCGCCGCTGCCGCCGCCGTACGCACAGATCCGGGCTCAGGAATACTAGATCAGGCCACCAGGGCAGCAGATCTAGCGCCCCATGCCCATCTCCGGCGAGACCCGGCGGCGCCACCGCACCACCAGATCCCGCCGCCACTGCTGCCGAAAGTCGCTGTCGCCGCACGCCATCCCCTTCCACCTCCCAAGATTCGTCCGTAGCACCGTCGTGTCGCCGCCGCACCCCACTGTGACGTCGCCGCCATGGATGCCGGGCCCCTATCCTGCGCGGGCCACCCGCACCCCTCCAGGCGAAGAGCCTCGCCGCCGCGTTCCTCGGGAGTGCGCACGAGTTTCCGGCGGCTCGCCTCCGGCGGCGGCGAGGTGGTGGAGAAAGAGGGAGGGGCGGAGGCGGGGGCGGCGCTAGGGTTCGCCCAAGTCGCCCGCGCGGGGGGCGACCCAGGCGAGAGAGACGACCTTCTTCGGGGACAACAAACCTTGAATATCTTTTTTTTGTCCCTCGTTCTCATTCACTTTTCCAGTGGATCTTGTGGGCCTCCTCGCATCATTTGTGCCCCCCATATTCATACGGACAGCTTGGATTTCCAAAATTTATCGGAATTTTTTAAGAAAAAAATACCGGAAATAAAAAAGGTTTGTCTTTGGCACCGTTTAGTTGGTGAAAACTTTGGTGAAAGTGGTGAAATTTTTGCATTAGAAAACGTATTTTGTGAGAGGTGACACGGTTCGCAATGCGAAATTTTTTAGGACTTTCGAGGAACTAAACAGAGCCTAAAGGCAGCCGAAGAAAGATGTATCATATCGTATATTAATATGACAAGTATTAATGGATGAGTAAATAAATAACACATAACAATAACGAACTACGAGCCCTCTGTCCCACGCATCTAACCAGCTCGCGTGATTCGCTGGTTCTACCGATGTCACCCTTAGATAGAGTTATTCAGTCGATACAAAAAATAAATATCAACACATATGGTAGAGGTGACTAATACAACAAAGAGAAAACCATAATGCAAGGACGACCATTGGTTAGAAGATCTTCCGTCGTGTTTTTTCGACCAAGAGAAAATCATAATGCGAGGACCTCGCAACAATGCCTACAATGAGGGGCATGACACAAAGGTAGTCACGGTTATCGGCATCAGCAGGAGGCTGAGCATCAATGCTTTCGCTCGAAGTCCACCACATCCCAAAACTCACCCCTGAATACACGTACACATAGAGGTTTTCTTCGGTACACAATACATTCCAACGGTCGTACGGTCGTATTGTCGGTTTCTTCGGTTTTTTCTCTAAGGGTAAAATGGTAATTTGATTGATATATGTTTTAGAAAAAAAATTCTCCGCTACCCACCCGGTCCACCCATGCACACCTCCTCCCTCCGTTTTTATATATTACAAAAATGACATTTTACATTTCCGATAATACCCTTTAACTACCAGTACGACCTTTGAATACTACCGTACGACAGCTAAAAAACCGGTCGTATAGAATTAATCTCAACCGTCCGATCCTTACATATAGATCATTTTCTGTTACATACGAGTTATTTTCCAACTGGTCGTACAGTTCGTATTATGTACCGAAGAAAACCTCTACACATATGGGTTCCAAACTAACTGTTGCCTACGACGGTGGCAAGCCACTAGTAGTGGGAAGACGCTACCAAGCCACTAACATGCATGACTTGTCGATGCATCGCCTATCACTGAAACCTTAGAAGATCACCAAGAGACGTCTCTTAATAAGGGTAAGAATTTAGTCCAAACAAGCAAAAGCTTATCAAGGTCAAAACAAAAAAATCCAATCACTTTTTTTTCTCGAATACGCACGGAGCGTATCATTGTATTAAGCAGAAGAAGAATTGGTACAAAGTTCGGTTACAACCTAAATGAAACGGACTTCAGATGGACACAAGCTGGCAAACCAGCTGAACACAACCCGAAATAACAACTCTAACATGAAAAATCCAATCACTTGCAAAGCATAAGCTAAAGGAGAGCTAGGGACCTGTCGTACATGTGGTGTGAATTATATGACAATCAAAAACTGGGACCTCTCTCTATAATAAGTTTTACTTTTATTGTCTTTTAGTGCATTTTCTTTGCTTTGGTTGGTCTTTCGTAAATATGTTCCCCTGCGTCTAAAGAGAGTTCCGCGAGGGGCATATGCCCCAGATCTAGATCTGAGCGCACCCCCTCTGCGCCTGCCCGCCTATATAAGGCGCCCCTCCTCCTCCCTCTCAACTCGCCCCATTCAACCAGGTACTCCTGCTTAGGAGATCTCTCCCTTTCTCCCTCTCTATCTGCTGCCTTTTGCTTTCGCATTCCCATCGCTTGCACTGCGCGCACGGTGTTGGCGAGAGCAGAGCCTCCGGAACCTCGTCCTGCTGGGTCACCGAGCAAGAAGATGTTTGGTGTTGCAGAGTGATCTCCTTGTATGCCCCAAACTTTGCTTGCCTAGCTATTTTCTCAACAAAAAAAAAACTCTTGCCTCATAAAATTTGTTCAGGTAGGCAATTTGCCCGCTGTAGGTTCTTAAAAAGAGAGATGAAAGCATCACTCGAGTGCTTTTAGATTTAGAACTTGGGTTCGTTTTTTTTCTCCAACTTGTAGGTGCATAGGAGTTGGTTCACGTTTCACTTGGTCTGTCATGAACACTCTATTTGTTTCACTCCAAAAGCAGCCGGCGTCCGTCCCCATCAGAAAGATCGTATCAACTCTTTTTTACGCACCTTCTAACAGAAAAAAAATGTTCAATTTTCTAAACAGAGATAAAGGTGCCGTCCGTGTGGTGTGGCACCTGACGGTGGGGGATTATTGATGTGTGTATCTCTTCATCACGGGCACACACGCCGTTTCGGCGTTTCCTTCTCTCTTTGGGCGTGCATGACGCAAGACGTGACGTGATGTGTGAAGGCGAGAAGCAGCGGCACCGGCGGCACCCACTGGTGGTTCCGGCTAGCTGGCCGGAGAGCCAGATCGTCGGCGCCGGGTGTCTGGCGCGGCGACACGGTGGTTGTCGGAGACCGATCGACAGATGCCGTGTCCAGCAGCTAGCTAGCTAGGATGTTAGAAAGCATCGCGGGCTGTCTGGCCGATGGAGGGAAGGAATCACACACCGCTATCTAGCTAGCTAGCTCCCGACAGCATGCATGGCCGTGTCCTCCACTGTACGCATGTGTGCAGCGCCGCAGAAGGCGGCATGCGCCGTGCGCGTACGCAGGTGACTGTGGCGTGCCCTACCTCTGGCCTCTGGCTTTGGCTTGGTTTTTTAGCTTGCTCGCCGCCGGCTTCCCGGAGCTTTCTGCGATCCGGGGCACCGCTAACGACGATCACCACATGCGCAAGGGGTTAACACTACGCTAGTACTAGTATTATTATAACGACGATTCGCCCATTAGACCTTTGTGTATCCCGGGGCACTTTCAGCCCACCACACGCACCTGAGTTGGGATCCTCGAAGGTCTAACTGCTCTGACTCCGATATCTCGTTTTGCCATGCTCAGTCAAGTCTCAACGTACAATACCTTTCACGCACCACCACCGAGGATCGCACCACCGTGCCTTTACGGTTTTACCCGGACACGATGCTATAATTTTAGAGAGAAGTTTTTCCCTTAAATACCATCCATTAGAGCAACTTCAGCTGATGGAGTAAATTTGATCCCTTATATAAAGTTATTGGGGGTGGAGTAAAAATATTTTCATCCCCAAAACACAATTTGCTCCAGCAGTTTTCATATTCTCCTTCCCAACTCGTGGGTCCCACAATGCCACATCATCTTCTTCTCCCCTCCCCCAAATCTTCCATCTTTCCGTCCACTCCGCCCAGCTCGTCCGCCCAGCGGCGCTCCTCGCGGGCTGCTCGTCCACGCGCCGCGCGCTCTCTCTCGCCGCAACACCGCGTCCGCCTCTTCCTCTCCTCCTCCGCGTCCGCCTCCGCCTCGTCCGCAACACCGTCCCCTGCCGCGTGCAGGCGCTCCTGGATCCCTGCCTCGTCTCGCTGCTCTCCTCGCTCTCCATGCTCTTCTCGGAAGAAGACCTCGGCGCGGCACAACCGGGGGCGGGGGTCTGAATTCCGTATAAAATACAGAGCCTGGTAATCGATTTCAGCTTTGACTTTGCTCTTCGGCGCAACAGAAACGAATTCAGCGGGAAAAAGCTCCTGTCGAATACAGGAATTCGAGAACCTTCAGTGGATGAACTACAAAGATGTGTAGCGAATTTCGAAAGGCTACAGATCTTGAACACATGAAAGTCAACTGCTTCGTACTGCAAAGATGTCGAGGATTTGGAAGATGGAAGGTCCTGCAGAACCGAGTACATGGCTGCATTATCCACGGCCGTCACTACGGGTGGTCAGTACTCAGTAGCATAGCACATCCTCCTTTTCGCCCAGCCTCCCACCAAGCTTCTTGGCCTGCGGCTTGCGGATTGAAGCAGAGGAGCAGAGCAGAGGAGAAGCGGCCGGTGACAGAGACGCTAAGCTAAGAATTAAACGTATGGGAGATGAGATGGTCAGGAAAGCACAAAAAATGGAAGGGAGAAGGACCTAGCGCGGCGAGCTGGAGGGCGGAGGTTTGGCCGATGACCATGGTGTCGATGAGGCTCATGAGCGGGCCGCAGATCCAGAGCCCCAGGGTGGGGCCCGCGAACATGACGATGTCCCGCACCTGCTCCCATATCCCCGCCGCTCCCATAGCCGGCGCAGTTGCAGCGACCGGCGCGGGAGGAGCCCGGACTCTCCTCCGGCCGGGCCACCCGGAGCAGGCGGAGGCGGGCCGCTGGAGGAGGAGTTGGAGCAGGGAGGCGGAGGCGGCGGAGGGAAGTGGGCGCGGCAGCGGGGGCCGGGGCGGGGACGATGAGGTGGGCGGCCGAGAGGAGGCGCGTGTGCGCCGACATGGCTGCTGCTGCTGCCGCCGCCGACATGGGGCGGGGCGAGCGGGGGGCGGTGTGGAGGCAGGAGGGGGGATCGAGTGGGTCCCACTGATAGGGGTGGAGGAGAGGTTCCCTCTATAGAAGGGATGGCGAGGGGGTTTTAGTCCATGGAGAAAAAAAGGGAGGGCTATAGGGAATCTGCTGGAGAAGATTTCATCCCCTATATGACTATTTTTTTGCTATTGGGGAGGGGATAGGGAAGCTGCTGAAGTTGCTCTTAGCACAGCAAGTACATAAAGCTTGCTTAGCTCGTGCCTCCACCTCTAACCTAACGCAATTACTAGACCCTTCATTTTCACCTTCGATAATTCTCAATCAACGATCTTCTCCCCCTTCCCTAATTCCAATTTTCAACCCAACTTTATTGAAATGTGGGCCCTGTTTAGTTGGCTAGAAATTTGCCAAAAATTTGCTAAATTTTCAACTCTCTCTCCATCACATCACATTAAATACACCAAAAGACATATATTCGGAGCAGTAAATGTAGGTAAAAAAATTAACTAATCACACAGTTCTGTTGTACATCACGAGACGAATCTTTTGAGCCTAGTTAGTCCATGATTGGACAATATTTACCACAAACAAACGAAACGTGCTACAGTGTGCTACAGGAGTTCCAGAAGTTACTTTTGCTAAAAATTTGCCATCTAAACAGGCCCGTGGTCCTACCGCCTCTAGCCCCACGCGGCCACACCCCACACGACGACCACCTTATATTTTTAATGGTTTGTGGAATAAGCACATTCTCGTCGGGCTCGTTCTACCCCGATGAATACACCACCTCTGCTATGGAAAACTCGCTATATATAGGATCGATGGACTTCATAGCGAGTTTGTAAATCGTGCAACCCAACCTTATTACAAGCATAGAAGATGGTACACTCAATGGCAGAGCCAGTAATTAGAGGGGCGGTGTCAGACATGGGTACCCCTGGGTCTCCACCGACCAGGCTCACGGCCGTTCCCGACAAGTGGGTCCGGCCTATCAGAAGACACGCCCACCTGTTAGTGGGCCCAATCGACCTAGTTGGTGGCCCACACGACCTCCTGAAGACCTTTCAGAAGATTCCCCAGACGACCTTATCCGGAACGACTTCAAGACTTGACGTGCAAGACAAGACATCGGTGGATTCCGACCAAAGCAGATCGACGGATATGGCAAGTGTTGTAAACAGCTAGACTTAGGTCTCCTGGTCGTAACCGACTAGGAATATGGGAACCGACCTTGTCTGCTGGCCAATATAAGGCGGGCAGGGCGACCCTTGTACGATCGCGCAATCCCCAAGCAATCTACACCAACAACTGGACGTAGGGTTTTACTCTCCGGAGGCCCGAACCAGTATAAACTCGCCGTGTTCTCTGTGTTCCGTGCGCTCGTGCGCAACCTTCGAGTTCTTAGCCTTAGATTCCGCCCCGTCGAACAACTAAACCACCGGGATTAACACCCCTGTGGGCTGTCCAGATCTAACCATCTGACAGTTGGCGCGCCAGGTAGGGGAGGAATCCAAGGTTCTTCGTGCAACTCGATGGCTTCGACCAACGGCGTCATCTTCCCGGAGAGCATGACGGACATCCTCGCCAATCCCGTCGACATCTGCTTCGGCTCTATGTCGGCGGAATCCACCGTTCCAGCCGCTTGCCTCGTCATCGAGGGCAATGCGGTCACTTCCAACTAGCAGGTCGGGACAGATCTGCTGATCGAAACCCACCCACCCACTCCTAGCGACCTGATCGCAGGACTCGATCGTGTCGAAGGCATGCTCTCTGACACGATCAAGGTCTGTGAGCGCGTCAAACGCCCTCGCAGGACCTCTCCATCCTCATCCAATATGCCTCTCGGCTTGCGGAACACTGCTCACGTAGCGTCTCGCTACATGAAGCGCAAGATCCAGATCGAATCTGGACCCAAGACACCAGATCGTGGAAACAGCAGGAGCCACCTCGACGACCCTTGCCCCATCCACGAGAACTCCAAACACACGGCTCGCCAATGCCGTGTGCTCAAGAAGCTTCGCCGACCTCTCACCGCGGCTCATCGCCGCCAGATCAACCGCAAGCCGTCTCCGGACCGCCTCGCGTTTCAGATCGCCCGTACGACCATCTCCCCGAACTATCCGGGAGAAGTATTTGAGATCCCAGATCGCGAGGTCTTGGTAGTCTCTGCAGATATACCGTCTCAAGATGGAGAGACAGACGAACAGCGCATAGAGCGTGAGAACGCCAACGCTGCAAGAGCTACACGCCGTCAGCAGGAGTTAGCTGCAGCTGCCCCGGCTGCAGGTCAGCATGCAGGCAACGTCGGACAAGGCGCCGGCAATCAACCAGCAGGCAACATCGGGGCGCAAGCACCCGCACCTCAAGCCGCTCCTCAGAATCGCAATGAGCCTTGTCGAAACCGCCTGCGTGCCAGAGACCTCCTGAGGGACTTTGAGCAAGACGGCCACGAAGTCTACAACTCTCCTCAAGCAAACCTGGGAGCAGCCCTCGCCGTGCTAGGCCAGCTCGAAGACACTCATACAATACGGCACCTTCAAGCTCACATCCGTGTTGCCACCGCCCAGGTTGAAGAAAGGGGCCCAGGGTACAGCAGATCGGCTGCAAGCTCCTACTCCAAGAGTAGGTCGGAGCACCCTCGCCAGCGACGTCGCAGCAATGGTCCCCTTGAGCCCGTGGCCGAAGAGGGAAGAGGTGAAAACGAAGTGGTGCAGCCGGTCAACCCTGCTGCCAACGCTGCCGCTAACGCCGCAGCCAACCCTCCAGCCAACGCCGCCGCTAACGCCGCAGGCAACGTCACCAACAATGCAGCTAATGCTGCCGGCGCCCAGCAAAACGCAGCTGCCAATGCAGGACAGAACGCTAGAGCTCAGCCTCCACCAGTTCAGGCCAACCACGCTAAGAGCAGTCAGCGTCGACGGATACGAGATGAAGTGGAGATAGCACGTCGTGCTAACTACGACCGCGACCACAGGGTCCCTGATCCCCTCAACGCCAATAATCCTATTCAGGCAACAGAACTCCGGCAGATGCACGACCAAGAGCTTCTACGACGTGCCCAGTACGACCAAGATAATGGTCCTCCAGACGACCTCTACATCATTCCAACAGCCTATGCCCCATCAGCCAGTCCTGAAGCAGTCAACAACTTTCCGGCTTTCTCACGACGTCTCAGGACGATCAGATACCCCAAAGACTTCAAACCGGCCATTGAAAAGTACGACGGTCGCTCTGACCCAAGTATTTGGCTCAAGATGTACAGCATCGCGGCACGCGCCTCCGGAGGCAACGAAGACCACATGGCAGGGTACTTCCCCCTTGTGATGAGCAAAGCGCCACTCCTGTGTCTCGACAATCTTCCTGCAGAGTGCATCACCTCATAGGCGACCTTGTCACGGCTCTTCACGACCAACTACCAGGCGACCTATAATCGCCCTAGCAACACACATCACCTCGCAAGAGTGCGGATGAGGCGTGACGAAACTCTTCGGGAGTACACCAACCGCTACTTCGAGAATCGCAACACCCTCGCAGGTGTCAAGGACGAAGACGTCATCGCCTACTACAAGAAGGGAGTCACCAACATCAAGCTGTTTGAAAAGATCCATGAAGCCGACGCCCACACCATCGCCGATCTCATGGCCTATGTCGACAAGCTTGTCGATACTCAAGATGTGGTGATGCATGACTTCAACGGAGAAGACCACGACGACGGTGGGAACAGGTCGCGCAAGCGATCAGGCGACGTCTATGCGACCGAACCACCCAGGCCCTCCACCTTCCTTGAAGGTGACTTCAACATGGTCATGGACGACCAGTGCCAGTTCCACCGCGACGCCAAGCACACCATGAGGGAGTGTGAACAGCTAAAGCGTGCTCTAGGGGTACCCTCGGAGCCCAAGAAGACCAAGAGCGGCAGCAACGATGACCAAAACAGCAGCCGCCGCTACGACAGCCGTAACCGTCGACCTGATCGACGTGATTACCGTGATCGACGACCCTACCGTCGCAACGATGACAGGGACCGCCGTGATTATCGCCGCGACTATCGCCGCGATGACCGCCGCGACGACCAACGCAACGACTACCGTCGCGATGATCGCCATGAAGACAATCGCAACGACCGGCGGGATGATCGTCGCGACGACCGACGTGATGAGCGCCGTGACGACCGGCGGGATGATCGTCGTCAAGACGACCATAACCGCCACGACAAAAACCACAAGGAGCGTTCTCCACCACCACCGCCAAAAGGGGGCAACCCCAATGGTGTGTTCTAGACCGCCAACCGGGAGATCAACTTCATCGTTGGTGGTCGTCAGGCAGCCAAGAGCAACAGAAAGATACGATCAAACGTAAGGGAGATCGGCCAAGTCAATACTGAAACTCCACACTTCAGTCATCTACTGTGACTCGAGTCCTACCTTCTCCTCTCTCATGTCATAAACCCTCCCCCTCGACATGCTTGGGGACTTGGCTAAAGCCAACACAGGGGTCGTAAGATCTGGGGGTTAAGACTTCCTATTCCTCCCCCTCGACATGCTCGGGGGCTTGGCTCATGCCAACCTATGGGTCGTTCGACCTAAGGACCTCCTCCCTCGTGACTACCTACTTTGTGTTATTGCGAGCTCGCTTGGTCGCAAAGGTTGCAAAATCTGAGTCCTAGACTCCCTACCACGCACTGATCACACGTAAGCCTCCCCGCTGAGCTGTGGTGGTTGGTAAGCTAGCCTCTCCGTGAGTAGTGGTTAGCGGTGTATGCTACAAGACACGTCACTTCAAGACTACCAAGTTCGCACAGACACAAACTAAGTACGTCATGCAGGCCACAAAAGAAGATTTTTCAAGTAATATTTTACATGACAGAGAGAAGGAGGGGGTACAGCTCCAAGACTACGACTACTCTTCTCCGTCGTCGCCTTCATAATCAAGGGCGTCCATGACCGCCGTAGTGGCGTCACGCACTTCAAGCTCCAAGGCCTGCAAATCCTTCGTCATGTCAGAGCTCTCCCCGACCTTGACCATGTCCACGTCGGGGTAATGGGACTTCACCCGGACCAACGCCTCCGTGGCCGCCGCCAAGCTCGTCGCCTTCAAGAGGTCGAGCAGCTTCTCGGGTGTGGCTATAAGACGGTCAATAGCAGGCTTGGGAGGCTCCCCCTCGACCTGCGACGCTATGATGTCCATTGCAAAATGGGCAGCATTCTTCAGGTCGTTCAGCTCCACTTCTTGTCCTGCAATGATCACTTGGTCATTCTGCAGCGACTCCAAAGCTACCTCAAGACTGACCTCGAGATCCTTCCAAGCTTGTTTCTCATAAGCCAACTTTTGAGATACAGCGTACTCACTGTCGATTGTCTCCTTCATCACCCGCTTCAGCTCCTGGCCGCCAGCCTCGGCCTCCCGAAGGTTCACCTCCAAGCTTCGAACTCTCTCCTTGGTGTTCTTCAGCTCGTTTTTGAGGTCGTCCTCGCGCCTAAGAAATTTTGCAACACACCAACAACATTCTGAGGTCAGGGCCTCAGTAGTACAAGATATTGACGAAGAGAAACCCGTAAGAAAATCAATTTTACCAGTGTTTGCGACATTAAACTGTGTGTTGGCCTCTCGGGTCTTTCGCTTCTCCTCAGCCAGCTCGTCCTCGAGCTTCTTCTTGTCCGCTGCCGCCGCTTCGCGGACCTGCTTGAGATCCTGCTCAAGATCGACCACCCGTAGCTGCATAGCTGCAGCATTCTTCAAAAGGTCAGCCCTGCCCTTGGCACGGTCAGCCAGCGACTGATTCACAGAAACAAGAAACCAGGTCGTCAAAGACCAGCCTCAAAGCAAATTATCAAAGACAGCATGAGAGAAAAGGCCTACCATAAACGCTTGGTTCAGCGTCAAGATCGCATTACGGACCGCCCTCATGTCCTCGTTGTCGTCAAAGATATCCTCCTGCCAAGGACTACCATTCCAGTCAATCTCCTCACGCATCAACGTCGGCCCTGTTGACGACGAACCCGGTACCTGCACATTGGTTGTTTCTGGATTCTCCTGCGGCTGCTCGATCTGAATCGGGTCCGCAGTTGGGTCCTGAGCCGACGTGCTGGGCACCACGCTGATGGGGTCCATGTCGACGATAGGTGGAGGGGTCGAAGCACCAACGTCGCCCACGGCACCTTGTGTTCCGGTCTCAGCAGCAGGTGGAGGTGTCGCCGTTCCCGCGTCGTCGACCAAAGTCCGAGCCCCAGCCTCATGGTCGGACGACCTTGTTCGTGAAGGTGACCCTTGAGCACCCAAGGCGCTCTGGGGCTGGACGACCGGCCTGCAGATGTCTTCATCAAAAAACAATGCAAAGAACCAATAACAGCCAGCAAATTAATGAACTTCAGCGCTACAACCATACCTAACAGTAGCTGGTGCGCGTAGCTTCGGCCTAAAAGGCCGCACTTTTAACTTCACATGCATCTTTGCCTGCGCACTAGCAGCAGTTTGCTGCGCTTCCCTCGTTCGACGGAGGTCGTCCTCCATTGTCTTCTGCTCCAACTCCCGCTGCATCGTGGCCGCGGGACTCAAAGACCTCCTCGCCGTCCGATCTTCAACAATCGGGGGTTCATCTGTGGCCTCATCCTCATCAGATTCGACCTCCCTGGCCGAAGGTGTAGGAATTACCGGCGTCTCGACCGCCGGTGGAGGGCTCGTCCTCCTCTTCCTCTTCCTCTTCCTCTTCTTCTCCGCCTCGAGTTTGGCGGTCTTTGCCGCCTCGACTTGGGCAGCAGCCTTCGTGGTTGACTGCTTCGCCGTCGCGGCCCTTGTTTTACGCCCAGGCTTTACGGCACTGCTCGCCTCTTCGTGTTTCGCCACATCACCACCGACCTCCGGGTCGGTATCTTCATCAGCTTCCACTGACGAGTCTGATTCATAATTCTCCAGTAGCCCAGCTGCTGGAGGTTGGTACTTGTCCGACCTCAGCTTCCGACGAGGCTCCTCGCCTTTAGGAAGAGGCGTCGGGCACCAAAACTGCATCTCCAGATCCTGCAACAGATAAAGTGCAAAAGGGTAAGATCGGCGTAAACAAAGGAACAGAACAAATGACCTACTAGTCCCAGGACTTACAGGGTCGGCTGGTCGAGTCAAGGAATACGCCTTTGGGCACTTCTTGATTCGCGCATGCCCGGCATAGATTTGTGACACCCTGGCCATCATCTCCTCCTTGGGAACCTTGCGGTTAACCTCGCGAGTAGGGTCTAACTGTCCCTAATACTCGTAAGCCGGATGCACCCGATCCTTGATCGGCTGGATCAGGCGGCGGCAGAACAACCTCGCCACCGAGCCTTCCGTTACGCCCCTCTCCTTGAGGTCGCACACCAGTTCAAGAACTTCTTTGACATCGTCCATTTCGCGTGAAGACAGCTGCATGTCCCACTCTGGTATCTTCACGGGCTTGTGCCCAGTAAGCTTCGGGAGTGCAGGCTGTTGGTCGGCGACGTAGAACCATTCCGACCTCCAGCCAGCAGTGTTGTCTGGCAGGTTCGTATCAATCCATTCTATCTTGAGGCCCGACCTCAAGCAGAACATGACAGCCCCTACAACACCGGCACGCTTGCCGGTGGACTTGACGCAGAAAAGATGTCGCCAGAGAAGGTAGTGGGGTGCTATCCCCAAGAACGCCTCACAGAAGTGGATGAACGTCGAAACTATAGTTATGGAGTTGGGGACGAGATGTACCAGCTCCAGCTTGTAGTAGAAGAGCAGACCTCTGAAGAAGTCACCCGCGGGGATGTTGAACCCGCGTTCGAAGAAGGAGATGAAGACGACCTGCTCCTTGTCGTCCTCCGTCGGAAAGGCCTCGCCCGTAGGCGCCTTCCACTCCACCTCCGCCTTGGGCCGTAGAAGCCCACGGTCCACCAGCGCCTGGATCTTCGCTTCGGTCACCGTCGAGGGTTCCCACACCGTCCGCGGGTCTGGGATTTGACGAGCCGCGACCGCCATTTCCTGTGGTTGAGTGGATCTGGATCTAAAACTCACTAAGGTTTTGATTCACATGCGAAGTGGAGCGCCGTGAAGACGGTGGCGCCGGCACGCGGTCTGCAGCAGATGGCGGCGCACTAAGTATGCTAGGGCAAAGCTCGGCGGTGGAGTGCACGACGGCTAGGGTACGGTGATTTCGGCGGTGATGGCAAAAGGAGGAAGAAGATGAAGGGGGCGGTCAACGCTGGTCCCCGCTGCTGTATTTATAAGGGTCCCACCAGGTCCGCCAGTTGCGGCTCCTTCCACAGTAAGGAGCCCGCCCTAACGGCTCGGTGCCGATAATTGCGCGAGACGATCTCGCCGGATTTCGCGCCAATGGATATTTCCTTAACGGATAGTCTAGCGACCTACAACCTGAGTTTAGGTCGTGAATACAACATCGTTATCAGGTCGTCCTGACAACACATTTCGATCCTCATCAGGTCGACAAGCCCCCAAATTGCGTCACTTTAGGTCTTTGACGAATAATTTTGTCAAAACGACCATTACAAGACAGAAGAGAGCAAGCATTACACGGGAACTTCGAAGGTACACAAGTTGCCTGCGACCTTATTGGATCCAGAACCCGTCACAAAATTACAAACGTACTCGAAGACCTGATCTACCTAGAGCAATCCTTGAGGTGTACCCAGCTACAGCTGGGCACATCGCAAGAATTCTTCTAGCCTCAGGACCTCGATGGTGGCCTTGCGGTGGACAGCCAGACGACACCACACGTCGCAGGGCATGCTCTGTGCCGGACTATGGAATGCAGACACGAGCTTGCTCTTCGACGCGGGCCGCAAGCCTCCGACGAGCATCTCATGCTCACCAAAGACTTCCAGCTGCACCTCGAGCCTCTACAACATCACCTCCAAACTCTCCTTGATTCCTTGCTGAGGCACGGTACAAAGAGTGGGTGTGCTGCCTACAATTCGCAAGAGTTCTTCTAGTTCCAAGCTTCTACAAACACAAACTCCTACAATCTGGTGGACGGACACATGCCCATGGCATAGCCTCAAAACTACTCTGCGGCTTCATAGCTCAACAATGCTCGGTGCTTGCCTCCTTCAGTTTCACGGTGCTATTTATAGCCAAAGCCGGACCTCGGGCAGCTGGCGAAGTAATGACACTGTCCCCACGTGATCCAGAGAGCCTGCAGCTATGTACGTGATTAAAGGCAATGACTTTACCCTGTCTCGCGACGTCTTTGTCGCTAGTGCATCAATGATGCCTGAGCCCGCCGCAGAATCACATGGCTACAGTGCACTTCTTGATTCGTGGGCAGTTTGTCATTTTCTGGGTGGCAAGGGAATCTCCGACCACTGTTGACCCGTGACCCTGTAGTCTACAATAAACGACAAGCCTGACTCTGCGTCAGAGGGCTCTGCACCTCGGTACACCTACAGACGACGACAAAGATTACACACACCCCTTTCAACTCGACGTCTTCATCGCACCCGCTAGGCTCTGCGTCCTGATGCACCCGCTATGGCTCTGCATGTAAACGGACCTATTCCAATCAGCCTATATTTCTGTTTCCAGAGCAGAATGGTCGTAGGTTCGATTGAAGACCTTCCGGGGTAGGTGTGCGTCGCTGCTCTGCCAGATCTGTCTGGGCGCCTAGAGATTAGAAGCTTCACGTCTACGATTTCGTCGGGCCCCTGTGGTCGGTGTGCCTATCGCTGAGGTTATCAATACCTTAGTACCATGGCCCTGGTGGATGGCTAGCAGCTATGTTGGTCGTCTGGGCACCAACATGGCCTTCCTGAGGTCGGCATGCCTTAATACCTAGGTCTTGCAATACCTCGGTATGTCTACGGCTCTGCCAACCTAGTTGGGCACCCCAGATGCGTGATCTTCCGAGGTCGGTGTGCTCTTGTAGCCCTGCCAGCCTGTTCTGGACACCCAGGATTTTACGTTGGGATGAAGGCCTCCCTGTGGGGTGCGCGCCTAATGGCCCTGCCAAGTATCTCCGGGTACTTGGGCGCTTTTTGATTTGAGACCTTCTTGAGGTCGGCATGCCTCGGGTGGCTCTGCCAGACTCTTTGCAGCTATGCAGGATATCTGGGTGTCTCTACACTCCATTCGTTAAAGATTTACATATTTTCTACAACCTCGTCGGCAACGGCTCCGGATATCATGACTTCAAGCTCCGACATCATCAACGACCTCTTCATGCGCCTTTCAAGATTCTACCGAGTATCCTCGGATACTGGACATTGTTGATTTGAGGCCTCTTTGAGGTCGGCACGCCTACAAGGCCTCCTTGAGGTCGGCCCTGCCAGACTCCTTGCAGCCATGCTAGGAGATCTGGGTGTCTCTACACTTCGTTTGATCAAGACTATGACTCAGTTTTCTTCTCTTTTTTGAGCATCAAACCATCCATGCTGCCTGCTTCAATGCTCGGGGACTACTCTACGAGAGCGTCTTCGACGCCCTCTTGTTTTCTTCGTCGTACCGACCTGTTGGGAAATCTGTTTCTCACCACGTCGTTACTAGACCTACTTTTTTCTTCTCTTTCTTTTTTGGATCATCATATCGGCCATCCTGCCCGCCACGATGCTCGGATACTACTCTATGAGTGCATCCTTGATGCCCTCTGAATTTTTTCATCGTCGTTTCGATCTATTGGAAGCCTGCTTCCTATAGGTCGTCACTCGACCTTTCTTCGTTCGGCAAAAACTATAAACAGGTCGGCTGTAAAGTTGATTTGTTCTTTTCTTTTTGACCGACGTGCATGCTATTCGACCTGTCGATAGCTCTACGACTTCGTCATAACCTTTCTAAGGTCGCTGCGCCTACACCTCGCTCGGAGCTTGTGAGACATGGGTACCCCTGGGTCCCCACCGACCAGGCTCACGGCCGTTCCCGACAAGTGGGTCCGGCCTATCAGAAGACCCGCCGACCTGTTAGTTGGCCAACCGACCTAGTTGGTGGCCCACACGACCTCCTGAAGACCTTCCAGAAGATTCCCCAGACGACCTTATCCGGAACGACTTCAAGACTTGACGTGCAAGACAAGACATCGGTGGATTCCGACCAAAGCAGATCGACGGATATGGCAAGTGTTGTAAACAGCTAGACTTAGGTCTCCTGGTCGTAACCGACCAGGAATCTGGGAACCGACCTTGTCCGCTGGCCAATATAAGGCGGGCAGGGCGACCCTTGTACGATCGCGCAATCCCCAAGCAATCTACACCAACAACTGGACGTAGGGTTTTACTCTCCGGAGGCCCGAACCAGTATAAACTCGCCGTGTTCTCTGTGTTCCGTGCGCTCGTGCGCAACCTTCGAGTTCTTAGCCTTAGATTCCGCCCCGCCGAACAACTAAACCACCGGGATTAACACCTCTGTGGGAAGCGAACAAAGCGAAATCAAATTGAAAAATAATGAATATGTTACATACATTTGAAACTAGAGAAATTAGAAGAAACATTATTGCAAAGCTAAATGATGGTGATTAACTTAAATAATTAGTTATTGCCTAAATAATTGATGGTTTACTAAGTGGTAATTCTGAATTTATGGATCATTAGGGGGGGCATGACCCCCCTTGGCTCCACGCTAATAAAGGAATTGGCAAATATTGTGCACCACCAATTCTATGTGAAGATGTGATATTATCTTTTTTCCCTGTTGAAGAATGGAAGGTGGAATGGAAGAATGAACATATTTATACTCTGTAGGAAGTGGCACCTTCAAGACCTTTGGGGTGACAGTTCCCCATTTGGTAGCTACCCACTAACTACAGTAATTGATCACTAATTATGTGTTTCCACAACATTTCCATGTGATTTTGTGTGCATATATAGTAAAAGATCTCTACTCGAAAAAGGAAGAGAAACTCTGAAACACGGGTTCGAGCTGACCCGCAATATCTTTCTTGGAAAATAATGAGACAAAAGAACTAATTCAATAATGAGACAAAAGAACTAATTCAATTCTTCTTCTCGTCCATTCTTGGATCATTGAGTTGCAAAATCAAACAACAGCGAGGTATATATTCCGCTACCATGCTCATTATTGTGTGCATCCCTAACCGTCGTCCCATGCAGAATTTCGTCCTCGTTAATTGAAAGTCTTGTACATGTAGTTTTTTTTCTCCGATACGCAGTATGTGTTTGACAACGCTATGGCGATGGAATTAACCGATAATATCGCTTACTGATTCAAAGGCTACAGTACTAAAAATCAGCTCTGACCGGCTGTCCGTCCGGAGATGCCTCCATTATTTCAAGGAATACCGTACCGTCATGTGTGTGCTTTTGTGTGTGCAAGCTCTCCTTGTTTCCCAAGCATAATTTTCAACGTGGCCACGAAAAAATAATGGATGATCGATCTCTCTGAGGTCTGAGCACATTCGCTCGTCGTCGCACTACTCCTACGGAGAGATGCGTGCGCTGTTTTCGTTGACTTCCCTGGGCACGCCACGCATGACGATTGGCGCAATGCAAGATGCCAGCACGGACTTCATCATCTCCCCTCGGCCTCGAGATCTCTAACGGCCGAGTCGACGAATGGCCGGATCCATCCGACGACTTGCGTGCAAATATGCAATAATGTCAACGCACGCCCATTGTGCAGCTCCCCACACACACCACTTTGTGTGTACTTGTGCATGTACCGGCACAAGGTCAACTGGTGCATGCCTACTACGTGTAGTTGGCGTAAAGGAGACGACGCCGGCCAGTGGATGTAATTAAGCACTTTTAATTTACTGGTAAGTAGACGTGGTAATGGATTTTGAAAAATCCAAATCCAATTGGATTTTTTCCTTTTGGACTTCGTTGGACTGGATTACTTTAGATGTGGATGTCCACATGCTAAATTAAATTGGATGTCCAATCAGTATTGGATGTCCAAGCAGGAGCTTTTAATTCTAATGTCCGGCTCTGGACGTGGGTCCCGCATATAGATTTGGCTTCACCGATTTGCACGAAGTAGCGGACTGTCATATTAAGGTATCTCACCAAATTTTGGTCAAATCCGCTAAAATTTTATAGTGTGAACGCGAGATTTTAATTCTAGGGTCCGGCCCTGGATGTGGGTCCCACATATAGATTTGGCTTCACCGATTTGCATTGAGTAGCGGACTGTTATATTAAGGCATCTCACCAAATTTCGGTCAAATCCGCTAAAATTTTATAGTGTGAACGCGAGCTTTTAATTCTAGGGTCCGGCTCTGGACGTGGGTCCCACATATAGATCTGGCTTCAACGATTTGCACTGAGCAGCGGACTGTCATGTTAAGGCATCTCACCAAATTTTGGTCAAATCCGCTAAAATTTTATAGTGTGAACGCGAGCTTTTAATTCTAGGGTCCGGCTCTGGACATATGTCCCACATATAGATTTATCTGAGTAGTCAACCTGGTGGTGGTTGGATTATATTGTTGGATATTGGATTTTGAGTGAGTGAATTTGATTGGATTGGATGTGAGCTTTATAATTTAGGGTCTTACTGGCTTTTTCTTCTTTGGATTATGGATGTTGATCCATTCCCACGTATACTGGTAAGACTAGAATATATACTTTCATATTGCAACGATCAAACTCAAGTATGTAGTCGCCTCAACCACACTACTTCGGCCAAAAAAAAATGAAGAGTCGACCATACCGGTTAGCTAACACTTAAGTACTTAACGATCGAGTTAGCAAATGTACGAGACAATCAGCAACTCGCACACATGACACATCCCTCTCTGATCAATGGCATGCATGCGTGTTTTATGTCACGTATGTATGGATTATTGTTATCCCAAGCCGGCAAAGAGAAACAAAAAAAAAAGCATTGACCTTTTAAACTAATTAGCTTAACTTTGCCATGAACAACAATATATTAATTAAAAAATGGAAGGGGAGAGGGAGAGGACTCCGGAATGATCGGAAGCGAGGTCCCTTCTGAGCGGATTGATCTCACCTGGTTTTGAATTCGGCCCATAGCAAAATAATCGCTCGATTCAAACTTGGTTATGGCTCGAGACTCGGATCTGTTCTCCACCTCTTGAGGTCGGGAACGGAAACAACCAGATCAAGTGAATCCTTTGGGTTCACTCATTCTTGATCCAGAATAGCTCATGGACATATTTCAATCGGCAACAAACAAATCAGGCTTTATTGTAAATTGTGACCTTCCCGTACGTGGCGCTAAGTATTAAAGCTAGTGACTTGTGAATTGCATGCGCATGAATCCGCACAAGGTTAACTGGTGCCTACTCGTGTAGTTGGCGTAAAGGGAGACGACGACGCTGGCCAGTGGATGTAAGAAACATGAACTTTGTACTGGTAATAATAGAATATATACTTTCATACTGCAACGATCAAAGTCAAGTAGTCAACCACACCACTTTGGCCAAAAACAAAAAAAAGGTCAACCGTACCATACCGGTTATTAGCTGACACTTAACGATCGACTCTCGATCGCCAAACGAGAAAAGCATCAACTCGCACACATCCCTCTCTGATCATCAACGGGATGCATATATGTTTTATGTCACGTATGGATTATTATTATTCATCCCAAGCCGGCAAAAAAGCAAAAAAAAAAAAAAAACAGAGAGCTTTTTTTTTGAGAGAACAGGAGGGGGTTCCCCCCTACTGGATATATATTAAAAGGCAAAGGAGTTACAAAACCCTAAGGGGCAAGAAAAAGAAAACAAGAAAAAGCTACAAGATTGACTGAAGCCAAATACTAATCTCTGGGAAGTACTTAGACTTGGCCTTGTGAAGAACGTCTGTGAATTCATTGATGAAAAAAGCTTTGCAACCTTGAACAGAGGGAGGTTTGTTCTCAAAGATTAAATTATTTCTTGAAATCCACAAACTCCAGGCCATGATAATTATTATCTCCATGAAGAAAGCTTTGCTAATTTGCATTTTGAATAAATCCAGGTTTTGATAACCAGTTAGAGAATCATCCACTTGGATACTAATGGAGCTCCAGCACTGCTTTGAGAAGGGGCAAAAAAGAAACAAGTGCAAAACAGATTCTTCTACACCAAGCTGGCAAAGGACGCAGTTATAACAAGGAAGTTCCTTTGATTTTCTTTTGAGGAGTTCTCTGGTGCTTATCCTATCTTTTAGGAGTTAAAACAGAGAGCATTGACCTTTTAAACTACTATCTCCGTTTTAAATTATAATTTTTTTCACATTTTGACCCAAAGTTTGTATGTCCGTCTTGTTCAAAAAAATTGTACAAATGTAATCAAATTTAAATTATTTTAAACAATTTTATCAATAAAACAAGACACAACTATATATATGATATTTTGCATAAATTTTCAAATAAGATGAATTTAGAGTTGAAAATATCGAACGAATTATAATTTGAAATTGAGGTAGTACTGTAGTAGTGCTTAGCTTTGCCATGAACAACATATATTAATTAAAAAATGGAGGGGGCGAGCGCACGCTCTACCCGAGGTCTGAATGTGTTCCCCACCCCTTGAGATCAATAACGGAAAACAACGGCATCAAGTGTGAGCCCCTCGAATTCACTCATTCCCAAAACGAAGGATGTCTTATTATTCTGACTTGTGAATTTGTGATCTTCCCCTGGCTCAAGTACTATTACCGCGAACACGATAGATGATGACCTTAGGCCACATAGTACATACAATGGTTGCTAAACTTGTGCTCCAAAACGTTCCCGCGGTAGAGGGGTAACCATGCATGCTTGCATCTCGACCCTGTTCCGTTATACTTCCTCCGTCTCTTATTAAGTGTCGTTTTAAATTTTTATGCCACAAATTTGATCGTATTTGCAGGGCCGTCCCACAAGTTTCATGGGTCCTTGGGCTAGTAAGACACTAAGGTCTAACAATCTAATATTTTAATATAATGATTACATTATATAATACTATTGATAAGAGATAACTTGTAACATATGTTTAATTTTTCTTGTAACAGTAACAGTACATCAAAGAAGATAAAAATGACAAAATAATTATGATAGTTACCTCAAATAAAAGCATGATCGATCTGTACACTAGTACTAAAGTCAGCAATCGAATCCATACGGACCATACCTTTGCCTTGGATAATTAGAGGAGGTCGTCCTCGTCGTCTGCGATCGAGAAACAATTAAACTAATGATCACCTCCTGAGTCCTGACCTCGACCTCAAATGATCCCAATTCTCAAATCCGAATCAGCAAACTTGATGCCTTGATAGCCTTCTGCTTGAACGGCGGTACAATCCGAACAGAGAGGGAGACTGGGAGACGGCCAGACGGGAGACAAACCGGTGTCGAGTCGTCGAGGATACCCTAGTCGCCGGCTCCGCGGCTCGCTTCTTGCCCTCGGGGCCTCGCCGCCTCGGCACTCCTCGTCTTTCTCGATCTCGTCTGTGTCCGTCGTGCGTGCCTGGCAATTGGCGAATACGATACATCTCTGCCTGGCGGCTGTACGGTCGGTGGACGGTAGTATACTGGTGCAGGAAATATCTATACCCCCGTGGGCCCCCAGCCTCATGGGGCCCATGGGCAGCGCCCACCTTGCCCTCCCCCAGGGACGGCCCTGCGTATTTGTAGAAAATATGTACAATATTTTTATTTTAAAATAAATTTGTTAAAAAAATAGATTCAAATATTTATCTAATAATATTAATTTTGTACCATAAATATTTATATATTTATGTCTATATTTATTCAAAGTTGATTATTGAGAAGCGAAAATAACACTTGACGGGAGGGAGTACGTGCATCGCAAAATGCCGCTAGCCTTTTTGGCCCGTGTGCGGCTTCCGATGCATGCTCTCGATTGCCGTGTGGGCAAGGGCGACGTCCAAACGAAGGCAATGCTTGGTGTTGGTTGAGTATAGTTACGTTGATCCAGCGATCGAGCACCATCAACTTGCAATTATATTGTTGTTTGTAAGGTAATCTCGGTGCAGTGGCGGAGCTAGAAAAAAAATTAGCTGGGGCGACACCTAATGACAGACCAAATCAAAATGAAACACACACCAATTCACACATCTATATGCTGCAGTTGCACAAATTTTAGCGAAAATTTTCAAAATGTAATCTTAAATTTGAAGAACAAATACACAAATTAGCAAGTACTAAGGTCCTATGAGTCATGACGCCATCTAGAAATACTACTGAAGCTTAAAAATATCGTCAGAGAAGAAAGAACATAGTCGAGTTAGGACAGATTAACTGGAGCGGCTGCACAGCTGGCCCTAATGTGGCTACCAACTATCTCGGTGCATGCGAAAAGGTGCATGCGGTAGCGTATACCTGACCTGCTGATAAGTGCTAAGTCCACCACCTGACAAAGGATGCTTATGCAATGCATATGGCCAACGAGAAGAGGTCAAATAGTAATCCATTCGATTTTCTCTCTCTCTGTTAATACACGTGTCACGATTATAAGGGTACGTTTGGCAGGATTCTGATTGTGGTTACGACAGCTCCGGCTGTGGCTGTGCTGATGGAGTGGATTCTCTGGTGAATCTGAAACTGTTTTGGAAAATCGTTTAGCAAAACAGGTTCTCCTGACTGTGTAAAAGGTGAAATGCCCATAATACCCTGCCTTTCTTTTTTATTTCCTTATTTATTTCCTTTCACTTTTTCCTTCTCATTTATTATTATTTATTTACTTTCTCCCTCCCTTATCTACCACCGCAGACAGCACCGCTTCCCTCCTCCCTCGCATCGCATCGCTCCCGTCGCCCACGGCCCACCCCCGCCGCATCTCTCCCGTCATCGGCGTGCTCCCCAGCGGCCAGCGCTGCCGGCAACCTCCCCGCTCCTTTTCCCCATGCCGCCGTCGCCTAGCTCCACCACCTCCACGCGCATCTGTCGCCGGCGCCCCCAACACCTCCACGCCTCTCTCTCTCTCTCTCGATCTCTCGATCTCCATGCCCGGCGCCTGCTCTTGCCCGCCACGCCCGCCATGGGAGCCCCACTGGCCTCCTCTGCCCCGCCTGTAGCTCGTCCCACCGGCCTCCTCCGGCCCTGTCTCCTCTGCCTCTCAGTCCCCGTCGCCGGCCACCTCCGGCCGCGAGCTCTGCGCCCGCTGGCCTCCTCCGGCCCTCCTCCTCCCCGCACCCAAGTCGCCAGCTTCCTCCGTCCCGCTTGTAGCTCGCCCCGCCGGCCTCCTCCACCCCCGTCTCCTCTGCCTCTCAGTCCCCGTCACCGGCCACCTCCGACCGCGAGCTCCGTGCCCGCTGGCCTCCTCCGGCCCTCCTCCTCCCCGCGCCCAAGCCGCCGGCCATCCACCTCTCCCCTGCGCCCGAGTCACCGTCCGTCGGCGCTCGAACGCCGAACACCGGCGCTCGCCCTCGCATGCGCCCTCCCTCGCCGGACCTGGCCTCCGCCTTTGCCAGCACCTCCAGCCCCTCCGTCTCCACTCGCCCGCCGCCGTCGGTCGGCCCGCAGTCGTCGAGCTCCGCTTGTGCCAGCTCCACGGATGCGGCAAGGAGTAGGCAGTGGCAATTTTGTGGTTATTTCCGTGAAGTTGAGGGGCATTTTGGTAATGTTGTGGATGGAGCGGGAGGGGGGAGCTACGTTTTCCGGCTCCGCCTGGCGCAAAATGCTCCAGAGAGCGAAAAAACTGGCAGCTCCCGTGGAGAATCTGTTTTTTCCAAAACCTTTGGCAGGGCTCCGTGAAAAACGGCTCCCGGAGCCGCTGGAGAATCCCTGCCAAACGCACCTTAAATTCACAATTGATTGTATTTGGTAGTAGTCGTAACGCAGCAACTAACTTGATGCTAGCTAGAGCTGGTGGAGTATGGGTTTCTCTCTTACTCCTATATATGTACCATAGCTCTCCGTTGTCAGAATGAAGATAGACTGATGAGAGAATTGCATAACATACTTTTATCAACCTTTTTTTTGAAATTAACTTTTATCAACTTTTATCAAACACTCTTCTCCACTCTCTTTCAGGCCAGCCATATACTCTGTCTTACACCTTACTGACTCTATTGTCAAATACGTTACCGTGACATGGACTGTACATGTGCAATTTTTGAATGTGTTGAAATAAATCAAGTAGTCTGTAAGTTGTTAGACTAATCCGCATCGACATGATAAAATTGTTGTATGGTGGATGCATTTACTCTTTCTCCCCATGATCCGGTGAGGAGAGAGCATTCATGGCCATGGCTGAGAGCGTAGAGCAGAAGTAGGTCTCGTCAACATCAGGTTGATTCAATGGCCTTGACTGCTTCGTACGAATGGAGCCGTTCAACACAAGAGGCTCGCTCAAACTGTTTCTGATCTGAAAAAACGCAGGTCCTGGACCGGACCATAGACGACCCAGCCCAACCAAACCGTGCCTGACCAGTCTGCATGGCCTTGCTTGCCCTCGTCAACATGACTCTCTCTCTCTCCCTCCCTCCCTCCCAGGCCTATATAAGCGCACACCCCTCCCTCGAGCTACCACAACCAAGAACAGGCAGCGTTTGATCATCAGAGACTGTAATAACAAGCAGCAACAAGTTGTTGACAAGCAAGTGTGTGCAAGCTCATCGTGGACACAGTGTGCACACTGCACAGACGACGACGGTCGCCATGGAAGGACTTCTCCAGTCGTCGCAACTCGGCGCCGGCGCCGCGCCGTTCCCGGCGACGCGCCCGCGCCTCGGGAGGAAGCAGAACCGGCTGCCGTGCACCCGGTCGAGCGTGCGCGGCGGCGTCCGTCAGCTGGCGGTCAGCATCGACGACCTCAGGCTCGCCCGGGATGCGGTCGTAGCCTCCGACGACCACGCCGTCTTGAACGGGCGCGCGCCCGCCGGCAACGGCAAGGCGGCCGAGAAGCTCCGCGCGGTGGCCGAGGCGGCGGCGGACCGCGCCGAGATGCACGACATCATCGGCAGGCAGCGGGACAACTGGAACCACCTGCTGCTCCACTCCACCAACTCCCTCACGCTGGCTGCCTCCGTCATGGCCGCGCTCGCGCCCGCCGCGCCCGGGACCGTGGGCGCGCTCAAGGCCTCCGCTGGAGTCCTCCTCGCCACCGCCGCCGTCACCATGGCCGCCGTCAACAAGATCCAGCCGTCGCAGCTCGCCGAGGAGCAGCGCAACGCCACGCGCCTCTGGAGGCAGCTCGAGCGCGACGTCCGCGCGACCCTCGACGGCCACAACCACAGGACGGCGGCGGCAGAGCCGCTCATCTCCGAGGACGACGTGGAAGACGCCGTGGACAGGGTGCTCGCGCTCGACGCGGCGTACCCGCTGCCGCTGCTCCCCGGCATGCTCGAGAAGTTCCCCAAGACCCTCGAGCCCACCCGGTGGTGGCCGAAGCGGCAGCTCAAGAACAAGGGCGGCGCCATTAATGGCGTCCGGCGAGCCGTCACGGCCGGCAACGGCTGGACGCAGGACCTGGAAGACGAGATGCGCGGCATCGTACGGGTGATCAGGGCCAAGGACGAGCAGGAGTTCGTGACGGCCGGCAACCGTGTGCTCGCCGCCAACCGGGTCCTCGCCGTCGCCGGCCCGGCGCTCGCTGGCGCGGGCGCGGCCGCCGCGGCCTTCGCAGCATGCGCCGTCGGCGGCGAGGCCGGTTCGTGGGCCTCTGGCGCGGCCGTCGTCTTCGGCGCGCTGGCGGCGGCGGCGAACACGGTGGAGCACGGCGGGCAGCTGGGCATGCTGTTCGAGCTGTGCCGCAACGTGTCCGGGTCCTACCGCAAGGTCCAGGAGGACATCGAGGCGTGCCTGGACGAGGCCGACGTCGAGAGGAGGGAGAACGGCGAGGTGTTCGAGGCGAAGGTGGCGCTGCTGCTCGGCCGGAGGACGTCGGACCTCAGGCAGTTCAGGGAGATGGCGTCGTCGTCGTTCAAGGACGAGGACATGAAGAATTTCGCCGGGAAACTGTTACTCTGAGTTTCTGACCAAATCTGGCTGTAGACAGTGCAGTGCTCAAGTAGTATAGTATACTGATCTCGTTTCGTAGATGTAAATATGACAAAATTCATTGGTTATTTAACAACAATGTATAGAAGAAAATTTTAGCCTATAAGTAGTGTTTCTACAAATCATTCGACATGAGTCTCTGCTGATTCCTAAAATTCCTCATCAGCTATCGTTTACAAGTGTGGCAGTAAATAGACGAACAGCGAAGTTTTTTTTAGATTAAGGAAATACCCGGTCTCGATCATTCACATGTGAATGTCTAGGAGCATAAAGAACAAATCTAGCCAAATAGCCAGATTGATACATGAGCACTTAGACTCCAAATCTCTACACAGAGACACTCCAAAAGCTAAGGAAGAAAACAAAACACTATGCAAGAAAATAGAGACGCGACTAAGCTTCGATCTTCTTTCATGTCTTTGCTTCAAACTTGAATTGTCCTCACGCAGCAATAGCCATCCACATCTCTTGTCTACTTAGAAACATTTGATGATGATAGAAACCATAAGTTACGGGCCTGATTGGTTGGGCACCAAATGTGCCAAACCAAAATTTTGGTCATTTTAAGTTTTGGTCACCAATTCAAAATCTTAATCAATTTCAACAATCTAAATGAATGGGTAGCTAAAAAGATTCATCTTGTCCACCTTAGTTCATTTGAATTGCCAAAATTGGTCAAAATTTTGAATTGGTAGTCAAAATTTAAAATAGCCAAAATTTTGATTTGGCACATTTGGTACCCAACCAATCAGGCCCTACATACCAAAATTTACTATGATTTGATCAATAGCATATAAGGCTGAAGTTTATTGTATTACATATAGTTTGGCTTGTGCTTAATTATTCAGAGATGAGTTAAGATGTGAATATTTTAGGGTTATTTGTGGTTGTTGTGCTACATAATACAGTTTGGCATGTCGTTTAGAGATGCTGAGGCAAATCTTTGGTGGCATGGAAATAATTCGGTCTTATACATGACTAATCTGAGAAGACATGATCGGACCATCCTAATTACGAATTCAGCCCACTTGCTTGTGTTTGTTTATAGGATTGGTTGATCAAGCCTAGATTAATTCATGCCGCATATAGATCAAACCTAGATTGCTTGCTAAAATGAAACACCAAGATGTAAATATCGACTGAAGAGTGGTGTAATACAGACCCACAAACTCTCAAATTGCAAAATCTGGACACATTCAACTCGTCTCAAGTTTTCAAGAACTCCCAAACCTGTCCAAATCAGCATGGCTGCCTATGTGGCCTTATATGCAGCCGTGGTGCCCATGTGGCTCAATGACGCACCTTTGAAAATTCTTGAGAAGTTTTTTGTGAACAAATATTAGGACGCAAGGAACTCAAATGGAATTTCTAAACCTCAATAAAAACTCTAAGAATCTTCAAACAAATGAATGATATAACAGAATTTTTTAAGGGGCTACAAATATCAAATTAACAATAATATATATATTGAGTAATATGGTATTTCTCTTCTTTTTAAAGCTTTGTTAGAGCATCTCCAACAGTCTCCCATTTTTGGGTTGGCAATTTGGGCTATTTGCAAGCTCCCAAATCAATATGGGTAGTGGAAAAAAAAGACTTCTCCAATAGTCTCCTATTTTTGGGTTTGCAAACAAAAATTTGGGCCCATCTAGGAGACCGGTAGTTGGATCCTGGCGCGTCATCGCGAGTGCTGCCGCGACTTCCACTTCGCCGCGCGATCGAGTTCCATCGCGGCGCCGAGAGGAGAACCGCGCCGTCGTCGACACGAGGTCTTCCCTGCCGGCGCTCACCTCCCGCCTGTCATCATCTCCCTCCCCCCAACTCACCTTCTGATGAACAGGAAGAACCCTAGCAATGTACTGATGATCAGGAAGAACCCTAGCGATGTAGGAACCGGAAGAACCCTAGCAATCATACTCCCACCATTGATAAACCCTAGCGATCTACTGAGGAACAGGAAGAACCGATCGAGGAAGAGGAAGTTTACCTGAAACCCTAGCAAGGGGATGGATCGCGCGAGCCTGCAGGCATGAGGTTTGTCGAGGGCTCGGCGATGGCTTCTCCACCCTATCTCGCACGCGGCCTGGGACGAGGATACGCGCGCACGGCGACGACGTCTTGTCCCGCGCGGTGGGTCGCTGGAGCGCGCGAGGGATTTTTCTCCGCGCGGGAAGTACCGAACCGGGCCTCGGAGACGAGTTTGAGAGAGTTGGATGACCACCCAAAATTGGGCTGCGCCGGGCTCCCTCCCCCACCCTCCCAAAAATGCAAAGGTAAAATGGGAGATTGTTGGAGAGGTGTTTTTCTACTCTCTCCCAAAAAAACAAAAATGCAAAGGTCAAATAGGACACTGTTGGAGATGCTCTTAATGTACTTGAAGTACCGGTGGCACTTGCAGGTACTTTCCTTTCTTATCCTTCTTACCAAAAAAATTCAAAACATTGACACATAATTAAAGAGTATCATAGTAATTTCTCACTATTTTATTATATTTCCTAATACTTCCCTTTAGGTACTTCTTGGTACTTCCACCACTTTTCATATCCTAAATCAATATCTATATGCAAACATACAGTATTGCAATCCAAATTTAATTGTTTCCCACGTAAGCAATGAGTCAGGCAAACTGTTGGTGGCATGGAACGGAAGGAACTCGTCCTTGCACAGTTTGTACTACATTATTAATCTGAGAGGACATGATTGGATGATCCTAATCACGAATATTAATTTTGTCCACTGGTTTTGGTTTGTGTATAGAAATTGGTTGATGTGTCATTCATTTACCCCTAGTATATAAAAATAAGTAGCGACACCAAAAATCATAAGATAGTTCCGCATGCATGTGGTTGACCAATCATTCTAAGGGAACTCTGAAACCAAACACCAAATTTAGATGTGAATATTTGATTGGATAACATTAAAAAGTGTACCATCATGCATGCAAGCCTGTTGATAGTACTAGTAGAGATGAATGCATCCATGCTGTGTATGAGTAAAAAAATCAAAATAATTATGGAAAGGACAAAGCCTTCTTGTTTAGCTAAATAGATTGATCAATGATCATCATGTACTCCTAGCTAGTAGATAGAGATGTCTCGCAAAAAAAAAAAAAGAGTTAAAGATCATGTACATGTGCTGTATCCAAACACATATGCTGTACATAATAATACAGATTTCTTATGCCATGCCGTGCCAAATACATTTCCATGATATGAGGGATTTGCGTAAAATTCTTATTTTGAACGGTATGTTGTTTGATCTATTTTTTGGACGGACTCGTCAATTTCATGATTTAGACCAAAGACCCGGCCAAATCTTTGGCCACCAAACGCATGACAAAGACTGGTCTTGTCCGTTACACCTTGAACAGTTTTATAGCAAGGCTAACGTACCACAGATTTCGTTTCCACAAAAATAGAGAGAGGCAAGTACATGCCACACACATTTTGCATGTTCCAAAACCTTTTCTTTTCTTGTTGTCAGCATCGTAATTTCGTTTCACTCTCCCACAAAACCCTAGTTTATGTTGTGAATGCGGTAGCGGCCATACTCTCAAACCATTCAAATTTTAAACGATCCATAACCCATTCACCTTTGACATCTTCTATTTTTCTTTCAGTGGTTTTTGTGTGACATACACATAGGAAACAAATAAATGCAGCCCAGCTTGGTTTCCGTTGATAGGCCTTTTTGTTAGCTTACGGGCCAAGACCAGCCGCCCAGTTGCAGCATCTTTTGAGAGAACTACGGCCCAACCCGGAGGATTGCACACGCAATTAGACAATTTCTAAACATCATCTACCGAGTGATTTTATTTCCAATCCTAAAAAAAAAGTGATTTTATTTCCAGTTTTCGTGAGTACCGTTATCAATCACTTATTAGGTACGTTTTGGGCTTGTTTAAATTTTTGTATCGGCCCAGTAACGAACTTCTCTCTCTTCCGGCGTCTGCTTGAGCTCCTTCCTGCAGGTGGGCATTACCATCACCCACCCGAGAAATTTGGAAATTGTGAATGCGGTATGTTGTTTGATTGATTTTTTGGATGGACTCATCAATTTCATGATTTGGACCAAAGACCCGGCCAAATTTCTGGCCACCAAACGCATAACAAAGACTGGGCTTGTCCGTTAGATAGACCTTGACCAGTTTTATAGCAAAGCTAACGTACCGCACATTTCGTTTCCAAAAACAAAAAAGAGGCTAGTAGATGCCACACATTTTACATGTTCCAAAGGTTTTTGTCTTCATGTCATCAGCATCATAATTTCGTTTCACTCTCCCACAAAACTCTAGTTTAAGTTTTCTTTTTTTGAACGGAAAAACCTAGTTTAAGTTGTGAATGCGGTATCGGCCATAATCTCGAACCATTCAAATTCTAAACGCTCCATAACCACTCACCCATTAACATCTTCTATTTTTCTTCTTTCATTGAAGACAAATCCAGCCCAACTTTCATTAGATTTCGTCCACGGATTTGTGTGTGTCTTCTGTCTCTCTCTCTCTGAGGAGGAGGAGGATATCACGGGGGCTCCTATATGTCGAACGGAAGTTCGATAGGCATCGAACCTTCCAGTCCAACAACGGCCTATCCTCCATCTTCTTCTTCCCCTGGCCACCTCCCACCTCCGCCGCCTCCTCCACCAACCCGGCCGGCGGCTGCCGCGCCGCCCGCCCGCCGTCCACCACCGCCCTCCACCCCGCCCTTCCTAACCCGACTACTTCTCGCGCCCCCGCCGCCGGTCACCGGCCCACCGGCCATCCTACCTTGCCCGGCCGGCGGCGCTCTCGCGCTGCCTCACCCTCCGCCGTCGGCCGCACCGCCACGACCGTCGGGCCTCCGGCGCACCCACCCCCGACCATTTTCTAGGTCCGCCGGACGAGGAGAGCACCCTGGAAACCCGGACCCCGAACCCCCGAAACCCTAACCCTAAGTGTCGCCGCCTCCACCACCACCCCGCCCGGCGGCCGGCCGCTCTCCCCCACCTCCCACCCCTTCTTGGCTCTCACCTGCGCGCGCAAGTGTCGGCGGCGCATCAAAGCGTCGGCGGCGCAGTCAAATGTGGACGACGAGAGGAAGAAGATGAGTTACGATGGCCGGTATTTGGGCTTATAGATACATAGCTGTCTATATCTTCCGGAAGATATATATATAGGATTTCCCAGATATCACATAGGAAACAACTGCAGTCCAGCTTGGTTACCGTTGATGGGCCTTGCAGTTAGCATATGGACCAAGACCACCAGACCAGTTTCCATGCAGCTGCATCTTTTGAGAGAACTACGGCCCAACCCGGAGGATTACACACAATTAGACAATTCCTAAACATCTACCGATTGATTTTAGGGAAAAGTGTTTTTGACGTCCCCCAACTATTGACGAAGTTTGATTTACGTCCCCCATCCTTAAAACCGGGTACCCACCGTCCCTCAAATGACTAATCCGGTTGTTTTAGGACCCAAGACTGTTTTAAGAGTGGTTTATGCCGACGTGGCGACACATAATCACGCTGACGTGGACAACGGGTTGGATCGAACCCTAGCCCATCCACCCGGCCATTCTTTTCCTGCCGCCGCTGCCCCCATGTTTCCTCGCTGCTGCCGACCGTCGTGACGCACCTCCCTGCCGCCGCCCGTCCCTTCCGCCGCCGCCTGCCATTAGCCTCCGCCGCGAGCCATTCTTCCCCACCACCTCCGGCCGCCATTCTTTCTCCACCGCGACCCTCCGCCCATCGATGCCGCCACCAGCCATGGCCCTCCGACGTATCTGGTAGCTGACCCCCCTCGTATTTGGTGTCCGGCCTCCGCCGGCCTTTCGCCTCCTCCTCCGATGCTTGGCTCAATTTGAAGAATAAGTTCGAGGTGAGATGTCCTGGACACTAAAATAGATTGTACTGATTGTGTTGGGTTATGGATCGAAAGCTTAGTTTTTCCTTTAAAATAAGACCTGTTGGTGGATCCAAAGTCGAGTTTAAAAAATTAGATCCCATTGTTAAAATAAGACCTGTTGGTGGTAATAGCCTGGGGATTAGATGCGGATGTGTGGTAATAGCACATGATGCCATGCCGTTGGCTCAATCAACTTGTTTCCTCATGTCCTGTTGTCAGAAAGTTATTGCAGTGACCTTGTTAACATTTTTCAGGATACAAAGTTTGTCTCAAGATATTTGTTACACATGTTTACGGCATACCATTTGTCGCACCTTTTAGTTCCTGGGAACCAGCCAAGTTAACAACTATGAATTTGGTTACATTAGCGGAGTCTTTTACTGTCATAGTAAAAATCCTTAACTTTAGGTCCTTTTTATGGATTTTTTTGTGTTGATGGCCAAACTGGCGATAAACATCAGTTGGATCTGTGGACATTTAGCTGGCCTTAACATGGAGTTGCATCAAAGTCCTAGAATTGATCACTGGTTACAATAGTTAGACAGGATAAAAGAAGCCGAGAAAGAATGTCTTTCTATGGTTTATTTTTTGGATCCCCAAATCATCCTGAGTTTTTGGCCGAGTAATGATTTAAGTCAAATGCTGTTAGAATCGTACACTGCTAATTCTTATGCATGCTTCAGATCGATTTTGTCAATAGTATTTGATGTATTAACATGGGGTGTTCCGTTTTTTTATATATATACTTGCTGTCGACATGGAATGTTTCTATTTACAGATTAAATGACAACGCAACTAGCATTGTTGCATTTGCATGCATGCTGCTGCTGCCACAGCTGTTCTGTACTTATAGTTTAAGACCTAAAGATTTCTTTTGTTTTCTTATTGCAGTTTTGTCTGTCACAATGGATGATGTGCTGAACAATCTAGCTGTCAGGTTCCATTTTAATGGACAATTCAGAAATGATGGAAGAACTGTTTGTTATGTTGGAGGAAGGAACGAAATGTCTTATATTGACCGTGATAAAGTTTCATTGCCAGAGGTTGTTGGACACCTGAAGGACCATTGCAGTGTTGAAGATGGGACTTTGCTTCATTGGTTGTTTCCTGGCAAAGATTTTAAAAGTGGCCTACGTGTTTTGGTGGATGACAAGGCTTGTCTAGACATGTCTGATGCCGTTGTTGAAGGAGGTGTGGCTGAAATTTATGTAGATATGCCAGGTAAAGAATCTGAGGCTGGTGAAGCAACTAACTTCGAGGATGAACTGGAAGCTATGGATGATGCATGCTCAAATGATCATCAGATTGTTATCACAGAGTCCAGTGAAAGGGTGCATCAGCAGGTCAGTGCACTTCAAAAATTTTATAGAAGCCCGACAAAGAAGGGGAAGGAAAAAGTCAATGAAGAAAACCAAGAAGAAGTGCAAGATGAAGAAGACTCTAGCTCTGACAGTGACTATCTTCCTGGAGATGATTGTTCTTCAGAAGAAGATGAGGAGGCTGTTGATATCATGAAGAAATTTAAGGAATTCAAGAAGAAGATGAGAGCTGGCCAAAGGGCAACCTTGGATGATATAGTGTTGGAAGGGGCAAACCATGGCAGGCTACCAGAAGTTTCCTTTGAAGACGATGGCAATGAAACTACATATGCAGATAGTAGTGATGATGAAGATTCTCTTGACGAGGAGGGACCTGATGGACATATTGGTAGGAAGCTAGAATTATACCCAAGATACAAGAAGACATGTGTCCCGCAGTTCCAGTTGGGGATGAAGTTTAGAAGCAAGAGGCAGTTCAAGAAAGCAATTATCAGGTATGGCCTTTCTGACAGAAGAGTCTTAAATTTCATCAAGGATGACACAAAGAGGGTTAGGGCTACTTGTGATTGGAAGCATTGTCCATGGGTTTGTTTGTTATCAAAGAACAGTAGGAGTGACAGCTGGCAGATTGTTACATACCATGAGTTTCACACATGCCCACCTAGGAGAGATAACAGGCTAGTGACAGCTAGAAAGATTGCAGAGAAATATGAGAACTTCATTATTGCTAATCCTAGTTGGAACTTTGCAAGCATGAAGCAGATCGTCCAAGAGGAGATGTTTGCTGATGTAAGTATATCAAAGCTGAAGAGAGCAAAGGGCATGGTGATGCAAAAGGCTTTGGATGCAATGAAGGGTCAGTACGAAAGGCTGTATGACTACCAGTTAGAGCTTGTCAGAAGTAATCCTGGAAGTACTGTTATAGTGCATAAAGAGAAGGATGTGGAGCCACCCACATTTTACAGGATGTACATATGCCTTGATGCCTTGAAGAAGGGTTTTCTTGCTGGATGTAGAAAAGTAGTGGGCTTGGATGGATGTTTTTTTAAAGGAGCCACTGCAGGAGAACTACTATGTGCTATATGTAGAGATGCAAACAATCAGATGTACCCAATTGCATGGGCAGTTGTTGATAAGGAGACAAATGAATCATGGGATTGGTTTTGTGATCTATTGTGCAAGGATCTGCAAGTTGGTGATGGAACTGATTGGGTGTTCATTTCAGACCAACAGAAGGGAATGAATAGTTGGCCTGTGTCTGATAGGCCAAAGCTTAAAGCTCCTGGATATATAAGAATGCCAGGTAGGCCAAAGAAGGAGAGGAGGAGGGATGCAACAGAGGGACCAAAGGGCTCTAGGATGTCAAAGGTAGGAACTGTCATTAGATGCTCCAAATGCAAGCAAATTGGGCACAACAGATCAACCTGTGAGAGGCATGCTGCAACTGCTTCCACCACTGTTGGTTCTCACTCTAGTGCTGCTTCAAATGTCAATCCAAATGCTCAATCCACTGCAACTCCAAATGCCAATCCAAATGTTCAATCCATTACAAGTACAACACAAAGCTGTTCAGATTCTACCAAAAAAAGGAAGGCTTCAAGTTCGTCCAAGACAAAGGTAATTTCGTACTTGGTGACATTTTAAAATTTGCACATCTGGATGTGATACTGACATGCAATTTGCTATGTGTTGGCAGGCCACAATTAACACCAGTGCTACAGCAAAGGTTAGTACTAGCCTTGGAGGCAATGCAAGTGTTAAGTTGGTGGCAAATGCACCAAGAGACTGTGCATTGGGAGGGGAAGAGAGAGTGAGTGAGAGTAGCATAGGTACCTTTTGGGCTTGTTTAAGCCCATTAACGAACTTTGGTCCTGATTGGATTGAGACTAAAGTGTGCCCGGTCAAATTTTGGTCATTTTACAATTTTGTCAATTCAAATGAACTAAGATGCACAAGATGAACCTTTTTAGCCACCTATTCATTTGAATTATTTAAATTAGTTAAGATTTTGAATTGGTAGCTAAAATTTAAAATGATCAAAATTTGGTCGGGCACATTTTGACCTCAATCCAATATGGCTCTTTAGAGCATCTCCATCAGAGGATCTAAACTGAGTTGCTATACCAAAAACTGCCTCGGGACCTAAAAACAACCCAAAAAAACTTGCTCCAGCAGAGGACTCATATGAGTTGCTATTTTAGGTCCGGACCTAAAATCCACCTTCCGATTGGTATAAATATACAAACTCAACACTCGGGACCTAAAACTCAGACGCTCACGCGGGAGAGACCAACTGCCGGCGCACGTCTTGCCGCGGCGCTCTCCCTCGACTGCACCTTCTCCGGTCGTCGGACCTCGCCGCCGGCTGTCCTCTCCCCCGAACTTGCCTCCACCGGTCACCAGACCTCGCCGGCTGTCGCATCACCATCAGATGCCAAGCGAGGCCGCGGCCCGCCGCACCGTCGCCGAAAGATGGAAGGAGAAGAAGGGCGTCAGAGGAGGAGAAGGGTGCTGAAAGATGGGAGGAGAAGAAGGCAGAGGAGGAACAGTTACCAGAGGAGGAGGAACGATTACTGGAGGAGGGAGGCCACACCCCGCCGACCACCACGCCACCGCTAAGATCCCTGACGCGAGCAGCCCAAGATCAATCGCAGGGGACAAGATGGTGCAGGTGGAGGAGGAGGCGGCGCGGGTGGACTGGATCCGACATCGCCCCACCATGCTGGTTGGGGAGGAGGAGGGGGAAGGGAGGCGGCGACGTTCGCGAGGGAAAGGAGGCGGCGCACGCGAGTGGAGGTGGTGGCCGCACGCGGGGAGGGGAGACGGTGTGCAGCTGCGGAGGAGGGGAGAGGGCACGCTTGGAGGGCGGGCGAGGTAACGTGGCACCGCCGCCGCCGCCGCCAGAGGGAGATGAGCGCCGGGAGCGCTGAGGAGAGGATGAGAGGGAGACGAGGGAGGGGATATGAGAGTCTTTTACCTACATGCTATTAAAAAAGATGTCAGTTACGCACATGCCATAAAAAAGTTTGCAAGCACCTGTGTGCCATGAGCTCAATTTTTGTTTACGTACATGTCATTCCGTCCATATTCGGAGGTAACGGTGTCAAACCGACATGTGAAATGACCATTTTACCCCATGTGGACCCCACTAATCTTCTTCCTCCTCCCTTCTCCTTTCTCCCGTCAGCATCGAACGCAGCTGGGAGGCCCCTGCCCATCGCGCCGGGCAAGGCGCGCCGCCGGGGCCGGCCGCGCCGCCGCGGCCGGCTGCGCCGCCGCGGCAGGGCGCGCCGCCGGGGCTGGCCACGCCGCCGGGCAGACCGCGCCGCCGGGCAGGTCTCGGGCGTGCCGTCGCGGGCGGCGGTCACCTACCCCACGCGTAGAAGGTTGAAGACGACCCTGCCAGGTGGGTCCCACGTGCCAGTGGTAGCAGTGGGAAGGGCAAGCTTGTCAAATGCAGATGTGGGTCCCACATGTCAGGACTCTCAATCTGTTAAATCCCAACGGAATGTGGACGGAATGCCATGTACATGAACAAAAGTTGAGGTCATGGCATGTGCGTGCTTGCAAACTTTTTTGTGACATGTGCGTAACTAGCATCTTTTTTAATGGCATGTAGGTAAAAGACTCAGGATATGATAAGGCTTAGTCATTTTGCATATTGGACCCTGAAAAAAATGATTCCTCGCAGATTCGTCTTTAAGTGGAATATAGGTACTAAGTTTTAGCAATACTACTGGAGAAGAAAACTTTGTGGTACCTAAATTTTTCACTTTCCAGAGCCTAAGAGCAACTCCAAAAGACTCTTCATTTTTTACTCTATATTTTATTTGGTTTTTTTTATAAAATATCATCTTCATATTAAGCTATTGGTTCCAACAGACTCTTCATTTGCAAACTCCAAATACCAACAGTTCCTTCAATTCATCCTCTCCTAACACACTGCCTTGTGGGTCCTGCTCGTCAGACCTATCCTCTTTCTCCTTCCTCTCCTCTGATTCCATCCTCTTTCTCCTTCATTCATCCGCCGCCGCTCCTCCCTCGTGCTCAGCGCGGCACCGCGTCGGCCCCAGCGCCGTTCGCGTCCCTGACCCGGCACCGCTCACGTCCTTGCCCTGCGCCGCCTGCTCCTGGACCGGGAACCACCCGCCCATGCCCCTGCTCCTGGTGCTGCCTGCCCCTGTCCCTGCTCCTGGTGCTGGCGGCGGCTGGGGGACGGCGAGGTGCAAGCGAGTTCGCGGCGCCCTGAGTCCACTGGAGCTCAGCAGCCGCAGCCCCGCAGCATGGAGGAGGCAGCACGGCCGATTTCTAGGGGCGGCAGGGCAACGCCGAATGGAGCTCACCGGTGAGTGCCCTGTCCGGCGGAGAAGGAGGAAAGGTGAGAGGCAAAATGGATGGGGGGGCTCGAGGGGGTGATATGGGCGCTAGGAATCGAGATGGGAGTTCACCACGGTGGCGAATCGGGGCCGGTGACGGCGGAGAACTTGGAGGTCGGACCTCACCATGGCGGCTCTGGCGCGAGGTCACGGCAGTGGGCGGAAGGGCGGTCTGGCGCGAGGTCACGGTAGTCGAGCACGTGGAGGGAGGGCGGGAGCACGTGGAGGGAGATAGCGAGGAGAATCGCTCGGCAAAGATCGTGAGCGGAGGGGAGAGGATCGCGAGCAGGGTAGCGAGCGGAGGTAGATGACGAGTGTGTTGGAACGAGAATTTGCTGTTGTTTTTCTTTATTTACCGATGCAAAACGTTTTTGCTAGCCTGTTGGAGTTGCTCCAAGAACTCCAACAGACTAGCTAAAATGACTTGGTTAGCTAAATTTTGAAAAAAAATCTCAAAAACACTCTACTATATCTGCTCAACTAGCTATCCTGACTAACTAAATTCGTTGTCCCGCTAGCTATCTTTGGCCAGTGGTTAGTGACTAACTATCCTGATTTTCATTAGTATGACAGGCGGGACCCACTAGCGGTGGAGCATAGAGTTCAGTTTAGAGAGTCTGTTAGATGTCAACAACTTTTTTTTGCTAGCTATTTCATTTTACATATTAGCTAAATCAGGATTTTAGCTAGTGATTTTTAGAGAGACTCTTGAAGTTGTTGTAAAACCATTTTTAAATCCACGAATTTAGCAAATTTAGCAACACTACTGGAGATACTCTTACGTCTTCTCTTGTGGCGTCCGGCGTCTGCCGCCACGGGGACTTCGCCGAGGAGGCTTTCTCGTCGAATCGGCTCAAGTCAAGACTACGGCGAATCAAACGTGGCGAGGAATGGCCTCGCGAGGACGGCGGCCTGCTGTTGCGGTTCATGGCGCCCATGTATGAGGAGGAACGTCTTTGCTATATGCATCCGCCTTCACCACCAGCTCCCCCAAAGTAGTTGTTTGTTGCTTGCTTGATTTGATTTGTTACTTTTTTTTTCCACTTCTTTCCTGTTTTGTATGCCGTCATCTCCTCCCTATTTTCCAAATCGAGAAACTCTTTCGATAGGTCTAAATCGAGAGACCTCTCCATGTAAGATTTTCGTTTACAAGAACTCTTTCGATAGGACTAAATCGAGAGACCTCTCCATGTAAGATTTTCGTTTGCGAAATGGGACCTGCAATGAGTCATTGCATCTGCAAACATGCTCTCTGCACACGTTGGCCGTTGTTACTGAATTCCTAGACTCCAGTAATCCAAAATATTAACCAAAAGAACATGCATGCCCTCTGACTGTGTTGCCAATGCCATCCAGGCATCCACTGGTAAGGTGCCTACTGCCCTACAACTAGAAAAGCCCTAGGCCATATCCTCCATCAGTTCATCTCCACACAGCAACAAATGCCCCTACCGAATCTTCAGAGCAGATCCACCAGAAAATTCAGAAACCGGCGGCCAGGTCAGAAAAACACTTTGGACATCATGAACGCATTGCTTTTTTTTTTGAAAAATTAATCATGAACGCATTGTGCCACGAACATGGCAACTCAAGCAGCAACAGACTACAACAAACTCTCTCTGAAAGTCTGAAACTGCTGCTGAGCAAAGGGCTCTCAGCTTTGCAGAAAGAGGTCGGAGCCGAAGCCGATGTGACACCACTCGGCCGGACCGATGGAGCCACAGGAACCGGCACCATCAGAGATTTTATCACGCGTGCATTTTTCTGTGGTTACACCAGCACTATCATGTTGCAAGGACCTGTAGCTGTGCATCGAGTGAGGACCTGTAGCTGTGCATCGAGTGAGCCGTCGTCTCATGTGCCACCTGGAGGCATCTGGCACTAGATCATAAGACCCAGAAAATAAACAGTTGACATGAACCACCGGCTTCCAAGACACATTGCAAGATGCTCAATGTATGAACAAGCCAGTTCTCAACAACACAGGTTGAGGAATATACTCGGGAGCTATGAGACAGATGTGATATGTTCAGAAGTTTGACAGGTGCACTTATAGCTCAATAGTTGGGCATAGATGCTTACAGCAGGCCACATCAACAATGACAGAATTACAACCCAATTGGCATCTGCCTGAACACACACATTCCTAGTCCAAATGCTAAGCAAGTTAAAAAGGAATCAACACCAAACAAACCGCACAAATACAGGTCACTAACCAGCATCTGAACAGCACATTCTTTATGGAAAAACAACGGGACGACACCAACCATATCCTAATAGCTTGAGCCAGAATAATGGCATAAACGAGAAGATTTAGGAGTTCAAAGGTCCAGCTCACAAGAACATTCTTCTTCCCTTCAAGACAGGCAAAGGGGAAGAGACAGCTAATGATCGGGAACACTTCACCTTCCACTATTATTATTTCATTTGCTTTCCTTTTGATAAAACAATGTGTACCAATTTACAGGTTTCTTCAGGCTACAAATCAAAGAATACAAGAACCGCCCCCCAACCCACCCAAAGCTCACCAACCTAGCATTTTCCTATATGTACATGGCAGTATAATAGGTATTTCACTTCACTTTACCTCCAAAAATTAAGACAGACCCCCCCTCCTGTTAGCCTAAACTCTTACCATGTCAGCAGCCCTAAGCACCACCCCATTTATTCACTTCTGCTACACTTCAAGCCTGACTCGCGTCTTGATCGGCTTTAGCTTCAGTCCCATGCTCTCAGGCGACAGGAGCTCTGGTGATATACAGAATGGGCTCAGGGGGCTGCGCGGGCTGCAGTCCAGCTGGCTCGGCCTGTACAGGCCGTACCCCATGAAAAAGTACTCCATCGGAATAAGCATTGCGTGCGGTTGCTCCTCGGTTACGAGTGACCCGCACGCTTGGACCTGCAATGCATACCACAGTTGCCCAATTTAGATTTAGAAACTAGTAACAGTTTAAATGCTAGAGAGCCATGCAGGTTATTATTAACTACCTCAACTAGAGCACAATATCTCCTGTCGAGTTTTGATGTCATGTGAACAGCCTCGGTGTGAAACTGAGAATTCTCGCCAACAAAAATCAAGGTTCTACACTGAAGATGCTTCAGTTGTTCAGTCAAGTCGTATCTCCTGAAAATCAATTAGAAGCAATTATGGGTAAGGTCAAATTGTCATCAAGTCAGTCCTGGGTAAAATTCCACTGCATAATGATCGGAATAAACAAGTGTGAAATGTGCGCGTACTCATTCATTGTCTGTACAAAGCGCCATACGTTCATGCTCTGCCGCTGATCTAGCAACTACAAGATGTAATGGAAAATGTTAACACTTCTTATATTCAAACAAAACAGAATAATTAATAAAGTTGAAGCTCTGTGGTACTTACACTTTTACAAGCCTGCACTATGTCTGATTCGGGTAGTTCAGAGAACCCTCGCACTTCCTAAGGATTACAAGATATCATAAGGAATTTTTCAAGAGCGATCAAGGAAACGCGACATGGATAAAATCAAAACAAATTATCTACCTTGCTGAAGTACCTCTGAAGTAGGCACTCCTTCACCAATCCGCACATCCCATAATAATACAGCAAATTGGAAGTCACCTGACAATATAACTTGTTAATACAGTCGTGTGGTTGAGATTTTTTGATAAAAACGTAAACAGAGGAGCATAGAGCCATTTGTGGCAAACCTACCTTACTGTATAACCACTCAGTCCAAGTGGGGCCTTTACATAAAGGTGAAACAAGGATAAGACCTAACACACGCTCCCTGTACTTTGACTGCAACAAAGAAAACAACATTCAATAAAAAATTCTTATGGAGAAGCAATAAATACAACAAAATAATTTTGAAGAAGCACATACCGCGAAAAGAGTTAGAATGTAGGCACCTGCAGTGACACCAAAGCACATGACAGAGCCTAATCTGGAAAGAGCAAATTAAACCAGACATCGTAAGATTATTCCTACAATCATCTGAGATATTTAGATTTGTGAGATGATTCGATAGAGGATTACCCAAAGAAATCGAGGACATCTGCAACTTGATCTGCCAAGTCATCAACAGAGGGTTTAGGAGCATTCGGTGAAATTGGAGCAGCTCCTAACTGTGTGATTAACATATATGAATGAGAAGGCACTAGTGAGACCCAGGTCCATTACAATAATGGACAAAAGCAAGCTTTATTTATAGCAGTAAATTCCAAACTACTAACCTCATGTCCTGGGGGACTAATATGGTAAATGCAAAAATTGTGAAGCAGCAGCGAAGCAGCCTCAGGACAGAACAATAATCCTTGGAAGCAAGACATATCTGACAATTTACAATGAAACAAGTGAATACATGTAAGTTGCTGGGATAATTAGCAGGGAATCTACTTCTAGACTAGTAGGTAGTACTTACGATTCAGAGCAATATCTGGGTAAGTAACAAGGGCAGGCTTGTCATGGTCACCATAGACCGCAACAGATACAGGTCCATGATTTGTCTGTATATGGTGTTCCTGAATAAATAAGGAAAAAAAACATGTCAAATAAGATGAGAAAAAGGTAGCGAGAATTCCTGAAGAAAATCTCAACCAGCAGATCCAGATTTTTTTACACATTGCGGTTCACACTGGAAACCAAGAGCCAACTAATGTTTACAGTTGTAAGCATGCATCTGCTGATGCTAGCAGAAGACACGACTACCAAATCAACTATTGTTTGAGGCTAGCGCACACACCATATGGCACAGCATTATCAGCAATGTATCAATGAAAGTAAAGCTATTTAAATCAACCTAATGCTTAACAGTTAGCCTGTCATGCACTTTCTGTGTCTCCATACTGCAACTAAGCTGTCAGCGGGGTAGCTGTGGTACAGCCCAGAAACACCATGCAAAGAGAAATGGAATGGTCCTTTAAACCCAGTCAAGAAAGAAATTAGGTGACTGTGCCCAATATTTCTTTCCGGGGAGAAAAGTTAGCAGTCCTCCCCTGACGCTTCAAGGCAAGGATTTCTCCCAAATGACGCAAAGGTGATGACTTCATGATTGAAGGATCTTTGTTTTCTGTATAGAATACTAAAAGGCTGACAAGATGCTAGCCAAAAGAGAAGGGGAATATAATAGTTTCATTATGATGAAGTGGTGCTAAAGTGATGGTTCCACAACCGTTGCTTCTAGGACAACAAAGAGAAGTGATGCAGAACATAATTCGGGCCTGATTCCTCCATTACACAAGCAATAACTATAACTATACTTCTTAAGCAAAGAATATGCCAAGAACAACACAAATTATAGTTCCTTTCTATCACAGGAAGAGTGTTTGCCACATAAATATTGTACAGAGGAATGATTTGACTACCAGCTCACAAGTATACCATTGAAAGTTAAAAAAATTCACATGGAAAGGGACTTGCAAACTACACTAATATTTTTCACCTGTCTACGCAGACACTAGTCCACAGTCAAACTGAAACTTCTGAACCACATGGAGGTTCCATACGCCACCAAACAAGTTCCATGTAAACATCTAAATTTATAAGGAGGAAAACAAAATTCACGCCTTATTTCCAGAAATAACTGTCCAATTTCCAAAAGCTAGGGTCACACGCCAAGGAATCAGTTAAGAGAAACACCTCATGGAGAACCAGACAAGCCCAACCAAGCAAACAAAGAACTAGAGAATTTAAGAACCCCAGCTCAAACAAGAGATACAAGGAAAAAAGTGGTGGTTAGGACACCGAAGCAGCAGGCAACAGCCGAGCGTCAGACCGGAATCTTTAGCGCTAAAATTGCATGATGAAGGGCATAGACATACACAATACAGGCAATTGGCGAGCTACATATTACGTGAATTAACTAAAAACTAGCCAGCAAGGTTGGGCAAGCACCAAACGGCCAGGCAACAACCGTGACCCCTCCAGCGGAAACTTCAAAAAATAAAAATTGTCATGGATGGGCGTACGTAGGCAGACGACGACGTCCGCAGGAGACGCGGCGGCGAGAAATCCCCCATCTCGCAGCTCAAAATCAGGCTACCGCTTCAGCGGCAGGCGGAATGCAGCATCGAGAATCGCAGGTTGCAACAGCAAGAGGTGGAAACAGCATGCCAAGAATTCACGGCGAGGGCTGCTGTTTTATGGTAGGGGTGTAGGGCCTAAAAAACTTGAGATGGATTTTATTTGGACTTCACAATCGGAGTAGGATAAGGAGGGGGAATCGGTCCCTAGAGCAAGAATCAAGAACAACAAACCGAAAGTCTTTGAACTGACCAAATGCTGCGACAGGTACGCAACCGCAATGCAACCCACGGAACCCGACCAGGGGACAAGAAATTTCGAGAACCCAATCCCTTCTCCCCCCAAAACCACCTCCAGATACCACCAAGCTGGAGTCTTTCCGACAATCCGAAAGTCAGAAACCCAGCGCGAGCAAGAACAAGAGGGGAAAAAAATCCAGAGACACCGTTGAGACAGCCGAAAGGAACAAGCGGGGAGGGAGGAGGGTGGTTGCTGTCCGGACCTTGCCGCCGAAGGAGATGCGCTCGACGTCGATGGACACGACGGAGCCGCCGGAGTCCCCCATCCCTTGTCGCCGCCGCAGGCGAGAGATTGGTCGGCCCGGGCTACTCAGGGAGCCCCGGCCCCTCCTCCCTCCTATAAATTGCCTCGTGCGCCTTCCTCCCGCTGTTTCTCTCTCCACCCCGCCTTCCTCGCCTGCCTTGGCGTCGCTTATAAACGACGGAAGGAAGGAAGGCGGAGCAGGCGCACGGTTTCTCTCTCCTCGGCGTACCCTTCTTTCTCTCTCCTCCCTTCCCTTCTTCTTCCAGGTTTTGAGGACTTTCCCTGCCCTATATTCGCTCCGCCATTCTTGCACTTTCCTATTATTGCAGAGAGGCCCTCCGTTCGGGATATTTAACTATTTGCCACTTTTACAAATGGCGCTCCTTCGTATGAGATTTTTACATTAGCTCCTACGTTTTTGCCACCGTCTTTTCTCCAGTGCTACACATTTGGGACTTTCGCTGACGTGGCAAGCCACCTCCCCCATCCAGCGTGGAATCGGGAGGGGAAATGACCCCTGTGCCCTCGCCTTATCCTTTACTCTCCCGCGGAGCCCGTTACTGCCTCGTGCTTGCTAGGTTTTACTTGCTTCTCCCCTTCCCCTCCCTCTTCCCCCTCGCCGCCGCCGCCGCTGCTCGCCGCCGCCGTAGAGGACCGCACGCTGCAAGGAAGCAATGGCGCAGGAAGGTACCTCAAGGAGGCAGGGATCCGCATCGTCAGGGGGATGGAGGCAGGATCCCTATCCTCTATTTGGTGAAGAAACAGGTTTGCCTTTGATCTAATATCCATACTGCAAGAGGGCAAGGTTTGTTGAGCGTCGCACGTAACAAGATTCGCCGCAAAACTACGGGCGGATTTACATTAAGTGTCCAAGAAATGAAAAATGGGTGAGTTTGACTTTGCTTTTTGATTTTCGGTTGTTTTGATTTTGCCAAAGATTGATTTTTTGCTCTTGTTGTTCAGCTCCCAGAGAAATGTGACTACTACAGGTGGCAAAAGGCTTATCTGGTGGAGTTGATTGATGCCGGCCTGATTCAGGTGCAGCAATCGGAGGGAGGAAGAGGTGAAGACGAGGTTGAGTCTGGAGGTATGGCACATGCAGTTCCCGCAAAGAACCTGCAGCAGAAGCATCCTATGGAGGCCAAACTGGAGCAGATGGTGTATGCAGTGATGTTCTTGGCTGTGTTGGTTGTAGGATTAGTTGGTGTTGTTTTAGGCTACATGTTGAAGCAGTAGGAAGGGGTCCCGTAGGAAGGTGTATCCCATCCCAGCAATGTGTGCTAGGGCTATCCATGTTTCATGAACTATCTGTGATGTGTGCTAAGATTAGTTGGTGTTGTTGTAGGCTATCTATGTTTCATGAACTATCTATGATGTAAGGCATGATGTTTAATGTATTAGCTACTGGTGTTGTATCATGAACAATTTGTGATGATGAACATGTATTGCAGTTGCAACAATCTGGTATTTCTGGAGCAATATTTGACAGAAATGTTTGACAGAAACTTGGTTCATGGCCAAGGCCAACTAGCATACATTGCCAACACAAATACATAATTTGTTCCTGGCCAACACAGACATAAGTTCCTGGCCAACACATACATATTTTCATGGCCATCACAGACATAAGTTCATGACCATCCAGACACAAAAGCATTACACAAAAGCATTACATAAGTTCTAGGCATCACATAATTAAGACTTCTTCACTTTGGTCGCCAGCTTCTTCCTTGGGGTCAACTTCTTTGTAAGAGCTTCAACTGGTACTGAGGGACCTGCAACCACCAAAGGAACTGGATCCAAATCAAGTCTCCTCTTTGCCCTTGAAGCTTCAGCCTGTGCAAATTCTGCTGCTTCTCTAGCTACTGCTCAAGGAAACACTTGCTTCACTGCAGCTAACAATCCTGTCCCAGCATCTGTACATATAGCCAGTCTTGGAAGCACACCAATAGCCTTGTGTAACTGCTCCATAAACCAGATCCAATCTTCTTTTTTTTCACTTTGAAAGAAACCAAAAGCCAAAGGAAACATCCAATTATGTCCATCTATTGCTAATGTTGCAGGCATATGACCATTCCACTGACCATTCAAAGCAGTTGAATCTATACTAATGTAAGGTCTGCAGCCTTGTAAGAATCCATCTATACTGCCTTTGAAAGCACAAAAAAACCTACTAAAGTGGTGCTTTCCTTCAAATTTCTCAGTGTGTATCTCAACTACACTACCAGGTTGTCTCAGCTCTACTTCTGCCTTAAATCTATACAACTCTTCAAATGAATCATCCCACTTACCAAATAATTTGTCAGCTGTTCTCTGCCTACCATAACATGCAGTCTGATACTTTATTTTGATGTTGTACTTATCCTCCAATGCTTCCTTGATATCTTTGGCACCCAATGCAGGTTTCTTCTTCAGCAAAGGAATAGCCCTCTCTGCAATCCAAGCTTGAGAAGCCATTGTGGCCCTCACCCTGGTTCTTGAAGCACACAAATGTTTCTGTGTTTATTTGGACCTGCACAAGACATTAAAGGATTATGTCAGTAACACATTACACATATACAAGTATCCCTACAATAAACACATGAAAGTAAGTAAATATACCCTCACACAACCATCAAGCTTCCTCCTAGCTCTAATTTTCCATCCACAACCTTTAGCTTTGCAATAACCTCTGAACCTTAGAGTGTCTGATTTTTCAGTGCCAAGTTCAAATTCTGTGACTATTGCATGCTGTTTCAGAGCCAACCTGAATTCTGTCATGTTTGGATACATTGTCCCCACACTCATATCTGGATTGTCCCTATCCCAATCTAGTATTGGCTCTTCAGGGTCATTGTCATCAACAAAAATGCCAGCCTCATCCATCTGTTGCTGTACATCAGGAGGAATATTAGGAATGGCTGCTTCTTCTTGTGCTGCTTCTGCTGCTGCCTCATCTGCAGCTTTGAAACCCATTGCTTCATACACCATTTCCTCATCAGCTAGAACATAAGCTTCACCATCTTGTTCAGCTTCAGGCAGTATTGTCAAAGCACTCCAATCTATGTATTCTGGCTGTGGTTCTTGCTCTTGCTGCTGCTGCTCGGGCTATGCTTGGAATGACTGTGCTGGAGAGCTGCAAGATTCACCTGCACCTTCATTTGTCACACCAGAAACCCCTTCATTTGTCCAACTGTTAGTGTTCTGGTACCCTTCCTTTGAAACAACTTGTACCTTCACATATGCCACTCCAGAATTCAATCTGTGCTTAATCATTGACTCAAAGTGCTCAGTTTTCCTAATCTTCCATGATGCTTCACTGTCAACATCAACTGACCAAACTGAAAGCATTTGACTACTACCCCAGTATATCTTGCTAGCCATGTCAGCCTCAAATCTAGCCAGATTATACCCACTCGATTTATCAAACCATAACACATACTGCTGCTCATCCATATCTACCTCCATACCGTACTCCGCATTTGCCTTATATTTGTCAACGTTAACAACTATTCTAAACGCATTGCCAGGGTCGATCTTGACATAAATCATGAACATGAACTTCGAGTTAGATGGAGTTAGATGCGTCGAACCCTAGGGAGGCTAAGTTAACTACCAGGGAGGGACACTGAGGGGGGTACGGTTTGACTCACCAGGGAGGGCAACCACGAGACTCCATGGCACCTCTTGCTCGAGATCCGTCGTCGCCACCCAGCATCGCCGTCACCCTCCGCCGTCGCCGCCGCCTCAGCTAGGGTTCCATGGGTGGAGGGGAAAACGGGATGAACCGGGCGAACGGGCACCGCGGGAGACTAAAGGATAAGGCGAGGGCACGGGGGTCATTTCCCCTCCCGATTCCACACTGGATGGAGGGGTGGCTTGCCACGTCAGCGAAAGTCCCAAATGTGTAGCACTGGAGAAAAGACGGTGGCAAAAACATAGGAGCCAATGTAAAAGTTCCATACGAAGGAGCGCCATTTGTAAAAGTGGTAAATAGTTAAATATCCCCCTCCGTTCTGCTTTGACTAGCCACAGCCAGGTTCTGATTTTGAGCTGCTTCCAGGTTTCTGTCTCGCTCCATTTGGCATGTTACCCGAAGTGTAAAAGCAGTCCACAATATGACCAGCCAGTCCTTGGAAGGTCAACGGACTCCATAGTCCACGCCAAAACTAGAATGTGAATTAAAAAATCTCACCCTTGCTTGGAACTCATTTATTACAAAATCTATCTTAAAATGGAAATAAATAGTGAAGATAGCTCTACATGGCACTCTAATATTTTTAGGCAGTTGATTTTATTTTTGTCCAATGTATGCCACGAATGTTCAAGGCCATCTTCTCCGGTGCTTTGGTGAGCCACGGTCCATGGTGACTAGGCTTAAGTTTGGAGTTTGTTCTTTTTAAAGGGAATATGTAAAAAATATTCCAGCATCTGAAAGAAAAAGAACTTGAGTAGATGTTCAACACATTAGGATTTAGTTTTGGGGTGACAGGGCAAGCTAAGCTCGAGGGTGACAAGTAGACTAGTGTGCTAATGAGGTAGCTATGGTGTTGTCGGAACTACAAACAATAGGACGGTGTGCAAAGTAAGGAAACTAGGAGGCAAAAGAACAGTTTGGCCAGGTCAGATTAGTATGATAATGCAACAAATCAGGTAATGATAAGCCATAAGAGATGAAGGAAGGAGGTATCTTGGTCGAGAACATCACGTCGTGTTTAAGCTCGTTGCAATTATCGGGCTGGGCAAAAGAAAACAACACGATGAACATTGGCGGCTTGGCACCATCCTATGATTGGAAAAATCTAGTGCTAATAAAAGTAAAGAGAAAAATATCTAAACATGTGGTAGACAATAAACACTTACAATTAAAAGGTATCATAGACAAAATATGGCAACGTCATCCTTGAATATACTAGGTATAGAGAACATAGCAGCTCAAGGATCCCATTTATCACATTTGAGTTGTACATAATATCATATAGTACTCCTCTTTAAATATATTATGTTTAGGACAAGACATTAGTTCAAATTGAACTAAATTTATTGTCCTAAACATCATATATTTAAGGACGGAGGTAGTATTAGATAGATAATGTCATAGTGATACATACAAGGTGCTAGTTTAAAGGCGAAAGGGCCTGTAGCCTAGTGGTTACAGGAGCCCCGGTAGCATGTCCTGAGTTCGACTCCCTATGGAAGCGAATTTCTCAGGATTTAACGGTATTTGTGCTTTCAGTGGTAGACGACGTTCCCGTCGACAGCGAGACGCCTGTGGTAACTTCGTCAATCTCGAGGATTTGCCGGCCCAGTCTTCGAAGATGCTCCTAAGGGTAGGATTTGCACGCATGTGTTTATAGGGATGAGTGTGCGTGCGTTGTGAGTGTCTCTGATGTACTGCGTAATTCGGAAAAAAAGTACTAGTTCAAAGACGTAGATGGTACGATAACTAGTCCAGGGAAAAATGAAATCCCAAATTCATTCACAGCACCCTGGCAGTATCACTCCTGTTGACTCTGGTGTAATCCCGGGCCTAACCACCCATGATTAGCGGGGAGATTTTGAAGTCAAAACAAGCTACAAGCCACAAACGCTGTATCGCAATCCGAGAAAACTCCAAGGGGCTATGTGTAAATTTCCTAATCCCATTCCTGGGTCATCAGGTCAGGTCCGGAGGAGGCACGGGCACCGACGGTTCGCCCGTCGCCCCTCACCGGAGCCCACCAAGGGCGGCCCCACCGCACCGGAGCAAGAGGATTCTGACCGTTGGGAGCTCCACTTCGGACTGCTCTGATTCTGCCACGTGTCCTCCTCGAAGCTAGGAAACAAGTGCCTGTCGGACCCAGTACCCGAGGCCCCACATGTCACTGGAAGGACCGCGTGCGACAACGCTCGCTCGCGTTTCCAACGGCAGGCCCACCAGACGGCCGTTGGCTTAGGTGTCGGGTCCGGCCACGTGGTGTACTCCCATTCGCTGCTACATGCGTACTCCCTCCGTCCCAAAATAAGTGCGCATCTCGCACTTCGAGGAGTCAAATACTTTAAAATATAACCAAATATATATTAAAAAATATTAATAATTATAATACTAAATAAACATCATTAGATTAATTATGTCATATATTTTTATGACAAACTTGTTTAGAGACACAAATGTTAATATTTATTTCTATATACTCGGTCAAACTTACAATTTGTTGACTCCTCGAAATGTGAGATGAGTACTTATTTTGGAACGGAGGGAGTACGGCCCTACGCCAAGGTGTCGGTAGGGAGCAGCGGAGGAGACACGTGGGGCAACGCCCTGGCGGAGAGGCTACGGCCATGAGACCCACTTGTCTGCTCGAAATGTGTGTTTTTTTTCACGGAGGGCAAAACCGTGAATAAAATCTGGTTCACGAGAGGTTTCTGATTCGTGGAAAACCATTTAGGGACGAATTTTGTACAACTCGGATCAAATGGAGGTCAATAGTGTAGACTTTTTTTTTCCTTTTCTCATGCTTTTACTTTTCTAAAAAATAACATCACGCTGAAATTTACAAAGCCACATGCCCACATCTTACATCTATTACTTTGCTCCATATATCCGGCTAAAGTAATTAGTGTTCAAGAGATACATTATTCCCTTTGATTAAAAAAAGATGATGTTTTGTAGCTTTCTGAAGTCAATCATTTCAAGTTTTTGTTACAAATCCTTTTTACTTGTTATACCAAAAGTTACTACTGAGGTGGTATCAATATGCAAAACGCCACCTAAAGATGATGGGAGAGAGTATCGATCTTTTATGCTTTATTTAGAATGTCAAAAGACACACACACACACACACACAAATTATGAGCATATCTTGTGATGCAAATAGGGTCTTGTGACAAATTTAGCATCATTGGTCCCCCTAATAATATTAAATTTTGTTTTTGTTCCGCCACGGTATACACATCATTCTTAATCATGTTGGATTATAGACCTCCTCTGTTCTGCTGGAAACATGCGACGACTGCCGGGAACATGGCTTCTATGTACCGGATAAGAAATATGGCTTTAAAGCTCATCATGCTCAACTAAATAGGTCCAACTAAATTCAATATTTTGAAAATTACATTCAACATTTTTTTGAAAAATAAATCAACATTTCGAAATACATTATTCAACATTCAACTTTTTTTTTTACAACATTCAACATTTCAGCAAATAAAATTCAACATTTGGATACCAAAAAGTTCAACGTCTAATTTTCACGTCTTCTTTCTTGAGATGGCTGGCCCGCCCGACGGCGTGCAGGGCCACCAGCGGTGGCGCGTGGGACCGCACGATGTGTGGACCAGTGGCCAGCTGAGCTTGCGATGGCTGGCGCTGGTGGAGCTCGCAGTCGGCGCTAGCGGAGCTCGCTGCCGGGCGGGCGGGAGGGGTGGCGCGTGGGTAGGAGCGGCGACATCAGGCTAGAGTTTGGGATGAATATCCAATGACTATTATTGTGTGCACGAATCTTAAACATTGGAGGTTATATATGAAAAAATTGGAAGTTATATATGAAAATAAATTCAGAAGCTAGATAGAATTTTCGGCGGCTCTCTGCCTCTCTCGATCACCACCTGTTAGCGTGCCAAGTGTGACCACATGCCCACTGGCCCAGCAGACCCATCGTATCCTAAAGAAAGGACATAGAGATAATGTATCTAGTTACCAGCAAAAGGATGCTTACCAGGTGCGTGAGTGCGTGCAAAATGTGATTTCTTATCGCTGAGGACACACTAACTACCTCTCTCTAGAGGATCTGAACTCAAATGTTTTTCTTTCTCCAAATTTTGCTAGTTGTGGCCCTTAATTCTTAGGTCATGATGTGTTAGCGACGAGGCTAAGGCATCATGTCCTACTCCTATATATCTGCATCATATATTGTTCTTCCTTTATTTTAAAATATATAACATTTATTTTGGACACAAGCTTAGCTAATGTTCAAAAACAGAGAGGTATTATTGTGATAAAGCCAGGTTACCCACATTGCCCAGATACAATTGGTTCCTACTTATACATGCATCATGCATGTGTGTCTACATACCATGCAAGTCGTAGGTGCAAACCAGTGTTCTTTCCGTATAGTTCACCTCTCCCACAGTACAGTACCTATCAGCTCCCTTTCTTCTGTCCTGCTCCTGCATTGCCAAATGCCAAGTGATCCATGCATGGTTTCCCTTTGCTTTTGGATAAAACCATGAGCTGCAAATCATTGGGGTGTACCAAGATGACGAGGTAGCTAGGGATTGGTTGGCACATGAGACCTCTTTATTTATACTTTGGTCTCTATCAGACTATCAGTATCAGGCTCCATTTTTTTTTCCTCTTTACTCCTCTCATGCTACTACTTCTTCTTTATTTCTTTTTCTTTTATTGTTTTTTTTTTGCTTTTAGGTGAGGCAATCTCTTTCGGTTGTTACTGTCACACTTTCTTTTGGAAAGGGAAAAGGGTGTGGAGGGGGAAGCCAAATGTTGCTTTCATGCATGCTGTGTGTTTTTGTGTAGTGTCAGAGCTAGGACACATGGTGCATATATGTATAGCAAACGTAATGGGAAAATAAAATCACTGGTCTTGTTAGTTGGGTGATAGGGCTGGCTAGCTAGATGACGATACGTATTCCATGTCTGCAAATAGTCAGCTTCATTTCATATGATCTCTACTTGATGGACTACTTCTGCTAAATTTTAATTAGTCTATCTTGACGAGGCATTTTTAATATTTTGTAAAGTGAAATCTTCAAAGGAAATTAAGCAAAGTGAGGAAATATTGATGAGCAGTCGGCGGAGTCCTATTCGATTTTGCTTGCACTGTAAGGTGACAGGAACTGCTTGGTTTGCCAGCCTATCTGAAAGAGGTTTTCTTCGGTACACAATACGTCTCAACGGTCGTACGGTCGTATTGTCAGTTTCTTCGGTTTTTTCTCTAAGGGTAAAATGGTAATCTGATTGATATATGTTTTAGAAAAAAATTCCCCGCTACCCACCTAGTCCACCCGTGCGCACCTCCTCCCTCCGTTTTTATATATTACAAAAATGACATTTTACATCTCCGATAATACCCTTTAACTACCAGTACGACCTTTGAATACTACCGTACGACAGCTAAAAAAACGGTCGTATAGAATTAATCTCAACTGTCCGATTCTTACATATAGGTCCTTTTCTGTTACATACGAGTTCTTTTCCAACTGGTCGTATAGGTCTTATTGTGTACCGAAGAAAACCTCATATGAAAATGACAATCTTCAATAGCAAAAACATTTTTTTTCATTTTCATTGTTTTCTTGCAAAAGCAGGTAACAGTATTATTTGGCAGTCAGTATTGCCTTAAGAAAATCTATGAATGGTCAGCATTTGGATACAACATTGCTATAGTTATAATTAAATTTTGTGGAACACATGGAGATAAAATTTCAAATAAAATGTACTAAAATAAGTTTGTTGTCAAAAGCAAAAGGAATATGTAAAATGCAAGTCAGCCACTACATATAAACATGGATGTTGAGCTTATTGTATCTCCAATATATCATTACCTACTGCAGGTTAAAACATCCACTTCGATCTCATGTCACTATTCGTGTAGCAGGAAGGTGAGAGTGATTTTTTTTTAATTTGAGCGCAATAAACTGGATTTTCTATGCATCACTATATTCCCCCTTCAATATCAATTATTAATTGTTTGATGTCCTAAGTGATGCGAAAGGAATATATATGATTTCTCCCACCATTATTAAAATAGTCAACTTTCAGTACGTTCTTGTACTATGATGTCCACTTCACTAGCTTGTCAATACATAGCAAAAATCAAATAAGATGTAAAATTGTTCTCAACAACAAAAACTTTATTAATTGTAAACTGTGATTTGCGGCGGGAAATAGAATTGTCATTAGAATACATCAAGCGCCATGCCCTACTGACAATTGTTCCATGGACTTGCAACTCTATTTTCTGCAAAAATTGTAAATGTACATACGCTCTTGTGGTCAAGCCGTTGAAGAGGAGATGGAAGATGAGAGGAGGTCCCATTTTGGGTATTTAGGACCATGGCGTTTGGCCAACTTGTGTGGAAAAGGTAGGTTTCGTTAGAGAAGGAACAATAGAATACAAATGATTCAACCAAGGAGGGCTAATCGCCGAAGTTGTTCACTAGGAGCCAAGAATACAGCTGGAGGAAGAAAAGCTACATAATTCCAAATCATTCTGTCCTTTGGTGTACCTGTCCTGATGTTGATATATGTGTACTAACAGACTAACAGTTGCAGTGGAGTATGTTTAACAATGCCCCTTTTTTTTAGAATAAGAATGAATATTATAGAAAGTAGTTAATATTGCGTGGGGCATATTTGTATGTGTACCAACCTACAAAATAAATTCAACTTAAATATTTTCTAACTGTATGAATAGTCAGTGAAGCTGGGGAATAAATACAATACAAGAATATTATGCAATGTCTATGAAGCATCAATTTTAATTTTTAACAACTTTGTAATGATCCCCCAATAAGTTTTGAAGGGTCCTATACGAAAAGGACAATATACTAAGCATTGAAAATGGGTTCACCAAACCTGGCAACCACCATAACAGAAGAAGAGACCCTACAATACAAGCAACCAATCTGCAGCCCTGGCTGCTTTCAGGGAAGACCACAAGTTCTAGAGTTGCAGAAAGGACAAGGAACTGTTATGGACAGCAATTCAAGCGACTGTTCTGTCCATGCTTTTGCAGTTCAGCTTACACGCTTTAAACTTTAATTTGCTTGTTGCAGGCAGCTCTGCAGAATATTGGGACAATGGCCATACTCTCAAGGAAAGTATATGTGAGTATGGCCATTGTGAGCTGGCAGGGCCAAAATGTTGACCAATTGGAGAAATACAAAGTGCAACTAGGGGCCTGTTTAGTTGGCTGAAAATTTGCAAAAGTTTTGCAAATTTTTCAACTCTCTTCATCACATCACATTAAATACACCAAAAGACATATGTTCAGAGCAGTAAATGTAGGTAAAAAAATTAACTAATCACACAGTTTTGTTGTACATCACGAGACGAATCTTTTGAGCTTAGTTAGTCCATGATTGAACAATATTTACCACAAACAAACGAAAGTGCTACAGGAGTGCTACAGGAGTTCCAGAACTCACTTTTGCAAATTTTCAGCCAACTAAACACCCCCTAGCTTCCATTGATTTCAATCAGGTGTGGAAATTTGGGGAGATTCGATCTGTTTGTTTGAAACAGGGGCCATCTTTTGATTATTGCCTCCGTGCACGTGTGCAGATCTTGTTGGTCAAAGAGCTGTAGCCAAATTATGATATTTGGTAGCTTAACTTGTGGTGCTCCACACCTTCATACTAAATGTCTAAATCCCATGTGCACTTGACCACTTACGATTTCTTGCCCGGTTTTAATGCACTTAGAGGAAAATTTTGTTTGCTACACAGCCATGAGATGCCACGTGAATTTATAAGAAATAAGGGTGCTAGTATATAGATCTAGTGAAAATCGGAAAACTACAAATTTCATGCTGTACACATATTTTCTTGGATCCTTAAAGTTTTCTAAATATGGATTTTATGGTCACAATGTTTCACATATATAACCAAGATTCAACTTATAGCCCCACCTTCTTTTATATATCAACCCTACTTGTAGTTGTTGATGGGAGTTGGATTAACATGCTGCCTTAGGTCCTTAGGTGTCACTACTCACTTAGTCACTTGGTTTAGACTAGCTTCATACAATTACGACCTTATAACAGCAAAATGCAAGTTATACATCACAAACCATAAAAATATCTGCTCTCTGCAAAAAGGACTATGGAATGTTATGTTTCTGAAAATTTACTTTTTTTTTGAAAGTAAAAAATTTACTATTACACTCTGCAGAAAACAAACCCTTGGGCTATGTCCTACATAAAAAATTATATGAAAAAACTTATACTAAACATTATGCAGGAAGCTCTACATCTGAACTATGGCGATACAGATAATATTTTATTAATAATTTCTTTTGTGCGTGCTGAATAGGCAGGCAGCTATATGCCAACTCACCAACTCTTTGGTAGGTAAGCGTTTGAGCATATTTATTGGCCAAATTCTTCTGGTAGGGGTTTATAAATAAGCATGACCCATCACCAATTATAATACTCCATTAAAGTTATTTTAACACTTGACATACAATTCTACCTAAACAAAACAAAAGATCTTTCTAGAGCGGCATAATAAAATTTCATTTCAGAGGATATAAATAGAGGTACACAGCACCTTGTGCCTTCCTAATTCTAGTGAAAATGAATATCCCTACTGGTCTCTGTGACAAATTTTTTAAAGAAAAAATACTTGGAATTACAGGTACAAAAGAGATGTCTGAACTAATTGGAAGGTCCATTAGTTGCTTTAATTATTGTTTCTGCATCGATCTCAACCCATAACAGAATAGTCTACAAATGTTCTTTTCATCATTGCCCCATCTTCGTATAACTTTTTTATTTGGACTTTGAACATGAATGTGGAGAATGCAATTCTGAGTTAAGATGCCTAGGGCATGCATTCTCTGTTGTTTTCCCAGTGAAACTGGAGCCAGCAAAGGCCATGGGGCACATTATGGCGCGTGCAAAAGGAAGAGTGTAAACCTTTGATTCAGTGAAGCTAAATACGGCGTGGATGTTAAAGAGATGGCTCCAGTGTTGTGATTTTACATCACGACAGATGTTGTGCTCGAGGTGCAACTGATTAAACTCGAAATTCAGAAAAGCAAATTGACGAACTTGTCCAGGCATCTATTCAAACATCACAAGAGAGAAATTCAGTGTCACTGTTGCCAGCGATGTCTGATATGCTGATCGAAGTCCTTTGATTTCAGAAAGAAGAGTAGAGCAAGATTTTTAGAACTCATATCGGCATCTGTTTCAACTTTACAGAGGACGGGTCACCATTGTCAAGTCCAACATGCTTATCAAATTCCTTGAGGTTCACTATTATCAGGAATAATAAGAGATCAAGTTGATGGAACATATTAAAGCGGGCTCTTTTGCGGTGGACCATACCACCTTATACCACTGTTGAAAAATGACTAGTATGAAAGGATCTAACGGCTGAGATTAATTGTATACCACTACAACTTGCACCTGTGGTATAGGGTGATATACATAGGTGGTATAGGGGTATTATTAAAAGTTTTATCTCGGTGATAAATGAATATATGATTTCTTCATTTCAAATTCTTTTTCATTTCCCTCTGGTGGTATGGCCAATTTGTTTTTCAAATTTCAAACAGAAATTTTCATTTCAAATTTCAAAAATGAAAATTTACAATTTTTTTCATTTCAAATTTTCCTTGGCGGCATAAATGAAACATTTCAAATGTTTTCATTTCCTTTTGTTGGTATGGACAAATTTTTTCAAATTTTAAAACTGAAAATTTTCAGTTCAAATTTCAAAATCGATTTTTTTTTCAAATTTTTTTATTTTCCTCTGGTGGTATAAAAATAAAAATTTTCAATTCAAATTTTAAAAATGAATTTTTTTTCAATTTTTTCATTTCAAATTTTCCTAGTGGCATAAACGAATCTTTTTTCTCGGCCCGAGGTTGCCAAATTTATTAAAAAATTACAAATATTACCTAGTTGCTATTACTAAAAATGACCATATACTGCATAGTCCATCGTAAAAAAAAGCCCCTCCTAGTAATAAATGGAATCTCTTCAGGCATCAACATCTAACAAAACTTGAATTACCGATCTACTCACTCCGTTTCAAAATACTTGTCATTCTGGCTTTTCTATATATATTTCCTTTATTATGTATGTGGATATAATATATATCTAAGTGCATAACAAAGAGATTGTATCTAGAAAAGCCAGAATGACAAGTATTTTGAAATAGAGAGAGTATTACAGATTTACAATCTTTGTCAAATTTCTTTTCCTCCACTAGGTTTCTAACAAGCATTGTTTTTTAGTGAGAAGAAACAAACTAAACAATTATGTAAATGCACTTCGATCAGGGGATACATGTGGTGCAGCGTTCCAGAGTGCCAGAGTTCCGGAGTAGACGTGGACATGATGGCTGCTGTGACTCTGACAGACAGAGAGATGACGATGAGAGCAGTGGTGTCTCTTCTGGATTCATTTTATTGGCACTGACGCAGTAATCATCCGATCAGGTCTAAGAGCATCTCCATCAATAGCCTTTATTTTGAGCCCCTACTTTATTGAACAGGGGCTCCTCCTATTTTTTAGAGTCTTCATTTGTACCATCAACTCCAGCAACAGCATCTACTCTACAGCCCCTACTACTGATATGACAGGTGGGACCCATTCGTCAGTGTCCTTCCTCCCCTCTCTCTCTCACCTTTCCTCTACCTCTCTTCATTCTTGACCTCGATTCGATCTCAATGCCGGCGATTCGATTCTGTGGCACACGCGGAGCTGCGGTTGGGCTCCGGCCGGGTGCGGAGATGGCGCACGCGGAGCTGTGGTCGGGCCCGAAGCTGCGGCGGCGCAGGGATCTGCTTCACGGCGGGCGCGCCGCTCCACCTCCTTCCGGGCGCGGCGCGATGGAGCTCGAGCTCCGGCTGAGCGCGGCACGGCGCGGGCGAGTGCGAGATCCGACCGGGCGCGACTCGGGCAATGGCGGTGCGAGGCGACGCGCATGGCGAGCTCGAGCTCCAGCCCCAGACAGCGAGGCCTGGATCCGTCCCCGCAAGCGAGCTCGAGCTCCAGCTCGAGGCAAAGGAGCCGGAGCTCGCGGCGAGCCCGTGCGTCGCCGGCGGCAGCAGCGACACAGGGAGGGGGCCGCGAGGCCGGCTGGCGTGACGGCCCGGCCGCCCAGGAAGGGGCCAGACGACCACCTGTGCTCGATTCGACAGCAGAAGGTTCAAATAGATGGCGAGGTGAGTCTGCTGCGTGCGCCTCGTCGTCATCCTTCTTCAGGTGGTGGCGGATCTTGCTCGGACACCGCTGGGTGAAGCTCCCGGAGCCGCAACTTGACAGGACGTCTCGCGGCGACAGCGGCGGAGGATTCCGGGCTCGGGCGCTGGCGGGGAAGGGCATGCTTGAAGGGGACGGGCAGGGAGGCGGCGGCAGTCCTTGCGGTGGCGGGAGGAGGAAACCGACCAACCCCCGAGTAGGGGCCTCCTCTCTCCACCCGCAGGAGAAGGGGCTCGAGGGGGGGATTTAGGTGCCCCCCTAAAGTTGGGGCCCGAGTAGGGGCCTTGCTGGAGTGCATTTTTTTCTCTGAGCCCCTACTTTTTGAGTTGGGGCTCAAGTAGGGGCTCTGCTGGAGTTGCTCTAAGATCATAGCTGCCTGCAATTTAGACAGATTTTAAAAGACAGAAATTGTGCCGTTTTACTTTCAGAGTTGCAAAACAAAACTAGTTTCTTTCCCTCTTTAGGTTTAGTCACAAAAAAAACTAGTGTTTTCACATGTAAAACACTCATTTCTGCACCAGCTACTGAGCTACATCATGCAGGTTTCATTCTGGTAGGCGTGTATGTGGTAGTCTTTTGAACAACACTTTTGGTTCCTTGCTTCTTGGCACCTTTTCTGCTCCAGCACTATAAGATTGCTAATCAGAGGTCATTACTAGTTATCCCTTGCTCTCCCTTTCCCTTGCGTCGCTCTCAACCGAGGGCGACTCGGGGGCTCCCCACCTCGCGCCGCCAGGGTTCCCCGCCGTGGTTCCCGACGGCCGCCGCCACCCCCTCCGTCGGCGGCAACAGCCAGCGGTGGCGGCGCACAACCGCCGTCCTCGCGGCCTCATCTTCCTCTTCCTCCCCTCTCCTCCCCTCTCTCCTCCCTTCCTCCACAACCCTAACCCTATCTCCCCACCAGCTTGGTCGTTTGTTTTCCCCTTCAGTGCTTGGTCCACGCCGGCGCCGGAGCTCATTCGCTCCACCCGTGGCCGGATCCGTGCTCCCCGCTGCCGGATCTGCGCGCTGGGTTGACACGGCTGCGGTCCTCGTCGGGGTGCGTCGCGGTGCCTTCGGGTGCGCCGGTAGTGCCTAGGTGGTTGTCTGGCTGCCAGATCTGCTAGGTGGCGGCCCGGCTTGCCCGGTTCCGGTGGGGTGCCTGGCGGGGGTCCGATCGGCCTCCGCCCATCTCTGCGCCGGCTGGCGGTGCGGTGCGCCTCCTCGTCGGCCTCCATGCGGCTCGGTCTCCGCTGACTCCGGTTGGCGGGTGCTCCCCCCTCGTCCGGCTTGCGCCGTCGTCTTCGGGGTCGGAGCCAAGCCAGCAACTGACAGGGTCGCCTCGCGTGCCTCCGGATGGCTGGGTCCGGCCGGCGGGCGCCCTCTTGTGGCGGCGCAGGTAACGTGGGCCGCGCGGGCTGCGGTCGGCAGGGCCGGCCGGTGCGCTCCCCTCCAGGGTCGTCTCCTCGCCCGTGGTGGCCTTGTGGGCCCGTGGGTCGCTTCATCGTCGTTGTGCTTGGTGGCGTGGCTGGTCGCTCTTTCGTTGTTTGTCGGCAGCATGTGGAACCTTTCCTCCTCTGGTCGTATGCTTCGTTCGCAGCATGGGAGGATGGGTCTCATCTTCTCCCTGGTGCTCCAAGTTGTTGGCACTCCACGACGGCTTCTTTTGCTCCGGAATTCACCATGCGCCGTCTTCGGCTGTTGCTAGTTGCAGGAGGGTGTCGCCTTTATCCTTGTGGTCGTGATTTGGTCGTTGTGGTCACTTCACCGTCGCGTTGGTCGCGGGCCTACGTTTGCTCTCATTTTTCCATCACCTTGAATCGCTCGCTGCTTCTCCATCGTTTGCCTCTCAACCTGGTTTTGGAGGTAGCTGTGAAGAGTTGGATTTGGAGGCCTTTGTGAAAGCTCTTCCAGCTTTAGTCGGTGTCGACAACGACTGCGGTCCTTTCCGTAGCTTACCTCATTGTGGGTGTTGTCGCGGTCACCAAACCCATTTGGCTCCGCCGGGTGAAAACTTGGTCTGCTCGTCGCGGGTAGACGGACGATGGCGGCGTCGGTCAGCGTCACTTCCCCCTTGGAGGCATCGTTCTGTTAGGCATCTTCGCGCTTCCTCCGTCGGTTGTGGGTTGTTAGGCGCTCGGTGATGTGCGTACGTTCTTGGTGTGTTGTCTGTTGCAGGTTCAGGTCTCTTAGCTCGTTTGTTTGTGCGCTGGTGGCGCTTTGGGTTCAGGTTGTGTTACCTTCCTTTCTTGTTGTTGTTGGTCGTGTCGTTGTTGTTGGTCGTGTTGTTTCTGTTTTCGTGGCGCTTCAGAGGTTCTTCTGAAATCGTGTTTCTATATTTATCCTATGCTTAATGAAATATGTGCTATGCACGCTTTAAAAAGAGATTGCTAATCAGAAGAATAAAAAATTGTCGACAAGATTGAGTGTTACATCTATTGTCCCCCAATAGCGATACACCGTCCTTCCACCTTCTCCCTGAACTGAGTCCCAATAGCATCTCGCTATTCACTTCGCCACAGCCTCTTGATTAAGCACACAACCTCTACCATTGTGGCCATTCTTGGGCACAGATTCGACAAGTTATCACTGTCCTAAACCTGGCCAGCTTTGTTCCACTAGATTGCGATGATTCACCCCTTATCTCCTATCTTGGTCTACCAGTACCAAGCATCCTTACATATCCAGGAACAAGAGGCATTGGGTGAGACCTGAATCTGGTCGGTTCCTCTCCCATTTCACGGTCTGCAAGCATTGTTTGAGCACAACAAACTGGATTGTACTATGCGTCACCGTATTTCCCCTTCAATATTAATTGTTTAATTATAATATCTTCCACCATCATTTTCAGTAAAAATTCTCCCACCATTATTATAATAGTCAAGTTTTAGTACGTCCTTGTACTATGATGTCTACTTCACTGGTTTGTCAACACATAACAAAAATCAAACAAGATGTAATTTTTTCTCAACAACAAAGGCTTTATTAATTGTAAACTGTGATATGCGGCGAGAAATAGACTTGCCATTAGAATATATCAAGCATCATGCTACTAAGAATTGTTCCATGGACTTGCAACTCTATTTTCTGCAAAATTGTACATGTACATATGCTCTTGTGGTCAAGCCGTTGAAGAGTTGGAAGATGAGACGAGGAGGTCCCGTTTTGTTGGAGAGTCAGGAGCAGGGTGTTTGGCCAACTTGTGCAGAAAAAGTAGGTTTCGTTAGAGAAGGAACACTACAATACAAAAGGTTCCCCAGCGACGAATATAAAAGGACAGAGGGAGTACATAATTTCAAATCATTTTGTCCTTTGGTGTACCCACTAACAGTTGCAGTGGACTATGTTTAAACTTTCCTACCAAAGAAGTGTGGTGGGCCGTGCTCACTGAACTGAACTGTATATGCAGCTTCAATCTGCCGGCGGCCTCTTTGTCTAGATGGTGGACCAGGCTCCGGAACATGCAGCCCAGGACGAAGCGGAAGGGGATCAATTCGCTCTTCATGCTGGTAATTTGGACCCTATGGAAGGAAAGGAATGCGAGGCTGTTCCATGGCTCATCGATCGTCGCCCAGGAGCTCGTTCAGACTGTCAAACGGGACGCTCAACTCTGGGTCATGGCTGGAGCTAAACAGCTTGGTCGTCTAATTCATGAGGAGTAGGAGTAGGCTGTGACAGCTTGGTTGTTCCACTTGCTTTAGAAGCAAGTTGCCGCGTGAGCAATGCTCCGCGAAGTTGTAAATTTCAAACGCTGCTGCATTTTCTTCTTAATACAATGATACGTAGCTCTCCTGTGTATTCGAGAAAAAAAAACTTTCCTACCAACAACGCCCCTCTTTTTCTAGGTATAAAAAGAATATTATAGAAAGTAGTTAGTATTGCATGGGGCAACTTTGTATACCAACCTAAAAAAGAAAATAAACTTAAATATTTTGTAACTGTATGAATACAGTCGGTGAAGCTGGGGAATAGCTACAATACAAGAAAATTACGCAATGTCTACAAAACAACAAATTTAAAACTTTGCAATGGGTTCACCAAACCTCACTAAACCTGGCAAGTGGCAACCACCATAACAGAAGAGACCCTACAATACAAGCAACCAATCTGCAGCCTTGGCTGCTTTCAGGGGAGACCATCATTGGTTCTAGAGTTGCAGAAAGGACAAGGAACGGTTCTGTACAGCAATTCAAGGCACTGTTCTGTCTGTGCTTTTGCAGTTCAGCTTTAAACTTTAATTTGCTTGTTGCACGAGGCCACACTCTCAAGGATACATAGACTACAAGATATGTGAGCTGGCAGGGCCAAAATGTTACCGACTGGAGAAACTAAAAGTAGAAAACAAAAATAGATTATTGATCAAGAAAAAATAGCAACATCGTTTCAGTCTTGATCATGATAAATTAGGGCTTCTTGGTGCTGTTAACTCCATTTTGGTCTCCCTTGTGAGTTGTGATTGCTTCCAATCCAGCATAAGAAAGAAAGAAAGAAAAAAAATCAACTTTTCTGCAAGAATATGAGAAAAAACATAAACTTGGGCATGTTAAAACAACAGAATTGACAGAAACTGCATGATAACTAGCTGTGAGGGGTGGTAAAGGGTCTTGCAATTTAGCCTAAGAAATTTAAGGATCGGACCATAATACTATTCAATTTTGAGCTAAATATATATAAGGCTTAGTTGGATTGTGAAGAATGAAGTAGGACCATGATCCATTACCACCCCTGTGCTCGTTGCTCACTCTGGCTATATGAATAACATTACTTCTCTTCAAGATTAAACAAAACAACAAATGTTGTAATTACAAATCTTGTATAAAAATTTGCACTGTGTTCCAACAGGAGTACACAGTTTCCAAATTGCTGAAGGATTATCTAAAGGGGCATCGAAGCAGGATTATCCAAAAGGACACTAACGAATGATGAATCACAGAATGGACGGCTAGAAATTTGCAGGATGAGGAAGATACATTTATAGTCCAAGGGTTCTGATTAAAAAGAAAAAACATCATTGATTTATTTGCGGATCAAATTTAGAACTACTTTAAGGCACATATAAACTACTTTACAAACCAGTAAAGGCAAGCAGATGCTTGGATCTGCAATTCAAGCACTACCGGATAAATTGCAAATGGAAGGAGATCACATCAGAGATCATGGCCAACCAGGCAATCAGACCACCTAGAAATATGAACAGGGGGGATAACAAAAATACTTACCGATCAATGCACGAACTTCAATACTTTTGAGATATATCGATACATCAAACCTCCTGAGATTCAGGAACGGCGAAGGCTGGCGCTATCATGAAGAATTTGATGCTGCGGAGGGGAGAATGTGGAAGGAAATCCTCTGTTGGGTGTGAGTGTGAGGACAAGCGGTAGCTCAGTTGGTCGGACTTGTGGTCGTGCAGGTCACCCACCTGCGTTCGATTCCCACCGGGTGCGGGTGTCTCACCGGGGTTTTTCCCACCAAAAAAAATCCCCTCGCCGGTTAGCCAGGGTTCGGGGGTTTTTCTAGACCGGAGCCGGTTCCTTCTTCTTAATAAAAAACCTTGGGGGAGTCTCCCCCCACCAGTCTAGTTTTTTTGTTGGCTATGAGTGTAGAGGACTCTCTGGTGAATTCAGTTTTTCGCCTCATGAGCGAACCCAGAAACAAGGAATGTGTGCTTCTATTGGGGATGGGTGAAGAGGTTGGCAGTCCACCTTGGAGGGTACCCAGATGGTAAGAGGTTTGTAGGAGGAGCATGGTTGTTTGCAGTAATGGCGAGCATTGGTATTTCTAAAGCATAGTAGTGTGGTGTACTTGGAGAAGGATGACGTGTTGTCATCCGGTGCATCTCGCAGTCCTGCTGCTCCGGTAGGGCAAAAGGAGGTATGCCTTCCCTTTAGACCTCTTCCAACAATATGGACAGGACACAGGAGCGGATTTCTTACCCCCAATGATCCTCCTCCCTTCGGCCCCCTCCCTCCCTTTGGCCTTTTCTGACTTGGGTTTGCTGGCTGCTAATGCTTCCTTTTTTTGCACCCCCCCCACTATATGATCCATAGTGTTCTCAAATATTGGTGGAACTGGAGGATCTTCATGCTTGAAGTTTGAATTTTCCTCATTATGTCCATCTCTAAATAAGACCCCCACATCATTGATAAGGTCCAGCATTGTCTTGCTTTCAAGTCCAGGTATCATGATGGTCAATGGTTCTTTGCCTGATTCCATCCTATCAATATTCTCCATGATAATATGTTCGCACACCTTTTTCCACTTCTTGACATAAATGACACTGATTGGGTCCATTCCTAGTTTGCTAAACTTCAAATTTATGAATGATCTACAGATGTAACGACAGACATACGGGTACCTTGCAGATTCAGAGATGTGTACACCTACAACCGCAACAGCCTCTGATATGTCGATTTTTTCTCCCCCAGCATGCCTCCATAGCTTCTCAAATGCTGTCCTAAGATGATACAAGCCAGTAGGTGCCTCGCTGACTCCATGCGAGACGAGCTTGCTGTAATTAACGCTAAGTTTAAGCTTTACACAGTTTCTATCCAGAGTGAAGTTCTCAACTTGGTTTCCACAGTCCAATTCAAAGACTTTCCCCTTGCCTTGCGCCCTTGCCAACCTCTGACATACAAATTCCTGCCTTGCACCAGAAATGTCAAAGTTCTGTCTTTATACTTGAGTTCAACATCCAATGCATCACCTGCTCTTGTAGTAAAGACCTTGCGCCCTGGTCCAAAAATGACTGATACGTCCACTACAATCCCACCGCCTTCACACCAATCTGTGACACCACCTATCCCTTCAGCATTTTTTTTTGTTTTTAACCTTTTTTAAGAAATTTTAAAAAATAACACCTCTGGAACTTTATTTGCACCACATGACCCTTTTGCCCGCGCCGGCCCGCGTGACGCGGCAGGCCCACTTTGCCGCGCCACATGCAGCGGCGCGACAAGCCCGCCACGTTGGCACGGTGGGCTGACGAGGCCTCCTCCTGCCGCGCCACATTCATTGGCGCGCCAACGTGATGGTGCAGCGCCACGTTAGGTGGCGTCGCAGGAGGTTCTCTAATTCAATTTATCAACTTTGAACGATCTAAATAAAATAATATTTGAACTTTAAATGTTACAAAATTTGACATGCACGTTATACAAGGTCTGAGCATTCTATTGTAGTAACACGTACAAGACTAAGTGTTACATATTTTAAAATTTTAATTTTTTAAAATATGTAACGCTGAGTCTTGTACGTGTTACTAAAATGGAATGTTCAGACCTTATATAACGTGCATGTCAAATTTTGTAACATTTAAAGTTAAAATATTATTTTATTAAGATCGTTCAAAGGTGATAAATTAAATCGGAGAACTTCCTGCGATGCCACCTAACGACGCCACCTAACGTGGTGCAGCACCATCATGTTGCCGCGCTGATGCATGTGGCGTGGCAGGAGGAGGTCTCGTCAGCCCACTGTGCCAGCATGGTGGGCTTGTCGCACCGCTGCATGTGGCGCGGCAAAGTGGGCGTGCCGCGCCACGCGGACCGGCGCGGGCAAAAGGGTCATGTGGTGCAAATAAAGTTCCAGAGGTGTTATTTTTAAAATTTTCTTAAAAAAGGTTAAAAATAAAAAAAAATGCTGAAGGGATAGGTGGTGTCACAGATTGGTGTGAAGGCGGTGGGATTGTAGTGGACGTATCGGACATTTTTGGACCAGGATGCAAGGTCTTTACTACAAGAGCAGGTGATGCATTGGATGTTGAACTCAAGTATAAAGACAGAACTTTGACATTTCTGGTGCAAGGCAGGAATTTGTATGTCAGAGGTTGGCAAGGGCGCAAGGCAGGGGGAAAGTCTTTGAATTGGACTGTGGAAACCAAGTTGAGAACTTCACTCTGGACAGAAACTGTGTAAAGCTTAAACTTAGTGTTAATTACAACAAGCTCGTCTCGCATGGAGTCAGTGAGGCACCTACTGGCTTGTATCATCTTAGGACGGCATTTGAGAAGCTGTGGAGGCATGCTGGTGGAGAAAAAATCGACATATCAGAGGTTGTTGTCAGTGTAGGTGTACACATCTCTGAATCTGTAAGGTACCCGTATGTCTGTCGTTACATCTGTAGATCATTCATAAATTTGAAGTTCAGCAAACGAGGAATGGACCCAATTAGTGTCATTTATGTCAAGAAGTGGAAAAAGGTGTGTGAACAAATTATCATGGAGAATATTGATAGGATGGAATCAGGCAAAGAACCATTGCCCATCATGATACCTGGACTTGAAAGCAAGACAATGCTGGACCTTATCAATGATGTGGGGGTCTTATTTAGAGATGGACATAATGAGGAAAATTCAAACTTCAAGCATGAAGATCCTCCAGTTCCACCAATATTTGAGAACACTATGGATCATATAGTGGGGGTGTGCAAAAAAAGAAGCATGAGCAGCCAGCAAACCCAAGTCAGAAAAGGCCAAAGGGAGGGAGGGGACCGAAGGGAGGAGGATCATTAGGGGTAAGAAATCTGCCAGATAGAGGAGGAAAACAGCCACAAGGAGAATCAATGGGGGGGGGGGGGGACAAAGAGGATATGGGGGCTTCTCCTGTGTCCTGTCCATATTGTTGGAAGAGGTCTAAAGGGAAGGCATACCTCCTTTTGCCCTACCGGAGCAGCAGGACTGCGAGATGCACTGGATGACAACACGTCATCCTTCTCCAAGTACACCACACCACTATGATTTAGAAATACCAATGCTCACCATTACTTCAAACAACCATGCTCCTCCTACAAACCTCTTACCATGTGGGTACCCTCCAAGGTGGACTGCCAACCTCTTCACCCATCCCCAATAGAAGCACACATTCCTTGTTTCTGGGTTCGCTCATGAGGCGAAAAACTGAATTTACCAAAGAGTCCTCTACACTCATACCCAACAGAGGGTTTCCTTCCACATTCTCCCCTCCACAGCATCAAATTCTTCATGATAGCGCCAGCCTTCGCCGTTCCAGAATCTCAGGAGGTTTGATGTATCGATATATCTCAAAAGTATTGAAGTTCGTGCATTCGGTAAGTATTTTTGTTATTCCCCCTGTTCATATTTCTAGGTGGTTTGATTGCCTGGTTGGCCATGATCTCTGATGTGTTCTCCTTCCGTTTGCAATTTATCCAGTAGTGCTTGAGTTGCAGATCCAAGCATCTGTTGCCTTTACTGGTCTGTAATACTTGGTCTTGTACATATTGCTAAAATGGAATGTTTAGACCTTATATATCGTGCAAGTCAAGTTTCGTAACATTTAAAGTTCAAATACTATTTTATTTATATCGTTCAAAATTGATAAGTATTTCTGAAGTACTCCTGTCATGGAACAAGTTGTGCGGCACCATCAAATAATACATATTTTAAAATTTATAATTTTAAAATAGCCTATGTATTATCCCTTGTGCCCATTATTATGTACACAATTTAAATTGTTAAAATAATTTATAGTGAATCATACCATTACGCTCTTACCTTTCCGCATGTAGAAACTATTTATGTATGATTACTAATAAACAACACAATAGTACTATACACTGTAGAAGTTTCTTGATCACGAGATACTTTTCTGTAGGGATATCACCCCTTTGTACACACTTTTTTTCTTGATCATGAGTGCTTTAGGGATGAAGAAGTTTCTCGACTTAATGTTTGGCTCAAGTGCCATCAGTCCGAATTGTTATCATAATGTAATATCTATATGTCTGTAATTTAATTAGTTTGGCTCTTTTGTTCTCTAATTTGGGAAAACATGTGATTAGCTAAAAAAACGTCCCTAGTTACCCTTCAACAATTAACATAAGAACAAATGATTCTAATAAAAAAAACCTAAATTCGTCAGAATACAGATCGAAATGTTTAGGAACAGATTAAAGACGCAAACTTTATCATCAGAAGAAGACAACACACCTCGGAACATGACGGAGAGGCGGGTTGAGCCTAAGCGCCGCCGCGACTGAAGCAAATCGTTGCGCAAGCGTCGGTAGCCACCGGCGAGGCGGGCTAGAAGCCATGGATGAGAGGAGACAACGCGTGAAAACCAATCTTGGAAGAAAAATCTCTAGTTTTCAAATTGAATGTCTGAATAAATATCAATTAGTTACGAGATCTTGAAACAAAACTGCATTATATCTCATTATGATTTCAAGCTTTCTTTAAATTAGAACAATTTCATTATGAAGGTTGAGCAAACAATTGGTACACCTCCGCTCACAATGAAAGTGAAATTGAAGTCACAAAAAAATTGAAATTGATCTACCTTCACAGTCAAATTAATCTGGATAAAAAATATGTAAATATATTCAATTGTAGACTTGTTTTAAGGAAGCTGACTTAACAAACCCAACTGTGCAATCGGTTTTTGACTACCGGACCCGACCTCTAGCATAAAAATGTTTTTTTTAACTGCTGTTTTCACGAGTAAACTACTAATTTTTGCACCAACTCTGGCTTATATTTGCATTCTCTTGTCCTTCCACATGCTACAAAACAATGCTAATATATCGCCGTGTATGTGATATGGCTGATTTATTGACTCTGGATACAAGGGATTAGCAGGAGATTAACCCAACTCGCCCTCCCTAGGAGGCTCTGAGTTTCCTTTGGTTTATCTCTGCTTAATCTCTAATTTGTGCCATAGGCAAATACATATAGGACTCTAGGAGCCGCCAGCTATCCTGGTGGCTAACAACTCATCTAACAGACTCCCGTATCCTAACAAACCATCTCCTAACAAACCATCTAATCTATTCCTCAGCCGGCGCCTTGGCTTGCTTAGGCCTGCGCCTAAATTGCTTCCCAAAGTATGTGTCCATAACACTTCCACCCTCCTAACAGAAAAGCTCGTCCTCGAGCTTGAAAAGTGGATAGCGCTCCTTGAATTGTGGCAGTGCCTCCCATGTCGCCTCTGCTGCGTTGCGGCCCATCCACTTCACCTTCAGCTCCCAATTGTCCCCAGTAGGACAGGCTCGCAAAATCTTCTCCGGTGTTGGCAGGGCGCGGCCGTGTGCCACATGAGGCAGAGGCACCGTTGCTGCCGGCAGTTCACCTTCATGCTTCTTCAAGAATGCCACATGGAACACGTCGTGGATGCGTGCCTTGGCTGGGAGCTGCAAGCGATAGGCCAGTGCGCCGATTCTTTCCAACACCTGAAAGGGACCATAGTAGCGAGGAGACAACTTGTCGCTGCCCTTATCAGTAATGCCAACTGCAGAACGCTGGTGCAAGCGCAGCCACACCCAGTCCCCCACAGCGAACTCCACAATGCGGTGCTTCTTATCATAGGATGCTTTCATGTAATCTTGGGCTTGCAGCAGGCGTTCCCGTATATCAGCGAGGAACTCATCCCTATTCAACAGCTGACGATCCAAGGCCACCACCCGAGCTGTACCAGGCTGATAGGGCAACAAGGCTGGGGGATCACATCCAAAAACCACTTTGAAGGGTGTTGTCTGCAGAGCTGTTTGGAAAGAGGTGTTATAACAGTATTCGGCCCAAGGAAGCCACCGGAGCCAACTGCGTGGTCGATCCCCAGACAGATAGTGCAGGTAAACCCCCAGAACGCGGTTCGTCACTTCTGATTGACCATCCGTCTGTGGGCGAAACGCAGAACTCAGACGCAGCTTGACGCCAGCCAGCGAGAACAGCTCTGTCCACAAAGCACTAGTGAAAACCGGATCCCTGTCGCTCACAATTGAAGATGGCAACCTGTGGAGCTTCACAATATTATCAAAGAAGGCCTGGGCGACTGACATGGCTGTGTACGGGTGGCTGAGAGTGATCAAGTGAGCAAACTTGGAGAACCGATCGACAACCGTTAGCACCACATATTTTCCTCCTACCTTGGGAAAACCTTCAACAAAATCCATAGCTATGTCACTCCAAATTGTCGATGGCACATCGAGCGGCTGCAGTAGACCAGCTGGGTGGAGGTGCTCTGTTTTGTTCCTTTGACAGACTGTGCAGCCCTTGAGGAATTCCGGTACCAGTGTGGCGGCATGTGGGTTGTAGAAGGAGGAGCGTAGGCGATGCAGCGTCTTCTGCACTCCTTCGTGCCCAGTACCGTGTGTCGTGGCCAAAATCTTGGGCCACAGGACAGATGTCTCTGGAACGAAGACCCGGCCTCGGTGCATCACGAAACCATCGAGCAACGTCCATGCCGCCCCTGCTGTGCCGTCCGCAATTTCCCCACGTTTGGAGATGATCTCCGGCAGGGAATCAGACTCCCGGCGGAAATCATTGAAGATGGCGAACTCCGGGCTGGAGATGGCATAAACACGTGCGCCGTCGTCGTACTCATCGCGCCTGGACAGCGCATCAGCCGCCACGTTCTGCTTCCCCGACTTGTATTCCACCTGAAAGCTGTAGCCGAAAAGCTTGCTTACCCACGTGTGCTGCGGAATGGTGGAGAGCTGCTGATCCAGCAAGTGCTTGAGGCTGCAATGGTCGGTGCGGACGACGAACTCCCGCGCCCAGAGGTATGGCTGCCAATGCCGGACAGCGTGCACCAAGCCAATGAGCTCCCTCTCATATGCAGCCAACTTGGCGTGCTGTGGCGCCACCGTCTTGCTGAAGAAAGCGATCGGCCCCTGTCCCTGATGTAGTACTGCTCCAAAGCCTGAGCCCGACGCACCGCAGTCCACCATGAAGGGCATCTCGAAATTGGGTAGCTGCAGCACCGGTCCTGTGGTCAGGGCTGTTTTGAGTGCCAGGAACGCGTCAGTGGCTGCCGGTGACCACTGAAAGGCTTCCTTCTTGAGCAGTTGTGGATGAACTTCCTGTAATAGCCCGTGAGGCCAAGGAACCCGCGCAACACCTTCACGGATCTGGGCATTGGCCAGTCTTGTACAGCCTTGATCTTGTCGTCATCCATGGCGACGGCGTCGTTGGCGATGACATGGCCCAAATAATGGACCTGGCGTTCCCCGAAATGGCATTTGGAGCGCTTCAACACCAGGCCATGCTCACGGAGGACAGCAAACACGGCGCGGACATGTTGTATATGTAACATCCCGCATTTTTAATACGGAATGTTAATTATAAAAATGAGAATTTAAAATTTTTTGGTGAATTGTTTGAGTGCTTGATAAATTATTTAAGGATGTCTTCTATTTTCTCTCCTAAATTCCTAGAATTATTTTTGAGCTAATTAAAAATTTCTAGGGAATATAAAATGTTAGTGTGAGAACCTTGGAGTTTATTTGGATTTTATTTGGATTTATTTGAGTGGGATTCAAATTTGAATTCTAATTCAAATTTGAATCTATTTAATATGGGGTTAAAGGGTTTGGAAAATAGGAGAACCAGCCTTAGCCGTTTGGGCCTTAAGTTCACAGCCAAAGTCCGTTGAAGGCCCTCCTTTTCTTTTTCCGAAACGGCACATCACCCCGCACTCCCCGGCCCAGCTCGCACCGCGGCCCAGCCAGCCCACGCTCGCATTCCCTCTCCTTTCTCTCGCTGACACGCCGGCCCCACGCGTCATCCGCCACGTCGCCTGTCGTCTTCCCCCTACTTTTTCCCCTTTAGCGCCCCGCGCCAATCTGGCGCCCGCCAGCGTGGCGAGCCGCCGTACTCGCCCGTGGCGATGGCCTGTATGAGCACCACCTCGGCCCTCACCCATCCAACCGTCCATGGCAGCCCGCGCCCCCTATAAGAACGCCATCGCAGCCACCCGCTCCAGCCCTAGCCACTCTTGGGGTTTTCCCCCTTTCCGCCGCCGCCGGAGTTGAAGAGGAAGAAGGGGGAGGAGAAGGAGGCGGGGAGGCCGTCCGAGGGAGCGCACCGCGAAGCCGAAGCCGTCTGCGGGAGCTGATCGACGAGAAGCCGGTGCCGTCCCTGCCGAAGCCACCGCGCACCTCTGCTTCCTCTGCCCCGGCCCGTTCCGCCGCCGTCCTACCCCGCCACCCTTCACCGCCACTCTGCACGACGACCCGTGGTCAGCAGGTGAGTGCCGTCGACCTCCTCTCATCTGTGGAGCCGGCCATCACTCCGAGGGGGGAGAAAGACCCCGCCTTGACCACGTGATCGCCCTCGCCGTACCGCGCCGCCGCAGTTGACCGCCGTCGCTTGTGTCGCCGGCCTTCGTGCTGTGCCTTACGCCTGCAGGTGCCGCTGCCTTCATCGACGTGCGCGCTCACCGCTTGGCCCTGTGTCCTTTTCTTCTTGAACGCCGGCGACCCCTGATGCCCTGTTCGCCGCGCCGCCGTGGCCTTCGCTGCGCGGGTTGCCTTGGTGCACGCGCGAGCAGGGGAAGGAAAAGGCCCTGCCTTTAGGGTCTCACCGTCCACACCACGCCGCCGGTGCAGCCGCGCACTCACGCGCGTCCTCGCCTGGCTGCGGGAGCCCTGCTCTCCGCCGTCGCAAGCGCCGGCCAGAGCCCGCCATGGCCAACCCAGCCGTGTGCGTCCGGGCAAGGGACAAAAGCCCCAGCTTTTGGCTTGCCTGTTTTCTCCTGATGCACGCACACGCGCACCTGTCACTTTGGCGCACCCACACGCCGTCGCCGGTGGTCGCTGCACTGCACCGCCGCGCCCGTCCTTGCGCCGCCGCCGTCGAGCCCTTCTCCGGCCAAAGGTCCGGCCTTTCTTGGCCTAGGCATGTGCGCAATCACTCCCCTCGTCGAACCCTGCCTCTTGTTGTCCAACCCCGGCCACGCCTCGCCGCTGGCGAGCTTTGCCGCGCCGAAGTGCCTCTGAGGCATTTCATCGAGCACCTGTGGACGCCGGCTTAAACCCCTGCGGTTTTGTTGCACAGCCTCGCCCACACGCACGAGTGCACGCAGAGGATCCGGCTGGATCCCATGCGGCTGGCCACCCATGGCCAAGCCACCCTCCAGGCCACACCGCGCCGCGCCGAAGCAGATCGCCTAGGATCCGCCGCGCCCGCCACGCGTAGCAGCCACGCGGGCAGCCACGCCAGCACACGCCGGCTTAAAGCCGCGCAGGTAGCCGCCACGTGCGCACTATAGCCGGCCTGCAGCTGGCTATAAGCTTGGTTAGAGTCAGCTAGAGATACCCTAAAGCTAGCCTAAAGATTGCAATATTGTATATGTGTATTTTATTTTTAGAAATCTATTTTCTCTTTGAAAATTCATAATAAATCCGTTTTAACTCCAAAAAATACAAAACCTTTTCTGGTTATCTTCTAAAATTCCAAACTCCGCGCTAGGCTAGAGTTTGCCTCTTTTTGGGTCTTATTTGTTCTTCCTCTTGGATTTAATTGCATAGCAGCCGTGTTTATTTATTAAATTACGATTCTAGGAGCCGCCGGAGCCGGAGAGCTGAGCCAGGACTACGACGACGACCTCGGCTACGACGACTACTCACACCCAGGTTCACGCCCGACCTTCTTTGAATGCCCATTAAACATGGCTATTAGAACTGCTAGCGCTTTAATTATTGCATAGTGATGGATATGATGAAACCGTGCATAGCCTCTATTACATACCTTGTCCTTGATTGACCTACTACTGCTACTTTATTTACACGTGATGATACGCTGAGCTGGCTGTGCATGTGTTGGGATATTGTGGTAGTATTCTTGGCGTGTGTGGGGAAAAACCGGCAGGAGAAGGTGTTTTTGGGATATTTGGCGGGGGTGAGCTCAAGACAACCCGATCCGGGATCGGGAGCCAGGGATCGTCTTCTCGGGCGATGCCCAGTTTGGTACCTATGGCGGGTACACTGTTTTAGGAGCACAGGTGTTGGGGATTTTGTGAGGACTTGGAGGATAGGAGCTCGCCCCGGTCTGAAACCGAGTGGGTCGCTTTGTTACACGGGACTTTCGTACACACCACCTCGCCGAGAGTGGGGATATGGCCGTTTCGACCCTAGCAAGTGTGATACCATACCTGCCAGTAGGATAGAGGGTATCAGTGAGAGGGTTTAGGGTGAAGTCCCTTCCCTTTTGGGCGCTCCCCGTGCGGCCACGCGGGGGTATGTTCACAGTTCTGGGGTGGTCCTTTGCGAGGGACCGCAGTGAGACCCGGATGTAGGATGGAATCGTAACTCCTAGGTGTTCGTTCGGTTGGGTAGGCTCGGTCGGCCGTACACCATCCGAGTGCTATTCCGAGTTGGGTACTGCTGTACACGCTCTGCAGAGTTTAGATATATACGTATAGCCGTGTCCTCGGTTATGGACCTGCCCATTGTTTACTCCGACTCTTATGTTTTGGGATTTCTACCTCCCCCTTATAGGATGAGAGTGTATGGTGAGCCGTGGTTGTATTCGGGGAGAGGAGAGTTGCTCCCTCTGCCTCGCGGATCCAGGTGCAACCATTGAGATAGGTTCTGGTGACGGTGATCTGGGTCTCCAGGTGTAACCGTTTGAGGTTGAGAGATATGGGAAATGGTGGGATTTATGGAGATGATATTCTTTTTATATTGTTGCTGCTGCTGCTTAGGAAACCCAGCCTCTACCTAGTTCCTTTCTTTACCCTTTAGAAGTAGGCCACTTAAAGCTTGCATACGGTTGGTGACGTGGACCTATCCCGATCCTTAGGGATAGCCCCTGAGCTTGCAGGGTACGAGTCAGACTACGACAACAACGCTGATGGATGGTACGACTGAGGGGCACGTTGCTTCGCTCAAGGATGCCTGTGGGAGAAGAATAAAGATGGAGACACCTTCTGGAAGCTAGCTACCGCTGCGTAGACTCTTATTCTTGTTATTCTGCTAAGAGTCGTGTATTGATGTACTCTGATTATTCAGGACATGTAATAATAAGATTATATTCATACTCTGATGCTTTATTTCGATGTATGACTATGATATTTATCTGTGATGAATGCCTGTGCGTGATAGCATCTGATCCAGGGACTATCGCAAGACAGAAAGACGGGGTTTCCGCTTTTGAAAACCCGGGGCGTTACAGATGGTAGCAGAGCCGTACTTGACCGTAGCACGTACCCTTAGAAATGGTTGATAGAAATTAGGACTTTAAACGGTCTCTTTTGCTATATACAATTCTTGGCATATATTACAAAAACTTATCCTTCTTCGAAAAGTTCTATTTCACCTGCGCTAACTAGAAATTTCTTCCGTGTCACAGGAAATGGCTCGACAGGAGGTGGAGCTACTCCCGGAGCACATGGAGGGACTTACCAGTTGGGTGGACCGGGTTGTCCTCAGGCTGGGGATTCCCCCTACGCACATCACCTACCGCGTCGAGGACGTCCCCACGTTGTCAGGACCACTAGTGCTTTGCACGGTGGCCATCCTACCCCACCCGGCGCGTCCAGACTTCCCCGGGATGCTCGAGCACAGCACAGGACTCAACGTCAGGAACGCCGTGGACACCGCCTGCAGCCACGTACTTCGCCACCTGCTGGCTAGGTACCGCGACGTCTACAGGACAGGAGACCTGTGGCTGATTTCCTAGGACTACTACAGAGTGGCTCCGATCGTGGACGGACTGCCAGACCCTACAACACTCTACGAGGAGGAGGTTGTCCAGGGACCCCTACACGAGTCCGACGACACGCTCGTCACCACAGGGAGCTACCTCGTGGACCTCGACACTCACGCCCGCCGACTGAGCGAGCAGACGAGTGGACTCTTCAGCAGACTTGAGCACACTACGCTGGAGTTCCGTGAGCTTCAGCCCCGCTGCCAGAGTCTGATCGTGGAGAACCGTACCCTGCACCAGCGAGTCGAGTAGCTCGAGCGTGGACTACACCACGCCAACTCTATGGTGGTGCGAGCAGAGGCTGAGAGGGTGACCGCACGTGAGGAGATGCTCTACGCAAAGGAGGATCTACGCAAGCAAGAGGCCAGGTTCACCCGTCTCTTCGCCAAGCTGAACCAGAAGGATGCACTGCTCGCCTCTCAGGGACGCAGTCTCGTTCTTGAGAAGGCCAAGGTGGCCGAGCTTGTGCAGGACTAGTACTCCAACACCGCCAACTTCGCTGCACTCACCAGGACTTCTGTGTTCCTGCTGGACAAGTGCAAGAGGATGCTGAGGACTTGGGAGGACGCTGACTCTCTTCGAGTGGACGAGCTTTAGGAGCTCAACAGTCAGTTACCACCAGAGCACCAGTGGGCGATCCGCAAGGAGACTTTCAAGCTTCACCCTTTCGCCCTCAAGCTACACCTGTGTCCGATGGCTGACATGCCCACTCCGGTTGAGACCCGGGAAGTGAGGGCTGCTCACGCCATGCTGTCACGGATGTTCCCCAGAGACTTCCCCGAGGAGGACCGTTGCCCCGTGAGGTACAAGAGGGCTCGCTTTGAGTAGCGTGCTGGAGCGTGATCATGCTAATAAGAGTAGAGTTGTAATATAGGTAGTTTCCATGAGTTGTTCCATGCAGCCGAGAGCCTGTTCCGGTGCATGTGGAGTTATGAGTCTTTTCACACCTAGATGTGCACACCCTTTTGAGATCATGTAATGCTATATTAGATCGCTGATGTGTGTGACCTCCAAGGCTTGAGTCAGCCTCGAGGGAACTTATGTACTCATAATGGATGTTGATTGTTTGGTCTTAACGGAGTTAATCGTTCTTATTGCTTCTTCTTATTGAGTGTTGGAATTATAATAGTAGAAATATTTTCATGCTTGTATATCAGACTCGATTTGTTGGTGAGTGACGTATCTAAAGTTTTGTGTCGTTGGTCATGTTTTCAGTAAGATGTCAATCAGGAGGTCCGGACATCTGTTGGCTCGCCTCAAGGAGGTCGATGCCGAGGAAGAGCAAGCCCCGCCAATCCGTGGCTGTGGACGTGGCCGCGCTCCCGCTCGTGGGCGTGGACGCGCTCGTGGTCGTGGACACGCACCTATCCGAGGATGAGGCTGAGGCGCTGTGGTGCCACCACCACCGCCTCTGCCCATCGGTCAAGGTGATGCAGAAGGAGGAGAGGAAGAAGCTGAAGGAGAGCCTGAGCCAGCACCAGCTCCCCAGGGCCGCGGGCGTGGTCGTGGCCATGGAGAGGCACCGCCACCACCACTGCCTAACCTGGTTGAGGTGATGGCCCTGCAGACTCAGCTGATGCAGAGGATGGCTGACGCCGTCGAGAATCAAGTCGGTGGGAACCGCAACATCCCGCCAGAGGAGGACTTCGCCAAGAAGATCGAGAGGTTCCTCCGCCTGAAGGCCCCTACCTTCAGTTACTCAGATGATCCTCTCGAGGCCGACGACTGGCTCCGCGTGATCGAGACGAAGCTCGACCTCACCGCCTACACCGACGAAGAGTGTGTGGCTCTCGCCGTCCACCAGCTCGAGGGTCCTGCCAAGTCTTGGTGGGACAACTACTCCGAGAGTCACCCGAACCCAGCTTTCATCACCTGGCTGGAGTTCTGTGAGGTGTTCCGCGAGCAGTACCTGCCGAAGGAACTCATGACTCAGAAGGCCCAGGAGTTCCACACCATGACTCAGGGTGCGATGAGGGTGGAGGAGTATGAGAGGCACTTTATGAAGATGATGCGCTACGCCCCCGACGACACCAACACCGACGACAAGAAGCAGTTCTGGTTTCTGTGAGGTCCCCACCATGGACTCCGCCAGGGCTTGAAGGCCAGCGAGCACAAGTCCCTTCGCCACTTGGTGAACAGGGCTAGCGCGCTCGAGGAAGAAAGGAGGGGGCATGAGGAGCGCATGAAGGGCAAGAAGAGGATGGGAGATCGGGACCATGGCGACCAATCCTTCCAGAGGCCGAGGAGTGGGCAGAGCAACCTGCTGAGAGGGAGCTACCGCCCGGGGAACAACCAGCCCGGACGTGGCTTCGGAGGAAGCCGCGCACTGTACCCGGAGGAAGGAGCTCCAACTACCAGCAGCAGGGTGGTGGCTACAACCGCCCGCAGCAGAGCGCGTCGAGACCCGGCACCGGAGGTTTCACCCCGACGTGCTACGCCTGTGGCAAGTAAGGCCACAAGTCGTACGAGTGCCCCAGCAAGAAGACCGCTGCTACACCTGCCAAGGCACCAGCTCCGAGAGGGAGGCCACCTCAGGTTGCTCCCCAGCCTATCGCTGACCACGGGAGGCTCAACCTCCTGACTGAGGAGGAGGCTGCCGACGCTCCTGACGTCGTGATCGGTGAGTTTTTAGTTTGCGGTGCTAAAGCTTTGATTCTTTTTGATACTGGTGTAACTAGTTCTTATGTGTCCTCTAACTTTGTAAACAAACTGTCTCTCCCTATGACTCCCCGACCGAAACCTATTGTGACGAGCTCACCGCTCGGAGATATCAGATGCACCCTGCTATGCAAAGGGATGGAAATGTACATCAAGGGTCACAAGTTCCTCAGAGATCTGACCGTGCTGAAGTCCAATGGGATTGATATTATTCTGGGTATGGATTGGATCACCGCTCACAAGGGAGTTATCTCCTCGTCACCCCGACAAGTGACCCTGATACACCCCAAGGGGACAAAGATCACATTTGAGCCGCTGAAGTCTCGGGAAGTACCAGCTGTGTACAACCTCACTACGAAGACAATGGCCGATATTCTAGTGGTTTGTGAGTACCCTGATGTCTTTCCTGATGATCTGCTGAGGTTACCACCAGACCGTGATGTGGAGTTCGTGATCAACCTTGTGCTAGGTACAGCACCTGTGGCACAGAGTCCTTACAGAATGGGCAAGTTAGAGCTGGCAACACTGAAGGAGGAATTAGAAGCTCTCCGACAGAAGGGGTACATCCGACCCAGTGCGTCACCTTGGGCTTCACCGGTGATGTTTGTACCGAAGAAGGATGGGACGCAACGGCTGTGCGTCGATTACCGTGCTCTTAATGCGGTAACCATCAAGAACAAGTACCCGTTACCACACATTGATGACCTAATTGATCAGTTGAGGAAGGCAAAGTACTTCAGCAAGATTGACCTTCGATCCGGCTACCATCAGATGAAGATCCGGCTACCCGGTGCCGCTGCCTTCATCGACGCGCGCGTGCTCACCGCTTGGCCTTGTGCCCTTTTCTTATTGAACGCCGACGACCCCTGATGCCCTGTTCGCCGCGCCGCCGTGGCCTTCGCTGCGCGGGTTGCCTTGGTGCACGCGCGAGCAGGGGAAGGAAAAGGCCCTGCCTTTAGGGTCTCGCCGTTCACACCACGCCGCCGGCGCAGCTGCGCACTCACGCGCGTCCTCGCCTGGCTGCGGGAGCCCTGCTCTCCACCGCCGCAAGCGCCGGCCAGAGCCCACCATGGCCAACCCAGTCGTGTGCGTCCGGGCAAGGGGCAAAAGCCCCAGCTTTTGGCTTGCCTGTTTTCTCCTGATGCACGCACACGCGCACCTGGCACTTTGGCGCACCCACACGCCGTCACCGGTGGTCGCCGCACTGCACCGCCGCGCCCATCCTTGCGCCGCCGCCGTCGAGCCCATCTCCAGCCAAAGGTCCGGCCTTTCTTGGCCTGGGCATGTGCGCAATCACTCCCCGCGTCGAACCCTGCCTCTTGTTGTCCAACCCTGGCCACGCCTCGCCGCCGGCGAGCTTTGCCGCGCCGGAGTGCCTCTGAGGCATTTCATCGAGCACCTGTGGACGCCGGCTTAAACCCTGGGGTTTGGTTGCACAGCCTCGCCCACACACATGAGTGCACGCAAAGGATCCAGCTGGATCCCATGCAGCTGGCCACCCATGGCCAAGCCACCCTCCAGGCCACACTGCGCCGCGCCGCAGCAGATCACCCAGGATCCGTCGCGCCCGCCACGCGTAGCAGCCACGCGGGCAGCTACGCCAGCACGCGCCGGCTTAAAGCCGCGCAGGTGGCCACCACGTGCGCGCTATAGCCGGCCTGCAGCTGGCTATAAGCTCTGTTAGAGTCAGCTAGAGATACCCTAAAGCTAGCCTAAAGATTGCAATATTGTATATGCGTATTTTATTTTCAGAAATCTATTTTTCTTTAAAAATTCATAATAAATTCGTTTTAACTCCGAAAAATACAAAACCTTTTCTAAAAATCTTCTAAAATTCCAAACTCCGCGCTAGGATAGAGTTTGCCACTTTTTGGATCTTATTTGTTCTTCCTCTTGGATTTAATTGCATAGCAGCCGTGTTTATTTATTTATTTACGATTCTAGGAGCCGCCGGAGCCGGAGAGCTGAGCCAGGACTATGACGACGACCTCGGCTACGACGACTACTCGCACCTAGGTTCACGCCCGACCTTCTTTGAATGCCCATTAGGCATGGCTATTAGAACTGCTAGTGCTTTAATTATTGCATAGTGATGGATATGATAAAACCGTGCATAGCCTCTTTTACATACCTTGTTCTTGATTGACCTACTACTGCTACTTTATTTACGCGTGATGATACGCTGAGCTTGTTGTGCATGTGTTGGGATATTGTGGTAGTATTCTTGGCGTGTGTGGGGAAAAACCGGCAAGAGAAGGTGTTTTTAGGATATTTGGCGGGGGTGAGCTCAAGACAACCCGATCCGGGATCAGGGGCCAGGGATCGTCTTCTCGGGCGATGCCCAGTTTGGTACCTATGGTGGGTACACTGTTTTAGGAGCACAGGTGTTGGGGATTTTGTGAGGACTTGGAGGATAGGAGCTCGCCCCGGTCTGAAACCGAGTGGGTCGCTTTGTTACACGGGACTTTCGTACACACCACCTCACCGAGAGTGGGGATAGGGCCGTTTCGACCTTAGCAAGTGCGATACCATACCTGCCAGTAGGATAGAGGGTATCAGTGAGAGGGTTTAGGGTGAAGTCCCTTCCCTTTTGGGCGCTCCCCGTGCGGCCACACAGGGGCATGTTCACAGTTCTGGGGTGGTCCTTTGTGAGGGACCACAGCGAGACCCGGATGCAGGATGGAATCGTAACTCTTAGGTGTTCGTTCGGAAGGGTAGGCTCGGTCGGTCGTACACCGTCCGAGTGTTATTCTGAGTTGGGTACTGGTGTACACGCTCTGCAGAGTTTAGATCTATACGTATAGCCGCGTCCTCGGTTATGGACCTGCCCGTTGTTTACTCCAACTCTTACGTTTTGGGATTTCTACCCCCCCCCCGCCCTTATAGGATGAGAGTGTATGGTGAGCCGTGGTTGTATTCAGGGAGAGGAGAGTTGGTCCCTCTGCCTCGCGGATCCGGGTGCAACCATTGAGGTGCGAGGAGTGAGAGTTCTCGCACCGACCCTAGATGGAGATAGGTTCTGGTGACGGTGATCTGGGTCTCCAGGTATAACCGTTTGAGGTTGAGAGATATGGGAAATGGTGGGATTTATGGAGATGATATTCTTTTTATATTGTTGTTGCTGCTGCTTAGGAAATCCAGCCTCTACCTTGTTCCTTTCTTTACCCTTTAGAAGTAGGCCACTTAAAGCTTGCATACGGTTGGTGACGTGGACCTATCCCGATCCTTGGGGATAGCCCCTGAGCTTGCAGGGTACGAGTCAGACTACGACAACAACGCCGACGGATGGTACGACTGAGGGGCACGTTGCTTCGCTCAAGGATGCCTGTGGGAGAAGAATAAAGATGGAGACACCTTCTGGAAGCTAGCTACCGCTGCGTAGGCTCTTATTCTTGTTATTCCGCCAAGAGGCGTGTATTGATGTACTCAGATTATTCAAGACATGTAATAATAAGATTATATTCGTACTCTGATGCTTTATTTCGATGTATGACTGTGATATTTATCTGTGATGAATGCTTGTGCATGATAGTGTCTGATCCAGGGACTATCACGAGATAGAAAGACGGGTTTTCCGCTTTTGAAAACCCGGGGCGTTACAGTATATGCTCGGCCCACGAACGACTGTAGATGAGAAAGTCGTCGAAGAAAACGAGGACACACCGGCGTAGGAACGACTGCAGCACAGAGTTCATCAGGGCCTGGAACGTGGATGGCGCGTTCGTCAGCCCGAACGGCATCACCAGAAACTCAAAATGCTCGTGGTGGGTGCGGAACGCCGTCTTGTGGATGTCGTCGGCGTACATCCGGACCTGATGATAGCCACTGTGCAAGTCCAGTTTGGTGAAGAACACCGCCCCCTTGAGCTCATCCAGGAGCTCCTCGACCACTGGAATTGGAAACTTGTCACACACAGTCTTGAGGTTCAAGGCCCGGTAGTCGACGCAGAAGCGCCATGACTCGTCACCCTTGCGCACGAGCAGCACCGGTGAGGAAAATGCTGATGTACTGGCCCTGATGATGCCCTGCTCCAACATGGCCTTGCACTGCGCTTCAATCTCATCTTTCAGGAGCTACGGGTACCTATATGGCCGAACAGCGATCGGTGGTGTACCAGGGAGTAGGTGGATGTGGTGATCAAACTCCCGCGGAGGTGGCAGGCCTGTGGGCGCCGCGAAGAGGTCCACGAACTCAGCCAGCAGGAGCTCCATAAGGTTGGACAGGTCGGTGGCGTGCAGCTGCAGTGATGACTGGGCATTGACGCCGTACCACTTGACGCGATGGTCGTGGAGCCAGAAGGCCATGGAGAGGCGGGCAAAATCCCAGATGATGGGCCCCAAAGTACACAGCCATGCGCAGCCCAGGACGAGCTCGAAGCCGCCCAGAGGGATGACGAACAGATCGAGGATGAAGTCCTCTGCTCCAATTGAGATGGCGACCCTTGCAGACCCCCGCTGTCGGGATGCGTTCTCCATTGGCCACCCCCACGGTGAGGCCCGGCCGTGGCTCAGGGACAAGGCCCAGGCGCGCAGCAGACGCCGAGGCGATGAACGAGTGCGTGGACCCCGAATCCACCAGAGCGTCGAGGGTGGCACCGCGGAGTGACGTCGCGAGCTGGAGCGTGGAGCTGGTGTGGACGCCCGTGAGCACGCACATGGAGATGCTCATGTCTTCCTCAGATGCGTCCCCCTCAGAGTTGGCCGCCTCCTCCACCTCCAGGAGGTAAATTCCCTTCATAGAGCACTGCTTGGCGTGCTCCCTAGAGAATTTCTCCAGGCAGTTGAAGCAGAGGCCCTCATGGCGGTGCTGGGCCATCTCCTCCAACGATAGACGGGAAAAACGGGCGTCTGGGGCCGCTGGCTTGATTGGCGCGCCGGGCGTGGTCGATGTAGAGCCCGTGGCCGCTGGTGTGGACGGGGACTTGGCCCCTGGCGCACTGGACAGGGGCGCACGCGAGGGTGCGCGCGCGCCGCGACCTGAAGAGGAGCGAGGCGGGTCGTCTGAGAGCTGCAGGCGGCGCTCGCAACGCACCAGCAGGGACAGGAACTTCTCCTGATAATCCTCGACCGAGCCGGAGCAGCGCAGATGCATCAGTTCGCCCAGCGGATTGCTGCGGGTAGGCGGCCCGAAGCACTTGTTGACGCCGTCGACGAAGTCCGGCCATGATGGCTCGCCGTGGTTCTTCTCGAGGCGGAAATACCATTGACTCGCAGCGCCCTCGAGGTAGAAGGCGGCTGTCCAGACTTGTTGATTTGCCGGCGTGCCCTGGGAACGGAAGAATTGCTCGCACTTGTGGAGCCAACCCAAGGGATCTTCGGTGCCGTCGTACTTCGGAAAACGAAGCTTGTGCACCGGCGCTGGTGGCGGCGGCGCGGAGGAAAATCCGCCGCTGGAATTCGAGCCCTTCTCGAAACGCCCCTGCTTCTCGAGAACTTGAGTCTGGACATTGTCGATTTTGCTGCTGAGGTGGCTGGTCTCTTGCCGGAAAGAGCCCGCATCGATCTCCGCCTTCCTCATGTGTTCATCGAGCTTGGAGGACAGGGAGGCCACCGTCTTGTTGACATCGGTGACAGAGGCAATCAGCCTGTCAATGTCACTCTAGAACTTGTCCTTGGAGACAAGCCCGTTCATGGCTTCCTGGAGGACGTCTTCGGTGACGAATTTGTCACCCATGGCAGCGGTGGAGCGGTGGGTTCAGCGGCGGCGACGAGGAAGGGGTTGTGGCAGTGGGAACGTGATGGAAAAAACAGGGGATGCAGATGGGAATCAGGTGCGCAGGGAGAGAAGAGATGGGATGCAGGCGCCAGGAACAAGATTGATCTTGATACCAAAGATGATATGGCTGATTTATTGACTCTGGATACAAGGGATTAGCAGGAGATTAACCCAACTCGCCCTCCCTAGGAGGCTCTGAGTTTCCTTTGGTTTATCTCTGCTTAATCTCTAATTTGTGCAATAGGCAAATACATATAAGACTCTAGGAGCCGCCAGCTATCCTGGTGGCTAACAACTCATCTAACAGACTCCCTTATCCTAACAAACCATCTCCTAACAAACCATCTAATCTATTCCTCAGTCGGCGCCTTGGCTTGCTTAGGCCTGCGCCTAAATTGCTTCCCAAAGTATGTGTCCATAACAGTATGTCAATTGAGTGGTCATCTACATTTCTTGTAAATTGCTCTGAATGTATGTATGGCAACTGGTTAATGCTGACACTTGCCAGCATTTTCCCTTTTACCTTCACCTCAAAGCCATCTAAACTATTCTCTTGAATTCTAGTCATCATCACCTTACATCTGGTGCCTCCGACTTGGAAACGATAGGCAAGAATCTGCATCACAGAAGTGAGTTATTGAACGGCCCACAGATGTTGAGGATCTGTAATCTTCATATCCATCGCTATGGTGCCATCTCAGCTAGCTTTACCTTATAGCATCAGTTGAAAAAGGATCTGCATGAAACATAGGCACGCCATCAGAAGGGACTCCTTTGATGACTGTGATATCAACTCTTTTTCTTCCCGTTGATATAGATGTGTCCCATACCATGCCAGGTACAAATTCAATCCTCTGCATTAGGAAGTAATTGCTCTATTGCATTGACAAACTAAAGACAAGCACATGACAGTAGTTTCTTACTTTCTGTTAAGTCACCAAAAGAATGCACATGAGGAATCAATCAAACTCTAGAGCTGACCAAGTCACCTTCACCGAAATTGAGGCGAACTCAATCTTTATTCTCTCACTGGCACATCCATGATTGGTCGCTTTGAAGGAGCGGAAATGTTCAACAAAACAGTTAGGCCCCAGACCTACCTTGAACTTCAAATCCATACACTCATCTTTCGTGACAGCAAGCACATACCTCCTCAAGCCCACTGGTAAAACAGCCGAGGCACAAATCAAAACTAGTCTGTACTTCTGATATCATAACTTCTACAGTCGCTTCAAATGCGTAGTTAAGACACGCTCGAGATATGTCAACAGCGCCACAATCACCCTGAATACGATTTGTAACTGGTTCACGTGATATGAATATTTCATCAATAATTGATACACCATCAATCAGCTGTAGATCACAATTTCGATTTGTAACTTTGGGATGTTCTTTCACACGTAACTCTGAACAATTCCAGCGATGTTGATCCTCAGAATCACTGGCAGAAGCTGTGTGTGGTGTTGGCATTGATCTCGGTCGTCTGGGCATACATTTGGGTTCAGATCTCAGCTTAGTGTCGCTACTGCTCTCTAACCGGCGCAATAAAAAATAAACAACGGAGACGATTCAGCCATAAGTTCCAACGGCCTCGAACTTCTACTAACGTTTCCTCGTTCATCCTCAACCACGCAACAGAATAGCATACCAGTAATACGAGAGAACTCCAGCTTTATGGAACGGTTACTGATCATCAAACCAGGAACCAGCAACATGTTTGTGGTACACTATCTATTGAATACACCCAATCTCACCTAATATTGTTTCGAATGAGGGCAGGCACCATGGAGAACGAAACTGAAAATTAAGATGATGATTTGGACACGCCATTCTCTGCTGCTGCCGCCACAGTGGAACTGGAAGCCGGCAAAGGCCATGGTGCGCCAGCCATTACGGCCTCGATTTCCCACATCTCCCGGGGGCAGTTTGTGAGGTTCCGACATCCTTGAGCCGTCACATACTGCAGGAAAACGACGAGTGACATTAGTGTGCAAATCTGTTTAATCTTTACAGTATATAAGGGCCACTGTCTAAACTCAAAATGCTTATCAAATTCCTTGATATCTATAAAAATAATTAGCGGGATGAAGTTGATGGAACATAGTAAAGCATCTCCTAGAAAGAAATGGAACAATTTCATAATAAGGGAGACATTAAGTTTCTCATATTCAAGGTTTTCCAGCTGAAAACATTTGCACGCATTTGATTAATTACCAAGCTGCTGCATAGTTGCATATAGCGAGCCCCAGCAGTGAATAGGCTGCTGCTGTGTACAAATATAATAAGGGGTTATCAAGACATACCACATCACTTTCAATGCGGACACCACCAAAGTTTTTGTACTTTTCAACCTCTTGCCAGTTGAAGTACTTTGAGGAAATTGGATCATTCTTCGCCTTAGTCAGCAAAGTGTCAATGAAATAGCAGCCTGGCTCCACTGTAATAACCTGCAATCCAAACCATACAAGCTCAAATATTCAATTTAATATTCACTTTACTGCACTAAGAAGATACTATTGGAAAGATAAGACCGACTGTTTTCTTGTTCACAAAGTGTTTGAATCATACATATAAGAGCATCTCCAACAGTTTGGTAAATCAACTTGGCATCCACAAAGTTTCGGCAAAACAAGAAAAAATGGCCTCCAACAGTTTGGTAAACCAACCTGGCATCAATAGCAACTTGGTAAAACTTCCCTCCACACGCGCAAATATACGCGCGGTGACTCCGGTTGCCATCGCGTTTTTTCGCGGCCCCGCCTCTTCTCCTGCGCGCCCGAAGCTTTTGGCGCGGTGCCTCTCCTTCTCGCGCCTGTTTTTCTGCTGCACACCATCGCCAGGGAGTTGATCGCCAAGGACACCAGGGAGTTGATCGCCAGCAGCGTCACCATCGCCAGGGAGGTGATCATCGCCAGGAACGCCAGGGAGTTGATCGCTCAAGTCTCAGGTATGATCTCCCTCTGTAGGGTTTAGGCTGCTAGGGCAAGGCGCCGCTGCTAGGGCAAAACAAGGTCCTGGTTCTCAAGAGATTGTTCAATGGCAGCGGCACTGCAGCAGCTAGGGTTGTAGATGTATTTTTGATGGCCAATTACTGCTATATTTGAAGCAACGATACGAACTTGGGACAGGCTCTACTCCTGAACAGCAAGCATCATCTTTCTTCTGATTTCAGAGTTCATGTATGTTGTCAGAGTAATGCTACATCTCGAAGTAACGTGATGCATCAATAGCCTTCTCACAGCAAGACGAAATTTCTGTGGCCTTAAAGAAAGCCTAGAAAAATGACGAATCGAGATGTCATTTTCTGAATCAATCATCATCATCGCACATCATTGTAAAAGATGTACAGGCTCCTGTCTGAAAGCGAAACGATGTCTTTTCCCTTTTTTCATGTAAAAAAAAACTCGAACAGTTTGCGTGAGTAAGCCCCAAATTTCTGAAAGTCGAAACTTTATTCACTTTTTCGATATCTTTCTCCTCCAATTCTCTCTGTACGAGGGATCTCTTGAAAGGCATGAGTCCTAGCCGGCGGGCGGCGGTTGTTGGATCAAGAACACCTTCAAGCTCCTGCAGGACGCTGGAAAGATCTGCTGGCCGATTTGGAAGACGAAAACGGCCACCAGGATGGAGGAGAGAGCTGCCAGGGAGAAAATAATGGCTGCCAGGGAGAAAGAGATGGCCGGCAGGGAGATGGGCGGCGGCGGCGGCGGCATCGTCCTTCTCACGAGGTGCAACGCCGCGCCTTGCGTGCGAGGGAAAATGGGCTGTGGCCAGTGGGCCTTCTTTTTTCATTTTGCCAAGTCAAATTTGCAAAACTATTGGAGATGGGTTGTTTTTTTACTTGCCATATATTTTTGAGAGTTGGCAAATCACAAGATTTGCCAAGTAAAATTTGGCAAACTCTTGGAGATGCTCTAATATAGCATAACTTTCTGGTATTCCTCTCTGCTGCTAGACCTTAAATTAATCGGACGAGTAAACTGACCATGCCTTCTTTGAGTTCTCTTGTGGTCCGCAAGGAGCTCAGTCCTGGCTCCTTTGGCCTCTCTAATCCCTAAAGGTATATAGAGCAAGAATTAGTCTCAGTTGAAAGCAGCAAACAAATGTAGATTGAAAATTGTGTGCTTCCTATGAAGACTGGACGGACCTCAGGGTAGCCCCCTGGATCATGGGTGTCAATCCCAAGTAAGTGGCCAAGACCATGAGGCATGAAAAGAGCTCCTAACCTTGGAGCCATCATATCATCAACATCCCTGAAGAAAAATGGTTTCCAAGGAACAGAAGTCAGTAAAATAGCTTTACATGTGAAGTTTGATAGGCACAGTGAGTTACACACGCACCCTTGGAGGATTTGCTCTTTCTTGAGAGATTCAAGTATTGCCCGTTCTGCCAGTCTGCAAAAAGTTTGAAACCCATGTTTGAATCATTGAAGAAGAATACGTTTAAATAAAAGAAAAACATTGTTTGGTGAATCAGCACATACATAATGCCAAAGTCCTGAAAATGCTTGAAGTAGTTCTAAGTTCGTAATAATCCACATTTCACATTAAACTTCTATGAAAGCAAACCAAGTTATGAATAGTATTTTTTAAAAGAAAGAATAGTCATTTTTCTATACACTAAAAGGATGCATCATAAAAATAAAATGACTCTCCAGTCCCTATGAATACTTCTTGAGGGGTGTGTTTTCAATTGCACATCTTTACGTTTCAATAATGCATTCTTACTTGTGCATATCCATATAATTAATTCCAGGCCGCATGTGTGATATGACAGCATTATGAGCCTTAAGCACAGCCTGTAGAAAATATGAATCACTTTAGATCAAGGTGTCGGAACAAAGCTTAAAAGAAACAAAGACGGTGACTCATGCTTGTAAGTTACATAGCACAAACATAATTGATAGGATTAAATAAAATGGATTTTTATCAGTATGTACTTACATTGTATATTATTATCTGACTGCTGTTGAACTTGCCATTTATCTGAAAACATGTAAATCCATTAGATTAAATTATCAAACAAGTGTTATAGAAAGATGTCGTAAAAAAAAAGCTTGTAGTTTACATCAAGGGCTGTGCAAATTAAATATATAATCTAGATTCCAAAAATATATCACAAGCAAGGGATTAACATGATGATCTGTGCCTCTGTCAGGTGCCAGCAACATTACAACCTTAAGGCAGCAAATGATTGGAGTAAGAGAAAACAAAAGAAATATCTTAGAGAGCCTAACTGAACCTATACAATAGCAGTACATGTACATTACTTAATATTAAGCTTGGTTTTGTTCAGTATCATAATCTGATAACAAAGAACAGAAAAACAAAATGATAAATAGAGAAGGTAGATAAAAACGGAAATAGGAATATAAAAAGGATGCTACAATGTTTGGTTTGAATTCTAAGTACGTTGAGCAACCATATTCATGTGACAACACTTGCGCCTTTCATTACTGTATTTCCCTATGAAAAAGAACATACTCCTAGAAGGGGAACAGAAACAAACATCCATTTATCTCCTATATGCTGGTCTCAAGAAGCTACACTAACATGAACATATTTATCCAGATAGCAAAGGCTAAGATAAACATATAACAGAATCCATGAGAAGCTTTTCAGCACTGTAGCACTGTGAAATAACCTCTCTTTTGTACTTTTGATTCAAGATCTCAAGCCATGTAAGAAAACAGAGTATGTGGTCGTAGGCCCCTAGTAATTATTGTATAATAAACAATTACATATGGAAGCTGATGATAGACATAATTCAGTTCATGTTCATAGTACAACATACACAGTGCAATAATGTCAATGCTTTTAACACGGAAAACAAGAAACAGTTTCAGTAATATAGACAGTGAAATTCAGGAAACATCAAAGTAGATGTCTGGACTTTTGAAGTACTTACAGGGTATGAGCATGTGATATCAGATCCATAGAAATGGTATTCACCTCCCATGTCCATTAGTGCCATGTCTCCGTCATTCAAAGTCTAAATTTGAGACAATCACGAAAAAAAAATACTAAGCAGTGACCAAAGTGAAACAATAAAAGCCCCAATAGGGGATGAAAGTTAGACCTCCCTCAAAAAGGAAAAGCATGGACATGGTCAGTCGGTCACAAATAAAAGGAATGGTGAATGAACATATCCTCCTATAGCCATACAAATAGCCTCCATTGTTTAGAAAACTTTTGTCGGATTTCTATCTTGTAAGCCGGCTAATTCATAAATTTGGGGCAAATTAAGGATTTCACACTGCAGGGGGTCTCTTTCTTTTGTGGTACACCAATTCTTGTAGTGTACACCATGCTGCTAGCTGTTATTGTTTTGTCATTAAACATTTGATCCCGATGCCTCTCCAGCTGCAAATCATGTGTTCAAAAGTTTCCTAGCCTGAAGATTACCATGCATATGTCCATATCAAAGTGCTTCACTAATATTGAACCAAAACTTACTAGTGAACATATTGTACACTGCTTGGTGGATAAAAGCAACAGACTATCAATTAAGCTAAGTGTCAACCAATGAACCAAGCTACTTTTCCTCCTATCATTACTTCAAGTATTCGACTACTCCATTGAGTGATAAACAGACATCAAATAGAGAAGACAAAATATTCTCCAACTTTCAATGGCCAAGTCCCAGTGCTACTTAACACTTACAGCTAATGAAGAAATAGTATAACTCTACTATACTGTTTGAATTCAAAAAAGCAATACTAGCTCAAGTAGATGGGAGTACAAGAATTCAAAAATCATGATATTTGAGTGCTTGGAGGGTTAAATTCCATTTACTGAGTATTTTTAAGAAATTAAGTCAATGCCAGGTCGAAAATGAAAAGATCAAGTACGTTCATACCCGGTCATTTGGAGCTGCTGCATGTCCATAGTGTAGAACAGCACTGCAAAGAGCATAAATATTATACATGTTAGACAGTCCAATAAACACAAATGTAATTAAATTTCATGTGTGAATGTTAGTTTTTAATCTTGAAATGATATAGTCACAGCAGATCCAGACTAATGCAGTAATGCCATATGACCTATTTTCTTATAGAAAGTATATCCTACAGAACTTTACATGTTTCCTTGCCTAAGTCAACAAATTATAACAAATACCCCACTTGTAGCGACCACTCAAAAGAGACCTTACTGAAATTTCAGCAATTGATTTCTGATGCTAAGAAGGCTTTATACAAAAAGGCTGTATGCTATCATTATAAGTTTGTGGTCTTCAACAGGTTGGAATTATTATCAGAACTTTGAATAAAAATAGCAGGTGAAACAACACAGAATGGGGATCAAAGATTTGATTGGACTTTTTTCAACCACTCCCGATTTATGCAAATAGTAATTAACAGCAACACACATTCTCACCTATTATCTCCAGTAGCACATATACATGTATAAGAGCAATGCCGGCAACCTCCATACATATAAACATGATGGAGAAAGATGCTTTCTAGCTGATATTCCTTCATGCCTGGTCTTGTAAACATGTAAGTCAGCATCAGATGACCTGGTGGCATAACTCATAAGGTGGCCCAATGCTTAGCTACATTATCTTTCTCTTCTTTGTTTTAAAACTTGTGATAGATAGGACATTACTAATAGTTGTCTACTTATTCAGTAAGATTAAACCTTTGCAGTCCTTCCACAACAAGAGATAAGAAAAAAATAGAAACTCTTGGACCAAGACCGGTCCTAGCAAAACTCAACTCACAACACTGAATTTCAACCAATTATATCTGGCAAGTTGGGGCTATAATAGCAATCCGAAAATTGAGCAACCATGATTTGGTCATGACACATGTGAAACTAAAAGACTCAGTAGGAATCTTGTACCTCAATGTGAGCTTCAGAGCTTATATCATTAGCATACTGGATGACAGCAAGTTCCAGATCAGATTTGATCACACGACATTCAGTTAAAATAGGATGAAGTATACTTAAATCAGTATCAAACTTCTCCATCCCCTAGCATAGAGAGAGAGAAACATTATAAATCAAATATGCACAAAATTTGAAGAGAAGAAGTATGAGAGAGATAAAATATTTTAAAAATTGTGTATTACATAAATATATAATTTTGTTTTCTCCGGGAAAAAATGAGTACTGCATGGAATGAAATTGCAATGTATGCTCACTTCAAAAGTACATAATTAACAAGCACAGAAATTGTCAATGCGGATAATGGCACATTGTGTACCTCAAAACTAGCAGGCTTTGAGAAATTCCCGGAGTCGGTATTCTTTCCATATAAGAGAAACAGAAGAGGCTTCCCATGATCCCCGAAACGATCTTGCACAACATGTGTGATCTCATCAACATAGAAGGCCATATCGACCTTGTATGTATCCTGTACATATTCATGGAAAGGTTCCATTATTTCAGGATGGAGCAACAGCTGATAAATAATAAAAGGTTCAGAAGAGGAAATACCATGAAGTAAGACAAAGGTTTTATTTTACCCATCCAAACAGCATAGTCAGCCGGCAACCTTGGAGCGAACAAAATTGACTGTCCAGAGGCGATGTCCTTTGACAACAGTTAAAATGCAAGTCAGTATCTATAGCATAGGCAAGAAATCATGCTAAGATGAATCGTGTTAGTATGAGAACGCAACCCACTAGGAAGAGTAACTATTCTGAATCACCAGCAATCGTCTAAGTAATAATCATGGGGCATTTCCAGCTCTCTATTGTATATATGTGCAAATAGAATATGAGGCACATTTTTTTTCCTTTCTATTCCTACGGCAGCCATACACAATCAGACAACAAACATAGATCAAAGGGCTGCAGGCTGCAGCCCTATGGTTGACTGCTGTACTGACTGACCCGGAGTCACCTATTATGCTGGAAAAGGGTAAAAAGGAAGGGGAGAACACTCACGATTGCGCCGTAGAACCCTGGCTCCTGCACTCCAAAGAGATACGCAAAGTAGCTCTCCTGCCTGCAACATTGCCCGATTTGCCTCTCAATCTGAACATTAAAAAAAGGCAAAAAGAACGGAACAAAACTTGGGTTCAGCGCGAGCACCTGAAGAGCTCTAGGTGATCGGTGCAGTACCGCGTCTGCTCCTCCCCGCCCTTCGCGCGATGAACAATCCGAACCAATCCAAAAGTTAGTAGCGTCAAATGAACAATCAGATCAGATCAAAAAAATCCGGGGAGGGGCGGAAAAAACGGGGATTGCGGGTGGGAGAGGACCGACCTGGAGGAGGACGAGGCCGCGTGGCGGGCGGCCAGAGGTGGAGAGGTGGTCACGGAGCGCCGCGACGAGGCGGTCGCGGTTGCCGGCGTGCAGCTCCATGGGCACCGCCGGCGGGGTGAGGGAGGAAGGTGAGGAGGAGGCCGCCATGGCTGGGAACCCCGGAGAGGAGAGTGGCCTTGAACCACACTCCAAAGCTCCTCCGGTCCAGCTCGTTATTTATACGGAGTACGGAGTATATAGGAAGTTTTTTTTAGAATGATATAGGAAGTATTTTTTAGCACAATATATAGGAGTATATTGGATTATTAGAGTTTGGGTGGGCCAAGTCACCTAGGGTGCGTTTGTGAGGGTGGCTCCGCAGAGCTCTGCGCTCGTGGGATGCAAGCTCGCATGTTTGCGGCCTTGGCCCGCGAGCGAGCCCGGCTCGCAGGAGCCAAAAACGACGCGGGAGCCAGGCTCCGGAGAAACGCCGCTTGGTGGCGTTTCTGGCGAGCTCGGCTCTGCGCGGCGCTCGTGGGCTCACGGGGTGCGATGAAGTCACCTCTTCTCTTCTTCTCTCATGCTCGTCCACCCCCACGCCGTCGAGGTTGTGCTCGCCCGGCCTGCAGCCGCGCGCGCGGGGTGAGCGCTGCCCCTTCCGGCCAGGAACTCAAGAAGAGGAGCTCGTCCACCGCGTCGCCGCTCCGGGGCACCCGGAAGTCGAACCCCGCAGCGAGTGCGCCGCGTCCGGCGCGCCGCAGGGAGGCGAAGCTCGGCGCCAGGTCCACCCGCCGCGCGAGCGCGTCGCGTCCGGCGCACCGCAGGAGCTGGGCGGACGCGCCCTTCTTGTGGATCGCTGGCCGGTGGCTCGCTGCGCCGGACACCTCGTCCGCCGCCTCCAGGCCCGCCGCCGGTCAAGGCCGGGGCGGCCGCGCCTCCCGCTGCTCCGGGGAGGCCCCTCCCGGCCGCGCCGCCGCCTCCGGCCCCTCCCTCTGCTTTGGGGCGCCGCTACGGGGCCGCGCCGGGGCCTCCTCCGCGCCCCCGCTCGCTCCCCGGCGCGGCGAGCGCCAGCTACGACGGTCGGCGCCCCGTCCGCCGCGCGTTCCCAGCTGCAGCGGAGGTCACCGCCCTCTCCCTCCCCCATCTTCTTCGTTCTGGCCTGGTCGCGGTGACGAGCTCAGCAGCAGCCATGGTCACGATGAAGTACACCCCTTGGGCGCTCGATGAAATGCCAAGAAGATAGAACGTTACACAGTGTGGTGGTAAGCCTACCAAATGGTAGTGCAGAGTAGCCATATCTACTTCTGGCTTGATGGCAAACACCAGCTCGTTCGGGCCAGTCTCATTTGGTACGTGGACGCAAACACAAGCTGTTGCACCAGTTGAGGCTGGCTTTGTCGAGCCTAGTCCTATCGGGCGGGCCGAGCCGGCTAGGTACAAGGTCGCAAACGCACCCCTAAACTCAAGAAAGCAGCGGGCCCCGCAATGAACTGGATAACTGGATTGGGCCTATGTAGCTTGTCTTTCCGTTCTGTAGCTCTCGGCTGCCTTTGTTGGGGTTTTTATTTTTATTTTTTTATGATTTTACAAAAAAAATTAATTGTGCCCTTCTAAAAATAATAATTGTGCCTAAATTTTTTTTGCAAAATTAACACTCAACCGCCGGGCGGTTAAGTGCTATTTTTGTAAAATATCGTTAATCACAGATATTTTTGCAAAATCATAACAAAAAATGAAAACAAATCTCACTCGGTCAAACCCTCATTATTGTTCGCCCATGACTACTTGTGGGAAAGGCAGCTCCACACATGCTATGTTTGACGATCTTAAACTGTTCATTTGTTCATTTCTTTCGCATAATGTCCAACCAACCGTTTACCGTTGAAGTTCTTCTACTTATGAATCATCTCACTGTTGATTTTTAAAATTCATCTCACCGTTGATTTTTAAAATGATTATTGAATGGATGTTCTATATAGACAACTGTGGCGTACATGTGAAAATCAATACTACTCCCTCCGTCCAGAAATGAAAGCGTATTTGAATTGAGAAAAAGAAAGTCTTTCAAAGTAGATTTTTGACTCTTAATTTCTCTTATGATATAATGTCAATTGTTAAAGACTCAATGTCATCTCAAAATTAATTTTAAGTACAAAAATATATTGATGCAAAATTTCAATACTAAATGTGCTTACAATTTAACTAATTGTTGGTCGAAATTTGTAGAGTTTGATTTTACTTTTGACTGAGGGAAATACTATGTCCAGCCAGAGTTAGTACCTTAATAGTATCTCTGAGACACATTTTCCAGACTCTGTCTCCCTGAGCACGTACACAGATATTGCCGGTGAAAAACATTACTACCTTTGTTCTTAAATACTCCCTCTGTTTTTTTAAAAAAAAAACTTTTGCCTACTTCTAGTGCAGTTGGCTGGTCGGGAACGACAACTAATTGCGACCAGAGGTAGTATATGACATCGTTGACTTTTTCTCATTTGTTTGACTATTCATCTTTTCTACAAATTTTTTTGCAAATTAATAAACCAACAAATTAAATCTAAAGCACATTGAATAATAGATGCATGATATACATTTTAGTTTAGTTAACTAATTTATTTAATATATATTGATGATCAAAGTTAAGAGTATTAAGAACAGAGGGAGTACTTTTTATTTTACACATTAGCGCACGCTACCGCGCAACTCTTGTGGCTCATACTTATGCAAGCAGCTCCACGCCACCAACGGCAGGAAAGGCTAACACGGGATACATCCTTTCCACCGCAAGATTTTATTTAGTACTTAAGATATAATGGGTGCAAAATCTCAAAATTTTGGATATTCCTTTACCAGACCAAATTGCAGCACAAACCTGGGCAAAATATTGGTTGTATGCAACACCACAATTTAATGCATCCAACACCAGATACATCAGAAAGACAACTTGGTACCAGATACCTCAGAAGTTGGTTCGGAATACATATTGTAATGGCAGATGTCCAGAAACCAGGGGCCAACCAAAGCAAGAGCAACAAGTATAACGTACAGGAATCGAAACAACTTAAGATAACACAGTACCAACGAATAGCAATTTAAGATAAGATAGTCAAATCTAAAGCAACAAGGAGAAAACAGAACTCATAGATATGGACCCTCTTCACTATACTAGATGCGGTATATTAAGGAACAAAGCGGATGAAACCACAGCAGAAGCTTGAAAATGTTTGTTCCCCAAGGAACCATTGAAGATTAACTTTCTGCAGATTGTGCGCCACCGCTGTTAGCAGGAGCAGGGGCAGATGTTGTGGTAGCTGCAGGGGTAGCTGCAGCAGATTGATCTTGGGAAGGAGTTGCTTCAGTAGAGTACGCCGGAGGCTGCCCATAGCTTCCACTGGCATAAGCGTCACCATAGGTCTGCTGCTGACCATAACCTGGATGGCTTGCAGGAGGGGCACCAGGGTAAGGTGGAGGTGCACCATAACCTGGCTGGCCGTAACCGTACTGTCCATAACCAGCCTGTGCAGATCCAGGAGGCGGTGCCTGTCCATATGGTGAAGATGCTGGAGGCTTCTGGCCCTGGGGAGAAGGCTGCCCGTAAGCGCCCTGACCATACCCACCTTGCTGCGGTGGCTGGGTGCCATAGCCAGACTGCGGCGGTGGAGCACCGTAGCCAGATGGTGGAGCAGAACCTTGCGCTGGATAGCTTGATGCAGCACTATTAGGTGGTTGGCTGGCATAACCAGGGTGACTTCCAGCAGCTGGGGTTGATGTTTGCTGCCCTGGAGATGTTTGACTAGCCCCACCAGTACCACCATAACTAGGTGCAGACCCATCCTGGGTCGAGCTTGCAGTTGATCCATAAGCAGGTGCACCATATCCCTGCTGATCATAACCAGTCTGCTGAGAATAGCCCTGCTGCTGCCCTTGGGCCTGGTAACCAGAGTAATCATATGCTTGCTGCCCAGCACTCTGCTGAGAGTAGGTAGTATCGTATCCTTGTGAAGTATATGCAGGAGGTTGGCCATAATTGTAGCTAGTAGCATCAGTAGACGCAGCAGTCCCAGGTGCAGACTGTTGTTGTTGGGGTTGCTGCTGCTGGCCATAATAGTCGTACCCAGTACCAGGGGGAGTTGTATGAGATTGCTGGTTTTGAGACTGATCCCACCCCCCAGTCTGATAGCCACCAGATGTTGGAGGATAGCTACCATAAGGTTGCTGAGGTGCACCATACTGTGGTGGTGCCCCAGGATAAGCTCCAGGCTGCATATATCCATAACCAGGCTGCTGAGGTGGTGGGCCCCAGTTTGACTGAGGGCGAGGAGGGTGATAACCCTGCTGAGAATAGCCACCTGACATTTGATTTCTGCCACGATTCTGCAAAAATATAGTTTGCACATCTGTATATAGTATACAACAAAAGACAGCATGTAGAATGCAAAAGAAAAATAGCAGTGCAATAACAGGCATACAAACACAAGACATGTTGCAGATAAATTCCAGAACCACCAAAAAAATGGAAGTACTCACCGATCAAGATTGTCAAGCAATGGGTGATGCCCATCTACCGTCGCCCATGTGCAAAACTATAGGGCCTAATGAAGATAGCTAGACGAATATATACATATATATATGTTGAATCGCAATACCATCAAATATATTTTTAATATATGTTTAAAGATTAGTGATGATCAATTGGTTAAAAGATTTAGATTGAATTCATTGCTGAATGACATGATTTAAAAATAAAAATGTTACTTAATAAGCAATAACCTCCAAAGAGTGTTTAAAAGTAGTACAAATAAAACATCAAAGAAGACATTTGATACTATTTGAGCACAAACAAAAGGTTGTGACAGCAACCTGCAAAGTCACGAGGTAGACAAGGCATAACAACAAATAAAAACATCTTCATGCTGGATTTTCTGCATCCTTTTGTTACAAAACAATTTAACATATATGATCTTCAGGAATACTTCAATTAAAGTAGATGCATGACATTGAGTATATTTTGCTCACAAAGGGTTACACAATAAAGAGAATGAAGATTTTTTCAAGCATTGGCAATAGGGGCTGAAGAAAAAAACCTAGAACCCCTAATGATCATAAACATAAGAGCCCTAAATACTTGCGACTACAATGAAGGACCTAAATTAGAGTGCATGCTCGCCATAAACAAACTGAAGACCTGAGGGCCTGGGCCTGTCTAGAGCAATTCTCCCTTCCAAACAAGCCCTGAGGAAATTGATGTATACATTGTATCCAGAGGTACAGGAGAAGCATGACAAATTATAAATGGTACAGATCCAGATATAGCATGGCAGCTCACATAATTCATAACAATGTTCAATTGATATAATGTGTTCTATTCAGGAGGTAATAATATTAAACAGTAACAAACCTGCTCTCCAGCATAGTTGCAGGCCTCCTGGCAAGCTAAGCTGCTAAGGACACTAATTTGGGTATATGCGAAGTCATAAATAAATACCCACTGAATAGAACAGGTGGCCAAAATGGACTTGATCACTTGTTAAGATGTTACCCAAAACTTACATTGCCACATGTGAATAAAGAATGATTTCTCAAGATTTTAACTGCTGCTTGTGAAGTTGGCCGAACGATGAACGAAATTGCAAACATATAATAATGAAGTAGGATGTAAAGAAGATCATTCATTTAATGGTATGTTTTTTAAACCTAGACCAAAACCATTATCAAATTGCATTCAGAAATAGGGAATGTGTGTGACAGTTTCCTTCCATGTCACAGCCATGTTGAGACTGTTCCCACAACCAATATGCTTCAGACATTGGTTAGCACATCAGTGTAATTGTGTAGGGCCAAAAAAAACAAGCAAAAGAAACAATATTTTCAGAAGAAAACCAGGGAAAATCGTAAAAATGTCTAAACAAAATGAACAAGAATCAAGCTTAATAAGACAGATAAACAAATACAACAAAGCAATCAAGGGTATAAGGAAAATACACAAAAAGAGATAGAATGCGGACCTCACTGGTAACCTCAATCACCAGCTGCTTTGCAATTTCAACTTGTTCCTGGGTTCCATCAATATGCACAGTTCTTTCAGTTGAAGTATCACCAGCAGGCAGATGCAAAGGAATAACCTGCGCAAGAATTCTTAAGGGCATGAATAACTGAACAAAGATCAACAAGAAAATAAGTATAACCGAAACAGTATAAATGAACATCTTGGAACGAACGAAGTGTATAAGGTTATGAATAAAGAAAATCAGTATAACCGAAATATGATGTTTACTCAATCTACGACGACCAGCATTCAAATTCACTTGGCAGAGCAAAAATAAGCAGAAAAATAGCGACCAGGTAAACTTAGTGAAACCTTATTTCTGATTGCAGATAAGGTAAATAAGGAAGCTGGAGAACAAGATAAGAAACCTGAATTCGAGCTCCAGATTTGGCTTGCATGGACTTAATAGTTTCACCACCCTTTCCAATAACCAGACCCACCTACAAAAACATGTCACAAGCAGCAAATATAATAATTAAACAATGTAAACAATGCTGACTAATAATATATCAACAAACGGGAACATGTATCACAAGCTGTGATAAAATTAGTTCTCATTGTATAGCTATATCCAGAAAAAACAGCACGAATACCAACCTTGTTGTTAGCAATTTTCATCTGGAACGTCTCAGCACCTGGCTGTGGTGCATTATATTTCCGACCACCAGATCCAGTACCAGATGGTCCAGCATCAGCCTTCAGAAGATTTCAAGACCAACATGATGTATGAAAAAAATGCAGAACCAAACAAAAAACTGCGAGCATAACAAGAATACCTCAGCCAGAACTTCTTTGATCAGCTGCTCAGCTTTGCTTATCTGCTCGGGAGTGCCTGAAAGCTCAACTGGTCTTGTCTGTGCACCTGGTTCAGCTTCATTGTCTCTTGTTACTTGAATTTTTGCTCCTGACTGAAGTTGGAGATACCTGATAGTTTCCCCAGCTTTTCCAATAATAACACCAACCTAAAGCAAGCAAATGTGAATGTTATCAGGTGACACTTTCTAACACAACTATGAATTCAGCTTGAAAATATATTGAACACAGCGTACCCTTCCATTTGGTATTTCAATCTTTTTGCTTGTACCCTGATATCCACCATATGACGAGTACTGATGTGCACTGCTCTGTGAAGATAACGGCGGGATAGAAGACCCATGCCCTGATACAGAAACCAGAGTGTTCAGAATACATGTCATCATCAGAATTTATGCCATATATCGATGCAAACAGAAGAAGTAACATCCTAAATTCATGTCGACCACACAGAAACAACACAAGAAATAACTTTTCTAAATGGAGTGACATGTAAATCTAGTTTCCTCTTACACAGCACAAGCAAAATGTGACCACCCTGTCTACCAATCTGAGTCAAAAGGTTCAACTACATATTTTATTAGTTACATATAAACCTCTAGTCTTCCACAACCAATCTGCTACAGTATGCAGTGCCACTAGCTAAAGCATGCCGTGTGGTTACTTGCAGCTTGTTACGAAACTAACCCTCCACACTTTTTTTGAATAAAGAAACTAACCCTCCGCACTTGCAGGTCGTGTAAAGGACGAACATAATATTTGAGACAACATTAGTGGCGGCTACCTACTATTGTGTAACGTAAATCTCAATAACACACGGGTTAATTAACCAAGAGGTAGATGTGTGCTGCACTGTGCTGCAGCTCAAACTCATTGGTTTATCAACCCAGCATCCAAATCAAAGCGTAAAACAAACCTAAATCCACATCATGGAAGCGGCCATAAACCGTAAGCACAGACAAACAGATCTCAGCGATCAAGCATGGGCTTAACGAGAAATCGGTCGTGACACTCACCACCACCAGCAGAGGACGAGAAGCCGAGGCCCCCACCGCCGATGCGACCACCTCCACCTCCACCGCCACCGCTACTGCCCAGGGAGCCTCCTCCCCCGTAGCCGCCGCCTACGTCATCGTCTCCGTTGTCGACGCGGGGGCGCTTGGCCTCGGCGGCGTTGAAGATCCGCGCCGCGATCTCCTGCGCGCGCTGCTTCGCGAGCTGGATCTCGTCGGGGGGCGGCGGCACGCTGTTGTACGACTGGGCGCCCCCAGCGGGCGGCGAGGCGGCCGGTGGCCCGGAGGAGAACCCCGTGCGCCGCGGCGGCGGTGAGGGGTCGTCGTACTTGCGCTTGGAGGAGTAGTGGTCGTCGGCCATGGCGGGGTACGGATTTGCTAGGGTTTGGGCGGCGGCTGCGGGGCAGCGTGGACGAAGGGATAAGACGGCGGAAAACCCTAACAGACTTGGAGGGCGCTGATACTTATAGAGTTGGCCCCCAGATTTATATTCTTCTGTGTCCTGCTGGCTGCTGTTTTAGACCGGTAGCACTGGGTGCGGTAAAAGGCACGGGACGCGACACGGTGGACCGTGGTGTACGCCTTTTGGCGTTTTTTCTCCCGCACTGGCCGACGCCAAAGGCCACGGGACGTCTCGTTCCCTCCCCGCTTTCCCCAAATACAGCGCGTTCCAGGCGTGCGCTACGCCCCCGCGGCGGCCCCACCTTGCCTCGCCGTTGCTGCTCCGCGCCAAGAGAGGAAAAGAGAGAGAAGACGCCGGGGCAGCAGAGAGAAGACGCCGGCGTCGACGGAGAGGGCCACGGAGCTTCACCCGCCCCGGAGCTTGCCGGCGTAGGGCTCTAGGAAGCAGCAGCCACCTTGCCTTGGAGATTCCCGCGCCGCCGCAACGGACCCGCGCGCGGGGCAGGAAGCAGGGGACCGAGCGCGCGAGCTTGGGGAGGGAGGATGCGCCATGGAGCTCCGAGATCTCCGCCGGAGGAGAGGGAGAGAAGGGGAGGAGGGGACCGCCGCCGCCGCCGTGCTGCAGACCGGGCCGTCGAGGAGGCCCCGCCGTCACCTCTGGAAGAGAGAGAGGAGACACCGGGCGCCGGATCCGGAGCGCCGTCTCCGCCATGGCCCGCCGTCGCTTCTGGAAGAGAGCGAGGAGACAGCGGGCGAGCTCGAGGCCGAGCTGCTCTCTACCCCCGCGCCGACGCCATGGCCCCCGCCACCCTCCTCGAAGCCACGCGGTCGCGCCCGCCTCTCCTCCCGCGGTCCCGCCGCGCCGCGCCCTCGGCATCCTCCTCAGGCCCGCCCGCCGCCGCGCCCAACACCGTCTCCCGCCGCCGCGGCGCCGTCCCGCGCTCCCGCGCACCTGCTCCTGCTCCTCCACGCGGGGAGGGGCGCCGGCCTGCTGCGCACCGCCGGCGGAGGGAGCAGAGGAGGCCGGCGCCCGCTCCTCCGCCGTCGCTTCCCCTTCGCAGTCGAAGAGCGGAGGAGGAGAACGAAAGGGAGGGAGGTCCGCGGGAGGGAAGGGGAGCCGGCGGACTCGTCGTGGCCTCCACGGGCGTCGCCGGAGGAGGGGCCCGCCCTCGCTGCAACGCTGACAAGCAGAGGGAGGTCCGCGGGAGGCGAGGTCGCCGGAGGATCTGGGCGCCGGAGGTGGGGGAATATGGGAATGGAGAGAGAAGATTGGGGAGGGGAGGTGGAGGTGGAGGGGGAAAATGAGTATGACGTGTGGGGCCTGCAGTTGTTGGTTGGTATGGAGTAGGAGATTTAGGGGATGACGGGTGCGGAAAAACTGGTACTGTACTGGAGAATCTTGATGACTGGGCGGAATATTCTGTTTTAGGGTATGCAAATAGAGTACGACGAGTGCTACCAGTCTTATGGAGTTGAGAGTTCGATTACTGTTTCATACAAAGTTTGATTCGAAGTTTGAACCTGGTGGTTCATAATGTAATAATACACTCTCACGTTTTAAATTTACACAAGGATTTTTCAACTATTTTCCGAAAAAAGCTCGAGTCAATTAGAGTGAGGTTTATAATCATCCACCACATTAATAAAAATAGAGACACAAAAAGAAAAATAGAGTGGATCCAAGATCCCAAAACAGGAGCTCGTGTTCCCTTTTTTTCGTTTTTTCTATGGGCCCGTTCTTTTGGTTGGAAAAGAATAGTGAAGTTGCAAATGATTAGTGCTGAAATAGTGTTTTTTGTGAGAGAAGATGTAATAGATGTGACAGGTGAATAATGCTTTTCACTGTTTCTTTCTAAGCAAAAGAACAGCGTCTATGTTTTACTTCTTCTCCCTTCCTATATTTTTATTCTTCCTCTTCTTCATCTACGACTAAAATTTGTAGAGAGGTTTTGGAGGTTTCATATGTCCAATAGTGCTTTGGATGGCGTATTCAAGCACTCTTCAGAGACTACTAGTAGAAAATTTGAGGAGGTCTTGCTCTGCATGGTGGCCATGAGTGTAGACTACATAAGGCTAGTGGATCCTAATTTCTCTACTACTCATACTAGGATTAGTCGTGATCGTAGGATGATACCATATTTTAAAGATTGCATTGGTGATTTAGACAACACTTATATTTCGGCAACACCACATCCAAAAGACCTAATTAGATACATTAGTCGAAGTGGCATTGCAACACAAAATGTACTGGCTATTGTTGATTCCGACATGCAGTTCATTTATGCATCTATTGGACAACCCGGGTCTATGCATGATACTAATATGCTCTTTCATGCACTCAACACATGATCATGACACATTTCCACACCCTCCTCGAGGTATGTGCAGATGAACAATATTATTCACATATTTGTGCATGAATTTATTACACATGTGGCTTACACAATATTAATTGTGTTTAGGAAAATATTACATGGTTGATGTTAGGTACTCTAACAGACCTGGATACTTGTCACCATACAAGAGCAAAAGGTACCATGTGCCTGAATGGAGGAGATGTCTGGCTACAATCGGTGAGCGAGAGCATTTTAATCATTTCCATTCAAGTATTCGCAATGTAGTAGAGCGCTCTTTCAGTGTGTGGAAAATGAAATGGAGAATTCTTCTCTAAAAGTCAGGCTACCCAATGGAGAAGCAAAAGATGATAGTTGCCGCAACGATGTGTCTCCATAACTTCATACGTGAGGACCATGCACAAGATTAGAAATTCTGTAAATGCGATCAGAATCTCGATTATATGCCCACTATACCTTCAAGATATATGAAGCACTACATCTCTCAGGATGCTGGAGATACATCCCACACGGAAACCGATGATCGAGGCATGGATAAATTTCGAGATGATCTCGCTAGAGCAATCCTCCTTTCTAGGTCATCTTGAGCATGTCAGTTAGCTAGCTAGTATGGTTGCATGCTATGTAAATTAAATATTATGACCGTCGACCAGGCATCCCTGGGCCCACCATGCATGTGGGCCATGCCCGGGAGATAGGCCTGCACACCTGGACTACTCGACTAGTGGGCCGCGGTGCAAGATTACCGTGGGCCACGAGGCAAGACAAGACGGACAAGGACTTGTACTAAGATTAGGATAGCTTCTCATTACTCGTTATAGGCTACTCCTAGTCCTACTCGAATAGTACTCTTGTACCAATCCGACTTGTAACCCTACCTCCCGTGGCATATAAGGCGAGGCAGGGACCCCCTCAAGAACATACGCAATCAATCAAGAGCCACGCAGCATACAAGACGTAGGGTATTACGCACATTGCGGCCCGAACCTGTCTAATTGTGTGTCATGTGTCTCACCATTGTGTTCCTGATCTCGGCGAGCCCCACCGCACAATCTACTACTTCGGGTACCTGAAGAGTATCTTGGCCCCCTAAGTGGGTTTTGGTGATTTAATGACGGACCATTAAGCTACTAATGATGTTTTGAGTAGATGAGCAGGTACTAAAATTCTAAGATGGCATCTAAGCGCTTCATTGCTATATAAAAAGGAAGTGATGCTAAAAGAAGGATCCCTAGGAGGTTTATTTATTTTATATTTTGAATTTGAGTCCTAGGAATGTCGTACTATTAAGAGGGACATGGATTGTATCTTCCAAGAGTTGAAAAGGTGCTCCAGATGACTAACCAAAATCCTATGAGAGACACCTTGCACTGCACGATCACCGAGATATCCTTTTGTGTGCTAACTCTGGAAGGCCGGACATTCCGGGTTTTATCCCGGACTTCCCGGAGTCTCCGGGCCTGGTCCGGATACTCCGGGTCTTAGAGCTGTAACGGCTCTTTTTCTGGGTGAAGGAGTATTTATACCCCCTCAACCCTATCCACTACCTCTCTCTTGTCCATTTCGACCTGCAACACTCAGAACTCATTCACTCCCCCTCTTTACTCCCCTTGGCCTTGGTTTGGTGAGATTTGTTGGGGATTAAAGGAGGGATTGAGAGCAAGAGCTTAGAGAGTGCTAGTGAGCTGATTTCTCATCTCTAGAGCACCTCGTTCTTCGCTTGGTTGGCAATCTCGTGTTTGTTACTCTTGGAGCTTTGAGCTCCTAGCCGGCTAGGCGTTGCCTTGGAGCATCCAAAGGATTGTGGCTGCTCAAGGAAGTTTGTATTACCCCGTGATTGAGTAAGTAACCCTAGCTCGATCTTTGTGGTCGCTAGGGGGAGGAAAGTGACCTAGGTGTAAAAGTCCACCCTTTGTGGGTTCCTCAACGGAGACGTAGAGCTCAAGGTGTGAGCTTGAACTCCGGTAACAAATCCCTTGTGTCTCTTGTGCTTGTTGCTCTTGTTGTATGCTTGAAATCCTCTTGAGTACATTTCTAGGGTTTGTGGCCGATCTACTCCGTGGTGAGGTTCCTACTGTTTCTAAGTAGTGGAACAGGCTTATATCTCTGTATTGCATAACCTATATTCACAGATTTGAGTTTGGCCAAGTTTGATTACAGTTGATTTAGTCGCCTCCTCAGAAGCCCGGACAATCCGGACATTTTCCCGGATACTCCGGATTTCCCGAAGTATCCGGAAAAATATCCGGAGACTCCGGACTTCAGTCTAACAGTTTGTTTTAAGTTGTGATTTTTCAGGAACGACTATTCACCCCTCCCCCCTCTAGTCGACCTCTAGATCCTTTCAATTGGTATCAAAGCCGGTTGCTCCGTTTGAATCTTAGCCGCTTGGAGAAAAGAGATGCCGACTCCAACTAATCAAGCAACGCCGCCCGAAGGTGACTTGACCAACCCCGGTGGTAACCAACCCCCCGTGAACACACCCCGAGGGTCCTACGGGTGCAGCAGGAGGTGCCGGTGGAGCAAGCACAAGTCATCATCTAAGAAATGAAGATGGTGGATCATCTTCATCAAGTGATGAGGACTTTGATGATGCAAGATCAAACCGCTCCACTCGTCGGCCTTCAGGAAGGGAGTTTTCTAGAATCCCTTACGATTACTCCAATTTAATTTTTGATAAACCATCGAGTTCCCACCACATTGGAAAGATACCCCAATTTGATGGAATCGGCTATTCCAAGTGGAAAAACTCGATGGAGGAGTATTTGATGGCGGTAAATCCCGCACTCTGGACTGTTGTGAACAGGGGAATTATCTTTCCAAGTGGAGATGCTACTTTGACACAAGCTCAAGCGAATGAAATTCAACGCAATTATCAAGCCGTTCGCATCATCAAGAGCTCTCTCACCGCCGAAGAGTATGACAAGGTTGATGGTTTGAAGTCCGCCAAAGATGTGTGGGACACTCTCTTTATCAACCATGAAGGAACAAGGCAAGTTAGAGAAGGAAGAATTCGGGCTCTTGAAAGTGAGCTCAACCGCTTCGTCATCAAAGAAGATGAATCTCCACAAGACATGTACAACCGCTTGAACAAGATCATCAACAAGATCAAGTCTCTTGGAAGCACAAGATGGGGAAGAAAAGAAGTAGTTGATAAGATCCTCTCCGCTTATATGGCTAGGGATGTTTAACTCCCTACACTTATTAGAGAGAAGAAAGACTTCAAGAAGTTCACTCTGGCGGATGTGATTGGTAGAATTGAAGAACATCTTATCACCGTCAAGGAGTCAAAGCTCTCACAAGAAATGTCAAAGATGCATGAACAAATTGAGAAGAACAAGGGAGGAGCTCTCAAAGTTTCAAGCAAAGACAAAGAGAAGAGGGCAAGCTCATCATCCTCCAAGACCGTGGTCAAGGAAGATAGTGATGAAGATAGTGATGACACCTTGACTCCCGAGCAAATGGCTCTATTTGTGAAGAGGTTCACCAAGGTGATGAAGAAGGGTGGCTTCTTCAACAAGAACAAAGGCAAGGACAAGATCAAGACCAAGAGAACATCCAAGAGGTCATGCTTTGGGTGTGGCATGGAGGGTCATTTCATTGCGGAATGCCCCAACATCAAAGTGAGAAGAAGAGACACCAACAAATATGACAAGAACAAGAAGAAGGAAGTTGGTGAAACTCATTTGGGTGAAGATGGGATTCAAATAATGATAGCTCTGACTCTGATGATGAAGTGGGGCTTGCTACAATATCCATTACTCAACCCATTGACAAACCATCACTCTTTGGAGATCTCACCGACGATGAAGATGACTTCACCCACACATGTCTCATGGCTAGGGGCACTAAGGTAGACACTAAATCCTCTCTCCTAGATGTTGATGATGATGTTGATAGTGATGATGAATTTGAAAGAATGATCACTAGTTTTGGCAAGAAAGCAACCAAAAGAATCATGAACCTTCTAAATGAAATCAAGAATAGAGATGAGACTCTTGAGGTGCAAGAAGAGCTCTTTAGACTTGAGCGAGAGAAAACCATTGCCCTTGAGAATGCCCTTGTAATTGAAAAGAAGGGTTTCAAGGTGCAAGAGGGCTTGCTCAAGGAAAAAGAGGAAGAAATTCTTAGCCTCAAGAACTCTCAAGCTAAAGAGGCCGTTGTAGTAGATGAATTAACTAGGAAGTCTTTCCTAGCTAAGGATGCTTGTACTAGACTTGAGAATGAAAAGGTTGAACTTCAAGAGAGCTTAAAATACTTGAAAGCTAGTCACATTGCAATTGAAGTTCAACTTGACAATCTTAAGAGTAGTGCTAAAACAATCTCTAATGATGCTACCTCTAACTCAAATGCTTCTACAAGTAATGGTTGTTCTAGATGCTATAAACTTGATATAAATACATATGCTACTAACATTGCCGAGATAAATGCAATAAAGAAAGAGATTGCTCGGTTGTCAAACTCTCTTGTTGAGGAAAAGAAGAAGGAACCTAAGAGAGGAGAGTTTGAGAACCATACCAAGGGCTTTGGTTCAAACTACATGAAGAAGTTTGGCTTTGAGAATGGGAAGGGGCTAGGTAAGAATGAGCAAGACTCCAAAGACCCTATCTCATTCATCAAGAACAACCACACAAGGGGTGTGGGAACAAGAAATGTGGTGCATGGAATGAAGCAATTGGGTGCCAAGGTTGAAGGTAAACAACCTAGGCTCAACACTCCCATCAAGTTCAAGAGCTCTAATGGCACATCCCATGAACTACAAGTCAAGACCAAAATGGTGCAAGCCAAGCAAACCAAGAAGCCCAAGGCACATGCTTCACAAGACAACTTCTATGCCGATTATGTGTTGACTTGGAACCACAAGGGTAAGGTGGTGGCCAAGTATGTGGGACCCCGCACACAAGGTTCTATGATCAAAAGGAATGTGTGGGTGCCCAAAGTTCTTGTGACTAACGTAAAAGGACCCAACTCTCATTGGGTACCTAAAAACCAAGCCTAATTTGTTTTGTAGGCATACTCCTCCGGTGGATCTAAATGGGTGATTGAAAGTGGATGCACTAATCATATGACCGGGGAGAAGAAGATGTTTATGTCTTGTGAAATAATTGAACATCCTACGGAAAAGATTGCCTTTGGAGGCAATGGTGGTGGAACGGTTGTTGGTATAGAATTTGTAGTTCTTGTCAAGCCGGAAAGCAAGTTGGTGCTCCTCACCCCTCCAAGAATGTACTCACCACTACAAGACCATTAGAATTGCTTCACATGGATATCTTTGGTCCCGTGGCTTTTGTTAGTATTGGAGGGAGCAAGTATGGATTTGTCATTGTTAATGACTACTCTCGGTATACATGGGTTTTCTTTTTGCGTGACAAGAGCAAGGTTCATGATGTATTCAAGAAGTTTGCAACTAGAGCCCAAAATGAGTTTGATATGAAGATCAAGAGAGTAAGAAGTGACAATGGCTCTGAGTTCAAGAACACCAATATTGAAGAGTATCTTGATGGTGAAGGCATTGGTCATGAATTCTCCGTCCCACACACTCCTCAACAAAATGCGATAGTGGAGAGGAAGAATAGGACTCTCATAGAAGGCGCAAGAACTATGCTTGATGAGTACAAGACTTCAGATAGTTTTTGGGCGGAAGCGGTCAACACGGCTTGTCATGCTATCAACCGTTTGTATCTTCACAAGTTTCGACACAAGACCGCCTATGAGCTCCTAACCGATAAGAAGCCTAATGCGTCTTACTTTAGAGTTTTTGGTTGTAAGTGCTTCATTCTCAACAAGAAGCCCAAGAACTCTAAGTTTGCACCTAAAGTTGATGATGGTATTTTTCTTGGTTACGCCTCAAATGCTCACGGCTATCGCGTTCTCAACAAGACCACCGGTAGTGTTAATATAGCGTGTGACGTGACATTTGATGAATCTAATGGCTCTCAAGTGGAGCAAGTTGATGAAGTGTGTGTAGGCAAGGAAAAAACCTCTACAAATGACATCAAGAAGATGGCCATTGGTGAAATCAAGCCTCAAGAAGAAGATGAAGAAGTTGAAGTCATTGAAGCATCACCAAACCTCACTGCCGCTGCAAAACCCGGACACTCCGGAGAAAAGCCCGGAGAATCCGGAAATTCCGGAGACTCCGGACCTAACCCCGGAGAGTCCGGGCCCTCTGAAGATGATGCTCAAGACGTTCAGGAAAATGAGGATTTGATTCAACAAGAAGCTTCTGAGCCACATCCAAGAGTTCATCAGAGTGTTCAAAGAGACCACCCCGTTGACAACATTCTTGGAAGCATAAGAAGAGGAGTTACCAGAAGATCAAGATTGGCAAACTTTTGTGGGCACTACTCGTTTGTGTCCATGATTGAACCTCTCTCAGTGGAAGAAGCATTACAAGACGCTGATTGGGTGATAGCTATGCAAGAAGAGTTGAACAACTTCACTCGGAATGAAGTCTGGTCCTTAGTGGAACGCCCCAAGCAAAATGTGATTGGAACAAAGTGGGTGTACCGCAACAAACAAGACGAGGATGGGGTAGTGACCAAGAACAAGTCAAGGTTGGTTGCCAAGGGATATACTCAAGCTGAAGGCTTGGACTTCGGAGAAACCTATGCACCGGTAGCAAGACTTGAAGCAATCCGCATCTTGTTGGCATTTGCTACGCATCATGATTTCAAGCTCTTTCAAATGGATGTCAAGAGTGCGTTCTTGAATGGCCCAATCTCCGAAGAAATTTATGTTGAGCAACCCCGGGCTTTGAAGACCCTCAATTCCCCAACCACGTCTACAAGCTCCATAAGGCGCTTTATGGTCTTAAGCAAGCACCTAGAGCATGGTATGAATGCCTTAAGGAATTTCTCTTAAGGAAAGGTTTTGAAATAGGCAAAGCCGATCCTACTCTTTTCACTCGCAAAGAAGGGAATGATTTATTTGTGTGCCAAATATATGTCGATGACATTATATTTGGTTCAACTAACAAAGCTTGGGCGGATGAATTTAGTAGGATTATGACTAAGAGATTCGAGATGTCCATGATGGGAGAGTTGAAGTTCTTTCTTGGATTTCAAATCAAGCAACTCAAGGAAGGCACGTTCATAAGTCAAACAAAGTACACTCATGACATGCTCAAGAAGTTTGACATGGACAAGGCCAAACCCATCAAGACCCCAATGCCATCCAATGGACATCTTGACCTAAATGAAGATGGAAAAAGCGTGGATCAAAAGATATATCGCTCCATGATTGGATCTTTGCTTTACCTTTGTGCATCTAGGCCCGATATTATGCTTAGTGTGTGCAGGTGTGCAAGGTTTCAAGCCAATCCTAAGGAATGTCATCTCATGGCTGTTAAGAGAATCTTTAGGTATTTAGTACACACTCCTAACCTTGGTTTATGGTACCCAAAGGGCTCCACTTTCAATCTACTTGGCTACTCCGATTCAGACTATGACGGTTGCAAGGTAGATAGAAAGAGTACATCCGGGACTTGCCAATTCCTTGGAAGGTCCTTGGTGTCTTGGAGTTCTAAGAAACAAAATTCTGTTGCCTTATCCACCGCCGAGGCTGAGTATGTTGCAGTCAGCGCTTGTTGTGCTCAACTACTTTGGATGAGGTTCACTTTGAGGGACTTTGGTTGCACGTTTAGTAATGTGCCACTCTTGTGTGACAATGAGAGTGCCATCAAGCTAGCGAACAACCCCGTAAACCACTCAAGAACAAAGCACATAGACATAAGACACCATTTCTTGAGAGACCACGAAGCCAAAGGAGATATCGCTTTAAGTCATGTGAGCACCGAAAAGCAACTAGCCGATATCTTCACAAAGCCTCTTGATGAACTAAGGTTTTGTGCTTTGAGGAGTGAATTGAATATCTTGGATTCTCGTAACTTGGCTTGAGATCATGCACATGTTTGATTGACTTAGGCTAGATATTTACAAAAGAAAAAGATTTTGAAAATTGGTATGGATTTGCTTTGAAAAATATTTGGATTTTTCTCTAGGTACAACACTTGAACTATTGTTCTCATTGTATGTTTGTGGCTAGTATCAAGTGTTGGAACCTCTCTAGCTCACATTAATTTCACTCATAATCATCTCTATCCATCTCAATCTCAATTCCTTGAAATAATCTGTTGCTCAGTCTCAGGGGGAGCCGGAGACTCCGGGCTTTTCCCCGAATACTCCGGATTTCCCGGAGAGTCCGGGTCCAGCCCGGATACTCCGGACCTTAACTCGTATAAAAACGTTTTCACCGCAGTCAAAACCCTAGTTTCAACCTTTTCACTGCGTGGACCGTTTTACTCCTTCTCCCGTCGCCTCCCCGTGCTCCTCCACACCCCTCTCCTCTCTCCCTTGGTTCCTCCATAGGACCTAGGGTTCCACCCTCCAAATCTTGAGAGAAGTGAGAGTTTGGATCCTCCAGGGTGTGGGAAGCAAGGTGCTGCCCTTGATTTGAAGACTTGAAGGCTTTCCCCCTCGGTTCCCTCTCTTCCATAAGGTATCCAAAGGCTTCTTTGCCCGATCTCCTTTTCTAGGACATATCTTGCAAAATCTCTTGGATAGGAATGTTCCTTAGACTCTAGAAGTAGTGGATCTGCAATATCTGAAGTTTCCCGTGGTGGATTTGTGAGGCATTGTGATTTAGGGTTTCGCCAGGAAAACCCGGAGACTCCGGACTTTTTCCGGACACTCTGGATTTCCCGGACTATCCGGGAATTTTCCCGGAGACTCCGGATTTTCTTGCTGAAACTTTAAATCACCGTGTCACACACCTTTTCCATGGATGGATTCTTATGTACTCCTTGCTACTCATCTCCAGATCATGAGGAAGAAGTAGAAGCAAGACGAGCCGGCCACCCAAAGGAGGACAAAGGCTAGGCACGACCCTCAGACTTTGGGGGTAGTGCATGAGACTTTGGGGCTTGGTTCCTCTCAGTGATCCACTCGTGCTCGTGCCCCTGTCTACTCCGAGCAAGAGATTGAGGAAGAGGAAGAACAGCAGGCCGTTGGTGAGGAAGAGGAGGAGGAAGAAGAGGAAGATGTTGGACAGTACAGAGTTGCTCCTAGGCGTCACGGGAAAGGTCCAGCTCAGTCATCAAGGAAATCCCGTGAGGCCCCCTACATCTCCCGCTCTAGACCCGTGTCTCGTCCACCCATGCCAAAGAACCGTCCCACTCCCTACTCCCAAATCTGTCCCAGAACTCCACCCCGTCTCACCGTGTCTTTTCCATCAAATGTGAGGGTGGTGACTGCTCCTGTCAACCTAAGGGACCCCGGGGCTGTGCAAGGGTTTGCCCAACAGATGGTGAGAGACTATGCTAGGAATGCCCTTGCAGTCAGACAGCAGAGGGATGAGGACGTCTACATGTATATCTCTAGTGAGGCACTTGAGTCGAGGTTTTGGTGTGACTTCCATAGGGACTTCTATCAGACAGTGATAAGAAGCCCACAGATGAAGGCAAAGAACAAGTCACCCATTGTGGAGATGAAGTACATTGATTGGGCTTACTACGAGAAGTTGGAAAATCCCACCTTTGATGCCGTCATTGATAGGTGCAAGGAACTTGGATTATATGAGATCATGGGTTTTCGCTATGGATGGAATAGAGAGATTCTCGCTCAATTCCATTGCTCCTACTACTATGACTCTCATCAAAACACTATCACTTGGACCACTCAAGGCGAGAAGCACACCATTGACTACATGACCTTCTCTTGCTTGCTTGGTATTGGCTCAAAGGATGAGGCTCGCACTCCCATTCATAATGAAGACAAGTACAAGCCCAAGGACATGGCATATATGTTCCCCTCCGCCTTCCTAGCTCATGAGGGAAAAGCTGACAATCTCATTCCTTACTACTACTACTACTTTAATCAGTTTTTCCATGCCACCATTGACCCAAAGATGGGAGATATCACCGCTCTTAGGCACTATGCCGTCAATCTCCTCAACCGTGTGGCTCCTAAAGAAGAAGGTATTTGCATCTTTGACTTCATTTGGAATGAACTTCGCCGTGCTATGTGTGACCCTATGAAGCATCTCCCATATGCTCTATACATCATGTATATGATTGAGAGGGTCACCAATACCCAATTTCCAAAGGATGTCACCCATGAACCTCTTAGGCATCTTCGTGTTAGAGACAAGAGAGCACCCATGAAGAAGAGCACAAGATTTGCTGGATCCTCTAGTGCTGCCCCTCGCCATGATGATGAGCCCCTTTCTCGCCCTTCACACTCATCTAAATCTTCTCGCAAGGTTAAGGGCTCCATGGTCAAGAGGGCTTTCAAGAGTATCTTCTCCATGTGCAAGCGCATCGTCACCGAGACTAATGAAAACCGCTATGACATCATTGAGATCATGTCTCATCTTGGGCTTCCTACGGACACATATCACGAGCTCCCCGAGTTTGATGACCCGTTTGCGAAGTGGGACGCCCATGATGCCGCTGCTGCTGCACAAGAAGAAGAAGAAGAGCAAGAGCAAGAAGGAGAAGAAGAAGAAGAGGAGGAGGAAGAGGACAACAATGAAGAAGAAGAAGAAGGAGGAGGAGGAGAAGAAGACGACGATGACGACGAGTGATCACTGCTGCTGCTGCTCCTACATTTCCTTTTTAGCGCTTGATGCCAAAGGGGGAGTGAGTATCTTAGTTTCAGTTTCATGTTTAAGATCTTGGAGCATTTGAGAACTATGGTCTGTAATATCTTTTTATGTGTGAGACTATGTGTTATGAGCTTGAGACTATTTGATTGTGTGCTTGTGGTGCTAGAAATCTAGGTTGCTTTTTATTTGACTAAGGATGCTTTTGATAGTTTGAAAATTTCTGTGGTGAATTGATTTCTGCTGAGTTCTCAAAGTCCGGATACTCCGGATTTTTCTCCGGACACTCCGGGTTTCCCGGATTCTCCGGGGCAGATCCGGACACTCCGGGCTTTGACACTGCAGCCCCCTTTTATCCTTTATTGAGTGCATGAACTGTCATACGCATCACATGTATCTTGTTTGCACAAACACAAGCACCCTACTGTTGATCATCTTGTCACACTCTCATTTTTTTCTCTTTTGTGCAAAATTTGGTGCTTAAAGCACTTTTGAGATTCAAACTCCATATGCACAAATTAAGGGGGAGTGTTGCAAGATAGATCAAAGGCTCTTTACTGAATTTATTTATCTCTCTTTTAAAAGCTTAAAGGTGTTGTCATCAATCACCAAAAAGGGGGAGATTGAAGAGTATCTTGGCCCCCTAAGTGGGTTTTGGTGATTTAATGATGGACCATTAAGCTACTAATGATGTTTTGAGTAGATGAGCAAGTACTAAAATTCTAAGATGGCATCTAAACGCTTCATTGCTATATAAAAAGGAAGTGATGCTAAAAGAAGGATCCCTAGGAGGTTTATTTATTTTATATTTTGAATTTGAGTCCTAGGAATGCCGTACTATTAAGAGGGACATGGATTATATCTTCCAAGAGTTGAAAAGGTGCTCTAGAAAATCCTATGAGAGACACCTTGCACTGCACGATCACCGAGATATCCTTTTGTGTGCTAACTCTGGAAGGCCGGACATTCCGGGTTTTATCCCGGACAGTCCGGACTTCCCGGAGTCTCCGGGCCTGGTCCGGATACTCCGGGTCTTAGAGCTGCAACAGCTCTTTTTCTGGGTGAGGGAGTATTTATACCCCCTCAACCCTATCCACTCCCTCTCTCTTGCCCATTTCGACCTGCAACACTCAGAACTCATTCACTCCCCCTCTTTACTCCCCTTGGCCTTGGTTTGGTGAGATTTGTTGGGGATTAAAGGAGGGATTGAGAGCAAGAGCTTGGAGAGTGCTAGTGAGCTGATTTCTCATCTCTAGAGCACCTCGTTCTTCGCTTGGTTGGCAATCTCGCGTTTGTTACTCTTGGAGCTTTGAGCTCCTAGCCGGCTAGGCGTTGCCTTGGAGCATCCAAAGGATTGTGGCTGTCCAAGGAAGTTTGTATTACCCCGTGATTGAGTAAGTAACCCTATCTCGATCTTTGTGGTCGCTAGGGGGAGGAAAGTGACCTAGGTGTAAAGGTCCACCCTTTGTGGGTTCCTCAACGGAGACGTAGAGCTCAAGGTGTGAGCTTGAACTCCGGTAACAAATCCCTTGTGTCTCTTGTGCTTGTTGCTCTTGTTGTATGCTTGAAATCCTCTTGAGTACATTTCTAGGGTTTGTGGCCGATCTACTCCGTGGTGAGGTTCCTACTGTTTCTAAGTGGTGGAACAGGCTTATATCTCTGTATTGCATAACCTATATTCACAGATTTGAGTTTGGCCAAGTTTGATTACAGTTGATTTAGTCGCCTCCTCAGAAGCCCGGACAATCCGGACATTTTCCTGGATACTCCGGATTTCCCGGAGTATCCGGAAAAATATCCGGAGACTCCGGACTTCAGTCTAACAGTTTGTTTTAAGTTGTGATTTTTCAGGAATGACTATTCACCCCCTCTAGTCGATCTCTAGATCCTTTCAGTACCTCGTGGTAGGCTCGGTGTCTAAAACACTAACCGCTGGCGTGCCAGGTAGGGGTCTCGTCGCTGATCCGCTAGCGAACTCGATGGCTCCTGTCATCATCAAGCCAATCGTCGCTTTCCAACAAGGCGACACCTTCGTCTTTGGCTCCTGGGTTTGTGTTGCTGACGGCGCTGGGTCGTTCCTGCGCTTCCTGGCATCTACTCCAGAGTTGAAGCTCAAGTCCTCGACGCTTATGCAAACTTCGATGGAAGATCTTGTTGAAAATTTCGGTGAAATTTGCTCTCTGACCCGGTCAGAGAACTCGAGTCGGAGTCCGAGTACAACTCGACTTCGCCTCCAATTCAGACTGAGTCGCTTTCCCCGGCTACACAGCTTGCGCTCAGCCTAGATTGTCTACCACCACCACCCCTCTTCGGCCACCACCATGTCAGCGCTGCTTACCAAGCTGCGTTGGACATTCTCATGCACCCTGGTTCGAAGATTGTGCTCGAGTACTCTTCGGATTCGGAAGTCAACCTCGACTACTTCGATTCAGATTCGTCTGTGTTCGAGTTCGACTACGGTTCGGATTCTACTGAAGCACAACAACTGTCTGCCCTGCTCAAGGACTGGTGATCACATCGACACCTGAGGGTAAATTCGTCTACTAGCCTGAGCATGTGCCTGCTGGCCTCGTCTTGGATGATCAGGAGCGCTTTGTCGCTTGTCTCGACAACTTGCCCTTCTAGGAAGGCACCAAGCTTGTTGATTATGACACTAATACTGAGCTAATTGAGAGTACAGATATTCAATCGTCTCATCGAGAAGTTTTCGTCGTCGATGCATCTACTCCGCAAGGGCACCGCGGCAATTATCGCTTTCCGAATGATGTCTCTAATGATGAACTCTCTCTTAATGCTCCTGCTGATGAAACTGCGGAGGCCAAGACTGCACATCGTCAGCGAAATACTGATCGTGCAACCCTTCATCGTGAACTCGCAGAAGCTCTACCTACTCGTAACTTGCAATAGGCTCTAGAAATGTTGCTACTCATCAATATCGCACTCCAGAGGAAGCTATCAACGCGATCAACTTGCTTGGTCGCTCTATGCCTCGTGACAGGGTGCCTGCAGAAGTCGCAAAGCTGGCTGAACTAGCCTACACTACGCTACGTCAAGGCACGAGTACTCCTAGTCACCACGGCAGCAGTGGGGGTGCTCATCGCAACACTCACACTCCTAATCGCACACGTCCGGAAGTTAGCAACAAGGGCCATGGTGGTGATGGCAGTGTCAATAGCAAGTCGGGCGATTCTCGCTACGATGCTCGTACAACAATCAACGTCAGGCGTGCTGAGCGTGAGAAGCAAAAGGATGTTGATTATGATTCTTTCCCTACTTTCTCTGCTCGACTTCAAGCTCTGTTTCTTCCGGAGAAATTCAAACCCTATGACATCTCCAAATATGATGGCAAACAAGATCCAAGGCAGTGGTTGCGCTGTCTATCACTAATGCTGGGGGCAACTATGATACTAAATGTATCTACTTCCCTTTTATTCTGGAGCAAGAGCCACTCACATGGTTCGAATCTCTCGGGCGAGGCTCCATCGACAATTGGGGACAACTCAAGCAACGCTTCACTAGCAACTTCGCGGGTTCTTTGGGTCGTCATGGTACTCGTATGGACCTTGTGTTGATCAAGCAAAAACAAGACGAGACTCTTCGCGAATACATGCGTCGTTTCTTTGAAAAAAGAGTCAATGTTGTTGATGTTACCGAGAAAGAAGTCATAGACACCTTCCAGGAAGGTTTCTATGACGACAGGCTATTCCAAGACTTCGGTCGCGCTCGTCCAGCTAACATCACCAAGCTCAAAGAGATGATCACTCACTGGGTGGACGAGGAAGACAAGGCTCGGAAATGGTTCAAGCATCTTCGCAACAACCAGAACAACAACAACAACAATGCTGGTGGAAACAATAGTGGCAAGCAACAGCAGGGCAATCGCACGGGTAATAACTACTCGAGGAATCCTAATCGCAAGCGCAAGCCCGAAAATACTGTTGCAGCCATAGAACCCACCGCCAAGTCTGTAGAAGATTCCCACTGGGCAACGTTGACCAAGCAGAAATGTCCATGACACCCAGAGGGTGATCACACTACAGAGCAGTGTTACCAACTTCGCCGTGCACTGAAGAACACACCCGAACCAGTGCACCCAAACCTAAGGTTTCACAAGAACAAGAGGAAGAAGGCTAACACAGACAAAGACACTGGGTTTCAAGGCCCATCCAACACAGTCAATGTCATCTTCGGTGGGATTCCAACCAAACGCATGCAGAAACTTGCTCTCGGAGAGATTATGTCCATTGAACCAGCAGTTCCCACTTTCTCGAAGTGGTCTGAAACCCTATTACTTTCTCAGGGGTGGATCAATGGACTAGTTTTTCTAAGCCAGGGCGATATCCTCTCGTTCTGGATCCAGTGGTGGCAGGCTACAGGCTTACCAAGGTTCTTATTGATGGTGGCAGCGGTCTCAATGTCGTGTTTGCCAAGACCTTGAAGAAGATGGGCCTGGATATCACCAACATGCTTACCAAGACCAACTCGCTGTTCTGTGGTATCATCCCGGGCAATGTGGTTGTTCCTTTGGGTTCCGTCGTACTACCCGTTACCTTTGGGACTAAGGCACATTACCGCACCGAGTACATAAAGTTCAAGGTTGCTGACTTCGAGACTTCTTATCACGCCATCCTCAATAGACCTGGTCTGTCGAAATTCATGGCTATTCCACATTATGTGTACCTTGTACTTAGGGCTGGACTAAAAGCTCGTGGCTCGTTAGCTCGCTCGGCTCGAGACTAGCTCGGCTCGGCTCGATACATAAACGAGCGAGCTCGAGCTGGCATCTCAGCTCGTTAATTTAACGAGCGAGCTCGAGTTGCTCGCGAGCCGGCTTGCGAGCTTAACGAGCCAAGGATGTTACCGTGGATCTGGACCAATAGCAATGCATTGCACACACCAGCAACAAGCAAGGCATCCTCGTCATCCAAATTGGCCGACCCAATAGGCCCACTGGCCGCATACATCCACCCATAGCCACATAGCCCAGAGCGAGCATAGGCGTATTCACCCAGCTGCCCCTCGATCCACATCTGCGACCTCTCCAGCGGAGCTCGACAAGCGGCAGGGACGCAGGGTACCTCAAACTTTCTGCAGCAGCCGACGCGAGGGACAGGGAGGGACCTCAAGGCGTCGTCGCGCATCCGAGCTGCCGCGGCGCGAGGCGGTAGCAGGGACCGGTGGGGCAGCGTGACTCCACACTGACCAGCAACTTAGGGCGGAGGTCGTGGCGGCGGCGTGTCATAGGATGGTGAGTGGCGGGCGGATGAGCTCCAGCTCCCCACAGCTCGACCTCCATGGATTCCCAGGAGGCGATTGGTGTTCATCCGCAACATCCTCGGTAGCATATTCCCCTACCTCCGTCGTGTGGTGTGTGTTTGCTGTCGAGCTCGCGAGCTTACCGAGCCAGCTCACGAGCTGGACTGAGCTGAGCAGAGCTGGCTTTTCTTCTCGTTACATTAACAAGCTGAGCCGAGCTAGCTTGTTAGTATAATGAGCTGCACCGAGCAGAGCCAAGCTGGCTCGCTATCCACCTCTACTTGTACTCAAGATGCCAAGCCCCAAGGGAGTACTCTCACTGCGTGGGGATTTGAAGCATTCCTACGATTGCATCACAGAAGCCGTGGAACTTGCCTCCACAAATCAAGTCCCCAATGCTATGATGTAGATCTTCACTACAGCTAAAAAGCTTGCTCCGAGCAAGTTGGAGGTTCCTGAGAAGACTGACGTCAACAACAAGCCTGCACCGACTAGTGACGTCATGCTCAAAGTTGTGGATCTTGGTACCGGCGACAGCAGCAAGACGACTATGATCAGTGCACATCTTGATCCTAAATAGGAAGATGCGCTCGTCAACTTCCTTCGGGCTAACCGTGATATCTTTGCATGGAAACCATCTGACATGCCAGGTGTGCCCAGGAGGTTGATCGAGCACTGACTCAACATCGATCCCAATGCTACCCCCAAGAGACAACATCTTCGTCACTTCGTTGATGACTGTAGGGATGCTATCAAGAAAGAGCTTGCCAAACTACTCACGTCTGGCTTCATTCGGGAAGTCTTTCACCTGCAATGGCTTGCTAACGTTGTGCTTGTCAGAAAGAAGAACTCAAATGATTGGAGAATGTGTGTCGACTACACGGATCTCAACAAGCATTGCCCCAAGGATCCCTTCGGGTTGCCGCGGATTGATCAAGTCATCGACTCCACGGCGGGCTGTGCTCTGCTATGCTTCCTTGACTGCTACTCGGGCTATCATCAAATTGCAATCAAGGAATCTGATCAAGAGAAGACTGCGTTCATCACCCCGTTTGGTGCTTATTGTTACACAACAATGTCGTTCGGGTTGACAAACGCTGGTGCTACCTACCAAAGAGCTATTCAAGTGTGCTTCAAAAGGCAACTTCACAAGAACGTGGAAGCATACGTGGATGACGTCGCTGTAAAGACTAGGGATCCAGACAAGCTTATCGCGGATCTTGAGGAAACTTTTGCTTCGCTACGGGAGTACCAATGGAAGCTCAATCCTAACAAATGCGTCTTTGGCGTATCATCTGGAAAACTACCCGGGTTCATTATCAGCCATCGCGGCATCGAAGCAAACACCGAGAAGATTACTGCCATCTCCAACATGCAAGCTCCGACTACTATCAAGGATGTTCAGAAGCTTATTGGATGTATGGCGGCACTCAATCACTTCATTTCACGACTTGGAGAATGGGGTCTACCTTTCTTCAAACTACTCAAACGGCAGGAGAAGTTTGTGTGGACAACTGAAGCTGATCAAACTCTTACACAACTCAAGGAGTTCTTATCCAAGCTTCCAATCCTCACAGATCCTCTGCCAAAGGAAGAGCTACTGCTCTACATTGCTGCGACTACTAATGTTGTCAGTACCGCTATTGTCGTTGAAAGGCAGGAGGAAGGCCACGCCTACCCTGTTCAGCGGCCGGTCTACTTCGTCAGTGAAGTCCTTTCAGAATCCAAGGCTCGTTACCCTCCGGTACAGAAGCTACTCTATGCAGTTCTTATTACTTCACGAAAGTTCGCCACTACTTCGACGAGTACAAGATTTCTGTGGTTACTAACTACCCGCTTGGCGAAATATTGCACAATCGGGATTCCACAGGAAGAATTTCTAAATGGGCGGTAGAGCTCGGTGCTCTATTGCTCGAGTTCAAATCTCGCACTGCTATTAAGTCTCAAGCTTTGGTTGATTTCATAGCTGAGTGGCGGGAGAATCAAGTTCCAACTCCAATCGAGCGTCCAGAGCATTGTGTCATGTATTTTGATGGTTCCCCCAAGTTGGAAGGCGCCGGTGCTGGAGTACTTCTCATCTCCCCAAGGGCGAGCAGCTCAAATATGTTTTGCAGATCTTTTGGAAGGTCTCAAACAACGAAACTGAATACGAAGCTCTACTGCATGGTCTTTGCCTTGCAGTCTCTCTAGGCATCACGCGACTACTTGTTTATGGTGATTCCTTGGTGGTCATCAATCAAGTCAACGACTCCTGGGATCGCAATGCCGAGAATATGGTCGCGTATTGTCAAGAAGTACGCAAACTTGAGAACAAATTTCATGGTCTGGAGTTCCATCATGTTATCTATGACAACAATGTTGCTGCGGACGTCTTGTCGAAGCTGGGATCTACATGCGCTCAAGTACCAGCAGGAATCTTCGTCCATGAACTCCACAAACCATCAATTCCGGAGCCATCATCTGCACCCACGATTACTAATCCTGGTTCAGTCCAACCTGATCGTAAAGTGCTGATGATCGATGTGGATTGGAGAACTCCTTTCATCGACTACATAAAAAATCAGCTGAATCCTGAAGACAAGTCAGAAGCCGAGCGCATCTCACGCCGCATCAAGGCTTATGCACTAGTCGGGGATCAACTCTACAAGCGAGGCGCAAGTTCTGATATACTTATTGTCGACCGGGCATCCCTGGGCCCACCAACACATTGTGGGCCATACCCGGGAGATAAGTTCCTGTACACCTGGACTACTCGACTAGTGGGCCACGGTGCTGGTACCGTGGACCACAAGACAAGACAAGGCGGACAAGGACTTGTACTAAGACTAGGATAGCTTTCCATACCTTGTATAGGCTACTACGGGTCCTACTCGAATAGTACCCTTGTACCAATCTGACTTGTAACCTTGCCTCCCGTGGCATATAAGGCGAGGCAGGGACCCCTCTCAAAACATACGCAATTAATACAGAGCCACGCTCATAGCCTCAGAGGTACTTAAGACATTGTAAACACTGTACAATGTATTCAGTAATAAAGTTGCTACTCTATACCGACTTGTTACTGTTCTTTACTTGTTCATAACAAAGCCTTATTTCACGCTGCTACAATTATGGTGTTCAACTCGTTATGAATAAGTTCTTTTCGAGTACTCTCTCACTAGGTTAGTTTGCCTCAGAGGTACTTAAGACATTGTAAACTCTGTACAATGTGTTTAGTTCAAGTCGCTACTCTACATCGACTTGTTACTACTTTTCGCTTATTTCATGACAAAGCCTTCTTTCACGCTGCTACAGCTAAGGTGTTCAACTCGTCATGATTAAGCTAACGTTCTTCGGAATATGTTTACACTTGAGTACTTCTACTCGTGTATCGTATCTCTTTTTGCAGCCACACACTCAATACCAACTCGAGTACTTGGCCAACACATAAGCATACAAGGGATCCAGATAATTGACTTACTCAAGTTTTCAATTATATTACATAAACACTTGTTCGGGATTACATTTGTTTTTTTCCTAGTGTTTCTACTCTACAGGTACATCTAACGAAGATCAATGAACTTGGAGACTGCTTCCGCGTTTGGAGAAGTCTGTTGCATCAACTCGTTGAGTCGATCATCGGTGCAATCTCCAGATCTGCCGTTCATGATGACCGTGAGATCCGCCTCGGCGTAGAAAGACTTGATGATTCGGGATCGTGCAAGCCAGCCTTTGAGCATACTCCAGAATTTTCTTCGGCGTGTCTTTCAACCTCTCCACTGGCTCGGCCGCCTCCGTCAAGGCCTTCAACTCTGACCGCAGGCCTTCGGCTTCTTCGATCTTGGTCTTGAGCGACTGCATGCAAGTCAGCAAATCAGTCCAGCCGGCAATGTGGATCTCCATTTCACGCTCAAGTTCGAAGCACCGCACCTTATAGTCCTCCTTCAGATCCATGTGAGCTGCTTCTTCGCGGTTAAAGGCTAGCTGCCAGTCCAGCGCCTTGTTCTTGAACTTATCGACCTCTTCCGTCAGCTCTGCAAAGGATCAAGGCTACTTATCAGATGTGGTGTGCAAGAACAAAAGTACTCAACGAGGATTTCAGAAAGGGAGATTACCTTTATTCTTCAGGCGCAGGGACTTGTTTTTACCAACAACTTCATCCTTCTTCGCCGTCAGCTTCTGGATCTCATTGTAGTACTCAGCGACGTTGTTATCAAGCTTCTCTTGCAGCTTCAGAGATAAAGCTTTCTGCTGCTTAAGTTCTTCTCTGAGCCGCGTGACTTCTTCAATGTCAGCCGCGTGTTGTTCAAGCAGGCGAGTCTTGCGTTTCGACTGCTTGACTACTTCCTGCGAAGGCAAAAACGGTTTAAGAGTCAGAGACAGGATATCTGTGACTACAAGTACTCTATAAGAGACTACACGAACTTACCGCAAGGAGCTTTTCTACACCGCGAAACATCTCTGCATGTGCATGCAAGTTGTCCTCGTCCAAGCATGAGTCATCATATGGCATCAAGTCTTCGGCCATGGACTGGGTACTTGTGCTGGCTGCAGAGTACCTCGCAGCGCTGCGCAGAGGAGCCGGGTCTTCAATTAGTGGCTCATGCGGCACCATGCGGTTCTCTGGGTTCTCTTCTAGTGCCAGTTGTGCATCAACACGATGCACGGGGGCTTCAGCAGCTGGGATTTCTTCATGGCGCAGCATGGCTTCAGGATCAGCTTCCAAGCCTTCATTCACCACGGCTTCGATATCTTCAGGATTTTCAGCCCTTGGCTTGGAAGCTGCCTCCACCGCTGCCTTAACCATGTCGCTCCAGAGGAAGCGCAATGCTTGGGCAGCCTCAGCTTCTGCGGGTACTTCTTGGCGCTCTGGAAGTACATCTTCATGTTGCTCTTGAGGAGTTTGATCTCCTTCAGTAGCACCACTTCCAGAGGCGCCCCATTTCACATCAATGGATTTTCTGCATCAATAAGTTGGTCAGTAAATTCTGACTACATATTAATAAGTACACGAGTGTTCGGGTACTTACAGAGCAGCTCGAGGCACCATGACCTTTGGCCCCAGCATGTCGAAGAAAGAAGGCACCACCGGCACCTCTGGCACACTCTCCACCGGCGGCACACTTCCTGATGCCGCGACTTCTTGTTACTCATGCACCACCGTCTCCACAGCTGACGCTGGAACCACCTCGGCTTCTATTATTCTTGGGAGGCTACTCGAGGGTACATTGGCTGCACTCTCGATTACCCGCGCAAGACAAAAATCAAGACATTACGGCAGAGAACAAGTACTCAATATGATATCGACTACTTATAGGTTCTCCAACACTTACTGTAGTGGAGGGAAGGCCTGTCATTCTCTTCACGGCCTGCTTCCCCACCGTGGTTCTCTTTTTCCGCGGCGGTAGAGTTACATCATCTGCGAGAGATGATGCTGGTCTTTTCGACGATCCCGCGGCGAGACCACTGGGGATGGGCGCCCCAGAGTACCCGTAGCGGCCCTTCACTTCAAAACGCTGTTGAAGCGTCTGGCCGTCATCATAGCTTGAGGAGGTGTCCTCCACCAAGACTTCTTCTTCTACCCCTTGAGCAGATCGACTACTCTCGGGGGCTTGAGCTTCCGCTCCTGGTGCTTCTTCCTTCGGCACTTGTAGTGGATCCTCAGGACGAGGAGGAGGGTCAGACACAAACTTCAAGACATCCTCCTATGAAAACAAGGCAAATATTAGTTATTCGACTACTTTCAACAAGTACTCGGGGGCTATTACTTGAAGACTCACCATGCGCGGAGGGTTGTCAGCACTGTACTCCTGGATGGCTGCAGGAATTCCGTGAAGATTCTTGAAGATCTTCTGCAGCCGCTCCATCACAAGATCATCACTGATCTCTTCTGAAGATAGCCTTGAGCCATCATCAGCTCCAGCGTACTCGAACCCGAGATGCTCCCGCTGCATCAAGGGTTGTACCCGTCACTTCATGAAGCTGAAGGCTACTCGTTCAGCTGTCAAGCCCTGCGCTTTCTTCTGCGCAATCTTCGCCAGCAACTCAGGGATCTGAATGCACTCCTGCATCGTTGGTTCATCCTTCCAGAGTCTGTCGTATACTGGCGCGAACATGCTTGGCTTCAGCAGCTGAGGCGGGGCGTTCTTTATGTAGAACCACTTGTTCTTCCAGTCCTGATTTGAATCAATCAAGTCGTACTTGAAGTACAACTCTTGCGCCTTCTGGCGCATCTGCACACCGGCTCCACCAACTACAACTGGGAAGTTGGCGTTGGGCTGCGGCTTCAAACGGAAGATCTTCCTGAACAAGGCCCAGTGAGGGCGGATTCCGAGGAAGGCTTCGCAGAAGTGCACGTACACTGCAATCTGGAAGATGTTGTTGGGGTTGAGGTGTATGTGCTCCAACTTGAAGAAGTCGAGGAAGCCACGGAAGAAATCCGACGACGGCAGCGTCAACCCACGCTTGACGAAGTGCCCGAACATTGGGATTTCATCCGGGCTCTTTTCCATCGGCCACGCATCACCGGCGGCAGAACTCTAACCGGTAATCGCCTTCTCGCGCAGCAACCCGCCGGCTTCCAGGGCTTGGATATCTTCTTCCCTCATCTTGGATTTCTTCCAAGAGACAGCCTGGCTCGGGGGCTTCGTGATGACCACTGTCTTGTACTTTGGCTCTGGCAACTCATTTTTGCCGTGGCCAGATTTCCTCTTCTGTCCCTTGGATGGCGCAGGCTTCATCCTTCCTGTCACGAGGGTCTTCTTTCGCATTGACTGGAGGATGGCGAAGGGATGGAGGTGTGCACTCTTGGCAATATGGGCGCTCGAACTCTGCGGCGGCTATGGATGCTAAGGCGTTCTGGATCTAAGGGCGAATGGAAGCAGTGAAACCCTAAGGGGTACCCCTTCGGGTATTTATAAAATTAAAACCCTAACAGTTCGACCTGGTGACCCTTCGTATTCAATAGATTGGTTTCACACAAGCAAAATTTTCGGCTAAGTCAGAGGACTAAAATCCAAGACCTGCTCGGCTCTATCTCGGGGGCTCGACTACTCGATGGAATTGGATTTCACTCAGCTACAGTTCACTGCATTCAGGCCACTATTCTACAGTCAGATTGGACCCTTCAATTCGAGAAAGTACTCGACCCAAGGCTCGGGGGCTCCGTGCCACGTGTCCTTCAGTTTTTCTCAGGATTTTTTGGGATTATTTGACGAAGATTACAGATTGACCCTTAGCTTGAATTGTCAATTCGAACTAAGGCTCGGGGGCTACATCCATATAGGATGCGATTTTTGCAAATCGCATTCCTATATTATTTCTTCGGATTTTCTGCGGATTTTTTGGAGCAAGATCAAAGAGTTCAAGATTGACCCTCAGCTTGAATCCTGAATTCGACCTAAGGCTCGGGGGCTACATTCCATATAGAATGCGATTTTAGTAATCGCATTTCCATATGGATCTTTGATGCAAAGATTTCAAGAATGAAGCGGGTATTATTGAAGACCTTCAAGGGAAGTACTCGGGGACGCTTGGGAACAGCTCGAGAAGACTTCAAGACTACTCGTGGAGTTAGCTGGAGTACCTTCCAGCCTCGTGATAATTCAAGTACTATTGAATATTGAAGCTTGTAGAACTCGGGGACGCTTGGGAACTACTCGTGGAGACCTTCAAGACTACTTGGAGTATCGCACTCGACTACAAAGTACTCGGGGGCTTGTCGACCGGGCATCCTTGGGCCCACCAACACATTGTGGGCCATACCCGGGAGATAAGTTCCTGTACACCTGGACTACTCGACTAGTGGGCCACGATGCTGGTACCGTGGACCACAAGACAAGACAAGGCGGACAAGGACTTGTACTAAGACTAGGATAGATTTCCATACCTTGTATAGACTACTCCGGGTCCTACTCGAATAATACCCTTGTACCAATCCGACTTGTAACCCTGCCTCCCGTGGCATATAAGGAGAGGTAGGGACCCCTCTCAAAACATACGCAATCAATACAGAGCCACGTAGCATACAGGGCGTAGGGTATTACGCACATTGCGGCCCGAACCTGTCTAATTGTGTGCCCCGTGTCTCACCATCATGTTCCTGATCTCGGCGAGCCCCACCGCACAATCTACTACTTCGGGTACCCCGTCGTAGGCTCGGTATCTAAAACACTGACACCCATGAAGTGTGTTTCTTGTGAAGAAGGTAAGGAAATCTTGGAGGAGATACACAAAGGAATCTGTGACAACCATGCTTCCTCCCGCACCTTAGTGGGAAAAGCTTTCAGACGTGCTTTCTACTGGCCTATAGCTCTTGCTGATGCAGAAGAACTAGTCAGAAAGTGCCATGGATGTCAATTCTTCGCCAAGCAACAACATGTCCCAGCCTACAAGCTCATCACGATACCACCAACCTAGCCTTTCGCTTGTTGGGGGCTTGACATGATTGGCTCTCTCCCAAATGCGTCAGGGGGATTCAACAGAGTTCTAGTGGCTATCGACAAGTTTACCAAGTGGATTGAGGTCAAGCCTGTTACCTGTCCAAAGACTGACAGAGTCCTCGACTTCTTAGATGAAATTGTGCATCGCTATGGGTTCCCTAATCGCATCATCACAGACCTGGGTTCGAATTTCAATAATCACCAGTTCTGGGAGTATTGTGAGAATAGTGGGATTGATGTCCGGTACGTCTCCGTCGCTCATCCACGTGCCAACGACCAAGTGGAACGCGCTAATAGGATGGTACTCGATGCCCTCAAAAAGCGGTTGTACGATGCTGCAAATACCAAGGGCGGCAAGTGGATCAAGGAACTACCCAATGCACTCTGGCGGCTATGTACTCAACCTACTGCTCCCATAGGGCAATCACCCTACTTCCTGGTCTACGGCTCTGAAGTCATCTTGCCAGCTGATGTCATGTGGCGATCTCCGGCGGTTGATTAGTATGAAGAAGGTGTAGCTGAAGAAACAAGACATACATATGTTGATAGTCTCGAAGAAGCTCGCTGCAACGCACTCATTCAATCAGCCAGATACCTCGAGAAGATTCGCCGCTACCATAACCGCAACGTTAAGGAACGCTCCTTCAACGTTGGTGACTTGGTCCTCTGTCGTATCCAGAACACGACAGGACTTCACAAACTCAACTCGCCATGGGAAGGCCCTTTCTCTATCGCGAAGGTCACCGGCCCTGGCTCATATCATCTCCAAACACTTGAAGGCGAAGAAATCGACAACTCCTGGAATATCGACTAGTTTTGTCGGTTCTACCCGTAGGGGATCATGACAATCCTCTCCAGGCGGCTTCGGCTGCGACTACTCGTAGGGGATCATGACAATCCTCTCCAGACACCTTCGGCTACGACTACCCGTAGGGGATCATGACAATCCTCTCCAGGCGGTTTCGGCTGCGACTACTCGTAAGGGATCACGATAATCCTCTCCAGGCGGCTTCTGCTGCGACTACTCGTAAGGGATCACGATAATCCTCTCCAGGCAGTTTCATTCTGCGACAACTCGTAGGGGGTCATGACAACCTTCTCCAGACGACTCTGTGTCGTATAGAGCAATAAGTGGCACATGCTGTCCTTGTTCTATTTTTATTAAGAGGCCGCGGCCTAGAGTAACACCTTTCATAGTAGGGTCTCAGTGGAACTCTAACACAAGTTGCTGCTACAGCAAGATGAGTTCATCACACTGTCTCCTACGGTCTTACTCGTTATTCGGATCATTCTTGCGAGTACTCTCTCACTAGGCTCATAGCCTCAAAGGTACTTAAGGTACTATTACTCAATAGTGTATCCAGACATTGTACTCAACACAATGTACACATTTTCAAGATAGTAATAAAGTGATTATCCTAGATATCGACTTGTTACTGTATCTTTGCTTATTTCACAACAAAGCCTTCTTTTTACGCTGCTACAGCTAAGGTTTCTAATTTGTTGTGATTAAGCTAACATTCTTCGGAACACATCTAGGCTTGAGTACTTCTACTTGAGTATCGTATCTCTTTTTGCAGCCATACACTCACTGGTCATGCACTCGGGTACATGGCATCCAAGACAAGCAAACAAGAGATCTATATAATTGACTTACACAAGTTTTTAATTATATTTGACATAAAACACTTCTTTGGAATTACACTTGTTTTTTCCATAATGTTTTTGTCCTACAGGTACATCTAGCGCTAATCAATAAATCGTGAGACGGCTTCCGCGATAGGAGATGTCCGTTGCATCAATTCGTTGAGCCTATCGTCACTGCAGTCTCCAGATCTTCCGCCCATGATGACCGACAGATCTGCGTCCACGTAGAAAGACTTGATGAAGCTAAGCACCTGATTGGGAATTGTGCAAGCCAGCTGCTGAGCATACTCCAGAATCTTCTTCAGCGTGTCCTTCAACCTCTCCCCAAGTGGACGGTGCTGTACTCCTGCCTCTCTAGGTTCGAAGAGACTTGCCACTGGCTCGGCTGCTTCCATCAAGACCTTCAACTCCAGACGCAGGCACTCGGCTTCTTCGATCTTGATCTTCAGCGATTGCATACAAGTCAGCAGGTCATATGATCTGTCAAGCCGTATCTGCATCTCATGTTCAAGTTCCATACAACGCACCTTATAATCTGCCTCAAGGTCAAGGCGAGCTGATTCTTCACGATTGAAAGCCAACTGCCAGTCAATAGACTTCTTCTTGTGCCTTTCAACTTCTTCATTCAGCTCTGCAACAGACCACGACAACTTATAAGGGCGAAGTTTGCAAGAAATAAGTACCCAATAACAAGTTCAGAAAGGAGGAATACCTTTATTCTTCTGGCGCAGTGACTTATTCTTCCCGATAACGTCATTCTTCTGCGCCGTCAGCTTCTGGATTTCATTGTGGTACTCGGCGGCATTGCCATCAAGCTTCTCTTGCAGCTTCAGAGCTAACGCTTTTTGCTCCTTCAGCTCTTCTCTGAGCTGCGAGACTTCTTCAATGTCCGCGGCATGTTGCTCAAGCAAACGAGTCTTCCGTTTTGACTGCTTGATAACTTCCTGCAATTGCAAACAACTCAAGGGTCAGATACAAGTTATCCTTGACTACAACTACTCTAAAAAGGGAGTATGTTCTCAACTTACCGCAAAGAGTTTCTCAACACTGCGGAACATTTCAGCGTGCGCCAACAAGTTGTCCTCGTCCAGGCATGAGTCATCAAATGACATCAAATTTTCTGCTCTGGAACGAGTACTTGTTTCTGCCTCGGAGCTCATCGCAGCACTGCGCAGAGGAGTCGGATCTTCAATCTCTGGCTCATGCAGTACCACACGCCCCTCCGGGTTCTCTTCTAACAATAGCCGTGCATCTATATGACGCACGGGGGCTTGAGCAACCGGGACTTCATCATGGCGCAATACGACTTCTGGATCAATTTCCAGGCCTTCATTCACCACCGCCTCTATGTCCTTCGGTTGTTGAGTCCTTCGCCTGGAGGCTGCATCCACCGCTGCCTTGACTATATCACTCCAAAGCAGATGCAGAGATTGTGCGGCATCAGCTTCAGCAGCTATCACATCCTCAGCGGATTTGGCTTGGGGTTCTTGGAGAGTATTTTCTTGTTCCGCTGGCGGGTTCTGATTACCCTCAGCAGAACTACTCTCTGAGGCTCCCCACTTCACATCCGTGGATTTTCTGCATCAACAAGTCGATCAACATTATTTAATTTTCAAAAAACAAGTAGTACTCGAGTACTCGTGTACTTACAACATTGCACGAGGAACCACAGTTCTTGGTCCCAGCAGATCAAAGAATGAGGGCATCACCGGAACTATTGGGACACTCTCAACCGGTGGCACAGCTCCCGGCACTGTAGCTTCTTGTTGCTCCGGCACCACCGACACTGCAGGTGATGCTTGAACCGTCTCGGGTTCAGTTGGCCTTGTGGGGCTGCTCACGGGTACTTCTGAAGGACTGGAAGACCCAACATCTTGAGTGGTTCTATCGATAACCTGCATAGTCCAAATTACAAGACATCAGACAAGATTCTAAGTATTCAACAAGATATTGACTACTTAGTTTATACAACTAACCCTAATGGTTGGCAAAGCTGTGCTTGTGATCTTCTTCACATCGCGCTTCCCAACGGTGGTTCTTTTCTTTCGCGGCGGCTGCGTCACATTATCTACAAGTGATGAAGTCGGCCTCTTCAAAGCTCTCGCGGAGACACCACTTGGGATGGGTACTCCAGAGTACCCATATCGTGCCTTCACTTCAAAGCGCCGTGACAGCGTCTGCTCATCATCATCGCTTGAGGAGGTATCTTTCACCATCACTTCATCTTCCCCTTGAGCAGGACGACCACTCTCGGGTGCTTGAGCCTCATCTTGTGACGGCTCCTTCTCTTGCACCTGTTTTGGTTCACGGGAACGAGGAGGTGGTATGGATACAAATTTCAGAACATCCTCCTGCAAAGACAAGGCAAATCTGTTAGTCTACGACTACTTTCAGATAAGTACTCGGGGGCTAGTTTGCGGCTACTTACCAAACGCAAAGGATTATCGGCACTGAACTCTTGAACAGCTGCCGGTTTTCCGTCAAGGTTCTTGAAGATTTTCTAAAGCCTTTCCATCACGAGATCGTCGCTGATCTCTTCTGCAGACATCCTCGAGCCATCATCAAGACCCGTGTACTCATACCCAAGATGCTCCCTCTGCATCAAGGGTTGTACCCGACGCTTCATGAAGCTGAATGCTACTCTCTCAGCTGTCAGGCCTTGCGCTTTCTTCTCGGCGATCTTTGCGAGCAGCTCTGGGATTTGAATGCACTCTTGCATTGACAGCTCATCCTTCCAGATCTTCTCATACACTGGCGCGTACATGCTGGGCTTCGGCAGTTGAGGTGGGGCATTATCAATGTAGAACCACTTGACTTTCCAGTCTTGGTTGGAATCTATCAAGTCATACTTGAAGTACAACTCTTACGCCTTCTGACGCATCTGGATACCAGCTCCACCGACTACTACTGGGAAGTTGGCATTGGGCTGCGGCTTCAACCGGAAAATCTTCCTAAACAAGGCCCAATGCGGGCGGATTCCAAGAAAAGTTTCGCAGAAGTGCACGTACACTGCGATCTGGAAGATGCTGTTCGGATTCAGATGTACGTGCTCCAGCTTGAAGAAGTCGAGGAAGCTTCTGAAGAAATCCGAAGCCGGCAGAGTCAACCCACGCTCGACGAAGTGGGCGAACATCAGAATTTCATCTGGATTCTTCTCCATGGGCCACGCATCCCCAGCAGCAGAGTTCCAGCCAGCAACGACATTTGCACGCAATAAGCTAGCAACCTCGAGGGCCTTGATGTCCTCCTCCTTCATCTTGGACTTTTTCCAAGAGGCGGCTTGGCTTGGTGGTTTCTCAATCACCACCGTCTTGTATTTTGGCTCCGGCAACTGATTTTTGCCGCGGCCGGATCTTTTCTTTTCCATCTGTCCCTTGCATGGCGCACTCTTCATCCTTCCAGTCACGAGTGTCTTCTTTCGTATTTGCTCGGGGGCTGCGAGGGGGTGGAGGTGGCGGCACTTGACGGCGTAGGCGCTCAACTCTGTGGCGGCTACAGCGGCAAAATTTTTTCTCTAGATCTAAGGGGCAAATGGAAGCAGTGGAAACCCTAGGGGATACCCCTTCTGGTATTTATAACCTAAAACACTACCGATTTGACCTGGTGACCCTTCGTGTTCAACAGATTGGATTTTCATCAGGCAAATTTTTTCGGCTAAGTCAGTGGGCTTTTACAAAATTCCAAGACCTGGTCAGCTCCATCTCTGGGGCTCGACTACTCGATGGGATTGGATTTCACTCAGCTAGAGTACACTGAACACAGGCCACCTTCTACAGTCAGATTGGATCCTTTAATTCGAGAAGTACTCGACTCAAGGCTCGGGGGCTCCGTGCCTGGTGCTCTCGGTTTTTTCTCTGGAATTAGCGGGATTAATCGGCGAAGACTTCAGATTGACCCTCAGCTTGAATTTACAAATTCGAACTAAGGCTCGGGGACTACATCCATATGGGATGCGATTTTTGTAATCGCATTCCCATATGTTATTTTCTTCGGGATTTCTATGAATTTTTCGGAACAAGATCACAAGTGCTAGAAGATTGACCATCAGCTTGAATTCTGGGTTCGACCTAAGGCTGGGGGGCTACATTCCATATGGAATGCGATTTTAGTGATCGTATTTCCATATGGATCTTTGATGCAAAGATTTCAAGAACAAAGCGGGTATTATTGAAGACCTTCAAGGGAAGTACTCGGAGACGTTTGGGAACAACTCGAGAAGACTTCAAAACTACTCGTGGAGTTAGCTGGAGTACCTTCCAGCCTCGTGATGATTCAAGTATTATCGAAGATCGAAACTTGCAAAACTCGGGGACGCTTGGGAACTACTCGCAGAGACCTTCAAGACTACTTGGACACATCGCACTCGACTACAAAGTACTCAGGGGCTTGTCGACCGGACATCCCTAGGCCCACCATGCATGTGGGCCATGCCCGGGAGATAGGCCTGCACACCTGGACTACTCGACTAGTGGGCCGCGGTGTAAGATTACCGTGGGCCACGAGGCAAGACAAGACGGATAAGGACTTGTACTAAGATTAGGATAGCTTCTCATTACTCATTATAGGCTACTCCTAGTCCTACTCGAATAGTACTCTTGTACCAATCCGACTTGTAACCTTGCCTCCCGTGGCATATAAGACGAGGCAGGGACCCCCCTCAAGAACATACGCAATCAATCAAGAGCCACGCAGTATACAAGACGTAGGGTATTACGCACATTACGGCCCGAACCTGTCTAATTGTGTGTCTCGTATCTCACCATCGTGTTCCTGATCTCGGCGAGCCCCACCGCACAATCTACTACTTCGGGTACCCCGTGGTAGGCTCGGTGTCTAAAACACTGACAATGACTACTTTTATAATTATTACCTTTTATGTGAGGATGGATTATGGTGGTGTGGAGAAAAAAATCAGAGAAAGAAAATAGATAGCACTGGAAAGATGCGGACCAAATTAAAAAAAAGAATAAACTAAAATAATAATCTTTTTATTATTGTTTATCAACTCATGTCGGGGTGGAGTTTGAGCCCGTGGTGAGCTCTTGTGAATTCAAATTATCTATTCAAAATTAAGGGTATATGTGACATTTGATCTCACACAATCATTCTTAAAAGTACAGAGCAGTCACAACTATTTTGCCAAACACTTTACAAATGACTTTAACTTCACTAAAAAAGTCCTTTTACCACAACAGCCACAACCACAACCGTTTTAGTTACAACCAAAAACCTGCTAAAAGGGCCCTTAATGGAACTTATCACTCCTTTTTATCTGATTCTTATACTTTGTTTTCGTGTGTAACCATCCTGTGACGCACCTCATGTTGAAGCGTCGATGGGCGAGCCTGGGGGCGGGTCAAGGCAAGGCGGGGGGGGGGGGGCAGATCATATGCGTCGCTTCAACGACGATTGAGCAACTCATCAAGTCGCGGGCCCCACCTGTCAGCGACTGGAGCTTCTTCTTCCTGAGCTTTCTTCTTCCCCGTTGCAGAGGAGGAGGGCGGCGCCGAGAGGAGGCCCCGAGCAGACGGCGGCGGCGGTGGACGGCGACCGGCGGCCTTAGATTGAAGCCGCCGGCCGGGGGAGGCAGGTTGGCCCGGCAGTGGGGATGGGGGCCGGGCGGCCTTTAGGGTCCTGGCGGTGGGGGAGGCGGCCGGGCCAGGTCGGGGCGGGGGTGAAGCTCGCCGGCGGCGCGGGCTAGGGTTTCGGCGGTGCGGGAGGGGGCGGCGGGAGAGGGAAGCTGGAGGCCGTCGCGGGCGCGGTAGGGTCTCGCCGGAACTCCGCGGCCGCGGAGCTCCGGCGAGACCCTACCGCGCCGCGGCGGTGGTCGGTGGGCGGCTCGGCGGCGGCGCGCGGTCGTGGTCGGGGGAGACTGGAGCGGCGGCGCGAGGTGGAAGACAGAGTCGGGGGCGTCCGTAGAAGATGGGCCTCTATTAGGCCCTCGGTGATGGTTTGCGGTGATGCATAGAGGCGCCCGGAGGGGCGGTGAACAAAGGACAGAGGTTGGAGAAGAGACGTGTTGAGCTTACGAGGCCTGCCTGCTCGATGTGAGGATATGGGCTGCTATCGTCTCGTGACAGGAGCTAAACAAACAATTTATTTGATGTATTTTTTTTTAAAAAAAAGAAAAGAAAAGAGAAGTTCAGAAAAAAAAATCCAACGAGCACACAAATTATTCCACCCGAAAACGATATTTATCCTTCTCAAAAAAAAGAAAACGATATTTTATTATTTTTTGCCCGGCCGGACACGTACTTCCGGAGACAAATTCGTACATTCTCCGGGGGCGAACACGCAAATGTCGCCGCCATCCCGCAGACAAGAACAGAAGCGGAAAAAAAGGGCGCAAACAAAACAATACACGGGGGGCGCAGCGCCGGTGGCACGGGATCAACTCGCTGCCTGCCTCCCCACATCATCCCGCTGCAGCACGCGCTCCCCCACGCCCCCAGTCCCCTCCCACCACCCCCTCGATCCCCGCCGCCCGCCTCCCCCGCCATTCTTCTAGAACCTTCCCCGCCGCCGCGGACCTCCCGGAGCCCGGCCGGCCGGCCGGCCGCCCGCCTCCCGCACCCCGAGATCCCCGCGCAGCCATGGTGTCGTGACGGCGGCGGGAGCGCGGCGCCCATGGAGCGGGAGCCCATGTCCTCTGACGACCGCCCCGAGGCGGCGGCGGCGGCGGAGTCGGCCCAGCAGCAGCAGCAGCCGCTGGAGTGGCGGTTCGCGCAGGTCTTCGGCGAGCGCGCGGCGGGCGAGGATGTGCAGGAAGGTAATAATGAAACCCCGCCGCCGGCCTCTCGGGCTCCTACTAGTCCCTTCGCGCCCTCGCGAGATCTGCTCGGCCCGGTGGCTTTATCGGTGCCATCTGTTTCGGCGCCACGGGTGTCCGGGGATTGCCGCCGGTTCGATGGACCGCACGGGTAGAGCGAACCACGGGGATGATGGAGGCTTTTGCAGTGATTTGGGTGTTGAAGCTTTCTGTTTCTGGGTGTTGAAGCTTTCTGTTTGTTGCGTTGCATTTAGTGTTATGCTTACAGCTTCTTAGCTGGGGTTGAGGAATGAGGACTGTTTGAGCAGGCAAAGTAGCTATGTGCCTATGTTTTGGTAACATGTTTGAACTGTGTCTGGTTCAAGTATCTGTTTGTTGCGTTGTAGGAAGTGTTATGCTTACAGCTCGTTAGCTGAGTAGGGGTGCAATTTGGTTATAATGTGGTGCACCTCCGAACCTCTTTAGTTCAATTATTTGTACCTCTTTAGTGAAGAAGTAGTACAAATAATTGAACTAAAGAGGTTTGGAGGTGCACCTAACGGTTACCCCTTTGCATCCTTAGCTGAGGTTGAGGACTGTTTGAGCAGGAAAATCAGCTATGTGCCTATGTTTTGGTAACACGTTTGAACTGTGTCTGGTTCAAGTATCTGTTTGTTGCGTTGTAGGAAGTGTTATGAGGTTGAGGACTGTTTGAGCAGGCAAAGCAGCTATGTGCCAATGTTTTGGTACACATTTTAACTGTGTCTGGTTCAAGTAATTAGTTCATGTTGCTATGTAATTTAGCTCCAACAGATTGGTGTGCTCTGAGAGTAGATGTGGTCATTATTGGGCAAATGTTTATATGCATCAGGAGCTGCATTGAAGTAGAAATACAGGGTGAATTTGTAGAAAATATTGCTGGTGCTACACAACACGGTATGCTAGCACATTTTTCAAAAAATTCGAACTTCTATTCTCGTGATCCGTTAAGGACTTGGGCACTTGATTTCCTTGAGGTTATCTTACGGTTTAGGATAATCTAGTTGTAAATTTATGATCTTCTGTCGTCTGGCTGCGCAAACCATAAGTTTATCACAGAGGTGTCTACAGTAATGCTGCAAATGAGTCTACAGTATGCAGTCTTCCGGAATATCTTGGGTAGCTGGGGTTTATCATTGGTTTTGAGCTGCATGTCTTTTGTAATTTGCTATAAAGATTAAGCTGCACCATAACATCCTGAGCATTTGAAACTTGAGAAGCATGTTGAGTGCACAAAGGATGCTTGCTGTCAGTTTACTTGATGGTTCGTACGGCGTCGCCCAAGGCATCGAGGCGCTCCTGGGGGGCAAGGCGTCCTGGACGCCATACCTATTTCAGTGAAAGGAAGGCAGGGAGGGATAAGAGGCAGGGAGGGTGGGAGAAGAGGAAGAGAGGAATAAGACTGATCATCTACGACAAGAAGCTTCCGCGTCCCTACCAGATTTGTCACCTTTGGGCCAGGGAGGCATCACCTCCATTAAGCTGCGGTAGCAGTCGATCTAGGGGAGTGCCGACGGCATCAATCGATCTGCAGGGGAGTGCTGGCGGCAGCACTCGATCTGCAGGGTGAGGCGGAAGCATTCCATCTGGGGTGTGTTGCAGGCAGAGAGATGGGGCGGCAGGGAGGAGCGATGGCTTTTCTGCAAGAGAGGAATTTGAAGGGACTGAGCGAGCAGCGGAGGAGACACACGAAGACCTGAACAGTAGAAATTGACGTTGTGTAGGGTTCAGATCAGATGGGCTAACTGGAGATGAGTACTCCTTTCGTCCCAAATTATAGATGTCTACATAAACACAAACATCTATGAACCTAGCCAAAACGACCTACAGTTACAGGGGGGGGGGGGGGAGTGGTTATGGGCTGGGCCTTACCTTCCCCTTTTCTCCTCCTTTTTTTCTTTCTCATTTCTTTACTCCATTGTGCTGTTATATGCTGTTTTGCGTATGGCGTCGCCTTGCCTCGCCTACGTGTAGGGCGCCATACCTCGCCTCAACGTCTTATGAACCATGGTGTAGCTTTTGATTTGGATTTCAGTTTTGCTGTGGTTTTGTGTTGAAATGGATATTTGAATATCATACTTGTAGGGGAATAGCATTGTGCATTTATATACACATCTATGACCCCACATTTTTATGACTATGAAAAGATTGATCACTGTTGTGAATTGTGATATTCCTTTTCCTAGTAACATATAACCTAGAGCCTATTTAAATTGAGGGTACATGTCAGTGTGACTGTTGAAGTTCCAGTCTTGCAGTCTGCTGATATTGCTCGCTCATCTTCATCATGCTCTTGTTTCAATTATGCAACTGTTATTTTCCATGTGCAGTCTCCCATCAGGAACATAGTAACTTCTAATGGTCCTGTACTCCTGTTCAGTGTTCACTATACCATGCAGTTCGATACCAAAGCAATTGATACATAGAGGAAAAAGTACAGTTTGGATGCTCATATAAAGTGTTAGGCAGCCTTTTTTTATATAGTTGTACAAATAGTCCTATGATGCCATATATTTTGTCTTATTCATTTCACTTGATATTTGTTTTGATGGTTTGATTTGTTAACCAGCCAACTCAGTTTATATCTTGATCAAATTGTTATTTGTTTCAGTGGATGTAATATCTTCAATTGAGTTTGACAAATCTGGTGATCATCTTGCCACTGGAGATAGAGGTGGACGTGTGGTTTTATTCGAAAGAGCGGACTCCATAGATGTAAGTACTTCTGTATATAAGTTCTGCATTTTTCTTTGCTTATAAATATCTGTGCCCATAGTTTTGATATCTATGCAGAGTGCTAGTCGAAGAGAACTTGAGAGGCAAGAATACCCGATCACTAGGCACCCTGAGTTCCGTTACAGGGCTGAATTTCAGAGTCATGAACCTGAGGTATGTGGGTCCTAAAGTTCCAACAGTTGCAACTTGTCATGAATGTCAGTGACCTGTATGTCTCAACCAGATCTGATTTGGATGATTTTCTAGGAATTTTTATGGAAATAAGACATCAAATATCACTGCATGCTTTGTTTTGTAGCCAAGTTTCTACGAGAATCATGTGTTCAAATTTAAAAGTGATTGATGGACTTTATCATAATGAATTCGGAGGAAATTGCATCATGACTCCATTTATATCCTCTTGCTTGCTTCTCTCTCCAATTCATTAAGGCATGGTTTAACTTGGCAGTCTCTAGCACTTTGGCTGCTAATTTCTTTTAGTCTAATGTCCATGGAGCTAAAAATTTGATAATTGGAAACTGCTTTCGAATATGAATCCAATGATACAAATTTTTGTATCATAGTATCGACAAATAGTTAGTCATATATCACAAAGTTTGGATGTTGGGACACATGCATGCTATAAAGAACTAGAAGGAACACTACTAAGAAGTGACTCCTTTTCCTTTTCCTTTTTACAGTTTAACTGCTAAATCCAATTTATCAGCTGAGTTATTCATTGGCTCTAGTTAATTTGTACCATTAGAGGCAAACAACTAGATTGACAGTTATGAAATGAAGATAGTATAATGTGCAAAAACATGGCTTCCTTGCAGGATTTTCAATATGTTACCATGAGTAAGGGCCATTTCTAGAATGCATGTAATTTTTTTACACAATAATATTTTAGCCACATAAAAGTATACTTTTAATTCTAATATAAAAACGAAAGAAACCTTAGTAGTTTTGTTATGAAAAGTTAAATCAATTTTCTCTAGCATATAGCATGAGTGCGTGGCATTAGTGATCAAAGTTACACATTAGAGACATTAACAGTCTCTGTAAGTCTAACTACACTTATACAGATCATTACTTTGCACCGAAGTTTTTTAATAACTCTTAGGGAGAGTTTGTATGAGCTCCAGAAAATATATCCTTAGCTTTGGTTACAGATTAGTTTACCAGAAAAGGCAACATAAAATAGTACATACTCCATGCTGCATCCGTTGTAGTCGTATATGCGAAACTATAATATTTTATTTTGGTTTCTGTGCAATTCATGTAGTTTGACTACCTGAAAAGTCTGGAAATAGAGGAGAAGATTAACAAGATCAAGTGGTGCCAAACAGCCAATAACGCACTCTTTCTCTTGTCTACAAATGACAAAACAATCAAATATTGGAAGGTATGGATTAAAGAAGTTTTCTCATTGGTTTATGGTTATGACCTCATGGCTCACCTATTAGACCTATTAGTTGCATGCCTAGGAGTTATATCCATTGTTTAGTTCAAAACATATTCATGTCACCTTAATGTGGGCTTACATTTTTTTCCCTGAGTCTTTCTCCACATATGAACTGGAATATATTCATGAACATTGTCTATTAAACTTTTTGATCTCAATTCATGCATTTTCTTCTTTACTGTTTTAGAATCGTGTAGTGCTATTGCTTGAACTTTTACACTTTCTCGTTATTGGCAAATGCAAGCATAATCTATGCAATGATGTTGCCTTGGTACTTCGATATTCTGTAGGTTCAAGAGAAAAAAGTGAAACAAGTTTCAGTGATGAATTTGGATACGTCGCAAAGTTCAGGCAATGGTTCAACTTCCAGTCCGGGTACCAATAGTTGCAAAGCTCCTCTTCCAAATGGTGGATGCTCAGAAAAGTTGTACTGTCCAAACAACAATATATCATTTCCTCCTGGAGGATGTGCATCATTACGTTTGCCTGTGGTGGTTGTACTCAACCCACTTTATCCATCATCTCTAGTGCTGTCAGTAGACAAGTCTGAGTAGTTTCCTTTACCATGTATGCAGGTTACAGGGCAAGATTTAAACCATGTTGCGAGATGCCGACGTGTATACGCACATGCTCATGATTACCATATCAATTCCATTTCAAATAATAGGTCAGCTTCCTTCATGATTTATAGATGTCTAGTCAAATATGCTAAAATATGTTTGACCTGGAATGAAGTTTTACAGTTTGCTCGTCTCTCATCTTCCTTCATATTGTTTATTTTATCTTCTGTATTGTCTTCTTTGATACGTTTTTAAGTGCATACTCTTTTTTACGTAGTTCAGTAGACCTCTCAATTTAAACATAATTAAAAATTACAAAACCAAACAGCCAGTTGGAAACAGAACCAGTGACCTCCCCTGGTCAGAAACAGAACCAATTGGACTTGCCAGCTTGTCAGTTCTTTTCATGAAATCAGTGGACCGCGGGGTTTGAAAGAATTTCAGCAAAATGTAGAGCACACAGGAATTTTCGTGCTTGCTGCGTCCAGCCTATTCCACAGCAAAACACTGAAGAGTGGAGCCATGTTCATAATCTTTGGCTGCTGCTTCTCATTTTCCCTTTTCATCTAGTCATCCCCAGTGTCCCCTGCATATCCAAATATAGATAGTAATATCAATGCTCGACCTTCCTGCCCACTTCTCCTGTTTCCAATTTTCCATTTATTCATCCCCACTTCATGATTTAACCCTTTTTATTTCATATGTACTTTCCAAAAAAAAAAAGATTGTATTGCCTAAGAGAGATCATGGTTTATCTGGTTTTATAGATGCTTGTTTCATAGTAGCTATGCTGTGTGTATAGTGAATGAAACCTCTCCGGTGGCATTGCCACCTTCTGCACTAGGCAATCTTCTTAATGACTACGTAACACAAAAAGGTTTTTATTTGGATCGAACCGAAGAATCATAATTTGTTCTTGATCAATAAGAGTTACCGCTGTTGAGGGTAACTTGAACTACATGTTTTCCTTTGGATGACTTCATCTAGTTGACTTTGTGGATCTTATATTTTACTGCCTGGGTTAATTGCTATGGTGGTACTATTTTCTCACTCTGCTTTACTCACAGTGATGGCGAAACATTCATATCAGCTGATGATCTGCGAATAAATCTTTGGAATTTGGAAATTAGCAACCAGAGCTTTAATATTGTTGATGTGAAACCTGCAAACATGGAGGATCTAACCGGTAAACCTTTTCAGTCTGATAGTTTTTTATGAGTGAGCTGCCAGTTTGCTGTAGATGCGAGTATGCAAATGTTATTAAGCTCGTAGCTTGACAGTCCACTAGAGTTCTTGATTACTGGACCTGGATTCATAACTAAGTAAGCATTTTAAGGTTTTTGTGCCTTCGCCTTTTACCCTGCATTGGAGATGGATTTGGAATGCAGTTCCAATTCTCTGAACCTGCTAACTTCTGTATCAATCAGCCAATCACCTCTCTGAAGCTATATGTTGATATACTATTAGCAGTTCCTTCCATGTAGATTTTCTTGTATGTCAACTGTTGATAGTTGGTATCTTTCGGGTAACAAATTCAGAAACACAGTAGTTACTTTATGGAAAAACTATATAATTAGATGCGGAAGACACCATGTATCAGCTTTCTCTGTGCGAAAACGAAACTACTACTCTTGTATCACCTTTGGCTGTTTCTATTAATAGACCTTCATCAGTGTTCATTTGTTCTCATGCAATTCTTGCTGGTTACATTCCTGGTATTTGGTGACACCCATTGCATAATTCTGTGAAATTTCAGAGGTGATTACATGTGCGGAGTTCCATCCAACTCACTGTAATACACTAGCATATAGTAGCTCAAAGGGTACTATCCGGCTTATTGACCTGCGACAGTCAGCACTGTGTGACAACCATGCTAAACTGTTAGTAATTCCCTTGAGCTTCTTGAGTTGGAAGACAGTGTTTAATATATTTGAAGTCAATATATTGCTAATGTTTCATGCCATTATCTGATTTAACTGGATATCTTGTACAGATTTGAGGAGCATGATGCATCTGGATCTAGATCCTTTTTTACAGAGATAATTGCATCAGTTTCAGATATAAAGTTTGCAATGGATGGAAGGCACATTCTTAGTCGTGATTATATGACTCTCAAGGTTTGCAGCGGACTTATATCCCATTTGTTGAGTTTCTTAGCATTTTACTCTTTATATGAATTTTGTTAAGGTGGCTAAAAACATCAATTTGATTACCATATACCTGAAACGCTTGTCAAAATGTTTACCTTCTACTGTTCTTTTGAACCTACCCAGGTCTTAAGTCTCAACATATTGAGTTCATCTTTCCATGTTATGAATAAGCTGAGTATAACATCATAGAGAGGAAATTGTTTTGCTTAAACTTTCTGTAAGCATACTTTCATTCAATATGGTTCTGGTCCCTTGATTCAAATGATATATTGTGGTGATTTTGGGATGCTAACCAATCAACTGCCTAGGAACCCATAAATTTTCTATTTAAACCTTCAGTGCTGGAAATCTGTCTGCACTTTTCATACAATTGATTCTTTATCAAATATTTAACTGTTTTTCTTTCTTCAGTTATGGGATCTAAACATGGATTCGGGTCCAGTTGCAACTTTCCAAGTTCATGAATACTTGAGGCCTAAGGTGAAGTTTTACAATCTGATTGAGAATTACAGAGCAATACCGATACCTGCTGTAATCTAACACTTTGTTTAACATCAACTTTTGTAGCTTTGCGATCTATACGAGAATGATTCAATTTTTGACAAATTTGAATGTTGTCTCAGTGGGGATGGACTCCGTGTTGCAACTGGTACTTATAGGTATCTTCTTATTCTCACTTTATGAGCTGCAAGATTTAGCTGTTGATTGATTCAACACTTCCATATGAACTCTTGTGGCACCATTATTGCAGTAATTTGTTTCGTGTTTTTGGTTGTGCTCCTGGAAGTACGGAGGCATCCACTTTGGAAGCCAGCAGAAACCCCATGAGGTTAGTCAACTCTTGCGAATATTGTTAGCGTATATGTTTTTATGCTACTATTAGCGTATATGTTGTTAAGTGTGTTTAAGTAATTAAGTTATACTCCGCCTGAATATGGATTATTTCAAGATACTCGTACCATTTTTAAATATATGATGTTTAGGACAAGCTAGTTAGTTGATTATGACAATGGACTAATTAACTTGTACTAAATGTCATATAATTAAACATGGATGGAGTGATTCATAAGCTCCTTGCTCTCAATTAATTAATTTTCTGCTCCAAGTTAGCTTGCTGCTTCATACATTCTTTTTTCCCCACTTTGGAACTACCTATCAAAGAGAGAACATTTCACTTACGTTGAGCATGTTATGTCAAAGTTGGTTGGGCAACCAAACATTCAAGATTCAATATAGGTGACTCAGGACCATGTAGCAGTAGGTATAGAAACCTGATGTTGACGCCAACCCAACTTGCACTCTACTTGCAAACTATTTTTCCAAGCCTGGACTGGCTAAACATCTACTCTGTTATTGGAATTTGAAACCCATACAGGTGTCAGGTCTCTAATCCAGCAAGGCCTACACGGACTTTGACCTCTTTGACCCGTGCCGTGAGGAGAGGTAAGTGGCACCCTATTAAAGAATGTACATGTGCTAGATTGACTTCTTTTCTCCTCGTATAAATTTGAACCAGCCTGCTTCTTACCATTAAGCTCATTTGGTGCAGGTGGAGAAAATACAAGCGTTGACGCCAATGGAATTTCTTATGACCTTTCAACGAAATTGCTTCATCTTGCATGGCACCCAACTGAGAACTCCATTGCGTGTGCCGTCGCAAATAGCTTGTACATGTATTATGCGTAGGGAACATGCTAGAGAAGATTGAATCACTTTTGTTCTTGCTTGATGTGAAAACCTAGGTCGTCTTTCACATACAAGGGGATATGGTGCAGGATATTGTTGTCAATTCCATGGCCGGGGCCAAAAAAAGAGGCAGTCGGTGATTGCCACAAGATGAGCACTGCTACTATTCGGTTGCCCATACTGGACTGCCTCCTTCGGGTACTTTAGTAAATGCGAAGCATGTACTCTGATCATGGCAATGCTTTTGGCCCTGAGCCCCCCCAAGATACGACTAGTAGCAGCTGCCTTGTAGTGAAACCGGCAGCTGAAGGATGAATCAGAAGAATATAGACAACAGCTGATGCTAATTCCATCAAAAAGTCAGATGATTACCTGCTCACATATCACAAAGGCTGTAAGTTCTTTTTTTTTTCTTTTCTCCTTTCTTTTTACGTCATGTAATGCAACCTAGCCAGGGCTAACCATTAGTTATCTGAACTTTGAAATGGTTGAGCATAAAAACTTATCATAGCTATTGTAGTTATTCTCTGCTGTATTTCTATTCATTATATCACTGTTCAAATAAGCCTCTAAGTATCCCTTTTGAGGTTTGACCTGTTGCGGTCTGACCTTGTATTATGCTATCTGCTCCTTCCCTAGCGTTTGTATTTATGAAGTGAAACCCGCGTTTGGGCCCCGTTCTGCGCCTTTCTGGCTGCAACAACACTAGATCTGTGTTGTGGCAAGTGGCATGCGCCTCTTTTCAGTTGGACCTATTCATGTACTTTTTTTTTTGGGAAAAATTAGATTTCTGTGCTTTTGGTAGCTGACCACAAGCAGTGAATAATGCATGTGACGAGGTAAGAGACTTTGCGAGCATTTCTGTTTCCAGAACGATATTATTGAAGCGGTTTGCTTCCAAAAATTATTGAAGTGGTCATGTTCTGGAGAGTAGCGATGAAAACGGATCGGATACAAATAAATACTGCAAATACAGGTATAAATAGTTTTTTTCTCGGATTGAATTCTCGGATCGGATTCGGATATGAACAGTAGATGATGTGTCGAATAGTAGTATCCATCATATATGGATCTTAGAAATCCAACTTGGAATATCCGGATAGTAATATAGTATGGATAATTACGGATATTGATGCTCGGATTCGGATATTTCATCCCTGGTGGAGAGGTCGTGAGCTCTCCTCCGAGGTACTCCCTTCGCCCCGAAATGATTGTCGTTATTGATTTTAGTGTCACAAGTTGATAAAATTTGTAGCAAATATGTGTAATATTTAAATTATAAAATAAATTTAGGTATTAATTTTGTACCGTGAAAATAAATAAATAAATAAATAAATAAATATATATTCAGTCAAAGTTGTTTCTCGAGAAGCGAAAACGATAGCCATTTTGGGATGGAGGGAGTAGGTTGCAGCTAGGAGAAACTAAGGTTTATACTTAGGAGGAACAAAACAAAAGTTTTCATTGTCTTCCACGCCTGTACTTCCCGTGTACCTCCTGGATCTGGAAAGTTTTCCCTCGCTTGTTTTGACCACCACGAAGCATTTCGTCGGCGGAGCTCATGCTTAAACGGTGTCGAATTTGAGAAGTTGGGAACTCTTGGCAACTCCCGTATCCCACTCCACTCGTTGCTATCTTTTTTTTTAAATACACATTACAATGCAAATGTTCACAACACGCACTCCTATAAATACACGTATGTAAACCCTATCTTTATGAACACCCCCGAAGCAGATTCCCGAAGTCACCATTGGTACCTCTCCCTCCCGCACCTGTCCCCCCGACCTCCCCACCGCCACCGGTCGCCGGAGCAGGACCTCCCTGCTCCGGGCGCCGCGCCCCTCCTCCGCCACCAAATCCGCGATCCCCTCGACGAGCTCTCTCCATCCCTCCCCTTCTCTTCCCCCTCGTGCTCTCTACGGGGAGATCGGCGAGGTGCCTCCCATGGTGGTGCTTGAGCTCCAAGACTCCATGGACAACGACGACCTCCTCGTGGAGGAGCTCCTCGACTCCGCCCCTCCCTCCGGTGCTCCCTCCGCCGCAGGCGCGCCCGGCGTTCTCCTCCTCGGGCCTCCCTCTCCCCTCGTCGCCGGCTCGACGGGCTGCGGCGGGCTAAGGCCGGCGCAGATGGCGCCCGTCGTGCCGCCGCCGGGTGGCCCCCCGCCGGCCCCCTTCCCGTCCTCCGGCCTCCTCCCCGGGGCACCTCCCCCCTCGTCGCCGGCTCGGCGGGTGGAGATGGGCTGGGGCAGGGGCGGCCGGTGCCCGACGTGCCGTCGCCGGCTGGCCCCCCGCCGACCCCATCCCCGTCCTCCCCGGCTGGCTCGTCGTGCGGCGTGGAGGCTCCTGCGTGCGCGAAGGAGGGGCTCGCCGCCCTCGCCGCCATCCCGAGCCTCTCCCCCGCCACGGCGGCCGCCCTCGCCGCTGCTGTGCCTGCCGCCGTTGCCTCGGCCCTGCGCGTGCTGGAGGCGTGCGCAGGGACTGTGGTCGCCGATGCGGATGCTGCTGTGGCCACCGGCCGCTCGGTCCCGGCTGGCTTACCTGCTGCGACAGCCTCTGCTGCCGTGCCCGCTGGCCGTGTTGGCCCGGTCTCCCCGTCCACGGCCTCTCCTGCAGTGCCGGCCAGCAGGGGCAGCGCCCTGGCGCGGCTTGCTGCCACGCGGCCGGCTGGCGCCGGCGCCCTCAGCGGCTCGGGCGCGGCTGGGGTTCGCCCGGCCCGGGATCGTCCGGCCGCCGGCGGGCCTGCGGTTGGTGCAGGGGCAGCAGGTGGCTGTCTAGGTGATGGGGCTGCGGTCCGGGTCGCGCCCGGTACGGTGGCTCGCGGCCAGGGGTGCCCCCATTGCCGGCCTCCTCCTCCTCCCACAGCTGGGCGCGCCCCCTCGAGCCGGCGAGCGACGACCGTGTTGAGTTCGGCCCTGCCGCCTCCGACCGCGCCTGTGGGAGGGGTGGAGCTAGGCTCGTGGAGCCAGGCCCCTCCATCCCCTCCGCTCGGGAGCTCTGGGCTCTTTAGGCCTTGGGTTCCTCCGCCTCGGGCTCGTCCTCCCGGCGCCGCGTGGTCGCTCCCCTTCCCCCAGCTTCTCGGAGCAGATGCGGGCTGCCGGCATCCCGGTGCTGGAGTGCACCCCTTCCCCGCCCTCCCTAGTCGCTTCCGCCGCCTGGCCGATCTTTCGTCGACGGCTGCTCCACGGCCCGTGGTCGCTTCCTCCAGGGGGATCCTGAGTAAGCGCCCGCTGTGCCCCCACCTCCACCGCCTCCGCCTCCACCGCAGCGGCGCCCCAAGGCTGGGGGCAACCACGCTGGCCGTCCTGGCGGGCAGCCCACGGCCGCGCCTCACCGCGCAGGGGGTCCGGCCGGGGGTGTGCCGCCGTCTCCCGTCGGGGCCGACCACGGCTTGGGGCCTTTCGCCCGGGGACGCCGGATGGACGCCGATGGCTTCGTGGAGGTTCGGTCGCATAAGCAGCTGCGTGCGGAGCGGTCTCCTCCTAGGCGTTCGCCGCCGCCTCCCCCGCCACCCTCCGTCCCCATAGATCTGGTGGGGAAGTGCTTCAACTGCTTTGGGGAGGATCACATCGCCGCCGCTTGCCCCTATGCCCCGCGCTGCTTCCGGTGCCACCAGCTCGGCCACCTTGAGAGCTCATGTTGGCGCCCGAAGGTTTGCTTGGTGATGGTGGTGGGCGCCCGCCCCCGGCCAGGGGGTCGCACCTGCCCCCTCTGGTCGCTTCGCGCCCTGCTAGTCGTTCCCCCCACCACCTTTGCCTGTGCAGGGAAGGGACGCTCGACCACCTCCGCCCCCTCCGCCCCAGCCGCAGCGGGAGACGAGGCCACCGCCGGCTCCCGAGCACCGTCGGCGTCCTCCTCCGGTGGCCCGCAGCTCCAGGTGTGCATCGTTCCTCGCCTCCTCGAGGTCGTTGCCAACGAGGTCGTGTTGGAGCACGCTTTGGTCGCTATGGTCACGGGCACTCGTCCGTTAGCCTCCACTGCGGATGTCGATGCCTATCTCACCGATCACTTCGGAGTTCAGGCAGGGTCATTCATCTCCTACCCCTACCACCCGGACGACTTCCTGATCGTCTTCCAGGACTTCTCTGTGATGCTGCGGGTTCTCCAGGAGTCCATCTCGGATGGGCCACTTCGCCTTTCCTTCCGCTGGTGGCGGCGGGAGAACTGGGCGGTTGACGCCCCCATGCGGTACCAGGTGTGGGTGGACATCAAGGACGTGCCTGCGCACCTTTGGATGCGTAGCACGGCGCAGGACATCCTCGGCTCCTCCTGTGCCGTCATCACCTTGGCACCAGAGTCTGAGTTGAAGGTTAACCTTAAGGAGCTCTACGTTCTGGCGGGTTGCTTCGACCCTGACTCGATCCCGGTGCAGAAGGATATGCTGGCACCGATCGAGCAGACGGGGCTGGGCGCCTGCCAGCCCTGCCTGCGCTACCGGGTGACGATCGACATCGTCGAGATCGTCGACCTTCTGGCACCCCCGGCTGACAGCGCTCCCCGGTCGGGGGGGGGGCATTACGGCGGTCCCTCTGGTTCTTCTGGTCGCTCTGGCGCTCCCCCGCAGGCTGGGCCCTCGGCTCGTGGCGGCGGCGCTCCTCCGGCTCAGGCCTCGGTGGCCGACCCTCGGGCGGCATCTGGCGGGCAGTCTCGTCGCGCGGCCGGGGAGGGGGAGGGGGGCGTGGGCCTGCCTGCTAGGGTGCCCCCACCTCTGCTCCTCCGTTCGTCCCTCCGGCGCCCTCCTTCCCCTACTGGGCGATGTAGGCATTCATAGGCCGGCTGCGGCCCTGCTCAGGTCGTCTCGGCTGTCGGCCAGGGGGGTTCCGTTTGTTGCTAGGGCCGCGGCCTCTGCTTCGCGGACGGGAGGCGGGCCGCCCCCAGCGGGCCACGCGCCGGCAGCGCCGGTCCCACTCGCCGGGGTCTCCTCGGCCTCCTCTCCAGCCCCGGTCGCGCGTCTGATCGAGCGACCTCGCCCGGAGCAGCTCCCTCCCATTCGGGAGTCGACACCGCCCAGGGACCTCTTCGACGACCCGATGCTCCTAGAGGCGGCGCTCGTGGTAGCACCTTGTGGTGCGCCTACACCCGTGGTGCCTGTTCCGGTCGCCGGCTTCGCTCCCTGTAGGGCAGTCTCCGCCCGGGTCGGTCGCACTCCCGCCTCGGCACGCGTGGTGCTTGTGGTGGACGTCTTCTGCAGGATCCTCTCCCCCCTGCTTGCTCCCCTGCTGTTAGAGCAGGGTGGGCCTGGAGAGGACCCTCGGTCGGACACCTCCCCAGTGGTCGCCCCTTCTTCGCTTCGGTCGCCTTCTCCTGCCCCTTACGAGTCGTGCTCCTCCCCTCCTCTGCACCCTCCCGACGTTTCCCCTGTGGTCGCAGAGCCGGCTACTTCCTCCCTGGCCCCCAGGTCGCGCTCCCCTCCTGCGGTTACTGCTGCGGTTGCCGGGGACCCCCAGGGTGACCTCGAGTCACTGGTGGCTGACTTCTGTGCCTCCCTGCAGCATCCGCCTCCGCCCCCAGTCCTGAGCGCCCGCGCCGTCGCAGGACAAAGGTCTGCCCTCCGCTCGCCACGCTACTGTGACGCCCCAGGTTTCTAATTAGCGTCATTAATGCTAATGACCGGATCAGCTGAGTCAAACCTGCTGACATTGGTCAAACCATGGTCAACCTGGGTCATCACCTTGAAAATCTCGACAATAATCCCTAATGACCCTCTTGATCAAGTCAACGCACACTTGTGGTCAAACCTTGGTCAAAGGCACGGTCAAACCCTGCTTAAACCCTAATGTCTTTGAACTTCCTCCGGAACTTTTGCCGCGTTCTCCAAATTTCACCTAAACACTCCAAAATCTCCCAATATAAAAGTTGTCTAGTTTTTCGAGGGACACAACTTTCATGTTGGATGGCATTTCAAATTTTGAGTGGAAAAGGGTGGAAAACTTGGTCAACTGCAGCAGCTCCTGTTCACCGGCGCCAAGAAAAACCCCAAGTTGGCAAGCCGTTTCTGCAAAAACCGTTGTTCAAAACACCATTGAGCCTTTGTGAAAGTTGTAGAGGGTAGTGAGATCTACAACTTTGCTATTCACCACTTAGTGCACTTTAGTTGCAAAATCTTGAGATAAACTCAGTCAAACAGGGCTAAACCGAATTGGAACAACGCTGGAACGCGACGTCGCGCCCCGCTCCCGCGCGCGCCGCGCCGCCGTACGCCGCCGTACGTCGCCGTACGTACGCGAGGCGGGCCCGTGACCATCGGTCCGAGCACCACTCCCCTCGGGACGCGCCTCCCTGCCACGTGTTGTTCCCACACTCGCCGCCGGCCGCGCACCACGTTCGCCCGCCGGTCCGCCCGCTGTCCCGCCCTGTGCACGCACGCCGGCCGAGGCTCGCCGCCGTACCGCGGCGTAAATGGTCGAGGGAGCCTTAACCGCGAAGCTTTGCCCCCTGCGCTCGTCGCCTTTAAAGCCCAGCCCCCTTTCCTTCTCTCGCGCAAGGCCGAGCCGCTCCGCCGCGCCGCCAGTGCCGCGCCGACCGCCGAGCTCTAGCCTCACGCTGTTCCAGTGCCACCCAACCACCCGGGCGCCGTCCCTAGAATCCCCTGGTGCCGCCCGCGCTGCACCTTGACCCGGCCTCGCAGCGGCTTCGCCGGAGCCAGGCTTCTGGCGGCCGCCGCACGGTGGCTCCGCCGAGCGGGCTCGCCGGCAACACCTCCGCCCCGACCGAACCGTCAAACCGAGCCTAGGAGACCCCCGGGCCACCCTGCGCCCGCTCCCGTCCGGCCACGGCCGCCGGCCTCGCCGGAATTCCACCGGAACCGCCGCCGGCCGCCACCCGAGGACCCCATTGCAAGACCTCAGATCTTTCTGAGGGCCAATCCGCAAAGCGAGGGCATTTCTGTAAGGTTTCAAATCTTTCCAGGGACCCTTTCGAAAGTTGAAACTTAAATAGTAAAGTAGTTTTTCTGGATCTTGTAAAATCCATAGAAAATCCTAGAAACATTAGAAAAATGCAAACTCAATTTTGTTAGATTCCTGGTGAAAAACTCTACAACTTTTGTAAAGCATGACCATAGTTTTTCCTGATAGTTTTTGCATGAAAAATAGGAAACTGAAAAACCTAGATCTGTTGTATCTCAAAATCTACATGTGTTCTGTAGCTAAGTTTTGGATATGTTGGGTGTTATGTCTTGCCTAGCTCCTGTACCAAAAATTGCACAAAGTTATATTGTAAATCTTTTTATATGAATTGTTTTCTATTTATGCAAAATCTGTCTAAATGATTTTTGTAGCTAAACATAATTAGATTTATATGCTCAACTTCTGCATGTCATCTTTTTATGCCAAAATTCACCTCTGGTGAATTAATCACAATTTTATAATTGTCAGAAATATTTATTCTTGAAATATGCTTGATTTTCTTTGTAATTGCATAACCCTAGATCTATAGCATCTCTAGGTGTATATGTTGCTTTCCTAGGTTAGTTTTGGACCAGAGACCATGTGTGAGAAAGTTGGAATCCTTTTGATGTGTATTTATTTTTGTATGCATTTATCATGTTTTGGTAGCTAGCTTTTGTTATTTCCGGTATATTTAATTTCCTAGCTATCCTAAGTGTGCATGTGTGTGCAGTGGCTTTGTATAGGTTGTAGTGCTTCATAACACACCCCACTGAATTTTATTAATTTATTTTATGAATAAAAGCAATGGAAGCCAATTAAGCTTAATATTAAAGTTAATTGGAAAATCACCTTTGCCACACCTAATAACCTTATGCATGTGTTGAAAAACATTCTAAGAAGGTTGAGACCACCTCCTTGCTGTTTTATGTTTTGTAATTAATTTACTTACATAAATATGTACACAGTCACTATTAAAAAGATTAAATAATAAAGAACCGCATATTGCTCCTTTATTGGAAGAGTATGCTGAATGTATTTCTTATCTAGGTGAATGTGGTCAACCATGCACCCCATGGTTGTCATTTGTTGTTTGTAATCAATTAAATTAAAAATCGTCAATTAAATCTTGCATTTGCATCCTCGTGTAGATCTCCCCGACGGTAGATATACGCTCGTGCCGGAAGGAGGAGTCGGAGGTGCTGACGAAGAGCTGCAGTACGTGGACGTAGCTCAAGACCTGGACCCAAGTCCAGAAGGGCCCAAGGCCAACCTTGTCAGTGAAGGCAAGCCCCGGTGCATTAACCAAGTGTTTTTGAAGCTTTATGCAACTATCTATGGATGATTGTGCATTTACGTTCAGGAGTTGAAATGAAACCCTAGATGCATGATCCCTAGGTACCTATGTCTTTACTAGTATGATAGGTCGATAGCTGCTATGCTATAGAACCGTTACAAGTCGAGTGATGCTTGCCACTCGCGAGAATAGGTTCTTATGTTGGAATCATAAGATCTCCTTAATTGGATTGCTCATGTGGTAAGAGCATGGGATGTGGGCTCCGGTCCAATGGCTTTCGTGGGTTAAGTGTTTGAACGTACTAAACACTTGTCGGAAATAGGTACGGTAAGCCTAGTACCTAAATGAGGCGGTGCGGGAACTTTGCGCTACTAATCTTAGGGTTGCGGCCCCGGGCTCGCCACCTGAGTACATGTGTGAGGCTAGGTGACCTTGGTGGCGTAGCCTAGCAAGCCTTGTACTTAACACTGTAACATCTGATCCCAATCCAAAGATTTTTGGGAACCGCCTGGTGGTTGTCCTCGCGGGGGCACTCTACCGTGAGTTTAGGTCTACCTTGCAAGGTTTAAATCAATCGATTGTCGGCCTCTCACCGTTATCTGAGACTACTTACTCCACTGGCCATGAGATCCCTAATGATGGAAGTTGATGAATATTATGCTTGATTAATTGTTTGCACAACTTATGCTTGCACTAGCTTGCTAATTTAGAAAGGAATAATCAACTAGAACTTGTGCTAAAATATTGAAAGTAAGGACATACTCTTTGTTGCTTTTCAGCAAAAGAAACCCCTTTGGCCAAAAAGCCTTTCATGTCTAGAGTTGGTGATGTAGTTGTCACCGACGGGTAAGTCTTGCTGAGTATTAGTATACTCAGCCTTGCTATAATCTGTTGCTTCAGGTAATGCCTTTGCTGATGTGTGGCCTGGAGAGATCCCGCCTGGCTGGGAGCTGGAGTGGGTTGAAGACGATGACTGAAGGCATCATGGCAGGCCTCCCGTGATGTTTCCTCGTGCCGTTTAGTTTAATTCCGCTGTTTTCAAAACTCTGAACTCCGTCATCATGTCAAAGACTTCGGTTTGTAATAATTAAACCCTTCGGGGTAAGTTTGGATGTTAATCTTATGTTGTTCTCTGGACTCGCCTTCGCGTGGGTTTTAATGCATATATGTCGATCCTTGTTGCTTTGTAAGTGATTTACCGGGCGTTAACCCGGCAACTAACGACAGGATGATACTTTATTATCGCTTAATGACCAAAGTGGATTGATTTAGGCGATAGTACGGTATTTTCCTGGGCGGGTTGTCACAGCTACACCGCAGCAGTCGTCTTGCCGCGGTTTCCAAGGGCCAGGGCCCGAACCCAGTCACAGTGGGGCATAACTTGCTCATGCAGAAGCTGGGGGTCGTCAGGCAGCGCGAGGTGCCGAACACCGACGCGTTCCAGCGGTACACCAGGCTCTTCGCAGTGGGCCTGTTGGAGGAGCATTACAGGGCCATCTGTGAGCTCTTCGGTGCCCAGGTCGAGGGGTCGTTCCAGTGCTCTGTGCTGGAGGACGACGAGTTTCAGGCAGTGGTGTGCGAGCTCTTCCCCGAGGAGCAGCTGATCGTCGACGCGCAGGCCTGAGTCTGCGTTCGTCGCATGGTCGTCTCTTTTTGTTGTTTAAATGGATGTAAACCTAGCAGTTTGGAATGTCTGTTGGCTTAATCTGCGTGCTAGACGCTCGGCGGTCTACGAGTTGGTAGCTTCTGAGCATGTCTCTCTTCTCTGTCTGCAAGAGACAAAGCTCACGGTTGTATCCCCCTCCTTTATGCTTGATATGTTAGGCTTGGATTTTGACTATGTTGCGTTGCCTGCGGTGAGCACCTGTGGTGGTATCTTGGTCTCTTGACGTAAGGACACGTGGCTCGTCTCCTCCCCCTCCTTTGGCCTTCACCATGTTACGGTCAAGATCGCGCTGCTTTCTGCACCCTCCCAGTCTTGGTGGCTCTCTTTCGTTTACGGCCCACAGTCTGATGTGGATAAAGTCTCCTTCCTCGCCGAGCTTCGTGCCCTTCGTCCCATGCTCTCTAGGCCTTGGGTACTCTGTGGAGACTTTAACCTCATCTATCAGGCGGCCGACAAAAACAATGGTAGCCTCTCGCGTAGGATGATGGGTCGCTTCCGCTGTTTCCTAAACGACCTCGAACTTCTTGAGCTGCACCTTCAGGGTCATCTTTTCACTTGGAGCAACGAGAGGTCGCATCCTACGCTTGAGTGTATCAACAAAGTCTTCGTCTCCCCGGATTGGGAGCTTCTTTTCCCTTCTTCTGCCCTGCACGTCGTCTCTTCCAGATGCCCTGATCACGCCCCCTTCTCCTCCTCCTCGACAGCGGTGTGAACCCTAAGAAACGCTTTACCTTCCAGGCCTTCTGGCCTAAGGTGGAGGGTTTCCTGGACACTGTTAAGGAGGTGTGGTTGGGGCCGCACCCTGATGCGGACCCCTTACGGTTGATTGATCACCTCCTTCGTGAGACGGCGAAGGCGCTGGTTAAATGGAGCTCCAAGGCAGTTGGTAGCATTCGCTTGCAGATCCAGGTTGCTAAGGAGGTCATTTTCTGTCTCGAGGTCACACAGGATTCCCGGTCGCTCTCTTCGGAGGAGCTCTCTCTGAGATGTTTCCTCAAGCTCCGCTACCTCGGGCTGACTTTGCTGCAGTGACGATCGCTCGGCAAAAGTCTAGCCTTAGGTGGCTCCGTGAGGGGGACGCTAATACTAAGCTTTTCCACCTCCACGCCAACCACCGTAGAAGAAAGAATTTCATCCACTCCCTTCCGGTCGATGGTCGCTCTGTCTTTCGTGAAGACGAAAAGGCCGCAACAGCCTTTGATTACTTTGACAGGATCCTTGGGACCAGCCACGAGCGTTCTTGCGTGCTCGACTTTGAGGAGCTGTGCCTTCCACGACCGGACCTGGGAGACCTCGCCCTCCTCTTCTCCGAGGCCGAGGTCTGGGAGGTTGTCAAGGATCTTCCTTTGGACAAGGTCCCCGGCCCGGACGGGTTCACTAGTCGCTTCTCCAGGTCTTGCTGGTCGATCATCAGGGGTGATGTGCTGCGGGCGTTCAACATGCTCTCCGACCTGGACTTCCGCAGCTTCCACCACCTGAATGATGCTCTCCTAACGCTCATACCCAAAAAGCCCGACCCAGTCGCTCTCTCTGATTATCGCCCCATCAGCCTTATTCATAGCTTCGGGAAGCTTTTCTCCAAAGCAGCAGCTAACCATTTCGCCCCTCACCTTCCTTCCCTAATCTCGCCAAACCAAAGTGCTTTCATCAAAGGTCGCCTCATCCACGATAACTTCCGCTATGTTCTTGGCACGGCCAGAACGCTCTCTAGTCGGAAGCTTCCTAGAATCATGTTCAAAATTGATCTAGCTAAAGCTTTTGACTCGATCGGGTGGGTCTTTCTCCTAGAGCTCCTCTCGATAGTCAGCTGCCCACGCACGTGGACTAATTGGATCTCGATCATTCTGTCGACTGCTAGCACCAAGATTCTGCTTAATGGGGTACCTGGGCAGCGGATCTTCCATGGTCGGGGACTGCGCCAGGGAGACCGTCTCTCTCCTATGCTCTTCGTCCTGGTCATGGAATGCTTTCATGCCCTCTTCAGCAAAGCGGAATCCCGTGGTCTCCTAAACCTCGGGAGGAACATCCGCTTTCATGCCTCTCTCTATGCGGATGATGTGGTCGCTTTCTTTTCTCCGGTCGAGCTGGACTTGAGGGTTGTCAGGGCGGTGTTGTCGCTCTTCGAGAACGCCTCTGGCTTGGCGGCCAATTACTCCAAGCGCCAGGTCTACCCCATCAACTGCTCTGAGGAACACCTGTCCCTGGTCCGCTCTATCCTATCCTGCACCATCGCCGATTTCCCGTGCACCTACCATGGGGTACCTCTCTCAATTAGGAGGCTACCAAAGCTGCCTTGCAGCCACTGGTCGATAAGGTCGCCAGGCGCCTACCTCCTTGGTAAGGCAGACTGTTGAGCCGTAGTGGTCGTCTTGTCCTCTTCAAATCTACCCTCTCCGCCATCCTGGTGCATATCTCAATGGCGATCACCATCGCTCCCTGGGCGCTGCGCGTGGTCGAAACTCTCATTCGAGGCTTCCTCTGGTCTGGCACAGAGGTGGCCTCGGGCGGTCGCTGTCTGGTCGCTTGGGTGAATGTCACCTGCCTTACGCGCTGTGGCGGTCTTGGACTGCCGGACTTCCGAGCCTTTGGAACGGCGCTGCACCTGCACTGGCTTTGGCTTGCGCGGACAGACCCGGACCGGACGTGGGCGACTTTCCGCTTTCCGGTGGACTGGACCTCGTAGGCATTCTTTGACGCCTCCGTCTCTGTGGAGGTGGGGGATGGTGCCCGCGCGCTATTCTGGGAGGACAACTGGATCTCCGGGTGCTCCATCAAATCCTTGGCCCCCAACTTCTGGGCCGCGGTTTCGCCGAGGGTGCGACGGTCCCACACGGTCACTGAGGGCCTGCAGATGGGGGCAGCAGGGGTACGTTGGATCGCGAACATCACCCACGCCAGGACGGTGCGGGTGCTTTTGTAGTACCTTACCATCTGAGACCTGGTGCAACAGGTTAGGCTCACGTCGGAGCCTGACAGATTCATTTGGAAGTGGTCGCCTAGCGGGGTTTTCTCTTCGGCCTCGGCATACTCCACCCTCTTTCTTGGTCGCGTTGAGATCCTCGTGGCACGCCAGATCTGGAAGGTTCATATGCCGGAAAAGTGCAAGTTCTTTGCCTGGCTGGTCTTGCATGGCCGTTGCTGGACGTTCGACAGGCTTCACCGGCACGGGCTTAGGGATTCGGATGTCTGCGCACTATGCGCACATGAATCCAAAACGCTAGATTACCTGATTATGGACTGTGTCTTCAGCAGAGAGACCTGGTTCTTGGCACTCAGGCACATTCTCCTCCAGGACCTAGCCCTGGACCGCCCGGTGAAGTTTGCAGATTGGTGGTGCTCCGCTAGGAAACAGGTCGCTAAGGTGCGAAGGAAAGGCTTCGACACCTTTGTTTGGCTGGTCGCTTGGTCATTGTCGAAAGAGTGGAACAGGCGCATGCCGGTGGCGCTTGTGCCGGCGGTTCTGGATGAGGCTAGGTCTTGGGCGCGTGCCGGATTTCTTCCGCTCGCTAGTCTGTTAGGTGTTCGCCCGGTGAGGGCAGTGTAGCCCTGTTTTCTTTACCTTTGGCCTTGTGCCATTTGTATTCTAACCGGATGACCTTTTTCTCCTCTCTTAATGAAAAACGTGCTTTGCATGTCTTAAAAAAATCACCATTGGTACCTCGTTGTAGACGGGAACATCGCTTACCACTTAACGCATAATGCCGGTAAATCCTAGAAAAATCCCAGGAAAAGGTGTGAGGGGGTTCTGATTCCATTTGTTAGAGGAACTCCAGTAGAAGTATGCAAATTGAAGACTACAAAAACCATTTGCAAGGCGGATTGTAAAAAATAGAGGTACGAAATTAACTCCCAACTCCAGTGAAAAATCAACCCAGGCTCCTATTTTCTTGTGGATCTCGTCTGTCATAGAGAGAGGGGCTATCTCATCTCAATCCGCTCTCTCATCTCTGCTCCCCGTCCCGGCCACCAATGGTCCCATCCGCGTCCGCCGCCGCTGCCACGACCTCCACAGCCATTGCGTTCGCGTCGCTGCCGGGCTTCCTCGCCGGTGCGCCCCACCACCTCGGTGTCGTTGCCGTCCTTCCTCGTCGACGCGTTCCCGTGCGCGGTCACGGTGAGGCGGCGCGCGGTTCCGACGGCCAGTGTGGCAGCCGTCTCAGTGGCGGTACCATTGGCGGATGAGCTTGACATGCTCGCTGACGTTGCCACTCTCTAGCTCGCCGCACTCATCACAATGGGGTTGATGCCCATCTTGGCGAACACGAGCTCGCAATAGAAGGACTTCATCCCGCTCTCGGAGGCCCGCAACTACTACTTCATCTGCGGCAACGGCTTCTGCCTGTAGGGTATGAAGGTCGCCATCACCGCCCACCCGTTCACGCACAACGCCCCTCCTCCAATAGCTCCAGCAACCATGGGAGCACCGACGAGTGGGCAGAGGATACCACCGAGGCGGCGCTCGGGGCGAGGAGCATCGCGTGGCTGTCAGCCGGCCAATACCAGTCTGTGTCGCGCCTCCGGGCAGGCCAGGAGGAGGAGGAGGAGGAGGCTGCCGGCAGCCGCCACGAGCCCATGCCGCGCCTCTAGGCCACCAGCGGGAGGAGGAGGAGGAGGTCACCGGAGGAGGACGCCGCCCCCAAGCTCGACCATGGAGTCCTCGCGTTCGTGCCTCCCCCGAGCGCACCGTCCCAAGTGGCACCCAAGCCCGACTATTGGACAGAGAGGAGGAGAGGAATGAGAAGAAAAAAAGAAAAGAAAATAAAAATGGTGGGACTCACACTTTGGGGGAGAATTGAAGGTCCTCTAGGAATGGAGGCTTGGACCTGGAATTTGGATGGCCATGAAAAATGTATGCTCATTTAGATGCTTTGTTGGAGTTGTATTTTTGGATCAAAACTCTAATGTTTTTTGTAGTAGAGGCCCATTTGCATGCCACCACTGGAGTTGCTCTTAGTGATCAAAATTTGGAGGCTTTCACTACTGCAAAGTCCAAACGATGATGCCTGTGCTCTGTGCTGATCTTGAGGTGCCGGTAAAGCCTTTTCAACTAACCAGAGGTTTTTTTACAACAACACACATATTATATTAATTCAACAACCAAGTTACAAAGAAGACCTCAAAAGAGATCTTAATTACAACAATGTCCTGCAACTTCTGGATAAGGAGGCGACTTCGTCAGAGGTGGTAGTGGAGACCCGACCGCCGGCAAAATAGCGCAGAGGCTTCGAGGACGATGCATACGCCGGGGTGGACGGACCGCGCCAAGCAACGGGTGAAGGGACAATCATGCCAACGAAGATGACACACACCAGTGACTGAGTGATTCATTTGTTACCGTTCCCGGAGGTTGAAGGAGCACAAACCATGATCCCAAGTGGAGGCGGAAGAGTCAAACTGGCACCAGAAGGGGAGCTGCGTAGCGAAGGAAAGGTGCAGCAGGACAAGAGGCTTCTGAACAGATAGTGGAGCAGGCGGCGGTAGAGCAGAGGTGGAAAGGAGCAGATCTCGGTTGTGGATGTGGGTAGGGGGAAAGAAGTGGAGGAGATCTACAGAGGAGAAGGAAGGATTTATTTTATACCACTAACCTGGAGGTCGACGATGGTGGCGGCGAGGAAGAAACTGAGGATGACCCCGGTGACGACAACACCGTCGACAGTGGTGATGATAGGTTGGGATGAAGTCATAGAGGCACACAAGCAAGAAGGCAATACATCTACTAGCTACTAACATGGAAGAGACCGGAGCCCCCCTCCCTTCCCGCTGCGGTGAGCCTGCCGGAGACGGGAGGGAGGGGCCGGCCAGATTCAGATCTCGAGGTGGAGAGGGTGAGGCAGCTTTCGCTTCCTTCTGAAGGAAGGAGAGGACCACTACTGACTAACCGGAGGTTATCCCTCGTGGTGCCGTGGTGGTGGTGATATTTACTGATGGATGGATAGATCCCTATGCTGGGTGCCGACATCTCCAATCGTACATCAGCCTTCGGAGCTGTGGCGCCGCTGGTTTGCATTCTATGGTTTGCAAACTGCGTGCTGCCTTCTAGAATGAGGTCGGGCCGGCGGCCATCTATTTCGTTGGACCGGGAACACACCTAGCAAAACTGTCATCTAGTGTAGTAGTAGTAGTAGTAGTAGTAGTAGTAGTAGTAGTAGTAGTGTGTGTGCGTGCGTGTGTGTGTGTGTGTGTTTGAGGTCGTTTCTACTGACCAAAAGCACTCATGCGTGTAAAACATGCGATCTAGATCATTTGCAATCCGCATCTTTAGAAGCATCGAGATGATTGGTATTTTTGGTTGCCTGGTCTCAAGCTTTAGATTTCAAACTACTATTATGTTTTGTGCATTGAGTTTGAATATTTAGAATTCGTACTAGTAAGTTTGTGTAACGAATTAGGTTTTTGTGAGGAGAATCTGACTCCCTGTACCCTCGTAATAGTCTTTGGATAGCTATCACGTACAGAACTCATCACAGAATAGTATCACATCCATACTCTCTTCTCCTTGTTGGTCTTTCTAAGCACATCATCACGGTTGTCAAGTAGTTCATTCAGCCTAGCATTCTCCTCTAGTAGGAAGTCGGGGTCACGACGTACCTCATCCTCGGAGTCAGAAACTGAGCTATCCCTCTTGTTCTTCTTGCTGTTGGAGCTGCGTGCCATGCAGCAAAAGCCGTCTCTCGTGACAAAGCTCGGGCCGGTGAAGTTCTTACTTGTGTGCCTCCTGTCCTTGTGCCGATCTTGCTCTTCCTTGCTGCTTGAGCCTGATGAGGTGTAGCTGGAGCTGGAGTCGATGTCACTCGCACCTGCAACCATCGCTCGGACCGACTTCTTCTTGTGGCCGCCGCTCTTTCTTGGCCTTCTCTCTCCCTTGTTCTTGTGCTTGGAGGTGTGGTTGTTCCGAGAGCAGTGCTTGTCCTTGTAGTCGTTCTTAGACCGGTTCTTGTAGTAGTCGTTCTTGACGTCCATGGACTCTGGACACTATGAAGTGCCCCATCTTGCCACACCAGTAGCACATGCCCGAACTCCTCCTTGTACTCTTGCGGTTCTCGTACATCCGCTTGAACCTCTTGCTTAGCAACGCGAGATCCTCCTCACTCAGCACCTCAAACTCTTTGTCTGGCATGGACACAAGACAAGACAAAGAAAATTGTCGAGTAGACGGGTTAGTGTTAGTCCTCGATCGGGAGACAAGAGCCAAACTATGATGATCAGTAGGGCTCTCTCTCTTGCCTCTCAAACCTCTATCAACCTCCGATAACTTGAGCTTAGAGAACAGCTTATCCACGGTCAAAGTCACATAGCTACTTGACTCAATGATGGCCTCAACCTTCGCACTCCACAAGGTACGATCTAGAGAGTGTAAGAGCTTTAAAGCTCTATCATGATCATCGTACAGGAGAATGTTGATGTTGGCTCTCATGTTGTTCACTATGCAAGTGAAATGCTAGAACATCACATCAATTGACTCACCGGGGAGATGAGTGAAATTCTCGTACTCTCTCCGGTAAGTCGAGAACAACTGAGCCTTCGCCTGGTTGTTACCACCATGGGCATTCTTCAACTTTTCCCAAACCTTGCAAGCCAACACATCTCCATACACCCGATCAAATTCAGATGCACAAAGAGCACGGTACAAGTAGTCAACTACCTTGTTGTTGGCATCCCACATGTCCTGTGAACCTGGAGCAAGGAAGTTTACAGGACGGACATAGGTGACATCTTTCGTCACTTCCCATATCAACTGTCCTTTGCCACGAAGAAACGCACTCATCCGAGCCTGCCACATCTGGTAGTTCTTGCCATCGAAGTGTGGAGGATCCGAACCCCTTTCCTGGTAGGTCATCTTTGGATCTTAGACTGGTTAGAGTCCAAAGACCCATAACCGGCTCTGATACCAATTGAAGGACTATTATCAATTTAGGGTTATTCCATTTGGGCTAACCGATGCTCCAACAACATTCCAGTGCTTAATGAATGAGGTACTTGATCCTTCCCTAAGAAAATTTGTGATGATCTTTCTAGATGATATTTTGATATGTAGTCCTAGTCTAGAAGATCATGTTACACATTTGACCTTGGTACTACAAAAATTGAGAGACCATAAGTTGTATCTAAAAGCTAGCAATTGTTCTTTTGCACAATCTCAACTAGAGTATCTTGGTCATATAATATCTGTTGAAGGGGTATCTACTGATCCTAGTAAAACTGAAGATATGATGATGTGACATGTTCCTTCTAATGTCACGAGTTAAGAGGGTTTCTAGGGCTTACTGGATATTATAGAAATTTGTTAAGCATTATGGATTGATTGCTAAGCCCCTCACACAAGTATTGAGTAGAAATCAGCTCAGTTGGTCCGATCAAGCACATCAAGCCTTTGACCAATTGAAGTCAGCTATGACTAGTACCCTAGTCTTGGCTCTTCCTGATTTCACTAAGCAGTTTATAATTGAAACTGATGCTTGTGAGGTGGGTATTGGAGCTGTTTTAATGCAAGGAGATTGTAGCGAACATGGCCATAATAGCCAAGTGTTCGAGTATAATTTTGGTGATTCATGCACAATACAATCAAAGTAAGCATAAATTTGTAAGAATTGACAAAATTGAACCACTTACACTTGCTTGGATGCTTACCATCATCCAACTCCCCCTAGATCGTACTCCCCCTTGCTTGGATCTTCTGTTTCTAACCTTCTCCTTTGGCCATGTTCTACACGTTTGCCTTGCTTTGACTCCAAATTCTCCCAAACTTCTCCATCTCTCTCCCTTTGGCATAAAATCTCCAAAAAGTGTCTAAAGGGTCTCCACAGCACTGGAATCTTGCAAGTCCTTCGGCGGATTTTCCTCTCTACCTTGTTGGCACCACGTTGAGATGAGCCACTTGGAAATGATATCACTTGGAGATGACACCACTTGAAAGAGGCTTGCAAAGAGAACCGCATGAGGTACCAAGAAGGATTAGGAATGTATAACCGTGACGCTGACAAGTAGTTCTCAGGGGGGATGTCATAACCATGACGCCAACGACGCAGTGAAGACAGAGAAGGAAGATTACGTCTTTAGTTCACGTGCAACATGTGCATAGATACCATTTGTAACGTGTGCGTGCGACATGTGAGGCTTGGAGGGCAGTGTGTCTGCAGGAGTACAACCTGATGCCGTGTAAACCTGAGCGACTATTCTGCATCTAAAAACAAGTAATAGAACTATGTTCATCGCCCTCCCCGCCGGAATTCGATCCTCTTGCTTGCGCTCACGTCGACGACGGTTGCCGACGGTCACGGGTGTGACATGCGGAGACCGCATCAACCGAGCCCTTCTGCAGTGCCGCCGCCCCCTTCTGCATCTTCACCGTTGTCGTCCCTTTCGCAGGTTTGCTGACTCCGGTCCCTTCCTCTCTCGCGCCACTGCAGCCTTCCGCTCCCGCGCAGCCTCCACATCTAGCAGATCATGGGTCACTGCCGCCTCAATTCTCAACGCATCTTTGATGGAATCCGGTGAAGGGATGAGATTAGGAAGCTGGGAGAAGTGCGAGGGGAACTGTCCTTCCGCTCCCGCGCAGTCTCCGCATCTAGCATATCATGGGTCGCTGCCGCCTCAACTCTCAACGCACTTTGATGGAATCCGGTGAAGGGATGAGATTAGGAAGCTGGGAGGAGAAGTGTGAGGGGAATTGTGGCACGGAGGAATCGATTTTTGCCGTGCGGACGCGCCAAATCTCCGACGTTGCATAGGATTGAGCTCCCTCGTCGACCGGCACGTCCTGCAACGGTGCTGAGCCTCGGCGATAAGTTGTGGGAGCATGAGCCCCCATCGTCCCTTCACGAGACGATGGTGGGGTCGTCTCTAAGTTGAGGTGGGGAGTTTTCTGCAAAATTACCATCACCCATACAACAACAAGACGCTTGTTGTATATGCCCTCATGCAGCAGGATTAGGGGACGCGCCCGCACTACTTGATGCGCTGTGCAGTTTGGACCAAGATCACGCAGGGTACGTGCGGTTGGATTGGTCATTGGTGGACAGAGTATACTCTCTCTAGTAGTTTGATCTTTTCATGTACACTAACTAGTTTTATTTTTTTAGAGAAACTAACTGGACTTGATTGAAATAAAAGAATTTGTTGGCAACATGAGCTAGGGCCCCATTTGTTTTATCTGTACCTGGGCTCCCAAATTAAAAATTCAGGTCCGGCCCTGGTGTGCTGGCTACTGGAAGCCCACTTAGCCCAGTTGTAACCTACCGCTGGGAAGCGGGTCAGATGACCCTACTACCGGAGTACTTCATTAACCTTATAGTTATAGGTTGGGCAACCGAAGCAGCCGCCGTCATTAGCAGCCGCCGCCATTAGCATCCGCACCTTGACGGCTTCATCAAGCTACGAAAATGCTGAGGCGCCTTGGTCTGGGATTCTTGGACGGGCGCATCCTCTCCAGATGCCGACGCTCCATCAATGGAATACAACGATCGATCCATAATAACCTCCCAAGTGACTCGCCGCCGGCCGCCGCCAAACACACAGCAGGCTGGATGATACTCAACAGCTACGGAGCCATCCGCACGAAGGACCCATCTGTCGCCGACGCCAACACCACCGCAGACTCGCGCACCTCCACAGGCCGGCACCTGCGCGTCTCCTTGGGGCGCGCGCCGCCTCCGTCGAGCTCCTTCATCTACTACTACCATCTTCCGGGTAGCGCGCCCAGCGAGGACGACGACGACGACGACGAGGTGTACGTCGGCCCTGTCATGGCGCATGGGGACTCAGTCCTCCTGGAGACGAGTCACCGGCGAAGTCGCTCCCGTTCCGAGGGCAGCTACTTCTTGTACAGGGCAGGCGCCGGCGGGCTGCCGTCGCTGACTCTGCTCCCAGCTCGAGACTTTCTGACCAAGTCGGAGAAAGTCCTTGAACCCTACATACACCCGCCTATCGTTCCCACCACGGTGTGCAGTGCGAACACAGGCCTGTTGCGACGGGGCGACGACGACGCCCTGCTGGCACAGCTGCACCTGTACTACGATCGCAGTTTGCAACGGTACATGGCCGAATTTTGTTTGCTCCGCGTCGGTGCGTGCCAGTGGGAGCTCATGGAGCCTCTGCCCATCGTCGTTCAGGATGGCTGTGATGAAGGTGACAAAGACAGCAAGCATATATGGACTTTTTGTACCGACACTGCCATCGCTGTGGGGGACCGGTTCCTCTGCCTGGTTGGATTCGAAAGCGGCTTATTCCTGTGCGACATGGCTGAAGTGGAGGGCCCCAAGGTGCGGTACGTAGATTTGCCCCCTGAGCTGATCCACCGCAGGGACGGCTGGGATGACGATGACGTTCGTGACATGAAGTTTTCCCAGAGCATTGGTGCCGCCGGCGATAGGGCGGCGGTGCGATTTGTCAGCGTCGATCCCACAGCTGCTGTTTTGGCTCTGGCAGCAGGAGCCACAGGAGCACGTGCGCGCCCCCCCGCTACGCGTTCAGCATCAAGAGCTGGACGATGAACCTTAGTATGGAGGAGCAATTGACATGGGTGAAAGATGACGAGATTGACTGCCAAGAGCTCTGGGCGCTTCCTGGTTACGACGGCCTTCCTCGCTCATATCTCCAGTGTCCCATCGTGTCCTTGGACAACCCCGATGTCGTGTGCTTTTCGGTCTCCAATCTTCACTTTGTCAGCTACCAAGACTACAAGGTATGGATGATCCAGCTCAACATAAAGACCAAGACGCTGCTTTCTGTTGTTCAGTTTCCTAAAGATCCATGGAGAGCATTCTATCATTTACCAGCAAAACTTCAGTGTTAGCAGGCAAACGCTCAATTTTACATGTCATTTAATAGAATCTCGGGTATGATAATTGGGTTAGGGCCTGTGACGCCTGTCACGGGATTTGTAATTTTTCAATCTTCATTAGTTCTTATGTGACCCCCCCCAACCTTTCATTCCTACCTCCGTCACTGTTTCGACTGGATAATATCTCAATATATATGATAACTGCAGCTATATGGAAACCATTTATATGTGATTTCATTAATCATAGTAGCCTTTTTCTATCATTACTAGTAGAGTGCTCGTGTGTTGCTATGGGTGCTTAGAGCATCTCCAATAGTTTGCCAAATCAGATTACCATCCTTAATTTTTGGCAAAATATTGAAAACACCCCTCCAACAGTTTGGCAAAGGACTTGGCAAATTTTGATAACTTGAGAAAAAATATACCTCCAGCGCACAAATATACGCGCGCGGACTCGCTTTGGCATCAACATCAGGTGGGAGGTTGAAAAAGAAATAAAGAATAAAAAAGGAGTTCACGATGCAAATGCATAAGAGAGAGTAGTTTTGGCAAGTTAAAAATAGCAAACTCTTTGAGATACATTATTATTTTTAGTTTGTCAAAGGAAGGTTACAAAAACTATCATGTACTTTTTTATGTTTTTCTAACCCTTGATTGATGTGACGTGAAGAACCATACATGCAGCTTTCTAATACTATCAAGATATTGATTACAAATAAGTATATCAAGCATCAACAATTTATTTTTCCTATTGTTGACAAAGCACTAATACCTTGATCATAACCCCCAGGGGTAACTTAGAATTTGACCATGGGGGGGGGGGGGGCAAGGCTTCCAATATTAGACTCGTAAGATCTTTTCATGGACTCGCACAACAAATAGGGGGTGCTTAGACGCAGGGTGGAAAATTTTGGGGTGTCACATCCGTTGTTTCGGGAGATGTTGAAAGAGGTGTTCGGATACTAATAAAAAACTAATTACAGAATTGACATGAAAACCGTTAGATGAATATATTAAGACTAATTATACATTATTAGCACATGTTTAATGTACCGTGATATTGTCAAATCATGGATAACTAGGGTAAAAAAATTGTCTAGCAAATTTATCGCAATATGTGCAATCAGTTATTTTTTTTCTACATTTAATACTCCATATGTGACGGGTGAAAAAACTTTGCAGGTGGAACCGAAAACTTTGCAGGTAGAAATGAGTACCAGACTATAATCGATCCTACTCATAGCCTCGTAAGCATATATGGCTAAATATCTAACACATTATTGAGAGGAAGGGAAAATTAGATGTTTAAGAGCAACTCCAACAGATCCTTTATCTGGTTTTGTATCGGTAAAAAATGAAAAAATCCCGTCGGAATCGATTCCAACAGCCTCGCAAAACTACCAGCTCGCCATCACCCTCGCAAAAACCAAGCCGCGACTCGTCAAAGATGGAAGACCTCTCCCCCTTGCTATCCATCCTGTTGCGCGTGCAATCCGAGGCCTCCCGCCATCTCCCTCCCAGCTCCCAGTCGCGCGCGCTACTACCCAGGCGCGGCCGCTGCAGCCGGCGGGCAGCTCCAGCCTCCAGGCGACGAGCGGCCCCTGACATAGAGTGCGGCCAGCGGAGGGAGACACTGGGCGGCGGCGCGCGCCTCGGCAGCGGTTGGGTGCTGCACCAGCCGAAGGTGACGCAGGAGGAGACGCCAGCGCAGGCGACGAGGGCGGGGGCAGGCGGGATGTGCGGCCATGGCCGACGAGTGAATCGGGGTGGGGGGCGTCGCCGGCGGTGAGGATGGTGGTTGGGGCGGAGCTCGGCATCACAGCATCTGTTGCCGGCGAAATCGACGTGTCTGGCATCCAGCGCGGTCGGACGGCGGCGCATCGCAGCCAAGCTCTGCGGGCTGGCTCGGTGGGCAGGGGTGGCGCGGGAGGCGGACGCATCCGGGCTGCGACGCTATGATACTTCCTGATACTTCCACCGTTATATTTTGTCAGATAGACGGCTTATAAAAAATGAAGCATTCTAAAATTTCTCTTAAGATATATTCATAATAGGCACATATAACATCAAATGGCCAGAAAAATGAAGCATACTGAGCTGCAAAATATCGGAAAGTGGGGGCCTGGAGGAAGGAGAAGGAGAGTGAACCCCCAAACCTTTCATTCGTGCCTCCGTCACTGTTTCAACTGTATAATATCTCAATATATATGATAACTGCAGCTATATGGAAACCATTTATATGTGATTTCATTAATGATAGTAGCTTTTTTTTATCATTACTAGTAGAGTGCCCGTGTGTTGCTATGAGCGCTTAGAGCATCTCCAACAGTTTGCCAAATCGGATTGGCATCCTTGATTTTTGACATAAACATTGAAAACACCTCTCCAACAGTTTGACAAAGGACTTGACAAACTATGACAACTTGAGAAAAACCTACCTCCGGCGCACAAATATACGCGCGCGGACTCGCTTTGGCATCAACATCAGGTGGGAGGGTGAAAAAGAAATAAAGAATAAGAAGGGGTTCACGATGCAAATGCATAAGAGAAAGAATAACTTTGACAAATTAAAAATATCAAACACTTGGAGATGTCTTATTTTTTTTTAGCTTGTCAAAGGAATGTTGCAAAACTATCAATCTATCATGTACTTTTTTATGTTTTTCTAACCCTTGATTGATGTGACTTGAAGAATCAAAACGTTTTGACTTTTCTAAACACATTTCTTTTGCTATGTATCTAAATATAAGTATGTATCTAAGTGCATAGCAAAAGTAATGTATCTAGAAAAATCAAAACGACAAATATTATGAATCGGAGAGAGTAATAATCTATCTGCCGCCAACCATGCCTAGATACAGTGTCGTCGAGGACAGGCAACTCTCTCGGCAATGCAGCCTCAAGCCCTTAACGATCAGCGACAACAGTCGGCATGCATTGTTGATGAGCAAGCACGAAAAAAAACATATGACACACATGCATATGCATGCAGCACACATGAAGAAAAATGTTGTGACGACGGTACGGTGCGGCAACTGGCGATAGGGGTAGTGCTGGTCCATGACCACAATTGGCCTGCCTAGAGAGTATCAATTCAATGATGCTTACTTGTCTTACCACTACAAGACATTATTTATTCCGTGACGGATATTCTCCGAAACGTTCTCAGAGAATATCACGAAGAGCACTGCGTCTGTGACATATTTCTGTTTTTTGTCATTGATGTGCACTGATGGATATTTAAGCCCAGAACACTGCGACAATTTGTTAAATTCGTCGCAATCTGCACTGCGTCTATGACATATTCATGTGTTTCGTCACGGATGTGTGCTGATAGATATTGAAGCCCAAAACATTACGACGATTTGTTAAATTTGTCCCGATCCAGCGCACAACACTACGACATTTGAGCAGATTCGTCGCGATCAATAAATAAAAATAGTCATGTTATGAATGGAAAAAAATGATAAATTAAATTAAAAATGGAAGGGCCAAAGAATAGAACTCGCGACCTTCTGACCACCTTAAAAAATCATAAACCATTGAGTTACAAGTTTTCTTGTGCATTTTTATGGTTTTCAACTCTTTTAAACATGACTTCGCTCAGCCCGACCACGCCCCGGCCGCACCCTGGACACGACCAGGCGCACCCTGGCCACGACCGGCTATGCCCCAGCTGCATCCCAGCTGCGGCCGAAATTTAATCCTGTTAGGAGGCGAGTGTGTTACCACTAAGCTACAAGGTAGGTTGCGTTTGTACATAGAGTTTGTTTCGATATATTTTAAAAACTTGTTAGTTAACGAATAATCAGCAAAAATGTTAGGCAAACAAGGATCCATATACCACTGCACCACCAACTAGTTCGTGTCTAAGGGTAGCTATTTTTTTCCTTTTTCTCTTTTTTCCCTTATTAAGCACGCAGAAATTCAATTAAATGATAGAAAATTTATTTGAAAAATCTTGAAACTCCAAGAATGAAACTTAAATAGTGTCTTTTACATGTTAAAAATGTGTTGGGGTATATAAGGTAATTAATTTTCAAATTAGTTCATAAAGGTGTCTTAATTAGGTATTAAAAATTGAAAACCTTATGAACAATGTATACTCCAATATTCACAAAATCTTTTGAAACTTTGTTTTCAAACTTGTACATCCATAAATGATTATATACCAATTTACATAATTTTTGGAGAAGTTTTATGTATTATTATCATTATTTTATACAAGTTGACTAGTAGAAGTTCGAGTTTTCCATATGCGTCAATTGAATTTTTCGTCAATCTCCTAGATGTGGGCTAGAATGGAACATATGCACCTAAATATAGTTTTTTGAATTTTTTAAATCTTATTAGAGTTACGTATAGGTCAATTTGGAATTACTTTCGATAAACATGCAGAAATTCATTTATATGATAGAAAATAACAAATATACTTGGAAATTCTTGAAACTCCTAGGAGACAACTTATATGTTGTATTTTACATTAGAAAAATATTTTGAGGGTATGTAAGATAATAACTTCACAAGGGTGTATTAATTAGGTTTTAGAAAAAAAAATAGAAAAATGACTTTTTCGTATGACAATTGGAAATCTAAATCTTCAAATACTAATAGGAGAATAAGGTTAAGCTTGCATCCAAATTTGAGGTGTCCATGAGGTAAGAAAATACTTGAGTGTGTATAAACTTTGAAGTTTAAGTTGAGTTGTATGAAACAATGTGATTAACTATCTAATTCATGAAAAATGTATACTCTAATTTTCACAAAATATTATGAAACTTTTTTCAAGCTTGTACATCCATAAAATGTATGCCAATTTACATAACTTTTGGATAAATTTTGGGTATTATTATCATTATTTTATATCAAGGTGACTAGTAGAAGTTCGAGTTTTCCCTGTAGCTCAATTGAAATTTTCGCCAATCTCCTAGATGTGACCTAGAATGGACCATAGGCGCCTAAATATAGTGTTTTTGAAATTTTTTGAATATCATTAGAGGTACATATAGGTCAATTTGGAATTACTTTCGGTAAACATGCAGAAATTCATTTAAATAATAGAAAATAGCAAATCTATTTGCAAATTCTTGAAACTCCTAGGTTACAACTTATATGTTGTATGTTACACTAAAAAATGTTTTGAGGTTAGGTAAGATAATATTTTTGCAGGTTACTTCACAAGGGTGTCTTAATTAGGTTTAAGAAAAAAATAGAAAAACAACTTTTTTGCATGACAATTGAAATCTAAATATCCAAATACTAATAGGAGAGTAAGGGTAAGGTTGCATCCAAATTTGATGTGTGCATGGGGTAAGAAAGTACTTGAGTATGTACAAACTTTGAAGTTTAAGTTGAGTTATATGAAATAAGGTGATGAACTATCTAGTTTATGAACTGAGGACCAGGAGCGTCCGAAGACCAGTGGTGGGTCGCTCCTTAGTGATTAGTGATTGACAATGTTTTGTGGCCTGGTGCTTGGCTTAGTATTTCAGGTACAGGTTACGGCTTGACTCGTGTTGGTGCAGGTGAAGAACAAGCGCGAAAGGTCTATGCCGTGGAGGCCTCCAGGTGATGGAGGGACAAGTAGGCTTGGTTCGAGGGACCCGATGGTCGATGGGACCAAGTGCAAGCCGTGCGGTGCAAGAAGAGCGAGTTGAAGTCATGGACATGGGCCGGTGCAAGGTGTTAGTTCACGACCGAAGCTTGCATGCGGGGTTTGGTGGTTTGCCCACAAAACCATCCGAGGATGGTTTCTCGGTTTGGGCCTCAAAACCAAGCACGAAGGCCCAACGCGACGGAAACGGGGATCCGGGAGCGTCGGGAAGCTTCCAGGTGGGGGGCACATGGCGTGATCGTGGGGCTTGCGTCGAGGCTAAGCAAGTCCACGGTGGAAGCGTGTCTGCTCGATGAGAATACTCATGATTTGGACCAAAATGCCCTGAGGGGTGTGTATCTTACATTTAATTTATGCACTAGGGGTACTAGGGTCATTTTCCACCTCCTGGAGACTAAGTATAAGTAGGAGGTAGAGAGGATGGCTAGGGTTAATCCTCCCGGACTGCTTCTTTTCCTAGTATTTCCATAATCTAGATTCTTGTATAGACTCTGTCCTATGGATGTATGGAAGAATTTGGTGTTGTGATTCCTTCTCCTTCTTAGCATCTTGTGATTTTCGTGTCATTTTCGGTGCTATTTTTGGGGGCTTTTGTTCTTCGCTTGATTCATCGATTTGAGGGCGTTTCTCTTCGAATTTCTTTGAGGGGATCATGGGTGGATGTCTTGTGCATCTTTGGGTATGATCTTGACCCCTCAAACGCTGGGAAAACCCTTCAATTTGTGAGTTCTTGGTGAAACCGGAGTTCATGGTGATGGTTTCGTAGGATCTTGATTCCTCTCGTTTTAGTTGGTTTGAGACCTTGATTTCGTAGGGATAGCATCTCCTAGAGACGCTTCATCTTCCCCTATGTTTTGGTCGCAATCCATTGGTTAATTCGGGAGATCGGGTGAAGGGAAGGAGGAGTTAAACTTGGCAAGGTTGGGCTCGGGCAGCTCTGTTCGCGCTTGGCGGATAGTCTGCCTGGTAGGCGCGGACGGTCTACGTGGAGCCTATTTATTAGGTGTTCTTCGAGTTCATCGCTTGTTTTTCCGAGCTCGTGGTTCGATCTTTCGAGCTGGTTGGTTTTTGGTGCAAGGGGTTTGGTGAACAGTCCGTGTGCTTGTCTCGGACGGTCCGTAGTGAACCGTCAGACGGTCCGTTTTCCCGGTGCGCTACTAGAGGTTTGGTCTGCATTTTCGGATGGTCCGCCCTGTGCTTGCGAACGGTCCACCTGGGTCTCGCGGACAGTTCGCCCTATGCTTGCAGACGGTCCACCCGGTGCCCCGCAGACTTGCTTAAGTGCTTCGATTCTTGTCTTGTGCTTCCGCTTCTTGATTCATGGCTTGTCTCTAGGACTTGTAGGCTTGTGTGTGCCTAATCTAGAGCTTCTTTGGTGTGTGCGAGTGATCGGAGTGGCAATCGGGGTATAGGTCGAGTTCATCCTTCGGGAAGAATATTTATCGGCTCCCATTCACTCCCCCCCTCTATGGTCGCCTAATCAGTCCTTCAATTGGAATCAGAGCCGGTTACGGATCTTCGTGATTCTAATAGTCTAAGATCCAAAGATGGGCGACTACGGAAAGGGGTCAGGTCCTCCGCACTTCGATGGGAAGAACTACCAGATGTGGGAGAGGCGCATGTGCACGTTTATTCGTGGGAAGGGACAATTGATTTGGGACGTGACACAAAATCCAAACTATGTTCATCCTGTTAACTTCCTTGCCCCAGGTACTTGGGACATGTCTGACGCTAACAACAAGGCAGTTTATTACTTGTTCCGTGCTCTTTGTGCCGTGGAGTTCGAGCGTGTGTATGGAGAGGATGGGGTCGGAAAGATTTGGGAAAAGCTTAAGGTTGCGCATGTTGGGAACGCTCAAGTGCAGGCACGCCTGGTTGCCACTCACCAGAGAGAGTACGAGAATTTCACTCATCTCCCCGACGAGTCGATTGATGTCATGTTCCGGCGCTTTACTTCCATTGTGAACAACATGAGAGCCAATGTGACCTTGCTTCCTTACACAGACCATGACAGAGCTATCAAGCTCTTGCATTCCCTTGATTGATCTGTGTGGAGCGCCAAGGGCGAGGCTGAGGACCAGGTGTGTCCGAGGACCAGTGGAGGGTCGCTCCTTAGTGATGAGTGATTGAAAACGTTGTGTGGACTGATGCTTGGCTCAGTGTGCAGGTATAGGTTGCGGCTTGACTCGTGTTGGTGCAGGTGAAGAACAAGCGCGAAAGGCCTTAGCCGTGGTGGCCTCCGAGTGATGGAGAGGCAAGTAGGCTTGGTTCGATGGACCCGGTGGCTGATGGGGTCAAGTGCGAGCCGTGCGGTGCAAGACTAGCAAGTTGAAGTCATGGACATGGACCGGTGCAAGGTGGCGGTTCGAGGCCGAAGCTTGCACGCGGGGTTTGGTGGTTTGCCCACAAAACCATCGGTGGACGGTTTCCTGGTTTGGGCCTCAAAACCAAGTCCGGAGGCCCGATGCGATGGAGACGGTGATCCAGGAGCGTCGGGAAGCTTCGAGGTGAGGGGCACGTGGCGTGATCGCGGGGCTTGCGTCGAGGCTAAGCAAGTCCACAGTGGAAGCATGTCCGCTCGATGGGAATATCCGAAGACTTGACCAAAATGCCCCTGAGGGGTGTGTATCATAAGTTTAAGTTGTAGGGGTAGCGTGGTCATTTGCCACCTCCGGTGGATTTCGTATAAATAGCGGAGAGGTGGATGGCATCTCTCTCGCTCTGGCTCTGGACTGCTTCTTTTCCCAGTATTTCCTTAGGCTAGATTCTTGTATTGACACTGACCTCTGGATGTATGGAAGCATTCGACGTTGTGATGATTTTTCTCTCTTAGCTCTTTGTGATTTTCGTGTCATTTTCAGAGCTATTTTTGGGTGTTTTTCGTTCATCACTTGATTCGTCGATTTGAGGGTATTTGTCTTCGGATTTCTTTGAGGGGATCATGGGTGGATGTCTTGTGCATCTTTGTGGATGATCTTGACCCCTCAAACACCGGGATTTGCCCTCGATTCGTGAGTTTTCGGAGGAACCCTAGTTCATAGTGTTCTTGATTGAGATGTGCGATTTCTCTTGATTGAGTGGGTTTGGGGCCACGAAATTTTAGGTATAGCTTCCTCTTGGGACGCTTGTCCTTCACCTAAAATTTGGTTCCAATCCACCGAGCTGTTTGGGAGATCCATCGATTTGAGGAAAAAGTCTCCTCTCTAGGATTCATAGCCTAAATAATTTTTCTGGTGGTGATTCCTTGATCTTTTGGAGAAGATCATTTGGGAAAAGCTTCTTTGTGTTATTGAGAAGCTATGTTTAAAGTTTTGTGATTTTTGGAGGTCGTTTGATCGAGTTTTGGATTTTCCTTCCTTCTCTCGCGGGCTGTTTTTCTCTGTTTTCTGGAGGCTGTCGGAACTTCCGACCTGATACAGGAAGTACCGATAACCTGATAGAAAGCTTTTATCAGAAGTACCGACCTTGGGCCGGTAGTTCTGATGGTCGGAAGTACTGACCCTGAGCCGGAAGTTCCGATAACGAGTTTTTGACAGACAGGAAGCCTTTTTCGGTAGTTCCGACCTTGGGCCGGAAGTTCTGACAAAAACTGCTGTAGGTTGGTTGAGCTCGTTCTTTTTCTCGTTTCCTTTTAAGCTTGCTTCCGCTTTGTTTCTAGGCTTGTCCTAACTTGTTCCTAGGGTCAGTAGGTCCGTTGTGACTACGTGATCTTGGCAAGTTTGTGCGGAATTCTTTGGAAGTGATTTTGGGGTTTAGACCGAGTTCTTGAGAAGAATTTTTATCGGCTCCCATTCACTCCCCCCTCTCTGGTCGCCAATTCGGTCCTTCAATTGGTATCAGGGCCGGTTACGGATCTTCGTGATTCTAACCAGTCTAAGATCCAAAGATGGGCGACTACGGTAAGGGGTCGGGTCCTCCGCACTTTGATGGCAAGAATTACCAGATGTGGGAGAGGCGCATGGGCGCGTTTTTGTGTGGGAAGGGGACTCTGATCTGGGATGTGACCCAAAATCCTAACTATGTCATTCCAGACAGTTTCCTTCTTCCAGGATCACGGGACATGTTTGAGGCCAACAGCAAGGCCTTTGATTACTTGTTCCGTGCTCTCTGTGCCTCGGAGTTTGATCGAGTGTACGGAGAGGATGTGGCCAGAAAGATATGGCTTCAACTTAAGAATGCACATGTTGGCAATGCTCAGGTGCAAGCTCGCTTGTTTTCCACTTACCGGAGAGTGTATGAGAACTTCACTCATCTCCCCGGTGAGTCGACCGATGTGATGTTTCAACGCTTCACCAGTATTGTGAACAACATGAGGGCCAATGTGACAGTGCTCCCATACACAAATCATGATCAAGCTATCAAGCTTTTGCATGCACTGGATAGGTTTGTGTGGAGTGCCAAGGTCGAGGCCATTGAGGAGTCGAGCATGTATGATACCTTGACACTGGATGAGCTGTTCTCTAAGCTCAAGTCTTCGGAGGTTGATCGTGGCTTGAGAGCCAAGAGCGAGAGCCCCACTGATCCTCATAGTTTGGCTCTTGTCTCAGAATCGAGGACTAATGCTAACTCTGCTGCTATGCAGTTTTCTTTGTCCTGTCTTGTGTCGATGCCAGATGAGGAACTTGAGGTGCTAAGCGAGGAGGATCTCGCCTTGTTGAGAAAGAGGTTTGGGCGGATGTACGAGAACCGCAAGAATGCGAGGAGAAGCTCGGGAATGGGCTATCGGTGCGGGAAGCACGGGCACTTCATCGCCGAATGCCCTAAAGCCATGGAGATCAAGAACGACTACACGGGCAAGCCCAAGCACGACTAAAACAAGCACCGCTCCTGGAACGACTACAAGGACAAGCACAAGGACAAGGGTGAGAGAACACCAAAGAAGAGCAGCGGGTACAAGAAGAAGACGGCTCGAGCGATGGTTGCCGGAGCGAACGACATCGACTCCACTTCAAGCGACTCTTCTTCTGGTTCGAGCAGCGATGAAGAGCAAGATCGGTGCAAGGACAAGCGACACACGGGCAAGAACTTCACCGGCCTCAGCTTCGTCGCACAAGGTGGCTTTTGCGGCATGGCGCACTCCAAGAAGGGTGGGAAGCACAGCTCGGATTCGAACTCTGACTCCGAGGAAGAGGTACGACATGATCCCAACTTCTTGCTAGAGGAGAATGCTAGGCTGAATGAGTTGCTTGATAACTGTGATGATGTGCTTAGGAAGACCAACAAGGAGAAGAGAGAGTTTCGGTCTTTGCTAGGTGATGCTAAGGACAAGATAGTTGAGCTTGAGTTTTTGCTTGTGGATGCTAGAACTGAGATAGACTCTTTGAAAGCTACTCCTGTTATTTCTGATGCGGTTGATTGTGGTGATTGTAATGTTTTCCTGGCTGACTTGACCGCTCTCAAGGAGAAGCATGCCTCAACTCTTGAGGAACTAGATGTGCTTAGGATTGAGTGTGATGAGTTGAAATCTAGACCTGCAGATGAATCTCATACCAAGATAGTTTCTCTTGAGGCTACATTGAAAGCTCCTATTCCTACATCATGCTCTACCTGTGAAATGCATGCTTTGAAAAACATGGAACTTGCGCACTATGTTGAGCATTTGCAGGATGAGAATGACGAGTTGAGGAAATTGATGGGTTGGTTGTCTGGGCATGAGCCACAGTTGAGTTTGATGTTGGCTGAGTTTAAGAGGTTTGATGGTCAGGCATTGGGGGCTGGCAAGAGTGGTGAGAAGAGTGGTGAGGGAGAAGAGAAAGTTGGAGAGATTCCTATCCCACCACACACTACACCCATGAACAAATTCTCACCCAAGCCAAACCACCTCAGAAACAAGCTAGACACAACCCCAAATCCACCAGTGTTCCCCCACAAAACAGAAAACTACCAGAAACCCATCAAGTTTGTGAGCACCCAGGGGAATGTCTTTGGTGGGAAGTCAGGAGAGAAAGCTGTTGAGAAGCCCACAGAGAAGACACAGCCTAAGCCACAGCCAGTCCGCTTCCATTGTAAGTATTGTGGGAGGGATGGCCATAAGGATGAGTTCTGTTTCAGGAGGAAGAGGGATGAGAGGTTTGCTAGGAAGATGGCAAACAAGGATAGGTACCACCCTTCCCATGGTGTGCCTGAGCCTCGTAGAGGGCCTCTACCTCGAGGTGATGGGTTTGTGCGTACGGTTCCCACTCGTGGTGGTGGAGGTGTGTTTCCTCGGAAAGATTGGCGTGTTGGGTTTGGGCGTGGTGAGTTTGCTGGACGTGCTCCTGCTCGTGACCGTTACGAGTTTGGGAGGCACGATCACAGTTTTGGTTCTCAGAGGGACTACAGGCCACGTTTTCCCCCTCGTGGTGCACGTTCCCCTCCAGTGAGACGTGATAGGTTCTTCGGTGGTAGGCATGAAACGGCTCCGCCTAGAGGTTTTGGTAGGATGGATTTTGCTAACCCTTCTTTTGAGCAAATGACTCGACACTGGTTTGACTCTTTTGGTACTAACCCTAGTGTTGAGTCGCTTGCTCATTCTCGTTTTCATTTTTAGTTTGCAGGTGGGAGGCTTGGAGGTCTTTTGGTTGATCGACTCCGGTTGTTCACGCCACATGACCGAAGACCATGGGTGGTTCTCCAGCCTCACCCCGGTGAGTACGAGGGAGTACATCACTTTCGGGGGCAATGGGAGAGGACGAGTACTTGCTGAAGGTATGGTGAAGGTGAGTAGCAAGGTGACCTTGAAGAGTGTGGCTTTGGTCAAGTCACTTGGTTTTAACCTGTTGTCAGTATCCCAGTTGCTTGACGAGGGTTTTGAGGTTCGTTTTAAGTTGGGCGCTTCTCGTGTGCTTGATTCTCGAGGCGATCTTGTCTGTACGATCGTCCCCGAGGGTCAAATCTTTCATGCCGATTTTTCCCAATCTGTTGGTCCTTCTCGATGCTTTGTTTCTGGTGTTTTGGCTGAGCTTGGGAAGTGGCATAGGAGGCTAGGACACTTAAGCTTTGAGTTGCTTTCCCGCTTGAGTGGTCTAGATCTTGTCCGAGGATTGCCTAAGTTGAAATTCGAGAAGGATTTGGTTTGTGCTCAGTGTCGGCATGAAAAGATGGTTGCTGCTTCTCACACCCCTCTGACTGCGGTCATGACCGAGCGACCTTGTGAGCTATTGCACATGGATTTGGTTGGGCCAGCTCGTGTTCGATCTGTGGGTGGGAAGTGGTATGTGTTGGTAGTGGTTGATGATTTCTCGAGGTACTCTTGGGTTTTCTTTTTGGAGGATAAAAGCGACACATTTGTCTTTGTTCGGGACTTGATCTAGAGGTTGAAGAATGAGAGACATGGTGATGCCGTTCGAGCTATACGCAGTGACAATGGCACGGAGTGTTAGTGTTTTAGACCCAAGCCTACCACGGGGTACCCGAAGTAGTAGATTGTGCGGTGGGGCTCGCCGAGATTAGGAACACGATGGTGAGACACGGTGCACACAATTAGATAGATTCGGGCCGCAATGTGCTTAATACCCTACGTCCTGTATGCTGCGTGGCTCTGTATTGATTGCGTATGTTCTTGAGAGGGGTCCCTGCCTCGCCTTATATGCCACGGGAGGCAGGGTTACAAGTCAGATTGGTACAAGAGTACTATTCGAGTAGGACTAGGAGTAGCCTATAACGAGTAAAGAGAAGCTATCCTAATCTTAGTACAAGTCCTTGTCCATCTTGTCTAGCCTTGTGGCCCACGGTAATCATGCACCGTGGCCCACTAGTCGAGTAGTCCAAGTGTGTAGGCCTTATCTCCCGGGTATGGCCCACATGTGTGGTGGGCCCAGGGATGCCCGGTCGACAAGCCCCCGAGTACTTTGTAGTCGAGTGTGATGCTTCCCAGTAGTCTTGAAGGTCTCCACGAGTAGTTCCCAAGCGTCCCCGAGTTCCGCAAGCTTCAATCTTCAATAATACTTGAATCATCACGAGGCTGGAAGGTACTCCAGCTAACTCCACGAGTAGTCTTGAAGTCTTCTCGAGTTGTTCCCAAGCGTCCCTGAGTACTTCCCTTGAAGGTCTTCAATAATACCCACTTCATTCTTGAAATCTTTGCATCAAAGATCCATATGGAAATGCGATTACTAAAATTGCATTCCATATGGAATGTAGCCCCCGAGCCTTAGGTCGAATCCAGGATTCAAGCTGAGGGTCAATCTTCTAGCACTTGATCTTGCTCCGAAAAATCTGTAGAAATCCCAAAGAAATCATATGGGAATGCGATTACTAAAATCGCATCCCATATGGATGTAGCCACCGAGCCTTAGTTCGAATTGTAAATTCAAGCTGAGGGTCAATCTGAAGTCTTCGCCAAATTATCCCGTAAAATTCTGAGAAAAAACCGAAGGACACGTGGCACAGAGCCCCCAAGCCTTGAGTCGAGTACTTCTCGAATTGAAGGATCCAATCTGACTTTAGAAAGTGGCCTGAGTTCAGTGTACTGTAGCTGAGTGGAATCCAATCCCATCGAGTAGTCGAGCCCCCGAGATGGAGTCGAGCAGGTCTTGGAATTTGTAAAAAGCCCACTGACTTAGCCAAAAATAATTACCCTGTGTGAAACCAATCTGTTGAATACGAAGGGTCACCAGGTCGAACCATTCAGGTTTTGGATTATAAATACCAGAGGGGGTATCCCCTAGGGTTTCATTGCTTCCATTCACCCTTAGATCTAGAAAAAGCCTTAGCCATCGTAGCCACCACAGAGTTTGAGCGCCTACGCCGCCAAGTGCCACCAGCTCCAATCCCTCGCAGCCCCTGAGCAGATGCAAAAGAAAACTCTCGTGACTGGAAGGATGAAGACTGCGCCATCCAAAGGACAGATGGAGAAGAAGAAATCTGGCCGCGACAAAAATCAGTTGCCAGAACCGAAATATAAGATGGTGGTGATTGAGAAGCCACCGAGCCAGGCCGCCTCTTTGAAGAAGTCCAAGATGAAGGAAGAAGACATCAAGGCCCTTGAGGTTGCTGGCTTGCTACGTGAGAAGGCAGTCGCAGGTTGGAACTCCATCGCTGGGGATGCGTGGACCATGAAGAAGAATCAAGATGAGATCCCGATGTTCGGCCACTTCGTCGAGCGTCGGTTGACTCTGCCGGCATCAGATTTCTTCAGAGGGTTCCTCGACTTCTTCAAGCTGGAGCATGTGCACCTGAATCCGAACAACATTTTCTAGATCGCAGTGTACATGCACTTTCGCGAAGCTTTTCTTGGAATCCGCCCGCATTGGGCCTTGTTTAGGAAGATATTCCGGTTGAAGCCGCAGCCCAACGCCAACTTCCTAGTAGTAGTCGGTGGAGCTGGTCTTCAGATGCGTCAGAAAGCGTAGGAGTTGTATTTCAAGTACGATCTGATAGACTCCAACCAGGATTGGAAAACCAAGTGGTTCTATATTGACAACGCTCCGCCTCAGCTGCCCAAGCCTAGTATGTTTGCGCCAGTATACGAGAATATCTGGAAGGATGAACCGTCGATGCAAGAATGCATTTAGATCCCTGAATTGCTGGCAAAGATTGCACAGAAGAAGGCACAAGTCTTGACAGCTGAGAGGGTAGCCTTCAGCTTCATGAAGCGCCGGGTACAACCCTTGATGCAGAGGGAGCATCTTGGGTACGAGTACACGGGTCTTGGTGATGGCTCAAGGATGTCTGCAGAGGAGATCAGCGATGATCTCGTGATGGAGAGGCTGCAGAAGATCTTTAAGAACCTTCATGGAATACCAGCAGCTGTTATGGAGTTCAGCGCTGATAATCCTCCACGTATGGTGAGTACTTGAATCAGCCCCCGAGTACTTATTATGGTAGTAGTCGTAGACTGAATGTTTGTCATTTTGTATATGCAGGAGGATGTCGAGAAGTTTATCTCCATCCCACCTCCTCGTCTCCGTGAACCAGAGCAGGTGCCAGAGGTAGAGCCGTCACAAGATGAGGCTCAAGCCCCTGAGAGTAGTCGTCCTGCTCAAGGGGGAGATGAAGTACTGGTTGAGGATGCCTCCTCGAGCGATGACGACGAGCAGACACTTCAACAACGTTTTGAAGTGAAGGCTCGTTATGGGTACTCTGGAGCGCCCATCCCTAGTGGTATTTCCGCAGGGGCGTTGAAGAGGCCAGCTTCATCCCTTGCTGATGGTGTGACGCAGCTACCGCGGAAGAAAAAGACCACAGTGGGGAAGCATGCTGTGAACAAGGTCACAGCCTTGCCGTCCATTACGGTTAGTTGTATGAACCAAGTAGTCAATATCTTGTTGGATACTTGTAACTTTTGTAATGGCTTGTAATTTTGACTATGCAGGTTATCGAGAGTACTACTCATGTACCCGCAAGTAGCCCTGCAAGGCCAACAGAACCTGAGATGGTTCAAACATCATCCGTCAAGATGGTGATGCCTGAGCAACAAGTCGCGGTGCCGGGAAGCGTGCCACCAGTAGAGAGTGTCCCAGTGGTGCCGACAGCACCCACGTTCTTTGATATGCTGGGTCCAAGAACTGTGGTTCTTCGTGCTGCTCTGTAAGTACCCGAGTACTCGAGTACTTTTTGGAATTGATAATTTTGAATATGCTGACCGACTTGTTGATGCAGGAAATCCACTGATGTGAAGTGGGGAGCTTTGAGAAGTAGTTCTGCTGGGGGTAATCAGAACCCTCTAGCAGAACAAAAAGATGTTCTTCCGGAACCCCAAGTGGTAGCTGCTGAAGTTGATGCCGCACAGTCGCTATGCCTGCTTTGGAGTGATATAGTCAAGGTAGAGGTAGATGTAGCTTCCAAGCCAAAGACTCAGCAACCAGAAGACATAGAGGTAGTGGTGAATGAAGGCCTGGAAGTTGATCCAGAAGCCAGATTGCGCCATGAAGAAGCCTTAGTTGCTAAAGCCCTCGTGCGTCAGACAGATGCACGGCTAGTGCTGGAAGGCAGCCTAGAGGGCCACATAGTACCGCATGAGCCAGAAATTGAAGACCCGGCTCCTCTGTGTAGTGATGCGATGAACTCGGAGGCGGGAACGAGTACTCAATCCAGGGTTGAAGGTTTAATGCCATACGATGACTCGTGCCTGGATGAGGACAACCTGCAGGCGCATTCTGAGATGTTCCGCAGTGTAGAGAAGCTCTTTGTGGTAAGTTTGAGAACATAGTCCCTTGTAGAGTAGTTTAGCCAAAGATAACTTGTATCTGACCCTTGAATTGTTTGCTTTTTCAGGAAGTTGTCAAGCAGTCAAAGCCGAAGACTCGCCTGCTTGAGCAATATGCGGTGGACATAGAAGAAGTCTCGCAGCTCAGAGAAGAACTCAAGGAGCAAAAAGCGTTGTCTCTGAGGCTGCAAGAGAAGCTTGATGGCAATGCCACCGAGTACCACAATGAAATCCAGAAGCTGACGACACAGAAGGATGACATTGCTGGGAAGAACAAGTCATTGCGCCAGAAGAATAAAGGTATCCCCCCTTTCTGAACTTGTTTTTCGAGTACTTATTTCTTGCAAACTTTATCCTTATAAGTTGTCTTGGTCTATTGCAGAGCTGGCTGAAGAGGTTGTGAGGCACAAGAAAAGATCTCTTGACTGGCAGTTGGCCTTTAACCGTGAAGAATCAGCTCGCCTTGACCTCAAGGCGGATTATAAGGTGCACTATATGGAACTTGAGCGTGAAATGCAGATTTGAGTTGACGGTTGGAATGACCTGCTGACTTGTCCGCACGAAGAGCTGAAGGTCTTGATGGAGGCAGCCGAGCCAGTAGCTAGTCTCTTCGAACTTAGAGTGGCAAGAGTACAGCCCCGTCCACTTGTGGAGAGGTTGAAGGACGCGCCAAAGAGGATTCTGGAGTATGCTCAGCGGCTAGCTTGCACAATTCCCAATCAAGTGTTGAGCTTCATCAAGTCTTTCTACGTAGACGCGGATCTGACAGTCATCATGGGCAGAAGATCTGGAGATTGTACCGATGACAGGCTGAACGAGTTGATGCAGCAGACATCTCCCATCGCGGAAGCCGTCTCCAAGTTCATTGATCTGCGCTAGATGAACCTGTAGGGTAGAAACACTATGGAAAAAACAAGTGTAATTCCAAAGAAGTATTTTATGTAATATAATTGAAAACTTGAGTAAGTCAATTATCTGGATCCCTTGTTTGCTTGTGTGGATGCCATGTACTCGAGTTCATGATCATTGAGTGTATGGCTGCAAAAAGAGATACGGTACTCGAGTAGAAGTACTCAAGTCTGGATGTGTTCCGAAGAATGTTAGCTTAATCACAACAAATAAGAAACCTTAGCTGTAGCAGTGTTGACATTTCTAAACGTTGATCACTTAAGAACAGATTGGAAATCCATCCTTAGCGTCAGCGCTAGAAATGCTTGTTGGCATTTCCCAATGTCACAACTAATGGCGCAGTTAGCGTGAACATCAAGACTTGCCATAGGTTAATCTAAACGATCATGAACGAATCCGCAAGCGCACAGATAAACTATTGTAGCATTTCCCCAAGGAAAGAGAGTATTCCAAGGGTACCGAATCCAAGGAAGGCAATGGCGGATATCTTAGACTTATGCTTTTGCTCTGAATGTAAACCAAGAGATAGATATAGGGAAACAACACACTCAAAGGCAGGGGTAAGATAAAAGATAATAGGGGTAGTGTGACACACACACCTCAAATATACCTCTACTCTAGCACACTACGGCTTAGGGGGAACATACGAGTTAGCTCTAGGTTCTAATGTACTAAACATACAAAGCTAGAAGATACAAGAGATAGGCATGAGTATTGCATGAGGGAAACATGGTTCAGCACCCAGGTACAAACGGGGAGCTAGCCCGCGATGACCAGCACTCTGCGAAACTAGACTTTAGACTCCTACAACAGGTACCCCAACGCGGAGGTTGCCCTAGGATCCAACAGGGCTGTCACCACCTGAGGACCGACCTCTCGTTACGGGGGGTATGCTCATAACTATCGTAGCCAGACAACCCAGGCACCATGCCTACGTTGCTGCTAGACTTCACCCGGCCCGGGCTATTGTGACCCAGGGTGAGAGCCACCAGAAGACTGGTCAACTAGACCGAGTACCGTAGCTTGAACACAGACCCCATGCAACACTCTCATGCTATCTAACAAGATCAACTAAGGCTAGACATACGAACAGATATGAACTCTCTTATGTCTAATCAACAAGATCAAAGGGTCATGTTCGTGAAGAACACGAGGCTCTAACTTATGAACAAACACATAAGGAAGGAGTTTATCATCCTTCAAGTGGATCAAAAGGTAGTGTTCACAAAGAACACAAGCCTCTAAATGATGAACAGAGGATGAACTCAAGAACATATCAGGAATATGATCTACCATGACTTTATATGAAATAGCTGAATAACTGAAGTAGATCAAAGTCATACAAAGAAATAAAGATAAAAGAGAACTCATACCTAAACTTCCAAGAGGACTTGAAACCTGAAGAAGAGCTACTCTAGCCTACCCCATAGCCTTGGAAACTAAAAGTGAGAGGAGAATGAGAGAGTGGTGTGTGTGAAATGGGAGCCCCTCCCCTCCTATTTATAGAGGAGGACAAGGCTTGCTCGGACGCCCAAATGGCCCCTAAACACCCGGGACTGCAGCAAGTGACCAATGAGGAGCAACCACGTGTAGGGGCCAGATGGGCGCCCCTAGGTCGGTTCGGCTGATCCTAGGTTCGGCCGACCCCCTAGGGTGGCCCCACCTGGTGTGCTTCCTCTGGGTGGCTACCCTGTGGGCCCTCTGATCCATCCCCGGTGCATGGCTTGATTTGGTATCCGAGGTGGGCCCTTTGATCCATGTGAAGTCCATGTGGCGTCCTCTGATTCGTCGGTGAGTGCCTCCCCCGGATCGATGACGTGTCTTGCCATGTTTCCTTTAGTGGCAGCCACCTCCTCAGCTGAGTTGGCATGGTTTCTTCATAGGAGTTGAGTTTCCATCTCTTTTAAGGGGTAAATCACCTACATACAAATAATCTCCAAGGACAAGTGAAACTACATTATTCAAACCTAAATGCTAGTAAATAATGCATATGTCTCCATTTATGTGAGAATATTGAGGGTTGGAAATGGTGAATTTCCACCGTCAACAAGCAGCGTAAAAGAAGGCTTTGTTGTGAAATAAGCAAAAAACACAGTAACAAGTCTATATATAGAATAACCACTTTATTACTATCTTGAGAAAAGTGTACATTGTATCGAGTTTACAATGTTTGAATACACTATTGAGTAATAGTGCCTTAAGTACCTCTGAGGCTATGAGCCTAGTGAGAGAGTACTCGCAAGAATGTTCCGAAGAACGAGTAAGACCGTAGGAGACAGTGTGATGAACTCATCTTGCTATAGCAGCAACTTGTGTGAGCGTTCGACTGAGACCCTACTATGAAAGGTGTTAATCTAGGCTGCAGCCTCTTAATGAAAATAGAACAAGGACAACATGTGCCACTTATTGCTCTATACGACACGGAGTCGTCTAGAGAGGGTTGTCATGACCCCCTACGAGGTGTCGCAGAATGAGACTACCTGGAGAGGATTATCTTGATCCCCTACGAGTAGTTGCAGCCGAAGCCTCCTGGAGAGGATTGTCGTCATCCCCTACGAGTATTCGCAGCCGAAACTGCCAGGAGAGGATTGTCATTATCCCCTATGAGTTGTTGCAGCCGTAGCCGCCTGGAGAGGGTTGTCTTGACCCCCTACGAGTAGAAATGACAAAGCTAGTCGATGTTCCAAGAGTTGTCGACTTCTTTGCCTTCAAGTGTTTGAAGACGATATGAGCCAGGGCCGGTGACCTTCACAACAGAGAAAGTGTCTTCCCATGGCGAATTGAGTTTGTATAGTCCTGCCGTGTTCTGAATACGATGGAGGACCAAGTCACCAACGTTGAAGGAGCGTTCCTTAACATTGCGGTCATGGTAGCGGTGAATCTTCTCGAGATATCAGGTTGATTATATTGAACGAGTGCGTTGCAGCGAGCTTCTTCGAGACTATCGACATCTGTCTGTCTTGTTTCTTCAGCTATGCCTTCTTCGTACTGGTCAACTGCCGGAGATCGCCACATGACGTCAGCAGGCAAGACGGCTTCAGAGCCGTAGACCAAAAAATAGGGTGATTGCCCTGTGGGAGTAGTAGGCTGAGTACGTAGCCCCCAGAGTGCATTGGGTAGTTCCTTGATCCACTTGTCGCCCTTGGTATTTGCAGCATCATACAGTCGCTTTTTAAGGGCATCGAGTACCATCCCATTAGCGTGTTCCACTTGGCCATTGGCACGTGGATGAGCGACGGAGACGTACCGGACATCAATTCCACCATTCTCACAGTACTCCCAGAACTGGTGATTGTTGAAATTCTAACCCAGATCTGTGATAATGCGGTTGGGGAACCCATAGCGATGTACGATTTCATCCAAGAAGTCGAGGACTCTATCAGCCTTGGGGCAGGTAACAGGCTTGACCTCAGTCCACTTGGTAAACTTGTCGATAGCCACCAGAACTCTATTGAATCCCCCTAGCGCGTTTGGGAGAGGACCAATCATGTCCAGCCCCCAGCAAGCGAAAGACCAAGTTGGTGGTATCGTAATGAGCTTGTAGGCTGGAACGTGTTGTTGCTTGGCAAAGAATTGACATCCATGGCATTTTCTGACTAGTTCTTCTGCATCAGCAAGAGCTGTAGGTCAGTAGAAAGCACGTCTAAAAACTTTTCCCACCAAGGTGCGGGAAGAAGCATGATTGCCACAGATTCCTTTGTGTGTCTCCTCCAAGATTTCCTTGCCTTCTTCACGAGAAATGCACTTCATGAGTATATCAGAACTTGCACCTCGTTTGTAGAGTTGATCCTCGACTAGAACATAAGCCTTGACGTGGTGTGAAATGCGCTCAGCTTCTGATTTGTCTTCAGGAATCAGCTGGTTTTTGATGTAGTCGATAAAAGGAGTTCTCCAGTCCACATCAATCATAAGCACTTCACGATCAGGCTGGACTGAAGTAGTCGTGGGTGTAGATGATTGCTCCGGAATTGATGGTTTGTGGAGCTCATGGACGAAGATTCCCACTAGCACTTGAGCTCGTGTGGATCCCAGCTTCGACAAGACGTCCGCAGCCACATTGTTGTCGCGAACAACATGATGGAACTCGAGACCATGAAATTTGTTCTCAAGTTTGCGTACCTCTTGACAATACGCATCCATGTTCTCAGCATTACGATCCCAGGAATCGTTGACTTGATTGATGACCACCAAAGAATCACCGTAAACAAGTAGTCGTGTAATGCCAAGAGAGAATGCGAGGCGAAGACCATGCAGTAGAGCTTCATATTCAGCTTCATTGTTTGAGACCTTCCAAAAGATCTGCAAAACATATTTGAGTTGCTCGCCCTTGGGGGAGATTAGAAGTACTCCAGCACCGGCGCCTTCCAGCTTGAGAGAACCATCAAAGTACATGACACAATGCTCTGGATGCTCAATGGGAGTTGGAATTTGATTCTCCCGGCACTCAGCCATGAAATCGACCAAGGCTTGAGACTTGATAGCAGTGTGAGACTTGAACTCGAGCGATAGAGCACCAAGCTCTACCGCCCATTTAGAAATCCTTCCTGTGGAATCCCGGTTGTGCAATATCTCACCAAGCGGGTAGTTAGTAACCACAGAAATCTTGTACTCATCGAAGTAGTGGCGGAGCTTCCGTGAAGTAATCAGAACTGCATAGAGTAGCTTTTGTACCGGAGGGTAACGAGCTTTGGATTCTGAGAGTACTTCACTGACAAAGTAGACCGGCCTCTCGACAGGGTAGGCATGACCTTCCTCCTGCCGTTCAACGACAATAGCAGTACTGACGACATTAGTAGTCGCAGCAATGTAGAGCAAGAGCTCTTCTTTTGGCAGAGGAGTTGTGAGGATTGGAGGCTTAGATAAGAACTCCTTGAGCTGAGAAAGAGCTTGATCAGCTTCAGTTGTCCACACAAACTTCTCTTGCCGCTTGAGTAATTTGAAGAAAGGTAGACCTCGTTCTCCAAGTCGTGAGATGAAGCGATTGAGTGCCGCCATACATCCAGTAAGCTTCTGAACATCCTTGATAGTAGTCGGAGCTTGCATGTTGGAGATGGCAGTGATCTTCTTGGGGTTTGCTTTGATGACACGATGGCTGATGATGAACCCGAGTAGTTTTCCAGATGATACGCCAAAGACACATTTGTTGGGGTTGAGCTTCTATTGATACTCCCGTAGTGAAGCAAAAGTTTCCTCAAGATCCGCGATAAGTGTGTCTGGATCCCTAGTCTTTACAACAACGTCATCCACGTACGCTTCCACGTTCTTGTGAAGTTGCTTCTTGAAACACGCTTGGATAGCTCTTTGATAAGTAGCACCAGCATTTTTCAACCTGAAGGACATTGTTGTGTAACTATAAGCACCAAACGGGGTGATGAACGCGGTTTTCTCTTGATCAGACTCCATGATTGCAATTTAGTGATAGCCCGAGTAGCAGTCAAGGAAACACAGTAGAGCACAGCCCGCCGTAGAGTCGATGACTTCATCAATTCACGGCAACCCGAAAGGATCCTTGGGGCAATGCTTGTTGAGATCTGTATAGTCGACACACATCCTCCAGTCGTTCGAGTTCTTTTTTCTGACAAGCATAGGGTTGGCAAGCCATTGCGGGTGAAAAACTTCCCGGATGAAGCCAGCCGCGAGTAGTTTGGTGAGCTCTTTTTAGATAGCATCCCTGCGATCATCAGCAAAGCGACGAAGATGTTGTCTCTTGGGGGTAGCATTAGGATCGACGTTGAGTGAGTGCTCGATCAACCTCCTGGGCACACCTGACATGTTAGATGGTTTCCACGCAAAGATATCATGGTTAGCCCGAAGGTAGTTGACGAGCGTGTCTTCCTATTTAGGATCAAGTTGTGCACTGATTATAGCCGTCTTGCTGCTGTCACCGGTACAAAGATCAATGGCTTTGAGCAGGATGTCACTAGTAGGTGCAGGCTTGTTGTTGATATCCGTGTTCTCAGGAACCTCCAGCTCGCTCGGAGCAAGCTTTTTAGCTGCAGTGAAGACTTCCATGATAGCATCGGGGACTTGAGTTGTGGAGGCAAGTTCCACGGCTTCAGTGTCACAGTCGTAAGAACGCTTCAAATCCCCACGCAGTGAGAGTACTCCTTTGGGGCTCGACATCTTGAGTACAAGGTATACATAATGTGGAATAGCCATGAATTTCGCCAGACCAGGTCTGCCAAGGATGGCGTGATCCCAAAGGAACAACTACATTGCCTGGGATAATACCATAGAACGATGAGTTGGTCTTGGTAAGCATGTTGGTGATATCCAGGCCCATCTTCTTCAAGGTCTTGGCAAGCAAGACATTGAGACCGCTGCCACCACCAATAAGAACCTTTGTAAGCCTAGAGCCTGCCACCACTGGATCCAAAACGAGAGGATATCGCCCTGGCTCAGAAAAACTAGTCCATTGATCCGCCCTTGAGAAAGTTATAGGGGTTTCAGACCACTTCAAGAAAGTAGGAGCCGCTGGTTCAATGGACATAATCTCCTTGAGAGTAAGTTTCTGCATGCGCTTGGTTGGAATCCCACCAAAGATGACATTGACAGTATTGGATGGGTCTTGAAACCTAGTGTCTTTGCTTGTGTTAGCCTTCTTCCCCTTGTTCTTGCGAAACCTTGGGTTTGGGTGCACTGGTTCGGGTGTGTTCTTCAGTGCACGATGAAGTTGGTAACACTGCTCTGTAGTGTGATCGCCCTCTGGGTGCCATGGGTATTTCTGCTTGGTCAATGTGGCCCAGTGAGAATCTTCTTCAGGCTTGGCGGTGGTTTCCATGGTTGCAACAGTATTGTCAGGCTTGCGCTTGCGATTAGGATTGCTCGAGTAGTTATTACCCATGCGATTGCCCTTCTGTTCCTTACCACTATTGTTTCCACTAGCATTGTTGTTGTTGTTGTTGTTGTTGTTGTTGTGAAGATGCTTGAACCAGTTCCGAGCCTTGTCTTCCTCATTCGCCCAGTGAGTGATCATCTCCTTAGGCTTGGTGATGTTGGCTGGGCGAGCGTGACCGAAGTCTTGGAATAGCCTGTCATCATAGAAACCATCCTGGAAGGTGTCTATGACTTCTTTCTCGGCAACATCAACAACAGTGGCTCTTTTTTCAAAGAAGCGGCGCATGTACTCGCGAAGAGTCTCGCCTTGTTTTTGCTTGATCAACGCCAAGTCCATACGAGTACCATGACGGCCCAAAGAACTCGCAAAGTTGCTGGTGAAGCGTTGCTTTAGTTGTCCCCAGTTGTCGATGGAGCTTCGTTTAAGAGATTCGAACCATGTGAGGGGTTTTTGCTCCAGACTAAAAGGGAAATAGATACATTTAGTATCGTCATTGCCTCTGGCATTAGTGATAGACAGAGCATAATAGCGCAACCACGGCCTTGGATCTTGCTTGCCATCATACTTGGAAATACCATAGGGCTTAAACTTCTCCGGAAGAAATAGAGCTTGAAGTCGAGCAGAGAAAGCGGGGAAGGAATCAGAGTCAACATCCTTTTGCTTCTCATGCTCAACACGTCTGGCGTTGATTGTTGTGCGAGCATCGTAATGAGAGTCTCCCGACTTGCTATTGACACTGCCGTCACCGCCATGGCCCTTATTGCTGGCTTCGGACGTGTGCGATTAGGAGTGTGAGTAGTACGATGAGCACCCCCACTACTACCATGGTGACTAGGAGTACTTGTGCCTTGACGTAGCATAGTGTAAGCTAGTTCAGCCAGCTTCGCGACTTCTGTAGCCGCCCTGTCACGAGGCATAGAACGACCAAGCAGGTTGATCGCGTTGATAGCTTCCTCTGGAGTGCGATATTATCGAGTAGCAACCGCCTCCAGAGCTTCTTGCAAGTTACGAGTAGGTAGAGCTTCTGTGAGTTCACAACGAATGGTTGCACGATCAGTATTGCATTGACGACGTGCAGTCTTGGCCTCCGCAGTTTCATTAGCAGGAGTGTTAGCAGAGAGTTTCATCAGAAACATCATCCGGAAAGTGATAATTGGCGCGGTGCCCTTGCAGAGTAGATGCATCGACGATGAAAACTTCTCAATATGATGAGTGAGTACTTGTACTCTTAATGAGCTCAGTATCGGTGTCATACTTAACAAGCTTGGCGCCTTCCTGGAAGGGTAAGTTGTCGAGACAAGCGATAAAGCGCTCCTGACCATCCAAGGTGAGGTCAGCAGGCACATGGTCAGGCCAGTAGACGAATCTACCCTCAGGTGTCGATGTGATCACCAGTCCTTGAGCAGGGCCAGACAGTTGTTGTGCTTCAGCAGAATCCAAACCGTAGTCGAACTCGAACTCAGACGAGTCTTAATCGAAGTAGTCAAGGTTGACTTCCGAATCCGAAGAGTACTCGAGCACGGTCTTCGAACCACAACACATGAGGAAGTCCAATGCAGCTTGGTAAACGACGCAGACATGGCGGTGGCCGAAGAGGGGTGGTGGTGGTAGACAATCCTGGCTGATCACAAGCTGTGTAGCTGGAGAAAGCGACTCAGTCTGAATTGGAGGCGAAGTCGAGTTGTACTCGGACTCCGACTCGAGTTCTCTGACCGGGTTAGAGAACGAAATTTCACTGAAATTCTCGACGAGTTCTTCCATCAAGGCTTGCGTAAGCGTCGAGGACTTGAGCTTTAACTCCGGAGTTGATGCCAAGAAACGCAGGAACGATCCGGCGCCGTCAGCAACACAAACCCAGGAACCAAAAACGAAGGTGTCACCTTGTTGGAAAGCAACGATCGGCTTGATGATGACAGTAGCCATTGAGTTCGCCAGTGGATCAGCGATGAGATCCCCTACCTGGCGCGCCAGCTGTCAGTGTTTTAGACACCGAGCCTACCACGGGGTACCTGAAGTAGTAGATTGTGCGGTGGGGCTCGCCGAGATCAGGAACACGATGGTGAGACACGAGGCACACAATTAGACAGATTCGGGCCGCAATGTGCATAATACCCTACGTCCTGTATGTTGTGTGGCTCTGTACTGATTGTGTATGTTCTTGAGAGGGGTCCCTACCTCGCCTTATATGCCACAGGAGGTAGGGTTACAAGTCAGATTGGTACAAGAGTACTATTTGAGTAGGACTAGGAGTAGCCTATAACGAGTAAAGAGAAGCTATCCTAATCTTAGTACAAGTCCTTGTCCATCTTGTCTTGCCATGTGGCCCACGATAATCATGCACTGTGCCCCACTAGTCGAGTAGTCCAAGTGTGCAGGCCTTATCTCCCGGGTTTGGCCCACATGTGTGGTGGGCCCAGGGATGCCTGGTCGACACAGAGTTCAGGAACTCTCATTTTGATGCCTTTTGCAGTGATCTTGGTCTCGATTATCAGTATTCTTCTCCATACGTTGCTTGCCAGAATGGCATAGTGGAGAGGAAGAACCGGACCCTTTGTGAGATGGCCAGGACGATGCTTGATGAGCATTGGACTCCTAGGCGTTTCTGGGCCGAGGCAGTCAATACCGCTTGCTATGTGTCAAATCGCATTTTTCCTTCGTGCTCTCAAGAAGAGGACTTCATAAGAGCTGATGCATGGGCAAAAACCCAAGGTGAGCCACTTTAGAGCTTTCGGTTGCAAGTGCTTTATTCTGAAGAAGGGCAAGTTGGATAAGTTTGAGGCTAGATGTTCAGATGGCATTTTTCTTGGTTATGCGATTCACTCTAGAGCATATCGTGTGCTCAATCCTGACACTAACCGAATCATGGAGACTTGCGAGGTAACCTTTGACGAGACACAGCCATGTAGCTCTTTTGCCTTTGAGTGTGCAGGTGACGAGGAAATTGGTGCGAAGATCTTTGAGGATGATAAGGATGGGGATGAAGAAGAAGATGATGGTGGTGATGCTCCCGCGGCTAATCATGTACACGCTACTTCCACTACAATGACGACGATCGAGGATGGTCCGTCCCTTACTCCTACGACGACAGAGGCTGTTCGAGTGGAGGCTGCTGCTGAGGGGGAGGTTGTGTCCAGGCGAGAGGGTCCCCGACGTGTACAGGTGGATCACCCACTAACAACGATCATAGGTGACCTTCATGAACGCACTACACGGTCGAGGTCAAGGAATATTTCTCACTTTGCTCACTCTGCATTTGTTGCTTCATTTGAGCCCAAAGATATTCGACACGCTTTGTCTGATGCAAACTGGGTGAATTCCATACATGAGGAGTTGGAGAATTTTGAGAGAAACCAAGTTTGGGTGTTAGTTGATCCACCACCAAATTGTCGCCCATAGGTACCAAATGGGTGTGGAAGAACAAGGAAGGAGAGAATGGGATGGTTGTGAGAAACAAGTCGAGGTTGGTGGCTCAGGGGTTCAACTAGAAAGAGGGTATAGATTATGAGGAGACATTTGCTCCTGTGGCCCGTCTAGAGGCGATTAGGATCCTTCTAGCCTTTGCCGTGGCTAAAGGGTTCAAGTTGTTCCAGATGGACGTGAAGAGTGATTTCTTGAATGGGGTGATAGAGGAAGAAGTGTATGTGAGGCAACCCCGGGGTTTGAGAGTGAGAGATACCCACACCGTGTATACAAACTCCAGAGAGCGCTTTATGGGTTGAAACAGGCACCAAGGGCTTGGTATGGCATGTTGAGAGGCTTTTTCCTGAGCAAGGGGTTGTGATGGGCACAGTTGATAAGACCCTGTTTCTCCTTAAGCATGGAAATGACTTGTTGATTGTTCAGATTTACATGGATGACATAATCTTTGGTGGCTCTTCTCATGATCTTGTTGCCAGATTTGCAGATGACATGAGCATTCAATTTGAGATGTCTATGATGGGCGAGCTGCAGTTTTTCCTAGGGCTCCAGATCAAGCAGTGCAAGGATGGGACGTTTGTACATCAGGCGAAGTACACCAAGGACATGGTAAAGAAGTTTGGCACGAACGACTCTAAGCCACTGACTACACTGATGAGTACCACTACGGCTTTGGATGCGGATGAGGATGGGGAACCCGTAGACCAGAAGGAGTACCGGAGCATGATCGGCTCCATCCTCTACTTGACGGCGACGAGGCCGGACATACAGTTCAGTGTGTGTCTGTGCACTCGTTTTAAGGCTTCACCGAGGACTTCACATCGGCAGGCCGTCAAGAGGATTTTTAGGTACTTGAACTACACTCCTGAGTTTGGTCTTTGGTATTCTGCCTCCTCGACACTCAGACTTCACGGATTCTCTGATGCTGATTTTGCTGGGTGTCGATTGGACCGCAAGTCTACCTCGGGTTGTTGCCAGTTTCGTGGTTCTTCTTTGGTCTCTTGGTCGTCTCGCAAGCAATCCAGTGTAGCCCAGTCCACTATAGAAGCCGAGTATGTTGCTGCAACCAGTTGTTGTTCCCAACTCCTATGGATGACCTACACTATGAGCGATTTTGGTGAGGAGTGCTCCCAGGTTCCACTCTTTTGTGACAACACCAGTGCCATAAGTGTAGTCAAAAACCCAGTCCTTCACTCCAAGACAAAACACATCGAAGTGAGATACCACTTTCTGAGGGACAATGTTGAGAAAGTGAACATTTCCTTGTCCTATGTACCTACCCAAGATCAGCTAGCCGACATATTCACTAAACCACTTGACCAAGTTACCTTCACACGCTTGCGAGGTGAACTTGGAGTGTGTTTCCCTTTTTAGCTAGTTCTTGGAGCTTCTCATGTATATATGTGATATATGTATCATTTGTTGCATTCCATGCATGCATTTTACCTTTTTGTACAAAACATGGTAGGATAGCCATCTTTGGATCATTTGTGGTAGTATGAGCTTCTCTTATATACTTTGATCACTGTGATGTGCTATATGTGAGATACATGTATCCTTTGGGAATGGTGATGTGAATGCTATGCTCTTGATGGTATTGTCATATGTTCATGATGAGATAGCTTCCTTATTGTGAAAATGTTGTCACACCCGATTTTTCGAAGAAAACCGAATGCATCTCATATGTGTGCCAGGATCTTAATTTCACACATACGATAGACATAATGAGTGTAATAACAGAAACAATGCTAAAAAATGTACAAGAAGAGGTTTATTAATATTTATTACACTCATGGATAGAGACGAAGGTCTTTACACGAACATCGATAGCTAAGACGATCCAGCACCGTCTTCAACTCCACAGGTATCTGACTGGGGAAAACGCATCCTCAGAACTCATCGAAGTCGCTGAAGTACTATTCTCCAGTGTTCTCCTCTGAACAGCGGGTAAGCAAGGGTGAGCATACTTATGGTTGGAGCTAAGCAAGGGGGGTGAAAGTGCAAGGCTATCTAGGATAGGCTAAGGTTATGCAGTGGTTAGCATTTTTATGTTGGTCAAATTTTTTATTAGCAAGCACCTATTTACTAGGTGTAAGTTTATACGAACCCCTTTAAGAATTTAGTAAACATTTCATCTCAAGACCATATAAAACCATGATTTAATTTCATCTTCAAGTTCATTAGTCATGTGAGGGTCCAGGCCGCTCTTAACCGTGAGCACGGCTGATCGATCAGTTTTCACTCTGCAGAGATCGTACACTTTACCCACAGCTCGTCTTCCCCATGTTGCCCGGGTTGATCAGACCCTTAAACACTTCCGAGGTGAGTGGCTAGGGGTCCACTACGAAGCCTTTACAAAGATATGCAGAAGACCAACAACCCGCGACATTTACAGCAGCGAAGCGGACCATAACCCTCCCTAGTGGTCAGCACCTTAGCAAAGGCTACTACCCCAAAAGAACCGGGCTATACCCCTTCAACTCCAGCCCCCTGTGCTCCTTTCGGATAAGGTTGTCAGATAATTCCACACACCTAATTAATTGGCTAAGCCAGAGCCATTTGGACTGTGGTTGCACTGTTTTCCTGGGTGGTTCTCCATGTTCCAATTAAATCATATGATCTTGTTATTAACCAAAAGCATCATCTTCACCAAAGTTATCATGATCATCATTCACCATTTTGTAAAATTCCATTTGAACCATCCCAAGGTATAGCAACTAACCATTTCTACCCAAAACATTTATTAAAAAGGGTTGTTCAAGGCAAAGGGGATAAAAATCTAGTCATGTCCTTAAAAAGGTGATTTTCCAAGCATTTTTTGCATGGCAACATTAAAATGTAAACTTTAGTTGTTATGCAATTGTGTGGGACAAAATAGAATATGCAGGAGTGGAAATCCACTTGCCTTCCTTGCTTAAACACTGTGATTCTTCTTCCTTAAAAAGTTGCTTTTGATCCGTGATCGGAAGCTCTGCTCCAACAGGCATGATATCTACGCGCACAGCAAAAATCATACAATAAATAAAAACAATACATCAAACATTACAAAAGGCTAAAACAAGCTTCTAAAACTGACGGGCTCAAAGAGACGGTCGCATGGACACCAAGAACACTTGAAACGAACGAGAGATGCAAAAGATATGGCTAAAAGACGGTTCAGGGGCTAGATTGTAAGAAAACTTGGGCTCCAGGGGCTTATCTGCAAGAAACCAGGGACCTAAACACAATTATGCGTATAAACTCAAGGTTTATAGCGTAAAAGGACAGGGCTGGACCGCGGGTGTGAAAACCTAAGAAGCCTAGGGGTTAAAACGGAAAAACCAGGACCTAACTGTAAGAATCTTTGGAGGTGGGAGGGTATATGTGTGATATTAGAAAACCCAGGGGGGATTTTTTTCGCAAAGTGACGGCGGACGGCAGGGTTGACCTGTATTTGGTCTTTTTGACTCGGGCGCTGGCTCATCTGGATCGTTGATCCTTGAATCAACGGCTGGCGGTGGCTTGTGGCGCGCGGGCGGCGGCGCACGGCAGTGCCCGGCACGGGCTCGCCGGAGAGTTCGCCGGCAACGGCCAAAAGGGGCTCCCGGCCACCAATCGCTGCTGGAGAAGAACCAAAAGAAAGCTAGGAGGTCAAGGAATCTTACCCAGGGCTTGAACACGCGGAAGGAGACACGGGGAAGGAGATCGAGGGCGGGGAAGGCCCGGCGCCGGCGAGCTTCGGCGGCGGCGGCGCTGTGCGGGCGAGGAAGAGGCGAGGAGCTGTGCGAGGAGTAGAGGAGCTCGAGGGCACCTTATATAGGGTAGAAGGGGGGCAGAGGAGGCGGCGCAGAGGCGGTGGTGCGCGGACTCCGGCGGCGGCCATTAATGGCCGGTGGTGGAGCTCGGGCGGGGCTCGGTGCAGGGGTTTCGGGAGGGGAAGAGGTGGGGCGGCGAGAGTGGGTGCGCTGGCGCACTAGTGGAGGAGGGGAGGAGTCGCGGGGGAGGACAGAGGGCTCCGGGAAGGCGGCGGCCGGCGCGGCCATGGTGGGGAGAGGGCCGGTGGGAGGAAGAAGATGATCCCGACAGGTGGGCCCCACCTGTCGGCGAGTGAGAGAGGGGAGAGAGAGGAGAGGCTGGAGTGGGCCGGCGGTGGTGTTGTGGGCCGAAAGAGGAGGTGGGCCGGCGCAGCGGAAAGAAAAAAAAGGGGAGAGGGCCGGCCTTGGGCTGAAAAGAGAAGGGAGGGGGGGAGGTTTCTCTTTTATTTTTTTCTTTTTCTTTTTCAAACCTTTTATTTCAAACTTTTCAAACCTTAAACACTTAAAACCTTTTCAAGTTTTCAAAATGATTTTTAAAAAACTTTTTAAACCACACACAACAAACAAAAACAAATGCATACAAAAATGATGCACATTCACTTGGGTATTTCTAAATTAATTAAATATTATTTAATACATAAAAGGAAAATTTAATTAGTCAAAATTATTAAACCCTTAGAAAAAAATCTAACCATGTTTCTAGCATTTTTAAAATGATGGAATTTTAGGTTGTGACAAATCCTACCCCCTTAAAAAGAATCTTGTCCCGAGATTCGGAGAGATTGGAAAACAACTGGAGGAGATACAAGCTGATCTTGAAAGATATTGGGGTACAACCACAGAGCTTGTTTTACTTTTCCTTCTTCTTTGGGCTAGTAGCAGCAAACTCAATCCTATCTCCTTGCGGGCTGGTTAAGAGCACCGACTTCTTGGCACACAGAATAATCCCATCATGTTTGCCTAACCAATCCATTCCAAGGATCACATCTATTCCACTGGACATTAGAACTACTAAGTCAGCTTGAAAATCTATCTCTCCGATTTTAAGCTTGACCTGTGGGCATACATGGGTGGATTTCATTTCACCGTTTGGGGAACCAACTAGCAAATGTGTCTTCATAGAACTCATGGGTACATCATGCTTTGCCACGAATTGTGCAGTAATAAATGAATGTGATGCCCCGAAATCAAATAAAACTGTTGCAGGTACATAGTTGATAAGGAACGTACCAAGCACAACATCTTTGGCCTCTTGGGCTTGCTCAGCTGTTACATGGTTCACCCAACCACGCATGTAGTTCTGTTGGCCTCGGTTACCTTGAAAATTTGGATTCCCAGTGCGTACTTGAGACGATGTCTGACCGAATCTCTGACCATTGCCTTTCTGAGGTGTGCGCTGGGGGCAAATACTGGCATAGTGTCCCAATTCTCCGCAGTTAAAATAACCACTTGGTCGAACTGGGGTGTTGTTCCTTACTGGTGCATCTGAACGATTCTGAGAAGGATTTGGAACATGTGGTGTCTGCTGGCTGGAATGTTGGGGTGATTGAGTTGAGTGCTGCAACTGCAAATTCTGTGTATAAGTTCCACTTGATCCTCCAGAGCGAAACTGAGAACCCTGCGATGAGTTGAAGCGGGGACGTGTGTTCCTGGATTGTCCATGAGATTTAAACTTGCGTTTCTGCTCAACAAGTTCTGAACATTTGCTTTCCAAGCCTATGGCCTTGTCTAGCAAAGTTTGGAAATTAGGAAAAGTGTGACTCTGGAGCTAGTAGTTGAGTGGGCCAATGAGACCATCCAAGAAACGTTCTTGCCTCTTTGGGTCTGTGTCTACCTCATCCGGAGCATAACGAGATAGCTGAGTGAATTTATCCAGATACTCACTAACAGACATGTTGCCTTGCTTCAAAGCTAGAAACTCCTTCTGCTTGAGCTTGATCACACCAGCTGGGATGTGATGTGTGCGAAAACCGTCCTGGAACTCCTGCCATGTAATGGTGTTGGGAGTGGCATGTGCAATAGTATACGCATCCCACCAATCAGCTGCTGCGCCCTCCAGGCGTCCTGCAGCATACAAGACTTTCTCACGATCAGTGCATTGTACGATATCCATCTTCTTGTTGACAGTCTTAAGCCAGTCATCAGCATCAAGGGGTTCCACTAAATGGGAGTAGGTAGGTGGGTGGTGGCTCATAGACTCTCTGTGTTTGTTTGCAAGTGGTGGAGGTGCTTGAGGTAATGGCTGGTTCTGTTGAGCTTGCATGTTCTGAACAGTAGCTGTGAGTGCCTGCAACAACTGTGTCTGGGCTGCTAGGAATTGCTGCACTGCCGGATCCATTGCTAGGTTATGTGGTGGATGTGGTACTTGATTTCGCCGATTAGCGATGTGAGCACGAATCACAGGTGGAACGTCCTGTCCTCCTCCTGACCTAGTTTTTACCATCTGATTGTTAGGGAAAGATATTTAGATAGGAAGTTGAACTGATAAAGATAAACAGGGGGTAAAGACTTAAATTTAAATTAATTATTTTATTAATGCACTTATGGCCATCACTCCATAAAGCATTCCAATCACGACAAAGATCCAAATCAAACATGTTTTCACCCAACAAGCATTATTACATCGTTTACGTCCTCACAGGAACGGATCTATCGATCAACTCAAAAGGGTAGGCATCCTATTCAAGAAGACTGGTTGTGGCGATAGACGAGTCGTAGCGGAGCCTCTTGCGGGGTGGTGACATCGCAGTGCAAGGAAACTCGACGGGCTGCTCTGGTGGCTCCCTGCCATCACGCTCGGCTTCCAACCGCATGATCCTTTCATAGGCATCCTTCAGCATCCCGTGGGTCTGATCCAACTCAGCAGTAGCAATCTCCAAGTCGGTGTTGAGTCCTGCAATGACCTGAACAAGGATGTTGATACGATTCTCCCCGGGATATCCAACTTGAACCACTGTATGCTCAGTGCCACTGACGCGTCGAGGAACGTGACGAAAGTCACTGATATTCAGCTCATGGTTGCGCCTGGAACAAAGACACCATAAAGCTCTTCTTGCAGCATTGCTGACAGAAGCACTGTAGGTGGAGTGGGGTGTGGTGGAGTCGTGTGCCTTGATCGTTGGGTAGCCTCTTGTAGTCTCTTCATAAGCTCTAACGTGAACTCGAGTCAAGTAGAAGGTACCAAGTGGTGGCTCTGTCCAACTGTGGGTGACGTAGAGCAGCTTCACCATGTTTCCCAATTCTTGCAGCGTCTGACGAAGTAGGTAGGGAATGTAGCCTTGCTCATTCTCCAAGGAATGAATGCGACAGGATGGATCCCCTTCACGTGGACCGTCGTAGTAGTACTCTTCTGCATCACTGTCACTGCCATCACTGGGGTTCTCCATGACTGGCTCAGCCAACGGAGGTAGCTCCATTCCGTTGTTGGTGTACGGCTGAAACCCGGCCATCTGATAGAACAAAGCTGAACTTAGAGCAGAATAAAACAAAAGGGTACAATTTTAACAAAAGACAAATAAGATAGATTTTTAAGTGGAATTAAGATTTATTTTGAAGAGCTAACACGGCTTTCTAGAAAATGAGTCCTTATTACGACCATTTCTATCTAAGACTGCGTCCTACAGTCAGCATAGCTCTGGTACCACTCTGTCACACCCGATTTTCCGAAGAAAACCGAATGCATCTCATATGTGTGCCAGGATCTTAATTTCACACATACGATAGACATAATGAGTGTAATAACAGAAACAATGCTCAAAAACATACAAGATGAGGTTTATTAACATTTATTACACTCATGGATAGACACGAAGGTCTTTACACGAACATCGATAGCTAAGACGATCCAGCACCGTCTTCAACTCCACAGGCGTCTGACTGGGGAAAACGCATCCTCAGAACTCATCGAAGTCGCTGAAGTACTCTTCTCCAGTGTTCTCCTATGAATAGCGGGTAAGCAAGGGTGAGCACACTTATGGTTGGAGCTCAGCAAGTGGGGTGAAAGTGCAAGGCTATCAAGGATAGGCTTAGGTTATGCAGCGGTTAGCATTTTTAAGTTGGTCAAATTTTTTATTAGCAAGCACCTATTTACTAGGTGTAAGTTTATACCAACCCCTTTATAAATTTAGTAAACATTTCATCTCAAGACCATATAAAACCATGATTTAATTTCATCTTCAAGTTCATTAGTCATGTGAGGGTCCAGGCCGCTCTTAACCGTGAGCACGGCTGATCGATCAGTTTTCACTCTGCAGAGATCGTACACTTTACCCACAGCTCGTGTTCCCCATGTTGCCCGGGTTGATCAGACCCTTAAACACTTCCGAGGTGAGTGGCTAGGGGTCCACTACGAAGCCTTTACAAAGATATGCAGAAGACCAACAACCCGCGACATTTACAGCAGCGGAGCGGACCATAACCCTCCCTAGTGGTCAGCACCTTAGCAAAGGCTGCTACCCCAAAAGAACCGGGCTATACCCCTTCAACTCCAGCCCCCTGTGCTCCTTTCGGATAAGGTTGTCAGATAATTCCACACACCTAATTAATTGGCTAAGCCAGAGCCATATGGACTGTGGTTGCACTGTTTTCCTAGGTGGTTCTCCATGTTCCAATTAAATCATATGATCTTGTTATTAACCAAAAGCATCATCTTCACCAAAGTTATCATGATCATCATTCATCATTTTTTAAAATTCCATTTGAACCATCCCAAGGTATAGCAACTAAGCATTTCTACCCAAAACATTTATTAAAAAGGGTTGTTCAAGGTAAAGGGGATAAAAATCTAGTCATGTCCTTAAAAAGGTGATTTTCCAAGCATTTTATGCATGGCAACATTAAAATGTAAACTTTAGTTGTTATGCAATTGTGTGGGACAAAATAGAATATGCAGGGGAGGAAATCCACTTGCCTTCCTTGCTTAAACACTGTGATTCTTCTTCCTTAAAAAGTTGCTTTTGATCCGTGATCGGAAGCTCTGCTCCAACTGGCACGATATCTACGCGCACAGCAAAAATCATACAATAAATAAAAACAATACATCAAACATTACAAAAGGCTAAAACAAGCTTCTAAAGCTGACGGGCTCAAAGAGACGGTCGCATGGACACGAAGAATGCTTAAAACGGACGAGAGATGCAAAAGATATGGCTAAAACAAGGTTCAGGGGCTAGATTGTAAGAAAACTTGGGCTCCAGGGGCTTATCTGCAAGAAACCAGGGACCTAAACACAATTACACGTATAAACTCAAGGTTTATAGCGTAAAAGGACAAGGCTGGACCGCGGGTGTGAAAACCTAAGAAGCCTAGGGGTTAAAACGGAAAAACCAGGACCTAACTGTAAGAATCTTTGGAGGTGGGAGGGTATATGTGTGATATTAGAAAACCCAGGGGTTTTTTTGCAAAGTGACGGCAGACGCGCGGGGTTGACCTGTATTTGGTCTTTTTTGACTCGGGCGCTGGCTCATCTGGATCGTTGATCCTTGAATCAACGGTTGGCGGTGGCTTGTGGCGCGCGGGCGGCGGCGCACGGCAGTGCCCGGCACGGGCTCGCCGGAGAGTTCGCCGGCGACGGCCAAAAGGGGCTCCCGGCCACCAATCGCTGCTGGAGAAGAAGCAAAAGAAAGCTAGGAGGTCAAGGAAGCTTACCCAGGGCTTGGATACGCGGAAGGAGATCGAGGGCGGGGAAGGCCCGGCGGCGGCGGTGCTGTGCGGGCGAGGAAGAGGTGAGGAGCGGTGCGGGGAGTAGAGAAGCTCGAGGGCACCTTATATAGGATAGAAGGGGGGCAGAGGAGGCGGCGTAGAGGCGGTGGTGCGCGTACTCCGGCGGCGGCCATTAATGGCCGGTGGTGGAGCTCGGGTGGGGCTCGGTGCGCGGGTTTCGGGTGGGGAAGAGGTGGGGCGGCGCGAGTGGGTGCGCCGGCGCACTAGTGGAGGAGGGGAGGAGGCGCGGGGGAGGCTAGAGGGCGCCGGGAAGGCGGCGGCCGGCGCGGCCATGGTGGGGAGAGGGCCGGCGGGAGGAAGAAGATGATCCCGACAGGTGGGCCCCACCTGTCGGCGAGTGAGAGAGGGGAGAGAGAGGAGAGGCTGGAGTGGGCCGGCGGTGGTGTTGTGGGCCGAAAGAGGAGGTGGGCCGGCGCAGCGGAAAGAAAAAATAGGGGAGAGGGCCGGCCTTGGGCTGAAAAGAGAAGGGAGGGGGAAAAAGATTTCTCTTTTATTTTTTTTCTTTTTCTTTTTCAAACCTTTTATTTCAAACTTTTCAAACCTTAAACACTTAAAACCTTTTCAAGTTTTCAAAATTATTTTAAAAAAAACTTTTTAAACCACACACAACAAACAAAAACAAATGCATACAAAAATGATGCACATTCACTTGGGTATTTCTAAATTAATTAAATATTATTTAATACTTAAAAGGCAAATTTAATTAGTCAAAATTATTAAACCCTTAGAAAAAAAATCTAACCAAGTTTCTAGCATTTTTAAAGTGATGGAATTTTAGGGTGTGACAAATGCTAAAAATGCTTCACTCATGAGTAGATACTTGTTTATGATCATTTTGTGCTCAAATGCCTATATCATGCTTAGTTTGTGCTTGAGTACCATGCTCTTTTCGCTTGGGGTCAAAGACCCATTTGTCATGGTAAATGTTTAGCCCATATGTTCAGTTGTGGAGGAGCATAATCTTCTTTTTGCCGTAAAGGCATTTCATGTACCATGCTTAAATTTGAAAATGAAATTGGTGTATGAATTGCCTTATGTTTGAAAAATGAGCTCTTAATCATGTTTTTATGCTTTGATGTATATATCTTGGGTGCTAAACCATTGCATGTTGTCTACCATGAGAAGTCTCATTTTAAGAAGTAGACAAATGGCTCGGTGGCTTTGACATGACATGTAGTAGCTTATGAGCGTTTGCTATGATCTTGCGATGAGAACTTGTGATCTTGTATGAGCTTTGTATGATCTAGTTTATTTTTGCCTAAATTGCCATGGATAGGGCTTTGCTCATGAGATGAATATTTCTTTGTGAAAATCGCTTAAAAATGCTTTTGGCCATGTCACATGTATCTTATGTCTCTACTTTCTTGATGGAAATGCGCTAACTACACTGTGTCTAGTTAGCTTGCTCTATGTCTCATTTGTAGCATTTTTGTTGTGCTCTTTGTATATCTGAGAAGCTTGGTAGATTGTATATTCTTTGACATGCATTTTTCATGATAACAAGAGGGAGAGTTTCATGATACCTTGATTCATGCATTGTCAACAAGGGGGAGAAATGGTATGCATTTGTGGAGACTTAGTGAGATTTTGCATGTGGGGAGAAAATTTGAGAAAAGAGGTTGCATTTGCTCAGGGGGAGTTTGCATATGTGCAGGGGAGCTCCTTTGGTTTGCCTGAGTTTTGGTGATCTTTGGTGAGCTTTGTTTGTCTCGGCTGTGTTAAGCCGTTGCCCTTGCCTTAGGGGGCCGAGACTTGGTCTGGCGAGTGATCGTGTTTTTCGCTTGATTCTTTGGCTTTGGATCACTTGCTTGGAGGTTTGTGTTCGTGGTTGTTTTTCTTTTCCTTTTTCTCTATGTTGGTTACTATGGGTGTTGTCAATGCACTCATCAAAGGGGAGATTGAGGACCAGGTGTGTCCGAGGACTAGTGAAGGGTCGCTCCTTAGTGATGAGTGATTGACAATGTTGTGTGGACTAATGCTTGGCTCAGTGTGCAGGTATAGGTTGCGGCTTGACTCGTGTTGGTGCAGGTGAACAACAAGCGTAAAAGGCCTTACCGTGGTGGCCTTCGGGTGATGGAGAGGCAAGTAGGCTTGGTTCGATGGACCCAGTGGCCGATGGGGTCAAGTGCGAGCCATGCGGTGCAAGACTAGCAAGTTGAAGTCATGGACATGGGCCGGTGCAAGGTGGCAGTTCGAGGCCGAAGCTTGCACGCGGGGTTTGGTGGTTTTCCCACAAAACCATCGGTGGACGGTTTCTTGTTTTGGGCCTCAAAACCAAGTCCGAAGGCCCGATGCGACAGAGACGGTGATCCGGGAGCGTCGGGAAGCTTCGAGGCGGGGGGCACGTGGCGTGATCGCGGGGCTTGCGTCGAGGCTAAGCAAGTCTGTGGTGGAAGCGTGTCCGCTCGATGGGAATATCCGAAGACTTGACCAAAATGCCCCTGAGGGGTGTGTATATTAAGTTTAAGTTGTAGGGGTAGCGTGGTCATTTGCCTCCTCCGGTGGACTTCGTATAAATAGCGGAGAGGTGGATGGCATCTCTCTCGCTCTGGCTCTCTGGCTCTGGACTGTTTCTTTTCCCAGTATTTCCTTAGGCTAGATTCTTTGTATAGACTCTGACCTCTGGATGTATGGAAGCATTCAACGTTGTGATGATTTTCCTCTCTTAGCTCTTTGTGATTTTCGTGTCATTTTCAGAGCTATTTTTGGGTGTTTTTCGTTCATCGCTTGATTCGTCGATTTCAGTGTATTTCTCTTCGGATTTCTTTGATGGGATCTTGGGTGGATGTCTTGTGCATCTTTGTGGATGATCTTGACCCCTCAAACACCGGGATTTGCCCTCGATTCGTGAGTTTTCGGAGGAACCCTAGTTCATAGTGTTCTTGGCTGAGATGTGCGATTTCTCTTGATTGAGTGGGTTTGGGGCCACGGAATTTTAGGTATATCTACTCTTGGGACGCTTGTCCTTCACCTAAAATTTGGTTCCAATTCACCGAGCCGTTTGGGAGATCCATCGATTTCAGGAAAAAGTCTCCTCTGTAGGATTCATAGCCTAAATCATTTTTCTGGTGTTGATTCCTTGATCTTTTGGAGGAGATCATTTGGGAAAAGCTTCTTTGTGTTGTTGAGAAGCTATGGTTAAAATTTCGTGATTTTTGGAGGTTGTTTGATTGAGTTTTGGATTTTCCTTTCTAGAGTTATATATATATATACATATATATATACATATATATATACACATATATATATATATATACATATATATATACATATATATATACATATATATATAATTCCTGATCTTTACCTACATTAGCAACAATGCCCGCGTGACACGCGCATACCATAAATTTATGATATAATGGAACAATTAACTTCATACTTGAGATACAAAATCAATAATGGATCTAAAGAAATACATATATAGGTTCCGTCTTATATTTTAGCTATGCTATCTATACTATTTATTCAAACTATAACAATTTCGGGAAAGACGTGGTGAAACTGAGATCGGCGACAGAGCTCGCCGCTGCGCCCCAGCGGAGGATCCACATCATGCGGGCAGTGGCTCGCGCGGGTGGGTGCGCAGCGAGAGGAAGGGATTTAGCATTGTCGGGAAAGGCGTGGTGAAATTTGAGACGATTCGGATCAATTAGGCGCATAAAGTGATAGGTCAAAGGGGTGTTTAGAGGCTAATTTAAGGCGGCAGGAATCTATTTGTGAAAACCTCAAGAGTCCAGGGGGTTTCGGTGAAAGGAAATAGAGGGAGGGACGGCTGTGGGTGGAAACATAAAAGAGGGGGAGGCTTATGGAAAAATTGCCATCTCCCTCACGGGAAAGGGAAAACAGAGGAGGCGGATAGGGGGGCCGGCTGGCCGGCGGTGGCTCCCGCCGGTGACTCCGGGCACGGCGACAGCCAGGGAGAGGGGCAAAGTGGAGAGGGTGACGAGGGTAACCGATTCCTCTCCTCACCTTGGGCTATGGTGGCGCACGGAGAGAGATCGACGGCGGCAAGCAGACGATAGTGGACAGTGGTGGCGGCTTTGGCGGCGGCGGTGGAGAGCTTGGGAGGGAGAAAGGGAGCGGCTGGGCGCTTGGTGGCGGATCGGAGTGTGTATCTGAAGGAGGCGCAGAAGAGCACGGTTGAGTGCTTGGTCACCGGTGAACCAGAGTGTGCGCGCGGCGCCGACCGGCCGTGGCGGTGGAGCTGTCGGCCATGGTGTCGGGAGCGCGCATGGCGACAGGTGGGGCGACATGAGGGAGGGCGCGACAGCGACAGGTGGGGCGGTGCGAGGGAGGGCTGATGGCGGCGGTGTGGGTCGACACAACAGAGGGGAGGAGGCGCATGGTGGGCCCTGCGGGTATGGCACCCACGGCGGCGCGATAGAGTGCGGGTGGGGAGGGGGCGTGATTGGTGGGCCCGACGGGTTCGGAGGACGGGTACAACAGACGAGGGTGACAAAAACATTAACTTTTTTGCAAAAACACTCTCTAAATTATGATTTCTATGGTCCTACCCACTTTTTGGTCCTCCAATGACCTGTCGAGTGAGTCCGGCGTGAGAGGTACGGTGGACCCCAATTAGGTGGGAAAAGTTTTTTATTCGATCTTTATAGTATAGATTTGCTTGTATACGCACCTGGTTGCCTAGTTAGTCTTTCTGGAGTAGAAATGTTTCTCAATTGTTCGATTCTATCTTGTTCATTTGGGACAATGTGCTTATTCTTTGGAATGATTAGTTAACTATATATCCTGAATGCATGAGCTTTTTTGTTGATTATTGCAGAGGTATTTTTTTGTAACACACCGAAACTAAGTTCTTGCTAAAGGACCGAATCGGGCGACCAGAGAGGGGGGGAGTGAATGGGAGCCGATAAAAATTCTTCCCTAAGGTCGAACTCGGCCTATACCCCGATTGCCACTCCACAAATCCTTGCACACAAAGGAAGCTCCAAACAAGACTCACACAAGCCTAGAAGATCACGAGAGAAGCCTAGGAGCGAAGAGCGGAAGCACCAAAGCAAGAATCAAAGGACTTGATCAATTCTGGAACGCACCTGGCGGACCGTCCGAGATGTCCTGGCGGACCGTCCGCGATGGCTGCGCGGACTGTCCGTCAGGTCTCCGCGGACCGTCCGATAAAACGACCAGAACCACCAGTAGCGCACCCCCGAAATTCGGACTGTCCGTGGTGAGCCCGCGGACCGTCCGCCAGAAACTCGGCCACGCGGACCGTCCGTGAAGCCACCGCGGACTGTCCGCCAAACACTTTGCAGCGAAACCCTGGGAGCCAAATGGATCGAAACGAAAGCGCTCAAGAACACGCGATGAGCACGAAGAACACGGGACGAACCCTAGCCGCGCGGACCGTCCGCCAGGGACCCGCAGACTGTCCGCCAAGCACGAACAGAACAGAAAAATGCTCGAGCTCGGGAGTCAACCCCACCTTTCCATCACCGGATCTCCCAGACAGTTGAAGCTCTTGAGACAAGATTTTGGGGAGAAGAAAAGCGTCACACAAGGATGCTATGCCCCAAAAATCTCGACCTCTAACTCCCTAAATCACCAGAATCGCGGATCACACAAACCACCACCATGAACTCGGCCTCCAACCAAAAATGCACGAATCGAAGGCTCTCCATGGCGTTTGAGGGGTCAAGATCACACACAAAGATGCGCAAGGCATCCACCCATGATCCCCTCAAAGAAATCCGTGAGGAAATGCCCCCAAAATCATGAATCGAGCGAAGAACGAAAACTCCCAAAAATAGACCCGAAAATGGCACGAAAATCACAAGGGACTAGGAGATCATCGGGACGCCGAATGCTTCCATACATCTAGAGGTCAGATTCTGTACAAGAGTCTAGCCTAAGGAATCCAGAGGAAAAAGAAGCAGTTCAGAGAAATCTACCGGGGGAGAAAGCCCTAGGGAGCAAGAGAGAGATGCCATCCACCTCTCCGCTATTTATATGAAGTCCATCGGAGGGAGGTAAATGACCACGCTACCCCTACTGCTTGAAATGAAGATACAACCCCTCAGGGGCATTTTGGTCAAGACTTCATCGGACGGACACGCTTCCACCGCGGCTTTGCTTCACCTCGACGCAAACCCCGCGATCACGCCACGTGCCCTCCGCCTCGAAGCTTCCCGAAGCTCCCGGATCACCGTCTCCGTCGCCTCGGGCCTTCAGGCTTGGTTTTGAGGCCCAAACCAAGAAACTGTCCACTTGATGGTTTTGTGGGTAAACCACCAAACCCCTCGTGCAAGCTTCGGGGGCTTCAACCGCTACCTTGCACCGGCCCATGTTCACGACTTCAGCTCGCCAGTCCTGCACTGCACGGCTCGCACTTGACCCCATCGGCCACCGGGGCCATCGAACCAAGCCTACTTGCCACTCCATCACCCGGAGGTCGCCACGGCTCAGGCCTTTTGCGCTTGTTCTTCACCTGCACCGACACGAGTCAAGCTGCAACTTGTACCTGCACACTTAGCAAAGCATCAATCCACACAACGTTGTCAATCACTCATCACTAAGGAGCGACCCTCCACTGGTCCTCGGACACACCTGGTCCTCAATCTCCCCCTTGATGAGTGCATTGACAACACCCATAGTAACCATGATAGAGAAAAAGAAAAGAAAACAACCACGAACACAAACCTCCCAAGCAAGTGATCCAAAGCCAAAGAACAAGCGAAAATCCGATCACTCGCCAATCGAAGTCTCGGCCCCCTAAGACAAGGGCAACGGCTCGACACAGCCGAGACAAAACAAAGCTCTCAAAGAGCACATCACAAAGCACAAAACTCAAGAAAATTAAAGGAGCTCCCCCTGCACATATGCAACTCCCCCTGAGCAAATGCTACCTCTTCTTCTCAAATTTTTCTCCTCACATGCAACATCTCACAAATGCATACCAATTTTTCACAAAAACTTCCAATGCATGAAAATTCTCCCTAATATCATACAAAACTCTCCCCCTTGTTGATAATGCATGAATCAAGGTATATAATGCTCTTGCCCTTATTTTCATGAAAAATGCATGTCAAAGCATATATACAATCTACCAAGTTTCTCAAATATACAAAGAGCACAACAAAAAGCTACACACGAGACATAGAGCAAGCAAGGTAGACATGGTGTATCTAGCACATTGCCATCAAGAAGGTAGAGACATATAAGCATGTGACATGGCTAAAAGCAGATTTTAAGCAAATTTTCACAAAGAAACTTGCATCTCATGAGCAAGATTCTATCCATACCAATTCGAACATAAAGGCACTAGATCATTCAAAGTTTATGCAAGATCACAAATTCTCATCACAAGATCATTATAAACGCCCACAAGCTACTCAACTCATGTTAAAGCCACCGAGCCATGTGTCTACTTCTTAAAATGAGACTTCTCATGGTAGACAAGCATGCTACGGTTTAGCACCCAAGATATGAATATCAAATCATAAAAACATGATTAGGAGCTCATTTTTCAAGCATAAGGCAATTCACACACCAATTTCATTTTCAAGTTAAAACATGGTACATGAAGTGCCTTTGCGACAAAAAGAAGCTTATGCTCCTCCCCAAGCAAGCAAAAGGGCTAAACATTTACAATGACAAAGGGTCTTTGACCCCAAGCAAAGAGAACATGATCCTCAAGCACAAACTGAGCATGATATAAGCATTTAAGCACAAATTTAGCATAGACAAGCATCTACTCATGAGAGAGGCAGTTTTATCATTTTCACAACCAAAAATGCTATCTCATCATACATATATAGCAAGACCATCAAGAGCATAGCATTTACATCCACAATTTACCAAACATGCACATATCTCATCCATAGCACATCAGTGATCAATGTATATAAGAGAAGCTCATTCCTAGCTCAAGTGATCCAAAGATGGCTATCCTACCAGGTTTTGTACAGAAAGTAAAATGCATGAAGGAAATGCAACAAAATGAACATATGACACATATATACATGAGAAGCTCCAAGACCCAAGCTAGAAAGGAAAGCAAACCCCAAGCTCACCCAAGTGAAAGTGGCTTGATCAAGCGGTTTGGTGAAAATGTCAGCTAGCTGGTCTTGTGTAGGGACATAGGACAAAGATATGTTTTCCTTCTCAACATTGTCCCTCAGGAAGTGGTACCTCACTTCTATGTGTTTTGTTCTGGAGTGGAGGACAGGATTTTTGGCTACGCTTATGGCACTTGTGCTGTCACAGAAAAGTGGAACCTGGGAGCACTCCTCACCAAAGTCACTCATGGTGTAGGTCATCCAAAGCAGCTGGGAACAACAACTAGCAGCAGCTACATACTCAGCCTCGGTGGTGGACTGGGCTACACTCGATTGCTTGCGAGATGACCAAGAGACCAAAGAAGAACCAAGGAACTGACAACACCCAGAAGTACTCTTGTGATCCAAGCGACACCCAGCAAAATCCGCATCAGAAAAACCATGAAGCCTGAGTGTCGAGGAGGCAGAGTACCAAAGACCAAACTCAGGAGTGTAGTTCAAGTACCTGAAAATCCGCTTGACGGCCTGCCGATGTGAAGTCCTTGGTGAAGCCTGAAAATGAGCGCACGGACACACACTGAACTGTATGTCCGGCCTCGTCACCGTCAAGTAGAGGAGGGAGCCGATCATGCTCCGGTACTCCTTCTGGTCCACGGGTTCACCATCCTCGTCCGTATCCAAAGCCGTAGTCGTACTCATCGGTGTAGTCAGCGGCTTGGAGTCGTTCATGCCAAACTTCTTCACCATGTCCCTGGTGTACTTCGCCTGATGCACAAAGGTCCCGTCCTTGCACTGCTTGATCTGGAGACCCAAGAAAAATTGCAGCTCGCCCATCATGGACATCTCAAATTCCCTGCTCATGTCATCTGCAAATCTGGCAACAAGATCATGAGAAGAACCACCAAAGATTATGTCATCCACGTATATCTGAACAATCAAAAGGTCATTCCCATACTTAAGGAGGAAAAGGGTCTTATCAACTGTGCCCATCACAAACCCCTTACTCAGCAGAACACCTCTCAACCTACCATACCAAGCTCTAGGTGCCTGTTTCAACCCATAGAGTGCTCTCTGGAGTTTGTATACACGGTGTGGGTATTTTTCACTCTCAAACCCTGGGGGTTGCCTCACATACACTTCTTCCTCTATCACCCCATTCAAGAAAGCACTCTTGACATCCATTTGGTACAACTTGAACCCTTTAGCCACGGCAAAGGCTAGAAGGATCCTAATTGCCTCCAAACGGGCCACAGGAGCAAATGTCTCCTCATAGTCTATCCCCTCCTTCTGGTTGAAACCCTGCGCCACCAACCTCGACTTGTTTCTCACAACCATCCCATTTTCACCCTCTTTGTTCTTCCACACACACTTGGTTCCTATGGGACGGCAATTTGGCGGTGGATCGACTAATACCCAGACTTGGTTTCTCTCAAAGTTTTCCAACTCCTCATGCATGGAATTCACCCAATTCTCGTCAGACAAAGCGTGTCGAATATCTTTGGGCTCGAAAGAGGCAACAAAAGCAGAGTGAGCGAAATGAGAAGTATTCCTTGACCTCGACCGTGTAGTGCGTTCATGAAGGTCACCAATGATAGTCGTCGGTGGGTGATCAACTTGTACTCGCCGGGGAGCCTCTCGCCTGGACACAACCTCCCCCTCAGCAGCAGCATCCACTCGAACAGCCTCAGTCGTAGTGGGTGTATGGGATGGTCCGTCCTCGATCGTCGTCGTAGTAGTGGAAGTAGCGTGTACACGATCAGCCATGGGAGCACCACCATCATCATCATCCTCGTCTCCATCTCCATCCTTCTCATCCTCAAAGATCCTGGCACCAATCTCCTCGTCACCTGCACACTCAAAAGCAGAAGAGCTACATGGTTGTGTCTCGTCGAAGGTAACCTCGCAAGTCTCCATGATTCGGTTAGTGTCAAGATTGAGCACACGATATGCTCTAGAATGAATCGCATAACCAAGGAAAATCCCATCCAAACATCGAGACTCAAACTTATCCAGCTTGCCCTTCTTCAGAATGAAACACTTGCAGCCAAAAGCTCTAAAATAACTCACCTTGGGTTGTCGGCCATGCATCAGCTCATAAGAGGTCTTCTTCTTAAAGGCACGAAGGAAAATGCGATTTGAGACATAGCAAGCGGTATTGACCGCCTCGGCCCAGAAACGCCTAGGAGTCCTATGCTCATCGAGCATCGTCCTGGCCATCTCACAAAGGGTCCAGTTCTTCCTCTCCACTACGCCATTCTGGCAAGCGACGTATGGAGAAGAGTACTGATGATCAAGACCAAGATCACTGCAAAAGGTATCAAAATGAGAGTTCTTAAATTCTGTGCCATTGTCACTGCGTATAGCTCGAATGGCGTCTCCATGTCTCTCATTCTTCAACCTCAAGATCAAGTCTCGAACAAAACCAAATGTCTCACTCTTATCCTCCAAAAAGAAAACCCAAGAGTACCTCGAAAAATCATCAACAACCACAAGAACATACCACTTTCCACCCGCAGAGCGAACACGAGCTGGCCCAACCAAATCCATGTGCAACAGCTCACAAGGTCGCTCGGTCATGACTGAAGTCAGAGGGGCATGAGAAGCGGCAACCATCTTTCCATGCCGACAAGAAGCACATACCAAATCCTTCTCGAATTTCAACGTAGGCAATCCTCGGACAAGATCAAGACCACTCAAGCGGGAAAGCAACTCAAAGCTCAAGTGTTCCAACCTCCTATGCCATTTCCAAAGCTCGGCCGAAACACCAGCAACAAAGCATCGAGAAGGACCAACAGACTGAGAAAAATCGGCACGAAAGATTTGACCCTCGGGGACGATCGTACAGACAAGATCGCCTTGAGAATCAAGCACACGAGATGCACCCGACTTAAAACGAACCTCAAAACCTTCATCAAGTAATTGAGATACTGACAAGAGGTTAAAACCAAGTGACTTGACCAGGGCCACACTTCTTAAGGTCACCTTGCTACTCACCTTCACCATACCTTTAGCTAGCACTCGTCCTCTCCCATTGTCCCCGAAAGTGATGTACTCCCTCGTACTCACCGGGGTGAGGCTGGAGAACCACCCACGATCTCCGGTCATGTGTCGTGAGCAACCGAAGTCGATCAACCAAAAGTTCTCCAAGCCTCCCACCTGCAATCAAAAACGAGGACAAGAATGAGCAAGCGACTCAACACTAGGGTTAGTACCAAAGGAGTCAAACCAGTGCTGAGCCATTTGCTCAAAAGAAGGGTTAGCAAAATCCATCCTCCCAAAACCTCTAGGCGGAGCCCTCTCACGCCTACCACCGAAGGACCTGTCACGTCTCACTGGAGGAGTACGCGGACCACGAGGAGGAAAATGTGGCCCGTAGTCCATGTAAGACCCAAAACTCCGATCGTGCCTCCCAAACTCGTAACGGTCACGAGAAGGAGCACATCGAGCCAACTCACCACGCCCAAACCCAACACGCCTATCTCTCTGAGGGAACACACCTCCACCTCCACCTCCACGAGTGGGAACTGTCCTCACAAACACATCACCCCTAGGTAGAGGCCCTATACGAGGCTCAGGCACACCACGAGCAAGGTGGTACCTGTCCTTGTTTGCCATCTCCCTAGCAAACCTCTCATCCCTCTTCCTCCTGAAACAGAACTCATCCTTATGCCCATCCCTCCCATAATACTCACAATGGAAGCGGATTGGCACTGGCTTAGGCTGTGGCTTCTCTACAATCTTCTCTCCAGCTTTCTCTCCTGTCTTCCCATCAAAGACACTCCCCTGGGTGCTCACAAACTTGATGGGTTTCTGGTAGTTCTCAGACTTGTGGGGGAAAATTGGTGGATCGGGTGTTGTGTCTAGCTTGTTTCGGAGGCGGTTTGGCTTGGGTGCAAATTTGTTCATCGGTGTGGTATGTGGTGGAATGGGGATCTCTCCGGCTTTCTCTTCTCCCTCACCACTCTTCTCACCACACTTGTCAGCCCCCAACGCCTGACCATCAAACCGCTTGAACTGAGCCAACATCAAACTCAATTGTGGCTCATGCCCAGACAACCAACTCTTCAATTTCCTAAGCTCATCATTTTCATCCTGCAGACGATCAACATAGTGTGCAAGTTCCATGTTTTTCAAAGCATGCATCTCACAAGTTGAACATGATGTAGGAAGAGGAGCTTTCAATGCCGCCTCAAGAGAAACAATTCTAGTGTGAGATTCATCTAGCCTAGCATGCAAAATAGGACATGAAGTACAAGCTCCTAACAAAGCTGGCCTAGACTTCAACTCATCACATTCAATCCTAACCACATCTAGTTCCTCAAGAACAGAGGCATGTTTCTCCTTGAGGGCAGTCAAGTCAGCAAGAAAAACTGAGCAATCACCACAATCAATTTCATCCGACACCACAGGAGTAGATTTCAAAGCAGCTATCTCATTTCAAGCATCCACAAGCAAGGATTCAAGTTTAGCTACCTTGTCCTTAGCCTCACCCAACAAAGACCTAAATTCCCTCTTCTCCTTGTTGGTCTTTCTAAGCACAACATCACGGTTATCGAGCAACTCATTGAGCCTAGCATTCTCCTCTAGCAAGAAATTGGGATCTTGTCGTACCTCTTCCTCGGAGTCGGAGTTCGAGTCCGAGCTGTGCCTCCCACTCTTCTTGGAATGCGCCATGCCGCAAAAGCCTCCTTGTGCGACGAAGCTCAAGCCGGTGATGTTCTTGCCTGTGTGCCGCTTGTCCTTGCGCTTCTCTTGCTCTTCCTCGCTGCTTGAGTCGGAGGAAGGATCACTTGATGTCGAGTCGATGTCGCTCGCTCCGGCCACCATCGCTCGAGCGGTCTTCTTCTTGTGGCCGCCACTCTTCTTGTGCCTTCTCTCGCCCTTGTCCTTGTGCTTGTCCTTGTAATCATTCCGGGAGCGGTGCTTGTTGTAGTCATGCTTGGACTTGCCCTTGTAGTCGTAATTGATCTCCATGGCTTCAGGGCATTCGGCGATGAAGTGCCCGTGCTTCCCGCACCGATAGCACATCCCCGAGTTCCGCCTTGCATTCTTGCGGTTCTCGTACATCCGCCCAAACCTCTTGCTCAACAAGGCGAGATCATCCTCGCTCAGCACCTCAAAGTCCTCATCTGGCAAGGGCACAAGACAAGACAAAGAGAAGCCAATAGAGTTAGGGTTAGTCCTCGATCCCGAGACAAGAGCCAAACTATGAGGATCAGTGGGGCTCTCGCTCTTGGCTCTCAAGCCACGATCCACCTCAGAAGACCTGAGCTTGGAAAACAGCTCATCCAACATCATTGTATCATACGCGCTTGACTCCTCAATGGCCTCGATCTTGGCTTCCCACACAGACCTATCCAGGGCATGCAAAAGCTTGATAGCTTGATCATGATCCGTGTATGGGAGCACTGTCACATTGGCCCTCATGTTGTTGACTATGCAAGTGAAGAGCTGAAACATAGCATCGGTCGACTCACCGGGGAGATGAGTGAAGTTCTCGTGCTCTCTCCGGTAAGTGGTAAACATATGGGCTTGCACTTGGGCATTGCTAACATGAGCATTCTTCAACTTGAGTCAAATCTTTCCGGCCACATCCTCTCCGTACACTCGATCAAACTCCGAGGCACAGAGAGCACAGAACAAGTAATCCACGGCCGTGCTGTTGGCCTCAAACATGTCCCGCGATCCTGGAAGCAGAAAACTCTCTGGGATGACATAATGAGAATTCTAAGTGACCTCCCAGATGAGAGTTCCCTTCCCTCGCAAAAACGCGCCCATGCGCCTCTCCCACATCGGGTAATTCTTGCCATCAAAGTGCGGAGGACCCGACCCCTTGCCGTAATTGCCCATCTTTGGATCTTAGACTGGTTAGAATCAAGAAGATTCGTAACCGGCTCTGATACCAATTGAAGGACAGAATCGGGCGACCAGAGAGGGGGGGAGTGAATGGGAGCCGATAAAAATTCTTCCCTAAGGTCGAACTCGGCCTATACCCCGATTGCTACTCCACAAATCCTTGCACACAAAGGAAGCTCTAAACAAGACTCACACAAGCCTAGAAGATCACGAGAGAAGCCTAGGAGCAAAGAGCGGAAGCACCAAAGCAAGAATCAAAGAACTTGATCAATTCTGGAACGCACCTGGCGGACCGTCCGAGATGTCCTGGCGGACCATCCGCGATGGCTGCGCGGACTGTCCATCAGGTCTCCGCGGACCGTCCGATAAAACGACCAGAACCTCCAGTAGCGCACCCCCGAAATTCGGACTGTCCGTGGTGAGCCCGCGGACCGTCCGCCAGAAACTCGGCCACGCGGACCGTCCGTGAAGCCACCGCGGACTATCTGCCAAACACTTTGCAGCGAAACCCTGGGAGCCAAACGGATCGAAATGAAAGCACTCAAGAACACGTGATGAACACGAAGAACACGGGACGAACCCTAGCCACGCAGACCGTCCGCCAGGGATCCGCGGACTGTCCGCCAAGCACGAACAGAACAGAAAAATGCTCGAGCTCGGGAGTCAACCCCACCTTTCCATCACCGGATCTCCCAAATGGTTGAAGCTCTTGAGACAAGATTTTGGGGAGAAGAAAAGCGTCACACAAGGATGCTATGCCCCAAAAATCTCGACCTCTAACTCCCTAAATCACCGGAATCGCGGATCACACGAACCACCACCATGAACTCAGGCTCCAACCAAAAATGCACGAATCGAAGGCTCTCCACGGCGTTTGAGGGGTCAAGATCACACACAAAGATGTGCAAGGCATCCACCCATGATCCCCTCAAAGAAATCCGTGAGGAAACGCCCCCAAAATCACGAATCGAGCGAAGAACGAAAACTCTCAAAAATAGACCCAAAAATGACACGAAAATCACAAGGGACTAGGAGATCATCGGGACGCCGAATGCTTCCATACATCCAGAGGTCAGATTCTGTAGAAGAGTCTAGCTTAAGGAATCCAGAGGGAAAAGAAGCAGTTTAGAGAAATCTACCGGGGGAGAAAGCCCTAGGGAGCAAGAGAGAGAGATGACATCCACCTCTCCGCTATTTATATGAAGTCCATCGGAGGGAGGTAAATGACCACGCTACCCCTACTGCTTGAAATGAAGATACAACCCCTCAAGGGCATTTTGGTCAAGACTTCATCGGACGGACACGCTTCCACCGCGGCTTCGCTTCACCTCAACACAAACCCCGCGATCACGCCACGTGCCCTCCGCCTCGAAGCTTCCCGAAGCTCCCGGATCACCATCTCCGTCGCTTCGGGCCTCCGGGCTTGGTTTTGAGGCCCAAACCAAGAAACCGTCCACCTGATGGTTTTGTGGGCAAACCACCAAACCCCGCGTGCAAGCTTCGGGCTTCAACCGCTACCTTGCACCGGCCCATGTTCACGACTTCAGCCCGCCAGTCCTGCACCGCACGGCTCGCACTTGACCCCATCGGCCACCGGGTCCATCGAACCAAGCCTACTTGCCACTCCATCACCCGGAGGCCGCCACGGCTCAGGCCTTTCGCGCTTGTTCTTCACCTGCACCGACACAAGTCAAGCCGCAACCTGTACCTGCACACTTAGCAAAGCATTAGTCCACACAACGTTGTCAATCACTCATCACTAAGGAGCGACCCTCCACTGGTCCTCGGACACACCTGGTCCTCACTTGCAATATGGATACATTGCTTATTACTAGATTCAAGCTCGTGCTATAAACACTGATATTACATTTGGCTTCTTAATTTCAAAAAATCTAGGAGAATTTGAACTGAACAAAGAGGAGCTCGTAGTGAGAAGTCCTTGTATGCTAAGACCTAATGGTCTGTTTTCTATGGTTTTAACTGTAATGTTGGATGAAAACTTGGACATGATCTTTTGTATTGATGTGATGCCTTTATGTTCACTTCAGTTTGTTGTATGTGAAATGGATTGATTTAATGGGCTGTATGTGAAATGAGCTGAAATGAAAAGGATTGATTTAATGTACTGTATGTGAAATGGGCCGAAATGAGAATGAAGTGATTTAAATAAAATTCCACGTGCAAAAAAATAAATCAAAATTCACATTAGCATGCCATGTCATCATACTCATCACTGTGCACGTCGTCGCCTATCATCCATGTCAGCAGTCATGTCATCACCATGTTAGCAGTCACGTCACATCCAAGTCAGCAGACACGTTGCATCCAAGTCAGCAGCCACAACACATCCATGTCAGCAGCAATCTGTGACAATTTATTTTGTCACGGATAGTGGGTTATGGGTTGGGCTACATGAGCTTTGGGCTACTCCGTGACAGTCAAGATACGTCACAGATTGTGACGTTTTTTAAGAAATATCGACCGATTTAATCAATGGCGCCCATTCCACTACGAAAATTTAAATCTTCGCGGACACTGATTTGCGACGAATTTTCAATGATCCGCGACAGAATGATTGCGCCATGGACTAAATAGTTTCTTGTAGTGATACCATGTATCGGAATTAATAAGTGGCTTAAAATTCAAGGCATTTATTAAAATATGATAGAGTTGATTAAACAACACTCATTTTCAGGAACCGATGGGTGCTGCTAGCAACTTACTTGCTGCTTCCTTTTGTCGACTTGCTGAATTATCAAGTTGTGGACAGCAAGCTCGTACAAGGTGCACTTGGTCTCTCTTGGCTCCAAAATTATACGTTCTGTGCAACAAAATTAATGAGTGGTGTAACCAAACAATAAATATGCTTAGTTTTTAATTTGAGTCTTTTGTAGACTCTGATGGCTTTTATGGACATGCTAACCTATGTTAGGGCATGTACAGCCCGTCTATATGAACCCGTCGGTAAGTCTGTTTTGCAAAACAAACCCCACCTGTTCCTACCGACGGCCCACGCGTCGCCTCCGGAGGCGACGCCTCTGTCCCATTCCCAGAGGCAGAACCGACGTGAGAAGACGCGCTGTAGAACGCGTTGTATCCCATTGTCGCAGGACGCGGGATCCAGCGCGCCTCCACACTCCCCCGCCAAATCTTTCCCTCCCGCGCGCTACTCCTTTCCCTGCCGAGCGTGCCAGAATCCTCCTGTGCCGCATCTCTCTTCTCGCTGCCTCGAGACGGAAGATCTGGCGGCGCCCTGAGGCCGGCCGCGCCGCTGCTCCTCGGCGGAGGAGCGCACCCACCCGCGTGCTCGCTCCCCGACAGGCAGGAGGTCGATTCCAAGGGTAGCGGAGAGCCCCGTCCATGCCTCCGACGGGGGAGCTCACCACCAGCCTCGTGTCGACCTAGGGAGAAGGGCTCTAGCACGGGAGGGAGGAGCCGAATCCGGAGCCCGCAACCCACCTCCGCGTCGTGCCGGCTGTAGCTGCTCCGTGCTCCGCCTCGTCCCGGTGCGGGGAGGCGGCGTTGTGGCTTGGGCGGCAGGATTTGCCGCCGGGGGAGAGAGATGCTGCCTTCTGTGTCGCTAGCTTCAGGGGCGGTGGTCGGGCCCCAGCTGCAACGCGGTGCACATCCTGGCAGAGGGGGTGGCCGGAGGGAGGGCCACTACTAGGGAAAGCGGCTTCTGTACCGGGTGGCAACCCACATTAGTACCGGGTGGCCACCCGGTACAGCTAAGGTGGTACTAATGTGGGCAGCCACATTAGTGCCGGGTCGTGTGACCCGGTACTAATGTGGTTTCTCCCGTCGCCGTCCGTCACCCTCCCCCTCTGTCATTGTCCGTTTTCTTTTTTATTTCTTTCTTTTCTTTTTTATTTCTTTCTTTTCTTTTTTATTTCTTTCTTAATCAACAATCATCAAGCAATCATAATCACATTCTCAAAATAATATGAACGCATCTCACAATCATACATTCTCACAAGCACAATCTCACAAAAATCACATCATAAACATACTCACAACAACCACAGATTCACATGAACAAGAATCACATGAAGAAGAAAAATTTCCAAGACAAGAACAAGATCCAGACTCCACCGCCTCCTCCCATCTCCGATCCAGACCGCCCCACCCCTGCCTGGCCGCCGGACGCCAGGAGGCCGGCGCGCCCCCGCCTGGCTGGGAGCCGCCGCGCCCCCGAGCCGGCCGCCGCACGGCGGGAGGCCGGCGCGCCCCCGCCTGGCCGGGAGCCGCCGTGCCCCCGAGCCGGCCGCCGCACGGTGGGAGGCCGGCGTGCCCGCGCCTGGCCTGGAGCCGACCGCCGCGACCCCACCTCCGCCTGTGCCCCCTCCTGGCCGCCGGATGCCAGGAGGCCGATGCGCCCCCGCCTGGCTAGGAGCCTCCGCGCCCCCGAGCCGGCCGCCGCACGGCGGGAGGCCGGCGCGCCCCCGCCTGGCCGGGAGCCTCCGCGCCCCCGAGCCGGCCGCCGCACGCTGGAAGGCCGGCGCGCCCTCGCCTGGCCGGCCGCCGGCCGCCGCAACCCCACCTCCGCCTGCGCTCCGCCTTGGGAGAGAAAAGAGAGATGTGAGGAAGAAGAAGATAAGAATGAGAGATGTGTGGTGGGAAGGTGAGAGTGAGAAATAAAATAAAGGGGAGGGAGCCGGTGGGTGGGGATGAGGGGCGACGGAAATTTTTCTAAGTGTCGCACTGCTGGCCGGTGGGAGGGAGTCACCAGTCGGTACCGGGCCATGTTTGTGCCCGGTACTAATGTGGGCACATTATTACCAGGCTGTGTCTAGCCCCGGTACTAATGTGGCTGACCCACATTAGTACCGGGGCTTGACACAGCCCGGTACTAATGCGCCCACATTAGTATCGGGGCTAGACACAGCCCGGTACTAATGTGCCCACATTAGTACCGGGTCTAGCCGTGACCCGGTACTAATGTGTGTCGTGAGGAGTGCGTCGGGGTCATTCCTTCCCAACCGGTACAGATGTGGACATCAGTACCGAGGGGCAAAATACCCGGTACTGATGTCCAGGACGGAAGGTTGGTTTTCTAGTAGTGGCGGCCTTCACGCCCGCCTGGAGGAGTTGGCCGGAGTGGAGGGAGGAGGGAGAAGCTAGACAAAGCTGGATCACTAACGGATGGAGAGGGAGCAAGATTGGAGTAGGAGGTCGCACGCCCTCGCACCGCCGCCCACGTGCCCCTCCGGCGGAGGTCCAGGGCGGAGGGAACAAGCTGTTGTGCTGTGGCTTGCAGGGGAAAGGAGATGTGCCTCACGCAGGAGATGTGGTGGGAGTAGGCGTGGAGCATGTGGACATGCGTTTACCACGTAGTGTCTAGAATCTTCACCCCGCATCACACGGTTATAGATTTTGAAGAAAAAAAATAAAAGGGGAAAATGAGAGAGGGAAAAAAGTATGGAAGAAAAGAAATATAGTAAGAAAAGAAGAAAAATATATTGTACAAATGAGAACTCTAATCAAGGTTTGCATGTAGAAATTTGGATAACCAAATTTTGATGTGAAAGGTGAATGTGAATAGTAAATGTGAATCAAAATGCCACACAACAGTACACGCAAATGCATTTGTAGTTGATCTTAAGCTCCATGCAATGCATTAAACAGCTTACAGACCGCCTTACTGTCTATGGGCTGTATGAGTTGTCTGCACATCTGGCTATATACGCAGTTCGAGGTTCTGCAGACGAGGTGTTGTCTAAGGGTTGTACATGCCCAAGCTTTTGTTGATCTGTTATGATCTGAGGTTAACTGATAATATGAACTTGTACTATGTACACTTTGTTTTGCTACATGCATCTCACTGCTTTATTATCATGATTTATGAACATATGTTGCTCGATGGCCAGACCATTTCTAGTCTACCCATCTCTGACTGACTGATCTTTCTTGAGTTTTAGTGTGAGTGCAGGTGCTTCTAGTCTACCCATCTCTGACCGTGACTGATGTTTCTAGAGTTTTGGTGTGCAGGTGCACTTGATAGTGGAGCTGAATCCTGTAGCTGCAACTCTGGATGTTGCATCCAGTGAGTGTTGCTTTGCCTTCTCCACCACTGTTTATTGGATTCTGTCTGCCTGGTTAGCCTGTCACTTGTTCCTGTAAGATATTACTGTGTTGGAAATTTCAAATTTGAGTTACTATGGATTTCATTGACTTTGCTTAGACAGCTTGTACTGAGCACTATTAATGCCATTTTATTGTCGTATTTTTCATGGTTATGCATGTATTTTTTTCATCAAAAGTAACTTTTTCATGTAAAATTGATATTACACAAACCCATACGTTCAAATTTGATACTACTTAAAGCTATTACTTGATGTTATAATTTGATAGTAGTATTTTTATTGCAAATATGGCTAACTGAAATTATTTTGACATTTTGAGAATGTGCTTTTCAGGTTGAGGACATATACAAGGAACAAATATGATCTTTTATCTCCATATTTTATATTCTTTTAAGTTTAACCTGTAATGCTAGATGTGTATCGCTGGCTGTTGGATGCGATTTGTTGAATTTGATTGCCTTGAAATCTGATTCAAAAACTTGTACAAAATTATGAAGAAGTTATTATGGCCTTTTTTGCTAACTTTATGTTGGATTTATAATTCTGAAATGAGCTTTATGGGCTGGAATGGTAATCTGATCCGGGCTGTGGTGGGCCATAATTCTTTTGGGCTGGGTATGTCATGTTCCACGTAGGCTGCCACATCATCACCCACATAGGATGCCACATCATCATCCACGAAGGCTGCCACATCATCATCCACATTGTAAGCATCAAGGCCCCACTGCACCTTTGGTAAGGGTGTGTTTCGGTGATAAATGACAACCATATACTTGTGACTAACCTTTGTTTTGTAGCGGATTTATCTTTGGGTTATTGTCATAAGTAATTAATGAAAAGAGACCCCTCAATTTGAATTAATGGATGATCAATGGACAAATGCTACAAGGCTAAGGACATTTCTAGTTCCGAGTGTCACAAGGAGATGAAGGACACTTGGATTTGCTAGTTTGTAGTGTTTGACCGTACTATTAAGAGGGGTTCACACTTGAGTAGCTTGACCATGCCAAATGCTATGCCATAATTATGCACTCTCAAGTTCCTTGGTCACTAAATAGCTCAAGACACTCATGGAAACACTTTGGAAGCAAAAGACTTGAAGAAAAACTCAAAGGAGATTGAATTGGATGAGTTGAATCTGAAAAGGGCACGCCAGATCATCCGACGCTATCTCATTTAGTTGCACCGGATGAATATTGTGAAGGACTCAGCAGAATTCAATAGCACCGGATGAACCGACGCTATATCAATAGAGGCAGCGGTTCATCCGATGACCTAGGGTTTGGTAACAGTGACAATTCAAGTCTATGCCTTCAGCATCGAATGAAGCAACGGTCGAGGCAGCGGTTCATCCGGCGCATGCATATATTTCATACAGAGATGCACTGAGTGAACCTGCTTCAGCACTGGATGAACCGACGCAAATGGACACCATCAGCGGTTCATCTGGCGGTCCTGTTTATTCTACGCAGAGACGTTTTGAGTGAAGAGCCTTCAGCACCAGATAAACCGACGCTACAACTGAGTGAGCGTCGGATGAAGTGGTACAGCATCCAGGTTCAACGGCTATAATTCGAGACATGGTGGGACCGGATGAACCGACGCTGTCGGAGGGGGAACCGTCGGATCATCCGACGGTACTACTTTTCAGAGGACTTTTGTAACGGCTAGCCTCCCTTGCTAGACCTATAAATTAGACCCCCCTGCGTCTCTTGAGCTGCGTTTGCCACTCTGAAATACTACAGCAGCCAAGGAGAAGGAGAGTCAGTGATTTGGTCATTTGGACTTCATCTTCCTAGCCAAGAGGGATTCTTTCTTGGTAATCAAGAGTTTCAAGGTTCTTTCATTGGCATAGCTGAGTGCATTGGTCAAGTGAAAGGTTGTGAGCTTGTTACTCTTGGAGTTTGACGGCTCCTAGATGGTCTTGGTGATTTGGGGTTCTTGGTGAGCTCTTGGAGATTGTGGGAGCCCCGGGAAGTTCTTGGTGTAAATGGATTGAGACCCACCATTCCGGAGATGGAGAACGGGTACTCTTAGTGAGCACTCAAGTCTAAGTGGCTTGAGGGGGAGCAAAACTCTTAGTGAGTGCCCCAACGTGGAATAGGGACAAGCGTCAACTTCTCGATACCACGGGAAAAAATTCGGTTGTCTCGTGTCTTCCCCTTCTACCTTCTTGCACTTAATTCCGCATTTACTTTCAGCTCTTAAGTTCGTTTGCACTTGTTTCCCCTAGTTTGCTTTGTTTGTTGCATATCTTGACTAGGGTGCTTTTCACTTGTTAGTGTGACTATTGCTAAGGAACTTGATTGCTAGTGTGCTTAGTTGGTAGGAAGAAACCTTTTTAGATGGGCAACACTAGAGATCTAGGATCTGGTTGTTACTTGTTCTAGAAATTGAAAAGAAGGCCCATATTCAACCCCCCTTCTATAGGCTATCGATCCTACAAGTGGTATCAGAGCCTAGGCTCTCTTTTTGGTGGCTTAACCACCTAGAGAGATGGGCAAAGGGAGTGGAAATAGCCCTCCCAAGTTGGCGGTGAAACGGTTCACTTTTTGAGCACATAGAATGGCTAGCTTTCTTCAAGCACAACACCATGATGCATGGACCACTACCATGTATCCCATGCCTAATGAACCCACCGAGAGTGAACTCAAGTGGAACTATTGTGCTAGAAACTTTATCTTTGAGACACTTGAGGAGGATTTGTTTGATAGGGTGTTTGCCTTGGATACCGCTCATGAGGTTTGGATGGAGCTCAAAACTATCTATGTGGGCAACAAGAAAATCTGTGAGGAGAAGTATGAGTTGCTTAAGGTTGAGCTCAATGAGTTTACAATGAAGGATGATGAATGTGTAGAGGAAATGTACTCTAGGATGGGTGTTCTTATTCAAAATATCAATGCTCTCGATGTTGCTAACGTGTCCGAGCAGGAAATCATTCGAAAAAATCCTTCAAACGCTTCCCAAGCCCAAGTACAACATCGTGAAGGCACTCATCTTTGAGAAGGACTTTGAAACTCTCACCATCACCGAAGTTGTGAACAAGATTTGGTCTCATGAGATATTCTTGATGGGTAAATGGAGTCATCTTCCTCCACATCAAGCTCCAAGAAAGATCTCGCACTCAAGGCTAGTGACAAGACCAAGCCCAAGTCAAAGTCAAAAGCAAAACCTCCTCCCTCTTCAAGTGAAAGTGAAGACAAGAGTGACTCAAGTGATGAAGATGATGGTGAACTTGCTTTCCTCATGAGGAGGACTACCAAATTGCTCTCCAAGATTGGCAAGAAAGGCTACAACTATGATCCTAAGAAGAACAAGTTTCGCTCATCAAGAAGAAGTGGTGAAGGTGGCAAGAGGAAGTGCTACAATTGCCAAAGCTATGATCATCTATCATATGATTGTCCCAAGCCCGACAAGCGAGCTACAAGCTCAAGCAAGAAGAACAACAATAATGATGATGATGAGAAGGATGACAAGCACTCCAAGAAGGACTCATACAAGAAGAAGTCGTCTAGCAAGCCCTACAACAAGAAGAAGAGTGGTCATCGTTCTCTCTTGGCAAATGAGTGGATCACGGATGGTGAAACTTCAAGTGAATCAAGTGATGGTGAAGATGAGAAAAACAAGAAGTTTGCCGATCTTGTGATCATGGATGATGAAGAACCTCCCCTTCCTCCACCACCGATGTGCTTCATGGCTAAACACTCCAAGGTGAGTGATAGTGAAGATAGTGACTCATCGGATAGTGATAATGAACTTTCACCCCAAGCTCTTAAGGGACTTCTAGATCAATACACCGACATGATCAAGAAACAAAAGAGTAAGCTCAAGGCTCTTGAAGAGACCCATGAGAAACTTAAACTATCAAATGATGAGTTGCTTATGAAACACAATGACCTTAGCAAAGAGCATGATGCTTTGGTAGTGTCTCACAAGTCACTTAGAGATGACCATGACAAGTTGCTTGATAAGCACAATGAGCTAATCATCAAACATGATGATATAACCGTGCTTAACAAGTCTCTTGAGTCAAATCAAAAGATGCTTAAGAAAGATCATGTGGTCTTAGAGATGAAGTATCAAGAGATTGAGCTTGCTTATGAGTCTATTTGTGCTTGTGGGTAAGAAATTGCTAGAGACATCACTAAGACAAATGCTTCTACTTCTTGTGATGATTTGATTGAAGAACCTAAGATCTTGCCTAATGATGAGAATGTTGCCTCCTCTTCCAAGACTAACCATGATAGGGTGAAAGGACTTGAAGAGGAAGTAAGAAGCCTAAGATCTTGTGTGAAGAAAATGGTCAAGGGTGAAGCATTGCATAAGGAGATCCTCTATCACAATGCAAGAGATTATGGCACTAGGGGACTTGGCTCCTTCCCTCAACCCATCAAAGAGACGCTCAAGTCAAAAGAATTATATGGGTGCTTTGTGAAGGAAGTTGGGTCTTATTGCCAACATTGCCAAATCACCGGTCATCACACAAGGGAGTGTCCTTTACCTTCACGTCCTTTGCCTAAATTACCTTGCAACTATCATTCCATGTTCAACAATAACCATTTCTTGTTGTTGAAGAATAGCAAGGGCAAAGTGGCAGCAAGGTTCATAGGGACCAAGGCTAAAGTGAATCAACCTAGGCAAATTTGGGTTCCCAAAGCTTTAGTAACTCATGTGATCGGGCCCAAACTTGCTTGGGTTCCTAAATCTTCAACTTGATCTCTTTGTGTGTAGGTGAACTACAAGGCCGGAGGAAGTCATTGGGTCCTTGATAGTGGATGTACTCAACACATGACCGGCCAAAGTAAAATGTTCACCTCTCTAGTGGATGATGCAGGGAATCATGAGCAAGTCACCTTTGGTGATAATTCTAAAGGAAGAGTTTTCGGTTTGGGTGACATAACCATTGCAAAAGATCTTTCTCTTTCCAATGTTTTGTTTGTAGACTCTTGTAGTTATAACTTGCTTTCCATTGCACAATTTTGTGATCTTGGCTTATCTTGCTTGTTTGATGATGAGGGAGTGATCATCACTAACAAGAAATCTAATGAAGTTGTGTTCAAAGGTTTTCGCCATGGGAACATCTATCTTGTGGACTTCTCCTCTCATGAAGCAAACTTGACTACTTGTCTTTTCACTAAGACATCCAAGGGTTGGCTATGGCATCGCCGTATTGCACATATTGGCATGAGTCAACTCAAGAAGGCTTTCAAAAGAGGTTTAGTTCTTGGTGTGAAGGATGTCACATTTGAGAAGGACAAGTTATGTGGAGCGTGTCAAGCCGGCAAGCAAGTAGCAAGTCACCATTCTATGAAGGCTTATGTATCTACCTCAAGACCTTTGGAAATCATGCACATGGACCTCTTCAGCCCTACTACATACAAGAGTCTTGGGGGTAATCTCTATTGTCTTGTCATTGTTGATGATTACTCATGCTACACTTGGACATTCTTTATGGAGGACAAGAGCAAGACATTCGGGATCTTCAAGAACTTTGGTAAAAGGACTCAAAATGAATTTGAGTCATCTATTGTGAAGATCCGTAGTGACAATGGATCGGAATTTCGGAACACCAATGTGGAAGAGTATTGTGATGAGCTAGGCATCAAGCACGAATTCTCTTCAACCTACACACCACAACAAAATGGTGTGGTAGAAAGGAAGAACAAGACTCTCATCACATTGGCTAGAGCTATGTTGGATGACTATGACATCTCTCAAAGATTTTGGGCGGAAGCTATCAACACAGCGTGTCATGCTTCAAATAGGGTGTATCTCCATCGACTACTCATGAAGACACCCTATGAGCTTCTCATTGGGAGGAAGCCCAACATCTCCTACTTTCGAGTCTTTGGGTGTAAGTGTTTCATTTACAAGAAGAGGAAGCACCTAGGGAAGTTTGGGAGTAGGGTAGATGAGGGCATGTTTCTTGGTTATGCATCAAACTCCAAGGCATATAGAGTATTCAACAACACTACGCGTGCCGTTGAAGAAACATGTGACGTGGAGTTTGATGAATCTAATGGCTCCCAAGGAGATGGCTATTGTTGTGATGATGTAGGAAAAGAACCTCTACGAGATGCAATGAAGAAGATGGCTATTGGGGACATCAAGCCCAAACAGGATGATAATGCACCTTCTACTTCCCACAACCATGAAGACTCATCCTCTTCCAATGATGACAATGATGATCATCAAAGAAGAACAAGACAAGAAAGCCCATCTTTCTCAAATGGACCACCTCCTACATCACAAGACACCCAAGATCAAGGAGAAGAAGAACCGGAAGTAGTGCAACCTCAAGACGATCCAACCACACTTGAAAGGCGTACAAGGACTTCATCAAACCACCCCATCGATCTTGTCTTGGGTGATCCAAAGGGTGGTACACGTACTCGCCGCAAACAATATGCTTCGTTTTGCAAACATCATGTGTTTGTTTCTTTTGTAGAACCCACTACTATAGAGGAAGCTCTTGAGGACCTGGATTGGATCTTGGCTATGCAAGAAGAGCTCAACAACTTCACAAGAAATGAAGTTTGGGTCCTAGTAGAGCGCCCCAAGAACAAGAACGTGATTAGCACTAAGTGGGTCTACCGAAACAAGCAAGATGAACATGGAGTCGTGGTGAAGAACAAGACAAGGCTTGTCGCCAAGGGCTACTCGCAAGTGGAAGGCTTGGACTATGGGGAGACCTTCGCTCCGGTTGCACGTCTTGAAGCGATCCGCATCCTTCTTGCTTATGCCTCTTGTCATAAAATGAAATTGTTCCAAATGGATGTCAAGAGTGCCTTCTTAAATGGCTTCATCAATGAAGAAGTCTATGTTGAGCAACCTCCCGGTTTTGAAGATACCACACGTACTAACCATGTCTATAGGTTGATCAAGGCTTTATATGGACTCAAGCAAGCTCCTAGGGCATGGTATGAGAGGCTCCGGGACTTTCTCATCAAGGAAGGCTTCAAGATTGGAAGAGTGGACAATACTCTATTCACCAAGATCATCAACAGAGAGCTCTTCATATGTCAAATCTATGTTGATGATATCATCTTTGGCCCTACCAATCTTAAAGTGTGCAAGGACTTTAGTGATCTCATGGCTAAGGAATTCGAGATGTCTATGATTGGGGAGCTCAACTTCTTCCTTGGATTTCAAATCAAGCAATTGAAGGAAGGAATCTTCATCCATCAAGAAAAATACACCAATGATATTCTCAAGAAGTTCAAGATGGATGATTGCAAACCAATCAAGACACCAATGCCTACCAATGGACATCTCGACTTAGATGAGGGAGGTAAACCGGTTGACCAAAAGCTTTACCGTTCTATGATCGGCTCCCTTCTTTATCTTACCGCATCTAGGCCCGATATCATGTTTAGTGTTTGCATGTGTGCTCGGTTTCAAGCCAACCCTAAAGAATCTCACCTAAGTGCTTTGAAAAGGATCCTTAGATACTTAAAATACACACCTAGCATTGGCTTGTGGTACCCCCATGGTGCTTGTTTTGAGCTCTTGGGTTATTCGGATTCGGATTTTGCCGGATGTCGAGTAGACCGTAAGAGTACTTCAGGTGGGTGCCATTTGCTAGGTCGATCTTTGGTTGCTTGGTCCTCTAAGAAGCAAAACTCCGTGGCCTTATCCACTGCAGAGGCGGAATACATTTCCGTCGGGTCTTGTTGTGCTCAAATCCTCTATATGAAGCAAAGCCTGTTGGATTATGGTGTGGTTCTAGATAGGGTTCCCCTCCTTTGTGATAATGAAAGTGCCGTAAAAATTGCTAACAACCCGGTTCAACACTCGCGCACCAAGCACATTGATATCCGCCATCACTTCTTGCGAGACCATGTGGCTAAAGGAGATATTCTCCTTTGTGGTGTTCGCTCCGAGGAGCAATTGGCGGATATATTCACTAAGCCTCTTGATGAAAAAACCTTTTGTAGGCTAAGGAGTGAATTAAATGTGCTTGATGCGTCTAACATCATGTGATGCTTGTCATATAGTTTGCATTTGCATATGTACATGGTGTAGGGGCTTGTCTAACCTCGTTAAGATAGTGGTGAGTATGGGTCTTGCTTGAGCTGGTGGTTCCAAAGTTTCGCTCAAGGCATGTTGAAAGGCTCACCATGAGTAAGCTTAACAAAGGTTCAAACTTGGCAAGATAGTTTATCTTTCCGCTTTGCATCTTTTCTTGTCATATAGTATGCATCCATGTTTATTTTCATGCACTTGTTCTTGCATAGCATTGCGTGAGAGGTGTCACAAAGGAAAATCACACTATGAGAAAGTTGCTTAGCGATCAATGCAAATCAACATCTCAAAAAGTGTGCTAAGACAAATGATGGTGCTTAATGCCTATTGAGTTATGTCCTAACGAGCTTAAAGTTTCTATCTCTAAGTTCAAAGGCAATGACTCATACATTCCCTTTTTGGATCTTATTCGCCTATTTTTCTAAATTTATAAGGTCTATCCCTTGAAGGGAATCTATGGTTTATATACCTCTATTTTGCAAAGGAGTGCTTGAGGGGTGAGGCTGTCACTCAGGATTGATCCAAAAATGTGCTTGTGTTGGCTTGTGTGTGGCATTTGTCGGATCAAAAACGAGCTTTAGTTCAACATTCTGTTTTTATCATCACCGGATAAACCGCTGCTATATAGGTTCCAGCGTCGGTTCATCCGGTGGCCGGGTCAGTTTGAATTTTGCCTCACGCGCCTCTGTTAGCTATCGTCAGATGAACCGACGCTCACCTATGTGGTTGCAGCGGTTCATCCGGTGCTACTGAAATCTGAGGCAATTTTAGACCCGCGTGACATTCATCCGACGCATCTAAAAACAAGGCCATCGGATCATCCGGTGATGTATTTCACAGTTTTACCCATATCGTCCGACGCATGCACCGACGCTGCATGTTTTCTACCGTCGGTTCATCCGGCGCTTCTCTGCAGCGTGGCCCCACATGTCATAACCGCTCTTCTTCGTTTGGATCTCATATCCGTTCCAACCGGCCACGCCCGTACGTCGTCGTTCCGTCCGCCGCCGGCCACCGCAGCCCCGCGCCGCCGCACATTGAAAGGACCTTGTGATGCCTAGAGGGGGGGTGAATAGGATCACTTCAAATTTCTGAAACAAATGCAGCGGTTAAAACAGCTGTCGGTACTACCGACGCTGTGCCGGAACTACCGAGGGGGCTTGGTACTTCCGGTACAGGGTCGGTACTACCGACAGGACAGAGTTCTCTAAAATGAAATTTGAAATGCGAGACAATTCTAGCAATTCTACTTGAAACAAGAGTTTAGTTTAGAAGCTAAGAACCACCTGCAACCAAAGATATGAGTTGGAATACAACCAAGAGATAGATTGGGCACAAACAAGTTCTAGGGTTAGAGAGAAGCAAAGAACTCAAGCAAGCAAAGGAGACACAAGATTTAATCCGAAGTTCACTCCCACAAAGGAAGCTACGTCTCCGTTGAGGATCCCACAAAGGGAGGGCTATCACCAAGAGCCTCTTTGCCTCACCCAATCCCCACAAAGGAAAATTGGTGCTCACTAAGAATTCTCCACCAAGGAGAGGGTAATACAAACGATCCCGGGTGCTCCACACCAAGAGGGCACTCAACGGGAGACGTCTAACCGTCTAGAAGCAAGCTTCAAGAGTAACAAACACGAATCGATGCCCGGAGATGCTTCAAGTGCTCTTGAGATGAGGGAATTCGAAGGGGCTCTCAAAGCTTCACTATCTCTCACTAGGAATCACTCCTCCTACCAAACCCTAGCTCAAAGGAATCAAGTCTTGGCTCTAGGAGAGAGGGGAGAAGTGGAGTGAATGCTCAAGTGAGTGTTTGTCCCGTGGTTGGTCAGTAATGAGTGAAGAAGAAGAAGGGGGTATATATACCAAGCCCTGAAAACTAGCCATTAATGTGCACTCACGGCACTTATCGGTACTTCCGACACAGGTTCGGAACTACCGATGGGTGCCGAAAAACCCAACAGTGAAGCCATATCGGTATTACCGACCCGGGGTCGGTACTACCGAGGCCCTGGCTAAAACTCACCAGTGAAGCCATATCGGTACTACCGACCCAGGGCCGGTACTACCGACAAAGGCTGAGAGTTGAGAAAAAGGAGAGCAAATGTGTACGTGTCGACTCGGGTTTCTTCTCACTCACTTAGGTCACCTCTTTAAGCACTTTTAGCATCTCTTGGCGGTCAATTCGCATCCCCCTTTATAGTATGGTGTTTCCTAGACTCAAATTCAAAATCAAAATTAAATTAAGCCTTGACTTGAGTTGAAAACGCCGAATTGGAGTTGGGGGCCTTCTTTTGGTCAAAACCATGATTTTCAATAAAGTAAATCCTGCACACATCTTATACAATGATTAAATACAACAAATTGTGTTTGTCACCATCACCAAAACAATTAGGGGCCAAGATGCACTTTCGATCTCCCCCTTTTTGGTGATTGATGACAACACAATTCATTTTCAAATAAAGATGTGTGTATCCAACAATTTTGAAAGAAACTCCCCCTAAATGCGTGCTTGATCTTTTATAGAGGCCTCAAATGCCTATCACACATTTAGAAGAAATTTCACTCGCAATTTGCATACACAAGTGCATAAGTGTGATACAATAACCGTGATGCATATGACAAGATATACAAATCAACAAAGTGAGAAATAACAACCACCATTTCACACAAGGTATCACAAATATATAAATGAGGTTCCACACTAGCACGATTAAGTCTTACAAATTTTAAAAGGTTCTAGGTTCACCACATCATCATCCATCACACCACATAAATAGTTCATACATGTCCACAACCTAAGATAGATAGATAAACGAGCGAGCGAGCGAGCGAAGATACACACTACCCCACATGGATAATTGTGAGCTCACTCCCCCTTTGGCATCAAGCGCCAAAAAGAGGAGGCCCTTCAATCATCGCTGCCATGTGGAGAGTGAGCCGCCGGAGGAGAGTCGTCTTCATCGGTCTCACCTCCACCGAAGTCCTCATCATCAATGTCGGCCAGGGTTGCTCCATACATCATGGACGTGTCGCCGTACACCTCCCAAGGGTTGTAGAAGACCGGTGGAGGAGGGAAGTCCATGGGCTCGCGGATGGGAGAGTGCTCGATGTTGGCTTGAGTGAGCAAATTCTTCTGACGAGTCTCTAACTTAATGAGCTGCTCATCCACATACTGCCTGTGAGCACGGATCTCCTGAGCATTGTGCTTCCCAACATTGAAGCAAGCAAAGAGGCCCTAAGATAAGAAGTTGAAGATGCTCTTCTTCTTGCTGGGGGGAAGGTTGCCTCTAGATGATGATGGTCCACGAGAGGATGAAGGAGCCTCATAGGAGGAAGGGCCACCTGAAGAAGGTCCAGCTGAGGTAGGAGCCCTAGGAGGGGCATGCTTGCCCAACTTGAGAAGACGCTCAATGTTGCCCCTGTTTGGCTTGTACCATGTGTGAGTCTTGTCGGTAAGAATGTCAACCTCGGCAACCTCACAAATCATTCTGAAAATCCAAGGGGCATACTGGCAGCTCTTGTTTGCGGACACGGAGCACACAATGATCTCTTCCCAAATGAAGTCAAACACACTAAACTCCTCTCGATCCGGTCCCATCCTCACAAGAATGTCTTTGGCAATGTTTGAGATGTTGTAGTTGTCGCCTATCTTAGGAGTGAGAGTGTATCGGAAAAGCTGGTTCAACATCCTGTAGACGGGCTTCAAGCCATGTGTGGTCCCAAACTCAACCTTGCCATAAGCGGCGTCATACATGAATGCCATCTCACTATCAAGTGGAATCTCTCCTCCATGGAGCTTCTGACGACCAAGATCATCCTCACCAAAACCAAGAATCTGAGCAAACCTCTCATATGAGACCGAGAGAGGCTTTCCTTGCAAGAGTCAATGAAAAGTCTTGGTTTCACACCGGACATGGAGATTTGCATAGAATTGGGCGATCACTTCCTCATTCCAATCACAATTCATAGCCATGATGGAGGTCATCCCTTTTGCATGACAAATATCTATGGCCTCATTGACGGCCGGGATGTTGAATGACCTTAGGCCTTCCCAATTGATGGACTTCATATCAATGGTCATGTGCTCCTTGCATAAGATAACCGATTCATACCAATCGGCATTGAACTTGAGCCAAAAGCGAATGTCTGTATCAAACTCCTTTTGCCACTGAGCCGGATCGGAGTACCTTTGCTTGTACACGTCATGAGTCCCGCTCTTGTAGTCAACCATCTTCATGATACCCATTTGTGTTACCAGACGAGGAGGACGAGATGGCCTAAGCACAAAGTCCGCAAGGGAGTCCAAGCATATGTCTTCGTAGTCGTCATAGTGGTCATCCGGTTCATGGGCTTGCTTGGTGCATGCACGGTGACCTTGACTAGTAGAGCGATGAGGAGCAGCCGGAGGATTGGTGTGGCCACAACCACGTGGGTGTTGAGCGCTTGTGCCCACCTTCCTCTTCCTTTGAGCGAGAGGGACGTCGTCTTCATCGGAACCCTCTTGGATCACTTGCTTGCCAGCACGACCCATCTGAGAAGTTGTGACAAGGTTGCATAAGATAGGTGTAGAGGATTGAATTGAATTGACTCGGTTCTTGGACCTTAGCCCCTGTGACAGGCACCTGTCGGTACTACCGACCTGGGGTCGGTACTACCGACAGGGCCTGCTACAGTGCGGACGATCCATGAATCGAGAGATTCAACCAACAAAAAACTACAAGATCAAGGGCATATGTTCTAGGATGGATATGAAGATGATTCCCGAAAGCATTCCTCCTAGAAACAACGGCATTGGGAGATCGAGCAAAGAAGATTTTGAATGTGATACCTTGAGCGTTCCCACGCGAATCGAGGAACTTCCGGCGAGGATCGGATGTTCCGAGAGGTGGAGAATCCAATGGAGTGCCTAGCTTGAAGTTCCCACGGTCGATTTTGGAGATCCCCTCAAGGATTTGAGAGAGGGGAGAAGAGACGGGTGGCAACGGTCTAATGAGGAACCCTAGAGACTGTCTGGTTCGATGGGGTATTTATACCCCTGCGGGTTTTATCGGTAGTACCGATGGAGGCTCGGTACTACCGGGGTTCAAAGAAATTCAACCCGTGAGTCCATATCGGTATTACCGACACTACGTTGGTACTACCGAGGTCCCACCGGTAGTACCGATGGGGTGTCGGTACTACCGCAGATTTGCAGAAATCCAATAGTAAGCTCATATTGGTACTTCCGGCCTCGTGCCGGTAGTACCGTGAATTTTCGAAATTCCAACAGTGGAGGCATATCGGTACTTCCGACCTTGTGTCGGTAGTACCGTGGATCTTAAGATTTTTGAAGATTGGACTTGAAGATCAGCAGAAAGGAATAGAGAGAAATAGCTATGGACATGTAGAACAACCACAATATTTGGTGATTAGACACAATCAATCATGCAAAGCAATAATCACCAAACATTATGGGAAGAACCAAGTTTTTGTAAGACACACACAAAATGTAGAAAATAAAGCGTTTTTCTCTCTATCTAGGCATCAAACAATTTGTGTGCAACAAGTCAAGCCAAGTTACGAGAATCCAAGATGTTTAGCTCACTTCTCAAAGCACAAAACGTTTGCTCGTCTAGAGGCTTAGTGAAGATATCGGCAAGTTGCCTCTCGGTGCTCACATGACATAGAGCAATATCTCCCTTAGCCTCATGATCCCTTAAGAAATGATGTCGAATATCTAGGTGCTTTGTTCTAGAGTGTTGGACCGAATTGTTTGCTAGCTTGATGGCACTCTCATTGTCACACAAGAGTGGAATCTTACTAAACTCACAACCGTAATCACTCAACGTTTGCTTCATCCACAAGAGTTGTGCACAACACGCACCGGCCGCCACATACTCGGCTTCGGCCGTGGACAGAGCAACCGAATTTTACTTCTTTGAGCTCCACGACACCAAAGACCTACCAAGAAATTGGCAAGTCCCGGTAGTGCTCTTTCGATCTACTTTGCAACCGGCATAGTCCGAATCGGAATAGCCAAGTAAATCAAAAGTGGAGCCCTTGGGATACCACAAGCCAAGGTTAGGAGTGTGTACCAAATATCTAAAGATTCTCTTAACGGCCATTAGATGACACTCCTTAGGATTAGCTTGAAACCTTGCACACATGCACACACTAAGCATTATATCGGGCCTAGATGCACAAAGGTAAAGGAGGGAGCCAATCATGGAGCGGAATACCTTTTGGTCGACCGATTTCCCTTCTTCATTGAGATCAAGATGTCCATTTAATGCCATGGGAGTCTTGATGGGCTTGGAATCGGCCATGTCAAACCTCTTGAGCATATCCTTCACATACTTGGTTTGACATAAGAAAGTCCCTTCCTTCAATTGCTTGATTTGAAACCCAAGGAAGAACTTCAATTCACCCATCATAGACATCTCGAATCTCTTGGTCATGATCCTACTAAACTCTTCACAAAATTTATCATTAGTAGACCCAAAGATAATGTCATCAACATAAATTTGGTATACAAAGATATCATTTTCATTTCTTTGAATGAAGAGAGTAGAATCGGCTTTGCCTATCTCAAAACCGTTCTTGAGAAGAAAATCCTTAAGGCATTCATACCATGCTCTAGGAGCTTGCTTGAGCCCATAGAGCGCCTTATGGAGCTTGTACACATGGTTTGGGAAGTTTGGATCTTCAAAGCCCGGTGGTTGATCAACATATACTTCTTCTTGGAGAGGTCCATTCAAGAATGCACTCTTGATGTCCATTTGATGAAGCTTGAAGTCATGATGAGTAGCATAGGCCAAAAGGATATGAATTGATTCAAGCCTTGCTACCGGTGCATAGGTCTCTCCAAAGTCCAAGCCTTCAACTTGAGTGTAGCCTTTGCCAACGATCCTTGCCTTGTTCTTTGTGATGACACCAAATTCATCTTGCTTGTTCCTAAAGACCCATTTGGTGCCGATCACATTTTGCTTCGGTCTTGGCACCAATTCCCAAACTTCATTTCTCTTGAAGTTGTTCAACTCTTCCTCCATGGCAATAATCCAATCCGGGTCCTCAAGAGCTTGTTCCACACTAAGAGGTTCAAAAGAGGAGACAAACGAGTAAAATGCACAAAAATTTGACAATCTCGAGCGAGTTGTTACCACTCTTTGAATACTCCCAAGTATGTTGTCAACGGGATGGTCCAGTTGAACCATTTGATGTACTCTTGGGTGTGGTGCTTGAGATTGACGTTGAATGGGTCCATCATCATCTTCATTTTGTGGAGCTTCTTCTTGAGCTTCACCACCTTGTTCTCCCCCTTGATCAAAGCCCCGTCCATGATCGTCACCATGAACTTGACTTTCATCTTGATGAACTTGAGAACTTGGTGGCTCCACTCTTGTTGATGATGATGGATCTTGATTTCTTGTGTCACCCGGAGCTTGAACTTGAACCTCACGAGGCATCACTTCACCGGTCTCCATTCTAAAGATTGATACACTTGGGGGTTCTTCATCATCTACAAGGTTTTCACTAACTTGCTCTCGTTGAGAGCCGTTGGATTCATCAAATTTCACGTCTACCGTGGTCTCAACACAACCGGTGGTTTTGTTGAAAACACGATAGGCATGTTCGTTAGTTCCATAACCAATGAGAAAACCTTCATCAACCTTGGATGCAAACTTTGAGACTTTGGGTTTCTTGTTAAGTATGAAACACTTACACCCAAAGACCCTGAAGTAGTGCACACTAGGCTTCTTACCGGTGATGATCTCGTAGGGGGTCTTCTTCAAGTACTTGTGGAGGTAGAGTCAGTTGGCGGCATGGCATGCGGTGTTGATGGCTTCCGCCCAAAATGAGTCCGGAGTCTTGTATTCATCTAGCATTGTTCTTGCCGCTTCTATCAACGTACGGTTCTTCCTCTCAACGATGCCATTTTGTTGAGGTGTATATGGAGCAGAAAGTTCATGCTTTATGCCTTCTTCATCGAGGAACTCTTCAACTTGAGTGTTCCTAAACTCCGAGCCATTGTCACTCCTTATGTTCTTGACCTTGAGCTCGAACTCATTTTGAACTCTTCTAATGAACTTCTTGACAACTCCTTTTGCTTCACTTTTATCTTGCAAAAAGAATACCCAAGTGAAACAGGAAAAGTCATCAACAATTACTAAACCATATTTGTTACCACCGATGCTTATGTAGGCGATTGGTCCAAACAAGTCCATGTGTAGTAGCTTCAACAGTCTTGATGAGGATAGGATGTTCTTGGCGGGATGATGAGCTCCAACTTGCTTCCCGGCTTGACAAGCACTACACAACCTATCTTTCTCAAAGACAACATTTGTTAGTCCTAGGATGTGCTCGTCCTTTTGAAGTTTGGCCAAGTTCCTCATGCCAACATGGGCTAGTCGGCGATGCCATAGCCAACCCAAGTCGGATTTTACCACTAAGCAAGCCTTAGGGTCCACCTTCACTTTTGTGAAATCCACATAGTAAAGCTTTCCCCGTAGATGACCCGCAAAGACAATAGAGGAATCCTCCCTTCTAGAGACGGTCACACCCTCATGAGTAAAGAGACAATTGTAGCCTTTCTCACAAAGTTGTGAAACCGACAACAAGTTGTATCCTAACCCTTGAACATGATAAACATCTTCAATTGAATTAGTTGTTGAGATAGCAATTTTACCTAGACCGACCACATCTCCTTGACCATTATCTCCATAGATGATAGTTTCTGTAGGGTTGTCATAATGATCAAGGGATGCAAATAAGCCTTCATCTCCGGTCATATGATTAGTGGCACCACTATCAATCAACCATGCACTTCCACCGGAGGAGTAGGCCTACAAAACAAGTTTAAGCTTTTGGTTTAGGTACCCAAAAGGATTTGGGTCCTTGGAGGTTAGAAGCATAAACTTTTGGAACCCACACACTCTTCCTCATAGCCTTCTTTGTGTAGGTCCCAACATACTTGACCACCATTTTACCATTGTGGTCCAAGGTCACAACATAGTCACAAGTGTAGTTGGGAGAGGGCTTGTGTTCAACCACATTCTTCGATGCCTTTGATGGAGAATTAACCCCACCATTTCCTTTTGTGGTGTTCACAATCTTTGGCTTGTCCTTTGTTGTGGTAGAGGTGGTGACTCCATGGGCAATATCCATGATAGTGTTGAGGTAGCCTCCCTTGTTCCACAAGGGAATCTCATGCCCTTTCACCACCACCCTACCATTGACCTTGTTGTTCTTGTAGTGCCCAAGTCCTTGCTTGTCAACCACCTTTGGGATGGACTTGGCACCCAACTTACCTTGGTTGATCAACATGTTCAACCGGGCAATCTCCTTATCTTTGCTCTTGATTGTTTCCTCTACCCTTGCAAGGTTAGTCTTAAGAGCATTTATATCCACATTAGAGCATATGGAGCAACCTTTGCTAGTGGAGGCATTAGAGTCAAAGTTTGCTTTAGGGTTGGCCTTGGTACTTTCCCAAAGAGTACTATAGTTTGCTTCAAGATTTTTATGTTTGTCCATCAAGCATGAAAAGCTCGATTGAAGCTCACTATGAGTAGCCTTTAGGGAAGCTAGAGATTCATTTGCCAAAGTGTAATCCTTTGACATCCTCTTGTTGGAGTCATTGGCCAAGGACAGGTCCGTGGTCAACTTCTCCACCTTAGCTTTCTCCTCGGCAAGAGATTTATCTAGAGCAAGGCTTCTTTCCTTTTCACGGATAATCAAGTCTTCTTGCTCATGAAGAATCTCCTTCTTTTCCTCTAATTTGTCCAAGAGCTTTTTAATTTCTTTATGGCCTTTTTTACCAAATTGCTTTATCATGTTTGCTTCCATTTCCTTTTCCTCATCTAGGTCATCTATGTCACTAGGTGTGGATGAAGAAGAGGTGAGAGAGGATGAGGTGGTTGATTCTTGTACCTTGCTCCCCCTTGCCATGAGGCAAAAGTGAGAGTGATCCTCATCGTCGAAGAAGTTGTTGAAGAGGCGCGGTGAAGATGATTCTTGTGCCATGGCAATGGTTGCCATGCCTTGCTTATTTGGTTCCTCATCTTCATCACTTGAGTCCCATTGTTGACCCACGTGAGCACGCCCTTGGTATTTGTTCTTGTACTCCATGCTCCTCTCCTTGTATTTCTTCTCTTCCTCATTCTTGTTCTTGTTCTTGGGACACTCGGCAATGAAGTGTCCATACTCTCCACACTCATAGCATTTGCGTTGAGACTTCTTCTTCCTTTCATCACCGCCTTTTCTTGATGCTCTTGACTTCAAGAATTTCTTGTACTTCCTTATGGCAAAGGCGGTTTCTTCATCCGTGCTTCCTTCATCACTAGTATCTTCCTTCTTGGTCTTGGAAGTCTTTGGCTTCATTTCCACCACCAAACTAGAGCTAGCATTCAGGGCTAAGCTCTTATTCATCTTCAAGCTTAGAGACTTCTCCACATCTTGGTCAACTAGCTCTTGATGTAAGATCTCTCCAAGAAGTTGATTGGGGGTCATCTTATAGTAGTTTGGATCCCTTCTTATCATGGCCGCTAGGTTCTTGTCCTTCGGGGCGAAAGCTCTTAGCAGCTTCTTTGTGACCTTGGAGTCATCCCAATCAACACTTCCAAGTGCTCTAATATCGGAGACAAGAAGCATGAGTCTATCATACATTTCTCTTACGGTCTCTCCATCCTTCATGAAGAAAAGCTCAAGCTCTCCGTTGATCAAATCCATCTTTCCTTGCCTCACATGCTCGGTCCCCTCATGCGCTTCCTTGAGAGTGTCCCATATCACCTTGGCAATTTGGATGTTCCGAACTTTGTTGAATTCTTGAGCACACAAGGATCCCGTGATGACTCTTGTTGCTTGCACGTTGCGGTGGAGGTCTTGCTCATGCTCAATTGTGAGGGCTTCTCCTTCGGCGGGGATTGTCACACCTACAACCACAATCTTCCAAAGAGACAGGTGAAGCCCGTAGAGGTGCATTTGCATATCATAAGCCCATTTGGGATAGTCTTTCCCATCGAAATGAGGAGGCTTTCCCAAATGCACGGAATAGAATTTATCATTAGAGTTGTTGCCCGGAAATTGTGTGTAGTGGTGGGGCACTTCATAGTAGCCGGAGTGAGTGTACTTGGCTTGCTCCTTCTTGATCATCTTCTTGAGGAGCTTCTTGGCCTTCTTCTTCTTCTTAGCCTTTCTTCTCTTCTTCGCCGCCTTCCTAGCCGCATCATCATCACCCTTGACGTCTTCATCGCTTGAGTCGGAGTCCGAGTCGGAGTCGGATGAAGAGTCATCGGAGCTCTCTCCGTTGGAACGGCTTGGAGCCTTCCCGGTGACGTCTTGGGCTGCCTTAAGCTCTTTCTCTTGAGCTTCCTTGGCGGCGATTTCTTCGGCGGATTGGCTGTCTCCACTCCCCGACATCTTGATCCCTTAGCGGTTAAGCCTAAATCAAGGGATTAGGCTCTGATACCAATTGAAAGGACCTTGTGATACCTAGAGGGGGAGTGAATAGGATCACTTCAAATTTCTGAAACAAATGCAACAGTTAAAACAGCTGTCGGTACTACCGACGCTGTGCCGGAACTACCGAGGGGGCTCGGTACTTCCGGTACAGGGTCGGTACTACCGACAGGATAGAGTTCTCTAAAACAAAATTTGAAATGCGAGACGATTCTAGCAATTCTACTTGAAACAAGAGTTTAGTTTAGAAGCTAAGAACCACCTGCAACCAAAGATATGAGTTGGAATACAACCAAGAGATAGATCGGGCACAAACAAGTTCTAGGGTTAGAGAGAAGCAAAGAACTCAAGCAAGCAAAGGAGACACAAGATTTAATCCGAAGTTCACTCCCACAAAGGAAGCTACGTCTCCATTGAGGATCCCACAAAGGGAGGGCTATCACCAAGAGCCTCTTTGCCTCACCCAATCCCCACAAAGGAAAATTGGTGCTCACTAAGAATTCTCCACCAAGGAGAGGGTAATACAAACGATCCCAGGTGCTCCACACCAAGAGGGCACTCAACGGGAGACGCCTAACCGTCTAGAAGCAAGCTTCAAGAGTAACAAACACGAATCGATGCCCGGAGATGCTTCAAGTGCTCTTGAGATGAGGGAATTCGAAGGGGCTCTCAAAGCTTCACTATCTCTCACTAGGAATCACTCCTCCTACCAAACCCTAGCTCAAAGGAATCAAGTCTTGGCTCTAGGAGACAGGGGAGAAGTGGAGTGAATGCTCAAGTGAGTGTTTGTCCCGTGGTTGGTCAGCAATGAGTGAGGAAGAATAAGGGGGTATATATACTAAGCCCTGAAAATTAGCTGTTACTGTGCACTCACGGCACTTATCGGTACTTCCAACACGTGGTCGGAACTACCGATGGGTGCCAGAAAACCCAACAGTGAAGCCATATCGGTATTACCGACCCGGGGTCGGTACTACCGAGGCCCTGGCTAAAACTCGCCAGTGAAGCCATATCGGTACTACCGACCCAGGGCCGGTACTACCGACAAAGGCTGAGAGTTGAGAAAAAGGAGAGCAAATGTGTACGTGTTGACTCGGGTTTCTTCTCACTCACTTAGGTCACCTCTTTAAGCACTTTTAGCATCTCTTGGCGGTCAATTTGCATCCCCCTTTATAGTATGGTGTTTCCTAGACTCAAATTCAAAATCAAAATTAAATTAAGCCTTGACTTGAGTTGAAAACGTCGAATTGGAGTTGGGGGCCTTCTTTTGGTCAAAACCATGATTTTCAATAAAGTAAATCCTGCACACATCTTATACAATGATTAAATACAACAAATTGTGTTTGTCACCATCACCAAAACAATTAGGGGCCAAGATGCACTTTCAACCTGCACCTCCGCTGGCCTCCCAGCCTCGCCGCCGGCCATCTCCGCCGCCGCGCCGCTGCCCCCTCCGCACAAATTTACGCGCGCGCCGCCCGCAGCACCCTGCTAGGGTTTCGAGCGCCGCCATCGATTCTGGCTAACCAGCGACGCTACTACTCGACGGCCGGTGTCTGGAGGTGCGCAAGTTCGTCTCCCGTGCTCCCCTGCTGCATCTCGACGACCAAACCCTGCAGTGGTGAGCATCTGGAGCTGTTCCCCTCTACCAGTTCTTGCTGTTCTTTCTTCTGATGGGAATTTGATGCAATTTCTGTGGATTAAGGACACAATCATGAGCTATACTTCTTAGATTGCATCTCTAGTGCTCATTTGTTCAGGATTAGGGCTCGATTTCATCCAGACTTGCTATATCTCTTGATTTTGAGCTCTAGTGTCACTGTTCATGCCCTGTTGAGCACTGTACTATCCTGTTCATGCCATATATGTCACAGGTTCACATGTCATTGCTCTTGATCACATGACATAGTGGTAGTATCTTGATCTATCCCATGAATTTTGAGTTGGTGTGCTTGCTCGATAAATACCTTATCTCTGTCAATAGCTCTTTTTCATGGTTTGCTCATACACGCACATCTTGTGCACCTAAGGATGGTCCTAGATTTTATCTTTTCATGTCACGATCATCTCATAGACTTCATGATTAGGCTCTATCTATTCATATGCTTTGCTTAAGGACTCCCTCTTTAGTTATTTATTCTCATTTATATTCTTTGCTCGCCATTCTATAATCTTCCACCTTTTCTCTGACAGATGGCAGGCGACAAGAGGAAAGGCAAGGCAGTGGTTGAGCCGAACAAGAAGAAGAGCAGACAGGAAAAGGAATGGGAGGGTGTGCTCCAAGTGCCTGACACCGAGGGACAGCCACAGAGGGGTATACGGATTGGCAACAGTGCACAGGGTCAGGGGGAGCAGCCCCATGAGCAGCAGCCGTTACGGCGTTCAGGCCGTACCAGACAGACAGAGATAGAGACTCAGTCACCTTCCTCTGCACCACGTACCGATCCTCGGACTCGTGGTGGGCACACTCAGGCTCAGCCTACTCCGAGGCAGAGGAGGACAGCAGCAGAGCAGCACGTGGAGTAGGATCAGGAGGATCAGTCGAGAGAGGGCCCTGAGATCCGTATTGGTGCTCAGCGGGCAGAGGCTTTCGGGGTCTACCTCCGTGATCTGAGCAGCCTCTCTGGCCCGAAGATCCGGAAGTTGAGGTTTGTGACAGAGGACGAGTGGTTCCCTTCTCAGAGAGAGGACTGTGACCCCCACTTCTGGACTATCCTTCAGGAGAGCTTCTATGCCTCCTATGTCAGGAAGGGGTCACAGCTGAGCCAGCACAGGATGCTTCAGTGGACAGCACTTCGAGCAGCGGCAGCTGGAGTCCCGATACTCCCACACTTCGACTACTTACCGGGACTTGCAGCTCTGGTCAGTGAGAGGCCGCGGTATGTGCCAGAGTGGGTCAGAGTCTTCTACTCCACAGTCTACGTTGAGGATGCCCGGCTCTCGATCCGTTTCATGTTTATGGGGCAGCAGTACAGACTCACTCGAGAGGGGATTGCAGAGTTCCTTGGGGTTCAGGTCGACGACACGTCGATTCACTACTTGGCCTACCCCGACGTTGAGGCTCCTCGTCGTGCTCACACTCCTATCGTTCCGACCGACGAGCAGATCAGCTTCCTCTTCCAGCAGCCGTTTCTCCCCGGCACCCCTCGGACTCCTGACAGACTGACACGCGAGGCCTACGTGGTCCACTTCGCTCTCAGGAGGTCCCTTCTCTTCAGGATGGGGAATGCCGAGTCGATCACAGGGGTTCAGCAGTGGTTACTCCTCTACATCATGACTCACCAGCCTTTTGATATTGTGGATATTCTGCTGAGTGAGATTGAGGATGCTATTATGGATGGGATGGGGATGACCAAGCAGTTCCCTTTTGCTCACTGGATCAGTTGGATGCTATCTCGGCTTGAGGCTCAGCGGTATATCTCGGCCTTGGAGCGTTCACAATACGTGTTCAAGACATACCAGCCACCGATGCCAGGAGACAGGAGGCAGGGACCCAGGGGACAGAGACGAGCAGCAGAGGACCTCCAGGCTCGTGCTGCAGCTGAGGCACCTATGGACGAGGCCGCTCGACAGGATGAGCTTCTTGCTCTTGCTGAGGGACCTTTGCCCGCGTACCTCGCTACTGACACTGAGGAGGACTCGAGCGAGGACGAGGACTTTGAGCCAGAGACACAGCACGTCTTTCATACTCGCCGTGCTCACGATGACGAGGCAGGGGGCTCTAGTTTGCCTGGACAGAGAGAGGCTGAGTCACCTATTCCACCTATCTCCACCTCCCAGGTTACTCAGCCCGATGCTCTAGCTTCAGTGATCCAGTCGTTGGCCGACCAGTCGAAGGCCACGATAGAGATTCAGCGCGAGATGCAGGCACAGTTTCAGCGACAGCAGGAGGCCCAGCAGATCATACTTGATGGTATCCGTCAGCAGCAGGAGGCACAGAGGTTGCAGTTCTTGCAGCAGCAGGAGGCTCAGAGGCAGCAGCTACAGCAGCACCAGATGATGACTACCCAGATGTTCTCGTTCATGTCTACTTGCTTGGGTCAGCTCTTCCAGCACACGGGGCTTCAGCTTCCGTCTCTCCCGACCCAGCAGCTCCTTCAGCCTGAGCCAGCTGTTTCAGTTCCTCCTGTCAGCTTAGTGAGCCTCCCGATCCTGACGGTCTCGATCTCTGCTTCACCTCTCCTTCCGTCAGGGACGTTCACCACTCAGCAGCTCTCGACTCCTCAGACTACCACTCTACTTGAGCAGCTCAGGGCAGGGCAGTTCTCTCAGACACCGTCGACTCAGCTTATGTCTCCTTTCCCGACAGGTCCTCTGATCTTCGAGACACCTTCACGACCTTCTCTGGGATTCACCTCGCCCATGCCTTCCATGGCTACTCCTCAGGCGGAGAGACTCGATCAGGAGGACACCACACTTCGCACTATCACTCAACAGATCGAGTCAGAGATGGCAGCTGTGAGCACTCAGGCTCTTCCTACCTCCACCGGCACCGACACAGCTCCTATCGCTTCACCTGTCCGGTCTTCGCCAGTTCGATCTTCTGAGCTGTCAGGGTTCGAGTCCGATGATGGTGATACCTCCAGTTACCACGTCATTCCTCGCTCAGGGCACCACCAGGACACCTCGACGCCACCGGCTTCTCCTCCACCTCAGCAGGATTAGGACCCTTTTTGGTGCTTGTTGCCAAAGGGGGAGATAGATAGGAGAAGTAGAGATAGAGGGAGTTTGGGAGTTTGTTTTTGAGAGCTTTTGTGCCCCTTGTATGTTTTATAGAGTTCATGATGAGCTATGTATTTGGTTCTTGTGTATGTTGATGGTTTACATGTCTACTCATGCTTGCGTGTTTGTTTAATTAATGCATGTGTGCTTGTGCTTATCTCTTTCATGCATTAGTTGTTGAGTATACGCTTTAATTTCGAACTTTCGTGTATCTCTACTTGTGTTGTCATCTATCACCAAAAAGGGGGAGATTGTAAGCATCAAGGCCCCACTGCACCTTTGGTAAGGGTGTGTTTCGGTGATAAATGACAATCATATACTTGTGACTAACATTTGTTTTGTAGCGAATTTATCTTTGGGTTATTGTCATAAGTAATTAATGAAAAGAGACCCTCAATTTGAATTAATGGATGATCAATGGACAAATGCTACAAGGCTAAGGACATTTCTAGTTCCGAGTGTCACAAGGAGATGAAGGACACTTAGATTTGCTAGTTTGTAGTGTTTGACCTTACTATTAAGAGGGGTTCACACTTGAGTAGCTTGATCATGCTAAATGCTATGCCATAATTATGCACTCTCAAGTTCCTTGGTCACTAAATAGCTCAAGACACTCATGGAAACACTTTGGAAGCAAAAGACTTGAAGAAAAACTCAAAGGAGATTGAATTGGATGAGTTGAATCTGAAAAGGGCGCGCCGGATCATCCGACGCTATCTCATTTAGTTGCACCGGATGAATATTGTGAAGGACTCAGCAGAATTCAATAGCACCGGATGAACCGACACTATATCAGCAGAGGCAGCGGTTCATCCGATGACCTAGGGTTTGGTAACAGTGACAATTCAAGTCTATGCCTTCAGCACCGGATGAAGCAACGGTCGAGGCAGCGGTTCATCCGGCGCATGCATATATTTCATACAGAGACGCACCGAGTGAACCTGCTTCAGCACCGGATGAACCGACGCAAATGGACACCATCAGCGGTTCATCCGACGGCCCTGTTTATTCTACGCAGAGACGTTTTGAGTGAAGAGCCTTCAGCACCGGATAAACCGACGCTACAACCGAGTGAGCGTCGGATGAAGCGGTACAGCGTCCAGGTTCAACGGCTATAATTCGAGACACAGTGTGACCGGATGAACCGACGCTGTCGGAGGGGGAACCGTCAGATCATCCGACGGTACTACTTTTCAGAGGACTTTTGTAACGGCTAGCCTCCCTTGCTAGGCCTATAAATTGGACCCTCCTGCGTCTCTTGAGCTACCTTTGCCACTCTGAAATACTACAACAGCCAAGGAGAAGGAGAGTTAGTGATTTGATCATTTGGAGTTCATCTTCCTAGCCAAGAGGGATTCTTTCTTGGTGATCAAGAGTTTCAAGGTTCTTTCATTGGCATAGCTGAGTGCATTGGTCAAGTGAAAGGTTGTGAGCTTGTTACTCTTGGAGTTTGACGGCTCCTAGACGGTCTCGGTGATTTGGGGTTCTTGGTGTGCTCTTGGAGATTGTGGGAGCCCCGGGAAGTTCTTGGTGTAAATGGATTGAGACCCACCATTCCGGAGATGGAGAACGGGTACTCTTAGTGAGCACTCAAGTCTAAGTGGCTTGAGGGGGAGCAAAACTCTTAGTGAGTGCTCCAACGTGGGTTAGGGAGAAGCGTCAACTTCTCGATACCACGGGAAAAAATTCGGTTGTCTCGTGTCTTCCCCTTCTACCTTCTTGCACTTAATTCCGCATTTACTTTCAGCTCTTAAGTTCGTTTGCACTTGTTTCCCCTAGTTTGCTTTGCTTGTTGCATATCTTGACTAGGGTGCTTTTCACTTGTTAGTGTGACTATTGCTAAGGAACTTGATTGCTAGTGTGCTTAGTTGGTAGGAAGAAACCTTTTTAGATGGGCAACACTAGAGATCTAGGATAAGGTTGTTACTTGTTCTAGAAATTGAAAAGAAGGCCCATATTCAACCCCCTTCTATAGGCCATCGATCCTACACACGTAGATTGTCACATCATTGTCCATGTTGACAGCCACATCATTATCCATGTCAGCAGCAATTGCAATAGTTATTTTCGTCATGAAAACTGGGCTTTGGATAGGCTAACTGGGCCTCAGGCTGTTCTGTGACGGTAAAAGATCGTCACGGATCGCTTCAATCTGCAACGATTTTGAAGAAACGTCGACCAATTTAATCAATGACGCTCATTCCACCACGAAAATTTAAATCCTCGCGGACACTGATTTGCGACAGATTTTCAACAATACGCGACAGAATGATTCCGTCACAGAATAAATAGTTTCTTGTAGTGTACTTGTAAATATATATATGGAACTTGTTGGAATATTATTAGTAGACGTTAACCGCTTACCGGTATGGCCTGGAGGAGAAGATTTTTATAGACGGTCTTGATCAAGAGAGGGTGTCAATGGATAACTTATGAAATAAAACATACTTTTTCCGTCTTATAAAAAGTGCAATTCCAAATTTTTTGACAGATTAGTGGTACTCTGATACCCTCATTTGTTAGCCACAAGCTGTAAGTTTTGATATGCAAATTAGATCTAACCTCTTAATTAGATATATAACTAGATCTTTTTTTAGAATTGCACTCTTTGACGAGATTTTTTTTTTCAAATGTTAGGATTGCACTTTTCTTGGGACGGAAGGAGTACAATTAATTAAACAACTAACTGATTTGCACCGTGGGAGAAGGCACATACGAAAACCGCAGACATGAATAAACAACCACAAGCGAGAACACATAATTATATATGAAGTAATTAAACAAGCGCTTCTGATGACGACCCCGTACTTGTTTTTCTTTCCATTCAGCACTGGCCATATGCATGGTACCACGCCCATCGCCGTCACTAATTAATGACGCTGCAAGCGGCGTTGGGGCGGTCCTCCTCGCGACGTCGATCCAACTGCCTTATCAGTACCACCCCTCAATGCTGTACACCGGCACGCCGTAATACGGGGGCGGGGCCTCGTGGTAGCCATGGCCGGAGACGACGTAGCTGGCCGGCGCGGGGCAGACGGACTTCTTGGCGGGCACCGGCACGCCCTGCGCCGGCGACAGCATGGTCTGCTTATTACCGCAGCAGCAGCCGCCGCAGCAGCAGGTGCAGGGGGTCCTCGGCTTGGGTTGCTCCAACATCTTCTTCAGGAGCGGGCGGAGGTCGACCGCGGCCACTGCAGCTGCAGCCGCCTTTCTTCCGTCCTGATCCTCCCTTTCCATGCCTCCGTCGTCCTTCTTTTCCTCGGGCTCTTTGGGCGCTTTGACGTCCATACTCTTGATGACCCGGCCAGCCTCGCGGCAGAGCTTCCGGTGGACCTTGTCGGCGTCGAACGGGCCGGAGATGGTCACCACATTCCTCTCCTTATCAAACTTGATAGTCTTGATGTTCATCTTGTCTGCGCAGCACAATCAGTCAGAATTAATCAACCGTGGTCATCAGCGCAGAAGTGTTAAACAGCTAGCAGTACCGGCAGCTGACACTGTACCTTTGATCTTTTCGAGGACCCTTGTGATCTTCTTGTTGCATCGCTCGCAGCCAAGGTCAACCTCGAGGACCATGGTGATCTGCGATGCGATCCAAGCTAGGATTAGATGGTTGTGATTTTGAAGTAAGCTAGGCCATGAAGAATGGTAGTTCTTGCATCGGCGACGTGGCCATCTTGCCCAACGCAAGCACGTGCGACGGAGGGAGTGCCGGCGGCCATGGCGCAAAGGACGAGCTGGGGGAGACGAGATTGGAAACAGAGGGAGGATAAGGGGCGAGCGTCGGCAGCGGTGTGTGGATCAGAATGGATTGACTGGGTCTGATTCTGATCTCAAGGTCCTGCTGCTCCGACCAGGACAAGAGAAGAAAAATCACTACGAGCTGCATGATGTGTTCCTAATCCTAGGACGTAGGTAGTCAAATCAAATTCAGAGAAATCAACACACGACACCCATCACGCAAACAAATTATCACTGCAAGACTAACAGCAAGGATTCATAGGCTGGGGGTGGTGCTCTCCTCCTTACCTCCTTGCCCGCCATGCGGATCCCCGAAGCTCCGTCACCTTGCCTCTGGCAGAAGCTGCTGAGAGAGGAGGAGAAGAAGAAGAAGAGGAGGTGCGGCGTCTTCAACCCAAGCCGAGGTCGCGCACCCACCGATAGAGTGATATAGACCGATCGACCACGCGTGGGCCACCCCAGGCCTTGCCGGCCCCTTTGTCATTTCACAGTACATTTCTCCGACGCCGACAATGTCCTCAAGAGAAACGGCACGCAGAGAGCTGACAACAGGGTGGAAAAAGAAAAAAAAAGGAAAAGTGAAATAAAGGAAAACAGAGAAAGTCTTGTATAGCATATATCTTGAGCACAACTGTGGAGTATTCAACCGATCGAGTTTGTTCTTGACAGCTTGATTTGATTGATTGTTACCAGCAAACTACAAGAAGAAGCTAGCTAGCACCACGTTGCAAACCACTAGTGCTCTTCGTCTTCTGTGGATTTGAGATTCAATAGGCTAGTATCTCATTTATTTTTGTACTGGAGTTGTTGGTTGAGTTGTGCACTTTGCTGCTTTCACCCTGATACACAACTGGCATTCATGCACCTAAACGACTTTTTTTTTATCGGTACACTTGCTCCAGCGACCGACTTCTTGTACAGAACCGGACGGAGTATACTACTACGGGCACTCTTAATGCACAATGTCTTGAGGTGGTGTTTTGAGGAGAGAGAACATTTAGACCCAACTTTCCAAATGCATAGTATCCTGAGGGGAAAAGGTCCAAATTACTCTCCTCATGTATAACCAAAGTTTGGACAACCTCCTAAAGTATTTCTTGGTTCAATTCACCCTCTAAATTATATAATTTGGTTCAATTTACCTTTAACACAATTTGTCTTTTTTATTTCTTCATGCACAAGTGGAGTTTTAAGTTCAAATTTTGCAAGATGATAGAAGATAACATAAGGCATGTTAAAAAAATATCATGAATTTTTCATCACTATTTTGATAGGACAGAATATTTAATAATAAAACTTATCATTGAGATACAAAATTATCTAAAATCCATTGATGCAAAAAATCATAAAAATATTTTTCTGATATAGATTATGATGTTCACTAGCATCTTGCAAAGTCTCAATTAATTCAACTTGTATATAGACAAACAAAAAAAGACAAATTGTGTTAAGGGGTAAATTGATTGTGTAGTTTAGAGGGTAAACTGAACCAAGAAATACTTTAGGGGGTTATTCAAACTTTCATTATACATGAGGGTAGTAATTTGAACTTTTTCCTATCCTGAGGTAGTGTCTTAGAAAATATATGGTGCCTTGAGAGAAAGACCATTTTAGACCTAATGTTTCCAATGCGTGGTTCTTGAGGTGGTGTTCTAGGAAATATATGGTGTCTTGAGGGTAGAAATTTTAGATTCAACATTCCCAATGCATGGAAACTAGGTTTTCGATAAGGCAGCGTATAGGGTTTAGATCCAAAGGCTGGGGAGGGAGCTAGCCTATTTTAGCACTTAAAATCCTCCCACCATTAGCTTTACTAATCACATTTTTTTTGTAAAACCCTCTCCAAACCAAGCCACGGTATCCCGACGAGGGTTACTGTTCAGAGGGGCGAGTTGGAGAAGCTTAATTTGATTGTGTTGATTGTGTTGAGTTTTCGATGATTATAAGTTTTTTTAAAAGAAAATGACAGGAGCACTTCCTAATCATATAAGAACAAGAAGCAAGCAAGTCTTACATAAAGTCGATGATTATAAGTTGGGGACGTTTGCCCTGCTTATATAATCCGGAGGACATGATCGCCTTACAGAGTTCTACATGGAATACAATTACATCCTACCCAAGGAATTTGAGGATACGCTCATTAAAGATTAATCAGGCAAGATGAAAATACCACCCTAAATCTAATATAAAGTATCCATCTCTGCCACCATTATCAAACTAATCTAAAATAATCCCCTAAATTTATATCTAAATTACCACCTTTGTCACTAAAAGAAATACTACAATGTGCTTGTAGATATATGTTTTACACACATATATACATAGTAAAAGATAAATATATTGATTTCCATGTTAAACAGATGGCTGATGCTAAGAATTCGACTAAATATACTATTAATACATATGGATGTGATATAAAGGGAGAAACTATGGATACAAACGAACATATAGATGAGTTTCTAAACAAAACATATGATGTGTTTCACATATACATACACGCAATAAGGGATGATCATATCGTCCTTTTGATGGGTTGAGGGAAGGAGCCAAGTCCCATAAAGTCATAATCTCTTGCATTGTGATAAAGGATCTCCTTATGCAATTCTTCACCCTTGGCCAAATTCTTCACACAAGATCTTAGGCTTCTTACTTCCTCTTCAAGTGCTTTCACCCTAGCATGGTTAGTCTTGGAAGAGGAGGCAATATTCTCATCATTTAGCAAGATCTTAGGTTCTTCAATCAAATCATCACAAGAAGTAGAAGTATTTGTCTTAGTGATGTCTCTAGCAATTTCTTGCCCACTAGAACAAATAGCCTCATAAGCAAGCTCAATTTCTTGATACTTTATCTCTAAGACCACATGATCTTTCTTAAGCATCTTTTGACTTGACTTAAGTGACTTGTTAAGCATGGTTATATCATCATATTTGACGATTAGCTCATTGTGCTTATCAAGTAACTTGTTGTGGTCATCTCTAAGTGACTTGTTAGACACTACCAAAGCTTCATGTTCTTTGCTAAGGTCATTGTGTTTCACAAGCAACTCATCATTGGATAGCTTAAGCTTCTCATGGGTCTCTTCAAGAGCCTTGAGCTTACTCTTTTGTTTCTTGATCATGTCGGTGTATTGATCTAGAAGTCCCTTAAGAGCATGAGGTGAAAGTTCATTATCACTATCCGAGGAGTCACTATCTTCACTATCGCTCACCTTCGAGTGTTTAGCCATGAAGCACATAGGTGGTGGAGGAAGAGGAGATTCTTCATCATCCATAATCACAAGACCGGCAAACTTCTTGTTCTTCTCATCTTCACTATCGCTTGATTCACTTGAAGTTTCACCATCCGTGATCCACTCATTTGCTAAGAGAGAACGATGACCACCCTTCTTCTTGTTGTAGGGCTTTCTAGAAGACTTCTTCTTGTATGAGTCCTTCTTAGAGTGCTTGTCATCTTTCTCATTATCATCATCATTGTCGTTCTTCTTGCTTGAGCTTGACACTCGCTTGTCGGGCTTGGGGCAATCATATGATAGATGATCATAGCTTTGGCAATTATAGCACTTCCTCTTGCCACCTTCACCACTTCTTCTTGATGAGCAAAACTTGTTCTTCTTAGGATCATAGTTGTAGCCTTTCTTGCCAATCTTGGAGAGCAATTTGGTAATCCTCCTCATGAGGAAAGCAAGTTCACCATCATCTTCATCACTTGAGTCACTCTTGTCTTCACTTTCACTTGAAGAGGGAGGAGGCTTTGCTTTTGACTTTGGCTTGGGCTTGGTCTTGTCACTAGCCTTGAGTGCAAGATCCTTCTTGGAGCTTGATGTGGAAGTAGATGATTCAATTTGACCCATCAAGAACATCTCATGATACCGAATCTTGTTCACAACTTCGGTGATGGTGAGAGTTTCGAAGTCCTTCTCAAATATGAGTGCCTTGACGATGTTGTACTTGGGCTTGGGAAGCGTTTGAAGAATTTTCTAAATAATTTCCTGCTCGGACACGTTAGCAACATCGAGAGCATTGATATTTTGAATAATAACACATATCCTAGAGTACATTTCCTCTACACCCTCATCATCCTTCATCTTAAACTCATTGAGCTCAAACTTAAGCAACTCATACTTCTCCTCACGAATTTTCTTGTTGCCTACATGGATTCTTTTGAGCTCCATCCAAACCTCATGAGCGGTCTCCAAAGCAAACACCCTATCAAACAAATCCTCCTCAAGAGTCTCAAAGATAAAGTTTCTAGCACAATAGTTACACTTAGTTTCACTCTCGGTGGGTGCATTTGGCATAGGATACATGGTAGTGATCCATGCATCATGGTGTTGTGCTTGAAGAAAGCTAGCCATTTTATGTGCCCAAAAAGTGAACCGTTTCCCCGTCAACTTGGGAGGGCCATTGCCACTACCCTTGCCCATCTCTCTAGGCAGTTAAGCCACCAAAAAGAGAGCCTAGGCTCTAATACCACTTGTAGGATCAATGGCCTATAGAAGGGGGGTTGAATATGGGCCTTCTTCAAATTTCTAGAACAAAAAGCAAACCTTAACCTATATCTCTAGTGTTGCCCATCTAAAAAGGTTTCTTTCTACCAACTAAGCACACTAGCAACAAGGTTCCTTAGCAAGATTCACACTAACATGAGAAAAGCATCCTAGTCAAGATAAACAACAAGCAAAGCACTCAAGAGAAAAACTAGGACAAAGGAACTCAAGAGCTGAAAGTAAATGCGGAAATAAGTGTAAGAAGGTAGAGCAAGAGACGACCGAATTTTTTCCCGTGGTATCGAGAAGTTCACGCTTCTCCCTAATCCATGTTGGAGTACTCACAAAGAGTTTTGCTCCCCCTCAAGCCACTTAGACTTGAGTGCTCACTAAGAGTACCTGTTCTCCATCTCCGGAATGGTGGGTCTCAATCCATTTACACCAAGAACTTCCCGGGGCTCCCACAATCTCCAAGAGCTCACCAAGAACCCCAAATCACCGAGACCGTATAGGAGCCGTCATACTCCAAGAGTAACAAGCTCACACACTTTTACTTGACCAATGCACTAAGCTATGCCATTGAAAGCACCTTGAAACTCTTGATCACCAAGAAAGAATCCCTCTTGGCTAGGAAGATGAAATCCAAATGATCAAAGCACTAACTCCTCTCTTCTCCTCGGCTGCTGTGGTTCTTCAGAGTGGCAAAGGCAGCTCAAGAGACGCAAGGGGGTCCAATTTATAGGCCTAGCAAGGGTGGCTAGCCGTTAGAAAAGTCCTCTGAAAAGTAGTACCGTCGGATGAACCGACAGTTCCCCCTGCGACAGCGTCGGTTCATCCGGTCACTCTGACTGAAGAATTATAGCCGTTGAACCTGGATGCTGTACCATATCATCCGACGCATGCACCGACGATGTGTTGGTTTATCCGGTGCTGAAGCAATCTCACTCAGTGTGTCTCTGTATGAAATAAATGTAGACACCGGATGAACCGCTGGGTCTTCTGAGTTGCGTCGTTTCATCCGGTGCTGAAGCAATTCCTCTCGGTGCGTCCATGTATGATTTAAGTGCACGCTCCGGATGAACCGATGCTCTGACCGTCGTTTCATCCGGTGCTGAAGGCATTTGAGTCCAAACCTTACTGTTAGCAAACCCTAGGTCACCGGATGAACCGATGAAGTACCGTCGGTTCATCCGTTGGTACTTTTTCTCTGAGACAGCCGTAGAATTCATCAGGTGCAACTAGAAATGAGGCCGTCGGATCATCTGACGCGCCCTTTTTCATTTCAACTCATCCAATTCAATCGCCTTTGAGTTTTCCTTCAATTCTTTTGCTTCCAATGTGTTTCTATGAGTACTTTGAGCTGTTTAGTAACCAAGGAGCTTGATAGTGCATGAATATAGCATAGCATTTGGCATGGTCAAGCTACTAGAGTGTGAACCCCTCTTAATAGTACGGTCAAACACTACAAACTAGCAAATCCAAGTGTCCTTCATCTCCTTGTGACACTTGGAACTAACAATGTCCTTAGCCATGTAGTCTTTGTCCATTGGTCATCCATAATTTCAATTGAGAGGTCTCATTTCACTTATATCTCATGACAGTAACCCAAGAATAAATCTGCTACAAAACAAGGGTTAGTCACAAGTATATGGTTGTCATTTATCACCGAAACATACCCTTACCAAAGGTGCGTTGGGGCCTTGATGCTTACAATCTCCCCCTTTTTGGTGATAGATGACAACACAAGTAGAGATATACGAGAATTTGAAATTAAAACATAAACTCTTTGTGTTGTCATCTATCACAAAGAGTTTATCCAAGAGTTTAACCCTTACCGAAACTGAAGCCCCGTGTGTTGGAAAAGCCCCAAGCAGGTGGACATGAAGGAGAACATCTGAGAGGTCATCATCTGCTGCTGCTGGATCTGCTGCCTCTGAGCCTCCTGCTGCTGGCGAATACTGTCAAGTATAACCTGCTGAGCCTCCTGCTGCCGCTGAAACTGAGCCTGCATCTGGCGCTGAATCTCCATAGTGGCCTTGGACTGGTCTGCCACGGACTGGATCACTGAAATCAAGGAGTCTGGTGTTGACACATCTTAACGTATACTTTTACTTGTCAACTAAATAAAGAAAAGGGCATAAAATGAATATCAATTTAGACTTAGGGGTTTGCTACTAATGAATTCCATGAGTTTTGGTGAAGTTATGATTTGCAGGGACTAAACAGGAAAACAGCGAGAATTATCAAGTCATACGACTCCAAGACGTGTCCCAATCATACTCCGATCCAACTCCTACAAAAGAGCAACCTAGAAGTATCTTAAATGAAGAATTAAAGTGCAACATTGCGAAGACCTTGTCGAGATGATTGAAACGGATATATCATTTGCCATATTCGGAGTTTAGAATCAGAAGATATCAGTCGCAGAGCGGGGTTCGGTAAAACGGGCATAACTCTCTCATACGGACTCCGTTTGACGTGAATTAATACTTTTTGGAAACGGCACGACGACACGCACGCACCCGTCAAAGATGAGCCCAACTGGGGCCCACCAGGGACCGACCGGCCTCCTCACAGGGCCGAGCGGCCTCCCCCTGCCGTCGTTTTCGCTCCGCTTCGGGTATGTTCCAGAAGGTTCCCCAACCGACCTAGAAAACCACATCTTGGCCGTAGATCAAGGTCGGTTGGATCGTATGGTGGCGAGGCACCCCCTCAGGACTATATAAGCAGCCCCCCTGACCCCAGGGCAGGCATCCAATTCATTCTAATCACCAATGCCTACCTGAGATAGAAGCTCTAGATTAGAATTAGAGTTGGAGAGAGTTGTATCAAGTTGAGAGATTGGAGCCATGGTCTAATTAGATCTAGCCAATCTTGTTCGAGAGGATTAGAGAGCGGTAGAGGCGAAGCTGAAGGAAGGCCCGGACATGTCGGTGTCTCCTCTTCATCTTCTACCTCTGGGATCAACTCCATTGGAGCCTGATCCTGAGACCTTACGGGAAAGATCGACTTCTTATTCAAGTGAGCAACATTGTCTTTATTGTTCTTACGGTTCATAACTCTTTTGAGTACTTTAATTCCTGTAGCTCTTGAGTTAAAGTTGCATGTTTAGTGTAAGCGTGGTGCTTAGACTAGCTAGCTTATGAATGCCTTCTATATTCCGGATCGTGTGGTAGATCGTGGTGGTGACAGCACCATTGAGTCCTTCGTAGTCCACCTCCCGTCTATAGAAACCGTAGGACTCCCCCCATAGATTCTCGGAGGTTCCCTTTACTAAGTCTGCCTTCAGACAATCACCCCATAAGAACAATATAGACATAGCTTGTGAGAATAAGAACCAGACATCCTTAAGTGCTCCTTATCTCTTCTTTCTGTCAAGTCCTTGATAGCTTCTCAGGGATTAGTCTTTTACTCCAGACCTTTCTCTCTACCTTTCTCCCTGTGGATTCGATATTAAAACCCTCTCCCGGGTGGAATGCTCACCGGTATCTGTGCGCTTGCGGATTATCCATCATAATATTTCTGTAGGCTTAACAAATACCAACATCTGGCTGAGTAACCTGAGAAGTAGAGATCGGAGGTATTGGTGACTCAACCTCTCGCTGTCCTAGCAAACTCGAGCTGCCAGCCTCGTCATCATGGGTACGACGAACACGAAAGATGGGTTGTGGCTCGGGCTCAAAGTCCTCGTCCTCGCTGGAGTCCTCGGTGTCGGTGGCAAGGTACGCAGGTAGAGGCTCCTCAGCTCGAGCAAGAAGCTCGTCCTGACGTGCGGCCTCGTCCATAGCTGCCTCAGCTGCAGCACGAGCCTGAAGGTCCTCAACTGCTCTCCTCCGTCCTTTGGGTCCCTGCCTCCTGTCTCTTGGCATCGGTGGCTGATATGTCTTGAACACATACTTGGATCGCTCCAAGACAGAGATATAGCGCTGAGACTCGAGTCGAGATAGCATCCAGCTGATCCAGTGAGCGAACGGAAACTGTCGGGTCATCCCCATACCATCCATGATAGCATCCTCGATCACACTAAGCAAGATATCCACGATGTCGAACGGCCGGTGAGTCATGATATAGAGAAGTAGCCACTGCTGAACACCGGTGATCGACTCGGCATTCCCCATCCTGAAGAGTAGGGACCTCCTGAGAGCAAAGTGGACCACGTAGGCCTCACGTGTCAACTGGTCAGGGGTCCGAGGGGTGCCGGGGAGGAACAACTACTGGAACAGAAAACTAATCTCCTCGTCTGACGGAACTATCAGAGTGTGAGCACGACGAGGAGCCTCAACGTCGGGGTAGGCCAGGTAGTGAATAGAAGTGTCGTCGACTGGCACCCCAAGTAACTCAGCTATCCCCTCTCTGGTGAGTCGGAACTGTTGCCCCATAAACATGAACCTCATTGATAGCCGGGCATCCACAATGTACACAGTGGCGTAGAAGACTCGGACCCACTCAGGCACGTACCTCGGCCTGTCACTGGCCAAAGCTGCAAGTCCCGGTATGTAGTCAAAGTGTAGGAGAATCGGGACTCCAGTTGCTGCTGCTCTAAGTGCTGTCCACTGAAGCATCATGTGCTGGCTAAGCTGCGACCCCTTTCTAACATAGGAGGCATAGAAGCTCTCATGAAGGATCATCCAGAACCGGGGGTCACAATCCTCTCTGTGAGGAGGGAACCACTCATCCTCCTCAATGAACCTCAACTTCTGGATCTTCGGCCAGAAAGGCTCCTCAGATCACGGAGATAGACCCCAAAGGCCTCTGCTCTCAGGGCACCAATCCGAACCTCAGGGCCCTCTCGTGACTAATCCTGCTGCTCCTGCTCAACCTACTGCTCAGCTACTGTCCTCCTCTGCCTCGGAGTCGGCTGAGTGTGTCCACCACGAGTCTGTGGACCGGTACGTGGTGCAAAGGAAGGTAACTCGGTCTTAGTCGGACGTGTACCGGTACGGCCTGAACGCCGTAACGGCTGCTGCTCATGGGGCTGCTCCCCTTGACTCTGTGCACGGTCACCAATCCGAATGCCCCTCTGTGGCTGCCCCTGAGTGTCTGGTATGCTCAGCACACGCTCCTACTCCTTGTCGTGCTTGCTCTTCTTCTTCTTCGGCTCAAGAACGGCCTTGCCCTTCCTCTTGTCTCCTACCATCTGTCAAAGAAACAGTGGACGATTATAGAATGGCAAGAAGAGTATAAACATGATAATTATCTAAGGGTGAGAGGTCCTTAAGCAAAGCATATGAAAAAGATGGAGCCTAATCATGATTTCTAGGAGATAAGCATGTCACAGGATATGAAAAAGCAAGAATCTAGGAAGTGCTTAGGTGAACAAGCTGTGTGTGAGAGTGCTGGACAGGTAAACATGCTACTGCTGAAGGAGAAAGATGCAGAACAGTGCACAACAGTAGCTATTTTGCTCAAATTCCATGAAATTTGACCAGTTCTATAGGAATTTTTTCAAAATCAATGAACAACGAGCAAAGGATGACAAAGGATGAGATATTGCTCATAATCATAGCCTCAGGCCGCATAATCACCAACCAATTTCCCCAACAGGGCATGAACAGAATGAACTGAACAGGGGAAGAAATGAGGTGCTCACCACTGCTAAAGGAAAATGATGAGATGCAGCAGTGGAGCACTGAGATCGTCCGTGCGCACCCTCAGACGGCGGCCGGCGAGCCGCGGCGGCGCAGACTGGCCAGAGACAGCGGCGGCGGCCGAAACCCTAGGTAGGGTTTGAGGGCGGCGTGAGCGCAAATTTGCGCGGATGGAGCGGTGGCGCGGCGGCGGAGCAGGCCGGCGGCGAGCTTGGGAGGCCGGCAGAGGAGCACGGGCGGCTGCGCGAGGCTGCTGTGGCCGGAGGAGGACGGGATTGCATCGTACGAGTGAGAGCGGCAGCGGTGCTGTGTTTTGTATTTGGGGATGAAACGGTCAAGAAACGATATGACATGTGGGACCGACCTGCAGAAGCGCCGGATGAACCGACGGTAGAAAAGAGCACAGCGTCGGTCGAACCGCCGGATGAAGTGAGCTGATCAAAGAAATGCATCACCAGATGAACCGATGGCTTGGTTTTCATATTCGTCAGATGAATGTGTCACAGGTCTAATTTTGCCTTCAAACTCAGTAGCACCGGATGAACCGTTGCTTCCACAGAGGTGAGCGTCGGTTCATCCGACGATAGGAACCAGTGGCGCACTGAGCAAAATTCAAACTGACCCGACCACCGGATGAACCGACGCCTGGAACCTTCATAGCAGTAGTTCATTCGACAGTGACAAAAACAGAATGCTGATCTAAAGCTCATTTTTGATCTAATAAATGTCACACACAAGCCAACACAAGCACATTTTTGGACCAATTCTGAGTGACAACCTCACCCCTCAAGCACTCCTTTGCAAAATACAAGTATATAAACCATAGATTCCCTACAAGGGATAGACCTTATAAATTTTTAGAAAAATAGGCGAGATAAGATCCAAAAAGGGAATGTATGAGTTATTGCCTTTGAACTTAGAGATAGAAACTTTAAGCTCGTTAGGACATAACTCAATAGGCATTAAGCACACTCATTTGTCTTATCACACTTTGGAGTTGTTGATTTGCATTGAACGCTAAGCAACTTTCTCATAGTGTGATTTTCCTTTGTGACACCTCTCACGCAATGCAATGCAAGAACAAATGCATGAAATTAAACATGAATGCATTCTATATGACAAGCAAAGATGCAAAGCAGAAAGATAAACTATCTTGTCAAGTTTGAGCCCTTGTTAAGCTTACTCATGGTGAGCCTTTCAACATGCCTTGAGCGAAACTTGGGAACCACCGGCTCAAGCAAGACCCATACTCACCACTATCTTAACAAGGTTAGACAAGCCCCTACAACATGTACATATGCAAATGCAAACTATATGACAAGCATCACATGATGTTGGACGCATCAAGTACATTTAATTCACTCCTTAGCCTACAAAAGGTATTTTCATCAAGAGGCTTAGTTAATATATCCGCCAATTGCTCCTCGGAGCGAACACCACAAAGGAGAATATCACCTTTAGCAACATGGTCTCGCAAGAAGTGATGGCAGATATCAATGTGCTTGGTGCGCGAATGTTGAACCGGGTTGTTAGCAATTTTTACAGCACTTTCATTGTCATAAAGGAGAGGAACCCTATCTAGAACCACCCCATAATCCAAGAGGCTTTGCTTCATATAGAGGATTTGAGCACAACAAGCCTCGGCGGAAATGTATTCCGCCTCCACGGTGGATAAGGCCACAGAGTTTTGCTTCTTAGAGGACCAAGCAACCAAAGATCGACCTAGCAAATGACACCCACCCGAAGTGCTCTTGCGGTCTACTCGACATCCGGTGAAATCCGAATCCGAATAACCCAAGAGCTCAACAAGCACCATGGGGGTACCACAAGCCAATGCTAGGTGTGTATTTTAAGTATCTAAGGATCCTTTTCAAAGCACTTAGGTGAGATTCTTTAGGGTTGGCTTGAAACCGAGCACACATGCAAACACTAAACATGATATCAGGCCTAGACGCGGTAAGGTAAAGAAGGGAACCGATCATAGAACGGTAAAGCTTTTGGTCAACCGGTTTACCTCCCTCATCTAAGTCAAGATGTCCATTGGTAGGCATTGGTGTCTTGATTGGCTTGCAATCATCCATCTTGAATTTCTTGAGAATATCATTAGTGTACTTTTCTTGATGGATGAAATTCCCTTCCTTCAATTGCTTGATTTGAAACCCAAGAAAGAAGTTGAGCTCTCCAATCATAGACATCTCGAATTCCCTAGTCATGAGATCACTAAAGTCCTTGCACACTTTGAGATTGGTAGAGCCAAAGATGATATCATCAACATAGATTTGACAAATGAAGAGCTCTCTGTTGATGATCTTGGTGAATAGAGTATTGTCCACTCTCCCAATCTTGAAGCCTTCCTTGATGAGAAAGTCCCGGAGCCTCTCATACCATGCCCCCGGAGCTTGCTTGAGTCCATACAAAGCCTTGATCAACCTATAGACATGGTTAGTATGTGTGGAATCCTCAAAACCGGGAGGTTGCTCAACATAGACTTCTTCATTGATGAAGCCATTTAAGAAGGCACTCTTGACATCCATTTGGAACAATTTCATTTTGTGATAAGAAGCATAAGCAAGAAGGATACGGATTGCTTCAAGACGTGCAACCGGAGAAAAGGTCTCTCCATAGTCCAAGCCTTCTACTTGAGAGTAACCCTTGGCGACAAGTCTTGCCTTGTTCTTCACCACAACTCCATGTTCATCTTGCTTATTTCGGTAGACCCACTTGGTGCCAATCACGTTCTTGTTCTTGGGGCGCTCTACTAGGACCCAAACTTCATTTCTTGTGAAGTTGTTGAGCTCTTCTTGCATAGCCAAGATCCAATCCGGGTCCTCGAGAGCTTCCTCTATAGTAGTGGGTTCTGCAAACGTCATGCATTTCAAGTGTGGTAGAAGTTAGATCATCTTGAGGTTGCACCACTTCCGATTCTTCTTCTTGATCTTGGGTGTCTTGTGATGTAGGAGGTGGTCCATGTGAGGAAGATGGGCTTTCTTGTCTTGTGCGCCTTTGATGGTTATCATTATCATCATCGGAAGAGGATGAGTCTTCATGGTTGTGGGAAGTAGAAGGTGTATCATCATCCTCCTTGGGCTTGATGTCCCCAATAGCCATCTTCTTCATTGCTTCTCGGAGAGGTTCTTTTCCTATATCATCAAAACAATAGCCATCTCCTTGGGAGCCATTAGATTCATCAAATTCCACGTCATATGTTTCTTCAACGGCACGTGTAGTGTTGTTGAATACTCTATATGCCTTGGAGTTGGATGCATAACTAAGAAACATGCCCTCATCTACCCTACTCTCAAACTTCCTTAGGTGCTTCCTCTTCTTGTAAATGAAACACTTACACCCAAAGACTCGGAAGTGGGAGATGTTGGGCTTCCTTCCAATGAGAAGCTCATAGGGTGTCTTCATCAATAGTCAGTGGAGATATACCCTATTTGAAGCATGACACGCCGTGTTGATAGCTTCCGCCCAAAATCTTTGAGAGATACCATAATCATCCAACATTGCTCTAGCCAATGTGATGAGAGTCTTGTTCTTCCTTTCTACCGCACCATTTTGTTATGGTGTGTAGGTTGAAGAGAATTCATGCTTGATGCCTAGCTCATCACAATACTCTTCCACTTCAGTGTTCCGGAATTCTGATCCATTGTCACTCCGGATCTTCACAATAGATGACTCAAATTCATTTTGAGCCCTTTTAGCAAAGTTCTTGAAGATCCCAAACGTCTTGCTCTTGTCCTCCAAAAAGAATGTCCAAGTGTAGCGTGAGTAATCATCAACAATGACAAGACAATAGAGATTACCACCAAGACTTTTGTATGTAGTAGGGCCGAAGAGGTCCATGTGTAAGATTTCTAATGGTCTTGAGGTAGAGACATAAGCCTTCATAGGATGGTGACTTGCAACTTGCTTGCCAGCTTGACACGCTCCATGTAACTTGTCCTTCTCAAATGTGACATCCTTCACACCAAGAACTAAACCTCTTTTGAAAGCCTTCTTGAATTGACTCATGCTTATATGTGCAATACGACGATGCCATAGCCAACCCTTGAATGTCTTAGTGAATAGACAAGTAGTCAAGTTCGCTTCATGAGAGAAGTCTACAAGATAGATGTTCTCATGGAGAAAACCTTTGAACACAACTTCATTAGATTTCTTATTAGTAATGATAACTCCCTCATCATCAAATAAGCAAGATAAGCCAAGATCACAAAATTGAGCAATGGAAAGCAAGTTATAACTACAAGAGTCCACAAATAAAACATTGGAAAGAGAGAGATCTTTTGCAATAGTTATGTCACCCAAATCGGAGACCCTTCCTTTAGAATCATCACCAAAAGTAACTTGCTCATGGTTCCCCGCATCATCCACTAGAGAGGTGAACATTTTAACTTGGCCGGTCATGTGTTGAGTACATCCACTATCAAGGACCCAATGACTTCCCCCGGCCTTGTAGTTCACCTACACACAAATAGATCAAGTTGAAGATTTAATTAGGAACCCAAGCAAGTTTGGGTCCAATCACATGAGTTACTAAAGTTTTGGGAACCCAAATTTGCCTAGGATGATTCACTTTAGCCTTGGTCCCTATGAACCTTGCCGCCACCTTGCCTTTGTTATTCTTCAACAACAAGAAATGGTTATTGTTGAACATGGAACGATAGTTGCAAGGTAAGATAGGTAATGGACGTGAAGGTATAGGTCACTCTCTTATGTGATGATCGGTGATCTTGCAATGTTGGCAATAAGACCCAACTTCCTTCACAAAGCACCCATAAAGTTCCTTTGACTTGGGAGTCTCCTTGATGGGTTGAGAGAAGGAGCCAAGTCCCTTAGAGCCATAATCTCTTGCATTGTGATAAAGGATCTCCTTATGCAATTCTTCACCCTTGGCCAAATTCTTCACACAAGATCTTAGGCTTCTTACTTCCTCTTCAAGTGCTTTCACCCTAGCATGGTTAGTCTTGGAAGAGGAGGCAATATTCTCATCATTTAGCAAGATCTTAGGTTCTTCAATCAAATCATCACAAGAAGTAGAAGCATTTGTCTTAGTGATGTCTCTAGCAATTTCTTGCCCACTAGAACAAATAGCCTCATAAGCAAGCTCAATTTCTTGATACTTCATCTCTAAGACCACATGATCTTTCTTAAGCATCTTTTGATTTGACTTAAGTGACTTGTTAAGCACGGTTATATCATCATGTTTGACGATTAGCTCATTGTGCTTATCAAGTAACTTGTTGTGGTCATCTCTAAGTGACTTGTTAGACACTACCAAAGCATCATGTTCTTTGCTAAGGTCATTGTGTTTCACAAGCAACTCATCATTAGATAGCTTAAACTTCTCATGGGTCTCTTCAAGAGCCTTGAGCTTACTCTTTTGTTTCTTGATCATGTCGGTGTATTGATCTAGAAGTCCCATAAGAGCATAAGGTGAAAGTTCATTATCACTATCCGAGGAGTCACTATCTTCACTATCGCTCACCTTGGAGTGTTTAGCCATGAAGCACATAGGTGGTGGACGAAGAGGAGATTCTTCATCATCCATGATCACAAGACCGGCAAACTTCTTGTTCTTCTCATCTTCACTATCGCTTGATTCACTTGAAGTTTCACCATTCGTGATCCACTCATTTGCCAAGAGAGAACGATGACCACCCTTCTTCTTGTTGTAGGGCTTTCTAGAAGACTTCTTCTTGTATGAGTCCTTCTTAGAGTGCTTGTCATCTTTCTCATTATCATCATCATTGTCGTTCTTCTTGCTTGAGCTTGACACTCGCTTGTCGGGCTTGGGGCAATCATATGATAGATGATCATAGCTTTGGCAATTGTAGCATTTCCTCTTGCCACCTTCACCACTTCTTCTTGATGAGCGAAACTTGTTCTTCTTAGGATCATAGTTGTAGCCTTTCTTGCCAATCTTGGAGAGCAATTTGGTAGTCCTCCTCATGAGGAAAGCAAGTTCACCATCATCTTCATCACTTGAGTCACTCTTGTCTTCACTTTCACTTGAAGAGGGAGGAGGCTTTGCTTTTGACTTTGGCTTGGGCTTGGTCTTGTCACTAGCCTTGAGTGCAAGATCCTTCTTGGAGCTTGATGTGGAAGTAGATGATTCAATTTGACCCATCAAGAACATCTAATGAGACCGAATCTTGTTCACAACTTCGGTGATGGTGAGAGTTACGAAGTCCTTCTCAAAGATGAGTGCCTTGACGATGTTGTACTTGGGCTTGGGAAGCGTTTGAAGAGTTTTCCAAATAATTTCCTGCTCGGACACGTTAGCAACATCGAGAGCATTGATATTTTGAATAATAACACCCATTCTAGAGTACATTTTCTCTACACCCTCATCATCCTTCATCTTAAACTCATTGTGCTCAACCTTAAGCAACTCATACTTCTCCTCATGGATTTTCTTGTTGCCTACATGGATTCTTTTGAGCTCCATCCAAACCTCATGAGCGGTCTCCAAAGCAAACACCCTATCAAACAAATCCTCCTCAAGAGTCTCAAAGATAAAGTTTCTAGCACGATAGTTCCACTTAGTTTCACTCTCGGTGGGTTCATTTGGCATAGGATACATGGTAGTGATCCATGCATCATGGTGTTGTGCTTGAAGAAAGCTAGCCATTCTATGTGCCCAAAAAGTGAACCGTTTCCCCGTCAACTTGGGAGGGCCATTGCCACTACCCTTGCCCATCTCTCTAGGCGGTTAAGCCACCAAAAAGAGAGCCTAGACTCTAATACCACTTGTAGGATCGATGGCCTATAGAAGGGGGTTGAATATGGGCCTTCTTCAAATTTCTAGAACAAGAAGCAAACCTTAACCTATATCTCTAGTGTTGCCCATCTAAAAAGGTTTGTTTCTACCAACTAAGCACACTAGCAACAAGGTTCCTTAGCAAGATTCACACTAACATGAGAAGAGCATCCTAGTCAAGATAAACAACAAGCAAAGCACTCAAGAGAAAAACTAGGACAAAGGAACTCAAGAGCTGAAAGTAAATGCGGAAATAAGTGTAAGAAGGTAGAGCAAGAGACGACCGAATTTTTTCCCGTGGTATCAAGAAGTTGACGCTTCTCCCTAATCCACGTTGGAGCACTCACAAAGAGTTTTGCTCCCCCTCAAGCCACTTAGACTTGAGTGCTCACTAAGAGTACCTGTTCTCCATCTCCGGAATGGTGGGTCTCAATCCATTTACAGTAAGAACTTCCTGGGGCTCCCACAATCTCCAAGAGCTCACCAAGAACCCCAAATCACCGAGACCGTCTAGGAGCCGTCAAACTCCAAGAGTAATAAGCTCACACACTTTCACTTGACCAATGCACTCAGCTATGCCATTGAAAGCACCTTGAAACTCTTGATCACCAAACAATAATCCCTCTTGGCTAGGAAGATGAAATCCAAATGATCAAAGCACTAACTCTTCTTCTCCCTTCTGCTGTGGTTCTTCAGAGTGGCAAAGGCAGGTCAAGAGACGCAGGGGGTCCAATTTATAGGCCTAGCAAGGGTGGCTAGCCGTTAGAAAAGTCCTCTGAAAAGTAGTACCGTCGGATGAACCGACGGTTCCCCTACGACAGCGTCGGTTCATCCGGTCACTCTGACTGAAGAATTATAGCCGTTGAACCTGGACGTTGTACCATATCATCCGACGCACACACCGACGATGTGTCGGTTTATCCGGTGCTGAAGCAATCTCACTCAGTGCGTCTCTGTATGAAATAAACGTAGGCGCCGGATGAACCGCTGGGTCTTCTGAGTTGCATCGTTTCATCTGGTGTTGAAGCAATTCCTCTCGGTGCGTCTCTGTATGATTTAAGTGCATGCGCCGGATGAACCGATGCTCCGACCATCGTTTCATCTGGTGCTGAAGGTGTTTGAGTCCAAACCTTACTGTTAGCAAACCCTAGGTCACCGGATGAACCGATGAAGTACCGTCGGTTCATCTGTTGGTACTTTTTCTCTGAGACAGCCGTAGAATTCATCCGGTGCAACTAGAAATGAGGCCGTCGGATCATCTGACGCGCCCTTTTTCATTTCAACTCATCCAATTCAATCGCCTTTGAGTTTTCCTTCAATTCTTTTGCTTCCAATGTGTTTACATGAGTACTTTGAGCTGTTTAGTAACCAAGAAGCTTGATAGTGCATAAATATAGCATAGCATTTGACATGATCAAACTACTGGAGTGTGAACTCCTCTTAATAGTACGGTCAAACACTACAAACTAGCAAATCCAAGTGTCCTTCATCTCCTTGTGACACTTGGAACTAACAATGTCCTTAGCCTTGTAGTCTGTCTATTGGTCATCCATAATTTCAATTGAGGGGTCTCATTTCACTTATATCTCATGACAATAACCTAAGAATAAATCCGCTACAAAACAAATGTTAGTCACAAGTATATGGTTGTCATTTATCACCGAAACACACTCTTACCAAAGGTGCGGTGGGGCCTTGATGCTTACAGTGAGTGTGTGTGTGTGTTCGGATTTTAACACATGGCAAACACACAGAGGTGAAATATTGTAAAAGAGAAAACATATAAAAATATAGATGAAAATACATATGTAATAATTGATAATCAAATTCTGCCATATATAGCAACTAACATTGTGTTAAATTATGAACATATGAGTGTAAAGAAGAACAATTTTGATTAATTAGGTGTGCGTGTGTAAGAGAACAGGTTGATGGACTGGTATTTCTATCATTGTTTTGGAGACATTAAGAACACAGGTCACGCGCTGGTATCTCTAGCTCTGCATGCCCCTTGCTTTGCCCTGGTTACCTTGAGATTTGTCCTATCTGAAAAAAAGAGCAGTACTGGAGCACTTCTCGTATCAAAATACCAACTTGTTCTGCCATCACTAACCTAATGATGCGCCGCGCCATACCGAGTGCATGCATGCCAGGAAGTCGAAGCATGTGATGAAGTATACGATAATATTAAGCTTTCAGCAGACGGACAAATATATAAACTGAATCAGAGACGGACGTACCCACCACATTCATGGTTGGTGCTATGGTAGCTCTCACTCACAAATCACGACAAGATGTACAGCTACCTCCAGCCATATTACATCGTATGAAATGTGGGTGGGTGCAACTGATATACCACTTACACTAATAATTATTCAACTAGACACATATAAGATACATTCGGAGGTACAATGCAAAGGGGGCAAACTGTGGACAGGGAAGAAAAACATATGAAGTAAATGACAATCCAAGTTTTTTTTTTGACCGAAACTGTGGGCCGGGGGAGATCCCCAACAGTATAAAAATCTTTTAATTAACAAAATCCAAACTAGTTTAGAGTATTGTGTTAAGAAAAATGAACAGATAAGATAGAGAACAAAAAGGAGTCAGAGATTGGTAGCCGGCCGGTGTATAAGCACGGTTGATGGACTTGGACTTCAAATTATTGGTCTGCCATACTCCTCGGTGTATGTATCTAGCTAATTTACAATGTTGGAACTTTGTTTATCAAAAACTCTGTTTCATTGAAGTTTTATGAAGGGTTTCATGACCATTAATTTTATACCGCATCAGCAATTTTATGAACTTCGAGAGAGACAGAAAGAGTGAGTTTCATCAGATGGGTGACAAGTTTCATCCCCATATATGAAACCAAACGGGCACAATTATCTAATCTTCTGTCTTAGTAACTGTGGGATGAAAATGTTTAACCTAGCTAGCTACCTACAATAAGTAGCCGTCGGTTGGTCTAATTTCTTTAGCAAGCATGTGAACTAGAAATGGGAGGATCTGGGATCGGAGTAGCAAATTAATTATTTGCTAGTCGCAGGACCGGTTTGAGTAATTGTACCTTTAACAGCCATTTTTTCGCCCCTCCTATGTTCCACGTAACTTATGGTCACTACTCCCACTACGGGAGCCAGCGGCTTCCCCGAGTGCCAGTTGCACTCGGGGAAGACCCAGTTGCACTCGGAGAAGCCTTCCCCGAGTGCAACACTCGGGGAAGAGGCTCCGGGGATGCCTCTAACGGTGAAGCCGTCTTCCCCGAGAGCCGAGAATCGTGCACTCGTGGAAGTCTTCACCGAGACACTCGGGGAAGATTTTTGGTTCTTTTTTCTAAAAAATACCCACAGGCCGGCCGGGCACTGTGGGTCCCCTCCGGCCGCCCGCCTCTCCGCCGTCGCTGTCGCCGCCTCCACCTCGTAGATCCCGTCGCACTTGGAGAAGAGGAGGTCGCGCCGCTGCACCTCGTAGATCCCGCCGCGCCGGAGGAGGAGGGCGTCGTCCTTGGGCCGCCACACCTCGCCGGGAAGGAGTGTCGGCCGCCGTCCTTGGGCCACGCCGTCGAGCCTGGAGAAGGAGGCCGCGCTGCCGGGCCTCGTAGATCTCGCCGCGCCAGGAGTAGAGGAGGCCGCCGCCGCGCCCGGAGTAGAGGAGAGTCCGCCGCCGCGCCCGGAGTAGGAGCCCACCGCCGCGCCCGGAGAAAGAGCCCGCCGCCGCCATGCCGAGGAGGGAGTCGAGGCCGGCGTCCTTGGGTCGCCGCTGCCGCGCTGAGGAGGGAGTCGAGGCCGGGGTCCTTGGGCCGCCGCCGCACCTCGCCGGGATGGAGTGGAGGCCGCCGTCCTTGGGCCGCCGCCGCACCTTGCTGGAACGGAAAGGAGGCCGCCGTCCTCGGGCCACCGCCGCACCTCGCCGGGACGGAGAGGAGGCCGTCATCCTCGGGCTGCTGCCGCACCTCGCCGGGAAGGAGTGGAGGCCGCACTGGGGAGGGCTTGAGGCTGCCGACAGGGAGGGCTCGAGGCCACCGCCGGGCAGGGAGCTCACGGGCTCGTGGCGGATCTGGAGTAGAGGAGAGGTGCGGCGCGGATGAGGGAGAGGGTGGGGGTTGCGGCGGCCGGCTGAGAGAGAGGGTGAGGTGGGTGGGGTGGGGGAGTTATATGTTTAGGGTTTTTTAAATGGGCCGGCCGGTAGATGGGTCTGCTGGCCCAATTAAAATTCACTGTGTTGGGCCGGTTGGACCGTTCCCGAGTGTCCTGTATGCCTGGCACTCGGGCACTCGGGGAATTAATTATTTTTTTTATTTTTTTGTCTCATTTTTTTTGTGAGGGCATTCCACTTTATTTGAAACTCCTTGCTCAAATTTGGGGTATTTTTGAAAATTTTTGGTATATTTCGTTAGTTTTTTTCGTTTTGTTGAATTGTTTTGCATACTTCAAAATTGAACTACGGGTGCATAAAGTAATGAAATTTCTTGATTCAAAAAATGATATTCATAATATATGGTGTATGTTGAGGCCGTATCCAAGAACTCACATGAAATGTGGAGCACCTTGTTGTCGTAACATCATGAACAACTTGCGGGAAAAGTGTTTGTAAATTATATAAAATCCGAACGAAGTCTGAAAATCACAAAACTTATCTGTGCATCATATTATCACATTTAAAGCCTGTGGTAAAAAATTGAGATGATTTCGAGTAAGTTGCGATGTCGGATACCTAAAACCCAGACATCTCCACGTGTGTTATCACAATGATCACATGTGGAGGTGTCTAGGTTTTAGGCATCCGACGTCGCAACTTGGTCGAAATCCTCTCAATTTTGTCACACAGCCTCTACATGCCATAACATGACACCCAGAGAAGTTTCATAATTTTCGGACTTCGTTCGGATTTTATATAATTTACAAACACTTTTCATGTAAGTTGTTCGTCATGTTAAGGCAACAAAATGCTCAAAATTTCATGTGAGGTCCTAGATACGACCTCAACATACACCAAATATAATGAATATCATTTTTTGAATTAAGAAATTTCATTACTTCATGCACCTACAGTTCAAATTCGAAATATGTAAAAATATTCAACGAAAAGAAAAAACTAATGAAATATACCAAAATAATTTAAAATTACTCCAAATTTGAATAAGAAGTTTCAAATAATATGGTATGGCCTCACAAAAAAAATTGGGGCAAAAAAACTAAAAAAAATAAATAATTCCCCGAGTGCCTTGCTCTAGCACTCGGGGAAGAGACCCTTCCCAGTGTGCTAGGGGAAGGCACTCGGGGAAGAGGCTTGCTTCCCCGAGTACTAGGTGAAAGCACTCGGGGAAGAGTGTTTTTACAACATCTCCATTTTTTCCACCACTTTTCGTCCGCGAGTGCCTCTCTTCCCCGAGTGTTGCACTCGGGGAAGAGGGCCTTCCCCGAGTGCCTCTCTTCCCCGAGTGCCATAGACTCTACGGCACTCGGGGAAGCCTCTCTTCCCCGAGTGTATTTCTTCCCCGAGTGCCGAGTGCCCGATATTTGGCACTCGGGGAAGCCCGGAGCACTTGGGGAATTTCCATTCTCCCGTAGTGTCCGGTCCTCTTCCGAGGTTCTTTGAGTTTGATATTTTCCATTTCCTCCATTTTTTTTTTAGAAACCACAAGTACGCTCTCCTCCAACAAAACATATAATGCGAGAAATGAAAATTAATTACGGAAGCCTAATTACAAGGACACTCGTCGTACGTACATACGTACTGTTGTATAATTTTCATGAATTCTTCGAAACTCGTGTTTATCATAGTTAGCTCAGTCGAGGACGATCATTCTGTCCTTCATCGGGATTATTAAGATGATGATAATAAAGTGGTCATTGGCTCATTGCATGTATATAGATTATACAAGGTCATGATATAACGGTGATAAAAATTTGAGGTGATGTTGTAAATGACCCACGAGGTGGAAGTGGTTGCAGAGAAATAGAAGTTATGACCCCTCTTAGTGGGTCGTTGTATAAGAGATATAGATTTGTCTGTAGACTAACGCGGGTTGCATCAACTTTGCCTGTAAATGAAAACCACGAGGTGGAAGTGGAACTCGCTCTCACTGACAACGGGAAGTGGATGTTGAAATATCTGGTCATGTGCTGTCGGTTGTGTAGATAGCCTTCGTTAGGATTAGTCGCAGGCTCCGTTGTAATCTTTTTGTTTGTTGTGATCTTGTACACTAGGCTAGATCTCCTAGAGATAAGGTTGTTGTATAACTTGATATGTAAGCCACGCTGGGGGCTTTTCCCGGCCTATTTAACACGGAGCCGCACAGCCTGAGACGGTGTGCGTTACAACCAATTTCACATGGTAATCAGAGCTAGGTCTTTAGCCGACAAATTACTCCATGGCGACCTCCTCCGTGCAATCGCTTGCCTTCTCCCTGATCGCGTGTCCAGTCTCGGAGAAGCTCGGCAAGAACAACTACAACGTGTGGAGTCGTCACGTTCTCTCGGCGATCAACGGTGCGAGGCTTGGGCACTTCCTCAACACCGCGACGGCGGCCACGCCGCCGAAGGAGATCGCGTTGGACAAGGCGAAGCCTGATGAGCTCTCGCCCAATCCGGACTATGATGATTGGTTCGGTAAGGATCGGACGATCTTCAATTATCTGTACTCGTCTGTTTCCAAAGATGTCCAGATCCAAGTCTCTAGCTGCACCACCTCCGCCGAGCTGTGGAAGTCCATCCAGGACATGACCGCCGCACAGTCTCATGGCCGGGTGATCAACACTCGCATGGCCCTTGCCACCGCCACCAAGGGCACGTCCTCGATTGCTGACTTCTTCAGCAAGATGAAGGGTCTTGCTGATGATATGGCGGCGGCCGGCAAGAAACTTGAAGACGAAGAGGTGGCCTCGTACATCCTCGCCGGCCTCGACGAGGACTTCAACACGGTCGTCTCTACGGTCTCGGCACGCACTACGCCGATCACGCTCGGCGAGCTCTACACCCAGCTTACGGGCTGGGAGCAGCGGATGAATCTGCTCAACCCCACCAGCGGCGGCTCCGGGTCTTCATCAACAAACTCGGCCACCCGTGGTGGTCGCGGTGGTTTCAAGCGTGGTGGATGTGGTCGCGGACGCGGTGGTCGCGGACGCAACAACAGCAACAGCGGCAATGGAGGCCGCTCGCACACCTCTGATCGGGTCTGCCAACTCTGTGTCAAGGAAGGCCACACCGTGGTACGCTGCCACAAGCGGTTCGATGCTTCCTTCCAGGGAGTGTCAGAATAGCGCTCCGTCTCCACCGCCACAAACAACTCCTACGGCATCGACACGAATTGGTACACCGATTCCGGTGCTACTGATCACATCACCGGGGAGTTAGAGAAGCTCACTGCCAGGGACAAGTACCATGGCAATGATCAAGTTCACACAGCCTCTGGCGCAGGTATGAGAATCAGTCAGATTGGTAAAACTTTTGTTCGTACCCAAAACCGTGATCTTGTCCTGAACAATGTCCTTTACATTCCTGAAGCTACCAAAAATCTTGTTTCAGTACATCGCCTTACTTCTGATAATCATGCCTTTATTGAGTATCATCCCGATTGTTTTCTGATAAAGGACCAGGCAACGAAGAAAACGCTGTTTAGAGGGGCATGTGAAGGTGGCCTTTACCCGCTGAAGTCTAGGGTTCCTTCTCCATCAAATAAAGTGACGTTTGGCACCACCAGAATCTCCTCGAGTAGGTGGCATAGCCGCTTGGGTCACCCATCGTCTCCAGTAGTTCAGCAAGTTCTTAGTCGCAATAAAATTGTGTTTGTTCCTGATTTGAATAAAGAAACTGTGTGCGACGCTTGTCAAAAAGGCAAGAGCCATCAGCTGCCCTACTCTAGATCTACAAGTGAATCATCTAGTCCCTTAGAACTTGTATTCTCTGATGTGTGGGGTCCAGCACCTACTTCTGTAGGTAAAAACAGTTATTATGTGAGTTTTATAGATGACTTCAGCAAATTTACATGGCTTTATCTTTTGCGTCGCAAATCTGATGTGTTTCAAAAATTTCATGACTTCCAAAACATGGTCGAGCGCCAATTTGGGAAGAAGATCCTTTCCATGCAAACTGATTGGGGGGGGGGGTGAGCACCAGAAGCTAAATTCCTTTTTTCAGCGTATTGGCATAGCTCATCATGTGTCATGCCCGCATGCTCATCAACAAAATGGCTCCGCTGAACGCAAACACCGCCATATTGTTGAAGTCGGGCTAACTCTCCTAGCCCACGCCTCTATGCCTCTAAAGTTCTGGGATGAAGCTTTCATTACAGCTACATACCTCATAAATTGGCTCCCCTCCAAAGTAATTCATGGTCAAACACCCCTAGATCGTCTCTACAAACACCAACCAGATTATACCTCCCTTAGAACCTTTGGTTGCGCTTGTTGGCCGAATCTAAGACCCTTCAACTCTCGTAAACTCCAATTTCGGTCCAAACAGTGCGTGTTCCTAGGGTACAGCAATATGCATAAAGGCTACAAGTGTCTTGATGTTAAAGAAGGGAGAGTTTGTATTTCTCGGGATGTAGTGTTTGATGAGAATGTGTTTCCTTTTGCTGATCTTCATCCAAATGCTGGCGCTCTTCTTCGGTCCGAAATTCTCCTTCTTTCCCCGGACTTACTCAATCCTGGTTTTGGGGACGACAACTCTTTTGATCAAATTGATAATGATTCCCTGCGACCATCTCACCATTCATCTGAGTCTGCAGGATTGGATGAAGCTCCAGGAGAAAATTCTGCGCCGAATGGATCTAATCCGGCTGCAAACAGCCGTCATCTTATGCAGGTACCCGGTTTTCCTTTTTCGGAAGGCAGCGGCGCTGAATCCCAGGGCGATACGCCGGCGCAATCCGCCTCGGATCAGGCACCGTCAGCCTCGGGTACAACTACTGCCGGGGCGGACAGCGACGCCACGCAGGACCCTACGTCCTCCACCGCCCCTGTTGCGCCATCTGTCCCACGGGCTTCGACGCAGGGGGGACAAGGCAGATCTTCCTCGACGCCCGCGACAGCTGCTGGATCTTCTGCGCCGGCTTCTTCATCAGCTCCAGCTGCCGGATCTCCGGCGCCATCGCCTGCTGGATCCTCCGCATCAGGACCGGCCGCTGCACCCGCTGCACCAAGTCGTCCTGTAACCTGTCTACAAAAAGGTATACGTACTCCCAAAGTTTATACTGATGGTACAATACGCTGTGGTCAGTTAGCTTCCACATCTGAAGGTCCTACAGATTTGAAAAGTGCTCTTAGTGACACAAATTGGAAATCAGCAATGGATCTAGAAATAGAAGCTTTACACAAGAATAAAACATGGCACCTTGTACCACCGCAGAAAGGGAGAAATGTGATAGATTGTAAATGGGTTTACAAAATTAAAAGAAGGGCAGATGGCACCATAGAAAGGTTCAAGGCACGTCTAGTAGCAAAGGGATTCAAACAAAGGTACGTCATAGACTATGAGGATACTTTTAGTCCTGTAGTTAAAGCTGCTACAATTCGGTTGATTTTAGCTCTTGCTGTTTCCAACAATTGGTGTCTACGCCAACTAGATGTCCAGAATGCCTTTCTACATGGGTTCCTTGAAGAGGAAGTATATATGAAACAACCTCCTGGCTATGAAGATAAAAGTAAGTCACAATATGTATGTAAGCTTGACAAGGCGTTGTATGGCTTAAAGCAAGCCCCGAGAGCTTGGTACTCTCGGTTATGTGTGAAGCTTCAGAGCCTTGAGTTTGTTCCATCGAAAGGAGATACATCCCTGTTCTTCTATCGGAAGGGAAAACATGTCATTTATATGCTTGTTTATGTTGACGACATCATTGTGGCTAGTTCCTCACAGGAAGCAGTTGATGCTCTTCTTCGTGATCTAAAGGAAGAGTTTGCTATCAAGGATCTTGGACAATTGCATTACTTCCTCAGGATCCAAGTGCACAAAAAGAATGGTGAGTTGTTGCTAAATCAAGAAAGGTATGCCTGTGATATACTCAAAAGAGTGAACATGCAACTTTGCAAGCCAGTAAGGACACCTCTCAGTACTACAGAAAAGTTGTCAATCACTGATGGGGCTCGTCTAGGTGTGGAAGACTCAACAAGATACCGAAGCATAGTGGGTGCACTTCAGTATCTTACACTGACACGCCCTGATTTGTCCTTTGCGGTCAACAAAGTGTGCCAATTCCTTCACTCTCCTACGATAGTTCACTGGGAAGCTGTGAAGAGAATTTTGAGATATGTCAAAGGAACAGTTAGCCTCGGTCTAAAAATCAGAAAGTTTAATTCTACTCTTGTGAGTGCCTTTTCAGATTCAGACTGGGCTGGTTGCCCTGATGACAGACGGTCAACAGGCGGCTTTGCAATATTTCTTGGCAACAATCTTGTGTCTTGGTGTGCTAGAAAACAAGCAACAGTCTCAAGATCAAGTACGGTAGCTGAGTATAAATCTTTGGCCAATGCCACTGCCGAGGTAATGTGGATACACAAGTTACTGGATAAACTAGGTATATCACATCCTCGAGCAGCTTGTTTATGGTGTGATAACATTGGAGCAAAGTATCTTTCAGCTAACCTGGTCTTTCATGCTCGCACAAAACATATAGAAATTGATTTCCATTTTGTGCGTGAACAAGTTGCAGCAAGATGTCTGGACATTAGATTCATTAGCACTGCTGATCAGATTGCTGATGGGTTCACTAAAGCACTTCCTGAGCGACAGACCTTATTGTTCAGAAACAATCTCAACTTGGTACCTGCATTGTGATTGTCGGGGGGTGTTGAAATATCTGGTCATGTGCTGTCGGTTGTGTAGATAGCCTTCGTTAGGATTAGTCGCAGGCTCCGTTGTAATCTTTTTGTTTGTTGTGATCTTGTACACTAGGCTAGATCTCCTAGAGATAAGGTTGTTGTATAACTTGAGATGTAAGCCACGCTGGGGGCTTTTCCCGGCCTATTTAACACGGAGCCGCACAGCCTAAGAAGGTGTGCGTTACAACCAATTTCACAGTGGATCGAGGTGCAGCAGCCAGCAGCTTATACGGATAGAAAGCAGTTTATTATTTGCAAATTGTAGGAAGGAACGGTCGCGGCCACAAAACACAAGCTCGGAACGCACAACTTAACGACTGCACAAGACTAACACAGAGACAAACTAACATTTTACAGAAGAGATCAGACCAGAGAGAGCAGTACACACGTACGCTACGCATAACTCAACGATGGATCAAGATGTGGGTGACAATAGATAAATTAAATACAGGGAATATTGATTTTTTAGCAGGGAAATACTACATGCATGTCTCTCATATCAAAGGGCGTCCTTGAGTCTCACGAGCGCCACGATGATACCGATAAACCCACCAATGCCGGAGACAGCCCAGAGGATGGTCTTCTGGTTCCTGTACCAAAACGTATACAGCTTGAGCCACCACCACCACCTCCTCATCCTGTAACCCTCAATATCTACCATGACGCGGGCATAGCTGCGTCCTTTGCGCAGGCGGCTCTCAAGGCTGGTGAAGAACTTGAGCGCCTCCTTGTTGGTGAGGCCTGCTCCTTTCAAGATACCCTTTGTTCGCAGCTCATGCACGTCCTCCTCCCGGTGCATCAGCATGCAGAAGAGGAGAAGGTACGAGCACACAACAGAGTCTTCACGTTTGGCCCAATTCCTGTCCAAGAAATACGGGGTGGTGCATAGCTCGAGAGCCGCCATGTTGACGAGCCAGCTTGCGCGTAGATAGTTGAGAGACAGCGGCGTCATGGGGAGCTTGGCAAAGATGATCCATTTCTTGTGGAGGCCCATGTCTGCTGGTAGCTCATCTGTTGTTTCGTTGGCTGTGAGGAAGATGCCCATTTCGGCAAGCTCGATGGCACCGGCGGAAATTTGTATCGATTTCATTTTATCTAAAACTGATTTCTTGAGTCTGCTGCTGCTTTTTCTTTTTTTTCCTACCACGTGGAACCGGAGGAGGCCAAGGAGATGTGGTGGTGGTTTGCCGTCGTAGTCTTCATCATCCAACGACGGCTTTACAGGAGACGATGATTGATCGGAAACCCGGTCTTGCAGCCAGCTATCTTTCCACCTAGCAATGAAATTGTTCATTGTCGTCAAGGGCTCGGACGTACACTTGTTGATGAGAGCGTCCACCACCGGCCAGGGGATCTGGTTCTCAAGCAGCATGATGTCATGAGAGATGTCATCGTCATTGGACTCGAAGAAATCGATCAGCACCCGGTCGACGACGGGCGCGCCCCCCATTCTAAGCATGTACATCACCAAGAAGCAGGCGTCATAGAACATTATAGGTAGGAAGTCGTCCTGATAGTGGATACCTGCCATCCCGTCCTTGTCGTAGAGGCCGCGGGCATCGATGTCCTCCACCACCGAGACGACCTCCTGGTACATGTCCCGGATCGAGAGGCCGGAATAATTGTTGTTGGCCATTTTGTACGCCATGAGGCAGTGGTGCGCAGCCACATGCTTCACCTTCTCCGCCTTCCGGAGGTGGTCTCGGCGGTGGTAGTAAGGGCCGATGGCCACGACCTTGGGCACGGTGCACCAATCACCCAGATCCCGAATGCTTGGAGGGTACCTATGCATCTTCCTCGTAATAAACTTGGCATTACCGGCCTTGTTGAACTCTTTCGTTGTTTTCTTGAATAGCTTCTCAGGGCTATTCATATAGGTCCCCAGTTCTGTCTGGAAGACGCCGTCCTCTTGTGTCGTTGTTCCTTTCCCAGCCGCCGGATCATCATGATGCTGTGCGGCTGCAGCACAGTAGTAGTTGTAGTTGTCGTAGTAGTTGTACTCAACCAGCTGCTGCTGCCGCACTCCGCTAGAGCTGATGCTGCTAGCAGGGACGACATATGGTTGTTGGAAGCTGCAGGAGGAACCAAATATGTCGACGATGGACGCATACTCCAAAGGGATCTGGCCAGCAACAGGAGCAGCCCAATCTTGAGCTGGCGCTTCTTCAGCGGTCCAGTTCGTCGCGGCCAGCTGAATCTCGAAAGGGGACCCCCATGCTGCAGCGGGTTCCATATATCTACTAACTTGCTGCAATAAGCACTGCACAAAAAGAATGGAGGAGTAGAAATTAATGGTGAAACATGCAATAATAAGACAGAGCTATCTACATCCGAAACATATATCACAGAGAAACGACATGCTATATAAAATCAGCTAGAGGGTTAGTAATGTCATGAGAGAATTCGAAGCATGTTCTTGATGCATGCATAGTTGTTAGTAAGAGACCAAAAGATCGATAGAAAAGAATACTTACAACGAGCGGGCCGGGCGGGGGCAGAGGAAGCGTACAGCGCGCTAGCCCTGTCGACGCTCCTCTTTCTTATAGAGCATGACTGCATGACAGCATGAGTTCGTTACTGCTGTGTACTGCGGCAGACTGTCATCTAACGTTGCCCAATTGCTTTACGACAACGCTTATGTACTGTATTACTATTGTCTTGATGCATATATGCCTGTGCACGTGCCCACATGCATGGTTGTGGGGCTACCATTTTTCAGACTCACGACAAGCTTTACGGCTACCATCCCAACCATATCTTGTCATAAGAAAATAAATCTAGTGTTAATCATGACAAATCATAACTGTAAGAAAATACTTTCAAATATGAATCTAGTAACATTTTTTTTGTATAAGTAAATTTACAGTTTGTGGGTCCAATAATTGTTAGTTGAAAATTACAATGTTTTGATTTTTTTTGAGCAAACAATGTTTTGATATTGAAGTTCTAAAATGTAAGTCACTGTTGATTTTTTAGATACCCTTTGACCGGGAGCATCTCTGGTGGAAATGACACAAAAGTTGGAAATAGTGAAAATTCTTCGAAAAACATATTTTGGACATTCAAAATTTTTTTGAAACTTGGCATATCCATAGTTCATGTTAGGATGTACTTTGCCACAAAAGTTAGAATTGAAAATCTTTCTTGATTAATTCATATGAAATTGGGGGCTTTCAGTTTTTTCCTAGGTTCGTCTCCTGATCCGCTCGACCCAAGCAACTCGGGAGGCGACCGCCAGCAGCCGCCAACGTACCCCGTTGATGCTCGCTCACCCGCCGTCGAACTTGTTCAATAGGTTGAAGATTCCGAGCTTGAGGCCTTGTAGAACCGCTCCAAGAGGGCACAATCTTTGTACATGTGCTTGAAGGGGAATGCATAGTTTGGGTACATCTTCTTGTTCGAGCAGTTGGAGGTGCCTTCACCGGCGTCCTTGTCCCGCTTCGCCATACCTTTGGAACGATTATAGAGGCGTGGTTGGTTGCGATGTTGAGGAGCTCCTTTGTGATCCACGGGCCCTTGCGCTCCAGCCAGCTTGTGGACTAGGGACTTGCAGGCGGTCCTGGATAGGAACACCCTAATGATGTCGACACCGAAAACGTTGGGTAGCTTGTTGCATTACCTGGAAAAGCATCAGATGTACTCATGAAGGGTCTCACCCAACTTCTATCGATAGTTCTTTAGGTCCCATGGGTTCCGAGGACCCTCTTAGGTGCTTTGAAAGTTCCCTACGAGGAGTCGAGGGCCTGCTTGATGTCCAACCAGTTTTGAAGGGGGAGGTGCTCCAGCCAGCATGTTCATGTCGAGTCGGCCAGGAACAGGGTTGTTGATACTAAAGTAATCATTGGCCGCTCCCCTGACTCGGTAGGTGAAGCGGTAATCCTCGAGCCACAGGTCGGGATTCACTTACCGGTGTACCTCTGGATGTTCATTGAAGGTCAACATCGTGGTGGAAATGTTGTGTTGTGCCTTGTTGATGGTTGTTAAGTACCACATTTTAGGCCATTAACTCCTGCATAAATTCACAAAATATAACCATCTACATTAGGATAGGATCTAATACTAACAAGTTTCACAAGTGTCAATGAGTATTTGAATGCATGTGTTTAGCTGGTGAAATGAGAAGAAAACACACCTCATGGATCTAAGCATTTTAGGCTCAGCTAATGAGGGGCTGCTACATACGCTTCACATGGATCAATGGACCCACTCATGCAAAGAAACACACTCTCAACCAATGAGAAGAGAGTACATGGATCCATGGGCCTACTACCCCACGCAAATAAGCAAGAGACACCGCGTACACACCCATACATGCTCTGGGGGCCACAAGGAAGTGATTGGCCAAAGGTCGGTCCAGGAGGAAGCGACCTTGGGTTGGTCAAACTAGGGGTTTGGCCAAACCCCTAGTGCCCCCCTCGTCTTCAGGAGTGTTTTCCCCTGCTGCTCCGTTGCATCACTAGTGCCACGGTACTTGACGTACTCCTGATCGTTTGACACCATAGGCTTTTATTGTTCACTATGCACTCATCAAACGATCGATACTCCTTAGGATGGGTAACTCAGAGTGTATCATAGGTCTTCAGCAGTGGATGCTTGTACACATTCAATGTCTCACAGGGAGTTTGACGTTGTTGATCTACTGCTTTGTGAGATCAAGGATGTGATCATGGATGGCATGGCCATGATCAGGCAAAAGCCCTACGCCATATTGCAAATAGCCCACTATAGCTCCGATATAGCTCCACTATAGCTTTTTTGAGACAGGTGCCACAACGATAATGTAAATATTACCGCTAACTCCGCTATAGCATGAAATAGCCCCGCTAAATTCAATATCCTAGCACCGCTAAGAGCATCTCCAACAGTTTGTCAAATCGGATTGACATCTTTCATTTTTAGCAAAAACGCTTACAACACCCCCTCCAACAATTTGGTAAAGGACTTGGAAATTTTTAACAACTTGGGAAAAACCTACCTCCAGCGCGTAAATATACGCGCGCATACTCGGCTTGGCATCAGCGTTTCTCACGATAGGAAGCCAGGTGGAAGGGTAGAAAAAGTAATAAAAATAGAGAAAGATTCCTGATGCAAATGTATAAGAGAGAAAGAAAGATTTGACAAGTTGAAAATAGCAAACTCTTGGAGATGTATTCTTTTTTAGCTTGTTCAATCTTTTAGGAGTTGACAAATCTTATGATTTACCAAGTTAAAAATAGCAAACTCTTAGGGATGCTCTAACACCACTATGGTTGAGTTACAAACTTATATACTTGTGATTTATGAACTATGAGTTATGATTTATGACTTATCTTGTGAATTGCAACTTATTTGCTTATGTTTTCACTAATGCCTTCATGTACATAAGAATATGAGCTAGATTTCATAAAATTAATAATGTTAGGCCTAAATTTTGCAGATTTTTTGCATATTGCTAAAGGTTATAGCTCTGCTATAGCTCCTATTGCTTTTTTGAAAGCACTCTAAATTCTATAGTCTGCGATTTTCAACATTATTACCCTACGCACACTGGATCAGCTGGATCCATACATAGCTGTCAGCTCGACACTACATTTCTATCTTGGAGAAATCCAAGACGTGCTTCAAGTCTATAGGCCGCCAATGCCTAATGATCGTAGGAGAGGACCTCGAGCCTACCACTATGCAGAGGCAAAGATGCAGGACCGTGCAGCGGCAGAGGCAGTCATGGATGAGGCAACTAGATAGGATCAACAACTTGCTTTTTCTGAGGCTCCACTACCTCACTACTTGCTCAAAGATTGAGTCGTATGAGGACGAGGACTCCGAGCCACCACAGCACAGAAAGGAGGGCGGAGGGCCTCGCCGCCGCCGCCGGTAGGGCTGTCGGCCATTTCGCGCATCGCGTTGCCTGTGTTGGGGCCGGAGGGTTTGGGGGTTTCCGCTGTCGTCATCGTCGCGAGCAAGCGCGCTTGCACGGCTCCTGTTCGCCTCGTTTGGGCCCTATGCGTCTTTCCTCCGAATTTTCGTGCGGGACTACTACTAACTACTTGCACGTGATGGGCCTAAACAGGCCCATATTTTTACCCTGAGGCCTAAGTTATTATGGGCCTAGCTGGGCTGGCAGACAGCGTCTTCGACTCAAGCACTGGGCCAGCCAGCCAACCTTCTCACACACAATGTTCAGATGAGCAGGATTTGTAAGCGTAGTCGAGTAGTAAGAGCAATTTCAGTGAGGATCTCTATTATAAAATTTGGAAGTTTGATGTAAAAATTTAACTCCAGCAGAGTTTCTAAATGGACCTGTATTTTTTACAAGCTTCCAAATTTCCCCACCGAGCCTCCTTTGTTTGAGGGTTTCTACTTCTCCTTCCAAAGCGTGGATCCCACTAATTTTATTTTCTTTACTTTTTTCTTTTCTTTTCCTCCCCTCTCCTCCCGCTCCGCCCCCACCGAACTGCCCATCTCCCCCTTCCTCTGCAGATCTGCCGCCGCCTATCATGGGCCAGTGCACCTCCGCCCCGCGCCGCCGCAAGCCCCCGTCGTCGTCCTTGTCGCTGGCCCTCCCCTCCCCGCCACCACCGCAGCTCCTTGCCGCCATCGCCAAGGCCGTTGGGGAGGACCGCACTACCGACATTCTTGGCACGGGACGCCTCGTGCTGCTCGCCGACAACATTCCCAGAGAGCCCCACGAAGTACACATGTCGCGTGTGCGACACACCGTACGCCGCCGCCCAGCAGGCCATAGCTAGCGCCAGCGCACTCACGCCCAGGGCGGCCAGCTCCCGCAGGAGGCCGTGCGCCAAGAAGCCGCAGGGAGGCGAGCTCCCGCAGGAGGCCGCGCGCCCAGGGCGGCGAGCTCCCGCAGGAGGCCGTGCACCCAGGGCGGCGAGCTCTCGCACGGGCCTGTTCCGGTGCTACTGCGTCGCAACGCTCGCTGGGGCCGAGGCCGGGGATCTCGCCGGAGCCGAGGCGGATGGTGACGTGGTGGATGAGGGCCTCGTGGGCGACGCAGCATAGCGTCGACCGGCGACATTGGTGGCCCCAACAAGAGGCACTGCCAAGCCGTCACCGCTGTTGGCTTCAGGAATGGCAACAACGCCGGGGAGTCGAGCGGCCCCAACAAGAGATTCGCGGGTGGTGACGGGAATGACGAGTGACAGAGGTGCAGGGCCACAGGTAATGGGAATGATTGGCGACAGGCGACATAGGAGCACCACGGCGGCTGCGGCGAGCGCATGTGCAGGACGGCGGTGGTGCTGGGGCAGGGGAGCTCCGTGGTGGATTATCCCCTCTCTGTCTATGACATCCCTATGACAGACGGGGCCCACATCAATATAGATGGTTGAGTTGATTTACCACTTGAGTTGACATCTCATTTCAAGTATGTATACTTTTGAGTTAGGCCTGCAAATAGATTTTGAAAGTCTCATTTTGCAAGTCCTCTGCTGAAGTTGGTCTAAGTAATTAGTGTTTTGCTCAAGCTAGAGCTAGCGTTACAATATTGTAAAGTCTATGCGTGTGGTAGTTTCGACCAAATAGTCAATGGACAAGGATTTTTATTTGAGAAATCCTCAGGCGTAGTAATAAGCAGTGAGAAAACTCTGCACAGACAAACAAAAATGACCGGGCATGCCGCCAAACAAAAATTTCGGAGACGGGAGCATGTGTGGCACCGACGATCGACGATGGTAGTGGTGGAAGAAATAAATTGCGCTGGTCGTGCTGGCTCGTCACGCGGAGGCGGCAGCCACGATTGTTGGCGCAGCCGCAGCGCAAGAGGGAAAGAAATGCAGCCGGTTTCATCTTGTGGAGATTGACTCTGGCGGTCCGGCGGCTTTCACCTTGTGAAGATTAGCTCTGGTGTACGGTGACGATTTGGAAGTGGTTTCGGCGGCGGTAACGAACAGATCTCTAAGAACTTTGAGGAAGATGAACATGAGTTTTAAACTTTTTTATAGTTTTCTTTTTTTTAAGATTCTGTTTGTAAAAAGACCAGTATAACGTGCTAAGTTTAATACATTTATCTTTAAAAAATGCAGCGGGCCAGAGAACGTGGAAATGATGATCCGCTTCCTGGCGGGCGAGTGGACGTCGGGCCCGTGACCGTGACCAACAGCATGATATGCATCCTGGGAAATCGATCTGAAGGCGCGGCCGCCCTCGCAACGTACGGCAAGGTGTTCGTGGATCAATGGCGGAACTAAAGACAAAATTAAGGGGGGCTAGACAAATATTTTATGATTCAATAATTTGTAATTCACCTTGACTTTTCAAGCAAACAATAGCTAGCCATTGACTATATAACATTAATTGTGTAACAACAATAACAAAATAAGTAGTTTGCAAAAGTGGTCAATATATCTTACTCAAAGTCCATAGCATATTTCTTCACCATACTGAAATCATTAATAATCGAATCTATCGTGATCTTCATTGCAATCTCCCTCTCAATATAGAGTACCAAGCAATTTCTTAAAAATTCATCTTCTATTGTGTTTCGTAGCCATGCCATCATCATCTTGTTGTTCCCCTTCCACAAATGTCTTCTGGTATTAAAAAAAATAGTGTCTTCCTTTTAAGTTTGCCTTTGTTTCCTACAAGAATTGGTATATCTGATCAGAAATACAATTAAAAAATTTGTCGAATTGTCGATATGAGTTGGGGAAATAGCTTACATTATTTCGAGATAGAGGAACATTAGAAGCATTCTCTTGCCCGTCGTTGTCGTTGCCCCTGCCCACCATTACGTGCGCACAGCCTTGCGACCACCGCACGTCGTCCTGTCGTCCGGCTTCCGCACGGCCACGCCACCGGCCACCGCGGCCACACCCGTTGCCTCACGGCCTCACTCGTCCAGCCGTCTTGCTCAAGTGCTCGTTTTAGACTGGGCGGCACCGTGACAAGCTGGAGCAGGTTGAAAACAAAACGACGCAGATGGCGAGGGGACGACGACGGTCGATGAACGGACGACATTTCAATTTTCTTCATGCTCCTTTCACGTTTTCAGCCTTCGTTTGATGGGCTGTTCTGCGTCCTTTGGCTTGTGGCAGTGGCAAGTGGCGGACAGAAATTCTTTTGACGCCTAGGGCCACTTGCCAAAGCGACTAGACTACCAAAATTCTCACACATGACAATATAGCGGTAATACGGTATGATAGCGCACAAAGATAACTAAAACCATGATTTCGAGTATATCTCAATTCAAAGTTGAAGCATACAATGAAATTTATAAAAAAAATTGCAGAAAAGTAATGCATTACCTAACTAGTGCTAATTTGGTTAATCCTCGTCCTCGTCTACCATTTCTTCATCAATTGGAAGCGAAATTGAGCCTACACAAGTAGAAAAGACATTCCAAAGAAATTAGGCAAGTAATATAAAAAATAAATCAGTAAGCAAATGATAAATAGCAATGCAACATACCACTAGCACTTGCACTATTTCGAGGCTTTGGAAGCAGTTTTTCCTGACTCCTTACTTCTTGATAATACTCTAGGATATTTTCATCTTCAATGCTTGCAAAAACATCCCTTTCAATATAGCATATCATCCGATGATTTAACCAAATATTACCCATCTTATTTCTTGGGTCTGTCTTGACAAATTTCATAGCTGAGAAGGCTCTTTCAACGGTAGTAGTTGCAACCGGCAAAATCAAGACTAACCGAATGAGGTGATAAACCAATGCAAAATTGGTGTGCATATTAGCTTTAACCATCTTGATAGCCAGATCACCAATGTCATGACAATTTGCAAACGAGGAGTCATTTCTCACCTCATTCATGAACACTCTAAGTTGTTCTGTAAGGCTGATAACTTCATACCCATCAAAATCAGCATCATAAAGCTTAGCCAATTCTACTACTTGTTGCAAGTCATAGTTGGCAAAAGAATTCTTTGGATCCAAACAGGCCATGCATCTCAATAATTTAGTAGACCTCTCAGAAAAGCAATTGTTGAATTCCGTAATTATTTGATCATACACCACATTAAAGATTTCATTCTTGAAATGATGATAGTAAGTAACTAATTGCCCTCCACGCCCCCGTGATTTACCTCTAACAGTTAGTGTATCCTCCATATTTGGTATGACAATATTATGATTGAGACAAAAAGTCTTTACCTCCTCAAATAATTCCTCCCACCCATCCTCACGGGCCTCATGAATTGTACGTATTGTTGCCCCAATCAAACCCACAGCTCAAACAATATTTTGATCTTTCCTTTGTAAATATTGTGACAAGTCATTAGTTTTGCCCAATAATTTGACCATAAGATGTAAAATCAGCACATATTCAAAAGTCTCAATTTGCCTTAACAAACTAGAAGCTGCATATTTTTTATCCCCATTTGATGCATCATCAACCACAATCTCCAATACTTCTAAAACAACATCCCACATGAGAACAATACGACATAAGGTTTTATGATGTGAACCCCATCTAGTATCCCCAGGACGTGCAAGGTTGGTTTCTTGATTTTTTTTCTCTCCCTGGAAAAATCTCACCCGTCTCCAATTGACTCACAAGTTTAGCATGATGTTGTTAGGCCAATTGATTCTTTCTCTTACAAGAAGCATTAACTGTGTTTACAATTAAAGTGGTGGTTCCAAAGAAATCAAAGATAGAAGAACAACACTTGGTAACTGAAACAACCACTAATTGCAATTGGTGTGCAAAGCAGTGTATGTAAAAAGCATGTGGATTCTCATCCAATATCAGTCATTGCAACCCATGAAATTCCCCTCTCATGTTTGATGCCCCATCATACCCTTGCCCACGAATCCTAGAAATTGATAGCCCATGACAAGAAAGCATACCATCCAAAGCCTTTTTTAGAGATGAAGATGTTGTGTCTGCAACCTCTCTCAACCCAAGGAATCTCTCAATCACTTCACCCCGTGCATTGACATACCTACATAGAGTTAGAAGCAAAGTTAGTAGGTTATTGCAGCTATAATTAAAATAAAAACAGCAAGACAAATATTAGAAACATACCTCAAAACAACAGCCATTTGCTCCTTAATTGAACAATCTCGGGCCTCATCAACAAGAATAGCAAAGTGCCCATCACCAATATCTTCAATAATGGCTTTGGTGGTCAATTCTGCACATGCTCTACATAGGTCTTTTTGAATCTTGGGTCCGGTCATCTGATTTTTACTGAACAAATTTGCTATATCTTTATTCTTATTTTTGTACCATTGTAGCAACTCCAAGAAATTCCCCTTATTGCTAGAGCTAGAAGATTCATTATGTCCACGAAAAGCATGTGCTTGCAATAAAAGAAATCTAACAACTCCCGATATAACAATCAAACGACCTTTATATATCTCCTCAGATTTCTTGCTTCCACGCCTCATAACATGTGATACACTTTGCCTCTGGTTCTTAAAGGCCTCATACTCCCCTCTAGACTTATTGTGGGCGATGCCATTACCATGAGCATCAATTATTTCATGCCCATCCTTCCATCCACGGAACCCATTAACCGTGAAGGCATCAACACCATAATTTTCAGCTCTTGGTTGTTTAAAGAGATAACAGTAGAGACAAAAGGCAGCATCCTTAGCAACACTATATTCCAACCATGAATGATTTTCGAACCACTTATCATGAAAAGACCTATTGCGACCAAATATCTTTCTTACTGGATACTTATGACCTTTTGGTTGGCATGGACCTTTCAAAATATATGCTACCATCATTAAGTACAACATTAGGATCATTGCTACCAATAATTTCCTCTGTTTCAGGTTCATCATTCACATTGGCATTGCTAGTTTCTCCTATTTCCTGTTCTACTGTGCCTGGTGTTCCACCTACTTCCGGTTCCGGTTCAGGTTGTTGCACAAAAGATGGGACTGATGAAATTACCGGAGTAGGCGCCTTCTCCTTCAGGCTTCAGGCTTCACTGCTTCAGGAATCAGGAGCGCCGGGCGGCAGGGCAGCACCGGCACACCGCAATCCGGAGGCCGCAGCAGGTGGGCGCCGGGCGGCAGGCCGGCAGCGCAGCAGGTGGGCAGGCCGCAGGGGCAGTTCCTGCGCAAGGGGCCAGGGGCGCAGCCGCGCAGGGCACCAAGGCGGACGGTGGAGCGCCCGGCGCGCTGCGGGCCTGCGGCGCTGGTACGGTGTGAGACTGCGGGCATCGGGGCGTGCAGGTGCAGCGTGCGCAGGTGCGCTGCGGTCGGTGGACGGGGGTGCTAGGGGGCGGCGCGCTAGGGTTAGGCGAGAGTAGGACCGCGGAATAGCAGACGGGGGCGCAGCTGTGATTCACGCAGAGCAGGAGCGAGGCCGCGTGAGGGGGAGAAGTTGGTGACCTGGGCCGCGAGGGGATAATAGCCTTGGGCCGGTGGCTGTTGGGCCAAAATTGAGAAGTATATGGAGGATTTTTTGGGCCACGACTTGGGCCACGGCCCTAGTTTCCCCAGGCCCATATCCACCCCTGGCAGTGGCGGACCCAGCTTTCAGCCACGACTAGGGTCAAAAGTTTCCATTCATGCCGACAAATCCAAACATCAGGAACCAAAACGAGGAGATCACCAAAGATTTCTGAACAGTGGAGACGAGGAATGGAGGTTTGAACTTTGGAGCAGAGGGAATTTGCCCACGAGCGTCAAACAGCGCACAAGCAGTACACGTATGGTTGCGCAGCACCTGCACACTGTTGCTATGGCCGCGGTGGCACTACTTGCAGTTGCAGCCCTACCCTGCTTCCACCACGGCCACTTCTAATGGTGATGCCACCGACCACCTTCACACGTGATGCAAGCTCCGGCAGCGCCATGGCATGCTGCAGGGGATTTGCTTCGCTGCCCTCAGCAACGGCGTAGGAGCTCACCTGCACGGAGCCATGGTAGGGGCGGCGCGGAAGCTCGACAAATCGAGGCGAATAAGGTGTGATTTGAGGATCTGATTATTTGTGACTGTGAGTATAAGTACCTGGAGTGGAGCTGCGAAGGGGAGGGCAGAGAGCCTTTGCACTCCATACGTCAAGATCTAGTGCATGTAAGAGCTTGAGGGCTCTATCATGATCGTCGTATGGAAGCTCGATGATGTTGGCTTTCATAGTGTTCACAATCAGAGCGAAGCGCTCAAACATGACATCAACCGACTCTCCGGGGAGATGAGTGAAATTCTCGTACTCTCTTCGGTAGGTCACAAAGCGACGCGCCTTCACCTGATGTTTTCCACCATGAGCATTTCTCAGCTGGGTCCAAATCTTGTGTGCCAACCGCTCTCCATGCACCCGATTGAATTCAGATGCACAGAGAGCACGGTAGAGATAGTCCACGGTCTTGTTGTTTGCATTGAACATATTTCTCGAATCCGGCAAGATGAACGTGTCCGATATGACATAGTTTTCGTCAACCGTCACATCCCAAATCAATTGACCCTTTCCACGCAAGAACGCGCCCATCCGGGCTTCCCACATCTGGTAATCTTTCCCATCAAAGTGGGGAGGACCGAACCCTTCCCGTAGTCTGCCATCTTTGGATCTCAACCAGTTAAAGTTTCAATGATCCATTTCCGGCTCTGATACCAATTGAAGGACTAGAATTGCGACCAGAGAGGGGGGAGTGAATGTGAGCTGATAAAAATTCTTCTCCGAAGAGTCGAACTCAGCTTATGGTCCCAAACGCAACTCCAAGATCCTCGACACCCTGCTAGTCAAATCCACACAGCCACTGTAGTGCTGCTAGACCTAGGAACTAGCAAACCACTGAAACAACTCGAGAACGCAGTGGAACAAGCATTCAAGCACAACCACTCTGCACCGGTCAGACCGGTCCTGGTGGGGTCACCTGAATCACACTACCGGATCACCCAACACGCACCAGAGACGAACCGGGTCACCCAAACACCTCCAGCCGGGTCACCCGAGTATCACTACGATTTTCCACAGAAAGCCCCTACACCGGTCAGACTGATACAGCACACCGGTCAGACCGGTCCTGGCTGGAAAACCCTAGGTGCAAGAAATCGAAGCTCCAAAGGCCAACACCGCACTGGATCGAAATAACAACAAGCCAAGAGTGAAACCAACACCCCAGAACAGAAATCCTCGAGAAAACACCCAACTGGGTCGGCACCGGTCAGACCGGTATAGAGCACCGGTCCTACCTGGGCGCTTGGGAAGAACTGCGAACCGCAGGTCAACTCCTCCATAGATCTTTCCTGATCTCCCGATTTACTCCAAGGATTCGCATGAGACTTTGGGGATAGTAGGAGTACCTCACGGGCATCCCAGAGACATGATTTGAACCCCCAAAACTCACTAAATAAAGAGGAATCGAAAGATGAACACCAAGAACACCTCTTCAAAAAACCCCCAAATCGAGCACATTTTCCCACAGATTTGAGAGGGGGATCACCAAGAAAAGAACCACAAGGGGCTCATGTGTGTATCCCTCATCAAATCGGCAAAGGGAAGGCCTCAAATCCACAGAAATTCACCAAGAAAAGGCTCCGAAAATCACCAAAAAGGAAAAATGGGAGAGGCACCAAGAACACTTGAGGAATCATGTCGAACCTTCTATACATCCAAGGAAAGATTCATACAAGGTCTAGTTTGCCTCCCTAACATCCATCCCTCTCTAAAGATCTCATCATGAATCTCTCAAGCTAGTCCTAAGAGAAAATAGGAAGCAAAAAGAGAAACTACTTAGAGGAAATGAAAACCCTAGAAGGCAAGAGATGGCTGCCAACACCCTTCCACCAAGTTTATATATGAGCTCCATCGGTGGAGGCGAAAGACTAAAATGCTCTTAGGTGATATAAACCCCTCAAGGGCAAATTAGGAAACTTGACAGCTTTTCCATCAGACGGATGCCCAGCGATCGCACCTTGCGTAACCTCGACGCCAAGCTTGCGATCCTGACACGTGTCCTCCGCTTCGAGTCACCTGGTGCTCCTCGGTCGCCACCGGTCAGACCGGTGTCCACACCGGTCAGGCCGGTGAGGCCCACCGGTCAGATGTTGACACATCTTATCCTATATATTTATAAGTCAAACAAACATAAGAAAAGGGCATAATTGTTAATACCAACTTAGAATAGGGTGTCACTAACAGTTTTCCTAGAGTTTTGGAGAATTATATGTTTAGCAGGGATTAATCAGAAAAATAGGAAAAAGAACAATTCTAGAAGACTCCAGAACTCAACGTGACTTGGCATCCGAGAAAGAAGCATCTAGAAGGGGCAAGGACCCACCGAGCCGAAGCAGACCCCGAGGGGGCCCACCCCAGGCCGGTCGCCCCCCCCGGGTGCCACCTCAGCCCTACTTCCAGAAGGTTCTTCCACCGCCTATGAGGATCAATCTAAACAGTATGCTAGGTCGGTTTGATTGTACGGCACATGGTACCTCCTCAGGACTATATAAGCAGCCCCTGACCCCCTGGCAGAGAAGGGAGTCTGGCTTCAGTTCATACACCCGATCAAGTCATCAAGTCAGAGATACTACACCCTAGAAACACCATATAGAGAGAGTAGCTAACTAGTCTAGATCTAGGGGGAGGCAAGGCGTCTACTTGGCTCCTGATCGTCTAGAAGCTGGCCGAGATACTGATCTAGCTTCGCTCTTGTAAGTTCTTTATAAGTTCTTTTACATTTGCTGTAGAGACATATGTTCTTATCAATGATTATATTCGAGATTATATGCTTTGGTGTTTATTATGATTACATGTTTAACATAGTTGATTTACCTTTATATTCGTGTATGGAGTCGTATAGCCCTCACCTAGATCATCTGTTAACATGGGTGAGTGGTAAAGATAGTGTAAGCGTGGTGCTTATACTGTATTTACCTGTGATTGCACCCTACATGCCGGGTTGTGTGGTAGATCGTGGTGGTGACAGCACTATTGAGTCCTTTGCAATCCACCCCCCGTGTGTAGGACTAGTGGAGCCTTATGCTATTTGGGTTGTTTCAAGTTTCAGCCTTGATCCTCCTGGGTAGTCTCCCCATGCATAAATATAATAGTTCTTCTTCCATGATTGTTAAATGTATTGCACTAATCATAGTATGCATTGACAAATAGTTTAGAGTTACCGAGGAGTATCCTCGCTAACTAGGCTGTGAATACGCTTTTCTTTCTATATTGACACTTTCTAGTGGTTCACTATGTTATGACTTGATCAATGCTATCATTATCATTATCTTTATGTGACTTACACCTGTTTATAGTAATTGATATATTTTGGTCACTCTACATTACACAACTGAGAGATGTACATGTATTGTTCTTATAGATAGAAGACTTCTTTCCCTGTGGTAGAATATAAATACGATACCTGGTTTTACTCCTGGTTAAAATGCTACAATGGTATTTTCATATCTGTGCGCTTGCGGATACCCATTTATATATATTTTCTTATCTAGAGATCCAAGGCATATGTAAGAGTACCAATCCATGCGTTTTAGTGGCACTTCTGTCAGGGATGACAACCTAGATCGAGTTGTGCTATGACCCGTAGCGGATTTATCTTTTAGTTTATCTGAAAGCAACATCTGATATACACTTAGCATCATATTAAGATATACCTTTGCATTTATGGCGTCGTCGATAGAGATGGATCTTATATCTGTTTCTAGTCGATGACGTTAGCAATGTCAACAAGCATTTTTAGCACCGTTGCCGGGGAAAGATAGTCTATAGCCTAAAAATAATTTTAGTAATAGCATGCATGCATGTCTCACACGTAATGTATCGAGAACCCAAATTATCATTGCTTAAACATGCTTACCCTTGTTCTTTCCACTTTTGTCTATCTGATTTCAGGGTAATGTTTGAATAAAAATCTTTTAGACAACTTCGTTTCAGATCCAGAGAAAATCTTAAGGAAGGCAAGGCCAAAGCCCAAGTCTTGGCCCACGACCTCTGCCATGGAAGGTTTAATAGTGCGAAGCTTAACACCCAAGTTTAAAGTAATGGCAAACAAGACCCTTCGCGAGTACTCCGCACCAACCCCGGACAACATTCGTACTGGTCCGACAGTCACTGTGGGGACATAGCTTTTGAGCTCAATCTTGCACTGATCAACATGGTACAAGCTAGCCAATTTTGTGGAAAAGCTCATGAAGATGCCAACGCACACCTTCAACATTTCTTGGAGATATGTGGCACCTTCACGATCAAAGATGTGCCAAGTGATGCAATCCTACTTCGCTTATTCCCATTCTCACTCTTGGGGCGAGCGAAGCAATGGTTTTACTCCAGCAAAGACAAACTTACAACTTGGACACTGTGTTCTACTGCCTTTCTGGCAAAGTTCTTTCCTATAGGCAAAACCAATGCCTTACGGGGGAAAATTTCAAGTTTCCAGCAGCAACATGACGAATCTGTTCCTGAAGTGTGGGAGTGCTTCCAAGACTACATCTCAGAATGCCCACACCACGGAATGGAGAACTGGTTGCTCATGCAGATCTTCTACCACGGGCTCACTACCAACACCCGTGAAACGATGGATGCTGCAGCTGGAGGTGCTTTCCTGTCCCTTACACTTACTCAAGCTACTAACCTTATGGAAAAGATGGCGTCCAATCAAGCTTGGAACGAGGAACATCAATCCCGTAAGAGGGAAAGAGGAATGCACCAGCTTAAGGAGGTAGACATGTTGTCTGCCAAGATGGACTTAATCATGAAGAGGCTTGAAGACAAAGCCCCAGAGAAGAAGGAAGTCATGCAACTCTTCGAATTCCGCATGACCTGTGAAGAGTGTGGAAACACTGGACACTCGGGCAATCAATGCCCTCAGCTGGAGGAGGACGTGAACTACATCAACAACAACAACCAATATCGTCCCCAACAAAATCAAGGATGGACCTAGCAGAGGCCCAACTACCCAGGTAACTATTCAAGTAACTATTAAGGTAATAACTCTTCCAATAATTTGCCACCTTTAAGAGAGTTAGTCCAAAACAAGGGTAGAGTTATGGATAATCTGTCTAAGAAGTTAGCTTCCAATGATAAAATGTTAGAAACTATTAGTAATAAAATGGAAAGCTTTTCTTCTACCATTAAGAACCAGCATAGTATTAATAAAATGATAGAATCTCAGATGTCTCAGCTGGCATCATCTGTTCCCACGGCTAACCCAGGTAAGATTCCAGGCCAGCCGAAAGAATTAGAATCTGCAAATCTTGTCGATATCTATTATGCAGGTCTGTGCTCTAATAAGACAGAAGAAGACCCAAAATGGACTGACTGGGGCATGCCCGCCAAGAGAGGAGATCCAGGGAGGCCCGTCATCACCATCACTATTGGAGCCTACACTTTCGAGAATGCACTTTGTGACTTTGGGTCTAGCGTCAACATAATGCCCAAGGTAATATATGAGAAAATCAATGGTTCATCTTTATTGTACACAAACATGTGCTTGCAGCTTGCAGACCTGTCACTATGCTACCTTGAGGGCATCCTAGACAACATATGTCTGGGGGTAGGAAGCTCCTACGTAGCTACCGACTTCGCTGTTGTCGAGACTGGGGGAAGTGAGAATGCCCCAATCATTTTGGGACGTCCTTTCCTTGCCACAGTCAAAGCCATCATCTACGCTGACACCACGAAGATCGTCTTCACCATCAACGGGAAGAGGGAGAGATTCAGTTTCAAGAACAAGGTCCTAAGAACTCCTGCACACCCCCAATATCCTTACCCTCAAGAGTACAAGCCAGCTGTCGAGAAGAAAAGGAGAGATAGAAGGAGGAACAAAAAGAACAATCAACCTCGACCACACGTGGAGGAAGTTTGGATGATCAACAAGATTCAATCAGAAAACGAGAACCTGTTTCCTTCACCACTGCTGCCAAAGCTAGACGACCATGGAGTGCCATCAATCCACTGCTCCATAAATCAATGGAACTTCCAGCGAGTTGTCTGCGACACGAGATCGGGCATCAACTTAATGTCTAAGGTAACTTATGAATTAATATACGGTAACCTGCCTTTGTATTCCACCTATATAATGCTTCAGATGGCGGATCAATCACACCGATTCCCGGAGGGAATTGCACGAGATGTACCTGTCAAGATAAAGGATCACTATGTCCTAACTGACTTTGTAGTCATGGACATGGGAGATGAAGAGCAAGATCCTCCCATAGTACTTGGGAGAACGTTCCTGAACACCACAAGAGCGATCATCTATATCAGGACGGGCGAGATCCACTTCCAGTTCAAAACTAAGAAGCTACGCTACTACTTTAATACTTATACTGACTCTGAGCAGCCCAAGAAGAACAAGACGCGGAGACGCCTGCAGAAATTGCAACGCAAGCTGAACACGAAGTTGACAGACATCAAGAATGTTGAAGAAGAGATTAAAGAGAAGTCCGTTCAGCTCCTACCAGTCAAGAACTCTGGACCTGTTACCCCAGAAAGGTCTCCACCGAAGAAACATGTTTGGAGGAAGAAAGATAAGAGTACACCTTCGGAAGACCAACAACTACCCGCGTCACCAATTGATCAATCATCGGCTACTGCATCTACGCCACTCGTTGAGATCATCGAAGGCACCATACCAGACATGACATTCCGACGAGGTGTCATAGATGAAAGCACGCCATGGGAGTAAGTACTCGAAATTCTTGCCGAGAGGTAACTCGGTATTTATCTGAATATTTATTTTCCGCACTGCATATTTAAATTAGCATATTTCCTTTAGCATATTTACTTACCTATACCTGCATTAGAAAAAGACCATAAATATGTTTTCTGCATTTGCATCTGTTCCTTAAGGCCCCATGTACTCCTTACCGTGGTGGCATAAAAATTAATATTGCATTCACATGTTTTTGCTTTAGCATCCCTTTTGCATATAAAAATTTACAAAAATATGTGGGCACATGAAGGTCCACACTTTTCAGAAAAACCCAAAAAGAAGTGGGCACATGAAGGCTCACAAAATAATCCTAGAATTTGTTCCTTTGGGTATGTGTGAGATTAATATTTACAGGGAGAAATTAAGGAAGACCTGAAGGCAAACAAATTCCAAGGATGAATCAAGGACTACTTCAAGATTTAGCTTGGGGGAGAGCACCCCCAGTTATCACGATAAATATCATTATCCTATGTTTTTAATATTAGCTAGTTATATGTTTGCCTAGAGTTAAAGAGTCTTAGTTAAAAGTCTTAGTGTGAATAAATGCTAGAGTCTGCTAGTTGGCTTTTCTCTTTAATAATAATCTTGATGATTTATGCTTGGAAATGATGAATAGTTGCTCCGCCGTAATTCCTCTTAAATACTTAGTTTTCTGACCTAGATTCTCCTAAAGTTTTAAATGCTTAATTTGCTCTAAACCCAAAACCCGTGGGAAGTACATTCTTAATTTGAGTCTAGGCTTTGAAAGATGATTCATGAAAAGTTGAGCTACTATTTATCATATTCCTAGAGATTCTTGATTCCTGGTTTTTCTTTTTAAAATCATGAAAAATCTTATATGATGAGTTCCTGTGTTTATGATCCTTAAGAGCTTGTCATACACATCAAGATCATTCCACTCCACTAATTATGCTGTTTCTAACCCGGAAGTATGCATTCTCCATAATCCATCAAGCCACAAGCCATGTTATAAAATAGCTCATGCAATTCTTGGATATGTCTCTCTCAATATGTCAAAAAGATTCTGGGGCTACATTCGAAAAAAAGAAAAAAAAGAAGAGAGAGAAGAAAAAGTGAGATGAGAGAGGGAGAGAAAAGGACAAGGGTCATACTAGGCGAGAAGGGCCTACCTCCCTAAATAATAAATTTAGAGATGAATAATGGACACAAGTCCGAGGGCGAGAAGAGCCCACATCTCTAAGGAGAGAGAAAAATGGACAAAAGTCCAGGGCGAGTAGAGCCCACCTCTCCAAGAATGGAAAGCCCAGATCTTAAAGTCTTAGAAAGAGAGATGTAGTCCAAGAGCTTGAGAAAAAAATATATGATATTAGAAAAAGGCTAAAGGCTTACCACCTTTCACCCTCATCCATTCAACACTATCATCCCACCATACATATCTTGCCAAGTGTGACTCCATACTTGAGAGGGTCATACACAGGATCTCTGAGTTTTGTTTGAAAAATTTTGCAAAACCCCAAGATGATAGTTGATCAAAGAATTTGAGAATACTGCTTGACTTGATTGTTCTGTCTTTTAATTGCTTAAGATTTATGAAAAGGCTACGCAGCATGGTTGAAGGTAAGATGGAGCAATTTTGTTGAGGAGAATTTATTTTTGAAAACCATAGTACTTTTGAGGCGTGAAAGCGTTGTAGCAACTCCTGATCCTGCTTTGCTAGGGACTAGCAAAGGGTAAGCTTGGGGGAGTTTGGTGACACATCTTATCCTATATATTTATAAGTCAAACAAACATAAGAAAAGGGCATAATTGTTAATACCAACTTAGAATAGGGTGTCACTAACAGTTTTCCTGGAGTTTTGGAGAATTATATGTTTAGTAGGGATTAATCAAAAAAATAGGAAAAAGAACAATTCTAGAAGACTCCAGAAGACTCTGGAACTCAACGTGACTTGACATCCAAGAAAGAAGCATCTAGAAGGGGCAAGGACCCACCGAGCCGAAGCAGACCCCAAGGGGAGCCCACCCCAAGCCGGTCGGCCCCCCCCCCGAGTGCCACCTCAGCCCTACTTCCAGAAGGTTCTTCCACCGCCTATGAGGATCAATCTAAACCGTATGCTAGGTCGGTTTGATCGTACGACGCATGGTACCTCCTCAGGACTATATAAGCAGCCCCTGACCCCCCTGGCAGAGAAGGGAGTCTGGCTTCAGTTCATACACCAGATCAAGTCATCAAGTCAGAGATACAACACCCTAGAAACACCATATAGAGAGAGTAACTAACTAGTTTGGATCTAGGGGGAGGCAAGGTGTCTACTTGGCTCCTGATCGTCTAGAAAGAGATACTACGCCCTAGAAACACCATATAGAGAGAGTAGCTAACTAGTCTAGATCTAGGGGGAGGCAAGGCGTCTACTTGGCTCCTGATCGTCTAGAAGCTGGTCGAGATACTGATCTAGCTTCGCTCTTGTAAGTTCTTTATAAGTTCTTTTACATTTGCTGTAGAGACATATGTTCTTATCAATGATTATATTCGAAATTATATGCTTTGGTGTTTATTATGATTACATGTTTAGCATAGTTGATTTACCTTTATATTCGTGTATGGAGTCGTATAGCCCTCACCTAGATCATCTGTTAACATGGGTGAGTGGTAAAGATAGTGTAAGCGTGGTGCTTATACTGTATTTACCTGCGATTGCACCCTACATGACGGGTCGTGTGGTAGATCGTGGTGGTGATAGCACTATTGAGTCCTTTGCAATCCACCCCCCGTGTGTAGGACTAGTGGAGCCTTATGCTATTTGGGTTGTTTCAAGTTTCGGCCTTGATCCTCCTGGGTGGTCTCCCCATTTATAAATATAATAGTTCTTCTTCCATGATTGTTAAATGTATTACACTAATCATAGTATGCATTGACATATTGTTTAGGGTTACCGAGGAGTATCCTCGCTAACTAGGCTGTGAATACGCTTTTCTTTCTATATTGACACTTTCTGGTGGTTCACTATGTTATGACTTGATCAATGCTATCATTATCATTATCTTTATGTGACTTACACCTGTTTATATTAATTGATATATTTTGGTCACTCTACATTACACAACTGAGAGATGTACATGTATTGTTCTTATAGATAGAAGACTTGTTTCCCTGTGGTAGAATATAAATACGATACCTAGTTTTACTCCTGGTTAAAATGCTACAATGGTATTTTCATATCTGTACGCTTGCGGATACCCATTTATATATATTTTCTTATTTACAGATCCAAGGCATATGTAAGAGTACCAATCCATGCATTTTAGTGGCACTTCTGTCAGGGATGACAACCTAGATCGAGTTGTGCTATAACCCATAGCGGATTTATCTTTTAGTTTATCTGAAAGCAACATCTGATATACACTTAGCATCATGTTAAGATATACCTTTGCATTTCTGGCGCCGTCGATAGAGATGGATCTTATATCTGTTTCTAGTCGATGACATTAGCAATGTCAACATCAGACCAGCCCAGTGCAGCTTCGAGCCGTCGACCACTCAGACTTGTCTTTGTGGCGCAACCAAGGAACTCAGTAGTTTTCTAGTGAACCACTGCAAACCCCGCGAGCTTGGTGCAGCCTCCATGCCGAGCTCCTCGACTTCGATGCCACAATCACCTCGGCTCGATGTTGGCTTTCGGATCAACCAACAATCCTACCAGACTTCGACTTGCTCTTCTTCCACCATGTGACTCACACTTGATCCCATCTGGCCACCGGGTCCATCGAACCAAGCCTACCTGTCCCTCTAGTCCTTCGGAGGCCCAAGCTGGGCTAAGACCATTCATGCCTATTCTTCACCTACACCAACATGAACCAAGCCGCAGCCTACATCCACAATACTAAGCACAATGTTAGTCCACACAATGTTGTCAATCACTCATCACTAAGGAGTGGTCATCCACTGACCATCGGACACTCCGGTCCTCATCTCCGCATGACTAGTCGTTGATGCCATTTGTTGTGCAATGTGCGTATCGCGTTCGCACAGTTTGCCCTTCAGTCTCCTTCGGTGATCTTAGTCTTGCTTTGTTGAAGTCTTGCTTCTGCTAGCTCTTGCAATGTCTCGGCCCATTCTTGCTTGGTCAGACTTGGTCGCTAATTTTTTAATGCGCTCCTATTTGGGGATTCCTCCCCCCAATGTGTGTTGTAGTGCACTGAATTTGTTGGCTTTCTGTTTACTTGTTGGCGTTCATGTCCAACCTTCGGTGCAGAACACCAGTCGGTTCTCTAGCTTATGGTGAGGAGTGATTCAGGTCAAGGTTCATCCTTGCCCGTCGCCAGCCTCCATTGTTGTGAACTGGGCTTCCTAAGGTTCTTGACATAGTGTATGCAAAAATGGTGTTGTTGCTAGGCAAGATTGATCCATGGTGGTTCTACTCGGTGCTTCCTTGATTTTCGTCGTCTGGAGCTTGAATTGGCTAGGCATTTGGTGCCCTCTCTAATCTCATTTTTGTATTTGGTATGGTCGATTCGTGCTACAATTTGAAATTCCTTGTGGTTCCCTTTCCTTTTCTTTTGATCAATGTATCATGATCATTATTCTTGGCAACAAGGATGTTTGCTTGATCTGCACTGACTATACACCTTCCCCAAATCATTGATTCCCCATCTGTGATGCTCCCAGCCTCACGAATCAAACCCTAAGCCCCATCCCAACTCGGTCCAATAGATATAGAGTGTTGTTGAGACGAATCAGAATCCCAGGGGCACATGGCGATAGGTTGGGAGCTAGGAGGCAATCTTAATTACGGAGTGGTATCCATTGGAGCGAGCATGGGTGTCGCTGTGGGCGTCGTCCTCCTTGTCGTCATCGATGTAGTAGTCCAGCTCCTGATGGTCCTATTATGGCTGCTTCTAGAGCTAGTCCTCGCCGATGATCTGGAGATTCACGAGATGTGAGGGGTCGAGGTAGATATGGAGAAGAGCAGATGTGCGGGACCTCTGGTCTTGTTACCATTATCGGCATAAAGACTTGGTGCCGTCAGCGGCGGACGGCGACTAGCACTACGGTTTCCCACATGGTTACTGGTGCTAGGGTTCCCCTCACCACGTGAGCCTGGACGCATGGGGCGATGACATAGAGGAGCTTGATGGAGGTGGCATAGGGAGGTGCTTGCGGAGGGGATCTTATATTATGGGTGGGGAGGTGGAGAGCAAGAAAGGAGTACAAGAGCGAGAAAGAGAGGGATGTGTGCGGCGGACACCAGAGAGAGAGGGTGCGGCGGATGCGAGGGACACAAAAATACATCAAATAAAAAATTCACGTCCGACTCTCATAGTCACTAACGTGTCAAGTTTGGTCCGTTACCTATGAGTTTACAAGTAACGGGCCACAAACATGTCTGTTACCTACAAGATCCTATTTGATCTTTCAGCTTTGAAAGAAACAATAGGTAACGGGCATTGGTTCGTTACAGAAAAGTTTTTAGTAACGGCATTGTTTGTCCATTACTAATGCCGTGTTACTATTTGAGGTTTTCACGTGGTGGTTATTCTAGTAGTTCTATTCATTATAGGGTTGTTCAAATAAGCCTGCAATGTATCCCTGTTGTGGTTTGACTTAAAGATGGGCCTGGAGTGGGTCGAACCTTTGGATTGCCGAACCGGCCCATCATACTGACCCTAATGGGTCCCTTTTGCATCCACAAATTCAGTTGCGGTTCCTAGGATCAGAAATCATCGCACCAAAGGGTCAAGGGGTTCGACCCACACCCCCGAGGCCCCGACACGGCAGCTCTCTCAGTTGTGTGCGGCCAGCTCGATGGACCACTTCACGATCCTTCCCATGGCATCTCTGTTGTGCAGGATGTCGCCTATGGGGTAGTCGGAAACTACAATGATTTTATGAGCTTCGAAGTAGTGCTTCAACTTGCGTGCGGTGATCAACAGTGCGTAGAGCAATTTCTGCGCCTGATTGTACCGCACCGTAGAGTCAGTCAATACCTCGCTTATGAAGTAGACCGGCCTCTGGACGGCGTAAGCATGTCCTTCCTCTTTGCGCTCCACAACTAGTACCGTGCTTACCACATGCGTGGTAGCCGAGATGTAGAGGTAGAGAGTTTCCCCCTGCTCTGGTGCCGTGAGGATGGGGGCCTTTTGCAGATAGCTTTTGAGTTCCAGAAAAGACTTCTGGGCCTCCTCATCCCACTTGAAATCATCGTTTTGATGTTTGAGGAGCTTGAAGAAGGGCAGGCCTCGTACGCCGAGTCGTGAGATGAACCGGCTGAGTGCTGCCATGCACCCGACTAGTTTCTGTACGTCCTTCTGGCACTTGGGAGGCTTCATCCGAGTGATCGCATGGATCTTCTCTGGGTTTGCCTCTATGCCGCGATTGCTAACAAGGAATCCGAGTAGTTTTCCTGAGGGAACGCCGAAAACGCATTTTTCTGGGTTAAGTTTCCACCGGTAAACCCTTAAGTTAGCGAAGGTCTCAGCTAAGTCCTTGATAAGGTTATCAGGGTCTCGAATCCAGACTATGACATCATCTACGTATGCTTCGCAGTTTACGCCGATTTGGGTTTTCAAGCATGCCTGGATGGCACGCTGATACGTCGCACTGACGTTCTTCAGACCAAAGGACATTGTCAAGTAACAGTACGCACCATGGGGTGTAATGAACGACGTCTTGATCTGGTCTTCGACCTTCAGGCTAATCTAGTGGTAGCCTGAATAGCAGTCGAGAAAATAGAGCAGGGCACAGCCCGCCGTGGAATCAACGACTTGGTCTATTCGCGGGAGGGTGAAGGGGTCTTTAGGGCAGTGTTTGTTGAGATCGGTATAATCAACGCACATTCTCCATTGCTTATTCTTTTTGGATACAAGAACTGGATTAGCCAGCCAGTCTGGGTGATACACCTCTTTGATGAACTTGGCAGCTAACAACTTCGTAACCTCTACCCCTATTGCCTCCTTGCGGTCAGCCGCGAACCGACGAAGCTTTTGCTTGATCAGCTTAGCATTCGGGTCAACCTTCAAGGAGTGCTCGTCGAGCTCTCTGGGCACTCCTGGCATATCCGCTAGTTTCCAGGCGAATATGTCGGAGTTAGCACGCAGGAACTCGATGAGCACACTTTCCTATTTAGGGTCCAGGTTGGCCCCTATGGTCATCGTCTTTGTGGGATCTTCGAGGTTGAGCGACACCTTCTTCACGGCCTCTTTCTCCCGCTGGATCGCCTCCGTCGCCGGCTTCTTGGTCGGGATCTCCAGATCTACCAGGTCGAGCTTGCTGGTAGCCGCTAGGACTTTAGCCGTGCGCCTGGAGAGATCCAGGGTAGCAGCGATGTGAAGGTTCTCCTTCTCACAGGCACTGGCTGTGTTGGAGTCACCTCTGAGGGTAATGACCCCATTTGGCGCAGGCATCTTCAGTACCATGTAGGTATAGTGGGGCACCGCCATGTACTTGGCTAGCGCCGGCCTGCTGAGTATGCCATGATAGGCTGTCTCGAAGTCCGCCACTATGAAGCGGACGTATTCTGTCTGGTAGTTCTCGATCGTGCTGAAGGTGACTGGCAGAGAGATATGTCCGAGCGGTACTGAGGGATCTTCGGGTACAATCCCGAAGAAAGGCTTGTCAGTCGGGCTCAAGTCCAAGGGAGTGAGGCCCAACTCCTTGAGCGTGCTGGCGAATAATATGTCGAGGCCACTGCCTCCGTCCACCAGCATCTTACAAAGCCCACGTTGCGGATCGTAGGCTTCAGCACGAGGGGGTACCGCCCAGGCTTGACGACTGCCTCTGGGTGGTCCTCCCTACTGAAGGTGATCGGGACTTCCGACCACCGCAGGAACTGGGGCGTACCGTGTTGGGCCGCATACACCAGTAACCTGTCCGTGAGCTTGGCCTTGCACTTTCCCTCGATCTGGTCCGGGCCGCCGTAGATCATGTTGACCGTACGGTCGGTGACCTGGAAGTCTTCCTCGTCATCATCCGCCGGGGGAGCGCGCTTCCCCTTGCCCTTGTCGTTCTTGGAGGGACCCTTCGAGCGGCCCTTGCTGGAGAAGTGGTTCTTCAGGCCAAAGCAATCGCGAGCCTAGTGCTTATGGTCCTTGTGGTACGGGCATTGCATGTCCAGCATCTTCTGGAACTCAGACGGGTCCATGCGCTTCGGGGCGGGCTCTACGGCCGCTACGACTTCGGCTGGCTTGCGCCTCCTGTTGCGTCGTGCACCCTGCTGGGAGGTCTCTCCCTCTTGGTCCGGATCGTGGCGTGGCCGACGCGGACATGGGGAATCATCGTCTTCCCAGCGGGACTTGATGTGCTTCAGCTACTCGCGTTCTGCCTCTTCACCGTCAGCCTCCTTGTTGGCTATGGCGAAGAGCTCGTTTACGATCTTTGGGGGCCTCTGGGCCCACCTATTCACCAGCTTGCCGTAGGACAACCCATGCTGGAAGGCACTGATGATGTCGTGCTCCTCAATGAAAGGAAGAGAGTTCTTCTTCTCGGAGAAGTGTCGAATGTATGAGCGCAGCGACTCATTCTTGCGCTGCCGGATCTGGTCCAGCATCCTCCTGTTCCCTAGCCTCTCCCATCTGCCAGAGTATTGGCTCATGAAGAACTTGTAGAGGTCATCCCAGGATGTAATGGAGTTCCTTGGGAGCCCCGCAAGCCAGTTTCTGCACCCCTTCGCGAGCATTATAGGCAAGTAGTTTGCCATTACGTCGGCGTTTCCTCCCGCGGCCTTGACCACGGTGGAGTAGATCTAGAGCCATTGCGTGGGGTCCGACGCGCCATCATATTTGTCAACGTCAGACAGCTTGAAACCTTGGGGCCATGTCACCCATCGTAGCCTTTTTGAGAGGGAGAGGAAGCCATCGTAAGATGGGGCATCCTCTCGACCTCCGTGGCGTCCGCCGGCCGGCCGCTCGTAGGAGCTGTAGCAATCCCCAGACTCCCCGTAAGAATTGTTGGCATTTCTTATCCTCAACGCTCGGCGCCTTTGTAGCGTGAGACAAGTAAGAAACTCCCGGGTACTTTGACGAGTGCGAACGAATCCGCAAGCGCACGGATACACCGATGTAGCACTTCTCCCTAGGAGAATGAGTACTCCCTTCGGGTTTCGTTCCTAGGACGGAGAGTAACCAGAGAGGATCTATCCAAGGACACTAGCTTTCGATGGGATAGGTCGGGATACAAGAAGCACTTCCTTAAGGGACTTAGCTCTCAAGATGTATTCCTGGCAGATCTCAGTCGTCCCCGCGGGGCGACAACACTCAGAGGTGCTGTCCTGTGAGCCCAACTCGGTACGCGACGTAGAGGGTTACAAAGTGTCCAACAGGCTGTCACCACTGTGGCCTACCTCTACGCTACGATCGTACGTGGTCTCCGTAGGAAACCCAAGGCCCAGACACCACGTCTGTACCCCAGATAAACACTATAGTGCGGCGTATGCTAGCCCGCTAACTACACTATAGCAACCGTATAAATACGGTCCCACGAACAAGGGAAAGATCCGAATCAGATCATATCATTGAACTGGGAGCAGAAAGGAAGCTATGGATGTAGCTGAACGAGATGCAGGAAACTTACTTAACTAAACAGGATCAGAGCATGCTAAACAAGTAAATGAACTATGGTTCTAGCTCTAACAGATCGAAGCCTTGTGTTACGAAGAACACAAGCCTCTAACTTATGAACGAGCCAAGAACACAAGAACAAAGCAACCATGCATGATGTCCACTATAGTCTAAATAAGAAATACTGAAATACTCACTTTGATCTAAATGAAGAACAAGCATCCACGAGGACATCAACTCACTCCTTACCCCTCCTCTACCTCACACTATTCCTAATCTAGATCTCTCCTCATCACCATTCTACCACAAAGAGGTGAGAATCACCTCTCATGGGAAGAATTAGAGAGAGGGAGAGAGAGCTACACAAGAGAAAGTGAAACTTGAGAGCTAGGTGGTGTGTGAGAAATGGAGCCCCTCCCCTCCTATTTATAGACAAGGAGGAGGCGTGCTTCGGGGCTCAAAGTGCCCCTAAACACCCGGGACTGCAGTAGGGAGCCAATGAGCAAGTGACACATGGAGGGCCAGGATGAACCGACCCTAGGTCGGTTCGGCCGAACCTAGGGTCGGCCGACACCTTCTCCCCTCTATTTGGGGTGAGCTTCCTCTGGCTCACTTCCATGTGGGCCCTGATGCCTCTCCTCCGTGCATGGCACGTTTCCTGGCGGTTTAGTTGGTAATGTGGGCCCATGGATCCATGTGATGCTGACATGGCAGCGTATGATTCGTCGAAAGTCCTTCACATGGATTGGTGACATAATGGATCCAGGAGAATCCATGTGGCAGCCCCTGATTGGCCAGCATTTGAGTGCCTTGGATTGGAGTGGAGTGAATGTGCCTGAATTGCTCTCATTTCTTATGCTAAATACCTGCATTCAAATAGACATCGACACTGGTGGAAAGTATGAGTTTAAGCACCTATTCTAGTGTGGATGTTCAATTCATGCTCAGATTTGCAGGAGTTGACGGTCTTAAAAATGGCAAATATTGACCGTCAACAACACCCCCACACTTGACCTTTGCTCGTCCCGAGTGAAGGGGAAACAAAGCCAAGCGGGTCATGAATACCGAAAAAGTAAGACAGACATAGGAGATATTCCAAGCCATACCTTACTCCTGTGAACCTCCGTGTAGTGGCTATCATGTTCCCTTGGGTGATTGAAAAGTAGAACAGCTGTGGATCAAGTCACTTATGCACCTGATGATAAACACCTTGCGGGTTTTGTAAGATTTTCATAAACAAAACTCTTGGCGGCTTCTCATTTGATTCTCTCAAATCGCTCAACGTGTATATGTCCTCACTAAGGCATTTTGCCTTTCTTCATCCTACTTCTAATGATGGCTATATGTGGAGCTCAGGGTAGGATAAAGAGAAAGCATACTTGCATCACATATTTTGCAAAGTCAAAGACTGGATCCACAGAGAAAATCAAATCATACCATCAGATCAAGATGTGCACTAGTATGGCTATGGTGTGTATGGTAAAGTGGATACTAGGCCCGGAATGGGTGCTAGATATTACCATACATATATATGGTGAAAATGTGGGTTGATGGTAAGGTGGACACTAGCCCCGGAATGGACACTAGTTATTACCATCTATGATATGGAACTCCTTTTTGCATGATCTATCTCTCCCCTATTCCTCCTTTATTTTGGACATGGGCTATTCTTTCTCTTTTTTTATCATGCCTTGAGCATGTATTTTTTTTTCATAGCCCATGTCTCTTCTTAAAGGACACTTTGGAGAGAGATGTCACACCACATATGGAGTTTTCTTTTATTTTTTTTATGGAATGGATAAATAATACAATGCTAACTTCCAGTGTAGAAGCATAGCAAGGGGAAACTAGGTGGGGTGCACATAAATCTTGATCATGAAAGTAGTGAAAAGAATTCTCACGAGGGTCACAGAATTTGACAAAGCTCAAAGTAATGACAAGCAGCATATGAATCAAAGGTTTTTGCCTACAGAGATCATATGGCTCTAATGGGACAGAGGCATATCAAAGAGGAGCCTTTCCAAGAGGTTTTGAGTTTTCAAAAAAAATAAATTCCCCAAGAGAGTTAGTCATCAGAGCAAAAGATCATATCATCCAGCCATATCATACTAATCAATTACTTAGGTGAACATGCTTGTCCTTAAGAAGATTTTGTTTCACAAGCATCAGGCAGAAAGCAAGGAAAAAAACATATGTAAGTCTACTCAAGTACAAATGAGCTAGGTGAAATTTAGCATCATCATTCGAGTTTTAGTTTAGAGATAGAAGATATAGCTTATAAAACTCAGGAATGAAAGAGAGTGAGTTGTCGAGATGCAAACCGGCGCTATGCATAGAAGGTGAACCGTGAGAGGCTCTCCACAGGAGTGAACTCGTGCGGGTCCCGTTCAGGTTCTCGGTAGGTGATCGATCGGCTAGCGCGGAGTGCTCGCAGTGGGTACGTACGAAAATGTCGCTCTTGCATTGGGAGAGTCGTGGCTCTTCCCCCACACTGTCTCGAACCTAGATGTCTTCTAAATCACAAAGACCAAAGTAACGACACAAAGGGTGGCTAAACCGGGTTACATGACCGTTGAGCCACTTTATTCAAATCCAAATGTTTTAAACCAAATGATTAGGCGCTTACACACATGCAAAAGAAATAAATGAAATAAAGGGAGACAAAGGGAAAACAACCTAGACCTAGACTAGCGCCTAATGAACTAAAGCTGGGGTTAATCCCAACTACTCGGCATCATAGAGGGCTGCATGCCCTGTGGCCGAGAACAGCCTCCTCATCTTCGCGCAAAGGCCGCGACGAAGGTCACGGATGTCGTCTCTGAGCTCGGCTAGGTCCCACTTCTGCTCCGAGTAAGCAGCCCTGAGCTTCTCGTTGCTGGCCTCCAATTCCTTCATCAGCAGGGTTAGCTTGGCCACTGAGGAGAGCCTGGGGACTTGCTCGGTTCCCCGAGTCCTCTCCCTGGACCTCCTAGTGTAGGGCGGCGGTGGCAACCCGTTGTCCAGGCCAATGTCTTCCTCCTCTTCTGGCAGAACTGGAGCTGGGCGCCCTGCGGGAGCCTTCTCCTTGGGCAGCGCCGGTTTGATGGTCACCGGCGACTGCGGTGAAGGAGCAGACTGTGCTGAGCTCGTCTGCCTCCCAGCAAGCGACGATCCAGGTGTGCTAGGAGGAGCGAGTGGCAACCCCCTGGGGCGAAGTTGAGCCGTGGTTGGCCTGCCGTAGGGGCTAGCCGCCCGTCTCATGTGCCTCTTCCCAGGCGAGGCGGAGCGCCGTGAGGGTGGTGTGCCTGGAATCCTCCCGCTCGGCAGGATGGTGGCGAGCGGTGGAACATCCAAGACACCGGCCACCATTGCGAGGTCCGCAGCGGGGGCGACAACAATGGAGGGGTTGCCTCCTGCCCCGGGGCCGGTGGACGAGGAGGAGCCGTCGAAAGGGACAACGCTCCTCCCGGCCATGGATGCGGAGATGAGCTGAGGAGTTGAGGTGGAGGAGATGGGTTTTGCGGTGCGAAAACTCGTCGGGCGGTAGAGAGAAGGGTTCTGGAGGAGAATGAGGCGCACACGCGAAAGAAGAAGGGGAGAGGAGGCACCAGGGTTTCGGCCGAACCTGGGTTCGGCCGGCCCCCTGTGGGCCCCTCTGGTCCTCCCCCTTCTCGTGTGGGCTCAAGCAGGTCTCAGGATCGACGGCCCAGGTGGATTCCCCGAGATGGAAGGATTGGCTTAGGCTTAAGGCTAAGATAAGGTTGAGGTTGAAAATTTCACCTTCAACTTTATACCAACCTTGGCCAAACCATGATATGTCCAAAAGAATCTGGGGAAATTACCTTAGCGACACACTAGGTTCGTCAGAAGTGTAAGCACTTCCGTCGGTAGTCACGAAGTGTCCGTGTCACCACAAAGGTGCTGCCTTCCCGTGGACCCTTGCCTTCTCCTCTTAATCTTGGCAATATCTTTCTCTAGTATGACCACGGTCCATAAGATACCCGATGGATAATTCATCCAAGGGGAGAACGAGGCGAGTCGAGTCCCCGGAGTACTCAGGGTGTGGGTGTCTTGTGATCTCCTGTCTCAACTTATGACCGTCTCCTTGCAGATGATGTTGATATGACGATACGCTCTGCTCTGCAAGGGTAGTGCGTATACGAACCCGAGCCCAGAAGGGTATATCGAGGCTGAGAGCAAGCATGATCATCCCAGAGAGGCTGAGGCCTTTCCCGAGGTGATCATGGGACTCGAGGACTATAGCACTAGGGTCGTGGAACTCGGAGATGAAAAGATCGAGCACTGAGGCTAATGCTTTACCAATAGGTACCGATCTCCGAGTGGACTCAAGCTCTGAAGGACACCCGGCTCTCTAAAGGATAAAGTGTGGACTTCCAGAGGCCGGTGTACGACCAAGAACTAGAGTTCGGACGAAGAGCAAGATTTACTCACTCTTGCCTTAGGCAGAGGGTTCGATGTTCCCATCAAAGTGATGAAAACATTCCCAAGTCTGGCCTAAGCTTCCAATGGGGGATTGTGGATAAACTGGAAAGCGCACCTCCCATTGGGCATCGATCAAATCAGGCATAGGATACATAGTGCAAGCTTCTCCTGATTGATCGGCATCGATCGATGTGCTAGATATGGAAAGTGAGTGCACTTCATTCGATCGATAAATGATCGTGATTCTTCGGTCTAAAAGATGAATCCAATGGATTATAAAGCAGAGACCGATGTCTCGGTTTATACGAAACTTCAGTGCAAAGCACGTTAGCTCAAACTTCGACATAGAAACACGATGGGCCTCTCATTCCCTCCTCAGGAGATGGTAGTGAGGATCGAACAAGTCATCCTGGCCGGGAATGGTCGTTCTTTCCGAACTACTCTCTCCGTCCTCCCGCGAGACAAAGTCTCCGGGAGAATGTCTAAGAAGATGCACGAGAGGGGAACCCAAGGGTAGATCTCGTGCCACGAAACCTTTCCCTTAGATTCCTGCTATTCAAGAATGACATCTTCAGCCAGAGCTCAGAAAGGGTGGATGTGAAGTTTCGGACTCGGCTGACGATGGATCTAGGTGGCTCAACAATTTCTCTGGTGGGTGCCTCACTAACCGGGATGCAAGGGTAGCTGAAATCTCAGAGATTATCCAGGATCTCTCTTCCCTTGATAGCATCTAGGTGCACAAAGGATCCTCCGGAGAGAGCATTAAGCCTCATGGCATCATTCTTCTGCAATCCAAACCAGAAGTGCTGGAGCAACATCCAATCAGGAATATAGAGGACTGGGCAATCTTCCACCGCGGAGGCGAAACGATTCCATGCCATTCCTAGTGATTCCTCCTCACATTGCTTGAAACAAAGAATCTTTGCCCTTAACGAGATGACACGTCGTATTGGGAAGAAGCGGGAGCAAAAAGCTGCTCTCAACCTTTCCCAAGTAAGGTAGTCCCTACCAAAACAACAGTGCCAATCCCGAGCTTCCCCAGAGAGGGATAGCGGGAAACACTCTCTTTTCCGAGCATCCGGTGATTCTCCAGTTTTACCCTGAGTTTCAATCAGACGCTCGTAGTCTCTCACATGATCAAAGGGGTTCTCACGACTTAACCCCAAGAAGGATAGGTCCTGAATTAGCTTCATGAGAGAGGGGTGAATCCTACAGCCAGATGTAAGAGTGGATCTTGACGAAGATGACTCTGAGGGTTCACTCCTCGAAGGCGAAAGGTGTTTACAAGGATAACTTTCCATGGGTAGCGGGGGTAGAGGTAGAAAGAAAACAAAAGGGGTATTTCAAAAAGGGTAACGGGGGTGAAGGTAGAATAAAAAAAGAAAAAGATAGATACGAGGATAGACGGGCTCGAAGGTTAACAACAGCCGTCCCCGGCAACGACGCCAGAAATGCTTGTTGGCGTTTCTTATCCTCAACGCTCGGCGCCTTTGTAGCGTGAGACAAGTAAGAAACTCCCGGGTACACTGACGAGTGCGAACGAATCCGCAAGCGCAAAGATACACCACTGTAGCACTTCTCCCTAGGAGAATGAGTACTCCCTTCGGGTTTCATTCCTAGGACGGAGAGTAACCAGAGAGGATCTATCCAAGGACACCAGCTTTCGCTGGGATAGGTCGGGATACAAGAAGCACTTCCTTAAGGGACTTAGCTCTCAAGATGTATTCCTGTCAGATCTCAGTCGTCCCCGCGGGGCGACAACACTTAGAGGTGCTGTCCTGTGAGCCCAACTGGGTACGTGACGTAGAGGGTTGCAAAGGGGTCCAACAGGCTGTCACCACTGCAGCCTACCTCTACTCTACGATCATACGTGGTCTCCGTAGGAAACCCAAGGCCCAGACACCACGTCTATACCCCAGATAAACACTATAGTGCGGCGTATGCTAGCCCGCTAACTACACTATAGCAACCATATAAATACGGTCCCACGAACAAGGGAAAGATCCGAATCAGATCATATCAATGAACTAGGAGCAGAAAGGAAACTATGGATGCAGCTGAACGAGATACAGCAAACTTACTTAACTAAATAGGATCAGAGCATGCTAAACAAGTAAATGAACTATGGTAGCTTTAACATGACTTGAGTAGCTTGTGGGCGTTTATAATGATCTTGTGATGAGAATTTGTGATCTTGTATAAACTCTGGATGATCTAGTGTATTTATGTTCAAATTGGTGTAGAGAGAGTCTTGCTCATGAGATGACTATTTCTTTGTGAAAATTGCTTAAAATTGCTTTTGGCCATGTCACATGCTTATGTGTCTCTACCTTCTTGATGAAAATATGCTAGATACACCATGTCTACTTTGCTTGCTCTATGTCTCATTTGTAGCATTTTGTTGTGCTCTTTGTATAATTGAGAAGCTTGGTAGATTGTATATGTGCTTTGACATGCATTTTTCATGAAAACAAGGGGAAGAACTTCATATACCTTGATTCATGCATTGTCAACAAGGGGGAGATGGTGTATGCATTTGGGGAGAATTTTCATGCATCGGAAGTTTTTGTGAAAATTTGGTATGCATTTGTGAGATGTGGCGTGTGAGGAGAAAAATTGAGAAGAAGAGGTTGCATTTGCTCAGGGGGAGTTTGCATATGTGCAGGGGGAGCTCCTTTGATTTTCCTAAGTTTTGTGCTTTGTGATGTGCTCTTTGAGAGCTTTGCTTTGTCTCGGCTGTGTCGAGCCATTGCCCTTGTCTTAGGGGGCCGAGACTTGGATTGGCGAGTGGTCGAGTTTTCGCTTGTTCTTTGGCTTTGGATCACTTGCTTGGGAGGTTTGTGTTCGTGGTTGTTTTCTTTTCTTTTTCTCTATGTGATTTCTATGGGTGTTGTCAATGCACTCATCAAGGGGGAGATTGAGGACCAGGTGTGTCCGAAGACCAGTGGAGGGTCGCTCCTTAGTGATGAGTGATTGACAACGTTGTGTGGGCAGATGCTTGGCTAAGTGTGCAGGTACAGGTTGCGGCTTGACTCGTGTCGGTGCAGGTGAAGAACAAGCGCGAAAGGCCTTAGCCGTGGCGGCCTCCGGGTGATGGAGAGGCAAGTAGTCTTGGTTCGATGGACCCGGTGGCCGATGGGGTCAAGTGCGAGCCGTGCGGTGCGAGACTGGCGGGCTGAAGTCGTGAACATGGGCCGATGCAAGGTAGCGGTTGAAGCCCGAAGCTTGCACGCGGGGTTTGGTTGGTTGCCCACAAAACCATCAGGTGGACGATTTCTTGGTTTGGGCCGCAAAACCAAGCCCGAAGCCTGAGGCGACGGAGACGGTGATCCGGGAGCTTCGGGAAGCTTCGAGGCGGAGGGCACGTGGCATGATCGCGGGGTTTGCGTCGATGTGAAGCGAAGCCGCGGTGGAAGCGTGTCCGTCCGATGAAGACTTGACCAAAATACCCCTGAGGGGTTGTATCTTCATTTATGCAGTAGGGGTAGCGTGGTCATTTACCTCCCTCCGAGAGACTTCGTATAAATAGCGGAGAGGTGGATGGCTTCTCTCTCTCTTGCTTCCTAGGGCTTTCTCCCTCGGTAGATTTTTTCTGGACTACTTCGTTTTCCTCTGGATTCCTTAGGCTAGACTCTTGTACAGACTCTGACCTCTGGATGTATGGAAGCATTCGGCGTTCTGGTGATCTCCTAGTCCCTTGTGATTTTCGTGCCATTTTCGAGTCTATTTTTGGGAGTTTTTGTTCTTCACTCGATTCGTGATTTTGGGGGTGTTTCCTCATGGATTTCTTTGAGAGGATCATGGGTGGATGCCTTGCGCATCTTTGTGTGTGATCTTGACCCCTCAAACGCCGTGGAGAGCCTTCGATTCGTGCGTTTTTGGTTGGAGCCCGAGTTCATGGTGGTGGTTCGTGTGATCCGCGATTCCCAGTGATTTAGGGAGTTAGAGGTCGAGATTTTTGGGGCATAGCATCCTTGTGTGACGCTTTTCATCTCCCCAAAATCTTGTCTCAAGAGCTTCAACCGTTTGGGAGATCCGGTGATGGAAAGGTGGGGTTGACTCCCGAGCTCGAGCATTTTTCTGTTCTGTTCGTGCTTGGCGGACGGTCCGCGGGTCCCTGGCGGACGGTCCGCGCGGCTAGGGTTCGTCCCGTGTTCTTCGTGCTCATCGCGTGTTCTTGAGCGTCCTTCGTTTGATCTGTTGAGTTGCTTTGGTTCGGTGGCAACTTGTTTGGCGGACAGTCCGCAGGGTTGTCCCGGACAGTCCGTGCTGGCCGGACAGTCCGCAGTGAACCGGCGGACAGTCCGAATTTCGGGGGTGCGCTACTGGAGGTTCTGGTCGTTTTATCGGATGGTCCGCGGAGACCTGACGGACAGTCCGCGCAGCCATCACGGACGGTCCGCCAGGATATCTCGGACGGTCCGCCAGGTGCGTTCCAGAACTGATCAAGTTCTTCGATTCTTGCTTCGGTGCTTCCGCTCTTTGCTCCTAAGCTTCTCTAGTGATCTTCTTGGCTTGTGTGTGCCTTGTTTGGAGCTTTGCTTGTGCGCACGGATTCGTGGAGTGGCAATCGGGGCATAGGCCGAATTCGACCAAAGGGAAGAATTTTTATCGGCTCCCATTCACTCCCCCCCTCTCTGGTCGCCCGTTTCGGTCCTTCACACCGGTACTTTGGTTTGTTGACATTTGGTACTGTTAAGTAGGCGCTTTACTTTGACGGTATCTTTGTACTGTTAATTTCCCCGGTAGTTAGTCTATTACGGGAAATCGTAGGCTCGTTGGCCTCAGTTTCCTAGCGCAGAGGGCGTGCTCTCATACACGCGTAGTACCTTAGCTTGGCGAAAACCTCGACCCACGATTTAAGGCATGTGCTACCAAGTACTTTATGAGTCGTAAGATCCGTGTTAGATGAGCGTTATTTAGTTTTAACAAGGAAAACTTTTGTTGTATGTAAAGCAGTCCCCAGGTTTTAGAATTGAAACTTGGGCGAAAAAAGCATGTGAGCAGATGTAAGAGCGAAGTAGAAAAACTTCATGAGACATGAAACTGAATTCATTACCATAGGCTGCTAACATGGATAATGTACAAAAAACTTTAAGCAGAAAATGATACATAGCTTTATTATGGGTAGAAACGGTGTAGGTGCTCGATGTTCCATGAGTTTGGCACATCCGAGCCATCCTCCCGCATCAGCCGATAAGCACCCGGCCTACTGATTTCCTTGACTATGAATGGCCCCTCACATGGGGCTGCTAACTTGTGCATGTCCTTCTTGCTTTGGATCCTTCGCAGGACTAGATCTCCGACGCAAAAAGCTCTCTCCTGCACATTTTTATCATGGTAATGCCACAAAGCTTGGGCATACCGTGCTGCCTGGATTGTTGCCGCGAGCCGTCCTTCTTCGATGCTGTCGATGTCCTCAATCCGCGCCTTCTCAGCCTCGTTTTCGTCGTATACTTCGACTCTTGGTGCATTGAACATGAGGTCGGTGGGGAGCACCGCCTCAGATCCATATACCAGGAAGAAAGGAGTCTGACCAGTAGCACGACTCGGCTGTGTTCGCAGTCCCCAGAGTACTGCGGGGAGTTCACGTAGCCAACAAGTCGCGTACTTTTTCAGGCGATCAAAGATGTGTTTCTTGAGTGCCTCGAGCACTGCTCCGTTAGCTCGCTCAACTTGGCCATTAGCACGCGAGTGCGTGACTGAGGCGCGTGCCACCTTGATGAGGAGTTCGTCGCAATATTCCTGGAACTCCCTTCCTGTGAAGTTCGTACCCAGGTCGGTTATTATCCTGTTAGGGACACCGAATCTATGCACGATCTCTCCTACGAACTCAGCCACCTTGGCAGCCGTGAGCACCTTTATCGGCTTGACCTCTATCCATTTGGTGAATTTGTCGACTACCACCAGGATGTGGTCGTACCCTCCGGATGCTTTCTTGAAAGGCCCGATCATGTCAAGTCCCCAGCATGCGAAGGGCCATGAAACGGGTATCGTCTGCAGAGCTTGGGCTGGAACGTGTATTTGTTTTGCGAAGAATTGGCATCCCTCGCAACGTTTCACCAGCGTCTCAGCGTCCGCAACGGCTGTGGGCCAGTAGAAGCCAGACCGGAAAGCTTTTCCAACAATGGTTCTTGCTCCGGCGTGGTTGCCACACATGCCTCCGTGGATCTCCGCTAGGAGTTGCCGTCCTTCTTCCTCCGGTATGCACTTCTGGAGTACTCGGGACTGTCCGCCTCGGCGATATAGGTTGTCGCCGATCAGGACATAGTTTTTGCTCCTGCAGCTAATCCGTTCGTGCAGCGCTCGCATCTCCCTTTCCTGACCTGGTGAAGGATTCAGGAGCGTGCCGTCCTTGATGTACTCGACCATCTCTGAGATCCACTCGGGTTGTGGTTCGATCATTAGGACTTCGCCGAGTCCTTCTGATGGATCGACATCGGCATCGGGGTTCTTGATGGAGGGCTTGATCAAGTCTTGAACAAAGACGCCGGGTGGTACCTGGGCACTCGTGGATCCCATGTTTGCCAGCTCATCGGCCGTCTTGTTATCATCACGGAGTACGTGCTGAAACTCCAGGCCGTAGAACTTGCCTTCGAGTTTGCGGATCTCCGCGCAATATGCGTCCATCTTCTCGCTGGTCCGGTTCCACTTCTTGTTAACCTGGTTTACCACCAACGCAGAGTCGCCCTTCACCATCAGGTATTTTATCCCAAGCGACACGGCAATACGGAGCCCGTGAAGGGCCGCCTCGTATTCGGCCGCGTTGTTCGAAACCTTGAACATGACCTACAACACGTATCGTAGTTTCTCTCCTGTTGGGGAGATGAAAATTATGCCGGCTCCGCCTCCTTTAATCCTGAGTGATCCATCAAAGTACATGGTCCAGTACTCAGGTTCAGCGGCAGTGGATGTCGTCTGGATCTCCGTGTACTCTGCCACGAAGTCTGCGAGTACCTGCGACTTGATCGTGTTACGCGGTACGAAAGTTATGTCGTGTGCGGCCAGCTCGATGGACCACTTCACGATCCTTCCCATGACATCTCTGTTGTGCAGGATGTCACCTATGGGGTAGTCGGAAACTACAACGATTTTATGAGCTTCGAAGTAGTGCTTCAACTTGCGTGCGGTGATCAACAGTGTGTAGAGCAGTTTCAGCGCCTGATTGTACCGCACCTTAGAGTCGGTCAATACCTCGCTTATGAAGTAGACCGGCCTCCGGACGGCGTAAGCATGTCCTTCCTATTTGCGCTCCACAACTAGTACCGTGCTTACCACATGCGTGGTAGCCGAGATGTAGAGGTAGAGAGTTTCCCCCTGCTCTGGTGCGTGAGGATGGGGGCCTTTTGCAGATAGCTTCTGCATTCCAGAAAAGACTTCTGGGCCTCCTCATCCCACTTGAAATCATCATTTTGATGTTTGAGGAGCTTGAAGAAGGGCAGGCCTCGTACGCTGAGTTGTGAGATGAACCGGCTGAGTGCTGCCATGCACCCGGCTAGTTTCTGTACGTCCTTTTGGCACTTGGGAGGCTTCATCCGAGTGATCGCGTGGATCTTCTCTGGGTTTGCCTCTATGCCGCGATTGCTAACAAGGAATCCGAGTAGTTTTCCTGAGGGAACGCCGAAAACGCATTTTTCCGGGTTAAGTTTCCACCGGTAAACCCTCAAGTTAGCGAAGGTCTCAGCTAAGTCCTTGATAAGGTTATCAGGGTCTCGAATCTGGACTACGACATCATCTACGTATGCTTCGCAGTTTACGCCGATTTGGGTTTTCAAGCATGCCTGGATGGCACGCTGATACGTCGCACCGGCGTTCTTCAGACCAAAGGACATTGTCAAGTAACAGTACGCACCATGGGGCGTAATGAACGACATCTTGATCTGGTCTTCGACCTTCAGGCTAATCTGGTGGTAGCCTGAATAGCGGTCGAGAAAACATAGCAGGGCACAGCCCGCCGTGGAATCAACAACTTGGTCTATTTGCGGGAGGGTGAAGGGGTCTTTAGGGCAGTGTTTGTTGAGATCGGTATAATCAACGCACATTCTCCATTGCTTATTCTTTTTGGATACAAGAACTGGATTAGCCAGCCAGTCTGGGTGATACACCTCTTTGATGAACTTGGCAGCTAACAGCTTCGTAACCTCTACCCCTTTTGCCTCCTTGCGGTCAGCCGCGAACCGACGAAGCTTTTGCTTGATCGGCTTAGCATTCGGGTCAACCTTCAAGGAGTGCTCGGCGAGCTCTCTGGGCACTCCTGGCATATCCGCTGGTTTCCAGGCGAATATGTCGGAGTTAGCACGCAGGAACTCGACGAGCACGCTTTCCTATTTAGGGTCCAGGTTGGCCCCTATGGTCGCCGTCTTGATGGGATCTTCGAGGTTGAGCGACACCTTCTTCACGGCCTCCTTCTCCCGCTGGACCGCCTCCGTCGCCGGCTTCTTGGTCGAGCTTGCTGGCAGCCGCCAGGACTTCAGCAGTGCGCCTGGAGAGATCCAGGTTAGCAGCGATGTGAAGGTTCTCCTTCTCACAGGCACTGGCCGTGTTGGAGTCACCTCTGAGGGTAATGACCCCATTTGGCGCAGGCATCTTCAGTACCATGTAGGTATAGTGGGGCACCGCCATGAACTTGGCTAGCGCCGGCCTGCCAAGTATGCCATGATAGGCTGTCTCGAAGTCCGCCACTATGAAGCGGACGTATTCTGTCCGGTAGTTCTCGATCGTGCCGAAGGTGACTGGCAGAGAGATATGACCGAGCGATACTGAGGGATCTCCGGGTACAATCCCGAAGAAAGGCTTGTTAGTCAGACTCAAGTCGAAGGGAGTGAGGCCCAACTCCTTGAGCGTGCTGGCGAATAATATGTCGAGGCCACTACCTCTGTCCACTAGCATCTTGCAAAGCCCCATGTTGCAGATCGAAGGCTTCAGCACGAGGGGGTACCGCCCAGGCTTGACGACTGCCTCTGGGCGTTCCTCCCTACTGAAGGTGATCAGGACTTCCGACCACTGCAGGAACTGGGGCGTGCCGTGTTGAGCCGCATAGACCAGTAACCTGTCCGTGAGCTTGGCCTTGCGCTTTCCCTTGATCTGGTCCGGGCCGCCGTAGATCATGTTGACCGTACGATCGGCGACCTGGAAGTCTTCCTCGTCGTCATCCGCCGGGGCAGCGCGCTTCCCCTTGCCCTTGTCATTCTTGGGGGGACCCTTCGAGTGGCCCTTGCCGGAGAAGTGGTTCTTCAGGCCGAAGCAATCGTGAGCCGAGTGCTTATGGTTCTTGTGGTACGAGCATTGCATGTCCAGCATCTTTTGGAACTCAGACGGGTCCATGCGCTTCGGGGCGGGCTCTACGGCCGCTACGACTTCGGCCGGCTTACGCCTCCTGTTGCGCCGTGCGCCCTGCTGGGAGGTCTCTCCCTCTCGGCCGGATCGTGGCGTGGCCGACGCGGACGTGGGGAATCGTCTTCCCAGCGGGACTTGATGTGCTTCAGCTGCTCGCGTTCTGCCTCTTCACCGTCAGCCTCCTTGTTGGCTATGGCGAAGAGCTCATTTACGGTCTTTGGGGGCCTCTGGGCCCACCTATTCACCAGCTTGCCGTAGGCCAACCCATGCTGGAAGGCGCTGATGACGTCGTGCTCCTCAATGAAAGGAAGAGAGTTCTTCTTCTCGGAGAAGCGTCGAATGTACGAGCGCAGTGACTCGTTCTTGCACTGTCGGATCTGGTCCAGCATCCTCCTGTTCCCCGGCCTCTCCCATGTGCCGGAGTATTGGCTCGTGAAGAACTTGCAGAGGTCGTCCCAGGATGTAATGGAGTTCCTTGGGAGCCCCGCAAGCCAGTTTTTGCACCCCTTTGTGAGCATTATAGGCAAGTAGTTTGCCATTACGTCGGTGTTTCCTCCCGCAGCCTTGACCGCGATGGAGTAGATCTGGAGCCATTGCGCGGGGTCCGACGTGCCATCGTATTTGTCAACGTCGGACAGCTTGAAACCTCGGGGCCATGTCACCCGTCGTAGCCTTTTTGAGAGGGAGAGGAAGCCATCGTAAGATGGGGCATCCTCTCAACCTCCGCGGCGTCCGCCGGCCGGCCACTCGTAGGAGCTGTAGCTATCCCCAGACTCCCCGTAGGAATCCGAGTAGTAGTCTTCGTACCCGCTCTGCGAGTCGCGGCGTCTCTCTTGACGATGGGGAGCTCCATGCTCCCTGTCGTAGTCGTTGCGTCGTCTTGATTCCCGACGGCGGCGCTCCTCGCGATTGCGGTTTATCGTGGTCCTTGCATCGCGGCCGCAGAGCCTGTCGCGCAAGTCCTCACCTTCGTCGTGCCGCGCTCTTTTATGGCACGGGCAGCGGGTACCTTCCGTCTCTCCCTGCCCGACTGGCGGGGAGGGATCGACACGGTTGTGCTGGGTCGCAGCGGCCTGCACCAGGGCCCGTATGCGCCCAATGTCTGGCGTAGTCGGAGGTAGCCTCTCAACCGCCTCATTTAGCACAATGAGGTTTGCCTTGGGGGTCGCGTAGACCTTGTGCCCATCGTACTCAAGGGTAAAGTCATCCTCGAGCCTTCGGGGCTGAACTCTGTTGGGTCGGCGGGCGCGACGTCGCCGCCTGTTGCGGCGCGGGTGGTCGGAGCTTTCGTAAAGTTCCTCGTCCTCCGCCGTGTCACGCTGGGCTTCCTGGCAGCGTCGCACTCGGTCTGCATTCTGGCGTAACCGATCGGCCTTTTGTGCGGCCGTCTCATTATCCTGAGTGCGCTCGTCCTCGAAGATAACGGGTGGAGCTCCTGGTGCTGCCGCGTAGACAAAGGCAGGCGACCAGCTTCCGTCGGACAGGTCCGAGGGTGAGCTTGAAGTGCTGATCAGGATCGTGCCGTTGGACCCGCCGGAGGGAGAGCTTTCGTCCAGGCCAAGAGCCGCCTCAAGGGACGCAAAGGACCCATCCGAGACGTACTCAGGGCTGGACCGCCTGGTAGATCGGCCCGAGCGGCGCTCTTCCTCAGATTCCTCCATAGTCCAATCACAGAGCTGTTCGTCCTCGTCCTCTTCCAGTATGGGGAGGAGGGACGTGTCGCGGTTTCCCTCTCGTATGGGGGAGAGAACCACGTTCACGAAGCGCGGTGAGTCCTCGTCCGAGTAGTATTCGACTGGCTCGGGTGCGGGGATCACCGCTAGGTCTCGCTTCACCTTCTCCGTGATCACGGAGGCGGCGGTGCTCTTCAACCCGAAGGGAAAGCACTCGGACTGCGGGGCATCCAAGGTCGCCTCGTAGATGGCGATGGTGTCAGCCATGTGGCTAATGATCCGGTCGTAAGATTCAACCAGATCGTCTGCGGGAGGGTTCGACGGCCCTGCGACCGTCAGATCTTGAACCGGGAGGGATGGCCTCCGGGCTTGTTGCGGCATGCCGAAAAGCACTCGGCAGGCTTTGGGCTTGTCCAGATTGGATCTGGCAGCCTGTCCTTTCCTCGCAGGCGGTGTGGAAACCGCTCCGGAAGGCTTTTCCGTGGTGATCACGGTGTCGGAGAGAACGCATGGGATCTCCCCGATGATGATGTGACCCTGGGGAGGAGTCACGTAGCCAGCCGCCCGCTCGTCGACGGCGGAGATGGGATCGAGGCTCCCGAAGGGGATTCCCGCTCCCAACGCGGCGAGGGCAAGACAACTAGCAGGGATCTTAACTGCGGCCATCAAGCTCGCCAATTATCGCGGCGAACCCCTACCTGGTGCACCAACTGTCGGTGCAATGGACCGGCAGTCCACCACGGGGTAGGCTATGGTGGTAGATTGTGTGGAGGGGATCCCCGAGACTGGAGCTAGATGGTGAACAAAGGACACAAGGGTTTATCCAGGTTCGGGCCGCCGGGAGGCGTAATACCCTACGTCCTGTGCTCGGTGTGTTGTATTGATGGTTCCACGATTGGGAATCAGATGGAGTTGTTTCTGAGGGGGGTGCCTGCCGCCCTTATATAGCCTGGGGGGCAGGGTTACAGATCTTAGGGAATCTATAGCTAACCGATTACAAGATTTGGCCTTCGGGCTCAAGTAATATCTTTCCTAACTAACTGGTCGTCATTCATGGGATGATATCTCCTCGAGCGCCGCCTCATCCTGATCCGTACACCATGCCGTATCCCCACACGGGTGGGCCCATCTTTGTATACGTATACATGTTATGAAGCCCCTCCATGTGGGACCCGGGGGGTATATCCCCCACAGAGCCAAACCGACCTTCTACCAGCCAATCAACGGGCGCCATGTCACCAATCCACCCCGGAGCGCTGCAAGGGATCAACCAGGAGGCACCACGTGGAAGCAGATGGTGAACTGAGGCAAAAAGGGTTCGGCCGAACCTAGGTTCGGCCGACCCTGGCCCACCTCCTTCTGGCTTGTTCTTTCTCTGGGTGACTGATATGTGGGCCCTTATGACGGTTCCAGGTGCATACCGAGTTTTGAGGTGGTTTGGGTACCTGGTGGGCCCTTGGATCCTTGTGCTGCACACATGGCGGTGTCTGATTCATCGGGAGTTGCTTCACATGGATTGATGAGGTGTCATGGACACATGTCATCCAATGTGGCACACGTCGCCACGTGGTCTGGTGTGGGTCCCACCGGGCTCACAAGATATTGGGAGTATGATTTTGTCTTGTGCCTATCTTTCTCATCCGGACTCCAAAGTAGACAAATGATATATCCGTTTCTATCATCTCGACGAGCCCGTCGCAATGATGCAGTCCAAATTGGCATTTGAGGTAGTTTATGATGACGTCCTTTAATAGCCACTAGACTACTTGCTCTCAATTGTACCATCTGGCATGTATTTCGGTGCATCCTGCAGCAAAAGCTAGAAACACCAACACTTGTGAAAATCATTAGTATCAAGCCCTATTCTAGTGTTGATGATCCTTTTACATTTATTTCATGCAGGTATTGACGGTGTAAAAGTAGCACTTAACAGCCGTCAACATTTAGTAGAGTAGATGCATTTGAAACCTCTCAAGAAGTTAGTGCTTTCTCGCTTTATTGGATTGAATCTTGTGTTGCACATGTTCTACAGATTCTATACCTTGGGTTTACACTTAAGGGAAAAAGGGCCCCATGTGGTCCGTACGTTTGCGGATCAAAGTTTACAATGACAGTCAAACGTCAACAAGCCCCTTTTTCTGGCGCCGTTGCCGGAGAACAAGCAATCAAGATCCGATCTAGTATTGCATTTGTAAGTATTTTTCAGTTTTTATTTTGCATATACTAACTTTGATCATCCTCAAATATCAATCTAATCTAGTTTTTCACTAACCCTAGTTTTTCTTTTTGATTTTTGTATATTTTGTTTATCGCTAACCCTAACCGGAGATGGACGGCTACCTCTCCAACAAACTCAAGTTTTCTTTTGTGGATGATCCAGAAAAACTTTACAGGCAAAGAAGACATGCAACACAAGCTAAGAAATTTGTAGATCCAAAAGTCGAGGCCAAAGGATCGTCGGAATCTCCAAACGAATCACCACCTCCAAGTCCAAAGGGAGATCAACCTCAACCGCCACCCATGGGAGAAGAATCACAGCCAGAGCGCAAGGTCGGGGAGCTATGCACCCCAGACATCGTAAATCTACCAATCCTAAACCATGATGACGTCAGAAGGCCGTTTGTTGGTATTTCTTAATGTCACCACTATGGCGTCGGGTTAGCGTGAGCGTGTAAGAATCACCCGGGTATACTGACGGGTGCAAACGAATCCACAAGCGCACGGATACACTGTTGTAGCATTTCACCTCAGGAGTATTGCCAAAGGTATCGAATCCAAGGAACAGTATGGGGGACTCTACGAGTGACTATCCAAGGGTACACAGTCCCTACTAAGGTAGGTGAGTGATGTGAAGTCTCCTGTAGGTTCTCGACTCTAGAGAGGAACAAGCTCAGATAAGATCTCGCTTCGGACACCGGCCCCTCCTGACTATAACAGTTGGTTCACGGCAAAGGGTTGCCTACACGCTGTATCCGAACATGGGGGATTTCAAAGGGTCCAACGGCTGTCACTACCGCGGCCTACCCCAAGACAAACCGTGGGATACAGAGCATTCGAAGCATAACCAGTAGTCTAGACACCACGTCTACATCGCCGACTACTACTATAGCATGGCTACGTCTGACGTCCCGTAGAAACACTATAGCACTTCGTATAAATTCGAAGTGACGAACCCACGAGGTTGAGCTAGACCTCACTCGTCATTGAATCGATTCGCACGAGGAGATATGCTTGATACTTGATATAAATCATATATGCATGAGCTTCACTATATTCTAATAGACAGGCAATGACACAAATGAGATGCAAACTTATGCGATGATAACAGAAGATCTAGGGTCGTGTTCGTGAAGAACACGAGCCTCTAACTTATGAACAGACGCAAAAGTATGAATTACTTGCTCGTCAACTAGATCGAGGAGACATGTTCATGAAGAACGTGAGCCTCTAAATGATGAATGAATGAAGAACTCAAGAACAACTCATTCATGCATTAGAACCATTTTAGTCTAAATAGAGAATACTGAAATACTCACTTTAGTCTAAATGAAGAACAGCATCGCTCACGAGATACAAGGGGACGATGGATGATGAACGGATCATCACCACCTCACCTCTACTCATCCACACACTCCTCTCTACCTAGCACCACCTAGTCTAGATCCTCCACACACACACACACACTCATGGTGGGATGAGGTTTTACCTCCACCAAGAGAGAATGAGAGAGGGAGAAAGAGGCAAAGGTGAGAAATGGCTTCAAGTGTGCTCCACCTCTTCTTACCCCACCTCTCCTCCTATTTATAGGCTTGAGCAACCAGCGTGAGAGCACCCAAACACCCTGGGGATGGCCTCTAGGACCAATGACCGAGCACCACGTGGAAGCCCCTGAGTGGGCGCCACAAGGTTGGTTCGGCCGACCTGTGGGTTTGGCCGACCCCCTGTGGGCCCCACTCAGGGTGTGCTTTCGCGTGGTGGCTGTCCTGTGGGTCCTGAGGTCGGTTCCCGGTGTCCACGTGGTTTGGAGGCGGTTTAGGCGCTCTGGTGGGCCATGGGATCCATGTGATGCCTGCATGGCGGCTTCTGATTTGCCGAGGCTTCCTCACTTGGATTGGTGATGTCATGGATCCAGGGGATGCTTGCATGCAGCCCCTCATTGGCTGAGCCTAACTTGCTAGGATCATGAGGGTGTCTTTTCTCCTCATTTCTTATGCTAAACACCTGCATTCAACTTAGCATAGCCACTGGTGGAAATTGTTAGTTTAAACCCCTATTCTAGTGTGGATGCTTAGTTCTTATATTATATAATGCAGGGATTGACGGCCCTAAATTAGGTACTTAACAGCCGTCAACAACTCCCCCACACTTGCCCTTTGCTCGTCCCGAGCGAAAGGGAAGACCACATGGGTTTAAACCAAAGGTATGAAACAAGCATAGGAGTTATTCCAGGTCATACCTTGCTCTTGTGAACTTTGTGGATTGGCTACAATGCCATCTTGGGTAGTTGATAAGAGGAATGACCATGAATCGAGTCTCTTAAGCACCTGTTGGTCAGCACGTGGGGTTTTGCTGATAATTTTTAAAGAAAAAGAACTGCTCTGCCCTCCTTCTTTGATTCTCTTGGATCGCTCAATGTGTATATGTCCTCACCAAGGCATTAGATTGCCTTTCTTCACCCTACTTCTAATAATGGTTGTATTTGGAGCTCAGGGTAGGATAAAGGTAAAGCATACTTGTATCATATATATCGCAAAGTCAAAAACTGGATCCACAGAGAAAATCAAATCATACAATCAGATCAAGATGTGCACATGTATGGGTACGGTGGATACTAGGCCCGGGATGGGTGCCAGATATTACCATACATGTATGATGAATGTTGATTGATGGTGAGGTGGACACTAGCCCCGAAACGGGTACTAGTTATCACCATCTAGATTATGGAACTCCTTTTTGCATGATTCTCCCTTTTGTATAAGAAATCTTTTGAGAGAATGGCTATCTCTATACTTTCTCTTTCTTTTTTTTCAACATTGGACCTTCATGTGTCCATATATTTCATTTTTTTCGATAGCCAGGTCTCTTGTGTAACAAAATTAAAAGGGGATGATCAACACAAATGGAGCCTTATTTTCACGGAATGGATGAATAATACAATGCTAACTTCCAGGGTAGAAGCATAGCAAGGGGAATAAGGTGGCGTGCACATGAATCTTGACCATGAAAGTAATGAAAAGAATTCTCACAAGGGTCACAAAATTTGACAAAGCTCAATGCAATAACAAGCAGCATATGAGTATAAGGTTTTCAACTAAAAACATCATATGGCTTTGGTAGGACGGTGGCACATCAAAGAGGAGCTTTGCAAGAGCATTTTTTTTCGAAAACAAAATTATCCCAAGGGCCAGAACCAACAGAGTTAAGATCATGCCCTCAAGTCATATCTCACTTGTCAACTACTTAGATAAGCATGTTTTCCTTATGATGATATTGTTCACAAGCCTCAAGGTTATAAACGAGGAATAAAACTTACGCATGTCAACCCTAGGCATGGAGTAAGCATTTCCATAGATTTCTTGAGTTGATTTATAGAGAATTTATCAAGCATGAGCGTACAAACTCAGAAATCATGGTGAAATGAGGAAGAGATGCAAACCAGCACTGGTTTCTTGTGTGGACCAGATGGGGATTCCTGTGATGCGCACGAATGCATGTCCCGTTTAGGTTCTCTAAGCATGGTCGATCGTACGTGCTGTGTGAGCCTAGTGTGGGTGCAACAATGATCTGTTGTGTTCGCGTTTGGAGAGTCCAACTCTCCCCCACACTGTTTTGTACCTGGGTGCAGTTCTTCAATACAAAAAGCAAAAATAAAAATAACTAACACACATGTGACTCAACCGGGTTACATGACCGGTGGAGTCAAGATTATTCATTCAAGTTCATTAATGAAGAAATAGGCGCTTACACAAATGATGGAAATAAAGAAAATAAATGGAAGGGAACTAAATTAAGGGAAATAAATTAAACCTAACTAAGCGCCTATGAAAGGGAAATAAGAGCGGGGCACGACCCTCTACTCAGCATCATTGAGGTCCTCGTGCCCCGTGGCCATGAAGAGGTGCCTCATCTTGGCGCACAGGCCACGGCGAAGATCGCGGAGGTCATCTCTAAGTTCAGCGAGATCCACCTTCTGCTCCACACTGATGGTCTTCAGCTTCTCGCACTCCCTGCCTAGTTCCTCCACTAGTGGGGTAATCCTGGCTGTAGTGGGAGTTTTAGGAGATCGCTCGGGCGCCCGAGTCCTCTCCCTCGACTTCCTGGATGCCCGTGGTGTGGAGCTGCTGCCCAACTCAAATTCTTCATTGGTCTCTTTCAAAGTCGAAGGCGCACGGCTGCTCTTACTACTGGTGCTATCTGGGCTAGCGAACCTAGGCTTCCCAGGCTGAGAGACTAGTGGAGGCGACGATGGCATAGCAGGGGCCGAACGGCCTCTCACTCCGGAGGCTCCCGGAATGTTGAGCCGAGGTGGTGGAACCACCAGAGGCGGCGGAGTTGCTGTGGGTCGTGGTCGGACATCCACCTTCCTCTGGTAGGGGATGTTGGCACGCCCCCGCGGCTTCCTCGCTTTCCCGGGCGAGGCAGATCGGCCGGAAGTGCATGGAACCGGGGGTGTGAAGGGCGGAAGAACCATCCCCTTGAGCTCTGAAGTTCCGTCGATGGTGGCCCTCGGTCCTTGGTTCCCAACCGGAGGACGGGAGGTGAGCGGCGGCACCTCGAAGATGCACGCGACCTCCATAGGTGCCACCCATGTGGGGGATGCAGCAATGGCAGGGACATCCCCCTCGACGGGTTCACCGGAGGAGGGTGCCGCGGCGAAGGGGACAAGGCTTTTGTCGGCCATGAGGACTGCCGTGACGGCGAGTGAGGGAGGTGAGCAGGGGAGGCAGGGGTTCTGCGTGACGCAAAACTCTGTCACACGGCGAGGAAAGGGTTTCTGGAGGACGAAAGAGTGCGCACACGAAAAATGAGAGGCGGCGGCGGCCCTATTGGGTCGACCGACCTAGGGTGTCGGCCGAGCCCATCTGGGCTCCACTGGGCCTCTGCTTCGGCGTGTGGGCTCTAGCGGGGCTCAAGGTCTCTGGATCAGGTGGCCCACCAATTCTAAGGTCGGGGGCTTGAGCAAGGGCTAGAATTGAATTTCGGGCACAATACTGCCTTCCACCCCAAACAACTTTACTTAAACCTCTTTATACCTTAATAGCTCAACTTGGGGATTTTACCTGAACTCATACCTGGATGAAGAGTCATTGTTGCCCTCTTGCTCATACCGTCCATTTTCTCCTGATGATGTTTTCCTACTCTGCCCTGTGGTCCTCCTTGCAGGTTTCTTTATGATAGGATGTATTTTCTTTCCTGCATGGTTAGTGCATATGTACGATGCAAGCTGTATATATGGTGAAATAGAGATGATCCTCACAACCATCCTAAGGGGACTATGATGGGTAACCTTAGGAAGGAAGTGCAGCTAGCAAGGCTATAGCACTACGGACGAGAGATGATAGAGGTGCTGGAGTGAGCACAGGATCCAAGCCTAAGGCCTAGAGTGCTCTAAGAGTGAAGCTTTTACCTCTAGAACTCAATGATGATCGGACCCCAGATTGAGTGAGTGAAAGTTTATGGGTCGAACGATCATTTGAGCTGATGGTCGAGAGTGACGGACTTGCTAGTTCATCCTCTCCTTGGGTTGACAAAGGACCACACCCTCACCTAAGTGGGATGACACATAAGTTAACCCAAGCTTCCAACGGAAGTGTAAAAGATAGGTATGTAACCACACTCCCGCAGGGCATCGATCATGTCAAGAAGTGAAGAGTAGGATTTACATCCACTTGACTTGATCGGTATCGGTCTTAGCTGAATTTAAGATAATGAGGTGGATTGCTCAACTAGACCGAATATAAGTTCGTGCTTTCGCAAGCCAAAGATATGGAAGTTTTACTGCACCAGGGCTCGTGTCTTAGCATAACCCTCAGTGTGGCGGCACTTCGGATTGAGCCTTGACATGAAGCACGAAAAACATCCATCGTGACCTCCCCTGGAGAGTTGCGGGCAAGGTTGAAGTGATCGTCCCCGCCAAGAACGATTCTTCTTCCTCGACTACTACCCTCCTCCTTCCCTCGAGACTAAGTCTCGAAGGCCGGGTTTTAAGAGAAGAAACGATAGGGGAATCTAGGGGCAGAATTTGCACTAAGTGCTCTTTCCCATAGATCCCTGCCAGTGAGGAGTGATATCTTCGACTAGAGCACAGAGAAATTTGGCATGTAAGCTCGGGCTCTCTCGAGGATGGGCTTAGGCATTTCGACATTTTCTCGTTTGGCTACCTCGTCACTTGAGTCAGGTGGGGAGCTAAAATCTCAGATTTCTCCTAGAATTTCCAGTCCCTGTTCTGGCTCTAAGAATAGAAAGGCGCCTCCCAAAATGGCATCAAGCATCATGCCACAATCTCTTCGTAAACCAAACGGAAATGCTGCAAAAGCACTGGGTCGGGCAGACCAAGGACTGGGCAAGCTTCAACCAAAGAGGCAAAACGATGCCATGCCATGCCTAAGGTTTCCTTCTCTCTTTGTTTGAAACTGAGGATCGCCATTCTTAAGGAAACAATACGCCGTAGCGGAAAGAATCAAGTGCAAAAAGATGCTCTTAATTCCTCCCAGCGTAGGTGGTTGCAACCAAAACAACGGTACCAAGTTCTCGCTTCCCCGGAGAGGGAGAATGGAAACAGGTTCCTCTTAAGAACATCTTGTGTTGCCCCGGTTTTACCCTGGGTAGAACACAATTTCTCAAAGTCTCTTACATGATCATAGGGATTCTCATGACTCATCCCCGAGAAGGGTTTTTTCCTCAACTAGCTTCATGAGAGATGGGTGAACCATACAAGGTGTTAGAAGAGCGGGTTGTCTCCAGAGAGTTGATTCCATGGTTACACTCATAATGGGCGGAAGGTGTGTACAAGGATAACCTTCCTGGGATAGCGGGGGTAAAGGTAGAAACAAAAGAAAAACAAAAGATACGAGGATAGTCGGGTTCGTAGATTCTCGACAACCGTTCCCCGGCAACGGCACCAGAAATGCTTGTTGGTATTTCTTAACGTCACCACTATGGCGCCGGGTTAGCGTGAGCGTGTAAGAATCACCCAGGTATACTGACGGGTGCGAACGAATCCGCAAGCGCACGGATACACCGTTGTAGCACTTCACCTCAGGAGTATTCCCAAGGGTATCAAATCCAAGGAACGGTATGGGGGACTCTACGAGTGACTATCCAAGGGTACACAGTCCCTGCTGAGGTAGGTGAGTGATGTGAAGTCTCCTGTAGGTTCTCGACTCTAGAGAGGAACAAGCTCGGATAAGATCTCGCTTCGGACACCGGCCCCTCCTGACTATAACAGTTGGTTCACGGCAAAGGGTTGCCTACACGCTGTATCCAAACGTGGGGGATTTCAGAGGGTCCAACGGCTGTCACTACCGCAGCCTACCCCAAGACAAACTGTGGGATACAGGGCATTCAAAGGATAACCAGCAGTCTAGACACCACGTCTACACCGCCGGCTACTACTATGGCACGGCTACGTCTGACGTCCCGTAGAAACACTATAGCACTCCGTATAAATTCGAAGCGACGAACCCGCGAGGTTGAGCTAGACCCTACTCGTCATTGAATTGATTCGCGCGAGGAGATATGATTGATACTTGATCTAAATCAGATATGCATGAGCTTCACTATATTCTAATAGACAGGCAATCACACAAACGAGATGCAAACTTATGCAATGATAACAGAAGATCTAGGGTCGTGTTCGTGAACAACACGAGCCTCTAACTTATGAACAAACGCGAAAGTATGAATTACTTGCTCGTCAACTAGATCGAGGAGACATGTTCATGAAGAACGTGAGCCTCTAAATGATGAACGAACGAAGAACTCAAGAACAACTCATTCATGCGTGAGAACCACTTTAGTTTAAATAGAGAATACTGAAATACTCACTTTAGTCTAAATGAAGAATAGCATCGCTCACGAGATACAAGGGGACGATGGATGATGAACGGATCATCACTACCTCACCTCTACTCATCCACACACTCCTCTCTACCTAGCACCACCTAGTCTAGATCCTCCACACACACACATTCATGGTGGGATGAGGTTTCACCTCCACCAAGAGAGAATGAGAGAGGAAGAAAGAGGGAAAGGTGAGAAATGGCTTCAAGTGTGCTCCACCTCTTCTTACCCACCCCCTCTCCTCTTATTTATAGGCTTGAGCAACCGGCGTGAGAGCACCCACTACGTGAAAACCTCAAATAGGTCACACAGCATTTGTAACGGGCTCTTAACACCCGTTACATGGACCCCATCTATAACGGTTATTGTTTGGCGCCCATTACGCATAAGCGTGGCAGGCTCGACCCCGATGTGGCCAACACAGCACCCGTTACCAATGAGGACTTCCAGTAACGGGCTTCTTAAACACCCGTTACAGTTATTCTTTGTAACGGACGTTAAAATGCGACCGTTATGAAAGTTAAACCAATCGGTAACGGGCTCTTTAAGTCCGTTACCGATCACTGCCATATCGGTAACGTGCTTTTAAGTCCGTTACTGATGACAATTTAACGCCCGTTACTAGACTCGGAGCTAGCATTAGCACTCTCACTGCCGTCAAATATTTGACTATGTCATCATATCAAATATTGGATATCACACAAACATATAATCATGTCTCTTAAATAAGATGCAAAACCACAAGTACACATAGATAGTAGTCATAAGAGCATATTCTACATATTTAAGATGCATATATAGCTAGCATCACATGTTCACATATGACATGCATAATGTTCAGAACAAACAGATTCATCACATGATCACATCTGATGTGCATCAGCAGGGGCACTAGTTAGATGGCTTCTTTTGTGCTACAGCCTCAAGTTCAGCTATCTTTACCTCTAGTTTTACAAGTCTTTCCTACAGCTCAGCATTCTTTTTTGCAGCTTCAGCAAGTTCAATATCCTTCATCTTCTGTGCGCCTTTAAGCTTCTCCACCTCAGATTCTAGTATTTTCTGACCATTTGCTAGGAGACTTATGTCGTCCACAACCTTGTCATCCATCCTTCTATCCACCTTGTCGAGTACTTTCCAGATGCAGTGAAGATCCTCCCGAGTAACAACACATTTCTACAACAAAGGCAAATTGATGCAAGTTTCATAATTAGATTGCCAAGTTTAATATCATGAAAGATGTAACTAGTCAAACAAGAAAGTTGTTTAGCTGTAACTGGGTTCAGAGCTTGGTAGATCATGTGGATTTGTTTCCAGATCATTTCAATGTCCTCCCAAGCTACAACACCTCCCTAAAATTAAACAAAGGCACTGGATGTTTAGTTAATAAAAGTCGATGTAGCATGGAGATTCAAAAATTGAAGTAGTATATAGAATAAGTTCAACGATTTTGTGAGCAGCATATGATGAGTACCATCAATGACGGATCTAGAATAAAATTTAGGGGGGGCTGAACTATACATATAATAGGAAGACCCAATACAATTAATGTGGGCCTAATGACTTTTTTATCAAAAATCACAAAATCACTTTCTCCTACCTGAGAATACAGTCCTTCTATGTATCTATGACAAAAAAAACTAGAGAAATTGCAGGAGATTTCTTGGAGTTTGACGGCAGTAGGGGGGCTGGAGCCCCCTCCGCCTCCCTCGCTGCCTCCGTCGCTGAGTACCATGTATTAAATTTCAAGCATAACCAAATTTGTACTCAAAAGGTTAATAATTTTCCTCCCGAGTAACAACACATTTCTAAAACAAAGGCAAATTGAAGCAAGCTTCACAATTAGATTGCCAAGTTTAATATCATAAAGTTGTAACCGGTCAAACAAGAAAGTTGTTTAGCTGTAGCTAGGTTCAGAACTTGCCTGCTGCTTCTCTTTACCAATGTCATCCTTCTCCATTCTTTCCATCCTGTTTAGGAATGTGCAGACGTAGTCTAAGGTTTTCTTGAGCTTGTCGATTTCTGTCCAGATCCTAACAATGTCATGTGCTGGTACAACAACTTCCTAAAACAATGGAAAATTGATGCATTGGAACCATTGATCAGTGAAGGCACTGGATGTTCAGTTAATAAAAGTCGCTGAGCATGAAGATTCAGAAATTGAAGCAGTATACAGAATGAGTTCAACATTTTTGTGAGCAGCATATGATGAGTACCAGGAATTCAATTTCAAGCATAAATCTAACTTCAAGCATACCAAACTTGAGGAAGGCTCGGCCTCTGCCTGCCGGGCGTCGTCGGAGTGCACCCCCTTGGGGCTTGCGCGCATGTACGGCCTCCTCCCCCTAGCCGACGAAGAACCGACCTCTTCGCTGTGAAACCTCACTCTCTTGGCGGGGGCGGCGAGCGGGGCCTTCTCCTCCTCGCTGCAGAACCTCCCTCTTGAGTCACAGCGGGGGAACGACTGCTTTCCGCCGGCCATCTCTACGACAGAGACGAGGAAGGAGAAGGGGATCAGAGAGAAGGCGATGGAGACGAGGAATGCAGAAGGTTTGAGAAGGAAGGCAGAATGGCAGATCGAGTGGCAGGAGAGAGTGGCTTTTGGTCAAACATTGGGAACAAAGGATACGTGGATAAGCCAAACCTTGTCTGCAATGCACGGGGGCGGCGCGTGGGGCCGGCTCCTCCTTGTCGGTTTGGAGGGGCAAATGCGATGTGGAATAACCATCCCGCGTAGTCTCCTTTGTATCTGTCTTGATTGACAGGTAGCCCGATCTCTCAGGGCTCCCATTTCGACATACAGGCATAATCAACAAAAAATCTTTTGAGACAAAACAGACATAATATAGATAAAGATAACTTGTCCACATATATAGATAAAGATTACTTGTCCACAAAGATCCACACAGAAATACATATATAATTATTACAAACAGTTAATAACTTGTCCATTTAGCTAGGCCTTAACTTGCCCGTCACATTTTTACAATGGTCATGCTATCTGACCATGCACATCAACAAAAGCATGCCCCCTTCAACATCAACAAAAGCATGGTATCTTCAACTAAGGTTTGCTTTTTTTGCAGCCTCTTCAAATGCAACCAAGGTATCTTGAAACACATCGAGCGCATCTTCTATGGGCTGCAGATTTTGTTCAGCCACAAACTTGTACCGCCTCATGAATGTAGCCTTTGTGAGGAGGATGTGCATTTCTTCCTTAATATTATCAACCCCAGGTTTCACATATTCCCAGACAGTGTCATGCCATTTTGATTCCTATGGAATGAAAAACATAGGAAAGTTGCTACATTGATCATTTGGATGAACCATTGGAATGAGAAGATTGAGATAGACAAAGGAACAAGCTAGCCATTTCATAGGAACAAGTTGCTACATTGACCATGTTAGAAATCCTACAAAATCTCTATGGAACAAGTAGATCAAAGCTCAAGCTCAAGCTGCTCCATTTATAGAATAAGTAAAAGGCACTGTGATTCAGAGAAACTTACCTTGCTGTCGTCGTGGTAGTTGCCAGCGTCGGATATGAGGTCCTCTACACCTTCGCCGCTCCCTCGACCCCTCACCGTTGTTGCAAGATATTTGCCGTCGCAGACGTGAGGCAGGCGCCTTGCCCTCTTCGCTGCCCCCTCGCCGACACGCTCCTCCCTGCCGTTGCTTGGCCCCTCGTCGGAACCCGAGAGGATCCAGTCGATGACGCTCATCTCCGGCTTTGGGTTCGCTGCACCGCCGCTTGGCCCCTCTCTGATGGTCATCGTCGGAGCCATCTTCGCCGCAATCTCGATAGCACGCACGCGGATCCAGTTGCAGCACCGCATCGCGTTCGGCTTCTCCTCCTTGATACACGGTGCTCGGGGTCGTCCGCTGCTTGGCCCCTCGCCGGCGCTCATCATCATGTCCCCGCCTCCGCTCACCTCGCCGGCGCCGCCTCCGCTCACCTCTGCTAATCCCTAGTGAGAAATTAGGAAAACGTCATGTGTGTTGCGCTTATCCATTTGAGATCTTATATTCATTTTTCCAAAATGGAGAGTCATTGCCGACGTAGGTTCGAGAACCCACGTCACATTAGTTGTCACGTGGGGGCGGGCAGGCAACGGTTATCTTTTTTATATAGCCTGCTGACGCTGACACGTGGGCCCGACACTATTTTTTTTTGAAATGAAACTTGCTTCCCTCAATATTAGAGCCCATAAAACAGCACTTATAAATTCATTAAAAATATGAACAATTAGTAGTTGGTCATTTAGTATTCGAATAAAATATCAGCAGGTACACTTGTGTAACCAAAATTATCAAAATTTGAATTTTTATCTCATGTTTGGGATATAATAATTCTAATAACGTATTAGTTCGTCTAAAAATTCTACAAATTCAGCTGGCAACATAATTTGGGTCCCTAAACTTGTCATAAAAATTTCAAGTGGTTTCTAAAAAGGAAGATCATACTTGTGTACAAATGTGTACATCTCTCACATAGTTTCCTAGAATGTTACTTCAACACTGAAGTTTTCCACACTTTATAACATGTTCGAACTCATATAGATTTGAAAATTTAACACAACCTTGTGTCCACCTTAACAATACGAAATACAAAGTTTCATTAGTAATGGTTGTGTAAAACAAATATTATTCCTATGTCCTACTTATAAAGTACAAGATAAGGCATAAAAACATTACTAACGAAAAGGAAATATACACTAAACAATGAAATTAATGAAAAGATGGCAATTTTAGAAAAAAATAAGAAAAAACAATCATCAAATTTGGATTATGTATGACCGAGAAATACGTGACAGAAAATTTGGTTCCAAATTAAAAGGAGAAAGGAGAACTAACGAAAGGAGAAAGGAGAAAATTTGGTTCCTTGTTAGAGGTATTAATAAATTAAAATAAGCAATATGAACAGTCTTTGCATTGAAACCTGAAAAGAGGTATTAAAATAAGGTATATGAACAATCTTTGCGGGACGGAGAAAAAAGTCTTTTGTCAAATGCGACGCTGGTTAGTGGACACACGTCGGCGCAGCGTAGCGCGTTCCGAGGTGTAGTGGCATGTCGCAGTGGGAAGACTAGCCGCCTGACGGTTCGCCGTCTTGTCATATAAATGCCTGGCCGGCCAAGAGCTTTCTTCCATAAGATTCAAGCGCGCCACCAAGAAAACCCCAACACCACCGTCGTCTCTGGCCACCAAGAGCTTCTTCTTCCTCAAGCGCGCGCATGGCATCGTCGTCGAGCGAGCCATAGAGGAAGCGGGGAAGGGAGGAGGACGACAACGATGAAAGCCGCCGCCGTCGTCTCATCCAGGAGGTGCCGGCACCGGCGGCCGAGGAGGCGCCGGCGCCGCCAGCCGAGGAGGCACCGGCACTGCCGCCTGTGCAGCCCTCCTCTCTGAGTTCACAACTAGTTTTGGACAACATTTGGTCCATCCAACTCTTGGCCGAAGCTTTCAGGAAGCTTCAATAGGTGTGCGTTAAGCTCGGCGTGCCACGACCCAGCGATCCGCTGCAGAGGTTCGTGAAGGATTTTGCCTTCAAGATCCGTTGGTTGGCTCGAGACCTTCAGAGGGTCGTGGTCTTGGGTGACGGCGACGGTGACGGCGACGACGGCGGCGACAGTGATGACGGCGGCAATGGTGACGGCGATAATGGCGGCTCCGACAGCGGTGACGAACGCGGCCTCGGCGGCTCCGACTCCGACTCCGATGGTGGGGCTCCTCCGGCGGCGGCGACAAGTCTTCCTACCTTAGCTTAATTAATTTGTTCCTCCTCTATGTGTTCGTCCTCCTCTGTTTGTTCGTGGAACTCTGCTTGTTCCTCCTGTGTGTTTGTTGAACTTGTGATGAACTACATCTAAGTGGCAGGGGAGAGGGGCTTTTGGTCAAACATTGGGAACTCTGCTTGTTTGTAATGAACATGTTCCTCTGTTAATATGTGTTCCTCCTGTGTGTTTGTTGAACTTGTGATGAACTACATCTAACAATGGCAGAGTAGCAGCGGGACAACAATGAATTGCAATGTTTGTTACTACTCTATTTGTTAGTGAAAAGATTCTGAGTTTCGAAATGCTGGTGCAGGCTGGTTAATTTCACACTGAAATGTCAACACAGATGAATTGATGAACTTTGTGATATGTGACACATTAAGAATCGTGACCCAATTGTCATTCCATTCCATTTTCTTCATTCATACATTTAAGTTTGTCATCTATGACAAATTTTTCATTCCTCATTCACAGAGATGAAACAAATTAAAGCACCACTTTTCACATCCCCATTACTTCTTTGCAGCATACATCCCCAGTAAACATCCAAATACTACACAAACAGCACCCACAATAATCAAGTTCATCTTCTAGATCACATTGTCCATCTTCTCCTCCAGTGCTTTCTTCCTCTGCTTGTCGTACGGTGCTTTCCTCTGATTGTCGCTCCCAAGTTGACAATCCACTGAATCAACTACTTCATCGATCACGTCTGCCCAGTTCGACGGTCGAAAAGATATGACGCCAGCATCCTTCAGCATCTGGAGATACTCCTTCTTGAAACGGTAATATCCACAAAGCTTGGGGAACTGTACAAATCAAAAGCACATAAGAACCCTAACTCAGATTTGGGAAATCACAGCTTAGACTACTCACCGCATTCCTTGCACACTTGAAATAAAGACGACCGTGGTTTTCACCTTCCTTCTGCGTCCTCCCCTCCACCACCCGAGCCATACCATAGTCCGGGCAAGGGACCAGTGGGAAGCCGCTTAGCTCACCGACTGGATCCAAGCCGATGGAGTGAATGCGGCTGCCCCAGCCACCTTGAAACCTGCTCCTGCCATGTCCACCTCTAGACGAATCGGTGTAGTGCGACATGTGCGCGACGGTGGGGAAAGGAAGGGCGGGCGGCGGTGGAGCTCAAAGCGGGGAAGAAGAAGCAGGGAGCTCAGAGGTCAGAGCGTCGTGTGTGCTGCGCTTATCCCATTCGGGATGTTATATTCATTTCCAAAATCAAGAGTCATTTCTAACGCGGGTTCGAGACCCCGCGTCTCATTTGTTGTCAGGTGGGTTCGACCGGCCAGGCAACATTATCTTTTTTATATAGGCTGCTGACGCTGACACGTGGGCCCGACAGTATTTTTTTTGAAATGAAACTTGCTTCCCTCAAATATTAGAGCCCATTAAACAGCACCTAAAAATTCATTAAAAATATGAACAATTCGTAGTTGATCATCTAGTATTCGAATAAAATATCAGCAGGCACACTTGTGTAACCAAAATTATCAAAATTCGATTTTTTATCTCATGGTTGGGATATAATAATTGTAATAACGTCTTAGGTTGGTCTAAAAATTCTACAAATTGACTTGGCAACAAAATTTGGGTCCATAAACTCATCATAAAAATTTCAAAAGGTTTCTCAAAAGGAAGATCATACTTGTGTACAAATGTGTACATCTCCGCTGTTTCATGCTGTAAGTTGCTTGAAAATTTAATCTGCTTGTCACTAATCAATTTCTATCTAAATGTGCTTCCTGCCTCAGTTCATCTTTACTATGTACTTTGCCTCCTTACACTTTGTTTTTTCTTAATATTAGGAATATGGCTGTAGAAGTATGGCAGAAGAAGGAACCCGTTGCGTTCCTTGATCCTGAATGCTTTAGCGAGTCAAATATACAAAATAACAGGGACTTTTTTGTGTCCTATACGAAGCGTGCCTACCAGTCATATGCTAGAAAGAGAGTCATCATTTCCTGCTACAACACTAGGGAGCACTGGATTGCAGTGGCGATCTTTCCAAAGCAGAAGACGGTCTTGTATCTTGATTCATATTGGATGCTAGACACTAATTTCTCTGAGTTGGTACTTGCCATTGATGAGTAAGTTCTTTTTCTTTCTTAACCTACAAACTTCCTCAACAAACTCTGCGGAGTTTATTAATGGTGCCCTAACCATTGTTGCATGTTTTGTTGTAGTGCTTGGAGTAGTTACTGTGATGACAACAAGTTGCCCCGCTGCGCCTTGAAGCATGAGAAGGCTTTTGATGTACGTATTACTTAGTATTTCCTGCCTGTGGAAGCTAGTACTAAAGCTTGAATTTATTTCTTCTCACCTCTGTTTGTCTATGTATATTTATCGTAGTACCACCAACAACCTTACAAATCCAGAGTCTGCGGCTTCTATTGTGCCTATCACATGCTTACAGTGAAAAATAAATTCAAGGACCCTGAGGTACTTTCTTGGGATCTGCAATTGTAACACCTGCAACTGAGCACACTTCTTGCTTATTAGCACTGCACATGTTTGGTAACCACCTGTGTGCTGACTGCTGACATTGTTATATTCAGGCATTTCACATACCTACTTGTCAGCTGCACCGAGAGACGCTGCTCCACATTAGGGAAAGAACTGCCTCATTCCTCATGGACCAGGTGATCGCACCCTCAGGAAAATTTCACATTAATGATGCTATTCTGGCTCGCATTGTATCTGATACCAATCCTCATGGCCAGTGATGATATTGTTGTGAACCTTACTTAGCTTGTTAGAAGAGGATACTGAATGCCTGAATTTTGAAAGATTATGCATGTGAATCTTGTGGATTTCTATTTAGTTTGTGAAGTTTTGTGAATGTGGATGTTGTACCTAATTTTTGTGAAAGTAGACAAGGCGTCTCCTTCAGTCGAGACAGAGGAGACGCAAGTTCACAGTACTCGTCCCCTTTGGTCGATTAGAGGAGACGCACGTACACAGTAGGCATCTCCTTTGGTCCAGACAGAGGAGATGCACATACACAGTACACGTCTCCTTCTGTCGAGACAGAGGGAGACGCGTACTGACAAGATGCGTCTCCTTTGGTCGAGACAGAGAGAGACGCGGGTTCACAGCAGGCATCTCCTTTCATCGAGACATAGGAGACGCGCACTAACAAGACGCGTCTCCTTTCTTCTAGACGGAGGAGACGCGCTCTGAGGAGACGCATCTCCTTTCATCCAGACGGAGGAGACGCGCACTTACACGACACATCTCCTTTCGTCAAGACAGAGGAGACGTGTCATTTTCCGCGTCTTCGATGTCGAGTTCATGTAACGGGCTCAGTTTCTGCGGCCGTTACCAAAGGTTTATGTGGGCCCAGAGAAACAGACGTTTCAAGTGACCGGTAACTAGTTTCGGTAACGGTTTTTGTTAGACACCCGTTACTAATATGTGTTATGAGTAACGGGCTCAGTGTCTGCACCGATTACCAAAGGCTCCGGTGGGCCCGGAGAAACAGCCATTTCAGGTGACCGGTAAGTAGTTGTGGTAACGGTCTTTGTTCGACGCCCGTTACAATTACGTGTCATCAGTAACGGGCATCGGCCCATTACCTTTGTTGGCTTATTTGTAAAGCTTGATCGGTAACAGGCGTTTTGCCCATTACCAATGGCCATCCGCGCCCGTTACCAATGTCTATTTTCCACGTAGTGACCCAAACACCCCGGGGATTGCCTCTAGGACCAATGACCGAGCACCACGTGGAAGCCCCTGAGTGGGTGCCACAAGGTCGGTTCGGCTGACCTGTGGGGTCGGCCGACCCCCTGTGGGCCCCACTCGGGGTGTGCTTTCGCGTGGTGGCTGTCCTGTGGGTCCTGAGGTCGGTTCCCGGTGTCCACATGGTTTGGAGGCGGTTTAGGCGCTTTGGTGGGCCATGGGATCCATGTGATGCCTGCATGGCGGCTTCTGATTCGCCAAGGCTTCCTCCCTTGGATTGGTGATGTCATGGATCCAGGGGATGCTTGCATGCAGCCCCTCATTGGCTGAGCCTAACTTGCTAGGATCATGAGGGTGTCTTTTCTCTTCATTTCTTATGCTAAACACCTGCATTCAACTTAGCATAGCCACTGGTGGAAATTGTTAGTTTAAACCCTTATTCTAGTGTGGATGCTTAGTTCTTATAATAAAATGCAGGGATTGACGGCCCTAAATTAGGTACTTAACAGCCGTCAACACCGTCCAAGATCAAGTTCTCAACTATCCGCATGGTTCAACATTCGCCTTTCACCGGTAAAGAGGATCCAAACCTTCACCTCCAAGCATTCATTCAACTATGTCAAACTTTCAATGTGGATGGGATGACTCAAAATCAAATGAGGGCAAGGCTTTTTCTATTCTCGCTACTTGGAAGAGCTTTGCATTGGTTCCACACTCTACCGACGGAGTCAAAACTAAATTGGGAAGCATTGATGAGGGCCTTCATGAAGAAATATTATTCGCCGGCCAAGACTTAGAGTTTGCGCAACAAGATTGATATATTTGTTCAATTTCCCGTGGAGATGACTGAAGAAGCTTTGGAGCATTTTAATGAATACATGCAAGCGGAATTCCTTGAATGGCATATCGGTTCACTTATGATGAGGATGCAGAAGATGGGGATTGAAAAGGAAGAAGCTAAAAGGGCTGCAAAAGCAAGATCCACATGTGAGGAGTATGGGGAGTACAGCCATGTCCAAGGAGATTGTTCGGAGGAAGCAATGGTGCTCGACTACATAGGGAAAGGAGAGTTGCCAAACTTTCACTACGGGCAAGATGGCAAGGTGACAGAGGTCGGAAGCTTTAACCATCAAGTGCTCGACATGATGAAGATGCTAGAGACGCAAGTGGGACAACTTGCCGGGAGCCTAATGGGCAATGAAGGAAGATTGACCGCACAACACCAAGGTCCCGAGACGGTGAAGGCTATTCAAACTCGTTCGGGAAAGAAGACGGAGGACCCCGAATATTCAGCGGGAGCAAGGAAGCCAAAGCCAGCCGCCAAGACGGAAGATCACACTAAGGAGAAGGTGACCACTATTCCAGAGACCACTACCCAAGAACCGAAGTTTGAGATGCCGAGCCAAGACATGAAGATGCCTCCACTAAAGCCACACTACCTCAAAGACATACTTGCCAACAAGTATGAGATGGCGACACTCGGAGTAGATCACATCAAGATGTTCGAGGAATGTGGTGCCGCTATTGCATATCAAGGACCCGAGAAGCAAAGAGACCCCGGATGTCCAACCGTCATGTGTCCCATTGGCTCATTCAAGTTCAAGAAGGCATTATGCGACCTTGGAGCAAGTGTGGGTGTCATGCCAAGAGATGTGTTCAAGAAGCTATGCCTACTGGAGTGTCAGTGTTTTAGACACCGAGCCTACGACGGGGTACCCGAAGTAGTAGATTGTGCGGTGGGGCTCGCCGAGATCAGGAACATGATGGTGAGACACGAGACACACAATTAGACAGGTTCGGGCCGCAATGTGCATTGATTGATTACGTCCTATATGCTGCGTGGCTCTGTATTGATTGCGTATCTTTTGAGAGGGGTCCCTACCTCGCCTTATATGCCACGGGAGGCAGGGTTACAAGTCGGATTAGTACAAGAGTACTATTCGAGTAGGACTCGGAGTAGCCTATACGAGTTTATAGAAAGCTATCCTAGTCTTAGTACAAGTCTTTGTCCGTCTTATCTTGCCTAGTGGTCCACGGTAATCTTGCACCACGGCCCACTAGTCGAGTAGTCCAGGTGTGCAGGTTCTTATCTCCCGGGTATGGCCCACACGTGTGGTGGGCCCAGGGATGCCCGGTCGACAAGCCCCCGAGTACTTTGTAGTCGAGTGTGATGCTTCCAAGTAGTCTTGAAGGTCTCCGTGAATAGTTCCCAAGCGTCCCCGAGTTCTGCAAGCTTCAATCTTCAATAGTACTTGAATCATCACGAGGCTGGAAGGTACTCCAGCTAACTCCACGAGTAGTCTTAAAGTCTTCTCGAGTTGTTCCCAAGCGTCCCCGAGTACTTCCCTTGAAGGTCTTCAATAATACCCACTTCGTTTTTGAAATCTTTGCATCAAAGATTCATATGGAAATGCGATTACTAAAATTGTATTCCATATGGAATGTAGCCCCCGAGCCTTAGGTCGAATCCAGGATTCAAGCTGAGGGTCAATCTTCTAGTCTTTGATCTTGCTCCGAAAAATCCATAGAAAATTCGAAGAAATAATATAGGAATGCGATTACTAAAAATCGCATCCTATATGGATGTAGCCCCTGAGCCTTAGTTTGAATTGACAATTGAAGCTGAGGGTCAATCTGTAGTCTTTGTCAAATAATGCCGTAAAATCCTGAGAAAAACTGAAGGACACGTGGCACGGAGCCCCCGAGCCTTGAGTCGAGTACTTTCTCGAATTGAAGGATCCAATCTGATTGTAGAATAGTGGCCTGAATTCAGTGAACTGTAGCTGAGTGAAATCCAATTCCATCGAGAAGTCGAGCCCCCGAGATGGAGCCGAGCAGGTCTTGGATTTAAGTCCACTGACTTAGCCAAAAATTTTGCCTGTGTGAAACCAATCTATTGAATACGAAGGGTCACCAGGTCGAACCGTTAGGGTTTTGGTTTTATAAATACCCAAAGGGGTATCCCTTAGGGTTTCACTGCTTCCAATCGCCCTTAGATCCAGAAAGAAAAACCTTAGCATCCGTAGCCGTCACAGAGTTTGATCGTCTACGCCACCAAGTGCTTCCACCTCCACCCCCTCGCAGCCCTCGAGCCAATGCGAAAGAAGACCCTCGTGACTGGAAGAATGAAGCCTGCGCCGTCCAAGGGACAGAAGAGGAAGTCCGGCCACGACAAAAATCAGTTGTCGGAGCCCAAGTACAAGACCGTGGTGATCACGAAGCCACCAAGTCAAGCTGTCTCTTGGAAGAAATCCAAGATGAGGGAGGATGATATCAAGGCCCTCGAAGCCGGCGGGTTGCTGCGCGAGAAAGCAATCGCAGGATGGAGCTCTGCCACAGGAGATGCGTGGCCAATGGAGAAGACTTCGGATGAAATCCCAATGTTCGGCCACTTCATCGAGCGTGGGTTGACTCTGCCATCGTCGGATTTCTTCAGGGGATTCCTCGACTTCTTCAAGCTAGAGCACGTGCATCTGAACCCGAATAGCATCTTCCAGATCGCAGTGTACGTGCACTTCTACGAGGCTTTCCTTGGAATTCACCCACATTGGGCTTTATTTAGGAAGATATTCCGCCTGAAGCCGCAGCCCAACGCAAACTTCCCGGTAGTAGTCGGTAGAGCCGGTCTTCAGATGCGCCAGAAGGCACAGGAGTTGTACTTCAAGTACGACTTGATTGATTCGAACCAGGATTGGAAGACCAAGTGGTTCTACATTGACAACGCCCCGCCTCAGCTGCCTAAGCCAAGCATGTTCGCGCCAGTATATGATTGGCTCTGGAAGGATGAGCCAACAATGCAAGAGTGCATTCAGATTCTAGAGCTGTTGGCCAAGATTGCACAGAAGAAGGCGCAAGGCTTGATGGCCGAGAGAGTAGCCTTTAGCTTCATGAAGCGGCGGGTACAGCCCTTGATGCAACAAGAGCATCTTGGGTACGAGTACACTGGAGCTGATTATGGTTCAAGGCTGTCTGTAGAGGAGATCAGTGACGATCTCGTAATGGAGAGACTGCAGCAGATCTTCAAGAATCTTCATGGAATTCCTGCTGCTGTCCAAGAGTATAGCGCTGATAATCCTCCGTGTCTGGTGAGTATCCACAGACTAGCCCCCGAGTACTTATTAGAAGTAGTCGTGGAGCTAATGTTTGCTCTGTTTCGTAGGAGGATGTCTAGAAATTTGTTTCCATCCCTCCTCCTCGTCCCCAAGATCCACTACAAGCGCCGGAAGGAGAGCCAACAGAAGTCGAGGCTCAAGCCCCCGAGAGTAGTCGATCTGCTCAAGGGGAAGAAGAAGTCTTGGTGGAGGATGCCTCCTAAGGTGACGACGACGGCCAAATGCTTCAACAGCATTTTGAAGTGAAGCGCCGTTATGGTTACTCTGGGGCGCCAATCCCCAGTGGTGTCTCCGTAGGAGCAACAAAAAGGCTGGCTTCATTTCTTGCAGATGATGTGATGCTGCCGCCGCGGAAGAAGAGAACCACAGTGGGGAAGCGGGCTGTGAAGAAGGTCACAGCTCTTCCATCCATTACGGTGAGTTTTGAGAACCTTAAGTAGTCAATATCATGTTGAATACTTGCTCTCTGTTGTAATATCTTGAATTTTGACTTGCGCAGGTTATCGAGAGTGCAGCCAATGTACCCTCGAGTAGCCCAGCAAGAGCAACAGAACCTGAGGTGGTTCCAGCGTCGACCGTTGAGACGGTGATGCGTGAGCAACAAGAAGTTGCGGTACTAGGAAGTGTGCCGCCGGTGGAAAGTGTGCCAGTGGTGCCGACGGTGCCTTCATTTTTTGATATGCTGGGGCCAAAAGTTGTGGTGCCTCGAGCTGCTTTGTAAGTACCCGAGTACTCGAGTACTTCTTGTTGTTGTTAGTCTTGAATATGCTGACCAACTTGTTGAAGCAAAAAATCCACTGATGTGAAGTGGGGAACTTCTGCAAGTAGTCTTGCTGGAGGAGATCAGAACCCTCAAGAACAACAAGAAGATGCGCTTCCAGAACCCCAAGAAGTAGCCGCTGAAGCTGATGCTGCACAAGCACTGCGCTTCCTCTGGAGTGATGTAGTGAAGGCAGCAGTAGAGGTGATTTCCAAGCCTAGGGCTGAGCAACTCGAGGATATTGAGGCGGTGGTGAATGAAGGCTTGGAGGTGGATCCAGAACTCGGACTACGCCAAGAAGAAATCCTAGTTGTTAAAGCCCTCGTGCATCAAATAGATGTACAGCTAGCGCTACAAGTCAGCCCAGAGGACCACATAGTGCCGCATGAGCCAATAATTGAAGACCCGGCTCCTCTGCGCAGCGCTGCAATGTACTCGGAGGCAAGCGCAAGTACTCAATCCAGAGCTGAAGGCCTGATGCCATATGATGATTCATGCCTGGATGAGGACAACTTGCAGGCGCATGCCGAGATGTTCCGCAGTGTTGAAAAGCTCTTTGCGGTAAGTTGTAATCTCTTGTAGAGTACTTTAGCCAAAGATATCTTGTCTTTGACTTTTAAGTTGTTTTGCTCTTGCAAGAAGTAGTCAAGCAGTCAAAGCGCAAGACTCGCCTGCTCGAGCAACACGCAGCAGACATCGAAGAAGTCTCGCAGCTTAGAGAACAACTCAAGGAGCAGAAGGCCTTGTCTCTGAAGCTACAAGAGAGGCTTGATGGTAACGCCGCAGAGTACCACAACGAAATCCAGAAGCTGACGGCTCAGAAGGATGACGTTGTTGGGAAGAACAAGTCACTGCGCCAAAAGAATAAAGGTATTCCCCCTTTCTGAATTCATCTTGGAGTACTTTTTCCTTGCACATTGCATCCTGATAAGTAGTCTTGGACTTTTGCAGAGCTGGCTGAAGAGGTTGAAAAGCACAAGAACAAGTCGCTGGACTGGCAGTTGGCTTATAACCGTGAAGAGTCAGCTCGCATGGATCTTGAAGCCGATTATAAGGTGCGGTGCATGGAACTTGAGCGCGAAATGCAGATTCGCCTTGATGGCTGGAATGACTTGTTAACTTGTATGCAGTCACTCAAGATCAAGATCGAAGAAGCTGAAGGCCTGCGAGTTGAGTTGAAAGCCTTGACAGAGGCAGCCGAGCCAGTGGCCAATCTCTTCGAGCCTAGAGTCACTGGAGTTCAACCCCGTCCACTTGTGGAGCGGTTGAAAGACACGCTGAAGAAGATTTTTGAGTACGCTCAGAGGCTGGCCTGCACCATTCCTAATCAAGTCTTGAGCTTCATCAAGTCATTCTACGTAGGGGCGGATCTGACGGTCATCATGAACAAAAGATCTGGAGATTAAACCGACGACAGGCTGAACGAGTTGATGCAACAGACATCTCCAATCGCGGAAGCAGTCTCCAAGTTCATAGATCTCCGATAGATGAACCTGTAGGATAAACACTATGGAAAGAACAAGTGTAATTCCAAACAAGTGTTTATGTAATATAATTGAAAACTTGAGTAAGTCAATTATCTGGATCCCTTGTATGCTTGTGTGAATGCCAAGTACTCGAGTTGATATGAGTGTGTGGCTGCAAAAAGAGATATGATACTCGAGTAGAAGTACTCAAATCTAGATATGTTCTGAAGAACATTAGCTTAATCACAACGAGTTGAACACCTTAGCTGTAGAAGTGTAAAAGAAGCCTTTGTTGTGAAATAAGAAAAGGACAGTAACAAGTCAATATATAGAATAACAACTTTATTACTGAACACATTGTACAGAGTTTACAATGCCTTAAGTACCTCTCAGGCTATGAGCCTAGTGAGAGAGTACTCGCAAGTATGTTCCGAAGAATGAGTAAGACCGTAGGGGACAGTGTGGTGAACTCATCCTTGCTGTAGCAGCAACTTGTATGAGAGTTCCACTGAGACCCTACTATGAAGGGTGTTACTCTAGGCCGAAGCCTCTTATAAAAAATAGAGACATGGACAGCATGTGCCACTTATTGCTCTATATGACACAGAGTCATCTGGAGAGAGTTGTCATGACTCCCTACGAGGTCGCAGAATGAGACTGCCTGGAGAGGATTATCATGATCCCCTACGAGTGATCGCAGCTGAAGCCACGAGAAGTTTACAGCCGAAACTATCTCGAGAGGATTGTCTTGATCTCCTACGAGTAGTGGAAACCGTAGCTGTCTGTTGAGTGGTTGCAACCGAAGCTGCCTGGAGAGGGTTACTGAGAGCCCCTACGGGTTGTTTACAGCTGTAGCTGTCTGGAGAGGGTTGTTTGTTGATACGCCCTACGGGTAGAAGTGACAAAGCTGGTCAATGTTCCAAGAGTTGTCGATTTCTTCGCCTTCAAGAGTTTGGAGACGATATGAGCCTGGGCCGGTGACCTTTGCGACAGAAAAAGGACCTTCCCATGGCGAGTTGAGTTTGTGTAGCCCTGTCGTATTCTGGATACAACGAAGGACTAAATCACCAATGTTGAAGGAGCGTTCCTTAAAGTTGCGGTCATGGTAGCGGCGAATCTTCTCAAGATATCGAGATGATTGAACGAGTGCGTTGCAGCGAGCTTCCTCGAGACTGTCGACATCTGTTTGTCTTGTTTCTTCAGCTATGCCTTCTTCATACTGGTCAACCGCCGGAGAACGCCACATGACATCAGCAGGCAAGACGGCTTCAGAGCCGTAGACCAGGAAATAGGGTGACTGCCCTATGGGAGTAGTAGGCTAAGTATGTAGCCCCCAGAGTGCATTGGGTAGTTCCTTGATCCACTTGCCGCCCTTGGTGTTTGCAGCATCATACAGTCGCTTTTTGAGAGCGTCGAGTACCATCCCATTGGCGTGTTCCACTTGGCCGTTGGCGTGTGGATGAGCAACTGTCAGTGTTTTGGCCACTGGGCCTACCAAGAGGGTACCCGAGGTAGTAGATTGTGCGGTGGAGGATCGCCAGACCTGGAACTCGAAGGTATGCGTGAGGACACGGGAAACAGATTTATACAGATTCGGGCCGCCGGAGTAGCGGACCCTACGTCTTGTTTGGAGTATCAAGTATGGCGCCCTGCGCTTGGGTGTTCCCTGGAGGTGTTGGGGGATCCACCTTGAGGTGTTGACCTGTCCTTCTAGGTACCCTGCCCTCCTTTATATAGTCCAGGGGGCGGGTTCCTAGTCGGTTACAAGATAGGAGTCCTAGTAGGATTACATGGTATGAGTCCTAGTAGGATTACAAGGATTTATGGTATGAGTTCGTATTCTTCCATGTATAGGTACCCAGGGGTATATGGTCAACAAGCCCCCGAGCACTTTGTAGTCTTGAGCAGCGAATTCGAGTAGTCTTGAAGCTTCGCCGAGTAGTTTCTTATCGTCTCGAGTACTGTTAGCCGAAGTCTTCAATAGTACTTGAATTTCCGAAAGAGTGGAATGTGCTCTTAGTTCATCTATGAGTACTTTTGAATCATCCCCGAGTAGTTCCCAGGCGTCCCCGAGTTCTAACCCAAGAAGTCTCCAAAAAATACCCATCTTGTCTTGAAGTCTTGATCTATATGGAGGTGCGATTTGCAAAAATCGCACTCCATATGGAGTGTAGCCCCCGAGCCTGAGTTTGAATCGAAGAATCAAGCTGAGGGTCAATCAAGAATCTGCATCTTCCGTCTCGAAAAAAGAGGTTGATGGTTGTAGCATAGTAGCCCCCGAGCCTTAAAGTGATTAGATGATCAATCCAAGGGTCTTCAGTTTGCAAAAGCCATCATCCGAGTACTCTTGTAGCATCCAGCCCCCGAGATTATGAGCCAAGTGAGCTATATGAGCCACGTCGAGTAGTAATTAGAGTTGAGCCCCCGAGCTGAAGAACGAACGGAGCATGTTGAAGTTGTCTCTGAGTAGTAATTTGGCGTGAAGCCGTTGTACTTGAGAAGTAGGATAGACTACTCGAGTCGTCTTTGAGTGGTAATGTTGCCATCAGAGCGGACTTTAGATGCGTCCGTAGTCGACTTTATGCCATCAGAGCGGACTTTAGATGCGACCAAAGTCGACTTTTAGATTGCCGCACGGAGCGGACTTTAGAATGCGACTAGAGTAGTTGACTTTATGATGCGACTAGAGTAGTCAATTAGAGATGCGACTTGAGTAAGTCGACTTTGTGCTGCGCGGAGCAGACTTTTAGAATGCGACCGAAGTCGACTTTGTGCCGCGCGGAGTGGACTTTGGATGCGACTTGAGTAAGTCGACTTTGTGCTGCACGGAGCAGACTTTTAAATGCGACTTGAGTAAGTCAACTTTGTGCCGCACGGAGCGGACTTTGGAATGCGACCGAAGTCGACTTTGTGCTGCGCGGAGCAGACTTTAGAATGCGACTTGAGTAAGTCGACTTTGTGCCACGCGGAGCAGACTTTAGAATGTGACTTGAGTAAGCCGACTTTGTGCTGCGCGGAGCAGACTTTGAAATGCGACCGAAGTCGACTTTAGATTGCCATGGGGAGTGGACTTTGATATTGCGACTTGAGTAAATCGACTTTGTGCCGCGCGGAGCAGACTTTTGAGGTTGCAACTGAAGAAGTCAACTTTATGCCATTTAGAATGGACTTTGTAAATGCGACTTGAGTAAGTCGACTTTGGGATGCGACTTGGGTAAGTTGACTTTAGATTGCCGCGCGCAGCGGACTTTAGAAGTTGCCTCCTTGGGAAAGCCCACGAGTTGATGGAGTGAGCTCGTGGTGACTTGTTGATATGTCCCAAGAGTAGTCAGCATAGTGTAGCTCTTTTGGAAAAATCTGTTGAGAAGCGTACACCAATAAGTAATCCTTGGCGTGTTGTCTGATACCACAGGAGCGGTCTGGAGATGCGACTAAAGTCGGCTTGTACCACCGGAGCGGGTTTTGAATGAACCCGTGGACGAGTGTTGACGAAGTCGACTAGTCGGAGGCGGGTCCGACTAGTTGTAGGGGGCGTAGAAGCCATTCTCGACTAATTTTCTAGTAGAAACTAGCCGAGAAGAGTAGCTGAAGTAGTCCATGATGAGTTGGTGTGGCCGCAAGACGATGTCGAGACGGTGCACGGCGTAGTCGAAGTAGAGTCGGTTCAACCAGACGATGAGTAGTCGAGCCGCGAGACGGAGTGACCAGGCGCACGACGAGAGTCAGTGCAACCGACCGACGAGAAGTCGAGAGGCGAGGCGACACGTCCGGATGCACGACATAGGTGCAGTAGAGCCAGTGCACCCAGGCGATGAGTAGTCGAGCCGCGAGACAAAGTGACCGGGCGCACGACGAGAGCCAGTGCGACCGACCGACGAGAAGTCGAGCAGCGAGGCGACGCGTCTGGATGCACAACATAGGCGCAGTAGAGCCGGTGCAACCAGACGATGAGTAGTCGAGCCGCGAGACAGAGTGACCGGGCACACGGCGAGAGCCAGTGCGACCGACCGATGAGAAGTCGAGTGGCGAGGCGACGCGTCTGGATGCACGGCATAGGCGCAGTGGAGCCGGTGCAACCAGATGATGAGTAGTCGAGCCGCGAGACAGAGTGACCGGGCGCACGGCGAGAGCCAGTGCGACCGACCGACGAGAAGTCGAGCAGCGAGGCGACGCGTCCAGATGCACGGCATAGGCGCAGTAGAGCCAGTGCAACCGAATGACGAGTAGTCATACTCGAGTAGTCGAAAGTTGATGCAGTTGTACTCGGGTATGCCTTCCGTGTGTACCAAGCAATGAACTTGAAGTTTCCTGGTAGCCTTCTCCGTGTAGGAGAACACCAAAACATTGTTTTTTGCATGTCGGAGTCCGGTAATGATGATGACGATTTTTTGTTGCTGCAGCTTTTGGACATGACGGCCTTGACTTGTAGCACGCAGCAGATAGCCAATTGTTGATTGCCCGCAGGGTGGACGGGGACGGGACCTTGACTTGAATTTGGAACCGATCAGGATAACAGTTTAGGTGCGACACCCTTCTCCTGTGCGGACTTGAGTTGGGATCCGAAACGGAGAGAGAAAAAATCGTCAGCTCATCGAGTTGGTACGGAAATTGATTCTGTCTTTGACTGGAACTCATCGACTTGCTTGCTGCAAAGTGGATTGATTTTTGAGGATGATGTCCTTCGAATTCGCTTGATGATCTTCATGACCTCCCCTACCTGGCGCACCAGCTGTCAGTGTTTTGGCCACTGGGCCTACCAAGAGGGTACCCGAGGTAGTAGATTGTGCGGTGGAGGATAGCCAGACCTGGAACTCGAAGGTACACGCGAGGACACGGGACACAGATTTATACAGGTTCAGACCGCTGGAGTAGCGGACCCTACGTCTTGTTTGGAGTATTAAGTATGGCGCCCTGCGCTTGGGTGTTCCCCGGAGGTGTTGGGGGATCCACCTTGAGGTGTTGACCTGTCCTTCTAGGTACCCTGCCCTCCTTTATATAGTCCAGCGGGCGGGTTCCTAGTCGGTTACAAGATAGGAGTCCTAGTAGGATTACATGGTATGAGTCCTAGTAGGATTACAAGGATTTATGGTATGAGTTCGTATTCTTTCATGTATAGGTACCCAGGGGTATATGGTCAACAGCAACGGAGACGTACCGGACGTCAATTCCACTGTTCTCACAGTACTCCCAGAACTAGTGATTGTTGAAATTCTAACCCAGGTCTGTGATAATGCGATTAGGGAACCCATAGCGATGTACGATTTCATCGAAGAAGTCTAGGACTCTATCAGCCTTAGGGCAGGTAACAGGGTTGACCTCAATCCACTTGGTAAACTTGTCGATAGCCACTAGAACTCTGTTGAATCCTCCTGGCATATTTGGGAGAGGACCAATCATATCCAGCCCCTAGCAAGTGAAAGGTCAAGTTGGTGGTATCGTAATGAGTTTGTAGGCTGGAACGTGTTGTTGCTTGGCGAAGAATTGGCATCCATGGCACTTCTTGACTAGTTCCTCTACATCAGCAAGAGATGTAGGCTAGTAGAAAGCACGTCTGAATACTTTTCCCACCAAGGTACGGGAAGAAGCATGATTGCCACAGATTCCTTTGTGTGTCTCCTCCAAGATTTCCTTGCCTTCTTCGCGAGAAACGCACTTCATGAGTACATCAGAACTTGCGCCTCGCTTGTAAAGTTGATCTCCGACTAGAGCATAGGCCTTGATGCGGCGTGAGATGCGCTCGGCTTCTGACTTGTCTTCAGGAATCAACTGATGCTTGATGTAGTCGATGAAAGGAGTTCTCCAATCCACATCAATCATAAGCACTTCTCGATCAGATTGAACTGAAGTAGTCGTACGTGCAGATGATTGCTCCGGAATTGATGGTTTGTGGAGTTCATGGACGAAGATTCCAGCTGGCACTTGAGCTCTTGTAGATCTCAGCTTCGACAAGACGTCCGCAGCAACGTTGTTGTCGCAAACAACATGATGGAATTCGAGATAATGAAATTTGTTCTCAAGTTTGCGTACCTCCTGGTAGTACGCATCCATGTTCTCGGCATTACAATCCCAAGAATCGTTGACTTGATTGATGACCACCAAAGAATCACCATAAACAAGTAGTCGTGTGATGCCAAGAGAGACTGCAAGGCGAAGACCATGCAGTAGAGCTTCATATTCAGCTTCATTGTTTGAGAGCTTCCAGAAGATCTGCAAGACATATTTGAGTTGCTCGCCCTTGGGAGAAATCAGAAGTACCCCGGCACCAGCGCCTTCCAACTTGAGTGAACCATCAAAGTACATGACCCAATGTTCTGGGCGCTCAATTGGAGTTGGGACTTGATTTTCCTGCCACTCAGCCATGAAATCAACCAAAGCTTGAGACTTGATAGCAGTGCGAGACTTGAACTCGAGTGATAGAACGCCAAGCTCTACAGCCCATTTAGAAATCCTTCCTGTGGAATCCCGGTTGTGTAATATCTCGTCAAGCGGGTAGCTAGTAACCACATAAATCTTGTACTCGTCGAAATAGTGGCGGAGCTTCCGTGAAGTGATCAGAATCGCAAAGAGTAGCTTCTGTACCTGAAGGACCAGAATGGTGACCAGAGAGGGGGGGAGTGAATGGGGGCCGATAAAAATCCTTCTCCAAAGAAGAACTCGGCCTATGGTCCCAAACGCAACTCCGGAGTCCTCAACACCTCGCTAGCCAAATCCACACAGCCACTGAAGTGCTGCTAGACCTAGGAACTAGCACACCACCGAAAACACTCGAGAACGCAGCGGAAAACAACTCGAGCAAAACTCCAGCTACAAACCGGTCAGACCGGATACTCAAACCGGTCAAACCGGTTTTCCAACACTTAGCAGCTCACACACAGGGTGAAACCGGTCAGACCGGTTTTGCCCAGAAAAACCCCAAAGATCAACGAGGCTAAAAACCAAGCAAACGAACTCCAAATGCGACAAAACTTGGACCAGAGCTTCTTCTACCAATGGAAAACTTGTTCCGAGAAGGTCCCCTCCAAAACACAATTTTGACCAAACCGGTCAGACCGGTTTAGCAAACCAGTCAGACCTGTTTTCCTGGGTCACTTCGAGTTCCTCCAAAAATCCAAAACTAGAGCAAACGGAGTCGAAACTTGATGAGATTTTAACCATAGGTTCTTCTGGTCACAACAAACATGTCCACCAAAAATCTCCTCAAAAACTCCACTGTTGACCAAACCGGTCAGACCACTTTCCCAAACCGGTCAGACTGGTTTCGCCCAGACAGACGGGAAAAACGCAGCCCGCGGAAACCACCTCTAATTCCAACCAACCGATCTCCTGATTCACCCAACGGATTGCAACCAAACTTCGGGGGAAGGTGGATTACCTCTTGGGCAACCTCTATCTCAAAGGATCCATCCCGAAATGCATCCAAAAGGGAGGAATCAAAGTCAACCGCCAAGAACACCTTTTCCCGAGTTCAACAAAAAACCACCAAATCCAAGGGATTCCGGGGAGTTTGTGGGGCAAAGATCACCAAGCAAAGGTACCCAAGGTACTCATACGTGATCCCCACAAACAAAACCCAAAGGAAACACCCTCAAATCCTCTCCATGAAAATCCAAAGAAAAGGCTCCGAAAATACCTCCGAAAATGGCATAAAAGAAAAAGCCACGTGAATAAAGGATTTGGCACAAGATTAAGAAGGAGGAATCACTATGAATCATGTAGCCATATCCGGTTACAAGCCATAAACAAGAATCACAAATCTTGGTAGGCAAAAAGCTCAAACAAAGAGCCACTCTCTCCTCTCTACCTCTCACCAAGAGCACTCCAAGAAGAAGGAACACACCCACCTAACCAATCAAAAGAGATGGCTGCCCAACCAGCCACTCCTCCTATATATAGGCCCTCCGGACAAATGACCGAAGTGCCCCTACACTATGAGTTACAATTCAAGCACATGCAAGGGCATTTTGGTCAACACATGATTATCTCCATCGGACGGACTCCCGGCAACCGCACCTCGCGTAGCCTCGACGCCAAGCCTGCGAAACCGACACATGTCCTCCGCTTCGACGACTTTCGGCCGCACCACGACCAAACCGGTCAGACCGGTTTTCCAAACCGATCAGACCGGTTCTGGTGACTTGGCCGCACCGGAACCTCAGGTCGTCTTTCTGGAGCAACCAATGAACCTAGCGATTTTGTAGTGAACCGCTGCAAACCCCGCGAGCTTGGTGCAGCCTCCATGCCGAGCTTCAAGCCACAAGTCTTTCGCTTCCGCCACACGGGCCGCCTCCTCGATCTTGCCTTGTTCCTCGACTTGGCCGCCACGGTCGCTCCGGCTCGATGTTGGCTTTCGGATCAACCAACGAACCCGCTATCCGACTTCGACTTGCTCTTCTCGCACCATGTGACTCGTACTTGTATCCGTCTGGCCACCGGGTTCCTCGAACCAAGCCTACTTGTCCCTCCAGTCCTTCGGAGACCTCGCAAGGCTAAGACCTTTCGCGCTTGTTCTTCACCTGCACCAACGCAAATCAAGCCGCAGCCTACATCCACAAGATAGAGCACAACGTCAGTCCACACAACGTTGTCAATCACTCATCACTAGAGAGTGGCCAACCACTAGCCATCGGACACTCTGGTCCTCAGTCTCCCCCTTGATGAGTGCATTGACAACACACCACATAACCAATACATAACGAAAAGTAAAAACAGAAGACAAACAAAAACAAGCCAAACAAGTGATCCAACAACCGAACAAAACCAAACCTTGACCACTTGCATTCCAAAGTCTCGGTCCCCTAAGGCAAGGGCAACAGCTCAACACAACCGAGACAAAACCACCAAAGCTCACAAAGAGCAAACCAAAGGTCACAAGGAGCAAACCACCAAAGCAAGAACTCAGATGACACAAGGAGCTCCCCCTGAACACATGCAGCTCCCACTGAGCAAATGCAACTCCCCCTGAACTAATGCGTGCAAACTTACCGAGCAGCAGCAACCAAATCAGTCAGACCGGATTCCCAAACCGGTCAAACCAGTTTCTGACACCAACTACCAAACCGGTCCCCAAACCGGTCCGACCGGTTTCCCGACCGGTTTTCCTCTCAGAAAAAAATTTGCTCCAATGCAGCCCGAAAATGCAAGAAAAGCTTCTAAATGCTTCCAGAAAACTTTTCCATGCCCAAACTTCTCCCCCTTGTTGACAATGCATGAATCAAGGCATTTCTACGAAAATTTCAACTATGGGCTTCTCAAATGGACATAGAGCCATAAAATGTGCTAGGAGCAAGCAAATGGACTACTTAGAGTTGACAAATGTCTGAAATAGCACAGCCATCAAGAATGTTCAGTTGCATACACACAAGTTCAAGCCATGGTAAAATTTAGTATTTTTGCGAAAAATTTCCCTCTCATGAGCAAAGACCTAAACATGAGCAAAACATGCCAAACTGAATCTAAATCACACAAACTTCATGCTAGGTCACATATCCTTGACACAAGACCATTACAAACACCCATAAGCATCTCATGTCATGTTAAAGCCACCGAGCCATGTGTCTACTTCTTAAAATGAGACTTCTCATGGTAGACAACATGCAATGGTTTAGCACCCATATTAAATTCAGATTTAAAGCATTTATGACATGGAACAAGTGAGAGCATAACTTCAAGCATAAGCATTTCATACCAATTTCATTTTTCATATTTAAGCACAAAATGGTACATGAAGTGCCTTTGCAGCAAAAAGAAGCTTATGCTCCCCCACAAGGTAACACATGGGCTAAACATTCATAATGACACATGGGTCTTTGACCCCAAGTGAAAAGCACATGATATCTAAACACAAATTAAGCATGATATAAACCACCAAAGCACACTAAGATCATGCAAAGCCTTATACTCACAAGAGAGTCTATCTAGCATTTTGATAAAAGTAAGCTATCTCATTATGGATATACAACCAAACTATCAAGAGCATAGCTTATCATCCCAAATATCAATCAAGCACATCCACAAGCTCAAACATAGCATATCAAAGGGATCAATGTACATAGGAGAAGCCATTCCTAACCAAATGCATATGATACAAATGCCACATGCTTATCTTACAAAGATGCAAAACTATACATCAAGATACAAAGATGGCTATCCTATGAATTTAAACATGCATGCTATACATCAAAGTAAACATGTATGAAACATATGCTACAAAGTGAGCTCCCAAGAACCAACTCAACACCAAACGAGGCAAAAAGCAAGCAAAGCTAGCAAGCTCCCCCTACACACATGCACAGGAGTCAAAGAGCATACAAAGCTCACCCAAGATACATGTGACGGACCAAAGCCTCAAACTAAAAGGGCAACCCACAAAGACCACAAGAAACAACAAGAAAACTCACAAGGGGACACACCAACCAAGAACCGCTCCAAGCAAGGGAAGAGCCACCAAAGATCCCAATTGAGTACCATAGAAAAGATACCAATTGCAAGACCACCAAAGATCCCAATTGAGTACCATAGGAAAGATACCAATTGAAGGATCACAAAAGGCTACCAAAAGCCAAAACACGCCTTGAAACCAAATTCCCATCGAAAGAAGCCAAGCTCCCCTCAATCGAAGACAACTAGCAAAGCAGAAGCTAGAAAGAGAAAGAGCAAAAGAGAAGCTCTAAAACCAACCTAAAAGGGAGAAAACCAAAGAAGGAACAAAACACAACCCGAAGACAAGGCAAGCCCAAAACCCAAAGCAAGCTCAAAACATGCTACACAATGCAATGACAATACCAAACAAGATAAATAAAGCATTGTAACATGATTCCACATTTATGAATATAAGCATGGGCTAGCAAGCATGTCAACAAGATACAACCCTATACAAGGATACTAAACCAAAATGATACCAAAGAACAACATGCCAAACATGATACAAGGTCTAAACAAGGGCATGATACAAGTTCATATGGATCATCCACCAACATATATTACAAAGCTAGCATGACAAGATATACATGGGGGACAAACATGCTAACAAGAAAGGATACCATAGAGCTAGACAAAAATGATATGGATGAACAACATGACATAACCACCATAGAGCAACCATAAAGCATGAAATTATGTTCATATATATCATCCACCACAATACCATACAAAAGATAGCAAGATAGGTATACAAGACCACAAAGCTATCATGAACAAGGTGGCTAGTCTACCATAGTTTACACACAAGCAAGACACAAGTATATACAAGTGAGCACAAAGGGAAAATAAAACTCACTATACATGTGTACAAAGGTTTCAAGAGCCATCCAAAGCGGTGTGGAGAACCATCTTGTCTTGATCACCTCACGGGCAAAGATCAAGCACCATCCAACCCATGTTCTCCAACCGCGTCTCCATACCTACACACAAGGAGACGAACAAGACCAAGCCTTGGATCCCAAAGGGTTAGCAAGCACATACTTGGGAATCCAATACTTGGTCACACGGGTAAATGATGCACTCAACTTATCACGTGGGTTAGCATGATGCAAATGCCGGTTAGAATGAAAAATCTTTCGAACACCCTTAGAACCATGCCTCAAAGGAGCCACTCGCAAAGAAAACCGAGTGCTACCACAAGCAAAAAGGCAAAGATCCTTCGGGGTCGTAGGAGAAGAACCAACACAAGCACCATGGAAAGCATGACGTGGACCAACACAAGAAACACTAGAAACATGTCCACGAGCATGGCCTAACTCACTAGAAAGAGTGTCATAAAAACTGTCCACAAATTGTGCCTTCTTAGGCTCATAAGTGTCCATGCCATGGCAAGGGCTATGAACAACCAAAGGCCTAGAAGCACCTCCTCGCCGCATTCTCCTTGCCCAGCGGTAGCAAAAGCTCTCTTGATGCCCATCCTTCCCACAATGAGAGCAATGGTACAAAGGCCTATCGGGAGGCACGGTCCGAGCAGACAAATCACCATTCTCTTGTAAGTGAGAAGTCCCTTGAGACTTAGAGCAAGAAGCATCAACCCCAACATCCGACTTGGTGCCCACATCAGAATCACACGTGCCATGAGAAAGGCTACGTGGCTTCTTAAAAATCTTGGCACGCCCACGTCGCTTGTGCTTGACACGGCGAAAGCAAAACTCAATGGTATGCCCATCTTTCTTGCAAAAGGTGCATTGGAACTTCGGTTTGGGAGCATGAGTTCCAAATATGTGAGAAGGACCATTGCCATCTGACACTTCCTGGGCAACACCGAAAGAAGCAACAAGCTTAGGAGTAGCTATGAAAGAGCTATCCAAAGCACCACCACACGTGCCACCATCCAAAGACTCATGCTCAAGAGAAGAAGTCAACTCCGGTTGAGAAGAAGCAAATGTAAAAGCATCAACATCAGAGTGACACGAAATGCGAGAATCCAAACCCTTAGCACAAAGACTCTTGCACCTTGTGCGCAAAACCTCATTTTCAAATTTGAGGTGCTCACAAGTACCACATGTCATATTTCTCAAATTCTCAATTTCTGCCTCAATGCATCTAGCATATGTGGTACGCAAGAGTTCATTCTCTTTCTCAAGGTTGGCACTCATCTCATCGTGCACAACCAACTTGGCGCTCATATCATCACGTATTTCCTTCAAAGCCAACACTTCACTTTCCAAATCAATGCATGATGTGCAAATGAGATCACATGAACAACTAGCATCCTTCACATCAAGCAAAGCATCATCACAAGAAGTACGACAAGCATCATCTAGTTTAGCAAGCAAAGCAGAGCAAGAAGTACAAGAACCTATCAAAGCATGTCTAGACTTCAACTCAACAAGCTCATCCCTAACCATATCTAGTTCCTCAACCCTCGAGGCATACTGGTTCTTAAACACATCCAATCTAGCAAGAGAAGCATCACAATCAGTGCAAACAGTAGGAGCAGCCTTAAGAGACTCAATCTCTAGCCTAGCATCAACAAGCTTGGACTCTAGATCAACCGCCTTTTCTCTAGCCTCTTCTAGCAAAGTCTTAAGCTCTTTCCTTATCTTCTTAGCCTCTCTAAGAACTTTATCACGATTATCTATGAGCTCCTCTAGCCCAGTGATCTCCCTATGCATAGAGTCGGGATCACGATATACCTCATCCTCGGAGTCGGAGTCCGAGTCACCCTTCCTGCTCTTCTTGTGTACCGTCCTCTTCTCCAAACTCCTCCTGCTCAAGGAACCACCTAACGACAAAGAGCCAATCGAACAAGAACTAGGTGCCATAACTCAAAGCACCGGTAAGGATTAGCCGAAATCAAGCTCAAAGCGCACAAACCAAAGCCGTGAGCAAAACACCCCTTTTCTCAGTCACCTTGTGGATCTTAGACTGGTTAGAATCACCAAGATCCGTAACCAGCTCTGATACCAATTGAAGGAACAGAATGGCGACCAGAGAGGGGGGGAGTGAATGAGAGCCGATAAAAATTCTTCTCTAAAGAAGAAATCGGCCTACGGTCCCAAACGCAACTCCGGAGTCCTCAACACCTCGCTAGCCAAATCCACACAGCCACTGAAGTGATGCTAGACCTAGGAACTAGCACACCACCGAAAACACTCGAGAACGCAGCAGAAAACAATTCGAGCAAAACTCCAGCTACAAACCGGTCAGACCGGATACTCAAACCGGTCAAACCGGTTTTCCAACACTTAGCCTCTCACACACAGGGTGGAACCGGTCAGACCGGTTTGGCAATCCGGTCAGACCGATTTTGCCCAGAAATCCCCCAAAGATCAACAAGGCCAAAAACCAAGCAAACGAACTCCAAACACGACGAAACTTGGACCAGAGCTTCTTCTACCAAAGGAAAACTTGTTCCCAGAAGGTCTCCTCCAAAACACAATTTTGACCAAACCAGTCAGACCGGTTTAGCAAATCGGTCAGACCTGTTTTCCTGGGTCACTTCGAGTTCCTCCAAAAATCCAAAACTAGAGCAAACGTAGTCAAAACTTGATGAGATTTTAACCATAGGTTCTTCTGGTCACAACAAACATGTCCACCAAAAATCTACTCAAAAACTCCACTGTTGACCAAACCGGTCAGACCACTTTCCCAAACCGGTCAGGCCGGTTTCGCCCAGACAGACGGGAAAAACGCAGCCCGCGGAAACCACCTCTTCTTCCAACCAACCGATCTCCCGATTCACCCAACGGATTGCAACCAAACTTCGGGGGAAGGTGGATTACATCTTGGGCAACCTCTATCTCAAAGGATCCATCCCGAAATGCATCCAAAAGGGAGGAATCAAAGTCAACCGCCAAGAACACCTTTTCCCGACTTCAACCAAAAACCACCAAATCCAAGGGATTCCGGGGAGTTTGTGGGGCAAAGATCACCAAGCAAAGGTACCCAAGGTACTCATACGTGATCCCCACAAACAAAACCCAAAGGAAACACCCTTAAATCCTCTCCATGAAAATCCAAAGAAAAGGCTCTGAAAATACCTCTGAAAATGGCATAAAAGAAAACGCCACGGGAATAAAGGATTTGGCACAAGATTAAGAATGAGGAATCACTATGAATCATGTAGCCATATCCAGTAACAAGCCGTACACAAGAATCACAAATCTTGCTAGGCAAAAAGCTCAAACAAAGAGCCACTCTCTCCTCTCTACCTCTCACCAAGAGCACTCCAAGAAGAAGGAGCACACCCACCTAACTGACCAAAAGAGATGTCTGCCCAACCAGCCACTCCACCTATATATAGGCCCTTCGGACAAATGACCGAAGTGCCCCTACACTATGAGTTACAATTCAAGCCCATGCAAGGCCATTTTGGTCAACACATGATTATCTCCATCGGACGGACTCCCGGCAACCGCACCTCGCGTAGCCTCGACGCCAAGTCTGCGAAACCGACGCATGTCCTCCGCTTCGACGACTTCCGGCCGCACCATGACCAAACCGGTCAGACCGGTTCTGGTGACTTGGCCGCACCGGAACCTCAGGTCGGCTTTCTGGAGCAACCGATGAACCCAGCAATTTTGTGGTGAACCGCTGCAAACCCCGCGAGCTTGGTGCAGCCTCCATGCCGAGCTTCAAGCCACAAGTCTTTCGCTTCCGCCGCACGGACCGCCTACTCGATCTTGCCTTGTTCCTCGACTTGGCCGCCACGGTCGCTCCGGCTTGATGTTGGCTTTCGGATCAACCAATGAACCCGCTATCCGACTTCGACTTGCTCTTCTCGCACCATGTGACTCGCACTTGATCCCGTCTTGCCACCGGGTCCCTCGAACCAAGCCTACTTGTCCCTCCAGTCCTTCGGAGACCCCACAAGGCTAATACCTTTCGTGCTTGTTCTTCACCTGCACCAACGCAAATCAAGCCGCAGCCTACATCCACAAGATAGAGCACAGCGTCAGTCCACACAACGTTGTCAATCACTCATCACTACAGAGCGGCCAACCACTAGCCATCGGACACTCTGGTCCTCAGTATCGGAGGGTAGTGAGCCTTGGATTCTGAGAGTACTTCACTGACAAAATAAACCAGCCTCTGGACAGGGTAGCCATGGCCTTCCTCTTGCCGTTCAATGACAATAGCAGTGGTGACAATGTTAGTAGTCGCAGCGATGTAGAGCAAGAGCTTGTCATTGGGCAGAGGAGCTGTGAGGACTGGAGGCTTGGATAAGAACTCCTTGAGCTGAGAAAGAGCTTGATCAGCTTCAGTTGTCCACATAAACTTCTCTTGCCGCTTGAGTAGCTTGAAGAAAGGTAGACCCTATTCTCCAAGTTGCGAAATGAAGTGATTGAGTGATGCCATACATCCAGTAAGCTTCTGGACATCTTTGATAGTAGTCGGAGCTTGCATATTGGAGATGGCAATAATCTTCTCAGGGGTTTCTTCGATGCCACGATGGCTGATGATGAACCCGAGCAGTTTTCCCGATGATACGCCAAAGACGCATTTGTTGGGGTTGAGCTTCCATTGGTACTCGCGTAGTGAAGCGAAAGTTTCCTCAAGATCCGTGATAAGTATGTCTGGATCCCTAGTCTTTACAATGACGTCATCCATGTATGCTTCCACGTTCTTGTGAAGCTGCTTCTTGAAGCACGCTTTGATAGCTCTTTGATAAGTAGCACCATCATTTTTCAACCAGAAGGGCATTGTTGTGTAACAATAAGCACCAAATGGGGTGATAAATGTGGTCTTCTCTTGATCAGATTCCTTGATTGCAATTTGATGATAGCCGGAGTAGCAATCCAGGAAACAGAGTAAAGCACAACCCGCCGTAGAGTCGATAACTTGATCAATCCGCGGCAACCTAAAAGGATCCTTGGGGCAATGCTTGTTAAGATCAGTGTAGTCGACACACATCCTCCAATCATTAGAGTTCTTCTTTCTGACAAGCACAGGGTTAGCAAGCCATTGCGGGTGAAAAACTTCCTGAATAAAGCCAGCCGCAAGTAGTTTGGCGAGCTCTTTTTTGATAGCAGCGCTGCGGTCATCAGCAAAGCGATGAAGGTGTTGTCTCTTGGGGGTAGCGTTAGGATCGACGTTGAGTGAGTGCTCGATCAACCTCCTGGGCACACCTGGCATGTCAGATGGTTTCCATGCAAAGATATCATGGTTAGCCCGAAGGAAGTTGACGAGCACATCTTCCTATTTAGGATCAAGTAGTGCACTGATCATGGTCGTCTTGCTGCTGTCACCAGTACCAAGGTCAATGGCTTTGAGCAGGACGTCACTAGTCGGTGCAGGCTTGTTATTGGTGTCTGTCTTCTCAGGAACCTCCAGCTCGCTCGGAGCAAGCTTTTTAGCTGCGGTGAAGACTTCCATCATAGCATAGGGTACTTGAGTTGTCGAAGCAAGTTCTACGGCTTCAGTGTCGCAGTCGTAAGAATGCTTCAAATCCCCTTGTAATGAGAGAACTCCTTTGGGGCTCGGCATCTTGAGTACAAGGTACACATAATGTGGAATAGCCAAGAATTTGGTGAGACTAGGTCTGCCAAGAATAGCGTGATAAGAAGTCTCAAAGTCAACAACCTCAAACTTAATGTACTCGGTGCGGTAGTGATCCTTAGTCCCAAAGGTAACGGGTAGGACAACTAAACCCAAAGGAACAGCTGCGTTGCCCGGGATGATACCATAGAACGGCGAGTTGGTCTTGGTAAGCATATTGGTGATATCCAGACCCATCTTCTTCAAGGTCTTGGCAAACAGGACATTGAGACCGCTGTCACCATCAATAAGAACCTTAGTGAGTCTGGAGCCTGCCACCACTGGATCCAGAACGAGAGGATATCGTCCCGGCTCAGAGAAACTAGTCCATTGATTCGCCCATGAGAAAGTAATGGGGGTTTTAGACCACTTTAGAAAAGTTGGAGCTGCTGGTTGGATGGACATAATCTCTCTGAGTGCAAGTTTCTGCATGCGCTTGGTTGGAATCCCACCAAATATGACATTGATAGTGTTGGAGGGGTTTTGAAACCCAGTGTCTTTGTCTGTGTTAGCCTTCTTCCCCTTATGTTTTCGAAACCTTGGGTTTGGGTGCGTTGGTTCGGGTGTATTCTTCAGCGCACGACGAAGTTGGTAACACTGCTCTGTAGTATGATCGCCCTCTGGGTGCCATGGGCATTTCTGCTTGATCAATGTTGCCTAGTGAGAATCATCTTCAAGCTTAGTAGTAGTTTCCATGGCTGCAACAGTGTTGTCGGGCTTGCGCTTTCAATTAGGATTGCTCGAGTAGTTACTACCCGTGCGATTGCCCTGCTGTTGCTTGCCACTGTTGCTTCCACCAGCATTATTGTTGTTGGTGTTGTTGTTCTGGTTGTTGCGAAGATGCTTGAACCGATTCCGAGCCTTGTCTTCCTCGTCCGCCCAGTGAGTGATCATCTCCTTGAGCTTGGTGATGTTGACTGGGCGAGCACGACCGAAGTCTTGGAAAAGCCTGTCATCATGAAAACCATCCTGGAAGGTATCTATGACTTCTTTCGCGGTAACATCAACAACAGTAGCCCTTTTTTAAAGAAACGATGCATGTACTCACGAAGAGTCTCGCCTTGTTTTTGCTTGATCAGGGCAAGGTCCATCCGAGTACCATGACGGCCCAGAGAACCCGCGAAGTTGCTGGTGAAGCGGTGCTTGAGTTGTCCCCAATTGTTGATGGAGCTGCGTTTGAGAGATTCGAACCATGTGAGGGGCTCTTGCTCCAAAACAAAAGCGAAATAGATACATTTAGTATCATCATTGCCCCCGGCATTAGTGATGGACAGAGCATAACAGCGCAACCACTGCCTTGGATCTTGCTTGCCATCGTATTTATCGATGTCATGGGGCTTGAATTTCTCTGGAAGAAGCAGAGCTTGAAGTCGAGCGGAGAAGGCAGGAAAGGAATCAGAGTCAGCATCCTTTTGCTTCTCAAACTCAGCGCATCTGGCGTTGATTGTTGTGCGAGCATCATAGCGAGTCTCCCGACTTGCTATTGACACTGCCTTCACCACTTTTGCCCCTGTTGCAAGCTTCCGGACGCGTGCGTTGAGGAGTGGGTGTGGTGCGATGAACACCTCCACTGCTACCATGGTGACTAGGAGTACTGGTATTTTGACGTAGCATAGTGTAGGCTAGTTCGGCTAGCTTTGCGACATCAGCAGCCGCCCTGTCACGAGGCATAGAGCGACCAAGCAAGTTGATCGCATTAATAGCTTCCTTTGGAGTGTGATGTTGACGGGTAGCTACCACATCCAGAGCCTCTTGAAGATTACGGGTAGGTAGAGCTTCCGCGAGTTCCTGACGAAGGGTTTCACGATCAGTATTGTGTTGATGACGTGCAGTCTTGGCCTCCGCAGTTTCATTAGCAGGAGCATTGGTAGACAGTTCATCATCAGATACATCATCTGGAAAGTGATAATTGGCACGATGTCCTTGCAGAGTAGATGCATCAACGATGAAAACTTCCCGATGAGATAAGTAAGTGCATGTACTCTCAATGAGCTCAGTATCAGTTTCATAATCAACAAGCTTGGCACCTTCCTGGAAGGGTAAGTTGTCGAGACAAGCGATAAAGCACTCCTGATCATCCAAGGTGAGATCACCAGGCACATGCTCAGGCCAGTAGACGAATCTACCCTCAGGTGTCGATGTGATCACCAGTCTTTGAGCAGGGCCAGTCAGTTGTTGTGCTTCCGTAGAATCCGAACCGTAGTCGAACTCGAACTCAGATGAATCCAAATCATAGTAGTTGAGGTTGACTTCTGAATCCGAAGAGTACTCGAGCACGATCTTCGAGCCAGCGCACATGAGGCTCTTCAGCGCAGCTTGGTAAGCGGCACTGACATGGCGATGGCCGAAGAGAGGTGGTGTTGGGATGTTATCCAGGCTGAGCGCAAGCTGAGAAACTGAAGAGAGCGACTCAGGCTGAATAGGAGATGAAGTCGAGTTGTACTCGAACTCCGACTCGAGTTCTCTGAGCGGGTCAGAGAGCGAAATTTCGCTGAAATTTTCGACGAGTTCCTACATCGAGGCTTGCGTAAGCATCGAGGACTTGAGCTTTGACTCCGGAGTTGATGCCAAGAAATGCAGGAATGATCCGGCACCATGAGCAATGCAAACCAAGAGCCAAAAACGAAGGTGTCACCTTGCTGGAAAGCGACGGTTGGCTTGATGATGATGTGTGCCAGCTGTCAGTGTTTTAGACACCGAGCCTACGACGGGGTACCCGAAGTAGTAGATTGTGCGGTGGGGCTCGCCGAGATCAGGAACATGATGGTGAGACACGGGACACACAATTAGACAGGTTCGGGCCGCAATGTGCGTAATACCCTACGTCCTGTATGTTGCGTGGCTCTGTATTGATTGCGTATCTTTTGAGAGGGGTCCCTGCCTCGCCTTATATGCCACGGGAGGCAGGGTTACAAGTCGGGTTGGTACAAGAGTACTATTCGAGTAGGACTCGGAGTAGCCTATACGAGTTTATTGAAAGCTATCCTAGTCTTAGTACAAGTCTTTGTCCGTCTTGTCTTGCCTAGTGGTCCACGGTAATCTTGAAACGCGGCCCACTAGTCGAGTAGTCTAGGTGTGCAAGTTCTTATCTCCCGGGTATGACCCGCATGTGTGGTGGGCCCAAGGATGCCCGGTCGACATGGAGCTAGAGCCCATAGCCATGTGTCTAGAGTTGGGTGACGACTTTATTTTCTATGCCGTGGGAATCATCGAAGACGTACCCATAAAAATTGGAGATCACTTCATCCCTGTCGACTTCGTGGTTCTCGAGATGGGAGAAAGGGAGAAGCCGCCACTCATCTTTGGGAGGCTGTTCCTCAAGAATGTCGGAGTGACGATCAATGTTAGCAAGGGGGGATCAAGTTCGACATCAACGACGAGAGAAGTGCATTCAAGTTTTGACCACGTTTCGAGGTATGAAACGTGATTAATGTTAAATATATTCCACCTCATCGTCGCATTAGTAAGGAAGAGCCAAAGAAGAAGGAAGCGAAGGAAATCAAGGAAGTTGTTGCATCTGTCAAGACCAAAGAGCAAAGTCAGCCTGTGAAGACCAAAAATATGACTAAGCCGAAGAATAAGCATGCGCCCAAGCCAAGGATGGTGCAGAAGTGGGTACCCAAGATTGCAACACCCACAAAGAGCGTTGATCCAGAGTGAAGAAGAGAAAAAGTCTAGCTATGGACTATAAACGAAGCGCTTGGCGGGAGGCAACCCGTTCGTCGAATCAAGAATAAGCTACCGGGAGAACAACCCGATCAAGAATAAAGCTACCGGGAGAGCAACCCAGAAGATTTCCGAATTCCAATTAAGTTGGTCATAGAATTTGCTACGCAAGACATTTTATAAACTCTTAAGTGGTTGAACAAGTTTTTGGAGAACCTTTTATTTGCTCGGTCATTATATTTGGATTTTTTCGATCATAAACCAATGACATGAGCCATCCTATGATTTATTGCCTCTTTTCGAGAAACTAGAATCAAAAATTCAGATCCTACTTGAGCTTTCCTTCCTCTCCATGATGGTAGGTTCAATTAGTTTTACATGTTAAAAACACACGAGTAGAGCCTCGCTATGTTCCTTACTGATTTTTAACGCTTGCTAGGACTCGTGTGAGCCTAAGGAATTCGATTTTTGGTTTCATTCGACATGACATCCACTGGTTTCTCTAGAATTAGAATTTTTCTAAACCCTGTTGATTTTATATTCAAAATCTCTCTCTCATGTTTGGCCAAAATTAGAACCTAATCCCATACCCCCACGGTCAAGCCGGAGGACCTTGCTATCAAATAATGAAAGCAAACGATCCCGGTGTAACCAAAATAAAGGTAGTCAAAAAGTTTCCGACTTACAATTGTTTTTGATACCTAAAAAACTCCTCTAAGAATACATTTGGACTCATTGCTAGCTCTTAATTTTCAAAATTAGAGGAGTGATTAGCGTCAAAACATGATTAAGGGGAGGCTTTTGAGTTTGCTTAACACTTTGTGCTCCATAATGCATCACGGGAAGGCATCAGTCATTTGGCATCTTGGGCACATGCAAAGGACAAGCATGGAGGGTAGCGATGACATTGTTTTGCAGGAAATAAGTGAAAGCACATGAAGCATGGAAGACAAGAAGTGACACAAAGTAAAGGAGGGAGACATTGATCTCATCATTCAAAACAAAGGAGTGGCTGAGAGTGTTTGGGCGGTGGATTCTTGTGGAGCACGAGGGCACAAGACAACAAGAGAGCAAGAAGCATCTCAGAGAAAACTGGAGTCGGGAGGAGCAGGAGGCCCCCTAGGCCGATCGGCCTAGGCCGGCCGGCCTGCCCCTTCCAAACAGCCCCCGGTGCTCCCCTTCATCTGATAAGTAGTTCATCCATTTGCTAGTTCGTGTTCTTGAGTTCATAGCCCAGAAGTTCCGGAAACCACCCAAAAAAATTCGTGCCTCATTCCTTCTCTAAAATTTCCGAAAAATCATTACAATTCTTGTCAATCCATATACTTTCTTTGTGTGTATTTCCACCAGCGAGAAATCCCCGGGAGAGTTGTTTGTGAATTTGTGTAGCAAGGCACGATGAGAGATGCCATGAACATCATCCTCGGAAGGAAGACACAATCATCATCGTCGGAGGCACCATCAAGCTCTTCATTGAGATACTCTATCTCCGAGTCCACGCGAAGCATGGAGGAGGATGTGGCACCGTCGAGGAGCGACACGTTGCTCCTTGAAGGCATGAAGAGTAAACGAAGCTCATGCATACGGTACGAACCGCAAGGGCACATGGAGAAGCCGCTTGTTCAACCTTGACGCTCAACTCGCTCATCCGCTCTGCCACCATATACTTTGAGGCACTCCAAGCTTGGTTTCATCATAAAGACGAAGGATCAACCATCGAAGGAAGAGTGAAGGAAGGAAGAAGAAATAACGCTTTCAAGTTTGGTTTGATTTTTCCTTCTCCTTTCCTTTATTTTTCAGTTTGTGTGCAAATTTGTGTGTGCGTAGCATTTTCAGTTTTTATTTTCAGCATGTGTGTGGTAGTAGTAGTTTTTGTTTTCCATCACCATGAATAAATTTCACCATCATTTTATGATCTTTAATATGGATGGAAAATTGTGCCAAGTTGATATATGATGACCATTGCCGCATTGCTCATCTCTGTACTTGTTTTATGCATGATTAAGCTAATGCTCTCTTTAATGCAAATCTGAAAATAATTTAAATGCTAGCTTAATCCTTTGTGGAGGTTATGATAAATATGAGACCCATAGTTTTTTCTCATGCTCTCAATTTTGTATGGGTTAAAGATGATTTATTTTTGTTCTTAAAAGTTATGCTAACCTTGTCATTAATACCTCTTGCATTTTGCTCTACCTATCCAAAGCCTTATATTCAATTGAGTGCAAAAATATTAGTGTACAAGATTTATTTTTGGGTGCATTGATTCAAAGCTTGATTTCTCTGGCCCGAGACTAAGAAGCTGGTCATTCTGTTTTTGTGTATCTATCTTTATGCTAGCCTTTTCTATCCATGCATTGTAAGTTTCCACCTTGGGAATTTTGCAAACCTCGCCGGATATCCACCCACAAACCCAAAACATCTTTTTGTGTTTACCTCCTTGACCACAACCCAATTCTTGAGTATGGATGAATATTTGGAGGAAGATCACAAGAATGAAGGTGCCAAAGATTGAAGTATAATTTTGGGAGACCTCCGAGATGACATAAAAGTTGCATGAAGAATCCCTAGAAGATTTCAAGTGTTTCTCTCCAGGAAAATATAGGACTTTTAGTACCTACCTTGGCACAAAATTTTGCCACCTCTTTGCCCGAGGACGTGCAATCGACTAAGCATGGGGGGAGCAGCCAAGGAGGTAGGTACAATGTAATCTAGATTTCAAGGGGAGTATATAAAAAAGAAAAAAAAGAGTAAGTATGAAAGAAAGAAATAAAGAAAAAAGGAGAGAAGAAGAAAAAATATGTGTATATAAAAAAAGGAAGAGAAAGAAAAAATAAATAAAGCTCCCCGGCTCTCTAGATGCATTAGGAATTTCAAGAGGATTCAAGATCAAGACCCATAGTCATCTTTCTAACCATGTGCAATCCAATAACGAGGACTTTGTTTGTGCCTCAGGATCACTCTTTGCCTCTTGCACATGTCCACCTATCTCAAAGTGTGTGTGTTTTTCTCTCCCCCTTCCTTGAGAATATTATTTTGCCAATGACCTTTTTGATGAGTCTCGGTAAGTCCATGAGAAACTTGTCTTGTTTTGATAATATCTCGATTATAATATCTTGGTAGGACTAAACTTTTCCCAAAGCTCCAGATAAAGCTTTCCAGTTATATATATTTTGAGAGGGGAAAGGAGTAGAACAAATAGGCTTGAGAGACTTGATGAGAGTTCATGAGCAAGATGCAAGGAGGTTTAAATTTTTGAACTTGGTTTAGCTCTTTTTCTTCATCTTGCACTTCATTTCAAAAATTTTGTGACTCATTTAAGATTTGGGAGCATGATTAACTACTTGTGGGAAGAGCTTAGTTGATATCCACCCTCCGTAGGGATGAAGGCTAGCTACATTATGGAACTTTAACAAATATAAATTTAGAGAGCATTATGTTTTCTCATGTACGATCAAGTGCAGGGTATGAACATTGAAAGGCAACACTAATATCCATTGAAGGCTTACTCGAGGACGAGCAAGGTTTAAGCATGAGGGGATGTTGGCGGTCGATTTTCGTCAACCTAGCCATGAGTTTACCTTCAATGTTGGTATTAATTTGATATTCAAACTACTGATCCTAAGCCCATGATATGTCAAGTTTGTACTAGCATGTGGTTTTTAGAGTTTATTGTTTACACAAGAATTAAGCACCTAAATGAGGACTTCCGAGTAAAGTTCATCAAGCACTTTACGAGAAGATCATGAAGCCCGGCACAAGTCAAGACACGAGGTGAACATGACTCCAAATGATCTAAGGTCTGAAGCGTGAAGCCATGAAACACCGAGGACCTAAACAGAAGATGCAGGAGTTTGCGCGTCAAGCCATTCATCATCTGCCGCCGAGGAGCAGAGAAGCTAGAGGGACACCATCTCGGAGAGGAGGGTCGTGCTAGTTGTCTAGGGTTTCCCTAGCCGACGTTGGAACCTTGCATGGAAGACCACGTCGGAGTTCCAGAGCTAGGATCAAGATCAAGGTAGGATCCCGGTTGTGATCTTATTCATGTAATCATTCATGGTGAAGCTTTCTTGTGAATCCGATTTCTAGCGATCAAGTGATTTCTCTACGATTTTGTCTTCTCTTGGTTTTGCTTCTTCCTCAATCTATACTTAAGATAGATTGCTTAGGGTGCTCTTGTAGCCGCGGTGGCTAGAGGTGCATACCGGATCTACCAAGTGTTTTCAACACGTTTCTCGTGAATGTGCTCTTAGGTTCACCTACACAATAAGCTAGGCATCGTGACAGGATGTCGTTCATGTGTACGGTAGGTGCCTTTGAGGATTGGAATGGAGGGCATGGTTTAAAGATGCTTTTTATGAGATTCGCATTGCTATCTTGATTTCTCGCTTGGAACTACAACAAAAGGACGATCTAGACTCTCTAGATCGGTTATCTTTTTGCTTTCTCTCGCTACCTCTCATGTTTAGTAGATTAGATGCATTTGAAACCTCTCAAGAAGTTAGTGTTTTCTCACTTTATTAGATTGAATCTTGCATTGCACATGTTCCACGGATTCGATACTTTCGGTTTACACTTAAGGGAAAAAGAGTCCCATGTGATCCGTACGCTTGCGGATCGAAGTTTGCAACGATAATCAAACGTCAACAATAATCAAACCAACATGCCCCAAGTTCAAGCAGAAGAGACAATACACTTTGAGGACGAGTATGCTGAGGATGAGTATGCTGAGGGTGTTGGTGATGGAGAGGAGGGTGGGGGCATTGGTGGTAGCCGGCAGGGTCAAGGTGTTAGTGATTTTTGGGATGAGATAGATGAACATGCTGGTGCTGGCTGTGCTGAGGGTCGAATTGGGAACTTCTTACATGGTGAAGAAAATAGGAAGTTCAGGTCCAAGGTTTGGAATGAACTCTCCAAAATCCGTGTGGCTGGTGTTGTTACAAAAGGGCAATGTATTCACTACAATACTGAGATCAGTGTCAAGCGTGGAGCTGGAACTAGTGCCATGATCACTCATTTGAAGAGATGCAATGAAATAAAGAAGGTGACAAACATGGCCCGCCAACTAAAGTCTATCGTAATGTCTCCTGAAGGAGTTGCTTTGGAGAACTGGAGGTTCAGTCAAGAAGTATCCAGGAGAGAGCTCACTAGGATGATAACACTTCATGGCCTACCACATGCAATTGTTGATTATGATGGCTTTCAAAAGTTTGTTTCCAGCCTGAATCCTATTTTCAAAGTGGTTTCAAGGAAGACAATCACAGGTGATTGTGTCAAGAAATTTCAAGAGCAAAAACAAATCACTCAAGATGTTTTCCGAAGTGTCAATAGTAGGATCTCTTTGACGATGAACATGTGGACATCTAACCAAACTATTGGTTACATGTGCATCACATGCCACCTCCTTGATGATGACTGGAAGCTGCATAAGAGAATAGTCAAGTTTTGTTTCATGAAAACACCGCATACTGGTGTCGTAATGTTCAATGAGGTCCTCAAATTCTTACATGAATGGAACATTGAAGACAAGTTGTTTGCAATCACGTTGGACAATGCGAGTAACAATAATGCAATGGTCAAGCTGTTGAGAAATAATCTGCTACAGAAAAAGATGCTATGTGGGAAGGGAAGGTTATTTCATCATCGATGTGCTGTGCATGTCCTAAACTTGATTTGTAAAGCAGGTTTTGGAGTCATCAATCCAATTGTGCACAAGATTCGAGAAAGTGTGAAGTATATTGAAGGATCTACTTCACGAAAGCAGAAGTTTGAAGAGATCATCCAACAGTCAGGGATCACATATCGAAAGCGCCCCAACATTGATATACAGACTCGTTGGAACTCTACATACCTTATGCTCGAGACGTGCTTGGAATTGAAGGGAGCTTTTGAGTCACTTATGCAGCAAGATCCGGAGTATACTTTTCACCATCACTTCAAGAGTGGGAAAAGGCACAGATGGTAAATGGGTTGCTGAAAACCTTTTACGATGCAACCAATATTATCTCGGGATCACTTTATCCAACGACAAACATGTACTTTCATGAGATATTGGAAGTTAAGATTGCTCTAGATAATCAAGTTCCTGAGGCAAATGCTGAACTCAGTGAGACAATCCAGTATATGTAGAAAAAGTTCAAAAGGTACTGGAAATTGACATGGTTACAAATCTCTTTTCTGGTTATCTTTGATCCAAGATTAAAGTTTGCTTTTGTCGAATTCCGTTTGAAAAAAGCATTTGGGAGTAAGGGTGAGTCTAAGGTTGCCTCATTGAAAAGGCATTGCTGGATCTGTACAAGGATTACTCAAAACAGAGTCAGGGCAATCAAGATGTGACACAAGAAATTGCTACAGCTGAGGTTTTAACAAATTCAAGCAATATGTTTGCAGATTGGGATCAACATTTGAGTAGTAATGCATCCTCAATAACAAAAGTACCCTCTGAGCTTGAAACATATTTGAAGAAGCCAACAATCCCTAGAACTGATACCTTGGACATACTCTATTGGTGGAAAAGTAATTCTATTGGGTATCCCACACTTTCTAGGATGGCTCGTGATGTATTAGCAGTTCCCGTTTCAAATGTTGCATCTGAGTCCGCTTTCAGCACCGGAAGAACAACAATATCCGATTTTCGAAGCCGCTTAACTCCTCAAAATGTGGAAGCACTCATATGCATGCAAGATTAGATTCGAGCTTCAGGTATAATCGCTTTGAAGTTTTCTGAATTTCATATCCAACTTTAATCTCTTAAATTTGCCTAACAACAACAACTTTAATCTCTGAACTTTGCCTAAAAACAAAAAAATCTTTGCCAGGTTCATCTCAGTTTCACATGGAAGGGATTGAAATTTTTTGTTGAGCTGCTTGATAAAGATCAGTGACATGCTAAAAAGGTAGTTTCTGAAACTTTCTGTTGCAGTTCTTGGTAAATACTAATATTGGCAATCATATATGCTCTATTCTCTAGTGAAGTTGAACTATAGTTCACTAATTCTCTGATCTATCAGGACTAGAAAATTAATTTGTAACAGCATGTACATTTGTTAATGCTGCCGACATATATTTGCTACCACTGCTGCTACACAGACACCATCAGCATGTGCTGATCAATGATGCTGGCTTGTTACAGTTTTTTCGTATTTAGTAGTATGTTGAATCTGGACCCAAACAATCTGCCAAATATTAGTTTGATCTGCTGAATGGTTTTTTGGTTTGTTCTTGAGCTACAATGTTCTCTTTGCATGTTTGATCTGCTGTTGTTGGCCTGCAATTCTGATCCAATTTGCAGCAAATAGGATTAAAAGTGACTGAATATCCAAACCTACAACACCTTTTTACCAATTAATAAATGGGCCAGTTAATTGAGGAGCTAGATCTAGTTAATTGACATAATTATTTTTTCTCTCTGTCCCCTACCTATTTAGAGTCAGACCCTATCTGTAGCATAGTGTTCATTCTGAATTTTGATTGCGCATTTTATATCTGCCTCTGGTGTGCTTTGCAAGTGTCATGATAAATTTTGCTTGTTACAGTGCAGTACTTTGGTTTGGAGAACTCGAAGGAGCCATAGTCTGGAGGAGCACTTAAAGCTACCCCTATTTGTAACTTGTCAAGTTGTCATAGATGTACTCTGCCTTTTAGAATAATGTGTTGAGCTATTCATGTAAGTCTGGTGTATAATCTGGTTCATCCTGTGACGTTTGTGTGAAGAGTTGAAGTCTGACATGCTTGCTTGTACTGAAAAATCATGTTTAAATTAATCACTTCCTTGTGCTTTGTGAGCATGCATATGACAGCGGTACACATAAGTGCTACTAAATTGGTTCGAACCGTGCTATCCAAAGAAGTATATGGAGCAACCACATAAATAATTATGGATGATTCGGTGCCCTTTTTTCTGACAATTGGATCGTTGGTTCGATTACGGTTCGCACCACGGGTGAACCACGCCCATCTTTAGTTTGACCTTGTATCATGCTCTCTGCTCCTTTCCTAGCGTTTGCATTTATGCAGTGTCATGCGCGTTTAGGGCCCCGTTCTACGCCTTTCTGGCTGCAACGCAACAACTAGATCTGTGTGTTGTGGCAAATGGCATGCACCTCTTTTCACTTGACATATTTGTGTACTTTTTTTCTCTGTGAAAACAAAATAGATTTGTTGTGTACTTTTGGTAGCTGACCACAACGAGCAGATCATGCATGTGACGAGGTAAGACACTTTGCGAGCATCTCTGCTTCCAGAAAACGAGGCCTGTATTATTGAAGCGGTCCTGCTCCGAAGGCCGTGAGCTCTCATCTGAGGAAGGTTGTAGTCTTCGCACGCTGGTACTGTACTTCCCGCGTACCTCCCGGAGCTGGGAAATTTCTCTTTCGCGGACGAGAGGACCAACCATTCCTTGCGTTCATTGTTCAAGTTCAACTCCCGGCAGCATTTCGTCAGCGGAGCTTGAAATGCGGATGCACGCTGAAACAGCGCCGCGGCCGGTAGGCGAATTCGGAAGTTGGGAGCTCTAGTTTGGCAGCTCCCGTATTCGTCTTGCCCGTCTTCCACTCGCCGCTGCTATCTGGAGCCCAGCTAGTGACCCGTGAGAAGGCGATCAACTTTTCGACCGCGATCACCGAGCACACACGAGACGGACATCCCCAAGCCAGCAGCAGGAAGCAGCTCCTCTGCTGCAGACGAGGATGCATGTGCTCTCTGCTGATCTTGACGCGCGTCGGTAACGCTTTTTCAACTGGAGCTTATCCCTCGTGGTGGTGGTGATATTGACTGATGGATACATAGATCCCTGGGTCTGGGTGTCGGCATTCCCAATAGAGTTTTTTAACCGACCAGTGCGACCGAACTGCCGCCCTTCGGTTCCGGCAAACCGGTCTTTGATCGGTTACCGGAAAAAAAAACAGGTCAAATTCAAATTCCAAACCAAAAACGTCTATACAACCGGTTTTTAGTGGCTAACCGACCAGTTTGACCGGTAAGACAGACCGGTTTGATCGGTTATCCGTAGTTGAAACAAAAAACCGAATTAGTGACAAATTTTTCGTGTTTTCAAATTTGAAATAAAAAATTGGAAAATAAAAGAAATTTTTCTAAAAATACTTCAAAGTGTGTAGAATTTAATAGAGTCAATTTTTTTCAATATTATTGCATTTAGTATTTTTTCGGGCATTAGAAGTTGAACCGGCTAATTTTTTTCTTTTTCATTTTTGGTTCAACTTCTAATACCTGAAAAGTATACTAAATAAAATGAATATTTGAACAATTTTAACACTATTAGATTCGTCGCAACTTAAAGTATTTTTAAGAATTTTTTGAGATTTTTTTATTTCTTAATTCGAATTTGAAATTTTGAATATAACCGGTTTGATACCGATCGGAACCGGTACCGGACCGGACCGATTGGACCGGTTCCGGAACGGTTCGGGTCAAGGGGAAAAACCCTGATTCCCATTGTAGTATCGTACAGCCTACTCCGCCCGCCTTCGGAGCCGTGGCGCCGCTCGATTGCATTCTACTGTCTGCAAGCTGCGTGCCGCCTTCTAGAATGATGAAGTCAGGCCTGCGGCCATCTATTTTGTTCGGGCGCTGCTAGCGCCCGGACGTCCGTTCCGGGCGCTGGTATCGGACGGGTCCTCAGCCACACGATCGCATATCAACGGCAGGATCGTCTTGCGAACCGTTTTGATGTTGCGAACCATGTTGCGAACGGATTTGAAATGTTGCGACCCATGTTGCGACCAACATTCAACCTCGGCGATGTTGCGAGCATGTGGTAAAAATGTTGCGAATTTGTGACGAGTATGTTGCGACCAACATCCAAGGATCACCGTGTTGGGGGCATGTTGTGACCTATGTTGCTTGCAACATCCAACATCAGGGGTCTTTCTCCCTCCTCCCCCTCAACACAAACACCCAAACGACCCATGTTACGTGCAACATTCAACATCAGGGGCTCTCCTCTCTCCTCTCTCTCGACACAACACTTAACATCACATGTCTGCAATATCAAAACTCAACATCAACAACATCGAAAATTAATATTTACAGCATAAAAAATATGTTAAAAATGTTGATAATCATCCATCGAAAATGAGGTGCAAACCCGTCTCAACAATGTTTCATGTTGATCAAAACATTTAAAATCTCTCGATGAAAAATACAACATTCAGATAACACACTTACAACACCCGCGATGCACATATGCAACATCGCAACATCAAGATCTATTTTTACAACATCAACGTGAAACATTCACAATATTTTTCCGAATCAACTGGAACAGTGACACATTCACTTGCAACATGCGCCGAACCTAGAAAAAAAGAGGAGTATAAGCGGTGGAGGATGCAGGGGTTCGCCGCCGGGAAAGACGCCGAGGGGCTCGACCCCCGGGCGAGCTCCTGTGCTCGGCTGCCGGCGAGATCCGTGCGGAGGCGGTTGCCCTCGGTGCGCAGGGCGTGCACGACGTCGTGGCCATGGTCGTGCTCGCCGGCAGTGGCGAATCCAGGATTGTGGGGTAGGGGGGCTCTTATTCCTCCTCTTCTTCCTTCCTCCTTCTTCCTCTTTATTCTCAAAATTTCTATGAAAATTTGGAATGATTACCATAGGATCCAGGGTGGTAGGGGGCTGGAGCCCCCAGACCCACCGCTGGATCCGCCACTGCTCGCCGGGAAGCCGTGGCCGTGGCCGGTCGTCGAGGAGTCGTGGATGCCAAGGAAGCCGTGGCCGCACCCTCGCCATAGTGGCTCGTCCTCATCCGCGGGGGAGCGGCAGCCATGTCGCCGAGGAGCTCAGCCCCTGCCCGTCGCGAGCTCCTCGCTGCCGTGGCCTCTCCTAGCCGTCGGGCGCTCCCTCACGCGAGCTGCTGCGTCATGGCCGTGTCCTGCATCACGAGCCGGCGGAGCGACCTCCCCAGACGTGCCTCTGCGCCGCTCAACTGGCCGCCAGGAGCTCCCTTGCCGGATCCGCCGCCGGACGCTCCTTCGCGGCGGCTGCCGCACCACGGCCCGCGACCTGGAGCCGGTGGGAGGACCTCCCAGCCACACCTCTGCGGCGCCCAACGGGGCACCAGCCGCGTCGGAGCCGCCGGCGACCGCTCCCACGCGCGGGGTCGCTTCACCAGGTTTGCATCCTCGCGTTGATTTGAGATTGGCCTAGCAGTGCAGGACGGAGAATGCTGTGTGGTTGAGAAGGAAAACGAGATAAGCACGTGGGGCCCGCTCACGTGGGAGAAATGGGTGGGAAGTAAATACGATGGAGAGGAGGGCGTCTGGTATTTCCCCACCGTCCGGACGTCCTACGTAGAGCATTATCGATTTTGTTCACCGGGAACACCAACCACCAAAACATGCGAACTAGAGTCTTGATCAGGCGAGTATAAAATCGTAATGGTCCGGCGTTTGTAAAAGTTTTTTTTTTTTGAACATTTGTAACCAACGTCGTCTTTAGAAGTCTCGAGCTGATTGGAATTTTTGGTTTTCCGGTTCCAATCTTTAGGTTACAAAACGGTGTTTTGTGCGTTGAGTTCGAATATTTGGAAATCGTACTAGTAAGTGTGGATCCAGGATACTTTCATGCTCTTGCTATACTGGTTACAATTATTTGCACAAGCCGTTGACTTTACTTATATTTTTCTTAAAATTGGACTTCTATTTCTGTTTTAGTGATCAGCTTTGAAGCTCAAATTGCTGTAATAATTGGGCTGTGTGAGATCGCAGAGATCGGATATATTTCCATTGTTTTAAATGTTTGCACCAGCAAAATGTTGTGCATTTTCAAACGGAGGAACGATATTAAGGTCGTGTTTCGTTTTAGGGGCAAAATTTTAACTCCAAAGAATCTTGTTATTTTGGAGTACTAAATAATATTTATAATTTTTTTTACGGATGAGTACAATTTTGCCTGGCGGGTTTAATATGCATAATTTGATTAACGGTCAAAGGGTGACTTAAAATTTAGCCTACCCTAACTAAACATGCCCTAACGATCAAAGGGCGGGTTAAATTTACAGCGACAAGAAAGCACTCCAATCCGCCTTGTTCGTTTGGCTTATCAGCCACCAGCCAGCAGTATTTTTCTCTCAGAACAAATCAACCACCAGCTACCAGTCAGCAGTACTTTTCTATCAGAACAAATCTGCACCAGCCACCAGCAACCAGCCAGACGAACAGGGCAAACAGTAGTAACTTCACATGCTACAGATTACAAACGGCGTTCGTTCCCGCCAACCATTCCCACCCTCCGTCTCCGTGGTCAGTTGATCACCGATCAAGAGTCAAAACTGAGAATTACCCGCCCGTTTATCTCCTCACTCATCTCCTTTGCATTGTTGCAAGCAAAAAGAAAAAGAAAAACATCAACCAAGAGCTTAATTACCACTATGTTACACCACTTAATTACACTCTCGGCAGAGCACCTTCTCGCTGGGCGGCGGAGCTCTGCTCCGTTCGCCGCCTGCATGGACTTTTTCTTTAGCAGTGGCCGTGGGGCGCTGCTCCGGCGGCAGCGGCAGCGGCCGCCTTGGCCCTGGCCGCGGCGACAGTGCCACCCCAGTCCTGGTCCCTGAGGAATAGGCAGACGGCGGAGCAGTCGTCGACGCGCGACGACGGGTACCTGGTCCGCCACCGCTGCGCGGCGGCCTCGGCCACGGCCTTGGACGCGTGTTGCTTCCTCGGCGTGGCGCAGACGATGGACACCACCTCCTCGTTGCTCAGCGCGTCCCACACGCCGTCGGTGGCGAGCACGATGAACAGGTCGCCGCGCCCGACGCGGCGGTGCGCCACCTCGGGCTCCGACGACACGCCGTGCGGCTTCAGCCGCAGGTCCCCGAGCGACCGCGACATGGCGAGCCCCGGACAGTCCTCGCCGGGGAGCCACACGCGCTGCACCGACGGCTCGTCTTTGAGCGAGAACACGCGCCCGCCGCACCGCTTGATCCGCTCCGCCTCGCGGGGAAGGTCGGGCTTGTGGTCGGCGGTGAGCTGGACGGCGCGGAGGTGGCCGGAGTCCGACATGGTCGCCAGCACCGCCCTCGAGTCGCCGAGGTTGGCCACGATTAGGTCCTTCCCCTGCTTGATGGCGCACACGGCGGTGGTGCCGCTGAAGGCGCAGTCGAGGTTGGGCTGGAGCTTGAGCTCCCAGTCCATGGCCTCGAACGCGTTGGCGCAGGCCTCCCGCCACTCGTCCAGCAGCTGCGCCGGCGACGGCGAGGAGCCGCCGCCGCTCCCGTCCGTCGACGACGACGGCGACGCGTCGCTGAAGGCCGGGTCGCCGTCGTCGTCGAGGAGCAGCACGTTCCGGTGGTTCAGGATCATGAAGGGGAGGTAGTCCCGCACCAGCTTGCTCACGTACTGGCCGCACCGGCCGTGCCCGTCGAAGACGCCGCAGAACACGCCGTCCTCCATGCCGAACCCCTGAAGGAAAAAAATCGATTCGAATCAATAACAACAGAAATTCTTCTACCTACAAGTTGATCCGGTCCGTATTACATTTTCATCAGCAAACAGATTGGTGATCATTGTCAGATGATAGCATCAGAGAATAGGTTGTTGACAATTGAGCCCAAAAAAACAGTGTAAGGTGAGATCAGTGCTTGGAAAAAAGGAGAAGAAAAGTTCTAAAGGATTAGAAAGTACTACCTCCGGTTGCAAATATATGACGTTCAGACACCATCTTTTGGCCTGCCGCTAGTTCATTTCCATGGTCCGAAACGTCATACATTCATGACCGGAGGGAGTAGGATAAAATGGGATCAAGCATCATTGTGACGCTTTTGCGATGTACTAATAACAAGGCGAAGATAACCTCGAACATATCCAGGAACTGTTGCCAAAGCAAAAGAATCATTCTCCATTGCAGTCACCGTCAGTTCTTGGTACAACGACGCTGACAAAATCAAACCCTTTCGGCACATGGTAACCTGTGAATTATTTCTTCACGGATCAGTACGGGTATTTTCGCGTCCGTGGTGGGTTGAATCGGAAATCATTACGATTTCGTTTCAAAAAAAAATCATTACGATTTTCTTTTGGCTCTGTGATGGTGGAGTGTGTGTACTTGGTAATACGGGACAGTTCGTGGGAATTTCTTGACCCTGCTGTCCTGCTCCAGGTCAAGCGCCTGGCCTTGGCCGGCGCCTTGAGCGTACGGCCGCGGCCTCCCAAAACGGCGAATTTTCTTGTGGAGATGATTGATTGCGGAATTAATTCGTGATTACACGGACCAAGAGACGGTACATGGCGGTGGGGGAATTAATTTGAGCCTTGAAAAAAAAACTGTTGCTGCAAATATATATGTGGAAAAAAAAGTGAGGAAATGATGAGAGAGAGGTGAAGCTGCAGACAGGAAACATGAAACCACGTGGGGCGACCCAAAATGAACCCCCCCCCCCCCCTCCCAAAAAAAAATTACAGGATTTTGAACATGGCCTTGGAAGAAGAACCGATTTGTTTTCAGAGAGTAGCAATTTTTTCTCTGTTAGAAGATGTGCAGAACAAATTTGGGGTTGTTTTTCTGGCATTGTGGCGGTCCATGGCTCCGCTGGACATCAAGAACCCGGCGGAAACAAGAATCAAGTGGATTGAGCGATCACGAATGATCCACGGAAACAACAAGCACGAAAGAGGATAAGAAAGCAGAGGACGACGGCACGAGCGAACGAACCTGGCAGAGGATGACGGCGTCCTGGTTGGGCCCTTTCTTGCCCTTCTGCGAGAAGAGGGAGGCCACCTTCCTGCAGGCCGCCGCCGGCGCGTCCTCCTCCCCCGGCGCTCCGCCGCCGCCGCCGCCGCTCTGCTCGTCCATCACGTACACCACGTTCTCGTCGCACTCCTCCTCCTGCTCCACGCGCTTCGACGACGCGCAGATCCCCATCGACACCCACCCACACACACACACTGCCTAGCCTAACCAAAGCTTAGCTAGCTACGGAGGAAGCGCAAGCCCCGCCGCTGCTGAGGAAGAGTCGAAGAGAGAGGGTTGCAGGGGAGGTTAGGAAGGAAGAGGGGAAGATGGCGGGCGGGCCGGTTGGCACAGCGGATCACACCGGCCGGAGGCGCCGCGGCTTTTTAAAGGGCGGGGGTTAAAGAAACTGTGGATGGATGGTGGTGGTGGCGGGCGGGCGGGCGGGCGTCGTGGATGTGTGTGTATTGACCGTGAAGTTTTTGGCGCGTTTTCTTATCGTCTTTGCCCTGGCCCAGTGGTGAAGGAGGGGCAAGGAGCCGTGAACCCGTCCCAGGGGCCGTGCTCTGACTTTCACTTCTTTTTTTACTTGTAATATAATAAGAAAATAAGATTCTCTTTCAACCCTGTTTGATGGGGCAAGCAAGAGGGAATTTTTTTAGTTGTTTCTCGAATCAGCAGCAACAGGGAGTGGGTGGCCGGCCTGGACTGGACTATTGGCTTGGAAGGCCGGGTGTCGGCCACCCTATTATTTTTTTTTTTGCGAGGTTTTACGCCTTCGACGTCACCGGAGTTGGTGCTGGATCGGCACACATCGCCGCGTAGGATACGTGAGTGTATCCCGAGTTCCCGACTCCTCCTAAGCATATGTAGCCACGCTGACCTTTTTCTTTCCCCTTTTAAAATGATGAGACTTTAGCCGAGTCTAATAATATATAGTATGATTTGTTGCAATCACTTGCAATCCTTCTTACTCATTTCGTTTCATATTATATGTCCTTTAGGTTCAGTGGCAAGAGGAATTTTCGTTTTGTTTTCGAACCAGTGACCTAGATTACTGGCGTGTCGACACCGTATTTTTGAACCAGCACCAACAAGGTTTAATGATAAATAAATAAAACATGATGGCGTTTTGATGTTTTCCGAGGTTTTACGTCTTCAACGTCACCGTAATTAGTGCTAGATCGGGACACGTCCCCACGTAGGATACGAGTGTATCTCGACTATTGAGAATATACACAACAAGCTTCACCATCAGCATGCACAAACATCCGTTATGCGCATAGGAGAGAAGAGAATTGTCTCGCAAAAGAGGGAGCCTTCTAGCGTAAGATGTGCACCCAGTTGCGCATTGTCAGAGGCAGTTGGCTCCCATCTTTCTGAGGGGGGCCACCACCACAGGCCCTACGCCGAGGGGCGCCGCCTATCGGAGACCAGAGTGGGTCCTATGCCCCCTCCCTCCTAAATCAGGCTAGTCTTGATGTATAATTTTATTACACTATAGTTACGCTAACTTTTCAGCAACACGACAACCTGCAACATTTAATTCTTGCATGGTATTATCATGTGATGAAACCATAACATTCTTAGGGTAAATTTTATTAGGGTACTCACAGTGCCGACTCTACCCATAGAGTGTATATGTTGAAGACTCTATTATAACAAATCATGATCTCCAATGCAGATTTTGTATCATGAAATCTATATAATATTCCCCTCGGATCTTCTACTCCTGTTTTGTTAAATAAGAGGACACATCCAGCATGTGGAACATAGACTTGATTTCTATGTTTTTATCATTCTCTCATCATTAAATTGCTTGTCACTGTTGACGACTGTTAAGTACTACTTTCAGCCATCAATATTCTCACATAAATTGAGACATATGCATTTATTACTTGCATTTTGGTTTGAATAATGTAGTTCCACTTGTCCTTGGATTATTTGTATGTAGGTGGAATAAGCATGAAAAGAGATGGAAACTCACCTTCTATGGAAGATATATGCCAACTCAGCTGAGGAGATAGCTGCCACCTAGAAAACATGTGACGATCCACGTCACTGATCCCAGGGAGGCACTCACCGACGAATCAGAGAGCGACACAAGGACTTCACAAGACTCCATAGGCCCACCTAGGATTCCTAAACAAGGCATGCACGGGAGAGTGATCAGAGGGCCCACCTAGAGGCCGCCCAGAGGAAGGACACCGCGAGAGGAGGGCCGAGGGGGGCGACCGATCCTAGGATCGACCGAACCGCCTCTGGCTCCTCTCATCTCGACCTTCCATGTGGTTGCTCCTCATTGGTCCATTGCTGCATCCCCGGGTGATTTGAGGCACTTTGAGCCCCGAAGCAAGCCTCCTCCTTGCCTATAAATAGAAGGGGAGGGGCTCCATTTCTCACACACCACTCTCTTCATTCTCCTCTCACTTTTAGTTTCCAAGGCTAGGGGGTAGACTAGAGTAGCTCTTATTCAGGTTCCAAGTCTACTTCGGAGTCTAGGTATGAGTTCTCTTGTATCTTTATTTCTATGTATGACTTTGATATACTTCAGTTATTCAGCTATTTCTTATAAAGTTGTGCTAGATCATATGATTGATATGTTCTTGAGTTCATCCATTGTTCATCATTTAGAGGCTTGTGTTCTTCATGAACACTACCTTTCGATCCAGTTGAAGGATGATTTACTCATTCCTTATGTGTTTGTTCATAAGTTAGAGGCTCGTGTTCTTCACAAACACGACCCTTTGATCTTGTTGACTATACATAAGAGAGTTTGTATCCATTCGTATGACTAGCCCTAGTTTGATCTTGTTAGATAGCATGTTTGTGTTGCATGAAGTTTGTGTTCAAGTTACAGTACTCGGTCTAAGTTGACCAGTCTTCTGGTGGCTCTCACCTGGGTCACAATAGCTCGGGCCGGGTGAAGTCTAGCAGCAACGCAGGTATGATGCCTGGGTTGTGTGGCTACGTTAGTTATGAGCTTACCCCTCATAACGATTGAGGTAGGCCACAGTGGTGACAGCTGTTGGACCCTTTGAAACCCTCCGCGCTGGGGTATTGCTGTAGGAGTCTAAAGGATAGTTTCACAGAGTGCTGGTCGTCACGGGCTATCTCCCCATTTGTACCTGGGTGCTGAACCTTATCTTTCATGCAATGCTTTATGCTTATCTCTTGTATCATCTAACTCTGTATGCTTAGTACCATAGAACATAGAGCTAACTTCGTATGTCCCCCCTAAGCCGTAGTGTACTAGAGTAGAGGTAGATCTGAGTTTGTGTCACACTACCCTTATCATATCATTTATCTTACCCCTGTCTTTGAGTTGTTGTCTTCTATATCTATCTCTTGGTTTACATTCAGTGCAAAAGCATAAGTCTTGATATCCGCCATTGCCTTCCACAGATACGATACCCTTGTAACACTCACTTCCCTGGGGAAATGCTACAATGGTTTATCTGTGCACTTGTGGATTCTTTCATGATCGTTAGATTTACCTTTGGCAAGTCTTGATGCTCACGCTAACTCGGCGTCGTTAGTAGTGACGTTAAGAAGTGCCAACAAGCATTTCTAGTGCCGTTGTCGGGGATGGATTCTAAATCCGTTCTTAGGTGATTGCGTTCAGAAATGTCAACAAGCATTTCTAGCGCCGTTGCCGGGGATGGATTCTAAATCTGTTCTTAGGTAATTGCGTTCAGAAATGTCAACAGCCACATCAGCATATTACCTACATGACAGTGCAATTAATGAGTATGAACTCTACCATAGAGTATGGGTTGGTAGTGCCCTTAGATTTTATAAGATTTGGTAACTGTGTTGTTCGATTTGGGTTTCATAGATGAAACTCCCTTCTCTCTCCTTATAATTAGTCTGCTATTGTTGATGTTCTATAGAATGTAAGGTCCATGAAACCTTAGAGCATCTCCAACATTGTCCCAATAAATGTTCCCTGATAATTAGTTAATGGGGCTTAATGTCCATTTCATTGTTATTGGTGGACTTACTTTTGTATTCTCCCGACTTCCAATAATCTCATCCCATTCCAACTACCATATTGGTAGAGTAACAGCTCCTCCTTTATTTAGGCAGAGTTGGGATGAATTATTAGGTTGTCCTAATAATTATTGGGAAAAGGAAATAGTGCTGGAGTAATATTGTTTTTACCAACTCTCCCAATATGGTAGTTGGATCAAAATTATTAGTGAAGCATTTTTTTGACAACAACACATATATTATATTAATTCAGCAGACAAGTTACAAAGAAGATCTCAAAAGAGGTCTTAATTACAACACGGTCCTGCAACATCAGGAAATGGTAGCAGCTACATCGGAGATGCTGGTGAAGATCTTCTCGCCGGCGAAATGGTGTAGGGGCTTCGAAGGACAGCGCAAAACGACGGTTGTTGAAGGGATGGTCGTGCCGACGAGGGTAGCACGCACCGATGACCAAAGGATGCAGATGTAGCCGTCGCCAGAGGTTGAAGGAGCACAAACCGGGGTCCCATGTGGAGGCGGAAGAATCCAACCAGCACCAGAGGGGGAACTGCATAGAAAGGAACAAGAGCCGCAGGAAGAGTGACTGCTGAACGGGTAGGGGGCGGGCGGCGGTGGAGCAGGGGAAGAATGGGGTAGATCCCGATGGCAGAGGCGACTGGGGGAGGTGGGGGAAAGGGGATTTGCAGCGGAGGGGGATGAATTTATTTTATTACCACTAACCTGAAGGTCACCAACGGCGACGGCGGGAAGTACTCCGGGAAGAACCATGGCGGCGAGCACACCGACAACGAAGATAAGAACCTCAAGCAGGGATATGGCCATCAAGGCACAAGCACAAAGGTAAAGTATTACAACTAATAGGAAAAGGTAAAGGAAACCTAGATCTACTAAGAGGGAGCTCCCTACCCCTCTAGCCGCCGGCGAGGCCGCCGACGGGGAGGAAGGGAGGAGCCCGAGGTGGAGCTGGGGAGAGGTCCTAGCAAGCGGAGGAGGAGGCTTCCATTAGTGAAGCATTGAATTTCACTTCTACCTTGAAAGAGAAACACTAATCTAACACCTCTTTTTTAAATTTCAATCATGTTTAAATGATCAGTCCTGGTCACGTCGATATGGAATTGTTTTAGACTTTTATCTTACACAACCTCTACAATAACACATTGACGAACATGTGCGTACATACGAGCGCATGTTTAAAATGAATGTATATATGGAATTTAGTTCCATGAGTCCTTTGCAATACTACAGTGGGAATCCGCCCTGAGTGCTACCAGGCTCACATGTACGAACCGTGTTAGTGCCTCTACAGTACTGCAGAGGAGGCTCGAACATGTGATCCTATATGATCACTCAAACCAATGCAAGCAGGAGGATTTGCTATTAAGCTCATCACATTCAAGTGAGGATATCTCTAGGTATGATATATAGAATACTCTAACAGTCTAACATCAAGAAAGTTCTCAATCCATGTGAGTTTGGTGCAAGTTTCCGAAGCAAATGTCCCTTAATTAAGCTGCTGCATGCCGCTGTCGGTTCTCACCAGTTTCCTTGTGCTGTTAGGGCACCCCAACCCAGACACTGAGACTCTATGGTAGATTATATGATCATTAATTATGTTGAAATTGCTGATGTGGTCGGTCATTTATTGAAGAAAGAGAAGGGAAAACGAAGACACCGTTTCTAGTTTAGACGTCGAGTCTCCGAGAGCATCGAGGCGGAGGACTCTACAGCGACTCGCATTGGGAAGGGGCTCGTCGAGTCCATGGATCCGGTGCTCCCCCTTCTTCCCCGCTCGCCGCCACTGATCCCCCCTCGCGCGCGCGGGGGCTCTCCCGCTCCCTTTCGCGCGCGCTCGCGGATCTGAGACGTTGTCATCCGTGCATGGGAGTTGGTCGCCGCCGTCGGGTGCCCGCCTAGCCTCGGGCCGTCGCCGGATGAGGAGGGGTCAGCGGGTACGAGAGCGGAAGACTCCTCCGGCTGCACGCGGCGGCAGCTGCAGGGCCGGTGGCCGGCGTGGAAGACGTCTACCAGTGCAGCGATTCAGCGGCGCCTGGCTCGATTTGGCGGCGCCGGGGCTCCATTCGTCCGCGGCGAGCTCAAATTCTACGACAGTAATGCTTGATTCGGCCGCGTCGAGGTTCGACTCTGCTGTGGCGAGGTTAGATTCGGTGGTGGTGGTTCGATTTCGCTTCAGCTCCTCTTCTGCTGCCTCGATGCTCACGAAGACAGCCGTCGACGAGCTCGGTCGGATGCGGAGGCTCGCCAGTCGCCACGGCCGTGAACTCCCGCGCGCCAAGCCACTTGCGGAGGTTGTGTGGGTTCGTCGCGGCCACGAATCTTGCGCCGCCGCTAGCACAGGCTCTTGGGTCTTGACGGCCATTAGTTCGCCATGGACGTGGAGCGGCGGTGATTGTCTTGTCGAATCATGCACTATCTTTCTTCTTCTTCTCTGATAGACGACTAGACAAAGGAGATTGATTTGGATTTTTTTTGGAAGAAAGCTCGATTTGGATTTTTGTTGTGCAGGCTCGCCGTGGAGCACACACAACGGAGCTTGCCCAACTCGCTGGGTCATTGCGTGGAGATCGCGGAGCCTCACCGCGAGGTTCGCCACGAAGCTCGCGCAAGCTGCCATCGCCGCCGAGGATCTTCCGCAGACGCAAGTCGCTATGGATCTGACACCGAGCGCTCGGCTCACTGCGATACCTCGCCGCCGCCATGAACCTCGCTGTCGTGGGAGGTTGCAGACCTCACCCACAGCAAGCCTGCCCGCACATGGAAGCACCGGGAACGGGACAGATAAACGATTGGTCCCATTCTTTTACGTGAGACTCTAGAAAATATTTGCGTTGGAGAGCATTAAGTGAAGTCTTGTGCACTAGAAGGTTGGGAGTGTCCTTACTTCCAAAACACACACAAAAGAATAATAGACATTTGTATTGGTCTTTAATTGGTCCTGTTTAGTTTCCTAAAATTTCACCAACTCCGGATACTGATTAAGAGTATTAAATATAGATTAATGACAAAACTCATTCCACAACCCCTTTCTTAATTTTCGAGACGAATCTAACGAGCTTAATTATGGCATGATGAGACAACGCTGTGCTACAATAATCAATCTCTAATGATAGATTAATTAGGCTTAATGAATTCATCTCATGATTTCTAATCCATTCGTGTAATTGTTTTTGTAACTAGTCTACGTTTAATCCTCCTAATAGACCTCGAATGGGGACCCAAAAGTTTTACTTATGAAACTAAACGAGGCCTAGTTATTTTTGCAAACACATTGCAGGCTTTATACACACATATATCTATAAATAACTCTTATATATATATATATATTAATTAATAAAGTGATCATAAGAACTCCATCGTACTATTGACGGGCTCATAATCTAACACTAAACAAATAGGATTTATTAGATATATGTCATTACAACTTTCGCGTTTCTGAGATATTCCATTACAATTCGTCTATTTGGAAATATGCCATTACAATTTCTTCTTTCCCAGAGATTTGCCATTTTGTACGTATTTGATGCCTTTGGACCCATTTACAGGCTCTGATATTTTCGTATGGACAAGAATGCCCCCGCTACATCTCTACTATCCACTTCACTGACTTGTGGGCGCCATGTGTCATCCCCTTCCTCTTCTTCCCCAATCCTTTCCCCGTTCTTCTACAGCTCCACCCGTGGCGAGTTTCGCCCATGGCGGCCCGGCGAGCGGCTGCAGTCCCGAGGTGAGCTCCACCCAGGGAGGCGACTGGACAAGCGGCGGCGGCGACGACTCGATCAGCTCGGGATCCCGGCAAGCTCCGGCGGTGACGGCCTCGGCGGCGGCGGCCTCGGCGACGGCAACTTGACCAGCTCGGGATACTGGCCAGCTCCGACAGTGGGGGCCGGCGGCCCCGACGCGCAAAGTGACCAGTTGGCACCAGCGCAACACCGAGGCAGTAGTGGCGCGATGTGAGGCCGGACGAGCGGCGGCCCGGAGCAGCAGCGACGCGGTGGCTTCCCAAATCCCGCACGGGGACGAGCGCCGTGCGACCCGATTAGCGACGGCCAGTGCTTCCCGAACGGGAGGCGTACCGAGGGGATGGCCGGCGGCGGGGCTCCAGGAGGGAGGGGCAGAGGAACTCCAGGAGCCTGAGCGGTGCACGACGACCAGCAACCACGATTGCGTCTGGCTATGGCCGTCAGGCTGTAGGAGGGTGAGCGCGGGGTGGAGAACCTCCAGGGATTGCGGAAGCGGCGCTACCAGAGACCCCGAGCGCGCTGCTGTAGGGAAGCCAGCCGGCAGCCATTGGAGGAAGCGACGGTGCGGCGGCTAGGCCAGCTCGGGATCCTGGCCAGCTCCGGCTGCGGGGGCCGTGGCGCCGGCGGCTTGCCTAGCTCCGGCTTCGGCTCCGGCCAGCGCCTCCTCCGCCGACCGGTGGGGCAAGCGGCGGCAGCGAAGTGGTAGGGAGATGACAGGAGAGGAGAGGTTGAAGATAACGTTGACATGTGGACCCCACATGTCAGTGGTCGAAAAGAGAGAGAAGAGGATAACTGATATGATGTGGAGGGGCATTTTAGTCTTTTCACATCGCAAAGGAATCAAAGACGGATCCAAGATTATCAAATACATACAAAATGGCACATCTCAAACAAACATTGAATTGTAATAGCATATTTCCGAATAGACGAATTGCAATGACATATCTCAGAAACACGAAAGTTGTAATGACATATATCCAATAAATCCAAACAAATACCTATAAATCTGAGCATATGTAAGCACAATTACGGGTAAATGTGAGAGTGCCTATGCTAAAATGGAGTTTCGTTCAGTTCAAGTTAATGAACAAAGCTTAGGAATATGAATGTCTAGCTAGCACAAAACATTTTAACATAAAAAACAATGCTTCAAATAAATTAAAGACGTGGCCCTCGTTCCTGTATACTGCTGTCGAGCTGGTTGATGGCTGCACGTGCTTTTTTCGTGCTGCCTCGTGTAACGATACGTAAGCATGGTGGCAGGGTGGCTGTCACGTACGTTGCAGGCGATGAGTCGGACTAGCTACTCTTCGTATTGGCTCAAAATGACTGGACCTGATGGTTGCTTTTGTGTCTTGCGCGTGTGGTGGTCCTAGCGGCTGTGGCATACGTGGCCCTTGTTAACTGAACCAATGGACGCCATGCTCACCAACTTTAGACGATGTTTCTACGCCTTAGCTTGCCATCGTAGGATTAAAGATGGAAAAAAACGGAGTACGATGGAATAATATCGATCGGTCATCATCACTCGTCGTACCCTTTAATTTTGAGAGAGACGAAATTATTATTTCGAATAGAGGTGAGAACGAAATAATATCGATGTATAGCTACAATACCAAATTGCATTGGAACTAAGGTTATCCATAACATAAACTTTAGGGTATGTATAACGTAAGTTTTAACGAGTGAAGCATGGATGAAAAAACAAAATACCCGTAAAAAGAAAAAAAACTAAAAAAGCGATTGTCTTACATGTGTTATTAGTTTAAAGAGTTAAACTCACAAGAAACACTACCAGAAAATTACACTTTGCCGTGCGTTTTTTCTTTGTTGTGCGTTTTAAGAAGGTGCACAACAAAAAAAAAAACACATGGCAAGACACACGGCAAACACAACTGTGTGTTTTTTTTGCACGACATACTATTTTTTCCCACGTCCGTTAGCCTCCCGCTGTGACCGTTAGTAATGAGAAGGGGCAGGTGATTTTTTTGTCCCCTTTGCCGTGTGCCAAAAAAATAGACGGCAGAGAGATGTATTTGCCGTGCATTTTTAGTTTGGCGCACGATAAAGTTTTTTCCTCATATATATGTCCTCCTAAGTCCCAAAATCCAATTACCCCTCAAAACAAATTCTTCTCACTTTGAAATTTTTTTCTAATCCATACATACAACATGTGATACTTCATGGTAAAATTTGGTAGATTTTTGTATTCATTTGCTATATTTAACTATTTAATTGCATTTCAAGCAATTTTTTGAAAAAAGTCAAATTTGAACTACAAGTGATTCAAATAATAGAATAAAATGAGTGAAAAGAATGATATTCATGTTATTCAGCCCTATTTAAGACCTTTCTATGAATTCAAAAGAAATTTTAAACATCTTGATCAAGAAACATGACCATGATCGTGTGTCCAAATGATTTAAAAATCTAAAAACTGCAAATGAAGTTTGAAAATTATAAGAGTTGTCTATATCTCATGATATCTTGTGTGAAGGTTGTGGTAAAATTTTGAATGAGTTTCGAACATTTTATCATGTCCGATGCTTACAAATCGAAACATCTCCGATGAAGTTTCATAGAGTTAAGAAGTATATGGTTAGGTTTGGATTAAAAGTGACAATCAAATTTGAATTTGAATTCAGTTTTTTTATATAGGCAATAGACAACATATTGATCTATGTAAAATTTAGTGTTTTTAAGCCATTTGATAATTTTGGTATTTTCTATGTAAAAATTGGATTTTGTTAAAAAAATTTGCTGTGCGTTTTTTTTACACACGGAAAAGAGGTGTCTTTGCAGTGTGTTTTTGGTTTGGCGCACGACAAAGACTTTTGTTTGCCGTGCGTTTTTAGTTTGGCACACGGTAAAGTTTTTTTTCCATATATATGTGTCCTGCTAAGTCCCAAATCCAATTATCCCTCAAAACAAATTCTTCTTACTTTGAAATTTTTTCTACTCCATACATACAATATGTGATACTTCATGATAAAATTTGATATATTTAACTAATTAATTGCATTTCAAGCATTTTTTTGAAAAAAAGACAAATTTGAACTACAAGTGATTCAAATAATAAAATAAAATGAGTAAAAAATGATATTCATGTTATTTAGCCCAAATTAAGAACTTACTCATGAAATCAAAAGAAATTTCGAACATCTTTACCACGAAACACGATCATTATCGTCTTCTCTAAAATGCACGGCAAAGAAAAACTTTGCCGTGTGTCTTCTTTAAAACGCACGACAAAGAAAAACTTTGTCGTGCACTCTCTTTAAAAAGCACAACAAACTGGTCATTGGGCCAGTCGGCCCATTAAGCCCGCCGCCACCCACCCCCACACCCCAACCCTAATTACTTAGGGTATAAAAAACCTACCCCCACACCCCACCCCCCGGCCGCTCCCACACCCCACTCTCACCGCGCAACCACACTTCTGTCGTCGCCGACCGCCTCCCTCAGATCCACGGGCTGACGGCGCAATGACGCCGAAGGATGCGGCGCAAGGCCTCCTCTGCCAGCCTCCGCGCGCCCCCTCCTCTCCCTCCCCTCGACGCGACGGCGGCGGCGGCTCCTACTCCACGACGAGGTGGCCACGTCCTCTCCCTCCCCCTCGATGTGGCGGCAGTGGCCACATCCTCTCCCCCCTCTCGACGCAGCAACGACGGCGGCCACCTCCTCTCCCCCCTCGACGCGACAACGGCTGCAGCGGCTCTCCTCCACCCCCCTCTCCCTCCGTCCCCGGTCGGATCCGCACCCTCCCCTCCTTCTCTGGCCACCCCTCCCCTCCTACCCCAGCGGCATGGACTGGTGGCGGTAGCTGCAGATCCAGTGGTGGTGGCTGGCGGCGGTGGTGGTCGTTGGTGGTGCGACAGTTTCTCCCTCCCTTGTAGATCCAGTGGCAGCGGCGGTGGGCGGCAGCATCCCCTCCTGCTTCTCCTCCGACGGTGCGGCGGCCTCCTCCTCCACGGCCGGCCACCCCCTCCCCTCCTTCCCCAGCCCGGCAACGACGACTGCCTCCAGTGCTGCGGGGATGAGGTGGTAGCGGTGGTGGCTACGGTGGTGCTGGCGTGCTATGGAGGTGGCGGTGGCTACGACCTGCGTCTGATTTTTTTTATTTTTTTGAAAATTGTTTGTCATGCGCCAGTGTGGTAGCACACGGCCATGTGTTGTTCCTACGCCGTCAACCGCTCACCGTCAGCGCCGCCTGTCGTCGCTCACCGCTAGTACCTTTTTTTGTCGTGCGCCAGTTCCAACGCACAACAAAAAGGTTTGTCGTGTGTGTCATAAAAAGCACATGGCAAAGTCACTTTGCCGTGCAAAACTCTGTCGTGCATCATTTGCCGTGCGCGGTGGTGAAAACCGCACAACAAAATCCTTTGTTGTGCATATATAGGGCTTTGCCGTGCGTTCTTGGCGCACGACAAAGGGGCGTTTCCCCGTAGTCAAACTAACCCATACCTTTAAAACTCGAATAGCTAGCTCATATATACAGGGATAGTGTGTATAGGAGACATCAACCTTAGGTTGGTAGTAATCTTTTTTTTTTGTGTGCAAAATGTTGGTTCACTCATTTCCTAGCTAAGAGCAGCTCCATCGTCGTGTGTTTTTTTGGGGCTGCTACTAGCTGTCAGAGCAAGATTCTCCCACTGCTACACACTGTGCCACACCGGGCCTACGCCAGTAGCCGCGCCGCCACCCGATGGTTTTTTATTAAGCAGGAGTCCACCGCTTAAAGATTATATGATTTTTGGCGAACCATACGCTGGTCCTGCTCTAACCCAATTCGGATCGGAGTTGCAGCTATCTACATACTCTGGAAATGGATGGAACATCGTTCCCTCTGACGTGTCTACTTCTCATTGACCAGGATGGATAGCTGCATGTATATATAGTAGTTCCTATACCTTTCTTAGGCTATTCCCAGTTGCACTTGTATATGAGTTTCATGCACTACTGGAAACCGGGATTTCCCTGAGTGTGCCAATACCGTCAGGGAAATGAAAATTACCGCCAGGGAAATTGAAAAACGTTTTCCCTGTCGGTGCACCGTCAGGGAATAACCGACATGGATATTTATACAGGAAAATTTTTAATTGCCTGTCAGTAATTAATTTCCCTGTCGGTTTACTAATTGTCCTGACGGTTACGCACCGCCAGGGTTTTTGAGTTGTCAGGTTTAGGCATTCTTTTCCCTGACGACAAGAACACACAGGGAAAATGTGACTAACCGCCAGGAAATTAGTTTTCCCTGTCGGTACAGCACCGACAAAAAAATGACTTCAAAATCCTGTCATTCTTACCCTGACAGAGTAATTTCCCCCACCAACATGAAAATTTCTATCAGCTACAAAAAAATATAGCCACAATTGAAATCAATATAATTTTTCTGACATCCATTTAGTGTGGACATTGTTGCTCACACAAATACAATCACTTGAAGTCATTACAAGTCCTCGCAGCACAATACACAAACCACTATCAGTTAACAGGATACCCATATACATGGATCTAACCTCTTACCACTAGACTCACAGCCATCAATCTTCTTCGTTGATTGCAAAATATGGGGGAAATAATTAGTACATGAGCTGACTAATAGCATAGCACAAAGCAATGGTGTAATACTAGATGTGTAAACTGGAAAGAAGAAAAATGCATATATGGGTGTCTAAAAAGCATCTCTTTTTCTTGCTATTTGGCCATCTGGTAGCTCACTCCACCTGAAAGCAACACACATAACATTAGTGAATGGTAGAGCATAAACATCTCATGCTAAAAGGTAGGGAACATTAGCATATATTGAAGATATTTATGCCCCAAGACAACTGCTCTTACTGTTGTAAAATTCAACCTCAAACACACTACCACCAAACTTATTTCAGTTTTAGTTCAACATTGCAATTGAGCAAACAAAAATGATTTCAGAAGTCAGAGTTGAATATGGTAAGATACCTGCAAATAGTAGATGATGGTACTATCATGTTCACAATTGGTTGACTAACTGATGGCCATTGAAGCACTTGCTCTGGGAATTGTCGGAGAAATAATAGTCGGAGATAATAGAAGGGATAATGTTGTGGTACTTGTTCTCATATTTCTTTTTCAAGTATACCCATAAAGTACCTGCAAGTATATTGCAACCACATATAATTCAGATTCATCATATTGTGAAGTGTGAGAAAGGCAATCAATAAATCTCATAGCATTTATTCTTAACAAAAAGACTAACACAACAATCCACTACAATGAATTCATGTCAAACTGTGCTAATGCCGTAGCACAGGCCAAGAAGATTCTTCAGATAAGAAGTAGCTAGCTTGCAGCTTGAAGCAAGCAAATGACCTCTAACTACCATAATTTTCAATTCAGTAATGGGAGGATTAATGCACCTTGTAGTAAGCAACATATAAAGAGAGAACATATCTACTTCCAGACTGCCATAATTTTCAGTTCAGTTGGCACAATGTAAGCCTAGAACAGGCATGGGGATCAGTGTCCTATAGCTTCAGACAAAAAGCTGATGTCCAAATGACAAATGCACGACCATAATAACATGGGGAAATAAAAGCAACCTCTAAGTTTGAAAATCAACTAAAATAGCACTAACTAACAATTTTGTATCCGATTCCAATCCCACTATTCAAGCTAATACAAGCACATGCGTCAGACAAATCCAAGATCTCAGCATATATCAATAAAATAGATGGGAGCAGAGGGGAGAGGGGGAGAGGAAGACGCACACATACCTGACTACCAGCGAGGGTAGGATGGACTACAGGAGGGTGCAGGCAGGAGGACGGAGGAGACGTCGACAGCGTGAATCGACGAAACGGAGGTCAGAGGAGAGAATGGACGGAGGCTGTGGACGTGAAGTAGCAGAAGGGGGTAGGAGCGGCGGCCATGGAGTTAGGGGCCGGCGTGCCCCGGCTGCCGGCGCCTCGCCTCCACGCGTGCATAGTCACGGCCGGCCGCGGTGCTTTGGGCCACTGCCGCCTCGCCTCCCCGCACTCGCAGACGGTGCCAGCCTCCGGTCGCCGCGTCTTCGGGCTGCCGGGTGGCAGGGTGGCCGCGAGCCGCCTGGATGGCGGCAGCGGAGGCTCGCTCGCGGGCGCAGGCCTCTGCCCCAGTGGCGTGCGGCGCCGTGCGGATCTTCGGAGGGGAGGGAGAGAGATAACCGGGTGAGGGTGAGGAGGGTGAGGGAGTGAGTGGCGGCTTGAGGGAGAGAGGAGGGGTTAGGGTTTCACAGGTGTTGGTCCTTTTATTCATATCGTTTTCAATCTGAACGGTTGAATCGGTGATGGACGGCTGAAAATAATTGGGTCGTTTGGGCTGAAATGGGCCATGTTCATTCCTTATGCAGTTAATGTGTTTTCTTTTTCTTTTTCTTTTTATTTTACCATTGTTAAGCAACACATGAATATAATTATCTCATATACACCAATATATTTTATATATACAATATACTACATATGAGTTATCTTGTATAAGTTTCAATAATTTTATAACCAATTTACTATTTTCAACACTTTAAATGCATTTTTGTAGGTTTATTTAAAGAAATTGAAATTTGAACTACATGTATGTCAAATAATATATTAAAAATATAAAAAAAATTCAAGTAGCTATGTTCTATTATACCTCATATATTGAAAATATCTGAAAAGTTCACATGTTTGCTAGGGATAACTTAAACTTCTACTTGCAACCTTATTACAAAATAACAATACTATCTAAAACTTAACCAAAAATTCTCAAAATTGCCATACAATCATTTTGTTGATGTATAAGGCTGGCATAAAATTTTCATTAAATTTTACAAGAATTGATGTATACATGGTTCACAAAATGGATAGCTCTCTCACATAGTTTCATAGAACTCAAGCCTAACATTGAAGTTGTCATACCCTACATTCTATTTTTACTCATATGTACTTCAATTTTGGACGTAACTTTATGTTGATCATAACATTAGCAATTATAAAGTTTTATTAACAATTGTTATGAAAAAACATGTATTTCTATTATCCCCTTAAATGTAAGAAAACAATCTATATAGAAAAAAGATTCAAGAAATAATAATTAACATACAAACATGTTATTAAATTAAAAAAATGTGTTTTTATAAAATTTTGAAAAAAAGAATCATCAAATTTGGAGTTCATATGAGGTAGGAAAACCAATTACAAATTTTAATTCTGGATTTAAAAGAGAAAGATGAATGGTTGATGTGTTCTTCCTCCCAATTTAGATCAATTTCCCTGTGGGTAACATGAATTTCCCTATGTGTTGTACCAAACCCACAACGAAATGAGGCATTTCCCTGTGTGCCATGTCAATTTCCCTGTGTGTTTTATTCAACCCACAAAGAAATGAAGAGTTTTCCTGTGTGTCATGCCAATTTCCCTGTGTGTTTAATCTAACTCACAAAGAAATGAGGAATTTCCCTGTGTGTTTTAGTATTTCCTTGTGTGTTATTTAGAAACCGACAGAGAAAGGCGAATTTCCCTGTGTGCGCACGAAAAAACCGTCAAGGAAATTCGGGACACACAGGGAAATTCCGGTTTCCAGTAGTGATGCATATTGAATATATAGTGACACAATGTGACGATGTGGCATATTGTATATGGAACTCTCCATTAGGATTAGTTTCAATGAAAACACTACCAGTCACTTAGGACATGTTTGGTTCCCATAAGACACACCTGACTTAAAGTGCAAAAAGTGTAAATAAGTTACTTGTGTGAACCAAACAACCCTGACTTATTTTTTATCCCTGACTTATAAGTCCCATAAGTTGCTCTACTCCTACTTAAAGTTGCATAAGTTACTTTTTTCCCTTTCTACCTCGGGTGGAGTCAACTAACTTATAAGTCACTGCAACTTAACAAAATTGACTGACTTATAAGTCAGGTGACTAATGGAAATCAAACAAAACGTTAAAATTGTAGTGTACTCCCTCCGTCCCGCAAAGACTGTTCATATAACTTTCAAAATTTGTCCCACAAAGAGTGTTCTTTTAGCTCATATTAAATGCTCTTCTCATTAAACTAACACCAAGTACCAAGAAAATATTGCATTAAGAAACACATAGAGCCAATAAAATGTTTATTTGATGTCTCTTTTCAAGTTCCAATGCATAATTAATTAAGGGTAACAAGGTCATTTGTCACAACTACTAGTATGTTTTAAATTTTCTAAACGAACGGTCTTTGTGGGACGGAGGGAGTAAGCGGCTGTTTGGGCCTCACTGTCGTGCATCCACCCTCGATCCATCTGGCAGCCGTACCACACGCTTTTTCTCCTACTCGTGTGCACTTTTTCAACAGGCAATCAAGCTGCTGTCCCTGTTAGTTCTTGAATTTCCAGGTTTCGGGGAGGGGATGGTTTGCTTCGCAAGTGGATGGATGCATATGCTTATCCACGGAGCCAGCAATTAAGCCTGAATTCCTTTATCAAAAAAAAAAAAAGCCTGAATTGGTGTGCGTGGACTATATGATCGATGGGGATGGCAAATTGCTGGAACCAAAGCGTTAAGTTTCCTCGCACTGCTCAACCGTCTTGGAAGTAACTAGTTAGCAGGTTCGAATGATAAAATGCTTCCACACGATTGACGACGGCTTGAGGCGTTTGATCGCGAGAGTACACCGAGCATGGAGCTGCTTGCGCACGTTCAAACGCCGACAGGGATTTTTTTTTTCTGTAATTAAAACGCCGCTGGGAAGAAGCGCTTCTCTCGATTAAAAAACTGCATTTTCTAATGACTGACGTTCGATATTCCTTTTCTAAAATAATAATAATAATAATATAAAAAAACATTTCCCCGAGAAGTAGATTTGATCTAATTTCTGCGTTTTAGTACAAATGGAAGCGGTGGGAAGAACACCGTTTGGATGCTAATTTCAGCTTATTTTGATCATAAGCAGAGATTTGAGCTATATTCCAAACAGGTTCAAATGCACGAACCGAGAAGACTGACTGTTCCTATCCTAGATTTCTACTTATTCTTAGTACGTCCTGGTTCTCGATCCACACTGAACTCATGATTACGGAAGTAAGCAATGACAGTAATGGGTATTTTACCTTTATTAATTCATTTCTCTATTTCATTTCACTTGCCTCCAACTCCAAGTTTGTACTATTAGTTTATGTAAATGAGTTTTAAGTCGGCGAGATTCAATCCGAGAAAGCAGAACATGCATTATTATTTCTGCTCATTGTCGTCGTCATTACCGGTTGACTCCTTCTCAAGCTCTTGATCTACGGCCGATATGCCATCAATGGTCCATGGAGTGGGATCACAGCCGTTGCACACTTGCACTTGCATCCTGCGGCGCAAGAGGTCTTGCCTAGACCTGTTGTCTGTTGCTTCATCAACCAACCAACCAACATTGTCTCTTATCCCTAGTCAAAGAAAACTGAAGAAAGAGACCGCGGAGATAGCTGCCTTTCCTAGACTACTAGTATAGATGCATGCAAGGGAGCCAGTTGTGAGCTATATACCGGCACATCGCAGCTTGAATTCCTGAATGGGACGACAAATTGACTAGGTCAATCTTGGAAGCTTAAAATACATTTAGTTTTTTCGCGCGCACATAAACTTCTGAATCAAGAGGCTATAGATTCAAGCCATGTAAAAGCACCCGAATACAAACACAAACTTGAATTTGTGCATGGAACATCTCCCTCAATAGCCAGTGGACTTGTTGTCCCCTGTTGTGAGATTTTTTTTAATGTTAACCTTTTGAGGTTTGTTCCGGTACTTGGGTAGTACCGGGTAGTACCAGGTGGTACCTTGTACTAATATTTTTTCACCAACTAATTTAATTAGGTAGTACCATATAGTACCTAGTACCGGGTCCATCAAAATGGTACTACCGGGTACTACCCCATTGGTACTACCTAAGAGCAACTCCAACAGTTTGGCAAATCAGGTTGGCATCTTTAATTTTTGGTAAAAACGTTGAAAATACTCCTCCAACAGTTTGGCAAATCAGGTTGGCATCTTTGTCAACTTGACAAAAACTAGCCTCCAGCGCGTATATATGTGCGCGCGGCGACAACTTGGCATCGGCGTTTCTTCCGTGGGTGGAGAGAGGTGGGAGGATAAAAAAATAAATAAATGATACAAAAGGGTTTCTGATTGAAGTTTTCAAGAGATGGAAGGGCATAACATAATTTTATTTCTCTTTCAGGGTTCTTGATGTAAGTTAGATCTTGATTTGGCAAGTGAGTTATGCCAAACTATTGGAGATGAACTCTTTTTTTACTTGACATGTCTTTTTAGAAGTTGGCAAAACACAAGATTTGCCAAGTAAAATTTGGCAAACTCTTGGAGATGCTCTAATACTACCTAGTACTACCACCGTTAGATTTCACCGGATAGATGACTCATATTAATTACAAGCACCCTAAAATTTTCCTAACCTTTTTTGATTACATATTTTAAAAATAGCCCATTGAGATGTTTATTTGCATATGGTGACCCTTTAGTCATGCCAGTGCGCATGATGTGATAAAAATCACGTTGTCACGCCGGTGCACGTGACGGGACATCATGATCTTATTTCGCTATGCCCACTGGCGCGACAAAAAAGTCACGACATGCAAATAAACATCTTGGCAGGGCATTTTTTAAATATTAATTAAAAAGGGTTAAATATACATAAAATCCCCTATTTTGATTGACCAGCTAGCGACGATAAGCTTCTTAAACTATCCCCGTCCAATCACGTGACCCTGAGTGGCGTGAACTCTTCAGATGATCACCTCATCTCTCCCCAATTATTGAACAAAAACGAATGCTTGTGCTCCAATCGAATGACAAATAATCCATCCCGGTCCCTCCAACTGTACTCTCATCCTCGCCTTTGATCATACGCTACTGGCTCATTGTTCATAGTGTGAACATGGCACATCATCTTCTCCATGACTAATGAACCTTTTGCAAATATGGTGATTGAGAGGAGAACACGCATCGACATTTTAAGGAATCTAAATAGTGTCGTTTACAGTCCTCCTAATGTTAACTTGACATGCAGCATGGCAGTGACGGCGACGAGGGTCATTTGATAGGTAGGGTTATTGCTTGTGTAGTGTGTGGCGGTTTGGGTGGCTGAAGCTGCAAGCTTTGGCGGTTTGGCTTGGAATAGGTGGCTGGTTTGCAGTGATGTGTTAATACGTACTAGATGTTTCATGCATCGTTGATACATGTTGATTGTGCTAGTAAGATATTATATATAAAATTCCTCAGATAAATAATATGCTATATATTTACTTAATCTAAGTAGGTTTAAAGTCCGTTAAAAGGGGAGAGAAACCTTCGAGCCGTGTCCTAACACTGCAGCACTCTCAACAAAGCAATTCCAGTTGAAATGCCATTTAATTACTAAAGTAAATATCCCTCTATGCACTTTTTAAATGAACAAGCCGGGGGGTGTCGTGTCCAGGTTCTTCAGTAGGTTTCTGGTGGGAACATCTCAGTCTCAGCTAGTGGACGTGTCATCTATATGAATGGTCTGATTTCTTAGACCCGTCCTATTGTAAAATATAGCACACAAAGCATAACTTTGCGTCACTTTATGTACCATTCTTTTTGCACAGTGATAATTATTGATAAAATCTTCTTCATTAACCTCTCCACCACCTTTTGTCGATAGACAACCTCATCTATCTCCCACGATATTTCACAAAAGGTAAATCTCCCTTCTCTCTCAGCGCAAGTGTCCACTTTAGTTACAAATGGTGTGGACATGTTGTGATATTCTCCATTGCTTAAAAAACCTTTTGCAACTATATATGTGAATAATAAGTGCGAACGCGAACGGAGTGTGGTGGGTAATGCTCTAAGGGTGGAGCTGAATTCTACATGTATGTTATGTTTGTGTTGGTATTGGAGGGGGAGGGTGGGGGACAACGACATAGGCATGGGAAGACCATACAAGCTAGCCGGGGTTGCGGATGAGGTCTGGGAGGTTTCTATGCTTTTGTTGTGCTAGCTATAGGTCCTATTATAGATGCTAACATATATTGAAAAACTCCGCATGAGGTTTAGTTGTTCTATATTTTTTTCCATCAATGATTTTTTTTACAGATTTAGTCTGAATCATGTGTCAGATCAAAATGAGCCGCAAGTTGATACAACAAATTTGATTGGGTCAGCTTGCTGTGCAAGGAAAACTGGGGCTGAAAAGAAGTTTTAGGTAGCTGTTGCGCTACAGGCTTTGCTAGTTAAGAATTGGATTTGGAACCACAAGCTATGTGCATGATATTTTGGATGACTTAAGTTGGCCGGTATGTATCATGCATTAATTGTAAATTTCCAAATAATGCAGAGTTGCAGACATAGTGCAAAGTGTCGGAAAATATCAGATCAACTATAGAATTAGGTTTGGTTGTTGGCATTAACATATGGAAGCTGCTAGAACATAGAGACATGACCCTTAGGGATCAGTAGTAGCCTCAATCAAGAATTAAAAAAAAGGATCTAGACTTGAGCAGAGGTCAAGTCAGGCAACCCTCCATTCAACTGAAATGGACTTGTTTTCTATTGAAAAGTGGAGTTTATTTTGTTTTTTTATCTCCCCTAGACCTGATAATTAAATTAACAGAGATATCTATATATGTAAAATTTTAAAAGTTGGCATTTTAAATCAGTATGTCAAGGTCATCAACGGGCGGGGATCAAGGCATAATTTGTCAATCATGAGAATGTTGAAAACTAGTGTAAGGAATCGGGTGCTCGTAACCTAAGAGGGAGAGGGGGTGAATTAGACAACTTAAAACCTTAAGTCTAGGGTTATCACATTTTGCTCAAAACATAAACTAGAACATACTACCTAGATGTGCAACTACGGTTGTTCTAGTGTAAAACTCCTATCCCAAAACAAGTTTTGCAACCTATAGCCAATCCTAGCAAGATACTACTCTAGGAAAGTAAAGGTAAGCAAGGATTGCAAAAATGTAATGCGGAAACGTAAAAGGGATGAGAGGAAGCAAACTCTTGACACGTGATTTATTCCGTGGTCTCGGTAGGTACTAAGACACGCCTAGTCCACGTTGTTGAAGCACTCCACACAAGAGTATTGCTTTCTAGTGACCAAGTCTCTCTCAAGAGCACCACTTGACTAGCCACAAAGGCACTCGCCAAGCTCCCTTGGTCACCTTGATGCCGCCTTCACTAAGGAGCTTCTCCACCAAGGGAAGGGGGTCTCCACGTCCCCCGCACAAAGTGTCCTCGCCGCTCCACACCAAGCCGGAGGGTCGAAGACGTTTACCGGAGAGCCACCTAGGCTCCAAGGCTTCCGGCGCACCTTGTACAGCTTGATCCACTCAAGAATCACCTCACAAGGTAGGCACTAAGCTAACCTAGCACTAAGCACACACATCAAGCATGTGCAAAGCCTTTGGATGTTCACTTAAGCACTAGCATGGCATGGATATGATCTCCTATGTGTCTTGGACTCCTCTGCACTTCCACATACACCAACATTCTCAAATGGTGGGGTGGAAGGTGTATAAATAGGTCAAGGCACCAAACTAGCCGTTGGGCCAAAGTTGCAGAAAGTAGTACCATCAGATGATCCGACGCTATGCTTTTTCCAGGCGTCGGTTCATCCGGTGCTACTAGACGTTGCCTTCCACCGCACATGACTGTTGACACAAATCATCCGATGCTTCAACCGACGCACCGTCGGTTCATCCGGTGTTGAAGGGTTCTTCGCCAAAACCTTACTATTAGCTTCTTCGTAGTCATCGGATGAACCGTTGCTTGTACCCTTGTGACCATCAGTTCATCCGGTGCTTAAGGCCTCTCAACTGGCTGCTCTCTGTTAGCTGTTTTCACACTGTCGGATGAACCGCTGCTGACCCATCGGTTCATCCGGTGCTACTGATTACTGCAGGCTGGCCCTTTCTTCTTCTCTTCAATTCATCCGACGAATGTAGAATTCAGACCGTCGCTTCATCCGACGCTCTTCAATTTAACTCAAGTCTTCACGTAGTGTACCATTTCATCCGTTGCTTGCACCAACGCTGTCTTCTAATGTACCATCGATTCATCCGATGGTGTCATTTCTCTTCTTCTTCTTCCTCGGTTTAGACCCTCAAAATATAGTTCTCTTCTTCTTCTTCTTCTTCTTCTTCTTCTTCTTCTTCTTCTCATTTTGGCATGTGGTATTTTTGCATACTTGGGACCCAGAAATGTCTACAAAGACATGCTCAACAATATAGTTAGTCCCATTGATCATGTTGTCATTAATCACCAAAATCAAACTTGAACAAATGGCATATGAGGCCATGTTCGCTACAATCTCCCCATTTTTGGTGATTTATGACAACACAATCAAAGCAAGCATAAATGTGCAAAAATTGACAAAATTGAACCACTTACACTTGCTTGGATGCTTACCATCATCCAACTCCCCCTAGATGTGTTCTCCCTCTTCCATGATCTTCTCTTCCTATGTTCACACATAGCTTGCTTCTTCCCCTTTGGAAACACATAGCTTGCTTTGGCTCCAAATTATCCCCTTTTGGAATAAAATCTCCAAAAAGTGTCCAAAACAAAAGAGTCTCCAAAGGAAATTTAGCAAGTCCTAGCAATCATAGCTCAGAGAGAAATGTTAAATGCAAGGGAGGAAGTCACATGAACTACGATCCATATGTATGATATCAATGAAGATACCACATGCGCGAATAACTAAGGTGGATCACAAGCTCATGAGATTAGCATGATACAAACTAAGCTCCCTCTAAGTGTATGTACAAAATGATAGTGTGAAAATCAAGTGCACAACTACAAATACTTGTAAGATAAGGAAGCTTAGAGCATATCATGCAAGGAGGTAGCTTAAAAGGTAAGAGATAAGACAAGAGAGTTCTTGTAACATTACCACTTGTAGATTTTGAGCATTGCATACCTCTGAGGGTTTTTCCTCTCTACCTTGTTGGCACCATGTTGAGATGAGCCGCTTGAAAATGATATCACTTGGAGATGACATCACTTTGAAAGAAGCTTGCAAACAAGAAACTTGGGGCACCACAAGGATTAGGAATGTATGAGTTCATTGCCTTTGAACTTATATAGAGACATAAGCTCGCAACGACATGACCCAATAACATGAAGCTCATGTTGCTATATTCACTCTCTTAGAGATGTTAGATCACATTTAGAGTGAAATAGTATTCTCTTAGAATGAAATACCGCACCGGAACGCGTCACCTAGGGACTACACAAGATAAGCTTGAAACAACATTAGTCCCACAAACAAACCATAGGATGAGCTCCCCCTAAATGTGTGCATTTAGTGTTTGAATCACCAACCAAATGTATGCACCTTGTTTATGACAACAAAAGGGAAGCTAACAATATAGCTTGCTCATGATGCAAGAGATATATATGAAAACATGCATCATGAAAGAAACAAGTGTAGCTTTCCTACACTAATTAAACCATGTAGATTGCTCATGGGTTAGCACATGACACAAGCAACCTACCATATGTAAACAACTAGGCATCGCAACAAATACAACCTAAACAAGGTAATGGAGCTACAATGATACATGATATGAGTTCTAGTTTCCATTACCTTAACCGGGGAACGTGGGCAACACATTTCCAATCTTACAAGCTTGGCTTCTTGACTTGAATCTTCATCTTCTTTGTGCCAAGCCTCCCAAGTCACCGAACTCTTGGCCTTCACGTGGCCTTAGGAACCCAAACCATTTGAGGCCTCTTCATGTTGGTGATGACTTCCTTAGCCACCCGAATGGGTTGGTTCCAACCCCACTCCTTCATCTTCCCAACCTTGTGTGCAACCACCTTGCCATTAGCCTTCTTCTTGATGACATAGGAGTTGCTCTTGATCTTGTTCTTGCGGTTGGGCTTGGTGTAGATGAGAGAGCTCTTGATGGTGGTGTTCATCTTCTTCTTCTCACCCTTGTCCATCTTCTTGACGAATTGAGGGCATTTGTAGAACTTATGCCCTTCTTCATGACACTTGTAGCAAGTCACAATTGATCCCTTCTCAAGCTTCTTCACCATGTCATCACAGTTATCTTGAGAAGGTTTGACGTTGCCCTTCATATCTTGAGAGGCTTCTACTTGCTTCTCATTGTTCTTGCCCTTGCCCATCAAGCTAACCAACCTCTCTCAGAGCCATTTTACTTCTTGCTTGAGCTCATCATTCTTCATGCTTATGAGACAATCACATTTTTCTATGACAACATTCTCATTGCAAGATGGTGAGCAAGATTCATCAATTAAATCAATGCAAGAAGTTGAAGCATCTACCTTGGATATAGGAATTGTGCAAGAGATAGATGATTCATGGAGCTTAAAGGAATCACTAGTTTTAATTTCAATGTTCTTTAGCTCTTCATGCTCCTTGATAAGCAATTTGAATTTGCACAACAAATGTTCATAATTTGTAGTAAGGGTAGCACTAAGATTATTAAGAGCATTAAGTTCTTTTATTTCATTAGCTTGTTTTTCAAGGATTCCTTTTTGCTCATTGACTAGCTCAACAAGATCATCAATTGAGGTGGCATCGGATTCATCAACACTTACATCGCTTTCCATACCTTGGGCCATAAGGCACATGTGTGATGATGATAGGGGACCTTGCATGAAGCGGGTGGTGAAGTTCTTGCTTGATTCATCGCTTGAGCTACAAGAACTTGATTCTCCACCACTTGTCCACTCACTGATGGCGGTGAATGCTTCTTGCTTCGGCTTCCACTCCTTGACCACCTTCTTCTTGCGCTTGATCTTGGTGAACTTGATGTGTTTATGATGACGACCTTCTCTCAAGTGGACGTTGTAGCCGTACATATTGATTTTCTTCACATACTTGAAGATCTTCCTCACGTACATGCCAACCATTGACTCGACCTCTTCATCACTTGAGGATCCTTCTTGTCATCACCATCATCATCACTTGAGGATCCTTCTTGTCATCACCATCATCATCACTTGAGCTTTCATGAATTGACATCCTTCTCATCTTCTTCTCTTGTCGGCTTGAGAGAGCATGGCTTGCGGTTGGAGAAGATGGTTCTTGGGGTGTTGGCTTGAGCTCAACTTTTGGTTCTTCCTTTGTCTTGAGCCCATCCTTGGAAGCTATCTTGGACTTGGGCATGATTTGTAATTCATGTGCCATGATCTTGCTCAAGATTTGAGATGGCTTCAACTCTTCAAGCTTCTTCTCATAGATGGTAGCTTTCACCAAGTCATACTCGGGCTTCTAGAGACTTTGAAGGATCTTGCGGTTCATGTTCAAGTCCGTGATGTCCTTCACACCTAAAGCATTAATTGACAAGAAAATTTAGGCGTGAGTACATAGATTCAGCTTTTTCATTCTCAAGTTGCTTAAAGCTATTTAATTCCTCAAGTAGACAACCATAGTGTTCATTAGCTACTTCTTTTGAACCCTCATTTTGTTTCTTGATGGTATTCCATAGCACATGAGCATTTCACTAGTAAAAACTCTATTGAAAACGCCTACATCTAGAGAGGATAAAATGATACTCTTTGCAATCACATCAAATTGCTTCTCCTTTCTAGTACCATTTCTCATGCCCTCATTAGTGACCCTCCAAACATCAAGATCCTTACCTTGTAAATAAGATTCCATGAGGACCTTCCAACGAGGATAACCCGTGCCATCGAAATGTGGAGCCAAACCTAAGGTATCCACCCCTTTCATCCTCTAAAGAGCAACTCACTAGGCGGTGAAGCCTAACCGATCAAATGAGCTAATTTTCACAAATTGCCAATCGAATTGGCGTATCCTTGTGAAGGAAGTGAGTCCCAGCTCTGATACCACTTGTAAGGAATCGGGTGCTCGTAGCCTCAGAGGGGGAGGGGGTGAATTAGGCAATTTAAAACCTTAAGCCTAGGGTTATCACGATTTGCTCAAAACATAAACTAGAACATGCTACCTAGACGTGCAACTACGATTGTTCTAGTGTAAAACTCCCATCCCAAAACAAGTTTTGCAACCTATAGCCAATCCTAGCAAGATACTACTCTAGGAAAGTAAAGGCAAGCAAGGATTGCAAGAATGTAATGCAGAAACGTAAAGGGGATGAGAGGAAGCAAACTCTTGACACACGATTTATCCCGTGGTATTGGTAGGCACTAAGCCACCCCTAGTCCACATTGTTGAAGCACTCCACACAAGAGTATTACTTCCCGGTCACCAAGTCTCTCCCAAGAGCACCACTTGACTAGCCACAAAGGCTCGCCACAAAGGTACTCGCCAAGCTCCCTTGGTCACCTTGATGCCGCCTCCACTAAGGAGCTTCTCCACCAAGGGAAGGGGGTCTCCACGTCGCCCGCACAAAGTGTCCTCGCCGTTCCACACCAAGCCAGAGGGTCGAAGACGTTTACCAGAGAGCCACCTAGGCTCCAAGGCTTCCGACGCACCTTGTACAGCTTGATCCTATCAAGAATCACCTCACAAGGTAGGCACACCTTGCATAACTCAGCTCTAAGCTAACCTAGCACTAAGCACACACATCAAGCATGTGCAAAGCCTTTGGATGTTCACTTAAGAACTAGCATGGCATGGATATGATCTACTATGTGTCTTGGATTCCTCTGCACTTCCACATACACCAACATTCTCAAATGGTGGGGTGGAAGTGGTATAAATAGGCCAAGGCACCAAACTAACTGTTGGGCCAAAGCTGCAGAAAGTAGTACCATCGGATGATCCGACGCTATGCTTTTTCCGGGCGTTGGTTCATTCGGTGCTATTAGTCGCTGCCTTCCACCGCACATGACCATTGACACAAATCATCCGACGCTTCGACTAATGCACCGTCGGTTCATCCGGTGCTGAAGGATTCTTCACCAAAACCTTACTGTTAGCTTCTTCGTAGCCATCGGATGAACTGTTGCTTGTACCCTTGTGACCATTGGTTCATCCGATCCTTAAGGCCTCACAACTGGCTGCTCTCTGTTAGCTGTTTTCACACCGTCGGATGAACCGCTGCTGACCCATCGGTTTATCCGGTGCTTGTAAGTGCAATGAAGCCCTAAGTGGGTTTTGGTGATGTTGACCACCCAATTAAAGGTCTAATGAGCTTCTAAGTGTCTGTTTCAGGATAATGATTTGTATAAGGCACAAAGGAACAAAAGGTGACCCCTAATTCAAAAAGGAAGGCTTGCCCTTGTCCAAGGATGCTAGTTTAATTTATTTTCATTTGGAAATTGAGTATAGGGCAAGCCGTACTATCAAGAGGGATACTAATAGTGGCTTTGGGGTAGAACCAAGTGCATAAAGTTCTTAACAAACCAACAAAACATCCCAGCCACAAATGTCCTATCAGTTGCAGCCCTGTTTTCTGTGTTCCCGGAACCTCCACACTTTTCCTGGAAGTTCCGGATTGCACTCTGTTTGCTAGCTGAAGACTCCCAGACCTCGGAAGTTCCAATATTTTTCTGGAGGTTCCGGGTTTTCGAAAAGAGCCATTGCAGATCTAGATCTGAGGGTATTTATACCCCTTTGACCCCCAACGGTCCTCTTCTTCTTCCCTGCGCCGAAACAATAGCATTTTCCTCTTTCTCACTCATAGCATTCACTCCCACCTACTTGAATCCAAAATCCATACTTAGCATTCAAGTCTTGGGTGATTCCTTGTGAGAAGAAGCAAATCCTTTCACTCTCTTGAAGTTCTAGTGCACTTGGAGAAACCCTATCTTGCTTGGTGGATCTATTACTCTTGGAGTTTTATTCCTAGACGGCTATAGGTTACTTGGGAGCTTCCTAGCTTTGTGTGGCTGCCCCAAGTTGTTTGTATTACCCTTTGTGACTAGTGCAGCACTCCACCTATTATCTTGGTGATAGGTGTGAGAGAGGAGTGGATCTAGAGAGATCCCCAAGCCTTTGTGGCTTACCTCAACAATGTGGATGTAGGCCAACCTTTGTGGTGAGCTGAACCACGGGATAAATCGGTGTCTCTTGTGCTTTACATCCTTTACTTATATTGTTTGCTTGTTCTTGTTTTCTCTCAACTAGATCTATTAGGGTTTGCTCTAGATCTATAAGTTCTCCTTGCTCTAAGGTTGTTTAGTAGCTTGTGCCTCAAATTCATAGCTTCAATTATCTGTCTCTTGCTTGTGAAATCAGCTCTTAGCTATCTAACTCGTGCAGGTTTGAAAAATCAGAAGCTCCAAGAAAATTCACTGCCTGTGCATTTTCCCGGAGGTTACAGATTTTTCCTGGAGGTTCCGGACACTGACAGAAATTTGGCAGAAAAGTTTGAATTTGTTTTGTAGGCCTATTCACCCCGCCTCTAGGCCACTTGCATTGATACTTTCAATTGATATCAGAGCTTGGATCCTCAGTTTGCACTTAACCGTGTGAGGAAATGGCAAGTGGAGATGAAACACCCGAAGGAGACAAAGAAGAAGTTGGTGAACCAACCAACAAGGAAGCAGCTGAAGCAGCTAAAGCTTCGGGAGTAGATGGTGATTCATCCTCTGCTCATGAGAAGCTTGAAAAGCTCAAGAAAGCAATGAAAGAAGACAGCAAGAAAAAAAAGAAAAGAAGAAAGAAAAGGAAGAAAAGAAGAAAGAGAAGAAGAAGAAGAAGCAGGAAGCAAAGAAGAAGAAAGAACCTTCACCTCCACCTTCATCTTCATCTTCTTCGGTGCCTTCATCCTCATCAAGTTAGAAAGGAGATGATGATGATGATGAGTACTATGGTGCAAGGATGCCCAAGAGAACGCTCAAGCCCAAGTCCAAGTCGAAGAAGAGCTATGGAAGCGTATCCTTTAACTATGATTGCTTAACCACTTCCAAAGATAACATGTCTATTCCCGTTGGTAAATTGCCTCAATTTGATAGCACTAACTTTGCCAATTGGAAGCATCTAATGAAAGCCTACCTTACGGGCTTGCACTTGGATTTGTGGAATATTGTGTGTGTAATTTTTGAAGACCCCGAAGATGAAGAAAAGCTTACACCACAAAATTGCCGCAACATAAGAAGAAATGCCCAAGCCACCATCATTCTCCTTAGTGCTTTGAATGGACAAGAGTACAATAGAGTGAATGACTTAGAGATTGCCAAGGAAATTTGGGACACTCTCCATATTGCACATGAAGAGGTTGACAGTGTTTTCAAATTGTCCGGTTTATCACGATAAATCGCGATAAATCGTCCTTATCGCTCAGTGCATACCGATAAGGGCCAGCGACTCGAGTTGAGCGATAAGAAATCAAATCGTCCGATTTATCGTCCACTTATCGCGATAAGTCGTTCGATATGACTGGGGACGATAAGTTTTGAGAGACTTTAAATGTGTTGTACTGCTAATTGCTTGTACTGTTGGTTAGCTGGGCCCCAGTTTTTTATGTATTAGACATTTAGACTTCATGTTGTCATCATTTGAGACCTCGTTTAATTATGTGATTGCTTCCTGCTATGGTTGGCTAGTTGCTCAGCCTTCTTTTCCTCTATTGTTGCTTCCTATTATACTTTCTTGTTTATGTTTGTTCAAAATTATGTTGATCATATACTATATGGTATGTATATTGGTCCTATACTCCATAGGACGATTATACTACAGATAAGGTCGATTAGCTTCGATTAATCGAGCTTATCGACGACGTATCACGATTTATCGTCTTATCAGTACCCTTATGATAAGGTTCGATTTTACGATTTGAAAACATTGGGGTTGACAAAGTGAAGAAATCAAAGATAAGCATTATGATGTCCGAGCTTAATAGATTCTCTATATTGGAGGGTGAAGGACCCCAAGATATGTTTGATAGATTGATGGTCATTGTTGGCAAGATTAGAGGCTTGGGTGGTGATGAATTCGATGACCATTATATTGTGAAGGTGATGTTTGAGGCTTTTGATCTAAGAAATCCTACTCTAGTCACCTTGATTAGAGAGAAGAAAAGATTTGAGAAGTTTTCTCCAAATGATGTCATTGGAAGAATTCTTACACATGAGCTCATGGACATAGAGATACAACATAGAAAGAAGATTGGAGAGCTAGAGTCCAAGATGAACAACATGAAAGTCAAAGATGTAGCTCTCCAAGCTAACAAGTGAAGCAAGCCCTCTATTTCATCTAGGCCGTCCAAGTCAAAGTCAAAGAAAATTGAAGTAGAGAGCTCATCAAGTGACTCAAGTGAAGATGAAGATGAAAGTCCTCAAGTTGAGATTGGTGACATAGCCTTATTCATGAGAAGATACAAGAAGGGCTTGAAGAAGCAAGGCTACAAGTTCTCGAAAAGAAAATATCCCAATCACAAGAAGAGGACTTGCTACAATTGTGGAAGCACGGAGCACTTCATTGCGGATTGCCCCAATGAGAAGAAAGATGGCAAATATGACAAGAGCAAGGACAAATACAAGAAATATCAAAAGCCATATCACAAGAAGAAGAACTATGGTGGAGAAGCCCATATCGGACATGAATGGACCTCCGATGATGAGAGCTCTAGTGATGAAGAGGAGAAGAAGAAGGTTGCTACCGTGGCCATCAAGAATCCTTCCTCTACATCAAGGCTCTTCAACAACTTGAGTGACAATGAAGAAAGCACCACCATTCATTGTCTCATGGCTAAGGGAGATAAGGTAGAATCCTCCTCTAAACCCTCTCCTCCACCTAGTGATAGCTCGGACATAGACTCTAGTGATGAAGAAATAGAAGAGCTAGTTGGTAAAATTGACAAACAATCTAAAGACTTCATGGCTAAGTTAGTGGTTGAACTAGAAAAACACCAATGTCTTCTTGCTTCGGAGAGGAATGAGGTTGAGGCCCTAAGATTGGAAGTTGATCATAACTTGGCTATCATCACTACTCTTAGGGAAGAACTTGCTGCCTCTCAAGCTCAATGTAATTCTTTTAAAACAAGGAATGAAGAGCTTGAGGAGCAATATAGTCTCCTTTAGAGTAGTACCTCACACCCCTCCAAAGCAAAGGGTGAGTCTAGTTCTTCTACTAGCAAGGGCTGTGATAAATGTCTTAACATTGATGTTGAATCTTATGCTACTAACCTTGCCAATATGGATGCAATGAAGAAAGAAATTGCTAGGCTCAACACAATCATAGCCAATGGGTGCATGAAGGATGAGAGCAAGAGGAAAATTGATATCAAATATGAGAAGATGCTTTACAAGAATTGAAGGCATGGATTTGGGTATACTGAGAACAACAAGACCTCTGAAAGGAAGATCATCAAGGGCAAGGAATGCCTCAACTTCAACAGCAAAGGCTTTCTGTTCACCCAGAGTCTGGAGGTTCCGGTGTCTAAGCCCATTGGTTCCGGAGTCTAGAAGGCCAAAATTGCACAGAATGCATTTCTTAGAGGTTCCGAGAAAAACCTCAGAGGTTCCAAGGTCTGCAAGGACAGAAGCAAGAACAAGGCCAAGTCTCGGCCCAAGCATGTTCCCAAAGCATCTAACACTCTCTTGCAGGTCAAGAACAATCCCATTCTGCCCATAAGGAACAAGTTTGCACACAAGACCAAGGCTCATGCATCCATTGATAATCAACCTAGCTATGTGTTCAGACGCAACAACCTTGGTAAAGTTGTTGCCCCGTATGTTGGAAATGAGTCCAACATATATGTGAAAAGATCACTATGGGTTCCTAAGATTTTGGTTGCTAACGTGGAAGGCCCCAAGTCAAATTGGGGACCTAAAAGAAGGAACTAAACTATTTTGTAGGCATACTCCTCCGGTGGATCAAGTTGGGTGCTTGATAGCGGATGTACACATCATATGACCGGAGAAAGGAGTATGTTCTCCACCTATCTCCACCTAGAAGGACCAAGAGAAAGAATTGCTTATGGTGGTGATGCTAGTGGAGAAGTTATTAGAGTTGGTGATATCCCTATCTCTTCTAAATATTCAATTACTAATGTGCTTCATGTTGATCCGTTGGGTTACAATCTACTATCCGTTTCACAACTTAGTGAGATTAGATTTGATTGCCACTTTTCAGATAAGGGTATGTCCATCATAAAGAGGGATGACTCCTCTATTGTCCTTACGGGTCGCTTGAAGGGAAGGCTTTACCTAGTTGAACTCAACAAAAGTAAAGTCTCCCCTAAGACTTGTTTGGTGGCAAAATCTAGCATGGGTTGGCTATGGCATCGCCGACTAGCCTATGTTGGCATGAGGAACTTGGCCAAACTCTTGAAAGATGAACACCACCCTGTTCGGCTGGCTGGTGGCTGATGGCTGGCGCTGATTTGTTCTAAGAGAAAAGTACCGCAGGCTGGTAGCTGGTGGTTGATTTGTTCTGAGAGAAAAGTACTGTTGGCTGGTGGCTGATGAGCCAAACGAACAGGGCGCACATCCTTGGACTAACTAATGTTAATTTTGAGAAGGATAGGATATGTCAAGCATACCAAGCCGGGAAACAAGTAGGTGCACCTCACCCACCAAATAGCATCCTCACTACTACAAGCCCGTTGGAGCTCATTCACATGGATCTATTTGGACCGGTGGCCTACATAAGCATTGGTGGTAACAAATATGGCTTGGTTATTGTTGATGATTTTTCTCGCTTCACGTGGGTGTTCTTTGTGTTTGAAAAGAGTGAAGTTGTCGGGGTTTGTTACCGTCGGTAAGTAAATTTATACGAATGCGTGTATGGATCCGCACGGTTGCACAAGAGACACTCGAGATTATACTGGTTCGGGCCTCCGGGGAGTAATACCGTACGTCCAGTCAGAGAGGGGGTGTTCTTTATGCTCAGAGGTTTGTAGTAGGGGTTACAAACAGGTCGGGAGAGGGTTTCGAGCCCAAGTCCCTGGCGTGTGTGCGTGGGGTTCTTGAAGCAGAGTTCTGCGTACACAAGTGCGAATGTGTCTACAGGGGAATATGAGGTGAGATATCGATACTGAGTGCGTGTGGGGTTGGAAACGAACGCCTGTTACAAGTGCTCCCTTCCTTCCCTTTTATAGTCACAAGGCTGAGGTGCATGGGGGTTACACCGAGGGTGGAAACTATGTTATAGTGCAGGGTGTCCTTTCTTCGTGTCGGGCTGTCAGGGCGGTGCGGCGAAGAACTGTTATGGGGTCACAGGTGACGGGGTAGGTCTTCCTGGAGTCGTGCGTCCCAAGTAGCTACATCCAGGGCTTCTCGTACCCTTCTCCGAGTAGTTAGTCGGGTTCAGGGTGTAGGATTCGTATCCTACCCCTGTCAGTAGAGCAGGAGCACATCTTTTCAGGGTACTGTGGAGGTGGAGTGACCTATACCACGGCGTTCGAGGTCTAGGAGGAGGCGAGCACTGTGCCGTTCGTGGCACGATGCTCCCCGTGCCGTCCGTGGTACGATGCACACTATGCCGTTCATGGAACAGCAGACGGATCCTCCCTCTGATACCAGATCGGCCTGGTTAGGGAGGATCAGCGTAGCGGGGCCGACACGTGGCGGTGCGCAGGTTAGTGTGCTCGGATATCACAGAGTATCGACGGGGCCCGTGCACCTGCGGCCTTCGTTGTGAAGTCTTGAGCTGGTCGGAGGCGGAAAACTACTCGTGCGAGCAGGTAGTCTATGCCATGCCTTCCGATGCTTAGGGAATAGCATGTACTGTGCCATTCGTGGCTCAGTACACCCTGCGCCGTTCTTGGTACAGCAGGCACTGTGCCGTTCATGGCAGGGCGGACGGATCCATCCTCTGATGCCGAATCAGCCTGGCCCGGGCGGGCCGTCGCGGAGGAGCGGACGCGTGGTGGCGTGTGGGAGGATGTGCGCGGAGATCCTAGGATCTCAACGGGGTGCCCACACCGCCTTTGCCTTCCATGCGAAGCTTGCACCGGTCGACGTCGGAAACTACTCGTGCGAACGAGTAGTCAGGGGAGGAGACGGAAACTACTTGTGCGAGCGAGTAGTCGGAGGCGGAGGTGAGGACTTGTCGTGCGAACCGCCAAGCGGCAGAGGACTTGTCGAGTGGGCTACCGCGTACTTGGAGGAAGAGGCGTCGGTGTGCGTGGGCTGTCCGGTCCCTGGCCCGCGACAGAAACTGGTCGTACGGACTCCCAGGTACTCGGAGGCTTAATACTCTTTGTATTTGCCGCTAAATATGCTACGTGTTAGTCCGTACTGCGTTTTTTAGAGGTCCTGGTGGGCCCTGGTCCATGGTCTCGTCAGTAGCCCCCGAGCCTAGTGAGGGAGCCAAGGACTCACTCCCAGGTTTAGTTGCCGTGGAGACGAAGAGGTCGGATATGTTTTCTCCGACGGGGACGCGTGAGCGGACCCGCGAGTAGTAGCCCTCGAGCCCACGGACAAGTCGGAGACTTGTGTGTGGGGTTAAGTGTCGAGGAGCTGAATTCGTGGAAGTTACCTTGTCATTGCTCGTTGTGCGCAGTGCGCGTCGTGGAATGAATGGCGGAGATCTTGTGCCGAGTGCGGGATTCGTGGGCCCTGTCACAGGTGACATGGCGGCGCGTTTGTGCGCGATTGGCAGTAGTGGGTTCACCTTTTGAGGAGTGATGCTTCAGCGCGTGGGGAGACGTGACCCGAGGCGGGCCCGGGCATTAACTGCTAGGGGCACGGTCATTTCTCCCTTTTATACCACGGCTGCCGGCTGGGATTTTTCCCTTCTTTCTTGCTCACTCCGTCACCATCGCCTATGCTTTAGCCTTCGCATCCGCTGCGCTCATGCTCCCGCGCCTCCTTCGACTCCGACCGTGAGCTCGCTTCTCGCCACCGCTGCGATGTCGAACTAGGCATCCTCCACCATGACCTGGTCGAAGCTCGACTGTCTCATCGCCGACGGTATGTTGCCGCCACAGACCGTGGTGGAGGAGTGGAAGGTAGTCTCGTTCGTGGCCTTCCACGAGTGCGGCTTCTCCATCCCGACAAGACGATTCATCCACGCCGTCCTCGAGGAGTACGACCTCGAGCTCCACAACCTCAACCCGAACGGCGTGCAGTAGATGGCAGTGTTCGAGGCGCTGTGCAAGGGGTACCTACGATAGGGAGCCCACTGGGACCTGTTCCGGTACTTTTACAAGTTCGTCTGCCTGAAGGACGACCGCAGCGCGGCGGCCATTGGGTGCGCCGGGCTTCGTGGGAAGTAGGGGAGGATGGATGAGTACATCCCCACCTCCTTGACAGCTCCAACAGCGGGTGGCACCGGGACTGGTTGTACCTGAAGAATGATGACGAGAACCCGCTCCCAAGGTACACCGGCCACTGGCATGATCGCGTGCCGGCGAAGTGGAAGTACGGGCCGGAGAAGAAGGAGCAGCCCTGGTTCCTTTCGGACACCCTCCGGGCCCTCATGCTGCTTCGTGACAATGGTGTGAACTTCGTCGCCGTGATTGGCTGTTATCACGCAAGGGGGGTCGTCCCGCTCCGGTGACGCCCCCTGCGCCTCTTCGAGATGACAGCCGACCGGGCTCCCTTCGTGGGGACGGTGACGGCCGATCCTCTACCCTCGGCGGAGGAGGTCCAACGCCGGGTGTCCCAGGCCACCAGGATCGCCTTCGTGTTCTGGCCACCGCTGGACTCGCTGCGGATGCTCCCTGACCCGACCACCGCAGCCCTGGTACATTTTTCTTGGCACCTCCTGACTTGGCTTTGGAATCTTTGCGGTGGGTAATAATTTTCTCGCAATTGTTCAGATGGGGACGGTGAGCATCCTTGCCTCGTGTCCTCCTCTGGAGGAGGATCGGACGCTCATCCGGCTGCTTGCTGCGAGGGACAAGCAGCGGGCCGAGTGCAGGAAGGCCCATCAACAGAAAGAGATCGAGAAGCGGTCGAGGAACGACAGCCGTGCGTCACGTCGGCGCGCTAACGAGGCCGATGTCTCCGAGGATGAGGACCCCTTGTCGCTGCCGCCAGACACAGGGGACTCCAAGTCCGAGTTCACATGGACCGTTGATGAGCTACCAGTGTCGTCGCAGCCGCGCGGTGGGTCTGAGCCTGCCTCGGCCGCGGCGGGTGCCAGTTCGAGCCGGCATGCGCCGTCCCGGTCTCCCTGGGCAGACCGGTCCGGGACGCGCAGCCGCACCTCTCAGCAGGGCCACTGCGAGAGGAGTAGGAAATCCCCACGGCGCGGCGATTCTACTCGCCGTACGTCGGGGCAAGAGACCTCGTGCCATCACTCTTCACGTCGGAGGTCGGACTCCCCGTCGGCGCGCTCGCCATGGGAGCGACGGAATGCGCCGGGGGTTTCTTCTCCGCTCGCAACCCAGGGCGGGGGATCGATCACCACCCAGCGATGTCTCACGTCCATTGTCGTCGCTGAACCTGTGCCGTCCCCGACTCCTGCTCCGTCTGCAGGGAGCAAACGGGCGGCGCCCTCCCTGAACCCGACCTTCGGTTCGAAGCGGGCCCGCAACATCGCGGAAAGGTAGGCTCCGAGTTGTAATTCTTTGATCATTATTTTGCATTCCTGGGAAGCATGTCCTCCGCCTGTTGTCATCATGACACCTTTTCTGTTTCAAGGCACCTGACCCCCGTACGATGAGGCCAGTGCCCGTGAAGATGCTGCGCCGCCCGGCCCAGGTGGCAGTAGACGTGCCGCCATTAGGCGGTCCGCCGCCAACCCTCCCGTCGGGGGTGGCAGTTGAGGAGGCGGGAGGGTCCAGGACCCAGGATGAGGTGGTCCCACCGATGGGAGCTGAGAGCCCTGCTCGCAGCGACCTGTCGATGGGTACGATGGGATTGGGGGGCGAAGCCCCCTCAGAAGAAGCGCTTTCGGCCCGTGTGGCCGAGTTAGCGAAGTGCCTGTCCGGGCCTCAGGAGCAACCCTTGGAGAATCCTGCTCCAGAAGCACCGTAGGAGATGTTGAACTGCCAGACCCCGAGCCGCTGGCGGGGGCGAGCAGTGCTGTGGCGGACGCCGAACAGCCAGCCCCCGAGACATCGGGTGGGGGAGGCACTGCGGCGGACACCGGGACCCCAGCCCCCGAGTTGCTGGTCGACTCGGAGGATGCCATGGACATCGCGGAGCAGGCCATCCCTACTTCCGAGGAGACCCCGGCCACGACGAGCGTGGTAGTGACTGAGGAGGCCGCTCCGATCTCGTCAGCCGCCGCCTCCATCGTCAACACCGTCCCCCTGCCGGGTGCCCTAGAGGTTGTCGTCATCCCGGAGTCACCCTCCCCCACTACTTCTCTTCTTGTGGCAGCGGAGGTGCAGACGCCTCCTCCGGCCTCGGAGGTCGGGGAGAGCTCGAGGGGCCAGGGGGCGGCCGTGCTGACGCTCGAGGAAGAAACGAAGGCGACGCCGCTCTAGCTGGTGCCCGTCTCGCGGGTCCGAACCTCCGTCGGTCTGGGCTTTGATGGTGGTGCGGAGGCTCTAGCACGCCGCAATTTGGAGTGGGGCCTTCGCCAGTGTGAACGGGTGCTATGCCAGTCAGAGCGGGCTCTCATGGAGCTGGTCCTGCCTGCTACGAGGGTGAGTCGTGCTCCTCGTTCTTCAGCTTTTCGCTTCTGGTACGTGCTTCATCGTTTTTCTTGACCGTGGAGCTCGTCTGTGGCTTAGGAGCTCGTGGGGCACTGCGATGATCAGTCCCAGGCCTCGAGGCGGTTTACGCGGAGAGGGCCCAGCTGGAGACGCAGCTGGCCGCGACCTGCCTAGTCGCGGCAGCCAGCGAGGTCGACTGGGCGACCGAGCGCGCAGCCCTCGAAGCTAGGGCGACATCCGCTGAGGACCGCGCGGCCACATCGCAGTTGGAGAAGGCCGCCTTGGAGGAGAGGCTGGCCGCGGCGGAGCAGACAGCAACAGAGCTGTGTTCCAACGCCGAGGCCGCTGCCCGGACCGCCCATCAGGAGAAAACGGAGCTCGAGGTAAGGGTGGGCCGCGCCGAGTCCTACCTCCAGGTGGCCCGTGAAAGGGTAACCACTCTTGAGGCCCAGATCAGCAACGTTAATGCTGAGAAGGGCCAACTCGAGGAAGTCGCCAAGAAGCTTGAGGAAGAGATCGTCGGTAAGTGCCTCACGACCTGTTGTCTTTGCACTTCCACTTGCGCGTAGTTGCTCGACTTCGTGATGTTGTCTTGTTTTTCGGGGTGAGCAGCTCTTCGTGTGGCCCGCAACGCCTTGGCGAAGCAGGTCGCGGATCGGCTTGTCGAGAACGAGAAGCTAGCGGACCTTGCTCGCGAATCCACCGAGAGGCTCAACAGTAAGAGGTGTACCCTCTTCGCATTCTGCCTTCCTAAAACGAGGTGTTTTCCACTAATACTTGTTCCTCTTTTGCTTCAGAAACCGTGGCGGAGTTCGAGGAGGAGCGGAAGTTGCATGGGAAGATGAAGGAGGAGCTTGCGCTGGTGCGGTCGATTCGTGACAAGATGGGCGAGGCCATCGTCAAAGCAATGGACGACCTCAAGGTTCCTTCTGCCCCCATTTTGAAGGACCGCTTGGAACGAGCCGCCGTGACAGCTCGTCGGCAATCCATGGACGTGGCCCGTGACATCATCCGCAAGGTGGTGGCCATCTTCTTGTCGCAGTATCCAGAGCTGGACAGGGAGCTGCTGGGCTAGGGGTAGTGTCCGGGCTACGACAACGACGGCTACGACCGTATCGAGCTTGACGCCGTCGACTTCGCCCGGGTTACGATGAACCATACCCTCCACGATCTGGGCCTGTAAGGAAAAAACAAAATAGCCTTGCCAGGGCTTTTGATTATGCCTGACGGAAACTTGTAATAAACTCGTGGGTCAAGCGACTGTTTTTATTTTAAGTTAGGGACTTTGTTCGTTTGTTCGTTATCCTTCTCCCGAGTAGTTAGGAAACTTGCAAGCTTGAGTAGTATTGTCTAAGACTTTGCTGGTGGTGTCTTGCTCTGTAGCCGCGGGGGCGTAGAAACCTGGCGACCCGGCCAGACTTAGCCTTAAAGTGGCACTGCTCAGGCAAGTAGCCCCCGAGTACTTTGAGAAGGATAGGTGGAAGCGTGTTTTTGCAAACAAGAAAACTCTTCGGAGTTCATGGTTTAGATAGTTACCCGACAACTTTCGAGGGAGCGAATGAGCGATAACTCAAGGTCGTAAACTTTGCTCGTGGGTGTTTGTACTGTAGCCGCAGGGGCGTAGGTACTCGGGGCCCAGACGAGCATAGGTTTATGACCGCTAAAGCCGTTGTCCACCTCCCTTTAAGGAGTGTGGGTGTACTGCGACGATTATACGAGAAACCGTGAATGGTTTTTGATCGAAAAAGTTTTCAAAACGTGTGGAGGAGGGGTGTCGTGGCCCCAAGTAGCCCCCGAGGCCATGGACAAGTCGGAGACTTGCCCATGGGGTAAGGCAAGCATAAAGATGTTTTACTCGAGTAACAGACATAAGCTTAAACGAAGATATCATCTCACGAAACAAGAAAGTAGCTCGAAGCTCTCGCATTATCATAAGATGAAATAAAGGAAATACTTAAGGGTAAAAGCAGCATAACTGCTCTATGTTCCATGCGTTGGAGATGACCCTGCCATCCTCGTATTTAAGCTTGAAAGTCCCTAGACGGAGCACCTGGTCGACGATGAATGGTCCCTCCCATGGCGGTGAGAGCTTGTGCCGGCCCTCGTTGCTTTGAACTCGTCGGAGAACGAGGTCGCCGACTTGGAACTCGCGTTCCCATATGTTGCTCTCGTGGTAGCGACGTAGAGCCTGCCGATACCGTGCCAAGTGGAGGAGAGCGACACTGCGTGCTTCATCCAACTGGTCGATGGTGTTTTCGAGGGTGACCTGGTTGCCTTCTTCGGTGTAGGCTCGAACCCGTGGGCTGCCGTAGTCGATTTCCGTCGGGAGGATTGCCTCCGACCCGTGGACCAGAAAGAAAGGCGTGCAGCCGGTGGCCCGACTAGGCGTGGTGGCGCAGGCTCTATAGTACGGACGGGAGTTCCGCGGCCCATGTCGCCCGAAACTTCTCGAGGTGCTTGAAAATTCTTGACTTCAGACCTTGCAGGATCATGACGTTCGCCCTCTCCACTTGTCCATTGGTCTTCGGATGGCTGAGGCGGCCCAGTCCACACGGATGTTGTTGTCATTGCAGAATTGGAGGAACTTCTTGTCGGTGAACTGGGTGCCGTTGTCTGTGATGATGGAGTTCGGGATCCTGAAGCGATAGATGATGTTGGTGAAGAACGCAACGGCTTCCTTGGAACGAACGTTTGTTATAGGTTTGGCCTCGATCCACTTTGAAAACTTGTTGATGGCGATGAGCACATGGGTGTAGCCCCCGGGCGCCTTCTTCAAAGGTCCGACCATGTCCAATCCCCAGACTGCGAAAGGCCAGGTGATAGGAATGGTTTGTAGCGCCTGCGCCGGGAGATGACTTTGTCGTGTGTAGAATTGACAGCCTTCGCAGCTGCGCACGATCCGAGTTGCGTCGGCGACTGTAGTTGGCCTGTAAAAACCTTGTCGAAAAGCTTTCCCGACAATGATCTTCGGACCGGCGTGATGCCCGCATGTGCTGGCATGAATTTCCTGCAGCAGCTCTTTGCCCTGGTCGACCAGGATGCAACGCATGAGTATGCCCTCAGCGCCCTTTCGTCGGAGCTCGCCGTCGACCAGTCTGTACGACTTGGCCATACGAGCTATCCGTCGAGCTTCTTCCTTGTCGGGCGGTAATTTTCCCTCCACCATCCACTCGAGGATCGGGATCCTCCAGTCTGGGTCTTCAAGGTTAGGCTCTCGCACCTCGTCGATCTCCATGACTTCTTGTGTCGACGGCTCTGGTGGCTTGTCCTCCTCGGAGTGGACGGATGGCTCATACTGGTCGCTGGCAAAGACCCCGTGCATAACGGGTTTTCGATTTGATGCCGCTTTTGCGAGTGTGTATGCTGCCTTGTTGTACTTGCGCAGCACGTGATTGAGCTCGAGCCCGTGGAACTTGTCCTCCAACTCGCGCACCGCTTGGCAATACGCGGCCATTTTTGGGCTTAAACAATTTTTGTCCTTCATCACCTGCCCTACGACCAGGTCGGAGTCTCCTAGAATCTCGAGACGTCGAATCCCGAGCTCGAGAGGAATCCGGAGGCCGTTGACGAGCGCCTTGTATTCCGCGACATTGTTGGAGGCTGCGAAATGTAGTCGGACCATGTACTCCATACGCACGCCCAAAGGTGAGATGAAGACAAGTCCGACCCCGGCTCCTTCCTTCATGAGAGACCCGTCAAAGTACATGAGCCACGTCTCGTGCTCGATGGGGGCGGGGGGTGTTTGTATCTCCGTCCACTCGGTGATGAAATCGGCCAACGCCTGTGACTTGATGGCGGTGCGGGGCACGTACGCGATGTTTTGTCCCGTCAACTCCAGGGCCCACTTAGAAATTCTCCCTTCTGCCTCCGGGCTCTGTATGACCTCACCAAGCGGATATTTGGACACCACCATGATGTAGTGTGAGTCAAAATAGTGCCAGAGCTTCCGCTTGGTAATGAGGATGGCATAGATCAGCTTTTGGATTTGTGGGTAGCGTGTCTTCGAGTCGGAGAGGACCTCGCTCACGAGGTAGACTGGACGCTGCACCTTCTGTGTCTTCCCGGGCTCATACGAGTACCAAGCGCTGCAGCGCTGAAGTATGAGCCCCGTGGACTAGCCATTGCTTCTCCACGAGGCTCATACCAGGCGCTGCAGCGCTGAAGTATGTAACCCATGCCATACTCCTCGCTCGACCACCAGCGCCGTGCTCACAACCTGAGTCGTTACAGCGATGTATAGGAGGATAGGCTCTTCTTCTGCTGGTGCGGTGAGCACTGGTGGGCTCCCGAGTAGGTTTTTGAGCGAGTCGAGAGCCTCATGCGCCTCAGGTGTCCACGCGAAGTATTCTGACTCCTTCATGAGCTTGTATAGCGGCAAGCTGCATTCACCTAGTCGGGCGATGAACCTGCTTAGGGCAGTGAGGCATCCGATGACGCGTTGCACCCCCTTCAGGTTTTTGATTGGCCCCATGCTTGTGATCGCGGAGATCTTCTCGGGGTTGGCCTCGATGCCACGTTTCGACATGACGAACCCGAGTAGCATGCCTCTGGGGACCCCGAAAACGCACTTCTCGGGATTCAGCTTCACGCCATGCTCCCTTAGTCTTTCGAAGACCGCGGTGAGGTCGGGGATCAGGTCGCCCGCCTTTTTCGATTTTACCATGATATAATCCACGTAGGCCTCAATCAGTCGTCCAATGAGGTCGCCAAAGAAGCGTCGCATGCATCTCTGGAACGTGGCTCCTGCATTTTTCAACCCGAATGGCATCGAAGCATAGCAGAACACGTCGAAGGGGGTGATGAATAAGGTCACGAGCTCGTCGGCCAAGCTCATCGCGATTTGGTGGTACCCGGAATAAGCATCGAGAAAACAGAGGGTTTCGCACCCAGCCGTCGAATCGACTACTTGATCTATACGCGGTAATGGAAATGGATCTTTTGAACATGCCTTGTTCAGGCTCGTGTAGTCGACACACATCCACCACTTTCCACTCTTCTTCTTAACGAGTACAGGATTTGCTAACTACTCAGGGTGGTACACTTCACGGATGAAACCTGCACTAAGGAGCTTCTTGATCTCCTCGCCGATAGCCTTGCACTTATCGAAGTTGAAGCGGCGAAGATGCTGCTTGATCAGCTTCAAGCCGGGCTTAATGTTAAGCTTGTGCTCAGCGACCTCCCTTGGAATCCCCGGCATGTCGGAGGGCTTCCATGCGAACACGTCGAGGTTCACGCGAAGGAAGCTGATGAGCACAATTTCCTAGGCGGAATCGAGCGCCGTCCCGATACGGATTGTGCGGCCGTCGTCGGAGACGGCCACCTCCTTGGCGTCCTTGGCGGGCTCGAAAGAGCATGCTGCTCGTTTGGACGACTCGGGGATATCTTGGTCCTCGGAGGGGGGCTCCACGGTGAGCTTCTCGGATCGGATCAATGCTTCAGCGAACTGGAAGCACTCAGCGTCGCACTTGTATGCATGCTGGAATGTTGTACCTGCCGTGATGATGCCCTTCGGGCCGGGAATTTTCAGCTTGAGGTACATGTAGTTGGGGACGGCCATGAACTTCGTGTAAGCTGGCCTTTCGAGTATCGCGTGATACGTCCCCGAGAACCCTACCACTTCGAAGGTGAGGGTTTCCTTTTGGAAGTTGTTTGGAGTTCTGAAAGTGACGGGCAGATCGATCTGCCTGAGGGGAACTGCCTCCATCCCGGATATGACCCCGTGGAATGGCGCCGTCGACGGCCGTAGTCGGGGCCGCGGAATCCCCATGTCGTCAAGGGTCGACATGTAGATGACGTTGAGGCCGCTGCCTCCGTCCATCAGCACCTTGTGCACGCGCTTGTTGCCGAACAAAGGTGCCACAACCAGCGGGTAGTTGCCTGGCCGCGAGACGTGGTCGGGGTGATCGTGACGGTCGAACGTGACCGGTGTTTCTGACCACTTCAGGTACGTTGGCGTTGCGCGCTCGATGTGGTATACTTCTCGCCGGATCAGCTTCTCCTGGCGTCTGGGTAGCTGCGCCTCCAAGCCGCCGAAGATCATCATGACGGCTCCGTATTGACGGGGGTAGCCAGCCTCATTGTTACCCTTGTCTTTTCCTCCATCACTGGTCGGAGCAGTGTTATGCTTTTTCAGCGTGCCGGCGAGATAAGACTTCATCCGGTTGCAGTCCTTGAAGGCATGTTTGATCGAACCCTCGTGGTTGGGGCACGGAGCCTCTAGCAGCTTCTCGAAGTGGTCTTTTGGCGGGTCGCCCCTGGGCCTTGCTGTCTTTCGATCGACAGCAGCCACCAGGGTGTCATCGTGGTACTGCTTATCCTTGTTCTTCTTTTTCTTATTGGTCGGAGCGGACGGACCACCATCAGCTTCAGCTGGCTACTTCCCTTTGCTGGTGCCGGGACGGAGCGTCGCAGCTACGGCCTGCTCCCCGTTGGCATGATTGGTCGCGATATCAAGAAGCTCCCGAGTAGATCGTGGTTTCTGTCGCCCGATCCAGTGAATCAGCATGGCGCACGTGGTGCCATTCTGGAATGCCGAGACGATGTTTGTGTCAGTGGTGCTGGGCAACTCGGTGCATCGCTTGGAGGAGCGCCGGATGTAGTCGCGCAGGCTCTCGCCCTTCATCTGCTTGCAGATGCGCAAGTCCCATGGGTTTCCTGGCCGGGCGTACGTGCCCTGAAAGTTGCCAATGAAGGCATCGTGCATCTGCGACCAGCTGTCGATCTTGCCCCGGGGCAAATGCTCAAGCCATGTGCGGGCCGAGTCTGCGAGGTGTAGCGGGAGGTTCTTGACGATGAACAGGTCGTCCCGCGCACCGTCGGCGTTGCATGCTAGCCGGTAGTCTTCCAACCAAACGTTGGGGTTGGTTTCACCATCGTACTTAGGTACGGAGGTCGGAGCTCGGAAACGCGAAGGGAAACGCGCGCTGCATACGTTCCTTCCGAAGGCGCGAGGCCCCTGGGCATCAGGCGAGTTGCTCCGGCTTCGGTCCTTATTGCTGTCGTAACGACCGCCGCGCCACCGGTTGTACTCCTTGCAAGACTGCTGCTCGTAGTCATCGTCTTGGCCCACGTATGCCCTTTACCGCGCCTTGATGGTGTCGTGCGCGTCGCGGTGGGGACCCAGGCGGCTTTTGACCGGCACATTGACTTCCTCAGACCGTCGTGGCTACTGCGACGGCGCCACAGGTTGTCATGGCTCGGAGTGCCTGCAACCCTGTGAGCCCTGCTGACGAGAAGCGGAGCTCTGAGCCTGCTGTACGGCGGCGGTCTCGAGGAGTGTCTTGATTTGTTTGTGCATTTCTTTCTCCTGAGGCGTGGCAGGCTCTGGGATCTTCCGGAGAAGAACTGCTGCCGCCGCCAGATTCTGTGACGCTCTCTTGAAGACGGGCGTGCCGTTGACGACATCTCGGTCGTCGTTGATGATGTGCTGCTAGACGTCCCTTGCGCGCACGCGAGCGGGAGTCAGGTTTGGGTCCTGTTCGAGTTGTTGGTGGAGCTGGGCCCGCTCGTCGTCGAGCTGACGCTGCGCGTCCTCCAGCTCGTCGAGTCGTGCTCGTTGTGCCGCCCCGTTGGGTGGGTCATGCGCCTTGGCCATGCTGTCTGCCATTGAGCTGTGGGCGGAGTGGACAGCCCCCTCCGGGGTCTGGACTGGTACTGGTGCGACCGGGGCGTTGCCAACGACGAAGCACTTGCGCGAGGGGTCGTATTCCACAGCGTTAGAATCGTCGGAGTAGCCGAAGCAGTAGTCCGCCGTCGTCTGGAAACGACGGAGGGCGCCGACATCCTAGATCCCGGAGTAGTCCCACTTCGAGCCCAAGATGTCGTCCGTGCCGTCAGAGTCGAGGTCGGGCGAGGTTGTCGGAAGCTTCCTGTTACACCAGAGGCGATGGCTCGGGTAGTTCTCATATGCGGCCAGGTCTGTGCCTGACGAAGAGGAATATGCTGCCACTGTGTAGCACGTCCCTTGGGGGTGCGACAGCGTCGGTGCGCTCTCTCTGGCGATGCGCTCCGTCAAGTCCGACGGCAGGGAGTCTTCCCCCGCGTCAATGGGTAGCGGTGCGCTAGCTTCGACCCGCGGAGGGGAGCTAGCATGTGCCGCCCTGCGTCAGTCCACCTTGGCCTATCGCGAGCGCCTGCCTGAGCACCTCTTACGTCGGGACGATCGTGGGGCTGCGGCCGGAGCAAGAGCTGACACAGGTGCGTCAGTGGTCTCGTCGACGAGGTGCATGAGATAGCCGTCTCCAGTCGCCAGGAAATTCAGGCTCCCGGAACGGATCTCGAGCCCGGCCAGGAGTGGGTCTGATGATCCCATGGGGTAGCTCATCGGTAGCAGCTTGGCGATGATTACCGTCGAAGAAGATGATGGAAGGGTCGTGCGGACCCTGAAATGAACGTCGAAAACACGCGAATCCCCTACTTGGCGCGCCAACTGTCAGGGTTTGTTACCACCGGCAGTAAATGTATACGAACGCGTGTATGGATCCGCACGGTTGCACAAGAGACACTCGAGATTATACTGGTTTGGGCCTCCGGGGAGTAATACCCTACGTCCAGTCAGAGAGGAGGTGTTCTTTATGCTCAGAGGTTTGTAGTAGGGGTTACAAATAGGTTGGGAGAGGGTTTCGAGCCCAAGTCGCTGGCGTGTGTGCGTGGGGTTCTTGTAGTAGCGTTCTGCGTACACAAGTGCGAATGTGTCTATGGGGGAATATGAGGTGAGATATCGATACTGAGTGCGTGTGGGGGTGGAAACGAACGCCTGTTACAAGTGCTCCCCTCCTCCCCTTTTATAGTCACAAGGGAGAGGTACATGGGGGTTACACCGATGGTGGAAACTAGGTTATATTGCAGGGTGTCCTTTCTCCGCGTCGGGCTGTCAGGGCGGTGCGGCGAAGAACTGTTATGGGGTCACCGGTGACGGGGTAGGTCTTCCTGGAGTCGTGTGTCCCAAGTAGCTACATCCAGGGCTTCTCGTACCCTTCTCTGAGTAGTTAGTCGGGTTCAGGGCGTAGGATTCGTATCCTACCCCTATCAGTAGAGCAAGAGCACATCTTTTCAGGGTACTATGGAGGTGGAGTGGCCTACACCACGGCATTCGAGGGCTAGGAGGAGGCAAGCACTATGCCTTTCGTGGCACGATGCTCCCCGTGTCGTCCGTGGTACGATGCACACAGTGCCGTTCTTGGAACAGCAGACGGATTCGCCCTCTGATACCAGATCGGCCTGGTTAGGGCGGACTGGCGCGGCGGGGCCGGCACGTGGTGGTGCGCGGATAAGTGTGCCCGGATATCACGGAGTATCGACGGGGCCCGTTGTTGACTTTGCTAACGTCATCGACTAGAAACGGATATAAGATCCATCTCTATCGACGGCACCAGAAATGCAAAGGTATATCTTAACATGATGCTAAGTGTATATCAGATGTTGCTTTCAGATTAAACTAAAAGGTGAACTCTGACACGATTCATAGCACAACTCGATATAGGTTGTCAGCCCTGACTGGTGTGCCAGAAAACGCATGGATATGGTACTCTTACATATGCCTTGGATCTCTAGAAAAGAAGATATATATAAACTGGGAATCCGCAAGCGCACAGATATGAATATACTATTGTAGCATTTTAACCAGGAGTAAAACCAGGTATCGTATTTATATTCTACCACAGGGAAAGAAGTCTTTCTAATCCATAATAGCTAATACATGCTCATCTCTCAGTTTTATAATGTAGAGTGGCCAAAATATATCAATTGCTATAAACAGGGGTAAGTCACATAAAGATAAAGATATTGATAGCATTATTCAAGTCATAACATCATGAGCAGCTAGAAAGTGTCATTATAGCAAGAGAAACATAGCAAAGTCTAGTTAGAGAGGATACTCCTCGGTAACTCTAAACTATATGTCAATGCAAACTATGATTAGTGCAAACATTTTACAATCATAGAAGAAGAACTATTATATTAATGCATGGGGAGACTATCCAGGAGGATCAAGGCCGAAACTTGAAACAACCCAAATAGTATAAGGCTCCACTAGTCCTATACACGGGGGGTGGACTGCGAAGGACTCAATAGTGCTGTCACCACCACGATCTACCACACGACCCGGCATATAGGGTGCAATAGCAGATAAATACAATATAAGCACCACGCTTACACTGTCTTTACCGTTCACCCATGTTAACAAATGATCTAGGTGAGGGCTATACGACTCCATACATGAATATAAAGGCAAATCAACTATGCTAAACATGTAATCATAATAAACACCAAAGCATATAATGTCGAATATAATCATTGATAAGAACATATGTCTGTATAACAAATGTAAGGAACTAGATAAGAACTTACAAGAGCGAAGCTAGATCAGTATCTCGATCAGCCTCTAGACGATCAGGAGCCAAGTAGATGCCTTGCCTCCTCCTAGATCTAGACTAGCTAGCTACTCTGCTATATGGTGTTTCTAGGGCGTAGTATCTCTGACTTGATGACTGTTGACATTGCTAACGTCATCGACTAGAAACGGATATAAGATCCATCTCTATCGACGGCACCAGAAATGCAAAGGTATATCTTAACATGATGCTAAGTGTATATCAGATGTTGCTTTCAGATTAAACTAAAAGGTGAACTCCGACACGATTCATAGCACAACTCGATATAGGTTGTCAGCCCTGACTGGTGTGCCAGAAAATGCATGGATATGGTACTCTTACATATGCCTTGGATCTCTAGAAAAGAAGATATATATAAACTGGGAATCCGCAAGCGCACAGATATGAATATACCATTGTAGCATTTTAACCAGGAGTAAAACCAGGTATCGTATTTATATTCTACCACAGGGAAAGAAGTCTTTCTAATCCATAATAGCTAATACATGCTCATCTCTCAGTTTTATAATGTAGAGTGGCCAAAATATATCAGTTGCTATAAACAGGGGTAAGTCACATAAAGATAAAGATATTGATAGCATTGTTCAAGTCATAACATCATGAGCAGCTAGAAAGTGTCATTATAGCAAGAGAAACATAGCAAAGTCTAGTTAGAGAGGATACTCCTCGGTAACTCTAAACTATATGTCAGTGCAAACTATGATGAGTGCAAACATTTAACAATCATGGAAGAAGAACTATTATATCAATGCATGGGGAGACTATCCAGGAGGATCAAGGCCGAAACTTGAAACTACCCAAACAGTATAAGGCTCCACTAGTCCTATACACGGGGGGTGGACTGCGAAGGACTCAATATTGCTATCACCACCACGATCTACCACACGACCCGGCATATAGGGTGCAATCGTAGATAAATACAATATAAGCAGCACGCTTACACTGTCTTTACCGTTCACCCATGTTAACAAATGATCTAGGTGAGGGCTATATGACTCCATACATGAATATAAAGGCAAATCAACTATGCTAAACATGTAATCATAATAAACACCAAAGCATATAATGTCGAATATAATCATTGATAAGAACATATGTCTGTATAACAAATGTAAGGAACTAGATAAGAACTTACAAGAGCGAAGCTAGATCAGTATCTCGATCAGCCTCTAGACGATCAGGAGCCAAGTAGACGCCTTGCCTCCTCCTAGATCTAGACTAGCTAGCTACTCTGCTATATGCTGTTTTTAGGGCGTAGTATCTCTGACTTGATGACTTGATCTGGTGTATGCAAACTCAGGTTTCCAGATGCCTCTGCCAGGGGGCAGGGGGGCTGCTTATATAGCCCTGAGGGGTAGACGTGCGCCGTTTGATCAAACCGACCTAACGAGTGGTTTAGATTGATCCTCATAGGCGGTGGAAGAACCTTCTGGAAGTAGGGCTGAGGTGGCGCCCGGGGGAGGCCGACCGGCCCCACCACCAGGCCGATCGGGCTGGGGTGGGCCCCCCTCGGGGCCCACTTCGGCCAGGTGGTCCGTCGCGTCTTCTAGATGCTTCTTTCTTGGGTGCCAAGTCTCGTTGAGTTCCGGAGCCTTCTGGAGTCTTCTAGATTTGATTCTTTTAGCACTTTTCCCGAATGGTTCCTGGATTTATATAATTTACCAAATCTCCAGAAAAACTGTTAGTGGCACCCTATTCTAAGTTGATATTAACATTTATGCCCTTTTCTCATGTTTAGTTGACTTATAAATATATAGGATAAGATGTGTCAACAAACTCGCCCAAGCTTACCCTTTGCTAGTCCCTAGCAAAGATATGCTTTAGCAGGATCAGGAGTTGCTACAACGCTTTCACACCTCAAAAGTACTATGGTTTTCAAAAACCAATTCTCCTCAACAAGATTGCTCGCTCTTACCTTTAGCCTTTTCATAAATCTTGAGCAAATAAAAGACAAAACAATCAAGTCAAGCAGTATATCTCAAATTCTTTGATCAGCTATCATCCTGGGGTTTTGCACATTTTTCAGATAAAACTCAGAGATCCTGTGTATGACCTTCTCAAGCATGGAGTCACACTTGGCAAGATATGTATGGATGATAGTGTTGGATGGATGAGGGTGAAAGGTGGTAAGCCTTTTAGCCTAGCTCTTGGACTATATCTCTCTTTCTAAGATTTTTAAGATCTGGGCTTTCCATTCTTGGAGAGGTGGGCTCTACTCGCCCCAGACTTTTGTCTATTTTTCTCTCTCCTTAGAGATGTGGGCTCTACTCTCCCTCGGACACGTGTCCATTATTCATCTCTAATTTTTTTAGGGAGGTAGGCCCTTCTCGCCTAGTATGACACTTGTCCTTTTCTCTCCCTCTCTCTTCTCACTTTTTCCTCTCTTTTCTCTTTTTTTTCGAATGTAGCCCCAGAATCCTTTTTAACATTGAGAGAGATATATCCTAGAGTTGCATGAGCTATATGGCTTGATGGAAAATGTGTACTTCCATGTCAGAAGCAGCATAAATGGTGGAATGGAATGATCTTGATGTGTATGACAAGCTCTTAAGGATCATAGACACAGGAACTCATCATATAAAACTTCATGATTTTTAAGATAAATCCAGGAATCAAGCTTCTCTTGGAAAATGATCAATAGCAACTCAACTTTTCATGAATCATCTTTCAAAGCCTAGACTCAGATTAAGCATGTACTTGCACAAGTTTTGGGTTTAGAGCAAATTAAGCATTTAAGCTTCAGGAGAATCTAGGTTTGAAAACTAAGGACTTTTAAAAGGAATTACGGCGGAGCAACTATTCATCATCTCCAAGCATATATCATCAAGATCATTATTAAAGAGAAAAGCCAACTAGCAGACTCTAGCATTTTATTCAAACTAAGACTTTTAACTAATACTCAAATAACTAGCTAAAAACATAGGATAGTGATACTTATCGTGATAACTGGGGGGTGCTCTCCCCCAAGCTGGATCTTGAAGTGATTCTTGATTCATCCTTGGAACTTGTTTGCCTTCAGGTCCTTATTAAATTCTCCCTATAAATATTAGTCTCGCACATACCCGAAGGAACAAATTCTAGGATTATGCTGTGAGCCTTCATGTGCCCACTTCTTTTTGGGTTTTTTTGAAATGTGTGGACCTTCATGTGCCCATGTTTTTTTTGTGAATTTTTATATGCAAAAGAGATGCTAAATGCAAAAACATGTGAATGCAAAAATATATTTATTATTATTTTTTTATGCCGCCACGGTACGGAGTACATGGGGCCTTAAAGAATGCAAAAGCAGAAAATATTTTTATGATTTTTTTCAATGCAGGTATAGGGAAATAAACATGCTAATCTAAATATGCAGTGCAGAATATAAAGATAAATACCGAGTTACCTCTCGGCGAGAGTTTAGAGTACTTACTCCCATGGCGTAGATGTAGTGGCCATTGATTGATCAGTTGATGACGCGGGTAGTGATTGGTCTTCCGAAGGTGTACTTTGATCTTTCTTCCTCCAAACTTGTTTCTTCGGTGGAGACCTTTCTGGAGTAACAGGTTCAGAATACTGGGCTGGTAGAAGCTGAGCGGACTTCTCCTTGATCTCTTCTTCAATGTTCTTGACATCCGTCAACTTTGTGTTCAGCTTGCATTGTAATTTCTGAAGGCGTCTCTGCGTCTTGTTCTTCTTGGGCTGCTCAGGATTAGTATAAGTATTGAAGTTGCAGCGTACCTTTTCAGTTCTGAACTGGAAGTGGATTTCGCCAGTCCTGATGTAGATGATTGCTCTTGTTGTGTTCAGGAACGGTCTTCCTAGCATGATGGGAGGATCTTGCTCATCTCCCATGTCTATGACTAAAAAGTCAGTCATGACATAGTGGTCCTTTATCTTGACGGGTACATCTCGTGCAATTCCTTCCGGGAACCGTTGTGATTGATCCGCCATCTGCAATATTATATATGTGGAATACAAAGGCAGGTCACCATATATTAATTCGTAGGTTACCTTAGACATTAGGTTGGTGCCCGATCCCGTGTCGCAGACAACTCGCTGGAAGTTCCATTGATTGATGGAGCAGTGGATTGATGGAACTCCAGGGTCTTCAAGCTTTGGCAGTAATGGTGAAGGGAACAGGTTCTCATTCTCGGATTGAATCGTGTTGATCATCCAAACTTCCTCCACATGCGGTTGAGGTCGATTGTTCTTCTTATTCCTCCTTCTATCTCTTCTCTTCTTCTCGACAACTGGCTCGTGTTCTTGGGGGTAAGGATATCGGGGGTGCGCAGGAGCTTTTAAGATCTTGTTCTTGAAATTGAATCTCTCCTTTCTCCCATTGATGGTGAAGATGATCTTAGCGGCGTCGGCGTAGATGATGGCTTTGGTTGTGGCAAGGAAAGGACAACCCAAAATGATTGGAGCGTTCTCACTTCCCCCAGTCTCAACCACAGCGAAGTCGGCAGCCACGTAGGAGCGTCCTACCCCCAGACATATGTTGTCTAGGATGTCCTCAGGGTAGCATAGTGACAGGTCTGCAAGCTGCAAGCACATAGTTGTATACAATAAAGGTGAACCATTGATTTTCTTATATATTACCTTAGGCATTATGTTGACGCTAGACCCAAAGTCACAAAGTGCATTCTTGAAGGTGTAGGCTCCAATAGTGATGGTGATGACGGGCCTTCCTGGATCTCCTCTTTTGGCGGGCATGCCCCAGTCAGTCCATCTTGGGCCTTCTTCTATCTTACTCGAACACAGATCTGCAGAATAGATATCGACAAGATTTGCAGATTCTAATTCTTTCGGCTGGCCCGTTATCTTACCTGGGTTAGCCGTGGGAACAGATGATGCTAGTTGAGAAATCTGAGATTCTAGCATTTTATTAAAGCTATGTTGGATCTTGATGGTAGAAGAAAAGCTTTTCATTTTATTACTAATAGTTTCTAGCATTTTATCATTGGAAGCTAACTTCTTGGACAGATTATCCATAATTCTACCCTGGTTTTGGACTAAGTCTCTTAAAGGTGAGAAATTATTGAAAGAATTATTACCTTGATAAATACCTGAATAGTTATCTGGGTAGTTGGTCCTCTGCTGAGTCCATCCTTGATTCTGCTGGGGACAATATTGGTTGTTATTGTTGATGTAGTTCACATCCTCCTCCAGCTGAGGGCATTGACTCCCTGAGTGTCCAGTGTTTCCACACTCTTCACAGGTCATGCGGGATTCGAAGAGTTGCATGACTTCCTTCTTCTCAGGGGCTTTGTCTTCAAGCCTCTTCATCAGTAAATCCATTTTGGCAGACAGCATGTCTATCTCCTTGAGCTGGTGCATTCCTCTTTCTTTCTTGCGGGGTTGACGTTCCTCGTTCCAAGCTTGATTGGACGCCATCTTTTCCACAAGGTTAGTAGCTTGAGTAAGTGTAAGGGACAGGAAAGCACCTCCAGCTGCAGCATCCATCGTTTCATGGGTGTTGGTAGAGAGCCCGTGGTAGAAGGTCTGCAAGAGCAACCAGTTTTCCATTCCATGATGTGGGCATTCTGAAATGTAGTCTTGAAAGTCCTCCCATGCTTTAGGAACAGATTCCTCGTGTTGCTGCTGAAAACTCGAAATTTTCCCCTGTAAGGCATTGGTTTTGCCAATAGGAAAGAACTTTGCCAGAAAGGCAGTAGAACACAATGTCCAAGTTGTAAATTTGTCTTTGTTGGAGTAAAACCATTGCTTCGCTCGCCCCAATAGTGAGAATGGGAATAAACGAAGTAGGACTGCATCACTTGGCACATCTTTGATTGTGAAGGTGCTACATATCTCCAACAAATGTTGAAGGTATTTGTTGGCATCTTCATGAGCTTTTCCACAAAATTGGCCAGCTTGTACCATGTTGATCAGCGCAGGCTTGAGCTCAAAAGCAGCATTTCCTACAATGACTGTCGGACCAGTACGAATGTTGTCCGGGGTCGGTGCAGAATATTCGCATAGGGACTTGTTTGCCATTACTTCAAACGTGGGTGTTAAGCTTCGCGCTGTAGAATCTCCCAAGGCAGAAGTCATGGGCCGAGAATCAGGAGACCTGATCTTTGACCTTGCCTTCCTTAAGATTTTCTCTGGATCTGAAATGAAGTTTTCTGGAAGATTCTTATACATACATTACTCTGAAATAAGACAGACAAAAGTGGAAAGAACAAGGGTAAACCTGTTTAAGCAATGATAATTTGGGTTCTCGATACATTATGTGTGAGAGATGCATGCATGCTATTACTGAAACTTTTTCATCTAGGCTATAGACTTTCTTTCCCCGGCAACGGCGCCAAAAATGCTTGTTGACATTGCTAACGTCATCAACTAGAAACGGATATAAGATCCATCTCTATCGACGGCACCAGAAATGCAAAGGTATATCTTAACATGATGCTAAGTGTATATCAGATGTTGCTTTCAGATTAAACTAAAAGGTGAACTCTGACACGATTCATAGCACAACTCGATATAGGTTGTCAGCCCTGACTGGTGTGCCAGAAAACGCATGGATATGGTACTCTTACATATGCCTTGGATCTCTAGAAAAGAAGATATATATAAACTGGGAATCCGCAAGCGCACAGATATGAATATACTATTGTAGCATTTTAACCAGGAGTAAAACCAGGTATCGTATTTATATTCTACCATAGGGAAAGAAGTCTTTCTAATCCATAATAGCTAATACATGCTCATCTCTCAGTTTTATAATGTAGAGTGGCCAAAATATATCAATTGCTATAAACAGGGGTAAGTCACATAAAGATAAAGATATTGATAGCATTGTTCAAGTCATAACATCATGAGCAGCTAGAAAGTGTCATTATAGCAAGAGAAACATAGCAAAGTCTAGTTAGAGAGGATACTCCTCGGTAACTCTAAACTATATGTCAATGCAAACTATGATTAGTGCAAACATTTAACAATCATGGACGAAGAACTATTATATTAATGCATGGGGAGACTATCCAGGAGGATCAAGGCCGAAACTTGAAACAACCCAAACACTATAAGGCTCCACTAGTCCTATACACGGGGGGTGGACTGCGAAGGACTCAATAGTGCTGTCACCACCACGATCTACCACACGACCCGGCATATAGGGTGCAATCGCAGATAAATACAATATAAGCACCACACTTACACTGTCTTTACCGTTCACCCATGTTAACAAATGATCTAGGTGAGGGCTATACGACTCCATACATGAATATAAAGGCAAATCAACTATGCTAAACATGTAATCATAATAAACACCAAAGCATATAATGTCGAATATAATCATTGATAAGAACATATGTCTGTATAACAAATGTAAGGAACTAGATAAGAACTTACAAGAGCGAAGCTAGATCAGTATCTCGATCAGCCTCTAGACGATCAGGAGCCAAGTAGATGCCTTGCCTCCTCCTAGATCTAGACTAGCTAGCTACTCTGCTATATGGTGTTTCTAGGGCGTAGTATCTCTGACTTGATGACTTGATCTGGTGTATGCAAACTCAGGTTTCCAGATGCCTCTGCCAGGGGGCTGCTTATATAGCCCTGAGGGGTAGACGTGCGTCGTTTGATCAAACCGACCTAACGAGTGGTTTAGATTGATCCTCATAGGCGGTGGAAGAACCTTCTGGAAGTAGGGCTGAGGTGGCACCCGGGGGAGGCCGACCGGCCCCACCACCAGGCCGATCGGGCTAGGGTGGGCCCCCCTCGGGCCCACTTCGGCCAGGTGGTCTGTCGCTTCTTCTAGATGCTTCTTTCTTGGGTGCCAAGTCTCGTTGAGTTCCGGAGCCTTCTGGAGTCTTCTAGATTTGATTCTTTTAGCACTTTTCCCGAATGGTTCCTGGATTTATATAATTTACCAAATCTCCAGAAAATTGTTAGTGGCACCCTATTCTAAGTTGATATTAACATTTATGCCCTTTTCTCATGTTTAGTTGACTTATAAATATATAGGATAAGATGTGTCAACACCTGTGCACCTGCAGCCTTCGTTGTGAAGTCTTGAGTTGGTCGGAGGCGGAAAACTACTCGTGCGAGCAGGTAGTCTATGCCACGCCTTCTGATGCTTAGGGAATAGAGTGTACTATGCCGTTCGTGGCTCAGTACACCCTGCACCATTCGTGGTATAGCAGGCACTGTGCCGTTCGTGGCAGGGCGGACGGATCCGTCCTCTGACGCCGAATCAGCCTGGCCCGGGCGGGCTGTCGCAGAGGAGCGGACGCATGGCGGCGTGTGGGAGGATGTGTGCGGAGATCCCGGGATCTCAACGGGGGGCCCACGCCACCTTTGCCTTCCATGCAAAGCCTGCGGCGGTCGACGTCAGAAACTACTCGTGCGAATGAGTAGTCGGGGGAGGAGACGGAAACTACTCGTGCGAGCGAGTAGTCAGAGGCGGAGGCGAGGACTTGTCGTGCGAACCACCAAGCAGCAGAGGACTTGTCAAGTGGGCCGCCGCGTACTCACAGGAAGAGGTGCCGGTGTGCGTGGGCCGTCCGGTCCCTGGCCCGCGACAGAAAATGGTCGTACGGACTGCCAAGTACTCGGAGGCTTAATACTCATTGTATTAGCCTCTAAGTATGCTGCGTGTTAGTCCGTACTGCGTGTTTTAGAGGTCCCGGTGGGCCCTGGTCCATGACCTCATCAGAAGTACAAGGGAAGGTGAAGACCTTCATAAGAAGAGCACAAAGGGAATTCGGTTTGCCCGTCAAGAAAGTGAGAAGTGATAATGGCTCCGAATTTTGCAACACCAACGTTGAAGAGTTTCTTGATGAAGAGGGCATCAAGCATGAATTTTCAGCTCCTTATACCCCTCAACAAAATGGGGTGGTTGAGAGAAAGAATCGCACACTTATTTAGATGGCAAGAACCATGTTGGATGAGTACAAGACACAAGATATATTTTGGGTCGAAGCCATCAACATGGCTTGCCATGCCATCAACCGCCTCTATCTTCACAAGTTCACAAGAAGACTTCCTACGAGCTTATCACCGGTAAAAAGCCCAAAGTGTCCTACTTTAGAGTATTTGGGTGCAAATGTTTCATTCTAAACAAGAAGCCCCGAAGCTCTAAGTTTGCACCAAAGGTTGAAGAAGGTTTTCTTCTTGGCTATGGTCCTAATGAACATGCCTACCGTGTTTTCAATCTATCCTCCGGAAGGATTGATGTCACAGTGGATGTTACGTTTGATGAATCTAATGGCTCTCAAGTGGAGCAAGTTGATTTGAATGTTATAGGAAAAGAGAAGCCACCTTGTGAAGCAATCAAGCAAATGGCCACAGGTGATGTTAGACCAGTTGAAGCACAAGATGAAGATGAAGAAATTGTACAAGCTTCAACACTATTCGAAGGGCCAGATGCTCCTAGTTCTGTAGAGGTGCAGACCTCGGAGGTTCCGGGCATACACCCAGAGGTTCCGGGAACTATCACTGGAACTCAACCTCCGGGAATTACTCCGGAGGTTCCGGAGTCTGGGAACACATCACCCTAGAACATTGAGAACCAGGCCACCATTCAGCAAGAAGATGGTCATGAAGCCAATTCTGAGACTCGAGCTGATGGTGATGATGAAGACCAACCTCTACACTAACCTCTTGGACCATCACATCCTCGTGTACATCAAGTTGTGCAACGGGACCACCCCATTGACAATATCCTTGGGAGCATAAAGAGAGAGGTAACAACACGATCTCGTCTTAAAAATTTTTGTGCATTTTACTCGTTTGTTTCCTTTCTTGAACCTATCAAGGTAGAGCAAGCTCTTGAGGATCCGGATTGGGTGATGGCTATGCAAGAGAAGTTGAACAACTTTGAAAGAAATCAAGTGTGGGAGTTGGTGGAAAGACCCAAGACTAATATCATAGGCACCAAATGGGTTTTCCGAAACAAGCAAGATGAGTTTGGCATTGTGATTAGGAATAAAGCAAGGTTGGTTGCTCAAGGGTACACTCAAGTTGAAGGACTTGACTTTGGAGAAACATATGCACCGGTGGCAAGACTTGAAGCAATTCGATTTCTTCTCACCTTTGCTGCCCATCATGACTTCAAGCTATATCAAATGGATGTCAAGAGTGCATTTCTCAATGGTCCACTCTCTGAAGAAGTCTATGTGGAGCAACCACCCGGTTTCGAAGATCCCAAGCATCCTAATCATGTCTAAAAACTCCATAAGGCACTCTATGGGCTTAAGCAAGCACCAAGAGCATAGTATGAATGCCTTAAGGATTTCTTGCTCAAGCAAGGCTTTGAGATAGGCAAAGCCGATGCTACCCACTTCACTAGAAAAGTTGATGGTCATATCCTTGTTTGCCAAATATATGTCGATGACATAATATTTGGTAGTACTAATGAAACTTTTTGTGAAGAATTTAGTAGGGTCATGACAAAGAGATTTGAGATATCCATGATGGGTGAGCTCAAGTACTTCCTTGGATTTCAAATCAAACAAGCAAAGGAAGATACTTTCATATGTCAAACCAAGTACACAAGAGATATGCTTAAGAAGTTTGACATGGACAAGGCCAAGTCCATCAAGACTCCAATGCCTACCAATGGACACTTAGATCTTGATGAAGAAGGGAAATCTGTGAATCAAAAGGTATATCGCTCCATGATCGGCTCTCTTCTTTACTTATGTGCATCTAGGCCGGATATTATGCTTAGTGTGTGCATGTGTGCTAGATATCAAGCTAACCCGAAAGAGTGTCATCTTATGGCCGTAATGAGAACCTTGAGATATCTAGTTCATACCTCTAACCTTGGCTTGTGGTATCCTAAGGGCTCTACTTTCGATCTACTTGGCTATTTGGATTTCGATTATGCTAGTTGCAAAGTAGATAGAAATAGTACATCGGGGACATGCCAATTCCTTGGTAGGTCCCTAGTGTCTTGGAGTTCTAAAAAGCAAAACTCAATAGCCCTTTCCACCGTCGAGGCCGAGTATGTTGCAGCCGGCGCTTGTTGTGCTCAACTACTTTAGATGAAGCAAACCTTGAAAGATTACGGATGTCATTTTACCCATATCCCACTATTGTGTGATAATGAAAGTGCCATAAAGCTTGCAAACAACCCTGTAAGCCACTCTCGTACAAAACATATAGACATCCGTCATCACTTCTTGAGAGACCACGAAACCAAAGGAGATATCGCTCTAAGTCATGTGAGCACCGAAAAACAACTAGCCGATATCTTCACCAAACCTCTCGATGAGTCAAGGTTTTGCAGTATGAGGAATGAGCTAAATATTCTTGCTTCTCGTTACGTGGTTTGATATATAGCACATCTTGGTTGATATGATGCTTTGCTGAAAATATTTTTGAAAAACCTTCATATATGTGTTTCAAAATCTACTTTATATCCCAACTTGTTCCAAAAGGCTATAGCTGTGTGTTAATTGTTTGTCTTCTAGCTTGTTGGGACAAGGAGTCCATGATCTAAGAGCAAAATTGAGTCAAAAGTGCCAAATCTCAACAAAACAGCAAGCTCACTGTCTCTTGTTGTAGTCTCTGGAGGTTCCGGGAAATACCCAGAGGTACCGGATCCACATCTGGTTCAGTCAAAGCTTCAGTCAGTGTTCAGTTCTGAAACCGGAGGTTCCGGAAAATGTCCGGAGGTTCCGCACTTGTGCAGTTGACGGTCAAACAGAGTCAGAAGGGAATCAAAGTTGGAATATTTCGTGGACCTTATCCTTTACCCCGTAGGGTAACTTCTCTTTTCTACCCTATCTTCTCATAGCAGTAGATCTTTTCTTTCACCGCTCGACCCCGTTCGTCTCTCTCTCTCACTCGCGCGCCCGCACCTTCGTCCACCGCTGTGCGCCGCCGCCGCCGCCATTGCCGCCGGTGAAGTCGTCGGTGAAACTCCGTGGTGCGACGCTCATCCTCCGTCCGTGCTGAAAGTCGAAGAAGGGGGAGCCGCTCGTGCAGTGCTTGGATCTGCATCGACAGTTGCCACCGCTCGTGAACAAGGAGTTCAAGAAGGTGTTCGTGCTCAACGTCCTCAACATCCCGACCTTCTTCTCTTTGTCTCGAAGGATCTTGCTTTGTGAAGCAGGAGATCTAGCCATTGCACTCCAGATCTAATCTGGTAGGCTAACTCCAGCACCACTAGGTCACATTGTGACCCAGAGAGGGCCTCTGGGCTACGTCCTTGGTGTGAAAAGCTTCATAAGCCTCTCCTTCCTCTCCCTGACCTAAGGTAAAACCTAAACCTAATCTAGCCAAGTTCTTCCTCTCTCTTAGCTCATGTCTGGATTTCTAGTGTAGAAGTGACCCTAGTTGCTCTTTGATGTTAGATGTTTAGATGCACTATGTTGAGATTTCAATTGAAAGCTAAATCAGAAACAGTTGGTCAGTGTCACTGAAGAACCCGGAGGTTCCAGGAAATTCCCGAAGGTTCCGGGGTCTGCAGCAATAGAGACTCTGATTCTGATTCAAAGTTCAATTGAACTCTTGCACATTCTGTTTCTAGTTCATTCTTTCATCAATTCCTTATCTATCTGCACATCTCTCTGTCTAGATGGCTGGGGACTCTTCAAGGAAAAGGGACAAGAGGCTCCTGCAGTTTGAGGATTCAGAGGGTGAAGAAGCTTTCAACATTGCTGTCAAGACAGTTGCATCCAAAAAGGCAACACCCAAGAGAGGGAGAGGGTCTGGTAGTATGACAGGAGGCAGAGGATCTGGGGCTGCTGCCCATGTCTTTGACAATGGGGGAACATAAGGGAAGACCATTCCCATAGAGGTGACAGAGGCTGTCAAGCCTGGAGAGTTGGACACCTCCTATTTGGTGCATGTTGAGGTCATGCCAAAGAAGAGGCCACCCACCAAGTATGACATCACAATGTCTTTGGAATATCAGAATTATGAGGGTGCCAATCAGCCTGTTAGGACAGTTAGAGAGCAAAACCCCTATCTCCTACCCAAGCTTGCAGCTATTGACAAAAGGTTCTGGTCAGTGTTTCATTTCAATTACTATAGCTCTGTGTTGATAAGCAAGCCCAAGATCAGAAAAATTCAATGGGTGGACTGGCAGCATTTTGAGGAGATTGACAAGCCAGAAGTAGAAGAAGTGCTTGAGATTGTCAACAAATATGATATGAAGGACTTGATGGGATTCAAGTATGACTGGAATGCAAAAATAATAGCTCAGTTCCATGCCATATTCTTGTATGATGATACAAAGGACACCATACATTGGATGACAAAAGGAGTGCACTACAAACTTGATTTTGTGACTTTTACTAGGGTATTGGGCTTCAACAAGGAAGACAGGGACAGGGATACCATCAATTTTGAGAGTCGTATGAAGTCAAATCAGATTGCAGATGCTTACTATGTGGATGAGTTGGCTATTGGTTCCACTGTGGGGCTCAAACCAGTGTATTATGTGCTCAACAACATGATTAGACAAACCATTTATCCCAAGGCTGGTAGTGACTCCACTTCTCTGAGGAGTCTTGCAACAAATCTTATCTTCAGAATGCTCCCAAAAGCCACTCTCTTCTCAGTCAGCAAGTTTATTTGGTTGGATATCATCACCAGTATGGAAAATGGGGTGGACAACTTCCCATATGCCCCCTATGTCATGTACATCATTGAAGTGGTCACTGGCAAGATCTTTAAGAAGGATTGTGAGCATTGCTCATACCAAGTCAAGCAGTGGAAGCACCAAAAGACTAATGCAGCTGTGAGGCAAGTTCTTGGGACTGAAGCTGGCACTCCCACTACACCAGCAGCGACTCCAACAACTCATGATCATGAGGCTGGCCCCAGCAGCACCAAGAACAAGGAATCTGAGCTTGACAAGATGAAGAAATTGCTTAAGTACAGCCTTATGCTCTATACATATTCAGCAAATCAGGCTTATGAGACAAGGAAAGACATGAATAGGCTACTTGCTCACAATGGTCTTGCTGTCCAGCCCCCTGTATCCCCTCCAAATTTTTATGTGGACATATCCAGTGATGAGGATGACTTCCATACTCAGCCTAGGACATATTCTAAGGCTCATCCTAACCAGCCTAGTGATGCACAATCTGATGATGAGAGTGACCAAAAGACTCTGGCTGCCAAGATGAAGCCCCAATCTAAAAGTCCCAAGGCTCCTGCCAAGAAAAACTACAAGGCTGCAGCTAGTAGAGGCAAGAAGCCTCCCTCTGATGAAGAGCCTGAGACCTCTGACAGCACCTGGGATCAGTGATTTCCTCTCTTTCTTCTTCTTTTCTTTTTGTTAACATGTTGACAAAGGGGGAGAAGAGGAAAGATTGAGTTGAATATTCTGCTTTTGTGAGTTGTGAGAGATGCTGCTGCTGCTATTGCTTTATCTAACTCAGCTGAACTCATTTGCTTTTTGGTTTGTAATATTGGTACTCTTGTGCTTGCCTCTGTTGGCAAGTGGTGGATTTGGTCATGGACAACAGTTGTGGGATTTGAAAAACTTTAAAAACTTGGTTGGTGATGTGGTGTAATAGGCTAGATGTGCTTTAAGTTGCCTATCTTAATCTAGTTCTCTTGTTGTTGGTTTATAATCAATGCCTGTGATGATTGAGGATTGATAGAGCTGCTGTGTTACCAGAGCTCGGAGGTTTCGGGATTTTCCCGGAGGTTCCGGGCTGTGGTGCCAGAACTCGGAGGCTCCGGATTTTTCCCGGAAGTTCCGAGGTCCGGTCACTGTGAGTTCCCTAATTGATTTTAAACTGATATATGCATCATGTATACATGTTTCACTATTCTTTGCACCCCACGATGAACTGAATACAATGCAGTTGTTTCACATGCTCATAATGTATGCCTACATGTCTTGGAAGACATTTCCACTCTATTCTAAATGAGAAAGGCATACATTAAGGGGAGCCTTGTATTCATATCATCAAAATCTCAATCTTTTAATTAAATATATGCTTTAATTAGGTTGTCAACATTTACCAAAAAGGGGGAGATTGTAAGTGCAATCAAGCCCTAAGTGGGTTTTGGTGATGCTGACCACCCAATTAAAGGTCTAATGAGCTTCTAAGTGTCTGTTTCAGGATAATGATTTGTATAAGGTGCAAAGGAACAAAAGAAGACCCCTAATTCAAAAAGGAAGGTTTGCCCTTGTCCAAGGATGCTAGTTTAATTTATTTTTATTTGGAAATTGAGTATAGGACAAGCCGTACTATCAAGAGGGATACTAATAGTGGCTTTGGGGTAGAACCAAGTGCATAAAGTTCTTAACAAACCAACAAAATATCCCAGCCACAAATGTCCTATCAGCTGCAGCCTTGTTTTCTCTGTTCCCGAAACCTCCGCACTTTTCTCGGAAGTTCCGGACTGCACTCTGTCTGCTAGATGAAGACTCCCAGACCTCGGAAGTTCTGGAATTTTTCCGGAGGTTCCGGGTTTTCGAAAAGAGCCGTTGCAGATCTAGATCTGAGGGTATTTATACCCCTTTGACCCCCAATGGTCCTCTTCTTCTTCCCTGTGCCAAAACAGTAGCATTTGCCTCTTCCTCACTCATAGCATTCACTCTCACCTACTTGAATCCAAAATCCATCCTTAGCATTCAAGTCTTGGGTGATTCCTTATGAGATGAAGCAAATCCTTTCAGTCTCTTGAAGTTCTAGTGCACTTGGAGAAACCCTAGCTTGCTTGGTGGATCTATTACTCTTGGAGTTTTACTCCTAGACGGCTAGAGGTTACTTGGGAGCTTCCTAGATTTGTGTGGCTGCCCCAAGTTGTTTGTATTACCCTTTGTGACAAGTACAACACTCCACCTATTACCTTTGTATTATCATCTGGTGCCCCATCCACGTCACTTAGCCATTGCAGCTCTGCTGACGCAAATCATCTAGTGCTTCAACCGACGCACTGTCGGTTCATCCGGTGCTGAAGGGTTCTTCGCCAAAACCTTACTGTTAGCTTCTTCATAGCCGTCGGATGAACCGCTGCTTGACTCCCTTTGACCGTCGGTTCATCCGGTGCTTAAGCCTATGCAACCTGCTGCTCTCTGTCGTGATTCCATGACTCATCGGATAGACCGACGGCTCCTACCATGGACCGTCGGTTCATCCGGCACTCCTGTCTCAGCTGCTTCTTCTCCAGGAATTCATCCAGCGCATGTAAAACTGGGGGCGTCAGTTCATCCAGTGGTCCATGCTGACTTGAGTCTTCTTCCGCAGTGTACCACTTCATCCGGCCATTGCACCGACACCTTCTTCCAAGGTACCGTCGGTTCATCCGACGGTGTCATTTCTCTTTTTCTTCTTCTTCCTCAGTTTAGACCCTCAAAATATATATTATCTTCTCATTTTGGCATGTGGTATTTTTGCATACTTGGGACCTAGAAATGTCTACAAAGACATGCTCAACAATATAGTTAGTCCCATTGATCATGTTGTCATTAATCACTGTCGGGGTTCTCAACCGCTGGCAGTAGATTTGTATCGAATCGTGTGTCGGATCTGGATGGTTGACACGGGAGACACAAGGGGTTTATACTGGTTCGGGCCTCCGGAGAGTAATACCCTACGTCCAGTTCCGAGTACTCGTGTTCCTATGCCGGGAATGTCTGTAGTAGGGTTTACAAACTTAGTGATCGGTCAGTCTTATGTACGTTGCACCCCTCCCCCTTTTATAGTCACAAGGGTGAGGGGCAAAGAGGGTAAACGAAAATAAGCTACAGTGCTATGGCGTTGTGGAGTCTTTTCTGTCATTGATGTCCGTCAGGTGGCGTGGGAGAGCGCTGAGCTGTGGTGTCGTCGGAAGCCGCCACGTGTGCTGTTGCCACTGTTCGTTCCGGGCACTTGGCACCTCCTCCGAGTAGCTCACATAGTGACTCAGCCTTCTTGAGCGCATCTTAGTCCTACCACGTTATGGCCTAAGAGCTGATAGATGGTAATCGAGTGCGCATTCTGATGGGGTGGCGTGCAGCTGGCGTTGGATGTGACGGCGTGTCGGAGGTCGTGGGGGTGTACTGTGCGCCATTACAGCCCTTGTCAGACCCGACCGTCCTCCCATCGCGCCAGCTATGGTCTTTGCATGGCGTGGAATATGGCGTCACGCGTGTCATCACGGAGAAGCTTGGGGGGCTGGGGCGGTGCCACGTTCGTGTGGGCCCCAGCCCCACGCTCCGGCTTCCCCGTGTGGACCCCGTCTTAGTCGGACACGGAGATTACTCGTGCGAACGAGTAGTCGGAGGCGAGGTGGTGTGTACTCGGAGACGGAGCGTTCTCATGCGAGGCGGAGAGCACTCGGGCGAAGCGGAGTGTAGTCGGAGATGAAGGCGTACTCGTGCGGGGCGGAAGATACTCAGAAGTGGGGAAGTCTTGTCAGTGAGAGTCTTGACGAAGATCTGCATCCCTCCCTATCCTGGATCTTAGCTTTCACATTTTTAATGGTGTCAGAGGACTCCATCTTCAAGGTGATTATCTCATTGCTTAGGGGGCCCTAATCCAGGCCCTCGTCAGTAGCCCCCGAGCCTGTGATGGGAGTCAAGGACTCGCTCGTAGGCTCAGCGTCGGGGAAATGTTGTAGTTTTTGTTCTTTGATTTACTTGGTGGGTGCACGCGAGCGCATCCGCCGGATGTAGCCCCCGAGCCCTTGAAGGAGTTGTAGACTCGTTTATGGGGTTTTGAATTTTGAAATGTTGTCTTTGCCAAAAAAACTCTGGTCGTGTTGTCCGCGGCCGTATCAGTAATTGCGTCCGCTCCACCGGTTGTGGCTGACGTGGTGATCCTGACGGTTGGAGGGGACAGTGCGGTGCAGGTTCAGACTTGTGGGCCCACCCGGTATCGAACCGTCACGCGGGCGTGCCTCTGTCGCCTCAGGGGACGCGCCCACTGAGCGGGCGATTTTACGACGTAGTAGGGCCGGCATTTAATGCTAGCGGCCACGTTTGCCCCTAATAAACCGCACGCCGGTTGAACTCCGTACTTTTTCCCCTCGATTCCTTGCCTTTGCCAGCATCGCCTGCTCGTCCACTCCTAGCCCTTGCGCCGCCACCGCTGCTTCTTCAATCCACTTCACGCCCTCGAGCTCGACAGACGCCATGTCGAACTGGACGCGCTCCAATGTCTCCCGCTCGATGCTCCAGCACCTTGTCGCCACCGGCCAACTGCCGGTCCTCACCGCCGCCGAGGAGTGGAAGGTTCCGGGCAGCGAGTTGGTGCCGCACCCGCCAGAGGGCTACGTCGTCTCGTTCGTGACGTTCCACGAGCGGGCCTTTGCCATTCCAGCCGGTCGATTCATCCGCGCCATCCTTGCAGAGTACCGGCTGCAACTCCACCACCTCAACCCCAATAGCATCCAACAAATGGCGGTATTTGAGGCGCTGTGTGAAGGGTACTTGGGAGTGGGCGCCCACTGGCACCTCTTCCGGTACTTCTTCAAGTTCGTGTGCCTGAAGGACAAGTCGCTCCCGACCACCCTTGGGTGCGCCAATCTTCGGATGAAGACAAAGAGGAACGAGGAGTACACCTCTGGCATGTTGACGAGCTCCAACAGCGGTTGGCACATGGGGTGGTTCTACCTAAAGGACTGCCCCGAGTTCCCGCTGCCGAAGTATACCAGCTCCTCAATCGCCAAGGCACCAGCAAACTGGAGCTACAGGCCCCCGGAGGCGGATCAGGAGAGACTGCTCGGGGATTGCTGGGTGGTACTGACCAAGCTGCGCAACACCAGGGTTGACTTGGCGGTCATCATTGGTCAGTACCATGCACTGGGGATCACCCCTCTTCAGCGCCGCCGTCTTCGCATCTGCCAAATGATGCCGGACAGAGCTCCCTTCGTTGGGACCGTGTTTGCGCCCCGGCTCCCTTCGTTGGACGAGATCTAGCGTCGCGTGGGGCAAGCAATTGGGAAAGCCAGCTACTCGTGGCCACTGCCCCAAATCCTACCCATGCTCCCCCACGAGGGGACCAAAAATTTTGTAAGTCTTTCTTCCCTCCAACTAACGCTCAGACTATCTTGTATCCTTTGTGTTGATTCTCGTCTTCTTCCTTGCTTTCAGTTGAGGCCCGCGGACCCTCACCCCGCGAAGCCGCCTCTTCTTGAGGATGCGATGCCGAATTGCGCCCAGGCTGCCGCGGACAGGAGGAGGGCCGCCCGTAAGGCCCAGCACAAGGACAAGGAGATCGCGAAGGGCGAGCGGAATGACAGCCGCGCCAAGCGTAGGAAGATGAAGGAGTCCGCCGTCTCCTCAAATGAGGATCCCTCGTCATCGCCGCCATGGTCCAGAGATGGTGGTGATGCCGATGTCGACTGGAACGCGATGTCGTCTCCATCGCCCCCTCCCCAGCGGCAGGCCACAGGGTCCAGCTCGAGGCAGCGACCGGAGCCCGCTACCCACGAACAGGGAACAAGCTCCAGCACGCGCCCGCCTCCACGCCTGGACCAGGAGGATCGGAGGGTAACTCGCTCCCGGTCAAGCCCCGACGGTCAAGAGCAGCAGAGGGAGAGGAGGAGGTCCCCGCGGCGAGACGACTCGTCCAGGCGTCCGGCGGACTGTGATCCGTCCGCTCACCGTCCCTCTGGTGACTTATCGCGGCGGGGGTCTCGCTCCCCGAGGAGGCGGTCGCCTCCTAAGGTGAGGTCGACGTCACTGGCGCCTTCAGTCATTGGTCATCCGCGGCGGCGGGGCCCCATCCGTGCAAGTCCCCCTCACCCAGATTGACAGTCGAGGCCCGTCCACCGTCCTGCCGGGGGGCAAGAGATCAGCCCCCGAGTCATCGGGCGCAACCCCCAGGCCTGTCAAGCGAGCCTGCATCATCTCCTCCGTGTAAGTGACTTTTTGCGCTATCTCGTTATCTTGTTCTTCGATTTTTCGTTCGCCTCGTTGATTTGCCCTTCTCGTGTTAGTCGTTCCAACGTCGGCGCACTCAGCCTTGCGCCGCGGAAGCATGCGGCCCTGAGCGCGCGCACTCCCTCGTCTGCTCCCTGCTCTTCAACCCCCCGTCCATGCCAGAGTCAGCACCCGAGCAAGCGGCTGCGGCGCCGGAGACTCATGAAGCGGCGGCGCCACCACCTCCGTCGGGGGACGGTGGCGTGGTCGGGGGGCAGGCAGCCCCCGAGCAACCCGAGCCCTCGGCGGCACCTATTGTCGATCAGGGCGCCGTCGCGCAGGTGGCTCCAGAGGTGGGCCTGCCCCCGGCGTCGGGCACCGGCGACGGCGAGACTGTGGAGGTGGCGGCCTCCTCGTCGCCCTCGCAGCTCCCGAAGGCCACTGATATAGGAGGGCCAAACTTCACAGGTGGCGATACGACTGCCTACGCGACCGAGCTGGAACGGTGTCTGCTGACGTCGGAGGAGCTGCCAGCAGAGGCGCCCATGCCGCCCGCCCCGGAGGTCGTCGTGGCGGTCGAGGAGGTCGCGGCGAGCCCTGAAGTGTCCAGGACCCAGATGGCAGAAGTGGCGCCGGACTCCATCGTGCCACCGGAGCCGCCACGCCAGCCCACCGCCGTTGTCGCCGAGGTAGTCGAGATCGCGAACTTGCCTCTTCCCGACACACAGGCACCTACTTCCCCCGAGGACGCGATGGGCCGCGCTTCTCCAATCACCGTCCGAGAGGTCGACGAGAGCTCAGGAGCCCGTCCCTTCTCAGCCCCCGGGGGGGTGAACATGGCCTGGGCCTCGGGCGCGCCACGTGGGCCGGAGCCCATGACATCGAGGCGCAGGACGGCGAGGACGAGGAAGCCACGGCACGTCGTCGCCTCGTGTGGGCTTTACGGTGGGCAGAGCAGGCGATCAATGAGCTCGTCGTCCTGGCCTCGTCGGTGAGTTGGTCGAGCTCAATTCTTGATTCCGTGTTTTGATTTCTGGGTTATCTTTGCGATTGACCTTCTTCTCGGCCCAGGTGCTCGCCAGCTGCAGCGCCAGGAAGACGCGCACCATCGAGGAACTCCAAGCCAAGAAGGCCCAGCTGGAGATGCAATTGGTCGCCGCCCGACTGGCGGCTGTAGGAGCGGTGGCAGGCGAGGCATCGGTGAGGACCGCTCTTGAGGCTGCGGCAAAGTCGGCGGAGGACCGCGCAGTCACTGCGCAGTCTACTGCGGATGCCGCCATGTCGGAGAAAGCAGCCCTCGAGGCCAAGCTCGCCCAGGCGGAAGCCACCGCCGCAACCGCTGCCGAGACAGCTCGGAACACTGCTGCCGCTGCTGCTGCTGCCGAGGCCGCGTCCCAGACCGTCGCCAAAGAGAAGGCGACGCTTGGGAGGAGGGTGGCAGACTTGCAGCAAGACCTGGCAGACCATGAGGCGGACCTGAAGACGACGAACAATCAGGTCTACAACCTCTCCACTAGGCTGCAGGAGGCCACCGACGTGGGGACCCGGCTTCGTGAGGAGAACAGCCAGATGGCTCAGGAGATCCAGGGTGAGCATCTCTGTGTTCTTAACTTTCATGATGTTTCCTTTCCTGCGTTAATCTTTGGTGATGCTGCTTCACCCTTTGGTTTTAATAGGGATCCGCATTGCTCGTACTGCTCAGGCTGCCAAGCTGGCGGAGAAGGCTCAAGAGGTCATCACCGCCGAACTCAAGCTCCACGAGATGTCTGAGATGGCCAAGGATTTGGTGGACCAGCTCTCGAGTATGTTCTTCTTATCTTGGTTCCTTACTCCTTCTTGACTGTGCTTCGCGTGGCTCTACTCTGACTCGTTCTCTGTTTCCAGAGGTCAAAGCCGAGCTGGAGGATTCTCGAAAGGCTCAGCACGAGACGGAAGAGGCACTCAAAAAGAACATACTAGACCACGCCAAGCTCGGCCGACACGTTGACATGATCTTAACGGAGGTCGGCGTCCCGCCCATGCATATGTCTCCCTAGGTACTCGGCGATCGGCTCAATCTTTTGCCGGGCTTCGTCAAGGAGAGAGAGCTGTCGACCTCTCGGCAGGTGGTGCACCAGGTCCTCTCCATGTTCAGCTCGCACTACCAGGGGCTGGACTTTTAGGCTCTGAGTGGTGGTTGGGCCCCCGGCTACACGAACGAGGAGCTCGACAAGATCGAAGAAGAATGCGCCGCCCTTGCCCAAGCCATGGCCGACACCGCGATGAAGGACCTAGAGCTGATTCCAAAAGACACACCAGAAGACGGCACTGGGCCCTCCCATTAGATGTATTAAGTTGTATAATGGTTTAAACAAAACTTGTATGCACGCCGTACTGAACAGCTTTCATTTTGTTTTGAAATCGTTGCCTCCTGAAACATTCTCCGAGTACCCACGGATGACCGTAGAACGAAATGGCTGCACTTAGATGCTCAGGCCGATCGAACTTTTCTCTGGAGCCACGGGGGCATAAGAGTCAGAAAGCTCGACCTGAGCCACGAAGTGACGCCACGCGTTCGTAGCCCCCGAGTACTTAGAAACGCTTAGAAGTTGACTCGCGTGCTTTTTGTAAAAGACGTTTTGAGCCGGAGCCTGAGCGGTTACCCGTGCTCCTTCTGAAAGTAGTCGGACGTCGACCTGTAGGTCCGAGCTGCACTTGCAAGTTTTTGAACCGTAGCCGCGGGGGTGTAAGTGCCAAAAGACTTGGATAAGCAACAACATCGAAATGCTCACAGATCAACATCCTTTCCCTTCGCGAAGTAAAAGGTGTTCCGCCAAAAAGAACCGTTCGCTCGTGTGATTGGTCACGACAAAGTTGTCGGGGAGTTTTTGTTTTGAAAACGGGAAAACGAAAGGGGGGTATCGTGCCCCGGGTAGCCCCCGAGCGGCAAGTGTTTTTGCATGGGTGCAAGGACACTTGCCACTCAGCCTTTAGACAGCGTTGAAACATATAAAAGATGCCAACACAAGTATATCGTGAAGCTTATGGAACGAGAACAAAAACACATGGCATTATTAATTGATCATAAGCTGAAACAAAGAACGTTACTTAAGGGTAAAAATGCCGTAGATGTTCTATGTTCCATGCGTTGGCGATGATCGTGCCGTCGTCGTGCCAGAGCTTGAATGTTCCTGGTCGGAGCACCTGGTCGACGATGTACGGTCCCTCCCATGGGGGCGCGAGCTTGTGCCGGTCCTTGTTGCTCATGACCCGCCGGAGTACCAGATCTCCGACTTGGAACTGGCGCTCGTGGATGTTGTGCTCGTGATAGCACCGTAGAGCTTGCTGGTACCGGGCTGAATGTAGGAGCGCCACGTCGCGAGCTTCGTCGAGTTGGTCGATCGCATCTTTGAGTGCGACTTGATTCCCTTCTTCAGTGTATGCCCGGACTCTTGGGCTGCCGTAGTCGATATCCGTCGGGAGAACCGCTTCCGACTTGTGCACCATGAAGAATGGTGTTGCACTGGTGGACCGACTCAGTGTGGTGCGCAGGCTCCACAGGACAGATGGCAACTCGGTGACCCATCTTGCTCGGAACTTCTCAAGTCATCTGAAGATTCAAGGTTTTAATCATTGTAAGATCATGTCGTTGGCCCTCTCAGCCTGCCTGTTGGCCCTTGGGTGTCCTACAGCAGTCCAGTCCACACGAATGTTGTTGTCGTCACAGAACTTGAGGAACTTCTTTCCCGTGAACTATGTGTCGTTGTCGGTGATGATCGAATTCGGGATCCCAAAGCGGTAAATGATGTCAGTAAAGAATGCCACGGCTTCTTCAGAACGGATCTTGGTTACGGGCTGAGCCTTAATCCATTTTGAGAACTTATCAACAGCGACGAGCAGGTGTGTGAAGCCCCTGGGCGCTTGCTTGAATGGTCCGACTATGTCCAGCCCCCATACGGTGAACGACCACGTGATGGGGATGTTCTGAAGCGCTTGCGCCGGGAGATGAGTCTGTCGGGCGTAGTACTGGCAACCCGCACAGTGTCGCATGATATCCTTGGTGTCCGCTAGCACCGTGGGCCAGTAGAAACCTTGTCGGAACGCTTTTCCGACTAAGGTTCTCGCGGCGGTGTGATGTCCGCATGTGCCGGCGTGGATTTCCTGAAGCAGGTCTCGGCCTTGGTCTCTCTGAATACAGCGCATGAATATATCTGCCGTGCCTCGCTTATGGAGCTCGCCGTCGATAAGGACATAAGACTTAGCTTGCCGCGAGATGCGACGTGCCTCCGTCTGGTTGGAGGGCAACCTCCCCTCGACCAGCCATTAAAGGATCGGGAAACGCCAGTCAGGATCTTCTAAGTTTGGCTCTTGATCAATCGCCATGACTTCTGATTCCTCCGACTCTGGTTGTTGCTCCCCATCAACTCGAACGGATGGTGCGTGCTGATCGCTAGCGAACACACCGTGCGGCACGGGCTTGCGGCTTGATGCTGCCTTGGCAAGGATGTCTGCAGCTTTGTTGTTATCACGCAGCACATGATGAAGCTCGAGCCCATGGAACTTGTCTTCCAGCTGACGCACAGTTCGACAATAGGCCACCATCTTGGGGTCGACACAATTCTTCTCCTTGATCACTTGATCTACGACAAGCTCTGAGTCCCCACGAATCTCGAGGCGGCAGATTCTGAGTTCGACCGCGATTCGAAGGCCGTTGACGAGCGCTTCGTACTCGGCAACGTTGTTGGAGGTAGGAAAATGCAGTCGGGCCATGTACTCCATACACACGCCCAGAGGCGAGATGAAGACAAGGCCTGCCCCTGCTCCCTCCTTCATGACCGAGCCGTCGAAGTACATTGTCCATGTCTCGTGCTCGATTGGTGCCGGCGGAGTTTGAATCTCCATCCATTCAGTGACGAAATCTGCCAACACCTGTGACTTAATTGCACTGCATGGCGCATAAGTCACGTTCTGCCCCATCAGCTCGAGGGCCCACTTGGCTATCCTCCCCTCGGCCTCAGGATTCTGGATCACCTCCCCGAGGGGGTACTTGGACACCACTGTGATGGGGTGCTGGTCGAAGTAATGTTGGAGCTTGCGTTTGGTGATCAAGACGGCGTACACGAGCTTCTGAATTTGAGAGTAGCGGGTCTTTGAGTCGGAGAGAACTTCGCTTACGAAATAGACGGGCCGCTACACCTTAAGTGACTTCCCAGGTTCTTCTCGTTCAACGACCAGAGCAGCGCTCACGACCTGTGTCGTTGCAGCCACGTACAAGAGCATTTGCTCTTCTGGCATTGGTGTCGTGAGCACTGGTGGACTCTTCAAGAAATTCTTGAGTTTGTCTAGCGCTTCCTGAGCCTCGGGCGTCTAGGTGAAGTGGTCGGACTTTTTCATCAGGCGGTACAGCGGCAGGCTTCGTTCTCCGAGTCAAGTGATGAACCGACTGAGGGCCGCGAGGCAGCCCGTGACACGTTGCATGCCCTTCAGATTCTGGATCGGCCCCATGTTGGTGATGGCTGAGATCTTCTCGAGATTAGCCTCAATGTCGCGTTCAGACACAAAAACGCATGCCCCTCGGAACCCCGAAAACGCATTTCTCGGGGTTTAGCTTCACTCCATGTTCTCTCAACTTCGTGAACACTTCCGTAAGATCGGGGATCAGATCACCCGTCTTCTTTGACTTGACCACGATGTCATCGACATATGCCTCGATTATTCGTCCTATGAGATCACCAAAAACGCGTCGCATGCATCTCTGAAATGTAGCACCCTCGTTCTTGAGTCCGAACGGCATCGAGTTGTAACAATAAGTGCCAAAGGGAGTGATGAAGGACGTTGCGAGTTGGTCCGCTATGCACATCGCGATCTGGTGGTACCCGGAGTACGCATCGAGAAAACAGAGGGTTTCGCACCCTGCCATTGAATCGACTACCTGATCTATGCGAGGCAAAGGAAGTGGATCCTTGGGACATGCCTTGTTAAGGCTCATGTAGTCAACACACATCCTCCATTTCTTATTCTTCTTCTTTACAAGTACAGGGTTAGCTAGCCACTCGGGGTGGAACACTTCTTGGATGAACCCTGCACTAAGGAGCTTCTTGATCTCCTCGCCTATGGCCTTGCACTTGTCGTCGTTGAAGCGGCGCAGGCGCTACTTGACCGGTTTCGATCCCGGCTTGATGTTGAGTTTGTGCTCGGCAACTTCTCTCGGGATCCCCTTCATGTCGGAGGGTTTCCATGCGAACACGTCGAGGTTCGCTTTGAGGAAGTCGACGAGCGCGCGTTCCTATTTAGGATCGAGCACCGTCCCGATACGGAGCGTGCGGCCATCATCGGTGACAGCCACATCCTTGACATCCTTGGCAGGCTCGAAAGAGCAGGCCGCTCGCTTGGACGACTCGGGGATTTCTTGGTCCTCGGAGGGAGGCTCGGCGTGGAGCCTCTCGGACCGGATGAGTGTTTCAGCGAATTGAAAGCACTCGGTGTCGCATTCGTATGCGTACTAAAACGTATCCCCTCTATGATGACCCCCTTCGGACCAGGGATCTTCAACTTGAGATACGTGTAGTTGGGCACAGCCATGAATTTTGCGTAGGCCGTCTTCCCGAGGATGGCGTGGTACGTCCCCGAGAACCCCACCACTTCGAAGGTGACGGTTTCCGTGCGGAAGTTCCGCGACGTCCCGAACGTGACGGGCAGATCGATCTGCCCTAACGGGAGCGCATCTTTCTCGGGGATGACCCTGTGGAAAGGAGTCGGCGATGGGCGCAGTGTGGACCGCGAGATGCCCATGCTGTCGAGCATCATCGCGTACAGGATGTTGAGCCCGCTCCCTCCATCCATCAGCACCTTGTGGACCCTCTTTGTCCCGATCAGTGGGGCCACCACGAGGGGGTAGCACCCTGGTTGTGGTACGTGGTCGGGGTGGTCCGCTCGGTCGAAGGTGATCGGGGTGTCCGACCACTTGAGATACGGCGGGGTAGCAGGCTCGGTGTTGTAAACCTCGCGCCGGATCAGCTTCTCCTTGCGCCTCGACAGTCGTGCTGGTGCCCTGCCAAAAATCATGTGGACCGCACCATCTTCTCGGGGGAAGACCAGCTCCTCCTCGTCGTCGTCATTCTCGGGGGGTGGTGCCGCCTTCTTCGGAGGTTCCGCAGTCTTGGGCTTGAGCGTGCCGTTGACGTAGTTCTTCATCAAACGGCAGTCCTTGAGCACATGCTTGACGGGCGTCTCATGATGGGTGCATGGTGCCTCCAAGAGCCTCTCGAAGTGATCCCTCAGGGGTCCACCCTGATTGTTCTTGGGACGCGTTGCCTTGCGCTCGACCACTGCCACGACGTTGTCGTCACGGCCACGCTTGTCGCCCGTCTTCTTCTTCTTGGACCGCGAGGAGGGCCCCTCTCCGGCATCCACGACTTGCTTCCCCTTGCTCGGTGGGGGAACCAGTGTTGCTGCTACCGCCTCCTCTCCGTCGGTGTGATTGGTCGCGATGTCTAGAAGCTCCCGAGTAGTCCTCGGGGTCCTCCGCCCTAGCCGGTGGATGAGGGTGGTGCAGGTGGTGCCGTTCTGGAATGCCGAGATGGCGTCGTTGTCTGTTGCGGTGGGAAGCTCAGTGCAGCGCTTGGAGAAACGCCTGATGTAGTCACGCAGGCTCTCCCCTGGTTGCTGCTTGCAGTTGTGCAGCTCCCACTGCTTGCCAGGACGGCCGTACGTGCCCAGAAAGTTACCGATGAACATTTCCCGCAAGTCCTTCCAACTATTGATCCTGCCGCGTGGCAGGTGCTAGAGCCAGGTCCGCACGGAGTCGGCGAGGTGGAGCGGCAGGTTCTTGATGATGAACAGGTCGTCCGTCGCTCCGCCCGCCCGACACGCGAGCCTGTAGTCCTCCAACCACACGCTAGGGTTGGTCTCTCCGTCATATCTCGGCACTGCTGTTGGAGCTCGGAAGCGCGAGGGGACCTTGGCATCTTGCACCTTCCAACCGAAAGCGCGCGGGCCCTTTGGATCGGGCGACCAGCTTCGGTCACGGTCGTCGTCGCTGTCGTAGCGTCCACCATGCCTCTGGCTGTGACGCCGGTGTGAGCGGTGCTTGTCACGCTTGTCACGGCTGTCGTCGTTGATGCCGTAACCGTAGTCGTAGTTGTCGTCGCCTGCAGCTCGGTGACGAGCCTTGAGTGTGTCGCGAGCGTCGCGGTTGCCCCCAGTCGCGACTTTACTGATGGTTCGCCAGCGGCTCGGTGCCTTGACGGGGATCGATCTTGGCGTCGTACGGACGGTGCACCTCGCGCCTCGCGCGCGCATGATGCCGAGCTCTCGGCCTGCTGCGCGGCCGCCGTCTCGAGGAGGGTTTTGAGTTGTTGACGAACCCTCTTCTCCTCGGGTGTGGCCGGCTCGGGGCAGCCACGCAGGAGCATGGCTGCTGCTGCGAGATTCTGCGATACGCACCTGAAGCGCGGCGTGCCATCATCGTCGACAGGGGCATCCTCGTTGATGCGCTGATTCACGTCTCGCGCCCGAGCGCGAGCTTGCGGTGCCGGCTGCTCCGCTTCTTGCTCACGATGTTGCTCCCGCCGCTGGTCACGCGGAGGGTCTCGTGGCTCGTTCTCTTCACCGAGCGCTCGGTGAAGGTTTGCCAGCTCTTTGTCGAGTTGGCGTTGGGCCTCGGTGATCTCGTCGAGGCGCGCCCGACGCTGGGCGTCCCCGTTGCGGTGACGAGGGTTCTCCTCGCCGTCCGTTGGGCTGGTGGCGGTGTGGGCCTCCAGAACGTTGCACTCTCGCGTGAAGTCCGGGAGGGACGTCGGCGGCCCCCGCCGTGGGGCCGCGGAGCCTGGGGCTACGTATGATGCCCTCAGCTCATTTACGTAGGCCGTCATCGGGTCGTCCGGGAGGCCTAGCTGCCCTCGAGGGTACAGGACATCGTACCGCTCCATGAACTCCCCCCAGGTCAGCGGCTCGGACCCACTGGCCTGGAAGGCGAGGTCGGTGAGGTGGAAGGCAGCGAGCCTGAAGCGCTTCTGCGTCGGATTTGACCCTAACAGGGCCATGATCGATTCATCCGTGAAGCCACGGACGAGAGCTGCTCGCGCCGCCGCCGCCGTCGTGGCGGTGAGACGCGCAGGTCGGGAGAAAGTCCTCCCGACGACGGACTCCGCCGGCCCGGTGTAGACGAAGCCGAGGGAGCCGAAGTGCACGGTCGTGCCGGGAGTCAGTGACACTCCGCGGCCCTCCATCTGGATCGCTGGTGGAGTTCGGCGAGACACACGATGTGCCCCTACCTGGCGCGCCAACTGTCGGGGTTCTCAACCGCCGGCAGTATATTTGTATCGAATCGTGTGTCGGATCCGGATGGTTGACATAGGAGACACAAGGGGTTTATACTGGTTCGGGCCTCCGGAGAGTAATACCCTACGTCCAGTTCCGAGTACTCGTGTTCCCATGCCGGGAATGTCTGTAGTAGGGGTTACAAACTTAGTGATCGGTCAGTCTTATGGACGTTGCACCCCTCCCCCTTTTATAGTCACAAGGGCGAGGGGCAAAGAGGGTAAACGAAAATAAGCTACAGTGCTATGACGTTGTGGAGTCTTTTCCGTTATTGATGTCCGTCAGGTGGCGTGGGAGAGCGCTGAGCTGTGGTGTCGTTGGAAGCCGCCGCGTGTGCTGTTGCCACTGTTCGTTCCGGGCACTTGGCACCTCCTCCGAGTAGCTCACATAGTGACTCAGCCTTCTTGAGCGCGTCTTAGGCCTGCCACGTTATGGCCTAAGAGCTGATAGATGGTAATTGAGTGCGCGTTCTGACGGGGTGGCGTGCAGCTGGCGTTGGATGTGACGGCGTGTCGGAGGTCGTGGGCGTGTACTATGCGCCATTAAAGCCCTTGTCAGACCCGGCCGTCCTCCCGTCGCGCCAGCTGTGGTCTTTGAATGGCGGGCGTGGAATACGGCGTCACGCGTGTTGTCGCGGAGAAGCTTGGGGGGCTGGGGCGGCGCTACGTACGTGTGGGGCCCCAGCTCCACGCTCCGGCTTCCCCGTGTGGACCCCGTCTTAGTCGGAGACAGAGATTACTCGTGCGAACGAGTAGTCGGAGGCGAGGCGGTGTGTACTCGGAGACGGAGCGTTCTCGTGCGAGGCGGAGAGCACTCGGGCGAAGCAGAGTGTAGTCGGAGACGAAGGCGTACTCGTGCGGGGCGGAAGATACTCGGAAGTGAAGATCTGCATCCCTCCCTGTCCTGGATCTTAGCCTTCACATTGTCAATGGTGTCAGAGGACTCCATCTTCAAAGTGATTATCTTGTTGCTTAGAGGGCTCTAATCCAGACCCTCGTTAATCACCAAAATCAAACTTCAACAAATGGCATATGAGGTTATGTTCGCTACAACTAGTAGTACCTGCACTGTACCTCGTGGTACAATTTAAACACCCTCTGTTGACCACCGGAGAGAAAACCAGGTGTGGCACTAGGCAATCTTCTTTGAATTGTCAGCCGTCCAAAAAATGCGATAAAATATACTCCTACTACTGATCTTTTCCACTACAGATGTTTCCTTAAGAAAAAATTTGAAAAATATCTGTTTTTACTGTTCCTCCTATTTTCAGAGAGTTGACGAAATTAACCTGCATGCAGGTGTAATAATATGGCCCTACACATCGACAACATACTAGGCATAATATGGGCTGAATTCTTGGACAGATGAAGACAAAGAAATCCAGGGAGCACACACCACACAGTGTCAATGGGAAATGCATGTTTGCTGGAGAACGCCATGCTAGAATTGTTCTAAAAATATAGCCGATCTTCAATTCCCTTGACTCTTAAAGCATTCTGCATTCGGAAAGAACGCCATGCTAGAATTATTCAAGCACGCCCTATTTAATTAATTGTCGCGCTGATCCCTCATCATCTTCCTCTGGAGTCATTCGTGGAGACTGAAAAATGGAAGGTGTGAGCTAGCCTACTGGTCCATTTAGCAGGATTTTGACAGGTACTAGCACGGAATAGTTAACATGCGCGCTGTGATTAAATTAGTGTTGTTGGAAATTTAAATGGCTTACGAGATTCCAAGATGTTCCCTATTTTATTTTATTTTATTTTATTTTATTTACAGTGATGTTTTCTCTGATTTTGTAATAAAAAACTCAAGCAACATTTTTTAAATAGGCCTGACATTTTATTTGACCCAGAAAAGTAGTCAAGAAACCGTTAGGATTTTTTCCACTGTGTAGTTATTGTTTTTATTGTTCCAACAACCATTTGATCTAGATGACCCTAGGTGTTTCCATGGCATGTTCCAACAAAGGGTCTCATTCTCCAATAAATTTTCTATTGCCTGCCAAATTAGATTGCGGCATTGGTAGGCAATTTCTTGGAATTCCCGAAAATGATGTAAATGTATATATGTACAATTTTTTGCGTATTATTTAACATCTTTTGTCTATTGAATATGCTATCTGATCGGCAGAATTTATCGTCAAATGTTGACATATAGATGCCCTCTTATTGCCTGTGTCATGTTAAGAGCACCATTCTGTCTTGGATTATTATGGCATTTTTAGAGATTTTAGAGTGACTGAAAGAAAAGAGATTCATCAATCCCGAGAAATTAAAAGGTGCAAAAAAAAAGTACCTAAAGAGAACTACCAAAAAGTACCAATTTGGTAAGAATGATAAGAAAGGCACTTACCTGCAAGTACCACTAGTACTTTAAACTCATTGTAACAAAGCTCTTATTTTTATAGTATTTTTTCTATTCCAAACCGAATCCAATAGTTCAATATGCAATGGTTCTCAAAAAAAAAAGTTCAATATGCAATTTTGCATGGACTTTTACTTCCCCCCTTAAATGTCACACGTACTACTTCAAGATTAATCAACTTTTCTATACTTGGTTGATAAAAAACTGTCCACGAATGAAAGAGATAAACTAAATTATAATCTTATTGTATCTGCATCTCCTGAGTCCTACCACTGCTAGATTTACAAAATTTCCCCAACTGTGTTTTGTGGCCGTTGGTTGCTGCTTCTTTAGAATTGTCTGAAATGGCCAACGGGGTTTTAGTCCGAACAAGACATGTTCAAAGAGTTATCATAAGAAAAGTCAGATGCTCATCCTCCTCGTCCCGTGACCCGTCTCCCTCCCTCCCTCCCGACCCCTCCCCCGCCCCCTCCTCCCCGCCGGCCGCCGGAGCAGGATCTCCCTGCTCCGGGCGGCGCGGCCCTCTCCGCCGCCGGATCCGGAATCCCCACCTCGTGCTCGTCCCATCCCACCCCTTCTCTCCCCCTCTCGTGCCCCCTGCAGCGAGATCGACCCGGTGCTCCAATGGTGGTTCTTGAGCTCCAAGAAGCCATGGACGGCGACGACCTCCATGGGGAGGAGCTCCATGGTGCGGCGCCCCCCTCCAGCCACCCCTCCGCGCACCGCCCCCTCCTCCTCGGGGCGCTTGACCACTCCACCGCCGGGGTGGCGCCTCCGGGCGCCGGCCGTCCTGGCGAGGGTGGTCCGGCCGCGGCTCGGCCGGCTGCTGCCGAGGCCGCCGCGCCCACGGCATCCGCGCGACCGGCCGTGGCTGCCGAGGCCGCCGCGCCCACGGCCTCCGCGCGGCCGGCCGTGGCCGCCGTGCGCCGGCCGCCGCGCCGCCGCGCCTGCAGCCCCCGCCCGGCCGGCCGCGGCCGCCGCGCGCCGGCCTGCTGCTGGTCCGGGGCGGGAGGCCGCGCCGCGGCCGGCCGCCGCCTCCCCGGTCGCGGTGTACTCCCGTGCCCGGCCGGCCGCGGCCGCGGCCTCCCCGCCTCCCTCTCGGCCGGCCCACGTCGGTGCCCCCCCTGTGGCCGCGGCGGCCTCCTCCGGTGGCCGGCAGCCGGGCGCAGCTGCCCTGCCCGCTGCGGCCGCGGTAGGGGAGCGGCCGGGCAGCCCTGCCCTGCCAGCCGCCGCCCGCCCTGGCCAGCCGGCCGCCACTGCCGCAGCGTGTGGGCCGTCACGGGACGGCTTGGGCGGCGTGCCGGTTGCCGCTGCTAGCTCCTCGCGCTTTGATGAACTCGATGATGGCCTCAACGTTGCCTCGCCACCACTGGTCGAGGCCCTCCCCTCTCCCTCGCCCCTCCTCCTCCCGGTCGTCCCTCTATCCCCGGCCGTCGGGCCAGCTGGCTCTCCCCCGGTGGCGTCACCCGTGGCCGAGGTCGACGCCCTCGCCGCGCTCGCCGCCGTCCCGGGCCTCTCCCCCGCCACGGCCGCCGCGCTCGCTGCCGCCGGGCCGGCTGCGGTTGCCTCTGCTCTCCGTGTGTTGGAGGCGTGCGCGTGGCTCGGCGGCGGCAAGGTGCCGCCCCCTCCTCCCCCCCTCTGCCTGGCCGCGTCCTCTCCGCGAGCTGGAGGCGCGCGCGGGGCTTGTCGGTGGCGAGGCGCCACCCTCTCCCTCCACCCCCGCTGCCTGGTCGCACCCCTTGGAGGCACCTAGCGCCGACCGCCTGCCTCTCGTCTCTGCTGCAGGTGCGGGGGCGCGCTCTGTTGGGCAGGGGGATGGCAACCCCTCAGGTCCCCGTCTGTTTCCGGTCGTGCAGGTGGCGAGAGTGGAGCCCGGCTCGGCGGGGCCCGGCCCCTCCATTCCCTCCTCTAGGGAGCTCTGGGATCTTGAGGCCTCGGGCTCCTCCGCCTCGGGCTCTTACGCCCCTGTGCCGCGTGGTTGCCCCCCTCCCCCACCTTCTCGGCGCAGGTGCGGGCGGCTGGCATCCTGGTGCCCGGGCGCACCCCCTCTCCGCCGCCGCACCCGTCTCGGTCGCTGCTCCGTGCTCCCCCCTTCCTCGTTGCCTCCGCCGTTGCCGAGCTTTCGTCGACGTCTGTGCCGCGGCCCGTGGCCGCTTCCTCCAGGGGGATCCTGGGCAAGAGGCCGCTGTCGCTGCCGCGGCCGCCTCCGACCCCCCCACGGCGGCGTGCCAAGGCGGGAGGCGGCCGCCCTGCTGCTCCGCCCGCGGCCGAGCCTCGCCGTGCTGGGGGGCGACCGTGGGTCCGCCACCGCCTCCTGGCGGGCATGCCGGGTGCCCGCGGGTGGACACCGACGGCTTCGTCGAGGTGCGGTCGCGCAGGCAGCTGCGTGCGGAGCGGTCGCCGCCGCCGCCGCCACCTCCACCTCCGTCCTCCGTCCCCCCAGATCTGGTGGGGAAATGCTTCAACTACTTCGGGGAGGACCACATCGCCGCCTCCTGCCCTCACGCGCTGCGTTGCTTCCGGTGCCACCAGCTTGGGCACCACGAGAGCTCGTACGGGCGCCCGAAGGTCTGCCTGGTGACGGTGGAGGGCGCCCGTCCTCGTCCGGGAGGTCGCACCCCTTCCCTACCCCTGGTCGCTCCGCGCCCGGCCGGCCGCTCACCGCCCCCGCCCCACACTGTGCAGGGAAGGGGTGCCCGTCCACCTCCGCCTCCACCTCTTCGGCAGAGGCAGGAGGCGCGGCCGCAGCCGCTCCCGAAGCCCCGTCGTCGCCCTGCTCCGGCGGCCCGCGGCCCGCGACCCGCTGCCTCTCCCGCCGGATAGGCGTCGTCGCCCACCTCCGGCTGCCTGTGACGCCCCGCCGCCTCTGCCGCAGGTGGCTAGCGGGCGTGCCCCTCCTCCGCGGCGCACTACGACACGGCGCCTCGGGACGACGCTCCTCCGCCGCCTCGTCGTGCCGCGGCCTGGGCGGGCGAGGTGGCTTGGGGGGCGCCGCCCCCCTCCTCTTCCCGCGGGGGCCTCGGGGGCCTCCGCTGCCGTCCCCACTCTCAGGGCCATGGCCCCTCCGCCTCCGCCCCCCTCCCCCCGGCGCCCCTGGGGCACCCCTCGCGCCGCCCGCAGCTGGAGACGTGTATTATCGCACGCACTCCTGAGGTCGAGGCCAACGAGGTCACTCTGGAGCGCGCTCTGGTCGCCATGGTCGCGGGCACTCGTCCGTTCGTCTCTACGGCGGATGTGGTTACCTACCTCACCAGTCGCTTGGGCGTACTGCCGGGGACGTTCATGGCCTACCCGTTCCACCCTGAGGACTTCCTCATCGTCTTCCAGGATGGCCCTGAGATGCTGCGGGTGCTCAATGCACCCACCCCGGACGGCCCCTTTCGCCTCACCTTCCGCCGGTGGCAGCGGGAGAATTAGGCGGTCGACGCGGCGCTACGCTACCAGGTGCGGGTGGGCATTAGGGGCGTGCCTCCGCACCTATGCTGCGTTCCACGGTGCACGATATCCTCGGTTCCTCCTGCGCGGTCATCAACCTGGCTCCTGAGTCTGAGTCGAAGGCCAACCTCAAGGAGCTCGTCGTCCTCGCCGGTTGCGTCGACCCGGACTTGATCCCGGTGCAGATGGACATGTTGGCACCGATCGAGTTCCCCAGGTTGGGCACCGGCCAGCCCTGCCTGCGCTACCGGGCGACGGTCAACATCGCCCTGATCACCGACACTCTGGCTCCTTCGGCTGATGGGGCTTCCCAGTCGGGGGGGTCGGAGGGTGGCCCTTCTGGCTCTTTGGGTCGTTCCTTTGCCCCTGCGCTGCTGGGGCCCTCGGCCGTTGTGGGTGGTGCTGCCGTGCCGTCGCGGGCCCCGTGGGGGGGCCTCCACCTGCCTCAGGCGGGCGGTCTGGTCGTGCTGCAGGGGGTGGGCAGGGAGCCGCCTGCTGGGGTGCTCCCACTTCTGCACCTACGCCGGTCCTTCCGGCTCCCACCTACCCCTACTGGGCGCTGCAGGGCATCCACCGTCTGCCGTCCTACCTCGGTCGTCTCGCCTCTCCGCCGCTGCTGCGCCGTTTCGCACCCCGGCTGCCCCCTCCTCTGCGCGGCCAGCCGAGGTACGTGTGTCGCCAGTGGTGGCCCCACTCGCTCGGGCTTCCTCTGCTACCTCTTCGGCTCCGGTCGCGCGGCACTTCAGTTGTGACGAGTACGCGCTGCCGGAGCACCTCTCTCCTCTTCGTGAGTCGACTCCACCCAGGAGCCTCGCCGGCGACCCGATGCTTCTTGAGGTGGAGCTTCTGGTCATCGCTTCTGCCTCGCCCGCTCGCGCTGACCTGGCCATCGCCTGCCAGGCTACGCTGGCTGCCGGCCCCGGGACAGCCCGCCTGGTCCCGGCCGCTACCGGCAGCTACCGGCCGTCGGCCGCGGGCTGCTGCCGGCAGCAGCCTGGCCGCTGCCATCCTTAGCCTGGCCGCGGCACGCCGCAACCTGGTTGCTGCTAGATGCCGCCCGGTCGTCGCGGGACGTCGCCCGGCTGCTGCTGGCCATTGCCTGGCTGTGGCTGGCCGCAACTTGGCCACTGCCAGCCACTACCTGGCCGCTGCTCGGGGCAGCCTGGCCTCTGCCGGCCGCGGCCCGGCCACCGCTTCCGGTCTGGCCGCGGTAGGCCTGGGTGACCCACCGCCCTCTCGGCTCTGCGCGACGACGTCTGCTCTCATCTCGGCCGTGCCTATCGCTGCCTCCGCGCATGGGGGGGACTCTGCCCCCCCTCGCGTGGTGCCAGTGGCGGACGTCTTCCGCAGGTTGCTCTCCCCCCTGGCGGCCACCCAGCTGGCATTGCCCGCGGCACCCTCGCCCGGCTCATCCTTCGTGATCTCCACGCCTCTGTTCCGGTCGCCTTCTGCCTCTCCGGCCCCCGTCGAGTCGTGTCCCTCTACCCCTCAGCGCTCGCCGGATGTCCCTCCACTGGCCGCGGAGCTGTCTCCCCCCTCCCAAGCTCTCAGGTCGCACTCCCCACCGCCTGCTGCGACTAAGGGGCCTTCTCAGGGCGACCTCGAGTCCCTGGTGGCGGACTTCTGCGCCTCTCTGCAGTGGCCACCCCCTCCCCCAGTTCTCCACGCTTCGCCGCAGCAGCCGTCTCGACACGGCTTCCAGGGCTCGGGGTCCGAACCCGGTCACCGTGGGCCAGAACCTGCTGATGCGGAAGTTGGGTGTCGTGGGACCGCGCGAGGCACCCGACGCCGCCGCGTTCCAGCGTTACACGAGGCTCTTCGCTGTTGGACTGTCAGAGGAGCACTGCAGAGCTATCAGAGAGCTCTTCGGTGCCCAGGTCGAGGGGTCCTTCCAGTGCTCCGTGCTGGAAGATGACGAGTTCCAGGCGGTAGTTCGTGAGCTCTTCCCCGAGGAGCAGTTGGTCGTCGACGCGCAGGCCTGAGCCTGTACTAGTCGAGAGGTCGTCTTTTTTTGGGTGTTTAAATGGATGTAAACATAGCTGTTTGGAATGTACGTGGGCTTAACCAGTATGCTAGACGCTCGGCAGTCCGCGAGTTGGTAGCTTCCGAGCGTGTCTCTCTTCTGTGTCTGCAAGAGACTAAGCTCGCGGTTGTACCCCCCTCCCTCATGCTTGATATGTTAGGGCTCGACTTTGATTACATTGCATTACCGGCTGTGGGCTCCCGCGGTGGCATTCTGGTTGCTTGGCGCAAAGACACCTGGCTCGTCTCCTCCCCCTCCTTTGGCACTCACCACGTTACGATGAAGGTCGCACTGCTCTCCGCTCCCTCTCAGTACTGGTGGCTCTCCTGTGTTTACGATCCGCAGTCTGATGCGGATAAAATCTCATTTCTCGCTGAGATCCGTACCCTCCGTCCGATGCTCTCTGGACCTTGGGTTCTCTGCGGGGACTTCAACCTCATCTACCAGGCGGTCGACAAGAATAACGGCCGCCTCTCACATAGAATGATGGGTCGCTTCTGTCATTTCCTTAACGACCTTGAGCTTCTTGAGCTGCATCTCCAAGGCCGTCTCTTCACTTGGAGCAACGAGAGGTCGCATCCCACCTTGGAGCGTATTGATAGAGTTTTTGTCTCCCAGGACTGGGAGTTTCTTTTCCCCTCCTCTGCTCTTCATGCTGTCTCCTCTAGGTGTTCAGATCATGCTCCCATCCTCCTCCTTCTCGACTGTGGGGTGCTCTCTAAGAAACACTTCACCTTCCAGGCATTTTGGCCTAAGGTCGAAGGCTTCTTGGACATAGTAAAGGCGGTCTGGTCGGGGCCGCGCCCTGATGCTGATCCGCTCCGTATGATCGACCACCTCCTTCGTGAGACAGCGAAGGCGCTAGTAAAGTGGAGCTCCAAGGCGGTCGGCAGCATTCGCCTGCAGATCCAGATCGCCAAGGAGGTCATCTTCCGCCTTGAGGTCGCGCAGGACTCACGGTCGCTCTCTTCCGAGGAGATCCCTTTGCGGCGGTTCCTCAAACTACGCTACCTAGGCCTGACCTCGCTGCAGCGAACGATCGCTCGGCAACAGTCCAGCCTTAGGTGGCTGCGTGAGGGGGACGCCAACACTAAGCTTTTCCACCTACATGCCAACCACCGTAGGAGGAAAAATTTCATCCCCTCCCTTCTGGTAGGTGGTCATTCTGTTTTTCGGGAAGAGGACAAGGCTTCGGTGGCCTTTGACTACTTCGACCGTATTCTGGGCGCCCATCATGAGCGTTCCTGCGCCCTCGATTTTGAGGAGTTGGGACTCCCACGGTTGGACCTGGAGGACCTCACTCTTCCCTTCTCGGAGGCCGAGGTTTGGGAGGTGATCAATGACCTCCCACTGGACAAGGCCCCCGGTCTGGATGGCTTCACGGGTCGCTTCTACCGATCTTGCTGGTCGATCATCAGGGGTGATGTGTTGCGGGCGTTCAATGCCCTCTCTGACATGGACTTCCGCAGCTTCCACCACCTGAACGGTGCCCTTCTCACCCTCTGGCCAAAAAAAACCAGACCCGGTCGCTCTTTCAGATTACCGGCCCATCAGTCTAATCCATAGCTTTGGGAAAATTTTCTCCAAAGCGGCCGCCAACCGCTTCGCCCCGCACCTCTCTTCTCTAATCTCGCCCAACTAAAGTGCCTTCATCAAAGGTCGCCTCATCCACGACAACTTCCGCTACGTCCTTGGCACGGCGAGAGCGCTTTCTAGTCGGAAGCTTCCAAGGATCATGTTCATAATTGATCTAGCGAAGGCTTTCGACTCGGTCGGCTGGGTTTTTCTCCTTGAGCTCCTCTCGGCTGTCGGCTGCCCTCGCAGATGGACCGACTGGATCTCAGTCATTCTGTCCACCGCCAGCACCAGGGTTTTGCTTAACGGTGCCCCTGGGCAGCGGATCTGCCACGGGCGAGGCCTGCGTCAAGGCGATCCCCTTTCCCCCATGCTCTTTGTGCTGGTCATGGAATGCTTCCATGCCCTCTTCCGCAAGGTAGAAACCCGTGCTCTCCTTCTAGATCTAGGGAGGAGTATCTGTTTTCGCGCCTCTCTCTACGCTGACGATGTGGTCGCTTTCTTCTCTCCGGTCGAGCTCGATCTGCGGGTTGTCAAGGCAGTCTTGTGGCTTTTCGAAAGTGCGGCCGGCTTAGCGGCAAACTACACCAAAAGCCAAGTCTACCCCATCAACTGCTCTGAGGGGCACCTGTCTCTGGTCCGATCCATTCTCTCCTGCACGATCGCCGACTTCCCATGCACCTACCTCGGGGTCCCTCTTTCTATCAAGAGGCTACCCAAAGCGGCGATGCAGCCTTTGGTCAATAAGGTCGCTAGGCGCGTGCCCCCTTGGCAGGGCAGCCTGTTGAGCCACAGTGGCCGCCTCGTGCTTGCCAAATCCACGCTCTCGGCCATCCCGGTTCACATTTTTATGGCGATTTCAATCTCCCCCTGGGCCCTGCGTGCGGTCAAAACCCTCATCCGTGGCTTCCTCTGGTCCGGCACAGAGGTGGCCTCGGGCGGTCGCTGTCTGGTCGCTTGGGTGAATGTCACCTGCCCCACTCGCTGCGGTGGACTAGGCCTACCCAACCTTCGTATCTTTGGCACCGCGCTGCGCCTACGTTGGTTGTGGCTGGCGAGGACTGACCCGGACAAGACTTGGGCGGCGTTCCGCTTCCCCGTGGACAAGGCCACCCAGGCTTTCTTCAACGCCTCCATTTCCGTGGAGGTGGGGGACGGTTCCCGTGCACTTTTCTGGGAAGACAGCTGGCTCTCCGGGTGCTTCATCAAATCCCTTGCACCTAACCTCTAGGCCGCGGTCTCGCCCAGGGTGCGTCGGACCCGCACTGTCGCTGAGGCCCTGCTGACCGGGCCGGTCGGGATCCGTTGGGTCGCTGACGTAACTCACGCCCAGACGGTGCAAGTGGTCCTGCAGTACCTTGTCGTCTGGGACCTACTGCAGGAGGTCAGCCTCACGTCCGAGCCTGACTGGTTCATCTGGAAATGGTCGCCTAGCGGAGTCTACTCCTCGGCTTTGGCCTACTCCACCCTATTTCTTGGTCGCGTCGACATCCTCGGGGCACGCCAGATCTGCAAGGTTCACATGCCGGGGAAGTGCAAGTTCTTTGCTTGGCTGGTCTTGCACGGCCGCTGCTGGACGTCGGACCGGCTGCACCGTCACGGGCTTAGGGACTCCGACACTTGCGCGCTGTGCGCCCAGGGATCCGAGACGCTGGACCATCTGACGGTCGACTGCGTCTTCTCTAGAGAGACCTGGCATATGGCCCTCAGGCATATTCTCCTTCAGGATCTGGCTCCGGATCGCCCGGTGAAGTTCGTCGAGTGGTGGTGCTCCACCAGGAAGCAGGTCGCTAAGGCACGGAGGAAGGGTTTCGACTCCTTCGTCTGGTTGGTCGCTTGGTCGTTGTGGAAGGAACGGAACCGGCGCGTTCACGACAAGGAAGCTCTCATGCCGGTGGCGCTCGTTCCGGCAATCGTGGAGGAGGCTAGGACTTGGGCGCGTGCGGGCTTCCTCCCGCTCGCTAGGCTTTTGGGTGTTCGCCCGGTGCGGGCGGTGTAATGTAATGTTTTTAGGCCTCTCTTCTTTTCGTTAGGCCCCGGGCCTGTTGTACTTGAAAACAGATGTTTCTTCTCCTCTCTTAATGAAAAACGTGCTTTGCACATCTTTAAAAAAACTATATAATCGGTACCACTCTCTCGAACCACAGCGCGCCACGTCATCTCCCATCATCACCTAACCTCTAATCTCTCTGGTCACTAATGCTGGCAGATCAACAGCCTCCACTAACTCTTCTTTACTGAACCGGCACCCTGACCATTCAGGTCCAGTCCAAGAGACCGACACCCTCGCCATTCAGACCTGCAGCCGCTCACCTCCCTCGTCATCATGTGCATTTCAATTGTTGTCGCGTCTCCCAGCAACCCCGCATAGGTGCCAGTGAGCCACCGATTCCGTACTGATTCACCACGCATCTGCGCTCACACCGCGGCGCGATCGATCAACGTACCAATCGAGATGGACATCACCATCACCACCGCGGATGTTGGCCTCGGCTTCGACTTCACTCCCTCCTTGGCGCGGCACAACAGCCTGCCTTCCAGCGTCCGCTACTGCCACCACCGTGCTAGTGCCACGCCTCCCCCCGCCATGCCAGCGTCCCCCAGCGACCCTGGTAGCCGGCTTCGACAGGAAGTCCTTTTGCCGCGACATCGCCCGCGGCGGCAACTACAACCGTAGGGGCTTCGGGCACAATGAGGAGACCCAGGGCCGCCTGGACCTCCAATACACAAGTCGATAGGAGTAATGCACTCGAATCTATCTGCTACGAGCGTGTTTCATTGATCGGTCTATGCGTGCACCATGCAGGCGAGCTGATCGGAGAGGTGAAGGAGAGCAGGGCGTGTACGCCGCTGTTAGAGGCCTAGTGACCGTGAGGCTGGCGAAAGAGCACGTCTTCTGCTTTGGGGTCAGGGACGCCTTGCGGCTTGCCTAGAGGCCTGTGAGCAGTGCCCCAGCCGCCGCATCTAGCTTACCGCAACCAGATCACCCACAACACCCAACCATCAGCGAGGTGCCATCCAACTCATGGTGTTTGGCTTTGTCGCTTAATATATTCTTAAATTTTCACTCACGTTGAAAATGATCTCTGGTATACATGGCTTAAATGAATCAGTATCAAATGGTAACCAAGTGCTAATGTGCAATGACCATTTTTTGGATTTGTAGGATTTGAAGGAGATGGGAATAGAAATCATTCCGGTTTTGCTGATGTTAAAGACCTGAATGTTGTTGAAGAGGGAGATTATGTTGTCATCTTTCCTGCATTTGGACCTTCTGTGGATTAGATTGAAGTTAAAAATTCCCGCAGCAACGCGCGGGGTATCACCTAGTTTTTATTACGTGGCTGACACTTTTATGTTTGAAAATGTTGGTTGGTGATCTTTGGTTGCTATTTCGTTTTCTCCTTCACACTAGTGGAGAAAGGGGCTTTAGTCCCGGTTGGTAAGGATCTTAGGTACCTAAGGGACCAATCGGGACTAATGCGGAGAGACAAAAGGCTCCCCTTTAGTCTCGGGTTAACGAATTGGGACTAAATGAGGGCCTTTAGTCCAGGTTGGTATTACCTACCGGGACTAGGGGGCACGCCAACGTAAAAAAAATATTTGAAAATTCCTGTGAGGCAAAGGCCCCCCTTTAGTCCCGGGTTAACAAATTGGGACTAAATGGGGGCCTTTAGTCCAGGTTGGTATTACCAACCGGGACTAGGGGGCACGCCAACATAAAAAAAATATTTGAAAATTCCTGGGAGCCCCCCACAACACGCGCACGTCATAAGTCACAAGTCACGTGATTTTTTCACGCGAAATATCCATGTGGGAGGTGCGGGGATTCGAACTCATGACCTCTAGCCTCGCGCGTAGCTTTCTTACCCTCTCACCTACACTGCACATGTGACTGAGTAGAGGATGCAAGCCTCTTATAGTAACTCGTGAGAGACCCTTTAGTCTCGGTTCGTAACACCAACCCGGACTAAAGGGGGCCTTTAATCTTGGTTCGTAACAAAAAACCTAGACTAAAAGGTCTCGGGCCTTTAGTTTAGGTTGGTGTTACGAACCGAGAAAAAAAGGAGTTTAGGTTGGTATTACGAACCAAGACTAAACCACACCCCCCCTAGTCTGGGTTGGTGTTACCAACCGAGACTAAAGGGTCGGAGCACTCCTGCTACTTGTGGCCACGTCGATGCAAAGACTTTAGTCTAGGCTCCAAAATTAAACCGGGACTAAATGGGTGAACCAAAAGTCCATTCACTACTAGTGTCAGTAGCTTTCCAAATGAAACTAAAAATCATCAGCCACTTGCGAAACATATTATGAAGAAGAATAAGAACCCTTAGCCACCGGGAAATATTGAGTATGTTGTAGCGTACCATTTCTTTGGCCTATTCAAACTTTGACATAAGACACTTCTCAAATTGACATTAAATCGTAAGTAAGAGTTATGTTGGATGTCACCTTTCAATCTAGTTTGCGTGGTTAAGAAGTGTAGCGTTATATAAACCATCTGATTACCATGTGATTATCAACAGTTAGGAATGAATTCTCAGTGGTCCCTTCAAGAAGTCATTGTCCACTCAACAACAATGACCAACAGCCATTCAAGAGACATGTCCATGTCCTTTTCACTAGCCATAATCTGTCTTTGACTTTTTCTGTTGTCTCATGTTGTAGATTATAATTTTACAAGTGTGCGTAATATATTCGAGAACAAGAGTGTGTCCCACTAGCATAGGATTTGAATTTTAAGTTAGTTATGAACATATTAAGGATAATGCTGAGTGCTTGGTATAATGTCAGTGCTCTCCCTATGCAATGCTACGTATAAATTATGGGACAATAAGAATCAAGTTTGATGTACTAGTTATTAAAGAAAATTAGAAGTTCTCATGAGTTTTATAGCAAGATTTTCAATTCATAAAGATTTCAGATACGGTAGTGTGCAGAAATGTCAATTGAGATTTTCGAAACAACTTTTTAGTTTCATACATATTTGTATATGGTTCAAGTTTGAATAAAGTTGTAGAAATTAGTGCAACCCAAATTTTATGTTCACATAAGTCACAACAGACTTTGAACTTCAATATTCATTTGAATAAATGCGAAAGTTAAAACCCATAAGCAATTAAACTTTTTTAAATCATCCACAACATGTAAGCCTGGGAATTTTTAGATCGCCCTGGGCCCTCAAAACCACAGGACCGGCACTGAAGCAGCCATCATGCAGAGTCATTTTACACCGCAGCTGTCAACTCTGACTCGCCACCATTAATTGCAACAGAGGTGCATATGAGTAGAACGTCATGCTAGGCATATATGATATATGGTGAGCACAAGAATGACACAGCATATATATATATAGGGTTTAAAAAGGCCCCCCCTTTGTCACCGGGTGGGCAACCGGGAATAAAGGGTGGTCTTTATTCCCGAGTGGTAGCCCCGCCCGAGACAAAAGGGGAGGGCACACCAGCGCCTGTGCGCCACCCCTTTAGTCCCGGGTGGTAGCCCCGCCCGGGACAAAAGGGGAGGGCACACCAACGCCTGTGCGCCACCCCTTTAGTCCCGGGTGGTATTACCACCCGGGACTAAAGACCCCGCTGTCATTTTTTTTGTTTCAATTCCAATTGTTCTAATAATGTTATACATGTATATTTTCACGTATTTGGGTGTAATTTACGTGTACGTATAAATGTTTGCACTAATTATACGTGTCTACTATACGTACTATATGAAGAGAATAAACTTATAAATAAATATATACACACATTATATTACATGGAAAGCATAGATAGTATTTTCTGAAAGTAGTATATATATACATCAAAATACCGTTTCATTCTAATTCTAGTCTAAAGTTCAACCGGAGGTGCTAATTAAACTTTATCAATTCGATGACCGTCATATTGATTTCTGCCTTGTGGATTAATCACCTGGTCCATTATGAATCCGCAGAGACCTTCTTGAATCGCCAAGAGTCGGTCCTTCTCAATGATTGCATCCCTAATCATATTGTTCTGCAATGTGCAAGTAATTTAATATATTACACACAAGAATTAAATATATAAGCGGTTAGAAAAAGATGTATTATTAATTGGTTTAAAATAATACTTACAGTATAATCTGACGGGTCTGCCTCGCAGAAATTGTGGATGAACTCACACACATAGTATGCACATAAATGTGTCCCTTGTTCCTGTCTCATACACTGAATTGAAGAAGATAATTATGAAAAATTAGTGTTATACATTTTTAATTTGCCCAAGCGGAAGTTGTTATTTGGTTTATGTACCGGAAAATTTGTAGAGAAGTTTATTCTAGGTCTCCATTGTCCAGGGTTGACAGCCTTGAATTTTTCCCAAGCTCTGGCAGAAAATAATGAAAGTTAGAGCTAGATAGTGTTAGTAAAAGCACACTATTGCATAAAAGGGAACGTATGGATAGAATTATTACTCTTGAAACATATCTTGAAGGTCCAAGTATTTGTTCGGATCTCTTCTCAACGAATCAAAGACAAGGATGTTGCTTCTGTTGACATCAATTATGAGAAGAATCCAGTGGAAACTATATATAAAGAAGCTCAAAAGATTAGAACTAAATAATGTTAACTAAGATAATTAGAAATGCGAACCCTTAGCAATTAAGATGGTAATCACACTTACTCGAAGTTGTAAGGTAGAAGTATCAAATCCTTGTAATGCAATTCACACAAGGTCCTTAGGATTGTTTTGAATGTTGTTTCTTTACTTGATCTTGATTAACTAAAGATGGGTCCATGAAACCTATTCTTTGGTAACCATTCTTCCCCATGTTATGCATTTCCAGGCTACAAAAAATGAAAGACAAAGTTAATAATTAGAGTATGCATAAATTTGTTAATTAGGGTATGTATTGCACCGTCACTTACAGGCACCAGGCCATGACAAGATCGGTATTCAAGGAGTCAAGATGGTAAATTTCATAAATATCCTTGAATCGCAGCCAGGACAACTTCTCACCTTCACCAGCAAAATCCCCCGGTTTAACAAGCATGTCAATCATCTCCAGGCCCGCCTTAGATGTCTTCATGTAGAAGTCCTGCAATCTGCAAATCTGAGTAGGGAGTTTCTTCACCAACTCAGGCCTGACAAAAGATTTCCCATGCTCGTAGTGCCATCTAGGTACGAAGTTTGGGTCCCGAGGAGGTGATTCGTGGCCGAGAACATATTCTAGTGGGAACCCTGTTGCTTCTTGCATTGCAATGACATTGGCTAGTTGTTCTGCGTCCATAAGTGCAAGAGCTCGTTCAGTTGCAGTGAGGCCGGAGGCGACGTAAGTCTGTACTCCCGACGTCGATGCTTCTGTTGCCTTCTTCGTTGAAGGCTCTTTCGCTGACGTCGATGTTTGTGTTGCATTCTTCGTTGAAGGCTCTTTCGACGACGTCGACGTTTGTGTTGCCTTCTTCGTTGAAGGCTCTTTCGCCGACGTCGACATTTGTGTTGCCTTCTTCGTTGAAGGCTCTTTCGTCGATGTCGACGCTTGTGTTGCCTTCTTCTTCTTCGTATAATCCTGTGGCATCGTCGACCCCGGTACTTGGTCGATGTAACTATTTGGTGACCCTCCTTGTCTCTTCTTCTTTAGGGACTTGTACAGCGACCGGTCATAATCACTTAGTAGGGGTTTTATAATTGGTTGTCTCTTTTTTGCTTCCTTCTTGTCTATGAAAGCTTTCAGTTTCTGCGGACGATCTTTATTCTTTTCTACTTCCATTTCTTCGAGCCGTTTTTGTTTAGCAGCCTCTTTATTCCCTTCAATCCATGCCTTGAGTTGCTTATCACACTCCACCTCATTTTCTGATGCTGTCATGTCATATGGCAACTTCCTTTTAACAGGCAGCTTTTTCCCTTTCTTCTTCGAGGGATCCGGATTTGGCACTGGCATAGACGCGGTAGATTTTGATCGGGACCACCTCTTGGCAGGCTTTGGTGAAGGCTGCTTTGGTGGTGATTGATGCTTTGGTGGTGATTGCTGACGATCGTCATCGCTCGCGGCAGGAGAATTCCCTCGTTGTGTTGATGGTGAGCTCCAATCATTCGGCGACGACCGGCCCGGTGACGACCCGGGAGATGGTGCCTGCTGCTCGGCAACACTCGGAGGGATCGTTGACGGCCCGGGAGATAGTGGCTGCTGCTCGGCAACACTCGGAGGGATCGGTGGCGGCATGTTAGGTATTATAATGTAACGTTTGGGCCACAATATGATACTGTGAAGCGCATCACGGAGTGTCCTTTCCCCGTCACCTCCTTGGATGTCTAGCTCTATGTCGTTAAACTTTGGATCAACAATCTCCTCCAAACCAACTGAGGCGTAGCCAGCTGGAATCTCCATGCCGTGGCTTGTACGTCCTGGGAGATGTGCTAAAGCCATTCCGTACGCCACCTATATATATGTAGAGAAATAATGAAGTTATTAAATGCCTGAGACATGCATCAAAGGTTGAGATAATTGCACGTATAATCAGGCTTATATATACCTTCATTGTGATGTTGCCGATTGGCTTGTGCAGCTCACATGCGGTGCGCTGACAGAGTTCATCCACAGGGTACCGTTCGTTGTCCTCTACTTGAACTTCTTCTTGGTTTGCCGCCCTTTGTTCTTCGGGGGCCTCTGTGGAAGCACAGCTGCTTTTGCGAGCGGAAGGGCTAATGACGGGATCCACCGGTGCTTGGGGCAGTGCTCCGGCAGGGGTGATCTGGGCTACTGCGGCGGCCACTCGTCGTTCAATCTCTGCATTCATACGATCTTCTTGATCTTTAAGTCTCTGCTCCATCATTTCACGCCACCGCCCCTCTTCACGCTCCCTTCTTCTTTTGCGGCTTCTGTAGGTGTCGGCACTTCCCTTGAAAGCAAACTTCCACGGGACTACCCCGTAGCCCCTGCAACGTCCTGGGTGTTCCGGATTCCCGAGCGCCAAAGTGAGCTTATCCATGTCTCTGTCAGGAACCAATCTGCCCGCTTTGATGTCTTCATTCTTTTTGATTATCTCATGTGCCGCCTCCCGTAACGTGGGTGGGAATTCGAGGGAACCATCATCAGGGTTCAATCTTCCACCGCGGGCATAATACCAATTCTTCGATCGTTCTTCCCAGTCAATGACCGCTGGTATGATACCTTTGTTGAGGAGGTCTTGTTCAATCTCCTGCCACTTGGGTGCTACAACCGCGTAACCACTGCGACCAAGACAATGGTTGTAATCTGTCTTCTTACTGGCACTTTTCTGAGCTCGTGCGCTCTTGTTGGCGAATTCTTCACTATTCTTGTAATCCACAAAGGACTGCCAGTGATCCTTTAGCTTGGGATAATCATCAAAATTTGGAGTTTGATTCTGCTTGATATAATCTATGTGCAGCTGCTTCTTCAAACTCTACAATTGAGTTGCCATCTTCGTGAGAGTCCACTGCTTCACAAGGTTTGCGTTCACGACCGGTGGAACTGTGAAGTGTTTTAGGATATCATCCCATAACATATTCTTAACGTGATCTGGAACCACCCATGGATTATCTTCCCTTCCCTTCCATTCTCTATATGATATGGGCACGTTGTCCCTCACAATAGCACCGCATTAGGACACAAACTTGTCCCTGACTTTCTTTGGTTCCCATGGCTGGCCAAGCTCGTTGACTTCAGTGATATGAAACATCACGTCATGATCGACGATTACTTTTGTACGGCCTCTATTAGTCTTTTTGCTTGTCGAGGTTGAAGCCTACAAGTTGCAGATTTGTTATTCACGCGGGGTTCCAGAATGATATAGATACCTCGTTGTTAATGCATTTATGGATTTGTTAATGCATGATATATATACCTCGTTGGAACCTTCTGCATTAACTATGATAAGGTCTTCATTATTGTCCTCGGCGCGGCTGTCGATGTCCGCGGTGCGGGAGTCGATGTCCGCGGTGCGGGTGTCGATGTCCCCGGTTATGTTGAGCAATGCGTCCGCCTTGCTACGCTCCTCCTCGGTGAAGGTTGGGACCTTGGTATTTGGACCCCCAGCAATAAGGCTCTCCATCAGCCGCTCCTCGTCCTCATTGTTATCCATAACTAGAAATTTCTGAAAACATAAATGAATTTTTGAGCACATAAATGATTTTCTGAGCACATAAATAGTTTTCTAAGCACATAAATAATTTTCTATTCGCAAAAAAAAATAATTTTCTGAATACATAAATGAATTTCTGAATACATAAATGATTTTCTGGGCACATAAATGATTTTCTGAATACATAAATGAATTTCTGAATACATAAATGAATTTCTGAGCACATAAATGATTTTCTGGATACATAAATGAATTTCTGAATACATAAATGATTTTCTGGATACATAAATGAATTTCTGGATACATAAATGAATTTCTGAGCACATAAATGATTTTCTGATTACGTAAATGATTTCTGAATACATAAATGATTTCTAAGTGTCGGGCGAGAGTCGAGCGAAACTACCTAAGTGTCGGCGGGAGTCGAGCGAAACTACCTAAGTGTCGGGTGGGAGTCGACTGAGTCGGGCGAGAGTCGAGCGAGACTACCTAAGTGTCGGGCGGGAGTCGAGTGAGTCGGGCGAGAAAACCTAAGTGTCGGGTGGTGTCGAGCGAGTCGGGCAGGAGTCGAGCGAGTCGGGCGGGAGTCGAGCGAGACTACCTAAGTGTCGGGCGGGAGTCAACCGAGTCGGGCGAGAGTCGAGGGAGACTACCTAAGTGTCGGGCAGGAGTCGAGCGAGACTACCTAAGTGTCGGGCGGGAGTCGACCGAGTCGGGCGAGAGTCGAGGGAGACTACCTAAGTGTCGGGCGGGAGTCGAGCGAGAAAACCTAAGTGTCGGACGGGGTCGAGCGAGTCGGGAAAGAATCGAGCGTGTCTAGCACCTAATTGTCGGGTGAGCGAAAAAATTAAAATCTCTAAATACATATTTCATCTCTAAATACATATTTCATCTCTAAATTCAAATCTAAAATCTCTAATTCTAAAATCTCTAAATTCAAATCTAAAATCTCTAAATTCAAATCTAAAATCTCTAAATTCAATTCTAAAATCTCTAAATTCAATTCTACAATCTCTAAATTCAATTCTGAGCACATAAATAAATTAACTGAAAACATTAAAAAAAGTTGCTGACGTCAGGGGCTGACGTCAGCAGATCCCCTCACCGGCAGCGACGGCGGGCTGAGGGGGGCGACGACGTCGGCGGCCGGGCGCGGGGGAGACGGCGGCCGGGCGCGGGGGAGACGTCGACGGGCGTGGGGACGATGGCCGGGCGCGGGCGGGATCGACGGGCGGCGTGCGGACGACGGCGGCCGGGAGCTCCAGCGGCGGAGGGCGCGGGGCCGGCCGAACGTGTCGACGGACGGGCGCAGTCAGGGACAGCGGGGTGCGACGGGGTCGACGACGGCGGTGTGCGAGCTTCGACGACGACAGAGGCAGGGGCAACGGCGGGGGAAGACGACGGCCGGCGGAAATCAGCAAGGGGGCACGCCGGACGACGAGTGTGAAGTAGAGGAGTTGGGGAAGAAGGGGTGGATCCGTGGGATATATATCCCCCCTCTTTAGTCTCGGGTCGTAATCAGACCCGGGAGCAAAGAGCCTTTAGTCCCGGGTGGTGATATGACCCGGGACTAAAGGCCCCCCTTTTGTCCCGGGTCATATCACCACCCGGGACAAAAGGCCCCTTTCGCGCGGGAGGGCCGCAAGGGCAAAATTTTTGGCTTTTGTCCCGGATGGTGTTACCACCCGAGACTAAAGACCCCCCTTTAGTCTAGGGTCGTAACACCACCCGGGACTAAAGTGTAATTTTCGGCGGGAACAGTTTTTCCCCTCCCATTTCTTTTCTCATTTTCACATTCTATCTCTTTGAAATCAAAAAAAATATAGTAACTTTTACTATTTTTCCATGCAAAATTATATTTAGTTAAAATATAATAAACTGTACTTTGCTATGCAAAATTATATTTTAGAGTTGTAAACATTCACTTCCAATTTTCATTTGCAATATTGATGTGCATTCCCAATAAAATTCAATTAAACCGAAAAAATAGTAAATTAATTCAGAAAAATCTCAAACTTGGTGGGTCAATCTCACATGACATATTCAAGCTTCATAAAAATTTTGAGACTGATACAACACTGCAAAGTGCATGGACTTCAGAATCGTTAAGACATAAGTGGTATAGACATGGTTCGATGAAAGGTTCTATATAGCTTTGTGAAGCACGTGTACTCCATCTATGTCGAAATGGTCTGAAATTTTTTTGGTTGTCATTTACGCTCAAAATATTAGCTCACGCAAGATCTTAGATTTTTTTATGACAAAATGTATTTTAGGTTTTTTCTTCGTGCTAAAGGAGCTAGAATATTGTGAATTACATATCAATAACTCAAGAATTATGATTCGGCTTCCAGATAAATTAGACTCCTAAGGCACAAGAGAACTTGTGGCCAAGTTTGGCACCATTCTGGATCGTTTCAGGGGTGCTCTCAGCTCAACTTTTAATTTTTAGGTGATGTCGCACGGAAATTCAATTCAACCGAAAAAATAGTAAATTAATTCAGAAAAATCTCAAACTTGGTGGGTCAATCTCACATGACATATTCAAGCTTCATAAAAATTTTGAGACCGATACAACACTGCAAAGTGCATGGACTTCAGAATCGTTAAGACATAAGTGGTATAGACATGGTTCGATGAAAGGTTCTATATAGCTTTGTGAAGCACGTGTACTCCATCTATGTCGAAATGGTCCGAAATTTTTTTGGTTATCATTTACACTCAAAATATTAGCTCACGCAACATCTTAGATTTTTCTGATGACTAAATGTATTTTAGGTTTTTTCTTCGTGCTAAAGGAGCTAGAATATTGTGAATTACACATCAATAACTCAAGAATTATGATTCGGCTTCCAGATAAATTAGACTCCTAAGGCACAAGAGAACTTGTGGCCAAGTTTGGCACCATTCTGGATCGTTTCAGGGGTGCTCTCACATCAACTTTTAATTTCTAGGTGATGTCGCACGGAAATTCAATTAAACTGAAAAAAATAGTAAATTAATTCAAAAAAATCTCAAACTTGGTGGGTCAATCTCACATGACATATTCAAGCTTCATAAAAATTTTGAGACCGATACACAATTGATTTGATCAATAATCATTACATTACGACATTAATCTCAAGCACGTAAGTACGGTGTCTCTTCACGTCCAAGCAATATGCTTGGGTCAATTTCGACAGCGAACGGAGGCATACCATCAAACTGATCATAATCATCGGATTGATCTATTTTATCCTCGACTCCCACAATTACTCTTTTACCTGGAAGAACTATGTGACGCTTTGCCTCTTGTGGTCCTGCTTCTTGGGGATTTTTATTCTTCGGTATGCTAGTCATATCCTTCACATAGAAAACCTGATGCACATCTTTGGCAAGCACGAATGGATCATCTTTGAACCCAATCTTGGTAAGGTCCACTATTGTCATTCCATATTCATATTTCTTTACGCCATTCAGATTTACCCATTGGCAAAAAAATAGAGGGACGTTCATCGCTCTGTACTCAAGCTCCCATATCTCGTCTATGATACCATAATAGCAGGTCTTGCCCCCATCTTTTCCGATGACGTCCATACGGACACCACTTTTTTGGTTTGTGCTTTTGTGATCTTGAGCTCTCGTGTAAAAATTGTAACCATTCATATCGTAAGCTTGAAATCTTGTAATTGTGCTACAAGGTTCCCTGGCTAACAAAGCTAGTTGTGGACGAATCGTTGAGTTTCCGATTAGTTGTTCACTCAACCATGACGGAAATGTTTCCAAGTGACGGCGTGCAATCCAGACTGGGGATTTGGTTGGATTTTGAGAAGCAATAATCTGCTCGTGTTCCATCCTATACGGAGTCACCAGTGATGATTGTTGCAGGACTGTTAGGTGTGCTTTATGGAATAAATCAGTATTATTGCTCAAACTTGATTTCCTTCCGATGGTACCCTTTCCCTGTAGCCTCCCCTCGTGTCGTGATACTGGAAGCCCAATCGAGTCAATTGTGTCGACAAAATCAACACAAAACTCAATGACCTCCTCAGTTCCATATCCCTTAGCAATGCTTCCTTCCGGACGGGCACGGTTAAGAACATATTTCTTGAGGATCGACATGAACCTCTCAAAAGGCCACATGTTGTGAAGGTATACTGGACCGAGAATAATAATTTCTTTCACAAGGTGTACCAGGAGGTGCGTCATAACATCGAGGAAGGAAGGTCGAAATGCCAACTCAAAGCCGACAAGACATTGAATCGCATCATTCTGTAGTTTCCTAGCTTTGCTGGATCGATTGCCTTCTGTGAAATTGCATTGAGAAATGCACAAAGCTTTACGACCAGTAATCGTACATTCTCTGTTAGAACACCCCTCAACGCAACTGGAAGCAACTGTGTCATCAACATGTGACAGTCGTGGGCCTTTAGATTTGTGAACTTCTTCTCTTTCATATTTATGATCCCCTTTAAATTCGACGAGTAGCCAGATGGAACCTTAATATTGTTCAGGCAATCAAACACGCTTTCCTTCTCTTTCTTGGTGAGAGTGTAACTATCAGGACCATAGTAATCAACATCATCATCATCCTCTTCCGGATCAGTTTCATCATCACCCTCCCGCGGAACTTTGGGAATCTTATGAAATTCTTTCAGGTCCTCTCGTGCTTCGTTGGTATCCTTTGGGTTACCGTAACAACCCATGAATCCTAGCACATTCACACAAAGATTCTTCGTAAGGTGCATCACGTCAATTGCATGTCGGACCTCAAGGCTACGCCAATAAGGTAGCTCCTAAAATATAGATTTCTTCTTCCACATTGGTGCACGCCCGTTGGCGTCAGTTGGAACAGGTTCACTATCAGCACCCTTTCCAAAGACTACCCTTAGATCATTTACCATCTCAAATACGGCATCTCAATTAAAATGGGGTGGCTTCGTACGATGGTCAGCCTTCCCTTTCCGATGCATCCCTTTCTTCCGTAAGGGGTGATTAGTTGGAAGGAAACAACGGTGACCATTATACACGACCTTCTTACAGTTTTTGAGATGAATACCTTGTGTTCTATGTAAACAGTGCGTGCATGCCCGATATCCCTTGTTTGTCTGCCCAGAAAGGTTACTTAGGGCAGGCCAATCGTTGATGGTTATGAACAACAATGCTCGTATATCGAAGTTCTCTTGCCTATCCTCATCCCACACACGTACGCCCTCTTCCCGCCATAGCAGTAATAGTTCATCGACCAACGGTCTTAGGTACACATCAATGTCGTTGCCGGGTTGTTTTGGACCTTGGATGAGCACCGGCATCATAATGAACTTTCGCTTCATGCACATCCAACCAGGAAGGTTGAACATGCATAGGGTCACAGGCCAAGTGCTATGACCACTGCTAAACTCCCCGAATGGATTGAAACCATCCGTACTTAAACCAAACCTTATGTTCCTTTCCCCGTCCTCAGAAAATGTCTTGAATTCTCTATCAATCTTTCTCCACTGAGACCCATCAGCCGGATGTCTCAGCAGGTTGTCTTGCTTACGTTCCTCGACGTGCCATCTCATCAACTTAGCATGTGCTTTGTTCCGGAACAAACGCTTCAAACATGGTATTATACGAAAATACCACATAACCTTCGCCGGAACTTTCTTCGTCTTGTCACGGTGCCCCTGGAGATCACCAGCATCTTCATCTCGCCGAATCTTATAACGTAGCGCTTTGCACATAGGACAAGCATCCAAATTCTCGTAATCCTTACCCTGATATATGATGCAATCATTAGGGCATGCATGGAACTTCTGTACCTCCAACCCAAGAGGGCACACAGTCTGTTTTGCTTCATATGTGGTGGACGGTAATTCATTGTTCTCCGAAAGCTTGTCCTTCACAATTTTTAGCATCCCTTCAAATGCCTTATCAGACACACCATGTTTTGCCTTCCATTGCAGCATTTGTAGTGTAGTACCAAGCTTTTTGTGACCTAGCTTGCAATCTGGGTATAACGGTTTTCTGTGATCTTCGATCATACGTTGGAACTTTGTCTTTTCTTTTTCATTTTCACAGTCCCTTTGTGCATCCTGTAGAACCTAGCCGAGATCATCAGCAGGCCCGTCAGCATGTGCTGGTAACTCTTCTTCGTCAGCATCTTCCATTAAAGTATCTGCAAAAGCTTGACCTGCGACCCAGTCTGGAATACCCTCCTCCTCTTCTTCGTCGTCTTCCATCACAACCCCTCTTTCACCGTGCTTGGTCCAAACCACATAGTTCGGCATTAATCCGTATTTCAACAAGTGGAGGTGAAGTGTGCCCGGGTCATGGTAGTCTCTTTCATTTCTGCAATCAGAGCATCGACAACACATGGACCCACTCGCATCCTTGTTTTTTTTTGCCACTTCGAGAAAACCATGCATGCCGGTAATATACTCCGCTGACCGTCTGTCGGTGTTGTACATCCATTGCCGGTTCATTTGCATCATATTAAGTGAAAAATATCCATGTTAATTCTACAACACTATCCTTAGGTATCCTTTTCTAATAACTAAATTAATAAATTCTATTTTCTCTAATATTTAATATAGCTAGCTAAAAGTAAAATTTATATAAAAACAAAAAATCTTAGTACAAATGAATGAAAGAAGATAATCATAACAAATGAAAACTACTTATTACCAAATCTAAAGTATACTAATATAAAAACTACATCTCTTAGCTCTTAAATCAAATTTTCTATTTTCTTAATTACGGCATAAATTTTAAGTATAAAAAATATACACTATCCCTAGGTCTCAATTTCTAATAACTAAATTAATAAATTCTATTTTCTCTAATAATAAATAACGCTAGCTAAAAGTAATATTTTTATAAAAACAAAAAAAATCTTAGTGCAAATGAATGATAGAAGATTATCATAAAGAATGATAACTACTTATTACTAAATCTAAAGTATACTAAAAATCTCATCTCTTAGCTCTTAAATCAAAACTTCTATTTTCTCCTTCTCTAAATCATAACACGAAATTTAAACACAACAAATGAATGGAGGATGAAGAATAATACCTTAGCAACACCTTGGAGGTGACAAAACTCCACAAATTGATGACGAAAAATTTGGGCAGCACCTTCCTAGGTTTGAGGCGCCATGGAGCTAAGAGGAGCTTGCTCTTTGAGCTCTCGGTGAAAAATGGTCGGGCAGGGAAGAAGAAGGGAGCGTGCTGTCGATTTTGTATAGGGGAGACCTTTAGTCCCGGTTGGTAAAACCAACCGGGACAAAAGGGTGCCTTTTGTCCCGGTTGGTTTTGGCCTCTGAAGGCCGGCCCCGCCAACCCTTTAGTCCCGGATTGGTTTACCACCCAGGACTAAAGGTTGGCCGCAATCATTGCGGTTGCGGCCGTGGAGGGCTGGCCTTTAGTCCCCGGTTGGATTACCAACCGAGACTGAAGGGTCGCCCCCCAATGACCCTGTTGTTTTTTAAGTTTAATATATATTAAGGTCTCCAAAATTTGTGATAAAGGCTAATATTAAGGCTTAATCAATACTTTGGAGATGAGAACCCTAATATTAAGGTTCCCAATAAATTAGTCACTGGCCTAACATCAATACTTAAGGTCTTAACAAAAAAATATAAAAAAGTTTGTACATCAATACTTAATTAAGGTCTTACAAACATAAAAAGTTCATACATGAATACTTAAGGTACGGTCTTAACAGAGATAGAGGGGTGCATCAATGCACGACACATATTTCATACTTCATTCTTCTTCCTTAGATAGTCCATATAGTTGAAGTCTCCGATCATGAAGTCGAGAACTTCAGCGAAATATGCCAGAGAATGGATCAGTGCACTCTCTATCGCTTCACAATTACGGTCACATGGACTTCCATAAATTTGAAACAGTGGCGAGGAAAACTGATGTGGCCTGGAAAATGAAAGATGAGCCTGATACTTCCAATTTCTTGTTTGTATAGCATTTGAATCTGTGTAAGAAAATCCCACAACATCCATCACTTGCTCTAGAATTGCATAAAAGCTCATTGCCGCAAAGGTTTGACCAAACATGCCCTACAGTTAAGAATAATGTTATTACGACGCATTAAAAATGCTGAATAAGAAGATTAAAAAAAGTTAAATGGTGCTCCATACCATGTCATGTTCATTTAGCTGACAAAGTCTCTCTACGGTCGTGGTGACACTTTCTCCTTCCTCGAGTGACTTTATTAGAAAATAAGAGTAATCTGGCACAAAATACCGATTAGCGTTTAGTAGTTGTAAGCGTGCCTGCACGGCGGTCCTTTCATAAGTTCTCTTAACCAGTGCAGGGGCACCCCACCCAACAATCGATACCATTTGGATGGGTTCTGAAGACAGCGAGGAGTGATTTTGTCCTCGAACGGTTATGTCAAACGAGATTTTTAATTGTATGCAATTGTTTGGACCGACAATGGCGCATTGTGTAACAAGAGGGGTACCACCTAAATTTTCAACAACATGTGCGAGCCACTGCAAATGATTGAGAACCTGCATTGTATGAAAATAATATTATTATCCGTGTGTAGTACGTAAACATCAAATTTATACAACGAAAGAATATTACTATGTTGGGACGAGGTCCCTGGCTTCGATCACCAGTAGGTAACTCAATCACACCATGGGTGAAGTGTATGCCTGGACGACGAGCAAAAGGTGGCCGGTCATCAAAACTGATTCCACGACCGCCGCCATGGCAACCTCCACGGCGACCACCGTGACCAGAATAACTTGCCATAGTTATTCTGGACTACTCTGTAATATATATAAAATAATGCTTAAATAAGAGAATGCTTAAATTTATTCTATATAAAAACAAAATATATAAGACCTATTTTCTCATTTTCTAATAACTAAACAGATAAGTGCAAGAGCTCGTTCAGGTGCAGTGAGCCCGGAGGCGACGTAAGTCTGTACTATACCTTTTCTAATGACCCTGATCATCTACGAACTACAGCCTCACCTCACCATCATATACACGCACATCGCTCTCCCACTTACAGTTCCAAATCAACTAGCTACAGCCCAACATCTCCTATCTAGCTACAGTCCTACGTCACCGAGCCACGTATAGCCCCAGCTCGCCAGTGACGTAGCTAGGTACGAGATGTTGGGATGTAGCTTGGTGATGTAAGACCACTGGTAGAGAACCAACCGACTGTATATGGAAAAAAGAAAAAAAATAAGAGAATGTCTAAATGTATTCTAAATTAAAACAAGAAATACTTAACAAAAATAAATGAAATATGTAGGTAGTATATTTTTGTTTGGTAATGACCATTTTTTTAATAAACTAACTTCTCATAAATTAAGCTAAATGTAAAATTAAATGCATCTCTCATCTAAAAGTTAAAATCAATTATCTTTATAGCAAAAAATATAAAATCAGAGGATAAATCCCTATGTGAAACTATGCTTAAAAAATATGTGAAACTAAATACAATGTTAGCTAAATCTAAAACATCTCTTAGCTCCTCCTACCACCTAAAAATCTAAATCCATATTTTCTCCATTTCTAACCATAAAAATGAAATTTAATCATAACAAATGAAGGAAGGATGAAGAATCAAACCTTAGCAACACTTTGGAGGAGAGAAATCTTCACAAATTGATGACGAAAAAATTAAACATCACCTCCCTAGGAGAAGAACTAGCTAGCTCTTCACAAACTATCTCTTAAGTCTCGGGTGCTTAAGTCTCGGGTGAATGTGAGCTCGGGCAGAGGAAGAAGAAGGGAGGCAGGGATTTATAGGCGCACCCTTTAGTCCCGGGTGGTATTACCACCCTGGACTAAAGATGAGACTTTAGTCTCGGGTGGTAATACCACCTGTGACAAAAACTTTAGTCCCGGGTGGTGTTACGACCCGGGACTAAAGGCTCACCCTTTAGTCTCGGGTCGTAATACCACCCGGGACTAAAGTCTGGCGCCAATAATTGCGGCTCGGGGCCGTTGGACACCAGGCCTTTAGTCCCGGGTGGTATTACCACCCGAGACTAAAGGGGGGCGGCGCAAACAGCCTTCTGAGGCCACGTCGCCCCAAAAGCATTTGTCCCGGTTCCAAAGTTGAACCGGGACAAATGCTTGGGAACAAAGGTCGTTTTTCCACTAGTGATCAAAAATAAGATCACAGAGGACTCATGTCTCTAGACAAACTTACAGTGATGTATACTTGTGCTAGTATATTTTGTATACTATACTGTCTGTAGATACTTGGAAAGGGACCTCCTTGATTTGGGGTCTGAGGTGGCCGCCCCTCTCGCCCCCCCCCCCCCACCAGGACTGGCCCTGGCTGCTTGTGTGGTTTAGTGGGCGCTTGGTGTGTCTAGATAGTGGCTATGGTAATAGCATGGTCCAGTTTGGTCCTTGGATAGATCCGCTGCCGGCGCCATCTTGCCCACTAAGCTATGATTAAGGTTATAAAGTAGTGGCGGAGCTAGAAAATTTTTTTGCAAGATATGACTTCTAGGCATGAGCTAAAACAACAACCACCAGCTAACAGTATTTTTCTTTCAGAACAAATCAGTCACCAGCTACCGGCCAGTGGTACTTTTCTCTCAGAACAAATCAACACCAGCCGCCAGTCAGATGAACACAGTGGTCTATTAGTCGTGTATGCCCTAATCCATATAGCTCCAAGTTGGTCTCTCCCTCAGGCCAGATTAGAGGGCACCGTGCATCCTATGGAACTGATCGTGTGGTGCCAAAGGGTTTGGCTATTGTTGTTGACAACTGAATGCTAGCTACTGCCACACTTATCCATAGTTGATAGAGACCATGGAGCATTGCAGCTGTCTGTCGACGACCCGTTCATGATGATAATACTCTTTTGGATCCCAAACCCATTCAAAATTGAACTATATAGAAGTAGCTAGATGCCGACCAGCATAGTGACTTCCTGCATCTGAACAAACTAAACAGGTCAACTTGATCTAGAATCTTTTATCTCTGTTCCAAGTGGACATATAAGGGTTGGACAAATCATAATATCACACTCATCAACTTTACTAAATGTACACAAGACCACATGGACTCAAAAGAGAACACAGAAAACAGAAACTTGGGGATATAACTAACACTTGATACTCCAATGTTTATCTAGTACGACGACATTGACTTCTTAGATTACACTTTATGTTTCGTCCAATCCTTAGCCCATGGAGTTGATTTATCACTGCTGACGGCAGGTGGTACACTTCTTAAACTCAATCTCATCCAATCACATGGCCTGGAGTAGCGTCAACACTTTAGTCAATCACCTCACCTCTCCTCAATTATTGGACAAAACAAACTTTTGTGTCCAAATCAATTGACAAATCTCACTTTTAAGATAAGTTTTCCCTCATCACATATACGCCATCAAACAATACAATTATCTCTCAATGTAAGATGATTAGTTCATTCCATACACATATGTATGGTGTGAGCATGGCATGAGCAATCTTCTCCGTAACTAATTATAAACTTTTTGCAATTTGAAGATTGAAGAACAAGTGTCAACATTTTATACGAAAGTTAGGTGCAATTTAAAACTCTTCTATTGTTAACTTGACTCGCAGCATGACAGCAACTATCACTTGCTAAATACTAGTATTGCTGGTGTTTACACATTATTAATGCATCGATGAGGTGTTGCTGAATCTGCAAGCTATTAAATTTGGCTTAATATAACTGGAATTGATTATTATTTGCAGATATAAAATTTGATTTGTTTGGGCTACATCGATTCCTAGTAATTATGTGTTGATAATAAAGATATACTAGGTGATACCCCGCGCGATGCTGCGGAAATTTTTTAAACAAAATTTTAAGATGTAATGTGAAAGTAGGAACACTAAAATGATTTTATGACAACATTCTTTCGTAAATAACATTATACATGGAAGCATGATAATTTTGTTTAGAGAGAACCATTCTAAATTATTGATCCTACATTTTTCTCTACTACGGAAATTTCGTAGCATGCTACTCACAAAAGCGTGATATTAGCCACAGAAAATCGGTTGAAGACATAAATATAGGATCTAGTGGATGATGACATGACATATGGAATTTTTTTATATATTTTTTTTCTCTATTTTGCAAAAATAAATGGTCCGCCAGAAATTTAGCAGAACTATACATCTGCCGCCGTACCCCACGGCGGTAGGGGTCCTACCGCCGTGCGGCACGGCGGCAGGGGCCGTGGCCCACGGCCAGGCATGGGCCCTAAGCGTAGGATGGACATACCGCCGTATCCCACGGCGCTAGGGACATACCGCCGTGGGGTACGGCGGCAGGTCCTAGCGTCGTAGGGCACGGCGGCAGCAGGCCTGGTACCGCCGTGCCCCACGGCGCTAGGATCTGCAGCCTATATAAGGCCGAAATTCAGCCGAAAATGTCATAATAATTCGAAAAAAAAGAAAGAGAGGGGGAGAAGAGAAGGGAGTGAGGAGGAGGTGGCGAAGGTGCGAAGCTCTGCCGGTTTTTCGTCTCGTTAGAGGTAAATACTCTGGTACTTAATATTTTGAACTGTGATAATTCATATTTTGAAGTACTGTTTTAGTGTAGATCTGCTTAGTAAAAATATAGTTTTAGTGTACATCTGCTTAGTAAAAATATAGTTTTAGTGTATATCTGCTTAGTAAAAATATAGTTTTAGTGTAGACCTGCATAGTAAAATTATAGTTTTAGTGTAGATCGATTAGTAAAATTATAGTTATAGTGTAGCTCTGAGTAGATATATTTTGTAGTTACAGATCCACTTGTTAATAGCGATTTTTTTTCATGTTGTCAGACATGTCGGATGCAGTTACTGTCAAGTTGTATTTCGGTAATGGCCAGATTAGATATGGTGAACATGGAGTTGACTTGTCAGAATTTGATTCGGTTGACCATGTGATTAGAAGAGCAGCCGAAAGAACTTGGGGGTCCATAACCAACTTTTTTTATAAGGCATTCCATGTAGATGCAGAGCAACATGACTTGTCCATTATGGCTCTAATCAACAGGAGTGAGGCAGTATATTGGGAGCTTATGCCACTTCAAGGCACTGAACATTGGAGGAGTTATATCAGAACAGCATGTCAAATTGGTTTGCCTGTGATGTTGTTTATCCAAGTTGTTCATAAGGCTAGGTCTAGTAGTCAAGTGCATGAGGAGGGTAGTGGTGCTCACCAGGGTGAGACTGAACTACAAGCAGGAGATGGTCCTGCAACTGAGGCAGAAGAAGGAGATGGTGCTGCCACTGAGGCATAAGAAGGACATGGTGCTGCCACTAAGGCAGAAGAAGGAGATGTTGACACACCCTTTGAGTCCCGTGGTGAAATTGACGAGGGGGAAGTTAATGAAGAAGTACTCAGGCAGTACGAAATCGATGCCGGTGATGATGAACGTGGGTTGCAAAAGGACTCCTCAGATGATGAGGATGACCCGCTAGTGCCAAGGGACTGGGACAGTTACAATTTCTCACAGCTATCTGTCAATCCTGGTGAGAATGTGTCCTGGGAGTATAGAGCGAATCAGGTTTGTGTTGGCGCCATGTATAAGAGTGCAGTAGAGGTGAAGGATGCAATGAAGAGGTGGGCCACCCTTACTCTGCTGAGAGAGTTCAGGGTAGTGAAGAGTTCTCCACACATATATGATGTACAATGTGTGAAGCCCAACTGTCCTTTTCGAGTGTATGCTTCCAAGGGCAAGTGGAAAAATTATTGGGAGGTCAGGTCTGTTGTGGATCACACTTGTGTACTTGACCAGCTAGATGCAAGCCATCGTAATTTGTCGGCCGGTTTTGTAGCCAACCAGATGTTTGCTAAGATTGTGGAAAATCTTGCTTATGAGCCCAAGTCCATTATCTTGGCAATTGAGGAGAAATTTAGGTACCTGATAAGTTATGGTAAGGCATACATGGCGAAGAAGAAGGTATTGGAGTTGAGGTGGGGTACTTACGAAGCATCCTACGACAATCTGCCTCGATTGCTGAACACAATTGCCACGCTCAATCCTGGTAGTTATTATGATATCAAGACTTATAATCTTGTATCAAGGCCAGGGAAGCAAGTCTTGCAGTGGGCATTCTTAGCATTGGGTCCAACTATTGCTGCATTCAAACAGTGTCGACCAGTGATTTGCATAGATGGCACATTCCTAACAGGAAAATACAAGGGCACAATCCTTACAGCTGTGGCTGCAGATGGCAACAATCAGTTGTTGCCATTGGCAATTGCTTTTGCAGAGGGAGAGAATGGTGACAGTTGGTATTGGTTTCTGGAGAGATTGAAGCAGACGGTGGTGGGAGATGTGTCAGATGTGTGTGTGATACACGATAGACACAAAGGTATTTTGCAGACCATTAATGACATCAAAGAAGGTAGTGAAGAACGTAACAGAGTAGCACAATGGCCAGATGTGCATAGCAGGTGGTGCATGAGGCATATGGGAGCAAACTTTCATAGCCAGTTCAAGAACAAAGAACTTACACAATTGTTCAAGCGGTTATGTTCGACCAATCAGGAGAAAAAGTTCTACGAGCTATGGCAAAACTTAGATGATCTGACGAAGAAAGCATCAGAAGAGATAGCTAAGAAGCCAATAAGTACTAAACCTGGGGAAGAGCTAGTTTCTCTGGAGGACGTGGGGCTAGATGCTCCAAATGTCAGAAGGAGAAGGAGACGTGCTGTGAAGACCTTTAGCCAGTGGATTCAGAATGAGCCTAAGGAGAAATGGTGTCTCCTGTTTGATAAGGGAGGTGTGAGGCATGGGATAATGACAACAAATTTTGCTGAGGTCTACAACGCGGTTTTGCGTGGTGCCAGAGCTCTCCCTCTTGTTGGTATCATTGAGTTCTTCTTGTACCGCACAATGAAGTACTTTCTTGAGCGTGCTACTGCAGCACATGCAGCTATGCAGGACTGTCAAAAGGTGTATTCAATATGGATGGCTGAGTACTTGACCACAAAACAGAAGGCTGCTCTTGCTCATAGAGCTTACCCACAACCTCTACGTCGTGATCCTGGCGAGGAAGTTCAGTGGAAATATCAGATAAATTGCCAATCCAAATCACAAAAAGCGAATGGTGAAATAACAATACAACAAATAGTTATTGGGAATCAGACATGCTCATGCTCTTGCTAGAAGCCACTGCTGCTACACTACCCCTGCTCACATGTGATCGCTGCATGCCTTGCAACAAAGAATAACCATTGGGGTCGCTACGTGCCTAAATACTTTTTCAAGCAAACCATTCTAGACACTTGGAACCACACTATTGAGGGCTACCTGCATCTTGGAACTTTCACTCAAGGCCCCAAAGACAATGCGTTGTACATACCAAATCCAGATCCAACCATGTGCCAAGGTGTCGGTCGACGCAAGAAGAAGAGGATTAGGAACAACATGGACGAGGCTGAAGCTGGACCTCCGGTGCAGATATGCTCTAAGTGCAACAATCCAGGACACTCCTACAAGAAATGCACCGAACCATCTTACTTTTCCACTGCCACTTCTCCAGCACCTTCAGCTAGTGCACGTGGACGTCGTTCCCGTCGCTACACCGAAAGAATGCAGTGATCGTACTTGTTTGTGCTACCGTGTTGTAATATTTGAAATACTTATGCATGTTATCGTCTTGTAATATTTGAACCATTTAATTTGGCAAGGTCTTGTAATATTTGAACTTATGCATGTTATCGTGTTGTAATAATTGAACTACCTTTTTATTTGCTTTTTGTTTTATTGTTGCCTACAAATTTATTATCATATCCTATTATGTATTGTTCTCTAATTTCAAATGAAACATGTAATAAATCATCATATTTCTCATCTTTTTTGTAGGTTTGTAATGGCTTCCTCGGGTCCTAAGTTGAACTTGGAGTTGCTCACCAGTAGGAAGGACAAGGTTGCGGTGCCAAAGGGGATCCACACTCCTATGTGCTACTGTGGTGACAACTGTAAGCTTGTCAAGTGCAACGTTCTCGGCTGCGCCTACGGGATGAGGTTCTTCATGTGTGTGAACTACGAGCATGACCCCCTCCCACCATGTCGCAATGTTAGACCAAAAGTAAGAACAAACTGCATTACAAAATAAATAATATGTCATTGCTATTTTATTATGTGCTAACTTGTCTTTGAAAAAAGACTCCACCTCCTCTCTGTGATTTTATGCAGTGGCTAGATTGTGAGCAGTCCGAACAAGACAAGCGTTATGTCGAGGCGATGGGTCGTTCAGCACGTGAGAGGTGGCAAAGGATGGTTGAGGCAGAAAAACAAGAAGAAAAACGTAAGGAGCAGCAGGAGGAAATTCGCATTCGCCGGGAGATGAAAGAACGTGAAGCGGCCGCGGCTCGTGAAGCAGATAGAGAGAGGAAGAGGGAAAGAGCTCGCCGGGCTAAGGAAGCTGGGCCGGATGCCATGAGGAAGGGGAAATACCCCCGTTGTACCCAGTAGACGTAGAGTACTAGACGCCGAGTGCTACTGTATCCCTAAAAAATTATGATTTCATTTCATCATCCTCTAGAGTCGGCTTGTATCTTTAAGAACTTGATTTCAGATGCATTAGAGCTTGTTTCCGCAAATAGTAAAACTCGTACTAGGGTGTGTTTCCTGTGAGTAACTGCGTCAAACAGTGAACACATAGTGTGTGTTTTCTGTGAGTCACTACACCAAACAGTGAACCTAGTACTAGGGTGTGTTTCCTCCGAGTCACTGCCCGTTTTTCTTGCCCCGGATCGAATGGCCCACCGTCCAGTCTGCTTTATTGCCTACATATATGTGAGCACTCTTCTCCAGTGTCACTTCACAACACAACAAGCACCAATGAGTTCCTGGACTGGGGATAATGATGGCTCCCTCGGTCCAGCACTATGGAGCCAGCAAGATCCAGAGTTCAACAATAATTTTCTAGTCTTAGATAAGAGAGATTTCAAATCCATGCGTGATGTTAGAAAGTACGCAACAAATCAAACGGTGAACTGGCCAAGGTGTGCACACGGTGAGTTCTGTGTGATGCAGGTTTACCAGGGATGGAACAACTCTGGTCGACGCTTCTGGCATTGCTCACGAGCATGGGTAAGCAAAACTCCTTGACCTTTGTCCTTCATCATTTTATGGTTTACTAATGTAATCGCGATTTCTGCAGTACTCCGACCAACCAGATAACTGCGGTTTCGTGCAATGGGTGGATCCCCAAGCTATTGACCCGTATCAACAGTACATCGACTACCTCGAGGATGTTGTCATCTTCAACCTGAGGCAAGAGCTCGTGTCGGCATTGGCTTCTCCAGATCCGACATCTACCAACGACGGCGACAGACCGGTGACCGGACCAATGGTGGTGAAGACGAACACCGGCTGTGAGGACGAGTTCTGCTGTTGCCCATGCCACGAGAAGAAGGACAACACTCCACCAGCAACTCCACCCCCGCCACCGTCTGATCCAACTCCACCCCCGCCGGGGTATGGGTACTACATGCCCTCCCAGCACTCCGGCGGGTCTATGATGTCCGGGTTCTCTGGGTACTACTTGTACAACTAGACTACAAATGTTGTAATCGTTTATCTAAATTCCCTAATGCACGTTAGGACTAGCAGCGGCACAAAGTTAGGGTATTTGTGTCGTACGTGCCATTGTTTGTTTCTGTGATTAGTCGTTAAGTATCAAAGGTGTTCGTCGTTAAGTATCAATGCTTCAAAAAAATGAAACTTACCAGCAAAAAAAAACAAAAAAAAAACCTACCGTCGTAGGGTTACCTACCACCGTGGCCTACGGCGATTGCTGGAGGCCACACTGCCGCCTGGCGGTAGGCGCCTACCGCCGTGCCGCACGGCGGTTAGTCCTACCGCCGTGTGGCACGGCGGTATGTGCTCTTGCCAGTGGGCCACGGCCCCTACCGCCGTGCCGCACGGCGGTAGGACCCCTACCGCCGTGGGGTACGGCGGCAGATGTATAGTTCTGCTAAATTTCTGGCGGACCATTTATTTTTGCAAAATAGAGAAAAATATATTAAAAAATCTGACATATGTGGATGGTGACGTGAAATGATTGCATGTTGAGAGAAATCTATTCATGACTTATAGTGGGTCTCACCTATATAGTTGTTATAGATTCCTTATCATACACCTCTTATGGTACATATTAGAGGAGCTTGTATCGGTCGTTTATTTGTTCAGACTCCTGTTATTTCCTTCTTTGTTTGATTAAGAGATTTATCATTTCTTATTAGTATAAAACGTCAAGCATCCTTTGAGAGTTTATTTTATATATAAATGGGTCAAACTATATGCCACGAGGCTGCCAAATAAACTAGCTAGGCAAACAATGGCTCTTTATACATATATGCAAATATACAATGCGATGTCCAAATCCATAAAATGTGGGAGGAGCTTTTGATCGCATTTCAAGATCGAAGCACTAAAAAACATTTTCAACTTGGATGCTTCAGTATCACTATACTAGGGATAGCTCACCTCATGTGGTATCGACACTTTTTTCATCTTAGTATTGATAGAATAAACAAGAGATAGCAATATAATTGATTGAGGATAACGCCACACCTACCATGGCCGCATCAAGGTTTCTGCCACAGCCTCTACCTCGATTAAATTCTGCCGCAGTTATGAGGGAAGGGTGAGAGACAATGACACTTGTGTGGTAGCACTGTTCCTATGGATCGGAGATGTACGAGGGAGGAGCACCATAGGAATTTGTATACAATTTGTTCTTTAATTTGGTTTTGTCAATGCTCAAGACTATTTAGAGAGTCTATTTCCCCACTTGATATATATACATTTTTATATTTTTTGGATAAGGATATTTTTTGTGATTTAATTGGAACACCATTTGTCCAAAATTTGGACGACATACTGATGCAAACTTGATTGGACGAGCTTACAGTTAGAAAAACTGGGGATGGAAAATATGGTTTTGGTTGCTATTGTGCTACTGTTTCTTGCTATAATCAACCTCCATGGTCTTGGTACCACAAGACAAATGATATTTTGGACCAAAAAGTTGTAGCGCTGTACGGTCCGCCCTAGTTGTATCTTTACGTGTTTTTTGTTTGTACCTTTTTTCTTCTTCTAATAAAAATTTGACAAATCTCTCTTGCCGTCACTTCCAAAAATATTTTGGACCAAATTAAGTTTGGCTGGTACATGTCATGCATAATTATAATTTGCTAAACAGTGAGATATGTTTTCATACACATTCAAGTGTCAGAAAATATTAACTAAAAACATGGTTGCCTCAAGAAGAGTATATATGGTGGTTAGCATTAATGTAGTGTGGAAGGTACAATAATATAGAAATATGACCCTCAGATTAATATTAGCCAAATATAAGAAAATGACTAGGAGTATAGACCCGACCTCCAAAATATTGACACTACTAAAAACCCAACTTTGGCCGACAGGGGGAGTATGATGGCCAACTGGTAGTCGGGGAAACTATAATTGGCCAACGGTTGAGGTGTCTCCAACGGTTACAAATTGAACTGTCGGTCTTTGTTTCCAATAACGATGACTTACCCTGGATTGCATTCTGCACTATGATTTTAATATATATAATTAGCTGGGAGAGGGGCACACATCAAGGTCAACCGCAGCATAATGCACTGCTCCATCCACTGATCCACCACCACAACGAGACTCAAAATTATTGGTGATTTTTAACTTTAAGCAATGCCAACTTGGCATGCATGGCCAAGGATGATTGTGTGTTGACGCCGATTTCTTTGGAAAATTGCAACCTTGGACAGTGGAAGAGAATGATGCGGTAGGGAGCACAAAATTAATGTCAACGGGAGATACACATGCATGCATGTCTCTTCAATTCGCTTGACTCCTAGCTACCAGCCCGTAGGCAAGTAATTTTTGCTTGACCCTTAAGCATGTGGGAAGAACACCATGCTAGAATTGTTCAAGCACAACCTAGTCAATTGTCATGTTCAGCTGATTTTTCATCTCCAAGCTCTTGAGCTAGTGTTGACACTCAAATTTGGCATGTAGCCGACCAGGGTGGATAGACCGATCAGACCGGTGGTGCTCGTAGTCGGTATGACCGGTCGTGACCGTTGTAGCTGGTCCGGCAAGCCACGCCGGTCTAACCGGTGTCCCTGACCGGTCTAACCGGTGCCCTCGTGTTTGAAATAAACCAAGGAGTCCTGATAGGTTTTAGACTTGCAAAAGGAATTCCTTGTGGGGCAAGTCTTCCCCACCCTATAAATATAAAGGGTCACGGCCGATTGAGGTTCATCATCCAATCGATCAAAATATTTATCTTTAATTTCGTCTCGTATTTACTTTTATCTATCCCTTAAGCTTTTCCAATCTCATCCGCTGTTCTTTTTTTGTCTCCTCAAAGTCCAAAGGCGTTCTAGGTGACCTTGCCGACCCTAGAGCAACCCTATGTGCACCAGCTCTAACGGGGTCCCTCCCGAGCCGACGCTCGTAGGTTTACCGCCGGGATCACCAGCGACTGGTCTAACCGGTCCACCACACCGGTCTCACTGGTGTTGACGCAGAGGTGTTGCGGAAGCCCCTCCTCGTGCTTGTTGGCTCCTAAAGAGCACCAACAAATTGGCGACTCCGCTAAACCCTAAAGAGCTTCTCTACTAGTTTTATTTTTGATTTGCACTATTCAACAGATTGCAGTTGTCAATGATGCCCATATTAAATCAATTCTTGTGGTGCTCTAATATTTGTGCAATTGATCTCTAGAGGATGCTATTCCTGTTTAGGTATATTTGGCTAATGGGGTTCCAAAAGGGCCATACTCCGCTCCCCTTTTTAATGTTGCCCCAAGCCCAATAATTTTATCTGTGTTTGTACCATTTGGAGGGTATACTAGGATGGTCTTCGATCACTATGTAGTTTTTATTTTTCTTAACAATTTGACATACATCATCCCAAAAAAAAAACTGGCCACCACCTGGCAATAAATTTGATTTTGGCACTGTTACTCTGCTAGGTAATGTTCACCACCAGTCAAATTTTGTTTTGGCACCGGTGGTGACCAATGTTCATAGTTATAAAATGTCCACACTGTCTCGATCTAGTGAATTTGTCATTTTTGATATTTTAAAAGAGATATTCATTAGTTTACAATTTGTGACTTTTTTGCTATTTTTAAGAGGCATATTCATTAATTTAAAATGTTTGTGAATATATGCTATCTTCTTTCCTTTGGAATTTTACAGTCACTTTTACATACATTTGCCAAAATTGGAAGTAAGCTCTCATGGTCTTTTCTGGTATATTGTTTTTATGCCAATCATTTTTTGCAGCACTAACTATAGGCAACAACCGGAAAAACAAAAGATAATTAGTCCGGTTGTAATGCCGGGATGATCCGGCGGGTAACTGCTGCCGAGGGGGAGGATCTAATCCTTCCTGCTCTGCGCTTGGTTTGGAGAATTGGGGGATCTGGGATTGATTGATTCTTCATTGATTACCTAATCTGAATACACAACCTCCCTTATATAGAGGGGATGACTTGACCCTTAAGTAAAGATCTAATTCTAATCTTATCTCTAACTGATCTTATCCAACTAACTAATCCTATCTCTAGACAGGACAAATAGAGGGGCCAGCCCTCCGGCTGCCCATAACATTTCTCCCCCCCTTATGAGCAGCTCGTCCTCGAGCTGCAGCAAACCTATTGGAGGAGGACACAACAAACCCTTAAGCCTTTAACATCTCAGCTTAAGTTTATTATTTTTGACTAAAAGATAAAACAGATGTGGTGATCCATCGTGGATTGCAGGGCTCTCGTCTTGGGTGCACAAAGATAGAAACACCGTCGCACCACCTGGGTCCCATGGAAATAACAACACAACCGTTGGGGTCACATGGGCTGCAAACTGATGGATAGAGCAGCCCACAACTCCACCAGGCCTGCACATCAATGCCACGGCATCCCACCGTAGGCAAACATCCCCTGTAGAAGAGACGTGCGCCGCCGCCGAAGATTGCGCCGCACCAAGCGCTGCCCGTCGAGGGAGAGAGGAGACACCTTGCGATTCGCGGAGCGGCCTCACCGTCTTCCCCGCTAGGGTGCTGCGTGTCGCCGCAGCTGGCTGCTGCACCAGCCCGACCTCAACGTCGAGTGAAGCCGCCGAAAATAAAGGCAGGACCTCCGCGTCATCGACGTCTGCTTGCGCCTCCACCGCCGGCTCGAAGACGGACGTGGAGGATGACAAGGTCGCCGCCACCGTGGGCGCTGCGGCTGCAGCCTTCGCCTCGGTGTCAGCTCGCGATGGATGTGGCCAGGAAGGAATTGCCTTTGCAGCCTCGACTAGCCTGAGATACGGATCGAAATCGCCCAGGAGCCGAGCCTTCAATTCTGCTTTTAAAGCAGACAGCGACATAGATTGATAGGAAGCAGAAGCCATGGAGCCGAGGATCGCTGGCCGTCTGATACCAATGTAATGCCGGGATGATCCGGCGGGTAACTGCTGCCGAGGGGGAGGATCTAATCCTTCCTGCTCTGCGCTTGGTTTGGAGAATTGGGGGATCTGGGATTGATTGATTCTTCATTGATTACCTAATCTGAATACACAACCTCCCTTATATAGAGGGGATGACTTGACCTTTAAGTAAAGATCTAATTCTAATCTTATCTCTAACTGATCTTATCCAACTAACTAATCCTATCTCTAGACAGGACAGATAGAGGGGCCAGCCCTCCGGCTGCCCATAACACCGGTAGATGTGCAGCCATGACTTCTTCTTTAGATGATTTATTTTTTTGAGTATGTGGAACTCCACATGAAGCTAACGGCCCAATCTAACATTGTCCTCTGTGCCACACACCTCATATTTGATTTGTCCTCTGCCATGGAGCTATGTCATATATGCTGTCCGGGAAACCACCAGATCCATGTGCATGATGATGTAAAGAGTTACAACTGTTCTTGGAACCGTAATTCTCATTTTCTGTATCAAACTCTACCACAAATGTTTGATTTACATTTATATCAAGCTAACTAATTTGCATTGTATGGTTTAGAGTGCGATACGCCATTAACCAACTGTTGGTTAGGTCATAGGTGTGAATTCTCATCCGTCTCTTCAAGAACCTCCTCTATCAACCAACGATGGTAGAAGCGACATGGCCTTTTCGCCGGCCATCTATCATCAGCGTCTGACATTAATTTGCTCCAGGCTCGGAGGACGCTCCATTTCACAGCATTTTAATTGGCCTTTCTTTTTGGGCGTTAAGAGTACTGAGCGTGCTTGTGTTGTCCCTAAACTGGTACCTTGAATAGATTTGCTAACCACACCTAATGCCTAGATATTTTTTTTCTTGTCATGAGCTAGTTAGCTCTCTGTGGTTTTTATGGACGCATCGGTTTGCTTTGAAATGTCGATTGATATATCAGTTGGGATGTGATGTGCATACTTAGAAGGACATTTAGTTTTGCTTACTTCCATTGCTTTTTGACATAATTTTACCACTTATTAGTTTTGCACCACCACCAAATAGTATGAATATTCTTGAAATGCTTATGGTTTGTGAGTGTTACGAATGAGTTTTGCACCACCACCAACTAGTTTAACCTCGTATTTTCCTTACTGTAAAAAAAGTGTGTGTTTGTATCATATCTTTGAGAAGTAAAGTTGGAGAACATTTTTGGGAGAAGCCTGCAGTATCGATCAAAGGCCTATTACGAACATTCGAGAATGCTGTCCCCTTATTTCAATGTACAATTATAGCCCATGTTTTTGTCAATAATAATCACTTGAGGTACCTATATCCAACTACCCGAATATCAAACATGAGGGTCATGTCATATATAGTACAAAAGGAAGACCACCAAAAAAACTAAAAAAAATACAGTGTTTCCTTTATGGGTTTTTGAATGGATCGGATTGGATAAGCTTGCCGCCTGCTGGAAACAGGGCTGATAATATAAGGTTTCAGTAGCTGTTGTGCTGCAGTTTTCTCGGTAGATAGTCATCATAATGCTCGTGGTTTTGGAACCACATACAAGACTGATATTTTTTTTACGTAAATTGGCTGGTGCATTTCATGCATTAAATATAATTTTGCCAAACGATTTAGAAACATAGATTGTCATCAGACATATTCAAGTGTCGGAAAATATCGGCTTAGAATATGGTTACCTCAACAAGAATATGGATGCTAAACAAGCAATAGCATTGACATGGAAGGTACTAGCTGGAAAAATATAGAACGACCTTGGGTTAAGAACAGACTGAAAAAAGGAAGTTGGTGATTTGGACATAATTTAAGCAGAGACCAAGTCAGGCTGAGGCGACCTTCCATCCAAACGAAACGTTTTCTTCACCGTAAATAAGTGTGTGTTGTTGGATTAATTAAATCGTTAAGCTTGAAGATCAAGATCCCTATAGTGATATAGACTTCACAACATTTTCTGCAAGGTACACGTATATAAAGAAAATGTCCAAATGTCTTTAATTTAGATTAGACATGGCACAAGAATTCGGTGTCTTCAAATAAAAGAACAAGTCAAGATGCATTTATACATATGATGCACACATGTTGAAAACAAAAAGGATATGCGAAAGTTTGCTCGAAACCGCGCGAGAGAAATTTTTGTTACCTTCAGGGATCCATAAACACTAGCTAGAATCTAGAGGAGCAAATATGAATTGATGCCTCCTCCTTCTATTCGATGACAGACTGGAATTGAGCTATATGCCGTAAAAGAGTGGATTCGAGGCTACGGCATGTACCATCAAGCTAGTTAAAAAAAATGTACCACACAAATTCAGGTGCCTGATGGTGCATGTTGGACCTGGATATTTCTTCATTACCGGCATTCGCCTGACAGTATGTGCACGAACGGAGGGGCTCAATCGATCCCAACTGCTTGCTGGTCATGGTCAAACTTGAAGGATGACAACGTGCTCTATCAGCCGCTTATGCTAGATGGAGATTGTAGGACCCGTCTCACTAACAATTAACAAAACAATCGACTGTTATTAATTGACTGGTATTTTGTTCTCATGTAGGTTGATTTCTTTTTACCATTGGATCTTGATCCAAGTCCAAAGCTGGAAATTCCCAGTGATCCCTCTCAATCTAGCAGCATTCAAAACCGATGGCTTTGGCAATGCCAACTTGTCACGCATGGCCAAAGATGATGATGAGTTGAACATGACTTCTTTGAAAAAACTGCAACCTCTAGTAGCCAGCAACAGCACTACAGCAGAGAATGATAGGGGCAGGAAATGTCAATGGAAAAAAAAAAGGCACATGCATGCATGGCTCTTCAATTTGCTTGACTAATGTGGCTAGAAGCCTAGAACACCACGCTAGAATTGTTCAAGCACACCGTATTCAATTGTCACGCTTTGGTGCCGATTCATCTTCCTGCTGTTGATCCATTCATGGTGACTTGAGATATGGAAAGTGGGATCTGATCCAGAGTTAATTATCTTTTGCACGTTATTTGCCGTTGTCGGTGCAAAGATTAGATCAATGGATGGCTTTGCGCCGACAACGTCCAATTGTTTGGGCACAAAGAGAAAACCTAACTGGTCTGTTTTCCAATGTACCCTTTTTTTATTACTTCCATCAACACTTTGATAGAGAATCCCATTCTCGGTGTATCCATAATCGATGTATTAATGTGTACAACCAAAGGAACCGAATTTATTGATGTACACAACCCAAAGTGTCCCCATTTCCCCAATAAATTTTCCATGTGAAATTTGATTTTGGCGTTGGAGGCAATGTTCATAATTCCGTACTGAAAATGAAGAAAAAATGTGTGCACCTACCTCTGTTTCGTACTCCAGAATTAATGAGACATACTCCAGAATTATGTACAATTATTTTTTCTCATAATTTCGTACATTACTGCTTCTAATAAAAGTGAAATTAAGAATATCTACTACACTGTTACTTAATTAATATGTGATTAGAGGCTAATCCCGTCCTGCGCCGGCCAATTTGTGCTATATATAATTAATTAATACTATGTGATTAGAAATAGCCAGCTTTTCTTGGCAGAGCTTCTGAGCTTGAATTCTCAGCCGGAAAGTCATCGTCCACTTGACAACGAATGAAAGAGTCAGGCAACTGCGCCTGTCCTTTTCGCCGTCCATGATCACTTGATCAGCGTCTGACTTCGCCCCCAGCCTGAATGATGCAGCGTTTTTTTTAAAAGAAAATGGATGCGGAGCATCGTTGGGCTGGTAGCTACTAGCAATAGCATAGATTATTTCTTAACCACCTGCTGGCTGGCCAGATATTTTCCATGCCATGGTCTAATTAATTAATTAATTCTTGGCAGTTTTGTATATATGGTTGCATGCATCGTTTTTTTTTTCTGAAACAAAATGTTGGTTGAGATGTGATGAGCACACAGAAATGGACATTTGCATTTCCTTTTCTATGTAGTTAAGACCCAGTTTCACCACTTAGTCATGACCATGTTGAATTAATCTTAGCGTTTTATACTGTAATATGACAAGATTGAAATAATCTTCCTGCACTTGCATATATATTTTTGTGAGTACTACGTGTATTATTGAAAACTGCATGCTTGTGGCGCTTATGGTGGAATATAAGCTAATCCTGCAATATCAAATTAAGGAGGTGTTTGGTTGACTCAAACGTAATGTATAATATGATTACGGAAGCTAAAGAATTTCATTACATATGTTTGGTTGTAGTCATTTGTAATTAATTGACACCGTAATTGAATCCCTTACGTGATTAATATATATAGAAGCTTGTTACCCCTCTCCCACCGTAATCTGATTACGTTACTAGAGAGTGCGATCAAACAAAAAGTGTAATCACCCATTCTAATGTCAAATACATTAATCTGATTCCATTTGCATTTACGTTACCATAGCACAAAGCCACAAACCAAACACCTCCCAAGGTCTTGCATTGTAGGAACTTTCGAGAATTTTTCCTAGCTTTTCAGTGTATGGTTGAGCGGCTGTTTTGTCGATCATAATTACGCGATGTACCTATGCAACTACCCCGTTCTCGAACGTGAGGACCAGAGAAACTTGTAATCTCAACTGCACAAAGTGGAACAGTATATCGTAAGGCTATCCTCGCTCTCAAGTTAAATCAAGGAGAGGTTCGGTTGATAAGTGGCTGGTGGCAAATTTGGGCCGACGGTACTCCCTCCGTTCTTAAATATATGACACCATTGACTTTTTGTTCCAACTTTGACCATCAATATATATTGAACAAATTAGTTAACTAAAGTAAAATGTATATCATTATATTTATTATCTAATGTACTTTAGATTTAACTTGTTGGTTTACTGATTTGCTAAAATATTTGCAGAAAAAATGAGTAGTCAAACCGACGAAAAAAATCAATGGTGTCATATATTTAAGAATGGATGTAGTATTAAGGTTCCAGCTAGCTAGCGAGGTTCTCCGTCAACTGTACGGAGGTGGTGTAATTAATAAGCTCAGTGGTGTCAAAATCACTGTTTATTTAGTGGAAAAAGTTTGCTAGGGCAGTGTGCCCCTGGTGGTATGTGTGGCCTGCGTACGTGTTGGGGCGGTGCGACGTACCGTAGCCTCAAACGGGGGCCAATCGTACGCGCACGGGCATCGGCATGCATCACGGTCGGTTGGTCCGTTGGTTGTCATCATACGGTGCTCCTTCTGCGTCATGTTCGTCTGGCTTATCAGCCACCAGCCAACGGTATTTTTCTCTCAGAACAAATCAGTCACCAGCTACCAGCCAGCAGTACTTCTCTCAGAACAAATCAGCATCAGCCACCAGTCGCCAGCCAGGCGAACAGGGTGCCTGACGACCACCATGACTAGGAGCGGAACCTACTCAATTAATACGTATTTTATGTATCACAATGCGAATATGCGATAATTTATTTTTAAATTTTCAGCGTAGTCCGTGACGACATCGCGCGGGCGAGTGTTTCTGATTTTGTTTTTTTTAACTTTTTGAGAAGACTAGTAAAGTGCACGTGCGACGTGTACGTGTTTTTAAAATATCAAAGATGATTGGAAAAGTTGAGAGCCCTCCATCCAAAAAAAACTAAGGGTTGAAACAAAGAGAAGTACCGAGATAGATTAACTTATATTGATAGAAATCAAATAAATAATAATTTTATATTCAGAGCAAGATGTTTGAAAAATGCTCTATAGCATACAAAATAAACACACCTACAATATTTTTCAAACTTATGCTTTATAGCATAAAGAACATACAAAACCAACACCCCATAATATCATATGATAGCCATATTGAATAAGCACAATCAAATGTTTCCTTCTCATGTAACAGATACAAAATATTATATAAAAGAGGAAACAAGTTTACTTCATGTTTAATGCTTCCTTAAGATTTTGTTACAAAAATTACCTATTTCATCAATAATCCATCAAGTTGAGTTTAATGGGCAGTCTACATCCTCTACCTCTACCTCTACCTCTAAGCAAGTCTGAAAGCTCTCTCCCTTTCCCATTTTCCTCTCTTCAAATGCCAATAACCGTTGTCTTTTAGAAAAGGAGTGCATTGAAAATTTAGATAACAGGAAAGAATGGATGTCATTGTGCGCAACCAGATTCTGTATTCCATCAACAAAATACTAATATAGTTCGTTGTTTACCTGATTCTTCAAACATTCTGCAACTGGCACCGAGACAATTGAACGGACCAGCAGTCGACAATGGGAAACATGGCTTCATGGAAACACTAAAAAGATTCAATGGCTGGAAAACATTAGATTAACATCAAAATTCGATGGTTGTAATCAATAAATCAAGCACTCACAAATCAGATATAAGTGACAAAAAATAATAGCACAAATAACATTACAAAAAGAGTGTTCATCTCACATGTGAGGCAAAACTGAGAAATGAGCGATGACATTTACATGGAGCTATCAGTGGCGTGTCAAGTTCTTTAGACAAATAAAGAAACAGATTCACAATTATATCACTACAGGAAGATACCAATAGACTTATATTACGAACATATAATGGACTCCTTCCGCTGATGTAGTCATGCATGACCAAAAAGCCATGACACTATGGCAGTAGTCTTGAATTATAGCTAATATTTAACCTGATCGTAATCTATTTAGAAGAAAAAATGCATTAATTACACTAACCTGCTTGTGCTCACGAGTGTAACAATTAGTAGGATAACGGAACAAGTAGAATAAATCTGAGTACACTTTTTAATGACTTTTTAATAAGAACCGAATGTTCAGACCTATATCCAATCCAACAAATATGAAGAAAGCAAATGTCACACACTGCAAGATCGCCCAAAACAGTGATCCTTTATGGCTGTGCACTGGCCAAGAGGAAACACCTCACAAATGCATCATCATTAACTAAGACATAATTTATTTCAGTAATACAAGGACAGCCACCTCGAGACTCCAGTCCTCCACCCACTGCATGGCCATGACTTGTTAATATAGTCCTAAACAACATATCTTGTCTGACCAATTTCTTTTCCTTTTCGTGTTAGACTGGCTAAAAATTACCTGAAAGAACATTGACTTCGAATGGGCATGGAGCTAGCTGCTTATCCTCAAATCGAACACATATGCTATATGAACTCATGTTCCATGCCGCATAATGAGTAGTATATTACTATTCAATATAAGGTTCATATCACTTAGTATATTTCTATTTCTGTGTCCTTTGTAATGAAAACATCACTACTGTGTACTTGTACATTAAATTGATGCTACCTAAAATTATCAGGGAAAAGATCAGGGGCACCTAAGAGCAATGGATATATCTGAGGAAACACATCAAAAGGAACTTTGCTGCGAGCAGACAAGAATCTTAACAAGGATGCACAAAGCCATTCAGCCATTTCAAGTTAGTAACCTGGATTCATTTTCAGCTTTAGAGGCGAATCATGTAGCTCCCTGGTATCCCCATAACTTGAGTCCGATGCGTCCATCCGTTATCCACCCATTGTAGTGAAAATCCAAGAACTCCACGATTGATCCCTTGACGTAGGATCCTGTTACCCTGAAGTAGTTAGGCATGTCGTCACCGCGCGCGATGCTGTTGCCAAAGCCGTCCCTGGGGAGAAGGACACGAACGCCCTCGACCCCGCGACGACGCGCGCGCCGCTGTCGAACGTCCACGACGCCTAGGACACGGACGGGTGCACGACGGCGGCGGCGACTGTGAAGTTGAGCGATGGACACCTATCACTATCACCGAGAAACTGAAGATGGACTCATCTTCAATGACCTCGATCCGGTGGATCCGTCCTTCCATCAGAGTGGCGGCACCGACGAGCTCGGTGTGGACGGGGACGCGAGAACCGGAGGATCCCATTACTCCGGTGGTGCGCCGGCCGGAGGTGAGGACGTCCCAGTCACGGAGGTCGATCCGTCGCCACGCGAGCGGGTCCCGTGCCGCCGCCCACCACAAGGAGGTGAGCGTGGAAGAGAGAGGCAGCCAGGGGGGCTTCGTCGTTCAGAATCTTTGTTGCGGTCGTGGCGTTGAAGGATTGTGCCAGAGAAAGAAAGGAAGGTATCGTGGATGTGTGGGATGAGCCATCAATCTGCCGGAGTAGATCACGGACATGGAGTCGTGGTGAACGAGGATGGAAACAAAAGTCTGCGCTTTGCGGGATCGGCACTGGTACGGACGAGCGGGTAGAGCCGACGTCGGCACGCGGGGGTGGGTAAACGCGGGTGGGTCCAGCGGGTAAAGGGGGTGGGTAGGCGCGCGGTGGGTGACAAAAACATTATGATTTTGGCAGAAACGCTCCTCAAATTAGGATTTTTATATTATGGTTGTTCCACCTTTTTGGTCATCATGCAACCTGACGAGTGGGTCCGACGTGAGGGGTAAGGTGGACCCGAATTAAGTGAGAAAAGTTTTCAATTGTCTTCGCTCTGTTATAGAAAAGACGGCGAGCGTTTCTGATGAACAAGCGGCCCACGGCAGTTTTCGTTTTACTCACGGGCTTTGTAGGCCGAGCGACCCACGCACGCACGCGTGTGGCGGGGCCTGTCCAGCTGAGGCCCTTAAGTTTCAACTTTCAGCAGGCCCAGCACTCTGTCTAATAACCTCATAACAAATGCGTGCTGGGCTTAAGTACTGACTCGCATGCAGGTCGCATCAGGTCCACCACAAAATAGGCCTCCCGCCCGGTCCATTTCCTGTTTCTTCTTCACGGGACCGCCGCCGGAACCGGAACGGCGCTCGTTAGGCATGGTGCCGCCGTCCATTTCTTTCACTGGCCGACGACCCTACTGTACCTACGCCACCGCCTCCGTGGAAGTCGCTCACGTACGCCCATTACAGTCGGAGCTACATGTTGATCAAGGTGGATTATGACTTATGACCCCTCTTGGTCCAATAAAATTTTCATTAATTCGACGGACCTAGCTAGGAATCATATCGGAGGCCGGTCCAAACAATATACAACTGAGCAGCACGCACCGATCACACAACAACCAACACGCAAGAGCAACTCCAGCAGTTTCTACTCCAAAAATTGAAGACTTGGTGAAAAAAAAGTAACTCCAGCAAGAACTTCAAATGAGCCTGCATTTTTGAGATTCCTCCAAATTCCCTTTCCAAACCTCCATTTCTAGAGGTTCTCTACTTCCCCCTCCAAATCTGTGGGTCCCACTTTTTTCTTTTTCCTCTCCTCCTCTCTCTTCTGTCTCTCTCCCGCTCGCGCACTTGCCGCCGGCGGCGAGCCAGGCCCCCGTGTGCCTCCCACCTCCGCGTCCACCGCACTTCGTCCTCCCAAGCTGGATCCCCGACGAATCGAGCTAGGGGCGAGAAGAATCCAACCAAATTACCTATCGAGCTTGGGCTGACCATGATGGCGACAGGGTTGGTGGCTGTCGTCCCTGCCGGCGTGGCTGGGCGCCGAGGCCGTGTGGTTCATCGCGCTCAACGCCGTCGTCCGCCGCTGTCGCCATCCTGTCCGCCCGTGCGCGGCCGTCTCAGTTGTCGTCCAAGAAACAGAGGAGCTGGCGCGCTCTCCACCAAGCCATCGCCACGCGCGCTCACCCACCAAACCGTAGTGGCCCGGCCTGCGGGCCCGCGGGACGGCCCCGGCGCAGGCGCTCGGTGGCGCCGTGGCCCGGCGCGGCGACGTAGTGGGCTGGTGGCGGCACACGCGCGTGGTCGTCTCGTCCTCGACCTCTGCGGCCTCCTCATCCTCCCCGACCACGTCCCCATCCTCGAAGCGCGCCGAGGGGTCCAAGCTGGCGTCTTCGTCGACGCCGCCGAGGTCGCGACACGCGGACGGGGAGCCAGGCGGCGGCAAACAGCAACCTCCCACTCCCGTCCTCTTCCGCGTCGACCTTGTCTCGGCGTTCGCGTGTCGGAGCTCCGGGAGGCCGGCATCCGGTGCCGGTGCCGCAACAAGTACCGCGTGCCGGCCGCCGCCGCCGACGCGCTGCGCCACCACCTCCTCGAGTCCGACGAGGTACGCCGCCTCGGCGTGCGCGCGCGCCTGCTCGACCCGGAAGCTCCGCTCAAGCCCGGCTGCCCGAGAAGCTCTACTTCCTCGTCGAGCTCCCCAGGCTGGCGTCATCCTCCGATGCGCGGCGGCGCACGCCCCTGCGCACATGGTCCGCGCGCTCACCTACAGCGGTGGGGCCGTGGCAGGCGTTCGGCGGCGGGGTCGTGGCAGACGTTCGGCGGCGCAGAGCGAGGATGAGGACGAGCGGAGGAGGAGGAGGTGCCGGGGAGAAGCGGGTCCGCGACGAACTCGGCGAGGAAAGCGGCCGCTGGAGCAGAGCAGAAAGAAGCGGCCTGTTGCTGACAAACGGGCTCTACAAGAAAATAGAGGCCTAGATAGATATTTTTACTGGAGTTGGGTGCTAATTTTGAACCTTCATATTTTACAGTTGGACCTGCAAATGAGTTTTGAAGGCTCAAATTTGCATATTCTTGCTGGAGTTGCTCTAAGAGCTTCGCCGTCGTCTCAACATTGCTCCGAGCTCGCGCCGATCTCCGCCCAATGCACCACTACTCAGCTCCGAGCTTATCGTCGCAGATATATATGCATATTGGTTATTTGCTTGAGTTCTCTGTTACTTCTTTCGCTTATTTTGCAGTTTCTTCCTTTAGATAAAGGCTAATTACTGCCTATTGAGACGATTTTTTAATGAGGATGTTTGAGGCTAATGGTGTTTGATGAATTGCATGTTCTGAGAGTTGTCTACTAGATGGTGTTCCTCATAGACAGTTAATTATAAGCCAACAGCAAAGTGAACCGGGTTAATTCCTAGCTCCGCCTCGTGTGGCCAGCGAGACCGGCCAGCAGCGGGCGGTGGGCAGGCCGACCCATATATCTCTTTCCTCCACCCGAGCACCGCCGCCCCCCCCACCCACCATGCACCGATCCTTGCACGACGCTCGTTACGCATGACCCGTTGCCAGCCAGTCCAGTTGTTGTGCCGTCGTCGCTTGGAACCGTGCCGAGCGGCCGGAATGGAGCTCCGAGCTCGTTAGGCATGATGCCGCGGTCCCAAATTTTTTTTCCAGCAGAGCACAACGGCCGACCCTACCTCCGCCGCCGCCTCCTGCGTGTAAGTCGCGCACGCCCATTGATTCATTCCGGTGGCCGGCCGGCGGGGCCGGGCCGGGCCGGGCCGGGCGCGCGACTAGTAATTGCTCCATGTGTGTGCAGTGTGCTTCCTTGTTGGTACTAGTACTACGATGGATTGATTGATGGTTACCTACCGGCGATCACTGCCAGGCAGGGGTCCAGCAGCCGGCCGTGGGCAGGCCGACCCATCCCTTTCCTCCACCATCCCTGGCCAAGCAAAATCATCAATTCTCGGCGGCGGCGACGGCTCATTCCCACTCCATTCGATCGGTGGACGAAAATCTCTCGCCTAATTGAATCAGAAACACCCGGTCGTCGAGTCGATCAGCACTACGTTCAGCGATGCAGAGAAGAAAGAATTCAGAACGAACGCTCGTCACCAGTCGGGCAAGATTAGAAGACTAGCTGCTAGCACTAGCAGGCTAAGCTAGCAGAGCGAGACGACTTCTCCTACTATCCTTTTTCTGTCTCACGCCACACGTAGAAACAAGCACCCCATGCCTTTTCTTCAACCTGGAACAGTGCAAGCACAAGGTTATGCGCCCAAAAACAGGGACAAACCCACATATGCGAGGCACAGTACTACAGTAGATAGCACAGCCGTTGACTCGCGGATCCTCCATGCATGTTGCAGTGCGGAGTGGCCCAAAACGGGAGGTCCCTGTCCGCCCCAGATTAAGACGTAGCAGGCGGTAGGACAAGTAGGTTTTGTGGTCGCGGGTTGCGGCGGATTTGGATTGCATTTTTCAGTGGATCGATCATCGATCATCGGAGTGGGCGGCAGAATGGCGCGCGCTAGCTGTGCATCCAGATTGGGTTTGACTTGACCCACCCTGCCTCGGCCACCGACCAGGTGTGTCAGGTGGTAGGGCTCCTCCGACCCTCCCGTCATTCCCAGCCATCAGTCGTGATAAAATCATCGATCGGTCACCACCGCATGATTCGCCATGAAAAGCTGATCAAATTGACGCATACACATCCATCCAATAGGCCAGGAACAATTTGTGTGGCCGGTGGAGCAATCACCGGCAGATTTTTGACATACGACTGAAAAGACTTAAAATAAATAGTAAAAGAAACTTTTTTCACGCAAAGTTACAACGATCCTACGACGATAGGGTTCAAACCCGCGACCTCTCACCGGTGGAGGAGGGGCCTTTCGTCTTGGTTGGGATTTGGGAAGGGCGTAATGTTCCTAAGGTCCAACTGGGACGAAAGGGGAGGGGGGCACGCCAGCGTCAAAAAAAATTTGAAAATTCCTAGGAGGCCCTCACACACGTGCACGTCGCAAGCCACAACTCGCGCGATTTTTTCGCGCGCGCGGTGCGGGGATTCGAACTGGTGACCTCTAGCCTCGCGTGTACCTTCCTTACCATTTCACCTACACAGCATATCTGACTGAGTAGAGGATGCAATCCTCTTATAGTAACTCGTGGGAGACCCTTTTGTCACGAACCTAGACTAAAGTGGGGCCTTTTGTCTCGGTTCGTAACACGAACCTAGACTAGCCTTTAGTCTAGGTTGGTGTTACGAACCGAGACAACAGTTATCTCGGTTCGTAACACCAACCTAAACTAAAGGCCCGAGACCCTTTAGTCTAGGTTCGTGTTACGAACCGGGATAAAAGGGTCTGAGTTCTCCTACCACTCGTGGTCACGTCGATGCAAAGACTTTAGTCTAGACTCCAAAATTTAACTGGGACAAAAGGGTTGGATCAAAGGTTATTTCTCTACCAATGTCTCTCTCACGCATAGCTTCCGTTACCACTCCACTACACTCTCGCATGCATCTATACCATGTTTTCATCATCCTATTATACTACACCAAATGTAAATTACTTATTTGAAGCTCTAAATAGTTTCAAATTTAAAGGTTGTAATCTACAAAGTTCCATAATTTTTTGAGATCTACAACTTTCATTTTGGGAAGTTCTGAAACTTTGTAATTAGAAATTTTTTATTTGAATTAATTTACTGCTTTGTAACACGCACTAACAGTTTATGTAAGGCACTATGCTGACGGGCGACATATATAAGGCGTTGTGCTCGTAGGTGCCTTATGTCGTCCGCCAACACTGTTGCATCTTTGTTGGCGGGTGGCAATTGCGCCCGTCAGTACTGTGCCCACAACATTGTGCTAGCGGGTGTCAATTTCACCCGTCAGCACATTATTTTTCATGTGCTAGTAAAAATCGATTTTGGCCTAGTGATCCATCTATATACTGTATCTGTCTATCGCGGTGGAAGGATGATTCAATATATAGAAGCTATCAGCATGCTAATTGTATTACATATCATTGTCAGTGAGAGGAAAGAACTTTGCTTGATCCATCTTCTCTCGAGACTTGTTTTTTTTGTTTGAGCTTTCCTCTCGAGACTTGCTTGGGTGGCTCACAGCAATGCTAGCTACTACATTATATAGGCTGATGGAGGAACGCATGTGGTCCTTTCCTATCCTTCATACTCAAGACTCTCGGCGACAAGGACGTCACTGTTTCTTTCTTTTTTTCTTCTTTTCATTAATTTCTTCTCTTTTCCGTTAGAGAAGGACACCACATCTTCACCCATATTGTCCTGTGCTATTTAATTTGCTTATTACTCCGTATTATGATCGATTTGATGTAAGTAATATATATAGTACCGCATGCAGAAATATAATTGAGTATCCACGAATCCAAATTTTGCCATAATAATATCATTTGGTTCAACGCGCCATATTATCTTAAAAATCGTTGCACTTTCCCCTCTCTTGTTTTTTTTCTTCTTTGGATGCCATTAAGACTACATATATTAAATATGGAGACCACACTTTTTGAAGGCGACATATGAGCCAAAGTTTGGTGCAGCAAGATAATAATATATTGGCAAGTTGCAACTATTTTAAGAAACTTTTTATATATACTCAAAATTGTTGTAGCACTGAACCAAACAAGAAAGTCAAATTTTGCATGATTTTGATGGCAATTTGGCATAACCGACGGAGGCCGACCCATATAACAAACAGAAAGCAACAAGCAGCTGGATATGGCCTGTGCTGTGCTGTGTGATCCGGTTGTAATGCACATCCGATCCTTTCTATTGAAAATTTGACCCTCAAGCTTGCACAACGGGAAAGACCGCCTTTGCCGTGCGTTTTGATCGCACGGCAAAGGGAGAGAAACGCACGGCAAAGGCTTTGCCGTGCGTTTTTCTCGGAAACGGACGGCAACGTTTAGCACGGCAAAGGGTCTTTGCCGTGCGCTTTTTATCGCACGCACGGCAAAGACCCTTTGCCGTGCGTCATAGCTCGCGCACGGCGAAAAAAAGTGACTGACGGCACGCCCGTTTGAGATGGCGGCCATCGACTTTGTCGTGCGCCTCCCCTCTGGGACGCACGGCTAACATTACAACTTTGCCGTGCGCCTCCTTCTGGGACGCACGGCAAACGAAAAAAAACAAAAAAAAGGCAGGGCCCGCAGGCCACCTCCGCGCTCCGCCAGGCCACCTCCGCGTCGGGGCCGCCGCCGCGCCTGGGGAGGCCGGCGCCGCACCATGGAGGAGGCCACCGCCGCCGCGCTGTGGAGTAGGCTGCCGCCGCCGCGCCGTGGAGGAGGCCGCCGTCACCGCGTCGTGTGGCCGGCCTTGCAGGTGTGGAGGCTGTAGAATCTCTGGTCAGTGGTGAGGTCGATGCCGAAGTCCGCCGCGCCGTGCATCTGCTGGTCCACCCAGACGTGGTCGCGGAACATCTGCGAGAGCGGCGCCTGGTCGGCAGCGGCCGGCACGACGGCCCTGACCGCCTCCAGGAGGCCGCAGTCGTGGGCCACCGCCGCTCCTGCCGTCGACGTCGAGCCCCCGCGCGCTGAGGAGACTGACCGAGGAGGCTGCCGCCGCAGGCCGTGGTGGATGCGCCCCCGCCGGCCGCGCCGGATCCCCCGCCGGCCACCCCGCTGCCGCGGCCGGGAGCGCAGGGGAGCGCCGCCGGCCACCCCGCTGCCGCGGCCGGGAGCGCTGGGGAGCGCCGCCGGCCACCCCGCTGCCGCTACGCGGAGGAAGGGGCCGAGGGTCGGCGGCAGCCGAAGGAAGAGGGAGAAAGGGGCCGGGGCGGGGATCTGGGAGGGAGGTGTGCGGCGTGGAGGAGGTGGGGGCGGAGGGCAGGCCGGTGTGCGGCGGCACCGCGGCAGGAGAGGGAGAGGGAGGAGAGGGATGGGGTCGGGTTTGGAGTGCTTATATACTGGATGGAGGGGGAGGGAGATGATTCTTGGTGTTGGAGATCAGGGTAAAAAACATCTCCCTCGGAGCTTTCCAAGGAAACACGCGCCGGCTGTTTCAGGAATCCACCGGAAGTTCACGAGTTTTTCAATCAGTGAACAGGTCCGAGAGAGCTGTTTTCTTAGGATTGAAGAAAGTTTTCTGGAAAGCTAGATGGATGAATAAGACGTTACTTTATATGAGAATTTATTACTGACCTTCGGAGTTCCAAAGGAAGTACGAAACCACCCTTTTTCCTTGTATTTTGTGATGTTCAGAAGCCCGGATGTTCCAGAATTTCTTCCTCGAGGCGGAGAATCTGGGAAAGAATATGGGAATGAAGCAGCGGAGGAATGCAAGCCTGAAGCTGCTCATGGAGGATTTCCGAAGATGATGAGTCACCCCGAAGCAGCTCAAGGCAGATCTCCGAAGATCACCAGTATATTGTTGAGAACCGAGGCTGACCAAGTCAAAGGCGTAACAAAGAAGATTCAAGAAGACGTGAGAAGCTTGGTCACGGAAGAAGAAGGAAACTAGAACACGGAAATGGCACACTTGTAAATCAAAAAGGATCTCCGTGATTACCGCAGACTAATGTACCCTCAACATTTCCGTGTATTCGTAACTTTACAAAGGGTAGTTTCGGAATGTAAAAGTGACCCTCGGGGACTATAAAAGGAGCCCCTCGGCCTTCGTGTATAGGGATCAGCTTTTTCAGAGAGAATTCACAGGCTTTTGTCAGTTTGCTCTCACCTTTTGTCTGGAGATTCTTGAATTCCCAACATTGACGCCCACCGTGGTCTTAGCCGTTAAAAACCCACGATGGCTCCACTGAAGAACACCAAAAAGCCTACAACACAAGATTTTGAGAGCGAGGACAACAAAGAAAACACAGAACAAGGCCTCGTCCTTCACCCCAAAACCAACACTGCGCAAGATCCAGAACAAGTCCAGAATCCCCAATATAACGAGAAAGAGAAAGGCAAAGAGCCGGAAGAAATCCCCAAAGCCAGCAATGAACGCAATGAGCACGAAACGCCCGATGAAGAGTTACAAGCGGCCATAAAATAGATCCACACTCTGAAAAGACAGAAGGAAAAAATAACCATGCAAATCAAGGCCAAGAAACAGGCCACAGACAAGCTACAAAGACTAGAGCAAGCAAAGAAGGAAATAATGCAACTTCAGAAAGAAATTGATGATTTGGCAGAAGGAGAGGATAATTCCTACAAGCAATTCACACCAGACCCAGAGTCTGCAACCAAGAACCAGCGAATCAAGCAAAGCCTCATTTCTCCAAAAAACACAGAGCACATAAACAACAGGATTGCCCAGTTCAACGACCTCAACTCTCCACTTTCTGTAGGCCTCCAAACAGCTCTATGGCCATCCAAATACAAGCCAGTCTCGCTTCCAAAGTTCAATGGCTTCGGCAATTCCAGACAGTTCCTGATGAGTTATGCAGCTGCAGTAGCTTCGGCAGGAGGAGATGATGTTGCTTTAGCAAAGTCCTTCATTATTGCATGCGAAGGCCCAGTGCTTAATTGGTACTCGCTCTTACCTCCACACTCAGTATACAGCTGGCTTGATCTGAAATCCAAGTTCCTATAAGTCTTCCAAGCTTTCCACCATACAACTACAAGAACAGCAGACTTATATCAGTGCAAGCAGAAAGACAAAGAGCCGCTGGCAGAATTCGTGAGAAGATTCATGCAGCTAAAATCCCAAACTCCGGAAGCAGATGACAAAGCAACCATCTCGGCTCTTATTAGTGGTTTAATTCCGGGACAAACAGTTGGTCACTTCAACATGCTGAACCCCAAATCAATGGATGAATTATTCGAAGAATTGGAAAAGTATTGTAAATCTGATGAAGACCACAGAAGAAGAGTGGCGGAAAGGTACCAACAAAGGCAATCCCAGAAAGGCAACAACTGGAACGGGAATCAACCCATCATGAATGTACAAGATAGTTCATCAAACAATCCGCCACAATCTCAAGATTATCATGGCCAGAGTTCTCAGCGCGGTGGCCATTCCGGAAGAGGAAGAGGAAGGGGTCGAGGAAGAACACCTTCAAGACTCCAAAATCATGATAGCAGAGATCCACACTTTCAATGCATATATCATGGTAGGGGGCATAGCACGGAAGCATGCCCAGAAACTCAGAAGAACTTCCAAAGAATCCAAGATCAACAACGCGCAGCCCAGATAACTGCCGCACAACCCAAACAAGTCCAACACACTTATTGGCAACAACAACCCTTTTCTCAAACCCAGCCTTTTATCCAGCCACATCAAACGGTGTGGCAACCTTCGCCACAGTTCTATCCACAAACCCATTTTCCACAACCGCAGCCTTCGCAACAATTTTTCCAACAAACTTCAATTCCACAAAACCAAACTCCACAACAAACTTTCCCTCAAACCCAAGCCATACAAGTCATCGAACAACCACAGCCGATTCAAGCAAAAGAAGCATTGCCACCACCACCAGCCCAAGTCCCAAAGACCGAGCAAAATAATTCCCAAAACACTTCAAGGGCATTGCCATCCTTTGGCATGATCTTGCCAATAACTGGAGGCTCTTCTATGGAATTTGACACCAAGAAGCAAAGAAATAATTATTACAGACAGATCAATTTAATCATCAATGATGGTCCAGCAGCAAGACCAGAATGGGCGAAGGTTCCAATAACCTTCACTGAAGAGGATTTCAGGCTGAAATCGGCTTCCCACAATGACGCGATGGTCGTCGAAGCTAATGTTGCTGGCTGGGTCATAGGAAATGTCCTGATAGATAACGGAAGTTCAGCTGATATCATCTTCACCAGCACCTTCCAATGCATGGGCCTCGCTCCTCACATGCTAGCACCACCAGAGAAGTCATTAGTTGGTTTCGGTGGGAAACCTGTCAGATCCAGAGGAAAAATATCTCTACTAGTATCATTCGGAGATTTGGACAACGCAAGAACAGAACACATCATGTTCGATGTTGTCGATATGTACTATCCCTATAATGCAATCTTTGGAAGAGGATTCATCAACAGATTCGACGCCACATTCAGGCAACTTTTCTTATGTATGAAAATTCCAGCTCCGCGCGGAGTAATCACTATCTTCGGAGATCAGGGTGAAGCAAGAAGAATAGAAAAAGGAAACACTCCTGGGCAACAAAACATCCATCATCTGGCAGATGATCAGGAAAGACAACAACCATACTCCGAAGCAAAGAGGGATAAAGAGAAAATTGAAATAAGTGTTGATGGAGAAACAAAAAAAGTATTCCTAGATGGCATGCCAGATAGAGCGGTAACAATCGGGGTAGACCTAAGCCCTCAAGAAGAAGAAGAGCTAATCTTTTTCCTGAATCAAAACAAGGATGTCTTCGCATGGTCAGCAAAAGACCTACAGGGTGTTGACAGAGACATCATTGAACACAAGCTTGACACAGATGAAAAGATTCATCCGAAGAAGCAAAAACTAAGGAAAATGTCAGAAGAAAAAGCAAAGGCAGTAGAGGCAGAAGTCCAAAGATTACAAGATGCTCAGGTCATCCGAGAAGTAATCTATCCAGTATGGCTAGCCAATACGGTACCGGTCAAGAAAAAGAACGGAAGATGGAGAATGTGTGTGGATTTCACGGACTTAAACAAGGCTTGCAAAAAAGATGACTATCCTCTAGAAAGAGTGGACAGAGTGGTAGACGATGCTGCAAACAGCGAAATGTTGTCACTTCTGGACATGTTCTCTGGCTATCACCAAGTCAGGGTAAGAAAAGAAGACGAGGAAAAAACTAGTTTCATAACACCATTCGGAACATACTGTTTCGTGAGAATGCCAGAAGGCCTAAAGAACGCAGGATCCACATTCTCCAGAATGATAGCAATTGTGCTGCATTATTAGCTTCGAAGAAACATTCTAGCATATGTTGATGACATCATTGTCAAGAGCATCAGAAGAAGTGATCACATCAGAGATTTGGCAGAAACATTCGCAAACCTAAGAGCAACCAACCTCAAACTGAACCCAGAAAAATGTGTATTTGGCATTCAGAAGGGAAAGGTTTTAGGATGCCTAGTATCAACAAAAGGCATTGAAGCCAACCCTGATAAAATCAGAGCAATTGTGGAAATGCAAGAACCAGCCTCGGTCAAGGATGTGCAAAAGTTAACAGGGAGAGTGGCAGCACTAAACAGATTTATTCCCAGAGCAGCGGAAAGAAGTTTGCCATTTTTCCAGATCCTCCGAAGCTCCAAGAACTTTCAGTGGAGTGAAACCCAGAGCCAAGCATTCCAGGAACTCAAAGAATACTTGACAAACATGACAAAGCTGTGCCCACCAGAGCCAAAGTCACCTCTCCTCTTATACCTCGCAGCTTCCAACTCAGCAGTAAGTGCAGTCCTTGTTCAAGAGAAAGAAGAAAATGGGAAGTTAAGACAAGTGCCAGTTTACTTCGCTTCTGAAGCTCTATCAGGATCAAAACTATTCTATTCAGAACTAGAGAAGATCGCCTACACAGTTATCATGGCAGCAAGAAAACTCAGACATTATTTTGAAGGCCATCAGATTCATGTCATCACGAACCAACCTCTTAACGACCTCTTCACAAACAAAGATGCAACTGGAAGAATCGCAAAGTGGGCCACAGAATTGTCTGGATACGTGGTAGACTTCGAAAGAAGAAGTGCCATAAAATCCCAAGTCTTGGCTGATTTTGTCGTAGACTGGACTTCGACAATCATGGAAAACAAAAGCTACGAACAAGTGCCATGGGTAATCTATTGTGACGGAGCCTGGTGTGGAAAAGGTGTGGGAATTTCAGCAATAGTAACATCACCCTCGGGTATCAAAATAAGGTACGCAGCAAGACTAGATTTCCCAGACGAAGCAGTCTCCACCAACACCACGGAATATGAAGCTTTGCTACTAGCACTAAGAAAGATGAAGGCCTTGGGTCAGCAAACTTTCATTGTTAAATCAGACTCCAAAGTAATTCAAGAACATGTGGAAAAGGAAAGCGAGGCAAGAAATCCGGAACTTGTCAAATATCTTAAGAAAGTTCGAGAAATGGAAAAATACTTCAAAGGCTATACTGTGCAACACATCCCAAGGGCTGAAAATGGCGAAGCAGACAGGCTAGCGAAAGCGGCTGCCCAGAATCAACCCCTACCCCCAGATGTTTTCTTTGAAATCATCACTTCCCCGTCGGTAAAAGAGCAAGAGGAAACAATGGTGAATGTCATAGAGGGCGCAGATTGGAGAGCCCAAATCATGGCATTTTTAAGAGACCATTATGAACCCTCGGACGAAAATGAATTAAACAGACTCAAGCAAAGAGCAAGGGGCTATGCAATAGTAGATGGAGAGTTGTACAAATCTGAAGTTTCCGAACCCTGGCTAAGATGCATAACCTCAGAAAAAGGAAAGGAACTTCTAGCATAAATTCATAGCGGATTCTGCGGAGCTCATATCGGTGCAAGAGCACTCGCAGGGAAGGCAGTGAAACAAGGATTCTTTTGGCCGTCTATGATTGTTGATGCGAGAAAATTGGTTCAAGAATGTGAGGCATGCCAAAAAACAACAAAGCATCAAAAAGCACCTTCGCTCCCAATTCAACTCATTTCACCATCATGGCCACTACAAAGATGGGGGATGGATTTAGTGGGACCACTACCCACAGCTCAAGGCAATTGCAAATTCGCAGCAGTAGCTGTTGACTATTTCACAAAGTGGATTGAGGCAAAACCACTAGCAAATATCACTGCTACAACTGTTCAGAAGTTCTTCTGGCAGAACATAGTTTGCAGATTTGGAGTTCCAAGGGAACTCACAGTGGACAATGAAAATCAATTTGACTGCTACACTTTCAAGGAATTCTGCAGAACCATAGGTACAGATGTCAAGTTTTCCTCAGTCTATCATCCTCAATCAAACGGAGGAGTGGAAAGGGCAAACGGAATCATATTCACGGGTGTCAAGAAGTGCTTATTCGATCAGAAGAAAGGCAAATGGGTCGATGAGCTACCTAGAGTCATCTGGTCTCACAACACAACCACATCAAGGGCTACGGGGTTCACACCTTTTCGTCTGCTATACGGTACCGAGGCCATGACCCCAGAAGAAATCAAGAATGAAAGCATTAGAGCAAGCAAAAAAGCTGAAGATTCTCAAGAAAAAGAGAAATTAGAGAAAGATATGATCGAGCTAGACATCCTGGAAGCATCCCAAAACTTAGAGAAATACCAGCAGGAAACTAGAAAGTGGAAAGACAAGAAAATTGTAAGGAAGGAAATCAGAGTCGGAGACCTGGTCATCAAAAAGAAAAAGAATTGGGAAAATCCAAGAAAGCTGCAAGAGACTTGGGAAGGACCATACATAGTGAAAGAAAGCAACAGGCCCGGTTCTTTCCGTCTAACTGATGAGCTGGGAATGGAACTACCACATTCATGGAACGTAGAAAGCTTGAAAAGGTACTATCCTTAAGAAATTGTAGAATTCTATCGAGTTCGCATTTAAATTAAGAAAAAAAATAAAAAACCCCGGTCTGTGGATCTATAAACAGGCCGAGGAAGAAAAAATAGGTTTACTTTTCCGCAATTTTACTTTACCTAAAGGGACCGCACTCTTTTCCTTGCAAGGGGAACTCCACCATGGAGGCAAGGTTTTTAATGAGGCGGGTCTCGTGTAAATTTCCTTTCTATCCATAATGAAAGAAGTTTTCCCCTAAATTTCCTGCATTCATGTTGATATCATTTCTTTATTATTACAAAATACAAATACTTAAAGGCCAAGAGCCACATCTAAAAAAAACCCGTGATTATCCAAGAGAATCACGAGGGCCGAGGCAACAGAGAAGTTGCGGCCTTATTTCAAAAACCCGTGATTGTCCAAGAGAATCACGAGGGCCGAGGCAGCAGAGAAGTTGCGGCCTTATTCCAAAAACCCGTGATTGTCCAAGAGAATCACGAGGGTCGAGGCAACAGAGAAGTTGCGGCCTTATTCCAAAAAAACCCGTGATTATCCAAGAGAATCACGAGGGCCGAGGCAACAGAGAAGTTGCGGCCTTATTCCAAAAACCCGTGATTGTCCAAGAGAATCACTAGGGCCGAGGCAACAGAGAAGTTGCGGCCTTATTCTAAAAAACCTGTGATTATCCAAGAGAATCACGAGGGCCAAGGCAACAGAGAAGTTGCGGCCTTATTCCAAAAACCCGTGATTATCCAAGAAAATCACGAGGGCCGAGGCAACAGAGAAGTTGCGGCCTTATTCCAAGAAACCATGTGAAAGTCCAAGAAAAATTCGCAAAGTCAAGGCAGCAGAAGAACGCGGCCATGTTCCAAAGAATTCGCAAGGTGTGTTGAACACAACCAAGGGTTGTCATATCAACACATTCTTCCACCTTAAGTCCATAAAACTATATACAAAGTTTTATCGACTTATTTATAGAAGATCTTTTCTAAAAATGTTCAAGTAAGCTTCAAAATGTTTACCCTTTTGGAAAAGGACGACAATCCCTCGTGCTACGAAGCGCAAGGTAGGGAGGGCGACGTTTTACAAAAACTTTTCATTAAAGTTGCTTTTTCGCATCACAAGGGATAGCGTCTCTTTACAATAAACTCTCATAATGCAAAAGATCATAGCATAAAGGGAGTTCTAGTACATGGCCAGGTTTCGACCCTCGCTGTTCAGCGATATCATAAACATAAGCAAAATCATCATCCACGGCTAAGGGGCTGAGGGGCTCCGTCTTCACGAAGCCGGATGTGCTTCCTTCAAGCGTCGCCACAGCAAAATCATCCCGAGAAGTAAAAAACCAGCCAAGAGGAAAGCTATGCATTGAAAAGTACTCGCAACAGAACATCCAAAAATCTCTGAAGGATTTTTCAGGAAAAGCTTCTTTGTACAGGCGCCAGGAAGCACCACTGGCCATCAAACGTTGATAATACATACGAACGGGGATGACGTCCTGCGCATGCCCTCCTAAAAGGACCTGCGCAGGAATAATGTGTTACAAATCTTTTATAAGTTGTTTCAAATCAGGAACGTCCTAAATCCTAGACCTGCTCTGATTCTGTTGGAGCCGTGTCAGGATCAACAACATTTGCATCTTCGGCACTTTTTTCACCAGTCTCAGCAGCAGTAGCTCCGGAACTTTGCTCCAACGCCGCTTGAAGCTCTTCTTGGGCCTTGTCCTCCAAAATCTAAAAGGCAACACAAGAAGATAACTATAGATAAACAACGACACAAGCAGACAAAGAAGCCAAGTCACACTCAAAGAATATCAAGAAGAAGAAAAATACCTTCGCAAGCTTCGCACGTGCAATTTCCTTGGCAAATTCTTTGCCGCCAGCCATCCAGAACTTCTTGACAAAATTCTTATTAATGTTCTTCACATCCTCATTTGCACGAATTCTAGAAACACTTGACGCCTCAGGAAATTCAAGACCAGAAGAGCAAAATTTCCCAAGATCTGCACAGTCCTTTATCTCCAACAATTTTAGAAGACTCTCGGTGCAAAACGTAGCAGCAAAATCACTGGCGGAACCAATGAGCTCAGGAAGACTTTCAAATTCTTCAACAAGCCAATTAATGATTGCCACTGGATCTTCCACATCAGGAAAAGGATTTGGCCTAGCACCATATTCTCCGAGAGCCTCGCTGTATTTCTCAAACAAAAACTCAAAGTTATTCTTAATCTTCTTTTCTCCATCACGCATAATTTTTAGTTGCTCAACAAAATCTTTCTCCAGGGAAATAATCCTAAGATCTTTTTCGCTGTTGGCCTTGGCAAGATCTGCATTCTGCTTCGCAGCCTCGGCATTCTTACTCTTAAGCTCTGAAATTTGATTAGCGTCACGCTCAATCGTTTTCCGTAATTCTTCAATAATCTTCAAGTCATCTTCGCGAGGCTTCTGAAGCTTCGCGTGTTCAATTTCCAAACTTTTGTAAGCATCATCAGCATGTTTTCTACTCTCTTTAGCAAGCTCCACCATCTCCTTCAGAGTCTTGTTATGAACCTCTAATTCTTCAGAAAGTTTCTTCGAAGAGGCCAAATCTCTTTCAAGATTAAGAATCTTGCCTTGAAGTGAAAGAGCATGGTTCTGATCAGCACGAGTCTTTTCAGAAGAAATTTTGCCAGCTATTACGGATTTTAGTTCGAGAGAGGTGCTGATCATTGATAAATCTCTGGCAGGAAGCTTCCGAAGAGCTTCTTCAAAAACTGCAAGCAGCAAAAGACAAAGTAAGCAAAACTAAGATAGAACAAAGAAAAAATGAACACAAGACAAAACCAACATACCTGCGGGGTCAAAATAGTTACCAACTTCTTCGTGCGCGGATGTCACGATCGCGTGGGCATCGTCTTGAACCGTCTCAATCCGAGACTCTGGAAGTTTCTCTAAGTCCTGAAGAGAGAAAGGTGGCTTCTTCAAAGCTTCACCTCTGGATGAACTAGCGAAGGAAACAAGCGATCCTGGAGCATTCCACAGCTTTTCAAAGCTATAAGGATCATCATCTCTCCCAATCCCAGCACCACCAACGAACATTAACTTACCCTTCAGGTTCGTTCCAAAGGCTTGGTTATATCCATAGGTTTCGGCCGAAACTTCTCCATCCTCAGGAATATCTTGACGACCTTGAATAAGAAGTGGAAAGTGAGCAGGACCTCGCTGCACGGTTTTGTCAAGATCAACCATAAATTTAAGAGAAGCATCACCGTCATTTGCCCTGTCTTCTGAGAGAACAATTCCCTTTTCCAAGGAAGAAGCTTCGGAGGCTTTGGACGCATCTGGTTTTCCAGCATCCACGGGTTCTTTATCTGAAAGAGATTCAATATCAACAAAAGTATTCTCTGAGGAAGGAGAGCACACCACACGGCTCGGAATCACCTCACAGCAAGGCAGAAAATCACCTGTTTTCTGATTGTCGTCATCATCATCATCATCAGACAAGGCAGAAGCAACCCGAGCACGAGGCCTCGAGGAGATAACCTTTTTATTCCCCTTTTTCTTCTTTAAATCAGCCAAAGCAGCTGCTGCATTTCTCTCAGCTTCGGAACTGTGAGGCGGTGAAGATACACTCCCGGAGGCCAGTTTTCTCTTCTTGGAAGTTTCCAGAGTTTTTGTCTTTTCAGAAGTCTTGCCAGCTGCAGATGGTTTCTCAGAAATTGCCAGAACTTTAGGACTCTTTCTCTTCCGGGACTTCGCAGGAGCCCCGATAGCAACTGACCCAGTGACGCCGGGTGCCTGCATCAACCTCTTCGGGCTAGGAGGCCTTGGCCGAAGGGCTGGATCTGCACCAAGTTCCGAGAAAACGCGATTCACGCGACGTTTATGCTTCACGATGTTCTTGAACTGCTTGTACTCACTCAGGTAGCATTTCCCGACCATGTCGACCACCAATTCTTCAACAAGAAAGATAAAATCATCCAAGGTCTGACCTTCGGAAAGGCGAAGATCGAATCTCGGAAAAGGAACAGGGCATGAGGCCCAATACACAGAAAGATAGACAATCTTCTTGGGTTGCCACCCATAAGATAATGGCCATACACTGGCAGCAACGTATTCCTCAATCACATCTCTTCCTCCAAGAATGGTACAGGCAAAGTAAAACTTGTCTTCACCCTTCTTAAAGCCTTCGGATTTCCTGCTGAAGGAAGCTGTGGAAACAACGATCATTGGTCCGATGGGCGTGAAGAAAGGGTTTAGAGGGCCAGCAAGCCCCATCTCTTTCGACATGTCAACCTTGACATAAAACCAAAACTTCTGCCTGTCATCGGCCCACTTCTCATTATTGCAAGGAGCTAGTTGAATTCTCTCAATCTTCTGACTAGCATTCTTCCGACGTGTGTTAAAAGTGTGGCAGCCATAATGAGCTTCATACAAGTTGCCGTCATCAAGTTTTATAATCTTTCGCTGAATGTGAAGCTCAAAAAGCCGAACAAAAACATCAGCACTTATATGACCTTCGAAAGTTTTTTGGATCCAGAAAAACTTGGATAACTCTAGAAAAGAATTTGGGGTAAGCTGATGCATCTTCACCTGAAGTCGATTCAGGATCGCAGGAAGATGTTGGTCACATGGAAATCTGAGGCCGGCAGTAAAGAAGTCTCTAAAAACGACTATCTCATCAGATTGAGGTTTAGGAATTTCTTCACTCGTAAGCGCTCAGCCACAACCAGGAGGAAAGAATTTTGCATCCTCAAAATCCTTGATTAGCTCAGGGGTCACCGAAGATTTTCCAAAAACAAAAGTCGGAGGATACGTCACCTTCGGAGGCATCAACTCTTCCATCTCAACTTCAACTTGGGAAATGTCTTCTTCACTTCCTGAATCCTCGCCTGAGTTCACCTCTCCTTCCTCAACAGTCGTATCTACAAGACCCGGAACCAAAGGAGCGCTACTTGAAGGGGGAGTTTCAGTAGTTTGCAGAGCTTCGGAACCCAGGGCGGCAGCCTGGGCAATTTCTTCCTCCGTCATCAGCTTAGCAGTATGCCTAACTCGAGCCACCTAAAAACAAGAAATAACGGAAAAAGTATAAAGACATCTATCCTAAAAAATCAAAAGGCAAAAGCTAAAAAAATAAGGAATTCAGAAGATTACCTTCGGAGGAGAAGAAGAGCAGAGCTCAGAATGCAAACCGCCGAGAGAACCTTCGAAAGAATTCGAGAAGAAATCCAAGAAGGTTCAAAAGCAGCCAAACGGTGAAAATCAAAAGTCACCGCAGACCCCCTATTTATAGGAACGAACAGATGCATCGAGTAGACGCCTCGATAAACGAACCGCCACCCTATAGAGAGCCGACGCGTGTCACCTCCGACACCCGAGGGCGACGTTTTTACCCAATCCTGAGAAACTTTTTTCGTGGAAACGAGTCGTCGGAGTCAACCCGCTTCCCCGAGGGGCTACTGTTGGGGATTAGGGTAAAAAACATCTCCCTTGGAGCTTTCCAAGGAAACACGCGTCGGCTGTTTCAGGAATCCACCGGAAGTTCACGAGTTTTTCAATCAGTGAACAGGTTCGAGAGACCTGTTTTCTTAGGATTGAAGAAAGTTTTCTGGAAAGCTAGATGGATGAATAAGACGTTACTTTATATGAGAATTTATTACTGACCTTCGGAGTTCCAAAGGAAGTACGAAACCACCCTTTTTCCTTGTATTTTGTGATGTTCAGAAGCCCGGATGTTCCAGGATTTCTTCCTCGAGGCGGAGAATCTGGGAAAGAATATGGGAATGAAGCAGCGGAGGAATGCAAGCCCGAAGCTGCTCATGGAGGATTTCCAAAGATGATGAGTCACCCCGAAGCAGCTCAAGGCAGACCTCCGAAGATCACCAGTATATTCTTTAGAACCGAGGCTGACCAAGTCAAAGGCTTAACAAAGAAGATTCAAGAAGACGTGAGAAGCTTGGCCACGGAAGAAGAAGGAAGCTAGAACACGGAAATGGCACACTTGTAAATCAAAAAGGATCTCCGTGATTACCGTAGACTAATGTACCCTCAACATTTGCGTGTATTCGTAACTTTACAAAGGGTAGTTTCGGAATGTAAAAGTGACCCTCGGGGATTATAAAAGGAGCCCCTCGGGCTCCGTGTAAAGGGATCATCTTTTTCAGAGAGAATTCACAGGCTTTTGTCAGTTTTCTCTCACCTTTTGTCTGGAGATTCCTGAATTCCCAACACTTGGCCGTCGGATGAGATCCGACGGCCGGTGGAGTTCGGGCGGTTTTTTTTTTAATTTGGACCGGCGGGAGTGGGATGGGCCGGTGGAGTTCGGCCGTTTTTTTCTTTTAATTTGTTTGTCGTGCGCCAGTTGCAAAACGCACGGCAAAGTTATTTCTTTGCCGTGCGTTTCAAAAAAACGCACGGCAAAGTAGTTTTCTACAATTTTGTAAAATTCATAAAAATTATCAAATGAATTTTTTAAAAAATTATAAAAGTAATACAAACTAAGTTATGTTGTCTATTTGAATGTCACATTACGTACAAATCTAACCATATTAATTAGTTTAAAAAATACTTGAAATGCAATTAATTAGCTAAATATAGCAAATTAAGACAAAAATCTACCAAATTTTATCATGAAGTATCACATGTTGTATGTATAGAGTAGAAAAAATTTCAAAGTGAGGAGAATCTGTTTTGAGAGGCTATTAGATTTGAGGCTTAGGAGGACATAAATATAGAAAAAAACTTTGTCGTGCGCCATACAAAAAACGCACGGCAAAGGTTTTTTTCATAAAATCTAAATTTTACTTAGAAAACTCCTAAAATTATCAAATGATTTCGAAAAATACCAAACTTTTACATAGAACAACTTATATTGTCTAGTGTTTATAGAAACAAATTTGAATTCAAATTCAAATTTGATTGTCGCTTTTTATTCAAACCTAACCATCTACTTCTCAACTCTCTGAAACTTCTTCGGAGATGTTTCGATTTGTAAGCACCGTACATGACAAAATGTTCAAACTTATTCAAACTTTTACTACAGCCTCCACATATGATATCATGAGCCCTTGACGAATCTTATAATTTTCAGACTTCATTTGCATTTTTTAGAATTTTTAAATCATTTGGACACACGATCATGGTCGTGTTTCCTAGTCAAGAAGTTCAAAATTTCTTTTGATTTTATGGAAGAGGTCTTAAATTGGACTAAGTAACATGAATATTATTTTTTCACTCACTTTGCTCTATTATTTGAATCACTTGTAGTTCAAATTTGATCTCTTTGAAAAAATTACTTGAAATGCAACTATTTAGTTAAATATAGCAAATTAATCTAAAAATCTACCAAAATTTACCATGAAGTCTCACATGTTGTAGGTATAGAGTAGAAAAAATTTCAAAGTGAGAAGAGTTTGTTTTGAGGGGCTATTAGATTTGGGGCTTAGGAGGACATATATATGGAAAAAAACTTTGCCGTGCGTTTTTTCAGAGACGCACGGTAAAGAGGTATCTTTGCCGTGAGCCAGACTAAAAAACGCACGGCAAAGAGGACAATAAAAATTGTTCACCTCCTCTTGCTAACGGTGGTTAACGGCTGGTGGGAAAAAAATATTTACCGTGCGCCGGAGGGAAACACACGGCAAAGGAAATGTCTTTGCCGTGTGCCACGAAACAAAACGCACGGCAAATACTCTTTGACGTGCATTTTGTTTCCGGCGCACGGCAAAGAGTCTTTGCCGTGCGTTTTTCCTAGACGCACGGCAAAGGGAGGTCTTTGCCGTGCGCTCGATAGAAAGCGCACGACAAAAATTGTAACACACAGCAAACATCGATTTTCCCGTAGTGTTGGGTCCAAATCGATCAGAATGTGGCCTCCGATCGAGATAACGCCTATAAAACTATACTAATGTTTCCAAGTGCATTACTTTTATTTGCGTCTGAGATAGACGACAACTCTACATGCGCAACAAGTGTGGTCAACGTCATGCTAAAAATATTCGAGAAAAAAGGTGGTGCGCCCAAGCAATAAGTCAATGGGTATCAAATGCCTATCCTTAAAAAGAGCTTCTTATTTAAATTGGGAAAGGGCTCAAAGGGCAGTGCCTTTTAATCTACAATTAAAAAACATAACTCAATGATGCAAGTGATCAGCTGCTGCAGAAATAGAATCACATTGAGTGATCAAATTGGTTAACAAGGGGCCATTAGTACAAAACACAAACTTTCTTCGAACACTAGCTAGACAGCACACTAATTAAGGAACTGGATTCTCGACCGATGAAGTGACTAACAATTTTATTTTAAAAAACATATGTTTATAGCCATCACCATGCTTGCTGCCATCTACATTCATGCTTGCAAGCCGATCACAGCCACAGAAGCAAATATCCGTTCGATCACCCACCTGATTATCCGGTCTAATAAGTGAGTCTAGTCGCTGACAGATAGAGAAACCCATGCCAAGTATGAATACCTAGTACACGACTACACGGCCTGGACGCCAAGTATATAGCCGTTCTGATGAGTACACCACTTACCACACACATCACTGTATAACATTTGCTATCACAAGAAGAAAATGTTGCCCATATGCAGTTAATAAGGCGCAAGGGACCGAAAAGGTCAATTCGAGAAAATGATGGACAACAATAATGAAGGGTAGAGTAGCACCATTTGGCGATCGAATGCACCGAATCGAGCTTCGAAAGGTATATATATACATATATAGTATAATGTATGTAGGAAACCTTTACAGTGCTGGATGAGAGATAGCGAAAGATAAGAAAAAACATGAGAAGATGATTTGAGATTGATTCCAAGTGTTATGAAAGGGGCAGGGCAGATGAAACAAAATGACTCAAAATTCTTTTGCTAGGTGAAGAAATCTTCCTTGAAATGGCGTTATCTATGTAGCACGCAAGTCATTAAAAAAAAGCTTGCCAAGTGGTGCAAAAATCCAATGGATTTTGAAAGGGATTCATACTGGATGGATAACCTTGCATGCAGTGGTGAGTTGAAGATAAGAGAGTATAAGAAAAAGAGTTCAAAATTATCGGTGTTATTGTTAGAAACGGGATGGGTTCTTTGACGAATCATGTATTTGTAGCATTCTATATATACGAAAAATCAGAAAATGTCGCCAAGTGGGTGCAAAAATCCAATGCAACAATGATTTCGAAAGGAACTCCGATCCTCTGTACATATATACTGGATGGATAACCTTATATTTATAGTATTAGAGAGTCAGAGAGAATCTAGTCGATGACAAAGGAACATGATAGTTGGTGTCAAGCGTTAGGAGTGGGGCCCGCAGGAACCTTCGGCTTGGTAAATTAATTTCGGCACCCAAATCATCGAAGTTCACCAAGTAATATATGTCAGGGATTCGAACTCAAATGATATAGGACTATGAAAAGGAGCTTACACAGGATGGATAATTAACATGACTGTTTATGGACGAGAGAATGAAATACAAAAGAGAACAAAAAGGTTTTCAAAAATAAATTTCACCGCCCAATAGCTATCGTTTTTTATTCGGTTTTGATATCCGTGAGGTATTAGAAACAAAACAAAACAAGGTGAAAGAAACAAGATGGAGCAAAATCTCTCAATGAGACGGTTTCCAATTCTTTTCTTTTTTTGGGGGGGGGGGGGGGGGGGTTGAAAAAGTCGGTGAATGGATAGTCACAGATAAAAGTGTGCAAGAAGGCAAGTTCGAATCTGATGACTGTTACATATGGGCCGGGGTGAATGAAAGATTTTTTTCCCCTTTGAAAATGACTCGGAATCCTCTTGTCCACTAGGGGGCGAATAACTTCTTGATGGATAGTGTCGCTAGCACAGATGTAAAAAAATGCATTAGGTAACTACTCAGTGATCCAACTTCACATACTTGAAGTATTTGGCATTGAAAGGAATGGGTAACTAATTTATTTTATTTGCATGACAGGAAAGAGGGAGCAAAAGGATTAAAGAAAAGCACAATAAGGCATTTTTGACACTGATGTTTTTTTTTCAAAAGGACGCCAAAGCTTTGCCCCAAATTGAATAATAATTAGAAGAAGAAAATAAAGTACTGAAGTGTCGGTTCAGATTTTTTGAGATTGAGTGTTAAGAGCTAGCTAGAAAGGGGTATAGTAGATGGAATGTGACACAATTTTTTTTTTAAAAAAACTTGCGGCAAAATTCCTGTCACCCTTGCGAGAAAATAAAAATAAGATGAAAAGAGACGTCAGAACGAAATTTGTAAGATTGATAGATGAAAAGATTTAAAAGAGCACATGTCAGAAATTGTAAGGTTGATGGATGAAATGAGACATGTGTCATTATCCTTGGTGCATAAATCATATATAGAAGTGCACCGAATAACTGCTTGGATGAGAGACTGAAAGATTCCAAAAGCACGAGAAATGTTGTGCCCATATACAATTGGTGTGTTAGGCGTTAGCAAGCGGGACGGGGTGGATGAAAGAAAGAAAATGACTCGAAATTCTTTTTCCACTGCGAGTGAAGACTGAGGAACTCATCTAGCGCACACATCACAGAAGTTAAGCTCACCGATTGTGCAAGCAACAAATCAGCAAAAAGGAATTAAAGGCCATCATCTGTGAACAAATTAAGTGTACTAGCTTTAGTTTTCATGTGGACTTCAATTCGACCACGCAGGCAAAATTAAACAGGTTGGAGTGCATTGCATACTGAAACTACACGCTGGAAAGTGTAGAATTTTGAATCACATAATTAGTGGAGAACAATCTTTTTTGTTGCTTAAGTATAAAGAAAGACGGGGAATAATTCACTGCGATTAGATGTTGAAAGAACTTATGCTGCTGAAACCAAGATCCTGATCTAACGGAGAGTTTTATTTTTATTTTTATTTTTTGGAGAGGATCTACTAGTGACTAAAAAATTTTGTCCTGTCCAGTTGGACTCAATTATCTGAAGAAAAAAAGAAATATATAATTGGAGCTCAAGTAAACTCCAGACCACCAACTGCCAGTTCATGTTACGTGGTTGTAGTCCAAGATAAAAGTGGGTAAGAAGGCCAGTTCGAATTTGATGACAACTGTTACATATGAGACGGGGTGGATGAAAGATTTTTTTTCTTGCTTTCAAAAATGACTCAGAATCCTCTTGTCCACTAGGGCGAATAACTTGTAGATGGATAGTCAGCCTGTTCGCTGGGCTGGTAGATGGTGACCGGTGCTGATTTGTTCTGAGATAAAAATATAATACCGCTGGCTGGCTGATGGCTGGTGACTTGTGCTGATTTATTCTGAGAGACAAGTACCGCTGGGTGCTAGCACAAAAGTCAAAAAAGTGCATCAGGTACCTGCGCAACTTCACATACTTGAAGTATTTGGCTTTGAAAGGAATGGGTAATTTTATTTTACTAGGTGATACTCCACGTGTTGCTGCAGAAGTTTCTTAAGAGAAAATTTAGTGTGAACTTTGAAAGTAGAAACTAAAGTGATTGTAAGGCGACACTCTTTTGCAAATGACATTATACATAAAAACATATTCATTTTATTGAGAGAGAAATGCTCTTAAATTTGGTCCTACTTGTATTCTACTGAATTTTGTAGCATGGCACTTGCAAAGATTAATAAATTACATGAATGAGTGTTATTATTCACAGAAAATCGGTATGAGACATAATAGATGGTGCTAGTGGATGATGATATGACGTTGACGTGGATAGTTTGCATGTTGAGAGAAATAAAGTAAATGATGTTTAATGAGGTGCATCTATATACTATGTTATATAGATTTGCATCATAGGAAGAGGGCGCAAAGGATTAAAGAAAAGCACAATAAGGAAAATTTGAGATTGATGTTTTTTTCAAAAGTACACCAAAGCTTTGCCTCAAATCTTACTATTACTAATTGGAAGTTCTTTTCGAAGTCTCCACATGAAACCACCTAGGAATCCTAGGTGGACAGTCTAAAAAAGAGAAACCTCCACATGCAGCCATCTAGGAATCCTATGTGTACACTCTAAGGACATGTTTGGTTCCCATAAGTCACACAACTTAAAGTACAAAAAGTAGAAATAAGTCACTTGTGAAACCAAACAACCCTGATTTATTTTCACTTTAAGTCGCATGACTCTTATAAGTCCAATAAGTTGCTCCACCTCTACTTAAAGTGATTTATTTTCACTTTTTCTCTCTCCTACCTCAAGTGAGGCCCACCAGAACACACCAACTTATAAGTTAGGGCAACCAAACATGACTGACTTAAATACAACTGAATTATAAGTCAGGTGACTTATGGGAACCAAACAGGGCCTAACTAATTGGAGGCTTCTTTTGAAGCCTCCACATGAGGCCACCTAAGAATCCTAGGTGGACAGTCTGAAAAAAAGAAAACTCCACATGAAGCCACCTAGGAATTCTATGTGTACACTCTAAAAAATATTATTGATTTTAATAGCCACTGGATGTATTTTGTTTCTAAAATTATCCACCTATGCCATTATGAAGAATTAACAAAAACAACCCTCCTATATCTTTGACTAAATTATCACATATGCCACTATAGACAAATTAAATCTAAACCATCTCCCGGTCACATCTAACACAATAAATCTCTTTGCTTCAAATAAAATATTGTCCAACTATTCTATCGTGTCTGTCACATGTAATGTAAGAGCATCTCCAGCAATAGCCCCTACTTGGAGCCCCTACTTTACTGAGTAGGGGCTCCCCCAACTTATTGGGGTCTTCATTTTTTCTCTCAACTCCAGCAACAACCCCTTCTTCGGAGCCCCTACTTTTCATATGACAGGTGGGACCTACACGTCAGTGACCAAATAAATCTCACCCTTCCTCAACACTGGCCTCCCCCTCCATTTTTCTCACGTGCTCCTCTGTTCTTCTCCTCAGTTCTGCTCGAGCTCCCAGTCTCCCACTACCCCAGCTCAACCTCCAGTTGAACATGGCACGGGGTCGGCCGGCCGGCCGCGAAGGCGACGCCGGCGGAGCTACCCCACGACCGCGGAGGCGACGCTCACGCGAGCTCTGCCGCATCTCCTCCCATCCCCTACTGTCCGCCGCCTCCCCTCACCCGGTCCCTCCCTCTGCAGGCTGGATCTCCGGCCGAGCGCGGCACCAACGGCGTGGGGAGCTCAAGCTCCGGCCGGCGTCGAGGGTCGGGCGGATCGAGATCCGGCCACGCGGCGGCCCTGGATCCAGCGGCATGCGCGCCGGAGCTCGTGGAAGAGGAGCTGGAGCTCATGGGCGGCCTGTGCGTCGCCGGCGGTAGCGGCGAGCCCAAGCTCCGACGCAGCCCCCTCCGGTATGGTGTGGCGGTGACGGCGTGAGGAGATCGACCTCCGGCGGCGGGCGGAGGCTACGGCGCGGATCTCGCGGCGCCGGGTGTGGATGAGCCGGGTCTGCCATGGCTGGCCCCTGCAGCGGCAACGGGTGGAGCTCAAGGGGCGGTGGTGGGGGTGCTGTGCGCATCGACAGCGGGGAGGTGGATCTGCCGGCGGGGAGGTGGATCTGCAGGGCGCGGCGCGGGCGAGCTCCGGCCGAGCGCGACGACGACGTGCGGGAGACGAATTTGTGCGACGGTGCGGGGAGGAGGGGCCCGTGTGGCGGCGCCGGGAGGAGGTGCGACGGATCCGTGCGGAGGCGGGAGGGAAGAACCGCCCCAACTGTGGAGTAGGGGCTCCCCACTCCACCCGCAGGAGAAGGGGCTGAAGGGGGGAGTAGGGGCTGTGAACAGTAGTAGGGGGTGGGATTGGGGCTCTGCTGGAGTGTGTTTTTTGGCTCACAGCTCCTACTTTTTGAGTAGGGGCTAGACCTGAGCATTTCGAGCCCGGCCCGACCCGGCCCGCTGGCCCGACCCAGGCCCGGCCCGCCCACGGACCTTACTGGACGGGCATGGGCAGAGATCTTGAAGCCCGCGAAAAAAAATCTAGGCCCGAACCCGGCCCGAAATACTGTTTTTAGCTGTTTTACACAGTAAAAAGCACGGGCAGCCCGCCCAAGCCCGGGCCCGGCCCGAGCCCGGCCCGAAAACTGAGGCCTGACAAGTCCCATGGGACGGTCATGGGCAGGATTTTCTCGGCCCTAAAATCCCGGGTTTTTTTTCGACCCGGCCCGAACCCGGCCCGGCCCGTGAAATGCTCAGGTCTAGTAGGGGCTCAAGTAGGGGCTCTGCTGGAGTTGCTCTAATGCAACATAATTAGTCACTTTCCCTTTATCTCCTTCACATGTTTAAATCATAAAAAGAACCTATCCTAACAGGATCTTTAGCTAATACAACTAGCAAACTAGATATGTACGTGTATATGGCTGCCGATCAGATTTTTCTTGCCTTGAATCTCTCTTCCATACTTTAGTCATAAAAAATCTATCCTAAAAGGTTGTTAGCTAATGCAACAACTTATATACTCTGCCCGTGCATGTATAAAATTATAAAAAGAGAGATGGCATCTTTCAAGAAATATCTCTTTTGTGTATTGCTTCCATCAACTAGGGCTTACTTCTACTTTCATCAATGGAACTAGGTCTCCTGCTGCTATTCAACATAAATGTACGATCAACCTAAGTATTCTTCTATGGCTGCATGGAACCTTTTTACACCCATTGGTTACACACTTACACTAGAGATCAATCCATGGTTTGACATTAATTTTGGAATTTGTTCGATTTCTCAAATACAAATAGATAACTTTTTATGACATATGTTACGACTACTAAATTATTTGTTTATTGTTTGGTCCGCTACATGGTACAATTAGATTAATTTTTCATGGCATATGTTACAAATATTAAATTATTTGTTTATTGTTTATCCTGCTGCATGCTACAATTAGATTAATTTTTGAGTAAAATGCACCGTAGGTCCATTAACTTTTAAGAATGTGTCATCTAGGTCCATCAACTCTGAAATTGCATCTCTGGGTCCATCAACTTGTTAAGTGGTTCACCGTAGGTCCATACCCCTTCATTTGAGTATGAAATTTATGCATAACCCACTGCACATCTTTTTTTCTTACAAATGAGTCCTCGAGCAGGGTGTGTGGCACGGAGGAGCAGGGCGCGCACTGGCGGAAGTCTAGCCCCTTTCCCTGCTTGCAGAGTAGATCAGGGGGGCTGTGCAGGGTTTTTTTCCCGACCGGAACTGGTCCGGAAACCGCGGTTACCGGTCCAACCGGTCCGGTTCGGTACCGGTTCCGGCCGGTTTGAAACCGGGGTAATTCAAATTTGTAAATTCGAATTCGAAAAAATGAAAAAATCCCAAAAAAATCCTAAAAATACTTCCAGCTGTGACGAATCCAATGGTGCTAAAAGTTTTCAAAAATTCATTCGTTTACCATATTTAATCGTAATTAGAAGTTAAATCAAAAAAGAAAAAGAAAAAATGTGCAGTGGCCCACTTCGGCCCAAAGGGGGGGGTCAAAATATCTTCCTATCCACTCCCCAACCGCAGTCACGAGCATCTACTCTCTTCCCTCTCCCCCGTCCACGACTCACCTTGGCGAACGGAGCTCCGTCCGCCCCGTGCCGCCGCCTAGCTGTCGCTCCTGGCCGGTAAGCCGAGCGGTTAGCCGGGCGGAGCCCGGATCTACCGCCACCTGACGGTTAGCCGCGGCCAGCGGGCGGTAAGCCGCTCCGGATGGGTGGCTGGCCGGTCGGTTGCGCTGGCGTGCTAGTGAGGTATGTATGCAGCCGAAATTTCTATTTAGGTTGGATTTTATTCTATTGAATGTATGTATGATTGATTGGATAGATGATTTAGGTGAGGTTTGATTCATATGTATTAGGATGTAGGGTAGGTATGAGTGTATGACTTAGGATTTAGGTAAATTTCATTTAGATGTATATTTAGGATTTAGGATTTAGGTACATTTGAATATTAGGATATAGGTAGTGTTGGATATTAAGGTGCATATATGATTTAGGTAGATTTTATAGGTACATTTTATATGTAGATTTGATCTACTATTTAGGTGTACATTTTTAGTTAGATTTAAGTACAATTTTTTTTGTGTTTGATATGTTATTCTTTTCAATTTTTGCAGATAGACAATGTCAGGGAGAAATAAAGATGTTGTATGGGAACATGGTGATAATCTTTATCCCGGATGGCGTTGCAAGTATTGCCATTTGGAGAAATGAGGAGGTGGTGCAACTAGATTGAAACAATATTTGGCTGGGATCGGGGCCGAGGTGGTCCATTGCAGGAATGTGCCACCAGATGTGCGGGATTACTTTCGGCGGGAAATTGAGAGGGCTAAGAAGGCAACTGCTGATCGAGCTCGAGAGAAGTTGGCACGAGAGCAGGCTGCAGCAGAGGGAAACTTTCCCGGTGAGCAATATGATGAGAAGGCTCAGGTGCAGCGTGCCATGGAACTATCAAGAGCAGAAGCAGAGTACCGACAGAGGGTGCACGAGAGAGGAGGTGCATATGAGCGTGGAGGGGGTAGTGGTTCGCGTGGTGGAAATCCTGTGACGAAGTTGTTTCAAAGAGCAACTTCAAGGAGGGAGAGTCCAGCGGTGGCCGACTATAACTTGGCATCCGGTGGGAGAAGAGGAATGACTCAGCCAAGGATTGATACAGGCCGTTGGACAAAGAAGGGTAAGAATGCAAAGGAGGCTATTGGCAAAGCTTGGTCCAAGTTTTTCCATATTGCAGGAGTACCTGGATGACAGGCTGACAATCCATACTTTGTGAGCGCGGTCAGGGAGACACAGAAGTGGGGTAAGTTTTTTCTCATACTTTGCATATTGTAATGACACCTATGACCTTACATTCTTGTCTCTTATGCTTTTCATATGGTTGCAAGTGAAGGTATCCAATCACCTACTGGACGAGATATAGATGGAAGGTACCTTGATCAAAATGAGAAAGACTTGAAGGATCGATATGCAAAGTTCAAGCAAGACTGGCCCCTATTCGGCGTGACGTTGATGTGTGATTCTTGGACTGGACCGACGAGGATGAGTGTCATCAACTTTTTGACATACTGTAATGGGGTGACGTGGTTTCACAAGTCTGTTGATGCTACCGGACGACGTCAAGATTCTGATTTCTTGCTCAAGGTAGTATGTAAACATTTGACTTTACCATTTAATATGTTGTAAAGGATACTAACTATTGTACCTTTGTTGCAAGAGATTAAGAAGGTGGTGCAGGATATTGGTCCGGAGCATGTCGTTCATGTGGTCATCGACAACGGCTCGAACTATAAGAAAGCATGCTTGCAACTAGGAGAGGAATATGAGCACATAGCTTGGACACCTTGCTTAGCGCACACAGTTAATTTGATGTTGAAGGATATAGGTGAAAGGCCGGAACACAAAGGTATGATCAACATATGAAAGCGAATTTCAACTTGGTTGCACAATCATAGTCAGTTGCATGCAATGATGAAGAATGCTATTGGTGGTGAGTTGGTCAAGTGGAATGCCACTCAATTTGGGACCAACTACATGTTCCTAGAGAGCATATATCGGAAACGTGATCGTTTCTTGTAGTGGATGGGTTCTCCTGAGTTTGTAAATAGCAAATGGGCCGACACAAAAGAAGGTAGATTTTCTCACGCCAGGCTATCAAGTATGGAGTGGTGGGACGGGCTGAAATATATTCTCGACACAGTTCAACCAGTATACAAGTTGCTTCGATTTGCTGACCAGGACAAGCGTCCCAACCTCTGTGAAGTTGTGGTAGCCTACCAAACCATGAGACAGGAGATGGAGTCTTTCTTTGGTCGTAATGTTGCAACTTGGAATGAGTATAAGAAGATTCTGAATGCCAGGATACAAGACACATATAACGACCGCACATATGTGGGTGCAGGTATGACGAGTATTTCCATTTAATGACTTTATGCCCTCTAATGACTTTATGCTCATTGTCAGTATTTCCATTTTGCAGCTGCTGTCCTAAATCCACAGAATGCATATGTGGGCTATCCAAATCAAGAAATGTATCATTCCCTACGAGCTGCATTTGAGCGCATGACAGATATTGAGTCGGCCGTTCAGGCATTGCAGGAGGCTGAGGTGTTTCGCTAGAAGCTTGGCGACTTTGGAAGTGAAATGGCTGCGAGAATGGCGGTTGACCCGAAGACAACCCCAGGTAAGAATTAATTCATGCGCAAATAAAGTTATGTCATTTTGGAATAAATTGCTTACATACTCATTTACAAATGCAGCATCCTGGTGGATGATGTTTGGAAGCAACACTCCACAACTGCAGCGTCTCGCTTTGCGGCTTGTTTCACAGTGTTGTTCATCAAGTGCATGCGAGCGGAACTGGAGTACATTTGCGTTGCTTCATACAAAGGTTCGGAACCGGTTGTCGCACAAGAAACTTACCAAGCTTGTCTATGTCAACTACAACCTTCGACTGAGATTGAATGAGGTATCTGGAGGCTATGAGCGTGATGATAGTGACTTTGTTGATCAGCTGGCCCATCTCTCATTCTATGATCGCAAAAATCCGGTGCGGGAATGGATGGAATATGGTCGATCCAATCAAGCTCCAGTTCTGGATGAGGACGACGACGACGGAGACATCCCTATCCCGTCACAGCTAGTCAGAGATCAGATAGACCCCTCAGATCTTCGTGCTGCTACAGGGGCTGATTGCATCAGCGATTGGGCACGTCAACATGTGGGTGACACTCACCTGGGTAAGAGGAAGTTGCGGAAGGGGCCTACAAAGGGTGACCCGAAGCGTCGTCGAGGACATGACGATACAAGAGGCAAAGCAGTGGCGAGCGACGACGACACTGATGACGAGGAGGGTGATGGTAGTCCACCGTATCAGGAGTCTCAGGATAGTAGCTCTGCTGATGATGGTGAGGCTAGTGATGATGGTGCTGATGCTAGTGATAATGATGATAATGATGATGATAGTAGTGGTGGTGGTGGTGCTGGTGGTAGCGGTGGTGGTGGTGGTGCTGTTCATTTCACAGGTATCAATTGCATGCACGTACATATGCACTTATGTTTCTTACTCTGAGTACTAATTATGATATATTATGTCATTGTAGGAGAGACTCAGTACACGCATGCAACTCAGGATCAAGACCATGGAGCACCGACATCTCAGAGGAAAAGGGTTGGACCGAGGGACGATGACACTCCATAGTACTCTTCTAGCTCCTATAGTGATACCTTGCAGTCTTATACCTATCCCATACCTGACATGAGCATGCAGCCACCGACGAGATGGGTGTACGAATGGGAAGACCCCGATTTCTACTCATTGTTGGTGCAGGAATGGGAGACTACATGCGCGTGGACGGGCCAAAGTTGGCAAGAATACAAGGCTGAGTTGCTTAGAGTCCGAGGTTTGAATTTAATGTCTGTGGACGAATACCAAATGGCGTCCCAAATGGGGGTCTTCCCATTCTTACGTTGAACTTTTATTAATGTGTACCCGTAATTGTATGCACCCTAAGCACGGTGGTATTTGTATGCGTACTCTTGCATTTGTATGGATGTTTATCAATTGTTGTACTCTCATGTGGTCTCTTAAATTAATATGTGCTTAGCTCATGCCAAATTTTTTATTTTTTCGACCTTTTTATGCATTTTTATAGCTGTCGGTTTTTTCTGTCATTTTGCCGGAAACCGGTGCAACCGGTCCGGCTAACCGGTCCAACCGGCCGGTTAGCCGTCCGAAACCGAATGAATTGTGCGTTTGAATTTGAAAAACGGGTTCGTCCGGTTTTTTCAGTAACCGGACTAACCGGTCCGGCTAACCGGAACCGGTGGTCGGCGGTTTCAGGTGACCGATCGGAAAAAAACCCTGGGGCTGCGTGGCGGGTGGAGGCGGGACAGCGGCCTCGAGCACATGAGCAGGACGACGGAGGCAGGGGAGCACCCGCGCCGTGTGAGCTCTGCCTTGAGCTCGGCTGGAGGCCAGTGCGGCGGCGGCAGGCCTTGCGTCACGCGAAGACGGTGTCGAGCGGCACGCAACCCCAGCTGCAGGCTCTCATGGTCGCTGTCATCCTAGGGCACCTCGCGTCACTGATTCTCCGCCGTCAGCGCTGCCCCCGCCGTGGATTCCACCCCTGTCGCTGCCTCCACTCTGCTTCCATCGACCCGTCGGCCTCCCGTTCCAATTCCTTGAGCTTCCTGGCCCCTCTTTCCAATTCCTCTCTTCCATAGCTCCATCAACACCTACTCAACATTCCCCACCCCTCAATTTCACAGCTCTACGCCGGCAAGCTTGTCCTCATCGTGTTTTCCGTCCGCCGGCTGCCATTGCCGGCAGCTCGGCCCTGTGCGTGCAGCTTGGCGAAGATGGAGTGGGACTATGGGTAGAGAGTCCTGGGCGCTCCACCATGAGCAAGCCGCTGTCGTCCAGCACTGCCCGACCTAGCTCAGTTCGCCGTCGGTGCATCACGGGCGGACCCATGGGCCATGGCGTCACCGTCTCCTGGGGCCTGCACTGGACCGCGGCCGGCGAGGAGGTGCTCGATCTGGCCATCGCCGTCGCCTCTTGGGGCCTGCGCTGGATCACCGCTGTCGCCTGCTCGGGTCTCGGTCCCGTCCAGGCATGGCCGCCGCCGCCGTCCGCTCGGTTGGCTCGTCTGCCCGAGGACTCACTTGTAAGTCAAAAAAAATTATAGGGGGTTATACATAAATTTCAAACTCAAACGAAGGGGTATGGACCTACGGTGAACCACTTAACAAGTTGATGGACCCAAAAATGCAATTTCAGAGTTGATGGACCTAGATGACACATTCTTACAAGTTAATGGACCTACGCTGCATTTTACTCTTAATTTTTTCATGATATATGCTATGACTACTAAATTATTTGTTTATTGTTAGTTCTGTTGTGTGCTACGTATAAATGGCTTGCTTCTCATCATTGTTCTCAAACTGTTATTCTTTTTAATTCTTTATATCGAATTATATTTCACTTGATTATTGGTTGTGTACCATAACTTATGTACAGAAAAATTTCATATTTGTATATTATGTCTTTTGTATGGAAAAATAACACAATCAGATTCATCACCATCTTTTGCTAATGCATTTGAACAAGTTGCAATGATGAACAAAACCTTTAAGTAAAATTAGGCTAGGAAAGGAATTGTGGAACATCAAGAAAAGAGTAACCGAATTGTGGATAGATGTTCATTTGGTTGCCTTTTTGTATTATTCTTGGTTTACGAATTATTATTGATGATGGAAAAATAGGGAACCATGATGCACGGTGTTATCAATAAGATCTAAATGGTAAAGTTTCAAACCACTGATTGAAGAAGGAAATGTGTACATAATTGCAAATGCCAAAGTCACATAAACAACATAGAAGTATCAGCCAATGGAAATGACAAGATAGTACGTCAACTTCTTGCCCACAACTACTCTAAAAAGGTTCAAATATAATGAAGACATTCCAAAGTATAGTTTCAAGTTCATGAGCACATATATTCTTTCAACAAGAATAAATGTGGACACAGACCTATCAGGTAAAATATTACTGACTTTACAATTTCTAAACTTTCACTCATTTGACGGCCATCTAATAATAATTCATATTTATATTTCATAGATTTTATAGGAGTCAAAACACACATTGGATCCGTAGAAGAAACAAGGACAAAATTCATATTTACCAAAATCCGTGATACCGGTCTCTTGATCGAGTAATTCTCTTTTCTTTCGTAGAAAGCAACTACAAAACTTTCAACACTTATGTCAAGGGGCTCATAGTTGGAGTGCTAAAGGCCACTGGTTGGGGGACTCCCACCCAGGGTTGAAATCCTGGGTGTGACATCATTTACGCTGTGGGGTACTCCTCTATAGTTTTCTTTAAAAAAAACTTTCAACACTTCTTTGCATACTACAAAGCTTCCATTTAATTAAAAATATCTTCTTTATTGTCCATCAAAATAATTCACGAGTGATGCCTGGCATTGACCGTAACATGGTCGAAGAAACAAACTAAAGCAAATCATGAAACACATAAAACAAACAATATACTGGTGGAATCGTTACATGTAATGATGTGAACAACTCTTAGTTGTTAATTATTCATTTATAGATCATGAACTAACCGATGCCATTTTAAATGCAAATATTTACGCAGTTGAATTCCAAAAGACCGGCCTCCAACACACCCATATACTCAAATTAAATTGTCTCTCGATAACTTCTACATTGGGAGCAAACTATAACAAGAAGAAGATAAGAAACACTGAGATTTGCGTCTTATTATTACGGTGGATCTTTAAATAAACAAAATTAATTTTACTTATTATTTTTGGTGCATATTATGCAATACAATCTTAAAATTATAAAGATCTCTCCCCAACTATGTTGACTAAATGCTAATTAACATATTATATTTACAGTTCATGTTGCAAAATTATGTGAACTTTATTATGATACTCCTAATAAAAGTAAACAATAATTTCTAATAATTAGAGTAAAGTGGTAGCCCGTGCGGAGACATGGGTTGATAGACTAGTTTAATAATTATTAGAAGATCAATAAAGTACCAAAGGGCATGATTGGTTTGAGGCTAAAGGTTTTTTTTTTATAGAAAACTATAGGGGAGTACCCCCGCAACGTAAATGGTGTCGCACCCAGGATTTGAACACTGGGTGGGAGCCCCCTAGCCAGTGGTCTTTACCACTCCAACTGTGAGCCCCTTGACGGTTTGAGGCTAAAGTTGTCCGACCAAAATTTTGATCATTTTAAATTTTGACCACCAATTCAAAATCTTAACCGATTTCAACAATCTAAATGAATGGGTGGCTAAAAAGGTTCATCTTGTGCACCTTAGTTCATTTGTATTGTCAAAATTGGTCAAGATTTTGAATTATTGGTCAAAATTTAAAATGATCAAAATTTTGGTACAACTTTGATCTCGAACCAATCAAGCCCAAAGTGTTGGTCCAAATTTTTTGAGATTGGTGCTAAGAAAGGGGTAAAATATATAGATGAAATGTGACACAAATTTTAAAAAACTTGCGGCAAAACTCCTGTCACCCTTGCAAGAAAATAAAAAATATGAAAAGAGACATGTAAGAAATTTGTAAGATTGATAGATGAAATGAGACCTGTCACTATCCTTGGTGCATAAATCATAGAAGTGCACCGAATAACTGTTGGGATATGAGAGACTGAAAGATTTCGAAAAGCACAAGAAAAGTTGTGTTCATATATGATTGACCTGTTAGGCGTTAGCTAACGGGGCGGGTTGGATGAAAGAAAGAAAATGACTCGAAATTCTTTTTCCACTGCGAGTGAAGACTGAAGAACTCGTCGACGAATGTCGCTATCAGCAGCAGCTAGCCCACACGTCACAGAAGTTAAGCTCGCCGATTGTGCAAGCAACAAATCGGCAAAAAGGGGACCCATGCAGGCAATCATACATCTGCGAACAAAGTGTACTAGCTTTAATTTTCACATGGACTTCAATTCGACCACGCAGGAAAAATGAAACAGGTTGGGAGTACACATATATTGAAATCACTTTTTAAATTGTAGAATTTAGAATCACACAATTAGTGGAGATCGAACAATCCTTTTTGTTGCTTAAGTATACAGAAAGATGGAGAATAATTCGATGCGGTTAGATGTTGAAAGAACCTATCTATGCTGAAACCAAGCTCCTGATCTAACGGATTTTTTTTGGAAGAGGATCTACTACTACTAGTGACTATTTTTTTCCGTCCAGTTGGATTCAATTATCTGAAGAAAAAAAAAGAAATATATAATGGGAGCTCAAGAAAACTCCAGTCCACCGATTCATGTTACGTGTGGTTGTAATTCAAGTACAGAGGCGTTGCCAGGGAGAATCCGCAATGTGTGACCCCCAGCCCATTGCCTGTACTTGTCTGCCTTTTTCAAAACACATTCAGCAAAGCTTCAATGAGTGGAGAAGACGAGGAAGAGACGCACTTACCATCATCACTAGTTCAAAACCTTGGTCTTTGAAGTATACATTATACAAGTATAGTATATCATAATTTTTTTGAAATGAAATAGTATATCATAATTTTTTTTGAAATGAAATAGTATATCATAATAAGAAGATGAAGTGATTAGCAGTAATAATTTACAAAAATCTTATTCTATATATGTATATATGGTACATAATACCTAAATTATACATATTTACATGAACCAGATAGTACTGGTACCAAGTGTACACTGGAAAGATGATATCTGTATGTACAAGGACAGAAGGACAACACACTCATGCTGGAGCATTCTCTTTGGGATCTGCCATCCCCAACAACCAAACCACCACCCACCCTCCCAAACCACCAAGAGAATGAAGCTCCACTGCAGATGCTACATGCCACCAAATCCATATCGACCTCCTAGAAAACAAAAAATCCTAGCTCCAAGAACAAAAAAGGTATCAAGAAACGCTCAACTCACAGTCACAGGTAGCACACTCCGATCGAACAGGGTGATCTGCCGGTGGCACGGCGGAGATCCGGCCATGGGCGGCGCGGCGGCGTGGTGAGATGATCGACCGGTGGAGAGGACGACGATGGATGGAAGCGATCGATCGTCACCACCAGCCGTACACCACGCGGGAGCACTTGCCCTTGATCCAGGTGACGCCACGGCGCACCGACTCCCGGACCTTGCCCTCGACGTCGTACGTCTTGTACACCACCAGCCGCTTCCTCCGCTGCAGCTCGGCGTCGTCCAGCGCCGCCACCTTCTTGGCCGCCGGGACCGCGGTGGCGGTGTCGTCCAGCGCCGCGAAGGACGGGGTGTACCCGCGGAGGTTCACGGACCGGCGGTTGGCGGAGGTCCAGTTGGTGACGCTACCGGAGCGTTTCAGCTGCCCGGCGCCGGCGCCGGCGCCGCCGTCGACAGCGATGGTGGGCCCGTAGGAGGCCGCGTAGGACGCGCTGTAGGACCGCAGGTTCAGCCCGGGGGTCGGGCGGGCGCCGCCGGCAACGCTCTTGATGCTCCCGCTCCGCTCCACCGGCGGCGGCGCCGGGCGCGTCCACGCGCTCATGCTCCTGGCACGCTTCACCACCCTTGACGACGCCTGCGGCGCCGCCGGCCGCGCGTAGCTGGCGCTGTAGCTCCGGATGTCCACCGCCGCCAACGCGCTGCCGTACATGTTTCCCCTCTCCGCGCACGACATCGACCTCTCCATTGGCATCTCTCTCCCTCTCTCCCTCTCTCTCTCTCTCTCTCTCTCTTGCTCTGCTTCTCCTCGGCAAGCTCTGCTCTGCGACAAGCAAGCAATGGCGAGGCCGGTGGCGCGGGGGGCGCTTCTTATGGGCCAGTGGCGGCGAGTGGTGTGGGGGATGCTTTGCTCGGATCCTCTGCGGCCACTGTACTCTGAGGGTAGCTGTGGGGCGTTGAGCAACCAGTGGAGTTTTCTCGGCCGTTGGATCGAGGGATCGACGGATGGTGTTGATCTGGCCATGGAAGCTGTCGGATGTGGGAAATTGACAGCTGAGATTGGATTGGGGAAGCCCCGGCGAAAATTTCCTCCTCGCATTTATTGTGTCATTAAGGCTGTCAATTTTGGGCATAAAAGAGCTTGATGTGGCTCAACAGTAATGGACAATGGGTTGAATGTGCTTCAAGCCAGAGATGTGTGCAATGGTTGGCTGGCGAGATCACTGATTGAGTGTAGCACAATTTTGTGTATTATCTTCGAAGCATCGACCGTAATTGGCAACACACGATTCCGTATCTAGTTCACTCATGTTGTGTTGTCCTTATTATGTAGTTGTTGTGTTCAATTCCGACATTCACAGAAGGGGTCTTTCTTCTCTTGGCAATCTTTCGGAATATTTTGGTTGGTTCGCTTGATTCAGGATGAGATTTGTTTTGCATGTCAGAATGACCAAAAGAATTTATATGTCTAACTTGTCGAACGGTCATCAATCGAACACCACCAAAGCAAATAAGAAACCTATAAAATTTTCTTTTGCAGCTTTTGGATCGTAATGACAAATTAAGACGTGTGTTGGATTTATTAAAACATTGTCATGTGGCAACAAGATTCTTGCAAATCAACCTTATTTATATATTCTTGTTCTTATGTTTATAATTAATCCAGTCCTGCTACAATCATCGCCAATAAGAATGAGGCTTTCAGCATTTTAGGTCTTTGAGGGCACGAGGGTATATATGGTGTGGTGGTTAGGAGTTCGCTTTCTTTCTTCTCTTGGTATTCTTTTAGCCTACTTCACTACCTGGGAGCATTGGATTTGTTTTGTTGGTGAGTTGGTCAAAAGGCCTCAAGAATGCATCTCATCATTCTTACAATATATCACCATGTACATCTAGTAGTACACGTGTTCTCTGATCAGATTCAGTGCTGGATGAAAAATAATGGGGAAGTGAACTTTGACGGAAATAGTTTCATTTCTGATCGGAAAAGTGAAAGTAAAGAATTATCTCTACACAGTACTTTGTCCAGTGAAAATAGCGATGAAAAGGTTGCCTTGCGGTGATATGTAGTTTTAAGACAAAGTGTGGCAAATGTCTTTAGGAAAAAGTATGGCGAATTTGTCTCAGAACTGTGATGGAAAGCAGAGGCAGGACAGTGGTCACATAGCAACACTTCTTAGCGTCTTCTTCTGAAAGGCTAGCCTTTCGGAATTCAGCACAAAAAAGTTATCATTGAAGTATATACATTAAAGTAGAAGAAAAATTATCCTTAGGTCATGTTTGGTTCCATAAGTCATTTGACTTATAAGTCGGTTGTATTTAAGTCAGTATGTTTGGTTGCCCTGACTCATAAGTCAGTGTGTTCTGGTGGGCCTCACTTGAGGTAGGAGAGAGAAAATGTGGAAATAAGTCACTTTTAAGTAGGAGTGAAACAATTTATGTGATTTATAAGTCAGTCGACTTAACGTGAAAATAAGTTAGAGTTATTTGGTTTCACAAGTGACTTATTTCTATTTTTGTACATGCCCTCTGATCTAGGGATGGATCAGAAAAGGGGAAAAGAAAAAGGAGATAGGAGCTTCACACGAGTGGTTTTACAATCTAAGCTTGTAATGTCGTTTTGAGCTACAGGTAGCAAATTTGGAGAACACAAAGGAACCGCTTCCTTGAAAAACACAAGTGGAATACTGTGCTACAAATTGACAAGTGCATATTTTCAATCTGCTGCATGAGTTACCTTTTATGATTTAGATACATCATACTTGCTTTTAGCACTATGTGCATGTATGATTTGTCTCACGGTGATAACTACTCGCAACCAAATAAATAAGTATTGTCACCATTCTGGGAGAACGTCCTCGAAGATATTTCATTTGCAAGGAGAATGTACGGTGTTCCATGACATATCGTAGCGTTTGTTTCAGTTTTTTTAAACCTTTTTAAAATTACTAATATATCAATCCATGCTCCTACATGGGCCAATAATTTGAATAGACATTGAATATTTTTTCAGCAGTAGACATGGTCAATACTTAGACATAATTATTATAATTTATAGATAAATTTAGGATCCATATAGAGGTAATCAAGATTTTGGTCTCTTTTGTTTTGTTTATTTTATAAAACATACTACTAAGATAATCCTGCTCAGTCATCTTACCCTGTTATTATGATATCCTCTGTTTATCATTTAATCTATAATTTTTCCACCCCTTCATATTTTTTACTTTACATAAAATATTTGAGTATATGTTCCACATCTATTTAATTAGATTTTAGCTTGATCTATGTCAAGTCTTTTTTACAACTCATTTTTCGTGACTTCATGAATCCAGACCTTGTCTCCTTAATTTTGGAGCATATGCAGATTGTACTTTGGTTTTTATCATCTCATAATGGTGAGGCCCTCTAGATACATATTCAGCAGCTATTTTTGTATTTTTAACAATTTCCTTTCACGTTCATGATTGTTACCGCTCCATTTGGCGAGACCGAGTGAACGATGTACGGTCCATCTCATTTGCTCTTCAACTTTCCTTTCCCGAATATTTTGAACCTTAAATTATAGAGGAGAACCTTGTCACCTTCTTTGAATTTCTTTGCTCGAAGCCTTTTATCATACCACCTCTTCATTCTTTCCTTGTAGATGGTTGCACTCTCATAATCTTTGAGCCTCATCTCTTCTAGTTCACTTATTTGAATCTTCCGTTTGATTCCCGCGGCATCAAAATCAAGATTCATCTCTTTGATTGCCCAATATGCTTTATGTTCTAACTCCAAAGGTAAATGACACGATTTATCATAAACAAATTGATATGGTGTCATACCTATTAGTGTCTTGTGTGCCGTCTGATATGCCCACAATGCTCCATCCAATTTCTTCGACCAATCTTTACCTCCCTTTTCAACGGTCTTGTTAAGAATGCTCTTGAGCTGCCTATTTGAAGTTTCCGCTTGACCATTGGTTTGTGGGTGGTAAGCCGTGGCCACTCTATGCTCGATCCCCAACTTGGACAAGCATTTTCTGAAGCTATTTCCCGTGAAGTGTGTTCCTCCATCACTTATCAATACTCGCGGGACTCCATAGCGTGGGAATATAATATTTTTTTATCATGAATATGGAATCTTCCGTTGAAGCTCTTCGACAAGGGATAGCCTCCACCCATTTGGACTAGGGGTGGGCACTTTGAACCCGAAACCCGAAAACCGAACCGAACCCAAATAACCTGAATTGTCGGTCTATTCGGGTTTCGGGGTTCGGGTTCGGTCCAGATAATTTTATAATTCAAAATTCGGGTTCGGTTCCGGTTCCTATGGTCTATAACCCGAATAGACCGAATAACCCGAAATTCAATATAATTGTGTATTTTGAATCAGACTATCAACGTTACAACTTCGTGTTATAAATTATTTTAATTTTTTTCCATGAACTTGTTGGTTACTTGCTTCCGTCGAGTAGTCCTTAAATCCATAGACCTGAAATGAGTTGGGAATTTGAATTTCTACCATAGAATTTTGAGAGGTGACAAGGGTACCTATGAAAATTCAGGTAATTCGGTGGACCGAATAGACCGAACCGAAATAATCGGTCTATTCGAGTTCGATTCCTATTATGTATTTTTAAAATTTCGGTTCTCATTTTTCAAAACCCGAAATTTCCAAACACCAAATAGACCGAACTGAAATGACCGAATAGACCAAATGCCCACCCCTAATTTGGACACATAATCAACCATAACTAGAATATGCTCATATCCATTTGAACTAGTGAAAGGTCCCATGAAGTCAATTCCCCATACGTCGAATAGATCAATTTGTAAGTTGTAATTCAAGGGCATATCATTTCTTTGATTTATATTCCCCGTTCTTTGACATTCCGGACAAGAAGCAACATACCTTTTCGAATCTTCATGCATCTCCGGCCAATAAAATCCGCTAGCCCATACCTTTGCTTGAGTCCTAAAATGTCCATAGTGTCCTCCATATTCGCCTGAGTGACACTTTCTCAATATTTCAGCCCTTTCATCTCTTGGTATACACCTTCGTAAGACTATCCGCTCCAAGACTAAAGAGGTAAGGCGCATCCCAATAATATTTTCGGCTCTCGGCGATCACTCTCCTTTGAGCGTTCCTATCCAAATGATCAAGTGGCATTTTTCGTATGGCTCGAATAATGTTGATCATCCAAGTATCTTTGTCAAGGATGTGATAGAGGTGATCATCTCTCATCTTATCTTCAATAGGCTCTTTATCATCCTCACGATTCATCCTTGATAAATGGTCGGCCACAACATTTTCCGACCCCTTTTTGTCCCGAATCTCCACATCAAATTCTTGCAAGAGAAGGATCCATCGAATCAACCTTGGCTTGGCATCTTTTTTAAACAAGAGATACTTGATCACCACATGATCGGTGTAGACAATCACCTTAGAATTCACAATATATGATCTGAATTTTTCAAAGGCAAACACTACCGCGGGCAATTCCTTCTCTGTTGTTGCATAATTTAATTAAGCTCCATTGAGGGTTTTGCTAGCATAGTAAATAGTGTGTACCTTGCCTTCTTTTCGTTGTCCCAACACCGCTCCAACGGCATAGTCACTAGTGTCGCACATTATCTCAAAAGGTTGATTCCAGTCGGGCGGTTGAATGACGGGTGCGGTTACGAGAGCTCTCTTTAATGTCCGGAATGCCGCCAAGCACTTGTCATTGAAATTGAATGGCACATCTTTTTGGAGAAGATTGGTCAATGGCTTGGTAATCTTTGAGAAATCCTTGATGAATCTTCTATAGAATCCCGCATGGCCCAAGAAACTCCTCAAAGATTTGATATCCGTTGGCGGTGGAAGCTTTTCAACCGTTTCAACCTTAGACTTGTCCACCTCAATCCCTCTCTCGGATATCACGTGTCCCAGCACTATACTTTGTCTCACCATAAAGTGACACTTCTCCCAATTTAGCACCAAATCAACCTCCGAACATTTAGTGAGAACTTTATCCAAGTTTGCCAAGCAATCCGCAAAAGATTTACCATAGACGGAGAAATCATCCATAAATACCTCAAAAATTTCCTCAATGAACTCCGAAAATACCGCCATCATACATCGTTGAAAAGAGACTGGAGCATTGCATAAACTGAAAGGCATTCTTCTATACGCAAATGTTCCATAAGGGCAAGTAAATGTTGTCTTATGTTGATCATCCGGGTGAATAGGTATTTGCATGAACCCCGAGTACCCATCAAGAAAGCAAAAATATGCATGATTTGCTAACCTCTCAAGCATCTCGTCGATGAACGGTAGGGGGAAGTGATCCTTCTTCGTTGCTTTATTCAATTTCTGGTAGTCAATACACATCCTCCATCCGGTCATGGTTCTTTGCGGTATCAATTCATTCTTCTCATTCTTCACCACGGTGAAACCTCCTTTCTTAGGCACACAATGTACGGGGCTCACCCATTCACTATGCGGCACCGGGTAGATGATTCCGGCGTCCAACAACTTGATAACCTCCTTCTTCACCACCTCTCGCATGGCATGAGTTAACCTCCTTTGATGGTCCACTACGGGCTTCCATTGATCCTCCATAGATATGCGGGGAGTGCCAAATGCTGGGCTAAGTCCTTTAAGATCATTTATCGAATATCCCATCACTCTCTTATGCTTCTTCAATAAATTCAGCAACATATCATTCTCCTCGGGACTCAATTCATCACTCACAATCACGGGATAAGTCTTGTCCGGGCCCAAAAATTCATATTTCAATCCTTTGGGCAATGGCTTAAGATCCACCTCCGGTGCTTGTGGTTCCTCATGTACAATTTCTCCAAGATCTACAAATTTATCCTCCTCTAAGCTTCCGTCTTGCGGTTCTAGTCCTTTGGTTGCTTCCGCTAGCTCTTCATCCAACTCATCATTAGATTGATTCTCCATAGCTCTTTGTAGCGGATCCCTGAAAGTTTCAACAAAATGAAGGCTCCCTACCTCTTCGTCATCAAGAGGTAGGGGTGAGGCAATTCTAGAAGCGGGAATAAAATTGTATGTGTGATTATCTCCATCAAGATTAATAGTTACTTTTCCTTTTCCGGCATCTAAAATGGCATTAACCAACTTAAGAAAAGGTCTACCAAGAATTACATGATCATTTCTATCATAGTAGACATCAACGATGAAGAAATCGGTTGGAATGCATTTTTCGGAAATTAAAACTTCTAGGTCACGAGCAATTCCTAGAGGTTTAACAATTCTACCATCTCCCATAATTAATTTAGTAGAGGTTGGAACTAGGTCAATGGTGTGATCATGAATTTCATCAAAAATTTTAGAAGACAAGACACTTACTTGTGCTCCAATATCTCATAACGCCTTGCAATTAATGTTGTTGACCTTGCAATCTATATGCGGCGATGTTTTTTCTTCTTCATCGGATCCTATGGCAAAAATTTCAGCGAGGCGGGCGAATGGTGACGCCTCGGGTTTGATTCCCATGATTCTTTTAGCTTCGGCCACATGGTTCGGATCAACTTCTTCTTCGCTAAAGAGTTTTTAAAGGACCTCCCCGGTTGTCTCTATATTGTATGAATGTTCCACTTGTTTTTCCGGTGGGAAGTCTACCTTCAAAGCTCTTGCCATCCCTTTTTGATTAGGGAACGGTCTTCTCTTGTCAAAGATTTCTCCAAAATCAAGTGGGATCCAATCCATTTGCTCAAACTCCCTTAGTGGCTTTGCGCTTGACATAGTTCTTTCACTTTCTTTGCTTGTCTCGGCGTGATCACTATCCGGGATGGTTCTAGTTTCCTCATGTTTGGCTTCTTCAACCTTTCTTGGGATTGGTTCCTCTTCCTTCTCTTTCGGGGTCGTATTTCTGAAAATTGCAGCAAGGGGTGCCACACATGTGTCGCATTCCAGCTTTCCCGAAAGTCGTATTTCTCAATCTCTTCGCATGGCTGCCACTTTACTTATTTTTTGTAGAAGTTTGGCAGCTTCCGTGAGTGTTTTCTCTATGAGATCCCCTCCTGCACACTTTTGAACGTATTCCATGCAACTAGGGGTTAGGGAAAAAAAGAATGTATGCAATAGTACGTCACCCGGGAATCCAAGTCTTGGTCCTTGTTCAACTAGTTCATTAAATCGATTGCACGCTTGATCAATCCCCTCTTCTTTTCCTTGCTTGAAAGTCATCACTTGCATCCTTATATGTTGAATCTTTGTTATAGGGAAGAACTTGGCGCAAAATTTCTTTACCAATTGATCCCAATTTCCCTCGGCTTCGAAGCACGCAAATGAATACCACTTTGTTGCTTCATCGGCAAGTGAGTAGGGAAAAGATTCCATTTAAACCAAGTGTCGGGAACTCCCTCTTGTCGCACCGTATTGCACAACGTCGTGAAGCGCTGGATATGTCTATATGGATTGTCCGTCTCCACCCCTTGGAACGGATTAGTTGTTGCCATCTTGATGATTCAAATCTTGATTTCGTACCTTGTCGCTTCGAGAATTGAATCTGACTCTTGTACCTTGATATCCTCACATCGAGGGCTGGCATAGTCTCTTAGCGATTTTTCAGGTTCCTCCAAAGGATTTCCAACGAACGCCATTTAGACAATCAAAATCAAAAAACAAAAAGAGTGTTTTTCTAGAACACAAAGATTAGATGTTAGTAATCAACAAATTTAATGAGAGATTAAACGAAGTAAACTGGCTTGCTCCCCAGCAACGGCGCCAGAAAAAGGGGCTTGTTGACGGTTCGAAACCGCGTTCAACTTCACCGCAAGTACACGAAGTGACTTGGTGCCTTTTTCACCAAGGGAGGGGACCCCCTAGGTTCTTGTCAATCCACGGAGCAAGGAAATTACTTGCGTTTAACCTAACACTAACTTAGTTGATTAAGGACTTTATGATGTAAAGATTAATCTATAAAGTAAAAGACAAACTAACCCTAGATTATGTTAAAGAGAAAGAGAAAGGTGTTCACGAGTATGAAGAACGTATGCCCATGGAGTCTAGGTACTTGAGATGCAATCACCCAAAACATGGTAAAACCCCGATCCAATCTATCTAAGGATGTGAACAAAGAGCTAGGCGTTTCCCTTCCCTCGTACTTGTCACTACGCGAAGGTAATCGTCGCTAACCCTAATGAACACGGTATGTTGACGTGATCTACGGGAGCAACCCCGAAGGCAATGGTAGCTAACCTTAAACATTAAGCATCATCGACAAAAGGTATGATAGATAAAGATCCAAACAAGAGAGTGGGTGACTACATGTCAAGATCGATTACAACTCCATGGACAAATGATTACTTTACCCCATCAAGACGCTAGGCATGGCACCGTTGAACATGGTGGATGCCCCCGCTGGAGTCCATCTCTCGAGGTCCTTCAACTTCGGCGGTGCCGTGGCAAGGCCTCGGCGTCCTCCTTCCTCGTGGTGGCCTCTGTTGACCTAGGTGATGATCCTCTTGAATCTTCACCCTCTCGATCAACCCTCGTCCTTGTGTTTGCTCTCCCGAGGCTTCTCTGGTTGTCTTTCGCGAATGGCTCCTCTCCCCAAACAATTAGGGTTCCGCGAACTTATCACCGAAGAAAGGCGGCGGCGAACCGACGTGGAAAGGGGGTGGGCCGGCCGGCCTGGGCCGGCCGACCTGGCCCATTCCCGGCCCGGTTCGTCTCCGTCTTTTGCCATGTGTCATTTCTTGAACTTTGGGGTTTTTCCTCCTTCGGATATGGGCTTTGGACGTCGTTATCTCCGCGACCAAGTTAAGGGGTCTTCACGCGTGATCTTTCGGTCTTTTCATCTTGGTCCTCGGAGATTCTTCATTGAAGCTTGTTGGTCCTTGCCACCTTTGGAGTCAAGTTCATGCACGATCGGAGCCTCTTGATCATCATGTAAATCGTCCTCCGAACCGAGTGCATTTCTTCTCATTTGGTGCATGAATTCCTGCATAAACATTATACTCCAAAACACACATCCAATGATGAACTTGTTATATCATTAGTATGCCTAGTGGCGGGTTAGTTCCGAAATGAAATCCAAACTATAACATAACAAGTGTTCTTGGTTGACGGAAATCGACCGCCAACAGCTGCCAAGTTGATTGCAACTAACACTACCAATGCATGTAAAAAGAAAGAATTTCATTGTCTTGGGCCTGGAGGTCACAAGATGGCCATGCCCAGATGGGATCAGATGGAACAAGGGATAATGTCATGTGGAATTGTACCAACAACTCTAGATTGGCCTGAGCGAGTAAGGAATTATTATTATGCACATGGTGGCACGCTCAATCCTGAAGATGGAACATTAGTACCGAGTGACCAAATAAGAGAGACAGTTGCATGGCTTGTTGAGTCGATCAAGGCTACTGTCGCATGAACTTTCGTGCCTAATCGAGAGATTGAAGAGCTTTCTGCTGCAATAGGCACTCGAGAACACAGTGGATGTTGCCGAGGCAAAGGTGTAATTTCATGGAAAGCCACATGGCATGAGCACATTGAGTCCTATAGAAGTAGCCAAAGGACTAAGAACTAACAAGCCAGACAACTAAGACAGTTGCAAGAGCGCGTAGATAATGCTGAGGCAAGAATGGAGCAAATCATTAACCAACATGTGGTGCTTGCTCTTAGCAAATAATCATCTCATCAAGAGCCTACTGATGAAATGACCCCCATCTAATAAGGGGAAAAGCAGTGTCGCTTCGCGGATGCAACACCAACAACCACGGAAGCAGTAGCCCCACCTAAAGAAGGAGCACCCCAGCCTCACCGAAACCGGCCGCCCCAGACAACCAACGACGCTACCCCGTGGATGACATCACCGTGAGGTCAGCGTGTGAACTTCTCGATCAACTAAGAAACAAGATGCTTGTGGTGGCTTACGGTGTGGCTGAGAAACCGGCACCAGGAGAAAGGTTCATGGGCCACAATATTTCAGTTGTAAGTTACACCAAAGTTTTTGTGGACCGAGTGGTCGATGGTTGGACTGACCTCGAACTAGAGATAGCAGAACCTGATGGGGAAGAGTTGTTTGGAGATACCGCGCACGATTGGATTTTTTTGCCCAAGGATTACTTAAAGATTACGCAACCGGCACCTCTTCCTCTTGCTCACTCACCTACATCATCATCCGCCATGCTTGAAGGCTAAGATCAGCTACCACCTTCACCAACTGGAAGGACGGAATGTAGCATGAGTCCTGTAGTTAACAGGGACCCAACTGAGAGTCCACCGTCTATTAAGGGCAAAGGTTCCAAGCGACAAGCTCCTCCTCCTCCTTAGAAGCAGAACAAACCCAGAAAGAAGAAGCCTCCACCGAAAAAAGCTTACGAGAAGACTCTGGAGGAACTTGATGAGACAGTGTGGGAAGAAATGGATAGACAAATATTCAAAGTGAAGAAGCCTCCAGTTGAGAAACCAAATGACCAGGTTAAATTTCATCATTTCATTAGGCACATGGAGACGGAGAAAAGAAAACAACCTCAGGAACCTCCATTGGACTACGACCGACAAGCACTCAAGATGCACAAATAGAAGAAGTAGTCAAAGAAAGCTGGATCTACTATTCCACAACTAGGGACCGAGTCAAGAAAATCTACCCCCCCCCCCCTTAGGGTGCTTTCAGAGTTTGATAAGAAATTACTTGAATTTGTAAACAAACAGGTCTGACTCCTACTCAACTTCGAGGGGAGGATTTTATCCAACCGCATGAAGGGGCAGGTAGACCGCCCTATGAGCATGGGAAACTACTTGTGTGGCTGCGATTGCTGGTGCATCTTTGAACGAGGATGTATGAACTGCACAAGATGACAGTGTCAGCCAGCAGGTTGTTATTTCGTGAAGTTTGCATTGAGGACCATCATTATTTCTGTGGCCGAACCTCTTTCAATGTGCCCTTAGAGGAATTCTGGTTCCTATTCAATCAAGATGTAGTTGACGTCTCACTCATCAGTTGCTCGGCTCTATAAGTCCTGATTCTACTATAAGCTAGAAATCAATGCTCTAGCCATTCTACCATATCTGAACTTCTATATTGTATCATGTAGCATGCAGACACAACTATGCAGGAGGAAAGGAATAACAGACGTCAGCATCATGGATCCTCGTCAACTAAATCAGGTCAATGTCAGAGACCAGTAGATGGAAACATTGGACAATATATTTTTGTTTCTAGAAAAACACCATTCCAAGAGTACCGCACTTCTGCCATACAACTTCGGGTGATCAATGTGTATCTCATATATTTATCATTTTTAAATTACATTGCACATTTCAAGAAGCTAATACTTCTGCATGTATGGACAGCTTCCACTAGATTCTCTTTTCTTTCTGTATGGATTTAAGCAAGGTCTTCATCTTTGACTCTTTGAGGGCAGCTTCAAATAAAAATAAGTACCAAGATGTCATATAAATGATAAAAATTCCATGGTCTCGTCTCTGTCAAAAGCATGGGGGAAATTCAAAAAGAACATTTATTTCTACTATGATTTCCCAGTATGTGTCTTGTTCGCAGATCTCATGTCACTTCTTATAATAAAATAAAAATATTTCATAACTTTGTTTCGGATATGTGCAGTGCTTGACACAGCCTTCCGACACCAATCTATATGCGGATACTATGTATGCGAGTTCATGCATATTTTTTTCAAACTACGCTAACTGTAACAACCTCGAACAAAAGGTGCGTACACAAAACTGAAACCACACATGCATGTAGTTCTTATTGTTCATATTGTTTGTTGTACCGGTTCTTATTCTTTGTTCATATTCTTTTGTAGATTGAGCACATCAAGGAGGGATTCCTCGAGATTAGAAAAATCCAGTTAATTCAAGAACAACTATGCAGATTTCTTCTAAACGAGGTGATTACACCAGGTGCAGAGTATTATGCAGGTTTATCATTTGTGATTGTAACGGGAAGTCAGCGGAAGGGACCAGTCGGGGACAGAAAGGACAAGGATCTGGAACCGGACAGAGCAAAAAAAACTAATATTAAACTCTGCTAACATTTGATCCAATGTATATAATTTTCAAATTTTTGTATACACAATATTATATATGTTCTTCAGTTACTGGATTTGAGATAATACATGCATACATAATATATATATATATATATATGTATATATATATATATAAGATTAGAGATAATATTATACAAATACATATATATGTATGCATGTATAATATTATCTCAAAATATTTTATATGCCACACGACTTTATATTACAACGTATTAGGATTAGTATACATAAATCAAGCAAATACGATAGAATAAATAGATTTATAAAGAAAAAAACAAAAAAACACTTTAGTACAGAGTGGTTTTAACACCCGGTACTAATGACTCCCATGTCACGTCGCAGGGGGAGGCACATTAGTACCGGGGTGTAACACTACCCAGTACAAATGCCTCCCCCCTCTCGATTAGTACCGGATGAACAATACCGGTTCGATACACGGTACTAATAAGGAGCCCCACCCGGTACAAATAACCATTTCTCTAGTAGTGTATAGTTGAGCCTGATTGAAGAAGTATGTAGACAGTTTCTATTTCCTTATGTTCTAGAGCTAGGGCCCAAGCAACAAAGCAAAGATCATACACAACCGCTCACAGAAGCAAAGCTTTTGGGTTTGGTGGCAGGTACACGAGCGGTCGCATCTCTTCGTATCGCACTCAAGCCGGCGTGGTCCAGCTCAAGCTCTGCAAACACGCCGGCCACCGTCGACACCCGCCACCACCACACCACGCGCGCGCCGGCCGTGCCTGTCGAGGCATCGAACACGTACAAAGAAAAGAGAGATGTGCTCCCGGCCGGACGACGGAAAGCTATACCGGCGCACCATGCGTCGGGATTGGATTCGCGGCCTTGTAAGCAGTAAAGCAGAGAGGGTGGCCGGGGAGCGCGACACGTCTCGCCGGCCGGCCGTGCCTGTCACGTTGGCGTTGGGGGCAAAGCGAACATGTCCTGCCGCATCTGTTCCTGTCGTGCGCGACGAATGGTGTTGCGCCAGATAAATACGTACGTAATAAGCCATCACCCGCGGGGGAGCTTGAGAGAAAAATAAAATAAAATAAAATAAAGTTACAGTGATTTTCGGAGCTGCGAAAGATCTGCAACGATATTTGGGCGTGACAAATACTATCATGCATGGGAGGTAATCGCACGTTGCGTGAGACGTCTCAAAGTCTCATTTCAGACGTATGCAAAATCGAAGGCGTATGGGTCGATATGGGAATTTTCCCTTTCAGCTGGATTTGCAGGGGTTGCTTAGCCGAAATGAACTGACGCAACCACATCTGCCGTTTGTGGGAAAAGGCTCAAAGGCTAAAGAATCTGCACTTGGTCACGCAACACCAAAGATACTCGGAGGAAGAGTAGAACTCGAGCTCGACCTCACTCACCCTAGCTGTGCACGGCACGACACCTATCCACAAATCAAATCAGCTATCAAACCAAATTCTCCTCGTTTCCGCGTACTGGGAGCACGAAACACCAGCCATTTCCGAGCCTCTGCTAGTGCTTTCCACCATAGATTTGGCGACGTGAAAAGATAAGATCGATCCGGCAGGCAGCGAGATCGATTTGCGGTTTTGATTTTGGCCGTGAAAGCGACGAGAGCCACCGCGAACAATTCCCATCCGATCCCGCCACCATCTCTCTTTTTAATTTCTTTCTTCCTCCTCGGCTGATGGCGACAGCCGACAGTGCCGCCGCCGGCCGAAGCAAATCAATCATCGATGGCCACGGCTCGGCTCGGGCTCGCCGGTCGCCACGCACCCAAATGCGCCGGCGAGACACCTCGGCGGGGGCATGCAGTGGAATGGTACGGTGGGGGCCGGCCGCGAGCTGATATTTCTTCGTCCTCGGCTGATGGCGACAGTGCCGCCGGGCGCCGGCGGCCAAAGCAAATCAATCATGGCCACGCTCGGCTTGGGCTCGGGCTCGCAGGCCGCCACGCACCCAATCAGTGGCGGCCGAGCAGCCGCGCCGGCGAGACAGCTCGGAGGGGGCATGCAGTGGATGGGTACGGTGGGGGCCGGCCGCGAGCTGATCGATCAACGCCGGCCAGTCGTGGTTGCTCGCGGACAAGCCCGCTGGCCTGTCCTTATGCCCGGCTGCCGACATGGGCCTGCAGAGGGCGAGGACAAAGCCGGCCGGCGACAGCCGACAGCGGAGCAAGAGTGAAAGAACTGATGATCAGTCAGTCGAGGACTTTTTCGTCGACTCCATCGAGTAAACTCACATCGATCAATAACCTGCTACCAACTACGTTTCCAAATGGTAGCTGCTAGAGCAACCAATTAATACAATCAATCCATCCATTTCTTATGACGATAAGGCGATTGTGACATCATAAAGAATTGCTTGTAGAACTTTTATTTATACACATTAACAATATATATATATATATATATATATATATATATATATATATATATATATATATATTTTGAATATTGCCAGGAGCACTGGCCCGTCATGTAAGAACTCGAGTGGGCACTCGCATGGACCGCACGCTCACATGCGAATGAGGCTGCCCGAGAAATCTCAGAACGCGCCTACTGAGGCACATACACCGCACACGCATCCTATGTACACACCACGCCTACAGTCCCCTCTGGGGAAAACCCCGGTGCGGCACCCACGGTCGCCCAGACTGGGAATCGAACCGTGGGCGGGCAGCCTGGCCACCGCCAGTGCTACCAACCGAGCTATGAGCTCGTCCGCATTAACAATATATATTACAATGTCATCTTCTGCTTACACTTCACCGACAAAAAGTTGTTATAACTTATAACAGGGCATGTTACCAAATACTATTGTGTCAACGAAAAGTTTTGGAAATGTTTTATGCAGTAGTTTAATTAGAGATGGATAGGGACCACTAATAAAAGACCAAACCGGTTCACTGGTTGAATAGGAAAAACTGTGAATTGGTGACCAGACCAGTTCAGTTCAGTTAAAAGATCCATGTAATTGGATCATTGTGAATCGGTCGACCGGCTGGTTTTTTATCGAACTAGTAAACCAGTTTTTCTATGAATAGGTGAACGGTTCAACGTTTGGACATTAGTTTTTGTAACTTGAGGCAATATACTATTATGATATTTCCATGTAATCCCATCTATTATACATGCTTAATGAATAACTACTCCATCAACTCATGCTCCCGCAAGGGTTACTATTTTTAAAAGATATTGTATTTGAAAACTATTTATAAATTAAACTCCTAGCTAATAATTAAAATTATTTACCTCCTACTCTCTCATTTTTTGAACACTTTGATATAATACTCATATAGATGTGTACTTATCTTCGTCTGGTTGTTATTTAATTTTAGTTAGTAATTACTCTATACACTTTTTCATCCACGTTCATTTTTTTTTAAATTTTATTGCACCTTCATACATTGAGTTAAGCATAAAAATCAATATTTTTCATCATTTACTCACATACATATATAAAGGTCTACATGCACTCATCATGCTAACTTAACTTAGTATTTCTACATTAACAATGATATAAATATGTCATTTTGAATCATATAGGAGTTTACTTTTGGACATTTCTGGATGATGCACATGAAGATAATTAGATTAAAATTTAGGTGTTTACTTTATATTATTTTTAATAATGAGATACATGAGTAACTTAGATAAAAATTTATAATGTCATTTTAAGTTATGCTTTATAATGATATGCATGGGTAAATCAAATAAATATTATGAGTTTATTTTAGATTATTTTTTATAATGGAAGAGGTTAGTAATTTAGATATATGTTTAGGATTTATTCTAGACTATTTTCAAGTGGTGGGTAAATCTTTAGAACATATATAATTGATCAATAACTATGATTACTAGAGTTTAAATGAATGGTGTTTTTTAGAATGTCTATGATTTGACTTTTTCCTAGCATGTCTCATGGGAACTAATGTGAAGTCTCCAATGATGGAAAAAAAAGACCGTGTTGCTACAAAATTGTTATTAGCTTGAGCTACTTTCATTTGTTAAATATTCAAATACATTGTTTGAATAGATGTAGACTTATTATTTTCATGCTATTGTGATATATTTTAGTTAGTAGTTACTCTACAATATTTTCATCTACATTTATAATCTTTAACTTTTCACTTTGCATTGCAGGTATGCGCTTGAATTTTATTTAATGGGTCATAAGTTTGAGCTATAATTTATTTTAACATAGAAATCTACATTCTCATCACTCCTCTACATCTATGGTAACACACATCATGAGTATATATACGTTACTTATTATATCATATACTAATAGTGCAAGAAATATATGATTTATCATAATATATTGGCGTCTATTTTAATTAAGGTGATTTGGATCAAAACTTAGGATGACCTCATGCTATTGTTAACAATAGCATATGTATGTATGTAATATAAATGTATCGGGGTTTGTTACCGCCGGCAAGTAAATTTATACGAACGCGTGTATGAATCCGCACGGTTGCACAAGAGACACTCGAGATTATACTGGTTCGGGCCTCCGGAGAGTAATACCCTACGTCCAGTCAGAGAGGGGGTGTTCTTTATACTCAGAGGTTTGTAGTAGGGGTTACAAACAGGTCGGAAGAGGGTTTCGAGCCCAAGTCCCTGGTGTGTGTGCATGGGGTTCTTGTAGCAGAGTTCTGCATACACGAGTGTGAGTGTGTCTATGGAGGAATATGAGATATTGATACTGAGTGCGTGTGGGGGTGGAAAACGAACGTCTTTTGTAAGTGCTCCCCTCCTTCCCTTTTATAGTCGCAAGGGAGAGGCGTATGGGGGTGAATCGAGGGTGTAAACTAGGTTACAGCATAGGACGTCCTCCTTCCGTGTCGGGCCATCAGGGCAGTGCAGCGAAGAACTGTTATGGAGTCACATGTGACGGTGTAGGTCTTCGTGGAATCGTGCGTCCCAAGTAGTAGCTTCCGGAGCTTCTCGTACTCTCCTCCGAGTAGTTGGTCGGGCGCAGGGCGTAGGATTCGTATCCTACCCCTGTCAGTAGAACATGAGCATATCTTTTCCGGGTACTGTGGTGGTGGAGTGGTCTATATCATGGCGTTCGAAGGCTAGGGGGAGGCGTACACTGTGCCATTCGTGGCGCAATGCTCCCTGTGCCGCCCGTGGTACGATGCACACTGTGCCGTTCGTGGAACAGCAAACGAATCCACCCTCTGACACCAGATCGGCCTGGTTAGGGCGGACCAGTGTGGAGGGGCTGGCACGTGGTGGTGCACGGGTTAACGTGCCCGGATATCACAGGGTATCGACGGGGCCCGTGTACCTGCAGTCTTTGTTGTGAAGTCTTGAACTGGTCGGAGGCGGAAAACTACTCGTGCGAGCAGGTAGTCTACGCCATACCTTCTGATGTTTAGGGAGTAGCGTGCACTGTGTTGTTCATGGCTCAGTACACCCTGTGCCGTTTGTGGTACAGTAGGCACTGTGCCGTTCGTGGCAGGGCGGACGGTACTATCCTTTGACACCGAATCAGCCTGGCCCGGGCGGGCCGTCGCAGAGGAGCGAACGCGTAGCGGCGTGTGGGAGAATGCGCGCGGAGATCCCAGGATCTCACGAGGGGCCCATGCCACCTTTGCCTTCCATGCGAAGCCTGCGCCGGTCAGTGTCGGAAACTACTCGTGTGAGCGAGTAGTCGGGGAAGGAGACGAAAACTACTCGTGCGAGCGAGTAGTCGGGGGCAGAGACGAGGACTTGTCATGCGAACCGCCAAGCGGCGGAGAACTTGTCGAGTGGGCCGCCGCGTACTTGGAGGAAGAGGCGCCGGTGTGCTTGGGCCGTCAGGCCCCTGGCCCGTGATGGAAACTGGTCGTACGAACTTTCAGGTACTCGGAGGCTTAATACTCGTTGTATTAGCCGCTGAGTATGTTGCGTGTCAGTCCATATTGCGTTTTCCAGAGGTCCTGATGGGCCCTGGTCTGGGGCCTCGTCAGTAGCCCCCGAGCCTGGTGAGGGAGTCAAGGACTCTCTCCCAGGTTTAGTTGTTGTGGAGACGAAGAGGTCGGATATGTTTTCTCCGGCGGGGATGCACGAGCGGACCCGCGGGTAGTAGCCCCCGAGCCCACGGACAAGTCGGAGACTTGTGCGTGGGGTTAAATGTTGAGGAGTTGAATTCGTGGAAGTTACCTTGTCGTTGCTCGTTGCGTGCAGTGCGCGTCGTGGGATGAATGTCGGAGATCTTGCGCCGGGTGCGGGATTCGTGGGCCCTATCACGGGTGACATGGCGACGCATTCGTGCGCGGTTGGCAGTACTGGGTGCACCTTTTGAGGAGTGATGCTTCGGTGCGTGGGGAGACATGACCCGAGGCGGGCCCGGGCATTAACTTCTAGGGGCATGGTCATTTCTCCCTTTTATACCGCGGCGGCCGGCTGGGATTTTTCCCTTCTTCTTTCTTGCTTACTCCGCCGCCGTCGCCTCTGCTTTAGCCTTCGCATCCGCTGCGCTCGTGCTCCCACGCCTCCTTCGACTCTGATCGCAAGTTCGCTTCTCGCCACCGCTGCGATGTCGAACTGGGCATCCTCCACCGTGACCTGGTCCAAGATCGACCGTCTCGTCACTGACGGTATGCTGCCGCCACAGACCGCGGCGGAAGAGTGGAAGGTCCTCGGAGCCGAGCGCATCCCGTAGCCCCCGGAGGGGTACGTAGTCTCGTTCGTGGCCTTCCACGAGCGCGGCATCTCCGTCCCGGCGGGACGATTCATCCGCGCCGTCCTCGAGGAGTACGACCTCGAGCCCCACAACCTCAACCCGAACGGCGTCCAGCAGATGGTGGTGTTCGAGGCGCTGTGCGAGGGGTACCTGTGGCAGGGAGCCCACTGGGACCTGTTCCGGTACTTCTACAAGTTCGTCTGCCTGAAGGACGACCGCACCACGGCGGCGATTGGGTGCGCCGGACTTCGTGGGAAGCAGGGGAGGATGGACGAGTACATCTCCACTTCCTTGACAAGCTCCAACAGCGGGTGGCACCGGGACTGGTTCTACCTCAAGAATGACGACGAGAACCCGCTCCCAAGGTACACCGGCCGCCGGCATGATCGTGCGCCGGAGAAGTGGAAGTATGGGCCGGAGAAGAAGGGCCAACCCCGGTTCCTTCCGGATGCCCTTCGAGCCCTCAAGTTGCTCTGCGACAACGGTGTGGACTTCATCACTGTGATTGGCGGCTACCACGCGAGGGGGTTGTCCCGCTCCGACGACACCTCCTGCGCCTCTTCGAAATGACGGCCGACCGGGCTCTCTTCATGGGGACGGTGACGGCCGACCCTCTGCCCTCGGCGGAGGAGGTCCAACACCGGGTGTCCTAGGCCACCGGGATCAACTACTTGTTTTGCCCGCCGCCGGAATCGCTTCGGATGCTCCCTGACCCAACCACCGCGGCCCTGGTACGTTTTTCTTGGCGCCTTCTGACTTGGCTTCAGGATCTTTGCGGTGGGTAATAATTTTCTCGCATTTGTTCAGATGGGAATGGTGAGCATCCTCACCTCGCGTCCTGCTCTGGAGGAGAACAGGACGCTCACCTGGATGCTTGCCACGAGGGACAGGCGCCAGGCTGAGCGCAAAAAGGCCCACCAGCAGAAGGAGATTGAGAAGCGGTCGAGGAATGATGGCCGCGCTTCGCGCCGGCGCAATCGGGAGGTCGACGTCTCCGAGGACGAGGACTCCTCGTCGCTACCGCCGGACACGGGGGACTCCGAGTCCGAGTTTGTGTGGACCAACGACGAGGCACCGGCGACGTCGCAGCCGTGCAGTGGGTCGGTGCCGCCCCGGCCGGGGTGGGTGCCAGTTCGAGCCAGCAGGCGCCGCCCCGGTCTTCCCGGGCAGACCGGTCCGGGACGAGCAGCCGCACCTCTCAGCGGAGCCACCGCGAGAGGAGTAGGAGTTCCCCGCGGCACGACGATTCCACTCACCGCACGTCGAGGCACGAGACCTCGCGCCACCACTCTTCACGCCGGAGGTCGAACTCCCCGTCGACGCGCTCGCATGGGAGCGGTGGAATGCGCCAGGAGTTTCTTCTCTACCCGCGACCCAGGGCGGGGGATCGATCACCACCCAGCGACGTCTCACGTCCACCGTCGTCGCTGAACCTGCGCCTTCCCCAACTCCTGCTCCGTCCGCAGGGAGCAAACGGGCGGCGCCCTCCCCGAACCCGACCTTCGGTTCGAAGCAGGTCCGCAACATCGCGGAAAGGTAGGTTCCGAGTTGTAATTCTTTGATCATTACTTCTCATTCCTGGGAAGCATGTCCTCCGCCTGTTGTCGTCGTGACGCCCTTTCTGTTTCAGGGTGCCTGACCCCCGTACGATGAGGCTGGCGCCCGTGAAGATGTTACGCCGCCCGGCCTAGGTGGCCGGAGATGTGCCGCCGTTGAGCGGTCCGCCGCCAACCCTCCCGTTGGGGGTGGCAGTTGAGGAGGCGGGAGGGTCCAGGACCCAGGAAATGGTGGTCCCACCGATGGGAGCTGAGAGCCCTGCTCGCAGCAACCTGTCGATGGGTACGATGGGATTGGGGGGCGAAGCGCCCACAGAAGAAGCGCTTTCGGCCTGTGCGGCCGAGTTGGTGAAGTGCTTGTCCGGGCCCAGGAGCAACCCTTGGAGAATCCTGCTCCAGAAGCGTCGGTAGGAGATGTTGAACTGCGAGCCCCCGAGCCGCTGGCGGGGGCGGGCAGTGCTACGGCAGACGCCGAACGGCCAGCCCCCAAGTCGTCAGGCGCGGGAGGCGCTGCGGCGGACACCGGGACCCCAGCCCTAGAGTTGCTAGTCGACCCGGAGGACGCCATGGACGTCGTGGAGCAGGCCATCCCTGCTTCCGAGGAGACCCCGGCCACGACGAGCGTGGAAGTGACCGAGGAGGCCGCTCCGATCTCGTCGGCCGCCGCCTCCATCGTTAGCGTCGTCCCCCCGTCGGATGCCCCGGAGGTCGTCGTCATCCCAGTGTCACTCTCCCCCACTGCTTCTCTTCTCGTGGCAGCGGAGGAGCAGACGCCGACAGTGGAGGAGCAGACGCCCCCTCCGGTCGGAGAGAGCTCAAGGGGCCCGGGGGTGACCGCGCCGACACTCGAGGAAGAAGCGGAGGCGGCGCCGCTCTAGTTGGTGCCCGTCTCGCGGGTCCGGGTGTCCGCCGGCCTGGGCTTTTATGGTGGTGCAGAGGCTCTAGCCCGTCGCAATCTGGAGCGGGGCCTTCACCAGAGTGAATGGGCGCTACGCCAATCGGAGTGGGCTCTCAAGGAGCTGGTCCTGCCTGCTACGAGGGTGAGTCGTGGTCTTTGTTCTTCGGCTTTTTGTTTCCGGTACGTGCTCCGTCGTTTTTCTTGACCGTGGAGCTTGTCTGTGGTTTAGGAGCTCGTGGGGCGCTGTGACGATCAGTCCCGGGCCATCGAGACGCTCCATGCGGAGAGGACCCAGCTGGAGACGCAACTGGCCGCGACCTGCCTTATCGCGGTGGCCAGTGAGGTCGACCGGGCGACCGAACGTGCGGCCCTTGAAGCTAGGGCGAAATCCGCTGAGGACTGCGCGGCCGCAGCGCAGGTAGAGAAGACCACCTTGGAGGAGAGGTTGGCCGCGGCGGAGCAGGCAGTGTCGGAGCTGCGTTCAGATGCCGAGGCCGCCGGCCGGACCGCCCACCAGGAGAAAACGGGGCTCGAGGCGAGGGCGGGCCGGGCCGAGTTCGACCTCTAGGTGGCCTGCGACAGGATGACTGCTCTTGAGGCCCAGGTCAGCATCGTCAATGCTGAGAAGGGCCAACTCAAAGAAGTCACCAAGAAGCATGAGGAGGAGATCGTCGGTGAGTGCCTCACGACCTGTTGTCTTTACACTTCCGCTTGCGTGTAGTTGCTTGATTATGTGATGCTGTCTTGTTTTTCTGGGTGAACAGCTCTTCGTGTGGCCCGCAACGCCTTGGCAAAGCAAGTCGCGGAGCAGGAGAGCATCGCGGCCACCCGACTTGTCGAGAACGAGAAGCTGGCGGACCTCGCTCGCGAGTCCACCGAAAGGCACAACACTAAGAGGCGTACCCTCTTCGTGTTCTGCCTTCCTTAAACGAGGTGTTTTCCACTAACACTTGCCCCTCTTTTGTTTCAGAGACCGTGGCGGAGCTCGAGAAGGAGTGGAAGTTGCATGGGAAAACGAAGGAGGACCTTGCGCTGGTGCGGTTGATTCGTGACAAGATGGGCAAGGCCATCGCCAAAGCGATGGACGAACTCGGGGTTCCTTCTGCCCCCACTTTGAAGGACCGCCTAGAACGGGCCGCCGTGACAGCGCGTCGGCAATCCATGGACGTGGCCCGCGACATCGTCCGCAAGGTGGTGGCCATCTTCTTGTCGCACTATCCGGAGCTGGACAGGGAGCTGCTGGGCTAGGGGTAGTGTCCGGGCTACGACAACACCGGCTATGATCGCATTGAACATGACGCTATCGATCTCGCTCGAGTCATGATGAACCATGCCCTCCACGATCTGGGTCTGTAAGAAAAAAATAAAGTAGCCTCGCAGGGGCTTTTGATTATGTCTGTCGGAAACTTGTAATAACTTCTCGGGTCAGGTGACCGCTTTTATTTTAAGGTAAGGACTTCGTTTGTTTGCTCGTTATCCTTTTCCCGAGTAGTTAGGGAACTTGCGAATCCGAGCGGTGTAGCTTAAGACCTTGTTGGTGGTGTCTTGCTCCGTAGCCGCGGGGGTGTAGGAACCTGGCGACCCGGCCGGACTTAGCCTTAAAGCAGTACCACTCGGGCAAGCAGCCCCCGAGTACTTTGAGAAGGATAAGCGAAAGCGTGTTTTTGCAAACAAGAAAACTCTTCGGAGTTCATGGTTTAGACAGTTACCCGACAACTTTTGAGGGAGCGAATGAGCGACGACTCGAGGTCGTGAACTTTGCTCGTGGGTCCTTGTACTGTAGCCACAGGGGCGTAAGTACTCGGGGCCCGGACGAGCGCAGGTTTATGACCGCTAGCCGTCGTCCATCTCCCTTTAGGGAGTGTGGGTGTACCACGACGATCATATGAGAAACCGTGGACAGTTTTTGATCGAAAAAGTTTTTGAAATGTGTGGGGGAGGGGTGCCGTGGCCCCAAGTAGCCCTCGAGCCTATGGACAAGTCAGAGACTTGCCCATGGGGTGAGACAAGCATAAAAACGTTTTACTCGAGTAACAGACGTAAGCTTGAACGAAGATATTATCTCACGAAACAAGAAAGTAGCTCGAAGCTCTTGCATTATCATAAGATGAAACAAAGGAAACACTTAAGGGTAAAAGCGGCGTAACTGCTCTATGTTCCATGCGTTGGAGATGACCCTGCCGTCCTCGTATTTAAGCTTGAAAGTCCCTGGACGGAGCATCTGGTCGACGATGAATGGACCCTCCCATGGCAGTTCGAGCTTGTTCCGGCCCTCATTGCTTTGAACTCATCGGAGGACGAGGTCGCCGACTTGGAAATCGCGTTCCAGTATGTTGCGCTCGTGGTAGCGACGTAGAGCCTGCTGATATTGTGCCGAGTGGAGGAGAGCGTGTTGACGGCTGTTAAGTGCTACTTTTACACCATCAATACCTGCATAAAATAAATGTAAAAAGATCATCAACACTAGAACAGAGCTTGATACTGATGATTTCCACAAGTATTGGTGTTTCTAACTTTTGTTGCAGGATGCACCGAAATGCGTGCCAAACGGTACAATTGAGAGCAAGTAGTCCAATGGCTATTAAAGGACATCATCATAAACAACCTCAAATGCCAATTTGGACTACACCATTGCGCCGGGCTCGTCGAGATGATCGAAATGGACATATTATATGCCTACATCGGAGTTTGTATGAAGAAGATAGGAAAAGGACAAAATAGCTGACGTCAGCGGGACCCCACACTTCCCTTCCTCGTACCGCAGACGCAGAGACGCGCAGGCGATGCCACATGGCGGAGCTGGATTAGTCGCTGGGCAAAGCTGTGGCGCGTCGCAGCCGCGTACGCGCTACGCGGGATCCCGGGCAAGCCACGTGGCGGCTGGCCATGTGACGAGGCAACGTCCCCCGGATCCAAACCGTGGCAGCGCGCACGGGCCATCCGCTGGACACGCGTCGGCGCCGGGTGGATCTGCACCGCTGCAGTTGACCAGGCAACACGGGCGCGGGAGCTTGCGCGGGAAGGAACCCCGGGCCGGACACGTGCCGCGCGCGGAGGCAACGCGGGATGGCGGTGCCGCGGCTCCCGCGGCCGGCCCGCAGGTTCGCCCCGGTCCACCGCCGGTCCGCCCCGAATAACTCCTTTTTAGTGCCATTCAACGCCCAGTCAGCAAGAGAATCTCCGGTTCTGCCATGGAATATCCGGTTTTGGCCCGGTTCTCGACTGCCACATGTCAAGCACTCATTGGCCGCGCCCAGGAAGGCTGCACAAGATGGAGCACTTGGAGCACCAAAGCAAACCACCCCCTCCTCTATAAATAGGAGGGGAAGGGCTCCCATTTGACACACATTCCTTCTCCCTCTCCTCTTATTCTCTCTTGGAGAGGTGAGTTCTTACCTCTCCCATGAGTTTGTGTGTGATTAGAGTGCTAGGTGGCATAGGGTGAGGAGTGAGTTGATGTCCTCGTGGATGATTGTTCTTCAATTAGAGCAAAGTGAGTATTTTAGCATTTCTTGTTTAAACTATAGTGGACATCATGCATGATTGATTTGTTCCTGTGTTCTTAGCTCGTTCATAAGTTGTAGGCTTGTGTTCTTCGTGACACAAGACTTCGATCTTTTAGAGCTAGTCCAGTAGTTCATAAACCTGTTTGCATGCTCTGATCCTGTTTAGCTAAGTAAGTTTGTTGCATCTCGTTTGTTTGCGTCCATAGCTTTCTTTCTGCTCCGTAGCTCGATGACTAGTATGATTTGATTCCGTTCTCTCTCTAGTTCGTGGTTCCGTATTTATACGGGTTGCTATAGTGTTGTTAGCGGGTCGACAGACGTAACTGCACTATAGTAGTTATCTGGGGTACAGACGTGGTGTCTGGGCTCTAGTTATCCTACGAAGACCACATGCGTTTCGCGTAATGATAGAGGTAGGCCACAGTGGTGACAGCCTGTTGGACCCTTTGGAACCATCCGTGCTTGCGTACCGGATCAGACCCCGTTGCCAGTACATTGGCATCTCCCTAAAAAGTTAGGATGGGCTGGCACCCCACGGGGAGGACTAATAGCAGACAGATCCATCTTGAGAGTTAAACCCCTTAAGAAAGTGCTTCTCAACCCATATCTATCCCAGTTGGAGTTTGGTGTCATTGGACCATCTATACTAGAGTAGGAGATAGTGCACATCATTCCTTGGATTCGATACCCTTGGAATACTCTCCTTCCTTGGGGAAGTGCTACAGCGGTATTTCCGTGTGCTTGCGGTATACCTGGTTGCTCTTATATGCTCCTTCTAGGTGCGCAACTAATGGTGACGTTAAGAAGCGCCAACAAGCATTTCTGGCGCCAACAAGTATCCTACCCCTGTCAATAGAACAGGAGCATATCTTTTCCGGGTATTGTGGTGGTGGAGTGGTCTATATCACGGTGTTCGAAGGCTAGGGGGAGGCGTACACTGTGCCGTTCGTGGCGCAATGCTCCCTATGCCGCCCGTAGTACGACGCACACTGTGCCGTTCGTGGAACAGCAGACGAATCCACCCTCTGACACCAGATCGGCCTGGTTAGGGCGGACCGACGCGGAGGGGCCGGCACGTGGTGGTGCACGGGTTAACGTGCCCGGATATCACGGGGTATCATCGGGGCTCGTGTACCTGCAGTCTTCGTTGTGAAGTCTTGAACTGGTCGGAAGCGGAAAACTACTCGTGCGAGCAGGTAGTCTACGCCACGCCTTCCGGAGTAGCGTGCACTGTGTCGTTCGTGGCTCAGTACACCCTGTGCCGTTCGTGGTACAGTAGGCACTGTGCCGTTCGTGGCAGGGCGGACGGATCCATCCTCTGACACTGAATCAGTCTGGCCCGGGCGGGCCGTCACGGAGGAGCGAACGCGTGGCGGCGTGTGGGAGAATGCGCGCGGAGATCCCGGGATCTCAACAGGGGGCCCACGCCGCCTTTGCCTTCCATGCGAAGCCTGCGCCGGTCGGTGTCGGAAACTACTCGTGCGAGTGAGTAGTCGGGGAATGAGACGGAAACTACTCGTGCGAGCAAGTAGTCGAGGGCGGAGACGAGGACTTCTCGTGCAAACCGCCAAGCGGTGGAGAACTTGTCGAGTGGGCCGCCGCGTACTCGGAGGAAGAGGCGCCGGTGTGCTTGGGCCGTCTGGCCCCTGGCCCTTGACGGAAACTGGTCGTACGGACTTTCAGGTACTTGGAGGCTTAATACTCATTGTATTAGCCGCTGAGTATGCTGTGTGTCAGTCTGTATTGCGTTTTCCAGAGGTCGTGATAGACCCTGGTCAGGGGCCTCGTCAAGATGCAAGTTTAAGTGGTTATTTTAAGTTATTTTTAAAGTGTTACAAGTGGGCAATTTAGTTACAAGTTTAGGGGCTTATTTTAAATTATTTTATAAAAGCATAAGTGGGAAATTTTGATGAAGATTAGGGGTTAGTTTATTTTATTTTATTTAATAATAGAGGTGGGTAATTTATGTATCGATTTAGGGTGTTATTTTATACTAATTTTGTAGTGGCATAGGTGGCTAACTTTTTATATAAAATATAATAGCTCCAGATATTTGAGTTTATTAATTTACAGCCAGATGTTTTTTAGAGAATTTTTAGATTTGTCATTTTTTTTCTAGTGTACGTCCACCTATGATTTTTGGAAGGCTGTAAAAGGAGTACTCTCAATCAGTAATAGACCACTCGTGGAAATGTTTATGTAGTGATTGCGACTTCAATTTGATTGGATCAACAAGTACTCCCTCCTTTCTTAAATATATGATAATGTTGACTTTTTACTTCAACTTTAACCACTAATATATATTGAACAAATTAGTTAACTAAAGTAAAATATATATCATTATATATATTATCTTTTTTCTCTCGAATACGCGCGCAGCGTATCATTATATTAAGACGAAGAAGAAATTGGTACAATGTTCGGTTACATTATATCTATTATCCAATGTACTTTAGATTTAACTTGTTGGTTTACGATTTGCAAAAAAAGAATGGAAAGACGAATAGTCAAACAAACGAAAAAAGTGAATGATGTCATATATTTAAAAACAGAGGTGGTATTTTTTATCTTATCTTCGTGATAAGACGCATGCGGAGAGCCGAAGAAAAGATCTTGACAGGCTAATTAAATACAGATATTTAGGAGACGTATATCCACGGAATACATACACGCAAAACTGTTGATTTATTTCTCTCCTTTTTTCTCTTTATTTCTCTCTCGCATAATCGCATTGTTGGCGGCAATGCAAGACCTGTGAACAGTAGCAGGCTAGCAGCTAGGCGATCTATCAATGACCAGTCAGTGCCGTCGTTTCCCAGACGGAGAGAGAGAGCTAGCTGTTGCCGGAAACCACATCCTGCTGTGCTCTGAAAACGATTGATCCGAGCGAAGAAGCAGACGGTTTTCCGGTAACATCACGGGGTGCAAGCCCAAGCCAAGATCCACAAGAATACAAGGTGGATGGAGCCTTAGACCATCCACACTCGTCGTCTTTTATTTCCTCATTCAAAACAGAATATTCTGTCCTGGTCATCAGATTCTCTCCTTTATTTTCAGTTTTCCCGCACTCAACTTCCTTTATATTTCTACTCCATTCCAACTACCCACCAATGGAGCCCACGCGTCATCCTCCCCTCTTCATTTTTTTACTCCCACCAGGCCACCACCACCCCCACCATCTGTGTCTTCTCCCTCAGCTCTGCCGCCTCCTCCTCCCCTGCGCCCCACTCTCTCCTCTCTGCTCCGCCAGCCGCCGACTCCACCGGGCCTCCTCTCTGCTCCGCTAGCCACCGGTGCCGCTCTCTCTCCTCGGCGGCCCCTTCTCCCCACGCCTCCCTCCCGGATCGAGGGGGCCGGCGGCGGAGGTCTCACGCACCGAGCTCGGAGTCGCGAAGCAGAGGCGGAGGTCCCTCCGCCCCGTCCATCCCCTTCCTCCGCCGACGCGCCACCCCATCCATCCCCTCCCTCCCCTCAATCCTCGCGCGCGCGGCAGGGAGCCTGACCTCCGGATGGCACTCCCCGGCGGAGATCCCGGCGTCGGGCGCCGCTCGTCCTGCCAGTGCGGCGGTGGAAGGCGCAGGGGTGGCTGCGGCGAGCCCCACCACGCGGCGCCGCCGGCCGTCTCCTCTCCCGTCGAGCGGGGCGCGACGCGGAGGAGCAGGGCCACGGCGCGCTGCAGCGGCTCGCCCCGAGCTCCTGGCGACGGAGCTCACGAGGAAGCGCGCGGCGGCGGACGGACGGGCATGCGCGACGCGTTGGTGGTGGCTCGGGCGACCTCCCCGCGGCTGGTGTGCACGCCGCGCGACGTGGAGCTCCTGCGGTGGGTGGCGGTGAGGATCTGTCGTTCTCGTGGCCAGCTCCCTCCCGCTCCCGGCCGGCGGCGGCGGCACTTGGCGTGGGGTTCGTCCGCGAGGCTCGGCGGCGCTAGGCGCAGGATCCGTCTCCGTGGGACTCGGCGGCGCTCGTCGTGCTCGCCGGACGGGCGCTCCTGCGGGGGGACTACGGGGATGGCGCGGTGGTTGGGGGCTCGCGGGAGGAGAACGGGGCGTTGGGCTCCCGTGGGGTCTCCAGTTTCCCGTAGCACGCTAGTATTGAAGGAGACGGGAGGATGCACTTTTTCCCCGTGGGTTAACCAGTACGCCGCTGCAGGGTGTTTCCCTTTATTTTCCTCCTCCAGGAACCGGATGAAGGAGCCGGTGCGGGTGGTCTTATACGTGTAGCCAATGATCTTGTTCGGTTGACGAGTGGTCGGTAATTGGTGCTGATTTATTTAAGAGAAAAAATACAGTTGATTGATAGATGCTGAGTGAGTGATACTGATTTATTGTATTGTGAAAGAATAATACTGCTAACTGTTACTTGATTTATAAATCAGACAAACAAGACAATTATTGGCCGCCCCGTTGATGAGCTAGGTCGTCACCATCAGTACGGACGGTGGTACCAGACGTACGGTTCACGAGAGGAGCGAGGCCACGAAATATCTTGCTGCCTTGGCACCGCACAACACACCATGGGCTAGCTAGGTCGCTAGGATCTGTGTTCTTCAACCATCATCGACCCTTCACGCGCACGCGATGCATGATGTGTCACCCGTACGCACTGAAATTAAAGGCCGGAGAAGAACAGCAAGCAAGAAGCTCTAGCTCACGTCCGATCCATGGCGGACGACGGTCGCTGTTCCGACGATGTCAGCCGGGCACCGACCGGCCGGGCCGTTCACGACGGCGACGTGCGTCGACAGATATTTCAACTTTCAAACGCGAAACACCCATGGATCGTATCATCGCAGCTGGGGCGCGGTTATTAATTAGCAGTTAGCACGTCCGGTCGATGGATGGGTTGGATGTATCAGCACTCAGCAGTCCCGTTAGCAAGCGTCGCCGGCGGCCCGGCCGATCCATCGTCGTTTTCTTGCACGTTGACGGGAGCAATGGCCACTAGTACAAAACGAACCTTCGGTACCACCTAGTCCGGTTGAAATTTGAAGCAGGGACTAAAGAATTTTTCTCAACATGGTCTCGAACGACTGCGGATGCCCCCCACCCAACTCCACGTTCAAGACACTACGGTGAGAGAAGGACTTTAGTCTCGGGTGGTGTTTTTACCCGAGACTAAAGGCACACCTTTTGGTCTCGGGTGAAACAACCACCTGAGAAAAAAAAGTCACCCCACCGCGCCGGCTCTCTCTCTCCCTTATCTCTTCTTATATTATCTTCTCAATCTCCTCCACCTCCACTGCAACCACACCGCAACCACTCTTTCTCCTTCCTCATCTCTTCTCTCTTCTCCCCTTGTAGGTGACCAGATTGGGTGCGGCGGTGCAGGGCGTGGCGGCCTCCTCGCGCGGCGAGACCCTGCGGCCTTCCGCGCGGCGGCGTGGCGCGGCGGCCCGACAAGGCACGAGGCGAGGCGCGCCGGCACAGCGCAAGGGCGTGCAGCCCTCCGGCCAGCGGGAGCAGGGTGCGGGGGCCAGGCTCGCCGCAGGAGGCACGCGGCCGGCGAGGCGTATGGGCGCGGCCCTCCGACCGGCAGAGGGAGGCCGGTGCGCAGCGGGGCAAGGCCGACGGGGGCGGGGCAATTTTGTTTTTTTATCTTTATTTCTTTGCAAAATTTCTTTGCAAAATGGTGAATCTGAAGGTTTTTGTCTGTGATTTATACTGTGAATCCAATACCCATTGCAAATTATAGTTTTGGGAGATGAAATTGTATGAGCTCGAGATGAATAAATTGTGTGATTCTTGGAGATTCTTGTGCAAATTGAGTTGTGAAAAACTTGGTGATTCTTGGGCAAATTGAGCTCGAGGAGGTGCAGCTGCAAGGGATGGCGGAGGTGTGGCAGTGCGGGGGGAGGTACAAATAAAAGAAAAGATAGGGGACCATTTAAACTCTGTTAGTATAACCAACTGGACTAAAGGGGGTGCGCTGTGGGCCGCGGCTCGGTACCCTTTAGTCCAGGTTCATTCACACGCAACTAAAGGGGGTGGGGGTCTTTTGTCTCTCATCATTCCCGGTTGGACTGGAGAGACCTAAAGTCTCTCCCAACCGGGACTACTGCCCCCTTCTCCACCAGTGGGCCGCAATGCCGTACATCTCGAGTGGAGATCAATGGATATGAATTATGATGCACCACGTCTCGATCAAGGTGGGGGAGAACGTAGTGGGATGGGGTGGGGTTTGGGGGTACATCACCGTCGGTGATAGAAAACAAATTTATTATCTCCAAAGGTCCACTAGCGGCTCTTTCATTCTTCTTCTCCTTCCTCCAACCCCACGCTACCAGCTGCGGCCTCCTTCATTTGTCCTCCTTCACGCTCCCAACCTTTCGTCTCCAGCAGCTCTCTGTTCTTCTGCCCCTACACCGCAAGCCTTCTCCAACTCCGGTAGCTACCGCCGCTAGATCGATCTGCTGCCGTCAGCCACCACTCCCCATGGGTCTCCTCTCACTCGCCCTGCTCGCCCACCTGCACCATCATTGGCAGTCGCCCGCCTGATCGCCACAGCCTGGTCATCGACGCCACCTGACCCAGCTCTGCCTGGAAGCTCGTCATGATGCCCCACTTTCTCTGTCGCCCACCAAATGTCCGTTCTCCTCCATGATAGGCGGCATCACTTGCCGCTTTGCCGTCCCATCCACAACCTGTCGCCGTCACTAGTCTGCCGCCCCCCAAGGCCCTCCCGCTACCAGCAGGAGGTGACTGGAAGCTTCGCCGACAACTCAAAAAACAAAACTCGGCCGGTGGGGGCTGGCATGATCTAGAAAAGTCACGGAAGCTACCCCCTCATACATGTGGATGCTGCCCCCATGATTCGGGCCTTGACTCGTGCTTTGAGGCTCAACCCTCGACCAACCCCTTACACAAGAGCCCGCCCACCATAGGTCGGTTCACCCATGCCGACCAAGAGAACCAGCGAGTGACTTATTTTAAACCCCCCAACCTGAAATTCATTTCCAAGGGGAGTCGAACCCAGGACCTGAGGAGTGCTACTGAGGCCACCTAACCAATCCGGCTAAGCACCCTTTCGGTCCCCCCGACAACTCGAACTCTAACATCGATGGTGAAGCAAGGGAGCAGCGCAACAAGAAGTGGAAGTATGATGGAAGGGGGCCGGAGGCGCAGCAAGAGGAAGTGGTGGCAAGAGGAAGTGGTGGCGGCACAACAAGATTTGATGACATGTGGGTCCGCTCTCAGTGTGATAGATGGGAATCTATCACTGAAGCGACATATAGTCGCAAGCAGAACATAGTGGTGCAAGTTATCTGACTAGCTCCTTTGTATGCAAATTAAAAGTTTCATCTCACATGAGCAACTCTTGTATACTACGGCAGTAGAGAACAAATCAGCTGCAAACAAAAACAGGAGTATTAACAATACTCCCTCCTTCCAAGTTTATAAGACATAGTAAAACGTGGCACAATATATTCTATGTAACACTTTGACCATTCATTTATTATATATTCTATGGTTACAAATTTATAATCATGATAAAGTATATTTAATTACGGATCCAACCATATAAAGTTCACATCATAAAAAGTAAAAAATTAATAATCAAATTAGTTATCAAAGATTGCAAACTTTAAATCTTGATATGTGTGCACGTCTTATAAATTTGGAAGGAAGGAGTATGAAGGAAGATTATTTAACTCTTCACACTGCACCATTTGACATGGCTACATGAGCTAAGCTTGAAAGCCTTAAATTCTTGTCCTCTTTTCGTGCTATCTAGTCATGGGCTGCCATCACTGTTCCACGCCCACCACATGATCAGCACCATGGAAAATATCTTGATATATATGGTTCAATACGGGCGATACGATCCCCCAGGACGACGTACTGGCGTACCATGTATGTACGTGCTCCTCGCTCTTGGACCATCTTTGATCGATGGTTCACATATATTGCGCGCCACACAAATCTTCCTCCGCATCGCCGTCCATGGCAGACGCCGGACGTACGGACGGGCGCCCATTGCGATGATGCCTGCAGGCCGGCCCGGCAGCAGTTACCGTGCACGGTGCACAAAGACGACACATCGAGAAATTATGTATTACTCCTTCCATTTCATTATATATAGTGTCGTACATAAATCAACATTCAAATTTTGACCTCTCGTCTCCCTCACCCTAGCTCCTCTCGGGCCCCTCCCTTCCTCCCTGCCGGCGAGAAGGGCAGGGAGCCCCCAGTAGATAGGTCTGGTGCCTCTGTTTTCTTTTCCTTTAAGGTTTTTTCTGTTTAGTTGCCTCTATGTCTATCGTTTGGGATGGAAATATGAAAATGGAATCCGAATTATCCGATATCCGTATCCGGTAAAACGTAAATATGGATATCCGTATTCGAATTCAAATGTGGTAGTAAAGTGGATACATCCGAATTCGTTTTTGTCCTTTTTTTCTCTATCCGATTCCATGTGTATTCGGCAATGTCCGATACTATCCGTATACGACTATATAAAACTGTAACTTTTCTCTATAACTATTGGCAAATTAGGATCAATAGAATATTAATAATGATAGTGTATAATTGAAAAACATTATATCAATAACTAATGATTATGGCATTAATCTTAATATTAAAAATATTGCATCTATAAAACAATTTAAAAGTTATATTTAAATTTAATGACCAATATCATTAATTTTAATGATAAAAATACATTAATATAAAGTTTAATTTTAATTACCTTAGTTTATTTATGTATTGATAAAAATATTTTTCATGTATTTTTTATTATTTGTTTGATAAATGTATATATATTAAAAATATGTATTTATTAATAGTTTTATTTATTATATGATTAATTATTAAAATAAATATGGATGAATGTGATTATTCTTAATAAGCGGTCTCTCTTATGTACTAATACGTTAGTCTTTACATATTTGTAATTGTGCATTATCAATAAACAAAATTGATAAATATTGTCTTCTGAATCATGTAAATATCCGATTCGTTTCCGAATTCGAGACATCCGTTTTGTATTCGTATTCGAGAACATTCGAATCCGTATTCGAATTCGAGGAAAAATATAGTAAAAAGTGCTATCCGAATCCGATTCCATGCGAATCCGATCCGTTTCCATCCCTATCTATCGCCCTGTGTGGTACGAGCTATCTGGCCTCCGCCGCCGCCGTCGTCGTCGCTGCCCACCGTGGCCTCCTCGCCGTCGTCCTCATCGCAGATCAGGTTAGTACGAATAAAATAAATTCATCACCTCCCACAGTTCCACCTCCGTTTCTTTCCGCCCTTCGCTGCTGGAGGCACCTCGCCTCTCTGCTTCCGTTGCTGGCTTGGTTGACGGTTGTTCCGAGTTCTCCGCTTCCTCCGCTTGATGAAATCTTGAACTTGTTGAACGCATCCACCTACTGTTGCCAGTCCCGCTTTTGCCATCTGATGGGATCTGGGGTCGATTTGGGGGCTTTGCCCTTTGAATCGATTTCTGGGAGCGCTTTGGATTCGTTTCTTGGAGCTAATTTTCTCATTTGCCCCTGTTGCGGTACTCAGTTGGTTGTTCTGATGATGCTATCGTTGAACGCTTCTGTGAACTGCAACAACAACCTTCACCTCCCTTTCAGCTCCTTGCTCGTTTCTTTCTGCTCCCTCTACGATGCACATATGGTTGTTCTGATTTCTCTGCCCTCTCTTGTGAGGTTGATTTTGTTGAACGCTTTGGTGCATTACTCCCCTGTTCCTTATCAGTCGCCCGCTCTCCACCTTGTTCAGCAGTCCTTTGTCCTGTGGATCTATCTCCCTTTGCAGCTTGCATATTGGAGTTGGTTGGTTTCCCGTGCCTTCACTTGGGATTCTGGTCTCTGCATCTTCTACCTCCGGGGAAGTACTCAACATCTCTCGTTAGCTGGTGCAAGCTGTTCCTGGCAAGCCCGCCCATGTTTCAGCCGACGCTTGTTTGCGCGGCCCTTCCGCCATGGTGTATGCCTCATCTCCGATGCCTCTGCGCCTCCTCACCGGCGGGATGATCTCCAGCATCTTCTCTGTTGTAGCTGTTGGTGGATCCTGTTGCAGGACCTAGTTGTAATTAAGATCTTCTTAGAGATCTTCTTTGTAACTCGTCTGCTGAATTAATATATTTTGTGCTGTTGTTAAAAAAACATTCAAATTTTGAAACGTTATAACTTACTAATAGTCTTGTATAATAAATTTTTTGTCTTACAAAAATAATATTATTGAATTTGTGTTAAAAAAATATTTTGATATGATTATAATTTTGTTGTTATAAGAATTATTCTTAAGATATTAAGAGTCAAATATTAGTATTGATGCCCGTGTCACTTTAATCGTGTCTTATATCGTGAAACGGAGGCAGTATTGCAAGTGCGAATAGATTCATGAGAGTTTTACCTGTATGCCATTATAAAAGTTATCCGTGACCTGTGTGCCATCGAAAGTTCAATTCGCACCTGTATGCCACTGACTCGAACTTTTGAGACCCTCATGCCATTCCGTCCAATTTCGCTGGTAACGGTGTTAACTGAACAGATGAAATGACAATTTTACCCCTCCACCCAACATGGCTCTATTCACTGCTAATTTTTGTTGTCCAACGCTAATTTTTTAATGAGAGTTTTACCTGTATGCCATTATAAAAGTTATCCGTGACCTGTGTGTCATCGAAAGTTCAATTCGCACATGTATGCCACTGACTCGAACTTTTGAGACCCTCATGCCATTCCGTCCAATTTCGCTGGTAACGGTGTTAACTGAACAGATGAAATGACAATTTTACCCCTCCACCCAACATGGCTCTATTCACTGCTAATTTTTGTTGTCCAACGCTAATTTTTTAATATAACAGCAACAAACTTGTTCACTGCTAATTTTTGTTGTCCAACACTAATTTTTTAATATAATAGCAATAAACTCATTGGTTCAAATATGTTGAAATTTGTTCATCTCACAAACTTTTTAACTATGACAACAACAGAACCACTGAATTTTAAATTGATCCACAATAACCAACATAACAGATGCATCATTTTAGAGATTGATTTATCACATAAATAATAGACATAGTTGCATTGATCACACAATAACCAACATAACAGATGCAATAGATTGTCATTACATCACACACCAACATAGCTAGTTCAGAGGTGCTAGTTTTCATTACATAGGAACAGATAGGAATACCACACTTGTTTTTCAAGTATTACACCACCAAAAGAACATTGATGCAGGCACACATCACTACAAATTCAAGGTTTTCTTGCTTCTGGTATTGGCAGAAGGGCTGCCTAGGCTAGTAGTGCTGGCTGCTGCAACTTGAAGCTTCTTTGGTGTAAGCTTCTTCTTCACCGCCATCTTCTTCCTTGGTGAAGCCCGAGGCAACATAGTCTGCAATGGCAGCAACACATCCAGTGGCTCTGTTTGCACTGGTCCAGTAGCTGTAGTAGCCGAATCTTCATGAAAAGGGGCTTGTGGCAAAACTTGGATTGCAACAGGATCATTGGAACCAGTTCCAGATCTGTACAGTAATGTTATTTGAGCAAATCATCTTAGTTCTCATCAAAATAAAATAAAATAAGAGCAAATAGATGTGGACAGCAACATACTAACTTTATAATAAATTCATGGAAACTTGGACACCAACATAATGTAAAGAAAGGAAGTGATAATTGACAACTAATTCCATTGGACAACAACATACTAAGTTCACACTAAGTTCATGGACTTGGACAGCAACACAATGTAAAGAATAGAAGTGATAATTGACAACTAATACCATTTTTTATTTTTGAATCAGAAAGAACAAATTGACAAGTACTTACCTGTTAGATGTACTAACATGAGTACTACTTGATGTAGTGGTAGTTGACCCCTTCCTTTTCTTGGCAGTTGAAGTAGAAGATGAGTTTCCCTTCTTTCTCTTGGCAGTTGTAGTGGTAGCATTGTCCACCTTTTCATTATAAGGGAATCTCATCTGGGATGAAATAGCATTGTCCACTGGTATAATGCTAGTCTCAGTGTTACAGCTGGCTGCTTTCTTTTGCTTTTTCTTTGGAGGACCCCTGCATCCAATGAAAATAGGTAATTTAAATAAGGTAATGAACCTGTAATGTAAATGAATGCAATTAATTTTACCTTTCAGCCTCATATGCAGCTATATCTTCTGGATTTCCAAACTTACAGGTGTACCAATGATGTCCTAACTTTTTACAAATGGGGCACTCATGCTTCTTTCCCCCTTTCTTGCCACTGCCTCCCTCAGCAGCTGATTTCATCCTATTCTTTCTTCTACCTACAGTAGACTTAAGCAATGGAGGATGCATGAATTCTGCAGGAGTTGCTTTGGGCCACATGGTCTTGTCAGGAATACTAGGGATGGAACCTTCATATGCAGCTTTGAATTTGTTGACAGAGAAGTACTCATCCACATGGTCTTCCAATTTTGCACCAGGAATAGAAGTGATGTATGCAATTGCATGTTTACAAGGGATTCCTGACCCTTGCCAAACCCTGTAGGTACAGGTGCGGTCAGGTAAACTAACCACAAACCTGAAGCCTGTACCCCCCTTAGCACAAACTTCTGCTATGCCTTCAGGAGAGCATGTGATCACTTCAATGTCAAGATTGTAACTATTTTCCCTTAACTTCTGCATAATATGAGGCAGAATTTTACCTTCAAACTTCATTGCTACCTTCTTCCTGTGATTCCACTTGATTAAGAGCTTCTGCCTTATGGTGTCCATCAAGTCCTCCACGTGCTTTCCTTTCTCACCCTTTATCCAATTGTTAAATGACTCAGCCAAATTATTAGTCACATAATCCACCTTTGATAGTGTGCTGAATTGGCTCCTAGTCCAAAGCTTCTTATGTGTTTTTTGCAGATATTTCATTGCCTCTGGTTTGGCTTCAACCATTGCTTGATAATGCTTCTCAAATATGTATGGGCTCCATGAGTATGAAGAAGCCCACAAGTGCTCTTCAAAAATCTTTCCGCTGAATTGCTTCTTGAAATTTTGTACAAGGTGCCACATGCACTCTCTATGTTCAGCATATGGAAAAATTGTGCTGACCCCATGCATCACTGGCTGCCACAATCTGTGCTGAATGTCAGACCTTCTGGGGTGCCTATTGCTTCCTTCAATCTCTCCATGAACCACTCCTAATTCTCATTTGTTTCTGAATCAATTACACCTACAGCCACTGGATACATCCAATTGTGTCCATCTACTGCACAAACAACACACAACTGTCCCCTGAACCTGCCAGTTAAAAATGTACTGTCCACAGCAAGATAGGGTCTGCAGCCTCTAAGGAAACCATCAACACATGCTTTCAATGCAAAGAATAACCTATTAAACCTCTTCTTTTTCTTCACGGTGTGGTGATTAATGACAACAAATGATCCAGGACTAGTTTCCTCTATCTAGGCCTTAAATCTGTACAAGTTATCAAAACTTTTGTCTCAAGGCCCATAAATTTGATACATGGCAAGATTTTTACCTTTGTACACTCTCCTGTATGGCACCAAAATTTTATGTGCATCCTTCAATCTCCTTTGCAGTTCTATATCACGCAGGGTACCATTTTCCTTAAGCCAGTCAATCACCTTCTCGCACACCCAAAACTGCGTTACCCCAACAAAAATTTCCCTCCTCCTAGTGCTAAAACAAGTATGAGGGTTATGAGGGGCTGGGTTCTTCACCACCTGCAAAACAGCCAAAAAAATACACTTAATACAAGACAAACACATTTCACAATGCATAGAAAGTAAACTGAACTGTATTAACAGATTACCTTAACTTTGCCATCCTCCTTATTAGTAGCAGCATGAATTCTCCATTCGCAGCCCTCACTCTTGAATGTGCAGTTTACTCTATGCCTCCCCCTGTCACTCTTTTCAATATCATAGTTGAACTCATATTTAACAGCATGAGAAGCTAATGCAATCTTAAAAGCATCCATATTTGCATACACAGTCCCTTCTGTCATAGGAGGGTCATTCTTGTCATGCTCAGCATCAGGCATTTGTTGTTCAGGCTGCCTATCTTCAACAATGTCATCTAAGTTCTCTACTTCAGTGTCTTCATCAGACATGGATTCATCATCAGACATATATTCCTCATCAACAGCTTCCTCATCAACACTAGGAGGAGGTACTGGATGTTGGGGACCAAGGTCAATATACAAACCTTCCTCATCAATATCCGCAAACTCATTCATTGGATTTGGGTTAGGTATTCTGGCTCATCAGGTTCAGTTTGTGTGGCATGGCTTGGTTCTGCTAAGTTTGGGTTAGTTTGTGTGGCATGGCTTGGTTCTACTAAATTTGGACAAGCAACTGATGGTGTCATTGGGGGTTCAACAGAAGGGGCAATTATACTTAAATCCCAATCAGGAATATCAGGAAGCTCAACACTTGGGCTATGATAAGCAAGAGTTAAAAAACAACACTTGGAAGCCTTATGTTTTGCAAACATTTGAACCAAATCATAGTCATTTAAAACCTCGATATTCACTTTGCTATCCATGCAGAAATAAAAGAGTCGGATGGTGTCACCGTAAGCACTAGGATACTTGTCAACAACACCATCAATTAGGTCTCTGAAGTTAGTGACATCCGCGTCCACGACTTTGTCCAACGCAAACCACCCACCATCACGACAATTGGGGGAAACAAACCGTATTTCTAAGTTGAAGGTAGACTCTGCGTCCATCCTACAGATGAACAAGGAGCACAACCACAAGAAACTAAGCACCACCAATACATCAATTTCAATTTCACAGGCCTAAAACCAAGCAATGTACAAGAGGCAACTGAGTACCTGTCTGTTATGCCGCCCTCGCGCTCGCCCAGTCCGACAGACAACCCTCGCGCTCCCCCTCACCGGCAGAGGAGGAAGACCGAGCAGACGATGAAGACGCCTCCTACCCCATGCACCGCCGCTGTGTAGGCCGCCGCCGCCGGCTGCTTGGCCTCTCGCGCGCGCAGCCCGCTGGGCAGCCGCGCGCCCCTGCTTCGCCGCCCGCCGCGTGCCCCCCACTACTTCGCCACGCGCCGCCGCACTGCTTCGCCGCCCGTCGCGCGTGCCCCTGCTTTCCCGCGCGCCGCCGCCCCCTGCTTTGCCTTGCACTGCTTCGCCGCGCGCCGCCTGCTTCGCCGCCCGTCGCGCGCGCCCCCTGCTTTGCCTTTGCCGCGCGCCGCCGCCTCTAGTCTAGGGTTAGCCGGTTAGGTCTCCGGTCTCAGCAGGATGAATCGGGCCAGAGAGAAGAGAACAGCCGCAGCCAGTTTTCCATAACAGGAGTGAGGGCAAAACGGACAATTCCCATGCCCGGTCCCACGTGTCAGGGCACACTAACGATGGAAACCTAACAGATCGTGGACGGAATGGCATGAGGGTCTCAAAAGTTCGAGTCAGTGGCATACAGGTGCGAATTGAACTTTCGATGGCACACAGGTCACGAGTAACTTTTATAATGGTATACAGGTAAAACTCTCTAGATTCATTAGCACGCCGCCCGGGCTCTCGTTTTTGCCTTTGCAGGAGGGCTGGGTAAGTTGGCCGCGGGCCCGCGGCCCAGTCAAGCAAGCAGCAAGTCCTTGCGTGGTGGAATCGGCCCACTAAACAGAAGTATCACAGACGCGCATGAACATTTTATTTTGTCTGAGAGATGCTGCCACACACGTCAAGGGCACGGAATTGACTTCTAGCTAGCTTCTGATCAAGAGAGCTTGAACAAATCGGCAACAACACAAAGTGAGATCACAACGCTAACAACATTCAAGTCACTGACGATTTTTTCGCCCTTATTCGTCATTGACTTCTTGATGAGCAATGGCGTGCCATTCTTTCTCCTAGCACGAAGCATGAACATTCTTTATCTTGACACATGTTGCTGCCACATGTGAAGGTGCATCGATAACTGCCGATTTTGAATTAAGAGAGTATGAACAAGCAAATTGCCAACAACTTACACATCCATCATAGTAAGATATGTAGGCATTACAGAGATGCTATATTACTAACAATGTTTTAATTTCAACATGCTGCAGGTTATCATAAGCAATAGAAATAATTAACAAAATGTGTTCAAATCCAACGGCCTATCTCATCGCACTTGCTTGGTGTCGATGTTTGTTTTGATGAGCCGAATTGTTATACTTCCATGCAGGGTTACTACATAGACAATTTTGTTCCTTGAGATCTGTTACTGATACAGGTGGAATACTTTACCTGTGAGGTTGAGTCAGTTCGATGCCGGGAGCACTACGTAGTTGACCTCCATCACCGATACGTTGCACTCCATGCTGTTACTGTGGACACAATATGTTTGTTTAATTTGTTTTCCTCCAACGTCCCACATTAACACTATAGTATGATGGCACAATCACATGGCAGACTCTCCCGCTAGGGAGAGTCTTCATGCTTTGTATTCAAATAATTTACACTTCTCAGGTGGGATTTTTTTTAAAATTTTAACCTTTTTGTAAAATTTTTTATATTAAAACCCGTGGCAAAATTTTTTTGCACCAGGTGACCCTTTGGTCGCGCCTAGGGACGTGGCGCGGCTGGTAGCCTCTGCCGCGCCACATGCGGTGGCGCGGCAGAGGTGCCACGCTAGCCCAGCGGGGGGCCAGTGGGTCAACCACGCGGTGACGTGGCCTAGGCGTTGCCGCGCCACGCCGCCTGGCCAGGCTTCCCTTTCTTCCTCCTCAGGCCCGACCTGCACCTCCACCAGAGCGCCGCCGCCGGCCGCCGCCCCCCCCCCCCCGATTCCACCCCCAAATCTGTCGATTTGGGGTGGGAAAAGTGGGGGAAATCGATCTCCGCAACTTTGGGAAGGTATTGCACCACTTTCCTCTCTCGTTTACCGTTTGATTTTGGAGATCGGAGTTGATTTAGGTGACCTAGGGTTAGGTATTGATTATTCAAATTTAGACCCATTGCAATTTAGTTTAGTGTAAATGATGATTAGTTCATACGTAGTAGTATCTCTGCCCGTGTTATTGACGTGTAGAACATGTTGCATGTTTCGATTTAGTGTTGTTTGTGGTGTAAATATATAATGTACATGATGATATGTGAAGGTACATGGTTGCATGTTTATTAGTGGGAAAACACAATAATTTTGACAAATAATATAGTGTGCTTGGATTGTTTGTTAGGTGTGTTTGTTATTGACACTAACATTTAGGAGTTTTTCACACTCACCCTAGTTATTCACACTCACCCTAAACCGTTAGGAGTTTTTTTATTCACACTCACCCTAGTGCGACACACACTAGTGTTTGTTATTGACAATCACATTTAGGAGTATTTGTTATTGACACTCACATTTAGGAGTGTTTGTTAGGCATTTTTATTTATAAAAAGTGTAGTTCAATTATATGTAGTTATGAGACATCAGGTTCATGAAGTTGTTTAAATTTTGTAGATGGATTGTTTAGTTCGCATGTTTCATGGGGGCATAGTTAAAGAAAATGGAGAGTTTGAGAATATGATAGAGGTAGTGGAAATATTTGATGGTCCGCCAACCTTTAAGGATTTAGTTGATTGTGCAATAGTGAAGTATGGAGTTGGATTGCATGAGGTGACATTTAGAGGTCGTTTTGATTGTGGGAAGGCTAGAGCTCATTATGTTTTCATGAGCTTGTCTAGCGAAGGAGATTGGAATCGATATAAGAAGGTAGTTGACCAAGCTAATGTGTCATGTATGGAGGTTGTGTTACATATTACTTATGGACCTAGTGGTAATGTTAATATGAATGAGGAAGTCCCATTGGAGGTTCATAATGGCACACAAGAGTCTACAATTGTAGAGGACGACTTTGGTTCCGGGGAACCTCGTTAGGAGCTTGGGATGTTGAATGATGATTTCCCGAACGATTCTTTCGAGCGGGAAGAAGAAACCATGGACGAGGATGATTTATCTGTCAGCTCTGAAGAAGGTGAGTCTGAAGATGAGTCTGATGAGGAGGATGTGGAAGTGCAAATAGATGCCAATGCAGCAGCGGTTGAAGCACTCCTTGGTTTGCGTGTCGTTGACGTGGATAGTGTTGAACATGAGGATGTTCGAGGGTCACATAGAACCGTGCCAAGAGAAGTGCACATAAGTAGGTCACCGGTTCACACTAGAATGGGTGACAGTGGGTAAGAAGTACCTAGGCCGCCTTTGAACACTAGAATGAGTGATAGTGATCAACACAACCTAGCTCAATATGATGTTGTGATCCCTTCTGCTCGCAATGATAGAGACTTAAGCAGAATTGATAGAGCCATTTGTGACTCTACTATGTTGTTCATGGAAGGATTACCGTTTACTATGCAGCCTGTGATATGCAAGGGAATGACGTTTGACTCACTTGAGGAGCTGAAGTTTTTCTTAGCTGACTACGTAGTGAAGCATTATAGGCCTTTCACTGTTGTTCATTCGGATAGGAATCTTAGGTATGAAGTCATGTGCAAGCAAGGGTGCATGTGGCGTGTATGGTCACGCCTGCAAAGAGGGAGAGGGAAATGGAAGATTACATCTGTTTCGGAACCTCACACATGCCGTTCGAGTCAGGTGAAAGGAGTTCATGCACAACTGACAGCTACGTACATTGGAAGGCGTATCTTAAGCCTTGTTCGTGCTGACAGTGATGTGACGGCCACCAATCTCATCAAAACCATATTGCTTTTCTCAGGATATCGTGTTAAGTATTCTAAGGCATGACGGGCTAAGCAACATGCTATTGCTCTGCTTTGGGGTGACTGGAAAGAGTCATATGCACAAATTCCTAGGGTCTTGAGGGCCATGAGCCACTACAATCCAGGGGTGAAATGCTTCCCTTACATGTCTGGGTTGCGTGTTCGTGACGGTTGTGTTTTCAAACCCGTCCTACTACAGGTTTTTTGGTGCTTTCCACAATGTGAAATGGCTTTCCAACACTGTCGTCCGGTGATACTTGTAGACGGAACCTTCTTGACCGGCAAGTACAGAGGTACACTCATGATGGCAGTTGCTGTAGATCCTGAACAACAGCTTGTGCATTTAGCTTTTGCCTTGGCCGAGAGTGAGAACGACGACAGTTGGTCATGGTTCATGAGGCTCGTTCGCATTAACATACTTGGTCGAACGCGACAGGTATGTATGATCTCAGATCGGCACCATGGCCTAATAAAATGTGCGAGCGAGCACATGGATGGTGATCCACCACTTGTTCATAGGTGGTGCATGAGGCACTTTGCCGCCAACATGTGGCGTCGACAAAGGAACAAGGAGGTAATAGGAAAGTTGAAGTTACTATGCTCAGTACATACTGAGGACAAATTTGACGAACTATACAAAGACTTAGAGAAGGACTTAAATGAGGCTGCTAAAGACTGGTTGGAGTTTGAAATGTAGGATAAGGACAAATGGGCCCAAGCGTATGATGAGGGAGGTATGCGTTGGGGTATCATGACAACAAACTATGCTGAAAGTGTGAACAACGTATTTAAGGGGATCCAAAGTAGACCCATATCTGGCATTATTGAATACTCTTTTGAAAAATGCAACACATATTTTGTGGAAAGATGGCGGAAGGCACGTGATCAGTTGGATAACGGGTTTAAAATAGGATCCTTTGCAAATGACAAGCTGTATGATGTTGGTTTAAGATCCGTGAACCAAGAAGCTGAAGCATATGGGCCAGATAGAATGCTTTATTCTATTAGAGGTTCCGCAACTACTAATGTCAGAGGGGAGAGTCATGGGGGTCGACACTATAGAGTGGACCTTTGGCACGGTGCTTGCAGCTGTAACGGTCCTCAATTGTTGCATCTTCCTTGTTCGCACTTGATGACAGCATGCATGGCTAGAGGTCTAGACTATCGAAATCCCATGTTCTTGTCTCCTTTGTTCTCTAGAGAACACACTATTAAGATTTGGGAATCGAGCTTTGAGCCCTACCTTGATCCGTCTCAATGGCCCGAATATGATGGCCCTGAGTACGTGCCACTGCCATCTTTGAAGAAAAAGAAAAAAGGTAGGAGGCAAAAGAAGCGTTTGAAAGGAGACATGGACGAGTGTCAAGGAAGGCTTGCCGCTGATTATGACTTCAGCGATTTTGAAGTTGATGGGGACAAGACAACCTATCTTTGCTCGAAATGTCACAAGTCAGTTAAACAGTGTAAGTGCCAGAAAAAAATCAAAGGGGAATAAATCAACAAGGACAAATAGAAGCAAGGGTGCTTCGAACTCGAGGGTAGCTGTCGAGGTAGTATGTTTGTAGCAAATAAATTATAAAATTATGCATGTTATATTCTTATACACTGTCCTCTGCTGATATTGCTTTTTTACTTATCTTCATATTTTGGAACATTGTTACTAACTACATTTCAATTCTTTTTTCAGGATGGCGCACCCAGTGTGCCCGCTCCTTGAGGCTGCCTACGATAGCAGCCATCGTGCACACCTTATTGCCGACCTCCACGAGGTATTTACATAACTTGGTCAATTCCTTGCATTGGTCATTTTTTTTCATTACACAACGTTGATGTTGGTAATTTTATTTTTTTCAGGACTTGAGGCCGTTGAGGGTGCGAGAGCATTGTCCACTTCCTTGGGACGAGCGATACACCCCGTACTTGGCTAGAGCGGGGTTCTTGGACATTGCTCTTGTGGTGGTTCGCGGACTTCCTATGATGGACGGGCCACTGTTGTCAGCTTTGGTTGATCGATGGCGTCCGGAGACTCACTCTTTCCACCTACCTAGCGGGGAGATTACGGTCACCATGCAGGATGTGGGTATGATCCTGGGTCTTCCACTCGAGGGGCTGCCAGTGAGTGGGATCATTGAGAGTGCTGGTTGGCGTGACATGGTGGGGTTACACATTGGGGTGAGGCCACCAGATGCTGATGAGGGGGATGCGTCGAAGAAGACCTCCGGTGTGAACACAGTGTGGTTGAGGGACCACTTCACCGTATGCCCCCTGGAGCTGCACCTGCTGTTGTGGAGAGGCACACTCATGTTTGGCTGTGGCACTTTGTGGCCACGTTCTTGCTACCTGATGCAGCCGGAAACACGGTGTCTTGGATGGTTCTGCCACTTTTGGGTCAGGAATGGGAGAATATCTGTTGCTACAGTTGGGGTTCGGCTGTTCTCGCATGGCTGTATAGACAGTTATGTGATGCCTGTAGGTGCAGTGGACAGGACGTGAACCTTGGTGGATGCGCTTACTTGCTGCAGATTTGGATTTGGGAGCGTATTCCAGTAGTTCGACCACACCGTGGACCTGTCGAGGTATGTAGAAAACTTTTTTTTTGTTCGTACTTCAATTACATGATATTGAGTTCTGACTTGTGCATTTTTATGGTTTTGGTTGCAGCCATGGAATCGCCAGGATTCTCGCCCCACATTTGGATATGTGTGGAAGACGGCTACAGCAGTACGTGGTCCTCCAGCTAGGAGATACAAGTTCTACACGAACGAGTTGGATTGCCTTACCCAGACACAGGTAAAAAATCATACCCGACGGTCTTTGTTCATTTTCAAAATTTATATTCCTGAATAATTCGCTAAGCATCCTCTCTTTGTGTAGGTGGAGTGGCTACCGTACAACCAGGACTTTCCTGAGCACGTCCAGTTTTCAGACATGTGCTACAAAGATAGACTTTTGTGGAGGTCCACGGTGCCACTCATCATATACTATGTTGTTGAGTGGCATTTGCCTAACAGGGTGCTACGTCAGTTCGGGAGGGTCCAACCGTCGCCTCCTGACTTTGTATCGACTGTTCCGACGTTGCACAAGTACAAATTCTACTCTATCGAACTTTCATTATTGTAACTTGCCATATGTTTGCTTGTAAATAATTTGACAATGAAATTGGTATTTCAGGGTCAACAGGCAAAAAAGGTACAAGGAGAATGATTGGAGGATGAAGCATGCACGGTACTTGGACCTTTGGAACAATCGGCAAAGGATGGATCCTCAAGACGGCCCTGCTTGGCATGCTGGACCACATAGGGAGTACCTTCGGTGGTACCACACCTCTACAAGAACAAGGATCAAGCTAGCTTTGACGGACGAGCACATTGAAGATGCCCCTTCCGACTCGGACGACGACATAGCGGATGAGTACGACACCCTGACACGTGTGGGGACACAGCCTGAGCGAGCACCTCTACACGACTACTTGGTAATTTTATTCCCTCTGAACTTTGTTTCATCAATTTATTTTCGCAAAATCTATAGCTTGACATGTATTTTTTAGGGACAACAACTTGCAAGGCTTGCAAACAAGGCAGGAGTGGCCATGGAACATGCAAGTGCATCTGAAGGTGGAGCCCTTCGACACTTTGCTGAGGTAGCATTACTTTCCACATATTTTTTGTTTTGCTGTTGAGTAATGAGTACGTACTCAATTTATACCAAATTCATGGTGCAGAGGGTTCGAAGAAGTTGCAGACGTATGGCAATGAAGTTGAACTGCATGTCGGCCCCAGATGTTGCCCACGATGGCAATGGCCAGTGCACTTCTTCCGGATCACGTCGTACTCCAGTCCACCACGAGGCAAGAAGCATGTCACGGACCCCATCTCGTACCAGCGCTCGCACACCGTCGGGTCAAGTTGCTGCTAGTGCCAGCCGTGCTCGTGGCAAGGAAATCGTCACCCCAGAGCCAAATGATGAGGAGAATGGAGACTCCTCTAGTGAGGATGCAGACCCCACGTACGAGTCAGAGATTCCGATGGACGAGCTCTTTGATGCCCCACAGGCTACTCAGACACAAGGACAGTCGAGCCAGGTAAATGAATCTACTCACATTTACGTATATGTCCTTCATTCTTACTAGAATCATGTTGGTTCCTATCGCCTTTGAGATTTTCATGTTGCAGGCCCGTGCACCTCCTGCCAAGAAAGCCCGCCGCCGTCATGCTCGTGACCAAACTGATATTGGCAGTGCCAATGTGTTGGACACAGAGCCGGGAAGGGAGCGTCGCGCACCACAAATCTTCAGCCCTGAGGATCAAATCTGCCGCCGTCGTTGACGTTGTGGCCTATGTATGAAGTTTGTGTATGCTGCACTCTTCCAATTGCCTATGATGTCAAACTATGTGTGAACTATGTCGTTTGTGGACCATGGGGCTACGAATGTTGAACTATGTTGTTTGTGGTGTTGGAATGTTGAACTATGTTGGGACTATGTCGTTTGTGGTGTTGGATGGCTCTTGTGCCGATTTGTGATGTCGTTGCAGGTTTCTGGATGCCATTTGTGGCTGTTACTGGATGTTGTGCATTGCAGGTTCGTCGGGGAGGAAAAGAGGCAACAGAAACCTCAAAAAACTGAACTTCTAGTTCAGTGCCCAGTTTTGCCGCGCCATCATGCACGGCGCGGCAACGTTGTTACACCGCGCCACCTCCCTTGGCGCGGCAAGCCTGGGAACCTGGGATCCACGCGAAAACTATGTTCCAGGCTTGCCGCACCATGCGGCCCGGCGCGGCAGCCCTGACACCGTCGCACAAATGCCAGGCTTGCCGCGCCACCGTGCTTGGCGCGACAGACACGAGTTGCCGCACAAGCCACTTCGAATTCAAATTTTGCCGTTCATTTGTTCTGGTGGAAGCATGAAATAAGCACGGCAGCTTGTTACTGCCGCGCCATGTTCTTTGGCGCAGCAGCTTGTGTCAGCCGTGCCACGCGGGATGGCGCGGCAAGGGCGGCCCCAGACTCAGCCGCGTCACCTGGCCCACGATGACGTATGCTAAACAACCTTTTCCGCACCAGTTCTTGTGGCGCGACAGGTGGGAGCTGCCGCGCCGCCTGTTTTAATTTTTTGTTTTGCCGTCCATTTCCTCTGGTGGCGCCAGGAAATAAGCGCGGCAGCGCGTTGTTGCCGCGCCATGCGCGATGGCGTGGCAACATTGTTTTCCCGCGCCAAGGGTCATGGCGCGGCAGCAGCAAAGCACCTATAAATAGTTGTTGCTCACCTCAACTCCCTCTACTCGTGCCTCACTTCCAATCCTCACTTCCTCACCTCCAATCCTGTAAGTGCTTTTGCCACCTACTACAAAATCGAAGATGGCGGCCGGATACAGAGGATTCATGGACTTGAGGAGGGAGATGGAAGCAATGGAGGGGGCATACCCTAATGATCCCAACAGATCCATTCTGAATTTCAACTACCATCCTAAGGATGATATCCCCCCTGAGTGTCACTGTGGCCTAAATGCGGGATGTAAGGTCTCGTTTGAAGATGAAACGTATGGTAGGCGTTACTGGTATTGTCAAAACATTGACGAAGCAAGAAAGGAGATGGCGGCATTGACCGTAAGTGATATCACTCTTTGCACATTTGAATGACTTGGTGATGTTGACTTCTCATTTTTAATTTTTGTGGCTTATACTGTAGGGAAGCATTAGATCTGTGGCTCCAAAGGTCAGGAAGGCGTGCAACTTCGAGCAGTGGATCGATGACTTCATCAGTGGTCCGGATGCCGCGCATTTGGCAAATAGGAAGGAGATGGAAGATGACTCGACCAGAGAAGCACGTTTGAACTAGGAATTAGATGCCATGGAAAAGAAACGTGGCGAATGATTCATGTTATGTATCGAAGGTGCCATTGCTAGTTTATTTATTCAACAAGGCATGTTAGGATTAGTATTGGCACATGTGCCGTACACGCCACTGCAAACTTGTGTGATTTAAATTCCCTAAGGCGTGCTAGGATTAGTATTGGCACATGTGCCATGCATGCCACTGCAAACTTGTGTGATTTTAATTCCCTAAGGCATGCTAGGATTAGATTTGGCACATGTGCCATGCATGCCACTGCAAACTTGTTATGTGAAGGCACTGTGAAATGAAGTAGCAATGGCGACGGTGTTGTCAAAACAATTGTCATGGCAAATGTACACGATATGATGGCTCTCTGAAAAGCCTAGAGATTCGTACTCCCATAGACTTTTCAGTAATGCCAGTGAAACAATGGCTCACTGCTGCCTGCATAAGCTTTTTTCAGGGTCGTAGGTGTAGGCGTCTACTAGTAGATAGCAGCTCACTAGGAGAGACGCATAGATGCTTTGTGCATTGCCGCAATGTCATTATTAGAAAATTATCAGTTCCCAACACATTACCATTTGTGAAGCTTCATCTCTTTTCTCTCGCCTATGGATATGCAAATGTTCATGCACTGATGAGCAACCACGAGAACCCTATGGATATAATGCTTCCCTCATGTTGTTGTAAAAAACGCTTCTCTCATGTCAACAATTCTCATTATGTAGACGCAAAGATGCTTTCGGACACTGCAGTGCACTTGTAGTGGGAGAAGTACACTGCCAAAGTGACCAATCGTTTCATTTGGCAATGTCAGCACGGGTACATAAGCTTTTTTCAGGGTCTTGTCAAATCAAAACGGGTACATGACATGATGCATCACTGAAAAGGCTATGGATTCCAAGAAGGCTAGGGTTTGACTAGGGTGGCACGGTTACATAAGAAACACAACGTTGAAAATGGCACATTACAGCAAAGCTAATAATCTTCCTAAACATGCGTTGTTTGCCAATAAAAACATGCCTTAGGAAAATTAAGAAAACGATTGAAACACTCGTAATCTACTGCGATGAGAAATGTCCAGACATCATAGAGCCTCCCGAATGCTGGGACGGCATGTAGTAGTACCCAAATGGGGGTGGAGGTGGGGGTGAAGATGGTGTGAATGGAGTTGACGGTGGAGTCTTCTTCTTGTGGCATGTGCAGCTGCATAGCGCGTCGTCGCTAGATGGTGGATCGGGGTGACTCAGTGCCTCAGTGAGGTCATGCTTCAGCTTCTCGATGCGTCCTTCTAAATACGTGATGTACTCTTCATATGGATGAATAGCTGGCGGATCAACCCATGTAGCAAAACCGCAGTTGTTTGGGTCATTGGAGTACTGCAAATACCAATACTATGTAACGTATCAAAAAAAATTGATCCAAAAACTCATGACACTATGTTGCTTACCCACGCACGTGGACAGTGCCAAAAGAGACGACCGGAGTAGTAAAGCCCAACTCCCTCGTAAACTTGCATTACGCACAACTCATTATGCATGCATCTGGGCCACTTCACTGGTTTGTTGGAATCATACGGCCTCACATCACGCAAGGATCGGAAAGAACTCTTCTCTCTTGGTGGGAAGTACTCCTTACACTCTGGGTCCTGTTCGGTCCACAAGTCTGGACCAAGAGAAGTATCCATTGCTGCTTGTTGTGAGCAACAATGCTGGAAGTGAAGGGTGACATATATAGGAAAAGAGAAGAGGTGGTGGGCCATTCGATCCATGGGGTAACACATATCCAAAGAAACACACCCTACCCTACGATATACCCTACCCTACTACATGGCTTCTGAGTCCGAGAAAACACAACCTACCCTACTATATAGCCTGTCAGGTTTCTCATCGTGCAGTGTTCTCAGTGGATATCCGTACATTGCAATTGATTTCATAGGGCTCCCGTCTGAAGTGGCAAAAAAAATTTCTTATAGATGACCATCACCATTACCACCAACATGAATCATAGATAAAACGTCCAATCATACAATATTGGCCAATTTCAAATTGTCACAACTACATCAAACATAACAAAGTGTTCAATTAATACAACACAACGAAACACAAATGTTCATTGACAAATAGTCCACTACAGCACATGCAATTAACACAATGAAGTTGCACCAATAGTCTCCTCATCCTCCCACGATCCTCTTACCTTTTCTGTCCGCCTGTGTCTGTCTTCCCGCTTCATCCGTTCCCTCTCCAACGCCTGCATCGGCCTCACCCCCGGGCGCATTCACCCTCTGCCTCGACCTCTCTGTCAATGCCTTCCACTCCTCTTCCTTTTTCCTCCTCTTCTCACTCTTCTCCTCGGCAGTCAGCAGACGTATCCCACCATCCAAGAACTTCTGCCGGTTACGATGCCAATATGCCACAACCTTCTCGTAGTTGTAGTAACCAACTACAAATTCCAGCTGCACTCCGGTTTCACGAACCATTTCATCACAAATTGGACCACTAAGATCCTCAGCTTCCGGTAACGGGACACCGTGTTTTGCTCTTATCTAGCTTGTTTCTAATTTTTTCAGTATGTAACCGCCTCCCAGGTTCAGAAGTGCGGCTCAACTGTAACATTAACTCATGTCGACCACTAAATTGCTCCCAGTTACAAGTCCTTCCCTCCTGAAAAAATGAATGCCATATCATACATAATGAAATCACAATGAAGACAACATCAATTGTGCTAACAAAAGGAAATAATGAGATGACAAGATGCTCACCCAATAGTCTCCATAAGTGTTGCCACAAAACATCCCAAAACCAAGCTCGGATGGCACAACACCTTCTGTGGCTAGTATCCCGCACTTGCACCGTTAAGGTGGATAGCTCAAGCACGGCCAAGGCACCATCCCGGACTCGAAGTCTTTCACTTCAGCTTCGGTTGGCCACTCAGATCTTCGTCCATTTATGTACTCATTGAAGTCACAACTAGGCCACCCACTCTAAATTTCAATAATAAGAACTATAATTAGCAATGCACAGATATACAACTCAAATCATAAGAAGTCTAATTAGCCATGCACAAATATATAACTCAAATGATAAGAACAATATGAATTTTACTTACAAGAGTCTTTAGCGAGTAACAAAAGAATGGTGTAAACTTTCTCGGGGCTTGAATGTTTGGCCATTGAAGATAGGCACGCACTCCACAATGACACAACAGAGGGTTCTTAACTCGCTCGATGGCAGCCAACTTCTTCTCCTCATAGCTCATCGATGGAGGATTGGGTGGAGGGGGAACCCATCGCTGAAACTGATCATATGGCTTCAACACATGTCTGGCATATGGGAACAAACGTATCCTAGGATCAAACTTGTCAGGCCCATCTATCCACTGCAAGAAACAACAAAGAGCTGCCGGGGGTGGTTCCTCCCTAATCCAACAATAGTAGAACGCTCTACCAGCAGTTGTAGCACACCTAGACTATTTCACTTAAGCTGGCACACCACATAAACAATTGGGCACAGGGAGAGCTCGAGGCACAGGAGCGTCTTCATCCCAATCTTCGGGAAACCTTCCCTTACCCTTTTTAATGGCATAATAACGTGGGTTCTGGTGGCTCATGGCTACTTATCCTGCAACAAAAAACTTGAAATTAACATCAACAAGTTTTATTTCCTAGGTACATTCGACAAACTTAAAAATCTAACCTACACTTAACAATCCACACAAATATAAGAAAATCTAGTAATACAACTTATTCTCAACGTAACAATATACGGCAGAATGAGTATAACAACTACCTAAAGCATCACTTTCAACTCATCGAGCATCTACCACATCAAATTTTCAAATTATTACCAAACCCTAGCTCACCTAAAAACCCTAAAAACCTAACAAATCAAGTGGGAAAACAGAAATTAAATAGGGGGAATACCTTCCTAAGGATGTGGGGATAGATTTCCCACACTTTTCCCACCCCAAAACGACGAGGTTGGGGGTACGGCAGCCGGCGGCGGCGCCTTGCCCTGCGGTGCAGCTCGGGCTCGGGCAAGGGGAGAAGGAAGGGAGGAGGAAGAAAGGGGAGCCACTGTGCGGCTCTATGCTCAGCCCTGCCGCGCCAGGCGGGGTGGCGCGGCAGCTCTGTCGTGCCGCTGCATGTGGCTATTGACATTTCTTAACGCAATCACCTAAGAACAGGTTTGGAGCCCATCCTAGTAACAGTGCCAGAAATGCTGGTTGATAATTCTTAACGTTACAGGTGTCTGCAAGCGCACGGAAGTACCATTGTAGCATTTCCCCAAAGGAGTATTCCAAAGGGTATCGAATCCAAGGAAGACATTGGCGGAATGACAACATCAACTCTATTGCAATGAGTATAGATCATAGACAACATCAACATTGTAGCATTTCTTAACGTTACGTTGTTAGCCGGACTTACCGGCCCGGGCTATTGTGACCCAGGTCAAGCCACCAGATAAACCAGCCAATTACACCGAGTACCGTAGCTTAAGCACAGACTTCATACAATGCAGTCATGTCATCTAATTAGATCAAACCAGGTTAGGTACACAAACGGATTCGTGTTTTCCTGTGTCTGTTCAACTGGATCAAAGGGTCGTGTTCGCGAAGAACACAAGCCTCTAACTTATGAACAAACACTAGAAACATGTGAAAGTCACCCGTCAAGTGGATCGAAAGGCCTTGTTCATCAAGAACAGGAGCCTCTAAATGATGAACAGATGAAGAACACATGAACAAATCACTCATGCATACTAACACAACTTTATATGAAATAGATAAATAACTGAAGTAGATCAAAGTCATACAAATGAAATAAGATACAACAGAACACATACCTAGATCCCAAAGTAGACTTGGACATGAATTAGAATTACTCTAGCCTACCTCCTAGCCTTGAGACTAAAAGTGAGAGAGGTGTTGCAAGTGTGGATGTCTCATAAGTGGGCCCCTCTCCTTCTATTTATAGGCCCGTGCACCAACGAAGAATGGCCGCAAACACCCAGGGAATGGCGCCTAGGACCAATAGGGAACCACCACGTGGAAGCCCCTGAGTGGCGGCCACAAGGTCGGTTCGGCCGACCTGTGGGGTCGGCCGACCCCCTGTGGGTCTCACTCGGGGTGTGTTTCCTCCGGGTGGCTGTCCTGTAGGTCCTTAGGTCGGTTCCCGGTGTCCACCCTGTTTTGGCACGATTTGCATGCCTTTGTGGGCCCATGGATCCATGTGAAGTCCACGTGTCACGCTCTGATTCGTCGGGGGTTGCTTCACTTGGATTGCTTGCATGGCATGCATGCATGGCTCCCTAGTTGGCAGGTGTGCATGCATGGCATCCTTGATGGCAGCCCACCTAGGATGAGGTGATGTGGCATGGACCATAGAAGGTGAGTTTGTCACTCTTTTCCTGCTTATTTTCCTACAATCAAATAATCTCTAAAGACAAGTGGAACTACATTATTCTTAACTAAATACGTGTAAGAAATGCCTTATGCTCCTTTATTCATGAGTATATTGACGGCTAAAGTAGGCACTTAATAGCCATCAACAACTCCCCCAATCTAGCCTCTTGCTCGTCCTGAGCAAGAGATGAAGGACTTAGGTTGGTTGATCAGGAGTTGCTACGATGTTGTATTCCTAATGTATAACAAGATACAGCTAGGTACTCTATCAAGAGTTGAAGAAGTTGGCATTGATCTTACCTTTACTCGATTGATATGGGGCATGTAGCTTCACCTGCCTTGGGCGGTTGAAAGATAGAATGGTTGTGTAAAGATTACCAATCACATGTACCTTGATCAGTTATCAATCCGGAGGTTTTGCAGGTTTTTCAAAAAGAAATCATAGTTCCTCAAATGATACTCTTGGATCGCTCAATGTGTATGATTCCTCACCAAGGCTTTGGTTTGCCTTCTTTCACTACCTACTCCTAATAAGCTGATATGTGGAGCTGTAGGTAGGGAAAACATGTGGCATACCTGTTTCTCATATATTATCGAGTCGAAAACTGGATCCTTGGGAGAACAAGTCATACACCCTGATCAAGATGTGCAAAAGTGTGTGTATGGTGAATGGATAATGAACTCCTATTTGCATGATTTTACTCTCCTCCTTTTCGAAATTTTTGAGACTTGGGCTATGTCTCTTTATTCTTTTTTTATGCATGCCCTTGAGCATGTTTCTCTCTTTTTTTTACATAGCCCAAAGTCCTTGCTGAATATTTTTTTTAGAGGGAGAATAATCATGGAACATGCGCGAAGCTTTATTTTGTGGAATGGATGGGAAATGGATGAAATGATGGTTGCTAACTTCCAGTGTAGAAGTTTCGCTTATGGTGGTGTGTACATGATCTTGATCATAGGAGTATGACAAGTTACTCGCCGAGGGTCACAACAATTCGACAAGACTCAATGAAGAAATCAAGTAGCATATGTGGAGGTTTAACAGAAGCTAAAATCTACATATGGCCTTGGATAGGAATTTCTTATCATCGAGGAACTTATCATTTTATCATTTTTTTCAAAAGAAAACTCCAGATATCAAACATCACTTAGTACTAGCTCATAGCAACTCTATTATACCATATCATACCTCGCAACAACTTAGACAAAGATCATGCTTTTTGCTACCCACAAATTTCAAGCTCAGGTTCGATCATACTGGCCAACAAACTCAAAACTTGGATAGGATACTAAGTTGTAAACAAGGCATACAAGAGAAATAAACAGAGCAACTATTCATCATTTCAACCATGGAGAATAAGAACACTCTTACCGCGCATATGAAAACAAACTAATTTAAGAAAGCAAATAAATATTTTTGGTCTTTTTAACTTTTTCAAATTTTTATGTGTTTTTAGCATATGGGATTCTGAAAATAATAGAAGATACAAGTTACCTCAGAATGGGGGTCCTCCCCCAAGCTAGCTTCAGGCTCACTGCTGTGGAGGGTGGTATCCCATCCACGCGTAGTAAGCCCTCTGCTCCTCCAGCTGTCGCAGCTGTCTCTGGTCCATGGTGTGAATCCTCTCGCCAGTCATACGCTGCCAGTCCCGAGTGGACTCAGCCTGCAGGTGCATCGTCTCCTCCATGGTACCGACACGGATGTTGAGCTCGCTCATCTGCTGAGTGAGGGTGGCCCCACGAGATGACGAGCGCAACCCGGACGATGAGGACGAGTCCCCGTAGGTAGCACCGGCGGGCCGAACCCACTCGCCACTCCCTGCACTAGCCCAGGTCGAGCTACTCGCACCCTACTGACTCATGGGTTGGTCCCAACCAGGGGCATATCCGGGTGTAACTCCAGACATGTACCCGGCCGAGGCCCATGCGCCAGACAGTGGTGGTGTAGGCTGAGGCTGTGGCTGAGGTGACGGCTGCAGTGATGGCTGTGGCGGCGGATGTTGTGGCGGTTGTTGTGCTGTCGCTGCCCTCCTCGATGCACTTCTAGTGACCCTGTCTCCAGAAACACTAGAACGACGAGGTTCCTCAAGAGGAACGGTCAGTGGCCCTTGGCCGTACAAACGGAAATCCGGGTTAGGTAACCGAATCTGGTTTGCGTGGCCAGGGTAAAAGAAAACCAAGGAATCATCCGGGCCCTTTTTAAGAGTATGTCCTTGAATCAGATACGCCTCATCTATCATGGCTCGGGGAGAATCAATGTAGGGAACGTTAGCCCCTATTGAAAGCCCAAGACTCGAAATGATACGTGTGATCAGGGACGTACACTCAATAGAACCCGTCATCCTAAAATTTGTCAACCACTGCCGAATCATAGCTTACACTGGGGCGATTCTGATTCGTCTGACCGCGGTGTATAATATCCTCATCTTGTCTGTGCGCACGGTTCGAACATCATCCCTCAGAACGAGAGTGATGGCGAGCCACTTGTGCCATAGTCGAAGAGTAGGATGCAAGATATCGTTGCACCGAGGTGCTAACTTGCCACGGACATGCCGACCAGAAATCTCTTCTCAAAAACTATCTTGAATAAAATCACTGCAAGCTTGATCGAGAGAAATAGCACAACGACGATGAAAACCGAGAGCACGACTAAGATCATGCCTTGAGACTCGATACGACGTTCCATGCAAACGAAACATAATACCGGTCTCATCCTCCCAAAGAGTACAGAGGAACTGAATGGTGAGAGGCCTAGAACCGATCTCCCACACCGGAACAAAGTTCTCCCAACCAAGAGCATGCCAAATGGAATCGAACTCGGAGTCCATACCTGTTTTCTCGAGAAGGGCCGAGTCGAACTCCTTGGTGTTGGCGAAGACTCGATCCTTGATGAGAGCATAGGCCTGTCTCTCCCGATCGTCCCTCAAGTCGATGAAGGCGGCATCGGTGTTGATCACCCCTTCGGCTCGTGGCGTGGGTAGCTCCTCCTCTTCCTCTTCTTCACGGTCGGTTGACATTGGACTTGGTGTAGCTCCGGAGTGGTGAGACGAGCCCTCTCCGTCTCTAGAACGGCGTGAGTGGGTCACCTTCCGGTATGCACCGGCAATCCAACTCATCTTGCACAACAATGGGACAACACGAGCAACTCGGTGATGGGTTAGTGAAATCGAAATGAAATCCTTACCGAGATTGCTCCACCAAAATTCAATATTCAGCGACAAATTGGAGAGAGTGCTTGACACTTCCACTTGAGCAAGAAATCCAAGAAAACCAAAGAGCAAGAGCAAAGAGGGAGAGAGGGTGATGGAAATGAGTGAATGGGTGAAGAAACCCCTCAATCCCCGTTCTATTTATAGGCAACCGAGCCAGGCACCGGGGTAGAGGACAAGGGCAACGGCTAGGAGCCGTTGGAAGAGGCGGGGCCCACTTGACCGTTGGCCAGGGTTGGCCGACCCCTGGGGTCGGTCGACCCCCTGTCGGGCCCGCCTACTTCCAGCTTTTTGCAACGGCTCTCTAACGGCTACCTGATGTCCTGCCCAGATGTCTAGGTCCAGATTCGCCCAAAATGTTGCTCGAATAATTTTTCTATGACTTTCCACTCAAGAATTTATTTTCAAAATTTTTATTTGAAAAGAGAAATTTGGCTAGAAAAATCTAGCATGCGGATGCAAGGTTGGAAAATTCAAATATGCCTTTGGAAAAATTCAAATATGCCTTTGGAAAAAATCAAATAAATTTTTGGAAGGGAAATATGAGATAAATACCAATTTTACCTTTTGGCAAAAAGGACTCATCTTTTTAAGTCTGAGAGCGAGACTTTTCTCGGCGATCAATTCCACTCGTCACCCCATTCCCGAGAAATTGATGGAGATGACTTCTGTATTTCCCGCCACACCCATCTTTATTTCCCGCCACACCCTTCTTGTTTTCTTAGGCTTTGTTGGAGTGGTGGGAAGTCGCGGGGGCTGTGGCTCCGTCCATGCCTCTGATTGCTCATTTTTGCCCTGCAGTGTATAGCATTTCTCTTTTGTTGCTTGAAATCAGAACATCAAGTTCCTCCTCCCAATGCGAAATCGGATCGTTCCGGCTCCCACATTAATCCTTGCGTTGGCGTCACTCAGGAACGGTCTCCCAAGAATGAGAGGCATTCCCTCATCATCTTGCATATCAAGGACCACGAAATCCGCAAAGATGTATGAACCCTGGATAAATACCAATTAGTTCTCTACTATCCCTTCTGGATGTCGGATCGATGCATCAGCAAGTTGGACGACCGTCACAGTTGGAGTCAGAGCTGGATACCCCAATTGTTCAAACATGGCCTTGGACATAAGGTTAACACTTGCACCAAGGTCACAGAGAGCATGCTTAATCTTCTGGTAATATATCTTGCAGGTGATAGCCGGATAACCAGGATCTTTCTTGTGTGCGATTGTTGAAGATTCCCATGGGTCAAGTATTTGCTGTATAGGTCTCCCTGCATAGTCAGTGGTTTGTGCCCGCCCAGAATGCGTACCCCATCTGGTGAACACTACACAAACATTTTCAAAGGAAGATACGGGTTGCCCCAGAATCTTCTTGTCTTCAGTAGAGGGAACCAAAGCTGCTAATTGAGCCAACTGGGTTTCTATCATCTTATTAAAGCTCAACTGGTTTTTAAGAGCAAAAGAAAGGCTATCAATTTTAACATTAAGGATCTCAAAAGCCTTATCATAGGCAGCTGTTTTCTTATTAAAACCTTCATTAATCTTAGCTTGCCCAAAGACTAGATCTTTCAAGGAAGGTTGGTTTGGGTTGAAAGAATTATCTTGATTTCCTCCTTGATAATAAGGGCGTGATTGATTCCACGTTTGACCTCCTTGTGGACGATAACCGTTGTTGTTGCCGTTCATGTACATCACATCCTCCTGAGTAGCAGGGCAGTAATTCCCTGAATGCCCAGTATTACCACAGACTTCGCAAGTCATGCGAGCATCCATAGCTTGAGTAGTGGTGGCCATGGCGGCCTTCTCATTGGCTAGATCATCCATTCTCTTCATCATTAGGTCCATCTTGGCGTGCAACATATCCGCTTCCTTGACGGTATGTGTACCCCTCTGACGTGGCTGGAGTCGATCATCACTCCACCCTTGATTGGTAACCATCTTCTCAATCAGTGTAGTAGCTTCAGTGATAGTAAGAGAGAAGAAAGCCCCTCCAGCTGCAGCATCAATATGGCCTCGGGCTGTCGGAGTCAACCCATTATAGAAACTCTGAATAATAAGCCATTTGTCCATCCCATGATGAGGACAAGCCAGGATGTACTCCTGGAGTCTCTCCCAAGCTTCTGGGATAGTCTCATTTGCCGCTTGCTGGAAACTTGAAATTCGCCCCCGAAGGACATTGGTATTGCCCAATGGAAAGAACTTCGTGAGGAATGCTGCGGAGCACTTTGCCCAAGTGTTAATCTCTGCACGGTTAGCATAGAACCACTGCTTTGCCTTTCCCAAGTGGGAGAAGGGAAACAGTCGCAGACGAATAGCATCTTCCTCCACTCCTCGTATAGTGAAGGTACTGCATAGTTCCAGGAACTGCTGCAGGTAGGTGCTCGCGTCTTCATTAGGCTTACCACAGAATGAGCTAGCATGTACCATCGTAATTAAGCCATTCTTGATCTCGAAGTTTCCATTCCCAGTGTTGATCACAGGGCCTGTCGGCACCTGGTCAGCAGAGGGAGCGGAGTACTCGCGGAGAGTCTTCTCGACAGGGTTGGCCATGGAAGTTGATGCGGATGGCACAAAGGAAGCTGGATCGACTTTCGAACGTTCACGCGAAGGAGAGCCGAAATGATTTCGTGCCTTCCTTACGAGTGACTCAGGATCTTCAGTAAAATTTGATGGCAAGTCGAAACCAGTCATACACTACCTGTCTTCATCATCAATAGACAAAGAAGACAATCCAAGTTAGCCTGCATTGAGAACTGTTTTATTCCTGTCATCATTATAAACATATGCAAAGTGTTGATATGTCATCCTTAAGCCTTCCCCGGCAACGGCGCTAGAAATGCTTGTTGACATTTCTTAACGCAATCACTTAAGAACAGGTTTGGAACCCATCCTGGTAATAGCGCCAGAAATGCTGGTTGGTAATTCTTAACGTTACAGGTGTCCGCAAGCGCAAGGAAGTACCATTGTAGCATTTCCCCAAAGGAGTATTCCAAAGGGTATCGAATCCAAAAAAAGGCATTGGCGGAATGACAAGATCAACTCTATTGCAATGAGTATAGATCATAGACGGAAATAAATCAGACACTCAAGTGCAGGGGTAAAGATATGATAATGGGGAGATATGATAATGGGGGTAGTGTGATCACACACTCACTCACTCTCTCTCTCTAAAGGGTCCTAGGCATAGGAGGCGACACACGAGTTAGTTCTAGGTTCTTATGTACTATACACATAAAGCTGGTAGGAACAAGTTAGATACACTAGCGTTGAAGAACATTGACTTAAGCACCCAGGTACCACGGAGAGATAACCTCTCGCGTTGCTTCCGCACAACTCCGGTTGTTATATTTTAGACTCCTACAGCTTATCCGAACGTGGGGGATTTCAGAGGACCAACGGCTGTCACTACCGCGGCCTACCCCAAGATAAACCGTGGGATAAACTCATAAGTAAGGTAGCTACGCAACCCAAGCACCATGCTTACGTTGTTAGCCGGACTTGACTGGCCCGGGCTATTGTGACCCAGGTCAAGCCACCAGATAAACCAGCCAATTACACCGAGTACCGTAGCTTAAGCACAGATTTCATACAACGCAGTCATGTCATCTAATTAGATCAAACCAGGTTAGGTGCACAAACGGATTTGTGTTTTCCTATGTCTGTTCAACTGGATCAAAGGGTCGTGTTCGCAAAGAACACGAGCCTCTAACTTATGAACAAACACTAGAAACAAGTGAAAGTCACCTGTCAAGTGGATCGAAAGGCCTTGTTCATCAAGAACAGGAGCCTCTAAATGATGAACAGATGAAGAACACATGAACAAATCACTCATGCATACTAACACAACTTTATATGCAATAGATAAATAACTGAAGTAGATCAAAGTCATACAAATGAAATAAGATACAACAAAACTCATACCTAGATCCCAAAGTAGACTTGGAACTTGAATTAGAACTACTCTAGCCTACCTCCTAGCCTTGAGACTAAAAGTGAGAGAGGTGTTGCAAGTGTGGATGTCTCATAAGTGAGCCCCCTCTCCTTCTATTTATAGGCCCGTGCACCGGCGAAGAATGGCTGCAAACACCCCGGGAATGGCGCCTAGGACCAATAGGGAACCACCACGTGGAAGCCCCTGAGTGGCAACCACAAGGTCGGTTCGGCCGACCTATGGGGTCAGCCGACCCCCTGTGGGCCCCACTTGGGGTGTGTTTCCTCCGGGTGGCTGTCCTGTGGGTCCTTAGGTCGGTTCCCGGTGTCCACCCTGTTTTGGCACGATTTGCATGCCTTTGTGGGCCCATGGATCCATGTGAAGTCCACGTGTCACGCTCTGATTCGTCGGGGGTTGCTTCACTTGGATTGCTTGCATGGCATGCATGCATGGCTCCCTAGTTGGTAGGTGTGCATGCATGGCATCCTTGTTGGCAGCCCACCTAGGATGAGGTGATGTGGCATGGACCATAGAAGGTGAGTTTGTCACTCTTTTCCTGCTTATTTTCCTGCAATCAAATAATCTCCAAGGACAAGTGGAACTACATTATTCTTAACTAAATACGTGTAAGAAATGTCTTATGCTCCTTTATTCATGAGTATATTGACGGCTAAAGTAGGCACTTAACAGCCATCAACAACTCCCCCAAGCTAGCCTCTTGCTCGTCCCGAGCAAGAGATTAAGGACTTAGGTTGGTTGATCAGGAGTTGCTACGATGTTGTATTCCTAATGTATAACAAGATACAGCTAGGTACTCTATCAAGAGTTGAAGAAGTTGGCATTGATCTTACCTTTACTCGATTGATATGGGGCATGTAGCTTCACCTGCCTTGGGCGGTTGAAAGATAGAATGGTTGTATAAAGATTACCAATCACATGTATCAAGAGTTCGTACCCATTGATGGATCCATCTCCATCAACAGTGAGATACACTTGCTGCTGCTCATGCTTGTTTGTTTTGCTCCAATATCATAGAGTTATACTAATACAATAGTATTAACCCATATTGCAGGTTAATAACAATAACAACCATCATAAATCATAATGGAGGGAACTGACTGATGGCTGAAGCATGGTAAGTCGCATGTTTGTCGCTTCACTGTATTTATATCAACCATCCCATGAAGGAAATGATCTTCATCTTGACCAGATCAGCTTTTGTGTGAAGGAGGCATGCATGTCATTTGTTTGTGGTGGCTGCTTCATGTGTTTCGGAACAGCCGTTCATCCTTACCTAACCCACTACTCCATGGTCTGCTCAGGTTTTGTTCATACAACAATGATCCCATGGACCTTAGCCGTTGTTGACTTGGAGGACTAAACCATCCAATTGCGATAGAACAATAGATGCATTTATATTTTTTTCTTTGAAGGATTTGAATCATGTTCAAATTCAATTATATTATCTAGTTTACTAAGTAAGGAAGATCGTTAAATAATGCATGGTTGCAAGCAATATTGATCATTTTGGCGAAGGAACATATCCGTCATCCACCTACAAGGCTAGAACTCAACTCCAAGCAAAGGACCATTTTGTTGCAATAATAGGCATACTACTGAATAAAATTGTAGGATGAGCCAAAGGAGGAATCAGTAACTTTTCTAGGGCCAAATAAGAAACGAAAAATTTTCCAGCGCCAAAGGAGTCGTCAGTAACTTTTTTTCTAGGGCAAAATAAGGAATAATTTCGTACAAGATAGGTACATACTTTTTTCCTGCTAAATATGAAGACAGAATACTGGGTAACTTTATATTCACATATCGAGCATGTCGAATGAAGTTAACAAGATTGGCATGGTTTAAAAATCACGTTTTTTTCTTTGGAGAGGCAATAGTGGATCGACTCAGATCTCGAGTGTCCTACTAAACAAACTGCTACTAATCCTCTAGAGCTTGAGCTGACATTTAATTTTTGACCTATTTCCCGCTCAACTATTGGGATACTAGAATCATAACAGCCTGTGAATAAAGGATTTCTCATATCTTGTCATGTACGTGAAGGCACCTTCTATTTGGTTTATATCATTTGTTTGAGCAGACTAACTCTTCAACTTCAATCCATATTTTTCTCTTCTTCACAATCTGCTGCTAGTGTCGAGGAGGACTACTCTGCACCATGTAGAATTGACAATGTTGACTCGATGCATGAAGTGTGTAGCGAACATGGCCTCATACGCTATTTGTTCAAGTTTGATTTTGGTGATTAATGACAACAAGATCAATGGGACTAACCATATTGTTTAGCATGTCTTTGTAGACACTTCTAGGTCCCAAGGATGCAAAAATACCACATGCCAAAATGAGAAGATAGTGTATTTTTCAAGAGTCAAAACCGTGGAAGAAAAGGAAGGAAAATGACACCGTCGGATGAACCGACGGTACCTTAGAAGCAAGCGTTGGTGCAATGGTCGGACGAGTTGGTACACTGCAGTGAAGGCTCAAATCAATAGGCACCGTCGGATGAACCGACGGTCCATATTTTAGTTGCACCAGATAATTGAAGAGAAGAAGAAAGGGTCAACCTGCAGGAATCAGTAGCACCAGATGAACCGATGGGTTAGCAACGGTTCATTCGACGGTGTGAAAACAACTAACAGAGAGCAACTAGTTGCGAGGCCTTAAGCACCGGATGAACCGATGGTCACAAGGATACAAGCAACGGTTCATCCGATGGTTACGAAGAAGCTAACAGTAAGGTTTTGGCGAGGAACCCTTCAGCACCGGATGAACCGACGGTGCGTCGGTTGAAGCGTCAGATGATTTGTGTCAACGGTCATGTGCGGTGGAAGGCAACGGCTAGTAGCACCGGATGAACCGACGCCCGAGAAAAGCATAGCATCGGATCATCCGACGGCACTATTTTCTGCAGCTTTTTGGCCCAACGGCTAGTTTGATGCCTTGGCCTATTTATACCCCTTCCACCCCGTCATTTGAACTTGCTGGAGTATGTGGAAGTGCAGAGGAGTCCAAGACACATAGAAGATCATATCCAAGCCATCCAAGTGCTAAATTGCTCATCCATAGTCTTGTACATGCTTTGTGTGTGTGCTTAGTGTTAGGCTTAGCTTAGAGCTGAGTGAGTGCAAGGTGTGCCTACCTTGTGAGGTGATTCTCGAGTGGATCAAGCTGTACGAAGTGCGTCGGAAGTCTTGGAGCCTAGGTGGCTCTCCGGCAAACGTCTTCGACCCTCCGGCTTGGTGTGGAGCGGTGAAGACACTTTGTGCGGGGGACGTGGAGACCCCCTTCCCTTGGTGGAGAAGCTCCTTAGTGGAGGCAGCATCAAGGTGACCAAGGGAGCTTGGTGAATGCCTTTGTGGCGAGCCTTTGTGGCTAGTCAAGTGGTGCTGTTGGGAGAGACTTCGTGACCGGGAAGCAATACTCTTGTGTGGAGTGCTTCAACAATGTGGACTAGGAGTGGCTTAGTGCCTACCGATACCACGGGATAAATCGCGTGTCAAGAGTTTGCTTCCTCTCATCCCCCTTTACGTTTCCGCATTACTCTCTTGCAATCGTTGTTTGCCTTTACTTTCCTATAGTAGTATCATGCTAGGATTGGCTATAGGTTGCAAAACTTGTTTTGGGATGAGAGTTTCACAGTAGAACAACCTTAGTTGCACATCTAGATAGTATGTTCTAGTTTATGTTTTATGCAAAATAGTGAAAGCCATAGGTTAAGGTCTTAAGTTGCCTAATTCACCCCCTCCCCCTCTTAGGCTACGAGCATCTGATTCCTTACAAAGTGATATACCATTGATCTCAGTAGCTTGCATGGGGTTGTGCTCGCAGCTCCCTCAGACATGACATGCTTGTATGTTTTGCTCCAACATCCCACAAATATGACCACATCACTTACTTGGGTAACCCACTAGAGCTGTCAGGTTGCTGTATTGGAACACATGGCTTAGTTTTGAACAATAACAACACATTTCTGTAGCTTCACCAGGTCTCAATTTATATTAGCCAACTCATTGTGACTTTCGGGCAGCAGACTGCCTTTTGCATGAGTTGCATTCGTCTAGATGGAGGCTGGGAATCACACATGTAGCTCATGACTCGGAGACGAGAGGGGTCTCCAGTTCCCACTAATGAGACATTGAGATGTTCGTCGTGTACTCATGACCATCTTCGTTGCCATGCTTGATGCTTATGCAAGTGATTTCAAGTATAATGAAATGGAAGCATTATTAGTTGTGTTCCTGGATAATTGTTCACCGCCGGGTAGCTTGTTTCATTTGGATCTCAATGATATGGAACACTTGGATCTCGGGAAGTGTTCATGAAAACTTATGTTGACTCGAATTTTTGTTGTCTCGGGGAAACATTGATGCTCATGCAAAACAGATGGGAGAATGTTAGAACTTAAACATGATCACTAGTAGAAGATCTAGAGGGGTGAACACTTAACATACACAGATATACATGGATACACATAGATCTAGAACACTTATGCTACTGGAAAGGTAAACAGAGGGGGGAAAGGGATGCAAACCATCCATGGAGGCTTGAGGTGCGCCGTCGGAGGCCATCTTGTCGGTGGCGGTCGCTGGGGCGGCCGTAGCTTGACGCAGGTTAGGGAGAGGGTCCGCCGGCTCGATGACGATGGCGGCGGAGTGGTCGTGTCGGAGAAGCGGGCGGTGGCAGCGGGTGCGGCGGATCCAGCCGGAAGTGGGCGGCGGCGGTGGAGCTTCCCGCCGCTCCAGTACTCCCTCGGTCAGTAGGGTTTGTGGGGTGGGTGATGGCGGCACAGGTGAACCTCGTGACGTGTGCCCGTGGCCCCCACCCCCTTTATATAGCACTGTGCGAGCAGGGGTCCACCAACCATCAATTGGTTGGCGCCCCCCGACCAGGGCGCTAGACCGAGTCCGTCATGGCCTTTGGGCCGTGACGGTAGGGAGATCGAACTAAAATTCTCCCTCTCGATCTCACTTACTACCTTTACTTAATCTCGAGTTCCTTAATTGGTATCCTCTTCATCACGAATAGAACATATTGAGCATGGGTCATCTTAATCGTAATGACAACCAGATTAACCAGCCACAATACACTCATCCATTCTGAAAGGATCTTAACTTGAGCCTAGTCCAGGAATCATAGGCTTTCCCTTAAACCCATACCGGTAACATGTTCCTTAAACACATTGGGTGGTAAGCCTTTTGTAAGCGAATCCACGATCATCTCTTTGGTACTTAAATGCTTCAGACTTATAGTTTCATCCCGAACTCTATCTTTCACCGCATGGAACTTTATTTATATCGGTTTGGTAGCATTACTCGACTTGTTGTTGTGAGCGTAAAATACTGCTGGAGCATTATCAATCTACCACTCTCAAGTCGGGCACAAACTTCTTTAGCCACATCACCTGTCCCGTTGCCTCATAACAGGCTATAAACTCTGCATACATCGTGGATGTTGCAACCAGTTCTTGCTTAGAGCTTCTCCACGAGATAGCTCCCCCTGCTAGAGTGAAGACATATCCTGACGTGGATTTTCTATCATCTCTATCTCCCGCATAATCAGCGTCTGAATATCCTACTATCTCTAGGGAATCAGATCTTCTATATGTTAGCATCATATCTTTCGTGCCTTGGAGATATCGAAAAGCCTTCTTTACCATCATCCAATGTTCTTTGCCTAGATTAGATTGATATCTACCAAGTACTCCTGTAACAAATGCCAAATCAGGGCGAGTGCACACTTGTGCATACTGTAAGCTACCAACTGCTGAAGCATATGGAACCATTTTCATTTGATCGATCTCATATTAGTTCCTTGGACATTGATAAAGTCCAAACTTATCGCCCTTAATTATGGGAGCAGGTGTGGTCCTACTCACATGCATATTATATTTCTTAAGAATCTTTTCCAAATATGGCTTGTGATAAACCTAAAACCCCATTCCTTCTGTCTCGATGAATCTCAATGCCTAAAACATATGAGGCTTCACCAAGATCTTTCATATCAAATTTTGAGGAAAAAAACTTTTTCGTTTCCTGCAGCAGTCTGACATCACTACTAGCAAGCAGGATATCATCCACATACGGTATCAGGAAAATAAATTTCCCATCCTTAAACTTTGCATAAACGCAATTATCCTCAATATTTGCTTTAAAACCAAACTTCGTAATCATTTCATCAAACTTTAAGTTCCATTGTCTAGAGGCTTGCTTTAAGCCATAAATGAACTTTCTTAAACAACATCACATATGCTCTTTTCCTTTCACAACAAAACCTTTGGGTTGAGTCATGTACACATCTTCATATAAATCTCCATTCAGGAATGTCGTCTTTACATCCATCTGATGTAATTCCAAATCATAGTGAGCCACCAAAGCCATTATGATCCTAAAAGAATCCTTACACAAGACTAGAGAAAATGTCTCATTGTAATCTATCACTTCTCTTTGTGTGTTAGACACAAGCCGTCCCTTATACTTTTCAATATTCCCTGTGGAGTCATACTTAATTTTATAGACCCATTTACAGCTTACTGTCTTGGCTCCTTTAGGAATTTCTTCTAAGTCCCAAACTCTGTTGGTACTCATTGACTTCATTTCATCTTCCATGGCTTCCAGCCACTTGGATACATCAGGACGACTCATGGCTTCTTCAAAAGAAGAAGGATCACCTTCTATGTGAATTTCTTCACAGTCATAAACTTCATAGTCATCAGGGATAGCTAGCTTTCTAACCCTTAGAGACATTCTTGGGGCCTCTATGGCTGGCTCCTCCTGTACTTGAGGCTGTTGTGGTTCTTCTTGTGCATCAGTTGTTTCTATAGGATCCTGACGAACAGTTTCCTCATTTTCTTCCACTGATTGCATAGGAGTACTAACAACAGGTTCCGACACCACAGTGGGTTGCACTGTAGCTGTCAGAACAGTAGGCAGCACAAAATATGGTTCTTCAACCATTGGAGTGGGTGCACACACCCGCTTTTCTTCAAGATCAATCTTTCGAGCTGCCTTGCTCCCTCTAATCATTTCATTCTCTAGAAAGATAGCATGTCTCGTTTCCACAAACTTCGTATGTCTGTTAGGACAGTAGAAATGATAACCTTTAGACTTTTCTGTATAGCCAAAGAAATGGCAACTTACTGTTTTGGGGTTTAACTTCCCAATATTTGGGTTGAAAACTTTAGCCACTGTTGGACATCCCCACACGCACATATATCTTAGGGAGGGTTTCCTACCCGTCCACAACTCATACGGCGTTGTAGGTACTGACTTACTAGGTACTTTATTTAGAATGTGAGTGGCGGTTTTTAATGCCACCATCCACAGACTAACTGGTAATGTTGAGTAGCTTAACATGTTCCTAACCATATCCATCAAGGTACGGTTCCTTCTTTCAGCTACTCCATTCTGCTGAGGTTCACCCGGTGTACTATACTGGGCAATTATGCCATTTTCCTGTAAGAACTATTGGGGAAAATGATTATCTAGGCACCTCCTATTCAGCCCATTTGTGTAAAATAGGGGCTCGATTGTAATTTTTGTACCCACCAGGGGCTTGGGGCTAAATTTGCACTCCTCCCCTTACTATATAAACAACCCAAGGAGGTTGAGAGAGGGGACTCCCCCCTCCTCACTTGGCTTGGTTCTCTCACACTTGCTTTTCCTTTCCCATGAGTGTTGGCCCCTCCTAGAGGAAGGTTTTTTACCCCAACATTTCTGACGCCCACCGTTTGTCGCTCCCTCACCACAAACCCACCGAAGACTGTCTTTAACACAGTTCGAAGGTCCACCGAAAGTCCAATTCACGAAGTCACCTTCGGCCTTCCCGAAGCCACCTTCGGCCAAGTCTAATTCACGAAGTCACCTTCGTCGGCCAGAACCATTTCACGAAGTCACCTTCGGCCCATCCTGGAGTCACACTTTCGTTCGGCCGTTCGCTAAGTCTTCTTCGACCCAATTTGTAGCGGCAACCAAAGTTGCTCGTCGAATTTCTTTGACCAAAACCACCGTATGCACCTTCGGGCCAATTACCGAAGCCTAGCACTGAGGTTTTGCTCTCTCACTTCGGGCCAATTACCGAAGCCCATCACTGAAGTTGTTCTCTCACTTCGGGCCAGCTACCAAGTAGCATCGCGAAGCCCTCTTCGGCCCACCTCGCGAAGTTGACTTCGGCAAACTGTCGAAGCTAGGCGCGAATGGGCTTGTAGTCCAATGGTAGGACGGTCCAGTGGGACGCTACCCACCAGGGTTCAAATCCTGGTGCTCGCACCTTTTCTTGGATTTATTCGGGGATTTTTCGGCGTTATGCTTTAAGTGGTAAGCGACGTTCCCGTCGACGACGAGGCGCCAGTGGTGACTTCGAGAATCTCCAGATCTGCCGGTGCTCAGTCCTTCGGAGGTGCTCATAGGGGTAGGGTTTGCGTACGTGTATTCATAGGGGTGAGTTTGCGTGCGTGTTGTGAGCGTCTGCGTTGTACTGTGTAATTAAAAGAAACTGCCGAAGCTAGGCACCGGGCCCACGTCCCCCTTCGACTCAGAAAGAACAAGACCGCTCGTTTCTCTCCCGGGTAGGGATGGCAATGGGCAGGGTAGGGTAAGGGTAAAGTATTTACCCGCCCGTTGGCATACCCGTCTATCTATTTTGTACCCTTACCCGCCAAACGTATCGGGTAAAAATCCTTATCCTTACCCTTACCCGCAGGGTACCCGCGGGGTAAAAGGGTACCCGATGGGTATTAACATAAACATGTCATTAAGTTCATATCCAAGAGTACAATAATCATTTGATAGCTAAATAAGTCTCAAACTTCACAATCACACACTTATTGATACATAAATAAGTCAAATAAGAAATTACAACATCCCAACATAAGAAATAAGATCAAATTGTGATGAGCTGATGGCTATCTTGCATTCTTACGAGTCAATGAGTCATGGATCAATGATGTCAGACTCAACATCATCCTGAGAACACAAAATAATAGACATTAGATCAATTCAAGTTATAATTTGGAAGAGAAAGTGGAACATGTGAAGTCAGTACATACCAATGGTGGAAGGGATGTGCTGCTAGGATTAGGATATATGGGCCTACTTGGGTCAAATATTTCTATGTACTTATTTAGTGCGGGTACCCTTGGGTAACCCATGGGTAGAGTTTCATACCCTTGCCCGCGGGTAGAATTTTATACCCATACCCTTGCCCGCGGGTAGAATTCTATACCCTTACCCTTAACCAACAGGGTAGGGTACCCGCGGGTACCCTTACCCGTGGGTAAAACTGCCATCCTTACTCCCGGGGCGCCGCCGCCGCTACCTCGCCCGGATCCGCCCGCCACCACCGCGCTGCCACCGCTCCCAAGGCCGCAACCCCCTCGGCAGCCAAGCCCGCGACATCATCTACCGCTTCCGCATCCAAGGGCGCCACCGCGGTCGCTGCCCCGAAGCTCTCCACCTGGAAGACGACCTCCTCCGTATCTACCCCGTCCCCGACCGCCTTCTCGTCGTCTTCGCCGGCGTCGCCACCAACCTCGCCTTCGCCTTCCTCGTAGTCTACGCGCAGGCGCTCACCGTCGGCATCCCCGTCAAGGCAAAGCTCCTCGGGGTGCTCGTCCCCGAGGTCTTCCCTGGCTCAGCGGGCGCGCGCGTGGGTCTCCTCCTCGGGGACATCGTCCTCGCCGTACCCAGCGCCGCGCAGGACCCGTCCGCGCCGGCCCTCACCAAACTCATCAAGGCCAGCCCCAGCAACCTGATTCCACCCGAAGGACAGGTTATTTCATTATGTTGTGCTCTATTCCTTTTGCAATTATATTTTTGGGTTTACTGAAAATGATAACTGCTGCGTGTGGACTGGTAATAGCAATTGTGTGGATCGTCATATTAATAATGCTTGGCTAATTTTCTTTGAGGCATGTTCTTTTTAACTGACAATCATTGTTGTTGTGCATCCAGCACACAATTGTTGATGTAATACTCTTTTATATGCTGGTTGAAACATGATTATCATAGAAAATCAGTTACTGTTGTACTAAAAAAAATCCACCAGTCTTAATTGCAAAAGTACCTGGCATTAGTTTCCTGTTTGTAAAATGGGCATTTGTGATTTCACAGAATCAACATATGGCATTTTCTTTTTCTTGTTCTGATGTCCACAGTACACATCTGCTTATAAACCATGTTTTTTGAGAGACTCTACCTACAGCTGCACCCTTAACTTTGTGGTCCTCGACAGCCTTTTTAAGTTGAGGTTTTTGACAATTGACAGACTTTCCCGCAAATACTCTAATGTGGGCTTGGGGAATTGATTTACAACTGTTTTTTTTAGTAGAAAAAAATGAACCCTCAGCCGTGATGACATTGTTCAATAACCAAACTTATTTGCTTAACCAAATGCTTAGTATTGGGTGTCTGTGTAGCAGATTGTTGTCATGTTCTATCAATTGCTTGTCCTTTAGATTGTAACACAAATAGTAGAGCAGCTAGGCTTGCTTTTCTTTTTGATAGCAGCCAGTTATTTGTTTGATCACACGAGCATCTGGTCATAGTTGCATATGAGAGTGGTTTTTGTGACATTTGAAATAATTATCTATCTTGTTTACTTGTTACAAAAGCTAAGAAATATTTTCTACATAAGTGAAGCTCATTATGATTCTGGTTGCCCAGTGCAACTATTGATGATGTAACATCGGCGACTTGGTGAAAGCTATGGTTTTTAATTTTCGCATCATTTTTCATGTGTGGTGTTCACCTAAGAAACAGATCTCAGAGGCTGTATGTAGTCAGCGTGTTATCAGTGGGGTGCTCCACCTAAAGTGAGGTTTTGGCTCTGAGGTGTTTCAGCTAGCAGTTTTAGTTAATGTTTCCACCAAGTTAAGAAACTTTGCAGTCTGTTTCAGGTACAAGCATGCTAGCATGGTTTGGTGGCAATCTGATCCTGCAATTCTTTTTTTTGAATTCAGTCTTGTTTTATACATAGCTTTGGTTTATCTATGTTAGAATGCTACACAGGGCTAGTAGTGCAGCGGTGTTTAATTTCCCATTTGTTATGAAGCCTTTAACCACTCTGCAATTTTCACTGTTTGTGTTTCCTGAAAATTTGGTTAGCAGAAGCTGCATAGGAAAGTTGGCTTATTTATGCCTCGTTTTGTTCATGTTCAAAGGATTTAGTCTAGCATAAGCTGCCAAGTTGTTCAGTTGGAAATAAAATGATCAACAATTGAGAGTCTTCTCTGATCCAAATGGTTAACATGTGTTTCAACCAGACTTGTGAATCCTTTGTTTAGGAAATGGTCTCAACTAGTTCTTTGGCAACTCTATTTTGTCTTTTGCTGAAAATGATTCCTGCTACATGTGGAATGAGAATGGCACCTATGGTAAGGTTTGACTGACTTCCTTCGGGGCATGATCATTTATGCTTTATAGTCGATAGTGATTTTTGCTGCACCATACTGTTAGTCACTGTTGTTGGGCGTCCAACATGCCTTTGTTGATTGAAATGCTTCATTTATATATTGATTGGTAGCTTAGCAGTTAGGAGGTCATTAGATTTTTGCAAATTCCAGCTACCTTGCTACTGTGTGCAATAATTAGGAAGTCATGATTACGCTTTGTTTGTTGTTTATTTAACCTTTGAATGGTTAGCCGGCAATAGTACCTGTTAATCTTGTAGCAAAGCATTGTCCTGGTCTATCAGCCTGTTTATCCTATGGATTCTAACAGTAGAGCAGCTCGACTCGCATTCTCCTTTTTGGTAGCAGTTAATTATTTATTAGTTCTTACGAGCATTTGATCATTGTTGCGTGTCAGCCAACTTGTGTGTTGAAGCATTTTTGCTACAAAATTACAAACCAGTACTAGACTGCAGGTTCTCATTCTTCAGCCTTTGATTAGTCTACCTCATCCAGAACTTAATCTTCGGACTAGTGGATTTCTCGATGTTACTAATGCTACAATTGAGCTGGAATCCATGGACACCCTTATGGCTCTTCACTTACTGCCTCATGGTTCTCCGGTTACCATATTTATTTGTTGGGGCTTTCGCTACGGGGCTCATCGTTTGGTAAACTGGGTAATCACGCAATTGGATCGATGGAGCCAGTTCATGCCACCTCTTCGACCAAAGTTCACTTATTGTATCGAGGCATCAATGTTGGTCTTCGGAATGAGGCTCATTGAAGCAGTTCATGCCACTTCTCCGCGCGAAGGTACGACATGACACCATCCTTTCTTGCTACTTCAGTTTGTACGCATGGTACTTTACTTCGGTATGACGTTATGCACCTTTTTATTCAAGGTTAAGATTTTGTTTGTTTGTAGTCATCCAAACTTTTCAGCTATGCTTTTATTACAATCATCACTAGTTTACATATACAGAAATATACTTCACTGAAGACATACTCCTTCGGTCATACCTCACCTGTTTGCAATTTTTGGTTGGAAAAGATTAACAAACCTATAGATTGTGGTTTGGCTCCGTTTAGCTGATGTTTTTTGAGCAACAAACAACTTAGGTGTGAAATGTTTCTTCCTTTAGTAGAAAGTTTTCTACTTTGCTTGTTAGCAAGGCCCGAGACTTGGGGCTACTGCTACTGCTGGGGCAGTGGGGCTATGTACATACATAGAAGTTATAAAAGCACGACCAATAAATGTTAAGGGAGAGAGTAAAGTAGGTTGACTACAATTGAAACTGTGGCACCGTTCGGAAGGCCATATTTGTCGTTGGGCTGGCTTGTCTGGACTGGGCTGATTTGTCTTCAGGTTGCAGCCATCGGCTGATTTGGCTTCAGCACCAGCCCAGCCAAATAAAAGGACTGCCGAACACTGCCTGTAACTTTGGGTGCTAAGGCTTGGCAACTACACTATCAGTATACAAGTCAGCCGAAGACTTCAATTTGTAATATATATATATATATATATATATGTCTTGTCATTTTGTGATGTAAAAGGGGTTGTGAATATTCTCTTTACCAGTCGGTTTCTATAAATAAAAAAAAGAGAGTCTGAAACATAGCTTTCTGTGTACTGTTGTGTGCCACAGTAGTGTGAGGTTGGTGGGTTAAGATATTTGTTGAAACTGTGTAATCAAACATTGGGTGATGTACTGATATTTAAAGTATTGTTTGGAGTTCTCACGATACTTTTCTTGACTTTGTTAAGAATTCAGCAAACTAAAATATGATTTTGGGTCATCATCCTCAGAGCATTTCTCTTTACTAAGTTTTTGTTTACTTTTGTGGCTTAATAGTTGCATCCTCAAGAGTAGTAATGAACTCTAGATATATCTCCACTTTTGTAAAAGTCACGTGTACATAGCTGTCAGAATGGTATACTTGGTGTTGCCTGCACGCTATTTGTTTTTCTCTTGATAGCAAGGCCGAGGGCCTGGGGCTTTATGCTTGTGTGTGTTTAGATTTCTGCTTCGGTTTTGGCAGGCACAAACTCGTTAGGCAACTTTGCTTTGACAAGATATAGTTAATTTATGAAAAATACTCGAGAGCATCTAACTAATTCACACGCATTTTTAATCTACCCCCGAAGTATTTTTCACTAGTATATCAATTGGTTTCTGTGGCACGAGCATGTTCCACCCTGATCTCGTTTCAATCAGCTACCTTCGGCAGCACTGGTTTTGGCAATTGGCTATTTTGGTCACGGCATATCAATTTGAAGTATAATAATAGACTGGTTTCAGGGAAGGGAGCTTCGTACTTTTAGCATTTCATAAGTAATATAGCTCTTTGCAAAAATTGAAGCAGGCGTGCCGATCGGGGCTGCTGCGTGCTGCTGCGTTTGATTCGCATGTCGTGGTTCAACTAGTGTCGCTCAAAAATTAGATCAACTCCTTCAGAGGGCAAAACCCAGCTCGACGCTACTAGAGAGCTTCCTTTTTGCTTGTTTTCACCCTGGTTAACCTTCGGGGGTTGAGTAACAGCAACCAAAGTAGAACCTTTTCTCCCACTAGTTCGTTTTTGGTAACATAGCTGCGGACGTTACGTTTTATCAAACCACATCGGAACTAACCACTCGAGCATGCGTACAAATAAAATAAACTAGCGAAGATAGGTCTCTTCGCTGCATAGTGATCTAGTTTATAGTTTTTTTTGTCAAGTATTGACTCCGCCCTTCGGCAAAAGTTACAAATATGCATTCTCACTTCGTTTAAATATTAACTTTCGCATATATCTGCAATGAGTATCTCTGCACTTGCTTCGGGAAACAATGTGATTCTATTTCTTTCGTTACCAAATAAAGACAAAACATGTTCTCGACGTTTGTATCGTTTTTCCCAACACGTAGGTTCAATGAATCTACCGGTTTCGTAAGCAGGAGCAATATCCAAATCATTGGTACGCATTGGAAAGACCGAAGTGACGCAACTCAAATATTTAGAGTTGTCACTTTCGGCACAGGGGAAGGAGAATATTTAAAAGGTTAGGTGAACATTTACGTTTGGCTATGAGAAATGCAAAACGTAAATGGTTCATCTAAAGGCTTTCTATGAGCTGAGGAAAAAAGAAAAAAAGAAGCTTTCGGCGGTCAATACGTGAAGCCCCTCGGGAAAACCGCAGGAATAAGTCAACTCGTTAAACGGTATGGTCGCAAAATCATCCGCTTTGTCACAAGCGAAGAAGCCTTCGGCGGTGAATGCGTGAAGCAAATTGCGAGGCAGGGCTGACGAGCCACCTCGAGGTTACTAAAAGCCTTCGGCGGTGAATGCGCGAAGCAATTAAAACTCGAGTGAAAATGAAATCGAAGTTGAGCTAAGGAGCTACTTCGAGCAGGCTAGCTACAAGCTATGCATGATTTATGAAATTTAAATCCAAGTTACATATTCACTAACCTCGTAACGTGAGAATTTGTTGTTTCGGAAGTTGCCCTTTGTCTTGAAAGTTTTTTCCAGGATTAATGCTATGGTGCCATAAATTTTTCTATGCTAATCCTTCAAGCCGAAGGAGTCACATGGCCTAACTCTGGAATAAATGGATACTTCATGGAGTTGGTCTTCGGAATAATGAGTTTCTAGCTAAGTTGGTTGGCTATCTTGCTATTGGTTCTTCGGGTATTCAACAATATATGGCTCTTCGGTCAAAGAGCTTCGGGTATTTCAGCATTGACTCTTCGGTTCAATCTATATGGCTCTTCGGCATAAGTGCCTCCGGTATTTCAGAATTGGCTCTTCGACCTAGGTGCCTCGGGTATTTCAGGCAACAACACTTCGGCTACCTCTATACGGTTCTTCGGACATTTCATCATTTATTTTTCGGTTTTAATCTATATGGCTCTTTGGACATTTCTATACGGCTCATCGGGTTTCACAACGAACTTCAATGCTTCTTCGGTTAATACCTCATGTGAAGAGGTCAAATAGAAGATTCTGTCTCTACCACCGACAAATACGTTATCTTTGCAATCAGCGGCTTCTTCTACGCATGAACATCAACTTTAATTTATATCAACCGCTCTACTACTACCACGACATACAGTCTTCGCCACAAGCATCGGCCAAGGGGGCTATGGAGGGATCTTGGAGAACCAATTCAACCATCTTGCCCGATGCATGTGAACGAAGACCCAAGACTTCGGAAGGACGAAGAAGGCATCACACTCTTCTTTACTTCGGCTACACCGAGTACTTGGGAGGAACGGCTGCGGGAGGATGAAGCAAAACCGAAGCGGGAAGACCGTTTTTCAGCAGGGACAGCGAAGCCGACGTCGTCACCAAAGAAACTTCCCGTCGTCAAATAAAGACCGAAGATGACATTAGTTGGGTTAGCTGATGAATGTGTATGTGTAAATCCGCGAGGTGTACGTGCTCTTTTCTCCATTCTGTTTTGTCCCACTGGGTTTTCGGGATGGAGTTTTTAGCGAGGCGTACGGGCGGATGGTCCTGAGGGCGTGTCTTCGGGGCTGAGTAGGGTGTGCCTAGGCTTTCCCCTAGTTTTCATCTACTTCGCTTTGTTGTACCAGCCAAATCAAAGTAGCTGAGGGGCTAATGTTGAGAAAAATGATTCTCTAAGCACCCCCTATTCAGCCCATTTGTGTAAAATAGGGGCTCGATTGTAATTTTTGTACCCACCAGGGGCTTGGGGCTAAATTTGCACTCCTTCCCTTACTATATAAACAACCCAAGGAGGTTGAGAGAGGGGACTCCCCCCTCCTCACTTGGTTTGGTTCTCTCACACTTGCCTTTCCTTTCCCATGAGTGTTGGCCCCTCCTAGGGGAAGGTTTTTTACCCCAACAAGAACCTTGCAAAAGGTCCAGGAACTTGGCCATACGGGGTGTGTCGACTGTAGTACTCCCCTCCTCGGTCCGACCTCACCACCTTTATCTTTAGGTTGTGCTGATTTTCAACTTCAACCTTAAAAATCTTATACTTATCTAGCGTTTCTGACTTCTCTTTGATTGGATAGATATACCCATATCGAGAATAATCATCTGTGAATGTAATGAATGAATCAAAACCATCCACAGATACCACAGGAAAAGGACCACAAATGTCTGTGTGGATATCTCCAACACTCATGTACTTCGTTTTGCGCCTTTCTTTATTTGCTTAACATACTTGCCTTTAATGCAATCAATACATTGTTCTGAATCGATAAATTCTAAAGGCGGAAGAATTGATTCCTTAACTAAGTGTTCCATCCTTCCCCTCGAAATATGGCCTAAACGACAGTGCCATAATTTTGAAGATACGCTATCAATTCGCTTTCGCTTCTTGCTTACATTTGTAGATGATGAAACATTCTCAATCTCGCATACATTCTCAACGCATTCAGTGGAAACATCATGAATAGCCAACATATAAAGTTTGTCTTGTGGGATGGCAAGACCCACACAAACTTCATTAAACTTAATCAAACATTGTTGTGCACTAAACTGGCACTCAAATCCATTATCCGCTAAACATGACACTGAAATCAAATTTTGACTTAAAGAAGGAACGTAAAGAACATCATGTAGACGAAGTCTGAAGCCATCCTTCATCTTAATGGGGAGATCTCCAACCGCCTCCACTTTTACCTCGATGCCGTTCGTGACTTTGATTCTTCTTTCTCCTCTTTCTAGGATCCTCCTGGTATGCATACCCTACATAGAATTAGCAACATGAGTAGTTGCACCTGAATCAATCCACCAAGTATAATGCTTCATCTACAAACGTAATAATGTCCTCACCTTTAGACCACATGTGCTTCAGCCATTAAGGGCATTGCCTCCTCCAGTGTCCTGTTTGCTTGCACCAGTGACACTGGTTTGGAGCAAACTCTGTTTGGGGTGGAACTTTCTGAGACTGATCATTCTGGACTGGGGCTTTACCATGAGGCTTACTTGGTTCATTAGAAGGTCCACTCTCCCCTTGATAGGTTGAAAATTCTTACTGGGAAAGCTTCTCTTCTTTGGCTTCTTACCATGATTCACATAGTTGACGAAACCACCACCTTGATCCTTAAGTATCTCCTCCTCTTGGACAAACATAGCAATGAGCTTATGCATGTCCCACTTATCTGGGATGGTGTTGTAGTTAACCTCAAAAGCTGAGAACTCTGGAGGCAGGGACTTAAATACCAAGTGAATGACAAACTCAGTGGGTAGGACCATTCCCATCTTAGCAAGCTTGCCATTCATGTTACTCATCTTAAGAACGTGGTCCCTTATACCACCACCAGTGTACTTCATTGCAACCAAACTGCTAATAGTGGTACTGGCAAATGTCTTAGTGTGGTGAGAGTGTTGTCTGTCCACTATCGCCAAATATTCAGCAGCAGTGTATAAAACTTTGTCTTCATCCTTCTCAGGAATAGACGCCTTAATTGCATCAATCATCTTAGTCTGTGTAATCGCTAGACACCTTTTGTTGTCTAGATCCCACCTCACCTTTGCGAGTTGATGCTCACTTTCTGCCTTAATATGGTTGCTCTCCCGTGCTGACCAAGCAGCATCAGTCTCATCTGCACCTCTAACCGATGCCTCAGGGGCCTGAGGACGGTCTGAGGTCATCACTGTTGACGGTGGAAATTCACCATTTCCAACCATCAATATTCTCACATAAATAGAGGCATATGCATTATTTACTAGCATTTAGGTATGAATAATGTAGTTCCACTTGTCCTTGGAGATTATTTGTATGTAGGTGATTTACCCTTTAAAAGAGATGGAAACTCCACTCCTATGAAGAAACCATGCCAACTCAGCTGAGGAGGTGGCTGCCACCAAGGGAAACATGGCAAGACACGTCATCAATCCAGGAGAGGCACTCACCGACGAATCAGAGGACGCCACATGGACTTCACATGGATCAAAGGGCCCACCTCGGATACCAAATCAAGCCATGCACCGGGGATGGATCAGAGGGCCCACAGGGCAGCCACTCAGAGGAAGCACAGGCCAGGGGGGCACCCTAGGGGGCCGGCCGATCCTAGGATCGGCCGAACCGCCTTAGTGGCCCCTGATCCTGGCCCTCCACGTGGTGGTTGCTCATTGGTCACTTACCTCACTCCCGGGTGTTTATGGGCCATTTGGGCGTCCGAGCAAGTCTTGTCTCCCTCTATAAATAGGAGGGGAGGGGCTCCCATTTCACACACACCACTCTCTCATTCTCCTCTCACTTTTAGTTTCCAAGGCTAGGGGGTAGGCTAGAGTAGCTCTTCTTCAGGTTCCAAGTCCTCTTGAAAGTTTAGGTATGAGTTCTCTTTTATCTTTATTTCTTTGTATGACTTTGATCTACTTCAGTTATTCAGCTATTTCATATAAAGTCATGGTAGATCATATTCTTGATATGTTCTTGAGTTCATCCTCTGTTCATCATTTAGAGCCTTGTGCTCTTCGTGAACACTACCTTTTGATCCACTTGAAGGATGATAAACTCCTTCCTTATGTGTTTGTTCATAAGTTAGAGGCTCGTGTTCTTCACGAACACGACCCTTTGATCTTGGTGATTAGACATAAGAGAGTTCATATCTGTTCGTATGTCTAGCCTTAGTTGATCTTGTTAGATAGCATGAGAGTGTTGCATGGGGTCTGTGTTCAAGCTACGGTACTCGGTCTAGTTGACCAGTCTTCTGGTGGCTCTCACCCTGGGTCACAATAGCCCGGGGCGGGTGAAGTCTAGCAGCAACGTAGGCTTGGTGCCTGGGTTGTCTGGCTACGATAGTTATGAGCATACCCCCCGTAACGAGAGGTCGGTCCTCAGGTGGTGACAGCCCTGTTGGATCCTAGGGCAACCTCCGCGTTGGGGTACCTGCTGTAGGAGTCTAAAGTCTAGTTTCGCAGAGTGCTAGTCGTCACGGGCTAGCTCCCCATTTGTACCTGGGTGCTGAACCATGTTTCCCTCATGCAATACTCATGTCTATCTCTTTTATCTTCTAGTTTTGTATGTTTAGTACATTAGAACCTAGAGCTAACTCGTATGTTCCCCCTAAGCCGTAGTGTGCTAGAGTAGAGGTAGACTTGAGGTGTGTGTGTGTCACACTACCCCTTTATATCATTTATCTTACCCCTACCTTTGAGTGTGTTGTTTCCCTATATCTATCTCTTAGTTTACATTCAGAGCAAAAGCATAAGTCTAAGATATCCGTCATTGCTTTCCACGGATTCGATACCCTTGGAATACTCTCATTCCTCGGGGAAATGCTACAATGGTTTATCTGTGCGCTTCCGGATTCGTTCATGATCGTTTAGATTAAACCTATGGTAACTCTCAATGCTCACGCTAATTTGCGCCAGTTAGTTGTGACATTGGGAAATGCCAACAGACACTTCTAGCGCTGACACTAAGGATGGATCCCAAATCTGTTCTTAAGTGATCGACGTTCAGAAATGTCAACAATCACATACTCCATACCCAGCATCAGAAATGTCAGTTTCAACAGCTTGTGCCACCCTTTATAGTTGTTGCCAATCAACTCAGGGATCTAACCAACGTAGCCAGCTTGTGCTGAAAATTAAAATCAGAGATCAGTGAGAACATGTAACAATAAGTATTGCATGTATCAATTTAACTTTGGTCAAAATTAGAACATACAACACACTTCTACATTAATTCTATATCACTTTTGGGCAGAAAAATAGAATTAATGCATGAAAACTTTAGTTTAGCAGTTCATAATATTGTAATTATCAGCTTTGGCCAGAAAAATAACAATATCATAAATTACTCATAATGCAAAACTTCTTCTCTAATTAAATATCCCTTTGGTTCAATTTAACTAGAGAATATTAAACACAGCGGAAAAACAAGACAAAAACAGGAAAAACTTAATTTCAGAAGCATCTTAGTCTCTGTAAAATTTTATCTAATTACACAAATTTTAACAGAGATATAAACATAATTAAAATCCAAATAAAACCACAAAACACAAAACAAAAAATGCTTTTTAAATTGCAAAACTTAATTAAAAAAACTCTAATGTGCCTAACCGGAGATACGGCCCAGCAGTAAAATCGGCCCACGGCCTACACGCCCCCGCACGCATGAGCTCGTAGCCCAACAGCCAACGGCTGCGCCGGCGAAGCGGCCCAGCGCCATAACCCGCCTGGGCCATATCTGGCCCATGACGCCATCTCGCGCAAGCCGCCGTCGATCGCTAGATCAACGGTCCAGATCAACCCCGCGGAAAACCTGGTGGTATAAAACATTCGGCCGGCGCCCCTGAAACCCTAGACGACATTTCTTCTCCCCCTGCCTCCTTGCAATGCAGTGCCGGCGGCGTGGCTTCTTCCCCGCGGCCGGCGAACCCGTCGGCGGCGGTGAGGGGCGGCGCCGCCCGGTGAGGTCCCGTGGCCAGCACCACCTTCTCCCCCTTTCTAGCCCTTCCCCATCTCCCTCCACCTGCATCACGAGATTGAGCGAGAGAGATGGTACGCCCTTGACGGCTTGGAGCAAGGCGGCGCCGCCCCTGGCCCCCTCGCCGGCGCACGCGTCCACCCGCATGGTGAGCGCGTCGCCGTCGAGCGACTCAAGGGTGCGCCCGAGCTATCCCTGCACGTCGGCGGGTCAGTCCTGCACGGCGGCGGTGACCATTCCGCACGGCGGCGGTCTTCCCGGCGGCGAGGTAGGCCCACACAGGTAGGTCCTCCCCCTCGTCCGGTGACATTCGCATCTAGGGTTAGGGTTTCACGATGTTCATGTTTTCTTCCCCTAACCCGATAGATCTAGGGTTAGGGTTTGATCTTAAATTCGATTCGAGTTGAATCTTTGACTTGCGTTTTGGTTTGCACCAATTTGCCATCGTTTACTGTGCATCTTTCCCCCGATCTCATGATCCGGGATCCTCTCCTTCTACTTTCTTCACTGGACACGACTGATTCTACCCCGATCTAACGATCTACTAACTAGTTAGGCTAACTGATACCAATGTTAGAACTTAAACATGATCACTAGTAGAAGGTCTAGGCGGGTGAACACTTAACATACACAGGTATACATGGATACACCTAGATCTAGAACACCTATGCTACTGGAAAGGTAAACAGAGGGGGGAAAGGGATGCAGACCATCCATGGAGGCTTGAGGTGCGCTGTCGGAGGCCATCTCGTCGGTGGTGGTCACTGGGGCGGCCGCAGCTTGACACAAGTGAGGGAGAGGGTCCGCCGGCTCGGTGGTCGTGTCGGAGAAGCAGGCGGTGGCAGCGGGTGCGGCGGATCCAGCCGGAAGTGGGCGGCGGCGGTGGAGCTTCCCACCACTCCAGTGCTCCCTCGGTCAGTAGGGTTTGTGGGGTGGGTGGCGGCGGCGCAGGTGAACCTCGTGACGTGCGCCCGTGGCCCCCACCTCCTTTATATAGCACTGTGCGAGCAGGGACCCACTAAGCATCAATTGGTTGGGCACCCCCGACCAGGACGCTAGACCGAGTCCGTCATGGCCTTTGGGCCGTGACGGTAGGGACATCGAACTAACAGAGAATTCATGGGGTGTGTAAACAATAAATTAAACATTCCTGTGGTGTTCCATTTCACAACATACAGGAAACAGAGTGCAACTAGAAAGCTAAAGGATACTCATGTTCTGATTTGTTGTTGGCTTAGAGTTGTTGTGTTCCCCATCATCACTCTAACTCCAGAGAGTCTTCAGTGTTAATGTTTTGGGGCTTTATCCATGGGTTTGGACAACGAGAGGTTGCTGTTTTAGAGGCCAGGTCATCAGTGGTGGGTCTGGGTGGTGGCGGACGCGGGGCGAATAAAGCTGACAGATGTATTGGATTTGAGTAGCACAATCCCCCAGTCAACTTGGCGTCAGCTCGTTGTGGGAAGTTTGTTTCCTCTAAGACATTGTCACCATAGAACAAGTAAACTGCCAACCGCATGCTCAATGGAGGAGGGCACACTGCTGGCGTTTGTCACCAGCAATCTACAGCTTGCGCTATTCAAAACGAGAACTGTTTGTTTCTATCCAACATCTCGGTAAAAGATTGTATTGAAGTAGTACATATATGAGTTGTGAGACACATTGCAATCTTGCATTTTTAGGCTCAGGAACAAATGGCCTGAACAAGAGATGTCTGTAGCTTCAGCTCTTCTCCATTTATACTGGAGACCGCACACATCTCATCCAGTTTCTGCTTTGCAGTCATGCGTTATATATGGAGCTAGCTTAATTATTTCAGTGTTCTCTCTGTTCCTGTTATTGAGTTAGCTCGCTTAGTAAACTAGAAGTTAGGACAGTGTGTGTGCTACCTATATTCAACTTTATTTTACAAGTGATCGATATTTCAAAGTCCAAACTAGTTCGTTGCAGAGTAATGCATTGATCATTGAGTGCATTTCAAGAGAAGATCAGTGAGTGCATTCAGTTGCCTGTGTTATACAAATTGTCTCTTTGTCGTAAATTACTCAAGCATCATTCGATTCAAGTTGCAAAATACATATCATGTCTTCAAAGGGTGCTAAATGTGCTTCAAAATCAAACCTCCCACACGTTTGCTGTTGCCTCAAGCTGATTTCCACAAAGATACACCCTCGTATTTCATAGTCCAGTGCACATGCTTTATTTAGGTCTGACATGGACCGTTGCTGTTTGTAAAGTGCACTGCCCTGTACTTCATGATTTATGTGAGCTGTATGGTCTGTCCTCTGTCTCAAATGTGATGCCCTCTTCACTACCTATGCAGACATATAAGACCGATTTGTTTTGCTACAACATCTCACGAACCACCGTATACACTAGGGAGTGTAAAGCCCGTTGGAATCATCAGACTCTCAAGAGAATAATTTATATTTGAGAGATGTGTAAAAATTATATTCTTCATCCATTTTGGCCCTGGGGTCATGCACATCTATCTTATGTTTTTTAGAAGGAAAAAATCCAAATTACTCCCTTTAAGTATAGCGAAAGTTCAAATAACCTCATAAACTATGATTTGGTTCAATTTACTCCCTAAACTATGCTATTTGGTTCAACTTATCTCATAATCAATTTGTCATTTTTGTTTCTCCATAGAAAATTTGAATTTGAGACTTTGCAGGGTGATAGTGGACATCATAATCTATATAAAAAAATTAACAAATTTTTCATTGCTAGTTTTTATATAATTTTGTATCTTAAGGATAGATTTTATTATTAAATATTTTACCCTATCAAAATAGTGATGAAAAATCCATGATATAAATTTTAACAACTCCTATGTTATTGCTATAAGCGTGCAAAATTTGAACTTAAAATCCCACTTATGCATGGAGAAATAAAAGGACAAATTGTGTTAAGGGATAAACTGAACCAAATGATATAGTGTAGGGGGTAAACTGAACCAAAAAAAATACTTCAAGAGGTTATCCAGGCTTTTATTATATTTGAGGGAAGTAATTTGGACCTTTTCCTTTTTAGAACTATAAAATAACTTTTTGCATGAAGGAATTAGGACACTTTGCCTCTTCATAGTTTTTTTTCGAAAAAAGAGAGAGCTTTATTAGGAATTCAACACAAAGTTACAATCTCGAGCAACTAGATGCTCAACACACACCGGAACCCTGTTGCGCCAAACAGCACTATGGTTCAGTCTTCTAGCGAGTTGAGCTAGTTCATGAGCGATCCTATTTTGCTCTCTCCTTACATGCTTAAAAACTACTGCCAGCAAACTATGCGCTGTCTTGGCCGTTTCCTTCAGAAGGAATGTCGAGGATGATTTTGGCCACCAGAACTTTGTAGCAGATTAATAGCCGTGAGGCAGTCGGATTCCAGCTCTATTGGTTTCTGACATTCCACCGCTAGGCTGATACCTTCCTTGCAAGCGATGATCTCCACTTCCTCAGCATTAGAAGCACTGCTGATGACCTGCCATGCTGATATAGCACCGACCCTGCCTCATCCCGGATCACCATTCCAATACCAGCTTCCCCTTGCTCCGTGAAGGCACCGTCTACATTGATCTTGATCCAACCAAGGCGAATATGTGTGGTGGCTTCTTCATGAGTTCCAGACTGGCCACTCCTTGTGTTCACAGTTGAGATGTCGGTAATGACTCTGGTCATGCCAGGCCCCAAGGTTAGTTCACAGCTAGTCCTCCGAGGCTCTGACTTCTCATGTGCGCAAAACCGATCATCAATTTAAAAAAACTGCATTTACGCGCGTATTATTTGTTAGTGGCCACATTGTATGTAATCTTAAAAACCTTGAGCAGTTGAGCTCCATATTTCCTTCTTAATTGAATGGCACACGGAAGGTATCCTGCTCTTTCAATTCTTTCTAAAAAAACTTGTATTGGTATTATTTCTCTTTGAAGCCTGGGTGTGTTGATCAAATATCAAAATTTGAGAATGGTGTCAAAGGCGATGGGACAAGCAATGTTCCACGAAGCCTGGTTGTGTTGATCAAATATCAAAATTTGAGAATGGTGTCAAAGGCGATGGGACAAGCAATGTTCCATGGAAAAAATCCCAGGTCAGTACTTTTGGGCTCAGGATTGCTAAATGTATTGGCTTTGAGCAGCACAATGGCTCAAACTTTGACGCCCGCTCGTTGTATAGCTGAAGCTAAATTCCATTGATATTTGTTGTCATCTTTGATTGAATAAACTGTCGTACCCAGTTCAGTCTAGAACAGTACGCTTGTACTCTGCTCTACTCATGTGAACTGTTTGTTTCTCTTCAGTATCTCAGGATAATAGTAGTTCTATTGTATCTGAAACACGGTCCGACCATGCGTTAGGCTCAGAGTAAAAACTGCTTGAAGAAAATAGATGCATCTAGCTTCAGCTTCAGTGCTTCACCATTTATATCCGAAAGATTTTGCATACTTCAGCCTTGCAGTCAGCCAGTCACGCATGTATTTGTGCATCTTCTAGTCACGAGAGTTTTGCTTCTTGGGAACGTATCAGGTGGAAATCAACCCCTCCGTGCAAACTATGGAAACTTCAATCTGAACCACACGATGTTAATCCAAAGGAGGGCTCATGGGAGGTGGGAGGGGTGATTTGCAAAAGTGCGTTTGCAAATCATTCCTCCCACCTCTCATGAGTTTTGCACATCACCCCTCCCACCTTCTATACGTCTTCCCTTGGATCAACATCGTGTGGCTCCGATTGAAGTTTCCATAGTTTACACGGAGAGGCTGGAAGCAGGTGTGTGGCAACAAGAACGAACGAGCAAAAGATGATGAAGATGCTGTTCGATTTAAATGGATTAACTTTTTAAAAATGTATAACTGGAAATTTGTGTAAATGTCAAGAAAGAAATAGTTGTCGGGACCACACATGATTTAAATTGGTCCTTTTTTTTGCATATTCAATTAAATTCCATCATCAGTGATGCGTGCTCATACGTGTCTTTTACCACTGAGTTAACACCATTGTCATTGTTGTTTGGGCCTCATAGAGGATAGAGCAGGGGCAATGTGAATTTTCCAGATTCAGAAAGAGAGGGCAAATATGCATGCAAAGCCCTTGGATCCAAATGAAGGTAAGGTAGTGTGAATCCTATGGTAATGGTACAGTAAAGGCCAATGGTAGTGCAGTGGCCAGTGTGAGTGGAGTGGGCAGCCAATCGAGTCGAGTATTTGTTCTTGTAATTGTTTTCAATCGATTGGGGTCTTCATATCGGTTTTTATCTATCTATATATATCTATCTACCTATATATCCAGGTACATTTTAGTTCACGGATAGACCCAACTGGTTCAGCCCAACTAACGATTCCCGACCCACCAACCAACCGTCCGCCGGCCCCCGACCTTATCTCGAGCGGAGCGCGGCGACCCGCGAGCCGTCCCAGCGTGCCGGCTCCGTCGAGCGCCGCGCACCGGCTGCCCAGCCTCCGTCCTTTTGCCGCGCTTGCCCTGCCCGGCCGATCGTGTGCGCGAACCACCACCCACTCGCGTCTGCCGTCGCCCCATGCGCTTCTGTGTCTAAGTTCGATTCGCAACCACGAAGATGTCGATGCCACCAGGAGCTGGACGTCCGCCTCCTTGCTCTGAGCTAGATCAAGCCTGTATGAGTGCAGACTGCAGACTTTGGTTGGGCAAATCTGCCGCAGGAATTCAATTGCTGGGAACTAATTCACTTCAAGACCGAGCAAAGGGAAGAGACAGAGGGAAGATGCTTGGATGGATAATGACGAGAGAGAAATATTGGCAACAACGGAGCTGTGCTCCTGGAACAGCTGCTGGATTCTCCGCTGGGGAGGCTTAGTCGCCCGCCGCTGCTGGAATCCGCCCGCCAGTGCCTCTGGTCAACACGGCCGCGCCGCCAGTGGTGGCCGGGGGGAGCGCTGGGGCCGGGCTGTGTGGGGTGCCGCTGGGGATGCCGTTGTCGGAGGGCGCGCAGTGGACCGGGCTAGCCTGGGAGCCGCCGCGGCCTTCCGTGGGTCATGCCTCGTCGTGGCCGCAGGCGTGCCGCCTTGCGCTACTGGGAGACCTGGGTGCTGGGCCAGATGGGAGAGGGGCCACCTCTTCCGTGGGTGCTGTGCCGGGGCCGTGGCCGTGCCGCCGACTACTATGGCCTGTGGGGGCACCGCTGGTCGCATCGTGGCGAGGTAGGGGCTACTGCGCCGCCGGCTGCTGTGAGGAAGGTCCGCAGGTGGAGCGGATGAGTAGGAAAGTAAGAAATTGATGCAAATGGATTGGATGGGAGAGCCCGCCAAGTGAATGCATGCCCCCGGTGTTTTTTTAGCTACCAAGTGATTTGCAGTGACCTGTAGATGAGCGCTTGAGCCGCAAATGGCCACTTGCCATCACATTTGCAACTGGATAATAACATCAAATGCAACTCCTCGACCCCCTCATTTGCAACTAAGAAAATAATCCTGTTACAACTTCACTAGGAAAATTATGCCCACACACCATCCTTTTACTTCTTGGTTGTAATAACTCTGTTTCAAAATCTGAAACTAGTGGAGGCTGGAACATTTTCCTTAATCAAAAAAAACACCATCGATCCTATACATGTCATGTTAATCCATGGATCGATACTTTTCTATCAGCAAAAACTAGAGCTAATTGCAAGGGTATTTATCTGATTGCAACTAGTGATTGCAACTAAAGTCTGTGACTGATTGCCAGGGTTCACAAAACCGTTGCTACCGGACCGGAATTCCGCGGTAACCGGTGTTACCAGTCCGGTCCGGTAGCAAAATCGGTCGGTTAACCGGTCTTTTTCCGGCTCTGACCGAACTAAAAAAACCCTACCTCGGTCAACTGATCGGTTTTACCGGTTAACCAGCTCGGTTTTTTGGGGTTCGGAAAACCGGACAGGAAGTGGTTTTGTGAACCCTACTGATTGCAACTAAAGCATTGCTCAGTTGCAACTAGTCACATCATACAATTGCAACAAGGACAGTAACCTAATTACAATCATACTAGAGTGCTAATTGCAATTGGTGCACTTAATTGATTGCAACTAGAGCCAATTACAATTGGGATCATTTACTGATTACAACCAATGCACAATGTCAATTGCAAGTAGAGAAACTAGAGCTAATTGCAAGAGCATTTATCTGATTGCAACTAGTGCCAATTGCAACTGAAGTCCGTGACTGATTGCAACTAAAGCACTGCTTAGTTGCAACTAGTCACATCATCCAATTGCAACTAGGACCTAATTACAATCATACTAGAGTGCTAATTACAATTGGTGCACTTAATTGATTGCAACTAGAGCCAATTGCAATTAGGATCATTTACTGATTACAACCAATGCACTATGTCAATTGCAAGTAGAGAAACTAGAGCTAATTGTAAGAAGGATATTTATCTGATTGCAACTAGTGCCAATTGCAACTGAAGTCCGTGACTCATTGCAACTAAAGCACAACTCAGTTACGATTTATCTGATTGCAACTGTGTATATAGGCACAGTTGCAACGTAAATGAATGTGTGGGTTGAGCTCCCATAAAAAGCAAATGACAATGGTCCGGTTACAACACAAGTCGTTGCAGATTGTCACGTATTTTTGTTGTCACGTATTTTTGTTGCAACTGGACAATAAAATATGTACGAAAGTAATTAAAAAATCATGCACACTCAGTCGTAATTACAAGTGGTTGCATCCTCCAATCGCAACTAGAATAATAACCTAGTTACAACTAGACAATAAAATAGGTACAAAATTAATTAAAAAAATCATGCACGCTCAGTCGCAGTTGCAAGTGGTTGCATCCTCCAATTGCAACTAGGATAATAACCTAGTTGCAACTCGACAATAAAATAGGTACAAAATTAATTAAAAAATCATGCACAATCAATTGCAATTGCAAGTGGTTGCATCCTCCAATTGCAACTAGGATAATAACATAGCTGCAACTCGATAATAAAATAGGTACAAAAATAATTAAAAAATTATGCGCACTCAGTCGCAAAATTGCAAGTGGTTGCATCATCAAATTGCAACTATGATAATAACCTAGTTGCAACTGAATAATAAAATAAGTACAAAAATAATTAAAAAATCATGCACACTCAGTAGCAATTACAAGTGGTTGCATCCTCCAATTGCAACTAGGATAATAACCTAGTTGCAACTCGACAATAAAATAGGTACAAAAATAATTAGAAAATCATGCACACTCAGTCGCAAATTGTAAGTGGTTGCATCCTCCAATTGCAACAAGGATAATAACCTAGTTGAATGTGAATAATAAAATAAGTACAAAAATAATTAAAAAAAATCATGCACACTCAGTCCGACCAATTACAATTAGGATAATAACCTAATTGCAACTCGAAAATAAAATAGGTACAAAAATAATTAAAAAATCATGCACACTCAGTCGTAAATTGCAAGTGGTTGCATCCTCCAATTGCAACTAGGATAATAACCTAATTACAACTGAACAATAAAATAATTACAAAAATAATTAAAAAATCATGCCCACTCAGTCGTAATTGTAAGTGGTTGCATTCTCTAATTGCAACTAGAATAATAACGAAGTTGCAACTAGAAAATAAATTTTGTACAAAAAATAATTAAAAAATCATGCACACTCAGTCACAATTATAATTAGTTGCATCCTCTAATTGCAACCAGGATAATAACCTAGTTGCAACTGAACAATAAAATAGGTACAAAAATAATTAAGAAATCATGCACACTCAGTCTGAATTGCAAGTTGTTGCATCCTCCAATTGCAACTATTCATTATCATTTCCTACCATATTTTTTTACTTGGAAACGATACAGAAATGATACACTCTGAAACGATATCGAAAAATGTCGGTACATCAGAAAATGGAACCTTTGGATCGAAAACATATCGATATCAGTCGATATCGATAACTCAATTCGGAAATCAAACAAACGTAAATATACATAAGAGAACAAATTCAACAACCAATGTTGTAGATTTATCGCTAGTTTAGGAAAATCTAGCAAAAGAAAAGAATGTGGAGGTGAAGCTACGTAGGGAGGGGATCCATTTCTATGTACAACACAAAAAGAAAACGAATTAATTTGGAAAACAAAAAAAAAGAAGGATGAAAATAATATGCAGCCTTGCACTTGCAGGCTCCGTTCGTCATCCGTGTGTACAAAGGCTGCAAGGCCCACTATGGCGCATGCACTTGAGCACCTTATCCCTTCGCTGCTCATCTTCATCCCGTTGCCTCTCCGCCTCTCCTGGTCTCTCTTCCTCTTCCATGGCTCCATCGATCTCTCGAATCCAGCAAGCAACAAGGCGTCGCTGCCACGGGTTTGCAGCTGGGAGCGGGCAGCAGGACAAGCAGGTGGTTGCTCACGCGCGGGCAAGTGGCTCCAAGGCCAGCTCGCGGCGGCGGCGCAAGCGAGCAGAGCGGCACTGCGCGGGCAGCAGCTATGTGCGGTTGCTAGTGCGAGTGAGCAGCTTCGTTGCCCGACGAGCAGCGCTGCGTGGGCAAGCAGCTATCTGCGGTTGCTATGGCGCTGTTTAGTTCTCAAAAATTTTCCCACCAACTCGTCACGTCAATCTTCTGACACTGATTAGGAGTATTACATGTGGATTAATGGCAAAACTCATTTCATAATCCCTACCTAATTTTTCGATACGAATCTAACGAGCCTAATTATGTCATGATTAGACAATATCGTGCTACAGTAAACAATCTCTAATGATGGATTAATTAGGTTTAATGGATTCGTCTCGCGATTTTCCGTCCATTCGTGTAATTAGTTTTGTAATTAGTCTACATTTTTTTTACCTCTAATAGACTTTCGAAAGGACTGCCAAATTTTTTTGCAAAAAATTTTGGCAACTAAACAGGCTCCGAGATGAGGTCAATCTAAATAATTTGGGAGCTCGATTCGAAGAAGCCTTCTGCTTAGGATTAGAAATTCCGACTGAAATTTTCGAGCGACAAGCCCAGGTCCATGAAGTGGATGCTCGCGGCCGTGCTGACGACGAGCAGAGGGAGGGACAAGGAACGACCGTGTTAATCAGTACATGGGATTGGAAGAGGGGTCCGTGCGTCGTTGCTTCTGGGGCTGGAGGGGGCCGCGCGCCGTCCTTGTCGTGGCCAGGGGGGTGCCCGTCGCCGTCGGGGCCGTGGGGGGCCGCACGCCGCATAGGGGATCTGCTCGCAGCCACAGTGCGAGGCTCCGTCGTCGCATCAGACTGAGAGGAGCTTGTCGCGGACCTGTCGGAGCGAGCACTGTCGCCGAAACTCCTCCGTCGGACCTCCGCGAAAGCTCGGCTCACCGCAGCCCGCCGCCGCCGGTCCTCACGAGTTGTTTGTGTTGCGCCCGCCGCCGGTTGCGAGCGAGCTCCTCCATCCTTTCGCTGCTGCACTCCCGACCCCTGCTGCTCCATGCGTGCGAAGTCCGCACCAGTCGCAGTTGCATCGCCATGGCAGCTCCGCTCGCCGCCCAAGAGATAAATGGATCTAGGGATGTGAGGGGAAATTAGGAAAGTATACTCGCAGCTTCAGGTGGCCGGGTGCCTCATGGTTGTCGTGATGCTGGTGGGGTTACGCATCTGGTTTATTAGACGGGAAAATTGGATCATATCATCCAAAGAACCACAATATAATATAGATATGTACCATTAAAAGATTTATTTGTAGATATTTATCATCAAAAGAACTAATGTTACAGTTATCTATCATTCTGTCATCTCTGGTCAGTTTGGCGCCGTTCTTCTTGACGAGCTGGAGTGCGCCCGTCAGTTTGGCGATGTTTTTCCTTCACAAGCTGGATCCCTTCGCGCAGTTGCTGGCAAGTTGACATCTGCAGCCTCGCGAGCAACTTCCGGACGTGTGCGTGCGCTGGCGATGGGGACAGCCGCGGCAGCCTCCGCCGGTGGCGACGGGCCAGATGCATCGGAGTATCGGGGAAATGAAAGACCACTACCGATTCCTCGCACGAGAGCGATCTGAGCCTCGGTGGCTCATCAGCTGATCGACACGCCGCCCTCGGCGAGGTTCCCGCAGCACCACTATTTTTGCAAAAAAAAAACCGTCTGGTTTGCTACAAATCTCGAAACCGTCCAGAACGTCCAGGTCGCAAGCAACCACGTTCATATATTATGCACGTAAGCCCTTCCACTAAACTTTATTTCTACGCGAAGAAGCAGAAATTCAAGGTTGGTATCGTTTTTACAGACGCACCCCTGCCACTTTTCGAACACCCCCTCCCACCACCCTACCCCCGGCTAATACCCACCACCCCACCCCACCCCGTGCGTCGAACCCTAATCTCACTCCCCTCCCCTCCCCCGTCGCCCTCTCACCTTGCTCTCCTCCCCGCCGCCGCCCTCTCCACCCCTCCTCTTCCTCCCCGCCAGCCTCCGCAGCCCCTCCCCGAGCTCCCCAGCGCCCTCCCCCTCCTCTAGAGATTCGCGACCAGACCCCACGGTGCGCTCGAGGGAAGCCTCGAGTCGGCGGTGGCAGCCTCCCGGCGGCGGCGCTCGAGGGACCTCGATTCGCCATGCCAGCGGCCTCCTCGGGGCGGAGGAGCTCCAGCTCCAAGCGGCGCAGGAGGCCGACGGACCTCCAGTGAGCTTCAGGAACCTCCCATGACGGACGAGGTCGGCCCACGGAGGTTCAACGGCCGCGGCTCGAGCACAGGGCCATGGATGAGCTCCTCAGTGCCACCGCAGTGCCGCCTCCCTCGGCTCCTCGCGACGGCTCCTCGTGGCCCGAGGTAGAGGCGGATCTGGAGCTGGAGGCGGCGGCGGCGAACTGCTCCTACACGAGTCCAGAGGCCTGGCGGTGGCAAGCCTCGCGACGGCGGCGTCCTCAGATCCTGCTCGCGAATGAGGAGGAGTTGTTGGGCACGCCGGTGTCTGCATCTGCCTTTGCTCTTCAGAGTTTCTTTCCTTCTGAGCATTGTGTTTTTGCGAGATGGTTTCGTCTTTCGATTTCTTTTTCACTCTTCTTTTTTGGGTGCCGCTGAAAGGGTGTAAAGCGTCTGGTTCTACCAGGACGCTGCGAGACTTTTCCTCCCATGGGAATTTTAGTTACGCGAAACACGGCATTTGTTTGTGGATTGATGGACATCGTCATTAGCAAACGCAGCTTTTTGTCCTCCATTCTGGTGAACAGGAAGCATGCACTTTTTATTTTCCTGGGTCGATCGGCGGGAGTATTTGACTTCTGATTATTATTATTTTGCAGGAAATAAGCAGCATATTTATCAGAGGCAGCTGCTGAGGCATGGCTAGGACTTGAGGCCTTGAGGGTACTGTATGTGCAGATCATGAAGATAGGTATGTGCAGTTGGCCTTTTGCTTTTTCACTCTGTATTCGCAAAAGCATTTGCTTAATCACATCAGTTAAGCGTGGCAGTGTTCTGATTTCTGAGGTTCTTGAATCTTGATGGTAGCCTGGTAGTGAAGTTTTGATTATGTCATCAAAGGGAGTAACTAGATAGAATGATGCATTTCATTTGATAGGCTGCGGCGAACTTCAGATGGGTTGTTGTATGATAAAATGGTGCATTTCATTTGATAGGCCTACTGAATTCACAAATTTGCGTTGATACACCATGTGGTTGCACCACATCATAGATAATTTCCTTTCTGATTATGATTTATTTGGAAAATTGCCACATTCGGCAGGCAATATGTTCCGAGGTAATCCACATCAATGTTATTAGCTTTCAATGCATGTTATGTTTCTATTGTTCTATGCTATAATCTTCGTAGAAGGATCCATAAATGCTGATTTCCGTCAGCTTTTATTCATTCTCAACCACAGTACAATTCTTAACATCTCGACTGAATTGTTATCAGAAACAATGATTTCCCCACCGTCGCTTTCAATTCTTCCTTTTCTCCTGCCTCCCCCTCTCATTCTCACCCACTCATAGCACATATCCTCTCTCCTATTTCTCTCTTTGCTCTCAGGTCCAGGCCGAGCGAGGTGAGATGGCGACCGGCATGACAGCGAACTGGGTCGTGGCACCACTCCATTTCTCCACCGCCAGGTGCAACCTGTTCTTGAGAGGAATGATAAATCAAATTGGTAATAACGAACTGAATGGATGATGCTCCTGTTGTTTCCTGTCTTGCTGAACTGGCGGACTGAATGGATGATGTTGCTGACAGCTCTACCTTTCCTCCCCTTTTTTATCCTGAAAGAGTTTGTTTTTATCCTGAAAGAGTTTGAAGTGTGTGTGGAAGTCAGGTGATGTTCTACGTCTCTATAACTTCACTTCTTTCTCCCTCTTCGTGTGCATATTTGTTTCCTTTTTGTATGCAAGGTGCATTTCTTTCATTTGCATCAATTACTATTCGCATTCTGATAGAAAATTGCGTTATGTTCCTTTTGTTGTTGCACAATTCAGTACCAAATGTTAGTTCATCTGCATTTTTTCACATCATGTCATTGTTCATTGATATTTGCAAGCCTGAGGTTACTTTGCTTAGTTGTCCATTAATCTGAATAAAAAACACTGAACTATAGCTTCACAGTACACTGAATTTCGTTAAATTAAGTAGTACAGTTACTGGTTTTCAGGTCATTTCAGCCTGCAGCAGGAATAGATCGTCGTCGTTTTGTGCGCTGAAGCTTGAAGTCGTTTCGCTTGCTCGTTTGTGCAGTCTTGCAGAGGTAACCTCCAGTTTCCTTACTTCGTACATCATTCTTCTTTCTATTAAATGGTGTGAGATGCTTTTGCACACATATGAAACTTGCAAACTGATTATGCTAATTAATATTTGTAAAGGAAATAGAAAAAACAAAGTGGGCACTTCAATTCAAATCTGGAATGATCTGCTACCTGTATTGATGTTCAATGCATCCAATTTTTTAGTACTTAAGAGATGTGTTAAGTTTGAATTCCACAGTAGCTGAAAATAGTTCTATGTGCACGGTAGCTTACTCATGAAATTGTGCAATTACAATGTGTAGCTGGGAATAACTGAATTTCAATGTGTTTTACATCTGCATTTGTGCCTTTACCATCGGTGGAGTGATTTGTTTTTCACTCCTATCAGCATGTAGAGGCTCGGTTTAGTACCTGTGACATGCAAAACTTGTATTATTGTGCTTGTGTGTTTGATGTAAAAGATGAAATAAGATCAGAGATAAACAATGAATTCAATGTACATATATCCATACTTAATTAGATGAAAAGCAAATGCATGTTGGCAAATAAATCCATATATTAAAATATTCTCTTGGTAATGTGCACCAAATGTTCTATAAAACTGTCTGCTTAGAAATCAATACTTTAGTTGGCTGAGCTTTGGAATATAAGATGCATATGTATTTGAGTTGGCTGAGCTTTGGAATACTGGCTGATGTTCATTGGCATACACCTTCAATACCAACTTTGTTTTGGGTTTCACGGAGTGTTTCATTGCTTCTTTTTAGGTAATGAGCATCAAGGCAGTAGGCATTGCCATCAAGCTTACAATTGAGAGTATAAACCAGGCTGGATATTTCCAAACTTGGTTGTTTGTGGCTGTTTCAGCAACATGCATAATTATTCAGTTAGTTTACCTGAACAAACTGGGCTGCTGCATAAAGCCTTTCAATACTGTTGTTGTTTCTCCCGTCTATTATGCAATGTCCACTTCCCTCACAATTTTAGCAAGTGCCATTATGTTAAGATATGCTAATTTTGAAGAACTTGCATGGAGTGCACTTTGGATTGGGCACGCATCGCGCGCTGGATTGTTCTAGTCGGATGAACAGCACGCCGGTCTTGACGAGCAGCGCGCAGTCTGGAGGTTGAGGTCCAGCTTCCTAGCTGGCGCGTCGATGGCGCTCTGCGCCTGCAGTTCCCCATGAGGCCATGACAAGGTGGATGATGATGATGATCCTAACTCGATGGATCGATAAAGCAATCAACCGATTAGCAATTATGATGGCAGCTAGCTGCTCGAGGGTCTCCTCCTCCTTCTGATGCGCACGTGCCTGCATCTCTAGCAGAGGCAGGGCCGGCTGAGCACAGCGCCGTGCGCGTGCTCGTGCTCGTGGGCCACGCCGCCGCCGGCCTGCGCCTCGGCGGGCACGGGCTTGCACCGTTGCGCGCGATGATGATGACCTCTCCCTCCGGGTGGCGCACGGCGAGCAGTTCGAAGCCGTCGCGGCAGATCTCCTCCGGGTTCACCACCGGGTACAGGAAGCCCCGGGCTCCGTGCGCACTCCGCACGACGAGTGCGGCATCGGGGGCATGTGGCGGCCGAGGTGCTCCACCACGCGCACCTTCTCCTCGACGGTGATGTCCGCGAGCGCCGGCGCCGATCGGGGGACGTGGCGCGCCAGCATGCCGTGGTCCAGCTCAGCTCAGCAGGATGTGCGAAGCCACTCCAGGTCGTCGAGGAAGTGAACGGCGGCAAACTGAGGCGAGGCAACGGAACGGTAGATAAACATAACGTCCATTCTTTTGATGGTAAATATGTACAAGTTAATCTTTTAATGGTATATATCTATACGGGGCTGCTAGCGCCCGGACGTCCGGCGGGGTAACTCCCGTCAGACGCATCTATCACCATCTGTTTAGGATCTGACGGTTACAGTGCATCATAAATAAATATCTACTGTTCACACTGTACGTTTTGTCACAACATCGTCACAATATCTGTTCAGATCGTACGTTTCGTCGCAACATCCAAATACAATATCTGCAACATTGAAATTTAATATTTGCAACACCAAAAAACATCACGAAGAATTTCGCAACATTCGAAACAACATCCGCAAAATCGAGATCTACTTTTGCAACATTGCAACATTGAGATGTACTTTTGCAACATCAGTGTGGATATAAACTCATTGCAACATCGAAAATCAAACGTTGTGGTGAGGAGAATTCACATCCGTAACATTGATGCGGGCGCTCGCCAACATTGAAACACAAGGTTGCAACATGAAAAATCAATAGATGAAACGTCAAAGAACAATTGTTGCAACATACATAAAAGTTCTGCAACATCAAACAAAAACAATTGCAACACCGTGGGTAAAAGTTCTGCAACATCAAACAAAAAATGTTGCAACACCGTGGGGTGCTTAACGCAACAGCGTGGAAAACGACCAGATCTCATGACGGCGCGCCACCTACACCGTCGGCGTGCCGGCGAGGTCGTGGGACCTCAGCACGAACTACACGCGCTGGGCTTCCGACGTCGTCTTCCGCGCCGGCGACCAGCTGGTGTTCAAGTACTCCCCCGCGGCGCACAGCGTGGTGGAGGTGAGCAAGGCGGACCACGACGCGTGCTCGAGCTCCAGGCCGCGCCATCAGGGCCGCCGGTGGAGGCAGCGGTGATGGTGTGGGGCTGATGCGGACGCGGCTGCATCTACCAGTGCTCCTCTCCTGCTCGCTCTTCTTCCTCGCCGGCTTCTTCGGCTCGCCGGCTGTGCCTCCGCAGCAGCGAGGTCCTCCCATCATAGGGAAGGTCCCCACATGGCGCGCGGCCCTCCCGCTCCCAGCCGCGGGGAGCTGCGCACGGGGCTCGCCCGCCCTCCAGCTGCAGGGAGCCTCGGCGCGAGGGCGGTGGCAGTCGGCGCAGGGGCGGCGCGGGGACGGTGCGAGGCCGGCACGCGGAGTCGGTCGCCGGAGAGAGAAAGTAGATCGGGATGGAGAGGAAGGGATGACTGGGCTCAACGGTCGCGCTCGTGAGAAAAGGAAAACGAGTGGACAGGAATTGGTAGGGATGGTGCTGTGGGGCCCGCCGTCTGATTTTTGTGCCGCCTCCGGATGTCTGTCCGTTAGCATTATCGATATCTATATGTTGGTTCTTTGGATGCTATAAATCCAATTTTCTCTTATTAGACAGTTCGGCTGGTTGGCCGTACAAAACATCCTTGTTAGCCCTGGGTGTATTCTGTACATAGAATGCATACATATACATATACATATATATATATGGGAACATATCTAGTGCAAACTAACCTCTTCGTGCAAACTATGGAAACTTCAATCTAAGCCACACGATCTTGATCCAAGGGAGAGCTCATGGGAGGTGGAAGGGGTGATTTGCAAAATTCATAGGAGGTGGGAGAGGTGATTTGGAAAGGTGCTTTTGCAAATTACTCCTCCCACCTCCTTTGAACGCTCCGTTAGATCAACATCGTGTGGCTCAGATTGAAGTTTCTATAGTTTGCACGGAGAGGTTGGTTTCCACCCAGGGGCGGGCCTACATGGTATCAATGGTATTCAAATGAATACCCATTATTTTTACCAAGCAATTAAGTACTACCTGTATATGTGTTGAAATACTCTAGATTAGAGTCTCAATCCTATGAACTTATGGATATGATGCTCAACTTTAAGTGATACATTCTATCTATAGCCAATTATGCATGTCAAAATCTAAGATGTATTTTCTTTACAGTTGGAAATTTTGAATACCCATCTCACAAATCCTGGGCCCGCCCCTGTTTCCACCTGATATGTTGCCTATATATATATACATATATATACATATGTATATATATGTATATACATATACACATATATATATATATGTATATACATATACACATATATATATGTATATACATATACACATATATATATATGTATATATATCTATACATATTAGAGAGGATTTGCTCTCACCGGTGGTAGATGCCCTCCCCTGCATGGTAGCTACCCGTGAAGTCTGGTGCGGCCACGTGTTTGACGGCAACGTTTGGCGTCACGAGAAGGTTGCAGCGGCGTTGGGTGTTGCTCACGCCGGCAGCTGTGTAACCAACGGCGAACACCCGCGCAGTTTATCTTTTTCCTTTGCATGCTCTCTCCTCGATCCCTGCATGGCTGCATTTGTCCAACGGGCGTATTTGGTCGTGTCATATCTTAACGGGCGTTAGAGCATGTAGTAGGCGACGACAGGTCTGGCGAATGCCCTGACACCGGCCGAGTGCTGCTGCAACGTACGGAGTGCATGCACAAGCACAAGCAAAAGCGCTCTGGTATGTGCTACTCCAGGTCTGTAGTGTCGGGTAGCCTCTAGTGGTCCCTATGGAGTTGTTTATTTTTTCTTCATAGCAATGCTAGCTGGTAGGCGGACTGAGCCGTAGCTCAGTTGGCAAGGGATGCCGGTGGGCTCCCTGCCCGCCCGCGTTCGAAGCCTCGCTTCGGCGTGGGTGCGCACCGGGTGCTGAAGCGTGGGTGGGTGCGTGTGGTGTGTGCGCTTCAACATGGTGCGTTCGAGACTACTCGGCAGCCTCGTCTGTATTGAGTCTGGTCAATATAGACGCCCAGACTCCTTACATGACGGGCCAGTGCTCCTGCCAACTTTAAAAAAAAAAATGCTAGCTGGTAGGAGCTTGTCATTGACACTGCTATGTGATATAAACGTTTTTGAATGATTTCCTAATTATATGAGTGATAGTTTCATTAGAATAGCTCTTGATGTTAATAATCTTTTTTCCCAGATTCTTAAGCACCGTTTAGTTCAGTGAAACTTTGGTGAAAGTGGTGAAATTTTTGCATTAGGAAGCGTGTTCTGTGAGAGGTGGCACGGTCTGCAATGCGAAAATTTTGGCGACTTTTTGGAACTAAACAGGGTCTTAGTGGAAAAATAGGCAGCACAAAAACTTCTAAATGTCGCGTTGCGTTGGTTTTCAGGCCTGATCATGGAATACTCTTTGTAAAATGCTAGTAGTACTGGATGTTAATTTGTGCCCTCCATTTGTAAAATGCTACTAGTAGACACTGTCGCATGACCTGACACCGGCCATACTAGTAGTTGCAGGAGGCGCAATACTTCCTTGAGTTTTTTTAAACTTCATTTTGTCCTGCACGAACTGAAATGGAAGCGATCATCGGTTCGTCTGGAGGTGTAGCCCTAGCGCGTACTAGTTCTGCCTTGCCAGCACACCGGCGTGCTTTGGACCACATGCAGAGGAAAAGCCTGTTGTAGTGGTCTGTCTACGTACGAGTAGGACTTTAGGGAGCGCTGTTGTATCCATTTCTTTTTCCTACACGCTGCATACCTGATACCTGCATGCTACTCTGTTCGACTGTTCCTCTCTGCAGGGTACGGCCATGTTTGGGAGTAGCTAGAAAAAGCGGTGGAGTAGTTTATTATTATTTTTTGCGAGGAAAAGAGTCTATTATATATTATTTTTGATAATTGGAGTTGTTTATTTTTCATTCACATGCACGCGCAGCACGGGTCGGTGAAAGGAGTTTTTGACTTCTATCCAAGCCCATTGTACACTTGTTCAGATATTCAAAACCTGTTGCTGCTATCAACAAAGTATTCCCCTCGTCACCACCTCAAGAGCGGTTCCATCGGACCTGGGGATCCAAATGATGCTTGACTCAATGGCTACCATGTTGTCCTCCATGCAACTTGGGAGCACATAGCAAGCTTGCTTGTTTTTCTCTAACACCTCACAGGAACACGATAGTATTAGTTGGATAACCAAGTACATTCTGTCTAATATAGTTTCGTTTAGACTTTTTCAAAGTCAAACCTTTTCATTTAGCCAGCAATAACTCTTAAAATAATTTATTTAAATAAAAAAGATTACATGTTTTGATAGTTGGCTTCATGGTAAATCTACCAATATCATTTCTATATTATTAGCATTTATGATTATTTCGTTATTCACGATCAAAGTTGAAAAAAGTTAACTTTGAAAAAGTCTAAACCAAACTATATTGTGGGACGGAGTGAGTACAAGTTTACCAATCATCATAATCGAGACAAATGATGGTTGAACAAGAATGGCAGAAGCTTCAGAAGTTCTTGGTTTATTTATATCAGCTAGTAGCTCATTGAGAATTGTCCCACCCACATCTGTCTCATGTTTTTTATTGACTGAAACATCTTTTGTGGGTGATGAAAGAAACAACATGTGAGGCAACTCCGTGTCACCGCTCCCATGCTAGCCCCATGTCCACTCCATCAAAGAACTGCATATGATCTATTGTAGCTAGGGGTGGATTTGGGCCTAGGGCCATGACCCTAGGCGTGGTCCAAAAATCCCCTTTACCCTTTTAGATTTCCCCTGACCAAATCTGGTCCCGTTTAGTTCCCAAAAGTTTCACTAACTACCCGTCACATCAATCTCCGGACACTAATTAGAAGTATTAAATGTGAATTAATGACAAAACTCATTCCAGAATTCCTATCTTAATTTTCGAGACGAATCTAATGAGCCTAATTATGACATGATTAGACAACGTTGTGCTACAGTAACAAATCTCTAATGACGGATTATTTAGACTTAATGGATTCATCTCGCGATTTCTAGTCCATTCATGTAGTTAGTTTTGTAAGTAGTTTACATTTAATACTCTTAATAAACCTTGGAAAGGAATCTGAAAACCAAAATTTTCCAACGAACTAAACAGGGCCGACACACAGTCCAAATTACAGCAAAGGAGCAGAAGAGAGGGCAGGCAGGCAAACGTCTTCAGGCTCGCAGCTCTGCTCTCATGCCGTCCATGCTCATCAAGCCATCATCCCCATCAGCGGCCTTGCGCCTGCAGCTTGCGGCCGTCGCGACGCCGCTGCTTGGTCCCAGAACTGGAGCGACGCATTGGATTGGAGGCCAGCGACGGCGCCTGGAGGAGCCCCGGCGTGCTGCTGTGTGCTCGTAGTTCGGTGCTGCTGAAGCCTCCTGGAGACGGAGAGATAGCTAGCTTTTTCACTCCCTGCTATTGTTAGTTGTTACTTAGCATTATGTGCTTTGGTTCGGATAGTTTAGTGCTTAGATGCTGGCCCTAGGTGTGCAGATTAGCCAGCTCCGCCACTGATTGTAGCCATACTGATCGTACGGGAACTTGTTTGTTTCTATCCGAGATCTCAAGATACAGTTTGTGAAACATGCATGCTACTGACCGCAGAAGGATTTTTGTATGACTAGAAAATATTTCATTATAATTATTAATTATTTATAATTACAAAACAAAAGGTTCAGCTATTATGTATGTGTCCAAGCATGGACCATGCTTCTAGATGTAGAGATTAACGAACAAATATTTATCTATATATGAAGCATCCGGCATAGTTTCCAAAACAAACTGTATGTACACAGTGGCGGAGCCAACTTTTGACGACGACTAGGGCCAAAATTGAGGGGCCAAGACCACATATATGCATCGAACAAAAATCCGGACCGGAAATGAATCGGTTTCTCTTTTTGAAGTGCATGTGCTCAAATGAACTTCAGTTTCTCTCACTCAAAACCATATGCGCTACAAGTTTGGCTCAAGACATGGACTACAAGCTTTTGCTGTTGCTCCACCAAAGTTTCCCTGTGCTTGTCTGATTTTTCTTCATCTATGCTCTCTCGCAATTCAAAACAGCCCAAATGAATCAGAATGGGAGCAGCAACTTTAATCTGGTGGCAACACAAGTACAGAACAAGCAAACAGATACTAGGATCCATGACCGATTGCTGCCACTAAAATCTAAATCCTAATACACATAAATCTCATTAGAGGGAAACAGATAGGGAGATTGGGAGAAGACTGAATTACACCTGCTTGGCTTCCTCATAGTCCTTGCAGCCGGCGCCGGCTGCATCCTTCCAGCAGGCGCGACCGCACGCACGGCAGGGCACTAGGGGGTAGGGGGAAGGATGTGGCCGGCGGCAGGCGGACTGGGCAGCCAGCGGGTGGAGGTGTGGAACACCAGGAGGCCAGGCGGCGGCCGGCAGCGGGCGGGCGGCGGAGATCATGGCCTCACGGAGTCACAGGTGGAGGCAGTTGGCGGGATCCACCACTCCCCTCGTGCTCGCGGGTCACGCCGCCGCGGCCTCGGGGCAGGAGCCTGCCTGAGAGCCCTGTGCTTTGCGTTTGCCGTAATCGACTAGAGCTGGGCTCCGAGGCATGGTTTTTGGGCCAAAAAGTAAGAGGGGATGTGGGCTTCAATGGGCCATGACTAGGGCCTCGGCCTGGGCGGCCCTAGTCGCAGCTCCGCCTCTGTATGTACATGTGTCCTCTAGAAATTAATATGATTTCAACATATGAATGGGCACATTCTGTACACACTCGCCATAATTTAAAATATTTAATCTGTTTGTGGCATTAAGTGATTGTGCAACCCAGCGATCCTTGGTAAAAGCATGCATATACTTACTACACCAATTATTGTCATTTGCTTCTCATCAATTACTAAATTCATTTATTTATTAAAGTACATATAGAAGAGTGCACATAAACCAATTTATCTTTCTGAACAGCTCTTCCGATGTCATTTGCTTCGAGCAGATCAATTCTTCTGCTTGCTCACTGGATGCAGTTGCACTTCTTTGAAATCTTCCATAACTGTCAAAGAAGTATTCCTATGGTTGCAGACCCAACGCAAACATGGTTGAATGCACACAGCGGCACACAGATTATATCTTTCATTGGCGTGGTGGCCTCTTCGCTTCTCATGGTGACATAGCAGGCGTGTTTATTTTGCTCCAATGTCTCAGCAATAACATAGTCTAAGTTTTGTAACCCATTCTAGGTTTATTACAACCTTCAGATTTGAGGTAATGTGTGGCCTCAGGAAGAACTGCAGTAACATCTTGCCAGTTGGTGTACTGTTGTTGTTTCACAATTTATATCCACCAGCTCATCGACATTTTCCCCCGCAGCCATGCATGTATTGTTGTTGTTTCACACCTATCAGATGATTTTTCTCTTGACTAGAGATCACATTTTGCATGAAGGAAGCAGAACATGTGTGGTGACTGTTAAGAGTATTTGGTACCGGCCGAGAAACTCAATTCAATACAATTCATTTATTATATACAGATTTATTTTTCTCCATTGACCTCTTCGTGAGTTCCTATAGATCACACATCCACAACGGAGGTGTTCTGACCATAGATTATACCTGATCATGAGTCGGGTCGTGACGAGTTCGGGTCGGGTCATGTCGGGTTGTCGGGTCAAAATTCATGGTCTGCGCCCGACCCGTCAAACGTGTGGGTCGGGCCGGGTTTGGTCGGGTTTCGAGTTTTTAGTTATAATTTTCGGATCGGGTCGGGTTTTTTCTGAGTTCGGATGAAAATTTCGGCCCGTGCCCAACCCGTCGCATCGTCGGGTCAGGTCAGATTTTTTTCGGGTGGGTCGGGTCGGGTTTATCAGGTCGGGCGGCCCATGATCAGGTATACCATGGATGGATGGCCCCATGTAAAATTTAGTCGTCCTTACTGGACCAAACTAATGTCCATTACAACAAAAGGTGCACTACTACTTTCAGAAAATCAATATTTTTTTGGACGAAACTTTAGAAAATCAATATTGTTTTGTGTGACGAAAGATGCCAGTTTTGGAATAGGAAGAAGTTCATTTTTGACCATCGAACTAAGTTTGGTTTTCACCATTGAACACCAAAATCAGAAATCTTTGGCCATCAAACTCTTGAAATGGTTCACTTTTGGCCATCCGGCGGTTTTGCAAGGTGGTTTTGCTGATGTGGCTGCCACGTGACGGTGGGCCCACATGTCATCCCCATCTCTCCTCTCCCTCCTCTCTCTCTTATCCTCGCTCTCATCTCTCTTCTCCTCTATCCTCTGCCGGCGGCCATCCCCGCGCCTACGGCTGCCCCTGCACCTCCCGGCAACAGCGGAGCTCCAGCTCGCTCGGCCGGTGGCGCTGGCCCGCAATGGAGCTCTAGCTCGCTCGCCGCGCTGCCTGTGGCAGAGCTTGAGCTCGCCAACCGGCCGCACTGGCCTGTGGCGGAGCTCGAGCCCTCGGCTGGGTGTTGCAGGTGCAGGGAAGCACGACGAGGAGGGGTAGTGAGGAGGACGAGCTACAATCCCGGGAGGAGGGAAGTCGTCACCGCCAGGAGCCACACATGCGAGCTCCACGAGATTCAGCCACTGAGCTCCACCGGGTCGCCGAGCTTGGAGGGAGAGGAAGCCTGCCGTCGGAGGAGGGACGTCGCTTTGCTCCCGCCGCCTCCCAACTCCAACCCGGGCATAGAGCTCCGACCGGCCCGGCGGCGCTCCGGATCCGGCCTTGCTGTGCCGAGAGGAGGGGTCGCGCTCGAGCTGCTGTCATCCTCCAAGCAGGGGAAGGGCTGGCGCACTGGGGCAGAGGAGGCGTGCTCCTACTCCCCTGCTCACCTGCTCACATCGCCGTGCCCTGCTCCTCCGCCGCCGGCTGCGAAGGAGAAGGGCGGGCATAGGGAGCTCCACCAGAGCCGACGGCAACGAGGAGTAGGGGGCGCACCCCACCGCAACTAGAGCTTCCCCGCGGGACAGCACCGTCGGTCAGGCGAGCTCGAGCTCCGTCATCACCGGGAGGCGAAGGGGCAGCCGGAGGTGTGAGGGATGACCACCGACGGAGGAGAAGATAGAGGAGAGAGGAGAAGAGAGAGAGGAGGGAGAGGATAGAAGATAAGAGGGAGAGCGATGAGGCTGACATGTGGATCCGTCACCACGTGGCAGCCACGTCAGCAAAACCACCTTGCAAAACCGCCGGATGGCCAAAAGTGAACCGTTTCAAGAGTTTGATGGCCAAAGATTCTTGATTTTGGCGTTCGATGGTCAAAACCAAACTTCGACGATAGTTCGACGGCCAAAAATGGACTTCTTCCTTTGGAATATTCAGTGACCTTTCCCTAGTATGAAGTGTGTTTTGGCAATAGTTTTATTGGAGACATATTAGTTTTATAACAATTGATAATATATGTTGAGAGGAATTAATTAATAATGATAAAAAATTTAGATGTGTTAGTGAAAAACTTGGGTGCCCTCGGCTAGTTGCACCGGATGTTCCGATGCGTGCCAAAATAGACCATTGGAACATCTGATGGCACCCCTTTTCACTAGCCATTCGAGCAACAACTCTTTGAGACCTTGGGGCTATTTATACCCCCCATCACTCACCCATTTTGGAGTTGCTAGCAGCGACGGATGTAGCGGTGGGGCTGGGGGGCTCGAGCCCCTCCTACCGCCATGGCTTCCATGGAAAAAAGAGGAGAGATAGAGGAGTAAGAAGAGAAAAATAGAGGAGGAAGAAGAAGAAAGGGGGGCTGAAGGAAGGGGAAGAGGAATCAGCCCCTCCATCATTTGCATCTTGACTCCGTCCCTGATTGCTAGAGTGCCCAGTATGCATTATTGGAGACCAAGACTCCTCAAGAACACATCCATGCTAGCAAAAGTACTTAGAGATTCATCAAAGACATTACATGATTAGAAGAGTGATTAGTGCTAGCATAGGTCTAGAGATGAGTGAGTGCAAGATGTGCAACCTTGTGAGCAGGTTCTTGAGTGAACTAAGTATATAAGAGGTGTGTCAATGCCTTGGAGCCTTGGGGCTCGGCAAATCTTCGACTATTCGGCTTGGTGTAAAGCGGTATTGACAACTGTGTGCGGGAGACATGGAGGCTCCTTCCTTCGTGGAGAATCTCCTTAGTGGAGACAACATCAAAGTGACTAAGGAACTTGGCGTGTGTCTTAGTGGCTGAGCTTTTGTGGCAAGTCACACTCGCTAGATAACATTATTATCACCGTGCCAAACCGGACACTACCACTGATTTGGGGAACCGTTGCAGCACAAGTGGTGTGATGGGTATCACCCATCACCACCACCCTTGGACGAGAGAGAGAGAGGAAACCAATACTTTGGCACCATTAACTAATTGATGTCTGTTGGCACATATATTCAGTGGATACATTTGTATTCATCAGGTCAATATGTTTTTATTACTCTACACACCGGCCTCACCGCCCTTGGATTAGAGGGAGAGAGAGGAGCGTTGTCGCCAGTACCTAGAGAGAGGGGAGAGAGAAAATCTCACTAATGAGAGAGGCCAACTGTATCCTCTTCACTATCATCGCCTGCAGCCGCTTCAGCACCGTTGCCCACAGCCACTCCGGCGCTGTCGCTTGCAGCTGCTACCCTCGCGGGTCTGAAGGGGAGAGGCTCACTGAGGACTGAGGACTGCTTGATCAGGCCCTCTACCGCCCGCTGTATCTAAGGGAGAGAGGGCCACCGGATCCCACGGCCAGTCACCCCGCGCTACCGTATCCCCTCCCTCGAGGGCCCCCATGTGTTTCTGCCCTTCTCGCCCTGCCGACACTCCTCACTACCGCGAGTGAGGGGCGAGCGAAGGGGGAGGAGACAGGTAGCTGAGGGAGATAGAGCCGGATGGACTGCATCCTGACGGATGAGGAAGAGGATGGCAGGTGAGGGAGAGAGGAGGGACGGCTTGTGAGGGAGATAAGTGAGAGGGAGAGAGAGGGAGAGGCAGGGTGAGCTAAGAAGGAAGTGGCGGACGCCAAACCATTCAACCAATTGAAGCGGAATTTTGGGTCCAACCATAGCCTTTTACTAACACACAGTTTAACAAACGGTTGAGAATTAAGCTTGAGGTTGGTGTTTGGAACCCGCAGTGATGGCTTTTTCCACCGCCGGTTTCCACATCTCAAGCCTTATTTCCTTTAGAACCGGTGGTGAATCACCACCGAGTTATCTAAAACCAGCGGTGTCGGGGTTTGTTACCGCCGGCAAGTAAATTTATAAGAACGCGTGTGTCGATCCGCACGGTAGCACAAGAGACACTCGGGGTTATACTGGTTTGGGCCTCCGGAGAGTAATACCCTACGTACAGTCTGAGAGGGGGTGTTCTTTATGCTCGGGAGTTTGTAGTAGGGGATACAAACAAGGCGGGAGAGGGTGCAGAGCCCAAGTCCCTGGTGTGCGAGTGGCTCAAGTAGCAGAAGTCTGCGTACGTGAGTGTGGGGTTGTATGAGATGAGATATCGATGCTAAGTGTGTGTGGGGGTAGAAACGAACATGTCTTGTATGTGCCTCTGTCTCTCCCTTTTATAGTCGCAAGGGAGAGGCCCAGGGGGGTTACATCGAGTGTGTGTGCTGGTCTACAGTCTAAGGTGTCCTTCTCTGCGTCAGGCTGTCAGGCAGCAGCAGCGGCGAAGAACTATTTCGGTGCCTTAGGTGACGGTGTAGATCTCTCCTGAGTCGTGCGTCCCAAGCAGCCATCCCGGGGCCCCCACACCCTTCTCCGAGTAGTTAGTCGGGTACAGGAGGCAGGGTACGTATCCTGATCCCGTCAGTGGATCAGGGGCTTATCTTTTCTGGGTACTGTAGAAACGGAGTAGCCTGCACCGCGACGATTGAGGGATAGGTGACGGCTTGCACTGTGCCGTTCGTGGCACAGCGTTTCCCGTGCCATCCGTAGTACAATACGTACCGCCCCTGCTGAGGAGCGGCAAGAGGGTCCGTCCCTGACACAGGATCGACCCGGTCAGGGCGGACCAGCGCGGGGAGGTTGGCACGTGGCGAGTCGTGCGCCCTGGTATCACAGGACACCAATGGGGCCCGTGTACCTGCGGCCTTGACGGCCAAGTCTTGAACTGGTCGGAGACGGAAAACTACTCGTGCGAGTAGGTGATCTATGCCGCGTCTTCCGATGCTTAGGGTGTAGTGTGTACTGTACCGTACGTTGCCCAGCGTCCATTACACCGTTTGCGGTACGATGGCCACTGTGCCGTTCGTGGCAGGGTTTGACCAATCTGTCCCCTGACACCAAATCGGCCTGGCCCGGGCGGACCGCTGCGGCGGAGCGGACACATGGCGGTGCACGGGGGAGTGTGCACGAAGATCCCGGGATCTCGATCTGGTGGGCCCACGCGCCCCGTGCCTTCCCCGCGAAGCCTGCGCGGGTCGGTGACGGAAACTACTCGTGCGAACGAGTAGTCGTAGTCGCGAGGCGGAAACCACTCGTGGGAGTGAGTAGTCGGGAATGGAGATGAAAACTTGTCATACGGGCCGCCACGTACTCGGGGGAGAGGGTGCGGACGGCCGTGGGCCGCCTGCCTTCTGGCCCATGGCGGAAACAGGTCGTACGGGCCCTCACGTGCTCGGGCAGCGTAATACTCATTGCACTAACCGCCGAAGCATGCCGTACGTGGGTCCGTACTGCATTTTTTAAGGGTCTCGGTGGGCCCTGGTCCATGGCCTCGTTAGTAGCCCCCGAGCCTGGTGAGGGAGTCGGAGACTCGCTCCCAGGATCAACTGTCATGGAGACGAGGAGACTTGTCGTGTTTTCTCCGGCGGGGACGCGCGAGCGGACCCGCGGGTAGTAGCCCCCAAGCCCACGGACAAGTCAGAGACTTGTGCGTGGGGTTAAATGATGGACTCTTGGACAAGTCGGAGATTTGTGGCTTGCCGTGTGGTGCGCGTCGTGGGATGACTGGCGGAGATCTCACGCCGGTCGCGAGATTTTCGGGCCCCACTTCGGGTGACGTGGCGGCACGGTCGTGGGCGGCTGGCAGTAGTGGGGCACGCCTTTTGAGGGGCGACACTTCGGCGGATGGAGGACGTGGCCCGAGGCGGCCTGGGCATTAACTCCGGGGGGGGGGAGTAATCATTTCCCCTCTTCATATACCGCGGCCGCCGGCCAAAATTCCCCTTCCGCTCCCTTGTGCTCTCCGCCACCGTTGCTTCTTGCCTTTGCTCCCATACTCACTACGCGCAAGCTATAGAGCTCACCTCGCCTTCTCTTGCAAGCCGGAACCACCCACCGCCGCCACCACGGTCGACATGATGTCGAACTGGTCGTCTTCGACAGTGACTTGGTCCAAGCTCGACCGCCTTGCCGCCGATGCCATGCTGCCGCCGCTGACGGAAGCAGAAGAGTGGAAGGTGCCTGGGCCGGAGAGCAGCCCCCGGCCCCCGGCGGGGTATGTAGTCTCGTTCATGCTGTTCCACGAGCGAGGCTTCTCCGTCCCGGCGGGACGGTTCATCCGCGCCGTCCTCGAAGAGTACGGCTTGGAGCTCCACAACCTCAACCCAAACGGCGTCTAGCAGATGGTGGCGTTTGAGGCCCTATGTGAAGGGTACCTGGAACAGGGAGCCCATTGGGACCTGTTCCGGTACTTTTACAAGTTCGTCTGCGTCAAGGATGACGGCACCGCGGCGGTCATAGGGTGCGCCGGCCTCCGGGGGAAACAGGGAAAGATGGGCGAGTACATCCCTACCTACCTGACCGCCACCAACAGCGGGTGGCACCGAGATTGGTTCTACCTCAAGAACGATCTCGAGAACCTGCTGCCGGAGTTCACCAACCGCTGGTAGGATCGGGCGCCGGTGAAGTGGAGCTACGGACCAGAGAAGAAGGATCGCCCCCAGTTCCTCAACAGCGCCCTCGCCGCCCTCGAGATACTCCGCGACAGCGGGGTGAACTTAATCACCTTGATCGGTGGCTACCATACCCGGGGGATTGTCCCGCTCCGCCGTCGCGCGCTGCGCCTCTGGGAGATGACGGAGGACCGGGCTCCTTTTGAGGGGACCGTGACCGCTCATCCCCTGCCTTCACTGGACGAGGTTCAGCGCCGGGTGACCCAGGCCACTGGGGTCTCTTACATGTTCTGGCCGCCGCCGGACATGCTGTCGATGCTCCCCTCCCCGATCACTGCGGGCCTGGTATGCCTTCTCCCGACTTCTTTTTGATTTGTCTTTTGTGATTGTGGGTGGTGATTGTCTTGTGTTTGCACAGATGAAGGACGTGCACATCCTCGCCTCTCGTCCTCCACTGGAAGAGGACCGGATGCTTACCCAGGAGATCGCTACGCGGCAGCAGTGGCGAGGGGAGCGCAAGAGGGCCCATCAGCAGAAAGAGAGAGAAGCGGTCGAGAAACGACGGCCGCGCCTCGCGCCGGCGCAATGGGGAGAAGGACGTCTCCAATGATGAGGATCCCTCGTCAGCGCTACCGGACACGGATGAGGCCGAGTCCGAGTTCGAGTGGACCGACGACGAGACGGTGCCGTCCTCGCGGCCACGCAACGGATCGGTGCCCACCTCAGCCGCAGCTGGCGCCAGTTCGAGCCGGCAGGCGCCCCCTCTTCTTCTCGGGCTGATCAGCCCGGAACGAGCAGTCGTGCTCCTCGGCGGGACCACCGCAAGAGGGGTAGGAGCTCTCTGCGGCACGGCGACCCCAGCCGCCACGAGTCGAGGCGCGACACCTCGCGTCGCCACTCACGCCGGAGGTCGCATTCGCCCTCAGCGTGTCCGTCACGGGCGCCACGAAACGTGCCGGCGACCTCCCCGCCACCTGCAGCCCAGAGCGGGGGGTGGCTCCGACCCAACGGCGTCTCGCGTCGGTCGTCGTTGCCAGGGGCGGGTCGACCCCTTCTCCGGCATCTGCTACGTCGGCAGGGAGCAAGAGGGCGGTGTCCCCGCTCAATCCAACGATTGGCTCCAAGCGGCCCCGTCACATTGCAGAGAGGTGAGCTCCGAGTTGCGACCTTTTGGTTTTTGCTTTGTGTTCATAGCGAGTACGGCTTTTTGCTTGTCATCGTGACACTCTTCTCGTTTCAGGGCGCCCGAACGCCGCACCATGAGGCCGGCGCCTATCAAGGCCTTGCGCCGCCCGGCCCAGGTGGTCGGAGACACGCCATCATCGAGCGATCCGCCGTCCTCCCTTCAGTCAGGGGCGGCAGTTGAAGAAACAGAAGGGTCCAGGACCCAGGTGATGACAGTCCCCCCTCAGGGAATTGCGAGCCCGGCTCGCAGCGACCTGTCCATGGGGACGATGGGTTTGGGGGGGTGAGGCCCCCACTGAAGAAGCGCTCTCGGCCCACGCGGCCGAGTTGGCGAGGTGCCTGTCCGGAGCCCCGGAGCAGGACCAGGAGAATCCTGCTCTCGTGGCGCGGGCGGGCGATGATGAACAGCCGGCTCCCGATTCGTCGTCGAGGGCGGGTGATGACGGCCAGCCAGCCCCCGAGTCGTTGACGGGGGCGGGCGATGATGCAGACGCCGAGCGGCCCGCGCTCGTGTCGCTGGAGGGGACGGGCGCGGCCGCTGCCGCTGCGAGCTCCGAGACCCTAGCCCCCGAGCTGCTGGGGGGAGCGGGGAGCACCACGGCGGAGGTAGAGATGGAGACCCGAGCTCCCGAGTCGGTGGGAGGAGCGGGGAATACTATTGAGGTGGTGGAGGCGGGCGACCTCAACTCCGAGGATGCTTCTGCCACGGTGGTGATCGTGGTGACTGAGGGGGGTCGTCCCCATTTCGTCAGTCGCCGCATCGGACGCTGCTCCTGCGGAGGTGGTCGTCATCCCGGCGTCGCCTTCTCCGGTCGTCTCTCCCGTCGTGGCGGTAGACGAGCAGATGCCACCCCCGATCGTGGAGGTCAGGGAGAGCTCGAGGGAGCAGAGGCCGACCACCTCGACGGCGGGGGAGGAAGTCCCGCTGCTCTGGCTGGTGTCCGTTTCACCGGTCCAGGCCTCAGTAGGCTCGGATATCGACAGCGACGCGAAGCTGGCGACCCGTCGCTGTCTAGAGCGCGGCCTGCGCCTGAGCGAGCTGGCACTGCGCCAGTCGGAGCGGGCGATCAGGGATCTTATCCCCGCCTCGAGGGTGAGTCCTTTTTCTTCCTCTTCGTTTTTCATGCTTGTTTTTCTTTTCTTCTTAGCCGCACGACTCATATGTGGTTCAGGAGCTCGTCGGGCGCTCCGACGACAAGGCACGAGCCTTTGAGGCACTCCGCGCGGAGAAGATCCAGCTGGAGACGCAGCTGGCCGCGGCCCGTCTTGCGGCGGCGGACAGCGAGGCCGGCCGGTTGGCTGAGCGCACGTCCCTTGAGGCAAGGACGAAGGCTGCCAAAGACCGCGCGGCCACGGCACAGGTGGAGAAGACCGCCCTGGAGGAGAAACTGGCCGCGGCGGAGCAGGCGGCGACGGTTCTACGCTCCAATGACGAGGCTACTGCCCGTGCAGCCCACCAGAAGAAGACGGAGCTCGAGACCAGGGCAGGCCGGGCCGAGTCCGACCTCCAGGTGGCTCGCGAGAGGGTGACGACGCTCGAGGCCCAGGTCAGCAGCATCACCGCCGAGAATGGCCATCTCGAGGAAATTGCCGAAAAGCGTGAGAACTAGATCATTAGTGAGTACCTCACGACCTGCTATCTCTGCTTTCTGTTTCTGTGTGGTTTTTTGATTTGTGATATCCTCTTCCTCTTGGGGTGGACAGCTCTCCGCGTGGCCTGCACCGACTTGGAGAAGCAGGTCGCGGATCACGAGAGTGCCGCAACCACCCGCCTCGTCGAAAACTAGAAGCTAGTGGAGCTGATCAAGGAGGCTAATGAGAACCTCAATAGTAAGAGCCACGTCCCCTTCACCTTTTGCCCTCTTTGGATCAAGATGTCCTTCGCTGATATTGGTCTTTTTACTTTCATTCAGAGGTCGTGGCTGAGCTCGAGCAGGAGCGGAAGTCACACGCGGAGGCCAAGACCGAAGTCAGACAGCTGGAGACAATCCGCAACAGGATGGGGGCGGCCATCATCAAGGTGATGGACGACCTTGGTGTTCCTTCCGGCCCCATGAAGGACCGCTTGGAACTGGCCGCTGCGACAGCCCGCCAGCAGTCGATGGATACGGCTCGCGACGTCGCCCGCAAGGTGGTGGCCATCTTCCTGTCGCATTACCCGGACCTAGACAGGGAGCTGCTAGGCCAGGGATGGTGTCCGGGCTATACCAACGAGTAGTACGACGGCATTGAGGAAGGCGCCATCGACTTCGCCAAAGTTATGATGGGTCATGCCCTCCACGACCTGGGCCTGTAAAGAAAAAACAGAATTGCCTCGCCGAGGCTCTTAGTCGTGCTTGTAAAAACTTGTGGGCCAAGTGTTTATGGCAAGCTCGTGGGTTAAGAACCCATTTTTGTTTCAAGTTTAAGCATTTTGTTCATTTGTTAACCTTTCCTCGAGTAGTTAGGGGATCTATGAGGCCGAGTGGTGCAGCTTAAAACTTTGCTGGCGGTGTCTTGCTCCGTAGCCGTGGAGGCGTAGGAAACTGGCGACTCGACTGGGCTTAGTTTAGAAGCGTTACTACTTGGGCAGGCAGCCCCCGAGTACTTTGGAGGAGGATAGGTGCGCGTATGCGTTTTTGCAAACAAGAAAACTCTTCAGAGTTTACTGAAGCGGTTACTTGGCATCCATTCGAGGGGGCGAGTGATCGATAACTTGAGGTCACAAACTTTGCTTGTGGGTCTTTGCACCATAGCCGCGGGGGCGTAAGTACTCGGGGTCCGGATGAGCGCAGGTTCGTAACCGCTAGAGTCGTCGTTCATCCCCCTTTAAGGAGTGTGAGTGTACCGCAAGAAGATTTCGCAATGTTCGGGGGAGGGGTGTCATAGCCCCCGGGTAGCCCCCGAGCCCATGGACAAGTCGGAGACTTGCCTATGGGATGAGACAAGCATAAAGACATTTTACTCGAGTAAAAACGTAAGCTTGAGGAAGATATCATCTCACGAAAAAGAAAGTAGCTTAGAGCTCTTGCATTATCATAAGACGAGAACGAAATAAATACTTACGGGTAAAACCGGCGTAGCTGCTCTATGTTCCAGGCCTTGGAGATGACCCTGCCGTCCTCGTATTTGAGATTGAAGGTTCCCGGACGGAGCACTAGGTCAACGATGAACGGCCCTTCCCATGGAGGTGAGAGCTTGTGTCTCCCCTCGTTACTTTGAACTCGTTGGAGGACGAGGTCGCCGACTTGGAACTCGTGCTCCCGTATGTTACGCTTGTGGTAGCGGCGTAGAGCTTGCTGATATTGTGCTGAGTGGAGGAGGGCGACGCTGCGCGTCTCATCCAACTGGTCGATGGCGTTCTCGAGGGCGACTTGGTTGCCTTCTTCGGTGTAGGCTTGAACCCGTGGGCTGCCGTAGTCGATGTCCGTTGGGAGGATTGCCTCCGACCCGTGGACAAGGAAGAAAGGCGTGCAGCCAGTAGCCTGACTTGGTGTGGTGCGCAGGCTCCACAGGACGGACGGGAGCTCTGCGGCCCACATCGCTCGAAACTTCTCGAGACGCTTGAATATCCGCGGCTTCAGACCTTGCAAGATCATGTCGTTGGCCCTCTCCACTTGCCCATTGGTCCTTGGGTGGCTGACAGCGGCCCAGTCCACGCGGATGTGGTTGTCGTCGCAGAACATGAGGAATTTCTTGCTAGTGAACTGCGTACCGTTGTCGGTGATGATGGAGTTCGGGATCCCGAACCGGTAGATGATGTCGGTGAAGAACGCAACAGCCTCCTCGGAGCGGACATTCATTATGGGCTTGGCCTCGATCCACTTCGAGAACTTGTCAATGGCGGCGAGCATGTGGGTGTAGCCCCCGGGTGCTTTTCTCAGTGGTCCAACCATGTCCAGCCCCCAGACCGCGAAGGGCCAGGTGATAGGAATGGTTTGTAAAGCTTGCGCCGGGAGATGGGTTTGTCGCGCATAGAACTGGCAGCCTTCTCAACTGTGTACAATCCGAGTTGCGTCGGCAACCGCGGTGGGCCAGTAAAAACCTTGTCGTAAAGCTTTTCCGACAATGGTCTTTGGACCGGCGTGGTGTTCGCATGTGCCTGCATGGATTTCTTGCAACAGTTCCTTACCCTGGTCGGCCAGGATGCACCGCACGAATATGCCTTCGGCGCCCTTTCGACGGAGCTCGCCGTCGATCAGTTTGTACGACTTAGCCCTGCGAGCGATGCGTCGAGCCGTCTCCTTGTCGGGTGGCAATTTTCCTTCCACCATCCATTCGAGGATCGGAATCCTCCAGTCAGGGTCCTCGAGGTTGGGCTCTTGCGCTCCGTCGATCTCCATTATTTCCTGCATCGCCGGCTCTGGTGGCTTGTCCTCCTCAGAACGAACAGACGGTTCGTACTGGTCGCTGGCGAAGACCCCGTGCGGGACGGGTTTCCGATTCGACGCCGCCTTCGCGAGGGTGTCAGCCGCCTTGTTGTACTCGCGCAACACATGATTGAGCTCGAGCCCGTGAAACTTGTCCTCCAACTCGCGCACCGCCCGGCAGTAAGCGGCCATCTTCGGACTTATGCAGTTCTTCTCCTTCATTACCTGGCCCACGACCAAGTCGGAGTCCCCCCTGACATTGAGGCGTCGAATTCCCAGTTCGAGGGCGATCCGGAGACCATTGATGAGTGCCTCGTACTCCGCGACGTTGTTGGAGGCCGCGAAATGTAGTCGAACCATGTACTCCATTCGCACGCCCAGAGGCGATATGAACACGAGTCTGACCCCGGCTCCTTCCTTCCTAAGGGATCTGTCGAAGTACATGAGCCACGTCTTGTGCTCGATGGGGGCAGGAGGCGTTTGGATCTCTGTCCATTCGGCGACGAAGTCGACCAATGCCTGCGACTTGATGGCGGTGTGGGCGCATACTCGATATTTTGGTCCATCAACTCGAGGGCCCACTTAGCAATTCTTCCTTCCGCCTCCGGGCTCTGTATGATTTCACCAAGCGGGTACTTAGACACCACCGTGATTCGGTGCGAGTCAAAATAATGCCGGAGCTTCTGCTTAGTGATGAAGACAGCATAGATCAGCTTCTGGATCTGTGGGTATCGTGTCTTCGAGTCGGAGAGGACTTCGCTCACAAAGTAGACGGGGCGCTGTACTTTCTGCGTCTTGCCAGGCTCGTCTCGCTCGACCACTAACGCTGCTCTCACGACTTGGGTCATCGCAGTGATGTATAGGAGCATCGGCTCTCCCTCCGCTGGCGCGGTGAGCACCGGTGGACTCTCAAGTAGTTTCTTGAGCGAGTCGAGTGCTTCCTGCGGTTCTGGCGTCCACTGAAAGTGCTCCGACTTCTTCATGAGCTTGTATAGTGGCAGGCTACGCTCACCTAGTCGAGCGATGAACCTGCTGAGAGCAGCGAGGCATCCGATGACGCGCTGCACTCCTTTCAGATTCTTGACAGGTCCCATGTTCGCGATCGCAGAGATCTTCTCGGGGTTGGCTTCGATGCCGCGTTCTGACACAACAAAACCGAGCAGCATGCCCCTGGGGACCCCAAAGACACACTTCTCGGGATTTAGCTTCACGCCGTGCTCCCTCAGCTTTTTGAAGACTGCAATGAGGTCGGGTATCAGGTCGCCCGCCTTCTTCGACTTGACCACGATATCATCTACATAGGCCTCGATTAGCCGTCCGATGAGATCTCCAAAGACGCGACGCATGCATATCTGGAAAGTGGCTCCTGCATTCTTCAACCCGAAAGGCATGGAAACGTAGCAGTACATGCCAAACGGGGTGATGAACGAGGTGGCGAGCTGGTCGATCAGATTCATCACGATCTGATGATACCCCGAGTAAGCGTCAAGAAAACAGAGGGTTTCGCACCCATCCGTTGAATCGACTACTTGATCTATGCGCGGTAATGGAAATGGATCTTTTGGACACGCCTTGTTCAGGCTCGTGTAATCAACACACATCCTCCATTTTCCATTCTTCTTCTTAACGAGTACAGGGTTTGCTAACCACTCAGGGTGGTAGACTTCACGAATGAACCCTGCATTAATGAGCTTCTTGATCTCCTCTCCGATAGCCTTGCACTTGTCGGAATTGAAGCAGCGCAGACGCTGCTTGATCAGCTTCGAGCCGGGCTTAATGTTAAGCTTGTGCTCGGCGACCTCCCTTGGAATCCCTGGCAAGTCAGAGGGTTTCCATGCGAACACATCGAGATTCGCGCGGAGGAAGTCGACGAGCACGCTTTCCTAGTCGGAACCGAGCGCCGTCCCGATGCGGAGCGTGCGATTGTCGTCGGAGACGGGCACTTCCTTGGCGTCCTTGGCGGGCTTGAAAGAGCAGGCCGCACACTTGGACGACTCGGGGATTTCTTGGTCCTCGGAGGGGGGCTCAGCGGCGAGCTTCTCAGACCAAATCAATGCTTCAGCGAACTGGAAGCACTCAGCATCGCATTCGTATGCGTACTGAAAAGTTGTACCAGCTGTGATGATGCCTTTCGGGCTAGGCATTTTCAGCTTGAGGTACGTGTAGTTGGGGACGGCCATGAACTTAGCGTAAGCCGGCCTTCCGAGTATCACGTGATACGTCCTCGGAAACCCTACCACTTCGAAGGTAAGGGTTTCCTTCCGGAAGTTGTTCGGAGTTCCGAATGTGACGGGAAGGTTGATCTGCCCGAGTGGGACTACCTCCATCCCGGGTACGACCCCGTGGAAAGGCGCCGTCGACGGCCGCAGTCGGGACCGCGGGATCCCTATGTCGTCCAGGGTCGACATGTAGATGACGTTGAGGTCGCTGCCTCTGTCCATCAGTACCTTGTGCACACGCTTGGTGCCGAACAAGGGTGACACAACCAACGGGTAGCTACCCGATCGTGATATGTGGTCGGGATGATCGTGCCGGTCAAATGTGACCGGCATCTCTGACCACTTCAGGTATGTTGGAGTTGCACGCTCGACTTGGTAAACTTCTCGCCGGATCAACTTCTTCTGGTGTTTGGGCGGCCGCGCCTCCGAGCCCCCGAAGATCATCATCACGGCTCCGTCTTCCCGAGGATAAGCGCCCTCGTCGTTGCCCTTGTCCTTCCCTCCATCGCCGTTCGGAGCGTTGCTCCGCTTTTTCAGCGTGCCGGCGAGGTAGGACTTCATCAGATTGCAGTCCTTGAAGGCGTGTTTGACTGGGCCCTCGTGGTTGGGGCACGGGGCATCCAACAGCTTCTTGAAGTGATCCGATGGCGGGTTGCCTCTAGGTCTCGCTGTCTTTCGGTCGACAGCAGCTACCAAGGTGTCCTCACGGTACCTCTTATCTTTACTTTTCTTCTTCTTGGTTGGTGTGGACAGACCGTCTCCAGCTTCGACCGGCTGCTTCCCCTTGCTGGCACCAGGGCTAAGCATTGCGGCTGCGGCTTCCTCCCTGTTGGCGTGGTCGGTCTCGATGTTGAGAAGTTCCCGAGTAGATCGCGACTTCCGTCGCCCGATCCGGTGGATCAGGGTGGCGCACGTGGTGCCGTTCTGGAAGGCCGAGACGATGTCCGTGTCGGTGGTGCTGGGCAACTCAGTGCATCACTTGGAGAAGCGCCGGATGTAGTCGTGTAAACTTTCGCCCTTCATCTGCTTGCAGTTACGTAGGTCCCAGGGGTTCCCTGGTCGGGCGTACGTGCCCTGGAAGTTGCCGATGAAGGCGTCACGCAGTTGCGACTAGCTGTCGATCTTGCCTCGCGGCAAGTGCTCGAGCCACGTGCGGGCTGAGTCCGTGAGATGTAGCGGTAGGTTCTTGATGATGAACAGGTCGTCTCGTGCTCCGCCGGGGTTGCATGCCAGTCGGTAGTCTTCCAACCAGACGCTGGGGTTGGTTTCACCATCGTACTTAGTACGGAGGTCAGATCCCTAAAGCGTGAAGGGAAACGGGCGCTGCGCACATTCTTCCCGAAAGCACGAGGCCCTTGGGCATCAGGCGAGCTGCTCCTTCTCTGGTCTTCATCGCTGTCGTACCGGCCTCCGTGTCGCCGGTTGTACTCCTTATGAGGCTGCTGCTCGTAGTCATCATACTGACCCACGTCAACCCTCCGTCACGCCTTGATTGTGTCGCGCGCGTCGCGGTTAGGACCCAAGCGGCTCTTGACTGGTACGTTGACCTCCTCGAACCGTCGCGGCTGCTGTGATGGTGCCGCAGGTTGTCCCGGCTCGGAGGGCCCGCGACCTTGCGAACCCCGCTGTCGAGAAGCGGAGCTTTCCGCCTGCTGCACGGCGGTGGTCTCGAGGAGTGTCTTGATCTGCTTGTGCATCTCTTTTTCTTGAGGTGTGGCGGGCTCAGGTATCTTCCGGAGAAGGACCGCAGCCGCCGCCAGGTTCTGCGACGCCCTTTTGAAGATGGGTGTGCTGTCGACGACGTCTCGGTCGTCGTTGATGATGCGCTGCTGGACGTCCCTCGCTCGTGCGTGAGCTGGAGTCGGGTTTGGATCCTGCCCGAGTTGTTGGTGGAGCTGGGCACGCTCGTCGTTGAGCTGACGCTGCGCGTCCTCCAACTTATCTAGTCGGGCGCGTTGTCCGGCACCATTGGGAGGAACTTGGGCCTCGGTCGCACTGTCCGCCGTCGAGCTGTGGGCGGAGTGAAGTGCCCCATCCAGGGTGTGGGCCGGTGCTGGTGCCGCCGGGACGTTGCCAACGACGAAACACTCGCGTGAGGGGTCGTAACCCCCGTCGTCGGAGTCGTCGGAGTAGCCGAAGCAGTAATCCGCCGCCGTCTGGAAATGACGGAGGGCGCCAGCGTCCTGAAGCCCCACGTAGTTCCGCTCTGAGCCCAGAGCGTTGTCCGAACTGTCGGAGTCGAGGTACTGCTCATCGGGGGAGGTTGCCGGGAGCCCCATGTTGCACCAGAGGTGACGGCTGGGGTAGTTCTCATACACGGCCGGATCCGTGCTTGACGAGGAGGAGTATGATGCCGCGTAGCATGTCCCTTGAGAGGGAGATGGCTTCGGCGCGCTCTCCCTGGCGATGCGCTCCGTTGAGTCCGACGGCAGGGAGTCCTCCACCACGTCGGTGGCTGGTGGTGCGCCAGCCTCGACCCGTGGAGGGGAGCTGGCACGCGCCGCCCTGCGTCGGTCCGCCTTGGCTTGCTTCGAACGCTTGCCTGAGCGCCTCTTGCGTCGGGGCGAGCGTGCCGCGGCAGTCGGAGCAGGTGCTGATGTGGGTGCGTCGGTGGTCTCGCTGACGAGGCGCATGAGGTAGCCGTCTCCGGTTGCCTGGAAGTTCAGGCTCCCGAAGCGGATCTCAAGCCCGGCTTGGAGCGAGCCCGGCGATCCCACGGGGGAGTCCATCAGCAGCGGCTTGGTGACGGCTTTTGTCGAAGCGAACGATGGGAGGGTCGTGCGGACCCTAAAAAGAACGCCGAAAACACGAGAAGGCCCCTACCTGGCGCGCCAACTGTTGGGGTTTGTTACCGCCGGCAAGTAAATTTATAAGAACGCGTGTGTCGATCCGCACGGTAGCACAAGAGACACTCGGGGTTATACTGGTTCGGGCCTCCGGAGAGTAATACCCTACGTCTAGTCTGAGAGGGGGTGTTCTTCATGCTCGGGAGTTTGTAGTAGGGGATACAAACAAGGCGGGAGAGGGTGCAGAGCCCAAGTCCCTGGTGTGCGAGTGGTTCAAGTAGCAGAAGTCTGCGTATGTGAGTGTGGGGTTGTATGAGATGAGATATCGATTCTAAGTGCGTGTGGGGGTAGAAACGAACGTGTCTTGTACGTGCCTCTGTCTCTTCCTTTTATAGTCGCAAGGGAGAGGCCCAGGGGGGTTACATCGAGTGTGTGTGCTGGTCTACAGTCTAAGGTGTCCTTCTCTGCGTCAGGCTGTCAGGCAGCAGCAGCGACGAAGAACTGTTTCGGTGCCTTAGGTGACGGTGTAGATCTCTCCTGAGTCGTGCGTCCCAAGCAGCCGTCCCGAAGCCCCCCACACCCTTCTCCGAGTAGTTAGTCGGGAACAGGAGGCAGGGTACGTATCCTGATCCCATCAGTGGATCAGGGGCTTGTCTTTTCTGGGTACTGTGGAAACGGATTAGCCTGCACCGCGACGATTGAGGGATAGATGACGGCTTGCACTGTGCCGTTCGTGGCACAACGTTTCCCATGCCATCCGTAGTACAATACGTACCGCACCTGCTGAGGAGCGGCAGGAGGGTCCGTCCCTGACACAGGATCGACCCGGTCAGGGCGGACCAGCGCGAGGAGGTTGGCACGTGGCGAGTCGCGCGCCCTGGTATCACGGGACACCAACGGGGCCTGTGTACCTGCGGCCTTGACGACCAAGTCTTGAACTGGTCGGAGACGGAAAACTACTCATGCGAGTAGGTGATCTATGCCGCGTCTTCCGATGCTTAGGGTGTAGTGTGTACTGTACCGTACGTTACCCAGCGTCCATTACGTCGTTTGCGGTACGATGGCCACTGTGCCATTCGTGGCAGGGTTTGACGAATCCGTCCCCTGACACCGAATCGGCCTGGCCCAGGCGGACCGCTGCGGCGGAGCGGACACGTAGCGGTGTGCGGGGGAGTGTGCGCGGAGATCCCGAGATCTCGATCTGGTGGGCCCACGCGCCCCGTGCCTTCCCCGCGAATCCTGTGCGGGTCGGCGACGGAAACTACTGTCACACCTGTTTTTCCAAAGAAAACCAAGTGCAAATCTATATGCATGCCAGGATCAAGTTCCATGCATATAGTTGACATAAGTGAATAACAGTACAGTATCATGTAAGAAAAATAAAGATTATCAGAGATTTACGCTTTATCCTGGAAACGAAGGCTCCAAACATCACAGGCAGTCGACTGGGGGTTGCGTACGTCTAGCACCAGCAACATCTTCACAACGACTTCATAGCAGCTTTCTCTTTCTGAGCAACATTGTTTATAGCAAGGGTGAGCACATATCGTACTCAGCAAGTGTGGGGAAAGTATGAATGCAAAGGCTTATCAAGGAAAGGCTGACAGGTTGACTGCATTAAGCACTTTTAGTTGGTCAAATTTTATTAGCACCTGACTACTATAGATATATGTATATACCAACCCACATTAACATATAGAGATACACCATAAGCATGTGGCTAACATAACCATAACCACAATTTAAGTCCATCTTCAAGTTCAATTATCATGTGAGGGTCCAGGCCGCTCGTGACCGTGAGCACGGCTAATCAATTAGTTTTACACTCTGCAGAGGTTGTACACTTTCACCACAAGTCGTGTTTCCCATGTCGTCCGGGTTTGCAAAGCCCTTAAACACTTCCTTTGGTGAGTGGCTAGGGATTCACTACGAGGCCTTTACAAAGATTCCCAGATGTATAGCAACCCACTAGGTTTCAGGCCGCAGTAGGGCATAAAGTCCCCTAGTAGGTACCGTGTCTTAGCCAAGCCCACTCCCTACTAGAGCGAGTCTATACTCTATCAACGCCTCCCCTTTTGTCCCTTTCGGGTAAGATCACTACAACTCCAAGATCTCTAATTATTCAGCCAAGACAGAGCCATATGCCTTGTGGTTGCACTGTTTTCCTGGGTGGTCGCTCCATGTTCCGATTAAGCATTGTGATCTTGTATTGACTAGAGATATAACATAAAAGTAAAGCAAGTTCATCAATATTGTTATTCATTAGAACCACCATAACCCAAGGTAAAGCAGCTAAGCAAAACTACCCAACAGAAAGGTAAACCTAGGTTGATCAAGAAGTGATAGTAAAGACTAGGATAAACCTTAATAGGACCCATCAATATTAATGCAAGCATATGCAATGCTGATTAAACACAGTTATTAGGACAAAAGAACAAGGACACACTTGCCTTTAACCAGAGTAGTAATGTTGCTCAGAATTCTTTATCTTCAAGCTCTTCACTGCTCTCGAACCACGTTCAATCTACTCGCATCAATTATCGAGCACAAGCATACAGAGCAAACATACAAGCAAGCTAAGAACAATGCACCAATCAAAAGAAAAGCTTTAAAAGAACGCACTAAAGGATAGGTTCGATGCTATGGATCATTGAAGCACACAGACCGTGCTGAGAGAAGGAAAGGCTTGGTTAGCTTTATGAAGGGCACTAGGTCTGAGCACGAACTAGGATCAAAAGATCTGGAGCTTGAAAGAAGACTAGCTCTGCAACTGAGACACACTGAGACAGGGCTTGATAAAGAACGTCTAACGATTGATTTGCATATATGAGAGAAGAAGCTACGAGCTAGGTTTGTTTTAATTAACAAAGGATATTAATATTATAAAAAAACAGTGTATAGCTCTATATAGATTTTATTTAGAAAAGGCATATTTAATAAGCATTAATCAAAATTAATATTAAATTTATTTTCAAAAAACAAAACATGATGAAAACTCACCACTAACGTGTAATTCATGTCATTATGAACCTAACGCAACTTGAACGGATAAAAACGGATCTAAAACGTGAAAGATATGGACTAAACAAGGTATAGGGACTTGCTGGCAAAGATTGGAAACTTCCAGGGACCTAACTGCGAAAAACCAGGGGCATATACATAACTATGTATATAAACTCAGGGACTTTCTTGCAGAAGTTCCAGGGTGGACTGGATCTAGGGTAACTAGAGTTCTCAGGGGATCTTCTGCAAGATCTGCAAGACACAAAAAGGAATCTATGGATTACTGAAAAGGACAGGGGTCTAAGTGCAAAGCTGCACTTCTTCTTCTTCCCTGCGACAGACCGGCCAGGGGTGGAGCTGCGGCTTCGGGCAGATGGCAGCGCCGGCGCTACGGCGGCCAAGGGCTCGATTGAAACGTGTAGGAGATAGAGGAGGTCGAGACGAACTCATAGGGATGCTCACCATGGCCGGATTTGGACGGAGACGGCGGGAAATCGGAGAGGAGCGGCTAGCGGTGGCACTGGCCGGCATGGTCTCACGGCGGCAGCGGCGTTCTGGTGACCTGCTCGTGACGGGGGATGGCGGAGGAGATGCGACTTGACACGGTGGAGCTCGGGACGGCGCTGACTGACTCCGGCTGCGCCACAAGCCGGTGAGCCGACAACGGCCTGCGCGGCGGTGCAAAGCTTCTGCGGCGGCCGCACGGACGGTGAGGCGGCGCTGGGGCGAAGGCGAGGGCGCTCAGGGGCTCGGGCTCCCTAAATTGGGGCGCGCGACCCTGGAGTCCCGGGCACGCACGCCGGGATGAGTCCGGCGGCGCACCGGCGTGCTCCGCCGTGTCCGGGGCGGACAGCAGTGCCGGGTGGGCTGGAGTAACTGGGCCAGATGGGCCGAAAGTGGGTCAATGAAGGGCTGCGGCCTGCTGGAGGTGATGGGCTGCGCCAAGCAAGGAAGTAAAGGGGGCAGCGGCGGACTTCGCGGATAGCTGGGCCAAAAGAAACAGGCCAAGCAACACTCGAACCGCAAGAGGAAACCAAGGGCCGTTTCTGGACTTCCGGCTGCTGGGCTCCATACATGGCTGGGCCAAAAAAGAGAAAAGGATAAAGAAAAAGATTTCTCTTTTTTTTATTTTCAGAAAATATTTCCGTGAAAAGATTAATCTAGAAATAGCTAGATAAATCATAAAAGCCACGAAAAATATTCTAAAAAATTCCAAAAATTCTAGGAAAATTCCCAGAGCTAGATTGAGACACGAACATCCCAAATAAAATATTTGGAGCTCATGAAAAAGATTTTAGAGCCTTCTAATAAATAGAATAAGCTCAGAGAAAAGTGAGAATAAATTTCAAAAAAATCTGAAAAATTCTCGGAAGGATTTGGTCAGCACCTAAGCGTGTTTTTAAAACCTTTTGCACTCAAAACACCCAGATGCATCGTCATGAATGCAACACTCACTCAATCATTTTATTTAATTTTTAGGAAACAAACGAAAGCCTTTTCCTATTCTATATTTCCTGTAAAGAAAATAAATGTTGGGAAAATTTTAAAAATGAGAGAAATCTTTGTTTTAATTGTTCTTTCTATTCACATCTTGAAATTTGTGACAACTACTCGTGCGAACGAGTAGTTGTAGTCGCAAGGCGGAAACCACTCGTGCGAGCGAGTAGTCGGGAATGGAGATGAAAACTTGTCATACGGGCTGCCACGTACTCGGGGGAGAGGGTGCGGACGGCCTTGGGCCGCCTGCCTTCTGGCCCATGGCGGAAACAGGTTGTACGGGCCCTCACGTGCTCGTATAGCGTAATACTCGTTGTACTAACCGCCGGAGCATGCCGTACGTGGGTCCGTACTGCGTTTTTTAAGGGTCTCGGTGGGCCCTGGTCCATGGCCTCGTCAAGCGGTGATGGGGAGATCTGTAGTAGTGTCAAGTTAAGTTTTTAAGTTGTCTAATTTACTTTCTCCCTCTCTTAGGCTGCGAGCACCAATTTCTTTAACAATGTGAATTTTCATATTTAGAAATAAGAGAGGGAGGGCAAACATGAAAAGCGTATGTATCTGAACGAGATAGTTGTGGTCGATGGTGGTGCGGTGGCAAGTGTTGATCATTAATGTGTTGTTCCTCATATTGATTTTCATATAAGCAACTCTACAACAAAAAAATTGGTTGTTGTAGCACCAACCATCGGACCCTTTGCTTGGAATTGCGACTTCCATCCAACCCCATTGTACACTTGTTCCGTCTTCGAAACCTGCTACTACTGCCAAGCGCCAAGGAAGTATTCCCCTCGCCAAACACTCTGCGATGGATCCATTGGTCGTAGGGAGTTGAACGATGCTTGCTCGATGCATGGGCACATGGTGTGCTCCGTGCATCTCTCAAGTGCATGGCAAGTTTGCGTTTTTCTCCAACATCTCACAGCAACACGGTAGTATTAGTTGGATTCGAGGCAAATGATGGCCTGAACAGGAATGGCCACAGTAGCTTCAGCATTTGGTCTATTTATATCAGCTAGCTAGTCATTGAGGATTTGACCACCCATCACGCATACATTATAGTTTTTCACATATGTCCCATGCTTTTAGAGGACTTGTTTGGTTGGGACTTGGGAACCTGAGAAAGTTGCCTGGTCCAGGCAACAATCTCAGGCATTGGATTTTGGTGAGCTGAGGTTGTATGGTACTACCTGGGGAAAAAAACTGTTTGGCAGGCAGCAACCAAACAAGCTCTCGACCATCTTCTGCGTGTGATGAAAGAAGAAAGAACATACGAGGAAGCAGAATATTTCAGATATGGAGCAGTTGAAGTTAGCGCATTATCAATATTATAGATATGAAGCAGTTGAAGTTAGAGCATTATCAAACTTTCATTACCCATAAAATCAAGCCGGGAGTCAAAGTGAAGGCTTTTGTGGAATTATCAGAGCACTACTAGGGAAAGAAGCTTTCGTCCCAGGGCAAAAATAACATTAGTACCGGTTCAGTTTGCTCCCCGGTACTAATGTTGCAAGAACCGGTACTAATGTCCCGTGCTAAAAAGGAGGCGGGCGGAGCCATCCCGTAGCAAACATTAGTACCGGCTCTTATTGAGCACCGGCACTAATGTCCCACATTAGTACCGGTGCTCAATACAGGCCGGTACTAATGTGTGGGCGGGACATTAGTACCGGCCCGTATTAAGAGCCGGTACTAATGTTGCTACATTAGTACCGGCTCCTAATATGGCCCGGTACTAATATCCAACGGCTATATCTCAGCTTTTTCCTCCTCCAGCCCGAGCCCCCCACCTTCTTTCTCTACTTCGAGTTCCTTCTTCTCCATGGCGCCCTAGAGGAGCTTTTGCCGGATTTGCGACCATTTCTCGACGATTTCACTCGTTGAAGTGGTCTAGAGGTTAGTTACTTCATCCTCCCTTGATTCATGCTTATTTTCTTGAGTTTCATTGGTTGAAATAGGAGTATTTTAGCACTTTAAAATAAACTAAGAATAGGGGATTTTAGCACTTTGAAATAGGATTATGTTCTAATAGAGTTGATTGAAATGGATGTGCCGTGTTTGTTAGATGAGATGTTCTATATGATGATACAAATTAATTTTTTTACATTATTTTTTATAGAAATAAATATAATAAATGCTCTAAATGTACTTACTAAGAGAAACGACTAAAATATTAATATTAGAATTAGAGAAATAATTTTTTAGTCAAAAAAATAGTTTGCTTATAATAATAATAATTTAAATTGAAATATAGTTTTCTCATTATAAAAAATATTTTCTTATAAGAAAAACATTTTCTTAAGAAAAAAGTTTCTTTATTAGGAAAAAGTTTTCTTCAATACCATCAAACTGGTTTTTTCTCATTAGAAAATTAGGAATAAGTTTATACTTGATGTGGAATAGTTATTTCTTAGTCAGAAAAATAATTTTCTCAATAGAAAAATAGTTTTCTTCATTAGAAAAATTGTTTGCTCATTAGAAAATTAGTAAAAAGTTTATATTTCATGTGGAATATGGATTTGAACACTATGAATTAGTGTAACATATAATCTTGCACTTGTTACATGATAATAATATATTTTGTTCGGTTATATATTCTTTATTTGTAGATAGACCGACAATGGATGTACACCGACAAGATAATATCCAATGAATTCTTTAATGGGCTTCGTGGATTTCTAGAAGTAGCAGAATCGAACAAGCCCCCGTCCGGTTTCATAATTTGTCCATGCAGAAAGTGCAGGAATTTGAAGGATTTCTCAACGACAAAGACTCTTCACGATCACCTATACAAATGGGGATTCATGCCAAACTATTTTGTTTAGACAAAGCATGGGGAGAGAGGGGTTGTAATGGAAGATGACGAAGAAGAAGACGACAATATTCCTGACTGGACTCAAGAAGGTGCCTTTGCAATGGGAGATGATCCAATGGGTGAGGATGATGTTGCAATAATTGAGGGAGAGCCTGAACAAGGAGAAGATGAGCCGCTTGATGATCTAGGTCAGGTGTTGCGAGAGCAGAAGGAAGATTGCGAAAAGGTGAAGGAGGCAAAGAAGTTTGACCGTATGTTAGAAGATCACAAGAAACCATTGTACCCAAATTGCAAAGAGGGGCACAAGAAGTTGGGTAGCACATTGGAAATGCTGCAGTGGAAGGCTAAACATGGAGTTTCTGACAAAGGCTTCGATGAGTTAATGATGATCATAAAGGACATGCTTCCAGAGGAGAACGAATTGCCGGAGTCAACGTACGAAGCTAAAAAGGTCGTTTGTCCTTTGGGTTTGGAGGTTCAAAAGATACATGCATGCCCTAATGACTGTATCCTTTACCGAGGAAAAGAATATGAGAAATTGGAGGCTTGTCCTGTGTGCGGAGCGCAGCGTTATAAGATCCCACGAGATGACCCTTACGATGTTGAGCGGGAGAAGCAGAAGAAGAAGAAGAAGAAGAAGAAGAAGAAGAAGAAGAAAATTCCTGCTAAGGTAATGTGGTACTTTCCAGTGATACCAAGGCTGAAGCATTTATTCAGGTGCAAGGCTAATGCAAAGTTGATGTGTTGGCACAAAGAAGATCGTAAAGCAGATGACAAGATCAGACATCCCGCTGATGGGTCGCAGTGGAGACTAATTGATAGAGAATTCCCTGAGTTTGTAGAACACGCAAGGAACATTCGGTTTGGTTTAAGTACAGATGGATTCAATCCATTCGGTGAGTTCAGTAGTGGTCATAGCACTTGGCCTATGACCTTATGCATATTCAACCTTCCGCCATGGTTGTGCATGAAAAAAAGTTCATCATGATGCCAATAATCATCCAAGGCCCAAAGCAGCCAGGCAATGACATCGATGTTTATCTGAGACTGTTGGTTGAGGATCTTAAAACGTTATGGAAGAAAGAAGGTGTACCTGTGTGGGATGAGGACAAACAGGAGACCTTCAATCTACGAGCGTTGCTGTTTGTCACCATCAATGATTGGCCGGCACTTGGTAATCTATCAGGACAAACGAACAAGGGATACCGAGCATGCACGCACTGTTTAGATGATACTTGCAGTGTGTATCTAAAACACAGTAAAAAGATTGTGTATTTGGGCCATCGTTGATTTCTTCCTCCTAAGCACCCGTTAAGAGAAGAAGGAAAAAAGCACTTTGAAGGTGTTGGAGAAAAATGTAAGAAGCCAGTGCACCGTATGGTAAACTTGTATTTTCTATGGTGAAAGATTTGAAGATAGTGTTCGGGAAGGCTTCAGGTGCCAAATCTGTTCCAAACGACAAGGATGGACGTGCACCCATGTGGAAGAAGATGTCAATATTTTGGGAGCTTCCTTATTGGAAAATCCTTGAGGTTCGCAATGCAATTGATGTGATGCATGTGATGAAGAATTTTTGCATGAACTTTCTTAGCCACCTAGGTGTATACAGAAAGCCAAAAGATACAGTTGAAGCTCGTCGGGATCTTACATTTATGAAACAGCGAAAAAGCATGCATCTCAAAAAAAGAGATAAGGGAAATTGGTTGGCCCCTGCTAGTTACACCCTCAGCAAGGAAGAGAAGAAGATGATGTTTGATTGTTTGAACAGTATCAAGGCCCCGACTGGCTACTCCTCAAATATACAATGAATAATAAATTACAAAGAGAAAAAATTCATAAATCTAAAGGCTCATGACTGCCACGTGTTGATGACACAATTGCTACCTGTTGCACTACGGGGTATTCTACCAGAGAATGTGAGATTGGCAGTCGTCAAGGTTTGTTCATTCCTCAACCAGATCTTTCAGAAGGCAATCCATCCAAAGAATCTAGTGCAGTTGCAGAAAGATATCGTGCAATGCCTCATCAGCTTTGAGATGATCTTTCCACCCTCTTTCTTTACTATCATGACCCACCTCCTAGTGCACCTAGTTGAAGAGATTTTTATCCTCGGGCCTGTGTATTTACACAACATGTTCCCTTTTGAGTGGTTGATGTCTACTTACAAGAAGTATGCCTGTAATCGTGCTCATCCCGAAGGAAGCATCGCAAAAGGATATGCTACAGAGGAGGTGATTGAGTTTTGTGTCGACTTTATTGATGAGCTTCCTCCTATTGGACTCCCTGTATCACGCCATGAGGGGAGACTCAGGGGAAAGGGCACACTAGGGAAGAAAACTCAGATGGATATGGATGAAACGTTATTTCGTACAGCACATTCCTTTGTCATGCAACAATCATCCCTAGTGACTCCATACAGGGAGGAGCACAAGTCCATTGTACGGGCCTCCAACAAAGGGAAGTCAGAGGCCTGGATTACACGTCATCACAATGATAATTTTGCATCATGGTTGCAGAGAAAACTTATGGGTGATAACACTATTGGAGAGCAACTGCAATGGTTGGCTAGAAGTCCATCTATCTCAGTACTTACGTTCCAAGGATACGAGATAAACGGATACACATTCTACACGAGAGCCCAAGACCAAAAGAGCACAAACCAAAACAGCGGTGTCCGTATAGATGCAATAGATAACGAAGGAAATGAACAAACATACTATGGTGTCATTGAAGAGATATGGGAATTGGACTACGAACCTTTAAAAATCCCTCTTTTTAAGTATCAGCGGGTTAAAAACCCTACAAGAGGTATAATGACAGACAAATTTGGGATGACAACAGTGGATCTCAACAAGATTGGATACAAAGATGAATCGTTCGTCCTAGCGAATGATGTGACTCAAGTTTTCTATGTGAAAGACATGTCAAGCAAACCACCAATAATAAAGAAAGGTGATGATAAGGGTGTTGTTAATAATGAGCCAAAGCGTCACATAGTTCTACCGGGAAAAAGAAAAATTGTTGGAGTTGAGGACAAGACTGACATTTCAGAAGATTATGATCAATTCGATGGTCTTCCTCCATTTTCAGTAAAGATTGACCCAAGCATCCTGTTAGCCGAAGAGGACACTCCATACCTACGTCGTGATCAAAACCAAGGGACATTCGTGAAGAGGAAGATTGTTAATGTTGCATTAGATGATGATGTATAATATGTACCAAAGTATTGTAATATTTGAATGAACTAGTATTTTGCTACTTTATTAACAAAACTTTCAATTATTTCATTTTTTTAGCATTATCAGATATTAAATAATAAATTTACGTCAAAATATACATGAGCAAGACTAAATCATGATTTTTATATTAATTACACTGGATGTACTATTTAAGAAAGATTTTGCATGAAAAAATAAAACTATTTCCGTTTGTTAAAGTCAAGAACAAAAAAAGACAATTTAGAAGATATTAGTAGTTTATTGATAAGAAAATTTTAATTTTGATTGTTAAATTTAGAATGTCATAGTATCTATGTAAAGAAAATTAACTAAACTTGTTCTACCATTTTATGCGTTGTATATGATTTTCCAGAAATAAACTACAATATATAAAATAAAAACAAAAAATAAAAGGTAAATAGTGGGCAACAAAATGAAACCAACATTAGTACCGGTGCTAAACTAGCCATGGTACTAATGTGCTTCTGCATTTGGCGGCAAATGAAAAGTCATATTAGTACCGGGGCTCAAATAGCACCGGTACTAATGTCAACATTAGTACCGGTGCTCATCTAGGCCCGGTACTAATGTCCACATTAGTACCGGTGCTTGTTGAGCCCCGATACTAATGTTGGTAGGTATAAGAGGCGGTGCCCTCCTCCCCCAACACTTAGCCTCTCCGTCTCGTCTCGCCCCTGATCCCGCGCCGCCCTCCTCCTCTGCTCCGCCGCCGCCCCCGTCGCTCCGCCGGCGTCGGCGTCCGTCGTCAACTCCGCCGCGCCGCCCCCCTCGCTCGCCGGTGCCGTTGTTCGTCATCCCCGAGCCACCGCCGCCATCCCCGCCCGCGCCGCGCCGCGCGCGCGCCGGCCGCCACACGTACGCCGTCGCCGCATCCCCGCGCCGCCGCCGCCATCCCCGCGCCGTCGTGCCTGTGTCGTCCGCGCGTCGGCCGTCGGCGTCCCCTGCGCGTGCGCCGCCGTCGCGCGCCATCCCCTGCGCCGGGCCGTCGCCACTGCGCCGCCTCCGTCCTCCCGCCACGCCGCGCGCCGCGCCGGCCGTCCCCAGGCCCGCCGCCGGCCGTCCACACTCGTCCGGCCCGTCGCTCGCCGCCGGCCGTCCCCACGCCGAGTGCCGCCGTCGTCTACGCGGGGTATGCCCCCCTCGGCCCTGCCGCCGCCGGCGCCGCGCGCGCCGCGCTGCTGTGTGCAATTGGGGGCTGACGTCAGCCCGACGGCGGCTGACGTCAGCCCCCTTTTTTTCTTTTCTTTTTTACAGATTTAGAATTAGTTATTATTTAAATAGAAATTAGTTTTACATTTAATTTATAATTAGATGTTATTTAGAACTTAAAATTAGAATTAGATTAAGATTTAAATGTTATTTAGAATTAGATGTAAATGTCATTTAGAATTAGATTTAAATGTTACTTAAAATAGATGTAAATGTCATTTAGAATTAAATGTAAATGTTGTTTAGTATGAAATGTAAATGTTATTTAGAATTAAATGTAAATGTAAATGGTATGCATATGTGGTTGTAAATGTAAATGTTATGCATATGTGGTTGTAAATGTTTTGCATATGTGGTTGTAAATGTTATGCATAGTCGATGTAAATGTTATTTATATTTCAATTGCGCATGTTCGATTCGAGGACTCGCTCTCGACTTTCACTCCACGCTCCCGCCACGCTCCCGATCCCCCCCCCCCGCCACGCTCCCGACCCCTCTCCCTGCCACGCTCCCTACTCCCCCGCCACGCTCCCGACTCCCCCGCCACGCTACCGAGTCCCCCGCCACACTCCCTACTCCCCCGCCACGCTCCCGACTCTCCCGCCACGCTCCCTACTATCCCGCCATGCTCCCGAATCCCCCGCCACGCTCCCAACCCCTCCCCCGCCACGCTCCCTACTATCCCGCCATGCTGCCCACTCCCCCCCCACGCTCCCGACCCCTCCCCCGCCACGCTCCCGACTCCCCCGCCACGCTCCCGACCCCTCCCCTCTGCCACATTATTATTTTTTGTCCTCATATTAATTGTCTCATCATTGGAATAGTTTGTCCTCATATTATTTTTTGTTACATTATTTTAGTTACAATGGTGCGAACCGAAGAGGACCGAGAAGCGGAGCAAATGATCATGGATTTAATTACTCGCAATACTATGAATGATGCACCGAATGAACAAGAACAGGATCACAGAGAGGCCGACAACTACCTGAACATGTTTGCTGATGGCAACAAGAGGGAGCAACCAGGTGCTCAAGGAAGCAATGATGGACAACCATCCGAGGTATAATTAATAAAAACCAGTACCTCGTCATGATTTTCGAGGAAGCTACTAATTATAGAAATGAGTTAATAGTTCTTAAATTTCCAGGAGCCTGCATCGAGCAGCAAGAAGAAGCCGGGTGGGAAACGCGGCCCAAAGAAGAAGCTAGACGGGCGTTTCATCATCACGGAAGTATCTCCCGATGGGAGACCGTTAGCTCCACATGAAAATATTGTCAAGTTGGTAAATCACATTGGGGCTCTTGTTCGGGACAACATCCCAATAAGCTTTCGGTTTTGAAAAGCAGCTGACGCACCTGACTTGCTACCCGAAGAAGGTGATCAAGCAGAAGCTGAGCACGAAGATCAAGATCAGGACGAAGAGCAACATGAAGAGAATGAACCCCCGGTACCGGTTCGGCCAGATGTTGTCCCGGTCACAGATAAGAACATGATCTGGGCTGATGTGAAAGCACACTTCGGATTTCCTGAAAACACAGATTTGAAAGCTGTGCACACTTGGGCCCTGCAGAAGGGTGCAATTGCCTTTCAGACGTACAAGAAGCGGCTGACCAAGAAGTTCATCAAGGAGGGGCTTACACCCGATTTTAAGAAGCCGGGATATACCAAGTTAAGAGATCATTGGGATGCATTTGTACAGGGCAAGCAATCGGAAGATGCCACCAAGTTGATTGCAACCAACACAGCCAATGCACGTAAAAAGAAAGAATTCCATCATCTTGCCCTAGAGGTTACGCGATGGCCCTGCCCAAATGGGATCGGATGGAGCAAGAGATAATGGCACGTGGAATCGTACCGGCAACTCTGGAGTGGCCTGACCGAGCGCGGAATTACTATTATGCACATGGTGGCACGCTCAATCCCGAAGATGGATCATTAATGCCGGGTGACCAACTAAGACAGACAGCTGCAAGGCTTGTTGATTTGATCAGGGCTGCTGCCGAAGGAACATTCATAGCTGATCGAGAGAAGGACGAGCTTTCTGCTGCAATAGGCACTAGAGAACATGGTGGACGTTGCCGAGGCAAAGGTGTGATTCCATGGAAAGTTGCATGGCATGAGCACATTGACTCGTACAAGAAGCGCAAAAGGAATAAGGACGAACAAGATAGGAAAATCAGACAATTGCAAGAGCGCGTAGAAATGACTGAGGCAAGAATGAAGGCCATCATTGACGAGCATGTGGCCCTTGCTCTTAACAAACAATCATCTCAGCAAGGGCCCATAGATGAAATGAGCCCGCCATCTACTAAGGGGAAAAGTAGTGTCGCTTCAACAGATGCAACACCAGCAAACACGGAAGCACCGGTCAAGGAAATAGAAGCACCCCTAGCCTCACCAGAAGCACTAGTTGCCTCAGCAGAAGCACCCCAAGCCTTAGCAAAAGCAGCCGAGGTCTGCCACGAACAGTTCCCCGTGGATGACATCACAGTGAGGTCAGCGTGTGAGCTTCACGCTCAACTCAGAAACAAGATGTTACCGGTGGCTTATGGTGTTGCTGAGGTCTTGGAACCGGGGGAAACATTCATGGGCGTGGAATTCAGTAAATCATTTTACCATAAAGTTGCCGTCGACCGAGTGGTCCCCGGTTGGGAAGATCTCGAACTGGAGTTACCGGGACCTGATGGGGAAGAGGTGCTTGGAGATACCGTGCACGGTTGGGTATTGTGGGCCAAGGCTCACATAAAGATTACGGAACCGGTCAAAGAAGCACCCCTAGCCTCACCAGAAGCACCTCTTCCTGAAGCCTCATCTACACCCCCCGTGCTTGAAGGCGAAGATCATCAGCTACCGTCATCTCCAACAGGAAGCATGAGTCCTCTAGTTGATCGGGACCCAAGCGAGAGTCCGCCCCCTCAGAAACAGGGCAAGGGTACCAAACGACGAGCTACGCATCATCCTCCGCCCCTCCTCCAAAGAAGCGGACGAAGCCCAGGCCGAAGAAGTCTCAACCGAAATTATCTTACGAGGAGACTCAGGAGGAGCTAGATGCTTCAGTGCGGGCTGAACTTGATAGACAAATATTCAAAGCGAAGAAGCCACCTGTTGAGAAACCAATTGACCGGGTCAAATTTCATCGCTTCATGAAGAAAATGGAGGAGGAGAAACGAATAAATGCCTAGCCACCTCCTTTGAGTGACTATGACAGACAGGCACTCAAGATTGACAAACAGAAGAAGTTGACGAATAAAGCTAAATCTATTCCACAACTAGGCACCCAGTCAAAGCAATCTGTCTCCCCCATCAAGGTGCTTTCTTCGCAAGAGCAGCATATGCTTGTATTCAATAAGGAATCAGGTCTGACTTCTGGTCAAATCCGAGGGGACGAACCAATCCCAATACATGAAGGGGCAAATAGACCGAAGTATGAGTTGGGTAAACCTCTTGTGTGGCCGCAGTTGGTGCCGTATCTTCCAACGAGAATGCATAAACTGCACGATTGGTACATGGCTGCGTCAGCAAGCGGTGTAACCTATGTGGAAATTACCATAGATGATCAACATTATTTCCATGGCCGACAAACTTTTGGTGTGGAATTTGACCAATTTTGGTTCTTACTCAATCAAGATGCAATTGACTTAGGACTCATCGCTTGCTGGACTCTGTAAGTCTCGAAAACAATGATCTAGCCATTCTACCTTATCTTAACTTGTGTTTAATTTGAATTTAATTTGAATCATGCAGCTTTGAGATGCAGCGGTGCAGGAGGAGAGGAATTATGGACGTCGGCTTCATGGATCCACTAATGATAAATCAGACTTGTGTCAGAAAATGGGAGCTGGACACATTGGACTATATATATTTGTATCTAGAAAAACACCATAAGAAGGGTATCATACTTCTGCCATACAACTTCGGGTGAGCAACGTGTATCTCATCTATTTTATCGGTTTTCAAATGATATTGCATATATATTTTTAGAAACTAATACTTCTACACGTATGCACAGCTTCCACTGGATTCTTTTTGCATTCTGTCCGTCTCTAAGCAAGGTCTTCATCTTCGACTCTTTGAGGGCAACATCAGACAAAAGCGCATATCAAGATGTCGTAGAGATGATCAAACTTGCATGGACTCGCCTCTGTGTAGAGCACCCGGGAAGATACAAAGAGAACCTTTATTTCCACTACGATTTCCCTGTATGTGTATTCTTCTAGTCCGCATATCTCATGTCTTCCAATATAATTAAACATATTTCATAACCTTATTTTCGCACATGTGCAGTGCTTGACACAACCTTCAGGTACCAATCTGTGCGGATACTATGTATGCGAGTTCATGCATACCTTTTCATGCATCGCAACCGGTACCAACCTTGAAGACAGGGTGCGTCCACTAAACTAAATGACACATGCATGTAGTTCTTATTTGTCCATGTTCTTTTTTGTACTAGTTCTTATTCTTTGTTCATGTTCTTTCGTAGATTGATGACATCAAGCAGGGGTTCCTCGAGTCGGAAAGAATCCGGTTAATTCAAGAACAACTTTGTGGATTTCTTCTAGATGAGGTGATTACGCCAGGTGGAGAATTCTACTCAGGCTTATCATCTGTGATTGTAACGGGGAAGTCCACGGAAGAAACATCGGGGAAGTCCACTGCAAAAGCAACTGGGAAGTCGACGGAACAAGCAGAGTCGACTAAGCGGGGGAGCAAGAGAGGAAAAAGCTCTGCAAAAGACCAATCTTCAGGAAGAAAAAAAACTAATATTAAATCTTCCTAACCTTTGATGCAATGTATTATATACACTAATATATATTTTTCGTATTTCTGTATGCACAATATTATATATGTTCTTTGCATTGGATCAACTACCGGATTTGAGATAATACATGCATACAAATATATGTACTAGTATAATATTAGATATTATACTAGTACATATATACGTATGCATGTATAGTATTATCTCAAATATTTTATATGGCACACGAATATATATTATAGCGTATCAAGCATTAGGATTAGTATATGTAAATACGATAGAATTAATAAACCAGAAAATATTAAAGAAAAAAAAAGTACCGGTTGGAAATGAGAACCGGTACTAATGTGGACCGTGCCACGTCGCCGGGGGCGGGCACATTAGTACCGGCCCTCATTACCAGCCGGTACTAATACCCACATTAGTACCGGTTTCCAAAACCGGTACTAATGTGACTTCACATTAGTACCGGCAGGACAATACCGGTTTGAAAACCGGTACAAATGTGTGTTTCCCTAGTAGTGGAGCTATATTAATATGTTTCCTAAGTCCTAACCCATTCGAATATCCCCTATCTGGAAAAAGATATAGCTCATCGATCTTTTTCATGTGAAGGCAGACCGATCATCTGGATAGACACATGTATCACGTTACTGAAGACTCACCAATCATGTTCATCGTTTGTTTATGAGCTGTGTGTAGAGCTAGCTTAGTTGAGAAGATGAAAGCTACTAGAGTACAACGATCGGCACTCAGACTGTCAAAAATACTACCCTTTGAGCAAGAACAGCTTCTCCACACTTCGAACGTAATTCCTTTCACACTCGTCAATGAATCATCGGCACTCTCATCCGTGTATCAAAGTCGAGCAATGTGCACCACGCATATGGAAACCAATTATTTTCTCTCCAATATCTCGGTACAACGATAGCGGTATAGTCGCGAAAGTGACTGTAGCTTAGTGGTTACAGGAGCCTCGGTAGCACCTCAGGTCCTGGGTTCGACTCCCCGTGGGAGCGAATTTCTCAGGATTTAACAGTGTTTGTGCTTTCAGTGGTAGGCGACGTTTACGTCGACAGCGAGGCGCCTGTGGTGACTTCGTCAATCTTGAGGATTTGCCGGCCCAGTCTTCGAAGATTCTCCTAGGGGTAGGGTTTGCGCGCGTGTGTTCTTAGGGATGAGTGTGCGTGCGTTGTGAGTGTCTCCGATGTACTGTGTAATTCAAAAAAAAAGATAGCGGTATAGTCTCTGTGAGCAAAATACCCAATAGTATAGTCATAAATATAACTGAAAGCTGGTTCATCAGGCTAATCCCACAAAACAGATCATCCGACTTCTATGTTGCGGTCATGCATGTATTACTGTACTTTTGTTCATCGTCTGTTTATGAGTTGTAGTTCATACGGTCCTTCCATGTGCAAAAAGTTACATCATCAGTTTTTTTGGCATTTTTCATATCTAGTAGCCCATAAAGTTATGATCTTGCAAAAAAGTTGCGAAGGAAATGAAGCATTAGTCTAACAAGTGGGCCCGTTTGTCAGTGCGATTTATTCCCCCTCCTACGTGGTCACGTTTTGACGGTTGTACCCCTTCCTTGCGTGGGGTCTCTTCCATAGCCGCCGGCGGCCGTTCTCGCCGCTTCTACCGCGGACCACACCGTCTCAGCGGCAGTATTTTCTAGGAGCCGACGTAGAGCAGGGTCTCGGGCGCGCAGGATCCAGAGCTCCTCCCTCTCCGTACCTGCGCATCCACGGCACATTCCCCTTGCGGCCCCCCTAGCTTGTTTGTGCTTCACACCTTCGTGCTGGAACAGGTGCGAATAGTTCTCTACATATATACATCGGTGGTCGTCAGGTTCCTTGATTTGAATAATGCTCTTAAGGAGCACAGCCTTGTGTGTAAGCTTAGTTTAGTTCAGAGTTCAGATTGACAATCTTGTGCTGAGGCTGCAGAGGCTGATTAGTTGCAATGTTGGGCACTTGGGCATCCTGGCAAAAGAAAAGGAACAAATTTTATAGTATTGCTTGAGCAAGTTCCTTCTCCTATTTTTTTTCTTAGTGTTTGAGCTGTTAGATGCTCAGATCTAGGTAACAGAAGTGCTGGTCCGATTGGAATAGGAAGTTTTGCTGAAGTTTCGCTTTTTTTTTCTGAAAAGAATCCACGAGATCAGTGCTTGTCTCAGATTCGGAAGGTCATTGTTGCTTGAGCCTTGTAGTAAGATTCAGTACCATTTCATTTCTGTTGCTGCAATATGGGAAATTCCTACCATCCCTCTCCACGGCTGACTGGCTGTGAACCTCCTATTACACTAACGTGGCACATACTATCCAACTAAAAGAATCCGTATGACTGTGATTTCACGAATTATGGTTAATTCATGATAGTTTGTGATTGCATCCACATTTACATACCTTAGGTTGACATAAAACAGTTTAAGTATCTAAGCAGTGCAAGTCGGTAGGCTGCTAGTCCAAGCAAATGAAAGATGGAAGAATTACATACATTGTCTGCACACGTAGATTTTCATGATTGTCTTGCTGCTAGTCCATTAGTCCAAGCAAAGTGAAAGAATTACATACAATGTCTGCACGAATAGATTCATGATTGTCTTACTCACTCAATTGAAAACCATTTACTTGTGTCTCTAGGACTCGAGAAGTGCTGTCTCTTCAGAGGCAGCATGCTGCAGGCTTTCTCCCTGGTATCTGTGGTCAAATCGGAGAAGTGCATGAAGAACATGCTTCATTGACGGTCGCATTGAAGGTTGTCCTCCAGTACAAATCACAGCTAGTGTGAAAACTGCCAACATATCTTCATTGTGGGCTGGATCTTTAATCTCCTTGTCAAGAAGATCAACTGACAAGCCATTTTCTTGATATTGCTGCCATGCCCATTGTGCCAAGCAGTACTCTGCACCTCCACCATTTGCCACCCGCCCTGTTGTGAGCTCCAACAGGACCACTCCGAAACTATAAACATCGACCTTCTCATTCACTCTCCTCTGATATCCATACTCTGTAAACAAATAAGCCTCACATTAGCACATGATACAAGTTCCTGTGAATCTATTTTAGATGTTTGCTAATTTCACTTTTCATTATGTGCAGTTCTAACCTGGAGGCATGTAGCCAAAAGTTCCACACATGGCAGAAACTGACTCTGGTTCTCCAGCTTTGAGAAGAATCCGAGCAAGCCCAAAGTCGGCTACCTTTGCTCTGAACTCAGAATCCAGAAGGATGTTAGCAGACTTGACATCTCGGTGCACTATGGCTGGTGAGCAGCCGTGGTGCATGTAGCAGAGGCCCCTTTCTGAATCAATGGCTATTTGTAACCTTGTAGGCCAATCCAAAGGACTGATAGTGGCTATGAGACTCGTTGGAAGCCATTAGAGTTATTGAGAAATGGATGGTTTGAACAACACATGGTTGTGGCTACAGATGGCCATATAGCAGAGGCTCATGAGCCAGCCAAAGCACGATATTTTGGCCCGACACGAGCACGGGCCCAGCAGATGTTATCGGGCTCGGGCCGGCACGAGCACGACGTCAGGCTAGTGCTGAGCTGCGATCTCAGCCCATGGTGCCACCCCAGCCCGGCACGAAATCTCCTGGCACAACGCGGTTCATGTGCCGGCACAACGGCCCAGCAGCCCAGTTGGCCCAACTGACCCAAGGCCACTGCCGTATAAAAGTCGACACCTCCTCTTCATTCTCCTCCCCAAACCCTAGCCGGCTAGCCCCCCTCCCACCGCCCCCACCTCTCTTCCTCCGCCGCCGCTAGGCTCCTCCTCCGCCGCCCACTCCTCCTCCTCCTCCTCCTCCTCCTCCTCCTCCGCTCCTCCAATCGGTGGTGGGTGCAGCGTCGCGTCGTCCCCTCCACAGCTGCCTCCCCTCTTCTCCCGACGGCCACCACCTCCGCCTCCGGCCGCCTCCCCTTTCCCGCCGGCTACCACCTCCGCCGCCGGTCAACACCTCCGGATCCTCGACGGTCACCTCCTCCGTCGCCAGCCCCTCCTCCACCGCCGCCCCTTCTCGCCGCGCATGGAGCCATGGAGGTGGCGCGGCCAGATCCGTGGTCGGCCACCGCCGCCGCCGTCGCCGGTCCCTCCTCCTCTCCGTCGTCGGCGGCCTTCTCTTCCTTCCCTCCGGCGCCGACGGCCTTCTCTTCCTCCCCTCCGGCGCTGGTGGCCTTCTTTTCCTCCCCTCCGCCGCCGATCGTCGTGTTGTGGGCTGGCACGGCACAAATGGCCCGTCGTGCCTGCCGTCGTGCCTCCGGCCGGCACGACACGAAAAATGGGTGTCGTGCTCGTGTTGTGCCCCAGCGTGGCCTATAGTGCCGGCACGGCATGGCACGAAGTGTTGTCGCCCGTCGTGCTCGTGCCGCGTCGTGCCCGTGCCGCCTTGTGCCCGTGTCGTGCTGGGCTGGGCAGGCCAGATGGCCATCTATAGTTGTGGCTTCACCAAATCACTGTATGCTGTGAAAGAATTTATATGGAGAGTTGTTGCATTAGAATACCACACTATAGCAGCTACGAGGATCATACATTTTTTTCTCCGCATTCATGCATATATCATGACACTTTTGCATCTAGCTCATGCATATTTCACTTTCTACGTGAAAGAGAGGAAGGACATATTCTCTCTTCATGGACACTGTCAAAAAAACAACAGAGTGAGAGTGAGTGAAACCATGAGAGATAAAGGAATGGCTTGAGCAAGACATTTGTGTGCCTTCTTCATCAATCACCATTGTCCATTTACATCGAAATTGACGTGGCCACACAATGATCATTCATTTTTTTTTCTGCGCAGTCACACATTCGCCATTTGTTGAATACAAAATTGAATACCAAATTTGACTATCAACAGACAACTGCATGTAGCTCAAGCAGAAGTGTGCCAGCTTCATGGCTCGTGATCCACAACAGAGAGAGTGTTTCATATCGACATATCGTGGCCTCACGGTTAGTTCAAACGATGTCAGTTGAAGTCTTGAAAAAAAGGTAATAATGGTGCTTTCATGATCACCCTTGCGCCACTATTGCCACAAGTAGAACATTCAGAAAGCAAATACTCCTTTTGTTACAAATTATTTTTCATTTTTTGCTTTTCTAAATCTGTAGACATATATAGCATATATTTAAGTGTATATCAAAAGCTATATATCTAAAAAAACGAATTATAATCTCGGACGGAGGGAGTACTTGCCCTACCTAAGAGAGCGCAAAAAAAAGTTAAATACAACAAATTAAATAAGACATTTATAATAGGTAAATAGTTAATCCGACAACAATGGCGTGATAACTAGCTCAAACTTATCTTGGGAATTAGATTAGACAAACAAATAAGAGAAACCACATGATACACGACCCAGAATATTGTAATAAGTGGATCAAGCTTGGGAAAGCAGCCACCTTGACACAGTTGACATTATATGTACCGTTGGAGTCCTTTGAGTAGATTCCCTGGATGTAGCATGTTCGACACACTGAATCGTACTACTACCGTCCATAAATATATGAACGGAGAGAGTATGTCGTCATTGGCACTGATTTCAGCATGGCTCTTATTTATTCGGCTGGATTGTTTTACCCCAATGTCTCACCCACAACCACTATAATGACCATGGGATCCGTTTGAACGCATTGGACTTTACCAAGAAATGAATGGTTTGAACAATATACATGGTTGTGGCTTCAAATCACCATAGGCATATTGAAAGAATTATTCGAAAGAATTTATATAGAGAGTTGTTGCATCGGAATACCACACTATAGCAGCTACGCAGATCATACATTTTTTTCTCCACGTCCATGCCTATATAATGGTACTTTCACACCTAGCTCATATTTCTCCTTTTGCATATATGGAAGAGGCCGGAAGGACAGATTTCTCTCTTCATGAACACTCTTGTATATACTTGTCAAGGAAAATAACGTAGCAAGAGACCATGCACCCTTGGTGCATCCGTGCATGCATGTCACCACCAGGCACCAGCTGAGTCATCACGTGGCATGCCAGCTTATTAGCGAACATTTGTGGGAAGGAAAAGAGTTACTGAAAATTCCTTTGTAACAATGAAAATCTTAAGGATAACGCTTGAGTCCGGGCGTCCGGAATCAACAAGCGCATCGGACGCTTTGCGGGACCACACCGTAAATATGAGATGCCCCATCTCAGCTTCATTCTTATCCACTCATTCTCGCTAGCTCGTGTTCCGTCCTTACCCCATCTCTCTCCGTCCTTTCCAGCGGGCTCGCCGCACGGCACCGCGCCGCCCCCACCCTCTCCCTCGGGCTCTGGTAGCCATGCTGCTCCCTCCCTCAGCCGGCGCAGGCCCTCGAGGCCAACACGCAGAGGCTGGAAGGCGGCGGCGCGCGACCCCGTGCGCGAGCTTCGTCGTCGGCTCCTCGGCGGCGAGATCCTCCGCCGGCGCGAGCTCTCTGCCGCATCAAGCCGCCCCATCCTCCCCTCAGGCTCCGGTGGCCGTGCTGCTCCCTTCCCCGGCCGGCGCAGGGCCCCGAGGCCAGCACGCAGAGGCTGGAAGGCGGCGGCGCACGACCCCGTGCGCGAGCTCCGTCGTCAGCTCCTCGGCGGTGAGGTCCTCTGCCGGCACGAGCTCCCCCGTCGACGTGAGCTCCCATTACGCCCCGGCGGCGAGCCTCCTGGAGCCCCGGCGAGCCCCTACGGCTTGTCATCCTCCTCCTCCCACCTCCCTCACTTTGTGCAATCTGCAGAGCTTTTTTTGCCGAATTTGTTGCATGTTGCAAGCTTCTGTACCACGTATTTCAGATGTTTTAGAAGTATGTTGCCGAGTTTGCGACGACGAGGAGACATTCATGGTGTGCGGTAGGGTTTGGTGCATGTTGCAAGCGTGTGTTCCACATGTTTCGAGCGTTTCAGAAGTATGTTGCAAGTGTTTCGCGCGGATGTTGTAAAAGTAGATCCGGATGTTTCAATGTTGCGGGGTGTTGCAGATGTGTTTTTGAATGTTGCAGACGTTATTTTCAAATGTTGCGGATGTTATTTTCGAATGTTGCATAATTTTTTTATGTTGCACGCAACATGACTTAATGTTGTGACGGGGTTTTTTCCATTTAAATCTGACAACTACTGTACCGATCTGACGGCTGCAGTACCTCAATCTGACGAGATCTGACGGCTGCACATGCGTCCGGACGCCAGCGTCCCTCCGGATGTCGTCCGAAATCTTAACTCTATTCTGTGACTTCATTGCCATTGCTGTTAATGTTTTAGTCGACATTGCCATTGATCTTTACTAGGCCTCACGCTTTTTGCTCCCGTGTCCTGTCGATTGAAGGAGGCTTGTGCAATTCTTTTCTCTCTTTCTCTTCTACGTACGCAGCGTCGCAGCCGATGAAGCTTCTGCTAGTAGCTCATCACCCTCCCGTTCACAAATGATCCACATTCCACAAGATTGTCCTTACAAACGGAGGAGCTTAGAGGAGATTTTCACTAGCAGTGAGCACTCCGCCATCGATTGTGAACGCCCTTGTCTCAGAGCATAGCGCTGTCACCAAGGCCACCACGGCGGCAGCGATGGCATTGCCGTCCACAGCCTTGCCGCCGAGCTCGCCCCTTGCGCCCGCCTCGTCGTGCTCGGAGTCGGAGTCGTGGCTTATAGTTGTTTCACTCCAACGTCTCACGATACCACGGCATATTAGTTGTGAAAAAAGTCACTAGGCCACAAAGGATTTGTGCTGACACTTGCAAATTAGTGTGCTGACGGGTGCAATTGGCAACCGCCAGCACTGTGATTTGCAGGGGCGCCGGTTCATCACCCGCCAGCGGTAGCATAACAGTGCTGGCGGGCAACATAAGGAACCGACAGCAGAAGGGGACGATTTCTGCTGGCGGTTGCCATATGTTGCCCGCCAGCACTGTGCCCCTCAATAAAATCCGACAACTTCTTCTTCCCCAGCTATTTTCCATTGGAGCTTTGCCCGAGAGGAGCTCGGGAAAAGCTCCAAAAACACCCAATCTATGAGGGGAATGTTTTGCACTTGATTTCCTTGGAGGAGGTGGCTATATAAGGTGAGTTTGTGCTATTCCAACCTTCTTTTTTACCTTTTATCCATCATTTCTAGCTTCATTATAGATTTAGCTCTCTAGATCTAAGGTTTGCTAGCTAGGGGAGAGAGAGGAGTGACGAGTGAGAAAACTAATTGTAGATTATTTTTTTAAGTAGATTGTTATGCAGATTAATTGTAGATTCGCTATGCTTGTCATTAATGTAATTAGTTTCATTAAATAAAAAAGAGAGAAGTGAAAAGAGAGAAAATTAATTGTAGATTTTTTAAAAGTAGTGTTATGCAGATTAATTGTAGATTCGCTATGTTTGTCATTAATATAATTAGTTTCATTAAATAAAAGGTAGAATTAAGTTTTTAATTATTGTGACTCATTTATTAATAATATATGATTAAACTAGTTTCTAAAATGTAGAATTTTTTCATAGGTTGTTTAACATGGATCACAGAGCATGGATGTATGGCGTACAGAGACATTCTTCTACATTTATGACAGAGTTATCAAAGTTTCTCGAGGTTGCGAAGAAGCACGCTCACATTTGCAAGTCAAAGCAAATACGTTGTCCGTGTAGTGATTGTTACAACAAACTTGTATGGGAGGATCCTAATGACATCAAGATGCATTTGATACAGCGAGGTTTTATGAAAGGATACACAACTTGGTCCCACCATGGTGAGGCAGTGTCTACTTTCAACAATGTAGACATTGGCACTGGGTATGATGAAGTGGGTGACGAAGATGAAAATGATCATGTCATGATGGATGATGCTTTTGACTGGGGAGATGAAAATGGTAATGAAACAGATGCACCACAGGTGGACGATGAATGTAATGTTGATTTGGAGGAAATGTTGCGCCACATTGAACCGGGAGTGCTAAAGGATTAGAAAATTTTGAGACACTTAAGAAGGCAACAAAGGAACGTATGTATGAGGGTTGTGGGAAGGAGTGGACAGTGTTGCGTTTCATCCTCAATCTTCTGATTGTTAAGGCTAAATTCGGATGGTCTGACAATAGTTTTAACGAACTCCTTACTTTGTTGGCCAACCTGCTCCCGAAGCCTAACCTTGTGCCAAAAAAATACATATGAAGCAAAGAAGATCATCAACTCATTGAAGATGCGGGTGCAAAGAATACACGCATGCAGGAACCATTGCATATTGTACCACAGTGACTATGCAGAAATGAAGAAGTGTCCTAATTGTGAGGCTAGTCGTTACAAAAGTAATGCTGATTTCGACACAGAACGTGTCGCTAGCACAAAAGGCGGGAAGAGGAAGAAAGGTGGAAAGAAAAGTGCAGGTGCTCAAGTGGGGGATGAGTCTAGTATTGGTACCACTGACACGACTAGTCAACGTAAAGTCCCTGCCTTGGTGATGTGATATTTGCCGGTGGAGGGCCGTCTAAAGCGATTGTTCTCGAACCCAGACCGCCAAATAAATGACTTGGCATGCCGATCGCCCAGAGAAGTCCGATGAGAAGCTTAGACATCCTTCTGATGCTCGCCAGTGGAGGACCTTTGATTCCGAGCATAAAGACTTTAGAGATGAAAAAAGAAATATACGGTTCGCGTTAAGTACAGATGGCATGAATCGATTTGGTGAAAGAAGCAGCATGCACAGAACATGGCCAGTGCTGATGACTATGGATGTTGGGCAAGGAGGTAATAATGAGACCGAGGAGCAGACGACTATGGATGTTGGGCAGGGAGGTAACAATGAGACCGAGCAGTCAGTGCTATCACCTATCCATGAAATTGTCCATGACGATGAAGAAAGGGATGCAGATGTGGATAATTTTGAAGTTAATTTACCAAATTCACCTTCCCCCCGCCAGCTTCACCTACCAAGAGGGTACCCCGTATGATAACCTCATACGAACCAAAAAAGAAAACACCACAAGTTGACACCTTCTTACATGCACTAAAGACAAAAAAAAAGTGCAGCCATGAGTGATAAAATTGCAACTCGCTCCTCTGTTCGAAAGAAAAAGCAAGAACTCAATTTATTTGATTCGGAAGAGGTGCCCTAGGTTTTTGTGCATGGCAAACCATTCTGTTATACGTGGCAACTGTTGGAGGGGCCGCCGGAACTGAATAAGCTGCATGGATGGATCATGTTGGCCATGAAGCAAGGCATTCATACTATTACCGCGAATGTCCCAACGTGGGTGTTCGGTAGCCCGATACCGCGAAAGTTGGTAATCGATCTCCAGGATTTGCACGTGATGTTCCGTCGTGAACGCCTTGACGTGAATCTCGTCACCGTTTGGTGTATGTAAGTCAACATGCATGTACCCCATACCAATTTTCAAATCCATATGTGTAGTTTTACTTTGGTATAACCATCCTAAGCGATCTATATATTTTGTAGGATGCAAGTCTTGAATGAAAGGAAGGCCAACGGGAGGTGGAAGATAGCATACCTTGGCCCGCAACAAGTGAGCGAGCCGGCGCACACGTACATAATCAGGGAAGTATTTGAAAAACAAATCGAACAAGAAACACAGACAGAAGAGGAGAAATAACGCGTAATACAAAAATTACATGCTGCTAGACAACATGAAGTGACTGTATACATTGCAAAGATAATGAAGAAAAGGATGAAGCAGAAGAGCCACATCATGTGTGCTTACAATTTTAAGTAAGCTATTTCTAATTACTATATATAAATATATTTAATATGTGGTTTATTTATATTAATTATTGTAACATTATTATTTTCAGAGACCATTTCATTGTCTTATGTATCTGTCCAAAGTTTGGAGAAGCAGGGATCTTCGGCTCATTACACTACGAAGAGAACGTTTACGGGGATTTCATTAACATTATAAAAAAGTAAGGAAACCCATTGTAGTACTTTAATAATGCATGTAAACACTAGAAATTGTATCACTAACTTCTGTCTTTGTATCCTCAAAGCGCGTATCGGCTATACATACTAAATGGTGGGGAGCACCCTGCAAATAGGGAAAAGATGTTAATACGACATGTCAAATACGTAAGAACATAACAAATTGATATTTTTCATAGTCGTGCAGTTCGTTAATAATTTCTCATCACTTTTTATTTTTTTACAGTGCTACAAGCAATCCTGGCAGTATCTTATGTGGATATTATGCGTGTGAGATGTTGAGAAATAATGGAAGGTATCGGACGAATCCTGAAGACGTAAGCCTCTGGTACACAACCATGTGCTAATTTACTTCCTAATGATTATGCATAATAATCTTCAATTATTGTGCGTATGTGCAGCTCCCTACTATAGATACTTCGTGGGGGAACCTGAGAGACAAGGACATCGAGAACATTTGTGCGGATCTGGCGAGGTTCCTCCAACGTGAGATTTGTCACGAGCTGGGAGAATTCTTCGATAACGAAGGAGTGTTGATTCTAGAAGAGCACGAAAAGTTACGTCGATGGGTGTAGTAGAGGATTATCTATTTTAAATGTGGATTAATATGTGAGACTTATGTAGTATTATATGCTAGTTTGGATTATATGGTTGATAGACACATTTGAATTTGTCGGACAAATACAAATAAATACAGGTGAATTTGGCCTACAAATACGAATACTATTGAATACGGGTGAAATTGGCGGATAAATACAAATAATAAACAAATTCAGCAAAAACTAATAAGAAATGGAAAAACGTAGTTCCTGGCAGGCGGCTTAATCACCCGCCAGCACAGAAATGCTCTGTGCTGGCGGGTGGCATAACATCACCGCTAGCAGAGAAAACCTCAGTTCTGGCGGGTGAGTTAAGTAGCCTGCCAGCACTGAGGTCCTCTGTGCTGGCGGTTGATGTAAGACGCCCGCCAGCACTGAAGTCCTCTGTGCTGGCGGGCGGTGCTGACTCTAAGTTGCTAGCAGGTGCTGCGCCCGCCAGCATAAAGGCGTTTTAGCTGTCAGCACAAATCTTTTCTGGCCTAGTGAGTGGAACCATGAGACTCAAGAAAGAAATGGCTTGAACGAGAGACATCAGTGTGGCTTCACCGATCACCATGTATATAGATGTTCATGTGGCCACACCACGAAGATCAATAGATCATTCATTTTTTGATCGATATGGTCATGCATTTGTAGACGTACAAATTGGGATGCCAAATGCCCAAAGTTGACTATCAACAGCATGTATCACTATCATTGACCTTTTATATGCACAACGGAGGTGTTTCTCATCATGGCCTTATGGTTAGTACAAACATTGTCACTAGAAATCTCGAAGGAAAAAGGAAAAGTAACGGTGCTTCAAGATCACACGAACCGCCATTGGCAGAAGCTGAACATGCAGAAAGCAACTATGTGTCTATGTGTACTGAGAGAGCACAAAAAGGTGAAATGCAACGAAATCTTTTAAACTGTTCATTCACTGTTCACGCACTGTGCATGCACTGTTCGTACACTGTTCGAAATAAAACCAGCTAAACGCACACGGGAAACGTACTCCTGCAAATCCTCGACCACTGGATCTCGATCGAACGGCTCAAACCACTCCTCATGTCACCGTCTTGGCACTGTTTACACACTGTACATAACAAAAAAATACTACACGTACACAACAAACATAAAAAAATAAACTCTTTCTCTATCTATAAAATTCCCATAGAAACTAAAATCACTCTAAAAAAATCGAAAGATAGTGGACAAATCAAACTCAAGAAAAACATCTTCACACCCACCAGAAAGTTCCAATATGCTAACAAATAATGTCCCTCAAATCTAATGCTATTTGTACATAATTAATGGGTCCTAATGCACGCCAAAAGCGTGCCCTATTTCTAGTAGAACATCTATAATGGCGCGAACATTTATAATGCAACGTAAAAGACCGATTAAACTATTAATTAAGACCACCAAAGGCACTCCGCCTTGACAGTTACAAATCATGAGAAAACAGCAGCCTGTCTTGTTAGCCACCAACTAACAATATTTTTCTCTAACATCAAATTAGTACAAAACACCAACCACTAGCCATCCAGCGGTATTTTTCTCTCACAACAAATCAACACCAACTATCATCCACCATCCAGCCATCGCTAGTACACTGGACGCCTTTGCTACGTGGTTTACCAACCTCTGGCATATGTGCCATTGCAGCTCGATTAGAGTACTGTCACGTATACGTATTTGCTGCTTCAAATCTGTTCAACGCACCCGATGTCATATCATGTCCTGTGTCTCCAACCTGGCTTCACTGCACCTTTTGAAATGTTAGGCTGTATTGTTTTGCTCCCGTGTCCCACCACAACCACTCTAATAATATTTGTGAGACCCATTCACTGGTGGAGAACGGACTTTTGATACAGGTCTTTTGTCCCGGTTCAACTTTGGAGTCGGGACAAAAAGTTTTGGGACGACGTGACCCGAAAAGCCTCCGAACGACCCCTTCTCATTTGTCTCGGTTGGTAACACCAACCGGGACAAATGGGGAGGTCTCCAATGACTACTGCAACTCAATTATTGGCTCCGGTAATTTGTCCCGGGCGGTGTTACCACCCGAGACAAAAGGGGTACCCTTTTGTCTCGGTTGGTGACACCGTCTGGGACAAAAGCTTTCGTCCCGGATCGTGTTACGACCCGAGACAAAAGAGTCACCTTTTGTCTCGGGTGGTAAAACGATCCGGGACGAAAGGCCGGCGCCTATAAGTCCCTGCCCTCCCCTTCTTCTTCCTCTGCCCAAGCCATTTGCCCATTTCACACCCGAGAGGTAGCTCAAGCTCTCCATATGGCGCCTCTCTCCTAGAGAGGTGTTGTCCAATTTTTTCGTCATCAATTTGTGAAGATTTCCCTCCTCTAAAGTGTTGCCAAGGTTAGATTCTTTATTCTCTTTTCATTTGTTGTGTTTAGATTTTGATTTATGGTTTAGAAATGGAGAAAATAGCAATTTTAGTTTCTAGGTAGTAGTAGGAGCTAAGAGATGAGGTTTTTTAGATGTTTTAGATTTAGAAACAAGTAGTTATTTAGCTACTAACATTGTATTTTGTTTCACATATTTTTTAAGCATCCTCTAATTTTCTAGTATTTGATATAGAGATAATTGATTTTTACTTTTAGAAATAATGAGAGATACATTTAAATTTACATTTAGAATTAATTTATTAGAAGTTAGTTTATTAAAAAAATGGTCATTACCAAACTAAAATATACTACCTACCTATTTAATTCATTTTTATTAAATATTTCTTGTTTTTATTTAGAATACATTTAGGCATTCTCTTTTTTTTCCATATACAGTCGGTTGGTCGTTCTGTACCAGTAGCCTTACATCCTAGCTAGCTACAGTCTTACATCACCGGCGAGCTGGGGCTGTACGTGGCTCGGTGATGTAGGGCTGTAGCTAGGTAGGACATGCAGGGCTGTAGCTTGGTGATGTAGAGAACTGTAAGTGGGAGAGTGAGGTGCGTGTATATGATGGTGAGGTGAGGTCGTATTTCCTAAATGATCAGGGTGATTAGAAAAGGTATAGTACAGACTTACGTCTCCTCCGAGCTCACTGCACCTGAACGAGCTCTTGCACTGATCTGTTTAGTTATTTGAAAATGAGAAAATAGGTCTTATATATTTTATTTTTATATAGAATAAATTTAAGCATTCTCTTATTTAAGCATTGTTTTATATATATTACAGAGTAGTCCAGAATAACTATGGCAAGTTATTCTGGTCGCGGTGGTCGCCGTGGAGGCGGTCGTGGAATCATTTTTGATGACCGGCCACCTTTGGCTCGTCGTCCAGGCATACACTTCACCCATGGTGTGATTGACTTACCTACTGGTGATCGAAGTCAGGGACCTCTTCCCAACATAGTAATATTCTTTCCTTGTATGAATTTGATGTTTACGTACTACACACGGATAATAATATTATTTTCATACAATGCAGGTTCTCAATCTTTTGCAGTGGCTCTCACATGTTATTGAAAATTTAGGTGGTACCCCTCTTGTTACACAATACGTCATTGTCGGTCCAAACAATTGCATACAATTAAAAATCTCGTTTGATATAGTAGTTCGAGGACAAATTCGCTCCTCGCTGTCTCCAGAACCCATCCAAATGGTATCAATTGTTGGGTGGGGTACCCCTGCACTGGTTAAGAGGACTTATGAAAGGACCGCCGTGCAGACATGCTTACAACAACTAAACGCTAATGGGTACTTTGTGCCAGATTACTATTATTTTCTAATAAAGTCACTCGAGGAAGGAGAAAGTGTGACCACGACCGCAGAGAGACTTTGTCGGCTGAATGAACATGGCATGGTATGGAGCACCATTTAACTTATTTTAATCTTCTTATTCAGCATTTTTAATGCGTCGTAATAACATTATTCTTAACTGTAGGATATGTTTGGTGAAACCTTTGCGGCAAAGAGCTTTCATGCAATTCTAGAGCAAGTGATGGATGTTGTGGGATTTTCTTACACAGGTTCAAATGCTATACAAACAAGAGATTGGAAGTATCAGGCTCATCTTTCATTTTTCAGGCCATATCAGTTTTCCTCGACACTGTTTGAAATTTACGAAAGTCCATGTGACCGTAATTGTGAAGCGATAGAGAGTGCACTTATCCATTCTCTAGCATATTTCGATGAAGTTCTCGACTTCAAGATCGGAGACTTCAACTATATGGACTATCTAAGGAAGAAGAATAAAGTATGAAATATGTGTCGTGCATTGATGCACCCCTCTATCTTTGTTAAGACCGTATCTTATGTATTCATGTATGAACTTTTTATGTTTGTAAGACCTTAATTAAGTATTGATGTATGAACTTTTTTTGTATTTTTTGTTAAGACCTTAAGTATTGATGTTAGGCTAGTGACTAATTTATTGGAAGCCTTAATATTAGGGTTCTCACCTCCAAAGTATTGATTAAGCCTTAATATTAGCCTTTATCATAAATTTTGGAGACCTTAATATTTATTAAACTAAAAAAACAACAGAGTCATTGGGGGTGACCCTTTAGTCTCGGTTGGTAAACCAACTCGGGACTAAAGACCTGCCCTCCACGGCCGCAATGATTGGGGCCGACCTTTAGTCCTGGGTGGTAAACCAACCCGAGACAAAAGGGTAGAGGGGCCGGCCTTTAGAGGCCTTTTGTCCCGGTTGGTAAAACCAACCGAGACAAAATGCTTCCTTTTGTCTCGGTTGGTTTTACCAACCGTGATAAAAGGTCGTCCCTATACATATTCGACAGCACGCACCCTTCTTCCCTGCCTGACCATTTTTCACCGAGAGCTCAAGAAAGCTCCTCTCCCATGGCGCCTCAAACCTAGGGAGGTGCTGCCCAAATTTTTCCTCATCAATTTGTGGAGTTTTCAAACCTCCAAGGTGTTACTAAGGTATTATTCTTCATCCTCCATTCATTTGTTGTGATTAAATTTCGTTTTATGATTTAGAGAAGGAGAAAATAGAAATTTTGATTTAAGAGCTAAGAGATGAGGTTTTTAGGATACTTTAGATTCAGTAATAAGTAGTTATCATTTGTTATGATTATCTTCTTTCATTCATTTGTACTAAGATTTTTTTGTTTTTTATATAAATTTTACTTTTAGCTAGCTATATTTAATATTAGAGAAAATAGAATTTATTAATTTAGTTATTAGAAAATGAGACCTAGGGATAGTGTATATTTTTTATACTTAAAATTTATGCCACAATTAAGAAAATAGAAAACTTGATTTAAGAGCTAAGAGATGAAGTTTTTATATTAATATACTTTAGATTTGGTAATAAGTAGTTATCATTTGTTATGATTATCTTCTTTCATTCATTTGTACTAAGATTTTTTTTTGTTTTTATATAAATTTTACTTTTAGCTAGCTATATTTAATATTAGAGATAATAGAATTTATTAATTTAGTTATTAGAAAATGAGACCTAGGGATAGTGTATAGTTTTTATACTTAAATGTTATGCCATAATTAAGAAAATGAAGTGTTGTAGAATTAACATGGATATTTTTCACTTAATATGATGCAGATGAACCGACAATGGATGTACAACACCGACAGACAGTCAGCGGAGTACATTACCGGCATGCATGGTTTTCTCGAAATGGCGAAAACAAACAAGGATGCAAGTGGATTCATGTGTTGTCCATGCTCAGATTGCAGAAACGAAAGAGACAACCATGACCCGGGAACACTTCACCTGCACTTGTTGAAATACGGATTCATGCCGAACTATGTGGTTTGGACCAAGCACGGTGAAAGAGGAATTGTGATGGAAGACGATGAAGAAGAGGAGGAGAATATTCCGGACTGGGCCGCGGGGCAAGCTTTTGCGGATACTTTAATGGAAGATGCTGATGAAGAAGAGTTACCAGCACATGCTGATGGGACTGCTGATGATCTTGGCCAGGTTCTATAGGATGCACATAGGGATTGTGAAAACGAAAAAGAAAAGGCAAAGTTGCAGCATATGATAGAAGATCACATAAAACCGTTATACCCAGATTGCAAGTCAGGTCACAACTTGGTACTACACGCTGCAATGGAAGGCAAAACATGGTGTGTCTGATAAGGCATTTGAAGGGATGCTAAAAATTGTGAAGGACAAGCTTCCCGAGAACAATGAATTACCGTCCACCACATATGAAGCGAAACAGACTGTGTGCCCTCTTGGGTTGGAGGTACAGAAGTTTCATGCATGCCCTAATGATTACATCCTATATCAGGGCAAGGATTACGAGAATTGGGATGCTTGTCCTGTGTGCGAAGTGCTACGTTATAAGATTCGGCGAGATGAAGATCCTGGTGGTGATGTCCAGGGGCACCGTGACAAGACGAAGAGAGTTCCAGCGAAAGTTATGTGGTATTTTCCTATAATACCACGTTTGGAGCATTTGTTCAGGAACAAAGCAAATGCTGAGATGATGAGATGGCACAAAGAGGACCATAAGGAAGACAACATGCTGAGACATCCGGCTGATGGGTCTCAATGGAGAAAGATTAATAGAGAATTCAAAGAGTTTGATGACAATCCAAGGAACATAAGGTTTGGTTTAAGTATGGATGCTTTCAATCCATTCGGCGAGTTTAGCAGTGGTCATAGCACTTGGCCTGTGACCCTATGCATGTTCAACCTTCTTGGTTGGATGTGCATGAAGCGAAAGTTCATTATGATGCCGGTGCTCATACAAGGTCCAAAACAACCCGGCAACGACATTGATGTGTATCTAAGACCATTGGTCGATGAACTATTACTGTTGTGGAAGAAGGAAGGTGTACGTGTGTGGGATAAGCATAAGCAACAGAGCTTCAACCTACGAGCATTGTTGTTTGTTACCATCAACGATTGGCCTGCTCTAAGTAACCTTTCAGGGCAGACAAACAAGGGATATCGGGCATGCACGCACAGTTTACATAAAACACAAGGTATTCATCTCAAAAATTGTAAGAAGGTCGTGTATATGGGTCACCGTTGTTATCTCCCAACTAATCACCCCTTAAGGAAGAAAGGGATGCATTGGAAAGGGAAGGCTGATCATCGTATGAAGCCACCCCATTATAAAGGAGACACCGTATTTGAGATGGTAAAGGATCTAAGGGTAGTTTTTGGAAAGGGTGCTGGTAGTGAACTTGTTCCAGCTGACGCCAACGGACGTGCACCAATGTGGAAGAAGAAATCTATATTTTGGGAGCTACCTTATTGGCAAATCCTTGAGGTCCGACACGCAATTGACGTGATGCACCTTACGAAGAATGTTTGCGTGAATGTGTTAGGTTTCATGGGTTGTTACGGTAACTCAAAGGATACATTGGAAGCACGACAGGACCTGAAAGATTTTCATAAGAATGAGAAAGTTCTGCAAGAGGATGGTGATAAAAAAGATTCGGAAGAGGATGGTGATGATGATTACTTAGGTCCTGCTAGTTACACTATCACCAAGAAAGAGAAGGAAAGCATGTTTGATTGCCTGAACAGTTTGAAGGTTCCGTCTGGCTACTCGTCGAATTTAAAGGGGATCATAAATATGAAAGACAAGAAGTTCACAAATCTAAAGAACGACTGCCACATGTTGATGACACGGTTGCTTCCAGTTGCGTTGAGGGGTGTTCTATCAGAGAATGTTCGATTATTGGTCGTAAAGTTTTGTGCATTTCTTAATGCAATTTCACAGAAGGCAATCGATCCAGTGAAGCTAGGAAAGCTACAGAATGATGTGGTTCAATGTCTTGTCGGCTTTGAGTTGGCATTTCCACCTTCCTTCCTCGATGTTATGACGCACCTCCTGGTATACGTTGTCAAAGAAATTATTATTCTTGGTCCAGTATACCTTCACAACATGTGGCTTTTTGAGAGGTTCATGTCAATCCTCAAGAAATATGTTCTTAATCGTGCCCGTCCGGAAGGAAGTATTGCCAAGGGATATGGAACTGAGGAGGTCATTGAGTTTTGTGTTGATTTTGTGGACTCAATTGACTCGATTGGGCTTCCAGTATCACGACACGAGGGGAGGCTACAGGGAAAGGGCACCATTGGAAGGACATTAAGTTTGAGCAATAATACTGATTTGTTCATTAAAGCACACCTAACTGTCCTGCAACAATCATCCATGGTGACCCCATATAGGACGAAACACGAGCAGATTATTGCTTCTCAAAATCCAACCAAATCCGAACTCTGGATTACACGCCGTCACTTGGAAACATTTCCCTCATGGTTGAGTGAACAACTCATCGGTAACTCAACGATTCGTCCACAACTAGCTTTGTTAGCCAGAGGACCTTGTAGCACAATTACAAAATGGCAAGCTTACGATATAAATGGTTACAATTTTTACACGAGAGCTCAAGATCGCAAAAGCACAAACCAAAATAGTGGTGTCCGTATGGACGCCATCGACAACAATGGGTGCAAGACCTCCTATTATGGTATCATAGAAGAGATATGGGAGCTTGAGTACGGAGCGATGAACATCCCTCTGTTTTTTACCAATGGGCAAAACTAAATGGCGTAAAGAAAGATGAATATGGAATGACAATAGTAGACCTGACCTAGATTGGGTTCAAAGATGATCCATTCGTCCCTGCCAAAGATGTGCATCAGGTTTTCTATGTCAAGGATATGACTAGCGTACCGAAGAATAAAAATCCACAAGAAGGACCACAAGAGGCAAAGCGTCACATAGTTCTTCCGGGTAAAAGAGTAATCGTGGGAGTCAAGGACAAAACAGATCAATCCGATGATTATGATCAGTTTGATGGCATGCCTCCGTTCGCTGTCAAAGTAGACCCAAGCATATTGCTTGGACGTGAAGAGACACCGTACTTACGTGATTGAGATTAATGTCTTAATGTAATGATTATTGATCGAATCAATTGTGTAATGCTAATGTGATCAACTTTTTTATTGGTCTCCAACAAGTTAACGATTCTGAAGTCTATGCATTTTGCAGTGTTGTATTGGTCTCAAATTTTTTATGAAGCTTGAATATGTCATGTGAGATTGACCCACCAAGTTTGAAATTTTTCTGAATTGGTTTAGTATTTTTTTCGGTTTAATTGAATTTCCGTGCGACATCACCTAGAAATTAAAAGTTGAGCTGAGAGCACCCCTCAAATGATCCGGAATGGTGCCAAACTTGGCCACAAGTTCTCTTGTACCTTAGGAGTCTAATTTATCTGAAAGACGAATCATAATTCTTGAGTTATTGATGTGTAATTCACAATATTCTAGCTCCTTTAGCACGAAGAAAAAACCTATAATACATTTAGTCATCAGAAAAATCTAAGATCTTGCGTGAGCTAATATTTTGGATGTAAATGACAACCAAAAAAATTTCAAACCATTTCGACATAGATGGAGTACACGTGCTTCACAAAGCTATATGGAACCTTTCATCGAACCATGTCTATACACTTAAGTTCTTAACGATTCTGAAGTCCATGCACTTTGTAGTATTGTATTGGTCTCAAATTTTTTATGAAGCTTGAATATGTCATGTGAGATTGACCCACCAAGTTTGAGATTTTTCTGAATTGGTTTAATATTTTTTCGGTTTAATTGAATTTGCATGCGACATCACCTAGAAATTAAAAATTGAGCTGAGAGCACCCCTCAAACAATCCGGAATGGTGCCAAACTTGGCCACAAGTTCTCTTGCGCCTTAGGAGTCTAATTTATCTGAAAGCCGAATCATAATTCTTGAGTTATTGATGTGTAATTCACAATATTCTAGCTCCTTTAGCACAAAGAAAAAACCTATAATACATTTAGTCATCAGAAAAATCTAAGATCTTGCGTGAGCTACTATTTTGGGTGTAAATGACAACCAAAAAAATTTCAGACCATTTCGACATAGATGGAGTACACGTGCTTAACAAAGCTATATGGAACCTTTCATCGAACCATGTCTATACACTTAAGTTCTTAACGATTCTGAAGTCCATGCACTTTGCAGTGTTGTATTGGTCTCAAATTTTTTAGGAAGCTTGAATATGTCATGTGAGATTGACCCACCAAATTTGAGATTTTTCTGAATTAGTTTAGTATTTTTTTCGGTTTAATTGAATTTTAGTGGGAATGCACATCAATGTTGCAAATGAAAATTGAAAGTGAATGTTTACAACTCTAAAATATAATTTTGCATAGCAAAGTACAGTTTATTATATTTTAACTAAATATAATTTTGCATGGTTGAAATATTAAAAGTTACTATTTTTTTAAGTTGCAAAGAGAAAGAAAGAGAAAAAAGGAAAGAAATAGGGGGAAAACAACTTCCCGCCCAAAATTACCCTTTTGTCCCGGGTGGCATTACGGCCCTAGGCTAAAGGGACGCCTTTTGTCTCGGGTCGTAATACCAACCGGGACAAAAGAGCTAAATTTTGCCCTTCAGGGGGCTCCCGCGCGAAAGGGCCCTTTTGTCCCGGGTGGCCTTACGACCCGAGACAAAAGGCCCCCTTTTGTCTCGGGTCGTAAGGCCACCTGGGACAAAAGAGCCTTTACTCCCGGGTGATGTTACGACTCGAGACTAAAGGTGGGGGGATATATATCTGTCTTCTCTTCTTCTTCTCCCCTATTGATCCACCACTGCCTCCGCCGCGCCCCTGCCTCCGCCGTCTCCTCGTCGTCGTCGCACCCGCGCGCCGTCATCGCCTTTGCCGTCGTCGCACACGCCATCGTCTCCCACGCCGCCGCCGTCGTCTCCGCGTGCCGACGTCGTCTCTCCCGCCGTCGTCTAAGGCGCCGCCGTGCTCGTCCACCGCCGCGCCGTCCCCCACCGCGCGGCCTCCTCCGCCGGATCCCCGCCGCGCGCACACGCGTCTTGCGTCGCGCTGTCCACGGCCGTCGACGCCGCGTCATCCCCGCCGCCGTCTCACGCCGCCGTCCAGCGCCGCCGTCGTCTCCCTCGCGCCGTCCCCCTCGCGCCGCCGTCCCCGTCGACGTCGCGCCGTCCCCCGTCGACGCCGCGCCGCCGTCGATCCCCGTCCCGCACCGACCGCTCGCGCCGCCGTCCCCGTTCGGCCCCGGTAGTCATCCGGCCGCCCTTGAGTCTCCCGCCGCGCCGTGGTAGGCGCCCTCCGGCCGGCCTCCTACGTGCGCGGCGCCAGCCACAATCCCCCGCGCGGCCACCGGCGCCGCCGCCTCTGCTTCGGCGCGCGGCCGCGGGGGATTGGGGTTTAGCTGACATTAGCAATTTTTTTGCTGGCGTCAGCATTTTTTTTACTTTCTTCATTTATATTGTTTAGAAAATGAAAAAAAATTATGCAATCGACAGATATTCGAGTCGTGTTGCGTCCGCTGCGTCGGCCGGTCTAACTCCGGCACCGCGCTAGTGACTGGTCTCCCGGCCCCTTCGACGTCTCCGCGCATGACGCCTCCGCCCTTCGACGTCTCCGCCCATGACGCGCTGTCATTCTCCGCCCCCGCCGCCCCTTTGGTAGGCGCCGTTGCAGAAATTCTTAGTTATTTACAGAAATTCTTAGTTATTCTCAGAAATGCATAGAAATTCTTAGTTATTCATAGAAATTCTTAGTTATTCTCAGAAATTCATAGATATTTATAGAATTTCTTATTTATTCTCTAAAATTCAGGAAATTCATAGAAATCCTTGTATATTCATAGAAAATCATGTTTACCCTCAGAAATTCAGGAAATTTATAGAAATTTATGAAAATTCTTATTTGTTCTCAAAAATTCATAGAAATTCTCTGAAATTGTTGTATATTCATAGAAATTATTGTTTACCCATAGAAATTCAGGAAATTCATAGATATTTATAGAAATTCTTATTTATTCATAGAAAATTCAGGAAATTCATAGACATTTATAGAAATTCTTGTTTATTCTTAGAAATTTATTGAAATTCTCAGGAATCATTGTATATTTACAGTATTCATGTTTACTCTCGGTAATTCATGAAATTCATAGAAATTTATAAAAATTCTTGTTTATTCTCAGAAATTCATAAAGATTGTTGTTTATTGAAAAAAATATGTGCCCATTTTAGAAATTCATAGAAATTTGGAGTTATGGATAAAACTGAGGAGGATGCGCGGATTATGGAGTACCTTATTGTTGTCGGTTCAAATACCGAGATCCCAACCTTCACCGAGGAGGAGCGAAGCCAGTCGGACGGGTTCCTCAACATAACCGAGGACATCGACACCCGCACCGCGGACATCGACACCCGCGTCGAGGACAATAATGAAGACGTTCTCATTGTTAATGCAGAAGGCTCCAATGAGGTATATATATCATGCATTAAGTTCATCATGCATTCATTCTCGAACCTCGCGTTAATAACGAATCCGCAACTTGTAGGCTTCAACCTCGACAACAAAAAAGACAAAGAGAGGGCATACAAAAGTAATCGTCGATGGCGTGAAGTTTCATATCACGGAAGTCAACGAGCTTGGCCAGCTATGGGAACCAAAGAAGGTCAGGGACAAGTACCTGTCCCAATGCGGTGCTATTGTGAGGGACAATGTGCCCATATCGTATAGAGAATGGAAGGGAAAGGAAGATAATCCATGGGTGGTTCCGGATGCGCTAAAAAATATGTTATGGAATGATATCTTAAAACACTTCACACTTCCACCGGGCGTCAACCCAAACTTCGTGAAGAAGTGGACTCTATCGAAGATGGCAGTACAATTGCAGAGTTTCAAGAAGCAGCTGCACAAAAATTATATCAAGAAGAATCGAACTCCAAATTGGGATGATTATCCCAAGCTAATGGATCACTGGGAGTCCTTTGTGGATTACAAGAGAACTAAAGAATTCGCCAAGAAGAGCGCACAAGCTCATAAAAGTGCCAGTAAGAGGACCGAATACAACCATCGTCTTGGTCGAGGTGGTTACGCGGTTGCAGCACCCAAGTGGCGGAAGATGGAAGAAGAACTGCTCAGCAAAGGTATCGTACCAGTGGTCTTTGACTGGTCCGAACGATCGAAGAATTGGTATTATGCCCGCGGTGAAAGATTGAACTCTGATGATGGTTCCCTTGAATTCCCACCCACGTAACGGGAGGCGGCAATTGAGATTATGAGAAAGGTTGAAGATGTCAAAGCGGGAAGATTGACTGTTGATAGAGAGAACGATGAGCTCACTTTGGTGCTCGGGAATCCGGAACACCCAGGACGTTGCAGGGGGTACGGGGTCGTACCGTGGAAGTATGCTTTCAAGGGATACGATGACACCTATAGAAGCCGCAAAAGAAGAAAAGAGCATGAACTGGCGCAGTGACGCGAGACGATGGAGGATAAATTTAAATAACATGAAGAACGTATGAATGCAGAGATTGAATGACGAGTGGCCGTCGCGGTAGCTGAGATCACCCATTCTGGAGCACTGCCCCAAGCACCGGTGGATCCCATCATTAGCCCTTCCGCTTGTAAAAGTAGCTATGCTTCCACAGAGGCCCCCGAAGAACAAAGGGCAAACCAAGAAGAAGTTCAAGTAGAGGACAACGAACGGTACCCAGTGGATGAACTTTGTCAGCACACTGCATGTGAGCTGCACAAGCCGATTGGCAACATCACAATGAAGGTATAAATATGATTATACATGCAATTATATCTCAACCTCTGATGCATGTCTCAGGCATTTAATAACTTCATCATTTCTCTACCTTTGATATATAGGTGGCGTACGGAAGTGCTTTTGCACATCTCCCAGGACGTACAAGCCACGGCATGCAGATTCCACCTGGCTACGCCTCAGTTGCTGTGGAGAGATTGCTAACCCACAGTTTAACGACATGGAGCTAGACATCCCAGGAGGTGACGAGGAAAGGACATTGCAGGATGCTCTTCACGGTATCATATTGTGACCCAAACGTTACATCATAATATCTAAGATGCTGCCACCGATACCCAAGAGTGCTGCCGAGCAGCAACCACCGATACCCGAGAGTGCTACCGAGCAGCAGCCACCGATAACCGAGAGTGCTGCCGAGCAGCAGCCACCAACTCCCAGCCCGTCACCGAGATCGCCACCGAGTCCTCATCGCTCACCGTCTCCACAACCTGCAAATTCTTTTGGTGCGAGTGATAATGACGATGACCTCCCTCGTCATCAATCACCACCGAAGGAACCTTCACCAAAGCAATCTTCCCCGAAGCTAGCTCCCAAGAGGTCCTGATCACGATCTACCAAGTCTATGCCCCCGCCAAATCCGAAGCCCCTACGAAGAAAGGGAAAAAGCAGCCCGTTAAAAGAAAGCTACCATATGACATGACAGAATCTGAAAATGAGGCGGAGTGCCAAAAACAAGTAAAGGATTATTTTTATAAAGTAACTATGGATTATAGGGAGCAGCAGCTGGAAGAAAAGAATAAAGTAGATCCGGTGAAACTCAAAGCTTTCATAGAGTGGCAGGAAAATGAAAAGAAACGGGTAAAGTTGAAAACTGATTATGACCGCTCCCTGGAGAAGTCCCTACAGAAGAAGAGACGGGGAGGGTCACCAAATAGTTATATCGACCAAGTACCGGGGTCGACGATGCCACAGGATTATAGGAAGAAGAAGCCAACACAAGCGTCGACGTCGGCGAAAGAGCCTTCAACGAAGAAGGAAACACAAGCGTCAACATCGGGAGTACAGACTTACGTCGCCTCCGGCCTCACTGCACCTGAACGTGCTCTTGCACTTATGCCCGCAGAACAAGTAGCGCATGTCATTCAAATGCAAGAAGCAACAGGACTCCCACTAGAATTTGTTCTCGGCCATGAATCACCTCCTTGGGACAAAAACTTCATACCTAGATGGCACTACGAGCATGGGAAATCTCTTGTCAGGCCAGAGTTGATGAAGAAACTACCTACTCAGATGCACAGATTTCATGACTTTTACATGAAGACATCTAAAGAGGGCCTGGAGATGATTGGCATGCTTGTTAGACCGGATGATTTTGCTGGTGAAGGCAAGAAGTTGGTCTGGCTGCGATTCAAGGATATTTATGAAATTTACCATCTTGACTCCCTGAATACCGATCTTATCATGGCCTGGTGTTGGTAAGTGACGGTGCAATTCATGTGCTAATTAATAAATTAATGCATCCGTTAATTAACTTTGTCTTTCATTTTCTAGTCTGGAACTTACTACGATGAGAAAGCAGGGTTATCACCGAATAGGTTTCATGGACCCATCATTAGTTTGTCAAAACCAAGTAAGGCTCCAACCAAAAACAGCATTAGCAACAATCCTTAGGACCTTGAATCGGCTGCATTTCAAGGAAGTGATACTACTACCTTACAACTTCGAGTATGTGTGATTACCATCTTATTAAGGGTTTGCATTTCTAATTATCCTAGTTATTATTATTTAGTTCTCATCTTTTCACCATGCATGTATATACAGCTTCCACTGGATTCTTCTAGTAATTCAAGTCAACAAGAGCAACGTCATGGTCTTTGATTCGTTGAAAAGAAACCCTGACAAATACCAAGACTTTCAAGATATGTTTCAAGAGTAATAATTCTATCCAATACGTTTACTTTTATGCAACAGTGTGTTTATATACTAACACTAGCTCTAACTTTCACTATTGTCCACCAGAGCTTGGGAAAAATTCACTGCTATGAACGCTGGACAATGGAAACCTAAACTTAGATTCTATACCGATTTTCCGGTACGTAAAACAAAAAAACAACTTCACCTTGAGCAAATTATAAAAGGAATAACACTAATCTTTCATAATTTTTTTCTCCAATTTAGTGTATGAGACAGGAACAAGGGACCAATTTATGTTCATACTATGTGTGTGAGTTCATCCACAATTTTTGCACTGCGAACCGGGAGATTATATTGTAAGTATTATGGTAAACTTATTAATAAGACATCATTTTCTAACCGTGTATATATTTAATTCTTGAGTGTTATATATTAACATATTTGCACATTACATGACTGCATGATTAGGGACGCAATCATTGAGAAGGATCGTCTCTTGGCGATTCAAGAAAGTCTCGTGGGATTCATGATGGACGAGGTGATTAGCTCAAAGGGAAGACATTTTTATGACAGTCATCCAATTCAGAAATGTTAATTAGCACATCCGGTGGAACTTCAGACTAGAATTAGAATGAAACGATATTTTGATGTATATATACTAGTGTTAGATAATACAATCTCTGATTTCTCTTAGATATATATATATATATATATATATATATATATATATATGTATATATATATATGTATGTATATATATATATGTATATGTATATATATATATATGTGTGTATATATATATATATGTATATGTATATATGTATATGTATATGTATATATATATATATGTATATATATGTATGTATATATATATGTATATATATATGTATGTATGTATATATATATAGTGTATATATTTATTTATAAGTTTATTCTCTTGATATAGTACGTATATATAGTAGACATGTATAATTAGTGCAAACATTTATACGTACACGTAAAATACACCAATATACGTGAAAATATACGTGTATAACATTATTAAAACAACTGGAATTGAAAAACAAAAAAAATAACGGCGAAGCCTTTAGTCCCGGGTGGTGTTACCACCCGAGACTAAAGAGTGGGCGCACAGGCGCTGGCCTGTCCCCCCTTTTGTCCCGGGCGGGGCTACCACCCAAGACTAAAGGGTGGTCGCACAGGCGCTGGCCTGCCCCCCCCTTTGTCCTGGGCGGGACTACCACCCGGGAATAAAGACTCCCCTTTATTCTTGGTTGTCCACCCGGGACAAAAGGTGGGGGCCTTTTGTCTCTCACCTTTCGTCCTGGTTGGGCCTTAGGGAGATTACGCCCTTCCCAACCGGGACGAAAGGCCTCGTCTCCACCAGTGATTGGAACTAAGGTTGGGAATGATTTGGTTTGAAACTGGTTTTAATGGTTTGTTTTCCTAATTGGTGTTAGTTGGTTTGGTGAATAATGTGATGACTTATATAATGGTTTGGTTTGGTTTGGTTTAGCAAATGTAATAGTTTGAATGGGTTTGAAATGGTCTGAATTGGTTGTATGTGTCACCTAGTCAAAAGTTAGACCCTAAAACTAAAAATTTGCGTTCACATCTTAAAATTTTAGCGAATTTGACTAAAACTTGTTAGAAATATCTTAGAGTAACAGTCCGCTACTTTGTGCAAATTATCATACTTAGATCTGCACGTGGGCCCCGCGTCGAGAGCCGGATCCTAAAATTAAAAGCTCGCGTTCACACTTTAAAATTTCAACGAATTTGACTGAAATTTGTTGGAAATGTCTTAGAATGACAATCCGCTACTTCGTGCAAATTATTATACCTAGATCCACACGTGGGCCCCACGTCGAGAGCCGGACTCTAAAACTAAAACCTCGCGTTCACACCTTAAAATTTCAACGAATTTGACTGAAATTTGTTGAAATGTCTTAGAATGACAGCTAATACTTTGTGCAAATTATCATACCTAGACCCACACGTGGGCTCCACGTCAAGAGCCGGACCCTAAAACTAAAAGCTCGCGTTCACACCTTAAAATTTCAATGAATTTGACTGGAATTTGTTGGAAATGTTTTAGAATGACAATTTGCTAGTTTGTGCAAATTATCATACCTAGATTCACACGTGGGCCCCACGTCGAGAGTTGGACCCTAAAACTAAAAGCTCGTGTTCACACCTTAAACTTTCAACAAATTTGACTGAAATTTGTTGGAAATATCTTAGAATGACAGTCCGCTACTTTGTGCAAATTGGTACATCTAGATCCATATGTGAGCCCATCTTAAAAACTAAACATATAATATATATGAAAAATGGGTTTTATATACAGGGAACCGGTTTGAGATATGGTTTGGTTTGGTTTGTGGTTTTTTACATCACTTAGTTAGTTTGGTTTGGATATGTAAGAGAAATGATTTGGCTGGTGTGGTTTCAAATTAATTTTCTTTTATGTATGGTTTGGTTTGGTTTTGGGTGGTTCTCAAACCATTGGCAGCCTTAATTGGAACCCAATAGACTTATCAAGAAATGATTTGTTTCAACAATACATGCATGGTTGTGGCTTCACCAAATTAATAGCCATGTACATTGAAAGCATTCTTTGAAAGAATTTATATATAGAGGTGGTTGCATTGGAATATCACACTATAGAGCTAAGCAGGTCATACATTTTTTTTCTCTGCATTCATTCATATATAATGATACTTTCATATATACTTCAGATTTCGCTTTTTGGGTGAGCGGGGCGGGAGGATGGGGAAGGACAGTTTATCTCTTCAAGTACGGACCCATTATAATAGTTAGCTGGATAAAAAAAAGTTTTTTTTGTCTCTGTTAACGATCCTTGCACTTTTCTTCCCCACCTCGGTGCTCTCCATCCCTCCTCTCTCCTCTGCACGGCCGGTCGGACGCACCTTCTCTTCTTTCCCCACACATCTGCTGATCTGTTCACGAGCTGTTGTTCCCCTCTGATCTTGTTCTCTAAAATATCACAGGTTGGGAAATCAAATAATGTTCTGTAAAGTCAAGGTGAACTCTGTCAGATCAGCAATGTTCCAATCTAAGAAAAAAATTTTGATAGTGAAATGAATTGTTCAATGTAGAGAAATAAAATGTTTCAGTTTTATCCCATGAATCGGGGAGTTGAAAGTGTCATTTCTATGAATAATAAACTGTCAACAAATAAACAGATGGTTCCATATACGTGTATAGAAAAGGCGCATGCCTTTTTTTTAATCCAAAACCACTTCTTGCATGTTGAGAACAATGTGCCTGTCAATGAGTATATTGAACGGTGGATATGAACTATATGATATATCTGGGTTTAGTGGTTGACTTATAAATATCAAAAGAAAATGAACTATTCTTCAATTGATTTCTGTCCTGATGATTTCAATCAAATAGCTCAATGGCAGCAACCATAGTTCATATGCTTAACTTTGCATTTTGGCTTGGACCAACATAACTCCCCAAACACTACACCCTTTTTGTTTGTACCAGGACCATTATCTGCAATATGATGTGTAATATCCGTCTTGTTTGTACTACTTGTTAGACTTGCAATCCGTTAATTGCACCTTGCCACCCAATGGCCTCCGGGCATGAGTCCCTCATGACTGCACCTTCAAACATATTAGGATGGTTTGTTTTGCTCCAACACCTCACAACTACTATACTAGATTATTAGTTATGAAACCTATTGGAACCATCAGGCTCGAGAAATGGATGCTACCTCCGGGCATGAGTCCCTCATGACTGCACCTTCAAACATATCAGGATGGTTTGTTTTGCTCCAACACCTCACAACTACTATACTAGATTATTAGTTATGAAACCTATTGGAACCATCAGGCTCGAGAAATGGATGCTTGAACAGGACATGATGTAAACCATTTATACTGAAAGCGATCTTCAAAGAGCTTATATGGAGAACTGTTGTGTTGGAGATACCAGCCAAGCAGTCATGCATGTATTACTACACTTTCGCATCTAGCTCATGCTTTTGTTCTCCAAACTCACTTTTTTGCTTGAAAAAAGCATAATAGTGTGCCCCTTCATGAGTTACACAAAGCGAGATGAGATTTAGTTGAAAGTAACTGATATTTCGAACATCAGACAGAACTCACTCCCTCATTACACGGTACGTACCACTCACCAAAGCTACAGTAAGAGGTTAGAGGGTCAGACAGCACTCACACTACGTTGCATATATAACAAGGATCAATCTCCTATCATTCCAAAGGTTGCCTCTCAGGTGTATTCAGAGATGCATATTTAGTTATGTGTACTATGACTGCCATTGAATTTGCGTCAAGACTGATGCAATTTTTCAAATGGTATGACACAATCCTCTCTATTTCAGATCTGTGTGCATAACACAACGATATGTATCAAATGAACCAAAAAAGTTAAAATAAGTGAAATACATAGTGATCTTTTGCTTGCTTTGATATTGAATTATATATTCTTACACCTGTCAATAACAAGGCTATGTACAGATCATTGCTTTAAAGAAAGCAGGCAAGCTGTTGATCTATGATAAGTTGACAGCAAGTCCATACTTCAGGAATGAAACTAATCACAGCAGTTAATTGCATTTCCTTTTTGATAAAAGGGTAATGATACATTGTCTTGTTTTATGTCACTTACGGTATTCCATACAATTTATAAGCCATTGGATCAGACTACGATTAACATGAAATCTTGGGAATCTTGCAAAGTAGCATTTAGAACCACATTGCACTTCGGGATCAGCCATATACTGCCAATGCCTAAACCTGAACATTCAGAAGGCCATGTTGATGTTGACGCATTCCTCTTTCACCTGTGCAAAGAGTTCAGAGTTCAGGTACCTCTCCCCGCCACTGGAAAACATCGTCACGATCATCTTGCCCTTGTTATCCTGTCTTGCCGCAACCTGCAAGGTAGTCCACAGATCAGATGGCCATGCCACAAGGCACAAGCAGGTATAGATTACTGCAGAATTTGCACAGTAAAGAGAATGCCTTCAAACAGGCGGCTGCATTTGCCCCTGAAGATATGCCAACGAGCAATCCTTCTTCCCTTGCCAACCTTCTTGCCACATCCATGGCTTCTTGGGCAGTAACTGTTATGATTTCATCTATTTGTGACATGTCTAGTACTTCTGGGACAAAACCAGGCCCTATCCCTTGTATTTTATGATATGCTGGCTCACCACCTGCAAGTGATAATAATACACAAAGATAAAGGTCTTGCTCACTAAGCAAGGCAAAAAAAAAAAAAGAACATGCTAAAGCATGGAATGCCGACATAGATAGGGTTCACGTCTCACCTGAAATTACTGCACTTTCAGCTGGTTCAACACAGATTAGCTTTACAGATGGATTCTTCATCTTGAGATACCTCCCTGCACCTGTCAAGGTACCTCCGGAACCAGACGCAGCGACAAATATGTCCAGTTTCCCTTCTGTATCTTTCCAAATCTCAGGTCCTATTGAAACATTTAAGTCCAGAAAAGAAATTTCAGAAGCAGAGTAATAATTTACCAGCATTCATTTTCTGTTCTACAGTTGGTACTTGGACACTTTCATGGAAATATGTATTCATGTAAAAGTCACAACCTTACTCCAAGAAAGAGTTGGCACTACACCATGCTTTAACTAGTTTCAGAAGTTCTTTCTTCAAAGAACACTAATTTCAGAAGTTCATCTTTTCATCCCAACTCTTAGGATGCAATTGACTACAGGGCAAAATACTAAAATTGCATAGTCCAGGAAAAATTAAACATCTAACATTTTTCCAACACTACTACTATCATATCAAATTAACTTTGAATAGATCATGTTACCGGTCCATCTGAAGTGTGCATCAGGATTCGCAGGATTGGTGAACTGGTCTACAACATATACATTTTCCATTTCATTCTTCAGCTGTTCTACTCTATCAAGTAGCCCCTTGAATCCATTAATTGCAGGATCTGCAATAGACAAGTAGATTCCCATCAGACAGTTGCTCAACTGGTATGATGGACATGGTGTATAGCTTCTTACCAACTAATATCACTTCAACGCCCAAGTACCTCAATAATATCTGCTTATCTATTGCAATTTTTGCTGGCATGACAGCAATGAACTTGTAGCCTTTCTGAGCAGCAACAAATGCCACTCCAATACCAAGATTACCACTCGTCACCGCAACTAGTGTTGTTATGCCAGGTGATATCAGGTTTTTCTCCTCTGCATCTTCAATCAATCTGCAAATATCAAGTTCCTATTATGTTAAGAAAACAATTTAATCATTTGAGTTACATTTCTGTGTAAACTCATAAGCAGTTGCATGTTATATTGAAGAAAAGAAATATACATCAGGAAGGAAAAGCCTCATATGTACTAATTAAATCATGTTTCATTACCAGTCTTTTCATATGATTAACATTTTTAATGCTACTTGAACTATATTTAAACAACCCTTCGCTCGCAATGAAAGCTACAAGTTATGTATCCATGAGACAAGTGCTAGAACCAAAGAGACGAGACAGGATCAGATTTCACAAGAGTGTTATGACTAGCGATGAAAACAGATCGGATACGAACGGATACTGCGGATATAGATACAGATAGTTTTTCTTTATCGGACTGAATTCTCGGATCGGAATCGGATACGGACAGTAGATGATGTGTTGAATAGTGATATTCATCATATTTGGATCTTAGAAATCCAACTTTGAATATCCGGATACTAATACGGTACGGATAATTACGGATATTGAATGCTCGGATTCAGATACAATCCTTACCATTTGAGTGCTTGACCTTTTCGGTCGGACGGTATACGGATAATATCCGTACCACTTTCATCCCTAGTTATGACACATTGACACTTTTTATATGCTAAGATAGGTTTACCATATTTTCAAGTTGTATCTGAATTGCTGAATTAACAGTATGATGTCATCTCAAGAAGTAGAGCAGTCACCTGAGAGCACTTCGATCCTTGACAGAGGAAAGGGGCTGGTATGGCTCAATCTTCCCAATGAGCCGAGCATTTATGTCATCCTTCTTGGCAATATTTTTCAGTTCTATCAGTGGCGTCCAACCAATTAGCTGAAAGGCAGAGAATTTAGTGAAAACAAAATGCAGCAAGCATCAACAGCAAAAATAACAGACTTCACACCACTTTAATGATTCCTATAAAAAAATGTTACGGCACAAAGGGAATATAGCCACCTGTGTAATGTTGGATGCAATGCACTCCCCCTGTGAGGAGAGCAAAGATGGAATCCCTTTCCTTCCTTCTTGCATATCCATTTGTGTGCTGCTTAATTTACAGCAAAGCCAACTAGAACTAGAAACCTCAAGTCGCTTGAACAAATGGATGTTGGATGGATACGAGCGGAGAGGCTCCAGTGCTACTATATATACATGTCTCTGATAGGTTGCCAAGAAAGATGTGGATAGAGACTAGCATAGTATCCAAGCACAAGCAGCTTCCCTTCAGTCAATCTTTCAAGTTGCAACGTGACATTTTTAAATCAAAACTAAACGCATGTTGACATGTCAGACAATGTGCACACGACATCAAAGGGAAAGTATGTCAAATAATAAAGCCACTAGTTGACTGGAATGCAGACCGCATCAATTCTTTAAAAATGTTTGCTTCTTGGAGTGCAAGCCACTCAAATCATGCAGTGCAGACAGAGACAGCAAGAAGGGACATATCTGTTTGTCAAAACCTGCAACCAAACACCACAAATTTAGAGCAATTGCTGTGAAAGCCCCAGAAATGAGATGTGCACAATTTGAACCATACAATGGTTACGTGAGCAAATGGCTTAAATAATGGCAACAATATTGCTGGACTATGCAAGAATCAGATCATTTGGCACTCAGAAACTTCAAAAGGTGAGGATATTCACAGGAGAAACTCTTGATACCTTTGGGACTCGATCACTTGCCCCCAAAATCTACTTGGTTGAGGCGTTGAGCTCTGAAGAGAACAATCGAAATCCACCCTTGAGCCATCTATCTTCGTTTGAGACCTCGTCTCAAGCATGCTTCTCTGGAGTTCCATTTTCGCAATTTTCTCTCTGAAATGAAGGCATAAAGAATTGAACAAACGAAATAATGGAGACTGCAAAGTTCAGATCCAAACTTGGCGCAAGATTAGTAGCGAGATGGTCGGACCCGTGGTGGCGGAGCGGAGAGTCGGGGACGGAGGCGGCGATGGCATTCGCCGGTAGCCCGGTAGGGATGGAGGTGCGGCGTGACGGAGCCGCCCGCCGGGAGTTGGAACCGGGAGTGTTTGACATACAACCCATTAGAAAAGATACATTGGACACCCAAATCATTAAAATATTAGATTGGACGTTCAAGTCATCGAGGCAAACTTTTTTTTTAACACCGAACCTATTCCGTCTGTTGTCCGTGAGTTTAGCACCATTTGCAAGCTCTAACGGGTGGGCCCGGGCTGCAAAATGACCATCTTGCCCTCACTCCCTTTCAACCAGTGCGGCAGCAGGAGGGGCGGCGCGGCTCCTCAACTCGGCGGAACCCTCGGCGGCGCGCGACGGCAGGAGGGGCGGCGCGCGGGCGGAGCTCCAATCGTTTTCTTCCATCGATCTGCAGTAGAGCAGCCTCCACTCTTCTCCACCGCAACAATCAGCAATCAGGAGTCTTGCTCTCCTTTTCCCCAACGCATGATCAACCGCAAGCAGCAGCCCTGTTGTTTTTCTCCTCCACCGAGCAAGCAAATCAGGAGCCGCACTTGTCTCCATCACAATCAGAGCAGCTGCTCTGTTCCTTCTTTTCCTCCACCGTAAGCACAAGTGAGCATCTATCTCTGTTCCCACAAATCGAGTAGCAAATCCACCACAGCAAGCTAGCAAATCACCACCGCATCTCCCTGCCTTGATCCTAATCACGCACACGCAAGTGGTAGCTAGCAGCTACAGCCGCAAGCTGCTCCTCTCCTTTCTCCGTGCTCTGCGTCCCAGACCATCAGGCCGCAACCAGCAGCTGCTCTCTCCCTCCGATTCCATTGAAACGACCAGAGGGAGAACAGGAAGGTCCGCTGCGGCGCTGCCTTCTTCGACCGCGCGTCGCCCGAGCCGCACGCGTCACGCGCCCCTGCAGCTGCTGCGCGCCGCACGCGCCGCCCCAGCCGAAGCAATAGGGACTCGGGGAGAAGCGGGAGAGGTTGAAGATTATCCAGACGTGTGGGCCCACACGACAGTGGTAGCTATGAGAAGGACAAACTTGTGAAATGTAAATGTGGGTCTCACATGTCAGGGCTTTATATCTGTTAAATCATAACTGAACAGATGGAATGGTCTGGGTGTAAAAAAAAAGTTTGGCTCGGTGACTTGGACGTCCAGTCCAACTTTTTAGTGGTTTGGGTGTTCAATACATCTTTTTTAATGGGCTGTATGTAAATGACTCTGGAACTGGGTGACGAGTGGGCCCCAGTGACAGTGGATGAGTAGGTTTCCCGTTTTACCCCTCCCTGTTCTTCCCACCGTCCCTCGTCCGGTTCCCCACCTCGCCGGCGACGGCGGTTTCCGACTCGCTCCCCTCAGCCCCGGCCACCCACATACATCATAGAACCAACTGCGGGCGACGCGTACAGCTTACCTACAGGGCCGATTTCACAGCCGACCAGAAGCAGAACCCACGCCACGAGAAGAACATGTGGCGCCGCGGAGCCAGACTGCTCCGTTTCCACGTCGCCGCCGCCTCCGGTCGTCGCGTGCGGCGACTCTTGTCGCCCCTACTACCTTCCGCCCCATCTCCATCGACTGGCTCTTCCTCTTGCCGCCAAGTTCTTGGAATCTTCCGGGGTTCCATTGGGGCGCCCTCTGGCTTTCGGTGCCTGTCGCACCAGGCGGGCGGAGGGGGCGGCGGCGCGTGTTGGAGCTGCGGCGCTACGGGGGCGTTCCTGTCTTGCGGATCCTGTGGGAGCGTGCAGCCCGTCGACCCCGCCGTCGACTACTTCCAAATCTTTGGCCTGTGAGTAGCTCTGCTCGGCAGATCTTGAGCCTTCTAATTGCTTTGCTGTGGCCAATTAGGGGCTCAAAGATTTTACTTATAGTTCTTGCTTTGATTGTGACTCGTGCGATGTCTTTGGAATCTCAGTGTTCATTGTTTGCGGATCAACGAGGACTTGTGGCAATTGTAACAGTAGCATACTAGCGACTGGAATTTCAGTGTTTGCACTACAGAGTTGCAGCATATTGTTCCATGTATTTTTGTGGGCCTTGGTACGTTCTGCAGTGGAAATTATGGAAATCACAAACAAATTTTGTGTTCCAAGGATGCTTGGAACATGTACTCATGTGTGGCTAGAATTAATAATATATCACAACTCTCTCTAATGTAAAAATTTGTCGTCTATGATGTTAGCTTCACCCACAAGATGATACTTTGACAGTCCACTGTACGTCAATTAAAATGGCCCAACCCAAACACTGCCAGAGGTTTAGACGGCATTCTTGGCAGGGTGATAGGTGAAAATGTTTGTTATTAATTAATGTGAGTAACATAGTTATGTAGTCATTTATTCATTTTTATGGTGATTAGTTCAGAAACTTCTGTTTTCTTATCTTGTGGATTTGTACACTTATTTAAAGCTACTGATAGTCCAATCTTTTTAACATTCTGCCATTTTTGCATTACAAGTATTGTTCCTGTACAACTTAACATATGGTGCTGATGTTTTTCTTGTTGGTTTTTCCAGAAAAAGAGAATACAACATAAAGGATAATAACTTGGAAGGGAGGTACAAGGAGTGGCAGAAGAAGTTACATCCTGACCTGGTTCATTCCAAATCTGAGGTTTCTACCTGGCCTGGCATTCATATCTGGATAATGTATATCCATATATAAAATTCCCCCCTCTAAGTTACTTCTGATATGGCTTATTTATCATTCAGAAAGAGAGAGGCTATGCTGCGGAGCAATCAGCACTTGTGATTGATGCATACCGCACACTTAGCAACCCTTTATCAAGGGCATTATACTTGGTGAGTTCATCCAGTAGTGCTTAGGTTCATCACTTTTTGATATATTTTGATGCAATAATGTTTTGTGTACATGAAAAGAAATAATAAATAATCACAACTTTATGCTGGGAGTGTTGATTGTGATGTGGTCATTTTTCATCATTTGTCCTGTTTCTCTGCTGGAAGTATTTCTACCACAAATAAACAATTACGTTTTCCACATATTTGAAAGCTTCTCATCCATACTTGTTGGCAGTTAAAACTTGAGGGAGTACATGTTGATGAAGAAAAAACTATCAATGACCCAGAACTTCTTATGGAGGTAATTTCATTCATCTTGGCATACATGTTTGACAGTGAATAACTGTAAACAGACATTGCAATGATCGTGACACACAGTCAATTTTATCGTAAAACATCAAATGTGAAGTACACAATGGACAAACCATGGATTGAGATGAATGCAGAAGCAACACAGTTTGTTTCTTTTTATACATCTTATTCCCGTAACTCCAATTGAAAAAAATGAAGAATGTCAATGTTCTTTATACAAATCAATAAAAAACAATATAATGATAGATGGTGCATGTAATGTACAGATGATGGAGATACGTGAAGCTGTCAATGAGGCCAATGACTCTCAAACCCTGGAGAAGATCCAATCTCAGGTTCTTCTGATCTCTGATTAAAGTTACACATCATAACCTGGGATTACAACTTTGCTTTAATGATGTCTGGGCTCACAGGTTTCTATACCATATTTTCAGGTTAAGAAAAAGCTTGAAACCTGGTCTGGTTCCTTCCAGGAAGCATTTGACCAGAAGGATTTTGACTGTGCTGTAGCAGCTACACAGAGGATGAGGTACTATGAGCGTGCAGTGGAAGAAACTGTGAAGAAGCTCTGATCTCCAATTAGAATTGTCAAAGGTGGGGAGGCTTGGAAATATCCCTATGAGAAGAGCACATATTGTGATACTGGCTCACGGGACAATTGGTACAGAGTTGGTCATTTCACTCCCACAACTCCAAATGTATGAATGCATCCATGGTTGTCCACAGAGATTGAAGAGTAGATAGAGATTTAGAATAAGTCTTTGTTGCCAGAAATTTGGAGTTACTGGTAAGACTTAGCATTTTTGGACGTGTTTTGTTGGACTGCAAATGCACCACAGCTGGTTATGCAAATCAGATGTCCTTGTGCTGTTTATTTTTCGTTTTGGACATTTGGATCCTATAATCATTGTCAGGCTGCGGAAAATGCTAGGCGCTGGACAACATGCTGTCAACAAAGCAGAACTACAAAATAGCAGAACTACAAAATGTACATTTAGATAATACCGTGTTTTGTCCAAACTAATCTTTCACCTGGTATGAACACATTTCAGACAGCAATCGAAATCCACCCTTAACCATCTATCTGCGTTTTAGGCCCTGTTTAAGTTGACTGCAATTTTGGTAAAATAGGTGAAATTTTTTGCATTGAGTTGTGTGAACAGAGAGAAGAAATGAATAGATTTCAGGGAACTAAACAGAACCTTAGTTGGAGACTGCAAAATTCAGTTCCAAACTTTGCGCAAGATTAATAACGAGATGGTCGGACCCGTGGGGGTTGCCGGAGCGGAGAGTCAGGGACGGAGGCGGCGATGGGCATTCGCCGGTAGGGATGTGCGGCGTGACCGAGCCGCCCGCCGGAGTTGGCGGTGGAAAGGAACTGGACCCCAGCAGGAGAATATCATGTCCCTGACGAGTGGGCCCTAGTGACACTGGATGAGTCGGTTCCCATTTTACCCCTCCCTGTTCTACCCTTTTACGTCAACGCCGTCGCCTCCTCCGGCTCCCCACCTCGCCGGCGACGGCGGTTTCCGCCTCGTCCAACGCGGGCGTTGCCTCATGTAGGCGGCAGTATCAGCTAGAACCGTCCCAAGAGGCGGTGAAGGAGGAGCGCCTTCGTCGTCGCTGCCGCTGCCGTACATCCGCCGCCGCATCGTGCTGGAATGTGGCATCAAATAGTGAGTACCCTGGTTAGAATCCATCTTGTCCCTTTTTATTACAAATGTTGTGTTTTGGTTCTCTTGGAAAAAATTGTGATTATAGGACTCCCTTCAAACCTGATTTGCTATTTTGACAACGTTTGTGGATGACAAATAGGTCCATCTGTGTCTATGAAATGTGGGTCCAGTGTCAAAATAGCAAACCACGTTTGTTTGAGTCCTATAATCACAAGACAACAGATGCATCATGCGTTATGCGCGGAATTGCTACTACTGGTGACATGTGCTAAGATTGTTTTTTAAAACGAAGATGTGCTAAGATTGGGAAATTTTGTTTTGCAAAGCCTTTAGCTCTTCACGCATAAGAACAGCACACTGTGAAATACTACTGTTTTGTTTGTTTGTCTTGGCATAAAGTAGTGTGATTACTGAGATCAAACTTTGATATCTAAGTTGCAGCTTCGATATTTACATGCTTATTGGTACTGTTGTGAGAGAATAACAGCATGTTCTACATATTCCAGAACAAGTAACTGCATCTACGTTTCACATGTGTTGCTTGAAAATAACATGATTTGCAGCTAGGATGCATAACTACCTACACTATCAGGCAGCTATAGATTGCAGCCATTTTCAAGCAAGATTGATAGTGTTAATTTTTTCGTGGGAGAGAGACCTTAGCAGGAACATAAGATTTTTCATAAGGACGAAAAATATGCTAAGAGTTGATATTTAGTCTTTTCTGAAATTCATATATCTATGTGGTTCTTTGAAACTTACTGTTCATAAATAAACGAAAATTGAATAAGACACGGCTGACCATTGTAGTCAAATCAAGCACTTTAATATACATAGCCTGCCAGCATATGGATGCCACCACTTTGTGGGGACCTATATCATTAGCATTTTGACCTGATGCAGTGATACTCCTGTAACCTGTCTCTGTTAGTCCCTGTACTGACACCCTACAAACAAGAGATAATTAGGCGAAGGCAAATCCAATAACCAAAAAGGATCTTCGTAGCATAGAAGACAGGACTTCATGCGCACGAGCATCTGTCATGTAAAGTATGAATAGGACCAAAGGAAAGTACTCTTGCCAGATTGATGCACAGCAATGGTGGGGTAACTTTAGAACACTCAACTCATTGGCTATGAACCTGTTAGATTGTACCTGTTCAATGCTCTGTTGAGATAGGAGATTCTACGTGTCGGTGCGGAAAGTAGTCCCGACACTAACTATTAAGTTACGTTGTGATCAGCTTCTCGATGGTCGGTGCAAACGACAGCACAGGGGACACAAGTTTATCCTGGTTCCGGCCGGGGCCAGCAGTGGTGTGCTCGAGGCACTGTATTGCGTTGCACCGTGGTGCTTGCAGAGGGGAGCTACAAGCGGGGCGGGAGAGGAGGCCGGACCTCCAGGTCCCTGAGGTTTTGATTGAGGCGAGTGCCAATATCGTGGTGAAGGCAGAAAGCGTGTCGGTCAGTGCTCTCCGTCGTCGTCCCGCGGCCAGGGGACTGCCCCTCCTTTTATAGGCCAAGGAGGAGGCAGTTTACAGGCGTGCCACACTGTTCTAGCTACGTGTGATGGCATGGTGGACAGTGCAACGGAGTGGACGGCCGTCCTGGCGAATCTTGCTTCTGGCGGAGCGTCATGGCGTGCCCTGTATCCATCCAGGAGCGGCTTCGAGGGTGGCGGCGTAGAAACTTCCCGTGTGGTCGTCGTCCGTACGCTGACTCGAGGGTGCGGCTGACGGGAGGTCGTAAGGGGCACAGCCGCGGGCGTGGCGGTGTCTTGTCGCCCCGCACTCCCACAGCGTCAGGGATGGCGCTGCAGTGCCCGGGATGGCGTCGTGATGGCGGGGATGGCCGCGCAGGACCGACGGTGACGGAGGTGACGCGCCTCACTGGTCCGACGTCATGGTGTGGCCCTAGGCAGGCGCGGAGCAGGCGTCCGTCCCCTTTTCGAGGGTTCTGCCGTCCTCTTTCGAGGGTGCGGCGCGTTGGCCGTACGAGAGTGGATGGCGCAGTGTCGCGGAGCTGACACCGGCCTTGCCGCACAGTGGTGGGGATGGCCTCACCGGGAGAGTTGGCAGAACAGCGCCGGAATATGATTCCCGGGCGTGTCAGAGGGACGGCATGGCGTGGATTCGTCTTTGACCCGGGCGCCTGCAAGTGTTAGAACATTAAACGCCCCTGTCGGGGGAGCAGGTGCGGGGGCGGCGAGCCCGTGAGGGCCTCGAGCGAGGCGGAGTCTCACCCGAGGGGGCGACCGACCCTCGAGCGAGGCGGAGTCTCACCCGAGGGGGTGACCGACCCTCGAGCGAGGCGGAGTCTCGTTAGCGCGGCGCCGCGCCCCTCGAGCGAAGCGGAGTTTCGCCCGGGGGTGGCTGGGCCGACTGTTCTGGTGGGCCGCTGGGGCCACCAGGGCTGTGGGCCCGGCCGCTGGGCCGTGACTATCTTGAGCGTGTTTTAGGTTTGTGAATTCGTTTGTGTTTTAGTTTTTGCGAAAGTGAATGGGTTTCCCCCGGTTTTTCAGGGGACCCTTATGGCTGTCCCCGACAGTAGCCCCCGAGCATCTGCGGGTGTATCCGTTAGGATCCTGCAGATGCTGACGCTTGCTGATGGGACCTTCTTCCCTCCTGATTGCTGTGCTATTCCGTGGGGGCGCGCTAGCGGACCCGCGGGTCTAGCTCCCGAAGCCTTGGAGGAGTGTGTGTACTCCTTCAAGGTTTTTTCGCAGCGTCGTCATTGTGCGAGGCGTTTATTTCAGCCGGCCTCGGCGGTGTTTCAGCCGGCCTCGGCGGTGCCGTACGCATGTGCCGACGTTCGCGTGCGTTTGGTGCATATCCAGGAGGTGTAGCCACGCGTCGAGCCCCCGAGCCTGGGCCCGTTCGAGGCGATCGGGGCGGGCTCTCCGACTTGTTTGTACGTTCCCTTCGCCGTCCCTCCGCGGGACAGAGGGGTGAGGTGTCCACAACTCCCATCGAGCGGGTCGCGAATTGCGGGTTCCTCTTCGAGCTGTTATCGGGTGATTCAAGTGGACGCCCATGCCCCGTTCGATAAGGGTTGGCTCGTGGTCCGGAGACTCGTCCATGAAAGCGCTTACGTGGGTTTGCTAGGCAGGGCTCGGTCCCGTTCGCTGGGGACCGAGGGCGCGGAAGCTCTCCCTCGATGGGATCCCTCGACTAGCTGCCCTCGTTGGCTCTTGAATACGATATGTGGGGCGCCCTCGAGCTGGTGAGCTCGAGGATAGGCTCGAATGCGCGCGCCCTCGTCGTCCCTGACTCTGTTGATCTGGGGCGCCTGTTCGAACCCTTCGAGGGTCAGGCTTCGAACCCCTGATTAGTAGGGCCGTTGTGGGGTGGCAGCTAAGTGCCTCCGTCTCGATTGCATCTGCAGGATTCGTGGGTTCGCGGTCGAGCCGACCCCCGAGCTGCTGATCAGTAATCCTCTAGAATCGAGGGCACCTGTGGCGCCCGCTTTCACCGAGCGGGTCTCGAGGCCACTGGTCAGTAATCGCACCCTTCGAGGGTCTGGTTTTTCGAGCACCGGGCTCGGGCCGCGCGAGGGTCACGCTTACTTAGTAAGGGACCAGGCCGTTAAATGCCCACAGTTGTGGCTTCAGTCGTGCGTCGCGGGCGCGCCTTTTCAGGCGTCGCGGCCGCGCGCGTAGTGGGCGACGTGGGGGGCGGACGTGACAGGCCGCCGCGGCTCTTCGGTTGCCGCGTCGTAATGATCGCGCATGCGCGCGCGGCCGGCCGTTTCGGTGCGGTGGGCCCCGCTTGTCAGTGGCAGATGCAGCCGCCTGTAGTTAATGCGCGCGACGCGCGGTTTGGGGAGCGTGGCTCCCTTAGATCTATAAATCCAAGGAGAGGGAGGCGGAAGCTCCTTACCTCGTTACTTAGCGCCGCCGCCCTTTGCTCCTTGCCTTCGCTTCTCGGCTGTGCGCCCTTTCGTTTAGCCCGCCGCTAGCTTCGTCTTCGTGCGCCGCCGCCAACCGCAATGGCTCCCCCCCAGCCAATCACGGTGCTGGATCCGCTGCCGTGGAGCCGCTCGACGGTGACGAGGCTCGCCCTGAGCGAGCTCGTGAACAGCGGCCAGCTGGCGCCGAACGTGGAGGGGCAGCCCCCGGCGTGGATCATTCCGCCGACGACGGATCGGGAGCCCAACCCGCCGTACGGCTACGTCGTCAGCTTCATCCGGCACCATGAGCGCGGCTTCGCCGCGCCGGCGAGCCGCTTCATGCGCGGACTGTGCCACCACTACGGGGTGGAGCTGCACAACTTTGCCCCCAACGCGATTTCGCAGGCGGCCACCTTCGTCGGCGTCTGCGAGGGATTCCTGGGGATCCCAGTGAACTGGGATCTCTGGGTCCACCTTTTCCGCGCGGAGCTGCATACGCTCGCTACGCCCGAGGCACGGGTGCGCCGGGCGGTGCGCGCCGGCGGCCTGTCGATCTCGTTGCGGGATTCGCGCAAGGAGTTATACATCCCCTGCACGATGACATCCAACAATGCGGAATGGGAGCGGGGGTGGTTCTACCTCCGCAACGACGGTGCCGGCCTCCCCCCCTACACCGGCAAGGTGCTGAAGGAGAAGGCCGACTCCTGGCACCACGGCGTGTCTCCCTCCTCGCACCAGGCGCGGTTGGATTCGCTCCAAACCGCATTGAAGAGCCTGGCGGACGCCGGGTTGGGGGCGGCTTCGGTCCTCGCGAACCTCCACCACCGGCGGATCGTCCCCCTCATGGAGAGGGAGCTCCGTATTCACGAGATGAGCGAGGCGGCCAACCCTACGTCGTTGGCGCGCTCGCGGTTCTTGAATGAGCGCCTCGCTCGGGAATACGCGGCCACGAGGGCGAGACGTGCCATCAGCCTCAAGGCCGGCCGGCACAGCAACGACGACCTCTGGTCGTTCGTCATGCTTCCCGACGCCCCGGCGGTGAGTAGGCCTTCCTCCCTTTCTCGTTCCCTTGCAACGTACCAGCATGGTTTTGACAGTCGCTCTTTAGCAGAGGGTGACCGTGGACGCCTTGCGGTCCGACCCGCCCACGCCCCGAGCTCGAGCGGTTGCCCGCGCCACGCAGCGACGGGAGCAGGAGCGGGCGGCGCGCAGGAAGGAGAAGAGAATCCGGCGGCGGGAGCGCCGGGAACAGCGGGACGAGGAGTACCGGCTGCGCGAACAGCAGGGACTCTCTTCCCCGGCGACTCCGGGGAACTCGTCGTCGGGAGAGGAGGAAGAAGAGGAGAGCGATGGGGGGCGGGCCCCCCTCGAGAGGTGGAATCCCTCGACCCCCTCACCGAGAGCCGCAGAGGCGGCAGAGGAGCAGGCGCCCGTGGTGGGCGCGGACGCGCCCGCCGCCGGGCGGTCCGTGGGAGAGGCGGCGCGCGTCGCGGAAGCGCCAGCGCGCGTCGCGGAAGCGTCTGGGAGCGCTGCGGCGGCGACGACGGGCGCCACAGCAGCGCCTGCCGAACCCTCGAGGAAGAGGAAGCGAGGCTTCTCCACCTTGAGGTAAGCAGTCCCTCCTCCAGACGTTCCGGTTTCGAGGGGTTGGAGCTCAGTTGTTTGTCTCTGTGTTCGCAGGGTGGCGCCGACCGTCCCCGCCCTCGCGCCCGCTAAAGCGCTCAGGTCGGACACGTCCGTACCCACGAGGCGGCGCTCGTCGAGGGCGCCACGGGCGGGCGGGAGCGCGGCGATGACGGGCGAGCCACCGCGCAGCGCGGCCGTGGCCATGGAGCCGCAGCAGGAGGCGACGGCCGCGGCGGCGGCTACGACAGCGGCAACCGCCGCGCCGACGGTTCGACCTCTGCCTGTCCCGGCGGTGGGTGGTCAGGCGGTCGTGGTGGAGATCCTCGACGACGACGCGCCGCCGCCTGGATGGGGCCAATGGGGGAACTGGCCCGCGCCAGCCCCCGAGCCCGCGGCGGGGGTGTTAGTGATGCGGGAGGATGGCTGCGTGATGCCGCAGCCCTCGGCGCATGGCGCCGAGGCCTCGTCGTCTCGTGCCGGCCCTCCTGCCCCCGATGGCGCCGTGACGCGTGTGGAGCAGGAGCGGGAGCAAGCCAGCGCGCCGTCAGCCCTCTGCATCGAGGCCCAGGCCGAGCAGGCGCTGTGGCAAGAGTTCCGCGACCACGGCGCCTCGCTCAACAACGCGCTGGACGAGGCGCTGCGGATCCACAGGGGTCCTGCGTGGCGGATTTTTCAGGTTCGCGTCCCTTCTGTTGGATTTTGGAATTTCTTCCCCCCCTCGTCTCTCCCGCGTTCGCGCTTTTTCCGACTCAAACTCTCTTCTGCCTTGTCTGCCGGTGGCAAGAACTGGAGGGTCGAGCCCGGGAGAAGTACGGCCACCTCGACCGGCTGAGCTCCGAGCGCAACTGGTACCGGGACCAATACGACGCTCTTGACGCCCTTGTCGAGGCCCTGCGGACTGACAACGGGTGGCTGGAGTACCGGCTCCAGGCAGTGCGGGACGAGCTCCTGGAGCAGGACGCCCAGGCTGCGGAAGGTGTCTCTGCAGTCGCGAAGGTGCGGACAGCGCTCCTGGAGCGGGGCGAGGCGCTGCGGAAGGCGCGCGAGGACGCAGCCGCGATGCAGACCGTGGCGGCGGAGTGGGAGACGGAGGTGGCCTCGATTCGCGCCCAGCTCGAACAGGACCGTGCAACCCTCGAGGGAGCACGGTCTTGGCACAGGCCGAGGAAAGGACCAAGGAGGCCGAGCAGCTGAGGGCCAGCCTGGCGGACCAGGCCGCCTCCCTTGCCTCGGCGGGGGAGCAGCTTCAGCGGGAGCGGGACGCGCGCCAACAGGCGGACGCTCAGCTCCAGCAGGAGCGAACCGCCCTTGCTGAGGCTTGGGCCGCCCTCGAGCGCGAGCGCCTGGCGCGAGAAGAGGCCCAGGGCCTCCTTCAGCAGGAGCGCGCCGCACTCGAGGGGGCGCAGGCAACCCTCAAGCAACGGGATGAAGAAGTCTCGCGGCTCGACGGGGAGCTGAACCAGCTCAGCGTCTCCTACGAGGATCTGCGCCAGGCTGTCGTGGAGTAGGAAGCTGCGGTCCTTAGCCTGCAGCAGGAGGCCGAGGTCGCGCGCAAGGCCCTCGATTCGGAGAAGAAACAGGTCGAAGGTGAGTCGCCTCTCTTCGCATTTTGCTTGTTGATTTGGTTTGCTTGGGATCCGCTCCCAATTTTTGTTTTTCGTTCATGGGTTTCAGGCCTGCGGAACGCTCTTGGGAACTCGACGACCCAGGCAGAGTCCCTCCAGACGGCCTACAACTCCTCACAACAGGAGCTGGAGGAGCTGCGGGCCGCCGCCCTCGAGGCGTGCCAGGGGGTTGAGGAGGGCGAAGTGCAGGCTGGGAGCTCGATGGCGAGTCGCCTCCGCGCCCTCGGCAGGCACGTTGCCCAGCGCGTGCGCCGCGTCCTTCACCTGGGAGTTCAGAAAGCTCTTGGCGTGGTGGCTTCCCACTACCAGGTCGACCTCGAGGCCGTTTCCACGGGCTACGTCGTTCCCGTCGGCGTCGACGACGAGGTGGCGATGAACCGTGCGGATGCGCTCGCTGCTCCTGCCGCCGACATCCTCGCCGAGGACTTCATGAACTTCCTCTTCCCGGACGCTCCCCCGGCTGGCGGCCCCCAAGCCTGAAGACCATTGGGCGTTTGTGCCCTTTATGTTTTTGATGTTAGAATTCGAGCCGCGCGGCTGTTGTAATAAACATTTGCTGTTTAAAACACTTTGATGTTTGTAAGTTGAAAAACTCGTTGTTTATTTCGGCAATTGTGTTGTTCTGCCTCCCCGCTTCCTTAGGCGAACCTTGGCTGGGAAAGTTTTCGTTCGCACGAGTAGCTTATAGGCAAAGTGGCGAGGGGGAAGGGCCGTATCCTGCCGGAGGCGTGGGCTATCCCCGACTCGCGCTTCTTCGCCCTTTGGCCACTCGCGTCCCGCGTGAGTCCACCCAAAGTTTGGGTCGAGGCATACTTAGCACATTTGCGGCGAATTTTACGAAAAAATGGGACCATTTTTTGGGGGGGACGCCCCCCGCAGTAGCCCCCGAGGGGGATTTGGTTTTCGGGGGAAAACCAAGTCGCCCTTCAGCTTTATTAATTTGATGGAAATTACAGCCAACTGGGGTGTTGGGTATGTAATGACAAGAAAAACTTGGAAATCCTTTCTAAGGGTAGAAGCGACGTAGCTGTTGGATGTTCCAAGCGTTGGTGAGTTCCTCGCCGTCCTCGTTGGCCAGCTTGTAGGTGCCGGGCTTGAGCACTTTGACAACGATGTAGGGTCCCTCCCATGAGGGCGATAGCTTGTGGCGGCCTCGATTGTCTTGGCGGAGCCTTAGGACTAGGTCCCCTTCGTCGAAGTCTCGGCGTCGTATCTTCCGGGCCTGGTGCCGCCTCAGAGCCTGCTGGTATCTTACTGAATGCATTAGGGCCACAGTGCGGGCTTCGTCCAATTGATCCAGTGAGTCCTCGCGGGCTTGCTGGTTGGTGCCCTCGTCGTAGCTCTTGACTCTGGGCGACCCGTATTCCAGGTCCGTGGGGAGGACGGCCTCCGCGCCATAGACGAGGAAGAATGGGGTGAATCCCGTGGCCCTGCTCGGAGTGGTTCTGAGGCTCCACACGACCGCCGGCAGCTCCTGGAGCCATTTTCGGCCAGACTTGTTCAGTCTGTCGAAAATCCTGGGCTTGAGGCCTTGTAGGATCATGCCATTGGCCCGCTCTACTTGACCATTGGTCTGTGGGTGCGCGACGGCCGCCCAGTCCACGCGGATGTGGTGCTTGTCGCAGAATTCCAGGAACTTCCTGCCGGTGAACTGGGGCCCGTTGTCGGTGATGATGGAGTTAGGCACCCCAAACCGGTGGATGATGTCGGTGAAGAATATTACGGCCTGCTCTGCCCTGAGATTCGTGATTGGGCGCGTTTCGACCCACTTGGAGAACTTGTCAATGGCGACTAGCAGGTGCGTGTAGCCCCCGGGCGCCCTTCGCAGGGGCCCGCCAATGTCCAGCCCCCACACGGCAAAAGGCCACGTGATGGGGATCGTCTGGAGGGCATGCGCCGGGAGATTGGTCTTGCGGGCGTAAAATTGGCACCCTTCGCAGGTGCGCACGATCTCGCTGGCATCAGCAACCGCGGTAGGCCAATAGAAGCCCTGGCGAAACGCGTTGCCCACGAGGGTGCGTGGCGCCGCGTGGTGGCCACACACGCCGCGTGGATGTCCCGGAGGAGCTCGCGCCCCTGGGGGATGGGTATGCACCGCTGCAGGACGCCTGACGCAGCGCGCTTGTACAGCTCGCCGTCGACGAGGGTGAACGACTTGGCCTTCCTGGCGATGCGTCTGGTCTCGGACCGATCTGAGGGAAGCTCCCCTTGCTCCATCCAGGCGAGGTACTTGGCCCGCCAGTCCTCCGCGCGGGGGGCTGGCTCCGTGTCCATGGCCTCGGCCTCGTCCGCACCGTAGCCCTCGAGCAAGGAGAGCACAAACGCCTCGTTCGAGGGGTCTTCATCCATGGGCTCCGCGCCCGCTAGGTTCGAGGGAGCCCCCGAGGGTTCCTCTTGACTTGAGGGTGTCGACTCGAGGTTGACGGACGGCCTGGCGACGTCCCGCGCAAAAACGTTTGGGGGGACGGTGATTCGCCCCGACGCGATTTTTGCGAGCTCGTCCGCCTCCTCGTTGTACCTGCGGGGCACGTGGTTAAGCTCGAGGCCGTAGAACTTGTCTTCGAGGGCTCGTACGGCGTTGCAGTAGGCCTCCATTTTGTCGTCGTGACAACTCGCATTCTTCACGACTTGGTCAGTCACGAGCTGCGAGTCCCCCCTGACGTCGAGGCGTTTGATGCCTGTCTCAATGGCGATTCGGAGGCCGCAAAGAAGGGCCTCGTACTCCGCCATGTTGTTCGACGCGGGGAAATGCAGGCGTACCGCGTATCTGCCGGTACTCTTCCGCGAGCTTCGCCTCGAGCTCGCGTGCCTGGGCCAGCTGCGCATTGATGTCCGCATTGCCCGCTGGTGGGGCCGGTGGCGGGTTCGGCTCCGGATGCTGGGCCGCGTTCCCGTCGCCCGCTCCGTTTGCGCCGTCAGCTTGCTCGTTGGCGGCGATAACGAAGCACTCACGCGAGGGATCATAGCTCCCCTCGCTGGAGTCGTCGGAGCAACCGAACCAGTAGTCCGCGGCATCAAGGAATCGCCGGAAGACCACAGGGTCCGGTACGCCGGAGAAGTCCCACTCTGCGTAGCCATGCGAGGTTGAGGGCGGCAGTTCGCTGGGCGAGCCGTGGTACGACTCGTCGTTGGTGGTGGCGATGAGGTTCCGGATTGACAGCAAGTGATGGCCCGGGAGATCCTCGTACGCGGCCATGTCGGTGCTGACGGATGAGGCGTACGCCGCAGCAGGGTTGCGCATCCCGTGGGGAAACTGCGGCCCCGTGGCCACGTGCTCCCCCGCAGGGTGCGCCGCCGTGTCGCTCGGCGGGGGCGCGTCGTTCCGGGCCGCCTCGCGTGTTGCCCGGCGTCGCTCCGTGCGCGCCTGGCGCGAGCGCTGACCTGGGCGTTTGCGGCGCCGGGATGTCGAGGCGCTCGCGGCAGCCACCCGGGTGGGTGCCGGAGCGTCAGTAGCAGGCGTGACGGGCATTGGGCCCGGCCCAGTCGACCGCCACGGGTGGAGTTCGTCGAAGTTGGTGAGGCGCATGAGGTAGCCGTTCCCTGTGGCCTGAAAGTTCAGGCTCCCAAACCGGATTTCGAATCCAGCGGGGAGAGGGTCCGAGCTACCCATGGCGTACCTCTGGGACGTCATCTCGGTACGAATCACCATCGAGAATGCTGGTGAGGGGTCGATCACAGCGCGAGCTTCCCCTACCTGGCGCGCCAACTGTCGGTGCGGAAAGTAGTCCCGACACTAACTAGTAAGTTACGCTGTGATCAGCTTCTCGATGGTCGGTGCAAACGACAGCACAGGGGACACAAGTTTATCCTGGTTCCGGCCGGGGCCAGCAGTGGTGTGCTCGAGGCACTGTATTGCGTTGCACCGTGGTGCTTGCAGAGGGGAGCTACAAGCGGGGCGGGAGAGGAGGCCGGACCTCCAGGCCCCTGAGGTTTTGATTGAGGCGAGTGCCAATATCGTGGTGAAGGCAGAAAGCGTGTCGGTCAGTGCTCTCCGTCGTCGTCTCGCGGCCAGGGGACTGCCCCTCCTTTTATAGGCCAAGGAGGAGGCAGTTTACAGGCGTGCCGCACTGTTCTAGCTACGTGTGATGGCATGGTGGACAGTGCAACGGAGTGGACGACCGTCCTGGCGAATCTTGCTTCTGGCGGAGCGTCATGGCGTGCCCTGTATCCATCCAGGAGCGGCTTCGAGGGTGGCGGCGTAGAAACTTCCCGTGTGGTCGTCGTCCGTACGCTGACTCGAGGGTGCGGCTGACGGGAGGTCGTAAGGGGCACAGCCGCGGGCGTGGCGGTGTCTTGTCGCCCCGCACTCCCACAGCGTCAGGGATGGCGCTGCAGTGCCCGGGATGGCGTCGTGATGGCGGGGATGGCCGCGCAGGACCGACGGTGACGGAGGTGACGCGCCTCACTGGTCCGGCGTCATGGTGTGGCCCTAGGCAGGCGCGGAGCAGGCGTCCGTCCCCTTTTCGAGGGTTCTGCCGTCCTCTTTCGAGGGTGCGGCACGTTGGCCGTACGAGAGTGGATGGCGCAGTGTCGCGGAGCTGACACCGGCCTTGCCGCACAGTGGTGGGGATGGCCTCACCGGGAGAGTTGGCAGAACAGCGCCGGAATATGATTCCTGGGCGTGTCAGAGGGACGGCATGGCGTGGATTCGTCTTTGACCCGGGCGCCTGCAAGTGTTAGAACATTAAACGCCCCTGTCGGGGGAGCAGGTGCGGGGGCGGCGAGCCCGTGAGGGCCTCGAGCGAGGCGGAGTCTCACCCGAGGGGGCGACCGACCCTCGAGCGAGGCGGAGTCTCACCCGAGGGGGTGACCGACCCTCGAGCGAGGCGGAGTCTCGTTAGCGCGGCGTCACGCCCCTCGAGCGAAGCGGAGTTTCGCCCGGGGGTGGCTGGGCCGACTGTTCTGGTGGGCCGCTGGGGCCACCAGGGCTGTGGGCCCGGCCGCTGGGCCGTGACTATCTTGAACGTGTTTTAGGTTTGTGAATTCGTTTGTGTTTTAGTTTTTGCGAAAGTGAATGGGTTACCCCCGGTTTTTTAGGGGACCCTTATGGCTGTCCCCGACACTACGCTATCTTAAAGATTAGGAGATTTTGGTTTCACGTAATATTTCACTTTTTCCAGTCCAACTGGGGCATGGGGTACTGTTCTCCCACAATATACTATTTTAGATAGCCAATGAATTATTGAAAGGTAGCTGATTGTCAATTTGTCATTGTTACCTGTCTCAGTCTGCTGCTCAATTTCTGATAAATGGTCCAGTGCCGCATTTAGAATGGAGCATTCTTGTGGGATCTGGAGAGATTATGCTATTTCTTGTGAAATTCCGAGAAGACCCAACTGGTTGACTTCAATAATTGCTCCTTGGCATCACCTTCACTACCTGAATCTGAATCTACAAACTTGAATACTGATTCGGGACTGGCCTCACAGATGCTGATGTGAGTCATTACACAATGTAATGAGAGCGCTTCACTTTCAGTTGTCAGCCCTCAATCCTTGGTATCCACATAAAGTTTGCAAAACCCACCCAGCTACCTTCCTACTGAGATGCACGCATTGACCCAACCTATACAGGTTGAATTGGCCCGGACAACCATCTCCAAACACTGAGCCATCAAGTTGCACGTCCAAAAATGAGTGTTTCTCGGCTTTCTGCACATCATTGTCAGAAAAGGGGAGGCAGAATTCAGGAACAAAGAATGTACATCACACACTGAACACCTGCAAAAGAGCAATAGCAGCAGTTGAAACCCCCTGGTACAATAATTGGCCAGCTAGGGTTTGTCCTGTTAGTTCTTTTTCTCCCACAGTGCTCCTCGACCCCGATCCTGCGAGGGAGGGGGGGCCTCTAAACTGATGAGCAAAAGTCACAGTGCTTTAGTCCTTTATGCTGGGACCCAAACTGACTAATCATCCAATCAAAAGATTTGCACTGCAGTTTTACTGATATAGCATATTGTATTGGTGCATGTGCAATATATTGTTGGAACCACTGTGGAATCAGAAAGGCTCCAAAAGTAGTGCCCATAGCCTTGTGAAGTTTGTTTCAATAATTGTGAATCACCAATTCCACTCAGTTTTCAAACCAGGTATCATGCCACGACAGTAGTAGAGAATCAGGAGGCACTCACAAGACGCTATGACTTGGCTCTAGGTCTAGTATGATTATCGTTGTCATTGTGGTGCGTTTGCAAGTTGGCCCCAAAAAGTGACAGGTCTTCAGTCACCTTTGGTGGTCCGTGTATCACTCACTCACATTTTCCCAATGGGATAAACTGTGTGTAGCTGGGTATATTTCTGACTTTAGTGTGTCCAAGAATATTCGAGGATTGGTACAGGCTATCAGCCTACGAAATATCTTGTCAGGTTTTCTGCTAGCTATTCTATAGTTACGGTAAATGATGCATGCCATCTGTGATTAAAGTTAAACCAGAGTTAAAACTACATTGACTATTCGTAAATGATTTCCCATTGGATTCATTTACGGGTGCATCATGTGAAGTTTATGGGTTAATAATTACCTCCAGAAATGAGAAGCGAAGGAAGGGTGGAGCATATTCTGAAAGATCCTGCTAGATTTTTCTTCTGCATCTTTCTCCGCTTGACTAGATAGGTCTGCACTTAACCTCACACATACCTAGACCCTTTATGCTTTGTCAAACCTTACATTTGGACAGTTTCTGAAAGTGGTGAAACATTGCTTTGATGCAAACTATTCAAGCAGGGAGGAGCTTTGTAACAAATAAACTCACAATAATGAACAAACAATTTAAATTGTTCTGAAACCTACATTTATTTATTGGAAAATGAGCTTCTTTCTTTTTTGCGACCATAATGTTATTTAAAAAAACAGCAAAATCTATAATCAACTTCTAAAATTTGGTGGATCTAACCAAAATTCATTATAAATGAAATAAAGAAGACACAATAACAACTATGTAAACCCCCTCTAGAAAGACTGACATCCATAAAAGAAAGAGTCTACATGTACAAAATCCTTCTAGGTTGGAAATATCAGTTTGGAAGGACCATGCCATCACTGTAAGTCTGTAAGATGCCATGGATTCGTCTCGCTAACAGCCTTGGAAAACGGCATCCCACAGAAGAATCTTTCCTCAAGGAGATGGCAAAAAGAGAAATGATGTCAACCCTGCAACCAATATCCAAAGAATGTAGACTATACTTTTCGAAATTGTAGGCCGCCTTGGAGAAAAAATGATTTTGGATTCATTTAATTTAGTAGTGTGTCTATTATAGTCATCATATTCATCAGGGTGTTTTGACGTCTTATGTGAAAAGAACACTGTTTCATCGAAAACTTACTGTCATCTAGAATAGTTTCAACTTTTCTTTCGGATAACATTTATCATGTCATGATCCATGAACAACTAGTCAATTAAAAGTTTGCATCTGTTAACTATTCAGCTGATAGATTATGAACTAAGTAGTCTATAAATACATAACAAGAAAAAGAATATTGAAAGATACATGCTCGTCTAGTATGGTGGTGTCAATTCCATTTGTCAGAATTCATAGTGTCAATACTTGCCTACATGGAATCTGGATATCCTTAGAAAGTGTATTCTATTCATACAGTGATTAGCAGACACCAGACAGTGATTGTAATTGGCCAAGATCCTACACATGGAATATATGGTGTGAATTTATTGGCCACATTACAGTGCCCAGTCGGTGCATTGGTCTGGTCCATTCGATTCTTCCTTCCAGTGCGATTTGTTATTGTCGCCATCGTGTCATCGATGCCATTGCGACATGTGCTTCACAATGTGTATGGAGGCAAACCTATGACTAATGCATTACCAGACCCAATTTCTGTGAGAAAATGATGTGAGGACAACTGAGGAACTTGGTTCTTTCTTTGTTTTGTGCTGTTGTACAAGTAATGGCTGCTGTGTTACCGACACAAGCATCCATTTTTTTATGTTTCTGTTTTTTCTCATACAATTCATTTACTTTTTTTCGGTTATAAAAGCATAATAAAATTGTGACCAATTTTTCTGCTGACCTAAATAGCTGCAGTTGCTCCTGTGATCCATTCAGATTGACAGTATGTGCAGTAAAATCTGTTTTTCTAAGTCCCTGCAATGTTTAGATCATGCAATGAACTTTGTATAAATGAACTGGACTAGAAGAATAAACTAAATAAGCATGCATCAGCGAAGATAGAAGAACAGTAGATCAGGAAAAAATAGCCATCGCGTGTGAATAGTTGCCTGGAGGCAATCTGTGGTTGTCTGTTTGATAAGACCTTACAGAATTATTCATAGGAATGAAAATTCAGAAAATGGTAGATTAATTGAGATTTTTTTCATCGAGTGTGAATAGGTGCCTGGAGGCAATCTGTGGTTGTCTGTTTGATAAGACCTTATAGAATTATTCATAGGAATGAAAATTCAGAAAATGGTAAAAATAATTGAGATTTTTTACAGAACCCCTGGATATGTATCTGCTGACATGTTGCCAATATGTTGCCTGTGATTCCTCTGATTTATTGATCATATGGCGCAGATCGACTGGCTCAGCAGGATCTGAAGACTACAAACATGAGGACAGCATCGGATTCTATTCACCTCACCCTTTATAAATTGGCAGGACCAGCAGCAGTTGAACACCAGAACTCTGAGAAGCTAGGCACCTCCTCTCTTCCACACGTGCCAGTGTCCAAGCTATTCTCCCATGGAGACCGCAACCATTTGCAATGGTGCACTCGAAGCCGGCCCTGTTGCGCACCATAGCATACCTGTTCTGGTGCTCATATCTTTGTTATCTCTGTTCAGTGCATTTCTGATATACTTCTATGCGCCGTTCTGGAGAGTGAGGGGAGTTCCGGGGCCTCCAACCAGGTTTCCTGTAGGCCATCTTCATCTTCTTGCCAAGAATGGACCAGATGTCTTTCGTGCTATAGCGAAGGAGTATGGTCCGATCTTCAGGTAATAATCCTCATGATTTGAAGGATCTGCAGATTTGGTAGTTATATATATATGGGTAGATGGAGAAGAAATCAACGTGGTTACATTGCGCAGGTTTCACATGGGAAGGCAGCCACTGGTGATCGTAGCCAACGCCGAGCTGTGTAAGGAAGTTGGTATCAAGAAGTTCAAGGACATCCGCAATCGGAGCACCCCGCCACCGACTGTGGGCTCCCTGCACCAGGACGCCCTCTTCCTCACCAGGTACTAGTGATTTCTACTAACTGAACGAACTGACAAGTAGTTTGAAACATTGGCTGGATGGAGGTAAACTGGAATGTTCAGAGAAGGCATGGGAAGAGCCGAAGCAGTGAGCTCAACGTAGTGTTCATATAATGTTAGGGACTCGACGTGGTCGGCGATGAGGAACACGGTGGTCCCGCTCTACCAGCCGGCGCGGCTTGCCGGGCTCATCCCGGTGATGCAGTCCTACGTGGATGCGCTGGTGGCCAACATCGCCGGCTGCCCAGACCAGGATTGCATCCCCTTCTGCCAGCTGTCGCTGCGGATGGCCATCGACATCATCGGCAAGACGGCCTTCGGCGTCGAGTTCGGCCTGTCAAAGGATTCCACGGGCAGCGGTTGCGGTGGCGAGGCCGATGGTGGTGGCGACGGCGACGACGACGTCCGGGAGTTCCTGAAGGAGTACAAGCGGTCCATGGAGTTCATCAAGATGGACCTGTCGAGCTCGCTCTCCACCATCCTCGGCCTCTTCCTCCCGTGCGTCCAGACGCCGTGTAGGCGGCTGCTCCGGCGGGTACCCGGCACGGCGGACTACAAGATGGACGAGAACGAGCGCCGGCTGTGCCGCCGCATCGACGCGATCATCGCCGGCCGGCGGCGGGACCGGGCCGCGCGCCGGCGCGCCGGCGACGCTGCTCGGTCCGCCCCGCTGGACTTCATCGCGGCGCTGCTGGACGCGATGGAGAAAGGCGGCGGCGGCGGGAAGGACTTCGCGCTGGAGGACCGGCACGTCCGCGCGCTGGCGTACGAGCACCTCATCGCCGGGACGAAGACGACGGCGTTCACGCTGTCGTCGGTGGTGTACCTGGTTTCGTGCCACCCGCGCGTGGAGGAGAAGCTGCTCCGGGAGCTGGACGGCTCCGCGCCGCCGGGCGGGCGCGCGCCGGACGCCGAGGAGTTCCAGAGCAGATTCCCCTACCTCGACCAGGTCATCAAGGAGGCCATGCGGTTCCACCTCGTGTCGCCGCTCATCGCCAGGCAGACCTCCGAGCGCGTCGAGATCGGCGGCCACGTCCTCCCAAAGGTAACGCGCCGCCGCCGCCTGCGAGCTGGTTGCTGGCTTGCTGCCAACCAGCTGTTCACTTGCAACAAATTAACGGGGTCGTGTGCACGGACGGCAGGGGGCGTACGTGTGGCTGGCGCCGGGGGTGCTGGCGCGGGACGCGGCGCAGTTCCCAGAGCCGGAGGAGTTCCGGCCAGAGCGGTTCGCGGCGGGGGCGGAGGAAGAGCGGGCGCGGCACCCGTACGCGCACATCCCGTTCGGCGTCGGGCCGAGGGCGTGCATCGGGCACAAGTTCGCGCTGCAGCAGGTGAAGCTCGCCGTGGTGGCGCTCTACCGCCGGTACGTGTTCCGGCACTCGCCGGCCATGGAGTCGCCCATCCAGTTCGACTTCGACCTCGTCATCGCCTTCCGCCACGGCGTCAAGCTCATGGCCATCCGGAGGGAGTGACACAGGCTGTGGCTAAAGCTTGGGCTCACGACTCACGTGTGGTGTGGAACTGCATCCGTGACGGTGCCATGGTTTGTCTTCTCGTGTGTAAATTGTACTACTCATAGCATTAGCATATCAAAATATCAAATTACCAATAGCTGAAAAATACTGCAACGCATTGCATTGAACCGTCGGTGAATGCGTTGCAGATACGGCCGTATAATATAGTGTATGATGAAGGGTTTCTCCACTTCCTAGTGTTTATGTGCCTATATTGTACAGCTTCAAACACGAATTTGACAAATTTCTATGAGATGTGCAAGATTTTTACAGATATAGTGTTCAGGAAGGCAAATTCATTTCATGGCTTACAGTTACAGTAACACCTTCCTGGTTTTGTTTGGTTTACAAATTGTGGTCCTTGTACCAGAAGCTACTTTCGTATCAAAAAAAAAAATGAAAGAACCAACACTAACTCTCATCCTCACCGTACATATGATGAAAACAAACTGGAAAAAGGTTATAAAAGGCTACAGAAGAGCACACAACTTCTAGAACAGGAGCATTCAAAAGCATGCTTGTATTGTACATGGAATCACCTGAAACAAACAAAAAGCTGCCAGGTTATAAACATTTGAGGTTTATGAAACTGAAGAGTGGGTGTGTGAACATTTGAGGTTATAAACATTTGACGTACCATCAGATGTGCTTGCAGCCGTGGACAAAATCACAGATCAGACAGATCATGGAAATGATATATTCACAGCAGTGCATAACAAAAAGTGTTCTAACTTCCAGAGCCGGTGATTCCGCAAAGCTTTGTGCTGCTGCAGTAGTACACAAAGTCGTGAACAAATGAAAGCTGGGCAATGCTGGGAGCAGGACAGAGTACAAGGCTACAAGGTGGTGCCCTTACTTGCCTAAGGAACTAACGGAGCTCGTCGTGAAACCCATAATCATTTTCTGTGAATAAAGCATTGTAGAAGACATAGGGGTTCTCAATCATCTCTTTCATGCTCAACTGTCCATCTTTGTTCGTGTCAGCCTACATTAGAGAATAGGATTACTAGATGGCAATAGTCACCAGGTCTACCTAGAGAAACATTCTATGCAAGATGATGTCTCTTTCAGCATAATTGAAGCTTATTGCCATAGCTAAGGGCAAGCTTTTTCCTGATCCAAAAAAAAGAGAAAGCTGTTCCCAAACACCTGACAAATTTAAGCCCATAATCTGTAGTATATACTTTTGTTGGCACTAACGATGAAAGAATCCCAATTTATCCTGAATGTAAAGCAAGATGCAGCCTTCTCTTACCTGCGATATTACATAGTCAGCTTGTTGCTTGGCATAGAAGTGTTCTGATGGATGGAGATTACCAATTATATGCTTCAGTTCATCTGCTGATAATAGCCTTCAAAATAAGGAAAGTCACCTACGTCAATTGGAAATTTTTTACACTGGTAAAAAAAAAAGTTAAACAATAAAAGTTGTAATATTTTACCCATCATTATCCACATCAAGGTGCGAAAATGACTTTTTAGCTGGTGCGTCAGAGCCTCCAGTGTCATCTGTTACACCTTCGTCATCATAATGTCGAATGGAGTAAAACAATCCACTGAAAAACTCTTGAAAATTGAGCTTTCCATCATTGTCTTTATCTCTTTCCCTGAATAATCGACACAAATTCATCTTAACATGACCATATCTTAGAACAGACAGCTGTGAAGCTCAAAGAGGAACATGGCCCAGGCAGCATTGATAAAACCATTTCAGTCAAGATAACCAGTACTGGTACTAGATAGCATGCCATTGCAAATAATTTGGACATTCCAAAACAGAGGCATGAAGTAGCATGGTTTTGATGAGATTCTAGTGTAGCTTGGTGGACTTTATGATTCTTAAGAAACCGAAATCAACCACATCTTCTGGGGCATTGAACGTGCTGCATTTACATCCACAAAGATGTGGAACCCAGTAAGAATCAGCATAGATCATTCATAAAACAAACCCAACTCAAGCATATCTTCCGTTAAAGCCCCAGAGCCCAGAGGCCAGAGCCTAGCTTGACTACCAAGAATTTCCAAATAAGGATTGTGGCATTAAGCAGATGTTTGACATAGTTGTCAATCAAATATCAAGAATTCAAGATTTTGATAACGTCATATAAAACATCTCAAAAACAAATAATTCAAGATTTTGATAATGTCATATAAAACATCTCAAATATGTAGCCATAATCTGATACATCTGTAATCAACTAAACATTATGTGGTGTTCTAGAATATTTAGTATCAAACAGCACAATATGAGAAATGAGCAGGATTAAAACAGTGGATGGAAATTAAACTATTAATTCCTTGGTTACATGCTTATCTATCAAAAAAAATGCTAAACCTCACATGAACTTCTCAGTCAACTACTACCTCTGAAGCCACCTGCAGCAGTTAGCTAGTTAGTTCTTGTGTTACAATTGTGGAATACCATGTGTAGCAACTGGCAAGCACCTTAAACATTCTTCTTTTATTTATATCCATTGTTATAATATCTAATCTGGTAACAAAACATCTAATTTTGGTTTCTTTCAAGTACAGAAGAAATAAACTTTTCCATCATCGTTGTTCTTGCACAAAACTGAAATAATACTAAGACCATGCAAAACAATGCAGTTCATTGCAAACATGTAATGGAAACATTTGGAAGGAAAATTTGTACCTGACTTCTTCTTTGCACAACCAATGTATTAGCTTTGGGTTGGCAGTATCAGCTGGATGTAGAAAGCTGGACACAGAAATTCAAAGTAAATACTGAATGCTAGGTAAAAAAGGTTTTTGAAAAAGGTGGCAGAGAGGAAGTAATACTCATTAAACTCAGTCAGATTGAGAAAGCCATCATCGTCCATATCTGCAGCACTGAAATGCTCCTCCTTCCACCATCCCACCCCATCATTGGTTGAGTTATGATCTGGACACAGACAAGGCTTAGTGCCCGAATCACTAAGATATGCACATGACAATTTGCTGCAGGTCGTGATCTATTAAACTCTTTTCAGCATACCATCGTATCACTGGTTGAGTTATGATCCAGAAATAAATGGGACTATTTTTTATGAGATTGATAAGCGCTTTATTTATTTATTTATTTATTTATTTATTTATTTCACCACAAGTAACATACAATTTCATCAATCCATATCACTAGTTGAGAACTATTCAGGCTGTTATCTATTTAGAAGTCTTTGTTCAAAATGTATGGACCATGTCGAAAATGATTCAAAATGTATGGAACTCCAACTTGATGGCAATATCTCTTGCAGCTTATGTCATGCCACTAAGTAGGCGCTGATCTGGAGTACCGTTCGCATGAGCATACAAATACAATTACGGTTTCAAGAAAAAATGTAAGTGAGATTGTTTGCTCAGGCTGTATTCCATCAATGGAGAATGGAAAGGTTTGAAATTCCCACACACAGTCTAGCTCCTAATTTTACAAAATTTATAGTTTTTTTTTTGTTAATTCAGGCATAGGGGCATTATGTATGACTCCAAATTCTTGACAGATGTTGAAAACAATGTGATGCATTTAAACAACTTTCAGTGAAAGATTTACAGAATACCTTACTAAAACAGCACTTCTGGCACAACAGTTATACAAAACTTCAATTGCTTGACTTCATCGTGGCCAAAGTATACATAGCAAATGGACTAGCAGGACGAATCATTTTTTACATAACCATATTTCAGTTGTGTAAAATGGCTTAGCACTGCAATGTGGCATAATAATCAGAGAATGTATCCCCAAATGCAAATGGCCAAATCCAACAACTACAGCACCTGGCTTGGCCAAACAAATCTCAGCACCAAGATTCAGAGCTTAGCTTGCCAGCTACCATTGCAAAATTATAACTTTAACTATCGCACGAACTTCCAAAATAAGCACGCACGCCCAAATTTAGTTCAAGGATCCAAGCCGCAATTGAAGAAACAAACGCAAATAGCTGTAATCCGTACATACACATACGTACCGTCGAAACGCCAGGCCCAGCTGGGCCGCTCGTACTCGCCGAAGGCGAGGCGGCCGTCGCGATCGCGGTCGTGCAGCTCGAGCTCCCGCAAGGTGCGGTGCAGCACCTCCCGCCGCGCGTTGGCGAGGTTCCACGCGGCCAGCTCGTCGCCCGTGACGGCGCCGTCGGCGGGGTCCACGTCGATCCTGGGGAACAGCTCCTCCACGCGGCGCGTGACGTTGAAGCGCGCGGCGTCGTTGATGTAGTCCTCGTCTTCGCCAGCCTCGCCGTCGGAGAGGAGGTCCTCCGGGACGGGCGCCGCCTCCATGCCCGGCGCGTGCAGCCCCGCAGCGGCGAGGCGCTCCCACTCGCGGTCCTCGAGGCGGCGCTCGAGGTCCGCGACGACGGGGTCGAACGGGATCTGGTGGTGCTGCGCGTGCGCGCGGGCGCGGGGCCGGAGGCGGAGGCGGCGGTGCGGGTGCGGGGTGGGGGACGGGGAGGAGGGCGAGAGGCGGAGCAGGAGGAAGAGAAGGCCCGCGGAGGCGAGCGCCAGGGCCAGTGTCAGCGCGGCGGTGGACGCCGCCGAGGGCTTCCTCGCCCCCGCCGCCGCCGGCTTCGCCATGGCCGACGAGTAGCGGCTGGGTCACTTTTTTTTCGGCGCTTTTTGCTTTGAGAGGTGCGAACTGCCAACTGTGGTGATTTGGTCACTAGTCACACTCTCAAGCTCTATGACACGTGGGCCATTATTGTGACCCCATGGCAGTGTGATTTAACTGAGGAGCGAGGACTGAGGACAATGTGGAGGGAGTAACTTGGCGGCCGTGTTTACGTAAAAAAGTTTGAGTATTAAATGCAACTTTGACCAATAATTAAGGGTGTTAAATAAATGTAGTTTACAAAACTACCTTCGCACCCCTAGGTAAATTTCCGAGAGGAGTCTAATGAAGACTTTGACCACATGATTAGAAGATGGTTACTGTAGCAAATTATTAAATTAATTATGATCATTAGATTCATCACGTAAAGTTACACCTATGTGTGAAAAGGTTTTGCAAATAGACTTCATTTAGTACTCCATACATGCGAGATTCCCTTTTCTGAAAATTTTTCGAAAAACATTTAGGGGCTGCTTGGTTGGCACCACAGCCCGCCTCGCCACGCGCGCCCCCGCCACGGAACAGTGTTTTCCGTGGTGGGCAAAACGGCCGCCGCGGCCTGGTGGCGAGCCACGCTGTGGCGTGGCGAGGTGTGGCCGGGAACCAAACATCCCCTTAAACACGGCGGTGGAGCCAATTTGGTCAATTGGTTTTTTCAAAAAATAAAATTTGGTCAATTTGGTTGCGTGGGCATGCAAACTGAGGATAGTATCTTTCTTTTAACCTTCTAATTTTGTGAAAGTATTTTCACGAGTTATAAATATTACGTTCACAGGGTAAATTTGCTCTTGGTTCCTTAAAAAATGTTGCGAAGTGTGGACACCCTTCATTGGTCTAGCACTCTAGCTTGAAGGACACAACTCAAATGTATCTCTGCTAGTGCACATGAGCCCTTTGCGAATTTGTGGTTATTTGATGATGGACAACGGAGTCATTAAAATATCAACTCCCTACTTGAGACTTGAGAGGAGAGGAAAATGGTACTACAGCAGGATCCACATGTCTTTTTCCTTAACAAAAATGAAGAAGAGCGACACACGTGCATACTATGATACTACTACCTCTGTTTTTAAATATACGACGTTTATGACAAAAAATTTAGTTCAAAATAAACTAATTTTATTATCCTAAACGTCATATATTTAAGAACGGAGGGAGTATTGATGAAGTATGGAATGCGGTTGAAAATTGTGAGTACGTTTGATTGTCTACATTTGATTCATGTATAAGATTGTTCAAAATAATAATGATCATTTTCACTATATGGAGCATATTTTTCATTAGCACCACCATGTGGACTAGACCCTGAGCATCATTAACTAGCTTGGTGGCATATACATGTGATCCTCAAATGGGGACATGAAATTTTTTTTTCAATCAGGTATGCACACATAATCAAGCATTCACAGCACATTCATACACTTGTGATATATGAATGCTACCACATCCACAAACTGATAGGAGTGCATGCATTCACATTTACATATTTACAGATATCTTGGTGTTATGTCTCTATCATCTGACTAAAAGTGAATTTCATACTTGTCTATTCTCGTGGTCACCCAACCACTGTCTTTAGAGCATCTTCAGCAGTTTTCCGATTACCAATCCAACTATTGTATTGGAAGACTTAGTTAAAAAAATGCTCCAACACTCTTTTTACTTTTTCCTTTTTCCAATAATTATTGGGACACCTCAAATGTCTTGAAATAAATAAGTTGTGACTTTTTCAATAAAGATTACAATGACATTGCAGAATTAACTCTCCTAAAAACAGTGTAAATGAATATTGGGATATCCTTATTAACTAGTTATTGAAAAAATATTTATTAAGAGACTGATGGAGATGTTGTGAAAGGAGAAATGAAGCAGCCATACAAAGATATTAAATTTCCATTTCTAAAAAAAGATATTAAATTTGGTTATTTTCTTGGTCGTTGCTAGCAGTTTGCCTAAAAATAAAATTGTAGGAGTTGCAAGAGAGATCGAGATCGTATATAGTTTAAAGTTTATAACTATATAGTTTGTTTCCGACTCAATAGGGTGGTGACCGAATTTATTCGGTTTCTTCAGATATTGTTAGGATCGAATTATAAGTAGTAGAAAAATTGTGCTTGATCATTAAGCTTCCTACTAGTAACAAACCCAAACCCTCTCTCTGCACGGCTCGTATAAAAAGGCCCGGCGCCGCTTCCGCGTTGGACTCGAACCAAACCTCGCCGCCGCCCCCCGTCTTCTCTCATCCCCTCTTCCTCTCCTATACCCTCCTGCAATCCCACCGCGCTCCTCCTAAACCCGCCCGCACCCGCAGCGGCGCTCCTAGGGTTTGCTCCGCCCCCGAACTCCCGCCCTCCGATCGCTCCGGTTCCGAGGTAATCCACTCTCCCCCCGGGCCGGCCCCGAGCTAGGGTTTCCGCGGCTCCGCGTGTTTGCTCAGATTCCGTTGGTTTCCGTTCGCAGGCGGCGGCTGCGAGAGAGCTCGCGGCGGCATGGCGGGGTACCCGGAGGACAACCAGCACGCGCTGAACGGGTACGAGGAGGAGGAGGAGGTCGACGAGGAGGAGGGCCACCCCGGGCGGCGGGGAGGCCGGGACGGGGGCTCCGGGTACGGGGATGTAGGCGGTGAGGACGGGAGGGGAGCCGGCGGCGACTCGTCGGGGTGAGCGATCTGAGCTCTAGGGTTCCGATTGGTTCTGGATTTCGAAGGATGCGGGGAGTGGTAGAGCTGATATGCTTGTTTCCTTTTTTTGCAGGAAGATTTTCGTCGGAGGCGTTGCTTGGGAGACGACTGAAGGTGAATTTCTATGTTGTTTACTACTGATTGGGCGTGCCTCAGAATCCGATTCGTCTAATTTGGATGCTAATTAAAACAATGTAGAAGCATGAAGTAGAGAATAGCTCTGCAGGTCCCTTATTAAGGGTGAACAGGGTGTTGTTTCTTTGTGTGGAAAGTAGTGTTTCCGTTAGCATGCTTTTGTTACATGCCCGACAGGGTATATGTGTGTTGGCCGTTTTCCTTGTTTGCTGCTTGATGTGTTTGGCTCTAATAGCTTAATGTTATCCATGTTTTCTATTGTGCTTTTTAACTGCCAACGGCAGTATTTGTTATGTTGTTCGACACTGGTGTATTTGTATGATGGATGTAGCATGCATGTCTCCATGCGTTTTATTCAGTTTGCCAGTTTCTGCAAGTCCTAATGGGTTTATCTAAATGTGCGGAATGCCAGGGTGGCTAGTCATAAAATGTTATGTGCATGCTTGTTGATGTGCTTGATATGAACATGGTTCCAATGCTTTCTTTCTGCATGTTTTGCCCTGTTCAACATATTTTTTGTAGACTGCACTTAGTACTTCTGTTAAGCATTTTTTCAATATAGCGCACTGCAGTATGATGCTGACATCCTGCATCTAACCGCACTTCATTTTCTTGTAACCATTGAGTATTTGCACCAAGGGTACACCAACAAGAAAAGAAGTGGTTCCATCTTGTACAAGTCCTGTACTTTGTTGTCTTGACACATTTTTTTGCCCCTTGATGCACAGTAGATTGTCAAATTAATGTTTCTGCTTTGTTGGAACGAAAATGAATGCTACCTGGATATGGTTGCCCAAATAAACTTATGTAATATCAAAGTAATGTGTAGGGTAGATGTAGTGTGATAGCTTGAACATGCTCAGGAGCCCTTTTAAATGCTGTTTTAGATACACTAATTTGGTTTATTTACAAATATTCATTTATTTCTTCTCCAAAGATAGCAGTCATGGGTGCTTGGCATTTGTGAACTAGGTTGCTTTGACATGTATTTGTCAATTGTTTCTTGGTTCCTTGATTAAGGTTTCTATGTCTGATCTTATGTGAAGTTCGTTCACCGTCTTATCTGAATAGCCCTTGTTCTACTACTTCTGTGATTCTGTTCTCTTTCCCAATTGACAAATCTGTACATTTGTTTGTATGTAGAAACGTTCTCCAAGCATTTTGAGAAGTATGGGGCAATAACTGATTCTGTAATTATGAAGGACAAGCATACTAAGATGCCTCGTGGATTTGGATTTGTTACATTTTCTGATCCATCTGTTATAGACAAGGTTTTGGAGGATGAGCACGTTATAGATGGCAGAGCGGTAGGACATCTAAATTTAGATCGGCCGTAATGTGGGACCTAAGTTTGCATTTTACTCTCATTTGCAAGCTTCTGCAGTTGAATAGTTTAGCTTGTCTCGACCCCTCTCAACTTCTTGTTTATGCAGGTTGAAGTAAAGAGGACGGTCCCTAGGGAAGAAATGACCACCAAAGATGGCCCCAAGACAAGAAAGATCTTCATTGGTGGGCTACCACCATCACTATCTGAAGGTAGGTATTTGCTACAAATGTTGAAATATTGAATACATTCTGTGGATGATACTGAGAAGGTACAAAATTTCAGATGATTTGAAGGATCACTTTTCTGCTTACGGTAAGGTGGTCGAACATCAGATAATGCTTGATCATAGCACTGGGCGTTCTAGAGGGTTTGGTTTTGTCACTTTTGAAAGCGAGGATTCTGTGGAAAGGGTCATATCAGAGGGGAGAATGCGTGATCTTGGTGGGAAGCAGGTTAGATTTTATGGTGCTTTGTTGTAAACTCTGTAGCCGCAGTAGCTTTTGTTGAACATGCATTCGTTCTCATACTTTTTTCATCAACTATAATAAGGAAGGAAAAGGAAATAGATTAAATTTGCAATCACCTGCTTGAAAATTCTTTATGATGCTCTCTAGCATATGCCAACTTGCTTGGTACTGCAAAGTGGTTGTGGTGTATTCTGTTCCTCTTTGAGCAGCATTTTTCTTTTTTTGCTGGATATCTTTTTGTTGGTATTGCTCATTGTTTTTTTCATAATGTGTGATGTTTGGGTGTGTGGTTATTTATGCATTTCTCAAAAAAAAAATTGCTCATACACACTGGAATTAATTCCCATTAACAGATCATTTACTGTACTTCAAGTTGAAGTGATTTGTAGTGATGTTAATTCCTTCTGTACTATCTTGTTTTCAGGTTGAAATAAAGAAGGCTGAACCAAAGAAGCACGGATCTGATCACAGCAGTAACGGTAGATCTAGCCATGGGGGTGGTGGTTACCGCAGTTCTTACCGTAGTGGTGGAGCTGGCAGTGGCAGCGGTGGCAGCAGCGGTGGTGGTGCTGGCGGCGGTTACGGATATGGTGGTGCTTATAGGTCTGCTGCAGCAGGTTATGGATATGACACTGGTGCAGGAGCAGCAGCAGGGTATGGCTATGGTAGAGGGTATGGCTATGGAGGCAATGCTGGCTTTGGGTCTGGTTTTGGCGGTGGGTATGGTGGCTCCATGTATGGTGGCGCTTATGGTGCATATGGTGCCTACGGTGGTGGTGCCTATGGAGGAGGCGCTTATGGAGGGGGTGCATATGGAGGTGGCGCCTATGGTGGTGCCCCAGGTGGCTACGGCGCCAGCGGATATGGCGGTTATGGGGGAGCCGGTGGTGCTGGTGGTGCTGGTGGTGGGAGTTCAGGTGCTCGGGGTTCTAGCAGGTATCATCCATATGGAAAATAAGCGGCAAGTACAATCTGTTTTTCTAGGGCCCGGGGTTCCTTGTGCCTTTGAGAAGTTCAGTTTTCATTTAGGCCACACCTAATCAGCGGCAATTTAACATTGTTGGGTGGAACTTAGCTCTACTAGAGCAACTGTTTAATTGCAGTTGCTTAGTCTGCTCGCCTGCCTTTGTTTGCTGCAGAAGCTGCACTTGAAACCTGTGTTGTATTCTTTTAGTTTGGTAATATGCAGAGAGCTTAGAACCCTGAGAACCAAACTCTATGGTAGGAACAGTATTGTGGTGCGGTAGAACTATATTTTGTGGTGTAACATTGCTTTTTCGAGCAATCAACTGTTACCATCTGTGGTGATTACAGTTAGGAACTCATTAAAGGATTTGGTTTTAATCTTGAAACTGACTGTTGATTAATACTCTTTGACATGGAACAATGACAAAAACATGAGATGTTTTGGCACAGTACCTATTTGCAGAGAATTCGCATTCTGGTGGAACGATTGGTAATTTTTTTTGCTGTGTCTAAAATAGTTTTAATGAATGGTTGTGTCCGTGTTGGTAGGGCCCATCCACTAGATCGTGTTGGTAGAGCCCATCCACTAGATCGTACTGGAGGCGCCCACGTTCGCGTTGAGCCCAATCTATTGCACGGCCTGTTTGCTTGCAGCTAGCGCCAAGGGACGACCTGCCCGGTTAACTGCCTGGACCATGCAGCAAGATACCTTCCGCAGAGGTCGAATTCAAATGTGTTATTCTTGTACCTGAGGCTAACTGAAATCGAGTAATCACAGTGTTGGTGTTATCAGACATCACCCAACTGTATTTTTCTTTCAAAACAAATCAGCATGACAGCATTAGTCACCAGCTAGACAACATTATTTTTCTCATAAAAACAAATTAGCGTCATCCAATAGCCAACCGAACAACATCAATTATTTGAAATTGGAGGGAGCCAATGGAAAGATATACTCACTTCACTCTCTTCCCTGAAATATTGATGTAAAGGTTCTTAAGAAGCTAAATACTTCCTGTAAAGGATCTTAAGAAACCAAAAAATATTATAAGTTTGCGATTGTTTATATTGAAGTGAAGATGGAAAATTCCAACTTTCATGCCCCCCACCATCCATAATACCCAATAATATTAGTTAACATCCACTACGTTTAAAAAGTAACTATATTCAGATAAATACAAAATAGATATCAGGAGACGATCTAAAAGCATCCAATGAAAGTGCCTGTGCTATACTCTACTCGAGTCTGTTCGGACGTTCTTATCCACGCGCTCGTATTTTACACGGGTTGCGCCGCTCGTGACCGGCCGTCGACGCGCGCCCCACCGCAGAGGGACGAGTCTCCTCTGCAGTAGCTGCAGAGGGACTCTGTCACTGCCATGTGGCCCCGATGGCCACCGGGCCCACGTGGCAGTGGGTGAGTCCCTCTGCAGTAACTGCAGAGGATCCGGTTCCCCGCAGAGGCCATAACCTATAGGCTATAGCCCTGCAAGCTCTTTTGCCAGCGACTGGCCACGCACAGGGTTTTTTTATCCCGACCGGTGGGATGAAACCGCAGGCCACCGGTTCCGGTTAGCCGGACCGGTGAGTCCGGTTACCGAAAAAAACCGGCCGAACCCGTTTTTCAAATTCAAACTCACAGTTCAATCGGTTCTGAACGGCCGGCCGGCCGGTTGGACCGGTTAGCCGGACCGGTTGCACCGGTTTCCGGTGAATCAACAGAAAAAACCGACAGGTCTAAAAATGCATAAAAAGGTCGAAAAAAATTAAAATTTTGGTATGAGCTAAGCACATATTAATTTAAGAGACCACATGAGAGTACAACAATTGATAAACATCCATACAAATGCAAGAGTACGCATACAAATACCACCGTGCTTAGCGTGCATACAATTACGGGTACACATTAATAAAAGTTCAACGTAAGAATGGGAAGACCCCCATTTGGGACGCCATTTGGTATTCGGCCACGGACATTAAATTCAAACCTCGGACTCTAAACAAGTCAGCCTTGTAGTCTTGCCAACTTTGGCCCGTCCACGCGCATGTAGTCTCCCATTCCTGCACCAACAATAAGTAGAAATCCGGGTCTTCCCATTCGTACACCCATCTCGTCGGTGGCTGCATGCTCATGTCAGGTATGGGATAGGTATAAGACTGCGAGGTATCACTATAGGAGCTAGAAGAGTACTGTGGAGTGCCATCGTCCCTCGGTCCAACCCTTTTCCTCTGAGATGTCGGTGCTCCATGGTCTTGATCCTGAGTAGCATGCGTGTACTGAGTCTCTCCTACAATGACATAATATATCATAATTAGTACTCGGAGTAAGAAACATAAGTGCATATGTACGTGCATGCAATTGATACCTGTGAAATGAACAGCACCACCACCACCACCGCTACCACCAGCACCACCACCACTACTACTATCATCATCATTATCACTAGCATCAGCACCATCATCACTAGCCTCACCATCATCAGCAGAGCTACTATCCTGAGACTCCTGATACGGTGGACTACCATCACCCTCCTCGTCATCAGTGTCGTCGTCGCTCGCCACTGCTTTGCCTTTTGTATCGTCATGTCATCGACGACGCTTCGGGTCACCCTTTGTAGGCCCCTTCCGCAACATCCTCTTACCCAGGTGAGTGTCACCCACATGTTGACGTGCCCAATCGCTGATGCAATCAGCCCCCGTAGCAGCACGAAGATCTGAGGGGTCTATCTGATGACGGGATAGGGATGTCTCCGTCGTCGTCGTCTTCCAGGTACTCCTGCAATATGGAAAAACTTGGACCAAGCTTTGCCAATAGCCTCCTTTGCATTCTTACCCTTCTCTGCCCAACGACCTGTATCAATCCTTGGCTGAGTCATTCCTCTTCTCCCACCGGATGCCAAGTTATAGTCGGCCACCGCTGGACTCTCCCTCCTTGAAGTTGCTCTTTGAAACAACTTCGTCACAGGATTTCCACCACCCGAACCACTACCCCCTCCACGCTCATATGCACCTCCTCTCTCGTGCACCCTCTGTCGGTACTCTGCTTCTGCTCTTGATAGTTCCATGGCACGCTGCACCTGAGCCTCCTCATCATATTGCTCACCGGGAAAGTTTCCCTCTGCTGCAACCTGCTCTCGTGCCAACTTCTCTCGAGCTCGATCAGCAGTTGCTTTCTTCGCCCTCTCAATTTCCCGCCGAAAGTAATCCCGCACATCTGGTGGCACATTCCTGCAATGGACCACCTCGGCCTCGATCCCAGCCAAATGTTGTTTCAATCTAGTTGCACCACCTCCTCCTTTCTCCGAATGGCAATACTTGCAACGCCATCCGGGATAAAGATTATCACCATGTTCCCATACAACATCTTTATTTCTCCCTGACATTGTCTATCTGCAAAAATTGAAAAGAATAACATATCATACACAAAAAAAATTGTACGTAAATCTAACTAAAAATGTACACCTAAATGGTATATCAAATCTACATATAAAATGTACCTATAAAATCTACCTAAATCATATATGCACCTTAATATCCAACACTACCTATATCCTAACATTCAAATGTACCTAAATCCTAAATCCTAAATATACATCTAAATGAAATGTACCTAAATCCTAAGTCATACACTCATACCTACCCTACATCCTAATACATATGAATCAAACCTCACCTAAATCATCTATCCAATCAATCATACATACATTCCATAGAATAAAATGCAACCTAAATAGAAATTTCGGCTAAACATACCTCACTGGCACGCCGGCGCAACCGACCGGCCAGCCGCCCGCTCGGAGCGGCTAACCGCCCGCCCGTCGCGGCTAACCGCTGGGTGGCGGTAGATCCGGGCTCCGCCCGGCTAACCGCTCGGCTTACCGGCCCGGAGCGGCGGTCAGGCGGCGGTGCGGGACGGACGAAGCTCCGGTCGCCTAGTGCGGTCGCGGACGGGGGAGAGCCTCTGCTCTGGATGCTCGTGACCGCGGCTCCCCAATGGATAAGAAGATATTTTGAACCCCCCGGGCCGAAGTGGGCCGCCAGGCATTTTTTTCTTTTTCTTTTTTGATTTAACTTCTAATTACGGTTAAATATGGTAAACGAACGAATTTTTGAAAACTTTTGGAACCCTTGGATTAGTCACAGCTAGAAGTATTTTTAGGATTTTTTTAGAATTTTTTTAGAATTTTTTCATTTTTTCGAATTCCCCCCGTTTCAAACCGGCCGGAACCGGGTCGGGAAAAAAAACCCTGGCCACGCACCACGTTCTCGGTCGGTCGGTTCCCCTCGTCTTCTTCCTGCGTTCCTCGTCCTCCGTCCCCTCCATGTGCCCCACATGCACATTTATCACCTTTAAACACCTCGCCCCCCACCCCGTGTCTGTCGTCTGCTCCCACGCCACCACACAGCAAAACCCCAGCCTTTGCTTGCTAAAACCCTGCAGCGGAATCAGACCACCGAGGGAGAGGAAGAAATGTTGGAGGCAGCGCGCGGGTGGTTCACGCCCGCGGTGCTGTTCGTGCTCGTGAACCTCGTCATCGTCACCATCGCTGTCGCGTCCAGGCTCTTGCCACCGTGGCCGGCGGGGGGCGCCGACGACGAGGCGGGCGGCGGGCGGAGGGCCGCCCTCCTGCGCGCGCCGTCCCTCGCCGTCGACCGCCTCCGCGCGTCCTTCAGCTTCTCCCGCCTCGGCGGCCTCGCCGCCGACCACGCGCCGCTCTTCGACTACCCGGCGCCCGCGGAGCCGGCCCACCAGCAACAAGATACGGCGGGGGTGGCGGGGAACGACGCCGAGCGCGAGCGCGAGCGCGAGCGCGAGGAGGAGGCGCGCATCGAGAGGAGCCGGTCGGAGGCCGCGGCGGAGCTGGCGCCCAGCAGGCTGCGTCCGCGGGCGAGGAGGACGCGGATGGCGGCGGCGGCGGCGGCCGAGGAGCCGGTGCTCGCCCACGACGCCGTCGCCGCCGCCCACCGCGCGGCAGGGCGCGGCGAGGAGCCGGCGGCTGAGGTGGACGCGCGCGCGGACGACTTCATCCAGCGGTTCCGGGAGCAGCTCCGGATGCAGCGCCTCGACTCCATCCTCCGCTACCGCGACACGCTCCGCCGCACCGGCACCGCCTAGTAGGTTCGTCCCAACACGGAAATCGCAGTTCCCGTAGGGAGCTAGGTGCAAATTGCAACTCGCGTAGAGTCCGAGGTCGAGGGTGTAACGGTAAAATTTCCGGCATATGCAATGTATTTCTCTCTCTCTCCGAATCTGTCATCTGTGTGAGCTTTCATACGTGTTGCTTGTTGATTGGGCCGTCGGCTCACTAATATCAAATGTTGTCCTGAAATGAATTACCAGAATCTCAGATGCTAAATTTAAATTTTGTGTCGCAATCAAGAACACGCACGGCGTCTTTGTATTTTGCTAATTAACCTCATCTCCTAGTGTCACCGTGGAACTTAACTTTCCAGGAAAAAAAACAAGAAGAGTCGCCGTGGAACGTCCGGCTCAACCATCAGCCTGCCTTTTTACATGTTCAAATCAAAAAAGGGGGAGAAGATCCATGAGTCTGCACAACGCTAGCTTCACACTAACCCTGCCATTAGCTAACATTCGTACGTCCTAACCTCATCACCATTACGGCTAATTAAAATGTACTTGTCGTAACGTCATGCTACTACTACAAAAGGTCCTTCAAAAGAAAATGAGGTCATAGAGCAAGCGGTGGGTGACGTCATTCAGAGTGCGCCCTTGGTTCGGCTGAACAGTTGCTTTGCCTCTCTAGTTTGTTCAGAGGCAACCTTCTTCCGTTCCAAATTATATATTTTTTAATTCATAAATTTTGTTACACACTTAGTTAATGATTTGTAATCAAAATTATTTGTAATTTAGACCGGAAGAAGTAAATAAGTAAGGGCATCAGCGTCAGTCACCCCGTGGTTCTGATGATCAAGTAGAACAAACCACGGTAAAAAGCGGAAACAACCATCACGCGTGCACTGCAGCCATGCCCATGTGCAACGCAGCCTAGCCGAGTGGGACCGCAAGATAAACAAGTACCAAGTGTTAGTGTTATGTAAGACTTGGGATTTAGGTCTTCTAACCTCTCACGGCGTATATACGGAGTACTTGTATAGTGTGGGTGAAGCACATCCGCACATGCACGCACGCCCTTTCACTCTCACTCGATTCACACTCACACGGTCACACGTTTGACTTGCCTGCCGGCCTGTTGGGCCCAAAAGAACAAAAGCACTAGTTTTTTTAGATTAATAACTGCGTTTTTATTGATTAACAAGAGGGATCAAGTTACACACTCTTGTTGATGGAGTTAAGAACCACACATGCCTACCTAATGACTTTTAAATGGAACTTCTAGCTATAGTGTGCGCATCACTATTCGAATCACGATGCTCATGCACAAACTCGACCTGGTGAAGTCGTTTCGCCGAGCTTTCATCTCCTGGATGATCTGGTCATAGATTCCCATACCTTCACCAGTAATGTTCTTGGCGACCGATGCACAATCCGTCGCCAGTCGTAACTTCTGCAGCATGAGGTTTGCTGCTAGAGCGAGGCCTTCCCAGCATGCCATGGCTTCCACAGTCTCTGGATCAAACCTTCCATCCAGGACAAGAGCAGACGCGCCTAGGAAGCGTCTCTCCCCGTCCCTGGCTATTGCTGCCGCCGAGCAGATTCCTGAATTCTTTGAAAGAGCTGCGTCTACATTCACCTTTGTCATGTCACTCGGCGGTGGAATCCACCGAGGTCTGGTAGCCGAGCGAACTCTCTGCCTGTTCTCTTCTCTCACTGGTTTCTTGATCGTTCCCAGCTCAGAGATAAATCTCTCCACAAAATAGTTCGTAGACAAAGGACTCTGGAACTTGTTTTCATGGATCGTTTGTCTTCTCGCATACCAAATGGCCCATAACCTCACTGCCACCCGTGTGACCTGCTCCAGTGGTAGCGTCTGCATAATCACCGAAAGCCATCCTCTTGCGTCATTATGTTGGGTCTGACAAATGACCTCTGTAATCTCCTCTTCCCCCAACGCCCAAACAGATTTTGCCATGTTACAATCCAACAATGAATGCTTCCAAGAATCACGTAGCCCGCAGATTGAACAATTGCTATTGGTGGCCATATTTCTGTGATGGCGTACATCTCCGGTGGGAATAGACTGTTTAGCAAGTCTCCACAAAAATACCCGGAGCTTCGATGGGAGCTGCACGGTCCATAGTTGACACCACTCCTTTTCCTCAGCTCTTGTGTCCGACTTCCGGCTGAATGCTTGATCCAGTCCGATCGACTTTCCCTATTGTGTACCAACATGCGATACGCCGAGCGTACTGAAAATACACTGGTCTTCTCATAACTCCAGGCCCAGAAATCATCCTGGTTCCGAGTACACAAAGGTATACTCTCAATGACCTCCATGTCAATAGAGATAAAATGCTCCTCCAACTGGTCACGCCTCTAGGTTCCCGTTGTATGGTCGATGAGTTTAGAAACCCTAGCTGGCGGATGATCGCTGGTGCAGCACAACAGCTTCATGATCCCCTTCCTCGGCAGCCAATTTTGGTTCCAAATATTAGTGTTGCTCCAGACCCAATCCGACATATGATGCCTTGTGTGAGTACATCTTTACCATCCACGATTGCCCGCCATACACGCGATGGCGATGAGCCAACCATGGCGTCCAAGAACGAGTCATCAGGGAAGTAGACTGATTTAAGCACACGCGCGCTCAAGGACTCTGGTTCTTGTAGAATCCGCCAAGCCTAACGCGCGAGGAGAGCCAAATTGAACAATTCGATATCTCTGAACCCCAATCCTCCCATATACTTTGGCCTCGTCATTTGATCCCATGCAACCCAACATGTACGTCACTTACCATCCTTGCTACCCCACCAAAAATTGCGTAGCAATCCATCATGTGTTGACACAGTCCCCTTGGTAATCTGAAGCATGACATGGAGTAAGTAGGGACCGCCTGTGCAACAGCTTTAATGAGAACTTCTTTACCTCCAGAGGATTGGCAAAGCTCGAGCCAACCCTAGACCTTCTGCCACACTCTATCTTTCAAATACTTGAATGTGCCATTGGACGAATTTGCAACATCTATGGGCATGCCCAAGTACTTTTCACTCAAAGCCTCATTGTGCACATCAAGAATCTGCTTGATTTCATCCTGTATGGTCTCTCCACATCCTTTTGAGAAGTGGATTGAAGGATTGTCCCTATTCACCTACTGCCCTGAAGCCTGGCAATACTCCTGCAGGATATCCTTCACTTTATCCACACTTTCCCTATTAGCCTTGAAGAACAACAGGCTGCCATCAGCGAACAAGAGGTGACTGACCATCAGAGCCGACGACGCCACCGTTATACCACTAAGATTAGATGACTGAATCCTTGATTTTAAGAGGCACGATAGGCCCTCTGCTGCTAACAAGAATAAGTAGGGAGAGATAGGATCTCCTTGCCGGATACCCCGTGATGGCCTGAAACTTTCCAAACGATCTCCATTAAATAAAACAGAGAAAGAAACCTTAGTTACCAATCTCATGATAATGTCAACCCACTGACGGTGGAAGCCCAATTTTAGCATGATCTTGCGCAAATGTTCCCACTCCACTCGGTCATAAGCCTTCTTCATGTCTAACTTTAAAGCACAAAATCTTTGATCACTGCCCCTCTTCTTTTTCATGAAGTGCATGCACTCGTAGGCCGTGATTATATTATCAGTTATCAATCGCCCGGGAACAAAGGCGGACTACTCCTCTGAGATAATCTCTGGCAAGATCTCCCTCAATCTGTTGGCTATCACCTTAGATGCAATTTTGTAGAGTACATTACACACACTGATCGGTCTAAACTGGCCCAACTCCTCAGCATTCTCCACCTTGGGGATCAACACGATGGACATATTGTTGATGATAGAAGGGTCATCTTCTCCCCGTAGCATTCTCAATACAACCGAAGTCACCTCGTCACCGCACAACTCCCAGTGACGCTGGAAAAAATGGGTAGGGAAGCCGTCAGGCCCCGGTGCTTTGGTTGGAAACATATGAAATAATGCACACTTCACCTCTTCATTAGTGAACGGAGATAGCAACTCACTGTTTTTTGAGGAAAACAGCAGGGGAGGCCCCTACTGGTTATATATATATATATACACACACACACGGAGAGTATACTCCGTGGCCGGCCACAAAATAGGTTATTCTGTAGCCAGGCCTAACCGATCGAACCCACGCAGGCCAATGTGTGTGGTGCGGTGCGCACAGGCTCATACCCATTTGCTCTAGTAATGACGGTAATTAATAGGCTATTTACTAGTGCCATGCAACCGATGCTACTATACCGGGCTCCCGTAAAAAAAACAGCACAACAGTTACTATAGTCGGTCCATGATTAGCGGCATTTACTAAGCATGCCTGGCACTTGTATTTTTGTCTACACGTGCAGATGAGAGTGCACCACAGTAATGTTCTGAGCTGGTGTTGTCAACAATACATGAAGGTGCGCCATATGATAGGTTAGTGACGGAGTTATCACAAACTAGGCCTCACACTGTTTCAAGTAATTTAATTACTATATAGTACAAGATTTGCGTAAATCATATACAAGATGTATATACGGTATAGTAAAATGTGAACAAAAGTCTTGTGCATCGCCCTTTTTTGGAATTAAATAGACTTTAGTATTTTTACGTACATGACTCATAGATTGTAGTAAATAAATCAATCAAAATCTCGTAAAATACATTCAACCCCATCTTTTTCCTAGAAGGACAGTAACCGGTTCCTCGGACAAGCTTGAAGCCAATTGTGGCAGCTCTCAAAATCTTGTAACTATTTTACCCTAAAAATCATATTTTTTTCTTGTAGTAATTGGTTTCTCGAAATCAATGGATCTCAAATTATTTTTACTCTTCCCCATATAGCAAAATGTTTTTTACTCCTCCCCATCCTATTTATCAGTGGAGCCATACGAACTCTCGTAACGTCTACTCACAAGTAGTTCCTCAAATTACCTTGATGCTAAATTGTGTAATACGCTAATGAGGTAATTATTGTAAGTAACTATTTCATGCTACATTCAAATTATGCGTTGTGTACTTGGTACTTGTATACATATATTGTAGACAGCACGGCTCATGTTCTCTCTCAGATGCATGTGTGTTAGGTGTGTACTATAGATCAATGGGTAGACGTGTTTTGTGCAGTAAAAAAATGTTCCTAATCATGGACTGGAGTAATTGTTAGTGGCTGTTTTTTAGGAAGCTCGCAGGTAGTCCGGTTGCCTCCATAGTCCATAGGCTACTAAATGGCTGGCTCATCCAGGTTGGCTAAATTAAATAGGGCTCATTTACTCAGGGAATTAACAAGAGGGGACACGCTGACTTGTTCGGCTGGTGCAGACGGTTGGCCCGGCTATAGAATAACTATTCTATAGCCGGCTATAGGGTAATAGTTCTCTCTATATATATATATATATAAAGGGAACAAAATATGTACATGGGTGGATTTCAAATCCAAAAGAAGAAGAAAGCAAAAAGAACAACAGGTAGGTGAAAGTACAAAGCCAGTGATCTAACTCCATCTTCAAGGCAGGCCTGGCCCTGTGAATGACCAGCGACAACTGTTCCTTGAAGATCATCTTCCACCTACGCAAGGACAGGTGAACCCCATCAAAGATAACCTCATTCCTGTGCTTCCAGATAGCCCAACACGCCACAATAATAATTTCTCTGAAGATTAGGTGCCCAAAAGATCTCCTAGCGTCAACAATCCTGTCTAATAGCTCCATGTTCATCTTCCAAGATATGTTTAAAAATCTCCAGCACCATCCAACAAAAGAACACACAAAGAAGAGGTGATCACTGGTTTCTTCAACTGGTGAATTGCACATCGGGCAACTATAGTCATCTAGAACTCTTCTTTTCCTCCGCAGAATATTACGCGTGCTCAAACGATCACAAAGAAGCAGCCAAAAGGTGAACTTGTGTCTACCCCTGCAGCAAGAATTCCAAAGCCATGAGAAGACTGGGCTGGCATCAGACGACCCCTTCAGATGGATATACGCCCGGTGAGCAGTGAAGGGCTGAGCACCCCATATATATGTCCAAGAATCATGCATATCCAGGTTCACAGAAAAGCCCTGGAGAAGGGTGTCAAGTTCCTGCAGCTGCTCCGCGGCAACAGCAGAAAGAGGTGTGAAAAAATTGGCTTGAACGTCCTGTTGAAGGAACTTCTGCACAGAGACCTTTTGATTCCTGCTGAAAGAGTAGAGCTGCGGGAATTTCCATTGAAGAATGCCAACATCCAATTGATCAGTCCAGAAACAAACCGAGTCACCACAATGCACCTGACAAGAGGCAATTTTGAAAAAATCTTCAGCAACCGACATAACATCCCTCCACCAAAATGATCCCACCTGGCGTTTTGTGTGAGGCACCCTGGGTGAACTATAGAAATGTTCCCAGGTGAGGGCAACCCAAGGAGTGGAGTCATGGTTGTAGAATTTATTGAGGAACTTGAGAAACAAAGCTGTGTTGTGGGTTCTCAGATCAATAATTCCTAAGCCACCATCCTTTTTAGCCAAACAAGCTTTAGGCCAAGCAACTAGACAGCCACCTTTTCTATTAATATCACCTCTGTCCCAAAGACAGTGTTTTCTATATACATCGATCTGCTCCAGAACTGTGATTGGGATTTTCAAAGTACAAAGGTAAAATGTTGGGACAGCTGAAAGGATGGAGTTCACAAGTATCAGCCTGCCTGCATATGATAGAAAAGGGGTTATACCCATCATCCTCCTTTCACCTTGGAAACCAAAGGGAGATAGTCCTGTACAGTAGGTCTAGTTGTGCCTAGAGGCAATCCTAGATATGTGAAGGGCATCTGCCCAACTTGACATCCAAAGGTTTGAGCAAGGGAGGTAATTCTTTCATCAGTGACATTAATGGGCACAATTGAGGACTTGGAGAAATTGACCTTCAAGCCAGTGGATTTGGCAAAGTCATGCAAGATATTTTGAAGATGAATGAGCTGATCCTCAGCAGCAGGCATGATAAGCAGGGTGTCATCAGCGTATTGAACAATAGGATAATCACCTCCAAAGCAATCACCTAGCGGATGCTTGAGAACACCAGAGGAGGCAGCGTGGTTAACCACTGTTTGGAGAAGATCAGCAGCCATAACAAAGAGAAGTGGGGATAGGGGATCCCCCTGTCTCACACCTCTTTTACACTTGAAGGGTTTACCGTAGTTACCTTTTCGGGCACTGTGTCTAGCACTTGCTCCATATTCGTCGTCCCCTCCGAGCAATACAGGTGCTTGTAAAAATCAATGATCATGCCTCGCATCTCCTGCTCATCCTGTGTGGTCTGCTCGTCCGTTTTCTTTAATTTTGAAATATTGTTTCGCTTTCGTCGTTGGCTCGCCCTCATGTGGAAAAACTTTGTGTTTTTGTCGCCTTCGGTCAACCACATGATACGTGAGCGCTGACGCCACATTACCTCCTCATGGTGGCTCAGCTCTACAATCCTATCCGCAATTTTAATTTTAGCATGAGATGGCCCCGATCGGTTCTGCACCGACCGTAACTCCTTCAGTTTTTTGTTCAGCTCTACCAACCCCTTGCAGACATTGCCAAAAGTTTGTACTCCCCATACACTTAGGTGTCCAGAAACATACACGAGTTTATCCTGTAACTCCCAGACAGATGTTGCCTTTCCTGCATTGAGCCATGATTGTGCCATCTTTGCTTAGAAATCTGCATGTTCTTCCCACATTAGCTCATACTTAAATTGTTTTCGCCCACGACTCAGACGATCTTGGGCACACTGCCAGCACAACAGAATCGGGTCATGGTTTGATGCTGCTGTCGTGAGGTGTTGAAGTGTCGCTGATGGGAATCGCGAGCACTAATCAGAAGTAGCTAGCGCCCTGTCTAGTCGTACCCGCCAGTACTCCCCTCCTGCCATCTTCTTCTCAAAGGTCCAACTACGACCCTCATAACCTAAGTCGTAAAGGCCGTATATGTCAACCATCTCGCGAAAACCTGCAATCTGTTGATGACCCCTTTCTTGAACTCCGACATGTTCGGATCGGTGGAGGACTTCATTGAAGTCCCCTATGCACACCCATGGAAGTGGGGACGAGCTCTTGATGAATTTGAGCATATCCCATGTTTTATGGCGTTCTGCAGTTTGTGCTTCACCATACACACATGTCAGCCTTCATGGTTCACCCCCGTGTTCTCTCACAACTGCATCAATATGATATTAAGAATACAGTAAAATTTCAACTCTAGTGTTATTGTTCCAAAAGATACCGAGCCCACCACTACGACCTGAGTTGCATACGGCAAACGAATTAGAAAAACCTAGAGTACGCTTCAGAGCTTCACCCGTGTCTTGTGAATCTGAGTCTCGAGCACGCATAGCATGGATGGGGCAAACTTCTTTGTGCGATCACGAAGCACGTTAACTGTCGCGGCATTGCCCAAACCGTGATAGTTCCAACTGAGGCAACTCATTGAGCTGGGCGCCCCCTCCTCGAGGGTCGCCTTGTTCTTTGCACCCTTCTCCGTCAGAATCCCGTCCTTCTCCGCAATGTCCGAATCTCCCATCTCCGCCTTCCCCTTCGACGATGACGCCGCCGTCCTTCCCGCTGGCCCACCGACTTCCCAGGCAAACCCTAGGTCCCCGTTATCTGCCAAGGCCGGGCAGTTGAGCAGATCAACCCCTTGATCAGCCTCAGCAAAGATAGGGTTAGGGAGATGCTCTATGGAGGTAGTAGAGCGGTCAAGTTCCTCCGACGGAACGATCGCCGCCGGAGTCCAGAACCCTAGTCGCCTAGGTATGTTCCACCTTTGCTGGCCTAGAACAAAAGCACTAGTAGTAAGTTCGTTCCTTCCAGTTGCACCAGCCCATCTCTTTGTGATCCCAGGGCCGACCGACAGACAAAGTGCACTTGTACATAAGCCCAGTAGAACTGCTAACACGTGTTTGGACTTCTTTATGCCCAAAAAGGTATTGTCTAGAGCCCCAAATGGCCCAAGCTGAGTGACCTCAAGCAGTTTCTCAGATCACCACCAGAGGCAAATCTCTCACTACTTTGGTCTTGTTTGGTTCCTTCCTATAAGTAGTCACGTGACTTATAAGTTAGTTGGACTTAAGTCATTTCCGTTTTGTTGCAGTGACTTATAAGTTAGTGGGCTCCATTTGAGATAGAAGAGGGAAAAATGTGACATATACAACTTTAAGTACTGGTGAAGCAACTTATGAGACTCATAAGTCAGGGGACTTTGAGATTTGAAAGTCAAAGTTATTTGGCTCTCACAACTCACAAATGAATTATTTGCATTTTAAGTTAGGTGACTTATGAGAACTAAATAGAGTATTTATTGACACGATGGACTGATGTTCGCAGGAACGTTTAGTTTTTCGTAATTCGTATGCGACGTCCCGCGACAAAATACACGACAAGAGACAATGATTGCATTGGCACGACCTTTTTTCTTCTTTACCATGCCTCCACAACTTTGTTTTCACGGTTTATGTTGCTCTCATTTCTGCGTCCAGTCCTCGCTCTGCACAAGAAAGAACTGCCATGCTGCTCCCATTTCTGCGTCCAGTCCTCGCTCTGCACACAGACCAAAGAAAGAACTGCCAGAGATGGGCAGCCTAGCACTATTCCAGCACTACCACGATTTGACTTTAGCACGACCAGACACGTCAATTTGCGGGGAGCAAATGGGATTAGAGAACTCAGTAGTCCTAGCTGTAAACGATGGATACTAGGTGCTAATTAAGATTATTAAATGTAGCCTTGTTGAAGGAGAAAGCTTCCGGGCCAAAGACTGCTGAGGAGGGGAGGTGGAGGCGAGGGTGGTGGAGATCACGACGAATGGTGAGAGGCGACCGAAGAGCATCACAGAGACCAGATCCATACGAGGAGGGATCCGATCTACATGATTCTCAAGCAAGTCAACCTCAACACCTACCGGATCTGGGGCGGCGGCGATGGACCACCAGCAGCAGAGGACGGAGGTGGGCGGAGAGGGAGCTGCTGGTAGGGGCGACAAGCGAGATATTATTTGAAAACCACAAACCTGGGCGGCGACGAAGGCGGCGGCGAGAAGTGCAGCGAATCTACCACCAGCGACAGCGACGACGAGGCGGGATGAAGCCATAGCGGCCGGGCACAAAGGCACTAGAACTATCTACAACTACTAGAGGAACTACTAGCTAAAGGAACGGCCCCCCCTCTCCCGACGCACTCCGATGAGCTCGCCGGAGGCGGACGGAAGGGGGCCGAGATGGGGCGGTCTGCATGGAACGAACCATGCAACCAAACTAGCAGGTGTTGAGCGTGCATTGGTCTAGCTCCGAATGGCCTGGTTCTCTCTTATCGAGCCTTGCTCGGTAGGGAAGACAACCAATCACGACCATGGCCTCTTGGTCGTGTGCTGCCGGCACGGCAACCTTTTGGCCTCCAACTGACTTGGTGGCGTGCTTGGGTATGCGCGGCCACAATGCAGCAGGTGGTGTGGATCTGGATCTTAGGCCCGGTGCCTACAAAAGCTCAGTGTCGATCTCAAAATACATTTGCAGGTACCGCTATGATCACTCAAAGAGAGAGAGAGAGAGTATGATCCGGACACAAGGTCCAGATGAGCAGATAATAAAAATATTTCACGTTTTTGAAGTCGCATTAGTATCCCAAAAAGATGCAGATGCTGCCTAGTTTAGTTTTCCAGGAAAATAGCAAAAGTCTAGCTGACCACATCGCAGGAAACAGATACAACAAAACCTCAATGTAACCATCGTCGGAGGCTCGGAGCTTTCCTTGCAGCCAGAGGAAAAGCTTCTGTGAACACCTTTCCTCGCGCTCCGATCCTCCATAGCCCACCAAGATGCCGCACTCACATGTCAATAATCTCCTTCACTTGTCCGTTGCAAGACCTCTGGATCTCAAAGAGGACGCATTCATCAGCACGAGTCACCAAGCTGACGAACACACTCTTCTTCCCAGGCTCTCCAATCTGCTGCCGCACACGTTGGATGTACTGCATGGATTGCGTCGGCACGTCATAGTTGATCACAATGGGGACCTTCAACGCGCTGGCGCCACCGCCGCCGCCTCCAAGGTCATCGGCGATGAGGATGCTGGATGAGCCGGACCGGAACCTCTGGATGGCAGCATCCCGGGCATGCTGGTCCATGCCGTCATGAGTTGCCGAGACATTGTAGTGCTTGCCAACATCTTCTGCGAGTGACATGACCTTATCCTTCGTGTTCACGAAAATGATCACGTTTTTGACGACCTTACCGATCTTCAGAAGATCGTAGAGTTTACTAAGCTTCATCTCTCCTTCGGCAACTTTGACATATATATAGTACTGCTTGATATCCTTCAGCTCCTCATCTCTTAGCACAATTACTGTTGAAGAAAAGTTGAGGATTAGTTACCCTTTTATTTTTCTATATAAATCATTAATTAGCCAAATAAATTGACACATTTTAATTTCTTTCTAAATTAATTAAAAGGACATTGCTTACAGCTAGTTGTAATTTAGCTTCCCATTATAGCCGGTTGTTTTTTCCTTCCTTTTTCTTTCTTCACTACATGAGTCAGATTCTTCTTCCCCGGCCAGTCACCTACCCCGCCACCATCGGCCTCCACCACCCCGGTTGGTGGCTACCGCACCCCCACCCACCAACAGCCCCCGTCCGCTCCCCCACCCTTCCTAATTTCAGGGGATTTTCGCCCCCATCGTCGGTCACCAACTCGACCGCCGTCCGACCCTGCCCGACCGGCAGCGTAGCGTCGCCGGTCATACCGTCGTCACCGCTGGTCCTCTAGTGTCCTCACCCCCTCCTTTTCTAGGTTCGACAATCATTGTAATCCCAACCTTAGGAATCCACAAACCCTAACCCCTCCCCCCAAAATCCAAATCCTTAAAACCGCCCACGACCGGCAACGTCCTCGCCGCCGGCCGCTCTAGCAACCGGGGGGGGGGGGGGAGATGCGGGTGTGAGGTAGAAAGAAGAAGGTGGGGGAGGAGAGAGACCCACCATCATCGGACCTCGCTGGAGCTGGCAGATCCACACCGTTGCCGCCGTCTTCCATGGTTCGCCCGTGTGCTCGTGGAGAGAGAGGCCGGGGAGGCAAAGGTTAGGGGAAGAGTCGACGGCCTGACGGGTCACGGGTAGGATGCATACATAAGGTGTTGGTGGGCCCCGAGCCTGCCCTTGGATCGTTTGTGCATGATGGATGAGGCTGGCTGTTCCTAGCAACATATTTATAGTCGGCTGCTAATTAAAATTGTGGATTTTTAAAAATATAATGGACACAGGATTAACTGCATGTGTGATTCTAGCTCACCTTTTGTGTGCGCAGTGACAGATTGAGCTCTCTCAGTTTTTGAACTATTTTCTGATATTTTCTTCTCCTTAGAGTTTGTAGTGGCACTTAGTGTGACACCACTGTCTTCCTTCTCCGTGCATGCTTCAACCTCCTCATCTGTTTGCACAATTACTGTCAAGCCAAAGTTGAGGATTAATTACCCTTTTCTTTTCTATAGAAATACATTGACACATTTCCTTATAAATTAATATTGTGGATTTTTAAACATATAATGGACACATGACTACCTGCATGTGGAATTCTAGCTCACCTTTTGTGCGTGCAGTGACAGATTGAGCTCTCTCAGTTTTTGAACTATTTTCTGATATTTTCTTCTCCTTAGAGTTTGTAGTGGCACCATTGTCTTCCTTCTCCGTGCATGCTTCAACCTCCTCATCTCTTGGCACAATTACTGTCAAGCCAAAGTTGAGAATTAATTACCCTTTTCCTTTCTATAGAAATACATTGATACATGTTTCTTCTAAATCAAAATTGTGGATTTTTAAAAAATATAATGGACACAGGATTAACTGCATGTGGGATTTTAACTTACCTTTTGTGTGTACAGTGACAGATGGTGCTCTCTCAGTTTTTGAACTATTTTCTGATATTTTCTTCTCCTTAAAGTCGATTGTGGCAGCTAGGGTGGCACTGTTGTCTTCTCCATGCATGTTTCAGACTCTTTACATACTCCCATTGGAGCTATTTCTTCCACATTCAGTCCCCTCTTGCCTTCCATTTCTGAAACTCCAATCCATGTGGCATTGCTGCTCTCTAGACCTATTCCATTATCTGGTTTGTTCGATGGCCTTCTGTTTGTTGATTCAGTAACCTGCTGCTGCTTCTTACCTCTTCTTTTGAAGACATATTTGATAGAAGGCTTTGGTATACCTTCAGGGCAATGCCAACAATAAAAAAGTCAGAAAACAAAAATATATGCCAAATGGACCTACTCACCAAAGATTTTTATTTGCATGAAAACTCAAAAATATCATGATTGTTCACCTTTGAAGTGATCCTCTCCAATCATGCTTGTTGAATTCTGACATATGGATTGCACCCCTTCGGGTTTTGAACTCTCTACTGTTGTTGTTTCCTTTGAGCTGTTTACTGTGGCTGCTGGAGTGCTTATTTTGTTTTCTGTGGTCTTTCCATCTAATCTTGACTCGTTAATGCACATCAACTGTTCCAACAATATACTTTGTGATGCATTGATCACTTCCTTTTCCTTCTCCGAGATATCTCCGAAGTCCAACACATTGCTGCCTGTCGAAGTTACAATGCTTGTGTTATGGTCTTTGTTCTCTGAATCTATTTTGGCTTCTACTGTTAACATGGCCATTCTGGAAGACCAGCCAACCACGTAGTTAGAAGAGAGAGGTGCACCATCATGATTTCTCAACGCTATCTTCAACCTTACAGGTTCCTTATCGCCAACTTGTAAACTTCCCTCGTCCACATCAATTAGCACTCCAAACATAGAAACAACTTGATACAACTCCGCCCAACCTCTGTATTTTCTTGGGATCCCACACACTAAAAACCACTGTTTAATCAAGCCATTACTTTCATCTTCACCTTCTGACCACCTTGTTACAGTCAATTTCACCTCCTTGTCATCCATTAACATTTCCATATTAGGGTTCTTTAAACATCTTACTAGGTCACCCTCTGAGCTTAAGGATGCTAGGAAACTCTTACTGCATTCTCTTCTTAATACCCAGCTACCAGCAGGCAGGTTCCAAAGCTTCTGCAGTTGAACTTTCAATATACCCAGGTCCAAATTACTTACATCAGATGTGATCAGCAAACAGTGGTGGTAGAATTTCTCCTTTTCAAGCATCTCCTCTGAAGGATGAATCATAATAAATGGATACTCTGTAGCATAGCCAAATTCATGTGCCACAGTAACAAGTTTGTATTTTCTGCTGCATTGATCCAAACTGTGGGATGTGTCCTTACAAGCATAGCACCTATTTAATTTACCACATAGTTCTTGTTCTGGCACAACCTTGTTTTCCATGCTCATACTTTCAAGAACTTCAGCAGAAATATGTCCTGTCCAATCCGGAACTGTCTGTCCCATGTTATGCTATATATATATATTGCTTTTGTCAACACAAGTAATAAGCTGCTGATGTACAAAGAAAAAAAGAGAGAAAAATCAGTCTTATAGCTTGCCAGTAAGGAAAATAAGGGTAGCTTTGTATTAACTCCTAGGTGCAAAACTAGTTGAAACTTTATTTTAATTTCTGCACATATCCCGCATCAAAAAGAAAATTGCACAGGATTTTTCCACTACCTTAAGAATATTAGAATTTTTAAGCAGTTCTTGCTATACTTTCAGAGAAACCACATGCAACATAAACATCTCTTTGAGTACTTGATTATTACGTAGAACTAAACTGTGTCTACAGTACCAAAAGAAGTGCCTAAAGAACACAGAGTTAATTATTTCAAAATTTGAAATATAACATCTTTGGTACCTACAGTTCCAAAAGAACTTGAAGACCCTCATATTCCATAACAATAAAGATAGAAGCCACATATACATCAGTGACCAACTACTGTTACAATAACTAGCAGTGCCAATCAATTGAACAGACCGACACCATACCCTAAAGAAAAATAAATTAAACATCCAAGAAACATAATCTTGCATTACTAGGCAAAGGAATGAACTACTGCCCTATTAAAAAGGACATCTTCGATGGCAACAAACTAAGTTAATAAGCTCATTTTTTAGTTGTGTGCAACATTATTATATTGTCTTATATGTGGCACTATGAAGTTACAAAATTATAGGAAGTGTGAATTTCAGGTTTCTCAAAACTTAGCAGACAAATGAACACAATGATTATTGCACATTAACAAAAGAAGTTGCAAATGATCGTTCCTCTAGAATATTAAATAAGGAAAAATAGGTGTTTTCGTCCCTAAATTATTATCTGACGGTCAAGTTTGTTCCTCAACTCTCAATTAGACTCCTTGAACTTTTGTTTTCTTTATCTAGTTGACAATCCATGTTGGCAGGCCACATCACCGTACCATACATTTGTATTAATCGGTACCAAATATCCTATAGACCCATTGTTTTAAAGAACACTAAATAAATATCCAAAAGTGACCAAAGAATAGGTTGTCTTATTAATTGAATAGAGCTACCAAGTGTCTAAAAGAACATAAAACATCAAATAGAAAACATCATCTAAAAGGAATATATCACTTCTCTAATAAAAATGACATATTTAATGATGACAAACTAATAGACGCTAACAACCTAAGAGAAATTCACAAATGAGAAATGACCAATAAAATTTCACCCATGGAGACGACTCTCACGATGACTATGCTCCCAAAAATTAGATTTTATCTGGTTATACGTTGGGCTCGTATGGTAGAATTGTGGTTGTGGTTGGTCTACTAGTGGAGTGTTTTTTTTCTCCAGCTTGTCTGGTTATGAGAATATTTGGCAAAATACCTTCTCTCCGGTGTTCCAAATGTATAAAAATAGGAAATGTCCACACTACTCTTCATTAATTTTTTCATCCACTTTTACTCTTTTTTCTCGGTTCCTTTTTTTCCTCTTTCTTTTTGTCTCTTATTTTCCTTTCCTCACCCCGGATGTTTCCTCTCTATCCACTAGCAGCGCTGCCCCAAGGCCCTAACACTTCTGCTCCACCACCGTCCTCGGCGCCTCTGTCTGTCAGTGCCCCAACGCCTCCACTATACCAGAAATGATTGTGCTGGCACATTGATTTTTTTAGTGCTGGCGGGTATGATTGCTACCCACCAGTAGAAAATATCCACCGGCTATCCTGTTAAAGCCTGTCATTACAAATGCATTTGTGTTGGCGGGTGGTTATGTCACCCATTAGCACAAATGTATTTCAATTTGTATTGATGGAAAGAGCTAGATATTTCTAACTAGCCAAAAACTTAATCTTACACATCCAAATATATTTTAAACATGTATTAGATTTTGTATATACAGTTGTGTAGAAGTTTCAAAACTTCTAGAAGTGATTTGTAATTTCTAAGATATAAATGATTTTAACCATATTTATTAAAATTATTTGATATTTGAACTAAAATCTTTACAAATAAAGTAAAAAAATTGTAGAAAAAGAACAATAATAAAGTATGTTCCATTTTACCTCAGCACGTGAAAGTACATGAAAATTCAAAAGTTTGTTAATGTATTTATCACTTCTATTATGTCTTTTGGTGGGAAACAATTCTAATAATACTTAAAAATGGTCGGAAAATTATATAAATTGGTAGGGAGCCATTTTGTGAGTTCACAACCTTGATATAAAAGTTTCAGCATGTTATGAGAAAATTGAACTATACATTGTTAACAAATCTACACTTTACTTACAACATTCCATATATCTCAAGTCAAACAATAAGATTGCGAACTAACTTAGCAAACAAAACTACTGTATTCATGTCATATTTTTTTACAAACACAAGACTATATATATTCTTTCTTAGAAGTTCTATCAATTTTGAAGTTATGTACTTGTATTAAAAATAATCAAAAACAAGAAAAGAAAATTAGAAAACTTTACGCTCGCGGGTGCATATGTCACCCGTCAGCACAGATAGAAACACCCGCCAGCGCAAATGGTAGTGGATGTGGTGGGGAAACGAAAATTCACAATGGCTGAAGCGCCAACGAAAAATTCGCGTGCAATACTCTTTCTCTCACCCTTTTTATTCTTGTCTCTGTTTGTCGATGCCCAAGTGCCTCTCTGAGTTGCCGACCTCTAGTACTGCCACCCTCCACCTCGCGCCCCAACACCGTTGTCCATCAACCCCAACTCCTCTGCTCCTAGCGCCGCTAGCCTACCACCCTTAGTGCCGCCTCCCTCCACTTGTGGCCCACAATCCCAGCGCCACCTCCCTCGCCCCCCCCCCCGGCACCATGGCATTGTTGTCCTCCGCCGACTGTCACACACACTATGTCCCAGTAGTGGAGCTCCACCTTGCCGCTACTCCTGCCCTGCATCCTTGCGCCTGTTGTCCTCCATTGTCACATGCCCCACGGGCCACGACTAGGGGTGCAAGTTATATATATTTTGGGTCATTGAGTCGACCCAAAATATTTATAAAATGAACTAGAATGACATTGTGCTTAAATAATTTTGAAGGAGAAATGAACTAGTGACAAGTCAACATAATTAATCAGAAAAAAAAACACTATTGGGTACCCACCCACGGCCGAGTGTGGAGACGCAAGGTGTCAATTTTTTTTGGCTTCTCCCCCACCGAAACACTCTAGAGAGAGCATTTCGCGGAGCTCCGCACAGAGCCTTTTTTTGTTTTTGAGACACCCAAAAAGGTGTACTCATATCTGATTCATATCAAGGAAAATAATTGGCAGTACAAAGGAATGACAGCCTGACACACAACGAGCAAAGAAAATAAAATTACATTGAAGAGCACTCTAGTCGTCTTCTTCCTTCCAAAGTTCGTCGTCCACCGGAACTTGAAAAATGCACTGGAAAGACAACATGGGAAAGGAGCACCTGCAAACGTCATCGCCACACAAGGCTTTGAAGACAGCAAAAACCACCCGCTGCTTACAACGAGATCTAGCAAACGCTGAAAGAACATCAGCTGGGGCAACACCCCAAGAAACGTAGCCTTACAATCCTTCAACACCAAGCCAGCGGGTTGAAGAAACCGGAACTTGATGAAGAACAGATCGAAGAAAGAGATCAAAACCACCAAACAAAGGACAACCAACTGCATCTCTTGACGAACACACCAACTGCAAAGATCTGAAGAGAATCTACAGATCTGGCAGAACCAACTCTCACTGGCCCTTCGCCAGCATCGGAAAGAACGTCGTCGAGGTAGGGAGAGGCCGGAGAGACCTTATTCCATAACATCATCTTCACCACCACCTTGTTGATGTCGCTAAAAACCAAATCTAGAAGGAAAAAAATCTAGACCTACGAAAGGAACGGGTCTCCGCTCCTCTCCCTACCGGCGCCGGCGAGGCCACCGGAGGGCAGAGGAGGGGGACCGACGGGGGCGGGCGTGGGCGGCGACGAGGGCAGGCGGCGGCTGCTGTTAGGGTTACTACTCGAGGGGGTTGCTTCTTGTTGGGGAAGAGACGGTACAGTTTTTTTAGAACTCAACTGCACGGAGCCATTTCAGCACCAACTTGTGGTGAAGCCCAATCAAAGGGGAGCCCTCTTTACGGGCGCCGTCTGAATCTAAGCAGAAATGCCTAACTGGCATACACAATATATTGATAGCAAACTCTACCAGTCATATCGAGTATGGGTCTATGGAGTATGAACTATATTTACAAGGTAAAACAATAAACCATCTTGTCCTCCCGCGCGCTAAAATAAAGGCAGTACGATCCAGGCAGGACAGCAATCAGATCAGTGCCCCCATGCACGCAAGGATAAAAACAAGTTCAATCGTGACTAGCGTCTTCGTCCCTGGCTGCCAGCAGTATTGAGCTGCAACTCTGCAAGAATTCACGTCCGGGATCGACAAACAGAGGCCGATCCGCCGATCTACAGACCACCGAACGACAAACGAAGATCCTAAGCTCAGGGAACGGAGGAATCAATCGGGACTTTCTAGCTATAGCGTAACAGCGTTGCAGGCGAGTATGGAGTACGGATCTTCCTTACCGGCAGACGAGATGCTCGAAGTGCGCCTGGCTCCGCGCGCTCGGCCGAACCTTCGAATCTTCGGAATTCGGGCGACTCCGCTGGAGGAGGTGGCGGCGCGTTTTCACGGCGCAGGCGAGGTCGCGAGGAGATGGAGATGGGGTCGCCGGCGGCGGGGACGACTAATAATCCAGTCCACTCTCAGCACAAATTCCTCGATCGCAGCGAGCAGATGCGCGAGAGACGAAGAAATCGGACTCGCGCGGTTCAGCTGGAGGAGATATCAGCGTTCCGGCGGGCCGGCAAGGAGTGATGGGATCGCCAGCGGCGGCAAAGAGGTTCTATACGGTCGCTGCCACCCTCTCGGAGGACGGCGCCGAAATGAGCTGCTCGCTGCTCCTGGACGACGGTTTTCACTGAGGTGTCCATATTAGGCCAGTAGGGAGGTAATTCGGTCCCGTTGGTGAGAAACCAGAAACGCCAGCTGGGGGGTCCTCATGTGGAAAACGCGTAACGGTCAGAAAAATGGTGAACTTGCTACCAACCGCAGGTCATGAGCGGCAAATTTGAAATGGGCAAATATTTTGAGCGGGACTTTTGAAATACTAGGCAAATACTTTGAGAGGCATATGCTCATTTAAAAAAAAAAAGAATCCTAGGATACTTTAAGCGATAGAGGACAAATAAATAAATAAATGATATGCTCAAATCTTTTTTCGCTAGTGATACGCTTGAATCTAGGAAGACATTGTATGGTATTAGCTATAGATGGCCATATGGCCCGCGGCCTGTGGGCTGGCCCATGGCACCGGATTTTGGCCTAGTCCAAGCACGGCTCGGCACTATCTTAGATGGGTCCGGGCTGGCTCGACCCGTCCTTAGGCCGGGCCTGGGCCGCCTGTGGGCCGACATGGGCAGGTCACGTCTAACGATCAGCCCACTAGGGCACGATGGAGGCAATTTAGGCACGCTTAGGTACGTTTAATTGTACTCCATAACATGATTGCATGTGCAATACCTCTTAATATACATGTATATATGATTGCATGTACAATATCTTTAAATTTTTGCATTTGAAATTTAATTTGACGAAGGATTTTGTTTGTAGTAGTTGAGTTGGACCAGAATGGGCACAATGGGCCTTCATGGGCCTGACAGGTTAGCCCGTCACAGCTAATAGCCCTTAGTGTCGGGCTTGGGCTATTGCTTCAGCATGTGGGTTTGCCTGGCACGACACAATTATTACTCGAGTCTAAACAGGCCGGGCTAAACAGGGCCCAGGCCAGGCCGGGCCAGGCGGCCCGTTTGGCCATTTGTAGTATTAGCTCATCACCTGTACAAATAAGTAGGGTATGGAAATCATCACTTGCATAAAAAAGGAAAAAAAATAACCATGAAACTTGCATTGGCAAGAATTTGATTTTGGCCGTCAACTCTATAACTGGAAATCTTCGACCACAGTTAGGTGGTGGTGGTTAGGGCTGGACGAAAAGCTCGAAGCTCGTTAACTCGCTCGAACTCGATCGTTAGTGGCTCGGCTCGGCTCGGCTCGTTTACAATTGTGTAACGAGCCAAGCTCAGGATTTAGCTCGGTTCGATAACGATAGCTCGCGAGCTGCTCACGAGCTTTAACGAGCTAGGGTTGCGGGAGTCAGCAAGTGGCCCAATAGGCCCAACTTTGGACCACAGCCCATTAAGTTAACCTAGCTCCCTCCTCCCCTCCCCTTATGCGACCGCACACCGCAGTCGTCTTCGCGGCTCCGTCCCTCCCTCACCGGTCACCTCTTTCTCTGACTCTCCATGCGACTGTTGACGTTTGATTGTCGTTGCAAACTTCGATCCGCAAGTGTACAGATCACATGAGACCCTTTTTCCCTTAAGTGTAAACCCAAGGTATCGAATCTGTGGAACATGTGCAACGTAAGATTCAGTCTAATAAAGCGGAAAACACTTTCTTCTTGAAAGGTTTCAAATGCATCTAATCTACTAAACATGAGAGGTAACGAGAGAAAGTAAAGAGATAACTGATCTAGAGAGTCTAGATCATACCTTTGTTGTAGTTCCAAGCAAGAGATGAAGATAGCAATGCGAATCTCATAAAAAGCATCTTTAAAACATGGCCTTCGTTCCAATCCTCAATGGCACCTACCGTACATGTGGTTGACATCCTGTCACGATGCTCCGCTTCTTGTGTAGGTGAACCTAAGAGCACGTTCACGAGGAACGTGTTGAAAACACTTGGTAGATCCGGTATGCACCTCTAGCCACCGCGGCTACAAGAGCACCCTAAGCAATCTATCTTAAGTATAGATTGAGGAAGAAGCAAAACTAAGAGAAGACAAAATTGTAGAGAAGGCACATGATCGCTAGAAATCGTATTCATAAGAAAGCTTCACCATGAATGTTTACATGAACAAGATCACAACCGGAATCCTACCTTGATCTTGATCCTAGCTCCGGAACTCCGACGTGGTCTTCCATGCAAGGTTTCCACATCGGCTAGGGAAACCCTAGACAACTAGCACGACCCTCCTCTCCGAGATGGTGTCCCTCTAGCTTCTCTGCTCCTCGGCGGCGGATGACGAATGGCTTGATGCGTGGCTCTTCGCACGGGGACTATAAATAGCCAGAAGGGGTGCTAGGTCAAAGGGGGTGGTGAACCGAGCCCGGAATGGGCCCATCCCGGCCCAGTTCGCTCCCATCTCGCTTCCCGAAGCTTTTCGTGTTTTCTCGAGTTTTTGCCGAACTGCATGTGGGTCCTTGACGTCATTTTCCCCGCGGTTTAGATAAGGGTGCTTGGCACGCAAACTATCGCATCTTCTGTTTAGGTCCCTGGAGATTTACGGCTTCATGCTTCAGTCCTCAGGTCATTTGGATTCATGTTCACCTCGTGTCTTGACTTGTGCTGGGCTTCATGATCTTCTCGTAAAGTGTTTGATGAACTTTACCCGAAAGTCCTCATTTAGGCGCTTAATTCCTGTGTAAATAATAAACTCCAAAAACCACATGCGAGTGCGAACTTGATATATCACGAGGGTCAGGATCGTTAGTTTGGATATCAAATTAATACCAACATTGAAGGTAAACTCATGGCTAGGTTGACGGAAATCGACCGCCAACATCCCCCCATGCTTAAACCTTGCTCGTCCTCGAGAAAGCCTTCAATGGATATCAGTGTTGCCTTTCAATGTTCATACCCTGCACTTGATCATACATGAGAAAACATAATGCTCTCTAAATTTATATTTGTTATAGTTCCATAATGTAGCTAGCCTTCATCCCTATGAAGGGTGGATATCAATTAAGCTCTTCCCACAAGAAGTTAATCATGCTCCCAAATTTTAAGTGAGTCTCAGAAATTTTGAAATGAAGTGTAAGATGAAGAAAAAGAGCTAAACCAAGTTCAAAAATTTAAACCTCCTTGCATTTTGCTCATGAACTCTCATATCATCAAGTCTCTCAAGCCTATTTGTTCTACTCCTTTCCCCTCTCAAAATATATATAAGTGGAAGGCTTTATCTGGAGCTTTGGGAAAAGTTTAGTCCTAATAATCGGATATTACCAAAACAAGACAAGCTTCTCATGGTCTTACCGAGACTCATCAAAAAGGTCATTGGAAAAATAATGTTCTCAAGGAGGGGGAGAGAGAAATACACACTCTTTGAGATAGGTGGACATGTGCAAGAGGCAAAGAGTGATCCTGAGGCACAAACGAAGTCCTCGTTATCGAATTGCACATGGTTGAAAAGATGAGTATGGGTCTTGATCTTAAATCTTGAAATTCCTAATGCATCTAGAGAGTCGGGGAGCTTTATTTATTATTTTTTCTCTCTCTTTTTTTATATATACACATATATTTTTTCTCTCCTCTTTTTTTTTCCTTTTTCTCTCTTTTCTTTTTTTATACTCCCCTGAACTCTAAACTACATTGGCACCTACCTTCTTGGCAGCTCCCCCCATGCTTAGACGATTGCATGTCCTCGGGCAAAGAGGTGGCAGAATTTTTGTGCCAAGGTAGGTACTAAAAGTCCTATATTTTTCTGAAGAGAAACACTTGAAATCTTCTAGGGATCCTTCACGCACCCTTTATGTCGTCTTGGAGGTCTCTCAAAATTATACTTCAATCTTCGACACCTTCATTCTTGTGATCTTCCTTGAAATATTCATCCATACTCAAAACATTAGGTTGTGGTCAAGGAGGTAAAAACAAAAAGATATTTTGGGTTTGTGGGTGGATATTTGATGAGGTTTGCAAAATTCCCAAGGTGGAAACTTACAATGCACGGATAGAAAAGGCTAGCATAAAGATAGGTACGCAAAAACGGAATGACCAGCTTCTTAGTCTCGGGCCAGAGAAATCAAACCTTGAATCAATGCACCCAAAAATAAATCTTGTACACTAAGGTTTTTGCACTCAATTAATTATAAGGCTTTGGATAGGTAGAGCAAAATGCAAGAGGTATTAATGACAAGGTTAGCATTACTTTTAAGAAAATAAATCATCTTTAACCTATCCAAAATTGAGAGCATGAGAAAAACTATGGGTCTCATCTTTATCATAACCTCCGCAAAGGATTAATCTAGCATTTAAATTAATTTCAGATTTGCATTAAAGAGAGAACTAGCTTAATCAAGTATAAAAACAAGTACAAAGATGAGCAAAGCGGCAATGGTCATCATATATCAACTTGGCACAATTTTCCGTCCATATTAAAGATCATAAAATGATGGTGAAATTTATTCATGGTGATGGAAAACAAAAACTACTACTACCACACACATGCTGAAAATAAATAAAAACAGAAAATGCTACGCACACACAAATTTGCAAATAAACTGAAAAATAAAGGAAAGTAGAAGGAAAAATCAAACCAAACTTGAAAGCATTATTTCTTCTTCCTTCCTTCACTCTTCCTCCGATGGTTGATCCTCCGTCTTTATGATGCAACCAAGCTTAGAGTGCCTCGGAGTATATGGTGGCGTCGAGGTCGAATGGGTGGCTCCTCCGTGTGCCCTTGCAGTTCGGTGTACCGGATGGACGAGCTTCGTGTACTCCTCATGCCTCCAAGGAGCAGCATGTCGCTCCTCGGCGGTGCCACGTCCTCCTTCATGCTTCGTGGAGACTCGGAGATAGAGTGCCTCCGTGAAGAGCTAGATGGCACCTTCGACGATGATGATGTCTTCCTTCCGAGGACGATGTTCATGGCCTTTCTTATCGTGCCTTGCTGCACAAATTCACAAAGAACTCTCCCAGGGGTTTCTCACTGGTAGAAAAATGCACAAAGAAAATATATGGAAGGACAAGAATTGTAATGATTTTTTTTCAGGATTTTGGAGAAGGAAGTGAGGCACAAATTTTTCTGGGTGGTTCGTGAGGTCTCTGGACTATGAACTCTAGAGCATGAACTTGCAAATGAATGAGAGGCTTACCTGAGGAAGATGGACGCCAGGGGCCATAAAAAGAGGCCAGGCCGGCCGGCCTAGGCAGACCGACCTGGGGTCCCTGCTGCCCCATTTGCCTTGATTCTTCCCCGAGATGCTCCTTACTTCCTTGTTGCCTCGTGTTCTCGTGCTCCACGAGAATCCACCGCCCAAACACTCTCGGACACTCCTTTGTTTTGAATGATGAGATCAATGCCTCCATCCTTTACTTTGTGTCACTTCTTGTCTTCCATGCTTCATGTGCTTTTACTTATTTCCTGCAAAACAAAGTCATTGCTATCTCCCATGCTTTTCCTTTACATGTGCCCAAAATGCCAAATGATGGATGCCTTCCCGTGATGCATTATGGAGCACTAGATGTTAATCAAACTCAAAATCCTTCCCTTAATCATGTTTTGACGCTAATCACTCCTCTAATTTTGAAAATTAAAAATTAACTCAGAGCTAGAAATGAGTCCAAATGTATTCTTAGAGGAGTTTTCAGGCATCAAAAATAATTGTAAGTCGAAAACTTTCCGACTACCTTTATTTTGGTTACACCGGGATCACTTGCTTTCATTAATTGATAGCAAGCTTCTTTGGCTTGACCGTGGGGGTATGGGCTTAGGTTCTAATTTTGGCCAAACATGAGAGAGAGAGACTTTTGAATAAATAAAAACAATGGGGCTTAGAAAAAATTCTAATTCTAGAGAAACCGATGGATAACAAGTTAAAAGAAACCAAAAGTCAAGTTTCCTAGGTTCACACGAGTCCTAGCATGCATCAAAAATTAGAAATCATTAAGAAATAACGCAGGGCTCTACTCATGTGTTTTTAACTTGTAAAACAAGACTGAACCTACCATCATGGAGAGGATGGAAGGCTCAAATAGGATCTGAATTTTTGGTTCTAGTTTCTCGAAAAGAGGCAAATAAACCATGGGATAGCTCATGTCATTGGTTTAAGATAGGAAAATCCAAATATAACGGCCGAGCAAATAAAAGGTTCCCCAAAAACCTGTTCAACCACTTAAGAGTTTATAAATGTCTTGCGTAGCAAATTCTATGATCATCTTACTTGGAATTTAGAAATCTTCCGGGTTGCCCTCCCGGTAGCTTTTATTCTTGATCGGGTTGTCCTCCCGGTAGCTTATTCTTGACTCGACGAATGGGTTGCCTCCCGCCTAGCACTTCATTTATAGTCCATAGCTAGACTTCTTCTTTTCTTCACTTTGGATCAATGCTCTTTGTGGGTGTTGCAATCTTGGGTACCCACTTCTGCACCATCCTTGGCTTGGGTGCAGGCTTATTCTTTGGCTTAGTCATGTTTTTGGTCTTCACAGGCTGACTTTGTTCTTTGGTCTTGACGGATGCAACAACTTCCTTGATCTCCTTCGCTTCTTTCTTCTTTGGCTCTTCTTTGCTAAAGCGATGATAAGGTGGAACATATTTAGCGTTGATCATGTTGCATACCTCGAAACATGGTCGAAACTTAAATGCACTTCTCTCGCTATTGATGTTGAACTTGATCTCCCCCTCACCAACGTCAATGGTTGCTCCGACGGTCTTGAGGAACATCCTCCCTAGGATGAGAGGTGACTTCTCCCTTTCTCCAATCTTGAGCACCACAGAATTGACAGGGATGAAGTGATCTTCAACTTTTACGGGTACATCTTCGGCAATTCCCACGGGATAGCGAATAGATTTGTCACCCGACTCTAGACACATGGCCGTAGGCTCTAGCTTCGGTCGGTGTAGCTTCTCGAACACGTCTCTTCGCATGACACTCACGCTTCCTCCAAGGTCACATAATGCCTTCTTGAACTTGAATGAGCCGATGGAACATGGGATGGTCGGACATCCGGGGTCTCTTTTCTTCTTGGGTCCTTGATTTGCAATATCGACGATGCATTCCTTGGACATCTTGATGTGATCTACTCCGAGTGTCGCCATCTCATACTTGTTGTCAAGTATGTCTTTGATGTAGCGAGAGTATGTAGGAACTTGGGGAGCATCCAATAGCAGCATGTTGATTCTTAACCTGCACACCACTTCCACAAACTTTTCAAAGTGATTATCAAGTTTACCTCGAAAGTAGTGTGGATTTAGTGGAGGTATCTTCGTGTCTTTTCCCGGCATCTCAAACTCCGGTTCTTCGGTAGTGATCTCCGGAATAGTGGTCACCTTCTCTTTGGTGCGATCTTCCACCTCGGCGGCTAGCTTAGGCTTCCTTGCTCCAGCTGGATATTCGGGGTCCTCCGTCTCCTTTCTTGAATGAGTTTGAATAGCCTTCAACATCTCGGGACCTTGGTGTTGTCCTGACAATCTTCCTTCACTGGCCATTAGGCGCCCGACAAGTTGTCCCACTTGCGTCTCTAGCATCTTCATCATGTTGAGCACTTGATGCTTAGAGCTTCCGACCTCTGTCACCTTGCCGTCTATATTCTCCAATATTATGTCAATAGCCTTGAACTTAGTGACGGTGTCCTTGTTGATCTTAGCTTGCTCGTTCATGAAGTCCTTCAATTGTATACGAAGAGGAACCAAATTTTGAATGGACGAGCTTGCATTAAATTGAGGTTTACCTTGCCCGTAGTAGAAGTTTGGCAATTTTCCTTGGACATGGCTGTACTCCTTACACTCCTCACATGTGGATCTTTCTTCGACGGCCTTTATAGCTTCTTTCTTCTCTATCTCCATCTTCTCCAACCTCCTCATAAGTGAACCGATATACCATTCAAGGAATTCGGCTCGCATGTATTCATTGAAATGCTCAAAAGCTTCTTCAATCGTCTCTGTGTGAAATTGAACAAATGTATAAATCTTGTTGCGCAAACTCTAAGTCTTGGTCGGTGAATAAAATTTCTTCATGAAGGCCCTCATCAATGCTTCCCAATTTAGTTTCGACTCCTCCGGTAGAGTGTGGAACCAACGTAAAGCTTTTCCAAGTAGCAAGAACGGAAAAAGCCTTGCCCTCATTTGATTTTGAGTCACCCCATCCACATTGAAAGTTTGACATAGTTGAACAAATGCTTGGAGGTGAAGGTTCAGATCCTCTTTATCTGTGAAAGGTGAATGTTGCACCATGCAGATAGTTGAGACCTTGATCTTGAATGGCCTTCGGATGTCTTGAAGGTTTAGGATTGGTAGATCAACGATGTCCGGGGTGCATAGCTCCCCGATCTTGCACTCCGGCTGCGTTTTTATACCATGGGTGGCGGTTGAGGTTGATCTTCCTTTGGACTTGGAGGTGGTGATTCTTTTGGAGATTCCGACGATCCTTCGGCCTTGGTTTTTGGATCTACAAATTCCTTAGCTTGTGTTGCACATCTCCTTTGCCTGTAAAGTTTGCTAGATCAGCCACAAAAGAAAATTTGATTTTGTTGGAGAGGTAGCCGTCCATCTCCGGTTAGGGTTAGCGATAAACAAATTATACAAAAATCAAAAAGAAAAATGTAGGGTTAGTCAAAAACTAGATTAGATTGATTTTTGAGGATGATCAAAGTTAGTAGATGCAAAAAAAAAACTAAAAAAAATTGAAAAAATACTTACAAACGCGATACTAGATCGGATCTTGATTGCTTGTTCCCCAGCAACGGCACCAGAAAAAGGGGCTTGTTGACGTTTGATTGTCGTTGCAAACTTCGATCCTCAAGCGTACGGATCACATCGGACCCTATTTCTCTTAAGTGTAAACCAAAGGTATCGAATATGTGGAACATGTGCAATGCAAGATTCAATCTAATAAAGTGGAAACTACTTTCTTCTTGAAGGGTTTCAAATGCATCTAATCTACTAAACACAAGACGTAGCGAGAGAAAGCAAAGAGATAACCGATCCAGAGAGTCTAGATCATGCCTTTGTTGTAGTTCTAAGCGAGAGATGAAGATAGCAATGTGAATCTCATAAAAAGCATCTTTAAAACATGGCCTCCATTCGAATCCTCAAAGGCACCTACCGTACACGTGGTTGACATCCTGTCACGATGCCCCACTTCTTGTGAAGGTGAACCTGAAAGCATGTTCACGAGGAACGTGTTGAAAACACTTGGTAGATCCGGTATGCACCTCTAGCCACTGCGGCTACAAGAGCACCGTAAGCAATCTATCTTAAGTATAGATTGAGGAAGAAGCAAAACTAAGAGAAGACAAAATCGTAGAGAAGACACTTGATCGCTAGTAATCGGATTCACTAGAAAGCTTCACCATGAATGTTTACATGAACAAGATCACAATCGGGATCCTACCTTGATCTTGATCCTAGCTCCGGAACTCCGACGTGGTCTTCCATGCAAGGTTCCCACGTCGGCTAGGGAAATCCTAGACAACTAGCATGACCCTCCTCTCCGAGATGGTGTCACTCTAGCTTCTCTACTCCTCGGCGGTGGATGACGAATGGCTTGATGCGTGGCTCTTCGCACGGGGACTATAAATAGCCCGAAGGGGTGCTAGGTCAAAGGGGGCGGCGAACCGGGGCTGGAATGGACTGGGCTGGCCAGCCTGGGTCGACCAGCTTAGGCCCATCCCGGCCTAGTTCGCCCCCGTCTCGCTTTCCGAAGCTTCTCTTGTTTTCTTGAGTTTTTGCCAAACTACATGTGGGTTCTTGACGTCGTTTTCCCTGCGGTTTAGATAAGGGTGTTTGGCGCGCAAACTCTCGCATCTGCTGTTTAGGTCCCTGGAGATTTACGGCTTCATGCTTCAGTCCTCAAGTCATTTGGAGTCATGTTCACCTTGTGTCTTGACTTATGCCGGGCTTCATGATCTTCTCGTAAAGTGCTTGATGAACTTTACCCGGAAGTCCTCATTTAGGCGCTTAATTCATGTGTAAACAATAATTTCCAAAAACCACACGCGAATGCGAACTTGATATATCACGAGGGTTAGGATCGTTAGTTTGGATATCAAATTAATACCAACATTGAAGGTAAACTCATGGCTTGGTTGATGAAAATCGACCGCCAACAGCGACGTGTGCGGCAGCCAGCGAAGGTGCTGAGCCAGCTCCCACAGCCCGCCTTTCCCTCACCTCTCTCTTTGACTCTCCGCGCGACATGTGCGGCGGTGGGTCGCGGCGCCGAGCCAGCTCCCGCGGCCCGCCTCTCCCTTACCCCTCTCTCTCTCTCTCTCTCTCTCTCCGACTCTCTGCGCGGCGTTTGCAGTGGCCGGCAGAGGCGCCCAGCCAACTCCTGCGACCCGCTTCTCCTGATCCCCAGTGGCCTAGTCCCCAGTCGGCTTCTGCCCGCCAGCCCGCCATGGACGGATGCCGGCCACCGGCACCGCTCTGAAGCTCTAAATCAAGGATGAAGATGAAGGTGTCTCCATTGCCTCCCCCTTCTGCTGCAGGCATGTAGGCTGGAGTGTTTGTGTGTTTTGAAATTTGTTTAGCAACTTAATGTCATGTGGTGCTTTGATGTGAACTAAGATTAGATTTAATTTGTGATGTGAATTTTGGATTTATCTTGGTTCTGAATCTTCAATTTTGCCTTTGCACTCATCTGTTATTGAGCTAGCTCACGAGCTAAACAAGCCAGCTCGAGCTGGGAAACGAGCCGGGCCGAGCAGGACTTTTAGCTCGGTAACAAAATGAGCCGAGCCGAGCTGGCTCGTTATCTTAACAAGCTAGGCTCGAGCTGAGCCGAGCCGAGCCGAGCCAGCTCGATAGCCACCCCTAGTGGTGGTAAATCTGCGAATGGTGTGGTCGTCTTTTTAGGGTTGTGTAATGCATCGTCTTTGAATTGTTTGCAAGTCATTGTAATTTGTCCTTGTTGTACCCATCTGAGTATTCGTGTGTTTTGCACCAAAACCATCAACCAAATCTAGGTTGGGGACAGGAGACTTTTCACCCCACGTAACTTCTTTTAAAAAATCTACAGTTCTATTTTTTCCTTGGAGCAACACCCTAGCCCCTAGGAGAGCGTAAGGCCATATAATCAAGCAACTACAAGGAAACAAAAAAAATAACTAACGTGTTGCATGCTGGCAGCACCTCCACTCAACCTGTCGAATGAAAATGACACTAAAGAGGGAACCACAAGGGGGCTCAACATTCGCATGGAGTGGCAACACCCCTAAGCCACCACCATTCCAATACCCACCAAGGCAGCACCATGGCAATCTAGCCCCTCCAAACGCAACAGCTACCACCGGGACACTACCATTGTGAGTACCCCAAGCAACACTCTTTACCATACCCCACGCCACATATGGACTAATGCTAACACCACTTTAAAACAAAATATGGCCTCCTCTGCCACCACCATACCTGATACGAACCTAGTAGGGTTTGTGGCCGATCATTCGATGAGAGGCGTGGGGGATAATTCTATTGGAGGAAACGACGTTCACGGCCCAACTACAACCTGTTCAAGGATGCGCCTTAGCAACCGAAACACCGCCTCCTATGGCTGATGTGATCTTGTGGAGCACGTCAACCGCCACTAGGGCACCCGTTCCTGCAAGCAATCGAAGAACAAGTATAACAAGTACTAAATTACTAGATATTGAGATGCAAACCAATATTATATCACCAAGTTGGGATTTTGAATAAGGTAGAACGGGTGGTCTCACTGACACACGCATCTACAAGGAAATATCAATGGCTAAACTTACATCAAAACAAAACCCAATCTATTTGTGACAGCTATGGGGGTGTATGAGAGGGCAGGGGCACGACCAGGACCTAGTGGGGGTCGTGCTCCAACCCTAGGACGCACTGCTGTCACACCTGATTTTCCGAAGAAAACCAAATGCATCTCATATGTGCGCCAGGATCAAGTTTACACACATATGATAGACGTCATGAGTGAAGTATCAATAAATAGCAATAAATACGTACAAGAGTTAAACCATTACATTATCTTTTATTACACTCAGACGGTAGTCTCGAAGGTCTTTAAAATGAACAAACGATAACTAGACGAAGCAACTCCGTCTTCAGCTTCCACAGGCACATGACTGGGGGCACGCAAGCCTCAGAAACTCATCGAAGTCGCTGAAGTACTCTTCTCCATTGTTCTCCTCTGAACAGCGGGTAAGCAAGGGTGAGCACACTTATGGTTGGAGCTCAGCAAGTGGGGGAAGATGCAAGGCTATCAAGGATAAGCTAAGGTTATGCAGCGATTAACATTTTTAGTGTTGGTCAAATTTTATTAGCAAGCACCTATTTACTAGGTGTAAGTTTATACCATCCCACTTAAAAAGACTTTAGAAAACTTTTCCATCTCAAACCATACATAAACCACAATTTAATTCCATCTTCAAGTTCATTAATCATGTGAGGGTCCATGCCGCTCTTGACCGTGAGCACGGCTGATCGATCAGTTTTAACTCTGCAGAGGTTGTACACTTTCACCACATCTCATGTTCCCCATGTTGCCCGAGTTGATCAGACCCTTAAACACTTCCGAGGTGAGTGGCTAGGGGTCCACTACGAAGCCTTTACAAAGGTATGCAAAAGACCAACGACCCGCATAGTTACAGATCAGGGCGGACCATAACCCTCCCTAGTGGTCAGCACCTTAACAAAGGCTGCTACCCCAAAAGAACCGGGCTATACCCCTGCAACCCCGATCCCCCTCTGCTCCTTTCGGATAAGGTCATCAGTACAATCACACACCTAATTAATTGGCTAAGCCAGAGCCATATGGACTGTGGTTGCACTGTTTTCCTGGGTGGTTCTCCATGTTCCGATTAAACCATATGATCTTGTTATTAACCATAAGCATCATCTTCACCATAGTTATCATGATCAACATTCATCATTTTGCAAAGATTCCTTTGAACCATCCCAAGTTATAGCAACTAAGCATTTCTACCCAAAACATTTATTTAAAAGGGTTGTTCAAGGTAATGAGGGTAAAATTCTAGTCATGTCCTTAAAAAGGTGATTTCCCATCAAATTTATGCAATACAACATTTAAATGTAAATTTTAGTTATCATGTAATTATTCAGGACAAAGAAGAATATGCAGAGGGAGAAGTCCACTTGCCTTCCTTACTTAAACACTGGGATTCTTCTTCTTCAAAAACTTGCTCTTGATCCACTTCAACTGGTTGCTCACTCGAAACTGGCACGATGTCTACGAGCACACAAGAATACATTCAATAAATAAAACGATACACCAAGTATAAAAAGCTTAAAAAGAGGACAAGGTTTGGCTCTAGGAACGCGAACGTAAAAACACTTGGTACTATCGGGAGATTTGGATGATCACATACAAGAGCTAGCTGTGTGCTAGGTATCTTTTAATTAATTAAAATCATATGCATAGGTTATTTCTGAGAAATACCCTATTTAGAATTAAGCAAGTTATATATATTTAAAAGACGATGTAAACCTAGTCCAATTTTATTTATAAATATTCAAGTATGATTTATGCAAATTAAACATTTAATTCAAAAGAAGCATGTAAAAGCATCTAGGTGTTTATCTTTATATTTTGAGTTATACTAATCAATTCATAATTCAAAAACACATTTTTGTTCACATTAATCAAATTAACATTTATTTAAGAAAACTCGGGATATAGCCTATATTGCTTTTTATTAGAAAGCAAATTGCATAATCATTAATCAATTTAAGTTTGATTATGAAAACCGAGGTATACACCTAATTAGCTTTTAATTGAAAGAAATATTTAACTAGTATTAATCATATTAACTTTCTTATGAAAACACATGTTAAACTCTAATTAGATTTTAATTAGAAAAGCATGTGTATAAGGATTTAATCATATTTAATATTTAAATAAATTATAAAATAAAGAACATGTTCAACATTGGTCCTAACACGTAGTTTGAGTTGATATGAACCTAACGCAACTTGAAACGGTGGAAACGGAGCTAAAACGCGAAAGATACGGCCAAAACAAGGTTCATGGGCTTTCTGTGAAGAAATAAGGCTTCCAGGGGCTTAACTGCAAGAAACCAGGGACTAAAACATAATTACGTATATAAACCAGAGGTTTATAACGTAAAAAAGGCAAGGTTGGACCTTGGGTGGGAAAACTAGGAAGGTCAGGGGCTTAAACAGAAGAAACAGGGACCTGTTTGAAAGGGTTTACATGGATGGAAGGATACTTTTGTGATATTAGAAACCTCAGGGGGTTTTCCGCAAAACAGCCGGGAAAAGGCGCGGTTGACCGGTACTGATCCGGTTCACTCGGCGGCGAACAGATCTGAGCCGTCGATCTGTGCACGGACGGCTGGCGGAAAAAGTAAAAGCTCAAGGGCCTAATCGTAAAAAAAAGGACCTGAACGCAAGGATTTTAACCGGTGAAAGGGTATGCCTGTGATTTTAGAAAGTGCAGGGCTCTTTTTGCAAAATGGCCAGCACGCGCATGGGTTGACTGGTACGCGGTCCATTTGACTCGCGACCGGGGATGATCTGCGCCGTTCCGGCCAGATCCGACGGTCAGCAACGCGTGCAAGCGCCTGGGCGGTGGCGCGCGGCGGCGCACGGCGGCGCTTCGCCGGAAGCTCGCCGGCGATGCTCGTTTATGAGCTACAGGCCACAGTTTTGGATGAGGTTTGCGCCTACACGGAGTTGGGAACGAGGCGAACTCGACTGGGGCATCTGGGAGGTGGCTCGGGTGGCCATGGCGGCTTGCAACAGAAGGGGCGGCGGCGGCCACTCCGGCGAGGAAACGCGGTAGGGGCGGTGTGGTTTGTGCGAAACAAATGGGGGGATAAGGTTCCTCACCTCGCTGTGCCGCTCCGGGTGAAGAGAACGGGGACGGGGAGGCAGTGATGGCGGAGATCGACGCCAGCGGGCGGCACTCCGACGGCGGTGGTGCTCGAGCGGCTCGGTCTGGTGGGGAAGGAGAGTTCCGGGGCGCCGGGTCTTCGTGCGAACAGCGCGGATGACGAGCGAGGACGATGAGACCCCGGGGAAGTGCTTCACCGGCGACGAGGAGCTCGGGCGACCACCAATGGCGCGGCGGCAGAGGAGTCCAAGGCGACAGCGCGCGCGAGTGTGGGGGTGTGCAGGGGCGTGCACGGGTGTGGAAAGGGGTTGCGCAGAGCTTGACCTCGATCTTTATAGGACGAGGAGGGGGGAGAAGGACCGGTGGCCGGGGGCGGAGAGGCCATTGATGGCCATGGCGGCCGGCCCGGTCATGATGGCATTCAAAAGGGGGCGCGTGAAGGGGAAGCAGAAACTGAAGAGGGAGTAAAGGAGGAGAGTAGCGGTGGGGCTTCACTGCGCAGTAAAGAGCGGTTTAAAGGAGGAGAAGGGGCGCGTAGCGCACGGGAACGGCCGGCGAGTGTGGCCGCGGGCGGAGCAGAGGAGGGGAACCAGAGGTGGAAGACGACCTGACACGCGGGGCCCACGAGACAGTGAGAGAAAGGGAGGGGAAAGGGAAGCGGGCCGCCGGGTGGCATTGGGCCGAAAGGAAAAGTAGGCCGGCGGAGAGAAACTGGGCCGGCGGCCTTCTTTGCTCGCAGGCTGGAAAAAGAGAAGGAGGCGGAGCGGGCTGGGCAGGCTTGCTGGGTTGGGCTAGAAAGAGAGAGAGAGGGAGAGAAGGGTTTTCTCTTTTTTTTTCAAAAACCTTTTTCAAACCTTTTCAACATTTTAAAACTTCCAAACACTTTTCAACTTTTTAAAATCTCTTCAAAGTTTCAAACAAACTTTAAAACTCTTTTTCTTCACTCAAGCAAACAAGAAAAACCATGCATTTCAAAATATGATGCACAAGCATTTATTGCCTCTAAAATTATTCAAAATGATATTTAAATATTTAAAAGGCCAAATTTATTTGATAAATTATTTAAAACCTTAGAAACAAAAACACCATATTACTACATTATTTTAGTGATGGAAATTTAGGGTGTTACAACTGCTATGGGCTCCGACACGATACACGGGCCAACAGCCCAAAAGATGGTGACACTACACCTTGACAGATTCTAGACATCCACCTGTTTTGATGATTCCCGTTGACTCAGATAGTATTTTGACATGAGACCGGTGCCATTGGAAGCTCTATGAAATTTCCTTTCAAACCATATAAAGGACGTCCCAAACGGATTCCGTATGATGTTGTGACATCCATTGCAAGTTGGCTCAGTCATGCTGTCCGAATCCAGCGCCCAAAATGTGTCGGCCTTGATCTCTTTCCATCTTTGAGCCAAAAGTGACGTGGTGGCCTGGTGGAGGATGTGGGGGACACTTAGACTTGGTCCCCAATCAACTTCTTTGATCATTCATGCCTTCCATGTGTGCTTAACACTCTTTTTGGTCGAGCTATGTATTTCTGAAAATGAGAATGAACACACATCATGGCGCAGCATCAATTCATCACATGTAGCCACAATAATCATTATATAGGATTGATTCACCTTCCGTTTACAAGCCATTATTATGGTCATATCTGAGCTGGTGATGTCATCATTATTCTCCTCTTCTTGGCTGCAAGTCGTCCTCGACTTGCTCCGGTGGCATCTAAAGGTGCTTGCCTCGATGTTGGGACACGGAGCAAATTGTATACTGCAAAGCGAGAACCAACAATGCCCCTCTTTTTTGGGCTGACCCCGTTGCTTAAGAGAAAAACTAGAAGGACTTTGCAAGACATTGTTAGTGCTAGTGTAGCCCCCTATTTTATCATGGCCATATAACCCAAAAGGAGATTTCAGATCTGAGCAAATATAAATTCTATGCACCAAATATTCTCTTTTGGAATTATATTTTCCAATAAAATGATATGTATGATCAACTAAACAATTCAATTCAGAATATGCAAAAAGTTTCTCCCCTAAAAAATTTAGATCACAAAGAACATCAAATTCAATATAACCTAGAGTATTTAAAGAAGACAACAATTTCAGTTCATCTTATGCACAAGTAATAGGATGAAAAAGCTTTTATTCAACACATATGTATGGTTCCAAACAAAAATTATCACTCTTATTCACTACTTGTGGCATAGGAGTAAAAGAAACATCAGCACACAAGTCCTCTTTTTCATAAGGAACAACAAGCAATTCATCGTGTGATAAAATCAAATCAGCAGCAGGTTTCACAATTTGTTGCTCTTGATTAGCATGCAGAGTGGACAAATTTCCAACATTATCGGTCATATCATTCTTGCAACTACTTACATATGAAAGAATTTCCTTTTCAGCGCTCACGGCAAGCCAAAACAATAACACAATATTGTTGTATGATTTGCTAACTAACAAGATTTGAATTTCAGAATTAAGCCCTTTCATGAACCTGCTCATATTAGCTTTCTTGCATTCTTCTAGTCCACCAAATATGATACAAATTTTAAAACTATGGAAGTATTCTTTGACAGACCTACTACCCTACTTCAATTTGTCTAGTTTTGCAAGCAAACAATCAACATAATATTCAGGTACATATTCATCTCAAAAAAGCATTTTAAAATCTTTCCAAGTTTGTGGAACTTTGCTGTGCCTACAAATATGTTTCTATATAGTCAACACATATTACATTAAAGCACTAGAAGCAGCAAAAATCTTTTCATGTTCAGACAAATTATATTTATCAAATTTTGTATCTACCTTAAGCTCCCATTCAATGTAAGCGTGAGGATCAAACATACCAGCATATAATTGTAAGTGCTGAATGATATCTTGAATGTGAGGGTCTAACTTTAATTGCTCGAAAATCTTTGTATCACCTGCCATGATTAGTGGAAAACAAGAAACATAAAAATAGTATGTATTCTCTTGTCAACTATTAGGATGTGTCAGTTGTAATTCCCTCAAACTCAACTTGTTTAAAACAAGTTCTTACAAAGAAAAACAGGATGGGACGGTCACCAACAAGTCTGCAAGCCTGGAATGAAGTGTATCGGTGCCGCAACAACAAAACTTGTGAAGCTGTAGTCGAATATGTGGAGCTATAGGTCGGCTGAAACAAGGAATGACTAGCACCACGTTAGTTATAAAAGCAAGCTGAATAATCATTCACTAGCGGTATTATTCTGGTCCTAGGCTAAACCATGCTAGAGACGTGAGCCTAGGCACAAAGGTAGTCACCAACCAAGAGCAACTAGCACCACATAAACAAAATAAACAGATCCAGCCCTTTTTTCTTTCACTACATTTCCTCCTCTCTTTTTTTCTCTTCTCTTTTTTCTGTTTTCTTCTTCTTCTTTATTCTTTACTTTTTTTGCACAAGACTAAACTCTTTTGCTGAATAACATGACAAATCCACACCAAAGATGATTTTACATAGATTGCAAATCACCAATCTTCAGTACAATTGCAGAACGCTCAAAACAAATTTTGCAACAAGGCTAGATCCATTGGAAAGATAAAAGGATAAGCTTTCCAGATTGTATTTAAACACTTGAATCGGGCTTAAGATGGAACCGTGGTGGCCAAAACGCAACAGTGATGTATATAATTTCTAGATCTCGTGATGACCAAAACGTGATAGAACTCAAAACTCTAAAGGATTAGAGACTAAGACCAACAACTCGACACAACTGATGCAACCGAAAACTCAACAAGCCCTAACTAAGAAGTACTAGTAAAGGCTCAAAATGTTAATAGGATTGCGAGTAACTGATTTACTTTTTTTCTGACTTTTCTGGACTATAGGAAAATTAAAACAATAAATGATTGATAGTCTCTCACCGACAAACCTCGCTCTGATTACCAACTGATATGAACCCAGTAGGGTTTGTGGGCCGATCTTTTGATGAGAGGCGTGGGGGATAATTCGATTGGAGGAAACAATGTTCATGACCCGACTACAACCTGTCCAAAGATGCACCATAGCAACCGATACATACACCGCCTCCTATGGCTGTTGTGATCCTCCAATGAGACACTTAGACTTGGTCCCCAATCAACTTCTTTGATCGTCCAAGTCTTCCATGTGTGTTTAACTCTCTTTTTGGTCCAGCTATGTATTTCAGAAAATGAGAATGAACAAGCATCATGGCGCAACATCAATTCATCCCATGTAGCCACAATAATCATTATATAGGATTGACTCACATTTCGTTTACAAGTCATTATTATGGTCATATCTAAGCTGGTGATGTCCTCATCAATACCATCCTCTTATTTTTGCTCCTGTGGCACCTTGCGGCTTCCATGAATACACCCTCTCCTCCAATTTGACGTTGCACCTCCACATGTAGTTGTCCTTTTTTTTGAAGCAACACATGTAGTTGTCCTTACCGGCTCCACCTCCAATCGTGGTTGCCTTCCATTGCCACTTTGCCATAGTGTGTGGTTGGCATCGTCACCACCATCCCTCCATGGGTGGCCACCTTGTGTCTCGTCGTGCCTCGTGTGCTTGTGCTCCTAGGCTAGGAAAGGCCTTGCTACCATTGTCCTAGGAAGTGGACCAACTTCCAACAGTAAACAGATGGAGGAGTGAGGGATGAGGGAGGGGGTGTATAGTATGGTTGCAAGGTTTTTTTTGCCATCACCCAAGTCATCCGCATGAGGAATAATGCTGGGGCTGGAGACAATTCTATGCTTGTATAATTAAAAACTGAGATGTGTGAGATATTTTAAATTGGCTAAATTTTAGGTAGTAATATAGTATGAACAAGCTAAGTTCGGACATGTAAAATGTTCTTGTTGCCAACTTGGCATCAACATGCCTGGTGAGTTAGAAAGACCCAGTTTGGCATCAATAATAGAGAATATAGACCGAGTTAGAAAGCAGTGTCGTTGGAGGGGAAACTCAGAAAAGAAGAAAGGTGGCAATCTAGTGCCCTGGGAGACAGTTCAAAGCCAAAGAAAAAGGTGGACTAGGGGTTATCAGCCCGCGCTTGCAAAATGATGATTTACTCATCAAACACTTACATAAATTCTACAATCAGCAAGATATACCTTGGGTACATCTAGTTTGGTTCAAGTATTATCAGAACATAATCTCTCATGTGACTAGGGAGACTGGATCCTTCTGGTGGAAGGATATTTGGCGACTGAATAACCTTTACAAAGGTTTCTCCCAATGTATCATAGGGAGTGGCTTCACTGCATGCTTTTGGGAGGACGGATGGACGAACAACATCTTGGCACACACTTATCCGAGACTGGCCTCCTTCTCTAGATCAAGCATTGTTTCTGTCCAAGAAATCATAGCAGCAACAGAGTTGGATTCAATCTTTATTTTGCCCCTGTCCGAGCAAGCTATGCTTGAGCTTGACCAGCAGCTGGAGAGGATACAGGAAGTACCTTTTGACAAGGATGAAAATGATCAATGGAAACTACTATGGGGAAAAGACTACACTGCAAAAGGGTTTTACAACTGCATTTATGATCTGGTTCAGGCTCACCAAATCTTCAAGATAGTCTGGAAATACAATTGCACACCGATAATAAAATTCTTCATTTCGCTAATCCTGGTGGATTGGCTAAACACCAAAACCATGCTTACAAGAAGACACATTGGTGCCCGGGATGATGACCTCTGTGTCATGTGCTCAACCGGAGAAGATGAAACTGCTGAGCATCTCTTCTTCACATGCCCTTTTGCAATTTGTTGACGCTTTCTCGGCCAACAACACAAGAGCACTAGAGCATGTGGGTCGCGAACAGACCGAAGAGCAAAGATGCCGCTGGGACCGGTCAGACCGGTCAGGCGCACCGGTCAGACCGGTGTCCTAGGGTTTGCCTCAAGACGATCATTCGAGGAGGATAACTACCACTCTTACGTGATGGAGGACGGCTAGGTTTACGAGCAAACCAGCAAAGAGGTAACCAACGCACTTACGTGGTGAAGAATGACTAGTTTACAAGCAAACTAGCAAAGGCCGTCGAAGCTCTCGCCCGGGAAGGACCCCGTCAGGGTGTGGACATCGCCGGAGTGCCCTAGGTCGGCCAACAGGCCCTAGGACGCCATCTCTGGTCGTGGAGATCAAGAGACAAGAAGCATGGAGGTTGGAAAAGAGGTTTAGGGTTTGGAAAGTAAAAGATAATGTTTGATTCGATTGTGTTTTTCTCAATCGGCCATGGCCCTTCATAAATATAGGGTGGGGAGGTCTTGCCACAGTAGGAGTCAAAGCCTATACAAATCCCGTGTCGAAATACAACTCCTAACTCGGATTTGGTAGGACGCACCGATCAGACTGGTCAGCACAGAGATGAATCTTACCAGAGTCATAACTCTCTCATCCGGACTCCGAATTGGACGTTCCACATATGCATTTCGATTGTCTCGATGAGATCTACGCAATGGTGAAGTCCAATTGGCATTTTGAGCACTTTGATTTGACCAGTCTGACCGGTGTGTGTCAAAGGTCAGACCAGTCAGGGCTGCTGAATCGGCTATATGACCAGCAACTGAATCAGATCAGTTGGCTTTCTTATATAAGCCAGATCAGCCACTTTTGACCATGATTATTTGATCTACATGACTATATTGATCCTCTTGGCAAAAGCTTCATCTTGGTGCACTTGAACTTATGATTTGACATCATATCGGTGCTTCTCCAAATACTTCTTTGCCCTCTTTATGAAATCATATTCTGAACTTCCAAGATGACCCACCAGTCTTGTCAAATACATATTCAAGCCAAACTTGCATAATATCAAGAGTTAGCACTAGATTGGCAATTCTAGCCTTAGCTTCATATATCTTGAACCGTGCCACTTTTGGGTGCGAACATATGCCCCCCTATTTCTTGGTAAAGCTTGCGTACCAAGAAATACTTACCAGCCCCAAAACTGCACAAGAACAATGTTGAGCACAATTGTAGCAAACAAGTTTCACCTTTTTAAGGACGATAGCATCTATCAAACATTTTACTTGATTTTGTCCAATATGAAGAATTCAACTTGTTGCTGCCATTTATACACATTGTGTGGTGAAACAAGCTTGAGTACACACTCCCTCGGCTGTGGATCCTTGAAATATTATTCCAAAGTCATTCTCACACTTGTAAGCTTTTGTTAATACATAAATCGACCAAATCGCTATAATGACAATTGGCCTTTGCAATACTCACTAAATTGACAATGATGAAGTATAGAACAATTCAGAAATGCATTCACAGGTTATTTTTGACCATAAATAGAGTAGGATGAGTAATCAGCCCCAAAAGACAATATGACACAATTACCTTAAAATTGATGGACAGCCGGATTACTCTTGCATTCTTTTTGCTTGTCTTTTAATGCATCATCAGATTATACTAGTGGCCTGCAACAAGCTTTCTCTAATTGTTGATTTTGGCTTCAAGAAGTTTTTTTTGAAATATGGACAGCCAAACCAACAGCCACACCGGTCAGACCGGTCGCGAGGATCGGTTAGACCGGTCTGTCTAGGATGTGCACTCTGCATTACTAAACATCATCCCTTTTCCATGAAATGTCTTTTGGACACAATGGCCTGATGTTCATTGTTTCAGAGTGTTAATCCTGAATTTTCATATCTAGATAAATTATGTATATAAAATTTAGATAACTCTCTAGATATGTATTAAGAAAACATTTAGTGACCCATTTAAACATAAATGCTTGCTTCACCTTCAACAATGAATCACTGAATGCCTCTGTATGATTTTACAACTGTGGATCCCCGAATCCAACCTGAATAGAAAAAATTCACATTCGGCTTGTTAATTTGAGGCTAAATATACCAACCGGCTAAAAATCTCAAAATGTTATTATTTGGTGAAATAAGGACATCACCAACATTCTGAGAAATCTTGCAAGCCGATTTAGTAAATAGAAACTCCATAGTGGTAAATTACTCTTTTTGCTTAAGCCTTGCCCCCCGAGCACTTAAAGCACCAAAAAGGTTATAAACAACCTCTCATCGGGAAGCTATCACTTTAGGACGATGATCTAAGAGATTCATCGGCCATGTATGTTGTCAAGGACGATAATTCAATATCATCCATAAAGAATCCATCCATAAGAAAATGGACAACCGAAATAATAGAATAGAGATATATAAATTCATAAATTAAAACCATCTCTAAGAACTAAATATTTCGGCTTTTGCAAATTAATCAATATGCATAGTAATTTGGTGATAACCCTCTATGATATAAAGGTGATCCATGTGGAACCCAAGGACCAAAATAAGAGTATGAGGGATAATCAAGCATATCTAAGGATGAATTCCAAAACATAGGCATACGTGGCATTTGTAATGCAAATGAACTAGGTAATGACCAATAATTTTGATGATTTGGTGCAAACCTCAATTTTGAAGATCGTCTCTCATATCTTCTCTTCTCCTTCAACTGTGTTGCACCTTTTGCTTGATCATCACCCGTGTCTTGAGTCTGAATGCTTCCTTTAGGAATCCATGCCATGCCTTTCTTCCTCAGCTCTTGAGTACTAAGCATTTGGAACTCCTTCTTCCGCCAATTTGATAAACCAAGCGGATGGCTTGGCTTTGTTTCAATTTTGGACAGCAATGCTCCTTCCTTGTTTTTTGACCTCTTCAACTTCTTTTGCTCAGATTTGGCACTTGGAAGATCAACAACTGATTTTTCCTTCCCTTTGCCACTAGTAGCCGAAGTGTTGAGCACATTAATCGGCTTTTCATTAGTTAAATTCAGATCTGAACTTTTATCCTTCTGACCATCTCTTTTCACTCGGTAAATTTGCATGACAACCTTTTTTATTATTTTGAGCACTAGACCGATCTTTATGCTCAAAACAGTCACTTTCAACATATGGCTGCCTTGCATGTGATGGTCGTCTTGGAACTGTATACTCAACATGATATGGTCTGAAATATGAAGGAGTATGTGTCCATGAATCACTCCACCCCCATGATGAATAAGGATGAGCACTAGTGGGATATGGAGCATATGAAACCGACATTGATGGCTCAAAAGGAGAATATGTTGTTGCTGATTGAAAATCCTTTCTTTGCCGATTCCAATTTCCAGAATTATGTTGAGGAGGAAATTTTGATGACTTAACATTATTCGACCCATTAGCACGCTTGACCTCATTCTCTTTTTGATACTTAGCCAGAAGTTCGTCAAAAGTGAGCTTCGGCTTTTTACCATTGTGCTTGACATGGTCTTTACCTCCATTAGCTATAGGATATTCAGATTTGGACATCCCTGATTTTTTTCACACTTGCACCGGTCAGACCTTTGGGCTGCACTAACCTGACCTGTGGGTCACCGGTCAGACCTTTGGGCTGCACCGGTCAGACCTGTGGGTCACCGTTCAGACCTTTGGGTTGCACCAGTCTGACCTGTGACTCCAGAACAGGAAGAGTAACAGGTTCCTGTCTCGATGAAGAAAAATCCTTTTGCCCCCAGTAAATTCCGGGATTTTGATAGGCTCATCGTCCTCGAAAATCACTTGATCTTGCAAGTTATGGACGATGTCTTTCTCAACACTTGGGAGCTTTGAATCTTTCTCTTTGGCAATTAAATCCGAATCTTTGGATAAACCGGCTGATGCTAACCGATTCAATGATCCTCTGCCATCAAAACCAATTTTAGACAACTGGTCATCCTCTTGTGTTTGAGCAAATTTTAACCGTCCAGTATCAATGGCTGATTGTATGAATTGACGAAAAATATTGCAATCACTAGTATTATGATTAAAAGAATTATGCCACTTGCAATATTTTCGATCTCCTAACTCAGTAAGTGATAAGCTAACTTTGTGATCAGAGATTTTAATGAAATTATTTTCTAGCAAGATGTCAAACAAATCTCCACACAAAGTTAAATCAAAGGTATATTTAATTTTCTTCAACCGATGCTTTTGTGGAGAAGGCTTTAAGGCCAAGCAAACGAATGGTTCAGATTTCTCATCGACCCATTCGGCTATACCTTTTTTTGCACTTCTCATACCTGATGCTTTAGAGTTGGTTGTTATATCAACATCGGACTTCACAATGGCTCTTAGTTTTGATCTCTTACTTTTAAGTCTGGAATATCCATAAGTACACCATGAAGAGAAAAACTTTGAAAATGATGATGTAGAAAATTTAAATGTCAAAGTATTTTTATGATCAGCCTTTTTAATTTTTACAATGCATTGGCTAATAGAATCTGAAGGTATACTGTTGCTAACAAGTAAATTACCATCCTCAATCGATCTTCTAGAATTATTTATGATAGAATCACTAATAAATGAATTAACTGAAAATACACGATCTGATTGGGAATTACTTGTAAGACATACCTTATCAAATAAATTGGAGAGGCGAGGAACCTTGATGTGGATAATGTCGTACTTCTCCTCTTGATGGCAGCCCACAGTGATACTCTGCCTCGACCGGTCAGACCGGTGTAGGGAGCCGGTTAGACCGGTGCCTCTAGAGTTGCTGGAAATCACCTCGCGTCGGCATGCCACTGATTCCTTCTCGCCTCCTTTGTCTTGGTTTTCAACAATTTGATGTTCTGATATTTTTTCAGCCTGAACTAGTCGCTTAGTAGCATGATAATTGCTAGTAAAAGATATGTGTTGGCGTTTCTTAACGTCACCACTAGTTGTACACCTAGAGGGAACGTAAGAGCAACTGGGTATACCGCAAGTGCACGGAAATACCGCTGTAGCACTTCCCCAAGGAAGGAGAGTATTCCAAGGGTATCGAATCCAAGGAACGATGTGCACTATCTTCTACTCTAGTATTGATGGTCTAAGGACACAACACTGATTGATAGGATAGGTAGAAAGGATCTGCCTTGACCGAGCGCAGAGTCTAGCACGGTCTCTCAGGTATAACACTCGACTTGAGCGCCAACCCACCCTAGCTGTTTAAGGCTAGGCAATATGTTCTGGCAACGGGCCCTACCCGGCACACAGGCGCGGAGGGTTCCAAAGGGTCTAATAGGCTATTACCACTGCGGCCTACCTCTATCGTTATGCGAATGTACTTGGTATTCGCAGGATAACCTATGGTCCAGACACCACATCTACACCACTGACTACTACTGTAGTCGGACACCGTCTGACGTCCCGATAGCCCGACTATAGCACCCCATATAAATACGAAACTACGAATCCGCGAGGGAGATACTGGCACTAGCTCAAGGTATGCTCTATCACTCATGCAAGATCGCGAATGCACTTTGATCTAACTAGAGATATGCAGGAGCATCAACTTTACTCTAATAGACAAGCTAGCGAACTAGAGGCAAACTTATGATCTAAGTCTACTAGATTGAAAGGGTTGTGTTCGAAGAACACAAGCCTCTAAATCAAGAACAAATGAAGAACACAAGAACAAAGCAACTAAGCATGCATATGACTTTAGTCTAAATAGAAAATGTCGAAATACTCACTTTAGTCTAAATGAAGAACAACAGCACCGCTGAGGATCGTTCTTGAGGAAGATGTCATGAACATGACATGGCCCCAAGCCTCCCACCTCACTTCCTAGCACTAATCCTATACAAAGAGCTCTCCTCTCCTAAAGAGAGAGGCTCCAAGGCCAAAATGAAGAGGTGGAGGAGAAATGTGTGTCTCCAAAGTGAGCCCCTCCCCTACTATTTATAGGCAAGGGACAGGGTTGTCTCAGACGCCAAATGTCGCCAAAACATGCCAAACTGCGCTCTAGGACCAATCAGGGACCACCACGTGGAAGGCCACGATGAACGGGCACTAAGGCGACCCCCTAGCGGCGCCTTTCACGGTGTGCTTTCTCCCAGTGACTGATATGTGGGTCCCACAATCTATCCGAGATGCATGCGGAGTTTTGAGGCGGTTTGGGTCCCCGGTGGGCCCTTGGATCCTTGTGCTGCACACGTGGTGGTGCCTGATTCGTCGGGAGTTGCTTCACATAGATTGATGAGGTGTCATGGACACATGGCATCCAATGTGGCACACGTCGCCATGTGGTCTGGTGTGGGTCCCACCGGGTCCACATGATATCAAGAGGGTGATCTTGTCTTGTGCATATCTTTCCCATCCGGACTCCGAAATATACAAATGATATATCCATTTCGATCATCTCGACGAGCCCGTCACAATGGTGCAGTCCAAATTGGCATTTGAGGATGTTTATGATGATGTCCTTTAATAGCCTTTAGACTACTTGCTCTCAACTGTACCATTTGGCACGTATTTCGGTGCATCCTGCAACAAAAGCTAGAAACACCAACACTTGTGGAAACTATCAGTATCAAGCCCTATTCTAGTGTTGATGATCCTTTTACATTTATTTCATACAGGTATTGACGGTGTAAAAGTAGCACTTAACAGCCGTCAACAACACGACAACTCCGTCTTTAGGAAAATCAAACATAGTTGTTTTCTTTTGATTAATATCCTCTTGTGCAGCTAAGCTTGATTCTTTTAGTACAACAGATTCAGAGTTTGCATTAATTGGTTCAGTTGTTGTGATAACCGAGCTATCACTCAAATCTAAATCATTTTTATTTTTCCTGGAGATTGCTACTTGAGAAAGAAAGTCTCGTTGAAATTGTGCAAGAATCTTATCTAATTCTTGGCGCAACTCCTGAGAGAAGTCCTCTTCTCTGACCTCTTCAGCTAAATGCACGCTTGCTGAATTTTCATTAATTTGTCTATAATTATGATAAACATTCAAAGCCAAATCATGATTATTAACCTTTGCAAGCGATGTTGAGATGGTAGGTGCAGGCTCCACTTTAGCAGCATGTATTGGTTGAGAGCAACTGGCCAGATGGCTGAAATTAGCATGGCCAATTTTCTCATTTTGTTCTTTTATCCTTAATTCATATGTCATAGCTTTCACAAGCACTTCATCAAGCGAATTAAATTTTATGTCTCTCAACCAATCTCTAAGGGATGATTTTAAACCTCTAAAAGCAAGATAAGCTAGATCTGAATCGGAAAAAGGTAAATTAAAGCATCCAATCTCTAAGGGATGATTTTAAACCTCTAAAAGCAAGATAAGCTAGATCTGAATCGGAAAAAGGTAAATTAAAGCATCGATTCTTTATTTCTTTGAATTGTTCTAAATAATTAAAAACCAATTCATCTCTACCTTGCTGAATATTATAGAGATTGGTGGTGCATGATGTTTGAGAATAGCTGGCTGGATGGCTAGAATTAGTATAACCAACTTTCTCATTCACCAGCTTGTTTTGTGGCATAATCACATATTGTGAATTTCTAGCCGATGAAAAAAATGGATGAAACACCTTGTTGAAAATTAGTAGCATTACTAGCATGTGGTGTTCCATAAGAATTGGCCAAACTCACCATGTTAGTTTGACCTTGATTCAGGTTAACCGACTTTGAACTTGTTGCATAGCCGGTGTGTGAGAGTAATGTTGTATGTTGCTAGTATCATTAAAAGTCAAAGCATGCATGTTATTTGATAATGGCTGTTGCATATTAAATTCAAAATTATGATTTGCATAATTAAAACCATTTGAACAAGTACTAGCCAATGCAATATGCCTACTAGTATCAAATCTAGCAACATCAACGTAAGGATGTGTGGTACTTGCAAAATAACTATGAACATTAGACATAGGTAATGTATTTGCAAATTGTACCTTGGGCTCATTGTAGATGAATTGATGCGAAGTATATGGATAGCCCGCCATAATAAGTCTTGATGCTTCAGATCTTGTTATATAGATAAATCCAGAAAATCCAAGCAATCAATGACCAATACCTTGCTTCTCTTCTAGTCTTCAATACGTAGTAGCAAGCAAGACAAAACACAACGCAAACGGCTTAAGCAGCCTGATGCAATGTGATAATTATAGATGCAATCGGTCCTGAAAGACCTGATTCAACTATAACGATGAATTAAAATAATAATAAATCAATTAGGTAAAAGGCTAGGGATTGATTGAACGGTTTGAGCAACCGGATCTTTCGTTCCCAAGCGGAGTCGCCAATTTGTTGACGCTTTCTCGGCCAACAACACAAGAGCACTAGAGCGTGCGGGTCACGAACGGACCGAAGAGCAAAGATGCCGCTGGGACCAGTCAGACCGGTCAGGTGCACCGGTCAAACCGGTGTCCTAGGGTTTGGCTCAAGATGATCGTTTGAGGAGGATAACTACCACGCTTACGTGATGGAGGACGGCTAGGTTTACGAGCAAACCAGTAAAGAGATAACCAACGCACTTACGTGGCGAAGAACGACTGGTTTACAAGCAAACTAGCAAAGGCCGTCGAAGCTCTCGCCCGGGAGGGACCCCGTCAGGGCGTGGACGTCGCTGGCGTGCCCTAGGTTGGCCAACAGGCCCTAGGACGCCATCTCTGGTCATGGAGATCAAGAGACAAGAAGCATGGAGGTTGGAAAAGAGGTTTAGGGTTTGGAAAGTAAAGGATAATGTTTGATTCGATTGTGTTTTTCTCAATCGGCCGTGGCCCTTCATAAATATAGGGTGGGGAGGTCTTGCCCTAGTAGGAGTCGAAGCCTATACAAATCCCGTGTCGAAATACAACTCCTAACTCGGATTTGGCAGGGCGCATCGGTCAGACCGTTCGTCCCCACCGGTCAGACCCGTCAGCACAGGGCTGAATCTTACCAGAGTCATAACTCTCTCATCCGGACTCTGAATTGGACGTTCCACATATGCATTTCGATCATCTCGACGAGATCTACGCAATGGTGAAGTCCAATTAACATTTTGACTACTTTGATTTGACCAGTCTGACCGCTGTGTGTCAAAAGTCAGACCGGTCAAGGCTGCTGAATCGGCTATATGACCAACAACTGAATCAGATCAGTTGGCTTTCTTATATAAGCCAGATCAACCACTTTTGACCATGATTATTTGATTTACATGACTATATTGATCCTCTTGGCAAAAGTTTCATCTTGGTGCACTTGAACTTATGATTTGACATCATATCGACGCTTCTCCAAATACTTCTTTGCCCTCTTTATGAAATCATATTCAGAACTTCCAAGATGACCCACCAGTCCTGTCAAATACATATTCAAGCCAAACTTGCATAATATCAAGAGTTAGCACTAGATTGGCAATTCTAGCATAGCTTCATATATCTTGAACCGTGCCACTTTTGGGTGCGAACACAATTCAATGCTGGAGCATGATCAATCTCCACTGGGATGTCTCCATTAACCTGGAGGACAGGTTGTTACATACAAGGCAAAACAACAACCTTCTGTGGTGATAGTTGTCTGGGAATTATGGAAGCTGCGAAATGATAAGATTTTTAACAGGTTTAAAGCAAACCTTCGATCGGCCTTTTGTTTCTGGTTGATGCCTTCAGTTAATTTTTTTGTAAGAACCCTCGATCCCTGGTTTGTTTAATACAAAATGAGTTTTATACTGTGGGGATCTCCCCCACAGTTCTTCTAAAAAAACATGCCTGGTGAGTTTAAGGCTAAGGTTTTTTTGGGCTTTTTGTGAATCCTAGAGTTAGAGGGATATCATGGGAGTATAGGTTGCAGAGTAATGGGTGGGACGGTGAGGTGACAAAGGCATAGATGGCTACGGTGGCGGTACACCAGTAGTGGGTGGTTCCTATAGGTCAAGGGAACTTGGAAACAATAATATTAGTGTAGTGGGGATGGTGGGCACATATTCCGCAGTGGGTTATCGGCTAGGGACAACTGGACCAGGCGAGTGATTCAATGTGTAGATCGATCGACAAAGAAGATGTGCTATGGCACACACATGGAAGAAGAAGAATATGGAGAATGTGTAGTAGAGTGAGGCATTGGATGAAAGTGGTGTGGCTGTCCTCCCGGACAAAAAAGAAAACCAATATTATGGGGGTTGGTTGGGATACATTCATACATCATTGGTATGGTTGGCCAGTTGGGATATGTTCGGTTGCATCTAGGAGCATTATTTTCTGCAATGGTCCTAAAGGATTTGCTATATAATTTAAGCACCCAAAGTTTGTTTTCAATTAATATTACAAACATGTAGTCACTTTTCTGTTTGTGATCTGGCAATAACTCGTCATCATCCTCTCTGATGCCTCCTCCATATAGGGGTGGGGCTACCTAATGTCTGCTAAAAAGCAAATGGACACAGAGAAAGGCATGGCCGATGATATCTGATATGATGGTAACTGATGCATGCAGTGGTTAGAATGAGGATCGGAAACAATGGATCATAACAAGAGGCTGCATGACAGCATGAATAATACAGAAACCTAGATGAAATTGCAACTCACAAACTTGTTCTAGTATTCACCAACAATAGTCACCACAGGTTATCTGCCAAAACCCAAGAGTATTTTACATATATAGATCGAGTTACAGACCACGCCGGGCCAATCAAACTAGCAGCTTCCTTTTATGTTTGGACCTGCACGCTACAGCTTCTTGAATTATTTGCTTGCGTCATCCTTTCTGGTCTGGAGAGATCCCAACCTCAAGTATAAGTTGTCTCTAAATTGATCTCCCTGCAGCTGCAGGTATGAGATGAGATTTTTCGCACTAAGCACATTCCGATGGGGTCTTGCTTATTTCTTCAGTACCTTCCTGCTTCTTAACTCTTTTGAATACATACTTTATAGGAGGTTTTGGTATACCTTCAGGGAAATTTCAATAAAAAGATGTCAGAAAAAATATAGATCAAATAATCCTACAGTACACAAAACATTCTCCTGAAGATATTTATTAGGATAAAACCTGAAAAAAATCATGACTTCTCACCTCTGAAGTGGTCTTCTCCAATCATTCTTGTTGAGTTTTTGAACTGTGTTCTCTCAGCTTCTGAACTGCCTTCTGATATTTTCTTCTCAGAGTTAATTGTAGTGGCAGATAGGGTGACACTATTTTCTTCCTTCTCCCTGCATTCTCCAACCTCCTCAGACTTTTTATTTATTCCGATTAGAGCAATTTCTTCCATATCCAGTTCCCTCTTGCCTTCTGAAGCTTCAATCCTTACGGAATTACTGCTTTCTTGTCCCATTCCTTTATCCAATTTATTGGACGGGCTTTCATTTATCACTTCATCAGTAACCTGCTGCTTCTTAACTCTTCTTTTGTATACGTGTTTGATAGGAGGCTTTTTTATACCTTCACGGAAATGTCAACAAAATTGGTGTCAGAAAACAAAAATACCAGCTACATAGTCCTACAACACCCATTGCATTCACCTAAAGATGCTTATTAGGATACTTGGGAAAAAAACATGCTTTCTTTTTGAAAAAAAAATGCTTTCTCACCTTCGAAACGGTCTTCTCCAATTTTTGTTGTTGAGTTTCGACATATGGATTGGACCTCTTCAGGTTTCGAACTTTCCATTGTTGTTTCCTTCGATTTGTTTACATTGTCAGCTGCAGTACTTGTTTTGTTTTCTTTTGTCTTGCCATCTAATCTTGACTCTTCAATAATGCACGTTGGCTCTTCCAGCAACAAAATTTGTGCTCCATTCAGTTTCTTTCCATGATCCTTGTCTGAGGAATCTCCGAAGTCTAACACATGGTTGCCTGTTGAAGTTACAACCTTTGTGTTATGGCCATTGTTCTCTGAATCTATTTTGGCTTCTACTGTTAACATGACCATTCTGGAAGACCAGCCAACCACATAGTGATAAGAGAAAGGAGCACCATCATGATTTTTTAATGCTAACTTCAACCTGATAGGCTCCTTATCCCCAACCTGTAAACTTTCCTTGTCCACGTCAATCAACACTCCAAACGCCGAAGCAACTTGATATAACTCCATCCAAGCTCTGTATTTTCTTGGCACCCCACACACTAAAAACCACTGTTTAATCAAGCCATTACTTTCATCATCACCTTCTGTCCACCTTGTTATAGTTAAATTCACCTCCTTGTCATCCAGTAAGGTTTCCATATTTGGCTTCTTTAGACAGATTACTGCATCATCCTGTGAGCTGAAGGATGCTAGGAATCTTTTACTGCATTTTCTTCTTAATACCCAATCACCAGACAGGTTCCAAAGCTTCTGCAGTTCACCTTTCAATATACCCAGATTCAAGTTAGTGGCATTAGATGTGATCAGCAGACAGTGGTGGTAGAATTTCTCCTTTTCAAGCATGTCCTCTGAAGGCGGAATCATGATAAATGGAAACTTTGTAGCATAGCCAAATTTGTGTGCCACAGTGACAAGCTTGTATTTTGTGCTGCATTGATCCAAACTGTGCGATGTTGCATTACAAGCAAAACACCTTATTTTACCAGATAGTTCTTGTTCTGGCACAGCCTTGTTTTGCTTGCTCATCATGGTTTCCTCAACTTGTGAAGAAAAATACCCTGCAGCCCTCTCCGAAACCCCCTCTGGGTATCCCATGTTATCTTGTTGCTTTTCTCAACCCAATTAAGTAGCTGACATAAAAAGAAAAAATGAGAGGGAAATTAGTCTAAGATCTAGTAATGAAGGAAAACAAAGGTATCTCAGTATTAACTCCTAGGTAAAATAAGTGAAAGCCTTTTTTTTTCTGCACAAATCTACATTCACTATGATATGATGAAAAGTTACTCAATTATAGAAAATGTGAGCTAGTTTCATATTTGTCTCAGAACTTGGCACTTGGCATTGGCAAAACAAAATCAACACAGTATGCACTTCGACCAAAAGAAAATTTCACATGATTTTTCCTCTACTTCCTTTCCAATATTAGAAAACATTTGTAAGCAAATATATGTGCTTTTACATAAACCAAACACAACATAAAACATCCATTTCAGTACCTGGTTACATCAAACAAAATAGTGTCTATATGCTGAACAAAGGAGTCCACTGAATGTAACATCTTTGGTATCTACAACCCAAAAGTATTTGAACACCCTCATGTTCCATTGATAATATGGATGAAGATAGAAGCCATATAGATGCTAGTGAACAACTACTGTTACAACAACTAGCAGTGTCTTTTAATTAAAAACATAGGTAAATTAAACATCCAAGCAAAGGAATCTAACAAAATGGTCACGATGCATGCCAGGGCAAGGAATAAAAACTACTTCCTCATTAAAAATGACATATTCAATGTTGACAATCTAATACTAAATCAGATAAGATATTTGTATTTTTGTGCAACATTATGTTGTCTTATATGCGGGCGGCACTTTGATAAAGTTACAAGATCATAGAAAGTGTTAATAAAAAAAGATTATAGAAAGTGTGAATAAATATAATGAAAACATAGTGATTGTTTCACTTTAACCACAAAAATCACAAACGACTTTTCCTCAAGAATATTAATTTTTTAAAGCAGTGATTTTTCTAGGGCAACAGGAGGGGAGAATCCCTACTGATCTCATTTTAATTTTATAAAACTGTACAAAGGGTATTTACAAATAAAGGACAAAAGAAATACTAAAACAAAACAAGAAGGTAAAAAACTTAAAGCTAAATACTTTCACTTGAGTACTTAATGGCATCAAATGTAACAAGGGACATATTCTGGGCAAAGGACGGAGAAAAGTTGTTTCACAATTCAAATATAACATCTATGGTATTCAAAACTTTAAAGTAATAGAAAATTCTCACATTATTCTAACAATAGCATATGGAAGCACAGTTAAGAACTTGAAGATAGGAACTATACAAACATAAGTGACCCGAAAATGTTATAGCAACTTGCGGTACCTATTATTTTAATGCAGATATACCATCTCAAAGAGCATTATACATCCAAACTGAAACTAGCAGTGCCTATTAATTGAACAGAGCTACACAACATCTCAAAGAACATTAAACATCAAAACAATGACATCTCTAACAAAATGGTAATGATCTCAGGCAAAGTAATAATCTACTTCCCTACTAAAAACAACATCTTTGACAATGACAACAAACTAATAGCTAGATACTGACAACCTAAATTTTATCCATGGAGACCACTCTCGCATGAATGCTATATATAGGCTCCCAACCATTTTGCTATCCTTAATCCGGTTATATTTAATAAGTGCCATTCAAATCAGATCAAATATTTGTATTTTGGTGCAAAATTATATTATCTATATGTGGCACTATGATAAAGTTACAAGGTTATAGAAAGTGTTACTAAAAGAAGATTATATAATTGATGAATCTCAGGTTTCTCCAAACTTACCAGAATAAATATAATGAACATAGTGATTATTGCACTTTAACGAAAAAATCGCAACCAACTTTTCCTCAAAGAATATTAAATAAACATTTAACCAGTAGTGCTTTTGCACATCCAAAGAAATCAAACTTCCACTTGATGAGTACTTGATGCGGCATTGAATGTAACAGGGGACATATATGTTGGGCAAATGAGAAAGTTTCATAATTCAAATATAACATCTATCGTATCCACATCATGAAAGCACGAGCAAGTGATTTAACACACAATAAGTGGCTGCAAACCGTTACAGCAGCTAGGGATACCGTACCTATTAATTTAACACACAACTATACCATCTCAAAGAGCAGTAAACATCCAATATAATGACCAAAACTAGCGATGCCTATTATTGGTGCCTATAAACAGAGTTACATAACATCTCAAAGAACATTAATTAAACATCAACAAAACAACGGCATCTAACAAATTAAACTATGGTAATGATCCCAGGCAAAGTAATACATTACTTCCCTATTTAAATTAACATCATATTTGATGATGACAATAAACTAATAGATACTTTTTTTTGAAATGTAAACTAATAGATACTGACGACCTAAATTTAACCCATGGATTCACTCTCGTGAATATATACTAGGCTCCCAACCGTTAGATTTAATCTGGTTATACTGAAGATGAGCCATTGGATCACAACAGGGTCGGAATACCTAACTGCGTTGTATGGGCAAAATAGCAAACAATACCACATATCAAAAGTATGGGCCGGGTAGCAACCATTTACAATAAAAGATTAAAAAAACACCAGGTCGTCCTCTTCCACGCACTAAACAAAGACAGTCAGTACGAGGACAGCAATCAGATCCAATGGTCGACCCATGCACGCACGAATATATATAGATAACAAGTGCATTCGTGCATCAGTTAGTAGCTTGTAAGCATATCATGATCACCTTTGCAGCCATGACTAACCCAAGAACTCACGTCCAGCCGTGTCCAGGGGTCAAAACAAATTAAAACACTTAGCGCAGCAAGTATTCCACTTAGTAATTCCCACCGATCGACCAAAGCCCCCTGGGAACGGAATCGTTGGGGGAAAATGCCGCTTGTAGGGAACGGAGGAATTAATCGAAATTCTAGCAAGAGCAATAATGCATCGGCGAGGTAGGCTTCCTTACCGGCAGATGAGACCGACGAGGAGGCACCGGCGGCGTCGTCCTGGAATCGCGTTCCACGGCGCAGGCAGCAAAGAGAGATGGATCGATCTCCGGCGACGAGGACTGCTCCGATCCGCTCCTCTCTCTCCACTCGCCACTCGCCACTCCACGCACGCTGTGGCAGCAACGAGCAGACGCACGAGAGGGGAACGATTCAGGGTGGCGCGGTGTGGCTCGGGAAGCGCGTTCCGGCGCGGTGTCACCGGCGAGGGGAGGGCCGGTATCTGAGGCGGCGGGGTTCTGCGGTCACTGTGTGCCTGTGTGACTCTCGGTGGTGCGCCGACGAAATGAGTTGGTCGCTGACGACGGTTTTCACAGGGCGCGTGCATATTAGGTCAGCGGGGGGTATTTCAGTCATTTGCGCTGAGAAATGACAGCTGGGGTCCGCGTGAGAAATGAAAACGCACAACGGGAAGAAAATGGTGATTTTTAATTTGCCACCAACCGCAGGTCGTTAACTAGAGCGGCAAATTTGAAATGGGCCAATATTTTGAGCGCCATATTTTAGGTAGCCAAATATTGTGAGCACCATTTTTTGGAAAACTAGGCAAATATTTTCAGGGGCATTATCAAAATTCCAAAAATAAAATTTCCAGGATAGTGATAGGGTACACAATATTCGACGCGTTTTGAATTTTTTTAGGACCTCGCATGGTATTAGCTCCTCTAGTGTTGTACTACTAAGCCGTACGGTACTGACGTAGATTTGTAACTAATGTGTGCTCGCATCCAAAACTTTAGATGTGTGGAATTGGTGAAATTTCACTGATGTGATCAAACGAGCGCGAATGTGCTGAATTCCCAATCATGATAGTTGCAGCCAGGGGCAGATATGCACCTCCTTGGCCTAAAAAATCCATGTGTCATATCTCAATTTGCTAGAGTTTAGTGTGCACAAATATACAATTATGGTCAAATTTTCCATCATTATTACCTCTTCACGCGAAATATTGTGTATCATCTTTTGTATCAGATTTCATGTCTGATATATATATTATTTAGCTTAACCCAGTGAAGCTAAAGAAAATTATTTTAAACTGTCAATATATAGCACCCCCTTAGCTCCCGCTCATGAATCCACCACTAGTAGAAATTGTAATATTGTAGCTCATGAGTGTGCGAAACAAGTTTCAAGAGGGCATAGTGTGGAAGAGTGGCATGTAACTCCACCTGCTCTTATTGATCTGCTAGCAAAAGATGCTAGCAAAAGATTGTACTACCAAACCCTGATATGATCAACGAAGCTCCTATTCCTAAAAAAACCACTGGTTGCTGCCGTGTCGTCCCCTGTTCCTATTAAGGTTAGGACTCAACGTTTTGGCTGCTATCAGAATCGGGCGTACATGGTGGCAAGGTGACAGACTGACAGTGATGTCTTCGTCCCTAGCTGGCAGCCGAACTAGTGTTTGGGTGTGGTAGCCTAGACAGAGGGAGCTCCAAAATGAGGATATATATTAGTCCTGAGAGGGCTAGAGTGCATGTGTCCGTCGCTTGGGGTGTCACCAAGTATGGGTAGAGGAAGCAGGCTATGGTGGAGGTAGGCACAAGGAAGAGGCAGAATATATATGGATGAAGCAGAGATGGACTCGAACTTGACTAGCGGTTAGGGCCATGCAGCTGGGCAAATATAAAATTGTCGTTTCTAGATAAGAGTAAGATGTAAATATGAAAATGGAATCCGAATTATCCGACATCTGTATCCACTAAAATATAAATATTGATATCCATATTCGTATTTAAATTCAAATGTGGTAGTAAGGTGGATACATCAGAATTCGTTTTTGTCGATTTCCTCTATCTAATTCCACATACGTATTCGGCAATATCCGACACTATCTGTATTCGACTATATAAAACTAGAAGTTATCTCTATAACTAATAGCAAATTATGTTCAATAAAATACTAAAATGATAGCGTATAATTGAAAAATATATATATATCCATAAGTAATGATTTTGACATTAATTTAATATTAAAAATATTACTTCCATAAAACAATTTAAAAGTTATATTTAAATTTAATGACCAATATCATTAATTTTAATAATAAAAATACAATAATATAAAGTTTAATTTTAATTACTCTAGTTTATTTATGTATTGATGAAAATATTTTTCATATATTTATTATTATTTATTTGATAAATGTATATATATTAAAAATATGTATTTATTAATAGTTCTATTTATTATATGATTAATTATTAAAATAAATATGGATGAATGTGATATTCTTAATGAGCAATCTCTATCTAGACTTGTTATGTACTAATAATTTAGTCTTTACATGATTTTGTAATTGTAAATTATCAATAAAGAAAATTGGTAAATATTGTCTTCCAAATCGAGTAAATATTCGAATGTGTATCCGAATTCGAGACATCTGTTTTGTATTCATATTCGAGAACATTTGAATTTGTATTCGTATTCGAGTAAAAATTTTGTAAAAGGTGTTATCCAAATCCTATTCTATGCGAATCCGATCTGTTTCCATCCATAGATAAGAGGGAAGGTAGGAAACAAAGAATCAGAATCACGAGAAAATACCTTCTAGCTTTTTCACTCGACAAGGAAAAATATAGAATCAGAACATATTCTTATGACATATTTTCTCTCATGTGAACAATTGGGCTTGCAGCAGATCTGATTGTTTTTACACAAAATCAAACATGCATTTTGTGATGCTACCTTTTATCTTTGCTAACACAAGGATTCTTAATTATTGGTAAACTTGACTAACATTCATCTTCCTTTTTCAAGAGTACCACATACAAAGGGTGGGAGGATAGCCCGGCTGGCTTAGATGCCAGACTCCAAAACCGGAGTGCCGGGTTCGAATCCCAGGTGGGACGGCTCACTCGAAGTGAGTACGCTACCGGACAAGTGTATCATAGAGAGAACTTGTTCCCCTCTTTAGGATTCCGATGAACCTGGGGATAATTCAGTCTCTGTCCTAAAAAGAGAGTACCACATACAGTTCTAAAGAATAGAAGTGAAACAAGGAATGAAAGAAAAAAAATTCATTTTTTGACCATCCAACTCTTGCTTTAGTTTGGTTTTAGCCATCGAACTTCAAAACTGAGTATCCAACTATCAAAACCATTCAAATTTGACCACGGGTTGTTTTGATGGGTGGTTTTAATTTTTTTTATAATTTAGTCCTTAGATCTTAAAATGATTATTACTTTTTGTCGTATCTTTGATTTACGTGATTCTTACGGTCACACGTTCATAATGGTAAGCTTTATCTTTTAAAATGTTTTTATACTATTTTATCACTTTTTATATTATTCTTATGTTGTTGTGTAAAAACAACAATATAAAAATATAAAACAAACAGTTACAAAATAATATGAACATTTTAAAAGATAAAGCTCATCATTACGAACGTATGACCACAAAAATCACTCAAATCAGAGGTACAAGAGAAAATAGTAATCATTTTAAAATCTAAGGACTAAACTGTAAAAAAGATGATTAAAATAGTCCTTGGATCTTAAAATGGTTACTATTTTTTTCTCGTATCTCCGATTTAAATGATTCATGCGGTCACGCGTTCATAATAGCTTTATCTTTTAAAATGTTGACTGTATTATTTTGTAACTATTTTTTTACTTTTCTTATATTGTTGTATTTTTGTTTTTACACAACATTATAAGAATAATATAACAAATAGTGATAAAATAGTATAAAGAATATTTTAAAAGATAAAACTCTCCGTTATGAACGTGTGATCGCAAGAATCACCTAATTACACAACATTGTTGTTGCATGCTTGCGGATCTGTTGTTCCCTATTGCAAGAGATTGTTCCAAGTCAACTTATTATTTGAGGTTTGTAGAAATTATTAGATTGCTTACCCATGCTCTTTGACTTTCTATATTTTTAGTACATGCTTGGGTGATTATGGATCTGTTGTGATTGTTTATGTACCGTATTGAACTTAATAGATGAAATTGCTTCCGAATGCGAATGATCTCAACCCTTACTTCTTGTTCTTGTACTTGTTTATTTGTCTGCTATTCATTTATACCAAAACAAATGCATGTTTCAACGGGCTAAAGGGCCAACATCTATAGTCGCTCTTGTTCAGACCTGCTCTAGGGTAACAAATTTAACATCTTCTTTGTTTCCTTAGTTCGAATCAATTACAAGATCCTAATCTGACTTTGGATCCACTGTTATTAGATGGAAGCTACCAAGTCAATGATGCTTCTTTCTAAATAAGAACGTGCAAATGCAGCGGAGTACTCAACAATGTGTACCAAATCTTTAAGCAGCAGTTTTGATGAAGAGCAAGTTTACGCTCCCCAGGATGGGGTACAACTTCGACAACGATTTGTTGCTCACCAGAAAGAGTTACATATCTTGAAGAAGAAGACAGAAGAATCAGAATCAATTCTAAAATTGCAGTCGACTGAGATTAAAAGGTTGCAGAAGCTAACTGAAGACAGTGAATAACTCCTTCGTCTACTACTTAACAGTAGAAGATGAAGAGGTTAAGATCAATGCTCCACTATCTTTTGAGATTATGACCTGGATGTAGCTTTAATAATCTTGTTTTTTGTAATACTGTTATCCTATAATAGTTTGTGATATGTAATTGAACAATATGGTAGTGCTTGATGGGAAACAACAATTTGTTTTATCATATAAATAAATATGTGTTGTGTATTATTTTGCCAACTGGATCGGAATTGAAATGAAATCAATTAATATTGAGGCATGATTGGTTAATTTTCTGTTAGCCTTCTAGTGGGCTTAGCCCACATATAATTGGGCCAAAAGTCAGTTTTATACAAATTAACATAACATAAAGGGCCGCAACATGTGCACAACTATTGGACTCGGCCATGGCCCCACTAGAAACATATTTGGGCCTGATCCAACAACAAATGGGCCTACCGAAATCAATTTGGGCTATCTGAACAACATCGGCCTGCAGGAACAATTTTGGGCTCAACCCAACAACAAATAGGCCAAATTCATTTTATGACGAAATAGTTTATCGCAATTGGTATGGCACATCAAACTCTGTCCAATGTGGCAAAGCTGCAGGAACCAAGTTATGACGTTTTGTAATAACTATTTGCACGCGTCATTATATTAATGACGTGCTGAAATAAGGGATCATCATTAATCACGATTTGTGATGCTCTATTAATGACGGAGAGTTTTCATAACATTTGGCGTCATAAACCGCGGTCTATGAAGAGAAACCTGATTTTTCTTGCGTCACTAGTCAGCGTTTTTCTTGTAGTGTAAATTGAAAGTACGAGCAAAAAGTAATAATCATTTTAAGATCTAAAGATTAAATTATAAATTAAGAAAATTAAAACAACCCATCAAAACAATTTGATGATCAAATTTGAACAGTTTTGATAGTTGGATGGCCAAAGATACCCGGTTTTGAAGTGGACATACAAGTTGTGATAGGCTGGGATGGATGCGGGATGTCGAAATGTTTCATGTTAAACACATTCCAATGGCCTTTCATTATTTATTTCTTTGGTTACTTGCTACTTCTAACCTCTTATTTTGAATACATGTCTGATAGGAGGCTTTGGGATACCCTTAGGGAAATGCCAAAAAAATTATTACCTAAATATTCCTAAAGTACCCAACAAGTACATTCACCTGATGATGTATATTAGGATATAAATCTAAAAAAAATCATAAGTGTGTGTGTGTGTGTGTGTGTTGTGTTCATATTGTATCACAATAAATTTTCATAGCAGAATGATTTATAAATATTGCATGATCACAATACATATCATTAGCACGATGCATCAAAGCATATATTACAAGTCCATATGTCAAGTTTCTGACAAGTCATCAAAATAAACCCAGCTAGTTATTCTTGAAGTGTCATTAAAAGTTCATCAAGAAGCTATAGTCTAAATAACGCTGAACTCTTCATTTGATGCTTTGTTTCACACTAAACACTTGCTCATGGGCTTTTGTTTATTGCTTTAGGAACTTCCGGCTTCTCGCTTCTTGATCTTTTGTATACATGTTTGACACGAGGCTTTGGTACACCTTCAAGACAATGTCAACAATAAAGATGTCAGAAAACAATTATCATCCATTTAATCTTAGGGTACCCAACACATTCACCCAAAGATGTTTATTAGGATAAAAATTCCAAAAAAAATCATGAAATTTCACCTTTGAAGCGGTCTTCTTCAATCATTGTTAAGTTTTTCAACGGTGTTCTCTCAGTTTCTAAACTGCCTTCTATAGCTCCAATCATTATTGTGGCATTACTGCTCTCTTGTCCCATTCCTTTATCCAGATTATTCGTTGGGCTTTTCTTTATTGCTTCATCAGTAACTTGCTGCTTCTTAGCTCTTCTTTTGAATGTGTGTTTGATAGGAGGCTTTGGTATACCTTCAGGGCAATGCCAACATAAATGACGTCAGAAAAATAAAAATATTTGCCAAACTGACTGTGCTATGTCTAATTATAAGCAAAGCAACCATTTTATAACCGGATAGTTGTTCTTGTGGCACAACCTTCTTTTCCATGCTCATACTCTCAAGAACTTGTGAAGAAAAATATGTCCTTCAGTCCTTTCCGAAACCACATGCGTGCCCTCTGGCTGTCCCATGTTATGTAATTGCTTTTGTCAACCCAACTAAGCAGCTGATATACAAAGAAAAATGAGAGAGGGAAATTAGTCTAAGGTAAACCAAGGGTAACTTTGCATTAACTCCTTAGTAAAACAAGTGACTTTTTCTGCACACATCAACCATAAATAGATTTAGCATTACCACAGAATGTGTAAATCTACCTAGTGTGAGGAATACTAGGGAAAGGGAAACAGCACTCGGCGGCGTCAGGTTAGGAAAGTTACTTTGACGTGGATTTCACAATGATAAAATAATTACTCAATTATAGAAAGTTAGTTTCATATTTATTAAAATTTGACAAAGAAAATCACATAGTGTGCACTTCAAAATTTTCACATCATTTTTCTTCTGCTTCCTTTACATTATTAGAAAATATTTTAAAGCAGTGTTTATGTACTTTGACAGAAAATAAATGCAACATTAAACACCCATTTAAATATTGATTACTCAAACCAAAACCATGGATATATGCTGAAAAAGGAGTCAGCTATTTCAAGATTCAAATATAACGTCTGCTCTACAGCCCAAAAGTAGTTGAACACCCTTACGTTCCATCAATAACATGGATGAAGATTTGTGTAGACTTCACAAACCAACTACCATTACAGTAACTAGAGGTGCCCAGGGACGGAGCCAGGAAATTTTTTAGGGGGGGGCTGAACTAAAGAGCCTGGCTGGTGCTGTACGCGGCCGCCTGATGCCGTGCCGCTCGCGGCTCACCCCAGCGCCGCGGCCTGCGGTTGCGGCCTGCGCCATGCAGGCTGCCCGCCGGCGCCCGCCCTGCCACGACGCCACCCGCCTCTGTCTACTGCTGGAGTTGGAGTACCGCGTCCCGCCACCGCTGAGAACAGCCGGAGTTAACAGACGAGAGTCGGAGAGAGGATTGGGGGTGACGGGAGACGGCGCGAGCATGGGAGGCGACCGCGGCCAGAGGAGTAGGTCGATACTCGATAGGGTTTCTTTCTCTCTGTTGGGCTTTGGCCAGTTGATGAAAAATGTTAGCCTAATAAACAAAATACATCTTTCTTTTATCCAACAATGAGCACGCACGCAAAAATTTTGAAGAGCACTCCCTGGTCTGGTCTGGTCTGGTCTCCAGTCTCCACTCCCTGGCAAATCGCGTAGTAGTGCGCTGAGTCATAAGTGCCTCACTAGCGACGTGATTTGCCACGCCGTTGGGGAACAAAATACATCTGTGTAAAATTTTGAAGAGGGACACCGGTGGGGCTCCACGTTCCTGCGATCAGTAGGGGGGCTCGAGCCCACCCCGCCCCCCCCCCCGGCTGCCTCCGTCGCTGGAGGTGCCTATTAAATGAACAAAGCTAGCTTCTCAAAGAATACAAACTTCCAAGCAAAATCATCTAACGAAATTGTAATGATGCTAGGCCAAGGCATAAACTACTTCCCAATGAAAAAGGACAACTTGTTAATTCGTTGAAAACAAACCAATAATAAATATAATCAGCTCAAATTTGTATTTTTGTGCAACTTTATATTGTCCTATGTATGTGGCACTATGATTTAAAAATATTATAGAAAGTGTGAATCCCAAGTTTCTCCAAACTTACAAGAATAAATATAATGAAAATTATTATTATTTCACTTTAACAGAAAAATCGCAAACAACTTTTCCACAAGAATAATATTAAACAAACATTTACAAATAGTACTGTTTCTGTGCTTCCATAGAAATCGAACACAACATAAAAAACTTCCACTTGAGTACTTGATGGGGCATCGAATGTAACAGCAGAGATATACGCTGGGCAAAGGAAAAAGTTGTTTCACAATTCAAATATAACATATGTGGTACCTACGTACAGCTCCAAAGCACTTGATGTGACATTCGAGAACTGCTTGAAGATAGAAACCATGCAATTATAAGTGACCGCGAACCATTACAAACAACTAGCGGTGCCTATTAATTTAATGGAGCTATTCCATCTCATGATCTCAAAGAACATTAAGCATTCAAAAGTCTCCAAAACTAGTGGTCATCCTATATCAAGCATGGGAAGCAACCATATAATAAAATGTTAAAAAACATCATTCCCTTCCAAGTGATCTACCAGGATCAGGCTGCAGCCAGGAATCACCCAAGAACGTTCCCATGTCATACAGGGCTCAAACACAGTGCGATCTCGATTAGGGGCACCTTACCGAACAAGAACCAAAAATCCTTAGCGCAAAATGTTAGAGCAACTAGTGATTCAGAGCAACTAGTGATGCCTATTAATTTAACACAGCTATACCATCTCAAAGAGCATTAAACATCAAATAATGACCAAAACTAGCGGCACCTATTAACTGAACAGAGATACAGAGATACAGCGGCAACTAGTTTCTAAGTTGTTTTTGTTTGTTTTTTCCTTCTACAGTTGGGCACCTACGCCGCCAGTTGTATTATGCTTAATTTTTTTATTTTCTTCTTCTAATAAAAATTCGGCAAATCTTTTGTGCCGTCCGTTCAAAAAAATATACAGAGCATCTCAAAGAACATTAAACATCAGATAGAGCAATGACTAGATCTAATGAAATGGTAATGATCCCAGGCAAAGTGATAAACTACACATCCCTATTAAAAATGACATATTCGGTGATGACAATGCAAAGTTTCACCGACAGGAACCACTACTCCTGCTGCATGAGGAATAGACTCCCAACCATTAGATTTAATCTGGTTATACTTAATATGCGCCATTAATTGGAATCTAACGCTCGGAATGCCCAATTGCCATACAAAAAATATGGTTCGCAAACTATACCAATTATATATATATATATATATATATATATATATATATATATATATATATATATATATATATATATATATATATATATATATATATATGCGTGGTAGAAACCATATAATAAAAGATTCAAAGAAAACTACCAAGCCCTTCCACCAAAGGCAGTCAGTGCAAGAACAACAGATCCATACCATGCGCGCGCGAACAGATACATAAAGAGGGCATTCTCAGTACGTCACAACGTGTATCAAGAATCAAGATCGGCGTTGCACAGAGTGACCCAAGAACTACAGTCCGATCTCTGGAGCACCGAACGAAAGAGACATAAAAGTTCTTAGCGCAGGAAGTAAATCCACCGGTGATCCGGACCAACTAGCTAGCAAGAGCGATGTAGTAGGCGAGGTATAGCTAGGCTCTTCCTTACCGGAGGTCATCGGAATTCGTCTGGCGGAGACGCGACGCGAGGGACGACGACGAAGCGGCGGCGACCTGGACAGGCGGCAGAGAGATGGATCTCCGATCCGACAGCGGGGTGGGGACTGCTCCGATCCGCTCCTCTCCACTCGACACTTCGACTGCAGCCTCCAGCAGCAAGCAGATGCACACGCGCGGGGGACAAAGAAGGATTCGAGGCGGCGCCGTGCGGCTAGAGCAGAAATCGCGTTCCGGCGGCACCACCGGCGCGGGGAGGCATCTCGGCTGCGGCACAGTTCTAGGGTCGCTGTCTATCTCTCGGCGCCGAAATGAGTTGGTCGGCGTAGCCTCGACGACGGTTTTCACTAGGCTTACATACTAGGTCAGCGAGGGGCGTTTCGGTCATTTCCGCTGAGAAATATGCCAGCGGGGTTCGCACGAAAAATGCATAATGGGCAGAAAAGGGTGAGTTTGCCACCAACCGCATGCCCTTAGTGCGGGAATTTTGAAATAGACAAATACTTTGAGCTGCAATCCCAAAACTCCAAAACAAAATTCAAGCAATATATATAATCACTACCGGAAGTCTCGCCTTTGCCGAGAGCCTGAGGTTTTACCGAGCCACCCAAAAAACTCTCGGCAAAGCCGAAACACTCGGCAAAGAGGTCTCTTTACCGAGAGCATTATTTTGGCTCACGGTAAAGATTTTTAACAAATCACTTTCATCGCTCCAAACTTTTTGTGTAAAACCCCGGATTTTCATAAAAAACCTGAATCCCTGTACCATCGCGATAGTCCCTGGATCAGTGGCTATCGCGTACAGAACGTCTCACAGATAGTAACACAAAGTCATACATCGCATCACACATAAGCATTAGTACATAAGTTTATTACATGTCCATTATGGAGTACATCATTACAAGCCTCTTGGCTGAATCAGAGTGAAATTCTACGTAACGGTAGCTAGCTTCTCAGAAGGGTCTCCATCTTTTATTTTTCTCGCCACAGGCATCCTTGAGCGAAGCGACGCATCCCTCAGTCGTACCATCCATCGGCGTTATTGTCGTACTCGGACTCGTACCCTGCACACCCAAAGTCTATCCCCAAGGAGTGGGATAGGTCCACGTCACCAACTGTATGCAGCTTTAAGTGGCCTAACTTCTAAAGGGGAGAAAAAGAGATAAGGAAGTAGCTCGGGTTTCCTATGCAGCAGCAACAGAGTAAATCAAGATATCTCCAACAAATTCCCAACCCAAAGCTCTCAACACAGCTCGGAACCACCTGGTCACCCAGGGTCCCGTCTCCACAACCTACCTCCATCTAGGGTCGATGCGAGAACTTCCTCTCCTCGCACCTCAATGATTGCAATCAGATCCGTGAGGTAGAGGGACCAACTCTCCTCTCCCCGGCTGCAACCACGGCTCACCACACTCTCAACTATAGGGGGAAGGTAGAAATCCCAAAACATGAGAACAAAGCTATCAGGGGACATGTCCATAACCGAGGACGCGGCTATAGCTATAGATCGAACAACTCTGCAGAGCGTGTACACCTGAACCCAACCCGGAATGGCACCCGGCCGGTGTACGGCCGACCAAGCCCATCCTACCGTGCGAACTCTCGGTAGTTATGGTACCATCCTGCATCCGGCCCTCAAAACGATCCCCTCTTAGAAGGGATTGCACCGGAACTGTGAAATGCCCCCGTGTGGCCACACGGGAGTCGCTCTGAGAGGGTGGTCTCACCTCCACCTCTCCCCCACTGATACCCCGCTATCCTGCTGGCAGGTATGGTTCCGCACTTGTCGAGCTCAACTCGGCCCTAACCCCACGCTCGGTGAGGTGGTGTGTACGTAAAGGTCCCGTGAAAAGGTCTGTCCACTCGGTTTCAGACCGGGGCGAGCTCATATCCTCCAAGCGCAAGTAAAACCCCAACACCTAGGCTCCGAAAACCGTAATAGTGGGGACACACTGAGGAGTGTACCCCCATCCCCGATCCCAGATCAGTTGTTTCGAGCTCACCCTCGCCAAAGTACCCAAAACGCCTTCTCCTGCCGGTTTTATCCTACTCACGCCAAGAACCACTATTCCCATCCCAACACATGCATCACGAAGCTCAGCGTATATACACGCGTATATATAACATAGTAGTAGTAGGACAATCAAGGACAGGATATTTAAAGTAGGCAGTGCAAGGTTCATCAACATGTATATAAAGTAAAGCGCTAGCATTCTATATTGCAATGTCTATAGGTTTTCAAAGTCAGTCGGGCGTGAACCTGGGGTCGAGTAGTCCTCCGCAGCGAAGTCGTCGGCGTAGTTGTACTCCGGGATCAGCTCCCCGGCTCCAGTTGCTCCTATTAACGCGTAAAAGAAAATAAACAGCGGTCCTAATGCGATTAACTCCAAAAGAACAGCAATTAAGAGCCAAAAGAGAGCAAATGCTAGCCTAGCACGGAGTTTAAGATTTTAGAGAATTTCTGGAAAAGGTTTTGTATTTTTCGGAGCAAAAATGGATTTACTATGATTTTCCAAATATAAAATAGTTTTCTGGAAATAAAATATGTATACACAATAGCACAGACTCTAGGCTGACTACTGGCTGGCTCTAGAGGGCTTAAAGCTAGATGTTAGGTGGTTGGTGGCTGGCTTTAGCGGCACACGTGGCCTCCACGTGGGCGGCTATAAGCCAGCTAAAGCCTGCGTGGCTGCTGGGGTGGTCGGCCACACGAGATCCCGGCGAGATTCTCTGCGGATCGGCTCGGTGAGGTCACTGGTGTGCCAAAGGATGCGATTGGCCGAGCGCACGGGATCCTAGCGATCCGCTGCGGCCTCCACGGCGTGTGGGCCGGCATGTGCAGAAAAACCCCCTGGGTTTTAGAGGCGACCGCCAGGTGCTCGGCACAATGCCCCAAAGGAGCGGCGGCTCGGGATGGTCTCGCCGGCGGCAAGGTTTCACGGCACCAGGTCAACATGCCCCATGGTGAGGTCCGCGGAGTCCCACTGGTTTGCTTGGGCTCGAAAAGGGCGGCCAGGAAGAGGAAGGCTGGCGCGGCGAGGTCGAGGCCATGGCCGGCGCGGCGGCGGGACGGCGCAGCGTCTCTGGCTCGGTGAGGATCTAGCGCTGGCGGGTGATTCGCGCACTCACAGGTGCACGCGTGGGCGTGTGCACGCTCGGAGGCACAGGCATGAGAGGGAGGGCGAGCGAACGCGCGTGGGTGCGCGACGCGCCACGGCGGAAGATCGGGAGCTCGTCGGTGCGGCTGGGGTGGCCACGGCCGGCGAGGCTCCACGCTGGCTTGCGCGCGAATAGGCACGCGAACTCGATGGCGACTGGGCGCTTGCACTCCCGGAGCAGAAAGCCTACCCCAGCGGCGACGCCTCGGCTCCCGGCGGCCGGAACGCCAGCGAGCTCGGCTTGGGACGGAAAACAGGCAAAAAGGGGCGAGCTTGCCCTGCCTGGCGCACGTGTGCACGTACGTGGGTGCACGGGCGCGCGGGTGTGTACAAAGGAGCGCGCGGGCGCCAAGACCGCGGCGGCGGCCGGAACGGCGGCGGCGACACGGCGTCCGGACGAACGGACAGGGAAGGCCAAAGAAAGGACGGCGAGCGGGTTGCGCGTGCGGCGGAGTCGGCAGCGGCACCTGCAAGAGAATGCTTCCTAGCCTGGCTCGAAGGCCGGCATCACAAGCTGCGATGGCGCGGCGGCGCGGCGGCGTTCGGGTCACGACACGGCGCGCAAGGATATCTGCGCCCTTGGCTCGAAGGCCAGGCGCCACAGGAGGAAAGGGTGGTGGTGTGCTCACCTACGGTCTGCGCGACCAGAAGGTGAAGGCGGCGGTGAAGAAAGGTTCGACACGGCGAAGGGGAAGACGACGGCGCTGGTAGAGGAAGCAGAGGAGACGCGGCGATGGGGTTCTTGGCTTCACGGCGTCCAGGGACTCCACGGGCGGCCTCCGGTCCTCGCGGCGGCGCCGGCGTCGCTCCCCCGAACGGCTCCTCCTCCTCCTCTTCCCCCCCTTCTACTTCTCTTCCGGTGCGCAGAGGTGTGGACGGGGGATGAGACCCCGAGGCGGCTAGGGTTGGGAGCTCGGGACGGCGCGGTGGTGGTCTACTTGTAGCGGCGGGCGTCGGTGGACGCGTGGACGGCATGGATGCGCGGGAGGGCGCGCGGCCGCATCGCGACGGCGCCCCAGCTCGGCGCGGCGGCGCCCGGTCCACCGGCGTCACTAAAGAAGAAAGGGGAAGGATGACGATGGCGACGTCACGACGACATCAGCGCGGGCCCCACCAGTCAGCGTCTACGCGCGGGCGCGGTAGGTGGCGGCGTCCGGCGGGCGTGCGGGCCGTTCTTGGGCCGGAAGGAACGGTGGGCCGGTTTGGTTGGCTGCCGGCCCACGCAGGGTTTAAAAGGGTTTCCTATTTCTTAACCCTATTTTCTATTTGATTCAAATTTGAATTCCAATTCAAATTTGAATCCACTCAAACAAATCCAAATAAATCCCAAATGAAAATCCAACTTCTCACACTAGCATTTTATAAGTCCTAAAATTATTGGTTGAATTAAATAAAATCTAGGATTTAGGGAAGGGAAAAAGGAAGACATCCTTAATTGAATTCATGAGCACTCAATTCCAAAGCAAGTTTTTGAAATTCAACATTTTTACAAACAAGCAAAGTCAAGGATGTTACAGAACTCCCCCCCCCTCACAAGAATCTCGTCCCCGAGATTAAGACGTTACCTCCGGTTCAAAGAGATGAGGGTATTTCTCCCTCATGACGGACTCCTTCTCCCACGTCGCTTCGCACTCGGAGTGGTTACTCCAGAGCACCTTGCAGAAGCGAGTGGTGGTCCTCCGGGTCGACTTCTCCGCCCAATCCAGGATCCTGACGGGGTACTCCAAGTACTCCAGGGTGTCCTGAACGTCGAGGGCGTGTGCGGGCACTCTCTTTTCGACGACCACGCACTTCCGGAGCTGAGACACATGGAACACTAGGTGTACTCCGGCGAGCTCTGGTGGTAGCTCCAGCTTGTAAGCCACTTTCCCGATCTTCTACACGATCAGGTATGGCCCAACGTACCGGGGTGCGAGCTTTCCCTTGACGTGGAAACGCTTCGTGCCCCGAAAGGGTGAAACCCTCAAGTAGACGTGCTCACCCACCTCAAATGAGACGTCTTTCCTCTTGGGGTCAGCGTAGCTCTTCTGCCTGCTCTGAGCTATCTTCAGATTCTCTCTGACCTTAGCAACATTTTCCTCGGCCTCAACTATGGTGGCAGGACCGAAGAAGGTTCGCTCCCCCACCTCGGACCACATCAACGGTGTCCGACACTTTCTGCCATAAAGAGCTTCGAAGGGTGCCATCTTCAGACTTGCTTGATAACTGTTGTTGTACAAGAACTCTGCATAGGACAAGCTCTTCTCCCAGTCTGATCCATAGGTCAACACACAAGCTCTCAGAAGATCTTCGAGTATCTGGTTCACCCTCTCTGTCTGCCCATCTGTCTGCGGGTGGAAGGCGGAACTGTAGTGCAAGTTGGTGCCCATGGCTTTATGTAAGCTCCTCCAGAATTTGGCGGTGAATTGCGGTCCTCTGTCAGACACTATACTCCTCGGTGCCCCATGTAGCTTCAAGATGTTGTCGATGTGCAGCTCTGCTAGCTTGTGCGTCTCGAAGGTTGTCTCCACGGGTATGAAATGTGCCACTTTGGTCAAACGGTCGACAACCACCCAGATTGAGTCGTTGCCTTTCTGTGTGCGTGGCAGTCCCACTATGAAGTCCATGCTGATATCTTCCCAATTCCAGGCGGGTATCTCAAGCGGCTGTAGCAATTCGGCAGGGCTCTGATGTTCTGCTTTCACTCTCTGACACGTGTCGCATCGAGCGACGTACTCAGCAATGTCTTCCCTCATCTTCTCCCACCAGAACCGTATCTTCAGATCTTGGTACATCTTCGTGCAACCAGGGTGAATCGAGTATCGAGAGTCGTGAGCTTCCTTCAGGATCGAGTCTCGGATCTCCTTGCTTTGGGGTACGCAGATGCGGTCCTTCAACCACAGTGTGCCTTGCTCGTCGAGGCGGTAGTCGGTTGCTTTGCCTCTAGCCATCAAGTTTTTCACTTCCTCAATCTCTGGGCACCCTTTCTGAGCTTGTCGAATCTGGTCTTCTGTGTGTACTTCACCCTCAACTCGTTCAGCTGTCCCTTCTCAACTATCTCCAATTTCAGCTTCTCCATTTCCTCATACAGTGTCGGTTGCTCTTTCTGCACCATCAGGTTGTTGTAGTAATGCTTGCGGCTCAGTGCATCAGCTACAACATTGGCTTTACCGGGGTGGTAGTGGATGTTCAGGTCGTAGTCCTAGATCAGTTCGAGCCATCTTCTCTGCCTCAGGTTCAACTCGGACTGTGTGAAGATGTACTTCAGACTCTTGTGGTCGGTGTAAATGTCGCACTTGTTGCCCATCAGGTAGTGCCTCCATATCTTCAAAGCGTGAACAACAGCAGCTAGCTCGAGGTCATGTGTGGGGTAGTTCTCCTCATGCTTCCGAAGCTGTCGCGAGGCATATGCAACAACTTTGCCTTCCTGCATCAACACGCAACCGAGTCCTTGTCTCGATGCGTCACAGTACACCACGAAGTCCTTGCTCGCATAAGGAAGAGTCAGGACCGGTGTAGTGGTGAGGCGAGTCTTGAGCTCTTGAAAGCTGGCTTCACACTTGTCCGACCATACAAATGGTGTGTTGCTCTTCAACAATTCTGTCATGGGCTTCGCAATCTTGGAGAAGTTCTCGATGAACCGGCGGTAGTAACCGGCTAAACCGAGAAAACTGCGGATCTCTGCACTGTCTTGGGTGATTGCCACTTGGACACTGCTTCTATCTTGCTCGGATCTACGGCCACTCCTTTAGCTGACAACACGTGACCGAGAAAGGCGACTTCTTCCATCCAGAACTCGCACTTGCTGAACTTGGCGTACAGCTGCTGTTGCCTGAGCTTCTCCAACACTATCCTCAGGTGCTCTTCATGCTCTTCTGCGGTCTTGGAGAAGACCAGTATGTCGTCAATGAAGACAACGACACACTTGTCTAACTCCTCCATGAACACCTTGTTCAACATGTTCATGAAGTACGCCGGGGTGTTCGTAAGACCGAACGATACGATAGTGTACTCGTACTGTCTGTACCGGGTCACAAACGCGGTCTTGAAGATGTCTTCCGGACGAATCTTCATCTGGTGGTAGCCTGATCGAAGGTCAATCTTGCTGAAGAACTTGGCTTGCCTTAGCTGATCCATCAGATCATTGATCCGGGGTAGCGGGTACTTGTTCTTGATGGTTACCGCATTGAGGGCGCGGTAATCAACACACAGACGCTGAGTCCCATCTTTCTTCGGCACGAACAGAGCTGGCGAACCCCATGGTGAAGCACTCGGTCGAATGAACCCCTTTTCAAGTAGTGAGTCTAACTCTGCCTTCAATAGCTTCAGCTCGACTTCTGCCATGCGATACGGACTCTGAGCTATAGGTGCAGTCCCCGGTACCAAGTTGATCACGAACTCCACTTCACGGTTTGGCGGTAAGCCTGGCAGCTCTTCTGGGAACACATCCTCGCACTCACAAACCACTAGCACATCTGAGATAGCTTTCGTGTGTAGACTGTACACGGCTGGTATGTCTCGGGACTTCATCGGCTCGAAAGTGACTCCTGTCCCGTCAGGGTGTACCAAGGTCACAAGTCGCGGTGAAGTGGAGATGACACCCTTGTGAGCGGTGATCCAATCCATCCCCAGAATCACATCGATGGCATTGGAGGGCAACACCGTCAGATCCCCCAAGAACTTGTGGCCCTGAATGACCACATCTACCCCTCTACACAGTAAGGTGCATCTGATATCTCCGAGAGGTGAACTCGTGATGATAGGAATCAATCGGGTGGTTGTAGGGAGGGAGAGTTTGTTCACGAATCTAGAGGTGATATATGACCCGGTTGCACCGGTATCGAAAAGAACCAAAGCAGTAGTACCACAAACTAAAAACTCACCAACATATATGAGTCTGAGACAAGCATGAAAATAAAACTATTTATATAACCAACACTCAATGAGAAAAAGCATTAAGACACAAATAACTCCATTAAGATCCAAGCATACAACAAGCATGAGTAGTACATATGCTTCCCCGAGGCTGACTCAGACCTTAGGGATAGCAGCTCAAATCAACGCTCTAATACATCGTTACATGCTCAAAAGGGTAGTGCCTACATGGTGTGACAACATTACTCCACTTCATCGTGTTCAGGACAAGTTCTAGACCAAAAGGTCGTGTCCCCGTATAGAAAGTTGAGTCCCGCAGGTAAGAAAGAATGTTCTTCAAAAGGGGAAAGCTTTTATAAAATATTCCAAGGAGTTTATATAAAGGAAGGAAACGTATAGGATCCTTATTTACTATCGGCCAATCCTAGGGATACGCGCTACGGTCAAGCTTGGCTCTGATACCACCTGTAAAACCCCGGATTTTCATAAACAACCTGAATCCCTGTACCATCGCGATAGTCCCTGGATCAGTGGCTATCGCGTACAGAACGTCTCACAGATAGTAACACAAAGTCATACATCGCATCACACATAAGCATTAGTACATAAGTTTATTACATGTCCATTATGGAGTACATCATTACAAGCCTCTTGGCTGAATCAGAGTGAAATTCTACGTAACGGTAGCTAGCTTCTCAGAAGGGTCTCCATCTTTTATTCTTCTCGCCACAGGCATCCTTGAGCGAAGCGACGCATCCCTCAGTCGTACCATCCATCGGCGTTGTTGTCGTACTCGGACTCATACCCTGCACACCCAAAGTCTATCCCCAAGGAGTGGGATAGGTCCACGTCACCAACTGTATGCAGCTTTAAGTGGCCTAACTTCTAAAGGGGAGAAAAAGAGACAAGGAAGTAGCTCGGGTTTCCTATGCAGCAGCAGCAGAGTAAATCAAGATATCTCCAACAAGTTCCCAACCCAAAGCTCTCAACACAGCTCGGAACCACCTGGTCACCCAGGGTCCCGTCTCCACAACCTACCTCCATCTAGGGTCGATGCGAGAACTTCCTCTCCTCGCACCTCAATGATTGCAATCGGATCCGCGAGGTAGAGGGAGCCACTCTCCTCTCCCCGGCTGCAACCACGGCTCACCACACTCTCAACTATAGGGGGAAGGTAGAAATCCCAAAACATGAGAACAAAGCTATCAGGGGACATGTCCATAACCGAGGACGCGGCTATAGCTATAGATCGAACAACTTTGCAGAGCGTGTACACCTGAACCCAACCCGGAATGGCACCCGGCCGGTGTACGGCCGACCAAGCCCATCCTACCGTGCGAACTCTCAGTAGTTACGGTACCATCCTGCATCCGGCCCTCAAAACGATCCCCTCTCAGAAGGGATTGCACCGGAACTGTGAAATGCCCCCGTGTGGCCACACGGGAGTTGCTCTGAGAGGGTGGTCTCACCTCCACCTCTCCCCCACTGATACCCCGCTATCCTGCTGGCAGGTATGGTTCCGCACTTGCCGAGCTCAACTCGGCCCTAACCCCACGCTCGGCGAGGTGGTGTGTACGTAAAGGTCCCGTGAAAAGGTCTGTCCACTCGGTTTCAGACCGGGGCGAGCTCATATCCTCCAAGCGCAAGTAAAACCCCAACACCTAGGCTCCGAAAACCGTAATAGTGGGGACACACTGAGGAGTGTACCCCCATCCCCGATCCCAGATCGGTTGTTTCGAGCTCACCCCCGCCAAAGTACCCAAAACGCCTTCTCCTGCCGGTTTTATCCCACTCACGCCAAGAACCACTATTCCCATCCCAACACATGCATCACGAAGCTCAGCGTATATACACACGTATATATAACATAGTAGTAGTAGGACAATCAAGGACAGGATATTTAAAGTAGGCGGTGCAAGGTTGATCAACATGTATATAAAGTAAAGCGCTAGCATTCTATATTGCAATGTCTATAGGTTTTCAAAGTCAGTCGGGCGTGAACCTGGGGTCGGGTAGTCCTCCGCAGTGAAGTCGTCGGCGTAGTCGTACTCCGGGATCAGCTCCCCAGCTCCAGCTGCTCCTATTAACACGTAAAAGAAAATAAACAGCGGTCCTAATGTGATTAACTCCAAAAGAACAGCAATTAAGAGCCAAAAGAGAGCAAACGCTAGCCTAGCACGGAGTTTAAGATTTTAGAGAATTTTCGGAAAAGGTTTTGTATTTTTCGGAGCAAAAATGGATTTACGATGATTTTCCAAAGATAAAATAGTTTTCTGGAAATAAAATACGTATACACAATAGCACAGACTCTAGGCTGACTACTGGCTGGCTCTAGAGGGCTTAAAGCTAGCTGTTAGGTGGCTGGTGGCTGGCTTCAGCGGCACACGTGGCCTCCACGTGGGCGGCTATAAGCCAGCTAAAGCCTGCGTGGCTGCTGGGGTGGTCGGCCACACGAGATCCCGGCGGGATTCTCTGCAGATCGGCTCGGTGAGGTCACTGGTGTGCCAAAGGATGCGATTGGCCGGGCGCACGGGATCCTAGCGATCCGCTGCGGCCTCCACGGCGTGTGGGCCGACATGTGCAGAAAAACCCCCTGGGTTTTAGAGGCAACCGCCAGGTGCTCGGCACAATGCCCCAAAGGAGCGGCGGCTCAGGATGGTCTCGCCGACGGTGAGGTTTAACGGCGCCAGGTCAACATGCCCCATGGCGAGGTCCGCGGAGTCCCACTGGTTTGCTTGGGTTCAAAAAGGACGGCTAGGAAGAGGAAGGCCGGCGCGGCGAGGTCGAGGCCATGGCCGGTGCGGCGGCGGGACGGCGCAGCGTCTCTGGCTCGGTGAGGATCTAGCGCTGGCGGGTGATTCGCGCACTCACGGGTGCACGCGTGGGCGTGTGCATGCTCAGAGGCACAGGCACGAGAGGGAGGGCGAGCGAACACGCGTGGGTGCGCGGCGTGCCACGGCGAAAGATCGGGAGCTCGTCAGTGCGGCTGCGATGGCCACGGCCGGCGAGGCTCCACGCTGGCTTGCGTGCGAACAGGCACGCGAACTCGACGGCGACCGGGCGCTTGCACTCCCGGGGCGGAAAGCCTACCCCGGCGGCGATGCCTCGGCTCCCGGCGGGCGGAACGCCGGCGAGCTCGGCTTGGGACGGAAAACAGGCAAAAAGGGGCGAGCTTGCCCGGCCTGGCGTACGTGTGCGCGTGCGCATGCGTGGGTGCACGGGCGCGCGGGTGTGTACAAAGGAGCGCGCGGGCGCCAAGACCGCGGCGGCGACCGGAACGGCGGCGGTGACACGGCGTCCGGACGAACGGACAGGGAAGGCCAAAGAAAGGACGGCGAGCGGGTTGCGCGCGCGGCGGAGTCGGCAGCGGCACCTGCAAGAGAATGCTTCCCAGCCTGGCTCGAAGGCCGGCATCGCAAGCTATGACGGCGCGGCGGCGCGGCAGTGTTCGGGACACGACCAGGCGCCACAGGAGGAAAGGGTGGTGGTGTGCTCACCTACGGTCTGCGCGACCAGAAGGTGAAGGCGGCGGTGAAGAAAGGTTCGATGCGGCGAAGGGGAAGACGACGGCGCTGGTAGAGGAAGCAGAGGAGACGCGGCGACGGGGTTCTTGGCTTCACGGCGTCCAGGGACTCCACGGGTGGCCTCCGGTCCTCGCGGTGGCGCTGGCGTTGCTCCCCTGAACGGCTCCTCCTCCTCCTCCTCTTCCCCCCCCTTCTTGTTCTCCTTCGGTGCGCAGAGGTGTGGACGGCGCGGTGGTGGTCTACTTATAGCGGCGGGCGACGGTGGACGCGTGGACGGCATGGATGCGCGGGAGGGCGCGCGGCCGCATCGCGACGGCGCCCCAGCTTGGCGCGGCGGCGCCCGGTCCACCGGCGTCACTAAAGAAGAAAGGGGAAGGATGACGATGGCGACGTCACGACGACGTCAGCGCGGGCCCCACCGGTCAGCGTCTACGCGCGGGCGCGGTAGGTGGCGGCGTCCGGCGGGCGTGCGGGCCGCTCTTGGGCCGGAAGGAACGGTGGGCCGGTTTGGTTGGCTGCCGGCCCACGCAGGGTTTAAAAGGGTTTCCTATTTCTTAACCCTATTTTCTATTTGATTCAAATTTGAATTCCAATTCAAATTTGAATCCACTCAAACAAATCCAAATAAATCCCAAATGAAAATCCAACTTCTCACACTAGCATTTTATAAGTCCTAAAATTATTGGTTGAATTAAATAAAATCTTGGATTTAGGGAAGGGAAAAAGGAAGACATCCTTAATTGAATTCATGAGCACTCAATTCCAAAGCAAGTTTTTGAAATTCAACATTTTTACAAACAAGCAAAGTCAAGGATGTTACATTTTGTATCTCCAACATACACATATACAAAATTTATGTTCCAATTTGGCACAATTTTAGTTCTTTGCTATATTTAACAATTTTACATCATTCTAGGTAATTTTTTCGTATACGTCTGATATGAACTGCAAGTGCGTGAAACCATAGATTAAAGTTGGTGAAAAAAATGATATTCATGTTCATGAGACATCTCTAAGACCATGTATTTGAAATGAAGCTAAATTTTCAGCATTTGGTTCTCTGATCATGATGAAGATCGTGAGGTAAAAAGGTTTTAAAATTATATAAAATTCAAATGAAGTTTGAAAATCACGAAATTTATCAAGTGCTCATGATATCATATGTGGAGGTTGTGGTAAAAAATTGAGAATGTTTTGAACACTTGGACACGTACGCTGTTTAGAAACCGGAACATCTCACGAGAAGTTTCTAAGAATTTGAACTAATGTCACTAGGTTTGGAGTCTTAGATAAATTCAAATTTGAGTTTGACTACAAAAACTTTTTGTAATATTCAAATAATTGGTGTCATGTTAAATTTTGAAATTTTTTTGCATCTGTTTGCTATTTCCATCTGAACAACACAAGCAGCATTATCTTCATAGATAATGGTTGGTGATTCCATTGAACCAATACCACAAGATGTAAGTATGTGGTGTACCATTCTGCGAAGCCATACACATTCACGTAATGCTTCAAATAATGTAATTATTTCAGAATGGTTGGTGGATGTAGCTACCATAGTCTGTTTGGAAGATTTCCAAGAAATAGCAGTTCCACCATGCATGAAAACGAATCCTATTTGTGATTTGGCCTCGTGGGGATCAGATAAGTAGCCAACATCAACATACCCTATCAAAGTCTGATCATCATTCCGCTTAAAGAAGAGGCCAAGATCTTTTGTGCTATTGAGATATCGGAAGACATTCTTAACTTCAACTCAATGACGTTTGGTAGGAGCAGCGTTGTATCTCGCCAACAGATTTACAGCAAAAGCAATATCCGGCCGGGTACTATTAACAAGATACATAAGCGCACCAATGGCACTTAGATATGGGAACTCACTACCCAATATCTCTTCTCCATCTTCCCTTGGTCTAAATGGGTCCTTCTCTACATCTAGAGATCAAACCACCATGGGGGTCTTAGATGGATATGACTTATCCATATTGAATTTCTCCAATATCTTTTGGGTATAAGCACTTTGGTGCACAAGGATTCCTGAAGGTAAATGCTCAAGTTGTAGACCTAAGCAAAACTTCCACTACGTGAAAACCTCAAATAGGCCACGCAGCATTTGTAACGGGCCCTTAACACCCGTCACATGGACCCCATCTGTAACGGTTGTTGTTTGGCGCCCGTTACGCATAAGCGTGGTAGGCTCGACCCCGACGTGGCCAACACACCACCCGTTACCAATGAGGACTTCCAGTAACGGGCTTCTTAAACGCCCGTTACAGTTATTCTTTGTAACGGACGTTAAAATGCGGTCGTTACAAAAGTTAAACCTATCGGTAACAGGCCCTTTGAGTCCGTTACCGATCACTACCCTATCGGTAACGGGCTCTTTAAGTCCGTTACCAATCACTGCCATATCGGTAACGGGCTCTTTAAGTCCGTTACTGATGACAATTTGACGCCCGTTACTAGACTCAGAGCTCAATAATTGAAGTCCATTAGCACTCTCACTACCGTCAAATATTTGACTATGTCATCATAGCAAATATTGGATATCACAAACATATAATCATGTCTCTTAATAAGATGCAAAACCACACGTACACATAGATAGAAGTCATAAGAGCATATTCTACATATTTAAGATGCATATATAGCATCACATGTTCACATATGACATGCATAATGTTCAGAACAAACATATTCACATGATCACATCTGACGTGCATCAGCAGGGGCACTAGTTAGATGGCTTCTTTTGTGCTATAGCCTCAAGTTCAGCTATCTTTGCCTCTAGTTTTACAATTCTTTCCTGCAGCTCAGCATTCTTCTTTGCAGCTTCGGCAAGTTCAATATCCTTCATCTTCTGTGCGCCTTTAAGCTTCTCCACCTCAGATTCTAGTATTTTCTGACCATTTGCTAGGAGACTTATGTTGTCCACAGCCTTGTCATCCATCCTTCTATCCACCTTGTCGAGTACTTTCCAGATGCAGTGAAGATCCTCCCGAGTAACAACACATTTCTACAACAAATACAAATTGATGCAAGTTTCATAATTAGATTGACAAGTTTAATATCATGAAAGATGTAACTGGTCAAACAAGAAAGTTTTTTAGCTGTAACTGGGTTCAGAGCTTGGTTGATCCTGTGGATTTGTTTCTAGATCATGTCAATGTCCTCCCAAGCTATAGCACCTCCCTAAAACAAAGGCACTAGATGTTCAGTTAATAAAAGTTGATGTAGCATGGAGATTCAGAAATTGAAGTAGTATATAGAATAAGTTCAACAATTTTGCGAGCAGCATATGATGAGTACCATGCATTAAATTTCAAGCATAACAAAATTTCTACTCGAAAGGTTAATAATTTTCCTCCCGAGTAACAACACATTTGTAAAACAAAGGCAAATTGAAGCAAGCTTCACAATTAGATTGCCAAGTTTAATATCATAAAGTTGTAACCGGTCAAACAAGAAAGTTGTTTAGCTGTAACTAGGTTCAGAACTTGCCTGCTGCTTCTCTTTACCAATGTCACCCTTCTTCATTCTTTCCATCCTGTTTAGCAATGTGCAGATGTAGTCTAAGGTTTTCTTGAGCCTGTCAATTTCTGTCCAGATCCTGACAATGTCATGTGCTGGTACAACAACTTCCTAAAATAATGGAAAATTGATGCACTGGAACCTTTTATCAGTGAAGGCACTGGATGTTCAGTTAATAAAAGTCGTTGAGCATGAAGATTCAGAATTTGAAGTAGTATACAGAATGAGTTCAACATTTTTGTGAGCAACATATGATGAGTACCAGGAATTCAATTTCAAGCATAAATCTAACTTCAAGCATACCAAACTCAAGGAAGGCTCGGCCTCTGCCTGCCGGGCGTCACCAGAGTGCACCCCCTTGGCGCTTGTGCGTGTGTATGGCCTCCTCCCCCTGGCCGACGAAGAACCGACCTCTTCGCTGCGGAACCTCACTCTCTTGGCGGGGGCGGCGGGGCGGGGCCTTCTCCTCCTCGCTGCAGAACCTCCCTCTTGAGTCGCGGCGGCGGAACGACTACTTTCCGCCGGCCATCTCTGCGACTGAGATGAGGAAGGAGAAGGGGAGAGAAGGCGACAGAGACGAGGAAGGCAGAATGGCAGAGTGGCAGGGGAGAGTGGCTTTTGGTCAAACATTGGGAACAAAGGATACGTGGATAATCCAAACCTCGTCTCCAATGCACGGGGGCGGCGCGTGGAGCCGGCTCCTCCTCGTCGGTTTGGAGGGGCAAATGCGACGCGGAATAACCATCCCGCGTAGTCTCCTTTGTATCTGTCTTGATTGACAGGTCAGCCCGATCTCTCAGGGCTCCCATTTCGACATACAGGCATAATCAACAAAAAAATCTTTTGAGACAAAACAGACATAATATAGATAAAGATAACTTGTCCACATGTATAAATAAAGATTACTTGTCCACAAAGATCTGCACAGATATACATAATTATTACAAACAGTTAACTTGTCCATCTAGCTAGGCCTTAACTTGCCCGTCACATTTTTACAATGGTCATGCTATCTGACCATGCACATCAACAAAAGCATGCCCCCTTCAACATCAACAAAAGCATGGTATCTTCGACTAAGGTTTATTTTTTTGCAACCTCTTCAAATGCAACCATGGTATCTTGAAACACATCGAGCGCATCTTCTATGGGCTGCAGATTTTGTTCAGCCACAAACTTGTACCGCCTCATGAATGCAGCCTTTTTGAGGAGGATGTGCATTTTTTCCATAATATTATCAACCTCAGGTTTCACATATTCCCAGATAGTGTCATGCCATTTTGATTCCTATGGAATGAAAAACATAGGAAAGTTGCTACATTGATCATTTGGATGAACCATAGGAATGAGAAGATTGAGATAGACAAAGGAACAAGCCATTTCATAGGAACAAGTTGCTACATTGCTACATTGATCATGTTAGAAATCCTACAAAATGTCTACGGAACAAGCCATTTTATAGGAACAAGTTGATCAAGCTCAAGCTCAAGCTCAAGCTCAAGCTGCTCCATTTATAGAACAAGTAAAAGGCACTGTGATTCAGAGAAACTTGCCTCGCCGCTCCCTCGACCCCTCTCCATCGTTGCAAGACATTTGTTGTCGCAGATGTGAGGCAGGCGCCTTGCCCTCTTCGCTGCCCCCTCGCCGGCACGCTCATCCCTACCGTTGCTTGGCCCCTCGTCGGAACCCGAGAGGATCCAGTCGATGACGCCCATCTCCGGCTTTGGGTTCGCTGCACCGCCACTTGGCCCCTCTCCGACGGTCATCGTCGTCTCCGTCTTCACCGCAATCTCGCCGGTGCGCGCGCGGATCCAGTTGCGGCACCGCATCGCGTTCGGCTTCTCCTCCTCGATCCACGGTGCGCGGGGTCGTCCGCTGCTTGGCCCCTCGCCGGCGCTCATCGTCGTCTCCCCGCCTCCGCTCACCTCGCTGGCGCCGCCTCCGCTCACCTCCGCTAATCCCTAGTGAGAAATTAGGAAAGCGTCGTGTGTGCTGCGCTTATCCATTCGGGATGTTATATTCATTTTCCAAAATGGAGAGCCATTGCCGACACGGGTTCGAGAACCCACGTCACATTGGTTGTCACGTGGGTCCGGGCAGGAAGGCAACGGTTATCTTTTTTATATAGGTTGCTGACGCTGACACGTGGGCTCGACACTAATTTTTTTGAAATGAAACTTGCTTGCCTCAAATATTAGAGCCCATAAAACAGCACCTATAAATTCATTAAAAATACAAACAATTAGTAGTTGGTCATTTAGTATTCGAATAAAATATCAGCAGGCACACTGGTGTAACCAAAATTATCAAAATTCAAATTTTTATCTCGTGTTTCGGATATAATAATTCTAATAACGTATTAGGTTGGTCTAAAAATTTTACAAATTGAGTTGGCAACATAATTTGGGTCCCTAAACTTGTCATAAAAATTTCAAGTGGTTTCTAAAAAGAAGATCAAACTTGTGTACAAATGTGTACATCTCTGACATAGTTTCCTAGAATGTTACTTCGCCACTGAAGTTTTCCACACTTTACAACATGTTCGAACTCATATACATTTGCAAATTTAACACAACCTTGTGTCCACCTTAACAATACGAAATACAAAGTTTCATTAGTAATGGTTGTGTAAAACAAATATTATTTCTATGGTGTACTTATCAAGTACAAGATAAGGCATAAAAACATTACTAACGAAAAGGAAATATACACTAAACAATGAAATTAATGAAAAGATGGCGATTTTAGAAAAAATAAGAAAAAACAATCATCAAATTTGGATTACGTATGACCGAGAAATACGTGACACAAAATTTGGTTCCAGATTAAAAAGAGAAAGGAGAACTGTTTCCTTTGTGGTCGGTTTCCAGCGAATAGAGGTATTAATAAATTAAAATAAGCTATATGAACAGTCTTTGCATTGGAACTTGAAAAGAGGTATTAAAATAAGCTATATGAACAGTCTTTGCGGGACGGAGGGAGTAATAGTCTTTTGTCAATGGCGACGCTGGTTAGTGGACACACGTCGCCGCAGCGTACCGCATTCTGAGGCGTAGTGGCGTGTCGCAGAGGGAAGACTGGCCGCCTGACGGTTCCCCGTCTTGTCATATAAATGCCCGGTCGGCAAAGAGCTTCTTCCATAAGCTTTCCTCAAGTGCACCACCAAGAAAACCCCAGCACCACCGTCTCCGGTCACCAAGAGCTTCTTCTTCCTCAAGCGCGCGCATGGCATCATCGTCGAGCGAGCCATCGAGGAAGCGGGGAAGGGAGGAGGATGACAACGACGAAAGCTGCCGCCGTCGACTCATCCAGGAGGTGAAGGCGCCGAAGCCCGAGGAGGCGCCAGCGCCACCGGCCGAGGAGGCGCCGGCACCGCCGGCCGAGGAGGCACCGGCGTCGCCGCCCGTGGAGCCCTCCTCTCTGCGTCCTCAACTAGTTTTGGACAACATTTAGTCCGTCCAAATGTTGTACGAAGCTTTCAGGAAGCTTCAAGAGGTGGCCGTTGAGCTCGGCTTGCCACGACCCAACGATCCACTGTAGAGGTCCATGAAGGATTTCGCCTCCAAGATCCATGGGTTGGCTGGGGACCTTCAGAGAGTCGTGGTCTGCGTCGACGACCACGACGACGATGACGGCGACGGTGACAATGACGGCAACGACGACAATGGCGGCTTCGAAGGCGGTGACGAGCACGACCTCGGCGGCTCCGACTCCGACGGTGGGGCTCCTCTGGCGGCGGTGACAAGTCTTCTACCTTAGCTTAATTAATTTGTTCCTCCTCTATGTGTTCGTCCTCCTCTGTTTGTTCGTGGAACTCTGCTTGTTTGTCATGAACATGTTCCTCTATTAATATGTGTTCCTCCTGTGTGTTTGTTGAACTTGTGATGAACTACATCTAAGTGGCAGGGGAGAGTGGCTTTTGGTCAAACATTGGGAACTCTGCTTGTTTGTCATGAACATGTTCCTCTATTAATATGGGTTCCTCCTGTGTGTTTGTTGAACTTGTGATGAACTACATCTAACAATGGCAGAGTGGCAGGGCAGAGTGGCAGCAGGGCAACAATGAATTGCAATGTTTGTTACTCTATTTGTTAGTGAAAAGATTCTGAGTTTCGAAAAACTCTGTATAAAATCATTGGAGACGCGGGTGTGGGCTGGTTAATTTCACACTGAAATGTAAACACATATGAATTGATGAAATTTGTGATATGTGACACATTAAGATTCGTGACCCAATTGTCATTCCATTCCATTTTCTTCATTCATACATTTAAGTTTGTCATCTGTGACAAATTTTTCATTCCTCATTCACACAGATGAAACAAATTAAAGCACCACTTTTCACATCACAATTACTTCTTTGCAGCATACATCCCCAGTAAACATCCAAATACTACACAAACAACACCCACAATAATCAAGTTCATCTTCCAGATCACATTGTCCATCTTCTCCTCTAGTGCTTTCTTCCTCTGCTTGTCGTCCGGTGCTTTCCTCTGATTGTCGCTCCCAAGTTGACAATCCACTGAATCAACTACTTCATCGATCACATCTGCCCAGTTCGACGGTCGAAAAGATATGACGCCAGCATCCTTCAGCATCTGGAGATACTCCTTCTCGAAACGATAATATGCACAAATCTTGGGGAACTGTGCAAATCAAAAGCACATAAGAACCCTAACTCAGATTTGGGAAATCACAGCTCAGACTACTCATCGCGTTCCTCGCACACTTGAAATAAAGACGACCGTGGTTTTCACCTTCCTTCTGCGTCCTTCCCTCCACCACCCGAGCCATACCACAGTCCGGGCAAGAGACCAGTGGGAAGCCGCTTAGCTCACCAACTGGATCCAAGCCGATGGAGTGAATGTGGCTACCCCGGCCACCTTGAAACCTGCTCCTGCCACGTCCACCTCCAGACGAATCGGCGTAGTGCGACATGTGCACGACGGTGGGGAAAGGAAGGGCGGGCGGCGGTGGAGCTCAGAGCGGGGAAGAAGAAGCAGGGAGCTCAGAGGTCAGAGCGTCGTGTGTCCTGCGCTTATCCCATTCGGGATGTTATATTCATTTTCCAAAATCGAGAGTCATTTCCGACGTGGGTTCGAGACCCCGCGTCTCATTTGTTGTCAGGTGGGTTCGAGCGGCCAGGCAACGGTTATCTTTTTTATATAGGCTGCTGACGCTGTAGGCTAGACACTATTTTTTTTTGAAAAGAAACTTGCTTCCCTCAAATATTAGAGCTCATTAAACAGCACCTAAAAATTCATTAAAAATATGAACAATTCGTAGTTGGTCATGTAGTATTCGAATAAAATATCAGCAAGCACACTTGTGTAACCAAAATTATCAAAATTCGAATTTTTATCTCATGGTTGGGATATAATAATTCTAATAACGTCTTAGGTTGGTCTAAAAATTCTACAAATTGACTTGGCAACATAATTTGGATCCCTAAACTCGTCATAAAAATTTCAAATGGTTTCTCAAAAGGAAGATCATACTTGTGTACAAATGTGTACATCTCTCACATAATTTCCTAGAATGTTATACTTCAACACTGAAGTTTTCCATACTTCACAACATGTTCGAACTCATATACATTTGAAATTTTAACACAACCTTGTGTTCACCTTAACATTACAAAATACAAAGTTTCATTAGTAATGGTTGTGTAAAACAAATATTATTTCTATGTTGTACTTGTAAGAAAATAAGATAAAGGCGTATAAACAACATCCAGGAAATGAATGAAGTTATATACGAAACAATGTCATAAATGAATAGAAGTTGATTTTAGAAAAAATCAGAAACAAATATCATCAAATTTGGGTTACGAATGATGGAGAAATACGTGATTCAAATCTTGATTGCAGATTAAAAGGGGAAAAGCGATATGTTCTTCATTCGAATATTACTGGATCCGCGTCTCCTTTGTTGCTCTTCCATAAATTCACACAGATAATATGAGCAACATAGATTTAATTTGCAGGTGCAAAAGCAAAACATAGATTTAGTTTCCTATTGCCCATTCGAGCTTCACCATTTCATGACGGAGCCTACAGGCTTCGGTGCAATACAAAGCAATTTCCTCAAATCCTTTATCCATGCCGCAGTCGTTGCCTGCACACGGCTGATCTCCGTGCACCTGTGCCGGCGGCGGCAGCGGGTCTCCCTGAATGCGCCATGTCATCCTCCAAATAGCTTTCGCGACCTTCTTGCGCAAAGGCACACAGCCCTCGTTGCTCACCCGTGTCGTCATCCCGCCGCCGCCCGCAACCTGCCTCATGTACCGCTTCGCGGTGTCGTCGGTGGCGGCACCACCATTATTCCTGTATAGCAAGATGGCGTACAGATAGGCCGCCGCATCATGCCCACCATCGGCGACACGCCGGAGATCATCGCTTTGCCTGTTTTCCATGAACACGGCGTTGATCCCAGAGTAGAAGCAAGCCCCCGGATTGCCGAGATCGGTCAGCATAGCAAGGAAGGCTGTGTAAGCAGTGAGATCCCACATCCAAGCAATCTCATCTCTTATCGCCTCTATCGACAAACGCCGGCCGACGTCGCGGTGGCTGCACATGCGACGCATGGTTGAGCAGGTACCTCGTAGGCTGCGGAGGTCAGCCAAGGGCCGCTCCGAGGTCGCACCGACGAGCGCCGCAATCTCAATGTGGACCTCCTGAAGGAGGTCCTCCAGCAGCGACGGTTGGTGCGGCCTGCTAGGCATCTCCAGGAATGGCAACCACCGTCTTCTCGTCCCTAATCTCCTGCCCCCGCGCAGAGAGAGAATGCGCCGAGGAATGAGGACGATGAGGAGTGTATGCAGTTGTGGTTTTTTCGCGGGTAGATGAAGAGGCCAGCAGGGCAACAGTTTTTATTTGTGCGCCTTCGATGAGTGGACACTACTAATTGCACATCTCGCTTATCGAGGAGTCAAACTCTTTGAAGTTGGACCAAATATAGACCAAATAATAACGTTTCGCACAATAGAGAGTTGTTGGCGACACGGGTTGGTGAACCCGTGTATTCTTTGTTGGGCGGGTAGGGTTATCTTTTTTTATATAGGTTGCTGACGCTGACGTGTGGGCCCGACACTATTTTTTTTGAAATGAAACTTGCTTCCCTCAAATATTAGAGCCCATTAAACAGCACCTAAAAATTTATTAAAAATACAAACAATTCGTAGTTGGTCATTTAGTATTCGAATAAAATATCAGTAGGCACACTTGTGTAGCCAAAATTATCAAAATTCGAATTTTTTTCTCATGGTTGGGATATAATAATTCTAAAAACGTCTTAGGTTTGTCTAAAAATTATACAAATTGACTTGGCAACATAATTTGGGTCCCTAAACTTGTCATAAAAATTTCAAATGGTTTCTCAAAAGGAAGATCATACTTGTGTACAAATGTGTACATCTCTCACATAGTTTCCTACAATGTTATACTTCAACACTGAAGTTTTCCATACTTCAAAACATGTTCGAACTCATATACATTTGAAATTTTAACACAACCTTGTGTTCACCTTAACATTACGAAAGACAAAGTTTCATTAGTAATGGTTGTGTAAACAAATATTATTTCTATGTTGTACTTGTAAGAAACAAGATAAAGCTGTATAAACATCCAGGAAATGGAGTTATATACGAAACAATGTCATAAATGAATAGAAGTTTATTTTAGAAAAAATCAGAAATAAATATCATCAAATTTGGATTACGAATGATAGAGAAATACGTCATTCAAATCGTTGATTGCAGATTAAAAGGGGAAAATGAAGCGAACTGTTCTTCATTCGAATAGAACTAGCCCCGGCCTGACGCGTTTTCCTAATAATATTGGGCCTTTCAGTTTTAAGGCCCACACACACCCACTCGCGCTAGGGTTAGTAGGGAAAGACACCTCCCTCACGCAGTCGCCTCCTCACTCTCCCCTCGCGCCATCGTCTTTCTCCCCCTCGCGCCGCCGCCACTTCCTCCCCCTCGCCCCCTCCGCCGCCGCTTCCTCACCCTTGCCTTCCTCCCCTCACCCCCTCCCCCCCCCTGCGATGCGACACACGCAACACACCTTCGCTGAGATGTGCCCCACACCACCGCTCACCTTCCAGCGACGACGACTAGGAGGAGGAGGGATCCAGCCATGAGGTCGACGTGAGGACGTGGCCACTAGAGATCCCTCAGCTCCGACAGTGGCAAGGTGAACTGAATGCTAGAAATCCCTCCTACATCATTAAGATACATTCTTGACTATGCTCAGCAGTGGCGTAGCCACATTGGGGCCAGCTGGGGCAGCCACCCCAGCTAATCTGCCCTAACTCGACTATGTTCATTCTTCTCTGACGATATTTTTAAGCTCCGGTAGTATTTCTAGATGGCGCCATGACTCATAGGACCTTAGTACTTGCTAATTTGTGTCTTTGTTCTTCAAATTTAAGACTAAATTTTGAAAATTTTCGCTAAAATTTGTGCAACTGCAGCATATAGATGTGTGAATTGGTGTGTGTTTCATTTTGGTTTGGTCCGTCATTAGGTGTCACCCCAGCTAATTTTTTTCTGCCTCCGCCACTGATGCTCAGTTAGATTTTTGAGTTTCAAAATGTATACTTAGCATTTTCCATTGGATTCACTCTTATATTTGGTTTTACTCTTGTTCCATATGTACATTTGGACATTCTCTCCAAATTGAATAAGTACCTCATCAGCAACAGAGGCAGCGAGCATCTTCCTCTTTAAAATGGTAAGGTCGCATTGCCTGAACTAATTTTTTGGTTTCTGAATATTGCATTTATGTTAATGGTTTACCATAGAACCAATGAGATTATAGTGGGCTAAACTAGTTACTGTAATTATTTTCTCATTTGTATGGTCTTGTACACAGTTCTGTGGGTGTTGATTAGATAAATGCGTAGCTGTTATGCATGGTTAACTAAAAATGTGCTCTACTTGTCTCCTGTTGTAGCATGTCTCCTGGGAGAGCTAGCAGTATGGTCTGCTTTTTGTGCTATTCTTGGACACTGAGCTAACCTTTCTCATAATCCCTTGACAATTAATTCACAGGAAAATCTGTCGAGGACTGCCGACCTGGGCAATTTGAAGAAGATGCATATAATGAAGAAGATGGATATGCCACTGCTAGTGAAGAACAAGATCAGGCGGGGGGGGGCTACAGGCCGAGCCAGAGTGCCAAGGACAGCGACAAAGTGGCCAAGAGACAAAATGGTAGTCACTGAGGTTGAGAGAGGGGGGATGCCAGTACCATTGACACAAAAGCGCAGGTTCAGGGCGCTTGCAGGGCTCATTACTAGACAAAAGATACCTTTGGATTTGCCAGAAATAAAAAAACTAAGCGATGAACAAAAGTGGTAGTTGTTTGAAACCTATATGCAGAAATACTTGGAGTTCCAGGAAGATATGAAAGAGCAGGCATTCAAGCTTTTGTGGAAGATTGCAGCCAAGGCATGGAGACAATTCAGATTTTAGCTTAGGCGAGATTTTGTCAGAAAAGGACTCGAGCCATTTGGAAAGCACAACTTTATCAAGCCGGAAGAGTGGACAGAGTTTGTGAAACAGCAGGAAACCGAGGAAGCCTCATCTGTTAGTGGCAAGTTCAAGTCACTTCGAAGCCTGAACACAAACGAGCACAGCATGGGTCCAGCTGGTTATTGTGGGAAACTACCACAGTGGGAGGAAGAGGACAGGAAATTAGCTGCAGCTGGGATCGCCAACCCATATGATGCCATCACTGATGATCGTTCTAGGAATTGGGTGCGAGCAAGGAGTAAGCTAGTGGTGAAAGACGATGTTGCCAAGATAGTGTTCAACAAAGTAGCAAATGAAAGTGTGGCTGCAGACATCATGGAAAAGAATGCACATGCAGAATCTTCAGGAATGACTTCATGGCTGAGGGAGAATGATGTGCTAAGTCAGTGCTTGGGCCGCCCCGAACAACCAGGTCGCGTGCGTGGTGTCTCCAGCTACCATGGCTGGAAGTTTGCATGGCCTCAGCATGCTTCCATGTACAGGAAGAGGAAGAGGGTCAGTACTGACTCATCAGTTGATAAGCAACAGATGAAGGAAGAAATCAAGCAAGAACTCAAGGCTGAGATGGAGAAGGATATGCTTGACATGATGGCACGAGGGTACCAGGTGGTGTTTGCGCCAGTGTCCAATCGCACAAGCCCTTCACCCGCCGGACTGAAGAGCAGCTGTGCGTCCGTAGATAATGTAGGTTTGATCAACGGCGCTACAAAGTTGTCGACAGAGGTAGTGCACATTGCTTCCCCCACACAGGAAGACCTTATACGCATGTTGACTGAACCCACAGACTGTGGCCTATGGATCATATTTCACGGTGTTGAATGTGAAGCTGCAATTGGTGTGGTTCAACCAGAGCAGACTACGCTACACGCAGTCCCGATTCATGAAGACTGTGTTGTGGTCGAAGTGTTGCATGTATATGCTGTCTTTAGGGATCACGCGCTGGAACACCCTCCTAATGACGAGGTGCCGACACTTGGACAAGCTCTACACTAGAGGATACAGTGGAAGAGGTGTCACATTCACATCAAGGGAGCACCAATGCCAAAATCTTGTTCGCACACTATGGTACAGTTTCCTTCTGGTTCACAGACTACAGGACAAAACTCTTCCTCACATGGTTTCCTAGCTCCTACTCCTCCACTCGTTGAAAAGATTCATTCCCCACCTGGTAACCCACCTCCTCCTCCTCCTCCACCCCCAGAAAAGCAAAGTACAGTACAGATTCATTCCCCACCTAGTAACCCACCTCCTCCTCCTCGTCCACACCCAGAAACGCAAATTACAAAACAGATTCATTCCCCACCTGGTAACCCACCTCCTCCTCCTCTAGACCCAGAAACGCAAATTACATCCCCACCTTCTTCTCCTCATGAAAGAATAAAACCTCCATCCCCAAAAGAAAGTGCTCAAAACAATGATGCCAAAGCAGGAGCCCAGAGTCATGTGTTGGCTGATGCTGAGAAATCTGTCGACGACAGTTCGAAGAAAGCTGCAGGTACATCTGGGCCCAAAATCTCTGTAATAGCTGCTGGTCAGACACCACTTGAGAAACCTTCTTCAGCCATCTCAAAGCAGTAGGAAAAGAAACTTGCTGAAAATAAAAGATCTACCAGAAAGTGATATGAGAAACCTTCTTCAGCCATCTCAAAGCAGCAGCAGCAGAAAAATGCTGAAAATAAAAGGTCTCAGAAGCCTACCAGAAAGCCTTCTTCAGCCATCTCAAAGTAGGAGGAAAAGAAGCCTGCCAGAAAGCCATCTGAGAGAAATGCTAAGAAGAAGGCGGCCAATGTTGCTATGACTCATTAACGCACACTACAAATTTGGAGATGAAATGCTCAGTCCTGCTGAACTCAAGCATCCGGATACTGCTCCTTCTGTCACTAATCTCCACAATTTCTACATGGGACGTTGTAAGTACAAGGATGAGTCTCTGATTCAGGGCATAGTATGGCCCAAGCATGGCTGGTGGCCTGTGAGAGAAGATGAAAAATACGAGCTGTTGGCTATGTTCATCAGCGACTTGTACGATCTCTTCAACTTGGATGCTTTGGATATGGGACTTCTCCGCTGTTTCGTCCTGTAAGTTGCTTCAAAATTTAATCTGCTTGTCACTAATCATTTTCTATCTAAATGTGCTTTCTGCCTCAGTTCATCTTTACTATGTATTTTGCCTCCTTACACTTTGTTTTTTCTTAATATTAGGAATATGGCGGTAGAAGTACGGCAGAAGAAGGAACCTGTTGTCTTCCTTGATCCTGAATGCTTTAGCATGTCAAATATACAAAATAACAGGGATTTTTTTGTGTCCTATACGAAGCGTGCCTACCAGTCATATGCTAAAAAGAGAGTCATCATTTCCTGCTATAACACTAGGGAGCACTGGATTGCTGTGGCGATCTTTCCAAAGCAGAAGACGGTCTTGTATCTTGATTCATATAGGATCCTAGGCACTAATTTCTCCGAGTTGGTACTTGCCATTGATGAGTAAGTTCTTTTTCTTTCTTAACCTACAAACTTCCTCAACAAACTCTGCGGAGTTTATTAATGATGCCCTAACCATTGTTGCATGTTTTGTTGTAGTGCTTGGAATAGTTACTGCGATGACAACAAGTTGCCCTACTGCGCCTTGAACCATGAGAAGGCTTTTGATGTACGTATTACTTAGTATTTCCTGCCTGTGGAAGCTAGTACTAAAGCTTGAGTTTATTTCTTCTCACCACTGTTTGTCTATGTATATTTATCGCAGTGCCACCAACAACCTTACTAATCCAGAGTCTGCGGCTTCTATTGTGCCTATCACATGCTTACAGTAAAAAATAAATTGAAGGACCCTGAGGTACTTTCTTGGGATCTGCAATTATAACACCTACAACTGAGCACCGTTCTTGCTTATTAGCACTGCACATGTTTGGTAACCACCTGTGTGCTGACTGCTGACATTGTTATATTCAGGCATTTCACATACCTACTTGTCAGCTGCACCGAGACACGCTGCTCCACATTAGGGAAAGAACTGCCTCATTCCTCATGGACCAGGTGATCACACCCTCAGGAAAATTTCACATTAATGATGCTATGATGGCTCGCATTGTATTAGATACCAATCCTCATGGTTAAGCTAGTGATGATATTGTTGTGAACCTTACTTAGCTTGTTAGAAGAGGATGCTGAATGCCTGAATTTTGTCAGATTATGCATGTGAATCTTGTGGATTTCTATTCAGTTTGTGGAGTTTTGTGAATGTGGATGCTGGACCTAATTTTTGTGAAAGTAGACAACGTGTCTCCTTTAGTCGAGACAGAGGAGACGCAAGTTCACAGGAGGCGTCTCCTTTGGTCGATTAGAGGAGACGCACGTACACAGTAGGCGTCTCCTTTCATCCAAACAAAGGAGACGCACGTACACAGTACGCGTCTCCTTTGGTCGAGACAGAGGGAGACGCGGGTTCACAGCAGGCGTCTCCTTTCGTCGAGACATAGGAGACGCTCACTGACAAGACGCGTCTCCTTTTGTCCAGAAAGAGGAGACACGCACTGAGGAGACGCGTCTCCTTTCGTCCAGACGGAGGAGACGCGCACTTACACGACGCGTCTCCTTTCGTCAAGACAGAGGAGACGCATCATATTCCGCGTCTTCGATGTTGAGTTCATGTAACGGGCTCGGTTTCTGTGGCCGTTACCAAAGGTCCATGTGGGCCCAGAGAAACAGACATTTCAGGTGACCGGTAACTAGTTTCGGTAATGGTCTTTGTTAGACACCCGTTACTAATACGTGTTATGAGTAACGAGCTCAGTGTCTGCACCCGTTACCAAAGGCTCCGTGGGCCCGGAGAAACAGCCATTTCAGGTGACCGGTAAGTAGTTGTGGTAACGGTCTTTGTTCGACGCCTGTTACAATTACGTGTCATCAGTAATGGGCATCGGCCCGTTACCTTTGTTGGCTTATTTGTAACGCTTGATCGGTAATGGGCGTTTTGCCCATTACCAATAGCCATCCGCACCCATTACCAATGTCTGTTTTTCACGTAGTGTTGGTTTGACCCAAATCCTTCATCTCAAACTCCGCCTTTAAATGATGACGTACTTCATTAATGTCTTCCTCATTACCAATGATATTGAGATCATCAACATAGACTGAAATAATGCAAAATCCATTGGAAGATCTCTTAATGAAGACGCACGGGCAATCATCATTTTTAGTGTATCCCTTCATCAGAAGAAATTCACTTAATCGGTTGTACCACATTCTGCCCGATTGTTTTAAGCCATAAAGTGACTTCTGCAACTTGACGCAATACATGTTGCGATTTGCCTTAGGATTTGGTATATCGATTCCATCTGGAACCTTCATGTATATATCAGAATCCAATGACCCATAAAGATATGCGGTCACTACGTCCATCAACTGCATAGATAGACAATTTTGTACTGCCAATGATATAAGGTATCAGAAAGTTATTGCACTCATGACAGGAGAATATGTCTCGTTGAAATCAACACCAGGTTTTTGTGTAAAACCCTGTGCTCCTTGCTTTGTATCTCACCACCTCATCATTTTCATTCCTTTTACGAACGAAAACCCACTTGTATCCCACAGGAAAGATACTAGGAGGGGTAAGCATTACAGCCGAGAATACTTCTCTTTTGTAAAGTGAGGCTAATTCCGCTTCAATTGCTTCCTTCCATTTATTCCAGTCCGAGCGCTGCATGCACTCTGCCATGGTTTTGGGATCTGGATCACGGTGAAGGCATTCAGAAATTTTCTCAGCGAAATATGAGTTGACAATTGTAGCATTTCTATCAAATGTTTCTTCTATTTCAACGTAGTTGATGGCAATTTCATCTACCCTTACAGACTCATCATGATTTCCAGAAATGATGTGTCTAGGGTCTTCCGATGTCCCAGCCTCAGAAATGTGCACCACTGAGCTAGGTTGTGGATCATTACAATCCACTTGATGTCTATCAACTGATTGTTGATTTGCATTCACCATTTGTCTTTTCTTGCTAGCATTAGAATCTTTCTGATTGGCTGTACTTCTCCCCCTCTTACCATTGAGTAGGAGTTGAGTGGTTTTATTTGATACCTCCACTCTTTCTTGTGTATTCCATGCGGGAATGAAAGATTTAGTGACACCTTTATAGTTGGTGAAAGCATCTGGCAGTTCATTTGCAAGTTTCTGCAAATGTATGATCTTTTGAACTTGTAGTTCACTTTCTGTAGTACGTGGATCAGAGGCTGGAATACCTTTAGCATCCCAATCAATTTCTTGGCATTCTTTTTGGTACTTAAAGTCTCCCCCTAATGCCGGGAAATGTTCCTCATAAAAAATTGAGTCAACATACCAGGCAGTAAATAGATCTCCCGTTAAGGGTTCTAAATACTTAATGATCGATGGAGATTGAAATTCCACATAGATCCACACTTTCCTGTGTGGGCCCATATATGTACGCTGTGGTGGTGAGATCGGGATGTAGACCGCACATCCGAACTTATGCAAATGGGAAATACTTGGAGGATTTCCACGTACTAACTGCATTGGGGAAGTATCATGATATGCAGTTGGTCGTAGTTGGACAAGGTCAGCAGCGTGTAGAACTGCATGACCCCAACACGATGTAGGCAATTTGCAATTCATTAACAAAGGTCGTGCAATGAGCTTGATCCTCTTGATCAATGATTCAGCCAAACCATTCTGGGTATGAACATATGGAACGGAGTGCTGAACTTCAATTCCCAAAGCCATATAATAGTCATTGAAGGCATGAGATGAAAATTCGGCAGCATTGTCCATACGGATCTATTGGATCCTATGTTCAGGAAAATTTGCCTTCAACTTTATGATTTGAGACATAATCTTGGCAAATGCATGGTTACATGTCGAAAGAAGACACACATGTGACCATCAAGTAGATGCGTCAATCAATACCATGAAATACCTGAACGGTCTAGAGTTTGGAGCAATCAGACCACAAATATCACCTTGAATTCTTTCAAGGAATTTAAGTGGTTCAGCTTTGATTTTGAGAGGAGATGGCCTCACAATCAGTTTCCCGGTGGCACATGCGGTGCACACAAAATCAGAGGATTTAGGAAACTTTGCACTTAAATTGTGACCAATGGAATTGCCGATAATCTTTCTCATCATCCCTATGCCAGGGTGCCCAAGTCGATCATGCCAAATTCGGAATGGATCAACATTTTGAAAGATTATCTTATATGCAACATGTGCAATAGGCTTAATGTATGTGTAATACTACCCAGACGAGAGTGAGGGAATTTTTTCGCATGTTCGTTTGCCATATCCATCTGGTTTAGTCAAGATAAGAAATTCCCCTTGCTTATTCTCATGGGTTTCAACATAAATCCCATTACGACAGATATCTCTAAAACTTAAGAGGGTAAGTGTAGAATCGGGATACAGGAGTGCATCCTCAATTACAAATTGTGTAGCCATGGGGAGTGTAATAGTGGCCCGTCCGGATCCAACTATCACAGCATCGCGTCCTGCGATGGTCAAAACTTTTCCATCTCTCTTCTTGAGAGTTTGAAAGTATTTGATCTCCCTAAGTATAGAGTTTGTGGTGCAACTATCCACTAGGCATAATTCTCCTCTATTGAGTTGACATCATGAGACATCTATAGTTAAACAAGAAATTCAAGTCAAGAATTCTTTATTCAACATATAGAAACATATCACATACATATTAAAATATTACAATAATGAAGAGTTTATATGCCTCAAATCTATGAGTGCATATACCTCTATGAACTACCAAGCAATACAACTTGAGTTCGTACAACTCATACAATGAGTTTGTACATCTCTACTTATTACAACATTAAGACATGACAAATATAGGACATAAACAACCGTTTCTAGATTAATTCTTCTAGTGGACCAATTCACCGATATTATGCTAAATCACCAAGTGGATCCTTCGAGAAGTACTCGATAAGCATGTCATCGGCAGTTTCTTCATGTGGAAGAATGAGCATGCCTCCAGTTGTAGTGGTGTTCTCTTGACCAAGAGTGTTCTGCGGTTCTGTAGAAGCCAGCAAAGAACTTGGAACCACGTTTGTAGCCTCAGTAGAATTGAAGTGAGCTTCATATCTTGGCTTGTTGGACTTTGGCTTCTTGAGGGAATTTTGATATAGAAGAACAAGGTGTTTTGGGCAACGACATTCCTTAGTGGTATGGTTATAGCAACCACACCTGGAGCAAGCATTGCGACTGTTGTCGCGAGGTGACGATGCTTTGCCATTGACTTTTCCCTCTTTTCCTCTCCTAAAGAATGTGCGTCTGTTGTTGAACTTGTGTTTTCCAGCCGAACTCTTGGAGGAATTATTTTTCTTAAAGTTCTTCTTATTCCCAGCAGGTGAATGAGCATTGTAGTGTACCTCAGGAAAAGGAGCAGAACCTGGAGGGTGTTGATGATCATTATTTAAAAGAAGCTCACGATGTTTTCTGCCTGGGACAATGTATGAATAAGCAGGGAATATTGCTGGAAATTGCTTCTGCGATATTGCTGATGCAATATCCTGTCCTCGGGAAGCATAGTGGATAGAGTTTTCTCTATCTTCTCTGCATCTGTTGGCTCTTTTCGTAGAATTTCAACTTTGAGAAAATGGTGTGAACAACATGATTGTATTCTGCAACAGTTTTAAAGTCTTGTAGACGAAGGTGATTCCACTCATGATTGGCGGAAGGCCAAATGAGTTCCTTCTGCTGTTCATACCTTTCTTTGAGGGCTTTCCATAAAGCAAGTGGGCATCTTTCCATCAAATACTCCTGCTTGAGATCCTTATGGATGTAGAGCCTCAGGAGAAAAAGGGTAGAAAACTTCTTCTTATCCTGAATGGAAACTTTCATGAGAGTTAATATTTTGAGAATTAATAAGCACGGTATAGATATTCTCCAAATTAATGGAGTAGATCCCTTAGTAATGGGCAAATGAATTGCTGCCTAAAGCATGGATCTCAGGGCTGATATATTCAAAAGAACATACCGCAGCCAACGCTTAGGACTCCACTACCATGTGCTTCATTAATAATCAAAATGAAACTCCAAAATTTAAATTTCAATTATCCTCAAAGTTCACTTGGGGAAGCATGTATAGGCAATCATCGGAAGATGTAGGCCTCATAGTGATAGGCAAGAAACTTGCGGCCTTAAAGCACGGTCTCAAGGCTACTAAATTCTATGAAAGAACTTTGCGCAATCGATGTCAAGGTCTCCATCACCCTATGCTTAAATCCCATGAGAAAATACATGTGATTTTAATTTGCATGAGAATGTGCTAAGTGAAAATGCAATACTTTGTAAATTGCAAATTAATACAAAGCAAATAAGTAGAGAAAGTCTTAGAAAAATGCAAGGCCTAAATTCTAAAAACATGTGCAATAATTCAACAACATAGTCTGAATTGCATAAAATGTAAAACATACACGGATGCACAATTACAGACAACATCAGGGGTCCAAACAGAAAAGTACATAGACACATAAACACTGATGAACTGTTGTAACAGAATTATCGACTAACACTGGGACTTTAATGAAAAACAGTCACTGAGCAAAAACAATAACATGGATAAATTAAAGACGTGGGCTAACCGGCCCAGCTCGCCACAGCCCACAGAGGCCCGGCAGGCCCAGACGGCCCGGCTCTCCCGCTCCCGCCGCAATATAAAGGGGGGAGCGGTTAGGGTTTCCAACCCTAACCGTCCATTTCTCTCCCCCCCACCGAGCCACGGTGAGCTACGGCGGAGCCACCACGGCCGTCCGCCCATTGGCGACGAGCCCCCCGGCCATAGATCCGGGGAGGCCCTAGGCCTCCGCGTCGAAGTTGGTGGAGGCAGGGCCACTAAGGCCGTTGGGGAGGTGGCGGTGGCCAGTGGATATGAAGCGCGGGCATTGAGCAGAGGCGGAGGCGTGAAGTGCGGCGGCACTCGGGCCTGCTCCGGTGGTCCAGTCGAGGAAGGAGGAGGCCGGCTGCCAGCGCTGAGCCGCAATGGTGTCGGCGGGAGCAGATGCAGATCCCGTCAGTGTCAGTGAATATGAGCAGCGATGGCGGCGTCCGGCGACGGGGGAAGGAGCCCTAGAGGAATCCATTTGGATCTCAATGGGCTCTGCCTCCGGCTATGCTGCAGCAGAAGCGGTGGCCGGCGGTGACTCCTCGTCGAGCAGCAGGGGGCACTCTATCCACGGCACTGGCACCACTGCCGTCCATCCATGGACGTCGCAGTGGAGCAGGTTCCGCACGCGAACACGGAGTGGTCGGATCTCGTCCGCCGGCAGCCTGCTGAGGCCTGCGTCGGCGAATCCGCCTGCCGGCGGCCCACTAGGGCCTGCGTCGACGGTCGGCCTAGCGTTGTTGCGGCGGCGGAAGGCACGGTTCCCACTGGCCGTGATGCGGGCACCACGGTGTCGATGAGGGGGAACTGGTGGCGCTGGGTCCGTAGCCGCGACGTTCCAGAGGCGGAGTGCCTGGCGCGCGGTAGTTGGCGTCGCGGACTGGTGTTGGACCAGCGAGTGGCGCACATGGCGTTGAAGGTGATCCCGGAGACGGCGAGCACAGAGGCGAGGAGGAAGATGCATCACAGAGGCGACGAGTTCATCAACGGTAGGCATGTTTACCTCTACTCGCCGGAGGCTGATGCCTCCTTGTTCTTCCCATGCTCCAACTTCTCGATCTGCAACTTCTCCTTCTTCTACTCCCGGAGCAAGTGCTGATAACGTCTGGAATTCGAGTGTAAACGAGAGAGACAAATGGAGAGGAAACGATCGATTGATTCATTCATTGATCTGTGAGGAAACGAGAGAGACACACTGAGGGGTGCGGCGTACGGACGTGGTGCCAACCGTCGCGTCCGTACGCCGACGGTGATGTCTGTGATGGCAGTTGCCATCTTAGGATGGATGGATGAGATCATTCGGGTCTCATGATTTGTAACATTTCTTTTTCATGTTGCATGCCAGGTGCACTATTTGTCCGTTTTGGCCTCCCACACCTTTTGAGTGAAAAAGAATAGTGAAGTTAAATAGTGCTGAAATACTATTTTTTATGAGAAAAGATGTGATAGATGTAATAGGTAAATAGTATTTTTTATTGTTCCTTTGTGAAAAAAAACAGGGCCCTATCACATTTTTACCCACGAAACCACTGACTGATGCTTATTTTTACAGATCTCCGTGGACCACTCCACAAAATCTAGGGGTGGCAGCGGACGGAGTTCATGGGTATGTAGTTTTGGCTACAAGCTGAGAACGGTACAAGATGATGGTGATGGGTATGTACCGCAATAGGTCGGAAATAAAGGCGACTGTTCTGGCGATGAGAAGGTGGCGGCAGACCCTGTTTAGATGAGTGAGAGTGGTGAATTTTTGATACTTGAAGAAACGCATGTAGAGTGAAGAAATGAACTAACACGGTCCTCTAGGTGAGAATTTGGTGAAACTTCGGAGAACTAAACAGGGCCGGACTAGGAAGGCCTCTTAGCATTTCTTTCTTTGTTTTTTTTTTTTGTGCTGCACACGTTTTGGCTACTATTTTGTCTATTTCGACCTCCTACGTCTAAGTCAAAAAACTTTTTTTTGTTAGCGCATATGCCATCACAATTTCCATAAAACTGTAATGATCATTGCTCGAATGGAATTGTTTCACTTACATATGGTTTGTCCGAGTTTATAGATTTATCCATTGATCTAGTCATTATAAATGATATTTACCAACCGATGAGCAGTAGTTGGTGAACACTGATCCACCCACTGATGGTTTGTAGTTAAGCTTATGCTGAGGGTGTGTTTGCCATGGTTGTGACTGTGGGTGAAACAGCTCCGGTTGTGGTTGTGCTGGTGGAGCGGATTTCGTGATGAAATTGAAACTGTTTTAAAAAAATATTTGATAAAACAGCTTCTTTCAGCTGTGCAACATGGATAAAAGGGTGAAATATCCATAATACACTTCCTTTTTGCTATTTCCTTTTTTCTATTTTCTTTTTCCTTCCAATTATTTTTCCCCTTTCTTCTTATTATCTTTTCTTTTTTCTTTTCTTCATATCCTTTTCTCTCCTCCTCATCCATCCTCATCCATTCGTTGCCTCCCATGGCTCCCCCCACAGCTCTCGCCTGCCGGCCCACCTCCCCTTGCCGACACCCTCGGCCACACAATCCTGTGCTCACCGTCCTTGTCCCTTCCCTCGCCGGCACCCTCCTCTACGCAACTATATATGGCGAGCGCCTCTCCCCGCCGCAAGCCGTCTCACCACCATCCGCCGGCTGTCGAGCTCCCTTTCTCCAACCGTCGTCGAGCTCCCGCCGCCGGCCCTCTGCCTCGGCCTCTGCCGCCGATCACCTCCGCCCATCTCCACCACGTCGTGCCGCCCTAGTCCGGCCGCCCGTCTCCACCGCGCTGCACTGTCTCGGCCTCCTAGTCTGCCACCGGCCCCCCTCCTTCCCGCACCCCTGCAGCTGCCGCCGGCCACCTTCTCCTCGCATCCCTGCAGCCATCGCCGGCCATCTCACCCGTGCGTCATGCCCCGACGGACCCCACCCGGGGTAGGGCTGGCAAAGGGTGGGGGAGGAGCGGAGGAGCAACGATTTTCAACTCCGCCTCCTCCAAATCGCTCCAGTGAGCAGATTTTCCGGTTTGGAGAAGGTGTTTTGTGGTGCCCTTTGGTACAACTCCGTTTTGTGATGCTCTTTGGTACAGCTCTCGTAGTACTAGGGAAGTTGTGCCAAACGCACCCTGAGTGATACTCCATTGTCAATTGTCAATTTGAACAACTAACTTTAGTTGTTAATTTGGTGTTGCGGTTTAGCGTGTACTACAGCGCGCAAGGAAGAACAGTGGTGAGTCCTTGGATAGAAAATGGGCGCTTATATATATATATATGCTCATTGATCGACAAAAAAAAAATTACGCAACTATGCCAAGGTAATGGATACATCCTTCAAATTGAATACTGGTTACAAAAATAATCCGCAAAGATCACCCAATTCATCAGATCATGAATCGATGCTTATGCTCCCGAGAATGTTAGAACTCTTAATAAAAGATACAAAACGTGAACCAGACTGCCAGAGACGCGAGCAGCAAACATCAATCCACACAAATCAACAAACAACAAGGTCAAAGGAAAAAGTTTGTTCACTCCAGCAACAGGATCAACATAACTTCAGCTTCGTTACATCAGGAGAGCAATATCAGACATTATTTGGTTCATTTACAGAGTGAAACAAATATAACCGCATCTGAGCATTTCAGACAATATGGCTTTACAGTGCTCTACGCAGTCCCATCCAACAAATGAGTTCCGGCGTGGGATTCGAGTATACATGGCATAATATTACAAGAGCCACCTGTGCACAAGGGACTGTCAGTGGTAACTTGCGCACAGAGACAAAGAATAGGATAACTATATATATAGAATCAATAAAGATACAAAGTCTTCGAACTCTCCTCTTTATTCAAGCTGTGATTCGGAAAAATGTGTTTTCTTGTTCTGGACAGAGATATCAATGGGTGGCATCCCTGCTGTAGTATTGATCCAAGGTCTTTGCAGGGATACGGTGGAGAAGTTCCCGAGGGAATATGCGAAGCAATGACCATGCCAGGTCAAGTGACTGGAAAATGTTTCGGGTGTCGTATGCGCCTTGTGTTACAAACTTCCTCTCAAACTTGTCGAGGAATTCTAGATAGAGCTGCAAAATAACAGAATGAAAAGTTGTGATAAATTAGTTTTTGGACTTAAAAGAATATTTTTGCACACGGCACAAATTAATTATCTGGTAACAGACCAGATCCTCGGATGAAAGAGCCTCCTCTCCGACAACTGCTTTCATAGCTTGCACATCCTTGCCAATTGCATAGTTGGCATAAAGCTGAACAGCAAGATATGTTAGCCCATTTACAAATAACAGAGGCAGAATGAGGCCTAATCACTGAACTCAAAAGGCTCAAGTAGTTACCTGATTGGACACATCTGAATGATCTCGGCGTGTCATACCCTCACCAATAGCACTCTGTAAGTGAATAATTATGATATGATTACTCATGCAATTTCAAATTAAGAAACATGACAGCATAAAAAAGATGAGATGAGTGGTACCTTCATCAATCGTGAGAGAGATGGCAGAACATTGATTGGTGGGTATATCTAAGAAACCAACACAAAGTCATCTAATATGTTAGAGAAAGGAAGAAACAAGTATAATGCTATGTTTTCCTTTTCAAAAAAAAAATCATGGCTGTCATATATACAGGGAACAACAGGTACATGTAAGGGTATAACAGAAAGACAAATAGAGATAAATATAAGAACAAATAAACAGACCTGTCTATTATGGAGCTGCCTATCGATGTATATCTGCCCTTCAGTAATGTATCCAGTAAGATCCGGAGTTGGATGTGTAATATCTGTTGAGCAAACAGTCGGAACATAAACTTGGCATTCTAGTTCGCAAGTTCAGAAAGGTAATGTTCATGCATAAAAAATACAATCAGATGAACATTCTAAGCAGTCCAACAGGTAGGCACCAGAAGGCACTGCAGCAGCTGATGGATCAATCCAGGCAGGAGTATAGAGAAATTTAGACACAATATGGACAAATCTTGTTCATGACTTACCATCATTAGGCATAGTTAGAATAGGAATTTGAGTAATTGAGCCTTTTCTTCCTTCAATACGCCCAGCGCGTTCATATATGGTTGCCAGATCAGTATACATGTACCCAGGATAACCACGCCTACCAGGCACCTCTTCTCGTGCTGCTGAGACCTGAACATAAATATTCCCTTGTAATTACAATTCAAAATCCCTCGCGACAAAAATACATCAAGTTTTTATACCATATGCTCTGAGAAATTATATAATTCAGTTCAAAGAGTAGGTACTACAACAGGTTTCTTCTAATTGGTGAAAAGTTTTATTTAAGAATTCAACCTTGCAGACAAATGAGTGTCAGGAAAAGGCAACACAAACATAATTTAAGAAAACTGCAGCAATACTGCAGATGAATTCAATACCTCACGAAGAGCATCTGCGTAAGAGCTCATATCTGTCAGAATGACAAGGACATGCTTCCCACATTCATATGCCAAATATTCTGCTGTTGTAAGAGCAATTCGAGGTGTGATGATACGTTCAATTGTAGGATCATTTGCCTGTAAATCAATAAAGAGAAGTACACGAGATGAGTAAACTTTAATACCAGCACCTCAAAGATTTAATTTGTTGTGGTTTACGAACAAACGGTCAATATGTAATAACAAATTTGGTACCAGATTCAGAAAAAGGGTGACCCGTTCCATAGAACCATTTTCTTCGAAGTCACATTTGAAAAATTGGGCTGTTTCCATGTTTACTCCCATAGCAGCAAACACAATGGCAAAGTTGTCTTCATCACCACCCTGAAAAGAAAAGAAAATAAAATGCAACAAAAAAGAGTGGCTGAATGAATAATAATCTCTTTCGAATAACAAAATAACAGAACGGAAGTTACTCAGTTCACAAAGTATGACAATAAGCCAAGGTTGAAAACCTACGGAAGTTATTCAATAGACTTTTCCACAATTTTCAGATATCCATGTGACCAGGTAGATCTTTCACACCAAAACAGTGAAACCAAGAAAGATATTAAAAGAATAGGATGTTGAAATCAAGAATCTAAGATCGATTCAATCATATATGTAAGTAATAGTCAATAACCATTAAAGGTCAAGCATTTTTTTTCTAGGGTAAAGGACAACCAATTATTTCAAAAGCAGGCAAACAATAACTTAGAACAGTTTCAGAAGTGAGACTCCAATAAATAAATTTAATTAAATTCACTACCTCCTTGTGCTTGCCAGAATTCTCCAGCCTTTTAACAAGACCAGCCTGACGACATATCTGAGCAGCAATTTCATTGTGAGGAAGCCCAGCAGCAGAAAAGAGAGGAATTTTTTGCCCTCGTGCAATTGAGTTCATCACATCAATGGTGGATATTCCTGTTTGAATCATCTCTTCTGGATAGGTTCTCTCACTGGGGTTGATAGAACTTCCTGAAATAGCATCGGACCTCACAAGTTATCACATAGTAAATAGAAAGCTTTCTCCCCAAATAGATGATTTAGTAGCACCCAAATTCTTCAAATGAACAGCTAAGCCAATAGTCATCAATCAATTTGCGTCCTCCAAAAGGTGCACACCCACACACAGCTCTTAAAATTTACACATAGAGAAAAATAACTCACCAGAAATATCCAAGTAAGCCTCAGGCAATATTGGGGGGCCATTATCAATAGGTTTTCCAGATCCATTAAAGATGCGTCCAAGCATATCAAGTGAGACAGGAGTTTTCAAGACCTGTAAAATAAAAGGTGCATTCATAAGTCTTAGTCACAAGGAAAGGGAGAAAGCAGGGAAAATATGCTTCCAGGAACATATGAAAACGGAATAAATGCTTATTTTGAATTCCTGACTGAATCTGCAACCCTTCTTTCAGTTGGCAATGTCATTACACTAAGAAAGTATAGTAACCCTAAAGATGATCCAGCAAAGTCTAAACTGAGCATAGATTTATTTAAAAGGAAGAGCGAAAGTTTGCATCACATAAGTTCTATAATATCAGTTTCCAAATCACCACGTTGAAATGAATGTTATGGCACTTTCTAGACCAAGGTCGGTTATTTCAAAGTTGACCAGGAGAAAAAATTATATCAAATACCAGAATCAGAAATAGAGATGGAAATAAGACAGTACCTCGCCGGTAAACTGCACAGTGGTATACTTGTTGTCTATTCCTGAGGTACCTTCAAAGACCTGAAGAGATACATGGTTTACTATAACAAGCCCGCAATGATAGTACAGAAAATTTTCAAGGCAAGACGATCCTAATTAATCATACTACTATTTTAATATGAATCAAACAAGTGATTGTCATTCTTCAGTCAAAAAGAACATAATCCATAGGAAAGAAGCAACCTGCACAACAGCCTTTTCACCATCGACTTCCAGGACTTGACCACGACGAGTGGTGCCATCTCCCAAACGAATGTTCACAATCTCCTGATACTTTGGGCCCTAATATAGTTTTCAAAAAGAAACCCTTACTGAGTACATGAGCATGATCAGAATGCTCGATGACTAATTTGATACTGCATAACCAGCAGTGTGTTGTGCAAAACTAAAACTGACATACCTTTACTTTCTCCAGGATAACGAGGGGTCCTGCCACACCAGAGACAGTCCTATACTCTGCAGAGCAAGAAACTGCTTAGTACAATATAGACAGAACAACATTTTACTTGCTACATAAAAGATGTTCTTTCAATATATGATGTAACTACAGCGGTCAGTACAAAATTCAATAAAACTAATGATAATGGGGCCAACAGCTAAAATCCTGACAAAGGAGCATGGTATATTAGTATCGTTGCTGCCCTGCTAGAATGTTCTCCGGTAATTGCAACTTTCAGATCACCTACTTTGATGCTACTTGTAGGCTTGCAGCATGGGAACTAATTCAAATGTCTGTTGAAATTACAAAATGTACCAGCATGTGAATATGTGATGCAAAGTATAGTGCTAAAAATCTCTGCTAGATTCCAAAATAAAATGCGCTACACACATTTGGAACTTCCAGGTTAAGAATGTGAAACACATCATACGAAGCAATTTTCCCTCTTCAGACTGTGAACACATTTAATGTAAGATGAGAATCCATATCCGCGGAACATCCAAGCTAACCAGCCAAACATCTGAACATTAGTATGTCATCTAGCACTTTTCACTAACATTCGGCTCTAGACTAATTCAACAAACCTATAGGTTGGCCATAGGATGAAATAACAACAAAAACAACAGACTACACTAGATGCAAAGCTGCAAACACAAAGACATGCTAAACAAGCCTGGTGGTGACTTCCTAGAGCAACCAACAAAGCGCACGCTTAATGAACAGCCCGCAAGAAAGCACACTGACCCATGCCAATCTCCAAGGTTCCCTCCTCCAGCTCGGCGCCATCCTTCGGCACGCCCATACTGCCGGCGCGACTTACAGCAGCAGCAGCAACCACCTGCGGTCAATGACGACACCAGGATCAAGGAAAAAAACGCAATGGAAAGGGCGAAGACTCAATTTCAGCACGGCGGATCACGCAAACCAAGCGGATCGATCGGAGCAGCGATCGCGGATTGGGAATTGGGTGCTCACGCGGCCACGGCGAAGGAAAGATCCGGCAGAACAACTCGAAAGCAATGCAACTCGCGGATTCCTTACCGCGGGGAGAAGAAGAGATCGATCCAACGCCGCCCGGTGGATGGGATCTCCCCTCCGCGGCAGCGCGAGAACGACGTGGGCGAGGCAGCGAGGGGAGGAAGAGAGGAAGGAGAGGACTCGCGGTGGGATACGTGGTGTCGTGGAACTGTGGAAGGACACGCCTGGATCTCGCGATGCGGGGGACGGATCTCGATTGGAGTCGATTCCAGGAAATTCGTTGTCGGGCTCGGGTCGGCGTGCGGTCCCTGGACATGGACACACGGGTGGAACCGTCTACTAATTCCCTCTAAAAAAATAAAATAAACTCTAGTTTCCCAATAGAAATATTTCATTTTTTTAAAAAAAGAAATCAATCAATTTACTTTAAAAACAAATTAGTTTTAAATTTGAATTGATCATGTAATATATTTTTATACTAATCTATTTGGAGATGTGAATGCAGTAACTTTTTGTGTAAATCTATTTGAAGTTAGAAATTGGAAAGAAGTCTATTATACTCTCCTCACCAATCCATTTTTCTACTTAATCCGCCAATAAGAGTTGGGCTCACTTTTCTCCCCCAAAGACTATTCATTTGCTCCAACTATCCTTAATTAGATCAGTTTTAATTTCAGATTTTTTTATTTATTTTTACCTTAATCCACCAACAAGATTTCGGATCACTTTTCTCCCCAAAGACTATTCATTTGCTCCAACTATCCTTAATTAGATCAGTTTTAATTTCAGACTTTTTTTATTTTTACCTTAATCCGCTAACAAGATTTGGGCTCACTTTTCTCCCCAGACTATTCATTTGTTCTAAATATCCTTAATTAGATCAGTTTTAATTTCAGATTTTTTTATATTTACCTTATGTTAGAAAAATATATTAGAAGTTAATTAAACCTAAGCCAGTGGGTAAGACCGTCCCACAGGTTTTCATTAAGAAACTTTTCTCCCCCGGCCCTTCCCGAGGATACACCCTCCTCAAACTATTCATTTGCTCCAACTATCCTTAATTAGATCAGTTTTAATTTCAGATGTTTTAACCTTACGTTAGAAAATACATTAGAAGTTAACTAAACCTAAGACGGTAGGGTAAGACCACCTCATGAGTTTTCATTAAGAAGAAGGAACCCCCGGTTTCACAGGCGAGAGAATTTTTTAAAAAAATATCTCCTGGTCGCGACTATACCTCAGCCTCTTTAACCAAGTAGACTAGAGGAGCTTTGTTCAAAAGACATTAGAAGTTTTTCATGATTACTTTTTATACAGTTTTGTTTATCTAAGTTTAATTACATATTTAATATTTCTAACCTACTAAAAGAATCCTAAAATATCATAGTAAGATTTTTAATATAAAACATCATTAGGGGAAGACTAGGCCAACGAAATAATTTGGAGGATTAAATCGAGTCTGTTTTTTTCTTAAGAAGCAAAATAATAAAGTGAATAGGTGAGGAGTGAAGATAAACTTTTTCCTTAGAAATTTCATTAAGTCTAAAGAAAAGCTCTAGGAAAACAATAAATTTTATATATAATCAAAGATACATCCATCTAAGATTATGTAAAAAACTTACGGTTTGTACAAGACTTAGTGGTAAGAGTGATGATTTGAAAATGATCTTGGAGATGCTCTCAGTAGCACCCAAGAGACAACAATACGAGCGTTGATCTTTTACTACAAGCTGATTAATAAAAGATGAAATAAAAGCTTAGAGCACAACATGTAGTGTGCTCGTATGCATACCAATTTGAATATGATCATTTTGATGATTGCTTACCATGGTTGCCTCGCGGTGAGACAGCCGTCCCGGTTAGACTTATGAGCTGGACAGCGATGTGGCACCAATATCGCTTTTCCACTCACTCAGAAAGCATTGTTTTTTTTTTTTGATTAAACGGTCCCAAGTCTTTTTTTTCTGTGCGTATTTGAGGCAGTAACGGCCCGGGTGGTGAGCACTGAAGGCATGTTTGGATGGAGACCTGGCGAAAATTACATGACTAGAACTGTTGTCCGAGTGTTGCCTGAGTATTATTTGGTTGGTGACTTGAGAATTTTGCTTGGTGCGATCTGCCTGTGTTGTTGCCTGGACTGCTGGACGCGAGGCTGACGAAATCGGTCGTCTGGCTCCTCCCGAGAGTTGCTTAGCAATAATCACGGTCCAAACCCAACCTCTCTCCTCTTCAATTACTTTAACAGGCAGCTCACAGGCAGGTGGAGAACCTAGGCAACTCGTCTGAGGTCTGCATCCAAACATCCTCTAACGGCCTAGACCTACCAGGCAGGCAGGTCGGTCTGGCAAAGCTCGTCTTGGGCCGCCCACCGTGGTTTGATGCATAGCCGTAGCAATAAGGAAAAGTTCGTATTACCTCCCTTAACTTCTATGAAGTCAGCTTTTCCTCCCAAAACTAGAAAATTGTATGTTTGTGCTTCTCGAACTATTCAAACCAATGAACTTACCTCCCTAGACGATTTTCAAAGCAGTTTTTCTCGTGTGGCGCCACGTCCAGTGGGACGCTACCCACCAGGGTTCAAATCCTAGTGCTCGCACCTTTTCCTGGATTTTCCAGGATTTACCGGCGTTATGCGTTAAGTGGTAAGCGACGTTCCCGTCGACGACGAGGCGCCAATGGCGACTTCGGGGATCTCCAGATCTGCCGGTGCTCAGTCCTTCGGAGGTGCTCATAGAGGTAGGGTTTGCGTACATGTATTCATAGGGGTGAGTGTGCGTGCGTGTTGTGAGTGTCTGCGTTGTACTGTGTGATTCTCAAAAAAAAATAGTTTACATGGCGCGCATGTCACCCATGAGAGAGGTAAATTGAAATTTTATGATAGTTCAGGGAGCTTCATTAGACTATAAAAAATATAGAAATAACTTTTATTCTTTTATTTACTGATTTTTTTTGGATTTCACTCCACCCGAGGTTGGGAACTACTAATTCGTCGGGTCTACAACAATTTTAGATGGGCTGTAACGAGCTAAGTTTCACTATTTTTGTTTGTAATCTTTCTTGTTATTGTATACACGTGTTATTCTTTCTATTTCTACCTGCTCAAGGTATTCATCATTCCAGTAGAATGACAACAGACTTGTGTATAGGGAACTAGATTAGCTTAGCTACCTATCTTATTTATTGTACAAATTCTGGGATTCGCAATTGAACATGGAAAATAGAAATATTTTTTCTTGGTTAAAAGAACAGACGATTCGATGGATTTCCGTATCAATTATGAAAACCCACGGGAAGCAACTGGACCAATTGTCCGCGATTGGACATGGAAAATAGATATACTTTTTTTGACTGAAGTCAGCAAAGTAATCCTCACCTATTTTTTATATATTCTTATAACAACCTCGTTTAATTCGCTTCTATAAGGAGTCGAACTTAGAGCTGATCTATCCACTAGGTTAGAGGCCCTTTCACAATAGAAATACTTTAAGGTGGTCTGATGCCTCAGGTGTGAAGTCGGAATATTTCTATATTATCTACAAAACACGAAAGGAAGAAAGGAATAAGTATGATATTTTTTACTCAAAACAAACTTTCTATGATTTTTATATTAGATATCATTTTATTGTTTGTAAATGTGCATTTTTTCAGAAAAAATATTTGGCTTTTCTAGGAAAAAAAATATTTCTATACTTTTTTACAAAGTCTAATGAAGCTCACTGAACTATCATGAAAGTTCAATTTACCTCCCTCATGGCTAACGTGACGCCATGTAAGCCAGCAGACACGGCGCCACATCAGCAAAACCGCTTAGACTATCTGTACTGGCATACGGGATAACTGTCGTTATGTCTGTCCCTTTGTCCTTTCGAGTAAAAGTCCCCCGCAGCGGGGGACTGGATGATGTACACGATCGCACGCGCGCGTCCCGTTCACACCAAAGCTGGCAGAGGTCGCAGACGTCCTGGAAGCTGAAGTTGGCGGGGCCCACGGATGGTCGATGGGTCCGCGCGGGTAGTGAAAGGGGGACAGAGAAGAGGAGCACCACCCTGCTCGAGCTCGATATGTGCCTCAACGGCGGAGCACTAGAGATGGAGAATGAGGAGGGACGGCGCGCTGGTGCTGAAGAAGGCGACCGGAGATCTGCCCCCCGAAGCTCGCTGGAGGGGCCACCGCCGCCTAGGATGGCCAGGCCCCACGCCGCTCCCCTAACCGCCGCCGCCACAATGAAGAGGAGGGAGGGGAGCTCGAGGAAGAGGACGAGGGGCGGCACAGGCTTGTAGCTCCCTCCTCTTCCTCGAGCTCGTCGTCGGAGTCAACGACCGCCTCGTCACTGGGATCTGCCTCGCGCTCGTCGTCGGAGTCAACCTCACCATGGAGCGCCCAGATCCGGCCACCGCGAGACCCCCGTGGCGCCAAGGGAGAGGCGGAGGAGCAAGAGGCCACTACGTGAAAACGTCAAATAGATCACGCAGCATTTGTAACGGGCCCTTAACACCCGTTACATGGACCCCATCTGTAACGGTTGTTGTTTGACGCCCGTTACCAAAGACGACTTGCAGTAACGGGCTTCTTAAACGTCCGTTATAGTTATTCTTTGTAACGGACGTTAAAACGCGACCGTTACGAAAGTTAAACGTATCCGTAACGGGCTCTTTAAGTCCGTTACCGATCACTGCCATATCGGTAACGTGCTTTTAAGTCCGTTACTGATGACAATTTGATGCTCGTTACTAGACTCGGAGCTCAATAATTGAAGTCCATTAGCACTGTCACTACTGTCAAATATTTGACTATGTCATCATAGCAAATATTGGATATCACACAAACATATAATCATGTCTCTTAAATAAGATGCAAAACCACAAGTACACATAGATAGTAGTCATAAGAGCATATTCTACATATTTAAGATGCATATATAGCTAGCATCACATGTTCACATACATATGACATGCATAATGTTCAAAACAAACAGATTCACATGATCACATTTGACATGCATCAGCAGGGGCACTAGTTAGATGGCTTCTTTTGTGCTACAGCCTCAAGTTCAGCTATCTTTGCCCCTAGTTTTACAAGTCTTTCCTGCAGCTCAGCATTCTTCTTTGCAGCTTCGGCAAGTTCAATATCCTTCATCTTCTGTGCACCTTTAAGCTTCTCCACCTCAGATTCTAGTATTTTCTGACCATTTGCTAGGAGACTTATGTCGTCCACAGCCTTGTCATCCATCCTTCTATCCACCTTGTCGAGTACGTTCCAGATGCAGTGAAGATCCTCCCGAGTAACAACACATTTCTACAACAAAGGCAAATTGATGCAAGTTTCATAAATAGATTGCCAAGTTTAATATCATGAAAGATGTAACTGGTCAAACAAGAAAGTTGTTTAGCTGTAACTGGGTTCAGAACTTACCTCAGCAAAGTGATCACTCCTTACTTCCAGATTTTTTATGTCATTCCGGGTGTAGTCAAGAGCTTCGTTGATCCTGTGGATTTCTTTCCAGATCACGTCAAGGTCCTCTCGAGTTACAGCAACTCCCTAAAACAAAGACACTAGATGTTCAGTTAATAAAAGTTGATGTAGCATGGAGATTTAGAAATTGAAGTAGTATATAGAATAAGTTCAACAATTTTGTGAGCAGAATATTATGAGTACCATGCATTAAATTTCAAGCATAACAAAATTTCTACTCGAAAGGTTAATAATTTTCCTCCTGAGTAACAACACATTTCTAAAACAAAGGCAAATTGAAGAAAGCTTCACAATTAGATTGCCATGTTTAATATCATAAAGTTGTAACTGGTCAAACAAGAAAGTTGTTTTGCTGTAACTAGGTTCAGAACTTGCCTGCTTCTCTTTACCAATGTCATCCTTCATTCTTTCCATCCTGTTTAGGAATGTGCAGATGTAGTCTAAGGTTTTCTTGAGCTTGTCGATTTCTGTCCAGATCCTGACAATGTCATGTGCTGGTACAACAACTTCCTAAAACAATGGAAAATTGATGCATTGGAACCATTGATTAGTGAAGGCACTGGATGTTCAGTTAATAAAAGTCGCTGAGCATGAAGATTCAGAAATTGAAGCAGTATACAGAATGAGTTCAACATTTTTGTGAGCAGCATATGATGAGTACCAGGAATTCAATTTCAAGTATAAATCTAACTTCAAGCATACCAAACTCGAGGAAGGCTCGGCCTCTGCCTGCCGGGCGTCGCCAGAGTGCACCCCCTTGGCGCTTACACGCGTGTACGGCCTCCTCCCCCTGGCCGACGAAGAACCGACCTCTTCGCTGCGGAACCTCACTCTCTTGGCGGGGGCGGCGGGCGGGGCCTTCTCCTCCTCGCTGCAAAATCTCCCTCTTGAGTCGTGGCGGGGGAACGACTGCTTTCCGCCGGCCATCTCCGCGACAGAGACGAGGAAGGAGAAGGGGATCAGAGAGAAGGCGACGGAGACGAGGAAGGCAAAAGGTTTGAGAAGGAAGGCAGAATGACAGATCGAGTGGCAGGGGAGAGTGGCTTTTGGTCAAACATTGGGAACAAAGGATACGTGGATAAATCAAACCTCGTCTGCAATGCACGGGGGCGGCGCTTGGGGCCGGCTCCTCCTCGTCGGTTTGGAGGGGCAAATGCGACGTGGAATAACCATCCCGCGTTGTCTCCTTTGTATCTGTCTTGATTGACAGGTAGCCCGATCTCTCAGGGCTCCCATTTCGACATACAGGCATAATCAACAAAAAATCTTTTGAGACAAAACAGACATAATATAGATAAAGATAACTTGTCCACATATATAGATAAAGATTACTTGTACACAAAGATCCACACAGATATACATAATTATTACAAACAGTTAATAACTTGTCCATCTAGCTAGGCCTTAACTTGCCCGTCACATTTTTACAATGGTCATGCTATTTGACCATGCACATCAACAAAAGCATGCCCCCTTCAACATCAACAAAAGCATGGTATCTTCAACTAAGGTTTGCTTTTTTGCAGCCTCTTCAAATGCAACCAAGGTATCTTGAAACACATCGAGCGCATCTTCCATGGGCTGCAGATTTTATTCAGCCACAAACTTGTACCGCCTCATGAATGCAGCCTTTGTGAGGAGGATGTGCATTTCTTCCTTAATATTATCAACCCCAGGTTTCACATATTCCCAGACAGTGTCATGCCATTTTGATTCCTATGGAATGAAAAACATAGGAAAGTTGCTACATTGATCATTTGGATGAACCATAGGAATGAGAAGATTGAGATAGACAAAGGAACAAGCTAGCCATTTCATAGGAACAAGTTGCTACATCGATCATGTTAGAAATCCTACAAAATCTCTATGGAACAAGTAGATCAAGCTCAAGCTCAAGCTCAAGCTGCTCCATTTATAGAACAAGTAAAATGCACTGTGATTCAGAGAAACTTGCCTCGCCGTCGTCGTGGTAGTTGCCAGCGTCGGATATGAGGTCCTCTACACCTTCGCCGCTCCCTCGACCCCTCGCCATCGTTGCAAAACATTTGCCGTCACAGACGTGAGGCAGGCGCCTTGCCCTCTTCGTTGCCCCCTCGCCGGCACGCTCCTTCCTGCCGTTGCTTGGCCCCTCGTCGGAACCCGAGAGGATCTAGTCGATGACGCTCATCTCCGGCTTTGGGTTCGCTGCACCGCCGCTTGACCCCTCTCCGACGGTCATCGTCGGAGCCGTCTTCGCCGCAATCTCGACGGCGCGCGCGCGGATCCAGTTGCGGCACCGCATCGCATTTGGCTTCTCCTCGATACACGGTGCGCGGGGTCATCCGCTGCTTGGCCCCTCGCCGGTGCTCATCGTCGTGTCCCCGCCTCCGCTCACCTCGCCGGCACCGCCTCCTCTCACCTCCGCTAATCCCTAGTGAGAAATTAGGAAAGCGTCGTGTGTGCTGCGCTTATCCATTCGGGATCTTATATTCATTTTCCAAAATGGAGAGTCATTGCCGACACAGGTTCGAGAACCCACGTCACATTAGTTGCCACGTGGGGGCGGGCAGGCAACGGTTATCTTTTTTATATAGGCTGCTGACGTTGACACGTGGGCCCGACACTATTTTTTTGAAATGAAACTTGCTTCCCTCAAATATTAGAGCCCATAAAACAGCACCTATAAATTCATTAAAAATACGAACAATTTGTAGTTGGTCATTAAGTATTTGAATAAAATATCAGCAGGCACACTTGTGTAACCAAAATTATCAAAATTCGAATTTTTATCTCATGTTTGGGATATAATAATTCTAATAACGTATTAGGTTTGTCTAAAAATTCTACAAATTCAGTTGGCAACATAATTTAGGTCCCTAAACTTGTCATAAAAATTTCAAGTAGTTTCTAAAAAGAAAGATCATACTTGTGTACAAATGTGTACATCTCTCACATAGTTTCCTAGAATGTTACTTCAACACTGAAGTTTTCCACACTTTACAACATGTTCGAACTCATATAGATTTGAAAATTTAACACAACCTTGTGTCCACCTTAACAATACGAAATACAAAGTTTCATTAGTAATGGTTGTGTAAAACAAATATTATTTCTATGTTCTACTTATAAAGTACAAGATAAGGCATAAAAACATTACTAACGAAAAGGAAATATACACTAAACAATGAAATTAATGAAAAGATGGTGATTTTAGAAAAAATAAGAAAAAACAATCATCAAATTTGGATTACGTATGACCGAGAAATACGTGACAGAAAATTTGGTTCCAAATTAAAAGGAGAAAGGAGAACTGTTTCCTTTGTGGTCGGTTTCTAGCGAATAGAGGTATTAATAAATTAAAATAAGCAATATGAACAGTCTTTGTATTGGAACTTGAAAAGAGGTATTAAAATAAGGTATACGAACAGTCTTTGCGGGACGGAGAAAAAAGTCTTTTGTCAAATGCGACGCTGGTTAGTGGACATACGTCGGCGCAGCATACCGCGTTCCGAGGCGTAGTGGCGTGTCGCAGTGGGAAGACTGACCGCCTGACGGTTCCCCGTCTTGTCATATAAATGCCCGGCCAGCCAAGAGCTTTCTTCCATAAGCTTCAAGCGCACCACCAAGAAAACCCCAGCACCACCGTCGTCTCCGGTCACCAAGAGCTTCTTCTTCCTCAAGCGCGCACATGGCATCGTCGTCGAGCGAGCCATCGAGGAAGCGGGGAAGGGAGGAGGACGACAACGACGAAAGCCGCCGTCGTCGTCTCATCCAGGAGGCGCCGGCGCCGCCGGCCGAGGAGGCACCGGCACCGCCGCCCGTGCAGCCCTCCTCTCTGAGTTCACAACTAGTTTTGGACAACATTTGGTCTGTCCAACTCTTGGCCGAAGCTTCAGGAAGCTTCAACAGGTGTGCGTTAAGCTCGACGTGCCACGACCCAGCGATCCGCTGCAGAGGTCCGTGAAGGATTTCGCCTTCAAGATCCGTTGGTTGGCTCGTGACCTTGAGAGAGTCGTGGTCTTGGGCGACGGCGACAGTGACGACGGCGGTGACAGCGACGACGGCGACGGTGGTGACGAACGCGGCCTCGGCGGCTCCAACTCCGACTGTGGGGCTCCACCGGCGGCGGCGACAAGTCTTCATACCTTAGCTTAATTAATTTGTTCCTCCTCTGTGTGTTCGTCCTCCTCTGTTTGTTCGTGGAACTCTGCTTGTTCCTCCTATGTGTTTGTTGAACTTGTGATGAACTACATCTAAGTGGCAGGGGAGAGGGGCTTTTGGTCAAACATTGGGAACTCTGCTTGTTTGTCATGAACATGTTCCTCTGTTAATATATGTTCCTCCTATGTGTTTGTTGAACTTGTGATGAACTACATCTAACAATGGCAGAGTGGCAGGGCAGAGTGGCAGTAGGGCAACAATGAATTGCAATGTTTGTTACTACTCTATTTGTTAGTGAAAAGATTCTGAGTTTCAAAATGCTGGTGCAGGCTAGTTAATTTCACACTGAAATGTCAACACAGATGAATTGATGAAATTTGTGATATGTGACACATTAAGATTCGTGACCCAATTGTCATTCCATTCTATTTTCTTCATTCATACATTTAAGTTTGTCATCTGTGACAAATTTTTCATTCCTCATTCACACAGATGAAACAAATTAAAGCACCACTTTTTACATCCCCATTACTTCTTTGCAGCATAAGTCCCCTGTAAACATCCAAATACTACACAAACAGCACCCACAATAATCAAGTTCATCTTCCAGATCACATTGTCCATCTTCTCCTCCAGTGCTTTCTTCCTCTGCTTGTCGTCCGGTGCTTTCCTTTGATTGTCGCTCCCAAGTTGACAATCCACTAAATCCCAGAGCGGGGAAGAAGAAGCAGGGAGCTCAGAGGTCAGAGCGTCGTGTGTGCTGCGCTTATCCCATTCGGGATGTTATATTCATTTCCAAAATCGAGAGTCATTTCCGACGCGGGTTCGAGACCCCGCGTATCATTTGTTGTCAGGTGGGTTCGACCGGCCAGGCAACGTTATCTTTTTATATAGGCTGCTGACACTGACACGTGGGCCCGACAGTAATTTTTTGAAATGAAACTTGCTTCCCTCAAATATTAGAGCCCATTAAACAGTACCTAAAAATTCATTAAAAATATGAACAATTCGTAGTTGATCATCTAGTATTCGAATAAAATATCAGCAGGCACACTTGTGTAACCAAAATTATCAAAATTCAATTTTTTATCTCATGGTTGGGATATAATAATTGTAATAACGTCTTAGGTTGGTCTAAAAATTCTACAAATTGACTTGGCAACATAATTTGAGTCCATAAACTCGTCATAAAAATTTCAAATGGTTTCTCAAAAGGAAGATCATACTTGTGTACAAATGTGTACATCTCTCACATAGTTTCCTAGAATGTTATACTTCAACACTGAAGTTTTCCATACTTCACAACATGTTCGAACTCATATACATTTGAAATTTTAACACAACCTTGTGTTCACCTTAACATTACGAAATGCAACGTTTCATTAGTAATGGTTGTGTAAAACATATATTATTTCTATGTTACTTGTAAGAAACGAGATAAAGGCGTATAAACAACATCCAGAAAATGGAGTTATATACGAAACAATGTCATAAATGAATAGAGGTTTATTTTAGAAAAAATCAGAAACAAATATCATCAAATTTGGATTACGAATGATGGAGAAATACGTGATTCAAATCTTTGATTGCAGATTAAAAGGGGAAAATGATGCGAACCGTTCTTCATTCGAATAGAACTAGCCCCGACCTGACGCGTTTTCCTAATAATATTGGGCCTTTCAGTATTAAGGCCCACACACGCCCACTCGCGCTAGGGTTAGTAGGGAAAAACGCCTCCCTCACGCAGTCGCTTCCTCACCCTCCCCTCGCGCCGTCGTCTTTCTCCCCCTCGCGCTGTCACCGCTTCCTCCCCCTCGCCCCCTCCGCCGCCGCTTCCTCACCCTCGCCTTCCTCCCCTCACCCCCCTCCCCCCCGCGACGTGACGCACGCTACACACCTTCGCTGAGACGCGCGCCACACCACCCGTCACCTTCCAGCGACGACGACTAGGAGGAGGAGGAGGGATCCAGCGCACGAGGTCGACGCGAGGACGTGGCGACTAGAGATCCCTCTGCTCCGACAGTGACAAGGTGAACTGCATGCTAGAAATCCCTCCTACATCATTAAGATACATTCTTGACTATGCTCAGTTAGGGTTTCGAGTTTCAAAATGTATACTTAGCATTTTCCTTTCAACTCACTCTTATATTTGGTTTTGCTATTGTTCCATATGTACATTTGGACATTCTCTCCAAGTTGAATAAGTACCTCATCAGCAACAGAGGCAGCGAGCATCTTCCTCTTTAAAATGGTAAGATCGTATTGCCTGAACTAATTTTTTGGTTTCTAAATATTGCATTTATGTTAATGGTTTACCATAGAACCAATGAGATTATTGTGGGCTAAACTAGTTACTGTAATTATTTTCTCATTTATATGGTCTTGTACACAATTCTGTGGGTGTTGATTAGATAAATGCTTAGCTGTTATGCATGATTAACTAAAAATGTGCTCTACTTGTCTCCTGTTGTAGCATGTCTCCTGGGAGAGGTAGCAGTATGGTCTACTTTTTGTGCTATTCTTGGACACTGAGCTGACCTTTCTCATAATCCCTTGACAATTAATTCACAGGATAACTCTGTCGAGGACTGCCGACATGAGCAATTTGAAGAAGATGCATATAATGAAGAAGATGGATATGCCACTGCTAGTGAAGAACAAGAGCAGGTGGGTGGGGCTACGGGCCGAGCCAGAGTGCCAAGGACAGCGACAAAGTGGCCAAGAGACAAAATGGTAGTCACTGAGGTTGAGAGAGGGGGGATGCCAGTACCATTGACACAAAAGCGCAGGTTCAGGGCGCTTGCAGGGCTCATCGCTAGACAAAAGATACCTTTGGATTTGCCAGAAATAAAAAAACTAAGTGATGAACAAAAGTGGTACTTATTTGAAACCTATATGTAGAAACACTTGGAGTTCCAGGAAGACATGAAAGAGCAGGCATTCAAGCTTTTGTGGAAGATTGCAGCCAAGGCATGGAGACAATTCATATTTCAACTTAGGCGAGATTTTATCAGAAAAGGACTCGAGCCATTTGGAAAGCACGACTTTATCAAGCCGGAAGAGTGGACAGAGTTTGTGAAATAGCAGGAAACCGAGGAAGCCTCATCTCTTAGTTGCAAGCTCAAGTCACTTCGAAGCCTGAACACAAACGAGCACAGCATGGGTCCAGCTGGTTATTGTGGAAAACTACCACTGTGGGAGGAAGAGGACAGGAAATTAGCTGCGGCTGGGATCGCCAACCCATATGATGACATCACTGATGACCGTTCTAGGAATTAGATGCGAGCAAGGAGTAAGCTAGTGGTGACAGATGGTGTTGCCAAGATAGTGATCAACAAAGTAGCAAATGAAAGTGTGGCTGCAGACATCATGGAAAAGAATGCACATGCAGAATCTTCAGGAATGACTTCATGGCTGAGGGAGAATGATGTGCTAAGTCAGTGCTTGGGCCGCCCCGAACAACCAGGTCACGTGCGTGGTGTCTCCAGCTACCAGGGTTGGAAGTTTGCATGGCCTCAGCATGCTTCCATGTACAGGAAGAGGAAGAGGGCCAGTACTGACTCATCAGTTGATAAGCAACAGATGAAGTAAGAAATCAAGCAAGAACTCAAGACTGAGATGGAGAAGGATATGCTTGACATGATGGCATGAGGGTACCAGGTGGTGTTTGCACCAGTGTCCAATCGCACAAGCCCTTCACCCGTCGGACTGCAGAGCAGTTGTGCATCCGCAGATAATGTAGGTTTGATCAACGACACTACAGAGTTGTCGACAGAGGTACTGCACATTGCTTCCCCGACACAGGAAGACCTTATAGGCACGTTGACTGAACCCACAGACTGTGGCCTACGGATCATATTTCACGGTGTTGAATGTGAAGCTGCAATTGGTGTGGTTCAACCAGAGTGGACTACGCTACACACAGTCTTGATTCATGAAGACTGTGTTGTGGTCGAAGTGCTGCATGTATATTCTGTCTTTAGGGATCACGTGCTGGAACACCCTCCTAATGACGAGGTGATGACACTTGGACAAGCTCTACACCAGAGGATACAGTGGAAGAGGTGTCACATTCACATCAAGGGAGCACCAATTGCAAAATCTTGCTCGCACACTATGGTACAGTTTCCTTCTGGTTCACAGAGTACATGACAAAACCCAAACCCAGAAACACAAATTACAGAACAAAATTCCCCACTTGGTAACCCACCTCCTTCTCCTCATCCACACCCAGAAATGGAAATTACAGAATAGATTCATTCCCAACCTGGTAACCCACCTCCTCCTCCTCCAGACCCAGAAACGCAAATTACATCCCCACCTTCTCATGAAAGAACAAAACCTCCATCCCCAAAAGAAAGTGCTCAAAACAATGATGCCAAAGCAGGAGCCCAGAGTCATGTGTTGACTGATGCCGAGAAATCTGTCGATGACAGTTCGAAGAAAGCTGCAGGTACATATGGGCCCAATATCTCTGCAATAGTTGCTGGTCAGACACCACCTGAGAAACCTTCTTCAGCCATCTCAAAGCAGCAGGAAAAGAAACTCGCTGAAAATAAAAGGTCTACCAGAAAGCTATCTGAGAAACATTCTTCAGCCATCTCAAAGCAGCAGCAGCAGAAAATTGCTGAAAATAAAAGGTCTCAGAAGTCTACCACAAAGCCTTCTTCAGCCATCTCAAAGCAGGAGGAAAAGAAGCCTGCCAGAAAGCCATCTGAGAGAAACGCTAAGAAGAAGGCAGCCAATGTTGCTATGACTCATATTAACCCAAACTACACATTTGGAGATGCAATGCTCAGTGCTGATGAACTCAACCATTCGGATACTGCTCCTCCTTCTGTCACTAATCTCCACAATTTCTACTTGGGACGTTGTAAGGACAATGATGAGTCTCTGATTCAGGGCATAATATGGCCCAAGCACGGCTGGTGGCCTGTGAGAGAAGATGAAAAATACGAGCTGTTGTCTGTGATCATCAACGACTTGTACGATCTCTTCAACTTGGATGCTTTGGATATGGGACTTCTCCGCTGTTTCATCCTGTAAGTTGTTTGAAAATTTAATCTGCTTCTCACTAATCATTTTCTATCTAAATGTGCTTTCTGTCTCACTTCATCTTTACTATGTATTTTGCCTCCTTACGCTTTGTTTTTTCTTAATATTAGGAATATGGCTGTAGAAGTACGGTAGAAGAAGGAACCCGTTGCCTTCCTTGATCCTGAATGCTTTAGCAAGTCAAATATAGAAAATAACAGGGATTTTTTTGTGTCCTATACGAAGCGTGCCTACCAGTCATATGCTAAAAAGAGAGTCATCATTTCCTGCTATAACACTAGGGAGCACTGGATTGCTGTAGCGATCTTTCCAAAGCAGAAGATGGTCTTGTATCTTGATTCATATTGGACGCTAGACACTGATTTCTCCGAGTTGGTACTTGCCATTGATGAGTAAATTCTTTTTCTTTCTTAACCTACAAACTTCCTCAACAAACTCTGTGGAGTTTATTAATGGTGCCCTAACCATTGTTGCATGTTTTGTTGTAGTGCTTGGAATAGTTACTGTGATGACAAGAAGTTGCCCCGCTGCGCCTTGAACCATGAGAAGGCCTTTGATGTACGTATTACTTAGTTTTTCCTGCCTGTGGAAGCTAGTACTAAAGCTTGAATTTATTTTTTCTCACCACTGTTTGTCTATGTATATTTATCGCAGTACCACCAACAACCTTACAAATCCAGAGTCTGCGGCTTCTATTGTGCCTATCACATGCTTACAGTGAAAAATAAATTCAAGGACCCTGAGGTACTTTCTTGGGATCTACAATTGTAACACCTGCAACTGAGCACAGTTCTTGCTTATTAGCACTGCACATGTTTGGTAACCACCTGTGTGCTGACTGTTGACATTGTTATATTCAGGCATTTCACATACCTATTTGTCAGCTGCACCAAGAGACGCTGCTCCACATTAGGGAAAGAACTGCCTCATTCCTCATGGACCAGGTGATCACACCCTCAGGAAAATTTCACATTAATGATGCTATTCTGGCTCGCATTGTATTTGATACCAATCCTCATGGCCAGTGATGATATTGTTGTGAACCTTACTTAGCCTGTTAGAAGAGGATACTGAATGCCTGAATTTTGACAGATTATGCATGTGAATCTTGTGGATTTCTATTCAGTTTGTGAAGTTTTGTGAATGTGGATGCCGGACCTAATTTTTGTGAAAGTAGACAACACGTCTCCTTCAGTCGAGACAGAGGAGACGCAAGTTCACAGTACTCGTCTCCTTTGGTCGATTAGAGGAGACGCATGTACACAGTAGGCGTCTCCTTTGGTCCAGACAGAGGAGACGCACGTACACAGTACGCGTCTCCTTTGGTGGAGACAGAGGGAGACACGTACTGACAAGATGCGTCTCCTTTGGTCGAGACAGAGAGAGAGACGCGGGTTCATAGCAGGCGTCTCCTTTCGTCGAGACATAGGAGACGCGCACTGACAAGACGCGTCTCCTTTCGTCCAGACGGAGGAGATGCGCACTTACACGACGCGTCTCCTTTCGTCAAGACAGAGGAGACGTGTCATTTTCCGCGTCTTCGATATTGAGTTCATGTAACGGGCTCGGTTTCTGCGGCCGTTACCAAAGGTCCATGTGGGCCCAGAGAAACAGACGTTTCAGGTGAATGGTAACTAGTTTTGGTAACGGTCTTTGTTAGACACCTATTACTAATACGTGTTATGAGTAACGGGCTCAGTGTTTGCACCCGTTACCAAAGGCTCTGGTGGGCCCGGAGAAACAGCCATTTCAGGTGATCGGTAAGTAGTTGTGGTAACGGTCTTTGTTCGACGCCCGTTACAATTACGTGTCATCAGTAACGGGCATCGGCCCGTTATCTTTGTTGGCTTATTTGTAACGCTTGATCAGTAACGGGCGTTTTGCCTGTTACCAGTGGCCATCCGCGCCCGTTACCAATGTCTGTTTCTCACGTAGTGGGCGCACCCCGCCGGCCGCCACGAGCACCGTCAAGGTTGTCGTCCTCCGTCGCGAGCAACGGAGAGGGCGGGCCCACCGCAGTTCGACCTCGGTGCAACAACTCCTTGGTGTAGCTGCTCCCCGGCTGGCCTCCGCATTCGCCGCTGATGAGCTCCCCTGCCTTGCCGTCGACCCGTAGAGGATGGGCCCGCTGCCGCGGCCGGATCTAGTCGCACCTCCTCCACCGCGGAGGAGCCCAACACAGAGGAGGAGAGCCGGTCGAACCCCCAACCATGGCTGCCGCGATGATGGACGGGAGGACGAGGGCACCGCGACGATGGACGGACGGACGACGGAGGAGCCCTGCTTCTCCCGCCAGAGCAACGCCGCACTCATCACATCCAAGGCTGCCGTGACTGGATCTGGGAGCGGCCAGCGGAGGGAGGGGCGGTGCCGGCGAGCATAGAGGAGGGAGAGAGGGAAGACTGAAGAGTGAGGCAAGGGAGAGGGAGCTCTGGCTCGCTGGAGAGGGAGGGCGGCAGCATGCTCCAGGATCAGGAACTCAGGGTGGGAGAGAGAGAGATGGGGGAATGGGTGGGAGGGGGCCGTGGGAGGGTAAAAGGAGAGAGAATGACGAGTGGGTCCCGTGTGTGTAGTTGGGATAGAGGAGAGATATAAAGAATGACGAGTGCGGGGAAGTAAGGGTAAAGGAGAGAATCTCGATGACCAGGCAGGAATATTCTATTTTAAAGGAGGATATGAAGTATGACGAGTGCGGATAGTCTTAGGGAAGTAAATCTACATGTTTCAATAGTTCGAGAAGCACAAATATCCGATTTTCTAGTTTAGGGAGGAAAATGTGACTTTTACAGAAGTTGCGGGAGGTAATATGAACTTTTTCAGTAGTAACGCAGGATCGAGTGTCCAGGACTAGTTTTGTTGTAAACAGATCGTAGTGCGTACTGCAATGTATTTTTTTTCAAACCCACGTAAAATATTTAATTGTGTGGAGAAGAGAGTAAGGTAAGAAACTACAAAGTAAAAAAGACAACATGTTATATGAGATGTATTTAAGTTGTCTTAAAATTACATGTCAATGCAGCAGACGTCTATAAGATGGCGGAAAAAGTCTACTTTACTCCTCTCACCTATTCACTTTGTCCATCCTACACCCTAACCAAAATTGTGGCTCATTACTCCCTCAACCTATTAATACTAGCTCAATTTAACCCCTAAGCAGATTTGTCTACCGGTTTTGCTTATGTGGCGCGGTTTTGACTGCCATGTAATCTAGTCTCACTTGGAATCCTTCATGCAACAACCGAGCCGAGCCGTCTACTGTCGAGCTGAGCCGAGCCGTCAACCATCCAAGCTGAGCCGAGCCTCCTGCTTCCACCAAAACTGCATCGCTCCCTTTCTTCTCAGCGTGGCTCAAGTTCGTTGTTCCTAGGATGGTTCGCCGCTTGTCCCTGCGCTCTCCGCCGCCGGAAGAACTAGTCGAGCAGAACAATGCCGGTGGATCCGGAGACCACGAACGGGCTGAGGTGAGTACTCCAAACCCTATAGTACTGATTTGTTCACAAAATTGAATTGCGATCTGCTAGGTCTGTGCATGGGTGGGAGTAGGGGACTTATCCATAAGATAGATTGAATGGAGTGCTAGGGCTCGAATCGCACAGGAAAGTGCTAGGGCTCCAATCGCATGGGGTGCAGGGATTTTGCTGTTGATGGACTGCCTTTTTCCTATGTAAAATAGAATCGCTAGGGAATAATTTTTTTCCCTATGTATACAGAGTAACATGAAGTATCTAGTGACCATCAATCTTTCTGGTACATATCACGTCATACTAGTTAAATATGCCTTGGTAAAGTAGATTACTGAATAGATAATGCCATCGATCATTTACTATATTTTTGTTTGTTCAGGTTACTTTCAGATTTCAATTTACGTTTTGGTTTGACCCGGGTAGTTTTAGATGATGCTTTGTATTTTTTTCAGGTTCGATGGATAATATGGTTTTCTTGCCAGTGAAGTTTCATTTGGGGGGAGAGTTTGTGAAACACGAACAGACCATTGACTTTGTTGGTGGAGATGAAGCTTGGTCATATATTGAGAGGGAAAAAGTTTCAGTGTGTGAGATTGTTGCCAATTTGAAAAGGCACATGATTATCACGGAAAAAGATTCAGTATTTTTGCATTGGTTGTCCCCTGTGAAGGATCTTATCAATGGTTTGAGGCCTATCAATGATGACAAAGAGTGCTCCTACATGTTGCAGTGCATAACAAAGGATGATGTTGCAAATGTGTATGCAGTGGTTGTCCATGAGAACTCAGAAGAGGAGAATGCGAGTGATTCAGAGTATGAACTAGAAGAAGAGGAAGAGTCTGGTTTCGAAGAAGATGATCATGACATTTCTATTGCCAACCATTCAAAAGATTTTGAGAGGTACAACAGTGATACTTATTGGGAGGGTGAAGATTCAGAAAACTCAGAAGAAGATGAGGAGTCAAGGCAATATAGACAAAATGCCAAGATGTTGAAGAAGGGGGTCAAAGGAAGGGAGGACATATCTGAAGCTTTAATGCAAACTTGACAACAAGTACCACATCTATATGTTGAGGAAGATTTAGATGCAGGTAATGAAACACCATATTTTGATTCAAGTGAAGAAGCTTCTTATGATGATGAAGAGGGTCCTGAGATAAGTGGTTGCAGAAAAAAGAGCAGGTACCCTAGGTTTGATGACACTGCTCCATTACCTGTTTTCTTAGTTGGCATGACGTTTAGGGGAAGGGAAGAGTTTAAACAAGGTGTGGTTAACTATGGGCTTGCAATGAAGAGACATATTGCCTTTCCTAAAGATGAGAAGAGGAGGATCAGAGCCAAATGTTCTTAGGCTGGTTGCCCCTGGATGATATATGGTTCATATAGCTCAAAGTGTAATTGGTTTCAAGTCCAGACATACATTCATCAACATAGATGTCCTCAAAGGAGAGACAACAAGCTTGTGACTGCTAGGAAAATTGCTGACAAGTACGAATCCTTGATAAAGGCAAACCCTTCTTGGAAGCTACAGGACCTTAAGGAAACAGTCTTACTTGACATGGGAGCAGATGTTACATTATTTTAGATCAAAAGAGCAAAATATACTGTGATGAAGAGGATTTATGATGCCGCCAAAGAAGAGTACCCCAAGCTATTTGATTACCAATTGGAGATGTTAAGAAGTAATCCAGGTAGCACCGTGGCAATTTCTTTGGACCCTGACATCATCATAAAGCATGTGTTCCAGAGGATTTATGTTTGTTTTGATGCATGCAAAAGGGGGTTCTTAGCTGGATGCAGACAAGTGATAGGCCTTGACGGGTGTTTCTTTAAAGGAGCTTGTAATGGAGAGCTACTTTGTGCACTGGGTAGGGATGCCAACAATCAAATGTATCCTATTGCATGGGCTGTGGTGGAGAAAGAAACCTCTAAATCTTGGTACTGATTCCTAGGACTTCTGCAAAAGGATTTGAACATTGCTGCAAATGGAAAAGACTGGGTGGTGATACCCGATCAACAAAAGGGTCTTCTAAATGCAATTAGTGAGCTGCTGTCACATGCTGAGCATAGGATGTGCACAAGGCATATTTATGCTAATTGGAAGAAGAAGTATAGGGATCAGAAGTTTCAGAAGCCATTTTGGAGTTGTGCCAAGGCTTCCAATAAAGAGATGTTCAATTACTGTAAGGCACTCCTAGCTCAAAAGACACCTGAAGGTGCTAAAGCCATGATGAGAACCGAACCAATCCATTGGAGCAGAGCCTGGTTTAGAATTGGCAGCAATTGTGACAGTGTGGACAACAACATGTGTGAGAGTTTCAACAATTGGATTGTTCCTATCAGAGCTCATCCAATAATCACTATGCATGAAGGATTAAGGTGCAAGACCCTTGTCAGGATACAGGAAAACAAATTGAAGTCAGAGAAATGGACTAGAAGGATTTGCCCCAACATAGTGAAGAAATTAAACAAATATATTGAATATTCTGGTAAGTCCTTGTCAATATGGAACGGAAAGGATGGGTTTGAGGTAAAGCATGGAAAGAACGGGTACAAAGTAGATGTGGAGCAGATGACATGCTCATGCAGGTTATGGCAGCTTGCTAGCATCCCTTGTTGCCATGCAATTTCTGCACTTCATCTTATGTCAAAGAATCCAGAAGACTACATTGCAGATTGTTACACCATTCAGACCTACAACAATATATATCAGCATTGTATGTTGCCAATGGAGGGTATGTCAAGCTGGCCGATATCAGATCATCCAAGGCCACATCCTCCAGGTTATGTGAGAATGCCAGGAAGGCCAAAAAAGGAGAGAAGAAGGGATCCATCTGAACCTAAGAAAGGAGCCAAGTTATCAAAGGTTGGCATTAAAATGAAATGTAGGCTTTGCAGAAGTGAAAAGCATAATGCAAGAAAATGTCCAAAAAACCCAGATAAAGGAAAGAAGAAGAATTTCATGAAGAAAAGAATGCAGGATGAAATTGCATCTCAAGCTGTCGAAAGTTCAAATTCAGCGGTGTGCATCAATGCCAATGTATTTTTGCTCTATTTTTGTTCTATTTTTGTTCATTGTCTTGTTTCTCTATTGATTTTCATTGGTTTTCTATGCCAGGTTCCAAAGAGAAGAAAGAATGCAACAAAAAAAATGGGTGGCTGCAAGTGAAAATAGTCTGAGAGCAACTACAATATTTCAGGTATGGTGACAGTAATGTTATCGTTTCGAATTACTAAGCATGGACAACATATTTAATATTTCTCCTTCTATTTCTGTCCTTAGACTGGAGCACATTCACAGGAAGGTGTCAACTAGAACAGATAGGATTTTGGGTCTTCTCAAAGAAGCAGCAATTTTGGATTATTAGTCTTCAAGAACTCTAAATTGTTCCACGTTCGTATGTGCAAAATGTTCAGGTCAAGCAATAATACCAAGAAAACGCTAGCCGAGATTTTTTTTTCCAGACAATGTTCATCCTAGAACCATCTGTTTGTTTTTTCGACAATAATAAGATGCTACATAATGTACTCGATGGTGTGCTGCTGGGTGTCAGTTCTGTTCTTGCAATTTGAAAAGCTTCATCTTGTATCATTTTTTGTGAGATTGACAATGGTCCATGTATCATCATGCGAAGTTGCTCACATTTAGCAATGGTGTGAGTGCAGTCAGCAACTCTGCATTGCCCTGAAGCTGCAAGACTCACCTAGCTGCAAGCATTTGACTGACTAGAGCAAGAATTAATCTTACATGCGGAGCTATTGGCCCACGACTACATATACTAACTGGGCCCCCAATTAACAAACCAACGAGATGTATGCAAGCCGCGGCAGTGAGTAATTGCGGCTCCACTCAGAGCACCACAGCATATGTGTTGGCTCGGCTCGGCTGTTGCAAGCAGGATTCCAAGTGAGACTAGATTACGTCGCAGTCAAAACCGGTCAAACGTGCGCCACGTAAGCAAAACCGGCAGACAAATCTGCTTAGGGGTTAAAATGAGCTAGTATTGATAGGTTGTTGACGTTTGATTATCGTTGCAAAGTTCGTTTGGATTTGCAAGCGGACAAATCCTCCGTCGTAGACAAGGGACCCTTCTTCCCTTGAGTGGCGAACCCAAGGTATCGAATCCGTGGAACAATGTGTAATGCAAGATCCAATCTAATAAGCGGAAAACACTTTCATCTTGGAAAGGGTTTTTGCATCTAATCTATGGAAGAACCATGAAAGCACATCTAATCTACTTAACACCGGAGGTAGCAAGAGAGAGAGGGGAGGTAAAACCAATTTAGAGGTTGGATCGGGTCTTTTGTTGAAGTTCCAAAACCAAGAAGGATAAAGCAAATGAATCTCATTAAAAGCCTCTTTAAATCATGGCTTCCGTTCCAACCCTCAAAGGCACCTACCGTATACGTGATCAACATCTTGTCACGATGTCCCGCTTATTGTGTAGGTGAACCTAAGAGCACGTTCACGAGGAACGTGTTGAAAATGCTCGGTAGGTCAGGTATGCACCTCTAACCACCATGACTACAAGAACATCCTAAGCAATCTATCCGGAATAGATTGGAGAATAAGAAAACCCAAGCGAAGACAAAATCATAGTGAAATCACTTGATCGCTAGAAATCGGATTCAATCTTGCAAATTCAACATGAAGTATAATACATGGACAAGATCACCACCGGGATCCTACCTTGATCTTGATCCTAGCTTCTAGAACTCTGACGTGGTCTTCCATGCAAGGTTCCCACGTCGGCTAGGGAAACCCTAGTCAACCATCTCGACCCTCTCCTCTCCGGAAGGGTGTCCCTCTCTTCTCTGCTCCTCGGCGGCGGATGACGAATTGCTTCATGCGTGGCTCGAGGCACGGGGACTATAAATAGCCTGAGGATCACCTAGGTCAAAGGGGGCGCCGAACCGGGCCTGAAATGGGCTGGGCCGGCCGGCCTGGGCCCATTTCGACCCAGTTCGGCCCCGGCTTCCTTCCAGATGCTTCTCGCGACTTCCTGACTTTTTGCCGAGTTGCATGTGGGTCCTTGACGTCATTTTCCTCGCGGTTTAGATAAGGGTGCTTGGCATATGAACTCCCACATCTTCCGTCTAGGTCCTCAGCACTTCTCGGCTTCACGCTTTAGTCCTTGGTTCATTTGGAGTCATATTCATCTTGTATCTTGACTTGTCCTGGGGTCCATGATCACATTGTAAAACCCTTGATGAATTTTACCCAGAAGTTCTCATTTAGGCTCTTGATTCCTGTGTAAACAATAAACTCAAAATACCATGCGCGAGTGCGAACTTGACATATAATGAGGGTTAGGATCGTTAGTGTGAATAACAAATTAATACCAACATAGAAGATAAACATGTGGCTAGGTTGACGGAAATCGACCGCCAACATAGGTTGAGTAAATTGAGCTACAATTTTGGTTCGGGTGTAGGATGAACAAAGTGAATAGGTGAGGGAAGTAAAGTGGACTTTTTCCTAAGATGGCTGTACTTACCCTTTTGAGCACATCTGACACACAAGTGATGGATAGAGTAGTCTGTCACCGAACTAATAAGCAAGACAACAACCAATGCACGATGCTCTTTCCGCCTCAAGATCAATTCAGAAAATATGTTCGATATCGAAGTTAGAAATTCCAGTCCAAAGCCTTCTGTGGAAGTGCCTTGATCAGGAGGAACAGGAAACTGTAAAGGAGGCATTTGAGCAGGCCCATTGTCCAGTTCTATCACCGGATTCCATGATGGAACATCAGTTTGATTTGCACGCCCATTGGCTGCAACCATGGTGCTTGATCCATTAAGAACCTGAGGAGAATTATGTTGATTACCAGGATAGAAGCTTGTATTTTGTATCATGGCATGCAGCCCCTGGTAATTGCCTATGGATGAAGCAGCTAGCTAGCGGTTTGGAACATCCGGAAGGAAAGGTGTCATACGGTTTTCAGAACATCACCATTACGGCTCGAAGGCGCGTGATTGGGCGCGGGGGCAACTGTACGTGGGGAGTGGGGGCATGGGGACGGGATGGCACGGTTGTTTTTTTCTTCTTTTATTTATATTCCTTTTCTTTTTGTTTCTTTTTATTTTTCTGTTCTATTCTTTATATATTTTTTAATTTACTTTCTATTTCTTTTTTATTTTTATTTCCTTATTTCTTTTTAATTTCTTCTTTTTTGTTTCTTTTTATTTTTCAATTCTATTCTTTTTTTACTTTCTTTTTACTTTTTTATTTTTATTTTTTTGTTTCCTTTTTATTTCATCTTTCCTTATTTTTTATTATTCATATTTTCTATTTGCATTTTTTATTTTTCTAATTCTTTCCTTTTATTTTATTTTGTTTTCTTTTCTTTTTTTTCCTTTTATTTTCTTGTTTATTTTTTATTTCTTCTTTTCTTATTTCTATTTTTTGTTTTCTAATTTTTTGTTTTTATTTCTTATTTCCTTTCTTTTTATATTTATTTATTTATTTATGATTTCTATACATTTATGTTTCGCGTTATTAAATATACAAATTGATTTTTTGTTCGTTCCCGTGAATATTTGTTCGTCCCAAGAGAATTTTTGTTCGGCCCAAATGATTTTTTGTTCGGCCCAACTGAATTTTGTTCGGTCTCAGTATATTTTTGTTCGGCCCAAGTAAATTTTTGTTCGGCCCCAGTGAATATTTGTTCGGCCCAAGTGAATTTTTTGTTCGGCCCAAGTGAATTTTTGTTCGGCCCTAGTGAATATGTTTTGTTCGGTCCAAGTGATTTTAGTTCGGCCTGGTAAATTTTTGTTCGGCCTGGTAAATTTTTGTTCGGCCTATAAAAGTATAATAGAAAGAGAAATAAAAAGTAATATTCACTAAGATGGAACAAATATGCACTTGGACGAACAAAAATATATGAGGCCGAACAAATCTATTTGTTCTAGTTAGTAAGATTAAATTGTTGTCATCAACAAATTAAGTTTAAAAATTTAATTTGTTCGTACAAACATATACGTGTTCTGATGAACAAGCTAACTTGTTCCTACAAACATATACGCTTATTCTGATGAACAAGCTAACTTGTTCTTACAAACATATACGCTTGTTCTATTGAACAACTCTACTTGTTCTTCAGCTTCATCATTTTGTTCCATGAAAATTCACTTTGTCTTAAACAATGTTAATCTTGTTCGTATAAACATATATGCTTGTTCTGATGAACAATCTAACTTATTCATACAAACACACATGATTGTTCTAAGGAACAACCTAATTAATTTTTGATATTTAAAAAATGTTTTTTAAAATTTTCATCAAAACATAGTCAAGTGGGATCTTATTTTGAAGATCTCGACACAAGAAATCGATTTTTGAAATCGGAATTTAATTTAGACACACGGCTTATGATTTATAACTTTTTTAAACTCTAGATTAGATTAACTCCTCTGTGGTCCTCACCTCCCACCCTCCTGTGCGCGCTCGCGCCCCGCGCTCCCGCGCCAGCACGATGGTTGGGAATCCATCGCGCCTGCGATATATAATCGCACCCCATTTTCCGGGCTTGTAGAAACATACAATTTGCTGTCTACTTCTATAATGAAAAGGTAGAGCACCTACCATGTTCTTCTCAAAAAAAAAGAAAGAAATTCCAGTCCATAAAAAGCTCTTTGACAAATATAACTTTTATATGCAAAGATACTCTCCGTAAGATTGTTTGAAAAGTTATACTAGTTTTACAAGACTTAAATATTGATGTTTATTTTACTACATACAAGCTGATTTTTAAAAAAGAAAAAAGCTTAGAGCGCAGCATGTAGTGTGCTTGAATGCATACCAATTTGCATATAATCATTGAGATAATTGCTGACCACGGTTGCCTCGCGGTGACACAGCCGTACCGGTGAGTCCTTATGAGCCTGCGACCGTCAAGTCGACAGCGAGCGAGGCGGCACTACTAGACTTGAGTCATTACGGTAATCTAAAAAATCATTACGGAAAAAGAGAAACCATTTGCTTTGTGAATAACGGCCCAAGTCTTTTTTTTTTGTTTTTTTAACAAATTCCTCTTAGGCTGACTGCAACGGTGCACCGGATAGCATCCTGGCTGGACTGCCAAATTTACCGGATTGAACTCCGCAGCGGCACCGGTAAAGGAGCCGCCACCGTCCAGGATCCGGAGACGATATTGGAAATCTCGAGGGCTGCCCGTCCTCCTACAAATCGCCTCGTCTCGCCCCCTGCCTCCTGGTCTGCGCCGCCGCCGCAGGGAACGAGGCCGCCACACTCCGCGCGTGACTCGCCGAGACGGAGGCTGACGCCACCAAGCTGCGGGCCCGCGTCGAGCGTATTGACGCCGCCGGCCGCAACAGCCGCATCGCCGGCGCCGGGAGGGAGCAGGGGAGGCGGCGGCAGGCGCGGTGACTCCTCCCCGATCCATTGGCTACGGCTTGCAGCACCGCCGCCGTGGGGCCCGGTCTGCTCCGCCGTCTGCGGTCCCTGGTCCTCCGCCGCCCACACTGCTCCACACCCACCGCGCTCTGTCCACACTACTCCAACGCAGGGGCCCGCTCCCCTGATCCGCCGTCGCGGGGACCGCGAGGGGAAGGTCGGCTCCATTCGCCAGCGCCCTGCGGCTAAGATCCGTCCGCCAGGCAAAGGTCGTGGACGCAGAGGGGTTTGTGCGTGTCACCCTAGGGCTGCCAGAGGAGGAGCGCTGGGGAGGAGCGTCGGGGGATGAGGGCCGCGAGGGAGACTCGCCGGCGCCGGCCGCTGGGGGTTGCGCCGCGTGAGACGACGGAGGAGGACCAGAGGAGCGCCGCCTCCTCCGCCGTCTCCACTAGCTGCTTCTTTTCTTTCTTTCCCTCACGCAAGAACAAAGCTCGCCTGGACCACGATTCCGAGAGCATCGCTGCCTCCCGGTTCGATTCCTCCCATCCATAGCTCTTCCACCACCCAATCCCCGCAGCCATCTTCGAGGAGCTGCTCCGCACGACCGCACCGGTGACCTCTCCTGGGAGCAGCGGTGGTGGAGGCAGGGAGGATGCGGCGGGAGAAGGCGTGGCGCGACGCGACATGGGACGACGGGGCAGGGACGGCGGGCGCAGCGCGGAGGCTGACGCGCCCAGGACGGCGGCGCTGGCGCTCGCGCTCGCAAGGGTCGACGTGTTGACCGGAGGCGTGCGGAGCCATGGGAGCCAGTGGCGTCCAGGCCCGCAAGGAGCCAGTGGCGGCGCGCATGCCCCCACACCGACGGTGGCGGCGTCGGGATGACTCACACACTCGAGGTGGCCCAAGCCCCACCGCTCTGAGCCCGACAGGAACAAGGAGGACGACCATTGCTCCTGCTGTCTTCGCCGTCGCTGGGGAAGAGAGGGGCTTTGAGAAGGCTCTGGAAGGCGTGGGCAAGAGTAGTAGCTGCTGCTGCTCCATGGTTGGACCTGGAGTTGCTTCTTGCTGCTCGCCGCCGCACCCCCAACACCGTCGTATTGCGACCCGCAAAGCTGGATGGGGCCCGCTGCCGCACCCCTGACGCTACTGTATTCTGACCCCGTACTGTATTCTGACCCCGCGCCTCGCAGAGTTAGATGGGGCCGCCGCCCTCCACCGCAGGTGCGAGCTCGACGCCACCGGGATCCAGCAGGGAGGAGGTCACTGGGTTCCGGCCGAGGACGGGGAGCTCGAAGCTCTAGATCGAGAGAGAATAGTGGGACGGGAAGAAGACTAGAAGAGCCTGCAAAGTGATGAGAAAAAGAATGGCAGGTGGGACCTAACAAATGCAGGAAGGGAAATAGAGGACACCGTTGCAACAAAAAATGTTGTTTAGGCTGACTGCAACGGTTCCCTGGATACAACTCTGGACCCGTAAACATAGAGGATCCAACCTCCTGGACGCGCTGCAGCGGCAGCCGATACCAAGTCCTCGATCGTCCAGGACTCGGGGTCCAACCGGCAAATCTCGAGGCTCCTCCGCTCCTCCTCCAAATCCCCGTGGGCAGGACCCCGGCTCCACGAAGCCAGCTCGGGCGGAGCTAGGTGGACGCCCAGATCTAGTGGCGCCACCCCCGCCATAGAGGGCGTGTAGAGGTCGAGCGCGGGGAGCATCTCGAGGAGGCGGCTCCTCCCGTCCCCGCACGCCGGGCACCCGCTGGACCCGACGGTGGGCGCCTCGAAGCCGAACCCAAGATCGATGCAGGCGCAATTGAGGGAGGCGGCCACGAACACGTCGTCCCAGAACTCGGTGAAAGCCCAGAGGATGGCGTCGTGGTGGTGCAGTGTGTTGAGGTTGAGGAAGCGGCAGAGCATCTCGCGCAGGTCCTCGCCGGCCACGATCCCGTTCTCCACGATCATCTGCAACATCGACCGCTGGAAGTCACCCAGCGGGTCCTCCGACTGCTTCACCACTGCCACGCTGCCCTCGAGCCCCGCGTCGCTGTCGCCGTCCGTGTCGCCGAAGCGGGCCTCTTTGGTTGCTCTCACATCGCCGCCGTGCTAACCCTTCCGCGCCACGCCCCACGACGCTCCGCTCCGCTCCAGCTCGCTGAGCTCGCAAAGGAGGCCGGAGAAGCTCGATGTGGCCCGCTGCCCCCGGCACGCTCCTCTAGCGAGCTCCGCAACACCCTCGCCATGGCCGGCGGCGCGGGGCACCTCCGACAGGTGGCCAGCGCTGGCTCCTCCGACGGGACGAGGCCGCCTCCCTCCGCGCAGGAGGGCTTGGGCGCGGCAGGGAGGAGGCCAGCCAGCGACGACGAGGAGATGCAGAGCAGCGCGCCGGCACGGAGGTCGCGGCACCGGGCGTCCTCGTGGAGGAGGAATCAGCGCGGCGTCGCTGCAGTCCGCGTCGATGGGTGGATTGCGGCCGCGGCCTCTGCTTGCTCTGCTCTCGGCGGGACGCTGTTCGGCGTGGAGACACTGGCGGTGCTCCTCGCCGGCGCGCTTGTCTCCGGTGTGCAGGTGGCCATCTCCACCAACAGCCGAGATGGTCCCGCTGGGCGTCGTCCCCGACGTCGTGCACGTCCTGACCGCTGACAAAAGGTGCCTGTTCCAGGCGCTCCACATCCCGGAGGCCACAACAGGGTGGGCTAAGGGCCTTGCACCTAGGCGTCCGGGAGGGCGAGCGGCCACCGTCTGCGGCACATCGCGGACATACCCGGCCAGACCACCGCCGACACGACGCCTGCCGACCAGAGAAAGAACGCGACGTCCGGCGACCATTGCCCGCGGTGGCTCGCGTAGAGGTTCAGAACATCCAAGAACTCGCGGCCGCAGCGGAGGAGGAGCACGAAGGAGACGAGGCGTGCTCCTCGCGATGCGCCTGCTCACCGCCGAACACCAGCTCCGCCAGCTGCGTGCACGTCGCCGAGAGGACGCCCGCGCCGCCACTGCAGGGGACAAGGCCGCCTCTTCCGCGCACAGCTCAATGAGGCGGAGGCCGCCGCCGTGCTGCGGGCCCGCGTCGTGAGGGCCTACATCTGTAAGTGCAATCAAGCCCTAAGTGGGTTTTGGTGATGTTGACCACCCAATTAAAGGTCTAATGAGCTCTTAAGTGTGTGTTTCAGGCTAATGCTTTGTGTAAGGTGCAAAGGAACAAAAGGAGACCCCTACTTCAAAAAGAAGGCTTGCCTTGCCGAAGGGTGGTAGTTTAAATTCATTTTCATTTTGAAATTGAGTATAGGACAAGCCATTCGTGCAGATGGCGGTCAACACAAGTCAAAAAAGGAATCTGAGGAGGAATATTCTTCAAACCTTATCTCTTACCCCCTGGGGTAACTTCCGTTCTACCCTAAAGCGTTTTTCACTCTCAGATCCACTTTTCACTGCTTTACCGCCGCACGCCTGTCTCCCTCTCTCTCTCTCTCACACACGCCTCGCCCGCATCCTCCATCGCCGTGCGCCGCCACCGTCGCCATTGCCGCTGACGAAGGTCGCTCGTCAAGATCTGTGAGGTGGCGCGCCGTCTCTGTCCGTGCTGAAGACCGGAGCAAGGAGGAACCGCTCGTGCTTCAAGATCCTCTCCGACGGTTGCTGCGGTTCATGAACAAGATGATGTCCAGCAGTTGCTAGAGTGCCTCATCCTCAACATCTCGTCCACCTCTTCTCTGCTTCGAAGGACTTCTTGCTCTGTGAAGGAGATCTAGCCATTGCACACCGGATCCAATCTGGTAGGCTAACTCCAGCACCACTAGGGCACTTTGTGACCTAGAGAGGGCCTCTGGGCTACGTCCTCGGTGTAAAAACTTCACAGGCATTCTCCTTCCTCTCCCTGACTTCGAGGTACTTGGAAAACCTAACCCTAATCTGTCCTGTTCATTCTGTTCTTCGCCCATGATTAGGTTTCTAGCATAGATGTGATCCTAGTTGCTCTCTGATGATAGATGTTTAGGCACGTGATGTTGAGATTTCAATTGAAAATTGAATCAGAAGTAGTTTTGACTCTGTTACTGAAGAACCCGAAGGTTCCGGGGTCTGCAGCAACAAAGGCCCTGATTCTGATTCAAAGTTCAATTGAACTTTTGTACATTGTGTTGCTGATTCATTCCTTCATCATATCCTTATCTTCCTGTGCCTCTCTTTATCTAGATGGCTGGGGACTCATCAAGGAGAAGGGATAAAAGGCCTATGCCATTTGAAGATTCAGAAGGAGAAGAAGCTTTCCACATTGCAGCTAGAGTTGTGGCACCAAGGAAGGCCACACCTAAGAGGGGCAGAGGTTCAGGCAGCATGACAGGTGGCAGAAGGTCTGGGTCTGCTGCACATGTGGCAGATAATGGGGGGACAGAAGGGAAGACTATCCCCATTGAAGTGACAGAGGCTGTTAAGCCTGGTGAGCTGGATACATCCTATCTGGTTTATGTGGAAATCATGCCTAAGAAGAGGCCACCAACCAAATATGACTCCACTATGACCCTAGAGTAACAAAATTATGAAGGGCTAACTCATCCAGTTAGGAAGGCAAGGCTGGAGAATCCTTATCTGCAGCCCAAGCTAGCTGCCATAGACAAGAGGTTCTGGTCTGTGTTCCATTTCAACTACTATGGGACAGTCCTGTTCAGCAAGCCAAAAATCAGAAAAATGCAATGGGTTGACTGGCAACACTTTGAAGAAATTGATAAGCCAGAGGTGCAAGAAGTGCTTGAGATAGTGGACAAGTACAACATCAAGGAGCTGATGGGGTTCAAGTATGACTGGAATGCAGAGATCATTGCGCAGTTCCATGCCACCTTCTTTCATGATGATGTCAAGGACACCATACACTGGATGACCCAAGGAGTGCATTACAAGCTGGACTTTGTGACCTTTGCTAGGCTGCTAGGGTTCAATAAGGAGGATAGGGACAGAGAGATGATCAACTTTGAAAGTCACTTGAAGCCCAATCAGATTGCAGATGCCTACTATGTGCATCAATTGACTACTGGCTCTACTGTGGGACTTAAGCCAGTATACTATGTGCTGAACAACATGCTCAGACAGACCATCTACCGTAAGGTAGGGAGTGACTCCACCTTTCTCAGAAGTTTGGCTACAAACTTGATCTACAGGATGCTGCCTCAGGCCATCCCCTTCTCTTTCAGCAAATTTATCTGGCTTGATCTGATTTTGAGCATGGAGAATGGAGTTGACAACTTCCCATATGCCCCCTATGTGATGTATATCATTGAAGTTGTCACAGGCAAAATCTTCAAAAAGGATTGTGAGCACTGCTCCTATCAAGTCAAGCAATGGAAGCACCAAAAGACTGATGCAGCTAGCAGACAAGTCCTTGGGACTGATGGAGGGTCCCCCTTCACTCCTGGAGCCACACCCTCAGCCACACTAAGAGCCACTCCAGCTGCTCATGATCAGGAAGCTGGACCCAGTAGCACTAAGGAAAAGGAGCCAGAGCTTGAGAAGATGAAGAAGATCATGAAATACTGCCTCATGCTCAGCACCTATTCAGCCAACTAAGCTTTTGAAGCTAGGAAGGACTTCAACAGGCTGCTTGTGCACAATGGATTGGCTGCTGACCCTCCTGCTCCTCCACCAGATTTTTATGTGGACATCTCATCTGATGAAGATGATTTTTATGCTCAGCCTAGGACCCCTAGGACTTATGCTCAGGCTGATCCTAATCAGCTCAGTGATGCTCAATCTGAGGGAGCCAAATCTGCAAGTGATGATGATCAAGAAACTTTGGCTGCCAAGATGAAGAAAATGAAGCCCCAACTGAAGTAGAAGATCAGCTCCAAGGTCCCTGCTAAGAAGAACTACAAGGCTGCTGATAGAAGAGGCAAGAAGCCTCCATCTGATGAAGAGCCTGAGTCTTCTGAAGAGACTTGGGATGTTGAAGAGTGATTTCCTCTCTTTCTTCCTCTCTTCTTTTTGTTAACATGTTGACAAAGGGGGAGAAGAGGAAAGATTGAGTTGACTGGGGGCTTGCTTTTGTGAGTTTGAGAGAAGCTGCTACTGCTTTTGCTTATCTTATTTCAGCTGAACTCATTTGTGGTCTGTAATATTTGGTACTTATGCTTGTGCTTGCCTCTGTTGGCAAGTGATGGATGTGGTCATGGACAAAAATTTGTGGGATGTGAAAACCTTTAAAAACTTGTGGTGCTGTGATGTAATATGCTAGAAGTACTTTGTGTTGCTTATCTTAATCTAGTCCTATTCTGTTAGTTTATATTGATGCCTGTGTTGATTGATGATGTGCTAGAACTGCTGTGGAACCAGAACTCGGAGGTTCCAGGATTTTCCCGGAGGTTCTGGGCTCTGGTACCAGAACTCGGAGGTTCCGGATTTTTCCCGGAGGTTCCGAGGACTGGTCACAGCCAGTTCTCTGGTTGAATTTTATCTGTCATATGCATCACTTATAACTGTTACACTGTTCTTTGCACCCAACGATGACTAGAATACAATGCAGTTGCTTCACATGCTCATAATGTATGCCTATATGTCTTGAAAGACATTTCTACTCTATTCTAATTGAGAAAGTCATACATTAAGGGAGAGCTTTGTATTCATGTCATCAAAAGCTCAATCTTTTTAATTAAATGTATGCTTTAATTAGGTTGTCAACATTTACCAAAAAGGGGAGATTGTAAGTGCAATCAAGCCCTAAGTGGGTTTTGGTGATGTTGACCACCCAATTAAAGGTCTAATGAGCTCTTAAGTGTGTATTTCAGGCTAATGGTTTGTGTAAGGTGCAAAGGAACAAAAGGAGACCCCTACTTCAAAAAGAAGGCTTGCCCTTGCCGAAGGGTGGTAGTTTAAATTCATTTTCATTTTGAAATTGAGTATAGGACAAACCATACTATCAAGAGGGATTCTAATGGTGGTTTTGGGATAGATCCAAGTGCATTAAGTTCTTCACTAACCTAAAACATCCCAGCCACAAATAACCTTTCAGCAGCAGCTCTATTTTCTCTGTCTCCGGAACCTCTGAGTTTTTCCCGGAAGTTCCGGACTGCTCTGTGTCTGCTAGCTGAAGTTGCCCAGATCTCGGAAGTTCCGGGATTTTCCCGGAGGTTTCGAGATTTCAAAAAGAGCTGTTACTGTTTCAGATCTGAGGGTATTTATACCCCTTTGACCCCCAACGGTTCTCTTCTTCCCCCCTGCGCCGAAATAGTGACATTTGCCCCCTTCTCACTCCTAGTATTCACTCCCACCTACTTGAATCCAAATTCCATTCTTAGCATTCAAGTCTTGGGTGATTCTTTGTGAGAAGAAGTAAATCCATTCTCTCTCTTGAAGATTTAGTGCACTTGGTGAAACCCTAGCTTACTTGGTGGATCTATTACTCTTGGAGTTCTACTCCTAGATGGCTAGAGGTTACTTGGGAGCTTCCTAACTTTGTGTGGCTGCCCCAAGTGGTTTGTATTACCCTTTTGTGACTAGTGGAGCACTCCATCTATTACCTTGGTGATAGGTGTGAGAGAGGAGTGGATCTAGAGAGATCCCAAAGCCTTTGTGGCTTACCTCAACAACGTGGATGTAGGCTAACCGTTGTGGTGAGCTGAACCACGGGTTAAATCTGTGTTCCTTGTGCTTTACTCCCTTTACATTCGTTACTTGCTTGTTCTTTTATGCTCTCAACTAGATCTATTAGGGTTTGCTCTAGATCTACAAGTTCTTGTTGCCCTAAGGTTGTTTGATTGCTTGTGCTTCAAATTCATAGCTTGAATTATCTGCATCTAGCCTGTTACATTAGCATTTAGCTATCTAATCTGTGCAGACTTGAAAAATCAGAAGCTCCAGGAAAATTCACTGTCTGTGAATTTTCCCGGAGGTTCCGGATTTTTCCCGAAGGTTCCGGGCTTTGGCAGAATTTGGCAGAAAACTTTGAATTTGTTTTGCAGACCTATTCACCCCCCTCTAGGCCACTTGCATTGATCCTTTCAGCATCCGGGGTCGAAGGAGCAGGATCCGCCCACTCGCGTGCGGCACTCGCTGCTCGAAGCAGGGTGGCGGCCAGGGTGATGGTCAGGAGTAGCAGCCGGGTGGGCGGCGGCCGACGGCCAGGCCGACAGGGTGGGCGGCCGGCTGGCCGAAGCGATTCTTGGGGAGGAGGGAGCTTGGTGCAGGCAGTCGGGCACGGGGAGGGGATGGATAAGATGGATTCTTTGAAATATTCCTTTTGGAGTTGAAAAATAAAGGACACTGCTGCACCATGATATCATTTACAGGCTAAATCTTTTTAAAAGATTCCTGAAAATTCTCTTTACAGGATCATATATAGAGGACACTGCTGCGGTTAGCCTTAGGTTGACTGCAACGGGACACTGGATAGCATCCTGGCCCGCTACATTTACCGGATCAGACCTCGTGAATGCTGTGCAGCGGTACCCGGTAAAGCACCCTGCACCGTCGAGGACCCGGAGCCGAACCGGCAAATTCGGAGGTGCTCGGCTCCTCCTCCAAATCAAGAACGGCGTGGGGCAAGGACGAGAACAGCGCGATGGGGTCGAGGACGAGGACGGCGGCGAGCGGCCGGTGCGGCAGGGGGCGTGGCTGCCTGACGTGGGAGGACACGGACGAGGAGGCGTCGCGGTCACCTGACCGCCAACTCTCGACCACCGGAGGCGAAGAACCATCTCCACACCGGAGCAACGCCACACGTCGGCACGGAGAGAGGAGGGTAGGGAGCTCGCGCCAGCACTCCAGGGAGGAGGATAGGGGGCTCGTGCAGGAGCCGGCCGCCGCTCGTGCAGGGGCCCTGCGACGCCGGCATGCTCGGGGAGCTAGGGTGAAACGGGTAGCGGGAGGAGACGGGCAAGGTTCAGTTTTTTTTTCGATTGGCAAGCTTCAGCTAGCCGTGGCCTTCTTGCGTAGCAAGCGATTGAGAAAGGAGATCCAAGCGGCTACTTGCTCCATGTTCTGCAGCTTTGGTTTGGAGCAGAGGAGGGATCGAATGGTGGTCTGCTGCGTGAAGGAGAGCAAGGTGAAGGCTTGATTTGCCGATTGGAGAGCTCGTTCCTCCGACCAAATCCCGCCGCTAGCCTCCGTCAAAACCAAATCGTCATTGTGCGTTGCTCCATCACATCGCTAGCTCTGCTCTCTGACCTCTTCTCATCCATCCTCATGCCTCGTCACACCGGGGATTAAAGTTCTTCTGTCCGCCATTGCTGCTGGTCACCAAGCTCGACCTCGCCATCGATTCCCATCCTGTGGTTGCCATCTTCGCTGTCCATCGGCTCAAACGGAACTCGAGTGAGCCCCTCCGTCCCGTGCTTTCCTCATCAGCCCGCTGCGCCCACACCATCCCCGTGACACCCGCAGCTCCCCCGCCATTCGCCGGCGCTTTTCCTCGCCGCGCCGAGCTCCCCGCGCTTGAAGTCCCGGGCAATGCACTCGGTGCTGCCGCGGCTTCCGTGCGGAGCGCGCGCTTGAAGTTCTCGGAGAGCTTTGCGGTCTTGTTGCCTTGCCTGTGCTGGCGAGGCCGGTGGAGACCTGGAAGGTGGAGTCACCAGCACAGCAGAGTGGAGCAGCGGCGGCGGCTCAGAGCAGAGCAGAACACTAGCGGCGGCAGCCCGATGCAGAGTGGCAGTGCGCCCCTCCCCATCCTCCACGGTCGGCGCCCCTCCGCATCCTCAGCAGCGTTGGGAGCAGGGGAGGCGGCACGGCAGCTACGCGAGCGCAGCCCCAAGCGAGGAGCGCGCAGGTGTTGGGCAGTGGCGCGGCATGCAGGGTGACTGGGCGAGCGCAGGAGTACAGAGGGCGCCGGCGGGCTGCGCGGCGATGACGCGGGAGGCGTACGCGGGCGGTGAGTGGCTCGGACAGGGCCCGGCGGCAGATGGGAGAAAACTTACAGGTCACCCAGCGCATTTTTTGTTTAGAGGACGAAATTGTTTAAAAGAAGATTGTAAAATTCATTTGGAGGGTGATATTTAGAGGACACTGTTGCAGATAGCCTTAGGGGGTATAATATTTTGAAAGAGCCTTCAAATCTTGCTTTTTTTAGGATGAAATTTAGAGGATAGTTTTACGCTATACGATATGAGCGATCCTTATGTGAAATTACACCGTCCCCTCGAAGCTATTGTTTCTAATTTCACATCCTCTCCATGCCGTTCTGCCGGTATGGGCCCTTAAATGCTGTTATGAAGCCCACACGTTAGTTGCACCAGGAAAAAACTTCCTTTCCTCTGTCATTGTCGTGCCTCACACCACCAACACTGCCGCCGCCGCTGAGCACCGCACCACTCCTCGTGCCACCAGCCTCCGAGCGTCGCAGAGCTGTGCTAAGGGCTACTGTGCAATAGCAATGCGGCGAGCGCGAGAGCCTGGAGAAGGAGCAGCTGCAGGAGCGCGTGCGGGACTTGGGGAGGCAGGGCCTCGACCCCACCGCCGCCACGTGAGGGACAGGGCCACCAGATGTGGGAAGGAGGAGGAAGAGGCAGCACCCCGGGGAAGAGGGAGCCACGTCCGTCGGTAGGAAGGAGGGGGTTGTCGGGACACTGGGAAAAAGAAGGGGAGGGAGGAGAGAAAGGGCATGGCGGCAGGTAGCACGGGTATGCGGCGCAAGAGCTGGCGTAGGCGCGTAGCGCCGCTCCGAGAACAATCAGTGTCGTGATCCATGGAACCGGTGGAAGATGAGTTCGCCGTTGCGGGCACAAGCTGTGTAAGAACAAGAGAAGGATATTGAAAAACAGAATGCATGGTCCGAATTGAATGTGTACTCTTTGGTGTATCAAGCTCTGTTTAGTTCCCAACTCAAAAACTTTTCAACCGTCATATCAGATGTTCGAATGCTAATTATGAGTATTAAATGTGTATTAACGACAAAAGTTACTCCATAACTCCCGGATAAAATCGTGTGACGAATCCATTGAGTCTAATTATGTCATAATTTGGCAATATCGTGCTAGAGTAAACAATTTATAATGACGAATTTTGTAATTAGTCTAGTCTTTCTAATTAGTGTAAAAAATAAAAAAAATCATTTCGCGAACTCAACGACAACGAGGCCATATATATATGTTCTGACGCCTGCGCTGACGCTTGTGTCTTGGCATCTCTGTTCTGACGCCTGCGCTGACGCTTCCAGTGCCATCACAGATCCCTCCTCTTTCAACGGTCTCGCCAGTCGCCAGTTCTCGGACAGTTGCCAACTCGGATACTCCTCCTCCAGCCCCTCTCTAAAACCCGCACCCACCCGCGCTCCTCCACCTGACCACCTCCACTCCTCGCAGCACGACACCCGCGCCAGCGCCAGCCCCTCCAACGAACGCGGCGCAACAAGCGACGGCCATGAGCTCCGCGGCGGGGAAGGTGGTGTGCGTGACCGGCGCGTCCGGGTACATCGCCTCCTGGATCGTCAAGCTGCTACTCGCCCGCGGCTACACCGTCCGCGGCACGGTGCGGGACACCGGTGAGTTCCCGATCTGCATCTGCCCCCCATTTCCTCGCCTCCCCGCGGTTCGCCTCTAGGGATGGGAGAGCAGGGGAAGTTAACAACATGATTTGGTTGGGTTGTTAGCATTTTTTTTTTGAGGGCGGGTTGTTAGCATTGGGAATCCGTGAGTTGCATCGTGTGGGGGACCGGATATTCCATTCCATGAAAATTTTGTCTGGTAGATTGGAATTTTTTTTTTTTGCATCCTTAGATTCGTGGATGGATTCACGGGAACAGATTAAAGAAGATTTCCCTCATATGTACGACGCCATCCATCAAAATTCAAAACTTAGATAGATTGCATTCAAGTCCAAACTGGCATCTGAAGCAATGCTGTCTAAGGTCTGTCCTAAGCTAAACTTTTTTTTAGCTTCGACCATCAATACCTGAAATTCCAAATAGTTTTACAACATAAGGTTGATGCTATTAGATTAATCATGAAAAATAAAAATAATACCATTATGTAACTGTATATGCCACATAATTTCGTTTATGGAAATCTATGTCCTAAACTTCTTTACATTTGTGATCAGAGAAAGTTCTGAAACGAAAACACATGCACGTTATGAATCTGCCAGAGCAAGTGGCACTCCTTGCATCTCACGGCTCTAATGCAAGACTATAACTCAGGAAATACAATTTTAGCTTCGTCACTCATAAGGACTGTTGCCTTGTTTTTTTTTTCAGCTGACCCAAAGAAAACATTGCACCTGCGTGCCTTGGATGGAGCTAAGGATAGGCTGCACTTGTTTGAAGCTAGCCTACTAGAAGATGGCTCTTTTGATGCTGCGGTGGATGGCTGCGATTGTGTCTTTCACACAGCATCTCCCTTTTATCACAATGTCAAGGATCCTAAGGTTTGTTATCACCACTTGATACATGTCGTATGTTACCATGTTTATTACATGCCAGTTATATATTCCCCTGGACATGTTCATTAGAGTGTTCATGTAAATAGTTTAACCTCTTCACTTTAATATATGTACTGTCCCTCGGCACCTAGGGACTAACATTTTAGAGAATGTGCAATGCATGTATTTCATTAAAAAGAAGAAAGTCACAATTTACAGAACCCGGAAAAGGAAACAAAGCAAATTACAGCGGGCCCGGCCCAAGCGACCTAGGAACTAACATGGCATTCAGGTTGTCACAGTCAGCCATTTCCTTGGTTGATAGGTTGCAAGACTGTAGTTCAATGTGCATATTCTTAGTATATGCTATGGATTGTCCTTTTCTTAATCCTGAAACCTCTTGTAGAATTTGTCCACTGACTACCACGCCCAGTCATAATTACTTTTATTTTATTCTATTTTATTTCCAACTAGTAAGATAAAAATTTTGCTAAGTAATCTCTCCCAACAGCTTCAGGAGATTAAGAATGAGGTGCTCAAAAATTTATTTTATGATGTCACATTGTTAGAGTTGGACCCACATAACAGCCTTTAACTTCTCTTATGAAGTTGCCAATTTTGTTAGTTATCTAAGGAGTCATATGTTGTTTTGTTTATGTGTGTGTCCTCAGGCTGAGTTAATTGACCCAGCAGTCAAAGGAACACTTAATGTTCTTGCTTCATGCAAGAAAGCTTCTATTAAAAAAGTGGTTGTAACATCGTCCATGGCTGCTGTTGCTTACAATGGAAAGCCAAGAACTCCTGACGTCGTAGTTGATGAAACATGGTTTTCTGATCCAGAAGTTTGTGAAAAGAATCAGGTATATACCTTCACTGAGCCATAAATAATGATCGTTCTTAGGGCTTGTTAATGATGAATGCTTTTGACTACCTTACACAGCATATTTTGCTTATTCTGGTTCCTCTTTATGTTCAGTCTACCTGTATTTTAAGGCCCTTGATGAGAATTGTGTACTTGTGGATTTGTTCATTCAAAAATAAGTGCTTTCAATAGTATTGTATTGTTTATTGTAGTTACTTTAGCCCATGAACTCTTTAAGCCAGAAGAGATGTGCATAATGCAATACTCCTTCCTCAGAAATAGGCTAGGTTTATTTCTTATGGTAAATGAAGATGCTTTTTTTGTCTTCTTATTTTGAGCCCAATTATTGGGCTGAGATTTACTAGATGCATAATGTGCAGCCGAAATTCTAAGTGGAGGAAACTCATGCTGTTTGATATGTATGTTGATCCTGTTTGGGTACAGTTTGTTCAACACTTCGGTTTTATTATACACCAGCAATACCATTCAATTCCCTTTCCTATAAAACAATGAAAGATAATGTCTGCATCGGTCCATTGGTTAACCACAAAGTTGCACAGAGACACCATACAGTTTCATGTCAATTTTGCGATGTCGACTGCACTATTGATCCCATGTGTATGCTGCTTTTGTCATTAGGAGTATTTTGCTGCCTGATGAAAGAGTTTTTCCAACACTTGTTAATCTAACTAGGCATTTTGGCAAGTAATATGCCAGCAAAGATTTTTCACTTTATTTCTTGTTCCATCTGAATGATCCTAGGAAGTTTATTTCCACCATCTTACTTCCATTTTGGGAATTGGTATGTCAATTTGGGGTACATGTAGTTATGTATCATTTCATTGTTTAACTGTACATCCTTCTACAGCAATGGTATGTTCTGTCCAAGACGTTTGCAGAGGAAGCTGCTTGGAAGTTCTCAAGGGACAATGGACTTGAAATAGTTACGATAAACCCTACAATGGTTATCGGTCCCCTACTGCAGCCTACCCTAAATACTAGTGCTGGAGCAATACTGAAGCTAATCAATGGTATGTGGCTTGACCAACTAAATTTCCTAGACTGACCTATATGCACTATAGAAATTCATGCACCCACGTCCTTTGTGGTTTCATCCATTTGTTTAGGGGAATGCTTCTTGAAACAACAAGACACTTTTCCCCGGTACAAATCGTGGATTCTAATAAGCGCACAAATGTTGGTCCATTGGACCAATTTGCACCCACTTGACAACCAAGTTGTTGTATGGTTGATGCAATTAACTCAAATTATAACCTATACTGTATCCGAAATTACGTTCTCTTTTACCATTTTCCTTTGGAAGCTGCTTTGAACTTTGGGTTTTACTGGAAGAATTATACTTATAAGCCTTAACCATTATGTTAATGGTCACTTGTCCTAAAGCCACAGGTCAAATGCATACATAACTAATTACATAGTTATCCTATGCTATGTGAATATGTGATTGTATGGATATGATCACTACCTTATATTTTGCTTGGAATGTACTACAATTTACACCTTAGCAAGGGCCCCATAAGCTTGTAGCACGAGCACTGTAGCTGCTTGATACTAACTTAAAGCAGCTGTTTTGGGTTTTCATGGCTTAGGACACCTTCCCTTATGAAAAACATTTCTGGGAAAGAAAATAAGAGTGGTTTGCTTCCACAAGTAACTGCATTGTATTTCTGTCTGTGCTAAGAACAGAAAATTGAAGAGACATAATGCAAATCCTTCTCATTTTCTTGCAGGATCATCAACATATCCTAATTCCACCTTAGGTTGGGTAAATGTTAAAGATGTTGCCCTTGCACATGTCCTTGCATATGAAGTACCTTCAGCAAATGGAAGATATTGCATGGTTGAAATAGTTACTCACCACTCTGACCTTGTCAACGTCATCCGTGAGTTATATCCCACCATTCCTCTTCCTGACAAGTAAGTTGATTCACTTTGGAACTTATGTTATGCCTTGTTGCCATTAGCTGATGCGAAATCTTTTGCAAATATTATTTGATCAGAATGTTGCTTTATTTTTAGTTCTCAAAAGGTTTTCAAGGGATTAAATGTTCCCCTAACATGCCATAAGACAACAAAAATACTGTTAGTGTTGTCAAGCTTTCAGCATTTCTCAGAGTCGGTGCTGTGTCTTAAGCTACTGCTTACACTATTAGTTTTCACAGTGCTGAGTAAGAAACTAAGAGTGAATCCCTCATGGCAGGTGTGCAGATGATAAGCCATTTATGACAACCTACCAGGTATCAAAGGAGAAGATACGAAGCTTAGGAATTGAATTAACTCCACTGAAGACAAGCCTCAAGGAGACAATCGAAAGCTTGAAAGAGAAAGGATTCGTTACCTTTGACTCCAATATGTAAAACAGAAGAAAGTAGCGCGTGGTGCTTAATTAGTGGGATGCAATGAACTTCTCAAGATATGCATGGTTTTTGGTCTGTAAGGAGACCTCAAATAAATGGAGGCGTGCTGTAGTTTGTTCATCTGTTATATTTCCATGGGTCTGAGACGACGCACATGATACATAATCATTGTCTTGGTACGCATGCATGCATGCAGACATGCAGTGCAGCACCAGGCCTCCACATTTCATCACCAACTACAATAAAACGAACCACGCAACAAGTTCTACATGTCAATATTGCGGGCAGAGATACCCGTGCGTATCAACTTATCATCATTTCCATGTAACAATGTTACATTTCATAAAAAATTAAACAAACTTTACCTAAACCTACATCTCCTAAATATCCTTTAATCTACACAATGCAACGCTAAAATGAGAAAATAAGTGGAGGAATAACTGGTCGTACGGGTTGCCAAGTGCTCGGGTACGGGGTACTTGTCGTACAGGCCACCAAGTACTCGGAGCGTAGCCCGTACTTCTCCTGTCGGTGGTCGTGGTGGGCCTTGGTCTAGACCCTCATCACATACTGACCAAATATTGCCACTTCATTGTGAAAGGATCTTGATGTCGTCTAGAGGGGAGGTGAATAGACGAATCTGCACTAATTAAAAACTTAAACCCACTGTTAGTACCGAAACCGGTCAGACCGGTTTCCCAAACCGGTCAGACCGGTTTGCCTCAGAGAGTACTGTCCAAATCTGAAATTCCCTCTACGAGTTCTAGCACAAACCAAACTTGGTGTAGGGCTTCTCCAGATGTTTCCAAGAGTATAAATGAAGCCCCTGCACAAAGCACAAGCACACCAAGGTAGATCGAAGCGGAAGCACAAGTAATATACTAGAAACCGAGGTAAATGAAGCAAGCAAGATATATGAATGTAAATGCACAAGAAACACAGGGATTTATCCCGTGGTTCAGCTCGCCACAAAGGCTGGCCTACGTCCACGTTGTTGAGGTAAGCCACTTCGGGCTTTGGGATCTATTTCAATCCACTCCTCTCTCACACCTATCACCACAAGTGATAGATGGAGGATTCCACTATCTTCAATCTGCAGTTACAAACTTCTTGGAGCCGCCACACAACGATTGGAGGCTTCCAAGCGACCTTCTAGCCGTCTAGGAGCAAAAGCTCCAAGAGTAACAAATGCTTCACAAGATGGATCAACGCAATCAGCTAGTGCTCAAGATTAGGATCTGCTCACAAAGCTCACAAGGCTCACACACTAGTCACTCTCTTAACCCAACTCAAGGATAAGGCACTAGAGGCTTGAATCTCACTTAGAGAGGTTGGGGAGAGCTCAGCTGGTGTCTAAGATGCTGTAGAAGTCATGGAGAACTAGCAGCCCCCTCAAAGAGGAGCTCATGGGTATAAATACCCAAACCACCAAAACTAGCCGTTAGTCTGTCACACAAAACAGTCAGACCGGTTTTCAAACCAACTAGCCGTTGGACTGTGTCAGTGCCAAAACCGGTCAGACCGGTTTGCCAAACTGGTCAGACCGGTTTGGGCCAGAGAACCCCACCAAGGTTTAGTTCTCACGGGTTAGTCTCTCATGGGTTCACTTGAGCACTATTTGATGTATGAAGTCCAACTAAAGTTGCATCCCTCTTGATAGTACGACATACCTAAACTCAAGGCAAAATATAAACACTCTTTGATCCACTTGAGCTTGAATACCAAGGTCATGCCGAGACTTGATCTTTGTCAACTTGAGGGTCTTCAACATTTTATTGTTGCCATTCAACTGATCTTCAATGCTTGAGCATATCCATCTTGAGCTAGTGACTTCGGATTCTTCCTTAGAGTGGTGTAGTGTTTACTTGAATCCATAAACCACTACAACACACTAATCATAACACTTGGATGCCTTGTATTGCTTCCTTGATAGAGCTTGGATATGATACTTTGAAATCCCTTGATGCTAGTAACTTCACTTTAGCAACTCGCTCATGGTCGCTATCCATAGCTTTTGCTTGGTCCCTCATTCTAGCCATCTTGACTTCTTCTTCACTTATCCTTGCCTCTTTAAGTCTAGCTTTGCATTGCTTCCATGTTGAAATATATTTGAGATGTCACTCAAATTCTTGTTCTTTGATTGATAATGTATAACCATGATTTGCAACCTTCCACTTGTAGGTCAAATAACATAGAGATAACCACATGACCTTTTCCAAAGATCTTCTTGAAGTACTTGCAAACCCTTCCATAGGAGTCACTATAATTCTTTGAAATAAGAATGAAAACCACTTGTAATGACTATGTCTTGCAAGCTCTCATTTGTAGGTCCATACTAGAAGTGGGTACGTGACCTTTCATTACTTAACTTGAAACCTCGCAAGAACAACTTGTATAAGTCAACAATTCTCTTTTTGATAGTTAGAGTAAAATCCACTTTATGTTGACTTTTGTTGACTTGTATATCCCATTTGTATATGACAAGCTTTGCTTTCTCCACATAGAAGCCAACCAAGAATTCTATACAATTGTGACTCTTTCTTTATCTCAAAAGCTTGTTGTATGTTGTAAGTGATATCTATGAGAATAAATGACTCCTATCATGACTTTTGTCATTAGTATGCTTGCACACCATCCATGTATAAAGTCATGATCCACACTTGTTTTCTTTGCAATATAAGCCATAAACATGATCTTCCACATAAACATCATTTATCAATAATTGCCAACCTGTTCATATGCTTCAACAAGAGTGTTAGTCCTTTAATCAAGTTGTCACTCAACTCACCAAAACTCACTTAGGGCTTGATTGCACTTACACATTGCTATCAGTCATCCATACACAACACAGGATGTAGTGGACACATACATTTCCAATGTATTCAAGATCCATGGCCTACCCAAGGTGATGGTCACTAATAGAGACCCTATTTTCACAATTCAAGTGTGGCAACCACTATTCAAAAATCTTGGAGTTGAATTGCATCTATCATCTGATTATCATCCACAAACAGACGGTCAAACTGAATCTTGGAGTTGAATTGCATCTATTTTCACAATGGTGAATTAGTGCCTTGAAAATTATTTGAGATGCATCTTTTCCATGGCCCAAAAAGATGGTTCCATTAGCTATCATTGGCTGAGTGGTGGTACAACACCTCATACCACACATCACTCAACATGACACCCTTTCAGGCTCTCTATGGGTTTCCACCACCACAAGTTGCTGAAGTGGTAATGCGTGCTTGTCCTGGTTTGACCCCTCAAGAACAAGAAAGAAACCAGCAAGTGGCACAACAAGTTATCAAAGACAATTTACTGAAAGCACAGGCAAGAATTAAAGCACAGGCTGACCAACATAGGTCTGAAAGGGAATTCTCAATTGGTGATATGGTTTACTTGAAGATTCAACCTTACACACACATCCTTAAGTGCTCATAGGTGCTTGAAACTACACTCTAAGTATTATGGGCCTTTTCATGTTCTGCAAAGAATTGGCAAGACAGCTTACAAGATCTTGTTACCTGAGGGTTGTCAATTATATGATGCCTTCCATGTGAGCCAATTGAAGCAACATATTCCTTAGGCAGTTCCAAGTGCTGAACTTCCACTAACTGATGCTAAGGTAATGATTAAGGTAGCTCCTGAAGCCATTCTGGAATGTCGTCAAATTCCAAGGAACGATGAGCATGTGGTGCAGTGGTTGATCAAGTGGATTAATTTGCCATCTTCTGAATCAACATAGGAGGATGCCTCATTCATCTGGAAGGTGTTTCCCTCTTTTCATCCTTGAGAACAAGGATCTTAGCTAGAGGGGAGCAGGGGATTGGAGAAGCCATCATCCAGTGTCCATCTCCTTTTCGACGGCCGATTCGAGGGCTAGAAACAGAGGTGGGAAATTTTAGCACTTAAACCCTCCCACCATTAACTTGCTAATCAGGGTCTATCAAAAAACCCGCCTGCACAGGCGCCACAGGACGGAGGGATAACACCGTGGCGCCCCGTTACTCCTTGCAAGTCATGACAGGTGAATTGCCGCCGCTGCTTGGGACTGGACGACGATGTCGTGCCGCCATCAACGCCCAGACGTTCCCCACACATGATGGTGCCCGCGGGCACATTGTGGCTGAGCACGCGGCAAGGCTACCTGGACAAAATTGTCACGCTCCATGTGACGAATCGTCGCCGTCGCCATAGGATCTGGGACTGGATGATGCCACCACCCAGAATTCGAATCTGCCACCGCCATGGATTGCGACGTCAGGAAAGCGCTTTTTTATGTTTTCTCCGAAATCTGAATGGCAGCAGCTCGAGGTCCTGCCCCTTCATGTCTACATCGCTGCTAACGAACCGCTCCGGCCGGAACTCTTCCACCGCGAGCCCCACACGGCGGGGTCGCGACCGATGGTTTAGACGTTGACGAACACCAACATGCCCGTCGGGATGTTGTAGCCGCCGCTGCTCGTGGACGACGACACAAACACGTCCTCGCAGGACAGCCGTGGCGCTAGGAGCGATGTCACCGGGTGCAGGTGGAAGGTCTCCTTCACGACGGCCTCCAGGTACGGGAGCTTCAGGATGTCATCCTCCATGACGAGGAGGCGGTCGTGGCCAACGATGCCGTCAAACTCCTCGGTGGCCCCGGCCATGATCTCCGGGTTCCGCAGGAGCTCTGACATCACCCACTCAGTGGCCACCTAGAGCCTGGAGCATGACGATTTTGTCCCGGGAGCCCTGCTGCGTGCTCGGCCACGAGGTGCCCGCGGGCGCCACCATGCTGGGGAACATCTGGGCGTTGATGGCGGCGCGGCGGTGTCGTCCAGTCCCAGGCGGCAGCGACGATTCACCTGTCACGACTCACGAGGAGTAACTGGGCGCCGCGGCGTTATCCCTCCGTCCCGTGACGCCTATGCAGGGGGGTTTTGATATAGATTGTGATTAGCAAAGCTAATGATTAGTGGGTTTAAGTGCTAAAAGTTCTCACCTCTGTATCTAGCCCTCGGATGAAGATCCAGCCACTGTGGTGGGAGTTTGCATAGTTTGCACACGAAATTTGTTTGCATAGAACGTATCCTATGCAAACTAGTTTCGTGTGCAAACTATGCAAACTCTCACCACAGCAGCTAAATCTCCATCCGAGGGCTAGAAACAGAGGTGGGAAATTTTAAAAATTAAACCCTCCCACCATTAACTTGATAATCACAATATATCTAATAACCCCCTGCATAGGCGCCACGGGACGGAGGGATAACGCCGTGGTGCCCAGTTACTCCTTGTGAGTCACGACAGGTGAATTGTCACCGCCGCTTGGGACTGGACGGCGCCGCAGCGCCACCATCAGCGCCCAGATGTTCCCAAGCATGGTGGTGCCCGTGGGCACGTTGTGGATGAGCACACGACAAGGCTCCCGGGACAAAATCGTCAAACTCCAGGTGACGAATCGTCACCGCCGCCCTGGGATTGGGATTCTATGTGGCCTGGGACTGGACGTCGCCGCCGCTCGGAATTCGAATCTACCACCGCCATGGATCGCGACGTCAGAAAAATGCTTTTTTATGTTTTCTCCGAAATCCGAATGGCAGCAGCTCGAGGTCCTACCCCTTCACGTCTACTCCCTCTGTCCCAAAAAAACAGTCGCCGGACGAGGGAAGCGGTAACCAATGCAAGCAGAAGAAAGACTCTGCTACCCCTACGAAACATGCAGCACTGAGTAATTAAGTCCAGCCAAACACTCAGTTCACACCAATAGGGGGCTAGCAACCAGAGAAAGCAGCAGCAGTTGCGTGGTGCAGTGCACCTAGGGGCTAGCAGCTGGCGGACAAACGACGTTTATTTTGGGACAGAGAACTGTAGCTTCGACGGCCCTTTTTCAGGGACGGAGGGAGTACGCCACTACTGGCGAACGCTCCGGCCGGAACTCGTCTGCCGCAGGCCCCACATGGTGGGGTCGCGACCGATGGTCCAGATTTTGACGAACACCAGTGTGCCCGTCGGGATGTCGTAGCCGCCGCCCGTGGACGACGACACAGACACGTCCTCGTAGGACAGCCACGACGCTAGGAGGGGTGTCACCGGGTGTAGGCGGAAGGTCTCCTTCACGACGGCCTCCAGGTACGGGAGCTTCAGGATGTCGTCCTCCATGACGAGGAGGCGGTCGTGGCCGACGACGCCGTCGAGCTCCTCAGTGGCCCTGGCCATGACCTCCGGGTTTCGCAGGAGCTCTGACATCGCCCACTTGGTGGCCACCTAGAGCTTGGAGCGTGATGATTTTGTCCCGGGAGCCCTGCCGCGTGCTCGGCCACGACGTGCCCGCAGGCGCCACCGTGCTGGGGAACATCTGGGCGCTGATGGCGGTGCAGCGACATCATCCAGTCCCAGGCGGTGGTGACAATTCACCTGTCGTGACTCGCGAGGAGTAACGGGGCGCGCAACGTTATCCCTCCGTCCCGTGACGCCTATGCAGGGGGTTTTTGACAGCGTTATCCCTCCGTCCCGTGACGCCTATGCAGGGGGTTTTTGATAGATTGTGATTAGCAAAACTAATGATCGGAGGGTTTAAGTGATAAAATTTCTCACCTCTGCTCAGATGAAGATCCAGCCACTGCGGTTGAAGTTTGCACACGAAAATGGTTTGCATAGCATATGTTCCCTGGGAAAAATTCCGAACCTTTGTGCACAAGGAAAACTGGTTTGGGATATTTGATATTTCCTGTTGGGCCTAGAGGTTTGCCATTGCGGGTGCTCAGCAGCAGCACCCTCACCCAAGGGACAACAATACCAGAGCGTTGATCTTTTACTACAACTCTACAAGCCGATTAAAAGAAGAACAAAAAGCTTAGAGCACAGCATGTAGTGTGCTCGAATGCATACCAATTGCATATAATCATTGAGATTAGGGATGAAAGTGGTACGGATATTATCCGTCCGACCGACCGACCGAAAGGATCAGACACTCAAATGGTAAAACCGTATTCGAATCCGGACATTTAATATCCGTAACTATCCGTACCGCACTAGTATCCGGAAATTCAAAGTTGAATTTCTATGATTCAAATATGATGAATATCACTATTCGACAAAAAATATACTGTTCGTATCCGTATTCGATCCGAGAATTCAGTCCGAGAAAGAAAAATTATCTGTATTTGTATCCGCAGTATCCGTCCGTATCCGATCCGTTTTCGTCCCTAATTGAGATGATTGCTGACCACGGCTGCCTCGCGGTGAGACAGCCGTCCCGGTGAAACTCATGAGCCTGGAACTGCTAGGTTTGGACAACGATGTGGCACTAATATAATATGCCCCGGCGTACAGACGTGAGTCGTTAATATCGCTTTCCCTCTCTCTCATCAGAAAAAAAAAGAAAACATACGAACTGAGCAGAACTAACGTTTGTTATGGTACAATTTGTCCATCAGCGTTCGAATTCTTTATTCTGCATTGGTGCTAGTATTTTTCTGTGCATTTAACCGGTGTTAATTTTTTAATGGTAGACGACATGTCCATCGATAATGAGAACTAGTAGTGACTTCGTTAATCTCGGCTCAGTCTTCAGAGGTGTTCATATGGGGGCTCATAGATGTATGATTGTCATCCTCGTCTCACAAATTTTATGAACTCTTGGGCCAGTAAGAAAGTAAGAGCGCGACAATCTAATATTTTAATATAACGATTACAATATATAATATTATTAATAAAAGAACTTATAGCATGTATTTAATTTTTCTTGGAAAAATATAAGTACATCAAAGAAGATAAAAGGATGGCAAAATAACTATGATGATTACCTCAAATAAAAGTATAGTGCTTTTAAAAAAAATGTTTTTCGGCATTTCTTGATGCAAAGTCTTCAAGAACATTTTCAAGATCAATTGTATTTAGAATATCCTTCTTAATGTTGCATATAGCCAAGCTATTTAATCTTTCTTGTAGCATAATTGATCTTAAATAATTTTTAATAGCTTCAATTTGGAGAAGCTATCTACTATTATGCGTGTGAACTATAACAATATACGTGAATACGTCTATACACTTGATACTCTCATGGCCCCCAGCCTCATGAGCCCATGAGTGTCGCACCGACCGCCCCCCACCCCTAGGGACGGGCCAGATGATTGTGTGCGTGTATTCGTAAGGCCGAGTGTACATGTGTGTTTGTGAGTGTTTGCATGGTGTGATTTAAAAAAAAAGAGAAATAAAACATTGCTTTTGGACTAACGGTCCAAGTCTATTTTTGTAGTGTATGTATGCGGGAGCAGTAACGGCCTCTTTTTTTTGGTCGTGAGCACTAACGGCCCAGGTCTTGGAAATCTCGTATTGGGCCGCCACCAAGCATAGCCAGGAGAGTAGTAGTAATCCGGTCGGTAGTCCTCGCGTGACAGGCTTGGCTGATTCTACACGAATCAAAGTCCTTAAACGCACGCACGTGTGCTTAAATCATGTGCTCAAAAAAAACGTGTGCTTAAATCAGTCTAATTCTCCGCCATACTCGTTTTTCCGAAGAAAACCGAATGCATCTCATATGTGTGTCAGGATCTCAATTTCACACATATGGTAGACATAATGAGTGTAATATCAGAAACAATGCTAAAAAACGTACAAGAAGAGGTTTATTAACTTTTATTACACTCATGGATAGACATGAATGTCTTTACACGAACATCGATAACTAAGACGATCCAGCACCGTCTTCAACTCCACAGGCATCTGACTGGGGAAACGCATGCCTCAGAACTCTTCGAAGTCGCTGAAGTACTCCTCCCCAGTGTTCTTCTCTGAACAGCGGGTAAGCAAGGGTGAGCACACTTATGGTTGGAGCTCAGCAAGTAGGGGAAAATGCAAGACTATCAAGAATAGGCGAAGGTTATGCAGTGGTTAGCATTTTTAATGTTAGTCAAATTTTATTAGCAAGCACCTATTCACTAGGTGTAAGTTTATACCATCCCAAAAATTAAGCTTTAGAAAATATTATCTCAAAACCATATAAAACCATGATTTAATTCCATCTTCAAGTTCATTAATCATGTGAGGGTCCAGGCCACTCTTGTCCGTAAGCACGGCTGATCGATCAGTTTTAACTCTGCAGAGGTTGTACACTTTCACCACAGCTCGTGTTCCCCATGTTGCCCGGGTTGATCAGACCCTTAAACACTTCCAGGGTGAGTGGCTAGGAGTCCACTACGAAGCCTTTACAAAGATATGCAGAAGACCGACAACCCGCGACAGTTACAGCAGCGGAGCGGACCATAACCCTCCCTAGTGGTTAGCACCTTAGCAAAGGCTGCTACCCCAAAAGAACCGGGCTATACCCCTTCAACTCCGACCCCCTGTGCACCTTTCGGATAAGGCTGTAAGATAATTCCACACCTAATTAATTGACTAAGCCAGAGCCATATGGATTGTGGTTGCACTGTTTTCCTGGGTGGTTCTCCATGTTCCAATTAAATCATATGATCTTATTGTTATCAAGGTTCACCAAAGTTACCATGATCAACATTCATCATTTTGTAAAGTTCATTTGAATCATCCCAAGGTATAGCAACCAAGCATTTCTACCCAAAACTTTTATTTAAAAGGGTTGTTCAAGGTATAGGGATAAAATTCTAGTCATGTCCTTAAAAAGGTAATTTTCCCATCAAATTATGCATAGCAATATTAAAAGTAAACTTTAGTTATTATGCAAGTTGTGTGGGACAAAGTAGAATATGCAGGGGCAGGAAATCCACTTGCCTCTCTTGCTTAAACACTGGGATTCTTCTTCTTCAAATACTTACTCTTGATCCGCGATCGGTAGCTCTGCTCCAATTGGCACGATATCTACACACACCAAAAATCATACAATAAATAAAAATAATACATCAAATATTACAAAAGACTAAAACAAGCTTCTAAAACTAACGGGCACTGAAAGACGATCGCAGGGACACCAAAAACGCCTAAAACAGATAAAAGACGCAAAAGATATGGCTAAAACAAGGTTAAGGGGTAAGATTTTAAGAAAACTTGGGCTACAGGGGCTTATCTGCAAGAAACCAGAGACCTAAACATAATTACGTATATAAATCGGAGGTTTATAACGCAAAAGGGCAAGGTTGGACCTCGGGCTGGAAAAACCTAAGAGCTCAGGGGCTAAAACGAGAAAACTTGGACTTGATTGTAAGGATTTATACAGGTGGAAGTGTATTTGTGTGATATTAGAAACTTCAAGGGTCTTTTTGCAAAGATGACTGGTGGCAGCTCCAGTTGACCGGTACAAAAAATGTTTGACCGGTACAAAAATGTTTGACTCGGGGGCTGGGCGCATCAGGACCGCTGATCCGCAATCGGACGGCTGCGGTGAGAGGGCGGTGACGCCGGAGCGGACGGTGCGCGGCGGCGTGCGGCGGCGCACGGCCGGCGGCTCGCCGGCGGACGTTCAAATGGAGCTCCCGTGCACCATCCGCGATGGGGAGAGCACCTGGAGAAAGCTGAAGAGCAAAGGAACTTACAGAGAGGCTTGGAACGACGAGCAAGACGGCGGAGAAGGAGATCGACGCGGCGCGGCGGAGCTCCGGCGGCTTCTCCGGGGCAACGGCGCTGCGGAGGCAGAGAAGAGAGGAGGAGAGGTGCGAGGAGTAGAGGAGCTCGGGGCGCCCTTTTATAGGGTAGAAGGGGGAAGAGGAGGGGCCGGCAAGGCGGTACCCGGTGGGGATTCCGGCGGCCGGCCATTGATGGCCACGAGCTCGGTGGGGAGCGTTTCGGTGGGAGAGGAAGGGGAAGGGGCGGGGTAGTGCATGGTGCTGCACAGCGCATTGATGCGCCTGGTGGAGGGAGGGGAGGAGGCGCGGAGGCGAGGGGCACCGGGGTTGCCGCGGTGGCCGGCGGCCAGGGAAAGAAGGAGATGGCGGCGGGAGGTAGGGGAAGCCCCCGACATGTGGGGCCCGGCTATCAGCCGCCGTGAGAAAGGGAAGGGGGAAGGTGGGCCGACGGTGGTTTTAGACGGGCCGAAAGGGAAACGGGCCGGTGGGGGAAAAAGAAAAGGAGAGGGAAGGGAAGCTGCTGGGCCGGCTGAGGAAAGAAGCGGGCCAGGGAAAAGAAAAGAAGTGAGAAGAGGGATGAGCCGGAAAAGGAAAAGAGAAAGGGCAGAGAGGGAATTGCTTTTGGGGTTTTGTTTTTTTCAACACACATCAAACAAAAACAAAACAAATGCATACAAAATGATGCACAAACACTTGGGTGTTTCTAAATTAATTAAATATTATTTAATATTTAAAAGCAAATTTATTTATTCAAAATTATTAAACCCTTAGAAAAAAATCTAGCCATGTTTCTATTACTTTTAATTGTGATGGAATTTTAGGGTGTTACAAATTCTACCCCCTTAAAAAGAATCTCGTCCCGAGATTTGGAGAGATTGGAAAACAACTTGAGGAGATTCTAGTACAAGCTCATCTTGAAAGGTGTTGGGGTACTTGCTCCTGACTATCGTCCACTGATCTTGATTCACTTCTCCTTCTTCTTTGGGCTTGTGGTAGTAGCAAACTCAATCCTATCTCCTTGCGGGCTGGTCAAGAGCACCGACTTCTTGGCACACAGAATAATTCCACCATGTTTGCCTAACCAATCCATTCCAAGGATCACATCTATTCCACTGGACGTTAGAACTACTAAATCAGCTTGAAAATATATCTCTCCGATTTTAAGATTGACTTGTGGGCATACATGGGTGGATTTCATTTCACCGTTTGGGGAACCAACTAGCAAATGTGTCTTCATAGAACTTATGGGTACATCATGCTTTGCCACGAATTGTTCAGTAATAAATGAATGCGATGCCCCGGAATCAAATAAAACTGTTGCAGGTACATAGTTTATAAGGAACATACCAAGAACAACATCCTTGGCCTCTTAGGCTTGCTCAGCTGTCACGTGGTTCACCCTACCACGCATGTAGTTCTGTTGGCCTCTGTTACCTTGAGAATTTAGATTCCCAGTGCGTACTTGAGACGATGACTGTCCAGGCCTCTGACCATTGCCTTTCTGAGGTGTGCGCTGGGGGCAAATACTGGCATAGTGTCCCAATTCTCCACAGTTGAAACAACCACTAGGTCGAACTGGGGTGTTGTTCCTCACTGGTGCATCTGAGCGATTCTGAGGAGGATTTGGAGCATGTGGTGTCACTTGGTTCAAATCTTCGGGTTCCTGAAATGAGCGCTGAAACTGCTGATTCTCCTGATAACTTCTGCCTTGTTCACGAGAATGGAACTGAGAACCTTGTGATGAACCAAAACGAGGGCGAGTGTTGCAGCTAGATTGTCCCCAAGACTGAAACTTGCGCTTGCGTTCAACAAGTTCCATACGTTTGCTTTTCAAACCTATGGCCTTGTCTAGCAAAGTCTGGAAGTTAGGAAAAGTGTGACTCTGGAGCTGGTAGTTGAGTGGCCCAATGAGAGCATACAAGAAACGTTCTTGCCTCTTTGGGTCTGTGTCTACTTCATCTGGAGCATAACGAGATAACTGAGTGAACTTATCCCGGTACTCACTAACAGACATGTTGCCTTGCTTTAAAGCTAGAAACTCCTTCTGCTTGAGCTTTATCACACCAGCTGGGATGTGATGGGTACGAAAACCTTCCTGGAACTCCTGCCAGGTGATGGTGTTAGGAGCAGCATGTGCAACGGTATATTCATCCCACCAATCAGCTGCTGCACCCTCCAGGTGTCCTAAAGCGTACAAGACTTTCTCACGATCATTGCATTGTACTATATCCAGCTTCTTGTTAACAGTCTTAAGCCAATCATCAGCATCGAGGGGTTCACTGAATGGGAGTAGGTAGGTGGGTGGTGGCTCATGAACTCTCTATGTTTGTTTGCAAGTGGTCGAGGTGCTTGAGGTCCTGGCTGATTCTGTTGAGCTTGCATGTTCTGAACAGTAGCTGTAAGTGCTTGCAACAACTGTGTCTGGGCTGCTAGGAATTGTTGCATTGCTGGATCCATTACTGGGTCATGTGGTGGATGTGGTACTTGATTTCGCTGGTTAGCGATGTGAGCACGAATCACAGGCGGTACGTCCTGTCCACCTCCTGACTTGGTGTTTACCATCTGATTGTTAGGGGAAGATATTTCAGATAGAAGTTGAACTGATAAAGATAAACAGGGGGTAAAGACTTCAATTTAAATTAATTATTTTATTAATGCACTTATGGCCATCACTCCATAAAGCATTCCAATCATGACAAAGATCCAAATCAAACATGTTTTCACCCAACAAACATTATTACATCGTTTACGTTCTCGCAGAAGTGGATCTATCGATCATAACTCAAAAAGGTAGGCATCCTACTCAAGAAGACCGGTTGTGGCGATGGACGAGCCGTAGCGGAGCCTCTTGCAGGGTGGTGACACCGCAGTGCAAGGAAACTCGGTAGGCTACTCTGGTGGCTCCCTACCGTCACGCTCGGCCTCCAACTGCGCGATCTTGGCGTAGGCATCCTTCAGCATCCCGTGGGTCTGGTCCAACTCAGCAGTAGCAAACTCCAGGTCAGTGTTGAGTCTTGCAGCAACCTGAACGAGGATGTTGAGACGATTCTCCCCGGGATATACAACTTGAACCACACTATGCTCAATGTCACCGGTGCGTTGAGGAATGTGACGGAAGTCACTAATATTTAGCACATGGTGGTGCCTGTAACGAAGAGACCACAAAGCTCTTCTTGCAGCATTGCTGACAGAAGCACCGTAGGTGGAGTGAGGTGTGGTGGAGTCATGTGCCTTGATCGTTGGGTAGCCTCTAGTAGTCTCCTCAAAAGCCCTGACGTGGACTCGAGTCAAGTAGAAGGTACCAAGTGGTGGCTCAATCCAGCTGTGGGTGACGTAGAGGGGCTTCACCATGTTTCCCAACTCCCGCAGCGTCTGTCGAAGCAGGTAGGGAAAGTGGCCTAGCTCATTCTTCGAGGAGTGAATGCGACAGGTCGGATCCCCTTCACAAGGACCGTCGTAGTAGTACTCTTCCACATCACCGTCACTGTCACTGCCATCACTGGGGTCCTCCACGACTGGCTCAGCCAACGGAGGCAGCTCCACTCCGTTGTTGGCGTACGGCTGAAATCCGGCCATCTGATAGAACAAAGCTGAACTCAGAGCAGAATAAAACAAAAGGGTACAATTTTAACAAAGGACAAATAAAATAGACTTTTAGGTGGAATTAAGATTTATTTTGAAGAGCTGACACAACTTTCTAGAAAGTGAGTCCTTATTTTGACCATTTCTATCTAAGGCTGCGTCCTACAGTCAGCATAGCTCTGGTACCACTCTGTGACACCTGTTTTTCTGAAGAAAACCGAATGCATCTCATATGTGTGCCAGGATCTCTATTTCACGCATATGGTAGACATAAAGAGGTTTATTAACTTTTATTACACTCATGGATAGACACGAAGGTCTTTACATGAACATCGATAGCTAAGACGATCCAGCACTGTCTTCAACTCCACAGGCATCTTACTAGGGAAATGCATGCCTTAGAACTCTTCGAAGTCGATGAAGTACTCCTCCCTTGTGTTCTCCTCTGAACAGCGGGTAAGCAAGGGTGAGCACACTTAATCAGCAAGTGGGGGAAAATGCAAGGCTATCAAGGATAGGCTAAGGTTATGCAGCGGTTAGCATTTTTAATGTTGGTCAAATTTTATTAGCAAGCACCTATTCACTAGGTGTAAGTTTATACCATCCCAAAAATTAAGCTTTAGAAAACATTATCTCAAAACCATATAAAACCATGATTTACTTCCATCTTCAAGTTCATTAATCATGTGAGGGTCCAGGCCGCTCTTGTCTGTGAGCACGCCTGATCGATCAGTTTTAACTCTGCAGAGGTTGTACACTTTCACCACAGCTCGTGTTCCCCATGTTGCCCGGGTTGATCAGACGCTTAAACACTTCCGAGGTGAGTGGCTAGGAGTCCACTACGAAGCCTTTACAAAGATATGCAGAAGACCGACAACCCGCGACAGTTACTGCAGCGGAGCAGACCATAACCCTCCCTAGTGGTTAGCACCTTAGCAAAGGCTGCTACCCCAAAAGCGCAAGGCTATACCCCTTCAACTCCGGCCCTCGGTGCTCCTTTTGGATAAGGCTGTCAGATAATTCCACACACCTAGTTAATTGGCTAAGCCAGAGCCATATGGACTGTGGTTGCACTGTTTTCCTGGGTGGTTCTCCATGTTCCAATTAAATCATATGATCTTGTTATTATCAAAGTTCACCAAAGTTACCATGATCAACATTCATCATTTTGTAAAGTTCATTTGAACCATCCCAAGGTATAGCAACTAAGCATTTCTACCCAAAACTTTTCTTTAAAAGGGTTGTGCAAGGTATAGGGATAAAATTCTAGTCATGTCCTTAAAAAGGTAATTTTCCCATCAAATTATGCACAACAGTATTAAAAGTAAACTTTAGTTATTATGCAAGTTGTGTGGGACAAAGTAGAATATGCAGGGGGAGGAAATCCACTTGCCTTCCTTGCTTAAACACTGGGATTCTTCTTCTTCAAAAACTTGCTCTTGATCCGCGATCGGTAGCTCTGCTCCAATTGGCACGATATCTACGTGCACACCAAAAATCATACAATAAATAAAAACAATACATCAAACATTACAAAAGACTAAAACAATCTTCTACAACTAACGAGCACTGAAAGACGGTCGCAGGGACACCAAAAAGACCTAAAACGGATAAAAGACGCAAAAGATATGGCTAAAACAAGGTTTAGGGGCTAGATTGTAAGAAAACTTGGGCTCCAGGGGCATATCTGCAAGAAACTAGGGACCTAAACATAATTACGTATATAAACCGGAGGTTTATAACGCAAAAGGGCAAGGTTGGACCTCGGGCTGGAAAAACCTAAGAGCTCAAGGGCTAAAACGAGAAAACTTGGACTTGATTGTAAGGATTTATACAGGTAGAAGGGTATTTGTGTGATATTAGAAACTTCAAGGGTCTTTTTGCAAAGATGACCGGTGGCAGCTCCAGTTGACCGGTACAAAAATGTTTGACTCGGGGGCTGGGTGCATCAGGACCGCTGATCCGCGATCGGACGGCTGCGGTGAGAGGGTGGTGACGGGGACGCCGGAGCAGGCGGCGTGCGGCGACGCACGGCCGGCGGCTCGCCAGCGGACAGCCAAATGGAGGTCCCGTGCACCATCCGCGATGGGGAGAGCACCTGGAGAAAGCTGAGGAGCAAAGGAACTTACAGATAGGCTTGGAACGGCGAGCAAGACGACGGAGAAGGAGATCGACGCGGTGCGGCGGAGCTCCGACGGCTTCTTCGGGGCGGCGGCGCTGCGAAGGCAGAGAAGAGAGGAGGAGAGGTGCGAGGAGTAGAGGAGCTCGGGGCGCCCTTTTATAGGGTAGAAGGGGGAAGAGGAGGGGCCGTCAAGGCGGTGCCCGGTGGGGATTCCGGCGGCCGGCCATTGATGGCCACAAGCTTGGTGGGGAGCGTTTCGGTGGGAGAGGATGGGGAAGGGGCGGGGCGGTGCGTGGTGCTGTGCCGCGCATTGATGCGCCTGGTGGAGGGAGGGGAGGAGGCGCGGAGGCGAGGGGCGCCGGGTGGCCGGCGGCCGAGGGAAGAAGGAGATGGTGGCGGGAGGTAGGGGAAGCCCCTGACATGTGGGGCCCGGTTGTCAGCCGCCGTGAGAGAGGGGAGGGGGAAGGTGGGCCGACGGTGGTGTTAAATGGGCCGAAAGGGAAACAGGCCGGCGGGGGAAAAAGAAAAGGAGAGGGAAGGGAAGGCTGCTGGGCCGGCTGAGGAAAGAAGCGGGCCGCGAAAAAGAAAAGAAGAGAGAAGAGGGATGGGCCGGAAAAGGAAAAGAGAAAGGGGAGAGAGGGAATGGGTTTTTGGGTTTTGTTTTTTTTAACACACATCAAACAAAAACAAAACAAATACATACAAAATGATGCACAAACACTTGTGTTTCTAAATTAATTATATATTATTTAATATTTAAAAGCAAATTTATTTAGTCAAAATTATTAAACCCTTAGAAAAAAATCTAACCATGTTTCTATTACTTAATTGTGATGGAATTTTAGGGTGTTACATTCTCCGATGGTTCGTTCTTGGACACCACAATCGGCTCGTCGCCATCGCGTGTATGGCAAGCCATCGTGGATGGCAAAGATGTACTTACGCAAGGCATCATACGTCGAGTCGGGTCAGGATCAACCACTAATATTTGGAACCAAAACTGGCTGCTGAGAGAGGGAATCATGAAGCCTTTGTGCTGCATCAGTGATCACCCATCAGTTCTGATTTTTGAACTAATCGACCATACTATGGGAACATTGAAGCGTGACCTATTACGGGAGCACTTTATTTCTATTGACAGGGAGATCACGAAAGTATACCGTTGTGTACTCGGAACCAACATGATTTTTGGGCCAAGAGTTATGAGAAGTTCGGTGTGTTTTCAGTGCGCTCGGCGTATCGGATGTTTGTACACAATAGGGAGAATCGATCGAACTTGATCAAGCATTCAGCCAGAAAATCGGATACAAAAGTTGAGGAGAGGGAGTGGTGTCAGTTATGGAACGTGCAAGTACCATCAAAACTTTGTGTGTTTTTGTGGAGACTTGCTAAGCAATCCATTCCTACTGGAGATGTACGCCATCACAACAATATGGCCACTCACATCGGCTGTTCAATTTGCGGGCTACCGGATTCCTGGAAGCATTCGCTGCTGGACTGCAACATGGCAGAATCTGTTTGGGCATTGGAGGAAGATGAGATTATAGAGTTTATCTGTCAGATTCAGCATGATGATGCAAGGGGATGGTTCTCAGAGGTCATCCAAACACTACCACAGGAACATATCACCAGGGTGGTAGTGAGATTATGGGCCATCTGGTTTGCAAGAAGGCAAGCGATCTATGAAAACAAGTTCCAAAGTCCACTATCTATGAACTGTTTTGTGGAGAGATTTATCTCAGAGCGGGCCATGATCAAGAAGCTGGTGAAAGAGAAGAAAGTGCAAAGTGCATGCCCGGCTGCTAGACCTCACTCGATTCCACCCCAGGTAGGGACAGAGCCAGGGGGGCACAGGGGCTTGCCCCCCCCCAAGGTTCAAGAATCAATGAAGGATTGGTGAAAGATTAGGTCAAAATTAGTGAAAAATGGTGAAATTAGTCCATTTTGAGTTGTTTGGCCCCCCTATGGCTGATTAGTCCCCCCTATGTTGGAATCCTGGCTGCGCCGCTGACCCCGGGTGGCATTACAAAGGTGAATGGGGATGCAGCCCTATCAAAGAACTCAGGAATCTTCTCGGCGGCAACAGTAGCAGGGACGCTTCCTAGGCACTTCTACTCTCGTCCTGGAAGGCAACTTTGATAGATTGTGATTAGCAAAGCTAATGATTGGAGGGTTTAAGTGCTAAAATTTCTCACCTCTGTATTTAGCCCTCGGATGAAGATCCAGCCATTGTGGTGGGAGTTTGCACACAAAGTGGTTTGCATGTATAGGTTCCCTGAGAAAAATCCCTAACCTCTGTGCACAAGGTAAACTAGTTTGGCATATTTCCTGATGGTGTTCGGACTCAAAAATGGCACGGTCCAAGATATGTGAGGTTAATGCTAGAATTGCCAATTTAGTACTAAACCTTGATAGTTTGCTAGTTTGGTTTGGATATGCATTTTACAAGACAAGAGGCTCATATTGGGTATTCTGGATGTAATTTCATTGAAAGGGAGCAAGAGACACTTGGAGCAACACCGATATGAGGTAAGACATGAGTTCAAGTCACCTAGATGAAACCTTTGCCAAGATGATCAATAAAGTTATGTAGATCAAATAATCATGGTCAAAAGTGGCTGATCTGGCTGATATGAGAAGGCCAACCGATCCGATTCAGTTATTGGTCATATAGCCGATTCAGCAGCCCTGACCGGTCAGACCTTTGACCTTCACCGGTCAGACCGGTCAAACCAAAGTGCTCAAAATGCCAATTGGACTTCACCATTGGGTAGATCTCGTCGAGACGATCGAAATGCATATGTGGAACGTCCAATTCAGAGTCCGGATGAGAGAGTTATGATCCTGACAAGTTTCAGCCATACGCTGACTGGTCTGACTGGTGGGGCCCGACGGTCTGACCGGTGCGTGCAGCCAAATCCGAGTCAGGAGTTGTATTTCGACACGGGATTTGTATAGGCTTCGACTCCTACTAGGGCAAGACCTCCCCACCCTATATTTATGAAGGGTCACGGCCGATTGAAGGGACACAATCGAATCAATCCATTACCTTTACTTTTTATCCTCAAACCTTAGCTTTTCCAACCTCTATGCTGCTCCTCTACTGATCTCCACGGTCATAGATGACGTCCTAAGGCTCGCTGGTCGACCTAGGGCACGTCGACGACATCCACGTCCTGATGGGTACCTCCAGGGCGAGAGCTTCAATGGCCTTTGCTAGTTTGCTTGTAAACTAGTCGTTATTCACCACGTAAGTACGTTGATTATCTCTTTGTTGGTTTGCTCGTAAACCTAGCCGTCCTCCGTCAAGTAAGAGTGGTAGTTATCCTCCCAAATGATCGATTTGAGCCATACCCTAGGACACCGGTCTGACCGGTGGCCTTGACCGGTCTGACCGGTCACGGCGTCTTCGCGACCCGCACACTCTAGCGCTCTCGTGTTTTTGACCGAGAAAGTGCCAACAGATGGGCCTTGAGGTTTGCCATTGCGGGTGCTCAGCAGCACCCAAGGGACAACAATACCAGCGTTGAGCGTTGATCTTTTACTACAACTCTACAAGCTGATTAAAAGAAGAAAAAAGCTTAGAGCACAGCATGTAGTGTGCTCGAATGCATACCAATTGCATATAATCATTGAGATGATTGATGACCACGGCTGCCTCGCGGTGTACTGACGTGAGTCGTTAATGCTCTCCCCGTTCTTAAATATATGACGTTTAGGATAAGAAATTTAGTTCAAAATGAACTAAATTTCTTGTCCTAAAAATCATATATTTAGGAACGGAGGGAGTATCACTTTCCCTCTCTCTCAGAAAAAAGAAAACATACGAACTGAGCAGAACTGACATGGTAATGTTTGTTATGGTACAATTTGTCCATCAGCGTTCGAATTTTTTTTTCTGTATTTATTACAAGATTTAACCGGTGTTAATTTTTTAATGGTAGACGACGTGTCTATCAATAACAAGACACTAGTAGTGACTTCGTTAATCTCGGCTCAGTCTTCGGAGGTGTTTATATGGGGCTCATAGGTGTATGATTGTGTGCGTGTATTCGTAGGGCTGAGTGTACATGTATGTTTGTGAGTGTTTGCATGATGTGATTAAAAAAAGAAAAAGAAAACATTGCTTTTGGACTAACGGTCCAAGTCTTTTTTTTTTTAGTGTAAGTGGGAGGGAGCAGCAGTAACGGCCTTTTTCTTTTGTCGTGAGCACTAACGGGGCCGCCACGAAGCATAGCCGAACAGATGTTAGGAGAGTAGTAATCCAGCTAATTCTAAAAAAAATCCAGGTCCAAATGTCCAGAACCAGTTTTAACTAATTGACTCGGTTGTGAATGGGCTTGTAGTCTAATGGTAGGACGGTCCAGTGAGACGCTATCCACTAGGATTTAAATCCTGGTGCTCGCACCTTTTTCTGGATTTATTCCGGAATTGTCCGCCGTTATGCATTAAGTGGTAAGCGACATTCCCGTCGACGACGAGGCGGCAGTGGTGACTGTCGGTGCTCAGTCCTTCGGAGGTGCTCATAGGGGTAGAGTTTGTGTACGTGTGTTCATAGAAGTGAGTGTGCGTGCATGTTGTGAACGTCTGCGTTATAATGTGTCATTAAAAAAATCACTCGATCTAAAAAAACTCACTCACTCTTCGGGGCAAGTAGTATAAACAAAACCACAGATCGTCTTATGTAGGGCTATGTTTTTTTAAAAAAATCTACCTAAAATTTTTAAACTGTGTGCAGAAGAGAGAGTAAGGTAAAAGACTAAGGTGAAAAAGACAACACATTATATGAGCTGTCGTTGTATGTCTAGCAGATGGCACCGATGTACTTACCGTTATTAGCACAATTGACACACAACATGATGGATGTAGTAATAGTCCGTCACCAAGCTAATAGGATCTAAATCCTCTAAAATTCCTACACTTTTTCTTTGTTCCAAAGGGGTCCTAAAAGGTGAAAAAGATAGCACATTATATGAGTTGTCCTTGTATGGCTAGCATATGGCACTAATGTGTTGTGAAACACGTCGTCAGCAGTTGGATCTTCTCCCTCTCGCATCTCTCATGACAAGCACAAGAACAAGTACAAAGTAGACTAGAGACAATCTAGGTGGAGCTTCTCTTTATTGTATGTATATCGATGTCTTACAACAGGGGTAATCCTCTGATATATATACTCCGAACTAAGCCTAGAGTTTTGGTAAGAGCCCACAAGCAACCAGACAAGGACTAGGACTTTAGTCCTCCTTTCTATCCATACGAAGTCCGGTTGTTTTACAACACTCCCCCTTGGGCGATTACCGCGAATGCATATGCCTCATCAAAAACTCCATCCGAAAAAGTCAGTGGAAAAAAAACGGTTCTTAGAGAAAAGAGTACATATCAATCGCATTTTGTATTTCACGTGTTGCTTCGTCAAAAACCTTATGTGAGAAACCTTCAAGTAAAAACTCACAAAGGGAAAAAGAGTACAACATCAAACCTTCTTGGTTATACAATATTATATAGTTACTATTCTTCATAAATAGTAATTAATCTTCAAGATTTATGCATGAACTTCATGATTCTTGCAATGAAGATCTGCATGATCTAAGTAAGCAGTAGTATACCTTCATGGTAAATTCAATAATTAATCATCAAGTTGATTCCTTCTAGGTACAACTTAAAAGATTTTAGATCTAAATATGATTAAACATAAGCTCCCCCTCATAATGACAACCTTTGAACTTTAGTGTTCAAAAAATGCCTAACTCACATTCTTCATAAATGTGCATTAGTCCTTCAAAGACTTAATATTTACTTCTTCTAGATTATAATAGGAGCGATGCTTCAAGCATTAATAACCACTTTATTTAACTATGCAACACAAAAGAAAAATTTATCATTTCAGAGGAAATTGGGGAAATAATTTACTATATTTCATATCTTCTAGATATTACATTTCGAACTTCAATGTTTGATTAATAGAAACTATATCTAAGTGGATTCTAAGTTAATGACAATGATCTATTCGGTGGATCTTCTAAAGTTGGCTTGTTCCACACTTCCACTTTAGATAATCAGTCTTCAGTTTGACATTTGAGGGGATAATTCAAATTACTAATCGCCAATATACCTTCTATGGTATGTGAGGATATATGTTATCAATGCTAGCTAGATATAGTCAACTAGTATCTGCTATCCCAACACAAAATACTGAGCGCGCTTTATAGTTTTAGGCATTCATCTTCAAGATGACCATTTTCTTAGTTTGTGAGGCATTCGACCATAATGGTCTTCTTTCCAGAATTCTACGGAGATTTCAATAAATTGTTTGACAAGTTCATTTAATGCAAAACCAACAGGCGTCCCTGTAGATTTTTAATTAATGATCAAATCATTTACCATGGTGAGTATATTATTAAATACCTCGGATATACCACGCATAACATTTTGTTTACTACAAGTAAACTTAACTTCTGGTTAATAACTTCAGGTTGTATCTCCTCATTCCAGATTCCCATATGTGAGTATTCATTATGTGTGCGCATTCTCACTAGGATAAAAGTCCTTCAGAGAATTTCACTTCAAGTGTGTTTTCACATCAGGTGATGCCATTCATAGGCTCCTCACAATTTAATTTTCTGGCATTTATACTTCGCTTCATGCGAGTATGACTGAGTGCGTTTTCTATTCTTGCTTCAAGCTTCCAAGAATATTATGTAGATTATTCTTCCATTCAATACAAGGCATTCATATAGACTTTCTCTCCCCCTAATGCCGGTATTATATCTTCATAAATAGCATAATTCCCATGATATTCTCGTGAACTTAATGCAATATAAATTCATTTCCATATATTTCAACTTCAAGTTGATGCCCATTTGTATGCTATTATGGCGAAATAAAATTACACACATTTTGTTTTAGACTTTTAGAGGTTATTTGTTATGCAGTTTGCTAGATTTCATTAAGTCTACGGAACCATTATGTTTATCTAGCTTCTTTATTTATTTAGCTCAAAATATTCCAAATACTCATACAATATACTTCAAGTAATTATTATAATTAAACTTCAAGTTTAATATTTATGCAAAATATAATCTACATGGAAAATCTTCTGGAAAAATTTAATTGCTTTTATATTCAGGATTTCCCCATTTACTTATAAATCCATAATACATAATTATTTTCCACACAATGGATAATCATGTCCATTTTTTTCTTCAATTTTTCGCAAACCCATTCTAATTGGGCAAATCAATTTCTAATTGGATAAATTTCCTATCAGGTCCATTCTAGACCAATTTGCTCCCCCTGATCTTAGCCTTCTTGACTAAAGATTAACATATGACTTCTAGTCATTTTGCACATATGTATATAATACATTGGTTTGTCAGCATGCTTGCTTGCTGATAAAGTGCAATGATGGTTTACTGACCATCTTATCAAAGTGGAGCTACTTCTCAATAGGAGAAGTTTTCATGGGCACAACATGCAAGCTAGTGCAATGATAGGAAACATAATGGTTGCAAGCCAATGTTTAAGCAAAATATTGATGTGATGTCCATGCAAAGACTTCTGATTAATATGGTGACATGCATGTCCTCACATTAGTGTGGAATAACTATTAACTTTATCATTCTGAGCGACAAAGTAATATTAGGATTAAAAAAAAACTATGCAGAGCTACATGCTTAGTCAGTACAGTGACTATGGCTACAGGCCAACTGGCACGTTGATTGTCCATCAATCTAATAGGATGAGGCTCTAACCAACAATCTTACAGGATTAGGAAAATGCCTATTAGAATTTTCAATTTTATCCACATTCTTCATGTCTCTAGCCCCAATTTCTTCCCCTTTTCATACCATAATTTCATGTTCATGTGATGTTATGCTTCAAGCATGATCCATAAATTATCATAGGATTAAATTATACTGCTAGTATAAATAGGATGTGGTATATAATCCATATAGATGTACTATTCAGTGTACACCAATACGGTTTGGGTAGAATAAACTTCAAGTTATTAGAGGGCTCATGTACTCAGTACATGATTGGGTAATATACCATTTCATGGCTAAATTGAGTCTTCTAAATTCAATTATAAAGCTTGTATATTACTAGTTGATGTGCTTCATAGAAATTCAGTTTTCGTTCTACGTCATGGTAGCAATGCACAATAACTACAACCTACATAGATTACTTGAGACTTTAGTGGAAAAAATACTTTCGAATGATTATCAAATAGGAAATTTAAAGCAATTATTTACAATATTCAGTTTGTAATTCTTTTATTTATTCCATGAGATTACTATAGGTAAAAATTGCTACAAACAAATGGGCACAAGATAAGGTGAGAAAAACCTATACAGGGGTAAGAAAACACCAATTTGTTCAATTTGCCATTCTATTCTGGGAAAGATTCTTAAACTAATGTTAAACTTCTGTAAGTGCTTACTCTTCGAGAGATATAACCAAATTCTTCAGGAATATAACTTAATAATGCAACTTATGTAGGGAATTTTGTTTAAATGGTTTTGGGTGAGTACGAGACTTCATTGTCTCAATGCATCTCCCCTTGATCCCAACATTACTTCTGTAATAGACAATATTTCCCTCACATTTTTGTGGTTTACACAACTTCTGAGTGCATATAACTTTTCCATATTGAGTTTATATGTATTCTTCATGAATTGCAGAAATGCCTACGTGGCAAAACAATACGATTCTTCAAGAAAACATATTATTTCTGCATAACTTCATGTTATGTACGAACTCAAATAGTTGACATACTTCTTAAGAATTTACTGCTTTTGTAAATTCATAATGTTGTGTTGGGAAGTTGGCTAATATAACTTTCAGAGTTACATATGATTTCTTCTAGAAATTACATGGTGCTAGGCTTAAAACCAATATTATATTTCTTCAAGAAATAATTGACATCATGTCACATCCTACATTATTCATGTAATTGCTACTGGCTCACTTCATGTGTTTGAATGCATGAAACTAGTGCAAAATTAAGTAAGGTTGATTACTCTGTTCAATAGATAATTTAAACAATTTCCCAGAGTATTTCTAGCAAAAATATTTATCCATTCACACATTTGCTAAAAAATATGACACTCTCTGGGGTAATATCCAAGGTTCTTCAGGATTGAGAGAGGTCATAAATCTAAAACTATTTTCTATGATTAAAGATTTTCTAGCCACTTTACGGATTAATGGTTTAATTTTTAGAATTTGCATATCCATTAAATATGCTAGAAAAAGTTGAAATATGAGCCTCAAGGGGGTTTCAAAATTTGGAGAGCTCATATGCCTAAAACCATGTTTCTATGATTGAAGACATTATTTTACTGAATTTATGCACAAATATAACATGTGTACCATAAAAACAGTAAATAAATTTCATAAATATTAATTTACATGAGTTCAAAATGTAAAAGACGTGTAAATTCTTAACAAGCCGCAACCCGAGGTATATTCTGCTATAGAAAACACAGAAACACCTTAATTCCGTAAACTTCAGTGGTAAACCTGCAGGGTTTTTTCTAAAAAGAATTGATGGCAGCAACATCTCTCCTGTCTCTATCTTGCTTCCAAAGGATCCGGTCGTAGAAAACTCTGAAACTAGTTGCGCGGTGACTGCGAGCCAGCAGCTCTGTCCGATGCACTGTGCAGCATACGAACCTCCCAACGAGATCATCACACATGCGCGTGCGTGGGAGCTCTCATTCGAGAGCGTGTGTGTTGGGCTGCTTGCACTGCTGTGTGCTATCCTGGCGCGCGTGCACACTTCTGGGTGGTGCAGATAGTATAGGCCAGCGATCGAGAAGGAGATTGAAACCACTGTATAGGAGCAAGCCTGCGGGCTTAGCTTGACTGGTGCTTGTCCTCCGCTACGGGCGGGATTCGGATTGGACCTTGACTGCGGGTGGGATTTCTGGCTGTGTTCGTGTAAATAATGAGATCAGGTTTAGATGGCATGTTTCGCTTCAGGCGGCGATTCGGCTTTGGATCGAAATCATATGCAGCGGCGCTGCAAGCTTTGTCGCGGCATCAACTACAGGTCTAAACTCTCGGCCGATTTTCAGATGCGTTGCGGTGACAATGAGCCGGCACGACGACCCTAGACCCTTAGATTCGAGTGAGCGATCAGCATGATCCGCAAAGGGATACTTGTTCATACAGCAGGTATGAACTGTAATTCGTGGACATGGTATGCTAGCTAGCTCCGTGCATGCGTGTAACGACCCGGGTTTTCGGTGAGGAAAATCCGACTCCCTTTACCCTTGTGATAGTCCCTGGATCAGTAGCTATCACGCACAGAACTCATTACAACATAATATCATTTCCATACAACGAAATCAAAGTACAATATATAATATATTACATCCGAAACAACTCGGTATACGATTTAAGTACAAGCCCCTTGGGCTAAACGACAAGTAGAAACTCCTGCGTAGCGGTAGCTAGGGCTTCAGGTCTTCATTCTCGATCTTCACCGCAGGCATCCTTGAGCGAAGCAACGCAACCCTTCCTTCATGGATTCCTCAGACTCGGAATCTCACTCTAGTCCGATCCTGCACACTCACAAACTATCCTCAAGGAATGGGATAGGTTCACCTCACCATCTGTATGCAAGCTTTAAGTGGCCTAGTGCTAAAGGTATAAAAAGTAGTCAAGGTATAGGCTCGGGTTTCCTATGTAGCAGCAAAGTATAAGAGTAAATCTCCATCATCCCAAGTATATCACAACACCACGGTTATCCCTAGCATTCCAGGGCACTGTCTCAAGCTCACCTCCATACCTCCTCTCGAGTCGATAGGAAAGCTTCTATCCCTTCCCATCTCAGCGGCCAACACCGGATCCTATTCCTGAACTAGTAGCTCTCACATCCCAACCTATAGTTTTAGGAGAGGGGGAGATAGAAATCCCAAAACACTAATCAGTGTGACAGAACGTAGGATTGTCCATAACCGAGGAAGCGGCTATACGTATAGATCTAAACTCTGCAGAGTGTGTACACCTAGACCCACTCGAGTTGCAGATGGTGTGCACCCGTCTTGAGACACAGCCCACAACCAAGACTCTCTAGCAGAACAATACCAGACTGTATTCCCGGGTCTAGACCCATTCAGAAGACCGAACGGCCCCGGGATCGTGAACCTCTAACCTGGCCAAAAGTGGTGTCGAGGGTCTCGGAAACAAGGGCTGAAAGCAGCCAGGCTCCGCACAACATCGTGAAACGGCAAGCCCAATCCTAACACGCTACACCCGCAGTGCTAGTACAGTCTGACTAGGGAATGGCAGGAACCCTTCCTAGGGGTAAGTGGTGTGCACGTCAACATATTCCCACGAAGCATGGTTCCACCGATACATCTAGACTAGAGCAGCAAGTCTACAAATGCGTCTCCACAGAGTGGTCCGCTACGGCACCCATAACAGGTATCGCCGCTCCAAACTCCTCATCCCGAAACCGTAGGAAGCGTCCAAAGTCACCTCCGGTCCCCGACTCGAAAGTCGGTTGTTGTCTGCTTACTCCAGCCGAGGGTTCGAAACTCTCCAAGTTTTCCCAACCCACAACTCACGCCAAGAGGTTTAAAACCACATCTATTCCCAACACATGCATAGCGAAGCTCAGCGTATATACACGCATATATAGTATAGTTGTAGGCCAATCAAGGACATGATACAAAGATAGGCTACGCAAGTTTCATCATCATGCGAATAATAAAGCACTAGCATCTACATAGCAAATGCCTATTAGGTATTCAAAGTCGGATGGGCGTGAACACCTGTGTGCGAGTAGTTGTCGAAGTCACTGTAGTCGTACTCGGTCTTCTGGCTCAGCTCCTCGGCTCTGGGAACTCCTAGATTCGCAAACATAAATAAATACCAGATCTAATAGCAAATAACACTGAATGAAGAAGCAATAAGAGCCAAAAGAGAGCAAACACCTAACTAACGTGTGTGTCATGATTTTAGAAAGATTATGAAAGTGGTTTCATATTTTTCGGAGCTCATATGAATTAATTATGAATTTTCGAAGGTTAAAACCATTTTTGAAATTAAATCACGCATATACAATACATTCATCTCTTAGCTAGCTATAGGCTAGCTCTAGCTATCTCTAAACTAGCTGCAGACAGGCTACTATGGCTGAGGTGGCTACCACGCAGACAACTCTAGCTGGCTGCAAGAGGGCTGCAGGGCTTAGGTGGCAGCCTAGGTGGCTGCCACACAGGCGGGGGCGCACGGGATGCTGGCGGATCCGCTGCGGTGCTGCTGTGTGCGTGACTCCATGTGGCCTGCGAGGGATTCGTCGCAGCGCAAAGGATCCGACGGGATCCGGTACGGCTTGCGGTGGTGTGGCCGATCGTGTGGCTTAGCAGGGAGTGGCTGGGTACACGGGATCTGGCAGGATCCGGTGTGGCTGCGGCTGTGTGGTTATGCATGTGCAACAAAACCCCAGCTCATGGTTTTGGCGCCCACCAGGTGCTCGACGCGGTGTCCCAAAGGCACTCCGCGGCGGTGATGGCTCCGCGGCGGTGAGCTTCCACGGCGTCCGGCAAGATAGGTCATCGGCGAGGCTCAGGGGGTCCTAGGGTTTTGTTTAGGCAAAGAGAGGTGCAGGCTTCGGCGGAGGCACACGCAGCGGCGAGAAGCAGAGCGGCGGTGCGGCAGTTCGCGACTCCGACGCGTTCGCCCCTGTGCGTCGGCGCGTGTGGTGCGTGCGCTAGGCTGGCGTGGTGCTTGGGTGTGGCAAAGGCGAGGCTTTGCCTCCCTGTGCGGTTGTGCGAGCATGGAGGGGCTCGTGGCTCTCCGCGGTCGCGACATGCCTACACCCGCGCGCGGCGTCCCGGCGTTCCAGGGCCGCGGCGGCGCAACAGCCTACCAGGTGTAGCGAGCAGCGAGGCGGTAAGGTGAGCGACGAGGTTCAGCGACACGGCTCGGAGAGCAGCAGAAAAGGAAAAACTCGACCCTTGGCCGGTTTAAGGCAGCGACGCGGCACGATCGCAGTGCAGCGGCTCGGCGCGCACACGTGCGGGCGTCGGGCGAGCACGTCGGCCAAAACAGGTTACGCGGCGGCAAGCGAGATGGGAGCAAGGGGAGCAGCGTGCGGTGACGACGGCAGCGGCATGTGAAACGCACAGCTCGAAGGCCAGCAACATAGGCGACGGCAGTTTGCGCGGCGGCGCAGTGCGTGCAAACAGACGGCGTGCGGGCACCGGGTCTTGCCCTGGCAGAGGCGAGAGCAGGCGACTCAAAGGTCGCACACCATCATCCAGGTGAGGGAAACAGTGGAGCTCACCTGGCTTGACGGCAAAAGACGGATGCAGCGTTGCGGCGACACGGTGTGGAGGCAGAGCGGGGCAGAGCAGAGGAAGCAGAGCAGGTCCACAGCGTCCTAGTCCACGTCGCGGGCGCCCTCCAGCTTCTGGCATCAGGGACGGCTCCAGGACGACGACGACGGCGAGTCCTCGACGTGGGCGGCCTCCGGCTTCCCCTCCCTCCTTCACCTTCCCCTGAGGGTGGTGACGGCGATGCAGCGCGGGGCAAGCAGCGGTGATGCGGAAACAGAGTAGCTGCGGTCGGCGTTGATGTCCTCGGTGCGCGCGGCTCCAGATCCTCGACGGCGTCTCCTCCTCCGGCTTCCTCCTCTCGTCCTCGTTCTGTCCTCCAACTGGTGGCGGATGGGTTTGAGGAAAACCCCAAGGGCGGCAGCGGATTTGGGGAAAACCCCAACTGGTGGCGGCTAGGGTTCGAGGTTGGTGGTGGCGCTGCTTATATAGGAGCGCCTGCGGCGCGGGCGGGTTGGTGGCGCGAGCGGCCTGGATGCGGCGCGGCCAACGTGGACGGCATCGCCCGCGGCGGTCATGGGCGCGGTGGCGAGCTCGGTCGAGCTCGCGTCCGTGCGGGGAAGAAAAGGTAAGGAGGTGGCGTTGACAGGTGGGGTCCACATGGCGGTGACACAGGCGGTGGTGTGGAATAGAGCTGCGGGCTGAGCTGGGCCGGTTGGTTTAGGTGGGCCGGCGGCGAGAAGCTGAGGGACCTCCGGCGTACTCAACGAGGAGCTTAAGGGCCTCTGTTGGACTTTAACAAACTGTGTTAAGGAAAGGTTTTGGCCCAAAAGGTTTAAGGATTTTCCTATTTTCTCATACACTATTATATATACTTATAAATACAATTCAAATCTGAATTTGAATTCCGATTTGAATTCCACACAAGTAAAATCCAAATGAAATCCAAGAAACTTCAGAATTAATCACACTAATATTTATAATTCTTAAAATTATTATTTATTTCAAAATAAATCAAGGAAAATTAGGAGAGAGTGAGAAGACATCCTTATAATTTTTAATCATGCACTCAATTGCACCAAAAATTTTGAAATTCACATTTTTGCATAAAATAACATTCCGGAAAAATTTCGGGATGTTACAATGTGAGCAGGGTATGGTGTCTGGATCGGTTTGCGATGCATCATGCATGCATGATGGCTTACTGAGCCATGCTCTCACGTACAGGTGAAGGATATGGTTTTTGGCCAATACGTACGGTTGATAAAGGATCAAATATTCAGTTTTTGATACATCTATCTATGTCCGCTTCGCTGCTTGGCATGCCTCAGATCACGTACATATATGCAGAGCCGGCAGATCACATAGTCACTAACAGGCGGCGTTGAGTTTGTTACTAGTAGCCTTCGTGGCAAATTTAGTAGATAGGAAAAAAATTCTGGCTCGACGGCCAAGAACGAATCCAATCTACTGCATATAATTCCAAACAATTCATACCTCATGCTTGTATGATGCCAATTGATCTACTCCACTTACCGCGTAGGGCAGTTATCAGTAGATGAACTTGATGGCGACTCCTCCGGCATAGTCGATGAAGAGCGTTCGTGCTGATAGCGTGTTGTGAAATACGTCGTCAGTGGTTGGATCTTCTCCCTCTCGCGTCTCTCATGACAAGCACAAGAACAAGTACAAAGTAGACCAGAGACAATCTAGGTGGAGCTTCTCTTTATTATCTGTATATCGATGTCTTACAACAGGGGTAATCTTCTGATATATACTAGAACAGTCAGCGTGCGTTGCACGCTCTACAATGTATATCAGTAAATTGTGAAGACTAAATGCAAATAAAAGCAAGAATACCGTACAAAAGTATATGAGATATAATATAAGACGCTCAATGCACACCATACCATTTCAACAATCAAATCAACCAATGGATCAAATGATCTTTCACCCTTTTCTTTACTTAAGGTATAATTACATAAGTTTCCGTAGTTATTGTTATTTCATAATAGCATAAAGTACACAATCTCTCGAACAGAAGGTACAATCCTTACCAAGGTTTCGCCTCATTCCAGCACCAATAAATAACAAATGGAAATAAATTCTATGATTGTTTCCTTTTTATCCTAAGGTGTTTCTGAAGCTTTCATGCAATCTTGGAAAAATGCTCTGGGTCATCTAAAGCACATATATAAGTTGTTGTCAAAGGTGAGTAAAATGAGTTTATCTTCAAGCCCTTCTTGGTCTACGCACACCTCCTGACAGAGACAACAGATCAAGTGCTAATCAAATAACTTCACATTATCACAATCACAGTGCCTGCAGCTTCACTGGCCCTCTCGTATTCTCATTGATCATTTGCCTTCTCTCACCTGAGAGAAAGAAATTACATTGAGAAGTAATCAGGATACGAGTACAAGCTAAACCGCATAGAAAGAGATTTCACATTGTTTTACGTAACTTAACATGCACATAACACAGCCTTAGTATTCTATATTTATCATGCACACTAGCTCTTAATAGATTTATCACTTAGTACAAAATTATCATGTAGAGTATAAGGTGTACCTAATGGTACATCTGATATTAAATATTATCTAAGTATGCATTATCACTTCTTTTATGTGCAATACAGTAAGAATAAAAACACAAGGTGAAACAACAATTAATGTGTAAAGAAAATGGATTGGTTTCTTTTATTTAGAATGCCATGACCACTTATTTATCAACCTGACATCTACTCAAATGTTATGCTGGTTCATGATGTTGGCTCTAAGACACAAAGTTCTTTAAGAACTGAGCTTCCCTGATAAACATAGACTCAACAAAGTTCATATGATCCAAACACACATTTTATAGTAATTTACAGGATGGAAGAGCATCTTGTCCTGTATAGCCCATCTACTGAAATTATGTACATATTCTTGTAGTCAAATGAATCAAGCTGCATGTTAGACCTTATTATTTATAATTTGTAGTTTCAGACGTTGTGGCTAAAACTATCAAATACCTCCGATATGCAATCAAACTTCTAAGATATACTATACAATAATTTTATAGTAATTTGATTTGCATACTTGTGCTTGTGAATTACCAATTGTGACACTAACACAAAATGGAGGTTGGCGAGCGTTGCACAGACAGTATCAAGCTCATCGCGGCAGGAAACACATACCGCAATCAGCAGCCTACCATGGCGATCAGCAATAACCCCCAGGAGTTCCATAAGTGTCCTATGCACACAAACACAACCATAAAGCATTAAGAATCGAGACAAATCAGCCAGTGTATCGTAAAACTGGGTACAACCAGTCAATTAGCATCCAAGTACAACGCTGGGAAGCTAAAGGTGCAGTGAGAAGAGGAAGTCACCATCTTGAACTCGGTGTGGTTGACCGCAGGCCGGGTCTCACCAGATCTCAGATTCTCAGGTCACCGACGCCATGACCAGCTACCGACCTCTGCAAGAACAGAAAACAAATCACTGATCAAGGCAAGACGTATCAACTCCGATGCAGAAGAAAGGAATACAAATACAACAAAGGGTCGAGCTCAACATGTATTGCAACATGAAGCTAGCACATTAGGATATAGGAACAGGTAATAATATAGACATCCTTTCACATTGTTTTCACGTATTGCAACATGAAGCTAGCACATTAGGATATAGGAACAGGTAATAATATAGACATCCTTTCACATTGTTTTCAGATGCCTAGAACCTGCAATGGATAAAAACAGACGATTCTGGAATGAGCAAATGCTAGGAGGTGCAATCAGGAACTAAACTATGACAAGAAACTTCTCGCTACAGGGCTGATAGTAGACAAATGAGTACAAAAGCAAAGCTCTGTTTTGCTAAAAAAATCAGATCAATGACAACATTGTAAGAATATTGTAAGAATCTTTGATCTGAACTATGACAATGCTCTGTTTTATATGGTATTAAAAAACAATTCAACCAATGACAACATTGTAAGAATTTATGAACTGTAAATCAGATCAGGAAGGCAATCCATGGTATTGAACAAATAGAAATGCAATAATGGAGACCCATCCTATCTCAGATTTGCCAACATCAGTGCTAAGTTATCACATTGCAGGACAATCACAACCTCTCAAGCATGCAAGAATAACTCAATAGCAACATGACACAATGAAGAAGGTGTACCTGACTCAGGCCTAGAGGGGCGGTCGGGCGGAGATGCAATTCGATGCAGACGTGCAGATCGGGCGGAACTCACTGGCCACCGCTACGCCCCCGCTCTCTAGCACGCCGCAACTGCCTTCCTTCGCCTGGGCGCGCCACTGCATCTTACTGTGTGGATCCATCACCCTCCATCACCGTCTCGGTCGTTTCATGGCTCGGATCCGGAGGCAAAGAGACAAAAGAGGAGAAGAAAGGATGAGAATGGTACGGGAGAGGGAAAGGGTTAAAGAGACATAGGAAATCCACTCACAAGGATGTGCCCATCCTGGTTCCCTGACGACCGTCGTGCCCACATCAGTAGCGCCGGCCTGACATGGTAGGGGGAGGGAGGGAAGGACGGGAAGGGGCCGCGCCGGCCTCCACCCACTGACGTGCCGTCTCGTCGCCCGGACTCCGCCCGCTGCCGCGCCATCTCGTCGTCGTCGCCGGCCTCCGCCCGCTGCCGTGCCGTCTCGCCACTGTCGCCAAAGCCGGAGAGGAGGAAACGGCGGAGGGAGCCGTCGTCGCAAGCGCGGATCCGACTCGGGGAGGAGCACCGTGGTGGGGGGAAGGCGTAGGAGGGCCGCGCCGGATCTCCGGCCACCGAGAGGGTGGGCTGCGGGAGCGGCGGCGGGGATGTCGGGGAGGGGAGATCAGGGGGCGAGAGGGGGCGGCGGGGGAGGTAACTGGGGTTAGGGTTTGGGGTCGAGAGGGGGGTCGGGGGTATTAGGTGGGGGCGGGGTGGTGGGAGGGGGTGTTCGTAAAAGTGTATCGGGTGTGTTTGTAAAAATGATAGTCTCTTCTTCACGTCGAAATAAAGTTTAAATCGAGGATCTGTGTGCAAAATAAACCAACGTGTTCACTGTGTGATCCGGACGTGGTGGATCTTTTCGCAATTTTTAGCAAATCTGAGGGTTTTTTCGCAAAAGCGCCAAACGCACGCCTGCGCGACACGTCAGCCTGGAAACACGGGGAGAGCAGCAAAGGGGGTGAGCTTTTAAGAAATCTGATACTCCAAACTAAGCCTAGAGTTTTTGTAAGAACCCACAAGCAACCAGACAATGACTAGGACTTCTAGTCCTCCTTTCTATCCATACGAAGTACGGTTGTTTTCTATATTATAAAGAGCGAAAACAATTGAAAACTTTTTTCCACCAATTCGGGTCTGCCTTACCCCTCACGTCAGACCCACCCGTCGTCTAATTGTTAGACCGAAAAGGTGGAACAACCATAGAAATTACAATTTGGGGAGCGTTTCTGCCAAAAAGATAATTCTTTTTTCACCGACCGCGCACGTACCCGCCCCTGTACCCGCTGGGCCCACCCACCTGCGTCGGACCCACCTCGGCCACCCACCGGCACCCCGCGCTGCGCTCCCCAACGCGCCGCCGCACCACGGACAAGGATTCAGTGCCCTCGCGCGCCGCCTCTTCTCCGCTCGCCTCACCGTCCTCCATGGTCGCGCGCCAGCCAGGGAGGAGGCTGCTCTTCCCTCGGTCTCTCGTCTTGCGGCGGCGTGCCGCGCGCCCCGCATCACCGCGTGCGCCCCCACCAGCACATCAGTCGTCTTCCCCATGCATTCTCTCCACCTCGGACCCTCCCTTCTTCGATCAGTCTCTCGATCCTGGCGACGGCTTCCTCCCCGGTTGGCCACGGCTTCCTTCCCGGCCGGCGGGTGAGACGGCCTGCTCCCTGGTGGGCGCGATGGACTCCTCCCCGACGGTGCCGTCGAGGCCTGCCAGCTCCTCCTTCCCGGCGACCGCGTCGCGTGGCCTCACTATTTTTCTACCGACGCCGCTCGTGGTCCGCGTGACGGCGAGGGGCGGCGTTCGCGGGAGGGCGAAGAACGACTGCCGCGGCCGTGCAGTTATGTGGCTCCTGGTACGCGCTCACATCGTCGGCTCGGCTCGAGGTTTCGCCTCCGGTGCTGACTAGCGAGGAGAGTAGTCCTGGAGGCGTTAGGTGTGTCTCACATCGCCGTTGCCGTAGTTCGTCCCACTCATCCATCGCAGCAGCTCATCCGCCACTTCAGCTCTACGCCGACACCCACACGTCTCCCGTCGCAACTCGTCCGTCGCCGCGCGCGCCCCCCCCCCCCCCTACCACCGTCAGCACCAAGCTGCTCAGATCATGGTTCCAACACGGTCTCTCAATTGTTGCAGTCCTCGCAATGATAGTGCTGCACCTTGAGTTCGTGATTTCAATGATCCATTCATGGTGGCGGTGGAAAAGCTCTGGTTAAGACTTGATTGATTTGTTTGATTTGTTGTACAAAAGAATCACTGCTTTATGTGACGATGAAGAAAAAAAAAAGAAAATTCTGAAAAGTTAAAGGATTTTTCTGGTTCTTAAAGAAATAATAAGTGTGCAATCTGAAAGTGAATAACAGAAAATTTTAGAAATTCAGGAATTAGTTCCATAAATTGTTGATCCTTCTCAGATTAGTACACATCTCATACAGTCCGTATGTATTTCAAATAAAAGTTAAATGTCATAAGTATTTTTTTTTAAAAAAACATGTCATAAGTATTTCAGATAAGAGTTACATTGTACTACAACTTACAAAGAAAGACTGCAATCTTGTACATCGCTTTCAACAGTATCTGTATCTACTACATTCAGTTTTAACCAGCCTTGTTCAGGTGCTTGAATTGGCCGAGAAGTTGGCATTTTGCTTAGCGTGGTAGCCTTAGATTTTACAGACTCAACCATAACCTGCTTCCTCTTGCAATTAAGTTCCACGAAGGAGCCAATCATTCAACGTTTTACTCTATGACTCCAACTGCACCTTCTACCGAAAAATAACCAAGCAGTAGTACACTCCAATTCTTCCACAAGGTTAGGAATTATAGTGCAGGTGTAGATTCCGCGGATTCGGCTGCTAGGTGTTTGATTTGTGGATTTTCAGGTGCACGAATAAAGAATTTGAAGCAAAGGAGGAGCGAACAGGGAGGAAGCTTGGAGACGAGCGAGTGGCTAGTGGTCCAAAAACCAAAACCGCCGCCCTCGCCCCCGCGTCGCCCAGACGGCGACACGGGCGGCGCGCCCTGCCGCCGGCGCCTGTTTCCCTCCCGTTCCTTCATTATTGGTCCCTCTCACTTCTCATCTCTGGCATCTCGTCGGGGGTCTGAAGGAGGGGGGTCCATCTTTCTCAATAATCCAATTCGTGATTAGGTTAGGGTTAAAGTTTCTCCATGCCGTGTTTTGCGGTATGGGAGATTTGTTTCCTCCTTCTCTCCGGCAACAGTGATGAGATAGGGAGGTTTGTGTCTCTCCATGGCGGTTTCGATGAAAGAGGTGGCGACGGTATCTACGGCGTCAACAATTTTTTTGGGGTGACGACATGGAGATTTAGGTTTCCAGATGGCGACACTGAGACGGGGATGGTGCCGTCGTCATGGAATAATTTTCTCCGACCACTTCTCCGTTTTGTCGTGGTTAGATCCAACCACAGTGAAAGGCTTGTGAGAATAAGTCTGTCTTCGGATAGATTGGGATCAGTCTCTCTTCTCCATCGGTGGAAGAAAGAGGAAGAAGAAAGACGCATGAAGAAAGAAGAAGATTGTGCTCGTTCCAACCTACAGGGATGTTGTCGTCGTTCTTTGGGCGCTTGTTCTCAGCCTGCTTGCTGAGTGTATGCCTGTGCGGCCTTCTATTTGATTTTTTACACAAGTTTGGGATTGAGATTTGGAGCTGTTTTGAGCGTGAGTACTTTGAGAGTGTTGTTTGTAATTTGATGATGTACTCAGCTTTGATATAGTATAATTCTTCCTTTGATTAAAAAAAAAGCTCGGAGACGAGGAGAAGAGAAACGACATGCTCGTCTATGCATGTCTTTAAAATGATAGAATCATGCATGTCCTTTTTTTTGCGCGACGAATCGAGCTGGCGGACGGAGGTGCTCGGCTGAAGTTGTCGAGCCGAAGTAGTGCAGACCACGTCGTTTTACATTTACAAACAGCATGGCGGTATTTTAGTTACCTAATTCGGACCCATTTTACCCCAGATCCACCCGTAAGGTAATTGAAGAACCAAATAGGTAGAACAACTATAACAATATGTTTAATAAAAAGTTTTGCGCTATCATTAGGGTTCTAAAAACATAACAATATGTTTTATATTAAAAAACGTGTGTGACGCACGTGCATTTTACTAGTGCAACATAATGTGCTTACTCTTATTAGCACAATTGACACACAACATGATGGATGTAGTAATAATCCGTCACCAAGCTAACTTCGAAAAGCTTTTACCTTTAAATAAATTTAAAAAAACAACCAGACAAGGACTAGGACTTCTAGTCCTCCTTTCTATCCATACGAAGTCCTGTTGTTTTACAACATAATCAGCGACGGAGGCAGCCGGGGGGCAAGGGGGGCTCGAGCCCCCCTACGGCTCGCCGGCACGTAGAACCTCTAAAGCCCCTTCTCAAAAATTTTACTCATGTACTTTGGTATATTGAGCTGACTAGTTAACATTTTCGCTTAAGTCCAAACTCTAAAGCCTAACAAAGGAAAAATCCTATCCAGCTATGAGCTATCTAGTTCCTGTCCGCCGTCGGCCGTCGCCTGCCCATCACTGTCTCCTCGCGACCTCGCGTCGTCTCCCGTGACTCCAACCCCAATCCTTTCTCCAACTCTCCCGGTCTCCTGCCGTTTCCGCGACTCCGCCTCTCCGGTCGGCCGGTCCCTGCTAATTCTCCCTCCCTCCGGTCTCTCAGGCGCAGCTCTGTGCCCAGACGGGCGCCGTCGAGCGGCGGGGCGGGCGCCGGCCGGCGAGAAGCCCGCACGGCGCACGCCGCGGCGGCGCAAAGCTCGAGGGCGAGCCGCGAGCGCCGAGCGGCACGACGTCAGGCGGCCACGAGCTCATGAGTAGCAGGCGGCACCACAGCAGTTAGCAGGTGATTTTTTTTCAGCCCCTCCTAAAAATTTTTCTGACTCCGTCCCTGAACATAATGTACTTATCCTTATTAGCACAATTGACACACAACATGATGAATGTAGTAATAGTCTGTCACCAAGCTAACTTCGAAAAGCTTTTACCTTTTAAAAAAAGAGAGAAAAAACAAAAAGCTTAGAGCACAGTATGTAGTGTGCTCAGATGCATACCGATTTGCATATAATCATTGAGATGGTCGCTGACCACGGTGCCTCGCGGTGACACAGCCGTACCGGTGAGTCTTATGAGCCTGCGACCATCGGATGTCGACAGTGATGCGGCACTAAAGCAGCGTTACTAGTCCCATTCGGAAAGAAAGAAATATTGATTTTCCTCTCACACGGAAAATGAGTGAGAAAGCATTTGCTTTATTATTAATAACAGCCCAAGTCTATTTTTAGTGCGTGTACGTGTGGTGGGTAGTAATGCCCCATGGTATTTTTTTGGGTGATCACTGACGGCCCAGGTAGAGGTAGGTCTTGGTAAGCACGTCTTGGGTCGTCACTGGCGCAGGAGCACGATTTTTTTATATATATTTTTATATATTTTTTATTCATTTTGCAAAATTATACAACCGTCTTAAAATTTATCAAATTTGACCTCCAAACACCATGGCGCACGACAGCCGCCGTGACCCACGGCGGTTAGCAGGTCCAGCCGCCGTGCGCTACGGCGGTTGGGCGCCACCGTCGTAGCCCACGGCGGTTAGCCTAAACGCCGTAGACCACGGTGGTTGGGGACGGCGTTTGCTGGCACCGGGCAGCGGCAGGTAGCGAGCATGCAAACGCCGTGAGCCACGGCGGTTGCATCCCAAACGCCATGGGTCACGACGGTTGGTTTTTTTTAATGTTTAGAAGAGAAAACACACCTTTGCAATGGTATATACATCGCTTGTACAATCCTAACAAAGCGCTTTACGTACTAATAACATGCTTTAGGGAATTTAGAAATTTGATTACAACAGGCCTAATTAATCTAGTTGTACGAGAACTGCCCGGAGAGCAAAGACCCGCCGGAGTCTTGCGACGGCATGTAGTAGTACCAAGGTGGGGGTGGAGGTGGTAAAGGTGGAGGGGAGTTGTTCTTCTTGTGGCATTCACAAGTGCAGGTCGAACATTTGCAGCATCGACCGTCTCCAGCGCTAGACGATTGATGAGAGGAAGTCAATGCCTCCGACAGCTCCCGCTTCAAGTTGTAGATGACGACATCTTCAAGGTAGTCGATGTACTCTTGATAGGGGCGAATAGCTGGTGGATCCAGCCATTGCGAGAAACCACAGTTCTCTGTTTGGGTGGAGTACTGCAAAAAGCAACAAAACGTTAGCAAACCAAAGAAAGATGATGAACAAATTTGTGGACATTCCTTACCCATGCATGTGGGCAGTGCCAGAAGCGACGACCGGAGTTGTTCCATCCCTCGTACACTTGCATCACGCAAAACTCACCGTGTGAACACCTAGGCCACAGCACCGTTTGCTTCGGTGCGTAGCTTCTAACTCCACGCATCGATTTGAAGTCACTCTTGTCTTTCAATGGGAAATTGGCTACGAAATCTGGAGATTGCTGATGCCACAACATAGGACCGAAACCGTGTTCGTCCCCACTCCAGGAAGTCATTGTTGAATGTTGTGAGAAGAAGGCAATGAAGTGAATGGTGCTACATATAGGCAGAAGAAGGAGGCTGGCTGGGTGGTGGGCCTTTCGATCCGTGGGAAGAGAAACGAAGCAGTGACTCGGAGAAAACACACCCTAGTGCTAGGGCACTGTTGCATTGTGGGCCAGTCGATCCGTGGGAGGGGAACGCGTTAGTGACTCAGAGGAAACACAACGACTCTGCATATGACAGTCACTCTAACGAAACACACGTAACAGAGAAAACACACTCTAATGCAGTTCGATTAAAGTACTTAATACAAACCGAGGACCCTAGATCACGATGTCATGAAATTCCGAATTATTTGATACAGTCCGACTAATACTCTAGGTCTACTGAGTACAACGAGGGTATTTCCCCTTCCTGATGGCATCCGGCCCAGCTTCCTTGGCCCGGCGAGCCCTCTCCCTCTTCCTCTCTCTGTCGGATTCACGGGCCTAGGCCGCTTCACATTCTGTTATCTCCTAGCGAATGCGCATTTCCTTCTCCTCCTCCTTTTTTTCCTCTTCTTTCCCACTCAACCATGCGGAACCACCTCTCCCTTGCATCATAGCCCGCTTCCTTGACGTAGCTCTTGTCAAACTCAGACTGCTCGGTATGTAGCTACTGCATGAAATCACAAAGAGGAGGTGGAGTCTTTTTTGAAAGACACGTCAGCAAATAATAAAACAAAAATGACAAATGAATAATCGAGAAATGTAGTAAGTCCTTACTTTGGCTCTAAGATTGCGGTCGAAAGGCTGGATCGGGTCGTGCGTATAGTTGGCGAACATGAAGAACCTCATCTCGTAGGCGTACCCGAGAACCTTACACCTGACAAACTTGCAGTTGTCTCCGCAGAAGCACATAAGAGTGTTGATCCCCTTTGGCACCTCGACATTATCCTTTCTCGTGGTAAGGAACTCCAAGTCCAACTCAGGACCTGAGGAGACCATTGCAAACCTGCAAAACAAGATGAGAACAATTATTATAATCATAAACAAAATTATAAATTTCAATCATAGACAAAATTATACAAATGAATCAGCATAATGACGACACGAAATAACAGTTCAATTATTCAAATACAATACCATGCATAAGTTCGTACAGGAAATATTAGTTCAAATATTACAAATTCCGAAATTAAATGTCCTAACGTTACAAGCAACTATGATCATCTGAATCCTGCATTGTTGCTACGCCCACGTCCACGTCCACGTCCGCGTCCACGTCCTGATGGGGGTTGGGAGAGTCCTGAAGGTGCTGATGAGCCCACATTGGCCGTAGCTGGTGCGTTGCAAGCATAATTTGGAGCTGTGCACCTCTTGTACGTGTGGCCCGTGTTGTGGCACTTGTAGCATATCACTACTGCAGGTCCAGCTTCTGCTTCATCCATGTTGTTTCTAATCCTCTTCTTCTTCCTTCTTCCAACACCTTGGCACATCTCAGGATCTGGATTTGGTATGTGCACAACATTTTCTTTGGGGTTCTCAGTAAAAGTACCCCACACGAGGTAGCCTTGAATTATTCGGTTCCAAGTGTTCCGAATAGTTTCCTTGTCGTAGTACCATGGCACGTACCTACGGTAGCTGAAATTTTGAAGTTTATAACATACGGCGATCACATGTGAGCAGGGGGTGTGTAGTAGCTGTGGCTTCCGGAATGAACATCTGCATATTTGGTTGCCAAGGTCACACACTTGTTGCGTCTTTTCATGCGATGGGTCTAGGCGCATTTTCTCTTTACACTCAACCTCATATCTCCACATAATTTCATTCTCAGCAGACTGGTACAAAGGGAAGAAGTGCTTTTTTCTGAGCCTTGTCCAAATACTGAGTCATTCTGGTGCAGTATATCATTTGAGTGTTCCTCAGAACCTCATCCGCTACCTTGCTCCTTTTGTAAAAATATTACATTGTACGATACATAAAAAACTCAGTGATGCCAACTAGAGGAAGAGGTCTTGAACTGCGAAGCACACAATTGTAGACCTCAGCAAAATTAGTGGTCTTTATCCCATGCTTTGCTCCGTCCTTGTCAAACATGAGACACCATTTTTCCTTAGGCTCATTCTGAATCCACTAGCTGAAGGTCTTCACAGCACGTCCTTTTCTGCGCCTAACTTGAGGGCCATCTAATCCCACATCCTCGAGAGAAATTGGCTCCTCTCCAGGTTCAGGATCCACTGACCTCTTTGCTATCTCATCTGATGCCTTTTTTGTCAGGTTATCTAATTTCTTCCAGATGGCATCGAACTTCTTCTGCTGAGTCTGCTCACACAACCACTCAAACAATTTAGACAGGGCTTTGTTCTTGAACTGGCTATGGAAGTTTACTTTCATGTGCTTAGTGCACCACCTGCTCTTAACATCTTTCCACAATGGAACTCTGTATCGCTCTTGGCTGCCATCTTTCATGTCATTCATTGCTTGCAAAATACCTTTGTGCCTATCGTGTATGACACACACATTCTGCACATCCTGCACCACCATGTTCTTCAACCTCTCAAGAAACTAGTATCAACTGTCACTGTTCTCCCCCTCCACAAATGCAATGGCCAAAGGAAGCAACTGATTGTTGCTATCAGCTGCCACAGCTGTCAGGTTGTTCCTTTGTATTTACCTGTGAGAAAAGTGCCATCTATACAAATGATCGGTCGACATAGTTTGAAAGCCTCAATGCAGGCACCCAATGCCAAGAATGACCGCTGAAGCACAAGCTTGTCAGGTTGCTCCTCACAAAGATAGTACTTGATATCATAGTAGCTGCCAAGACTCATCTGAACTATTGTCTGCAGCAAGTTAGGTAAATTGTGGTAGGATGCTTCATAAGTACCCCACCTATGCTCCAATACCTTCTTTTTTGCTTGCTATGCCTTGCCGTAACTGATGGTGTACCCAAATTTTTCCTCAATTGCACCGATAATGACCTTCGGCTCATAAGAAGTACATTTCACAATGGTAGGGTACATGTGGCTTGCAACAAAATCGGCTGAAATATTTCGGTGTTTTGCATCAATTCAATCAAGAGTACAACTGTGAGGCACCACTTCTTTCACCTCTAAGTAATAATCCCACTTCCCCTTATATGCATACACTCGAAAAGAACAATCCTCCTTCTTGCAATACACATCATATATCCTCGGAGAGCTCTTCACTACTCTGAACTCCCTGTGCAGAGTCAAGGTGGACCACTGCTTGACTGCATCCTTCACATGTGCAGTACTAGGGAACATGACGCCTACTTTAACCTCATTCACGTGTACTCCCAGGGCACATTCTCACCACGATTAACAGTACACTGTAAGAAATCGTAGTTCTGCCAATCCCAGGGCACATGATCCTCAGACTGATCATAATCATCATCTGAAGAGTCCTCTTTCAATACACGTTTATCAGCTTCTAACTCTCTCTCATAATGTCTCATCACCTCAGAGTTTCCTTCTCCCTCATCAACAAAACCAGTGACAACAAAACCTCTAGATGTCTCATCACCTTCAAAATCCCCTTCTTCGTCCTCTTGTTGTTCCCCTTCTTCATCACCTTCCCTCTCATCCACATCCTCAGCTTCCTCATGTACTTGACTGCTAGACCCACCCTTCAGGAAAACTTGGACAAATAAAATCACGGGCAAACCAACTCGACATGCATTTATGATAAAACTCATCCATTGTCGAGTCCCTTCAAGTGGCATGAGCTCCCAATACACATGTTCACTTCTGTTGATTAGTACCATCACCGACATGCATTGGTGCTCTAAATCTAATGCAAATGACTTGACTAGCCAATTGGTTATACCATCTCAAGTTCTTTCTGCTGCTCTTTTAACATTTTTCTCAATTGAACTAAAATTTGACAAGTCAACTCCTTGTGGACCATATATAATTTCTCCAGACCCATAATACAATTTGACTGTGACTGTCTCTGACGTGTCTGATTCATAATAAAAAACAATAACTGCTATCAAATACTACATCCAGTGACTAACAAACAAATAGACTAATATCTAAACTAACAGTATATATGTTACGTAATATAGTCTAATAAGTGGCAAACATGTAAACTATAATCTAAACTATAACTACAGATCTATACTCCAGAAATCTATACCATACAGAAATCTACAGAATTAATAGTAATTATATCTAAGTAAAATTACTAAAAGAGTTCAAATCAGCGAAATACCTGCAATGAAGCGAAGAAGCAGCAGAGCTTCGCTGCTCCGCCCCCTCCACCAAACTCTATTCTCCTTTTGAACCCTAAACCCTACAAACATGAACTATTTTATACTACAGATCTAAAGAAATCTAGGGAATCAATACTAATTACGCTTTCATTACATCTAAGTACAGGTGCTAAAAGGGTTGAAATCAACGAAATACCTATAATGAAGCGAAGAACCTGTAGAGCTTCGCTGCTCCGCCCCCTCACTCTCTTCTCCTTCCCAACCCTCTCTTTTTTTTCTGAATTATTATGACAATTTCGGGCTAATTTTCGACTCTTATAGGGTCTGACGACCTGCCACCGTGGGCCACGGTGGTTGCAGATCCTTACCGCCGTGACCCACGACGGTTGGACCTGCCGCCGTGGGCCACGGCGAATAGAGGTCAACCGTTGTAACCCACGGCGGCTGGTCTTCCCGCCCGTTGGCCCCGTGGCGGTTGGCCCAACCATCGTAGCGCCATGGCGTTTGGAGGTCAAATTTGATAAATTTTGAGACGGTTGTATAATTTTGTAAAATGAATAAAAAATATATAAAAAAAAATTCCAGGAGCACAGACACTTTTGGTGTGAGAACCAGCTTTGCCGGGAGATTTTTTAAAAGAAAATCTTCATTAGCACAGCTCACAGGCTCACAGCTGAGATACAACACAACTACAGTGGAGCTAAATAAAAGGGGGGAAAATCATATGTTCCGCATCCTGCTCCCTCTGTTTCAAATTATACATCGCTTTAACTTTTCATAATTTTAATGTACATGATTCACTAAAAATAACATTTATTATATTTTTACGTTCATGGTACATATTTGCATAAAATGAAATTATAATACTTTTCCACGGTGTTTTTTAAACCCGTGCGATGCTAGTTAGAAAATATAAGTTAGAAAAGCTTTGACCTTTTTATTATGAAAAGAAAAAGGGAAAATAAAAAGCTTAGATCACAACATGTAGTGTGCTCGAATGCATATCAATTTGCATATAATCATTGAGATGATTGCTGACCACGGTTGCCTCGTGGTGACACAGCCGTGCCGATGAGTCATTAAGAGCCTGCGACCATCGGATGTCGACAGCGATGCGGCACTAAAGCAGCGTTACTGATCGCATTCGGAAAGAAAGAAATATTGATTTTCCTCTCACACGGAAAATGAGAAAGCATTTGCTTTACGAATAACGGCCCAAGTCTATTTTTAGTGCGTGCACCGTGCACGTGGGTAGTAAGAGCAACTCCAACCGACATTGGATCGGTAAAAAAAAAATCAAAATGATGGTAAATCATCGTTCCAACAGCCTCGACAAATCCTCCTCTCGGTATCTCCCTGGCGATACTCTCATGTGTGCTCGGTATCTTTGGCTAGCCTGTCAGCCTCGCCATCCCGCGTCCCGCGCGCCATCGAGCCTCCCGGCCCTCCCAGCCTCGCACCATCCGCCCGCGCACCCACGCAGTTCTCGCGCCCCTTGCGCACTCACCGACCAACTGAACGGACTCCCGCACCCTTGTGCACTTCCCGTCGCCGCCGCCCTTGCCACCGTCATGTACAGGCCGCCGCGTCCCCGGTCAACGGCAGGCGGCGCGGAAACGCAGCTAAACGTGACTACCCCGCGCGGGCGCTTGTCGACGTGCGCAACGTGCTCCCGGCTGTCGAGCGCTGGGAGGCCTGCACGGTGGGAGAGAAGGGCTCGTGAGGGGCAAAACGGATGCGGGAGGTCGTGAGGAAGCTGTAGCTGCGAGTAGGATGGTGGCTTACCACCAGCGACGAATCGGGTCGGCGACGGTGAGGTGGTCGCGGCGGAGTTAGAGCTCGGGCGGACGCGGGATTTGAAATCCCCAGCGACTGGTGACCGGAGTTCGATGGAGGATGGGTCGGGGAGGTCGAGCTTGATGTGGAGAAGCTGTGGGTAGCAGCAGGCAGCAGCGGTGGACTGCCGGGGCGACCGGACGAGGCGGCAGGTGCCGCGGTGGACGTCGGGGAGGAAGAACGGATACAGGGTGGTCAGAGTTGGGGAAAGAAGAAGATAAGACTATAGACTATGACAAGTGGGTCCATCGGCACTGCAACATTTGGAGAGTCTAATTTTACAGAGTCTGTTGGTTTCTCATGCCTTTAAGATGCTTTTTATTTTTTTAGCTAACCTTTTAATTTTTGAATTTAACTAGAATTATTGCTAATCTCTTGGAGATGCTCTAACTGCATGTACAACCCTTAGACAGCAGGTCATCTGTAGAACCTCGAACTGCACATACAGACATGTCGTACAGCCCATAGACAGATAGGCCATCTTTAAGCTGTTTAATGTTTTGCATGTAGATTAAAATCAATTACAAATATATTTGTGTATATCATTGTGTGGCTATTTGAAAACATAAATATGCAGCACTACCATCGGTTACCCACTGATATGCCCAACATTTCCATCTGTTCGCATGCAGCACTATCACCATCATCAGTTCACATGGAGCACTACCATCAATTCACATTTACATTCAGAGGCATCACATGTTCACGTAACGCAGGAGCACTACGCATTCAGTTTACTACCATCACAGGTTCATAGATCACATTCATACAACACTAGTTAGGATAATAGATAAGAATGCATTCAACACTAGCATGCAGATAAGATAACATCTAACAAAATTCAGATATGACTTCATGCCGCCTCAATCAGGACTTGAGAGAATAATACTGTTTTGATATCAACACTTGGCTGCACGATAACAGGTAGCATTCAGTTTCAGAAAAAAATTGACTGTAGTCAGATAAGATAAGATAACATATACCAAATCCAGTTTGACAAATTGCTAACACAATTTTCAGAGTTTGGTAACACCACACAAGTCCAGTTTGACAGATTCCATAACACGATTTTCAGGACATAACAATAATCCTTGGAAGCGCGATATGAATACCAAGTGAACTATTTTTTGCACGCATCATACAGCAAATCAAGTAGAGATGTGGTTATAGACTAGACCATTATCAGAAGTGTATCAATGAAAGTAAAGCTATTTAAATCAACCTAATGCACTTTCTGTGTCTCCATACAGCCACTAAGCAGTTCAGTTCAGGAGTATGCATCACTATATCTAAGAACAAGCCAATTTATGGTCTGATCATCACTGAAACTAAATCATATCCACCAACAATATCATCAATGAAATAAAATAGCACACATTCAATTTTTTTTTGCACAATCAGAAAGTAGCAGCACACAGGCTCTGTCCACATTCAGAAATTTTGTAAATCAAAAAATAGAAATTGTCTATTATTTTTGATAGGGAAAACAAGCGGTCAGCTAAAAGCTTCTACTACTGGCTGAATAAAGAATATTTTGAAGTAACCACAGAAAAATGCATCTTCATCTAAGGACTTCCCTGTCCATGGTATAACAAAAAAATCTAACTGTGCAAGAGATTGCTAACACAAAGAGAGTGAAAGCCTCTAGTTCCATCGTCAGATTTGAAACGCTCAATTCAACAAACAGTCTAGCTGCATAGATTTCCAAGCAGGGGAAGCCACCTTCGATGGAGAGGGCGTGGTGCGCCAGCAGCTGCAGAGGGCGGCGCTGGATCTTGGCGCCCGGCTGACCGCGCAGCGGCAAGGAGCCGCTCCCGGCCGCGTCGTCGCGACGGCTGCGCAGAGTCACAGACGCTTTTTCTGGCTCCACTGAAGCAGCACCTCACGGCTGCCGCTGCTGTCGCCGGCTCCGGATATGGCGGCGCTCGGGGAGGCTGGGGTCGGAGAAGTCGGAGAGGTGGTGTTGGTCGCGAGCCGAGCCCGAGTCGCGGCGGCGAAGGTGGCCGACGAGGACGGCGTAGCCTGCGCCGGCGACCGGCAGACGGAGATGTATTTGACGCCGCCACTGGCGCAGACGGAATTTTTTTTTTTTTGTGATCACTGACGGCCAAGGTAGAGAGGTCTTGGTAAGCACGTCTTGGGCCGCCACTGGCGCAGGAGGAGCACAGTTTTGGTGTGAAGCTTTGCCGGGAGATTTTTTTTTAAAAAAAACTTCATTAGCACAGCTCACAGCATGCTACAGAAGAGCTAAATAAAAAGAAAAAATATCATATGTTCCGCATGCTGCTCCCTCTGTTTCAAATTATACATAGAAAAATTAAAACGATGTATAACTTGAGACGGAAGAAGATCTCTTTGGACTCCTGATTCAGAGTCTCTCGGCTCAACACACACGGGGTGGGTGGGTGGCGGCCTACCATGCTCCCTCTCCTCCTGTGGTCAAAAACAGGCCACGACGTACGTACGCTCAGTCTTCTACTGCATGCGCGGCCGCCGCCGCCGTCGTCGTCTACGACACTACGAGTCGTCCGGCGGCGCCGGTGTCGCGGATTCCTCAGCAGCCTTCGTCACGGCCTCCCTGAGCGACGCCTCGTCGAATTCACCCGCCTGCATCCAACACACATCCCAATCCCTGACGTTATTACATTATCATCATCAGTGACTCTCTCGTCAGCTTCAGACTCTACATATATAGGCCAAAAATTTCTTATTACTATCTATATCGACATTTGACAGTAACAGGAGAGACTTGAACATGTGGCGAGTGATATATCGATCGAATGGTGTAGTAAGTGACCGGTCAACTGGTCAAGTCAAGGCCAACGAAGAAAACGGCCGGGCCTGGGGGCTATCTCTGCCAGTCCATCCATGCCGTTGTCAGGAGATCGGCGAGAAGACACGGTGAGCTGCATGCTGCAGTAATCCGCGGGATCTCGCTGGAGAAACTGGTGCCGGATTGCTGGAGGATTGCTCGCCGGTGGCTAGCTGATGGCCGTGGCGTCATCCAGGGGGACACCACCGGGCACCGGCGGCCGGCCGGCAACAACGGACGGTCAAGGTTTTCCGGGCCTGGGAGGAGTTGTTTGACGGTTGATCTTTCGCCGGCGGACCTGTTGTTGGAGCCCACGACCGTCGTCGCTGCGGGGTGGTGTGGAAGCATGTGCCCGGGTCGAGAGGCTTAGCTAGTCCCTTTGACTTTGACCAGGATTGCCGCCACCTTCCAGAGAAAAAGCATTTGTCCGATCCGCGAGGGAGAAGAGACAAAGAAATGTATAGCTGCCAATCAAGAAGATTCACCTGTTTCTTCGTTCATTTGGAGCTAGCTTCTTCCAAGTGTACTGTTGTTGTAACGAGAAGCATAGTATATACTAACTCCTTCCCCATCACAAATTATTGATCGTCTTGATGTTTAGGTTTAAATAATGTTATTTTGTATAGATCTAGATATATGTCTGTATACATAAAAGTATTTAAAGTAAAATGCATAGTTGGTCCTTCAACTTGTTCGTATGTGTCACTTAGGTCATCGTATTTTCAAATGTATATCCAGCGCTCTAAATTTGGGCTCAGGTGTCACTTAGGTTTCCATACTCTCAAAATACATTTTATCGCCATGCAAAAAAAAAAACATTTTATCGGAACATTAGTAATTTCAAGCAAGCCACTATTTTTATCGGCTGGCTTGTTTTTTCTCATTCAGCTTCTAGTAATTTATCTTATAAACCTCTATTTCTAGTTTTTAGTAAGTACAACTACAATTTATTCAAATTTTAATGCGATCTTTAAAAAAACATATTGCCTCGCAAGTTAATATATTGCCTCAAAAAATATATAATCAATCTTTCTAGATTTGGCACATCAATATTCTACGCACACGTTAAGTTCAAATTCACTTTATTTTACTATAATTTAATTATTGATGTAAAATTAAGTTTTTATCAATTTATTTGAGATGATGGATGCTTTTAGAGAGTATATCGATCTAGATGACACCCAAAGCTAAGTTTAGGAGGCTAGATCTGCATTCTGAAAGTATAAGGACCTAAATGACATACAAGCCCAAGTTAAAAGAACCAAATATGCATTTTAAGAGTACGGAGACTTAAATGATAGAACTAAACAAATTGAAGGGGACCGACCATGTACTTCACTAAAATATTTATAAACTTGAAAAGGTAAACCATCTGCAACTCAAAATGGATGGAGTAACAAGAAAAAGACATGTGAGATGGGTTGGAGCAAGGGCGGTGACTTCGAGTTCCTACACTCCTACTCCCTCCAGTACCAGATTAGAAGTCGTTAAGGACAGGATTTCGCATACCAAAAAAGCATTGGTAATTTTTCCATGTTTACCCTTAATAAATACGGTTATAGGTGCATTGTGATCACCAAATTCTTCTGAGCTTACTGGCTAGTGCAGCACGTTCAAAGTTCGAGGTCGCCGGTTCGAGTCTCAAGTGCTGCTGTTGTTTTGCGAGAGAGAGTTCGACGGGAGAATCGAAGAGTTACGACGCCGTAATTAATTGAAGGGCAACGGATGGAAACAAACAGCAGGCACGCCGTGGACGACTTCTTTTGAGCACTCCGCATCGCAGGCCAGGACGACCTCTAATATGGTACCGGAGGGAGTACGTACTCAATTCGAAACGAGCTTTTCAAAATGGAATAGTACCCCAAATCCACGAAAAGTTAAATTTTGAACTTGAGGCCAGCAAATGTAACCATACCGTTGCTCGCAGCGTAAAGATGGCGTGGGCCGCGCCATCGGCCGGCCGCCTGGCGTCGACGGCCACCACCGTGAAGCTCCCCATCTCCTTGATCATGGCCAGCGCGCGGGACACCAGCTCCGCCACGTCGCCGTGCACTACCCGCGCCTCCACCCGCACGGCCAGCTCCCGGCCAGCCGCCGCTGTTGAAGATGACGACGATGTCGAGGTAACATGGACTTGCACCCTCTCCGACGACGTGCCACCGCACAACCCCTGGAGCACCACCACCTCTTGTTGCACCGGCGAGGAGTAGTAGGGCCGCTCCTTCCAGCCGCCGTTGGCGTGCTGGTGAGCTCGGCTCTCGAGGCTTCGGTTTCTCGCCTCTAGGTCGGCGATTTGGGATACCAGAATGTTCATGTAGTCCAGCGTCTTGGCAAGGACCGTGGCCTTGTCTTTCTACATTGTAAAGAAAATAACACAAAAAAAATTTATGTGTATTCAAAATCACAGCAAAAGTATATCAGCACACCAAATAGCAAGGAAAATAAAAAGTAAAACACACTAGTGATTGCACTTCAAAGACATTAACCCGTGTAATATTGCATGCAGAGCAAGCTGTTGTATGAACAAATTAATGCATGGATTTAGAATATTTTTGGTGCAAGTTGAACTCGCTATTGTGCAAATTGATCGCTAATGTGTAGAATTAGTGATGATAAGTTTATGTGTTCTTAATCAGGCAGTAAGCATCGTAGTAGTCGTCGATAAAGTACCTTTGATCCCGGAGGTAGCAACCCCCTGAGCGCCTCGAAGCTCTCGTTGAGCCTCTCCCGGCGCCGCCGCTCTGATATCATATGGTTCAGCTGGCTGCTCGACGGCGCCGCCGGCGGGTCCTCGTCTTCCTCCAGCGCCTGCTGCGCCATCGTCGCAGTAGCGCCGCCGGTGTGCTCCCGGCTGAATCTGAGCATGTGCATCCTCCTCAGGATCGAGATGCCCATCTTGATCATCCGCTGCCCGCCGGGCGCGCCCGGCGGCCGCCACGGCACTCTCGGCGCCAGCGCCGCGTTGTACGCCCGGAACGCCGTCGTCGTCGTGCCCCGCCGGCGCGGCCACCGGCGCGCGCCCTGGTGGTGGTTGCCCGGAGAAGGCGCCGCCCCTGACGTGGACGGATAAGTCATTGGCAGCTCCGAGGGCGACGAGGCGGAGATGACGGCCAGCATGGCCTCCGCCATCGCGGCGTCGTCGGCGTCGGGGCTTGGGAAATGGACGCGGCCACCGTGGCGGCTGAATGGGGACGCGAGCGGCGGGCGCGGGTGGTGGAGCGGGTGATGGTGATGGAGCGCCGGCGCCTGCGCCTGCCGCTCTGGTCCGGACGCCGGCGAGGTGATCGGCGGCGGCGTCACGGGCATCGTACGGAGCATCGATGTCGAGCCCTCGGCTGCCGGGCTGCCCACGGAGACGGACGGCAGCGAGGAGGAGGACGACGACGGCCGCGTCGGCGGGAGCTGGAGCAGCTCCTCGAGCTGTGACTGCTGGAAGAAGTCCTCCGAGAAGACCTGATGCAAGCTCGACTCCAAGCTCATGACCGACCCGCCGCTCGCCGTCGTGGACATGCCGACCTCGATCTCACCGCTTTCGCATCCCATGAAGGCCGCCATCTGCGCATTGCCAACAGCAACCGAACTCGATGATCATACCATCATTATCTAGAGAAATTAATACATATAAACTCGATGATCATTTGGTCACATAGCTTGCATGCTGCCATATATGATCATGCATACTCGTGAGATGAAGAAACAAACCTTAATACCAGCTTCCTGAAATATCACAATTAAGCGAATGATTAAAAAACACCATCTTTTAAATTTGCAGCTTAAGAGATCGAAGAGCAATTTGAATCCAAAACAAGAAGTAGTACGCCATGTATACATTGCCACAGAGAACACGGCCGGGGACGTGCACTGACCTCGTAGAATTGCTGCTGCACCGGCAGCGACGCCGACGCCGTGAGGTCGTTCGCCGGCAGCTCCATGAACGCGCGACCGTCCTTGTACGCCCACCCCGGCACGCACCTGCACAAAAAATCTTCAAATACAAGACGGCGGTGGCGGATGGCATGCAAGTCGATGATGTGTACGCAACGCACCCGCTCACGGCGGCGCAAAGAGACCCCCGGTACGCGTCGAAGAGCGCGCGCACGCGGCGGGCGGCGGCGGCGTCACCGCGGCAGTTGGCTCCGCCGCCGTCGCAGAGCCACGCGTCCACGCAGCACAACAAGCGGCCGCTGCAAATGCATTGTTGCCCACTGCTTATTTGGTATATAAATCCAACCCAGCCCATGCAGATTCTGGACGCATTGCTAGACAGGTACCTGTTGGTGGCAGCCGAAGACGAAACCGCCGCCGCCGCCGCTGACGGCTGGGAAGCAGCAGGTGGGAGTGCAGCCCAGGCGCAGAGGTAGGCGCAGCCGGGGACGCGCGACGCCGCCCGCTGGAGGATGCGCAGCCTGGACTCCTGGCCGAGCACGAAGAGCGTGTCCATCAGCCGCGAACGCCGGCGGCGAGGTTATGCGGGGAGCTCGCCATGGCTGGCTGCTAGCTGCTTGGATTGAGTTGGTCGTCGCTGCCGCCGATCGAGCGGCCGGTATATATATATATATATAGCCATGGGTGGGTGGGGGGACGATGGCGATGGATACAAGTGTGTATGCGTGGGCGTGCATGCACTTGCGCGCCGTGTGGATGTCGGAAGGGGAAGGTAAGGTTGGCGAGCTCGGAGGGCACGGATGGATGGGATGGATGGCGGGGAGGGGAGGGGCGATGCCTGGGTCGTCGAGGGGGTTGAAAAGTAGTAGTCGGGCCCGGCGCAGGAAGGGGCCAGGGGGGAAGACGACGCCACCCCACCAGCCACCAAACAGCAAGTCGTTGAAAGGTCCACGGTTGGGTTGGCTGGTGAGTGTTCTTGAGTGAGATGTGCTTGGAAAAGGGTCGTCAAACAAGGTGGCAGGGATGGAGGGGGCCTTTTGTGATAACCTTGTGCCGCAACTTGCATTCTGCAGTCTTTGATGATGGTGATGATATATCAATTATTCAAGAATATGTCCTGATATATGTGAGTGACGGACGAAAATAAGACGCGGATACATGGTACATGTGAATGACGGCGCGCACACGGGCATGTACATTGATGTGTTGGTGGCAACGCGGCAAAGATATTTCTGGATATATGTGGCTCGTATATATGTAATCTACTTGTCACGTGTCAATCATAAAGAATTAAGGAATATGTATATGTGCCTTTAGTTTTGACCTCAACAATATATGAAATGTTGCTAGGAAATATAATAAGTATATATGGGTTTAGAGAAATATAGGTTTTGATGGACAGTTGAATATTGTACTTGTTATTGTCAATGTACTAAAGTATGCAATTGCATTGTTGTTGTTTCTATGAAACAGTTACATTGTGAAGTTTAGTAATAGTGATCTCAGCTATATTTTTCCAATTTTATTACCATTTTAGCTCAATTAGTTTGTCGCTACATTTTTTTACAAGAAACAATATAAATATATGGCAAGAGCCCTACCATTTCCTCAAAACAAACAAAGAGAACAAAAAATTCCAAGACATGATGTGTGCTCTGAGTTGTGCTAGTAATTTGAGCACTCTAACAATATTGATAGTAAAAAACTTTTTTTAGAAAAATAAACATATAAAATGAAAAGTGGAGGCTCCTTTTTGAAGCCTCCACATGAATCCATCTAGGAATCCTAGGTGAACACTCTAGAAAATAGAGAAACCCTAGAAACTCTCTCAAACAAGCAAAACATCTACCCATCAATCATTATAGTCATTGAATCCATTATATTTTCTACAAATTTAGCCACCTATGCCACTATAAAAATTATCTAAAGTAACCCCTAAATCTATATCTAAATTACCCACCTCTGTTATGATATAAAATAAATAAAAGTAACCCCTTAAGTTTATAACAAAAATGTCTTCCACTAACATTATTAAAAAATTGTAGCTAAATCACCCCCATATACCATTATTGAAAATTTGAATCCAAATTACCTTCATTAAAAATATAACCAGAGGTACATAAATATATGATTTTAAATTAACTATTCTTACATTGTTTATATGAAAAATAATTAATATATCTACATGATGTGTCTCACCATTTATAAATATACAAAGGAAGTGATGATAGTATTGATTTTTTCATGTTAAAATATAGCTCAAATTTAGAGTCTGTTAAATAAATTCAAGCACATAGTGCAATGCAGATTTATCAAATGTGGATGGCAATATTGTAGAGTAATTACTAGAAGAAGTATATCACAATCAGTTGAAGATAATAATTATATATCTATATAAATATTGTGTAGCATATTTAATAAATGAGAGAGAGCACGCAACATAATCATTTTGAAAGTAAACTATATGCCTTTATTTTTTTTAAAATGGAGACTACAAATTAATTTTCACAATACTCACTAGAAAATTCTTAGAAATTTTAAAAACATGTATAAATCACTCCTTGAGACTCTAATAAACATATCCATTAGTCTATTGTATTATCTATGAAATTACCCACCGCTATTATTGTGAAAATATTCTAATGACTTATGTGGTAATTTTTATAATGACGTAGGTGGGCAGCTTTTTTGGAAATATAATAAATACTAACCAATATATAAATTATCCACCTCTGCATTATCAATAAAGAGTTTACAATAACCCAAAATATTTATTTATATTATCCATACACACCATATAAAAATATCTTAAATGTTTTTCTAAATTTGTATCCAAATTGCCTACATATGTCATTTATTAAAAATAACGTAAAATAAGCACCTAAAATTTAATCTAATGATCTACATGTTCATTATACAAAAGTAAACAATTATATGATTATGAATTACATATTTCTATTAGTGTTAATATAGGAATACTAATTAAGTTCATGTATACATGCATTACATGTGTCATTGTGTAGATCATTTATACATGTATGGAAGCAAAACAATGAAAAAGTACCGATTCCATTTCACGCAATGTTAGGTGCATTGTAAGTTGAAAAAAATATGAATCTGGATGAAAACCATAGAGTAATTAGCAAATAAAATAAAATAAAACTAAAGTATTGTTTAAATATTAAATAAATAAAAGAATCGCTAGATAAATAATTTTGATTCGTAGCTAAGGAATCTATTTTTTAAAATAGTTGTACTTTAAAATTATTATCACGTGAAGGAGCACGTGGTGATGAACTAGTAAAGTTTCTAATTAGATTCCTGAGTTTGTTTAGACTCCTAGATCCATATGTAACTTGGCTTGAGCATTTACATTTATGAGTGGACTAGGTTATTCCCCACACGTTGTTGCGGGATTTGAAAGAGTCTTTCAATAAACTATGAACCAATGTGCTTGTGTAATTTCTTGTGCAAACGATATTATACATGAAAACATATTCATTATTTGAGAGAGAGCATCTCTTAAATAATTGATCCTCTTCCTCTATGTGTTCAGTCACACAAAATCGGTAGAAGACATCAATAAGTGGCATTAGTAGATGATGATGTGGATAGCTTGCATGCTAAAAGATATACAATTAATAATTGTTAATGGGTGTATAGATTTGCGGATTGAATACCCATATAAGTAAGTCAATGAACGGTAAAAACAAAAAGAAAAAAAATCTTCCTGTGGCGCAGCCTCTGGAGAGTGGAGACTGAGACTGAAGTAGTGAGAGCTGCCAAACAGCTCTTGGACCTTGTGCTGAACATACAAAGTGCAGTCAAAATGAGTTGTTCGTTCGATCGGAATGTCAATTCGGGTGAACATGCGTCTAGCTGCTGCGATTTCGTTTCCCTCAAGGCAAAAAAGCGCCATGAGATTCCTCCCCTTTTCCCAAATCGAAAAGAGCATGATGGTTAGCATAGCCCATAGGCCTAATCCCCTAGCTGGAGTGCTGGGGCCCAGTGGTCATACCCTGCACCTGGTCCACTCACTGGCCGCCGTCCTTTTGCGCTGCTAAAATGGGATTTGGTCTACCGGCCGGCCCGTGGACCTTTCTCCGGTTCATGGCACAAGGGGCAGTGGGGTGGGGAGCACGGAATCCTTTGTACGCACGTACGTGCTCATCCTCTGTTAATTCTACTCTACTCTGGTCATCAAAGGCTTGATTATTGTATAATTAGTGGCTCAAGCACATCACACCAAAATGTTGCCACGTGATGCCAAGATTAGGCCCATTGCAAATTGCAATCAGCTTCTTCTGTCCAAATCAGATGAAATGTATGTGATTCCGTATGTGTACTTTTGTCTTAGTGTGAGACATGGGTACCCCTGGGTCCCCACCGACCAGGCTCACGGCCGTCCCCGACAAGTGGGTCCGGCCTACCAGAAAACCCGCCGACCTGTCAGTGGGTCCAACCGACCTAGTTGGCAGCCCACACGACCTCTTGAAGAACTTGCAGAAGATTCTCTAGACAACTTCAAGACTTGGCGTACAAAACAAGACATCGGTGGATTTCGACCAAAGCAGATCGACGGATATGGCAAATGTCGTAGTCAGCTAGATTTAGGTCTCCTGGTCGTGTCCGACCTGGAGTCTGAGAACCGACCTTGTCCGCTGGCCAATATAAGGCGGGCAGGGCGACCCCTTGTATCAATACGCAATCCTCAAGCAATCTACACCAACAACTGGACGTAGGGTTTTACTCTCCGGAGGCCCGAACCAGTATAAACTCGCCGTGTTCTTTGTGTTCCGTGTGCTCGTGCACAACCATCGAGTTCTTAGCCTTAGATTCCACCCCGCCGAACAACTAAACCACAGGGATTAACACCCCCGTGGGCTGTCCAGATTTCACCATCTGACAGTTGGCGCGCCAGGTAGGGGGAAATCCAAGGTTCTTCGTGCAACTCGATGGCTCCGACCAACGGCGTCATCTTCCCAGAGAGCATGGCGGACATCCTCGCCAATCCCGTCGACATCTGCTTCGGTTCGATGCCGGCGAAATCCACCGTTCCAGCCGCCTGCCTCGTCATCGAGAACAATGCGGTCACTTCCGACCAGCAGGTCGGTACAGATCTGCTGGCGGAAACCCACCCACCCACTCCTAGCGACCTGATCGCGGGACTCAATCGTGTCGAAGGCATGCTTTCCGACACGATCAAGGTCTGCGAACGCGTCAAACGCCCTCGCAGGACCCCTCTGTCTTCACCTAGCATGCCTCTTGGCCTGCGGAACGTAATTCACGTAGCGTCTCGCTACATGAAGCGCAAGATCCAGATCGAATCTGGACCCAAGTCACCAGATCGTGGAAACTGCAGGAGTCACCTCGACGTCCCTTGCCCCATCCACGAGAACCCCAAACACACGGCTCGCCAGTGCTGTGTGCTCAAGAAGCTTCGACGACCTCTCACTGCGGCTCATCACCGCCAGATCAACCGAGAGCCGTCCCCGGACCGCCTCGCGTTCCAGATCGCCCGCACGACCATCTCCCCGAACTATCCGGGAGAAGCGTTCGAGACTCCAGATCATGAGGTCTTGGTTGTCTCTGCGGATGTACCTCCTCAAGTTGGCGAGACGGACGAGCAACGTATCGAACGTGAAAACGCCAACGCTGCACGAGCCGCACATCGTCAACAAGAAGTCGAAGCAGCCGCAGCCAATGTGGGACAAGGTGCCGGCGACCAACCCGGAGGCAACGTCGTCAACAACGGAGCGCAAGCACCCGCAACTCCAGTAGCCGCTCAACAACGCAACGAGCCTCGTCGGAACCGCTTACGTGCCAGAGACCTCCTCAGGGACTTTGAGCAAGATGGCCACGAAGTCTACAATTCTCCTCAAGCAAACCTGGGCGCTGCTCTCGCTGCATTAGGACAGCTTGAGGATACTCCGGCAATACGGCGTCTTCAAGCCCACATCCGCATCGCCACCGCTCAGGTCGAAGAACGGGGCCCAGGGTACAGCAGATCGGCCGCAAGCTCCTACTCCAGGAGTAGGTCGGACAACCCTCGGCAACGACGTCGCTCCAACGCCAACGCTCCTCTTCAGCCGGTGCCTGAAGAAGGAGGTGGCGAGAACGAAGTGGTACAGCCGGTCAACCCCACTGCCAATGCTGCCGCTAACGCCGCAGCCAACCTTACCGCCAACGCTGTAGGCAACGTCGCTAACAATACAGTTAATGTTGCTGGTGCCCAACAAAACGTCGGAGCTCAACCTCCGCCAGTACAAGCCAACCATGCTGACGGAAGCCAGCGTCGACGGATACGAGATGAAGTGGAGATAGCACGTCGTGCTAACTATGACCGCGTCAACGGGGTCCCCGATCCCCTCAACGCCAACAATCCAATCCAAGCAACGAAACTACGGAACATGCACGACCAAGAGCTCCTCCGACGTGCCCAGTACGACCAAGATAATGGTCCGCCAGACGATCTCTACATTATCCCAACGGCTTATGCCCCGTCAGCCAGCCCGGGAGCGGTCAACAACTTCCCAGCGTTCTCACGACGTCTCAGGACGATCAGATACCCCAAGGACTTCAAGCCAACCATTAAAAAATACGACGGTCGCTCCGACCCAAGTATTTGGCTCAAGATGTACAGCATTGCGGCACGCGCCTCTGGAGGCAACGAAGACCACATGGCGGGATACTTCCCCCTTGTGATGGGTAAAGCGCCACTCCTGTGGCTCGACAATCTTGCTGCAGAATGCATCACCTCGTGGGCGACCTTGTCGCGTCTTTTCACGACCAATTACCAAGCGACCTACAACCGACCGGGCAACATGCACCACCTTGCTAGAGTACGGATGCGGCGTGATGAAACTCTCCGAGAGTACACTAATCGCTACTTCGAAAACCGCAACACTCTCGCAGGTGTTAAAGACGAAGACGTCATAGCATACTACAAGAAGGGGATAACCAACATCAAGCTCTTCGAGAAGATCCACGAAGCTGACGCACATACCATCGGCGACCTCATGGCTTATGTCGACAAGCTTGTTGACACTCAAGACGCGGTGATGCACGACTTCATGGGAGAAGACCACGACGATGGAGGCAACAGGTTGCGCAAGCGATCTGGCGAGGCCTATGTGACTGATCCCCCCCCGACCTTCAACCTTCCTTGAAGGCGACTTCAACATGGTCATGGACGACCAGTGCCAGTTCCACCGCGACGCCAAGCACACCATGAGGGAGTGCGAGCAGCTCAAGCGGGCTCTAGGGGTTCCCCCAGAGCCTAAGAAAACCAAGAGCAATAGCAATGACGACCAAAATAGCGGCCGCCGCTATGACAATCGTAACCGTCGACCTGATCGACACGATTACCAAGATCGCCGACCCTACCGTCGCAACGATGATAGGAACCATCGGGATTACCGCCGCGACTATCGCCGCGATAACCGACGTGATGATAGACGTGATGACTACCGGCGTAATGATCGTCGTGAAGACAACCGCGACGACCAACGCAATGACCGACGCGACGATCGCCGGGACGATCGCCGCCGCCAGAATGACAACAACCGCAACGAGCGTTCTCCATCACCTCCGCCAAAAGGGGGCAACCCCAACGGCGCGTTTCAGACAGCCAACCGCGAGATCAACTTCATCGTGGGCGGTCACCAAGTGACCAAAAGCAACAGGCAGCTTCGATCAAACGCAAGAGAGATCGGGCACGTCAACACTGAAACTCCGCAACCTCTGCGTTGGTCAGAGTTCCCCATTATGTTCTCAAGAAAAGACCACTGGGTCCACATACCGGACCCCGGGACCTACCCGCTGGTCGTCAATCTCATAGTCGACAGCGCATTCCTACCTAAGACCCTCATCGATAGGGGCAGCAGCCTGAATATCATCTTCACATAGACGCTCAGAAAGATGGACTTCGACTTCAACAAGATGACTGCCTGCGACGAACCCTTCTACGGCGTGGTGCCTGGCAAGGCCGCGTACCCCATAGGTCGTGTCTGCCTCCCGGTCACCTTTGGTACACAGGAAAATTTCCGAACGGAGTACCTGACGTTCGAGGTCGCGGACTTCCGCTCCTCCTACCATGCCATCCTTGGTCGACCTATGTTGGCCAAGTTTATGGCCATACCACACCACACCTACTTAATCATGAAGATGCCAGCGCCTAACGGAATCCTTTCCGTCCTGGGAGACATCATGGTCTCCTACAACTGTGAGAGCTCCACCGTCGAGCTCGCCAAAGACTCTGCCTGCAAAGCCGCAGCTACGGTCATGGTCGCCCAGGCCGCCAAGATCGACCAAACCACTCTGGAGGTACCAGAACAGAAGCGTACAGCTACAGCCCTGAACCCTAGTCCTGCTGTGAAGAAAGTGTGCCTCGGCCTGCCCGACGCATCCAAGGAAGTCGTCATCGGGGCTAACCTCGACCCCAAATAGGAACTCGCGCTCACCAGTTTCCTCCGGGACAACGCCGACATCTTCGCATGGAGTCCATCCGACATGCCCGGTGTCTCCAGGGAGCTGGCTGAGCACACCCTTGAAGTAAACAAGACTGCACGACCTATCAAGCAAAAGCTCCAGCGATTTGCAAAAGATAGAAAACAGGCTATAGAAACCGAAGTTTGCAAGCTCTTAGCTGCAGGCTTTATTCGTGAATGTAAACACCCGGTTTGGCTTGCAAACCCGGTTCTTGTACCCAAAAAGACTGGCGGTTTAAGGATGTGTATCGATTACACCGACCTCAACAAGCACTGCCCAAAAGATCCCTTCCCTCTTCCTCGCATCGACCAGGTCGTGGACTCCACGGCTGGCAGTGTTTTACTATGCTTTCTCGACTGCTACTCAGGTTATCATCAGATAGCTTTGAATCCCGACGACGAAGACAAGACGGCGTTCATAACGCCCAATGGCATCTACTGCTACAAGGTCATGACCTTTGGCCTCAAAAATGCGGGACCAACATACCAAAAGGCGATACAGAAGTGCCTGAAATCGCAGATCGGGAAGAACGTTGAAGCCTACGTCGATGATGTGGTCGTCAAGACCACCGAGGAAGAACAGCTCATCACCAACCTCGCCGAAACATTTGCCAACTTACGAGAATTCAAGTGGAAGCTCAACCCGACCAAGTGTGTCTTCGGTGTTCCCTCCGGATTGCTCTTGGGCTTCATGGTCGGGCACCAGGGCATTGAAGCCAACCCCGTGAAGGTTGATGCAATACGCAACATGGCCAAGCCATCTTGCAAGAAAGACGTCATGAAGCTTACAGGTATGATGGCGGCCCTAGGTCGTTTCATCAGCAAGCTCGGCGAGAAAGGTCTGCCCTTCTTCAAGCTATTGAAGAAGGCAGATAAGTTCGTATGGGATGACGAAGCACAGAAGGCTTTCGAGGCTCTCAAAGAGTCCTTGACCTCACCTCCAGTCATGACACCACCTGTAGCGGGGGAAACCCTCCTACTATACATCTCCGCCACCACTCATGTGGTCAGCACGGTTCTCGTCGCTGAACGAGCAGAAGAAGGGCAGGCCTATCCAGTTCAGTGACCTGTGTACTACGTAAGTGAGGTCCTGGCCGACGCTAAAACACGGTATTCACAGCCTCAGAAGTTGCTCTATGCACTCCTGATTACGTCGAGAAAGCTTCGTCACTACTTCCAAGCCCACAAGATCACGGTGCCTTCATCGTTCCCTCTAGGAGAGATCATCCGCAACCGTGACGCCAATGGCCGCATCGTCAAGTGGTCGGTAGAGCTTGGAGAGTTCGACATCGAATTCTGCCCCAGGCAGGCGAGCAAGTCACAGATCCTCGCTGACTTTGTGTCGGAGTGGACAGAAATCCAGATGCCCCCTCCCAACGAGCGGCCTGAACACTGGATAATGTACTTCGACGGCGCCCTAAACCTCGAAGGTGCAGGAGCAGGTGTGCTACTCATCTCTCCCCAGGGAGAGCAGCTTAAGTACGTCCTGCAGATACACTACAAGGCCTCCAACAACAGGGCAGAGTACGAAGCTCTAATTCACAGGCTCCGCATAGCAGTGTCCCTTGGCATCAAGCGACTACTGGCTTTTGGCGATTCCAAGGTCGTCATCGAACAAGTCAATAAAGAGTGGGATTGTGTCAAAAACACAATGGATGCATACTGTGCTGAGATCCGCAAGCTCGAAGGCCACTTTGAGGGAATTGAGTTTCAACACGTGCCACGCAACAACAATGTTGCTGCCGACGTACTCTCCAAACTAGGCTCCAAGAGGGCTCTAGTTCCGGCGGGTGTATTCGTCCATGTGACGCCCCAGGTTTTTAATTAGCATCATTAGTGCTAATGACCAAGTCAAACACGTTGACTCTAGTCAAATCTCGGTCAACCTGGGTCATCACCTCAAAAACCTAGTCAACAATCACTAATGACCCTCTTAATCAAGTCCACACACCCTTGTGGTCAACCCTTGGTCAAAACCCTGGTCAAACCCCTACGTCTTTGAACTTCCTCCAGAACTTTTGCCGCGTTCTCCAAATTTCACCTAAACACTTCAAAATATCCCAATATAAAAGTTGTCTAGTTTTTCGAGGGACACAACTTTGCTTTTGGGTGGCATTTCAAATTTTGAGTGCAAAAAGGTGAAAAACTTGGTCAACTGCAGCTTTTACTATTCACCCGAGCCATGAAAACCAGCAACTTTGCCTGCAGTTCATGCTCAAGCGGTTGATCAAAACATAGGTCGGCCTTTGCAAAAGTTGCTCTCCTATAGTTCCTCTACAACTTTTCTATTGGCCGAAATTGAACTTCTATTCAAGTTTTTGGGGTTTGAGGCAGTCAAACAGGGCTAAAGCATATTGAAACCGGTGACGTCGTCGGCACCCCGCTCCAGGGCGCCGCGCACCGAGCCGACCGGCGCCCGGTTTCCCGCGCTGCTGCCCCCAGGGCCCGGATGCCGAGGCCCCGAGGCGGACACGTGGGCGAGCGGGAGCCTTTGACGCGCCTCTGCCCTCTGGCCCTCCCCTCCCCCGACGTCCCTGGCAACACGCGCAGCCGCGCCATGCATGTCGCCATGCCGTCCGCCGGCCGGTCTCCCGCGCGCGCCCCGACGCCGGCCGGGTCCCCCTTTCTTCCTTCCTCTTACTTTGGCGCAAAGGGAAGCCGCCTATAAGAGACGCCCGCGACTCTCCTCGCGCGTGCACGCACAGTCGCCGCCTCCCTGAGCTTCGCCGCGCCACCATTTCCGCCGCCGAGCCGAGCCTCCCCTCCGCTCGCGTCCGTCGCCGGCCAACCACCCTAAGCTCTCCCCTGGACCCCATAGAAGCTCACACCGCCGCGCATTGCCCAGCGCCGCCTCACCCTCGCCGGAATCGCAGCTTGCAGCGGACGCCGCCGCCGTGCACCGCCGTGCGCGCTCGCCGGAGCCGCCTCTGCCCCAACTCCGGTCACCAGCGAGCCCGAGGTGAGCACCTGGTCGCGTTTCCCTACTTCCCCGGCCGACCCCGCCGCCGGCTCGCCGGAATTCCGGCCGGCCGCGCCGCCCTTTGCCCCCAGGGACCCAATTGCAAAGCTTTCAATCTTTTCAGGGTCCTAACCGTGATCTAGGGGCATATCTGCGAGAATCAAAAACTGTCCAGGAGCCTGCCTGCAAGTTGCATCTTGAATAGTTCTTGATGTTTTGCTGATTCTTGTAAAATTCGTAGAAAATCATAGAAAAATCAGAAAAATGTAAACTCAATTTAGTTGGTTTCCTTGTGAAATACACTACAACTTTTGTAAAGCATGACTATAGTTTTTCCTGACTGTTTTTGCATGAAAAATAGAAAACTGATAAACCTTGATCTATTGTATCTCCAAATCCACATCTGATATATAGCTGAATTTTGGATATGTTGTGTGTTATTCCATGCCTAGATCCTGTACCAAAAATTGTACAAAGTTGCCAAGTAAATCATTTATTATGAATTGTTTTATATTTATGCAGAATCTGTCTAAATAATTTTTGTAGCTAAAAATAATTAGATTTTTGTGCCCAACTTCTGCATGTGATCTTTTTATGCCAAAATGCAGCTTTGTTGAATTAATCACAATTTTATAATTAACAGAAATATTTATTCTTGAAGTATGCCTAATTTTCTTTGTAAATGCATAACCCAAGATCTCTAGTAGCTCTAGGTGTATATGTTGCATTCCTAGCTTAGTTTTGGACCAGAGGCCAGGTGTGAGAAAGTTGGGATCCTTTGGATGCTTATTTATTTTTCATATGCATTTATCATGTTTTGGTAGCTAGCTTTTGTTATTTTCGATATATTTAATTTCGTAGCTCTTTTAAGTGTGCATGTGTGTGCAGTGGCTTTGTATAGGTTTGTAGTGCTTCATAACATACCTCACTGAATTTTATTAATTTATTTTAGGAATAAAAGCAATAGAGGCCATTAAAGCTTAATATTAAATGAAATGAGAAAATCACCAACCACACCCCTCATGACCCTATGTGTGTGAGGTAAATCTTTATAAAAGGCTTAAGACCAACCCTTGCTGTTTGTGAAATCTAAATTAAATTATTTACATAAATATGTACACAGTCACTATCAAAAAGAATAAATAATAAATCACCACAGGAAATCACTTTAATAGAAAGGTTATACCAAATGTGTGTTTGTCAAGGTGAATATGGCCAATCATACTCTTCATGGTTGTCATATGTTGCTTTGTAATTAAGTAAATTGGAAACTGTCAATTAAGTCTTGCATTGCATCCTCGTGTAGATCTTTCCGACGATAGCTGTACGCGTGTACCGGAAGGAGGAGACGGAGGAGCTGACGGAGACGTGCACTACGTCACTGTAGAACCAGACCTGGACCAAAGTCCAGAAGGGCCCAAGGCCAACCTTGCCAGCGAAGGCAAGCCCCGGATCATTAACCCTGTCTTTTTAAAATTATGCAATTACCCTTGCTATGATTGTGCATTTACGTTTCAGGAGTTGAATTGAAACCCTAGATGCATGATCCCTAGGTGCCTATGTTCTTTTACTAGTATGCTAGGTCGATAGCTGCTATGCTATAGGACCGGTACAAGTCGAGTGATGTTCGTCACTCGCGAGAATAGGTTCTTATGTTGGAATCATAAGATCTTTATAAATGGATTGCTCATGTGGTAAGAGCATGGGACTTGGGCTCCGGTCCAGTGGCTTTCGTGGGCTAAGCTTTTGAACGTACTAAGCACTTGCCGGGAATGGGACCGGTAAACCTAGTACCTGATGGACACGGCAAGGGAACCTTTCCCTACTACCCCTAGGACACCTGATGTGTCCCCCTGCCTACAACAGTGGGGTACATGTGCGAGTCTGGGCGGTCCGGCGTGACGTGCCAGTAAGCCTTGTACCGAGGATTGTAGGTTCCGATCCCGAACCGGAGAAAGATGGGAACCGTCTGGTCGGTGTATACCCCGTTTCGTTTTTGTTTGGACCTTCTTGGGGTATGCATTCTTCCGTGTGTTTAGGTCCACCTTGCAAGGTTATAAATCAATCGATTGTCGGCCTCTCACCGTTATCCGAGACTGCTTAATCAACTGGCCATGATATCCCTTAATGATGGAACTTTGTGAATATTACTGCTTGAATTAATTATATTGTACAATTCTTGATTGAATTAGTTGGCACACTTAGAAATGGTAATCAACTAGAATTTTGTGCTAAAATATTGAAAGTAAGGACATACTCTTTGTTGCTTTTCAGCAAAAGAATTCCACCGGCCATAAAGCCTCTCATGTCTAGAGTTTGGTGATGTAGTTATCACCCGACGGTTAAGTCTTGCTGAGTATTAGTATACTCAGCCTTGCTTTATAAATGTTGTTGCAGGTGTTGTTTGGCCTGGTGAGATTCCACCCAGCTGGGAGCTGGAATGGGTGGATGACGACGAGTGATGGCATCACGGACGGCCTCCCGTGATGGTTATTGTTGCGCTAGTTTATCTCATTCGGCTGTTTTCGAACTCTGAACCTTTACTTATCATGTCTGGAACAATGATTTGTAATAAATGAACCCTCAAGGGTAATTTTGGATTTAAATTGTGTTTGTACTCTGGACTCGTCTTCGCGCGAGTTTTAATGCATATGTTCGATCCTCTGTGTGGAATTCCAAGTGATTTATCGGGCGTTAACCCGGCAACTAATGACAGGATGATACTTTAGTATCGCTTAATGACCAAAGTGGATTGGTTTAGGCGATAGTACGGTATTTTCCTGGGCGGGTTGTCACAGTCCAAGACCTACGCAAGCCTTCGATCAAGCTGCTGGATCCAGATAATCCAGACCTAGCTCAACACGACCAAACTCCAGCACCTCCCCGTGACGTGCTGATGACAGAAAAGGAGGATGATTGGCGTGAGCCTTTCTTAGCCTTCCTACTTGACCAACGAGTCCCGGAAGACAAAGCAGAACGAGAACGTATCACACGACGAAGTGCTAACTACGTCGTGATTGGTACCGACCTATACAGAAAATCTGCCTCCACTGGCGTCTTGATGAAATGTATTCTACGATCAGAGGGTCTACAGCTCCTGGCTGAGATTCACGGTGGAGAGTGTGGCTGCCACGCGGCATCCGCCAATCTGGTCGGTAAAGCTTACTGATCTGGTTTCTACTGGCCCACGACCATGGCTGATGCTAAAGACCTCGTAAAAAGGTGCAAAGGATGCCAATTCTTTGCCAAACAGCAGCACCTACCAGCTCAGGCCCTGCGCACAATTCTCCCATCGTGGCCCTGCGCCATGTGGGGCCTCGACTCTGTGGGTCCGTTCAAAACTGCCCCGGGCGGCTACAGATATATCCTCGTGGCCATTGACAAATTTACAAAGTGGATCGAAGTTCGACCTGTCGCAAAAGTCAAGTCGGAAGAAGCGGCCAAGTTCATACAAGACATAACACATCGCTTCGGTGTGCCCAATAGGATCATCACCGACCTTGGGACAACCTTTACAGGCTCTGCCTTTTGGGATTTTTGCCAAGACAACATGATCGACGTCTACTACTCTTCGGTCGCCCACCCTAGGTGTAACGGCCAGGTCGAACGTGCCAATGGCATGGTTCTTCAATCCCTCAAAGAGCGTATCTTTGCTGACGCCTCAAACTACGCTACATGATGGTTAGCTGAGCTACCACACATAATCTGGGGCCTGAGGACTCAAGTCAGCTCTGCTACAGGCTTCTCCCCCTTCTTCTTGGTCTACGGCTCCGAAGCCATTCTACCTACCGACGTCACCTTCGGAGCTCCACGCATACAGTTCTATGAGGAGGGAGAAGCCGAGCAGACTCGTCGTGTCGACCTCGACAGCCTCGAGGAACAAAGACTGGCTGCCGCCATGCGTCAAGCTCGTCACGACCAGCAACTCCGTAGATACCACGATCGCAACATTAAGGAGACATCCTTTAACGTCGGCGACCTAGTACTACGGCGTATCCAGAAGACAAATGACATGCATAAACTCTCTTCCCCTTGGGAAGGACCCCTCATCGTCACCGAAGTCGTCAGCCCATCTACATATCGCCTCCAATGGGGTGATGGGCAAGGAGTACCCAATCCTTGGAACGTGGAGCACCTACGACGATTCTACCCGTAGAATAGTCTTTTTTTTAATAGCTATGTATTTCTCATGTTTGTACTTTTTCAGCTTCAATAAATATTAGTTAAAGCAGTCATCTGCTGTGTCTCGAGTCCTACCTCCTCTCCTTCCATGTCATAAACCCTCCCCCTCGACATGCTCGGGGGCTTAGCTAAAGCCAATACAAGGGTCGTAAGACCTAGGGGTTAAATCCTTCTGTTCCTCCCCCTCGACATGCTCGGTGGCTTGGCTCAAAGCCAACCTAAGGGTCAAATCGACCTGAGGACGCCATCTCTCATGACTACCTATTTTGTGTTGTTGCGAGCCTGCTTGGTCGTAAAGGTTGCAAAACCTGAGTCCCTGACTCCTTCCGGCGCGCCGATCACATGTAAGCCTCCCCGCTGAGCTATGGTGGTCGGTAAGCCAGCCTCTCCGTGAGAAGTGGTTAGCAGTCTACAATACAAAGCAAGATACTACAAGGCTACCAAGTTCACACAAACACAAAATAAGTACGTCGTGCAGGCCATAAAGCAAGTTATTAAGTAATGTTTACATGACCGAAGGAAAAGGGGGTACAACTCGGAGACAATGACTACTCTTCGCCATCGTCGCCTTCATAGTCAAGAGCATCTATCACTGCTGTAGCGGCATCGTGCACTTCGAGCTCCAAGGCCTTGAGGTCTTTCGTCGTATCAGAACTCTCCCCGACCTTGACCATGTCAACCTCGGGGTAGTGCGACTTCACCCGCACTAACGCCTCCGTGGCTGCCGCTAAGCTTGTCGCCCTCAGCAGATCGAGAAGCCTCTCGGGTATGTCTATAAGACGATCAAGAGCAGACTTCGGCTCCTTCCCCTCGACCTGCGACGTTATCATGTCCATAGCATAATGGGCAGCGTTCTTCAGGTCGTTCAGCTCCACCTCTTGCCCTGCAATGATTACTTGGTCATTCTGCAATGACTTCAAAGCTACCTCGAGGCTAACCTCGAGATCTTGCCGAGCCTGTTTCTCATAAGTCAGCTTTTGAGTCACGACCAACTCACTGTCTATTTTCTCCTTCATCACCCGCTTGAGCTCGTTGGCGCCAGTCTCGGCCTCTCGCAGGTTCACCTCCAAGTTTCGAACCCTTTCCTTAGTGTTATTCAGGTCGTTTTTGAGGTCATCCTCACGCCTGTGAAAGTCTACAACATACGGGCAAACGCTCTAAGGTCAAAGCCCTCAGTAGCACAAGACAACAATGGCGAAAAACCTGTAAGCAAATAAAACTTACCAATGTTTGCGGCGTTAAATTGCGCATTGGCCTCCTGGGTCTTGCGCTTCTCTTCGGCCAGCTCATCCTCGAGCCTCCTCTTATCTGCCGCCGCCGCTTCACAGACCTGCTTAAGCTCTTGCTCAAGCTCGACCACCCGCAGCTGTGTGGCTGCGGCATTCTTCAGCAGGTCAGACCTGCCCTTCGCACGATCAGCCAGCGACTGCTCCAAGGAATCAGGTCATCAGTTACAAGTTTGCAACTACGTCTTCACAAACAGCACAGGAGAAAGGCTTACTGTCAACGCTTCGTTAAGCGTCAAGATCGCATTCCGGGCCGCCCGCATATCCTCATTATCGTCGAAGATATCCTCCTGCCAAGGAGTACCATTCCAGTCAATCTCTCTACGTCTCAACGTTGGCCCTGTTGATGGCGAACTCGGTACCTATGCGCCGGATGTTTCTGGATTCTTCGGCGGCTGCTCGAGTTGAATCGGGTCCCCAGTAAAGTCCTGATCCGACGTGCTGGGCACCGCATTGATAGGGTCCACGTCGGTGACGGGGGGAGAGGTCGACGCTCTGACGTCGTCAGTAGAGCCCTATGCTCCGGCATTAGCAGCAGGTGGAGGAGTTGCCGTCCTCGCATCATCAACCAGCGTCTGCGCCCCGACCTCATGGTCGGGCGACCTCGTTCGTGAAGGCGATGCCTGGGCACTCAGGTCGTGCTGGGGCCGTGCACCCGACCTGCAGAGACCATCAAACATAATACAAGATCCAGCAACAGCATTAAATGAAAGACCTTCAGAAAAACAACCCTACCTCACAGTAGCTGGGGCACGTAACTTAGGCCTAAAAGGCCGCACTTTCACCAGCACAGGCATCCTCGCCTGCGCTCCTACAGCAGCTCGCTGCGCCTCTATTCCTTGACGGAGGTCGTCCTCCGTCGTCTTCTGCGTAAACTCCCGCTGCCTCTTGGCCGCGGGACTCAACGACCTCCTCACCGTCCGATCTTCAACAACCGGCGGCTCATCGGTGGCCTCATCTTCATCTTCCTTGTCAGACTCAACCTCCCTAGACGGAGGTGTAGGAATCACCGGCGTCTCAACCGCCGGTGGAGGACTCACCTTTCTCTTCCTCTTCTTCTTCTTCTTTTCTGCCTCCAGTTTGGCAGTTTTAGCCGCCTCGGCCTATGTAGTAGCGTTCGAGACCGGCTGCTTGGCCGTCGCTGCCCTCGTTCTGCGCCTGGGCTTGGCAGCACTGCTCGCCTCTGGGCGGCTTCCCACGTCGTCACCGACCTCTTGGTCAGTGTCTTCATCAGCTTCCACCGATGAGTCTGACTCATAATTCTCCAGCAGCCTAGCTGCTGGAGGTTGGTATTTGTCCGACCTTAGCTTTCGACGAGGTTCTTCGCCTTCCGCAAGAGGTGCCGGACACTAGAACTGCCTCTCCCGTTCCTGCGATGGATGAAGAGCAACGAAGTAAGAACGACGTAAGAGCAAAAGAACATAGCAAATGACCTAGTAGTTCCAGGACTTACTGGGTCAGCCGGACGGCTCAACGAGTACGCCTTTGGGCACTTCTTGATCCATGCCTTCCCGGCATAGATCTGTGACACCCTAGCCGCCATGTCCTCCTTGGAAACCTTGCGGTTCACCTCGTGAGTGGGGTTCGATTGTCCCCAGTACTCGTATGCTGGGTGCACCCGATCCTTGATCGGTTGGATCAGGCGTCGGCAGAACGACCTAGCAACCGAACCCCCCATCACACCCCTCTTCTTGAGGTCGGTGACCAGTGCAAGCACTTCCTTGACATCATCCATCTCGCGCGACGTCAACGACAGATCCCACTCCGGTATCTTCACGGGCTTGTGCCCAGTCCGCTTCGGGAGCGCCGGCTTTTGATCGGCGATGTAGAACCAATCCGACCTCCACCCAGTGTTGTTATCCGGCAGATCCGAATCAACCCACTCTGACTTGAGGCCCGACCTTAAGCAGAACATCACAGCACCAACAACACCAGCACGTTTGCCGGTGGTCTTCACGCAGAAGAGATGTCGCCAGAGAAGGAAGTGGGGCGATATCCCTAGATACGCCTCACAGAAATGTATAAACGTCGACACTACAGTGATGGAGTTGGGGACGAGGTGTACCAGCTCCAACTTGTAGTAGAAGAGAAGCCCTCGGAAGAAATCCCCGACGGGGATGTTGAACCCGCGTTCGAAGAAAGAACCAAAGACGACCTGCTCCCTGACGTCTTCCGTCGGGAAAGCCTCGCCCGTCGGCGCCTTCCACTCTACTTCCGCCTTAGGCCTCAATAGCCTGCGGTCCTCCAGGGCTTGAATCTTCGCCTCCGTCATCGTTGAAGACTCCCACACCGTCTGCGGGTCGGGAATCGCACGGGCCGGCACCGCCATTTCTCGAGCTTTAATGGATCTGGATCTAAAGGACACTAGGGTTTTGACGTGCATGCGCGGTGGCGCAGGGCGTGGATGGCGGAGCTGATGCGCTGCCGGCTAGAGATGGTGGCGGATTGGAGAAGTTAGGGCGGAGGTTGGAGACGGAACCGTGGCGGCTATGGCGCGGTAGCTCTGGCGGTGACGGCGACGGGAGGAAGAAGATGAAGGGGCCGGTCAACGATGGTCCCCGCCGCTCTATTTATACGAGCCCCACTAGGTCTGCCCGTTGCGGCTCCTTCCACTGTACGGAGATCACCGCAACGGCTCCGTGCCGATAATTTTGCGCGTTGATCACGTCGGATTTTGCGCCAATGGATATCTACTTAACAGACGAAGACCTACAGTCTGAGTTTAGGTCGTAAACATCACATAAGCGTCAGGTCGTCCTGATTTCACAATTCGGTCCTCACAAGGTCGACAAGCCCCCAAAATAATGACATTTAAGTCTTTGATGAATCAATTCGTCAAACCGACCAGTACATGACAGAAGAGAGCGAACATTACACGGGTCCTCCGAAGGTACACAGGTCGCCCGCGACCTCATTGGATCTAGAACCCGGCACAAAAATATAAACGTACTCGAAGACCTGATTGACCTAGAGCAATCCTTGAGGCGTACTCCGATACAATAGAGCACGTCGCAAGAATTCTTCTAGCCTCAGGACCTCGATGGTGGCCTTGCGGTGAACAACTGCACGACGCTGCATGTAGTTGGGCACACTTTATGCCTGACTATGGAATGCAGATACGAGCTTGCTCTTCGGCGCGGACTGCAGGACCTCAACGAGCACCACACGGTCATCGAGGTTCCACAGCTTCACCTCGGGCCTCTACAGCATCACCTCCAAACTCTACCTGGTACCACGCAGAGGCACGGTACAAAAGAGTGGGGGTGCTGCCTACATTTCGCAAGAATTCTTCTAGCTCCAAGCCTCTACAAACACAACATCCTACAATCTGGTGGACGGACACATGCTCATGGCATGGCCTCTAAACTCCTCTGCGGCTTCATAGCTTAGCAATGCTCGGTGCTTGCCCCCCTCAAGCTTCACGGTGCTATTTATAGCCAAAAGCCAGGCCTCGGGCAGCTGGCGAAGTAATGACACTGAAACCACATGGGTCCAGTTGGCCTGCAGACATGTGAGTAATTAATGGCGACGACTTTATACCTGACTCGCGACGTCTTTGTCGCTAGCGCATCAATGATGCCTGAGCCCGCCGCAAAATCACATGGCTACAGTGCGCTCCTTGATTCGTGGGCAGTTTGTCCTTTTCTGGGTGGCAAGAGTATCTCCGACCACTGTTGACCCGTGACCCTGCAGTCTATGGAACAAGACAAAGCCTGACTCTGCGTCAGAGGGCCCAGCGCCTTACTACATCTACGGACGACGTCGACAATTATACGCACCCTTTACGGCTCTGCGTCTTCATTGCACCCGCTAGGCTCTGCGTCCTGGTGCACCCGCTATGGCTCTGCATGTAAATGGACCTATTCCAGTCAGCCTATTTTTTGTTCCCTGAGCAAAATGGTCGTAGGTTCGATTGAAGACCTTCCGGGGTAGGCGTGCCTCGCTGCTCTGCCAGATCCGTCTGGGCGCCTGGAGATCAGGAGCTTCACATCTACGATTTTCGTCGGGCCCCCGCGGTCGGTGTGCCTATTGTTGAGGTCGTCAATACCTTAGTGCCATGGCTCCGCTGGATGGTCAGCAGCTATGTTGGTCGTCTGGGCACCAAAATGACCTCCCTGAGGTCGGCGTGCCTTAATACCTAGGTCTTGCAATACCTCGGTACCTCTACGGCTCTGCCAACCTAGTTGGGCGCCCTGGATGCGTGACCTTCCTGAGGTCGGTGTGATCTTGTAGCCCTGTCAGCCCGCTCTGGACACCCATTATTTTACGTCGGGAATGAAGGCCTCCCTGTGGGGTGCGCGCCTAATGGCACTGCCAAGTATCTCCGGGTGCTTGGGCGCTTTTTGATTTGAGACCTTCTTGAGGTCAGGCATGCCTCGAGTGGCTCTGCCAGACTCTTTGCAGCAATACAAGATATCTGGGTGTCTCTACACTACATACGTTCAAGATCTACATATTTTCACAGTTTCGTCAGCAACAGTTCCGGACATCACAGCTTCAAGATACGACGTAACCAACGACCTCTTCATGCGACGCGCGCTCCAAGACCTTGCTGGGTATCCTCGGATACTGGGCATTGTTGATTTGAGGCATCCCTGAGGTCGGCTCCGCCAGACTCCTTGCAGCTATGCCGGGAGATCTGGGTGTCTCTACACTTCGTTCGATCAAGACCATGACTCAGTTTTCTTCTCTTCTTTGAGCATCAAACCAGCCACGCTGTCTGCTTCAATGCTCGGGGACTACTCTACGAGTGCGTCTTCGATGCCCTCTTAATTTCCCTCATCGTACCGACCTGTTGGGAAACCTGTTTCTCATCACGTCGTTACTCAGCCTACCTTCTTTCTGTTCTTTTTCTTTTTTGGATCATCATACCGGCCATCCTGCCCGCCACAATGCTCGGATACTACTCTATGAGTGCGTCTTAGACGCCCTCTGAATTTTTTCATCGTCGTTTCGATCTATCGAAAGCCTGCTTCCTATAGGTCGTCACTCGACCTCTCTTCATTCGGCAAGACTATAACAGGTCGGCTGCTACGCTGATTTGTTCTTTTTTGACCGACGTGCATGCTATTCGACCTGTCGATAGCCTCACGACTCCGTCATGACCTTTCTAAGATCGCTGCGCATACACCTCCCTCGGGGGCTTGTGAGACATGGGTACCCCTGGGTCCCCATCGACCAGGCTCACGGCCGTCCCCGACAAGTGGGTCCGGCCTACCAGAAAACCCGCCGACCTGTCAGTGGGCCCAACCGACCTAGTTGGCAGCCCACACGACCTCTTGAAGAACTTCCAGAAGATTCTCTAGACGACCTCAAGACTTGGCGTACAAGACAAGACATCAGTGGATTTCGACCAAAGCAGATCGACGGATATAGCAAATGTCGTAGTCAGTTAGATTTAGGTCTCCTGGTCGTGTCCGACCTGGAGTCTGGGAACCGACCTTGTCCGCTGGCCAATATAAGACGGGCAGGGCGACCTCTTGTATCAATACGCAATACTCAAGCAATCTACACCAACAACTGGACGTAGGGTTTTACTTTCCGGAGACCCGAACCAGTATAAACTCGCCGTTTTCTTTGTGTTCCGTGTGCTCGTGCACAACCATCGAGTTCTTAGCCTTAAATTCCACCCCGCCGAACAACTAAACCATAGAGATTAACACCCCCGTGAGCTGTCCAGATCTCACCATCTGAGACTTAGTCTTACCACCCAGTCGACGGATCGGACCAACGAACGTAAACGTTGACCTCCGCGACCTGGTCCACGTACGTGATAACGTGACGTTTAAACATTAATTACACGGCGTAACAAAGTTTATGTGTGGTGCTCTTTGACAGCGTCGATCTCTTGTAACTGATCAACGCGAGAGATGCACGTGAAAGCATAGGCGGCAGTGCACGTGTTTTTGTATTATACGTTAGTTTCTTCGATACTTCCATAAGTGACATTTATCAGCGGTAAGTGCTTCTCATTTCGATAGGTAAACTGTTTACATCACTATCAGATTTTTTCACCAATGGATTGACAATGCTTATTGCATTGCTCTCTTTTCTTTTACTACTTAGTGCTAAGTGACCGATAGTTTTATTACAAATGGTGCCTTCGTCACGAAACAATACACTACTAGGAAATGTTGAATACTCCCTCCGTCCTTAAATATATGACGTTTAGGACAAGAAATTTAGTTCAAAATGTTCATTTTGAACTAAATTTCTTGTCCTAAACGTCATATATTTAAGGACGGAGTTCATTTTGAACTAAATTTCTTGTCCTAAACGTCATATATTTAAGGATGGAGGGAGTATATCGTAACGACCAGGGATGGAGTCAGGATCTGGCGGCAGGAGGGGCTGATTTCTTTTCTTCCTCTTCTAGCCTCTCTTCTCCTTCTTCCTTCTTCTCAAATTTCTAGGAGGGGATTAGTGGGGTTTAGTGGAGCGCACGACGGTACACTACTAGCGAAAGTGCCTTTTGTACCGATTGGTAACCCCCTTTTAGTACCGGTTTTCCAAACCGGTATTATTCTTTCAGTACTAATGTGAAATCATATTAGTACGGTTTGGAAAACCGGTACTAATGTGCCTCCTCCATCAACTCCCCTGCCCCCCTCCTCCGTCTCCGTCTCCTCCTTTTCTTTTTTCTTTTCTTTTTTTCTTTTCTTTTCTTTTCTTTTCTCATCTCATCTCATCTCATTCAACATCACATTCATACAAATATCTCATACAACTCACAGATTCAACATCACATTCATACATATATATGAATACCTCCTCATCACAATCACAATCACAAGAAAAAATTACCTCCCCACAATCACAATCTCAAAGGAACATCTCACCGTCACAGAGGACCTCATACATCTCAAAGGAAAATTACTGACCCACATCTTGCGGCGCCGCCTGCGCGGCCGCGCCGCCTACGCTGCCGCGCCACCTGGCCCCATGCACCGGGAGGCCAGGGAGCCTCACACCGGCGGCCGCGAGCCCCCGCGAGCTCCCGCGCTGGGAGGCCGTGAGCCCCCGCGTCGACGGCCACGTCGTCCCCCCAAGGCCGGGAGCCGGCCTGTACAGAGAGATCGAGAAGAAGAGTAAGGAGATCTAAAGGATGAGATAAGAAAGGAAGTTAGAGAAAGATAGGAACGGGCGGTGGTGGCCTGGTGCTGGAGATAAGGAAGAAGGGGGCCGGGTGGATAAGAAAAGGAAGGCACGCGGATCGAAAGGGGGCCAGGTGGCCTGCAGTACGCGTGGGAAACCACGCGCGGAGGACACCGTCTGGGGGGCGCGAACGGCACCTGTATTAGTACCGGGGTTATTTTTGACCCGGTATTAATGTCCAATCCTTTTATACCGGGTCATGTTTAGATCCGGTACTAATGTGCTGGCTTCACATTAGTACTGGTTCGTAATACGCACCGGTACCAATGTGGGTCACGCGAGGACGTGGCGGGGCTCCCCTTCCGACACATACATTAGTACCGGTTTGTGTGTACATTAATACTGGATGACAAAAAAATCGGTACTAATGTTAAGAACGTCCTGGGATGAAAACATGTTTCCCTAGTAGTGGTAGGGGGCTGAAGCCCCTCCCGCCCCATCGGCCGCCTCTGCCCCTGGTAACGACGCAACATGTTGACAAATTATGAACTATATCTATAGACTACACATAGTTTTGACATGCAAATTAGTCAATTTTTCATTAGTAGGTGACATCATTATAGTGTGGTCGATAAGGTCTTGAGCTGCTAGCTTGCTAAGAAGAATTTACACGGGTAGTGGCTGGAGCTGGCGGTTGCGGAACAACCACTGGACAAAGCCTAGCTTTGCTCACCTTGTTGAAACTTGGCCGTGGCAATTGAAGAGAGGAGCTGTGGGCTGTGGCAGGCTTTTGTTCACTTGGTTGGTGTATGGTCTATTTTTTGTCACAAAAGAACAGTGAAAAACACTATTTACCCATCACATCCATCACAGAGAAGAAGCTTTCTCTACGAGATCATTCTGCATGTTGCGGCGTTTGCCATGCCTCTGCCACCTGGGCCCCTCTCGAAGAACCGAGCCGAACAATAATGCACAAATTACAATAGATTCAATGGTGAGAATAATTACTCTTTCTTGATTGTTTTTCACTATTTCATTTTGTCAGCATTGGAATGGCAAAAAAAGTGATTACCTTTCAATGAGGGTTCAGTGGTGAAGTCAGAATTTGGTAATCTTTTTGCGCACTTTCAATAAGCAAAGGTAAGAATGATATACTATAAAACATTGATTAACAATTATTTTGTCACTAAAAGTGACATCAGGATATTATTATTAAATGTTAAGATCCTGCCAAACCGCGGGTCCCTCCTACTCCACTGGAATCGGCTTACTTGAGATCTTGATGTTGATTGACAGCCTACATTTTAGGTGAAGAAAAGTAGATCCAGTTTGAGGAAGCAAATATATGAGTTGACGACATGTCTTTATGCAAAAGTGGCCGTTGATTTCTTTTTTAGTAAAGAAGAGAGAGAGAGAGTATTTGGGCCTCATACAAACAAGTACGAGTCTGTTTGATCAGTTATTTGATTAGTTGACTGAGAGATCTCCACTCGACCTGCTCCCAAGTGGAGTTTTCCTGATTCCATATCCAACATATGTTTTCTCTATGTTCTTTATTTGGGTAGGTCCTTGCTTAGGAAAAAACTTTACCACTTTAAGCCTCTATTTTTCTTTTTGAAGTTTGGCGAGGCTCTTAACTACTAAAAGGTCTTATCATTTGGAGTAAATTACATGCTACAGGAACACACACCAATTTATATGTGGTGGGTCAGTGTGTGCAACAGACTCTCAGGGTTTGATTGTATAGCACCGTAACAATCAGCGTGGAAGACCCCTACCTAAATTTTTGAATTCACTGTAACAATAAAGCTCTCAGGCTCTCACGCTGACTATGACTGTAGCATGTACAGGAACACACACCAAGTTGAATTCACCGTAACAATAAAAGCTCTTGATTGTAAACGAAAAGTGGAACAGACGAATTATTTTTTTAGAGAAATCAGCGTGGAAGACCCCTACCTATCTTTTTATATTATGTACGAGTATATGAAAAGAGATATGTACATGTACAAGGCCCTCGGCGGAAAAAGATATGTAAGAAATTTATACTACTCAACTACCAAAAATATCTCCCTCTCGGAGAATTTCCTCCGATCCGATGCAAAAAGGACAAAGAGCCATTGTCAAATGATACTATTCAGTGAATATTCAGTGACACCAAATGAACAGCATGCTATGATCAAGATTTCTCTGAATATGCATGAACCAGAGTCCTCCCGAGCTTTGAGTATTATCTCATATCTATGGTGGCTGCAAAGCTAAGTAGTGTCTCAACTAATGCCCAAGAAAAACCAACAAGCCTCACCAAAGGGGCAGTCAAAAAGAAGATGTCACAATGTTTCCTCACAATTTTCAACATATAGTGACATAGTAGAACAAAATTATAGTTATCCAGCGCCGTGTGTTTCCTTCTCAGAATATTCCTCATATTTAGTGTGTCTCTAAGGAGCAACCAAAAGGAAATTTTTATGTTTGTTCTGATGAATTATTGTGCAGTGAGTTCAGCGTCTACCACTTTTTTTTACTCATACACGTATACATAGGGGTGAGGTGGCATCATGGAAGAAAAATGTGAGAATAAAGAAAACAAAAGTTCATGTGAATTTAAGTGCATGAAATAATTTCAAAACGTAAACATGAGAGTGAAATTTTTGAACGAAAATTTCCAAATGCCGTCCTTCATGTTTGATTTCGTACAAAGATAAGAAATGTGGCTGTTCCATAAATTGAAAGAAATTGATGAACTATTTGTAACATCCCTATAGGAAAACTATGGTGTGCATTGTTATTCCCTTTCTGTTTCCACTACAAAATCACCAACCGCCTCCACTAGGCCACAACCATCTCTTTCGTCCCTCTAGTTTGAACCCTCGCTGTTGCCTCTTTAGTTTATCCCTTCTAAATTTAGTTTGAACCCTCTAATGCAGAAAAATTCACAGCATTGACAATAACGTTTGTTGTGAGACAACACCGCTGTGCTTGACAGTTTCCTTTTCCAGGGTCAAATCCAGGTCAACAGGGTTAGTTTCTCAACCCCTCTATGTTTCTTGATTTTTATTTGCCCTAGATGATCTTTCATCTGGACTCTTCTTTGGCCTGGCCTAGATGTTGGTCACAATATACAAAGTATATAAACATATGCGATGTGCACACGTTCAAACCATTTGATAAAGGAGTGAAGAATGTGAAAGAATGCAAATACTGACACACAAGGGGCCACAAGCCCACAAGGGACCATGTCTATATATGCATAGTATTCTAGTCAAGAAAATCAGCACAAAGGGACCATGTCTATATACGCATAATATTCTAGTCAAGAAAATCAGCACAAAAAAGCGATATGTGTGCATGCTCATACGCTTCCAAGTGATGAGAAACTTTAACAGACTAAATATGTGATACTGTGATAAACGTCCGAAATATGTAGTTTCCCTATAGTTTTGCGAGATATTATGCATTTTGTGAAATTACATGCAATATCATTAGGGTGGAAGTTATTTCTCTACATGGTTGGTTAACGTGAATAAAATTTAATCTGACTATGACTATTTATAGATTTTTTGAGCCTCAATTTGAATCCTCACAAGATGCACTGGATTTTTTTATTAAAAGAATCTTACAAAAAACAGAAACATATGCTCAATATTTGGTAGAATATAATGATTATTCAAGATGCACATGCATGAAGTGCGAGAAATTTCGTCCTCGTTTTTAGGTTTTCATATTGCTGCAATTGGTCGAGAGGGAAACAAGGGTGGCTCATGCATGTGCTAAGATAGCTTCTGCCTCCTCCCCATCGCACTCTTGGCTAGGTTATACGCCTCAGTGGCTATATGAGGCTGTCCTTCGGGATTGTAATGGCTTAACCCATGAATGAAAGCTGTATGCTTGCCTCAAAAAATTAATGATAGTAATAGCTGCCAGATCTATTTCTTTTTATAGAGTATTCATCTTTGCATTTATAAAAATGGTAAAATAAGACCCATGTATAAATTTCCTACCTATTATATTTTGTAAAATAATAAAGTAACCCTCTAATCTTCATCTAAAACATAAATATGAAATTAACTCTCTAAAGTAATTCTCTAATCTTCATCTAAATTACCTACTAGTACCATTACAAAAGTAACACCCTAAGTTAGGAAATAAGTTACCAATCTCTGCTATCATAAATTTTAAGTCACCCTCTAAAATTGCATCAATGTTACTCACCTCCAGCATTATTGAAATCTAAAGTAACCCTCAAAATTTATATACCATTCATCAAAATAATACCACAAAATAATCCTAAATATAATTTTAAATAACCTCGTTATGCCACCACACAGCCCAGCTATAATATGTGCTAAAAACAATGTGTTAAAGCTAAAGTTTTAACTTAATACACATTAAAGACACATGGAGGTGAGATGGGAAAGGGAAACTAGAATAGAAATAAAAATATATACATATTATAGAGTAATTGGTATGAAACTGTATCACAATCAGATAAAGATAAGAAAGTATATATTATATATCTATTCTAAAATACAAGAATTCTATTATGCATGGTACCCATAAGCACTTTTGAGTAGCTGTGTGCCAAAATATTATACTACCTCCATTTTTAAATATATGAAACCTTTAACTTCTTACTCAAACATTGACTAACATTATTTATGTAACAAATTAGTTTGGTAAAGTGAAATAAGCATTATCAGATCTAGCACCAATACTCCTTTAAACTTAACTTCTATATTTACCTATTTGCACAAATATTTGTATAAAATATGAATTTCAAATGAATAAGAAAGAAATAATAATATTGTATATTTAAGGACGGAGGTAGTACATGAATTTATAATATCTTTAAAATCACTAGCTCGAGCAGAAGCACGAGTTAATGTACTAGTATACATAATCAAATATCACGCACTCTTGTTAAGAAACTAGAAGCTTTCTGTTTATTTGAGCACATCACTTGAATAGTCTGACTCTTATTAAACATGGTGGATCGGAGCCAACATTTCATTATCCATGCGAGAATGTTCATACCATTGACTAATGTGATTTTGTCCAAATAAAGCTACCATTAACAAGAAGCTGATACCGACAGCAAAGCTAGAGAAGCTTCCCAAATCCATCCCTATGAAGAATTTACATGGAAGTCCTGCACCTTCCATTAGAAGAGTTTGTATGTAACAAGTAAGAGAAGGGAAGAATTGTCTTAGGGCACGTGAGAGGCAAGTTCAATTCAACTGAAACGACGACGGATTGTGACAGCCATTTGCTCCCCGCTAAGCAGCATATGCATTTGCATATCGGCGGCTGTATATGTAGGAGTAGGACTATTGATCTTGCTCTCTTTGACTAGTGAAAACTCATGGAAAAAAGACCGAGGATAGATTTGATGTTTTGAACTACGATTGCCACAAGACAAAGTACAGCGACCACGAAAGTTGGAACTTGAATTATATGATTGAGGTTCCGGAAGAAACTTCAAGATTCGATCTAGAAGAAAATGACTTATGTTGACTGCACGTCCGACTCGGTGTCCGTACAGAAGGAAGGAAAGCATCAGGAAGGTCGTGTCCAGTCAGGTTAAAAAAGCTAGCGAGAGACACGATGGGATCAGCTGCCAGGCGTCGTCGGAGATTTTTCACGTCGCGAATGGTGCATTATTGCTACGACCAATATGCTGGGAAAAATAACTGAATATCATGAACAGTAATCAGTCGGCAACGAACAGCGTATATAATAACAGCTTAAAAGGGACAAGACGAATGAAATGCATACCTTCTTTCATCCCGTGCCGGGGGTCAGAGTGCAGTGATAGAGAGGTGATGACGACTGGCTGATGAGTGATGAGGGCAAAAGCTACACGAAAAGGACTAGTGTACTGCCAGCAGCATTAGACAAAGATCTTGACAGCAACTGCACGGTTGATAATGTCAAGGAGCATGAGCTTTCACATGTACCATGAAAGGAAATGTCACCGGGTCAATAATCTTCCGAGGAGATCGACAGCAGGGTCGTTGATACCGTGGCGGTGTTAAGATCGCATCGCGTCAATGAGTTTACCAAAGGTCAGCAAGGGATCCATTCCACTCGGCCACTCATATAATCATATGTCGTGATGGTTGTTTGAGGAAATATATGGTGCGGAAGGAAGGCTTAACCTCGCTTTACGTAGCATGCTTTTGCATTGGTACAAGTAGAAAAAACTCTCTGGGCTCTGCTGTGGGTTCTCCTATGAACCTCTGCAAGTATCGCCTCTTCTCTTGGCTAATGATAGTCCTAGTAGACCAAATTATTCATCACTGTTGATTTTTTATCACAACATTTGATCATTTGATTTATTTAAAAATTATGTATGTACTGTTTATTTTATTTGTGACTTATTTCACTATCAAATGTATTTTAAATATAGTGTGACATTTTGCATATTTGCAATAATTTTTTGAATATTACAAATGGTCAAATGTTGTGATAAAAAACCAAAAGCTAGGAGTAAATTTTTTTGCGGTTGAGGGGATTTTTTAAAACCAGTTCCATAAATTCGCTCCAATGAGAAATCAAATCTAAGTCTACTGGTTGCGACAAGTGGCGGAGCCAGGATCAAAATCCACCTATGGCGAAGTTGCTACTACTAATTACAGATATAGTCATCAAATATGCATAAATATACTAGAGATTATCATGTGAATCACCCCTGACCTCCCTCGGCGCCGCGCTCTCCCGCGTTCGGTCTAGTTTTTTTTAACCGGTTTTTTGGACATCCTGGACCAAGCCTTAATAGGATTGATAGAATACTTCTACCAACAAGTTGTAACTTCTTCTTTTCCGGAAGTCCATCTTGAAAGAACTCCAAAGTTAAGCGTGCTTGGCTTGGAGTGATGGGTGACCGACCGGGAAGTCCTTCCCGGGTGCGCATGAGTGAGGACAAAGTACGCAGAAAAGACATGTGTTGATATGTGAGGATATTCTTGATGTCCTAGAGAGCTGCCAGGCGTAGGCAGGCCCGGCCTCGGATAGGCGGGACGTTATAAATGGTATCAAAGCTGTATCGACTGTAAGACGTAAGCCTAGATAGCAATGGTCTCTTCCTAAGGTCTGTTTTACTCGAAAAAAATTCTTACCTTACCCTTGACCATTCTGAGAAATATTATCACTTTTTGATCATTTCTTTTTCAAAAAACCTCCTTGATAACTTACCTCTCGTGTTTGATGTTTTTTCATTTGCATTTCTTGTTTTGCAAATGTTAAACTCTTTCTTGTTTCTCTAAACCCTCAATCCTTGTATATTCATTTCCTCGCCCCTTCATAACAATTTAATCTTGATCATACATCTTCTTTAATGTTTGATCTTCTTATCTCACGCAACTTACCTCCTTTTGATTTATGGTGAAATTGCTTACTTCTTGATGTTTTTACTTATAACTTGTCCTTTTAGACCTATCTCCTTGACTTTCTTTTCAACATATATATCTTCTTCATTGTTCCGTTATTGCTTCCTAAGTTTCGTTGCTTTGGATCCTTTCTCTTGTTTTTTTATTCCAAAGTGATATCTTGTTCAATGTTTAGATGATCCGTGTCACCTGACCCTGAGGCCTCCTCAAGACAATTGAAGGATGAAGCACAAGTTCATCTCTTGAAGTCAACCCTCAATGTGGGGAAAAACAAATGGTATCAAAGCTGTATCGACTGTAGGACGTAAGCCTAGATAGCAATGGTCTCTTCCTAAGGTCTGTTTTACTCCAAAAACAATTCTTACCTTACCCTTGACCATTCTGAGAAATATTATCACTCTTTAATCATTTCTTTTTCAAAAATCCTCCTTGATAACTTACCTCTCCTGCTTGATGTTTTTTTCATTTGCATTTCTTGTTTTGCAAATGTTCTCTTTCTTATTTCTCTAAACCCTCAATCCTTGTATATTCATTTCCTCTCCCCTTCATAACAATTTAATCTTGATCATACATCTTTAATGTTTGATCTTCTTATCTCACGCAACTCACCTCCTTTTGATTTATGGTGAAATTGCTTACTTCTTGATGTTTTTACTTATAACTTGTCCTTTTAGACCTATCTCCTTGACTTTCTTTTCAACATATCTATCTTCTCCATTGTTCCTTCATTGCTTCCTAAGTTTCGTTGCTTTGGATCCTTTCCCTTGTTTTTTTATCCCAAAGTGATATCTTGTTCAATGTTTAGATGATCCATGTCACCTAACCCTGAGGCCTCCTCAAGACAACTGAAGGATGAAGCACAAGTTCATCTCTTGAAGTCAACCCTCAATATGGGAAGAAACAAGCTTATGCAAAAGAAGTTGAAGTCTAACATCACAATCAAGATTAAGAGGATCCCTCTAACCCTAATAACAATGTTTAGCATCGATCCTTGTCTATATGTTGATTGGTGAAGTTTTGTGTTTGCTTGATGATGGTTGTCTTTATGACCTTGTTTGAGTTGGATCTTTGTATTGATTTTTGGTGTATTGTGGGTCTTCTACCTACAATGACATCAGTTGTCTAGTTGGGTTCTTCTTTGGTACCTCCCACCTCCTTGTTATCATCCTTTCTTTGGACTATTTCAATGGAGGACATCAAGATGGAGGTGAAGACAACACAAACATCAACAAGTAGATGCTATCACCGTCAACAATTTCTACGCAAAAGCAAGTCCAAAAAAAGAAGACCTACTCTCATCTCCCTAATCTCACCCTTTAAAGAAGATTACAAGAAACAAGATGAAGATGGAAGCATGGAGAATTGGATATGCAACACGCGACATGGAAAGATGTTAACCATGCTGTCACAATCTTGTTTGTCTCCCTCCTCCTTGTCTCTTCTTTCCTAGAATCTCAGGACGAGATTCCATGTAAGGGGTAGATTTGTAACACTCTGAAATTTTCCTATTTCAGGATGTTATTAGGAAGAATAATTAAGCAACAATTTTGACATAATTTTAAAATTTGCTCAACATTTATTTTTTATAGGAAATTTAGTATAAGAAAATATTGATTGTTCTTCTAAATTAAATAAAATGTTTCTTGGAGTGTTGCATTCATTTTGATTGCATTTGTTTTTGCTTGTGCTAGTGTTTTCCAAATCATGCAAAAAGTTCAAACCTCTAAGCATCTTCCTTCCTCTCTTTCTTTCTCCATGCAATTTAGCCCAGCCGACCCTTTCTTCTCTTCTGGCCCAAGATGCAGTAGCAGCTCCCGGCCCGTTTCTCTCTTCACGGCCTAGTAGCCAGCTCCCCGGCCCGTTTCTCTCTTCACGGCCCAGCTTCCCATCCATTCGGCCCAGCTCAAACCCTCCACCTTCTTTCTGTCGCTGACAGCCAGGCCCGTGTGTCAGCGTTGTCCCCAACCTCCAGCCGTTGCGCCTCATCTACCGTGCACACTGCCGACCGTTTTCCTCCGCGCGACACGCTCTCCCCTCCTTTAAGAGCTCCAATCAAAGAGCAATAAAGTGTCGGCACTACTCCCTCCTTTAATCCCCTCAGTTTCTCTTCCATTTCCCATCCTTCACTCCCTCTCCAGTAACAGATGGACACCGCTGGCCATTGATGGCCAGCCATGCCGCAACCCCTTCCCCTCCCTTCATCTGCACCCTATAAATAGGAACGCTCCAGTATCGTGCGCCCCTACTGCCGTCTCAACCTGTGCCGTCACATCGCCCTCACTCTACCAGCCGCGCAGCACCGTCACCGCCCGCAGGAAGACCGGAGCGCCGTCGGCGTTGAACTTCGTCATCAGAGCAAGAAGACACTACGACGGGCTTCGAGACGCCGAGCTGCAGGCCTGCTGCCTCTTCTCGTCGCCATCCGGTCATTGGAGTACCTCCATGATGAGAAGACCGTGCGCCAATGCCGAAGCAGAGCACCACTGCCGGCTGCTCGATTCGCTCGCGTCCAAGCGTCCTCCGAACAAACCGGCACCACCACGAGAACCCCGACGGCGATCCGCATCCATTAAGCACTTTCTCGTCACCGGAGAACTGCAGGAGCACCGTCGCCCAGTGGAACCCGAGCCGGCTTTCTTCTCCATCCACCGTCCACCATCTCCACCAAAATACGGTCGTCTCCTTCTCTCCCCGACCCTGCATCCCCCTTGACCTCCTCTCCCTTTTTCCAGTCTCGACCGTAGTCCATCCGCGCCGGAGCAGCGTCAATTTTGGCTGGTGAGGAGCTCTGTCTGCTGACCGGCGTTCTGGAGGCCACCGTGAGGATAAGTGAAGGACCAGATTGGGTGACCAGAGGGGGGGGAGTGAATGAGAGCTGATAAAAATTCTTCTTGAGAGAGATGACTCCTCTAACGAGATGAACACAGCCTCGATCCCAAAATCACTTTCACCACTCTATCCGCATGTTTGCCAAGACCACGTAGCCACTGGAGTGCTACTGATCCTAGGAGAAAACCACACCTCCAAGCCACTCAACAACACACACACCACAGTGGAAATCACACAAGGGAAAACTCCCTGCTAGGGGCCGTGAGACCGCATGGACAGGGCGGTCAGACCGCCTCCACCTGGGGTTTTCCCAAAACCACAACTCGAAGCTCACAACTCCAAATCTACCCAAGATTTCGCCTAGAAACTCCTCTGATCAAGGCAAACAAGCTATCAGAGAAAATCCTCGGAAAACCAAAACTTTCCTCACGAAACCCCCAGGGCGGTCAGACTGCGTGCCCTCCAGAACCTGGCCGCGGGTCAAACCTGAACTTCCCTTCACCCGATCTCTCGATTCACTCCACAGACTGCAACGAAACTTCGGGGATAGCTGGGTCACCTCATGGATGACCTCTCCACCAAAGGATATTGACCGAAACCCATCCAATCAAGAGGAATCATGAATCGAAGGCCTCTAGGTCATGAACTCCAAGAACTCCGAAAACCACTCAAATCGAAGGTTTTCCCGAGAGATTGCTGGGGCAAAATCACCAAGAAAAGAGGCACAAAGACCTCATGTGTGATACCCAACAAGAATCCCTCCAAGAAACCCCTCAAACAAGCTACCACGAAAATCCCTAAAAAGAGCTCTGAAAATCACCAAAAGGGAAAACGCCAGGAGATAAAGAGAGACATGATGAACCATGCCGAAGCTTCTATACATGCCATAAAATGTTCATACAAGGTCTAGCAAGCCGCCCAAATATCCAACCCTCTCACAAGATCTCTCATGAAGCTCTCAAGCTAGGCCTAGGAAAAACAAAGGAGGAAAGCAAATGAAGTAGAGTTCCAAGGGGGTGGCTACCATCTCCTCTCACTTGAGTTTATATGGAGGGCACCAATGACCAAACTACCCCTACTTACTTAACTTAAGATTCACGCCCACCAAGGGCACTTTGGGAACTTCGGTCGTTTTCTCCATCGGACAGACGCCCGCTGGCCGCAATCCGCTTCATCTCCACGCAAGCCTCACGATCGCGCCGCGTGTCCTCCGCTTTGAAGCTTCTCGACGCGCTGCAAGCCAGGCGGTCAGACCGCCCCTCCTGGGCGGTCAGACCGGCCTCCCCCGGTCACTCCTGGCTGGGCGGTCAGACCACCCCTCTTGGGCAGTTAGACCGGCCTAGGCAGGCTGGTCCGCCCTGTCGAGCCTTCAGCCTTGGCTTTGTGGCTCAGCCAAGTAGCCCATTGGTTTTTTGGCCAAACCACTGCAAACTTCGCGTGCAAGCTTCAGTTGTTAGCTACTACCTTGCACCGGCTCCATCCCTCTCGACGTCATCTTGCTCTTCTTGCCAGCGTACGGTCCACACTTGATCCTGTCGACCACCGGGTACCTCGATCGAAGTCTACTTGTCTCTTCGCTCCTGGGAGGTCACACAGACATAGACCTTTCGCACTTGACCTTCACATTCATCACAAAAATCAAGCCGCAACCTGCACCTACAATACTAAGCCAAGAGTCAGTCCACACAATGTTGTCAATCACTCATCACCAAGGAGCGACCATCCACCGGTCCTCGGACCACACAGATCCTCAATAAGGCAGTGCAATTTGCCTTTAGGTCCCCAAGAAATCCCCAAACCAAAACCGATAGTTTGTCTCTTGTAGCTTTTGTCCATAACCTCCTAGAAAGATCCCACTTTTCACACATAAATCCCATCGTCGCTGTTTTTCCTGTTAGCCCCCTGTCCTTTAGCCTTTTTGCGAGCACTATTTGTAGTGTCTTGTAAATCTTCGTTGCCGGCCCCTGTCACCTTAGGTTAATCTTGTTTAGATCTCGCAGCCTTGTTCAGTTTATAGATCTTACGTTTTAGCTCTGTTGAACCCTGTTTTTATTGCGTTAGTTTCGTCTCATAATAAAATACAAGCTAATGCTAATGTTTACCATAAAATGTGTTTTACGAATTTATTTTATGTTAAACTTGATTAATATCTACTAAACTTGTTTTCTAAATAAAATCTAATTAGAGCTACCTTTCGTCTTTTCATAATAGAAATGTTAAATTGGTTAATACTTATTCAATTTGTTTTCTAAATAAAATCAACATAGGCTATATCTCGAGTTTTCATAATCAAATGTCAATTTGACTAATATGAATATAAATGTGTTGTGAATTATAGTTTGCTTAGTTGAACTCGAAACATAAAGAATATGCTTATGCTTTACATGCTTCTTAGAAAATTAAATATTTAATTTGCATAAATCGTACTTGAATGTTTATAAATAAAATTGGACTAAGTTATACACCGTCCTTTTATATATAAATATGACTTGCTTAATTCTAAATAGGTTATTTCTCTAAAATAACCTATGGACATGATTTAATTTAATTAAAATATATCAAGCTCATAGCCTTGTGTGATATAATCCAAATCTCTCAATAGCCCTGAGCATTTCTTGCGTTTGCGTTCCTAGAACCAAACTCTGTTCCCTTTTGAAGCCTCTCTTGATTGGTGTATTGTTTCTTAGTTGTGATTGTTTGATTTTGCATGTTTGTGCCCGATGTTTGCTTCGAGTAGGAGATCGAGTTGATGATAGGAAGTCTCGAAGATCAAGATAAGTTGTTTGAGAAAGAGGAAATTTAGCAAGGCAAGTGGTCTTCTCCCCCTGCATGTTCTACTTTGCCCTATATAATTGCATGATAATTAAGTTTACTTTTACTGATATATTGCATAAATTTGATGGGAACACCTTTTTAAAGACATACCTAGACTTTTACCAATATTCCTTGGAACAACCCGATTTTATAAATGCTTTTGGGTAGATTAATGCTAGTTGCTTAACTCGGGTTGGATAAAAGTGGTTTTTCATGACAAAGGCTTTTATGCGAAAGGATGATGCTTTTTGGTAATACAAGATCATATGATTTAATCGGAACATGGAGAAACACCCAAGAAAATAGTACAACCACAATCCATATGGCTCTAGCTTAGCCAATTAATTAGGTGTGCAAATGTTCTGATGACCTTATCCGAAAGGAGCAGAAGGGGTTTGGAGTTGTAGGGGTATAGCCCAGTTCTTTTGGGGTAGCAGCCTTGGCTAAGGTGCTGACCATCAGGGATGGTTATGGTCCACTCTGAACTGTAACTATGCAGGTTGTTGGTCTTTTACATGCCTTTGTAAAGGCTTCGTAACGTCCCTATGCAATCACACCTCGGAAGTGTGGTATTTTTGCTGATCAGCACAACATGGTTGGGTTCAAAGTTCTTCGAAACTTTTACACGAGATGAGGGTAAAGTGTACAACCTCTACAGAGTTAAAACTGATCGATCAGCCGTGCTCATGATCAAGAGCGGCTTGGACCCTCACATGATAATCAAACTTAAAGATGGAATTAAATTGTGATTTTCATATGGTTTTGAGATGAGATGTTTTCTAAATGCTTAAGTGGGTTGGTATAAATTTACACCTAGTAAATAGGAGCTTGCTAATAAAATTTGAGCAACATTAAAATGCTAACCGCTTCAAAACCTTATCCTATTCTTGATAGCCTCGCATGTTTCCCCCACTTGCTGAGTACCAACCATAAGTGTACTCACCCTTGCTAAACCTCTACTCAGAAAAGAAGAAGGTGTATGTAGTCCAGAAGATGGTGCTAAGCGTACGCGACCTCCAGTCGATTGCATGTGAAGTTTGGAGCCTTTGTTTTCTAGGATTCTACTGTAATCTCTAATAACTTGTTTTTCTTTACGTGATATTGTTTCTGTTATTCACTGATGATGTCACTATATGTATGAAACTAGATCCTGGCATACATATAGGTAGCACTTGGTTCATTTTGGAATCTGGGTGTGACAGAAGGATTTGTGACTCCCTGAAATTTTCCGATTTCAGGATGTTATTAGGAAGAATAATTAAGCAACGATTTTGACATAATTTTAAAATTTGCTCAACATTTATTTTTTACAGGAAATTTAGTATAAGAAAATATTGATTGTTCTTCTAAATTAAATAAAATGTTTCTTGGAGTGTTGCATTCATTTTGATTGCATTTGTTTTTGCTTGTGCTAGTGTTTTCCAAATCATGCAAAAAGTTCAAACCTCTAAGTATCTCACTTCCTCTCATTCTTTCTCCATGCAATCTAGCCGAGCTGGCCCTTTCTTCTCTTCGGGCCCAAGACGCAATCTAGCCCAGCCGGCCCTTTCTTCTCTTCTGGCCCAAGACGCAGGCAGCTCCCGGCCCGTTTCTCTCTTCACGTACCAGCAGCCAGCTCCCCGACCCGTTTCACTCTTCACGGCCCAGCTTCCCATCTGTTCGGCCCAGCTCAACCCCTCCACCTTATTTCTGTCGCTGACAGCAAGGCCCGTGTGTCAGCGTTGTCCCCAACCTCCAGCCGCTGCGCGCGCATGTGCCACGCACACCGTCGACCGTTTTCCTCTGTGCGGCACGCTCTCCCCTCCTTCAAGAGCTACAATCAAAGAGCAGTAAAGTGCCGGCACTACTCCCTCCTTTAATCCCCTCAGTTTCTCTTCCGTTTCCCATCCTTCACTCCCTCCCTAGTAACGGATGGACACCGCTAGCCATTGAAGGCCGACCATGCCGTAACCCCTTCCCCTCCCTCCATCTGCACCCTATAAAGAGGAGCACCAAAGTATAGTGCGCCCCTACTGCCATCTCAACCCGTGCCGTCACCTCACCCTCACTCCACCAGCCGCGCAGCACTGTCGCTGCCCGCAGGAAGACCAGAGTGCCGTCGGCATTGAACTCTGTCATTAGAGCAAGGAGACACTACGACAGGCTTCGGGATGCCGAGCCACACGCCTGCTGCCTCTTCTCGTCGCCATCCGATCATTGGAGTACCTCCGTGACGAGAAGACTGTGCGCCAATGCCGAAGCAGAGCACCGCTGCCGACCGCTTGATTCGCCGTGTCCAGCCGTCCTCCGAACAAACCAGCTCCACCACGAGAACCCCGATGATGATCTGAATTCGTTTCGCGCTTTCTCATCGCCGGAGAACTACAGGAGCACTGTCGCCCAATGGAACCCGAGCCGATTTTCTTCTCCATCCGCTGTCCACCATTTCCACCAAAATCCGGCCGTCTCCTTCTCTCCCCGACCGTGGTGAGCATGCCCTTGCATCCCCTTTGACATCCTCTCCCTTTTTCCAATCTCGACCGTAGTCCATCCGTGCTGGAGCGCCGTCAATTTTGGCCGACGAGGAGCTCTGTCCGCTGGCCATGGCGTTCGGGAGGCCACCGTGAGGATAAGGCAAGGCAATTTGCCTTTAGGTCCCCAATAAATCCCCAAACCAAAACCGATAGTTTGTCTCTTGTAGCTTTTGTCCATAGCCCCCTAGAAAGATCACACCTTTCACACATAAATTCCACCCTCGCTCTTTTTCTTGTTAGCCCCCTGTCCTTTAGCCTTTTTGCGAGCACTATGTATAGTATCTTGTAAATCTTCCTTGCTGGCCCCTGCCACCTTAGGTTAATCTTGTTTAGATCTCGCATCCTTGTTCAGTTTATAAATCTTACGTTTTAGCTCCGTTTAACCCTGTTTTTGTTGCGTTAGTTTCGTCTCACAATAAATTACGCGCTAATGCTAATGTTTACCATAAAATGTGTTTTACAGATTTATTTTATGTTAAACTTGATTAATATCTACTAAACTTGTTTTCTAAATAAAATCTAATTAGAGCTACCTTTCGGCTATTCATAATATAAATGTTAAATTGGTTAATACTTATTCAATTTGTTTTCTAAATAAAATCAACATAGGCTATATCTCGAGTTTTCATAATCAAATGTTAATTTGACTAATATGAATATAAATGTGTTTTGAATTATAATTTGCTTAGTTGAACTCGAAACATAAAGGATACACTTAGATGCTTTACATGCTTCTTAGAAAATTAAATATTTAATTTGCATAAATCGTACTTGAATGTTTATAAATAAAGTTGGACTAAGTTATACACCATCCTTTTATATCTAAATATGACTTGCTTAACTCTAAATAGGTTATTTCTCTGAAATAACCTATGGACATGATTTAATTTAATTAAAATATATCAAGCTCATAGCCTTGTGTGATATAATCCAAATCTCTCGATAGCCCTGAGCGTTTCTTGCGTTTGCGTTCCTAGAACCAAACTCTGTTCCGTTTTGAAGCCTCTCTTGATTGGTGTATTATTTCTTAGTTGTGATTGTTTGCTTTTGCATGTTTGTGCCCGATGTTTGCTTTGAGTAGGAGATCGAGTTGATGATCAGAAGTATCGAAGATCAATATAAGTTGTTTGAGAAAGAGGAAATTTAGCAAGGCAAGTGGTCTTCTCCCCCTCCATGTTCTACTTTGCCCTATATAATTGCATGATAATTATGTTTAATTTTATTGATATATTGCATAAATTTGATGGGAACACCTCTTTAAGGACATACCTAGATTTTTACCCATATTCCTTGGAACAACCCGGTTTTATAAATGCTTTTGGGTAGATTAATTCTAGTTGCTTAACTCGGGTTGGATAAAAGTGGTTTTTCATGACAAAGGCTTTTATGCGAAAGGATGATGCTTTTTTTGTAATACAAGATCATATGATTTAATCGGAACATGGAGAACCCAAGAAAACAGTACAACCACAGTCCATATGGCTCTGGCGTAGCCAATTAATTAGGTGTGCAAATGTTCTGATGACCTTATCCAAAAGGAGCAGAAGGGGTTTGGAGTTGCAGGGGTATAGCCCGGTTCTTTTGGGGTAGCAGCCTTGGCTAAGGTGCTGATCATCAGGGAGGGTTATGGTCCACTCTGAACTATAACTATGCGGGTTGTTGGTCTTTTGCATGCCTTTGTAAAGGCTTCGTAACGTCCCTATGCAATCACACCTCGGAAGTGTGGTATTGTGCCTGATGGGCCCATGGCTCCTCATAATGTTACACCTAATGTCCTACTGAACAAAGGGAATGATTCAATTATTTTGGACAATAATAATATAAAAATGATATGACAATTAAGTTTGGTGAATTTAATATTCATATGAAGCATGAAAAGAGGGCCCAGGAGACGAGTCAGGCTGTTTCATCTAGCACATTGCCATGCAACCTGTTTTTCAAGGGAATTGATTTTCTAAAGAAGATAGAAGAGAAGAAAAGGCTAAAACAATATATTTGTATTGGTTCCATGCATGTTGAGATCATGCCGCAGGCACCAAGTTGATGAGGTGAGCGAATGGTTCTAGATTGAAGACACTGATGAAGTCAATTATGTTGCCGGCTAATTTTACTAGTTTGCATTCTTGCCGGATTATTTTACTATTTCCTTTTATCCACCAACTTGGGTTGGTTCGGTCAGTTTGATTAGAGTCCAGGGTAATTAGTCTTGCGTTGGTTAGTGCTAGCTTGGTTGAGTCACGGCTGGTCTGGTTTGAGTCGGACTTTAGTCTAGTGCCTGCGTGCACATATAGGGCCTAGGGCCGGCCATGTAAGGGGAGGTTGGTTTTTGATAGTGTTTCTTTGTCGAGAGATTTCCTCCGAAGAAATAGAGAGGCGGCTTCCTCTTATTATCCTGCCGATCCTTTCAAGGTTCGTGAAGAATAGCGTGATCAGGATCTCTCCTGGGTGCGCTGATTCGATCTTGTCGAGGTCTTGTCTTCTGATCGTGGTTCGTCGAGGCCGCGGGTGGAAGAGCTATCTAGGGTTTGGTCTGCAATCTTGCAAGCGATCCCTTCTACTGCTACTACTTCAATTCGTGGGAGTTAAAAATTGGTTTGTCTTATCTTGCTGGTTTCTCTCCTCAAAATTATCTTGATCTGCCGCTGCACTTAATTGGCCGATCAAATTACTACAGTCAGCCTTTCCTGTAATACGTCAAGTTGGGTTGTTGTTCCATCGTGGACAAGTACTGGTGTTGCCTGCTTGATCAAGGTCAATTGATAGTTGTGCTTTGGAGCCGTGAGTCCTGGTATTGGTCTGCTACTGTTTGCTTAAATGCTACGAAGAGAAACCTAGATTAATATTTGTGCCACTGTCTTGCACTCTTTACTGTCTGACGTGAGCTGCAATTATATTGCTACAAGCTAGCGTACCAGCTAAAGTGTTTTCCTTGATCAATTGTGGCAAGTTTCAGATTGTTTTATTTTAATTGAAATTAGTACCGTGAAAGATTGGGCTAAATCCTCGGACACCGTAGCCGTGTCCTCATCAGGTGGTATCAGTTTGCTAGGTTGCTCATGGTGCTTTCCATTGATTTGTGGTTATGGCTTACAATTTTGATATATACCTTGAGTATGTACCAACTCTATATCCAACAACTTCTCTATCCGGGTACTATGAGTGGGAGGATGCTATAATAAACTGTTATATGATTGGTGAATTGCCATTAACCCAGCTGGCAAATATGGCGAAACAAAGTTTCTCTCTTCCTGTGTCATTATGGTTCCGACGAATGCAGAGGGAACATGGTGATGATTATTGCACCTCTTGGTATGCGATGAAGGAGGTCTTACGACGACGATTTGCACCTCCTCTTGTGATGAGGACATCCTCCACTATTACCCATTGGCAAAGACGCAACATAAATGGGCCATGTGGCCCAGTTCTAGTCGGGCGGCGACCGTGTGAGCCTCATTATTCCACCTTGCTTAGCTTGGGAGGAGGAAGCCACCTTAAAGGCGAGAGCCACCCTTCCCCTAACGGACTAGTCTTTTGGGGCGATTGGGCCTTTTCTTGAGAGGTGCGTCGAAGGACGGTGCTGGTTTGCATCGAAATTCGGGCGTCGAGGCCAAACTACGTAATCGGTGCATCGGGCTTACCATAAATCCAATCCCACCTGGGCCGGACTCATCATTTGGTATCAGAGCTGGGCCCTTGTTAAGAAGGGGAGAATGATGAGGACATCCTCCACTATTACCCGTTGGCAAAGACGCAACATAAATGGGCCATGTGGCCCAGTTCTAGTCGGGCGGCGACCGTGTGAGCCTCATTATCCCACCTTGCTTAGCTTGGGAGGAGGAAGCCACCTTAAAGGCGAGAGCCACCCTTCCCCTAACAGACTAGTCTTTTGGGGCGATTGGGCCTTTTCTTGAGAGGTGCGTCGAAGGACGGTGCTGGTTTGCATCGAAATTCGGGTGCTGAGGCCAAACTGCGTAATCGGTGCATCGGGCTTACCATAAATCCAATCCCACCTGGGCCGGACTCATCATCTTGAGCTAGAGAAGATTACGTTGTCAAGCAGTGGGAGTTCTTATATGGTTGCTTCTGAATTTGCTTCCGGTACACAATTTGAGAAGAATAATTATGCTAACCAGCCAGCTATAATGGGATTACCTAGTGATCTTCCTACAGCCACATCCATTGTCGGAGTAGATGTCCTAGTGCATGCTAGTATTTCTGATATTTCTTCTACACTTGAGTAGCAAGTTTGTGAAGATTCTTGTGATGGAGCAGATCATGAACCATTACCAGCATCTAATGATGGTGTTTCTTTAGCATCAGGACTGCATGTTAGTGACTCTTCTTCTGATCTTGAGTCCGAAGTACAAATTGTTGATGCTTTAGATCGTTTATCTATGATGGCACGTGATGTGCATAGTGATGGTACTGCTGTTATCGTGAAAGGGCAACGGTCAAATATATTTCAGTCCGAGTGCCAAATTCGAGCCAAGGTATGCAAATTAATTATTGATGGGGGCAGTTTTGCTAATGTTGTCAGTTCAAATTTGGTAAATTCATTATCTTTGTCTACGCGGAGGCTGCCAACGCCGCATTATATCCAGTGGATGAATCAAAGTGGTACACTAAAAATCACTCATAAGGCTGGAGTTCAATTTTCAGTTGGAAATTATTTAGATACAGTAGACTGTGATGTTGCGCTTATGAGTGCTTGTCATTTGTTGTTGGGTCGGCCATGGCAGTTTGATCTTGATGCTACTCATGGTGGTCGTTCCAATACTTATTCGTTTGTGCACAAGGGAATTCATCATGTGGTCGAACCAATGCATGAGAGTACTATCAAGACTGAGGTATTTGCTACTTGCAAAGTGAAGAAAAAGGTTGCTGACATTACTCCAAAGCCGAGGACGGCTTTGTGTCAAGAGGGGAAGAATGATGAGGACATCCTCCACTATTACCCATTGGCAAAGACGCAACATAAATGGGCCATGTGGCCCAGTTCTAGTCGGGCGGCGACCGTGTGAGCCTCATTATCCCACCTTGCTTAGCTTGGGAGGAGGAAGCCACCTTAAAGGCGAAAGCCACCCTTCCCCTAACGGACTAGTCTTTTGGGGTGATTGGGCCTTTCCCCGAAGGGGCACCCTTGAGTTGTGGTTCAGCGGTTGCATTGGCGCTTCGGGCTTGCTCGTCGTAGTCAGATCGTGAGGGTCGGAACCTCGGGTGTGTGAATGCTAAACTGTGTAATCGGTGCATCGGGCTTGACATAATCCAATCCCACCTGGGCCGGACTCATCAGTACCTGATCAGCACAGCATGGTTGGGTTCAATGTTCTTCAGAACTTTTATGCGAGCTGTGGGTAAAGTGTACAACCTTTGCAGAGTTAAAACTGATCGATCAGCCGTGCTCACGGTCAAGAGCGGCTTGGACCCTCACATGATAATCAAACTTAAAGATGGAATTAAATTGTGGTTTTCATATGGTTTTGAGATGAGATGTTTTCTAAATGCTTACGTGGGTTGGTATAAATTTACATCTAGTAAATAGGAGCTTGCTAATAAAATTTGAGCAACATTAAAATGCTAACCACTGCAAAACCTTATCCTATTCTTGATAGCCTTGCATGTTTCCCCCACTTGCTGAGTACCAACCATAAGTGTACTCACCCTTGCTAAATCGCTGCTCAGAAAAGAAGAAGGTGTATGTAGTCCAGAAGTTGGTGCTAGGCGTACGCGACCTCCAGTCGATTGCCTGTGAAGTTTGGAGCCTTTGTTTCCTAGGATTCTGTTGTAATATCTGATAACCTCTCTTTCTTTACGTAATATTATTTCTGTTATTCAGTGATGATGTCACTATATGTATGAAACTAGATCCTGGCATACATATAGGTAGCACTTGGTTCATTCTGGAAACCGGGTGTGACAGAAGGATTTGTAACACCCTGAAATTTTCCGATTTCGGGATGTTATTAGGAAGAATAATTAAGCAACGATTTTGACATAATTTTAAAATTTGCTCAACATTTATTTTTTTACAAGAAATTTAGTATAAGAAAATATTGATTTTTCTTCTAAATTAAATAAAATGTTTCTTGGAGTGTTGCATTCATTTTGATTGCATTTGTTTTTTCTTGTGCTAGTGTTTTCCAAATCATGCAAAAAGTTCAAACCTCTAAGAATCTCCCTTCCTCTCATTCTTTCTCCATGCAATCTAGTCGAGTTGGCCGTTTCTTCTCTTCTGGCCCAACACGCAATCTAGCCCAGCCGGCCCCTTCTTCTCTTCTGGCCCAAGACGCAGGCAGCTCCTGATCCGTTTCTCTCTTCACAGCCCAGCAGCCAGCTCCCCGGCCTGTTTCACTCTTCACGGCCCAGCTTCCCATCCGTTCGGCCCAACTCAAGCCCTCCATCTTATTTCTGTCGCTGACAGCCATGTCTGTGTGTTAGCGTTGTCCCCAACCTCCAGCCGCTGCGCGCGCATCTGCCACGCACACCGCCGGCTGTTTTCCTCCGCGCAGCACGATCTCCCCTCCTTGAAGATCTCCAATCAAAGAGCAGTAAAGTGTCGGCACTACTCCCTCCTTTAATCCCCTAAGTTTCTCTTCCGTTTCCCAGCCTTCACTCCCTCCCCAGTAACGGATGGACACCACTGGCCATTGAAGGTCGGCCATGTCGCAACCCCTTCCCCTTCCTCCATCTATGCCCTATAAAGAGGAGCGCCAAAGTGTCGTGCGCCCCTACTGCCATCTCAACCTGTGCCGTCACCTCGCCCTCAATCCACCAGCCGCGCAGCACCATCGCTGCCCGCAGGAAGACCAGAGCGCCATCGGTGTTGAACTCCGTCATTAGAGCAAGGAGACACTACGACAGGCTTCGGGATGCCGAGCCGCATGCCTGCTACCTCTTCTCGTCGCTATCCGGTCGTTGGAGTACCTCTGTGATGAGAAGACCGTGCGCCAATGTCGAAGCAGAGCACCGCTGTCGGCCGCTCGATTCACCGCGTCCAGGCGTCCTCCGAACAAACCAGCACCACCACGAGAACCCCAACGGCGATCTGCATTCGTTTCGCGCTTTTCCGTTGCCAGAGAACTGCAGGAGCACCATTGCCCAGTGGAACCCGAGCCAGTTTTCTTCTCCATCCGCCGTCCACCATCTCCACCAAAATCCGGCTGTCTCCTTCTCTCCCCGACCGTGGTGAGCATGCCCCTGCATCCCCCTTGACCTCCTCTCCCTTTTTCCAGTCTCGACCGTAGTCCATCTGCGCCGGAGCGCCGTCAATTTTGGCCGGCGAGGAGCTTTGTCCGCTGGCCATGGCGTTCGGGAGGCCACCGTGAGGATAAGGCAAGGCAATTTGCCTTTAGGTCCCCAAGAAATCCCCAAACCAAAACCGATAGTTTGTCTCTTGTAGCTTTTGTCCATAAACCCCTAGAAAGATCCCACCTTTCACACATAAATCCCACTCTCGCTTTTTTTCCTTTTAGCCCCCTGTCCTTTAGCCTTTTTGCGAGCACTATGTATAGTATCTTTTAAATCATCCTTGCTGGCCCCTGTCACCTTTGGTTAATCTTGTTTAGATCCCGCGTCCTTGTTCAGTTTATAGATCTTACGTTTTAGCTCCGTTTAACCCTATTTTTGGTGCGTTAGTTTCGCCTCACAACAAATTACGCGCTAATGCTAATGTTTACCATAAATTGTGTTTTATGAATTTATTTTATGTTAAACTTGATTAATATCTACTAAACTTGTTTTCTAAATAAAATCTAATTAGAGCTACCTTTCGGATGTTCATAATATAAATGTTAAATTGGTTAATACTTATTCAATTCTAAATAACATCAACATAGGCTATATCTCGAGTTTTCATAATCAAATGTTAATTTGACTAATATGAATATAAATGTGTTTTGAATTATAATTTGCTTAGTTGAACTCGAAACATAAAGGATATACTTAGAAGCTTTACATGCTTCTTAGAAAATTAAATATTTAATTTGCATAAATCGTACTTGAATGTTTATAAATAAAATTGGACTAAGTTATACACCATCCTTTTATATCTAAATATGACTTGCTTAATTCTAAATAGGTTATTTCTCTGAAATAACCTATGGACATGATTTTATTCAATTAAAATATATCAAGCTCATAACCTTGTGTGATATAATCCAAATCTCTCGATAGCCCTGAGCGTTTCTTGCGTTTGCGTTCCTAGAACCAAACTCTATTCCCTTTTGAAGCCTCTCTTGATTGTTGCATTGTTTCTTAGTTGTGATTGTTTGATTTTGCATGTTTGTGCCCGATGTTTGCTTCGAGTAGGAGATCGAGTTGATGATCGGAAGTCTCAAAGATCAAGAGAAGTTGTTTGAGAAAGAGGAAATTTAGCAAGGCAAGTGGTCTTCTCTGCCTGCATGTTCTACTTTGACCTATATAATTGCATGATAATTAAGTTTACTTTTATTGATATATTGCATAAATTTGATGGGAACACCTTTTTAGGACATACCTAGACTTTTACCCATATTCCTTGGAACAACCCGGTTTTATAAATGCTTTTGGGTAGATTAATGCTAGTTGCTTAACTCGGGTTGGATAAAAGAGGTTTTTGATGACAAAGGCTTTTATGCGAAAGGATGATGCTTTTTGGTAATACAAGATCATATGATTTAATCGGAACATGGAGAACCACCCAAGAAAATAGTACAACCACAATCCATATGGCTCTGGCTTAGCCAATTAATTAGGCGTGCAAATGTTCTGATGACCTTATCCGAAAGGAGCAGAGGGGCTTTGGAGTTGTAGGGGTATAGCCCGGTTCTTTTGGGGTAGCAGCCTTGGCTAAGGTGCTGACTATTGGTGTTTCTTAACGTCACCACTAGTTGTACACTTAGAGTGAACGTATAAGAACAACCGGGTATACCGCAAGCGCACGGAAATACCGCTGTAGCACTTCCCCAAGGAAGGAGAGTATTCCAAGGGTATCGAATCTAAGGAACGATGCGCACTATCTTCTACTCTAGTATAGATGGTCTAAGGACACAACACTAATTGATAGGATAGGTAGAAAGGATCTGCTTGGACCGAGCGCAGAGTCTAGCACGGTCTCTCGGGTATAACACTCGCTTTGGGCGCCAACCCACCCTAGCTGTTTAAGGCTACGCAATATGTTCTGGCAACGGGGCCCTACCCGGTACACAGGCACGGAGGGTTCCAAAAGGGTCCAACAGGCTGTCACTACTGCGGCCTACATCTATCATTACGCGAATGTACTTGATATTCGTAGGATAACCTATGGTCCAGACACCACGTCTACACCACGGACTACTACTATAGCCGAACACCGTCTGACGTCCCGATAGCCCGACTATAGCACTCCGTATAAATACAGAACTACGAATCCGTGAGGGAGATACTGGCACTAGCTCAAGCTATGCTCTATCACTCATGCAAGATCACGAATGCACTTTGATCTAACTAGAGATATGCAGGAGCATCAACTTTACTCTAATAGACAAGCTGGCAAACTAGATGCAAACTTATGATCTAAGTCTACTAGATCGAAAGGGTTGTGTTCGAAGAACACAATCCTCTAAACCAAGAACAAACGAAGAACACAAGAACAAAGCAACTATCCATGCATACGACTTTAGTCTAAATTGAAAATGTCGAAATACTCACTTTAGTCTAGAAGAAGAACAAAGGCACCGTTGAGGATTGTTCTTGAGGAAGATGTCATGAACATGAGTGTTGACGGTTAATATTTGCCATTTTCAAGGCCGTCAACTCCTGCAAATTTGAACATGAAGTGAACATCCACACTTGAATAGGTGCTTAAACTCACACTTTCCACCAGTGTTGATGTCTATTTGAATGCAGGTATTTAGCATAGGAAATGAGAAGAATTCATGCACATTCACTCCACTCCAATCCAAGGCACTCAAATGCTGGCCAATCAGGGGCTGCCACATGGATTCTCCTGGATCCATGATGTCACCAATCCATGTGAAGGACTTTCGACGAATCACACGCTGCCATGTTAGCATGGATCCATGGGCCCACATTACCAACTAAACCACCAGGAAACGTGCCATGCACGAAGGAGAGGCATCAGGGCCCACATGGAAGCGAGCCAGAGGAAGCACAGGCTAGGAAGCCACCCGAGGGGGCCGGCCGACCCTAGGTTCGGCCGAACCGACCAAGGGTCAGTTCATCCTGGCCCTCCACGTGTCACTTGCTCATTGGCTCCCTACTGTAGTCCCGGGTGTTTAGGGGCACTTTGAGCCCCGAAGCAAGCCTCCTCCTTGTCTATAAATAGGAGGGGAGGGGCTCCATTTCTCACACACCACCTAGCTCTCAAGTTTCACTTTCTCTTGTGTAGCTCTCTCTCCCTCTCTCCAATTCTGCCCATGAGAGGTGATTCTCACCTCTTTGTGGTAGAATGATGATGAGGAGGGATCTAGATTAGGATGAGTGTGAGGTAGAGGAGGGGTAAGGAGTGAGTTGATGTCCTCGTGGATGCTTGTTCTTCATTTAGATCAAAGTGAGTATTTCAGCATTTCTTATTTAGACTATAGTGGACATCATGCATGGTTGCTTTGTTCTTGTGTTCTTGGCTCGTTCATAAGTTAGAGCTTGTGTTCTTCGTGACACAAGGCTCTGATCCTTTAGAGCTAGAACCATAGTTCATTTACTTATTTAGCATGCTCTGATCCTGTTTAGTTAAGTAAGTTTGCTGCATCTCATTCAGCTGCATCCATAGCTTCCTTTCTGCTCCCAGTTCAATGATATGATCTGATTCGGATCTTTCCCTTGTTCGTGGGACCGTATTTATACGGTTGCTATAGTGTAGTTAGAGGGCTAGCATACACCGCACTACAGTGTTTATCTGGGGTACAAACATGGTGTCTGGGCCTTGGGTTTCCTACGGAGACCACGTACGATCGTAGCGTAGAGGTAGGCCGCAGTGGTGACAGCCTGTTGGACCCTTTGTAACCCTCTGCGTCGCGTACCGAGTTGGGCTCGCAGGACAGCACCTCTGAGTGTTGTCGCCCCGCGGGGACGACTGAGATCTGATAGGAATACATCTTGAGAGCTAAGTCCCTTAAGGAAGTGCTTCTTGTATCCCGACCTATCCCAGCGAAAGCTGGTGTCCTTGGATAGACTCTCTCTGGTTACTCTCCATCCTAGGAACGAAACCCGAAGGGAGTACTCATTCTCCTAGGGAGAAGTGCTGCAGCGGTATTTCCGTGTGCTTGCGGTATACTCGGTTGTTCTTATACGCTCCCTCTAGGTGTTCAACTAGTGGTGAGGATAAGAAACACCAACAAGCATTTCTGGCGCCGTTGCCGGGGACGGCAGTTGTTAACCTTCGAGCCCGTCTATCCTCGTATTTATCTTTTTCCTTTTTATTCTACCTTTACCCCCATTACCCTTTTTGAACTATCCCTTTTTGTTTTCTTTCTACCTCTACCCCACTACCCATGGAAGGTTATCCTTGTAAACACCTTCCACCTTCGAGGAGTGAACCCTCAGAGCCATCTTCGTCAAGAACCACTCTTACATCTGGCTTATGGATTCGCCCCTCTCTCATGAAGCTAATTCAGGACCTATCCTTCTCGAGGTTAAGTCATGAGAACCCCTTTGATCATGTGAGAGACTACGAGCGTCTGATTGAAACTCAGGGTAAAACAGGAGAATCACCAGATGCTCGAAAAAGAGAGTTTTTCCCTCTATCCCTCTCTGGGGAAGCTCGGGATTGGCACCGTTGTTTTGGTAAGGACTACCTTACTTGGGAAATGTTGAGAGCAGCTTTTTGCTCCCACTTCTTCCCAATACGACGTGTCATCTCGTTAAGGGCAAAGATTCTTTGTTTCAAGCAATGTGAGGAGGAATCACTAGGAATGGCATGGAATCGTTTCGCCTCCGCGGTGGAAGATTGCCCAGTCCTCCGCATTCCTGATTGGATGCTGCTTGAGCACTTCTGGTTTGGATTACGGAAGGATGATGCCATGAGGCTTAATGCTCTCTCCGGAGGATCCTTTGTGCACCTGAGTGTTGTCAAGGGAAAAGAGATCCTGGATAATCTCCGAGATTTCAGCTCCCCTTGCATCCCGGTCAACGAGGCACCCACCAGAGAAATTGTTGAGCCACCTAGATCCATCGTCAGCCGAGTCCGAGACTTCATGTCCACTCTTCCTGAGCTCTGGCTGAAAATGTCATTCCTGAATAGCAGGAGTCTAAGGGAAAGATTTCGTTGCACGAGATCTACCCTTGGGTTCCCCTCTCGTGCATCTTCTTAGACCTTCTCCCCGAGACTTTGTCTCGTGGGAGGACGGAGGGAGTAGTTCGGAGAGAACGACCATTCCCGGCCAGGATGATTTGTTCGATCCTCACTACCATCTCCTGAGGAGGGAATGAGAGGCCCATCGTGTTTCTACGTCGAGGTTTGAGCTAAAGTGCTTTGCACTGAAGTTTCGTATAAACCGAGACATCGGTCTCTGCTTTATAATCCATTGGATTCATCCATTAGACCGAAGAATCACGATCATTTACCGATCGAATGGAGTGCACTCACTTTCCATATCTAGCACATCGATCGATGCCGATCAATCAGGAGAAGCTTGCACTATGTATCCTATGCCTGATTTGATCGATGCCCAATGGGAGGTGCGCTTTCCAGTTTATCCATAATCCCCCATTGGAAGCTTAGGCCAGACTTGGGAATGTTTTTGTCACTTTGATGGGAACATAGAACCCTCTGCCTAAAGTAAGAGTGAGTAAATCTTGCTCTTCATCCGAACTCTAGCTCTTGATCATCCACCGGCCTCTGAAAGTCCACGCTTTATCCTTTTGAGAGCCGGGTGTCCTTCTGAGCTTGAGTTCACTCGGAGATCGGTACCTATTGGTGAAGCACTAGCCTCAGTGCTCGATCTTTTCATCTCCGAGTTCCACGACCCTAGTGCTATGGTCCTCGAGTCCCATGACCACCTCGGGAAAGGTCTCAGCCTCCCTGGGATGATCATGCTTGCCTTTCAGGGCTCGGGTTCGTATACGCACTAGCCTTGCAGAGCAGAGCGTATCGTCATATCAACATCATCTGCAAGGAGACGGTCATAAGTTGAGACAGGAGATCACAAGACGCCCACACCCTGAGTACTCCGGGGACTCGTCTCATTTTCCCTGGACGAATTATCTTTCGGGTATCTTGTAGACCGTGGTCATGCTGGAGAAAGATTAAGAGGAGAAGGCAAAGGTCCAAAGGAAGGCAGCACCTTTGTGGTGACACGGACACTTCGTGACTACCGCCGGAAGTGCTTACACTTCTGATGAATCCAGTGTGTCGCCAGGGTGACTTCCCCTAGATTTTCTTTGGATATGCCATGGTTTGGCCAAGGTTGGTATATAGTTGGGGATGAATTTTCAACCTCAATATCTGAGCCTTAAGCCTAAGCCAATCCTTCCATCTTGGGGAATCCACCTGGGCCGTCGATCCTTAGACCTGCTTGAGCCCACGCGAGAAGGGGGAGGACCAGAGGGGCCCACAGGGGGCCGACCGAACCCTGGTTCGGCCGAAACCCTGAAGCCTCCTCTCCCCTTCTTCCTTCGCGTGTGCGTCTCATTCTCCTCCAGAACCCTTCTCTCTACCGCCCGACGAGTTTTCGCATCGCGAAACCCATCTCCTCCACCTCAACTCCTCAGCTCATCTCCGCATCTATGGCCGAGAGGAGCGTTGTCCCTTTAGACGGTTCCACCTCATCCACCGGCCCCGGGGCAGGAGGCAACCCCTCCATTGTTGCCGCCCCGCTGCAGACCTCGCAATGGTGGCCGGTGTCCTGGATGTTCCTCCGCTCGCCACCATCCCGCCGGGCGGGAGGATTCCAGGCACGCCGCCCTCAAGGCGCTTCACCTCACCTGGGAAGAGGCACATGAGACGGGCTGCCAGCCCCTATGGCAGGCCGACCACGGCTCAGCTTCGCCCCAGGGGGTTGCCGTTCGCTCCACCTAGCACACCGGGATCATCGTAGCTGGAGGGCAGACGAGGTCAGCACAGTTTGCTCCTTCACCGCAGCCACCAGCGACCATCAGGCTGGCGCTACCCAAGGAGAAGGCTCCTGCAGCATGCCCAGCTCCAGTTCTGCCAGAAGATGAGGAAGATGTTAGCTTGGACGACGGGTTTCCACCGCCGCCCTACACTAGGAGGTCCAGGGAGAGGACTCGGGCAACCGAGCAGCTCCCTAAGCTCTCCTCAGTGGCCAAGCTGACCCCACTGATGAAGGAACTGGAGGCCAGCAACGAGAAGCTCAGGGCTGCTTACTTGGAGCAGAAGTTGGACCTGGCTGAGCTCAGAGACGACATCTGTGACCTCCACCGCGGCCTTTGTGCGAAGATGAGGAGGCTGTTCTCGGCTACAGGGCATGCAGCCCTCTATGATGCCGAGTAGTGGGGATTAGCCCCATCTTTAGTTCATTAGGCGCTAGTCTAGGTCTAGGTTTGATTTCCCTTTGTTTCCCTTTGTTTTCATTTATTTCTTTTGCATGTGTGTAAGCGCCTAATCATTTTGATTAAAACATTTGAATTTGAATAAAGTGGCTCACCGGTCATGTAACCCGGTTTAGCCACCCTTTGGGTCGTTACTTTGGTCTCTGTGATTTAGAGGACTCTAGGTTCGAGACAGTGTGGGGGAAGAGCCACGACTCTCCCAATGCAAGAGCGACATTTTCGTACGTACCCACTGCGAGCACCCCGCGCTAGCCGATCGATCACCTACCGAGAACCTGAACGGGACCCGCACGAGTTCACTCCTGTGGAGAGCCTCTCGCGGTTCATCTTCTATGCATAGCGACGGTTGGCATCTCGACAACTCACTCTCTTTCATTCCTGAGTTTTATAAGCTTTATCTGTCTACCTCTAAACTAAAACTCGAATGATGATGCTAAATATCACCCAGCTCATTTGTACCTAAGTAGACTTACATATGTTTTATTCCTTGTTATCTGTCTGATGCTTGTGAACCAAAATCTTCTTAAGGACAAGCATATTCACCTAAGTAATTGATTAGTATGATATGGCTGGATGATATGATCTTTTGCTCTGATGGCTAACTCTCTTGGGAAATTTATTTTTGAAAACTCAAAACCTCTTGGAAAGGCTCCTCTTTGATATGCCTCCGTCCCATTAGAGCCATATGATCTCTGTAGGTAAAAACCTTTGATTCATATACTGTTTGTCATTACTTTGAGCTTTGTCAAATTCTGTGACCCTTGTGAGAATTTCTTTCATTACTATCATGATCAAGATCTATGTGCACCCCACCTATTTTCCCCTTGCTATGCTTCTACACTGGAAGTTAGCATTGTATCATTTATCCATTTTACAAAAATAAAACTCCCTATGTGGTGTGACATCTCTCTTTAGAAGTGTCCTTCAAAAAGAGACTTGGGCTATGAAAAAAAATATACATGCTTAAGGCATGATGAGAAAAAAAGAGAAAAGAGAAGAAAGAATAGCCCATGCCCAAAATAAAGGAGAAATAGGGGAGAGATAGATCATGCAAAAAGGAGTTCCATATCATAGATGGTAATAACTAGTGTCCATTCTGAGGCTAGTGTCCACCTTGCCATCAACCCACATTTTCACCTTATATATGTATGGTAATATCTAGCACCCATTCCGGGCCTAGTATCCACCTTACCATACACATCATAGCCATACCAGTGCACATCTTGATCTGATGGTATGATTTGATTTTCTCTGTGGATCCAGTCTTTGACTTTGCAAAATATGTGATGCAAGTATGCTTTCCCTTTATCCTACCCTGAGCTCCACATATAGCCATCATTAGAAGTAGGATGAAGAAAGGCAAAATGCCTTAGTGAGGACATATACACATTGAGTGATCTGAGAGAATCAAATGAGGAAGCCACCAAGAGTTTTGTTTATGAAAACCTTGCAAAACCCCCAAGGTGTTTATCATCAGGTGCATAAGTGACTTGATTCACAGCTGTTCTACCTTTCAATCACCCAAGGGAACATGATATCCACTACACAGAGGTTCACAGGAGCAAGGTATGACTTGGAATATCTCTTATGTCTGTCTTACTTTTTGGTATTTATGACCCGCTTGGCTTTGTTTCCCCTTCACTAGGGACGAGCAAAGGTCAAGTGTGGGAGTGTTGTTGATGGTTAATATTTGCCATTTTCAAGGCCATCAACTCCTGCAAATTTGAGCATGAAGTGAACATCCACACTAGAATAGGTGCTTAAACTCACACTTTCCACCAGTGTCGATGTCTATTTGAATGCAAGTATTTAGCATTGGAAATGAGAAGAATTCATGCACATTCACTCCACTCCAATCTAAGGCACTCAAATGCTGGCCAATCAGGGGCTGTCACGTGGATTCTCCTGGATCCATAATGTCACCAATCCATGTGAAGGACTTTTGACGAATCACACGCTGCCACGTCAGCATCACATGGATCCATGGGCCCACATTACCAACTAAACCGCCAGGAAATGTGCTATGCATGGAGGAGAGGCATCAGGGCCCACATGGAAGCGAGCTAGAGGAAGCACAGGCCAGGAAGCCACCCGAGGGGGCCGGCCGACCCTAGGTTCGGCCGAACCGACCAAGGGTCAGTTCATCCTGGCCCTCCACGTGTCACTTGCTCATTGGCTCCCTACTGTAGTCCCGGGTGTTTAGGGGCACTTTGAGCCCCGAAGCAAGCCTCCTCCTTGTCTATAAATAGGAGGGGAGGGGCTCCATTTCTCACACACCACCTAGCTCTCAAGTTTCACTTTCTCTTGTGTAGCTCTCTCTCCCTCTCTCCAATTCTGCCCATGAGAGGTGATTCTCACCTCTTTGTGGTAGAATGGTGATGAGGAGGGATCTAGATTAGGATGAGTGTGAGGTAGAGGAGGGGTAAGGAGTGAGTTGATGTCCTCGTGGATGCTTGTTCTTCATTTAGATCAAAGTGAGTATTTCAGCATTTCTTATTTAGACTATAGTGGACATCATGCATGGTTGCTTTGTTCTTGTGTTCTTGGCTCGTTCATAAGTTAGAGCTTGTGTTCTTCGTGACACAAGGCTCTGATCCTTTAGAGCTAGAACCATAGTTCATTTACTTGTTTAGCATGCTCTGATCCTGTTTAGTTAAGTAAGTTTGCTGCATCTTGTTCAGCTGCATCCATAGCTTCCTTTCTGCTCCCAGTTCAATGATATGATCTGATTCGGATCTTTCCCTTGTTCGTGGGACCGTATTTATACGGTTGCTATAGTGTAGTTAGTGGGCTAGCATACGCCGCACTATAGTGTTTATCTGGGGTACAGACGTGGTGTCTGGGCCTTCGGTTTCCTACGGAGACCACGTATGATCGTAGCGTAGAGGTAGGCCGCAGTGGTGACAGCCTGTTGGACCCTTTGTAACCCTCTACGTCGCGTACCGAGTTGGGCTCGCAGGACAGCACCTCTGAGTGTTGTCACCCCGCGGGGACGACTGAGATCTGACAGGAATACATCTTGAGAGCTAAGTCCCTTAAGGAAGTGCTTCTTGTATCCCGACCTATCCCAGCGAAAGATGGTGTCCTTGGATAGACTCTCTCTGGTTACTCTCCGTCCTAGGAACAAAACCCGAAGGGAGTACTCATTCTCCTAGGGAGAAGTGCTACAGCGGTATTTCCGTGCACTTGCGGTATACCCGGTTGTTCTTATACGCTCCCTCTAGGTGTTCAAGTAGTGGTGAGGATAAGAAACGCCAACAATGACATGGCCCCAAACATCCCACCTCACTTCCTAGCACTAATCCTATACAAAGAGCTCTCCTCTCCTAAAGACAGAGGCTCCAAGGCCAAAATGAAGAGGAGGAGGAGAAGTGTGTGTCTCAAATGGAAGCCCCTCCCCTCCTATTTATAGAGGAGGGGGTGGCTTACCTTTGTGCTCCAAGTGCTCCATCTTGTGCAGCCTTCCTGGGCACCTCCAATAGCGTGTGGACACATGGCACTGAAGAACTGGGCGAAACCAGGCCAGAACCGAAGAGAACCGGGGAATCCTAGGTGTTTCAGGCACTGAAGCGGAGCTAAAAAGGGAGAACCGGTGTTGGACCAGCCGAACCAGCAGAGCGAACTGGGGCAACCCTCGGGGGCCGCCTCCCTGAGCTGTGCTCCGCGGCCGCCACGTGCCCCCCGGCTGAACCGCTCCTTCCTGCGCACGACACTGTGCGCGCGTGTGTGGTCCACGGCAGTGATGCGGGCCAATCAATGGCAGGCGGTCAGCCACGGGATCGATCCAGGGCAGCGGCCTCGCGCGAATTGGCAGCCGACGCGTGGCCAGCGCCTCCCTCGCACGCGCCTGCGCCCCGCGCCTGGGTGTTGGCCCGACCGGGTGTCGTGGCGGCGCTGCGTGGGGGTCCTGTGCCTGCTCGCACTAGCCAGTGAGGGCCCGCCACATGGCGTGCATGCGCACGTCCGTTGGCGGTCATGGGTCCCATGCTGACGTCAGCCTCGCGTCATCTATTTTGTCTTTTCCTATCTTCTTCACACGAACTCAGATGTAGGCATATAATATGTTCATTTCGATCGTCTCGATGAGCCCGTCGCAATGGTGCAGTCCAAATTGGCATTTGAGGTTGTTTACCATGACGTCCTTTAATAGCCATTGGACTACTTGCTCTCAACTGTACCATTTGCCACGCATTTCGGTGCATTCTGCAACAAAAGCTAGAAACACCAACACTTGTGGAAATCATCAGTATCAAGCCCTATTCTAGTGTTGATGATCCTTTTACATTTATTTTATGCAGGTATTGACGGTGTAAAAGCAACACTTAACAGTCGTCAACATTAACCATCAGGGAGGGTTATGGTCCGCTCTGTACAGTAACTATGTGGGTTGTTGGTGTTTTGCATGCCTTTGTAAAGGCTTCGTAGCGTCCCTATGCAATCACACCTCGGAAGTGTGGTATTGTGCCTGATCAGCACAACATGGTTGGGTTCAAAGTTCTTCAGAACTTTTACGCGAGCTATGGGTAAAGTGTACAACCTCTGCAGAGTTAAAACTGATCGATCAGTCGTGCTCATGGTCAAGAGCGGCTTGGACCCTCACATGATAATCAAACTTAAAGATGGAATTAAATTGTGGTTTTCATATGGTTTTGAGATGAGATGTTTTTTAAATGCTTAAGTGGGTTGGTATAAATTTACATCTAGTAAATAGGAGCTTGCTAATAAAATTTGAGCAACATTAAAATGTTAACCGCTGCAAAATCTTATCCTATTCTTGATAGCCTTGCATCTTCCCCCACTTGCTGAGTACCAACCATAAGTGTACTCACCCTTGCTAAACCGCTGCTCAGAAAAGAAGAAGGTGTATGAAGTCCAAAAGATGGTGCTAGGCAGGGAAGAATCCAGAGCAAGTGTGAGGTGGTGCCTTTCCCTTATACATGTGAACATTTGATGTGCTTACGTGGTGAAAAATTGTTTTTGATAGTGGTATTTCATATTTTTGTGGGTGCCTGGGCACCCACGACCTTCAACATGGCTCTGCCCCTGGTGCTAGGCGTACGTGACCTCCAGTCGATCGCCTGTGAAGTTTGGAGCCTTTGTTTCCCAGGATTATGGTGTAATCTCTCTTTCTTTAAGATTGGAAACTACGTAGGTAGAGAATCCAGTGATCAATTCGTTCAAGCTCAAGTTCTGCACAAGCGTCTCATTTTTTTCTAGGAGCAGTCTAAATTGTCGCCCGATCCAACAAAAACGTGTGTCACTGTAGCTGAGTCACCCGCACCTGTTAATGAGTTTTCAGGACCGAGTGACGCCGTCACCTGCTCCTGGAAACGGTGAAGGATCAGAATGGCGACCAGAGAGAGGGGAGTGAATGTGAGCCGATAAAAATTCTTCTCCGAAGAGACGAAGTCAGCCTATGGTCCCAAACGCAACTTCGGAGTCCTCGACACCTCGCTAGCCAAATCCACGTAGCCACTGGAGTGCTACTGGACCTAGGAGCTAGCCACATACCCAAGCTAATCGAACACACAATGGAAAACAACTCGAGCAGCAATCAGCTTACACCGGTCACTAGCACCGGTCAGACCGGTTCAGAGCAACCTGCCCTGAATTCTCTCAGACTTGTCCAGCAAACCTAGATGGCAATTCTAGGATGTGGAACAACAGAGAGAAATCTAGAAGTCTGTCTGGCAAGCGAAAACACCCCAAAACTCGAGCACACCGAAAACACTCTACAGCCAAACTTGCACCAGAAGAACTATAAGAATAAGTAGCACAACCAGCAGCAGCAAAGAGGTTTTCCCCACTGGAAGCCTTGCACCGGTCTGACCGATGCACACCACCGGTCTGACCGGTCTGGCTCAGGAAACCCCAATATGCAAGAACTCGGTCTCCAAAGGCCAAAACTGCATGAGACTAAAACAACAGCAAGCCAAGATCACGACCAACACTCTGGAGAAGAACTCCCTGAGAAACAGCCACAACAGGCCGCACCGGTCTGACCGGTCAAGCCTGGGCTACTCGGGATGAACTCCACCCGCGAGTCAACTCCCAACTTCCGATGCCTCGATCTCCCGATTCACTCCACGGATTGAAGTTAAACTTTGGGGATAGGTGTAACACCTCATGGACAAGCCATGCCTAAGAGATTGGCCCCAAAGATCCACTCAATCAATAGGAATCAGAGGATGAACACCAAGAACACCTTTTCTTGGAACACAAAGAAAACCCCAAATTTGAGCACCCAAACCCACGAATTTAGAAGAGGGATCACAAGGAAAAGAACCACAAGGGGCTCATGTATACATCCCACATCAAATCCGCAAAGGGGAGCCCTCAAATCAACCACAAGAAAATCGCCAAGAAAAGGATCCGAAAATCCACAAAAAGGAAAACGGGAATCACCACCACAAGAGCTAGAGGAACCACGCCGAACCTTCTATACATCAAAGGAAAGCTTCATACAAGGTCTAACTTGCCTCCCTAGCATTCATCCCTCTCTCAAGATCTCTCTTGAAGCTCTCAAGCTAGTCCTAAAGAAAATAGGTAGCTAAAAAGAGAAAATACAAAGAGCAAATGAAAATCCTAAAGCCCAAGAGATGGCTGCCACAACCCTTCCACCAAGTTTATATATCAGGTCCTCCGGTGGGGGTAAATGACTAGAATGCCCTTTAGGCGATACAACCCCTCGAATGGCATATTTGGAAACTTGACAGCCTTTCCATCGGACAGACGCCCAGCAACTGCACCTCGCGTAGCCTCGACGCCAAGCTTGCGATCCCGACGCGTGTCCTCCGCTTCGAAGCACCCGACGCTCCTCGGCCGCCACCGTCCAGACTGGTGTCGACCACCAGTCAGACCGGTCCACACCGGTCAGGCCGGTAAGACCCACCGGTCAGACCGGCCCAGTGCAACTCTGAGTCGCCGACACTTTGGACTTGGCTTTGTGGCGCAACCAAGGAACCCAGTGGTTTTCTGGTGAACCACTAGAAACCCCGCGAGCTTGGTGTAGCCTCCACGCCGAGCTCCTCGACTTGGCCTCCACGTCCACTCCGGCTCGATGTTGGCTTTCGGATCAACCAACGAACCCGCTATCATCTGACTTCGACTTGCTCTTTTCGCACCATGTGAGTCGCACTTGATCCCGTCTGGCCACCGGGTCCATCGAGCCAAGCCTACTTGTCCCTCCAGTCCTTTGGAGGCCCTGCAAGACTAAGACCTTTCACTCTTGTTCTTCACCTGCACCAACGATCATCAAGCCGCAACCTACATCCACAAGATAGAGCACATCGTCAGTCCACACAATGTTGTCAATCACTCATCACTAGAGAGTGGCCAACCACTAGCCATCTAACACTCTGGTCCTCAGTCTCCCCCTTGATGAGTGCATTGACAAGACACGACATAATCGATACACAAAGAAAAGTAAAAACGAAAGACAAACGAAAACCACCAAACAAGTGATCCAAAAGCCAAACAACACAAACCCTGATCACTTGCAAACCAAAGTCTCGGTCCCCTAAGGCAAGGGCAACGGCTCAACACAACCAAGAAAAACACCACCACAGCTCTCAAAGAGCAAAACAAAGCTCACAAGGAGCAAACCATCCAAAGCAAGAACTCAGACGACACAAGGAGCTCCCCCTGAACACATGCAGCTCCCCCTGAGCAAATGCAACTCCCCCTGAACCAAACCATGCAACTTACCTGGAGCAACTGAGCTCTCAGCTCACACCGGTCAGACCGGTCCAGGCACCGATCAGACCGATGACCATACCAACAGTGCACCTTATTCAACCGTTCAGACCAATGACCACACCGGTCAGACCGATGACCATCTGGAAAAATGCACATGCTCATTTTTCGTCTAAAACTGCACCAAAACTCTCTAAATGTATGCAGCAAGCTATTCCATGCCCAAACTTCTCCCCCTTGTTGACAATTCATGAATCAAGGCATTTCTACAAAAGTTTCATCTCTAGGCTTCTCAAATGGACATAGAGCCATAAAAAGTGCTAGGAACAAGCAAATGGACTACTTAGAGTTGACAAATATTCAAAATAGCACAGCCATCAAGAATGTTCAGTTGCATACACACAAGTTCAGGCTACGGTAAAAATTAGCATTTTTGTGAAAAATTTCCCTCTCATGAGCTAAAGACCTAAACATGAGCAAAGCATACCAAAGTGAATCTAGATCACACAAACTTCATGCTAGGTCACATATCCTTGACACAAGATCATTACAAACACCCATAAGCATCTCATGTCATGTTAAAGCCACCGAGCCATGTGTCTACTTCTTAAAATGAGACTTCTCATGGTAGACAACATGCAACAGTTTAGCACCCATATAAAATCAGTTTTAAAGCATTTATGACATGGAACAAGTGAGAGCATAACTTCAAGCACAAGCATTTCATACCAATTTCATTTTTATATTTAAGCACAAAATGGTACATGAAGTGCTTTTGTGGCAAAAAGAAGCTTATCCTCCCACACAAGGTAACACATGGGCTAAACATACATAATGACACATGGGTCTTTGACCCCAAGTGCAAAGCACATGATATCCAACCATGAATTAAGCATGATATAAACCACCAAAGCACACTAAGATCATGCAAAGCCTTAAACTCACAAGAGAGAGCCTATCTAGCAATTTTGTCAAAAGAAAGCTATCTCATCATGAATATACAACCAAACTATCAAGAGCATAGCTTATCATCCCAAATATCAATCAAGTACATCCACAAGCTCAAACATAGCATATTATAGGGATCAATGTAAATAGTAGAAGCCATTCCTAACCAATGCATATGATACAAATGCAATGCAAACCATATCTTACAAAGATGCAAAACTATACATCAAGATACAAAGATGGCTATCCTATGAATTTAAACATGCATGCTATGCATCAAAGTAAACATGTATGATACATATGCCACAAAGTGAGCTCCCAAAGACCAACTCAAAAAGGACAACACACACCAAGCTCTCCCTGTAAACGAGCAAAGGTAGCTTGGTCAAGTGGTTTTGTGAATATATCGGCTTCTTGGTCTTCCCGTAAACAGTCGAGTGTAGCTCAGTCTACCACAGAAGCCGAGTATGTTGCAACCGCTAGTTGTTGTTCCCAGCTGCTTTGGATTTCCTATACCATGAGAGACTTTGGTGAGGAGTGCACTCAGATCTCACTTCTTTGTGATTTGCAGGTGGGAGGCTTGAGGAATGTTTGGCTGTTGGACTCTGGTTGTTCTCGACACATGACCGGAGATAGGGGGTGGTTCACAAGCCTCACCCTAGTGAGTACCAGGGAGTACATCACTTTTGGGGATAATGGTAAGGGACGAGTTCTTGGTGAAGGAATGGTAAAGGTAAGCAGGAAGGTGTCTCTAAGGCGTGTTGCTCTTGCCAAGTTGCTGGGGGTTCAATTTGCTTTTTGTGTCTCAGCTACTTGATGAGGGGTTTGAGGTTCGGTTTAAGTTGGGTGTGTTTGAGGTGATTGATTCTCGATGTGACCGTGTTTGTATGGTCGTCCCCGAGGGTCAGATCTTTCGAGCTGATTTCTCTCAGTCTGATGGTCCTGCACGGTGTTTGGTGGCTGGTTCTCCTGATTTGTCGAAGCGGCATAGGCGGTTGGGACACTTGAGCTTTGATTTGCTTTCCCGTTTGAGTGGTCTCGATTTGGTCCGAGGATTGCCGAGGTTGAGGTTTGAGAAGGAGTTGGTTTGTGCGCCTTGTAGGCATGGTAAGATGGTCGCTGCTTCTCATCCACCCCTGACTATATTCATGAGAGAGCGTCTGACAGAGCTGTTGCATATGGACCTTGTTGGGCCAGCTCGAGTTCGCTCGGTGGGTGGGAAGTGGTATGTCTTGGTTGTGGTGGACGACTATTCTTGCGATGCCTGGGTGTTTTTCTTAGAAGAATAAGGAAGGTGAGAATGTGATGGTTGTGAGAAACAAGTCGAAGTCAGATGATAGCGGGTTCGTTGGTTGATCCGAAAGGCAACATCGAGCCGGAGCGGACGTGGCGGCCAAGTCGAGGAGCTCAGCGTGGAGGCTGCACCAAGCTCGCAAGGTTTGCAGTGGTTCACCAGAAAACCACTAGGTTCCTTGGTTGCACCACAATGCCAAGTCCGAAGGGTCGGTGGCTCGGTGTTGCACTAGGCCGGTCTGACTGGTGGGCCTTACCGGCCTGACCGGTGGTGGACACCGATCTGACCGGTGGCGGCCGAGGAGCGTCAGGTGTTTCGAAGCGGAGGACACACGTCGGGATCACAAGCTTGGCGTCGAGGCTACGCGAGGTGTGGTCTGACCGATGCACACCACCGGTCTGACCTGTCTGGCTCAAGAAACCCCAATCTACAAGAACTCAATCTCCAAAGGCCAAAACTGCACGAGACTAAAACAGCAGCAAGCCAAGACCACGACCAACACTCAGGAGAAGACCTCCTCGAGAAATAGCCACAGCAGGCTGCACCGGTCTGACCGGTCAAGCCTGGGCTGCTCCAGATGAACTCCACCCGCGAGTCAACTCCCAACTTCTGATGCCTCAATCTCCCGATTCGCTCCACGGATGGAAGTAAAACTTTGGGGATAGGTGTAACACCTCATGGACAAGACATGCCTAAGAGATCGGCCCCAAAGATCCACTCAATCAATAGGAATCGGAGGATGAACACCAAGAACACTTTCTCAGAACACGAAGAAAACCCCAAATTTGAGCACCCAAACCCATGGATTTAGAGGAGGGGTCACAAGGAAAAGAACTAGAAGGGGCTCACGTATACATCCAACATCAAATCCGCAAAGGGGAGGCCTCAAATTAACCACACGAAAATCACCAAGAAAAAGCTCCGAAAATCCACAAAAGGGAAAAACGGGAATCACCGCCACAAGTGCTAGAGGAACACGCCAAACCTTTTATACATCAAAGGAAAGATTTATACAAGGTCTAGCTTGCCTCCCTAGCATCCATCCCTCTCTCAAGATCTCTCATGAAGCTCTCAAGCTAGTCCTAGAGAAAATAGGTAGCTAAAAAGAGAAAATACAATGAGCAAATGAAAACCCTAAAGCCCAAGAGATGCCTGCCACAACCCTTCCACCAAGTTTATATATGAGGTCCTCCGGTGGGGGTAAATGACTAGAATGCCCTCTAGGTGATACAACCCCTCGAAGGGCATATTTGGAAACCTGACAACCTTTCCATCAGACAGACGCCCAGCAACCGCACCTCGCGTAGCCTTGACACCAAGCTTGCGATCCCGACGCGTGTCCACCACTTCGAAGCACCTGCCGCTCCTCGGCCACCACCGGTCAGACCGGTCCACACCGGTCAGGCCAGTGAGGCCCATCGGTCAGACCGGCCCAGTGCAACTCTAAGTCGCCGACCCTTCGGACTTGGCTTTGTGGCACAACCAAGGAACCTAGTGGTTTTCTGGTGAACCACTGCAAACCCCACGAGCTTGGTGCAGCCTCCATGCCGAGCTCCTCGACTTGGTCGCCACGTCCACTCCGGCTCGATGTTCGCTTTGGATCAACCAATGAACCCGCTATCATCTGACTTCGACTTGCTGTTCTCGCACCATGCGACTCGCACTTGATCTCGTCTGGCCACCAGGTCCATCGAACCAAGCCTACTAGTCCCTCCAGTCCTTCGGAGGCCCCGCAAGGATAAGACCTTTCGTGCTTATTCTTCACCTACACCAACGATCATCAAGCCGCAGCCTACATCTACAAGATAGAGCACAACGTCAGTCCACACAATGTTATCAAACACTCATCACTAGAGAGTGGCCAACCACTAGCCATCGGACACTCTGGTCCAAAAATGGCAAACCATTTTCTGGTACAGGTGACGGTGTCACCCGCTCCTGAAAATGCTCATTTCTAGGAGCGGGTGACACCGTCACCCGCACCTGGTTGCACTGGCTTCAACGTATGCGCTCAAGAGCGTGTCCATGGCCGCGATGATGGCTAAATGTAGCATGCTCGCCTGATGCTCCCCGTGCAGACCACACACAAATGTAATCGGACTTCTCGAACTATTTAGTTTTTTTATGATGAACTATTTATGTGTGGAATTAGGGAACATATTTTGTAAATGAGGCTTCCCGTGGTGAGAGCTCCTATATGCCTACCGGAAGGTGAATAAGAGTTGAAACTTCCAGTCCACCAAAGTCCATCTAAACTGCTTCTTTTATTTCTTCCCTTTCACATTATTATCATCTTTTACAAAAAAAATGTTACAACATTTCTTAAAAATATTACAACATTTCTTAAAATTATTACAATATTTTTCAAACAATAAGTTGAAACAACATTTTTCAAAAAAATTTGAACCCACATTTTTCAAAAAGAGTTGTACCAAAATTTGATCCAACATTTTTCAAAACAATTGCACCAACATTTTTCATCAAAATGTTATCCAACATTTTCTGAAAATATTTAAACTTTTTTAAAAATGAATTCTAAACATTTTTTATGAATTTTCAACATTTTCTTCTCCAGCTCCGGCAAGCGGCGGCCGGCGAGCCCGCTGTCGGTGGCCCACAGGAGCGCACATGGCTCGGCGGCCGAGCAACAGTGGGGCGGCGGCGGGATTCACTATGCTAACCTGTTGAAGCTGTGTTGGATTACTGTCTATGAGTACCTGCGACCCTATGTAATAAGGGCAAACAGGGAAAATTCTACCCTAATTAATGACTCCTTGGTATTAACAATCTTGCCCTAAACGACCTTATTTACCCAACCGGAGGAAGTATAGGTTTTATTTTTCGAATCACACGGTACAGATGCAAACATTCACATACTGGCACGCAACCCTACCTTTATCACCTTCGAAAAACTGAGCCGGCAAATCTTAAGATTGATGAACACGTCGCCTACCACTAAAAGAATAGTACCGGTGAAAGCCTTCCAGAAAATACGAGCACTAGTGCAAGTCGGAAACTCGAACTCAATGGGTTGGTTCCACCACAAAGAATCTTACCGACTGAGTTATGTTCAGGTTGATTCGTTCCCAATGGAGTTCTAAAAATGAAGTTTTAAAACCTTTTTGTTCGGAAACATATTTGAAGAACTTGTTCCAATACTTTTTTAAGCCCTCCTTAAAGGTTACATGGACTCGTAAAGCTTATGAGAACAACTTTTTACATATAAAATTTCATAGAAGTTACAAGGAAGCGATCCTTGTAAAGAAATAAAGATATGTTCTTCAAGGACAGTAGGATACAAGCAATGCAAGATACATCAGAACGGGGAAAGAAGGCCATTTCGAAGCCATGCCGCCCGACCCTGAGCCGTCCCACCACCGACGTGCGGCGTCGCCTGCTCCGGCGGTCCTGCCCAAGCTCCTTTGCCTCCCCCACATAGCCTCCCCCACCTCTGAAGGACCGAATAGGCGACCAGAGAGGGGGGAGTGAATGGGAGCTGATAAAAATTCTTCCCAATGGTCGAACTCAGCCTATACCTCGATTGCCACTCCGAGTACTTGCACACACCAAAGAGTCTCAAGACAAGGCACACACAAGCCCAAACGATCAAGAGACAAGCCTAGAAGAAACCACGGAAGCACAAGACAAGAAACAAAGCACTTGGTCAATTCTAGAAACGACCAGTGAGGACTGTCCGTGCAGTACGGGCGGACCGTCCGCTAGGGTACGGTGGACTGTCCGTAGGTGCTGCCCGGACTGTCCGAGAAACACAACAGAACCACCACACTACAAGGATTTCGGTCTAATGCAACGCCGAGAAAGTGTTGCAAAAGACCCAAAAATGGTAGCAATAATACTTTTGCTACCATTTTTTTTGGTTAAATGTCGTTGCACTTGTAACTGTAGCAATAGCATAATGCAACGGGTTACGTTTTAGTTGCGACACACAACCCCTCTATTGCAACACTTTTGACGCTTTTGCAACACTTGGTGAGTGTTGTAACAATAGCAATTGCAACCACTATGTGTGCGGCAATAGTATCAATTGCAACGAACTAGGTGTTGCTAGTGATACGTATTGCGACACGCTGGTCGTGTAGCAACACAATGCAATCGCAACACAACACGGGTGTTGCAAGAGTGGTTATTGCTACACGGAGAAAGCATTGCAATAGAGCTTCTCTATTACCATGTCACCTAAATGGTTGCTATAGGTGGTTTAGGTTATTGCAACGTCTCTTTAAGCTGGTTGCTACAGAGAGGTCGTCTATTACCACGGTTGTGAATGGTTGCTATAGACGACATAGGCTATTGCCACGTTACTTAGGTTGGTTGCTACAGATATGTCATCTATTGCCACGTTAGGTTGCTATAGGTAGATTCCTCTATTGCCACTGTCATCTTTTTTGTAGTTGCAAGAGATAGTTTCTCTTTTTTGTTTGGTAGCTTAAATCAATAATCGTAAAATGATAAATACATAATGAATGAAGCATCGACATCCATTAAAATGAAATATAATTTGTTCGTACAAATCTTTAATGAAACACACCCAATGTCAAACTAAACTTAGACACAACCATTAGTATAACACATAATGTATCCAGCGTATAGTTTGAATTCATTCGAATTATATGACCTATGTCTACTGCAGCAGCAAAGGTTGCCTTCATGTTCACCATCGTCCACCATTCGCATGCTCCTCCTCAAACTCAAGCTTCCTCCTGAAAAAATCATTGACATGCTTTAGTAAAACTATAATTGTAATATAATATTTTGGCAAACACCATTATTTCAAATTCAAATCTGTTCAGAGGACATGCAAAATCTAAAAGCAATCATGTAAAATATATATCTCCTAAACCATTGGTCCTCAAATTCATCATATACACGAAAATTACTCAAATTCAAGAAGCATACATCTTCCTTAGTCCTCACGTTTGTTCTTTGACATAACAACTCATAATACATTTGACCAAAAGTTTATTGCAGCTCTAACTGATGAGCTCACTATCTCATCTGTTTCATCTAGAGAAAAGATTACCCTCCAAGGCCAAGCTAGGCCAAATATCCTGCAATAACATGCAAGTTCAGTACAAGGCAGTACCATCGATGTATAAGGTCTTGGCATGAATTAAATTATGAAGACTTTAGTTGTTCTCAGATAAGGGAAGTTAAATTCTTACTGACCTCATCTACTAACTTAGCACTGTTTAAAATCATAAGAGCTGTGTTGCAACTATCCATGTTAGAAATTTAGACTAACAAAAACTTTTGCTATCACCAGGTGGAACCATATAAAGATGTAAAATGCAAAAGGACTCTGAAGAGTAGAAACACATTCAAAAAGAGTTTACCTGCTAAGCATTTCTCAGCTCCAATTTCCTAACTGTTCTTTGGAGAACTACAAGCAACAACAAATTCTATTAATTAGCTAAACATAGCTAGAGTTTGAGAACGCAACAAATTCTTGCTCATCAGAGTTTACCAAATTCATATCAATTAAAATTTTTGATTGCTGTATTTCCAATGCATGTGATCTGGCCTTTTAGCCACATATATACAGAAGGCTCACTTGTAGTTTCTCTGCAATTTTCATACATCGTATCTACCATGACAATAAAGGATAAAAAATAGATAACTAGTTTCTTCTGATGTGGACATAAATAACTATCTTTGCTTGATTGGACATAATCAGACACAATATATGTAAGCACTATGGTGCAGTTTCCTAACAAAAAAATCAGCTCAAGTTATCTTGCATTCCTGCAGTACCCTAGAAGGAGATCCATAGTTGCATCGTTTGCTGGTTTGATGCTCAAATTTCAGCTAACATGACAGATATAGAGCTATTTAAATTGATGTCACTAAGCCTTCATGTAACAACCCTGAAATTTAAGTTATGAAAATGTGAGGAAATTTGAACTTTTATTTATTGATGATGTGTCACCTAAATTTAAACCCTTTCTAGCATCTTCCCTTAATTCTATATAAATAAAACCAAAAATATAAAAATATAAATTCAAATTATGGTAAAGTTGGTGATTTGGTTTTTATGGATTTAATTTGGATTTAATTGAGTGTGTTTAGAATTTGAATAAAATCAAATTCAATATAAAGTTTAAACAATATTCAAATCTATTTTCAAAACCTAACACCCTAGCTTGGGCCGGCTAACTCTTGCTGAAGTCCATCGGATCCCCTTCTTCTTCCAGCCCATAACCATCAGTCCACCCTTACCCTTTTCCTCACCCCAATCCCGGCCCAACGATCGGCCCAGTGTCACGGCCCAACACACCGTCACACCTCGCCCGATCCCTGGTACCCGGTCGTCGTCCCTGCCGGTCTGGTCGTCGCGAACACACCAGGTGACCCCCTTTTTCCTCCGCCGCGTGCGCAACACTGCGCTTGGCCGAGGGAACCAACCCCCGACCAGCCGGTCGGCACGGACGTCGAGCCAGGGAGGCCTGCGCACGCCTCGTGCAGTCCGCCGGGTCAATTGCCCTTTCTACCCTCGCAATGTGACGCGCTCCGGAGCCGCTGTCCATTGGTGCGCCGCCACGTCGGCCATCAAAGCCTCGGCACCCAATAGCAGCAACTCGCGCCTTCCTACCCCTGCTCTGCCTTGGCCGCGACTCCAAAACCCCTGTGCCAAGCCCCTTGGCGTCCGCAGATCACTCGGGGAAACTTTTCCCCTTTCCCCTGTTCCGCCGCCGAGAGGGGAGAAGAGGGAAAGGAGAAGGAGGAAGCGAGAAGGGAAGGGTGCGCGCGCGTCGCCGCGGCCCCGCCCTGCCGGAGTCGAGGACCCCGAAGCCGGAGCCGAATGAGTAGAGAGGGAGGCTGTCCACGAGCAAGCGGGAGCCGGAGCAGAAGAGCAAGCCGCGCCGCCGCGACACCTCGCCGCCGCCGTCGTGATCTTCACCACCGCGGACTCCACTGCTTCGTCTACACCTTCGCCTCGCGGTGAGCCAGCGTTTCGCCCTTTAGCTTCTCCCCTGCACCTTGAGTTGGGAGCGTGCCCCTGCGCCACGCCACGCCGGCCTTCGCGCCGTGCGCTTTCCGCGAGCCCGCCGCCGCGACGCACCCCAGCGCCGCGCCGGTTCTCACCGTCTCGTCCTGCTATGCCTTCGCCGCATCGTTGTTCAGTCCATGCCTGTGATCCGGCCTTCAAGCCATGGAACTCCTTGCAGGTACGTCGCCGCTGCACCACGTCGAACACCGCGGCTCCGGGACACCGAATGCCCGCGCGCCGACCGGGCGTGCCACGCCAGGGAATAGCCCTGCGTGCGCATGAGCTCGTCAGGCCAAGCGCGCCCACGCGTAAAGCCGCAGTAGCCGCACGCGCTCGCTCCTTTGCTTAACTACACCGCGTCGTTTTGTTTTGCCGCCGTGCTGCGCGCCGTGTTGCGTCTCGTCGCGCCGCCGCCGCCGCAAGCCGAGCCGGCCCTAGGGGTCCCCACCGGACACCCGGCCGCGCTGTGAAGCCGTTATGATCGCGTCGCTGCTCTTACCCTGTTTGTTTGAAAACCCACGGCACAACCGCCGCTGCTCGCTGCGCGCCACGTCGTCGTCGCCGCGCACCGCGCCAAGCCGAGTACTCCTCCGTGTCACACCGCGTGCCGCCCGCAAAGGCCCAACCCCAGGGCCGTGGCCGCGTCAAGCCCGTCACGAGACCCTAGTGTTTTCCCCTGTGTGCTTGCTTGGACGTTTGAGCCACCGTCGCCGTCAAACGCGGATCGCCGTCGCCGTCGGACTCGCGCCGGTGCGCGCCGGGCAACGCGGGGAAGGCGAGGGGATGCCCTGCTCCCTAGAAAACCTCGAGGGCCTCTACCAGACTTTTCCGGTGCATACTCTCAGAGGTGATGGGCCAACTAGCCCACTGAAGCCCAGCGTGGCCCCTTCCTTTTATTTCTGTGAGCTCTGAAATTAATCCAGGGAGGTCCAGTGGACTAAGCCTATTGTGCTCTTTGGGCCGAGTCCATTGGGCCGTATCCAGCCCACTAACCCATTCGACCCAATAACGGCCCACTAACCCTGTGGCTGACGTCATGCTGATGTCACCGTGACGACATGCTGACGTCATCACGTATTTTCAAAATAAAAATCCTTTTCTGTTTTATAAATAAACTTGGAAATTAATTTATAAAACCTTTAACCTTTGAAAATTCATAACTAATTATTTACAACTCCGAAAAATATGAAACCAGTTTCAATATTTTTCTAAAAATGAGACGGTGCTGTTGGTAGGTATTTGGTTCTATTTGTATCTTTTAAAATTGGGTTTCTTTGGATTTATGCTTAGTTGATTGCCGGTAATTTAGTATCTCGTATCTCATGCTGCACAGACCCGAGCTACGACCAGGAGGAGGCTTACGACCCCGACTTCAACCTAGACCAGGACTATGGACGCTAGCCAGGTGTCATGTCACTCCCAACCATATAGATCCCATGCATGCTTTAGTTGCTAGTGCTTAATTACTTTTAATGCATGATTTTGAATTGCATAAACAATTGATTAGCCATGCCTTGGAATTGTTTATCCTGTCCTTGGAATACCTACTTTTGGAACTAGCTACAGACCCCTAGCTAGTTCCCGGCTTTATTCATCCATATATTTTACCTTTAGTTATGGATGGATCCCAGGTTTGGACCGAGGTTGGGATACCTCGGAACTCTTGCGTGTGTTTTGGGTGAGTGTGTAACCTTGATGTGTTACCGCGGGAGCGAGCCTCTTTGGTTACTTGTGAATGCCTGTCTAGGGGAGATGCGATCTAGCCTCTCGCCCTAGCGGCGTGTCGGACGGTTGGAGTTGGTGAGTGCTCGCTCTTGCAATTAAGGACCGATCGTCTGTGTGACCTTGATCTTTAGGCTATTTTCGTACAAACCGTTCGGTCACGTATGGGCGGGGTTCGGTCCGAGAACTAGTTGGTGGTTGGCACTCAGCTTGTAGGCAGACCGGTGTGGTCATGTGAGGGGGACGGGTTATACCCCCCGAGTAGACGTCGCCCCGGCTTCTCCGGGAATGGTCTCACAGCTCCGAGGCCCTGCTGGCAAGTTTCGCACCCCAGTTCAGGACGAGTCAGGCTTGGAGAGGCAGGAGAGTGCCACCCACTGCTAGGTCTCCACCCGTTAGGTAGGGATGTGGATCGGAGGCATCCGTTTCTGCCCTATCCGGCGGGTCCAGTTGTACAACCTCTGCAGAGTGTTAAACCTATAGCTATAGTTCGTGTCCACTGGTATGGACAGCCCTTTCGATCTCTCACCTGGCTAGTATTCTTTTGTGCTGCTTTCTCTCCCCTGTGTGTGTGTGAGCCCGACTTTGTGCTGTTGAAACGTGGGATAGGAGTTGGTGACCCCACGTCGCAGATGAGAGTGGGATGTTGTATCTTGGTTGAGATCCAGTGCTTGGTGTTTCTTTCCTTGTTAGGGGTGTTGACCCCGGCGGCGTTGTCCTCGGAGGTGTGGATCTCCTCAGAGATGGAGACCTCTCGGCTATTCTGCTTACCTTGATGTTGCTACCGCCGCTTGCATAACCTTCTACAGCCATAAATAGGATTATTCATGCATATTAGCATTATTCTCTTTTGCTTATGCTCTTTGTTGGGAAGCTGACATGACCTACTCGCTTATCGAGTAGAGGACGGGTTTTCAGACCAGGAGCCGGACTACGACTTTGAGCATGATGGATGGGAGGATTGAGGCTCGCCCTACACTCGAGTCGCCTGCGGATATGGAGTCTACTTCGCTACATGAGAGACGCTGTGTAGATGTTTACTCTGTTTGATTCAGTCCCGTTGGACTTGTACCCGGCATGTGCCGAAATGATGTACTCAGATGCTTAATTATTATATTATTATGTGGACCTTCATGTATTTCCTTTTTGCTGTACGGTATTTCTTTACTTTCTGAGACAGAGATTTGCACGTGATAGCCTTCTGAGACTATCACAGATGTGCAGGGATCGGGTTCCCTTCTTTGGAAACCTGGTTCGTTTCACTTCAGTTCCAGCACAACATTTATGGAGATATAGTTACCACTAAAGCATTTGAACAAGGGTTCCAGTCACCGAGACAAGGGGCAGAAATACGTCGACCAATATATACTTGTCCGAATCCTCCCTCTCCAAGCTTCCTTTCAAGCTGAACAGACCATGCAACCACAAACACAGGCAAAGCCTGTAACTTAATTTTGTACCCTAGATATAAAAGCGAGGTACTGGTGTAACAACATAATGCAAAATACCATCAATGTACAATTAATCGAGCATATATTAGATAGATCGTAGGAATCCTTAACTAGAATATTCAATTTATGCCTACAAAAAGTGCTACAGTGTACACCTCAAGGCACACGATGAAATTAAATCAGACCCAATGAAACCACGAAAAATACCTTCTAAGATCTATCAACTTCCAGGCTCATACAATACGACATGCCCTCAGTGTTTGGGTTTTTAGTACAAACCATTATGTTAACACGGGAGAGTAAATAGACACATGATGAAAGGAGATATATACATGCATATAAGGGTGGTCACAAACTAATAGGAGCAATCCAAGTGGACATTTGAAAGAGTTACCTACCAACACAAAGGAGATGAAGATGGAAGAAAATATGCTCTCACTAAGGTAACCTTTGTCTTGCCCAAGCTCCTAAAAAGATTCAACGGTACCCAACTGATTAGCGAGTAGAAATCAACTCCATCCTAATATTCGATAAAAAAGTAGAAGCAACCACTTACTGGAAGGGCCATAAATCCCAAGTCCTGGAGCAGTGGTCCAGGTCGATGCAAATAATGCACTCCTCGAGCAGCCAATCCATGAATTTACTATTTATAGGCAAAATCATTGTATATGAATCTTCACAGCAATCCATTAATCAACTGAGAAACATAACTGAATAAGTAACACTAGGTAACTAAAACACACAAAAAATGTGAAGTGTAGGAAATTCTCATCAAATTAGGAAAAGAAAAATCTTTTCAAAAAAAAAGAAAAGAAAACCTGTAGAGTTTAAGGGTACAAATAATTAAGTAATTAACAACCAAAAAATTGCATTCTTTGCTATAAAAAAGAAAAGTAATATCGTCTAATAGGTATAGTATAAGATCTTTGTTTTTTTCCCTAACCATGCTAACTATTTGACTGTCATTTTAAAACAGCTGGAGTCACAATGGAAAACACTTGATGTAATTTGGTAAAAGTTATTTTCAGTAATGTATAAAGAGTTGTTGAATATACCTCACAAAGACAAATATATGCCTCATATAGTCTTATGTAGCTAAGTGAGATATGTTCCTAGTTGTGAAACATGTATAGTATCACTTTCTCGAAATCATTTGAAACTTTCATGGGATGATTATGGAGCTCAAATATGTTGTTGTGTGAATCTATAGAATTTTCTGATCAAGTTTTGCTATTACTGTAATTATTTATTGAATTACTAAGGAATAAATGTGAAAATATCATAAAGTAGCTAGAAAAATCTAAAAAGTTGCGTAGTCACATGATTTTGGTGTATGAGTGTCATATAAAAAATTCAAGTGATTTCAATAAAGAGTTTTTGAATATCCCTCACAAATACATATATGGCTCACATAGTCCTATGTAGCTAAGTGAGATATGTTCCTAGTTGTGAAAGATGTATAGTATCACTTTGTCGAGATCGTTTGAAACTTTTATGAGATGGTTATGGAGCCAAAAATGTGTTGTATAGCCACATATTTTTTTCAAGTTTGTTTTAAAAAATTTATTAAAGTTCAATTAATAAAAAAATAAACACCCTAATACAACATAAACTAATGCTTATCCTAGTGGTTTGCACACGTCACTTTTGTTCCAAAGGTCTCAGGTTCGATCCCCAAGCAGACATTTTTTGCGAATTAAATTCCTAGCATTGTGTCTATTGCAACCATTTTAGACCCATTGCAACACTTTTTTTAGTGTTGCATTAGATAGAAAACAAAATCTATTCATCCAGGAACGATAGGTCATTTTCCCACCTATTCAAACTTCTTTATCCAAATTTAAAAAAATATGTAAGTTTCAAATCATTTCGGCTGCGGTCGGGGTGTGGCTTGGCACAGCTGGGGCGTGGCCGGCCGTGGCCAGGGTGCGGCCGGCCGTTGCTAGGGTGTGGCCAGGGTGCGGCCGGCCGCGACCAGGGTGCAGCCGGCTGGGTGCAGCAGCAGTGTGGCCGGTCGTGGCCAGGGTGCGGCTGGTCGTTGCCAGGGTGTGGCCAGGGCGCAGTCGGTCGCGACCAGGGTGCAGCCGGCTGGGCGCAGCGGGGGTGTGGCCAGCCGTGGCCAGGGTGCGGCCGGCTGTGGCCACGGTGCGGCCGGCTGCAGCCAGGGTGCGGCCGGCCACGGAAAGGGTGCGGCCGGCTGGGAGTGGCCGGCTGTGGCAATGCAGGGCAGGCCAGCAGGTAGCGGAGGGTCTCTAGTTGCAATTATGCCGGCACGTCTATTCTTTTTTGGATTTTTTTGCGTCCTCAAGGTGGGATCGCATCACCACGTCCTCAAGGTGGGACTAGGTGACATGGCAATTTAAAGTTATTTTGGTTTCCTGGCATTGTATCTATTGCAACTATTTTGGGCCTATTGCAACACTTTTCCTACGTTGCATAGGCAAAAAACAATAATAATTTTAAAAAACTTTACTTTGTTTTTGAAATAACTAACTAATAGAACTCTGTAAAGTAATTATTCTATTTTAATATCTATAAGGTTACTATAAGCTGACCACATAGAAACATGAAAAAGGCTTGAACAATGCTAGCTAACACAAACATTGTAATGGTGTAGTGGTAAGTTATATACTAGTGTAGTATTGAGGTCCTTGGTTCAATTCCATATCATGGCGTCTTTTTATTTTTTCTATTTTGTCACTAATGACGGATTGTTTTCCTACCAATTCAAACTTCTTTCTTAAAATTAATAATTAGAATAAAATTTCAATTCAAAATTAGCCAAGTTCTATTTTTGACTATGAATTGTATATTTTTCATAGTATATCATACACGCTACAAGGCCCAATCCAAATCAGTCTCGCCTATTAGTTGTTGCAACACTCAAAGTATATATTGCAACAAAAATTAAGTGTTGCACTTGAACACAATTTTCGCTTCGAAGCCGAAGATCTCGTTGCAATAAAATTTAGCATTTGCAACAATATCAAAGTATATTGCAACTGTCAACAAAGGTTGCAATTGAACCTCACTTTTGCTTCGCCTCCAAGAGTTCTCGTTGCATTAAGCATCAATAATTTGCAACGCTTGTGAAATTTTATGCAACACCAAACAATCGTAGCAATAGTCACAACCAAATGCAGCAAACGTAAATGTGGTTGCAATACTACCACTCAATTGCAACCAAAATTAATTCTAATGCAACCATTTTCCACCATTGCAATATCGTCCACCAATCGCAACAAAGCTTTGCAACATCTTGAAAATCGTTGTATTAAAGCCATGTATCGCTACCATTTTTTAAAATGGTTGTAATACAGCCATCTATAGCAACCAAATTTTTTACGTTGCAATTCATCGGTGTTGCATGTGACCCAAATCCTTGTAGTGCTAGAGACGCACTAGAAAAATCGGATTGTCCGACGGGACCAAGCGGACTATCCGCCAGTGTCGCGGACCGTCCGTGAGGCCTAGGCGGACTGTCCGCAAACCTCGCTGGAAACCCCAGACAAACCTCGAGCCACTCCAGACAAAATCTCGACCCAGCAGACTGTCCGGCAACACCCCGCAGACTGTCCGCAAACCGCCTGCAACCAAACCCTAGGGAAGAAACAGATCGAAATAAGAACGCGCACGAACAAGCGACGAACTGTAACGAACTGGCCTCCTCGCGGACTGTCCACGTGTACCAGGCGGACTGTCCGCAGCACACGAACAGAACCAAAACTGCTCGAGCTCGGGAGTCAACTCTCCAAATCCATCACCGGATCTCCCAAACGGCTAGAGCTCTTGAGACAAGATTTTGGGGAGATGAAAAGCGTCACACAAGGATGCTATGCCCCAAAAATCTCGACCTCTAACTCCCTAAATCACCAGGAATCGCGGATCACACGAACCTCCACCATGAACTCGGGCTCCAACCAAAACGCACGAATCGATGGTGTTTCTCGGCGTTTGAGGGGTCAAGATCACACACAAAGATGCGCAAGGCATCCACCCATGATCCCCTCAAAGAAATCCGAGAAGAAATGCCCTCAAAACCACGAATCGAGCGAAGAACGAAACCCCCCAAAAATAGCCCCGAAAATGACACGAAAATCATAGAGGACTAGGAGATCACCGCAACACTGAATGCTTCCACGTGCCCCCCGCCTTGAAGCTTCCCGAAGCTCCCGATCACCGTCTCTGTCGCCTCGGGCCTTCGGACTTGGTTTTGAGTCCCAAACCAAGAAACCGTCCACCGATGGTTTTGTGGGCGAACCAACAAACCCCGCGTGCAAGCTTCGGGCTCCATCCGCTACCTTGCACCGGGCTATGTTCACGACTTCAGCCCGCCAGTCCTGCACCGCACGGCTCGCACTTGACCCCATCGACCACCGGGTCCATCGAACCGAGCCTACTTGCCTCTCCATCACCCGGAGGCCGCCACGGCTAAGACGTTTCGCGCTTGTTCTTCACCTGCACCAACACGAGTCAAGCCGCAACCTGTACCTGCACACTTAGCCAAGCATCAGTCCGCACAACGTTGTCAATCACTCATCACTAAGGAGCGACCCTCCACTGGTCCTCGGACACACCTGGTCCTCAATCTCCCCTTGATGAGTGCATTGACAACACCCATAGTAACATCATAGAGAAAAAGAAAAGAAAACAGCCACGAACACAAACCTCCAAAGCAAGTGATCCAAAAGCCAAAGAACAAGCGAAAACAAGATCACTCGTTAAACTAAGTCTCGGCCCCCTAAGACAAGGGCAACGGCTCGACACAGCCGAGACAAAACAAAGCTCACAAAGAGCACACCACAAAGCACAAAACTCAGGAAAAACAAAGGAGCTCCCCCTGCACATATGCAGACTCCCCCTGAGCAAATGCAACCTCTTCTTCTCAATTTTTCTCCTCACATGCAACATCTCACAAATGCATACCAATTTTCCACAAAATCTCTTAATGCATGAAAATTCTCCCCCTTTCATGTATATTTCCCAAAACTCTCCCCCTTGTTGACAATACATGAATCAAGGTATATGAAACTCTTCCCCTTGTTTTCATGAAAAATGCATGTCAAGGCATATATACAATCTACCAAGCTTCTCAAATATACAAAGAGCACAACAAAATGCTACAAATGAGACATGGAGCAAGCAAAGTAGATATGGTGTAGTTAGCACATTACCATCAAGAAGGTAAAGACATATAAGCATGTGACATGGCTAAAAGCAATTTTAAGCAATTTTCACAAATAAACATTCATCTCATGAGCAAGACCCTATCCATACCAATTTGAGCACAAATACACTAGATCATCCAAAGTTTATGCAAGATCACAAATTCTCATGACAAGGTCATTATAAACGCCCACAAGCTACTCAAGTCATGTTAAAACCACCGAGCCATGTGTCTACTTCTTAAAATGAGACTTCTCATAGTAGACAACATGCTACGGTTTAGCACCCAAGATATGAATATCAAAATCATAAAAACATGATTAGGAGCTCATTTTTCAAGCATAAGGCAATTCACACATCAATTTCATTTTCAAGTTTAAACATGGTACATGAAATGCCTTTGCGGCAAAAAGAAGCTTATGCTCCTCCCAAAGTAAGCAAATGGGCTAAACATTTACAATGACAAAAGGTCTTTGACCCCAAGCAAAGAGAATATGATACTCAAGCACAAACTAAACATGAGATAGACATTTAAGCACAAATTGAGCATAGACAAGCATCTACTCATGAGAGACACCAATTTAGCATTTTCATAAAAAGAAAGCTATCTCAACATAAATATATGGCAAAACCATCAAGAGCATAGCATTCACATCACCATTTACCAAACATGCACATATCACACATATAGCATATCAGTGATCAAAGTATATAAGAGAAACTTTTCCTAGCACAAGTGATCCAAAGATGGCTATCCTACCAGGTTTTGTACAGAAAGTAAAACGCATGTATGGAATGCAACAAAATGAAACATATGACACATATATACATGAAAAGCTCCAAGACCCAGCTAGAAAGGAAAGCACACCCCAAGTTCACCCCGCAAGCGAGTGAAACTGACTTGGTCAAGTGGTTTGGTGAATATGTCGGCTAGCTGATCTTGGGTAGGGACATAGGATAAAGATATGTTTCCCTTCTCAACATTGTCCCTCAGAAAGTGGTACCTCATTTCTATGTGTTTCGTTTTGGAGTGAAGGACTGGGTTTTTTGCTACACTTATGGCACTGGTTCTGTCACAAAAGAGTGGAACCTGGGAGCACTCCTCACCAAAATCGATCATAGTGTAGGTCATCCAAAGCAGCTGGGAACAACAACTAGCAGCAGCTACATACTCAGCCTCTGTAGTAGACTGGGCTACACTGGATTGCTTGCGAGATGACCAAGAGACCAAAGAAGAACCAAGGAACTGACAACACCCAGAGGTAGACTTGCGGTCCAATCGACACCCAGCAAAATCAGCATCGGAGTACCCATGAAGTCTGAGTGTCGAGGAGGCAGAATACCAAAGACCAAACTCAGGAGTGTAGTTCAAGTACCTGAAAATCCGCTTGACGGTCTGCCGATGTGAAGTCCTCGGTGAAGCCTGAAAACAAGCGCACAGACACACACTGAAGTCCTCGTCGCCGTCAAGTAGAGGAGGGAGCCGATCATGCTCCGGTACTCCTTCTGATCCACGGGTTCGCCATCCTCATCCGCGTCCAAAGCCGTAGTGGTAGTCATCGGTGTAGTCAGCGGCTTGGAGTCGTTCATGCCAAACTTCTTCACCATGTCTCTAGTGTACTTCGCCTGATGTACAAACGTCCCGTCCTTGCACTGCTTGATCTGGAGTCCCAAGAAAAACTGCAGCTCGCCCATCATGGACATCTCAAATTTCCTACTCATGTCATCTACAAATCTGGCAACAAGATCATGAGAAGAGCCACCAAAGATTATGTCATCCACGTATATCTGAACAATCAAAAGGTCATTCCCATGCTTAAGGAGAAATAGGGTCTTATCAACTGTGCCCATCACAAACCCCTTACTCAGCAGAAACCCTCTCAACCTGCCATACCAAGCTCTAGGTGCCTGTTTCAACCCATAGAGCGCTCTCTGGAGTTTGTACACACGGTGTGGATATTTTTCACTCTCAAACCCCGGGGGTTGCCTCACATACACTTCTTCCTCTATCACCCCATTCAAGAAAGCACTCTTGACATCCATTTGGTACAACTTGAACCCTTTAGCCACAGCAAAGGCTAGAAGGATCCTAATTGCCTCCAAACGTGCCACAGGAGCAAATGTCTCCTCATAATCTATGCCCTCTTTCTGGTTGAACCCCTGAGCCACCAACCTCGACTTATTTCTCACAACCATCCCATTCTCAACCTCTTTGTTCTTCCACACCCACTTGGTACCTATGGGACGGCAATTTGGTGATGGATCGACTAACACCCAGACTTGGTTTCTCTCAAAATTCTCCAACTCCTCATGCATGGAATTCACCCAATTCTCGTCAGACAAAGCGTGTTGAATATCTTTGGGCTCAAAAGAAGTGACAAAAGCAGAGTGAGCAAAATGAGAAGTATTCCTTGACCTCGACCGTGTAGTACGTTCATGAAGGTCACCTATGATCGTCGCCGGTGGGTGATCAATCTGTACACGCCGGGGAGCCTCTTGCCTGGACACAACCTCCTCCTCAGCAGCAGCCTCCACTCGAACAGCCTTAGTCGTAGTGGGTGTAGGGGATGGTCCATCCTCGATCGTCGTTGTAGTAGTGGAAGTAGCATGTACACGATCAGCCACGGGAGCATCACCACCATCATCATCGTCATCTCCATCTCCATCCTTCTCATCCTCAAAGATCCTCGCTCCAATCCCCTCATCACCTGCACACCCAAAAGCAGAAGAGCTACATGGCTGTGTCTCGTCGAAGGTTACCTCGCAAGTCTCCATGATTCGGTTAGTGTCAAGATTGAGCACATGATATGCTCTAGAATGAATCGCATAACCAAGGAAAATACCATCCGAACATCTAGACTCGAACTTATCCAACTTGCCCTTCTTCAGAATGAAACACTTGCAACCAAACACTCTAAAGTGACTCACCTTGGGTTGTCGGCCATGCATCAGCTCATAAGAGGTCTTCTTCTTAAAGGCACGAAGGAAGATGTGATTTGAGACATAGCAAGCGGTATTGACCGCCTCGGCCCAGAAATGCCTAGGAGTCCTATGCTCATCGAGCATCGTCCTAGCCATCTCACAAAGGGTCCGGTTCTTCCTCTCCACTACGCCATTCTGGCAAGCGATGTATGGAGAAGAATACTGATGATCGAGACCAAGATCACTACAGAAGGCATCAAAATGAGAGTTTTTAAACTCTGTGCCATTGTCACTACGTATAGCTCAAATGGCATCACCATGTCTCTCATTCTTCAACCTCAAGATCAAGTCCCGAACAAAGCCAAATGTCTCACTCTTATCCTCCAAAAAGAAAACCCAAGAGTACCTCGAAAAATCATCAACAACCACAAGAACATACCACTTCCCACCCGCAGAGCGAACACGAGCTGGCCCAACCAAATCCATGTGCAACAGCTCACAAGGTCGCTCGGTCATGATAGCAGTCAAAGGGGTGTGAGAAGCAGCAACCATCTTTCCATGCCGACAAGAAGCACAAACCAAATCCTTCTCGAATTTCAACTTAGGCAATCCTCGGACAAGATCAAGACCACTCAAGCAGGAAAGCAACTCAAAGCTCAAGTGTCCCAACCTCCTATGCCATTTCCAAAGCTCGGCCGAAACGCCAGCAACAAAGCATCGAGGAGGACCAACAGACTGGGAAAAATCGGCACCGAAAATTTGACCCTCGGGGATGATCGTACAGACAAGATCGCCTCGAGAATCAAGCACACGAGAAGCGTCCGACTTAAAACGAACCTCAAAACCTTCGTCCAGTAACTGAGATACTGACAACAGGTTAAAACCAAGTGACTTGACCAGGGCCACACTTCTTAAGGTCACCTTGCTACTCACCTTCACCATACCTTCAGCAAGCACTCGTCCTCTCCCATTGTCCCCGAAAGTGATGTACTCCCTTGTACTCACCGGGGTGAGGCTGGAGAACCACCCACAATCTCCGGTCATGTGTCGTGAGCAACCGAAGTCGATCAACCAAAAGTCCTCCAAGCCTCCCACCTGCAATCAAAAACAAGAACGAGAATGAGCAAGCGACTCAACACTGGGGTTAGTACCAAAAGAGTCAAACCAGTGTCGAGCCATTTTCTCAAAAGAAGGGTTAGCAAAATCCATCCTACCAAAACCTCTAGGTGGAGCCCTCTCACGCCTACCACCAAAGGACCTGTCATGTCTCACCAGAGGAGTACGCGCACCACGAGGGGGAAAACGTGGCCTGTAGTCCATCTGAGACCCAAAGCTCCAATCGTGCCTCCCAAACTCGTAATGGTCACGAGAAGGAGCACGTCGAGCCAACTCACCACGCCCAAACCCAACGCGCCTATCTTTCTGAGAAAACACACCTCCACCTCCACGAGTGGGAACTGTACGCACATACACCTCACCCCTAGGTAGAGGCCCTCTACGAGGCTCAGGCACACCACGAGCAAGGTGGTACATGTCCTTGTTTACCATCTCCCTAGCAAACCTCTCATCTCTCTTCCTCCTGAAACATAACTCATCCTTATGCCCATCCCTCCCATAATACTCACAATGGAAGCGGATCGGCTGTGGCTTAGGCGGTGGCTTTTCTGTGGGCTTCTCAATAGCTTTCTCTCCTGACTTCCCCTCGAAGACATTACCCAGATTGCTCACAAACTTGATGGGTTTCTGGTAGTTTTCTGTTTTCTGGGGGAACATTGGTGGGTCTAGAGTTGTATCAAGCTTGTTTCTGAGGTGGTTTGGCTTGGGTGCATATTTGTTCATGGGTATGGTGTGTGGTGGAGTAGGAGTCTCTCTAGCTTTCTCTTCTCCCTCACCACTCTTCTCACCACTCTTGTCAGCCCCCAACACCTGACCATCAAACCTCTTGAACTGAGCCAACATCAAACTCAATTGTAGCTCATGCCCAGACAACCAACTCATCAATTTCCTAAGCTCATCATTTTCATCCTGCAAACGGTCAACATAGTGTGCAAGTTCCATGTTTTTCAAAGCATGCATTTCACAGGTAGAACATGATGTAGGAAGAGGAGCTTTCAATACCACCTCAAGAGAAACTATTCTAGTGTGAGATTCATCTAGCCTAGCATGCAACACAGGACATGAGGTACAAGCACCTAACAGAGCTGGCCTAGACTTCAATTCATCACACTCAATCCTAATCACATCTAGTTCCTCAAGGGTAGAGGCATGCTTCTCCTTGAGAGTAGTCAAATCAGCAAGAAAAACTGAGCAATCACCACAGTCAATCTCATCAGACACCACAGGAGCAGATTTCAAAGATCCTATCTCATTCCTAGCATCCACAAGCAAGGATTCAAGCTCAGCTATCTTATCCTTAGCATCACCCAACAAAGACCTAAATTCCCTCTTCTCCTTGTTGGTCTTTCTAAGCACATCATCACGGTTATCAAGCAACTCATTCAGCCTAGCATTCTCCTCTAGCAAGAAGTTGGGATCCTATCGTACCTCTTCTTCAGAATCGAAGTTCGAATCGAGCTGTCACTCCCACCCTTCTTGGAGTGCACCATGCCGCAAAATCCACCTTGTGCGGCGAAGCTCAGGCCGGTGAAGTTCTTGCCCGTGTGCCGCTTGTCCTTGCGCCTTTCTTGCTCTTCCTCACTGCTCGAGTCGGAAGAAGCATCGCTTGATGTCGAGTCGATGTCGCTCGCTCCGGCCACCATTGCTCGAGTCGTCTTCTTCTTGTGGCCGCCACTCTTCTTGTGCCTTCTCTCACCCTTGTCCTTGTGCTTGTCCTTATAGTCGTTCCGGGAGCGGTGCTTGTTGTAGTCATGCTTGGGCTTGCCCTTGTAGTCGATCTTGATCTCCATGGCTTCAAGGCATTCAGCGATGAAGTGCCCGTGCTTCTCGCACCGATAGCACATCCCCGAGCTCCGCCTTGCATTCTTGCGGTTCTCGTACATCCGCCCAAACCTCTTGCTCAACAATGCGAGATCATCCTCGCTCAGCACCTCAAAGTCCTCATCTGGCAAAGACACAAGACAAGACAAAGACAAACCACCAGAGTTAGCATTAGACCTTGATCCTGAGACAAGAGCAAAACTATGAGGATCAGTGGGGCTCTCGCTCTTGGCTCTCAAGCCACGATCAACCTCCGAGGACCTGAGCTTGGAAAATAGCTCATCCAGCGTCAGCGTATCATACATGCTCGACTCCTCAATGGCCTCGACCTTGGCACTCCACACAGATCTATCCAGGGCATGCAAAAGCTTGATAGCTTGATCATGATCCGTGTATGGGAGCACTATCACATTGGCCCTCATGTTGTTGACTACGCTAGTGAAGCGCTGGAACATAGCATCGGTCGACTCACCGGGGAGATGAGTGAAGTTCTCGTACTCACTCCGGTAAGTGGAAAACAAAAGGGCTTGCACTTGGACATTGCCAACATGAGCGTTTCTCAACTTGAGCCAAATCTTTCCGTCCACATTCTCTCCGTACACTCGCTCGAACTCTGAGGCACAGAGAGCACGAAACAAGTAATCAATGGCCTTACTGTTGGCCTCACACATGTCCCGCGATCCTGGAAGTAGAAAACTGTCTGGGATGACATAATGAGGGTTCTGAGTGACCTCCCAGATCAGAGTTCCCTTCCCTCGCAAAAACGAGCCCATGCGCCTCTCCCACATCGGGTAATTCTTGCCATCAAAGTGCGGAGGACCCGACCCCTTGCCATAATCGCCCATCTTTGAATCTTAGACTGGTTAGAATCAAGAAGATCTGTAACTGGCTCTGATACCAATTGAAGGACCGAATAGGCGACCAGAGAGGGGGGGAGTAAATGGGAGCCGATAAAAATTCTTCCCAAAGGTCGAACTCAGCCTATACCCCAATTGCCACTCCGAGTACTCGCACACACCAAAGAGTCTCAAAACAAGGCACACACAAGCCCACACGATCAAGAGACAAGCCTAGAAGCAAACCGTGGAAAACACAAGACAAGAAACAAAGCACTTGGTCAATTCTGGAAACGACCAGTGCGGACTGTCTGTGCAGTACGGGCGGACCGTCCGATAGGGTACGGCAGACTGTTTGCAGGTGCTGCCCGGACTGTCCGAGAAACGCAACAGAACCACCGAAGACGCACTGGAAAAATCGGACTATCCGACGGGACCAAGCGGACTGTCCGCCAGTGTCGCGGACCATTAGTGAGGCCTAGGCGGACTGTCCGCCAACCTCGTTGGAAACCCCAAACAAACCTCGAGCCACTCCAGACAAAATCTCGACCCGACGGACTGTCCAGCAATACCCCGCAGACTGTCCGCAAACCGCCTACAACCAAACCCTAGGGAAGAAACAGATCGAAACAAGAACGCGCACGAACAAGCGATGAACTGTGACGAACTGGCCTCCTCGCGAACTGTCCGCGTGCACCAGGTGGACTATCCGCAGCACATGAACAGAACCAAAACTGCTCAAGCTCGGGAGTCAACTCTCCAAATTCATCACCGGATCTCCCAAACGGCTAGAGCTCTTGAGACAAGATTTTAGGGAGATGAAAAGCGTCACACAAGGAAGCTATGGCCCAAAAATCTCGACCTCTAACTCCCTAAATCACCGGGAATCGCGGATCACACGAACCTCCACCATGAACTCGGGCTCCAACCAAAATGCACGAATCGAAGGTGTTTCCCGGCGTTTGAGGGGTCAAGATCACACAAAAAGATGCGCAAGGCATCCACCCATGATCCCCTCAAAGAAATCCGAGAAGAAATGCCCTCAAAACCACGAATCGAGCGAAGAACGAAACCCCCCAAAAATAGCCTCGAAAATGACACGAAAATCACAGAGGACTAGGAGATCACCGCAATGCCGAATGCTTTCATACATCCAGAGGTCAGAGTCTATACAAGAATCTAGCCTAAGGAATACAGAGGGAAAAGAAGCAGTTCAAAGCAATCTACCGGGGGAGGAAACCCTAGAGTCCAAGAGAGAGAGATGCCATCCACCTATCCGCTATTTATACGAAGTCCATCGGAGGGAGGTAAATGACCACGCTACCCCTACAACTTGAAATGAAGATACAACCCCTCAGGGGCATTTTGGTCAAGTCTTCATCGAGCGGACACGCTTCCACCACGACCTTGCTTAGCATCGACGCAAGCCCCGCGATCACGCCACGTGCCCCCCACCTCGAAGCTTCCCGAAACTCCCGGATCACCATCTCCGTCGCCTCGGGCCTCCAGACTTGGTTTTGAGGCCCAAACCAAGAAACTGTCCACCGATGGTTTTGTGGGCAAACCAACAAACCCCGCGTGCAAGCTTCGGGCTCCATCTGCTACCTTGCACCGGCCCATGTTCACGACTTCAGCCCACCGGTCTTGCACCGCACGGCTCGCACTTGACCCCATCGGCCACCGAGTCCATCGAACCAAGCCAACTTGCCTCTCCATCACCCGGAGGCCGCCACGGCTAACGCCTTTCGCGCTAGTTCTTCACCTGCACCAACACAAGTCAAGCCGCAACCTGTACCTGCATACTTACCCAAGCATCAGTCCACACAACGTTGTCAATCACTCATCACTAAGGAGCGACCCTCCACTGGTCCTCGGACATACCTGGTCCTCAACCTCCTCCACGCCTCGCTCCTCCACCCACAACTCCCCGCAGCCTCGGTCAACGCCTGCTCGCCACCAGCGTCTAGATCCAGATCTACCTGAAGACTGGCCCGAGACCCCTTCGCCGCCGTCACCCAGATCCCGGTTGGTAGACCCGCTCGACAACTTCATCATGCCTCCAACTCCAGATTCCGCGTGGAACCCGCCTACCTACACTGACATCGTCCGCCGCCCGCCTCCGGCCTCGTCAACGCACGCCCCGTCACCGCCCCGTCAACCTCCCCGGCACTAGCTCAGATCCGTCATTATTGTGCCTCTAGGGAGCAACTACCACACCGCCCGCTCCACTCGCCGCTTCAATGCGCGATGGGATGGGCCTCTGCGCCGCGCCGCGTCTCCATGCTCTGAGCGTGCACGCCAGCTACCGCTGGCCGCCACCACGCACGCTTGTGAGCCGGGCTGGACCCGTGTCAGAAAGTGGTAATGGCGAAGGAAGGTCCATAGCGACTCTAGAGCGACAGATCCTGCTATGGATTCGCATTCAAGACCTTCTACGGCGGTCGGATGCCAACATTCACATCGCCACCCACCGGTCACCGCTGGATTCAATTCCAAAGTGCCCTCCAAGGTTTCATTCCTCCGCAAGACCCGGGAGTGATGCTTCCGGTGCCTGGCTCGTGACCACCGGGCTTCCAACTGCAGGGACCCCATCCTCTGCCTCCTCTACTTCCGCTTCGGGCACAAACGGAGCCAGTGTCGCTCCAGCCGCGTTTAGCATTAACAGCCTCGTCCTGCTCCTCTGTCCAACAGTCGTGGCTCTCCCCACTATGATAGGCGGGGGGCTCACCGTCCGCCTCCTCCCCACACACGTCAGCCGCCGCCGCCGCCTCCTGCTACCATGTTACGCTCGGCTGCCACCAAGGGGGCCTAGGTGGGGGACCCGGCGCTTCATCCGGAGGCAGACCACCTCCTCGTCCCCACCTCCTTTGAGCTGGAGCGCGAACTCTGTGACTAGGAGGGTTGCGCCCTTGTCACTTGGGCCATGAGCATCCCACCCAGCACCACGGCAAGGAACCTGGAGGACGCCATCGTTCAGCAGTTCAGGCTGCAACCTAGCGACGTCAGCATCACCTGGCACCACCCAGAGGCTTTCCTGATCCGCTTCCAGCATCAGAGGCACTACGAGGGTGTGTACACCTGAGGCAAGTTCCAGAACCACGGCGCCGACGTCTGCGCCCGTCAATGGCGCAGCCTTACGGGTGCTCTCGACACCACCCTCTTCTACCGGGTGTGCATCGTCCTCGACGGGGTGCCGCGGCACGCTTGGTTGTCGGACATTGTCGAGTGTCTAGTGGGGCTCACCTGCTCACTGCAGTGCATCGACGCTAATCTTCTTCACCTGACAGACACCCGCTGCATCGAGCTCTGGGCATGGACGGACAACCCGAGCAGAATCCCCAAGGTGATGTGGCTGACATTCACCTCAGGCTCCCTCGAGGGCTCCTCATCTTCCTAGCAGGTTTTAGAGCTCCCCCCTGCGCGCTGGCAGCGTGGCATTCGGCACCGCGTCTACCTGCACCTGTGGGAGATCCACAACTACGCCGGCGTCAGCACCGACCCCCATGACCCGAATGTCGCCATTGGGGAGCCAGACAAACGACGGCTTCCCTGGTTTTGGGGCATCCCGAACGGCCAGCCGGCACTGACGCCACAGTTCCCCCATTGTAGCAACCCCCCTCCACCGCAGGTGGTGGAACGCAGGGATGAACGTGCAGAGGCGGACCGTCGTGATCGCGAACTACACGACCGTGTCGAGGCGGAGCAGAGGGCTTGCGAGGAGGTGGAGCACCAACGGTACGACAACGAGCACCCTGACTTCCACGATGCACTCTAGAAGCGCCACGACGGTGACGACTGCGACAACTGGCCGCGCGAGCGCCGTGGAACAGGGGGGCGCAATGACAAGTACCACGGTGCCCGTCATGACGACGGCCATCAAGCTCCCTCTCGCTCTCCACGCCATCGTGGGAGCGCGGCAAGGGCGGACGCAGAAGGGCGGCCTCTCCGTCGGCCTCTCCCCTGCATTCGCGCTCTCCCGCTCACCACGCCGTCAAGCGCGTCAGCTGTCACGCTCTAGCTCTCGTTCCCGCTCTCCCAGTGACCGAGATGGCCGGCAAAAGGCTCACTTTGAGCGTCAGCTTGAGCAGGAGCTTCGGCTTCTGTTCCAGCTCCAGGTTGCCACCATGCAGGAGGCGTCAAGCAAGATCTTCAACCTGCAGGCCCCACTCCACAGCCTTCTCCTCGGTCGTCGTTGCAGCTCTTCAACACCTTCGTGCCACTGGCAGAGCAGCCGGGGGATGATGCCTGGTTCGACTGTGTCAGCTCTCTAGACACGGTCGGCGACCTCTTCGGCAACCCCCCTGCCCAAGAGGAGGAGCCGCTCATCACCAGCAACCCCCACATCGTCAAGGTACTGCAGCGACCTGTGCTTCTGCCCGTCCCTGTGCAAAATGTTTTTCACCATCTCAAGCATGATCTACCACCTGCTCCCTCACCCTCCATCCAGGAAGTGGATGATGCCCTCGTCAAAATGATGGAGGAGGCGCTACAACTGAGCAACCCATCAGTGACGCCCCACGATGCAACTCCGGAGCTCCAAGGGCTTACTGCTGATACTCTCTTCGCCCAGGTATGCTCCACGCACCCGGCCACTGCGCTTGCACCTGTCTCCAATGACGCTTTCACCGGAGTTGCTTATCTTTTTGTTACTCTGGCGCAAAGCCATCTGCCATGCCCACAACCTGCCCCTGCTCCGGCCAAGAAGGGCAGGCACCTCAAGCAGTCGGTGAACACCACTCTCCGCTGCAGCAAGCATCAAGCATGTAGCAGACTCAAGCACTTGACGGCGGAGCAGTGAGCCAGCGTCGTCCTCTGTCATCGGCTTGGCTACATCAAGAATGATGACCGAACAAGCCATTCAGGAGTTTGTGGCCTCCTTCAAGGGACCAATGCCAAAGTTCATCATTGCTGCACTGATAGCCCTATTCCGCCTCGACCGCGACATGTGTGATGCTACTGCGGCTCTGATTGAGCTTGGGGGACTCGAGGTGGCAAATGGCTTGCTGGAGCTTCAGCCTGATGCTTAGTTCACTTCAGTTTCTTCTATCTTTGCGTGACAACTTCACCATGTATCGGACATTGATCTCTTTTTTCATCTCCTGGTGATGCACTCTACGAAGTGTCTTCAGCTGTGCCAGGCACCGTTTCCCTTTCATGAACTGTTGTTCGCTACCATTCAGGGATGCCACCATGCGTTGTTTTACTACATATCGTCGGCTCCGCTTCACTCACTGTGCTTTCCTCGTCTTTTTAAATGGCTAGTTAAAATATAGACATCTTATGTTGGAACGTGAGGGGGCTTAACACCGGAGCTCTTTTTCGGTACACAATACCACTCTTTGGTAGTACGGTGGTATTGTCGGTTTTTTACTGTGGGTAAAATGGTAATTTGGTGAATGAATATTATTTGAAAAAAATATACTGCTGACGAGTACAATACCTAAATCATTTTATATATCCAATTTCATATATTACAACAAAAATATTTTTTATTTCCAATAATACCCATATGCTATCAATACCACCTATGAATACCACCCGTACCACACAAAAAAAAACCGGTGATACAGAATTAATCTTAACCGTCCGATCCTTACAAATAGATCCTTTCCTATTACATACAAGTCCTTTTAAAGTGGTGGTACAGGGTGGTATTGTGTACCGAAAAAGACCTCTAACACCGAGGCCAGACGCTCTATTGTCCACGAAACTCTTTCTGCGACCCCCTGCCACATTGCTTGTATCCAAGAGACCAAGATGCCACTCATTGACGCGCAGCTCGTCAGGTACCTGGGGGCTTCTGCCTGAATTCCTTCACCTTCTTGCTGGCAACAGGAGTAACAGGCAAGAGAGGGGGCATTCTATTGCTGTGGAATGACACATTGATTGATATTAAGCAAATTCAGGCTAGACGCTTCAGTATCTCTCCTATGGTGACAATCAAAGAATCAGGCACAAGCTTCCTCCTAACGACGGTTTACGGCCCAACAAGAGACAGCGAAAAACCTAACTTTCTTGCAGAGGTACGTAGCACTGCCCCTCCCCCGTCAGTCAAATGGCTTATCCTAGGGGATTTCAACCTCATCTATCGGGCTCACGATAAGAATAATACGAATTTAAATCTAGGCGCATGTGCAACTTCTGGTCGACACTGAACTCCTGCTCGCTAAAGGAAGTGCACCTACAAAACAGAAAATACACTTGGAGTAATGAGCGGCGGAATCCGACACTTGTACGACTTGATAGAGTCCTTTGCAACGAAGCTTGGAATCGTACCTTCGATTCACACATCCTGCAGGCCCCGTCGACTTCCCTCTTCGATCACTGCCCGTTGCTCCTCTCCAATCAGCAGAGCCCGCCGAGGCCTCGAACCTTCAGATTCAAGAATTTTTGGACTTCAATGCTAGGTTTCCTCCCTACTGTTCGACAAGTTTGGTTGACTCCCAACACACATACAAATCCAGTTCATCATTTGAATTTTCGCCTGGCAAACACGACGAAAGCACTTTGCAAGTGGAGCAAAACCCTCTTCTCTGAAGCCAGGCTCTAGTTTCACATGGTACAATTTGTAATTCTCCAACTCGACATTGCACAAGAGACAAGACCCCTATACGATGCCGAGTTCACGCTGTGCGCCAAACTGAAGAAATGAGTCATGGGGCTTGCGATTCTGGAGCAATTTCGCAAAAGGCAATGTTCACGTATCACTAATTTAAAAATCGGCGACGCGAACACGTGCTACTTCCACTTGAAAGCGACTTCAAGACGACGCAAGAACTTCATCACCAAACTTCGCCATCAGAATGGCTGGGCGATCCCACATCAAGATAAATCCTCGGTCACTCAAATTCACTACGAGACCGTTCTAGGCCAACCACCGAGTCGCAACCTCGACCTCAATTGGCAACTTTTCTGCCAGTTGAGTGTTGACCTATCAGCGTTAGATGCCAACTTCACGGAAGATGAGGTTAAACGCGCCATAAAGCTCATGCCGAAGGACAAAGCTCCGGCCAGATGGCTTCACGATAAATTTCTTCGCTAAATGTTGGGACATAGTCAAGGGGCAACTAATGAGTCTCATTCATGCTTTCCACAGTGGTTGGCACATTTTTTTAATATTCTCAACACGGCAAACATTGTGCTCATACCAAAGACGAAGGGGGGCGATTGCATCACGGATTTTCGTCTGATCAGCCTCATTCATGCAATAGCAAAAATCATAACCAAGATGCTAGCCCTACGATTGCAACCGCATATGAACTCCCTCATTTCCAACAGCCAGAGCGCTTTCATCAAGAAAAGGGCAATACACAACAACTTCATGTATGTACGTAACCTCACTTGGCGTTTCCATACCTCGCGGACCCCACACTGTTATTCAAACTCAAAATTTCCAAAGCATTTGATTCGGTCTGATGGGACTAACTCTTAGACCTTCTCCAACGAAAGGGCTTCCCACCACGGTGGACGAGTTGGGTCTCCACCCTTCTGTGCACGGCAACCTCCAAAGTCTTGCTAAATGGTGCCTCAGGGTGCGACATTCAACATGCTAGAGGCTTACGTCAAGGGGATCCGCTTTCGCCTCTGCTCTTCGTCCTCGCCATCAATCCTCTCCGAGAGCTACTTGATATTGCCACTAACAGAAAGCTCCTAACGAAACTACGTGGAAAAAGTGCTCGTCTAAGACTATCACTCTACGCTGATGATGCAGTAACCTTCCTCAACCCGACAGACGCTGACGTGTTGAACATGAAGGAGCTTTTAGACAACTTTGGTCGGGTCACGGGTCTAACCACCAATATTCAAAAGAGCTCCGTCACTCTAATTTGTTGTGCTGGCATCGACCTGGACTCAATTCTAGCCCCTTTCCCGACTGCCAGAACCTCCTTCCCAATCAAGTATCTAGGACTACCTCTGGCACTCGGAAGACTTAAAAAGGTGGACTTCCAGCCTCTGTCTGAGAAAGCGAGCTCCAAACTTGCCAGCTGGATGGGGAAATTCTTCACTCCAGCAGGACGAAGGACCCTTGTCAAATCCGTCTTGTCGGCTCAGCCAGCCTACTATTTGTCTGCCCTCAATGCCCCAGTAGAGATTATCAAAGAAATAGATCGGTGTTGTAAACATTTCCTGTGGACAGGAACTGACCAAATTGCGGGGGGAAAGTGCGAGGTGGCATGGCCCAAGGTCTACTTGCCCACCATATACGGCAGGTTGGGAATCCTAAACCGCAAGAAGTTTGCAAGAGCCCTACGTCTGTGTTGGCTGTGATTGGAGTGGAAGGATCCACAAAAGACGTGGGTTGGCATGCCCATTCCATGCAATGAGGGGGGACCGTCAATTATTTGCAACCACGACCACGATCACAATTGTAGACGGTACTACGACCAGGTTTTGGGAATCAGCATGGCTAAGGGGGAGTCACCGAAACGCTTGGCTCCGTCAATCTATAGTCTCTCAAAAAAGAAAAAGAGATCTGTTCAGAACACTCTCGCCAACGACAATTGGATAAGAGACATCGATGTGCTCAGAATCAAGTTTGCAGTCCAGCTGGCGGAATTCACTCAACTGTGGTTGAAGCTCAGAGATGTGCATCTAGATCCTGACCTGCCAGACTCAATTGTTTGGAATGCAACAAAGCATGGTGAATATACGACGACTTCGACTTCGGCTTATATGACGCAATTTAAAAGTCTACAAATCTCACCCATGGCGCGCCTGATCTGGCGGCCTTGGGCGCCGCCCAAGTGCAAATTATTTTCCTGACTGGCTTTTCAGGATCGGCTATGGACAGCTGACCGCTTAATCAAACGGGATTGGCCCAATCAGAAAGTTAGTTTGCTCTGTCATGCCCACGATGAGAGCAATCTGCATATCTTCACCCGGTGTCGGTATAGCCTGGCGGTTTGGGACAAAATCTCTTCTTGGGTTGCCGCCCATGTTCTGTCAAAAACTGACTGGTTAGTGTACACATCCATTGACGAGTGGTGGACTACGGTTGGGTCCATGCACGGAGCTTCACTGAAGGGATGGCGGTCCTTGATGATACTAGTCTGCTGGGAGATATGGAAGAAACGAAATGCTAAAGTTTTCGGACGCAAATTTGCTTCCTATGGACAACTTCTAAACAAGATTAAGGAGGAAGCGCGTGACTGGGTCTTAGCAGAGGCCAAACATCTGGGAGTTATAACCAATTTTGCAGAGTAATTGTACAGTTTTTTATTTTTTTTCGAGCCTAGACCTTGTCTGTTACTCTCCTCTATTAATTAATACAAATCTCGCGATCCCGGCTTTACTTTAAAAAAATGCAAGATACATCAACACGTGGCCAGCTCACTACTCGGAGCCAGTGATCCAAAGGCGATTTCTGTGGCTTGAGTCTCTCACTCTCTCTCCGTCAGTCCATGGGGAATTAAAAATGAGAGGCTTATTTGTTGGAACACGTACAGATCGAAGGAAAGCAAGGGAAGACCACACACTGCAAAACCCTCAGCCAGCTCGACCACCCGTCCTTTGTGTGCCCGGGGTTTGTTCCGGCGCTCTCGTCGTTTCATCAGAGCCTTTCCTCGTTCCACGGGCCGGCGCGGGCTTCCCCAACTCGACGTGTTCGGCCACGCGCTGCCGATTCTTGGGCACGGTGACCTCCAGCATGCCGGCCTTGAGGTCGGCCGTCACCTTGCTCCCGTCGTACTCCTTGGTCATGAGCAGCCGGATGTGGAACGCGCCCACGCCGTGCGCGTCCACGGCCGCCCCCGCCGCTTGCTGCTGGCCCGCCGTGACCTTCCGCTTGATCTCCAGGACGTCCTCGCCGGTGGTCACCTCGATGTCGTTCGCCGACAGCCCTGGCACCTGGAGCCACAGCGTCACGTGGTCCTCCTCCTCCTTGATGTCCCACCGCTCCTTCCCGTCCGGCGGCGGCACCGGGCACAGCAAAGCTGTAGAAAATAGTAACATAAGGCCTTGCGTGTAAGTTCGAACGCATTATTTTTGCATAATAATGTACATACAAATGTTCGCTAGAGCTCCTGATCAAGCCAGTGAAATGATCAAATGAAGTAGTGTACTCACCGGTGGGCGGGATGCTGAACGCCGGCGGCCGTTCTTTGTCCGGGAGCGCACAGGTCACCGTAAGTGGCCGCCGGCACTTGACGGCGGCGGAAGGTCGGAATGCCGCCACCGCGGGCTTCCAAGAACCACGGGCTAGCACCAGAGGGGAGGCCGGCAGAACCGGCGACCGGCTCACTGCGGCGGTACAAGATGATCCCATAATCGTCGACATCTAGGATCTAGCTACACCAGTGAGAGAAATTGGAGAGGAAGGTGTACTTGGAGGGAGTTTTGTACTACTCAGATATGGTAGTATCAAAGAAGCGTTTATATAGACTGCTGAATTGCTGATAGGGAGGCAGCGCTCGAGCAGGGTGGCTTGGGCACCTTTGCTTGGTCGGATTGCGAGGGAATAAAGCCCCGTGGGCGGAGGAGGCCGCCAGCTTTAATTTGGTACGAAAAGCTTAGATGCTTCAGAAATCAGGTGGATGGATGCCTATCTTGCAGGGTGGTCGGACAAATGATTCTGGTTAATAATCTTCGCTTCTTTTGCTTTGTCCCGTTTGCTTCAGAGTAGGGAGATCCCGATTCGTTCTATTCGCGCTTCGCGTCAGGTTGCCTTTTAATTTCTGCTCTGTTCTTGCCTGTGCTGCGCGGTTGGTTTGTTGTAGAATCGCCAGTACTCGGAAGTTGGAACATCTTGCTGTACTTGCGTTGCCAAACATAATCTTTTTTCACCAAATTTGGTTTGACTCTCTCACCAGAATGATGAGTTGCAAGTGAGAACCGTGAAAAGGAACACCCCCAATAAGCAAATTAATAAGAACAGATGGTTGATAAGGCCAACTTTCGGTGATAATCGTATCTTTCGATCTTTTCCTCAGCTCGGGGTTCTTTTTTTAGAACACTCACGCAGAGTTTGTCCAACCAGCGAGGTCCATTTAACAGTACACTCAACCTAGACCAAGAAATAAATGGCTATTGTCATGTACTACTGCCTAGAACTAATGTCAGCTATTCTACATGCATTGTGTTGTTGAGATTAATATATATATATATATATATATATATATATATATATATATATATATATATATATATATATCTTAGCTCAATATCAAGAACATTATGCCAAATCCGAGCAAAATAAATCTTGATTCAACAAACATCAGTGAACCCAAATTTATCATAGGTTTGATTGATTTCCATGTGTTGAAGAACTCTAGCTTCCAAGCCACCATGGACCAGTTGTCGCTGGGGTGGAGAATTGCAATGATACTGCCGGCAGAGGATTTAGAGCATTAGGAAGAAGAAGTGCCGCCAGACTCCACTATGTTTTCCTGGGCGGCCTGGGGCAAGGATTTGCCCCGGAACATCTCCCCCACCGAGGCTTAGCCAGCTAGGCCTCAGGTGGAGAACCGAGGACGTGCAACATGGTTGGAGGAGCAAAGGGCGCCTCCATAAGAATGGGTGGAGTGGATGGAGGGGGAGTTGATTTGATCCAATCATCAATAACTGTCATGCCACATCACTATTTCACCATTGGCAACACGATTTGGAGGCGTGAGAAAAGAATTTCGCGTGCTTTTTGAAGGGGGGGAGTGAGGGAAAGGCCTGCGATTTGGTGCATAAACAGGAGGCGATCACGGGCGTGGGGAGCTGGAGAAGTTGGAGGAGGAGGCGCCACGGAATCGAGCTGCAGCCAGTGTTTTCCTAGACGGTAAACAGTACCTAGTCGGTCGACCATCGTTTAGCGTTTAATCTGTTTAAACGGCTGTTTAAACGGGGCTAAATGGCGTTTAAACGGGATAAACGGTGTTTAAACGGGCTAAACGGCATAGACGGTGGTCACCCGTTTAGAATTTAGACACCATTTAAACGGAGTTTAATCCCATTTAAGAAAACACTGGCTGCAGCGGATCCAGCCACGAAACGAGCTGAGCGAGTTTCATCTCGTTTAGTCGTTTTCACTGGGCTTGGTAACCGCGCCTAGGGAGTGTCATGATGAAATATTATCATTCTCTTTTCTATTGAATGCCTTGCTACATCTTCAATGTGTTCGGCTTCTCGTTTCTCAGCTTCTTGCATAGTATTTTCTCTCAAAACAAATCTGTTAAATAAATCAGCGCACAACATTTTTCTCTTAGAACAAATCAATTGTACAAATCAGCAGAGAATCTGCCGAACACACTATGTGTCCTACTAATGTACATGAATCTTTATGAAAATGTACTGAGATCACAGAAAAAAAAGCAGTTGTAAATTGTGTAACGAAATGCTCATTATATTTATTGAAGTAGGGGAACACAAATCCCACACGAACGTATGGTTGACGCGATCGAATACGTGAGCCGACCGCTGTACATACACAGTATTAATTCATGAGCCTGTTGCACGGATCAAAAGCAATCTTTCATGCAAGCATGATGATGATGTGATGATACGCAGTGCACGCATTGCGCTTCTACTTGACTTCGATGTTGATGCTGATCTTCCTGCGCGCCTGCTCCTTGATCTTGGCAATGCTGACCCTCAGCACGCCGGACTTGAGCTCGGCTTCCACACCCTCCTTGCTGTACCCCGCCGGGAGGAGCAGCCGCGCGTAGATCACCTCGCCGTCCTCCTTGCCTGCTTCGCCGGCGGCCGCCGCGCCCCTTCTACTGCCCTGAGGACGAAATTCCGTGGCGGCGCCGCCGCCAGTAGTGTTCCGCTGGCCGATGACGGCCCCGTCGGCGACATGGATCTTCTTCTTGATGACGAGCACGTCCTCGTCGATCTCCACGGCAAGGTCCTCCCTGGACTGCCCAGGCACCTCGAACCACAGATTCACCTTGTCGTGCTCCTCCTCCACCTGCCACCGTTCCTCACGTGGTGACACCGGGTGCACCAGAACTTTGTACAACACAGCATCACAATGAAAATGGTTGATAAGAGGGCAGACGAGATGAATATTGTTTTGGTGTGCATACATGGATATGAAGGTAAGCATTTCAAAATGGTGATGAAATTATTTTGAATAATAATGAATGTGTTTACAGCTGATGCATTATATGTTTTACGTGTGCATGTTATATGTGTTTGTTGTAGCGTTGAATTGAAATACGCACAACTAATTAAAATGCACAATATATTCACATGAACGAGAGAAAAAATATATTCGCTAGCTTACCAAATGCAGGGATATTAAACGGATGCAGATCCGTCTTTGGGTTGTGCTCCCCTTTTGCGTTGATTGCATAGCACACAGAAAGGGGTCTGGACCTCCATTGGGAAGAAAAGGAAGACACAGCTGCTAGTCTCCCGGACTGAAGCTGCTTGCCGGAGGAGATTGCCGGCCGCACTGCCGTCACATTCCTCAAAAGGGTGCAGGAAGTGACCGTCGACATTGCACAATACACTTCCTTGGTTGAAGTGTAACTCTAGCTCGATCTTCACTGATGAGAACAGGAGGAAGCTAAGACTGTAAGAATGTGTAGTGCAGTGTGGTGAGGTCGAGAAGATTGTTAGGTGCTTTATAGATAGAGATACTAGAGAGAGGGAGCGAAAGAGAGAAACGGCTGACAAGGTTACCTTTGCTTGGTCCATGAATCCGAGGAATAAAGTTGTTTCTATGTTGCTTTCTCATGAAGGGATTTGCCATTGGTGCAAATGATGCCAATCTTGTAGTTGCAAGGCAGAGAAAAGAACAAGAATGCGTGATGCGTGCAATTCTTTTATGCTAGTTATTATGTGGTCTAAACTGAATGAACCACAAAATCTTATTACTGTACGACAGCTAGGTCGAGCACGAAAAATAAGACTCCAAATGGGTTGATTCCTTGCTTACTTGGGACATCGTGACGAAAAAAGTGGCAAGGTGTGTACACACGCATGTGCAGCACTCACTAGGAGTATGTTTATGTTCCCTGGCCTGTTTAGTTCGGGGAAATTTTTGAGAGAAAATTTTGATAACTTCTTTCAAAGTCTATTAGGATAATAAATGTAGATTGATTACAAAATTAATTACATGAATGGAGGGGAAATCGCGAGACGAATCCATTAACATTAATTCATTTGTCATTAGCGATTGTTTACTATAGCACAACGTTGTCTAATCGTGGCATAATTATTAGGCTCGTTAGATTTGTCTCAAAAATTAAGAGAAGGGTTATGGAATGAGTTTTTGTCATTAATCCACATTTAATACTCTTAATTAGTATCCGAAGATTAATGTAACGGGTAGTTGAGAAAAATTTTGTGAACTAAAGAAAAAAAAAAGCATAAACGGACCATAGAAGTTGGATAAATTGTGCTGGATTGGTTTCGCAGTAGAACAAATTTATTTCTAGGTTTCCTTGTAGAAACAAGTTCAAACTTCACATCTAAGTGTTCTCTAACAATAAAATTTATCCCACTACATCTTCATTTAAGTTAATTACCATCTGAGTCACCATGAAAATTACTGAAAAGTGTGAGCACCTATTGAAAATAACCTAAAGTATCCCAGTAAATTGGCATCTAAATTATCTACTATGTGTTGGCACCCTTTAGGAGCCAGCAAGCACGCGGAGGGGCTGCCGCAGCACCTCTACGTCGTCACCGGTCAGACCGGTGTGGTGGACCGGTCAAACCGGTCACCGGTGATCCCGACGTACGAATGTCGGCTCGGGAGGGATCCCGTCGGAGTTGGTGCATGTAGGGTTGCTCTAGGGTCGGCAAGACCACCTAGAATGCCTTCGGACGTCGCGGAGACGAAAGAAGAACAACAGATGAGATTGAAAAAGCTTAAGGGAGAGATAAAGGTAAATACGAGACAATCAAAGATAAATGTTTTGATCGATTGAATGATGAACCTCAATCTGTTGTGACTCTTTATATTTATAGGGTGGGGAGGTCTTGCCCCACAAGAAAATTCTTTTACAAGTCTAATCTATCAGGACTCATTGATTTTACTTGGACTCGGGGGGGCACCGGTCCGACCGGTCAGGGACACCGGTCAGACCGGTGTGGCTTGCCGAACCAGCTACAGCGACCAGGACCGGTCAGACCAACTATGGGCACCAGTCAGACCAGTCTGTCCACCTTGATCGGCTATGTGCCAAATTTTAGTGTCAGACATATGCCCCCTGTGTTTTGGCAAAGGATACGTGTCAAAAAATATACTACTAAGCTAAAAACCACTTAGGGTGATTGTCTAACACAACATCGGTTGTATACATGTTTTGCTCAAGTCGAGGTTGACACCTGCTTTGGCCTCCACTCCTTTTGGTTCCGTGTTGACTTGGCTGGCTTATCTTCAGTTTGTTGCTCCATCGCTCCTTGCTTACGCAGTCTTTGCAATCTCCTCTTTTGAGTGTGGGACAAGCCTGAGGGACACCACCTCGGCTTCGTACCCTTAAATTTTGTTTGTTGCTATTCTCACCTTGCTTAATAGTAGTACACACATTATTTTTGACCACATTGTTGTTGCAAACAACCAGTCTGTGCATTGTATCATAACTTGAGTATGTGATAGGATATTGAATCATATACGAGTTCATGTACATACTACTATAATTAGCAGGTGAATCATAGCAAGGATAATACCAAGACAATGGCATAACAGATCCAACAAAGGATATCGTGAAGAAGCAAGATTACCTCATTGGTGATGAATACCTTGTTGCCTTTCACGTCTTGGTGGTGCTCTCATGCCCTTTGTACCTTTTGGCTGGTTACTTAGTTTTTGAGTAGCCCCTTTCCTCTTATACTTGGCCAGGAGTTATTCATAACCTAGTCTTGCTTTTTTTCCTGGGCTTGGAGCGTCTCAAAACTTTCTGGAGGCACCAGTCTGACCAGTCTGAGACACCGGTCAGACCTGTCCGGACAACCGTTAGATCAGCCTGGCCTCGGTCAGACAGGTCGACGCGCTATCAGTCATTTATTTCTTGTCTTGCTCCTCAAGCATTGAAATCTTCGTTGAAACCTTGGGCATCTCCTCTAGCGGCACTCTCTTGTCAGGTATTTGCTCTCCAATTATCACATTCTTTCCCTTAGTTTTTTCAGCTTGATCTAGCCGAATGAGCATCTTAGGATTTGATAACTTTTGAACATTGATAGGGAAAGGATTTTTGTCGATTTGCATCTCATGGAACACTAAACGACCTTCATTAATGATCGATTGTATTTGCCGATGAAAAATGTTGCAGTCATTTGTAGCATGAGAAAAAGAATGATGAAATTTACAATATGCACGTCTCTTTAATTGATCAAGAGGTGGTATAGCGTGAGGTATTTTAATTTTACCCGACTTAAGTAATTCATTAAATATTTTATCATACTTAGCCACATCAAAAGTAAATTTCATCTCATCCCGACTCTTATGAACCGGGTTTAGAGAAGCACAAGTGTTTGCTTTTATCATTAGGTGACCATGTAAATTCAGCAGCACACACTTCTTTATTCTCATGGTCCGAAGACTCATAGTCTAGCATATGCATATTAGGACGATCAGATTTGAGACGAGTATCTTTGCTTCGGCTTTCGTGAGCTAAAGCCCTCGTCAAGACTTGGGTAACATTAGCAAATTCATGACCTTCAAGTTTTCCTCTAATGTGGGATCGTAAACCATTAAAAGCTAATTCAGCAAGATCCCTCTTCGAGATAACAAGACTATAACAACGGTTTTTTGTTTCTCTAAACCTTCTAATACAACTAGTGTTGCAGGTCGATTTCCGTCAACCTAGCCATGAGTTTACCTTCAATGTTGGTATTAATTTGATATTCACACTAACGATCCTAACCCCCTATTATATGTCAAGTTCGCACTCGTGCATGGTTTTTGGAGTTTCTTGTTTACACAGGGATTAAGAGCCTAAATAAGGACTTCCGGGTAAAGTTCATCAAGGGTTTTACAAGAAGATCATGAAGCCCGGCACAAGCCAAGACACAAGATGAACATGACTCCAAATGAGACAAGGACTAAAGCGTGAAGCCGAGAAGTATCGAGGACCTAGACAGAAGATGCGGGAGTTCATGGGCCAAGCACCCTTATCTAAACCGCGAGGAAAATGACGTCAAGGACCCACATGCAGTTCGGCAAATAATCAAGAAAACACGAGAAGCATCTGGAAGCAATACAGGGACGAACTGGGCCAGGATGGGCCCAGGCCGGCCGGCCCAGCCCATTCTGGGCCCTGTTCGCTGCCCCCTTTGACCTAGCACCCTTCGGGCTATTTATAGTCCCCGTGCAAATAGCCACGCATCAAGTCATTCGTCATCCACCACCGAGGAGCAGACAAGCTAGAGGGACACCATCTCAGAGAGGAGGGTCGTGCTAGTTGTCCAGGGTTTCCCTAGTCGAGGTGGGAACCTTGCATGGAAGACCACGTCGGAGTTCCGGAGCTAGGATCAAGATCAAGGTAGGATCCCGGTTGTGATCTTGTTCGTGTATCATTCATGGTGAAGTCTTTGTGAATCCGATTTCTAGCAATCAAGTGCTTTCTCTACGGTTTTGTCTTCTCTTGGTTTTTCTTCTTCCTCAATCTATACTTAAGATAGATTGCTTAGGGTGATCTTGTAGCCGCGGTGGCTAGAGGTGCATACCCGATCTACCAAGTGTTTTCAACACGTTCCTCGTGAGCGTGCTCTTAGGTTCACCTACACAAGAAGCGGGGCATCGTGACATGATGTCGATCACGTGTATGGTAGGTGCCTTCGAGGATTGGAACGGAGGCCACATGCTTTTTATGAGATTCATATTGCTATCTTCATCTCTCGCTTGGAACTACAACGTAGGCACGATCTAGACTCTCTAGATCGGTTATCTCTTTGCTTTCTCTTGCTACCTCTCATGTTTTAGTAGATTAGATGAGTTTGAAACCTCTCTAGAACAAAGTGCTTTTTCGCTTTATTGGATCGATCTTGCATTGCACATGTTCCACGGATTCGATACCTTGGGTTTACACTTAAGGGAAAGAGGGTCCCATGTGGTCTGTATGCTTGCGGATCGAAGTTTACAACGGTAATCAAACGTCAACAAGCCCCTTTTTCTGGTGCTGTTGCCGGGGAACAAGCAATCAAGATCCGATCTAATATCGCGTTTGTAAGTAATTTTCAGTTTTTCTTTTGGTTTTTATTTTGCATCTACTAACTTTGATCATCCTCAAAAATCAATCTAATCTAGTTTTCCACTAACCCTAGTTCTTCTTTTTGATTTTTGTTTATCGCTAACCCTAACCGGAGATGGACGGCTACCTCTCCAACAAACCCTAGTTTTCTTTTGTGGATGATCCAGAAAAATTTTACAGTCAAAGGAGACGTGCAACACAAGCTAAGGAATTTGTAGATCCAAAAGCCGAGGTCGAAGGATCGATGGAGCCACCAAAGGAATCGCCACCTCCAAGTCCAAAGAAAGATCAACCTCAACCGCGACCCATGGGAAAAGAATCACAGCCGGAGCGCAAGATCGGGGAGCTATGCACCCCGGACATCGATGATCTACCAATCCTAGACTTTGAAGATGTCAAAAGGCCGTTCAAAATCAAAGTCTCAACTATCTGCATGGTGCAACAATCGCCTTTTACCGGTAAAGAGGATCCGAACCTTCACCTCCAAGCATTCGTTCAACTATGTCAAACTTTCAATGTGGAAGGGTTGACTCAAAATCAAATGAGGGAAAGGCTTTTTGGGTTCTCACTACTTGGAGAAGCTTTGGATTGGTTCCACACTCTATCGGCGGAAAAATTAAATTGGGATACATTGATGAGGGCCTTCATGAAAGAAATTTTGTTCGCTGGTCAAGATTCAGAGTTTGCGCAACAAGATTGATACATTTGTTCAATCTCCCACGGAGACAATTGAGGAAGCTTTGGAGCACTTCAATGAATACAGGCGAGCCGAATTCCTTGTATGGCATATCGGTTCACTTATGAGCAGGACGGAGAAGATAGAGTTTGAGAAGGTAGAAGCTAAAAGGGCCGCCGAAGCAAGATCCACATGTGAGGAGTGTGGGGAGTACGGCCATGTCCAAGGAGATTGTCCGGAGGAAGCAAAGGTGCTCAACTACATGAGGAAAGGAGAATTGCCAAATTTCCGCTACGGGCAAGGTAAACCTCAATTTAACGCAAGCTCGTCCATTCAAAATTTGGTTCCTCTTCGTATACAATTGAAGGACTTCATGGACGAGTAAGCTAAGATCAACAAGGACATCGTCACTAAGTTCAAGGCTATTGACAAAATATTGGAGAATATAGAAGGCAAGGTGACAGAGGTCGGAAGCTCTTACCATCAAGTGCTCAACATGATGAAGATGCTAGAAAGACAAGTGGAACAACTTGCCGGGCGCCTAATGGGCAATGGCATACTTGCCAACAAGTATGAGATGGCGACACTCGGGGTAGATCACATCAAGATGTCCGAGGAATGCGGTACCGTTATTGCATATCAAGCACCCGAGAAACAAAGAGGCCCCGGATGTCCGACCATCCCGTGTTCCATTGGCTCATTCAAGTTCAAGAAGGCGTTATGCGACCTTGGAGCAAGTGTGGGAGTCATGCCAAGAGACGTGTTCGAGAAGCTATGCCTACCGAAGCTAGAGCCATCGGCCATGTGTCTAGAGTTGGGTGACAACTCTATTCGCTATCCCGTGGGAATCGCCGAAGGTGTACCCTTAAAAGTTGAAGATCACTTCATCCCTGTCGATTTTGTGGATCTCAAGATGGGAGAAAGGGAGAAGCTGCCACTCATCATTGGGAGGCCAATCCTCAAGACCGTCGGAGTGACGATCAACGTTGAAAAGAGGGAGATCAAGATCGACATCAACGGCGAGAGAAGTGCATTCATGTTTCAACCACGTTCCGAGGTATGCAACATTATTAATGCTAAATATGTTCCACCTCATCATCGCATTAGTAAGGAAGAGCCAAGGGAGAAGGAAGCAAAAGAGATTAAGGAGGATGTTGCATTCGTCAAGACCAAAGAAGAAAGCCAGCCTGTGAAGACCAAAAAAATGACTAAGCCAAAGAATAAGCCTGCACCCAAGCCAAGGATGGTGCAGAAGTGGGTACCCAAGATTGCAACGCCCGCAAAAGCGTTGATCCGAAGTGAAGAAGAGAAGAAGTCTAGCCATGGACTATAAACAAAGCGCTAGGCGGGAGGCAACCCCTTCGTCGAGTCAAGAATAAGCTACCGGGAGGACAACCCAATCAAGAATAAAGCTACCGGGAGGGTAACCCGGAATATTTCTGAATTTCAAGTAAGTAAGTCTTAGAATTTGCTACGCAAAACATTTTATTAACTCTTAAGTGGTTGAACAAGTTTCGGAGAACCTTTTATTTGCTCGGTCGTTTTATTTGAATTTTTCGATCTTAAACCAATGACATGAGTCATCCCATGATTTATTTGCCTCTTTTCGAGAAACTAGAACCGAGCTTTCCATCCTCTCCATGATGGGAGGTTCAATTTTGTTTTGCATGTTAAAAACACACGAGTAGAGCCTCGTGTTGTTCCTTAATGATTTTTAATCTTTGACGCATGGTAGGACTCGTGTGAACCTAGGAAATTCGATTTTTTTGGTTTCTTTCAACTTGACATCCATCGGTTTCTCTAGATTTAGAATTTTTCTAAGCTCCGTTTTTATATTTGTTCAAAATTTCTCTCTCATGTTTGGCCAAAATTAGAACCTAAACCCATATCCCCACGGAAGCCGGAGGACCTTGCTATCAAGTAATGAAAGCAAACGATCTCGGTGCAGCCAAAATAAAGGTAGTCGGAAAGTTTTCGACTTACAAATGTTTTTGATGCCTAAAAACTCCTCTAAGAATACATTTGGACTCATTGTTAGCTCTGAGTTAATTTTTAATTTTCGAAATTAGAGGAATGATTAGCGTCAAAACATGATTAAGGGGAGGATTTTGAGTATGCTTAACACTTTGTGCTCCATGATGCATCACGGGAAGGCATCCATCATTTGGCACATTGGGCACATGTAAAGGACAAGCATGGGGGGGCAGCAATGACTTTGTTTTGCGGGAAATAAGTGAAAGCACATAAAGCATGGAAGACAAGAAGTGACACAAAGTAAAGGAGGGAGGCGTTGATCTCATCATTCAAAACAAAGGAGTGGTCGAGTGCGTTTAGGCGGTGGATTCTTGTGGAGCACGAGGACAAAAGACAACAAGGGAGCAAGAAGCATCTCGGAGAAAATTGGAGACGGGAGGAGCAGGAGGCCCCCTAGGCCGATCGGCCTAGGCCGGCCGGCCTGCCCCTTCCAAACAGCCCCTGGTGCTCCCCATCGTCTGGTAAGTAGTTCATCTATTTGCTAGTTCGTGTTCTTGAGTTCATAGCCTAGAAGTACTAGAAACCACCCAGAAAAAATTCGTGCCTCCCTTCCTTCTCTAAAAATTCCTGAAAAATCATTACAATTCATGTCAATCCATATACTTTCTTTGTGTGTATTTCCACCGACAAGAAACCCCTGGGGAGGTTGTTTGTGAGTTTGTGCAGCAAGGAATGATAAGAAAAGCCATGAACGCCATCCTCAGAAGGAAGACATGATCATCGTCAAGGGTTCTGTCGCCAAGCTCTTCGCGGAGGCACTCTATCTCCGAGCCCCGCGAAGCATGGAGGAGGACGTGGCACCGCTGAGGAGCGACATGCTGCTCCTTGGAGGCATGAAGTACACAAAGCTCGTCCATGCAGTACACGGATGTGACAGAACCGCCCAAAATAATTCTAGATTATTACCTAAGCCGGTCCACTTGGCTAATAAGCGATAACCAAGAGTTATTTTGTCGCCTCTGCCGGGTTATGCTCGGTAAATCACTACAACAGGATCGCTGATATGTGCAAAGCCCACCCGAAGGCAGGACCAGAGTACAAGTTCAACATTACATAAAAGACCACAGGTTCACATTATTACAAACCAGGTTTTGATACATGAAAGTAAAGTTTTTCAGAGATTAACAGCGGAAATAAAAACTAGCGGAAGATACACATGGGAGGCCATCCATAGAGTATCACTCATCGTCATCCTGCTCCCCCTCAAGCTCCCAACCATCTGGAATAGAACCAGGCCAGATGGGGTTACCTGAAAACCACAAGTTAAGTAAGGCTGAGTATGCTAATACTCAACAAGACTGACCCGACAAAAAGAAAAGTACAACTAGACATGCAAGGCTTTTTGGCTGGTGGGTTTGTTTTGCCAAAAGCGACTAAGAGTTGATCCTTAATTTCCAATTTTAGCTCAAGTTCTAGTATGTTAACCATTCTAGGTAAGCACCTAACTAAACAAGCATGTTTGTGCAAACAACATTAATCAAGCAACAATATTAATCCAAGTGTTCCATAAATAAATATGGGGTAGCCAGTGGTCAAGCCGACTCAGATAACGGCGAGTGACCGACGATCGATCGATTTATATCCTTGCAAGGTCAACCCAAGATACACGGAAGAAGGTAGACCCCAAGAAATCAAATAAAAACGAATGCGGGGTCTACCCCGACCAGGCGGTTCCCATCATTCCCCAGATTAGGGACAGGTGCCACAGTCCTAAGTACAAGGTTATTAGAACGCCCTCACACGGCACGTCCAGACTCACACTTGCACTACCGGTAGCGAACCGGGAGACGCATCTCAAGAGTAGTAGCGATAAAGTCCCCGCACTAGTTCATTAGGTACTAGGCTTACCGGTCCCATTCCCGACAAGCACTTGGTACATTCAATAGCTTAAACCAGCACCATGCTACTCGGTCGAGACCGAACCCATTGCTCTTACCACATGAGCGAGTCAATTTATCCAACTTATGATTCCAACATAAGCGTCCTATATCTCGCGAGCAATGAGTCATTACTCGACTTGTACCGTGTCCTTAAAGCATGGCACTAGCGTCCTAACATACTAGTATAAGAGCATAGGAATCTAAGGATCATGCATCTAGGTTTCAAATCAACTCCTAAAACTTAAATGCACAAAACATAACATAAATACTGAAAAGTAAAAGATATGAGTTTATCCCAAAAAGGTTATATGCACTCTGGGGTTTGCCTTCCTCTAAGTTAGTAACAGCCTTGGGCTCTTCTGGACTTTGGTCCAGGTCTTGGTGAACACCCAAATCGTTCACTGCACCATCTAACGTCCCGTCTCCCTCCTGAGTCAGTGTATAAGTCCCGTCCGGTAAATCTACACGTACACATGTATATGCATTAGGTTATGGTGAGGGTGGGAGAATTACCACCAAACCAATTCTTGTTGGCCACATTCATCTTAAGGATTATTAAAACTCACAAAAAGTATGGGTGTGGTGTGATGGTGAACTAACTGCTACTTTGATAGTGATTGTGTGCATATTTAAGCAAATTAACTTACTAAACTTCACCAAACAGTATGAGGTGTTTTTAAATGAATTCAAACAGGAACTAAACATGAAAACCTTAATTAAACTTCAATAATAAATATAAACTTATTTATTCAATTCCTAGCTAGCCAGTCATCCAAAATTCATATTAATAGAAATATAAGTCCAACTGGTCTGAAATTTTTCACACAGCATCATATGACTACGAGAAGCTTAAATACCAAATTTCAGCTCCAGATCACATATAAATTAATTTATGTGAAAAAGACAAATTTCAGCCTAGCTTAACTTCATTAAATCCTACAAAAAGATTTACTAATCTTTTTGACCTCCAATTTTTCTTACAGTTCATTCATGGCAAAGCTAAGCTCCTGACCAACACACACAAGTAGATCTATCATATTCTTGAAGTTATCCATTTAACATCCTTCTCAAGATTAAATCCAAAACATCATTCAAACAAGTTCCTAAAATCATAATTATTTTTCCAGAGATGCTATTCATCATGACAAAGACCTAGGGTGCATTGGTGCTTAAAGAAACTATTTCTTGAGGGGACTATAAAAAGCATCAAGCTTAACCTAACATAAAGCTTACAAAAATCATAACTACAAATCTACATATCAAACATGTGTCAAATTTGGTCACAGATCTAAACATGGTATAAAGAATAACATATCCAAATTTCATCTCCATTGCATGAGTATATTTTGAACTACAATAAAAGTACATCAAACTGAGTTTGAATTTTCATTTCAAAACTATTCAGAAAAACCCTATACACCCTTTCTATAAAATGTAGATCTCCTCAAAAAGAATCCAACACAATTGGATTTGCATTTTTCTAAATTTCTACGATTTTTAATGGATTTTAGAAGTTGCAGCTAAAACCTAAAACATCTTTCTCAGACAGACCCTTGAAGTACTTTTTTTGAAATTATGAACAGGTCCCTAGTTTACAGAAAATTCCCTGGAAACATTGGGGAAGAAGCAATGTGATCCCCAGGCGCACTTGGCCGGCGGTGAGGACCAAAATCCGACTAGTCGGCGGCGGATTTGGCCGGGGAAAGTGCGGGGAAGTTGCTTAGGCTCACCTAGGGTTCCGTTTCGATGGTTGGAGGGACCGGAGGAGGTGCCAGCGAGCGTCGGCGGCGGAGTGACCGCCGGTCGACCGCTGCGACCTGCTTTCCCGACGAAGCTCGGGACAGGCCGGTCAATGGGCGACGCCGTGGGCTTTAGCGACCTAGGGAAGAGGTGGAGTAGGAGGTACGGCAGCAGAAGAGGGGGAGGGGAGTACTCAGCTGTGTTGGCGGCAAATACAGAGGGGGACGGCGGAGCGCGACGTCGAGCAGGCGGAACGGCGCGGCTATTGCGGCGGGATGCTTTGCGCGAGGCACCGCGGGAGAAGGACGAAGACGCGGCCCGGGGCTCCTTAACACGCGGCACAGCCAGCTGGCCTGCTGCATGCGCGCGTGCGCTTGCGGCATGGCCCGCTGCGACGCGTGGCCGGCTGGGCCCGTTCTAGGCCGTGGATGTCCCCCTGGACGCGGCGTACGGCACGCAGGAGAGCGGAGCTACCTAGGGCGCGCACGGGTCCATAGCGGACGAGCCGAAGCCATTCGTACGCCGAAGGACGGAGCCCCGACGCGTGGCAGGCGCGGCTGAATGCGCGCGCGCGCTGGGCGCGGCGATAGCACGACGGCGTCTGATTTTTATTCTGTTTACCCACTTTCGAAAATGCTAAACTCCAAAAAGTGCCAACTAAGTTGAAAATCTCCAAAAATAGAAGTTGTAGAGGGACTATAGCACTACAACTTTCACAAAGGGTGACCTATGTTTTGATGTTTGGTTTGACGGGAAAAACGTGATGAAACTGCTGCAATTCTCGGCCCCGAGTTACTGTTGACAGCGAGTTCAACCCTATTTTTGGCACTTTTACACTCAAAATTTGAATGTCCGCCAATTATGAAAAATGTGTTCCCGGAAATAAGGGAAAACTTTTATATTGGCAGATTTTTAACTTCTATATTTAAATTTGGAGAACGCGCAAGAAAACCATTTCACCTCTGTGGAGTACTTAGGAGTTTGACTAAGATTTGAGATTTTGACCAAGATCTCTTTTGCAAAATGGACCCAAATCATCTTAAATATGCTTTAACACTAATAATACTTGATTAACAAAACTAAATAATGTGATTAGGTTAACTAAACATCAGGGATGTTACAACGGAACCGCAAGGGCACACGGAGGAGCCACCCGTTCAACCTCGACACCACCATATACTCCAAGGCACTTCAAGCTTGGTTTCATAAAAAAGACGAAGGATCAATCACCGAAGGAAGAGTGAAGGAAGGAAGAAGGAATAATGCTTTCAAGTTTCGTATGATTTTTCCTTCTCCTTTCCTTTATTTTTCAGTTTGTGTGCAAATTTGTGCATGCGTAGCATTTTCAGTATAACATGTGTACGTGTAAATTATCTACCATGTTTACCAAGACCCATATCTACCATGTTTTCAATATTTTCAGCCATTGCTAAGCGTAAATTATCTATCATGGTAGTAAGATCATTAACGGTAACAAAAGAGTATGGAGGTGTTGATGTGCCCACATTGGTCGGTACCTCATGTGGTGGAGTGTTGAAGGTGACGTCCTTGATCTTCTTCACTTTGCCTTCACGATCTTTTTTGAAGTGCGACAAGTAGTGAAGTCGATCTCGCTCAGCCTTCTCCTTCATGAGATCTTCTATAACAAGACGATGATGTTGTTCAGCTTGCTTCTTCATGAAGTCCTCCATGGCTTGACGATCTTCAAGTGAGAGCTCTTCATCCTTGATGTCGATGATGTTGTCTTTATCAAACTCGCAACGAGACATGTCGCCAGAGTTGGACAGATCGGTTATGTAGCCAGATCTTCGCTCCCCAGCAGAGTCGTCAATTTGTTGGCACCTTTTCGGGGCCAACAAGCACGCAGAGGAGCTCGCTGTAGCACCTCTACGTAGGCACCGGTCAGACCTGTGCAGAGCACCTGTTGGCGGTCGATTTCCGTCAACCAAGAACACTTATTATGTTATAGTTTGGATTTCATTTTGGAACTAACTCGCCACTAGGCATACTAATGATATAACAAGTTCATCGTTGGATGTGTGTTTTAGAGTATAATGTTTACGCAGGAATTCATGCACTAAATGAGAAGAAATACATTCGGTTCGGAGGACAATTTACATGATGATCAAGAGGCTCCGACTGTGCCTGAACTTGACTCCAAAGGTGGCAAGGACCAATGTGCTTCAATGAAGAATCTCCGAGGACCAAGATGAAAAGACCGGAAGATCATGCGTAAAGACCCCTTGACTTGGTCGCGGAGATAATGACGTCCAAAGCCCATATCCGAAGGAGGAAAAACCCCAAAGTGCAAGAAACGACACGTGGCAAAAGACGGAGACGAACCGGGCCGGAAGTGGGCCAGGCCGGCCGGCCCACCCCCTTTTCGCCTCGGTTCGCCGCCGCCTTTCTTCGGTGATAAATTCGCAGAACCCTAATTGTTTAGGGAGAGGAGCCATTCGCAAAAGACGACCAGAGAAGCCTCGGGAGATCAAACACAAGGAAGAGGGTTGATCGAGAGGGTGAAGATTCGCGAGGATCATCACCTAGGTCAACGGAGGCCACCACAAGGAAGGAGGACGCCGAGGCCTTGCCACGGTGCCGCCGGAGTTGAAGGACACCGAGAGATGGACTCCATCGGAGGCATCCACCATGTTCAACGGTGCCATGCCTAGCGTCTTGATGGGGTAAAGTAATCGTTTGTCCATGGAGTTATAATGGATCTTGACATGTAGTCACCCACTCTCTTGTTTGGATCTTTATCTATCATACCTTCATGTTGATGATGCTTAATGTTTAAGGTTAGTTACCATTGTCATCGGGTTGCTCCCGTAGATCACGTCAACATACCGTGTTCATTAGGGTTAGAGACGATTACCTTCGCGTAGTGACATGTACGGGGGAAGGAAAACGCTTAACTCTTTGTTCACATCCTTAGATAGATTGGATCGGGGTTTTACCATGTTTTGGGTGATTGCATCTCAAGTACCTAGACTCCATAGGCATACGTCTTTCATACTCGTGAACCACCTTTCTCTTTCTTTTAACATAATCTAGGGTTAGTTTCTTTACTTTATAGATTAATCTTTATATCATAAAGTCCTTAATCAACTAAGTTAGTGTTAGGTTAAACGCAAGTAATTCCCTTGCTCCGTGGATTGACAAGAACCTAGGGGGTCCCCTCCCTTGGTGAAAAAGGCACCAAGTCACTCCGTGGACTTGCGGTGAAGTTGAACGCGGTTTTGAACCGTCAACAAGCCCCTTTTTCTGGCGCCGTTACCGGGGAGCAAGCCAGTTTACTTCGTTTAATCTCTCATTAATTTTGTTGATTACTAACATCTAACCTTTGTGTTCTAGAAAAACACACTCTTTTGTTTTTTGTTTTTGATTGTCTAGATGGCGTTCATTGGAAATCCTTTGGAGGAACCGGAAAAATCGCTAAGAGACTATGCTAGCCCTCGATGTGAGGACATCAAGGTACAAGAGTCGGATTCGATTCTCAAAGCGACAAGGTACGAAATTAGAGTTCAAATCATCAAGATGGCAGCAACTAATCCGTTCCGAGGGGTGGAGACGGACAACCCATATAGACATATCCAGCGCTTCACGACATTGTGCAATACGGTGCGACAAGAGGGAGTTCCCGACACTTGGTTTAAATGGAATCTTTTTCCCTACTCACTTGCCGATGAAGCAACAAAGTGGTATTCATTTGCGTCTTTCGAAGCCGAGGGAAATTGGGATCAATTGGTAAAGAAATTTTGTGTCAAGTTCTTCCCTATAACCAAGATTCAACATATAAGGATGCAAGTGATGACTTTCAAGCAAGGAAAAGAAGAGGGGATTGATCAAGCGTGGAATCGATTCAATGAACTAGTTGAACAAGGACTAAGACTCGGATTCCCGGGTGACGTACTATTGCATACATTCTTTTTTTTCCTAACCCCTAGTTGCATGGAATACGTTCAAATGTGTGCAGGAGGGGATCTCATGGAGAAAACACTCACGAAAGCTGCCAAACTTTTACAAAAAATAAGTAAAGCGGCAGCCATGCGAAGAGATTGGAAAATACGACTTTCGGGAAAGCCGAAATGCGACACAACTGTGGCACCCCTTGCTGCAATTTTCAGAAATATGGCTCCGGAAGAGAAGAAAGAGGAACCAATCCCAAGAAAGGTTGAAGAAGCCAAACATGAGGAAACTAGAACTATCCCGGAGAGTGATCACGTCGAGACAAGCAAAGCAAATGAAAGAACTATGTCAAGCGCGAAGCCACTAAGGGAGTTCGAGCAAATTGATTGGATCCCACTTGATTTTGGAGAAATCTTTGATAAGAGAATACCGTTCCCTAATCAAAAAGGGATGGCAAAAGCTTTGGAGATAGACTTCCCGCCGGAAAAACAAGTGGAACATTCATACAACATAGAGACAACCGGGGAGGTCCTTCAAAAACTCTTTGGAGAAGAAGAAGTTGATCCGAACCATGTGGCCGAAGCTAAAAGAATCATGGGAATCAAGCCCGAGGCGTCACCATTCGCCCGCCTCGCTGAAATTTTTGCCATAGGATCCGATGAAGAAGAGAAGACATCACCGCGTATAGATTGCAAGGTCAACAACATTAATTGCAAGGCGTTATGTGACATTGGAGCACAAGTAAGTGTCTTGTCTTCTAAGATTTTTGATGAAATTCATGATCACACCATTGACCTAGTCTTAACCTCTACTAAATTAATTATGGGAGATGGTAGAATTGTTAAACCTTTAGGAATTGCTCGTGACCTAGAAGTTTTAATTTCCGAAAAGTGCATTCCAACCGATTTCTTCATTATTGATGTCTACTATGATAAGAATGATCATGTAATTTTTGGTAGACCTTTTCTTAAGTTAGTTAATACCGTTTTAGATGCCGAAAAAGGAAAAGTAACTATTAATCTTGATGGAAATAATCACACATACAATTTTCTTCCCGCTTCTAGAATTGCCTCACCCCTACCTCTTGATGACGAAGAGGTAGGGAGCCTTCATTTTGTTGAAACTTTCAGGGATCCGCTACAAAGAGCTATGGAGAATCAATCTAATGATGAGTTGGATGAAGAGCTAGCGGAAGCAACCAAAGGACTACAACCGCAAGACGGAAGCTTAGAGGAGGATAAATTTGAAGACCTTGGACAAATTGTGCACGAGGAACCACAAGCACCGGAGGTGGATCTTAAGCCATTGCCCAAGGGATTGAAATATGAATTTTTGGGCCCGAACAAGACTTATCCCGTGATTGTGAGTGATGAAATGAGACCCGAGGGGAATGATATGTTGCTGAATTTATTGAAGAAGCACAAGAAAGTGATGGGATATTCGATAAATGATATTAAAGGACTCAGCCCAGCATTTTGCACTCACCGCATACCTATGGACGATCAATGCAAGCTCGTAGTGGACCATCAAAGGAGGTTAACCCATGCCATGCGAGAGGTGGTGAAGAAGGAGGTTATCAAGTTGTTGGATGCCGGAATCATCTCCCCGGTACCGCATAGCGAATGGGTGAGCCCCGTACATTGTGTGCCTAAGAAAGGATTGACCGTGGTGAAGAATGAGAAGAATGAATTGATACCGCAAAGAACCGTGACCGGATGGAGGATGTGTATTGACTATCGAAAATTGAATAAAGCAACGAAGAAGGATCACTTCCCCCAACCGTTCATTGACGAGATGCTTGAGAGGTTAGCAAATCATGCATATTTTTGCTTTCTTGATGGGTACTCGGGTTCATGCAAATACCTATTCACTTGGATGATCAACATAATACAACATTCACATGCCCTTATGGAACATTTGCATATAGAAGAATGCCTTTCGGTTTATGCAATGCTCCAGCCTCTTTTCAACGATGTATGATGGCGGTATTTTCGGAGTTCATCAAGGAAATTGTTGAAGTATTTATGGATGATTTCTCCGTCTATGGTAAATCTTTTGCGGATTGCTTGGCAAACTTGGATAAAGTTCTCACTAAATGTTCGGAGGTTGATTTGGTGCTAAATTGGGAGAAGTGTCACTTCATAGTGAGACAAGGTATAGTGTTGGGACATGTGATATCCGAGAGAGGGATTGAGGTGGACAAGGCTAAGGTTGAAATGGTTGAAAAACTTCCACCCCCAACGGATGTCAAATCTTTGAGGAGTTTCTTAGGCCATGCGGGATTCTATAGAAGATCTATCAAGGATTTCTCAAAGATTACCAAGCCATTGACCAATCTTCTCCAAAAAGATGTGCCATTCAATTTCAATGAGAAGTGCTTGGCGGCATTCCGGACATTAAAGAGAGCTCTTGTAACCACACCCGTCATTCAACCACCCGATTGGAATCAACCCTTTGAGATAATGTGCGACGCTAGTGACTATGCCATTGGAGCGGTGTTGGGGCAACGAAAAGAAGGCAAGGTACATGCTATTTACTATGCTAGCAAAACCCTCAATGGAGCGCAATTAAATTATGCAACAACGGAGAAGGAATTGCTCGCGGTAGTGTTTGCCTTTGAAAAATTCAGATCATATATTGTGAATTCTAAGGTGATTGTCTACACCGATCATGCGGCTATTAAGTATCTCTTGTCTAAAAAAGATGCCAAGCCAAGGTTGATTCGATGGATCCTTCTTTTGCAAGAATTTGATGTGGAGATTCGGGACAAAAATGGGTCGGAAAATGTTGTGGCTGACCATTTATCAAGGATGAATCGTGAGGACGATAAAGAGCCTATTGAAGATAAGATGAGAGATGATCATCTCTATCACATCCTTGACAAAGATACTTGGATGATCAACATTATCGAGCCATACGAAAAATGCCACTTGATCACTTGGATAGGAACGCTCAAAGGAGAGTGATCGCCGAGAGCCGAAAATATTATAGGGATGCACCTTACCTCTTTAGACTTGGAGCGGATGGAGTCTTACGAAGGTGCATACCAAGAGATGAAAGAGGCGAAATATTGAGAAAGTGTCACTCAGGCAAATATGGAGGACACTATGGACATTTTAGGACTCAAGCAAAGGTATGGGCTAGTGGATTTTATTGGCTGGAGATGCATGAAGATTCAAAAAGGTATGTTGCTTCTTGTCCAGAATGTCAAAGAACGGAGAATATAAATCAAAGAAATGCTATGCCCTTGAATTACAACTTGCAAATTGATCTATTCGACGTATGGGGGATTGACTTCATGGGGCCCTTCACTAGTTCAAATGGATATGAGCATATTTTGGTTATGGTTAATTATGTATCTAAATGGGTGGAGGCTATCCCTTGTCGAAGAGCTTCAACGGAAGAATCCATATCCATGATCAAAAATATTATATTCCGACGCTATGGAGTCCCGCGAGTATTGATAAGTGATGGAGGAACACACTTCACGGGAAATAGCTTCAGAAAATGCTTGTCCAAGTTGGGGATCGAGCATAGAGTGACCACGGCTTACCACCCACAAACCAATGGTCAAGCGGAAACTTCAAATAGGCAGCTCAAGAGCATTCTTAACAAGACCGTTGAAAAGGGAGGTAAAGATTGGTCAAAGAAATTGGATGGAGCATTGTGGGCATATCGACGGCATACAAGACACCCATAGGTATGACACCGTATCAATTTGTTTATGGTAAAGCGTGTCATTTACCTTTGGAGTTAGAACATAAAGCATATTGGGCAATCAAAGAGATGAATCTTGACTTTGATGTCGCGGGAATCAAACGGAAGATTCAAATAAGTGAACTAGAAGAGATTAGGCTCAAAGCTTATGAAAGTGCAACCATCTACAAGGAAAGAATGAAGAGGTGGTATGATAAGAGGCTTCGAGCAAAGGAATTCAAAGAATGTGACAAGGTTCTCCTCTATAATTCAAGGTTCAAAATATTCAGGAAAGGAAAATTGAAGAGCAAATGGGATGGACCGTACATCGTTCACTCGGTCTCACCAAATGGAGTGGTCACAATCATGGACGTGAAAGGAGATCAATATGTGGTTAATGGTCAACGGTTAAAGGTTTTTCTTGAACAAGACATCGTGCCCATCGACTACATTGATATATATCACATGGAGGACGAGCCCGAGCGTCAAGCCTAAGACGTAAAACAAGGTAAATTTTCTGTAAATATGTTTTTGTTTTTGTTTTCGTATTTATTTCGAGTCCTTTTTCATAATTTTTAGTTGGACCCTACCACCACCTAGGCTAGTATTCACGAAACACCGAGGGCCGCGAAAGTTGGGCCGCGGGGGCCCAAAGGAGGGGGTAGGCCGGCCGGCCCATGCCGACCGGCCCACTACCCCCCTTCACCCGTTTTCGCTCATTTTTCTCTGGGACACGGTTCGGTGCATTTCCTTTTCCTGTCTTCCCTTTTTAGGGGCGACAAAAACAGGTAAGGGAGAGTTTCGGCCAAATCTTTCCAGGGATATTTAAGGATGTCTGGGGAGCTCGAGGTTTGCATCTCAATTGCAATCTCCAACCTCCACGAAAGCACCCAAGCACCCATGGCATCCTCGACCAGCACCAAGGGCAAGGAGGAGGTGAAGGCAACTATGGAAGAAGAAGCATGCCTTCCTTCTCCAACCCCGGCGAACGAGGAGCTTCGCCGGTGCGCTGTGGTGCCGGAGCCCAAGAAGAAGGTGAAGAAAACCGCGAGAATTCAATGCGGAGGGCGTGTTCCAAGAGGGCGCATGGCTAGCCCAAATCCCTGGGTTGAGGTGAAGAAGGAGAAGCCCCCTTCTCCCGTTCGCCGCTCGGAGAGGCTCCTTGGGAAGAAGAGGAAGGATTACAAGGAGAAGACCCCCGAGCCGACGGATTTCTACGGAGATAGTGACTACTCCGATGATCGAAGCCCTAGCTCGTGGGCAGCCGGCGGAAGAGACGACAACGATCTCTACGTTTGGGAGGAGATGCCCAAGGAGGAGCCGGAGGAGCATCCAGAAGAGCAAGGCGAAGGAGGCAACCTAGGCCGCGGTAATGATTCGGACGGTGGAGACGATGGAGATGATGATCCGGAGGAAGAGCACAACGTGTGTTGCGCAGCTTGCCGCAACGCCATTGCGAAGCTCCTCTCATCCCTTGATGAGTGTTTCCACACTATCAACGCCATGCAACAACGAATTGAGGATTGGGAGCGCATGGCGGAAGATGACTTCAAGTATCTCAACCGCAACATAAGGAAGCTCTTCGGGATGAATAAAAATTTCAAGAAGAAGGAGTGGTGCAACTCGTGCGGAAAGTACCACTAGGTGTTGTAGTTAGATAGTTCTCTCCCTTTGTGCCTTTTTGTAAAGTTACGACGAGGACGTCGTAAGATCTAAGCGTGGGGGGGAGCTAGCTAGCTACCTTTTTAAATTTTTTGCTTAAAGTGGTGTGAGAGTGTAGTCTTTAAATTTTTGAGTCAAGTGTGAGAGTGTGAGAGTCTTTGTTTTATCTTTTTAGCTTGAAAGAGTCTTAAATTAGCGTTGAGTCAAAGAAAAAAGAAATAAAAAGTGTCTTATGCAAAGTCTCATGTTTCTTTTCTTGTTATTCTTTACTTTATCTTTCTTATTTGAGCATGAGCTTTTTGATTAATTGTTTACCATGGTGCTTAGTGGAAACTTACCTTTGTAAAGTACTCATACTCAAAATTTGATCTAGGACTTTGCTTCGTCAGGGCCGTCCCGACGGAAACTGAGGCCTTGTACAAAACTAATAAGTGAGGCCTACTAGTAATTTTTTTATAAATAGATTCATAACTTTTTTAGGTTTAGTTCATTTCTCTATACTTTAAAAAATCACTTTTTTTACCAGAATCATATTTTATATTTTTCTAGACCAGTAGAAATTGATGCACATGTGTACAAAAGATAATGAAAAAATTCGTTAAATGTCCATGTGAAGCAATAAGCAATAGAATCGATCAACTGAGTCATGGCAAAGAAAACTACCTTGTTATGACTAGCTAACTTTGCTTGTCTTGTGGCTGTGCAACTTAGTACGTGAGCATGTACTGTCTAGAGATGGCAAGGTCTCAAGGAATATGAGAAACATGCTTTGAGCTAGAGATTAATATGAGAAACATTCTTTGGGCAAGGTTGTAACACTAGAAAAATGGAGGCCCTGTGCCGTTGCACAGGTCGCACACCCCTAGGGACGGCCCTGGCTTCGTCTATGCTTTTAGTATTGCTAAACTTTGGAGGTTTTATTTCTGAAAATTAAGAAAAACACCTTGCTATGAAGGTTAGCAAATTCTTTCTCCAAGTTGAGAGGTGATATCTATCCTATACAAAGCCTTTACATACATACATAAACTCCACCGTAAGTGTTGATTAGTATGATGAGTTAAGTTAGGATTTTACTCTCTTGGGAGGTCTAATTCCAAGTAATGATCATGTCCTTGATGTATACCTTTTATTGCTAGCTTCTTCATGTATTCGGTAACGGGAATTTCACATTGAATGCCCCGTACATCACCGGATTCTTTACCCAAACCTATATACATCTTTTTATCATCCTACTCCTTGAACACAACCCATATTCAAAGATTCGTTCAATCTCTAGGCATGTTTTTATTTAAAATTCAGATTGTGATCATGTTCGAAAGTTGAGCGAAAAGCTTGGGAGAAGAAGGTAAAGAGGTGAAAAGAAAGAAAAAAAATGTGTGTATTTGTGTAGTGCGCGCACAAGAAGAAAAAAAAGGGAAAGAGGAAAAAGAAAAAGAAAAGGGAGGAAAGAAGAAACAAGAAAGAAGAAAAAAAAGAGAAAGAGGAAGAAAGAAAATCCAAGGCAAGGCAAGAAAAGTGTAGTAAGGGATGACAAGTCAAGTGAAAACCAAATAAAGTGCAAGGAAGGATGTCACGATGTTAGGAACGAATGTTATTCCATACCATGTGCAATCCGACATCGAGGACATCATTAGTGCCTTGAAGTCATTATTCTTTTTCCCTTTGCACATGTCCACCATTCTAAAACTTCTCATCCTTGACACCCCTACATTATGCTAACTCTCATGATCATTGGCTTGGAAGGTGAACAACCACTAGAGGACTCTCCTAGCTTGACAACACTTGTGCTAACTTCACTAGCCACACCTATAGCTCTACCTTACATCACATATGAGAGACTTGTGGGAGGTGAGAGTTTATAAAATTATCTAGGATAGCCACTTTAATGAGTGACATGTAAGAACTTGGAGAAGGGCTTTGTCTAATACTTTGTGCAGGAATTTTATTTTTAAAAGTGCAAAAAACCCTTCAAAGGAAGTAAGAAAGCAAGTGTGGATGAAGTTGAAGATCTCTAGTAAAAAGGTAAGAGTTGTGGGGTAAGTCTTGAATTGGTAGTTTCTAAACGCCCACGTTTACATTATGATTTTTGTTTCATATCTCTTATATTAAAGATGAATAATTGACTAACTTGAAAGGAAGGATTTGACGAAGCATGTTTTCAAACTCCATGGATGAACAACTTTTGAGCAACTTGCTCGAGGACGCGCAAGATCTAAGCGTGGGGGATGTTGGTGGTCGATTTCCGTCAACCAAGAACACTTGTTATGTTATAGTTTGGATTTCATTTTGGAACTAATCCGCCACTAGGCATACTAATGATATAACAAGTTCATCGTTGGATGTGTGTTTTGGACTATAATGTTTACGCAGGAATTCATGCACTAAATGAGAAGAAATACATTCGGTTCGGAGGACGATTTACATGATGATCAAGAGGCTCCGACCGTGCGTGAACTTGACTCCAAAGGTGGCAAGGACCACTGTGCTTCAATGAAGAATCTCCGAGGACCAAGATGAAAAGACCAGAAGATCATGCGTAAAGACCCCTTGACTTGGTCGCGGAGATAACGACGTCCAAAGCCCATATCCGAAGGAGGAAAAACCCCAAAGTGCAAGAAACGACACGTGGCAAAAGACGGAGACGAACCGGGCCGGAAGTGGGCCAGGCCGGCCGGCCCACCCCCTTTTCGCCTCGGTTCACCGCCGCCTTTCTTCGGTGATAAATTCGCGGAACCCTAATTGTTTAGGGAGAGGAGCCATTCGCAAAAGACGACCAGAGAAGCCTCGGGAGATCAAACACAAGGAAGAGGGTTGATCGAGAGGGTGAAGATTCGCGAGGATCATCACCTAGGTCAACGGAGGCCACCACGAGGAAGGAGGACGCCGAGGCCTTGCCACGGCGCCGCCGGAGTTGAAAGACACCGAGAGACGGACTCCATCGGAGGCATCCACCATGTTCAACGGTGCCATGCCTAGCGTCTTGATGGGGTAAAGTAATCGTTTGTCCATGGAGTTGTAATGGATCTTGACATGTAGTCACACACTCTCTTGTTTGGATCTTTATCTATTATACCTTCATATTGATGATGCTTAATGTTTAAGGTTAGCTACCATTGCCATCGGGGTTGCTCCCGTAGATCACGTCAACATACCGTGTTCATTAGGGTTAGAGACGATTACCTTCGCGTAGTGACATGTACGAGGGAAGTGAAACACTTAACTCTTTGTTCACATCCTTAGATTGGATCGAGGTTGTACCATGTTTTGGGTGATTGCATCTCAAGTACCTAGACTCCATGGGCATACGTCTTTCATACTCGTGAACCACCTTTCTCTTTCTTTTAACATAATCTAGGGTTAGTTTGTCTTTACTTTATAGATTAATCTTTATATCATAAAGTCCTTAATCAACTAAGTTAGTGTTAGGTTAAACGCAAGTAATTCCCTTGCTCCGTGGATTGACAAGAATCTAGGGGGTCCCCTCCCTTGGTGAAAAAGGCACCAAGTCACTCCGTGGACTTGCGGTGAAGTTGAATGCGGTTTTGAACCGTCAACAGCACCTGTCAAACCTTTACCCACCGGTCAGACCTGTGCGAGGCACCGGTCAGACCTTTTGCCGAGGTGAACCGGCGAAAGACCTCCGAACGTCGCCCGGGCAAGATCCTGTCGGGGCGGCGCACGTAGGGTTGCCCTAGGGTCGGCAAGGCCACCTAGAACGTCTTCAGACGTCGCGGAGACGAAGAAAGAACAACAAGTAGTAGATTGGAAAATCTTGTGAAGAGATAAAAGTAAAGACGAAACAATAAAAAGGTAGATGTATTTGATCGATTGTGATTCCTTCTCAATCGGCCGTGGTCCTTTATATTTATAGGGTGGAGAGGTCTTGTCCCGTAAAAAAGTTTTTTTACAAGTCTAAATCTATTAGGACTCCTTAATAGTAATAGTTTAAAAGGGACAAGACGAATGAAATGCATACCTTCTTCCATCCCGGGCCGGGGGTCAAAGTGCAGTGATAGAGAGGTGATGACGACTGGCTGATGAGTGATGAGGGCAAAGCTACACGAAAAGGACTAGTGTACCGGCGGCAGCATTAGACAAAGATCTTGACAGCAACTGCACGGTTGATAATGTCAAGGAGCATGAGCTTTCACATGTACCATGAAAGAAATGTCACCGGGTCAATCCACAGCAGGGTCGTTGATACCGTGGCGGTGTTAAGATTGCATCGTGTCAATGAGTTGACCAAAGGTCAGCCAAGGGTTCCATTCCACTCATATTGTCATATGTCGTGATGGTTGTTTGGGGAAATATATGGTGCGGAAGGAAGGCTTAACCTCGCTTTATGTAGCATGCATGCATGCTTTTGCATTGGTACATGTAGAATAAACTCTCTGGGCTCTGTTGTGGGCTGTTCTCCTAGGGACCTCTTTATCTGTGACTTATTACACTATCAAATGTATTTTAAATATAACATGACATTTTACATATTTGCAATAATTTTTTGAATATTACAAATAGTCAAATGTTGTTATCAAAAATCAAAAGCTAGGAGTAAATATTTTTGCCGTCGAGGGGATTTTTTTAAAACCAGTTACATAAATTCGCTCCAAACCTAAGTCTACTAGTTGCGACCATACCTCAGTCCCTCTAACCAACTAGGCTAGAGGAACTTTGGTGACACTATTCTTTACAAATTTCGATAGCATAAAGTGCATTCATTTTCTTGCTGTAACCAAGCCTTGCATGAAAAGGCCACCGGACCCTCAGGGAAAAAATGCAATATTGGGACCGCAAAGATTGGCCCTTTGCAGTTTTGCAGTTTTCTTCATACAAGTCCTGCAGTTTTAACTTTTTATTGGAGAAAGAGACAGCAAGGAAGAATTGTCTCAGCATGGGGCCGTGAGGGCGGGAAACCCGTTCAATCACGTGAAACACAACAGATCGTGACAACCCAATATCACCAATCTGCTCCCTACCCAGGAGCACATCTGCCATTATCTTTGGATACTGACCTTGCTCGTGGAGGAGGGTTGACGTCGACTTAAGAAGTGGGGACTCCACACCAGATCATCAGGCAGACGTTGGATATCGGCACGCCACAAATTATGCCCAGCTAGCACAAGCTGAAAAAAGAAATGAAAATCATGTACGGTAACCAGTCAGCAACGGTTCAGTAGGGACAAATGTGTACCTTTCTTCCTGCTGAGTCAAGAAGGTGCCAGAGAGGAGAGGGCAAAAGCTACATGCCAGAGACCAGACTCGGCCGCAATCCATGGGGACTTGTCTCCTGAAATAACTTCTGGGGAACTTGATTCACTGGATCCATCTAAGCAGTAGACAGCGAAGTATGAACATAGAAGGTTGACAGCCGACTCGCGGATGATTTAGTCTAATAGCATGAGGTTTCACATGTAAATGAAGAGATGTCACTGGGTCAATCTTCCAAATAAACATGGTTGATGACAGTTAAGGTACGTAATATGAACATTGTGCGATTGATAATGGGTCTCTTAGTAAGTCAATGCATGAAAGCATTTGCATCTGTCAGGTTGATATGTGCAAGTACCGAATCAGTATAACATTTTATTATTCACTAGGCGCATCCATCACATACATAGTTATCACCATTATTTAATCTCTATACAACGGATACCATCTCTATACAACGGATACCTATATCTATCAGGTTTTTCTTCGATAGGTTGATAATTGAATCTGCTATAACTCGGGCGCTTGACTTCATATAGCCTCCTGAGGGGATACAGATTCAGAGTCAGGATGGATGCATCATTAGTAGGTCTTAATATAACTCAAAGGCAGATGAACTTAAATAATGATGAGCAAGATACCCACCTGATGTCAGCATGAGGAGGGGAATATTCTGATCCTTTGCAAATCTAAAAACCTTTTCATCTCTAATGGCCACACCCTCTGGACTAACCTGGAAAATTGGCATAATATGAGCAGAAAGGAACCGGCCAATGCATTGTTAAGCGGATCTGTAAGAACTACTACAAGCCATTGCAAATATGTACATCTTCATGTCACATGAATGCTGTGAGAACGTGTGGTTCACACGAAAGGACATACCTTCAGCCTGCCTAAAGGATCACCATCTAGAATATCAGTTCCAGCATTATACACAATCAACTGGGGCTGAAATCTACTTTCAGCTACCTGCAAACAATTAGGACCATTCAAGGACCGATTGAGTGAGTTGCCAAGTTTAAAGCTGAGTAGTAGAACAGTAATATTTGATCTTGCTGGCAATGTATGCAGGAAATTTGCATTCATCTCTCTGCAAACTGGCAAGGCTGTTTTGAACAGTCCTACAAACAATATTTCTAAGCAACATAAAGGGAATGAGTTTGGTGTAAACAAGTTATGCCAGTTTTATTTAGTTGGTAAATGAGTACGGAATAGAATAGCACAAAGAGTTTGTCAAAAAAATCCCTTTATCCATTTACTGATATTTGACCAAATAAACAAATGAATGCCAGTCACAAGCTTATGTAGAACAATAGAACTAAACTACACTTCCGTTGCCTAAGAAAAGACTGTTGGATGTACATTTTATCCTCCATATCGTTAGTTCACAATTAAAAAAATGGTATTTTTCAACCTAAAAAAAAGGGTTAGATGGAAATATGCCATTATAATTTTCACAGTTTGGAAATATGCCATCGGTATCTCACTGACAGGTGGGTGCCACCACAGTCACTGACATGTGGGTCAGGATGGCATATCTCCAATTTAGCAGAATCATAATGGCATGGTTCAAATTATCCCTAAAATTAGCATGGCGTTTTACATGCATAACCCAGGCCCACACTGCTCCAGGAGTGCCTGAACAAAGGATTAACTGCTAAAAATCGAACGCACGAAACAAGTATCCTTGTATTGACATGGTGTTCTTTCTTTTAAAACCAATCTAGACTATCTCGTGTCAAAATAATAAATTAGAGGATCTTGCAAGTCACAATAGGTCAGGCCATGGCATAACTGCCTAGAGATGACAAAGTTTGCATCTGGAAACTATCTTGAGAAGCAGAATAACTACAATCCCTCAGTGAGGTAGCAAGTGTTTGCTGTAAGACAAGCTTATACAACTGCAAATACTTGATATAGCATGATGCACCATACATAAGTGTCTGCATCACATCCTTTGCAGCACCGATTACTTAAAACTAGCAGATTAACATCAAGAGAGCTCCTTCAGTTGATTCCCTTTCTCCAGCTGTACATAGCTATTTAATCCATCTTATTAACAGAATGTTGAAATATACACATTTTAGATCTAGAATTATGGGGTTTTTTTCTACCAGCACAATTGAATCTGCATGGTTTAAAGTTCCATAATTAATAAAAAAATAGTTTTTCTTCAAACTACAAAAGGACAAACTATATTGTTAGCTTGATCTACGATTGGATCACTGCCGATAACTTTTTCTTAATTCCTGGCATCGTAAACGGTAAAACAGCAACTGTCGGTGCTGAAATAAGGGTCCATCATGGTTCACCCATAAACCCACAAGTTGATGAGGTGTTCATTCCTAATTATCTCCAACCCATCATTAGTCTGCAGTCCAATCTTGGGTAAGGAATAGGCTGAAACTATATGCATTCAGATACGTTCAAACACCAGAATAGGCAGTGTCTATATTGGCTTCAAAAGAAATGAGCCTTAGTCAGACAATATGGTTTTTCACCTGTACTCACGAGAGTTGATTATTGGTTTAGTTAACCATCGTAAGCAACATGGGCCTCAGGTATAATTGGCTGGTCAGGGTCTAAGCATGCACAGCACCGTGTAAACATAGTATTAATAGCATCAGTGCCTGGTGATATCATCACAGTATCACGCCATACATATAAATTCCAGACTATTTTACAATATAACGTAATATGAAGCAAACAGAAATATGCGACTCAAATATCATATTCTGCAGTCCAGATTCTTGACGCAACAAGTCACACAAAATATCACATTCACAGTAAAAAAATGCACACATGATGGCTTCCGTTAAAGCAACATATATACAACCACTGATATTATAGGTGAACTCAAAGAGATTAAGGACTATCAAAATGTAGAGGTTACCTTGAGAGCCTTATCAAGATTCTCCAAATAATCTTCTGTTTTTGTCCCACTCTAAAATGTAAACAGGTGTCAACTCCAACATGAAACAGATGCTGAAAAAATATATCAAACAGAGAACAGGAGAAAAAGTGCTACTTACATCTAACTCGACCTTTTGATCAATGTATTTCTTAGCCACATGATCCTGAAATAAAATGATGCCCCTTTATACTAGAAAAGAAAAGGAACGAAAATGTACCAGGCATTGCGCTCTGAAGGTTAACTGTGCATCCGCCGAACCTCCTGAGCTACAAAACTGGGTATACTGCACCCAAAACTTTCGATAGGTATGCAAATAAACCCCCGAGGTGGATCAACCCCACCTGAAAACCAAAATAGAGCACAAATACGCAAAGCTTTCCATCCCACTCTCCGAACTCTCTAGCACCGCTAACAGGGGAAAGCTTAGGGTATAGGAACTATAAAGCACAATTCTCAATTTTGCAGTTCAGACTGCGACCAGATGCACCCAATGTTTTTCAGTTTGGCAGTTAACTGCAATGCAGAAGACTGACTTTTGAAAGATGCAGAGTTATCAATGTCAGTCACACAGACAAAGCTAGCTGTCCTGTTCTTATGTCGTACAACTTACAAGCATTAAGTTCCAGTGCCCTGCAGGATGCAGAACTTGGTATGCCATATGTGCCAGACAAAAGGCCATGGTAATAATTTATATTTCTCAGAATGAAATATATACACTATCAGCAAGGAAAAAAAGAAATTCAGAAGGGAGGGGAGGGTGCAGAGATTAGCTAAATATGTTAATGAACAGCTTCAGGAAAGAGGTATCATGGTGAACTGTTTCAGGGTTAAGTACTTACAAAAGGATATATTCCAGAATTGTACATGTCCAAAGTGTAAACCCTTCCTGCAAATGAAGAATAAATGCCAACAAGCCATGAAATAGTAGCATGTACAAAAGTATGCACAAGAAAATAATAGAGCACACAGCCTCTCACCATCACCACCAAAGTCTTTTTCATGACCATTTCCTTGGTGGGCATCTAGATCAATGATCATTACTCTGAAAATGAGATGAGTGGCTCATGAAACAAAGATAGCTATATTGTACTCTCATTTCCCATCATTCCTTATTGTTAGAGTACTTTTAGCAGACTATGATAAAATTATAATTCTAAGGGAGCTGCCTGTTTGCGTTACAGAAAAAAGGAAGTATAACGGCAGGCTGGCCTAGTTATCAGTTATCAGTGCATAAAGTTACAGGAGATATGCTGTAGATGTCTAGTACAGCTGAATAGGTATCCTACCTTGAAACATTTAAACGGACGAAAGCAAAATGGATGCACAGGGAAATATCAGCATATGCACAAAATCCACCCCCTTCCTCTGCTGAACAGTGATGGAAGCCTCCACCAATGTTGATAGCCCATCCCCTTTCTAGTGCAAGTTTGGCTGATAAAACAGAGCCACCCACCTAAAAGACAAAAGCTCACTTCAGCATGCTCTTTGAATATCCCGAATTAAGAGCCAAAGACCAACAAAACATTTACCTGCTTCCGAAATGGATAAAGAAGTTTTTGCTGAACAAGCAAATTAGGCAGCAATGCCACTGCTGGAACCTAGTATAAATCAGGAAATACTGATTACATTCTACACCCAATGAACTTCCTACAATTTCAGCAAAATGAACGCCAAGCAGGATAGTTTGTAATAGAAAAAATATGCAGATGGTCAAGTTCTTCAGAAACCATCATGTTTTCGATAACGCCATAGACAATTTCGTGGGAATTTATAGCAGGCTTATACCAGGCAACAGAACTCACTGTCGAATACACAATTCTGAATGTTGCAGTACCTCTACAATTTGGGCAACCTTCTCGCTGCTCTTCAGGCTGTTCAAGTATGACTCTGAGTGCACCTGATTGGGTGAGACACAACCGATAAGTTACACTACATCGTACAGTACAGATAACTGCAAAACAAGTGGAGATAGCAGCTGAGCTGCTTATTACGCACCACAAGCAGATCATCCTCGGAGGCTTCCAGCGGCTCGACGATCCAGTCGTTCTGGAGGAGCCCCGCGTCCTCAAGGAAGACGCGCACGCGGCCCCATTTCGCCGAATCAAACGGGTGCCTGCACGAGGTCGTGAGACAGGCGCGGCCAATTACAGCAGTGCGATACGGCGCGGCCAAATAAGACAGTAGATAGCTCACTGCTTCTCGAGCCCGTCGAACGAGATGTCGTACGCCGGCGAGTAGACCACGGGTGCCTGCGCGAGCGGTTGTTACGACCCACGGCAGCGAATCGAGGTTGCAGGGGAGGAGGAAGGGGATCGGGGGGCGGGCGACGGACCTTGGAGCTCGGGATGTCGTCGAGGTAGAGCCGGCTGGAGAGGACGCGGCGGCGGAGGAGCGCCTCCGCCGCTGCTGGAGCACCCGACGCCGACGCCGACGCCATCCGCCGCCGCAAAAGGAGAAGGCTGACCTCTAGTCACCTGGAGCTGGTCGCCTTGTGGGACGCGTGGGAGTCGCGAGAGGTTGCCGCGCGTAACGGTTGCAGCAGAAGACGCACGAGAGAGGGAGAGGCTTGGTAGAACGTTTCGGAAGAGGCCCACATAAAAAAGCCTTCCGTCTTACGGCCCATGTAAGGCCCATCTCGTGCTTTGAATACAATAGCCCTCCTGCCGGCACATACCGTGAGTTTGGATTCCCCCAAAGTAAATTATTTTTTGGGTAAATGTGTTATTATTATTATTGTTGTTGTTAATTCATAAGTATAATACTGAAATTTACTATCAAAACTGTTGCAGCACTCCTCTACGAAAACTATTTAGTTTGACTTCTAATGCCTGCTATGATATTATTTTTCTATTAAAGAACCAATAACAATATATCACTATCAATCGCTACAAAATCAATAGGAACTATGAGTACATTTATACAATACTGCATAAGCGTATAATTTGATCAATAGTCAGATAAAACTTTTGGAATGTCCTGATAGACCATGTTGGATCTTTTTCGAGGGAAAAGAGATCTTTTTAAATGAACAAGTATCATACTTACAATGATCAACTGACAAATGCTCGATAGAACTAGAAATACCAGCAAGCCACACACACAACAGAGCTATTTGCACACCTAGCATATTGTGCAAGCTCATGAATTATATGTCTTGTTTTGATCTCTCGTTCCCTCGGATGTCTTTACCTGGCCAAGCTCCAGGCTCCACTATTAACTCCTTACAATATCTTGAACATCACTTTCAACCTATATGGATCTCTTCCTGACTCTTTTAGTAATATGCAATACATGAGCTCTTACAAATTTTGAGGAAGAATGAGGAAGGAGAGGAGGAGCTAGGAGGAGGAAGTAGAGAAGGGAAGAGGAAGGAGAGCTCCATAGCCTCCAATCATAATTTTGCCAATGAACACTTGTCTGTTTCTAGTAAGAAGTTGGCCTTAAAACAAATTGCGGGCGAGCAAGAGTCGATCCTTATTTGCATGTCATCATTTCTGCATCTTCTGCTGCAGTGCATTGAGACAGGATTCGCCAACTACACAATAGTATATATATAGTACCTCTCCAGCAGCACTCCTCGTCACCATACAAACCATCTTGCATTGGATTGTAAGACTAAGCCGGTGGGGGGAAAGATCACCCCCACAGTTTTCATTAAGAGAAGGAAGTTTCCTCCCGACTTAGAAAAACCCTCGAACCCCAGTTTCACTGACGAGAAGATTTTTTTTCAGAGATAAAACTCTGACGAGAAAAATCTGCGTCGAGTGAGTCTCGAACCCAAGGTGTGGACGCTACATCCAGCTGCTCCACCAACCAGATTAGTGCCCGTCCTCTCTTGCATTAGATTGTTGGCTTTAGATTGTTATATCAAGCGCCGCGTACGGATGGGAAGCTGGCCGGTGTTGCTCACTGGCTTCTCTAATAACCTTTGCTTATTGGTCAGCGGAGATGAAATCGCGATCTTTCACTGACCAACTGGTTGGTGGTTGCACATGAGCCCTGCCCCGGGGGCTGCCCCTCAATCCGTGCATCCACTTGCAAAACTGCCCGCATGTGCGCGATTGCACGGTGCAATAATAGGAAACTCGTATACATTTAATTTAACTTGGGACTACCACCAGTACGTAAACGTAGTTTCCACGTACTCAATCTGTCAGGAGTACGTGTGGAGGTGCTGCTAAAAAAAACTAAGCCGGTAGAAGTAAGACTGCCTCATGATTTTCATTAAGAGAAGAAAACTTTCTCCCCGACTTAGAAAATCCCGACTAGGAAACTCGTATACATTTAACTCAACTTGGGACTACCACTAGTACGTAAACGTAGTTTCCACGTACTCAATCTTCCAGGAGTACGTGCGGAGATCCTGCTAAAAAACTAAGTCGGTAGAGATAAGACCGCCCCCATAGTTTTCATTAAGAGAAGAAAGCCTCCTCCCAACTTAGAAAACCCCAGCTAGGAAACTTGTATACATTTAACTCAACTTGGGACTACCACCAGTACGTAAATGTAGTTTCCACGTACTCAATTTGTCAGGAGTACGTGCGGAGATCCTGCTAAAAAACTAAGCAGGTGGGGGTAAGACCGCCCTTATGGTTTTCATTAAGAGAAAAAAATCAGCTTCACCGGCGAAGAAATTTTTTTTGAGAAATAAATTTCCGCTGAGATAAATCTGCGTTCTATAGGATTCGAACCCAAACCGGCGGTATGCCCATTTGCAACGCCTGCCAACCGAGCTTCAACTCGTTCTCGCGGAGATCCTGCTCCGGCATCAATCGATCTACATGCACGAGAGCTCAACCAGCTCGGTCGGCGCATGGGAGAATTTTGATCCGGGCGTGTGCGCCGGTTCGGTTTGGCTTTGCTTTGCTTGCCCGGGGCACTTTGGTTTTCTCCAGTCCGCGACGCAATGGGTGGGTGGTCCCCGTGCTGCGCGTACGTACAGTCGCCGGCCAGTGAATGTGGCCGCGCTCACGGAAGCACACGGCCCGGCCGGTTCCCCCGTTGCATTGGCCAGGGACGGCGGGGAATCAGATCCTCTGCGGTTGGGGGTCTTGACCTGCCTCTACGGTCAGGCTCATCCAGCCATCCACCGGCAATCCTACGGCACTGGCTCCTTTTCTGCCTGAGACGCTCCTTTCCTATCGAGACGCTCGGCTTGGCTCGCTACAAACTCGCTCGTGGCTCCTGCGGGACAGCTCGCTTCCCCTTTGCCTATCCTCTCCTCCTCCTCCGCCACCTCTCCATCCCCATCGCCGGATTCGGCTGCCTCGGGGCGCGTAGCGGCGGTGGTGGCCATGCCCTCAGGGACTCGCGCCCAAGAGCTGCGGCCGCTACGGCGTAGGAGGCGGCGGCGCAGCTGCGCATGCTCAGGCGCCTCATGGCCGCGCTGGCGGCGGGGAGACGCGGCGCCGAGGCGTTCGACGGGGTGGCCGACAGGCTCGCCAATCTCAGACGCTGAGCTCTTGCCCTGTGTACAGCGATTCCTCTGCTCAGCCTACTTGAAGTCTCCAAAATGATTTTTTGCTGTTGATTGCTAATGTGTGGGCATTAGAAACAATATTCTATCGTATGTACAGGTCAGGAGCTTCTGTTTTCAAGATTTTTGCACCTCGGCCAGGATCTGGTGAACATCAGGAAGGCAAACGTGATGGTTTGAAGATGATTTTGGTTCTGGACAAGGTGGTGCATGGTTCAGCAGCTTCAAGCAGGAGGGGCAGCTGACTTCAAAAATTGTAGAAATCAAGTTATATCAGTACCACAGACATTGTAAAAATCTAGTTGTATCAGTACTCAAGACATTGACATTGTGTTGGAAATTTTCTTGAAACTAAATTAAAAAATAACGTTGATTGTTGCAAGTTCTTGAAATTGAACAAAACGAGTATGAAAGGTCCATGGTAGCATGCATCTCGGTATTAGACAGCAACAATAGCTATCCTGTGGCAATTGGCAGTCTTGATGAAAATTTACCTTTGTGAAGGAGTACAGAGTTTTTTGTGATCCTTTAGAGCTTTTGGACAATAGCTATTGTCGTTGAAGTGTAAAGTTATGGGAATTACATCTCTGATATGCTCATCTCTTAACAACAGATCATTTTGTGCATCTTAGAACTTGCAACAATCAGAATTACTTTTTTATTCAATTTCAAGAAAAATTACAACACAATGTCAATGTCTGAAGTACTAATACAACTTGATCATATGGACATTTGGATATGCAAAGGTCTTCTACTTTATCTACTCGTTCATATCAGAAGTCTCCATCATCTTCTAATGAAAGCCCAGGTGGTTCTCCTGCTCAACATTAGAATTTTGATGGTATAAATTCCCACAGCCACAGGTCTTCAGTCTCCTCTTTCTTGAAACTTGTTGCCTTGCCTGATCCTCACCATCACCTAGTCGAGACTGCCAGAATCTTTGAACACAGAAGCTCCTCACCTGTACATACGGCAAAATCATGTTCCTACTTCTTACACATTAGCAATCAACGGCAAAAAACCATTTTGAAGACTTCAGGTAGGCTGAGCAGAATCGCTGTACACAGGGCAAGAGCTCGGCGTCCTGAGATTGGCGAGCCCGTCGGCCACCCCGTCGAACGCCTCGGCGCGGTGTCGCCGCCGCCACCGCGGCCACGAGGTGCATGAGCCTGCGCAGCTGCGCCGCCGCCTCCTACGTCGTCGCGACCGCAGCTCTTGGGCGCCTCGGGGCGAGTCCCAGCGCGCATGGGCGCTGCCGTCGTTGCGCTTGGGTGCGAGTCGCAGCCGCAACGCTTGGGCGCGAGTCTTGGAGGGCACGGCCGCCGCCGTTGCCGCCGCTGCGCGCCTCGCAGCAGGCGAAACCGGCGATGGGGATGGAGGAGGTGGCGCCGTGGCGGAGGAGATGAAGATGACAGGCAAAGGAGCCACGAGCGAGTTCAGCGAGCCAAGCCGAGCGTCTCAGGCAGGAAAGGAGCCATCTAGGAGGGTGCCGTAGGATTGCTGCTGGATGGCCGGATCAGCCCGACTGTAGAGGCAGGTCAAGAGCCCCGACCGTAGAGGATCTGATTCCCGAGCGAGAGCGTACTGCATGCGGCGGCGGCACTGCGGTTCCCCAGTAGATGCTGCCACGAACAACTCATGGCAAATTTTCAAAAAAAAAAACAACTCATGGCGCCGAGAAAGTCCCGGAGAGGATCACCGATTCACCGTGCCCTGTTTAGTTCACCAAAACTTCTCAAAATTTTTGCATCACAAATCGTGTCACATCTCACAGAATACGTTTCTCAATGCAAAAATTTCACCACTTTCATCAAAATTTTCACCAACTAAACGCTAAGCTATTTTGTTCAAGGCGACGGGTGAACCAATGGCGAGAGGGAAATGGAATGGACGTAGTACAAGCCAACTCTATGCATGGCTACGTGTCCAATCCCTTGTGTCTATGTGCTTAAGCATCACATCGTTCTCTTTTCTTTTCTTCTCTTTGAGATGAGTCACAACTCTTTTGTTCTTGGTTGCTAGTAGTGTTTTCCAACTGAAATTTTTTGTGGTCATCCTGATGAGAACGTCAATATATGACAGGTCGAACCGGTATAAGTTGTAGAAATTAGTTTAACATGTTGCACGTGTGCCGATGTTGGCGACATTAAGTTTGTTTAGTGCTTGCTAAGTGGACTTTAATTTGCTTATATGAAACCGAGATGTTTCGCGAAGTATAAGAAAATCATCCATCTATTATCTTTTCTCGCGCATTGCTTTTCTACTTGAGGCTAGAAAAGGCACTTAAAACTTGAATCAAGATGCGAATGGGCTTGTAGTCCAATGGTAAGACGGTCCAGTGGGACGCTACCCACCAGGGTTCAAATCCTGGTGCTCGCACCTTTTCCTGGATTTATTCCGGGATTTTCCGGCGTTATGCTTTAAGTGGTAAGCGACGTTCCCGTCGACGACGAGGCGCCAGTGGTGACTTCGAGAATCTCTAGATCTGCCGGTGCTCAGTCCTTCGGAAGTGCTCATAGAGGTAGGGTTTGCGTACGTGTATTCATAGGGGTGAGTGTGCGTGCGTGTTGTGAGCGTCTGCGTTGTACTGTGTAATCTAAAAAAAAACTTGAATCAAGATAGATAATTTGTGATTAGGCTCCATACACCGCTCCGCATACTCTTTTTCTTTTTAGCGTGTGTTTCCTGTTCTTTATCCTCCACTTCAGGACTCAAGGGCCGTCCCGGGGGCGTGGACCCCCCAAACGTGTAGGGCCTCTTACTCAGGTACTAGCTTGTAGTCATTGTTTGCTCTAAAGAAATATTGCATATGGAGAGAAATGTCACTTGCAAAGAGAATGATGATGAGCATCTAGGATTTTTGTGATAAGACACTATCAGCGAGACTTAAGCTAGTGAACAAACTTTCTAAGGCAACATTGACATGGGATATTCAAGTTGTTTACTAATAACTTGAATTTAACTAGATAGTTCACTGAGGAGGTGAGGACTTCAAGACACATATCTATATAACCTATATAGAAGCACCCAACAACCATTAAGTGTATATATCTTAACATGCAAACTATTCACATCATCTAATAAGGTGATCTATTTATGTCGTCACCGATTTTTTGTGACACCTCTCTAACAATCATTAATTGTATATATCTCAATATGCAAACTATTCACATCATTATCCACTAATAAGGTCACCTATTTATGTATTCCACATATTTTTTTGTAGCTAAATACATAGAGGATCAATCATTTAAGAGATATTCTCTATCAAATAATGAACATGTTTCCATATATAATGCCATTTATACAAGCAATTGGACAAGCACATTGATATATTAAGTTATCGAAAAACTCTCTCAAATCCCGCAACAACGCGTGGTGAATCACCTAGTTCACTCTATTTGCATGCCTTGTCTCCGTTTAAGTGCACCTTAACCAAAGAATTGATCATACAACTCACATGAGTTGAACCAAAAGAACGGTGGATAGTACGACCACTATTAAATTTTGTGCACAAATCCCAACAGAATAATTTTAATATGGATCAAATCAACCTTCTGTAGCAATATTTATCAAAACCTTTTATAAATTTTGAAGGTCATTTGGTGATCATTTTGTCCGACTTAACTAATAAAAGTGATGAAAATATCAAATAAGTAATGAAAATTAGAACTCGATGTGCAGAAAGTTTTTTCATAGCCAAGAAAGAAATTGAGGCATCTTATAGTGTCATTTGAGAAATTTTCTTTTATAACATCTCTCAATTGCAAGATGTTTAAGAAAACATTGTTCAACTCTCATTATCCTTAGAATTGCAATTTCAAAACGTCAAAATGAATATTGTCCAACCAAACTATAAAACTAAAATTTGATGTCATCATTTGCCAAGTGCCACCAAGTCATGTCGTACACAACAGATCGCTTCTCACGAAGAATAATGGTGCCATGTGTCATCTATAAGATAAAAATGCCTATTTATTTATTTTATTTCTCGTGAGCTATTTTGCATTATTCTTATATATCTTCATATAAATTGATGTAAACTATCATGTCCATAATGCTGCTCCTAAATCTATTCGAATAAATCTCTATGGCACACAGACAAATCCAAAACGCTTATTATCGACAACTGGTCTTTCGGGTCTAATTGGTTGATGTTCCAAAGTTGCCATACAAAAATTTGAGCATACCACACCAAAATGCGAGAAAAATTTTAGAAAGTGACTTGGGTTGGATGCCAACTAAGTGAATGCCAGATCTCAAAAAAAAAAAAAAACTAAGTGAATGGCAAAATATATGAACTCTCCAATTTTGGATAGACAAAATTTTGGAAGCCAACCAATCAGACTCTTCTTTGCGTGTGATACGCTGCCTGCACATCACCTGTTCATCCTATTCATACTCCAACACCATTTTCTCAAATATAAAAAAGAAATCCAACGCTATTTTCCTTGTAATCGAAAAAGAAAACTCGAAAGCTATTATTATTCCGACGTGCCAAATGGTTTAGAAGGAGTTTACCAGCCAAATAGAGCTTGGAGAAACTACAAAGTCCAAGTTGAATTCTTGCTATCTCTATACTACTAAAAAGAATGAAAAGTAGTTCTTGATACGTCATTTTCCGGTGCTCTCCCGCGGCTCCGTGCCTTCACCTCGCGACTTCACCCGTGCCTCCCTCCGCTCCGCACTCCTGGGCCTCCCTCCGCACGCCCTGGCCCACCCCCTCTCTCCCCGATCCCATCCGGCCATCCGCACGCCCCTCCTCTCCTCGTGATCCCATCCGCACCTCCTCTCCTCCCGATCCCATCCGCACGCCCCTCACGCACTGCGGGTCGAGCTCGCTGCTGGAGGCGGCGTCGGCCGGCGTGCCGATGCTGACGTGGCCGCTGGTGTTCGACCAGTTCATCGAGGAGAGGCTGGTGACGGACGCGCTCAGGATCGGTGAGCGTGTCTGGAGCGGGGCGCGGAGCACGAGGTACGAGGAGAGGGAGGTCGTGCCGGCGGAGGCCGTGGCGCGGGCGCTGGCGAGGTTCTTGGAGCCCGGCGGTGCCGGGGAGGCGGCGAGGGGCAGGGCGCGGGAGCTCGCCGCAAAGGCCCACGCCGCCGTGGTGGACGGCGGCTCGTCGTCCCGTGATCTGCATCGCCTTATCGATGACCTTATTGAGGCCAGAGCGGCGGCTGGCCTGACGACCTCGCCGTCGTTCGTTGGTCCCGTACAAACGAGCAACAATCCTAACGGCGAGTAGAGGTGGAATTTCTCAATTTCAGGAGATGTCTCTGGCGAGCAGTGTCTTGGTGTCGTCGAGGAGCGGAAACAGAGACCCTGGACACCTGCTCGAGCCGTCGAGCGGATCAATTTGATTGATCCGATTCACAAGAAGCCGAGAAGACTGTCACCAATGATACCTCTGTCGGTCCATGAAAAAGTGAATCTGTGAGTTCTAGACAACATCTTTACCTCTTTCTTTTCCGATCAACTGATCTGATTAGTATACTCCTAATTATACTATCACATATATTTCTTTACAGAACACAGCAACGGGAGGAGACTAGGGAATCGGCCATTCCAATCACCTATTCATGAATCAGCCAATCAGAACCGTGGTGCCGATTGAGGTTTTGCCCTACCTCACTGAATTGTGTCATTGTGTTTTCTTTATTTTACAGGTGTTCGGCCTGGTCATATCATCAAAAAATATCCATTTCGTAGTGAGAAAAGAATAAGAGGAAATGAATAGATTTGTTTATTTATAGAGTAATGAGAGGAAAAATATCCATTTGTTTCTTTTTGGGAAATTGACTGTGCCTGTACCATTGCCTCTATCAATCTTTTGTGCTGAAGATCCTAATGGTGGTATGAATTTATTTCTTTTGGCTAAACATTGTATGCCAGTAATACATGGTGTAGTTCAAGTTAGTTTAAATAATTCATGTTACAGTATGAAATACCATTGCACAAGAAGAAGGTTTCATGTTGATTTGATGCTTAAAGTGTGCCATACTGTTTCACCTAATGTTAGTGGAAGAATCACATATAAAGAATAGACGCGATCAAATAAATATGTTTTTTTTCTTTAGCGTTGAAAACCTATTTCTGTACTAAAGAGTACTTTGTGCAGCCAAATTAATTATTTATCCCTGAATAATGTAGTGTTATCTGCTGTCAGTGGCTTGAAAGTTGGGATACGAGATACCTCACAAGGTGATTGTTTTTTGGGTTAAATTTTTTTGTTTCTCACAGCGCAAAAGTTATATTTTTTTTAAAAAAAATGCTTAATGCCCTCTTATTTTTGTCAAACATTCTTTGCAGATGTTGTGGTGATGATTTCAGTTGCACTTCTTGTAATACTGTTTAGTTTACAGAGGTATGCCACTAGCAAAGTGGGGTTTGCACTTGGTCCTTCTTTACTTGTATGGTTTTGTTGTCTTGGAGGAATTGGCATATACAATCTGAGTTTATATGGACCAACAGCTTTTAAAACATTTAATCCTCTCTACATCATTTATTATTTTGAGAGGAATCCTTTTCAGGCTTGGCTATCACTTGGTGGGTGTCTTTTATGTGCAACAGGTAATGATCATAGCTTGTTGATCTATAATCAGCTGAATGCCCAACTTTTTTTTTTGTCTTATTCACTTTGCTGGATATCTTTACTACTGTTTTTTTAATAAACTAAGATTCCCACTTGCAATGCTATTACATTAGTTATGTTCCCTTTTGTAATACTACTACATTAATTCAGAACTTTGTCTTAAATATATGAGTTAATACATTTATTTTTTTCATTCCAAATTTCCAAGAGACTCCTTCTAAGCTTATCCAATCTACATTGCAGGATCTGAGGCCATCTTTTCGAATCTTTGCTACTTACCCGTAAGATATGTTCAGGTATCATCTGCAAGCCTATGAGAGGCTCAAATTCATTTGCTCCTTCATACATGCCGCCACAGCTAATGTTTCTTGTGCTCCTTCCTATGTGCTTCGTATGTACTTAATAAGGTTTATTTTACTATGCCGCCACAGCTAATTCTCATTATTGTAAAATGCAGTCTGAAGCATGATGAGATGGGTACAGAAAGTCACCATCAACCCATAAGAAGAAAAGTACTACTCCGAGGAAAGGTGAATGCATTCTCACATTTTTTTCATAAAAACATCATAATCTTGACATGCTGAACTTGAGTTGCTCATGATGCACAGCACATATGAATGATATGATGAATGTCCTTATTGTTATTTTTTTTGCTTGCACGTATGCAATCCAGTTCCACTTGCAACTCCATTTACTGATGCAATGCTCCCTTTACGAGCCGATATAAAAGGTGCTAAGTTGATGGGAGAATGGTGCTTAGAACTATATAGTTCTGGTTCTGCAAAGTTCCAGGGATACGGCTTAGATTTTCAAAGTATTTTGCATTCTTCAGCATGATATTTTTTAGTGTGCTAATCATTGGGGGTCAAGCTTGGCCCAAAAAGAGCTATGTTCAGATTTTTATAATGTCAACACCGATACATTCTATATTTCTAATGGATAGAATTCTCATTTACTTTTATATATAGGTTGATGAAACTTCCAAAGCTGGTGTGTTCGGCACCAGAAACTTGATTTTTAAGGTATAGCTCTGAATTCCTTTCATGGGAGTTGGGTAACAGTAACACAAAGTGTTAACAATTTCTAATGAGACTATCTTTTGAAAAAAGAGATTAAATTCATCCATAATAGATCATACACGTGTGCTAAAACACTTGTTGCTCATCATGGTGGTTGCAAAATATTGAGCGCTAATAGATATGAAACGACTTGATCTGTGATAGGAGGGTGAAACCATAGAGATGTGGTGGCAGCAACCAACATAGAGTGAGAGACTCTACCTCCCCAACAAGACGACAAGGTGATGTCATGTTGTGTGTCATTCAATCCCATGCATACTTTGGAATATGTACACCGAAATATTAATATTTTAAATGATATATTGTATGCAGAATTGTTAGGATATGTGTTGACCTGAAGTGCTTTATGTGAATTATTACTGAAGTCTAATAAATTGATAAAACCTTCAATGTGGTCAATTATTATGGCATTCTTGGTAGCTTAGCTGTTTGGATTTGCGTTGTTTTGAATTTGAGCACAACTATAGAATGAACTGTAAATTTTTGTAGTACATCAAAAAAATCCTTTGCAGCCATCTTTATTGTATTTAGTTATATGCTACATTGTTTTATTGCTCTGTTTCCATAGGCTGGATTAGTCAGAGAGAAGCCATTGGAATATTGGATAGGATGCTTTACACACAGCTTGTCTAAACAGTTTTTTTTCCAATGTCATGAAATTCATTTTTTGTGCACTACAAAACCAAAAGGCCATATGCACTGGCCACTGGGACTTAGAGACTAGCGTGTACATTCACTTCTGATCCATGAAACAAATTAATTATGGATATGCCAGATTAGCAATGGGTTGGGTCCAAATTAATTATGCATTTTTGCTAAATTAGCAATGAATCAATGTTTAATGAATGCTTCCATACCTGCAATGGGTGTTACCAAATCAGTCCTGTTCCAGATGAAAGCATCATAACATCCCTACCCCTCTCATTCTGTTATGCCCTTTTATGGTCTTCCAGACTATATTTTCATGATAAGCTGATCACATACTATTATACTAAGCATTATGTTTGTATATTTTCTTACTGCTTGAGTTCCTGGTGATTTCATTTGCAGATCAATTTCATAGTGATTTCATTTGTAGAACAATTCCCCGCTGTTGATGGGGCACCAATCACAACCTGGCCGGTCTGGGAACCTCTTGGCGACCTCACAAACACATATCAAACTGGTGATATTTCTTATCTCTAATGTGACAGTGCACACACGTTTCAATGGTGTAACTCCTACTTGCCAGGTGATACAGCCCCTCATGGTGAGCCGCAAGAACAAGAGGATCATAACACAGGTAGAAAGGTGAGGGATCGAGAACGTTATTCAAATCTCTCCCTCTCTCTTTTCTTTAGCATTAGCCCCAGGCGGGGATCTCCGCCGTCATCCCGGGATGGTTCTTAGCCCCATGTGGCCTGGTGTCGTGGTGCTCCTCTGCTCTGCTGATTCTGTTTGGGTTCTATAATCATTGAACTATGGTTCTTACTCTATCTTTGTATCTTTTACGGAGACTTGAGTACCATCCACAAAATTCATGACATTGTATGTTTCATATACATGACAATAATTGATTGTCCCATAAATTAGCATGGCATTTTTTCATGATTGTTTGCACTAGAAATCTTGTGATGCCCGTAGCAACGCACGGGCACGTTCCTAATAATAATAAAAAAAGCTGAATTCCCACGCTTGACCAGACAGCCACAAGTGAGCAGGGTTTTCTTTACAGTTGGTAACCAAGGCGGTAACCGCGGTTACCATTTATACCGCCTTGGGACGGTAACGGTACCGGAAGTTGAAAACCGCTAGGGTTCAAAAATTTCAAATTTAAATTCAAAAAATGAAAAATTCTAGAAAAATCTCTAAAAAATACTTTATGATTTATAGAATCTAATGGTGTCAAAATTTTCAAATTTGAGTGCGTTTAGTATATTTTTCGACCTTTGGAAGTTAAATAGAAAAAGAAAAAGAAAAAGAAAAAAAGAGTTGGCGGCCCGTTAAAGCCCATGAGGCTCAAAAATGAAAAATTCTACAAAAATCCCTAAAAATACTTCATGATTTATAGAAGCTAATGGTGTCAATTTTTTTTAAATTTAAGTGCATCTAGTATTTATTTCGACCTTTAGATGTTGAATAGAAAAAGAAAAAACAAAAAAAAACCAGCGGTATAAATGCTAACTATTTATACTGCTCTGTTTACCATTCCTACCGAGCGGTATACCGAAAAAAACCGTTTGCACTACGCATTTTGTTTAGAAATTTGAATTCAAACGGTAAAAATCGGTAACTATTTATACCGCTACGGTATACTCTTACCGCGAGCCGGCGGTCGGTAAAAAAAAACCTGCAAGCGAGCCCCGCCCCACGATCGGCGCCCGCCACGTCAGCGTGCTTATCCATCCCGTCAAAACCATTTTCGATTTCATTATTATTACCACTTGTAGCGCGGGCGCGGCACACCGCGACGCATCGAACGGCAAGTTGGAACTTACCAATAGTGAAAAAAGAAAATTAAACGCGCACACCGGGCAAGGAAGGTATTGGTGCCCGTGAGTTTCTTCTTCCAGGCTTCTCCAGCCGCGTCTAGTCCCCAGCGCGAAGCATCCACGACGACGCTCCAATAGGATACAGCGCAGCACAGCTCACGTCAGAAATGGATAGAAGATAGATCGAATCGATCGATCGGTGGTGATCGGAGCGGTTGAAGCGCGCGCACCCGGGAATTCCCCGCGCGATTGGGTCGAATCGCGGATCGGATCGGCGTCGGAGGAGGAGGAGGAGGAGGGGTGTGGGGGTCGCAGCCTCGCATGCCGCGGCGACGCCGCTACCCATGTCCCGCATGAAGCACCTGCTACGCAAGCTCCACCTCGCGGGGGGCGCCCCCGCGGGCGCGGCGCCCGACCACCACCGCCCGCGGCACCGGCGCTCGGGGCACCCGACGGCGGCAACCGCGGCAGCGCCGCCCCCGCCTCCTCCACCGGTCCTCGTCGCGGCGGCGGCGGGTGCGCCCGAGCTGCCTCAGCCGGCGGCGACGGCAGCGGCGGTCGCCCCCGCAGCGGCGGCTGGGGAGACGAGGGGGCTCGAGGCGGAGGCGGCCACCACGCGGCTGGAGGAGGACTACCAGGTGCGGCTGGCGCTCGCGATCTCGGCCTCGGACCACGCGGGGCTCGTCGACGCCGACTCGGTCCAGATCCGCGCGGCCGAGCTCATCAGCCTCGGCGCCGCGGCGGGGGCCGGCGGACACGACCGGACCCCCGCGGAGGCCCTCTCCGCGCGCTACTGGAACCTCAGCGCAGTCAACTACGACGAGCAGCTCCCCGACGGGTTCTACGACGTGTGCGGCGCGCAGCTGCACCCCGGATTCCAGGCGAAATTCCCCTCCCTCGACTACCTCAGGGCGGTACCGCCAGGACGTGACGTCGCCTTCCTGGCCGTCTTGGTGGATCGGGAGCGTGACACCACCCTAAAACGCCTGGAGGATAGGGCTGCGGCGATCGCTGCGCAGGCTAGGGCACACCATGGTGCTGCCGCTTCGGCTGAACTCGCGCAGAAGATTGCGGGTCTGGTTGTTGATGCGATGGGCGGTCTTGTGGAGGATGCTGATGGGATCAACACGGAATGGAGCATCAAGAGCCACGAGCTCTCGCTCCAGCTCAACAGTGTGGTTATTCCTCTTGGGTCTCTTCGGGTTGGGCTGTCACGGCACCGATCACTGCTATTTAAGGTTAGTAACTTAGTACCGGCTATCATCCTTATGTTTGATCTGATAATTATGGCATGAACACGAGTAGTTCCCAGTCTAGGGGTCAGTGTTCCATTATGGAGTTCACCTATCAGCTATCGGACATCATTCCTGTTCATTCACTCCTTACAATCTTTCAATTTGAAATGCTAGATTACCCATTAAAGGTTAATGAATGAATAATGAACTTTCAATTGTGATTTAAGGAACACCCATTGGTTTCTGAGAACCTATATAATTGTCCCTTTGTTGAATTTTTTTTTAATATTGTCATTAGATTTTTGACAACTTACACTTCAATGTAATCTTTTCACCTGGATTGCAAAACCCCTGGTCCCTGGAAATTGAAACTTCAGTTTCAAGAATTTGAGTAGTGGGATAAAAAAGTCTTTTCAACTCCAAGGGTACATCATTGGTTTGGTAACTGCAAGAGTTTAGTTCAGCCACAAACAAATGTCTAGATTGTTTGAGGTGAGTTGATCAGTTAATGGTGGTTACTTACTGCTCTTCAGTGAGCAGTGGTGTAGTGAGATGATGAAGTGACAGTGGCTGTGCTAAATCATCAGCATTGGCGTTTGGGACTTAACATGAGTGCAAGAAAATGTAGAATGGATTAGAGAACAGTCAATTGTTCTTGTATGTGTTTCTTTTGTCATTCTGTGGCTGTGCCCATGACTTTCATTCAGGACTTACATTACTTGTAGAAGGTTTTGAATCATTATGTTTGGTGTGTTAGCTTTGTTCTATGGTTAATGGTGTAGCATTAATGGTGCCAGTTAAAATGATTTATCTAATTGCTATATTGTAGTGAACTAGTATTCAGCCTATTTTGTCAATGTGCATCAGTTTTATTGTGTATTTGTGGCACGATACATAATCAAAAAAATTCTCTAAAGATCCCTGTATTGCTTAGAAGTAGGGTTTGCGGTAGGATTATGTAGACAGACACCAGCTAACCAATTGTTTTATTTCAGATACTTGCTGATCGAGTCAATCTGCCATGTAAGCTTGTGAAAGGGATATGTTACACCGGAACAGATGAAGGAGCTGTTAATTTGGTCAAAGTTGATTTTGACAGGTATTATGCGACTTTATCACCATTTAAATAATTGATCTTAAATATTTTAAGATGGACTAGAACTATCGATCTTATGTGCTGTAACTGTTGCAGCACTGAATATATCATTGATCTGATGGGAGCTCCAGGCACCTTAATCCCTTCAGACATTTCTGGCAGTCAGTTTCAGGATTCCAACAATAGCCAACTGCGCGGTGATGCTATTGAAGAAAGTGTTGCAGAATTATGCCTAGCTCTTGAGCAGATAAATGGTGGATGTGAAAACAGAAATGACATTGGAGGAAGCTCATCTGATCACAGTTCAATTTTAGCACTTACTTCAAATCTGGCAGATTTATCTCAGGAAGAACTTAAACAAAATGTTATCTCTGATAAAGATCTTGAAGGGAATATTGAAGTCAATGATGTTTCCAAGTATGTTGTGCCTGATGAAGTGAACCCTCAGTTTGCACAAAATTTGCATGACTTACTTTTGGAGAGTGGTGCATTGCTACCTGCTGATTTGTTACCTGATCAAGATAGTCATAGCATTCATGATAAAGTAAGTGCAGGATGGCTGCTAGTTGCTCAAACACAGCAAAATTTGCCAAATGGTTTTGTAGCTAAAGATTCTTCACCACCTTATGAAAATGCACAGCACCCTGTGGAAAATGCAGAAGACATTATCAGAGATTTAGATTTGTGTGATCATACCACGAGTGCTATTTCCAATGAGGATCAGAGGGTTGCTGAAGATTCTTTGGGGGGCATGTCAGGAGGTAGAAACGGAAATTTGGAGAAATTGAGCTGGTCTAGTACAAAAACGATCAGCTCAATTATAGATGACGTTGCGGAATATGAAATACCATGGGAAGATCTTGATGTTGGAGAACGTATTGGTTTAGGTATGTGCCTGGTTCCTAACCTTTTTACCAGTAAGGCAGTAAATTACTAGTTATTATGAAGCTTGTCTAAGGTGAACTGCTTCACTGAACTTTGCAACAAAAATATATGTAACATATAGAATTTTGCTTGCAACCGATGCCATGAGAATTATATTTCTATTTAATTGCAAAACCAAGCTTTATAAATTATTACATTTTGATGTTTCCCAAATCTGATTAAACAAAATCAACTGTCTATTTTCCCTTCTTTCGTCGTTATTTTTAATCACAAATTGGGGGAACTGCTTCGTATGACTTCACCAGTATTTTGGCATGTACTTCTGGTATTGCTAGAGTACATTTTTTTTACTAAATTTGGAGTATCTTTGTCTGTACCACCACTTCAGGTGCACTTTTCATCTATACCATCAACTTATGTCAATGACATGTAGGACAAGACACCACATATCATTGACTAGCTTCGTGGTATAGATGAAAACATCCCCTCAAGTTTTAGTATGAATAAGAATACCCCTACATTTTTGGAGTTAATTGGTCTGTCCATTTTTGTGCACTATTTGCTTTTTGGCTATGGTTATTGGCCATAAACTGTAGCTTATATTGTTGCAGGTTCATATGGGGAAGTTTATCATGCAGATTGGTATGGCACGGTAAGTCAAATATTCTAATGGCAGATCCTTTCGTGACATTTTGCTAGGGATTTAACATATTGTGTAATTTAATACATCATAAAATAACATAACAAGAGCCTGCAATCTTTCAATGGTATGGATCTAATTTTTCCAAAAAAAAAAAAGATAACAGAACAAGAGATGATTTAGTTGCTCTGGTGTTTTCTTTAAAAAACAAAGTTGCTCTGGTGCTGATAAGTGATGTTTTCGTGTATAGCTGTTTGCTCTACACACATTCGTTCTAGTTCATTTATTGAATTAATGCATGTGCCATCTATAGCAGATCATGGTTACGCAAAGTTAATAGTCTTTCATTGTGACTACATGACTTGGAACATGCTTGTCATTTATAGTAGTTTATCACAATTAACAAATCCATCAAATATAGGGAAACCATCCTGCTCTTCAGCCGATAGCTTGTAACCCTTTAGCTTTCATTTTCCTGTTTAGTTATTGCTCAGATTCTTTTGATGAATGGAAACTGAACCTTTGAGCAAGGTGCACAGAACTACCGACATAATTTTAGTAACCTAGTGATGGTTCAGTTAGTAGAGCCTCTGTTTGAGAGGATGCCTACTGGGGCTTGAACCTGGGGTTCTCATAGTTTACCTAACCTTCCTATGGGGTTCTCTACGCTCCACTTAAGATAAGCCAGGGGTTGCGCTTTTTCTTTTTTCTTTTTAGTTGTGAGGTATTTGTTGATGCATGATTTTGGAGAACTTGGACATTATAACTTTCGGGATTAATGTCCTTATCGCAACACCAAGTCAACCAGTAATGACATGCCTGACTTATGATTAGGCATTATGCAATGACACGACTATTGATCAGTTCATGTAGTTCTAAGGTCTGATAACCTGTTACCATCTTTATATTGCATGAATAAGCTTTGACCTTTAGCAGGCAAGCATTGTGCATCAGGGTTCTATTACTAATAGAGGCAAAGTGAAAGTTTGCCTACTCCGGTTTACATCTGTATAAGAAAAAACTGAAGTAGGAAGACAATGTGACTACGTTTCAACAATTGTGAATTTGTTCCATGTACATCAAGTTGTCAGCATGTACATGTGTCCATATGCCTTAACATGCACATAAACCTTCAGACTAAACATTTGAAAGGTCTTTTCTTATCTCTAAGAATATGTATTGCAGCTTACCAATTCTGTGGAGGCATGTGCAGTCATCCTTTGACTGCCGAATCTGTTCTTTGAGAGTTTCAGTTCTCCTGATGCCTTTTCCTTGTAAATTTCAGGAGGTTGCAGTGAAGAAATTTCTTGATCAGGATTTGTCAGGTGTTTCACTAGAGCAATTTAAATGTGAAGTAAGTTAAATTTTAAGACATGAATCTCTCTCATATTGAGTTAAACGGCTATTGATATCTTTTTCCTCAACTAAGCATGTCTTGTTGCCTTTCAGGTGAGAATCATGTCGAGATTAAGGCATCCCAATGTTGTTCTTTTCTTGGGATATGTGACACAACCGCCAAATCTCTCTATATTAACTGAGTACCTCCCAAGGTTTGTACAAGTTCCTCTATTTTAGTTAAAATGCTGAATGATAATTTCAATGCTTCTTACTTGATGAATACAAATGGAATTACAGAAAACAAACTTGTTTTTGCCAGGGGAAGCCTATATCGCCTGTTGCATCGACCAAATAGTCAAATCGATGAAGTACGCAGGCTAAAAATGGCACTAGATGTGGTAAGCATGGGCAAATTGTTTTGGTTTCATACATATGTGGTGGTTTGTTCTGTGCAGCTGTTGATGTTGTATTATTTCAGGCAAAAGGGATGAACTACCTGCATTCTAGCCATCCTACCATTGTCCACCGTGACCTGAAATCCCCAAATCTTTTAGTGGATAAAAATTGGGTTGTTAAGGTGACTCTTTCCTCTATAACATCTGTTTCAGTGCACACCTATTTTCTTGTTAGTGTGCTCCTGTACTTCATCTGGGAGAGGCCTAATGGTTCTACTATGCTCTCGTGCCAAGACATTATATCGTGGTGATAGAATGTTTGCTTTAAAGAGTGCAGTTTGCTTGTTTTATATTCTGTGCATGGAACTACTAGATTCCTTCCTTGCTGCACTTTTTAATAGGCCTCTTGCTAATAATCAGTGTCAGCTTGTGTGGTGCACAGTATATGCAATCTTAATGAGGCACTGACCCCCCCTGAACCAATGAATTATGGTTAGCATTGCCTCCAATAGTATTGTACAGCTTAGAAAAAGAACTGTAGTGTCCATAATTGCTTTTTATTTACCTTATTATTCTTTAGTTACAGTTTACAGGTTCTATACCTTCCCCAGACAATGTAAAGTTGTTACTTTGGAGAAATCAATGTTATGACACATTTGTTTTACACTTGGATCACCAAAATCATTGTTGTTGATCTCAAGACAATATGCATATGTCCTTTGCAGGTGTCTGATTTTGGCATGTCAAGGTTGAAACATCATACTTTCCTTTCCTCTAAGTCAACTGCTGGAACAGTAATACCCCTCATCCTTTTTCTTTGTTCATACTGACTGTTTTACTATTTGAGAATATACCCACACAAACACCACCACCACCACTCTCAGCACGATTGAAGACTTCTTAATTAGTATCCTCTTGCTCAATGCCAATTTGCCAACTGAAATATGACAAGCGTGCTGTATGAAATACATCATTCTTTTGTAGACCATTAGTGTACTCATTTTGGAATAGGCTAGGAAAGGAAAATATGGTGCTGACAAATGACCGTCTTAGTTCTTTCCATATAGCAAATATGTAGTTCGGAATGAAATTACTTTCTGAGTGCATAGGGACAGAAACCTGCACAAGTGAAATACTCTTAGGATGCTGCATCATGCATTATTTAGTCCTCAGCATAACCATTTCATCATTGTGTCCTCCTTTGTTCAAAACTTCATATCACAGCTTTGGTTCAATGGATGCATATGTGGATGTCGGTTCTGTGATTTTGTTATTGCTGGCCTATGATCCACAAGAATATTGCCTTCCTATATTTTTCTTTGTCAGCGTGTATTTTGTGTAAATAAACTGTCATCATCACATCTTTATGACTGTATTTCCTGTTGGCCTGCAGCCAGAGTGGATGGCACCTGAGGTACTACGTAATGAGCCATCAAATGAGAAGTGAGTAGTGATTTCCATGGACATGTTGCTCTTTTCTGTTGCCCCTGTCATCTTTTTTGCACTGAACATTTCCTGCTGGCTTCAGGTGTGACGTCTACAGCTTTGGAGTAATCCTGTGGGAACTAGCAACCATGCGTGTACCATGGAGTGGGTTGAATCCAATGCAAGTTGTAGGAGCAGTTGGATTCCAGAACAGACGACTAGACATCCCTAAGGAAGTGGACCCGCAGGTGGCTAGCATAATATCTTCATGTTGGGATAAGTAAGGCTAAATTAATTTCCCCCAACCATCCTATTTATACAATAGTTTTCTTCCCTCCTGCTACTCACTCCACTGATGAGGAACCTTATGTTTTGTGCAGCGACCCAAGCAAAAGGCCATCGTTTTCCCAGCTCTTGTCACCTCTAAAGCAACTACAGCGTTTAGTTGTTACAGGAAGCTGCTGACATACCTTTCCTGAGAAAATCTCAGGACACAGATATTCAAGTATTTAAGCTCTACCACAGGGCTAAAATTTTCATGTTGAAGCTTGTGGAGATATTCAGAATCTCTGCAGTATAGATGTGTATGGGCGAAGGTTCTACACATCACCTTGTGAAAATGTGAGTCTCTGAAGCTGCGCAAAGGTGCTGCTGGAGAAAGCGTAGTGTAGTCTCAAAGTGAAGAAAAATGGTGCGACACGAAGTGCTCTGTGCCATGGTAAATAATTGTTCAGTTCTGGATTTTGAACGGGTGATACTGAGAATCAGAATTCACCATAAAGATAGGATCTTGCAGTTTTTTCACCACGTCTTACAAAAGATGGAAAAAGATGTCAAAATTTCAAGGTGTCTGCAAAAAGTTGCAGCCCAATGTTGACCACATGCAAATGTATATCTTGTATACAGATGATACCTTGCTTCTTTGTGAATGTGCATTTTAATACTTTTGGTCATCTGTTTCAAGGGGAAAAAGAAGGCTTCTTTACTTAAGTTTTTCGCGGCTACCAATGTTGCATGTTCTTCTTTGTGACTAACCAACCACTTTTACAAAAGGATACAATTCAATCGAAGGGCGACAGTAAGGTCGGTGCAAGTGTAGCATAATAAAATTTTTGACAGTAACTACATTTACCATATTTGTTTCAAAATATACTACACTTCATTGCGATGCACTATCTTATATTTGATATTGCCCAATTCGTCAAGTTTCGAACAACTAGCACGTATTCCGCATCAGATAGATTTTGCATGTTAGAAACAATGGTGTGTAGAACTTGGATTCAGGTTGAAATTAAAATTAAATTCACAACCCCTTGATACTCGCAGTCGCAGAGACAGCCTGCGGCACACAATTATTCATGTATATGCAGATCAACCAGTTACATCATGGCAAACGCAGACGATGCAGGCATACGAGGCATATGTAAATCTAAGTTTACCAGAAGAGTATATGATGCACATGAATGCATTGCAATGTTGCACTTGCACATAATGCAGACGATGCAGGCAAACCTCCCATTATCATGGCCAAACTCTTTTAACATGGCACACAAAATAACCAGCATCAAAACTAGCATTCATTAGTTCGTTAAGTATTGACTAGTTTAGAACTGGACCCAAAACCTAGACACAACTGTTTCCTCAGTTCCATTCCAAAGAAATGGGCTCACTTGAAGCATTTCGCATCCAGCAAGGCCTCTCCTTCAAAGGGCTCCTGGTCCTCAATCATGGCATTGACACACTCCTTCTGGGCCTCGTCAGAGAGGTCAACCTTGGTCCACTCATAAAGCTCCATGTCGTAGACCTCATCCATGACGAACTTGGGGATCTCTGAGCCACGGAAGAGCCAGAGCCCCTTGACCTTAAAAGGTGGCTCAGAGCCGACCACAAGCATCTTGCCAAAGGCGTATTTTCGGCACAGGTCCATCCGCTGCAGGAACCCACCAACCTTGTTCATGGTCACAAAAGACACGGTGTTCTCATCATTGTACTTGTAGTCACAGAACCACAGGGAGTAGCCCTCTGGGTCATACATATCCCAGAAACCTGAAAAATATATGGGAGATGTGTTCAGTTGATCTGTATGTCGCACTTGAAGTGACCAAATACAAATAGAGTATCAAGATCTGGAAACTGTGCAAACCATTAAAAATCATACAAAATTTTGATTGCTATAATTTCAACTAAAGGCTGCACACTACTCAAAAGTCTACTGTAAAATCTTGTGTAGCCAAAGTGTATTCAGTCAACATCAATCAATGCAGTAACATTTAAACATGAATTTGGAAGGAAAATGTACCTTTAATAGCAACCTCACGGAAGTTGGTTTTCGTGTTGGAGTACAGCCTCTTCCAATCATCAAGGATCATCGTGCTTGGAGGAAGCAAATCAAGAGGATTCTTCGGCTTAGGTTTTGGTGCCTCTTCCTCTGCTGGTTTCTCATCTGCCTTAGGCTTCGGGGCCTCTTTGGGGGCCTCTTTTTTGGTTTCCTTAGGCTTCTGCTCCTTTGCTGGTGCTGCCTTCTTTTGAACAGGTGGCACAGCTTCTGCTTGCTTCACATCACCTATGACTTTCTTGAAGTTTGGCTGGTTAACCATGGTCCAGAAGTACCGCTCAACATGAGGGAACTCTGAGGTGAAACTCTTGGTCATGATCCGAATAAAGCCCAAGTAGAGGTTGCATGTCAGCACGATATCTGCAAGAGTCACTGAATGCTCAACAAGGAATGTGTTTGATGCAAGGTGGGTGTTTAGGGAACCCAATGCTCTTTTCAAAGCCGCGATGGCTGTTTCCTCACTCTGTTGGGCAAATGGAAATATAAGACTACAATCAAGCTTTTGAGAAACACAAATAATGTTAGCCACATGGACATACATACCACAGCAGCATAGGGATAAAACCCCATACGTGGGTACAACCACTTCCCAATGTTAGCATCAACCTCTGTTGCAGCAAAGTCCATCAATTGTTCAATGTGGGCCTGAAACAAGCAAAAAGAATCTAAGCACAGGTAAAAGAAAATAATAAAAATGATCAAATGGATGTAAAACATCACTCACATAATCAATCAGTGAAGATCCGTAAAGTGGGTTGTCAGCCTTCAAGCGAGTAACTTCACGAAGATGACAATATTCAGTGTTAAATCAAATAACTGCAAAGAAAATATTTAACATCAATCATTGCTACATTTGGCTTACCATATCGTGCAATTGCATTGCTCTCAAAAACAGCACCATCAGGAGTCTCGAGGACAGGAACCTGCAATGAAATGCTGAAATTACATTCTGGACCATTCTATCAGCCTTGAGGGTTCTTAAGTACAAAACATTAATTCGTACCTTCCCGATAGGGTTCATCTTGAGAAACTCAGGAGTTTTGTTGGACACACCCATTTGAAAGTCCTTCACAAACTCAACCTTGATGCCACTGTATTCTGCGGCAATAAGTGCCTTGAATGCATTTTTGTTAGCACTGCCAGCATGCAGTACCTACACAACACAAAAGGTAGGTTATAGATTGGTACAGTATATACCAACAAAAACATACTAACATCTGCCATGAGAACAAATGGGAAGAAGAAATTAAAACAACCAATACAAGTAGAAACAAACTAGACAATCATACAAATTAAATGGTAGCTGATTCAAACATATATGAACTGGCTCAGTAATCCACTCTTTTTATTTTGAGAATCTCAGTAATCCATACTCTATCACAAGTTAACAACTAAAGTCTGACAATTGGTGTAAACTGATTTCAATGTGGAATTATAAGTGCTCAACTATATATATGGTTATCAATCCCAAACAAGTTGGTGCAAATAATATCCAAGATATGATTACTCAGCTCAGCTTAAAGCAAAATATGCCTGCTGTACAGAAGACTTTCTAATGACAATTGATAAATCAATACACCAAACCATGTTGAAATAAACCACTATGCAAACCTGCGGAAGATGTGTGGAATCCCCAACAAGTTGCGAATGGATCAACCACATGTCCACTTAATAGCTACATAGTACACGTTTTTTTTTTTGGGGAGCATAAGAGACTTCTCTATTACTTAGCCATTGGAGCCAATACAATCAAGGTACTTCTCCACCGGATTAAGGCGTGACACCTTGCGTGCACACTCATGTGCAGCACTATTACATGACCATTTACGTAGTACGTACACAAATTTAGTACAGCAAAGAACTACTGGGAGGTGTTTGCTACCTGACAAGTGACAGCTCCATTCTTATCATTCATCTAAATAATAACGTAATGAAAGATGGCCAAGTCCCTATGTGGTGTTTGCTACCTGACAAGTGACAGCTCCATTCTTATCATTCATCTAAATAATAACGTCATGAAAGATGGCCAAGTCCCTATGTCAATAAGCTCATGCTTGCTTAGTACAAGACAAGCCATTCTGCAGGCAATCACCCTTTTCCTAACTACAGCAAGGATGCAGATGAATTCAATCTCTACCATTCAAATGGGAGCACACCCCCATCCTCTGTGAGAAGGGAAGCATGAAAAGTAGGATAATTTGCGCCCAAACTTTTACCTAAACGCGAAACAGATAAAAGATACCCCTCGCTGTAGACTGCACAGCAGCAAGCCACAGAAGCCCATGAATGTAATCAATTACCAGAAAATAGCTTGCTTCTCCAAGGTAGCTAATTAAACGCATCTAGCACGTAAAATCTAAGAACAGTAAGGTAACCAAGTAGTGCACAAAAAAGGCTCAAATGTAGAAACACTTACAAGCGCCATCTCCACCGGCCGCTAGCTTCGCTCGATCTCAGATCTGCACAACACCAGATCTGCACAACACCAAGAAAACCAATAATAAAAAAAATCAGCGGCATAAAAAAAAGCAAGTAACGCAAGAACACATAGCAAATCGTGGGTCTTACCGCTGGGTAGGCGCGAGATCGGGCAAGCGGCACAGCAGCGGAGAGCGGAGGCCCAGAGGCGGAGTAGCAGCGCGCAGCCCTTGGGAGTTGGGATCTCTCGCGCCTAGGGTTGCACGCGCGCGATCGCAGCCGTTGGATGTCGAAGCCGAGAGATTTTATTGGACGGCTCACATTAATCCGAGATGCGGCGGCGTCGAGCAAGGCCCATCGGCGCTTTCGTAGCCCAACTGCTGTGAGTGAGTATTCTTATGGGCTGGTATTGGTAATGGGCCTAAAATCAGTCGGCCGTTATTAAAAATCAGTCGGCCGGCGGCGTTTCCCCGCCGCGCCGGGCTCTTCGCTGCGCCGCGCGCCCGCCGGTGGCAGGCAGAGAGCTAGAGGCGGAGGCGCATGGCTAGGCTAGCTACGTGGAAGCCGTCAAGCCGGCGGACGGTGGCGCTACCTCGCGCTCGCGCACTTCCGCGTAACCTGCCGTGGGCGGTTTGACTGATGGAGACAAGCGGGGAACTCGTGTGCCTTTCGCCACGTGTTCGACGAAATGCGCCCAGGGGGCCAGCAGGAAGCTTTGATTGAGGCTTCGTGAGTTCTAGTGTGGGTACGAGTAGGATCCCGATGATGATCGTCTCAGCGGTTATCTTTGCTACGCGCTTAATTCTGGTTTGGCATCATCTGAGATTGTAGAGCATGAATAATTGAATATTGTAGTGCTGCACATTTGTACACACTATAAAGTTGTATATATTGTTTTTTTTTATGAAATCTTAAGTACCTTTTAAAGCTGTGTCTTGTTCTTGTTTGAAGATTTAGCAGAGGGTGTCCTGACAGCAACGGTTCAGAGCTGAAGAGTGAAGAGAAGGCAACTTCTGTGTGATCACAACTAGCTACTGCAAATCTGGGAGTGGTGAGTTATGTCTCCTGTTTACCAACAAAGCCATTGGTGTCTTATCAACCTTATCTCCATCATCTTGAACTAGTGGTATGACGATTTCTTTGTTTTTTTCTTTCCCGATGATGTTTATTATTGCTGGATTCCTAAGGGAGCTTATTTGAGTTAGGATAGGTGGCCAGTTTGATACTTCTGGACAGAGATATGTCTGTTCTTCTCTCTTTGATTGAAAGAGGTACTCTATAGCTTGGACTTGGTGTAACTAATTCTCCCTGAAAACACAACAACATGTCATATTGGACCTGGAGGCAACTCTAATTTTGTACTCAAACTGGAGCATTGATCATATTGTAATATATCTGCAGAACATAAATAAACAATATTATGAAGCACATTTAGATAAATCTGTGCAGATCATTTTTCACATGTTCAATCAACCAATCTCAATGTGCAAAAGACGTCACTAGCTGATTTTTTTTTAAAAGGTTGACTTCATGCATTCCAGATACCATTATTTATGGCTGCAGGGGGTAAGTTTGTAATCATTAGCTTACCAATCTGATACCATTGCTTAAAGCACATTCAAACCTCTATAAATTCCATTGTTTGCTTAGTGTGCTCGAAAGATAGAATTTTCTTTCTTTAGGCCAGATTCATTTTATATGTACTCTCTACTGAGTGAGGTATGCAGCTATAGTAAGCCTAAATATCTTGTAACTAATGCCCTCATGCTTTTGTGGTGTTCTTGTGCTAGCAAACAAGAAGCTAGGAGTTGAATTTGAATAATTGCATTTGCTTGTAAGCTGGTACCATCCTATAGGAACTGTTCCGTTTTGGTATTTTTACCATTTGTATTTTTGTTAAAAGAGGATCTGGACCCTACCACCTTGCCCTTGGGGAGAGACAGACTGATTTCAACACAGTAACAGAGTTAGGCATTCTGTGTTTATCTAGTGCGGTAATGTAGCTTTGAACTAATCATTACTCCGGCCTAAGAAATGTAGCTCATCTATATTTTGATTATAAATTGCAGAAAATAAATATCACCACTTATCGCAGACATGTAGCTTATTTCATATTTGTTGTTCCTGAATTTTTTAAATTCACAGATTCGAATTTTGAAGATTTAATAGTAATCATTTATATACAGAGCCATGGCAACTGTAACTTGAAAAAGTTACAGGGAAGTACATATTGTTCTAAACTTTCCACTCCCACACCCATATTAAAATCATGTATGTCATTTTGTGCATCAAGTACCGAGAGAGGTATGTTTGTTTCCCTTTCCCATACTATTATTAGTTTATAACTTCACCTGATCTGTCATTCATGCCTAACAAATCTTGAAATCTTGTGGTATGGCATTTAGCCCCCAAATAAGTGGCTGTGGCTCAACCCTTCATCCTACCCCTAGGTTGCCTTATCCACTGGCTCACAGTTAGTGTATTCGTGGGTGTGTGCTACTTGCAGCCACTTATTGCATGTTTTGGTGATCATATCCTCATCTAATGATATTATCTGAGTAAAACCTAAGTAGGACCATGTCTCTGAAAATAGAATCTTCTATTATATATTTTTTGGGGTTGTGTTATGCATTCTAACCTCTCTTTTTAATAAAATTATTCATGCCAGTGTTCTCTAGGACTTTTCTGTTTTGATTGTAAGTTTTGACATTGTGTCTTGATCATCTTTTTAACTCCATTTTTCAGAACAGAAAAACGCAGAGGTTCTTTTCTCAAAGATCTTGTCCTATATTTTTACTAGTAAATTAGAGAATGATGTGAGAGTGGAAAAAGACTGATAATTTAGATCTTCCTATGATTTTCATCTAATTGAGTGCGATTGACAAGATCATTTAATTACATACTGACTATACAAAAAATTTCTGCTTTAGTTAGAAGCAATTGGCATGAAGCATGATTATCCTACAGCTGATTTTAAGTCTCAACAATACTATTTACCTTTTTGGATTTTGCATTTCTCCTTTTCACCTTTAAGTTCAAATAAGACTTTGAGGTCATAGAATGAGAGCACAGGTGATTATTTGGGGTGTTGTCTTGCAACCTTCTCTTATCTCTCGGCTCTCGGGTGGGATAAGTGGGTTGCCTTGTATGGGGTCCCCCCCCCCCTCCCCCATCTCTGTTTAACACAAAGCCCCACAACTCTCCTGCATGTTCGGGAAAAAAGATCACAGAGGTATTATATGTTGCTTGTTGTTTTAATCTTTAGAACAACTTGATCTACCATGTTAGGCAACAGTATATCCTCTGGTTTTATTGTTGAAAATTGTGGACTGTGATAACAGCCCTTCAAAACTAAATGCTTACTGTTTGACATTAGAGCATGGTTATGTTATTTGCTTTTTCTGTGCTGTCCTATTATATTTGTACTGTAGTGTTTTAGTCTTCAACTGGCAAGTGTAGTGGGCATGATTGTATTATACATGTATAGACACACACGCGCGAGGGTCCATGTAGGCATGGAGCACAGTGTCTTTTTGCACAAAGCCATGAGCCCATTGGATTTGCAGAGCCTTCAGAAAGCTACATTTTTGTTGGGCACAAGTCTATCATTTAGCTGGCCACCTTACATCTTGTGACAGTGAGTGAATTACTCTCACACTCTCTCTCCAGGAGTGATTCAAAAACTATGTACGTATGCACCTTAACCATCATACAACCAGAATCTGGCGTTCTGTTGGAGCGAACATTATCCATCTGTTCTAATGGTAGTTTGGGGCGGTCTGAAATATTTCATCCATGATCCATGTACTTATGTGTGAATATCTAGCATGGCCTATCTCAAGTGACATATTAGAAAAAAGCTGTTATTTGGCTTACATATTATATCTAGCTCTGATTCTGTGGCATAATTTTCTTCCACATTGCGAGTAAGACAAAAATAATATATGGCGTCCTGTGAGATTTCACATATAAATAGTCATTTTCTAGCAGATTTATCCTGTACCAGTCAATTCCACTAAGTCAAGAGGATCTAGCTTGTATGTCTTGTACAATAACATGTGAAACTACTGCAGTAATCGTATTGCCTATACATGTTTAAAACTTTAGACTTTATTCTGAAGTTGCAGTCCGTTTCATAGAATAAGCGAATATTTAGTAAGATAATATTTTTCATTACGATCATTGTCATCGACTACTGCCCAAGTTCTACAAGTGAATTGCTAATGCGTGTCCATGTTGCTCATCAATTAATAAAGAAACAAGGACTGTACTAATTACTGCACTGAAGCATCATTTTGCTCACATTTTGATCTAACATCATGCTAATAGTCCATTAAAATGCTTGTTTGTAGATAATATACTGCATTACCAATCTAACCAAATTACTGAACTAATCCATATCGAATAGCTGCATGCACTCCTCTTGCAGTAATCTCTGGCGCTGGATCCAATGTCCCAAAGACAACCTCTGCATTCTGTCTGAGATTCTGATTATTCAGAACTCTGGAACTATGCCTGATAAATCTTGTGCAGAGCAAGGTGGGAAGGTGAGTGGAGAGATGTGCTCATGATTAAGTTGAAAGTTGAAACATGCTCCTACCCGAATCGAACTGTGTGCCGCCCAACTGAGGTTTGGCACCCACCATGGATCCCTCTACACCTACTTCTTCCAAAGCTCACTGCAGGCATATAGTTCTCTGATACCAATGCGCCTGAAATTGAATTGCAGATCTCCACTCTACCTCTTGCTTGCTGATCTCTGATTGTCTCTGCATTGCATCGCAGGCCCGATCGGTCGATCGGGCAGCTTTGTCAACTTCTGTTGTACATATGTCATGTATCGCTGTGATGATCTATACAATTCATCTGACCACGAGAGCATGATGCACGTACATACAGAGGCAATCAGTGGGCACGGCCTTGCTGCCCGCAGCCTGCCTGCCCCTTTTGCTCAAATATGCGCCATTAGCTAGCCTGCTTGTCCCCGCTGTGGTTTGTCCCCAATGGGGATCACGAGAGTTGCCCAGATTTTGGCTGTGCACCCATGGAAGCGTGTGGGTTTGTCATGTGGGAAGAGACATCGCTTTCAGGGTTTAAGCAGTTTCTGCTTCTCTCAGCTGCCCAGTCATAGCAATAAGAGAGGGAGGGTCGGCTGGCCTGGATGGATCATGTGTGATTGTGAGACTAACAAGCTAGAGGCAGGTATGGCCATTTTCTTGCATGTTTAGGGGGATGCTGTGATGTCGTTATAGCTAATGAGGTTTGCCCTCTTTGAACGATGAAAGGGCAAGCTGCTGATAGAATGGTCAGAGGGATGTAGATCGGCTAGCAAATGTACTCTGTCCTGTTTCAAAGTCATGGAGAGGTTTTGGTACATATATGCATGCATGTATAGCTATAACTAGCATGATCCATAGAATTACGTAAATTAATTTTTATTTAATTTATCAATTGTTTGTAACCTAATTGTGAAGGCACTTGGTTGATGTTTTATGCAGGTGCAGAAGACACTTCTTGATCTTAATGAAATTTTCCTTTCAAATAATTGGAGCTCTGTCGTTCACTTAATGAAAAGGTGGGCACTCAAGTTATTTCTCCATAATAAACCCTGCCAACAATCACATCTCCTTGGTAGGTGTCCATCCTAAGGTACTCGGTCTAACCCGCTCTCTCCTAACAATGACAGGCCAATGGGCGAATACTCTTTTTAGCTGTAGACTACGGTAGAGACACAATCCAGTATTCCATTCTGTCTGCTGCTGTCGCTAGTGTTGGTTTTCGCTAGTCAACATAAGTAGCACATGAACACATGATTTCATAACCTAAATCACAATCTATATATCTACTAATGCGGATTGCGGAATTAGGCGAGATTAATCTTAGACCAGCAAGTTAGAAGAAGCCACCATGGATGACTCCTGGGTTGGTGAAGTAGTCGATGAATATGAATATGTCGCAGGCGTACGTGATGTAGAGAGCCGACTTAAGAACAATGATGTTCTTGATCGGCAACTTGAACTTTTCGTTGGGTGTTCTTGATCAGTGCGAAAGGACCTCTAGCCGAGTTGGTTAGAGGGGCTGAGTAGCATGATCCCACCAGTAGATTCAGATTCGATTCTTTTCGAGAGCAAATTTGCGGGGCTGATTTTTTTTTTCAAAAAACTCCCCAGTATAGTTGAGGTCGGAGGATTTTCTAGATCTGAATAAAATTACTTATTTTTAATGAAAATTTGTGAGATTCTTCACCCCACCAGATCTAGTTTGGATGTTTTTGATCGGCAACTTTGAACTTTTTTCGCCGAGTAACGCCTCACTTGTGGACGCCAACGGTGTTGATACTGGACATGGTAGTTAACAGAGAAGATCACGATTTCTAGTATTTCCAACAGCTAGATCCAAAAGCCATGCTTGCATGGGTCCCAAGCGCACGAAGTATCTCATTGCCTGCACATGTCTTTAATGCTGATTTGTCTCTACTTTGAAAGAAAAAAAAAGAGAAGGTGCGTGTGCGCGCGGGTGTGTGAGAGAGAGTGAAGGAGAGAGAAAGAGAGAGAGAGCCTTAGCCTGAGTGAGTGTGAGACCTATCCTGCTATCCATGATCCAGCTGCTGAAATCACTGGGATCCTACAGATTAAAGGCCTCCCTCTGGAGCACTCCAGCTTTTGTCCAACCGATCTGTCGTATATACTACAGTATGAGAACGTACGTGCATGTACCTGATTGAGAGGCTAGGTGAATATCGATAGACGATGACATGTGAGAGTTACGGAGTATTCTCTGTTTCAAAATTTGTCATTCTAGGATTTTTTAGATACATTTCCTTTATTGTGTATGTGAACATATTATCTATCTAGGTGCATAACAAAGAAATGTATCTAGAAAATCATAATGACAAGTATTTTGAAACGGAGGGAGTAGTTATCTAGCCTTAGATGTGACCATGTCATGGCACCGGTGACCTACTAGAGACGTACAATGATTAATTATAAACTAGGCTTCTTATATGGGAATGATATGTAATTCATAATAGCCTGTACACGGTACACCCAATAATTTAGACTAAGAAAAATACTTAAGCTCGAGCAACAGAAATAAGCTGCTCAAAAGCTCCAAAGCGTTCTAGCCTCCCTATGTGTTGAGCTAGACTACTTTGTTCTGGCCGTAAATTGGCTTTTCTAGCACGCCTGTGAGAATTTCACTCTAATTCCCCCTTCATTGTTTTCCTCTCAAGTGTTTAAGTATTTAAGATCTTGACAGTGAATTTTACCAAAGAAAAAAAAAAGCTTAGCATGTGTTTGATTTGAGTACAAGATGTGATGTCATCCTATTTTTGGATGGGTTGATCCTTCACGGGATGGAACGATACCAGTTCTTTGTTTAGGGGGTGTTAAAGTTACTAAAAAAACTTTTCACCCATCGCATTGGATGTTTGGACACATGTATGGAGTATTAAATGTAGACGTAAAATAATTAATTGCACAGATTGTTAGAACTTTGCGAGACAGATTTTTAAGTCTAATTAATTCATGATTTGACAATATTATGCTATAGTAAACATGTGCTAATGACAGATTAATTAGACTTAATAAATTATTCTCATGATTTTCAGTCAAGTTCTATACTTAATATTTTATTAGTATCCAAATACACCTTCCAACATCCCATGAAATATTCGATGGACATCCCAAAATTTTCACCTTATTAGGAACTAAACAACCCCTTAGCAGGAGAAATGGACAGAATCAGGATGGATAAGGTTTCACAGTCCGCAAAGGTAGACACCGATGCTGGTGCGGGTGGTGGAACTGTCCTGGCACGGATGACTATGATCTTGACGTTGCCTTGCTTCCTCTAACGCTGCTTTTATCTAGTTCACGCGAGCGCATGGGTGGCCGGGTCGAAGTCACGTCATGGGCGGAGAGCTCCGGCAGAGTGTGATCTGGTCGGCTGTCCGCGGAGCAATTATTTATCTACTTTATACACACAATTTAAATTCCTGCGTAGGTAACTGAGTTACACTAAAAAAAGCACTGAGATAGTATTGTTTAAATTTCCTTGTATGGTGTACATGCTTTGTCTAGTGAAAAATTTCCATTTGGTTTGTGGTAGGATTCATCGGCTCAAATTATCCAAAGCAACAGCATCCTCAATTCCATGTAAACCATTTGGCAAATTAATCATTGGCCAACATTTGCACTGGTGGGGCACACATATATGGTGCAGTGGAGTTGCATCAGATTTTATAGTTGCATTGTGGTCGATCTGGGAATGAATGTTTTGCACTCACAGTGCATAACGTGTTTGTCCCACTGTTTCCCTTGGTTTCTCATCCCCCCTGTGCCGGCGAGTGCCTGCCTGTGCGTGGCCACCTCTCTATATCTCACTCTAGGAAAAGGATCACACATGACATCTTTCTAAATCCCTAGGGGCTAGGGCCCTATCTAGAGAGAGACTGATAGCAGCTCGATCTTGTCTCCTCCTGCATCTCTTTATAAAAAGGACAGGCCCGTCTCCACACTGTCCATGATCACCCTGGGCCCTTGTGAATTGCCCCTCCAACTGCAGATCTCCTCTCCATCTCCCCTGCAGCTTATATGCATCTATCCCTGATCTCTTTCGTCTTCCTCCAGTCTCCCTAGCTAGATCTCTATCTCTCTCTCTCTTCTCACATGTCTACCATCTACATGAGCCAACTATCTACCCTCCCTCTAATGGAGGGAGAGCCGCAGGATCAAGGACTCTTTCCGGCCTTTCACGTCTCAAAGGACCCTCCTATCTTGTTCCCTTTCATGATCACCAACCCCATGGATCAGCTCCGGCAAGGGCAAAGCAGCAGCTATGGAGATCAGCACTTGAGGCAGCAAGTTTTGGCTGAATCTACTCAACAGGTTTGGGGATCACAACTTTATTATAGATGCATATATGTATATCCTTGCACACACATGCTGCTATTGTAATATAATCTTACAGCTACTTACCATGTTTAATTAATATTAGTCTTCCTTCTTTCTCGCTTGTAGTTCACAGATCGCATGATGCTGAGCGGATCAGACATCTTCCCTAGGCCACCGCTGTTCCGGCCGACTATTCCAAGCATCGATGGTGACATGATCCAGCGGTCCGCCGCTGCATATGATCCATACGATATCGAGAACAAGCAGCGTGCTGACGGCTGGGCAGTGGTGGCACCACCGGCTGCGGCGAAGATGAAGATCATGAGGAAGGCGACAAGTGAGTATCCCGAGGGTGGAACGGCAAGAAAGCCAAGGAGAAGAGCACAAGCACACCAAGATGAGGGCCAGCAGCAACAGCAGCAGGCTATGGGTGTCGTTAGAGTGTGCTCCGACTGCAACACCACCAAGACCCCCTTGTGGAGGAGTGGTCCTTGTGGCCCCAAGGTGAGAATTACCAATTGGGCAAAGCCCTCATCTGATCTGTGTGTGCTCTTCAGCTTCACACCGTACCACAAGTTATTGTTACACACACACTTGCAATCTGCTAGTACCACACACACGTACAGTACACAGCATATTCCTCATGTTTATGTGTGTGCTGTGCCTTTTGCATGCTGCAGTCTCTTTGCAACGCATGCGGCATAAGGCAAAGGAAGGCTCGGCGGGCGATGGCCGCAGCGGCTGCTGCTGCTAGCAACGGAGGCACTCCACAAGCTGCAAGCGTCGCCGCACAGGCAACAAAGGCGCCCAAGAAGGAGAAGAGGGCAGACGTCGACCGGTCGCTGCCGTTCAAGAAACGGTGCAAGATAATGGTAGCCGTCGATCACGCTGTCACGGCAGCCAAGCCGACGCCACCAGCAGTCGTCGCTGCGGCTCCGACCAAGGATCAGGATCACGTCTCCAGTGATGATGACAAGCAGGTTGCTGCTGCGGCGACAAGTCTGCATTGCAAGGCCGCCGCCAGTCCTCCTCCTCCGGCGGCGGCGGCGGCGTTGCACGCTTCCCCCGCCGACGAGGTCACGGACGCCGCCATGCTGCTCATGACCCTGTCCTGTGGGCTCGTCCGCAGCTAGGGTAGCTAGCTATAGCTTCTACTAGCAGCCGAGAGATCAATATCACTAGCTACTAGTCCTACTACTAGTAGCCACTGATGAGTACACTCGATCTGCGACCTGATTTGCAACTAAGTACCCTACCCCTATTACATTTCTTGTGTTTTTTCTTTGATTTGTGTTGAGGAAGAGGAAGAAGATCACTAGGAGAGAGATAGAGTGATGACATGCCCAAGGCAAATAAAATAATATAAGCAAAACCTCTCGCTAGCCAGTAATTAATTAGTACCAGGATTTGCTATAAGAGTGAGCTTTTTTATAATTATTTTACCTTTTCTCAGCTGTGGCTAATTATTCAGGCCACTATATGCTATGTAACTTTGTTCCTTTGTATTATTTATGTCTTGGATCTCATTGGATCTATAATAATACGTATAATTGATCAAGGAGAAATTAATAAACCTATATATATGATACTGTTGATTCCTTGTCGTTCATATGTGCATGTACTGCTACTTGCTCAGTTATATAGGATCCCAAGCTACGTCTTCTTGTCAGGTATCCCCCATACCCTGATCACTTTTTTGTGACAAACATTCCCTTTTATCACGCATGGCAGCACCATGTCTTGATGTTTGGAAACGATTGTCCGGTGCATAGTTTACTATACCACTACAGTGCTAGCTAGTAGTAACTTTAATTATATTCACACTACATTGTCCAATGACATAAAATGCAAAATAATCTCATGCATTATATAATTTGTATCATAAATCTCTGTAGTTTCATTTCTGTTGCATTGCACAATCTGTTAAGGATCCCGTTAAGGAGGTACTAGTAGAGAATACATAGGTGTGTGCCCTTTAATTTGGGCCTAGGAGCAAACATTTACATGCATACTCCCTCCGTCCCATAAAAGAGTGCAATTTTAGTTTTTTTAGGACAAATTAGTAGAAGAATGAAAAGACTCTAATACCCTCATTTGTTTGCCAAATACAGTATGTTTTGCCATACAAATCTGATCTGACCACTTAATTAGGAAGATAATTAGATCTATTTTCTAAGATTGCATTCTTTGTGGGATTTTTTTCAAAAGTTAGGATTGCACTTTTTTATGCGACGGAGGGAGTATGTGGATTCCAAAAGCGTTCTGTTATTTCTTTACTTTATTTTTCATTAAGTAACACTTCCTAATAATAAGATGGATTATATTACTAATCTTTATTTTTTAGCACCAAGAACTTCATCGTTCATTTACCAGCAACAATAAACAGTCAAGCTGAATACAAGGCAACAAAAATCTGTGTCTGGTTCTACACTTCTGCCGGATGCAGCCTTCACTGGACGACAGCACCTGTACGTCGCACTTAAGTGACCGGACAAGGTTTGCCTCCCTTTGAATATGAACGCTACTACGCTAGAATGCATGATCTTTTCTACTCATTTCCTCCAAAACGCTCCCACATGTTGCAGATTCTACGACAACCAAGCATCTGGTGTTAAAAGTGCGTCGTACAACTCCCTCGGTCCTTTAATATTTTTTAACTAATTAACTAACGTCATATAAAAAAGAACGGAAACAATATACACATAAAAAAGCTCAACAACGCCTTATATATATTTGCCTCCCCATAAGAGTAGTCTCAGTGCATTATTTCATCGCACTATTACCAAGACTGCCATGCCATCTTTTGAAGTTAATCAAACTCTCATTTTCAGTGCACATTTTCATTGCACAATTTCATAGACAACACGCAACATTTAATTCTTTGCATGAAGTTAATGATCATTTGTGTTATGTGATGAAACTATAACACTCTCAATATAAGATTCATTGGATTTCATATGACTCGGTAACTTTGTCATGTTAGTTTCATGGGGATGAAACTCTCATCACCTCTCTCTTCATAATTAGAGTGCCAAGTCATCAGAAATGTTTATGTGGCATAGGATTTAATGCCCATGATACCTTCCATGACACTCCACTGAGACGGGCCTAACAAGACACACAAATATTATATGTGCATTATTATATTATGCATGCGTTATTTCTATACTTATATTCTTCTTCATTATTCATGGTACTTTTATTATATATGCATGTTGTTTCATGTTGCAGATCTCACTAGAAAACAGGCAGTGTTAGTTGATTTCATGCTGGACCCCACGAGCTATAAGTTTTCTTGTGTACTGATAATTTTACTGCTTAATTAGATTTTGAATATAATTATATGTTTTGATGAGGAGTACAGATCCTTGGCATGGACTGGACGGATTATCATCTCTCGTGAACACTACTAGCTAAAATGCAAGCAGTAGAAGTTAGCCGGTCAGGACTCAGACGTATACAAATTAAAGATGTCCCAACGCAGGTGCAGCTGTACGTATCGACGGCAGAGACAAAGTGAGCCTAAGGAGCAAGGACTTGCCTGGCGTTTTCTGCAGCCATGCATGCATGCACTGCTTGTGCATCGGTAAGTTTTCTGATCTATCTACACTTGTTTAGTACTCTAAATGTTAAATGATCTGCTGATTGAGTTTGACTTGAGGGCCACACGTTCCTAAATTAATTAGAAGAAGAGCAAAGAAATATCTATAAATGCATATTAAAAACGAGAATAGAACAAAAATTTGGCATGGATGTTTGACCTAAAAAAACGTATCTTTAATCACAAATTCATATTGCAGTACATCAAGATATATACCCACTAACAAGCTTTACTTACTTCACAAGATAGACGCACTATCATATCACTTCTGCATATAGCCTATCAAAGGACTCATTTGGAACGTGAGAATTTTTTTTGCCATATCAGAGTCGAGGTTGTTCATATCATGTGAGATTCCAACAAAACCAAATTAAAAAGCTTAATTTGTTTCGCATTTAATCATTCCAAATTAATGGAGGAATCCTTTTAATTCGTTCGGCTGTAGACATTGATCGGAAAATGACAACACGGTTCCAACTAAAATTTTTTTGCAATCATTATTCCATTCATACTACAACTGATGCTCAATCATTTTCACACTTCAGAGTAGTGCAGTACTGTAGTGATGAACACAACATTTCAGAGAGAGATACAAAAGACCTGCGTCCATTCATGAACCAAGGAACAAATTCAAGGATATGGGGCGACGTGGTGCCGCGAAAAAGTGAGGTGCCAGATTGTCACTTTGGCTTCTCTGGAAGCTAAGCTGTTAGCTAGAGATCTAGAGTCCTTTTTATTTTTGATTTTGAATGAGAAGTTGGGAAAACAGCTCAGCAGTTGGATCAACGATGAACGGTCCAAACACACCGAACCCACCAATTAAAGAACCAATAAGAGGGCAGACTTTGTGCAATGGTTATCAGAACAGCTTACAACATCATGGTCTCGTTTGGAATTAACACATTTAATAGAGTTGTACTAATTTCTAAAAAAAAATTGGTCCGTAATTAAGCTCTGAACGGTGTGGTTAATTATTGGTAGTTCTCCTCGAGATTTGAAGCAATATATCCTTGAGCATATGTATATATGTTAAAGCTTGTGATATTCCTGAATTTTGGAAGTGTAGTAACCTTTATTTGCATGGTTGATCCATGTCTACGAGAGAAGTTGGGGTAGTGTACAGTTGGAAACTTGGAAGTACTGACCGGTGCTGTACAAGGTGTACGCTAGGACAGCGATCTCACTTGTACCAGCAATGGCAGCCAGACGTGGCAGCCTAGTGTATGCATAAACATGTGGATGTCTCTCACTCTGTACCATGTGTTACGTGTGTGTATGTGTGCATGCCAAAGGACGACACTTTGGTCTGAATCAGAACCAATGTATACTGTGCTTGTCCATTGGTGCTTTCGATCGGTAGGCAGGCAGCTAGCAACAGTACCAGTAGGTGCTAGCTGTAGCCGTAGTTTGTTGGCCTAGCTGTTCAAGAAGCGTTAGTTTCTGTTGAGTGTGACGTGGATTCTGTTGGTATCAGGTAATTGTTGTGGTTCCAATCCTGCCACATCATTCCGAATATTTTGCGGTCGCGCTTTGATATTCGTGTTTCAATTAGGCCTCGTTCGTTTACGTGAGATTCAAACCACTGGTTCACGGTTTCATTTTAAAATTTCTTTTTTTTTAAGACGTGCAAAGTATGTTTTCATTAAGAGAGAAAAAAAGGCTTCTAGTTAGACTACAGAGAGGCACGAAGTCGATCAAAGAGAAACAAAGAGAGGGGGGGAGGGCTAAATCACCCTTGCCGGGCGAACACCTAAAAGCCGAGCAAGCGTAAGAAAACCGGCACGCGCCCAAGACCTATCCTCGTCCAGAATTGCCGGCACCAGCGCCACCGGCATGAGAGTTTCCTTGTCGTGGACGCGCCTGTTGCGCTCCCTCCACAGCGACCATGCGACCAGCCACATAAAGGTGTCGAAGCCTTTTCTTCGAACCTTCGCGACCTATTTCCTAGCGGAGCACCACCAATCCGCGAACTTCACAGGACGGTCCGGGGCTAGGTCTTGGAGGAGAACATGCCTGAGCGCCGTGAACCAGGTCTCTTGGCTGAAGACACAATCCACAATCAGGTGATCTAGTGTTTCAGAGTCCTGTGCGCAGACATCCGAATCCCTGAGCCTGTGGCGGTGAAGCCGGTCCGAAGTCCAGCATCAGCCGTGCAAGACCAGCCAGGCGAAGAACTTGCATTTCCCCGGCATATGGACCTTCCAGATCTGCCGTGCTCCGAGGATCTCAACGCGATTAAGAAAGAGGGCAGAGTAAGCCGAAGCCGTAGAGTAAACCGCGCTAGGCGACCATTTTCATATAAATTTGTCAGGCTCCGACGTGAGCCTAACCTGCCGCACCAGATCCCAGACAGTAAGGTACTGCACAAGCACCTGCACGGTCCTAGCGTGTGTGATGTCCGCGACCCAGCGTAGTCCTGCCGCACCAACTTGCAGCCCCTCACAGATCGTGCGATATAGTCGCACCCGCGGCGAGACCGCTGCCCAGAGGTTGGGGGCCAGAGACTTGATCGAGCACCCGGAGATCCAGTTGTCCTCCCAGAATAGAGCGCGGGCACCATCCCCAACCTCCATAGAGATGGAGGCGTCAAAGAAGGTCTACGAGGTCCGGTCAACCGGGAAGCAGAAAGTCACCCAAGTCCGGTTCGGGTCCGTCCGCGCAAGACAAAGCCAACGCAAACGCAGAGCCGTACCAAAGGCGCGGAGGTCCGGCAGGCCAAGTCCCCTGCAGCGTGTAGGGCAGGTGACATTCACCCAAAAGACCAAACAGTGACCGCCCGAGGCTACCTCCGTGCCGCACCAAAGGAAGCCTTGGACGAGAGTTTCAACCACACGCAGTGCCCAGGGTGCAATAGCAATCGCCATCGAGATATGCACCGGGATGGCTGAGAGGGTGGATTTGGCGAGGACCAAACGACCATTGTGGCTCAGCAGTCTACCCTGCCAAGGAGGTAGACACCTGGCGACCTTATCGACCAGTGGCTGCAAGGCAGCCTTGGGTAGCCTCCTAATAGAAAGAGGTACCCCAAGGTAGGTGCATGGGAAATCCGTGATGGTGCAGGAGGGGATAGAACGGACCAAGGAGAGGTGGTCCTCCGAGCAGTTAATGGGGTAGACCTGGCTCTTCGAGAAATTGGCCGCCAAGCCAGAGGCGCTCTCGAAGAGCAACAACACCACCTTGACGACCCTCAGGTCCAACTCGATCGGAGAAAAGAAGGCAACCACGTCATCCGCATAAAGGGAGGCACGAAAACAGATGTTTCTACCGAGGTGTAGAAGGAGACCACGGGACTTCGCTTTGCGGAATAGGGCATGGAAGCATTCCATGACCAGCACAAAAAAGCATAGGAGAGAGAGGGTCTCCCTGGCGGAGGCCACGACCATGGCAGATCCACTGCCCCGGGACACCGTTTAGAAGAACTTTGGTGCTGGCAGTCGACAGAATGACGGAGATCCAGTTGGTCCATGTGCGTGGGCAGCCAACTGCAGAGAGGAGCTCAAGGAGAAAGACCCACCTGAACGAGTCGAAAGCTTTAGCTAGGTCAATCTTGAACATGATTCTAGGAAGCTTCCGACTAGAGAGCGTTCTATCCGTGCTAAGAACATAACAGAAGTTATCGTGAATGAGGCGACCTTTGATAAAAGCACTCTGGTTTGGTGAGATGAGAGAAGGAAGGTGGGGGGCGAAACGGTTGGCTACTGCTTTTGAGAAAAGTTTCCCAAAGCTATGTATGAGGCTGATGGGGCGATAATCCGAGAGAGCGACCAGGTCGGGCTTTTTGGGTATGAGCGTGAGGAGAGCATCATTCAGGTGGTGGAAGCTGCGGGAGTCCAGGTCAGAGAGTGCGTTGAACGCCAGCAGCACATCACCCCTGATGATCGACCAGCAGGATCTGTAGAAGCGACCAGTGAACCCATTCGGGCCGGGGGCCTTGTCCAAAGGAAGATCCTTGATAACCACCCAGACCTCGGCCTCAGAGAAGGGGAGGGCGAGGTCCTCCAGGTCCAGCCGCAGGAAGCTAAGCTCCTTGAAGTCGAGCGTGCAGGAACGCTCGTGGCTGATGCCAAGAACCCTGTCAAAGTAATCAAAGGCTGCAGCAGCCTTTTCATCCTCATGAAAGATAGAGCGACCACCGATCAAAAGGGAGGGGATGAAGTTCTTTCTTCCACGGTGGTTGGCGTGGAGGTGGAAAAGCTTAGTATTAGCGTCCCCCTCACGGAGCCACCTGAGGCTAGACTTCTACCGGCCTAGGGGGTTTCGGGCCCGGTTCGGCCTCCCCTTTGACCTACATGCTCCTCGGCTCATTTATACCCCTGCCTCCGACGGTCGCCACATCCATTCATCAGAACTCGACAAAACCTAGAAGTGAGCACCAGAGGGAGACGACGGCGGCGGAGACCTCAGAGTTGTCTAGGGGATGGCCTAGGCCAACCCTAGCTGCCATGGCCGCCCTGCGTGGTTGTGCCATGGCGGAGTTCTGGAGCTACGTGTTCATCATCTTAGGTATGATCTCGGTGGTGATGGTGTAGTACATACTTTCATGTGAGCAATGATAATCTTATCATCCGATCTATTAAGCGATTCCATGTCTCCGTCTTTACTTTCTACCTTTCATGAATATGTTTGATCCTTAGTCTAATTCTAGATTAGACTACATAGCATGCTTTATGTAATCATGGTGATTAGATCTAGTTTGTCGATCCTTCATGTTTGGTAAGACGCGTTCTTTTGGGCGTGCCCTTAGACTCCCCGTATCATTAAGGGTGCACCGTGATAGGGTGACTACCCCCGAAAGTGCGGATGTCTTTGGGAGGTGAGCCGGAGGTAGGAGTTTAAGGATGCTTTTAGATGAGATGCTTAGTTTGTTTCTCGTTAGCCGAAACTACAACTAGAAGGCGCTAGGCTTAGTTGTCTCCTTGGTGGCGCTTTACCTTGCCTATGTTCGTGTATGTGATCAACCTATACACTCCATACATATCTCTTCGGTTAATCCTTTGTATGCCATCAACGCTTAATGTTAGGTTAGTTTGGCTAGACAAGGTAGAGAACCTTAGCGGTTTGCTTCTGATCCTTGGATTGACAAACCTTGGGGATCCTCCTTGGTGAAAAAGGCACCAAGTCACCCGTACGCTTGCGGTGAACTTCAATACGGTTTTGAACCGTCAACAAGCCCTTTCTCTGGTGCTGTTGCCGGGGATCGGCAACTTGAACTCTAGGGTGATCTACCTTTCTTTTTGACTAACCCTAATTTTTATTATTGCATATACGCTTGTTTTCTTGTTTGTGTCCTTGAAAGTAGGTGAAAGCTAGACACAAGACGTTTGATGAGTTCTCTACATACACACACCCCAACAAGATGGTTGCAACATCAAGATTCGCTCTTTAGTGGTAGGTGCTAACTTTTGTTAGTGGCCCATCATCCGCTATCGAGCCCACACCCTACACAAGAGCACGTGAACAAGGTAAGTCAATGTGTCAATTAAAATTTTAAGACTAATATTTTGTGGAGATTTGTTTGATCAAGCAATAGGTATTGGATGCAATCGCGATGCCCCGAGATCACAAGATCAAGCTCTTCAACATCTTCGAAGTTTCTGTTCGCATCAAGTTTTGCACAGCCTCATGGGAAGAACAACATGATATCTTTGGATATTTAGAAGCCCCACGAAGTTACACTTCCAACAAGTCAAGAATCAAGTCGATCGGAGGTTCCTACAAGCGGATATGGCCGAATCACCGATGGTTGCACGTCCTGAAAATTTTCTGGACAACAAGCAACGCTGAAGTGAAACAGACATAACTCCCTCATATGGACTTCGATTAATATGAATGAGCACCCATTGGAAAGGTAATTTTATACATTTTTCAATAGAATTATATTTTGGTATATGTTCTGTTATGTATACAGGGGGGAATTCAAAGAAGAGGCAGCTGCAATATGATGAGAACAAGGTGGTGAAGGTGAGGACGACAACAATGAAGAGGAGCTTAGGGAATGCTTCCGCTAGACCACTCATGACGAAATTCAGAGGCTTGGAACAAAACAAAGACCCCTGGAGCATTGGCACATGAAGACACAAGTTGGCGACATCCGGCGCAAGAAGATGTTTGGAGCAAATCACGAAGGATTACACACAAAGGACGACATCCGATGGCGCGGATACTTTAGGTTCTCACACGATGGATCATGGAGCTACATGAAGGCATTTAAGACGTGTGTGAAGCCCCTCAAACAAGTTAAGAGGAGTGATCCTACACAAAGCAACCTTGACGACACGTGGCATGAAGGAAGGAATTGAGAAAAGTCTACGCGAGCCACCTCCGATCATCAAGGATTGTTCGCTTCCAACTCCGGAGGACCACACACGATGAAAAGCTTGAAGGCTAATGTACACATTAACCTCTCAAGATACTTTTGGTGATGATAATGTCTCTTCGATATTTTGATGTCCATCCAAAAGTATGTTTTGATTCTATGCCTTGCACCCTTGATAGGCTAGAACTTCTTGAGATTGATAAAGTGGCTATGTTTTGCTTTAACTTTGTTTACATGCCTAATGAACCTTTGCCTAATGAGAGTTTAGTGCTGAGCAAGAAACTTATGCTACTTTTAATCACAACTTTCTTTGTTTACCAAATTTAATTTGTGGTTATGGTTGCATATGTTTGTTTCACACTTTGCAAATCTTGGACTTGTTTTGTGCTTGGTCAAGCTCATGACCTTAAAAGAGCGTATGTCGGGAGAAAATCCGAGTTTCGCTAACCATGCAGGTCATTAAACCTTAATAAAGAGGAGAGGGTCCATTCCCTAAAGGAATTGCAAGCTCGTGCATCGCCTCTCCCGAATCTCGAGTACAGACGTTGCCGTTTTCATCAATTTTGAGCACCGGATCAGATATGTAGAAGAAGGAAAAAGTTGAAAATCAGAAGCTCCATCAAGTGCCAATTCCAATGCCTCCAAGATTGATGAATTTGAAGACCAGTAGAAGGAGATATGACAAAAACATTAGGCGCTGCACAGTCTGAAATCAGATTTGAACACATTGCAGCGTTGGAGTAAAACGAGCATAACTCACTCGTTCGGAGTCCGTTGGGGGTCAATAAACACTTGATGGAAAGACAATTTTATGCACCACACATCGGAGAAGTCGTTTGCTACATGGTCTGATCTGGACAGAGAGGAAAAATTGTGAAAGGAGAGACAACGACGAAGAGCAAAGGAGAAGGAGGGGATGATGATGCAAGAGACGACCGGGCAAGCCTCTCGTCAAGTAAAATGATCATGTCAAGCATGGAGAGTGGATCAAAACTGCATGAGCATCTTCAAATCTTACATGAAGGACCATGACTTCGCGACCACGAAAAGGTACGTAAGAAAGTCAAGCTCTATGACTTTAAATGAAGCGCTTTACGGGAGGCAACCCATTTTCTTTATATATATATATATAAATGATATGACCGTCTACATTGTGATCTTAAACTGAACCATCAAGTAACATTATACCATTGCTCTAACAAATGCCACAGCACCATGTTGTTTGATTTAATTGCTATTGAGAGAGCACTTTGTTCTTGATCTTGGAAAACTTGTAGACCCTTTTGTGTGCCTATTAGTGTTTAGAGTCCTTTTCTTTTGTGTCTTTTTAGAGAGAAATATGAAGTTGGCACCATCCTTTAACTCTAAGCTTGTGACTAGTTAATTTAGGCTAACTCTTGCATTTGTTTTAGACAACCACCATATCATGTCATTTTGTTCATCCATGTCGTATTGGATTGCATGTTTTGTTTTGATCTAACTTTTTGCCAACCAACCTAAGCCTACCCATAGCCTCCACCAAAAACCGTAGCTAACAAGGGTAGGGTTGACTTGTGGCCAAGTCCACCTCTATCCCTTGCTCTAACTAAAAACTTTAACTAGCCTTCCTATGAGAAAACCTTTCTCACCTTTAGCCTTCCCAAAACCATAGGTTTGTTTTCCATAAAAAGACTTTCAACACCACCTTAGATAGAATTTCTATGCTAGACTCCCTCTCTTCAAAATTTTTGTTTGAGCCAAAAATATAGGATACCCATAACCTACCCTTAAAACCTTGTTAGTTTGGTTGTTTGATCTTTTCAACCCTTGCTAACATTTGTTTGTGCTAACTCTTTGCATTCGTATTTTGCATCCACCTCGTTTTCATCATCTTTATGAGAGCTAGGTCTTTGTGAAACTTTGTGATGAATGGACCACCATCATTCAGTTTTATATACCTTGCTTTCATTTTGCATTGGTTGGTTTGAAAACTTTGCAATGCGCCCTACTTATCTTACACTATAAGGAAATATTAATCTTGGGATAAGCATGGTGTATTGACCTTAGTTAATAAATCTTTATGGCAAGGGAAAAGTTTGGCAACCACTCTGTAAGCATGGAGCTTAGAATTTGGTGTAAATATTGTTTTGTTTTTATACCATCCTTTCACTTGCACACACGTACACCCACTAGGTTTTAACTTTTCTTTCGCTAGATTAACTGTGCCACAAGTTAAGATCTTAGGGGATGTCTTTGATTTGTCGGCATAGAGTGCGTATTCCCGACCGTCACCTCGGGGGTACTTTGTGCTTTAGAATTGTTTTGCAGGCATTATGAATCACTCCCATAAGTTCGTGATAAAAAGCTGAAATCAAGATCATCAACACCTCCAAAATATCGAAAGAAGCGCTGCTGTTTCCATCAAGATTAAGCACACATTCAGAAGTGTACAAAAGAGGAAAATTGGATGTTCAGGAGCTTCATTAAGTCTTCTTTCCAACGCATCAAGATTCAGCATTTTAGGAGACCCGTGCAAGGAGTTACAACCAAATCTTTGGGTGTCACACGTTCTGAAATCAGCTCGGGACAGCTTGCACTCACGGAGTAAAAAGGGCACAACTCCTTTGTTCGAAGTCCGATTGGGATGAATGACCACTCCTTGAAAAGATAATTTCAAGAACTTTGCAATGGAGTGACAGTTCAGTATATGTTCTATTCTGGAAGTATAAGAAAAATTCATGAAAGATGAACCAGCAATGAGGGACAACATGGAAAGAGGTGAAGATGGAAACAATTAGGACAAAGGCTCGTGACAAAGGGTGGACGTTGGACGACAATTAAAACAAAGTGAAGAGTATGACGATCCACACATGGTGGTAGGACTTCAAGATGGTTCATCATCTTCCATGCCTAGCAACATGCTAAGCATGGGGGAGGGTTTGGTGGACATGAGAAGACCGCATGGAGTACAAGGATCACGGTTGCCACGGGATGACAATTTTCTTCTTCCATGTTAAGCATAATTCTTAAGCATGGGGGAGGCCGTGCTACACTTCAAGCATCAAAGGACGGTAATAGTTCCTCAACCCTCTTTTTGTCCTTGTCTTTCTATATGCTTGTACATATGTATATGCCTTCAACAACCTTAGATGCAACCTTCGTATATCTCTCTATAGAATAACATGGATAGTAGGAGTACAGCCTAGGTTTGTTTTTGTTTTCAACAATAATCACCATTACCTTGTGCTCACCATGATGATATCTCGTATGCTCTTGCTTATGGATATATGATGATCGTTGCCGCTTTGCTTATTCTTGTGCTTAGTTTATATATGATTAAGCTAGTGCTCTCTTTAAATATGATCTGAAATTTAAATCAATGCTAGCCTAATCTTTTGTGGAGGTTATGATAACTTAAGTCCCATAGTTGTTTTTCATTGCTCTCAATTTTGAATGAATCAAAGATCCTTTTTTATTCTTAAAAGATATGCTAACCTTGTCTTTAATACCACTTGCATTTTGCTCTACCTATCCAAAGCCTTATATTCAATTGAGTGCAAAAACCTTAGTTTACAATATTTATTTTTGGGTGCATTGACTCAAGGCTTGATTTCTCTGGACCGAGACTAAGAAGCTGGTCATTTCGTTTTTGCGTATCTATCTTTATGCTAGCCTTTTCTATCCGTGCATTGTGAGTTTCCACATTGGGAATTTTGCAAACCTCGCCGGATATCCACCCACAAACCCAAAATATCTTTTTGTGTATACCTCCTTGACCACAACCCAAAACTTTGAGTATGGATGAATATTTTGAGGAAGATTACAAGGAAGGTGCATCAAGACTTTGGGAGACTTCCAAAAAGATCTCTCGAAGATTTTTGAGTATCTCTCTCTAAGAAAATATGAGAACTTCAATTTCTACCTTAGCATATTTATCACCTCTTTTGCCCGAGGACGAGCAGACGTCTAAGCATGGGGGGGGGGGTTGCCAAGGAAATGCTAGTATAGTCTAGAGTTCAAGGGGAGCAAATAAAAAAAAGGAAGAAGAGAAAAGTATGATGAAAAAAATGATAAAGAAGAAAAAGTATGATGAGAAAAAGAAAGAAAGAAGAAAAAAAATAAAATAAAATAAAGCTCCCCGGTTCTCTAGCTATGTTTAGTGCTTTTTGAGTTTTCAAGAGGTTTCAAGATCAAGACCCATACTCATCTTTTCAACCATGTGCAATCCGATAACGAGGACTTCGTTTGTGCCTCGGGATCACCCTTTTGTCATTTGCATATGTCCACCTATCTAAAAGTGTGTTCATCTCTCCCCCATCCTTGAGAACATTATTTTTCCAATGACCTTTTTTGACGAGTCTCGGTAAGTCCATGAGAAGCTTATCTTGTCTTGATAATATCTCAATTATAATATCTTGGTAGGACTAAACTTTCCCATAGCTCCATATAAAGCCTTCCACCAAATATTTGAGAGAGGAAAGGAGTAGGACAAGTAGGCTTGAGAGACAAGATGAGATGAGAGTTCATGAGCAAGATGCAAAGAGGTTTATTATCGATCTTGGTAAAGCAATTTTTCTTCATCCCGCTCTTTATTTTCAAAATTTCTGAGATTTGTTTAAAATTTGAGAGCATGATTAATTACTTGTGGAAAGAGCTTAAATAATATCTACCCTCCATATAGATGAAAGCTAGCTACCTTATGGAACTATAACAAATATAAACTTGGAGAGCATTATGTTTTCTCATGTATAATCAAATGCAGGGTATGGACATTGAAAGGCAATACTGACATCCATTAAAGGCTTACTCGAGGACGAGCAAGGTTTAAGCATGGGGGTATGTTGACGGTCGATTTCCGTCAACCAAGAGCACTTGTTACACTTTGGTTTGAGCTTTGATTTATAACTAACCCGCCACTAGGCACACTAATGATGTAACAAGTTCGCACTTGCATGTGGTTTTTGGAGTGTGTTGTTTACGCAGGAATTAAGTACCTAAATGAGGGCTTCCGGGTAGAGTTCATCGAGCACTTTGTGAGACGATCACAAAGCCCGGCAAGAGTCAAGACACGAAGTGAACATGACTCCAAATGACCCAAGGACCAAAGCATGAAGCCGTGAAACTCCAAGGACCCAAACGGAAGATGCGGGAGTTTGCGCACCAAGCACCCCTATCTAAATCGTGGGGAAAACGACGTCAAGGACCCACATGCAATTCGGCAAATATTTAAGAAAGTGCAAGAAGCATCGTGGAGGAAGATGGGCCCGAACCGGGCCGAAAAGGGCCTAGGCCGGCCGGCCCATGCCGACCGACCTAGGCGGTTTCGGGCCCGGTTCGGCCTCCCCTTTGACCTACACGCTCCTCGGCTCATTTATACCCCCTGCCTCCGACGGCCGCCACATCCATTCATCAGAACTCGGCGAAACCTAGAAGTGAGCACCGGAGGGAGACGATGGCGGCGGAGACCTCGAAGTTGTCTAGGGGATGGCCTAGGCCAACCCTAGTCACCATGGCCGCCTTGCGTGGTTGTGCCATGGTGGAGTTCTAGAGCTACGTGTACATCATCTTAGGTATGATCTCGGTGGTGATGGTGTAATACATACTTTCATGTGAGCAATGATAATCTTGTTGTCCGATCTATTAAGCAATTCCATGTCTCCGTCTTTACTTTCTACCTTTCATGAATATGTTTGATCCTTAGTCTAATTCTAGATTAGACTACATAACATGGTTTATGTAATCATGGTGATTAGATCTAGTTTGTCGATCCTTCATGTTTGGTAGACGCGTTTTTTTGGGCGTGCCCTTAGACTCCCCGTATCATTAAGGGTGCACCGTGACAGGGTGACTACCCCCGAAAGTGCGGATGTCTTTGGGAGGTGAGCCGGAGGTAGGAGTTTAAGGATGCTTTTAGATGAGATGCTTAGTTTGTTGCTCATTAGCCGGAACTACAACTAGAAGGCGCTAGGCTTAGTTGTCCCCTTGGTGGCGCTTTACCTTGCCTATGTTCGTGTATGTGATCGACCTATACACTCCATACATATCTCTTAGGTTAATCCTTTGTATGCCATCAATGCTTAATGTTAGGTTAGTTTGGCTAGACAAGGTAGAGAACGTTAGCGATTTGCTTCCGATCCTTGGATTGACAAACCTTGGGGACCCTCCTTGGTGAAAAAGGCACCAAGTCACCCATACGCTTGCGGTGACTTCAAAACGGTTTTGAACCGTCAACAACTTAGAGACGAAAGGCTCCCCGTTTGTTACCAGGTGGGCAACCGGGACTAAAGGGGGGCACGCCTGCGCCTGAGCGCACCCCCTTTAGTCTCGGGTGGTAATACCACCTGGGACTAAAGGATCCCCGATTTTTTTTTGATTTTCAGTTTCAATTGTTCTAATATTGTTGTACGCGTATATCTAGCGTATGTGTGTGTACTATATGTGTATGTATAAATGTTTGCACTTATTATACGTGTCTACTATGCGTACTATATTAAGAGAATAAGCTTATAAATATATATATTTACACACAATATATTACATCCAAAGTTGTTGACGGTTCAATAACACGCCAAGGTTCACCGCAAGCTTACGGATCATGTAGTACCTTTTTCCCTCGAGTATCACCCAAGGTATCGAATCCGTGGAACAGTGTGTAACGCAAGACTCAATCCAATAACCGAGAAACACTTGCATCCTAAAGAGGTTTCGAATGCATTTAATCTACTAAGATCAAAAGAGGTAGCAAGAGAAAGCATTGAGGTACCGATCTAGAGGGATCTAGATCGTGTTTATGTCGTCGTTCCGAGCAAGATAGAAGAGAGAGTAAAAAAATGTCATTGAAAGCGTCTTTAAACCTTGACCTTCGGTCAAACCCCCTAAGTCGCCCCGCCGTACTCGGTGTCAACATCTTCCCCTTTCTTCGCGGTCTCCTCGGCCCGGTTCGTCCCCGGTTTTCTTCGTGAAGCTTCTCACGACTTCCTGAGTTTTTGCCGAGTTGCATGTGGGTCCTTGACGTCATTTTCCTCACGATTTGGATAATGGTGCTTTGCATATTGTTGATGGTTCAAAACCGCGTTCAACTTCACCGCAAGTCCACGGAGTGACTTGGTGCCTTTTTCACCAAGGGAGGGGACCCCCTAGGTTCTTGTCAATCCACGGAGCAAGGGAATTACTTGTGTTTAACCTAACACTAACTTAGTTGATTAAGGACTTTAAGATGTAAAGATTAATCTATAAAGTAAAGACAAACTAACCCTAGATTATGTTAAAGAGAAAGACAAAGGTGGTCACGAGTATGAAAGACGTATGTCCATGGAGTCTAGGTACTTGAGATGCAATCACCCAAAACATGGTAAAACTCTGATCCATTCTACCTAAGGATGTGAACAAAGAGTTAAGCGTTTCCCTTCCCTCGTACATGTCACTACGCGAAGGTAATCATCTCTAACCCTAATGAACACGGTATGTTGACGTGATCTACGGGAGCAACCCCGATGGCAATGGTAGCGAACCTTAAACATTAAGCATCATCAACATGAAGGTATGATAGACAAAGATCCAAACAAAGAGTGGGTGATTACATGTCAAGATCCATTACAACTCCATGGACAAACGATTACTTTACCCCATCAAGACACTAGGCATGGCACTGTTGAACATGGTGGATGCCTCCAATGGAGTCCGTCTCTCGGTGTCCTTCAACTCCGGCAGCGCCGTGGCAAGGCCCCGGCATCCTCCTTCCTCGTGGTGGCCTCCGTTGACCTACGTGATGATCCTCCTCGATCTTCACCCTCTCGATCAACCCTCTCCTTTGTGTTTGATCTCCCGAGGCTTCTCTGGTCGTCTTTCACAAATGGCTCTCTTCCTCCAACAATTAGGGTTCCGCGATTATATCACCGAAGAAAGGCGGTGCCAAACCGAGGCAGAGAGGGGGTGGGCCGGCTGGCCTGGCACATCCTCGGCCCAGTTCGGCCCCGTCTTTTGCCACGTGTTATTTCTTGCACTTTGGGGTTTTTCCTCCTTCGGATAGGGGCTTTGGACGTCATTATCTCCGCGACCAAGTCAAGGGGTGTTTATGCATGATCTTCCGGTCTTTTCATCTTGGTCCTTGGAGATTCTTCTTCGAAGCTCATTGGTCCTTGCCACCTTTGGAGTCAAGTTCACGCACGGTCGGAGCCTCTTGATCATCATGTAAATCGTCCTCCGAACTATATGTATTTCTCCTCATTTACTGCATGAATTCCTGCGTAAACATTATACTCCAAAACACACATCTAACGATGAACTTGTTATATCATTAGTATGCCTAGTGGCAGGTTAGTTCCAAAATGAAATCCAAACTATAACATAACAAGTGTTCTTGGTTGATGGAAATCGACCGCCAACATCCCCCCATGCTGAGATCTTGCGTGTCCTTGAGCAAGTTGCTCAAAAGTTGATCATCCATGGAATTTGAAAACATGCTTCGTCAAATCCTTCCTTTCAAGTTAGTCAATCATTCATCTTTAATATAAGAGACATGAAACAAAAATGATAATGTAAACATGGGCGTTTAGAAACTACCAATTCAAGACTTACCCCACAACTCTTACCTTTTTACTAGAGAGCTTCAACTTCATCCACACTTGCTTTCTTACTTCCTTTGGAGGGTTTTTGCACTTTTAAAAATAAAATTCCTGCACAAAGTATTAGACAATGCCCTTCTCCATGTTCTCACATGTCACTTATTAAGGTGGCTATCCTAGATAATTTTATAAACTCTCACCTCCCACAAGTCTCTCATATGTGATGTAAGTGGAGCTATAGGTGTGGCTAGTGAAGTTAGCACAAGTGTTGTCAAGCTAAGAGAATCCTCTAGTGGTTGTTCACCTTCCAAGCCATTGATCATGAGAAATAACCATAATGTAGGGGTGTCAAGGATGAGAAGATTTAGATTGGTAGACATGTGCAAAGGGAAAAAGAATAATGACTTCAAGGCACTAATGATGTCCTCGATGTCGGATTGCACATGGTATGGAATAAGATTCGTTCCTAACATCATGGCATCCTTCCTTGCACTTCATTTGGTCTTCATTTGACTTGTCATCCCTTACTACACCTTTCTTGCCTTGTCTTGGATTTTCTTTCTTTTCTTTTCCTTCTTTCTTCTTTTTCTCTTTTTTTTTCTTTTTTTTTGTGTGCGCACTACACACATACACACATTTTTTTCTTTCCACCTCTTTACCTTCTTCTCCCATGCTTTTCGCTCAACTTTCGAACATGATCACAATCTGAATTTTAAACATAAACATGCCTAGAGATTGAACGAATCTTTGAATATAGGTTGTGTTCAAGGAGTAGGATGATAAAAAGATGTATATAGGTTTGGGTAAGGAATCCGGTGATGTACGGGGCATTCAATGTGAAATTCCCGTTACCGAATATACGAAGAGGCTAGCAACAAAAGGTATATATCAAGGACATGATCATTGCTTGGAATTAGACCTCCCAAGAGAGTAGAATCCTAACTTAACTCATCATACTAAACAACACTTATGGTGGAGCTCATGGATGTATGTAAAGGCTTTGTATAGGATAGATATGATGAGTCCGGCCCAGGTGGGATTGGATTATGGTTAGCCCGATGCACCGATTACTCAGTTTAGCATTCGCACACCCGAGGTTCCGACCCTCACAATCCGACTACGAAGAGCAAGCCTCGAAGCGCCAATGCAATCGCTGAACCGAACCTCAAGGGTGCCCCTTCGGGGAAAGGCCCAATCACCCCAAAAGACTAGTCCGTTAGGGGAAGGGTGGCTCTCCCCTTTAAGGTGGCTTCCTCCTCCCAAGCTAAGCAAGGTGGATAATGAGGCTCACACGGTCGCCGCCTGACTACAACTGGGCCACATGGCCTATTTATGTTGCATCTTTGCCAACGGATAATAGTGGAGGATGTCCTCATCATTCTCTCCTTCTTAACAAGGGCCCAGCTCTGATACCAAATGATCAGTCCGGCCCAGGTGGGATTGGATTATGGTTAGCCCGATGCACCGATTACTCAGTTTAGCATTCGCACACCCGAGGTTCCGACCCTCACGATCCGACTACGATGAGCAAGCCTCGAAGTGCTAATGCAATCGCTGAACCGACCCTTCGGGGAAAGGCCCAATCACCCCAAAAGACTAGTCCGTTAGGGGAAGGGTGGCTCTCCCCTTTAAGGTGGCTTCCTCCTCCCAAGCTAAGCAAGGTGGGATAATGAGGCTCACACGGTCGCCGCCTGACTACAACTGGGCCACATGGCCTATTTATGTTGCGTATTTGCCAACGGGTGATAGTGGAGGATGTCCTCATCAAGATATCACTCTCAACTTGGATAAAGAACTTGCTAACCTTCATAGCAAGGTGTTTTTTTCTTAATTTTCAGAAATAAAATCTCCAAAGTTTAGCAATACTAAGAGCATGGACAAAGCAAAGTCCTAGATTAAATTTTGAGTATGGGTACTTTACAAAGGTAGGTTTCCACTAAGCACCACGTAAACAATTAATCAAAAAGCTCATGCTCAAATAAGAAAGATAAATTAAAGATATAACAAGAAAAGAAACATGAGACTTTGCATAAGACACTTTTTATTTCTTTTTCTTTGACTCAATGCTAATTTAAGACTCTTTCAAGCTAAAAAGATAAAACAAAGACTCTCACACTCTCACACTTGACTCAAAAATTAAAAACTAGACTCTCACACCACTTAAAGCAAAAATTTTAAAGGTAGCTAGCTAGCTCCCCCCATGCTTAGATCTTATGACGTCCTCGCTGTAACTTTACAAAAGGCACAAGGGGAGAGAACCTTTCTAACTACAACACCTAGTGGTACTTTCCGCACGAGTTGCACCACTCCTTCTTGAAATTTTTATTCATCCCGAAGAGCTTCCTTATGTTGCGGTTGAGGTACTTGAAGTCATCTTCTGCCATGCGCTCACAATGCTCAATTCGTTGTTGCATGGCATTGATGGTGTGGAAACACTCATCAAGGGATGAGAAGAGCTCCGCAATGGCATTGCGGCATGCCGCGCAACACGCATTGTGCTCTTCCTCCGGATCATCATCTCCCTGGTCTCCATCGTCCGGATCATTACTGCCGCCTGGGCTGCCTCCTTCGCCTTGCTCTTCCGGATGCTCCTCCAGCTCCTCCTTGGGCACCTCCTCCCAAATGTAGAGATTGTTGTCATCTCTACCGCCGGCTGCCCACGAGCTAGGGCTTCGATCATCGGAGTAATCACTATCTCCGTAGAAATCTGCCGGCTCGGGGGTCTTCTCCTTGTAGTCCTTCCTCTTCTTCCCAAGGAGCCTCTCAGAGCGGCGAATGGGAGAAGCGGGCTTCTCATTCTTCTCCTCAACCCAGGGATTTGGGCTGGTGACGCGCCCTCTTGGACCACGCCCTCCACATTGAATCCTTGCGATTCTCTTCACTTGCTTCTTGGGTTTTGGCACCTCGCACCGGTGAAGCTCCTCCATCACCGAGGTTGGAGAGGGGAGGCGTACTTCTTCTTCCATGGTCGCCTTCACCTCCTCCTTGCCTTTGGTGCTGCTCGAGGATGCCATGGGTGCTTGGGTGCTTTCGTGGAGGTTGGAGATTGCAATTGAGATGCAAACCTCGAGCTCCCCATACACCCTTAAATATTACTGGAAAGATTTGGCCGAAACCCTCCCTTACCTATTTTTGTCACCCCCAAAAAGGGAAGACAGGAAAAGGAAATGCACCGAACCGTGTCCCAGAGAAAAACGAGCGAAAATGGGCGAAGTGGGGTAGTGGGCCGGTCGGCGTGGGCTGGCCGGCCTACCCCCTGTTTTGGGCCCCCGCGGCCCAACTTTCGCGGCCCTCGGTGTTTCGTAAATACTAGCCTAGGTGGTGGTAGGGTCCAACTAAAAATTATAAAAAGGACTCGAAATAAATATGAAAACTAAAAACAAAAACATATTTACAGAAAATGTACCTCGTTTTACGTCTTAGGCTTGACGCTCGGGCTCGTCCTCCATGTGATATATATCAATGTAGTTGATGGGCATGATGTCTTGTTCAAGAAAAACCTTTAACCGTTGTCCATTAACCACATATTGATCTCCTTTCACGTCCATGATTGTGACCACTCCATTTGGCGAGACCGAGTGAACGATATACGGTCCATCCCATTTGCTCTTCAATTTTCCTTTCCCAAATATTTTGAATCTTGAATTATAGAGGAGAACCTTATCACCTTCTTTGAATTCCTTTGCTTGAAGCCTTTTATCATACCACCTCTTCATTCTTTCCTTGTAGATGGTTGCACTCTCATAAGCTTTGAGCCTCATCTCTTCTAATTCACTTATTTGAATTTTTCGTTTGATTCCCGCGGCATCAAGGCCAAGATTCATCTCTTTGATTGACCAATACGCTTTATGTTCCAACTCCAAAGGTAGATGATACAATTTTCCATAGACAAATTGATATGGTGTCATACCTATGGGTGTCTTGTATGCCGTTCGATATGCCCACAATGCTCCAACTAATTTCTTTGACCAATCTTTACCTCCCTTTTCAACGGTCTTGTTAAGAATGCTCTTGAGCTATCTATTTGAAGTTTCCGCTTGACCATTGGTTTGTGGGTGGTAAGCCGTGGCCACTCTATGCCCAATCCCCAACTTGGACAAGCATTTTCTGAAGCTATTTCCCGTGAAGTGTGTTCTCTATCACTTATCAATACTCGCGGGACTCCATAGTGTGGGAATATAGTATTTTTGATCATAGATATGGATTCTTCCGTTGAAGCTCTTCGACAAGGGATAGCCTCCACCCATTTGGATACATAATCAACCATAACCAAAATATGCTCATATCCATTTGAACTTGTGAAAGGCCCCATGAAGTCAATCCCCCATACGTCGAATAGATCAATTTGCAAGTTATAATTCAAGGGCATAACATTTATTTGATTTATATTCCCCGTTCTTTGACATTCCGGACAAGAAGCAACATACCGTTTCGAATCTTCATGCATCTCTGGCCAATAAAATCCACTAGCCCATACCTTTGCTTGAGTCCTAAAATGTCCATAGTGTCCTCCATATTCGCCTGAGTGACACTTTCTCAATATTTTGCCTGTTTCATCTCTTGGTATACACCTTCGTAAGACTCCATCCGCTCCAAGTCTAAAGAGGTAAGGTGCATCCCAATAATATTTTCAGCTTTTGGCGACCACTCTCCTTTGAGCGTTCCTATCCAAATGATCAAGTGGCATTTTTCGTATGGATCGAATAATGTTGATCATCCAAGTATCTTTGTCAAGGAGGTGATAGAGATGATCATCTCTCATCTTATCTTCAATAGGCTCTTTATCATCCACACGATTCATCCTCGATAAATGGTCGGCCACAACATTTTCCACCCCCTTCTTGTCTCTAATTTCCACATCAAATTCTTGCAAGAGAAGGATCCATCGAATCAACCTTGGTTTGGCATCTTTTTTAGACAAGAGATACTTGATTGCGGCATGATCAGTGTAGATAATCACCTTGGAATTCACAATATACGATCTGAATTTTTCAAGGGCAAACACTACGGCGAGCAATTCCTTCTCCGTTGTTGCATAATTTAATTGAGCTCCATTGAGGGTTTTGCTAGCATAGTAAATAGCATGTACCTTGCCTTCTTTTCTTTGTCCCAACACCGCTCCAACGGCATAGTCACTAGCGTCGCACATTATCTCAAAAGGTTGATTCCAATCGGGTGGTTGGATGACAGGTGCGGTTACAAGAGCTCTCTTCAATGTCCGGAATGCCGCTAAACACTTCTCATTGAAATTGAATGACACATCTTTTTGAAGAAGATTTGTCAATGGCTTGGTAATTTTTGAGAAATCCTTGATGAACCTTCTATAGAATCCCGCATGGTCTAAGAAACTCCTCAAAGATTTGACATCCGTTGGGGGTGGAAGTTTTTCAACCATTTCAACCTTAGCTTTGTCCACCTCAATCCCTCTCTCGGATATCACATGTCCCAATACTATACCTTGTTTCACCATGAAGTGACATTTTTCCCAATTTAGCACCAAATCAACCTCCGAACATTTAGTGAGAACTTTAACCAAGTTTGCCAAGCAATCTGCAAAACATTTACCATAAACGGAGAAATCATCCATAAATACTTCAACAATTTCCTCGATGAATTCCGAAAATACCGCCATCATACATCGTTGAAAAGAGGCTGGAGCATTGCATAAGCCGAAAGGCATTCTTCTATATGCAAATGTTCCATAAGGGCATGTGAATGTTGTCTTGTGTTGATCATCCGGGTGAGTAGGTATTTGCATGAACCCCGAGTACCCATCAAGAAAGCAAAAATACGCATGATTTGCTAACCTCTCAAGCATCTCGTCGATGAACGGTAGGGGGAAGTGATCCTTCTTTGTTGCTTTATTCAATTTCCGATAGTCAATACACATCCTCCATCCGGTCATGGTTCTTTGCGGTATCAATTCATTCTTCTCATTTTTCACCACGGTCAAACCTCCTTTCTTAGGCACACAATGTACGGGGCTCACCCATTCGCTATGCGGCACCGGGTAGATGATTCTGACGTCCAACAACTTGATAACCCCCTTCTTCACTACCTCTCGCATGGCATGGGTTAACCTCCTTTGATGGTCCACTACGGGCTTGCATTGATCCTCCATAGGTATGCGGTGAGTGCAAAATGTTGGGCTGAGTCCTTTAATGTCATTGATTGAATATCCCATCACTTTTTTGTGCTTCTTCAATAAATTCAGCAACATCTCATTCTCCTCGGGACTCAATTCATCACTCAAAATCACGGGATAAGTCTTGTCCGGGCCCAAAAATTCATATTTCAATCTTTTGGGCAATGGCTTAAGATCCACCTCCAGTGCTTGTGGTTCCTCATGTACAATTTCTCCAAGATCTTCAAATTTATCCTCCTCTAAGCTTCCGTCTTGCGGTTCTAGTTCTTTGGTTGCTTCCGCTAACTCTTCATCTAGCTCATCATTAGATTGATTCTCCATAGCTCTTTGTAACGGATCCCTGAAAGTTTCAACAAAACGAAGGCTCCCTACCTCTTCGTCATCAAGAGGTAGGGGTGAGGCAATTCTAGAAGCGGGAAGGAAATTGTATGTGTGATTATTTCCATCAAGATTAATAGTTACTTTTCCTTTTCCGGCATCCAAAACGACATTAACCAACTTAAGAAAAGGTCTACCAAGAATTACATGATCATTCTTATCATAGTAGACATCAACAATGAAGAAATCGGTTGGAATGCATTTTTCAGAAATTAAAACTTCTAGGTCACGAGCAATTCCTAGAGGTTTAACAATTCTACCATCTCCCATAATTAATTTAGTACAGGTTGGAACTAGGTCAATGGTATGGTCATGAATTGCATCAAAAATCTTAGAAGACAAGACACTTACTTGTGCTCTAATGTCACATAACGCCTTGCAATTAATGTTGTTAACCTTGAAATCTATACGCGGTGATGTCTTCTCTTCTTCATCAGATCCTATGGTAAAAATTTCAGCGAGGCAGGCAAATGGTGACGCCTCGGGCTTGATTCCCATAATTCTTTTAGCTTCGGCCACATGGTCCGGATCAACTTCTTCTTCGCTAAAGAGTTTTTGAAGGACCTCCCCGATTGTCTCTATGTTGTATGAATGTTCCACTTGTTTTTCCGGCGGGAAGTCTATCTCCAAAGCTTTTGCCGTCCCTTTTTGATTAGGGAACGGTCTCCTCTTGTCAAAGATTTCTCCAAAATCAAGTGGGATCCAATCCATTTGCTCAAACTCTTAGTGGCTTCGCGCTTGACATAGTTCTTTCATTTGCTTTGCTTGTCTCGGCGTGATCACTCTCCGGGATAGTTCTAGTTTCCTCATGTTTAGCTTCTTCAACCTTTTCAAGGATTGGTTCCTCTTTCTTCTCTTCCGGAGCCGTATTTCTGAAAATTGCAGCAAGGGGTGCCACACTTGTGTCGCATTCCAGCTTTCCCAAAAGTCATATTTCCCAATCTCTTCGCATGGCTGCCGCTTTACTTATTTTTTTAGAAGTTTGGCAGCTTTCGTGAGTGTTTTCTCCATGAGATCCCTTCCTGCACACATTTGAACGTATTCCATGCAACTAGGGGTTAGGGAAAAAAAGAATGTATGCAAAAGTACATCACCCGGGAATCCGAGTCTTGGTCCTTGTTCAACTAGTTCATTGAATCGATTCCACGCTTGATCAATCCCCTCTTCTTCTCCTTGCTTGAAAGTCATCACTTGCATCCTTATATGTTGAACCTTGGTTATAGGGAAGAACTTGGCACAAAATTTCTTTACCAATTGATCCCAATTTCCCTCGGCTTCGAAAGACGCAAATGAATACCACTTTGTTGCTTCATCGGCAAGTGAGTAGGGAAAAAGATTCCATTTAAACCAAGTGTCGAGAACTCTCTCTTGTCGCACCGTATTGCACAATGTCGTGAAGCGCTGGATATGTCTATATGGATTGTCCGTCTCTATCCCTCGGAATGGATTAGTTGCTGCCATCTTGATGATTTGAACTCTAATTTCGTACCTTGTCGCTTCGAGAATCGAATCCTACTCTTGTACCTTGATGTCCTCACATCAAGGGCTAGCATAGTTTCTTAGTGATTTTTCCGGTTCCTCCAAAGGATTTCCGACGAACGCCATCTAGACAATCAAAAACAAAAACAAAAAAAAGTGTGTTTTCTAGAACAAAAAGGTTAGATGTTAGTAATCAATAAAATTAATGAGAGATTAAACGAAGTAAATTGGCTTGCTCCCCGGCAACGGCGCCAGAAAAAGGGGCTTGTTGACGGTTCAAAACCGTGTTCAACTTCACCGCAAGTCCACAGAGTGACTTGGTGCCTTTTTCACCAAGGGAGGGGACCCCCTAGGTTCTTGTCAATCCACGGAGCAAGGGAATTACTTGCGTTTAACCTAACACTAACTTAGTTGATTAAGGACTTTAAGATGTAAAGATTAATCTATAAAGTAAAGACAAACTAACCCTAGATTATGTTAAAAAGAAAGACAAAGGTGGTCACGAGTATGAAAGACGTATGCCCATGGAGTCTAGGTACTTGAGATGCAATCACCCAAAACATGGTAAAACTCTGATCCATTCTATTTAAGGATGTGAACAAAGAGTTAAGCGTTTCCCTTCCCTCGTACATGTCACTACGCGAAGGTAATCGTCTCTAACCCTAATGAACACAGTATGTTGATGTGATCTACAGGAGCAACCCCGATGGCAATGGTAGCGAACCTTAAACATTAAGCATCATCAACATGAAGGTATGATAGACAAAGATCCAAACGAAGAGTGAGTGACTACATGTCAAGATCCATTACAACTCCATGGACAAACGATTACTTTACCCCATCAAGACGCTAGGCATGGCACCGTTGAACATGGTGGATGCCTCCGATGGAGTCCGTCTCTTGGTGTCCTTCAACTCTGGCGGCGCCATGGCAAGGCCCCGGCGTCCTCCTTCCTCGTGGTGGCCTCCGTTGACCTAGGTGATGATCCTCCTCGATCTTCACCCTCTCGATCAACCCTCTCCTTTGTGTTTGATCTCCCGAGGCTTCTCTGGTCGTCTTTCGCGAATGGCTCTCTTCCTCCAACAATTAGGGTTCCGCAATTATATCACCGAAGAAAGCCGGCGCCGAACCGAGGCAGAGAGGGGGTGGGCCAGCCAGCCTGGGCTGGCCGGCCTGGCCCATCCTCGGCCCAGTTCGGCCCCGTCTTTTGCCACGTGTTATTTCTTGCACTTTGGGGTTTTTCCTCCTTCGGATAGGGGCTTTGGACGTCATTATCTCCGTGACCAAATCAAGGGGTGTTTATGCATGATCTTCTGGTCTTTTCATCTTGGTCCTCGGAGATTCTTCTTCGAAGCTCATTGGTCCTTGCCACCTTTGGAGTCAAGTTCACGCACGGTCGGAGCCTCTTGATCATCATGTAAATCGTCCTCCGAACCGTATGTAGTTCTCCTCATTTAGTGCATGAATTCCTACGTAAACATTATACTCCAAAACATACATCCAACGATGAACTTGTTATATCATTAGTATGCCTAGTGGCGGGTTAGTTCCAAAATGAAATCCAAACTATAACATACCAAGTGTTCTTGGTTGACAGAAATCGACCGCCAACACGTATGAACTCCCGCATCTTCTGTCTAGATCCTCAGCACTTCTCGGCTTCACGCTTTAGTCCTTGGTTCATTTGGAGTCATGTTCATCTTGTATCTTGAGTTGTCCCGGGGTCCGCGATCACCTTGTAAATCCCTTGATGAACTTTACCCGGAAGTCATCATTTAAGCTCTTAATTCCTGTGTAAACAATAAACTCCAAAAACCATGCACGTGTGCGAACATAACATATAATGGGGGTTAGGATTGTTAGTGTGAATATCAAATTAATACCAACATAGAAGGTAAACAAGTGGCTAGGTTGATGGAAATCGACCGCCAACATCCCCCCATGCTTAAACCTTGCTCGTCCTCGAGTAAGCCTTCTATGGATATCAGTGTTGCCCTTCGATGTTCAAACCCTACACTTGATCATACATGAGAAAACATAATGCTCTCTAGATTTATATTCATTAAAGTTTCATAATGTACTAACTTTTATCTTTATGGAGGGTAGATATCATTCAAGCTCTTTCCAGAAGTATTCGATCATGCTCTCAAACTTTTAAACAAATCTCAGAAATTTTGAAAAACAAAGAATGAGATAAAGAGAAAAATTGCTTTACCAAGATAAAAAATAACCATCTTACACTTTGCTCATGTACTCTCATCTCATCTTGTCTCTTAAGTGTGACAAAACCGTCCAAATTAAATCCCATTTAACACACATAACCCACACTCGGACATTATGCGTTAAAGAGGAGTTAACTTGTCGATATCTGCCGGGTCAAGCCCGGTAAATCACTTACGACAAAGGATCGAAAGATTGTACATCAAAACTCACACGAAGGCGAGTCCAGAGATAATCAAGTCTTAATTTATTACATCATGACCAACATAGGTTCATTATTACAAACCAAGTCTTTTGCATAAAGTAAATGGTTCAGAGTTCGAAACACAGCGGAAATAAATTACTAACGAGATAGGTAACATCACTAGAGGCCATTAGTGATGCCACTAAGCACTGTCGTCCTCCCAATCAACTTCCCAACCGGGAGGGAGGGAACCAGGCCATGGAAACTCATCCTCATACACATCATTACCTGAAAGCATCAACAAAGCAAGACTGAGTATACTAATACTCAGCAAGACTTAACCGTCGGGTGATGAAACCATCACCAACTCTCTAGACATGCAAAGCTTCATGGCTAGTGGGTTTCTTTTGCTGGAAAGCAACAAAGAGTATGTCCTTACTTTCAAGTTTTAGCTCAAGATTCTAGTTGATTATCCATTACTAGGTAAGCAACTACTGCAAGCATAAGTTGTGCAAACAATTAAGCATACAACGGTAATACTTCTCAATTCCATCATTAAGGGACATAAAGTGTATGGTTAAGCACTCTCGAATAACGGTGAGAGGCCGACGATCGATCGATTAATAACCTTGCAAGGTGGACCTAAACACACGGGAGAATGCATACCCCATCATAATGACCACAGCACCTACAGGGCGGGGTACGCACCAACCAGGCGGTTCCCAATCATCCTCAGTTCCGGATCAATGTCCACAGCCCCTGGTACAGTTGGTCAGGTCACGGACTTACATCTTTTGCCGCCCAGATCTACACATGCACCACTGCCTAGAACCTGGGGACTACTCCCGGGGTAGTGGTAGAGAGTTCCCTTACCGGATCAAAAAGGTACTAGGCTTACCGGTCCCACTCCCGGCAAATGCTTAGTACATTCAAACGCTTAGCCACAGACCTCGGTCCCATGCTCTTACCACATGAGCAGGTAGGTTTAACAATCTTATGATTCCAACATAAGAAACCTATAGCTCGCGAGTGATGACCATCACTCGACTTCTACCGGATCCTTAGAGCATGGCAACTAGCGACTTATCATTCTAGTATTGGAACATACGAACCTAGGATCATGCATCTAGGGTTTCAATACAACTCCTGAAACTTAAATGCACAAACATAACAAGATAGTTGCATAAGTTGAAAACATAGGTTATGCTCTGGGGCTTGCCTTCACTAGCACAATCAGTAGGGAAGTCCTCCGAAGCTGAGTTCAGGTCTTGCTGCACTTCCGCGGTGTTCACTTCTCCCTCAGCTGGTTCTCCTTCAGTGTCCGGCACCAGCTCGTAGCTCCCGTCCGGAAGTTCTACACTATATGCATATGCATGACTTTAATTATTCAAGTTTAGGGAGTGAAGTGCTTCTGAAATTTCAGAGACAACATGGGGTGTATTGTAGGCCACATTCACCTGGATAAGATTTTATTTAATCTTTTCTTTATACTAGAAAAAGTTGGTAAATAGGTGAAGGTTATTATTCCTATTTGATGGTGATTGTGTGCACATATAGTTATTTAATTTATTTTACTTCACCAGTGTAAGGGTGCAGTATAGGGTGTAATTTGGTGAAGCTTTATTATTTGAAGTTAAATTACACTAAGGGTATTATTGGTTAATCTTTTTATTTCTTTTATAAAGCTTGAATTACTTTGGAAATTATTTCTGGATGTTTCACACATCAATAAACAGAGATAAAATTCACACGAGCACAAAACATACTAATCAGGCTACTGACCAAAAATTACTTTAAACTAAGCTATAGATTGCACATGAAAAATCTTGGAAGCACTAGCTAGCATAAATTTAATCTTTTTATATAGAGAGATATATATACAATCTAGTATCAAGATTTCACATAGAGCAAAATCATGACATATCAGAGCTACTAAAAAATTACCAGGGTCAGAAAAATAGCATAACATGCTTGATCAAAATAACTCATATTTAAGCCATAAATTAATTTGAACTATTTAAACATGTCAAAAGCTATCCATCTATTTATCATGGTTGCATCTAGCCATACTCATGCTACTGCAAAAATATCAACCCTAGTTTCTGAAACAGAATTTAAATACAAAACAGAAACATAATTGCTGCCTTATATCAAAATAAATTCATATCTACAAAACTATAACAGATCTATGTGCCATTTTTCTACACAGGATCAAGAATGGCCATACTAGCAACATATCCAAAATTCACATGCAGATTAGCTATAGATTTCAAATTATTTCAAATCTAGCCAAACTAATCATTTCAAAATTATTCAAAATCTACAAAGAAATTTACAAACTTCCTTTCTAGAAAAGTTCATTCTATTCACAAGGATCACAGAACAGTTGAGTTTGTATTTTTCTGATGTTTATTCGATTTGTTATGAATTTTCTAAGTCACAGGATATTTGAACAAAACTTGAAGAATCTTTTTACACTTAGCCCCCTAGACCTTTGCACAAAAGACCCTAGCAAGAACTCAAACTTTACACAGATGCCCTCGGCGGCGCAGGGGATCTCACCGGCGGTGAGGGGCTGCCGGAGTTGGCCGTGCGAGCGGCTGGGCATGCGTGCGTGCTCACCCTGGGCTGATTGGCGGCGGCGGCTCGGTCGGGGAAGACTCCGGCGATGGCCGGCGGCGAGGTCGGGGTAGAGTAGCTGTGGCGGCCGCAATGCCGGTGAACTTGCAGCTTCTCCGGCCAATGCGCGTCTTCGGGGAGCTTCACGGGGTCACAGGAGATGTGCAGGGGCCATGTGTGGTCGACGGGAACGGGCGGAGGGTGGAGCTCGTCGTGGGGCAGCAATGGCGGGCGGCGGAGCAGGGGAAATCCCGCGTGAGTGCACTGGGGCTTGGCTTTTATGCACGGGCGCAGGCAGCAGGGTTGCACAAGCTAGCCAAACCGCATGGATGCCACCTCGCGGGCCAGCTGGCCAGGGCATCACGGGCGTGGCGCCATGGCGGCACGGCGGAGCGGCGCGTGCGCGGCTATCTGGCGTAGGGCACTCGAGTGCCTGGGCAAGCGGGGTTCTGTGATAGGGGGAAGAGGACAAAGGCGCGGCGATGGGATTTGGCTAACCAGCTGCACGGGCGGGGCGTGTCTGCGCGGCGGCGCTTGCGGCGGCGCGTGTCGACGGCATTCGCGGCGAGGCGACGACGCAGGCGACGCGGAGATGTGCCAGCTATCCCTGGGACGCCACGTCAGACTAATCAGTCACGGGGTCAGGTAAGACCCTCCAGCGCCGGCGTACGGGCGGGCTCGCACGTGAGGGTGCAGACGCCGGGGTGCGGTGCTCGGCGCAACGGCGACGCGAGGACGCGCGCTCCGGCGCTCTGGTTCAAAACCAGTTCGACTTAGGGATGTTTGACCGATTCAAACAATTGGAATTTGAATACAAGTTCAAAATCGACCAATGTAGAAGTTGTAGATGAGGTATAGCACTAGATCTTTTGCAAAGGTTGACCAGTGATTGGATCAAAGGATTGGGCAGAAATCTTGCTTGAAAACAGGACTTTTCTCGGCGTCGGCAATAGTGCCATCTGCACTTCAAACTGGTTTTTGAAGCATTTCCACTCAAAATTTGAAATGCCACTAATTAGATGAAATGTGTCCCATCAAATTCTGAGCAACTTTTAGTTTGGTAGATTTTTGAGTATTTAAGAAAAATTTTGTGATCTATTTGAGACACCAAAACAAGGTCATAAGAGCATAGGGTTTTGACCCCTTTGACTAGGTTTGACCAAGGTGCTTAGGGTTTAGCTTTAAGAGTTGACCACAATTAGCAACTTGTAACTATGGTTAGCAACTTGTGATCATGATTAGCAACTTGAACATGTGATTAAGCACATAAACATCAGGGATGTTACAACCTACCCCCCTTAAACAGAATCTCGTCCCGAGATTCAGAAATTAAAGACAAAGGTAGGGTAAAGTTCTTACGATTTCGAGCTTGAAGAAAACTAGGGTAGTTGGTGTTTAGGTAGTGCTCCGTTTCCCATGTAGCTTCCTCCTCAGAATGGTGACTCCATTGTATCTTGTACATTGTCACCGACTTTCTCCTTGTTTTTCTCTCCTTTCTATCAAGGATTCTCATGGGGTGTTCCACAACTGAAAGATCGGGTTCGATCCATGCATTCGCTTCATTTATAACCCTTTTCTCCGGCTCATGGACACATTTTCTTAATTGAGACACATGAAACACATTGTGGATAGTAGCAAGTCGATCCGGAAGACGGATGCGATAAGCAACCGGTCCACATGTCTCAATGATCTCATAGGGTCCTATGTATCGCGGAGCTAGTTTTCCTTTTACCCCAAATCTCTGTACTCCTTTGGCGGGTGAGACTTTCAAATATACTTTCTCACCAACTTGGTATTCTCTAAGTGCTTTCCCTTCATCATGATAACTCTGTTGCCTCATCTGCGCGACTTTTAAGTTCTCACGTATCACTTCCACTTTTTCTTCGGCCTCCCTAACTAAGGTAGGGCCAAAGAATTTCCGTTCTCCCATCTGAGACCAATTCAATAGGGTGCGACACCTCCGTCCATAAAGAGCTTCGAACGGTGCCATTTTCAAACTAGCTTGGTAGCTGTTATTATAAGAGAATTCAGCTAAGGCTAGGCAAGAATCCCAATTCTTGTCGAAGTGGATAATGCAAGCCCTCAACATGTCTTCTAGGACTTGATTAACCCTCTTAGTTTGACCATTCGTTTGAGGATGATAAGCAGAACTGTGAATTAATTTGGTTCCCAAGGAGTCATGCAGGTGTTGCAAAAAACGTGCCATGAATTGAGAGCCTCTATCAGAAATGATAGTCCTAGGAACTCCGTGCAATCTCACAATGTGTTCAAAATAAATGTCTGCATATTGCTTGGCTGAATATGAAGTGTGCACTGGAATAAAATGTGCGGTCTTTGTGAGTCTATCCACAATAACCCACACCAAGTCATGGTGCTTAGAGGTAAGGGGTAAGCCTACGATGAAATCCATACTTATATCGTCCCATTTCCAGGAAGGTATAGGCAAAGGTTGAAGAGTACCTGCTGTTTTCAAATGACTCGCTTTGATTCTCGCACAAGTGTCACATTCTGAGACTTATTTGGCTATGTCCACCTTCATGTTGGACCACCAAAAATTTTCCTTTAAATCTTGGTACATCTTACTACTTCCAGGATGAATTGAAAATTTAGAAAGATGTGCCTCATCCATAATCTCCTTGCGACGATCAGGATTCTCTGGAACAACAAGACGTTGTTGAAACCAGATTGTCCCATAAGGATCTTGGCGAAAGCAACTGACTTTGGGATTATTTTCTGACAATTTCTGCTTAATGGTTTTGATTCCCTCATCACTAGATTGAGCCGTGATGATTCTATCCCACAAGGTGGATTCAATGGATATAGCATTTATCATGCCTTGCGGAACAATTTCCAAATGAAGCTTACTCAACTCGCTGCATAAGGTATCATTATATGCTTGCACGGATAAGCAGTTGCAGTGAGCCTTGCGGCTAAGAGCATCTACAACAACATTTGCTTTACCGAGGTGATAATGTACCTCTAAATCATAGTCTTTAATAAGCTCCAACCATCTCCATTATCACATGTTTAAATCAGCTTGAGTGAATATATACTTGAAGCTCTTATGATCAGTGAATATATTGCATCGGTTTCCCATTAAGTAATGCCTCCAAATTTTGAGAGCATGAACAACCACCGCTAATTCAAGATCATGCGTGGGGTAATTCTTTTCATGGGGTCGAAGTGCTCGGGAAGCATATGCAATGACTCTATTTTCTTGCATGAGCACACAACCAAGACCCGTACCTGAGGCATCACAATAAACCTCATATGGTTTAGAGTTATCTGGTTGAGCCAACACAGGTGCTGAAGTCAAGTGTTGCTTAAGGGTGTGGAAGGCTTTCTCACATTTCTCATCCCACACAAACTTCACCCCTTTCTTCAAAAGTTCAGTCATGGGTTTGGCAATTCTGGAAAAATCCGGAATGAATCGCCGATAGTAACCAGCTAATCCAAGAAAGCTTCGAATTTGATGAACGGACTTAGGTGGTTTCCAATCCATCACTTCTTCTACTTTGCTTGGATCTACTGAAATACCATCGCTAGAAATAGTGTGACCCAAGAATTTCACACTATCCAGCCAAAATTCACATTTTGAGAATTTGGCATAAAGCTGGTGGTCTCTTAAGCGTTGCAGAACAATGCGAAGATGTTGAGCATGTTCCTCTTCATTCTTGGAATAGATTAAGATGTCATCAATGAATACCACCACGAACTTGTCTAGCTCGTTCATGAATACAGAATTCATGAGGTACATGAAGTAGGCAGGTGCATTAGTCAACCCGAAGGACATGACTAAGTACTCATATAGCCCATAGCGTGTGGAGAAAGCAGTCTTAGGGATGTCACAAGGTCGAATCTTTATCTGATGATAACCAGACCTAAGATCAATCTTGGAAAAGACCTTTGCTCCTGATTGCTGATCAAATAACACATCAATGCGGGGAAGAGGGTATTTATTTTTGATGGTCACCGCATTGAGAGATCTGTAGTCCACACATAGCCTCAAACTGTCATCTTTCTTCTTAACAAAGAGAGCAGGGCATCCCCAAGGAGAAGAACTTGGGCGAATAAAACCCTTATCCAATAACTCCTGAAGCTGTGTCTTTAACTCAGCCAGTTCCTTGGGTGGCATTCGGTAGGCTCTTTTGGAGATAGGAGCCATACCAGGCTGAAGTTCGATAATGAATTCAACATCGCGGTCTGGTGGCATACCTGGCAGTTCATCAGGAAACACATCCGGATACTCGCAGACCACTGGAATCTCCTCTACTGGTAAGGTTATGGCCACATAAGCACAAGGATTCACAGGCTCGCTATGGGGCAAGTAGAGCGTTGAAACTCCTATGGCTGGTGAGTTGATTTCTATCCGCCTCTCAGCAATACCAGGGTCAGCTTATGTTGGGTCATCCAGTCCATTCCTAAAATGACATCAATACCATCTAGGCCCAAGGTTATAAGGTTGGTCTGAAACACCTTGCTACCTAGTTTCAGTGGTACTCCATGAACTATGGTGTTGGTAAGGATTTCCCCCTGGTGTTGCAATCTGATAGTTGCTCTTAATTTGCAATACCTTTAAACCCGACTTAATTTGTGTTTGCTTGTTCATAAAACTATGTGTAGCACTAGAATCAAACAATATCTTAATAGGTTTGCCTTGGATAGAAAAGGTACCCGTCATAACTGCTGCTCCCTCAGGAATTCCCATCATGGTGGTGAAGTTGAGGCGACCCTGCTTGACTTGCATGGTCTGCTTCTTTCCCTTATCCTTGTTGTTCTGGTTCGCTCCACGTCCTTGATTCTGCTGGTTGGACTGGTTCTGCTTCTTAGGACGGGTGCATTCACTAGCATAGTGTCCTGGCTCTCCACAGTTGTAGCACTTGCCATCCCTAGGGTTGCGATTTGGCTGGAAAGCATTGGACTTGTAGTTCTGCTGCTGGGAAGCAGAAGAACGGTAGTCTCCCCTCTGCTGATTCTGGGGAGGCTTGGCCACCCAACGTCCAGAACGTTGGTTCCCATTGGAATTTTGGGAAACTTTCTTCACTATGCGATACTTCCTATTGGGTGTGTTGCTAGAGTTGGAAGGGGCCTTCCTCTTCTTGTCATTTCTCACCTTCTTCATAGCATCTTCTTGAGAAATGGCCAAGTTCACTATCTCATAATAGGTATCGGTCTTGATGGGGTTAAGCCTTTCATAAAGCTTGGGATCCAGACCACGTCGGAAGCAATCCATCTTCTTTGCATCATTGTCCACATGATATCCCCCATACTGACACAGATTGTTGAATTTCTGTGCATACTGATACACAGAGTCAGAACCTTGCTTCAATGCCAGTAATTCACTGATCTTCCTATCTACCATTCCTTGAGGAATGTGATGAGTCTTGAATGCCGTTTTGAACTCATCCCAAGTGATGGCATGTCCAGCAGGTTGTGTCATCTTGAAATGTTCCCACCAGATCAAGGCAGGACCACGGAGTTGCAGGGCTGCAAAGCTGGCCTTGTGCTCTTCCGAGCATGGAAAGGTGAGAGCATCAAACCTAGCCTCAATAGCACGAACCCAGGCATCTGCCTCCAGGGGTTCATCAGCCTTGGTAAAGATCGGTGGCTTCAATGCCATGAAGTGCTCATTCTTGGCCACATTGGGCTGATCATCCCGCTGAGGGGCGCATTGTTGCTGGTTGTGTAGGATCTGGAGCATCATATCCGCTTGAGCCAGCAGATATGTCTCTATAGGCGTCATGGGTGGTGGCGGTGGCGGTGGGTTGCTGCCACTGGCATCACCAAACCCGTGGGGAGTGTTGCGAGTGTGGCTAACCATCTGAAAAATTGTTGGAGCAGGGATTAGTCACATACTCATAATCTTGCTGATACAAGGATAAACAAGGAGAACATGTGAAATAATTCCTCTCAACCGCAGAATTTTTCAGATGAGTCAACAACAATACGCCGAAGTATAAAATTCATAACTCCCAACTCTCTTAATGGATAATGCTCAAATTTGGTCACAAGGAGCATAATTTCGTGCTCTACAACATTGGTATTCAACCGAAATTCCAATTTTTAGGTTAACATGTTCGAAAAATTCATTTCTTGACTCTCTGTCCAGTCTGATTTTCAGAAAACCGAGGGTCACAAAAACATACATAACTCTCAGTTCATAGGGGCAAAGAGGCTGAAATTTTACGAGCATGTACATCATGAAATTTCCAACAACTTTGATATTCATTGCACAAACCAGATTTGACCATAAGAAGGTTCAATTTACACATTACATAAGCTGCTGCAGAAAGTCTTGCAACATTGAGGTCACACCACATTTTTACAACACATGGTTACAACACATACCAAATCCTTGGTTCACATACGTAGTGGTCAACGTGTAGCACACGCCACACAAGAGAGATACTCTGTCTACGTTAGCTTATCCTCCACGGACCAAAATCAAGCCACCCGTAAGAGTATGCACGCTACCCGTACTACTATCATCTAGAAGTCATCTAGGTTACCCACTGACGAAACGCTCACAGCAGGCGAACCAATATCCATAGGTGCGGGCTGCGGCGACTCCCTCTCACTATCCACCATAGACTGAGCGTCATCCGGGTTGCCCTCCATAGCTCCCGGAACCGGTGGCTTTGGCGGCAGCGGTGGCTGCTGCAACACTAAGATCAGGCCATTAGCGGCCTCTAAGTCGTCATCCATCAGCTCCAGATGCTCCTGCATCTGGGCCAGTGCCTGTATGTGCTGAAAGCGCTCATCTCTCATCTGGTCCATCTCCACTCGCATCTGCTCTCGCTGCTCCTGAAGTCCCACAATGGTCTGAACACGAGCAGCAAGCTGATCCACCCACTCTGACTCACGGTTCACCCAGTGAGCCACTCTCTCCTCTAGTGCGGTGATCCTCAGATGTGCCTCTGCAAGGTCTCGCTCTAGCCCCATGTGGCTAACGGAGATAGAGCGAAGGTGGTGAGTGCGCTCTCCCAACACTCCAATGGTGTCGAGAGGAACAAAAGACGTAGCTGTGGTAGCCGTACTGCGAAGAGTCTGAAGACGGTACAATGCCTACACGCACCGAGCCATCTCCTGCAGTACGTCAAGTGGGGTCCTGTCTGTCAGAACTGCAGCCAAGTTCCCCATACGTCCCCTCCACGCGGGGTCCTCAGGGTCCACGGTCGGAAGTAGTCCCACTAGGGTCGACGACACCTCGAGGGGGTGCTGATCATCGAAGGTGTTCAACACACTCAGGGCGGCAACCTCAAGGGTCTCCTTCAACTGAATACTCTTCACATCCGTGCTCAGGTCCTTCCACTCGGGGTGAGCGGGGTGAAGCTGCACGGTAACCCGAACACAACAACGAGGTACTCCAAGTTGCGTGGTCTCCAAAGCCTATTACGTAGGAGGAGTGGTGTAGCCCGACAAGCGAAGAGTGTCCCACAAAATGCGGGCAAACCCCTCGATGTGCAGTCCATCGGTGCGGACCGTACCATCCGGGTGTATCTCCCAGAACACCTGTCCAGCCATCTGCATCCACAAAACTCCCACTGATTAGCGTGAGTTGAGAAGATGACAGATTCTGTCCAGTGCATAAAAATGCATGTAACTCACAAACTGATAGGACAAAGTGCTCAAATTTTACCAGCTACTTAGTTACATTATATGGCCCAAAATTGGTATTCAAGTGTTGAGCTAAAAATCACAGGAAGATGCGCAAAAACACCGAAGTTCAGTCTGCTGTCTCCCAGGAAAAACAGCGAACAGACCGGCACCAAACTGAGCATATCTCCAGATTCTCTTGCTCAAAAATTCTGAAATTTTTACAGCAGGGTCTTGACTAAGTTTGCTACAACTTAACTATCTAACTTTTCTTCAGAAAGATCTATTTAGGGGGTCCAAAAATTCGGACCAGCAGAGTGACCTAACTTAGAACAGAGAAGACAGCAAGATAGGGAAGGGTTGGATTAACTTTTGATGAGGTGCTTTTTATCATGGGTTTTAGAAATGATTTATATTTTGTTGATAGACTTAGCATGATGCAAAACGTCCTAACCGTTCTCACAAGGCAAATCCATGCCTAAAAATCGAAGTTAATGCCGGTGGCTTGGCACAAAATACGACTCTCCCTATATTAGCTAGTCGAATATCTATTCGATTCTCGCTCTTACGAATCGCGGTTAGTGTACCTGCAGAAAATGAACCTTCCGTGCCAGCACGTCACAAAAGCGTCCTCATGCATTACCGTTCACTATAGAAATGGCACCCATGCGTTTAACGCTGCATGGACAACGTCCAACCTGAGATACACTCCTTTTGAATGGAGGGTATCCCCCTTCACATGTTCGTAATGCGAAATCATGCACACGTATGGCAAAATGTGGCGACATCACAACCCATGATATATTCATGTGGAATAGAACATATCATCCTTTGCATGCTTTACATACGGAAACTGCACGTATAAAACACGTGGGCATCCAACCGAGAAGATAGGATCCGTTGAATAGATTGCCCTATCGACCCTCACATACTCGTGATGCGGCATAACCACGTATGAGACACGTGGGTTAAGAATGTGCTGGTGGTTAGCTTAGATACACCATATATTACTAGCCACCTGAAAGAACCCGAAAATCCCTCTAGGGCCTCTCGGACTAGTTAATCCTTAGCGTTCCTGACACTTTTTTTTGAAACACACCTTAATCTTGCAAGTTTTATTTCAAAAACATGATATTAAGGGTGTATTAAGATCTCCGGTGTACAATCGAGCTCTGATGCCAGCTGTGACAGAACCGTCCAAATTAAATCCCATTTAACACACATAACCCACACTCGGTCATTATGCGTTAAAGAGGAGTTAACTTGTCGATATCTGCCGGGTCAAGCCCGGTAAATCACTTACGACAAAGGATCGAAAGATTGTACATCAAAAGTCACACGAAGGCGAGTCCAGAGATAAACAAGTCTTAGTTTATTACATCATGACCAACATAGGTTCATTATTACCAACCAAGTCTTCTGCATAAAGTGAATGGTTCAGAGTTCGAAACACAGCGAAAATAAACTACAAACGAGATAGGTAACATCACTAGAGGCCATTAGTGATGCCACTAAGCACTGTCGTCCTCCCACTCAACTTCCCAACCGGGAGGGAGAGAACCAGGACACGGAAACCCATCCTCATACACATCATTACCTGAAAACATCAACAAAGCAAGACTGAGTATACTAATACTCAGCAAGACTTAACCGTCGGGTGATGAAACCATCACCAACTCTCTAGACATGCAAAGATTCATGGCTAGTGGGTTTCTTTTGCTGGAAAGCAACAAAGAGTATGTCCTTACTTTCAAGTTTTAGCTCAAGATTCTAGTTGATTATCCATTACTAGGTAAGCAACTACTGCAAGCATAAGTTGTGCAAACAATTAAGCATACAACGGTAATACTTCTCAATTCCATCATTAAGGGACATAGAGTGTATGGTTAAGCACTCTCGGATAACGGTGAGAGGCCGACGATCGATCGATTAATAACCTTGCAAGGTGGACCTAAACACACGGGAGAATGCATACGCCATCATAACGACCACAACCCCTACAGGGCGGGGTACGTACCAACCAGGTAGTTCCCAATCATTCTCGGTTCAGGATCAATGTCCACAGTCCCTGGTACAGTTGGTCAGGTCATGGACTTACATCTTTTGCCGCCCAGATCCACACATGCACCACTACCTAGAACCTGGGGACTACTCCCGGGGTAGTGGTAGAGAGTTCCCTTACCGGATCAAAAAGGTACTAGGCTTACCGGTCCTACTCCCGGCAAATGCTTAGTACGTTCAAACGCTTAACCACAGACCTACTGGCCGGAGCTGGTCCCATGCTCTTACCACATGAGCAGGTAGGTTTAACAATCTTATGATTCCAACATAAGAAACCTATAGCTCGTGAGTGACGACCATCACTCGACTTCTACAGGATCCTTAGAGCATGGCAACTAGCGACTTATCATTCTAGTATTGCAACATAGGAACCTAGGATCATGCATCTAGGGTTTCAATACAACTCCTAAAACTTAAATGCACAAACATAACAAGATAGTTGCATAAGTTGAAAACATAGGTTATGCTCCGGGGCTTGCCTTCACTAGCACAATCAGTAGGGAAGTCCTCCGAAGCTGAGTTCAGGTCTTGCTACACTTCCACGGTGTTCACTTCTCCCTCAGCTGGTTCTCCTTCAGCGTCCAGCACCAGGATATTTTTTTGATGTTTGTTCAATTTGTTATGAATTTTCTAATCCACAGGATATTTGAACAAAACTTGAAGAATCTTTTGACACTTAGCCCCTAGACCTTTGCACAAAAGACCCTAGCAAGAACTCGATCTTTACAAAGATGCCCTCGGCAGCGCAGGGGATCTCGCCGGCGGTGAGGGGCTGCCGGAGTTGGCCGTGCGAGCGGCTGGGCGTGTGTGTGTGTGCTCACCTTGGGCTGATTGGCGGTGGTGGCTCGGTCAGGGAAGACTCCGGCGATGGCCGGCGGCAAGGTCAGGGCAGAGCAGCCGTGGCGGCCGCAATGCCAGCGAACTTGCAGCTTCTCCGGCCAATGCGCGTCTTCGGGGAGCTTCACGGGGTCACAGGAGATGTGCAGGGGCCATGTGTGGTCGACGGGAACGGGCGGAGGGTGGAGCTCGTCGTGGGGCAGCAATGGCGGGCGGCGGAGTAGGGGAAATCCCGCGCGAGCGCGCCGGGGCTTGGCTTTTATGCACGGGCGCAGGCAACGGGGTTGCACAAGCTGGCAAAGCTGCATGGACGCCACCTCGCGGGCCAGCTGGCCAGGGCATCATGGGCGCGGCGCCATGGCGGCACGGTAGAGCGGTGCGTGCGCGGCTATCCGGCGTAGGGCGCTCGAGTGCCTGGGCAAGCGGGGTTCTGTGACAGGGGGAAGAGGACAACGGCGCGACAACATGATTTGGCTGGCCAGCTGCACGGGCGGGATGTGTCTGCACGGCGGCACTTGCGGCGGCGCGTGTCGACGGCATTCGCGGCGAGGCGACGGCACAGGCGACGAGGAGACGTGCCAGCTATCCCTGGGACGCCATGTTAGACTAATCAGTCACGGGGTCTGGTAGGACCCACCAGGGCCGGCGTACGGGCGGGCGCGCACGTGAGGGCGCAGACGCCGGGGTGCGGCGCTCAGCGCGACGGCGACATGAGGACGCACGCTCCGGCGCTTTGGTTCAAAACCAGTTCGACTTAGGGATGTTTGACTGGTTCAAACAATTGAAATTTGAATACAAGTTCAAAATCGACCAATGTAGAAGTTGTAGACGAGGTATAGCACTAGATCTTTTGCAAAGGTTGACCAGTGTTTGGATCAAAGGATTGGGTAGAAATCTTGCTTGAAAACAGGACTTTTCTCGGCACTGACAACAGTGCCATCTGCACTTCAAACTGGTTTTTGAAGCATTTCCACTCAAAATTTGAAATGCCACTAATTAGATGAAATGTGTCCCATCAAATTCTGAGCAACTTTTAGTTTGGCAGATTTTTGAGTATTTAAGAAAAATTTTGAGATCTATTTGAGACACCAAAACAAGGTCATAAGAGCATAGGTTTTTGACCTCTTTGACTAGGTTTGACCAAGGTGCTTAGGGTTTAGCTTTAAGAGTTGACCACAATTAGAAACTTGTAACTATGGTTAGCAACTTGTGATCATGATTAGCAACTTGAACATGTGATTAAGCACATAAACATCTGGGATGTTACATTAAGCCTACTTGTTCTACTCCTTTCCTCTGTCAAAGTATATGGTGGAAAGCTTTATATGGAGCTATAGGAATGTTTAGTCCTACCAAGATATTATAGTTCAAATATTGTTAAAACAAGACTAGCTTCTCATAGTCTTACCAAGACTCGTCAAAAGGTCATTGGAAAAATAATGTTATCAAGGAGGGGGGAGAGATGAACACACTCTTTTAGATAGGTGGACAGGTGCAAATGGCAAAGGGTGGTCCCGAGGCACAAACGAAGTCCTCGTTATCAGATTGCACATGGTTGGAAAGATGAGTATGGGTCTTGATCTTGAATCCTCTTGAAAACTCAAAAAGCACTAAACATAGCTAGAGAACCGGGGAGCTTTATTATTATTTTTTTCTTTCTTTCTTCTTTCTTACTTTTTCTCATCTTTTTCTTATTTATCATTTTTTATCATTTTTTTCTTTCATCATACTTTTTCTCTCTTTTTTTATTTGCTCCCCTTGAACTCTAGACTATACTAGCACTTCCTTGGCAACCCCCCCCCCCAAGCTTAGACGTTTGCTTGTCCTCGGGCAAAAGAGGTGATAAAAATGCCAAGGTGGAAATTGAAGCTCTCATATTTTCTTAGAGAGAGATACTCGAAAAATCTTCTAGGGGTCCTTTTGGAAGTCTCCCTTACTCACTTGAAGCACCTTCCTTGTAATCTTCTTCAAAATATTCATCCATACTCATATATTGGGTTGTGGTCAAGGAGGTGAACACAAAAAAGATATATTTGAGTTTTGGTTGTATATCCGGCGAGATTTGTGAAATTCCCAATGTGGAAACTCACAGTGCACGGATAGAAGAGGCTAGCATAAAGAATGATACACAAAAATGGAATGACCTGCTTCTTAGTCTCGGGCCAGAGAAATCAGGCCTTGAATTAATGCACCCAAAAATAAATCTTTTATATACTAAGGTTTTGCACTCAAGTAAACTTAGGCTTTGGATGGGTAGAGCAAAATGCAAGCGGTACTTGTGACAAGGTTAGCATAACTTTTTGAAAATAAAAAGGTTTTTTGATTCATTCAAAGTTGAGAGCAACGAAAAAGAACTATGGGACTTGAGTTATCATAACCTCCACACAAGATTAGGCTAGCATTTAGTTAAATTTCAGATTCATATTAAAAGAGAGCACTTGCTTAAACATGCATAAATCAAGCATAAGATCGAGCAAAGCGGCAACGATCATCACATATCAACATGGTACAAATTCTTCATCCATATTAAGATCATAAAAGCAACGATGAAACTTATTCATGATGATGGATAACAAACTACTACTACCACACATGCTGAAATTAAAAACAAGAAAATACTACGCAAACATAAACGCACACAAGATGAAAATAAAGAAAAGGAAAAGGAAAAATCAAACCACACTTAAAAAGCTTCGTTCCTTCCTTCTTTCTTCACTCCTCATCTGATTGTTCTTGCTCCATTGGTTGAGTTTCATTAAATCCTTGCTCAAAATATGTTTGCATGACCCCTCCATGAAATTGATGCGGCGGCATGAGTTGAAGGCGTCCTAATTAATGGGCGATCCCTGCCGTTCCTTCATGCAAATGGTTGACATGGCTTCGAATCCTCTCGACGTCTTATTCATTCCTTTGCATATCAGCCCCAATGATGGCTGCACTTTGTTGGGGCTGGGGCATGCTTGCATAAGGTGCCAGAAATGCTTCATTGGGCACAACAAAAGTTGGTGGAAAATATGTTGGAGGAGGTGGCGGCATGGCTGCACCACTCCCCCATGCTTGCATAAGCACACTTCCGTAGTAGGACGGTGGCATAGGAATCCCGCCATAAGGTTGATGGTAGGCTGCCCCTCCTTGGTCTTGGGCCGCGGAAAACGAACTTTCTTCTATAATTCTTTCTCTCTTGTTCTTCTTGGCCGGCACAAGAATTCCTTCTTCCAACCAATTCTCTCTCCCTTCGATAAATAATTTCAGCCTCATATCTGGGAGAGGAATGTTGACTTTTGCCACCTTGTACCCTCTCTTTTCATCTCCACTAATGTATTTTCCTTGTTTCATGTAGTCGATCCCAAGTGAATTCCCCGCAAGTAGGAATTTTGGATTCCTTGAAATACACGGCTTCACAGAAATTGCTATCATAGAGAGATAGCATCCCGAACCAATTTGTCCAGTCCCCGATGTTGCCTCACAACACTATCGATTGATCATGATGTATGATGGATCAATGGCTTGCCTTGCAATCAACACCAAATAAAGCCAATTGACTTCCATGTCGGTGACCTTGGACTCCTTCATTCTTCCCAAAATCCTTTTGCTCATCCATGAATGAAATATCCGGATGATGGGATTCCGGATGCTACTTCTCTGCCGGTTATCTTCCCCTGAAATCATACTCCAAAATCCTTCTAATATACTTTCATTAACATCAACTTGCTCCAGGGCTTCACTCTAAAAACCAAGCAACTCTCTAATTTGCTCATAAGGAATTATTTGCTCATCATCCTTCAGTCGAAATGAAAGGGATGGCACCCTCTCATTAATAACCGGTGCCATGGTCATGAGAATCTCCATGGCAAGCTCCAAATGAAAGCTCACCCCTACTCCATCGGAAAATTGCCCCATCCGAGGTGGTTCATCATTTGATAGATATCTGGAGAAAATCCCAACACTTGGAGAGCATCATCATCGAAGTCAATGTTGGGTACAATCCTCTTCTCTAGGCGCCCAAGCTTCTCCTCTGACGTCACAAGAAATCCATACTTGCAATGTCGCAGAGTGTACGGTGGTGGAGCGGATGAACGAGTCGAGCGATGAGGTTGGACGGGCGGCTCCTCCGTTCACCCTTGCGGTTCGGTGAACCGCATGGACGAGCTTCGCGTGTCTCTTCTTCCACTAAGGAGCATGGTGTCTCTCCTTGATGGCGTCACATCTTCTTCCATGCTTCGCGGTGACTCAGAGATTGAGTGCCTCCGCGAAGAACTTGTCGATGCCGACTTCGATGATGATGATTGCGTCTTGATGTGACCATGCCAAGGACATCAACACTCATGGATTGTTCTAAGCATGAATGCAAGGTGAAAGCTATACTTAATCTCAGATCATTTAGGCTTCCATATACAAGGCTACTACTTGGGTTATATGATTATAGATTGAGACACCTTGCTGTGATGGAAGAAAATTGTGATATTATCATAAACCTACAAGTCAATGGCCTAGCACAATTCCTTGGATTAGAAGAGTCGAGGATGACTCTTTTTGAAGGCGGGAGGATGATTTGACCACGCCGACCACACCATCAAGTATGCCGACTACATCAAGTAAGATGGAACAATTGTCAAGTCAAGCTGCACCAACTCATGTCTTCGATGGACCAATTACCCGTAGCCGAGCTAAAAAGCTACAACAAGAGGTGCACGCGCTACTTTGTGAAATTCCATTTATTAATGAGAATTATATACTTCCTAAATTGTGCATGTTGCTATTACTCAGATTCACCAAGGAGGATGACAAGAACATATCAAGATTGAACCAGAGAGAAGAACCACGTCAAGTCAGTTCGGCCTGGCAGAACCGTCACGAAGAATCAGTTATATCTTTTGATTCCTACAAGCTATGAAGGTCCATGAGTACACGTTGGAAAGATAGTGAAGTCAACTTTCTAATGCCACTAGTTTCGAGTGGTTTAGAGCTACCAGTTTGGCAGCCGAGTGGTTTTGGTGCAGACTGGTCAGAAGATCATCAGTCAGACTAATCCTCAAGTTCGTGTGCAAAACTATGTCATTCTACAATATTTCGTGGTGCTTATTATACATGGTGTGAAAGGTTATCAAGTTAGCTTTCCAACGCATCTGGACCCGTGTCTTTTGGATGTTCCTAGTGGGAGTTATGATCAAAACATTGAAGTCCACTCAGAAGGCCAGAAGACGTGCGAGAACTGAAGACCACTTCGTGAATGCTCAAGCCAGTTGGCCTTCCATCTTCTCACGTGGCTCTTTCATTTCACATCTATCTTAGAGATTTGTTTTTAGTATAAATACCCCTTATGTGTAAGCCATAAACAACTTTTAATGAATTGAGATTATTCCAGTGAAATTGCAGCCGAGCTGCCGAGTGTCTTACTCAACCCTTGTTCTTCCTTGTTCTACTTGGACTTGTGAAGAGATCTCTCTGAGATCCACTAGTTCATGCTTTGTGAATTCTAGTACAGCTGCCTCGCCTTGTGTGGATTAGCTCTGGTTGTGGTTCTGCGGTCATTTGGAGATCGAGTCGAAGTCTTCGTGGTTTCGGTGCCTCTCTCCCCGTCGCTTGGTCGCATCCAACCTTGGCCAGGTATAAAGCTAGTTACCCGCTGTTTTACAGCAAGTTATCTCCGCTACCTTTGCAAGCTATCTTGTTCGTGACCTACTGCCATGAAGATCGGGCCATCCATGTACCGATAGCAGTTCGGTACCTATCACGTCTTCTTTCCAAGGACCTTGCCAAAAACCTTCTTCATTTTGTAGTTGCTGCACAAATCACAAACAAACTCTCCCGGGGGTTTCTTACCGGTAGAAATACACACAAAAGAAGTATATGGAAGGGCAAGAATTGTGACGTATTTCTCTGAATTTTTGGACTCAAGAATGGAGAATGAATTTTTCAGAGGTGTTTCTGGAGGTTTTGGACTAGGAACTCAAGAACATGAACTAGCAACGAAGCAACTGGCTTACCTGATGAAGACGAACACCGGGGGGCAAATAAATATGCCCCTCTTTTTTGGCTCTTCTTTCTCCCACTTGTTGCTTGATTGATCATGGTGCTGTGTACTCGTGCTCCATGCCGTGCACCGTCCAATTCTTCTCAGCCACTCCTTTTTCTTTCATGGTCAAGTCATCCATCTTTATCATTTACTTTGTGTCACTTCCATGCTTCCTTGCCTCCCATGATCTCATCCATATGCTGCAAAAACAAAAACATTGTTGCCCCCCATGCTTGTCCTTGCATGTGCTCAAGATGCCTTAATGATGAAGCCTTCCCGTGATGCATCATAGAGCATTTGAAGTTCAATTAAGCTCAAAACCTTCCCTTGATCATGTTTAGATGCTAATTACTCCTCTAATTTCGAAAATTAAAAATTAACTCAGAGATATCAATGAGTTCAAATGTATTTTTAGAGGAGTTTTTAGGTATCAAAAACATTTGTAAGTCAAAATTTTCTGACTACATTAATTTTGGTTACACCGGGATCACTTACTTTCATTAATTGATAGCGAGCTCCTCCGGCTTGACCGTGGGGGTATGGGTTTAGGTTCTAATTTTGGCCAGACACGAGAGAGATGTTTTGAATAAACAAAAATAAATGGGGCTTGGAAAAATTCTAATTCTAGAGAAACTAGTAGATATCAAGTTGAAAGAAACCAAAAATCTAAGTTCACGCGAGTCCTAGCATGCGTCAAAGATTAAAAATCATTAAGGAACAATGCGGGGCTCTACTCGTGTGTTTTTATGATATAAAACAAACCAACCTTATCATCATGAGGAGGATGAAAGGTGTGGGTAGGTTCTGAATTTTTGGTGTAGGTTTCTCGAAAAGAGGCAAATAAATCGTAGGATGGCTCATGTCAAAGGTTTAGTCAAATAAAATCCAAATGAAACATCCGAGCAAATTAAATATCTCAAAAATAAGTTCAACCACTTAAGAGTTTATACCAAGTCTTGCGTAGCAAATTCTAAGACCAACTTACTTGAAAATCAAAAATAATTCGGGTTGCCCTCCCGGTAGCTTTATTCTTCATCGGGTTGTCCTCCCCGTAGCTTATTCTTGACTCGACGAACGGGTTGCCTCCCGCCTAGCGCTTCGTTTATAGCCCATGGCTAGACTTCTTGTCTTCTTCACTTCAGATCAACACTCTTTGCGGGTGTTGCAATCTTGGGTACCCACTTCCGCACCATCTTGGGCACAGGCTTATTCTCCGGCTTAGTCATCTTTTTGGTCTTCACAGGCAGCTTTTGTTCTTTGGCCTTGATGGATGCAACGACTCCTTTGATCACCTTCGCTTCCTTCTTCTTGAGCTCCTCCTTCTTCTTTGGCTCTTCCTTGCTAAAACGACGATGAGGTGGAACATATTTAGCATTGATCATGTTGCATACCTCGAAACATGGACGAAACTTGAATATGCTTCGTGTGCCATTGATGTCGAACTTAATCTCTCCCTTGCCAACATCGATCGTTGCCCCGACGGTCTTGAGGAAGGGCCTCCCTAGGATGAGGGGCGGCTTCTCCCTTTCTCCCATCTCAAGTACCACGAAGTCGACGGGGATGAAGTGATCTCTAACTTTCACGGGCACATCTTCAGCGATTCCCATGGGATAGCGGATAGAGTTATCGCCCAACTCCAAACACATACCCGTAGGCTCAAGTGGTAAGTGTAGCTTCTCGAACACATCTCTTGGTGAAGGACCGAATAGGCGACCAGAGAGGGGGGGAGTGAATGGGAGCTGATAAAAATTCTTCCCGAAGGTCAAACTCGGTCTATACCCCGATTGCCACTCCGAGTACTCGCACACTCCAAAGAAGCTCTAGACTAGGCACACACAAGCCTACAAGTCCTAGAGACAAGCCTCGAATGAAAGAGCAGAAGCACCAGACAAGAACCAAAGCAAAGGAAGCAAGTCTGCAAAGACCTCGCAGACTGTCCGTGGTGTACGGGCGGACTGTCCGTGGGGCCTGAGCGGACTGTCCGCAAGAGCCTTGTGGACTGTCCGCTAAGGCGGACAGAACCTCCAGAGACGCACCCCAAAAAATCAGACTGTCGGGCGAGCACTGCGGACTGTCCGACACTTCAGTTCGGACCATCAGCAAACTCTGTGCAACCAAAACCACTTGTGGCACCGGATCAAAACACGAACACGGAAGAACTCACGAAGAACACGAAGAACACTCGCGCTGAACTACAGCCCACGGATAGTCCGCCAGGGACACGCGGACAGTCCGTGTGAAGCGGCCAGAGCCAGAAATAAACGACCGTGGGGGTCAACCCCTCCAATCCATCACCGGACCTCCCAAACGGCTAAAGCTCTTGAGACAAGATTTGGGGGAGGTGAGAAGCATCACACAAGGAAGCTATACCCCAAAAATCTCAGCCTCTAACTCACTAAAACACCGGGAATCGCGGATCACACGAACCATCACCAAGAACTCGGGCTCTAACAAAAAACGCACGAATCGAAGGTGTTTCCTGACATTTGAGGGGTCAAGATCACACACAAAGATGCGCAAGGCATCCACCCATGATCCCCTCAAAAAAATCCGAGAAGAAACACCCTCAAATCCACGAATCGAGCAAAGAATGAAACCCGCCCAAAATAGCCTCGAAAATGACACGAAAATCACAACGAGCTAGGAGATCACCGCAACGCCGAATGCTTTCATACATCCAGAGGTCAGAGTCTATACAAGAATCTAGCCTTAGGAAAATAGAGGAAAAGAAGCAGTCCAGAGTGATCTACCGGGGGAGGAAACCCAAGAGTCCAAGAGAGAGAGATGTCATCCACCTCTCTGCTATTTATACGAAGTCCACCGGAGGAGGTAAATGACCACGCTGCCCCTACAACTTAAATAGAAGACACACACCCCTCGGGGGCAATATGGTCTAGTCTTCATCGAGCGGACACGCTTCCACCACGGCTTTGCTTCACATCGACGCAAACCCCATGATCACGCCACGTGCCCCCGCCTCGAAGCTTCCCGAAGCTCCCGGATCACCGTCTCTATCGCATCGGGCCTCCGGGCTTGGCTTTGCGGCCCAAACCAAGAAACCGTCCACCGATGGTTTTGTGGGCAAACCAACAAACCTCGCGTGCAAGCTTCGGCCTCGATCCGCTACCTTGCACCAGCCCATCTTCACGACTTTAGCCTGCTAGTCTTGCACTGCACGGCTCGCACTTGACCCCATCAGCCACCGGGTCCATCGAATCAAGCCTACTTGCCTCTCCATCACCCGGAGGCCGCCACGACTAAGGCCTTTCGCGCTTGTTCTTTACCTGCACCAACACGAGTCAAACTGCAACCTGTACCTGCACACTTAGCCAAGCATTAGTCCACATAACGTTGTCAATCACTCATCACTAAGGAGCAAGCATGGCACTCACGCTTGCTCCAAGGTCGCATAATACCTTCTCGAACGTGAATGAGCCAATAGAATATGGGATAGTCGGACATCCAGGGTCTCTTTGCTTCTCGGCCCTTGATTTGCGATGGCGGCACTACATTGTTCGGACATCTTGACATGATCCGCTCCAAGTGTTGCCATCTCATACTTGTTTGCAAGTATGTCTTTGAAGTAGCTAGAATATGTAGGAACTTGGAGAGCGTCCAATAGCGGCATGTTGATGCTTAGCCTGCGCACCACTTCCACAAACTTTTCAAAATGATTATCAATTTTACCTCGAAAGTAGTGTGTCTTTAGTGTAGGCATCTTCGTGTCATCACTTGGCATTTCGAATTCCGACTCTTCGGTAGCAATCTCCAGAATAGTAGTCACCTTCTCCTTAGTGTGATCTTCCGCTTCGACGGTTGGCTTAAGCTTCCTTGCACCGGCTGGAAGTTCGGGATCCTCCGTCTCCTTTCCCGAGCGAGTTTGAATAGCCTTCGCCGTCTCGGGACCTTGGGGCTGCCCCGACAATCTTCCTTCATTAGCGGTTAAGCGCCCAGTAAGTTGTCCCACTTGCGTCTCCAATATCTTCATTATGTTGAGCACTCGTTGGTTGGAGCTCCCGACCTCCGTCACCTTGCCATCAATGTTCTCCAAGATTTTATCCATAGTCTTGAACTTAGTAACGGTGTCCTTATTGATCTTTGCTTGCTCGTCCATGAAGTCCTTCAATTGTATATGAAGAGGCACCGTATTTTGAATAGACGAACTTGCATTAAATTGTGGTCTACCTTGCCCGTAGCCGAAGTTCGGCAAATCTCTTTTCCTTATGTAGTCGAGCACCTTTGCTTCCTCCGGACAATCTTTTTGGACATGCTGTACTCCCCACATTCTTCACACGTGGATCTTGCTTCGGCGGCCTTAAGTCTTGGGCGGCTTTCTTTTCTAGCTCCATCTTCTCCAACCTCCTCATGAGCGAGTCAATCTTTCCTTCTAGAAGTTCCTCCTTTTCAACCTGCAAAACACCTTTAACATTGCCTGTCGGTTGAACCGGAAGTAGACGTCCTGATGACGCTCATGTATCATTATCCGCAACCTTCTTGAAAAGAGTGAATGCCTCTGTCGGAGTTAGCTCGATAATAGATCCTCCCGCCGATGCGTCAATTACGGTCCTCGATGCTAGATTAAGACCTTGATAGAACTTTTGAACAAGGTCCTCCTTTGGGAACTTGTGATGTGGCACAGCTCGGGTGTACTCATTGAAACGCTCGAAAGCTTCCGCGATAGTCTTCGTAGGATATTGAGCAAATGTAGCAATCTTATTACACAAGCTTTGAGTCTGACCCAGCGAATAGTACTCCTTCATGAAAGCTCTCATTAATGCTTCCCAATTTTGCACCGTATCCACTGGTAGAGTGTAGAACCATTGCAAGGCTTTTCTGAGAAGTGAGAACGGAAAAAGTCTTGCCCTCAATTGATTTTGATCCAGCCCTTCCATCATGAATGTCTGACAAAGTTGAATGAACGCTTGGATGTGAAGGTTAGGATCCTCTTTACCGGTGAAAGGTGTATGTTGCACCATGCGGATTGTTGAAGTCTTGATCTCGAATGGCCTTCCGATGTCAGCTACGTTGAGGATGGGAAGATCGACAAGTTTCAGGAATGAAAGCTCCCCAATCTTCCTCTCGGGTTGTGCCATTGGTGGCGGTTGAGGTTGATCTCCCCTTAGACTTGGAGGTGGTGATTCCTTCTTTGGACTTGTAGGTGGTGATTCCTTTGGAGATCCCGACGATCCTTCGGCTCTGGCTTTTGGATATACAATCTCCAGCTTCCTAGATCGTGCTTCGCATATCCTTTTCCTGTAAAGTTTTTCTGGATCATCCACAAAATTTTTCGGTTTGTTGGAGAGGTAGCCGTCCATCTCCTGTTAGGGTTAGCGGTAAACAAAATATACAAAAGATCTAAAAAGAAAAGAAAACTATGAAAAGGGTTAGTCAAAAACTAGATTAGATTGGTTTTCGAGGATGATCAAAGTTTAGTAGATGCAAAAGAAAAATCAAAAAGAAACTGAAAATACTTACAAATGAGATACTAGATTGGATCTTGATTTTGTTGACGTTTCAATAACGCGCCAAGGTTCACCGCAAGCTTACGGATCATGTAGTACCTTTTTCCCTCGAGTATCATCCAAGGTATTGAATCCGTGGAACAGTGTGTAACGCAAGACTCAATCCAATAACTGAGAAACACTTGCATCTTAAAGAGGTTTCGAATGCATCTAATCTACTAAGATCAAAAGAGGTAGCAAGAGAAAGCATTGAGGTACCGATCTAGAGAGATCTAGATCGTGTTTATGTTGTCGTTCCGAGCAAGATAGAAGAGAGAGTAAAATGAATCTCATTGAAAGCGTCTTTAAACCTTGACCTTCGGTCAAACCCCCTAAGTCACCCTGTCGTACTCGGTGTCAACATCCTATCACGATGTTCCCTTTTCTTCACGGTCGAATCTTAGAGCACACTCACAAGGAGTGCGTTGAACTACTTGGTAGGTCGGGTATGCACCTCTAGCCACCGCGGCTACAAGAACATCCCATGCAATCTATCTCGAGAATGGATTGAGGAAGAAAACACCCAAGCAAGAACAAGAATTGCAAACAAATGTAATCAATCACTAGGAATCAGATCCATTAAAACTCCATCAAAAGTATGTATACATGAATAAGATCCAACCGGGATCCTACCTTGATCTTGATTCACGCCTCCGGAACTCTGACGTGGTCTTCCTTGCAAGGTTCCCACGCCGGCTAGGCAAACCCTAGACGACTAACACGACCCTCCTCTCCGTGGTGGTGTCCCTCAAGCTCCTCTGCTCCTCGGCGGCGAATGATGAATGGCTTGATAGTTGCAACTTCGCACGGGGGCTATAAATATCCCGAGCATCATCTAGGTCAAAGGAGGCAGCGAACCGACCCAGGGATGGGCCAGGCCGGCTGGCCTGGGCCGACTGGCCTGGGCCGACTGGCCCAGGGCCTCCTCGCCTGGTTCGTCCCCGGTTTTCTTCGTGAAGCTGCTCGTGACTTCCTGAGTTTTTGCCGAGTTGCATGTGGGTCCTTGACGTCATTTTTCTCGTGGTTTAGATAAGGGTGCTTTGCGTATGAACTCCCGCATCTTCCGTCTAGGTCCTCAGCACTTCTCGGCTTCACGCTTTAGTCCTTGGTTCATTTGGAGTCATGTTCATCTTGTATCTTGACTTGTCCCGGGGTCCGTGATCACCTTCTAAATCCCTTGATGAACTTTACCCGGAAGTCCTCATTTAAGCTCTTAATTCCTGTGTAAATAATAAACTCCAAAAACTATGTGCGAGTGCAAACATAACATATAATGGGGGTTAGGATCGTTAGTGTGAATATCAAATTAATACCAACATAGAAGGTAAACAAGTGGCTAGGTTGATGGAAATCGACCGCCAACAAAAGCGGAGATAGTATTTTTTGGAACTAGTATATATACATCAAAATATTGTTTCATTCTAATTCTAAGTTCCACCAGAGGTGCTAATTAACATTTGTCAATTGGATGATCGTCATAATAATGTCTTCCCTTTGGACTAATCACCTCGTCCATCAAGAATCCCACGAGACCTTCTTGAATCGCCAAGAGACGATCCTTCTCAATGATTGTGTCCCTAATCATAGAGTTCTGTAATGTGCAAATATGTTAATATATAACACCCATGAATTGAATATGTAAGCAGTTAGAAAAGTATATATTATTAATAAGTTTACAATAATACTTACAGTATAATCTCCCGGGTCTGCAGTGCAGAAATTATGGATGTACTCACACACATAGTATGCACATAAATTAGACCCTTGTTCCTGTCTCATACACTAAATGGGAGAAAACAATTATAAAATATTAGTGTTATACATTTTTAATTCGCCCAAGCTGAAGTTGTTATTTGGTTTACATACCGGAAAATCCGTATAGAATCTAAGTTTAGGTTTCCATTGTCTAGGGTTCATAACAATTAATTTTTCCCAAGCTTTGGCAGACAATAATGAAAGTTAGAGCTAATGTTAGTAAAATCACACTATTGCATAAAAGGAAACGTATTGGATAGAATTATTACTCTTGAAACATATCTTGAAGGTCTTGGTATTTGTTAGGGTTTCTTCTCAATGAATCAAAGACCGTGACGTTGCCCTTGTCGACTTCAATTATCAGAAGAATCCAGTGGAAACTGTATATACATGCATACTCAAAAGATTAGAACTAAATAATATTGACTAGGTTAATTAGAAACGCAAACCCTTAATAAGATGGTAATCGCACATACTCAAAGTTGTAAGGTAGTACTATCAAATCCTTGAAATGTTGCCGATTCAAGGTCCTAAGGATTGTTTTGAATGCTGTTTGTCGTTGGAGCTTTACTTGTTCTTGACAAACTAACGATGGGTGCATGAAACATATTCGGTGATAACCCTTCTTTCGGATCGTAGTAAGTTCCAAACTACAGAAAATAAAAGACAAAGTTAATTAGCGGACGCATTAATTTATTAATCAGCATACGCATTGCACTGTAACTTACAGGCACTAGGCGATGATAAGATCGGTATTCAGGGAGTCAAGATGGTAAATTTCATAAATATCCTTGAATTCCAACCAGACCAACTTCTCGCCTTCACCAGCAAAATCATCCGGTCTAATAAGCATGCCAATCATCTCCAGTCCCCCTTTATACATCTTCATGTAAAAGTCATGAAATCTGCGCATCTGAGTAGGTAGTTTTTTCACCAACTCTGGCCTGACAAGAGATTTTTCCTGGCTAGAAGTGCCATCTAGGTATGAAGTTTTTATCCCGAGGAGGTGATTCTCTGCCGCCGAGAAGAGTATCTATTGGGAGCCCTGTTGCTTCTTGCATTTGAATGACTGCCGCTAATTGTTCTATAGGCATAACTGCAAGAGCTTGTTCATGTGCATTGAGGCTGTAGGTGATGTAAGTCTGTAGTGCTGACGTCGATGCTTCTGTTGGCTTCTTTGTTGAAGGCTCTTTCGCCGATGTCGACGCTTCTGTTGGCTTCTTCTTCTTCCTATAATCTTGTGGCATCGTCGACCCTGGTACTTTGTCGATATAACTATTTGGTGACCCTCCTCAGCTTTTCAACTCTACTCGTCTCTTTTCTTTTTCCTACCTTTCTATGAGAGCTCTGAGTTTCACCGGATCTACTTTCTTCTTTTCTTCGAGTTGCCTCTGTCTACCTTCCGCAGTTGCTTTCTGAAAAAACTCCTTTACTTGTTTTTGACACTCCGCCTCATTTTCAGATTCTGTCATGTCATATGGTAGCTTTCTTTTAACAGGCTACTTTTTCCCTTTCTTCGTCGGGGGATTCAGATTTGGCGGGGGCATAGACTTGGTAGACTGTGGTCGGGACCTCTTGAGAGCCTGCTTTGGGGAAGGTTGCTTTGGTGAAGGTTCCTTTGGTGGTGATTGATGATGAGGGAGGTCATCGTCATTATCGCTCGCACCAGCAGAATTCGCAAGTTGTGGAGACGGTGAGCGATCAAGACTCGGTGACGATCTCGGCGACGGTCCGGGAGATGGTGGCCGTTGCTCGGCAACACTCGCAGGTATCGGTGGCGGCATATTAGGTATTATGATGTAACATTTGGGTCATAATATGATACCATGAAGCGCATCTTGGAGTGTCCTTTCCCCGTCACCTCCTGAGATGTCTAGCTCTTTGTCGTTAAATTGTGGGTCAGCAACCTCCTCCACACCTACTGAGGCATAGCCAGGTGGAATCTGCATGCCGTGGCTTGTACGTCCTGGGAGATGTGCAAAAGCACTTCCGTACACCACCTATATATATGTGCAAAAATGATGAAGTTATTAAATGTTTGAGACATGCATCAAAGGCTGAGATAATATATTGCATGTATTAATCATATTTATACCTTCAATGTGATGTTGCCGAACGGCTTGTGCAGCTCACATGCGATGCGCTGATAGAGTTCATCCAAAGGGTACCGTTTGTTGTCTTCCACTTGAACATCTTCGTGGATTGCCCTTTGTTCTTCGGGGGCCTCTGTGGAAGCACAATTACTTTTGCAAGCGGAAGGGCTAATGATGGGATCCACTGGTACTTGGAGCAGTGCTCCAGAATGGGCAATCTCAGCTACCACGGTAGCCACTCATTGTTCAATCGCTGCCTGCATACGGTCTTCATGTTGTTTAAGTTTTTGCTCCATCGTTTCGCGCCACTGCACCTATTCACACTCTCTTCTTCTTCTGCGGCTTCTATAAGTGTCTTCGTATCCCTTGAAAGCATACTTCCACGGTACAACCCCGTAGCCCCTGCAACATCCAAGGTGTTCCGGATTCCCGAGCGCCAAAGTGAGCTCATCATTCTCTCTGTCAACAATCAATCGGCCCGCTTTGATATCTTCAGCTTTTTTCATAATCTCAAGTGCCTTCTCCCTTAACATGGGTGGGAATTCAAGGGAACCATCATCAGGGTTCAATCTTCCACCACGGTCATAATACCAATTCTTTGATCGTTCGCACCAGTCAAAGACCGCTGGTATGATACCTTTGTTGAGCAGGTCTTCTCCCATCTTCCGCCACCTGGGTATTGCAACCGCGTAACCACCTCAACCAGTTGTAATCCGTCTTCTTACTGGCACATTTCTTCGCTCGTGCACTCTTCTTGGCGAAATCTTCAGAATTCGTGTAATTCACAAAAGACTGCTAGTGATCCTTGAGCTTCAGATAATCATCCCAATTTGGTTCTTCTTGATATAATGTTTATGCAGCTGCTTCTTGAAACTCTGCAATTGAGTTGCCATCTTCTGGAGAGTCCACTGCTTCACAAAGTCTGGTTGGACGCCCGATGGAAGTGTGAAGTGTGTTAGGATATCATTCCATAACATATTTTTTAGTGAATCCGGAACCACCCATGGATTATCTGGTTTTCCGTTCCATTCTCTATACTTGAGGGGCACGTTGTCCCTTACAAGAGCCTCGCATTGGGACACGTACTTGTCCCAGACCTTCTTTGGCTCCCATGGCTAGCCAAGCTCGTTGACTGCCGTGATATGATACATCACGTCATCATGGATTACTTTTGTATGCCCTCCTTCGTCTTTTTGTGCTCGAGCATGAAGCCTACAAGTAGCGGATTCGTTATTTACGCGGGGTTCGTCGAGAACGAATGCATCACGAACTTAATGCATGATATATATACCTCGTTGGAACCTTCTGCGTTAACCATGCTTAGGTCCTCATTGTTATCGTGCTCGGCTTGGGCGTCGAATTCCTCGGCGTGGGTGTTGTCGTGCTCGGCTTGGGCGTCGCCATTCCTCGGTTATGTTCAGGAACCCGTCCGCCTTGCTACGCTCCTCGTCGGTGTAAGTTGGAAAATTGGTATTTGAACCGCCAGCAATAAGGTTCTCCATAATCCACTCATGGTCCTCATTGTTATCCATAACACGAATTTCTATGAATAAACAACAATTACTGAGAATTTCTATGAATTTCTAGGAATAACATGATTTTCTATGAATTTCTATGAATAACATGATTTTCTAAGAATTTCTATGAATAACATGATTTTATATGAATTTCTATGAATTTCTATAAATTTCTATGAATAACTTGATTTTCTATGAATTTCTACGAATAAACAACAATTATTGAGAATTTCTATGAATAACATGATTTTCTATGAATTTCTATGAATAACATGATTTTCTATGAATTTTTATGAATTTCTGTGAATAACATGAGTTTCTATGAATTTGTATGAATAACATGAGTTTCTATGAATTTGTACGAATAACATGAGTTTCTATGAATTTCTTTGAATAACATGAATTTCTATGAATAACATGAATTTCTATGAATATTCGCGATGGCGCCTACCGAAGTAGGCTGGAGGCGGCATCGGCGGGGCTGAGGGGTCGGAGGACGGCGGGGCGGAGGGTCGGAGGACGGCGGTGCCGGTGGGGCGGAGGGGTCAGACGACGGTGGTGCCGGCGGGGCGGAGAGGTCGGAGGACGGCGGTGCACTAAAATAAAGAAATACACTAAAATAAATAACAAATAAAAAACTTGCTAACTAATAAATAAATACACTAAAATAAATAATAATTTTCCTAATACACTAAAATACACTTACTTTACCTAATACACTAAATTTTTCCTAATATACTAAAATGCACTAAATACACTAAAATACCTTAAAATTTTCCTAATACACAAAAATTTACTTAATGTACTAAAATACACTACAATTTTTCTAATACACTAAAATACACTAAAAAATTGCTGACGCAAGCCATTCATGGGCTTGCTGAGGACCAAGTGTGTCCGAAGACCAGTGGAGGGTCGCTCCTTAGTGATGAGTGATTGACAACATTATGTGGACTGATGCTTGGCTAAGTGTGCAGGTACAAGTTGCGGCTTGACTCGTGTTGGTACAGGTGAAGAACAAACGCGAAAGGCCTTAGCCGTGGTGGCCTCCGGGTGATGGAGAGGCAAGTAGGCTTGGTTCGATGGACCCGGTGGTCGATGGGGTCAAGTGCGAGCCATGCGGTGCAAGACTAGCAAGTTGAAGTCATGGACATGGGCCGGTGCAAGGTAGCGGATCGAGGCCGAAGCTTGCACGCAGGGTTTGGTGGTTTGCCCACAAAACCATCGGTGGATGGTTTCTTGGTTTGGGCCGCAAAACCAAGTTCGGAGGCCTGATGCGACGGAGACGGGGATCCAGGAGCGTCGGGAAGCTTCGAGGCGGGGGGGGCGCGTGGCTTGATCGCGGGGCTTGCGTCGAGGCTAAGCAAGTCCACGGTGGAAGCGTGTCCGCTCGATGAAGACTTGACCATATTGCCCCTGAGGGGTGTGTATCTTCTATTTGAGTTGTAGGGGTAGCATGGTCATTTGCCTCTTCCGGTGGACTTTGTATAAATAGCGGAGAGGTGGATGGCATCTCTCTCTCTTGGACTCTAGGGTTTCCTCCCCCGGTAGATCGCTCTGGACTGCTTCTTTTCCTCTGCTTTCCTTAGGCTAGATTCTTGTATAGACTCTGACCTCTGGATGTATGGAAGCATTCGGCGTTGCGGTGATCTCCTACCTCTTTGTGATTTTCGTGTCTTTTTCGGAGCTATTTTTGGGGTGTTTCGTTCTTCACTTGATTCATGGATTTGAGGGCATTTTCTCTCGGATTTCTTTGAGGGGGTGATGGGTGGATGCCTTGCACTTCTTTGTGTGTGATCTTGACCTGTCAAACGCCGGGAAACCCCTTCGATTCGTGAGTTTTTTGTGGGAGCCCAAGTTCTTGGTGGTGGTTCATGTGATCCGTGATTCCCGGTGTTTTAGTGAGTTAGAGGCCAATATTTTTGGGGCATAGCTTCATCTTGTGACGCTTCATACCTCCCCCAATTCTTGTCTCAAGAGCTCAAGCCATTTGGGAGATCCGGTGATGGAAAGGAGGGGTTGACCTCCCGTGCGCGTGTTGTTTCTGCTCTGTCCGCGCTTCACGGACTGTCCGCTCGACAGTCGCAGACTGTCCGCGTGGCTCGAGTTCGTCTGGTGTTCTTCCGTGTTCGTGCGCGCTCGTGTTTTCATCCGTGGGGATCGAAGTTTTTGCTTGGGAGGTGTTTGTCGGACTGTCCGCCAGGAGGGGCCGGACTGTTCGCGAGGGTCGGACTATCCGTGGTGCTTGCCCGGACTGTCCGAATTTCCTCGGTGCAGTACTGGAGGTTCGGGTTCCTATTTCGGACCGTCCGCCGAGGGTCCATGGACAGTCCGCCAGGCTTGCGGACTGTCCGCCGTACTCGTGCGGACCGTCCGCCCAGGGCTTCGCATATTTGGCTAAGTCTTTTGATTCTTGTCTTGTGCTTCTGCTCTTTGATTCAAGGCTTGTCTCTAGGACTTGTAGGCTTGTGTGTGCCTATTCTAGAGCTTCTTTGGTGTGTACGAGTGATCAGAGTGGCAATCGCGGTATAGGCCGAGTTCATCCTTCGGGAAGAATTTTTATCGGCTCCCATTCACTTCCCCCCTCTGGTCTCCTATTCGGTCCTTCAATTAGTATCAGAGCAGGTTACGGATCTTCGTGATTCTAACCAATCTAAGATCCAAAGATGGGTGACTATGGAAAGGGGTCGGGTCCTCCGCACTTCGATGGCAAGAATTACCTGATGTGGGAGAGGCGCATGGGCTCGTTTTTGTGTGGGAAGGGGACTCTAATCTGGGATGTGACTCAAAATCCTCATTATGTCATTCCAGATAGTTTTCTACTTCCAGGATCGCGGGACATGTGTGAGGCCAATAGCAAGGCCATTGATTACTTGTTTCGTGCTCTCTGCGCCTCGGAGTTCGAGCGAGTGTACGGAGAGAATGTGATCGGAAAGATATGGCTTAAGCTCAGGAATGCTCATGTTGGCAATGCCCAGGTGCAAGCTTGTTTGTTTTCCACTTACCAGAGAGAGTACGAGAACTTCACTCATCTCCCCAGTGAGTCGACCGATGCTATGTTTCAGCGCTTCACCAGCATAGTCAACAACATGAGGGCCAATGTGACGGTGCTCCCATACACGGATCATGATCAAGCTATCAAGCTTTTGCATGCCCTGGATAGGTTTGTGTGGAGTACCAAGGTCGAGGCCATTGATGAGTCAAGTGTGTATGATACCTTGTCGCTTGATGAGCTGTTCTCTAAGCTCAGGTCTTCGGAGGTTGATCGTGGCTTGAGAGCCAAGAGCGAGTGCCCCACTGATCCTCATAGTTTGGCTCTTGTCTCAGGATCGAGGACTAATGCTAACTCTGTTGGTTTTTCTTTGTCCTATCTTGTGTCCTTGCTAGATGAGGACTTTGAGGTGCGGAGCGAGGATGATCTCACCTTGTTGAGTAAGAGGTTTGGGCAGATGTACGAGAACCGCAAGAATGCGAGGAGAAGCTCAGGGATGTGCTATCGGTGCGGGAAGCACAGGCACTTCATCGCCGAATGCCCTGAAGCCATGGAGATCAAGAATGACTACAAAGGCAAGCCCAAGCATGACTACAACCAAGGTACTAAATAGCGTTCGTAGCGCCTGCAATAGCGGCCGCTATAGCGGTAGCGGTACCCCGCTGCTACCGCTATAAGGTAGCGCACCCAAGATAGCATCTTTGGACTTAGCGACCGCTATTGTCCGCTATTAGAGCCGCTATTGCTCGTGTTAAGCCGCTATTCGCTACATTTATGGTTCAAATGATATATGAATACGAATTAAATGGTAACAATAATATTTTGATTAATTATTTAGGTAATGTACAAGAATTATGGAGTGATAAATGAATTCTTTATTTATGGATATGATTAATTAATATTAATATGTATCCCTAAATAATAAATATATCTATCTTTCTGTGATTCTTGTCGTGAAATGTAATTGATTAACTTAAAACTTTAATAGTTTCATGTAAATTTGATGTTAATGCACTAAAATTGTGACTATTTCTTGCATTCTGCTATTTGGACTTAGCACTCGCGATAGCACCCGCTATCCGCGATCCGCTACCCCAACACTAATCCGCTACCATACCGCTAAACGCTATTTAGTACCTTGACTACAACAAGCACCACTCTCGGAACGACTACGAGGACAAGCACAAGGACAAGGGTGAGAGAAGGCCGAAGAAGAGCAGCGGGTACAAGAAGAAGACAGCTCGAGCGATGGTTGCCGGAGCGAGCGACATCGACTCTACTTCCAGTGACTCTTCTTCCAATTCGAGCAGCGATGAAGAGCAAGATCGGCGCAAGGACAAGCGACACACGGGCAAGAACTTCACCGGCCTCAGCTTCGTTACACAAGGTGGATTTTGCGGCATGGCACACTCCAAGAACAGTGGGAAACACAGCTCGGATTCGAACTCCGACTCCGAGGAAGAGGTACAACATGATCCCAACTTCTTGCTAGAGGAGAATGCTAGGCTGAATGAGTTGCTTGATAACCATGATGATGTGCTTAGGAAGACCAACAAGGAGAAGAGAGAGTTTAGGTCTTTGTTGGGTGATGCTAAGGACAAGATAGTTGAGCTTGAATCTTTGCTTGTTGATGCTAGAACTGAGATAGACTCTTTGAAAACTGCTCTTGTTGTTTCTAATGAGGTTGATTGTGGTGATTGCAATATTTTTCTGGCTGACTTGACTGCTCTCAAGGAGAAGCATGCCTCAACTCTTGAGGAACTAGATGTGCTTAGGGTTGAGTGTGATGAATTGAAATCAAGACCTGCTTTGTTAGGTGGTTGCACTTCTTGTCCTGTGTTGCATGCTAGGCTAGATGAATCTCACACTAGGATAGCCTCTCTTGAGGCTGTATTGAAAGCTCCCATTCCTACATCATTCTCTACCTGTGAAATGCATGCTTGAAAAACATGGAACTTGCACACTATGTTGACCGTTTGCAGGATGAGAATGATGAGTTGAGAAAAATGATGGGGTGGTTGTCTGGGCATGAGCCACAATTGAGTTTGATGTTGGCTCAGTTCAAGAGGTTTGATGGTCAGGCGTTGGGGGCTGGCAAGAGTGGTGAGAAGAGTGGTGAGGGAGAAGAGAAAGCTGGAGAGATTCCTATTCCACCTCACACTACACCCATGAACAAATTCGAACCCAGGCCAAACCATCTCAGAAACAAGCTTGATACAACCCCAGATCCACCAGTGTTCCCCCACAAGTCAGAAAACTACGAGAAACCCATCAAGTTTGTGAGCACCCAGGGGAGTGTCTTTGGTGGGAAGTCAGGAGAGAAAGCTGTTGAGAAGCCCATAGAGAAGCCACAGCCTAAGCCATAGCCGATCCGCTTCCATTGTGAGTATTGTGGGAAGGATGGGCATAAGGATGAGTTCTGTTTCAGGAGGAAGAGAGATGAGAGGTTTGCTAGGGAGATGGCAAACAAGGACAGGTACCACCCGTCCCATGGGGTGCCTGAGCCTCGTAGAGGGCCTCTACCTAGGGGTGAGGTGTTTGTGCATACAGTTCTCACTCGTGGTGGTCGAGGTGTGTTTCCTCAGAGAGATAGGCGTGTTGGGTTTGGGCGTGGAGAGTTGGCTGGACGTGCTCCTGCTCGTGACCGTTACAAGTTTGGGAGGCACAATCGGAGCTTTGGGTCTCAGATGGACTACGGGCCATGTTTTCCCCCCTCGTGGTGCATGTACTCCTCCAGTGAGACGTGACAGGTTCTTCGGTGGTAGGCATGAGAGGGCTCCGCCTAGAGGTTTTGATAGGATGGATTTTGCTAACCCTTCTTTTGAGCAAATGGCTCGACACTGGTTTGACTCTTTTGGTACTAACCCCAGTGTTGAGTCGCTTGCTCATTCTCGTTCTCGTTTTTGATTGTGGTGGGAGGCTTGGAGGACTTTTGGTTGATCGACTCCGGTTGTTCACGTCACATGACCGGAGGTCGTGTGTGGTTCTCCAGCCTCACCCCGGTGAGTACGAGGGAGTACATCACTTCCGGGGACAATGAGAGAGGACGAGTGCTTGCTGAAGGCATGGTGAAGGTGAGTAGCAAGGTGACCCTGAAGAGTGTGGCTTTGGTCAAGTCACTTAGTTTTAACCTGTTGTCAGTATCCCAGTTGCTTGACGAAGGTTTTGAGGTTCGTTTTAAGTTGGGCGCTTCTCGTGTGCTTGATTTTGGAGGCGATCTTGACTGTATGATCGTCCTCGAGGGTCAAATCTTTCGTGCTGATTTTTCCTAGTCTATTGGTCCTCCTCGATGCTTTGTTGCTGGCGTTTTGGCTGAGCTTTGGAAATGGCATAGGAGGTTGGGACGCTTGAGCTTTGAGTTGCTTTCCCGCTTGAGTGGTCTTGATCTTGTCCGAGGATTGCCTAAGTTGAAATTCGAGAAGGATTTGGTTTGTGCTTCTTGTCGGCATGGAAAAATGGTTGCTGCTTCTCATGCTCCTCTGACTGCTGTCATGACCGAGCGACCTTGTGAGCTGTTGCACATGGATTTGGTTGGGCCAGCTCGTGTTCGCTCTGCGGGTGGGAAGTGGTATGTTCTAGTTGTGGTTGATGATTTTTCGAGGTACTCTTGGGTTTTCTTTTTGGAGGATAAGAGCGAGACATTTGGCTTTGTTCGGGACTTGATCTTGAGGTTGAAGAATGAGAGACATGGTGATGTCATTCGAGCTATACGCAGTGACAATGGCACGGAATTCAAGAACTCTCATTTTGATGCCTTTTGTAGTGATCTTGGTTTTGATCATCAGTATTCTTCTCCATACGTCGCTTGCCAGAATGGCGTAGTGGAGAGGAAGAACCGGACCCTTTGTGAGATGGCCAGGACGATGCTCGATGAGCATAGGACTCCTAGGCGTTTCTGGGCCGAGGCAGTCAATACCGCTTGCTATGTCTCAAATCGCATCTTCCTTCAAGCTTTCAAGAAGAAGACCTCTTATGAGCTGATGCATGGGCGACAACCCAAGGTGAGTCATTTTAGAGCTTTTAGATGAAAATGTTTCATTGTGAAGAAGGGCAAGTTGGATAAGTTTGAGTCTAGATGTTCAGATGGTATCTTTCTTGGTTATGCGATTCACTCTAGAGCATATTGTGTACTCAACCTTGACACTAACCGAATCATGGAGACTTGCGAGGTAACCTTAGACGAGACACAACCATGTAGCTCTTCTACTTTTGAGTGTGCAGGTGACGAGGAGATTAGAGCGAGGATCTTTGAGGATGAAATGGATGGAGATGGAGATGGAGATGAAGACGATGATGGTGGTGATGCTCCCGTGGCTGATCGTGTACATGCTACTTCCACTACGACGACGACGATCGAGGATGGTCCATCCCCTACACCCAATACGACTGAGGCTGTTGGAGTGGAGGCTGCTGCTGAGGGGGAGATTGTGTCCAGGCGAGAGGCTCCCCGGCGTGTATAGGTGGATCACCCACCGACGACGATCATAGGTGACCTTCATGAACGCACTACACGGTCGAGGTCAAGGAACACTTCTCATTTTGCTCACTCTTTTGTCGCTTCGTTTGAGCCCAAAGATATTCGACACGCTTTGTCTGATGAGAATTAGGTGAATTCCATGCATGAGGAGTTGGAGAATTTTGAGAGAAACCAAGTTTGGGTGTTAGTCGATCCACTACCAAATTGCTGTCCCATAGGTACCAAGTGGGTGTGGAAGAACAATGAAGGTGAAAATGGGATGGTTGTGAGAAACAAGTCAAGGTTGGTGGTTCAGGGTTCAACCAGAAAGAGGGTATAGATTATGAGGAGACATTTGCTGTTGTGGCCCATTTGGAGGCAACTAGGATCCTTCTAGCCTTTGCCGTGGCTAAAGGGTTCAAGTTGTACCAAATGGACGTGAAGAGTGCTTTCTTGAATGGGGTGATAGAGGAAGAAGTGTACGTGAGGCAACCCCGGGGGTTTGAGAGCGAGAGATACCCACACCGTGCTCTATGGGTTGAAACAGGCACCGAGGGCTTGGTATGGTAGGTTGAGAGGCTTTTTGCTGAGCTAGGGGTTTGTGATGGGCACAGTTGATAAGACTCTGTTTCTCCTTAAGCATGGAAATGACCTATTGATTGTTCAGATTTACGTGGATGACATAATCTTTGGTGGCTCTTCTCATGATCTTGTTGCCAGATTTGCAGATGACATGAGCAGAGAATTTGAGATGTCTATGATGGGCGAGCTACAGTTTTTCTAAGGACTCCAGATCAAGTAGTGCAAGGACGAGATATTTGTACATCAGGCGAAGTACACCGGGGACATAGTGAAGAAGTTTGGCATGAACGACTCCAAGCCGCTGACTACACTGATGGGTACCACTACGGCTTTGAACGCGGATGAAGATGGCGAACCCGTGGACCATAAGGAGTACCGGAGCATGATAGGCTCCCTCCTCTACTTGACGGCGACGAGGCCAGACATACAGTTCAGTGTGTGTTTGTGCGCTTGTTTTTAGGCTTCATCGAGGACTTCACATCGGCAGGCAGTCAAGCGGATTTTCAGGTACTTGAACTACACTCTTGAGTTTGGTCTTTGGTATTCTACCTCCTCGACACTCAGACTTCACGAGTACTCTGATGCTGATTTTGCTGGGTGTCGATTGGACCGCAAGTCTACCTCTGTGTGTTGCTAGTTTCTTAGTTCTTCCTTGGTCTCTTGGTCATCTCGCAAGCAATCCAGTGTAGCCCAGTCCACTACAGAGGACGAGTATGTACCTGCCGCCAGTTGTTATTCCCAGCTCCTATGGATGACCTACACTATGAGCCATAAGTGTAGCAAAAAACCTAGTCCTTCACTCCAAAACGAAACACATCAAAGTGAGATACCACTTTCTGAGGGACAATGTTGAGAAAGGGAACATATATTTGTCCTATGTACCTACCCAAGATCAGCTAGCCGACATTTTCACTAAACCACTTGACCAAGTTACCTTCACACACTTGCGAGGTGAACTTGGTGTGTGTTTTCCTTTCTAGCTAGGTCTTGGAGCTTCTCATGTATATACGTGATATATGTATCATTTGTTGCATTTCCATGCATGCATTTTACTTTTTGTACAAAACCTGGTAGGATAGCAATCTTTGGATCATTTGTGCTAGGATGAGCTTCTCTTATATACTTTGATCACTATGATGTGCTATATGTGAGATATGGGTATGCTTTGGAAATGGTGATGTGAATGCTATGCTCTTGATGGTATTGTCATATGTTCATGATGAGATAACTTCTTTTTGTTGAAAATGCTAAAAATGCTTCACTCATGAGTAGATACTTGTCTATGCTCAATTTGTGCTCAAATGTCTATATCATGCTTAGTTTGTGCTTGAGTATCTTGCTTTCTTTGCTTGGGGTCAAAGACCCATTTGTCATGGTAAATGTTTAGCCCGTATGTTCACTTGTGGAGGAGCATAAGCTTCGTTTTGCCGCAAAGGCATTTAATGTACCATGTTTAAATCTGAAAATGAAATTGGTGTATGAATTGCCTCATGCTTGAAAAATGTGCTCATAATCATGTCTTTATGCTTTTATATATATATCTTGGGTGCTAAACCGTTGCATGATGTCTACCATGAGAAGTTTCATTTTAAGAAGTAGACACATGGCTCGGTGGCTTGCTATGATCTTGTGATGAGAACTTGTGATCTTGCATGAGCTTTGTATGATCTAGTGTATTTTTGCTCAAATTGTCATGGATAGGGCTTTGCTCATGAGATGAATGTTTCTTTGTGAAAATTGCTTAAAATTGCTTTTGGCCATGTCACATGCTTATATGTCTCTACTTTCTTGATGGTAATGCTCTAACTACACCATGTCTACTTTGCTTGCTCTATGTCTCATTTGTAGCATTTTGTTGTGCTCTTTGTATATCTAAGAAGCTTGGTAGATTGTATATGCTTTGACATGTATTTTTTATGAAAACAAGGGGGAGAGCTTCATGATATCTTGATCCATGCATTGTCAACAAGGGGGAGAATATGTATGAGAATTTGGGGAGAAATGGTATGTATTTGTGAGATTTTTGCATATGGGGAGAAAAATTTGAGAAAAGAGGTTGCATTGCTCAGGGGGAGTTTGCATATGTGCAGGGGGAGCTCCTTTGGTTTGCCTGAGTTTTGTGCTTTGTGGTGTGCTCTTTGTGAGCTTTGTTTTTGTCTCAGCTGTGTTGAGCTGTTGCCCTTGCCTCAGTGGGTCGAGACTTGGTTTGGTGAGTGATCGTGGTTTTCTCTTGTTCTTTGGCTTTGGATCACTTCCTTGGAGGTTTGTGTTCGTGGTTGTTTTTTTTCTTTTTTTCTATGATGGTTACTATAGGTGTTGTCAATGCACTCATCAAGGGGGAGATTGAGGACCAGGTGTGTCCGAAGACCAGTGGAGGGTCGCTCCTTAGTGATGAGTGATTGACAACGTTGTGTGGACTGATGCTTGGCTAAGTGTGCAGGTACAGGTTGCGGCTTGACTCGTGTTGGTGCAGGTGAAGAACAAGCACGAAAGGCCTTAGCCGTGGTGGCCTCCGGGTGATGGAGAGGCAAGTAGGCTTGGTTCGATGAACCCGGTGGCCGATGGGGTCAAGTGCGAGCCGTGCGGTGCAAGACTAGCAAGTTGAAGTCATGGACATGGGCCGGTGCAAGGTAGCGGATCGAGGCCGAAGCTTGCACGCGGGGTTTGGTGGTTTGCCCACAAGACCATCGGTGGACGGTTTCTTGGTTTGGGCCGCAAAACCAAGTTCGGAGGCCCGATGCGACGGAGATGGGGATCTGGGAGCGTCGGGAAGCTTCGAGGCGGGGGGCACGTGGCGTGATCGCGGGCCTTGCGTCGAGGCTAAGCAAGTGCGCGGTGGAAGCGTGTCTGCTCGATGAAGACTTGACCATATTGCCCCTGAGGGGTGTGTATCTTCTATTTGTGTTGTAGGGGCAGCGTGGTCATTTGCCTCCTCCGGTGGACTTCGTATAAATAGCAGAGAGGTGGATGGCATCTCTCTCTCTTGGACTCTAGGGTTTCCTCCCCTGGTAGATCGCTCTGGACTGCTTCTTTTCCTCTGTGAAGGACCGATTAGGCGAACTAGAGAGGGGGGAGTGAATGGGAGCCGATAAAAATTCTTCTCGAAGGAGATGGGAACTCCAACAAGACGAACACGACTTCCAAATCACGTCTCCGACTCAACTACCCAAGTTGGCCAAGACCACGCAGCCATTGGAGTGCTACTGGTCCTAGGAACCAACAACCACCTTCACCGACTCGAGAACGCAGCGGAACTAGCAACTCGAGCGCTACTGACCAACACCGGTCAGGCCGGTGAGCACCACCGGTCAGACCGGTCCCTGCTGGCAAAACCTAGGAACTTCCACAGAAGGCCCCTACACCGGTCAGGCCGGTGTAGCTCACCGGTCAGACCGGTTCAAGCCAGGAAATCCCAAATCCTCCAAACAGGCCTACCGAGCTCCAAACTGACCCAAACTCGAAACAGCAGCAACACGGGGCAACAGGGAACTCACCAAGACGTTCACCCGAGCAAAACTCAACAAAGAGTCTGCACCGGTCAGACCGGTGAGAGGCACCGGTCAGACCGGTGTGACCTGAGTTCTCGGGATGAACAGCGCCCGCGGGTCAACTCCCCCAAATCCAACTCTCGATCTCCCGAATCGCTCCACGGTTTTGGACAAGACTTTGGGGATAGTAGGAACACCTCATGGGCACTCCATAGACAAGATTTGGTCCACCAAAACTTGTCAAATCAAGAGGAATCGAAGAAATCCCACCAAGAACGCCTCTAACCCTAGAGCCACGAAAACCCCAAAATCGAGCCCCTTTGCTCACGGATTTGGGAGTGGAATCAAAGGGAAAAGAACCACGAAGGGTTCATGCATACATCCCCCACCAAATCCCAAAGAGAAAGGCCTCGAAATCGCTCCAAGAAAATCGCCAAGAAAGGGCTCCGAAAATCACCAAAAAGGAGAAACGGGAAAGACACATCCAAGCCTTGAGTAACCACGCCGAATCATCTATACATATCAAAGAGGTTCATACAAGGTCTAGCTCGCCGCCCGATCATCCTTCCCTCTCACAAGATCTCACCATGAAGCTCTCAAGCTAGTCCTAAGAAAATCCTAAGGAAAATAGGAAGAGAAAATAGGAAAGCAAATGAGCTAGGGTTCCAAGAGATGGCTGCCATCCTCTCACCACTTGGGTTATATGGAGGCAACCGAAAGACGAAAATACCCTTACTAGCTAACTAGGGATACATGCCCCTCAAGGGCGAATTCGGAAATCTTTGTCTTCGCTCCATCGGACGGATGCCCAGCGACCGCAAACTTGCTTAGCCTCGACGCAAGCCTTGCGATCCCGACGCGTGTCCTCCGCTTCGAAGATTCCGGACTGCGTCGTCGCACACCGGTCAGACCGGTGCTCCTCACCGGTCAGACCCACCGGTCAGACTGGTCTGGAGCTGCTGCACCTCCGTCTTCGGTTCTTCGGTCTTGGCTTTGTGGATCAACCAAGGAACCCAGTGGTTTTCTGGTGAACCACCGGAAACCCCGCGAACTCGGTGTAGCCTCCGCCAATCACCACTCATGACTCGGCTCCCACGTAGTCCCGGCTCGACCTTGGTTTTGAGGCTCAACCAAGAAACCGTCCATGACTTCATCTTGCCGTTCTTGCCACCATGCGGCCCGCACTTGACCCCGCTGGCCACCGGGTCCCTCGAACCAAGCCTACTTGTCTTCTCCACACCTGGAGGCCTCACCGGCAATGACCTTTCGCGCTTGTTCTTCACCTGCACCTGCACCAGTCAAGCCGCAACCTGCACCTGCAATACTTAGCCAAGAATCAGTCCACACCACATTATCAGTCACTCATCACACCAGGAAGCGACCATCCACCGGTCCTCGAACCACACCTGGCTCTCAATCTCCCCCTTGATGAGTGCATTGACAACACACACATTTTGGTAAAAAAGAGAAAAGGAAAAGAAAAGAAATGACTAAAAGAAGCTCCAACAAGCGATCGAAAGCCAAAGAAAAGGCAAAGAGCAAGATCACTTGAAGAAGACAAGTCTCGGACCCCTTAGGCAAGGGCAACGGCTCGACACATCCGAGACAAAACATGCTCAAGCAAAGAGCACAAGCCAACAATCCAAAGCCCGAAAACCACAAAGAGCTCCCCCTGCACACATGCAAGCTCCCCCCGAACCAATGCAACTCCCCCTGGGCGAATGCATGCAAACCACCTCGCAAACAAAGCAGCTGCTTCAGCTTTGCTCTGACCGGTCAGACCGGTCACCCTCACCGGTCAGACCGGTGGACAAGATCGTCCAGCACCTGGGAACTACACCGGTCAGACCGGTGTACCTCACCGGTCAGGCCGATGCCACCTGGGAAACTGCCCGAGCTCAAAAATAGCCCGAAACCACTTGGAAACCTTCTAAATGCATTCAGTAGGCCAAAACATGCTCAAACTTCTCCCCCTTGTTGACAATGCATGAATCAAGCTAAAAATGCAAAAAATGCAACCTAAAGCTTCTCAAATAGACAAAATTCAACAAAGGATGCTACACATGTCCAAATGAGCAAGTTAGATACTCTATAGCTTCGTAATGACATCAACTTCAAGATCACCAAGTTTCACAACCATTGGGCGAAGCTAAGATAGAATTGAGCAATTTTGCGAAAAATCACCCTCTCATGAGCAAAGTCCTAAACATGAGCAAAACATGTCAAAATGGCAAAGCCACACAAACTTCATGCTAGGACAACCATTCTAAGCATAAGACCATCATAAACACCCACAAGCACCTCATGTCATGTCAAAGCCACCGAGCCATGTGCCTACTTTTATATATGAGACTTCTCATTGGTAGGCATCATGCAACGATTTAGCACCCAAAGCAAATTAAAATTAGCACATATGACATGGGAGCACATTTTCCAAGCAATTTAGATTTAATTTTCAGATTTATAGTTGGTACATGAAATGTCTTTGCGACAAAAAAGAACTTATGCCCCTCCACAAGATGAAGCATGGGGGCTAAACATTCATGATGGCAAATGAGCCTTTGGCCCCATATGATCAAAATAAGCTATCCAACCACAAATTAAGCATAGCCAAGCCACAAAAACATGTCAAGATCATGTAAAGGCATTTACTCACAAGAGAGCATACATATGAAATTTTTCAAAAACATAGCCATCAACCATGGATATAAACCAAGATTATCAAGAGCTAAGCCAAACTAACCATAGCTTATCAAGCTAGCTCACAAAGACATATATATCATTCCATGGTGAACAATGTATATAGGAGAAGCCTTTCCTAAACAATGCATATAAAACAAAATGCATGCAATCTAAGATACAAAGATGCCTATACATCATGTTACATATGCCATGCCAAATGCAAGAAACGCACAAAGGAAAGCTATACATATGCTACAAAGGAGACCCCACACGCCAACTCAAGAAATCAAACAAACACCAAGCTCCCCCCGCAAACGAGTGAAAGTTGCTTGATCTAGGGGTTTGGTGAAAATATCAGCTAGTTGGTCATGTGTGGGTACATGGATCAAGGCTATCTTCCCTTTCTCTACGTTGTCTCTCAGAAAATGATACCTCACTTCTATGTGCTTTGTTTTGGAATGGAGCACTGGGTTCTTTGCAACGCTTATGGCACTGGTGCTATCACATTGAAGTGGGACATGGGTATACTCCTCACCAAAGTCACTCATGATGTATGTGATCCAAAGGAGCTGAGAGCAACAACTAGCTGCAGCCACATACTCTGCCTCGGTAGTGGATTGAGCAACACTCGACTATTTGCGGGAAGACCAAGACACCAAAGAAGAACCCAAGAACTGGCAAGTCCTAGAAGTGGACTTCCTATCCAACCGACACCCGGCAAAATCCGCGTCTGAAAAACCATGAAGCGCCAAAGAAGAAGACGCAGAGTACCAAAGGCCGAAGTCGGGAGTATTTCGCAAATACCTGAAAATGCGCTTGACTGCTTGCTGATGCGAAGTCCTCAGAGACGCTTGAAAACGAGCGCACAGACATACCGAGAATTGGATGTCCGGCCTCGTCGCCGTCAAGTAGAGGAGTGACCCGATCATGCTCCGGTACTCCTTCTGGTCCACGTGTTCACCTTCCTCGTCCGCGTCAAGAGCTGTAGTCGTACTCATAGGCGTCGTCATGGCCTTGGAGTCCTCCATCTTGAACTTCCTCACAATGTTCTTGGTGTACTTAGCTTGGTGCACAAATGTTCCTTCCTTTGATTGCTTGATTTGTAGCCCGAGGAAGAACTGCAACTCGCCCATCATGCTCATCTCAAATTCCCTGCTCATGTCTTCTGCAAACCTTGCAACAAGAGAGTTAGACGAGCCACCAAAGACAAAATCATCCACATATACCTGCACAATCAGGATATCTCTACCCTGCCTGAGGAGAAACAAGGTCTGGTCGACCTTCCCCATCTCAAACCCTCTCTCAAACAGGAACTCCCTCAACCTACCATACCAAGCTCTAGGCGCCTGCTTCAACCCATACAGCGCCTTCCTCAACTTGTACACCTGGTGGGGTTACTTCTCACTCTCAAACCCCGGTGGTTGCCTCACAAACACCTCTTCCTCCAACACACCATTCAGGAAAGCACTCTTCACATCCATCTGGTACAACTGGAACCCTTTAGCCACGAAAAAGGCTAGAAGGATCCTGATCACCTCCAAACGAGCTACAGGAGCAAAAGTCTCCTCGTAGTTGATCCCCTCTTTCTGACTGTACCCCTGAGCAACAAGTCTCGACTTGTTCCTCACCACTTCTCCTTTCTCTCCCTCTTTATTTTTCCACACCCATTTTGTCCCAATCGGCTTACACCCTGGGGGAGGGTCAACCAACACCCAAACTTGGTTCCTCTCAAAATTCTCCAACTCCTCATGCATCGAGTTAACCCAATTATGATCAGATAACGCGTGTCCAATGTCTTTGGGCTCAAAGGTGGCAACAAAAGCAGCATGAGCGAAATGAGAATTGTTCCGAACCCTCGACCGTGTAGTACGTTCATTCATGTCGCCGATGATTCTCGAAGCTGGGTGATCCACTTGCACTCGCCGGGGAGGTTCTCGCCTTGATGCTACCTCCCCCTCAACAGCAGCTTCACCTTGATCTGGATTTGTCGTTGTAGGTGTGGGAGAGGGTCCATTCTCGATTGTCGTCGAAGTAGTGGGTACATGTTCAGCCGCGGGCACCACACCGCCATCTTCATCATCTCCATGTTCATGCTCCTCCTCCTGAAAGATCTCCTCGCCAAGTTTGTCGTCACCTGCACACTCAAAAACAAGCTGACTATGTGGCTGTGTCTCATCGAAGGTTACCTCGCAAGTCTCCATGATTTGGTTAGTTTCAAGATTGAGCACACGAAATGCTCTAGAATGAGATGCATAACCAAAGAAAATGCCATCGACAGACCTAGCCTCGAACTTGTCCAACTTCTTCCCTTTCTTCAGAATGAAGCATTTACAACCAATGACATGGAAGTGACTCACCTTGGGTGTGCGACCGTGCATCAACTCGTAACAGGTTTTCTTCTTGTGAACCCGGAGGTAGATCCTGTTCGACACATGGCACGCGGTATTGACCGCCTCCGCCCAGAACCTTCTCGGAGTCCTATGCTCGTCGAGCATCGTCCAAGCCATCTCGCACAAGGTTCTATTTTTCCTTTCCACCACGCCATTCTGGGGAGGCGTACTCGAAAACTGGTGTTCAAGACCCAAGTCATGACAAAAGGTTTCGAAGCGAGAGTTTTTGAATTCCGAGCCATTGTCACTGCGGATCGCTCGTATGGCATCTCCGTGCCTCTCGTTTCTTAACCTCAAGACAAGATCTCGAACAAAACCAAACGTCTCCCCTTTCTCCTCAAGAAAGAACACCCACGCATACCGAGAGTAGTCGTCCACCACAACAAGGACATACCACTTCCCACCCGCAGATCGCACACGAGTTGGGCCAACAAGGTCCATATGGAGCAGCTCGCATGGTCGCTCAGTCATCACATCGGTGAGAGGCGAGTGAGAAGAGGCTACCATCTTGGTATGCCTACACGGCGCACAAACCAACTCTTTCTCAAACCTCAACCGTGGCAATCCTCGGACCAAATTGAGTTTACTCAAGCGAGACAAAAGGTCAAAGCTCAAGTGACCCAACTTCCAATACCACTTCCACAACTCACTTGAAGAACCAGCCAAAAGGCAACGCTCCACACCAGAAGACTGAGAGAAATCAGCTCGGAACACTTGACCCTCGGGAATGACCATGCAAACAAGGTCCCCTCGAGAATCTAAAATCCGAGAACCACCAGGCCGAAACAACACCTCAAAGCCCTCATCCAACAACTGGGACACAGAAAGCAAATTGAACCCCAGCGATTGAACAAGAGCAACACGCCTGAGAGTGACCTTGTCACTTACCTTGATCTCACCTTTTGATAGCACACGCCCTCACCCATTGTCCCCAAAGGTGATGTATGTCTTGGACACCACCGGGACGAGACTTGAGAACCACCCCTTGTCTCTGGTCATATGCCTAGAGCAACCGGAGTCAATCAACCAAACGTTCCTCAAGTCTCCCACCTGAAAATCAAAAGCGAGCACGTGAGTGAACAAACGACTCAGCACTGGGGTTAGTACCAAAAGAGTAAAACCAGTGCCGAGCCATTTGCTCCAAAGTGGGGTTAGCACAAACCAAATCATCACACCTATCAAAGCTACCACCACGAACACCACCACGGTAACCACTACGAGGGAACCAACCCTCTCTAGCTGGAGGAGGACGAAAGCCACGAAAGGGAAACCGTGGATCGGACCTCCTCTCCATCTCAAAGCTACGACTCCTCCCACCCCCGTATTGAGCACGAGGTGGAGAACGCCTAGCAAACTGACCACCTGCAAACTTTCCAGACCAACCACCAGAATCACAACCACCAGAACCAAACCGAGTATCCTCACGAGCACGAAACCCGACTCGCTGTCTGCCCAGACCTGCACTGGTCTGACCGGTGTAACGCACCGGTCTGACCGGTGTAGCTCGGCCAGCAGCACCACCAGCTGCCTTCCGGTCTCTCCAAGCCGGAACCGTCCTCAATCGCCTTGGCCCTGGGCATCTGCATACGAGGCTCAGGTACACCATTAGAGCGGTGGTACCTGTCCTTGTTAGCCCACTCTCTAGCCATTCTCTCCTCACGCTTCCTTTTGAAGCAAAACTCATCCTTGTGACCATCTCTCCCACAATACCCACAATGGAACTTCATGGGCTGTGGCTTAGGCTTTGGCTTGGGTTGGGGCTGCCCACTCGGTTTCTCACCCTTCTTCTCTCCTTCCTCACCTCCCTTTGGGCTCACAAACTTCACCGGTTTTTGGAAATCATTTGTTGGGTGAGGGAATATGGGTGGATCTGGAGTAGTGTCAAGTTTGTTTCTGAGATGGTTAGGCTTGGGCTCAAACTTGTTCTTGTATCTGTTTGGTGGTGGGATAGGAATCTCTCCAACTCTCTCAACTCCCTCACCACTGTTCTCTCCAAGCTTGTCAGCCCCAAGTGCCTGACCATCATAGCGTTTGAAAGCCACTATCATGATACCAAGCTGAGGCTCCTGACCCGACAACCAGCTCATACATTTCCTCAGCTCATCATTCTCATCCTGCAAGCGATCAACATAATGTGCAAGCTCCAAATTCTTAACCGTATGCAATTCACAAGTAGAGCAAGAAGTGGGAATAGGCTCTTTCAACTTAGCCTCAAGCAAAACAGTATAAGCACGCATCTCATCAATCTTTCCATGCAAAACAGGGCAAGAAGTGCAAGCACCTAGCAAAGCAGGTCTAGACTTAAGCTCAGCCACTTCAACCCTAAGCATTTCTAGTTCATCACAAGTAGAAGCATGCTTATCCTTAAGAGCAGTAAGATCAGCTAGGTACACAGAGCAATCACAGCAATCAATCTCATCAGAAACCACAGGAGAAGCCTTAAGCGAATCAATCTCAAGCTTAGCATCTAGGTTCTGGGTTTCTAGCTCAGCCACACGGTTCCTAGCATCTTCTAGTGAGTCCCTAAGCTCTTTCCTCATCTTCTTGGCCTCTCTAAGCATGTGATCACGATTATCAAGCAAGTCAACCAACTCATCATTCTCCTTGCACAAAGAAGAGAGCTCATCACATACCTCATCCTCGGAGTCGGAGTCCGAGTCGCTCTGATGACTCTTCTTGCTGCCGGAGCTACGAGCCATGCCGCAGAAGCCATCTCTCGCGAAGTAGCTCAACCCGCTCAAGTTCTTGGATGACTTCTTGTTCTTGCGCCGATCACCTTCATCTTCACTGCTACTCGAGCTTGAGGAAGAGTAGGCAGAGCTGGAGTCGACGTCGCTCGCTCCGACCATCGCTCGGGCCTTCCTACCGCGGCCGTCCTTCTTCCTCGACCGTCGCTCGTCCTTGTGCTTGTTCTTCTGCTTGTGATCGCACCTCGATCGGTACTTGCCATCCTTGCTCGACCGGTGCCTGTAGCCGTCCTTGTAACCGTCCTTGTTCTCCGTCTTCTCCGGGCAGTCGGCGACGAAGTGTCCTGGCTTGCCGCACTGAAAGCACGTCCGTGCTGTCCTCCTCGTGTTCACCCGGTTCTCATGCAGCCTCTTGAACCGCCTGGTCAGCAACGCCAGCTCGTCCTCTCCAAGCACGTCGAACTCCTCGTCTGGCAAAGACATCAAAGAAGACAGAGAGTACATCCTGGAGGATGCGTTAGCGTTAGACTTGGCTCCTTTGCCACCAACGAGAGCGAGACTATGAGAATCAGTCGGGCTCTCGATCTTGGTTGTCATACCACCGTCCAACTCAGCCGACTTGAGCTTCGAGAACAGCTCGTTCACCGTCAAGGTGTCATACTTCTCAGACTCAACAATAGCCTCAAACTTCCCGTCCCACACGGTACGATCCAACGAGTGCAAGAGCTTCACGGCTCTATCATGATCATCATATGGGAGCACGGCCACATTGGCTCTCATGTTGTTCACAACGACCGTAAACCGCTGGAAAAGGGGATCGACAGACTCGCCGGGGAGATGAGTGAAGTTCTCATACTCTCTCCGGTAAGTCGCGTACATCCGAGCCTGAACCTGAGCATTCCCAGCATGAGCATCCTTCAACTGCTCCCAAATCCTACAAGCTAAGTCCTCTGTCTGAACCCGATCGAATTCAGGCTGACACAGAGCACGAAACAAGTAGTCGACAGCCTTGTTGTTGGCTTCAAACATATCCCTCGATCCTGGAGCAAGGAAGTTCATCGGATGAACATAAGCTGTGTTCACCGTGACATCCCAAAGGATCTGACCCTTTCCGCGGAGGAACGCTACCAACCGCCTCTACCACATCTGGTAGTTCTTCCCATCGAAGTGCGGAGGACCCGAACCCCGTTCCTGGTACGCCATCTTTGGATCTTAGACTGGTAAGAGTCAATAAAGACCCGAACCGGCTCTGATACCAATTGAAGGACCGATTAGGCGAACCAGAGAGGGGGGGAGTGAATGGGAGCCGATAAAAATTCTTCTCGAAGGAGATGGGAACTCCAACAAGACGAACACGGCTTCCAAATCACGTCTCCAACTCAACTACCCAAGTTGGCCAAGAGCACGCAGCCACTGGAGTGCTACTAGTCCTAGGAACCAACAACCACCTTCACCGACTCGAGAACGCAGCGGAACTAGCAACTCGAGCGCTACTGACCTACACCGGTCAAGCCGGTGAGCACCACCGGTCAGACCGGTCCCTGCTGGCAAAACCTGGGAACTTCCACAAAAGGCCTCTATACCGGTCAGGCCGGTGTAGCTCACCGGTCAGACCGGTTCAAGCCAGGAAATCCCAAATCCTCCAAACAGGCCTACCGAGCTCCAAACTGACCCAAACTCGAAACAGCAGCAACACGGGGCAACAGGTAACTCACCAAGACGTTCACCCGAGCAAAACTCAACAAAGAGTCTGCACCGGTCAGACCGGTGAGAGGCACCGGTCAGACCGGTGTGACCTGAGTTCTCGGGATGAACAGCGCCCGCGTGTCAACTCCCCCAAATCCAACTCCCGATCTCCTGAATCGCTCCACGGTTTTGCACAAGACTTTGGGGATAGTAGGAACACCTCATGGGCACTCCATAGCCAAGATTTGGTCCACCAAAACTTGTCAAATCAAGAGGAATCAAAGAAATCCCACCAAGAACGCCTCTAACCCTAGAGCCACGAAAACCCCAAAATCGAGCCCCTTTGCTCACGGATTTGGGAGGGGAATCAAAGGAAAAAGAACCACGAAGGGTTCATGCATACATCCCCCACCAAATCCCAAAGAGAAAGGCCTCGAAATCGCTCTGAGAAAATCGCCAAGAAAGGGCTCCGAAAATCACCAAAAAGGAGAAACGGGAAAGACACATCCAAGCCTTGAGGAACCATGCCGAATCATCTATACATATCAAAGAGGTTCACACAAGGTCTAGCTTGCCGCCCGATCATCCTTCCCTCTCACAAGATCTCACCATGAAGCTCTCAAGCTAGTCCTAAGAAAATCCTAAGGAAAATAGGAAGAGAAAATAGGAAAGCAAATGAGCTAGGGTTCCAAGAGATGGCTGCCATCCTCTCACCACTTGGGTTATATGGAGGCAACCGAAAGACGAAAATACCCTTACTAGCTAACTAGGGATACATGCCCCTCAAGGGCAAATTCGGAAATCTTTGTCTTCGCTCCATCGGACGGATGCCCAGCGACCGCAAACTTGCTTAGCCTCGACTCAAGCCTTGCGATCCCGACGCGTGTCCTCCACTTCGAAGATTTCGGACTGCGTCGTCACACACCGGTCAGACCGGTGCTCCTCACCGGTCAGACCGGTACCCTCCGGTCAGACCGGTCAGGCCAGTCTGGAGCTGCTGCACCTCCATCTTCGGTTCTTCGGTCTTGGCTTTGTGGATCAACCAAGGAACCTAGTGGTTTTCTGGTGAACCACCGGAAACCCCGCGAACTCGGTGTAGCCTCCGCCAATCACCACTCATGACTCGGCTCCCACGTAGTCCCGACTCGACCTTGGTTTTGAGGCTCAACTAAGAAACCGTCCATGACTTCATCTTGCCGTTCTTGCCACCATGCGGCCCGCACTTGACCCCGCTGGCCACCGGGTCCCTCGAACCAAGCCTACTTGTCTTCTCCACACCTGGAGGCCTCACCGGCAATGACCTTTCGTGCTTGTTCTTCACCTGCACCTGCACCAGTCAAGCCGCAACCTGCACCTGCAATACTTAGCCAAGAATCAGTCCACACCACGTTGTCAATCACTCATCACACCAGGAAGCGACCATCCACCGGTCCTCGAACCACACCTGGCTCTCACTCTGCTTTCCTTAGGCTAGATTCTTGTATAGACTCTGACCTCTGGATGTATGGAAGCATTCGGCGTTGCGGTGATCTCCTAGCTCTTTGTGATTTTTGTGTCTTTTTCGGAGCTATATTTGGGGTGTTTTGTTCTTCGCTCGATTCGTGGATTTGAGGGCATTTTCTCTTGGATTTCTTTGAGGAGATCATGGGTGGATGCCTTGCGCATCTTTGTGTGTGATCTTGACCCCTCAAACACCGGGAAACCCCTTCGATTCGTGAGTTTTTGGTCGGAGCCTGAGTTCTTGGTGGTGGTTCATGTGATCCGCGATTCCTAGTGTTTTAGTGAGTTAGAGGCCAAGATTTTTGGGGCATAGCTTCATCTTGTGACACTTCATACCTCCCCCAAATCTTGTCTCAAGAGCTCAATCCTTTTGGGAGATCCGGTGATGGAAAGGAGGGGTTGACCTCCCGTGCGCGTGTTGTTTCTGCTCTGTCCGCGTGGCTCGAGTTTGTCTGGTGTTCTTTCGTGTTCGTGCATGCTCGTGTTTTGATCCGTGGGGATCTAAGTTTTTGCTTAGGAGGTGTTTGTTGGACTGTCCGCCAGGAGGGGTCGGACTATCCGCGAGGGTCGGACTGTCCGCGGTGCTTGCCCGGACTGTCCGAATTTCCTCGGTGCAGTACTGGAGGTTCGGGGTCCTATTTAGGACCGACCGTCGAGGGTCCACGGACTGTCTGCCAGGCTTGCGGACTGTCCGCCGTTCTCGTGCAGACTGTCCGCCCAGGGCTTCACAGATTTGGCTAAGTCTTTTGATTATTGTCTTGTGCTTCCGCGCTTTGATTCAAGGCTTGTCTCTAGGACTTGTTGGCTTGTGTATGCCTATTCTAGAGCTTCTTTGGTGTGTGCGAGTGATCGGAGTGGCAATCGGGGTATAGGCCGAGTTCATCCTTCGGGAAGAATTTTTATCGGCTCCCACTCACTCCCCCCCTCTCTGGTCGCCTATTCGGTCCTTCACTTGCATTAGCAAGCCAGCCCCGGCACCCCTGCCCCGCCACGTGTCGAAGCAGAGGGCGCGGCGGCGGCACCGGTGGTCGCACGGGCGGGGACGGGGAGACGGCGCCAGTGGGCCGGGGAAATGCCCCTACCACCAATGTGGCCCGTGGAGGCGACGCCTGCGGGGAGATGAGCCGTGGACGAGATGGCGTCGCGGCACGGGTGGGGAGGCAGGGCCGGGCGGTGAGACGCCACCGTCGGGGAGCAGCAGGAGACGATAGGGACCGGCGGCGGGGCGTGGAGCAGCCGGAGATCGACGGGGAACGACGGCGGGGAGCGGAGGCGGCGCCGCACGCGAGCGGGGAGGTGGGGCCAGGCAGTGAGACGGCACCGCCGGGGAGCAGGAGGAGGCGACAGGGACATACGGCGGGCCCTGGAGCGGCCAGAGATCAACGGGGAACGGCGGCGGGAACGTGGAGGTGGCACGTCGGCGGGGAGCGGAAGCGGTGCTGCGGCGCCGGCGGTGAGTTGGGGCCGGGCGGTGAGACAGTGCCGGCGGGGAGCAGCAGGAGATGACGGAGACCGGCTGTAGGGTGTGGAGCAGCCAGAGATCGATGGGGACCAGCGGCGGGTACGATGCGGAGGAAGGAGAGACGACGCCAGCGGATTTGGCTATGTGTGGGAGAAGGAGGAGATGCACGCGATTATATACCCCCACACCCTTTTGTCTCGGGTCGTATTACGACACGGGACTAAAGGCCCTTTAGTCCCGGGTGGTGTTACGGACCAAGACTAGGGGGGCTTTAGTCTCGGGTGGTAAGACCACCCGGGACTAAAGGGTTACTTTGCGCGAGAGCCCCCGCAGGGGTACAATTTCGCCTTTTTGTCCCGGGTGGTATTACAACCCGAGACTAAAGGCCCCCTTTAGTCTCGGGTTGTAATACCACCCGGGACTAAAGGGCAATTTTGGGCGGGAAGTTATCTTTCCCCATTTGTTTCATCATTTTCTCATTCTTTCTCTTTGCAACTTTAAAAAATAGTAACTTTCAATAATTCAGCCATGCAAAAATATAGTTAGTTAAAATCTAATAAACTCTACTTTGCTATGCAAAATTATATTTTAGAGTTGTAAACTTTCACTTTCAATTTTCATTTGCAATATTGATGTGCATTCGCACTAAAGTTCAATTAAACCAAAATAAATACTAAACCAATTCAGAAAAACCTCAAACTTGGTGGTTCATTCTCACAAGACATATCCAAGATTTACAACAAATTTGAGACCAATACAACAATGCAAATTGCATGGACTTCAAAATAGTTCAGAACTTAAGTAGATCGAGTTTGTACTCCATCTAGCTTTGTGAAGCACGTGTACTCCATCTATGTCGAAATGGTCTGAAATTTTTTTTGTTGTCATTTACACCCAAAATATTGGCTCACGCAAGATCTTAGATTTTTCTGATGATTAAATGTATTATAGTTATTTTCTTCAAGCTAAAGGAGGTTAAATATTGTCAATTACACATCGATAACTCAAGTATTATGATTCAGCTTCTAGATAAATTGGACTCCTAAGGCAAAATAGACCTTATGGACAAGTTCGGCACCATTCCGGATCGTTTCAGGGGTGGTCTCAGTTCAACATTTAATTACTAGGTGATGTCGCACGGAAATTCAATTAAACCGAAAAAAATGCTAAACCAATTCAGAAAACTCTCAAACTTGGTGGTTCATTCTCACATGACATATTCAAGCTTTATAAAAAATTTGAGACCAATACAACACTGCAAAGTGCATGAACTTCAAAATCATTACAAAAAGTTTGAGACAAATAAAAGAGTTGATCACATTAGCATTACACAATTGATTTGATCATTAATTATTACAATACGACATTAATCTCAAGCACGTAAATACGATGTCTCTTCACGTCCAAGCAATATGCTTGGGTCAACTTCGACAGTGAACGGAGGCATGCCATCAAACTGATCATAATCATCAGACTGATCTGTTTTGTCCTCGACTCCCAAGATTACTCTTTTACCCGGAAGAACTATGTGATGCTTTGGCTCTTATGGTCCTTCTTAGGGATTTTTATTTTTTGGTATGCTAGTCATATCCTTGACATAGAAAACCTGATGCACATCTTTGGCAAGGACGAATGGATCATCTTTGAACCCAATCTTGGTCAGGTCCACTATTGTCATTCCATATTCATCTTTCCTTACGCCAGTCAGTCTTACCCATTGGCAAAGAAACAGAGGGATGTTCAGCGCCCCGTACTGAAGCTCCCATATCTCTTCTATGATACCATAATAGGAGGTCTTGCACCCAGCATTGTCGATCACGTCCATACGGACACCACTATTTTGGTTCGTGCTTTTTTGATCTTGAGCTCTTGTATAAAAATTATAACCATTTATATAGTAAGATTGACATTTTATAATTGTTCTACAAGGTCTCCTGGCTAACAAAGCGAGTTGTGGATGAATTGTTGAGTTACTCACAAGTTGTTCACTCAACCATGAGGAAAATGTTTCCAAGTGACGACGTGTAATCCAGACTTCGGATTTGGTTGGATTTTGAGAATCAATAATCTACTCGTGTTTCATCCTATACAAAGTCACCACAGATGATTGTTGCAGAATAGTTAGGTGTGCTTTATGGAACAAATCAGTATTATTGCTCAAACTTGATTTCCTTCCGATGGTGCCCTTTCCCTGTAGCATCCCCCCTCGTGTCGTGATATTGGAAGCCCAATCGAGTCAATTGAGTCGACAAAATCAACACAAAACTCCATGACCTCCTCAGTTCCATATCCCTTGGCAATACTTCCTTCTGGACGAGCACGGTTAAGAACATATTTCTTGAGGATCGACATGAATCTCTAAAAAGGCCACATGTTGTGAAGGTATACTGGACCGATAATAGTAATTTCTTTCACAAGGTGTACCAGGAGGTGTGTCATAACATCGAGGAAGGAAGGTGGAAATGCCAACTCAAAACCGACAAGACATTGAACCGCATCATTCTGTAGCTTTCCTAGCTTGGCTGGATCGACTGCTTTCTGTGAAATTGCATTTAGAAATGCACAAACCTTTACAAGCAATAATAGTACATTCTCTGATAGAACACCCCTCAACACAACTGGAAGCAACTGTGTCATCAATATGTGGCAGTCGTGGGCCTTTAGATTAGTGAACTTCTTGTATTTCATATTTATGATCCCCTTTAAATTCGACGAGTAGCCAGACGGAACCTTCAAACTGTTCAGGCAATCAAACATGCTTTCCTTCTTTTCTTGGTGAGAGTGTAACTAGCAGGACCTAAGTAATCATCATCATCATCATCATCATCCTCTTCCGGATCTTTTTCATCATCATCCTCTTGCGGAACTTTTTCATTCTTATGAAAATCTTTCAGGTCCCGTCGTGCTTCCAATGTATCCTTCGAGTTACCATAACAACCCATGAAACCTAGCAATTCACGCAAAGATTCTTCGTAAAGTGCATCATGTCAATTGCGTGTCGGACCTCAAGGATTTGCCAATAAGGTAGCTCTCAAAATATAGATTTCTTCTTCCACATTGGTACACGCCCGTTGGCGTCAATTGGAACAGGTTCACTACCGGCACGCTTTCCAAAAACTACCCTTAGATCCTTTACCATCTCAAATACGGTGTCTCCATTAAAATGGGGTGGCTTCGTACGATGATCAGCCTTCCCTTTCCAATGCATCCCTTTCTTCCTTAAGGGGTGGTTAGTTGGAAGATAACAACGGCGACCCATGTACATGACCTTCTTACAATTTTTGAGATGAATACCTTGTGTTTTATGTAAACAGTGTGTGCATGCCTGATATCCCTTATTTGTCTACCTTGAAAGGTTACTTAGAGCAGGCCAATCGTTGATGGTAATGAACAACAATGCTCATAGGTTGAAGCTCTGTTACTTATTCTCATCCCACACACGTACACCTTCCTTCTTCCATAGCAGTAATAGTTCATCGACCAATGGTCTTAGATACACATCAGTGTCATTGTCGGGTTGTTTTGGACCTTGGATGAGCACCGGCATCGCTTCATGCACAGCCAACCAGGAAGGTTGAACATGCATAGGGTCACAAGCCAAGTGCTATGACCACTGCTAAACTCGCTAAATGGATTGAAACCATCTGTACTTAAACCAAACCTTATGTTCCTTGCACCTTCATCAAACTCTTTGAATTCTCTATTAATCTTTCTCCACTGAGACCCATCAGCCGGATGTCTCAGCATGTTGTCTGCCTTACGTTCCTCTTTGTACCATCTCATCATCTTAGCATTTGCTTTGTTCCTAAACAAATGCTTTAAACATGGTATTATAGGAAAATACCACAAGACCTTCACCGGAACTCTCTTTGTCTTGTCACAGTGCCCCTGGAGATCACCACCAGGATCTTCATCTTCCCGAATCTTATAACGTAGCTCTTCGCACACAGGACAAGCACCCAAATTCTCGTAATCCTTGCCCCGATATAGGATGCAATCATTAGGGCAGGCATGGAACTTCTGTACCTCCAACCCAAGAGGGCACACAGTCTGTTTTGCTTCATATGTGGTGGGCGGTAATTCATTAATCTCGGGAAGCTTGTCCTTCATAATTTTTAGCATTCCTTCAAATGCCATATCAGACACACCATGTTTTGCCTTCCATTGCAGCATTTCTAGTGTAGTACCAAGCTTTTTGTGACCTGGCTTGCAATCTGGGTATAATGGTTTCTGTGATCTTCTATCATACGCTGCAACTTTGCCTTTTCTTTTTTGTTTTCGCAACCCCTATGCGCATCCTGTAGAACCTGACCAAGATCATCAGCAGGGCCGTCAGCATCTGCTGGTAACTCTTCTTCGTTAGCATCTTCCATCAAAGTATCTGCAAAACCTTGCCCTGCGGCCCAGTCCGGAATATCCTCCTCCTCTTCTTTGTCGTCTTCCATCACAGCCCTTCTTTCACCGTGCTTGGTCCGAACCACATAGTTCGGCATGAATCTGTATTTCAACAAGTGGAGGTGAAGTATTCTCGAGTCACAGTAGTCTTTTTCATTTCTACAATCAGAGCATGGACAACAAATGAATCCCCTTGCATTCTTGTTCGTTTTCGCCACTTTTGAGAAAAGCATGCATGCCGGTAATGTACTCCTTTGACCGTCTGTCGGTGTTGTACATCCATTGCCGGTTCATCTGCATCATATTAAGTGAAAAATATAACTGCAGCAGATTCTTGAGTAATTAATATCCATGTTGATTCTACAACACTTCACTTTTTTAATTGTGGCATAACATTTAAGTATAAAAACTATACACTATCCCTAGGTCTTATTTTCTAATAACTAAAAAGATAAATTCTATTTTCTCTAATAATAAATAAAGCTAGCTAAAAGTTAAATTTATTCTATGTCTCATTCTACGTAAAAATTAAAATTATATTTTTTATATAAAAACAAAAAAATCTTAGTAAAAATGAATGAAAGAAGATAATCACAACAAATGATAACTACTTATTACTAAATCTAAAGTATACTAAAAACCTCATCTCTTAGCTCTTCAATCAAAATTTTTATTTTCTCCTTCTCTAAATCATAAAACGGAATTTAATCACAACAAATAAATGAAGGATGAAGAATGAAACATTAGCAACACTTTGAAGGTGAGAAATCTCCACAAATTGATGAGGAAAAATTTGGGCAGCACCTCCCTAGGCTTGAGGTGCCATGGGAGAGGAGCTAGCTTGAGCTCTCGGGTGAAGAATGGCTCGAGCAGGGAAGAAGGAAGAAGGAGCTGGCAATTTTGTATAGGCACAGCCTTTTGTCTAAAGAGGTGCCTTTTGTCCCGGGTGGGAACACCACCCAGGAGTAAAGGCCGGCACCAATCATTGCAGCCAGAGAGCCATTGGTGGGGGTGCTTTAGAGGCCACGTCGCCCCCAAACTCTTTTGTTTTTATAGTTTAATAAATATTATGAATTACACATTGAAAACTCAAGAATTATGATTCGGCTTCCAAAAAACTAGTCTCCTAACATCAATACTTAAGGTCTTAACAAAATATATAAAAAAGTTCATACATCAATACTTAAGGTCTTAACAAAGATAACAAGTTCAAAATATATAAAAAGTTCATACATCAATACATAAGGTCTTAACAAAAATAGAGGGGTGCATCCATGCACGACACAAATTTCATACTACATTTTTCTTCCTTAGATAGTCCATATAGTTGAAGTCTTCGATCTTCAAGTCGAGAACTTCATCAAAATATGCTAGAGAATGGATCAGTGCACTCTCTATCGCTTCACAATTACAGTCACATGGACTTCCATAAATTTCAAACAGTGTCAAGGAAAACTAATATGGCATGAAAAATGAAAGATGAGCCTGATACTTCCAATCTCTTGTGCGTGTAGCATTTGAATCTGTGAAAGAAAATCCCACAACATCCATCACTTACTCTAAAATTGCATAAAAGTTCTTTGCCGCAATGGTTTGACAAAATCTATCCTACAGTTAAGAATAATGTTATTACGACTCTAAAAAATGTTAAATAAGAAGATTAAAATAACATTAAATGATGCTCCATACCATGTCATGTTCATTCAGCGGACAAAGTCTCTCTGCGGTCGTGGTCACACTTTCTCCCTCCTCGAGTGCCTTGATTAGAAAATAAGAGTAATCCGGCACAAAGTACCTATTAGCATTAAGTTGTTCTAAGCATGCCTGCACGGTGGTCCTTTCATAAGTCCTCCTAACCAGTGCAGGGGTACCCCACCCAACAATTGATACCATTTGGATGGGTGCTAAAGATAGCGAGGAGCGAATTTTTTCTCGAACAGGTATGTCAAACGAGATTTTTAATTGTATGCAATTGTTTGGACCGACAATGGCGCATTGTGTAATAGGAGGGGTACCACCTAAATTTTTAACAACATGTGCGAGCCACTGCAAATGATTGAGAACCCGCATTGTATGAAAATAATATTATTATCCGTGTGTAGTACGTAAACATCGAATTTATACAAGGAAAGAATATTACTATGTTGGGACGAGGTCCCTGGCTTCTATCACGAGTAGGTAAGTCAATCACACCATAAGTGAAGTGTATGCGTGGAGGACAAGCCAAAGGTGGCCGGTCATCAAAAACGATTCCACGACCGCCTCCACGGCGACCTCCACGGCGACCACCGCGACCAGAATAACTTGCCATAGTTTTCCAAAACTACTACAATCTCTGCAATATATATAAAACAATCCATTTGTATCAACTCTTATGGTACAAATTGTACTCCATCTCTACTTTTAACTATTTTTAATTACTAATCCAGCTATACTTTAACAAAAAAATTTATTCACAATTTCTACAACATTTATATAAAACAAAATTTGTATTCACAATTTCTACAACATGTATACTAAAATTTATTCTATGTCTCATTCTACATAAAAAAATTTATTCTATGTCTCATTCTACATAAAAATATAATTTAATTTTTATATAAAAACAAAAAAATTCTTAGTAAAAATAAATGCAAGAAGATAATCATAACAAATGATAACTACTTGTTACTAAATCTAAAGTATATTAAAAACCTCATCTATTAGCTCTTAAATCAAAATTTCTATTTTTTCCATCTCTAAATCATAAAACGAAATTTAATCACAATAAATGAATGAAGGATGAATAATAAAACCTTAGCAACACTTTGGAGATGAGAATTCTTCACAAATTGATGAGAAACAATTTGAGCAACACCTCCCTAGGCTTGAGGCGCCATGGGAGAAGAGCTTGAGCTCTCGGGTGAAGAATAATGGCTCGGGCAGGGGAGAAGGAAGAAGGAGCTGACGATTTTATAGAGGCACAGCCTTTTGTCCCGGTTGGTAAAACAACCTGGTACCTAAGAGAACCCTTTTGTCTCGGGTTGTAAGACCACCCGAGACAAAAAAAATTTGTCCCGAGTGGTGTTACCACCCGAGACAAAAGGGCACCGCTTTTGTCTCGGGTACTAACAACACCCAGGATAAATGAACGGTGCCAATTATTGTGACGCAGTAGCCGTTGAAGGTCTCCCCTTTTGTCCCGGTTGGTAATACCAACCGAGACAAAGGGGGGCGTTCGCAACCATTTGGGGCCACGTCGCCCCAAAATCTTTTGTCCCGGTTTCAAAATTGAACCGGGACAAATGGTCTGGATCAAAGGTCGCCTCTCTACCAGTGATTGGAACACCCTAAGTTCAGCCAAATGAACCTGAACTCAGCTAATGTGGAGGGGAAGCAAAAGATGAACAACATAGTCAATTGCACTGAAATGTCTGAGCATCTGGTACCAAGATTGGGTGAAACTAAATGTGGATGCCTGTTCATTGCCTGAGTCAGGACAAGAAGGTGCTCATCAAGTTTGTTTAGGTTTTCGCAATTTACGCCATGACACCATTTGCATTGCTGCAACGCTCAACTATTGTACATGACTTGGTGTTTGGATAAAATAAAATTTAACTTTTTTGCGTGAAAAATAAAGAAAATACAACTTGTTTTGCTGAAAACATTACTAGGAGAGCATTTCATCTAATGGCGGACTACGATTTACAAAGTACCGTGCTTCTTTTGCACGTTTCTCAAAATAAAGGCAAAATAGGCAACTTTGTCATGAACTCTTGACAAAAGGTCAACTTCATTCCTGAACTTTTAAAAAAAGTCAGTTTAGTCCTCGAACTTTCGTGATCCGCATCAGTTACGTCCTTCATCCTATTTTCCGTCAACACCGTCACAGAAACCTAACATCTACCCCTACTGGCATGCATCCTATTCCATTGCGTACCCCCACGGGACCGAGCCCCCTGCTGGCCTGCATCCTATCCCGCACGGCCGCCCCCCACCACCGCCACTGCCTGGGAGGGCGATTTCGCCCACGGCTCGCCCGCGCCTCCCACTGACCATCACTGCGAGCTGGGAGGGCGCGAGCTCCTGCGGCTCTCCTTGTCCCAGCCAATGGATCCGCCACAACCTCCTGAAGAGAGGACGATTAGGGCAGCAACCGCTTGCAGGAGGTAAGCAAATTGTAATGCATCCCTTTTTAATTCGTGGATCCAGATTGGATGATGCTATTTCGGTGGATTTGACGTTAGAATACATCATGTAGGTGCAAGAGAAGATGGGAGACTCATAGGTATTGACTGTTCGGTTTCATTTCAACAGGAGGTATTTGTTGTTGATGGATCGTTGTTGAACTATTGCAATGGGGATGAGAGAATTTCACACATAGATAAGGATAAATTGTCAATCCCTGAGCTGGAAGGTCACCTATTGGATCACACAATATTTAGAAGGTCTGTTAGGATGTATTGGTTGCCATGTGGTGTAGCTGTGCATGCTGGAATGAGGATGCTTGTTGATGATAAGTCATGCCTTGACATGCTTGATGCAGTAGGATCTGTTGGGGTTATTGACATTTACACTGAAGAAATTGATGTGGACATGGCTGAAACAGTGAGAGATGAAGATGTGTTTGAATTATTTAGAGATGAAAATGTATTGAATTTAGATCCTGCAACCAAAATGACAGATGCACATCTTGGTGACAAAACTGAATGTTTAGATGCTCCAGCCACACATGAAGATGCACAGAATGGTACAGAAGATGAACAAGATGACAAAGAAGATGAGGAAAATATTGAATGTGATGCCACAGGATTTACATCTAATAAGGATGATGAAGCAAATGAGATTAAGACTAAGTACAAAGTATATATGTTGATAAGAAAGAAGACGGAAGGCATCCCATTGGACACCCCAATAGATATGGATCATCCAGCAGGGAATGACAGTAACAGTATGATTCAGGTGAATGAATGTGGAGATGGGGTTGCATATTTTGACTCAGATGAAGATTTTTCTTATGATGATGACAGTGAAACTGATGCCAAGAGAAGGAAGTGCAGCCCCCCCTATATTTGATAGGTATGTAGAGACACCTCAATTTGCTCTAGACATGTGTTTCAGAGGCAGGAAGGAATTGAAGGATGCTTTATCAAGGTATGCACTGAAAATGAAGGTAAATATTAGGTTTCCTAAGAATGACAACCAGAGGTTGAGGGTTGTTTGCTCGTGGAAAGGTTGTCCTTGGCTTTTGCATGCTTCATACAAGAAGACTTGGGCGTGGAGGTTTCTCTAACAATGGTGAAAAGAGCAAAAGTCAAAGTTATCAAAAAGGTAATGGATGCTCAGAGTGGTGAGTATTCTAGGATATTTGACTATGCTCTAGAGGTGAAGCGTAGTAATCCTGGAAGTAGTGTGCACATTGCCTTTGATCCTGAAGAAGAGGAACATGTTTTTCACATAATTTATATATGCATGGATGCATGTCGAAGGGGCTTCCTACATCGATGTAGGAGGGTTATAGGGCTTGATGGCTACTTTCTGAAGGGTTCTATGAAGGGAGAGCTATTGTCAGCTATTGGAAGAGATGCAAACAATCAGATTTATCCTATAGCATGGGCTGTTGTGGAATATGAGAATTTAAGTTCCTAGAAATGGTTTCTTGGCCACCTTCAAAAGATTTTAATATCCCATATGGTGCTGATGGACGAGTGTTCATTACAGACAAACAAAAGGGTTTGCTGAAGGAAATTGACCAGTACTTTCCAATGGCTAAACATCAAATGAGTGCACGACACATTTATGCCAACTAGATGAAAAAAGCAAAGGTTACAATAGTATCAAAAGAGATTTTGGAAGATTGCAAAGTCATGTAATGAGATGTTGTTCAAGCATTACAAGAATAAGTTGGCAGCAAAAACACCTAAAGGATGGGCTGATTTGGAAAAACAAGATCCAATGCATTGGTGCCGAGCTTGGTTCAAGGCTGGTACCAATTGTGAGGCAGATGATAACAATGTCATTGAATCATTCAACAACTGGATTATAGATGCAAGATTTAAACCTATCATAGCCATGTTGGAGGACATATGTATCATGGTGACTAGAAGAATTCAAGAAAACAAGAGTAATAGTGAGAGATGGACAATGCCAATATGCCCCAACATTCTCAGGAAGGTAAATAAGATAAGGCATGGAACTCAGTATTGCCATGTCTTATGGAATGGTGCTTCTGGTTTTGAAGTGAGGGACAAAAAATGGAGGTTCACAGTTGATCTAGTGCAAAAGACATGCTCCTGCAGATATTGGCAAGTATCAGGTATCCCATGCTGACATGCTTGTGTTGCTCTGTTCACAATGTCAAATGAGCCTAACAATTATGTAAATGCATGTTTCTCCATTGAGCAATACAAGACAACTTACCAGCATGTTCTGCAACCAGTAGAGCTGTTGACGGTTCAAAACCGTGTTGAAGTTCACCGCAAGCGTACGGGTGACTTGGTGCCTTTTTCACCAAGGAGGGTCCCCAAGGTTTGTCAATCCAAGGATCGGAAGCAAACCTCTAAGGATCTCTACCTTATCTAGCCAAACTAGCCTAACATGAAGCATCGATTGCATAAAAAGGATAAACCTAAAGAGATATTCATGAAGTGTATAGGTTGATTACATCCACGAGCATCAGCTTAGATAAAGCTCCTCCGAAGGGGTAACTTGGCCTATTGTCTTCTAGTTGAAGCTCCGGCAAACAAGCAACGAGTCGAGCATCTCCTCTACTAGCATCCTTAAACTCCTACCTCCGGCCTACCTCCCGAAGACATCCACTCTTTCAGGAGAAATCACCCTGTCACGATGCTCCCTTAATGAAGCAGGGGATCTAGGGGGCACGTCCAAACATGAACGTGTCTACAAACCATGAAGGGTCGACATGCTAAACCTAATCGCCACGATTACATAGAGCATGCTATATAACCTAACCGATGCATTAGACTAGGGATCAAATCACATTCACAATAAGTAAAAGGTATAAACGGAGACATAGAATCGCTAATAGATCAGATGACAAGATTATCATTACTCACATGAAAGTATGTGTTACACCATCACCACCGAGATCATACCTAAGATGATGAACACGTAGCTCCGGAACTCCGCCATGGCACAACCACGCAGGGCGGCCATGGCGGCTAGGGTTGTCCTAGGCCATCCCCTAGACAACTTTGAGGACTCCGCCACCGCCGTCTCCCTCCGGTGTTCACTTCTAGGTTTCGTCGAGTTCTGGTGATTGGATGTGGCAGCCGTCAGAGGCAGGGGATATAAATGAGCCGAGGAGCATATAGGTCAAAGGACGTCACGAACCAGGCCCGAAACACCCTAGGCCGGTCGGCATGGGCCGGCCGGCCCAGGCCCTTTTCGGCTCGGTTCGGGCCCATCTTCCACCATGATGCTTCTTGCACTTTCTTGAATATTTACCGAAGTGCATGTGAGTCCTTGACATTGTTTTCCCTGCGGTTTAGATAAGGGTGCTTGGCGCGCAAACTCCCGCATCTTCCGTTCGGGTCCTCGGAGTTTCACGTCTTTATGCTTCGGTCCTCGGGTCATTTGGAGTCATGTTCACTTCGTGTCTTGACTTGTGCTGGGCTTCGTGATCTTCTCATAAAGTGTTTGATGAACTCTTCCCAGAAGTCCTCATTTAGGCGCTTAAATCCTGTGTTAACAACATACTCCAAAAACCATATGCAAGTGTGAACTTGTTACATCATTAGTATGCCTAGTGGCGGGTTAGTTATAATTCAAAGCTCAAACCAAAGTGTAACAAGTGCTCCTGGTTGACGGAAATCGACCGTCAACATACCTCCATGCTTAAACCTTGCTCGTCCTCGAGTAAGCCTTTAAGGGATATCAGTGTTGCCCTTCAATGTTCATACCTTGCACTTGTTCATGCATGAGAAAACATAATGCTCTCCAAGTTTACATTTGTTAAAGTTCCATAATGTAACTAGCTTTCATCTCTATGGAGGGTAGATATTATTTAAGCTCTTCCCACAAGTAATTAATCATGCTCTCAAATTTTAAAACAAATCTCAGAAATTTTGAAAATAAAGAGCGGGATGAAGAAAAATTGCTTTACCAAGATCAATAATAAACCTCCATGCATCTTGCTCATGAACTCTCATCTCATCTTGTCTCTCAAGCCTACTTGTTCTACTCCTTTCCTCTCTCAAATATTTGGTGTAAGGCTTTATATGGAGCTATGGGAAAGTTTAGTCCTACCAAGATATTATAGTCGAGATGTTGTCAAAACAAGACAAGCTTCTCATGGACTTACCGAGACTCGTCAAAAAGGTCATTGGAAAAATAATGTTCTCAAGGAGGGGGTAGAGGTAAAGACATACTTTTAGATAGGTAGACATGTGCAAATGGCAAAGAGTAATCCTGAGGCACAAATGAAGTCCTCGTTATCGGATTGCACATGGTTGGAAGGATGAGTATGGGTCTTGATCTTGAATCCTCTTGAAAACCGGGGAGCTTTATTTTATTTTATTTTATTCTTCTTTATTTCTTTTTCTCATCATACTTTTTCTTCTTTATCATTTTTTCATCATTTTTTTCATCATACTTTTTCTCTTCTTCCTTTTTTTATTTGCTCCCCTTGAACTCTAGACTATACTAGCATTTCCTTGGCAACCCCCCCCCCCCATGCTTAGACGTTTGCTCGTCCTCGGGCAAAAGAGGTGATAAATATGCCAAGGTAGAAATTGAAGTTCTCATATTTTCTTAGAGAGAGATACTCAAAAATCTTCTAGAGATCTTTTTGGAAGTCTCCCAAAGTCTTGATGCACCTTCCTTGTAATCTTCCTCAAAATATTCATCCATACTCAATGTTTTGGGTTGTGGTCAAGGAGGTATACACAAAAAGATATTTTGGGTTTGTGGGTGGATATCCGGCGAGGTTTGCAAAATTCCCAATGTGGAAACTCACAATGCACGGATAGAAAAGGCGAGCATAAAGATAGATACGCAAAAACAGAATGACCAGCTTCTTAGTCTCGGGCCAGAGAAATCAAGCCTTGAGTCAATGCACCCAAAAATAAATCTTGTAAACTAAGGTTTTTGCACTCAATTGAATGTAAGGCTTTGGATAGGTAGAGCAAAATGAGAGCTACGAAAAACAACTATGGGACTTAAGTTATCATAACCTCCACACAAGATTAGGCTAGCATTTATTTAAATTTTCAGATCATATTAAAGAGAGCACTAGCTTAATCATATATAAACCAAGCACAAGAATAAGTAAAGCGGCAACGATCATCATATATCCATAAGCAAGAGCATACATGTTGAGCACAAGGTAATGGTGATTATTATTGAAACCAAAACAAACCTAGGTTGTACTCCTAGTAGCCATGTTATTCTACAGAGAGATATACAAAGGTTGCATCTATGGTTGTGGAAAGCATAAACATATGAGCAGACATATAGGAAGACAAGGACAAAAAGAGGGTTGAGGAACTGTTACCGTCCTTTGATGCTTGAAGTGTAGCACGGCCTCCCCCATGCTTAAGCATTGTGCTTAACATAGAAGAAGAAAATTATCATCCCGTGGCAACCGTGATCCTTGTACTCCATGCGGTCTTCTCATGTCCACCAAATTCTCCCCCATGCTTAGCATGTTGCTAGGTATGGAAGATGATGAACCATCTTGAAGTCCTACCGCCATGTGTGGATTGTCATAATCTTCACTTTGTCTTGATTGTCCTCCAACGTCCACCCTTTGTCACAAGCATTTGTCCCAATTGTTTCCATCTTCACCTCCTTCCATGTTGTCCCTCATTACTGGTTCATCTTCCACGAATTTTTCTTATACTTCCAGAACAGAACATGTACTTAACCGTCACTCCATTGCAAAGTGCTTGAAATTATCTTTCCAATGAGTGGTCATTCATCCCAATCGGACTTCGGACAAAGGAGTTGTGCCCTTTTTACTCTGTGAGTGCAAGCTGTCCCGGGCTGATTTCAGAACGTATGACACCCAAAGATTTGGTTGTAACTCCTCGCACGGGTCTCCTAAAATATTGAATCTTGATGCGTTGGAAAAAAGACTTAATAGAGCTCCTGAACATCTAATTTTCCTCTTTTGTACACTTCTGATCATGTGCCTAATATTGATGAAGACAGTGGTGTTTCTTTTGGGGTTTTGGAGGTGTTGACGATCTTGATTTCATCTTTTATCACAAACTCATGGGAGTGATTTGCCATACCTGCAAAACAACTCTAAAGCACAAAGTACCCCCGAGGTGACGATCAGAAATATTCACTCTATGCCGACAAACCAAAGACATCCCCTAAGATCTTAACTTGTGGCATAGTTAATCTAGTGAATGAAAAATTAAAAACCTAATGGGTGTATGTGTGTGCAAGCGTGAATGCAAATGATAGGATGGTATAAAACAAAACAACACTTACACCAAATTCTAAGCTCTATGCTTACAAAGTGGTTACCAAACTTCTCCATCGTCATAAATATTTATTAACCAAGGTCAAAATACCATGCTTATCCCAAGATTAAGAATTCCTTATAGTGTAAGATAAGTAGGGCGCATTGCAAAGTTTATAAACCAACCAATGCAACATGATAGCAAGGTATATAAAACTCAATGATGGTGGTCTCCAATCATGTCTAAACACCATGTTCACACAAGATTGTAAAGGTAAAATACCGTACGAAGCATTTAACATAAATATAAAAGCATTCATCATAAAGTTTCACAAAGACCTCATAAAGATGATGAAAATGAGGTGGATGCAAAATGCAAATGCAAAGAGTTAGCACAAACAAACATTAGCAAGGTTTGAAAGATTTTCCGAAAAAGAATCAATCAAACAAACAAACAAAGTTTAAAGGGTAGGTTATGGGTATCTTATATTTTTGGCTCAAATAAGAATTTTGAAGAGAGAGAGTCAAGTATAGAAATTCTATCTGAGGATGTGCTAAGAGTCTTTTTGTGAAAAACAAACCTATGGTTTTAGGAAGGTTAAAGGTGAGAAAGATTTTCTCATAGGAGGGCTAATCAAAGTTATTAGTTAGAACAAGGGATAGAGGTGGGCTTGGCCAACCGGAATGGTGCAAGCCAATTGACACAAGTCAACCCTACCCTTATTGGCTACGGGTTTATGGTGGGGGCTATGGGAAGGCTTAGGTTGGTTGGACAAAAAGTTAGATCAAAACAAAACATGCAATGCAATATGACATGGATGAACAAAATGACATGATATGGTGGTTGTCTAAAACAAATGCAAGAGTTAGCCTAAATTAACTAGCCACAAGCTTAGAGTCAAAGGATGGTGCCAACTTCATAGCTCTCTCTAAAAAGACACAAAGAATAAGAACTTAAACCCTAATAGGCACACAAAAGGGTCTACAAGTTTTCCAAGATCAAGAACAAAGTGATCCCTCAATAGCAATCAAATCAAACAACATGGTGTTGTGGTATTTGTTAGAGCAATGGTATAATGTTACTTGATGGTTCAGTTTAAGATCGCAATGTAGACAGTCATATTATATTATATTATATTTATATTTATGTATATATATATGTATGTATATATATATATATAAACAAAAGAAAACGGGTTGCCTCCCGCAAAGCGCTTCATTTAAAGTCATAGAGCTCGACTTTCTTACGTACCTTCTCGTTGTCACGAAGCCATGGTCCTTCATGTAAGATTTGAAGATGTCCATGCAGCTTTGATCCACTCTCCATGCTTGACACGATCATTTTACTTCATGAGAAGCTTGCCCGATCTTTGGGGCATAGCTTTTCTCCTCTTGATTCAAACTTCATGCCCTACATGGTTAGTGAAACTCGGGTTTTCTCCTGACATTTGCTCTTTTAAAGTCATTAGCTTGACCAAGCACAAAGCATGTCCAAGATTTGCAAGACGTAAGGCAAACAAATGCATACAAAACCAGAATTTAAATTGGATGAACAAAATATGATTAAAGGTAGCAAAAGTTTCTTGCTCAGTGCTAAAGCTCTCATTAGGCATGGGTTCATTAGGCAAGTAATTAACAAAGTTAAAGCACAACATAGCCTCTTTATCATCCTCAAGAAATTCTAGCCTATCACGATCAAAGGAGCAAGGCATAGGATCAAATCATACTTTTGGATGGACATCAAAATATCAAAGGGACATTATCATCACCAAAAGTATCTTGAGAGGTTAATGTGTACCTTAGCCTTCGAGCTTTTCATCGTGAGTAATCCTCCGGAGTTGAAAGCGAACAATCCTTGATGATCGAAGGTGGCTCACGTAGACTTTTCTCAATTCCTTCCTTCGTGCCACATGTCTTCAAGGTTGCTTTGTGTTTGATCACTCCTCTTAACTTGTGGGCTCACACATCTTGGTTGTGAAAATGTAGCTCCATGATCTATCGTGTGAGAGCCCAAAGTGTCTGCGCCATTGGATGTTGTCCTTTGTGTGTAATCCTTCGTGGTTTTCTTCAAACATCTCCTTGCGTCGGATGTTGCCAACTTGTGCCTTTATTTGCCAATGCTCCAGGGGTCTTTGTTTTGTTCCAAGCCTCTGAATTTCTTCATATGTGGTTAATGGAGGCATTCCCCAAGCTCCTCTTCGTTGTTGTCGTCCTCATCTTCATTATCTTGTCCTCATCGTGTTGCTGCTGCCTCTTCCTTATGGATTTCCCTCTGTATACATAACAGAACATATACCAAAATATAATTCTATTGAAGAGTTTATAAAATTACCTTTCCAACGGGTACTCATTCATCTTAATCGGAGTCCATATGAGGGAGTTATAGCTGTTTCACTTCAGTTTTGCTTGTTGTCCAGAAATTTTCAGGACGTGCAATCATCGGTGATTCGGTCATATCCGCTTGTAGAAACCTCCGATGGACTTGATTCTTGACTTGTTGGAAGCGTAACTTCATGGGGCTTCTAAATATCCAAAGATATTCTGTTGTTCTTCCCATGAGGCTGTGCAAAAATTGATGCGAATAGAAACTTTAAAGATGTTGAGGAGCTTGATCTTCTGATCTCGGGGGCATCACGATTGCATCCAATACCTATTGCTTGATCAAACAAATCTCCACAAAGCATTAGTTTTTAAAAATTTAATTGACATGTTGACTTACCTTGTTCACGTGCTCTTGTGTAGGGTGTGGGCTCGATAGCGGATGATGGGCCACTAACCAAAGTTAGCACCTACCACTAAAGAGCAAATCTTGATGTTTGTTGAAAGTGAATCTTGTGTTGTTGAAGTGTGGGTGTAGAGAACTCCTCGAACTTCTTGTGTCTAGCTTTTTCACCTGCTTTCAAGGACATAAACAAGAAAACAAGCGTATATGCAATAATAAAAATTAGGGTTAGTCAAATAGAAAGGTAGATCACCCTAGGGTTCGAGTTGCCGATCCCCGGCAACAGCGCCAGAAAAAGGGCTTGTTGACGGTTCAAAACCGTGTTGAAGTTCACCGCAGGCGTACAGGTAACTTGGTGCCGTTTTCACCAAGGAGGGTCCCCAAGGTTTGTCAATCCAAGGATCGGAAGCAAACCGCTAAGGATCTCTACCTTATCTAGCCAAACTAACCTAACATGAAGCATCGATTGCATAAAAAGGATAAACCTAAAGAGATATTCATGAAGTGTATAGGTTGATTACATCCACGAGCATCAGCTTAGATAAAGCTCCTCCGAAGGGGTAACTTGGCCTATTGTCTTCTAGTTGAAGCTCCGGCAAACAAGCAACGAGTCGAGCATCTCATCTACTAGCATCCTTAAACTCCTACCTCCGGCCTACCTCTCGAAGACATCCGCTCTTTCAGGGGAAATCACCCTGTCACGATGCTCCCTTAATGAAGCGGGGGATCTAGGGGGCACGTCCAAACATGAACATGTCTACAAACCATGAAGGGTCGACATGTTAAACCTAATCACCATGATTACATAGAGCATGCTATATAGCCTAACCGATGCATTAGACTAGGGATTAAATCACATTCACAATAAGTAAAAGGTATAAACGGAGACATGAAATCGCTAATAGATCGAATGACAAGATTATCATTACTCACATGAAAGTGTGTGTTACACCATCACCACCGAGATCATACCTAAGATGATGAACACGTAGCTCCAGAACTCCGCCATGGCACAACCACGCAGGGCGGCCATGGCAGCTAGGGTTGGCCTAGGCCATCCCGTAGACAACTTCGTGGACTCTGCCGCCGTCGTCTCCCTCCGGTGTTCACTTCTAGGTTTCGCCGAGTTTTGGTGATTGGATGTGGCGGTCGTCGGAGGCAAGGGATATAAATGAGCCGAGGAGCGTGTAGGTCAAAGCCACCCTAGGCCGGTTGGCATGGGCCGACCGGCCCAGGCCCTTTTCGGCCTGGTTCGGGTCCATCTTCCTCCACCATGCTTCTTGCACTTTCTTGAATATTTGCCGAAGTGCATGTGAGTCCTTGACGTCGTTTTCCCCCTGCGGTTTAGATAAGGGTGCTTGGCGCGCAAACTTGCTTGATGAACTCTTCCCGGAAGTCCTCATTTAGGCGCTTAAATCCTGCGTAAACAACATACTCCAAAAACCATATGCAAGTGTGAACTTGTTACATCATTAGTATGCCTAGTGGTGGGTTAGTTATAATTCAAAGCTCAAACCAAAGTATAACAAGTGCTCTTGGTTGACGGAAATCGACCGTCAACAAGAGCATGAGTCTGCATGGCATGTGTCTCCAGATCCTAGACCATTGCCTCTTAGAGTGAAGAAGATGCCAGGTCGACCACAAACAAAAAGGAGGATGGATCCTTCAGAACGAGTGAACTCAAATAATAAGTCCTCCAGAGTTGGAATTCAGATTAGATGTGAACATTGCCATGGCAGTGGACACAACAAACAGACATGCTCTGTGAATCTGGTGTTTACACATTTCATCTTATTTATCTTCATGTTATCCCTTTAACTATTTGAACTATTTCGACATGCCTCTAACTATTTCTCTTTACTGTGCACTAGCAGAACTCGACAACGGGCAATCATCATGGCCATTCTCATGTGCCATCTTCTTCTCACAGTGCTCCATTGACCATTGAACCAGCATCATCTAAAGGAAAGGGCCCAGCTACATGTTCGAGCACAAAGTCAACTAAGAGAAAGACATTTGAGGGCTATAGATTGTATTATAGTGACCGAACTGGCTCATCATTTATTCAGGTTTTGAGCATTATTCCATTTGAGCACAATCTCTATGTATTATTCCATTAAATTGATCTAAATGCTCTTGTTTTGCAGACTGGTAAAAAGAGAAGATTGGTGTCCTTTGGGGCTTCCAAGTCTGAAGCTAAAGCCTCTGTTGTTGGGAATGCTTATGTTGTCATTGAGACAAGTGCAGGACATCCCACCTCATCTGCAAGAGCAACCATCAATATTACAAGCGGTCTTGCAACTGCAAAGATTAAGTCTACTTCAACTGCACAAAGCAGCAAAAAATCATGATAGAATCCTGCATTATATGAGATCATGTAGTGAATTTCAGTTTGTAATGCCTTTTGTTTGAACCTGAGACATGTGTTCACTGTAATGCCTATTTTGCCTTTGAACCTGAGACATGTAATGCTTATTTTGCCTTTGAACCTAAGACATGTGATTTATTTTGCCTTTGAACGTGAGACATGTGATTTATTATTTGTTGAAAGGCTGCCTTATTGAAATGCCATGATCAAAACATGTCATCTCTTTGTTCGTCTCTTCACAGATCTGAATTTTTTTTGTTATTCTAGTCAATCTGTTGAAATGGCATCATAGGAGGGCGGCGTGAGAAGCAGCTCCAGGCCGGGCCACGGGAGCAACTGGCATGCCGTGGAAAACATGAACAAGGGCAAAGTGTCTGTCAACTCCAGGTTCCGCTTTTCTGTGATAGCACCAGTGCCATAAGCGTAGCCAAAAATCCTGTCCTCCACTCCAAAACCAAACACATAGAAGTAAGGTACCACTTCCTGAGGGACAATGTTGAGAAGGGAAACATATCTTTGTCCTATGTCCCTACCCAAGATCAGCTAGCCGACATTTTCACCAAGCCGCTCGATCAAGTCACTTTCACTCGCTTGCGGGGTGAACTTGGTGTTTGCTTTCCATTCTAGCTGAATCTTGGAGCTTCTCATGTATATATGTGTCATATGTTCATTTTGTTGCATTGCATTCATGCATTTAATTTTTGTACAAAACCTAGTAGAATAGCCATTTTTGGATCACTTGTGCTAGGAAAAGCTTCTCTTATATACATTGATCACCGATGTGCTATATTTGTGATATATGGGCATGTTGAGTATTTTGTGGATGTGAATGCTATTCTCTTGATGGTTTTGTCATATATTTGTGCTGAGATAGCTCTCTTTTGTTGAAAATGCTAAAATGATGTCTCTCATGAGTAGATGCTTGTCTTGAGGATCATATTCTCTTTGCTTGGGGTCAAAGATCTTTGTCATTATAAATGTTTAGCCCTTTTGCTTGCTTGGGGAGGAGCATAAGCTTCTTTTTGCCGCAAAGGCACTTCATGTACCATGTTTAATCTTGAAAATGAAATTGGTGTGTGAATTGCCTTATACTTGAAAAATGAGCTCCTAATCATGTTCTTATGCTTTGAATTTCATATCTTGAGTGCTAAACCGTAGCATGCTTGTCTACCATGAGAAGTCTCATTTTAAGAAGTAGACACATGGCTCGGTGGCTTTAAGATGACTTGAGTAGCTTGTGGGCGTTTATAATGATCTTGTGATGAGAATTTGTGATCTTGCATAAATTTTGGATGATCTAGTGCCTTTATGTTCAAATTGACTTAGAAAGAGTCTTGCTCATGAGATGACTATTTCTTTGTGAAAATTGCTTAAAATTGCTTTTAGTCATGTCACATGCTTATATGTCTCTACCTTCTTGATGGCAATGTGCTAGATACACCATGTCTACTTTGCTTGCTCTATGTCTCATTTGTAGCATTTTGTAGTGCTCTTTGTATATTTGAGAAGCTTGGTAGACTGTTTATATGCTTTGACATGCATTTTTCATGAAAACAAGGGGAAGAGTTTCATATACCTTGATTCATGCATTGTCAACAAGGGGGAGAATTTTGTATGATATGGGGAGAAATTTTCATGCATTTGGGAAATTTTGTGGAAAATTGGCATGTGTGGAGAAAAATTGAGAAGAATAGGTTGCATTTGCTCAGGGAGAGTTTGCATGTGTGCAGGGGGAGCTCCTTTTGTTTTTCCTGAGTTTTGTGCGTTGTGATGTGCTCTTTAAGAGCGTTGCTTTGTCTCGGCTGTGTCGAGCCGTTGCCCTTGTCTTAGGGGGCCGAGACTTGGATTGGTGAGTGATCGAGTTTTCGCCTTGTTCTTTGGCTTTGGATCACTTGCTTGGGAGGTTTGTGTTCGTGGTTGTTTTCTTTTCTTTTTCTCTATGTGATTTCTATGGGTGTTGTCAATGCACTCATCAAGGGGGGATTGAGGACCAGGTGTGTCCGAAGACCAGTGGAGGGTTGCTCCTTAGTGTTGAGTGATTGACAACGTTGTGTGGACTGATGCTTGGCTAAGTGTGCAGGTACAGGTTGCGGCTTGACTCGTGTCGGTGCAGGTGAAGAACAAGCGCGAAAGGCCTTAGCTGTGGCGGCCTCCGGGTGATGGAGTGGCAAGTAGGCTTGGTTCGATGGACCCGGTGGCCGATGGGGTCAAGTGCGAGCCGTGCGGTGCAAGACTGGTGGGCTGAAGTCGTGAACATGGGCCGGTGCAAGGTAGCGGATGGAGCCCGAAGCTTACACGCGGGGTTTGTTGGTTTGCCCACAAAACATTCGGTGGACGGTTTCTTGGTTTGGGTCTCAAAACCAAGCCCGAAGGCCCGACGCGATGGAGACGGTGATCCGGGAGCTTCGGGAAGCTTCAAGGCGGAGGGCACATGGCGTGATCGCAGGGTTTGCGTCGAGGTGAAGCGAAGACGCGGTGGAAGCGTGTCCGTCTGATGAAGACTTGACCAAAACGCCTCTGAGGGGTTGTATCTTCTTTTATGCAGTAGGGGTAGCGTGGTCATTTACCTCCCTCCGAGAGACTTCGTATAAAAAGCGGAGAGGTGGATGGCATCTCTCTCTCTGGCTTCCTAGGGCTTTCTTCCCCGGTAGATTTTTCCGGACTGCTTTGTTTTCCTCTGGATTCCTTAGGCTAGACTCTTGTACAGACTCTGACCTCTGGATGTATGGAAGCTTTCGGCGTTCCAGTGATCTCCTAGTCCTTTGTGATTTTCGTGTCATTTTTAGGGCTATTTTTGGGGGTTTTCGTTCTTGACTCAATTCGTGAGTTTGGAGGCGTTTCTTCACGGATTTCTTTGAGGGGATCATGGGTGGATGCCTTGTGCATGTTTGTGTATGATCTTGACCCCTCAAACGCTGTGGAGAGCCTTCGATTCGTGAGTTTTTTGCCGGAGTTCATGTTCATGGTGGTGCTTGTGTGATCCGCGATTCCCGGTGATTTAGGGAGTTAGGAGTCAAGATTTTTGGGGCATAGCATCCTTGTGTGACGCATAACATCTCCCCAAAATCTTGTCTCAAGAGCTTCTACCGTTTGGGAGATCCGATGATGAGTTCTTGGAGTTGACTTTCGGGGTTGGGCGTTTTTCTGCTCTGTCCGCACCTGGCGGACAGTCCGCGAGGCCCTGACAGCTCGGCTGTTCTTCATATTCTTCGCGTGTTCTTGAGCGTGTTTCGTTCGATCTGTTGAGTTGCTTTGGTTCGGTGGCAACTTGTTTGGCGGACAGTCCGCTTGGTTGTCACGGACGGTCCGTGCTGGCCGGACGGTCCGCAGTGAACTGCCGGACAGTCCGAATTTAGGGGGTGTGTCTATGGTGGCTCGAGGTACTTTTTTGGACAGTCCGCCGAGCCTGTCCGGACGGTCCGCTCCCTCCTCGCGGACAGTCCGCCAGGTCTCCACGGATGGTCCGCCTGGGACTTCGCAGCAGTGGCTAAGTCCTTTTGTTCTTGCTTTGGTGCTTCCGCTCTTTGCTCCTAGGCTTCTTGGTTGATCTTCTTGGCTTGTGTGTGCCTTGTTTGGAGCTTTGCTTGTGCGCATGGATTCGTGGAGTGGCAATCGGGGTATAGGCCGAATTCGACCAAAGGGAAGAATTTTTATCGGCTCCTATTCACTCCCCCCCTCTGGTCGCCCGTTTCGGTCCTTCAGCGTAGCACCACCTTGTGGCGGCCAAGGATGGGGCGCAGCAGCAGCTTGCGGAGGATGAGGTGGTGGCGCAGAAGATGCCACCGGTGGCGATGGGGAAGCTTCGTTGACCGTCGGAGTTGTACTGCGCCGCTTCCTTGAGCCGCCCGTGCTGCCTTTGCTCGCCATCACAGATTCAGAGCACACGGTGACGCCAGCGCAGAATGGAATGGGGAAGGAGCCGAGATTGGAATGGGAAGGAGCGCAGCGCTACAGAAATTGGGGAGGGGCGGCCGAACATTGACGCGCGCGGGGGAAGGTTGGGGAGGGGAGTCGGGAGATCGACGCGCGCGGGGGATATTTTCGCGCGCGGGGGAGATCGACGAGCTGGAGCGGAGAGGTGGCGCACCGTGAAGGACCGATTAGGCGAACCAGAGAGGGGGGGAGTGAATGGGAGCCGATAAAAATTTTTCTCGAAGGAGATGAGAACTCCAACAATACAAACACGGCTTCCAAAACGCGTCTCCGACTCAACTACCCAAGTTGGTCAAGACCACGCAGCCACTGAAGTGCTACTGGTCCTAGTAACCAACAACCACCTACACCTACTCGAGAACGCAGCAGAAAAACCAACTTGAGCAGCTACTGGGCTACACCGGTCAGGCCGGTGAGCAGCACCGGTCAGGCCGGTCCCTGCTGGCAAAATCTGAGAACTTCCATAGAAGGCCTCTACACCGGTCAGGCTGGTGTAGCTCGCCGGTCAGACCGGTCCAAGCCAGGAAATCCCAAATCCACCAAACTGACCTACCGAGCTCCAAACAGGACCAAACCCGAAACAGCAGCAACACAGGACAACAGGGAACTCACCAAGACGTTCACCCGAGCAAAACTCAACAAAGAGTCTACACCGGTCAGACCGGTGAGAGGCACCGGTCAGACCGGTGTGACCTGAGCTCTCGGGATGAACAGCGCCCGCAGGTCAACTCCCCCAAATCCAACTCCCGATCTCCCGAATCGCTCCACGGTTTTGCACAAAACTTTGGGGATAGTAGGAACACCTCATGGGACTCCATAGCCAAGATTTGGTCCACCAAAACTTGTCAAAATAAGAGGAATCGAGAAAATCTCACCAAGAACGCCTCTAACCCTAGAGCCAAGAAAATCCCAAAATCGAGCCCCTTTGCTCACGGATTTGGGTGGGGAATCAAAGGGAAAAGAACCACGAAGGGTTCACACATACATCCTCCACCAAATCCCAAAGAGAAAGGCCTCAAAATCGCTCCAAGAAAATCGCCAAGAAAGGGCTCCGAAAATCACCAAAAAGGAGAAACGGGAAAGACACATCCAAGCCTTGAGGAACCACGCCGAATCATCTATACATACCAAAGAGATTCATACAAGGTCTAGCTTGCCGCCCGATCATCCTTCCCTCTACCAAGATCTCACCATGAAGCTCTCAAGCTAGTCTTAAGAAAATCCTAAGGAAAATAGGAAAACAAATGAGCTAGGGTTCCAAGAGATGGCTGCCATCCTCTCACCCCTTGGGTTATATGGAGGCAACCGAAAGACCAAAATACCCTTACTAGCTAACTAGGGATACATGCCCCTCAAGGGCGAAATCGGAAATCTTTGTCTTCGCACCATCAGACGGATGCCCAGCGATCGCAAACTTGCTTAGCCTCGACGCAAGCCTTGCGATCCCGACGCGTGTCCTCCGCTTCGAAGATTCCGGACCGCGTCGTCGCACACCGGTCAGACCGGTGCTCCTCACCGGTCAGACCGGTACCCACCGGTCAGACCGGTCTGGAGCTGCTGCACCTCCGTCTTCGGTTCTTCGGTCTTGGCTTTGTGGATCAACCAAGGAACCCAGTGGTTTTCTGGTGAACCACCGGAAACCCCGCGAACTCGGTGTAACCTCCGCCAATCACCACTCATGACTCGGCTCCCACGTAGTCCCGGCTCGACCTTGGTTTTGAGGCTCAACCAAGAAACCGTCCATGACTTCATCTTGCCGTTCTTGCCACCATGCGGCCCGCACTCGACTCCGCTGGCCACCGAGTCCCTCGAACCAAGCCTACTTTTCTTCTCCACACCTGGAAGCCTCACCGGCAACGACCTTTTGCGCTTGTTCTTCACCTGCACCAACACCAGTCAAGCCGCAACCTGCACCTGCAATACTTAGCCAAGAATCAGTCCACACCACGTTGTCAATCACTCATCACACCAGGAAGCGACCATCCACCGGTCCTCGAACCACACATGGCTCTCAATCTCCCCCTTGATGAGTGCATTGACAACACACACGTTTTGGTAACCACGAGAAAAGAAAAAGAAAAGAAACGACTAAAATAAACTCCAACAAGCGATCAAAAGCCAAAGAAAAAGCAAAGAGCAAGATCATTTGAAGAAGACAAGTCTCGGACCCCTTAGGCAAGGGCAACGGCTCGACACATCCGAGACAAAACATGCTCAAGCAAAGAGCACAAAACATCAATCCAAAGCTCGAAAACCACAAAGAGCTCCCCCTGCACACATGCAAGCTCCCCCTGAACCAATGCATGCAAACCACCTCGCAAAACAGAGCAGCTGCTTCAGCTTTGCTCTGGACCGGTCAGACCGGTCAACCACACTGGTCAGACCGGTGTGCTAGATCGCCCAGCACCTGAACCTCACACCGGTCAGACCGGTGTACCTCACCGGTCAGGCCGATGACCACCTGGGAAAAACTGGGAACTGCCCGAGCTCAAAACTAGCTCGAAACCACTTGGAAACCTTCTAAATGCATGCAGCAAGCCAAAACATGCTCAAACTTCTCTCCCTTGTTGACAAGGCATGAATCAATCCAAAAATGCAAAAAATGCAACCTAGAGCTTCTCAAATAGACAAAATTCAACAAAAGATGCTACACATGTCCAAATGACGAAGATAGATACTCTATAGCTTCGTAATGACATCAACTACAAGATCACCAAGTTTCACAACCATTGGGCGAAGCTAAGATAGAATTGAGCAATTTTGCGAAAAATCACCCTCTCATGAGCAAAGTCCTAAGCATGAGCAAAACATGTCGAAATGGCAAAGCCACACAAACTTCATGCTAGGACAACCATTCTAAGCATAAGACCATCATAAACACCCACAAGCACCTCATGTCATGTCAAAGCTACCGAGCCATGTGCCTACTTCTATATATGAGACTTCTCATTGGTAGGCATCATGCAACGGTTTAGCACCCAAAGCAAATTTAAATTAGCACATATGACATGGGAGCACATTTTCAAGCAATTTACATTTCATTTTCAGATTTGAAATTGGTACATGAAATGTCTTTGCGACAAAAAAGAACTTATGCCCCTCCACAAGATCAAGCATGGGGGCTAAACATTCATGATGGCAAATGAGCCTTTGGCCCCATATGATCAAAATAAGCTATCCAACCACAAATTAAGCATAGCCAAGCCACTAAAATATGTTAAGATCATATAAAGGCATTTACTCACAAGAGAGCATACATGTGACATTTTTGAAAACATAGCCATCAACCATGGATATAAACCAAGATCATCAAGAGCTAAGCCAAACTAACCATAGCTTACCACACTAGCTCACAAAGACATACATATCATTCCATGGTGAACAATGTATATAGGAGAAGCTTTTCCTACACAATGCATATGATACAAAATGCATGCAACCTAAGATACAAAGATGCCTATACATCATGTTACATATGCCATGCCAAATGCAAGAAATGCACAAAGGAAAGCTATACATATGCTACAAAGGAGCTCCCACACACCGACTCAAGAAATCAAACAAACACCAAGCACCCCCCGCAAACGAGTGAAAGTTGCTTGATCTAGGGGTTTGGTGAAAATATCGGCTAGTTGGTCATGTGTGGGTACATGGATCAAAGCTATCTTCCCTTTCTCTATGTTGTCTCTCAGGAAATGATACCTCACTTCTATGTGCTTGGTTTTGGAATGGAGCACTGGGTTCTTTGCAACGCTTATGGCACTGGTGCTACCACATTGAAATGGGACATGGGTATACTCCTCACCAAAGTCACTCATGGTGTATGTGATCCAAAGGAGCTAAGAGCAACAACTAGCTGTGGCCACATACTCTGCCTCGGTAGTGGATTGAGCAACACTCGACTGTTTGCGGGAAGACCAAGACACCAAAGAGGAACCCAAGAACTGGCAAGTCCCAGAAGTGGACTTCCTATCCAACCGACACCCGACAAAATCCGCGTCTGAAAATCCATGAAGAGCCAAAGAAGAAGACGCGGAGTACCAAAGGCCAAAGTCGGGAGTATGACGCAAATACCTGAAAATACGCTTGACCGCTTGCCGATGCGAAGTCCTTGGAGACGCTTGAAAATGAGCGCACAGACATACCGAGAACTGGATGTCCGGCCTTGTCGCCATCAAGTAGAGGAGTGAACGAAATCATGCTCCGGTACTCCTTCTGGTCCACGTGTTCACCTTCGTCGTCCTCATCAAGAGCTGTAGTCGTACTCATAGGCGTCACCATGACCTTGGAGTCCTCCATCTTGAACTTCCTCACAATGTCCCTGGTGTACTTAGCTTGGTGCACGAATGTTCCTTCCTTTGATTGCTTGATCTGTAGCCCGAGGAAGAACTGCAACTCACCCATCATGCTCATCTCAAATTCCCTGCTCATGTCTTCTGCAAACCTTGCAACAAGAGAGTTAGACGAGCCACCAAAGACAACATCATCCACATACACCTGCACAATCAGGATATCTCTGCCCTGCCAGAGGAGAAACAAGGTCTGATCGACCTTCCCCATCTCAAACCCTCTCTCAAACAGGAACCCCCTCAACCTACCATACCAAGCTCTAAACGCCTGCTTCAACCCATACAGCGTCTTCCTCAACTTGTACACCTGGTGGGGGTACTTCTCACTCTCAAACCCTGGTGGTTGCATCACAAACACCTCTTCTTCCAACACACCATTCAGGAAAGCACTCTTCACATCCATCTGGTACAACTTGAACCCTTTAGCCACGGAAAAGGCTAGAAGGATCCTGATCGCCTCCAAACGAGCTACAGGAGCGAAAGTCTCCTCGTAGTCGATCCCCTCTTTCTGACTATACCCCTGAGCAACAAGTCTTGACTTGATCCTCACCACTTCTCCTTTCTCTCCCTCTTTATTTTTCCACACCCAATTTGTCCCAATCGGCTTACACCCTGGAGGAGGGTCAACCAACACCCAAACTTGGTTCCTCTCAAAATTCTCCAACTCCTCATGCATCGAATTAACCCAATTATGATCAGATAGCGCGTGTCCAATGTCTTTGGGCTCAAAGGTGGCAACAAAAGCAGCATGAGCGAAATGAGAATTGTTCCGAACCCTCGACCGTGTAGTACGTTCATTCATGTCGCCGATGATTCTCGAAGCTGGGTGATCCACTTGCACTCGCCGGGGAGGTTCTCGCCTTGATGCTACCTCCCCCTCAACAGCAGCTTCGCCTTGATCTGGGTTTGTCGTTGTAGGTGTGGGAGAGGGCCCGTTCTCGATCGTCGTCGAAGTAGTAGGTACATGTTCAGCCGCGGGCACCACACCGCCATCTTCATCATCTCCATGTTCATGCTCCTCCTCCTGAAAGATCTCCTCGCCAAGTTCGTCGTCACCTGCACACTCAAAAACAAGCTGACTACGTGGCTGTGTCTCGTCGAAGGTTACCTCGCAAGTCTCCACGATTTGGTTAGTTTCAAGATTGAGCACACGAAATGCTCTAGAATGAGATGCATAACCAAAGAAAATGCCATCGACAGACCTAGCCTCGAACTTGTCCAACTTCTTCCCTTTCTTCAGAATGAAGCATTTACAACCAAAGACATGGAAGTGACTCACCTTGGGTGTGCGACCGTGCATCAACTCGTAACAGGTTTTCTTCTTGTGAACCCAGAGGTAGATCCTGTTCGACACATAGCACGCGGTATTGACCGCCTCAGCCCAGAACCTTCTCGGAGTCCTATGCTCGTCGAGCATCGTCCGAGCCATCTCGCACAAGGTCCTGTTTTTCCTTTCCACCACGCCATTCTGAGGAGGCGTATATGGACTCGAAAACTGGTGTTCAAGACCCAAGTCATGGCAAAAAGTTTCGAAGCGAGAGTTTTTGAATTCCGAGCCATTGTCACTGCGGATCGCTCGTATGGCATCTCCGTGCCTCTCGTTTCTCAACCTCAAGACAAGATCTCGAACAAAACCAAACGTCTCCCCTTTCTCCTCAAGAAAGAACACTCACGCATACCGAGAGTAGTCGTCCACCACAACAAGGACATACCACTTCCCACCCACAGATCGCACACGAGCTGGGCCAACAAGGTCCATATGCAGCAGCTCGCATGGACGCTCCGTCATCACATCGGTGAGGGGTGGATGAGAAGAGGCTACCATCTTGGCATGCCTACACAGCGCACAAACCAACTCTTTCTCAAACCTCAACCGTGGCAATCCTCGGACCAAATTGAGTTTACTTAAGCGTGACAAAAGGTCAAAGCTCAAGTGACCCAACTTCCTATGCCACTTCCACAACTCACTCGAAGAACCAGCCAAAAAGCAACGCTCTACACCAGAAGACTGAGAGAAATCAGCTCGGAATACTTGACCCTCGGGAACGACCATGCAAACAAGGTCCCCTCGAGAATCTAAAATTCGAGAACCACCAGGCCGAAACAACACCTCAAAGCCCTCATCCAATAACTGGGACACAGAAAGCAAATTGAACCCCAGCGATTGAACAAGAGCAACACGCCTGAGAGTGACCTTGTCACTTACCTTGATCTCACCTTCTGATAGCACACGCCCTCGCCCATTGTCCCCAAAGGTGATGTATGTCCTGGACACCACCGGGACGAGACTTGAGAACCACCCCTTGTCCCCGGTCATATGCCTCGAGCAACCGGAGTCAATCAACCAAACGTTCCTCAAGTCTCCCACCTGAAATTCAAAAGCGAGCATGTGAGTGAACAAACGACTCAGCACTAGGGTTAGTACCAAAAGAGAAAAACCAGTGCCGAGTCATTTGCTCCAAAGTGGGGTTAGCACAAACCAAATCACCATACCTATCAAAGCTACCACCACTACGAGGGAACCAACCCTCTCTAGCTGAAGGAGAACGAAAGCCACGAAAGGAAAACCGTGGACCGTTCCTCCTCTCCATCTCAAAGCTACGACTCCTTACACCCTCGTATTGAGCACGAGGTGGAGAACGCCTAGCAAACTGACCACCTGCAAACTTTCCAGACCAACCACCAGAACCACAACCAAAAGAACCGAACCGAGCATCCTCACGAGCACGAAAACCAACTCGCTGTCTGCCCAGACCTGCACCGGTCTGACCGGTGTAGCACACCGGTCTGACCGGTGTAGCTCGGCCAGCAGCACCACCTACTGCCTTCCGGTCTCCCCAAGCCGGAACCATCCTCACAATTGCCTTGGCCCTGGGCATCTGCATACGAGGCTCAGGTACACCATTAGAGAGGTAGTACCTGTCCTTGTTAGCCCACTCTCTAGCCATTCTCTCCTCACGCTTCCTCTTGAAGCAAAACTCATCCTTGTGACCATCTCTCCCACAATACCCACAATGGAACTTTATGGGTTGTGGCTTAGGCTTAGGCTTGGGTTGGGGCTGCTCACTTGGTTTCTCACCCTTCTTCTCTTCTTCCTCACCTCCCTTTGGGCTCACAAACTTCACTGGTTTTTGGAAATCATTTGTTAGGGGAGGGAAAATGGGTGGATCTGGAGTAGTGTCAAGTTTGTTTCTGAGATGGTTAGGCTTGGGCTCAAACTTGTTCTTGTGTCTGTTTGGTGGTGGGATAGGGATCTCTCCAACTCTCTCAACTCCCTCACCACTGTTCTCTCCAAGTTTGTCAGCCCCAAGTGCCCGACCATCATAGCGTTTGAAAGCCGCTATCATGATACCAAGCTGAGGTTCCTGACCTGACAACCAGCTCATACATTTCCTCAACTCATCATTCTCATCCTGCAAACGATCAACATAATGCGTAAGCTCCAAATTCTTAACCGCATGCAATTCACAAGTAGAGCAAGAAGTGGGAATAGGCTCTTTCAACTTAGCATCAAGCGAAACAGTGTAAGCATGCATCTCATCAATCTTTCCATGCAAAACAGGGCAAGAAGTGCAAGCTCCTAGCAAAGCAGGTCTAGACTTAACCTCAGCCACTTCAACCCTAAGCATATCTAGTTCATCACAAGTAGAAGCATGCTTATCCTTAAGAGCAGTAAGATCAGCTAGGTACACAGAGCAATCAACACAATCAACATCATCAGAAACCACAGGAGAAGCCTTAAGCGAATCAATCTCAAGCTTAGCATCTAGGTTCTGGGTTTCTAGCTCAGCCACACGGTTCCTAGCATCTTCTAGTGAGGCCCTAAGCTCTTTCCTCATCTTCTTGGCCTCTCTAAGCATGTGATCGTGATTATCAAGTAAGTCAACCAACTCCTCATTCTCCTTGCGCAAAGAAGAGAGCTCATCACATACCTCATCCACGGAGTCGGAGTCCGAGTCGCTCTGGTGACTCTTCTTGCTGCCGGAGCTATGAGCCATGCCGCAGAAGCCATCTCCTGCGAAGCAGCTCAACCCGCTCAAGTTCTTGGATGCCTTCTTGTTCTTGCGCCGATCACCTTCATCTTCGCTGCTACTCGAGCTCGAGGAAGAGTAGGCGGAGCTGGAGTCAACGTCGCTCGCTCCGACCATCGCTCGGGCCTTCTTGCCGCGGCCGTCCTTCTTCCTCGACCGTCGCTCGTCCTTGTGCTTGTTCTTGTGCTTATGATCGCGCCTTGATCGGTACTTGCCGTCCTTGCTCGACCGGCGCCTGTAGCCGTCCTTGTTCTCCATCTTCTCCGGGCAGTCGGCGACGAAGTGTCCTGGCTTGCCGCACTGAAAGCACGTCCATGCTGTCCTCCTCGTGTTCACCCGGTTCTCGTGCAGCCTCTCGAACCGCCTGGTCAGCAACGCCAACTCGTCCTCTCCAAGCACGTCGAACTCCTCGTCTGGCAAAGACATCAAAGAAGACAGAGAGTACATCCTGGAGGATGCGTTAGCGTTAGACTTAGCTCCTTTGCCACCAACGAGAGCGAGACTATGAGAATCAGTCGGGCTCTTGATCTTGGCTGTCATACCACGGTCCAACTCAGCCGACTTGAGCTTCGAGAACAGCTCGTTCATAGTCAAAGTGTCATACTTCTCGGACTCAACGATAGCCTCAAACTTCCCGTCCCATACGGTACGATCCAACGAGTACAAGAGCTTCACGGCTCTATCATGATCATCGTATGGGAGCACGGCCACATTGGCTCTCATGTTGTTCACAACGACCGTAAACCGCTGGAAAAGGGCATCGACGGACTCCCCGGGGAGATGAGTGAAGTTCTCGTACTCTCTCCGGTAAGTCGCGTACATCCGAGCCTGAACCTGAGCATTCCCAGCATGTGCATCCTTCAACTGCTCCCAAATCCTACAGGCTAAGTCCTCTGTCTGAACCCGATCGAATTCAGGCTGACACAGAGCACGAAACAAGTAGTCGACCGCCTTGTTGTTGGCTTCAAACATATCCCTCGATCCTGGAGCAAGGAAGTTCATCGGATGAACATAAGCTGTGTTCACCGTAACGTCCCAAAGGATCTGACCCTTTCCACGGAGGAACGCTGCCATCCGCCTCTGCCACATCTGGTAGTTCTTCCCATCGAAGTGCGGAGGACCCGAACCCCATTCCTGGTACGCCATCTTTGGATCTTAGACTGGTAAGAGTCAATGAAGACCCGAACCGGCTCTGATACCAATTGAAGGACCGATTAGGCGAACCAGAGAGGGGGGAGTGAATGGGAGCTGATAAAAATTCTTCTCGAAGGAGATGAGAACTCCAACAAGACAAACACGGCTTCCAAAACACATCTCCGACTCAACTACCCAAGTTGGTCAAGACCACGCAGCCACTGAAGTGCTACTGGTCCTAGTAACCAACAACCACCTACACCTACTCAAGAACGCAGCAGAAAAACCAACTCGAGCAGCTACTGGGCTACACCGGTCAGGCCGGTGAGCAGCACCGGTCAGGTCGGTCCCTGCTGGCAAAATTTGAGAACTTCCACAGAAGGCCTCTACACCGGTCAGGCCGGAGTAGCTCACCGGTCAGACCGGTCCAAGCCAGGAAATCCCAAATCCACCAAACTGATCTACCGAGCTCCAAACAGGACCAAACCCGAAACAGCAGCAACACAGGACAACAGGGAACTCACCAAGACGTTCACCCGAGTAAAACTCAACAGAGAGTCTACACCAGTCAGACCGGTGAGAGGCACCGGTCAGACCGGTGTGACCTAAGCTCTCGGGATGAACAGCGCCCGCGGGTCAACTCCCCCAAATCCAACTCCCGATCTCCCGAATCGCTCCACGATTTTGCACAAGACTTTGGGGATAGTAGGAACACCTCATGGGCACTCCATAGCCAAGATTTGGTCCACCAAAACTTGTCAAAATAAGAGGAATCGAGGAAATCCCACCAAGAACGCCTCTAACCCTATAGCCAAGAAAATCCCAAAATCGAGCCCCTTTGCTCACGGATTTGGGTGGGGGATCAAAGGGAAAAGAACCATGAAGGGTTCACACATACATCCTCCACCAAATCCCAAAGAGAAAGGCCTCGAAATCGCTCCAAGAAAATCGCCAAGAAAGGGCTTCGAAAATCACCAAAAAGGAGAAACGGGAAAAACACATCCAAGCCTTGAGGAACCACGCCGAATCATCTATACATACCAAAGAGGTTCATACAAGGTCTAGCTTGCCGCCCGATCATCCTTCCCTCTCACAAGATCTCACCATGAAGCTCTCAAGCTAGTCTTAAGAAAATCCTAAGGAAAATAGGAAAACAAATGAGATAGGGTTCCAAGAGATGGCTGTCATCCTCTCACCCCTTGGGTTATATGGAGGCAACCGAAAGACCAAAATACCCTTACTAGCTAACTAGGGATGCATGCCCCTCAAGGGCGAAATTGGAAATCTTTGTCTTCGCACCATCGGACGGATGCCCAGCGACCGCAAACTTGCTTAGCCTCGACCGCCTTGCGATCCCGACGCGTGTCCTCCGCTTCGAAGATTCTGGACTGCGTCGTCGCACACCGGTCAGACCGGTAAGACCCACCGGTCAGACCGGTCTGGAGCTGCTGCACCTCCGTCTTCGGTTCTTCGGTCTTGGCTTTGTGGATCAACCAAGGAACCCAGTGGTTTTCTGGTGAACCACCGGAAACCCTGCGAACTCGGTGTAGCCTCCGCCAATCACCACTCATGACTCGGCTCCCACGTAGTCCCGGCTCGACCTTGGTTTTGAGGCTCAACCAAGAAACCGTCCATGACTTCATCTTGCCGTTCTTGCCACCATGCGGCCCGCACTTGACCCCGCTGGCCACCGGGTCCCTCGAACCAAGCCTACTTGTCTTCTCCACACCTGGAGGCCTCACCGGCAACGACCTTTCGCGCTTGTTCTTCACCTGCACCAACACCAGTCAAACCGCAACCTGCACCTGCAATACTTAGCCAAGAATCAGTCCACACCACGTTGTTAATCACTCATCACACTAGGAAGCGATCATCCACCGGTCCTCGAACCACACATGGCTCTCACACCGGAGATCCCGGAGGTGGACGAAGGCGTCTCAATGGCGGGTCGTAGGCATCGGTCTGTGTGACGACCCGGGGTCATCTACATGACCCTGGCATCTTCTCTTTCTTCATTGACTTGCTGACATGTCATCAAAATTGCATATGTGGTAGTCCATTTAATGTTGATGACCTCTCCATTGAGACTGGCCTAATAGCTTCCATCTGCTGGTTTTGAGGTTTTGACTTCTACAGGTACAGGGTATCTTAATGACTGTTGGTCAGAGAAATTTATTTCTATTGTTTCCTTATTCGTTTCTGAAGATCGTGCTTGGTCGTCAGAGATTGAGATCAATATCTCTTCTGCCCTGCTGGCTGAGAAATACATAAATTAATTATAACATAGTGGGCAAACTTAAGCTTCCAGTTAGTCAAACTCGAACAGAAGTTAACTATTCTTAATTTGATCACTATGTGATCCTTTCAGAAAATGTTTATTTCCATCAGCACTATATCATAAAAATGTTATTCTCAAAAAAAATGTTGAGGTTCGTGTTTGACTAGAGCGGTTTGGCTGCTTTGGTGGTTAGATACTAGAAATGGAGAGCATTTTTGTGTGTGTGTGTAGATGTCAAGAACTCCCAAAGTATTTATAAGATAGTTGGATAGATATCATTCAGCCTTCAAATGTTGACATATAGAGGTGTAGAAGGTACATATAGATATCATTCAGCCTTGCAAGACGTACACATGTTAATGGTTACGTTGCTGGTTTTGACTTGTTAACTTGTATTAGGGCCCCGTTTAGTTTCATATGTGAAAATTTTGGATCCTCTTAGAAAGTCTATTAGAAGTATTAAACGTAGACTAGTTACAAAACTAATTACACGAATGGACCGGAATCGCGAGATGAATCCATTAAGCCTAATTAATCCGTCATTAGAGATTGATTACTGTAGCATGATGTTGTTTAATCATGACATAATTAGACTCGTTAGATTCATCTCGAAAATTAAGGTAGGAGTTGTGGAATAGGTTTTGTCATTAATCCACATTTAATACTCATAATTAGTGTCTTAAGATCGATATGATGGGTAGTTAGTGAAACATTTGGGAACTAAACGGAGCCTAATTGATTATTGCTCAGAGAAAATTCTTTCTATCCTCGTCCTTTTTTTTGGCTTCAGGAACATGTTTGGTCAGAGATTGATATTAATATTTCTTCTGCCATTCTGGCTGAGAAATCATACTAAATAACATAGTGGTCATAATGTAAGCTACCAGTGAATAAAACTCAAATAAAAGTAAACTTTAGTTATAAAATAATAAAAGTAAACTTTCTCAATTTTATCACTTTGTGTTCCTTTTTTAAAAAGGGTTTAGGCAACACAGCATAGAAAATTGAGCTTGCTAAAATCAAGTATGTATTATTAAACCAGAATGGAAGGGTCCATTCGAAGTTAATATCAGAGTGATCTGGCAAGTGGCAACGAGCATGTGACTGTAGTGATCAACTGATGGTCGGAGATTTTGTCCACATGACAACAACCAATGATGCAGGCAGGTAAACTGGGAATTGACTCTCAATTTCTAACCAAGCGACACCAGCATGACTTGCACTTCTGCTAAACTCCATTGACATTCCCGGTCGTTGATTTCGGGCAGCAAACAATTTATGGAGTGGCAGGAATGTTAGAACATTTCTTTTTGAACTCAATAATATTATAATTCTGAACTCTTGCACGGTCAGTTCATATAATTAAACTGGATGTAAAGAAAACTAGCACTCTGATGGCAGGATGCATGAATGTCGAGGGTTGTATTTATCTGACCATATCAAAGATGCAGATATTTCAACCGCTGGAATCGTCTCCATGAATTAGTGGTGGACACCTCTCAGTATTATTTGCCCTTCAAAGAATCCTTAACCATAAGCATGCCCTGATGGATGTCTTTCCTAGTCTTGTTTAGTGCCAACAGCAAATGGTTGCAGGGCCATTTTTCCTTATGAAACTGAATTATTTCATTTTTTCCCTTTATATCATGTTTGTTTAGGTTTTCTAAACTCCATTTTCATTATATTAGTTTTTCTAGATAATGGATTAAAATCCGGCCTCTACGAAACGTATACAGCAACCTTATTACAAGTTTGACAAGTTTTCAGCTTGCATTGCTGAACACAATAGGGAACAGCAAAGAGATCAAAAAGGCGCCAATCTATTATTATGTTTCCATCCATGATTGACCTGTTCCAAGACTAATATCTTTATATTAGTTTTAAAATATATTACACATTTCCTATATTTTGAATGTGTTTAATACTGTAAATTCATGGTCAAAGTACTATCTCAGTGACTGCCGTCTAAAACAGCGATTATTTCAAGACAGGAGGGAGTAGGACTTGATATTGGCCTTTCTTGGGAATGATTTTCAAGTTATGTTTCTCAAAAAATTATTTGGTAGTTGGCACATCAATGGATGAACCAAAGATTGAGGAGCACCCATATCATCATGGAACGTGACTCTATTTGAATTTTCCCAACAAAACACATTTGGATAACTAAAGAAAATGGTGAGAGACACAAACTAGAATGCATAGGTGTCTCCTCTTTGAATCGGAAATATTTACAGAAGTTTCATGTAACAAAGATCTAAAAGACAGTAAAAGAAGATAAAAATAATAAAGTCAAGATACAAATGCCTCTCCTTTCAACCTGCTTTCAGAATTCTAACAGAAGCTGGTTGATATTTACATCCTAACAACAAAAAAGTTATGTACAGTTGGATCCCTAGCTACAAATACCTATCATATTCTACATTTCTACATGCGAAAGCCCAATTACGCGGTCGCAATGCCAACAACCTCGGCTCGTGATGGAAAAATCTTTTGACCCGGCGATAATATTGCTTGAGGATCATACTTGGCCTTCAGCTCAGTAATTTTGCCCCATTTGGCCCCAAAATGTTGTTGCCACCCATCTTGAGACGCGTGGTGTGGCAAGTATTGTTTGCATTTGATGTCTGCCTTATCACATAAATCCAGCACTGACTCATTCTCCCTCTCTAGCTTCATCACTTCCTCAACCGACAATGCCGACCAAAGCAAACTCACAGCATAGAAAACATCATCGTCATCATCAGTTGGGGTCATCGCCGTCATCCGATCATCCCACTTGTCCTTGTTCATGGGGTACATAAGGATTATCCCAGCTGGGTTGGCATCCCTGAGGAGACCCTTGAAGACACCATTGTCAAAGTCAAGTATGCGAGATCGGGGGATGAAAAGGTTCAGCCATGGGTGCGGCACCACCCACACACCAGCTGACCGGAGCACCCTCTCCTCCTCCAGCACACGATCAAGGAATTGCACGTATGTCACATCCTTGGAGAACACAAACCCTGGCTCGAAGCTTAGTTGGTCCAACAGTGCCTCTATTTTCTGCAAGGAACCCAAAAATCAAATTAATTTTCTTTCATTCAAAATTGTAGTTTTCATCATAGCAAAGAATTGAAATTGGATCGTGTTCAGTACCTGATCCACAGATTCAGGGTTATCCTCGTTGTAGTACATGGCGCCTCCGATGTAGTAAATTGCAGCACATCCTTTCCTCAAAGCGAGTTTGGCCAACCCATTGAGATCGGTGGCGGAGAAGAACGGTGTTGACTTGGGACCTTCGGCAACGGCAAAGGATCGATTGAGCTGGACTTGGCCTTCAACGTAGTTGAACCCTACTTCACGAGCTTGATCTGATATGAGAAACTCCTGATCCTTGGTGAACGTAACCACATCTGAGTAGGCAAGGCGGACCCAACGCACACGCTTTGGTGCTGGCTCAAGCATGATCCGGGCCCGAGTGATGACCCCGAATTGCCCCAATCCACCCAGAGCCGCGAAGAACAGGTCTGAGTTCTTGTCCCGGGAGCATGTCACCATCTCACCAGTTCCTGCATTATTGATAATATAATCATTAAGCCGTGTATAATCACTTGATTGATCATTAGCAAAAAAAATTATTTTACAATTGGTGATGCAGGGGTGCTGTGTGATGATACCTGTGACGACGTCGAGCTCGTGCACGTTGGCAATCTGCGGGCCGTGCCGGAACGCCTGCCCGCCGATGCCGGCGTTGGACAGCGTGCCGCCGACGGTGAGCCGGAGGTAGTCCGTCCACACGCGCGGCGCGAGGCCGTGGCGCAGCGTCGCGCGGAGCACGTCGATCCACAGCTGCTCGCCGCCGGCGTCGACGTACGGCTCCGCGCCGGCGGCGGACACGTTGATGCGCGCGCCGCGGCGGCCGCGCCCCATCGAGCGCATGTCGACGACGACGCCTCCCGGGGCCAGCGACTGGCCGCGCCAAGAGTGGCCCTGCCCGCGCGGCGCCACGGGGAACGGCGCTGGCGAGGAGGCGGAGAACCCGATGAGAGCGGCGATGTCGGCGGGCGTGCGCGGATGGAACACGGCCTCCGGCGCGGCCGTGACCATCTGGCCGAAGTCCGTCGACGCCCTCGCCGTCGCGTTGCGATCGGTGCGGAGCCTCGACGCGATGCCCAGGTTGAAAAGATCGCCCGGGAGGCCAGAGGAGGCAGGCAGTGGCCGGAGCTGCCCGTGCCCGGCGACGACGGAGAGGAAGCTGGTGAGGAGAGCGAGTGCCACGAACACGAAGCAAGGTTTTGCCATTCTTCTCTTCGATGCAAACTATGAACTTGCTATGAAGTAGTACTTGAGTTGTGGGAGTTTGGCTGCTTTGGTGAAATGGTGATTGGAATCTGGAAAAGGAGATCTTGCTTGTGTGCTCTTGAGGTCAGGAACTCCAGGGTATATATAGGATACCATTCAGTCTTGCAAACGTTGACAAATGGAGCTAGTACAGCAGAGCTCTGTAACATCTTTCTGAATATTTTGTAACTGATTGACTTTTAGAAAAAACAAACCAGAATGCACCTGAAGAATGAGTGAGGAAAACATATGTTTGGTTCCGTCTGACTTGCAGAGAGTATCTTATTGGTTATTGGTCAGAGGCGGTGCAGTTTCTTTTTATCATTGCCTTTTCATTTGGGAAGGTCGTGCTTGCACAGAGAATGAGATCAATATTTCTTCTGCCCTGCTGGCTGAGAAAAGCTTAATTATAACATAGTGGGCAAACTGTAAGCTTCCAGTTAGTCAAACTCAAATAGAAGTAAACTTTCTTAATTGGATCACTTTGTGTTTCTTTTAGAAAATGTTAAAGAGCTTTGTTCCGGTACTTGGGTAGTACCGGGTAGTACCTTATACTAATATTTTTTTCACCAGCTAATTTAATTAGGTAGTACCAGATAGTACCTAGTACCGGGTCCACCAAAATGGTACTACCGGGTACTAATTGGTACTACCTAGTACTACCTGGTACTACCACCGTTAGATTTCACCGGATGGATGGCTCACATTAATTACAAGCACCCTAAAATTTCCCAATGTCAAAATGTTGAGGCTTGTGTTTGGCTTGATTGGCTTGGCTGCTTTGGTGATTAGATGCAAGAAATGGAGAGTTTTGTGTGTTCTTGAGGTCAATATGACTCCCAAAGTACCAAGGTATTTTTAGGATAGTATTAGGAGAGATATCATTCAGCCTTTCAAACCTTCACATATTAATTATTCTTTTTGGAACGGAAGGAGTATATGTGATAAATCACTAATATTACGTTGCTGGTTTTGAGTTTTTGTACATGTAGGGAGTATGTTAAATATTAGTGCTCAGAGCAAATTATTTATATGCTCATCGTTCATTTTGTTTGGGGAAAAGTCCGATTTACAACCTTGAACTAGCACACAAGTCTAGTTTTCAACCTTAAACGACAAAACCAAACATAAAAGGCCATCCAACTATCAAAACCGTGCAAGTTTCAACCTTTGAGCGGTTTTGGAGGTGGTTTTCCATTTTGTGAAAATGTTAAAAAAATAGTTTCATCTAAAAAATCATAACTAATTCATTTTAAATCAGAAAAATATGGAACTAATACCCAAAGTTTTATAAAAATGTCACCTATCTATTGGTGCACTATTTGGAGTTTTTTAAATATTATATGTTCAAGTTTCTAGTTTTTATTGCTTTTTCTAAAAATACTAGGAATATGAATAATAAGATGCAGATGACTCCAAATAGTTCACCAATAGATATGTGACATTTTTATAAAACTTTGGGTATAAGTTCCATATTTTTCTGATTTAAAATGAATTAGTTATGATTTTTTAGATGAAACCATTTTTTTAACATTTTCACAAAATGGAAAACCACCTCCAAAACCGCTCAAAGGTTGAAACTTGCACGGTTTTGATAGTTGGATGGCCTTTTATGTCTGGTTTTGTCGTTTAAGGTTGAAAACCAGACTTGTGTGCTAGTTCAAGGTTGTAAATCGGACTTTTCCCTTTTGTTTGTGAAACATGTTTGGCGAGATCAACATGGCTTCTGCTATTCTAGCTGAGAAATACATATTATATAACATAGTGGCCATACTAAAATAAAAGAAAACTTTCTCAAGTTTATCCCTTTGTGTTCCTTTTCTTAAAAAAGGGTAAATTCCAATTAGGCATATAGCATAAAGTATTTGAGCTTGATAAAATCTAGTGTGCTTAATACGAAGATACGCAGCTCTGATGCATATTCAACAAAGAAAAATCAAGTGTGTATTATTAAACCAAAATGGAAAATTAGGTGAATTCGAAGTGAATATCAGAATGATCTGTCAAGTGGCAACAAGCATGTGACTGTACTGCTGGATCAACTGATGGTCGGAGATTTTGTCCACATGACAACAACCAATGATGCAGGCAGGAGAACTGGGAGTTGACTCTGAATTTCTAACTCTGCATGACTTTCACTTTTGCTAAACTCCATTGACATTCTGGTTCGTTGATTTCAGGCAGAAATAATTTATTTGAGTGAAAGGTATATAAGCACATTTCTTTTTGAACTCAGCGATATTATAATTGTGAACACTTGCGTGGTCGCTTCCAAAAGGTAAACTGGATGTAAAGAAAACTATATCACTCTGACGGTAGGATGCATGAATGTCGAGGGACCATATTTATCAGACCACATCAATGATGCAGATATGTTAACCGCTGAAATCGTCTCCACGGATTAGTGCTCGACACCTCTCAGTACTGCTTGCCATTTAAAAGATCCGTAAGCACAACTTGGTAGATGACTTTCCTAGTCCTGTTTAGTTCCTGCAATAAGTGGTTGAAGTGCCGTTTTTCCTTGTGCAACAGAAGTATTACATTTTTTTCTTATCTCATTTTTTGTTTAGGTTTTTTAAAGTCCATTTGCATTATATAAGTTTCAAACAATTATACATTTTTCTCTTTATTTTGAATGTGTTTAATACTATATATTCTTGGTCAAAGTAATATTTGGTGACTTTGTCGCTGTCTAAAACTACAATTATTTGAAGACCTAAGGGAGTAGGATTTAAGAGCATGGGGCATCCATTATATCACGAGTAAATTCTTTCAGTGTCACATTTACATCATTTCCGCAAAACCTCATGGATGGAACTAATCCAAAAGGGGTAAATGGTCTTTTTCAAGCACATTTAACACCTCATAGATGGAACTACAGACGGAATGGCACGAAGGGGATAAATCTAAATTTCAACGGCATTGAAGAAATTTCAAGAAAATCTATGGCAACTTGATTGTGTTGACACTGTTTTTTGTCAGAGTCAAACTGCTATGAATAAGGTGCTGACAGCCAGACAAAGGGGCTTGCCAAGGGCGCCACATTGACCAAGACTAACCGATGTTGATCCGGATTCCCGAAGCCAAGAGAAGTCCAGGCGAGTCCAGTCCAAAGCAAAATCGAATACACCAAATCAAGGAAATCAAGGAGATTGTATCTTAGGAAGTTGAGTAGTTTTATGTAATAGTTCGTGTCATACTCATACTCTAGTAGAACTTTTTGAGTTAGGTCTCATATTCTGGTACGTTTCATGCGTGGCCACTTATCAAGTTATCTTAGATTCCAACTCAATGTCCCTAGACCCTGGTTGATATGCTGTTTGTCTTTGACGGTGCTTAAGTTATCGAGTTTGCTTAGATCCATATATAGGGGTCTAGGCGCTCACAGTTATCGAGATATCACAAACTAGAATGCATAATTGCCTCCTCTTTGATTTGGAAATAATTTACAGAAGTTTCATGTAACAGAGATCTAAAAGATAGTAGTACAAACGCCTCTTTCCAATCAGCTTTCCAGAAGCTGGTTGATATTTACATCCTAACAACCAAAAAGTTATGTACAATTGGATCCCTAGCTACAAACACCTATCATATTCTACATTTCTACATGCGAAAGCCCAATTACGCGGTCGCAATGCCAACAACCTCGGCTCGTGATGGAAAAATCTTCTGACCCGGCGATAATATTGCTTGAGGATCATACTTGGCCTTCAGCTCAGTAATTTTGCCCCATTTGGCCCCAAAATGTTGTTGCCACCCATCTTGAGACGCGTGGTGTGGCAAGTATTGTTTGCATTTGATGTCTGCCTTATCACATAAATCCAGCACTGACTCATTCTCCCTCTCTAGCTTCATCACTTCCTCAACCGACAATGCCGACCAAAGCAAACTCACAGCATAGAAAACATCATCGTCATCATCAGTTGGGGTCATCGCCGTCATCCGATCATCCCACTTGTCCTTGTTCATGGGGTACATAAGGATTATTCCAGCTGGGTTGGCATCCCTGAGGAGACCCTTGAAGACACCATTGTCAAAGTCAAGTATGCGAGATCGGGGGATGAAAAGGTTCAGCCATGGGTGCGGCACCTCCCACACACCAGCTGACCGGAGCACCCTCTCCTCCTCCAGCACACGATCAAGGAACTGCACGTATGTCACATCCTTGGAGAACACAAACCCTGGCTCAAAGCTTAGTTGGTCCAACAGTGCCTCTATTTTCTGCAATGAACCCAAAAATCAAATTAATCTTATTTCATTCAAAATTAAAAATGGTAGTTTTAAATCATAGCAAATCAAAGAATTAAAATTGGATTGTGTTCAATACCTGATCCACAGATTCAGAGTTATCCTCATTGTAGTACATAGCGCCTTCGATGTAGTAGATTGCAGCGGAACCTTTCCTCAAAGCGAGTTTGGCCAACCCAGTGAGATCGGTGGCCGAGAAGAATGGTGTTGACTTGGGACCTTCCGCGAAGGACCGGTTGAGCTGGACTTGGCCTTCAACGTAGTTGAACCCTACTTGGCGAGCTCGATCTGATATGAGAAACTCTTGGTCCCTGGTGAACGTGACCACATCCGAGTAGGCAAGACGGACCCAACGCACACGCTTTGGTGCTGGCTCAAGCATGATCCGAGCCCTTGTGATGACCCCGAATTGCCCCAATCCACCCATAACCGCGAAGAACAGGTCCGAGTTCTTGTCCCGGGAGCATGTCACCATCTCACCCGTTCCTGCATTGTTGATAATATAATCATTATTAAGATGTGTGCATAATCACTAGATCGATCATGAGCAAAAATATTTGATTTCGATAATTGATCATGCAGGGGTGCTGTGTGATGGTACCTGTGACGACGTCGAGCTCGTGCACGTTGGCGATCTGCGGGCCGTGCCGGAACGCCTGCCCGCCGATGCCGGCGTTGGAGAGCGTGCCGCCGACGGTGAGCCGGAGGTAGTCCGTCCACACGCGCGGCGCGAGGCCGTGGCGCAACGTCGCGCGGAGCACGTCGATCCACAGCTGCTCGCCGCCTACATCGACGTACGGCTCGGCGCCGCCGGCGGACACGTTGATGCGCGCGCCGCGGCGACCGCGCCCCATGGAGCGCATGTCGACGACGACGCCACCAGGGGCCAGCGACTGGCCGCGCCAGGAGTGGCCCTGCCCGCGCGGCGCCACGGGGAACGGCGCCGGCGAGGAGGCGGAGAACCGGATGAGCGCGGCGATGTCGGCGGGCGTGCGCGGATGGAACACGGCCTCCGGCGCTGCCGTGACCATCTGGCCGAAGTCCGTCGACGCCCTCGCCGTCGCGTTGCGATCGGTGCGGAGCCTCGACGCGATGCCCAGGTTGAAAAGATCGCCCGGGAGGCCAGAGGCAGGCAATGGCCGGAGCTGGGCGGCGACGACGGAGAGGAAGCTGGTAAGGAGAGCGAGTGCCACGAAACGACTTCTCGCCATGCTGAACTTCTCTTGCTGCAACTATGGCGATTGGATTTGTGCCTTAGAAACTATAAAAAAGAGAAGTTGCTTGTGACCTTGTGTGTCCTTGTGGTCTAGAACATCCATGGTATTTATAGGATACCATTTGGCCTTGCAAACGTTGACAAATGGAGGTACAGCAGAGCTTCCGGGTTCATTGAAATTTGTTCTGAATATTTTGAAACTGATTGACTTTTGCAAAGAGAAGGCATACCTGATGCATGACTTGGAAAAAAATTGTGTTAATAGGCTCCATCTCCTGGTTTTGAGATGTTGACTTGTGGATAGTATCTTAATGATTGTTGGTCAGAGCGATATACATTTCTTTCTATCCTCGCCTTTCGGTCAAGACTCGCAATTTTTCTTCTGCTTTGCAGGCCGAGAAACACATAAATTCAGTACGGAATGAGCAGAGATTCAGAGCAAGTTTTCTTCCTTGCAGGCCGAGAAACGCATAAACTAATTACGGAAGTAGTACGTGGCCAAAATGTAAGCCTTCAGTTGGTCTCTAACTCAAATAAATGTAAACTGATGTACCCTTTCAGCATCATGTCACATTCAGTTAAGCAAATTTCACAAAACTTCAATTATGTTGACCTGATACCCACATAGTTTTTTTTTCGTTCACCCTAAACTGCATTGAAAGTCTACGTTGGGGAGCTCTACTGCTCTACTTGCTTTGCGCCGCTGGTGCATGTAAAACTTCCATTGCTCCTTGTTAACAAGGCCAGCAAGGATCCGGGTGTCTCCACAAGAAAAAGCTTATACTATTGCGGAACTTTTTCTGTACTAGATACCATAGAAATAGAAATATTTATGCGAAAATAGTTCTAGCTAGTTGTACAATATCAAGTGCCAAAATAGTTGTTTTTATTTGATGCATGTCAAAAAAGTTATATTGAGTACTAGACTAAAGTAGTTCTACTTCTATGAAATTTACCATGTTACTTTCTCCATTTTAAAATATAGTTAAAAACAGATAGAATAATTTTTAGCTTAATAAATTAGAAGATTCCACCAGATTTCAACACCCAAGTCCACTCGGAAGAGAGTATCATTCTGAAGTAGCATGTGACTGTGGTGATCAACTGACGGCAGGAGATTTTGTCCACATGACAGCAATCCTGACGAGCAGCCAATGATGCAGGTAGGTAAACTGGAAATTGACTCTCGGTTTCTAACACACGGCATGAACTCTTCATGATTCTACCTCCATTGACATTTTGGTTCGTTGGCAGGAATTCTCTATGGACTGACAGCGATGTAAGCACTTCTTCTTAAATTCGATGATAATTTAATCGTCAGTTCGTGTGTAGTCAGATCACAAATTTAAACCGGACGTAAAGAAATATATCCTTCCGACGGCAGGATTAACATATAAACAAAACTGAAACTGTATATAAGATTATTGCAGGCTGAGAGGATGTGCATGAATGTTGAGGGGTTTATATTTTTTCAGACCAAATCAAATCGGAAGATTTGTCAACTTCCTGAATGATATCCAAGTGTTAGTGGTGGACACCTCACTGGGTCTCTGCCCTTTAAAGAAGCTGCAAGGCCGGAAAACAAAGGCCAAGTTACCTGATGGTTCGTGCACGAGCTCAGACGACCTTGATGCCCGGCCTGATGTGTTGTGTCTTAATGTAAGTACAGGTTTGGGTCAACGGTTGTGGAGCATTTTGTTTGTATATTTTTTATAAGCTTAGCAAACTTCCTCCAATACCATGTTTTTCTTTTGGTGAAGCTTTTGACGTTCCGTGCGTGTGTTCTATTTTAATATTTAACAATGGTACTTGAGCTCAACCTTCATTTCGTTAAATAGATAGAGTGCCAACTGCCAACAAACGAGGAATGTCTCGCACGCAAACCAGGCCAATTGGGGGCACAACTGATTAATAAGTACTTGCAAGATTTTAGGTAAATTTTCTAGGTTTTTTGGGACTTATATTCATGATTGCTTTAGGGTTTCATTGTTCAAGAAATTTTTATATGATACTAAGAATAGCTAGATATGTGTCATTGTCACTCAACCATAAATTTGGAATTAGAAGTACATATAGTTGTGGTTTTAATTATATGTAGAAAATATTGTTAATTACTAATGATTATACCACTTCAATTTAAATTTAGATTTTTTCCCGTGAAGCAAGTATATAAATTTATTCCAATTTAGGCATGTTTGGTATAGCTTCATCTGATTATGATTCACTACGGAAGCTGATTCTCTGAGAGTCACTTCTGTAGCTAAATTCTTTTTGATTCTCTTGCTCAAAGGAGGTCTACCAAATATGGCCTTATTTTTTGAGCCAGCTATTGTTATGGGTGTATGACGCTTTGGCATTCCAAAACCAATTGATATTCCAGCTATAACTTTGACTTCCAGCATTATCTATTTAAAATTTTAAAAAGTTGTTTTTTATGATAATGAAGCTTTGGAGGTTGTAATTGTCTCTTGATTTTAATTGGCATCACACTAATAATATATTTGAACTATCCAACTTTCAAATGCGATGGAAATGGACTAACTAACTGACGTGGAACCACCTATTTATGCCAACACCTGGATCCCCTACTGCAATCAAGTATGGGGGGGTGTGGCTAAGATTTATTTTTATATTTTGGAGAGAGAGAAAACACTCTTTGGGCCTGTAGGAGGATATATGCACCCTATACGTGTGAAAGAGGCCCGTGGCCCACGAACAGCAACGACCACGAGCAACGTGGAGGCTCGCCCAAAAATAATTCGGCCGTTCCACAAACCAACCAGGCGTTTTTGGGAGGAGGGCGGACGGGGCGGCCGAAAACGATGCAGTTGTTGTTAACCAAGGAATAAAAAAAATAGCAAGAACGCTACAGCATTTTCTTCAATTAATTATACACAGAGTTTCAATGGAACACAGACCAAGGAAATGGTACTCTTCATTTAGGTCAGTCTTAATGGAGTTTCATGACATTAAATTTTACTCTTCATAAACTATTCATTAATCTTCTGACTCTGTTTGGCAAATCTCCGACAGATTTGTACAACAGATTTGATAGATTTGTTGTGAAGGAAAACTACTGCATGCTGATTTTCACGGCAGATTTGTGTGAAATAAAAATAATGCAGAAGAAGTCGAACGGACTCGATCGAGGTGTGAGAGGAGTTGCATCTCCACGAAACTTCACTGACACAGTTACCTAGTTTTCAGTCTAGGTAATTGTGTAATGAAACTTGCATTGAGACTAGCCTAAGATTAATCTCGATGCATGTTTCGTAGCGGTTTCATGCACATTAATTAGTGTGTCATATTAGTATTTTTGATGACGTGGTAGTGAATTAGTGAGGAGAGATGTGGGAGGGGTTTCATCTATATGAAACCATGTATACACCAACCCATTTTATGTCTTGCTTGTAGTGTATATGAAACTACACCATGAAACTTTGCATTGTAGAAGTAATTTCAAATACAATTTCAATTTCATATTCTTTATGTGGCTATCTTGGAAATATCAAAATGAAACTCTCCATCAAGATTAGAAAGAATACAGAAGATGCGTGATATTTGAGGAATAAAACAAATTGTAAGCAAAGCAAAGCGAAAAGAGCACAAGATGTATGTATGACAATATTCAAATTCTTCAAGTAACGATTTTAAGATCATCAACAAGCAACACTTTATTCATGCAAATAAAATCATGTTAATTTTATTATGGCATGTAGCTACATATATTAATTCTTGTACTGCATTGTTTATTTGCGGGAAGAAGAGGGGGCACATGCCCCTAAGTTTTACAGAACGGGCAACCTGCCTTACATGCGGCTCTTGTGTTATAACAAAGATTCATCTTCGGATCCGGCTCACAGCAGTAGCAGTCCTCCTTGACACCATTATCTACGTTAGTACATCCACTCCGCTTGGTGCAGAATACAAGGTCGCATGCATCATCTTTAACCGTCTTGAAGTGAATCATTGTAGTATTGACATCACTTGTATTAGTATCAATACTTCGAACATCGCCTGGCTGATAGAGATGACCTGTAGCAATATATTGTGGTTGTCAACACATGCATACTTATATGTAGAGATCATATGTGTATCTTAGATTTAAAGACAAGACAATATATACAATAAATGTATTACTCTGTGCAGGTGATACAAAAAGCAAAATAATGAAGGACAAGAAGATGGCCATCATCCTGTACAACACGTAGCTGCCTTTCATAGCACGATCCACGAGGAATTAAGCTCTTATAGCCTGTTCGGCTTATCTGGGCTCGGTTTATCTCTGCTTATTTTCTATCACACGACATTATTCAATCTACCAGCCGAACAATATTCTTCGTACCAGCCGAACAATATTCTTCGTACCAGCCGAAACTCTTAAGTCTCCACGAAGAGTCGATTAGCGGACGACTTGCAATATGTCTGGTGTGTTGGTTTTTATAGTGATGACGGCTAGCTAATGTGGACATGATATAGAAATAAATCTCTCGGCCAGTACAAAATTTGAATCATATATCGGCATAAATGTAAAGGTCTAATGAACACAAACAAGAGAGAGCTGGAAACATACCTGCAATTTTTAAATGATTAATTACCACCGCATATAAGCTGCACCGTTATTACTAGCTACTGTAAATACCTGAAATCATTCAAACATTTCAAGTTATTCAAATAACTGGAAACCGGATCGGTGCATGGTTGCAATTTTGCAAATAATGAGACCACCAGTCACACGATTTCGTCTGCCCGGCCTCCCCCACTGCCGCGTGGACCCTAAGCGCAACCGGGCTCGGTATAAATTTTGCGCTCGCCCGTTACTTGTACCGGATCTGGGCACTGGGCAGGCGAGATTCAAAAATTCAGCAACCACCCAAGGAGTGATGACGTCACAGATGGTAGGCGTTGTCGTCAGCCGAACGTGTTCTATTGCCGTGCCAACCAGTACTAGCACCCAGTCAGGCCTTCTCCAGCAGTTGGAGCTAAGTTAGGTCGTGTTTGGTTTCTATAAGTCACCTGACTTATAAGTCACAGTTGGATTTAATTCAGTTCTGTTTGGTTGTAGTGACTTATAAATCAGTTGGATTTAATTCAGTTCTGTTTGGTTGTAGTGACTTATAACTCAGTTGGATTTAAGTCAGTCCTGTTTGGTTGTAGTGACTTATAAGTCAGTGGGCTCCACACAGGGTGGGAGAGAGGAAAAGTAGAAATAAGTCACTTTAAGTAGGGGTGGAGCTCCTTATGCAACTTATAAATCAAGCCATTTAAGGCCCTGTCACCCGACTTATAAGTCAGTTGGATTTAAGTCGGTTCTGTTTGGTTGCAGTGACTTATAAGTCAGTGGGCTCCACACAGGGTGGGAGAGAGGAAAAGTGAAAATAAATCACTTTAAGTAGGGGTGAAGCTACTTATGCAACTTATAGCTACTTATGCAACTTATAAGTCAGGCCATTTAAGTCAGGGCTGTTTGGTTTCACTAGTGACTTATTTTGCACTTTTTGCACTTTAAGTCGCCCTACTTATGGAAACCAAACAGGGTCTAAGTCAGGATTGTTTGGTTTCACTAGTGACTTATTTTGCACTTTTTGCACTTTAAGTCACCCTACTTATGGGAACCAAACAGGGCCTTAGTTTCTAGAAACAGTAAAAAGATGAATACAGTATGCTGGGACTCAAGTGCAAGAGTCGAGAGAGAAGGTTTTTTAGCACTGATGAGTGAGCTAGTGTCGCGAGAAGAGACTGTCTTCTTATTTTGATACTGTTGACAAGTTAAAATAATTTATAAGTCACTCCTTCCGTTTCTAAATAATTTTTTTTAAAGAAAGTAAGAGCGCTACTATATCATATAACAGAGGGGAGCAAGCAGTTTGTTACAAGATTCGGGTCTTGTTTAGTTTGCTAAAGTTTCTAACGTTTTCTCCATTCTCTTTCCATCACATCACATTAAATACGCCAAAAGACATATGTTCGGAGTATTAAATATAGGTAAAAAAATAACTAATTACACAGTTTTGATGTACTTCGCGACACGAATCTTTTGAGCCTAGTTAGGCCATGGTAGGATAATATTTACCACAAACAAACGAAACGTGCTACAGTGTACTACAGGAGTTCGAAACGTTGAAAAGGCAAATTTTTCCGACAACTAAACAAGGCCTCGGTATTACAAAGCTGAGAAGAAAACTCAGAACTCATAGATGTGCTAGACATTAGGCTAAGTCCAACAATAGAAGGCATTTTGCGAAGGCAAATTGCCGTTTGCCTTACGTGTACAGTGATTTGGACTTCGTTCATATCACCCCGTCTCCAACAGTCCAGCAGCAAATGCATTTGCTTTTTTCCTCCGGGCCGGCACCGCCGCATCCTCCGGGCCGACGCCGCCGCATCCTCCTCGTCCCCTCGAGCGCGAGCAACGGCGACATCCGCCTCGCTTCCAAGGACGACCCGGACATCCGCGCGCCACTAGTCCACGCCGGCGTCATCAACCTCCTCGCCGCGCAGCTTGGCGCCGGCGTCGTCAACCTCCCGCCACCGGCGCCCCCTTCCCTGCTCTTCCGCCACCCCTTCCCTCCCCTCCATCTGCCGCCGGCGCTGCCCCCTCCCCTCATCCCGCCGGTGGCCGCGACCACGCGTCCGACGCAGAGGTAGAGAAGTTGGGGGCGGGGTCGGCGAGGAGGCGCGCCGCGGCGGGTTCCTCCTCCGCCACCAAATCGACCTCCGCAGGCGCTGAATCGACCTACACCGCCGTCGATTCGAGGTGCTCCGCATCCGGATCGAGCTGCTCCACCGCCGATTCAAGCTTCTCCACCGCCGAGGCGGAGGCGGTGGGAGGCGCCAGTCGTGCGTGGCGGTGTGCTCCAAGGCGGAGGAGTGGGACAGCGGCGGAGGCGTCGTGCAGGAGGGGGACGTGGTGGCGGCCGTCCGCGTGGGCCGCGCCGGCGAAGGGGCCGGCGCGCGGCGACTCCTCCGTCGAGGTGCGCGTCTTCTAGCTCGTGCTCGTCATCCTCCTCTGCTCCCTTCCCTCCTCTCTCTCTCTGCTGTGCTCGTGCTCGTGCAGCGGCGCTTGTTTGCATTCGAGGAGAGAGGGAGTGCAAATGTGCATCGCCTCTCTCCTCCATTGCAAATTTGCCTAACTGTTTGCCTCTTCTGTTGGAGGGGATGCCTCTGTGAACAGTAGCGTGGGGAGAGGCAAAAATGCTTTTGCCCATCCTTGTTGGACTCAGCCTTAGTGTGCTTGTGGCTGCACATCAATCTCACAGGCACTGGACCGTAGAGCCACCTCCTCTTTAATGAGCTGCAGCATTGTTGCCGGTGTAGCTGTTCCGAGCGGAAGTAGCAAGTCCCGTTGAAAAGGGTCTCATCACTCATCACCATCAAGTGCGATGACGTCAGGCATACGTCTGGCGCAGCACAGGTGGGGCGCTTCCCGATCGCTGATGAGCGGCTGAGCCAGTGTCAATGTGTCATTTGACGACGACGTATGTGATCGTGCCTTCCGCGTGCGGCGGCGCCCCGTCCGGCGTCCAGCCGTCCAGGCTTTCACACACGGCGGCGCCCGGCAGAGGGGGCCGACCGGTCGGCACTTGGAGCGGACGGTGGCGCGGTGTGTCTCGCCGCCGGGCGAGCGCGCACGTGCTCAGCTTTTGCCGCAGCTGCCGCCGCGTGTACCAACTTTTGGAAAAAAAATATATATATTTTTTTAATCATTTTGCAAAATTATACTATCATCTCAAAAATTTTCAAAATTTTGCAAAAATGACCACGGACCGTCGTGACCCACGGCGGCCGCCGTGGCCCACGGCGTTTCCGCAGGGGCCACGGCGTTTGGGCCTAAACGCCGTAGCGTACGGCGGTTAGGCTAAACACCGTAGCCCACGGCGGTCGGGGACGGCGTTTGCCGTTGCACCGCGGCGGCAGGCAGGTGGACAAGCAACCGCCGTAGGCCACGGCAGTTGCAACCCAAGCGCCGTGGCCCACAGCGGCATCTTTTTTTTATTATTTTTTAATATTTAGAAGTCTAACACACACTTTTGCAATGGCATGTACGGCACTCGATAAACCCTAACAAAGCACCTTACGTACTGATAACATGCCTTAGGGAATTTAGAAAATTGATTACAACAGTCTAATTAAACTAGTTGTAGGAGAACTGCCCGGAGAGCAAAGACCCGCCGGAGTCTTGCGACGACATGTAGTAGTACCCATGTGGGGGTGGAGGTGGTGAGGAAGGTGGAGGGGAGCTGTTCTTCTTGTGGCATTCACAAGTGCAGGTCGAACATTTGCAGCATCTACTGTCTCCAGCGCTGGACGATCGATCAGGGGAAGCCAATACCTCCGACAGCTCCCGCTTCAGATTGAAGATGACGACGTCCTCGAGGTAGTCGATGTACTCTTGATAGGGGCGAATAGCTGGTGGATCCACCCATTACGAGAAACCGCAGTTCTCTGCTAGGGTGGAGTACTGCAAAAGGCAAGAAAACGTTAGCAAACCAAAGAAAGATGATGAACAAATTTGTGAATATTGCTTACCCATACATGTGGGCAGTGCCAGAAGCGACAACCGGAGTTGTTCCATCCCTCGTACACTTGCATCACGCAAAACTCACCGTGCGAACACCTAGGCCACAGCACCGTTTGCTTCGGTGCGTAGCTTCTAACTTCACGCATCGATCTGAAGTCACTCTTGCCTTTCAGTGGGAAATTGACTACGAAATCAGGAGATTGCTGATGCCACAACATAGGACCGAAACCGTGCTCATCCCCACTCCAGGAAGTCATTGTTGAATGATGTGAGAAGAAGGTAATGGAGTGAATGGTGCTACATATAGGCAGAAGAAGAAGGCTGGCTGGGTGGTGGGCTCTTTGATCCGTGGGAAGAGAAACGAAGCAGTGACTCAGAGAAAACACACCCTAGTACTAGGGCACTGTCGCATTGTGGGCCAGTCGATCCGTGGGAGGAGAACACGTTAGTGACTCGGAGGAAACACAACGACTCTGCATATGCTCGTGACTCTAACGAAACAAACGCACCAGAAAAAACACACTCTAATGCAGTTCGATTAAAGTTCTTAAGGATACAAACCGAGGACCCTACATCACGATGTCACGAAATCCCGAATTATTGGATACAGTCCGACTAATACTATAGGTCTACTGAGTACAACGGGGGTATTTCCCCTTCCTGATGGCATCAGACCCAGCTTCCTTGGCCCGGCGAGCCCTCTCCCTCTTCCTCTCTCTATCGGCTTCACGGGCCTGGGTCGCTTCATGTTCTCTCATCTCCTGACGAATGCGTCTTTCCTTCTCCTCCTCTTTTTTTCCCTCTATCTTTTCCCACTCAACCATCCGGAACCACCTCTCTCTTACATCACGGCCCGCTTCCTCGACGTACCTCTTGTCGAACTCTGACTGCTCGGTATCTAGCCACTGCATGAAATCACAAAGAGGAGGTGGAGTCTTTTTTCCAAAGACTTGTCAGCAATTAATAAAATAAAAAAGACAAATGAATAATCGAGAAGTGTAGTAAGTCCTTACTTTGGCTCTAAGGTTGCGATCAAAAGGCTGAACTCCCTATGCAGAGTCAAGGTGGACCACTGCTTCACTGCATCCTTCACATGTGCAGTAGTGGGGTACATGGCGCCTACTGTAACCTCATTCTCCGTGTACTCCCAGGGCACATCCTCACAACGATTAACAGTACACTGTGAGAAATCGTAGTTCTGCCAATCCCAGGGCACATGATCCTCAGACAGATCATCATCATCAGGATCATAATCATCATCTAAAGAGTCCTCTTCTAATGCACGTTCATCAGCTTCTAACTCTCTCTCATACTGTCTCATCACCTCAGGGTTTCTTTCTTCCTCATCAACAAAACCAGTGACAACAAAACCTCTAGATGACTCATCACTTTCAGAATCTCCTTCTTCCTCCACTTGTTGTTCCCCTTCTTCATCACCTCTTCGTCCTCTTGTTGTTCCCCTTCATCATCACCTTCCCTCTCATCTGCATCCTCAGCTTCCTCATGTACTTGACTGCTAGACCCACCCTTCAGGTAAACTTGGACAAACAAAATCACGGGCAAACCAACTCGGCATGCATTTCTGATATAACTCCTCCATTGTCAAGTTCCTTCAAGTGGCATGAGCTCCCAATACACATGTTCACTTCTGTTGATTAGTACCATCACCGACATGCATTGGTGATCTAAATCTACTGCAAATGACTTGACCAACCACTTGGTTATACTCTCCCAACTTCTTTCTGCTGCTCTTTTAATATTTTGCTCAACTGAACTAAAATTTGACAAGTCAACTCCTTGTGAACCATATATAATTTCTCTAGTTCCATAATACAAATTGACTGTGACTGTCTCCGACATGTCTGATTCATAATAAAAACCAATAACTACTATCAAATACTACATCCAGAGACTAATAAACAATAAAACTAATATCTAAACTAATCAGTGTCAAACATGTAACGTATAATCTAATCCTTAACTACAGATCTATAACTACAGATATATAATCTAATCCATAACTACAGAAATCTTTACATAATTAATAGTAATTATATCTAAGCAAAAATACTAAAAAGAGTTGAAATCAGCAAAATACCTTCAATGAAGCGAAGAAGTAGCAGAACTTCGCTGCTCCGCCGCCTCCACCTCACTATCTTCTCCTTCTAAACACTAAAACCTACGGAAATGAACTATTTAATACTACAGATCTAAAAAAATCTAAATAAATCCATACTAAGTACAAGTGCTAAAAGGGTTGAAATCAACGAAATACTTACAATGAAGCGAAGGACTAGCAGAGCTTCGCTGCTCCGCCCCTCACTCTCTTCTCCTTTCCTCCCAACCCTCTCTTTCTTTTTTTTTCCGAATTATTATGACAATTTCGGGCAAATTTTCGGCTCTTATAGGGGCTGACGACCTGCCGCTGTGGGCCACGACGGTCGCAAAATCCCTACCGCCGTGGCCCACGGCGTTAGGTCCTGCCGCCGTGGCCCACGCGATTCAAAGCCAAGCGTCGTGGCCCACTGCGGCTGGGCTTTCCGCCGGCCGGGCCCGCGGCGGAAGGCCCAGGCTGCGGAAACGCCGTGGGCCACGGCGGTCCGTGGTCATTTTTGCAAAATTTTGAGATGATCGTATAATTTTGCAAAATGATTAAAAACAAATATATATATTATATAAAAAAAATTCCAACTTTTGACTAGTGGGCACGATCGCTCATCAGGCCCTCCTCCCTTGGAGAGATGATTCATCATCCATCATCATAGCTCGCAACAACAAAAGCAGCTGGGCCTCCCCCACTACTGAAATGGGCCGAAACCTAAACGCCTTTACATTCGTTTTTTTAATTAAAGAGACGCCAACCCAACAACAACCATAACGCACGATTGATTGATTGTTCACGGCAAATTTAAACCGCAAAAAGAAAAAAAATACAAGAACGGAATTCGTGCCCCACATCAAAATACAAATGTAAATGTTCTCTTGATCCTGCTGTTCAAGCTTGAGCACAAATTCTACCAGCCGCAGTACACTGTATCGCAACGACCACAGTGTACATTCTGTGGGGCCCATTTTGCTCGAGTCGAGCGCATCCATGCGTCGTCATTGCAGAGTGTGCATCGCGTACACACTACTAGCTTGACACGGGCGTGCCTATATAGCACTCCACGGCTTGGCCGCTAGTGCGCAGAGTCCACAACGCGTCTCCGTCTCCGTCCTCGCCTTCGCTTCACGCGCGGCACATCAAAAAGGATCCATCCGCAGAAAGAAGAGAAAAAATCAGTGGAGAAGTGAAGCAGGGCAAGGAGGGGGAGGAGAGGCCATGGCGGCCATGAGGCTTCCCGAGCTGGCGCTGAGGGTCTGCGTGATCCCGCTCGCCGTGGCCTCGCTCTGGGAGATGGCCACCAACAGGGAGGTCGACGAGACCTACGGGGAGGTCAGGTTCTCCAACCTCTCCGGCTTCACGTAAGCACCCCCCGCGACCGCGATCAGCTCTGTGTTATCTCAATTTACAGCCTGCAAACTTCGCTTGGTCTATTTCCCATGTGTGTATAAGTTCTGGATAGACTTTCATCACCGTATCAAGTTCTTAATTAGTTGGGCTCCTAATCAAGTTCACCCTTTGTTTAACTTATTAGTCATCGATGAAATTCAGCTGTTTTTGGCAAAGAATTGGGATTGTTCCATAGTCACTGATGAAATTCGGCTGTTTCCCTCAGCTATTTGGTTGGCATCAACGCCGTCACCGCTGCCTACGCCGTAGCCTCCATTTTGCTGTCGTCCTTCAAGTCCTTCGCGCGGTATGACTGGCTGATTCTCGTCCTGGATCAGGTCTGTCTGAAGTCTGAACCAACACCTTCTCTGTATTTTTTGTTTATTAGATTGACTACTCCAAATGCAGTCTTTAGATATTGCTGTCCAATTGATTGGTGAGGACTCAGTAGATAAGTTGTCCATCAAGAAACTGGTCAGAAATCAGAAGTAGTGGACTAGTGGTGACAGATATGAATTAGGCGCCTAGGAATTAGGAACTGGACAGGATCATGCGAGCTCTGATTCAGAACAGAGCAAATTAAGTCGAAAGCTGAAATTCAGAACAGGGTAGGCGACAATTCATGACCGAGCTAGACAAATTCATCTCAGGGCGGAGTACACAAGTGTTTCACAATGGACACCAGCAAGAGAAATCTGCCCTTGCACACAAGTTGATCTTTTTTTTACCCCCTTTTCTTTTTTTGCTGCGAAGTTCGTTAAGAGAATATCATGTGACGTTCTCGATCTGACGTTGTGCCCGGGACGGCACGGTGATGGCCCAATTGCCCATGCAGGCGTCGGCGTACCTGCTGGTGACGTCGGCCTCGGCGGCGGCGGAGGTGCTGCAGCTGGCGCGGCGCGGTGATCGGGACGTGTCGTGGGGCGAGGTGTGCTCCTACTTCGGCCGGTTCTGCGGCAAGGCCACCGTGTCCCCAGGGGCGGGCCCAGGATTTGGGGTTTGGGTATTTAAAATTTTTCAAAGTGCAAAAATTTTTTTGGCAGCCTAAAGTTCAAATTGTAGCACATAATTAAGTATCTATCGACTATCGTAACTTGAAATTGTTTGACAGAGATAATAGATGTACCGAACGATAAACATATCCAAGTTGCAACATGTTCACGTATCACTCTGTCCTTGGAAAACAACCAACTGCATTTGGCTTTCATTGGTAGATGGAATAACAATATCAGGCTGAAGTTCTTACTTCTTTGCAGCCCTTCTCTGAAGGAAAGACTTCAAATCAGTAGTAGCACTACTGCCTGCCTTCTTCCTCTTCATGATTTCAAGTTTGATCCTATAAATTACAATCACTCAAGTCACTGCATTGCTCTAAAATTATCACAAATTAACAAGCAAACGTCAATCGAAATTGCAATCTCAAGTAATCTGTGTTCACCTTTTTTTTCAGAATCTCCAATCGAAGAGGAACTCGAGGCCGCCCGCGGCTGCCGGCTGGTCCTGGCGTCCTGCGCTCTGCGCCTCCGGCAGACGCCAGTCCGCCTGCGCCAAGGCGCTGGCCCGCTGCCGGCGCTGCGCCGTTGCGGTGCTCCGCGGGCCGCGGCTCGCCGGCTCCGCCTGCGCGGCTGGCCTGCTGGCTGCTGCGGCAGTGCGGCGCCGTCTCGCTCCAGGTCTCCCGCTGTCCCGCCTGCGCTCAGCCGGTCGCCGACTCGCCGTCCGCCGGTGCCACGCCGCGCCGCACCGCTAGGGTTGGCGGCGCCCGGCGTCGTGCTCGAGTCGTGCTGAATCGGGGTCGGGGGGCTGGCCGGCTGGGGCGCTGGGCTGTGCTGCTGACTGCGCTTGTGCGATTCGATCCAAAGCCAAAGGGCTGAGCTGGTGGGTTGGGCTAGGCCTGCACAGGGTTCGGGTCGACCCGCTTGCGAAGTCGACCCGCACCTGGAATTGGCGACCGGATCGAACCGGTTTGACCCGGAGCAGAAGAGGAGCAAAAGGGTCGTGACCCCATCGACCCGTGGTGACCCTCGGGTCGACCCACCCTCCGCATCGCCGCTCGTCTGCTCGGCGCCGCCGCCGCCGCCGCTACCCATCGTCACCAACCAGATCGAGCTCGTCGCCGACCAGATCAGCATCGCCGTGGCGCAGCTCCTCCCTTCCCGCAGCGCGGCTCGTCCCTCCCCGTCGCCGTCGTCGTCGACTTTCGCTCCGCCACCACTCCTGTCGTCACCGTCGAAGCCCCTCTGCAGGTAAGCTCGCTTGGCTCCTTCCTCTCGTGGTTCACTCCTTTTTTTCCCTGGTGGAGAGTCGATGAGTTTTTCCAGGCTGCTGCAAGAGGATTGATTGGCTTGCCCGTCGGTTAGCTCTGCATCTTTACTTTGGTTGCACTTTTATTTTGAGAATGATAGAGCTCTTGCGCTAGTACATTGCTTTATGAATAGTGATCCAAAAATGAACTCTTGCACTAGTACGTTGCTGTATGAAATACAGATCCAAAAATGAACAGCTCCATGCTGGAGATCTGAACCCTGTTAGTTATTATTTCCCCCCTTTTCATTTCTTTGATCTCACCGAACACTCCTTTTTTCACATGCCAGGAGCATTCCTTAATGCATTTGGAGCTATAGTTCTTGGTGCCCCTGTTGGAATCAAGTAAGTCTAGATAGAGTTAGTCTATCTTTTTTACAGATGCATACGAATCATGACTAGGATTGGTGTCTGCAGTGTTTTGATTTATAACTGTATCTTGCATAGCTTGCTGATTGGTTTTGTAATTTCAGTCATTTCCTCCCTTTTCCCTTTTTGACATTGAGCCATGTAGTGTACATAACTACATATTCTCTTTATACATCGAAAATTTTCAAAAGGGGGCTCCCCTGCTGTTTGTCTCAAAAAAAAAGAAGAAGAAGAACTGTATCTTGCATCTGATCTTAGTGAAATACACCATGTTATTTCAATTTACATGTACTAATAGTTTCTTGTTTGATTAACTTGTTTGATTAACTTGTTCTTGACTAGTAAGCTGTAGGGGTTCATCCAGTGGAGATATTTCTTTTGATCTGTATTATCCAGTAACTGTGGCATGATAATTCATTGTGTCTTTTTATTACATGACAGTTATGACTATAATACTTATTTGTGGAATGAGGTAGAGGGATTGGGTAGAGGGATTGAAGAATGGTCTCAAGTTGCATTGGTTATGTTTTCACATTTAATCTGAATGTTTCACACGTAATTGGAGATGTTAGTAGTACCAGTGTGGTTCTAGTACTACTAACATCTCCAATATGCAAACTTTTGTATTGACTATCAGTTTGTAATATGCAAATGACTTGGTTATTTACTAAATTAATTTATTTGGAGTCATAGAAATCTGGATATTTTCTTCTTGTTCTTTTGCTGACTATAGTCTGATTTTCATCTAGTTAGCTCATGTGGTTGCCACATAAATAAATCATATGTTGTCTGATTTACAGCAAGTTTGAAAGTTCATGGCCTATCTATTCCCTCTACACATGTAGCTGCTTATCTTTTGTTGACATTGAAGAAAGGAAGTAATTTTTGGAGTTCTTTTGTATAGCTCAAATGAATGTCTTTACTTTCAGCAAAGGGCGATGCCGTAGCAATGCGCGTCACTTTTCTACCACCCTGTACAGTTGTTGCAGTCACTCCCATCCATTTCTTGCCTATTTTATATAGGATGGCTGTTTAAAAGTAGCATCAGTTAGTCAGTCACAAAAATATTTTCATTATACTAAGCATTCAGTTTCTTCCAAATCCTGTATCCTCTTTGGTTTGGCAATCAAAAGACTAGTCTGCTCTTGATTCGACTATTATGCCCATATTTTCTACTCCAAATCATCTTTAGAAGTTACATGCGATTTATATGTTGCAGGGTGCATAGCTGCTTTGGATGCTGAGCACTATCTGCAAAAGTTCGGTGCAAATGACTGGTTGACTACTGACTAGTTCAGGCCTTTAGGGTGCCAGATGTTGTCATATGTCATTTGTCATGACTGAAAACAAAACCTGAATAACCCTGTTCTTCCTATTATGGTGTGCACTGTGATGGTGTAAGGACAGCTTGTGTACCGGACAAGGTGTATTCAGTATCAATTGCAGGCCGATTCTTGATCTTTCGTGTTTTAACTGTTGAATTCTTCCTGAAAGTTATACTTGTAGCTTCCTTAATGGCATCTATATTTTATAATTTATCATGACATTGATCCATGATGAGATATCCTGCAATGACAATCTGTAATTTTGTTTGTCAATCATATTTTGATGATATTTTCAAATGTTATATGATCATTGTGTTTTCTAGAATGGTTTTATTTTGGACTTAGCTTGAGAAGGACTAGACTGAGAAGCAACAGAAGGCAGTAAAGCAGACCAGCAGTGTCCTCCTTTTTGATGTATATCATTCTAGCTGTCTAGCAATGAACTAGTATTGAGAATATTGTGTGTAATATTGTGTGTAATTTTGAGTGTTAAGATTCAAACCAGGCTTTATATCATTTATATTCAGGCCAACAGTCTTTTTAAAAAGGCAAATAACGACAGTAGCAAGGCATGGTTATTTAGCTCAGAGCTCATTTAATATGCTGGCAGTTGGTTCGGAGAAAAATTACTGGCATGCCATGCAATAATTAGCTAGAGCTGACATCACACCGCGCCGTAGCGTGAGGGTCGACCCTCGGTTACCCGCGGGTCTAGCTGGCGACGTGTTCGCACGGAGCGGTTCGACCCCAGAACCTCTTTCGCCACCTGTGGAGCCGCGGGTCACGAACAGGGTCGCACCGATCCGGCCCTCTTGCAGGCATAGGTTGGGCCGTGAGAAACTTAGAATTTTGGACCGGCAACTGGCAAGGGGCGCTGGGAGGCCGGATGGGAGTAATATGAAGCCCAATATGCAGTGTATTTTTTCTATTTTTTGACACATACATGTAATACACTATGTATATGAATTTTTTTTGTCAAAAATTTTGGGTATTCAACTGAATACCCATGCATACATATGGGGCCCGCCCCTGCTTGTCGGAATGTAGTACGCTACTGTAGGCATCCGATGATGCTAGAGGCCAAGAACAGTGCGATGCGCTTAGCTGGGGAAGAAGAAGTAAAAAGAAAAGAAGAGATGAGATGGGAAGACATGCAGTGTTGGCAAATCTCACTAGTCACTAGCTGTGGACAGCCAACAGCTCCGAGCGAGCCAAGTAGCCCGCCACACTGCAGCGAATCCGACTGCCCCCGGCAGCAGAGGAAGCAAAAAGCCACACGAGTCTGAACAAATCAGCAATAGCGATATCCATCCACCTCACCTGGTCACTGATCTTCAGTCATTGTCTCATTGCTGATCGATGCCAGATGATTAAACAAAAGCACGACCAAATTAATCAATCTCCACATCAACCCGGCCATCAATCTTACATCTCCTCTAACTTACACATCTTACATCTGCTACTGCTACCGCCACAAAAGCAAGAAAGAAAACTCTGAAGAAAGCACCTCAATCACAAACAAATTAACTACTTGTCCACAACATACAACAATCCACATAGCCTGCTAAACGACCACCCGACATACGGTGACGCGCGCCGCCACGCCGGCCGGCTGCCGGCATCCCGTCGTAGCTCCGGCCGGCGAGCCACAGCTCTCCAACGATCGACGGATCACTTGTAGCGGCGGAAGAAGGCGGCGGCCTGGGCGTTCTTGTAGGCGCTGCAGCCGATGAGGTAGAGGATGACGAGGCAGACGGTGGCGACGACGAGCGCGATGTTGGCCTTGTGCCACTGGTCGCGGAGCGCCTCCAGGAGCCCCACCTTGCAGGACTCGCACTCGTAGCAGAGCTGGGACGGGTCGTTGCTCCACAGCCCACAGTCCGGGTCCGCCGCCGGCCGCGCCGGAGCCGTCCACACCGTCGGGCTCACGTAGCTGAACCCGCACACCGACGGCGGCTTGCAGCACCCCGACTGCACACAGTATTGCAGATGCAGCGTTATTAGGTAGTGTCAGATAATAGCAGTTTTATTCAGATGTTCAGAGTGAATTGGTTGAATGCTGAAGCTGCCAGCTTCGTCCGATAAAAATTTAGTAGACGTTTTTAGATCTGATCATCTCTATTTATTTCTTCAGTTTCTTGGTTGCATCAGGGTTCAGAGATGGAGCTAATTAAACAGATGGATCATGGATGAACGAGACCACCACGCCGGAATGCGCGGGCACGGAGGACAGACAAACTGTGCGCCTGCGCGGATGCGGACACCGATCAAGATGAATATATCATTGTACCCACGAGAAGCATATAGGGTGCACACGCTCCAATCCAAGAACCAATACTGTGGTGAAGTGTTCTCGGCCCCAAACCGAGGTGATGGGGAAAATACAGTAGTAGAAATTGCTATCGCCAGCACGGAGATCTGCAATTAACTACAGTTGATCTCACTCCCCCATGCACCGTCCCATGACCCTTGTCCCCGACCATGTTAGACTATCTACCGATTAATAGCATTTTTACACTTGCATATATGCAACAGATATCTGCTACTTTCTTTCTAAGCGTGTGTTATTTAGTAAAAACTTTTTATGTATTAAATGTGACTTGACCACTAATTTAAGGTAGTAAATGAAGTCAGTTTACAAAACTATCTCCACATTCTTATGTAAATTTCCGAGAGGAATCTGATAAGGGTTTTGACTACACGATTAGAGGATGGTTACTGCATTACTATAGCAAATCATTAATTAATTATACTCATTAGATTTATCAAGCAAAGTTACACTCATCTGTGAAAATGTTTTGCAAATAAACTTTATTTAGTGCTCCATGCATATAAGATTTCTTTTTCAAAAACTTTTCGAAAACTTGCTAAACACGTCATAAACACGAGCTAAAATGGAAGACCTTGTAGTTTAATTTCATCCTAGGAAAATTCTTTAAACATTGACTAATTCAGTAGAAAATCGTATCAGCTCCTAGACAGCAAACAATTTCACGATCAAAAGGCATGTTTCACCGTGGGTTTAGTGAAACTAATTTGATACGAAGTTTAGTGAAAACTGATTTGATGCAACAAAGTTAGACTTATGACAGAAATAAAACATTTTACAATTTCTAATAAATGGAGTACATAAATCCTCAGTTGCAATGCCTTTTAGACATAGGAATTTTATATGAATCTTCTAAGGGAATTATGTACTAAGAGAGGATTAAAAAGCTATAATTCCATTAATAAAGTTAACAATGACACAAAAGAGCATTTTCCCGACCAAGAAATCACCCACCACGAAATTATGTTCCGGTGTCTATATCAGCTTCTGATTCGTTGCACAAAAAGCTTAATTATAGTATGGACCTACATACACATGGATGCCCTTTAGACCATTTGGCGCTTGCGGGCCGGCGAAAGGTGAGCAGGCCCATGCCACAGTGACGGTAAAGATGCCAATAATTAACCGCATGGATTATCATCTTTCTACTCATCCCCGTCACAAAAGGTTGTCACCTGATTCCTCCATACCCCTTCTAGTAGTGCTACCACCTAGCATCTCTGGAGGGCTCCAGATTGAGATTGATTGATCCTAATAAAGCATAAAAAATTATTCCTCTCCTTTTCCCTTTCTGCCTCAGCTAAGTGTCGCTAGGTAATGTACCTACCAATGTGTATGTTCAAATTAAGTGGCAACTCCTTCCAAATGTTGGCAAAAAACTATTTGGAGGCGACTAAACGGAGAGGGCTCTCCATTTAGTCTTACATGGAGAGCCCTCCGAAGTTACTTCCTTCGACACAAAATTACTTTTCTCAACAGAAAAACACACACGAGGAAGTAACTTTTATGCATACATGGAGAGCCTTCCGAGGTTACTTCCTGCGACACAAAATTACTTTCCTCAACAGAAAGAAGCGCACAGGAGGAAGTAACTTTTTATCACAGGAAGTAACTTATGTGTCGCGAGAAGTAACTTTGTCGCGGGAAGTAACTTTTTTGTCGCAGGAAGTAACTTAGGTGTCGCGGGAAGTAACTTTTTGTCACGGAAAGTAACTTATGTGTCGCAGGAAGTAACCGTTTAGCATTTGGGAAACTATTTTGCATTTGAACAGTTCTGTTTCTACTACTAGTTCACAGCTTGTAATGCATTTTAATTTTCAAGGTACTATTAAGAAATTTTCGGCAAATTAATCTCGTCATGAGCTCAATCAACAGTAGTAAGAAGGTAAAAATGTGTGGACATGAATACAGGATAGGACTCGAGAGTAGTAGCAGTGAGCTGAAGAAATCAATCACCTGTAGCGGCGAGAGGTTGGACTGGTAGAACTGCTCGGCGTTGACGAAAGCACCCTGCCTTGCGAGCTTCTTGCAGGTGTCGGAGACGGCGAGGCAGGCCTTGATCTTCTCCCACCGTCCAGGGTCGTCGGAGACGTACCCGCGGAGCCACATGGAGAAGCCGTCGAGGCGGTAGTCCTCGTAGGCGCGGCCGAGGACCGGGTACGCCCCGGAGCCCCTGGTGACGGCGAAGGCGAAGACGAGGAGCGCGATGAGGAGCACGATGAGCCCCGCCATGGAGAAGAGGTAGAAGGCGAGGAGGCGGCGGCGGTTCCAGTACGCACCGACGAAGCCCGCGAGGGCGGCCAGGAGGAGGAGGCCGCCGAGGATGGCGACGGGCCACCGCGCCAGGCGCGTGCACTCGTCGCCCTGCGCCGACGCGAACCAGATCCCCGACGCGATCACCGGCACCGCGCAGATTAGGGCTAGCAGCGTCACGCACGCCGTGATGTTGTTGCTCACGTGCGCCATGGATGGCTCTCCGGGCCGCCGGCGCGGGGGTGGACACTGGAGCGGACAGTGGAGGACTGGAGGTGGTGGCTGGCGAATGGCGATGCCCGGATGGCCCGGACCCCGGAGGATGGGCGTTGGGAATAAAAAGGGGTGGTGGTTCGGGAGGAAAGGTGGCGGGGGGTTTCGGCCTTTCGGGGGGAGGCTGACGTGTGGGTCCGGGAGGGGATTTGTTCGGGGTGGCCCACTGCCGACGTTGCGAATTTGTGCGCGCGTGTCGAGTGTCATCTGTACGCGTGCGTGTGGGATTGGTCGGTTTGCTTCTACGCGGCGTGCCAAGCCACACGTGTGAGTGAGAGGTTAGCGCGTGCACACGGCACGGCCGTGGGAACATCGGCGAGCAGAAGTAGCTGTGTGTGTGTGTTGTTGCCTAGTGATGCTGGCATGCTGCGACGAGCGCGCGCGTTACGTTTCAGCTCGATCTCTGATCTGTTCCTCGCTTACAAGACGAGCTCGGAGCTGCGGGTTTTCAAATTTTCAGTCAGTTTTTGTGTATTCTAGTACTAATTGCATCCAGTCAAACTTTGAGTTGAGTGGTTAGTCAACCTGTACTACGATATCACGAGAAGAGCTGAAGGACATGCCGCATGCGTGGCTTCAAGTACGAAGGGCGGCGCAGCACTTGCTGCCCTTCTGAAAGGCGAAAGCAGCCAGATGTGGATGCTTTGCTGGCACTGTGTGCTTCCGTCGATCGGCGCCATGCCGCCGTGGCTTCTTCTTCCTTTCCTCTCTAGAACTCACGTCGCGTACTCGCGTTGGCGCCACGCTTTGCTTTCGCGCATATTCTTTTCGCCTGGAAGACGTTAAAGGCCGTAAAAGGGCTCTGTTCTCCGGCTCCTTTTCTGCCTGGAATCCGTAAAAGCCGTCGAAAGAAAAGCTCTGCCTGTGGTTGTGGTTCCTGGCATTGTGTTGGCTCGCGTCGACGGCAGAACTGTGTTGTGGAAACCCGGATCGATGTCCCAATCCGATCGGACCAATCCTTGTGAAATTGTTTGAGTTGATCGTGTCGATGTCCCAATCCGACCGATGAGTTGTTGAGTTGAGCGGTGCGTGTTGAGGTCCCAATCCAATCCACCGGAGGGTTTAGTTGTATGGTCTGCGGATCGGAGTTGTTCGGGGATTCTGCTCCTCTAGTTGTGCGGTCGATCGACCGGAGTTGTATGATTTTCGGACCCGATTTTCCTTATAAACTGAGTCAACTCTCTTCTTCTAATAAAAATTCGGAGAAGCATAAGCTTCCACTGTCCGTTAAAAAAAACTCTGCCCTCTCTGCATGACTGCATGTGCATAAACGAAATAGGAAACGGTTTCTCTGCAGTTTCGCGGTGACTCGCGAGTAGACGTGAGCATTTCACGGGCCGGCCCGGGCCGAAAAAAATCTGGGTTTTTCGGGCCGAGAAAATCCTGCCCATGACCGTCCCATGAGACGTGTCGGGCCTCAATTTTCGGGCCGGGCTCGGGCCGGGCCCGGGTTTGGGCGGGCCGCCCGCGCACTTTACGGTGTAAAAGAGCTAAAAACAACTTTACGGGCCGGGCTCGGGCCAAAATTTTTTTCGCGGACTCCAAGATCTCTGCCCACGCCCGTCCAGTAAGGTCCGTGGGCGAACCTGGTGCGGGCCGAGCTCGGGCCGAGCCAAAAATGCTCAGGTATACTCGCGAGCAGCCGAGCAGGGCGGATCTGCGCGAACCGCGAAGGCACATGGCGGGAGCGAACTCGACACGCGCCAGTGGTTGGGAGCCCCTATCGAGCTTGTCCTTGTCCCCCGTTGTCCGTTTCTGCTTTCTCTTCCACGCCATGCCCATGGGCGTGCGAAACGGAAAGAAAAACAAAGCAATGTGTCGCGTGAATTTTTTTATTTATTTTTTTTTTTAAGATTTTACGAAAATAAATAGTGGATTAAAAAATTTGCAAAAGTAGCGTCGAACCGCCATGGTAAATAACGGAAAACGACGGCAGAAGTACTGTAGCACTTCTGTGTTGGTACAGTAACCCGCCGCGGGTACTATAGCGGGTTTCTGCCGCCGTTTCCCGTGGCGGCAGGAACATCTTCTCTTAAAAAAATCATAACCTTTTGGTATGAATTCGGATGAGGATAAAATTTATATGAAAATTGTAGCTTTCGACGAGATCTACAACTTTGTAGTTCAAACTTTTTTCATTTGAAGTCATCTTTGGACTCAAAAAATCGATATACTATCCAGATCGACGATATAAAAATATTCCGGCTTCACACCTCTCAAAAGAGAGACATCAGATCACCAAAAAGTATTTCTGTTTTTCATGTCTAATTGCAGACAATTCATCTAGTTGCTTCCCATAGGTTTTCATAATCGATGCGGAAATTGATCAAATCGACTATTTCTTTAATCAAGAAAAAGTATTTCTATTTTTCATGTCTAATCGCGAACCTCAAAATTTCTACAATATATAAGATATGTAGCTAAGTTAATCTAGTTCCTTATACACGAGCCCATTGTCATAAAAAAAGTTCAATTTTTTAAAAAAAACCATGAAAAAGTTCAATTTTTTTAAAAAAATCCAAATATTTTTTCTAGAATAAATGTACATACAAATAGTAAAATAATATTTAATATTATAAAAATCATATAAATTTTATTTATGTCAAAAATATTGTAATTATTCTTTTCTATTCCTTTCTTCCTTTCGAGTTTTTTAGATAACGAAAAAAATATTTCGTCTTCACACCCCTTAAAAGAGAGGCATCGGATCACCAAAAAATATTTCTATTTTTCATGTCCAATCACAGACAATTAATCTAGTTGCTTCCCATAGGTTTTCATAATCGATACGGAAATCGATCGAATCGACTGTTTCTTTAACAAAAAAAAGTATTTCTATTTTTCATGTCCAATCGCACATCTCAAAATTTGTGTAATAAATTAGATAAGTAGCTAAGCTAATCTAGTTCCTTATACATGAGCACATTGTCATTCTACTGAAACGATGAATATCTTGAGCAGGTAGAAATAGAAAAAATAACACATGTCTAGAATACGAGGAAAACTACAAACAAAAAATAGTGAAAATTAGCTCGTTAGCTCATCCAAAATTGTAGTAGACCCAACAAATTAGTACTCCCTCTGTCTCTAAAAAAGAGTCGTCAAGATGAAGGAGCCAGTTACCAATGCAACAGAAGAAAAGACTCTGATACCCCTAGGAAAGATGATGTACATGCACTAAACAAATCAAGAGAATCACTCATTTCACACACAAAGGGAGCAAGCGCATGGTGCAGAGCAGCCAGGAGTCTAGAGGCTGGTAGGGAACAACATTTATTCTAAGACATGATACTGCAGCTCGAGCAACTGTATTTTAGGGGCAGAGGGAGTAGTTGCCAACCGCATGTGGAGTGAAATCTGACAAAAAATCAATAATTAAAAGAATAAAAATATTTTTATATTTGTTTACAAAGTCTAATGGACCTTCCTGAACTATCATGAAAGTTCAATTTACCTCCCTCATGACTGACATGACGCCACGTAAAACAATTGACGCGACGTCATATCAGCAAAAACCACTTTGAAAACCACTTAGGGAGTTAAATTGACCGGTTTCAATAGTTTTAGAGCACAAACATACAGTTGTTTAGTGTTGGGAGGAAAAGCTAACCTCTACAAAAGTTGAGGGACGTAATATGAACTTTTTGCTTTCTCAAACAGCCAGCAAAAGCCCACCGCTATGCCGGCCTTCTTGGGCCCATCTCTAAACCGGTTCGCCGCGGCCCCCTCCCAGTTGCGTGTGGGCCGAGCGAGCGTCGTCGTCCCGTGCGCCGGCCGGCCCCGGCGAGCTCTCGTCTCCTCCTCCTCCTCCCGGATCCCCGACCAGAAGCAGCTTCCATGGCCTCCGGCACCCGGAGCCGCGAGCCCTCGCGGCCCCCTCGCGCGCTCACCCTCCTCACTTCGCTGCTGCTGCCCGTGGTCCTCCTCGCTTCCTCCTCCACGGCGGCGGCGGCGCCCGCGGCCGCGATGCACAACAACAACTGGGCCGTGCTCGTATGCACCTCCCGCTTCTGGTGAGCCAGCCCTCCTCCTCCCTCCCTACCCTCCCTGCACGGCTCACTAGGGTGGGGGATCCAGTCCGGGATGTGCTTTATCAGTTGGTGGGAGGCGTGCTTTCGCTGGGCGTGGCGAGTACCGCGTTTGATGCAAGCTCCGACTCGACTGGAAGTCGATCGCGCCTGTTGATTCGTCCTAGCGTTACTAGTTTCTCGGGCTTGTGCTTTCTCTGTTTCAAGCTAGCGAATCAGTGTCAGTACAGCCAGGCAGTAATGGGGGTTGCTTGCGTCGATAATTGGTTGGTTCTATTTGGGCGGCGTTAATCATGCTTGTGCAACCACATTTCGGAATTCTGGAACTTCCGAATCAATATTTGCATTACTCATTCACTGCAGAATAAGAGAATATTAGCAAATTTGTGCAATTTTGTAGTTGAGATCTCAATTGGGGTGATTGGAGTATTGGACTATACGCTGTCATCTTCTCATTGGGTGTGGGGGCGAGAGCTATGAGTTCAAAGTTCAAATGCTTCAACTATCAACTATCAATATTCAAGTTGTTGTATAGATGCCAATAGATCTGTAACTGTGTTAGCAATATATCCATGTTAAACTCCAGAATCTGATATAACAATAGCATTCACATAGGTTCTGATGATTATGCATTGTATGCACATAATGCTTACCAGTTATTGTTGATGTTCCCAGGTTCAATTATCGACATATGGCGAATACTCTGTCTTTGTACAGGTAGCATGTTGAACTAGATTGTGGAGTTGTCCTGTCTACTCGTTATTCCTTATTGAATCCTTTCTTCTTTTGTTTCCGTTCAGGACTGTTAAGAGATTAGGAATACCTGACGAGCGGATCATACTTATGTTGGCAGATGACATGGCTTGTAATCCTAGGAACAGTTATCCTGCCCAAGTTTTCAACAATGAGAACCACCAGCTAAATCTTTATGGTGACAATGTTGAGGTGAACCTCTGCACTCTGAAAGTGTTGCTGAAACTATACCTGAGCATTTTTGGCCCGGCCCGCTGGCCCGGCCCGCCCACGGACCTTACTGGACGGGCGTGGGCAGAGATCTTGGAGCCCGCGAAAAAAAATCTTGGCCCGAGCCCGGCCCGTAATGCTGTTTTTAGCCCGGCCCGAGGTCAGCCTGAAACATAAACATCATAGTGCCTAATAACACTACACAGTGCCCTTCAGAATATTCACTTTAAAAATACTTGATGATTTATTTGTCAATATGTTAAAAAGTAATACAGACAGCAATACTTTAATTTTACCCATTCCTACTTTTTCATGGCAGGTTGATTATCGAGGGTACGAGGTAACAGTTGAAAACTTTTTGAGAGTTTTGACTGGTAGACATGAAAGTGCAGTACCAAGATCAAAGCGTCTCCTAAGTGATGAAGGAAGCCATATTCTTCTATACATGACTGGGCATGGTGGTGATGAGTTTCTGAAGTTCCAAGATTCTGAAGAGCTTCAGAGCCATGACTTAGCAGATGCAGTGAAGCAGATGAAGGAGAAACATAGGTGGTTTATTCTTCTTCAGTTTATTATATTATTAGTTTACATTTTACTCTACAAGACTCCAGACTCCAGTAGCTACAAATCAGGGAATTTTCAACAATCAAATATTCAGATGCTGCCTTACCCTCTTCATGTTCAATAGTTGGTTCTGACCTCTCTTGTATCTGTTTTTTTTTCTCAGATTCAAAGAGCTGCTGATAATGGTAGATACTTGCCAAGCTGCTACTCTCTTTTCACAGGTTTGTTTCACTGTTGGAAATACTTCTTGCGATATATGTCTTGGACCATTGCGATTATATCGCATATTACAATAAATTTTAGACGAGAAGTGGGACAGTACATTTTCTCTGTCTGAATGGTGAATACTATATCTCTGTAACCATAACTGGCATATCCTGTATCTGCAGCTTCATTCACCTGGTGTTTTGGCGATTGGTAGCAGCATGAAGGGTGAAAATTCTTATTCTCACCATCTTGATTCAGATGTGAGAAAATGCTTTTCATTTACAATGTTGGCTGAGACTTTGCAATTGTATTTTTCCTTACTATTTTTCATGAAGCTGATCAATCTGATCTTTTTTTTGTTTGTTTGTCGCAGATTGGTGTTTCTGTTGTTGATAGATTTACCTACTATACACTTGCTTTCTTTGAGAAACTGAACATGTATAGCAATGCTTCACTGAACAGGTAAAAGTGTAACACATGCTTTAAATGCTCTTTCTTGTGTTATCCATAATGATTGTACATTTGTCAATTACTGTATTCTAGACGTGATGTTCTTACAACTTTACAAGTTTTCTATAACTTTTTTTTTTTACATATAGAATGTGTTATACCTGTTCTAGGGCTTACTGGTATGTGCATGGAGTCCAAAAAAATTTAGCTTATTGAATCGTAATACGTGACTGAGTCTGTTTTTCCATTTGATGGTTTTCACATGATACAATAATAGTAGAAGGACTATATCGACACACTTTCTTTGGTACCATAAAAGAAATTGAAATTCACTGATGGCAATTGGCAAACTTTATCATATTTGCTATTTTATGGTAATTTTGGAGCCTGTATTGCGGGACATAAGAATAGCATCTACTCCATCCTTTCCAAATTGTAGGTTGTTTTGGCTTTTCTAGATTCATAGATATTGTTATGCATCTAGACATATTCCCTCCTTCCATGTTTATGAGGCATAGTAGAACTTGGCACGGTCTTCTACATAACACTTTGACCATTCATTTATCATATATTACATTTTTATTTTATAAACTTATAACCATGGTAAAGTAGTATTTGATTACGAATCCAACCATATAGAGTTTACATTGTAAAAATAACAAATTAATAGTCAAATTAGTGGTCAAAGATTTCAAGATTTGAATCTTGATATGTGTGCGCCTTATAAAAGTGGATGGAGGGAGTACACTATATCAAAGTGCATAGCAATAACTAGGCACCTAGAAAAGCCAAAATGACCTACAATTTGGAACAGAGGGAGTATTTTTTTACAACAAGCATGGCATGGCAATGATGAAAAAGGCACTAGAGATCGAAGAGGATACATGGCTATATTAAATGACTGCTGAAATAATCCATAGTAAATTGGCAAACAAATTACTGTTGTTATCATTCCCAAGCATTGTTTTGGTTGACTTACTGAACTTTGGGAATATGTTGTGTCATAAATTCTGCAGCTAAATTATTGTGGGATAACATTAACTATATTCAGTTAAATGTCAAAAATAGTGTAGCCGAGTAACTGTACACACTAAGGCACGTATTTTCATTTGCATTTCAATAACGTTCTTATTTCTTACATTACAGTCTTTTCAACTCATACGATCGTTCCATGCTGATGTCCACTGCGTATTATCGAATGGATCTTTATGAGCGGCCCTTAAATGAGGTATTTCTGAATTACTATATATTTCTTTATTGTAATTCACCACTCAATTGTTCACACAATATACTTCTCCCTTTATCTTCTGTCATTGATCAGGTGCCTGTGACAAATTTCTTTGGATCAGTCATGAAGACTCTCCACACAGATTCAGCCTACACAGGTTTCTTGGCTGCACATGATGATGAAGTTCCCATGTCCATGAGAGATAATCAACATGATCATTTCATGTCAAAGAATGAGGCTAGTGCAAGAAGATTAAACAGTGAAAAGGTGAATATTAGTTTGAGAAAGTTTTGAGATGCATCTAGGTTTCTTGCTATCTGGTTCTACTTTCTCTAGTTTCCATTATCATGATAATGGAAATGGGGCCGTGCATACTTTCAAGTTTCTTTTAGAAGCTAATGCTTTACAAGTTGCAACATTCAGGAGGCACAAATAATTCCCCATGGATGGACAGAAGTTCTGCTTGAACAGCTGGAGGGCAAGAATACTGACACTGTTGTGCTGTATGGTCTGGGAGCTATGGGTATATTGTTGGCACTTTCAACCTGGTTATCAATGTAGGCACTATGAAGAGTATTGTTCACACGCCATTCTCTTCCACAGCACTGAATCATACTAACCCCATAGAGACTGGGATAAAAAATAGAAAAGAACACAGGTTCTTTTTGTATTTTTATCCTTTTTAAAACATCATTAGTGCCTATTATCATTGATTCTAAATTGATGTGTGTAGTTTTTGTATGCACCTTCTATTCTACTGTGTTAGTACTCATTGTTTAACATGATCTTTTGGGAACAATTTGATGATATGCTTTACAACTGTTGCCATCACATATCTGGATCAGTTTGATTGTTTCGATAAACACTTGGGTAGAGCTTTTCTACATGCAGCTTTTGGAATGTTAATATATCCATCTAGGTCCTGGGTGAAAAGAATAATAGGTCAATACTGAAAAATCTGGAGCTTGTTGCATGGTCAGATTTTTTTATAGAAAACCTGTTTGCATGTGGATTATTCCGTAAATTGTTTGTGCCCAAAAGTATAATGTACAATACAATGCTCATCATTAAGCACTTTTTCAGTGTTCCACTACCATATTGTAGTTTAGTTTAGTTTAGTTTAGTGCATTACAGAAAGCATGTAGCCATGTCCCACGTATAACTTTTGACGTAATTTTGTGCAGCAATGCCACATTGAGGCTGCAACTTTTGTTTAGTCAAGTACTCACTTGCTGACTGCCTTACAAGTTACAATACAGTTTTACCACTTCCATGTGAACATGTCAGCCTATAAGGTGGGCACAAGTGTAGTTAACCACAGACTGCCCCAACCTGCCACGCTTTCTGTCCAATTTATGGTTCCTGCGACAAACTTTATGTGCAAGGTTTTACACTTGTCGTTAACATTACACAATGATATGAGTCATGTATTTTAAGCTCGTGTACCAAACCAATATGCCTGGTCATGGTCTACATGGTCTGATGCTGCTGCAATGGAATTCTGTTTCCTTTATGGAGCGTGATCACCTGTATAGGCCATTATTTGACGCCAGCACTGCACTGTCACCAAACTTTATTTTCTTTGTGCTCACTATCATTACAATATATATGCTATAGAAATCTACATTGTTCAGTTTTATTTGTGTTCCTTGTATTTGTAATGTTGCCCATTGCATTAGGGTTAAAAAATGACATAGCTGCTGGTGTAACACTTTAGTGGCCCGACCTTTCGGTGAGATGGAGGCCTTCCAATTGTGGGGGTGACTCTCACGATCCAGGCTACTGACCAAGAGGTTCCAATAGCCAAGCAACCGCTGAACCAACCCTTGAGATGTTATCAGCCTAACCCAAGCCAAGCTGACCTGACCACTAGGGCCTGTTCCTGCAAGAATTGGAAGAAGACCAGCAAGAACAAGGTGCAAGCAATCTGAAAATTGCAAGTATGCAATGAAAGATTAAGATGGGGCTTTGAGTAGAGGTTGATCTGTTGGTCTAGCCGACTCAAGAGACAACACAAGCAGTAGTTTCCAAAGGAACTGAACTGAACTAAAACAAAACCCAAGTCTTACATATGGAGGTACCCTCCTTTTATAGCCAAAATGGCTGCTGCTGCTACAGTACAACTGGCAACAGCTAAGCCCTATTACTACTGTTGAAATAGAGGCTGTTCCATGAATCTGGACAGTCAACAAAAATGGCTCAGTCTATTATCACTAGCTGTAACTGTCTGCAAGTTGTGACAGGCTGTAAACAGCCACAAAACATCAGCTCAAATATCTTTATCTTCAAACCAAGGTTCCTGATTAGAAGCACATTCTGATTTCTTCTTGTGTAAAATTTCTGAATTGCTGGCCTAGCTTCAGGGGGTGGAATGGATGGTACTATAGCTGTAGGTGGTGTGGTTGTATCTGTGGAAGTGATGTCCTCATCATCCTCCCCTTCTTGAAATGGAGTCGTCCTCGACTCAAGTTCATCTTCATTTCCCATGTAGGGCTTCAAATCTGAAACATTAAAGGTGGGACTAGCCCCAAAATCTGTAGGCAAATCTAGTTTATAAGCATTATCATTTATCCTCTCTAGTATACGAAAAGGACCATCAGCTCTAGGCATTAACTTTGATTTTCTTAAGTTTGGAAACCTATCCTTCCGCAAATGTAGCCAAACAAGATCTCCGGGTTCAAAAGTGATTTTCTTTCTACCCTGACTACCTGCAAGCTTATACTTTTCATTCATGGTTTCTATGTTTGCTTTAGTAATTTCATGCATTTTCAAGATAAACTCAGCACGTTCTTTAGCATCAAAATTTACCTTTCCTGAAGTTGGTAGAGGCAGTAAATCTATAGGTGCACGAGGAATAAAACCATAAACAACTTGAAAAGGACACATCTTGGTTGTAGAATGAACTGAGCGATTATAAGCAAATTCTACGTGAGGCAAGCATTCCTCCCACATTTTCAAATTCTTCTTTAAAATAGCTCTAAGCATGGTTGATAGAGTGCGATTAACCACTTCAGTTTGCCCATCTGTTTGGGGATGGCATGTAGTAGAGAATAATAACTTAGTCCCCAATTTAGCCCAAAGTGTCCTCCAAAAATGACTTAGAAATTTTGTATCACGATCTGACACTATTGTGTTAGGTACTCCATGTAACCAAATTATTTCCCTAAAGAATAAATCTGAAATATGTGTAGCGTCATCACTTTTATGACAAGGTATGAAGTGTGCCATTTTAGAGAACCTATCCACAACAACAAAAATACTATCCCTCCCCTTCTTTGTCCTAGGCAGTCCTAGAACAAAGTCCATCGAAATATCCTCCCAAGGAACACTAGGAGCAGGTAGAGGCATGTATAAACCATGTGGGTTGAGATGTGACTTAGCTTTTTGGCAAGTGGTACAGCGTGCAACATAGCGCTCGACATCACGCCTCATCTTTGGCCAATAGAAATGATCACGCAGCACATCCTCCGTCTTCTTTACACCAAAGTGTCCCATTAGGCCTCCTCCATGTGCCTCCTGTAATAGTAAAAGACGGACAGAGCTAGCTGGAATGCATAGCTTGTTAGCACGAAACAATAATCCATCATTCACAATGTACTTATTCCAACCTTTTCCTTCTTTACAGCGTAGCATTATGTCTTTAAAATCAGCATCATGCTCATATAGCTCCTTGATAGTTTCTAAACCAAATATTCTACAATCAAGTTCAGATAACATTGTATAACGCCTAGACAATGCATCAGCAATTATATTTTCCTTTCCTTTCTTGTGTTTTATAATATAAGGAAAAGATTCAATAAATTCCATCCATTTTGCATGTCTACGATTTAGTTTATTTTGACTTCTAATATGTTTGAGGGACTCATGATCAGAATGTATTACAAATTCTTTGGGTCACAAATAATGTTGCCATGTCTCTAAGGTCTGAACTAAAGCATATAATTCTTTATCATAAGTAGAATAATTCAGACTAGGCCCACTTAATTTCTCACTGAAATAGGCAATCGGCTTACCATCTTGAATTAATACACCTCCAATGCCTATTCCACTAGCATCACACTCAAGTTCAAAAGGTTTACCAAAATCAGGAAGTTGGAGTAGCGGAGCATTGGTGAGTTTCTCCTTGAGGAGATTGAAAGCATTCTCTTGTTCTGCCCCCCAATGGAAAGGAACTCCTTTCTTTGTCAACTCATTCAATGGAGCAGCAATGGTGCTAAATTCTTTAACAAAGCGTCTATAGAATCCAGCAAGCCCAAGAAAACTCCGCACTTGTGTGACTGTGCTTGGAGTTGGCCAACTCTTGATGGCTTCGACCTTGGTTGCGTCAACTTGAATTCCCTGTGAAGTCACAACATAACCAAGAAAAGATACTCGATCTGTGCAAAATGTGCACTTTTCGAGGTTACCAAACAAACGTGCCTCCCTTAAAGCATTAAAAACAACACGTACTATAAATCAAGATGTCATCAAAGTATACCACCACAAATTTTCCTATGAAAGCACGTAGAACTTCATTCATTAATCTCATAAATGTACTAGGTGCATTAGTTAAGCCGAAAGTCATGACTAACCACTCATATAAGCCAAATTTAGTTTTAAATGCTGTCTTCCATTCGTCTCCTAATTTCATTCTTATTTGGTGATATCCACTACGCAAGTCAACTTTAGAGAACATTGTAGATCCACTTAATTCATCAAGCATGTCATCTAACCTAGGAATAGGGTGACGATATCTAATGGTGATATTGTTAATGGCCCTACAATCTACACACATACGCCATGATCCATCTTTTTTTGGAACCAAAATAACTGGAACAGCACAAGGACTAAGGCTCTCACGTATGTACCCTTTGTCAAGCAACTCCTGCACTTGGTGTGCAATCTCCTTAGTCTCCTGGGGGTTGGTCCTGTATGGTGCACGATTGGGTAGGGGAGCTCCTGGAATTAGATCAATCTGATGTTCAATCCCCCGGATAGGTGGCAGCCCAGGTGGTATTTCTTTTGGGAACACATCTCCATACTCCTGCAGTAGATCAACAATAGCAGGAGGCAAAGAAAGAGGCATATCCTCATATGAAAATAATGTTGCTTTGCACATTATAGCATAGCAGACAGAATTACTTGCTTCTATCTCAGCAATATCAGATTTTGTAGCCAGCAGAACAGAACCCTTTAACACAATTTCATCTTTCTTAGCACTAGGTTCTTTCTTTTTATGTGAACTAAGTTCTGCAGCTATAATCTGATTTTCAGTTTTACTAGTTTCCTTGTTCTCTCGGTTAGCTCTTTCTATTTCATCTTTCAAAATAGCTTCAGGGGACATAGGTAACAAAGTAATTTTCTTTCCTTTAGACATAAGAGTATACTGATTAGTTCTACCATGATGCACGGTATCTCTATCATATTGCCATGGCCTACCTAATAACAAAGAGCATGCTTGCATAGGAACCACATCACAATCAGCATAATCATGATATGAACCAAGTGAAAAATGTATCCTCACAATACGAGTTACCTTTAGCTTACCACAACTATTGAACCATTGGATATAGTAGGGTCTGGGATGTTGTTTTGTGGTCAAACCAAGCTTCTCAACCATGTCCATGCTTGCCAAGTTGTTACAACTTCCTCCATCAATGATCACTCGACATGAACGGTTGTTGATGACAAATTTAGTTTGGAACAAATTGTGGCGCTGGCTTTGTTCAGCTCGTTCCATTTGCACACTAAGTACACGTTGCACAATGATACTCAAATACTTATCTGCTGCATCAGCACCATATTGCTCTTCTTCCTCATCATGATTGCCGCCTACAGGATCAGCTGCAAGCATGGTATATTCTTCCTCAATATCACTAGCTGAAGTGTACTCACCATTGTCTTTGATTAGAAGAGTTCGCTTGCTAGGACAGTCCCGCATCATGTGCCCGAAACCCTTGCAGCGATGGCATTGTGTATCTCGCGATCTTCCCGATGAATTAACTGAAGAGGCACTTGAGGCAGGGGCTGGTGCTACGCTCTTGCTTGCCTCAGGTGCACGTGTAGGTGTAGTAGAACCATTGGACTGTGCACGATTGTTGGAGGAGCTTGGTGCAGGTTTGCTGTTGGAGGATATTGCAGCAGTCTTTGTTTGCCTTTGATTTGACCAACCTATAGAAAGAACCCCAGAAGGGCCTCTAGTCCTCTGCCTATCCTGCACTTCTCTTTCGGCTTTACAAGCAAGATGAAACAAACGGTTGATAGAATTATATTCTTTATAATCAAGTATAGTCTGAATTTCCTTGTTAAGCCCCCCAAAAAATCTAGCCATCTTAGCTTCTGGTGTTTCTTGTAACCCACATCGTAGCATTCCAATTTGCAATTCTTGATAATAATCTTCTACGGTGTTTTTACCTTGTTTCAAGCTTTGTAGCTTATTTAATAAATCACGAGAGTAATATGATGGTACAAAACGGGCTCTCATAACTCTCTTCATACCCTCCCAAGTAGTAGGCACATCCTTACTTGTATGACAGTATTCTTGCCACCAAATAGATGCAAAATCAGTAAACTCACTAGTGGCAGCCCTGATTCTTTTATCATCAGGGATATCATAACAATCAAATTTCTGTCCTATTGTTAATTCCCAAGTGAGATATGCATCAGGATCATATTTACCAGCAAAAGGAGGTATTGAAAATTTTATTTTTAGTAGAGGATCATCACGGTCTCGTACCTCTCGTGGTGGTTGTCGTCCCATACCTTGTTTGTGTCGGCGGTGGCGTCGTCGTTCATGGTCACTACTTGTATTGACCTCATCTAGTTCAGTATCCGCAGCATAGTCATCAGCACCAGCAGTAGCATGAGAGGTAGTTGCAGAAGATAATCTTGCTTGTTCAAGCTTCACTATGCGAGCGTGAAGGGCTGCAATGGTGGTGGTGTTGTTGTTCAAGGCCTCCCTGGTCTCGTTCACCACTGCTGTGATGTTCAGTGTATGTTCATTCAGCAAACGTGCTAAGTAATCCCTGGTTGCTTGTGTCTTTGGTGTGAGGGGTTCTTCCTCACCTTGTTCACCTGACATTGTTAGCAGAAAACAACAAACAATACAACAAGATTATATGTGCCTACTAACTACTAGGATGTGGAATGGAAACTCAAAAGGCTCTCACACTCAAACTCTTACCAAGCACTTACAGGTTCTTACCAAAATCAGCAGGTGGTGCAACTGGTAGCTGGGTTAGCCTCCGACAATCTTTAGGGTTGAGTTCAGCGAGTGCAAGTTTATGTTACCTGAACGGACAGTAGAGGGTGTAGCTAGGGCAGGTTTATTTTTTTGTAGCAAGGATTAGACAAAATCAAATCAGCAGATGCTAAGTTGAAAATCTGCTCAGAGTCCTAGTTAATATTGCTGGCCCTAGAGAAGACTGAAAACTAGTTAACAAGCTTAGAATATGAGAGATGGAAAAGAGCTGCAAGCCTGCAACAAGGCTACCACTTCTGTTTTTTTTTTATATATATTTCTCCTTTTCTTTTCTTTTCTTTTTCCTTTTTCTTTTTCTTTTCTCTTCTTTTTTTTTCAGAAGTACAGCTCAATCACAGGCTATAACTAATTTTGAGCAAAGAACAGCAAAACAAGTTCACACTTGCTGTTATTAAAAAAAAAAGGTCTAGCACTAGAACAGTCCAGATATGACTCCTCTTTCTTTTCTTTTTTTTTTTAACTCTAATGCTTCATTTCCTGCTGCCTGACACTTGCAGATGGACAGCTATCTCTTTGCTGCTATTCCTTTTTGGCTTTCACACTAAGGTTGCCAAAAGCAAATTTGCTTTCACTTTTTTTTTCTCAAGATAGATCTCAACTAGAAACTTGGAAGAGCTATGGCCAGCAACTTAACATGACAATGCAAACCAGAGATTCAACAAAGCATAAACTGAAAAGAGATTGCAAACTAGGCTTAAACTGGTCTGGATATAGTGTGGCAAACTCTCTCTCTCTCTCTCTCTCTTCTTTTTTGTATTATAGGTAAAAGAACACTACAACTACTAAAAACTCAGTCTCACCGATTAACCTTTGCTCTGAATACCAAATGGTGTAACACTTTAGTGGCCCGACCTTTCGGTGAGATGGAGGCCTTCCAATTGTGGGGGTGACTCTCACGATCCAGGCTACTGACCAAGAGGTTCCAATAGCCAAGCAACCGCTGAACCAACCCTTGAGATGTTATCAGCCTAACCCAAGCCAAGCTGACCTGACCACTAGGGCCTGTTCCTGCAAGAATTGGAAGAAGACCAGCAAGAACAAGGTGCAAGCAATCTGAAAATTGCAAGTATGCAATGAAAGATTAAGATGGGGCTTTGAGTAGAGGTTGATCTGTTGGTCTAGCCGACTCAAGAGACAACACAAGCAGTAGTTTCCAAAGGAACTGAACTGAACTAAAACAAAACCCAAGTCTTACATATGGAGGTACCCTCCTTTTATAGCCAAAATGGCTGCTGCTGCTACAGTACAACTGGCAACAGCTAAGCCCTATTACTACTGTTGAAATAGAGGCTGTTCCATGAATCTGGACAGTCAACAAAAATGGCTCAGTCTATTATCACTAGCTGTAACTGTCTGCAAGTTGTGACAGGCTGTAAACAGCCACAAAACATCAGCTCAAATATCTTTATCTTCAACACCAAGGTTCCTGATTAGAAGCACATTCTGATTTCTTCTTGTGTAAAATTTCTGAATTGCTGGCCTAGCTTCAGGGGGTGGAATGGATGGTACTATAGCTGTAGGTGGTGTGGTTGTATCTGTGGAAGTGATGTCCTCATCAGCTGCTCTACAAAGTTCATTATTCTTCTCTATTATTTCCTGAATGCTGAATAAGTGACTAGGCCCTGCTGCTTTATGACATAATTGGGTCCCAATAATCATCTGAATCACTGTTATTCTTGTACGTATGTAATACAAGGGAGCTCAATATATTTTGTTCTAAGCTATCAAATGTATATTTGTTCTACTTGTTTTTCTTTAAATTCATGAATGTTCAAAGTATAATCAATTTGTGGAAAATTTGGAGCATCTAAATGGATGGAGATCACGTGAAGTTATTTTGTGATTGGAAATGTTCTCTGTCCCTAGCTTCGCAGCAAGTTGAGCTGACAGTGCTTGTCTCTGCATTGCTACAATATCAGGATCAATTTAGAGCAAAAGCTCCTATGATGTCTCTGATTTGGTCTTCCTTATATATTGAGATCTGCCAAGGAAAAATGGTCATGAGTAACCAATAACACAAAGCTTGTTTCGATGCAGTTCTGTCATCTTCCTTGTCTGCAGGTCCTGAGTTACTGACAATGGATCTGTTACTAGTGGCCTTGTTCTGGTCCTGGTATCTGGCCCTGTTATTTGGTGTGACAAAGTTGTGTTGGTGGTCCATGGTGACAACTGGCCTTATTGTCCATCTCATCCATCAATATTGTCTTGCCTTATACAGTACTCAAGCAAAGCAAAGATAAAGTGCTGATTCCATTTACCAGACATGTTATCCAGAGTGATCTGATTTCACGGCAGCTCGATGCTTACTGCCCACTACAGAGAGTGCTTTAGGTTTGCAGTGGGAATGCACTGTTGCATGGTACTTTTTGCAGGCAGGATCAGTGTGCCTGGCAAGTCATTGTCGTGGTTGTTATGATGGCGGAGGAAAAGCTTCTATGCTGTCTCAGCTGTTCTTCATTAAGGTAAGGTCCCAGGGATCTACAATCAGAATCAGCTCTCACCCAGCCAGCAAATATCTTCATGCCACTTTGTCAGATATTTTCTTTGTTTGATGCCCTGTAATAACTGCTGTTGGCTAGATGAGGAAGTTTCCAGCTAGAATGTGTTGTATGGCATGTTATATGATCCTTATAGAGGATGTGCATTTGTTCTACTGATTTACAGTTGGTGGGGTGTCACTCACTGGAAGATGATTTTAAGGGTACAGTCCAACCTCTGTGAAGGCAAGTATGCAGTTGGAAAGGGCAAAAGGAAACCCCTGGATCGAAAGCAGTGGATGAACAGCTTGAGCATGGACATGCCATATCTGCCATTTTCTGGATTCATCAGATGCTGACTTGTTGGCTATATGTGCTAGTACGAATGATGGGCTGGCACATCGGCTTGATTTGGAACCCAAAGCTTTGGATAGTTTGCATTAGGGTGTCTGATGAGGGCTTTGTTGGATGAACCTTGTAGCTACTGTCAGCTATGGCAACTACATACCCTATCCTTTGGGTGCTGTTGTGTTCGATGCTTTGGAGAATGTGTTAAATCTGTTGGCACTGGAGCTGCCCTGCAGCCCCCAAATGCCCAGGAACCCAAGTCCCAGGTGAGCCCAAGCACACACACGCACACAAACTCTTTGCTGCTGAAATTGTAATGCCTGAACTGAAAATGCATTGCTGCTTTGCCTCTACCTTTATACAGGGCAAAGTCAACTCTAGGTACAACATACACTTAGTACTCTACTAGCTACTAGTACTTCTACAAGTACATCTACTGTACCTATATACAAGACATAACCAGGGGCATGCTTGCCCCTGTCTACTTGAGTGCCTGCTGCCTTACACGGCTGGGCAGGGGCACTTGAGTAGAACAACTCCTTTGACTTATGCTAATGAGGAACAATCAGCAGGAGCAGGGCAATTACACAATAAAATCTATGCATGACTGTTATCTTGCTGATCTGGAAATATGGACACGGAACCGAAAGTCAAGTAACCGGAACTCAGTAATTGGTTGTTCAGATTTCAGATTCCTATCCAGCAATCCCAGTTTCTATACAGGCGAGCAAAGTCGATACTTGCTCAATATGTTGTGAAAGAGGGTTTCTGGAACTGTGAAGTGGGTGCCTGTTTTGCATGTTGTAATGATTTCACAGAAGAAAACAGATGCAAGGAGACCAAGGATTGTTGATGAGTAAGGAAATTACGTGAGGCTAGTTGCTAACAAAAATGGAATGCAGGTGCGTGAAATAACCTTTTTCAGGACCTGGTACATATTGTTTTGCCTATGTTTCCTGGTATCTTGGTCTATTTTTTTTCTCGAACACACACAAAGAGCTGCATATCTTTATATTAAAAGAGAGTATCTTGGCCTATATTGGTTGACTAAGTTATGTTAAGAGTAGTATATGAGCTAAAATATGGATGATAAGGCTGATCCGATAGGAAATTACAAAAGGGTGCATATGGCTCCATGCAAGGTAGAGGATTCAGCGGAAAGGGCACATAAAGGCATTGAGGGACAGTTCACATACTTTTTTTGGTTGCTTAAACCCACACACTAATAGAGAAGTGCTCAGTTAAGTTCTACCCCTATTGTTTTAAGTATCACACAAGACCATTCTCCTTTAAGTTCATGGAATGTGTACTCCATACGGTTGGGTTCCTTGTGATCAAGCTTGCACTTTCTACCTTCTCTTTTGGCAGCTACATCATACAGTAATGTGCCAATTTTGGGAACACAACTGCCAATCTGTAGCTGGTTTTGTATTGAATCGAGAGACTTGTGAGGTGCACGACTCTTTTTGGGTTTTGTAGTGTCCTGACATGGACTGGGTACTGGAAGTGTTTGACATGTTTTTTTGAGGACCACGTAAGTTTTTCTAGAGTTCTATATTGCTTCAGCAAAAAGGTGCCCAGAAATTCTGACTCAGAGATGATTGTCAAGCCAGTTGTGCTTGAAAGAGACACCAGATTAAAACAAGGACTTTGAATATGTAAAGTAAAAGTTTAAGATATCAGTAACCACGGTTATAACAAAGATATCTTGTTGGATTGAAATAAATGGATAACAGAGCAATATGGGAGTTGGTACAGTGGTGCTTTTATTAGGTACCTCTATCAAAGCCACCAGACAGCTAGAGTCTAGGAAGGAACTGTACCCAAGGTGGGGTTAAACAACAAGAAAGGGCAGTCCTTTGTACTTTTGTAGTGGAGTAACATGGGGGCAGCAATACAGGAGGGTTTAGATTGTAGAATAATGCTCGATGATTTATACCAAGCACATAGTAGGTAATAAGAGTAATAACTATGATAACTTTGTTCATTATATCAAATGTTCTCTTCTTTATCCTGCGAAAGGAATTATAACATTTTAATTTGCTGTTTGACCTTTTTAATACAAAGATGTTCATTGTACAAAGAATCATACATTTTACTCAAGTCCTCCTTAATGATAAATTGTAGGCTAAACACTATTTTCGTAATTATAGGATCATGAATTTCATGAAGTCTTTCTTGATTAATGATTAGCATTATCTGTCCTAATAAAGAGTAAATGTGAGCATGGCATATGCGTTTCCGTTCCCATCCCTAGCAGGCTTAAGGTCAAAGTGATGCACCTACACATTCTTCAGTTGATGTTCTCGTGCTGTTGAAATCTTTAGATATGCCCCTGACTCCCTGAGGCCCTGAACCTGTCAATTCTTCAAAAGCTCGCAATCCCTTTGTGCTCATTGATCTAGCAAACAAACAGCATGACGGTGATAGCACTGAGCCACTGAGCATTCATGGGGACAACATCTTTTCTCAGGGCACTACTTTTACATGATCCAGAAAGTGACCGGCTTGTGTTTCAAGCCTTCTCTTTGGGAAGCTTGCTTTTGTTTCAAAATTGTTGATCTTTGGACTAGATGATCAAGAGGTAATGTTATTGGTAACCTCCAAATAAACCCAACACAGATTAGGGCCACAAAGGTTCTTATCAGGTTTGTTTTGTGGGGTGTTACTTTAAGTGTCGGGTCAAAAATCTTGTAGCTTGTTTGTAACACAAGGGTATCAAGTTAGAACATGCATGTACGCAAATCACATTCTGATAGGGGGTTCCATTGAATATGTGTGTGTGTTGAATCTTACACGTTAGAACACTGCAATATCTATGTTCTCTTCGAATTAAGCTTGTCACGTTAGGGCGTTCAACCCTTTTTTTTTCTTTACACAGGAGCAGGGCATAGTACATTCCTTGTGGATACAGTGGCCTTGCGTAAAGTACAAGTCGTCACCCGTGTGCCATACGGCAGGTACGTACAGACCTCTTCCTCGCATTTACTTGGTGTGCGATGGTCTTGGTTGTACTGCACGCCATTTTTGTCTATTGCGGCAACAAGGTACTGTGCTGGGAACCCCAAAACGAGCAATGCCCATACACAAAACCAACTCTGCACGTGAAATTTGGCACAAAGGAGAGAGTTTATCGGGAGACCGTGCTTCATGTCTAAGGGCCTGTTCTTTTGAGTGAAAAGGAATAGTAAAATTGTAAATGAATAGTGGTGGAATAATGTTTCTTGTGAGAGAAGATGTGATGGATGTAACAGGTGAATAGTGTATTTTACTGTTCCTTTTCAACGAAAAGAACAGACCCTAAGCCGCTGATTGCCCCTTTGTTTAGGACGACATCTTTAATCCCTCCGGCAATTATCATTTTTTGCGAATAAAGATGATTCCAACTTCGGATGATGGTGTCCAATGTCCGGTTCCTGATTTAAAGCAGAACAAAACTAGCTGAAACATTTCGATAGCCTACGCTTCACTGCATGCAGGTTAATTTATATGTAAAAAGGAAACGAAAACAGAAATCTACTATGCCAAAAAGAATTGAAGGAAAGGGGCGTCGGTTTGATTGGCCGCTGTGCGCGATGTCACCGACCAATCTCTTCCTTACACTGTCTCCAGCAGTGTCCCTAACCCTTCCCTCAACCTCAAAATGAAGATGCAACCGTCACTATTCACGCTCCAGCAGCTGCTGCATCGCTTGCCGCAAACTGCAGATCCCTCCTTCCGCGACCCGCTCCTTCCTCTTTCCTGGGATTTCTCTCTCCTTTCCCTTCTCCAACCGCTCTTCCTCTGCCACGGTCCGCTCCCCGCTTCTCCCTCCTGCTTCGCCTGGCGCACGGCCCCTCCCTCTCCTCCGCCCGCACGGCCGCCGTCTCCTCATTCGCCACCGCGGCGGTGGTCCTCCGACATGGCGGCGACCTCCCTCTTCTCTCCGCCGGCCCGGATCCGCGGGCGTTGACTTGCTGGCCGACGACGAGCTGGAGATTCAGGTGCGGCGGCCGCTCCCTCCGCCGTCCCTCCGCGGCGCGACCTCGAGCTCGGAGGTGAAGCTCCCTGGCGGAGCTCAATTCGGGCCCCGACGGCGGCACCGCCTCCTCCCCTGCTCCCTGGCGAGGTGGAGCAGGCGCGGCTGGCCAACGGAGAAGGCCGAAGGAGGGCCGCCACCTCTGCCCCCGATGAGTCCGCCTCCAAGCCGCCGCCGCCTCTGCCCCCGACGAGTCCGCTTCCTTCCCCGCGCGATCGTCCCTGCCGCGTCCGCTTCCTCCCCCGCTCGAGGTGTAGGCCCGCTGCGGCGCGGAGCAGTGCCCAGAGCCGAAGGTGGAGGATCCGGAGCCGCGGGCGCGGGCGGAGGCGGAGGATCCGGAGGCGCCGGCCTTCTTCCTCCCTCCGCATCCACATCCCGTTGAGCCCGCACCACACCCTGCCCTCCACCCCCACGCCGCTGCCAAGCACCTCCGCCTGCGCATCCTCTCCGCGGCGGAGGAGCAAGGAGCAGGGCCGGCGACGACGAGCTGGTGGCCGGCGACGCCCGCGGCCTTCTCCCTCCTGGCGGGAGGCAACTGCCCCCGCGGATGCGCGAAGGTTGCGCGGTTGCTGCTGAAGCGACTTGCTTTTGCGCGTGGGATTTCCCCTCTCCCGTGCTGCATATGGCAGGATTTTGCAGATGCAGAGAGGGTAACTGCTGGAGACAGTCTTACGATTCCTTGCCAATAAGAGGGCCAACCAGCGTGGCCACGTCGCGGGCCAACCGCGGCCGTCCGATTAGGCGGACGGACGGACTAGATCGAGCGAGTAGCGGGCTTTTTGCAAAGAAGATCTTTAACTTTAGAGAAATAGCACCTGCCGTCCAACCTCCTCTCTCAGAACATCTTGCAAGAAGACCCTCAACCTTTGCCTGTCTTCTCATTTTTTCTATAGTATGCCAGATTTGTTTATTTCATACCAAAAATACTCAGAGCTCCTACAATTATGAAAATTTTTGTGTAGCCTCTCCATGATGTACTATATCTATTAAAAATATGAAACTTGTAAAATAAAGAAATTCTAAATGGTTTACGAAACCCTATTTAAATTAATAAATGAAACTTCCATCGTTTCTACACATTAAAGTATTAATCCTACAAATATAAAATTTGGTTTGTGGATGCTTTCTGATGTTTCCACACTCTACAATAATTTTGGCATAAATTTAAATTGTTTCAGCAAATTATTGTTACATGCTCACATAACAAACTAATAATAAAAAAAAGAGTTCATGCTTCGTCTTTGTAAAACTCAAAACATATAGACAACAAAAAGAAAAATTCATGATCAACACGTACAATCATCCACAAATGATAATTTGCAGATAACAAGAATAAAAACACTAATACGTACCTACCTACAAAGACAAGGGGAAAAACTAACAATGGCCATGCACATGGCCATAAGCGGCAACGCCGCGCGAATTTCTAGTTCAGACGATCCGCCGTGAAGAACTCGTGAGTCGTGACCACACGCTCTGGATCGATCAGATTGGCGTTTCCATCCATCCGCATTGCCGGCGGCTGGTGCTATCGATCTATGAATACCCATCCATCTTTTGTTCGGTGGTTACAGTCCTCGTGACATTTTTCATTATTGTAGCTACTATAGGCGTCCATGGCCATTATAAGATGTCACAAGCTTAATTTGCAGCCAACTTGCCGCTTGCCGGACGACGTACAACGTACTCGTCCGTTTAAGAAAATGTACAGTACAGTGTACTCGTCGAGCTCCATTAATGGCCGTCTTAATTAGCACGCCACAGCTAATTAAGCTTCTAACCACTCTGCCAGCAGAGCTGCAGAGGCTGATTCAAAAGCGACCCCCTGATTAAAGCCAAACAAAACTGTTAACCACTCGCCGCGCACCGGTTGCAACTGTTGCTTTCTTTTTTGTTCTTGTGGTGGTACCAGCAAGCACCTACCGGTAACGTACGTGGCAGTCACGATGCATGGAACATATTTTTTTATAAAAAAATAGAGATGCATGCATGGAACAAGAAAAATCAAGGGTGTGCTTTCTTGGTGTTTCACTTTCACCATGCACTTATTTTTTTTTCGAGCGTTGGTACGGACGTGCGGTGCCGGTACACGATCGGGTAGATAGTCGGAAAAGAAACGGGAGGAAACGCGTCCGTACCTGCAGTCCGCAGATCTGCTGGTAGCTTTGGTAGTGTGACACACTCATGGTGATCTGAGAAGTAGTCTACTCCTGCAATGCATGCACCGGCCCGGCAGCCCGTGACCGTGAATGATCCTGTGACGACCCAGGCCTGCAGGGATAATCGACCATGGCACGTGCCGTCCAAAATTATGTTATCTTATCAGCCTGGTGTCTTTCTGGTCTGTGCTGCTGTGCGTGTGATAAGATAAACCCAAGCACAGCTAGGTATTCTTTCAAAAACTTGTGCTTCTTCTTTTCGCAATTATTACTCCCGTGGCCAAGAAAATTCATGATGTTGTGTGGTTGAGTTGAGTTTGAGTAGTGCATTGGTGTTGTATAGCGTGAGTTAATGTCTTAATTCAAGCAGTCGATGTTGTTACTTGTTGTTTTGCTGACTCTGAACTCAATTCTTCTTTTATTAGTATAACTGGCAACTCTTCTGACTGGTTCGTTAAAAAAACTCTCGATCTCCATCCACACCTAAGAATGACACTCCCTCATGTCACAAATGGAGGAAAATAAGGAATTGTTACAGTACCGACAATTTCCCTTTCTTCTCCTCGCTGCCACTAGTGCTGCTGGGGACGAATGTGAGCTGATTAGCATAGTTCGGAAACTAAATTGGACGTTTTCATAGTTTAGAGACCAAATTGACTCGATGAGCATAGTTCGGGAACTAAATTGGACATTTTCATAGTTCAAGAATCAAATTGAGCCCAACATCATTGTTTAGCGACGATTTTGGCTATTACACCTTTTTTAATCAAGATCTTACCAAACATTTAAAGCTTCAATTAACTATACATCTGAAGCTTTGTTTGACTATCTATTATTATCAACAATGAGATCTTGACCAAGGCTAGCTTGAATTCCCTTCTGATTTTTTCCCCAAAAAATAAGACTAGCTCTAATTTCCAAGTATTTTTAACTAGAGAGAGCCGTTGTCAAAACATGCTGTGAAATTTCCCAGGTGCACCAATAAAGGCTTCAACTGTTTCTTCGAGATCAAAATCTTCGGGTTACTGGCCATTTTGATGCTTCGCAAGCGACATTCAGTGGGCATGTGTGACAGGGGACACTTGTCTACAGTGTAGAATTCCACTTCGCTCTCCCATTGGCTCTCCCATTGGCCGGACTGGTATCACGGGCACGGTTGGTTGATGCTCCCACACTGCTAGCACCTAGCACCTGATGCGTCTGATGATTAGCATGTGCCCCAACCGGATCTCGGACGCATGACGCTGCTGATTTTGTCTCATCGGATGGAATTAGGAAAATAATTAAATATTTACTGACGTGTCACGTGTACGAATCTAGATCCTGTATGAAACAATGTACTATACAGACATACAGTATATTATAGTATTATACAGTATTACAGTATATGTTCATCCGCATGGATCTTAATTGCACAACAATCTTGCGTGGAGGATACAGAGTACTGATGGAACTCGAAATTGTTCTTTTATCAGGGGAAAAAGAGATGAAATGTAACTTTTTGCAGTTGGTTTTCAAAAATTCAATGTTAGTTCTAAAAAAATGCTGAATGTATTTGGATTTTTAGACATATTGTGGCCAGAGCCCACAGCAGCAGCATTATCACTCCTGCCCGTGTTCTTTTCGTGTTTGGAACATCTGCTTGTCTGGGAGCAAACATGCCGTGGTCGCGTCCACGGGGAAAAGGGTCGGCACGAGCTTCGTGCCTCCGAAAGTGCACCCGTGTCAGAGTTCATGCCACGTTCTTTCTTTTTTCAGCGATTTAATGAAATCCGAAAAGGAGGTATCCCTCGATAGGGACTTTCTTTTTCTTCTTCTTCTTCTCTAGAAGCTCAGTGGGAGTAAAAGCTGGAACTAATGAGAACTAATGAATACTAGCATGGTTGCGCACTACAAGCAGTAAAAGCATACATTGCTTTTGTTTGTTTTACTAGTGCACATGCATCATCCAAGCACAAACGGCAATTTTCGACCTTTTTTTTTCTTCTAAAGCCTGAATATACAAATACTGGTTTATGACCTGTTTGGAATAAAGGATTCGTAAACATAGGAATTGGAAAAATTGTAAGAATAAGATGTAAGTGTAGTAAAACAGAGGATAAGGAAAACACAGCAAAATTGATAGGAGTGGGTGTTTGGAAAAGCAGGAACTTATATCACGGGAATAAGAAAACATCCATGTGATAAAAAAGGTCTTTTTCGGTACACAATACCACCCTGTATCACCACTTTAAAAGGACTCGTATGTAATAGAAAAAGATTTATTTGTAAGGATCGGACGGTTGAGATTAATTCTGTACCACCGGTTTTTTTTTTTGGTACGGGTGGTATTCATAGGTGGTATTGGTAGCATATGGGTATTATTGAAAATGGAAAATATTTTTGTTGTAATATATGAAATTGGATATATGAAATGATTTAGGTATTGTACGTGGTATGTTTTTATTGTACTCGTTGGCGGTATGTTTTTTCCAAATAATATTCATTCATCAAATTACCATTTTACCCACAGAAAAAACCGACAATACTACCGTACTACCAAAGAGTGGTATTGTGTACCCAAAAAGAGCTCTAAAAAACCACATTAGACCTTAATGATATGTTAGTTAACAGCATTTAATTTTCTTTTTAACCGTGATTGCACTTGGGTTAGCCGGTCCTAATGAAAGAAACTGACACGGTTTCCATAGCCCAAAAAATCATCTATAGAAACTATCTTTCACAATGGTAGTGTCTTCGAGTAATAATTGTTTTCTCTTTCTCTCTCTCAACTCTAACATCTTTATCTAATGAGAGAGTGCCACGAGTCTTCTAGAAACTAGTAGTTTCTTCCCAATGACAATTTTATGTTTCTTGGTGCAAGAGAAGACTTGATTTCTTCACGAAGAAACTATTTTTATGATTTTTCATCTCTCTTCCTCATTAATTAAGCTGCCACATGCCCACATCACCATTTTAATTAATTGATAAGCTATTTAAGAGAAATATAAACTACTATTAATACACCATTGGGAGTGCCATTATCACACGCACGCAGATTTCCCAAAAGCTCCGACTGGATGTTTCCTTTCCTCTATTCATTTTTCAAAATTTTTTTTTGAATCCTACGTTCTAAACAGGATCATATTCCAAACATGACCTTATATGCAAAAGCTAGTGAAATGTTACATCGATAGTATCCGGAAATATATGGACCAAATTGATTTCATTGACATCAACTGTCATCAAACAAGCAAACATGGCTTCTCAAAAAAAAAAAAAAAGCAAACATGGCACGTGCTTGGCTTACACACAAAAATCATGCCTAATAGGATGTGCAACAGCGTATATAAGTAAGAGAAGAGGCATCCTATGTTAGCTTCCTTTTTTTCTCTTGGTATTATTAGTGCAATTCCCAGATCTCTGAACCATTTTTTACCGAAATATTAACGCGAAGAAAAGAGGGGCAAAGAAAAGGACACACGAGCAGCGGAGCAGGTGCTTCGTAACGGATGTGGACCCTGTTCCCACTTCCCACCCCTCTTCAGCTCTTCGCGGCCTTCACCGCTTGGCAAGTTTGGCTGCATCCAATGCATAAAGGCCTCCTCTGGCAGATTGGCACTACCCACTCCACCATTCCCGTGCTCTCGCGCACACTCCACAGTGGAAGCTCACCGGCGGTAACCATCCAAGAGCGGCGGCAAAAGGCGGAGAGATCAAACAAATGGGGTGAAAACAAATAACAAAACAAAAGCAGCAGCAGCATAAAGCTGGCGCACTCCCCGCTCGCCATTGCCGTCCCCTTCACCCTCTCGATAAAAGCGCCACCTCACTCCCACCGGCTCACGCCCTTCCCGTTGGCCGTTGCCACTCCACTCGGCCAAGAACGCAAGAAGCAGCATTCCAGCTAGTCGCTGCTCGAGGAAGGCTAGGGAGCGTTGCTTCTTGGAGGCGAGGTGGGGTGGGCGGGCGGCGGGCACACCATGGCCGCGGCGCTGCCACCTCTTGTCGCCGCCGCCGCTGGCAGCGGGCGCATCCTGCTCGCTGTCTTCCTGGCGGCCTCCCTCCTGGCCTCCACCGCCAATGCGGTCGTCTCGTACGACCACCGCTCCCTCGTCATCAACGGCCGCCGCCGCATCCTCATCTCCGGCTCCATCCACTACCCCAGGAGCACGCCCGAGGTACCCTCCCGCGCCCATGGCCGTCTCCCGCCCAAATGCAGTTTGCTTCGGCGGCGCCTGCAGCTTAAGGAACCAGAAGCCTCCGCCGGCATCTCTGAACTGACTGCTTCTTGCTGCTCGGAATCGAATGGCAGATGTGGCCCGGGCTGATCCAGAAGGCCAAGGACGGCGGCCTCGACGTCATCCAGACCTACGTCTTCTGGAACGGCCACGAGCCGGCGCAGGGGCAGTACCACTTCGCCGACCGCTACGACCTCGTCCGCTTCGTCAAGCTCGCCAAGCAGGCCGGCCTCTACGTCCACCTCCGCATCGGCCCCTACGTCTGCGCCGAATGGAACTTCGGGTAACGAATTCGCAAGCACCCTTGGCTTGCAGATTGTGAATTTCTGAACGCTTGTTCTTGGTTCTGTAAGGTTCTGTAATTCGATTTTGGAAATTACTGTGACTGACATTGCAATCGATGTCTGTTGTGTTCTTTTCAGTGGCTTTCCTGTTTGGCTCAAGTATGTACCTGGCATCAGGTTCAGGACGGACAATGGCCCCTTCAAGGTAGCGCACTAGCTTTTTTTTTTTTTTTTTTGCTATGACACTGAAACAAATTGTTCTTCTTCCATTGTTCACCAATTGGGGTGAGAATGTGTCTGATTCCTGCCGTTTTCTTGCTGGTACTGCAGGCCGCAATGCAGAAGTTCGTCGAGAAGATAGTGTCGATGATGAAGTCCGAGGGGCTATTCGAGTGGCAGGGAGGCCCAATCATCATGGCTCAGGTGAATTCTCGGTTCCGAACTTTGCAATGGAGCTGAAATTGGAGCTCAACTGACAAGCTCATTTGCCAATTCCTCAGGTGGAAAATGAGTTCGGGCCGATGGAGTCCGTCGTTGGCAGCGGCGCCAAGGCTTATGCAAATTGGGCAGCCCAGATGGCGGTTGGGACGAACACCGGCGTGCCATGGGTGATGTGCAAGCAGGATGATGCACCTGACCATGTGGTACGTTGCGCACTACTGCTGCATCTACAACAGTGGTGTGCCTGTTGTCAAATAACTAAACTTTTTAGCTAGCTGTTTTGATTCTTACCTTGTGTGAATTGATCCTGTCAGATCAATACTTGCAATGGCTTCTATTGTGACTACTTCACCCCAAACAAGAAGTACAAGCCTACCATGTGGACTGAGGCGTGGACTGGATGGTACTTCTGTCGACCAAATTCACCCAATTTATTCCTGGGTCACTTTGATCCTGTGAAGGCATTTCGATTGTTCAGAATTGCCTAATTTTTACATTGTTACCGTGTCAAGGTTTACCAAGTTTGGAGGTGCTGTGCCTCACCGGCCGGTGGAGGACCTTGCCTTCGCCGTGGCACGGTTCATTCAGAAGGGAGGGTCGTTCGTGAACTATTACATGGTAAGAACTTAGGAAACCATGCTGGTCACACCAGTACTGCCGTTGCAGTGAATGCAGTTCTAGCTGTGGTGACCACATTTATATGTTCTGAATCTGATGCAGTACCATGGAGGAACGAACTTTGGGCGCACAGCCGGTGGCCCTTTTATCGCAACTAGCTATGACTATGATGCCCCGATTGACGAATTTGGTATGCAGTGATTGCCATCTTTGATGAACATGAATTCTTGTTGGTTGTAGAGAGATATTTCCAGAAAGTCTACAGTGTGTTTTACTTGTTCTTTGGCATCTGAAAATTCATGGGGTTTACCTTTCAGGTCTGCTTAGGCAACCGAAATGGGGTCACCTGAGGGACCTGCACAGGGCCATCAAGCAGGCTGAACCTGTGTTGGTTTCTGGCGATCCAACAATCCAATCACTTGGAAACTATGAGAAGGTATATGTTGCTAACAATGGTTTCCCTAATACAAGAAAATTTCAAAAAAAAAAAAAATGCAAGAAAATTTCAGCAGATATTCATGGATGGATCAATTTTTCAGGCATATGTCTTCAAGTCAAAGAATGGAGCCTGTGCCGCATTCTTGTCGAACTACCACATGAATTCTGCTGTCAAAGTCAGGTTCAATGGACGTCATTATGACCTCCCTGCTTGGTCCATCAGCATTCTGCCTGACTGCAAAACTGCAGTCTTCAACACTGCGATGGTAAGTGATTACTGAAGACTGAATCTTTCATTCCTTTTATGTAGGCCAGATGGGATTGCTCTAATTAGAAAATGTGATATAATTATGTAGGTGAAGGAGCCAACTCTTCTGCCGAAGATGAATCCCGTGCTACGTTTCGCATGGCAGTCCTACAGCGAGGACACAAACTCGCTGGATGACAGCGCTTTCACAAAGGATGGCTTAGTTGAGCAGCTCAGCTTGACATGGGACAAGTCGGATTATCTGTGGTACACCACCCAGTGAGTGACTGACTGACTATGATAAGGCTCCAAATCGACAATATTTTTTTCTAAAATTTATGGATTATCCTTAACTTTGAATTATGCTCATGGCAGGGTCAACATTGGTGCGAACGAGCAGTTCCTGAAGTCTGGCCAGTGGCCTCAGCTCAGAGTCTACTCTGCTGGACACTCCATGCAAGTGTTTGTCAATGGGAGATCATACGGTACTTAACACCTACCATATTGCAACACTGATCGCATCAGAACTGAGTATCATATTGATGGAATGCTCGTGTTTGTAGGATCCGTTTATGGCGGCTACGAGAATCCGAAACTGACGTTCAATGAACATGTGAAGATGTGGCAGGGCAGCAACAAGATCTCCATCCTAAGCTCGGCAGTTGGCCTTCCTGTAAGTCGATCGATCACAGACAGACAATTCCATGTCCTGAACAAAGATCACCTCACTGAAAAATATATTAAAAAATTGTTCCTAACATTGACATTTTGCCGGCGGTATCCTGTAGAACACTGGGAACCATTTCGAGTCGTGGAACGTCGGCGTCCTGGGACCGGTGACCCTCTCCGGGCTGAACGAGGGGAAGAGGGACCTCAGCCATCAGAAATGGACATATCAGGTGTGTGTTTCTAATAACATCTTCAGAAATAAATAAAAACGTTTTCACCTTTGTTCAGTCCAAGCTCAGGCACACTGAATTCTGAATCTCGGCGGCGCACGCAGGTCGGCCTGAAAGGCGAGTCGCTCGGGCTCCACACCGTCACCGGGAGCTCCTCCGTGGAGTGGGCCGGTCCCGGCGGCAAGCAGCCGCTGACATGGCACAAGGCCTTGTTCAACGCGCCGGCGGGGAGCTCGCCGGTGGCGCTGGACATGGGCAGCATGGGCAAGGGCCAGGTGTGGGTGAACGGGCACCACGCCGGGCGGTACTGGTCGTACCGGGCCGCCGGCGGCGGCTGCGGGCGGTGCGGCTACGCCGGGACGTACCGCGAGGGCCGGTGCCTGTCCGGCTGCGGCGACCCCTCCCAGAGGTGGTACCACGTGCCGCGGTCGTGGCTGAAGCCCAGCGGCAACCTGCTCGTGGTGCTGGAGGAGTTCGGCGGCGGCGACCTCACCGGCGTCGCGCTCGCCACGCGGACCACTTGAACGTGCAAGAACAACACGGCGCGTTCTACCATCTGACATTCTGACTCGTACATACTCCGACGTGTTAGAGTACATCGACACCGTACACTTGGAACCACAGCAACGGTATACAAGAGTGGATGGATGAGCATTTAGTGCTGGGCGGAGGAGAGGGTGGGTGGTTGCCGGCCATCACTGCGGCGGCAGGGACGGCAGCCGGCTGGCTGGCGGCTGCACCGGCCGGCACACACTTCGAGCTCAATTCAATTGGATTTTATTTTTCGATTTCAATTCTCTGAATGTCACAGTGTAGTATTCGTGCATGTGTATGCATGCAGGCAAGCAATGCTTGGTGCTGCTTGCAGCAGGCTACTGACGCACACCGTGTTTATGCAGACGGCAACACTCAACATGAACACCTATCACTACCAAAAAGAAACAAGAAGAAACACGAACACTGAATTAGGGCCTCTTTGAGAGGGCTCCCGCGAGGCGGAGTCGGAGTGGCGGAGTTGTTCTTTTGTGGCTCCGCTCCTACTGCAAAACAGCTCCGGCTCTCTAGAAGCCGCTCGTGGAGCCCTGCCGGAGAGGCCCTTACTGTCCATTCTTTCTTTCCATTCTTTCTTTGTGATGTGTACTGATTGTGTGTGGTTGTTGCTGAAAAATCCCAGGACTGGTAGTTCGAATGTGACACGCTGGGTACTCACTATAGTTAAGCTTATTTTTTTCGTCACAAATGAATAGTGAAAAGTACTATTTATTCATCACATCTTCTCTCACAAAAAAAACCTATTTCAATACTCCATCCGTTTCTAAATATAAGCATTCTCCGGTTTTCGTGGTGCACGTTTGACCATTCGTCTTATTCAAAAAATTTGTGAAAATATAAAAATAATTATGATATACTTAAAATATATATGATGATAAAACATGTCATAACAAAATAAATAATATTTTCATAAATTTTTTAATAAGACGAATGGTTAAACGTGATCAGCAAAAGTCAACGAATATTTATATTTAGAAACGAATGGAGTACTATTTATTTATAATTTTACTATTTTTTTTACCAAAGAACCAGACCGTACGTAAGTCTGGCGATCCATTTATGAAAAGGTGGCGAGTCTGGCAACCAGTTCGCACGTCCGATCTGAAAAGTGGGTGCTGGAATCCATGAATTTGGATGCCACCATATGATATGCAGACTGCAGAGGCACTGTGCCACCCATGTTTGCGTTCGTAAAATTTCTGGCGGGAAGGGTTGCCAAGGGTGATTTTTTTTTGGCCCTTTTCAAAAATACTTTTTACAAATAGATTCTTGGTGAAACTTTTTCGAGAAATGGACCCTTGCCCGCCAACAGCCATGGGTCCTCCCCTTCGTCCTCGCCAGTGGGATGGAGGACGACGAGGCGGCGTCAAGAAGGCGACTTGTGCGACCGCACGTGGAGGAGAGAGAAAGAGCATGGCGTGCGTTCGTGCGTACGCTGGGTTCGGAGATTGACTATAGCAAACAGAACTGTAGAGGTTCTCAGACTGTCCCTTGCGGGTTGTGCATCAGCTGCTGCATCTTCAAAATGAAGAAAGAACAACTGCTGTTTACGCTCCAGCTGCTGCTGCAGTGCGAGCTGCAAAATGCAGTCGGCCTCCCCCGTCGCGCATTCCTGGGGCGCTGCAAACCAACCGTCCCCTCTCTCTCTTCCCTCTCGCACTCTCTCCCCCCTCTCGCACCCCGCCATGGGCGCCTGGCCCACCTCTCTCCCCTTCTCGCGCCATGGCCGCGACCCGCCCACCCCGTTGGCACAGATCCGTGCGGGAGGAGGAGCATGGCCGGCGCGGAGGAGCTCCATGGCGCAGAGGCAGAGCAGGAGCGGCCTCTGCGACAGTTTCCGCACCGCCGCCCGCACAGCCGTTCCCGGCTGGGGCGCGAGCACGCGGTTGGTAGCCCGACGGCGAGCACGAGCTCCCTTCCTTCTTCTTCTTCCATGCTGCTTGCCGGAGGGGGCGTCGGCGTGGTGGGCGCCGACGTGGATCCGCTTCGTCGGTGGCCGCGGTGTCCTCTCCCGGCGTGGATCCGCTTCGTCGGTGGCCGCGACGTCCTCTCCCGGCGTGGATCTGCGGTGCGTTGACCCAGCAGCCACCTCCTCCCCACCTCGGCAAGCCTACATGACCGGTGGAGCCGGAGGCGGATTCAGGGCCGGCGGAGCTGGAGGTAGATCCAGGGCCGGCGGCGCCGACCTCTAGCGGATCGAGCAAGGTGGCGTCCGTCCCCAAGCCTGGCCTCCTCATCTCCGCCCTGCCTTGAACTCGGGCCGGATCCTTCTTCCCTCGGCGACGACGTCACCCTCCTCCTTCCCCGGCCTTCGACTACACGCGGGAGCCAACTACCGCGTGGTGATGCGTGAGGGGAAGCGCTCCACCGCTGCAGACCTTCCTCCTTTGCGCGACGGGGTCATCTGCATATCACTCTTTTTTGCAGATGAGTGACGGGAACCTGCTGGAGATGGTCTCATACAGGTCTGCGGTGCATAAGCTGAATCTTCATATTTGGAGTACATGTGGGTTTGGAGTAATGTGGTACGGTTAGCCTTAGCTTTCCATCAATAGCACAAACAGTGGATCCGGTGTATGTCGAGGAGGTTCCGAGGTGGGGCTGTGGGAGTGGGAGTGGGAGGAGGGCGGCTCGTTTTGTCTGAGAAGATGGGATTTTTTAGAATGAAGATGGCACAAGTACTTTCAGCGGACATGGAACAAGAAGATAGGACTTTTTCATCTCGTCCTCACGTCACTCCTAGGGCAGCACGAGTGGAACGCCACAAGCACCGAGGGCCGCCACCGCCGACAGCCACTCTGGACTCTGCTTCCCCTCGTCTTCGGCCTCCTTGCTAGTGGTAAAGGGGTAGGGGTCCATCCTTCAGTAGATCTGCTACAATTTTGTTAAGTTTCGTCAATATATTCCTTTTCTAATTATGATACGTCTTCGATTGTCTTATCAATGTTTTCGACCTGGCTTATATGTTTTTCCTTTTGGTGCAATCATCTTTTCGAGCCTTAAACCAAGTTCACCTTCGGTTACACATTAAGAATCAAGCGCAAGACCAATTATGCAAGAACAAACATTAGATATACAAGTAAATGTGTATTAAGGACCGATTACAAGTAGCCATGCTAGAAAACTCCAACAAGTGGTGTGTGCTTTCCTCTTTGAGTTACATTATAATATTGATGAGAGTCATACACTACCTAAGTCCCGTACTTTACTCCTACTCAGGTTTACACAAAAGGCTTCTCCATTGAGTTACATGGAGGACGTAGAAGGTTACACGAAGGACACAAAGACTGATATCCAAGCTAAGAAGGCTGACGCAGACAAGATCCATGGTTACATGACAGAATCATCAACTTGACATCAAAGTTTGTACGATTCCAGGAAGAGACGGGGCCTAAACATATATTGTTGGAAGCTCCTTAAAGTCAATATTCTAAATTTCTAATGCAACAAACAGTGCATCATTTGGACTTCCGAGCTAGGAGTTATTGCCAATTTACTGAAGACCAGAAGCTGAAAAGATGCACGTAAACCAAAGAAGACTCCCTGAATGCCTCCATCAGTTGGCCTTCCACCTTCCCAGCGTGGCTACTTTAGTTTACGCTTATCCCACACCAAGAGTTGTTTCTAGTATAAATACTCCCTATGTACTTGACGAGGCCATGGACTAGGGCCCACCAAGACCCCTAAAAAATGTAGTACAGACCCACGTACGGCATGCTCCGGCAGCTAGTACAATGAGTATTATGCTGCCCGAGCACATGAGGGCCCGTACGACCTGTTTCCGCCATGGGCCAGGAGGCAGGCGGCCCACGGCCGCCCGCGCCCTCTTCCCCGAGTACGTGGCGGCCCGTACGACAAGTTGTCACCTCCGCTCCTGATTACTCACTCGCACGAGTAGTTTCCGCCTCCCGCCTCCAACTACTCGTTCGCACGAGTAGTTTCTGTCAACAACCCGCGCAGGCTTCGCGGGGAAGGCGTGGGGCGTGAGGGCCCCGCCGAATCGAGATCTCGGGATCTCCGCGCACGCCTCCCCGCGCACCACCACGTGTCCGCTCCGCCGCAGCGGTCCGCCCGGGCCAGGCCGATTCGGTGTCAGGGGACGGATTCGTCAAACCCTGCCACGAACGACACAGTGGCCATCGTACCGCAAACGGCGTAATGGACGCTGGGCAACGTACGGTACACTACACACTACACCCTAAGTATCGGAAGACACGACATAGATCACCTACTCGCACGAGTAGTTTTCCGTCTCCGACCAGTTCAAGACTTGGCCGTCAAGGCCGCAGGTACACGGGCCCTGTTGGTGTCCCGTGATACCCAGGCACGCCACTCGCCACATGCCAACCTCCCCGCGTTGGTCCGCCCTGACCGGGTCGATCCTGTGTCAGAGGTCGGATCCTCCTACCGCTCCCCAAGCAGGAGCGGTACATATCGTACTACGGATGGAACGGGAAATGCTATGCCATGGACGGCACAGTGCAAGCCGTCGCCTATCCCTCGATCGCCGCGGTGCTGGCTACTCCGTTTCCATGGTACCCAAAAAAGACAAGCCCCTAATCCCCTGACGGGATCAGGATACGTACCCTACCTTCTGTACCCGACTAACTACTCAGAGAAGGGTGCGGGGGACCCCGGGGTGGCTACTTGGGACGCACAACTCAGGAAAAATCTACACCGTCACCTGGAGCGCCGAAACAGTTCTTCGCCGCTGCTGCCGCCTGACAGCTCGACGCAGAGAAGGATGCCTCGCACTGTAGACCAGCTCACACACTCGATGTAACCGCCCTGAGCCTCTCCCTTGCGACTATAAAAGGGAAGGACTGAGGCACTCACAAGGGACGTTCGTTTCCACCCCCACACGCACTTAGCCTCGATATCTCATCTCACACAACCCCACACTCACGTATGCAGACTTCTGCTACTTGAACCACTCGCACACCAGGGACTTGGGCTCTGCACCCTCTCCCGCCTTATTTGTATCCCCTACTACAAACTCCCGAGCATAAAGAACACCCCTCTCAGATTGGACGTAGGGTATTACTCTCAGGAGGCCCGAACCAGTATAATCTCGAGTGTCTCTTGTGCTACCGTGCGGATCAGAACACGCGTTCTTATAAATTTACTTGCCGGTGGTAACAAACCCCGACAATACTACTGAAAACTCAGTCTTGATCATGATGATGAATTGATAATCCGCCGGGCTCGCTCCAAGCCGGGCTCGAGATCCACTTCGGGAGCCTGAACTTCCAGGCAACCGGAGAAGGCTACCTCATGCGCCTCGTCAACGAGACCATCGACGCACCTGCACCAAGTCCTGCTCCAACTGCCTCGCCACGCTCGCCCCGACGCAAGAGGCGCCCAGGCAAGCGCTCGAAGTGGGCCAGCGGAGTGGCGCAGGGCAACACGTGCTAGCTCCCCTCCGCGGGTCGAAGCTGGTGCATCGCAGCCTGCCAACGCAGCAGAGGACTCCCTGCCGTCGGACTCCACAGAGCGCATCGTCAAGGAGAGCTCCCCGAAGCCACCGCCTTATGGAGGAAGACCCTACGCAGCGGCGTACTCCTCTTCATCAAGCACGGACTGGGCTATGTACGAGAACTACCCCAGCCACCGCCTTTGCTGCAACATGGGGCTCGCGGCAACCTCGCCCGATGAGCAATACCTCATCACCGACGGCACTGACGACATCTTGGACTCGGAGTGGGATTGCTCCGGGCTTCGTGATGCTGGCGCCTTCCATTGTTTCCAGTCGACAGCGGACTATTGCTTCGGCTACTCCGACGACTCCGACGACGGGGGTTATGACCCCTCACGCGAGTGTTTCGTCGTTTGCAACGCCCCGTCAGCGCCAGCATCAGCCCACACTCCGGATGGGGCACTTCACTCCGCCCACAACTCAACGGCGGACAGTGCGGCCGAGGCCCAAGTTCCTCCCAACACCGCCGCACAGCGCGCCCGACTAGATGAGTTGGAGGACGCGCAGCGCCAGCTCAACGACGAGCGGGCCGAGCTCCACCAACAACTCGGGCAGGACCCGAACCTGACTCCCGCTCGCGCACGAGCGAGGGACGTCCAGCACCGCATCATCAACGACGACCGAGATGTCGTTGACGGCACGCCCGTCTTCAAAAGGGCGTCACAGAATCTGGTGGCAGCGACATTCCTTCTCCGGAAGATACCTGAGCCATCCACGCCCCAAGAAAAAGAGATGCACAAGCAGATCAAGACACTCCTCGAGACTGCCATCGTGCAGCAGGCGGAGAGCTCCGCTTCTCGACAGCGGGGCTCGCACGGTCGCGGGCCTTCCGAGCCACGACAACCCGCGGCACCATTGCAGCAGCCGCGATGGTTCGAGGAGGTCAACGTGCCGGTCAAGAGTCGCTTGGGTCCTAACCGTGACGCACGCGACATCATCAAGGCGCGACGAAGGGCTGACGTGGGTCAGTACGACGACTACAAGCAGCAGCCTCGTAAGGAGTACAACCGGCGACGCTGAGGCCGGTACGACAGCGACGAAGATCGGAGCAGGAGCAGCTCTCCTGATGCTTAAGGGCCTCATGCTTTCGGGAGGAATGTACGCAACGCCCGCTTCCCTTCGCGTTTTAGGGCTCCGACCTCCGTACCTAAGTACGATGGAGAAACCAACCCCAGTGTCTGGTTGGAAGACTACCGATTGGCATGCAACACCAGCGGAGCGCAGGATGACCTGTTCATCATCAAGAACCTGCCACTACATCTCGCGGACTCAGCCCGCACGTGGCTCGAGCACTCGCCGCGAGGCAAGATCGACAGTTGGTCGCAACTACACGACGCCTTCATCGGCAACTTCCAGGGCACGTACACTCGACCAGGGAACCCCTGGGACCTGCGCAACTACAAGCAGATGAAGGGCGAAAGCTTGCGCGACTACATCCGACGCTTCTCCAAGCGGTGCACCGAGTTGCCCAGCACCACCGACACGGACATCGTCTCGGCCTTCCAGAACGACACCACGTGTGCCACACTGATCCATCGTATCGGGTGATGGAAGCTGCGATCTACTCGGGAGCTGCTCGACATCGCCACCGACCACGCCAACGGGGAAGAAGCCATAGCCGCGACGCTTAGCCCCGGTACCAACAAGGGGAAGCAGCCGGTTGAAGCTGGAGATGGTCCGTCTGCACCAACCAAGAAGAAGAAAAGTAAAGATAAGAGGTACCGTGAGGACACCCTGGTGGCTGCTGTCGACCGAAAGACAGCGAGACCCAGAGGCAACCCTCCATCGGATCACTTCGAGAAGCTGCTGGATGCCCCGTGCCCTAACCACGAGGGCCCGATCAAACACGCCTTCAAGGACTGCAACCTGATGAAATCCTACCTCGCCGGCACGATGAAAAAGCGAAGCAACGCTCCGACCGGTGACGGAGGGAAGGACAAGGGCAACGACGAGGGCGCTTACCCTCGGGAAGACGAAGCTGTGATGATGATCTTAGGAGGCTCAGAGGCGCGGGTCCCCAAACGCCAGGAGAAGGTGATCCGGCGGGAAGTTTACCAAGTCGAGCATGCGACTCCAACATACCTGAAGTGGTCAGAGATGCCGGTCACGTTCGACCGGCACGATCATCCCGACCACATACCACGACCGGGTAGCTACCCGCTGGTTGTGTCACCCTTGTTCGGCACGAAGCGTGTGCACAAGGTACTGATGGACGGAGGCAGCGGCCTCAACGTCATCTACATGTCGACCCTAGACGACATGGGGATCCCGCGGTCCCGACTGCGGCCGTCGACGGCTCCTTTCCATGGGGTCGTATGCGGGATGGAGGCGGTCCCACTCGGGCAGATCGACCTGCCCATCACGTTCGGAACTCCGAGCAACTTCCGAAAGGAAACCCTCACCTTCGAGGTGGTAGGGTTCCCGGGGACGTATCACGTGATACTCGGAAGGGCAGCTTACGCTAAGTTCATGGTCTTCCCCAACTACACGTACCTCAAGCTAAAGATGCCTGGCCCGAAAGGCATCATCACAGCTGGTACAACTTTCCAGTACGCATACGAATACGATGCTGAGTGCTTCCAGTTCGCTGAAGCACTGATTCGGTTTGAGAAGCTCGCCGCCGAGCCCCCCTCTGAGGACCAAGAAATCCTCGAGTCGTCCAAGCGTGCGGCCTGCTCTTTCGAGCCCGCCAAGGACGCCAAGGAGGTGCCCATCTCCAACGACGGCCGCACGCTCCGTATCGGGACGACGCTCAGTTCCGACTAGGAAAGCGTGCTCGTCGACTTCCTTCGCGCGAATCTCGACGTATTCGCTTGGAAACCCTCTGACATGCTAGGGATTCCAACGGAGGTCGCCGAGCACAAGCTTAACATTAAGTCCGGCTCGAAGCCGATCAAGCAGTGTCTGCGCCGCTTCAATTCCGACAAGTGCAAGGCTATCGGTGAGGAGATCAAGAAGCTCATTAGTGCAGGGTTCATTCGTGAAGTCTACCACCCCGAGTGGTTAGCAAACCCTGTACTCGTTAAGAAGAAGAATGGAAAATGGAGGATGTGCATTGATTACACGAGCCTGAGCAAGGCGTGTCCAAAAGATCCATTTCCTTTACCGCGCATAGATCAAGTGGTCGATTCAACGGCTGGGTGCGAAACCCTCTGTTTTCTTGACGCTTACTCGTGGTATCATCAGATTGCGATGGATCTGATCGACCAGCTCGCCACCTCGTTCATCACCCCGTTTGGCGCGTACTGCTACATTTCCATGCCTTTCGGGTTGAAGAATGCAGGAGCCACTTTTCAGAGATGCATGGTCGCGTCTTTGGAGATCTCATCGGACGGCTAATCGAGGCCTATGTTGATGATATCGTGGCCAAGTCAAAGAAGGTGGGCGACCTGATCCCTGACCTTACTACGGTCTTCGAAAAGCTGAGGGAGCACGACGTAAAGCTAAATCCTGAGAAGTGTGTCTTTGGGGTCCCTAGGGGCATGCTACTCGGTTTCATTATGTCGGAACGTGGCATCGAGGCCAACCCCGAGAAGATCTCTGCGATCACGAGCATGGGACCCATCAAGAATCTGAAGGGAGTGCAGTGCGTCACCGGATGCCTCGCTGCTCCCAGCAGGTTCATCGCTCGACTAGGTGAGCGTAGCCTGCCACTATACAAGCTCATGAAGAAGTCAGAGCACTTTCAGTGGATGCCTGAAGCACAGGAAGCCCTCGACTCACTCAAGAAACTACTCGAGAGTCCGCCGATGCTCACCGCACCAGCGGAGGGGGAGCCGATGCTCCTATACATCGCGGCGACGACCCAGGTCGTGAGCGTGGCGTTAGTGGTCGAGCGGGACGAGCCTGGCAAGATGCAGAAAGTACAGCGCCCTGTCTACTTCGTGAGCGAAGTCCTCTCCGACTCGAAGACACGATACCCGCAGATACAGAAGCTGATCTATGCTGTCCTCATCACTAAGCAGAAGCTCGACTCGCACCGCATCACTGTGGTGTCTAAGTACCCGCTCAGCGAAATCATACAGAGCCCAGAGACGGAAGGAAGAATCGCTAAGTGGGCCCTCGAGTTGATGGGGCAGAATATCGAGTATGCGCCCCGCACCGCCATCAAGTCGCAGGCATTGGTTGACTTCGTCGCCGAATAGACGGAGATCCAAACACCTCCTGCTCTCATCGAGCACGAGACGTGGCTCATGTACTTCGACGGATCCCTCATGAAGGAAGGAGCCGGGGTCGGACTCGTGTTCATATCACCTCTGGGCGTGCGAATGGAATACATGGTCCGACTACATTTCGTGGCCTCCAACAACATCACGGAATACGAGGCGCTCATCAACGGTCTCCAGATTGCCCTCGAGCTGGGAATTCGACGCCTCGACGTCAGGGGGGACTCCGACCTGGTCGTAGGACAGGTTATGAAGGAGAAGAATTGCATAAGTCCGTAGATGGCCGCTTACTGCCGGGCGGTGCGCGAGTTGGAGGACAAGTTTGGCAGGCTCGAGCTCAATCATGTACTGCGTGAGTACAACAAGGCGACTGACACCCTCGTGAAGGCGGTGTCGAATCAGAAGCCCGTCCCGCACAGGGTCTTCACCAACAACCAGTACGAACCATCTATTCGTTCCGAGGAGGACAAGGCGCCAGAGCTGTCAACACAAGAGGTCATGGAGATCGACGGGACGTAAGAGCCCAACCTCGAAGACCCAGACTGGAGGATTCCGATCCTCGAATGGATGGTGGAAGGAAAGTTGCCGCCCGACAAGGAGACAGCTCGACGCATCGCTCGCATGGCCAAGTCGTACGAACTGATCGATGGCGAGCTCCGTCGAAAGGGTGCCAAAGGCATATTCATGTGGTGCATCCTGGCCGACCAGGGCAAGGAACTGTTGCAAGAGATCCATGCAGGCACATGCGGACACCACGCCGGTCCGAAGACTATTGTCGGAAAAGCTTTCCGACAAGGTTTTTACTGGCCCACCGCGGTTGCCGACGCAACTCGGATTGTACGCAGTTGCGAAGGCTGCCAGTTCTATGCGCGACAAACCCATCTCCCGGCGCAGGCTTTACAAACCATTCCCATCATCTGGCCCTTCGCGGTCTGGGGCTGGACATGGTTGGACCACTGAGAAAAGCACTCGGGGGCTACACCCACGTGCTCGTCGCCATCGACAAGTTCTCGAAGTGGATCGAGGCCAAGCCCATAACGAATGTCCGCTCCGAGGAGGCTGTTGCATTCTGCACCGACATCATCTACTGGTTCAGGATCCCGAACTCCATCATCACCGACAATGGCAAGCAGTTCACCGGCAAGAAATTCCTCAAGTTCTGCGACGACAACCACATCCGCGTGGACTGGGCCGCTGTCAGCCACCCAAGGACCAATGGGCAAGTGGAGAGGGCTAACGGCTTGATCTTGCAAGGTCTGAAGCCGCGTATATTCAAGCGTCTCGAGAAGTTTCGAGCGACATGGGCCGCAGAGCTCCCGTTTGTCCTGTGGAGCCTACGCACCACACCAAGTCGGGCTACTGGCTGCACGCCTTTCTTCCTTGTCCACGGGTCGGAGGCAATCCTCCCAACGGACATCGACTACGGCAGCCCACGGGTTCAAGCCTACACCGAAGAAGGCAACCAAGTCACCCTCGAGAACACCATCGACTAGTTGGATGAGGCGTGCAGCGTCACCCTCCTCCACTCAGCACAATATCAGCAAGCTCTACGCCGCTACCACGAGCGTAACATATGACAGCGCGAGTTCCAAGTCGGCGACTGTTGACATTTCTTAACGCAATCACCTAAGAACAGGTTTGGAACCCATCCTGGTAATAGCGCCAGAAATACTGGTTGGTAAATCTTAACGTTACAGAGATCCGTAAGCGCACAGAAGTACCATTGTAGCATTTCCCCAAAGGAGTATTCCAAAGGGTATTGAATCCAAGGAAGGCATTGGCGCAATGACAAGATCAACTCTATTGCAATGAGTATAGATCATAGACGGAAACAAACCAGACACTCAAGTGCAGGGGTAAAGATATGATAATGAGGGTAGTGTGATCACACACACACTCACTCTCTTTCTAAAGGGTCCTAGGCATAGGAGACGACACACGAGTTAGTTCTAGGTTTTAATGTACTATACACATAAAGCTGGAAGGAACGAGTTAGATACACTAGCGTTGAAGAACATTGACTTAAGCACCCAGGTACCACGGGGAGATAACCTCTCGCGTTGCTTCTGCACAACTCCGGTTGTTATATTTTAGACTCCTACAGCTTATCCGGACGTGGGGGATTTCAGAGGACCAACGGCTGTCACTACCGCGACCTACCCCAAGACAAACCGTGGGATAAACTCATAAGTAAGGTAGCTACGCAACCCAAGCACCATGCTTACGTTGTTAGCCGGACTTGACCGGCCCGGGCTATTGTGACCCAGGTCAAGCCACCAGATAAATCAGCCAATTACACCGAGTACCGTAGCTCAAGCACATACTTCATACAACACAATCATGTCATCTAATTAGATCAAACCAAGTTAAGTACATAAACAGATTCGTGTTTTCCTATGTCTGTTCAACTGGATCAAAGGGTCGTGTTCGCGAAGAACACGTGCCTCTAACTTATGAACAAACACCAGAAACATGTGAAAGTCACCCGTCAAGTGGATCGAAAGGCCTTGTTCGTCAAGAACAAGAGCCTCTAAATGATGAACAGGTGAAGAACACATGAACAAATCACTCATGTGAAGGACCGATTAGGCGAACCAGAGAGGGGGGGAGTGAATGGGAGCCGATAAAAATTCTTCTCGAAGGAGATGAGAACTCCAACAAGACGAACACAGCTTCCAACTCACGTCTCCGACCCAACTACCCAAGTTGGTCAAGACCACGCAGCCACTGGAGTGCTACTGGTCCTAGGAACCAACACTCAACCTTCCTAGCCAGAACTCACCAAAACACACAGCGGAAAGTTGCACGGCTTGCTGCCTGTGCTACACCGGTCAGACCGATGGCCTGCGCCGGTCAGACCGGTGACACCGGTCAGACCGGTGGATAGAGCCGGTCAGGCCGGTGGATACAGCAGCCGCACAGCAAACGTTCCAGGAAGCCTCAGTGAATCCTCTAGGCTCTGGAACAAAAACCACCACGAAACACAACCTGTGAGGAAGAAGAACCCCTCACAAATCCTAGCAAAGCAACTCCAAACACTCCAAGAACTGAACAGCAGGACCACGGGACAAAACCACACGGACAAGGCTGTTCCCCGAGACAAAAACCCACCAAGGGCTAGCACCGGTCAGACCGGTCAAGAGCACCGGTCAGACCGGTCGTGCCTGGGCAGCTCGGGAAGAACAGCGCCCGCGAGTCAACTCCTCCAAATCCAACTCCCGATCTCCCGATTCGCTCCACGGTTTTGCACAAGACTTTGGGGATAGTAGGAACACCTCATGGGTACTCCATAGCCAAGATTTGGTCCACCAAAACTTGTCAAATCAAGAGGATTCGAAGAAATCCCGCCAAGAACGCCTCTAACCCTAGAGCCACGAAAACCCCAAAATCGAGCCCCTTTGCTCACGGATTTGGAAGGGGAATCAAAGGGAAAAGAACCACGAAGGGTTCATGCATACATCCCCCACCAAATCCCAAAGAGAAAGGCCTCGAAATCGCTCCAAGAAAATCGCCAAGAAAGGGCTCCGAAAATCACCAAAAAGGAGAAACGGGAAAGACACATCCAAGCCTTGAGGAACCACGCCGAATCATCTATACATACCAAAGAGGTTCATACAAGGTCTAGCTTGCCGCCCGATCATCCTTCCCTCTCACAAGATCTCACCATGAAGCTCTCAAGCTAGTCCTACGAAAATCCTAAGAAAATAGGAAGGAAAATAGGAAAACCAAATGAGCTAGGGTTTCAAGAGATAGCTGCCATCCTCTTCGAAGAAATCCCGCCAAGAACGCCTCTAACCCTAGAGCCACGAAAACCCCAAAATCGAGCCCCTTTGCTCACGGATTTGGAAGGGGAATCAAAGGGAAAAGAACCACGAAGGGTTCATGCATACATCCCCCACCAAATCCCAAAGAGAAAGGCCTCGAAATCGCTCCAAGAAAATCGCCAAGAAAGGGCTCCGAAAATCACCAAAAAGGAGAAACGGGAAAGACACATCCAAGCCTTGAGGAACCACGCCGAATCATCTATACATACCAAAGAGGTTCATACAAGGTCTAGCTTGCCGCCCGATCATCCTTCCCTCTCACAAGATCTCACCATGAAGCTCTCAAGCTAGTCCTACGAAAATCCTAAGAAAATAGGAAGGAAAATAGGAAAACCAAATGAGCTAGGGTTTCAAGAGATAGCTGCCATCCTCTCACCCCTTGGGTTATATGGAGGCAACCGAAAGACTAAAATACCCTTACTAGCTAACTAGGGATACATGCCCCTCGAGGGCGAAATTGGAAGTCTTTGTCTTCGCACCATCGGACGGATGCCCAGCGACCGCAAACTTGCTTAGCCTCGACGCAAGCCTTGCGATCCCGACGCGTGTCCTCCGCTTCGAAGATTCCGGACTGCGTCGTCGCACACCGGTCAGACCGGTGCTCCTCACCGGTCAGACCGGTACCCACCGGTCAGACCGGTCAGACCCACCGGTCAGACCGGTCTGGAGCTGCTGCACCTCCGTCTTCGGTTCTTCGGTCTTGGCTTTGTGGATCAACCAAGGAACCCAGTGGTTTTCTGGTGAACCACCGGAAACCCCGCGAACTCGGTGTAGCCTCCGCCAATCACCACTCATGACTCGGCTCCCACGTAGTCCCGGCTCGACCTTGGTTTTGAGGCTCAACCAAGAAACCGTCCATGACTTCATCTTGCCGTTCTTGCCACCATGCGGCCCGCACTTGACCCCGCTGGCCACCGGGTCCCTCGAACCAAGCCTACTTGTCTTCTCCACACCTGGAGGCCTCACCGGCAACGACCTTTCACGCTTGTTCTTCACCTGCACCTGCACCAGTCAAGCCGCAACCTGCACCTGCAATACTTAGCCAAGAATCAGTCCACACCACGTTGTCAATCACTCATCACACCAGGAAGCGACCATCCACCGGTCCTCGAACCACACCTGGCTCTCATCATGCATACTAACACAACTTTATATGAAATAGATAAATAACTGAAGTAGATCAAAGTCATACAAATGAAATAAGACACAAGACAACTCATACCTAGATCCCAAAGTAGACTTGGAACCTGAATTAGAACTACTCTAGCCTACCTCCTAGCTTTGAGACTAAAAGTGAGAGAGGTGTTGCAAGTGTGGATGTCTCATAAGTGAGCCCCCTCTCCTTCTATTTATAGGCCCGTGCACCGGCGAGGAATGGAGGCTAACACCCCGGGGATGGCGCCAAGGACCAATGGAGAACCACCACGTGGAAGCCCCTGAGTGGCGGCCACAAGGTCGGTTCGACCGACCCCCTGTGGGCCCTACTCAGGGTGTGCTTCCTCCTGGAGGCTGCCCTGTGGGTCCTTAGGTCGGTTCCCGGTGTCCATCCTGTTTTGGCGCGATTTGCTTGCCTTTTTGGGCCCATGGATCCATGTGAGGTCCACGTGTCACACTCTGATTCGTCGGGGTTGCTTCACTTGGATTGCTTGCATGGCATGCATGCCCACTCCCTAGTTGGCAGGTTTGCATGCATGGCATCCTTGTTGGCAGCCCACTAGGATGAGGTGATGTGGCATGGACCATAGAAGGTGAGTTTAGCACTCTTTTCTTGCTTATTTTCCTGCAATCAAATAATCTCCAAGGACAAGTGGAACTACATTATTCTTAACTAAATACGTGTAAGAAATGCCTTATGCTCCTTTATTCATGAGTATATTGACGGCTAAAGTAGGTACTTAACAGCCGTCAACAACTCCCCCAAGCTAGCCTCTTGCTCGTCCCGAGCAAGAGATTAAGGACTTAGGTTGGTTGATCAGGAGTTGCTACGATGTTGTATTCCTAATGTATAACAAGATACAGCTAGGTACTCTATCAAGAGTTGAAGAAGTTGGCATTGATCTAACCTTTCACTTAATTGATATGGGGCATGTAGCTTCACCTGCCTCGGGCGGTTGAAAGATAGAATGGTTGTATAAAGATTACCACTCACTTGTACCTTGATCAGTTGTCAATCCGGAGGTTTTGCAGGTTTTTCAAAAAGAAATCAAAGTTCCTCAAATGATACTCTCGGATCGCTCAATGTGTATGATTCCTCACCAAGGCTTTGATTTGCCTTCTTTCACTACCTACTCCTAATAAGCTGATATGTGGAGTTGTAGGTAGGGAAAACATGTGGCATACCTGTTTCTCATGTATTGTCGAGTCAAAAACCAGATCCTTGGGAGAACAAGTCATACACCCTGATCAAGATGTGCAAAAGTGTGTGTATGGTGGATGGATAATGAACTCCTATTTGCATGATTTTATCTACTCCTTTTTGAAATTTTTTGAGACTTGGGCTATGTCTCTTTATTCTCTTTTTCTTCTTTTTTTACATAGCCCATAGTCCTTGCTGAATATTTTTGGAGGGAGAGTAATCATGGAACATGCGCGGAGCTTTATTTTGTGGAATGGATGGGAAATGGATGAAATGATGATTGCTAACTTCCAGTGTAGAAGTTTCGCATGTGGTGGTGTGTACGTGATCTTGATCATAGGAGTATGACAAGTTACTCGCCGAGGGTCACAACAATTCAACAAAACTCAATGAAGAAACCAGGTAGCATATGTGGAGGTTTAACATAAGCTAAAATCTACATATGGCCTTGGATAGGAATTTCTTATCATTGAGGAACTTATCATTTTATCATTTTTCAAAAGAAAACTTCGGATATCAAACATCACTTAGTACTAGCTCATAGCAACTCTATTATACCATATCATACCTCGCAACAACTTAGGCAAAGATCATGCTTTTTGCTTCCCACAAATTTCAAGCTCAGGTTCGATCATACTAGCCAACAAACTCAAAACTTGGATAGGATACTAAGTTGTAAACAAGGCATACAAGAGGAATAAACAGAGCAACTATTCATCATTTCAACCATGGAGAATAAGAACACTCTTACCACGCATACGAAAACAAACTAATTTTAAGAAAGTAAATAAATATTTTTGGTCTTTTGAAGCTTTTCAGATTTTTATGTGTTTTTTAGCATATGGGGTTCTTAAAACAATAGAAGATACAAGTTACCTCAGAATGGGGGTCCTCCCCCAAGCTAGCTTCAGGCTCACTGCTACGGAGGGTGGTATCCCAACCACACGTAGTAAGCCCTCTGCTCCTCCAGCTATCGCAGCTATCGCTAGTATAGTTTAGACTCAAGGGAGTTGTCCGGATGGAGTCCACCTATGAGCTTGTACTTCGACAAAGCGCGAACAGAATGGAGCAAGGATATCTTGATTCTTTTTAGAGGTCAGAACTTTTATTGAATAGGATTACTTACCGATCTTACCTGTCGGCGAAGGGCTCTTTTTGTTTTAAGTCTTCCAGAGCCAGACTATCTCCCACATTACTTACCTTAGTGTAGGGTCAGCCGCTCTTGGAGACGAGGGAGTCGGCTCCCTGTCCACTCTTTTCCACACCTTCTTGGTCGTCTGTGATATACGAGGTGCGGGGAGTGGTGCCTTGGACTGGGACTTGGATTTCCAATATGATTTCTGTCCTGCACTCATTTGCTCTTGCTTCCAGAAATTCTTCATAAAGGCAATGAGGCTGTCCACTTGTGGTTGTGTAGTTTCACTTCTTTGGGCAGGAGTGCCCGTTCCTGGTGTGCTTTCAACCATTGAGCATTGTTCCTTACGTGGGTGAAATTCAAACCTTTCTTCCTTGCCATTGATGTGGAGACGGATTATTCCAATGCCAACATCAATTTGTGCATCGGCCGTGCTCAGGAATGGACGTCCCAGAATGAGTGGTACTTCATTGCCAATGTCCATGTCAAGTACTACAAAGTCCACTAGAATGAAGCAGTCTCGGACCTTCACCGGGATGTCCTCGGCTATCCCCGCTGGATACCGGACTGAGGAATTAGCTAGCTGCAGCTGCAAGGTAGTTGGAGATAATTCCGTATAATTGAGTTGGTCGAAAACTACCTTGGGCATGACGCTAACACTGGCGCCAAGATCACAGAGAGCATGGTCGTATCTCTATGTTCCAATTGTGCATGTGATCGTGGGGCACCCTGGGTCCTTCTTCTTTTCTGGAAGACGATTAAGTATAGCTGCGCTACATTCTTCTGTGAGCTTTACCACCTCCGATATGGGTAGAGCTCGCTTCTTGGTGAGGATATCCTTGAGGTAACGTGCGTACATGGGTACACGCATTGCCTCGAGGAGTGGAACATTGATATATACCTTTTGAATCATGTCCACGAAACGAGTGAATTGCTCATCCACTATTTTCTTCCTGTTTCGCTGAGGGAATGACAATAAATTTGTTTCAATAAACTCAGGTTTATCTGCCCTGTCTTCAGGTGCTCTTGCTTGTGAGGGCTCCCTCATGCCAAGTGGTTCTCCACTGAGTTCTTCATCCCCTCTTGTGCTTTTCTTTGTTCCTGCATGGTTAGGATAAGGCGGATCGTGAGTGGTCTTACCCCCTCTCGTGACTACCGCTTTTGCATTTTCAACTGGTGGAACTGAAGCGACTAGTTGAGCCAACTGGGTTTCTATCATCTTATTGAAGCTCAACTGGTCTTTAAGAGCAGATGAAAGGCTATCAATTTTAACATTAAGGCTCTCAAAAGCCTTATCATAGGCAGCTGTTTTCTTATTAAAACCTTCATTAATCTTAGCTTGCCCAAAAACTAGATCTTTGAAGGGAGGTTGGTTTGGGTTGAAAGAATTACCATGATTACCTCCTTGATAATAAGGGCGTGATTGATTCCACGTTTGACCTCCTTGTGGACGATAACCGTCGTTATTGCCGTTCATGTACATCACATCCTCCTGAGTAGTAGGGCAGTAATTCCCTGAATGCCCAGTATTACCACAGACTTCGCAAGTCATGCGAACATCCATAGCTTGAGTAGTGGTGGCCATGGCAGCCTTCTCATTGGCTAGATCATCCATTCTCTTCATCATTAGGTCCATCTTGGCGTGCAACATATCCGCTTCCTTGACGGTATGTGTAACCCTTTGACGTGGCTGGAGTCGATCATCACTCCACCCTTGATTGGTAACCATCTTCTCAATCAGTGTAGTAGCTTCAGTGATAGTAAGAGAGAAGAAAGCCCCTCCAGCTGCAGCATCAATATGGTCTCGGGCTGTCGGAGTCAACCCATTATAGAAACTCTGAAGAATAAGCCAGTTGTCCATCCCATGATGAGGACAAGCCAGGATGTACTCCTGGAGTCTCTCCCAAGCTTCGGAGATAGTCTCATTTGCTGCTTGCTGGAAACTTGAAATTCGCCCCCGAAGGACATTGGTTTTGCCCAACAGAAAGAATTTCGCGAGGAATGCTACGGAGCACTTTGCCCAAGTGTTAATCTCTGCACAGTTAGCATAAAACCACTACTTTGCCTTTCCCAAGAGGGAGAAGGGAAACAGTCGTAGACGAATAGCATCTTCCTCCACTCCTCATATAGTGAAGGTACTGCATAGTTCCAGGAACTGCTGCAGGTGGGCGCTCACGTCTTCATTAGGCTTGCCACAGAATGGGCTAGCCTGTACCATCGTAATTAAGCCAGTCTTGATCTCGAAGTTTCCATTCCCAGTGTTGATCACGGGGCCTGTCGGCACCTGGTCAACAAAGGGAGCAGAATACTCACGAAGAGTCTTCTCGACAGGGTTGGCCATGGAAATTGATGCGAATGGCACAAAGGAAGCTGGATCGACTTCCGAATGTTCATGAGAAGGAGAGCCAGAATGATTTCGTGCCTTCCTTATGAGTGACTCAGGATCTTCAGTAAAATTCGATGGCAAGTCGAAACCAGTCATGCTCTACCTGTCTTCATCATCAATAGACAAAGAAGACAATCCAAGTTAGCTTGCATTGAGAACTGTTTTATTCTTGTCATGATTATAAACATATGCAAAGTGTTGATATGTCATCCTTAAGCCTTCCCCGGCAACGGCGCCAGAAATGCTTGTTGACATTTCTTAACGCAATCACCTAAGAACAGGTTTGGAACCCATCCTGGTAATAGCGCCAGAAATGCTGGTTGGTAAATCTTAACGTTACAGAGATCCGCAAGCACACGGAAGTACCATTGTAGCATTTCCCCAAAGGAGTATTCGAAAGGGTATCGAATCCAAGGAAGGCATTGGCGGAATGACAAGATAAACTCTATTGCAATGAGTATAGATCATAGACGGAAACAAACCAGACACTCAAGTGCAGGGGTAAAGATATGATAATGGGGGTAGTGTGATCACACACACACTCACTCTCTTTCTAAAGGGTCCTAGGCATAGGAGACGACACACGAGTTAGTTCTAGGTTCTAATGCACTATACACATAAAGCTGGAAGGAACGAGTTAGATACACTAGCGTTGAAGAACATTGACTTAAGCACCCAGGTACCACGGGGAGATAACCTCCCGCGTTGCTTCTGCACAACTCCGGTTGTTATATTTTAGACTCCTACAGCTTATCCGAACGTGGGGGATTTCAGAGGACCAACGGCTGTCACTACCGCGGCCTACCCCAAGACAAACCGTGGGATAAACTCATAAGTAAGGTAGCTACGCAACCCAAGCACCATGCTTACATTGTTAGCCGGACTTGACCGGCCTGGGCTATTGTGACCTAGGTCAAGCCACCAGATAAACCAGCCAATTACACCGAGTACCGTAGCTCAAGCACAGACTTCATACAATGCAATCATGTCATCTAATTAGATCAAACCAGGTTAAGTACACAAACGGATTCGTGTTTTCCTATGTCTGTTCAACTGGATCAAAGGGTCGTGTTCGTGAAGAACACGAGCCTCTAACTTATGAACAAACACCAGAAACATGTGAAAGTCACCCGTCAAGTGGATCGAAAGGCCTTATTTTTCAAGAACAGGAGCCTCTAAATGATGAACAGGTGAAGAACACATGAACAAATCACTTATGCATACTAACACAACTTTATATGAAATAGATAAATAACTGAAGTAGATCACAGTCATACAAATGAAATAAGACACAAGACAACTCATACCTAGATCCCAAAGTAGACTTGGAACCTGAATTAGAACTACTCTAGCCTACCTCCTAGCCTTGAGACTAAAAGTGAGAGAGGTGTTGCAAGTGTGGATGTCTCATAAGTGAGCCCCATCTCCTTCTATTTATAGGCCCGTGCACCGGCGAGGAATGGAGGCAAACACCCCGGGGATGGCGCCTAGGACCAATGGAGAACCACCACGTGGAAGCCCCTGAGTGGCGGCCACAAGGTTGGTTCGGCCGACCTGTGGGGTCGGCCGACCCCCTGTGGGCCCCACTCGGGGTGTGCTTCCTCCTGGAGGCTGCCCTGTGGGTCCTTAGGTCGGTTCCCGGTGTCCATCCTGTTTTGGCGCGATTTGCTTGCCTTTTTGGGCCCATGGATCCATGTGAGGTCCACGTGTCACACTCTGATTCGTCGGGGGTTGCTTCACTTGGATTGCTTGCATGGCATGCATGCCCACTCCCTAGTTGGCAGGTTTGCATGCATGGCATCCTTGTTGGCAGCCCACTAGGATGAGGTGATGTGGCATGGACCATAGAAGGTGAGTTTAGCACTCTTTTCTTGCTTATTTTCCTGCAATCAAATAATCTCTAAGGACAAGTGGAACTACATTATTCTTAACTAAATACGTGTAAGAAATGCTTTATGCTCCTTTATTCATGAGTATATTGACGGCTAAAGTAGGTAGTTAACAACCGTCAACAGCGACCTAGTCCTCCGACGAGTTCAAAGTAACGAGGGGAGACACAAGCTCTCACCTCCATGGGAAGGGCCGTTCGTCGTCGACCAAGTGCTCCGTCCGGGAACTTTCAAGCTCAAGTACGAGGACGGCAGGGTCATCTCCAACACCTGGAACATAGAGCAGCTACGCCGTTTTTACCCTTAAGTATTTATTTCGTTCTCATCTTATGATAATGCAAGAGCTCTGAGCTACTTTCTTTTTGGTGAGATGATATCTTTCTCAAGCTTACATTTTTACTCGAGTAAAATGTCTTTATGCTTGTCTCATCCCGTGGGCAAGTCTCCGACTTGTCCATGGGCTCGGGGGCTACCCGGGGGCTACGACCCCCCTCCCCTGAGTGTTGCGAAACCTTTTTTCGATCAAAAACCGCCTACGGTTTCTTGTATGATCGTTGCGATACGCTCGCGCTCCTTAAAGGGAGATGAACGACGACTCTAGCGGTTACGAACCTGCGCTCGTCCTGGCCCTGAGTACTTACGCCCCCGCGGCTACAGTACAAAGACCCACAAGCAAAGTTTGTGACCTCAAGTTATCGATCACTCGCCCCCTCAAAAGATGCCGAGTAACCGTCTCAGCAAACTCTGAAGAGTTTTCTTGTTTGCAAAAACATATACGCACACCTACCCTTCTCCAAAGTACTCGGGGGCTGCTCGCCCAAGTAGTAACGCTTCTAAACTAAGCCCGGTCGAGTCACCAGTTTCCTATGCCTTTGCGGCTACGGAGCAAGACACCACCAGCAAAGTTTTAAGCTGCACCACTCGGGCTCACAGATCCCCTAACTACTCGAGGAAAGGTTAACAAACGAACAAAATGCTTAAACTTGAAATAAAAATGAGTTCTTAACCCACGAGTTTGCCATAAATACTTGGTCCACAAGTTTGTTACAAGCATGATTAAAAGCCTCGGCGAGGCAACTTGGTTTTTTCTTTACAGGCCCAGGTCGTGGAGGGTGTGACCCATCATAGCCTTGGCGAAGTCAACGGCGCCTTCCTCAATACCGTCGTACTGCTCGTTGGTATAGCCCGGACACCACCCCTGGCCCAGCAGCTCCCTGTCCAGGTCTAGGTAATGCGACAGGAAGATGGCTACCACCTTGTGGACGATGTCGCCGGCCGTATCCATCGACTGCTGACGAGCTGTCGCAGCGGCCAGTTCCAAGCGGTCCTTCATGGGGCCGGGAGGAACACCAAGGTCGTCCATCACCTTGATGATGGCCGCCCCCATCCTGTTGTGGATTGTCTCCAGCTGTCTGACTTCGGTCTTGGCCTCCGAGTGCGATTTCCGCTCTTGCTCGAGTTCAGTCACGACCTTTGAAGAAAAAGAAAAAAGATCAACATCAGCAAAGGATATCTTGATCCAAGGAGGGCGAAAGGTGAAGGGGACATGACTCTTACTATTGAGCTTCTCATTAGCCTCCTTGATCAGCTTCACCAGCTTCTGGTTCTCGATGAGGCGGGTGGTTGTGGCACTCTCGTGATCCGCGACCTGCTTCTCCAAGTCGGTGTGGGCCACGCGGACAGCTGTCCACCCCAAGAGGAAGAGGATATCACAAGTCAGAAAACCACACGGAAATAGAAAGCAGAGATGGCAGGTCGTAAGGTACTCACTGATGATCTCGTTCTCACGCTTTTTGGCAATTTCCTCGAGACGGCCCTTCTCGGTGGTGATGCTGCCGACCTGGGCCTCAAGCGTTGTCACCCTCTCGTGAGCCGCCTGGAGGTCGGACTCGGCCCGGCCTGCCCTGGTCTCGAGCTCCGTCTTCTACCGGCGGGCCGTGCGGGCAGCGGCCTCGACATTGAAGCGTAGCTCCGCCGCCACCTGCTCCGCCGCGGCCAGTTTTTCCTCCAGGGCGGTCTTCTCCGCCTGCGCTACGGTCGCGCGGTCTTCGGCGGCCTTCGTCCTCGCCTCAAAGGACGCGCGCTCGGTCGACCAGCCGACCTCGCTGTCCGCCGCTGCGAGACGGACCGCGGCCAGCTGCGTCTCCAGCTGGATCTTCTCCGCGCGGAGTGCCTCAAAGGCTCGTGCCTTGTCCTCGGAGCGCCCAATGAGCTCCTAAACCGCATATGAGTCGCACGACTAAGAAGAAAAGAAAAACAAGCATGAGAAACGAAGAGGAAGAAAAAGGACTCACCCTCAAGGCGGGGATAAGATCTCTGATCGCCCGCTCTGACTGGCGCAGCGCCAGCTCGCTCAGGCGTAGGCCGCGCTCTAGGCGGCGACGGGCCGCCAGCTCCGCGTCGCTGTCCGAGCCTACTAAGGCCTGGACCGGCGAAACAGACACCAGTCAGAGCGGTGGGACTTCCATCTCCTCCTCCCTCTGCCGTCGAGGTGGTCAGCCTCTGCTCCCTCGAGCTCTCCCCGACCTCCACGATCGGGGGTGGCATCTGCTCATCTACCGCCGCGACGGGAGAGACAACCGGAGAAGGTGACGCCGGGATGACGATCACCTCCACAGGAGCGGTGTCCGATGCGGTGACTGACGAAATGGGGACAACCCCCTCGGTCACCACGATCGCCGTCGCAGCAGAAGCATCCTCGGAGTCGAGGATCGCCGCCTCCAACACCTCAACAGTCAAAAGTGTTCCCCATTCCCCTCACCGACTCGGGGGCTCGGGACTCCATCTCCGCATCCGCCGCGGCGCTCCCCGCTCCCCGAACAGCTCGGGGGCTGGGGTCTTGGAGCCCGCGACGGCGGCTGCCGCCCCCTCCAGCGACTCGGGGGCTGGCCGCTCGACGTCGACATCATTGCCCGCCCCCGTCGACGGCTCGGGGGCTGGCTGCGTGTCATCGCTCGCCCCCGTCGACGACTCAGGGGTCGGCTGCTCATCATCGCCCGCCCGTGCGGGGGACCAGGGTTCTCCTGGTCCTGCTCCTGGGCCCCGGACAGGCACCTCACCAACTGTGGGCCAAGAGCGCTTCTTCAGTGGGGGCCTCGCCCCCCAAACCCATCGTCCCCATCGACAGGTCGCTGCGAGCCGGGCTCGCAGTTCCCTGAGGGGGACTGTCATCACTAGGGTACTGGACCCACCTGTTTCTTCAATCGCCGCCCCCGACTGAAGGAAGGACAGCGGATCGCTCGACGACGGCATGTCTCCGACCACCTGGGCCGGGCGGTGCAATGCCTTGACAGGCGCCGGCCTCATGGTGTGGCGGTCGGGCACCCTGCAATGAGAAGAGTGTCACGACGACAAGCAAAAAGGCGTGCTCGCTATGAACACAAAGCAAGAACCAAAAGGTTGCAACTCAGAGCTCACCTCTTTGCGATGTTGCGGGGCCGCTTGGACCCAATCGTTGGATTGAGCGGGGACGCCGCTCTCTTGCTCCCCGCCGGTGGAGCAGATGTTGGAGAAGGGGTCGACCCGCTCCTGGCAATGACGACCGACGCGAGACGCCGTTGGGTCGGGGCCAGTCCCCCACTCTGGGCTGCAGGTGGAGGGGAGGCCGCCGACATGTTTCGTGGCGCCCGTGACGGACGCGCTGAGGGCGAATGAGACCTCCGGCGCGAGGAGTGGCGACATGAGGTGTCACGCCTCAACTCGTGGCGGCTGGGGTCGCCGCGCCGCGGAGAGCTCCTACCCCTCTCACGGTGGTCCCGCCGAGGAGCACGGCTGCTCGTTCCGGGCTGATCAGCTCGGGAAGAGGAGGGGGGCGCCTGCCGGCTCGAATTGGCGCCAGCCGCAGCCGAGGCGGGCGCCGATCCGCCGCGCGGCCGCGAGGACGGCGCCGTCTCGTCGCTGGTCCACTTGAACTCGGACTCGGCCTCATTCATGTCCGGCGGCGCCGACGAGGGATCCTCATCATTGGAGATGTCCTTCTCCCCGTTGCGCCGGCACGAGGCGCGGCCGTCGTTCCTCGACCGCTTCTCGATCTCCTTCTATTGATGGGCCCTCTTGCGCTCCCCTCGCCGCTGCTGCCGCGCAGCAATCTCCCGGGTGAGCGTCCGGTCCTCTGCCAGCGGAGGACAAGAGGCAAGGATGCGCACGTCCTTCATCTGCGCAAACACAAGTCAATCACCACCCACAATCACAAAAGACAAATAAAAAAGAAGTCGGGAGAAGGCATACCAGGCCCGCAGTGATCGGGAGGGGAGCATCGGCAGCATATCCAGCGGCGGCTAGAACATGTAAGAGACCCCAGTGGCCTGGGTCACCCGGCGCTCAACCTCGTCCAACGAAGGCAGGGGATGAGCGGTCACGGTCCCCTCAAAAGGAGCCTGGTCGTCCGTCATCTCCCAGAGGCGCAGTGCGCGACGGCGGAGCGGGACAATCCCCCGGGTGTGGTAGCCACCGATCAAGGTGATGAAGTTCACCCCGTTGTCGCAGAGTATCTTGAGGGCGGCGAGGGCACTGTTGAGGAAGCGGGGGCGATCCTTCTTCTCCGGTCCGTAGCTCCACTTCGCCGGCGCCCGATCGTACCAGCGGTTGGTGAACTCCGGCAGCGGGTTTTCGGGGTCGTTCTTGAGGTAGAACCACCCTCGGTGCCACCCGCTGTTGGAGGAGGTCAGGTAGGTAGGGATGTACTCGTCCATCCTTCCCTGTTTCCCCCGGAGGCCGGCGCACCCTATGACCGCCGCGGTGCCGTCATCCTTGACGCAGACGAACTTGTAAAAGTACCAGAACAGGTCCCAATGGGCTCCCTATTCCAGGTACCCTTCACACAGGGCCTCGAACGCCGCCATCTGCTGGACACCGTTCGGGTTGAGGTTGTGAAGCTCCAGGCCGTACTCTTCAAGGACAGCTCGGATGAACCGTCCTGCCGGGACGGAGAAGCCTCGCTCGTGGAACAGCACGAACGAGACTACATACCCCGCTGGGGGCTGGTGGCTGCTCTCCGGCCCAGGCACCTTCCACTCTTCCGCTTCGGTCAGCGGTGACAGCATGCTGTTGGCGGCGAGGCGGTCGAGCTCGGACCAAGTCACCGTCGAAGACGACCAGTTCGACATCACGTCGACCATGGTGGCGGCGGTGGGCGGTTCCGGCTTGCGAGAGAAAGCGAGGCGAGCTCTGCAGCTTACGCGCAGCAAGTATGGGAGCAAAGGCAAGAAGCAGCGGCGGCGGAGAGCACAAGGGAGCGGAAGGGGAATTTTGGCCGGCGGCCGCGGTATATGAAGGGGGGAGATGACTACTTTCCCCCTCACAGTTAATGCCCAGGCCGCCTCGGGCCACGTCCTCCATCCGCCGAAGCGTCGACCCTCAAAAGGCGCACCCCACTACTGCCAGCCGCCCACGACCGTGCCGCCACGTCACGCGAAGTGGGGCCCAAAAATCTTGCGACTAGCGCGAGATCTCCGCCAGTCACCCCACGACGCGCACCACACGACAAGCCACAAATCTCCAACTTGTCCAAGAGTCCAGCATTTAACCCCACGCACAAGTCTTCGGCTTGTCTGTGGGCTCGGGGGCTACTACCCGCGGGTCCGCTTGCGCGTCCCCGCCGGAGAAAACACAACAAGTCTCCTCGTCTCCATGACAGTTGATCCTGGGAGCGAGTCTCCAACTCCCTCACCAGGCTCGGGGGCTACTGACGAGGCCATGGACTAGGGCCCACCAAGACCCCTGAAAAATGCAGTACTGACCCACGTACGGCATGCTCCGGCAGCTAGTACAACAAGTATTATGCTGCCCGAGCACATGAGGGCCCGTACGACCTGTTTCCACCATGGGCCAGGAGGCAGGCGGCCCACGGCCGCCCGCGCCCTCTTCCCCGAGTACGTGGTGGCCCGTACGACAAGTTGTCACCTCCGCTCCTGACTACTCGCTCGCACGAGTAGTTTCCGCCTACCGCCTCCGACTACTCGTTCGCACGAGTAGTTTCCGTCAACAACCCGCGTAGGCTTCGCGGGGAAGGTGTGGGGCGTGAGGGCCCCGCCGAATCGAGATCCCGGGATCTCCGCGCACGCCTCCCCGTGCACCGCCACGTGTCCGCTCCGCCGCAGCGGTCCGCCCGGGCCAGGCCGATTCGGTGTCAGGGGACGGATTCGTCAAACCCTGCCACGAACGGCACAGTGGTCATCGTACCGCAAACGGCGTAATGGATGCTGGGCAACGTACGGTACAGTACACACTACACCCTAAGCATCGGAAGACGCGGCATAGATCACCTACTCGCACGAGTAGTTTTCCGTCTCCGACCAGTTCAAGACTTGGCCGTCAAGGCCGCAGGTACACGGGCCCCGTTGGTGTCCCGTGATACCCAGGCACGCCACTCTCCACGTGCCAAACTCCCCGCGTTGGTCCGCCCTGACCGGGTCGATCCTGTGTCAGAGGTCAGATCCTCCTGCCGCTCCCCAAGCAGGGTCGGTACATATCGTACTACGGATGGCACGGGAAACATTGTGCCACGGACGGCACAGTGCAAGCCGTCGCCTATCCCTCGATCGCCGCGGTGCAGGCTACTCCGTTTCCACGGTACCCAGAAAAGACAAGCCCCTGATCCCCTGACGGGATCAGGATACGTACCCTGCCTTCTGTACCCGACTAATTACTCGAGAAGGGTGCGGGGGGCCCTGGGGTGGCTACTTGGGACGCACGACTCAGGAGAAATCTACACCGTGACCTGGAGCGCCGAAACAGTTCTTTGCTGCTGCTGCCTGACAGCCCGACACAGAGAAGGACGCCTCGCACTGTAGACCAGCTCACACACTCGATGTAACCGCCCTGAGCCTCTCCCTTGCGACTATAAAAGGGAAGGACTGAGGCACTCACAAGGGACGTTCGTTTCCACCCCCACACGCACTTAGCATCGATATCTCATCTCACACAACCCCACACTCACGTACGCAGACTTCTGCTACTTGAACCACTCGCACACCAGGGACTTGGGCTCTGCACCCTCTCCCGCCTTGTTTGTATCCCCTACTACAAACTCCCGAGCATAAAGAACACCCCTCTCAGACTGGACGTAGGGTATTACTCTCAGAAGGCCCGAACTAGTATAATCCCGAGTGTCTCTTGTGCTACCGTGCGGATCAGAACACGCGTTCTTATAAATTTACTTGCCGGTGGTAACAAACCCCGACAGTACTACTGAAAACTCAGTCTTGATCATGATGATGAATTGATAATCGCATATGGTTTCTCATAGTCGAGCTGCTTAGTGCCTTGCACATCCTTGTTCTTCACTATTCTTCGAGGACTTGTGAAGAGAAGATCTCTCTGAGGGCCCCTAGTTCGTGCTCTACGACTTCCAATTAGACTACGCCATATTGTGTGGGTTAGTCCCGGATTGTGGTTTTGTGATAGTTGGTGCTTGAGTCGAAATCTTAAAGGTTTCGGTGCCTCCTACCCTGTCGCTGGGTCGCATTCACCCTAGATCATGGTTCTGTGATCGTTCGAATATCGAGTGAGAGTTCTCTTCGGTGCCTCTATCTCCATCAGTGTTGCATCTAATCTTTGTCGGATATTTACCTGTTGTTCTCAGTAAGTTATCTTATTATAAAACCTATATTAACATGAAAATAAGGTTATCCCAAGAACCATTCTTTATAACGGTCACCGAGTCACCATATCAGCACCCAATCGACATGTAGATTGTGCAATCGTTCCTTTTGAGAGTTCACGACATCCGTGTGCACATAATCACGATCTCCACACTACTACTATACTAGTTGGATCGGATCATATCCACACAAATCATATATAATTCATTCCGTCAGCGACCTCAAATCCATGGCGTGAGCAAGTCACCTGTCCAATTAATTCAGCTGATTTGCAAACTCCTAATCAACATGCATGTAAATGTTAGGCTCCTTTGGTAGGGCTATGTCTGACTGTCTGTAGCTCCTCTTGCGGTCCAAGTGAAACCATATCAAACACTTTGCTCAAAAACGATTCCACCCTTAGGCCCTGTTTAGTTCCCCAAAAGTTTTCAAAATTTTCGCATTGCACACCGTGCTACTTCTCACAGAATACGTTTCCTAATGTAAAAATTTCACCACTTTCACCAAAAAATTCACCAACTAGAGATACTCCCTCCGTTCCTAAATATAAGCATTTGTTGACTTTTACTGAACACGTTTGTTTTTGAAAAAAATTATGACATGTTTTATCATCGTATATATTTTAAGTATATCATAATTATTTTTACATTTTCACAAATTTTTTGAATAAGACGAATGGTCAAACGTGCATCATGAAAACCGAAGAATGCTTATATTTAGGAACAGAGGGAGTACAAAAGAAGTCTCTCGTCTGACTTCTTTCCTTCTCGGAGGAGCCGGAGGTCTACCGAAGAAACCTAGAACTGCAGCTGAAAATTCTGATACTGTAACTACAACATGTGAAATCGATGCTCGTAAATGCCTCAAACTCATCCACGATGCGTAATGCAGGTGATGAGCATCTAATTAGCGCTAAATGGGATATGCTGTTGGAAAGTCAATGGATCTTATAAAAAAGTCAACGTGAAAAAAGAAATATAAAAATATCAAACTGTCTGCAGCCTCCAAACGCAAGCGCTCATTTGAAAACAGAAGAATGAAACAATTCAAAAACGGAAAGAAAAACACAAACAGGGCAAGGACCAAGAGCAAGCTGACAATAAACAACCGAAAAACTCTATAAATCAGCCTACAGCTGCTGGTTAACACTTAACATTGTGGAACACCCAAACCAAGCAAGTAGCAAGCACGTACGTCTGCACCATCGCCGGCCCAGCATGGCGCAGCAGCGCCTCCTGCTCGCCGCTGCAGTGCTCGTTTTCGTCGCCGCCGGCAGTTGCCATGGCTTTCAGATCGAAGAGGCGACCATTGACGCCATCCAGGAGGGATTCAAGAACGGCAGCCTGACATCCTCGGCGCTCGTCCGGTTCTACCTGGACCGGATCAGTCGTCTGAACCCACTTCTCCACGCCGTCATTGAGGTCAACCCCGACGCCCTCCGGCAAGCAGCGCACGCCGATGCCGAGCGGCGTTGTCGCCCCTGTCACCGTTGCGGCCGCGGGCTGCACGGCATCCCCGTCCTGCTCAAGGACAACATCGCGACCCGCGACCGTCTCAACACGACGGCAGGGTCCCTGGCGCTGCTCGGGTCCGCCGTCAGGCGGGACGCCGGCGTGGTGCGCCGGCTGCGTCGAGCAGGCGCCATTGTTCTTGGCAAGGCAAACATGGAGGAGTGGGCTAACTTCCGCAACTTGGAAGGAACCCACGGATGGAGCGCGCACGGCGGTCAGGGTCGGGTAATTAGCTACTCTCTCGCGGCTCATGGCTGCCGCATTGTTTTACGAAAATTACTTTGTGAGCATAGAGGTAGGTGCCCACCCGCACTCTCAGCCATCGGATCGGCATCGGATGGATGAGATTGAGCCACGTCATCTCAGTCTAGAAGTGACGTGGCTCGATCTCATCTATCTAATACCGATCCGATGGCTGAGAGTGCACCACGTCATAGGGTGGGCATCTGCCCATATGTTCATAAAATCCACTCTCTTTTACGAAAATTATGTGGAATCTGCCACAAATTCCTATATATCTTCCAAATAGATGGCTGCAATTTTTCACTATAGTAAAATTTTCTACAGAATCCTTACGTATTATCCGCGGATCCTTGTGGGTCGAGCACAGGTTCAGCTATAGCAGCGGCGGCGAACATGGCAGCGGTGACGCTGGGGACAGAAACCGACGGCTCGATACTCTGCCCGGCATCGCTAAATTCTGTGGTTGGGATTAAACCGACGCTCGGATTGACCAGCCGGGCTGGTGTTATCCCTATTTCTCCTAGACAACACGGTTGGGTGAGTAAATAGACTAACTAAATATTACGAACTTCCGTCCCAAATTACTACTCTACTCCCTCCTCCCATGAGGACATTTACTAGATAGTTGAGAAGTTATATGCACACTCTTGTGACACAAGTTTTGTAAGCTAGAAGAGCAGTTACGAATCGATCACTTATCTTAACTATGGATGCCCGAGTCCGACTCATTGAATAAAAGAATTTTAATCGGTTCGACAATTACTGCAAGCGTGCATTCATAATTATTCTACTCGGCCATCCGATTAAGAAGAGTTATTAGGAGTATTTTAGACTTTCACATTGCTACTATCTTGTCTAATTTGTCTAAATGTACAATCTTTAAACGATGGACTGAGTATTTGTTTTGATTTTCTAAGCACAATATGCACCTAGATGAAGGAGGGAGTAAACTTGTGTATTGTGTGCACAAGATCCAATGCATTATTATTGTTACTTTTCTATACTATAAAAAACGGCTCAATAAACAACTGTAGAGTCAATGGGTGATTTGACTAGGAACCTCACGGTGAGTAACATGGCTGCATTTCTATGGTTTTGAGTTTTGGTGATGCCAGATGCGTGTTTTTTTTTTGAGACGCGGTTCCATAATAATGTGTGTTTTTGTGACATAAAGTGAATAGGAGAATTGTTGTGTAAAATTAGTTCTCTTTTTGCGAGTTATAGTTCTTTTTACGGCATGTTAAAATTTCTAGTATGAGTTCCTCAAGAAAGTGTTGTTGCTTCTAATGATCAAAATGATAGATCGAATACCAGTCTAAAGCCAATAACTGATTCCGGCTAATAAGTTTAAACAATTCACGGTTTGTCATAGTATTTTGCCAATAAATTTCACAACATTATTTGGTTACACTTATCGCAGACCAATATGCCGCACAATGTCTGATGCAGTCAGAATGCTAGATGCTATTGTTGGTTATGATGCCCGTGACGCGATCGCTACAAAGAAGGCATCCAGGTACATACCACGAGGTGGCTACATGCAGTTCTTGAAGACAGATGGGTTAAGAGGCAAGATAATTGGCATACCCAACGGATTTTTCAATTATTCAAACGGGACGGTTCAGCATACGGTTTTCCGTCAGTATCTGGACACAATGAGGTACTCTGTTTCATAATTAAAAAGATTTTTGCTGCTTGAACATTGCAACATGGAAAGTAACAAGTACATAAAGAAAATACACACAAATAAACGGCATATCGGGCTTTGTCATAATCTGTAAAACCCAACTTTAGCTGGTACATTCTGCTATGAAATGTTAATAAAATGTACTCCGTATCGAAATACTTGTCGCCGTTGACTTTTTCTTACAACTTTGACCATTCGTCTTATTCAAAAAATTATCACAAATGTGTAAAAGGATAAGTCAAACTTAAAATACCTATAATAATAAAGCATGTAGCAATTAAAGTAAAATTGCATATTTTTTTGAATGAGACGAATGACCAAAGTTGCGAAAAAAGTCAGTGGCGACAAATATTTCGATACGGAAGGAGTAGGAAAAGTGCTACATTAGAAAACTACATTTTGAGGCAAATCTATTATTATTATTTTCTAAATCCAAATTCAACACATGAAAAGTAGTATGAAACCAGAAATTTAAAATGGTTTAAGCAACCCTAAACGGTACTTATTCCTTTTAGGGAGTATTATAGGATCCTAACATTCAAAATTTGTCAACTACAATGGATCCTAGGTACATTAGGAAACTACATCTTAATTTATGGTCAAAAGAAACTTCCCCAACCAACCATTTAGTGGTTGTATTATCTCTTGATTTCAACCAGTGAGTTATATTAACCTGATTTTAATTATGAGGGCACATGCTTCTTCTCCTATCCTACTTAAGCTGTTCTGAAAGTAGTTAGGATCCTTTATATTTCTATAATGGAGGGAAATAAATTAGGAGGTACTAAGTGTTTACATTTTAATTATGTTTCATATATGCACTGTTTCATACAGATAACGCTGAACCATTGTTTCATACAGATAACACTGATCCATGAAGCAAATACAAAACCCCAAGTATCAATTATTGATTACTGCATAATTTTTAGCACTCGCTGGAGATACGAGTTTACTCTGTTTTTTACAGCTTATGAGTTATGTATAATCTATCCATTGCATACATAACTTTAAGATTTCATTTTGAAGGAAACATGGAGCAATCCTGATTGAGAACATAGACATAGCAAATCTCAGTTTAATACTGGATCCTCTAAACAATGGTGAACAAATTGCATTGCCGGCGGAGTTCAAGTTAAGCCTGGATGCTTATTTGTCGGACTTGGCATACTCCCCAGTTCATTCACTTGCAGATGTAATAGCATTCAACAACGCCCATCCAGTTGAGGTATGGTCTGTTGAGACTTCCACTTCCTATTTAATTTCCTGCAGTATCCCAACTTGAAATCACTCATTTTGCTCAGAGAGTTTGTATTACCTCTGGGCATGTTTTTGACTTTTTGGGCATCTCTGAAAAATTATTATGTTTAAAGAACTAAACTTTCATCAAAAAAGGTATATGAATTTCGGAAAAAATTACAATCCCTCATATGCCATCGACGCGTCCAGAACATGTGGGACCCCAAAGTCAGGATAGTGGCATAATAGGGATGAAGGGTTTAAACAGTAGCATGTGAGAAATTATTCCAAGAACTAAGGATTAATTAAAGTAGACCAGGATTCATTTTTATTGAAGGAGAAATTCATTGTTCAAGTATTATTCAATGCAGACAACTTTTAAGTGTTTCAAAGGCATTCCAAGAAAAAGAATCATAAAACTACAATATTTTTTCTAACATATAGGTGGCATACTATTTATTGTTTAGCGTTTAGGGTAACATTGGTAATCCATATCTTAATAAAAGTAGTTGTGCAATATTTTTCTAACATATAGTAGTCTTGTGAATTTATTCTGATTGCAATTATCGCAGGAGAGGCTGAAAGAATTTGGGCAGCTTATCTTCCTTGTGGCTGAGAACACTACTGGCATTGGAGCCCCAGAAAGAGCTGCAATCCAGAAATTAAATAAACTGTCAGCTTATGGATTGGAGAAGTTGATGAAGAAGCTGAAATTGGATGCAATTGTGACACCCAGTAACAGTGCTTCTAGTGTTCTTGCCATCGGTGGCATGCCAGGAATCACTGTACCTGCTGGATATGGTAAACTGGGAGTCCCATTTGGTATTTGCTTTGGAGGGCTGAAGGGATATGAGCCGAGGCTTATTGAGATGGCTTATGCGTTTGAGCAAGCTACACGAGTGCGAAAGATTCCCACATTCTCACCATAGTAGATGATGGAAACATGTATGCTTATTCTTTGCTCGTAATCTATTACTTTTATCCCTTTCATGACCTCTACTCCAACAATTTAAATAATACTTGTATTGAGGTGAAGCATCCAACAAAACACTTCACATATTTGCTTATTGATAGACATCTATGTTGATCATTCTTATAACAAATATCCATCTGTCACATTACTCAAGGAATAAAGGAAAACTACCATTTCTTACTTGCTTATTTATTATCAATAATCTAGTGTCACACCCGATTTCTGAAGAAACTCATATGTGTGACAGGATCAGAATTTCACACATGATAGACATATAAGTGAAATACCACAAGACAATGCTCAAAACGTACAAGAGAGGTTTATTAACTTTATTGCACTCATAAGGGTAGACTCGAAGGTCTTTACACGAACATTGATAGCTAGACAATGCAACAACATCTTCAACTCCTCAGGCATCCGACTAGGACGCATGCCTCAGAACTCATCGAATTCGTCAAAGAACTCTGCCCCAGCATCCTCTTGTGAACAGCATATAAGTAAGGGTGTGTGCACTTATGGTTGATACTCAGCCAGTGGGGGAAGATGTAAAGCTATCAAGGATAGGCTAAGGCTTTCAACGGTTAGCATTTTTAAGTTGGTCAAATTTTATTAGCAAGTACCTATTTACTATGTGTAAGTTTACACCAATTCAAAATTAAGCATTTAGAAAACATTATCTCAAAACCATATAAAACTACAATTTAATTTTGTCTTCAAGTTCAATTATCATGTAAGGGTCCAAGCCACTCTTAACTGTGAGCACGACTGATCGATTAATTTTCACTCTGCACAGGTTGTACACTTTCAGCACAGCTCATGTTCCCCATGTTGCTCGGGTTTGCAAGGCCCTTAAACACTGTCGAGGTGCGTGGCTAGAGGTCCACTTGGAAGCCTTTACAAAGGCATGCAAAAGACTTGATAGGTGTTGACGGTGAATTTTGGTGCTCCAAACATGTTCATTACACTTTGGTTTGAACTTCATCATGGTACTAACCCGTCACTAGGCACACTAATGATATAACAAGTTCAACTTTGTATGTGCATTTGGAAGTATGATGTTTTTGTAGGAAAACATGAACTAAAGGAACGGAGTCACATCGAGTTCAAAGGGGTAAATGAGGAGTCCCATTCGTGTTCAAGTGCAAGGCAAACTCACTCCCAAAGGTGGCAAGGACCAAGGTGCTACGACAAAACATCTCCGAGGACCAAGACATAAAGATCGGATTAAATACGAGAAGACCATCTATATTTATCGCAGGGTTGATGACGCCAAAAAGACACAAATATTGGGGTCAAAGTCCAAAATGTCAAGACGGGCCACTCGGAGTAAGGGCCGGGAAGGGCCCAGGCCGGCCGGCCCAGGCCGGCCAGCCTAGCCTGTTCCAGCATCGGTTCGGCCCCCGGTTTCTTGTGCGCGAAGATCCTTCAACCCTAAGTATTGGCCGGCGCCGCCATTCGTCAAAAATAGAGATAAATACCCCTGAGAGGATTCATTCATGAAGAGAGGTTGGATCGGAAGACATTCGAGGAGAGCACTCGGGAGAAATATTCATCTAGTCCAAGGAGGCGGCCACAAGCGAAGGAGGACGTCGAGGTTGTAACATCCCGGAGTTTTTCGGAATGTTATTTTATTCAAAAATGTGTTTTTCAAAATTTTTGCTTGAAATTGAGTGCATGCTTAAAATATTAAGGATGTCTTCTTTGAATCTTCCCTAAATTCCTAGATTTATTTTGAGCTAAATAATAATTTTTTTAGGAATTATAAATGCTAGTGTGACAAATTTGGATTTTAATGCTTTTATTTGGATCTTATTTGTGTGTGGTTCAAATTTGAATTCTAAATTCAAATTTGAATTGAAATAGTTTTAAGGAATAGGAGTAAGGAAATAGGAAAAACTCTGTCACCCCGCTGGGCCTTTTCTTCACCGATGAAGTCCACCGGACCCCCTCCAAAACCTTTCTCTGGTCCACCGGCCTGCCTACATCCGCCGGCCCGTTTAGTCCCCTCAACCCAGTTGGCTAAGTCCATCCTTTCCCCTTAAGCTCACGCGCTGAGGCCCTCTCTGCTCCCTGATCTTCATCATCGGCCCACCTGAGCTGCTGGCCTGCTAGCCGGCCCGTTCCCCACCTACCCCCTTTCCACCGCTGCCACCGCCAAGCGGGCCCCGCACGTCAGCCTCCTGCTCACCTTTCTTCTCCACGTTGACGCACGTCGTGGGGACGGCGAACTCCCGAGCTCGGAGGGGGACCAGCCCTGGTCGCAGCCCCGGATGGCCGCCACGCACCGCGCGACACATCCCAGCCGCAAGCTCACGCCGCCACCAACCCTAGCCACGGCTATAAGAACCCATCCGCCCCCGCATTCTCCCTGTTCCGCCGCCGCTATTGGGGTTTTCCCCTGCCCTCCAGAGAAGAAGGAAGGGGGGGAGAGGAGCACCCGAAGGAGCTGCCGCCGTTCGCCACGAAGACGAAGTCGCCCGTGCCGAGGACGTCTTGAAGCCGGAGCCGCCCGAGCCAAGGACCGCAACACCGGGTTTCCTCTGCTTCGCGCACCCGTTCTTCTTCCCGCTCCGCCACCACCGCCCTGCTCCGCCGCGATCTCCCCCGACGCACTTCGCTTCGACCCGAGGGTCACCACGGTGAGGCCACCCTCTCCCTCTTCTCTGCCGTGCACCCGGTCTTCGCGCCGAGGGATGGAGGAATCCGCGCCTTGCCCTGTTCTGGCCCGCTCTGCTTCGCGCCGCCGCGCATACCACCGTCGCCATGTGAGCCAGCCTTCGTGCTGTGCGTATCATTTGCAGGTGCCGCAGCCTTCTCCGACGCGCGCGCAAACCTTGCTAGACCGCTCCTTTTCTTCCTCGTGCTCCGCCAGCCTGTGTCACCGCCGCGAACGCCGCGCCGTCATGGCCGGGCCGCCGGCGCACGCGCGCGCACACGCACAGGGAGGCAAGGCCTCGCTTTTGGGGTCCGTTTCCACACCTAGCACGCTCGTGCACGCACCCGGAACGCACCCCACCCATGCTCACGAGCTGGCGCACCGGTGCACTGGCTGCACCGTCGCTCTGCCTTTCGCCTCCGCATGCACACGTCTGCTACCGCTGCCGTGCCCAGCCGAGTTGCGCCCTCGCGCTCGAACGCGCACGCATGCACCCGGCCTGCGTTCACCCACGCGCGCACACCGGCATCCTTCCCCCAAGGCCCTCGCTGTCTCGCCTGTTTATCCTTCCAAACTAAGCCGCCGCGTCGCCATGCGCCAGGAGCGCCGAGACGCCGCGCTGTCACAACCACGCGGCAGCCGTGGCCCAACCTTTGGGTCACGCGCCCACGCGTGCAAGCCAAGGCCCTGCCTTGGGCCAACCGAGCGCCCGCCAGCCCGTGCACGCATCCGGGCGCTCACGCGAGCAGGATCTCGCCGTTGGCGTCTGCACGTAAGCCAAACCCCACCGCTGCCGAGAGCTTTGCTCGCACCGATGCCGCCGTGCCGCCGTCTCGTCGCCGCGCCGCCACCCTACTCCTCGCCACCGCCCGTGTCTCTGGCCAAGGCCAGCCAAGGTCAAGCCTCTTGCTGCCCTAGACGCTTCCCCAGGTCATCCCGAGTCTTGCTGTTGCTCTTTCCCGCCGGCCGCCGGAGAAGCTCGTCGCCGGCCAAGCTTTGCCGCACCGCTTCTCTCCTTCGGGCATTTGCTCGGACGCCTGGTGGCCGCCTAAAACCCGGATGGGGACTTGTTGCACATGGGAGACCACACTGCAGGCAACCACGCCGGATCGTGGGATCCTTTGCACCCGGCCAATCACCTGCTGCGCCACAACACCGGCCACACCGCCGCCTGCAACACCGGATCCCTCCGGATCCTCTGCGCCGCGCCCAGTCAGCTGCCACTTGGGCAGTAGTTGGCTTAAAGCCAGCCACGTGGCCGCCACCTCAGCCATAGGAGCCGGCCTGCAGCTAGCCTAGAGCCACCTTGCAGCTAGGTAGAGCTAGCCTATAGCTATCTAAGAGATGAATGTATTGTATATGCGTAATTTAATTTCAGAAAAGGTTTTAAACTTTGAAAATTCATAACTAATTATTCAGAGCTCCGAAAAACATGAAACCACATTCATAATCTTTCTAAAATCATGACGCACCCGTTAGTTAGGTGTTTGCTCCCTTCTAGCTCTTATTGCTTCTTTATTTGGTGTTAATTGCAATTAGCCTTCGGTAATTATTTGTATTCGCGAATCTAGAAGCTACCGGAGCCGGAGAGCCGACCCAGGACTACGACGACGACTTCGGCTACGACGACTACCCTCACGCAGGTTCACGCCCAACCGACCTTTGAATGCCCATTAGGCATTGCTATTAGAACTGCTAGCGCTTTAATTATGCATGATGATGGATTATGATGAAACCTTGCACTGCCCCTTTTAAATATCTTGTCCTTGATTGACCTACTACTACTACTTTATTTACGCGTGATTATATGCTGAGCTTGCTGTGCATGTGTGGGGATTATGTGGTAGTTTCTTGGCGTGTGTGGGGAAAAACCGGTAGGAGAAGGTGTTTTTGGGATACTTGGCGGGGGTGAGCTCAAGACAACCCGATCCGGGATCGGGGGCCAGGGTTCGTCTTCTCGGGCGATTCCCAGTTTGGTACCTATGGCGGGTACACTGTTTTAGGAGCACAGGTGTTGGGGTTTTTGTGATGACTTGGAGGATAGGAGCTCGCCCCGGTCTGAAACCGAGTGGGTCGCTTTGTTTCACGGGACTTTTCGTACACACCACCTCGCCGAGAGTGGGGGTAGGGCCGGGTCGACCCTGGCAAGTGCGATTCCATACCTGCTAGTAGGATAGAGGGTATCAGTGAGATGGTGTAGGGTGAAGTCCCTTCCCTTTGTGGCACTCCCCGTGTGGCCACACGGGGGCATGTTCACAGTTCCGGGGTGGTCCTCTGCGGGGGACTGCATCGAGACCCGGATGCAGGGTGGAATCGTAACTCCTAGGTGTTCGTCCGGTAAAATGAGCTTGGTTGGCTGATCACCGCCGGGTGCCATTCCGGGTTGGGTACTGGTGTACACGCTCTGCAGAGTTTAGATCTATACGTATAGCCGTGTCCTCAGTTATGGACATGCCCGTTGTTTACTTCGACTCTTACGTTTTGGGATTTCTACCTCCCCCTTATAGGATGAGAGTGTATGGTGAGCCGTGGTTGTACTCGGGGAGAGTGATGGACTGATTAGGCGACTAGAGAGGGGGGGAGTGAATGGGAGCCGATAAAAATTCTTCTCGAATGGGATGACTGCCCAAACAAGATGAACTCGGTCGAACACCCAAAATCACACGCTCCGCACGCAACCTTCCATTTGCCAAAACCACGTAGCCACTGAAGTGCTACTGGTCCTAGGAACAAACACTACCAGCAGCCTCAACTCCTACACGCACACGGCAGCGGAAACGATTCGGGAGCCGGCTGTCTGGAGGGGGCGGTCAGACCGGGTATGGGGGGCGGTTAGACCGCCTCCACCTAGTAACCGGAAAATCCTCCGAAACACCTCTTCCGAGCACCAAAACGCACCACGGTTTCACCAACAGAAATCTCTGGTCAAGGCTAAGCTAGCTACCAGGAAATCTTGGCGAAAACCAAAACTTCACCCAGGGGCCTAGGGGCAGTTAGACCGGCTACCACGGGCGGTCTAACCTCCTGTACCCAGCAACGAACTCAAGGCAAGAACTCCTAGCAAACAACACTGAAACGACCCAAGATTTCACCAGAAGACTCCTCTGATCAAGGCGAACAAACTCACAGAGGAAAACCTGGGAAAATCCAAACCTTCACCTGGAAGACCCAGGGCGGTTAGACCGCCCCCCTATGGCGGTTAGACCGCCCTACCCAGAAAATCTGGCCGCGGGTCAACCCTCAACTTCCCATCGCCCGATCTCCCGATTCACCCCACGGATTGCGGCGAAACTTTGGGGATAGCTGGGTTACCTCCTGGGCAACCTCTCCCTCAAAGGAATCGAACTGAAACGCTCACAATCAAAGGGAATCGCAGATTTAGGCCCTCTAGGTCAAGAACTCGAGCAACTCGAAAAACCACCAAATCGAGGTCGATTCAAGGGGGTTCTTGGGGCAAAGTCACCAGCCAAAGAGGCACAAGGCCCTCATACGTGACACCCAACAAGAATCCCGCAATAAATCACCCTCAAAACTCCGCCAAGAAAATCACACGAAAGAGCTCCGAAAATCACCAAAAAGGAGAACGGGAAAGGCAACACAAGACCTTGAGGAACCACGCCGAAGCATCTATACATACCATGAAGGTTCATACAAGGTCTAGCTTGCCACCCATACATCCATCCCTCTCTCTAGATCTCACATGAAGCTCTCAAGCTAGTCCTAGGAAACTAGAGGAAAATAAGAACGAAAATGAGAAAACAAATGAGCTAGGGTTCCAAGAGTTGGCTGCCATCCATCCCCTCAAGTGTTTATATGGAGGCACCCAAAAGACTAAACTACCCTTACTAGATAACTAGGGATACATGCCCCTCAAGGGCGAATTTGGAAGTCTTCGGATTTTCTCCATCGGACAGATGCCCAGCGACCGCAACCTTGCTTAGCCTCGACGCAAGCCTTGCGATCCCGACGCGTGTCCTCCGCTTCGAAGCTTCTTGGCGGCAGCGACCCGGGCGGTCAGACCGCCCCCCTTGGGCGGTTAGATCGGCCCAGGCGGTCTGACCGCCCGTCTTGGGCGGTTAAACCGGCCTGGGTGGCCGCACCTCCTCGTCGAGTCTTCGGCCTCGGTTTTGTGGCTCAACCGAGTAACCCAATGATTTTCTGGTGAACCACTGCAAACCCCGCGAACTCGGTGTAGCCTCCGCCAATCACCACTCATGACTCGGCTCCACCGTAGTCCCGGCTTGACCTTGGTTTTGAGGCTCAACCAAGAAACCGTCCATGACTTCATCCCGCTGTTCTTGGGACCATGCGGCCCGCACTTGACCCCGCTGGCCACCGGGTCCCTCGAACCAAGCCTACTTGTCTTCTCCACACCTGGAGGCCTCATCGGCAACGACCTTTCGCGCTTGTTCTTCACCTGCACCTGCACCAGTCAAGCCGCAACCTCCACCTGCAATACTTAGCCAAGAATCAGTCCACACCACGTTGTCAATCACTCATCACACCAGGAAGCGACCATCCACCGATCCACCGGGTCCCTCGAACCAAGCCTACTTGTCTTCTCCACACCTGGAGGCCTCACCGGCAACGACCTTTCGCGCTTGTTCTTCACCTGCACCTGCACCAGTCAAGCCGCAACCTGCACCTGCAATACTTAGCCAAGAATCAGTCCACACCACGTTGTCAATCACTCATCACACCAGGAAGCGACCATCCACCGATCCTCGAACCACACCTGGCTCTCAATCTCCCCCTTGATGAGTGCATTGACAACACACACATTTTGGTAATCAAGAGAAAAGGAAAAGAAACGACTAAAAGAAACTCCAACAAGCGATCGAAAGCCAAAGGAAAGGCAAAGAGCAAGATCACTTGAAGAAGAACAAGTCTCAGACCCCTTAGGCAAGGGCAACGGCTCGACACATCCGAGACAAAACCATGCTCAAGCAAAGAGCACAAACCACCAATCCAAAGCTCGAACAACACAAAGAGCTCCCCCTGCACACATGCAAGCTCCCCCTGAGTCAAAGCACACCCCCCCTGAACCAATGCAGCAATACAACATGGGAATGCAACAAAGAGCAAAAACCTGCTCAATCTGCCCAGGGTGGTTAGACCGCGTGCCCTGGGCGGTTAGACCGCCCCTCTGGGATCTGACCGCCTGGGGGGCGGTTAGATCGCCCCAAGAAACCGGCCCTGCACCAAACTTTTCAAAAACTGCCCGAACCACTTTGAACACCTTCCACATGCTCCCAGGTGCCCAAAACATGCACAAACTTCTCCCTCTTGTTGACAATGCATGAATCAAGGCAAAATGCGAAAAGTTTCAACATAGAGCTTCTCAAATATACAAAATTCATCACAAGATGCTACACATGTCCAAATGACCAAGTTAGATACTCTATAGCTTCGTAATGACATCAACTACATGATCACCAAGTTTCACAACCATTGGACGAAGCTAAGATAGAATTGAGTAATTTTGCGAAAATTTACCCTCTCATGAGCAAAGTCCTAAACATGGGCAAAACATGTCAAAATGGCAAAGCCACACAAACTTCATGCTAGGACAATCATGCTAAGCATAAGACCATCATAAACACCCACAAGCACCTCATGTCATGTCAAAGCCACCGAGCCATGTGCCTACTTCTAGATATGAGACTTCTCATTGGTAGGCATCATGCAACGGTTTAGCACCCAAAGCAAGTTAAAATTAGCACATATGACATGGGAGCACATTTTCCAAGCAATTTACATTTCATTTTCAGATTTATAATTGGTACATGAAATGTCTTTGCGACAAAAAGGAACTTATGCCCCTCCACAAGATCAAGCATGGTGGCTAAACATTCATGATGGCAAATGAGCCTTTGGCCCCATATGATCAAAATAAGCTATCCAACCACAAATTAAGCATGGCCAAGCCATAAAAACATGTCAAGATCATGTAAAGGCATTTACTCACAAGAGAGCATACATATGAAATTTTTCAAAAACATAGCCATCAACCATGGATATAAACCAAGATTATCAAGTGCTAAGCCAAACTAACCATAGCTTATCAAGCTAGCTCACAAAGACATATATATCATTCCATGGTGAATAATGTATATAGGAGAAGCCTTTCCTAAATAATGCATATGATACAAAATGCATGCAACCTAAGATACAAAGATGCCTATACATCATGTTACATATGCCATGCCAAATGCAAGAAATGCACAAAGGAAATCTATACATATGCTACAAAGGAGCTCCCACACGCCAACTCAAGAAATCAAACAAACACCAAGCTCCCCCCGCAAACGAGTGAAAGTTGCTTGATCTAGGGGTTTGGTGAAAATATCGGCTAGTTGGTCATGTGTGGGTACATGGATCAAAGCTATCTTCCCCTTCTCTACGTTGTCTCTCAGAAAATGATACCTCACTTCTATGTGCTTAGTTTTGGAATGGAGCACTGGGTTCTTTGCAACGCTTATGGCACAGGTGCTATCACATTGAAGTGGGACATGGGTATACTCCTCACCAAAGCCACTCATGGTGTATGTGATCCAAAGGAGCTGAGAGCAACAACTAGCAGTGGCCACATACTCTGCCTCGGTAGTGGATTGAGCAACACTCGACTGTTTGCGGGAAGACCAAGACACCAACGAAGAACCCAAGAACTGACAAGTCCCAGAAGTGGACTTCCTATCCAACCGACACCCAGCAAAATCCGCATCTGAAAATCCATGAAGAGCCAAAGAAGAAGACGCGGAGTACCAAAGGCCAAAGTCGGGAGTATGTCGCAAATACCTGAATATGCGCTTGACTGCTTGCCGATGCGAAGTCCTCGGAGACGCTTGAAAACGAGCGCACAGACATACCGAGAATTGGATGTCCGGCCTCGTCGCCGTCAAGTAGAGAAGTGACCCGATCATGCTCCGGTACTCCTTCTGGTCCACGTGTTCACCTTCCTCGTCCGCATCAAGAGCTGTAGTCGTACTCATTGGTGTCGCCATGGCCTTGGAGTCCTCCATCTTGAACTTTCGCACAATGTCCTTGGTGTACTTAGCTTGGTGCACAAATGTTCCTTCCTTTGATTGCTTGATTTGTAGCCCGAGGAAGAACTGCAACTCGCCCATCATGCTCATCTCAAATTCCCTGCTCATGTCTTCTGCAAACCTTGCAACAAGAGAGTTAGACGAGCCACCAAAGACAATATCATCCACGTATACCTGCACAATCAGTATATCTCTGCCCTGCCTGAGGAGAAACAAGGTCTGGTCGACCTTCCCCATCTCGAACCCTCTCTCAAACAGGAACCCCCTCAACCTACCATACCAAGCTCTAGGCGCCTGCTTCAACCCATGCAGCGCCTTCCTCAACTTGTACACCCGGTGGGGGTACTTCTCACTCTCAAACCCCGGTGGTTGCCTCACGTACACCTCTTCCTCCAACACACTGTTCAGGAAAGCACTCTTCACATCCATCTGGTATAACTTGAACCCTTTAGCCACGGAAAAGGCTAGAAGGATCCTGATCGCCTCCAAATGAGCTACAGGAGCAAAAGTCTCCTCGTAGTCGATCCCCTCTTTCTGACTGTACCCCTGAGCAACAAGTCTTGACTTGTTCCTCACCACTTCTCGTTTCTCTCCCTCTTTATTTTTCCACACCCATTTTGTCCCAATCGGCTTACACCCTGGAGGAGGGTCAACCAACACCCAAACTTGGTTCCTCTCAAAATTCTCCAACTCCTCATGCATCGAGTTAACCCAATTATGATCAGATAACGCGTGTCCAATGTCTTTGGGCTCAAAGGTGGCAACAAAAGCAGCATGAGCGAAATGAGAATTGTTCCGAACCCTCGACCGTGTAGTACGTTCATTCATGTCGCCGATGATTCTCGAAGCTGGGTGATCCATTTGCACTTGCCGGGGAGGTTCTCGCCTTGATGCTACCTCCCCCTCAACAGCAGCTTCGCCTTGATCTGGGTTTGTCGTTGTAGGTGTGGGAGAGGGCCCGTTCACGATCGTCGTCGAAGTAGTGGGTACATGTTCAGCTGTGGGCACCACACCGCCATCTTCATCATCTCCATGTTCATGCTCCTCCTCCTGAAAGATCTCCTCGCCAAGTTCGTCGTCACCTGCACACTCAAAAACAAGCTGACTACGTGGCTGTGTCTCGTCGAAGGTTACCTCACAAGTCTCTACGATTTGGTTAGTTTCAAGATTGAGCACACGAAATGCTCTAGAATGAGATGCATAACCAAAGAAAATGCCATCGACAGATCTAGCCTCGAACTTGTCCAACTTCTTCCCTTTCTTCAGAATGAAGCATTTACAACCAAAGACATGAAAGTGACTCACCTTGGGTGTGCGACCGTGCATCAACTCGTAACAGGTTTTCTTCTTGTGAACCCTGAGGTAGATCCTGTTCGACACATAGCACGCGGTATTGACCGCCTCAGCCCAGAACCTTCTCGGAGTCCTATGCTCGTCGAGCATCGTCCGAGCCATCTCACACAAGGTCCTATTTTTCCTTTCCACCACGCCATTCTGGGGAGGTGTATACGGACTCGAAAACTGATGTTCAAGACCCAAGTCATGGCAAAAGGTTTCGAAGCGAGAGTTTTTGAATTCCGAGCCATTGTCACTGCGGATTGCTCGTATGGCATCTCCGTGCCTCTCGTTTCTTAATCTCAAGACAAGATCTCGAACAAAACCAAACGTCTCCCCTTTCTCCTCAAGAAAGAACACCCACGCATACCGAGAGTAGTCGTCCACCACAACAAGGACATACCACTTCCCACCCGCAGATCGCACACGAGCTGGGCCAACAAGGTCCATATGGAGCAGCTCGCATGGACGCTCAGTCATCACATCGGTGAGAGGTGGGTGAGAAGAGGCTACCATCTTGGCATGCCTACACGGCGCACAAACCAACTCTTTCTCAAACTTCAACCGTGGCAATCCTCGGACCAAATTGAGTTTACTCAAGCGAGACAAAAGGTCAAAGCTCAAGTGACCCAACTTCCTATGCCACTTCCACAACTCACTCGAAGAACCAGCCAAAAAGCAACGCTCCACACCAGAAGACTGAGAGAAATCAGCTCGGAACACTTGACCCTCGGGAACGACCATGCAAACAAGGTCCCCTCGAGAATCTAAAATCCGAGAACCACCAGGCCGAAACAACACCTCAAAGCCCTCATCCAACAACTGGGACACAGAAAGCAAATTGAACCCCAGCGATTGAACAAGAGCAACACGCCTGAGAGTGACCTTGTCACTTACTTTGATCTCACCTTCTGATAGCACACGCCCTCGCCCATTGTCCCCAAAGGTGATGTATGTCTTGGACACCACCGGGACGAGACTTGAGAACCACCCCTTGTCTCCGGTCATATGCCTCGTGCAACCGGAGTCAATCAACCAAACGTTCCTCAAGTCTCCCACCTGAAATTCAAAAGCGAGCACGTGAGTGAACAAACGACTCAGCACTGGGGTTAGTACCAAAAGAGTAAAACCAGTGCCGAGCCATTTGCTCCAAAGTGGGGTTAGCACAATCCAAATCATCACACCTATCAAAGCTACCACCACGAAAACCACCACAAGGGAACCATCCCTGTCTCGCTGGAGGAGAACGAAAACCACGAAAGGAAGACCGTGGACCGTTCCTCCTCTCCATCCCAAAGCTACGACTTCTCCTTTCCTCGTATTGAGCATGAGGTGGAGAACGTCTAGCAAACTGACCACCTGCAGACTTACCATGCCAACCACCAGAACCACGACCTCCAGAACTGAAACCACTCGAATCGCCACCTCGAAAACCAAACCGCCCAGAATTCTGGGGGGAGCCGGTTTGACCGCCTAGCCACGCCGGTCTAACCGCCCCCCTCTGGGCAGGGCCGGTCTGACCGCCCCTCCAGGCCGGTCTGACCGCCCTCTCCAGAAAGCCACCTCGGCTGCGGGAACTCACATCTCCCCATGCCGGAACACTTCTCACAACAGCCTTACCCTTGGGCAGTGGCATACGAGGCTTAGGTACACCATGGGAAGGGTTGTACCTATCCTTGTTAGCCCACTCCTTCGCCATTCTCTCCTCACGCTTCCTCTTGAAGCAAAACTCACCCTTGTGACCATCTCTTCCACAATAGTCACAATAAAACTTTATGGGCTTAGGCTTAGGCTTTCGATGGGGCTGCTCACTCGGTTTCTCACCCTTCTTCTCTCCTTCCTCACCTCCCTTTGGGCTCACAAACTTCACCGGTTTTTGGAAATCATTTGTTGGGTGAGGGAATATGGGTGGATCTGGAGTAGTGTCAAGTTTGTTTCTGAGATGGTTAGGCTTGGGCTCAAACTTGTTCTTGAATCTGTTTGGTGGTGGGATAGGAATCTCTCCAACTCTCTCAACTCCCTCACCACTGTTCTCTCCAAGCTTGTCAGCCCCAAGTGCCTGACCATCATAGCGTTTGAAAGCCGCTATCATGATACCAAGCTGAGGCTCCTGACCCGACAACCAGCTCATATATTTTCTCAGCTCATCATTCTCATCCTGCAAGCGATCAACATAATGTGGAAGCTCCAAATTCTTAACCGCATGCAATTCACAAGTAGAGCAAGAAGTGGGTATAGGCTCTTTCAACTTAGCCTCAAGTGAAACAGTGTAAGCATGCATCTCATCAATCTTTCCATGCAAAACAGGGCAAGAAGTGCAAGCACCTAGCAAAGCAGGTCTAGACTTAAGCTCAGCCACCTCAACCCTAAGCATATCTAGTTCATCACAAGTAGAAGCATGCTTATCCTTAAGAGCAGTAAGATCAGCTAGGTACACAGAGCAATCACAGCAATCAATCTCATCAGAAACCACAGGAGAAGCCTTAAGCGAATCAATCTCAAGCTTAGCATCTAGGTTCTGGGTTTCTAGCTCAGCCACACGGTTCCTAGCATCTTCTAGTGAGGCCCTAAGCTCTTTCCTCATCTTCTTAGCCTCTCTAAGCATGTGATCGCGATTATCAAGCAAGTCAACCAACTCATCATTCTCCTTGCGCAAAGAGGAGAGCTCATCACATACCTCGTCCTCAGAGTCGGAGTCCGAGTCACTCTGATGACTCTTCTTGCTGCCGGAGCTACGAGCTATGCCGCAGAAGCCATCTCCCGCGAAGCAGCTCAACCCGCTCAAGTTCCTGGATGACTTCTTGTTCTTGCGCCGATCACCTTCATCTTCACTGCTACTTGAGCTCGAGGAAGAGTAGGCGGAGCTGGAGTTGACGTCGCTCGCTCCGACCATCGCTCGGGCCTTCCTGCCACGGCCGTCCTTCTTCCTCGACCGTCGCTCGTCCTTGTGCTTGTTCTTGTGCTTGTGATCGCGCCTCGATCGGTACTTGCCGTCCTTGCTCGATCGATGCCTGTAGCCGTCCTTGTAGCCATCCTTGTTCTCCGTCTTCTCTGGGCAGTCGGCGACGAAGTGTCCTGGCTTGCCGCACAGAAAGCACGTCCGTGCTGTCCTCCTCGTGTTCACCCGGTTCTCGTGTAGCCTCTCGAACCGCCTGGTCAGCAACGCCAGCTCGTCCTCTCCAAGCACGTCGAACTCCTCGTCTGGCAAAGACATCAAAGAAGACAGAGAGTACATCCTGGAGGATGCGTTAGCGTTAGACTTAGCTCCTTTGCCACCAACGAGAGCGAGACTATGAGAATCAGTCGGGCTCTCGATCTTGGCTGTCATACCACGGTCCAACTCAGCCGACTTGAGCTTCGAGAACAGCTCGTTCACCGTCAAGGTGTCATACTTCTCGGACTCAACAATAGCCTCAAACTTCCCGTCCCATACGGTATGATCCAACGAGTGCAAGAGCTTCACGGCTCTATCATGATCATCGTATGGGAGCACGTCCACATTGGCTCTCATATTGTTCACAACGACCGTAAACCGCTGGAAAAGGGCTTCGACGGACTCACCGGGGAGATGAGTGAAGTTCTCGTACTCTCTCCGGTAAGTCGCGTACATCCGAGCCTGAACCTGAGCATTCCCAGCATGAGCATCCTTCAACTACTCCTAAATCCTACAAGCTAAGTCCTCTGTCTGAACCCGATCGAATTCAGGCTGACACAGAGCACGAAACAAGTAGTCGACAACCTTGTTGTTGGCTTCGAACATATCCCTCGATCCTGGAGCAAGGAAGTTCATCGGATGAACATAAGCTGCGTTCACCATGACGTCCCAAAGGATCTGACCCTTTCCGCGGAGGAACGCTGCCATCCGCCTCTGCCACATCTGGTAGTTCTTCCCATCGAAGTGCGGAGGACCCGAACCCCGTTCCTGGTACGCCATCTTTGGATCTTAGACTGGTAAGAGTCAATGAAGACCCGAACCGGCTCTGATACCACTTGATGGACCGATTAGGCGACCAGAGAGGGGGGAGTGAATGGGAGCCGATAAAAATTCTTCTCGAATGGGATGACTGCCCAGACAAGATGAACTCGGTCGAACACCCAAAATCACACGCTCCGCACGCAACCTTCCGTTTGCCAAAACCACGTAGCCACTGAAGTGCTACTAGTCCTAGAAACAAACACTACCAGCAGCCTCAACTCCTACACGCACACGGCAGCGGAAACGATTCGGGAACCGGCTGTCTGGAGGGGGCGGTCAGACCGGGTATGAGGGGCGGTTAGACCGCCTCCACCTGGTAACCGAAAAATCCTCCGAAACACCTCTTCCGAGCACCAAAACACACCACGGTTTCACGAACAGAAATCTCTGGTCAAGGCTAAGCTAGCTACCAGGAAATCTTGGCGAAAACCAAAACTTCACCCAGGGGCCTAGGGGCAGTTAGACCGGCTACCACGGGCGGTCTAACCTCCTGTACCCAGCAACGAACTCAAGGCAAGAACTCCTAGCAAACAGCACTGAAACGACCCAAGATTTCACCAGAAGACTCCTCTGATCAAGGCGAACAAACTCACAGAGGAAAACCTGGGAAAATCCAAACCTTCACCTGGAAGACCCAGGGCGGTTAGACCGCCCCCTATGGCGGTTAGACCGCCCTACCCAGAAAATCTGGCCGCGGGTCAACCCTCAACTTCCCATCGCCTGATCTCCCGATTCACCCCACGGATTGCGGCGAAACTTGGGGGATAGATGGGTTACCTCCTGGGCAACCTCTCCCTCAAAGGAATCGAACCGAAACGCTCACAATCAAAGGGAATAGCGGATTTAGGCCCTCTAGGTCAAGAACTAGAGCAACTCGAAAAACCACCAAATCGAGGTCGATTCAAGGGGGTTCTTGGGGCAAAGTCACCAGCCAAAGAGGCACAAGGTCCTCATACGTGACACCCAACAAGAATCCCGCAAGAAATCGCCCTCAAAACTCCGCCAAGAAAATCACACGAAAGAGCTCCGAAAATCACCAAAAAGGAGAACGGGAAAGGCAACACAAGACCTTGAGGAACCACGCCGAATCATCTATACATACCATGAAGGTTCATACAAGGTCTAGCTTGCCACCCATACATCCATCCCTCTCTCTAGATCTCACATGAAGCTCTCAAGCTAGTCCTAGGAAACTAGAGGAAAATAAGAACGAAAATGAGAAAACAAATGAGTTAGGGTTCCAAGAGTTGGCTGCCATCCATACCCTCAAGTGTTTATATGGAGGCACCCAAAAGACTAAACTACCCTTACTAGATAACTAGGGATACATGCCCCTCAAGGGCGAATTTGGAAGTCTTCGGATTTTCTCCATCGGACGGATGCCCAGCGACCGCAACCTTGCTTAGCCTCGACGCAAGCCTTGCGATCCCGACGCATGTCCTCCGCTTCGAAGCTTCTCGGCGGCAGCGACCCGGGCGGTCAGACCGCCCCCCTTGGGCGGTTAGACCGGCCCAGGCGGTCAGACCGCCCCTCCTGGGCGGTTAAACCGGCCTGGGTGGCCGCACCTCCTCGTCGAGTCTTCAGCCTCGGTTTTGTGGCTCAACCGAGTAACCCAGTGGTTTTCTGGTGAACCACTGCAAACCCCGCGAACTCGGTGTAGCCTCCGCCAATCACCACTCATGACTCGGCTCCACCGTAGTCCCGGCTCGACCTTGGTTTTGAGGCTCAACCAAGAAACCGTCCATGACTTCATCCCGCTGTTCTTGCCACCATGCGGCCCGCACTTGACCCCGCTGGCCACCGGGTCCCTCGAACCAAGCCTACTTGTCTTCTCCATACCTGGAGGCCTCACCGGCAATGACCTTTCGCGCTTGTTCTTCACCTGCACCTGCACCAGTCAAGCCGCAACCTGCACCTGCAATACTTAGCCAAGAATCAGTCCACACCACGTTGTCAATCACTCATCACACCAGGAAGCGACCATCCACCGATCCTCGAACCACACCTGGCTCTCAGAGAGGAGAGTTGCTTCCTCTGCCTCGCGGATCCGGGTGCAATCTTTGAGGTGCGAGGAGTGAGAGTTCTCGCACCAACCCTAGATGGAGATAGGTACTAGTGACGGTGATCTGGGTGACCAGGTGTAACCGTTTGCGGATGAGTGATATGGGAAATGGTGGGAATATGAAGATGTTATTCTATTTATATTGATGTTGCTGCTGCTTGAGAAACCCAGCCTCTACCTTGCTCTTTTCTTTTCCTTTAGAAGTAGGCCACTTAAAGCTTGCATACGGTTGGTGACGTGGACCTATCCCGAACCTTGGGAATAGCCCCTGAGCTTACAGGGTACGAGTCAGACTTCGACAACAACACCGACGGATGGTACGATTAAAGGGCGCGACGCTACGCTCAAGGATGCCTGTGGGAGAGAAGAATAAAGATGGAGACACCTTCTGGAAGCTAGCTACCGCTGCGTAGGCTCTTATTCTTGCTATTCCGCCAAGAGGCGTGTATTGATGTACTCCTTTAAAGGTTTTGTAATAAAAGTAATACTTTTGGATGCTTTATTTCATTGTATGGTTGTGATATTTATCTGTGATGGATGTCTGTGCGTGATAGCGTCTGATCCAGGGACTATCATGAGTACAGGTTGATCGGTTTTCCTCTTTTGAAAACCCGGGTCGTTACAGAGGTGCTGCCACGGCGCCCCCGGAGTTGAAGGACGCATCGCCGGAAGCATCCACCATGATCAACGACGCCATGCTTAGCGTCTTGATGGGGTAATCTTCTCATTTGTCCATGGGGTTGTAACGGATCATGTCATGTAATCGCCGACTCGTTTATGGTTTCAATCTATTGGTTTCATGTTGATGATGCTTTCATGTTTAAGGCTAGCTACCGTGCTTTTCGAGTGTATAGATCTCACTACTCCCGTTGATCCCTTCAACACACTGTGATCGTTCGTTGTTTTGCCTTGATTGCCTTCGTGTAGTGACAGTGCGAGAGAAGGAAAAGGGTGAAGCCGTAGTCACACCTTCAATAGATTAGATTGGTTTTTATCTTCCTTGGTGGTTGCATGTTCATGTATCCTAGACCCTATGGGCAAGTGTCCTCTACATCTAGTGCACCTCACACACCTCTTTGTTTTAAGTTTAGTTTGCTCTTAGATCAATCACTAGTTAAAGGTTGTCTTAATCAACTAGATTAGCTTTAGATCGAACGCTAGCAATCCCCTTGCTCCGTGGATTGACAAGAACCTTAGGGGTCCCCTCCCTTGGTGAAAAAGGCACCAAGTCACTCCGTGTACTTGCGATGAAGTTGAACGCGGTTTCGAACCATCAACAATAGGTTCATTAGTTCTCATATCCGTTTATATGCTTGCTTGTCAATTAGAATAAAGTGAGTGCTCATGCATTTCTCTAATTAGATCAAATCGTATCCGTGATCCTTACATGAGGTAGTGATTAGCTGAGCAAGTACTAGTTTCTCCCTCACACGAGTTCGTCGCTCCATATTTATACGGAGTGCTATAATATTGCTATGGGTATACATACATAGTCGTGCTATAGTAGTAATCAGTGGTCTAGACGTGGTCTCTAGACTTCAGGTTATCCTTCGTTTGCTTTGTATCCCCCATTTAGATAGAGGTAGGCCGTGGTAGTGACAGCCGTTGGACCCTTCGTACTCCTCCGTGTTCGGATACAGCATAGAGCCAAGGCCAGAGTCGCCTGTTAGAGCCAGGTGTGAGCCGATACCCAAAGTGAGTAAACATACCAGAGGAGCCGTTCCTGACTCTGTACCTACCTACATATCCTTTCCAACCATCTTGTCCTAAGAGTGGTATCCTTAGACCACAGCTAGGCCTAGAGCTAGATCTCAACCATTCCTTGGATTGGATTTGATACCCTTTGGAATACTTCTTTGGGGAAGTGATACAACAGTGTATCCATGTACTTGCAGATTCGTTCGCACCAGTCAGCATACCCGGGTGTTCTTACACGATCATGCTAACCCGGCGCTGTAGTGGTGGCATTAATAAATACCAACAAAGGCCGGGTTGGGCTAAGAAGGAGAGAGGGAGAAAGGTTTAGGGTGGTTTTAGGGACTTTTGGTCTGCAAACTCAAGCACACAACCAAACCAAAAAACCAATGCAACACCATGAATGCATTCAAACACTTGGTGATTCCAAACTATTTAAATGTTGTTTAATATTTAGAAGTCAAATTTATTTGGTCAAATTATTTAGTCCCTAGAAAATAAATCATACCCCTTAAAGAGAATCTCATCCTTGAGATTCGGAAAGATTGGAGAACAACTAAGAGAAATCTTCCATAAGCTCATCTTCCCTTTGCCAAGTAGCTTCATCCTCTAACAGGTAATCTTTGTCTGATATTTACTTGTTGTTCTCAGTAAGTTATCTTATTACAAAACTTATATTGACATGAAGATCGAGTCATCCCAAGAACCATTCTTTATAACGGTCACCAACTCACCATATCAGCACCCAATCGACATGTAGATTGTGCAATCGTTCCTTTTGAAAGTTCATGACGTTCGTGTGCACATAATCACGATTTCCACACTACTACTATACTAGTTGGATCGGATCATATCCACACAAATCATGAGCCTGTTTGGATGCAAGGGGTAAATGTTTACCCCAAAGTAAATGTTTTGCCCTTTTCATTTGCCTCTAATAATATTTAGAATTTTTTTAACCCCCCGTTTTAATCTAAAATTTTAAAAATAACCCATGCCAAACTAAAATTCCATGAAGTAGCCCTTTTGGTTGCGCTAGGGCATGTGGCGCGACTAGGGTGCCACGTCGGCCGGCGCGCGCGAGCGCTGACCTCGCTGACCGCCTACGTGTCAAGTGAGTCGCGCCACATGCTCTGGCGCGACTGAGTCACGCCGGGCGCCGTGGCGCGACTCACTTAACATACCCTGGGGCCGACGGGCCCCTTCTTTTCTTCTTCCTCCTCACTTCTTCACTCCACTTGACCTAACCCAAGCTCTCCCCCTCCCATGGCGCTGCACCCACCCCTCCCCCTCTAGATCCACCCCATCCCTCACCCATTTTGAAGGGGAAAGAGTGGGAAACTTCTTCGGGAAGGTAACTCCTCCACACTAACCAATTAGTTTTCGCGGATTCCATCATTTTCATTGGATGTGAGGTCGTTAGGTTTTGTGTATGATTTGAGTTGGATAGGGTGATTGAGTACGAATCAGGTATGATTAAGTGTGGTGTATCGTGTAAGTGGCCGATGTTAACCCCTTCTTATCGTGTAGTTTGTCTTGCATGGTAGGATTTTATCATTTTCTTGATTAATGCATTGAACATATACATTTAAATTGTGGTTGTGTGTAGATGGAATGTTTAGTTCGTATTTTTTTTGGTGGCATGATTGATGACAATGGGGAGTTTGCAAGCATGAGGCAACAAGTAGCAAGATTTGATAGTGCTCCAACATTTGAAGATATTAAAAGCCGAGTGAATTCTTTGTTCAGAGTTGGAAATGAGGGGGAAGAAATTAGGATTCATGGGAGGTTTGATTCTGGTGACAAAAGAAGTCACTATGTGATGATGCCTATTACATGTGGTGATGATTGGTTATTTTACAAAGAGTGTGTGAAAGAATCTCAAGTTCGTTGTGCCGAGTTAGTTGTTGATGTTTGCTCTTCGGTAATGTCACCTCATAGTGAAGAGCCTATGGAACACTTAACTCAGGAAGATATGGTAGCACACAATGAGGTTCATGAGGACGACGATGATGATGAAGAGGGTGGTGATGATGATGAAAGTTCTCATGATTCAGATGGGGAAGATGAATTTGATAGGTGTAGGTTGAACAATAATTTTGGTGATTATGAGGATGAAGAGGAAGAGGAAGAGGATGAGGATGATATATCTGTGAGCTTCGAAGAAGATGAACCACCTCCAGTTAGCGAAGCAACTCCAACCCCACTTAGCCAAGGAACTCCAACTCTAGTTAGCCAAGCAATTCCAACTCCACTTAACCAAGCAACTCCAACTCCACTTAGCCAACCAACTCCAACTCCAGTTAGCCAACCAACTCGTGTGACCCAACTGACACCTGTGCTTAGAGTTAATCCTATACGCCAAGCAAATCCTTTGGGTGAAGAGATTCCATTATTTGATGAGAGGAAAAATGAGGCGTCTAGAGGATCGATGTATACTCTTTTTGGATTTCGAGTGCCGGAATTTACTCGAACAGAGTTGAGGCAATTGGAAGCTGTACATGTTGATATGCCTGAAGTTTCCGTATTCCATTCGGTTCCAAAGAAGGCATATTGTGATTCTGGGTTACTCCTTTCTGAAGTTGATCTGGACAGTGGTCAGTTGTTTATAGAGAAGGGAATGCAATTCGATAGCTTGGAAGAATTGAAGTTTTTCTTAAGGGATTACTCGGTGTGACACCATAGGCCGTATGATGTGATTCATTCATCGGCCAAAATAAGGTACACGGTAGCTTGCCAACAAGGTTGTGAGTGGAAGGTGTGGGCGCGTCCACTTCCTGATGATAAGAAAAAATGGAGAATCACAAGAGTTGTCCAACCCCATACATGTGGGACGTCGGAAGTGGCACAAGAACATTCTCAATGCACGGCTCGTTACATTGCTAGACGGATTGCTTCCATGGTTTATAAGGATGTCGATGTTTCCGTAGCTACCCTCATTTAAGCCATCAAAGGTTTCACCAACTACACGGTGAAGTATGGAAAAGCCTGGAGGGCTAAGCAGCACGCAATATCCATGTTGTGGGGTGATTGGAAGGATGCTTATGGCAGGGTCCCAAAAATCCTACAAGCAATAACACACTTCAACCCGGGTACGAAGTGGTGCACTCATACAACGGGAAAGACAGAGCTTCACAAAGGTGTATTGAAACATGTTATGGAGCGGGTGTATTGGTGCTTCCCCCAATGTGTAGAGGCATTCAAGCATTGCAGACCGGTGATAAGTGTTAATGGCACATTCCTAACTGGAAAGTATAGGGGTGTTTTGTTGATCGCCACTGGCGTTGATGGTGAGGATAGATTGGTACCCCTTGCATTTGCCTTAGTTGAAAGTGAGAATAATGAAAGTTGGTCCTGGTTCTTACATTTAGTCCGTCGAGACGTTGTGGGACGTCTAAGGAAGGTGTGCATAGTTTCGGACCGCCATCAAGGAATACTAAGTGCGGTTGAGGATTATATGGAAGGGTACGAACCTATCGTCAGTCGGTGGTGCATGCGACACTTTGCAGTGAACGTATGGCATAGGCAAGCTAACAAGAAAGTGAGAAGTCAGCTAAAATTGGTATGTGCAGCAAAAGCGGAGAGGACATTTAACGTCAGACTAGAGAAATTTAAAAAAATGATGAATTCGGAAGCAAAAGAGTGGTTGGAAGAGCAAATGGTGAATAAGAATAAGTGGGCAAATACATTTGATAAAGGTGGTTGGACATATGGTGTGCAAAATACAAATCTATCAGAAGTGGTCAACAAGGTCCTCAAAGGCGTCCGTGCTATGCCAGTATCGGCTATTGTGGAGTTCACATTCTATAAGATAAATTCATACTTTGTGCACAGGTGGAAAAAAGAAAGAGCCCACATAGATAGCGGATTACGGAATGTAAATAATTTTGGGAAGGCAGCAAAGAAGCACTTAGACACAGAAGGCTTGAAAGCTGCGGGCATGAGGGCTGAGTTGTTTGATCCCACGTTGTATGTGTACTCGGTTAGGACAGCTTCCGCTTTGAATGTCGGAGGTGAGATGACGGGCGGACGCATATATAAGGTCGACCTCTCAGCAGTGACTTGCACTTGTTGTGTACCTCAATTGCTACATGTTCCTTGCTCTCATATGATGGCTGCTTGCAATGTTCGAGGGGTGTCTTAGCTCTCACCTTTGTACACGACAGAATTATATTCCAAGAATACAATATTAAAGACATGGGCGCCTCGCTTTGAGCCTATACTAGACGAGACACATTGGCCTGAGTACAGTGGCCCTGATTATGTTCCTGATGACGAGAAGAAGAAAACAGGTGTTGGAAGGAGGAAGAAAAAACGGCTCCGCAATGAGATGGACCAAACAAGTGGGTATGACGTCGATATTTATGGTGCGGGAGAGTTTGACCAAAAAAAGACGAAGAACCGATGCAGTGTCTGTCACGAGAAGGGTCACCGGAAGGAACATCATAAAGAACCTAGTACTAGTGCGAGCGACCATGCGGTACCTACTTAGGATTGCTTGTTGTTATTTTTGGAGTCATCTTAGTAATATTGTTCTCCTTTTTCTTTTATCTTAACATATGATTCATGTTACTAATCATGTTTCTTTTTTGTTTCAGGACAATGGCGGTCCAAGGCAGGCCTGATGATCCCGTCCCACCTCCTCTTCCTGTTCCTCTGTGTGAGTGTGGCATTCCAGCTCAGGTGAAGTAATCCAGGAATGAGGCTACAGCAGGAAGAGCGTTCTACACATGTGCAACAAAGTGGTCACTTGACAAAGATGGCTTCCCTAATCAATACAACAAGCGACCTTGTTATTTCCACCAGTGGATTGATGGTCCCGACAAATTTGACCCTAGGATCCGTCTATTTCGGTGGCAGCCGTCATTGGTGCAGCCGTATCATGAGTTCAAGAGGTGGGTTCCACCACCACCAAATCCACCTCCCATGACATGGGAAGAAAAACAAGAGGCTGCATGCAAGCGTGTAGAGAACCCTCCATTGTGTCATTGTGGAGTTCGAAGCTATTTGCAAGGTCCTAACATTGAGCTTACCGACAAGTTCACACCATTCTTTCGTTGCAAGTTAACAACACATGTAAGCATCGAACCTCTATTCTTTACCGTGGTTGAGTTGGGGTCATTTGCAAATGAATTTCAATTGTTGTGCAGGATGGATGGCCGCTATGTGATTTTCAAGAGGATATGTACGGGCCAAAGGGTCAGTGGCCGTCAGAAGAAGAGGTGCAAGCATTCGAGAGTGGGAAACATCCATAGCCATGTGATGAGCCTTATAGGCCTCGCTGCAAGTGCGGGATACCCGCTAGGAAGGGTGTGGTTCCATCCGAGCTTGGTTATGGATGGTATTGTGGAAACTCATTTGGAGACTATTGGGTAAACTCACTTTGACAATTCCTTATTTTTTTGGTTAAGTTGATGTCTACATTTTGAGTGGCTTGGTTTACTAAATTTCCTAAATTTGGTCCTTACTTGTTGTAGGATGGGAGGACTTGTAATTGGGAGACTTTTGCCGGTAGAGAAGCTCTCCGTATTTATTTGGGCAAGTGTTCAGAACCTTTAAAAACTGAGGAAACTTGCAAAAGGAGAAATATATTGAGAGCCAAGTATGATGTCCCTATTCCATCCAAAAGAGAGTTGTTTGGACCAATTGGCAAAGATAAGCTTGATAAAGAGAAGGATCGTCCACTTCCTATGGTTGGAGAGGGGATTCGAGAGGGCCTCATTGACTTTTGGAGGAGGAATAGGATGAACTATCCACGACCACTAACTGCTGATGAGAGGAGGAGGAAGAGGTTGAGGGAAGAGGAGGAGGAGCAGGAGAGAAGAGGGACAAGCAGGCGTTTGATGATTGAAAAATTCAACAGTGATTGCTCTGAGTTTGATCCAACAAGGATTTTTCCTAAAAACTCCGCGGAAGAATGGTTCCAAATGGCGGAGGCAAAGAAAAGAGGGATTAATTTGAAGGAGGCTAGAATTGAGGCAAAGATTGCTCAATTGCAGGCAATGAAAGCTCTTGTTAATGATTTGCCGAAATTTGTAGGTGTCAAAGTGCCTAGGAACAATGTGGACAAATTTGTAGGTGAGGCTACAAAGGCGCAATGGGAGGGAATAAGGTCGCTTGCAAGAATGTCAAAAGAGGTGGATCCCAAGGGCAAGAACAAGGCGCAAGAGGTGGAGGCAATGAGCAAAGGGAACGTTGTGGATGTAAAGGGCAAAGCGAAAGTGATCGAGGTGGAAGATGACGATGACGATTGGGGTAATGATGAACTTTTGGTCGATTTCGATTCGGAGTAGCTAATTTATGTATTATGTCGTAGACTATGTGGTGTTTGATGAACTATGTAGTCAATTCACTGTTTGATGAACAAAGTGGTGTGTGTGATGAACTATGTTGGTTGCGCGGACTTATGTGTGAAATTATGCTTCTAATTTGTGTGAAAATATTGGTTGTACTTTGTGCAAAATTTTTGCTACGATTATGTGTGAAAATGTTCATGTGGAACTATGACAAAACTATTTACTCTAAGCAGATCCAGACTTAGCCAAAAATTCGAGGTCATCTTATCACGAAAATGACTTAGGGCAAAACTGCATTTGGAGTTGTGTTGGAGTGACTCCTCCTTGAGTCGCACCACGCGTTCTGGCGCGACTCATATGTGAGTCGCGCCAAGTATTTTGGCGCGACTAGTTATCTGAGAAATGACTTGGGGCAAAACTACATTTGGAGGTGCATTGGAGTGACTCCTTCTTGAGTCGCGCCACGTCCCCTGGCGTGACTCACACATGAGTCGCGCCAAAGCGCGTGGCGTGACTCAAGGAGGAGTCACTCCAATGCACCTCCAAATGCAGTTTTGCTGTAGTTCAAATTTGACCTAAGGAGTCGCGCCAGGACGCTTGGCGCGACTCATGTGTTAGTCGCACCAAGTGACGCGGCACGACTCATGAAGCAGTCACTCCAACAGAAACTCAAATGCAGTTTTGCCGTAGTTCATTTTCCTGATAAGAGATCCACGAAATTGTGGCTAAGTCTGGAACAGCAAAAAGCAATTTTTTTTGCCGTAGTTGCACATGAACAATTTCACACAAAAGTGTACCACAATTTCGCACAAAGTACAAGCACAATTTCACACAAAGTAGGAGCACAATTTCACATAGTTCATACATAGTCACACATAGTTCATTACACAAATGTAGCGACAAACACATAGTTCATGACATAAGTTCGAGCAATCCTAAATGGTTCAACACATAAGTCCGTTCACCTAGTGATACATAGTCTTACATAAGACAACACAAGCGGAAATCTCAAGGATGCGGAGTTGGATGCGGAGTGTAGGCTTTCTTCGCCTTACGAGTCCGGCGAGGCTCGGTGGGTACGACGTTGTGGCTGTCAACGTCCGCACGATCTCGTGACCTCGTCCGCTGCTTTGGTGCTGGTGGAGTTCCTTGTGTGCCGGAGGGAGCATCAAAAAGTTGAGAAGGTACAATTTCCTCTTGGAAGGTAGGATCTCGTTCCTCGGAGTTTTCACTGCTCTCAGATGGGGTATTGGGTTGAGGTGAACCTGGAGGGGATCTAATTACAATCCCTGGTGCACGACGACGAGAACCTCCTACAACAAGGTAACCATCATTGGTGTGGCAAACATGAGTTACACACAAATTCATGAGAATGCACGCCACACACCTGAAGTCGACGTCCTTTGGGCAGTCCTTTGGGCGGAGTGTGAAGGTCCGGCACCATGTTCAGGTGCTGGTGCCGGTCGTGCCAAGCAATTCAGCTTGAACGCCGCTTTCCTACACCCCCGTCGGATCCTCTGCACGAACCCCCTCAACACGCCTGCCTCCTCAGGAGATCCTATGGGGACCGCCAAAGCTTGCTCAGCCTCATTAGCAAATCTTCCCAGTTGTTGGCCCTATATGAGGTTACGAATCAATTCAAGTTCCAAAATAATAACAAAATGCATATGAAATTGATCATAGGAGCACGATAACTTACAATGTAATCCTCGAAGGGACCACGCTCTGGCTGCGTACACCTCTTGTTATTTCATCATACTCGGGGAAAACATCTTCCGGATCTGAAGGTAGGTCCTCAATGTAGGCTGCATCCATTGCAACCTTTAGCTTCAAGCGCGTGTTTTATTTGAGCCAATCCAAGTATTGGCTGAACGGACCATCACGGTGTTGAGCCCCGCCAAACACCAAGTTGTTAGCTCTCAAATTCCATGCATTGACAACATGGATGTGATGCTCCTCCCAATTCTTGGCACCCCTTTGCTTCCGACGATCAGTTCTACATTTAGCAACAAGTTCAGAACATAAATGGTTAGCAAATCAACAACATGAAGGGTATGGACCAAAGGGCCAAAATACGTACTCGTGGAGGTTCCGGCTAGTGTTTATGTACTCTGGAGGGCAAGTTTGGAGATGACCAAATTGCCGCATCACCCTATTTGGAAGATGGTACTCCACAATGTAGAAGAAGATAAGGAGGCAAATATTACGCCAAAAATCTTCATCATGTGTGCACATTGGGTTAAGATCCATCTCAAGAACTTCTTCCCTTATATACGGTTGCCAATTAACCTAGATATGCAAATTGATTTGTCTAAGAAAATATTGTAGGGTATAAACAATCCATAGCATAGAAGCGAGTAGTGATATAGTATATCACTTACATGGCTTGGTCTAAGACAGTCCAAGGCGTTCATGTAGTCAATGTAGCGCCGTCCAGGATTCCCGTGCACCCTTGTGATATTGGTCCAAAGAAACCCTACTGTAGCCAAGGGTACGGCACCGTCTGATGGCAAATCCTGCGACATAAAAACAAATACAAATGAAAAATTTCTCATAAAACAAACACTTAATTGTGAACAAGAGAGATCAAGTACACCATATGTGAAGCGTTCTGGCCGACCTACTGGAAGCCGCTCCCACATCCACAATTGGAGAAGGTAAACACACCCACCAAGATTTGCGTTGGGACCACTTCTTCTGCATGCATCACACATCTGCCGATACAACCATGCAAGAGTTGCACTCCCCCAGCTATAAGTTGTACTCCCCCAGCTATAAGTTGCAATAGCCTCCCATTCTTGCCCGATGATTGCTAACCGCATCTAAGAAATAGTGTTCCCGCTAGAATCAGGAAATAGAAACCCACCCACCATATGCCACAACCATGCACGAGCATGCATTTCAACTTAAAGGTTGTTTGCATGTGGTGGTGGGCGATGACCAAAGTGCTGGGCCAGCCAAGATGAATTCACTCCCGTGGTTTTCCTATCCTTCACACCTTGTTGTGGTTCAGGAGGCCGTATTCTAAGCAAACCCTCGACAGTGTCCCTTGTCACACCTGTTTTTCCAAAGAAAACCAGATGCAGTTCTATATGCATGCCAGGATCAAGTTCCATGCATATAGTTGACATAAGTGAATAACAGAAACAATATCACGTAAGAAAAAAAAAAGATTATCAGAGATTTACGCTTTATCCTGGAAACGAAGGCTCCAACCATCACAGGCAATCGACTGGGGGTTGCGTACGCCTAACACCAGCAACATCTTCACAACGACTTCATAGCAGCTTCCTCTTTCTGAGCAACATTGTTTATAGCAAGGGTGAGCACATGTCGTACTCAGCAAGTGTGGGGAAAGTATGAATGCAGAGGCTTAACAAGGAAAGGCTGACAGGTTGACTGCATTAAGCACTTTTAGTTGGTCAAATTTTATTAGCACCTGATTACTAATAAATGAAAGTTTATACCAACCCACAATTAACATATAGAGATACGCCATAAGCATATGACTATCATAACCATAACCACGATTTAAGTTCATCTTCAAGTTCAATTATCATGTGAGGGTCCAGGCCGCTCTTGACCGTGAGCACGGCTAATCGATTAGTTTTAACTCTGCAGAGGTTGTACACTTTCACCACAAGTCGTGTTTCCCATGTCACTCGGGTTTGCAAAGCCCTTAAACACTTCCTTTGGTGAGTGGCTAGGGATTCACTACGAGGCCTTTACAAAGATTCCCCAATGCGAAGCAACCCGCGAAGGTTCTGAGTCGTTGCAGAGTATAAAGTCCCCTAGTAGGCGTCGTGTCTTAGCCAAGCCCACTCCCCACTAGAGCGAGTCTATACCCACTGGCGCTCCCCCTTGCCCTTATCAGGTAAGGCCACCCCAACATCAAGGTTTCTAATTAATCAGCCAAGACAGAGCCATATGTCTTGTGGTTGCACTGTTTTCCTGGGTGGTCGCTCCATGTTCCGATTAAGCATTGTGATCTTATATTAACCAGAGGTATAACATAAAAGTAAAGCATGTTCATCATTGTTGTTGTTCATTAAACCACCATAACCCAAGGTAAAGCAACTAAGCAAAGCTACCCAACAGAAAGGTAAACCCAGGTTGATCAAGGAATAAGGGTAGTAAAGACTAGGATAAACCTTAATATGACCCATCAATATTAATGCAAGCATATGCAATGAGTGATTAAACACATTATTGGGACAAAAGAACAAGGACACACTTGCCTTCAACCAGAGTAGTGATGTTGCTCAGAATTCTTCATCTTCATACTCTTTCAAGCTCTCGAACCACGTTCATTCTACTCGCATCAATCATCGGGCACAAGCATACAAAGCAAACAAACAAGCATACTAAGAACAAAGCACCAATCAAAAGAAAAACTTTAAAAGAACGTGCTAAAGGATAGGCTCGATGCTAAGGATCACTGAAGCACACAGACCATGCTGAGATAAAGAAAGGCTTGGTTAGCTTTATGAAGGGCACTGGGTCTGAGCACGAACTAGGATCAAAAAGATTTGGAGCTTGAAAGAAGATTAGCTCTATGGCAGAGACACACTGAGACAGAGAGCTTGAAAGAACGTCTACGATCGATTTGCACATGTGAGAGAACAAAACCATGAGCTGGGTTTATTTTAATTAACAAAGGATATGTATAGGATATTTCATAAAGAAAATACCCTAAGTTGGAATTAATGCAACATTAAATTTTATTTGCAAAAGACCGGGTAAAGAACTAATCAAAATTTATTTATAAAGATTCATATATAAAATTATATCAATTAAACATTTAATTCAGAAAAACTAAACTATATGAATCCTCTAATCGAAACTTTATGATTCGAGTATACTAATAAAGTTATAATTAAAAACTCATTCATGTTGATATTAAACAAATTAACATTTGTTTATAAAAAGTCGGTGTAAAAGCCTATCAATTTTTAATTAGAAAAGGTTAATTAAATATTAAACAAATTAATATTTGGTTTATGAAAAACCGGGTAAAAGATCTAATTAGATTTTATTTATAAAAGCACATGAAATAAAGATTAATCAAATTAATATTGATTATGAAAAACGGTGTATAGCTCTATATAGATTTTATTTAGAAAATGCATGTTTAATAAGCATTAATCAAAGTTAATATTAAATTTATTTTCAGAAAACAAACATGAAGAAAACTCTCCACTAACACGTACATTACATTATTATGAACCTAACGCAACTTGAACGGGTGAAAACGGAGCTAAAACATGAAAGATATGGACTTTTAAAGGTGTAGGGACCTAGATGTGAAGATCAGGAACTTCCAGGGGCTTAACTGCGAAAAGACAGGGGCATATGCATAATTATGTACATAAACCCGAGGGTTTTCTTGCAAAGGTTCCAGGGTGGATTTATGTGTGAAAGGGGAAATTTTCTAGGGGGTTTTCTGCAAAAGAGACAAGACTCATAGATTTTGATCTAGGGTTCACAGGTTCTCCAGGGGTTACGTGCAAAAGTGCCATCTTCTTCCCTGAGCTCAACGGACAGGGCCTGGCCGGCGGGTCCGGTGGGTGGCGGCGCCGGCGACCAAGGCTGCCAGGAGCTCGGGGGAGTGGGGGAAAAGAGAGAGGAGATGATGGGGATCACGTGGAGCTCCTCACCTCGGACGGACGGCTACGGAGGCGGCCGGACTCCGGGACGCAGTGGCGGCCGGCGGCGGTCTCAGGCGACGGCGAGGTTCCGGTGGTTCACCGGCGACGGGAAGGGGCGGGGGAGCTTCGTCTCGGCGACGTGGTGCTCCTGGCGTTGCTGCTTTGCTCCGAGGAAGGACGGAGGCGGCGGATTGGGCACCGGCCGGCGGCACGATGCGGCGGCGCGGCTACTGCGGCGGCCGCACGGACGACGAGGCGGCGCAAGGCGGACGGCGAGGTGGCGCTGCGCGAGGCGAAGGCCGGGGCGCAGGCTTTATGGGCGCGTGCCGGAGAGGCCGTGCACGGCACGGACGCCGTGGCGGGGAGGTGCCGGACTCCGGCGGAGTCCTGGCGGCGGCCGCTGCTCGGGCCTGGATGGGCCTTGCGCGGGCCGGCGGCAGGGCTGGACGGGCTAGCGGGCCGAACGAGTTAAGCTGGGTTGCGGCCTGATGCGAAAGAAGAGGGGGGAAAAAGAACAGAGCCAAAGATTTGAGGGGCTCCGGCGGACTATGGCTGGTGGGCTGGAATGGGTTGGGCCGGGGTAGAAAGGTGAGCAGGCCGGGGAAAAACGAGGAGCACGGCCGGACTTCACTTGTTGGGCCGAAAGACTGGATGGGCTGAAAAGTAAGAAATGAATTTTTATTTTCGGAATATATTTTCGTGAAATGAATAATCCAGAAATAGCTAGATAATTCAATAAAGCCACGAAAAATATTCTAAAAATCCCAAAAATTTCAGGAAAATTTCCAGAGGTAGATTGAGACACGAACAACCCAAATAAAATATTTAGAGCTCATGAAAAAGAATTTAGAGCCTTCTAATAAATAGAATAAGTTTAGAGAAAATGAGAATATATTCCAGAAAAACCTGGAAAATTCTCGGAAAGGTTTGATCAGCACCTATACGCATTTTGAAAAGCTTTTGCACTCATGAACCACTAGATGCACCGACATGAATGCAACACTCACATAACCATTTATTTAATTTCCGAAAAACAAACAAAGGTTTTTCCTATACTATATTCCCTGTAAAGAAAATAAATGTTGGAAAATTTTAAAATTGAGAGAAATCATTGTTTTAATTATTCTTCCTATTCACATCCTGAAATTGGAGATTTCAGGGTGTGACATCCCTCCATCCTTGTGGGTTTATGTGACCAGTCACCGCTCGCCCATCAACACGAAGACCAAACAACATGGCTACATCCTCAAGTGTGATAGTCATCTCACCACAGGGAAGGTGGAAGCTATGTGTCTCGGGCCTCCACCGGTCCACTAGCGTTGTGAGAGCAGCATTATCCATCTTCGGCAGCCCCGTCTTGATCAATGTGGCAAGCGGGAGAAAACCAGCTCGTCGAAGAAATGGAGTGTATCTGTCATCCCATTGTAGAGGAGTGTGAGTGTGGGGTCGTAAAGGAGTAAGCACCTGCAAACAAATAATTGTTGACACACAAGATTAGTACATGACAATCCAATATCATTCCATCAAACTCAAAGTTAATCACAATGACAAGTGATTCTCATTCTACTTCCAAGCACTCTTCAAGCTTTCTCCCACGGTGACTCTCATCATAGTAGGTCTCAAGAAGTGGGTACCGTGGATGATGCTCCGGTGGTTGGGCCATGATCCTAAATAAAGAGAACAAAATTTATAAAAAATGGGATGAACAAAACTAGTGACAAAACTAGTTAATGAGCAAAACTAGTGAAACAAAACTAGTGACAAAACTAGTAAATGAGCAAATGAACAAACCTAGTAAATCATTTAGTAGTAGCAAATGAGCAAAGGATTTATATAGTCAAAACTAAACTTCTAATTCTAACGTCATGTGACAAACTAGTGTGACAAAAAAAACTAGCTAGTCAATGAGCAAATAGCAAAGTGAGTGAATCATACACAAGTTGTGAAATAAAACTACTAATTCCAACTATAGTACTAAATTAATTAAAACCAACATTCATATGAACTAAATGAGCATATGAGCAAAGGACCATACAAGCAAAATCATAGCACTCCACAGCATACATAATATGTACACATGCTCTCAAACAAAGGTCCACATCTATACCATAATGAGCTCACTTGCTCTCAACATACATAATAAATAAATACTACTCAATACTACAAGCTAGTGAAATAATAGTAGTGAATAAAAGCTAATGTATACTACTCAAAGGTACTACTACTAAAACCTAGTGAAAAAATGCATAAACCGACATGGTATTTGTGTTCATAATGAGTTCAACCTCTACACCCTCCAAATCCATCCAAATCGAAACATGCATTGCAAACTACACGATAGATCGGTATTACAATCAACCAATACATCGATACAATCCACCTAACGGTGCCCGATTCGTACTCAATCCACTATTAAGTCACAAAATCACCAAACCCTAGTCATACTCAAACCCTAGGTAAACAACCAAATCAAGAAAAACTAGCCGGTTAAAGTGGAGGAGGTACCTTCAAGGAGTAATTTCCCACTCAAATCCACTCGAATCCGGTGGAGGACGGACCGGATCTAGAGGGGGAGGGGGCGGGCGGACGCCATCAGGGGCGGGCGTGATGAGGACATCACTACTGCACATATACATAACAACCCTCCATTGAGCATTGAAGGTCCAATTACAAGAGCACGTGCGCGACAACTGAATTTAGAGTTGACCTCGTTCCTCAGTACTTATTCGTGTAATTTGGAGAATAGATTGCTACCTTATGAATGTTTGTTGATTAGGAACCAAGGAGATGACCAAGAGATACTTAAGGAAGGACATAGAGGCATGGTTGACCAGCAAGGGCGTCCAAGTCGAGGTGGAGGCCCAAACCAAGACGACTTCGGGTCTATTTCAGATTCTAGGAGCAGTGTGCAGTAAAACTGGTCTTACGGTCGTATACGGGCTCAGAGTTTTGTGTTCTTTATATGCCCAGAAATGTGAGAAGAATACCGTTCCAATGGAACTGGTCTCAGGCCCAAATTCAGCTGGAGTCGACAGGAATCATCAGAGGAAGTTGACGTCCAGAATCTGTTCAGATGTTTCATCGCCGTATTTTGGTCTTTGGGCCTTGTATCGTTTTGGAGCCTATTAGGGACACGTCCAAAGGGTCTTGCACGACCCTAGGGTCTTCATAAACAGTAGCCGCCCATCCATTAGGGTTGGGTTTTGCTTTAGTTCAATCTGTCTTCGAACAGTCGTCGCTCGTTGGTTTGTGAAACCCTAACTCGTGTGCTTAATCATTCATCTGCAGTTTGTCACCATATTTTGAGAGCTGTGTTCTTTCGAGTTCTTGCTTGTATTCTTTGTTTCGCAGGCAGGGATTAGCCTTCTTGGCGAGGTCAACCGGATCGTGACACGGTTGATAACCAGAGGAGTTGTGGTGCTAAGGTTGCAGGAATTCGGGTCTTTGGATCTGAAGCCGGATCGGTGTGTCACACCCGCCCAAAACGAAAGTTATCCTTTCCTGATGGAAGATCGGGCCACCTAGTTCCCATCAAGTGGTAATCAGAGACTCATGTATTACCGTCAGGCTTACCCTAGTTTTAGAGATATTTTTGTTTCGTCCCATAGTCCACAGAAAACCTACAAAAAATTTCCGTTGTCCTACAACCCGTTTTAGCTTTGCAATTTCGATTTCAGTTTGCTTTGTTGAGTTTGTGTCCGTGGTCGAGTCTTGTTGCTGGTTTAGGTTGTGTTCGTCGTCGTAGTTCAACGTGCCCGTCGCTATTTGTTTGTTTCCGCCGCTATCCCATCCACCTGTACCCAGATTACAAGTCGAGCCACCACATTACTTGACTTTCCCTGCTAGCCGCCTTGTGTGAACTCTCGCCACGCCAGCCTTAGATTAGGTTGCCGGCCACTTGTGTTTCACCTTGCATCGCAACCCCCCTTGCTTCATTATCTGGCGATTACCTATTGGTTATACCAGGGAGGATTGTGCCCCTGCATGACCTAGCCGCCGCTGCGTTCCCTGCCGTTTCGTGCCTTTGGAAAACATAGGTTGAGGTACCTTTCATAAAACAAGCATAACTTTTCGCTCGGTGCTCCGTTTTTGCTCAAATTTTTACAGGAGCTTGTCAACAAAAAGTTGGACAGACATCTACCCACTTTGTCGGTCAGGCCGTTCTCAAAAAATTCAAAAAAAATCGGGAAGATAAAGAAAAAAATTCGTTTAAGTGTTTTGAGGGTTTTCAGAAAAAGTTCCTGAATTTCCCTAGGCTACAATACACCTCTGTTTTAGGTGAAATTTTGTGTGCTTCCATCTTTGGTGACCTTTGTTCAGTGGTAAAAATTTCAGAAAAAGTTGAGCTTGTTTGCTGGACCTCCTTTGGAAACGTCATTTTGTGATTTCTACTAGTGCCTTTTTAGCAAGGTTTTCAGCATTATTTACAGAACTGCCATTCTGCTGGTTCCTTGAGTTTTTGTCCATCGTTTCTTGCTGCCTTCACCGTGTTGTGCTACGATTAGGATACGTCCTAGCCAGCAATTGTGACTTGTGCTTTGGACACTTATTGAACTTCGCTAATCTGCAGTCGTTATTTGCTAATCCTTACTACATATTTTGGCCTCCCAAGCTCCACATATTTTCTTCAGATCAGTACAGCGCAGGACTCTTCAACTCTTGGTACCACTGCCTCACCTCACAGGTATCACGAACCAGCCGCCGATTGTACCATCCTTTGCTAGCGTTGGTAAGAACTTGGTAAGACATGTGTGAGGGTGTGATTCCACATACCAACCCTGATAGTTCATAAGGTCTTTGCTAAGAACTAACCATGCCAGACGACACACCTGTTTTGTCTAGTGAATTGCAGGCCATGAAGGATGAGCTGAAGGAGTTCTTTCTTAAGGAGTTGAGCACGCTTACGAACGAAGTACGAAACACCAATCACACAGTTGAGGGTGTGGATAAGCGCGTCTCCTCACTGACAACTAGGATCCAACAGCTTGAGATCAACCTCCCCAAGACCGAGGATAGAGAAGAAGAGTTTGATGACACTGACCACCTAGAGGATACTGTGTACCTTCCTGATGGTATGGTGGACCACAAGATGACAAGCGAAAATCGTGCACGTCGCATTCTTGCACGCAACAAAGTAGGTATGGGAGGTAACAAACATAAAACCCATTATGTTAAGGATGATCCTTATGCTAAAGTTAAATTTACCATACCATCTTTTTATGGGAGATATGATGCTGAGGAATATCTAGATTGGGAAATGACTGTAGAACAAAAATTTGCGTCACATCTTGTTCCTACTCAACATAAGGTTAGACAAACCACTAGTGAATTTAAAGATTTTGCTATAATCTGGTGGCATGAATGTGCTTCTTTAAACATGCAGCCTGTTACTTGGGATGAGCTTAAACTTGCTATGCGTGATAGATTTGTTCCTGCATCTTATAAGCGTGATTTACGTAAGAAATTGCAACGTTTAGAGCAGGGTGCTATGTCTGTTTAGGAGTATTATGCAGAGCTTCAAAAGGGTATGGTTCGGGCTGGGTAGTAGAGGATCCTGAGGATAAAGTGTGTCGTTTTTATGGGGGTCTGAGACGTGAAATTCAGGATATTGTTGACTACAAACAGTTTACTACCACCAACCAGTTGTTCCAGCTTGCTATGCTTGCAGAAAAAGAATTGCAGGGACGACAACAACAGTCACAACGGGGCAAGAGTTCCTACAACAACTCTTTCATGCCCAAGACATTCACACCACCAGCCACCAGGACGCCCGGTGCTTCTCCTTCTGCGACACCTCCTAGCACTCGTTCCACACCAGCAACGACTACACCTTCCGATGGTAAGACTCATTTGCAGGACCAGACCAAGAATGCATCTGCTGTACCTTCCACAGGGCGCACTTCCATACAATGCCATCGCTGCCAGGGATTTGGCCATATAAGTAAAGACTGTCCAAGCAAGCGAACCTACATTGCCACGGATGACGGCAGGTACATTAGTACTTCTGATGTTGAGGACGACATTGATGATGAGCATGCTTCTGAAGATGGCCTTTCATTGAGCTCGAGTGATGCGACCCAGCACTGGATTTGCATTGTAAATCGAGTTCTAAGTACACACATGGCGCAAACCGAGAGGATGCAGCGACATAATTTATTTCAGATTTTATTTGTGATCAAAGATCGGCGTGCTCGTGTCATCATTGAAGGAGGAAGCTGCAACAATTTGGTGAGTTTGGACTTGGTTACCCTCCTAGGCTTGGCCACGCGCCCTCATAAATATCCATACCATGTTCAGTGGCTCAACGACACGGGTAAGGTTAAGGTAACTCAAACTGCCCGCGTGCATTTTTCGCTTGGTCCGTATTCTAATTTTGCAGATTGTGATGTGGTACCCATGCAAGCTTGTTCTCTTTTGTTGGGCCGTCCATGGGAATTTGATAATGATGCTCTCCACCATGGTAGAAGTAACACGTATACTCTTATGCATAAGGGACAAAAACTTACTTTGCAACCCATGACCCCTGCTGAAATTATACAAGCTGAAAAAGAGAGACTTGCTACACCTGATGATGATGCTAAACCTGATACTAACATAGAAACCCTTGCTGCAATTAGACTAAAGAATTCTGTTATGCTTGCAACCAAGTCTGATCTTCAAGATATTAAGGTTTCCGATGTGTGTTATGTGCTGATATGCAAGGATGCTTTGTTTTGCATTGATGATATAGCTAGTCCTTTGCCTTCCGCTGTCACTAATATTTTGCAGGAGTATTCGGATGTTTTTCCTCATGAACTACCACCAGGGCTGCCACCTTTGAGGGGTATTGAGCATCAAATTGATTTGATTCCGGGAGCGTCTTTGCCCAACCGAGCAGCGTACAGGGCCAACCCCGAGGAGACTAAGGAGATTCACGACAAGTCCAAGAACTTTTGGACCGTGGGTATGTCCGTGAGAGCCTTAGTCCTTGTTCTGTGCCTGTACTTTTGGTTCCTAAGAAAGATGGTACTTGGCGTATGTGTGTCGATTGTAGAGCTATTAACAACATAACCATACGATACCGTCATCCTATACCTCGCTTAGATGATATGCTTGATGAGTTAAGTGGTGCGATAATTTTTACTAAGATCGATTTGCGTAGTGGCTACCACCAAATTAGAATGAAGTTGGGCGATGAATGGAAAACTGCTTTCAAAACAAAATTTGGGTTATATGAGTGGTTAGTCATGCCTTTTGGTTTAACTAATGCACCTAGCACTTTCATGCGTTTGATGAATGAGGTCTTACGTGCGTTCATTGATAAATTTGTGGTGGTTTATTTTGATGATATATTGATATATAGCAAGTCACAGGACGAACATCTTGATCACTTACGTGCTGTTTTTGACGCTTTGAGAGCGGCACGTTTGTATGCTAACCTTGAGAAGTGCATTTTTTGCACCAATCGAGTTGCATTTCTTGGTTATGTTGTGACTCCACAGGGTATTGAAGTGGACAGTGCAAAGATTGATGCTATTAGGAGTTGGCCTATTCCCGAGACTATTACACAGGTGCGTAGTTTTCTTGGTCTTGCAGGGTATTATAGGCGTTTTGTGAGGGATTTCAGCACTATTGCCACCCCGCTCCATGAGTTGACAAAGAAAGGTGTCTCATTCCATTGGGGTCCAGCACAAGAGGTTGCTTTTGATACTTTGAAGGAGAGGCATACTTCAGCTCCTTTGCTACAACTTTCGGATTTTGGTAAAACTTTTGAGCTTGAATGTGATGCTAGCGGCGTTGGCATTGGTGGTTTGTTGATGCAAGGAGGTAAACCTATTGCTTATTTTAGCGAGAAATTAAATGGACCTACTCTGAATTATTCCACGTATGATAAAGAATTTTATGCTCTTGTTCGTTCACTTGAGACGTGGCAACACTATTTATGGCCTAAGGAATTCATCATTCATTCTGATCATGAATCACTTAAGTACCTTCGCATGCAAAATAAATTGAACCGTCGACATGCTAAATGGGTTGAATTTATTGAATCTTTTCCCTACATCATTAAACACAAGAAAGGGAAAAATAACGTTATTGCTGATGCTTTGTCTCGCCGCTACACCATGTTGTCTCAACTTGATTGTCGTATTTTTGGACTTGAATTGATTAAGGGACAATATGAATTGGACGCTGATTTTAAAGATGTGTTGGTGCATTGCAAAGAGGGTGGTCCTGCTTGGAATAAATATGTGCTGAATGATGGGTATTTGTTTCGCGCTAATCGCCTATGCATTCCAGTTGGATCCGTTCGTCTTCTTTTGTTGCAGGAAGCACATGGTGGCGGGTTGATGGGGCATTTTGGTGTCAAAAAGACGGAGGATGCATTGGCCACACATTTCTTTTGGCCACAATTGAGGAAAGATGTTCAGAGATTTGTGAGTTGATGCACTACATGTCAAAAGGCAAAGTCACGTTTGAATTCACATGGTTTGTATATGCCCCTTCCCGTTCCTTCTATTCCTTGGGCGGATATTTCTATGGATTTTGTTTTAGGATTGCCTAGGACCAAAAAGGGGAGGGATAGTATTTTTGTTGTGGTGGATCGGTTTTCTAAGATGGCGCACTTTATACCATGTCATAAATGTGATGATGCCGTTCATATTGCTGACCTCTTTTTCAAAGAGATTGTTCGTTTTCATGGTATGCCCTCTACTATTATTTCAGATCGTGATGCAAAATTTCTGAGTCACTTTTGGAGAACTCTGTGGAATAAATTGGGTACCAAATTGTTGTTCTCCACAACATGTCATCCACAAACAGATGGACAAACGGAGGTCGTCAACTGTACATTGGGTACCATGCTGCGTGCTATTTTGAAGAAAAATCTAAAGATGTGGGAAGAATGTTTGGCCCATGTGGAGTTTGCTTACAATAGGGCTACACATTCTACAACAAAGGTGAGTCCTTTTCAAGTAGTGTATGGCTTCAATCCCCGTGCTCCTATTGATATGTTACCTTTACCAACTAGTGAGATAATTCATATGGATGCAAAAGAGCGTGCTGATTTTATTTTACAAATGCATGAGATAGTTAAGAACAATATTGAAAAGATGAATGAAAAATATAGGATTGCTGGTAATAAAGGTAGACAAGAACTTAAGTTTGAACCGGGTGATTTAGTTTGGTTGCATTTAAGAAAGGATAGATTTCCAGATCTACGAAAGTCTAAGTTAATGCCTCGAGCGGATGGTCCTTTTAAAATTCTTGAAAAGATTAATGATAATGCATATAGGCTTGAGTTGCCTCCGGAATTCGGGGTTAGTCCCACATTTAACATTGCAGATTTGAGACCATACATGGGAGAGGAGGATGAGCTCGAGTCGAGGACGACTCCACTTCAAGAGGGGGAGGACGATGAGGACATCACTACTGCACATATACATAACAACCCTCCATTGAGCATTGAAGGTCCAATTACAAGAGCATGTGCGCGACAACTGAATTTAGAGGTGACCTCGTTCCTCAGTACTTATTCGTGTAATTTGGAGAATAGATTGCTACCTTATGAATGTTTGTTAATTAGGAACCAAGGAGATGACCAAGAGATACTTAAGGAAGGACATAGAAGCGTGGTTGACCAGCAAGGGCGTCCAAGTCGAGGTGGAGGCCCAAACCAAGACGACTTCGGGTCTATTTCGGATTCCAGGAGCAGCGTGCAGTAAAACTGGTCTTACGGTCGCATACGGGCTCGGATTTTTGTGTTATTTATATGCCCAGAAACGTGAGAAGAATACCGTTCCAATGGAACTGGTCTCAGGCCCAAATTCAGCTGGAGTCGACGGGAATCATCAGAGGAAGTCGACGTCCAGAATCTGTTCAGATGTTTCATCGCCGTACTTTGGTCTTTGGGCCTTGTATCGTTTTGGAGCCCATTAGGGGTGCGTCCAAAGGGTCTTGCACGACCCTAGGGTCTTCATAAACAGTAGCCGCCCATCCATTAGGGTTGGGTTTTGCTTTAGTTCAATCTGTCTTTGAACAGTCGCCGCTCGTCGGTTTGTGAAACCCCAACTCGTGTGCTTAATCATTCATCTGCAGTTTGTCACCATATTTTGAGAGTTGCGTTCTTTTGAGTTCTTGCTTGTGTTCTTCGTTTCGCAGGCAGGGATTAGCCTTCTTGGCGAGGTCAACCAGATCGTGACACGGTTGATAACCAGAGGAGTTGTGGTGCTAAGGTTGCAGGAATTCGGGTCTTTGGATCTGAAGCCGGATCGGTGTGTCACACCCGCCCAAAACGAAAGTTATTCTTTCCTGACGGAAGATCGGGCCACCTAGTTCCCATCAGGGCGGAGCTCTGGAAGAAGAAAGGAGGAAGGGAGGAAGAAGAAAGGAGGGCCCGGCGGCTGGGGTATATTAAGTGAGTCGCGCCAGAGCATGTGGTGCGACTGACTCGCCACGTAGGCGGTCAGCGAGGTCAGCGCTCACGCGCGCCGGCCGACGTGGCACCCTAGTCGCGCCACGCGGCCTGGCGCGACCAAAAGGGCTACTTCTTGAAATTTTAGTTCGGCATGGGTTATTTTTAAAATTTTAGATTAAAAAGGGTTAAAAAATTCAATATTTACTCCTTGGAGTGTTTGGATTGAGGGGTAAATGTGAATGTGAATGGGAGAGAGAGCTGAGGTCCACCGCAATTTTGCTCCAATTTGCTACTTTTTAGAGGTAAATAGAATTAGAGGGGGCAAAACATTTACCCCACATGTTTGGCACCTTAGGGGTAAATTTAGTGTAAATTTGCCTTATTTACCCCTCGATCCAAACACCTCATATGTAATTAATTCTGTCGGTGTATATTAACACAAAAAGTCATCCCTGACGTACGTGGGACCAGCGAGCTTGTCGATCGAGCGATGAGGAAGAAGCGAGGAAAATGCTCCAGTTTTATTTGTGGGTTCTCGATAGATCTACCGCAGCATGTTTATTGCACCTATAAATAGAGCTTATTACTCGACGGAAGGCAACTGTGTTGGGGGAATTGTTGAAAAAGAAGGGGAAGACACCAACTGTGCTAAGCGCCAAGTAAGTACGTACTACTGTGAATGGGCTTGTAGTCCAATGGTAGGACGGTCCAGTAGGACGCTACCCACCAGGGTTCAAATCCTGGTGCTCGCACCTTTTCCTGGATTTATTCCGGGATTTTCCGGCGTTATGCATTAAGTGGTAAGCGACGTTCCCGTCGACGATCGAGAATTTCCAGATCTGCCGGTGCTCAGTCCTTCGGAGGTGCTCATAGTGATAGAGTTTGCGTACGTGTATTCATAGGGGTGAGTGTGCGTGCATGTGAGCGTCTGCGTTGTACTGTGTAATTAAAAAAAAAGTACGTACTACTGCAGTTCGATCTTGCCTGTTTTTCCTTTCATTTCAGAGATAACAATCCTTTGCTGACTGGATAGCTGTGTCTGCGTGTTTTCTTTTCGCAAACGATTTGTTGATGCATGCATTTGCTATGAACACTGATCGTAGAAATGCGTCGTAGAGTACTGTAACCGCGCGCAACGTATAGAGATCAGTTCCTCTTACACTGTGGTTCACCGTACCCAAAAATCTGAATATCGCATATTTGTGGGTTTTCTTTCCATATATTAATTACTTCATCTGTCTTTAGAACAAAGAAATTAGTTTATTTTGAACTAATTTTCTTATCCTAAACGTCATATATTTAAGCACGGAGAGAGTACTTGTGTTGTCATAAAACCATCAAATTGCGCACACATGTTATTCAACCCATTCATCCTCTCCTTGTTAGTATTGATTTGGAATTTACATGACATAATTATTTTTTGCAATTTACTTGAAGTTACATGACATAATTTTTTTTTTTTGCAATTTTCCATCATTCAGTTTATTAATAGCACACTACTTGTTGGTTGGGCTCATCTACACGCATGTTTCGTGTACATATATGATGATGATATGATGTATCAATGAGCAGGATAACATCAAGATGGGGGAACGCAAGGAGATGATCAGAAACGCCTGCAAAGTCACTGGGTGTGCGACCGCTTGTGCGCATGCCGGCGGTACCGCTGGGGCGTTCGTCGGTCTCCTCGTTGGTTTGGTGGCCCTCGGCCCCTTTGGCACACGTACAGGTCGGCTCCGTCGTTGGCGCCCATGTCGGCAGCTTCGTTGGTGGAGCTCTCGGGTGTGCGCTCGGTGTGATTTCGGTGCGGAAGGACGATGTGCTCGGGGATGTACTCCCACCAGTTTTTGAGTTCTTCGTCAATTGAAGGTCCTCAAACTTTCTGATGAGACCGATATCCCTTGAATTTGTTCTAAGTTAAACAAGCGTGCTTTCCATTAATTCGTGGGTTCCTTAGTTCTTGTAATAATAATGTACACCGTACCTATATATGTGTGTATACGTGCGAGGGGAATTTCTGGTATTTTAGTATCAAGCAGTGAATACAACCATTGTACAATACAAACATTGTGTGCTGTGCCACGCGCTGTGTTTACTTAATGCCTTAAACTTCTTCGTTTTCTACTCGTGGTGTAAATTCTATTCAGCGTAAATGGTGATGATGAAGAGGCAGAAGAGGACGTGCATATACACTGAATAGAATTCCACACGAGTAGCACTGTGGACCGTGTTAGTTGGACCTGCCCCGGTGCACTACCGGAATCTGGTGCAAAGCCCATATTCCACACAGCAAAGTCTTTGACGTGGGTCGCCTACGGTGAAGGGTGCACGCCAGCTAGCTGTACAACAAACAGCTCTTTACCGTGTGTCTGTGTGTATTTTCTCGCACACGGCAAAGATCCATGATAAAAAGCACGTAACGAACTATCAGGCACATCTCAAAATATGGTTTTCCGGTAGTGATGTATTATTTAATTGTTCATCCCAAAATGAAAATAGAGAGAGAACACGTACTTACGACATCGCTAGTGGGACAACTTTACGTACGTACTTGCAACATCTCTTGTTCCCTGATTTCAGCGATGCATCCATGCATATGAATGAACCTCATGCTTCAATAAACGATCGAGCTAAGTTAGTTAGGACGAGGTTGGGAGGGATATAATTATCGGCTATTGTTCGCCTTAAAGTATAGTACTATAATATAGTATGGTGCCATTTGCAAATTAGGATAAAATGAAGGGAAACGATGATGGATGGATAGGAGCCAATGAAGCTATTTCTCTTTTTACTTCACCGGCTTGCATTGGTCTTCTCCTAGCACTGTACACTAGTAGAGAGGCGACCTTTTATCCACTCCTTTTGTCCCGGTTGAACTTTAGAGCCGGGACCAAAGGGTTTGGGGCGACGTGACCTCTAAAGGCCGTTTGCGCCGCCCCCCTTTAGTCTCGGGTGGTAATACCACCCGGGACTAAAGGTCTGGCCTCCAACAGCTCTCTAGCCGCAATTATTAGCGCCGGTCTTTTGTCCCGGGTGGTGTTACCACCCGAGACAAAAGGGTTCTTCTTAGTCTCGGGTGGTTTTACCAACCAGGACAAAAGGGGTTGCCTCTATAAAATCGCCAACTCCTTCATTCTTCTCTGCCCGAGCCATTCTTCACCACCCGAGCCTCAAGCCTAGGGAGGTGCTGCCCAAAATTTTCCTCAAGCCTCTATTTGATTCTTCTCTGCTCAAGGTTTGATTCTTCATCTGTTATGATTAAATTTCGTTTTATGATTTAGAGATTGAGAAAATAGAAATTTTGATTTCTAGGTTGGAGAAGCTAAGAGATGAGGTTTTAATATACTTTAGATTTAGTAACAAGTAGTTATATAGCTACTAACATTGTATCTTCTTTCATTCATTTTTACTAAGAATTTTTTGTTCTATATAAAAAATTGAATTTTATTTTTTATGTAGACTGAGACATAGAATAAATTTAAATTTTAGATAACTTTATTTATTATTAGAGAAAATAGAATTTATCTTTTTAGTTATTAGAAAATGAGACCTAGGGATAGTGTCTTATTTTGTTTTTATATTTTTATGTAGAATGAGACATAGAATAAATTTTAGTATACATGTTGTGGAATTTGTGAATACAATTTTTGTTTTATATAAATGTTGTAGAAATTGTGAATAAATTTTTTTGTTAAAGTATAGCTGGATTAGTAATTAAAAATAGTTGATACAAATGGATTGTTTTATATATATTGCAGAGATTGTAGTAGTCCAGAATAACTATGGTAAGTTATTCTGGTCGCGGTGGTCGTCGTGGAGGCGGTCGTGGAATCGTTTTTGATGACCGGCCACCTTTGGCTCGTCCTCCAGGCATACACTTCACCCATGGTGTGATTGACTTACCTACTGGTGATCGAAGCTAGGGACCTTGTCCCACATAGTAATATTCTTTTCTTGTATGAATGTGATGTTTACGTACTACACACGGATAATAATATTATTTTCATACAATGCAGGTTCTCAATCATTTGAAGTGGCTCACACATGTTGTTGAAAATTTAGGTGGTACCCCTCCTGTTACACAATGCGCGGTTGTTGGTCTAAACAATTACATACAATTAAAAATCTCGTTTGACATACTTGTTCGAGGACAACTTCGCTCCTCGATGTCTTCAGAACCCATCCAAATGTATCAATTGTTGGGTGGGGTACCCCTGCACTGGTTAGGAGGACTTTTGAAAGGACTGTTGTGCAGGTATGCTTAGAACAACTTAATGCTAATGGGTACTTTGTGCCGAATTACTCTTATTTTCTAATCAAGGCACTTGAGGAGGGAGAAAGTGTGATCACGACCGCAGAGAGACTTTGTCGGCTGAATGAACATGACATGGTATGGTGCATCATTTAATGTTTTTTAATCTTCTTATTTAACATGTTTTTATGAGCCGTAATAACATTATTCTTAACTATAAGATATCTTTAGTCAAACCATTATGGTAATGAGCTTTCATGCAATTCTAGAGTAAGTGATGGATGTTGTGGGATTTTCTTACAGAGATTCAAATGCTATACGCACAAGAGATTGGAAGTATCAGGCTCATCTTTCATTTTGCATGCCATATCAGTTTTCCTCGCCACTATTTGAAATTTATGGAAGTCCATGTGACCGTAATTGTGAAGCGATAGAGAGTGCACTGATCCATTCTCTAGCATATTTCATAGAAATTCATAGAAATTCGTAGAAAATCATGTTATTCATAGAAATTCTCAGCAATTGTTGTTTATTCATAGAAATTCGTAGAAAATCATGTTATTCATAGAAATTCGTAGAAAATCATGTTATTCATAGAAATTCTCAGCAATTGTTGTTTATTCATACAAATTCATAGAAAATCATGTTATTCATAAAGATTTATAGAAAGTCTGAGCAATTGTTGTTTATTCAAGGATATTTATGAAATTTACCATCTTGACTCCCTGAATACCGATCTTATCATCGCTTGGTGCCTGTAAGTGACGGAGCAATTCATATGCTAATTAATAAATTAATGCATCCGCTAATTAACTTTGTCTTTCATTTTCTGTAGTCTGGAACTTACTACGATGCAAAAGAGGAGTTATCACCGAATAGGTTTCATGGACCCATCATTAGTTTGTCAAGACCAAATAAGGTAATACCCAAAGGTTGCATTCACAACAATCCTTAGGACCTTGAATCGGCTGCATTTCAAGGATTTGATACTACTACCTTAAAACTTCGAGTATGTGCGATTACCATCTTATTAAGGGTTTGTATTTCTAATTATCCTAGCTAATATTATTTAGTTCTCATCTTTTGAGCATGTATGTATATACAGCTTTCACTAGATTCTTCTAATAATTGAAGTCGACAAAAGCAACGTCATGGTCTTTGATTCGTTGAAAAGAAACCCTGACAAATACCAAGACCTTCAAGATATGTTTTAAGAGTAATAATTCTATCCAATACGTTTCCTTTTATGCAACAATGTGCTTTTACTAACACTAGCTCTAACTTTCATTATTGTCCGCCAGAGCTTGGGAAAAATTCATTGTTATGAACCCTGGACCATGGAAACATAAACTTAGATTCTATACTGATTTTCCAGTATGTAAACCAAAAAACAACTTCAGCTTGGGCAAATTATAAAAGGAATAACACTAATATTTCATAATTGTTTTCTCCAATTTAGTGTATGAGACAGGAATAAGGGACCAATTTATGTGCATACTATGTGTGTGAGTACATCCACAATTTCTGCACTGCAGACCCAGGAGATTATACTGTAAGTATTATTCTAAACCTATTAATAATACATCATTTTCTAACTGCTTATATATTTAATTCTTGGGTGTTATATATTAACATATTTGCACATTACAGAACTCTATGATTAGGGATGCAATCATTGAGAAGGATCGTCTCTTGGCGATTCAAGAAGGTCTCGTGGGATTCTTGATGGACGAGGTATTAGTCCAAAGGGAAGATATTATTATGACGGTCATCCAATTCAGAAATGTTAATTAGCACCTCCGGTGGAACTTGAGACTACAATTAGAATGAAACAATATTTTGATGTATATATACTAGTTTCAAAAAATACTATCTCTGCTTTCGATGTAATATATTGTGTGTAAATATATTTATTTATAAGTTTATTCTCTTGATATAGTACGTATAGTAGACACGTATAATTAGTGCAAACATTTCTGTATACACGTATAGTACACACAAATACGCTAGATATACGCGTATAACAATATTAGAACAATTGAAAATGAAAATAAAAAAATAATCGGGGACCCTTTAGTCTCGGGTGGTATTACACCACCCGAGACTAAAGGAGGTGCGCTCAGGCGCAGGTGTGCGCAGGCATGCCCCTCCTTTAATCTCGGTTGGTTATACCAACCGAGATTAAAGACACCCTTTAGTCCTGGTTACCCACCCGGAACAAAGAGGGGACCTTTCCTCTCTAATGATTAATACCGGTTAGACCTTAGAGAGATATGACCCTTTCCAACCGAGATGAAAAGCTCCCGCTCTACCAGTGGTGGCAGGGAAGTCATGCATGCAGTCTGGAGGGTGAGCAAATGCTACAAGCCGTGTTGATGAGGAGAATCGGCACCACACAACTTTGAATCTAAAAAAGTAAAAAATAACTGTCATGACTCCACCTTTAGACGACCGACCTTTTTTAGTGAAAGACAACACAATCACAGCAGTTGAGTTTTTAAATGAATTGACATCAGTTTCGGGACAATATCGACGAAGTTACTAAATATACCTCATTTTATTGCTTAACGCATGATGGATCGTCGTACTACTTATTTTTTTATATACTATAAGCGACGTATCCAAAAGACTGGCTAAATGGTTCGTCAAGTCAAACTTTAACTACTCAGCATCAAAATATCTCTTTAACAAACTTGTCATCCAACTCATCAAGTCATCCCGCTCTTCAAATTGGCTCCCTCTCGCTAGCCAAACTATTTTGCCAAGTGTGTGATGACTTGTGATACACATGCGTCATCAATATGTGCATAGTGAGAGTTGAATTCTATAGCTATTGAGATTTGAAAAATGGTTTGTTGAAGTGAGCAGCTCAATATGGAGTAAAATTTGATCGGCCCATCCCGCCCCCTCTCCTCTCAGCTTCCTTCGTAAGGAAGCGACCTCTCCTCCGCCTCCATCTCGGCCCCCTCCCGTCCGTGGTCCGCCTCTGCCGTGCTCGGAGCGTGTCGGGAGAGCCCTCCCCCCCTCCCTAGCTTGTAGTAGTTTAGTAGTTACCTAGTAGTTGTAGTTAGCTTCTAATGCCTTTGTGCCTGGCCTTCATGGTTCCGCCTCGCCTCATCGTCGCCTTTGTCGTCGGTGGAATCGCCATCACGATCCTCACCGCCGTCTCCGTCGACGCCCAGGTACGTGGAAATAAAATAAAGTCCTCCCCGTCTCCCTCTCCGGCAGTTCCTCCTCCTCTCTCTTCCATCTCCTGTTGCCGGAGTTTTCACCCCACCGCTTCAGATCCGGCCGGAGTGGAGGTTGCTTTCGGTTCATTCCCTATAGATCGGGTTCCCTCCTGGGTGGATCTGGTCTTTGGGACTGTCCCCAGCTACCTCTCCCTCTTGGCTGTGCTCCCCACCTTTCACCACCGCCGATCTACTCCGCCTCGCTATCTACCCTGCAGCCAAGGTTCTTGCGGATCCAATATCCTACAAGGCACATCAACAACCGACGCTGGCTCGACGACTTCACCATCACCAGGGATTCGATTTCGAGCTGCTTCTTCTACCTCCGACGACGGCAATCCACCTACCTTTTGGTCGCTTGGAATGATCTACCTCCTCAGCTCAGTCGTCCCACCTTCAACTGACGCGATGCACGATCCCTTCATCCAGGTGTATGCGCCTCTAGCGCCCCTACGCCCCCCCTCCCACCGCGAGGTCGTCACCGTCAATGCCGCAATTGTTTCTGTTGTGTCTATCTAGTCTTTGGACCTTGATGTAATAAGGTCTTTTTTGGAGAACTTTTCTGTAAGTTTGGCTGCTTACTATATATAATTTGCAGTTGTTAAAAAATGGAGTAAAATCTTTATTTATGAAGAGTCTGTTGTTTTCTTTCTCTTTTCTTTCCGGTTTCTTTTCTTTTTTTTCACAAATTTTGATTCAAGAAACAAGTATTGAACTATATTACATCACAACACGAACTTCGACTTTAAGAAACAAGTCTTCAACTATTATTACATAACAAATTTCACTCAAGTAGACTTTCACGCAGTCGCCTTAATTAATGTCAGATTCGATCGGATCTCTACACGGTTAGTTGGATCCACACGGGAATGACACCACACTAACAATACTGTAATTGGAGATATATATAGTCCGATGCTAATTGGAGACAGAAAAAATAAAGTAAAACACATCTCCAAATTTGCATAATCGTGTGAATTAAGTTGGAGATGGGGAAAACGCCATCACCATTATCCGTCATCCGATCGAGACGAGAATGATAATAATCTGCGTAGCCTTCAGCATCCGTCGACAGAGGGCCATAGGAACAAGACCATCCGCATTTCCAATATCCCATCAATCTTAGATGGGGATTGATAATCCCAATCCGTGTCTCTCCAATATCTATACTATAAAGAAACGAAATAATTAATTACTATGAAGTTACTTCCTGCGACCACCCAAAATTACTTTCTTCAACAGAAAAAACACACACGAGGAAGTAACTTTTAGTTATACATGAAGAGCCCTCCGAGGTTACTTCTTCCGACACAAAATTACTTTCCTCAACAGAAAGCACACTACTAGGGAATCATTCATTTGTACCGGTTTATAACCATCATTAGTACCGGTTTCCAAACCGGTATTGTTCTGCCGGTACTAATGTGAAGTCACAACCGGTACTAATGTGCCTCCTCCGTCAACTCCCGTGACCTCCGTCTCCGTCCCGCTCCTCTCTGTTTCCGTCTCTGTCTCCTCCTTTTCTTTTTATTTATTATTCTTTTCTTTCTTCTTTCTAAGATTCAGATATGAACACATCTAACATTCATATGAACACATCTCACATTCATACAAACACGTCTCACAATCATACAATTTCACGATGACAATCTCACAAAAATTACATCTCACAACACAATCTGTCTCAAATCTCACAGAACAATCATCAAATCAAAAAAAACAAAAAACCAAATCAATCAGCACAGGCCCTTGCTCCGCCGCCGGGCAGGCCGCCTCCGCGCCCCGCGCCCGCCGGCCGCGCCCCGCGCCCGCGCCCGCCGGCCGGCAGCGCCCGCCGGCCGCGCCCCGCGCCCGCACCGCCGGCTGGCCGCGCCCGCGCGCGCCTGCAACGCCGGGGCAGGCCGCCTCTGCCCGGCCGGCCGGCCGGCCGGCCGCGCCCGCGCCACCTCCTCCGCCCTGGATCGACCGGCCTGGAGAAACAAGAGGAAGAGAGGGTGAGATCGAGAAAAAAGAGAGGAGTGTGGTGGAGAAGGGTCAGATTGAGTAGATAAGGCAGCAGGCGGTGCCCGCGGTGCGGCCTGGTGTGTGGTGGGTGGGTGGGTCCCACGCGCGTGGTGTGAGTTTGACGGCGCCGTTTGGGGGCATAGCATTAGTACCGGGGATATTCTTGGTCCGGTACAAATGTCTAATCCTTTTATACCAGGTTGAATTCAGCACCGGTACTAATGTGGCGTCCTCACATTAGTACCGGCCCATATTGAGCACCGGTATTAATGTGGGACATTAGTACCGGTGCTCAATAAGAGCCGGTACTAATGTTTACCACGGGATGGCTCCGCCCGCCTCCTTTTTGGCACGGGACATTAGTACCGGTTCTTGCAATATTAGTACCGGGGGGCAAACTGAACCGGTACTAATGTTATTTTTGCCCTGGGATGAAAGCTTCTTTCCCTAGTAGTGGAAGCGCACAGGAGGAAATAACTTTTTGTCGTGGGAAGTAATTTATGTGTCGCGGGAAGTAATTATTTATCGCGGGAAGTAACTTTTTGTCACGGGAAGTAACTTATGTGTCGCGGGAAGTAACTTTTTGTCGCGGGAAGTAACTTATGTGTCGCAAGAAATAATCTCGGAAGGCTCTCCGTTTAACACTAAATGGAAAGCCCTCTCCGTTTAGCATTTGGGTAATTAATATCATTTGTTACCAAGACTGGTAACAATGCACGTGCACGCGGCGTGCAACAACTTGTGCTTTACTGAAAGTGTTCCGTCTTTAATAAATTTCTAGCTTTAAAATTTCAAGCAGGTTGTCAACTGATACATCTTTTCTCATCTTGTGAATTTAGAGTATGACACCTCTTGTTTGTATGTCGAGGGTGCGCATGTCAGCGTGCCACGCCATCTCCAGCCTGGGCTCGGCCACGGCGCTGGCTCAAGGCTCGGCGTTGGATCCGTTAACGTCGAGCTACTCAATTCAGAGGCGCGTTGCGGCGTCAAGAGCCAGCAGAGCCGCGAGCCGCCGCCCCTCTTCCCTCTCTTCCATGGGAGCGACTATGCGTCGCAGGCGCGATGGGTTTCCACCCATCACGCAACCGCCGACGCACAGCATGCAGGGCGCGGGGGCCGCGGGTGGGGAGCGGCATGGACCCCACCCGGAACTAATCTAATCCAAAACTAAAAAAGTTATAAATCACAAACCGTGCGTTTAAATTAAATTTTGATTTCAAAATAGATTTATTGTGTCGAGATCTTCAAAATAAGATCCCACTTGACTATGTTTTGATCGAACAAAAATTCACTTGGGCAGAACAAACATATTCACTAGACCGAACAAAAATTCACTTGGGCCGAACAAACATATTCGCTGCGGCCGAACAAAAATTCACTTAGCCTGAACAAAAACTCACTAGGGCCGAACAAAAACTCACTAAGGCCGAACAAAAATTCACTAGGACCGAACAAACATATTCATAGGGGCCGAACAAAATTCACTGAGGCCGAACAAAAATTTACCGGGGCCGAACAAACATATTCACTGAGGTCAAACAAAAATTCACTTGGGCTCAACAAAAATCCACTAAGACCGAACAAAAATTCACTCGAGTCGAACAAATATATTCAGTGGGGTCGAACAAAAATTCACTCGGGCCAAACAAACATATTCACTAGGGCCGAACAAAAATTCACTCGGGCTAAGCAAAAATTCACTGAGGCCAAACAAACATATTCACTGGGGCGAACAAAAATTCGCTCAAGCCGAACAGATGAAATAAAAATAAGTAAATGAATTATTATATTCACTAGAACTGATAAATGTATAGAAAACCTAAATAAACAAATAAATAAATATAAAAAAGGAAAGAAGAAATAAAAATTGAAAATAGAAAAATAAAAAATAAAATAAGAAACAAAAAATAGAAATAAATAAATAAGAAAAGAAGAAAAAAATGAGAAACAAGAAACAGAAAATGCAAACAGAAAAGAAAAAGAAGAATAAAAGGAAAGAAATAGAAAAATAAAACAACCAGAAAAAAATAAAAACTAAAAAGAACAATTGTAAAAAATAAAAAAAATGAACGTAGAAAAAGTAAAATAGAAAATACAAATAAAGAAGTAAAAAAGAAACAAGAAAAAATAAAAAAGAAACAAGAAATAAAAAAAGAAATAGAAAATAAAAAGAAAGAAGAATAAAAAGGAAGAAATAGAAAAATAAAAAGAAAAGAAATATATAAAGAAGAAACCAACTTGCCTCCCGCGGCCCCCACACGCGGCCTCCCGCGGCCCCCACGCGCGTGCGTGCTCCCGTGCGTACGGTTCGGCCCCCGCCCAGACACGCGTCAGCCGCGGGAGGCAACGCGGGAGGTGGCGCCGCGGTTGGCGGCCGGTCCGCCCGGCTGGCCCGTCGGTCCGACCCTGCTGCTCAATTTCAGTACTGGTTTTCACTGCAGATCACAAAGGAATGTCCGGTTCTGCCCAGAATATTCTGGTTCTCGCCCGGTTCTTCCTCCCATGTGTCAACACACTATTGGTTGCGCCCAAAGCTGCTGCACACCTTGGTGCTCTTGTCAAGCCACCCCCTCCTCTATAAATAGGAGGGGAGGGGCTCCCTTTTCTACACATCCAAGCTCTCCTCTCATTCCTCATGTAGGGTGTGTGTGAGTGCTAGGTAGAGAGGGAAATGAAGGTGAGATGAAGGTGTTCTTCTTTGTTCTTCATTTAGACCAAAGTAAGTATTTCGACATATCTCATTTAGACTAAAGTGTGTTCTTGCATGATTGACGTGTTCTTGTGTTCTTCATGTGTTCTTGAACTAGAGGCTTGTGTTCTTCATGAACACAACCCTTCGATCTAGTTGAATACATACGCAAGTGCATTTATCTGTTTGTCTGTGGATCACTTTTTTGGTCTAGTTGAGGCTCATAAATATGTCAGTAGTTGTTCTTCCTAACCTATCCTGATCTGATAAGGTACGATCCAGTCCACACTTGCTTACGTTCGTAGTTCCGTATTTATACGGATTGCTATAGTGTTGTTAGCGGGCCGGGCAGACGTAATCGCGCTATAGTAGTTATCAGTGGTGTAGATGTGGTGTCTAGACTACGGTTATCCTTCGAATACCAAGTACTTGGCACGTGGCAGGTAGGCCACATGGTGACAGCATGTTGGACCCTTTGTAATCCTCCACGCCTGGGTACCGAGTTGGGCCCTGTTGCTAGAACATTGGCCTCTCCCTAAAAAGTTAGGATGGGCTGGCGCCTCGTAGTGAGTTCCTTATACCGTGAGACGATACGACCTTGATCGATACATTTAGGAAGCCCTTCACCTTCTCCCCTACTATACTAGAATAGAAGATAGTGTGCATCGTTCCTTGGATTCGATACCCTTGGAATACTCTCCTTCCGAGGTGAAGTGCTACAACGGTATTTCCGTGCGCTTGCGGATTCGTTCGTACCCATCGATATACTCGGTCGCTCTTATACGCTCCCTCTAGGTGCACAACTAGTGGTGACGTTAAGAAACGCCAACAAGCATTTCTGGCGCCGTTGCCGGGGAACGGTTGCAGTATCTATCTTCGAACCTAGTGGTCCTCGTATTTATCTTTTTTTTGTTTTCTTCTACATTTACCCTCGTTACCCCTTCGAGATACCTTTTTCGTTTTCTTTACTTCTACCTTTACCCCCGTTATCCATGGAAGGTTATCCTTGTAAACACCTTCCACCTTCGAGGAGTGAACCCTCAGAGCCATCCTTGTCAGGACTCGTTCTTTCATCTGGCTATCGGATTCGCCCCTCTCTCATGAAGCTAATTCAGGATCTTTCCTTCTCGGGGTCAATTCATGAGAACCCTTTCGATCATGTGAGAGACTACGAGTGTCTGGTTGAAACTCCGGGTAAAATCAGAGAATCACCGGATGCTCGGAAAAGAAAATTTTTCCCGCTATCCCTCTCTGGGAAAGCATGGGATTGCCACCATTGTTTTGGTAGAGACTACCTCACTTGAGAAATTTTGAGAGCAGTTTCCTGCTTCTGATTCTTCCCGATATGACATGTCATCTCATTGAGGATAAGGATTCTCAGTCTCAAGCAAGGTGAGGAGGAATTTCTAGTAATGGCATGGAATCACTTCGCCTCCTCGGCGGAAGATTGCTCAGTCCTCCACGTTCCCGATTGGATGTTGCTTTAGCACTTCTTGTATGGGTTGCAAAAGGATGATGCCATGCGGCTTAATGCTCTCTCTGAAGGCTCTTTTGTGCACTTGGACGTTGTTGAGGGAAAGGATATCGTGGAAAACCTCCAAGATTTCAGCTCCCCTTGCATCCCGATCGATGAGGTGCCCGTCAGAGGAAATGTTGAGCCACCTAGATCCATCATCAGCCGACCTCAAGGCTTTAAGCTCTGGCTGAAGATACCATTCCTGATTAGCAGGAATCTAAGGGAAAGATTGCTTAGCGCAAAGTCTACCCTTGGGTTCCCCTCTCGTACCTCTTCTTAGACCTTCTCCCTGAGACCTTGTCTCGTGGGAGGATGGAGGGAGTAATTAGGAAAGGACGAATCATTCTCGACCAGGGTGACTTATCTGATCCTAGTTATGATCTCCTAAGGAGAGTATGATAGGCTTATCATGTTCCTACGTCTCGGTTTGAGCTGAGGTGCCTAGCACCAAGGTTACGTATGGACTGAGGCATCGGTCTCTGCTTTATAATCCATGAGGATTCATCTATTTGACCGAAGGAGCATGATCACTTACTGATCGAATCGAGTGTGCTAAGCTCATCGATCAATGCCGATCAGTCAAGAGAAGCGTTACTTCTTATCTTATGCTTGACTTGATCGATGCCGGGAGCTGATCTTTCTAGCTTATCCATAACCTCCCATTGGAAGCTTAGGCTAGACCTCGGGATGTTTCATCGTTTTGATGAGAACATCGGTCCCTCTACCTAAGGGAAGGATGAGCTAAACCTCACCCTTCACCCGAACTCTAGCTCCTGAACGTACGCCGGTCGTTTGAGTTTCTACTCTATCCTCTTTTGGAGGCTGTGTGTTTTTCTGAGCTGAGTTCAGTCGGAGATCAGTTGCGAGAGCACTAGCCTCAGTGCTCAATCTTTTCATCTCCAAGGTTCACCACCTTAGTGCTATAGCTTCTCGAGTCCTGTGATCACCCCAAGAGCTGTCTTAGCCTCCCTGGAATGATCATGTCTACTTTTAGCTTTGCTATCTTTTGGACTCGTGCTCGTATACATGGCACTAACTTTGTAGCTGGAGCTTCACTAATTCATTGATGATTGGTGGTGAGATGGGAAGGACACCACCAATATGGCTGCAAGAGAAATCTCCTATGGTCAAGCTTATGACCATAATAAACAAAGCTCTACCAGGAGATAGCCTGGACTAGCATAGGTTTCATTTCCCTTCTTCGAATAAAAGCAAGAACATATTTTTAGGATAAGTTCTCCTTCGGGTATTTTTGGTCACTAACCTTTCAGGTGGAGATTGAAAAGAAAAATGGACAGGTGATGCCTATGAACATGTGATCCACTTCAGCTGCAACACCTAAGGTAAGCTTTGGTGAGGGAACATTTACAAAAGGAAGCTTGATCACCACGCACTTGAGTTTTGTTGCCTAGCAATGCAAACTTCAAGTGGGGGGATGTGAGCATCCTAGTAAAGTTCCTCCTCTACCAAATCTTATCCTAGTGTGAAGAAGGCGTTAGCTCTTACATCTTGCCCACTAGCTAGGTAAGTCCTGCTTTTAACATTAAACAAAGCCCTTCCGGGAGGTTGCCCGAGGTTCACCGTCTTATGTTCATGCTTATGTCCCTTTTCGAAAATAGCTTGATCATGCATGCATGCTTCCTTTATCTTTATTCATATGCTCTGGTTTGATTGTGTGTTTCGTGAATGTACATTCATAAATTATTTTAAATTAAGCATGGTGCTTAGGTTAAAACTGTCTTCTTCAGTCAAAACAAGACATGGTGTCGAGTTTTGATTGAGGAACTTTAGAGTTATATCTTCATGGATCTTGGTTGCATATATGCTGACTAACCCCTGCAGAAAATTGTCAAATTTGAATGGGTAAGTCATTGAGCTAAATTCAAATGGGAAGGTAAGTTGAGGTGTCAGATTCATCTTGCACATCACGCAAAGGTGGTACATATGACCTCTCAAAGGTCCAAGTAAGTATATTCCCCTTTGTTTATGAAGTATAAATTTGGTCTGACCCCTTTCAAGCAAACAACATGGTGACAATAAAATAAAACAAAAACAACAAAAATATTTGAATTTGAATAAAGGCTCTATGGTTCTCGAACCAGTAGAGTCCATCTTTTGTTTCCATCTGTTATATGAAGAACGGCACCAGATTCAACCACCAGTGTGGGGGAGTTCTCTCGAGCTCATCATCAACATTTTCACTAGAGAACTCCCACACAAGAGCTGCACAACATCGACTATGCCTTCATAACAAGAGCAAGGTAAACTAGAGTGAGTCGGCTGCCTTATGGTCAGCCGAATCACCACTAGTCTTCCTTGAACTCTTATCCTTCAGAAGCGATGGTATGTGCACCCTCTACCTCACTCTCCTTTATCCATGAGTTTGAATGAATTTATCATTTGAAATCAAACTCAGAGGTTTGTGCTATGCTTGCTCTATATGATTCATGTGGTTGGCCTGCATATGTTTTATTCCTTACTTATCATCTTGATGCTTGTGAACAAATATCATTATGGAACTCATGGTTATCCAAGTAGTTGGTGTTTGTGATATGGTTTGATGATATGATCTTCGCTCTTTATGTTTGAGTGCTTGGGAATTTTATTTAAAATCATAAAAACCCTTTGCAAAGCTCCTCTTTGATATGCCACCGTCCTACCAAAGCCATATGATGTTCATAGTTGAAAACCTTATACTCATATGATGCTTGCTATTGCATTGAGTTTTGTCAAATTCTGTGACCCTTGTGAGAATTCTTTTCACTACTTTCATGATCAAGATTCATGTGCACACCCATTTTCCTCATGCTATGCTTCTACACCGGAAGTTAGCATTGTATCATTCATCCATTCCACAAAATAAAGCTCCATATGTGTTGATCTCTCCCTTCTAGTTTTTGTTACACAAGAGACATGACTGTCGAAAAAAATGGACACATGAAGGTCCAAGTATTGAAAAAAGAGAGAAAAGAAAAAAAAAGAGTTGGACACATGAAGGTCCACAAAAAAAACAGATAGTCATGTTCTCAAAAGATTTTTATACAAGAGGGAGAATCATGCAAAAAGGAGTTCCATAACTTAGATGGTAATAACTAGTATCCATTCCGGGGCTAGTGTCCACCTTACCATCAACCGACATTTTTCCTCATATATGTATGGTAATATCTAGCACCCATTACGGGCCTAGTATCTACCTTACCATACTCACCATACCCATACACGTGCACATCTTGATCTGATTGTGTGATTTGATTTTCTCTGTGGATCTAGTCTTTGACTTTGCAATATATGTGATACAAGTATGCTTTATCCTTTATCCTAAGTAGGATGAAGAAAGGCAATCTAATGCCTTGGTGAGGACATATACAGATTGAGTGATCTGAGAGAATCAAATGAGGAGCTAAGCAATGTTTGTTTTGAAAATATATTGCAAACCCCAAGTTACTTGACATGATGAGCAGGAGTGATTTGATTCATAACCATTCCATTCCTCAACTACCCAAGATAGCATGATAGACACTTCACAGAATTCACAAGTACAAGGTATAGTTCGGAATATCTCTTATGCTTGCTTCATACCTTTGGATATCATGTCTCACCTTGATCTGACTCCCTTTACTCGGGACGAGCAAAGGTCAAGTGTGGAGGTGTTGTTAACGGCTGTTAAGTGCTACTTTTACACCGTTAATACATGCATAATATAATTGTAAAAGGATCATCAACACTAGAATAGGTCTTGATACTGATGATTTCCACAAGTGTTGGTGTTTCTAGCTTTTATTGCAGGATGCACCGAAATGCATGCCAAATGGTACAATTGAGAGCAAGTGATCCAATGGCTATTAAACGATGTCATCATAAACAACCTCAAATGCCAATTTGGACTACACCATTACGACGGGCTCGTCAAGATGATCAAAATGGACATATTATATGCCTACATCGGAGTTCGTATGAAGGAGATAGGAAAAGGACAAGAGAGCTGACGTCATCGCGGGACCCACGTCGGCCAGTCGATGACCACTTGCGCGCCATGTGGCGGCCTGCCAGTGGCCAACCGCCACTGACACAGGTGCTGCAGCGGAGCAGGCGGGCGCACGAGAGCCGGCCACGTGGCGGCCAGGCAGTGGCTACTGCGGCATCCCGCGGATCGCTGGCGTGGCGGCGCCTGGTTGGCTGTCAGCCGCTACCGCGGATCACGCGGGGGCCCGTGGGATCGCCTCGCCCAGCCACGTGGCAGCCATCTGGCGGCTGGGTGCCCCGCACGGCGCGTGTGTGCTCCCGTGCACGCGGTTCAGCCCCCGCCCGGACACGCGTCAGCCGCGGGAGGCAACGCGGGTGGCGGCGTCGCGGTTGGCGGCCGGTCCGCCCGACTGGCCCGCCGGTCTAACCCTACTGCTCATTTTCAGTACTGGTTTAAACTGCAGATCACAAAGGAATGTCCGGTTCTGCCCAGAATATTTTGGTTCTCGCCCGGTTCTTCCTCCCACGTGTCAACACACTATTGGTTGTGCCCAGAGCTGCTGCACACCTTGGTGCTCTTGTCAAGCCACCCCCATCTCTTTAAATAGGAGGGGAGGGGCTCCCTTTTCTACACATCCAAGCTCTCCTCTCCTCTCATTCCTCATGTAGGGTGTGTGTGAGTGCTAGGTAGAGAGGGAAGTGAAGGTGAGATGAAAGTGTTCTTCTTTGTTCTTCATTTAGACCAAAGTAAGTATTTCGACATATCTCATTTAGACTAAAGTGTGTTCTTGCATGATTGATGTGTTCTTCATGTGTTCTTGAACTAGAGGCTTGTGTTCTTCATGAACACAACCCTTCGATCTAGTTGAATACATACGCAAGTGCATTTATCTGTTTGTCTGTGGATCACTTTTTTGGTCTAGTTGAGGCTCATAAATATGTCAGTAGTTGTTCTTCCTAACCTATCCTGATCTGATAAGGTACGATCTAGTCCACACTTGCTTACGTTCGTAGTTCCGTATTTATACGGATTGCTATAGTGTTGTTAGCAGGCCGGGCTGACGTAACTGCGCTATAGTAGTTATCAGTGGTGTAGACGTGGTGTCTAGACTACGGTTATCCTTCAAATACCAAGTACTTGGCACGTAGCAGGTAGGCCACATGGTGACAGCATGTTGGACCCTTTGTAATCCTCCACGCCTGGGTACCGAGTAGGGCCCCGTTGCCAGAACATTGGCCTCTCCCTAAAAAGTTTGGATGGGTTGGCGCCCCGTAGTGAGTTCCTTATACCGTGAGATGATACGACCGATACATTTAGGAAGCCCTTCACCTTCTCCCCTACCATAGCTGAGCTTGGTGTCCTTAGACTGTCTATACTGGAATAGAAGATAGTGTGCATCGTTCCTTGGATTCGATACCTTTGGAATACTCTCCTTCCGAGGTGAAGTGCTGCAACGGTATTTCTGTGCGCTTGCGGATTCGTTCGTACCTGTCGGTATACCCGGTCGCTCTTATACGCTCCCTCTAGGTGCGCAACTAGTGGTGACGTTAAGAAATGCCAACACATATCCGTCACATTTGGTACCCGAGCCTCTTCTGGTTCTTCCTCCTTCCGCCCACAGGTCGTCTCCTCTCCTCCAGTCGCTCCTGCCGCGCCTGAAATGAACCGGGTTTCCAAAGAAGGGAACCCGATCCCTGCACCTCTGTGATAGTCCCAGGAGGCTATCACGTGCAAATCCCTGTCACAGAAAGTAAAGCAAAACCGTACAACAAAAGGAAATAGCTGAAGGTCCACATTATAATATAGTAATTAAGCATCTGAGTACATCATTTCGGCACATGCCGGGTACAAGTCCAACAGGACTGAATCAAACAGAGTAAACATCTACGCAACGGCTCTCATGTAGCGAAGTAGACTCCATATCCGCAGGCAACTCGAGTGTAGGGCGAGCCTCAGTCCTCCCATCCATCGTGCTCAAAGTCGTAGTCCGGCTCCTGGTCTGAAAACCCGTCATCTACTCGATAAGCGAGTAGGTCATGTCAGCTTCCCAACAAAGAGCATAAGCAAAAGAGAATAATTCTAATATGCATGAGTAATCCTATTTATGGCTGTAGAAGGTTATGCAATGAGCGGTAGCAACATCAAGGTAAGCAGAAAAGCCGAGAGGTCTCCATCTCCGAGGAGATCCACACCTCCGAGGACAACGCCTCCGGGGTCAACACCCCTAACAAGGAAAGAAACACCAAGCACTGGATCTCAACCAAGATACAGCATCCCACTCTCATCTGCGACGTGGGGTCACCAACTCCTATCCCCACGTCTCAATGGCACGAAGCCGGGCTCACACACACCGGGGGAGAGAAAGCAGCACAAGAAGAGACTAGCCAGAGTAACAGACCCGTGGGCTGTCCATACCAGTGGACACGAACTATAGCTATAGGTTTAACACTCTACAGAGGTTGTACAACTAGACCCGCCGAGTAGAGCAGAATCGGGTGCCCCCGATCCACCTCTCTACCTAACAGCTGGAGACCTAGCAGTGGACGGCACTCTCCTGCCTCTCCGAGCCTGACTCGTCCTGACTGGGGTGTGAAACTTGCCAGCAGGGCCTCGAAGCTGTGAAACCATCCCCGGGGAAGCCGGGGCGACATCTACTCGGGGGGTAATACCCGTCCCCCTCACACGACCACACCAGTCCGCCTACAGGCTGGATGCCATCCACATACTAGTTCTCGGACCGAACCCCGCCCATAACAAGGCGAACGGTTTGTACGTAAATAGCCCAAAGATCACGGTTAAACTGTCGATCGGTCCTTAATTGCAAGAGCGAGCACTCACCAACTCCAACCGTCCGACACGCCGCTAGGGCGAGAGGCCAGGTCGCATCACCCCAAGACAGGCGTTCACAAGTAACCGAAGCGGCTCGCTCCCGCGGTAACACGTCAAGGGTACACACTCACCCAAAACACACGCAAGAGTTCAAAGGTATCCCAACCTCGGTCCAAACCTGAGATCCATGCATATCTAAGGGTAAAATATATGAATGAATAAAGTCGGGAACTAGCTAGGGCTCTGTAGCTAGTTCCAAAAGTAGGTATTCCAAGGACAGGATAAACAATTCCAAGGCATGGCTAATCAATTGCCTATGCAATTCAAAATCAGGCATCAAAAGTAATTAAGCACTAACAACTAAAGCATGCATGGGAACTATATGGTTGGGAGTGACATGACACCTGGCTGGTGTCCGTAGTCCTGGTCTGGTTGTAGTCGGGGTCGTAAGCCTCCTCCTGGTCGTAGCTCAGGTTTGTGCAGCACGAGATACGAGACGCTAAATTACCGGTAATCAACTAAGCATAAATCCAAAGAAACCCAATTTTAAAAGATCAAAACAGAACCAAACAACCTACAAACAGCACCGTCTCATTTTTAGAAAAATATTGAAACCGGTTTCATTTTTTCGGATTTATAAATAATTAGTTATGAATTTTCAAAGTTTAAAGGTTTTATAAATTAATTTCCAAATTCATTTATAAAACAGAAAAGGATTTTTATTTTGAAAATAGCCGATGACGTCAGCATGACGTGAGCATGACGTCAGCAGCAGGGTTAGTGGACCGTTGTTGGGCCGAAAGTGTTAGTGGGCCGAATACGGCCCGTTTGACTTAGCCCAGTGGGCCAACTAAGCAAAGTCCGTCAGCCCTCCCTGAACAAAATTCAGAGTCCACCGAGTAAACGGAAAAAGGCCGGGCGGGGCCTTAATGGGTTGCTTGGCCCATTACTTCCTCAAGTTCCCACCGGAGAAGTCCGGTGAGTACCCCTGAAGGTTTCTAGGGCGCATGGGCGCCCCTTCGCCACGCGTGCGCGCGTCGGCGCGCCCTGGCACAAGTCCGGCGGCGACGGCGAGCGGCGTTTGACGACGGTGACGGCTCCGGTGTTCAAGCGAGCGGGGTTTGGAGATCCCTAGGTGCACGTGGTCTCCCTGGCGTAGCCACAGCCCTAGGGTGGGGCTCCTGGGCGTGTGCGAGGTGCGACAGGGTGGTGCCCATGGCGCAGAGCTGCGGCGACAGGGCGGCGCGGCGGTAGCAGATCGTGTGCAAAGCAGAAACGCGCAGCGGTGTGGTTGAGTGCTTGGGTGCACTCGTCCTGCGCGCGCATGCGTAGGGCCAGCCTGAACACGTCACGGCGACACGGCGCGCGGGATCCTGGGATTCCAGGGCCGCGGCACGGTGCGGTGGTGCACGGCGGGAAGCGGCAGCGACGCAAGCATGACCAGAAGCACTACGCGGCGTGGCTTAGCATATGGGGGTGCTTACCAGGGCACATGCACGCCCAGGCCTGGCCGTGACATGGCCGGCCGACGCACGCGGGTGCCCGGCGAACCAAATCCGCGGCGCGACGCAACTGCAACGGCGGCGCATACGTCCCTGCAGAGGATTCCACGGCGCGAAGGCCGGGTCACAGGCAAGATATGGACGGTGACGCTGTGGCATCATGGCTAAGCAGAACGGCGAGGACCGGCGCGGCGCTGGGGTGCGTCGCGGCGGCGGCTCGCGGAAAACGCACGGCGTGAAGGCTGGCTTGGCGTGGCGCAGGGGCACGCTCCCGTTCAAGGTGAAGGGAAGAAGCAAGGGCGGATCGCTGGCTCACCGCGGGGCGAAGATGTAGGCGAAGTAGTGTCGACCGCGTCGGTGAAGATCACGGCGGCGACGGCGAGGTGATACGGCGGCGCGGCTTCTTCCCCTGCTCCGGCTTCTGCTCGCACGCGGACAGCATCCTCCGGACCACGGACGGCTACGGCTTCTCGCTCCTCGGCTTCGTCTTCACGTCGCGGCGGTGAAGCGCCTCCCACTTCTCCTCTTCCCCACTTCTCCTCCTCTTCCCCCTCCTCTCCTCACACGGCGGCGGAACAGAGTTGGGGGAGAAATTCCCCAAGTGGCGACGGGGCCAAGAGGGACTTGGCCTCAGGGGTTTTGTGCACGCGCAGGGTCAAGGAGACCGGGGAGCAGCGTGGGCCATGGGTGTTCCCCCCTTTCCTTGGCGGCGAAGGCGCGGCACGCGGGAGAAGCAGGCTGGCTTGGCGCGCGGGGTTGGCCAGTGGCAAAGAAGTGGTTACGCGAGGGGGAAAGCGCGTGGGTCCACCTCGGCGTGCGGGCCACCCCTCGGCGTGCGTGCCAGCGAAGCGGGACGGGTGGTCTGGTGCGAGGGGGCGTGGTGCGGCGCGGCGATGCGGTGTGGCGCAAAGGAGCGGCGCGGGGGAGAAGAAGAACAGGGCGCGGCTGGTGCGAGGCCGAGCTGGGCCGGTGTGCCGGTTGAAGGAAAAGGCCGAGGTGTTTAGATGTCCACGGGCTAGGAGATGAGGGAGGTCTGTTGGACCTCGAAGACAGTTAGCTGGCCCATGTTAGTGAAAGGAATTTTTTATTATAGGTTTAAATTAGTTTACACTTTATATTTGAATTTGATTTTATTCAAATTCATAACACACCCAAATAAAACCAAATAAAATCCATAAGATCCAAATCACCATCTTAACCATAATTTGAATTTAGTTTTTTATATTTTTGGTTTTATTTGTATAGAATTAAGGGAAGAGGCTAGAAAAGATTAAATTATGGTGACACATCATCAATAAAGAAAAGTTCAAATTTCCTCACATTTTCATAATTCAAATTTCAGGGATGTTACAGCGCTGATGCCCCTTGCGCGCACGCCATCGTCCACCGGGGGGGCCCGCCGCCGACCCGTCGGGAGGAGGCCCGCCTTCGGTGCTCGCCGGCTCTGCGGCTCCTCCACCAGCGGCGAGGGTCGTCTCGGGCTCCTCGTCACCCCCCGGCTTTCGACGCCCCACCCTCTCCTGCCGCCGGTCCCGTGACGGCCGGCCAGGTGGCGGCGGGCGTCGCGCTAGCCGAGCGGTCGCTGCCGGAGCAGCTGCCTCCTGTCCGTGTGCAGGTGACGCAAGGATCTCTGGCGGACGACACGATGCTCCTCGAGGCCGCTCTGTCTGCCACCCCTCCGCCCTCGGGAGTGGACCGGGACGTCGTCGCCGTCCTGCGTGCGGCCCACCTGCGGCCGGAGGGTCGCACTCTCACTTCTGCACGCACCGTGCCCCTGGCAACTGCTTTCGCCAGGATACTCTCGCCCCTTCCTGCTCCCCAGCTGTTGGAGCAGGAGGGAGCTGAGATGGACCCTCCGTCAGCCGCACCCCCTACCGCTCCTCCCACAGTCGCCCCCCTCTCCATGCCACTCGCCTTCTCACGCCCCCTCCAGGTCGCGCTCTTCCCCGACTCTGGCTCGCCGGCACCTGGGCGCACTCCCCCTCGTCGGTGCCGGCTGCGACAGGCTCGCAGGCGGACCTTTGGTCGCTGGTGGCGGACTTTTGCGCCTCCTTGTAACCGCCGCCGCCGGTCTTGGGTGCGCCTCGTCGCCGCCGGGCGAAGGTCTGCCCCCCGCTTGCTTCGCTTCGTCACATGAGTCATATCGCCGCGGTCTCCAAGGGTCGGGGGCCGAACCCGGTCACTGCTGGGCAGAACCTGCTCATGCGGAAGCTGGGGGTGGTCAGCCAGCACGAGGCGCCAGATGCTGACTCCTTCCAGAGGTACACCAGGCTCTTCGCTGTGGTCCTGTCGGAGGAGCACTGCAGAGCTATTCGCGAGCTTTTCGGCGCTCAGGTTGAGGGGTCGTTCAAGTGCTCGGTGCTGGAAGACGACGAGTTCCAGGATGCGGTCCGTGGGCTCTTCCCGGGGGAGCAGTTGGTCGTCGACGCGCAGGCTTGAATCTGCGTTCGTCGCTTAGTCGCATACTTTTTTGTTGTTTTAAATGGATGCAAACTTAGCAATCTGGAATGTTCGGGGGCTCAACCAGTGTGCTAGGCGTTCGGCGGTCCGCGAACTGGTAGCTTCTGAGCGCGTCTCTATCCTCTGTCTTCAAGAGACAGCTCGTGGTTGTATCCCCCTCCATTATGCTTGATATGTTAGGTGTTGATTTTGACTACGTTGTGTTGCCGGCGGTCGGCACCTGTGGTGGTATTTTGGTCGCCTGGCGTAAAGACACATGGTTGGTTTCCTCCCCCGCACGTGGGCTTTACCATGTTTCCGTTAAAGTGGCTCTTCTCTCCGCGCCCTCTCAGTCCTGGTGGCTCACCTCAGTTTACGGGCCGCAGACTGACGTGGACAAAATCTCCTTCCTCGGTGAGCTTCGTGCTCTCCGACCTACTCTCTCTGGGCCTTGGGTTCTTTGTGGGGACTTCAACCTCATCTATCAAGCGGCTGACAAAAATAATGGTCGCCTCTTTCGTCGGATGATGGGTCGCTTCTGCCGCTTCCTTAGCGACCTTGAGCTCCTCGAGCTACACCTCCACGGTTGCCTGTTCACTTGGAGCAATGAGCGGTCGCACTCTGCGCTTGAGCACATTGACAGAGTCTTTGTCTCCCCTGACTGGGAGCTACTTTTCCCCTCCTCTGCCCTCCATACTATATCTTCCAGGTGCTCTGACCACGCCCCCTCCTTCTACTCCTCGACAGTGGGTTGCACCCGAGGAAACGCTGCACCTTTCAGGCATTCTGGCCAAAGGTTGAAGGTTTCCTTGACACCGTTAAGGTGGTATGGTCGGGATCGCAGCCCGACGCGGACCCCTTACGGTTGATTGACCATCTTCTGCGTGAGACAGCAAAGGCGCTGGTCAAGTGGAGCTCCAAGGCGATCGGTAGCATCCGCTTGCAGATCCAGATCGCCAAGGAGGTTATTTTCTGGCTAGAGGTCGCACTGGATTCTCGGTCGTTTTCTCCTGAGGAGCTGGGGTTGAGACGTTTCCTCAAGCTTCGCTACCTCGGACTGACTTCATTGCAGCGTACGATCGCTCGGCAAAAGTCTAGTTTTAGATGGCTCCGCGATGGGGACACGAATACCAACCTTTTCCACCTCCACGCCAACCACTGCAGGAGAAAGAACTTCATTCCTACCCTCTTGGTCGACGGTCGCCCGGTCCTCCGTGAAGACGAAAAGGCTGTTGCGGCCTTCGACTACTTCGATAGGATTTTGGGTGCCAGCCACGAGCGTTCGTGTGCGCTTGATTTCGCGGAGCTGGGGCTTCCACGGCTGGACCTCGAGAGCCTCGGCCACCCGTTCTCCGAGGCCGAGATCTGGGAGGTGATCAAGGATTTACCCCTGGATAAGGTGCCCGGACCGAATGGGTTCACCGGTCGCTTCTACAGGTCGTGCTGGTCGATCATCAGGGGTGACGTGCTGCGGGCGTTCAACGCGCTCTCTGATCTGGACGCTCGCAGCTTCCACCACCTGAATGATACCCTCCTCACTCTCATTCCCAAGAAGCCGGATCTAGTCGCTCTCTCGGATTATCACCCCATCAGCCTGATACACAGCTTTGGAAAGCTTTTCTCCAAAGCGGCGGCCAACCGCCTCACCCCCACCTCACTTCTCTTATCTCACCTAACCAAAGTGCTTTTATCAAAAGTCGCCTCATTCATGATAACTTCCGGTATGTTCTTGGCACGGCTAAAACGCTCGCCAGTCGCAAGCTCCCTAGGATCATGTTCAAGATTGACCTAGCCAAAGCTTTCAATTCGGTCGGGTGGGTCTTTCTCCTTGAGCTCCTCTGTGCGGTCGGCTGTCCACAAAGGTGGACCAACTGGATCTCTGTCATTCTGTCGACTGCTAGCACCAAGATCCTTCTTAATGGTGTCCCCGGGCAGCAAATCTGCCATGGTCGCGGCTTGCACCAGGGAGACCCCCTCTCTCAAATGCTCTTTGTCCTGGTCATGAAACGCTTCCATGCCCTCTTCCGCCAGGCGGAGTCGTAAGGACTCCTCCAGGAGTTGGGCAGGAACATCCGGTTCCGCGCCTCCTTTTACACGGACGACGTGGTCGCTTTCTTTTCTTCCGGTCGAGCTTGATTTGAGGGTCGTCAAGGCACTTTTGTCGCTTTTTGAGAGAGCCTCCGGCCTGGCGGCCAACTTAGAGAAGATCCAGGTGTACCCCATTAACTGCTCGGAGGACCACCTCTCACTGGTGCGCTCCATCCTCTCCTGTACCATCGCCAACTTCCCGTGCACCTACCTGGGCATGCCTCTCTCTATTAGGCGGCTGCCCAAGGCCGTCTTGCAGCCTCTGGTCGACAAGGTCGCAAAACGTCTACCTCCTTGGCAGGGTAGACTTCTGAGCCATAGTGGTCGCCTCGTTCTAGCGAAGTCTACCCTCTCGGCCATCCCTGTACATGTTTCGATGGCAATAGCCATTGCACCTTGAGCCCTGCGTGCGGTCGAGACTCCCAATCGGGGCTTCCTTTGGTGCGGCACGGAGGTGGCTAGCGGCGGTCGCTGTCTGGTCGCTTGGGTGAACGTCACCTACCCCACGTGTTGTGGTGGCCTTGGCTTGCCTGACCTCCGCGCCTTTGGGACGGCCCTTCGCCTGCGCTGGCTCTAGCTTGCACGGACTGACCCCGACCGGACTCTGGCGGCTTTTTGCTTCCTGGTCGACCGGGCTACGCAGGCCTTCTTCGACGCCTCCGTCTCGGTTGAGGTGGGGGATGGGACCCGCGTGTTGTTCTAGGGGGACAACTGGGTCTCTGGTTGCTCCATCAAGTCTCAGGCACCTAATCTTTGGGCAGCTGTCTCGCCGCGCATCCAGCGCTCTCGCACGGTAAAGGAGGGGCTGCAGCATAGCACGGCGGGGCTTCGCTGGGTCGCGGACATCACCCACGCTAGGACGGTGCAGGTCGTCGTGCAGTACCTTACTGTCTAGGACCTCTTGCAGTCGGTCAGGCTCACGTCGGAGCTTGATAGATTTTTGTGGAAGTGGTCGCCCAGTGGTGTCTATTCTGCGGCTTCGGCCTACTCCGCTCTTTTTCTGAGTCACGCCGACATCCTCGGAGTTAGGCAGATTTGGAAAGTCCATATGCCAGGGAAGTGCAAGTTCTTCGCTTGGCTTGTCTTGCATGGTCGCTGCTGGACTTCTGACCGTCTACATCGGCATGGTCTGAGGGACTCTGACTCTTGTGCTCTCTGCGCACAGGACTCTGAGATGCTTGATCACCTCATCGTAGACTGTGTCTTTAGTCGCGAGGTTTGGTTCAGGGCACTCAGGCATTTTCTTCTCCAGGACCTTGCCCCGGCCCGTCCCACGAGCTTCGCGGCTTGGTGGTGCTCCGCTAGGAAGCAAGTCGCCAAGGTTCGAAGGAAAGGCTTTGATACCTTTGTCTGGCTGGTCGCTTGGTCGCTTTGGAAGGAGCGCAACAGACGCATCCACGATAAGGAAGCTCTCATGTCGGTGTTGCTGGTGCCGGCAATTCTGGAGGAGGCGCAAACGTGGGCGCATGCGGGTTTCTTATCTTTAGCTCGTTTCTTAGGTGTTAACCTTCTGAGGGCGGTGTAACTCTGTAACTCTTTTTCTCGCTGTGTTTTTTCTTTGTTGGGGTCGATCCCTGTACTCGTTGTGAACAATTTTTTTCTCCCCTCTTAATGAAAAATATGCTTTGCACGTCTTTAAAAAAATATCTCCCCTCACCCAATTGGTTTCAGTTGCATTGCTCATTTTGATATGAAAACCTAGGAATCTAGGATCTTGGTGTAGGCGACCTAGAAGCACAATATAGAATCGGAGGATTCGAAAACAAGAAAAATCTGTAAATTGGTTCTCCAAGCAACTCTGGAGCATTATCGAAAAAAAAACTCTGGAGCATGCGAGCGGAACTCTGCACTCTGCAGATTGGTTCTAGCAACAAACCCAGTGGCATTTGGCTCAATCGAGCAGGAATGCAGGAGGCGAGCAGTCGAAACTCACCACTTCGTATTAGGCCCTCCACAGCGTGGAGTGATGCCTCAAAATATATTGGCCCCACGCTGAAAAAATTGGCACCACTCTAGCAGCAGGACGAGTCATCGCTGAGCCTCACGTAACAGTTAAAAGCAAATAAACAATGAGCAAGTACTGCATGCAGAATGATACGTAAGAGCAAGAAGCATGGGTCTCCAATTTTTTTGTTTTGTTTACTCAATGGGCATCGATGCTTGTAGGTTCATCGCTCCCTTTTTCTTAGCCCTGGCATCACTCCGGCATGGCGGCATTGGTAGTTGTAGTGTGGGAAGTGAAGCTAAAACACTCTCTCCTTTTCGAGCATCACTCAAGACCAACACTGTGGAAGGTATACCTGAGCATTTTTTGCCCGGCCCGACCCGGCCCGCTGGCCCGGCCCGGCCCCGGCCCGCACCAGGTCCACCCACGGATCTTACTGGACGGGCGTGGGCAGAGATCTTGGAGCCCGCGAAAATTTTTTTTGGTCCGAGCCCGGCCCGAAATGCTGTTTTTATTTACTTTACACTATAAAATGCGCGGGCGGCCCGCCCAAGCCCGAGCCCGGCCCGAAAACTGAGACCCGACACGTCCCATGGGACGGTCATGGACAGGATTTTCTCAACCCGAAAAACCCGGGTTTTTTTTCGGCCCGACCCGAACCCAGCCCGGCCCGTGGAATGCTCAGATCTAGTGGAAGGCCTTATAACAACGATCGGAAAACGATATTACAATATGGAAATGGAAAAACAGATGTACTATTTTTTTATAATTCTAATGTGAACATTTCGGTGCTCGTCCCAATTTTTTGTGAAATTGGTTGAAAGTGACAACTTTCATGTCTTATTAAATTGGAAAGGAAACTACTCGGGAAATACAAAAAAAATGCTGGAATTTCCATACACCAGTTTCTGTGTTGGGTTTTCTAAGCCCATTCAGCCTGCGCGGCCCAACCGCACGCACGCCTTCCTTCCTGGACCGGGCCTTGTCGAAAAAACGGGCCTGCCACTGCCAACAAATCGTACGGACGGCGCCAAGTACGAGTTCCGAACTCGAAACGGATCCGGATCGCCTGGCTCCGATGGCGCGCCGCGCACGACGAGAGCTCTTCCCGCCACCTTCACGGTCCCCGCCTTCCTCCGCCCGCAAGCCTCTCCGACTCCGACACCGTCCCGGCCTCCGCGTCCCACATCCTCGCGCTACAAATACAAGTCCCCACCTTCTCCTGCTTCCCCATCGTACCATCGCCTCACCGAAGCCGTCGCCCGCCGCAGCCAGCGCCGCCGCCCGACCAATCTCCGGCCGGAAGCACTAGTGCCTCAACTCGCGCGCCTCCGCAGATCCATACAGCTCCGGCCGCCAATGGGTCATAAGAACAAGGGCGGCGGTAAGAAGGCCGGCGGCGAGGCGTCGTCGTCGGCGACGGGCCAAAAACCCAAGTGGGGCGGCAAGAAGGTTGCTGCCGGCGGCGAGGCCTCGTCCTCGCTCCCGGGGCCGACCGTCAACTTCAACCCCAAGGACGTGACGGACCCGTTCGAGCTCCTGGACATGTGCGTCGCCGCGCTCCACGACAAGCGCGCCTCCGGCGCCACCCGCGAGTCGGCGCTGGCGTCGCTCGCCGGCGCGCTGGAGAGTGTGGTGCCGCTCGACGAGGCCACCGACGGGCGTCCCCTCGTCATCTTCGCCCTCTGCGGCGCCTCCATCAAGAGGGGCAACGCCTCGCAGGCCTTCGCCAAGGAGGCCCGCCTCGCGTACCGCGTCGTCGGCCTCCTGGCGCTCACCCTCCTCAACGGCGGATCCACGGAGATCCTCGCCGAGTCGTTCCCGATGCTCGCCCGCACGCTGCAGCTCGCGCCGACCATGGATCCGGCGACGGTCGCCGCCGCCCTCGACTGCCTCGCCGCCGTCACCTTCGCCGGCGCGCTGGGACCCGAGGAGGCGGAGCGGTCGCTCAAGGCGATCTGGAGCGTGATCTGCCCCAACCCCAAGTCCCCCAAGGTGATCTCGACCAAGGTCAGCGCCCAGGTGGTCGCCGCCGCCGTGTCCACGTGGACGTTCCTCGTCACCACCGCCGCCATCACGGACGCGCAGCGCAAGGCGGACCGCGCCGCCTGGAACGCCACCATCGCGTCCATCGCGGGGGTGCTCGAGGCCGACGACCGCGCCGTCCGCATGGCCGCCGGCGAGGCGCTGGCGGTGTGCGTGGAGCTGAACCTGACGCAGCACACCCCGCGCAAGGACATGGAGGCGATCCTGGCCCGGGTGTCGGACCTCGCCGCCGAGGCCGGCGGCAAGGGCGCCGACAAGACGCTGTTCGTGGAGCAGAAGAACCTGTTCCGGCAGATCCTGGCGTACATGGAGCGCGGGGAGGTGCCGCGGAAGGCGCTGCAGACGTCGTCGGACCGGCGGGAGTCGATCAAGGTGGCGACATGGGCCAAGATGGCGCAGATCAACTTCCTGCGGCGGTTCCTCGCCGACGGGTTCCTGAAGCACGTGAAGGGCAACAAGCTGTTCAAGGAGTCGTTTGACGTCGGCGCCGACGAGAAGGCCGCGCTGTCGATCACCGAGAGGAAGCTGTTGATGAAGGTCAGGGAGAAGGGGATGAAGATGAATCGCGAGCTGGCGTGGATGGTGAAGAACGTCTACTGCCTCCCTCAGCCTCAGGGAGCGCCGCCGGAGAGCAACAAGCCGGATCTGCTCCTCAAGCTCGGCTGGCACTAGTTATAGATTTGCTACTAGCTATGACATGGTCACTTGGGGTGTTCTTTTCTTTGATACAACTAGCACATGGAGCCAACATTATTGTCTTAGTCTGCAGGTTTTTAAATCTCTTGAGATTTTACTTAGTGAGCTTCTCTGTTGGAATCAGAGATTTACATTGTAGCAGTAAAAAGTATTGGTACCTACTCCTTTTGTTCTTTGATTGATAATATAATGCACCTCCAATGTGTTTGCTTTTCAGCTTCAGCATCACCTTTTGGTATATTTTTTTTCTAGATAAAATCCGACCTATATCCACCAAGTGGTTATATACAGCCAATCACTTATTGTTGTACACGTACACCTTGTCAGTAACACTGCACCTCTCTCTAGCCTAACCAGCATTTGTAACTGAAGGAAAATCTTCTACTCTAGTTGATGTACTAGACAGTTTTGTCTTTGTGTAAATCCTCTGTATCAAGAATTAAAAATCGTTTCCCAAAAAAAGAATAAAAAAATCTGCACCTTAGTTTTTTCGACCATGCTTTCAAGTTTTATGTAATTGCACTTCCAAATTTTCAATTATACAGCTGAATGTTGTGACGAGCCCACTGTTTCTTACCTTTTCTTGCGCGTTTCAGCAGCACCCCTCATTGCACCAGAACCAGATATCAGTGCTCCACGAATGACCCTTCGTCTACAGCACCAAGGCGAGAAACCATCCTTGTGAAACAAAATTCCTTGACAGAAACAGGCAGTGCAGCAACAGATTACCTTGAAACCAATTTGGTTCAGGCGCACGGCAGTGTTCAAACATCAACCTGCTTCCATGGCACCAACATGCTGACTTGCTTCTATTAAAGGCATCCCCATGATCATACAAACAAATTAGCTCATCTCAATGACACCACATGAGCATCATGAGAACAACTCATTGCATCGGGATAACAGAGTGGCATATAAAGGTCGTAATAGCACAACACGACGCGACAGGCTGTTCATTCTGTGAGTACCAGAAGAGAACAACATCTCAATCAAGGTAGAGCTTCACATTGATCCCATTATCGATCAGCGACTGAACAACGGCCCTGATCTTCCCCTCGAACTTGTCCTGCTCCCTAGGTGTGTAGGTGCAGGTGTAGACGTCTGCCTCCTTAGCCCTCTCCGACAGGAAACGGCCCACAGCCAGGCAGGCCGGTATGTCGGACCTCGACTTGAGCGCCGCCTTGATGTCCTTCGAATTGGTCCCAGCGACTGCGACTTGCCTGCATGTCGAGCGGTGCGTGAGGGATGCCGAGACGAAGCGCTTGGATATGAAGACATCCAGCGTGAAGGGCTCCATGTGGGCGATGGTCCGCTGCTTGAAAGAAATGTGCTTGTGTGGGTTCTTTGATCTCTTTTCCTTCTTGTATGTGTAGGGTCTACTGTTGTCTTCATCCACAAAGTCCTCCACGCCAAAGAAGCTCCTGGAAGAGCTTAACATCTAAAAAAGGGAGAAAACAAATCAACACCTATCAGCAAGTAAATCTTAGAAATAACTGTAAAACCGTTAGAAAAAAAATACAGAATCCAACACCTGTTAGCAAGTCAATCTGAAAGTTGGAAAAAAAAAACTTGTTGCATGCATCACTAATAATTGCTGATACCACTTTACTCTCAAATTATCAATTATTGCATCTTTGGTAAATGAATTGTTTATCTAGCTTTTCCTCTAGCTTATTAGTGTGTAGCTTATATGCAACTGTAAATGACTGTAGAAGTTCAGCTAAAGTAGTCAGAGGGAGCTGTAGGCCTTGCATCATTGAAACTGAAAATGTACAATCACTTCAAATGTTGGGATCCAGGCCTGAATTGTTTTCTGGCTTTGTTTTGGGCCAGTTGTGTGACCTATTTTGTTCCTATGTTAATGGAAGGGCAGCTTGTGGGTCCTTTCTTTCCCCCAAAAAAGAGGTAGTGTAAATTTTGCAGTAAAAATTCAGTATTGCATGCATTTTCAGGAAAAAAAAACTATAATGGAGGTCTACAGGCATACTACTAGTTTTTGTCTTTTGGAGAATGACTTGTATGCATTACCACATGGCTAAAAGGATTATTGGTACTTGCTATTTCATCAGGTTCACAAATCACAACCAAAGGTAAAGCTATTTGCAACCACTAATCATCAAACATTATATGATGGATTAGGTTAGCTCACGGGAGGACTGAGTGTAAAAAGCTATTATATTGACAATTTATCCATGAAAGATACATAATAATGATCTTTCAGGTCTCAAATCGAATTATGAGCAAGGTTATTGGGAAATGGAAACAAATGGTAAAACTCAAGTAGAACATTTTTATCCCAAAAATATTAGGAAAGGAAAAGAGAAACAAAATTTGCATCAATAGTTGCACCATCGCATCATTCATTCAATATTTGAGCATAATTAATTGTCCTGATGTAAGTGGTGGAGCCAACAGAGTTTGCTCACTTAAATCAAGACCTACATCTCTTGGGAGTTAAAATCTTAAACAATTTCGGTCAGGCAATGATCTTATTACCTGTCCACTGTGAAATTGCTTCCAGCATGTATATAGTGCCGGTGCTGGGTTTCCTTCCTGCAGCACATGTGCTCCATTCCTCCATGACTGTCCCAAAATATTCCTCAGCATCTTTACCTCGACCGCAAGCAGTGGTCAGCAGAAAGGGAGCTTTGTAGCTAAGCCTCTAGGTTGATCTGTAAAACAGAAGTTCTATTACAGCTCAAGACCTTTAAAACAATTAAACCCTCATTGGCTTTCTAGAACAAAGCAAATTAGTCCAACTGTTTTACAGATTTATAATTTTATTTGGCTTTCTAGTACCGAATTAAATTAGTCCAACTGGATACAGATTTAGAATTTTGTTCAGCAACTCATCATTTAGATAATGCATCAACGCACTTACGGTATACCTCTCTCTACCACTGGTTCCTGTCTGATTATTCCCAAATCGAGCAGACCAGGCAAACCAACCATTGCCTAGGGAATTAACCTACAGTGAGGGGACGGGCGCAGGTAAGAGGAGTGGGCGAGCGCCGCCGCCGGGAAGGGGTGTGGCCTGTACGGGAGAGACGCGGAGCGGGCGGACGCCGCCGTCGCGAGGGCCTAGGCCCTGCGCGCAGGAGGAAAAGGGGGCGGGGTTCGGGCGCCGCTACCGGGAGGAGGAGGCGCGCCGCCAGCCGGGCGAGCGCCGCCGCGTGGAACGGTTGAAGAGGGAGAGGAGAGAAATGGAGGGGAGCTGCGGGCCTGCGGGAGGAAAAAAAAGTGGCGGGCGGAGAGTGGGGGAGGAGGGAGGGAGGGAGACAAGCAAATGAAGCCCGACTGGCCTCAGCCCGTTGGGCTAATTCTGACCAATATCCCAGCCCGTTGGACCGCCTTTTTATATTTTTTTTGATTTTATAAAAATAAATAGTCGGATTTAACATTTGCACAAATAACCTCGAACCGCTATTTGGCACGGCGGTTGGGGTCCTGCCGCCGTTTGAAGCGGAAGTAAGGACCTACCACCACGGACAAAGGTGCTAGGCCACCGGAAACTGCCGTTGGCAACAGCGGTTGGCGCATCCGCTACGTGGCACGCCGGTTTGGCACCTACCGCCGTGACAAACGACGGTTACTTCTTCCAGGTAGGCCCGGTGGAAACCTACCGCATTCTACACGGCGGTTGACCGCCCGTTGGAGACCTACCACCCTTTAAGAAGGCGGTAGGTCTTACCGCCCGTGCAACGGCGGCAGGACCTCGCCTATATAAGGATCGCAGCCCTGCCGCTGGGCTGCTGCCCCCTCCTCCCCCACGTAGCTCTACGTTGCCTTCTTCGGTGTAGATTCTCCACATCAGGTATGTCTCTAACACTTCCTTAAATAGTTAGTTTAGAAATTCTAAAAATAGTTTAGAAATTTTAGAATTCTTTAGAAATCCTAGAAATAGTTTAGAAATATTAGAAATAATTTAGAAATCCTAGAAAAACATTAGATATTCCTAGAAATACTTTAAAAATCCTAGAAATACTATAGAAATTCTAGAATTACTTTAGAAATCCTATAAATACTTTAGAAGTACTAGAAATTTTAGAAATACTTTGGAGATATTATTTCTTTTTTAGAAAATCCTAGAAATACTTAAGAAATATTTTATAAATACTAGAAATACATTAGAAATTCTAGAATTACTTTAGAAATACCAGAAATACTTTATAAATTTTAGAAATACTTTAAAAATTCTAGAAATACTATGGAGATATTATTTCTTTTTCAAAAAATTCTAGAAATACTTTAGAACTTATAGAAATACTTTGGAGATATTAATTATTTTTTACAAATCCTAGAAATACTTTAGAAATTCTAGAAATGCTTTGGAGATATTATTTTTTTAGAAAATCTTAGAGATACTTTAGAAGTTCTAGAAATAATTTAGAAATACCAAAAATACTTTAGAAATTCTAGAAATACTTTAGAAATTCTGGAAATACTTTAGAAATACTAGAAATACTTTAGAAATTCTAGAAATACTTTGGAGATATTATTTCTTTTTTAGAAAATCTTAGAAATACTTTAGAAATTCTAGAAATACTTTGAAGATATTATTTATTTTTTAGAAAATCCTATAAATATTTTAGAAGTCCTAGAAATACTTTAGAAATACTAGAAATACTTTAGAAATACTAGAAATACTTTAGAAATTCATGAAATACTTTAGAAATCTTAGAAATACTAGAAATAGTTTAGATATTCTAGAAATACTTTAGAAATTCTAGAAATAATTTAGAAATAATAGTTTTTCTTCGAATTTCTTATAAATACTATAGAAATACTAGTTCTTTTTTAAAAAAATTACTAGAAATACTATAAAAATTGAGTGTCATTTTATATTTCAATTTTTTTGCAGGTATGGCTCAGCAGCAGGCGCCGTCGTGGCTGCCGCCGCCGCCTCTTGGTAGTGTTCGTCCTCCTCGTGAGCCGTTGTCGTACGTGCTGCCCGAGCTCTTCGACGAGGCCACTGACAAGGCGCACCAGTCTTACCACTCCGCGATCTGCGGGGCAGAGCTGGGCACCGTACGTCTTAGAGGCCCGGGGTACTACATGCTGCTTCACCCCATTGGTGTCCGAAGTATGTAATACGATACTTGGGTTTCTTTTTATTTTCTCATTAAATTTGGAAATTAATATTTATTTTCATTTTGTGGTGCAGGCTACGCACAGCAGGGCTTCTTCCCCTTACGTGTTTGGTCGAGGGGGACTTGATGCGGGTTGCTATGCGCCCGACGGATCGCATATCGCACTTTGGGTTCGACTACCAGCTGATCTGCGCGCTCCTGGACCGGTGGCGCCCCGAGACGCACAACTTTTATTTCCCCTGGGGGAGATGACGCTGACTTTGGAGGACGTGACCCTCCTCTTCGGGCTACCGTGCTCAGTGGAGCCCATGGGGCTGTTGACCCTCCCCCCCCGTCGGGTGCGCAACGATATCCTGGCGAGGTTCGCCGGAGTGATGTGCCGTCCTGACGCGCCAGAGGCGGCAGTCTTCACCAACTCCCACGGCCCCACGAGTGCTTGGTTGCGCAGCTACAGCGTACGTAACTCGATCTATTTATGTATCGTTTTTTCATAGTATCGCAAGTACTGACTGAAATTTGAATGTTTGTAGGCCTCGTACATGAGAGAATACGCCGACGAGCCGACGAGCAACAGGCACTTGGAGGCGTACCTATTGTGACTGTTTGGCTACGTGATGTTCTGCGGGTCCCAGGGAGACGCGGTGTCGAGGTTCCTGATCCCCCACGCTCGGAGGATCGCCGACGCCACCGTGGAGGAGATGCTCCAGATCAACTGGGGCGTTGCAGTTTTGGCCGCGCGTACAGGGGCCTGTGCTCCAAGTGCACCAAGACGGGCACCCAATCGATTCTCCTCGGATGTCCGCTTCTGCTGCACTTGTGGAGCTACGAGCTACTTCCCGTCGGTTGGCCGATGGTCGACCGATCGGTGTACCGGGCGCTGGAGGACGGGCACGACCCAGCAGACAGGCCGACCATGGGTCGATGTGGTGCCACCGCCAGGTTCGTACTTCGAGCTAACTTCATCCATTAGCTGTCAAAAAGTAATGCAATTCGTCGAGCTAACTTATTCTCTTGTATGTAGCTCTCTTGGACGGAGCAGAACAGGAGGTCGTACTTGGACTTCGTCGGGCGGATCGACACCCTCTCGGATGTTGAGGTGATCTAGCAGCCGTTCACCGCCGCCTTGGTCGCCGTGCATGCACTGCAGGGTCTCTCGACCCTGTGCTTTCGGGACCGTCAGTTCTGGATGACAAAGACGCCACTCGTCCACGACATGTACGTCGAGGAGTACCGCGTCGAGCGCGTGATGAGGCAGTTCGGCCTCTACCAGGCTTCGCCTGTGCCCGTCGCACACACCGTCGACCCGGGCGTGCACCAATAAGTTCATTCAAAACTTCATTAGTTTCCTTTGACGAGTGACGGAAGTTAGTTTGCTGACCGATTCGCTGTTTTTGTTGTAGGTGGACGAGGAAGGGGTCGAAGACTTCGGCCCCTTCTTTGGCAAAGCTGCAGTCGTACCTGGATGCGTGGGCGAACGCCGCCGCCCCGGACCACGTCTTCATCGAGCCGCGCTTACACGACGGCGACGCCTGGAGAGCGTACCTGCAGTGGTACACGCCGAGGACCCAAACGCGCGTGATGTACGTCCCACCGAACCCTCGCCTCGACCTTGTGCCAGCGTCGGCGTACCCCTACCGACGGGATCAGACCCACAACATCTTAGTAAGTTCAATTTCGTTACATCAAATTAAGTCACATTTGCTAACGTTATTTCATACTAATAATCCATCCGATCTTGATAGTACGACACAACTCGGGAGATGTACCAGCTGGTCCAGCATGTGGGGACGACGATGGACCACATGACGTTGGACAGGATCCGGACGGAGATGCAGAAGATGGTGGGCCTCAGCCGGCGGTTGACGCAGGCGATGAACTTCCGCGGCGACGAGGGGTTCCTCCTTCCATGCAACCCCTCGTCCTCCAGCAGTTGTGCCTCCACCTCAGCTTCGTACCAGGCACCCTCGTCCCCGACACGTCCACCGTTCGCGCCCACTCTATCCGCTCCGTACGTGCCGCGGCCGAGTCCTTTCTACGCCGCTGTCGCAGTTACAAGTTTTTTCATCCTAGTTTGCACGATAAGTTTTTTTTGGTTCATGTCTGACTTCTGTTTTTATAGAGAGACCACCGGTACCTACGGGACCGGGGACTTCGTCTTGGGCAGGTTCACCGGTTCTGCAGCAGCCGGTGTGTCACACCCTGAAATTTCTAATTTCAGGATGTGAATAGGATTAATAATTAAAACAATAATTTTCATTCAATATTAAAATTTTCCAACATTTATTTTCTTTACAAGAAATATAGTACAGGAAAAACATTTATTTGTTTTTCTAAATTAAATAAAATGTTTATGTGTGTGTTGCATTCATGCCGATGCATCTGGAGTTTCATGAGTGCAAAATGGTTTTAAAATGCGCTTAGGTGCTGACCAAATCTTCCCGAGAATTTTCCGGATTTTTCTGGGAATTATTCTCATTTTCTCTGAGCATTTTCTATTTATTAGAATGCTCTAAAATCTTTTTCATGAGCTCCAAATATTTTATTTGGGTTGTTCATGTCTCAATCTATCTCTGAGAATTTTCCTGAAATTTTTAGGATTTTTAGAATATTTTTTGTGACTTTAATGAATTATCTAGCTATTTCTAGATTATTCTTTTTCACGAAAATGTTTTCTGAAAATAAAAAAAAATTCCTTTTTCCTTCTTTATTTCGGCCCAGCCTTGTTTTCCAGCCAAACAATCGAAGTCCGGAAATCTCCCCGAGCTTTTATCCTCCGCGCGAGCCACCCTCCAGCCCAGCAACACCGACAGGCCGCAGCCCAAGTCCGGCCCATCCCTTCTACCCGCTCCAACCCTTTAGCCCGCTCCACGGCCCGTTCCAGCCCGCCAGGCCCATCGGCCGGAGCCGGGACGCTGCCGGCGTGGCAGTCCGCCCCGGCCACGCCGTGCCGCCGCCGGACTGCTCTCTGCGTCCGTGCCGGGGACGACACGGCTGGCTCGCCCTCCGCTCCTTAAAGCGTGTCCGCGCGCCCTTGCCCTGCTCGTGCGCCTCGCGCCGCCCTGCACGCCTGAACCAGCCGCCGCCCGAGTCCGTCGCCACCGCTCGTCGCCGGTCCGCGCTCGATTCGCCGCCTCCTCCTTCTTCCAGAGCAAGACGGCGCCACCACAAGGACGCCCTCGCCGAGCCGCTTCCAGGGAGCCCCTGCCCGTGGCCGAAGACCTCCTGGAGCGCCGGCATGACTTGGAGACCGGCCGCCTGTCAACTCCACCGCCGTCGCCGTTCAACTCCGAAATCCGGCCGCCTCCCTCTGCCTCCCACCTCGGTGAGCACCTCCCTGTGATCCCCTCACTCTCCTCTTTCCGTTCCACCGCTCGCCCGAGCTCCTCGTGGGCCGGAGTGCCGGCGACCCCGACGGCCAGAGCCGCCGGGAGCTCCCTGTCCGCCCTGCCTCTGGTTCGAACAGAGGTAGGAGGTGATGAGTTGGCCGTTTGCCGAAAAACCCCCTGCGGTTCCTATAAACCCTAGCTTAAATCCTGTGTCTTGCACTTTTCATCAATAACCCCCTGGTTAAATCCCACCTTTGCACATAGATCCAAACCGAGGTTTTTTTTCAGATCTAACCCTGAGCTTTGTCCTTTTCGCGAGCACTAGTTTTTTTTCAGATCTAACCCTGAGCTTTGTCCTTTTCGCGAGCACTATTCAATGTGTCTTGCAGATCTTCTTTGCTAACCCCTGAGATCTATAGTTAATCACAACTAGGCCCTCCAATCTTGTTTTGCTCATAAAATCTCCGTTTTAGCTCCGTTTTAATCCGTTCAAGTTGCGTTAGGTTCCTAATGACATGAACTACGCGTTAGTGGTGAGTTTTCATCATGTTTGTTTTCTGAAAATAAATTTAATATTAATTTTGATTAATGCTTATTAAACATGCCTTTTATAAATAAAAGCAATATAGAGTTATACCCTGATTTTCATAATTAATGTTAATTTGATAAATTATTATTTCACATGCTTTTATAAATAAAATTTAATTAGATCTTTTACCCGGTTTTTCATAAATCAAATATTAATTTGCTTAATATATAATTAACTTTTATAATTAAAAGTTGATTAGGCTTTTACACCGGCTTTTACAATAAATATTAATTTGATTTAATGCTAATGCCACAATGTTTTTGATAATAATATGATCTACTCGAATTACAAAGTTACGTTTAGGTGATTCATATAGTTTAGTTTTTCTAAATTAAATATTTAATTGGTATAATATATATATATATATGAATCTTTGTAAAGAAAAGTTGATTAGGTTCTTTGTACGGTTTCTTCAAGTAAAATTTAAAATGAACTAATTCAACTTGGGTATTTTATCTATAAAATATCCATTACATGTTTTTGCTAATTAAAATAAACCTTAGCTCATAGTTTGATCTCTCACATGTGCAAATCAAACGTTAGTCGTTCTTTATCAAAGTTCTCTGTCTCAGTGTGCCTCTGTCATAGAGCTAATCTCCTTTCAAGCTCTAGATCTTTTGATCTCTCCAGCCCAGTGTCCTTCATAAAGCTAACCAAGCCTTTCCTTATCTCAGCACGGTCTGTGTGCTTCAGTGATCTTTAGCGTCGAGCCTATCCTTTAGCACGTTCTTTTAAAGCTTCTCTTTTGATTGGTGCCTTGTTCTTAGTTGCTTGTTTGTTTGCTTTGTATGCTTGTGCCTGATGATTGATGCGAGTAGAATGAACGTGGTTCGAGAGCTTGGAAGAGCAAGAGATGAAGACATTCTGAGCAACAACATTACTTTGGTTTAAGGCAAGTGTGTCCTTGTTCTTTTGTCCTAATAACTGTGTTTAATCACATTACATATGCTTGCATTAATATTGATGGGTCCTATTAAGGTTTATCCTAGTCTTTACTACCTTTATTCCTTGTCCACCTGGGTTTACCTTTCTGTTGGGTAGCTATGCTTAGTTGCTCTACTTTGGGTTATGGTGGTTCTAATGAACAACAATAATGATGAACATGCTTTACTTTTATGTTATATCTCTGGTTAATACAAGATCACAATGCTTAATCGGAACATGGAGCGACCACCCAGGAAAATAGTGCAACCACAAGACATATGGCTCTGTCTTGGCTAATTAATTAGTGACTCTAGTGTTGGGGTGGCCTTACCTGATAAGGGCAAGGGGAAGCGTTAGTTGAGGTATAGACTCGCTCTAGTAGGGAGTGTGCTTTGGTAAGACACGGTCCTACTAGGGAACTTTATGCTTTGCGGCGGCTTGAAACCTTCGCGGGTTGCTTCACACTGGGGAAACTTTGTAAAGGCCTCGTAGTAAAACCCATGCCACTCACCTCGGAAGTGTTTAAGGGAGTAATTAACCCGAGCATATATGGGGGACACGACTTGTGGTGAAAGTGTACAACCTCTGCAGAGTTAAAACTAATCGATTAGCCGTGCTCACAGTCAAGAGCGGCCTGGACCCTCACATGATAATTGAACTTGAAGATGGACTTAAATCGTTATTATGGTTATGTTAGCCATATGCTTATGGCGTATCTCTATATGTTAATGTGGGTTGGTATATACTTATACTTTATTAGTAAACATGTGCTAATAAAATTTGACCAACTAAAAGTGTTTAATGCAGTCAACCTGTCAGCCTTTCCTTGTTAAGCCTCTGCATTCATACTTTCCCCACACTTGCTGAGTACAACATGTGCTCACCCTTGCTATACACAATGTTGCTCAGAAAGAGGAAGCTGCTATGAAGTCGTTGTGAAGATGTTGCTGGTGCTAGGCGTACGCAACCCCCAGTCGACTTCCTGTGTTGTTTGGTGCCTTCGTTTCCAGGATAAAGCGTAAATCTCTGATAATCTTTGTTTTTCTTACGTGATATTGTTTCTGTTATTCACTTATGTCAACTATATGCATGGAACTTGATCCTGGCATGCATATAGATTTGCACTTGGTTTTCTTTGGAAAAACAGGTGTGACACGGTGTTTCGTCCACCTCCTTCGGCTGTCCCCGAGCTGTCCCCTTCTTCAGACTACTTTGGAGGCGAGACACCACCAGAGGGTCCGGGCCCCGAGTTTCACTTCGACGACTTTTTGTTCCGCACCGACGACGAGATCCACCATGACGCGGACGTGATCAGTCCTACACAGCTGGCAGGAGCCCCTCTCGTCGGGACCCAGCCGACGCAGGAGCAGCGCGCGGTGATGATGGAGGACTTCCACGACACGGCAGCGCGTGCAGGAGAGGCGTTGGCGGCGGCAGAGTCGGTGGAGATGGAGGCGTGTGCAACCGGAGAGGGGTCGTCCCGTCTGGATCGGCTACTCCCTTGGCGACCGGAGGGGGGGCAGCCCGTCGGGCTCAGGTGCTCCCTTAGCGACACCGCCTTCCGAGCCGGCGGTCGGAGGACGCGATCTCCATCCACGAGAGCCCCTCACGTACCCCACCAACCACACAAGGGCTGCACAGAGGGCGGCGGCGAGGAGGGAGCACCAGGGCCCGCCACGACCGACGAAGCGCTGTCATATTTAGATTTGTTTTTTTGACACTTGTCGTGTAAACTATTTTTGTTTTGTATAATTAATTTATATATTCTCGTATTTATTTCGGTGTAATTTCGCATTTATAATTTCAGGGAAAACCAAATGAAAAACAAGAAAAAACAAGAAAAACAAACAAAAACAACAAAGAAAAAAAAACAAACCGCCGGCCCAGCCGCCGTTTCAAATGGCGGCTGCTGCCAGCCAGCTAGCCGCCACCCAACCCCGACCTGCCGCCACTGTTGCAAACCTGCCACCCTGTGCTGCGGCGGCAGGTCCTTACCGCCTTAGTCCGCGACGGTAGATTCCTACCGTCGCGTCAAACGACAGCAGGTGCCCTACCGCCGTGCCAAACAGCGGTTCGAGACTATTTGTGCAAATGTTGAATCCGACTATTTATTTTCGTAAAATCGAAGAAAAAAAAATAAAAAAATTTGGCGATGTGCAACCTGTTCGGCTGGCTGTTGGTTTATGAATTATGATGCATCTAATCAATAGATTGATACTATTCCTAGAAGGGTTTCTAGTATAACAGAACCTCTCCTTGCACACATATTTTCGTTATTACCTGTCTCTAAAATATATGAAAGCAGAGGTACTGAAACCGGCTTATGGGTTGCGGGTTGCTAAGCATATTGACAGCTTATCATTTCTCGTATGCTATGACCCTTAGAATCACTGCATGGAAGGGAAGAAGGATCCAATAAGCAAGCACCGGTCAAATAGAATCAAGGTAGGTAAAAGAAAGTCGCCAATAAGCCAGCTCACAAAGACGAAGGATCAGAGGAAGTATGTGTATTTTATCTTGCTTGTTGTAGCTATCCAAGCAATATTAAGCAATATTCAGTAGGTTTGCTCGGACAATAGCGAAGTAGGGACGGATCTAGCGGTAGGGCGGGAGGGGCTCAAGCCCCCTACTGCCGGGAAACCCTTGAAGCCCCCTTTAAAAAAATCTGTCATGGGAGAGAAGGGCATGAGCTGTTGGAGGGGATACAGAGGTTGAAGACGAGTTGCTGTGCGAGATGGGCTACCAACTAGCAAAGAGTGAAATGAAATACTGCCAACTGACCAAAGCCATTAGTCTATCTAGTAAACAGCCCATTCCCAACAAGTCGATTGTTCTTTTTTTCCCTTTCCTGTCTTCAATCGCACACATTCATGCTTGGCCCATTTGCTTTGTATGCAATTTAACTGCTAAATAGCAGATTTTGGTGAGCAAAGTATTTTACTGCAGCACTATGTTCAGCCCCCCCCCCCCCCTAAAATTTTCCTGAATCCGTCATTACAGCGAAGGGAAAGAAAGACAAGTTGCTTTGTGCTAAAAGAAAAAATCCGTTGTCTGGCTGGTACCTAATGATTGGTGCTGATTTGTTCTGAGAGAAAATTGTTTACCTCTCCAATAATAATAACAACAACATCCAAAATCAGGCTTAAATGGCCCGATCGAGCATCTTTAATTTCTCACGTACCGCCCATTCCACCCTAACAAGTTCTTCCTGCTGCTTTGAATTGATCGACCTTGCTCTGCTTCCACAGATCGTAGCAGGGGCGGGCCCACTTGGTATTCAATGGTATTCATTGAATACCAATTATTTTTGCAAAAAAACTGGATATATGTAGTATATACATCATGTGTATTCAACTAAATGGAAAAATACAACAACTCAGGCCACCCTACAGCTCATTTCGCAAAACAGGGCCAACAACCCAACAATTGGGCCCAACTAAGCCCCGCCTCCCTCCCCTCAGGCCTCAGCTCGCACGCGTGCGCGTTGCCTGCCGCTCCGTCGGCTGTTCGCTGTCTCACGGAAAAAAAGGTGCCGTCCCACTCCGGCACTCCCCCAGATCCCGGCAGCGGCAGCAGGGACCAGGCCACCAGGGAGGCGGCAAGCCGGCAACCAGGCCTGCCGGCAACACACCGGGGCGCGGCGCCGCGGTAGGGAGGCGGGCGCCGGTCGCCGGGCGGCATCATGTGGACGCGTGCGCGGTGCGCCGGCCGCCGCGCTGCCGGTCGGCCGGTGTGGGCAGGGCCGGGGCCGGCAGGCCCCCTGGCGGCCGCCGCCAGCAAGGCCAGGCGCGCACCGTGCAGGGCGCAGCAGCAGGCCCGCAGCGCAGGGCCGCAGTTTGCAGGCAGGCAGGAGGCAGCCCCGCCTGACAGTCTGCACCAGTGCACCGACAAGCGACAAATCATTTGAGTAATTGATTGGTGTGGTGGTGAGTTTCTATTTTTGAACTTTAGATTCACAGCCTCATAGTTCTATTAATCTATTAGTATGGCTGCAATTGAAGATTGATCCCAGGAGATTTTGATTTGTAGGTGTTAGGTCTGGAACATGAAGAGAAAGAAGGGGGGAAATGCTGCCACTGATTTAAGATCTTTTTTGGAAAGAACTGCTGCGAAGAAGAAGCAATCTCAGGCCGGTAATGTTCTTCAATCTAACAATGAAAGTCAGATGCAATTGGTGGTATTTCAAGGGCACAGTGGCATTGGAGCTAGCACACAACCACCTGAACCAGTGGCAGATGAGCAAGGACAGCAAAATGATGAAGCCGAGACCCCAATAATGGAGGATGATGAGTCTATGTCCGTGGATGAAGCTGATTCTAGTGATGCAGAAAATAATGACTATAACATTGAGCATGATCCTGGATTGAGGGTCCCTATCTCAAGCTATGCTGTCAATGACCAAGATTCAGTTAGAAGGGCATATTGCATTAGGGCCATGTCAACCAAAGATGAAAAAGGAAGATTTTCCTCAACATGATTGTGGAGGTATGCGCCGATTCCAGCCTATATGGTTTGATGAGTACAAATGGCTTGAGTATAATGTGGATAAAGATGCTGCATTTTGCTTCTTTTGCTATTTGTTTAAAGATAGTTCTAAATTTGCTGGAGGAGATGCTTTTGTTGATGGAGGATTTCGGAATTGGAATATGAAAGGCAGAATTAGGAGGCATATTGGGAATATCAATAGTGCTCATAGTGAAGCTGAAGAGAAATACAAAATGTTCATGACACCTAAAGCATCAATGCGTGAATCTGTAGCCTCAAACACTGCACAGTACAAGGCTGATTATCTTGCTAGGTTGACATGGTCACTTAAGTGCATAAGATTTCTTTTACGTCAGGGGTTGGCTTTTCGTGGCCATGATGAGACAAAGGAGTCAAACAATGCAGGGAATTTTTGAGAACTTTTGGCATGGTTGGCAGGTAATTTTGAAGAAGTTAATAAGGTCTAGAAAATGCTCCACAAAATTGTCAAATGATAGACCACAAGATTCAGAAACAACTCATTGCTTCTTGTGCTCATGAAACTACCAAATTTATCATAGAGGAACTTGGTGATAAGTGTTTTGCAATTCTTGCTGATGAATCCAGTGATGCATACCAACAAGAGCAATTGGCTATTGTCTTGCGGTTTGTCAATAAAAAAAAGGAGAACCGGTTGAACGATTTCTTGGTCTTGTCCATGTTGAAGATACTACATCATTGACTCTTAAAGAAGCAATCAAGTCCTTGCTTATGAAATATCAATTGCCCATATCTAAGGTACGTGGTCAAGGGTATGATGGAGCTAACAACATGAAGTGTCATGTTAATGGTTTGAAGAAACTAATTATGGATGAGTCCCCTTCAGCTTATTATGTCCATTGCTTTGCCCATCAACTTCAACTAACCCTTGTAGCTGTTGCTAAGGAGAATTTGGATTGCAACTGGTTTTTTGGGCAACTTGCATATTTGTTGACTGTTCTAGGGATGTCTTGCAAGAAGATTCGCATGCTTCGCGTGGCTCAAGTTGAGTATATGGTTGAAGCATTGAAATTGGGTGAAATTGAAATTGGGCAAGGGATGAATCAAGAGATGGGTTTAGCAAGGCCAGGTGATACACGTTGGGGATCTCACTACAGAACTGTAATGCATGTTATGGCTCTATATTCCTCAATCAGAAAAGTTCTCTTCAAAGTTGGGAATGAAAAAGGTAATGCTAGTAATGCTAGTGAAGCTATTGGATCACAAACTATGTTGACAGTATTTAAGTCATTTGAGTTTGTTTTCTTGCTGCACTTGATGAATGAAATATTTGGATACACAAATGACTTATGCAATGCTTTGCAAAAGAGGGAGCAAGATATTGTGAATGCAATGGATCTTCTTGAGTTCACAAAGTCAGAGTTGAATGTTTTGAGAGAAGATGCTGGATGGGAGAAATTTCTCAAGAAGGTCACTTCTTTTTGTGAGAAACACAAAGTTAAAGTTGTGGACATGAATGGCAAGTATGTTCCTATGCAAAGGTCAAAGAATTTCTTTAGAGGTGCCATCAATTACCACAGGTATCATGCTGATATGTTTTTGGGTATCATTGATAGGCAAGTCCAAGAGCTTAATAATAAATTTGATGAGGTAAACACACAGCTACTTAGATGCATGGCATCATTCAGTCCAGCTAATTCCTTTCATGCTTTTAATATTGACAATTTGGTTAAGCTTGCTGGGTTATATCCCCATGACTTTGCTCTTGAAGAAATGAACCAATTACCCTTTCAACTAAACCGCTATGTTGATGATGTGAGGAAAGATGAAAACTTCACAAACTTGAGAAGTTTAGCCGAGCTGTCCATGATGCTAGTTAAAACAGGCAAGGTTTCTCGGTGTGATATTGTTTACAAACTTCTCAAATTGGTGCTAGTTCTTCCTGTTGCAACAGCCGGTGTTGAGAGGATCTTTTCTATAATGAACTTGATAAAAAACAAGCGAAGAAGCAAGATGAGGTAGAAATATTTGAATGGTTGTTTGGTTACATTTATTGAAAGGGAGTTCTTCTGGCAAACTAAGGATGAGGACATCATCTCCTATTTTCAAACCATGAAAGACCGGAGAGTTATCCTGTAATTTGCAAGTCTTTTTATCAATTTCTTTTGACGTTTTCCTTTATGATTGTACCCTCTATTTAGTTGAGATATTGTCTCTTGCCATGTTGAACATTAGTTACATCTATATGACTATAACTGTGTACAATTTAAGCTGTCAAAAAAAAATTTTTACACCCTTTACTAAGTTCGAATACCAACACTCAAAATCCTGGGCCCGCCCCTGGATCGTAGACTCTATGAACCTGATCCAGAGCCAAAACCGCGTGATGCATGCAAGTCGATCATCGATCCAACGGCAGGATGCGAGGAGGACCACCACCATCTCTGATACTCCGAGATGGGCTCGCCGTAGAGTAATCACGCGCTGCCAAGAAAACCGATCCTTATTACTGATCGAATCTTTGGTTTTATTTGCTTGCATGGATTGATGTGTTGAGGATATGCATGACCACAGCCCACAGCAATAGGCAAATGAGCTAGCAGTTGCGTGTGTATACTATACACTGATGACACAGATGATAGGATAGCCTGGTAGGAGTAGTTGGATTCCATATAAGATAACGGCCAGCCGGCCTGGCCAAGGTCCCTACAATATATATATACGACGACAGTGCGCATGCGTCCATACTGCTGCCGCGTGAAGTCCATGCAAAGCATGCAGGCTCATATATAGAAGCTCTAGCTACACGTTCTTAAAATCAAGTATTTATTTATTTTTCTTAAATTTACCAACAATATTTTAAGAAATATGATTTTAAGAAAAAAATAAAGTATTAAAAAGGAGTATGACCTTCCAAACAAAAAAATTGTTCGATCGTAATACCAGAGAAAACAAGCCACTCTGGAGCACAATATTTAGTACTAATTACTAAACAATTAATGAAATAGGACAGAGGGACCGAGGAAAGTAGTAGAGCCCAAAATGAACATTATTACGACAGATCCGTATTTTAATTAGAAAGTGTCTATAGCTCACTCAGGTGAAACAGAACTTTTCCTCACGAATTTCTCAGCCATTGGAATTGAAATCGGTAGCTCGAATCAAATCCTTCTATCTGCACCCTATCCTCTTCTCCCCCTCCCCCCCAACGGAAGCATATCCTCTACCTTTGGTCCCTCTGTCGTTGGCTCCCTGTCAAGTGGGTCCGGTCCCACATGGCAGCGGCACAACAGCAAAGGGCCAACGGCAGGCGAGCCTCGTCGCCCCCCAACACCCCACCCACCCCGACCTAACCACGGCCTCCTTGTTCCACCTCCCACTGTCCGCCATTGCTCGCCGCCCATATCCTCCCCCACAGCTCCGCACGCGCGGGCTAGAGTTCGCCAGAGCTTCGCGCCGACTGCCTCTGCCACAACTGTCGTCTCTATTTGCACCCGCGCCTCCTCTGCTAGGCTGTCTTGTGCCGCCGCTAGCCCTCCCTCCATGTCCGATGGTGAGCACCGTCCCTACCAATCCCAAAATAATCCTAAACCCGAATTCTTGACCTTGCTAAAATCTCGTCAAAGTTGGAGGAGGAATGGGGTGAAGATAGAGGTGGATAAAAATTTGGATGATGTCATCTAAAATTTTCAATCAGATGATATTGATGAGTCGTTCTATTTCAATCAGATGAGATATAACTTCCCCTTTAAATTACGTATATCTAGCACGGCTGTACTACAAGAGTGAAAGAAAGTAGATCCCCTAGACTAAAAGCTCATGATAAATACACACTAGTAGAAAAACTAACATTCGATCCTCAACAAAAATATCAAAATGAATTGGAATTGGGACTAAAGAGATTTTAATCTTGGATTTAAATTTTGTAATCTAACGATGAGGTCTTAGTTTCCCGAGATTAACGGGGTCTCAACGGGTTACTTCAAAATGAAAGTATGCTGTAGCTGAGGAACTAATAATGACAAAGGATTTCGCGAGGCTTGAGGTCGTGGGTTTCCCCTCACCTCACACATGCATATTAAATTTGAAGATTTTGACTTTTTGTAAAAATAGAAAATTTCATAATCTAGTGAGTAATCCAACAGCCTAGCTAAAAATTGAAACCCACCAGGCAGGAGGCCCGCGACGGCTCCCAACGCCACCGCCCACGACCTGCGTGATACATGATTGCGAGGTGCCCTCCCGTTCAAAGGACGAGCCGTCGCCGCTAGCCCGCCGCATTTAGGATCGCGAGGTGCCCTCCCGTTCGAAGGATGAGCCGTCGTCGCCCGGAACCTGTGCGGTCAGGATAGTGCCTCCCGTTCGAAGGTGGATTGTGCCGCTCTGCCCGCCGGCGACTGCAAAGCTTGATTCCGGCGACTACGAAAGGGCGCGGAGGCGCGGAGCTGGCGCGAGGCAGGAGCGCGGGAAGCAGGGGCGGGAGAGATCGATTTCGCGCGGATTCAGCAAGATTGCGAGCGGGCGGCCTCGCCATCTCTCGCGAGCGGACGAGGCCAAACAGCAAGGAAGATTGCGAGCGCCTTTTTTATCGAGGCTGTTGGAAACGTGGTTTGGACGGTTTCTTTCATTTTGTACCGATACAAAATCAATTAGAGAGACTGTTGGAGTTGCTCTTACTTGTGATGTCTCTCTCTAATTTTTTTTGGCCTCCGTTGCTATTACCAACAAGAAGACTAAAACTAGTTTCTTTATTAGTGACAATAGACATGAATTCTCTTGTCACTAGGCGCGATATTGCACGGGACACGCTGCTAGTAATTCATTACACCATGCAAATCAATCCATTTATTCGAATTTGATGAAAAAATACCCGAAATAAGGCACATGCGACAGACACCATGCAAATGTAAATAACTCGACACACAATAATCATGGTACTACTGCACTCGTGTACAGTGCCGTTCTCACACAATCATGCACACAAAATAAACTGTGAATACACCACGCTTCCCACGAGGCCGCCGCGTCACGCCTTACCGTCGCCATGGCCCGCGGCGGCGGCCCTCGTCACCGACGTGAACGTGACCACCGGCTCCACGGGCTTCTCCTCCACGCGGGCGGCGAACGTGTCGTACCGCCGGAACAGCTCCGCCACCATCAGCCGCCCCACTGCCACCACCATGTCCTTCCCGGGGCACTGCTTGTTGCCCTCCGCGGCCACGCCGGTCTCCGGGCCGTTCGACCACACCACGTGCTCCAGCAGCCGCTGCCGCTCGCCGCCGGAACAGGAGGCGAAGCGGTCGGCGACGAACTCGCCGCCGCGCTTGAACACGTGCTCATCGCGCGTCGCCAGCGGCTGGTACCCGAACAGCATCTCCCCTTTCTTGACCTCGTACGCGGCGCCGTGGCTCTCCACGACTATGTCGCGCCGCGCGCGGCCGTACTGGAACCCCACCGGCGGGTTCATGCGCAGCGCCTCCCAGACCACCGACTTCACCAGAGGCATCTTCTCCACGGCTTCGAGGGTGATGGCCTTCGAGGTGTCCGCGGGAACGACGGCTCGGACCTCGCCGGCGAGCCTGGCGTGCAGCTCCGTGCCGCCACGGACGAGCCATTTGACGAGGTGTGGCAGGAAGAACTTGTACCCGCCGTACGCATTGAAGATGCCGAGGAAGATGAAGTTGTGGAGGAGCTCGTCGCGTGGGATGGCGCCAGGATTGGCCTTCTCGGCATCCTCGAGGACGCCGGCGGCGACGTCGGCGAAGTACGCCGTGAGCTCGGCGTAGTCGCGGCGAACGAGGAACGGAGGGAAGCGGAAGGTATGGAGGAGCAAGTCCTCGAGCGGCCACGGCTTGATGGCCTTGCTCGCGAGCGGGTGGAGCTGGAACACCAGCCACTTATACGCCTTCGCCGCGGCGCCGTCGCCAATGACTTTGGACGGCGGCGCGCCGCCGAACAGGGTGGTGCAGGTGAAGTCGAGCATCTGGCGGTCGTTGTGCTTGTTGAACTCGTCGGAGCCGGACGCCTTGACGCCTGCTTCGACGCGGTCGAACATGGCGGTGAACGCGGCGCCGAACGCCGGCGCGACGTGGTGCATCCGCGCGGCGGCGAGGCGGATCATGACGCGCTTGAGCGGGGCGTGGCGCGGGTCGGCGGCGTCGAGGAACGCGAGCGGGAGGTGGCCGCCGAAAAGCGCGAGCGAGGGCATGTAGGTGCCGTCGAGCGTGCCGGCCTTGTCGACACGGGAGTCGTCGAGCAGGACGCGGAAGCTGCGCGCGTCGAGGAGAGCGACGACGCGGGAGTCGCCGGAGATCAACGGGCCCGGCGGCATGTTGACGCGCAGGACGGTGGCGCCGCCGTGGCGGGTGATGCGGGAGCGGAAGAACTCGTCGGCGCCATGGAAGTAGAAGTAGTCCAGGCGGTCGCGAAGCGGCGAGAGGAACGGGGAGCCGTAGCCTCCCGGGATCTTGTGGATCGGGAGGCCGGAAGGCGACAGCTTCTGCTGCTCGCCGGCGGCGACGTCGCTGGAGTTGGCTCGTTTAGATGCCATTGATGGAATGGGCAGCGTGTAGTTTTGCTCCTGCAGTGAGCCACGGTGTGTGGAATGATCCGCGATTGCGTCTCTGTATATAGAGGATGTTGGATGGCATATCGCTGAAAGTGGGTTACCCTACCCATCGCAGGAGCGGCAGCAGGGAGGGCCGTACACTGAAAGTGGGTTGACTTCGTTGGGCCTTCAAATGCGAGGGGCCTCTACCTAGCCCAGACTTTTCACGTTTTTTGCTAAAGCCCATAGTGGTGAGTGCAAAGTACCTACAAGCCCATTTCAATTTTTTTTCAGTTTGAACCTTGTTATATCGGAATTCCTAAGAAAACCTTAGTCCACACATTATTATTACTCGTAGTAGACAGACACTACACGCTTGAACTACAGAATTACCAGCAAAATTGTTAAGTCTGTCCATCCGTGGGAGGTGAAGAAATGAAGTGCCGATGTCTCGGCACGCTTGAAGCATCGTCACAATTATTAATGTAAACCAAGCACACACCGCTAAATGCTACTCCTTCTGTTCTTAAATATATGACCTTTAGGATAATTGAAGTAGTATTTGGTTAGTTTCCTGTCAGATAGCTGAATTAATTTCCGTTGCTTTTGAGGCGACTCAGGCGGCCGCCACTTCCCTGTCGCTCCCTGCCTCTCCTCCGCCGAAGCCTCGAGCTGGAAGACCGGCGAGCGGTGAGGAGGATGAAAAATCAATTACATTGGAGCATTCTTGGAGGATAGTGGCGGGGCCATCTATGTCCCTCTCGACTCGAACCCCCTTCCCCAACTATAGATCCCATGGTCGTCGCCACTGAAGCTCTTAATGCTGCTCTTCGCCGTGCCTTGTTTCGCCACCCGCCACAGCCGAGCGTCCTGGTCGAGTGGGCCATCCCGACGCCATTCCTGACCCTGGTCGCCCCTTCTACTCCGGCGACAACGGGGCTGCTACAGCTCGCTGGTTGCTGGATCAGTGTCGGATCCATCCTCGTTAAGCCCGGATATGTGTCCTCCCCTCCTGCCGTGCTGCACAGAAAAACCCTAGATTTGGGTGGTTTCGGGGTGCCGTTGGCGCCTCTGGCACTGCAGGTCGCGGTACCTGTGGTTGGGGATTGTCACGACCACACGACGGCCCTCAGCCCGTGCCGACACGTCGGCAGAGCACCCCCCACTCAGCAGTTGTCCCACACCCCAACGCCTCGTCACGCGGCCCCGGGTCGCGAGCCATCCGTCGTACTCCCTCCGTTCCACAATATAAGCATTCGTTGACTTTTGTTGAGCATGTTTGACCATTCGTCTTATTCAAAAAATTTATGAAAATATTATTTATTTTGTTATGATATGTTTTATCATCATATATATTTTAAGTATATCATAATTGTTTTTACATTTTCACAAATTTTTTGAATAAGACGAATAGTCAAACGTGTATCGCGGAAACCGGAGAATGCTTATATTGTGGAACGGAGGGAGTATTTCCACAGAGCTGCTCATGTGTTGCTGTCGTGCTCGGGGTGGCCCTTCGCCCATTCCGACGCACCGACAACACCGCTCTAGTCCTCTACGCCTTGCCATGGTTGCGTTCCGGCTCCCTGATTCCTTGGCAGCAGGGCGCAACTCCCCTTGCGCCAGCCATTCCTTATTACTCCCCTCCCCTTCCGCACTTGGCTCTCCCGTCCTTCCCCGGCCCTACCGCAGTGGGTCTCGTTCATGGTCTGTTTCCCTACTCTGGTCGTCTTCTTCCCCATGGTGTCTTGGGTCGCCGATACACCATGATGGCTACCGCTGTTGTGGATTGTTATCCCTTCGTCGTTGTCGAGTGCTGTTGAGGGTTGGTGGGTGACGGTCACCTTGTAGTCGTTGTGGCTGCTCTGGTTTCTCGGGATCATCATCGTGATGGCGGTCACTGGCCTGCAGATATTTGCATTCATCATCGTTGTGGATTGCTCGTTGCTATTCCATCAGTTCTCTATGTTTTGGACATCTAATGCGTGGAGTTGACTTTGGAGTATAGATGTCCATTTGGCCCGCAGCTCGAAGGCCCATTCGAAAGCATGCGTTTTTGGCCCGATCCAAACCCGACACAGCACGTACCGCATCGGGCTCAGGCTGGCCTGGCCTGGTACTGCATGCCGGGCGTGGGCTCCCACCCCAGCACGTCGGGCGGCCCGGTCCAGCACGAAAAAAAGCAGGTCGGCCTGTCAGCGACCCGCATAACCCCAAATCATATATAATGGAAACACAAACCCTAACTCCTGCTCCAACCTCCACCCCACCGCAACCACCTCTCTCTCTCTATAATATATTATATATATAGAGATAGGTGGCTGCGGTGGGGTGGAGGTTGGAGCAGGAGTTAAGGTTTGTGTTTCCATTATATGTATAGAGTATATATATTAGGAGCCTAGGGCTTCTACTAGTAATTGAAAGCCCCTGCCAAACCGACCCACACCTGGTCCAACCCAACCAGCATCCCGGCTCCGCGGGTCCCAGCCAGCACCCGCGCGCCGTGCGCACGCACCCGCACCACGTGCGCACCGCGGTCGGCCCGCCGCGCACCCGCCCTCGCCCCACCGCTCACCCGCACACGTGGGGTCCCCGCGTCCCACGCGTCTGTCGTGCGGACACGTATCGTATGTTCATATAAAATAGCCATACAAACCTCACGTTCTTTCATGTACACCAAAAACCGCAATGTTCTCGTTTGCATCAATTTTATTGGTTAATCAATTGCTTCATTTGAACAAGCCGAATATCTATCAATATGTATGACATTAACCAGCACATTTTATCATTTCGTTTGTGTTGTCTTTTGACTCTTGTTCATCAATTTCTGCACTCACATTTTAATCAAGATTATATGATCGTGCGCGACTGTTTCATATGATGATATAGGTACATATGATTATTTACTAAGGTCTGTATTCAGTGTGTATTTGACTGTATGTATGACGCTAGTGATATAAATGACTAGTTACTGAAGTTTATATGACGTACGGATGAATTCCCATAAATATGACACGACATTCACATGGTTCGTGAGTTAGGTTGTTTGGTCAAATAGTTATTTTCTCAACGCATTTATCAATGTTGTCTATTATACAAACCATCATTTTGTATCCAATGTGGAATCGTTAATTCGATTCACTCTTTAAAAAATTGTCTTTTATTTTCACCTAGTTTATATGACGTCTATCATTAGTTTGTATGACACAGATGTATATATGCCTTTTGGTAAGGTTTATACACAGGGGGTAGTTTTGGTTTTTATTTTCACCAAGTTTATATGACCTCTTTCATAAGTTTGTATGACACAAAGGTTTATATGCCTTTTGATAAGGTTTATACACAGGGGGTAGTTTCGGCTTTTGTACGCGTCGGTTGGTGACGTAAGCAGGCGGTGTTTCCGGAGAGACGCCGGTTACTTTTTTTTGAACCCCGCAGTACAAAAGGATAAGACCGGTTGTAATTATTTGCCCCGACCACCACCGCTTTTTGTCTCCACTCGCCGCACTCGCTCCACCCCCTCTTCCCCTTCCTTGCGGTTGCCGCTTCATCTTCCCCGGCGACGGCGGCGGTGATTTGAGGTATCGGGCCCTTCTCTGGTAGCATTATACCACGATCTACTCTATAGATGCTGATTTGCCTCATTTGTTGCAGCGTTGACTACTGCGGGCGATGGAACAAGGCCATCCTGGCGGTGGAGGAGGCGACTCCGCCGCCCTTCCCAAGGACGGCAAGGTCGTGCATGGAGAAGGTGGCGGTGGCGGTGAACCTGTATTGGAAGGCAGCACCGGTCCAGGATGCGACCGTCATCCTCGACCGGACGACGGGACTTCCGGCCCCACCGCGCGTGTCGAGATCGAGCGGCACAAGAAGATTCCACCGAAGAAGTCGGTGTTTCCTAGGAACCAACCTCCCCCCGCCGTCAAGTCTGGTGAGCCGCACAAAGGACAGAAGAGGACGGCGTGCTGATCAAAGCCTCCACCTTCAGACACAGATGAGGCCCCCACCGATGAGAGCGGAGATGACTTCATGCCTCAGAAGAAGATTCACAGACAAGAAACCGCTTCCGGCCGCGTGTCTCCTCGCATGACCTGCTCTGCAAGCCGTCCCGTTGAGCAGCCTGCCGGTGTTGGACGTGGTGGTGGACGCTGAGGACACGACATGACATCAGCGAAGAGCAATGCCTGTTCAGTTAGATTCGAGGTACATTTTTGCAACTTTATAGTTTGCGGTTACCTAGATTGTAGGACTAGATGTTAGTTTATATGACTGATGTTATTTATACTCCGGTGTCAGGAGAATGTTCCTACAGATGTTGCAGAATCTCGGCGTAGTCCATCCCCTGTGCACCCGGTTAGTTTATTTGATTCACTCTTCTAAATAAGTGTGTCTCGATAATCGTAGTTATGAGTTTGGGGAAATCATGTCTGATTGCAAGCTAATTTAGTTTATATGATCTCTATGTTGACATGATTATGCAATATGTATGAGCCATTGGACAGAAATGTATGACTATGTACTATGATTATTTCATACTATTTGATGAACTTTCAACAATTCTGATTTGTTGCATTTATTGTTTGCTGAAATATCCTCATAAATCTCCCTTTGATAGTTTATATGATCTGGTTGACATACTTTATATGCCGTAAAGAGAGTTCTCTAGGAATAGGCAAATACATGACCTGCTACTTTAATTTGTATGATGTGGCAGTTGAGGTCTGGGTTTTCTTTTTTTGATATAATCTTGAGATTGTACATGATGCACCAATATGTATGACCCATTTGACAGAAATGTATGATGGTGTACCATGATTAATTCATACTACTTTGATGAACTTTCAACAATTCTGATTTCCTGCTATTATTGTTGCCTGAAATTTCCTCATATGACCACCTTTCAAAGGTTATATGACCTGGTTATATATTTTATATGCCTCACAAATAGTTCTTAATCATTGGCAAATACATGACCTGCCACTTTAATTTGTATGGTGTGGCAGTTCATGTCTGGGTTTTACTTTTTTTTTATAATCCTGGGATTGCACATTATGGAGCATTATGTATTATGCATTTGCCTGATTGCAAGCTAATTTAGTTTATATGATCTTTATGTTGACATGATTATGCAATATGTATGACCCATTTGACAAAAAGGTATGACTGTCTACTATGATTATTTCATACTATTTGATGAACTTTCAACAATTCTGATTTGCTTCATTTATTGTTTGCTGAAATATTCTCATAAGTCTCCCTTTGATAGTTTATATGATCTGGTTGACATACTTTATATGCCGCAAAAAGAGTTCTATAGGAACAGGCAAATACATGACCTGCCACTTTAATTTGTATGATATGGCAGTTGAGGTCTGGGTTTTGTTTTTTTCATAATTCTGAGATTGTACATGATGCACCAATATGTATGACCCATTTGACAGAAATGTATGATTGTTTACCATGATTAATTCATACTATTGTTTGGAGATGATATCTACCCTCCATAGAGATGAAATTTGGGTAAATACATCTATTGTTTGCTCAGATAGCCTCATATATCTCCTCTTTACAGTTTATATGACATCCTGGCATACTTCATATGCCAAATGCCTAGTCATAAGTATAGGCAGACATAAAAAAATAAATACTATGAGTTTGTATGATCTTTCAATTGTTGTCTTTAATTTTTTTTTGTAATTCTGGGATTTGTCATGATACAACAATATGTATGATGCATTTGGCAGAGTTGTATGACTTTGTACCATTGTTTATTTATTCCTTTTTGATGAACTTCCAAGAATTGCTGCTGTGTTTGTATGATTTGCCTTAATTTTTGTATATTGATGTTACATATTTATTACATTTTCAGACTCAGAAATTGAATGTTCATTGCTCTCCTAAAGAGACACGTGAAATTCTATAGTCATTGAATGAGTCCAAAAAGAGTATGTCATCAATAAGGATTTTGGTTCTCTTTTTGACATGACTCTAGAAGGGTTAGAGACTCGGGGTTTATTCCATTGGTTATTGGAGCACACTGACCCATCCGATATGACTATCCGTTGCGGGCCTGGCAAGAAGTTGAAGGTCACCAAGGATGTAATTCACCTTATCACTGGTCTTTCTAATACTGGTGGTCTTCCTGAGAAGTTTGATTGGTCTTCTCAAGTTGCTGAAGCAGCCAGTTTTCGTCAAAGTCTTCAATTGAGCAAAGGAGTAATTGGTGTTGATAGGATGAAGGCTAAAGTTAGCAAAGGTGGTGCAGATGATCAGACCATGAGGTGTCTCTTTCTTATTGTGTTCAACCGTTTGCTCTTTTGCAAAGGCACCCATGAAATCACCAATGAGCACATAGCTTGGACCAAGGATATTCAACATTTTGCTGATTTCGGCTGGTGTCAACTCATTTTCAATGATTTGTGCCATGCTGTGCGAAAATCCCACAGTCGAGACAGAACCCAAGTCACTGCCACGGTGTACGGATGCTCCGTTGTCATACTTGTGAGTACATGTATCCAATCATGCACTATATGCTTTCTGTCACTGGATTATATGCTGTTTTTACCTCTGGATTATATGCTAGTTATATATGCATTACATGCAGCTGCTTGTATATGCAAAAGCACATTTATCACTAGATTATATGCCATTTGCAACTGAATTATATGATTGCTATCACTTGGTTATATTCTCTGTTATATGTTATTTGTCATTGGATTATATGCAGTTGTTTGTAATCATATATATAGTGTTATGAAGTTCATTGCCTTAAATGATTCACACTTTTTTATTTACATTATGTGTACACTTAGTCAGGCAGCAATTTATATGATTCACACATGGTATATATGCTTGTTGTGTTCTATGCACAGTATATGATTCACACTTGTATCATAGCTTTGCATTAGCTTTTATGACTTCATAGTATAGTATGTATGACTGGCACAAACACTTACATGGGTCAACACAGTTTTATACTATATTTTGCTGCTGGATTATATGCTATTCCTTGTATATGTCAATATCTTGATACAGTAGTATTAGATTCCATGTCACCCACTAATTTTGCCTCATAAACTTTACAAAGCTTGTCTTATTTTATTTAATTATCTTAGATCTATTATCTGGACCATCTATATGAGAATGCTTCACCCAGTGGCCACTTGGGTACTCCACGATGGAAGTTATATGATAGTGAACGTATCCAGAGGTTGCTAAAAGCAGACCAGAAGCTTGGCATTTGGGGCTCATGCGATGTAAGATCCTGTTAATAGACTTATATGACCTGAATCATATAATTCATTGTTAAGATCATAGATGGATTTTGTATGATTTTCTTCACCATTTTTATGTTTTGCTTCCGATACCTATTGCCACACATATATGTCACCTGCTCTTACAATTTAGTATGTATGAAATTGATTCCACACATATATGCTATGTAGGATTCTGTTAATAGACTTATATGACCTCATCATTTTATTTACATGATCAGAACACAAATGGAGTTTATATGATTTGTTTCAGCAATTAGGTGTTATGCAAACAAATTTTAGTATATATGGTTTTATTCACAATCTGTATGATATGCACTCACATTGAAATTGATATTACTTGGTGCCCCACAAATATGTCAACTGCTCACACTATTTTAGTATTGATGAAGTTGATTTCTAGATATATATGTTATGTAACAATCTGTTGTTATACTTATATGACCTAACCCTTATATTGACAAATTGTTCTATCATATGGAGTTTATATGACTTGCTTCAGCTTTTACATGATCTACACTCATATTTTATATGATATTCCTTCCTGATACACATATATGCTTCAACATTTAACACTTTGTTTTTTTATAGTTCCGCAGCCCAACTCAAACCTATTATGTTGGTGGGGCAAGAATCCATATACCCCGATTGAGTACACTCTTGTCATACAAGATCGCCCAGTGCACTGAACCTCTTTCCGAGAGAATTTTAAATTTTTTTCTCTCAGTATGATCATGACATGGCTTCACTGGCGGGATCACTGGAAGAAACACGTGTTCAGCTTGTCCAGAAGCAGTACCAGTTAGCAGAAAATTTTGGTAACATGATTGACGAGTTGCGGTGCGCTGAGAATTAGGGTGATGGTAATCCAAATGCTTCCCAGGGAAATGATGGTACTGGTGCACAAGAAGATGCACGCAGTCTATTGTTTGCTCAATTAGCCTCACATGACTCTTTTGATAGTTTATATGACATGCTTTTATACTTCATATGCCAAATTCATAGTCATAAGGTATGATCTGCTTCGGTCAGCTTGTATGATCTTTCAGTTGTGTTCTGGACTTTCCATTTTTTTTAATTCACGGATTTCTCATGACACATCAGTATGTATGAAGCTCTTTGGCAGGATTCTATGACTGTGTACCATGTTTAATTTTCTCCTTTTTTGATGAACTTTTAACAATTCACACATGTACATACTTGTACATCATATGATCCTCTTCAAACTTTATATTACTAGCAAATAGGCAAAGTATATTTTTGTGTGCCATATATCTGATCTCTGCTCATGTTTTCTATGAAGGGAAACACTGATGCAATATGGCGAGGACGGTTTCGCAACTGGAGAAGATGTTGTCCAATCATTCAAGGACAACCTTTGCATGGAGTACATTTTCATTGATTTTTTTGTTAAATGCTTCTGTGCTGATACGAGCTCTGTAGAAGAATGGCGGAATGGCAAAATTGTCATAGTTGATGTGAATTATGGGGTAAGCAACTAATTCCAGCATATTTTATATGATTGGAGCACATGTTTATATGATTTGCTGCACTATTGTTCTTACTTATTTGTTGATCTCCTACCTTTCTATTGTTTGCAGAGGATCATAAATGCAGAAAGTGAATTTGTCCCTAGTATGCCGGAACCCTGGCCATTTGACAAAAAAGAGCTTGCTGAAAGATTGGATGCAACATTGTCACAAAAGAATGACATGAAGGATTGCAAAGTAGTAAGTTCTAGTGGTCCACATTTGTTAGACGTACATGCATTTATTTTATACATAAATATTCCACCCTGCCAGTCTGTATGATCTCAAATGTTGGTTTCTACGCCCTGCTTATTTGTTTTATACTATCTCCACAGTTGCTTTCTATGGTACTGCACAATATGTACTAGTTTTGTTGTGATGTCTAATTAATTTCATCCTCACCGCCTCTATTGGGCACGCAATTAAGATGTGTTAATTTAATATGATCTGCACACATAGTATGTATTACTTGCCTGGTCTGCCCTATGATTGTATGATGCTTTTGGCAGAATTCTATTATTCTGTACCATTATTAATTAATTCATACTATTTGATGAACTTTCAACAATTCTTTTTTTGGTGCATCTATTGTTTTGATCAAATAGCCTCATATGACTCTTTTGATAGTTTATATGACACGCTTATATACTTCATAAGCCAAATGCATTGTCTTAATGTTTACGCACATATATGACCTGCTTGCTTCAGTTTGTATGATCTTTCAGTTGTGGTAGAGACTTTCCTTTTTTTATATAATTCTGGTATTTCTCACAACACAGCAGTATGTATGATGCCTTTGGCAGGATTATATGACTGAGTTATTGTACCTTTGTATGCAGCTTATGGTGCCTATACTTGACAAGGGACACTGGATTCTCTTTGTGATTGATGACCTTCTAAATAAAATCCTCATTTTTGATTCGAACCCATACAAAAAATGGGCACTGATCCATATGACAGGCATACAATGCAGAGGATGATGGGTAGCCGCAACACAAAGTGGGCTCCTACCCTCATGAGAAGGTTGTCAATAGCCTTGCATGAGGTTAGGCCAATGGTTGGGTTATCAAAATTTGGGAAGTGGGAGCTTACTTTTGTTGAAAGTATGCCACACATGGTTGCCAGTTCTAATGACTATGGGTTCTTTCTGATGAGGTACATCGAGTCATATGATTCTTTGAAATACAGTGTTGCAGACAGCATTCAACAAGTATGTTCCATGACACAGACTTGTGTTAATATGACCTTATGCTTTATATGATGTCTGTAGCATTCTCATATGACACTTGTTATCATGTACTGCAGGAGATTCCTGGAGATTTTCGTGCTCAAGCGCTGAGTTACTTGATGTTTCACAAGTTGAATCTTGTCAAAGATCTGCCGCCTGCAATTGAGGCCCTTCATCAGCAGGGATGCAAAGTAGGAATTCGTGATGAACTTATTCGTCAGTGTAGTTGAACAATGTATTAGTGAAGAACAACTAATTGTATGCACTGTCGTGCAAGGTTCCACAACTGGTCAAGTCATATAAACATATGTAGTATGTTAATAGGACCCGTACTACCTTCGCATGATTTATATGTCTCTACATGAAAGATCTATGCTTCCATCTTTTTCCTTCCACCTATTTGCTCTTCCATTCGTATGAAATACATGTTTATATGATATGTCTTATAGGTTTATATGCCCATTATAGTTGTGACCTGCGCTTCGTACTAGTGGTGCTTTTATTTTGAGATCATATACGCGCTTCCGAATACCCTATAAATTATTGTGCATGTAAATTTCAAGTTTATACCATGATCCTCACTAATTTGTATGACTATACTTGAATCATTGTGCATTTAAATTATGGCGTATTTACATTACATGTTTATATGATGGTCCAAACTATTTTGTATGACTATAAATTGTGCACTAATGTAAATTTCATGTTTATACGACGAACCTCGCTGGTTTTTATGACTGCCAATATTACCTTTATTAGTAAAATTTTGTATTATGGACTCCCTTTGTTACATGACTTAGAAATAAACTTCATATGCTGTACACATTTATATGATCCTGCTCACACATTTGTGAAAGAGTTATATAAATCGTGTAGTTAATAGTTGTACGATGCATCAATTTGACTAGGTATATCTCCCTTTTCTTCACTGTTTGTACGTCGCGCCATCTCCACACTGCAATTGATCTTTCGAGGATATAAATGTGCATCAAAACACGTATTTCGATGCAACAATTTTAGAAGTACTGCAGAATGCAGGTCAACCCACATAATCATCCAAAGTACAAGTTTCCAATCATACAAATATTCCTAGATCTACGCTAAGCATCCACCATGTTTGTAGTAGGTGATTCACCCTCTGCTCCTGAAGCCGCTATCATGTGTGGATGAATTTTGTTTTTTGACCCTGGAGGCCTTTCTCGTCTTCTAGGTTCCATCATTTCCTTCATATTTATTTCTTGACCACCACCGTTGTTCCCCATTGCATCAGTATTCACCTTGTTCTTCGCTCCCGGTGGTCATCCTCTCTTCTTTGTCCCTAGTTGAGCCAACCTTTCTTGGTTATGCTGGAGGAGAAGGCATGTGTGGCTATCATGACCTCCTTGCAGCCCACACGTGCTGCACGTCCTGTTGTTTTTCTTTGGACCTTTCGCCCCAAGTTTTAGTACTCTCTGCTCTGAAGGTTTTATTGTCCGCCCCTTTGTCTTTGCTTTATCTGGAGGTTGCAGGCTCACTCCTTCCCCAACCACCAAGGCACTCTATTATGCAATGATTTTCTCAGATCATGCAATTACCATATTTTAGTAATACAAATATGGACATATCATCATATAGAGTTCATACCTTGTCCAATGTTCCAACTTGTAGCGATTTCCTTGATGTGGTCTCTTCATTTCTACCATTTTCCTCTACAATTACTTGAGTGCTCCTTCCCTGTGTTCAAGTTAATATAAAATGTTAACACACTTTTCTAAAACCATATAATAAATGTTCACAAATTACGTTCATATATAACTTCTCAAATGAGCATACAAAGTTATTACCTCTTCGTCTCTCTCACAAAGTGTATCAGCTGCAAGTTGTATTTCCTGTATCAGTCATACAAAATCAAAGGGGAGGTCATATATAGTACTCACTTCGCTCATTTGCCCCATATAGTCGTTTTCAGCAGTCCCCAGATCATCAACATATTCATCTGAATCATCATCTTCAGCCACTCCAGCATCTTGATCATCCTGTTTTCAATTCACCAATAATATGCATAGGTTTCAGTTAAGATCATACAAACATTATTATCAGAACATATATACACTCTACATTTACCTCCACGTCGCTAGTCACACAACTTTCGTCCCCACCAATGTCTGGTTCTATAGTACAGAGTAGTGCAACTAGTTGGGATAAGAGTTCAATGGCTCTTTCAAAACCAGTTTTGGACATACTTCCATGTCGCACAACTGCCATTGACTTTGATAGTAGCATTTTTGTTCTATACGCCTTTGTTTCACCATCCTTGGCAACTAGTTTCTTATCAGTTCTATCAAATGGCAATTCTTGATGTGCATTTTTGGTGTATCTCCTTAGGATGTATGTGCTTGGGATTTTTTCCAGGTCCAGTTGCATGAAAACACGGCACAAGTGCGGGCAAAAAAGTCCTGGAACACCAACATTTACATATAAACTACATCAGCCATTCGTGGTCATACATATTAGACGATAGGATAAGTTGTTATTACGAGAGTTTGTTGTAGGCTTGACTTGTAGGTCAAGGTGATCATTCGGTTGAGATGTAAATCTAGGATCTTGTTGTACAAGCCCAAGGGCTATATAAGCTAACACGTAACCGAGAGCTGAGCATCTCGTTCCATCTAATCTCACATGGTAATCAGAGCTAGGTTAGCCAATGAGCTTCACCATAGTTTCCTCCTCCGCGCTGTCTGCTGTTCCCTCTCTCGGTTTCTGTCCTCCGAGTGAGAAGTTGACGCGTGCCAATTATCAGCAATGGCAATCTCAAGTTCTATCGGCGATCAAGGGCGCCAGGCTCGCGAAGTTTATCGCGGCCGATGCGGAGCCGCCGGAGGAGTTCCTGCCGCCGAAGCAGGGAGCCAAGGCAGATGAGCCGCGCGTTCCCAACCCAGAGCACGAAGATTGGGAAGCCAAGGACCAGCAGGTCCTCAACTACCTCCTGTCGAATCTGTCGAAGGAGATCCTTGGTCAGGTGTCTCATGCTATGACCGCTGCTGAGGTGTGGGCTGCGATCAAGGCTATCTTCGCCTCGCAGTCCCGCGCCCGTATCATCACCACCAGGATGGCGCTGGCCACAGCATCGAAGGGGACGTCCACCATCCCCGAGTATGTCACCAAGATGAAGACGTTGGCCGATGAGATGGCATCTGCCGGGCGTAAGCTGGAGGATGAGGAGTAGATCTCCTATATCCTGACCGGCTTAGATATGGAGTTTAACCCCGTCGTGTCAGCAATTGCGGCGAGGGTGGAGCCGATCACGCTGCAAGAGCTGTTCACACAGCTCACAGCCTTCGAGCAGCGGATGGAGTACCATGGTGGCGGATCCCAGTCATCCGCCAACATGGCTGCTAAGAGTGGCTGTGGTAGTGGTGGTGCAAATGGAGGTGGCCGCGGTGGTGGTGGCCGTGGCTACCGTGGTGGCTTCGGGCGAGGAGGATCCAAGGGCGGACGTGGCGGCAGTGGAGGCGGCCGCAGGAGTGGCTTCATCCCGGGTGCAATCTGCCAGCTGTGTGGCAAGGAGGGCCACTACGTCGTCAAGTGCTTCAAGCGTTTCGATCCGTCCTGGACCGAGCCTCCACAGAAGAGTGTCGCTTCTGCAACCACATCCTATGGTGTGGATACTAACTGGTATGTGGATTCTGGCGCTATAGATCATGTGACCGGGGAGTTGGAAAAGCTGACGGCTCGTGACAAGTACCATGGAGGGGATCAGGTGCATACCGCATCTGGATCAGGTATGAGGATTGATCATATTGGTCATAGTACTTTGCATTCTCCTATCGTAAGATTCATCTGAAAAATATACTCCATGTTCCTCATGCCACCAAAAATCTTCTTTCTGTTAATCGTCTTGTTCGTGATAATAATGCTTTTCTGGAATTTCACCCCACTCATTTTTCTCTCAAGGACCAGGAGACGAGGACGACACTCCTCGAAGGTCGATGTGAGCGCGGCCTCTACCCTTTGAAGTCTCATCTTCATGAGCATTTTCCATTGAATAAGCATGCGTTTGGAGTATTCAAGCCCACCGTTTCTACGTGGCATAGTAGGCTAGGGCATCCGTCTAATAATGTAGTGCAACATGTTCTTAGCCACCACAAACTTTCTTTTTCTGCAAATTAGGAGAATAATGTGATATGCGATGCATGTCAGCAAGGGAAGAGTCATCAACTGGCCTATCCAATATCAAACAGTGTTTCTTCCAAACCCTTTGAACTTGTGTTTTCTGATGTGTGGGTGCCAGCACCAACGTCGGTTGGGCGGCATGATTATTATGTGAGTTTCATAGATGACTATAGCAAGTTCACATGGATATACCTGTTGCGGCATAAATCTGAGGTTTTTTCATGTTTTAAGGATTTTTCTGCTATGGTAGAACGCCAATTCAATTCCAAAATCCTTGTTGTCCAATCTGATTGGGGAGGTGAATACCAAAGCCTAAACACCCTTTTTAAACACCTTGGCATTGCACATCATGTGTCGTGCCCGCATGCTCACCAACAAAATGGATCAGCCGAGCGCAAACATCGCCACATTGTTGAGGTAGGCCTCTTGCTTCTTGCCCATGCCGATATGCCGCTCAAATTTTGGGACGAAGCTTTCCTCACTGCCGTTTTTCTCATAAATCGTCTTCCCTCGCGAGTCATTGACAATGATACTCCTTACAAGCGCCTGTTTGATACATCTCCTGACTACACCTTTCTTAGGACTTTTGGGTGTGCGGTTTGGCCGAATCTAAGACCCTACAACTCTAGAAAGCTTGAGTTTAGGTCCAAACGATGTGTTTTTCTTGGCTATAGCAATTTACATAAGGGCTTTAAATGCTTAGACCCGTCCACTGGCCGAGTTTATATCTCTCGCGATGTTGTCTTTGATGAGACTGTTTTTCCTTTCTCCAAACTTCACCCAAACGCTGGCGCTCGGCTTCGCAAAGACCTTGAGCTCCTTCCTGATGTCCTAAAGAATCCCTCTTTCGGATTTGAGAATGCAACTGTACGTGATCAATCTATGGTTAATTCTCTGCCAACTAATGCCAGATCGAGTTGTGGTGATGTTGCAACAGATGCAGGAGAAGATGGCGTGCCAAACGGAGAAAAAAATGGCGTCAAACAGACGTCATTTTATGCAGCTAGGGTCTGGCACGGAGACCGAAGTTGATCCTCCTGCTCCTCGTACTGACGCTGCAGGCGCATCCGGCTCGGGAATTGGGGCGCAGGCGGTGTCCCCCGACAGCGCTGCAGCAGCTCCATTGGAATCAATCGGCGTCGGATCTTCTGCAGCCACAACTCCCTCGACACCGTCTTCTGCTGCTGGTGCGGCTGCACATGGGGATCCGCCGCCAGGGGGTGTATCCCATGATGATTCCGCCGGATCTGCTGTGCCAGCGGATGGATCTGGTGCGGCGCCAGGAATTGCATCACTTGATGCTGCTGCATCTTTGCATCAAGGAGGAGAAGCCCCTCAACGGCCGGTCACTCGCCTTCAGCATGGAATCACTAAGCCCAAGACCTATACCGATGGCACGATACGGTCGGGCATGATGAGCGCAGTTCACCTAGGAGAGCCAACTTCTGTTGAGGAGGCACTCAATGATTCACGATGGGTTCAAGCCATGAACAAAGAGTATGATGCGTTGACGAGGAACAAAACATGGCACCTGGTACCACCGCCAAGAGGGAAAAATATAATTGGCTCAAAGTGGGTTTTCAAGATCAAGAGAAAGGCAGATGGCAGTGTTGATATATATAAGGCACGTCTTGTTGCAAAAGGATTCAAGCAGAGGTATGGGATTGGCTATGAGGACACGTTTAGTCCTGTAGTAAAGGCTGCCACCATCCGTCTCATTTTATCCATTGCTGTTTCTAAGGGATGGTCTCTTCGGCAATTGGATGTACAAAATGCATTCTTACATGGTATTCTTGATGAAGAAGTCTATATGTTTCAGCCTCCTAGTTATGAAGAGAGAGGGAAGGAAAATTATGTTTGCAAACTTGACAAGGCTCTTTATGGTCTCAAGCAGGCACCTCGAGCATGGTATGCACGACTTTGCAGTAAACTTATTCAGCTCGGGTTCAAACCGTCAAAAGGAGACACTTCTCTGTTCTACTTTGATAAAGGTGGAATTATGATGTATGTGCTTGTGTATGTCGATGACATTATTGTGGCAAGCTCGTCAGAAGATGCAACAAAGGCCTTGCTGAAAGATCTAGAGAAGGAGTTCGCCCTCAAGGATCTTGGAGAACTTCACTATTTTCTTGGTATAGAAGTGAAGAGGACAGCTGAGGGATTATTACTCTCACAACAAAGGTATGCAACATAAGTGATCAAGCGTGCTAATATGGAGAAAAGTAAGCCAGTGGACACACCTATCTCGACAGTTGACAAGCTGAGTCTGTAAGATGGCGTGAGACTTGGACCAGTAGATTCTACACGGTACAGGAGTATGGTAGGGGCACTCCAGTACCTGACTCTCACAAGACCAGACATCTCTTTCGCTGTAAACAAGGTTTGCCAGTTCTTGCATGCCCCTACTACTATCCATTGGAGTGCAGAAAAGAGAATCATACGCTATATTCAGGGGACGTTGAGTATGGGACTGAAAATCAGGAAGTCTATCTCTTCTACCGTCAGTGCCTTCTCTGACGCTGACTGGGCTGGATGTGTTGATGACCGGCGATCAACAGGGGGGTTTGCAGTGTTTTTTGGGTCCAATCTCGTCTCCTGGTGTGCAAGGAAGCAACCCACTGTATCTCGGTCTAGTACCGAAGTGGAATATAAAGCCTTGGCAAATGCGACAGCGGAGATGATGTGGGTACAGCAGCTGCTGACAGAATTGCAGGTTCCTCACTCACCAGTTGCAAGATTATGGTGTGATAATATTGGGGCAACATATCTCTTTGCAAATCCAGTCTTCCATGCGAGAACTAAACATATTGAAATTGATTTTCACTTTGTAAGAAAGAGGGTTGCTCAGAAACTACTAGACATTCGGTTCATTAGCACGAATGATCAAGTTGCTTACGGGTTCACGAAGCCAATCACTACCTTGAAGCTAGAGGAGTTTAGATGCAATCTCAACCTTGGATGTGGCTAAGATTGAGGAGGAGTATTAGACGATAGGATAATTGTTGTTACAGGAGTTTGTTGTAGGCGTGACTTGTAGGTCAAGATGACCCATTCGGTTGAGATGTAATCCATGTAATCTTGTTGTACAAGCCCAAGGGCTATATAAGCTAACACGTAACCGAGAGCTAAGCATCTCGTTCCATCTAATCTCACAATACAATCCTATGAACAAGCTGAATTATATATAAACTTCATGTATATATGATATGTAGTAGGGGTGCAGGACTTGTGTGACACTAACCTATGTTTTAACTTCATGCACATTTGTTTCAATTTATACGACAACTAGTACATTGAACAAGACAACAAGGTATGAAACTAACAGTGGCATTCATATATACCAGTTAGGACCAGCATACAAATATGCCAACCCCGCATTTAGTTTGCATGTAAATATAAAGATCATTACCTGTGTTCACATGCCTTGCACTCGCATGTAAATTCTCCTGTTTCTTTGTTAACATATACTTCAAACTGGTGTTGTACCCACACTATCTTATCCGACCTTTTCGTGTGCTGCACGAGCCAACAATTTTCACCTTTATCAATATGTTTGGTTACTCTGTATGCACTAGTTTTGACCAATGTTTCTTCCCATCTGGAATACACAGTTTTTGTGTATACACGAGTCAGACCTACCCCAATTTCCTAGTTTGTCATACTTTCTACTCTGGCCTGTTCAAATAATATAAATAGGTCACTACCGATCATAGATTCTGAATTGTAATCAAAATTAGTACATTGTATGACTTGCAGTTGTGAAATGTATACAACATTTGACAGATCATATAATCCAATTACTTTCCACAACTAGTATACATTTATTCCAAATCGATCATACATAACTTATTCCATATTCTGACAACAAGATTGTTTTTCCTAAAGAAAGCATGACATTGTATGACAGGAAAGATATGGAATGTATTACAGGAAAAATATGAAATGTATGACAGGCATATATGGATCATACATATTGCTATCAAATGGTTCATAGATATTGCTGAATCATGTCCAATTCCAGGATTATATAAAAAAAAGAAAAGCCCATACCTCAAATGCCATATCATACAAGTTAAAGTGGCAGGTCATATAGTTGAACTCTTTGTGAGGAATATAAAGTTTAAATGAGGTCATACAAACCATGAAAAGAGTCACATGAGAATATTTTCGCAAACCAAAAATGCAAGAAATCACAATCGTTGAAAGTTTACCAAACAGAATGAATTAATCATTGTATACAATCATACATTTATGTCAAAAGATAATATTATGACATTGTATTACAGATAGATATGGAATGTATGACAAGTAGAGATGAATTTTATACTGTTCTAGCATATGTTGCAGCCCCCTCGGTCATCTTTCTCCTGTGCAATAGCTTCATCATTTGTTTTGCAAACACATGTAGAGGTGTGTTTGCATCCACATGGCAGTTCTTGACTATATGGTTCACACTCTCTCCTCGCTACGTGGAAACCATAGTGCCACAATAATCTTTCTTGAAGAAAGCCAGCACCCACTCTTGTCGAATGGCATACAAGGTCCTCAGTGTAGGATTCTCACCAAGTTTGAATTCATCAACAATTAACATTTTCCATGCATTTTCAAATTCTTGGACTGTCAAAGGATGGTTTATCACTGAGTAGAATTTCCCTTTGAAGTCCCTCTTGGAATATGTAGAGTATAGTTCATTGAGTTGTGCACTGAACTTTGACAGTATATGCCACTTGCATAACCTGTGAATGATTCCCGGAAAAACCTCTTTAAGAGCAGCTGGCATGGCAGAATCTTGCTCTGTCAACAATAGATCCTTTTTATCAAGCAGATATAATGTTTTGCTAATATGAAAATTAAGTTTGTATACTCGTTTATTTTTCATGGTGCATGCAGCTACATTAAATATCAAGTACACAGATCATATAATCCATTAGCATACATTTCTTCCATCATACATATTGATACTTCATAACTAATTCCAGATTATACACAAAAACAGAAGATTTTTAGATAACATCCTACATATCATATAATCCAAAGGAGGTATACTGGATAATTGCTGCTAACTATTGAGTCATACAAACCATAACAGCGTACAGTACGAACTAGATTTGTGGACATACCTGTGAGGATGCATCTTGGAGCTACACCACCCATGCACTTCAAGAATGTATCAAAAACCCACTTGAATGTGTCTGTAGTCTCATCACCAAGCAAGGCAAATGCAAAGATGGTGCATTGCATATGATGATTAGCACCCACAAACATGCCCAAAGGTTTCTTGTACAGATTTGTTTTGTACGTTGTGTCAAATATAAGGGCGTCCCCAAAGTTTGCATATTCACCTTGCTGGCTTGCATTTGACCAGAATAAGCTCAGTAATTTTCCCTCTCTATCTAACTGGAAGTCACAAAAGAATTGTGGATTTTGTTGCTTGCAGTAAGTGAAGAACTCTAGCAGCTTTCTTATGTCATCAGCTCTGCTCTCACGCATCCTAGTTGCTTTTCTACAAAAGTGTTGAAATATTCAGAACTTAGACATATATGACATCGACACATGGTATATGACATGAAGAACATGATGTAAAGAACACATGATGGTATTCACATGATGCAGTTGCCATAGAAAACCAAAGGTTGCAATTCATGTCCATACAACATCGTTTAACAAGTAGTACAAACCAGAATATATGTTATAATGGATAGCATAGTGTTCAATCATATATACATCATGCAGTTGTCATAGAAAATACTTACATATTTTCTATGTTCTTGTGCGTCATAGGAATGCATTCCGGTCCATCATGCATGTTTGAAACCATGTCCACAATGCAGTGGTGAGGACATCTGCTATCTTGCATAGCTCTTATGAACTCAACCATCGGTGAATTGAGCTGCTTGTTGCACTGGAATTGCTTTGATTGTGATGGCAGCAGCTTGTGGTTGTGATTCAAATTGACATAGTTAATTGTGTATGACACAATAGAACCACTTTCATCTCTCACCTTCTTCAACCGTATTGCAGCTTTGCACATCATTCTCTTTGACATCTTCTTCCTTTTGCGGTCTTCACCAGGCTTGTAGAATTTGCATGCACCTTCTTTTATATAATTCACCCATTTTGACTCTGGTCTTGATCTATAAAGCTTCACACCAAACCCTACTTTTTCACCATACTTAGCAAAAAGTTTTTTTTTGCTTCTTCAGGTGTTTTGAAACTCATTCCAATTCTAGGTATCAGATCAGGATCGATGTCTTGATGCTGCATGCACCATGTAACAAACATCTGTCATATAAACTACAATGTTGATGCTTATAAACATGAAACTATGCTCATAATAAGCTACCATATAATCTAGTGTGTTGGTGCATACAAACGTGTTTCCTACTCATACAAACATCATGACTTGTAGCAAACAAACTACCTTTATAACCATCCACACATTCATGCTATTGTGCTCATACAATCATACAAACCGTCTACAATATCACATAACTACGCACATTGCTAGTAGCATTTATCACAAACATCTGTCATATAAACTACCATGTTGATGCATATAAACATGAAACTATGCATATAAACAGCTATCATATAATCTAGTGTGTTGATGCATACAAACATGTTTCCTACTCATACAGACATCATGACTTGTAGCAAACAAACTACCTGTAATAACCATTCAAACATTCATGCTATTGTGCTCATACAGTCATACAAACCGTGTACAATATCACATAACTACGCACACTGCACCTTGGAGCATACAAACTATGTTCTATATCATATTATTCTGCATATATATCAAACGGCACAACCAGAATAATAAAGTAGGAGAAAACTCTTATAAACTCATATAAACTAACATTTATGCATATAGGCAGCTGTCATATAAATTTGTGTGCTGATGCATACAAACTATTTCCTTACTCATACCATCTTTCCGCACAAAAGGATTATTGATGTATGTTGGATCATAAATGTCATACAAGAATCATATAAACTATCATACAAAAAGATTATTGATGTTTGTTGGAGCATACACACAACAACAAACAACTATACACAAAATCCATCATCTTTCTGAATATATGCACAAAAGGCAAGAAGCATAGAAATTCAGTACTGTTGTTATTAGTAACATATACAAAAGTGCCTACAATCATACATACCACTAGGAACATACGCACAGTAGGCATGAGTCATACAAACTCACTATTCATGTCTAAATCACAATACTCAAAGGCGGAAAGAAGCATACATACCATTCAACAACTGCATATGCATAAAAACCTAAATTTACAAGTTGAGAGCAAATCATACATGTGTGTAGAGCGTATTTTTTGATGGTGTATCCATGTCATCGCCATCAATTGTTTCTAGTGCATGTGGAACAGATTGAGAGAGACCTGGAGCCGACAATACAGCTTCTGGGGTAGAGAAGTATGCGTTGGAGAAGGATCAGAGGCGTTGGAGAAATCGAATGCCATGAGACGCAGTGTCGAAGATGGTGTCCTCCCTTCCTCCGATGATGTACCCGTGGGAGGGGTTATACAGTCCCCGCTGTGGTACGTAGGGCTTCCTGACGCAGGTCTCGACGCCCTTGTTGTACTTCTTGGGGGGCGCATGGACGCCGTTGTCGGAGAGGAACTCAATTTCGACCGCGGAGGAAGCCAGGACGGAGGCCCAGGAACACTCGACGGTGGTGGTGCAAGCGTCTGATGACGCGCCTGAGTGCTGCTTGCCGTCCTCGGAGGACCACCTCCTAGCGGTGGAGGTTCCATGGCTGCTTCTCCTCCCTACCCAAAATTGGATGGTAGTAGGTAGGTTTTGTTCTAGATCTTGGGACGGATTGGACCCGGGTCACTGTGTGTTTTGTAGGAGAAGCGCCCCCGCCCTAGGAAGATCTTTTGTCGGGACGTTCGTACAGCACTCCCCTGTCAGATTTGACGTTTGTATCTAGAACATTCTTCCATTGACGTCGATATATATAGCATTTATGACATTTATTGGTTGATTATATATGACGCTTGTAGTCTGCCTCGACATATATGACGTACGGCTCAAACTTTGGCTACAAAACAACATCGATCAAAGTGCTCTTCAACTGAAGTGAACACAACTTATATGACATTCAGTTGGTGTATGTATGAATCTTATTTATACATGCTTTGTTGTTGTCAATATATATTATGTACGAACCACACTTATACGACATTCAGCTGTTGTATATATGATGTATGGTTTGAGATTGTCTGGCTTGTACGACATTCAGCTGTTGTATATATGAACGGGTTTGTATGGTTCAGGTATATACATTCAGATATATACGTTCAGATATATACGTTTGCTCGAACTGGTTTGTATGACTTACGGATTACTCACAAATTTGATTTGTATGACGTTCAAGTATATACGTCTGCTTTACGTATTTGTTTCTATGACGTACGGGAACCAACAACATTTCATGGCTTCTTTTCATGAGTTGAATGTAATATAAGTTGCGTTCGATTCAGATGAAGAGCACTTTGATCGATGTTGTTTTGTAGCGAATGTTTGGTCCATACGTCAAATATGTCGAGGCGGACTATAAGCGTCATATATAATCAACCAATGATTGTCATAAATGCTACTAGTAAATGTCATATATATCGACGTCAACAGAAGAATGTTCTAGATGCAAACGTCAAATCCAACAGGGGAGTGGTGTACGGACGTCCCGACAAAAGATCTTCCTAGGGGCGGGGGCGCTTCTCCTACAAAACACAGTGACCCGAGTCCAATCTGTCCCAGGATCTAGAAGAAACCTTACCTACTACCACACAATTTTGGGTAGGGAGGAGAAGCAGCCATGAAACATCCACCGCCAGGAGGTGGTCCACCGAGGACGGCAAACAGCACTCAGGTGCGTCATCAGCAGCCTGCACCGCTGCCGTCGAGTGTTCCTGGGCCTCCGTCCTGGCTTCTTCCGCGGCCGGAATCAGGTTCCACTCCGACAACGGCGTCCATGCGCCCCCAAGAAGTACAACAAGGGCGTCAAGACCCGCGTCTGGAAGCCCTGCGTACCGCGGTGGGGACTGTATAACCCCTCCGACGAGTACATCATCGGAGGAAGGGAGGACACCACCTTCGACGCTGCGACCCATGGCCTTCGACTTCTCCAACACCTCTGATCCTTCTCCAACGCATAACTTCTCTACCCCAGAAGCTCTATTACCGGCTCCAGGTCTCTCTCAATCTGTTCCACATGCACTAGAAACAATTGATGGCGATGACATGGATACACCATCGGAAAATACGCTCTACACACATGTATGATTTGCTCTCAACTTGAAAATTTAGGTCTTTTTTGCATATGCAGTTGTCGAATGGTATCTATGCTTCTTTCCGGCTTTGAGTATTGTGATTTAGACATCAATATTGAGTTTGTATGACTCATGCCTACTGTGCATATGTTCCTGGTGGTATGTATGATTGTAGGCACTTGTGTGTAGGTTACTGATAACAACAGAACTGAATTTCTATGCTTCTTTCCTTTTGTGGTTCTTGCCTTTTGTGCATGTATTCGGAAAGATGATGGATTTTGTGTATAGTTGTTGGCTGTTGTGTGTATGCTCCAACAAACATCAATAATCTTTTTGTATGATAGTTTGTATGATTCTTGTATGACATTTATGATCCAACAAACATCAATAATGCATTTGAGCGGGAAGATGTTTGTATGATAGTTTCTATGACATTTATGTTTGTATGCATCAGCACTCAAATTTATATGATAGCTGCCTATATGCATAAATGTTAGTTTATATGAGTTTATAAGAGTTTTCTCCTACTTGATTATGTTGGTTGTGCCGTTTGATATATATGCAGAATAATATGATATGGAACATAGTTTGTATGCTCCATGGTGCAGTGTGCGTAGTCATGTGATATTGTACACGGTTTGTATGACTGTATGAGCACAATAACATGAATGTTTGGATGGATATTACAGGTAGTTTGTTTGCTACAAGTCTGTCTGAAAATGCATTTGTATGCATCAACACACTAGATTATATGATAGATGTTTATATGCATAGTTTCATGTTTATATGCATCAACATGGTAGTTTATGTGACAGATGTGTGTGATAAATGCTACTAGCAATGTGCGTAGTTATGTGATATCGTAGACGGTTTGTATGACTATATGAGCACAATAGAATGAGTGTGTGGATGGTTATTAAAGGTAGTTTGTTTGCTAGAAGCCATGAAGTTTGTATGAGTTGGAAACATGTTTGTATGCACCAACACACTAGATTATATGGTAGCTTATTATGAGCATAGTTTCATGATTATAAGCATCAACATTGTAGATTATATGATAGATGTTTGTTACATGGTGCATGCAGCATCCAGACATCGACCCTGATCTGATACCTAGAATTGGAATGAGTTTCAAACACCTGAAGAAGCAAAAAAGTTTTTTTGCTAAGTATGGTGAAAAAGTAGGGTCCGTTGTGAAGCTTTATAGATCAAGACCAGAGTCAAAATGGGTGAATTGTATAAAAGAAGGTGCATGCAAATTCTACAAGCTTGGTGAAGACCGCAAAAAGAAGATGTCAAAGAGAATGATGTGCAAAGCTGCAATACGGTTGAAGAAGGTGAGAGATGAAAGTGGTTCTATTGTGTCATACACAATTGACGATGTCAATTTGAATCACAACCACAAGCTGCTGCCAGCACAATCAAAGCAATTCCAATGCAACAATCAGCTCAATTCACTGATGGTTGAGTTCATAGGAGCTATGCAAGATAGCAGATGTCCTCACCACTGCATTGTGGACATGGTTTCAAACATGCATGATGGACCAGAATGCATTCCTATGACCCACAAGGACATAGAAAATATGTAAGTATTTTCTATGACAACTGCATGATGTATATATGATTGAACACTATGCTATTCATTATAATATATATTCTAGTTTGTACTACTTGTTAAACGATGTTGTATGGACATGGATTGCAACCTTTGGTTTTCTATTACAACTGCATCATGTGAATATCATCGTGTGTTCTTTACATCGTGCTCTTCACTTACTGCTCTTCGTATCATATATACCATGTGTCAATGTCATATATGTCTGAGTTCTAGATATTTCAACATTTTTGTAGAAAAGCAACTAGGATGTGTGACAGCAGAGCTGATGACATAAGAAAACTGCTAGAGTTCTTCACTTACTGCAAGCAACAAAATCCATAATTCTTTTGTGACTTCCAGTTAGATAGAGAGGGGAAAATACTAAACTTATTCTGGTCACATGCAAGCCAGCAAGGTGAATATGCAGATTTTGGGAATGCCCTTACATTTGACACAACATACAAAACAAATCTGTACAAGAAACCTTTGGGCATGTTTGTGGGTGCTAATCATCATATGCAATGCACCATCTTTGCATTTGCCTTGCTTGGTGATGAGACTACGGCCACATTCAAGTAGGTTTTTGATACATTCTTGAAGTGCATGGGTGGTGTAGCTCCAAGATGCATCCTCACAGGTATGTCCACAAATCTAGTTCGTACTGTACACTGTTATGGTTTGTATGACTCAATGGTTAGCAACAATTGTCCTGTACACCTCCTTTGGATTATATGATATTTAGGATATTATGTACAAATATTCAGTTTTTGTGTATAATCTGGAATTAGTTATGAAGTAACAATATGTATGATGGAAGAAATGTATGCTAATGGATTATATGATCTATGTACTTGATATTTAATGTAGCTGCATGCACCATGAAAAATAAACGAGCATACAAACTTAATTTTCATATTAGCAAAACATTATATCTACTTGCTAAAAAGGATTTATTGTTGACAGACTAAGATTCTGCCATGCCAGCTGCTCTTAAAGAGTTTTTTCCAGGAACCATTCACAGGTTATGCAAGTGGCATATACAGTCAAAGTTCAGTGCACAACTCAATGAACTTACTCTACATATTCCAAGAGGGACTTCAAAGGGAAATTCTACTTAGTGATATACCATCCTTTGACAGTCCAAGAATTTGAAAATGCATGGAAAATGTTAATTGTTGATGAATTCAATCTTGGTGAGAATCCTACACTGAGGACATGGTATGCCATTCGACAAGAGTGGGTGCTGGCTTTCTTAAAGAAAGATTATTGTTGCACTATGGTTTCCACGCAGCGAGGAGAGAGTCTGAACCATATTGTCAAAAACTACCATGTGGATGCAAACACACCTCTACATGAGTTTGAAAAACAAATGATGAAGCTATTGCACAGGAGAAAATAACCGAGGGGCCTGCAACATATGCTGGAACGGTATAAATTTCATCTCTACCTGTCATACATTCCGTATCTATGTGTGATACAATGTCATGTGATTATATTTTGACATAAATGTATGATTGTATACAATGATTAATTCATTCTGTTTGGTAAACTTTCAACTATTTTGCTTTGCTGCGTTTTATGTTAGCAGAAATATTCTCATGTGACTCTCTTCATGGTTTGTACGACCTCAATTAAAATTTATATTCCTCACATAGAATTCTTAGGTTAAGGCAACTATATGACTTGCCACTTTAACTTGTATGATATGGTAGTTGAGATCTGGTCTTTTCTTTTTTTGTTGTAATCCTGGAATTGGACATGAATGAGAAATATCTATGAACCATTTGACAGCAATATGTATGATCCATATATGACTGTCATACATTTCATATCTTTCCTGTAATACATTTCGTATCTTTCCTGTCATACAATATCATGTTTTCTTTTGTAAAAACAAACTATCTTGTTGTCGGAATATGAATCAGTTATGTATGATGGATTTGGAATAAATAGAAGAAATTGGATTATATGATCTGTCAAATGTTGTATACAATTCATAACTGGAAGTCATAGAATGTACTAATTTTGATTACAATTCAGAATCTATGATCGGTGGTGACCTATTTGTATTATTTGAACAGGACAGAGTAGAAAGTATGACAAACTAGGAATTTGGGGTAGGTCTGGCTCGTGTATACACAAAAACTGTGTATTCAAGATGGGAAGAAACATTGGTCAAAGCTAGTGCATACAAAGTAACCAAAGATATTGATAAAGGTGAAAATTGTTGGCTCGTGCAGCACACGAAAAGGTCGGATAAGATAGTGTGGGGACAACACCAGTTTGAAATATATGTTAACAAAGAAACATGAGAATTTACATGCGAGTGCAAGACATGTGAACACACAGGTAATGATCTTTATATTTAAATGCAAACTAAATGCGGGGTTGGCATATTTGTATGCTAGTCCTAACTGGTATATATGAATGCCATTGTTAGTTTCATACCTTGTTGTCTTGTTCAATGTACTAGCTGTCGTATAAATTGAAACAAATGTGCATGAAGTTAAACATAGGTTAGTGTCACACAAGTCCTACACCCCTGCTACATATCATATATACATGAAGTTTATATATAATTCAGCTTGTTCATAGGATTGTATGACCACGAATGGCTGATGTAGTTTATATGTAAATGTTGGTGTTCCAGGACTTTTTTACCCGCACTTGTGCCGTGTTTTCATGCAAGTGGACTTGGAAAAAATCCCAAGCGCATACATCCTAAGGAGATACACCAAAAATGCAAATCAAGAACTGCTATTTGATAGAACTGATAAGAAACTGGTTGGTAAGGATGGTGAAACAAAGACGTATAGAACAAAAATGCTTCTGTCAAAGTGAATGGTAGTTGTGCGACATGGAAGTATGTCTAAAGCTGGTTTTGAAAGAGCGAACTCCTATCCCAACTAGTTGCACTGCTCTCTACTATAGAACCAGACATTGGTGGGGACGGAAGTTGTGTGACTAGCGACGTGGAGGTAAATGTAGAGTGTATATATGTTGTGGTAATAGTGTTTGTATGATCTCAACTGAAACCTATGCATATTATTGGTGATTTGCAAATAGGATGATCAAGATGCAGGAGTGTCCGAAGATGATGATTCAGATGAATATGTTGATGATCTGGGGCTGATGAAAACGACTATATGGGGCAAATGAGCGAAGTGAGTACTATATATGATCTCCCCTTTGATTTTGTATGACTGATACTGAGTTGTAGTAAATACACTTGCTTTGTTAAAAGTCTAACAATGTATAGTTACAGGGAATAAAACTTGCAGCTGATACACTTTTTGAGAGAGACGAAGAGGTAATAACTTTGTATGCATATTTGTGAAGTTTTATAAGAACATAATTTGTGAACATTTATTACCTGGTTTTACAAAAGTGTGTTAACATTTTATACTAACTTGAACACAAGGAAGGAGCACTCAAGTAATTGTAGAGGAAATTGGTAGAAATGAAGAGACCACGTCAAGGAAATCGCTACAAGTTGGAACATTGGACAAGGTATGAACTCTATATGATGATATGTCCATATTTGTATTACTAAAATATGGTAATTGCATGGTCTGAGAAAATCATTGCATAACAGAGTGCATTGGTGGTTGGGGAAGGAGTGAGCCTGAAACCTCCAGATAAAGCAAAAACAAAGGGGCGGACAATAAAACCTTCAGAGCAGAGAGTACTAAAACTTGGGGCGAAAGGTCCAAATAAAAACAACCGGACGTGCAACACGTGTGGGCTGCAAACAGGTCATGATAGCCGCACATGCCTTCTCCTCCAGCATAACCAGGAATGGTTGGCTCAACTAGGGACAAAGAAGAGAGGACGACCACCAGGATTGAAGAATAAGGTGAAAAATGATGCAATAGGTAATAAACGCTGGTGGTCAAGAAACAAACATGAAGGAAATGATGGAACCTAGAAGACGAGGAAGGCCTCCAGGGTCAAAAAAACAAAATCCATCCACACATGATAGCCGCTTCAGGAGCAGAGGGTGAATCACCTACTACAAACATGATGGATGCTTAGAGTACATCTAGGAATGTTTGTATGATTGGAAACTTGTACTTTGGATAATTATGTGGGTTGACCTGCATTCTGCAGTACTTCTAAAATTGTTGCATCTAAATACGTGTTTTAATACACAATTATATCCTCAGAAGATCAATTGCAGTGTGGATATGGCGCGACGTACAAAGAGTGAAGAAAAGGGAGATATACCTAGTCAAATTTATGCATCGTACAACTATTAAAGTCTATGCATATATAACTACACGATTTATATATCTCTTTCACAAATGTGTGAGCAGGATCATATAAATGAGTACAGCATATGAAGTTTATTTCTAAGTCATGTAACAAAGGGAGTCGATAATACAAAAATTTACTAATAAAAGTAATATTGGCAGACATAAAAACCAGCGAGGTTCATCGTATAAACATGACATTAACATTAGTGCGCAATTTATAGTCATAGAAAATAGTTTGGACGATCATATAAACATGTAATGTAAATACGCCATAATTTAAATGGACAATGATTCAAGAATAGTCATACAAATTGGTGAGGATCATAGTATAAACTTGAAATTTACATGCAAAATAATTTATAGGTTACTCTGAAACGGGTATATGATCTCAAAATGAAAGCACCACTAGTACGAATCGCAGGTCACAACTCTAACGGGCATATAAACCTACAAGACATATCATATAAACATGTAATTCATACGAATGGAAGAGCAAATAGGTGGAATGAAAAAAGATGGAAGCATAGATCTCGCATGTAATTAGAAGGTAGAGCCATATAAATCATGCGAAGGTAGTACAGGTCATATTAACATACTGCATATGTTTGTATGACTTGACCAGCTGTGGAACCTTGCACGACAATGCACAGAATTAGTTGTTCTGCACTAATACATTGTTCAACTAAACTACTACATTGTTCAACATACACTGACGAATAAGTTCATCACGAATTCCTACTTTGCATCCCTACTGGCGAAGGGCCTCAATTGCTGGCAGTAGATTTTTGACAAGATTTAACTTGTGAAACATCAAGTAACTCAGCGCTTGAGCACGAAGATCTCCAGGAATCTCCTGCAGAACATGATAACAAGTGTCATACGAGAATGCTACAGACATCATATAAAGCATAAGGTAATATTAAAACAAGTCTGTGTCATGGAACATACCTGTTGAATGTTGTCTGCAACACTGTATTTCAAAGAATCATATGACTCGATGTACCTCATCAGAAAGAACCCACAGTCATTTGAACCGGCAGCCATGTATGGTGTGCTTTCAACAAAAGTAAGCTCCCACTTCCCAAATTTTGATAACCCAACCCTTGGCCTAACCTCATGCAAGGCTGTTGACAACCTTTCCCTGAGGGTAGGAGCCCACTTTGTGTTGCGGCCACCCATCATCCTCTGCATTGTATGCCTGTCATATGGATCAGTGCCCATTTTCTTGTATGGGTTCGAATAAAAAAGTTGGATTTTGCTTAGAAGGTCATCAATCACAAAGAGAATCTAGTGTCCCTTGTCAAGTATAGGCACCATAAGCTGCATACAAAGGCACAATAAATCAGTCATATAATCCTGCCAAAGGCATCATACATACTGCTGTGTTGTGGGAAATACCAAAATTATAAAAAAAGGAAAGTCCATACCACAACTGAAAGATCATACAAACTGAGGCAAAGCAGGTTATATAAGCGTGTCATATAAACTATCAAAACAGTCATATGAGGCTATTTCATCAAAAACAATAGATGCACCATAAAAAGAATTGTTGTAAGTTCATCAAATAGTATTAATTAATTAATTAATTAATTAATAATGGTACAGAATAATAGAATTCTGCCAAAAGCATCATACATTCATAGGGCAGACCAGGAAAGTAATACATATTATGTAGGCAGATCATATTAAATTAACACATCTTAATTGCGTGCCCAATAGAGCTGGTGAGGATGAAATTAATTGGACATCACAGCAAAACTAATACATACTGTGCAGTACCATGTAAAGCAACTGTGGAAATGGTATAAAACAAAAAAGCAGGGCGTAGAAACCAACAATTGAGATCATATAGACTGACAGGATGAAATATATATGTGTACAATAAATGCATGGACGTCTAACAGATGTGGACAACTGGAACTTACCACTTTGCAATCTTTCATGCCATTCTTTTGTGGTAATGTTTCGTCTAATCTCTCAGCAAGTGTTTTTTGTCAAATTCCCAAGGTTCAGACATGCCAGGGACAAATTCACTTTCTGTATTTAAGATCCTCTTCAAACAATAGAAAGGTAGGAGATCAACAAATAAGTCAGAACAATAGTACAGCAAATCATATAAACATGTGCTCCAATCATATAAAATATGCTGGAATTAGTTGCTTACTCCACAATTCACATCAACTATGACAATTTTGCCATTGCGCCATTGTTCTACAGAGCTCGTATCAACACGGAAGCATCTAACAAAAAAATCCATGAAAATGTACTCCATGCAAAGGTTGTCTTTGAATGATTGGACAACATCTTCTCCAGTTGCGAAACCTTCCTCGCCATATCGCAACAGTGTTTCCCTTCATAGAAAACATATGTAGAGATCAGATATATGGCACACACAAATATAGTTTGTCTATTTGCCAGTCATATAAAGTCTGAAGAGGATCATATGATGTAGAAGTATGTACATGTGCGAATTGTTAAAAGTTCATCAAAACAGGAGGAAATTAAACAGGGTACAGAGTCATAGAATCCTGCCAAAGAGCACCATATATAGTAATGTGTCATGAGAAATAAGTGAATTAAAACAAGGAAAGTGTAGGCCACAACTGAAAGATCATACAAGGTGACCGAAGCAGATCATACCTTATGACTATGCATTTGGCATATGAAGTATAAAAACATGTCATATAAACTATGAAAACAGTCATGTGAGGCTAATTGAGCAAACAATAGATCCACCAATACAAGAATTGTTGAAAGTTCATCAAATAGTATGAATTATTTAAACATGGAACAAAAACATGGAATTTCTACCTAAAAGCATCATACAATCATAAGTCAGAACAGGCAAGTCACATATACTATGCGTGCAGATCATATTAAATTAACACAGCTCAATTGAGTGTACAATTCAGTGCACAAATGAATTGAATTATTGAGTCATGAGGATTTCTTACTTTAAAAGAGGTGAATCAGATGCCAATTCAGCTGCCAAAAATAGAGAACGTAGCTCCCGTGCTTTAACAATGTCACAATCCAACAAACTGGAAGACTTCAATGTTTTTGACGTCGAGCCAACTGGTGGACTGCCAAAAAGGTTGACTTTATCTGAATGATCTCCTTGTGAAAAAAGTAATGCAGTAATTAAGATTGCTGCATCAGCTATAAATGACAACAAAAAACTATACAAAATGGTATGGGAATACACACATTTCCTCCTGGTGTCTCGTCAAACAAGAATGTTTTTTGACTATAATCTCTTTGATCAATAGGGGTTTGGTCAAATATAATGCATTGAGTGACAGACTCTGGTGGAACCTTAGATACAAATAATTTAAAATCAGTATGCAAGCAACCACATATAATACAGAAGTAGGTGTCATATACAAATGAATTTAACAATGAACGTGTTTGGGCAAGCCATTGATAGATGCATTTAACAATCATATAATGCAGTGGTAAATAGCATATAATCAATTGATAGATGTGCTTTTGAATATACAACGAATTGCATATAATCCAGATATAACTAGCATCTAATCATGTAAACATACAAACAAATGAATCATCTAAGTATCAAAATAACTACAAATCATACATTTCACCCATTTTGATCATTCATATAAGTTAATCATAGCCAAATCAAGGACATGGAGAAGATTAAAAGAACTTACAACTTATTGAGTTGAAATGTTCACATCCTTTTGAGTTTCATTGGTCGCATCCTTGTCAACATTTACTTTAAATGAAAAGGCTTTGTTGTATTTGTCAAACTGACTGTCACTCATGCCAGGCTGTTGCTGATCCCTCTCGAACTGAGTGCCAGTCCTGTCTTGCGATTTCTGTTGAAATTGACTGAATGTTGGACTATTACATTCTGAAATTTAAAAGAAATCATTAATTTTCATAAACCGCAGGGATAGGGTAGTGACTTAGAGACGTGAACATAAATAATATCGTACCAATATCTGGTTGCCGGCAATCATTGTTGTTATGAGTTTGGGATGCTAGGGAATTCAGGAAAGAGTAATCGTTGTTCTGGCTATGTTCAGCATCTGAATGAAAATATAAAAACACTAAATCATACAACCAAAGCGGAATTCTAAGCAACTATGTTCATATGTAATACAAATTGTGTATACAGGCCATACGAATGAGTCAACGTATAAGAAGCAGTCATATAAAGAAGGCAAAAAATACAGCAAAAGGGGAGTGCTACAGGTTCAGATAAAGGGGGAAAATAACCATAGTATAGAATCATATAAACCAAAACATAACCTATAGGATGCATCAAATTATGTCCTTGTGTGAGCAAATCATATAAATATAAGATAGAGGTCATATAGGTGTCTATACCTAAGAATACTTAATGTGAGCATACTATCAAGTCGTATAAACTATTCAAGGGAGTCATATGAAGCTATTTGAGTAAACAGTTAATGCAGGTGTCGACCGGGCATCCCTGGGCCCACCAACACATTGTGGGCCATACCCGGGAGATGAGTTCCTGTACACCTGGACTACTCGACTAGTGGGCCACGGTGCTGGTATCGTGGACCACAAGGCAAGACAAGGCGAACAAGGACTTGTACTAAGACTAGGATAGCTTTCCATACCTTGTGTAGGCTACTCTGGGTCCTACTCGAATAGTACCCTTGTACCAATCCGACTTGTAACCCTGCCTCCCGTGGCATATAAGGCGGGGCAGGGACCCCTCTCAAAACATACACAATCAATACAGAGCCACGCAGCATACAGGACGTAGGGTATTACGCACATTGCGGCCCGAACCTGTCTAATTGTGTGCCCCGTGTCTCACCATCGTGTTCCTGATCTCAGCGAGCCCCACCGCACAATCTACTACTTCGGGTACCCCGTCGTAGGCTCGGTGTCTAAAACACTGACAGCTGGCGTGCCAGGTAGGGGATCTCGTCGTTGATCCACTGGCGAATTCGTTGGCTCTCGTCACCATCAAGCCGATTGTCGCTTTCCAGCAAGGTGACACCTTCGTCTTCGGCTCCTGGGTTTGCGTTGCTGATGACGCCGGATCGTTCCTGCGTTTCTTAGCGCCAACTCCGGAGTCAAAGCTCAAGTCCTCGACGCTTACGCAAGCTTCGATGGAGAATCTCATCAAAAATTTCGGTGAAATTTCGATCTCTGACCCGTTCAGAGACCTCGAGTCGGAGTCCGAGTACAACTCGACTTCGCCTCCCATCCAGCCTAAGTTGCTTCCATCAGCTTCAGAACTTGCACTTAGCCTAGATAACATTCAAGCACCACCTCTCTTCGGTCATCGCCATGTCAGTGCTGCTTACCAAGCTGCATTGAAGCGCCTCATGTGCCCTGGCCCGAAGATCGTGCTCGAGTACTCTTCAGATTCGGATGACAACTTCGACTACTCTTCGGATTCTTCTGAGTTCGAGTTCGACTATGGTTCGGATTATGTTGAAATACAACAACTGTCTGGCCCTGCTCATGGACTGGTGATCACATCGACACCTGAGGGTAGATTCGTCTACTGGCCTGAGCATGTGCCTGCTGATCTCACACTGGATGATCATGAGCACTTTATCACCTGCCTCGACAACTTGCCTTTTCTGGAAGGCGTCAAGCTTGTTGATTATAACACCGATACTGAGCTCATTCAGAGTACGGGTACTTACTCATCACATCGAGAAGTGTTCATCGTTGATGCATCTACTCCACAAGGGCACCGTTCCAATTATCGTTACCCGGATGACGTGTCTGATGATGAATTCTCTGCTAATGCTCCTGCTGATGAAACCGCGGAGGACAAGGCCGCAAGTCACCAACGCAATGCTGATCGTGCAACTCTTCATCGAGAACTCGCAGAAGCTCTACCTACCTATAATCTTCAAGAGGCTCTGGATGCGGTTACTACTCGTCAATATCGTACTCCAGAAGAAGCCAGTAATGCGATCAATCTACTCGGTCGTTCTATGCCTTGTGACAGGGCGATTGCTGAAGTCGCGAAGCTGGCTGAACTAGCCTATACTATGCTACGACAGAATACCAGTGCTCCTAGTCACCATGGCAGCAGTGGGGGTCCTCCTCGTACTACTCCCACTCCTAATCGCACACGTCCGGAAGCAAGAAACAAGGGCAAAGGCGATGATGGTAGTGTCAACAGCAAGTCGGGAGACTCTCGCTACGACGCTCGTACAACTATCAACGCCAGACACGCTGAACGTGAGAAGCAAAAGGATAATGACTCTGATTCTTTTCCTGCTTTCTCCGCTCGACTTCAAGCTCTGTATCTTTCGGAGAAATTCAAGCCTTACAGCATCTCCAAGTATGATGGCAAGCAAGATCCAAGGCAGTGGTTGCACTGTTATGCTCTGTCCATCTCCAATGCCGGGGGCAATGATGATACCAAGTGTATCTATTTCCCCTTTGTCCTTGAGCAAGATCCCCTCACATGGTTTGAGTCCCTCAAACGTGGCTCCATCGACAATTGGGGACAACTCAAGCACCGCTTCACCAGCAACTTCGCGGGTTCTTTGGGCCATCATGGCACCAGGATGGACCTTGCCCTGATCTAGCAAAAACAAGGCGAGACTCTTCGCGAGTACATGCGCCGCTTTATGAGAAACGGGCTACTGTTGTTGATGTCACCGAAAAAGAAGTCATAGACACCTTCCATGATGGTTTCTATGATGACAAGCTATTCCAAGACTACGGTCATGCTCGCCCAGCCAACATCACCAAGCTTAAGGAGATGATCACTCACTGGGCAGACGAGGAAGACAAGGCTTGGAATCGATTCAAGCATCTTCGCAACAACCAGAACAACAACAACAATAATGCTGGTGGAAGCAGCAGTGGCAAGCAACAGCAGGGCAACCGCCAAGGGAATAACTACTCGAGTAATTCCAATCGCAAGCGCAAGCCCGAGAACACTGTTGCAGCCATGGAAACTACCGCCAAGCCTGAAGATGATTCTCACTAGGCAACTTTGACCAAGCAGAAATGCCCATGGCACCCGGAGGGTGATCATACTACAGAGCAGTGTTACCAACTTCGACGTGCGTTGAAAAACACACCTGAACCATTGCACCCAAACTCGCGATATCGTAAAAACAAGGGGAAGAAGGCTAACACAGACAAAGACACTGGGTTCCAGAACCCGTCCAATACTGTCAATTGCATATTTGGTGGGATTCCAACCAAGCGCATGCAGAAGCTAGCTTTCAGGGAGATCATGTCCATCCAACCAGCAGCTCCCACTTATCTTAAGTGGTCTGAAACTCCCATTACCTTCTCAAGGGCGGATCAATGGACTAGTTTTTCTGAGCCAGGCCGATATCCTCTCGTTCTGGATCCAGTGGTAGCAGGCTCCAGACTTACCAAGGTTCTTATTTATGGTGGCAGCGGACTCAATGTCCTGTTTGCCAAGACTTTGAAGAAGATGGGCCTAGATATCACTAATATGCTTACCAAGACCAACTCACCGTTCAATGGTATCATCCCGGGCAACGCAGCTGTTCCTTTGGGTTCAGTTGTACTACCCGTTACCTTTGGGACTAAGGATCACTATCGCACCGAGTACATCAAGTTTGAGGTCGCGGACTTCGAGACTTCTTACCACGCCATCATCGGTAGGCCTGGTCTCGCTAAGTTCATGGCTATCCCTCACTATGTCTACTTGGTTCTCAAGATGCCGAGCCCCAAAGGAGTTCTTTCATTGCAAGGGGATCTGAAGCGTTCCTACGACTGCGATACAGAAGCCGTGGAACTTGCCTCGACTACGCAAGTACCCAACGCAATGATGCAAGTCTTCACTGCCGCTAAGAAGCTTGCTCCGAGCGAGCTGGAGGTTCCTGAGAAGACTGACAACAACAACAAGCCTGCACCGTCTGGTGACGTCCTGCTCAAAGCCATTGACCTCGGTACTGGTGACAGCAGCAAGACGACTATGATCAGTGCCCAACTTGATTCTAAATAGGAAGACGCGCTCGTCAACTTCCTTCGGGCTAACCGTGATATCTTTGCGTGGAAGCCATCTGACATGACAGGTGTGCCCAGGAGGTTGATTGAGCACTTCCTCAGCGTCGATCCTAATGCTACCCCCAAGAGACAACATCTTCGTCACTTTGCTGATGACCGCAGGGCTGCTATCAAGAAAGAGCTCGCTAAACTACTCGCGGCTGGCTTCATCAGAGAAGTTTTTCACCCGTAGTGGCTCGCTAACCCTGTGCTCGTCAGAAAGAAGAACTCTAATGACTGGAGGATGTGTGTCGATTACACTGATCTCAACAAGCATTGCACCAAGGACCCTTTCGGGTTGCCAAGGATTGATCAAGTCATTGACTCTACGGCGGGCTGTGCTCTACTCTGTTTCCTGGATTGCTACTCTGGCTATCATCAAATTGCAATCAAGGAATCTGATCAAGAGAAGACCGCGTTTATCACCCCGTTTTGTGCTTATTGTTACACAACAATGTCCTTCGGGTTAAAAAATGCTGGTGCTACATATCAAAGGGCTATCCAAGCGTGCTTCAAGAAGTAGCTTCATAAGAACGTGGAAGCATACGTGGATGACGTCGTTGTCAAGACTAGGGATCCAGACATGCTCATCACAGATCTTGAGGAAACTTTTGCTTCGCTACACGAGTACCAATGGAAGCTCAACCCCAATAAGTGCGTCTTTGGTGTATCTTCAGGAAAACTACTCGGGTTCATCATCAGCCATCGTGGCATCGAAGCAAACCCCGAGAAGATCACCACCATCTCCAACATGCAAGCTCCGACTACTATCAAAGATGTCCAGAAGCTTACTGGTTGCATGGCGTCTCTCAATTGCTTCATCTCACGACTTGGAGAATGGGGTCTACCTTTCTTCAAGTTACTCAAGCGGCAAGAGAAGTTTACATGGACAACTGAAGCTGATCAAGCTCTTTATCAGCTCAAGGAGTTCTTATCCAAGCCTCCAGTCCTCACAGCTCCTCTGCCTAATGAAGAGCTCTTGCTCTATATTGCTGCGACTACTAATGTCGTCAGTACTGCTATTGTCGTTGAGCGGCAGGAAGAAGGCCATGGCTACCCTGTCCAGAGGCCTGTCTATTTCGTCAGTGAAGTACTCTCAGAATCCAAGGCTCGTTACCCTCCGGTACAGAAGCTACTCTATGCAGTTCTGATTACTTCACGGAAGCTCCGCCACTACTTCGACGAATACAAGATTTCTGTGGTCACTAGCTACCCGCTTGGCGAGATATTGCACAACCGGGATTCCACAGGAAGGATTTCTAAATGGGCTGTAGAGCTTGGCGCTCTATCGCTCGAGTTCAAGTCTCGCACTGCTATTAAGTCTCAAGCCTTGGTTGATTTCATGGCTGAGTGGCAGGAAAATCAAGTTCCCACTCCAATTGAGCGTCTAGAACATTGGGTCATGTACTTTGATGGTTCCCTCAAGTTGGAAGGCGCCGGTGCTGGGGTACTTCTGATTTCTCCCAAGGGCGAGCAACTCAAATATGTTTTGCAGATCTTTTGGAAGGTCTCAAACAATGAAGCTGAATATGAAGCTCTACTGCATGGTCTTCACCTTGCAGTCTCTCTTGGCATTACACGACTACTTGTCTATGGTGATTCTTTGGTGGTCATCAATCAAGTCAACAATTCATGGGATTGTAATGCTGAAAACATGGATTCATACTGTCAGGAGGTATGCAAACTTGAGAACAAATTCTATGGTCTCGAGTTCCATCATGTGGTCCGCGACAACAATGTTGCTGCGGATGTCTTGTCGAAGCTGGGATCTACACGAGCTCAAGTGCCAACTGGAATCTTCGTCCATGAACTCCACAAACCATCAATTCCGGAGCAACCATCTGCACCCACGACTAGTTTAGTTCAATATGATCAAGAAGTGCTTATGATTGATGTGGACTGGAGAATTCCCTTCATCGACTACATTAAACATCAGTTGATTCCAGAAGACAAAGCAGAAGCCGAGCGCATTTCACACCGTGTCAAGGCTTATGCTCTAGTCGGAGATCAACTCTACAAGCGAGGCGCAAGTTCTGATATACTCATGAAATCCGTTTCTCGTGAGGAAGGCATGGAAATCTTGGAGGAGACACACAAAGGAATCTGTGGCAATCACGCTTCTTCCCGCACCTTGGTGGGAAAAGTGTTCAGACGTGCTTTCTACTGGCCTACAGCTCTTGCTGATGCAGAAGAATTAGTCAAGAAGTGTCAAGGATGCCAATTCTTCGCCAAGCAACAACATGTTCCTGCCTACAAGCTCATCACGATACCACCAACTTGACCTTTCGCTTGCTGGGGGCTGGATATGATTGGTCCTCTCCCAAATGCGCCAGGAGGATTCAACAGAGTTCTGGTGGCTATCGACAAGTTTACCAAGTGGATTGAGGTCAAGCCTGTTACCTGCCCCAAGGCTGATCGTGTCCTCGACTTCTTGGATGAAATCGTGCACCGCTATGGTTTCCCTAACCGCATCATCACAGACCTAGGTTCGAATTTCAATAATCACCAGTTTTGGGAGTACTGCGAGAACAGTGGAATTGACGTCTGGTACGTCTCTGTTGCTCATCCACGTGCCAATGGCCAAGTGGAACATGCCAATGGGATGATACTCGATGCTCTCAAGAAGCGACTGTACGATGCTGCAAATACCAAGGGTGGAAAATGGATCAAGGAACTACCCAATGCACTCTGGGGGCTGCGTACTCAGCCTACTTCCCCCACAGGGCAGTCACCTTACTTCCTGGTCTACGGCTCTGAAGCTGTTTTGCCTGCTGATGTCATGTGGCGCTCTCCAACGGTTGATCAATACGAAGAAGGCGTAGCTGAAGAAACAAGACAGACAGATGTCGATAGTCTCGAGGAAGCTCGCTGCAATGCACTTGTTCAATTCGCTCAATATCTTGAGAGGATTCACCGCTACCATGACCGCAACGTTAAGGAACGCTCCTTCAACGTTGGCGACTTAGTCCTTCGTCGCATCCAGAATACGGCAGGACTACACAAGCTTAACTCGCCATGGGAAGGTCCTTTCTCTGTTGCAAAGGTTACCGGACCAGGCTCATATCGTCTTCAAACTCTTGAAGGCGAGGAAGTCGACAACTCTTGGAACATCGACCAGCTTTGTCGCTTCTACCCGTAGGGGGTCTCAACAACCCTCTCCAGACGGCTTCGGCTGTAAAACAACTCGTATTGGGTTTCAACAACCCTTTCCAGGCAGCTTCGGTTGCAACCACTCAATAGACAGCTACGGTTGTCACCACTCATAGGGGATCAAGATAATCCTCTCCAGACAGTTTTGGCTGTATCTTCTCGTGGCTTTCAGCTGCGAGCACCCGCAGGGGGGCTTCATCAACCCTCTCCAGGCAGTCTCATTCTGCGACCTCGTAGGGAGTCATGATAACTCTCTCCAGCGATCCTGTATCATATAGGGCAGTAAGTGGCACATGCTGTCCATGTTCCTATTTTTCAATAAGAGGCTGCGGCGTAGAGTAACACCCTACTTGTAGGGTCTCAGTGGAACTCTCACACAAGTTGCTGCTACAGGAAGGATGAGTTCATCACACTGTCTCCTACGGTCTTACTCGTTCTTCGGAACATTCTTGCGAGTACTCTCTCACTAGGCTCATAGCCTCAGAAGTACTTAAGACATTGTCAACTCTATACAGTGTATTCAGTAATAAAGTTGCTACTCTATACCGACTTGTTACTGTTCTTTACTTGTTCATAACAAAGCCTTCATTACGCTGTCACAGCTAAGGTGTTCAACTCGTTATGAATAAAGTTCTTTTCGAGTACTCTCTCACTAGGCTTGTTAGCCTCAGAGGTACTCAAGACATTGTCAACTCTGTCCAATGTGTTTAGTACAAGCCGCTACTCTATATCGACTTGTTACTACTCTTAGTTTAACTCATGACAAAACCTTCTTTACACTGCTACAGCTAAGGTGTTCAACTCGTCATGTTTTAAGCTATCGTTCTTCGAAACATGTGTACACTTGAGTACTCCTACTCGTGTATCATATCTCTTATTTTGCAGCCACACATTCAGTACCAACTCGAGTACTCAGCCAACACACATGCATACAAGAGATCCAGATAATTGATTTCTTCAAAGTTTTCAATTATATTACATAAATACTTGTTTGAGATTACACTGGTTTTCTCTCTAGTATTTCTATTCTACAGGTACATCTAACGGAGGTCGATGAACTTGGAAACTACTTCCGCGATCGGAGAAGTCTGTTGCATCAGCTCGTTGAGACGATCGTCGGTGCAGTCTCCAGATCTACCGTTCATGATGACCGTGAGATCCGCTTCGGCATAGAAGGACTTGATGAAGCTCAGGACTTGATTGGGAATTGTGCAGGCCAGCCTTTGAGCGTACTCCAGAATCTTTTTTGGAGTATCTTTCAACCTCTCCACGAGTGGACGAGGCTGAACTCCGGCGACTCTGGGTTCAAACAAGTTTGTCGCTGGCTCGGCCGCTTCTGTCAATGCCTTCAGCTCTGAGCGTAGGCCCTCAGCTTCTTCAATCTTCTCCTTCAGCGACTGCATGCAGTGCAGCAAGTTAGTCCAGCTGGCAATGCGGATATTCATCTCGCGCTCAAGTTCGAAGCACCGCACCTTATAGTCTTCTTTCAGATCCATATGCGCTGCTTCTTCACGGTTGAAGGCTAGCTGCCAGTCCAGCGCCTTGTTCTTGAACTTGTCGACTTCCTCCGTCAGCTCTGCAAAGGATCAAGGCTACTTATCAGATATGGTGTGCAACAACAAAAGTACTCAATGATGATTTCAGAAGGGAGATTACCTTTATTCTTCAGGCGCAAGGACTTGTTCTTACCAACAACTTCATCCTTCTTCGCCGTCAGCTTCTGGATTTCGTTGTGGTACTCGGCGGTGTCGGAGTCAAGTCTCTCCTGCAGCTTTAGAGACAAGGCCTTTTGTTGCTTCAACTCTTCTCTGAGCCGCGAGGTTTCTTCAATATCAGCCACATGCTCTTCAAGCAGCCGAGTCTTACGTTTCGACTGCTTGACTACCTCCTGCAAGAGCGAAAACAACATATGGGTCAGAGACAAGATATCTGTGACCAAAAAGTACTCTACAAGAGACTACTCGAACTTACCGCAAGGAGTTTCTCTACGCCGCGGAACATCTCAGCGTGCGCGTTCAAGTTATCTTCGTCTAGGCAGGAGTCATCATATGGCATCAGGTTCTCTACCATGGACTGGGTACTTGTACTAGCCGCTGAGTACCTCGCAGCGCTGCGCAGAGGAGCTGGGTCTTCAATTTGTGGCTCATGCGGCACCAGGCGGTTCTCTGGCTGATCCTCCAGCACCAGATGTGCATCAGCATGGTGCACGGGGGCTTCTGCAGCCGGGACTTCGTCGTCGTGTAGCACGGCTTCAGGGTCTACCTCCAAGGCTTCATGGACCACGACTTCAATCTCTTCGAGTTGTTGAGTCCTGGGCCTGGAAGTGGCTTCAACTGCAGCCTTGGTCACATCGCTCCAGAGAACCCTCAATGCTTCAGCAGCCTCAGCTTCTGCGGGTACATCCTGGTGATCTGGGAGTACATCTTCTTGTTGCTCTTCAGGAGTCCGGTCTCCTTCAGCAGCACTTCCAGAAGCGCCCCACTTCACATCAGTGGATTTCCTGCATTTACAAGTTGGTTAGTAGAAGCAGAGTACATAATCATATTAAGTACTCGAGTACTCGTATACTTACAGCGTAGCATGAGGCACTGAGACTTTGGGTCCCAGCAGGTCGAAGAAAGAAGGCGCTGCCGGCACCTCTGGTACATTTTCCACCGGCAGCACATTTTCTGGTGCCGCGGCTTCTTGTTGCACATGCGCCACCGTCTCTACGGCGGACGCTGGAACCACCTCGGGTTCTGCTATTCTTGGAGAGCTTCTCGAGGGTACATGATATGCACTCTCGATAATCTGCACAAGTAAAAAATCAAGGCATTACAGCAGAGAATAAGTACTCAATGCATAACGACTACTTGCAAAAGTTTCTCCAACACTTACTGTAATGGAGGGAAGACCGGTCATCTTCTTCACGGCCCGCTTTCCCACCGTGGTCCTCTTCTTCTGCAGTGGCAATGACACATCATCTGTGAGAGATGATGCTGGTCTCTTCGACGATCCCACGGCGAGGCCACTGGGGATGGGCGCCCCAGAGTATCCGTAGCGGCTCTTCACTTCAAAACGCTGTTGAAGTGTCAAGCCGTCATCATCGCTTGAGGAGGCGTCCTCCACCAAGACTTCTTCTCCTTCCCCTTGAGCAGCCTGACTACTCTCAGGGGCTTCAGGCTCCGCTCCTGCTGCGCCTTCTTCTGGCGCTTGGAGTGGGTCCTCAGCACGAGGAGGAGGGTCAGATACAAACTTCAAGACATCCTCCTCCAAAGCACAAGGCAAATGTTAGTTACTCGACTACTTTCAACAAAAGTACTCGGGGGCTAAGTACTTGAAGACTTACCAGACGAGGAGGGTTGTCCGCACTGAACTCAGGGACAGCTGCAGGAATTCCATGAAGATTCTTGAAGATCTTCTGTAGCCGCTCCATCACGAGATCGTCACTGATCTCCTCAGCAGATAGCCTGGAGCCGTCATCTGCTCCAGTGTACTCGAACCCAAGATGCTCCCGCTGCATCAAGGGTTGTATCCTTCGCTTCATGAAGCTGAAGGCTACTCGCTCTGCTGTCAAGCCTTGCGCCTTCTTCTGCGCAATCTTCGCCAGCAGCTCTGGAATTTGTATGCATTCTTGCATTGTTGGTTCATCCTTCCAGAGCCTGTCATACACCGGCGTGAACATGCTTGGCTTCGGCAGCTGAGGCGGGGCGTTGTCGATATAGAACCATTTGGTCCTCCAGTCTTGGTTCGAATCAATCAAGTCGTACTTAAAGTACAACTCCTCTGCCTTCTGGCGCATCTGGAGACCGGCTCCACCGACCACAACTGGGAAGTTGGTGTTGGGCTACGGCTTCAATCGAAATATCTTCCTAAACAAGGCCCAGTGGGGGCGGATGCCGAGGAAAGCCTCGCAGAAATGCACATACACCGCAATCTGAAAAATACTATTGGGGTTGAGGTGTACATGCTCTAACTTGAAGAAGTCGAGGAAGCCGTGGAAGAAATCCAAAGACGGGAGCGTCAACCCACGCTCGACGAAATGCCCAAACATCGGGATCTCATCCGGGCTCTTCTCCATCGGCCACGCATTACCGGAGGCAGAGCTCCAACCGGCAATGGCCTTCTCGCGTAGCAACCCGCCGGCTTCAAGGGCTTGGATATCCTCCTCCCTCATCTTGGACTCCTTCCAAGATACAGCCTGACTCGGGGGCTTCGTGATGACCACAGTCTTGTACTTGGGCTCCGGCAACTCATTCTTGCCACGGCCAGACTTCCTCTTCTGTCCCTTGGACGGCGCTAGCTTCATCCTTCCTGTGACGAGGGTTTTCTTTCGCATTGACCGGAGGACGGCGAAGGGATGGAGGTTTTGCACTCTTGGCTCTATGGGCGCTCGAACTCTGCGGCGGCTATGGATTCTAAGGCGTTCTAGATCTAAGGGCGAATGGAAGCAGTAAAACCCTAAGGGATACCCCTTCGGGTATTTATAAAATCAAAACCCTAAAACGGTTCGGCCTGGTGACCCTTCGTATTCAACAGATTGGTTTCACACAGGCAAATATTTGGCTAAGTCAGAGGACTCAAATCCAAGACCTGCTCGGCTCTATCTCGAGGGCTCGACTACTCGATGGAATTGGATTTCACTCAGCTACAGTTCACTGAATTCAGGCCACTATTCTACAGTCAGATTGGATCCTTCAATTCGAGAAAGTACTCGACTCAAGGCTCGGGGGCTCTGTGCCACGTGTCCTTCAGTTTTTCTCAAGATTTTGCGGGATTATTTGATGAAGACTACTGATTGACCCTCAGCTTGAATTGTCAATTCGAACTAAGGCTCGGGGGCTACATCCATATAGGATGCGATTTTTTGCAAATCGCATTCCTATATTATTTCTTCGGATTGTCTACGGATTTTTCGGAGCAAGATCTAAGAGTTCAAGATTGACCCTCAGCTTGAATCCTGGATTCGACCTAAGGCTCGGGGGTTACATTCCATATGGAATGCGATTTCGGTAATCACATTTCCATATGGATCTTTGATGCAAAGATTTCAAGAACGAAGCGGGTATTATTGAAGACCTTCAAGGGAAGTACTCGGGAACGCTTGGGAACAACTCGAGAAGACTTCAAGACTACTCGTGGAGTTAGCTGGAGTACCTTCCAGCCACGTGATGATTCAAGTACTATTGAAGATTGAAGCTTGTAGAACTCGGGGACGCTTGGGAACTACTCGTGGAGACCTTCAAGACTACTTGGAGCATTGAACTCGACTACAAAGTACTCGGGGGCTTGTCGACCGGGCATCCCTGGGCCCACTAACACATTGTGGGCCTGTTGGTATTTGTTAAGCCTACAGAAATATTATGATGGATAATCCGCAAGCGGACAGATACCGGTGAGCATTCCACCCGGGAGAGGGTTTTAAATATCGAATCCACAAGGAGAATGGTAAAGAGAGTATCTGAGGTATATAACTAATCACTGAGTAGCTATCAAGGACTTGACAGAAAGAGAGATAAGGAAAACTTAAGGATGTCTGGTTCTTATTCTCACAAGCTATGTCTATATTGTTCTTATGGGGTGATTGTCTGAAGGCACACTTAGGAAAGGGAACCTCCCGAGAATCTACGGGGGGAGTCCTACGGTTTCTATAGACAGGAGGTGGACTGCAAAGGACAGACGGGAACAAGGTCACTTCCCGCTTCTACCACACGATCCGGAATATAGAAGACATTCATAAGCTAGCTAGTCTAAGCACCACGCTTACGCTAAACATGCAACTTTAACTCAAGAGCGACAGGAATTAAAGTACTCAAAGAGTTATGAACCGTAAGAACAATAAAAACAATGTTACTCACTTGAATAAGAAGTCGATCTTTCCACAAGGTCTCAGGATCAGGCTCCAATGGAGTTGATCCCAGAGGTAGAAGATGAAGAGGAGACACCGACAGGTCCGGGCCTTCCTTCAGCTTCGCCTCTACCGCTCTCTAATCCTCTCGAACAAGATTAGCTAGATCTAAATAGATCGTGGCTCTAATCTCTCAACTTGATACTAACTCTCCAACTCTAATTCTAATCTAGAGCTCTAATGTCAGATAGGCATGGAGGATCTGATAGAATGAATTGTTGTCTGCCCTGGGGTCAGGGGGTCTGCTTATATAGCTCGGAGGAGACGACGTGCACCGTACGATCAAACTGACCTTAACTTGTGGTTTAGATTGATCCTCATAGGCGGTGGAAGAACATTCCGGAAGCTGGGCCCATTTGGCGCTAGGGGGGGGGGCCGACCGGCCCCACCACCAGGCCGATCGGGCTGGGGTGGGCCCCCTCGGGGTCCACTTCGGCCAGGTGGGTCCTTGATCCTTCTAGATGCTTCTTTCTTAGGTGCTAAGTCACGTTGAGTTCCGGAGCCTTCTGGAGTCTTCTAGAGTGGTTTATTTGCATATTTTCTGAATAGTCCCTGTAAATTCATAGATTCACCAAAACTCGTGGAAATTGTCAATATAAACCCTAATAAGGTGATCTAATTATATTTTAGTCCTTTTTCCAGTAAATGTGAGGGGAAATATTTATAGATAAAATGTGCCAACAAACTCCCCCACACTTAGGCTTTTACTCGTCCTCGATAAAAGGATGGTTCACAACCGTAGAGACAAGAATCAACATAATTATACTCCTTAGTCATATCTATACTTAGGGAATATCTGAGCATAGTTAGAAACAGATCACCTTTATTTCTCAAATCAAGTCAATGGAGAGTTTTTGAATAAGTTTTGAAAAGAAAATGCAGCCTTGCTTACTCCTTTGTGATACTCTCAAATATATGTGAAGTTTTTAGAATGTAAAGATGTAGCAGACTTACCTTGCATATATTGCTGGGTCAAAATCTGTATCCATGAAGAGGCCTGTCATAGGTCGTAGATCAAGATATGTGCGTGTGTCAAATTTTAAAAACCACTGCTCCGACTTTAGAATATTCTATCTTTTCCCATTTTTTAGAACAAGGTATTCAGCTATTTTGTGGAGAGTTGGGTTCTACTCACCCTCGGACACGCGTCCCTTATTACTCTCTCACTTATTATTTTAGAGAAGTGGGCCCTACTCACCCTCGGACACATGTCCATTATTCTTCTCTTTTTTATGCCTTTTTTTCTGAGAGGGGGGTTCTTCTGACCCGTAGAACACTTGTTCATTTTCTCCTCTCTCTCACTTTTCTCTCCACTCATAATAATTTTTTTTTCTTTTCTTTCTTTGGCTTTTTCTCTCTTCTTCTTTTTTTAGCTGTACCTTTTTTCATGATATGGGAGACAGAGATCAAAAATCTTAGAGCATAGATACTTTAGTGAAAGCAGTGTACGTGATCTTGATCATAGACTTAGACAAAACTTCAACATAGCTCTAGATTTGACAAAGCTCAATACAAGTAAGCAGCATTTAATCAAATTTATTTTCAATGAAAGCTCTGCTGGGATATATTATTGATCACAAAGGAGAAACTTAGCTAATGATTTTAAAGCACTCTCCATAGACAAGATAAAAGAAAGATGGTTCTCATTATTCTAACCTCATTCTGATCATCCCAAAAGCAATAAATATTTCTAAGAGTATAAACATGTGAAACTTTATCTTTTAGGTTATCAGGACATTTTAGCAGGGCATCTTTATTTAAATTCGAAATGGAAAGCAAATGACAAAAATTTAAAAAGTTCAGGAAGCAAACCGAGTGGTGGACGAGACGTGGCCGAACTGGGTTCTGCCGTGGTTCGTCATGCGAGTCGTTTGTTCTGTGCTTTTCCCGTTTTTCTTGATTTTGGTCGTGGAAGATGCCGTTTGGTCGTCTGTTCTTCTCCCCCTTGTTTTCTGTTATCTTGCATGCACAGTATGGTGGAGACAAGAACATATCCAGAAAATATATATATAGGCAAAAATAGCTCAACTTGTGGAATACTTCTTTATTAAAGGAGAGAGCACTTTATTAAACAACTCTAACAACTAAAGCAAACTAACTAACTCGAACTAACTATCACTAATGTGCTCTCTAACTAAGGTGTTTACAAAGGGTGCTTGCCCTTCTTAAGGTCGCGGCTATGGTCTTCCTCATCGTCCCTTCGCTTCTTTGATTCTAACAGTTTGAGGACAGTCTTGGTGAGGGAAGTGTTGACGCGGTGGATCTCTTTGCAAGTTTCTGCCAGGCTTGCTACTTCCTGCGCTAGCTCAGCTACGGTCTTCCGGGTCTTCTGTTTCTGCGGCATCCGCTGGCTGGCTTCGATGACCGGAATTCTCTTGATTTGAGGTTCTTTGGCACGAACTCCGTCGATGGTAACGCGGCTTGAGGAGGTGGTGTACTTATGCACCCTTGTGTTGCCATGCTTGTCCATGCGCACGTTAGCAAGTCGCTTTCCATCCCTTGGTTTCTTCAGATCCATGTAGCTAGGAACACGGATCGGCTTCTTCTGAGCTGCTTCACGACGGCGATCGTACGGCTGAGCGTACATTGCCTGCCTGCTTTCTTTAGGCGGTGGCGGCGAACGTGGACGACTAGGCGGGAACAGCGAGAGAGGGATGTGATCAGGAGGCAAGGAGGCTAGCGGCTTTGCTTCCTTCTCGAAAGGAACAACCGCCTTGGCTTCAAAGCTAAAGGGGACAAGCTGCTTGTCGGCCATTGCTGCTACTTGGAGGCTTTGGGATGAGAAAAAGGTGGAGGTCTGCCCCTGCTTATATATCGGTCACGGACTTGCAGAGGGGCTTGACCTAGCTTGGAAAGGCTACGGGATATCTCGTAAAAGATCCCCGAACAAGTTTTTCCAAAACTGAGCACCTTAGAGATAGTGTGGGCGAAAGCTGGCGGCGCGAGGCGGCGGGCAGGGCCTGATCGGCCCAGTGAGGAGGCCGGTCGGCCCCCCACCACGTCGTCTCGCGACGATCTTCGGCGCGGGGTGCTCTAACCGTGTGCTGATCCTTAAAAACTCTAAGACGGCCCATTACGACCTAAAATTAATATTCGTGGGAAAACAAAAGAAATCTATTTCATCTAAATCCTTAAACTCTTTATTGGGCTCTAAAAATATTTTAAGACGTTGACCATTTACCTTGAATAACGTACCTTCGTCGTCTTGAAGAGTGACGGCTCCGTGTGACGATGAATTCACCACCTTGTATGGTCCGTCCCACTTGCTTCGTAGCTTCCCGTGCCCAAAGAGTCGTACCCTGGAGTTAAAAAGTAATACCTGATTGCCTGGGTTGAATTCTTTCTTCATGATTCTCTTGTCGTGCCATCTCTTGGTTCTTTCCTTGTAGATCTTGGCACTGTGATACGCCTTCTCTCTCCATTCTTCTAGCTCGGACAGTTGCATTTTCCGTTTTGTTCCGGCTGCTTCAAAGGCCATGTTCCATCTCTTTATTGCCCAATGAGCCTTGAATTCTAGCTCAACCGGCAAGTGACATGTCTTCCCGTAGACCAGTTGGTAGGGAGACATTCCAATGGGGGTTTTATAAGCTGTCCGATAAGCCCAAAGTGCTTCGGGTAGCTTGTCTTTCCATTTTATCCCCATTTGGTCCACCATCTTCTGTAGAATGTTCTTGATCTGCTTATTGGACGTCTCTGCTTGACCACTTGTTTGCGGGTGGTAAGGAGTAGCGACATTGTGCTGGATCCCATGGTTCATGAGGTATTTCTCGAAGTGCCTGTCGATGAAATGGGATCCTCCATCACTTATCACTAACCTTGGCGTACCGAATCTCGGAAATATTGTCTCTTCAAACATTCTTATTGAGCTTTTGTGGTCAGCAGATCTGCATGGCAGGGCTTCAACCCATTTGGAGACATAGTCAACTGCCACTAAGATGTACTCGAATTTTCCGGATTTTGGGAATGGTCCCATGTAGTCAATTCCCCAGACATCAAAGAGCTCGATCTAAAGGTTGGTTGTCAGTGGCATGGCATTTCTGGAATTGATGTTTCCGTGCCTCTGACAGGAGTTGCACCTTCGTACGAAATCTTTTGTGTCTTGATGCATGGTTGGCCAGAAAAATCCGCTTTGCCAGATCTTTACATGTGTGCGGAAAGCTCCATAATGACCTCCATATGGTGATGAGTGGCACTTCTCATTGATCTTCATTCCTTCTTCTGCCGGTACACACCTCCTGAGTAAACCGTCAGAGCATACTCGAAAAAGGTATGGTTCATCCCACAGGTGATGGCGACTCTCGTAAATAAGCTTTTTCTTGTCGGCTCCTGGTCGTACATACCCTGCAACCATAAAATTAACAATATTTGCGTACCAGGGGTCTGACCGGGCGATCCGATAGAGCATGTCGTCCCTCATTGCGTCATTGATGGGTAGTTCCTGTGGTTTCTCAAAATACATTCTAGACAAATGATCGGCAACAGAATTTTCTACTCCCTTCTTATCTTTTATTTCTAAGTCAAATTCTTGGAGAAGCAGAATCCATCTTATTAATCTAGGTTTGGCATCTTTCTTAGTGAGCAAATATTTTAAAGCAGCATAATCAGTGTAAACAATAACTTTTGCTCCTACTAAGTAAGATCTAAACTTGTCAATGGCATAAACAACACCTAGCAGTTCTTTTTCAGTTGTGGCATAATTGAGTTGAGGTCCTGTCAAAGTTTTACTAGCATAAGCAATGGCATGATGTTTCTTGTCCTTTGTTTGCCCCAAAACAGCCCCCACAGCATAATCACTTGCATCACACATAATTTCAAAAGGTAAAGACCAATCAGGGGGTTGTATAATGGGTGCAGAAATAAGAGCATTTTTTAGAGTTTCAAAAGATTTAAGACAAGCATCATCAAAGTCAAAAGGAACATCTTTGGCAAGCAAGTTTGTAAGAGGTCTAGCAATATGAGAAAAATCTTTTATAAACCTTCTATAGAAACCATCATGGCCAAGAAAACTTCTGATTCCCTTGACATTAACAGGTGGAGGTAGTTGTTCAATTACTTCTATTTTAGCTCTGTCTACCTCAATTCCTCTTTCAGAAATTAGATGGCCTAGCACTATTCCTTCTCTAACCATGAAATGACATTTTTCCCAATTAAGGACTAAGTGCTTTTCTTCACATCTTTGCAAAACCTTATCCAAGTTTTCTAGACAATCATCAAAGGTTTTTCCATAAACAGAAAAATCATCCATGAAAACTTCCATGATCTCTTCAATCATATCAGAGAATATAGACATCATACATCTTTGAAAAGAAGCTGGAGCATTACATAGCCCAAAAGACATTCTACGATAAGCATAGGTTCCATAAGGACATGTAAAAGTGGTTTTGCTCTGGTTACTGGGATGGATTGGGATTTGGTGATATCCAGAATATCCATCAAGAAAGCAAAAGAAAGAGTGATTTGCCAACCGCTCTAACATTTCATCAATGAAGGGCAGTGGAAAGTGATCTTTCCTTGTGGCTTTGTTGAGTTTTCTATAATCTATGCACATACGCCAACCAGTGACGGTTCTCTGAGGAATTAATTCATTCCTCTCATTTTTCACAACTGTCATGCCTCCCTTTTTAGGCACAACTTGCACGGGGCTTACCCACTCACTATGTGGCACAGGATATATAATCCCGACGTGTAAGAGTTTCAGAACTTCTTTCTTCACTACCTCTCTCATCGCATTGTTGAGTCTTCGTTGTGGCTCTCTAGATAGTAGAACATCAGGGTTTGTAGGAATGCGATGAGTGCAAAGGGCAGGACTGATGCCCTTAAGGTCTTGGAGCGAGTAGCCAAAGGCTGAGCGATGTTGTTCTAAGATGGTTATCAGCCTATGAGTCTCTTCCTGAGTGAGTTGGTCATTAATGATCACAGGAGACTCAGAATCATTGTGCAAAAAGGCATATCTAAGACCAGGTGGTAAAGGTTTAAGCTCAATGGGAGGTCTCGAGGGTTCCTTGGTTTCATCGAGGGGCTCAGATTCTGTAGGATTTTCTTCTTCCTCCTCGATGAAGAATTCAGTGACATCTTCTTGATTGGATTCTACAAAATGTTCCAGAGATGCTTCATTCACCTCTTCCATTGGGTCAGGTTCAAGACTGGGTTCGGTCTTAGTATGGATCGAATGTGAGAAGTGTAAGGGAACTTTAATGGTTTTGCCTAGGCAAACATCAAGTTTCCCTGTGTGTCCTTCCTTAAGGAGTTTTTCTAAAGGATAGCCTATTAAAAGATTAAACTCCTTAATATCACAAATGTGAAAGCTCAGGTGAATTGACATGTCGTAAACGGAAATAGGTAAGATATAGAGAATTCCCGAACTTTGAATAATTTGTCTTGAGGAGCACTTTAATAATTTCGTTGTGGGAGATAATGGCTTGTTTTTAATAAACTGATGGAAAAAGGATAAGGCCATTATATTGATTCCCACAACTGGATTATAAAGGGCATCAAAGGGGGTTCCATTGATTGTACATTGAATTGGTATAGAAGGTGAATCCAAATGGACTACATCAGAGGAAAGCTCTGACTCTTCTAACCATTCCCCACTCATGATGGATGCAAGCTCCACAGTGTGTTCTCTTGAGAAGGTTTGCTCAAAAGGGTCTATCTTCTCATGTGAAGAAGATGTGTGCTTTTGAGGCCTCTTCTCTTTATGATATTTCAAGATGTTTCCATAATCGGAAAATAAATCATCCTCGATATCATTTATAAAATCAGGTAGAGGAATTTCTTCCTGTGTTGATTCTATATGTTGGATAGCTATAGGTTGAGATGTTTCTGGCATAGGTTCTGGTGTAGCTATCTCTGGAATCTCTTCTTCTAAAGTTTTCTCTTCTAAAGGACCATCATTAGTGCTGGCTAGAATGTTGTCTAGGACGGTTCTAGCTTCACTAGATATAAGGTGTATGAATGATCCATGAGAGGAGGTATTCAAATAGGCTCTAGATTCCTTATTAAGACCAATATAGAAATGTTGAAGGAGAATATGGTCTTTAAGGCTTAGATCTGGTCCGGATTTGCAAAGGAGTTCAAAACGTTCCCAGGATGAACTCATAGACTCATTATCCCCCTATTTGAAGGATATGATCTTGATTCTGAGGTCGACTACTTTAGATAAGGGATAAAAATCCATGCAAAAATCTGCACGGAGAGTTCCCCAATCGCCTTTCATCTTCTCTTTGGTTCGGTCGTACCATTGGCGAGCTTTTCCTTTCAGAGTGAATGGAAAAAGCTTCCAACGGATAGTCTCGTCTGACATACCCTCAATGTGCAGGCAGTCACAAGTTTGCTCAAACTGCTGGAGATGATGATAAGGGTCTTCGTCTTCTATTCCTAAGAAAGTGTTGGTTTGGACCATCTCTATTAACCGTGGGCGCAGCTCATAGGCATCAGATAGGATTGGTTTCAATGATGGCATAGGCCTAAGGCTGAGCTCTGAGGGTGCCGAAAAGTCTTTAATGAGGGCAGTGTCCATAAGGACAGTAGGTAATCTAAAACTAAAAAGAAAAAAGAAAGATACAAGATTAGTTATACTCGAAGAGTTTTCTCTTAACCGTTCTCCCCGGCAACGGCGCCAGAAATGCTTGTTGGTATTTGTTAAGCCTACAGAAATATTATGATGGATAATCCGCAAGCGCACGGATACCGGTGAGCATTCCACCCGGGAGAGGGTTTTAAATATCGAATCCACAAGGAGAATGGTAAAGAGAGTATCTGAGGTATACAACTAATCACTGAGTAGCTATCAAGGACTTGACAGAAAGAGAGATAAGGAAAACTTAAGGATGTCTGGTACTTATTCTCACAAGCTATGTCTATATTGTTCTTATGGGGTGATTGTCTGAAGGCACACTTAGGAAAGGGAACCTCCCGAGAATCTATGGGGGGAGTCCTACGGTTTCTATAGACGGGAGGTGGACTGCAAAGGACAGACGGGAACAAGGTCACTTCCCACTTCTACCACACGATCCGGAATATAGAAGGCATTCATAAGCTAGCTAGTCTAAGCACCACGCTTACACTAAACATGCAACTTTAACTCAAGAGCGACAGGAATTAAAGTACTCAAAGAGTTATGAACCGTAAGAACAATAAAAACAATGTTACTCACTTGAATAAGAAGTCGATCTTTCCACAAGGTCTCAGGATCAGGCTCCAATGGAGTTGATCCCAGAGGTAGAAGATGAAGAGGAGACACCGACAGGTCCGGGCCTTCCTTCACCTTCACCTCTACCGCTCTCTAATCCTCTCGAACAAGATTAGCTAGATCTAAATAGATCGTGGCTCTAATCTCTCAACTTGATACTAACTCTCCAACTCTAATTCTAATCTAGAGCTCTAATGTCAGATAGGCATGGAGGATCTGATAGAATGAATTGTTGTCTGCCCTGGGGTCAGGGGGTCTGCTTATATAGCCCGGAGGAGACGACGTGCACCGTACGATCAAACCGACCTTAACTTGTGGTTTAGATTGATCCTCATAGGCGGTGGAAGAACATTCCGGAAGCTGGGCCCATTTGGCACCAGGGGGGGCCGATCGGCCCCACCACCAGGCCGATCGGGCTGGGGTGGGCCCCCTTGGGGTCCACTTCGGCCAGGTGGGTCCTTGATCCTTCTAGATGCTTCTTTCTTAGGTGCTAAGTCACGTTGAGTTCCGGAGCCTTCTGGAGTCTTCTAGAGTGGTTTATTTGCATATTTTCTGAATAGTCCCTGTAAATTCATAGATTCACCAAAACTTGTGGAAATTGTCAATATAAACCCTAATAAGGTGATCTAATTATATTTTAGTCCTTTTTCCAGTAAATGTGAGGGGAAATATTTATAGATAAAATGTGCCAACAGGGCCATACCCGGGAGATGAGTTCCTGTACACCTGGACTACTCAACTAGTGGGCCATGGTGCTGGTGTCATGGACCACAAGGCAAGACAAGGCGGCCAAGGACTTGTACTAAGACTAGGATAGCTTTCCATACCTTGTGTAGGCTACTCCGGGTCCTACTCGAATAGTACCCTTGTACCAATCCGACTTGTAACCCTGCCTCCCGTGGCATATAAGGCGGGGCAGGGACCCCTCTCGAAACATACACAATCAATACAGAGCCACGCAGCATACAGGACGTAGGGTATTATGCACATTGCGGCCCGAACCTGTCTAATTGTGTGCCCCGTGTCTCACCATCGTGTTCCTGATCTCGGCGAGCCCCACCGCACAATCTACTACTTCGGGTACCCCGTCGTAGGCTTGGTGTCTAAAACACTGACAGCAGGAAACACAATTAACCATATAAATGTGGAGTAGGCATCATATAAACTACCTGTGCGTATATGTGGACGCTCGACAGCACCTTCACTGCGTGCATCTTCTTGTGCACCAGTACCATCATTTCCCTGGGAAGCATTTGGATTGCCATCACCCTGATTCTCAGCACGCCTCAACTCGTCAATCATGTTACCAAAATTTTCTGCTAGCTGGTACTGCTTCTGGACAAGCTAAACACGTGTTTCTTCCAGTGATCCCACCAGTGAAGCCATGTCATGATCATACTGAGAGAAAAAATTTAAAATTCTCTCGGAAAGAGGTTCAGTGCACTGGGCGATCTTGTATGACAAGAGTGTACTCAATCGGGGTATATGGATTCTTGCCCCACTAGCATAATAGGTTTGAGATGGCTGCGGAACTATAAAAAACAAAGTGTTAAATGCTGAAGCATATATGTGTACCAGGAAGAAATATCAGATAAAATGTGAGTGAAGATCATGTAAAAGCTGAAGCAAGTCGTATAAACTCCACATGATAGAACAATTTGTCAATATAAGGGTTAGGTCATATAAGTATAACAACAGATTGTTAGATAACATATATATCTGGAAATCAACTTCATCAATACTAAAATAGTGTGAGCAGCAATTAATATCAATTTCAATGTGAGTGCATATCATACAAATGGTGAATAAAACCATATATACTAAAAATTGTTTGCATAACACCTAATTGCTGAAACAAATCATATAAACTCCATTTGTGTTCTGATCATGTAAATAAAATGATGAGGTCATATAATTCTATTAACAGAATCCTACATAACATATATGTGTGGAATCAATTTCATACATACTAAATTGTAAGAGCAGGTGACATACAGAAAGACATATAAGTCTATTAACAGAACATAAAAATGGTGAAGCAAATCATACAAAATCCATCTATGATCTTAACAATGAATTAATGATTCAGGACATATAAGTCTATTAACAGGATGTTACATCGCATGAGCCCTAAATGCCAAGCTTCTGGTCTGCTTTTAGCAACCTCTGGATACGTTCACCATCATATAACTTCCATCGTGGAGTACCCAAGTGGCCACCGGGTGAAGCATTCTCATATAGATGGCCCAGATAATAGATCTGTGGCAATTAAATAAAATTAGACAGGTTTTGTAAAGTTTATGAGGCAAAATTAGTGGGTGACATAGAATCTAATACTACTGTATCAAGATATTGGCATATAGAAGGAACAACATATAATCCAGCAGCAAAATATAATATAAAACTGTGTTGACCCATTTAAGTGTTTGTGCAAGTCATACATACTATACTATGAAGTCGTAAAAGCTAATGCAAAGCTATGATACATGTGTGAATCATATACAGTGCATAGAACACAACAAGCATATATACCATGTGTGAATCATATAAATTGCTGCCTGACTAGTGTACACATAATGTAAATAAAAAAGTGTGAACCATTTAAGGCAATGAACTTCATAACACTATATATATGCTTACAAACAACTGCATATAATCCAATGACAAAGAACATATAACACAGAATATAATCAAGTGATAACAGTCATATAATTCAGTCATAAATGGAATATAATCCAGAGATAAATGTGCTTTTGCAAATACAAGCAGCTGCATGTAATGTACTTATAACTAGCATATAATCCATAAGTAAAAACCATCATATAATCCAGTGACAGAAAGCATATAGTACATGATTGGATACATGGACTCACAAGTATGACAACGGAGCATCCATACACTGTGGCAGTGACTTAGGTTCTGTCTCGTCTGTGCCATTTTCGCACAGCATGGCACAAATCATTGAAAATGAGTTGACACCAGTCGAAATCAACAAAATGCTGAATATCCTTGGTCCAAGCTATGTGGTCATTAGTGATTTCATGGGTCTCTTTGCAAAAGAGCAAACGGTTGAACACAACAAGAAAGAGACACCTCATGGTCTGATCGTCTGCACCACCTTTGCTAACTTCAGCCTTCATCCTATCAACACCAATTACTCCTTTGCTCAATTGAAGATTTTGACGAAAACTAGCTGCTTCAGCAACTTGAGAAGACCAATCAAACTTCTCAGGAAGACCGCCAGTATTAGAAAGACTAGTGATAAGGTGAATTACATCCTTGGTGACCTTCAACTCCTTGCTAGGACCGCAACCGATAGTCATACCGGCTGGGTCAGTGTGCTCCAATGACTAATGGAATAATTCCCGAGTCTCTAACCCTTCAAGAGTCATGTCAAAAAGAGAACCAAAACCCTTACTGACGACATACTCTCTTTGGGACTCATTCAATGACTGTAGAATTTCATGTGTCTCTTTAGGAGAGCAACGAACATTCAATTTCTGAGTCTGAAAATGTAAAAAATATGAAACATCAATTTACAAAAATTAAAGCAAATCATACAAACACAGCAGCAATTCTTGGAACTTCATCAAAAAGGAATAAATAAACAATGGTACAAAGTCATACAACTCTGCCAAATGCATCATACATGTTGCTGTATCATGACAAATCCCAGAATTACACACAAAAAATTTGCAGACAACAACTGAAAGATCATACAAACTCAGAGTATTTATTTTTTATGTTAGTCTATACCTTATGACTAGGCATTTGGCATATGAAGCATGCCAGCATGTCATATAAACTGTAAAAAGGAGATATATGAGGCTATCTGGTACACAATCATACATTTTTGAGGCATATAAAGTATGTCAATCAGATCATATAAACTATCAAAGGGAGACTTATCAGGATATTTCAGCAAACAATAAACGCAGCTAATCAGAATTGTTGAAAGTTCATCAAATAGTATGAAATAATCATAGTGCACAGTCATACATTTCTGTCAAATGGGTCATACATATTGCATAATCATGTCATCATAAAGATCATATATACTAAATTAGATTGCAATCAGACAAATGTCCAATCCCAGGATTATAAAAAAAAGTAAAACCCAGACATGAACTGCCACACCATACAAATTAAAGTGGCAGGTCATGTATTTGCCAATGTTTAAGAACTATTTCTGAGGCATATAAAATATAAAACCACATCATATAACCTTTGAAAGGTGGTCATATGAGGAAATTTCAGGCAACAATAATAGCAGGAAAACAGAATTGTTGAAAGTTCATCAAAATAGTATGAATTAATCATGGTACACCATCATACATTTCTGTCAAATGGGTCATACATATTGGTGCATCATGTACAATCTCGAGATTATAGCAAAAAAAGAAAACCCAGACCTCAACTGCCACATCATACTAATTAAAGTGGCAGGTCATATATTTGCCTGTTCATAGAGAACTCTTTTTGCGGCATATAAAGTATGTCAACAAGATCATATAAACTATAAAGGGGAGACTTATGAGGATATTTCAGCAAACAATAACTGCAGCAAATCAGGATTGTTGAAAGTTCATCAAATAGTATGAAATAATCATAGTACACAGTCATACATTTCTGCCCAATGGCTCATACATATTGCATAATCAAGTCAGCATAGAGATCACACCAACTAAACTAGCTTGCAATCAGACATGATTTGCCCAAACTCATGACTACGATTATCGAGACACAACTATTTAGAAGAGTGAATCAAATAAACTAACCGGGTGCACGGGGGATGGACTACGCCAAGATTCTGTAACATCTGTAGGAACATTCTCCTGACACCGGAATATAAATAACATCAGTCATATAAACTAACATCTACTCCTACAATCTAGGCAACCGCAAACTATAAAGTTGCAAAATTGAACCTCGAATCTAACTGTACGTGGATTGCTCTTCGCTGACGTCCTGCCGCGTCCTCGGCGTCCACCACCACGTCCAACACTGGCAGGCTGCTCAACGGGACGGCTTGCAGAGCGGGTCATGCGAGGAGACGCACGACCGGAAGGGGTTTCTTGTCTGCGAATCTTCTTCTCAGGCATGAAGTCATCTCCGCTCTCGTCGGTGGGCGACTCATCTGCGTCCGAAGGTGGAGGCTTTGACCGGCAAGCCGCCCTCTTCTATCCTTTGTGCGACTCACCAGACTTGTCGGCGGGGGGAGGTTGGTTCCTAGGAAAAGCACTCTTCTTCGGTGGCATCTTCTTGCGCCGCTCGGTGTCGACGCGCGCGGTGGGGAGGGAAGTCGTGTCGTCTGGTCGAGGATGACAGTCGCATCCTAGACCGGTGCCGCGTCCTAATACTTGTTCACCACCGCTGCCTTCTCCACGCACGGAGTTGCCGTCCTTGGGAAGGGCGCCAGAGTCACCGTCCTTGGGAAGGGCGCCAGAGTTGCCTCCTCCACCGCCATGATGACCTTGCTCCATCGCCGCAGTACTCAACACTGCAACAAAGGAGGCAAATAAGCAGCAGCAGAGTAGATCAAGGTAAAAGGATGTTGGAGAAGGGCCCGGTACCTCAAATCACCGCCGCCGTCACCGGGGAAGATGAAGTGGTAACCGCAAGGAAGGGAAAGAGGGGGTGGAGCGAGTGCGGCGAGTGGGGACAAAATGGCAGTGGTGGTCGGCGCAGCAGTGGTCTTATCCTTTTCTACTGCGAGGGTTCAAAAAAAAGTAATCGGCGTCTCTCCGGAACCACCGCCTGCTTACGTCACGAACCGTCGCGTACAAAAGTCGAACATACCCCCTATGTATAAATCTTACCAAAAGGCATATATACCTTTGTGTCATACAAACTAATGATAGCCGTCATATAAACTTGGAGAGATTAAAACATGAACTACCCCTCATGTATAAACCTTACCAAAGGGCATATATACCTTTGTGTCATACAGACTAATGGTAGGCGTCATATAAACTTGGTGAAAATAAAAGATAATTTTTTAAAGAGTGCATCGAATTAACGAATCCACATTGGATACAAAATGATGGTTTGTATAATATCCAACATTGATAAATGCATTGAGAAAATAACAATTTGACCAAACAACTTAACTCACGAACCATGTGAATGTCGTATCATATTTATGGGGATTAATCCGTACGTCATATAAACTTCATTAACTAGTCGTTTATATGACTAGCATCATACATACAGTCAAATACACACTGAATACACACCTAAGTAAATAATCATATGTACCTATATCATCATATGAAACAGTCGCACATTATCATATAATATTTTGATTAAAATGTGAGTGCAGAAATTGATGAACAAGAGTCAAAAGACAACAGAAACGAAATGATAAAATGTACTGGTTAATGTCATACATATTGATAGATATTCGGATTATTCAAATGAAGCAATTAATTAACCAATAAAATTGATGGAAAGGAGAACGTGTGCGGTTTTTTGGTGTACATGAAAGAACGTGATGTTTCTATGGCTATTTGTATAAGAACATACGATACGTGGCCGCACGGCAGACGCGTGGGACGCGGGGACCCCACATGTGCGGGTGAACGGCGGGGCGAGGGCGGGTGCGCACGTGGTGCGGTGCGCGGCGGGCCGACCGAGGTGCGCACGTGGTGCGGGTGTGTGCACACAGCGCGTGGGTGCTGGCTGGGCCCCGCAGAACCAGGATGCTGGTTGGGTTGGACCAGGTGTGGGTCGGTTTGGCAGGGGCTTTCAATTACCAGTAGAAGCCCTAGGCTCCTAATATATATACTATATATATAGAGAGAGAGATAGATAGACATATATATATATATATATATATATATATATATATCTTGCGTCGCAAGCTGCCGGCCTCTCTCTTGCGGCCTCGCAATAGCCACCACCTCCACCGTCCAGACGCTGCCACCTCCCCCACGCGGTGCCGGCTCCGCCGCCCCTCTCCCTCCCTCTCTCATTCCACATCCGCGCAGACCGCAGGCGTCGACCACCAAGGGCCGCCGAACCAGAGGCTCACCACTGGTCCCCGTGCTGCCCTCACCTCTGCTCTTCGGCGGATCTACTCCAAGGCGGCAGCACCAGTCTCCATGACGAGCAGCAGGCCTCCGCTCCCATCCCTTCCCTCACCCCCGCGCAGATCTGCGGCAGGCCGACGGCTGACCGCCGGCGACGACCTCTGCCGTCGCTCCCCTATCCCCTCCGCCGACGCCGCCAGCCCGCCACCCCCTTCTCTCCTCCAGGGCTCCTCGCTAGTTCGCCGGCGTCGCCAGGCCGCAAGAGGCTGCTGGGAGTGTGCCAATCTGGACCCACAGCTGTTGCGGGCTTTGGGCCGCCCGTGTTGCGCGTAGGGTCGGGCTACTCTGGGCTGACCCGGCACGAAACAGGCCCGCGGGCCCGGGCTTGAGCCGTCGTCGCAACTCGTGGGCTAGCACGACACGACACGGTCGGACTTAGTGCCAGGCTAGGCCTGGCCCGTAGTTGGGCGGGCCACCCTGGGCTCGTGCCAGGGCCGAGCCAGGCGGCCCGGATAGACATCTATACTTTGGAGGCCGTTGCAAAAGCTTTGCCCGACTCTCGTCTATGCCAACAACATTTGCGGTCTTAACATAACTCAACTCGTTGGGGGTGTTGTCATGGCCACGCCAAAGTTATTTGGTTTTGCCAGGTGAAGACTTGGTCTGCTCTTCCATGGACAGACGAACGATGGTGGCGTTAGGGTCGCTTCCCCTTGGAGGTATCATCTTGAAAAACATCCTCACGCTACCTACTGCCGTTAGTTGGTATATTGAGCATGTATTCATGGTGTCCCTCTCCTCTCCTGCAGGCGTCCAGCCTCCACAGATCGTGTTATAGTGTAGCTATTTCATCTTTTCTCTCGTTGTTTCTCACTAGCTGGTCGCATGTGTCGGTTCTTTTATGGGTGCGCTTGGGAGTTTTCCTAAAGTTGTATATTTGTAATTTCCTTCTTTTTTAATGAATAATGTGTTATGCATATTCTATATAATTTTGGTTGCTTTTCTACTAACTACTATTGATGCACGTGCGGCACGCACGTGTTTGCTAACTGTTACTCGATGACTGTAGCTGAAGCCGCTCGATAAGCAACGCCACTCATCAAGAGCAGCAGCACACGATGCAACGCTTGCAGCAACTCCTTTAGATATTGACTACCCATCGTCGCAACCCAACCCATCGAGCTAACAAAGAAAAAAAGGACACAATTCAGAAAACAACCCCCCGCTACGGACAGTCGAAGACTCTCCGCACTTTTGTTACTCTATATTTTAGCATGGAGGCTGCCGGCGAGGAGGTGGTGCAGGGGAGGGGACAGAGGAGGAGGAGGAGGCGCGCCGCCATGGGCACATCGTGGGGCGGCTGCTCACGAGGGCATGCAGCGACGGGGAAGAGAAACAACGGGCGAGCGGGCGTGGTACACGCGGGCGGGTAAGTGGGCGTGGGTGAGAAAAATAATTTATTTTTGGCAGAATCACGCTACAAATTACGATTTTTTAGGTCTTCCACCATATCTAATTCTCAAATAGATGATGAGTTGATCCGGCTTGAGGAGTAAGACGAAAAACGTTTACTTATTTGCGTATATGTTAGAACAAACATATAGAGTCACGTGTGGACAGGGTCATGGGCCTTGCCGCTGCTACGTGGGCTATAATGTGCATCTATATGCCTATTTGCTGCCACTACATCGATGGATACACCAAAGCCATGCTAGAATAAACAGACACATTCATTCATCTGTTTAGAACTCAAATCATGTTCCCAGCTAGCTACAGAAGATGCTTTTGCGAGTTTCACTTTCACCACATAGCCATCCAGACGAAAAGCATTCGTCATTTTCTACTTTGATATGCTAGATAATAAGTCGATGAGCACGGTAGTACGCAATTTAGCTGTGCTACCGGCGATACGAAGTTCAGAACACAGCAAACAGAAACACGAGAGCCATACTAATTTCATCTTTCGATCTCAATTAACCTAGCAAAGTCTTCATCACATAATTACTACTCCCGAACGACTGCTGATCAGCGTCGGCGACGGCGGCGCTCTGCCGGAGCGACAGTGGGGAGGAAGACGTCTGAGAGCGCCGTGTTGGAGTTCACAGCATCCCAGAGCAGGCTCAGGCCCTGGAAACCAGCACCGTAGAACGAACGAACAACAGGCGATTAAGCTTCATCAGCGCAGCAAACATGATACGAGCGATGTTATCGTGAATCCTAACAACGACGGCGAGACGGCACCTACCTCCTTGTAGCCGAAGGGCACAGTCTCCTCGCGCACGTCGTCTGGGTCGGCCGCGACGCCGAGGGCGGAGAGCAGCGCGGCGCCACTCAGGCCGGTGGCCACGGGCCTGACGGCGAGGTCGTCCATGACGGCGTAGCTCGTCGCCGCGTCCGGCCGCGCGGAGGAGCCCTCCTCGTCGCCGGCGTTGGCGGTGGTGCACTTGACCTCCACGGTGGTCCGGCCGCCGCAGAGCGGGCACTCGACGCCGCGCTCGTCCGTGAGACCGTGACGCGGAACCGGTATGGGAAGACGTCGCGGCCGGCGCCGGCGCCGCCGCGCCTCTCGTCGCGTGCGCGGCAGCGGTAGAAGGTGTCCCCGCTCCGCCCGGGCCCGGCGCCGCGACGGCCCCTGGTTGCGGTGGACCCGTCAGGGCAGTGGTAGAAGCAGGCCTCGAGGAAGTGCAGCTCTGCGTCGCGCCTCCCGCGGATGCTGGTGGTAGTGGCGGCGGCGCAGGACGGGGAGTCGCAGGGGCATGTGGAGCCGGCCTTCCTTGACGCGACGTCGCTGCAGGGGGCAGTTGAGGTGTGCGCACCGGAAGAGGCGGCACGACATGATGCGCAGGCCCGCGGGCACCTGCGGGTGGTGCAGCGTGCGGGAGGAGGACGAGGTGGAGGCGGTGCCGCGCGGTAGGAGGGTCGGCGGCGACGAGGTTGCGGAAGCAACTCGCGGCGGCGGACACGAGGTCCTCCCGTAGCAACGCTTCGAGCGCGGCGCGGACAGGGTCGGCGATGAGGGAAGAGAGGAAGGCGGCGGAGTGGGTCTGCCTCATCCTCCCTCTCGTCGCCGTCCTCCTCCTCCTCCCTCGCGTCGTCCCCGTCGTGGCCCCCTGCGCCGTTCTGCAGCGGCGGGTGGGCGCGCCGCGCGGTGGACAACCTCGCCGCCGGCCGGCCGCCCGATGCGATCCCCCTGGAGCGCCCCCCGTCCCCGCTACCCTGTCACCAGCCAGGCGGTGGACATCCTCGCCATCGGCCGGCCGCCCGATGCGATCCCCTTGGAGTGCCCCCCGTCCCAGCTGCCCTGTCGGCGGGTTATTTTTTTGCGATGCGAGAATGGGCCCGGCGGGTATGAAGGGTGGGTAGATGTGAGGTGGGTGACAAAAAAATTTTATTTTTGGCAGAAAAGCTCCCCAGATTGCGATTTTTATGGTTGTTCCACCTTTTCGATCATCATGTAACATGACAGGTGGGTCCGGCGTGAGGGGTAAGACGGACCCGATTTGGGTGAGAAAGATTTTGAATTATTTTCGCTCCTTATAGTATAGATTATGGCAGGACAGCACGCGGTATCGTACCCAAGCTAATCTTTTTGCCCCTGCAAATTGTTGGCTTGCAACTATCAATACATAAATGTGTTGCCATGAATGTTAATCTTAGAACTTCAAACGAGATGCGTGTTTGACCTAAAAAATTCATAAACTTCTCTGCACAACGACGTAAAATAATCACACGTCAACGGTCGATGTTAGCGAATGAGCTTGTACTCCAATGGTAGGACGGTCCAGTGGGACGCTACTCACATTATGCCACAACACCACAATTACATTTGGATGGTCTGATGCTGAAAGCCATATATAGCGTCAGACAGTCTGACCCTAAGAACATATAGCGTCAGACAGTCTGACCCTAAGAACATATAGCGTCAGACTTCAGCTGACGCTGTAAGTCCAGACGCTAAAACTCTTTAGCGTCAGACCAGACTTATAGCGTCAGACAGTCCGATGTCCTGAATATGTTTAGCGTCAGATAATCCATTGCTAGTTTTCAGCGTCAGATCCTCAGTTACCATTCATATAGTGTCAGACAATCCAATGGTCCAAGAATTTATAGCGTCAGATTGTTTGATAGGACTACAAATATGCAGAAAAAAATAATACAATTAGAAAATATCATACAGATTCAAGTTTATGCTCCATCACATAAAGATACACACATACATCACATGAAGCTCAATACATATATATATCATACAATCTTGTCCTTGCACACTGTTTGAATCATCCAACAAGTCAAGTAGCAAAAGATTGCATCAAATGCACATCCCAGCAAGCAATACTAGTATTTTGGGTTTAACATACTAAGAATTGTGCACACAAACATTTCTAGGAACTCAAAAACCAAAAGCAATGGCTTGCCAACACAATGGCACATCCACTAGGTTTGCAGAACTTCAAGCCACAGGCCGCCTAGCACTTCCTGAAAAATATAACCATGTAATTAGATAAGTGAAGAAAATATATGAACTGTTCTAGGAGTACAGTAGCAATAGTAATAGAATGCACATGAATAAGGATTAAAACCATCACTGGCAAATGCAAGACGTATATTTCTACTATCCTTAGCAAACTCAGGATGTTTAAGATCAAAGTCTTTCCATAAAGGAGAATCTACAGGATGCCTAAGAACATCATCTCTTGTTCTCTCCTCATCATGCCATCTTGTTAGAGCTGCTGTTTTAGAGCATAGAAATAATCTTTGGAGGCTTTTCTTTATTGGAAAGTATCTAAGAACCTTCTTAGGAACCTTGTACACATGTTTCCCATCTAGACTCTTCCTAGCTAATTTCCAACGTGAAACCTTGCACTTTGGACATGATTCAAAATTTTCATAATCCTTCCGATATAGAATGCAATCATTTTCACAGGCATGAATACTAATGTACCCAAGTCCTATGGACTTAATCAATTTCTTAGTTTCATAGTAGTTTCTGGGTAGTGTTGAACCCTCAGGTAAGACATCATTAAATAGATCTAGCATAAGGTCAAAACTTCTCTCGGTCCATCCTCCAAGGAGCTTGATGTGAAGAAGCCTAATCAGGAAACACAGTTTAGTGTACTTCTTACAGTTAGGAAATAATTCTTGACTATTGGCTTCTACCAACTTCTGGAGGTCAACTAGTTCTTTAGGAAGCACATCAGAACTAGTCTTCAAAATCCCCTCTATCATCTAAACCACAAGCTAGGTCTCTAAGCAATGCAGATATGTCATCCTCTTCACTAGACTCTTCCACAGGATCAGCACCATCACCATTGTCGGTATCAACAAAAGAGGAACTGGCTTCCCCATGTAAATTCCAAGTTGTGTACCCTTGCAGAAAACCATTACATATTAAGTGTTCCCGTATTTCACTTGAGTCCCTCCAAAATGAGTTAACACACTTTCTGCAAGGGCATAGTATTTTGTCCCCTGCTGCTGAATTCCTAAATGCAAAAGTTAGGAAATTGTTGACCCCTTGTGAGTATTCCTTTGTGTGCCTAGCATCACTATTGATCCATGATTTATCCATGATTCTTTGTGGGGAGTGGCTTTCAGATTATACTTGTTCAGACTACAAAATTTCATAACATAGACCAATTAGAAATTAAATAAACAATTCACAGCAAGCATTTGCATTGCCCACAGCAAGCAACACAAGTTAAAAGGCAGTAGCAACACATATACAAAGATAAATGTGGAAGCCAAGTGTGATAGTGCAAGAAGACAGTGACACATGAATTATTTCTGGACATAGAACCCATAAGTGTTAAGTGCATACCTACGGTACTTCAATCTGTAGGCCGCAAACAATGTGAGGTCAACGTCGGTGGAGCAGGTTTGCAACTTCTTGGGGACTGTGGAGGAGCACCACGGGCAGCCTTGTCTTGTGTTGTTGAAGAAGATCTTGTGTCAGCCTCGTTGTGTGGTTGGTGCAGCCGTCACAGCGTTCACAAGCCCCTGCTGAGTTTGAAGCACCAAGGGAACAGCTTAAGCATGCATGTACCAAATAGTACAATGAGCTAGTAATAATGGTGTGAAACATATTGATATGAACCCAGACCACGGATGGATAAATTAGACAATTGCTAGCATGCATACATATATTCAGAACTACCACTAATAAATAGCAATGAACATAACTGCTGAACAGAATCATCAATTACCGCCAAAAGAAATTAAAGGAGCTTATTTTTAGCTTTTAGCACTAGCCAGCAGAACATGTATTGCACTATCACTTGGCATTACACGAGTCATCTTATGGTTAGCCTAATTCATTACAAAAAAAAGGCCTAAACTCTTCCAAGCATACTGCTTGGCCTCTAAAAGATTTAATCTGGACAGTGTGCTATTGTTTTTTTTCGTTTACCATTGCTAATTAAGGCAAACAGATTGATACAATCTCCGAGACAAAAGACAAGGGTTATCAAACCCAAACCCAATTCTTGTGCTATTCAGGAAATTTTCAAACTCTGATCTGAGCTCCAAACATGACAATTAAGTCAAACATAACAAAAATGAATCTGTACCAACTAAGTGGGTCGGCTTGCTCCACAATGTATGTATCATACTTCTTGGCTTCAAAAATGAATCTTGCCAAGCAAAAAACTATGCTTGCAGATCGATCTACGTAGTGCCAGTAGTGGGCAACTAATAACATACGACGTACCTCCCTTCAGCCAGAGCAAGAGGGTCTTCTTCTCCACTTCGTGCGTGGCCTTGAAGAACCATCAGAAGAGGGTGCGGCCGTGGAACTCGTTGGCCGTCACGTAGCCGGCGAACTGCTGGAACCCGACCTCCGATGGCTGCCTCCGCAGGCTCTCCACTCGTCCCAGGCGGCGTTGGAGGGATGGGCGGCGGCGTCGGGTTGGGAGAGGGCTGGGGCGGCGTCGGGTTGGGAGGGATGGACGGCGGCGTCGGGATGGGATGGATTGGCGGCGGCGTCGGCGTGGGCTGGGTGCGGCGTGGCGTGGGAAAGCCCAGGGACGGCGTAGGGATGGGACGGATTGGCGGCGGCGTCGGGGTGGGAGGGATTGGCGGCGGCGTCGGGGTGAGCTGGGTGCGTCGCGGCGTGGGAAAGAGGGGCAGCGTCGGGAAGAGCAGCGATGGGCCAGGTGGTGGGCGGCGTTGGCGCGGTGGCGGCGGTGGTGGGCGGCGTCGGCGCGGTGGCGGCAGCGGTGGGCGGCGTCGGCGCGGCGGCGGTGGGCAGCGGGGTCGCGGTGGTGGCGTAGGCGTGCGCTGGGATGGGAGACGAGAAGTGAGTTCAGATGATTGGGGAGTGGGCAGGTGAGAGGATTGAGAAGTGTAGGGTTTCATTTCCATGGGCCAGACCAAAATTTCGCCAAAATTTCACGGGCCAAACCAAATTTACGCGGGCCAAGCCAAAATCTAGGCGGGAGCCCAAATAATTTCGGTGCGGTAAGTGGCGCGCTGCACTTACGTGGGGCCCATATATGTTTAGCGTCAGACTACACGATGCTATAGTTTGTTTTAGCGTCAGACAGATAGGCGCTAAATCTGGAACTTTTTAGCGTCAGTCAGCACATCGCTAAACATGGATTTAGCGTCATATCATCTCTGAGTAATATATAGCGTCAGATTATCCATCGATAAAGAAAAATTTTAGCGTCAGATCTTGTGATGGTAATTCGGTGTTGTGGCATAGTGTCACCAGGGTTCAAATCCCGGTGCTCGCACCTTTTTCTGGATTTATTTCGAGATTTTCTGGCGTTATGCATTAAGTGGTAAGCGATGTTTCCGTCGACGATGAGGCGCCAGTGGTGACTTCGGAAATCTCCAGATCTGCCGGTGCTCAGTCCTTCGGAGGTGCTCATAAAGGTAGAGTTTATATGCATGCGTGTTGTGAGCGTCTGCGTTGTACTGTGTAATTCTATAAAAAAACGGCCGGTTTACTACTGCAAATGCAAAACTGATCGGATGCACACATGCATAAGTATTTGTCGTATTTGGTTTGCATATATAGGAGTGATAGGCATTTTAGGCAAATGAGAGCGCATGTAAGCTACTAGGTGATAGGATAGAAGTTGTAGTTGTCAACTGTGTGGCTGGTCCGTTGGGTAATTGGTCAAGGTCGCCCGTAATGGAGTACACTTGGCTAGTGGCTATTCTGTATGATACACTATTGTAACACGATCGATCTCCAGGCTTGTCGCCACATGCATGGCTACGTCGACGTCGTCCAATGACCAACAGCTCGCATGCTCCGTGCTGATGATGTGTGTTCTGCATGCAAATCCCGTTATTATATCAACCGAAAAGAAAGGTTCATACTATTCTTTTAACAAGACGTAGTTTCTCACGGTTATTGGAAACTTTTTATTTAATATAAATGGCAGTTCTCATTACTAGAGAATCAACTATATGTACTGGTTCGTAACCCCTCATTAGTACTGATTTTCAAACCGGTATTGTCCATCCGGTACTAATGTGAGACATTAGAGACTGTTCAGTTGGGTGTAAATGAATAGTGGATGATAGTGAAGGTGTTTAGTTGGGTGAAAAAGTGATGAGGATGTGATGATGTGATTAGTGAATAATTGGAAAAGTGTGAGATGTTTGGATGGGTGAAAAGACAGTGAAGGATGGGGTTACTATCCTGTACTAATGTGCATGTAGCCGCCGTCCATCGTGTCTGTCCCCATCTGTCCCCTTCCGTCTCTTTTTTTCTTTTCTTTTCCCACTGCTTTCTCAATTACATATTCACAAGCATACATTCTCAATTATATATATGTTCACAATTATATATTAACACGGATCCGCAATTACACATTCTCAATCATAGATCTTAATTACAACAAGAGAGATTCTCGCAAATGCATTAGTGGTGTCCATGATGCATGTAAATGGGAATGGCCAAGCTAGTTGAAATACCTTTTTCTTCAATTATTGGACCATTTCAAGATAGAAAGTGATAATCTCATTTAGACTTCGGGAGGACAAGCGGTTGAGAACAACATTCGGGCCCAGATCCCAAAAATTTCTACATCTACCTATCACATTGAATGAACGTACACTAATTGAGAGTATTAATGTGAGATTAATGACAAAACCCATTTCGTAACTTCAGGTCAAATCGCGAGATGAATCTAATGAGCATAATAATGTCATGATTAAACAATGTTATGCTACAGTAAAATCTCTAATATTAATTAGGCTTAATAGATTCATTTCGTGATTTCCTGTCCATTTGTTAATTAGTGTTATAATTAATTTAGATTTATTACTCCTAATAGATCTCGAAAAAAGCACCCAAAAAATTTTACCAATTTTTCTTGAACTAAACGCACCCTCGATTTTGAGCACTTCGCAGCTCACAAAACATAAACACGATACTCAAATAAATGTTTTGAATTCGAAACCTTTCAACATATCATTTAATTAGAAGGGCACTTGTTGGGGGAGAAGCTGATGATAGGCCCCACACGTCAGGTCCACGCCATCACCCAATCAGTCTTCCATGCAGGCGGTTAAATATGAGCAATGGTGATTGGACCTAATGTAAAATAAGTTTATGATTCTAAATATGCATTTTAGGAGTTTGGGAATCTGGTTGGTCCTCTGAGCCAAGTTAGTGTACCGGTGGAACATTTACTTAGACCAGTTTCGATGGAGGTTTTACATAGAGTTTCATGACCACTGAATAATATGCTACAACAACCAGATAAAGTTTCATGGTACGTGAAAAGAGTTACATCAACATAAAACCTTACAGCCACACACATTTACTAGATCTCAATCGTGGTGATCATGTCATGAAACTGTGCACTGATGGCCCTGCATATCATCTTCAATCCATCGTTCAAATTCTATATCTACCAAATCAGCTCCAGATGCGATTGATTCACACGGTCAACTCTAACATCTGACAAATCAGCTGCACATGCAGCTGACACGCAATGCAAAGCAAACTCTCGAACACATATGACACTCTGTGATAGTGTAATCTTACCACGAGCGTCACGCTCACGCCTCACCGTCATCATGGCGCGCGGCGGCAGCCTTCGTCAGCGACGTGAACGTGACCACCGGCTCCAACGGGTTCTCCTCCACGCTGGCTGTGAACGTGTCGTACCGCCGGAACAGCTCCGCCACCATCAGCCGACCCACCGCCACAACCGTGTCCTTCCCGGGGCACTACTTGTTCCCCTCTGCGGCCTCGCCGGTCTCCGGCCCATTCGACCAGACCACGTGCTCCAGCAACTGCCGCCGCTCGTCGTCGGAGCAGGTGGAGGAGAACCGGTCGGGGATGAACTCGCCTCCGCGCTGGAACACGCGCTCGTCGCGCGTCGCCAGCAGCTGGTACCCGAACAGCATCTCGCCCTTCTTCACCTCGTACGCGGCGTCATGGCTCTCGACGACCATGTCGCGCCGCGCGCAGCCGTACTGGAACCCCACCGGCGGGTCCATGCGCAGCGCCTCCCAGACCACCGACTTCACCAGTGGCATCTTCTCCACGGCGGCGAGAGTGATAGCGTCGGTGCTGCCCGCGGGGACGACGGCACGGACCTCGTCGGCAAGCCTGGCGTGCAGGTCCGCGCCGCCGCAAGCGAGCCGCTTGACGAGGTATGGAAGGAAGATCTTGTAGCCGCCGTAGGCGTTGAAGATGGCGAGGAAGATGAGGTTGTGGAGGAGCTCGTCGCGCGGGATGGCGCCCGGGTCAGCCTTCTCGGCGTCGTCGAGGACGCCGGCGGCGACGTCGGCGAAATAGGCCGTCAGGTCGGCGTAGTCGCGGCGCACGAGGAACGGCGGCAGGCGGAAGGTGTGGAAGAGCAGGTCCTCCAGCAGCCACGGCTTGATGGCCTTGCTCGCGATAGGGTGGAGCTGGAACACCAGCCACTTGAACGCCTTGGCCGCGGCGGCGACGCCGATGGCCTTGCTCGGCAGAGCGCCGCCGAACAGCGCAGCGCAGGTGAAGTCGAGCATGTGGCGCGTGTTGTGCTTGTTGAACTCCTCGGCGCCTGACGCCGCGAGACCGGCCTCGACGTCGTCGAACGTGGCGGCGAACGCGGCGCCGAACGCCGGCGCGACGTGGTGCATCCGCGCGGCAGCGAGGCGGATCATGACGCGCTTGAGTGCGGCGTGGCGCGGGTCGGCGGCGTCGTGGAACGCGAGCGGGCGGTGGCCGCCGAAGAGCGCGAGTGAGGGCATGTAGGTGCCGTCGAGCGTGTCGGCCTTGTCGACGCGGGAGTCGTCGAGCAGGACGCGGAAGCTGCGCGCGTCGAGGAGAGCGACGACGCGGGAGTTGGCGGAAAGGAACGGCCCCGGCGGCATGTGGACGCGCAGGACGGTGGCGCCGCCGTGGCGGGCGATGCGGGATCGAAAGTACTCCTCCGCGCCCTGGAAGTAGTAGTAGTAGTAGTCGAGGCGGTCGCGCAGCGGCGAGAAGAAGGGGACGCCGTAGCCTCCCGGGATCTTGCGGACAGGGAGGCCAGAAGGCGACAGCTTCTGCTGCTCCTCGCCGGAGCTGGCTCGCTTCGACGACGCCATGGTCGGAATCGGACGGGGAGAGCAGCACAGCGTTTAATGTTGGCTAGCTGCACACGTACGTACTGCGTGTGGACTACTTGTGTGCTATATAGTACAGCGAGATGCATACTATACAAGGGTTTTTTTTTCGCAAAAGCTAAACGGAGAGCCCTCTCGATTTAGTGCTAAATCGAGAGCCCTCTTGTAACTTTGTGCTACAACAGCTAAAGGTAACTGCAAAGAGAAAAACACAGAAGAAAGTAACAGCGGAATTCATGCTTCTTCTCCAACTCCGGCAGGTTGTGGGCGGGGCGGCTGCCGGCGGGTCGCCGGCGGGCGCGGGCGGCGGTGGAGGTGGAGGAGGCGGCCTTAGGGTTCCAGGGTTCGAGGTTAGGGTTTGGGGGTTTGGAGGGAGGTTTGGGGCGGTCGCCGGACCGGCGGTGGTGGTGGGGGGTAGGCGGAACGGCGGGCGGCGACGGCGCCGCCCGCCGGGGGTGGTGGAGGAGGGCGGTTGGGCCAGGTCGGTGGCGGGGGCGTAGCTCGCCGGAGACGAAGAAGACAGTGCCGGGTTAGCGTGGTGGCGGCCGGAGACGGCGGATCCGGCGGCGGAAGCCGCCGGAGACGGAGGAGGTGGGCGGGGTGGGGGTGCAGCTCGCCGGAGCTTTAGGAAGGGCGGGGAAGGGGGTCGTGGCGGTTGGTGGGTGGACGGCCGGCGGCGAGGTCGCCGCCGGCTGCAGGACGGCGGCAGAGGCCGGCGGTGGTGTGGAAGAAGAGGCGCGAGGCTGGCCGTCGGCACCTGCGCTGGATCCATGCCGGCGATACGTGTGAGGAGAGAGATGTGGATGCGACTTCGCGAGAAAGAAGGAAGACAAATGGATAAGACCGGTCTAGCTGCCGCTTGCACGTGATGGTGTGGGCCCGGCTGCCAGGGGCTCTCCGCGTAGTCCTAACGCGAGAGCGCTCTCTGTGTAGTTGCCTTTTTTTTTGCTACTTAGGAGTATTGTTCTTGTAATCATTGTATTAGATCATCGTGAATGAAGAGCTAAGATGATGAAAAACGTTGTCATATTGTAATAGAGCATAGGGATGAGGACCCAATTGTTATGATAATTAAAGAGATTGTATCTCTGTTACGATGAATTAAGATATATTTTCGTTTTCTATTCAACTAGCAATGATCATTGTGATACGTGTAGAAAAATATTAGGGGGCAACATCCAACAATTAATATATAGATCACATGCATGCACATTCTAGTAGATTTCAACTAATTTTTTATGAGAAATTATAGAGTGTTTGTAATTAATATGAGTCATTTATTCGGTGAAATCTAACAATGCTAGTATCTGGTGGTACCAATAGTGTAGTACCAGGTATGTAAGGAATCAGATGCTCGTAGCCTAAGAGGGGGAGGGGGTGAATTAGGCAACTTAAAACCTTAAGCCTAGGGTTATCACTATTTGCATAAAACATAAACTAGAACATACTACCTAGATGTGCAACTATGGTTGTTCTAGTGTGAAACTCCCATACCAAAACAAGTTTTACAACCTATAACTAATCCTAGCAAGGTACTACTCTTGGAAAGTGAAGGCAAGCAAGGATTACAATAATGTAATGCGGAAACGTAAAGGGGATGAGAGAAAGCAAACTCTTGACACGCAATTTATCCCGTGGTATCGGTAGGCACTAAGCCACCCCTAGTCCACGTTGTTGAAGCACTCCACACAAGAGTATTGCTTCCCGGTCACCAAGTTTCTCCCAAGAGCACCACTTGACTAGCCACAAAGGCTCACTACAAAGGCACTCGCCAAGCTCTCTTGGTCACCTTGATGCCGCCTTCACTAAGGAGCTTCTCCACCAAGGGAAGGGGGTCTCCACGTCCCCCGCACAAAATGTCCTCGTCGCTCCACACCAAACCGGATGGTCGAAGACATTTACTGGAGAGCCACTTAGACTCCGAGGCTTCCGGCGCACCTTGTACAGCTTGATCCACTCAAGAATCACCTCACAAGGTAGGCACACCTTGCACTCACTCAACTCTAAGCTAACCTAACACTAAGCACACACACCAAGCATGTGCAAAGCCTTTGGATGTTCACTTAAGCACTAGCATGGCATGGATATGATCTACAATGTGTCTTGGACTCCTCTGCACTTCCACATACTCCAGCCTCTTCAAATGGGTGAGTGGAGGGGGTATAAATATCCCAAGCCAACAAGCTAGCCATTGGCTAACGGCTACTGAAAACCGTACCGTCAGATGAACCAATGGTCTCTTTTCCATAGGCGTCGGTTCATCCGGTGCCCTCCACGCCATCTAGCCGTTGTATCCTCATTGATACATATCCTCCGACGTTTGCACCGACGGTCTTCTCGCCTAGCCGTCGGTTCATCCGGTGCTAAAGGGTTCCGCGCCAAAACCTTACTGTTAGCATTAACGAGGCCGTCGGATGAACCGATGCTTAGCCCGCCGGTTCATCCGGTGCTACTGCGTCCTGCGCTAGCTCCTCTCTATCTTGATTTCACGAACCATCGGATAGACCGACGGTGCCCACTGATGGACCGTCGGTTCATCCGACGCCTTTGACTCTTCTACTTCGCCTCTGGTCAATCATCCGGTGCAACTAAAAATCTCATCGTCGGTTCATCCGGTGCCCTCCACGTCATCATAGCCGTTGCATCCTGCCGACATAATTCATCCGACGCTTTGACCGACACTCCTCCGCTGACCGTCGGTTCATCTGGTGCTGAAGGGTTCCGCACCAAAACCTCTCTGTTAGCATTTTCGAAGCCATCAGATGAACCGTTGCTTCCTCGGTCGGTTCATCCGGTGCTGAAGGGTTCCTCGCCACAACCTCTCTGTCTTGATTCCTTGATGCATCGTATAGACCGACAGTGCCCACCAATGGACCGTCGGTTCATCCGGCGCCCCTGTCTCAACCGCTTCTTCTCTAGCAATCATCCGGTGCAACTAGAAAATCCACAGTCGGTTCATCTGACGCTCTTCAAGTTAACTCCTGTCTTCACGCAGTGTACCATTTCATCCATTACTTGCACTGATGCTTGCTTCATATGTACCGTCGGTTCATCCGACGGTGCTCTGTTCTTCTTTTTCTTTTTGTCGGTTTTGCCTCAAAATATATACTATCTTCTCATTTTGGTATGTAGTATTTTTGCATCCATAGGACTTAGAAATGTCTACAAAGACATACTCAACAATATGGTTAGTCTCATTGATCATGTTGTCATTAATCACCAAAATCAAACTTGAACAAATGGCGTATGAGGCCATGTTCGCTACAAGGTAGTACCATTTTGATGATCCGGTACTAGGTACTACCGGGTACTATCCAATTAAATTAGCTGGTGGAATAAATATCAATACAATATACTACCTGGTACGAAGCACGGGAACAAAGCTCGATTTTTATATGGTTATAACATCCACAAAAACAATAACATGTCTGTCGCACACAATTTTACTCCAAATTAACCGCACACGATTTTAGCTGAGATTAAGAGTTATCTAGCAACTCAATAATCGTAGTTTAATACTGTTGTCAGGAAAATAAATCATTGAATATATGTGCAAACAAATCCTGGGCCGCTAAAATTTTAAATCCAGTCATTGATCGACATCATGTTGGTTGTTGATTACTCGTTAACTTAAATCATGCAACATGGTCTTCCATGACAAACAGCAGAAAAGAAAAAAAAGGGGGGGGGGGGGGGGGTTTAACGGTGATTAACTTTAGTTTCCATGATCACACGTTTTATAATACTTCACCGAGCACGTGCTTAATAGCTGCTCACCAACCTAGTCATACGTATATATAATACATTATAATCTTGATAGACATATAAAAGAGATGGTCATGTGTTGACGTTTTTTCTGGTCGAACACACGAATGCGTTAGATCACGCGAAGGTCAGAAAATCAACTCGTCAAAAGTCCCCAGCACGGACCGGTCTGACCGCCTTGGACAGGTTGGTCGCTGAAAACCTAAGATCGCTGCTCTGGGAGGGACCCCATCGGGAGTAGTGTGCCTAGGGTTGACCTGAGGTCGGCAAGACCACTCGGAACTTCCTTAACCGCCGTGCAGACGAAGGAGGAGTGCAATGGAGGTTGGAAAAGCTAGGATTTGGAGAAAATAAAGTAGTAAATTGATATGTTCGATCGGATGATAGGTCTCAATCGGCCACGACCCTTTATATTTATAGGGTGGGAGGTCTTACCCTGTAAGGAACGTGTTACAGCTCGGAATCTACCAAGACTCCTTCTACTTAGACTCCGGGTAACCCGGTCTGACCGCCTCCTCAGGGTGGTTAGACCGCCTGGCGGCCTTTTGCCGGACCGACTACAGGACCACCCGGTCAGACCGCCCGCTGAACCCAGTCTGACCGTCTGATCTATCCTGATCCGGCTTTTGCTAATTTTGGGTGTCAACATATGCCTCCTGTTTTTTAGTAAAGCTTGCGTGCTAAAAATTAAATCTAAGGACGATGTAACATTTTCCATCGGTCATTTTGTCCTAAGGGCGATCTTTACTAAAAACCGGCCATGTCTTCTCAAGCATCTTGCCACACACTTGGGTGGAATTTTTTCAAATATCTTCCATTAAGAGCTCGAGGCAGCTCCTGTCGTTGCAAAGTTTCTACCATATAAGAATTTTCAGAGAAAACTCTCACAATCTTGTACGGTCCTTCCCAACTTGGAGACCACTTGCCAAACTTGTTGTTGTTAGACCCTATAGGTAGAATAGTATTCCAAATCAAATCACGTACCTGAAAAGATTTGGCCTTCACCTTCTTGTTGTATGCTCTAGCAACTCCCCTTTTGTCCTTCTCAATTGCTTCCAAAGCCTCTAATCGCTTCTCGGTCACTTCATCAACATTGTCCATCATCAAAGCATAATATGTGTCAACATCAAGATTATTTTGCTTTGCAAGTCTATATGCACCTAGATTTACCTCAATAGATAAAACAACACCTTGACCATACACAAGCTCATAAGGAGTAACTTTAGTAGCACCATTGAAGGCATCTAGGCCCCTAAATTGTGTTTTGGTAATTAATGACAATCATCATGGACTAACATTTCTATTGAGATATAAGAATAGGTTAGTCCGGAGAAGTGTTGCTGAAACGAACCAGATTTCCAAAACTGGAAACCCGATCCTCTGCATCTCTGCGATTGTCTCAGGAAGTGGCTATCACGTGCAAACCCTGTCTCAAGTGGTACACATCCATACAACCCAAGAAAAAGGGATAATTACATAATTTTATTAATACATCAGAGTACAACATTTCGGCATAAACTGGGTACAAGTCCAACAGGACTAAACAAGAAAGGTAAATCATCTTTGCAGCGGATCTATCGAAGCGAAGCGTCTCCAGCTCCACAGGCAAACTTGAGTGTAGGACCAGCTCTAGTCTTCCCGTCCTTCATCGTCGTTGTCGTAGTCGATCACCAAGTCTGAAAGCATCACCATGTACCTGATAAGCGGGTAGGTCATGTCAGCTTCCCAACAAAGAGCAAAAGCGATGGATGAATTCTAGTATGCATGGATAAGCCTATATATGGCTGTAGTAAGTTTATGCAAGCAGCAGTAGCAACATCAAGGTAAGCGGTAATGCAGAGAGGTCACCATCTCCAAGGAGATCCACACCTCCGAGGCCAACACCTCCGGGGTCAACACCCCAACCAAGAAAAGAACACCAACACACTGGATCTCAACCGAGACACAACATCCGATGTGAGGTCACCAACTCCTACCTCACATCTCAATGGCACCAAGCCGGGCTCACACACTAGGGGAAGAGAAAGCAGCACAAAAGAATACTAGCTAGGTGAGAGATCGAAAGGGCTATCCATACCAGTGGACATGGACTATAGCTATAGGTTTAACACTCTGTAGAAGTTGTACAACTGGACCCGCCGGATAGGGCAGAAACGGGGATCAGCCATTCCACATCCCTACCTAACGGCTGGAGACCTAGCAGTGGATAGCACTCTCCTGCCTCTCCGAGCCTGACTCGTCCTGAACTGGGGCGCGAAACTTGCCAGCAGGGCCTCGAAGCTGTGAAACCATCCCCGGAGGAGCCGGGGCGACGTCTACTCGGGGGATATAAACCGTCCCCCTCACACGATCACACCGATCCGCCTACAGGCTGGATGCTATCCACAAACTAGTTTTTAGACCGAACCCCGCCCATAACAAGGCGAACGATTTTTACGAAAATAGCCCAAAGATCAAGGTCACACAGTCGATCGGTCCTTAATTGCAAGGAGCGAGCACTCCACCAACTCCACCCGTCCGACACGCTGCTAGGGCGGGAGGCTAGGTCGCATCTCCCCTAGACAGGCGTTCACAAGTAACCAAAGCGGCTCGCTCCCGCGGTAACACGTCAAGGATACACACTCACCCAAAACACACGCTAGAATACCGAGATATCCCAATCTCGGTCCAAACCAGAGATCCATCCATATCACGAAACAGGTAAAAAAAATAAATATCGGGGACTAGCTAGGGGTCTGTAGCTAGTCCCAAAGGTAGGAAGTTCAAGGAACAGGGTATATCAAATCCAAGGCATGGCTAAAAGATTGTCTATGCAATTCAATCATCCAAAGCATCATAAATAAAGCACTAGCAACTAAATAGCATGCATGGGATCTACATGGTCGGGAGTGACATGACACCTGCGCGGTAGTCGTCGTAGAGTAGTAGAGGTTGGGCCCTTCCTTTGGATCAAAGGTCTTTCCAAACGTCACAGCTCGGGTCGTCGTCGCAGCTCGGGTCTTCGAACATGATCACAAGCCTACACGAGATGCGACGCGGAAATAAATAACGACAATCATCTAGGCAATAACTCCAAATAACATCAATTTAGAAGAACCAAGTAAATCCGAACTAGCTACAAGCAGCACTAGTTTAATTTAATGAAATCAAAGTAATTAGTTTTATATGAAAATTGCTTTAAGCTACTAGCTTTATATACTAGAAAACAATTTAGAGAGAAGGGTTAGTTCAATGTTGGGTTGCCGATCAAAGGCTAAGGGTCTTGGTGATTGCGCCTGCAAGGTATTAGCGCAACAGATAGGTGCAACGAAGCGGAAGCTCAGAGGATGAAGAGAGAGGAATAAGGCGAAACGAGATAGGCAAGGCCTTATCAGAACAAGGTGTGCGGTGGCAGCATCGAGAGAAGGAAAGGATCGACTCGTGGTCGATAAAAGGATGGTGATGTGGTAAGGTGTGCTCAGGGGTATGGTGGAGCAAGCGCTAGCAATACGATGATATCCACGGCGTAGTAGCTAGGTTGCAATGCGGGATTGCCGTGCTTTGAAGTAGAGGCCTCTGCTCAAGGCACGACCATCCATCACGCGCAGCCTTCCGGGTTACTAACACTAGGTACGTCACGTGCTACACGGCTTGATCCAAGGCAGAGAGAGCGGGTATGCGGGTCGCAGCATAATGCAAAGGAAGCGGTGAATGCAAGGAAAGCGGTGCGAATGCAACCCAGGGAAGTTATTCCTGTCCGCGGCACGCCAATAGCTAGTCGCGGGGCTCCGACGTCCCAGACCCACAATAGCGCAGTGGCGGGCAGCAGCCACGAATTCTACACCAAGAACACGGGGCAAAAGGGGCTTGGTTCAAGGGCAAGAGAGGAAAAGAATAGGGTAGCAGCGAGCGTCTCGAAATTATGAAACCAACGCAACTGGTTTCATAATTTTCGGAGCTCCGGATAATTAGTTATGAATTTTTAGAGAAAAAGAGATTTATAAAACATTTATTAAATCCTTTTATTAAATCAGAAAATAATTTTATTTCATTGGGTTAGTGGGCCGTAAGTGGGCCCAAAGTGGTTGTGGCCCATTGGGCCGGTCCAGTGTGGCCCAAGAATTAGAAGTCTAGGAAAGCACCCTTAGCTCTCATTCGGCCTGGCCTGTTTAACAACCGAGCTTAGCAGGCTTCATGGGCTGAAGCCCATACAAGGGTTTCATGAGAAAGTCCAGGGGAGCACCCTGAACTCTCCTGGGGTTCATCCGACTCCCTGGATCTGAGATCCTATGCGGCTGTGTGCGGCTGGGCTTATGTGGTCCAGCGTGCGGCTCCAACCAGGTTCGGAAGAAAAGGAGAACGCGTGCAGGGTGTTCGGCTTAATGCTCGAAAGGGGCAGCGGCGTGGCCAGGGTTCGCCGACGGCAAGATTTGGCTATGGCGGCAGTGGCGTGCATTCCCCTGCAACGAAAACACCGCGGCACGGAGGCCGGTCCACAGTATTACGGCATGCACGAGTTCGATGTCGGCGGCCACGGCCAAGGCGCCGGCGTGCGTAGGCAGAGCGGCACGGTGTGTTGCGGCGACTAGGCAGGGCACCACGGCAGTGCGGTGCGCGATGAGCTGCGCGAAAACAGAGCGGTGCGATGCGAGGCAAATCGGCCCGGCGACGGCACAAGGCGGAGCGGCGCGGCGGAGCAGCAAGGCAGCGCGGCGTGGTCAAAGCGGTAAGACGACGCGGCGCGACGCGCGGTAGCAACACGGCATGGTGCGATGCGAGGCAGATCAGCAAGGCGTGGTGCAAGGCATAGCGAAAAAGCAACGCGACACGACGAGAGCGGCAGGGCGGCGAGGCTGCGACAGCGCGCATAGCACCTGCACAGACACACGCGGCTCGATGGCCGGACAGAGCGCAAAGGTGAGCACGGCACGGCGAAGGTCGATCCAGAACATGTCGACGAGTGAGAGAGAGGCTCGGCGGCGGCTAAGACGTTTCGAAGTAGAGACCAAGAGATCCAGAACGGGAACAGAGCAAGAGGAGGTGGCCTGGGTGTGATGCTCACCAGGGGCTCGCCGGAGATCGTGGAGAGGCAGGAAGCAAGGCGGGGCCGTGGCGAGTCGTTGCAGGCAGGCCGGCGTGGCGGGGTTCACGGCGATGGTGTTGATCTCCTGCTCGGCTCCCTCGGGTTCGCGGTCGTCGGCGTTTGCGGCATCGTGGTACTCCTGGACCTCGGCTCCTTGTCTTCAAGACTGTCGTCGTCCTTGACATTTCCGGCGCCAGCTCCTACTCGGTGTTGTTGTCAGCGGCGGTGCTCGGTGCGGCTTCGTCATCAGCGGGGACGGCATCAGCGGGGAGATGGATCGGCGCGGATATCCGCACCGAGCTGCGGAACGGCGCGGCGTGGCATGGCGCAAGGCGGCAGAGCAACGCGGTGAGGCGGAGCAGAGCGGTGTGGCGTGGAGGAACTTGACGGAGCGGAATGTGTAGCAGAGAGTTGGGGGGAAGAAGCAGGGGGCAGCGTTGGATTGGAAATCAAGGAAGGGGATTCTCAATTGAGTTTGGCGAGTGCGCACGGGGCCTTGGTCCTCTCTGGCGGGCAGCGGCTGCGGCACAGGACAGGAGAATGGTCCCTGGTACCCTTTGCCTTGGCGGCGAAGGGACATGGCGTGGACGCCTCCACAGCCACGCGAATAGGGGTGCAGAGGGGCGCGGTGCAGGGGTATAGAGGGGATTTCCCCGGGCGGAGTGCACGAGGCGGGTCAAGGAGGCGCGGGGTGGTCTCGGCGTGCGTGCCAGCTAGGGCGGCACTGCGCGGCCATCTCACCGCGGTCACACACGCACGACGCGGTGAAGCGCACGGGCAGGGAGAGAAGGAAGAAGCACAGGACGTCTTCTGGCTTGTGGGACCCAGCTGGTGGTGGGAGAAAAGGAGAAGAAGTGGCTGGCGGGCCGGTTGGGTCGTGAAGCTGGGCTGGCTCGTTGAAGCTGGGGTGGTTTCTGGACCCAGTGAAAAGAGGAGGGCCTTGAGTGGACTTCGCTGGAAGAGTTGCAGCCCAAGTTAGCTGTTAGAGTTTGAATAGGTTTTGAAATATAGTTTGAATGCTAGTTTGAATTTGAATCATTTTCAAATTCAATTACCACACAATTTGAACTCCAAATAAAATCCAAGAAAAACCAAATCAGGTTTATACCATAATTCTGAAAATAATTTTTATATTGTTTTATTTTATTTGGAATTTAAGATGAGAGGCTAGCAATTTGGGATCAAATTTGGTAGCACCCAAGTTCAAACAAAAAGTTTTAAATTTTAGTGAAAATTCATACTTGAGAAAACATTCAAAATTCTGGGATGTTACATTCCTCCCCCCTCACAAGAATCTCGTCCCCGAGATTAAGCTCGTACTGGGGGTGGCGAGGGTTTCCTTCTCGGTAAGTCTTCAAGATGTGGATGTCCTTGATGTTATAGAGCTTTATTGAAAATGTCTCTCCCTCCTCCATAGAGGTCCATTCGTGTTTACTCTTGTCTTATATAGTCTCCATGTGAGTTCTTCCGATGCCAAGCACTACCGAGTGTCTTCTTTTGTTAGCATCCTTAAGCACTTTAAGATTAGTCCATATACCTTCAGGGACCTTACTCTTGTTCAAGCCGTGCGAAGCTCCAGTTGTAGGCTAGAGCTCCCTTTATCTTTAACCCATCTCTTCTAGATACGTTACACAAGCTCGATAAACTTAGAGCAGTTTGAGGCATGATAGTCTTACCTTATTCCAATCCTCTCACTCGAGGTTACATCCTTCTTAACAATTAAGTTTATTCCAAAATTTATTCCGTATGAACTCGGCCATATTCTCATGGCGTCCAGTAAGTACTTTTATTCTAATTATGCACGAGTCACCCTCTTCTTTCCATATGAGGGAGTCATATACTTTATGCCTAGCGGAGGTCTGCCACACCAGCGATAGCTCTGAGCCTAATTTGTAGTAGGTAAATAAATGGTAAGCATAAAGCAAGCTCTTATCCAAATCGTTGCCTTATACCAACGCTCATATTCTTAGTGTACCCATAAGTATATTATGATCTTTGTCCGAATTTTGACTGCTTGTCCATAAGAGGTACGCTAAGCAGAAGTGGAGTCTCAGAAGTATCTTTTCTTTATCCATGTTTTCATATATTCTCTAGGTTTCCCTAGTTTATCCAAGAAATCTTCTTGAAGCCATATCCATCTGCGATATGTTGAAGATATACAATATTATCTCTTGATCCATAAGTTGATATACTTGTTTTTCCAAAACATTAGTGCAGTAGCACCTCTTATTGTGTGCGCTCTCAGCAACTAGCTGCACTGGGGTGATCATAACTTCCTCTTACTTACTCAGCCATCTCGAGGCTTATGGAACATCTCAGCTTCTTGTGACGGCACATCCAAATTACCCTATTTCAGTACTTGTATTCCATAATAGGATCTCATGCGGTTAATCAAAGTTCCTCAAATTCCAGGGCTATTTTTCAACTTCCATAAGTCCTCTGAGTGTCCAGTAGTCTTTACCAATCTTTGTGTGCTGCTCTTATAGACATCCATTGGTTGGTTTAGCACGTCTCCAATGATTCTCGTCAGAGTGCTAGCAACATCCGACATGTCCCATTTGCTCTCGGTCGTAAGCAATATGATTGGTTTACTCCCCATTCATGATAGTCCAGGTTAAGAGGGGTCATCTGCAACACCCTCGACTGTGTGAGTGGTCTTCTCATCTGGAATCTCACGCTAGTCACTTTGGTTCAAATTTTGTGGGGATGGGTCTTCATGCGGAAGTCTCAACTACCTTGCTCTTATATGCTTAGCAAACTCTTCTGACTTATTTTCCAATAGGGTGGTAGGTCCCAACTGCGAGGTTGAATAGCTATCCCGCGTCCGGTAGAGCTTCCTTATCGACGGCTTATTCCAAAAGTGGGATCAACTGAACGTATCCAAAATGCATTGCTGACATCTTAGGGTACTCATCTGCTCTTAACCAATATAGGCTTCCATAAAGGTACATGCACTTCTGAGCTTTCGAGGTTTCAAATTCTCGGATACTCATTTCCTGATTCGCGAACCCGATTCCAATGTTCATCAGGTATCTCATCTGAAGTATTGATCTGATTTGTCGAGATTGTGAGAAATTCTTCTCTTCTTCTGAAGATTGGTCTTGTTAATAACTTGACTCATCGGTCTTCATTCTTCAAGCTCTTGGTCTTGCAGGATGGGTAAGCTAAGGCCTCTAAAAGGAGTCATCTAAAGATCTAGCAAGCATAGCACTCAGTACAATTTCACACAATCATGAAGAGGCATAACAACCATAAGACCATTAAGATCCAATCACTCCACCAAACAAATGTGTATCTCGAGGCTGACTCCTAAGACCTCCGAGATTACACCAGGTAAAAGCATACTAGTAGATCGGGGCACTTGAAGGAATTTCACTAAGGTTAGTGTTACATCACTTGAAAGGATACATCCATCTGATGTCTCGATGCTAAATTTTCTGAAACGGAGTGGTGAAATTCTTCTCCATGCTGGCTTCATTGGGAAAAGGGTAAATTGTGTTCCATATTCCCATTCGAGTCTCAAGTCTTATTGTTATGCATTTGACCCGAGTAGTACTGATACTGTATCCTGTAGCACTTGCTACCTTTACGATCCTCCGGGTTAGGGTCCAATACCAAAATCATCTTCCCGACTGGAGGGGTTCCATATGTAGCCTAAGTGGCGCATGGGGTCCTGTGAAAGGAAGATAAAGTCTTCTTGATCATATTCCAACACTTCTTGTCCAATCCTCCCATTTTAGATACTCTATCTTAGTCGGTCTACTCTTCTTCGTCCATGGTTCTCTTGGCCTTGTCCTTTCAAAGGGGGTGCTCTATGTTTATCATTTTATCCATGCCCCTTACTTCTCATCTGTTCATCTTAATCCATCATCAACTATGGTTGGTTAGGGAGATTCAAATCCAAGCATCCAAATTTCACACTTCTCGTCAATGAGGAATTCCATATACTTATCAAATCATGATACCAAGTATTTGATGCTTGCTTCTAGGGCGGTCGTAGCTGTTCAATCCATTATTTGCCTCTTGTAGCTGCAGCTTATTACGTTATCTTAATCCTTGGCGACTCGGCTTTTCGTGTAGCTTCCAGTCGATGGGTCTTTATCCAAATGCTGAGCTACAGCCATCTCAGGAGTTTCCAACTCCTCTCAACCAAGCTTATGTGTGCCTATTCCATGTGGTAGACCACCAATTCCTTATACTGGCACACATGAAGTCCAAATCTTAACTCCTCGTTATCTTCGAAGTGGCGTTATCCAAACTTCGTCCTGAGCAGGGAGGGAAGGGTGCACATTGTTCTTGTTGCTTCTCTTGTACGCAAACTTCATGTAGCATCAGGGTGGCAGTCTATTCCATCTTTGCTAGTCAGAACTCCAATGTAGGGCAACTGTGATGGTGTAAACTTGTATTGAGGGTTCAATAGGGGATAGTCCAGTTAAGTCCTGTACAGTCATCTTCATCTTTTTCCTGTACCCAATCTCCATCACTGCCTTTACAGTAGTTGCCTTTGTCTTGTACGGGGCATCCTTCCGTGGTATGGCTTGGTCTTGATCAAGCAACATTCGTTGTTCTCCAAAGGTCAGCAAACACGTACTCCCTCCGTCCCAGAAAGAATGACGTTTTAGGATTCAAAATTTGTCCCAAAAAGAATGACGTTTTACTTAATTTGGCATGTGTGCATGTGCATGTGGGCATGCAACAATCAATTAGCACCAAATATGGCAAATAAATAGGGGCAATCATGGTCATTTCACCTCCTTAATAATCTATCCTAAAATTTCTAGAATGACATTCTTTTTGGGACAGAGGGAGTAGAGGGGTTGTTAGTAAGTTAGTTAGTTAGTGAGTAGTCAAGGATATAATAGTAGAGTTCAAGGGGTTTATATAAAAGTCAATGAGTATATACTCAATCAAGGATGTTTAGGCTGTCCTAAACTATCGACCATTGCTAGGGCTCGTCCTACGGTCAAGTACGACTCTGATACCACCTGAAACGAACCAGATTTCCAAAACTGGAAACCCGATCCTCTGCACCTCTGCGATAGTCCCAGGAAGTGGCTATCATGTGCAAACCCTGTCTCAAGTCGTACACATCCATACAACCCAAGAAAAAGGGAAAATTACATAATTTTAGTAATACATCAGAGTACAACATTTTGGCATAAACCGGGTACAAGTCCAACAGGACTAAACAAGAAAGGTAAATCATCTTCGTAGCGGATCTATCGAAGCGAAGCGTCTCCAGCTCCACAGGAAAACTTGAGTGTAGGACCAGCTCTAGTCTTCCCGTCCTTCATCGTCGTTGTCGTAGTCGATCACCAAGTCTGAAAGCATCGCCATCTACCCGACAAGCGGGTAGGTCATGTCAGCTTCCCAACAAAGAGCAAAAGTGGTGGATGAATTCTAGTATGCATGGATAAGCCTATATATGGCTGTAGTAAGTTTATGCAAGCAGCGGTAGCAACATCAAGGTAAGCGGTAATGCAGAGAGGTCACCATCTCCGAGGAGATCCACACCTCCGAGGCCAACGCCTCCGGGGTCAACACCCCAACCAAGAAAAGAACACCAACACACTGGATCTCAACCGAGACACAGCATCCCACTCTCATCTGCGATGTAAGGTCACCAACTCCAACCTCACATCTCAACGGCACCAAGCCGGGCTCACACACTCGGGGAAGAGAAAGCAGCACAAAAGAATACTAGCCAGGTGGGAGATCGAAAGGATTGTCCATACCAGTGGAAACGGACTATAGCTATGGGTTTAACACTCTGCAGAGGTTGTACAACTGGACCCGCCGGATAGGGCAGAAACGGGGATCAGCCATTCCACATCCCTACCTAACGGCCGGAGACCTAGCAGTGGATTGCACTCTCCTGCCTCTCCGAGCCTGACTCGTCCTGAACTGGGGCGCGAAACTTGCCAACAGGGCCTCGAAGCTGTGAAACCATCCCCGGAGGAGCCGGGGCGACGTCTACTCGGGGGGTATAAACCGTCCCCCTCACACGATCACACCGATCCGCCTACAGGCTGGATGCTATCCACATACTAGTTCTCGGACCGAACCCCGCCCATAACAAGGCGAACGGTTTGTACGAAAATAGCCCAAAGATCAAGGTCACACAGTCGATCGGTCCTTAATTGCAAGAAGCGAGCACTCTACCAACTCCACCCGTCCGACACACCACTAGGGCTGGAGGCCAGGTCGCATCTCCCCTAGACAGGCGTTCACAAGTAACCAAAGCGGCTCGCTCCCGCGGTAACACATCAAGGATACACACTCACCCAAAACACACGCTAGAATACCGAGATATCCCAATCTCGGTCCAAACCAGAGATCCATCCATATCACGAAACAGGTAAAAAGTAAATATTGGGGACTAGCTAGGGGTCTGTAGCTAGTCCCAAAGGTAGGAAGTTCAAGGAACAGGGTATATCAAATCCAAGGCATGGCTAAAAGATTGTCTATGCAATTCAATCATCCAAAGCATCATAAATAAAGCACTAGCAACTAAATAGCATGCATGGGATCTACATGGTCGGGAGTGACATGACACCTGCGCGGTAGTCGTCGTAGAGTAGTAGAGGTTGGGTCCCTCCTTCGGATCAAAGGTCTTTCCAAACATTACAGCTCGGGTCTTCGAACATGATCACAAGCCTACACGAGATGCGACGCGAAAATAAATAACGACGTTCATCTAGGCAATAACTCCAAATAACATCAATTTAGAAGAACCAAGTAAATCCTAACTAGCTACAAGCAGCACTAGTTTAATTTAAGGAAATCAAAGTAATTAGTTTTATATTAAAATAGCTTTAAGCTACTAGCTTTATATACTAGAAAACAATTTAGAGAGAAGGGTTAGTTCAAGGTTGGGTTGCCAATCAAAGGCAAAGGGTCTTGGTGATTGCGCCTGCAAGGTATTAGCGCAACAGATAGGTGCAACAAAGCGGAAGCTCAGAGGATGAAGAGAGAGGAGTAAGGCGAAACGAGATAGGCAAGGCCTTATCAGAACAAGGTGTGCGGTGGCAACACCGAGAGAAGGAAAGGATCGACTCGTGGTCGATAAAAGGATGGTGATGTGGTAAGGTGTGCTCAGGGGTATGGTGGAGCAAGCGCTAGCAATACGACGATATCCACGGCGTGGTAGCTAGGTTGCATCGCGGGGTTGCCGTGCTTTGAAGCAGAGGCCTCTGCTCAAGGCACGACCGTCCATCACGCGCGGCCTTCCGGGTTACTAACACTGGGTACGTCGCGTGCTACATGGCTCGACGCAAGGCAGAGAGAGCGGGTATGCGGGTCGCAGCATAATGCAAAGGAAGCGGTGCATGCAAGGAAAGTGGTGCGAACGCAACTCGGGGAAGTTATTCCTGTCCGCGGCACGCCAATAGCTAGTCGCGTTGCTCCGACGTCCCAGACCCACAATAGCGCAGTGGCTGGCAGCGGCCATGAATTCTACACCAAGAACGCGGGGCAAAAGGGGCTTGGTTCAAGGGCAAGAGCGAAAAAGAATAGGGTAGCAGCGAGCATCTCGAAATTATGAAACCAACACAACTGGTTTCATAATTTTCGGAGCTCCGGATAATTAGTTATGAATTTTTAGAGAAAAAGAGATTTATAAAACATTTATTAAATCCTTTTATTAAATCAGAAAATAATTTTATTAAAATAATGCTGACATCAGCATGACGCCAGCGATCATTGGGTTAGTGGGCCATAAGTGGGCCCAAAGTGGTTGTGGCCCATTGGGCCGGCCTAGTGTGGCCCAAGAATTAGAAGTCTAGGAAAGCACCCTTAGCTCTCATTCGGCCTTGCCTGTTTAACAACCGGGCTTAGCAGGCTTCGTGGGCTGAAGCCCATACAAGGGTTTCATGAGAAAGTCTAGGGGAGCACCTTGAACTCTCCTGGGGTTCATCCGACTCCCTGGATCTGAGATCCTATGCAGCTGTGTGCGGCTGGGCTTATGTGGTCCAGCGTGCGGCTCCAACCAGGTTCGGAAGAAAAGGAGAACGTGTGCGGGGTGTTCGGCTTAATGCTCGAAAGGGGCAGCGGCGCGGCCAGGGTTTGCCGACGGCAAGATTTGGCTACGGCGGCAGTGGCGCGCGTTCCCCTGCAACGAAAACACCGTGGCACGGAGGCCGGTCCACAGTATTACGGCACGCACGAGTTCGATGTCGGCGGCCACGGCCATGGCGTTGGCGTGCGCAGGCAGAGCGGCGCGGTGCGTTGCGGCGACTAGGCAGGGCACCACGGCAGCGCGGTGCGCGATGAGCTGCGCGAAAACGGAGCAGTGCGGTGCGAGGCTAATCAGCCCGGCGACGGCACAAGGCGGAGCGGCGCGGCGGAGCAGCAAGGCAGCGCGGCATGGTCAAAGCGGTAAGGCGGCGCGGCGCGACGCGCGGCAGCAACGCGATGCGGTGCGATGCGAGGCAGATCAGCATGGCGTGGCGCGAGGCATAGCGAAAAAGCAACGCGGCACGACGAGAGCGGCGGGGCAGCGAGGCTGCGATAGCGCGCATAGCACCTGCATAGACACGCGCGGCTCGATGGCCGGACAGAGCGCAAAGATGAGCACGGCACGGCGAAGGTCGATCCAGAACATGTCGACGAGTGAGAGAGGCTCGGCGGCAGCTAAGACGTTTCGAAGTAGAGACCAAGAGATCCAGAACGGGAACAGAGCAAGAGGAGGTGGCCTGGGTGTGATGCTCACCAAGGGCTCGCCGGAGATCGCGGCGAGGCAGGAAGCAAGGCGGGGCCGTAGCGAGTCGATGCAGGCAGGCCAGCGTGGCGGGGTTCATGGCGACGGTGTTGATCTCCTGCTCGGCTCCCTCGGGTTCGCGGTTGTCGGCGTTCGCGGTGTCGTGGTACTCCTGGAGCTCGGCTCCTTGTCTTCAAGACCGTCGTCGTCCTTGACGTTTCCGGCGCCGGCTCCTGCTCGGTGTTGTTGTCCGCGGCGGTGCTCAGCGCGGCTTCGTCATCAGCGGGGACGGCATCAGCGGGGAGATGGATCGGTGCGGATATGCGCACTGAGCTACCGAACGACGCGGCGTGGCGCGAGGCGGCAGAGCAACGTGGTGAGGCGGAGCAGAGTGATGTGGCGCGGAGGAACTTGACGCAGCGGAATGCGTAGCAGAGAGTTGGGGGGAAGAAGCAGGGGCCGGCGCTGGATTGGAAATCAAGGAAGGGGATTCTCAATTGAGTTTGGAGAGTGCGCGCGGGGCCTTGGTCCTCTCTGGCGGGCAGCGGCTGCGGCACGGGACAGGAGAATGGTCCCTGGTACCCTTTGCCTTGGCGGCGAAGGGACATGGTGTGGACGCCTCCACAACCACACGAACAGGGGTGTAGAGGGGCGCGGCGCAGGGGTATAGAGGGGATTTCCCCAGGCAGAGTGCACGAGGTGGGTCAAGGAGGCGCAGGGTGGTCTCGGTGTGCGGGCCAGCCAGGGCGGCGCGGCGCGGCCATCTCACCGCGGTCATGCGCGCACGACGCGGTGAAGCGCACGGGCAGGGAGAGAAGGAAGAAGCACAGGACGTCTTCTGGCTTGTGGGACCCAGCTGGCGGTGGGAGAAAAGGAGAAGAAGTGGCTGGCGGGCCGGTTGGGCCGTGAAGCTGGGCTGGCTCGTTGAAGCTGGGGTGGTTTCTGGACCCAGTGAAAAGAGGAGGGCCTTGAGTGGACTTCGCTGGAAGAGTTGCAGCCCAAGTCAGCTGTTAGAGTTTGAATAGGTTTTGAAATATAGTTTGAATACTAGTTTGAATTTGAATCATTTTCAAATTCAATTACCACACAATTTGAACTCCAAATAAAATCCAAGAAAAACCAAATCAGGTTTATACCATAATTCTGAAAATAATTTTTATATTGTTTTATTTTATTTGGAATTTAAGATGAGAGGCTAGCAATTTGGGATCAAATTTGGTAGCACCCAAGTTCAAACAAAAAGTTTTAAATTTTAGTGAAAATTCATACTTGAGAAAACATTCAAAATTCCGGGATGTTACAGTTGAGCTCATGGAATATGCAAAGAAGAAGGCAAGTGTGCTTTGGATGAAAAGGTGCTCAAGGCAAAGGTATAAAGATAGGGTTTTCAATTTTACCGGTCATGAGGTGATTAGAGGATGATAAATGACTGGATTGATAGGCTAGATAGCCGTACTATCAAGAGGGATCAATTTCATTGGCTTGACTTTCCATAGTGCCACTTTGATCAAGAACTTGCATGGTTTTGCATTTAGATGAGTGGCGTTTTCAAGAGTTGAAAGAAGCTTTGTTGAAAATCTTGAGAAAATCAGTTTTCTGCAGTTGGGACGGACAGTGCGGGCCCCCTGGGCGGACAGTTCATGGGATATAAATTTTTATTGAAAATCTATGAGTTTTTGGACGAAGGTTTTCGAGAAAAATCATCCTCAGGCGAACAGTCCGCAGAGGGCTCGCGAACAGTCCGAAATAAGACGTTTTTCTACCAGAGATGGTGTTGGCTCGGGTGGACCGGGCGGACGGTCCGCCGGCTCCTGGCGGACAGTCCGCGGTGCCTTGGCGGACAGTCCGCCGGTCCAACGGTCATTTCTGAAACACGTTGACTTCGCGTTTTTCTATTGAAATTCAAATGCGGACAGTCCGTGATGAGGTCGTGGACAGTCCGCGAGGCACGCGTTTTGAACTGTTTTAAATATAACGGCTAGTTTCGTGGGAAGGGAGTATATATACTCCATGCCCGGGATGGGAGAGGCACTCTTGGCACTTTGAAAGGCTTGTACACCATTGTTGAGCTCTCTCCCTCCTCTCTCTCACTCACTTTGCTTAGAGGTTGCATCTTTGGTGAGATTGAGAACATCTAGTGCATTGCATCAAGGTTTTGATCTTTGTGGCACCAGGGAATCATCAAGCAAGTGGTTGATTTGTTACTCTTGGAGGTTGCTGCCTCCTAGACGGCTTGGTGGTGGTGAATCCGTTGAAGCTCGCAAGAAGATTGTGCATGGCTCCGGATCTATTGGTGTGAGAGGTCTTGTGCTCACCTCGCCGGAGTGGTGAAGAGCAACTCTAGTGGAAAAGAGATTTGGAGCGGTACTTTAGTTCTAACCGGCTCAAAGATCAAGTGGTGACTTGATAGAGGAGCGATTGAACATTGAATCCATCCCAACGTGGATTAGGGGTGACCGGCAAGTCATCGATATCACAGGATAAAATTCGGCTCTTGTGTTTGTTGATTCTCTTGCTCAATTTACTTTCAAGCATTTACTTTGAGCAATTATCTTCATAGAGATTAAATTGTACTCATGTCATCCTAGGTTGCAAACCTTAAACATAGGCCTAGTATAGCTAGAGATTTAATCCTCCTTGTGGTTCTAATTAAATTTCTCTAGTGTTGTGCTTTTAGATTTTAAACCGCCTATTCAGCCCCCTCTAGTCGGTATCCTAGATCCTACAACCATGTCTAGAAATATGATGAGCTCATAAAGCTTCAGATAATACCTCGTGCCATCTTTTAGGACTATCCTCTGTCTTCTTCTTAATGAGCTTAATAAAAGTTTTATTGCTAGACTCGGCTTGACCATTAGCTTGAGCATAATATGGAGATGAATTGAGCAACTTAATACCATAGGAATTGACAAAATCACGCACCTCTTTAGCCACAAATGAAGGATCTTGATCCGTAGTCAAAGTTTGCGGAATACCAAACCTATGAATAATATGCTATGTAATGAACTCAATTACCTCTCATTGTGTCATATTCTTGAGAGAGATTGCTTCAGTCCACTTAGTAAAATAATCAGTAGCCACGATCACAAAACAATGCCCTTTCGATGAAGGAGGATGAATCTTGCCAACAAAGTCCAAACCCCATCCTCTAAAAGGCCAAGGCTTAATAATCGGATGCATCAATGCAACAGCCACCAACTGAATATCCCCATGCTTTTGACACTCTTCACATCTTTTGTAGTACCGAAAACAATCATCTATCATAGTAGGCCAATAAAAACAAACTCTCCTAAGGAACCACTTCATTTTAGGAGCCGATTGATGAGTACCACAAATCCCTTCATGAACCTCTACCATAGCCAATCTTGCTTCATCAGGACCTAAACTCTTTAAAAGTAAATCATCCGCAGTCCGACGATACAACTCATCATCATCTAAAATAAACATAAGTGCCCATCATCAGATTTTTCTGTCACTTGTACCTTTAGGATCCTGCAAATATGTAATCAAAGGCTTTCTCCAATCATCCACTTCCTCCTCAATAGTTTTGGAAGAAATAATGGCCAAAGTGAAACTTTCTTCTGGAGGTCGGTCAAACTGGCTTGGCAAGGTGGTTAGACCGGGTGACCCGGTCTGACCGGGTGGAAGGGGCGATTGAACTGGCTCCTCCAATAATGCTTGGCCTTGCCAAACACCGGTTTTCGTTCTTGAAAAAAAATTTAGAACATCATAACCAGATGTCTGTTGAGCCAGAGCATTAGCCATAGGATTCTCCTCACCTGGCACATGATAAATCAAAAATTCATCCATACAAGATATGATGTCTAAACATTTATCAAGATAAGCATTTAAAGAACCATTTAAACATTGGCATACATTGGATACTTGTTGTACCACCAGTAAAGAATCACCATAAAGTTCTACATGTTTTACTCCTATATCATGCAAAATTTGCAAACCAAACAATAGAGTCTCATATTCGGTTTGATTGTTAGTGCATTTATGATCTAATCGGTTAAGTGCTTCAAAAACAACCCCTTTGGATGAAATAATAATGACTCCAACACCACAACCACTTCTACAAACCGATCCATAAAAATGCAGCTTCCATGGAGTAAAAGTCAAATAACCGACATCTAAATCAAGTTGCTCATTAATTCTATGTTCCACAATAAAGTCGTCTACAATTTGACCTCTCATTAATTTTATTGGCTCATAATGCAAATCATATCAACAAGAGCATAAGCCCACTTACCGACTCTACCACTTAGAATAGGTTTTTGCAACATAAATTTAATTATGTCGGTTTGACAAGCTACATAATAAGTGCTTGATAATAAATAATGCCTCAATTTGGTACAAGCATGCTATAAAGATAAACATAGCTTTTTAGTAAAAGTGTACCTTGTTTAGGCGTCCAATAATCTTCTACTTTCATAAGCAACTACATACTCCTTGCCATGGTTTCTTGAGCCAAAACAGCCTCGATAACACTCTCCTCAGCCGCAATATATAGTCTAAAAGGAACACCACTCTTGGACACTTGAAGAACAAGCGGCGAAGTTAAGTAATTTTTGATCTCATCAAAGGCCTCTTGCTGTTTTGCCCCCAAGTAAATTCAGATCCAACTTTCAACCGAAGTAAAGGAGTAAAAGTATTCACCTTCCCGGACAAGTTACAAATGAATCGCCTCAAATAATTTACCTTGCCCAAGAATTTTTGTAAATCCTCCTTACAAGTAGGATCTTGAAACTTTTTAATTGACTCAATCTTTTTAGGATCTATCTCCACACCTTTTTCATGTACAATGAAACCCAAAAACTTGCCAGGCGATACTCCAAAAGCACATTTGAGTGGATTATGACATACCGACACATTTTTTTCAAATGCAAGTCTTAAATCAGCCAAGTGGGAATTTAATCCAGCCGATTTTGACAACAATATCATCGATATAAACTTATACAATTATACTAAGCAAGTCATGAAAAATCAAATTCATAGCTCTTTGATAAGTAGCACCAACATTTTTCAAACCAAAAGTCATGACTACCCACTCAAACAAGCCTACAAATCCTGGACATATAAAAACCGTTTTTGGAATATCTTCTTCGGCCATAAAGATTTGATTGTAATCAGCATTACCATCAAGAATACTAAGAATCTTAAGTCCAGATGCAGCATTAACAAGAAAATTGGCTATAGGCATAGAATATTCATCTTTAGGAGTAGCTTTATTAAGATATCTAAAGTTTATGCAAACACAAAACTTCTTTGTTCCTTTTTCTCAACAGGTACAATATTAGAGATCCAATCAACATAATGACAAGACCTAATAAAGTTAGCAACAAGCAACCGATTGATTTCTTCTTTCACTCGGTCATATATATCAGGATTAAAATTCCTACGAGGTTTCTTATACGGCCTAAAACCAGGTTTAATAGGTAATTTATGCTCAACTAAATCACGACTTAAACCAGGCATCTAAGTATAATTCCATACAAAATAGTCGACATACTCTTTTAACAACTTTATTAATTCTGATTTAAAAACAGGATCAAGACTCTTATTTACAAATGTCGGCCTAGGTACAGTGCCATCACCAATGTCTACCTCCTCAAGAGGATCAGCCAACGTAAACCTTGTCCTAGTTTACCTAAATCATCCAAATCATTGATGGCCTCACACGTATCGTTCTTATGCACCCGATAGTGATCAATCCTTTGCTGCAACCACTCTTTAGTTGAACTCAATTACTCACATGAAGTGATTTAGTCGATTGTCGATCGGCTTTATGACAGCAGGGATGAAACCATCCTTAGAGCAGCTTACAAACTCATAATCAGTTAAATCTAAGCCAGACTGCCAGATAGACATTCTACATCATCATGTATACCTATAGAATGACTATCAGCTATAGCTATACAAGCAAAATTACCTCCATGCACAACTTCTACCTCATCACCTATCCATTGTATTAAAAATGATGCAAGGTAGAAGGCACACATTTATTTGCATGAATCCAATCATGGCCAAGAATCAAGCTAAAGTTACCTTGTGTCTCAGCGGCGAAGAAGGTCGTAGCTAGTGTCTTGCTCCCAATGGTGAGCTCCATGGAGATAACGCCTTTGGCACCTATCAACTCGTCTCCTCCCACACCACTGACGGTCATGCTAGTCTTAATCAGCTCCTCATCTGAATTTCTAAGCTTCTTGAATAGAGAATACAGCATCAGGTTGACAATCGCACCTCCATCCACTAGCATCCACGAGATAGGCTTCCCATTGATATGACCCTTCATGTACAAAGTCTTCAGATGATTATCAGTGTCTTTAGGCTTCTGGAATATAGTATCCTTTGGGCCAAAGTCAAGATGAGCAAAATCCTCCTCCGAAGGTGCAGAACCATCCACAAATAAATGAACCACATTGATATCAAGGTTCATGCGCTCTAGAGAAAAACTATAATCAACAAGTTGCTCGTCGTCTTCTGATACAGGTACCGATGGCAACTTATCATCACAAACCATAGGAGTTGAAGAAGCGAAACCAGACAGTGTTTCTGACGAACATGATCTGACCGCCGCATCATCCGGTTTGACCACGGGGACCGGATTGACTGCATCCTCGGGCGGTTTGACCGCCTCCTCAAGCGATTTAACCGCCTCTTCTGGCGGTTTGACCGCCTCTGTCTAAGGAGTCATCTTGGCTCTCCACTCCTTCCCTTGTGGTAACATGGGCCTGTAGCTGTTGAAAATATCATCCCTCTGTTTTTCCAGCTCCTTTTCCTTCTTCTCTCGGAACCTCAAACGTTGAAGCTTTCTCCTTTGAGTATGAGTCAATCAGGAAGGACACCATCTAGGCAAGAAGTACTTGGAGTTGGAACCACTTCCGCTAGTCTTTTCTGGGTCAATGTACATCTTCTGATCCTCCTCCTCTCTGATCTTGGGCTTGTATACTTGTTTCAGAGGAGTTTGAACAAACTGCCTGGGCAGGGCGGTCTGACCGCGTGTAGAGGGCGGTCTGACCGCGTTGACCTGCTGATTCTGACCAAATCGACGTGGCGCCCAATGGTCTTGAGTAGGTCGTGAGATCCTGTCTAGAGCTGGAATCCTCGGTCCTTCCCATCCAGGATGGAAGGATTGCTGATATGGTACCCACATCACTCCATTGTCATCATAAATTGGGTGAGGTGGATTTGAACTTGAAGGTGCCTATGATGGAGTGAAATGTCACACTTGCTGCGATGATTCACCCTTGAACCTGTAAGCTGCTCTGGGAGGCGAGGACGGCGTTTCTTGATGTGTAGGTGATCTCATCCTTTTTTTTAAAGGCTGATCACTTGTAACATCCTTTTGCTTAGAGTATTTGTCAAACAGCATATCAAACGTGACCTTCAGCTTTGGGACACTCCCTTGATTCTTTGCCACATTAAGCTTCCAGTTTCCGATCTTCGGGCACTTCGGAACAAGCATCTTTGGGTGATCGTGGGCAGGGGTGGTCTGACCGCCCTGGCCTGAGTAGGCTCGGTTGGTTGTTGACCAGACGATATGGATGATCCTTGACCCCCATGTCCAAAAGCTTTGACAGTAATCTTGAATGTCTCTCTACCATCAGGGGTCTTTTCATACTCCCTCCTTATCGGTTTTACTGGACGTTCTGCCTTCGAGTCTGTTTGCGCGAAAAGAAGATGTCGATGACTCCGACCTTGCATTTGGACGCGAATACCCCTAACAGCCAGGCACGCGCCGCCCGTTCACATTGCCGTCGGTTCGCATGCTCTCGTCATTAACTACGGAGGCTTCGAGTGAAGAGATCGCCCCTTAGCCCCGCACGCCTGCTTCATCTCCCTCACGCCGCACAGCCCCGCAGCCTTCATCTCCCTCATTTCGTCGCCATGGAGACCGGCGGTGCGCGGTTGCTGGTCGCCGCGCACGGCGTCGGGCAGCAGTCGGACATCAAGCCGGAGTTGGAGGAGGTCGTCACGGCGCTGGACTCCGTCGCGCCGCTAGACTCCGTCGTGCTGCTGTCCGTGGATTCCGTCGCGCTGCCGTCCGAGGAGGTCGCCACTGCGGCCATCTGACTGGAGTCCGAGGAGGTCACCGCCGCGGCCATCTGGTCAGAGTCGGACGAGGTCACCATGGAGAACGTCTCCAACCCGCTGCTCGCCGTGGACTCCGATCCGCTGCTTGTCGTGGACTCCGATCCGCTGCTCTCCGTCGCGCTGCTCGCCGTGGACTACATCACACCGGATTTGCAGGAGGTCGCCGCGGACAGCGTTGCATTGGACTCGCAAGAGCCGGACGAGGGCAAGACGCCGGAGTCCATGGAGGTGGTGCCAGATTCCTTGCCGCCGGGGGCGTTTGTATGCGGTCGATGTGGTCTCGTCCACGAGGATCGCGAAGCTTGGAACCGTGCACACTCGAGGTTTTATCCATGCCCTAGCTGTGGTCTCATCCACGCGGACATCAAGTTCGCCGCCATGTTCGGCCGAATCAAGGTGGACTGCGAGCATTTCATGGAGCACTATCCTGGCTGGCTGCCGACTAAGGACACCAAAGCATCGGTAAGATACGGCAAGTTTAAAATTTAGTTCATGCAACAATCGACATCATGTAGTTGTTCATGCAACAATCCCTACTACAAAAGCTAACAAGCATTATAATTTTTTCATACAGCAAGAGTATCGTCGGCTTCAAGCAGCAATGATGGATCACAAGGGATACAAGATGGCAGTAGATCCTATCTTTCTAGTGTTTCTTTTTTCATGTGAGGTATCTGAAACTTGTTGCAACCTTTTACTTTCATTGCTTCCGCGAAGACACCTTGTAATGTTAGAAACATCCGGTTTGCAAGGTGTGGTGAGTACTCCATGAATGCCTACAAATGATTGAATGACAAATTTTGTTATTAAAAAATTGAAACATGTGAGAACAATTTGAATTGCTTCCATGAATTGCAAATTACCTCTTTGACGACTGGAACTAGAGCCTCTTTAGTTTTTGCATCCTTCTTATATTGAATTGCTTGTATTGCACGAAAGAAACCCAAGTCTAGAATGTTGAAATCCGGAGAGTTTGGTGGTTGACAAATTAGGCGAATATCAAATTCCCCTAGCTTAGCGGCCGCACAAAATTCTGGATCATCCACTTTCAAATGAGAGGGTGCATTGTCTTGTTGGATGAAGATTGGTCTACCCACATCTTCTCTTGGCCATTTGGCTCTAATGGCCGGCAACACTTGATTGATCATGAAGTCCCTAATCACATCTCTTGTGATCGATGTAATGGGCTTCATAACCATGTCTCCACGAACACGGCCGGTCCTCACATTACTTCTCATAGCTGGTTCAAAATGAACAAGTGGGAAGCATCCTATCCTACCATCAAAAGTACAAATCCCATCCCTAAACCTTGGTCGTGCACAAACACACAAGAACATGAGCTTAGGGACGTAGTTCTTGTTCTTACAAGTCCGGTGGGGAGTATCTTCTTCGGGAAGCAAATAATATCTTTCGTGCTTTTGATATAGGTAAAACCATTTCTCATCAATAAAAACAAAGTCATACAACTCCTTAAACTTTGGATCATCAAGCAACTCCCTGTTAACCATGTCAACACACCATTGTAACCTAGCCCTCTTGTTAGCTGCAGTGAGATACCTCTTGTTAGCTGCAGTGAGATAGGGTTTGATGCTACTAGAGTGCGGCCTAAGGTAACCTTTTTTCAAATACCTTTGAATCTGCCATTTGCTCAAATTTAGTGCCTTGCACACATCTTCTACTGTCATTCTTTGCTTTAGAGGAATGTCTCTCAAAGCTTCTAAGTCAACAGGGATTTGCTTGCGGCCTACTGTACCCTTCTTTAGACTTGAAACAACCACCGGAATGGAGTTTGCAAGTTGTGTTTTACCTCTTTTCCATACCCTCTGAACTGCCCGAATTTTAAGCCCAAATTGCTGGGCAACAATGGTAGTGTCCTTCTTGCCTAGTTTACCCATTGTTGCTTCTAGCCAATAATGATTGATAAACTTGTTTGCGGATGTGATCTGTCATCTCTTTATTTCTTCTCTGTGGCTGTTCAACATGTTCTGTTAAAAAAATAATGCTTAGTGTTCATAGCAGTTGCAAGTTCTACTCGGCAATTGCTATTTATAGAGAAAAAAAAACAAGGTCACACATAGTGTTCTTATCAACAGCAAGTAGTACTCGGCATGTGCAATTTATAGAGAAAAAAAAGACAAGGTCACCCATAGTTGTTCTTATCAACAGCAAGTAGTACTCGGCATTTGCAATTTATAGAGAAAAAAAAATAAGGTCACTCATAGTGTTCTTAGAGCAGCAACTACTACTCGGCATTTTCTATTTATACAGGAAAAAAAAACACGGCCACTCATAGTGTTCTTACCAACAACAAGTTCATTTATTAGCAAGTTCTTTGTTAACAACTTCTTCACGGAAATTTGTTCTATTAGCTAGCAACATCAAATACTATTCAGAAATAAATATCATTACTAAAACACTTACCAGCATCATGCTCTATATAAGAGAAATCCACGGCACCAAATTCATCTAGCGGTACGTTTAAATCGACTGAAAAAAGCAATGATATTGTGGCCCGTAAGTCATAAGAACTGAATAAAAAAGTTGCAAAAAAACACACACAAGTGCTAAGTGATGCATTACGGCCATGATGTTCTTGTGGCTCATGGTCGACGTGAACGTCGTTGTCGTAGTCATCTTGTGGCTCGTTGACGTCGAACACGTCGGTGTCGTCATCATCTTGTGGCTCGTCGAGGTCGAACACGTCGTTGTGGTCAGCATCTTGTAGCTCGTCGACGTCGAACACGTCGTTGTGGGCAGCATCTTGTAGCTCGTCGACGTTGAACACGTCGTTGTGGGCAGCTGGGACGTTGAGATCGAACCCAACGTCTTCATCATCTTCTGTTGCCAGGACATTCAGATCGAATATTGGAATGTAATCAGACATTTCAAAGTGGAGCACTAGATGGAGAAGGAAGAAGGAGAGGAGGCGCTGAGAAGATGAAGAAACAAAGAAAGCAGACGTTTTAATAGGAGTTGGGAGCAGCGCTGGGTTGCGTTGCGGCCGAATTTTTTAGAATCTTGCGCGGCAACCAGACGCGCTCGTAGCAGCATGCGCGAAACAACGAAAAAACGCAGAAAATTTTGACCAAAGGCGCGAAACAAACAAGCTAAACCGCGCGCTGGACGGCCAAAGCGATCCCGCACAACGCCATGCATGGCCATGCAAAAAATGTGGCGGCCAAAGCGAGCCCGCACAGCGCCATGCATGGCCATGCAAAAAATGTGGCCAGTACATAAAAGATTTGGCCGCCACCAGGTATCGAACCGTGGACCTCTGGCCTCGGAGTGTGGAGTGTTGGCTAGCTGAGCTATGATTGATTGTTGTACAAGTAGCACCGCGCGCTGTATTTAATAAGAGCAAGACAGGAAAACTAACCCCTAATTAATCACCCCTTGGTAGTCGTACTCATGTCCTAAACATCTTCTAATTAGGATACGGAGGGAGTATGGAACTTCTCTTGTCAACTCTTTTCCCCTCAAATCGGGCCTAACTTCCCCGACCACCACGTTCTTACCTTTAGTTGCTTCAACTTGATGTGGCTAAATCAACACTTTAGGCTGCTACAATTCCATAGTATTGACAGAAAAAGGCTGCTTATCCACTTGCATCTCATGAAGTATCAAACGACCTTCATTTATGGCCGATTGAATCTGACGACGAAACACATTGCAATCATTAGTGGCATGAGAATAAGAATTATGAAACTTAAAATATGCACGTCGTTTAATTTCATCAAGTAGAGGTATTGTATGAGAAATTTTAATGTTTCCAAGTTTAAGCAATTCATCAAAAATACGATCACATTTAGAAACATCAAAAGTAAATTTCAATTCTTCTAGCTGACCTTTAGTAGCCGGCTTAAGTGATACACAAGAACTAGCTTTAGCCTTAGAAGGTCACACAAATTCAGCAACATAAACCTCACCCTCGTCGTTCGAACTATCGGAATCATAATAAACCAAATGCATATTAGACCGACGAGGCTTATAGTTTTCTTTTTCTTTATTCAATTTTAATTCTTGTGACATACCTCGGACAAGAACAGTAGCAAGAGAATAAAATTATACACCTTCTAACCTTTCTCTAAGAGCAGATTTTAAACCTTTAGCGGCAAGGTCGGAATCAGAAAGTGACAAATTAAAACAACGGTTTTTAACTTCTTTAAAGTGCTTAAGGTAATCAGAGACTAACTCATCTCTACCTTGTCTAACCGATGCTAAATCTATCAATTTTAATTGGTAGCTCCCACTAAATAAGTGATCATGAAACTTTTGTTCTAATTGATCTCAAGAATCAATAGAGTTAGGAGCTAACGATGAAACCAAGCAAAAGCGGTACCCGTCAAAGACAAGGAAAATAAACATACTTTCAAAGAATTATAAGTACCCGCTTCACCTAGTTGAGCAATATATTGGCTAATGTGTTCCTAGGTTGTACGGTTATATCACCACTAAATTTAACAAAATCAGGCATGCGCCAACCAGGGGAAAAAGCCATATAATCAAACTCGGCCCTATAAGGTTTTTGATATAGTTTAGAATTACCAAAATCAACACCGAACTTATTTTTCATCATGTTAGCTACTTCTTCATTAAATTGAGCAAATTCATTTCTAGCAGCTAACTGAGATTTCATTGGAGCTGATGTATTAAATCTACTCCACAGGGGGTTGATTAGGATTTTGAACACGGTGCAAGTCGGTAAACACATCATTGGGTACACTATAAGATGGAGCAATGTTAGGAATAGGTGGTGATGTGTGAGTAATTATGCTATACGCAAAAGGTGCAATACCAGTAACATTACTATGATCAAGAATCTGCGTATTAGGCACAACCGACAAAGGCACCAGCTGTTCTGGAGGCAGTACCATCTGGCCGGACTGGGCGGTCAGACCGCCCATGGGAGGCGGTTTAACCGGGGTCGGCTTGGGCAATGGTGACTGTCCAGAATAAAACCCTGCCGGCATACCATACACAAGTGTATCATCTGAGGTACTAGGAGCTGCAGACATGGTTTGATGCAAAACCCCATGTGGATCGACTTGAGGGATAGATTCACCATGAGTATCAGAACTAATATGTTTACCCTCTACTTTTTCAAGGCGAGTAATCACACTAGCAACTAAATTATTTTGATCACTAAACGCATGATCAAATTTATCAGAAACAGTAGATAATTGCGTGACTAGATGAGGCGTGGGTTGGCTTACAGTGGGTATTACCTCAACCTTGTTGTTGTTCAATTTGATCGCCGGCAACTCGAAGTCTTGAGCTATCGTCACCTTGCCTGCACGATCCTTCTTGGCTCCAGAGAGAAACTGGTTCTTGATGTATTCTTGAAGCTTCGTGTACTTCCTCTGGTCCTCTTCGCTGAGTTCTTCAATGTTCACCATGATGAGGTTTTTGGGATCAAGCTCACAACGCGCTCCCATAAAATTATCGACAAAACGGTTGTAAAAACCAGATTTGTCCCCAACGGAGTCGCCAAAAATGTGTTGACGCTTTTCTAGTCGAACACACGAATGCGCTAGATCGCGCGAAGGTCAAAAAATCAACTCGTCGAAATTCCCAGCACGGGCGCGGTCTGACCGCCTAGGGGGCGCGGTCTGACCGCCTTGGATAGGAAGGTCGCCGAAAACCTAAGATCGCTGCTCCGGGAGGGACCTCGTCAGGAGTAACGTGCCTAGGGTTGACCTGAGGTCGGCAAGGTCACTCAAAACTTCCTCAACCGTCGTGGAGACGAAGGAGGAGAGCAATGGAGATTGGAAAAGCTAGGGTTTAGAGAAAATAAAGTAGTAAATTGATAAGTTCAATTGGATGATAGGTCTCAATCGGTCATGACCTTTATATTTATACTAGCATCGTGCCCGTGCGTTGCTACGGGCAAAAAAAAATCCGACAAAAATACATATAGCATGGGAAACATGATTTTTTATACCCAACATATAAATAGTCTAATCAACAGCTAGGACCAAAGGATATTGTTTGGTTGCTTGTGTCAATACTTGAATCGGGGTCTTGATGTCTTGGTGATACATAGTTGAATAAAACAAACTTTCACAATTCTGTTTTCAAAGATACAGATATAACAACCTTTCTACTATACAAATCTTAAAAAGACCTCAACCTGTACCCAAGCATCTAGCATGTAGTGTATTTGGAAAAAACAGAGCACTTGCCATTGTACATGATACACATCACCTGACTATGAGGGATTTTAAAACAATACTAATATTTAAGAGAGCATTCAACATTGAACTCACAAATTTTAAAATGATGTCGGTGTGAATCCTTCGATCAATCTAATAAAGATGAGTTGTGCACTCAAGTACGGCTTATCTTCACATTATATAAAGTACAATTTTTACTTTCGAATATAGAATAAATGAAGAACAATTGAACAGAGAAATCAGCATTGCTAAACAATTTGTCAACATCGCGGGCTTGCCTTTTAATCCAGCACACACCTTCACAGGTGTTTCTCAACATTTGTCAACATGAATCATATAGGATAAGAGCTATCACTAATTATTTTTCTTACAGAATTGTAAATCAAATCAGGATTAAAGTAGAATTTGGATTCGGGATAGAAAGCAAAAGGGATGAAATAAACAAACCAGTTTCTGCCATGGAGGTTGCCTGCCCCAAATCAAGCAATTACAAGAAGAGGATGAAATCCAATCATAATTTAGACCTGTGAACAATTGTTTAGTTCTGTGAAAAAAAATATGGGAATTAGTGTGCAAATAAAAGAGCATTGCTACGGGCTATGAAATATTTCTAACATGAAAAACATGGTACTGATATTAATAACATACTCCCTCCATAACATGCATAAAAATAGACATAAAGTCATCATGGTTTCCGTTCTCTCTATATTACAATAAAAGTCAAGAATTTCACTATATCCAAAAAATGCAAATATAAGAAGAATAATAGGACACAAGCACTACATCTTATTAATATATAGTTAGAAATTTTAGAGTCATACACGAGGGCGAAATTAACAGGTTTCCATTATTTGTTCTCCAATGGGTTATTGAACTTCCCTCCATATAATTTCTGCAAGAAGACAAATTCAGATTATCAGCTAAGGCTTCAAAATATATGTTACCCAGATGTATCTCAATATAAGGCTTCAAAATTCAATATTTAAATTGCAGTCCAAATATTTTGGAAAAGGGCCGTCTGAGTTAACAAGAAAATAGGATTAGTCATAGGGTGCTAAAGGAAATAATATCTCGTGGCTCTGATTTCATATTTCACTCATCTGCTACATGGTATTGAGATGCTGGAAACAAGCAATTGGACGCCGAGCATATAAATGGCGAAAACCCATTAGCACGAGCATCCCATGCACCGGAATCTACCAAATCGCATCCCAGCTATGATTATCAATCCTTTGCTACGCATTAGCACCTCATAAAACCTCATTAAATGGCGCGATGGCTACTAAATCTCCCCGTATCTGACAATGATACAGCACGCAGCGCCAAGATATGGTCCTCTACAATTCACCCGCTACAATCGTTTCCCCTAGATCTCCGCCTCCCGCCCTGCCGCAGACCAATCGAACCCGCTACGGACAGCAGACACATCCCCCCAGATCGAGCACCCCTCACCTTGGAGATGCCGGAGGTGCTACCGCCGTGCGGGCGGAGGAAGTCGCTGGAGCCGGAGGTGGCGGCGGCGAAGGCGGGGGAGAAGAGGCGGCCGGCGCGGGGGCCGCCGCCGCCGCCGTCGGGGCGCAAACTGATCACAGGTTGATCCGGCTGCATGCTTCGGGGGGAGAGAATCCGACCAGGAAGGACGCCGAGCAGAGCCGCCCTTGAGTGCTCCATCGAGGTCTCCGTCGCCGGTGTTCCGGTGGAGGGCGCGAGTGGCGACGGTGGTGCGGGGCGACGTTTCGGAGCGGATGGAGAAAAAAATGGAGCCCTGCGGTTCGTACGCGTGCGACGGATTAAGAGGGTGAACGACATCACCGTATTTAATATATTGGTATAGAAGGGAGGGAGGTCTTACCCCGCAAGGAACATGTTACAGCTCGGAATCTACCAAGACTCCTAATTCTACTCAAACTCAGGGGTAACCCAGTCTGACCGCCTCCTCAGGGCGGTTAGACCGCCTGGCGGCCTTTTGCCGGACCGGCTACAGGACCACCCGGTCAGACCGCCCGGTGAACCCGGTCTGACCGGCTGGCCTAATTTAATCCGGCTTTTGCCAATTTTGGGTGTCAACACCATGTTCCAGATATACTAGCTAGGCATCTCCATGAAAACAGTATAGAAGTATGAATTTCCTAAATAAATTAAGAGAGGTTTACTCTCTATATAGTTCATCTAGAGTTTTAAGGTCAGAGTTGCATGATCCATGCATGACTTAAACTCATACACACTAACCATTAATTTGACTCAAAATTCTTATGGTTTGTTATCGAAAAATAGTTCTCGTTGTTTCATCAGGTCAACGGCATTAAGGATCCATCCTTTCGGAATCGAAAGGACCCCTTATGTTGGCAGTTGAGGGGTGTATATCGAGCTAGCTCGGCTCGTTATGGCTTGACTCGTTAAAGTTTATTAAGGTAACAAGCTAAAATTCTAGCTCGGCTCGGCTCGTTTGATAGCTCGTGAGCTAGGTCATAAAAATATGACGTTTGAGCACATATTGAGATATACTATACATATACTGCTCTATATTTTATATACTTCCAACAACAGCAAAAAAAAAGAAACAAAGCACATATAATATGTCCGAACATTAAATAAAGCATCAATGTTTAGCGCATGAAGTTCAAATCCATCCATATTTAAGAATTCTGTCACGAGATATTTAACAGTTCTGGTGCTAGGCTGCTAAGTAAGCTCAGCTCATTTTGGCTCGCGAGCAGCTCGTGAGCCAACTCGAGCTGGCTCGTTATACGATCGAGCTGAAACCTTAGCTCAGCTTGTTTAAAAATCCTAACGAGTCGAGTCGAGCTGAGCCACTAGCGAATGAGTTCGCGAACCACGAGTTTTTCGTCTGGCCCTTCCCGTGATATGTAGGATCCCACATGGCCACTCGAGACTAATCTCGGGTTATTATATTCATGACCGAACCTCTGAAATGATTAGTCTTGTTGTTATATTACTACACTTCACTCAGTTGTATCATCCTTTAATTTGATCCCATTGCATCTGCACATTTGCAACAACATTCTCAGTTAATTAAACACAACACACACAAAGATATTTAAAGTTGGCAAATTAGATCTACGTGAAGAAGTCGGTCTTGATAGTGGCAGCACTGAACTATGATTTAGGGCTAAGGTGCGCGAAATATCACTGTTTGCTATGTTATGGTCGCAGAAGATGTGTCAGGATGATGGGATGGACATGACTTAATGGTGTTGGAGACTTTGACGCTAGTGACAACCAGTTATAACACAACTAAGATTTAGGCTAGACCTTGTGCCTTATTGTTGTGATGGTAGTCACATAGAGATAGTGGTTTGTTTGGTGAATAATCTGCCGCAGAATAGATGTTTTTCTTATCTGCTCCTTTTTTTAGACTTGTGTGCTATTAGGAATGGTGCTTTTCCTCTTTTGTAATAATGATAGTTATATGCATCTTTTAAATGCATAAGCAAGAATATCAATACATTTCTAATTCTAAAAAAAATCACCATATTAAATTGAAAATTTTCACTAATAATATAAAAGCGTCGCACCCTTTTGATTCTTCTCTAGCTCTGCCCCTGCCGGTAAGCGGCTCCGACGACGGCGCGGGCGGGTAGCCGTGGTGGAGGGGAGGTTGTGTGGGGCGACGGGGAGCCGCTGCTCCCCGAGTCAAATCCTGTGGCCTGTCTATATACCTTGCTGCCTGCATGATTGCATCTCTGAGACATTTTTTTTTTCTTCAGAGATGTCTTCTCAGCTTCAGGTCTATCTACTATCAAGAATTACCACTAGTATAATACAGAGATGAGAGCACACCATCTAGTGATCTAGATCTTCGAAGTTCTGCAGGCTATGGAAATTTTTAGATGGAGTAGTGTTCTTGGTGGCATTATTACCACCATCTTCGTATAGTATAAGCATGCTTGTCAGCAAGGTTTGGGAGATATATTGATCAAACCAAAACTCAACGCACTATCCCTTCGTTGACAACATATATACTTGTTTGATACGCGCGTACAAGAAAGCATATATTTAGGTGATATTGGTCATTGGATACTATAACTGGATCGTGCATGCATGATCGACCTTTTAATTTAATGGAGTTATGTCCAGCTAACAAATATGTTGCACTTTGAAAAAAAATCAATCAAATGTACCTTTGATATGTGTGTGGGGATTATTAACATGTACTTTTTTTTTGCGGGGAACATGTACTTCCTCCGTTCTTAAATATATGACGTTTAGAACAAGCAAAGTACCTCCTCCGTTTCAAATTATAGTTCGTTTGACTTTTTTATCTCAACTTTGACCACTCATCTTATTCAAAAAAAATATAATGCAAAATATCATATATTTTTGTTGTGGCTTGCTTTATTAATAAAAATCTTCAATAATACCTTAAATTTAAACTATGTTTGCACAAGGAGCTGGTGGCTAGCTTTGACGCTATGATGGTACAAAGACAAAAGGTCATTTGTACTGACTCAAAGTTGCTGACGGATGTTGCACCTGCCAGTAAAAACCAGTTTTAGCCTCTAGGGAAAATTATTTCTGACCTAGTGTGGGAATCGGAGGGAGAGCAGCACAGCGTTTAATGTTTGCTAGCTGCACACGTACTGCATGTGGACTAGTTGTGTGCTATATACACTACTAGGGAATGAACCTTTTGTCCCAACCAAAAAAACACATTAGTACCGGTTTGTACATTAGTACCGGCTTGTAAGGGGGTTCCCCTAGCCCGACAGTGTGCTACATTAGTACCGGTTCCTGGCTGGAGCCGGTACTAATGTGCGACATTAGTACCGGCCGTGGACATGAACCGGTACTAATGTGCGGCAGTCACATTAGTACCGGCTCCTGTCCAGGCCCGGTACTAATATTGCGACATTAGTACCGGCTCCAGCCCGCATAAAAATCCAGCTCCTTCTTCCTTCCCGAGCCACTCCCCTCTCCACTCTCCAACTCGAGCTCTCACTCATCCATGGCGCCCTAGGGGAGTTTTTGCCCGATTTGCGACGATTTCTCGACGATTTGACTCATTGAAGTGGTCTAGAGGTTAGTTACTTTATCCTCTCTTGATTCATGCTTATTTTGTTGAGTTTTATCGGTTGAAATTGGAGGTATTTTGGCACTTTATAATGAGCTAGGAATGAGGTTTTTTTCTATTTATATGCATTGTTTATACGTTTTATATAGTCGATTGGAAAGGATGTGTTGTGTTAGTTGGATGAGATGTTGTATGTGATAATTTATTTTTTTAATAATAATTATTTATTTGAGCATATGTCATAATTAAATATATAAATAGTATTAGAATTACTAGAAAGGCTAGGAATTTTAGAATTGATTTTAGAATTACTAGACATAGTTTTAGAATTGATTTTTTTGAAATAATTTTTTATTTGAGCATAAGACATAATTAAATATTTAAATAATTTTAAAATTACTCAAAATGCTAGAAAGGCTAGGAATGATAGAATTTGTTTTAGAATTAGTAGAAATAGTTTTAAAATTATTACAAATGCTAGAATTTCATAGATGGTCAAATAATTTATTGTCATTAGTATAGATGTCTACTGCTGCTGGAGGGAATGGAGATGACGGTAGTGGTGATCGTCGTTCTTCACACAGCCAGGAGAAAACCAAAGTAGGACCTCCTGATAAACCGAAGAAAATGAGCACGTTGGCTAGAGGAATGCTTCGTTATTTGCAAGGAAAACATATAGATGCTGTTGCAGCGGGGCAGGAACCTCTTTTTGGTGGCATTTATGCTCCACCAGCAGACCCTGTTGTTGGAGATCCACCGATTAGTACTAAACCACAGGGCGATTCCAAGAAAGCTAAACCTTCGTCGTCATGTCACAAGAATGGCTAAAGTTTCTCGTATTGTATCATGTATTAGTAGTGTTCCATATGTCGTACTTTAAATTTATGTAAGACATTGACTTAAGTTTCTCTATTTAAGTTTGTCATATTGTATAACATGGATTGTAAATGAAGACTTTAAATTTGTGTATGACTTTTGTTATGAAATACTTAAAAAATATTTGGTGATGCTTTATAGATGAATCGGCAATGGATGTACCCCGATAAGAGAATTTCCAGTGAATACATTAATGGGTTGCGTGGATTTCTAGATGTCGCGGAAGCAAACAAGCAGCCGTCTGGTTTCATTATTTGTCCATGCAAAATGTGCAAAAATGAGAAGGATTTCTCATCGATAAAGAGTCTTCACGATCACCTATACAAATGGGGATTCATGCCAAATTATTTTGTTTGGACAAAGCATGGGGAAAGGGGGGTTATAATGGAAGACGATGAAGAGGAAGATGATCGTATTCTAGATTGGACTCAAGAAGGTGCCTTTGCAGATGATCCAATGGGAGAGGATCACATGCAAGAGACTCAAGAAGCTCCAACAACTGCAGATGAACCTCTCGACGATCTAGGTCGGGTGTTGCACGATGCAAAGGGAGATTGCGAAAAGGTGAAGGAGTCAAAGAAGTTTGAACGTATGTTGGAAGATCACAAGAAACCGTTGTTCCCAGGTTGCAAAGAGGGGCAGAAGAAGTTGGGTACCACTTTGAAAATGCTGCAATGGAAGGCTAAACATGGACTTTCAGACAAGGGATTTGATGAGTTGATGATGATCGTCAAGGACATGCTTCCCAAGGGGAATGAATTGCCGGAGTCCACGTACGAAGCTAAAAAGGTTGTCTGTCCTCTAGGTTTGGAGGTAGAAAAGATACATGCATGTCCTAATGACTGTATCCTCTATCGAGGTAAAGAATATGAGAAATTGGAGGCTTGTCCTGTGTGCGAAGCGCAGCGTTATAAGATCCCGCGCAATGAGGCTAATGAAGTTCAGGGTGGGCAGAAGAAGAAGAAAATTCCTGCGAAGGTAATGTGGTATTTTCCAGTGATACCACGACTGAAGCGTTTATTTAGGTGCAAGACCAACGAAAGTTGATGCGTTGGCACAAAGAAGAACACAAACAAGATGACCATATCAGGCACCCCGCTGATGGGTCCCAGTGGAGACTAATTGACAGATCTGAAGAATGTAAGGAATTTGCAGGGGATCCAAGGAACATTTGGTTTGGTTTAAGTACGGATGGATTCAATCCATTCGGTGAGTTTAGTAGCAGTCATGGCACTTGGCCTGTCACCTTATGTATGTTCAACCTTCCTCCCTGGTTGTGCATGAAGCGGAAGTTCATTATGATGCCAATAATCATCCAAGGTCCAAAGCAGCTAGGCAATGACATCGATGTGTATCTAAGACCATTGATTGAGGATCTTAAAACATTATGGAAGAAAGAAGGTGTACCCGTGTGGGATGAGGACAAACAGGAGACCTTCAATCTACGAGCATTGTTGTTCGTCACCATCAATGATTGGCCGGCACTTGGTAATCTATCAGGACAATCAAACAAGGGATACGGAGCATGCACACACTGTCTAGATGATACTTGCTGCGTGTATCTAAAACACAGTAAAAAGGTAGTGTATTTGGGCCATCGTCGCTTTCTTCTTCCTAAATACCCGTTAAGAGAAAAAGGAAAACACTTTGCGGGTGTCGGAGAAAAACGTAAGAAGCCCATTCACCGTGGTGGTAAACTTGTATTCGCCATGGTGAAAGATTTGAAGGTAGTGTTTGGCAAGGGTTCTGGTAGTGTACAAGTCCCAAAGGACGCCGCTGGACATGCACCTATGTGGAAGAAGAAGTCGATATTTTGGGAGCTACCTTATTGGGAAATTCTTGAGGTTCGCAATGCAATTGATGTGAAGCATGTGACGAAGAATTTCTGCGTGAACTTACTTGGCCACCTAGGTGTATATGGAAAGACAAAAGATACAATTGAAGCACATAGGGATCTGAAAGCTATGAACCAACGAAAAGGCCTACATCCCGAAAAGAGAGAAAAAGGTAATTACTTGGCTCCTGCTAGTTACACCCTAAGCAAGGAAGAGAAGCAGAGAATATTCGATTGCTTGAATAGTATGAAGGTCCCAACCGGCTACTCCTCAAACATACAACGAATAATAAATATGAAAGAGAAGAAATTCATAAATCTGAAGGCTCATGATTGCCACGTGTTGATGACATAACTGCTGCCTGTTGCACTAAGGGGTATTCTGCCAGAGAATGTGAGATTAGCAATCACTAAGTTGTGTGCATTCCTCAACCAGCTTTCTCAGAAGGCAATCTGTCTAGAAACTCTAGTGAAGATGCAGAATGATGTCGTGCAATGCCTCGTCAGTTTGTTTTGAGATGATCTTTCCACCTTCATTCTTTAATATCATGACCCACCTTTTGGTCCATCTGGTTCAAGAGGTTATTATCCTCGGGCCTGTATATCTGCACAACATGTTCCCTTTTGAGAGGTTGATGTCTTATTTTAAGAAGTATGTTTGCAATCATGCACGCTGTCGTATGGACATCCCTGGGCCCACTACTCTGGTGGGTACCAGGACCGACTACTCGGTGGGCCCCTGGGACTACTCGACTTGGGCAACACGGCACCTGCTGGCGTGGGGCGCAAGGACTATAGAGGGATAGTACTCGGTTAGGAAGCTACACCTGTCCGGATCCGTGTAAAGTACTCCTAGCCGTACCCGACTAGTACTCTCCCCTCAAACCGACTTGTAACCCTGCCTCCCAGACTATATAAGGCGAGGCAGGGACCCCTATCTCTTCATCCGCATCATCTTGTAAACACATCCAATCAATCCAGAGCTACGCAGCATACAGGACGTAGGGTATTACGCACCTCGCGGCCCGAACCTGTCCAAATTGTGTGCCACGTGTCTCTCCTTCGAGTTACCGATCTCGGTGAGGCCACATTCATCTACCTCGAGTACGCCCCTTGGTAGGTTGCCGCTCTAAAACACCGACAGCTGGTGCGCCAGGTAGGGGGACTCGCCGAAGATCACATGGCGAACTCGACGGCTTCAATCGTCATCAAGTCAATCGTCGCCTTCAACCGCGGTGACACCTTCGTCTTCGGCTCCTGGGTCTGCACCGCTAACAGCGCTGGATCATTTCAGCGCCACCTCACCATGACCTCGGACCCAAAGACCGGGCTCGTGACGCTTCCCGAAGACGCCTCGGGCCCACTCGTCGAAAAATTCAGTGAAATTTCGCTCTACAACCAAGTCGCTGACTTCGAGCTCGGATCCACCTCCAACTCGAACTCGACATCACCCTGGATCGTCTCATATGAGCCGGCTCCTGAGCCATCGTGTGAAGCGGCCCCTCTCCACGAGCACTTCCCATACGGTCTCTGCAACTCAAGCAGGGCCCACGCGGAAGCTCTCGCTGCACGCCAGGCCGGCAAGGAGATCGCCTCCGAGTACTCCTCGGACTCCAACACCACAACCGGCTACTACTCGGACTCCTCCTACGAGTTCGACTTCAGATCGGACCCAATCGAGTCCGAGTTCAAGCTCAACATGACTGAGGAACCACTGTTAGGACCTGCCACTGGCCTGGTCATTACATCTACTCCCGCCGGCAGATTTGTCTACTGGCCCGACCGCAAGCCTGCAGACCTGACGGACGACAACTCACGCTGCGTCGCCTACCTCAATTCACTCCCCTTCCAGGAGGGGACCCCGCTGGCTCTAAACGACGAGCACACCCCCACCGAGGTGGTGACTACTGACTCCAGTCTCTGCACTCCCGACCGTGAAGTCTTCATGACAGCCACAGATGTTGGGACTTCGGAAAACCGACCCGACCGGTACCTTGACGACATCTCAGAGGATGAGTTGTCTGCCAACGCACCTCCGAACGAGACCACCAAAGACAAGAACGCTCAGCATGACCGCAACAGGAAGCGGAACGATCGACGCAGACGTCTCCGGGAAACTCTCCCTATCCAGAACCTCAATGAGGCCCTGGAGCAAGTTGCCAATCGGGAACACACTACTCCTGAGCAGTGCCTCATGTCTATCACCACGATAGCACGGCAGGTCCAGGGGATCCGCGCGGGCGAAGTCATCGCCAAACTCGCCGAAGACGCCTACTTCATACAGGTCAACAACAGAGTTGCCCAAGTACCCCTCGTCAGAACTCACAACGCCAAAACCCACGAAGCCACTAGCCGCAGCCCGGCAGACGGCGGACGCAACCGTGTCTGTGGTGAACACCAGCCAAATCCCAACTGCTCTAGGGCCTCGGCTGGAGGACCCTCACAGGGCGGCATCAGCTAGGGTGGCACCGGAGGTAGTCGCGGCGGCGGCGGCGGTGGTGGCAGCAGCGGCGGGAGTTCATCCCATGACGCCGGCAGAAGAGCTGGTGGCGGTGGCGATCGCGGCGGCCGAGGCCACGTGACTAGCCACGCCACCGGCAACGCACGTGGCGGCTACGACGCCCGCCACAAGATCGACGAGATCCGCCGCAAGAAGGCTACTGAAGCAAGCGACAGTGACGGCTTCCCCGCCTACTCTGCAAGACTTCGCAACCTGCTTCTTCCCGAGAAATTCAAACCTCTCGGGATCTCCAAGTATGACGCGAAGCAAGACCCAGTTCAGTGGCTCAGGTGCTACGCCTTGGCCATCGAAAACACTGGTGGCAACAACGACGCAAAGTGCCTCTTCTTCCCTTTCTACCTGGATCAAGCCCCACTCACGTGGCTCGAGTCACTCGAAAAGAACTCAATCGACAAGTGGGACCAGCTGAAAGCGCAGTTCACCAGCAACTTCGCGGGCGCCATGGGGCGCTCGGGTACTCACATGGACCTGGCGATGGTCAAACAGGAACAAGGCGAGACGCTTTGCTAGTACATGCGGCGCTTCTTCGACAAGCACGCGACCGTAGTCGACGTCACCGACAAAGAAGTCATCGACCTCTTCCAAGACGGACTCTATCACCGTCGCACCTTCGAAGACTTCGGTCGCCGCCGCCCGAGCTCCATCACCAAGCTCAAAGACATGATCACGTCATGGGCCGACAAAGAGGACAAGGCAAACGCCAAGTACAACTCCATTCGCGGCAAGAACAAGAGCAACACGGGTGGCAACAACAACAACAACAAAGATCAAGGGGGTCGCCACAACAACAACTACTCGAGCTCCAACCGCAAGCGCAAGCCAGACAACACAGTCGTGGCTATACAGCGCCCTGCAAAGGACAACTCAAAAAAGACCTCAGGCGGCTTCATAGACTTGCTCAAAGAGAAGTGCTCGTGGCATCTGGATGGCAATCACACCACCGAGCAGTGCTACCAGCTCCGGTGAGCACTCAAGGATACTCCCGACCCACGGCCTCCTCACGACAAAAAGGGCAAGAAAAAAGTCGACGAGGGCAACGGCGACTTCCAGGAACCTGACAAGATGGTGAATGTCCTATTCGACAGACTACCCACCAGACGGTCTCAGAAGGCCACCCGACGGGAAGTCTTGAACATCGAACCAGCGGTGCCGACACCTCTGAGGTGGTCGGAGGTACCCATCACCTTTTCCCACGCGGATCAATGGACAAGCTTCTCCGAACCAAGACGTTTCCCACTCGTTCTGAAACATGTAGTCGCGGGCTCCAGACTCAACAAGGTCCTTATCGACGGCGGGAGCGGACTCAACGTCCTTTTCACTAAGACCTTGAAGAAGATGAAGCTCGACATCACCGACATGCTCACCAAGAGCGCATCACCCTTCTACGGCATTGTCCCCGGTAACGCGGCTATTCCACTGGGCTCAGTGGTCCTGCCAGTTACCTTCGGGGAGACAAGGGAGAACTACCGCACCGAGTACATCAAGTTCGAGGTTGCGGACTTCGAAACCTCCTACCATGCCATCCTCGGCAGACCAGCTATCGCCAAGTTCATGGCGGTACCACACCATACCTACTTGGTACTCAAGATGCCAAGTCCTGCCGGAGTACTCACATTGCAAGGGGACTTGAAGATCTCGTTCGACTGCGACACCGAAGCTGTGGAACTTGCAGCAACCAACCAAGTACCCAATGCAATGATGGAGATCTTTGCTGCGTCCAAGAAGCTCGCCCCAACCGAACTTGAGATTCCCGAGAAGACCGACACCGCAAACAAGCCTCAGCCATCAGAGGAAGTTCACGTGAAGGCCATCGACCTTGGGACGGGCAACAGCAGCAAGACTACCATGATCGGGGCGGGTCTTGACCCGAAATAGGAAGACGCGCTCGTCAGCTTCCTTCGGGCTAACCGAGACATCTTCGCATGGAAACCAGCGGACATGCCAGGGGTACCCAGGAGGCTGATCGAGCACTCACTCAACATCGACCCTAAAGCTACCCCCAAACGACAACACCTTCGCCGTTTCGCCGACGATCGACGGGATGCCATCAAGAAGGAACTCACCAAACTACTCGCGGCGGGCTTCATCCGTGAAGTTTTCCATCCTGAGTGGCTCGACAACCCCGTCCTCGTCTGCAAGAACAATACCAACGAGTGGAGGATGTGCGTCGACTACACCGACCTCAACAAGCACTGCCCCAAAGACCCCTTCGGGTTGCCGCGGATTGATCAAGTCATCGACTCCACGGCGGGCTGCGACCTGCTCTGCTTCCTCGACTGCTACTCCGGGTACCACTAGATCGCTATCAAGGAAGAAGACCGCGTTCATCACCCCGTTCGGCACCTACTGCTACACGACAATGTCGTTCGGGTGGAAGAACGCCGGCGCCACCTACCAACGAGCTATCCAGGCCTGCTTCAAGAAGCAGCTCAACAAGAACGTCGAAGCCTACGTGGATGACGTGGTTGTCAAGACCAGAAACTCCGATACGCTCATCGCCGATCTTGAAGAGACTTTCGCATCCCTGTGAGAGTACCAATGGAAGCTCAATCCCAACAAGTGCGTCTTCGGCGTACCATCTGGGAAACTACTCGGCTTCATCATCAGCCATCGCGGCATCGAAGCCAACCCCGAGAAGATCTCCACCATCACCAACATGAAAGCTCCAACCTGCATCAAGGATGTCTAGAAGCTGACCGGGTGTATGGCGGCCCTGAACAGATTTATCTCGAAGCTTGGAGAACGGGGACTTCCCTTCTTCAAACTACTCAAGCATCAAGAGAAGTTCGCGTGGACCGCGGAGGCTGATCAAGCTCTGGCGCGGCTTAAAGACTTCTTGTCCAAGCCACCGGTCCTCACGGCTCCTCGCAAAAAGGAGCAGCTATTGCTCTACCTTGCTGCGACTACTCATGTGGTCAGTACTGCCATCGTCGTCGAGCGGCAGGAAGAAGGCCACGCCTACCCAGTCCAGCGACCAGTCTACTTCATCAGCGAGGTTCTGTTAGAGTCCAAGGCACGGTACCAGCTGGTCCAGAAGCTACTCTACGCAGTGCTCATCACCTCACGAAAGCTACGACACTACTTCCAGGAGTACTCGATTGTTGTTATCACCGACTACCCGCTCAGTGACATACTCCGCAATCAGGATGCTACTGGAAGAATCTCCAAGTGGGCGGTCGAACTCGGCACCCTCAACATCGACTTCAAGCCACATACTGCTATCAAGTCCCAGGCACTAGTCGACTTCATGGTAGAGTGGCGAGAGAATCAGCTACCAACTCCAACCGAGCGCCCAGAACACTGGGTGATGTACTTCGACGGCTCACTCAAGCTCGAAGGGGCAGGTGCAGGAGTACTACTGATCTCTCCAAAGGGCGAACAACTCAAGTACGTCCTGCAGATCTTTTGGAAGGTCTCAAACAACGAAGCCGAGTACGAAGCCCTACTTCACGGGCTCCGCCTCGCAATCTCTTTGGGCATCAAGCGGCTACTAGTCTACGGTGACTCCGCAGTGGTCATCAACCAAGTCAACAAGTCTTGGGATCGCAACAAGGAGAACATGGACGCCTACTGTCTGGAAGTCCGCAAGCTCGAGAACAAGTTCTACGGTCTCGAGTTCCACCACGTCTTCCGCGACAACAATGTTGCCGCGGACGTCCTATCGAAGCTTGGTTCTACTCGCGCGCAAGTACCTGCTGGAGTCTTCGTCCACGAGCTTCACGCTCCATCCATCCCGGAGTTGGCGCCAACGGCCACTGACCCTGCGCCACTACAACCCGGCCAGGAGGTCATGATGGTTGACGTGGACTGGAGACAACCCTTCATCGACTACATCCGCGAGCAGAAGGTCTCATCCGACAAGAACTTGGCCGAACAACTCGTCCGCCGAACCAAGGCCTACGTACTAGTCGGAGACAAGCTCTACAGGTGAGGTGCCACTTCTGGAGTACTCATGAAGTGCATACCTCGAGAAGAAGGCAAGGATATCTTGGAGGAGATCCACAAAGGCGTCTGCGGCAACCACGCGTCTTCTCGAACGCTGGTGAGCAAGGCTTTCCAACGAGCTTTCTACTGGCCCACAGCTCTGGCCGACGCTGAAGAACTCGTCAGAAAGTGCCAAGGATGTCAATTCTTCGCCAAGCAGCAACACGTCCCGGCCTACAAGCTAGTCACCATGCCACCAACCTGTCCCTTTGCCTGCTGGGGGCTCGACATGATTGGGCCTCTGCCAACTGCGCCAGGAGGATTCAACAGAGTCTTGGTGGCCATCGACAAGTTCACCAAGTGGATCGAAGTCAAGCCGATCACCTGCCCAAAGGCCGACAGAGTACTCGACTTCTTGGATGAACTCGTGCATCGCTACGGGCTGCCCCATCGCATCATCACAGACTTGGGTTCCAACTTCAACAACCATCAGTTCTGGGAGTACTGCGAGAACAGCGGGATCGACGTCCGGTATGTCTCAGTCGCCCATCCCCGCGCCAACGGCCAAGTTGAGCGCGCCAATGGGATGGTATTCGACGCCCTCAAGAAGCGATTGCATGATGCAGCTAACACCAAAGGAGGCAAGTGGATCAAGGAACTACCCAACGCACTCTGGGGGCTTCGTACTCAGCCTACCAAGCCGACGGGGCAGTCGCCCTACTTCCTGGTCTACGGCTCCGAAGCTATTCTACTTGCCGACGTGATGTGGGAATCCCCGGCAGTAGAGCAATATGACGAAGGCATCTCAGAAGACAGCAGACGGGTTGACATCGACGGTCTCGAAGAAGCCCGCTGCGCCACCCTCGTCCAATCAGCAAGGTACCTCAAGGGTATCCGACGCTACCATGATCGCAACGTCAGGGAACGCTCTTTCAACGTCGGCAATCTAGCCCTCCATCGTATCCAGAACACGGATGGACTACACAAGCTCATCTCACCATGGGAAGGTCCCTTCTCAATCTCCAAGGTGACCGGACCAGGCTCCTACCACCTCCAAACACTTGAAGGCGACGACATCAGCAACTCGTGGAACGTCGACTAGCTGTGTCGCTTCTACGCGTAGTCGCTCGACTACTCTACGGGTCTAGGTCTACACGACTACTCACGGACTCCTCGCTGTAAGCGGCCTTTCGGTCCTGGCACTAGTCTCCGGACTACTCTTCTCCAAGATCCAGCGTCAACGGCTACTAACGGATCTTGGGCTGCTTAGAGCGCTGAGGACTCTAGCGGCGGTCTGTAAGACCATGTACTCTAGATCCAGTCTATATGACTACTAACGGATCTCTAGCTGTAAGCGGCCTAAGGGTCCTAGCGCCACTTAGCCGTAGGCAGCCTCCGGGTCCTGGCGACTACACTTGTAAACGGCTCTGACCATCCAGGTGTACTTATTCATCAGTAATAAAGTTTGATTTTCATTCAACTTCTTTACTGTGCCTTCCAATCAGGCATCTCCTACTGAGTACTACTACTCACAAGTTCCACCACGGTTTGGTACTCCGCACACTTCGTTGCAAGTGGCGGCTACGAGTACTTATTTCATAGATATATCGTGGACAACTTTCATTGATAATCCAAACAAGTTACTAACAACTATGTTTGTTTTACATTAACTACTTTAAGCTACTCCTACAGGTACTCCTACTGAAGGTTGAGCTTTTCCGCCACTTGTTCAGCAATGGGCGCCATCTCCTCCAGGAGGGTCTTGTACTGATCGTCAGTACAGTTCGTCGCAAGTCCACCGGCGACTACGTCCACTGGAGCCTTGGGGAAATATGACTTCATGTATGCCAAGACTTGGTTCGGGATCGACTTCGCCAAGTGCTTGACATACGTCGCCAGACGCCCGGGGGCTTCCTTCAACCGGTCCACCAGTGGAGCAATCTTGGGCCCGCCCGGGTGTGGCACCAGCAGCCTTGCAATGGGTAGTATGGCTTCCTCAAGTTCCTTCAGCTGGCCTCGCAGCTTCTCGCAATCTTCATTGAGCTTCTGCAGAGATTTATAGCAATTGACAAGGTCACGGTCTGAGGCTTCACGAAGCTCCATGTGCTTGATACACTCATGGCGCAACTGAGCGTACTCATACTCAAGTACCTCTCTTTTGTCGGTCTCACGATACACGATGTTCTTCATGTCCGTCTCCGACGCCTTCAGCTGGTCGACCCTTTCCTCAAGCTCTGCAGACAACTCATCACACTGTCAGATTACACCAAGGTACCCTAATAAGTACTCAAAGGCTTTGGCGGGAAGCATACCTTTATTCTTCTGGCGCAGTGACTTGTTTTTCCGAATCAAGTCGTCCCTCTTCGCCTGCATCTCTTGCACTTCGTTATGATATTGGGCGAAGGTGCCGTCGAGCTTGGATTGGAGCAGCGCAGAATGTTTCTTCGACTTATCGAGCTCTTTCTCCAAGGCTTCAGCACGAAGGACTGTGTCGTCGTACCACTTCAGAAGCTCGGACTTCTCACGGGATCTTTCAATAATATCCTGCGTATACAAAACAGTCAAACAGGTACTTCGTATTTCGTCGTACAAGACTACTCGAGGTACTCGCAACGTACCTTGACCCACTGCTGGGTATGCCGCCATGACTCCATGTTCAGAGCAACAATGGCTAGATCGACAAGATTGTCTTCCAGCAACTCAAGACCCTCGCGGCTCGAAGATGCCTCCTCTGCCATAGCCGCCGAACGGATCGGCGCGGCTTCCTCTATGATGGGCGAGCGGACGACTACGTCCGTGCTCGTCCCGTGGAGCGGATCGTCCTGCACTTCCGCACCTGACTCAGGGGCCACCGCAGTCCCCAGCTCGGGGGCAGTTTCTTCCGCCGTCCCGACCATCGGTCCTGTGGGCTCCGACTCCACAGTAGCCATTCCTATGGCCACGGCTTCAGGAATCGAGGTTCCCTCAGCTTGTGCTCCTAGCACAATGAGTATCTCAGCGGCTACGACTACTATGCATGATGATTACTAGTAGTGACAGGACACATACCTTCAACCAAGGTGGCTTCCTTTAACGTCGACTCCACCGCGACTTCAGTCTGTGGTGGCGGCGTGGGTTCGCGCTCCTCCGCCGAGCGGCCCTCTCCGTCGGTTGGAGTGCTGGTCTCATCACCGTCCCACAACAGGTCCATGGATTTCCTGCATCATGAAGTAATCAAGTCAGCAATACAAGTCTGTCGTCTATACAACTACTTGAAAGTTCATAAGCACTTACAGTGTTGACCGCACCACGGTCACGGTCGGAGCACCTAGTATACTGGCAATATCAACTATGCCAGCCTCAGCGGCAGCTCCGGCCTCAACAGACGCCTCCTCTGGTTGCTCCACAGTTGCAGCCGGTGGAGGGTTTCGACCTTCTTCAACTGATGGCTGCGGCTCCGCAGCGCCGGTCTCCTGCCGTGCCGCTGCTGGCACGACTTCTTCGGTTGACGAAGGCGGGCTAATACTCCTATCAGTTGCCGCCCCCGCGGTGTTCAGGACCCCCTCGTCGCCCTGGTCTATGAGGTCCGGGGAGGGGATATCCTGCAACATTACAAGACAACTCATCAGCACACGACTACTTATCAGCTGTCCTCGACTACTCTAGTCGCGGTGTTTACCTCTTGGTTGGTCGTCTCGGAGATCTTCAGCTTCTTGACGGCGCGTTTCCGCACCACATTGCGAGGCCTCCTCGGTGGCACCGGCAGGTTAGGCTCGAGACTAGACGGCCTCTCGATGATGACTAGGACGTCTGGCATCCCAGCTCGGGTGAACCTGGAGCGCAGCTGGAACCTTTGCTGCAGTGTTTCTTCATCTTCATCGTCATCAGAGCCGGACTCGATGACAACGGCGTCACTGCCTTCACCGACTTCGCGGTGTTCCTTCTTCTTGCCCTTCTCCTCCGGTTGCTCCACAAGTCGCGGAGGGGAAGTCGGGACTGAGACATATTTCGCCACGTCATCCTACAACATACAGCACATGTGAGTATGACTACTTCAAGCAAATCAGTACTCGGGGGCTTATGTCACGACTACTGACCTGATTTGGCGGCCGTGCCGCAGAGTACTCTGGCACCGGGCACGGTGTGTACGGGGGCATGTCCTTGAAGATCTTGCCCAACCTCTCGACAATGACGTCATCCTCGAGTTCGAAGCCAGGCAACCGGGACGTATCCTTGTCACCGGTGTACTGGTACCCGAGGGTGTCACGTGCCATCAGTGGCTGCACCCTCCTCTTCATGAAGTTGAAGGCCACGTGTTCGGCCCTCAGTACGGCTTCTCGCAAAGCCTTGATCTTCTTCAGCAACTCGGGTAGCTGAATACCCTGTTGCATGGTGGGCTCTGTGTTCCACCACGTCTTGTGCTTCGGTTGACACCCGCTCGGCTTCGGCAGCTCAAGATGGTGGTTGCTGATGTAGAACCATTTGGCCTTCCAGTCCTGGTTGGAGTCTATCAACTTGTACGGCAGGTACTGGTCGGCGGCGTCTTCACGCATCTGGATACCGGCACCTTCGATTACTCGTGTATCGTTGGTGCTCGGTTTCGGCTTCAACCAGAAAAATTTCCGAAACAGCACCCAGTGGGGTTTGATACCCACAAATGCTTCGCAGAAGTGGACAAAAATAGAAACATGGAAGATTCCATTGGGGTTGAGATTAAGGTACTCGATGCCGTAGTACCTGAGCAGACCCTTGAAGAAATCACTGGCGGGGAGCGCCAATCCGCGCTCTACGAACCAGGCGAACATTGGGATTTCGTCTGGGTTCTTCTCCATCGGATATGGATCGCCGGTGGCGGTGCGCCATAGATCCACCTCCCTCTCACAAAGGAACCCACTGTTGACCAAGGCGAGGAGGTCCTCGGTCTTCAGTTTCGCCTTCTTCCACTCCTTCGCCGGATTGGGGCGAAGGGACGAGGGTGGCGACATCGACGACTGGCCGGCATCTCCGGTTTCTTCATCGTGGCTCCTTTTCTTCGACGCGCCGGTCTTCTTGCCCTTCGCTGGAGACCCCTTCATTCTCCAAGTGACGGGTGTCTTCACTCGCATTCGCTCGGGGGCTACAGCGGCGGGTGAACTGCGGCGGCGCGAGCAAATGGATCTAAGTCTATGCGCGGCAGTGGCGGCAGCAGAGGAGCAGAGGAGGCGGTGATTCAGATCTAATCTGAGGAATGCAACTGCTAGGAGTGAAAAACCCTAAGGGACTCACCGGTTATTTATAACCGGCCCCGGCGGCTCGGTTCTCAGCGGGCAGATACGGCGCCAGACGGGTGACCTAGCGGCAGCAGCGTGACTCTTCAACTTCCAGTACTCGATGCTCTCCATCTAGGGGGCTCGACTACTTCAGATGACCTCAATGGGATACAACCAGATTCAAGACCCACTCAGGACACATTCTACAGTCAAGATGACCCTTTAATTCGAGAGGAAGTACTCGACTCAAGGCTCGGGGGCTCCGTGCCACGTGTCCTTCGGTTTTCTCTCCGGATTTTTCGGGATAAGATTGGCAGAACTTCAGATTGACCCTCAGGTTGAATCTACGATTCGACCTAAGGCTCGGGGGCTACATTCCATATGGAATGCAATTCTCTGAATCGCATTTTCCATATGGTTTCTTCATCAAGACATCACGAGTATTATTGAAGACCTTCGAGAGAAGCACTCGGGGACGCTTGGGGACTACTCGAGAAGACTTCAAGACTACTCAAAGATCAGCTGGAGTACCTTCCAGCCTCGGGATGATTCAAGCACTCTTGAGGACTTTCGGCTTGTGGAACTCGGGGACGCTCAAGGACTACTCGCCAAGGCCCTCAAGACTACTCGAAGACATCCTGCTCGACTACAAAGTACTCGGGGGCTTGTTGTATGGACATCCCTGGGCCCACTACTCTGGTGGGTACCAGGACCGACTACTCAGTGGGCCCCTGGGACTACTCAACTTGGGCAACACGGCACCTGCTGGCGTGGGGCGCAAGGACTACAGAGGGATAGTACTCGGTTAGGAAGCTACACCTGTCCGGATCCGTGTAAAGTACTCCTAGCCATACCCGACTAGTACTCTCCCCTCAAACCGACTTGTAACCCTACCTCCCGGACTATATAAGGCAAGGCAGGGACCCCTATCTCTTCATCCGCATCATCTTGTAAACACATCCAATCAATCCAGAGCTACGCAGCATACATGACGTAGGGTATTACGCACCTCGCGGCCCGAACCTGTCTAAATTGTGTGCCACGTGTCTCTCCTTCGAGTTACCGATCTCAGCGAGGCCACATTCATCTACCTCGGGTACTCCCCTTGGTAGGTTGCCGGTCTAAAACACCGACACACGCCCCGAAGGAAGCATCGCAAAGGGATATGCTACAGAGGAGGTCATAGAGTTTTGTGTCGACTTTATGGATGACATGTGTCTGATTGGACTTCCTGTATCACGCCATGAGGGGAGGCTCAGAGGAAAGGGCACAATAGGGAAAAAATCTCGGATGGACATGGATGCAATGTTATATGATCAAGCACATTACACTGTCCTGCATCAATCATCACACGTGGCTCCATACTTGGAAGAGCACAAGTCCTTTCTTCGTGCTGCAAATGAAGGGAAGTCTGAACCCTGGATTATACGACACCACATTGATAACTTCACGTCCTGGCTGTGGAAAAAAGTGAGGGGTGATAAAACTGTTGATGAGATACTGCTATGGTTGGCTAGGAGACCATCTATCACAGTAGATACATTCCAAGGATACGAGATAAACAGCTACACATTCTACACGAGAGCCCAAGACAAGAAGAGCGTAAACCAAAATAGTGGTGTTCGTATGGATGCAGTAGACAAGGAAGGGAACGTACAAACATACTATGGTTTCATTGAAGAGATATGGGAATTGGACTACAGAGCTTTAAAAGTCCCTCTTCTCAAGTGCCAGTGGGTCAACAATACCGGAGGAGGTTTAACAACAGACAAATTTGGGATGACAGTTGTGGATCTCAACAAGATTGGATACAAAGACGAACCATTCGTCCTAGCCAATGATGTGACACAAGTTTTCTACGTGAAAGACATGTCGAGCAAACCACCGATAAAGAAGGGTACCGAGAAAGCGGTTGCTGACGAGCTGAAGCGTCACATAGTTCTATCAGGAAAAAGAAAAATCGTTGGAGTTGAGGACAAGACTGACATTTCAGATGATTATGACCAATTCGATGATCTTCCACCATTTTCAGTAAAGGTTGACCCAAGCATCCTGTTAGCACAAGAGGACGCTCCATATTTACGCCACGATCACAAGCAAGGGACGTTCATGAAGAGGAAGGTTATTAACGTGCCGTTAGACAATGATGATGATGTATAATAAGTTTTATTAATTTATGATCCTGTAACAAAGTATTGTATATTTTATCGGTGAAAATAATATTTATTTTAGTTTTATATACATCATTTAGTATTAAATAAATAATTTAACATGAAAATATACACAAGCAATACTAGATCGAGGTAAACATGATTATAACACGACATTTACTGCTTATATAAATTTTTGCATGGCAAAAATGTATTTTGGTTCGATTTTTAAATTCAACATAAGATTTTTGACCAAAACAACTTATTACTAAGTTAAGTAAATAAATTTGATAATTTTTAGATCTAACTTCACATTCTATAATGTATAACTAAATTAAGTATAATAGAATTTGTTCAGTAATTTCACCGTGTTCAATATGATTTGTAATTAATTTAACAACAATTTGAAATAGATTTGCAAATTTAAAAAAAACAAAAGGAAAAGCACATTAGTACCGGGCCTAGTGTATTTCGCTTTGGCGCCTAAGTGTACGCACATTAGTACCGGGCCTTCTCTGGCACCGGTACTAATACGCACATTAGTACCGGGTGCAGTCTGGCACCGGTACTAATGTGGTATTAGTACCGGGCGGCGTTGAGCCCCGGTACTAATGTGGGGGGCTGGTATATAAGCCCCCCTTCTTCTTCCCCTCTCTTCTTCTTCTTCCCCTCTTCCTCTCCCGGCCCTTAACCGCCGCCGTCGCTGAGCTGCGCCGCGCACCGTCACTGCCCCGCGCCCTGCCGCCGTCCCAGCCACGCCCGGCCGCCGTCCTCTGCCGCGCCCTGCCGCCGTCCGCCACGCCCCGCGCGATCTCCTCCTCCGCGCCGCGCGCGCGTTGTCCCCGCGCGCCGGTCGCTGCGGCGCCGCCGTCCTCACGCCCCGGCCGCGAGTCCCGACCGCCGCGTCGTCCCCGCTGCGCCGCCGCACCCGGGCCGTCGCCCCTCCTCTGCCGCGCCCGACCGCCGTCCGCGCCCTCGTTGGCCCCCGCGCGCCGTCCTGGCCCCACCCCCACGCCGGCCGCCGCCACTGCACGCCCTCGCCGGCCTCTACACGCTCTCGCCGGCCGCTGCCACACAGCACGCCCTCGCCGGCGCGGTGAGGACCATTTAGGTGCTGACGTCAGCCCGCAGCGGCTGACGTCAGCACCCTTTTTTTAATTTTTTTGTAATTAGTGATTTAGTTTTCATTACTGATTTAGTTTTAATTACTGATTTAGTTTTAATTAGAGATTTAGTTTTAATTAGTGATTTAGTTTTAATTAGAGACTTTAGATTTCATTAGTTATTTTAGATTTCATTAGTGATTTTAATTTTAATTTGGGATTTTAGTTTTAATTAGTGATTTGATGAAATGTGTATTTATTGAGATAAGAAATATGTATTTAGAGATGAAATATTTATCGCTCGACACTTAGCTCGCTCGCTCGACACGCTCTATTATCGTCCGACTCGCTCGCTCGACACGCTCTATTGTCGCCCGACTCGCTCGCTCGACACGCTCTATTGTCGCCCGACTCTCTCGCTCGACACGCTCTATTATCACCCGACTCTCTCGCTCGACACACTCTATTGTCACCCGACTCGCTCGCTCGACACACTCTATTCTCGCCCGACTCGCTCGCTCGACACACTCTATTCTCGCCCTACTCACTCGCTCGGCACGCTCTATTCTCGCCCGACTCGCTCGCTCGACCCCGCCCGACACTTAGCTAGTATCGCAGAAATTCATTTATGTACTCAAAAATTCTTTTATGTACTCAGAAATTTTTTTATATACACAGAAATTTATTTATGTACTCAGAAATTGCTCTATGTATGTACTCAGAAATTCTTTTATATACACAGAAATTTATTTATGTACTCAGAAATTCTTTTATGTACTCAGAAACTCTTTTATGTACACAGAAATTTATTTATGTACTCAGAAATTCATTTATGTACTCAGAAATTCTTTTATATACACAGAAATTCTTTTATGTTCTCAGAAATTCTTTTATGTTCTCAGAAATTCTTTTATATGCACAGAAATTCACTTATGTACTCAGAAATTCTTTTATATACACAGAAATTGTTTTATGTTCTCAACAATTCTTTTATATACACAGAAATTCATTTACAATGGTTCGATCAGAGAGGGAAGAAGAAGATGAGGAAATGATCTTAAATATAATTGGTCAATCTGTGCCCGAGCAGCCTCAAAACGAAGAAGTACTCAACAGGGAGGCTGACAGCTTCCTCAACACGGAAGGTGATGGGCAAGAACATGTAGAAGAGCAACCAATTGCCCAGGAAAGCAACGATGTGCAACAGCAAGAGGTATAATGATGGCCCTCAAGATTTGCATCCTGAGTTTTCTTCAGGAGTTTTCATATATTAATAGTAGTTTTTCCATTCTCCAGGTTCCTTCATCTTCGAGCTCCAAGAAGCGCCAAGAGAAACGCGGGCCGAAGAAGCCCCTAGAGGGTCGCTTCATCATAACAGAAGTCGATGATGTTGGGAAACCTGTGGCTCCGAAACATGTCGTGACCAAATTGGTGAACCACATTGGAGCTCTTGTCAGGGATCACATCCCAATAAGCATTCCGTATTGGAAAGCTTCTGATGCTCCTCCAGCTCCGTTACCTGAAGTATTGGAAGGTGATGATGAGAATGCTGAACAGGAACCAGTTGTGCGGGAAGATGTGGTCGTAGACACGGATAAGGACATGATTTGGAAACAAGTGTTAGCTCACTTTGCATTCCCTGACTTGAATGAAGAGCGGCTGGCAACCGTGCGTTATTGGGCGATGCAGAAGGGTGCAATTGCCTTCCAGTCATACAAGAAGCGTCTGACCAAAGACTACATTAAGAAGGGGATTACACCTGATTTCCAACAGAAGGGATTGGGGAAGTTAAGAGATCACTGGGATGCATTTGTGCGGCACAAGGAATCGGCAGACACCGTCAAGATGATTGAAACCAACACCGTCAATGCACGGAAGAAAAAAGAATTTCATACGCTCGGGCCCGGAGGTTACAAGAAGGCCATTCCCAAATGAGATCGGGAGGAACAAGAACTAGTAGCTAGAGGAATCGTACTCGCAACTCTAGAGTGGGCCGAGCGGGCAAAGCATTATTATTTTGTACATGGTGTCAAGCTCAATCCCGAAGATGGATCTTTGTTGTCGGGCAATCAAATAAGAGAGACAGTTGCAAGGCTTGTTGAGTTCATACGGCAAGTGGCAGAAGGAATTTTAGTTCCTGATCGAGAGAATGACGAGCTTACTATGGCACTAGGTATAAGAGAACACCCTGGACGTTGCAGAGGCAAAGGTGTTATTCCATGGAAATATGCATTTCAGGAGCACCTTGATTCCTACAGAAGTTGTCAAAGAACTAAGGAACAACATGCACGACAGATACGAGAGTTGCAACAACGGGTCTTTATGAATGAGAAAAAAATGGAAGACATCATCGACGAGCGTGTGGCGCTTGCTCTTAGCAAGCAATCAAGTCAGCAAGCACCTTCAGCTTCAGGGCCGCATCATGATGAAGCCAGCCCATCCAACAAGCGTAAAAGTAGCGTCGCTTCCACAGAAGCATCTCCAACCGCCACGGAGGCAGCTGCCCTGTTAGAACAACGTCGCTACCTTGTGGACGACATCACTACGAGGTCCGCATGTGACATTTTTTTCAAGTCAGAAACAAAAGGATTCTGGTGGCGTACGGTGTGGCTGAGGTACCGTAGCTAGGGGAATTATTTTTAAACGTCGATTATTCCAGTCACGGGTGCGCCAATGTCTTTCTGGATCGAGTGGTTGATACCTGGGATGACCTCGACTTGGAGTTCTCGGGAGCTGATGATGCAAATACTCTAGGGGAAGCATTGCACACTTGGATTTTGTGGCCCAAGGATCTCATAGAGATAACGGAAGTGAACACAACCGCAATCCAAGATCAGGTACCACCTTCCCCAGCTAGAAGGGAAAGCAGCAGCAGTCCAGAACATGATGCAACTGACTGGGGCAGTCCGAAACATGCTACTCCTCCTCCTCCTTCTCCTCCAAAGAAGCAAGGTTCGAAACGAGGACATCCTTCGCCTCCTCCAAAGAAGCAGGGTTCCAGACGAGGACATCCTCCTCCTCCTCCAAAGAAGCAGAGGATACCCAAGGAGAAGCCACCTCCAGCGAAATTATCTTATGAGAAGACGCAAGAGGAACTAGATGCGTCAGTGCGGGAGGAGCTGGACAGACAAATATTCAACAAGAAGACGCCTGCACCTGAGAAACCATTTGACATGTACAAATTTCACCGCTTCACGAAAAAATGGAGGAAGAAAAAAGGAAAAGGCCGGAGCGACCTACATTGTCTGACTATGATCGCACGGTGCTCAAATTCCACAAAACCAATAAGGCTTAGAAAGTTGGGAAAACTGTTCCACAACTAGGGACCCAATCAAAGCAATCTGTCCCGGACCTACGGGTGCTCTCAGATGCGGAGCGTGGATTGCTTGAATTCGGTTTGGACGCAAAACTGACACCTGCTCAAATTCTAGGCATTGCTCAAATTGAAAAGCACCCAGGGTCAAGTAGACGTGATTATGTGCCTGGGATGCCGCTTCTCTGGGACCGATTGTTGCAGGACCTTCCAACTAGGATGTATGCTCTGCACAAATGGCACATGCAAACGGCGGGACGAGGGGTTGAATTTATCGAAGTTAGAATTGAAGACCATCATTTTTTCTGAGGTCGCACCACTTTCCCTATTCCCATGAAGGAGTTCTGGTTCCTATTCAATATGGATGCAGTGGACGTCTCCTTCGTCACTTGCTGGGTTCTGTAAGTATTTGTTGTACCATAATCTTAGAATCACCGCTCTAGCCATTTTAGACCGTACCTGAACTTCTTTATTTTGTATCATGCAGCATGGAGATGCAAGCTTGCCGGAGGCTTGGAGTGCACGGCATCGGCTTCGTGGATCCTCAAATGCTAAACGAGACACTTGTCCGTGATTTCCCTGCGCCTACTGTGGAGACCTTATTCACATTTCTGGATCTTCAACGCTTCAAGGACTGCATACTTATTCTATACAACTGCCAGTGAGCAACATTTTTCTCAACTGTTTATCTTTTTCAAAATACATTCAATATTTCAATTAACTGGTTCTTCCCTATAATGTTTTGACAGCTTCCACTGGATTCTCATTATTATTGTACCTGATTTAAGTCTTGCCCACGTCTTTGACTCTATTGGCGGATATAGTGAATGGTACGAACCTCTAGTAGAATTGTTGAATGTTGCATGGGATATGTTCCGTGTAAAGTGGGGGGCCCTTGAAAGAGAAACTTCAATTCTACCATGATTTCCCGGTACGTGTTTTCTTTGCTGATCTTTTTCAATACAAGTTAACAAATATATCTTAACTTTTATTTTCACATGTGCAGTGCCTGAAACAGCCACCCGGTACCAATCTATGCAGATTCTATGTATGTGAGTTCATCCATCACTTTGCAAGTGGTAGCTTGGGCCCCTTCACTGAGAAGGTGTGTACACAAAAATGCAGACAAACATATCACTCGTTCTTATTGTTCATATTCTTTTTTCTAACAATTAATAACTTCTTTTGTAGATTTCTAACATCAAGGAAGGATTACTCGAGACGCAAAGAATCCGGTTAATTCAAGAACAACTCTGCGGATTTATTCTAGACGAGGTGATTAATCCCGCAGGAGAGTTTCATGCCGGTGACTCAATGGTAACAGTGAGCAAAGAAGACACTACAAGCATTGCTAATGAAGCTCAGCAAAGCACCGACAAGAACAAGAACAAAGACGTCGATAAAGAAGGATCTTCTGCTAAGGACAAGGACAAAGACGTCGAGAAAGAAGCAACTTCTGCTAAGGACAATAAGAAGGAGGGCGAGAAAGAAGCAACTTCTTCTAAGGACAAGAAGAAGGACGACAAAGAAGCAACTTCTTCTAAGGACAAGAAGGAGGACGACAAAGAAGCAACTTCTTCTAAGGAAAAGAAGAAAAACGTCGAGAAAGTAGGAGCTTCTTCTAGGGTCACTACGAGAGCACATCAGCGACGAGGAGGGGCTTAAAACGATGACGTTACACTTCTAACATTTGATTCCGTGTATGTATATATATGTATGATGTCACTTTATATATGCACAAACGACTCTATAACGCTGCGTATTTGATTAGTATAAACGAACCAAACAAATACAACTAAATACATTCAAATACGAAAAAAACTAAAAAGAAATGGAAAAGGAAAATAAGAAAAAGTACATTAGTACCGGTTGGTATAGCCAACCGGTACTAATGTGGAGGCCGCCACGTCGCCGGGGGGAGGCCACATTAGTACCGGTTGGCCTCCCCAACCGGTACTAATGTGGCATTAGTACCGGGTAAAGAGAACCGGTACTAATGTGGCCTCCACATTAGTACCGGCTGGCCTGTACCGGTTCCAAAACCGGTACTAATGGGGTTTTGGAATCGGTACAGAAAGTCGTTTTTCCTGTAGTGATAGTACAGCGGGATGCATATTGTACAAGAATTTTTTTATACTAGGTACTAAATTTTTTTTGTTGTAATCATTGTACTAGGTCATCAACTCATTATGAATGAAAGATGATGAAAAACGTTGTTGGGTGATATTGTAATAGAGCATATGGATGAGGACCCAGTTGTTATGATAGTAGTATATATGATCAGTTTCTTTCTCTATCTCTCTGTCTATAAGATTGTTTGAGATTAAAGAAACTCTGTAGGTCCAGGAGGCTCAATACAATTCATCCCACATTTAGCTCAGCCACTAGTAAGAAAATGGTAGGCTTCACATGCTTATATACTTATAAAAAGAGCATTGCATCTCTGTTATATGATGCATTAAGACCAATTTTCGTTTTCTATTCAACTAGCAATGATCATTGTGATCCGTGTAGAAAATATTAGGGTTTGTGTATCTTTGCCTCCCTTAGTTCTCATCCCGCTTGTTGGGCCTCAGATGGAGAGTAGTAGCAGGGCGGTGTTACTACGAGGAGAGGTAAAGGGTGCAAGGGCCATGGTGAATTCGGCAAGTATGTTGTTTGGTGGTGGCTCTAATCAATGATCGGCTATGATCATCAGATGTGTCATGTATTCTCTATCTCTGTCTCTAAGATTATTTGAGATCTAATACATTATGTTGCAGTGGCGTAGCCAGGATTCTAACTCAGGGTATGCCGTATAATTTTTTTCTATAAAATTAGGTATAATCCATTGAAAATCGGTAGAACTTGACTGTAATGTTTCCAAATAAAAAACTAAATTTCTCCGTTCCTCTTTACCATTCACATTCTACAAAGTAAGCAATGCATACAAACTCTACAGCTCGTTAGTGAAATGAATTGAAATAGTAAGACTTCATAGCAAGGAACGCATTTTATATGGAGTATAATGACAATTAAACAGTAGACTCGCATAATTGCAGTCTAATAATTCTATTTTACATACTATGATCACTGGATGCTTAATTGTGCATATCAGATCTTCTTAGCATAGTGGATAGAGAACGACAGTGTAGATCGCATCGGATGGGAGGGGAGACGATGCGTAGGCAACTTGGCCTGTTCATGGCCCGACGGAGGAGTCAGGCCAGGAGCGTTCGCTGCCGGTGAGGAACGGAGGAGCGCTGGCCTCAGCGGCGATCCGAGTGCTAACTAAGGAAATGAATGTTTTTCCTAAATACACTGCATGCACTGGGCAGGAAATCAGGGTATGCCATGGCCCACCTGGCATACCCCTTGCCTACGCCCCTGCTATGTTGGTCAGGAGGATCAATACAAATCATCCGACATTTAGCTCAGTCACCAGTGAGGAAATGGTGCACTTCGCCCAGTTGTATGATCCTTTGATCACATTGCATCTGCACATTTGCAATTTTACGGACAACATTCTCAGGTAAATGCAAACATATATATCAAGGTAAGATATCCACATTATAATTATAATCATTAATCGGAATAACAATTCTTGTGAAATCAGAAAAGTATGTAAACATGATATTCTTCTCATCTCTATCTATCTCTATAGACTTCAAACTGATGAAATTTTGGGCCCGGAACGAGCATCGTTGCCCACAAAAACTCAGCCGTCACATCGTGCGTGAATAGCTCAAGATTATCTAATAGGTTTAGTAATTTTGTAAAAAAATCTTGGACTTGTTCAGAATTAAGTCAGAATCCAACCTACGTCTTAGGTATTTTTTCGAAAACTGCTCTTGAACTTTATAGAAATCAACTCACTGCACACCACGTTTCCTGCAACTCTCTCAACTAGAGATGAAAGTGGTACTGATACTACCCGTCTGTCCGACCAACCGAAAGGGTCAGACACTTAGATGGTAAAATCGTATTCGAATCCGAGTAGTTAATATTTGTAATTATCCATACCATATTAATATCCGGATATTCAAAGTTAGTTTTCTAAGATCAAAATATGATGAATAACACTATTCGACATATCATCTACTGTTCGTATTCGAATCCGGTCCGAGAATTCAGTCCAAGAAAAGAAAGCTATGTGTATTTGTATCCGCGGTATCAGTTCATATACGATCCGTTTTCATCGCTTCTCAACCGTGCCGGCCGGTCGGAATTATTTGCACTTTTCATTTTTCTTTCCGCGCGTGTGGGAATAATAATAATCACAATTCCTTGAGAGACTAATTATATATTTTTTCTCAAATATTCTCCTTAGCTTTTTTCTTGCGAATTATACAGTACAATGGAGACAACCACAACATACACGCACACTGTCACACCCTGAAATTTCTAATTTCAGGATGTGAATAGGAAGAACAACTAAAACAATGATTTCTCTCAATTTTAAAATTTTCCCAACATTTATTTTCTTTACAGGAAATATAGTATAGGAAAAACTTTGTTTGATTTTCCAAATTAAATAAAATGTTTATGTGAGTGTTGCATTCATACCGGTGCATCTTGGTGTTCATGAGTGCAAAATATTTTTAAATGTGTTTAGGTGCTGACCAAACCCTTCCGAGAATTTTCTGGATTTTTCTGGAATTTATTCTCATTTTCTCTAAGCATTTTCTATTTAGTAGAAGACTCTAAAATCTTTTTCATAAGCTCCAAATATTTTATTTGGGTTGTTCGTGTCACAATCTATCTCTGGGAATTTTCCTAAAATTTTTAGAATTTTTAGAGTATTTTTCGTGACTTTTATGAATTATCTAGCTATTTCTAGATTATTCCTTTTCACGAAAAATGTTTTCTGAAAATAAAAAGAAAATCTTTTCCTTTATCTTTTTCCCTTCTTTCCTTTCGGCCCACAGCTGTTTTCGGCCCATCAATCGGAAGGTTCGCCACTACCCCTCGGACTCCCTGCGCCGTATCACTTCTTCACCTCGGCCCAGTTTCCCTCTCGCAGCCCAGGCCGGCCCAGCTCTAGCCCACATCTCGACCCGCTCCAACCCGTGGCCCGTCCAGCCCGCACGAGGCCCGGCGAAGCCCATCCGAGCCCGTGCTGCCGTCCGCCTCGTGCCCGGCCAGGACTCGGCCGGCCATTGTCCGGGACGCCGCCGCCGGCCGTCCTCGACGTCCGTGTCGTGTGCGCCACGACCTCCTCTCTGGCCTGCGCCCTTAAAACCGTGCGTGCGCCCGAGCCCCTGTCCTACACCGCCTCGCGCCCTCGCCCTGTGCTGCGCAGCACCGCGCCGCCAGAGCTCTTGCTCGCCGCCGCCGCCGGATATTGCCGCGATGCCGCCCAGCCGGAGCAAGCCGCCATCACCAAGAGCTCCGCCGGGACGAGCTGAATCCGAGGAGCGTTTCCCCGTTGCCGGATCTGCACCGGAGCGCCACCGCCCGTCTACACCGCGCCGCCGGCCGTGCCCCTCCGTCGCCAGCCGTATGCCATTCGTTCCCCGTCGCGGTGAGCATCTGCCGGAGTTCCCCATCCTCTCCTCTTCGTTTGCCCCTGCTCGCTCGAACCCCTTGCGCCCCAGGTCGCCGGAGACGACGGCCAACAGGACCGCCGGAGCCCTGTCCCCTGTCTGCCCTGCTCCTCTGAACCGAAGGAAGAAGATGAAGTAAGGCTGTTTTGCATTAGGGGCCCTGGAGAAAGTTGCAATTCTTAGATCCAATCTTGTGTCTTACTCCTTTTACAGAAAACCCCATCGGTCTTTTAGATTCCTTAGATTCCATCCACCCTGGCACCTTTGCAAGTAGGCCCTGAGTTTATAGACATAATTATGTATATGCCCCTGGTTTTTCACAGTCAAGCCCCTGGAAGTTTAGAATCTCTACAGTTAGGTTCCTAATCTTGTTTTGCTCATAAAATCTCCGTTTTAGCTCCGTTTTCATCCGTTCAAGTTGCGTTAGGTTCATAATGATATGATGTACACGTTAGTGGTGAGTTTTCTTCATGGTTGTTTTCTGAAAATAAATTTAATATTAATTTTGATTAATGCTTACTAAATGTGCTTTTTCTAAATAAAAACTATATAGTGCCATACACCGTTTTTCATAATCAAATTTAATTTGATTAATGTTTCTCTCACATGATTTTGTAAATAAAATTTAATTAGATCTTTTATCCGGTTTTTCATAAACCAAATATTAATTTACTTAATATTTAATTAACTTTTATAATTAAAAGTTGCTTAGGTTTTTACACCGGCTTTTATAAAAAAAAAGTTAACTTGATTAATGTCAATGCCATAATGTTTTTAATAATAATATGATCTACTCGAATCATAAAGTTGCGTTTAGATGATTCATATAGTTTAGCTTTTCTAAATTAAATGTTTAATTGATATAATTAATCTTTATAAATAAAACTTGACTAGTTCTTTACACCGGTTCTGTAAATAAAGTTTAATTTGATTTAATTCCAACTTAAGGTATTTTCTCCATGAAATATCCTTTACATATTTTTGCTAATTAAAATAAATCTAGCTCATAGCCTTGTTCTCTCATATGTGCAAATCGATCGTTAGACATTTTTTATCAAGCTCTGTCCCAGTGTGCCTCTGTTGTAGAGCTAATCTCCTTTCAAGATCTAGATCTCTTGATCCTAGTTCTTGCTCAGACCTAATGCCCTTCAAAAAGCTAACCAAGCCTTTCCCTTATCTCAGCACGGTCTGTGTGCTTCAGTGATCCTTAGAATCAAGCCTATCCTTTAGTACGTTCTTTTAAAGCTTCTCTTTTGATTGGTTGTTCTTAGTTTGCTTGTATGTTTGTGTCCGATGATTGATGCGAGTAGAATGAACGTGGTTCGAGAGCTTGGAAGAGTATGAAGATGAAGAATTCTGAGCAACATCACTACTCTGGTTAAAGGCAAGTGTGTCCTTGATCTTTTGTCCCAATAACTGTGTTTAATCACATTGCATATGCTTGCATTAATATTGATGGGTCCTATTAAGGTTTATCCTAGTCTTTATTACCCTTATTCCTTGTCAACTTGGGTTTTATTGTTCTGTTGGGTAGCACTGCTTAGTTGCTCTACTTTGGGTTATGGTGGTTCTAATGAACAACAATAATGATGAGCTTGCTTTACTTTTATGCTATATCTCTGGTTAATACAAGATCACAATGCTTAATCGGAACATGGAGCGACCACCCAGGAAAACAGTGCAACCACAAGACATATGGCTCTGTCTTGGCTGAATAATTAGAAACCTTGATGTTGGGGTGGCCTTACCTGATAAGGGCAAGGGGAAGCGTTAGTTGAGGTATAGACTCGCTCTAGTAGGGAGTGTGCTTTGTTAAGACACGGTCCTACTAGGGGACTTTATGCTTTGCGGCGGCTTGGAACCTTCGCGGGTTGCTTCACATTGGGGAAACTTTGTAAACGCCTCGTAGCGTCCCTATGCAATCACACCTTGGTAGTGTGGTATGATGTCTGATCAGCATCGCGTGGTTGGGTTTAAAGTTCCTAGAACTTTTACGCGACTTGTGGTGAAAGTGTACAACCTCTGCAGAGTGTAAAACTAATCGATTAGCCGTGCTCACGGTCACGAGCGGCCTGGACCCTCACATGATAATTGAACTTGAAGATGAACTTAAATCGTGGTTATGGTTATGTTAGCCATATGCTTATGGCGTATCTCTATATGTTAATGTGGGTTGGTATATACTTATACTTTTTTAGTAATCAGGTGCTAATAAAATTTGACCAACTAAAAGTGCTTAATGCAGTCAAACCTGTCAACCTTTCCTTGTTCAGCCTTTGCATTCATACTTTTCCCACACTTGCTGAGTACGACATGTGCTCACCCTTGCTATAAACAATGTTGCTCAGAAAGATGAAGCTGCTATGAAGTTGTTGTGAAGATGTTGCTGGTGCTAGGCGTATGCAACCCCCAGTCGATTGCCTGTGATGTTTGGAGCCTTCGTTTCCAGGATAAAGCGTAAATCTCTGATAATCTTTGTTTTTCTTACGTGATACTGTTTCTGTATTCACTTATATGTCACTATATGTATGAAATTAGATCCTGGCATACATATAGTTATGCATCTGGTTTTCTTTGGAAAAACAGGTGTGACACACACTCAAACACTCAACTCTATGAACACACATGCGCAAATCCTACCTTTAGGACCATCTTCTTTGAAGACTGTGTCGGCAAATGCTTAAGATTGACGAAGTCACAAAGACGCCTCGCTACCGTCAACTAGTTAGAGATTGCTATAAGGACCTCAAATGTTCTTACAGATTGGCCACTTCTATTTTTTCTAACACCCTCATACTTCGTATAGAATTGTCACTTCCTCTTATTTTTGTGTCGATGTATATGTGAGGAATGCATATTGTTACTTTCTCTCATGATAGTAACACTGATGTATGTCTAACATATATGCACTGTTTTGCTGTCACAATTGTCCTCTTTAGCTGCACTAGGTGTCTAGGTTGTTTCTTTCTGGCCCTGGTGCCGAGCGGAGAAATCCGAGACGATATCCTATCGCCGCGGGTACATGCGCATACGAGCAACCACAAGCAAGGTTCACAGCATCACATGGGACCTTGATTCTTGTCTCAATCATATTGGTCTGGTAAGGATCTTAACCACGCATTCAATTTATGGACCATGACGTACAGCGTACAGGTACAATGCCAGTATGCCACGGCCTTTTAGTACAAGTTTACTTTGACGTACAGTACCACAGCAATTATCTTGGTGCTGCTTCTAACAAAAAAAGCCCTGCAAGAAACACTGAAAAAAAACATGAGAAACAGCACCGAGATTAAAAAAAACACAAGGCGATTTATTAGTGTTTAGTTTCTTTGTTTGGAGAGTGACAAAATCAGAAACAATATAAGACAAATAGCCTGAAAATAAATTATTGTATTAAAAAATAAAAAATAAAGCAAAGCACAGGGAGGCTTAAATGTTGCGTGGGGTGGTATATATGGTAAAACGAGACAAAAAATTTGGTGGTAAAACGAGATGAAAATTTTGGATCAGCTGCTAGAGATACTCATTTCAGGTTGACTAAAATGCACAACAATCATGTAACACCCCACCTCCAAAGCATAACAATACGGTACTAAACATTCGCACTGCACTTATAGGTCACCACTAGGCCATTCAAATTGGGCTGAATGTCACAAATCTGGATCTAGTTCGTTGTACCGTACCCATCGCACTACTTTGTCAAAATGAACTCGGAGTCTAAGCCACCTCTTAGGATTTTTTTCATTCAAAAAACCCTACTATTTACCTGAAAATCCCTCGAACTATACCAAAATCAACCAATCCGTACATCGGTCATTGGTTGCCACTACAATAATCCAAGCACTAAAAATAAATCCTCGACTGTCAAATCGCACGTAGACGGGTCATATTGTTCAAGAGGCCAAGTAATTTTTTTTTTTGAAACCCGTCAAACTTTATTGGAATCAATATGTAGCCTAGCCCTTTCTCAAACATTTTTATGAAAACCCCTTCGACCTTTATAGAAATACCATTTAGTCTGACCACCTCCTCAATCAATTTTATAAAATCCCCTCGAGCTGCATAGAAATGCCGATGAATCAAAAGATAAACTTTAGGATCCAAAACATCAACATGGGTTTCTTCTACAATTATTTTATCGATACTACAAGATTACAAAAGCTACCAAAACTCTTGTCAAGTCTTCGTTACCTCTTGCATTCTCCACAGTCAGAACCTAAAGTCCATTTACAAAATTGCTAGACCAGCTGCTCAAGACGGCGCACCAACACTGTGCCCAGTTTCTAGCGACTTGCCTGGAAACTATTTCCTCTGATGTGATGGTCAGTACATATTCAATTCGATACTAAAAACACAATGCAAGTATATCCTGAGCATCTTCAAGAGTTTGTCAAATTTTACTTAGCAAATCTTATTTTTTGTCAATTTCTAAAAAGATATGCCAAGTAAAAAAAGAGTTTATCTCCGACAGTTTGTCATAATTCACTTGTCAAATCCAGATCTAACTTACATCAGGAATCCGAGAGAGAAACAAAATTATGTTATGCCCTTCCACCTCTTAAAAACTTACATCAGAAACCCCGAGATAGAAACAAAATTATTTTTATGTCTTTCCGCCTCTTCTGCTACGGAACGATGTGCCGCGAATACTAGCGCGCATATATGCGCGTGGCGAGGGGGGGAATGCCAAGTTGCTATTGATACCAAATTGTTTTGCTAAACTGTTAGAGACTAATTTTTCATGTTTTGCCAAAATTAGATGGATGCCAAGCTAAAATAACAATCTGTTGAAGTTACTCCAAATTAACAATTAAAATCCTCTCAAACGTTTCGCGCGGCAAGGCCGTGCTGTGGTTTCTAGTATACTTTTATTTTTTTTAGCACAAGTATACTTTTGTATTCAGAGGTCCGATTAGAGGACTCAACTGCAATATAAAAAAAGATAAGTAAAATCACGGCAACAAAAATTATAAAAAATAGACCTACGACAACAAATTACATTCACTACTACACAAAACATTTGTAGAAGCCACCACTTTTTTTTCTAAGAGCGGGCGAATTTGCCGTCCGATCTAAGAAATCCACGTGACACTGTAGCAACGAAATCCGCACCTAGAAATCATTTCCGGGAGCGGGTGATGGGATCATCCGCACCTAAAAACGTTTTTTAGGTGCAGATGACCCCATCACCCGCTCCCAGAAATATACTCATTTTTAGGTGCGGGTGACGCTATCATCCGCTCCTAGAAATGGATTTTTAGGTGCGGGTGACGTCATCACCCGCTCCTAGAAATGGTCTCGTGAAAAAAAATTCATAACTTTTGCATATGATCTCGGATGAAGACAAATTTTATATGAAAATTGTATAGCTCGACGAGACCTAAAATTTTGTAGTTGACAACTTTTCATTTAAGATTGTTTAAAATTTCAAAATATCCATTTAAGTTCTTCACAAAACATATATCTCTTATATAGTTTAATGGAACTATATGAGAGGTGTATAAGATTTGTGAAGAATGTTACTACCACTATACCGAATGAGCAAATGATCAAAATAAAAGTTGTACATATTGAGAAGTTATGAAACTTTGTAGTTGAAAGTCTTTTAATTTGAATTACTTTTGTCAACGAAAAGTACCACTGAATTTTTGAAATTTGAAATTTTGAAATTTTCAAACGACCTCAAATGGAGAAACATTCAAAATAGAAGTTATAGATCTTGAGAAGTTATGAAACTTTGTAGTTTACAACTTTTTTATTAGAAATCATATTGTTAACGAGATTCAAATTTGAATCTCTGAAATTTGAAATTTAAAATTTGTAAATGATCTCGAATGGAAAATCTCTCAACATGAAAATTATAGATCTTCGAAAGTTATGAAACTTTGTAATTGACAACTTTTTCATTTGAATACGTTTGAAGCCTCAAAAAAGCAATTTACACTCGCGCGTGGTATAATATGAGTAGAATGAAAACAGGATATGGACGCATATGAGTGTGTGGTGCAGTGGCAAGGGAGGCTTCGCGCGAACCCAGAGGTCGCGGGTTCGAACCCCACGGAGCGCGTAGTGTCGCGACTTTGCGCGAAAAATGCAGCGACTTGCTGGCTTGGGGCGGCGGGTGGCTGGCCAGTGGGTCCTCCCCTAAAAATAAATTTTTTTTGCTATTTATTTCGATCGTTTTAACGCAGTTTTCAAACTGTGTTTTTACTCGATTTCTATGTGCGAACCACCCCGTCACCCGCACCTAGAAATCGATTTCTAGGTGCGGACTACGGCATGGTCCGCACCTGGAAACGCGTTTCCAGGTGCGGCTCGTTCACCCGCTCTTTGAAATCGCTATTTGTAAAAGTGACAGCTAGGAGCGGTTTTCGAGCCCGCACCTGAAAATGTGTTTTCGCCCGCTCCTACAAACGTTTTCTGTAGTAGTGATTGGCACCCTAATATTGAACTGTGATCAATATCTTCAAAGAATGCAATGTCACTTTCTAACAATACCATCCATGATCTCTGTTCATCAAATATATTGAGGTTTGTTTCGGTACACAATACCACTCAGCGGTAGTACGGTGGTATTATCAGTTTTTTATCATGGGTAAAATGGTAATTTGCTCGATGTATATTATTTGAAAAAAAATTCTCCTCCCTCCATTCACCCTGTCACTCACTCACTCGTGACGCACATTTCATTTCATATATTACAACAATATCACTTTGCATTTCCGATAATACCCGTATACTACCCATACCACCTATGAATACCACCCATACCACACAAAAAAAATCGGTAATACAGAATTAATCTCAACCGTCGGATCCTTACACACAGATCTTTTTCTATTACATACGAGTCCTTTGCAACCGGTGGTATTATGTACCAAAAAAACCTCAATATATTTCGTTGGCTCGCTCATCCACAACACGAAAAATTGCAGGAGATGATGAGGTGATCATGCAGCACAAGTAGGGAGGCAACAGGTGTTCCTAGAGGGCTAGCTAACCATGGGCCATGGCCGTGGTACTAGCCAGAGATTTCATGCTCATGAACAGTTGAATTACATACAAAGAGTAGTGATGGATCAAAGCGTTGGTCCATCAAATTAATTGTCAACTGTATCATGCCTGTCTTAGCTGCGAAATGTAACTTCAACAGTTACAAAAGCCTCCAGTTGGTATTAACTATTAAATTTCAAGTACAAAGAGTAGTGATGGAATTTTTTTCTAATAGCTTTTACATCAATATATTTGCCTCGTGCCCTCGTCACAGGATGAAAAATTTCAGTCGACAGGTGTGCCCTGGATCTGACTTGCCAGAGACAGGTCGTGTCCTGCTCATGAACAGTGGAACAGTTAAAGCACAAAGAATAGCTGATTAATCAAAGCGTTGCTCCGTCAAATTAATCCTGGGGCCTGTCTAACTTTATACCTTGATGCCTGCATGATTGCATCTGGAGACATTTGGTTTTCAGAGATGTCTGCTCAGCTTCAGGTCTATCTACTATCAAGAATATAGTATACAGAGATGAGGGTTCAACATCTAGAACTTCGAAGTTCTGCAGGCTATGGAAATTTTTAGATGGAGTGTTCTTGGTGGTATTATTACCACGTTCGTATATAATATAAACATACTATATACTTGTCAGCAAGGTTATGGGAGATATGATTGGTCAAACCAAAACTCAACTCACTGTTTGTTTGATACGCGTATAAGAAAGCATTGTACTTATTTAGGTGATATTGGTCATTTGAAACTATAACTGGATCGTGCATGCATGACCTTTTAATTTGATGGAGTTATGTCCAGCTAACAAATAAATTAAATTAAGCACGGGGTGTTACTATATACATGTTGGACTTCGAAAAATTCAACCAAATATACTAAAACATTTGATGTTGCTATATATGTGGTTTATTAACATGCATGTATATATTTTAGGGGCAAAAGGGAGTAATAGACATCAATAAGCACTTGATTTGTCTTAATCTGTGCCAAAATTAAACTGACCGAGTCATGTGGCAACAAAACCTCCTACTGACCTATGAACGAACCACTCTGACCAACTACTGTAGCATGCCTTTGATTTGTCTTAGCTGATAAATGCGACTCCAACAGCTATATTGCAGCACAGACCATGGATGGTTTGGGATTATGATTTAACTTGGAAGTTGGAAGAGCTTGATTTCTCCTTTGTATAAACAAGCTAAAAGGAATAAGAGCACCAAATCAGATGAATTCAGGACCTGTGTTTTACAGGACAAATTAAACGAAGTGGCTGGGTATTGTTACTTACAATGACGTAAATTTTGATAAGATTCCTTGTAATAATAATTAGTTTAACTGGTCAGCTTTGGTAGCATAATTATATTTCTATCATGTTCTTTTATCTAATGCACATATAGGTTTTTTTTGTAGGACCGTGCGGTGCTCGTGGATTAGCTGACAGCAGATGGCCACGTCGAACATCGATCAGTTACTCTAGTTTAATCACTAGTCATATGCCAGTGCTGTCATGCATGATAAAAAAAACTCGACCTGCGGGGAGTAAGACCACCCCCACGGTATTGTCTTAAGAAGAGACATTCTCACACAGATCGAGAAAATCTCCGAACCCCTGTCCCACCTATACACAGCGGCACCGCAATACCCGTGAGATTAGACTGGTCTTAGACCTGTGCTTTGGCATAGGACAGACGAGGAATTTTTTTTACAACAGCAGATTACTGTGAGGGCCATAACACTACGGGAAACAGCATTTTTGCCGTGAGCCGGCTCCTCACGGCAAAGGCCGGTCCACTCACGGCGAAGCTTTTGCCGTGAGTTGCCGCCGGCAACGCCCTCACAACACAGTTTTGCCGGCAAACAGGTTATTTGCCGTGAGCCAGACCTCTGACTCACGGCAAACGTGTGCCGTGAGTGGGACTAAGCTCACGGCAAACAAGGGTAACGAGACGTCACGGAAGCCCACTTGACGGCGCTCTTTGCCGTGAGCCTTACGCCGGACTCACGGCAAAGGTAACGGTCTAGGCCAACGGCCGTCACAGTGAGGAACGCCACCGTGTGGCGTTGCCTTTGCCGTGAGCCTGGTCAACACACTCACGGGAAACATCTATTGACACCGTGTGTTATTAGGTTGCCGTGAGCTCCGTGGACCGGCTCACGGCAAACATCCTGTGCACGTGTGCGTTATAGTTGCCGTGAGCCAGCTCGGATGCTCACGGCAGCCCGATATTCGGCTCATAGCAAAGACGTTGCTCACGGCAGCGAGGCTATTTCCGGTAGTGTAAGGCCGCTCAACCACCGCACACGCGTACATCTGTCGAGGAATAAATCTCCCATGAGGGACGCGGGTGCCGATTCCAGGAATCGAACCCACGCCGACCGCTTGCCCACCAGCAAAGCGTGCCAACCGAGCTAGGCTCACCAAATTCCAACAGTATATATCATATGCTTTGTCCTGGTCGTTGGCAAGAGTTTGATTGATCAATACACAGCCGTCTCAGCAAATTATTATCTTGATTTTTTTTGTTACTCTTTGTTGCCCGTGGTTGAGTTTAATTTGATCTTTCTATGTTACATGTTTACTAAAACAATTCATGCATGTGTTTTGCTTGATCTTGGAAGTAATTGTGTTTATTCAGCATGGGGCTTGCTATGGTTAAACAATCTATAGCATTATATGCACTAGAGACTGGGGCGCGCCTCCGGCGCGCCAATGATGCGATTTATTTCAATTTGAAAGATGTGATTTATTTGGAAAAATGCGTTGGTGTTTGGAACTGTATTTAGAATGATATAAAGAATAGAAGTGTTGTATAGAACAGTAGGTAAAAGAAGTAAATGAGACACTGCTGATATAAGACGTATGATTACGTAGTGAATTGTTACATAAGAGTGATGATGGACGAGCGATAATATCACTGACAGCGGTGTTTATTAACCAAATGGACAAACTGATCAGTAAACATCTCTAAGGAAGACTGCGGGGGAGTACTTCCGGTGTACGTAAGTGTAGCAGTGTTTGCGGTAGTAGCCTGATTGTTTTTTGGGGAAATGGCGAGTGGAAGCACGTTCGTGTAGTCAGCAGATAGCTGTGCGAGTTCGGAGATGAAAGTTTGGTGCTGATCTTGTATTTTTTTCAGGCGTCTCATTTGACCTACGCATGTGTCTTCAAATATCCATGCCCAAGACAAGGCTGATTCTTTTTCCTTCTGAGTTTTTAAGAGGTTGGCGTAGTTGTGGTCGATGAGAGTCAGCTTGCCTTCCTTTAGGATGTTGTGAATGGCATCCACGTATGCTGACTCGATTGCTTTGTCTACAGTTTCTGTGAAGTCACTGTAGTAGGTTGTCTCCTTGTGCGGTGATGGTGTTCGGTCAGTTGGTGTAACTGTGATAGAAGCTGTGAACAGATTGGGGTTCATGTTTCTGATGTCTGTTGTAGACACATAAAGGCCTAGTTCTTGAGCAATTTGGTGAAAAAGCAGCTTCTTCGGTATTTGAATGGATGACATGGTTCTGTAGTGTGTACACAAGTTTATCAGCTTGTTGAAATAGCAGCGTTTGAGTGGGTTCTATGACGAAAAAATTGTGAAAGATTCGTACCTGTGGACTTCGTCTCCTGTTGTCTTGTGTTCTTGTGTTTTGAGTGGGTTGTGTCTGACTAGAGACTGCGGCGCGCCTCCGGCGCACCAATTTTATGTTTTTTTATGCTTTAGAATCTAACTAAATATACATGTTTTTAATTAAATGTGAAATTTTTTTGAACTATATCTTTCTGGTGTTTCGACAATAAATATGGTGAAAGTTGTAAATAAAGCCATAGAATTAATACATGAGCAATACTTGTGTCAGTTTAAACAATCATAAGAATTCATCTTAAGTCTTAGCCGAAATTTATTGATCCATACACAACATATTAACAAGAATCCTTCATTCATGACTAACAAGGTTCCTGATAACTACCACCTAAAGCAGTATCTTATAGTAACTGTTCTAATTTCTTTATAAGATGGAGCAACTCTCAGGTATCCAGAAAACGTCCGTACATATGCATACATCAACAGCTCATATATGCATGTGAACGCCCATCTCAAAGATGCTACAGGAGAGATAATAACGAGATCAACTTCTGAACTCAGGACCAATCATAAACTGAGAAGCATGTTAACTTATAAGTTTTCCTATAAGTTGTGCGGACAATTAGTTTCCAGAGTACTGAAGCTCTGCTTCAAGTTGTGGAGTGACCGAGCTTTTGATATCCTCACAAGGCTGCGCCTGTTAACTCTGAGCTCATGGCTCTCCATAATCTGCACAAGGGAAGCAGAGTGGAACTGCGGTAGATTGAATAAATAAAATGAGATGCCCAAGATTCACAGCTTGATGGGTATGTACTGATCACTCAGAACATAACTACACTACTACTTCCGTTTCATAATACTTGTTGTTTTGGCTTTTCTGGATACATAACTTTTGTTACGTTTGTGTATATATAGATACATAATAAAAGGAATGTAGCTAGAAAAGCCAAATCGACAACTATTATGAAATGGAGGAAGTACATTAGTTTGGTCACTGTTAGCAAAATAGCAAGTACATATGCGTGTGTATGCATGGGTGTATGTGGGCTTGGGATGTGAAGCTTGTAGCCCAGCCAGCCTCCGCATGATCATGAGATATTATCCGGCTCATCATGAGATCTTGACCATGACCAAATGGTATCTAAATGTTGTATTAACTATGATCAAGTAACCATGGCCAAATAAAGTGGCAATGCATATAATTAAACCTCAGAAATAACCAATTCAAACAAGTATTATGAAACATGGCACATACCTGAAGGAAAATGCTCCAGTGTTTTCAGCTGTAAACAAGATCATCAGGAAGGCCGCAATGAACTATATTACTAATTCAATCACTCGATTTAGCGTTACCAGTTTATATGTAATGGATGAAATTAAATAATGCAGAGGATGAAAAAGGTAATGGTAGATGAACATGAAATGCGTAGTATTTATACCAAAATTCGTCACAATCCTAGACAGGGAGTTCAAAGTATTAGCCGTAATCACTCAATTCTCATCTCAAGTACTCCAAACCAGCACCACGATTTCACAAGAACCGAATCACAAACGTGAATAATCACCCAAATATATCCAAAATAGAAGAAGTGTTGTTGATAGTCACCTTTCTATTCTCATTTTGTTCAAATTAATTGTTCATACTGTATGCTCATCCAGAAAAGCCATGTGGTAAACCTATCTCCAAAGCTTTACGTACAGCATAACCCTGCAAAGACCTGTTAAAATAATGCATTTAAACAAACTATCTGCAAAAAAAAGGAAATAAACATTGTTTACTTTCTACAAACATAAATCATAATAAATTATCATTTTTAGCAATCTCAAACCTAAGTTGGAAGTATATGTTAGTAGAGCACAATCAAATTAAATAAAATAACTCAAAGCCAATGTCTAAGATATATAAACCCAGCTCGTCATGTAATACATAATACATGTTCTTACCACAGAACCTGCATAACCAATTTTGTTGAGTCTTGCAGGTGGATCAACTATAAAAAAAATACTCATTCTTCGTTATTCCTTTATTTATATATTCTTAACCAGGCTGCATATAATGATATTTTTTCTTAACCAAGCTGCAGATAATGTACCAACCTAATCACAAAATTCCAATAAAACAAACTTCAAGATTTTGAACTAATAAATCTTGATCATTTATAAATGTGGAAGTATGCATATGTTTTAACTAAAATAAGATCAGTGTCATTTGGATATGATGTTTCATGATATGCAAATACCTTAAGTCATAGTAATTATTGATTTCCAGCTGATACTGTCAGGTGTGAGGACTGACCACACAAGTATAGGAGCCTGCAAGAAGATGTCCAAATTATTTGATGGGGAATAAGCACGAACTGGTTATGGGTTCAATCACAGGGAACCGAGTGCATGATCACAGTCTGTTATTAACTGGCTACCTATCTTGGGGTTTCGATCCCGAATACCCATTGTTGAGGATCTCTTCTAGGCTCTGTCAAACATGCAAAACAATCCTCCAGAGCTTGTAGAGGAGCCTGGTGAATTACCTTTAGTTTGCCTTGATCCTCCACATAGGGTTGTCATGTGAAAATGATACCGAAAAGATAGCTCCCTGGAACAATCAAATGTATAAGCAAGATGTCTAAAGCAATTACTCCCAGTAAAGAACAATTTCATTTGAAAACATACAAGCTTTGGATTCAGAGAGGCAATGCATGATGGCTTGTTGTTTGATAGATCCTAGAGTTTCACCTATGTTTACAAATAGGTTCGTTTTTCACCAGAGTTTTGCCTGAATAGTATCTATATGTCATACAAACATTGCAAGTTTCTACCATTTTATCAGTCGATCCTGTTGCAAGAAACTGCAAAAAAAAGCCCCATAAGCAATCTATTCATGTGGATGTGTTTATTTCTTTTTTAGTACACAACTATACCGAAAATAAATACGTACATTAGGGGCTGAGGGGTTGAAGGAGATGGATGAAATAGCCTTTTCGTGTGCATGAAGAGTATATATGGATCGGCCAGAAGAACTTGATGAAGCTGTTCGCTTATCGAAAGCTTGAACCATCCCATTTTCAAGGCTTACCTGGAAGATATAAAAGCTTTTGACTGAGCCCCAGACTAATTCACGCGTTAATAGACCATATATAACAAGAAAACTGCAGATCAAATGCCTCTGCAAAAAAGGACATGTGTTAATTTCATCATATCGAGAAAGCATATTCACCAGACATAACAAGAAAACTGCGGATCAAATGCCTTCGCAAAACCAACACTAGGGTCATTCCTATAGGTTCCAAAAATAGTGAGTAGCCTATATTGTTTAGCATAAGCACTGGAGATGAATCAAAACAATTTTCATAATATCATGGCTCTGAGGCCTTAGTCCTCCTGCTACCTATTTTCTACACTATACATGACTCTAGACGGAACTACATGTGAATGAGACTTCAACTAAGCTGTTTTCTGATAGAAGATTCACTAAATGAATAGCCTAAGGTCTCAGCTAGTCCTTGGTTTCACATGTTTCGGACTTGACAGATAACTTTTAAGGTATGCAGAAAACAAATCACGAGTTTCAATTACTCACCACAAATGAATGTTCATTGTGTGGATCCCAAGCTAAACTTTCCACATCTGCTTCAACAGACCATTTATGGCAACTCTGTCCACCATCTTTCATATCATTCTGAAGATAAAAATGTTGGATCAAATATCAAGAAAGAGTAATTCAATGCTAATAATCAATTACCCATTATTACTATGGCAACTGTTTTATCAAATGATCCACTGAGAAGAACTTCAGGTAACTGTACCAAGCAACTGACTGAACCTGCAAACCAAGGAAGGGAAATCAAGATTATACAACAAGATGATGTTAGCCCAATGCGACAGAAAACAGGTATCAGTAATCATTGCCTTGTCATCATGATGTTCAAGTGTAACTTCACATTTGCCAAGAGCTAAATCCCAAATTTTAATGGTTGTATTCGCACTTGCACTAGCTAGAACATTCCATAACAATAAGACATGCATCAGAGAGGTTAATAAGTGAAAAGAGAGACGCCATCACTTAAGTTGAAATGAAAACTCACCTGACTTCCTTGTTCCATGCAAGACAAACACAGAACTTCTATGAATTCCCTTCTTATATTTTTTCCCCTGCAAGAGAATATTCATGCAGTATGGGTATAAGCACAGCTAACAGAGACTGAAGAAAAAGTATAAATGAGTACCCATTTGCATACATCCATACACACATCATAATATCATGAAAGAAAAGCACTCGAACAATTATGTCCTTGCCAAGAACATTCATCTAATTAGCATTCACTTAGATTAAAAGCACTCGAACAATTATGTCCTTGCCAAGAACATTCATCTAATTAGCATTCACTTAGATTAAATGAGCCTGGATCTCAAACCAGAAATTCATTTACATTCCTTTTAGCATATTTGAGCTTAAAAACCTACTGCTAAATTGTTTGTGAATCTAAGTCAAAATTGGTTGTCAATCTGACCTCAAATTTAGCTGCCAATAAACCAGACATGACGCACAAACATCTCTTCCCCATTCTCAATAATTTATAAGGCAAATAGATAACATGATAAGAGAAATAGAGAAAAAAAAAGCACAGAACTCACTACATTACTCTCTGATGCTACAACAGCTGCTGCCGCACCCACATCAGGTTGCAGCTCTGCCTCTAGCCGCTGTCCCATCAGGTTGCAGCTCTGCCTCCAGCCGCAGTGCCTGTGGTTGATGTGGAGCAAGAATCCCCACCCCTCAAGCAGCCCCAACTCCTCAAGTGGCCGGAGGAGGAGGAGCAGAGGACGGCCCAACCAGCGTGGAGCTCGGAGCCGCCAAGAGCGACACAAAGGATGGGATCGCCAGGCCGACGCTGTAGAGGGTGGCGGCGGTGGCGCGGAAGCCTGGTGCCGCCGGCAGCGTAGACCTAGAGGGAGGTGGTGGTGAACGGCTTCGGCTCTATGGCGGTGACGGTAACCCTGGAAAGCTGCCTGTCCTCGGCGACGACGTCGACCCGGGACATCACCGCGGCGCGGCGGAGGCGCGGTAGACGGTGGACGGCAGGGAACGGGCGGCGGGGAAAAGAGATAAGGATGAGGACCGGAGAGAGGATAAGAACCGGAGGGGGCGGCGGGTGAGCGGTGGGAGGTGGTTTATACAAAGTTCGTCGCGCCGCGCCGCACGCCCGCGGCGTGGAGGAGGAAGAGGATGGGCGGCGGCGCCGGGATCGAATGCTGCGAGAGAGGGGGAGGAGGACGATAAGAACGGTAGGAGGCGGCGGGGCAGTGGAGGGGTTTTCTAGAAAAAGCCAGGCGGGCGGTTTTCTGAAAAACAGCACGAAATCGGAATTTCGTCTTCTTGGTAGAGGAATATTTTGAAACACGGGGGTTTTGGAAAAAATAAACGGTTGCGTTTACTGTAGCGGAGGGACCTTCCTGGACCCATAACAGAATTACGAACAAAGAGAAGGGCTTTTTTGCAAAACTCCACGCGACGGTGGCATTCCCTGGGCTGCCGGATCGGGCCGATCGGATGGCTCCGAAAACGGAGCGACGTGTCTGTCGCGGTTGGGTGCGAAAGTGGCCGCAGAATAGAGGGTGTTGATGGGGAAGCTGTGGCATGGGGAGATGAGGGCGCGAGGGTGAGCTATTCTACGACCTAGAAGGCACCAGGTATATATCAGTTGTGGATGTAGACAGCTGTTGCGAAGGCTAGACACGTACGCAGTAGCGTGGCCTTTGACTCTGCCTGGTGTTGTGCTGTTGGTTTGCCATGTAAGCACCGCGCATGGAGGTGGTTGTTGTTTGCGTGTTAAATTTTTGATGGGCTGTAAATTAGGTGATGAAAACATTTGGGCCATGAAGATATGGCCCGGCCCATGGTAACGCTGGTTTGTTGCTCTGTCGTTGTGGTCGCACGGCCGGCCCTCTTCTTTAGGTGCAGACGAGAATACACAGGCACCACTTCTTCTGGATCCTTCTGTGCGGCGGTTGAGGGCGGCAGAGCGACGGCGCTTGTGGTCACCGAGGCAGTCTCTGCTCTGAGTTCTCTTGCGCAAGCGATGACGAATTAAGGGGCCGCAACAGAGGTACATTTGAGATGCGGTAGTGGCTGGATGAGATTGAATCTTCTGGTTTCCTGTTCTTGTTAAGCAGGACGGTATTAGAGATTTAGAGTTGCGTTCATGGGATTGATTATTTGTTCGTGGGATTAATTATTGGTTCCTGCTTGTTGATTAAAGTGTATTGCTGGTTTCACACCTTTTGTCCCTAAGTTGATTAGATTCATACGGTGACTTGTTTGTTGTATATTGATTGGTGTAGGATGGCGACAGAGGAATTTTGTCCTATGAGTGATATTGGGAGGACGTTTGACTGGTATGATGATTGGTACAGAAAATTCAGTATTAAGCTTGTTGGAGAGGTAAAGTGTCGTTGCTTAAGTGTTGTTATAATTTTATGGGTTGAATACTGCTAATTCATGACAAACTGGAGTCTGATTTTTTGAGGCATGCACTTTTTATTTGTTTCAGAAATCAATCAGGGTTGATGGAGAGTTGATGGTGAGAGAGTTGGTTCGTTTACTAAGTGGGACGCAGCTGTGTTTTAAGTGTGTTAGTACATAGAGTAGTAACTGGCAGATGACCGTTTCTTTTCAGTTTCCTCCGGATGGTAATGTTTTGGGTGCTAGGACAGACGTGTATATCTGCAGTGACTTGTGTGGTGGGATTGAGGAGGCGAAAGTATCCCTGTATGGTAGAGTTGTGGAGTATCTGGTGCAGGTTCATAGAATTGGTGTTGCTGATTATAATAGCAGAGTGAGAGATGAGATCTATGTAGAATGGGAATCGACACGTGAGAAGATTCATGAATTGTTCTGTGTTAACTCTGATATTTTATCTAGTTGGGAGGCTGGATTGGTGGAAGCTGAAAGACTATATCAGGTATATGGCTATAGTCTGATTGATTCTGATCTGAGGGGTACTGAAGATGCCCAGACAAAGGTGCGTAAGTGATTGGTGGATTCACTTAAAGATAGAGTATTGATCTTTAGAGACGACATAGTTGAAAGCAAGATGGAGCTGAAGAGGTTGAATGAGCGTAAAGATATCTTTTTAGGCATGATTAATGTGAATATGCGCGAATCTATTAAGGTATAGTTTGGTTACATAAATTTTCTGATGCATTACTTTGGAGTGAATTCTTGGTAGTGTACTAATTCTTTTCACGTTCTGCAGAAGTGGAAGAGGGTTATTTCCATCTCTAATAAGTTTGTGTTCAACTGTATAATTGATGATTCTCGAAACGAGAGGGCAGAAGTGGAAATAATACAAATAGGAAATCATGTGTTTGAGGCTGAGATGGTGCTATATGTAGTGGAAGGCGACAACAACAATAGTGCTACGCTGTGGAGGACTGCTCTGGGTATCAATGTGAAACGTGATTTTGAGAACGCGGAGGAAGATGTATACGGAGATGGTATTGCATCTGTTGAAGATGCGAAGAACAACGTTTATGTCGGGCATAATTATCGATCCATGGTTATTGCTATGAAGGGTAGAGATGATGAAAACAGATTGAAAAATGAAGCAAGGGAACTTGGTTCCAAGATGATCTCTAAGTGGAAATCTATGGTTGCAGCTATAAGTTATATTTGTTCAGTTTGGAATGAAGCTCATGACCTATTTGCTCAGGCTTGAACTGCGACAGATAAACATAAATTGGGATCGGAAATAGTAAACAATATTTCTGATTTACTTGGAAGGAGTTCGTATTGTTTGGAGCCTAATATGCGTAGGTTTGAGGCTGCATCCACCTGAGTGGAATGTAAGAATGAGCTTGTATGTGGAAGATGGTACCAATGTGTTCAATGTAAATTTGTGTTGAACTTTCTTCCTTTTCACGTGTTGACTTGTTTGGAACTGTAGCTAATATCGGAGTAATTCGTGACGCTAATAATTTTGCATGTTTTAGAGCTGTATAAAGTGGAATTCAGATAAGTCAGTGTAATATGTTAGAATTTATGGGAGTGTTGGTTAGGCTATCTCGTTTGCATTATGGGCCGAGTGGAAGCGATCAATTTTGTGCCGTTACTAATTTGTGTGTGGCATATAATTTGTGGGCTATTAATTGTAATGGGACGTCTTTTTGCGGTGGGCCTTATACGAGTTTAGTGTTGTGTTAATGGATCGTATTTTTTCAATGGGTGTTGTGCGTGTTTAGTGTTGCATTCAAATGCGTCATTTAATTTTGTGAGCCGGCTCTTATGGGGGGCTCCTATCTCCCTTCCGGAAGATAAGAAGACAACCGATCGCACGGCCCAACAAGGCCCATTAGGCGTCGTCTTCTACCTCGAGCTTCCTTCCACCGCCGCCGCCTCCTCCCACCACCTCCCCGGCCGGCGGCTCCTCGCCGCCGCGCCGCCCGCCCGCGACCCACCCCCGCCCGCGACCCCGCCCTTCCTAACCCGGCGCGCCTCGTCGCCCCCGCTGCCGGTCACCGGCCCGACCGCCGTCCGACCCCGGCCGGCCGGTGGCGCTACCGCGCCGCCTCGCCTCCGCCGCCGGCCGAACCACCACCGCCGCCGGTCCTCCGGCTCCCCCCACCTCCCCCTTCTAGGTCCGCCGGACCTGGAGGACCTCCGAACCCGAACCCCGAAACCCTAAGGTCCGCCGCCTCCACCACCACCCCCGCCGGCGGCGACCTCGCCGCCGGCCGCTCCTCCCGTTGTCCGCCCGCTCGCCTTCCTCGCCATTGGAGCCCCCACCCGGCAACCCCGAACCCTAACCTAACCCACCGCCGCCTCCACCACCACCCTGGCCGGCGGCGACCTCGCCTCCGGCCGCTCCCCCCACCTCCCACCCGGTCGCGCAGGGATGCGTGGGCGACGGCCGACGGCGGCAGGCAAGGGCGGCGGCGTGAGGCCGTGAAGGAGGCAGGTGAGGGAAGGTGGGTGAGGGTCTTTGCGATCCAACGACTGTGGCTGTAAGCACGAATCTCAAACACTGGAAGGTGGGATGAAAAAAAACTTCCGGAAGGTATATAGGATTGGCGGCTCTTATGGGCTGCCGATTATAGTGGGCTATTCTTTTATGGTGGGCCTTGCATGATTTTAGTATTGTATGTCGGCGGGCAGAATAAACTAAATGGAGGCGAGGTTACTCGAAGTTGCAGGATAGGGAGCATGTGGTGATACGTGGCTTCGTCCTGGATCATGTAGTTGCAGCGTGTCAAAGTATTGGTACAAGGGAATGCAGATATAAATAGGACCTAGGTGCTCGGTTCACGAACAAGCTAGTCCTAGTCATGCAGTTTTACGAGAGGTATTCGATGGCTGTTTCATCTTGCATGGTTAGTGTTGCTACGATTCTGGTGTTTAGCTATGCACATATGGTATTCGTGAATGTATAGTAATTTTTTTTGCAGGGAAGTGCAAGTACGACAATAGTGATTTCTCCTCGTGTTATTTTACGTGAAGCTATCACCGGATTGAACGGATGTGACCCTGTGTTTATAAATACCTCTACATGCGTGAATGAATTCAAGTATTCCATTTCTTTTGATCTTCCGGTTTCTTCAAGAGAAAATGGATCGATAAGGATAGTTGCTTCCGAGGTTAGTGTTGTTCAGAGTGTTTTCATGAAGTTGTATAGAGAGCATGGCTATTTAATTGAGGATTATAGCTCTATTCGTGGCAATATATGCGGATTGAGGTACCGAGATTTTATTCACAAAGTGGATGAAAGCAAAGCCATGTATGAAGAGATCAATGATATCTATCGGAATGTGATGAAACAGCTCAGCTTGGTGTCCGATATGTTTGCCTGTGTGGCATGTAGCCCGGATCATTTCAAGGTAAATGAAGATTGTGTTGGTGCACTGAAGGACTGCTCCGAAGAGTTCAAGAGAATTCAGAATGTAGGCATAGAGGATATGCATAAGCTCGACACGCATATTCTGCCACTTCCAAGTTGTGATGTAGCAGATGTCTCGTCTTCTACAGCCATAGTTACTGAGCAGGTATTTGTTACATACATACATACATACATACATACATACATACATACATACATACATACATACATACATACATACATACATACATACATACATACACATGTGAGCATATATATGTCTATTTATGTACTGTTTGAATTATTGACGATGCAATACAACTATTTTGTGTAGGACCGCGGAGTTATTAAAATTAAGGATGCTTTGAGGGCAATTCTGGATGAGGTTGCAAAAGCACTTGGGTTTCAGAAACCTATTGTTAAGATAAACAGTAGTGAACGGTCGCATAATTTCATAGGAACTGTGACTATAAAGAAATTATATGGGGATGAGGTCATTATGGAAGGAATTGGGGTAAGTGCTTCACGGAGACGTTGCCAATATAATGCCATTTGCGATGCATTGCTCTTATTAGAAACTAAGTTTCGCGTTGTCATAAAGGATGTCAATCATGGTTATTACTCGACGATGTTTAGTCGTGTAAAGGACATGGAAAATAGTTTGGATGTAATTGCTAGTAATTGCAATCAGGTCGGGAAGAGTCTGGATCGCATAATTTCTTTAGTTGCATGTAATGAGCGTAATAATTATATGCTCATTTACCATTCTGAACTTGGGAGCGCTTGTAGTAAGTGGTTCCAAATGGCGAAAGGAGAGCTGGAAAAAAGTCAGCAAATCATTGGTTCAAAGATTGCTGCAGCCTCACAGAATGCTCGCATTTGTACTATTAAATTCTGATAAGTTATAATTATGTATGCAGCTTAGATGCCGTAGTGTACACCGTAGTATATGTATTCATATTAAAGCTTAGTTAGTATTGTAGCTTGAATATTGTAATCACTACGGGAGACACCGGCTTCCCCGAGTGCCAAATGCACTCGGGGAAGGGCCAAAAACACTCGGGGAAGCCTTCCCCGAGTGCAACACTCAGGGAAGACCTTTCGGGGACGCTTTTCACGGTGAAGCGGTCTTCCCCGAGTGCCAAATCTCATGCACTCGGGAAAGCCTTCCCCGAGTGCCGTGCTAGCTCTCGGGGAAGCTTTAACGTCGTCAGCGCCATCCATTTTTTTTCTTTTTTTTTAAAAAATCTCTTCCCCGAGTGCAACACTCGGGGAAGTGATTTTTAAAAAAACCCCTCTTCCCCGACTGTTGCACTCGGGGAAGAGTTTTGATTTTTTTTAAAAAAATCCTCTTCCCCGAGTGCTTGTCCTAGGCACTCGGGGAAGAATATTGGCTGTCTTTAAAAAAAACCCTCTTCCCCGAGTGCCGTTGCCCAGGCACTCGGGGAAGTCACGTCTTTTTAAAAAAAAATAAAAATTGCTTTTCCCTGTAAAGTGCAAAGCTTCGGAATATTTAAAATAATTAGCAAAGTATATAAATGCAAATATCAATTCATACAAGGCAATCAACCCAACTAGGTCGGCACCTAGCACCAAATTTGAATAGGCAAATCTGATCACATCAGTCACATGCAGTAAGCACCACCGCCTCCTGTGCATCAAGGGAAACAAAGATCATGCCTGCGAAGAGAAGAACGGTCATAATATCACCACCAGGGAGATAAGGTAAAGGTACTCAGCGTCTTGGAAAATGCAATGACTAGCAACTTCAGCTAGCTAAGTTTCTTTCAGCTCTGACATTTCAACCTAATAGGGATATTAAAGAAATCCATTAATTCAATAATAGATCACAATTTTTACATTGTCATTTGAAAACATCTGCATAGTTCTGATAAAAAGGATTCTCTTCACAAACACGACAGCAAGGTCTTTAATAGCTAAGTTTTAAATTGCCTTTTGAAAAACATCAAAGAGATTCTGATAGAAAGAGCTTCCAATGTACAGTGTGTCCTGAATGGTTATACTCAAGCTAGTAACCATTTTTAGCCTAGTCAAGACAAATTTCTAAAGATGGATTTTTTTACAACTATGATGCACAGCACTTGATATGTGATCTCTTCAAACATAATAGCATATAACAACAATGACAAGATCAGGAGTTAGGATAAGGCATAGCAACATTCGCTGGGTTCATCCAAACAAAATCAAGTGTTTACCAGTCTCAAATAAAATTCATAGATACTGAATTAAGATAATGAAAAACTGTCAAATAAATGTATGATTCAAAAAATAACCTCTGGATTGTAAAATATAAATTAGTACTATCAAGCTCAGCAAATGTACCCTCATAGCCATGTAGCATTGGTATTTTCTGTTACTTGGTTCTCCCACATATCATTACTGCCATATTCTGTAAGTGGTAAAACACAAAAATGGGAATAAAAGATGCGCATTCTTCAAATAATGGCCATGGTCTCAGGGGTAAAGCAATTTGATTAGAAAAAAACTGTAATATCAACAGATGAGGCTCAACAAATAACACACACAACTATGAAGGTCATAAATCAGATGTATGCTTTGTAATAAAAGATCAACATATGAAAAATGTGTGTTCATGATATATATATACACAACCAGCATCTGATACAATTGGCATCTGATGTGCACCAATTCAATGTCGAAGAATGTACTGATACAATTGGCATCTGATGCACTGTATCCTTTCCAACAAAAAGGGAAACGGGAATGATTTTTCACCTTGGTAAAAGAAAAGGAAAGGTAAGACGAAGCTGGAAAAGTTGTGATGCCATTAATGAATGATGACTCCTCATAAGTTAAATTATATACTAGCATGATTAATATAAGTGCATCCATTTTTAATGAGCGTCACCATCCACTGTCTATTAATGGAAAGATCATGAGAATGTCAGATAGTCCATTCTCAGTTCAGACCTCCCACAGCTAAAACATGACACCTGGACCTCGAATTTCAGTCATAGGTGATCAATTCCATATTCTACTATGGTTTAATCCACTAAAACATCCTACATCAGTCTTGGTATGCTAGAAATTCTAAATTCACGGCTAGCAAGCTACTAGTACGACTAGTACCCAGCATTCCACAAGCAACCACACGGAAATAAGCACCCAAATTACTGCTACCCTGCATTCCACAAGCAACCACACGGAAATAAGCACCCAAATTCAGCAGCTCGGGTGGTCAAGGTCTAGCTGCGGGAGCTCGAACCAGGCCCGCCCCAGCTCAAACCCACTCGATGGAGCTCGCAGCGCGCGAGATCTAGCCCAGCCAAGCGCAGCCAGCAGCTCTAAGAATTGGCGCCCCTTGACCGAGGGTCCGAGGCCAGGTGGGTGGGGGGATCGGGATCGGGCGGGTACCTCTCCTTCCGCTGCTGGATGTTCTTCATCTGCGCCCCTTGTGACGATGTTGCAACCCCCACGCGCCGGAAGTAGAAGGCCGCGCCGGAAGTAGAAGGCCACGCCGCCGCGCCCGGAGTAGGAGGCCGCTGCCGCTGCGCCGGGAGGGAGTCGAGGACGTGCCGGGAGGGAGTCCAGGCCGCGCCGCGAGGGAGTCGAGGCAGCCGCCGGGGAGTCGAGGCCGTGCCGCGAGGGAGTCAAGGCAACCGCCGTCCTTGGGCCGCCACCGCACCTCGCCGGGAAGGCTGCCGCCGTCCATGCGCCGGGAGGGGCTCGAGGACGCGCCGGGAAGGGCTCGAGGCCGCGCCGGGAAGGGCTCGCCGCCGCCGAGGAGGGAGCTCGCGGCGGCTGAGGGGAGCAAGGGGGCGGCGGTGGATTTGAGGGAGAAGGGTTGGGTGCGGGCGGGCGGCGGCGTCTGAGGCCTGAGGGAGGGTGTGGTGTGTGGGTGGGGGCGTGGGGGGTTATATGTTTAGGGTTGAGTAAATGGGCCGGCGGGAATGTGGGTCAGCTGGCCCAATTAAGACGTTGTCTTCCCCGAGTGCCAGCGGAAGGCACTCGGGGAAGAGTGTATCTTCCACGAGAGCCGCGTTCCACACTCCTCGAGTGCCAGCGAAGGCACTCGGGGGATTAATTTTTTTTTTAGTTTTTTTTCTCTAATTTTTTAGGTCTTCCCACATTATTTGAAACTCCTTGCTCAAATTTGGGTTAATTTTGATTTTTTTTGTTATATTTCGTTAGTTTTTTCGTTTTATTGAATTTTTTTGCACACTTCAAATTTGAACTGCAGGTGCATGAAATAATATAATTTGGTGATTCAAAAAATTATATTCATGATATTTGGTGTATATTGAGGCCTTATCCAGGAACTCACATGAAATGTCAAAGCATCTTGTTGCCGTAATATGACGAACAACTTGCGGGAAAAGTGTTTCTAAATTACAGAAAATCCGAACGAAGTCCGAAAATCACGAAACTTGTCGGGGCGTCATGTTATCACATGTATAAGTTGTGTGCAAGAATTGAGAAGATTTCGAGTAAGTTGGGACGTCGGATGCCGAAAACCCAGACATCTCCATGTGTGTTATCACATTGATCACATGTGGAGATGTCTCGATTTTAGGCATCCGACATCGCAACTTGCTCGAAATCTTCTCAATTGTTGCACACAACCTCTACATGTTATAACATGACTCCACGACAAGTTTCGTGATTTTCGGACTTCGTTCGGATTTTATGTAATTTATAAATACCTTTTCCGCAAGTTGTTCGTCATGTCACGGCAACAAGATGCTCGACATTTCATGTGAGTTCCTGGATATGACCTTAATATACACCAAATATCATGAATATCATTTTTTGAATCACCAAATTATATGGTTTCATGCCCCTGTAGTTCAAATTTGAAGTATGCAAAAAAAATTCAACAAAAGAAAAAAAACTAACAAAATATACCTAAAAAATTTGAAATTACCCCAAATTTGAGCAATGAGTTTTAAATAATGTGGGAAGGCCTCACAAAAAAAATAGGGCAAAAAAACTTAAAAAAAATTTAGTTCCCCGAGTGCCTTTGCTTAGCACTCGGGGAAGAGACATGCTTGCTTCCCCGAGTGCTAGGTGAAGGCACTCGGGGAAGAGGCTAGCTTCCCTGAGTGCTAGGGTAAGGCACTCGGGGAAGATTTTTCCCATACGGCTCCGTTTGCCTCCGCCGTCAAATACAAATTTTTCTTTTTCGAGTGCCTCTCTTCCCCGAGTGTTGCACTCGGGGAAGAGGGCCTTCCCCGAGTGCCTCCCTGCCCCGAGTGCCATGGACTCTACGGCACTCGGGGAAGCCTCTCTTCCCCGAGTGCAATTCTTCCCCGAGTGCAACACTCGGGGAAGATTTTCTTCCCCGAGTGCCCGATTTTTTGCACTCGGGGAAGCAAGGGACACTCGGAGAATTTTGCTTCTCCCGTAGTGAATAATGGAATTATGTGTAAGCTACGCTATGAAATCGAGATATGTTGAGTTCGTGCTTTTGAGTATTTTTTCCATTCTTGGAATGAATTTTATGGCAAAGAATAAATGTTGTTTTTTCCTCGAATTTTATTCATTCCGATGCAGAAGTTGTAAATTTTTTGTGTAGATAAGATATTTATTGCTTAGCCGGAGCGATTGTTCAAGGGACCTTATGATTAGTGAATCATAAGCTTTCATTGTGTTGCCTGGATTTGTTAGGGTGCAGCAAAAATGGAGGGACGCATATGCCGGCCTAGTGTTTGATGGTCCAAATAAATTTATTAATAAGGCCTATCTTGTTATTGGCCCAACTAAGAGGTTGTTCTCCAGCAGGCTTGCACCACTGGATCGATGATCCGTGATCAGGATGGGAATCTGATCCCTGAGCTTGTCGCTGCAGAGTAACGGCCGAGCAGGCACAACCAGTTCTTGCGCGTCTTAGTGGAGAGGTTTTCCGTGTCTATGCCAACTCGGCGAGCAAGCGTCGATTGTTTGGTATATTGGAGGTGTAGGTGTGCGTGTGTAACCCGGTAACATGATGTATTTTGCTGTGTACCCTGTCTCCACGCGAAGGGCTTCGATGTTGGGTCGTCTACTTTTAAGTAGCTTTTGACTTAATTGTTTCTTATATTGCTCATTTATTTTCTACGATGCATAGAACAAATTGCAAATGCTTGTTTATAAAACGTGACCGTGTCACTGATCATGTCCTTGTATTGTTGTTGCATGCTCTAGGTGCAAGGATTTGGACCATGGGCAGCGACCAAGGTCGTGCGTATCAGTCGAAGAGCTTTACTGAATCAAGTGTGCATCAGTTTGAACATCCCTTCACCTATATATACTTCAGGACCAGCGTCCGCTGGCAGGTACCTTGGATCAGTGTTGGTGTTCATCTCCAAGAGTGAAAGATCCGATGGGAGACAGTCTTGCAGATTCACTTCAGTGCCCGAAAAGACTCTAGAAGAAGCACTGGAAGCTGCAGCTGATCTTGCTATTCGACAACTACAGAGTGAGCTCAAGATTGAAGTTGATGATTCACACTATGAGGCGAAGAAAATTCTAGATGACAGAAAGAAACATTTCAAGAGCGACATGTCAAGGCTTGATGCAACAGCTACTGAACTGGCAGATCGTAAGAAATCAATGAAAAATATATGGGAAAGCACACTGGAAGAGATGGGAGGTCTTTCTGGTCGTTGTGAGAGTGGTTCCATTGTACGCCATCAAGAAGATATCAATGCTCCAGTGTATTCTGATGTTCTCAGTGGTGGCATTAGTTCAAATGGCATGACGATTCTTCTCAATCACTGTGCTAATCGTTTCAGTGAAGCACATGGTCGGGTGGAGGCAAACTACAAGAACAACGAGTATGTAAAAATGGATGATTTCCATTTTAACTAATGGTGCGTGATTTTATTAACGAATTTTATTTTAAAATGTTGTGCGGGTTGGCCTAATGACGTGAAAGCAACTAAAAGAAGGGAAGTAGAAGTGAATCTTATCCTAGGTAGTTGTTGTTGCTTTGTTAAATAGGAACTGTACTTTGAAAGTGTATCTGTTCTAAGTAGTATGCTACTCTACAATGAAGTAGCTAGCTTGATGCAGAGGTTGGTGACTTTAGTGCAAGGTGTATGTGTGCTAGGTAGTGTGCTGCTCTATAATGAAGTAGTTGGAACTGTACTCTGGAAGTGTATCTGTTCTAAGTAGTATGCTACTCTACAATGAAGTAGCTAGTTTGATGCAGAGGTCGGTGACTTCAGTGCAAGGTGCATGTGTGCTAAGTAGTGTGCTGGTCTATAATGAAGTAGCTAATTTGATGCAGAGGTCGATGACCTCAGTGCAAAAGTCTGTGTACTCTGATCAATGTATAAGTACATGGTGGAATAGCTAGGTTGATGTGTCTATGTGTAGCGTAATTTATGGTCTGCTTGTACACTTGGGTGGTACTGTGGTTTATGTGGTTTTAAGATTGATAAAAATCAGTGCCATGTTGCTGTAAAATCTCAAAAAAAATTTGTATGCTAATTCATGTATAGTTTGATTGTGCGTTGTGTGGACCTTTCATTATAAACAATTCGAATATAAATAGGGATGTAGTAATTCCAATTTGTAGGTCAATATTTGTCTTGTATATGTCAAGTTGAGGTGCAGGCAATCTGCAGTAACAATCAGAATAAGAGCATTTTGCACTGTCTGCTCTTCTTTGTTGATTTGTGGGATAGTGATTCATAAGAAGAGCAGCAGAAACGAAATCTCTTAGCAGTTTACTCCACTTGGATTGGAGAATATCAGAGACTGCAGTTCACTGAACAGCCGTCTCTCATTCATTTTGAATTTATCACCGTGCGTTTGGTGGAGTAATTAAAAAAAGAATATCTTATACTTAATGCAGAATAGGACATGGGTAAATACAAGCTAGGCGCTCATGTGAACCAGCTATTATGTTTTAATCAATTAATTGGTCGCAATATTTGTTTAGTCTCGTGATTGAATTACATTCATGGGCCGTGCAATGTCAGGAATTTAGGTAAAAAATGTAAGAAGCCCAAATAAACTTTGCTTTAGTTACCAAACCATGCATGACAAGTCGATGGGCTATTAGAAAAGTAATTTGTTAAATAAATATTAATAAAGGAACCCAACAATGGTTAGCAAATGGACCCTGGCCAGTTAATCTGGGTCATATTCAAAATTTTTGTCGTATCAATCATTGAAATCTAAGGCCCAACTGATTCCTTATTTTTAGAGCCCATAATGATACGGAAAATATCAGCCCATCAGTTCTATGGCCTGTTTTCCAACAAAAAAAAGTTTTGTAACCCCCGGCATTTTTAGATTTTCATGCTCCATTACGATGCCTAAGTCCAGTCTCAACATACGGAAGAGAATAAATTTAAGGACCTGACTACGTGGAGACTACTCTCCTTTTAGCGCTACAGCGAGACCCCCTGCCTCCACATAAACCGCGTGTGGTGGGTCCCGTGCAACCTTATCTCTTCTTCCAACCGCATCTCGCTCGCGCCGCCTCGCAGTCAGTCTTCAACCACGGGCCGACGAGCGCATCTCGCGCGATGCTGCGCAAGCCCCCGCCGCGCCCCACCTCCCCACCGGCTCCGGTGGCGGCAGCACCGCCTCCCACGACCGCGGCCAGCGCTAACCGGCAGCGCCCCACGGAACCCGCCCCTCCCTTCCTTCCTCCTCCTCCCCTCGGACCAGATCTCGTCGTTGATGCACCACGGCGACCCCGCCACCGCCGGCCTCCACCACCAACCCCACGGCCGGCGACGACCTCGCCGCCGCGCCGCCGCCCAGCGACCGCCCCTCCCCCTCAACCCCGCCCTTCCTAACCACTACGGTAGCTTCCCCCGTCGCCGACCCCACCCACCGGTTGTCCACCACCGCCCGGCCAGCGGCGCCATTGCCGCCTGGCCTCGCCGCCCACAACCCGCCTCCTCCGCCGGGCTGGCGGCCGCCCATGGACCTCCCTCTAAGGTGTCGGCCATGGAAGCTCCCACCACAGCCTCGAACCCAGGTAACCCAGAAACAATAACTCCACCAACCTCCACCACCACCCACGGCCGGCGGCGGGTCGCCGCCGGCCGCCCCGCCCACCTCCCGCCCGTAGTCTACCTATTTTGTCTGATTCCCGGCGAGCCGGCCATGCAGGTAGGGATGCAGTGTAGTTACCTTTTGCCATTCTATTTTCTATGCCGAGGAAGTAACTAAGAGGGCTCTCGATTCATCCCTAAATCGAGAGGGCTCTCCGTTTAGTTTTTGCGTAAATTTAAATAGAAAGCAAAACAGAATGCACAGGAGGAAGGAAGGCCAAATTCTACACGAAAAAATAGGATAAAAATCGATAACCAATTCACCAGACAAGAATAAATGAGAACATGATGCGTTGATGATACTTTCTTACATAGTGTTGACCTGAAACAACGTGGCAAAAAGAGGAAAAATAGTGTTACCATGCCTTTCAATTGTAAATCGAAATTTGAACGTGGCAACGTGGCAACGTCGAAATTTGAACTCCATTTTTTAAAATAACTCGTACAAATCATCTATTACCATGCCTTTCAATTGTAAATCAGGGACAGAATAGGAGGGATTTCCCATACGTTTCTGAATAGTATATTCTATATCAGCAGCCATGGATCGCCAACATCTTTCGAAAAGAGAAAATTCGTCAGTAACACCACAATACATCACCATAAGAACAAACAATGCCTTAACTGAGATCCACTGGCCCAACAGTCTGCTTCAGCAAAAGCAGCAAACCACTCGCGGTCATCACCTAATAGACCCCGCGCAGAGCAAGCTTCTTTAAATGTATCGTACACGATTCCATCAACTGTACGCACATCCTCGTAACATTGGGCACCTTTAACACTTAAAAGAAGCATTCTGAGGTAGTAATTCTCACCCTGAGAGGGATGTACATTGTACATGCGTCCAATTTTGTAATTTCCACCACCTCTAGGTTTCCAGAATCGCGACGATGCATCCCATGTCCACTTAGTGGGAAAATCACAGTATGTCAGCTCACGAGCAGCAGGATAGGTTCGATTTGCTACAAACCATTCTGTTAATGTTGTTTTCTGAAAAAAGGAGTTGAAACCAAAGATGTTAAATTAGCACCAGCTGGATATTGCACAACATTCATATCAGGTAAATGAACTGACAATCTCTCAACAGCTGGAATCTTATAGTGCAATTCAAACCCAAAAATGCGCCAATATGCTTCCTTGTCACATGTACCGACATTGAATGTAATCCATTATTTCATCTCTTGAATATTCTTTGCCAAACTTATCTACTTACCTCAATCTTTTATTCACCAAAAATGAATTATTTGTTGAAGCCTTTCTTTTCCCTTTTTTCTGAAATGTAACATTGGCCTGATCAGCTCCTTTTGTAACATATTTAAATAAATACTTAGCAATATTTGACTGGTTGCAAAATTCAACGTTTATGTGAGCTTGATATTTTTTCAATAGGAACATATTATAAGGAACCACATAACGATTATCCAACTTAACACCATTTTTTATAACATATCTTCCTGTATCACGGCGTCTTCTGTACATGATAAAACCCCCGCCATCCGTGGTGGTTTCTGTTTGAAATGGCTTAGGAAAATGCTTAGAACATGAACCATTCTGCATGCACGGACAGTTTTTATTATCATCACCACATGGACCATGCATCATAAATTCTTCAACGAGAGCATAACCAAGCGGATCTTCTTGAGGATCAGGTATTTCAGCACAAATATATCTATCAACTACAGGAATAATATCTACGGCTGCTAAATTTTGAAGCCATACCAGTATATGAGCATGCGGAAGTCCACACTTTTGAAACTCAACGCTCTGCAAGACTGCAACCAAATAGTCTTATTAAAAGGGAAATTATTAATTAAAAATTGAAATAAAATAAGCATGAGACATACGGAAATCACAACTCCATACCTGCAGCAATAGGTCCGAAAATCAACCCAGATTTAATATCATCCATCAGTTCAGTCAATTTAATATGATATACCCTGCAACCAATATCGGGTCTATCAGATGATCGCTGTCCACATTCCAGTTCAGCAACCTCTTTTATCTCAGGCCACTTTGGATTACATGTAAACATTGTAAAAAAATGAGGAATACCATGCACTCGACATATAGCAACTGCAGCTTGAAACTGCTGAGTTAAGTACCGCCGACCACCAATAAAAGAAACCGGAAGCACACGCTGCTTCCCTATAGAACTACCATCAATGCAACCTCTACTCACTGCATCTGTGATACCTTGAAAATTTTCACACCTAAAATCATCTTGGTGATCAGCTATCCAAGTCAGCCTGCACCTTCTATGCATGCGAAAATATCAACTGCTGATTGGAAAGATAATCTCCCACAACATAAATACGGGTTAGACTGTTCTCTCCTATAATGACAATTATAGCAAGCATACTCTTGCATTGTAACATGTTTTCGTGCACCAGCCTGTAACAAATCCGTACGCCTATATGGGATCCCAAGACGAAAGCCCTGCTCACCATAAGGAAACAACAACGGATACTGCAATGCCATATAAGCAGGATGGAGAGCAGAAATGTGCTGCAACCCACATGGTATGTTGTCCACTATAATATCCCTCTTGTAGTTTTCAAGCGAAAAATCACCAACAATTAACCCAGCTATCTCACTTGTCGTCGGACTATTGAACTGAACAGGGTCACCTTCCTGTGCACCAACAATTCTTATGCCTATGCGTGTACCACCATGCCGAGCAAGAAGATCCCGTGCCATTCTAAATTGCTTCACCAAAGGATTACAACCATCTAGCATTGCAGTTAAGCCCCTAATAATATCAGGATCCAAAGTACTGACACTAATATCCTTTGACATAACAGCTGAAATTCTATTCTCAACTTCATGCTCCGTCTCATGTATATATAGTTGAGCAAATTTGGGGGTCTCATTTTCAGCAGGAAGCAATGATCCAATACGGTGGTACACTAAACCATTAATTTTGAATACATACGGACTGTTGCCATCGTTAATTCCGTCATCAATATTAGCACCCATAGAAGTAAAAGCAAAAAGAGAATTATACTGCCTGATCTTGTTCAAGAAATTTTTGCATCTAGAATCTCCATCAAAATGTTGCAAAGAAGCTAAAAAATCTGGTACTGGTTCAAAACATGGTAGAAACACTTGACCACCCTTGCAACATAAATTGTAAATTATACCATGCTGTGTTGATTGACTTTTATTACGCTCTCCATACAAAAATAGAGCACCACAGAAAGAACATTCATAATCGGCAGCACCATAATAAGACCGTCCAGAATAAGACGTTGTTTGATTAATGATGCAGAACCACAAAAAGAACACTCAAAGTTAACAACGCGGACATCTCCATAAATAAAAAAATAAACCGATTGAATTACCTTTCAAAAACTCAATATACTCCGAATCAAATCGCTCCCAAGAAACCGAAGGAACATACTGTAGATGACCTATTTTGAAATCAGCGAACACAAATTAGCATAGAAAATAAATAAATTTCCAATGAAATGAGAAAAATAGTAACTCCTTAAAAAAACCTGCACTTCCAAGTTTCTGTAAACGACGTTTATTCATCCTAAGTTTCCTCCGTTTACGAGAATACTCCCGGGACACAACAGGATACATACGTCTCCCTTGATTAAAAAAAAGATTGAAACGAAAACAGCATTGGAAATATATGGAAAAGCACAATACAATAAAAAATAATTAATAACAAGACATGCTGCCCACGTACATCGTATACCGCGACAGTACTCTGTTCCACCACACCGGCTTCATAGATCAGCTGCGCTGTAAATGCCACGGAAAGAAAAAATTATTAGAAAGTGTGTAACTATATGTGAACATAGGTATCAAGTTAGGATAAACACAACAAGAGAGTCTATAAAACTAAAATCCAAATCCATACGGTGAATTGAATCCAGAATCTGTTGACGCCGCTGGCGCCGCTGCTCACGCGAGAGAGGAGGATTGCGACGACGACACGGCAATCTAGGCGGCGCCATAACAACAGAGCAAATCTGTTAACAATAAAAATAAAAGCGCACCCAACCAGGAGGAACCAAAGTACAAAAAGAAAATGAGCAAAGAAGCCTAGAAGCCACATCACCAATGTAACGAGACTAACACATACTCATTGAACTACAATAAAGGAACACGTCGCCCACCAGATGTCAAAAAGGCCGCAACGCAGCTCACCTGGCCACCGTCGAGCTGTGGTTCATCATAGACCTCGATACGCTGCCAGAGCCACCCGCGCCGGGATGCTAGAGCCCCCGCGCCGAGTGACCACCGCCGGTGCCGCTGGCCGAAGCCACGATACGCGCCGCCAAATAGCAAATGGTCATAAGCGTCAAGAGGATACACAACACCCACACCATGCATGGCGATATCAAGCCCAATGATCTCATCATCCTGGAGAGTTTTGCTGGGTATATGGTGGTCCTGTTGCCATCTGATGGGGATAACTCTGATTTGAAAGAATTCTCTTGGGGCCTGAACTGTCTCCAGGTGTTAGTGGAGAGATGCTCTGATAACGTGGGAGGGGCTCGAGCTCGAGCGTTAGCTAATGCAGCCCAGACGCTTAATCTTGTGTCTAAGAGAGATGTGGAAGTTAATCGTTTGCAGCAAATGATGAGGATTGAGGACATGGGACTTGAAGAATTGCTAAGACGGCGCTGGACCGATGATAAGCCTGCTGCACTTTTTGCTCATCACAACCACGCCGCCTCACGACCAGGCCGCATCAAGAACAGGCGCATCACCATCAGCATCACACAGTACTGTAGCTCATCCGACAAGACGCAAACACAGCACGCATCGCTGCTGCGTGCGTTTAGGAAACGACCGCCGCCAACCCCCTCCTCGCTGGCTTCCACGCCAAGGCGCAGGGCCCAATCCACACGACCTCAACACTAATCCATCGAAACATCACTGGAGCACACTCCACTAATAAATTTGATAAGCAAAGGGAAAAAGCATGAACCAAATAACCAAATATAGAAAAAAAGATAACGCATATCCATAACTTAAACACGATTACAAAGTGGGTTGATAGGCCATTGGAATACTGATACTGCAACTATGTAGGGAGCAAACAAACAAACAAAAACCAGTCATGTATAGCTACTAAACCACCATGCATCCTTCAACGTCGCCGACCTATCCTACTGCCAGACATTTCCCTGATGCTGAATGGAGAACCACAAGACACCAAAAGCACACGACCTCACCCTGCCAATGAGCACGTAGAACAGTAAGCACACAAATCAGACCATGAAGAAACAACCCAACTAAACATACAAAACAAGTAACCTTTATTCCGGAACATATAAAGCCAATCATATACTAATTCAACATCATTCGGCTCCCTTCCCAGACAAACACTTCTTAGCATCCATTGAATTATCAGAGGAAGGAACCTGATTCAACTTCTGCCTACAAAACCAAATCAAAAGAACTTGAATCATAATAAAAAATAAATAAATGCAACAATCGAGCAAAAGCAAAAGGCAACCTCTTTGTTGTTCTTTTGGTTTCTTTCACAGTGGCAGTCTTAGCATGACCATGGGTTTCCCCAACCCCATCAATAACATGATCATCACTGTTTCCTGGACACTCGTCCTGTTTTAAAAAAATCACTAAGCATGAGTAAACAAACCAGCAATTAATGAATATAAACATTAGGAAACATCATTACCTTAGGATTTGCCTCCACGACTTGTACACCATCACTTGCAGAGCTACCCAAATTCTCACCAACAGCAGTGCTATAAGCACACACAAACATGCATGGATAATATCAGAGAAAACAGCTAGCCAAAAAATAAATCATCTGTATAACAACAAAGTACATAGTAATGTACATAATTTGACTCAGCTAAAAACACGTAACTGATTGACCGATAAAGACGACAGACTTGATGCTCCACCACCTTCAATATGCTTATCCCTAGAACTACTCCCTTGCTTAGTAACCAAAGGCTACATAGAAACATAAACAAAGACAGATGGGTCACATATTTCTAAAACAAATTATCAAACTATCAACGTAAATGCAACTGAATAATACTATTACCTTCCGTCGTGAAGAAACACGCATATTTTCTCCAGACGAGACAGTAGAAACAACAAATCCCTTGGTAGAATTAGTATTGCCAGAAGAAGATACGCCAGCACTTTCATCATCATCATAATCCCGAATATCTGGCATACAAGCTTGCCTCCCAAGAAAAGCCTCTATCCCATTAACTTGGAAAGACTCAATTTTCTGCATCAAACTCTTCTGACTAACAGACACAACAAAAGTAAACTTTTGAGAACAACTACAACAATCTCCCTTGGAATTCCATCATTCTTCATAAGAGATAAAACAGACTTGCCAACCACTTGTTGAGGAACTCTCCCAAATAACACAAACTCAGCAGCAGCTGTACCATCAGAACAGATCAAACAAAGACGGTACCTGAAAAGAAAAGGTAAAAAAATAATGTAAACAATAAAAAGCAAACCACAGCAAACACTTAGTGAGGAAACATACTTAGGAATAGCAGTAGTAGAAGCACATCCTCCGCTGCATCTATATTCAGATCTGTAAGGAGCAGCAGCTCTATGGCACCTAGCACAAGATGAAAACCACCATGGCTGAACAGTATTGATCCTAACAGCTGTGACTGTGCATAGAAAATTTGTAGCCTAGAAAAACACAAACACAAACTTTTATTTAAATCTAGCATAGGCACTACAAATAGCATACAAGCACTTATTTCAATCTGGCATAATCAATAGCAACAAAATACCTCAACCTCCCATGGATCCAATGCACGCAACTCAGAAATAGTCTTCTGCAACAATTGAGTAGACCTTTCTGCTCGAGAACTACTACCCTGATCGTCGACAATCCACTCGATTTTAGTAAAGTCGTCACCAAGCCTGACATAAAAGAATACAAGTAAAGACAACATTATCTATGGAAAACAAAGAGAATCTTCAAACACTCCAAAGGAACAACAGGATCGAAGTACCTTTCAAAGAAGTCATCTATCTCATGTATGTCCTCATTAAGGTACCATTTACAAGCTGACCCGCCGGACAAACTCTCTTCACCTTCGACAATTAAAAACCAAACCTCAACCAAAACATAAATGAACCAACAGGAACATAAAAACTCAATTTAGCATACACACTAACCTCTATATGACTTGACCAAAGTACCAATAAATATAGCAACAACAGGGTGCTCCTGACCAAGCAAATGAACACCTTCGCCATCGAAATCATTAGCACGACTCCCCCACAGAACAACCTTCACCTCAAAACCACTGCAAATAAAACATAAAAAAATCAGCAATCCTAAAACTACCAAAATACCACTGTAATACACTTCAAGTGGGGAATAACTGACCTTAAATCTTTCAAACATATAACTCTTCTTGCAGTATCAGTAGCATTAGTACCCACTCGCACATATGTAACATCAGACACACCAACTATCATTCCTATTACATCTACAAAAACACAAATCCAGTACAAGTAAATCCAGAGGCAAATCAAAAGAAAAGAAACCCATGAACCTAAATAAGAAAAGACAATAACAAAATAACAGCACAAACTTGTAAAACAAGACGGACTCCCTACTCGCGAAGAAAGATCACAAAATCTAGTCAGATGGAACACAAACCGAGGAAATGATTCAGTGCCATATTCAACACATTCCATCTTTGTCCATGGAGTCAACTTCATCATATACTTGGCAGTAAAAGGTTTGTACGAGGCTTTCATGTTGACCACAAGAAATTTGCTAAATGAGTACACACCACCTTCCTGAACAACACCTCTAACCTTCTCAACATCACGTCCAGCAGCTTCAGCATACATCACATCTCCCTGGCCACACACAAACAAATAAATATGGCGACACCTCACAACCCACACAACAAATCAAGAACATGGTACAGTATGCTCAAGCAACAGAGAAGCCAATCACACGTACCTCATCATCCACAAGCACCAAATCAAGATGCAAAGCAGGCTGCCCATCTTGAGCACCACAGTAGTCCCACATCCGAGCAACACGAGCACGCACACACCAATTCTTGCTAGCCGGCGAAATATTGGAGAACCTAGTATACATAGTGTCAAAGAACCTAAATGAAGGCAAATTGCAACACTAACAAAAGAAACATCCCCGCATGTACAGAAAAGGACCTCTATATACACCAAAGGAGACGACCCATTGACACGGCAGCAAGCGATAGCCACGTAGACACATTGCGGCCACGTAGAAAAAAACTGAACGACACGTCAACAGACACGTACACACACAAATGACACGTACAAAAAGGCAAATCAAAATACATCCACAGGCAACCGACTAAAACGTTTAATCGAAACAACTGACAAACCAAAAGGAATCCATCACAACAGATCGAAGGAAAAAGAACATAGAGTCTAATAATATACACCTTAGGCTGTCATTTTTGGAAGACGCCGTAGTCTACAAAGAACAACGGAAATTAAATGCAAGGAAGCACAATCAGGCAATGAAACCATGGACGATGACCTGCAACACCGGCGCCACCACTCGTCGTACACCGACGCCCCTACGAAGCGAAACCCACAAGAAGACCGCACCCAATGACCTGCAACGCCGGCGCCGGCGCTCGGCCTGCAACCCCACCCCTAGAAAGACCGACGCCGGCGCTCGGCCTGCAGCCCCACCCCTAGAAAGATCGGCAATAGAAAAAAAAACAGCACAACGAGATCAAAAACTTTGCAACCAATTAGAAATAAATCCTTGGAATAAAGAGCGAATAATCAACCCTACTTACATAAATCCGGCGGCGTTGTGCGGATTGATAGCGCCGACCATCCGCACGCCGCCTGCGACTCTGACTGAGAATCGTCGCCGACGCTTGTATCCACGCAGTACCGCACACGATCCGGACAGGCCACCTCCCGATCGGCGCGGCGTTGCACAAATTGACCGCGCCGCCCCTCCGCACGCCGCCTACGACCCTACCTAGGAACCGCCACCGGCGCTTGCAGGCACAGGAAGCCGCGCACGATCCAAGCAGACCGGCTCCAGCTATGCTTGGAAACCGCCACCGGCGCTTGCAGGCACACCAAACTGCACACGATCCGAACAGACCGGCTCCCGATGGGCGCGTGGGAACAGATCCGGTGAACGAAGACGGCGGTGACGAGTGAAAACCACAGGCTAGAATTTGGGGTTCACGACGAATAAAACGATGAGGAAGAAAATCGAGAAGAAAACGCAAAGAGGCGATCCGCGCAAGGCGCGAGCAGGAGGAAAGAACAAGGGAATGGACGGCGGTACGGCACAGCACAACGGCCGGCGGAGGAGAAGCGAGCGGCGAGGAAAGAAAACGGAAGAGATTGAGATAAGAACGCACGGGGGGCAGCGGCGGCGCGGGAGGTTTTTTTTGCAAACCGACAGCGGGCGGGTTCCCGTAAAATGACCACGATTTCAGAATTTCCTCTTCTTGGCGGAAGAATATTCTGAAGCACAGGGAGCCTCACGAAAAAATAATGGACGTGGTTCCTGTAGAAGAAGGACCTCCCTTGACCCGAAACGAATTAACGTGAAGACGGAGGGGTTTTCGCAAATTCGAAGGCACCTCTAGCAGGTCCTGGGCCGCCGGATCGGGGGTGATGTGCCCCGCGCCGTTGGCCGCGAAAACGGTCGCGGTATAAGAGCAACTCCAAGAGTTCCCCAAAAAATTCTTCCAAAAACGAGATATTAGGGGTATGCTAAAAAAAATTTCTCCCCAAAACAAATTAATCCACAGCAGAACCCTAAAAACTACCCTAATAATTTTAAAAGGCCGGTCATTATAACTGGGCCTGGGCCTGTCCACTTCCGGCCCATGACACCAGCATCCTTCCTTCTCTCGGAGAACTCCAGGACGTCAGGATGCTTCCACTTCCCATGGTCGCCGTGACAGACAGCCCCAGCTGGGATTCAGGTCTAGCACAACCTCGGCCGCCGACGCCGTCTTCCTGCATGGTTCTGTCTTTCAGCTCAATCCCGTCTTCCAAGAGACCCAGCCGGTTGTTGTTGCCGCCGTCCGCATCGGTGGCGCGCCGGCGGCGAATGTGGACGCTGAACGCCTGGCTGATGGCGAACTCGAGCCAGACGCGCACCTTGGGAACTCCTTCCGCATCGGTGGCGCTGGTGCGCGCGCTCGGGAAAAGAGGTCGGGGCCGGATTGGGGAAGAGCTCGTGTTGCGAATATATGCGGGTCGGGGGGTCTTTTTTCCGCGTCGCCAATCTTTTGGGAGAGTTTTAGGGTGACTGTTGGAGTTCTTTTTTTCTCCTTTCCCCCCTAAATGAGATATTGAGAGTAAGATTAGCATTCTCTTGGAGATGCTCTAAGGGTCTCGATATGCTTTTGTTCTTTATAGTTGCGCAAGTCGATTGATGGATTGGTGTGACAGACAGTGCTGAAACCCTGATAATCTAGTACTATGACACCTGTGAACTTCAAATGAATTTATAAAGTTATCGATCAACATCAACTGAATGTACTTCAAATTCCTAAGGAAATGAAATTGGTCTTTGTGCTATATCTGATAACAACGCTGGTGGCATGCGGTGCCATTTTCTTTGCTATTTGTCAACTTTGTCTCTTACATTTGAAGTGAAGTTAGACCTAAAAAATTTAAATACTTACTCTTGATCGCAACTGAAATTAGTCATGCGAAGCTTTCTATTCAACCCTGCGCGTAAGAAAAAAATACCAAAAAAAATACAGGAGATGAGGTGATCATGCAGCACAAATAGGGAGGCGACAGGTGTTCCTAGATGAGCTAGCTAGACCATGGGTCATGGCCGTGGTACTATAGTACTGACTAGCCAGAGACTGAGATGCTCATGAACAGTTGAAGTACAAAGAGTAGTGATGGATCAAAGCGTCGTTGATGGTATTAACTATATTAAATTTATTTGGACCCGCACTAATGGATGGAAAATTATTTTTCTAATAGCATGTTCATCAATATATTTGGTTGCCATTCCAGGGCCCAGATTTCTCACCACCACATGAGACGGCGGGCCGTTTTCGTCGGCACTCACTCCCTCTCCCCTCCCGCCGCCGTCCGCTCGGGATTTTACCGCGAATTCACCAACAGAAAGGGCCGACGGACAAGCCACGAGCGCCTCGGCGGGCCTGGCGGCGGCTCGTGCAGGTTAGATGCCAACCTCGGTGGTTGTAGAATTTTTTTATATATTTTTTCGTTGATTTCCGAAAAATAAATAACGCGAACAAAAATTATCAGAAATATACATCTGCCGCCGTGTGGCACGGCGGCAGGGGTACCGCCAACGGTTGGGGGGACTGGCTGTGGGGCTATGTTCCTACCGCCGTATCACACGGCGGCAGGAATCATACCGCCGTGCCACACAGCGGCAGGAGCCTGCCGCCGTGGGGTACGGCGGCAGCCTCACCCCTATATAAGGGGTCGACGGCTGCCGCCACCCCCTCCTCCCTCCTTCCCTCTCTCCTCCTAAATCTTCGGTTTTCAACCCTTCGGAGCACTTTTGACTCAGGTATGTTTCTAACTTTAGTGTAGTTTAGTTAGTTAGTGTAGTTTAGTTAGTTAGGTAGTTAGTGTAGTTAGTTAATTTAGTTAGAGTAGTTAGTTAGTGTAGTTTAGTTAGTTTAGTTAACTTAGTTTAGAAATTTTAGAAATAGTTATAATTCAAATAAAATTCGTAGAAAATAGTTATAATTCATAAAATTTGTTTAAATTGATATAAAATTCGTAGAAGATGGTTATAACTATCAAAATTCGTTTAATTTCATATAAATTTTGTAGAAAATAGTTTTAATTTGAATAATAAGATTAAATTGACATAAATTCCTAGAAAATAATTATAATGCAAATAATTTGATTAACTTGATATAAAATTTTTAGAAAATAGTTATAATTCAAATAATTCATTTAAATTGATATAAAATTCCTAGAAAATGGTTATAATTCATAAAATTTATTTAAATTGATATAAAATTCGTAGAAAATGGTTATAATTATCAAAATTCGTTTAAATTCATATAAATTTCATAGAAAATAGTTTTAATTCGAGTAATTAGATTAAAATGACATAAAATTCCTAGAAAATAATTATGATTCAAATAATTTAATTAACTTGATATAAAATTTCTAGAAAATAGTTATAACTCAAATAATTCGTTTAAATTGATACAGAATTCATAAAAAATGATTATAATTCAAATAATTACATTAAATTGACATAAAATTCTTAGAAAATAGTTGTAATTCACATAACTCGTTTAACATGATATAAAATTTGTAGAAAATAGTTATAATTCAAATAATTCGTTTAAATTGATATAAAATTCCTAGAAAATGTTTATAATTCAAATAATTGGATTAAATTGATATAAAATTCTTAGAAAATAGTTTTAATTCACATAATTCGTTTAAATTGATATAAAATTCATAGAAAATAGTTATAATTCAAAAAATTGTTTAAATTAATTTAATTCAACTAATTGATTAAAATTTGTTTTTTTGCAGCTATGGCTCAGGCACCGTCAAAGTACGTACGTCCGGAGTTGTTCGAGGAGGCGGTGGACCGGCACCATCGCTCGTACGTCTCGGTCGTTCTTGGACAGACGCCCGGCAGTTTACGTTGCCGGACCACCCGCACGTTGATGCCGATACACCAGCGCTGTATTCCGAAGTACGTAATTCATTTGTTATATTTATTTCTGTTTCTTTACAATAGTAATTGCGTTAAGTAAATTGTTTTTGTTTTTTTTACAAGCTACGCGCTGCAGGACTTCTGCCTTTCGCGCGGTTGGTCGAGGGGGACAAGCTACGAGCTCAGGTTCCCCAGGCAGAGCGGTTGACGCGGTTCAGCTACGACGCCCCTCTGATCGCCGCGTTTACGGACCGGTGGCGACCAGAGACGCACACCTTCCACTTTCCCGTCGGCGAGATGATGCTCAATTAGGAGGACGCCACATTTTTGGGAGGACTCCCGTGTGCTAGCGAGGCGATGGGGCCTATCGACATCCCCGCGACGTGGCAGGCCGACTTCCTTGCTCGGTTCGCGAACGTTCCTCGGAACGATCGCGCGCCTCAGCCGTACGTGTCTTTCGCCAACTCCCATGGTACCACCTGGACTTGGATCCAGCAGTTCAGCGTACGTGCTTCTAACTCTTATTTTCAACGTTTGTATGCATTTTAAACGAATATGACGATGGACCTTTGTGTGCAGGCTGACTACATGGCGAACGAGGCTGAGGACCAGACGTCGGACAGGTTTTTGGAGGTGTACCTTCTCTGGCTGTTCGGGTGGGTGATGTTCTGCGAGTCAGCAGGAGACTCGGTGTCGAGGTACCTGCTCCCCTGGGCTCAGAGGATCACCGACTCCCCCCTCGATGAGATGCCCCAGATCAGCTGGGGCAGCGCTATTCTAGCCGCTACCTACAGGGGGTTGTGTTCGGGCGTGGCGAAGCCGGCGAGTAGGGTGGGGATCCTCCTGGGTTGTCCTCTGCTGCTGCAGATGTGGATCCACGAGCGGTTCGACATCGGTCAGCCTAAGGCCGACCTCTCGGAGTACGAGCCGCTGCTAGCTGACACCGACCAAGCGGACCTCCCCACCATGGGTTCTCTGTGGTGCCTCCGGAAGTAATGACATCTCTTATCGTTTTCTTCTCTTAATGAGTTCCTTAGTTTGATTTAATTAACTTTTCATGTTCTGTGCAGCACGTTTGGGCTGGGGAGCAGGCAAAAAGGCGTACAAGGACTTCGTGGGTCAGATCGACCGGATGGTCGATGCCCAGGTCCGGTGGACGCCGTACACTCCTGCCATGGTCGCTGGCCGCGCACCACAGGGCCTCTCGTCGCTGTGCTTGCGAGACCAGGCATACTGGATGATGTGGCGACGATTGGTGTTCGACGTCTACGTCGAGGAGTACGCGGTCCACCGGGTGATGAAGCAGTTCGGCCTCTACCAGGAGTCGCCTGTACCTGTTGCGCCATGTCTACCGCCCACAGCGCATAGGTGAGCTACCATGAGTCAGTTATAATTTTTTTCCATTACAAGTAGTCAGTTGCAAATAATTTTTTGTTTCATCTATGCTAGGTGGACGTGTAAGGGCGTGTCTGCGGCGACGTCATTCGTCGACAGGTTGCAGCCGTACGTGGACGAGTGGGCATCCGCGGTGCATGAGGATAACGTCGTCACCGAGCACCGCCTTCACGACGGCGCGGCCTAGGTAGCGTACCTTAAGTGGTACCTCCCGAGGACGCGGACGCGGGTGACGTACGTCCCAGCTGCCCCGCCACCGGTCCCGGACCACGACAGGCTACTGCCGAACGCCACGTACCCGGTGCGACGAGACCAGACCGCCGACACAGTGGTAAGCTACGATACTGCAATCATATTTAATTCATATTACTATTCATTATAACGTGCTACTAATTTCGTGAGCAGCACGACGCGCTTGTTGAGATCGTGCGGATCGCAGCGGCCGCGAGGGAGGCATGTTTTACCTGGGGACCTCAGCAGCACCGCCACACGTACGACATGATCCTCGATGTTGCCACGAGGTACACCGCCGTCGTGAACTACGCCGGGGCCGCAGACATTCCTCTTCTTCCGTGCCACCCAGCGTCGTCCTCGAGCTCCGCCTCGATAGCTCGTTCGTACCAGGCGCCTTCCACCTTTGCATGTGCTGCTTTATCGGCTCCGATGGTACAGCAGCAGGCACAGCCGCAGGGCCCGCACACCTACGTGCAGCGGCCGTTTGTTTTCCCCGGCTCAGGTACTTTCACTGTACCTTCTTTTCAACTAATGCACGGAGTTGTTGTGTATTTTTGTTATACTATATTTTAATCGGACAGCGCGACCGCCGGTCTTTCCGACGGGACTAGGAAGTTTCACCGGGGCTCGACAGCTGGAGATGACGGCACCTAGACCGCCGGTCTTTTCGACGGGACTAGGAGGTTTCACCGGGGCTCCACAGCTAGAGACGACGGCACCTAGACCGCCGGTCTTTTCGACGGCAGATATTCCTTCCTCGTCCACTGCACATGTCTTCCAGCATGGTAACGACCTTAACTATTATAGTAAAATTCGATAAGTACGATACGTGAAAAACTAATACTATTCGTTACAGGTTTCGACCCGACCGCAGCCTCGATGGAGTCCCCTGACGACCAGCTGGAGTGGGACGAGTTTAGGTTCCACGACTTTCTCGCGCCCATGGATGCGACAGACGGCGAGGAGCTTGGCGCATCACAGTTCACACAGGCGCCGCCTCTTGGGATGCAGGAGACACAGCTGGTGCAGGGTCGTCGCCGGCGGGCGGAGCGACACCGGCTGTTGCAGGCTCGTGGCAGGCGGCCATGGCGACACCGTCTCCCGACGAGCTCGGACCCCGGGTCATCAGACCACCTGACCCCTTAACGTACGCCCGGGACCACACCAGGGCTGGTGCTAGAGCTGTTAGGCCGAAGAGGAGCCGGCGGATTTAGATGTATTAGTGTTTTCTGTCACAGCAGTACTTTTACCATGATTTTGTATACATCTACTCGTTGATTATAATCTTTTCTTTTATATATGCCAATTTGTGTTGTGATTATGTTTAAATTTATCATTTTCTTGTTTTTAAAAAATGAAAAAATGTGTTTTACAAAATGAAAAAATCTCAAAAAATTAAAAGGTTGTTACCGCCGTGTGCACGGTGGCAGGCCCGTGCCGCTGTGTGGCACGACTCTAGGACGCTACCGCCGTGCCACACGGACGTGCCGCCAGACCTACTATCCTGCCGCCGTACCCCACGGCGGCAGGGTCCTGCCGCCGTGTGGTACGGCGGTAGAGATATATTTCTGGTAATTTTTGTTCGTGTTATTTATTTTTCGGAAATCAACGAAAAAAATATATAAAAAAATTCGCGGTTGTGGCATTGAAGAAAACCCTACACCCGGCTACTTTGTGTTAGTACCTGTGTCCACATCAAGATCGGAGCACAAAGCAACCAATGCTACGGCAAGGCGCGGTGGAGTGGCCGATTGAGGGCTTGTTCGTTTCCATCGATTCAATCCGGCTGGAAATGATAGATGTACTAAGAAAATCATGAGAGATACTATAAAAATCCGGATTTACTAATTTACTCATCATGATAGGTATAATAAGAGACCGAAGAGCCGGATTGATTCCACATCTCTTGATTAGTGAATTAATTCCGAGTTTCTTGGTGTAAATATCATGAGTAAATTAGTTACCGGTACGGATCTCTTATAGTAGCTGTCATGATTTCATGTTATATTTATTCATTCCAACCAGAATCCAATCCGGTAAAAACGAATGAGCCCTGAGCAAGAAGGGGCGGCAGGAACGGTTTCCATCATGTCATCCAACGAAAGAGATTCCAACGAGTTTGTGGCGATCCCTCCCGCCGTGTTGGCCCACGTATGAAAAGCAACAAAAGCCTTTGCTTCACCGCCGAAGCATCGCAAGAGAAGCTAAGGTCGTAGCAAAGTGGCCTTAACGGCTACGCGTGTCAAATTTTTGCTTTATTTTATCTTAGCTAGGTCACTGCAACGCAAATCAGAAGCTATTCTGTTTCAATTTCGACCCTAAGACAGCTTACGAGGAAAAATATGTAGTACAAATCACCTACTAGGTAGAATATTGGAAACTTAGTGTTTTGGAGCACACAGACAGTAGATCAATTGCAAACCACCTACTAGGTGGAACTACATGCCAGTTGCAATTACCTTATGACTTTTTCATATAACCGCTCGCATGGTACTGTACACTACCCACTCCCGCCTAGTATGTACACTTCTCCTTCAGTTGCAACTTTTAGTGATTAAAGCTGTAATCAATGTATACTCCAGGTTGCAAATAATTGAATTTCCACGATTCTACCTAGTAGGTGGTTTGCACTACATATTTACCCCACCTTAGGAGTCCTTAAAAATAGTATGATGGCTAGCTAGCTGACTAACCGTGCAATAGCATGGGCTAATTATAAATGGGCTATTATTGATTGAGTTTGCGAGAATAAAAGAGAGAATACTAAAAAAATGCAAAAAAGGAAAAACATCTGACCATAACTTTATTCATCATTAACCAGTGATGCAAATAGCCCGTTATAGCTTCGACATAGCTCCACTATAGCTTTTTGAGACAAGTGCCGCTACGATATTGTAAATTTTACTGCTAATGCTGCTAACTCTGCTATATCATGAAATAGCTCCGCTAAATTCAATAGCCTAGCACCGCTAACACTGCTATTGCTATGGTTGAGTTATGAACTTATATACTTGAGATTTATGAATCATAATTTATTATTTATGACTTATCTTCTGAATTACGACTGATTTACTTATGTTTTCACTAATGCCTACATGCATACACACACACACATATATATATATATATGAGCTGAAATTTATAATGTTTAGGTCTAAATTTTGCATACAGCTAAACTCTATAGCCCATGATTTGCAACATTCTCAGTGACATATATTCATCATTTACAACAATATATAGTTATTGGATCTCTAGCTATTTCTAATAAATTACCCACACTTGCCATAAGGTCCAAGGATCGAATTATTGAAAAGAAAGGAAATATTATGATATGTATGCCCACACAAACCTAAAATATTAAGCACCTCAACAATATCAACTGAAGAGATTGAAGTAATTAAACTACAAGAGTGTTGTATTATTATATATCATTGATCGTACTGGATTATCATATCACCGGTACGGTGGCGGAGGCAGCACAAGAAGATTTGGGGGAATCTTGACATGTGTGGAAACACATGTGTGAGGAACTTGACATGTGTGAGGAACTTGACACGACCTCCACTACTAAGAAAAGGCGATTGTATAGTGGAGAGGAGCATCTTGACATGTGTGAGGAACTCTCCGCCGGTGGTGAGATGCTTGGCATGGAAGGCAGTTCCACAATTAAGTGCCAATGTGCCATGTAGCAAATAATCTCCGTCCACACCGCAGCAATCAGGTTCCATCGAGCTCCTGCATATGGGATCATGAGCCCACACAGACACAGCGAGCAGCTGAGGTTGCAGATTCACCCATCCAATGGTTCTGCATGCCACCTTCATCGCGGAGTCTATGAAGCCCTCCCGGTGAAGCTCATCTAGAAAACCAGGGTTCTGCACCTCCCTTTGGCATGTAGCAATGAAGATGCGCCCATCCCTATCAACAATCATGCCGCGCTTAGCGACAAGGTAAATGACATAATTGGACAACTCCTTGCTAGGGTTTGTTAACTCGTCAGGGCCGTCGCTGGCCATCAAGCATATGACCGTAACCAGGTGCCAGAGAACTACGCTGAACACGAAACTGGTCTCTTGGATCCTGCTAGTGGAAAGTGATAGATTACACAGATCTACTAGGTGTATTTCTAGCTGGGTATAAACTGTGTGTTCATGATTCGAGTGCTAACCGAGAGAGGAGAGAGAGAGATTGGAGAGGGAGAGGGATACCTTCTCCGGTGGATCCACCGGAGGTGTTGACGGAGCTTGAGGCCGTCGCTGGTTCGCTTGGGGAACATCTGCGCTAGGCAGCGACGCACAGTGCAGGAACTGCTCAGAGGCAGCGATGGGCAGTGCAGGGTCGTCGACAGCGATGGCAGAACTTCCCATCACTAGCTGCGCACCCTGGGGATCGGATTAGGGTTGTCGGTGGGGTGTGGCGGCTGCGGTGAACCTCGTTTTGCGAGCCTACGACCCCCACCTCCTTTATATATCGCAGTGTGACAGGGTCCAATGGGTCGTTGGGCCTATTGGTGGAGAGATCAATCTAACACTCTCCCCCTTGATCTCATCACATACTTTTAGGTTTATCATTTTCACTTTATTCGTTCCATCACAGATTAGTACATAGAGCATGCTTCATCGTCAAGGCTTGATTGCCGATAGATTCAAACAACCACAATATACTTCTCTGTTTTGGAATAAATTCTGTTTTTCTGGGCCACTACATAATCCAAGAATTATAGGCTTTCCATTAAACCCATGCCGGCTAAGTGTTCTCTGAACACATTGGGTGGTAAGCCTTCCGTGAGCGGATCCGCAACCATGTTCTTTGTCCCCTATATGCTCGATACTTATGGTTTTATCCCGGATTCTATCCTTCACAACATAAAACTTTATCTCAATTGGTTTGGAAGTATTACTCGACTTGTTCTTGTGAGCATAGCATACTGCTGGCTGATTGTCGCAGTACATCTTTAGTGGAGACCGGAGAAAATGTCTCATTGTAATCCACTCCTTCTCCCTGTGTATAGCCTTTTGCCAGAAGTGTGCCTTATACTTTTCTATTTTCCCTCTACAGTCACATTTAATCTTGAAGACCCATTTACAACCTACTGTTTTGGCTCCTTCGGGAATTTCTACCAAGTCCCAAACATCGTTGGAACTTTTCGATTTCATCTCATCTTCCATGGCCTCCAACCATTTCGATGAGTAAGCACTTCTCATGGCCTCTTCATATGAAGCGGGATCACCCTCCATATCAGCTATTTTTGTATTGTAAACTTTATAATCATCAGGAATAGCTGATGTTTTAACTCTTTGAGACCTTCTAGGGGCCTCTACTGTTGGCACATCATGTGCCTCAACATGTGGCACATCAACGAGACGTGGCTGTTGCTCCTCTTCCTCATGTGCAACAATGGGTTCAATCGTCTCCTGAAGGATAGGTTCCGGATCTTCACTCATTTTTGCCACAGGTGGAGTCACAACAGGCGCTTGCACCACAAGCTTAGGAACTGTAGGTGCAAATACAATAGGTAGTGAGAAAAATGACTCTTGGATCATCGAATTGGGTACATACACCCGCTTCTCCTCAAGATCAATTTTTGGCATTACCGTGCTCCCCCTCATCATGTCATCCTATAAGAAAATAGCATGCCTCATTTCTAGAAACTTTGTATATCTGTCTGGACAGTAGAAACGGAAACATTTTGACTTTTCAGAATACTCAATGAAATAGCAATTGACTGTTTTGGAATCTAACTTTGTAATGTTTGGGTTAAACACTTTGGCCTCAGTTGGGCTCCCCCCACACGCAAGTGGTGTAGAGAGGGTAGTCTTCCTATCCACAGCTCGTACGATGTTTTGGGCACCAATTTGCTTGGTACTCTATTGAGAATGTGAATAGCGGTTTTTTAACGCCTCCATTCACAATCCTAATGACAAGGTGGAGTAACTCATCATACTACGCACCATATCCATTAGTGTATGGTTACGCCTTTCAGCTACTCAATTTTGCTGAGGTTCGCCCGACATTGAATACTAGGCGACTATACCATTCTCCTGTAAGAACCTTGCAAAAGGTCCACGAACTTGGCCAAATGGGGTGTGCCGACCGTAGTACTCCCCCCACGACCAGATCTCACTATTTTAATTCTTTTATCAAGTTGATTTTCAACTTCAACTTTGAATATCTTAAATTTATCCAGTGCTTCTGATCTTTCTTTAATTAGATAAATATAACCATAACGGGAGTAATCATCTGTGAATGTTATGAACGAGTCATAGCCATCCACGCTTTTCACAGGAAACGATCCACAAATGTCAGTGTGAATTATCTCTAAAGTTCATGTGCTTCGTTTTGCACATTTTTTAATTTTCTTTACATACTTTCCTTTCATGCATTCTACGCATTGCTCTAAGTCAGAGAACTCTAACGGAGAAAGAATTTCACTTTTAACGAGGCTCTCTATTCTCCCCCTCGAAATATGGCCTAAACGATGGTGCCATAATTTTGATGACTCTTGAGTTCTCTTTCTTTTCTTTTCACATTGTTCGACGCGGATACTTTCATTTAAATCACACACGGAATTTACTTTTCACGTAAGGATAATAAATAAAACTCATTATGAAGGTATGCAACACCAACACAAGCATTATTACACCAAATGGCATATTTGCCATGTCCAAAATGACATTCAAAACTTTGTTCAAACGTGACATGCTAATCAAATTTCTATGTAAAGAGGGAACATGAAGAACATCTCTAAGTAGAAGGACGAATCCATCAGCTAGCTCCAGGGAGACATCGCCAACAGCTTAAACTTCTTCTTGGATTTTGTTTGTCACCTCAATACATCTTTCACTTCTTAGCGAAGTCCTTCTTAGCGAAGTCCGGGTCGAACCGAATCCCTGTAAAGAATTTTTTTGCGACATGAACAGTTGCACCTGAGTCAATCCACCAAGTAGATTTTAAAAACTGTGTATACAAGGATTTACTTACAAAAGAAACTATGTTCTTTACATTTAGCTGCCATGAGCTCCTTTAGCCAAATGGGGTAGTCTTTCTTGAAATGCCCCATATTTTTGCAATATTGACACGACTGAGTAACATATATCCTTGAAGAGCCGGTGAACTGTCTCTTTATCTGTTCAAGATATTCCCCCATAGAGTGGCATTCTCAACCGTGTTCTTTATGAGAGTCATGCACTTTTAACCCATGGAATATGATAACTCTAAAGAAGCATAATACTCCTTCCTTTTAACCCATGCATCATCGTCATCTTTAGCATTTCTCAGCAATTGTGGTGGACTCATGGGTTGCATCGTGTCAATTACCCAGTCAACCTCGGCATTAGCGAAAGCCAAGTCAATCATCCTTCTCCATTCAATGTAGTTACAACCTTTGAGTATTGGTACATCCTTGATGCATTCCATCAAGTGGTACCCTCCTGAAAACCACAATGAAGAGGAATCCATGACAACAATTGCATGCATTAATCCAATATTGGTCAAAATTAAAACATACAATTGTTTATGCAATTAAATCTATATCACCGTTGGGCAGAAAATAGAAATAAATGCACAAATACAACATTTTAATCATAATGATGTTATTAACAATGTTGGTCAGTAAATAACATCACCATAATTACCAGAAAAATTACTTTAACATGCACTTTTAAATTTAATTTTCCCATTTGTTCCAATTAAATTTAAAGAACAAGCATCACTTTAAACTATACGCAATGGAAACATGAATAAAATTCATGAAAAAACATAATATTTAGAAGCAACAACACTGTTAACTTTGCTTTTCTCTAAACAAATTATTTCGTTGGTTCAAATTTGAATAGATTTCAAAACCATAAATAATTCAATGAAATCATATAGAAAATGCTTCTAAAATTGATATAAACAAATCACTAAACTAACTGTGCAGCACTTTCCATTTCGGCCCGCGGGAGGAAAATGGTCCTCGGCCTGCCTCCACGCGCTCGCCTGGGCCCGCAGCCCAGCAACTGATCACCGGGTCGCCAAACTGGCCTGATGCCTGCGCCCGCCTGGGCCGAAAGAGACCCATTTGGCTGTTGGTCACCCGTAGCCGTCCATCGGCGCAGATGAACCATTCGACGGCCGCCCGGGTGTTTCGCACAGTCAAAACCGCGCCTCGTCTGCACCCTCGAAACCCTAGCATAATCCTTCTCCATCTCGCCCCCGATTCCCTCGCGCCGCGCTCCAGCGGCGGCGGGTGGCGCACTTGTGGCCGGCGAGCACCGGCGACGGCAAGGAGCGCCACCCGACACACGACCGCGGCAGCCTCCCCTCTCCCTTTTCCTTGCTTTCTTTCCCCTCCCCCTGCTTCTCTACTCCAGCACATGAGCGAGATCTAGAGAGGCCGGCCATAGCTGCTGGTGAAGAGGAAGAAGATGGCGCCGCTATGAGCCCTCTCGTCGGCCTGCGCGCTCGCCTGTAGGTGAGTGTGCCGCCATTGAGTGGCCTCACGACTGCGTCCGGAGCCCATGCGTGCGACGCAACAGAGTGCATCACCACGGCTCACGTCGTCCTTTCTCGTGGGACGACTGGTAATGGTGGCGGCGTCGCCGCTGGCCCCCTCGCCGGCACGCGTGTTCACCCGAGGGTGAGCGCGCCGCCGTCGAGCGGTCTAGTGACGGTGCCCTTTGCCTCCGCGTTCGCACGTCGACGGCGCACGGAGACACTGGTTCTCTCTGCACAGTGGCGGGTTCACTCCCGCACGGCGGTGAGGTAGGGCTCAACATGTAAATCCTCCCTCTTGGTCACCCTTTGCTTTTCCGATCTAGAGTTAGGGTTAGAATTTCTGTGTTCCTTTGATTCGATTCGAACTTCTTCGATCTATTTCTCTATTTCTTCTACCCGAACAACGGAACAAGATCTACAACCTAGTCTGGCTATGGTACCATTGATAGATTACACGGATCTACTAGGTGTATTTCTAGCCGGGTATAAATTGTGTGTTCATGATTTGAGTGCTAACCGAGAGAGAAGGAGAGAGAGAGATTGGAGAGGGAGAGGGATACCTTCTCCAGTGGATCCACCGGAGGTGTTGACAGAGCTTGAGGCCATCGCTGGTTCGCTTGAGGAAGATCTGCGCTAGGCAGCGACGCGTGGCGCAGGAACTGCTCAAAGGCATTAACAGGTAGTGCAGGGTCGTCGATGGTGATGGCGGAACTTCCCGTCACTGGCTGTGCGCCCTGGGATCGGATTAGGGTTGTTGGTGGGGAGTGGCAGCTGCGGTGAACCTCATTTTGCGAGTCTGCGGCCCCCACCTCCTTTATATATCGTAGTGTGACAGGGCCCGCCAACCTGTTAGGGTTAGGCACCCTGATCAGGACGCAGATCCAGAGCCCAATAGGCCATTGGGCTCATTAGTGGAGATATCAATCTAACAGAAAGCGACTTATGAGCTTGGCCTGGAACAGAAGAATGAGCTTGGCCTCGAACAGAACCACGAGGCTTGTCGACTCTGTTGGCCATCCACGTAGCCCACTGACCTTGGAACCTTCTGAAGTCCTAGTAGTGGTTTCCCTTTCGTACATCTACCGCTACTTCAAGGACATTGTTTTTTTACAACATTCAAGGACATTGTTGAGAATCAGCTTCTTTACCTCATGAGAGACGACCACAGGTGTCGATGTCGATCTCCCATGATGCAAGCATCCAGCGGAGGACTGCCGTCCCTACGACTCTGCCAGCTGCTGATCGTCTCTTCCTCTTTTGGATGCATGGTTCAACCATGTTGAACTGTGGCACCCCCCCGACCACATCTTCCCTTCATGGAGATGGAGATGGAGATGCTTGGCTACACCGGTGCCTGCCCAACATGATGAAACAAGCACGATGAAGGCGGATGATATCTCCATCACAATGGCGCCCACGAGCAGAACATCGGCTCCACTGTAGTCACTGTAGACCAAGAGAACCGAACCATTGGAGCACGTACGGCCCCCGTGGTTGGATACAACTTATCTGGGGCTTGGAACCGAACTGTGCCGAATTTGGTGTACAAGAAGTCATGAATTAGAGAGAGAGCTGCATCTCTACCAGCTTGTATATGTAAGGAATCGTATGCTCGTAGCCTAAGAGAGGGAGGGGTGAATTATGCAACTTAAAACCTTAAGCCTAGGGTTATCACTATTTGCTCAAAACATAAACTAGAACATACTACCTAGATGTGCAACTACGGTTGTTCTAGTGTGAAACTCTCATCCCAAAACAAGTTTTGCAACCTATAGCCAATTCTAGCAAGATACTACTCTAGGAAAGTAAAGACAAGCAAGGATTGCAAGAATGTAATGCGGAAACATAAAGGGGGATAAGAGGAAGCAAACTCTTGACACGCGATTTATCCCGTGGTATCGGTAGGCACTAAGCCACCCCTAGTCCACGTTGTTGAAGCACTCCACACAAGAGTATTGCTTCCCGGTCACCAAGTCTCTCCCAAGAGCACCACTTGACTTGCCACAAAGGCACTCGCCAAGCTCTCTTGGTCACCTTGATGTCGTCTCCACTAAGGAGCTTCTCCACCAAGGAAGAGGGTCTCCACGTCCCCCCCCACAAAGTGTCCTCGCCGCTCCACAGCAAGCCGGAGGGTCGAAGACGTTTACCAGAGAGCCCCTTAGGCTCCAAGGCTTTCGGCGCACCTTGTAAAACTTGATCCACTCAAGAATCACCTCACAAGGTAGGCACACCTTGCACTCACTCAGCTCTAAGCTAACCTAGCACTAAGCACACACACCAAGCATGTGCAAAGTCTTTGGATGTTCACTTAAGCACTAGCATGGCATGGATATGATCTCCAATGTATCTTGGACTCCTCTGCACTTCCACATACTCCAGCATCTTCAAATGGGCGAGTAGAGGGGGTATAAATATCCCAAGGCAAGAAGCTAGCCGTTGGCTAACGGCTACTGAAAAGTATACCGTCGGATGAACCGACGCTTACTTTTCAGGGTCATCGGTTCATCCGGTGCCCCCCTCTACGTCACATAGCCGTTGCAGCCCTGCTGATACCATTCATCCGACGCGTAGACCGACCCACCGTCGGTTCATCCGGTGCTGAAGACTCCACGGCAAAAACCTCTCTGTTAGCTTCTTTACTATCGTCGGATGAACCATTGCTCAAACCCTTGTAACCATCGGTTCATTCGGTGCTGAAGACTTCACGGCCAGAACCTTACTGTTAGCAAACACATGGCCATCGGATGAACCGCTGCTACACCGTTGGTTCATCCGGTGCTTTTGATTTTTGCGAGCTGACTGTTACTTGGTCTCTTGAATTCATCCGGCGCATGTAAAACTGGGGGCGTCGGTTCATCTGGTGGTGCATGCTGACTTGAGTCTTCCTTCGTAGTGTACCACTTCATCTGGCCATTGCACCAACGCCTCCATCCAAGGTACCGTCGGTTCATCCGACAGTGTCATTTCTCTTCTTCTTCCACGGTTTGGACCCTGAAAATATATACTATCTTCTCATTTTGGTATGTGGTATTTTTGCATCCTTGGGACCTAGAGCTGTCTACAAAGACATGCTAAACAATATAGTTAGTCCCATTAATCATGATGTCATTAATCACCAAAATCAAACTTAAGACCATATTCGCTACAGTATAATACCCATACGTCCAGCCCACTATTTGGAAACTCGACCGACACCATCACAAAACACGCTTGATCTCATCGTCCAGCCCAGGGACACGGCCCAACATTTCAAAAGGTGCCAAGTCCATGAAAAAATCCAAGCTTTCCGAGAGAACTCCTTGTTGGCCTCCTCCAGGATGTGTTCAATACTTCTCTTGCCTTCTGAGTTAATAATAATATTAACAATGCCATCCAGGCGCCACCTATAAAAGACCAGCACACGTGATAAATCAGGCACTACCTGATCGGAGGTTTGAGCAGCAACGCTAGCAATGAAGCTACTTTGGTGTGCCCTTTGTCAGGAACGGCAACTGTTGCCGCACCAGTAGGCCGGGAGCACGCACCGACGAAGACACACCGACGAAGACACACGGAACTCCGGTGAGGTGGAAACCAGAGCACACACACAGAACACAGTGGAACACAAGCAATTTTTGTGCCGCTCAAGTTCAGCAGCGTTTTCTGTTCTCTATTTCTCCTTTTATTGTGCGAATTACAAACTGAAAGGAGTGATCGATGATGCCCGGGCATTACGCTACGACGTGTCCATCCCCACGTCCGTCATGCCCGGCCACGACCGGTTCTCCAGGGTAGTGCTTAGCTATTCTCACGCATCTCCCTCCTAAGCGCACGGCGGCCACAACCTGGAGCTCGTGCGCATGCTGTTGCATAACAGAAACATGATGCAAATCCTAACTAACTTGATGCACGGCTGCAGCTAACAAATCTCCCCCTGAAGCCTTGCATCATCTCTTGAGCTTGACGAGGCCAAGTTTGTCGCGCAATTCACAGAAGCGATCACGCGGCAAAGCCTTAGTCAAGATGTCCACCAACTGATCAGAGGTGTCAATTGACACTACATCCACCCTGCCTTCCTCAACACAATCTCTGATGAAGTGATACTTTGTGTCTATATGCTTGCTACGGTCATGAAGGACAGGATTCTTACTGAGTTGGATGGCGGATTGATTGTCAATGTGGATCTTGACTGTGCTCTCCTCCTTACCCTTCAATTCTGACAGGAGACGCATCAGCCAAATGCCTTGGCAGGCTGCTGATGTGCCTGCAATGTACTCAGCCTCGCATGAACTGAGCGCAACCACCTTCTGCTTTTGACTCTGCCAGGTGATTGCATTGCGCCCAAGGAAGAACAGAGTACCTGTGGTGCTCTTGCGCGTGTCGACGTCACCGGCATGATCACTGTCACTGAAGCCGACGAGTTGGCCTTCTTTCTTCCTGGTGTAGGAGCAGCCATAGTCCAGAGTCCCGGCCATGTAGCGCAGCACCTTCCTCACCGCGCCCAAGTGTTCGGTGGTGGGGTTCTCCATGAACCTGCTGATGTAGCCCACCGCGAACGCCAAATCTGGCCGTGTGTTCACCAGATAGCGCAGCGACCTGACGATGCTTCTGTACGCCGTTGGATCAACACCTGGCGCTGAACTGGTCTTACTAAGCTTTAGCCGGGGCTCCATGGGAATGCAGCAGGGATTGCACCCTGCCAATCCGGCGCTCTCCAGTATCTTGCTGGCGTAACCCCTCTGCCTGATGGTGATCCCGTCCTCGTGCTGGTTCACCTCCAAGCCGAGGTAGTAGTGGAGAAATCCAAGATCGCTCATCTGGAATGTGGCCTTCATCTACTGCTTGAACTCGTCGATGTCGTCCTGGTTGCCGCCAGTGATCACCAAGTCGTCCACATATACCCCAATGACAAGGCGTCGAGCACCAATGCCATGGAAGTACACAGCATGCTCCGAACGACTGCGCTAGAATCCCAAATCAACCAGGGAGTTGTCGAGCTTTGCATACCATGCTCGCGGGGCTTGACGGAGACCATATAGTGCCTTGATCAAGCGCAACACCTTGCCTTCGTGTCCTTTGAGCACAAAACCAGGGGCTGCTCGACGAAGACTTCTTCCAGTAGCTCGCCGTTGAGGAACGCCGATTTGACATCCATGTGATGCACGTTCCATCCTTCATTCTCCGCGTGTGCCAGGAGCAGACGCACGGACTCCAACCTCGCTACGGGTGCGAACACCTCGTCAAAGTCCACGCCTTGCACCTGGACGTACCCCTTTGCAACGAGACGCCCCTTGTACTTGGAGATGACGCCGGCGACGTCCTTCTTGGCCTTGAACACCCATTTGAGCCCGATTGGGTGGCAGTGCCGCGGTGGGTCGACGAGCTCCCAAGTTCCGTTTGCCTCAATTACCGTGATCTCATCGAGCATGGCGTTGCGCCAGTGCTCGTGCTTGTGCGCCTCGGCGTAGGTGGTGGGCTCGACATCGCCAGCGAGGAGGAGGTGTTGGTCGGCCTCTCGACGATCCGCCAGCACAGCCGGGGATGTGGGGCCCAACACGTTGTCGAGGCGCCTGAAGCGTAGAGGCGCGTCTTCGTCGTGGTCGGCGTCGAGCTCCGCGGAGCTGGGTGGCGTGGCGAACTCCACTTGTTGTCCAGCGGCATGCGCTGGTGTCCTTGGTGTGGGTGTTGTGTAGCTGGCAGGTGTTGGGGACGTGGGCGACGGAGCCGACGAGCTTGATGTCGAGGCCGTTGTCGTCGTAGTGGTCGGTGTTCGCACCGTGATCTCCTTAGATGAGAACGGTGATTCCTCCTCAATGCTGAATTCGCCGTCCACGCCTTCCAATTCCCCGCGCCACTGCCACTGGGTGCCCTCGTCGAAGATCACATCACGGCTGATGTGAACCCGCCGCGTCACTGGATCATAGAGGCGGTAAGCCTTTGAGCCAGCCTCATACCCGACGAAGATGGTGCGCCAGCTTCGATCATCAAGCTTCTTGAGCACCGGCGTGGTGATCTTCATGTGGGCAAGGCACCCAAACGTCTTCAAGTGTTGTACGCCAGCCGGGCTCCCGGTCCACAACTCGTACGGGGTCTTGCCGTTGATGCTCTTGGAGGAAGAACGGTTCAGTAGGTACACTGCCGTCGTGACCGCCTCCCCCAGAACACGCCGGGTAGCTGCTTCGCCTTCATCATGCACCATGCCGTCCCCACCACAGTCTGATTCCGGCGCTCGACGACACCGTTTTGCTGTGGGGAGTAAGGCGCGGTGCGTTCTCGCCTGATGCCGAGCGTGGCGCAGTACTCTTCGAACTGCCCAGCCAGGAACTCCCCCCCCCGCGATCGGTACGCAGGGCGAGTACCTTCTTGCCGGTCTTGCGCTCCGCTGCAGCGTGAACATGCTTGATGGCCGCTGCGGTGGTGTCCTTGGTCACGAGCAGAGCAATCCACATATATCTTGAGTAGTCATCAACGAGCAATAGGAAGTAGCGATTACCACTGGGCGTCGGCAGCGTGATCGGTCCGCAGAGATCGCTGTGCAGCAACTGGAGCATGTCGCTTGAACGCCCCACTGCACGCTGCGGGAATGGCGTGCGGCGGTGCTTGCCCGCCAGGCACGCGTCGCACATCTGCTCCGGCTGATCAAGCAGAGGCATCCCGCGGACGAGTTCTTCACGTCCCATCTTCCGCAGCGCTCCGAAGTTGACATGCCCGAAGCGAGCATGCCAGAGCCAGGCGTCCTCCTTGGCGTGTGCTGCCCAGCACACAGGCTGCGCGATCTCGGCGTCGAGGATGTAGAGGCGACTGGTGTTGCAGGTCACCTTGACCACGAGCCTGCGTTCCTCGTCTCGAATCCGCATCACACCGTCCTCAACGAGCACCTGATAGTGCGCCTCATCAAGCTGCCCGACGCTGACAATGTTGGTGGTGAGGCGCGGGATGAAGTAGGTGTTCGCAAGTATCTGGTGCTCCCCGTTCTTGCAGGTGAAGAGCACGGTGCCTCGGCCCTCGATCACGACGACGGAGCCGTCTCCGAACCGAACTGATCCCACAATGCCGGTGTCGAGGTCGGAGAACGCGATACGGGATCCAGTCATGTGGTTTGTGGCTCCGGTGTCCAGGACCCATCGCTTCAGGTCCTGATCACCCGGAGCACCGAACGTGGCGAAGACCTTGGCTTCCACCAGATGGATCTGCGGCGGCGACGGTGGATCGTGGTCGCCGGCGGATTCGAGGAGCTCCGGCAAGGGGTGGATGGGGAGAAGAGAGGTCAACGGCCTCGACTCCCCCTCATCGATAAGCCCATGAACATACATCAGGGTGGGCTCATCGTCGTGGGCCACATGGGCCTCGGCGGTCGCCTTCAGCTTCCCCTGCAAAACTGGGCCCAATGGCCTTTTTTACCGTAATGCTTGCATTCGTCGTCCGGCCCAGCTTGGCCAGGGGCAGGACCAGAGGTTGAGCACCAGTCAGATGTGTTCCGGCCACCTCGGCCGCCGGAGCTTGATCCGCCCCGACTGGAGTCCTCCTTCTTGTACTTCTCTAGCCATTCCTCCTTCGTGAGGAGGAGCTTGTCGGAGGAAGAATTCGGAGGCGGCGGCGTTGGTTCTTCATCGACGTCGTCAGAGGACTTGAGTGTCCCCGTCACCTCCTCGATCGTCAGCTTGGAAAGGTCACTGAAAGCTTCCAAGGCGAGGATCAGCTGCTTGTACCTGGGGCGGACAACGCGGAGATACTTCTTCAACGCCTTGTCATCCGGCTCTGGATCTCCGAGTGTCGCCAGGCGCTGCAGGATGCCGGAGAAGCGCAGAGCAAAATCTTCAATGGCCTCGCCGTCCTTGAGCTTGATGTTCTCGTACTCGGCGCGAAGAGTTTGCACCGTCACCGCCCTCCTCCTCTCGTCGCCGATGCGGAGGGTCTTGACAGCTTCCCACGCATCGCCCGCCGTCTCCTTGTCGGCGAGGATCATGGCCAGCTCCGAGGGGACCACACTGCAGATGGCGTCAAGTGCCGTGCGATCATCCCGGTAATCTCTGTCACCATACTCAATGACGTCCCACAAGTCACGAGCCTGAAGCTTGAGTCGCATCCGCAGGGACCACTCATTGTAGTTGGTCTTCGTCAGCTGTGGCTAGTTGCCGGTGCTGCTCGAGTCGCGGACGACGCGCTCCACGACGCACTCGCGGGGCTTCTCCGTCTTGCGGTGGCGCGAACCACGGGTGCGTGGCGAGGGACTTCGCGACCCTCTGCCTCTGGACGTCGTGCGCCCAGAGACCTTCTTCTTGCTGTCAGCATCACCGGAGCCGCCCGGCTTGTCCTCCTTCTCCGGCGGCGGTGTGTGGCCGCTTGGCTTGGGCGGCGGGCTCACCATGGTGTCCGCCGCAGCAGGGACCTGCCCTGGCTCTGATGCCAATTGTCAGGAACGGCAAGTGTTGCCGCACCAGTAGGCCGGGAGCACGCACCGACGAAGACACACGGAACTCCGGCGAGGTGGAAACCAGAGCACACACACAGAACACAGTGGAACACAAGCAATTTGTGCCGCTCAAGTTCAGCATCGTTTTCTGTTCTCTATTTCTCCTTTTATTGTGCGAATTACAAACTGAAAGGAGTGATCGATGATGCCCGGGCATTACGCTACAACGTGTCCATCCCCACGTCCGTCATGCCCGGCCACGACCGGTTCTCCAGGGTAGTGCTGAGCTATTCTCACGCATCTCCCTCCTAAGCGCACGGCGGCCACAACCTGGAGCTCGTGCGCATGCTGTTGCATAACAGAAACATGATGCAAATCCTAACTAACTTGATGCACGGCTGCAGCTAACACCCTTATGGCGGCAACCCTCAGCGCCCATATTCTCTCGCGGTACTTGACTGCTTCGGAGACGAACATGAGCACTATGGGAGCCACCAGCATCCTGTCCCCTCGCCACTGCTTGGCCACCATGACCAGGTCGAGCAGTGGCTCACGGCATGGCTGAGTGGGTTCTGCGGCTCATGGCGCAACGGCCGGAGTGGAGGCTAGCTCCTGACGTCTTCCCGACCTACAAGAGGCCCATGTACTTCTCTGTTTCAGTTGTCAAGTCCAGTGAATAATATGCCAAGATACAGGCGTTTGTTGCCGCGGTGTTTGTCGCCGGCAAACCACCGTGTATCGTCTCCCTTGCCGGTGTTCTGTGTTTTTGAGTGTGAGAGAGTTTGTGAGCAAGGCCAACAGTTTAGGTGGCTGACCGACAGACTCCACTTGAGGGCAAAGTGGTCATTTCATCTGCCAGTTTGACACCGTCAGTTCGAAAAGTGGACGGAATGACTTAGAAGCTTTAGGTGGATGGCATGTAGGTGCAAGTCAATTTTTTAAGTAGTACACAGGTCGGTACCATCTTTTTCTATAGCATATTGGTACAAGACTCTTATATTTATACCCTTGGAGTGAGCCACGATTCTAGTTGAGTACGAATCAAAATATTACAAAAAGAAACTACTCAAATCGCCTAAGATACAGTCTCTACGCTTTTCCTTGTTTGGTGGAGTCGATTCCGCTCCCGATTGGACTCGCTTGGTCTTCTATCGGCTTTGGGACTCTTAGTCAATGGCAGTCAGCCTTGGTCAATGCGGCACCCATGACGAGTCCTTTCGTCTTTCTTCCGCCGGCTGTTAGAATTTTTTTTTTTGAGATTACACAGTACAACGCAGACTCTCACAACACGCACGCACACTCACCCCCCATGAAAACACGGCTGTCAGAACCTTATTGATAGTGGTTGGCTAAAGATCATCGATGTCATCAGACCTACTAAGAAAAGGCAATCGTATGATGAAGAGGAGCATCTTGACTTGTGTGAGGAACTCTCCGCCGCCGGTAGTGAGATGCTTGGCATGGAAGGCAGCCCCACAATTAAGTGCCATGTAGCAAATAATCTCCATCCACACCGCAGCAATCAACTTCCATCGACCTCTTGCTTCTGGGATCACGAGCAACTGCATACAGACAGAGTTAGCAGTTGCGGTTACAGGTTCATCCGACGGCCTCCACCACCTCCCATAGTTATTCATGACAGCTTCACGAAGTCTCCGTTTGAATCCCTCCTGGTGAAGCCCATCTAGAAATTCATGTTCCTGTACCTCCATTCGGCTTCTATCAATGACTATTTGCCCATCGATATCAACCATCACCTTGCGCTTAGCCACAAGGTACATGACATAATTGGACAACTCCTTGCTAGGGTTTGTGAGCTCGTCAGGGCCATTGCTGACCAGCAAGCATAAGATCGTAACCAAGTGCCAGAGAACTACGCTGGACACGAAAGTCTTGTTTTGGATCCCACTAGTCAAAAGTGCCTTGTGAGCTGGGCCAACATCACGGTTCTCGTCGACTCTATCGGCCACCCACATAGCCCACTCGCCTTGGAACCTTCTGAAGTCCCAGCTCTGGCGGGTTTGTGGGTCTACCGCTACTTTAAGGAGTTTGTTGAGAAGCAGCTTCTTCACCTCAGGAGAGACGGCCACGACGTGTGTCGATGTATCCCATGATGCAAGCATCGTCCAGCGGATAGATGGCCACGTGTGTCGACGTCGTCTCTCCCTGTCCTGGATGCATGCATCAACCATGTTGCACCGTGGCAGCTCCCCCGACCACATCTTCCCTTCATGGAGATGGAGATGCTTGGCTACACCGGTGCCTACCCAACATGATGAGACAAGCGCAATGAAGATGGAGGATACCTCCATCACGATCGCGCCCACGAGCAGTATGTAAGATATGAGAACATCAGCTCCATTGTAGTTATTGCTGCTGGCCCTAGCGAACAACACAAGAGCCACAGAGGTTAGACCAAGGGAGGCGAGCCATTGGAGCACTGCCCACATGGTTGGAGTCATCTTATTTGGGGCTTGGAATCGAACTGTGCCGAATTTGGTGTACAAGAAGTCATGGATCAGAGAGAGCTGTATCTCAACCAACTTGTACAACGACGCCCATTCTTCATTCTTTGAAGACCGGAACTCCATCAAAATACCATGTATAAACTTGTATACCTCAGGGGCAAAGCCCACAGCAGGTGTCACGTCCATGAAAAAATCCAAGGTTTGTGGGAACTCCCTGCAGGCCTCCTCCTGGATGCGCTCAGTACTTATCTTGCCTTCTGAGCTAATAAGATAAAACAGGTCAGTAATGGGCCTTCTAGCACTATCAGCCCACAACACCCGCTTCACAGACGGGTCTTTAGCAGCAAGGGAGCTATTTTGGTGCGCCCTTACGGCGGCCACCCGCAGCGCCCATATTCTCTCGCCGTACTTGACTGCTCCGGAGACGAATAAGAGCACCATGGGAGCCACCAGCATCCTGTCTCCTCGCCACTGCTTGGCCACCAGGTACACGGCCATCGCCACCTGGGCGATGAAGTCCAGCACCCGCCGCTTCCACAATGTGTTGTCCTCCATGGAGAAGGCCGTGATCGTCTCCTGCCCGCCGAGGTGGAGCAGCAGGAACGGCGCCCAGAACAGCGCCAGCTGCTGCCGTGTGCCGTCGCCGCTGGCGACGGCCATGAGCAGTGTCAGGCGGCCCAGGAGGTAGGTCGCGACGTAGTCGGCCATCAGGTACGCCACCCACAGCGAGCCGTTCAGCACGCGGGACCTCAGCCGCTTGCGGAACGGTGCCCACAAGAGGAGGAACACCTGAAGGGAGAAGCTTGCCATCACCAGGAACTGGATCTCCCAATTGCTCCACGCTTCTACCGCACGAGCAGCTAATGAGCTGCCCAGCAATCCAGCATGCATTGAGTCATTGACCCATATATTAATTATTCAATTAGCACCAATAAGTATATAAATGTGAAATTTTTTACCAAAGTTTCGCATGTATTTGATTAGAAGGGCGGTTTGAACATTGAACATTCATGTTTGCATAAAATATTTATGAAGTCCCGACTATTCTTCAAATGTATATGAGTTCTGTATAACTTTACATATATGCTAGTCTATGGAGGCATAACCGCATAAGTATTAGAAATTCCTAAAAAAAGATTAGGATTATTCATAGTTATCAACCAAAATTTCAATTAGTATTAGTTAGCACCAGCAATAAGCAATTGCGATTTTTTAAGAAAAGTGAAGAGTTCTTAGGATCGAGTCAATAATCTTACGCACCAAACAGATTTAACCAAAGTTCACATGTATTTTATTCAACAAAGAGCGGTATTATTTGAACAGTGTGGTACATTCATGTTTGTGTAAAATAATCTAACAATTATTCCAATTTATACTTGAGTTCCCAATAATTTTGCATATGTTAGTCCATCAACTCGTGGGCATAATACACCGCAAAAAAAAAAAATTAGGGCACATAGTTAACAATGATTGTTAATCTTGTACTCTCTCTCATTTGTTAAATATTCTTACTATTATGTGGATTTCTACTTATCTATAAAAGACTTTCATTGTGGTTACTTTATATAATTTCCATTCATAATTATAATTTTTTTACTATGCATCACCCCTCCATATATGTTTGGTATGCATTTTATTTACCCTTGGTTGAGCTATATATGTTTGGTATGGAAATCAATATTCCCATCGTTTCCCTTTATACATGTATACATAGTCTACATCATGCATATATATACCTTAAAATAAGTTAGTATTTTTCATATTAACAATGATCGAAATAATTAATTAATGTGGTAGCATGTATATTAGTAAGCAACTTAGCATGACTAAAGTGTCACATGTATTTGCGGTTTGAACAATGTGATACATTCATGTTTGCGTAAAATAGTCCTAACTATTCTTCAAATGGATATATGAGTTCTGGGTAATTTTACATATACTAGTCTATCAACTCGTGAGCATATAAGTGTTAGAAATTTGTAAAAAGATTAGGATCCATAGTTAACAACCAAGATTATTTATGCTATCTCTCATTTATTAAATATTCTTACACATGTTTATGTGTATTTGTATATATATCTTTATCATCTAGATACAATAGACTTTAGTTAATTACTATGAATACCTCTCATCCACAATCATAGATTTTTTTCACTTTACCTCCACATGTGTTTGATATGTATCGTTACCGTTATTTTGAGCTATGTGTGTGTTTAATATAAAATACAATATCTAGTTAATTTAAATTCAAGTGTAGGGGTTACTTTAGGTTATTTTTAATAATGGCTTATGTGAATGTGAATAGTTTATGAGGTTGGTACCATTATTTTTATAATGGTATCGGTGTGTAATTTAGACAAAGATTAGGAGTTATATTGGGTTATTTATTAATGGGAAAAAGAGATGGGTAATATGGCTATTTTAATTTATACTATGTTTACATTGCTAGATGTGGGTATTTCTGAAACATATATATAATAGATCCAATGACAATGTTGATTAGAGCCTACATGATTAATGATTAGATTAACATGGAAATATACACACACACACACACACACCTATTTTTTGAGAATTTTAATTATTTATCTTTTTTCTAGCATGTCTCGTGTAGACTAACATGGAAACAATTTAATTACTAATAGTAAATAGTGCATGTATAGAGATTATATTAAAAGCTACGTGAGCGACCTCTTGATAAAAATCAGACTTTTGAGTTACTCTTTGATTAATTAATGGATGGACAGTAGTGTAGTATTTATACTATTTGGTGTTTTTCTATTAGAAAAAAACTATTTATGAGGCACTATTGAAATTAAGATAATTAAGAACGCTTAGTGGATTGTAAACAATTAAGATGATGTGGAGAGAATTAGTAATCAGATCAATTCATCTTAGCGGGGTGCATCTATATAGGTTATATAGATACCCCTTAATTTTCATCTAGATTGCCGACCTATGACATTATGAAAATTAATCTTTTTTGTGACTTATCAAAATTAATCTTTAGTAAACACAAACGTGCATATACATTACCCATGTCGCTATCAGGAATTATCTAAAGTAACCATGCATCCATCTATTCCCATTGTGGAAAATAAAATATAAATAGCACTGTAATAAATTTATGTGCATACAAATTACCTACCTCTCCACCATAATTATAAGCAACTTAAAGCCTCACCCGAAAACTGCATATATGAATTACCTAGATATTTATAAATGACCATGCATCAACAATGACCATTCATATCAGAGACACGCGTAGCAGTTTTGTAAGGAATCGGATGCCCGTTAGCCTAAGAGGGGGAGGGGGTGAATTAGGCAACTTAAAACCTTAACCTATGGCTTCACTACTTTTGCGCAAAGGTAAACTAGAACATACTATCTATATGTGCAACTACGGTTGTTCTAGTGTGAAACTCCCATCCCAAAAGAAGGTTTGCAACCTATAGCCAATCCTAGCATGATACTACTCTAGGAAAGTAAAGGCAAGCAAAGATTGCAATAGAGTAAATGCGGAAACGTAAAGGGGATGAGAGGAAGCAAACTCTTGACACGCGATTTATCCCGTGGTATCGGTAGGCACTAAGCCACCCCTAGTCCACGTTGTTGAAGCACTCACACAAGAGTATTGCTTCTCGGTCACCAAGTCTCTCCCAAGAGCACCAACTTGACTTGCCACAAAGGCTAGCCACTTAGGCACTTGTCAAGCTCCCTTGGTCACCTTGATGCCGCCTCCACTAAGGAGCTTCTCCACCAAGGAAGGGGGTCTCCACGTCCCCCGCACAAAGTGTCCTCGCCGCTCCACACCAAGCCGGAGGGTCGATGACGATTGCCGGTGAGCCACTTAGGCCCCAAGGCTTCCGGCGAACCTTGTACAACTGGATTCACTCAAGAATCACCTCACAAGGTTGGCACAACCTTGCACTCACTCAGCTCTAAGCTAAGCCTAGCACTAAGCACATACACTAAGCATATGCAAGTCTATGGATGAGCAATTAAGCACTTGGATGGATTGGATATGATCTTGAATGTGTCTTGAACTCCTCTGCACTTCCACACAATCCAGCATCCTCAAATGGGTGAGTGGAGGGGGTATAAATAGCCCAAGGCATCAAACTAGCCGTTGGCTAACGTCCACTGAAAAAGGTACCGTCGGATGATCCGACGCTATGCTTTTCCAGGGCGTCGGTTCATCCGGTGCCCCTCCCACGTCACTTAGCCGTTGAGGTTCTCTGACACAACTGCTCTGACGCTATGCACCGACGGTGCGTCGGATCATCCGGTGCTGAAGACTCCGCGCTCAAGTCGCCTCTGTTAGCTTCCAATCGACCGTCGGATAGACCGACGCTTCTCCATGTCCAAGACGTCGGATCATCCGGTGCTGAAGGCTTCGTCTTGGCGCGTCTCTGTATGAATTCAAACTGAGCGTCGGATAGACCGACGGGGTCCCCACTCAGACCGTCGGATCATCCGGTGCTACTGTCTTCCTTGCTCTTCCTCTGCAACTCGTCCGACGCTACTAAATAATGGACCGTCGGTTCATCCGACGGTACCTAGGGTTTGACCCTGTGTACCAACTCGTCCGACGATTGCACCGACGCTTGTATTTGAGGGACCGTCGGTTCATCCGACGGTGTCTTTTCTTTTCCTTTTCTTGCTCGGTTTTGACCCTTGAAAAATACACTATCTTCTCAATTTGGCATATGGTTTTCTTGCATCCTTGGGACCTAGAAGTGTCTACAAAGACATGCTAAAACAATAGGGTTAGTCCCAATGATCATGTTGTCATGAATCACCAAAATCAAACTCGAACTAATGACATATGAGGCCATGTTCGCTACAATCTCCCCCTTTTTGGTGATTTATGACAACACAACCAAAGCAAGCATAAATTTACAAGAATTGACAGAATTAGAACCACTTACACTTGCTTGGATGCTTACCATCATCCAAACTCCCCCTAGATCAAACTTCCCCCTTTTTGATCTTCATATTCACATTCTCCCCCTTTGGTCTCATATCCTTGAAACCACTTGTAAGCATCCTTGAGCCCACTTGTAAGCTTAAGCCACACTCTTGCTTTGGTCTCACATTCTCCCCCTTTGGAATAAAATCTCCAAAAAGTCCAAAGCAAACAGGTCCAAGGAAACTAGCAAGATCTAGCAACCATAGCTCAAAGGAGAGATGTTAAATGCAAGGGAGAAAGCCGCATGAACCATGATCCATAAGTATGATATCAATGAAGATACCACATGTGTGAATAACTAAGGTGGATCACATGCTCATGAGACTAGCATGATACAAACTAAGCTCCCCCTAAGTGTGTGCATAAAAAGAATACCACTTGCAAGACAAGGGTAGTGAGAGACAAGTGCACAACTACAAACTTGTAAAACAAGGAAGCTTAGAGCATATCATGCAAGGAGGTAGCTTAAAGGACAAGAGATAAGACAAATGGGTTCTTGTTACATTACCACTTGTAGATATCACTTGTAGTCTTTTGATCATTGCATACCTCCGGGGGATGATCCTCTCTACCTTGTTGGCACCACATTGAGATGAGCCACTTGGAAATGATATCACTAGGTGACACCACTTGAAAGAAGCTTGCATAGAAGACACTTGGGGTACCACAAGGATTAGGAATGTATGAGTACATTGCCTTTGAACTTATATAGACATAAGCTCGCAAGGACATGACTCAATAGAATGAAGCTCATGTTACTATATTCACTCTTTTAGAGATGTTAGATCACATTGAGAGTGAAATAGCATTCTCTTAGAATGAAACACCACACCGGAACGCGTCGCTAAGGGACTACATAAGATAAGCTTGAAACAATGTTAGTCCCATAACCAAACCATAGGATGAGCTCCCCCTAAATGTGTGCATTTAGTGTTTGAATCACCAACCAAATGTATGCACATTGTTTATGACAACAAAGGGAAGCTTACCCTACAGCTTGCTCATGATGCAAAGAGATATATATGAAAACATGCACCATGAAAGAACAAGTGTAGTTTTCCTACACACTAATCAAACCATGTAGATTGCTCATGGGTTAGCACATGACACAAGCAACCTACCATATGTAAACATTGCAACAAATGCAACCTAAACAAGGCAATGGAGCTACAATGATGCAAGAGATAGGTACTAGTTTCCATTACCTCAACCGGGGAACTTGGGCAACACATTGTCCAATTTGCAAGCTTGGCTTATAGGCTTGAATCTTCTCATCTTGATTGTGCCAAGCCTCCCAAGTCCCCGCTCTTAAGGCCTTCAAGTGGCCTTTGGAACCCAAACCATTTGAGGCCCCTTCATGTTGGTGATGACTTCCTTGGGCACCCAAATGGGTTGGTTCCAACCCCGCTCTTCCTTCATCTTCCCAACCTTGTGTGCAACCACCTTGCCATTTGCTTTCTTCTTGATGACGTAGGTGTTGCTATTTGTCTTGTTCTTGCGGTTGGTCTTGGTGTAGATGAGGGAGCTCTTGATTGTGGGCTTCAATTTCTTCTTTGCGCCCTTGTCCATCTTCTTGACAAATTGGGGGCATTTGTAGAACTTGTGCCCTTCTCCATGGCACTTGTAGCAAGTCACGGTTTCACCCTTCTCAAGCTTCTTCACCATGGGATCACGGTTATCTTGAGAAGGTTGGACATTGCTCTTCATGTCTTGAGAGACTTTCACTTGTTCTTCATTATTCTTGCCCTTGCCCATCAAGCTAAACAACCTCTCTCGGAGCCATTTTACTTCTTGTTTGAGCTCATCATTCTTCTTGCCTATGAGACAATCACATGTTTCTACAACAACATTCTCATTGCAAGATGGTGAGCAAGATTCATCAATTAAATCAATGCAAGAAGTTGAAGCATCTACCTTAGAGATAGGAATTGCACATGGGATAGATGGTTCATTAAGCATAAGGGAATCACTAGTTTTAATCTCAATGCTCTCTAGCTTAGATTTTAGCTCTTCATTCTCCTTGCTAAGCAATTTGAATTTGCACAACAAATGTTCATAATTTGTAGCAAGGGTAGCACTAAGATCATTGAGAGCATTAAGTTCTTTAATTTCATTAGCTTGTTTTTCTAGCATCCCTTTTTGCTCATTTACTAGCTCAACAAGATCATCAAGAGAGGTGGTGTCGGATTCATCATCACTTACATTGCTCTCCATACCTCGGGCCATAAGGCACATGTGTGGTGATGATGAAGAGCCATGCATGAAGCGGGTGGTGAAGTTCTTTCTTGATTCATCACTTGAGCTAGAAGAACTTGATTCTCCACCACTTGTCCACTCACGGACGGCGATAGTTGCTTCTTGCTTTGGCCTCCTCTCCTTGACCACCTTCTTCTTGGGCTTGTGCTCGATCTTGGTGAACTTGATGTGTTGATGATAACGCCCTTCTCTCAAGTGGACGTTGTAGCCGTACATGTTGACTTTCTTCACATACTTGAAGATCTTCTCCACGTACTCGGCCACCATGGATTCAACCTCTTCATCACTTGAGGAATCTTCATCGTCACCATCATCACCATCATCTTCACTTGAGCTTCCATGAGTAGCCATCCTACTCAACACCTTCTCTTGTTGGCTTGAGAGGGCAAGGCTTGTGCTTGGAGAAGATGGTTCTTGAGACTTTTCTTGGGACGCCTTCTTGGACTCGGGCATGATTTGAAGCTCATGTGTCATGATCTTGCTCAAGATTTGAGATGGCTTCAATTCTTCGAGCTTTCTCTCATAGATGATAGCCTTCACCAAGTCATAGTCGGGCTTCCGGAGACTTTGAAGGATCTTGCGGTTGATGTTCAAGTCCGTGATGTTCTTCACACCTAAAGCATTGATTCTATTGACAAGCACATTTAGGCGTGAGTACATAGATTCGGCATTTTCATTTGCAAGTTGCTTAAAGCTATTGAATTCCTCAAGGAGACAACCGTAGCGTTCATTAGCAACTTCTTTTGAACCCTCATTTTGCTCCTTGATGGTTTTCCATAGCTCATGAGCATTTTCACAAGTAAAAACTCTATTGAAAATGCCTACATCTAGTGAGGACAAAATGATACTCTTAGCAATCACATCAAATTGCTTTTCTTTTCTAGTACCATTTTTCATGCCCTCATCGGTGACTCTCCAAACATCAAGGTCCCTTGCTTGGAGATAGGCCTCCATGAGAACCTTCCACCGAGGATAGCCCGTGCCATCGAAATGTGGAGCCAAACCTAAGGTATCCACCCCTTTCATTCCTCTAAAGAGCAACTCACTAGGCGGTGAAGCCTAACCGTTCCAATGAGCCGGTTTTCACAATTTACCAATCGAATTGGTGTTTCCTTGTGAAGGAAGTGAGTCCCGACTCTGATACCACTTGTAAGGAATCGGATGCCCATTAGCCTAAGAGGGGGAGGGGGTGAATTAGGCAACTTAAAACCTTAACCTATGGCTTCACTACTTTTGCGCAAAGGTAAACTAGAACATACTATCTATATGTGCAACTACGGTTGTTCTAGTGTGAAACTCCCATCCCAAAAGAAGGTTTGCAACCTATAGCCAATCCTAGCATGATACTACTCTAGGAAAGTAAAGGCAAGCAAAGATTGCAATAGAGTAAATGCGGAAACGTAAAGGGGATGAGAGGAAGCAAACTCTTGACACGCGATTTATCCCGTGGTATCGGTAGGCACTAAGCCACCCCTAGTCCACGTTGTTGAAGCACTCACACAAGAGTATTGCTTCTCGGTCACCAAGTCTCTCCCAAGAGCACCAACTTGACTTGCCACAAAGGCTAGCCACTTAGGCACTTGTCAAGCTCCCTTGGTCACCTTGATGCCGCCTCCACTAAGGAGCTTCTCCACCAAGGAAGGGGGTCTCCACGTCCCCCGCACAAAGTGTCCTCGCCGCTCCACACCAAGCCGGAGGGTCGATGACGATTGCCGGTGAGCCACTTAGGCCCCAAGGCTTCCGGCGAGCCTTGTACAACTGGATTCACTCAAGAATCACCTCACAAGGTTGGCACAACCTTGCACTCACTCAGCTCTAAGCTAAGCCTAGCACTAAGCACATACACTAAGCATATGCAAGTCTATGGATGAGCAATTAAGCACTTGGATGGATTGGATATGATCTTGAATGTGTCTTGAACTCCTCTGCACTTCCACACAATCCAGCATCCTCAAATGGGTGAGTGGAGGGGGTATAAATAGCCCAAGGCATCAAACTAGCCGTTGGCTAACGTCCACTGAAAAAGGTACCGTCGGATGATCCGACGCTATGCTTTTCCAGGGCGTCGGTTCATCCGGTGCCCCTCCCACGTCACTTAGCCGTTGAGGTTCTCTGACACAACTGCTCCGACGCTATGCACCGACGGTGCGTCGGATCATCCGGTGCTGAAGACTCCGCGCTCAAGTCGCCTCTGTTAGCTTCCAATCGACCGTCGGATAGACCGACGCTTCTCCATGTCCAAGACGTCGGATCATCCGGTGCTGAAGGCTTCGTCTTGGCGCGTCTCTGTATGAATTCAAACTGAGCGTCGGATAGACCGACGGGGTCCCCACTCAGACCGTCGGATCATCCGGTGCTACTGTCTTCCTTGCTCTTCCTCTGCAACTCGTCCGACGCTACTAAATAATGGACCGTCGGTTCATCCGACGGTACCTAGGGTTTGACCCTGTGTACCAACTCGTCCGACGATTGCACCGACGCTTGTATTTGAGGGACCGTCGGTTCATCCGACGGTGTCTTTTCTTTTCCTTTTCTTGCTCGGTTTTGACCCTTGAAAAATACACTATCTTCTCAATTTGGCATATGGTTTTCTTGCATCCTTGGGACCTAGAAGTGTCTACAAAGACATGCTAAAACAATAGGGTTAGTCCCAATGATCATGTTGTCATGAATTACCAAAATCAAACTCGAACTAATGGCATATGAGGCCATGTTCGCTACAAGTTTGCGCAATTAATTGTTTGAATTACCTGTGTTGAGCAGCGTCAAGGTAGTTCTGCGTGACGGCGCCATCTTGATAATCTCTTATCACCCTCATGTCCGTCGTTACTCACTGGAGCTCTGTGATTCAGTAGTTATGTCTACTGATGCAGATTGATTATTATCCGGCTTAATTTATAGCTAGGTGAGTGAGTGTCCATGCGTATGTCAAGCATAAGCTTTGCTTGCTAGCTCTCGTTGCAGAGATGCCAGATTGCAGGATTCAAAGTCATTCTTTTTTCCTATGGAAGCGATGTCTTAGCTAGCTTTGCTTGCTGTCGGACAAAAGTGCGAGATTCTAGACTTCAAGTTTTTTTTTTGACAACACTAGACTTCAAGTTTAGGTCCTTTAATATCCATGCATGATGCATGGAAGCAATTGTAGAAATATGCTTTGCTTTGCCTGTTGTTGGATGAGATGTGAGGTTCTGTACTGAACTGATCGAAGTGATCATCACTCGAAGTATCATGATGGTTCACAAATGGTGCCAATAATGCATGCAAGGATTTGGTTTTAAGTTTAAAACATGAAAACTTTGGTTAATTACCTAGATTTATTTATCTATTTACTTGTGCTTAGCCATGATTAATTCTTAGAATGAAATTGAATGGTTCAGGGACCCAAGTAAAATCTCCAGATATATGTAATTGTCTATTATTTGAATTCCATTCAAAGATTGTGACTATCCATTTTACCTCTCCCACGCATAGTGCTGATTTATTTAAGCTGGGGAAGAAGAACATGCACTCTGAGGCCCCAGCAATCAAATTATAAGCAAATAAAGTCACATGACTCCCTAGTTTGAGCTTCCAGGTGACGCACTACTGGAGAACCCATTTTTGCTGTGCGCCAGAGGCGCACGGCAAAGGAACAAAAAACACACGGTAATGGTTTTGTCGTGCGTTTTTTGCCCCGGCGCACGGCAAAGGCCGCTCAGCACCTTTTGCTCGGCAATCAGGTCTGTGTCGTGCACCGTTTATCGGGGCGGACGACAAGCCTCTTTGCCGTGCGTTTTTTTCAACGCACGGTAAAATAAAGCGACGGAGAAAGAGAAGGAGACGGCGGGGGCAGACGGCGTGCGAGAATGATTGTCGTGCATTGGCACACAACAAAAAACAAAGCACTGCCGTGCGTGACGCACAGCAAACAAAAGCAAAAAAAGAAAAATAAATAAATCACAGCCGGTGCCGCAGCGTCCACCGCGTCGCACCCCGCCCACCACCACGTCTGCCACCGAATCAGGGTCGCCGGCCGCTCAGTGCCACGCCTTCGCCAGGCCTCCATCCAACGCAGAGGCCACCGCCGCCACCACCTGTCACACAGAGAGGGAGATGTCAGAGAGAGACACACACAGAGAAAGATAGAGAGAGGAAGGGAGGTGGGGGTCGTCGTCGGCCCCACCTGAGGAGGGAGACACGCACCGCCGCCACGGGGAAGAAGGAGAGGTGGCCGTCGCACCTCGGATGCTCCGCCTCGCCGGCCTGAGCTCGCCGAGCCCGCGCCGCCGCCAGACCGAGCTCGCCATGGATGGGCGCGCGAGCACGAGAGGGAGAGTCGAGTGGCTGTCCGGCATGGAGATCCACGACCACCATGGAGAGAGGGAGGAGCACCGACCGCAGATCTTGGAGAGGGAGGGTCGGCCGCCACCACCGCGCCGGATCTGAGGTGCACCGGCCGGGCGTCGTTCTCCCGCACCAGGAGAGGAGAGGTAGCCGACCGGCCGGTCGACGTCCTCCCGTGCCTGGGGGGAGCTGTCCTCCGCGCCTGGGGGAGCCGGCCGGCCGGTTGTCGTCCTCCCGCGCCTAGGGGAGCCGGCCGGCCGGTCGTCCTCCCGCGCCTGGGGGAGCCGGTCGGCCGGTCGTTCGGTCGTCGTCCTCCTGCGCGTGGTGGATTTGTGGGAGGGGTGGCAGGCAGCGGCGCAGTGGAGGGTGAGGGAGAGGGGGTGGGTTAGGGTTGGGGAGGGGTGGGCTGCGGTGGGTTGGGGTGGGTTGGTGGGCCGGGCTTTAGTTGACTTACATATTGAAAAAAAAAATTACTGTGCGCCAAACCAAAAATGCACGGCAAATATTTTTTAAAATAAAATCCAAATTTTACCTAGAAAAACACTAAAATTATCGAGTGACTTCAAAAAAAACACTAAAATTTTACATATAACAACTTATATTGTCTATTACCTATAGAAAAAAGTTTGAATTCAAATTCAAGTTTGATCGTCAATTTTAATTCAAACCTAACCATCTACTTCTTAACTCCCTGAAACTTCTTCGAAGATGTTTCGATTTGTAAGCATCGTACATGACAAAATGTTCAAAACTTGTTCAAATTTTTACTACAGGCTCCACATATGATATCACGAGATATTGACCAATCTTATGATTTTCAGACTCCATTTGCATTTCTTAGAATTTTTAAATCATTTGGACACACGGTCATGGTCGTGTTTCCTAGTCAAGATGTTCAAAATTTCTTTTGATTTCATGGAAGAGGTCTTAAATTTGGCTAAATAACATGAATATCATTTTTTTCACCTATTTTATTCTATTATTTGAATCACTTGTAGTTCAAATTTGACTTTTTTTCAAAAAATTGCTTGAAATGAAATTAATTAGTTAAATATAGAAAATCAATACAAAAGTCTACCAAATTTTACCATGAAGTATCACATGTTGTATGTATGGAGTAGAAAAAATTTCAAAGTGAGGAGAATTTGTTTTGAGAGGTAATTGGATTTGGGACTTAGGAGGACATATATATGGGAAACTAACTTTGTCGTGCGCGAGAGGTTCTCGGCGCACGGCAAACACATACTTTGCTGTGCGCCAGGGGTCCACGGCGTACGGCAAAGGGGACAAAAAAAATCATTTGCTCTCGGTGCTAACGGACGTTGGAAAAAATAATTTGTCGTGCGCGAACAAAAAACGCACACCAAACTCATGTGTTCGCCATGCGTCCCAAAAAAGCGCACGGCAAACTCGTTATTTGACATGCACCGAAATAAAGTGCACGGCATTCCATGCATTTTTTCTTTGATGTGCGCCCTATAAAAATGCACGGCAAAGAACCCGATATTTTGTGCACGGCAAACGTTCATTTTCCGGTAGTGACGGTTAGCTAGCACAGTACCCTGGTTTTGCCACCCATGAGAACAATTATTTCAACATATACATTCAAAAAACTAGTACGTGTGAAATTCAACATAAGTTCAAATAACCAGTGTGAAAAATGACAGCAAGGATTGTTGTGACCATTTCCGTAGGCTGATGACTCCTAGATGTACAATAACACATTCCGTCGTTCACCACATGTTTTTCTACCAAAATTTTTGCCCCAACTTGAAGCATTATATATAGAGTGTGATCAACAAAGGTATCACAAAAAAATAGAAGGTCTAGAAGCACACCTTATGGATCCAAGTAAAGTAACTCAGCCTCAACCATTGAGAGACAGTGATGTAGGCATCACATGGATCTATGGACCGATAAGAAGCAAAGAAGCACACTCTCAACCAATCACAAGCAAGTACATAGATCCAAGGACCCACAACTGGGAGCAAACAGGCTAGAAACACCGTGTGCCCATCCATACCCAACCTTGAACCCACCTGGCAGCCACACCACGAAAGGCGGTGCGATTGGCACTGACCTAGGGTCGGCCAAACCCCTGATGGGCCCGATCGTCTCTAGCTGATGTATGGCACGAGTTACCGCCTTTGCAATTGAGATGCCTTGGCGTCCTTGTTGAATCCCTACTGCTTGGTGCCTATAAATAGAAGCAAAGGGGGCTCATTTAGAGACACACACTTCTTCCTCTAATTCCAACTTTTCTCTTCGTGGCTTCTTTTGGGGAGGAGAACCCCATTGCATAATCTAGGTGTTGGCTTGCTAGTACTTAGAGAGTAGGAAGAGAGTGAAGGGGTTAGCTTGGGGACGCGCCGGTTGCACTGGCTTCTCTCCTCAAGGTTGAATTTGTACGGATGTTGCTACTTCTTTAGTAAGTTGCATTTGTGATCCCTTTGCCTTGATAAGTCATGTAGTTGAGTAAGACCGAATCTCTCTCTCATGGGTTTGTCGCTTCGTACTTGTACGAAGTGCTATAGTGCGGCTACAGGATGTCCAGATATTGTCGAGTTATAGTAGTGATCATTAGTGTAGATGTGGTATATAGACTGAGAGTTATCCTTCGTTTGCCTTGTATTCCACAAATAGATAGAGGTAGGTCACGGTAATGACACCCGTTGGTCCTTTGTATTCTTCCACGTTCGTATATAGCGTAGAGCCATTATAGCTGGAAGCGCCTGTATTCCAGGGTAAGCCGGTGCCTGAAGAGAGAGAACATACCACAGGTACTAATCTTAACTCTTCTGACTATCTGCAAGATCCTCTTCACCTTTCTCATCATGTAGAGTTATATCCTTAGACCTTTACTAGAGTAGAAGATAGTACACTCGTTCTTTGGATTTGATACCACCCTTGGAAAACTCCTAGAGAAAGTGCTACAATAATATATCCGTGCGCTTGCAGTTTTGTTTGTGATCGTTAAGAAATACCAACAATATATCTAGTGGGCCTTGCTGACCAACCAACTGTTTGCGCCATACGGAAATCATTATTTTTTATCAGAGATTCGGTCGGGGGGCATGAGTAAGGCAAGTTTCAGGGATCAGAGGACTCGTATTGGAAACTAATAGCTAAGCAAGTGAAAGTTAAACAAGGATGGAGAGTTTGTAGGGTATACCATCTAATTGCATCGTGTTGCGCAATTGAGATACAAAATCCTAGTCAATTACGACCGGTAGAATCCTGTCTTGTAATGACCAAGATCTGTCAAGAGCCACGACCCTTGAGGACCTATCATCCATAAACATATATCTGACCCTTGAGGACCTATCATCCATAAACATATCTTTATTTTTTATCTCCAAATTCTAGCTTTTCTAATCTCTTTGCTTCCCTTCGTTCGTCTCGACAGCGTTCAAAGACTTATGAGTGGTCTACCAATCTCAGAGCAACCCTATGCTTGCCATCCCTCCCGGGGTGATAAATGTAGGTTTTCGGGGTGTTCTTGATCATCCTGACTGGTTTAGGGTAGGAGCCCTGACGAGATCTTTTCAACAACCACGCGAGCTAGCGCAATGTAGATCGGAAAAGATGTCAACACCTCCATTAGCTCCTCCATTATTGGGAGTGAAGGCCTTAAGCAAAAGGGAGCTTAAATCTATGAATTACCTGTATTATTGGGCAGGTGAAGTGGCCGGCTTGGAACACTTATGGTTTATCAGATTAACAACAGAAGTAATCCTGTGCAGAATCTCATCGAGCATCACCCTGTCTCAAGATTGATGGCAATATAATCCACCGCAGTTGCCCAAACATAATTAGCACTATTGAAAATGATTTATAGGAGTGCCATTTTCTTCAGGGTGGGCGGATTTGATGCCTTATCCAACAAAACTGGACCGACACTGAAGCAAAAGGCCCACCCCTGCAGAAGCGTTTCCAGGTGTGGGCAATGAGGTGACCCGCTTCTGGAAATGGGTTTCCATGCATTTGGGGGTTTGAGGTCTCTCTTAGACCGTCTCCGGCAGCAAACCGCACCCGCCCCCCATCTGCAAAATCGAGTTTTGAGAGAAGGAGAGAGATGAAAATAGTAGCTCAAGGTCCAGCAACATGCGAATCCCCTTCTGCATCCCAGCTCCCGGCAGTTGCCTCCCGTGCGCCATGGATTCCACCGCGCCGAGGGCAGGCGGCCGCAGGGTGGAGCTGTCGTGCCGGGGAAGGAGATGGTGAGGTTGCTGAGGTGGGGAGGAGGAGGCCGCGGGGTCGAGCACCGCCGCCTCCCGGAGCAGATCCGGCGTGAGGAGGCCGCGAATCGACGACGAATCGAAATCAACGAGGACGACGGGCGGTGGTGGAGCGGCCGGGCGGAGAGAGAGCAAGTGGTGACGATGAAGCTCCATCGCGGCCGGCCGCGGGGTGGGCGACGGCGGAGCCTCGAGCTCGGCGGCACGCAGACAGATCCAGGCGCCATCTTCCTCTCCGGCTCCTGCTCCGCCTCGCGTCGGCCCCTGCTCCGGATCAGGCGACCTTCCCAAAGGCGCCATGGCCGCTCGTCCGATCTGCCTACGCGTGCGATGGCGGGGTTCTCCAAGGTCGGGCGGCGATAGATCTTGGGTGATGCGGCTTCGTCGGCCTCGACAAACTTGTCGGTGTCTCCGGCAATGTGGCTTCGGCGTGAAGGGAGGAGGTCCTCGATGAACTCACATCCAACGCGGCGTCGGGGCGAGGAGCTCCTGCAGTGGCCGAATCCGACGCGAGGAGCTGCGGTGGCGGCTGGATCCGGTGTCGGTGAGCCCTCCGCCGACCCCTTCCTCCGTTCCGCTCCCTGGATTCGGCGGCGGTCTCGAGGGCACGGCCGCACGCTCCTCCTCCCTCCCCTGCTCGCGTGCGCGGCCGGTCTTCGAGCGGTGCGAGGCGGGGCGGCCTCCGCCGCGGTGGAGAAGCAAGGTTTCGTGGATTCCTCCCGCCGAGGACGGCCTTCGCGACCACCACCGTCGGGAGGGCCTCCACGACAGCCTTCTCTGTGCTTCCTTCTCTATCGAGATGGCACCGCCGGCAGATGGGGAGGGAGGAGGAAGAGAGAGAGGGTGGGAGGGGGAAGAGGAGGACGAGGCGGGCCCGCAGTGGTTGGAATGCAACGATGGGGAGAGACCCTAGGAATGCAGACGCGGGAGGGGCAATCACATTTTGCAGAACCGTTTGTAGCAGTGCCACTTCCTTGCTCATTTTGCAGTTGCAGACTCTGCTGCGGTGACTGCTCAAGATGGTCTTAGGTGAAACAGTCACATCAGAATGTCATGATAAAATTCTAGTACAACACTCATACACACACAAGAAAAACGCTCGCTTCAAACACCTGAAATATATAGGATGAATTTCAATAACCCAAATGCTAAACGGAGAAGGCTCTCCATTTAGTGTTAAATAGAGAGCCCTCCGAGGTTACTTCCTGCGACACATAAGTTACTTCCCGCGATAAAAAGTTACTTCCCGCGACAAAAGGTTACTTCCCGCGACAAAATGTTACTTCCCGCGACACATAAGTTACTTCCCGCGACAAAAAGTTACTTCCTCCTGTGCGCTTCTTTCTATTGAGGGAAGTAATTTTGTGTCGCAGGAAGTAACCTCGGAGGGCTCTTCATGTATGACTAAAAGTTACTTCCTCGTATGTGCTTTTTCTGTTGAGAGAAGTAATTTTGTGTCACAGAAAGTAATCTCGAAGGGCCTTTCAATAAATCATCTCAGACATCTGAACAAGATGCAAGACTACAAAACATGCGGCTGCGATGGGGTAAAAATCACAGCCGCGGGTCCCACCTACCTTATCTACTTGCCCAGGCCACAGGCTCATCTCCCTCGCACCGTCCGTCCGTCCCCAGACTCGCATCCCTCGCACCGCTTTTTTTCTCCCTCCTGACGGCTGAGGCAGGACATGGCGGCGCCGGCGACCCATCGGCAGCGGCTCCCGGCGGAGGATGGTGACGGCGGTGCGAATCCGTCGTCTCCGGTGAGGTACATCTCCTCCCCCTCTTGCCTCTCTCGTGCGAACATTATTCCTCACTCCCTCTCTTGTTCGCATCCCCATGGTCATTTCCCTCTCTCTCCCCTCTCTCTCTGGTGCAGCAGATCCAGCCGCACGCAGCGGACCCCGGCGAGGGAGCGCGCCGGCGGCGCCCCTCACGGAGGCCCGCATGGTGACCCCCCAGCGCGCCAACGACAACGAGACGAAGTCTGCTTCAACGACGAGCTGTGAGCGACGCCGTCGCCAGGCCACCCTGACTTTGTCACCGTCGTCCACGCCGCCAAGCCAACGCAAGACCACGAGCCCGCGCCGTCCTGCGTAGAGCTGTTGGACCGCGACCCTGATGCACACGTTGTACTCGAGCGTGGCCACAACTCCTGCTATGCCGGTCTCCACCTCGACCACAAACTATTCGAGGAAATGCCTGAACTGCCACCTCGAACTATCATGGTGAGACACGGCACAACCTCTCATTCCTTTTTGCACCGGAGATGTTTGCCCGACCCTTTTGCTGCCACTGTTCTATTTGCAGGTCACGGTTGTGTGCTGTGCTGCCGCAGCCGCTTGAGCCCTGCTCGCGGGCAAGGGATGTGCGCGGCTGCTAGCCGCCCACCTATGTACAAGCCATCGTGCTGGGTTTCTATGCAGGAGCAACAGCTGCGTGCTGGGTTTCTGTATCCCCCAAGGAGACTGCTTCTGCACCCACGCAGGTGAGAAATTTGGTTATGCTGCAATAGTTGGTCAGAGATCTGACTGCAATAGTTGCGAAGGTGACTTGGTTTTACATTTTTGGGCACAGGGGGTATACGGTACTGACATGGTAGTAAATCCTTGTTTTCTATTCCCTTGTTTCAGTGCCATCTTTGGATTCACAAATTGCAGGTTCTGTAGTAATAATCAGTTTCGGCATTTCTGACTCACCAGAGAAGATATGCTCTTGTGGTCTGAATTGAATCATTAGGCTACCAAGTTTATTTAGGGACGCATGTTTTTTTTAGTTCTGCATTTTTTTAGAAATGAAGTATGAATACACTATTCAGTTTTAGATGCGTCAGTTTTCCCTTATCTAAACAATTCTGAAAATGAAGAATTCTGCTGCATGAAACAACACTGCCTTGTTAACTAATGAATCTGTATTTCTCTCAAGTTCATTTTATCACTTAATTAGCCAAATACCAGCTAAGAAGAACTTGAGGTTTATTGTTTTCTTTGTATGGGGGTTCACGGCTTTGGTGGCAGCCATCCCATGCGCCTGATTACTTTGCAGTTAGCTAGTTCCAGGCCCTGGTAGTCAAGTAGCAATTTTATTTGCCAAAAAATGTTGTCCTATGTTGGAAAACTAGGAACAACTAGCGGCTAGCCGAGTTGAATTCAAAGTTTATAATAGTTGAATTTGTATGGTGGTGAGTAGGCATTTCACATTTCTGTTTTAGACTTCATTCTGTAGTTATTTTTTGTGTGATGTATGCTTTAATGTTTTGATAAGAGAAATGTAGATTGCATGTCATTGTGTTTGATCCTTGTTCTGTAACACCATATACTAAATACCTTTTCGTTTTGTAGAGCATTTCAAATGCAGATTCATTTAGGCAACATTTAGTTAGAATGTTGGCAACCGCTTGTTAGAATCTAGGCAATAATTTGCTAGAATTTAGGCAACAACCAATAGTATGTTTTTATAGATAGGCAATGACATGCAAGCAATCTGTATGCTTCTGCATATTGTCTCAATAGCTCCATATGCTTTTTTTGTTGTGCTAGTACACAATTTTTATCTGTTCCATTTTCTCTACAGCCTGCTGGTTGGGGTGCTGTGTTGCATAAGTCTTTTTTTTGGAGCCATAAAAAATCACCAGAGCTGGTATGGGGGGGGGGGGCAACCCTATAATCCTCGGTGTGGTGGTTCCCCTCGATTCATACAACTATAGCACCTTGCTTAACATGATGGGCACCAGATAAAACTCAGACAATGCTTAGAAGAAATCAATATCTTTATCTTTTCTACCTCCTCCCTACTTGTTGCACACATATGTCACTTTGCGTTGCTGCCATGACAAACCTGACAGACACGTAGCACTAATGCTTATTGAGAAACCAATTCTCTTCGTGTAAGCATTGTAGTAAGATTTTGCTTCCTCCTTAGATGCAAAACTCGACCACTGTATGGGACAGGGGATGTGCACCACACTTCCTCAACAATCTCATCAAGATCTTTATCCCCTTAAGCTATACTATGTAGTGTTTTCTCTTCAGCAAATAAGTCACCAACATCAACATATTAGCTCCCATCAGGATTGGGGCTACTGTGAACTAGCATTTGTGCAGCATCAGTAGCAAGCATGTTGTTGTTACTAGGATCCTGAAGCTTATCATATGATCCCAAAACAGCATTTGTTGGGTTTGCTTGAGTACAATAGGCAGGATTTGCAGACTCCACATCTATCAAATCAAAATCAAACTCCGGAGGCAACTGATTCAAGTCCATTGTGCCAAACATAACCAATTTGTACCTAGTGTCAACTTAATTTAGTTTAACAGCCAAAAGCATAAAAACATGAAGGCATGCTAATATACCAATCTGGTCAACTTTAGTGTCATGAAACTTAATGCATTTTGACAGCCAGAAAAATGAAAACTCGAAGGCATGTTAGCACACTAATCTGGTCAACTTTAGTGTCATGAAACTTAATGCATTTTAACAGCCAAAAGAATAAAAACACGAAGGCATGTTAGTATACTAATCTGACCAACTTTAGTGTCATGAAACTTAATGCATTTTAACAGCCAAAAGCATAAAAACATGAAGGCATGCTAATATACCAATCTGGACAACTTTAGTGTCATGAAACTTAATGCATTTTGACAGTCAGAAAAATGAAAACTCCAAGGCATGTTAGCACACTAATCTGGCCAACTTTAGTGTCATGAAACTTAATGCATTTTAATAGCCAAAAGAATAAAAACACGAAAGCATGTTAGTATACTAATATGGCCAACTATGTAACCATACAACTATGAAAATACAGTCAACCATGCTAATATTACCATATCTTTTTTTTTCTTTTTTTTCCCTGCAGCAGTGTGCCCACTAACTATCTTTATTGCTTTTTGGTTTTTGCCGGATGGGCAAGTGAAAATACAGTCAGCCAAGGGGGTGGAAGTGACAACAAGATTCTTTTTTGCAGCTGATGTACATAGGCTACAAGCCAGTTTGATAACATCAAGACTCAAGTACAACAAATCAAAATCATGCAGGCAACCAAAAACTAGTCACGTGTGATGTGTGTACGCACCAGGTTGGGAACCCTGGTTCTACAACCAAATCCTCATCTCTCTGGTTCTAAAATCTTCTAAACTTGCTTGGCGATTTTCCACCTGGTGGTCGTTCTTATGGGGATTGTATGTGCGGTGGAAATTGATTAAGGAATTGATGTGGATTTGCCTGAACGCACCTTTTTTTTTAGCTCCCTGTTGATCTTTGATTTTTTGGAACTTGGATCGGTGGAACAGAACCCTAGGTTTCTGTCTCGCGCGGTTTTCTGATGTGGACCTTTTCTGTGCCGTCAAAACTTGAGCCTAGAAAAGTGGAGTCACTTCTGTTTGTCAACTTGCTAAAAGAAGTAGCCGACTGTACTTTAGCCTAATTTACAGCCGGCTGTAAGTTAATCTTGTCCTTCTTTTTTTCTGAACAATCAACAATCACAAGCAATCTTTTCTCACAGTACTTTCGGACCGCTTCAAACCTGTATAACTCCATGTATAGTATATATGAAGCATCAGACGTTTACGCCCATATATCATGCAATGACTCGAAACACTTGCACTCACATCTTCATCATCACAAACGACACATAATAATCAATGGATAATTTGTGCAGCCGTATGCATAATGAACATAATTAAGATTAATTTTCAGACCACGAAGTGATTTCATTATTAGCTACTATATATCAGTCAAATAGCAGAGCACAAGTACGTATATGCTACGGTTTTTCGTCATGGGGCTCCTTTGAACACCATCCAACGGAAGCTGTGTGTAGGAGTACCAGTCGTCGTCTCATGTGATGAGTTGGCAGCAGAGCCGCAATCTTCCGCAAGGTCTTTGAGCGAGCAGTCACAGGCTACACTACTAGGCATACAGGTTTTTTACCGGGTGAGAACTTCCTTTAGTACTGGTTTTGAAACCGGTATTGTCCCATCGATACTAATGTGAGATTCACATTAGTACCGGGGCGAAGAACCGGTACTAATGGGTGTATTCCGTCGGCGTCCGTTTGCCCCGTCGCGCCGTCAAACCGTCCGTCACTGTATCCTTTTTTTTTCTTTTTTTTAAATTTCTTTTCTGTTTTCTTTTCTTTTCCCGCACTACTTCTCAATCACATATTCTCAATTACTTCTCAATCACATATTATCAATCATCTATTCTAGCAAAAATCACGTATTCATAGTCAGTCACACACACATTTACAACAATCACAGAAACAACATATCTCACAATGCAAGAACAAGAATGAGAAAAAAAATCAAGAACAACTTCGATTCGCGCCGGCAGCCTCCCTGCCCGCGCCGTCCGCGTGAGCCCGCCACCGGAGCTGGCCTCCGGGCCCTCCTCGCCGGCGGCCTCCCTGTTGCGCGCGCCCGCAGCCGGAGCCGCGCGCGCCCGCTGCGGAGCCGCACACGCCCGCAGCTGTGCCGCGCGCACGAGCCGGCCCTCCGCGCGCGCCCGTCGCCGGAGCCGTCCTCTGCGCCGGCCGCCATGCCCAGTCCCTGCAGATCGAGGAAAGGGAGATGTGAGCTGAGATGAACACAGGAGCGAGAGATGGAGAGAAAGAAAAAAGTCAGAGATGAGGGAAGAAGGAAACGGGCCGGGGAGATAAAGGAGAGAGATGTGGGTGGCGCGGGTCCCACCGCGCACGCTGGTGGTGGGTGACGGCGCCGTCTGGCGCGCGACATTAGTACCAGGGCTGTTTTTGACCCGGTACTAATGTCCAACCTTTTTATATCGGGTGAAATTCAGCCCCGGTACTAATGTGACGGCCTAACATTAGTACCGGTTTGTAATACGCACCGGTACTAATGTGGGTTACGCGAGGGCTCCGCGGGACTCTCTATTCACACGTAACATTAGTACCTGTTCTTGTGTACATTAGTACCGGGTGCCCAAATAAACGGTACTAATACCAATTTTACTCTGAGATGGAAGCCTCATTCCCTAATAGTGCTAGTACGATTTTTCCTTGGCCAGACATGGCGGCATCGTAATCACCTTGTTGGCCGGGCCGCACCGGTGGCCATCTGACCAAACACTCCTTACCATCCTCAGATATGTATCCGATGACGCAGTCGAAGAGCACCCCATGCGCCGTCGTCGTGCCGAATGGCCTCAAGCACTCGCTCCCTTGGTAACTCAATGCACCGAAGCTTATCGTTATCGTATCACCGACCCGGTGGCAGCATTTTCCAGACCAGTAAATCCGCTAGGAGAGGGGCGTGTAGTATATTTGCTCCTTGCATCTCGCTCTCCCAACGCGCACCTAGTAGTATACTAAGGAAAACAAATCAAACAATTCTATTCGATTTTAAAACAGTTTATCCTCTCGACCTCTCCTCTACCTGCGACGCCGGGTGCCTGCTGGTTCGCTCCACGACGGCCAGATCCAGTAGGAAGTTGGAAGCGGCGGCGCGACGGCGAGTGAGCTCCCCTGTGGGCGCGACGGCGAGCGAGCTTCCCTGTGGGCGCGCGGGCGTGCGAGCTCCCCCGCCGGGGAGCGGCGCCGTGGCCTCCTCGGGCCGTGCTCCCCTACCAGCTCTGCGGACCGGGAACCGGCCGGGACCCGCGGGAGTGCGATTTGGTGCGAAGAGGACTCCGATTTGGCGCGAGGAGGAGGCCGGGAGGGAACCTGCCGCAGATTCCGGCGTTTTTGCGAGCCGGGCGAGCTCGCCACAGAAAGCGAGTGGCGGGGGGAGAATGGCGAGGCGGATTGCGAGGCTTTTGGAACCGTCATTTCCTCTCTCTTTTTTTAATTTTTACCGAAGGAAAATGTTTTAAAAGAGCTGTTGGAGTTGCTCTAAATTTTCTACTCCAACATGAAGTGCACTTCCATACATTTTTTTTAAAACCGTTGAACGATCCTAATATTTGGTAACCAAACCTACCACTAAATACTTACAGAAACCTTCTCAACAAGCTAAAAATTTCACAAAAGTTATTATTTGTTGTAAAACAGGTGTAGCAATAATGAGTGAGTGTCGAGATACTAATGCTAACCTATGCAAATAAATTAAAATTTGTTTACAACACAAATATATATGGTGTTGTGGTGGAAAAGCTTTTTATTAATTAAAACCACGTAATAAGAACCTTTTTTTAAGAAATCTTTTTTTGAGGAATTTAGAGGTGGGGCCATCGGCTTCTTTCCTTCTTCACCGCGCGGTTCAGGGGAGAGGGGTTCCGCGTGGTCGCGGCGTCGCGCGGGTTGGGGGTTCCGCCGTTCCGGTTCTATTTGTTTTACCGATTTTAGCTAGAACTCCGGTTTTCTACTGGTTCTTCGCCTGGACTCCGGTTTTCTACGGTTCTTCGCCTGGAACTCCGGTTTTAAGTCGGTTTTTAACCGTGAGTCCGTGACGTACGAAAAATAGGGCAGAATCAATCCTTACTTTAATATTATATATATATATATATTATAGGTAAAGATAAAGATTTGTATGACTTCGTTCGTCATAAAAACCCAACACTCTAATGCCGGCCGGTCACAAATCATATACCTGGCAGCCGTTGATGACATGGCCGTGTGCGTCGGTGAGGGCGTGGAGAAACTGGACGAAGGCGAAGAGCCGGGGGCGGCAGGTAAGGCTGTCCGGCTGGGGGAACCAGATTTGGCCCACCTCCCCGTAGCGGCGGAAGTAGCCGCGGAGGTCGGCGTCGCCGGTGCCCGGGGCAAGTCCACCCACGAACAGCCTGCTGCCGTGAAGCCTCATCGCCGCCGCGCCGGAGGGAGGTTGGATCGAATATGATTTGATGCGTTGCGTGCGCAGAAAAGACTTTGGTCGTCCTTTCTTAATAATTAAAATAGTAAGCGGCAAAGAAAGAATGAAAGATCGGAATCATATCGGCACGTTTTGGCAAGTTTCATTATTCATCCGTGTCACATCGTACCATCGGAGAACGGAAGAAGTTGGGAGAAATTATTCCTCTGCAACGCCGTCGCTTCCGCATCGCCGGCGCCACCAGGAAAACCAAGCTGCAGAGGAGCCACGCTCCACCGGCAAAACCTAACTCTACCGCCGAGCATCAGCGGCGAGCAAACCCTAGACCTAGAAGGACTCGATTGAGGACTCGAACTACTAAAAGATGGACCCCCGCCCCCCTGCCACCAGCTTGAAGGCCGGCGACGAGGAGGAACGGGGGCGACACGGGCGGAACACCCCGCGGGTGCCGGCTCGCCGCCGCCGCCGCTGCCAGGTTTCTGGCCCCATTCCTCCTCGTCGCCGGCCTTCAAGCTGGTGGCAGGGGGGCGGGGGTCCATCTTTTAGTAGTTCGAGTCCTCAATCGAGTCCTTCTAGGTCTAGGGTTTGCTCGCCGCTGATGCTCAGCGGTGGAGTTAGGTTTTGCCGGTGGAGCGTGGCTCCTCTGCAGCTTGGTTTTCCTGGCGGCGCCGGCGATGCGGAAGCGACGGCGTTGCAGAGGAATAATTTCTCCCAGCTTCTTCCGTTCTCCGATGGCGATCTACTCCGACGTCAACGGAGAGGCTGGGGAGACCTGTCCAGGAGTCGAGGGCCGGCACATCGTCGTCTTTTCCAAGTGATGATGTTGTTGACCCTATTAATCTCAAGGAAGATGATCTTTGGAGGAAATCTGAGCATTGCTCGGGTTGCCGGTGGTGGAATCGAACGATGTGTCGTGGGTACTGGAGTTGGCCGATGCGCCTGGGAGGCAGCGTACTCGGCTGTTTCGCCTAGCAGTAAGCCCTCCTCTGCGGCCTCCACTTTGTGGAGTTTGGCTCTGGTGCCCGGCGACGATTGGGAAGCGGCTTCGACGGCGGCGACGAACGGATCGCTGAAGGCTTCGAGGAAGATGAACAGGAGTTTTGAACTTCTTTGTAATTTTCCTTTTATTTCGGGTTCTGTTTGTAAACAGACCGGTGTAATGCGCTAAGATCAATACATGTTCCTTCTAAAAAAACGTAGAATAAATACAAAATCAATTCCATAACTACTGTAAATATGTATTAATAATTATTTAATTAGGTTTAATAGATGTATTAATAATTATTAAATTAGGTTTAATAGATTTATGTCGTCAGTCCATCTGTGTAATTAATTTTATAATAAATCATATTTAGACAACCTAATTAGCATAAAAAATTTTATGGGACAATTTTGGCAAATTTCCACCTCCAACTAAACAAGAATCTTATATTTATTTATTAAAAAATCTCTTCATTCGGTACCGACCGGATGGATAACAATAACTCAATTAGGCTGCAAAACCCATTAGGCTTGTTGTCCCAGCTAGAAGTGCACGCCAGTGGTCGAGCATTTGGTTCATGATAGTAGGGAAGGCAATATGGCAATAGGCAATTGAAATCAAATAGATATATACATCTTTCAAAATAATATAATTTTTTTATTTTTAATGGTGATTCTAGATAAAAGATTTTTTTAACAAAAAATATCATTGCTGCATAACAAGAAAGTGAACATTTTTAAATAAGATATTATAAAGCACTAGTTATTTTCTTATTTGGTTAGTGCAACTACATTATGATCTACTAAATTTTTGACAAAAGTAATCAACCAAAAAAATTTTTATCACTAAAGTTTAGAAATTTCCTTAACATCTCTTGAAATATATGTTGATCCATGAAATGTATATTTTAGTCAAAAAAGTTAAAATGTATTTGAAGAAACATAACTTGCAAAACATATGTAAAATATGTTCTTATGTATATTTAGGATTGTTAGTTTGAACAAATTAAAATAATGTAATAGGATAATGTATATTTAGGAACAAAATTCAAAATATATGTACACATATTTGTATAATCTTATTTCCACCACTACATACAACCATTGCAATCATGAACCACCATAGCTAGACTAGATATTGAATAACATATGAGATGCAATCGGTAGTAAGACTAATGTGATGGTAGACATACTCGATCAAGGGATCAAGAGAGCATATGAGACTAAGAGTAGTATTTATGGGGGACAGTGGAGATCTATACCCATAGTGACGGTAGCCACAGGCTTGTCGAGCACAAGGCTCACCCCTCACTATGCTCCCCATGCGCGAACCTACAATGGGACCCGTGCCTGCACAACCCATTTTGCCACTCTAGGCAGATCTCACTTATGAATGTCTGCGGCATGATAACCTTGTGGTGACTATAGGCGAATAAACATCCCTTCCCATCTCTGCACCATCTCATCATCTAGAATTTGCAAAGATTCTTGCGGAAACTCTTGTCCTAGAAGTGAAATACATGCACAGATGAGACGAAGTATAATAACATGTCGGCGTCTCATTTTGCACACACTGCTGCTTACAGGGAGTAGTTCATAGTGAGGGGTGTACTCCATTGGCTATGCACGTGTGTTGGGAGCTAGAGAGCCTTCACGAGGTGCTGCTCAGTGATGGAAGGCGGTTGTTGAAGGTTCAATAACGTGCTAAGGTTCACCGCAAGCTTACGGATCATATAGTACCTTTTTCCCTTGAGTATTACCCAAGGTTATCGAATTCGTGGATCGGAAGCAAACCGCTAAGGTTCTCTACCTTATCTAGTCAATCTAACCTAACATGAAGCATCGATTGCATATAAAGGGTAACCTTGATGGATATGAGTGAAAGCACAAGGTTGATCACATCCATAACATAGGCAACATAAAGGAATAAGCAAGGGTAACTAGGGCATACGTCTTCTAGTTGAAGTTCTAGCCAAAAGAGCAAGTGCAACATGCATCTCATCCAAAGCCATCTTTAAACTACAACCCTCCGGTCAAACCCTTGAAGGCACCCATCGTACACGTGATCGACATCCTGTCATGATGCCCCCATTTCTTGTATAGGTAAACCTAAGAGCATGCTCACGGGGAGCATGTCGTACTCCTTGGTGGATCCGGTATGAACCCCTAGCGACCTAGCCCCCATGGCTGATCACCCCGAGCAATCTATGTTAACGGTAGATTGAAATAAAGCAAACCAAGAAAGCACAAGATCATAGAAGGAGGAATCGAGTCGCTAAAGATCGGATGACATGAAGTAATTTACTCACATAGTAGATGTGTTTAGGTCATCGCCACCGAATACATACCATCGAAGACCTCAACTAGCTCTAGAACTCTGCCACGACACAACCACGTAGGGCGTCCATGGCGGCTAGGGTCGGCCTAGGCCATATCCTAGACAACTTCGAGGACTCGCGGTGGCGGTCGTCTCCCTCCGGTGCTTGCTTCTAGGTTTCACCGAGTTGTGATGAATGGATGTGGTGGCCGTCGGAGGCAGGAGCTATAAATAAGCCGAGGAGGCAGTAGGTCAAAGGGGAGCACGAACCGGGCTGAAAACGGGCCAGGCCGGTCCGCATGGGGCGGCCGGACTAGGGCCTTTTTGGCCCGGTTCGGCCCCATCTTTCGCGCGCGAACTTCTCTTGCAGTCTTGAATTTCCACCACCCTGCATGTGGGCCTTTGATGTCATTTTCTCCACGAATTAGATAGGGGTACTTGTCGCTCAAGCTCTTGTATCTTCTGCTCAGGTCCCTGGAGTTTTGACAGCTTGTGCTTCGGTCCTTGGGTCAATTGGAGTCATGTTCACTTCGAGTCTTGACTTGTGCCGGGCTTCAATATCTTCTCATAAAGTGCTCGATGAACTTTGTCCGAAAGTGCTCCTTTAAGCACTTAAATCCTGTGTAAAGAACATACTCCGAATACCACATAGAAGTGTGAACTTGTTACATCATTAGTATGCCTAGTGGCGGGTTAGTTACAATTCAAAGCTCAAACCAAAGTGTAACAAGTGCTTTTAGTTGACGAAAATCGACCACCAACATACCCCATGCTTAAACCTTGCTCGTTCTCGAGTAAGCCTTTAATGGATGTCAGTATTGCCTTTCAATGTTCATATCCTGCACTTGATCATACATGAGAAAACATAATGCTCTCCAAGTTTACATTTGTTGAAGTTCGATAATGTAACTAGATTTCATCTCTATGGAGGGTAGATATCATTTAAGCTCTTTCCACAAGTAATTAAACATGCCCTCAAATTTTAAACAAATCTCAGAAATTTTGAAAATAAAGAGCAGGTTGAAGAAAACTTGCTTTACTAAGATCAGTAATAAACCTCCTTGCATCTTGCTCATGAACTCTCATCTCATCTTGTCTCTCAAGCCTACTAGGACTACTTCTTTCCTCTCTCAAATATTTGGTGGAAGGCTTTATATGGATCTATGGGAAAGTTCAGTCCTACCAAGATATTATAGTTGAGATATTATCAAAACAAGACAAGCTTCTCATGGACTTACCAAGACTCGTCAAAAAGGTCATTAGAAAAATAATGTTCCAAGTTCTAAGGACGCGGGAGAGAAAAATACACACTCTTTGAGATAGGTGGACATGTGCAAATGGCAAAGAGTGATCCTGAGGCACAAACGAAGTCCTCGTTATCGGATTGCACAAGGTTAGAAAGATGAGTATGGGTCTTGATCTTGAAGCCTCTTGAAATCTCCAAACGTAGCTAGAGAACCGGGAAGATTTTTATTATATATATTTTTTTCCTCTCTCTTTTTTTTCTTCTTTTTTTCTTTTCTTGTTTTTCCCATCATATTTTTTCTTTTTTTCTCTCTTTTTTCATCTCCTTGAACTCTAGACTACACTAGTACTTCCTTGGCAACCCCCCCCATGCTTAGCGTTGCTCATCCCTGAGCAAAGAGGTGATGATTGTGCTAAGGTAAGTGCTGAAATTCTTGTATTTTCTTGAAGAGAGATACTTGAAACCTTCTAGGGATCCTTTCATGGAGGTCTCCCAAAATTTTACTCCAATTGACGGCACCTTCATTGCTTGTAATCTTCCTCGAAATATTCATTCATACTCAATACTTGGGTTGTGGTCAAGGAGGTAAACACAAAGAGATATTTTGGGTTTGTGGGTGGATATCCGACGAAGTTTACGAAATTCCTGATGTGGAAACTCACAATGCACGGATAGAAAAGGCTAGCATAAAGATAGGTACGCAAAAATGGAATGACCAACTTCTTAGTCTCGGAACAGAGAAATCAAGCCTTGAATCAATGCACCCAAAAATAAATATTGTAAACTAAGGTTTTTGCACTCAATGAATATATGGCTTTGGATAGGTTGAGCAAAATGCAAGTGGTATTAAAGACAAGGTTAGCATTTCTTTTAACAACAAAAACAAATGATCTTTCATTCATTCAAAAATGAGAGCAACGAAAAATACTATAGGTCTCAAGTTATCATAACCTGCACAAAAGATTTGGCTAGCATTAATTTAATTTTCAGATCACATTAAAGAGAGCACTAGCTTAATCATATACAAACCAAGCACAAGAATGAGCAAAGAGGCAACGATCATCATATATCCATAAACAAGAGTATACAAGATATCATCATGGTGAGCACAAGGTGACGATGATTATTATTTGAAAACAAAAACAAATCTAGGTTCTACTCCTAGTAGCTATGTTATTCTATAGAGAGATATACAAAGGTTGCATCTAAGGTTGTGGAAAGCATATGCAGACATATAGAAAGACAAGGACAAAAAGAGGGTTGAGGAATTGTTACCGTCCTTTGATGCTTGAAGTGTAGCGCGGCCTCCCCCATGCTTAAGCATTGTGCTTAACATGGAAGAAGAAAATTAGCATCCCACGGCAACCGTGATCCTTGTACTCTATGCGGTCTTCTTATGTCCACTAAATCCTCTCCCATGCTTAGCATGTTGCTAGGCATGGAAGATGATCAACCATCTTGTAATTCTTGAAGTCCTACCGTCATGTGTGGAGATCATCGTCATACTCTTCACCTTTGTTGCCTTGTTGTCCTCCAACGTCCACCCTTTGCCATAAGCCTTAGTCCCAATCATTTCTCAACTCGTCCTTCCATGTTGTCCTTTATCGCTGCTTCAACTTCCACGAATTTTTCTTCAAATTCCAGAACAGAACATGATGAGGACATCTTCCTCCACTATTACCCGTTGGCAAAGATGCAACATAAATGGGCCATGTGGCCCAGTTGTAGTCGGGCGGCGACCGTGTGAGCCTCATTATCCCACCTTGCTTAGCTTGGGAGGAGGAAGCCACCTTAAAGGGGAGAGCCACCCTTCCCCTAACAGACTAGTCTTTTGGGGCAATTGGGCCTTTTCTTGAGAGGTGCGTCGAAGGACGGTGCTGGTTTGCATCAAAATTCGGGCGCCGAGGCCAAACTGCGTAATCGGTGCATCGGGCTTACCATAAATCCAATCCCACCTGGGCCGGACTTATCATTTGGCATCAGAGCTGGGCCCATGTTAAGAAGGGGAGAATGATGAGGACATCTTCCTCCACTATTACCCATTGGCAAAGACGCAACATAAATGGGCCATGTGGCCCAGTTGTAGTCGGGCGGCGACCGTGTGAGCCTCATTATCCCACCTTGCTTAGCTTGGGAGGAGGAAGCCACCTTAAAGAGGAGAGCCACCCTTCCCCTAACGGACTAGTCTTTTGGGGCGATTGGGCCTTTCCTTGAGAGGTGCGTCGAAGGACGGTGCTGGTTTGCATCAAAATTCGAGTGCCGAGGCCAAACTGCGAAATCGGTGCATCGGGCTTACCATAAATCCAATCCCACCTGGGCCGGACTTATCAGAACATGTACTGAAATACTGATCCATTGTAAAATTCTTGAAACTATCTTTCCAACGAGTGGTCATTCACCCCAATCGAACTCCGAACAAGAGAGTTACGCCCTTTTTACTTCATCAATGCAAACTGTCCTGGGCTGATTTCAGAACGTGTGACGCCCAATGATTTGGTTGTAACTCCTTGCACAGGTCTCCTAAAATGTTAAATCTTGATGCGTTGGAAAGAAGATTTAGTGGAGCTCCTGAATATCCAAATTTCCTCTTTTGTACATGTAACGCCCGCGTTTTTAGCTCCAAATAAATCACCTACTAAATCACGTGTGTTTTCAAATTTTCCCGCTGAGCTCAATTATCCCCTTCGAAACCCCGGTCACCTTCTCCCTCTCTCACCCTCGGCGCGCGTGCCGCGAATTCCGCCAGCACCGCCCGCGCTCGGGCCGTCGCCCACCGCGTGCCGCCCAGCGCTGCTGTCGGCCACCACGCCGGGAATCCCGCGCACGCCACGGTCCCGCCGGCCAGTCCGCTTCGCCATCACCGCCGTCCCGAAAATCACGCTGACGCCCGACAACGGAAAACCCCGCAAAATCCCTTTTTCCCTCTCTCCTAATTTTCCTAGGATTTCTCCTAATTTTCTAAACCCTTTTTTTTCCCTTCCATTTCCTTCCTTTTCCTATTTTTCCTTTCCTATTCTCCTTTTCCCTATTTTCTTTTCTCTCTTTTTTTTCCTTCCTTTCCTTTTTTCCCTTCCTTCTTTTTCCCTTCTCCTTTCTTCTTCCTTCGGCCGGCGCCGAACCGACCGCGCCTGACCCGGCCGTGCGCCCCGGCAGCACGCCCGCCGCAGCACGCCACCCCGGCCCCGCACCCTCCGCCGAAACGTCCCATCCGCGCCGCGACGCGACCTCTCCCTGACCGCCCGACGGCCGCGGCCGCCTTAAAGGCTCCTGCCCGAGCCGTCCCCTCCAGCACCACCGCGACCGCCGTCCGCTCCGCGTCGCCGCTGCCACGGCCAACTCACCCCCCCTGCACGACGGGTCTCGTCCAACAGCGCCCGGTTGGCCGCGAATCCCGCCGGCCGAGTCCACGCCGGACCTTTCCCGAACCGCCATTGCCGGCCACAGGAGCTCCTCGAGCTCGAAATATCGGCCGCCCAAACCGCCTCTCCGCGCCTATAAATAGGGGCCGGTAGCTCCCCGCCTCACCTCGCACCACCACGACCGAGCCCCCCCTCCCTCTTGAACACCAGAGCGCCGCCGCCCCCAAGCGCCGCCACCTCCAGTCCGCCCCGCCCGTGGAGCCGCCTCTGCAAGCAACCATAGCACAAGGTGAGCACGGGAATCGATCCCCCTCGGCCTCCTCTCCATTTTGCCCCATTCCCCGGCCGTCGCCGTGCACGGGACCGCCGGCGCCCCCTGCCGGCCGCCGCTCGGTTCCCCCCTCTCTCTGTTCTGAATTGAAGGGAGGGAGGAAGAAGATGGTGGTTTAGCAAAAGACCCCCTGGACTTTCTCCTTTTTCCTCCCACCGACCCCCTTCTCTATTTCTCTCTCTCTCTTTTTCAAATAAACCCTACCCCTTTAAGCCATACCACAAAACAACCCTGCCCTTTACAAATAGGCCCTTAGGCTATTATAGTTAAACCCTCACCCTATTTATATATTATAATTAGGCCCTTTTCCTTTAAACCTAATTACAACTAAAGTCCTTAATCTTTCTAAATCAATCCTAATGACGCCTTTAACGTGTCATTTCATGTTCATACTTTCGCCCGACCGATCCCAGCTCTTGCCCCGGCCCTTCACTTCCCGTTCAGCCATACACCCCTAAATAATATTTACTCCTTCGTTACCTAATTATTTTCCTCGAGCTCAGCCGGTAAAATTGTCTGTGCTTGTATTGATTGCATGCTTGCTTGTGTACGCTATAGCCGACGGAGTGAACGAAGGAGGGTACCACGAGCCGGAGCTTGGAGCCGAGTACTGCGAGCAGGAACCCGAGATCCTGAACCCCGAGCCGGAACTCCCCGAGGACTTCGAAGACGGCAAGTTCAATCTCATCCTTTGATGCATGCTTTGATCCCAGTTTTATAAATACAACCCTATGACCCATTTTATAAATTGCATAATGTTTTACTGTTAAAACCCGGTAGGATAGCCACCCTTGATTGCTATGATTTAACTTTGTTGGGCCTAAATGATTGCTTTAAAAATGTGTGAGTGCTTGACAAATGGGAATGGGATATTTTGGAAAGAGAGTAAAGAACCGGGTAGACGGGATGGACGTGTGTGTCAGGAGTATGGGTGAGCTCGTACCTTTGTGGTTGAGCGTGTTGGAGATGTCCATCTTGTCGTTAAGGACCGGGTTGCGTGACATCTCACCTGACCCAATTATCGTACTACCACTCGACCGTTGTATGTGGCAACGGCTTAGCATAAATCCCACTAGTTAATCTACTTGCAATCAGGAGTGCGGGTGAGCAGCGGGAGATCAAGGAGTAGGGGTACGATCTGTGTGAGGTACGCCCTGGTTACGTGAGATAACCCCTTGGTTGCTCCCGTGGTGGCGCGTAGGGTTAGCTAAGGTGGGTAATGGCTTTGATAGGATCCGCGCTGACACTAAGGTGGTCGTGTGGCGGTACCCTACTTGTGGGTAAAGATGTACAACCTCTGCAGAGTGTAAAACCTATTCGAATAGCAGTGTCCACGGTATTGGACGAGTCATGGTGTGGTCACAAAACTAGTATTTGGGTTTGGAATGTTTTCATGGCGTGAGTTGTTTTCTGGAAAAGTGTGTGGCTGTGTGCCCGGGCTACTGCGGACGGGGAGTCCGGTAGTCCCTATTTGGTTTTCTCAAAACCATTGAGTTACTTGGGTTATAAAAAAATTATTTGCGAAAACCTTTTTGAAAATGAACCCCTGCATGAGTAAATGTGTTTGCAAAATAAACCTTATCCTGATCCTTGATATATCCTGTGCATGATTGCTTATTAGCCCCTCCGTGGGTGGGGTTGAACTTGCTGAGTACGTATGTACTCACCCTTGCTTGATTAACTGTTTTTCAGAGGAGGATCCCGACTTCGTGCCCGAGGACGTCGAGTAGGTCGCTGTCCTGCACCCAACCCGTGCCTGTGGATTCAGGGTCTCCACAGGAAGCTTCCATGGCGCAAGACTCTGAAGATATCTTAGATGCTTTTGCTATCGTAGTTTGGTCTATAGTTCTTATGTTGCTTCTCGTGGCAGTGGCGCTCCCATGCCCACAGCCTCGACGTGTTGTACGGTAATGAACCATCTGATGTAATAAATGTGGTACCAGCCTTCTGGGACTGGTATTTACATCACATTTAGTCACCTCTGATGAGGGGACGCTTCAGGTGGTATCAGAGCCGTAGGTTGGCCGTAGGACGCGACCCCTAGGACCCGAGACCTTTCTAAGCCCTTCTCCTAAATCTTTTCCCTGCTTAGCTCACCTTTTCACAAATCTCTTACCTTAACCCTTGCCTGGTTCCAGATGGCTAACTTGGAATGGAGTGGAGGCGTCTGCCCCGCAGAGCCTGGCCTCCCTAAGTTACTGCTACTCAGCCTAGGGCGCATCGGAGTAAGGGACCCACCGGAGTACATCTATCGGGAGTACGAACACAGTGGCACCCTCCGGTGTAAAGTGATGATCTTCGTGGGAAGGAGCACACTCTACCCCGATATAGATCCTTGGTTCATCTCCACCACTGGGTTTCGCCTCACCGACACATACCCAAAAGCCGCCCGAAAAGCCCTACGACGCCTACGAGTGGTCTATAGGCAACACCTTCGACGGACCCCGATGGGATTTTTCCCACCCTCTGGAGGAAGAGGACGCTCATGGATCGCCCGGATGAGAGGACTTGGAAGAGAAGAAGAAGACCTAGAAGATACGATTTCTCACCTGTCCATCTACCTCAATGGCTTAGACCACCTTTTCCATGAACAGGCCGAGCAGCTGAAGCACCAAATCGACAGGGCAGAAAGAGCAGAACAAAGGATAGAATTAGAAAGGATAAAGACGAGAGTGGCGGAGGTTTCCCTAGCTAACCTGCAGCGAGATTACGCCAGAGAAAGGGAACGCTCTGAAGTATTCCACAAGAACCTATGGGATGAGCTCCACAAGGAACGTAGGAGAAGAGAAGAAGCTGGGTTGATGGACGATGAACCCGAAGAAACCCACTGGGATAAGGGAACCCAGACCGAGGATGTGATGTTGGAACAAGACCTTCCACCGAAGAAGCGTCGCATTCAGCCTGAGGAAGAATCCCCATAAGGAGGGAATGGAGTACCTAGGCTAGAGCTATCGTCCTAATAATAAGTGTACCCCTGAGGAGTGTACCCAACCTTTGTGAATAAATAAAACTATCTATCTTTTGTATCCTACCCTTTGCACAACTTGTTCAACTCTACCCTTGTTTCCAGATGGCCGAAGATGGATGGACCCAAGGCGTGTGCCAGGAGGAGCCTGGCTTTGCTCGCCTTCTCATCAACTCCCTGGAGCGCCTCGGTATCACTGAGCGCCCAAGGTACTACAGTAGAGAGTACGAGCAACTCGGCACTCTTCGCTGTAGGGTGGTCCTCTCCATCGCCAGAAGCACCCGCTACCCCAACGTCGAGCCGTGGCGCGTGACCGCCACAGGTTTTCGACATCGGGATACCTATCCCTTGGCCCTCCGGAAAACTCTCCGTTACCTGTGCAGGATCTACGAGGAGCACCTGGTCTCCACACCGATGAGGCTTTATCCTCCCGCCATCCGGACTCCAGTCTGGCAGGCCCGCATGAGAAACCTGGAACGGCGCCGTCACCAAGAAGATCTGTTGTACCATGTAGTTGCCTACCTCGTCTCCCTGGATAAACTCTTTGATGATCAGGCCAAGTTCCTAAGAGAGCAAATTGGTCGGGCTGAGCAAGCGGAAGTCACAGTAAGGATGCACCAAGTTCGAGTAGCCCAAGCTGAAGCAAGGACCGCGGCCGCCATAAGTAGTGAAGCTGTTGCCCATGAGAGCCTCAGGCGGATCCAGGATCAGCGCATACAGGAATGGACTAACAGTGGAACACCCGTTCCGGCTGCGGGAGAAGCACAAGTCCTAGTTGGGACACCCCTCATAGGATGGGGAGGAGTTCCTGAGACTCCAACACCGTCTGTAGCCGCCGAGCAACCAACATCAACCGTCGAAGAAGGAACTCCCGCCCAGCCCCAAGAGAACGGGAACCCCCAGGATGATGACGGTGATGAGCTGCTCATTCCACTGGAAGCACACTCCGCCCCAGAAGATGGCTCGCCCCGCGAGTAGCATGCCGCAGAAGCCCTTGCCAAGGAATGAAGCCGTGCTGGTCCGAGCTTAGAGCCGCACCCTTAGCTTTTGTCGTAGTGCCTTGTCGTGTAGTGTACCAGCGTTGTACCGGTCGAGTAGTTCGGGATGTATCCTCCTCTCATGGTTGAAATAAAGTTGTTTGTGCTGTGTGCTTGTTGTGTGCTTGACTGCAGGAGTCAGATCCTGTCTTTTCAAAAATCCGCCTTAATCAACTTAAACATCACATAAAACCTAGATCTCATAGAAACCCGCGCCCCTGCAGATGGTTTCAAGGCGTCCCGCCGGGAGTTTTCAAGGCTCCGGTCGTATGGACCCAAATGCGGAAGGATCGCATGCTGAACGAAGGGAGCGCCCTAACGACCAAGAAGTGAATCAGGACGAAAATGGAGGAGAAAACATGGTTCCGCCACCGCCACCACCTGCCGTAGACCTGGCGCAAGTATTGGCTAACCAGACCCTGTTGCTGGAAGCCATAGCCAATGCCATCACCCGCCCAAAGCCCCGTGTTCTGGGCATGAATGAGAAACTGATAGAATTTCTCCGGACAAAGCCACCCACGTTTGGCGGATCCGTGAATCCCTTGGATGCAGATGACTGGCTCAGGGCCATCCTAAGGGAACTAGAGCCATTCAACTGTGAGGATCGGGACAAGGTTCTTTTGGCCACTCACCAGCTCACTGGAACAGCCTTAGCCTGGTGGGAAAACTACTGTGCAGCGACCAAAGATCCCTCCACCATCACTTGGGATGAGTTTGTGGAAGAGTTTCGTCGCTACCACATCCCAGAAGCCACACTGAAGCGCAAGGAAGACGAGTTCCGTGAACTTCGACAAGGCAACAAGTCCGTGGAGGAATACACCTACCAGTTCATAGAGTTAGCCCGCTATGCCCCCGAAGAAGTGGACAAGGACTCGAAGAAGCAGGACATGTTCAAGAAGGGCTTGACTCCGGAACTGAGGACCCTGCTTACCCCTTAGATCTACCCGGATTTCAACACCCTTATGAACATGGCCATCCTCACAGAGAGAGCCAAGGCAGAAGAGAAGAAAGAAAACAAGCGCAAGTTCATGGAGCACAAGGCTCAACAACAAGAACGTTCCCAGAGGCAGAGAAGCTTCGGTCACCCCATGTCCAGGTTCCAAGCCCCCATGCAGTACAGAACCCAGTCACAAGCCACGGGCTCTCAAGGCCCCAGAACCCAGTTCAAACCGTACAACAACCAGAACACCATGAAGCCCCCACAGAGCAACACTAGCCAGGTCACTGTCAACAACAACAACTCCAGAGTGTGTTTCAACTGCCGTGAGACCGGACACTTCATTGCCAACTGCCCATATGCCAAAAAGCCAACAGCTTCAGCCTTCTCCAATTCGGTGAACGGGCCAAGACCGGTCGTATCTGGAGCCAACCGCGTGCCGGTTCGCAGCAACAACAACTTTGGCAACAACAACAACCAGCAGATGAGGCAACCCCAGCAGTCTTATGGACGAGCCCGCGTCAACCACATCAACGCACAGGAGGCTCAAGAAGCACAAGGCGTAGTGCTCGGTGAGTTCCTGGTCAGCTCAGTCTTGGCAACCATATTATTTGATTCAGGAGCATCACATTCGTTCATATCCTCAAGTTTTGTGGAAAAACATAACATACCTACAGTACTACTAAAAGCACCCCTGTTAACCCGAACACCCGGAGGTGACATCGAGTGTCAACTGGGTTGCTCTCGGGTAAGGATCATTTTAAGTGGGGTAGAGTTCCTAGCGGACCTAGTAGTACTGAAGTCCAAGGGAATAGATGTGATTCTTGGGATGGATTGGTTAAGCCAACACCATGGTCTTATATGTTGTGCCGATAAGGTAGTGCACCTAACCAACCCAGACGGAATACAAGTGACCTGCCACACCCGAGGACACAGACCAGACATAATGGTTTTTAGCATGGAAGCCAAATCCATATAGGATGTCCCAGTAGTGCGGGAGTATCCAGATGTGTTCCCCGAAGAACTCCCCGGAATGCCACCAGATAGGGATATAGAGTTCGTCATTGACCTTATCCCCGGAACCTCTCCCATAGCCAAGAGACCCTATAGGATGGCAGCCCCTGAGTTGGCAGAGTTAAAGAAGCAGCTAAGAGAACTTCAGCTGAGTGGATTTATCAGACCAAGCTCTTCACCATGGGGAGCCCCAGTGCTCTTCGTAGAAAAGAAGGATAAAAGCCTGAGGATGTGCGTGGACTACCGCTCGCTGAACGAAGTTACTATCAAGAACAAGTATCCTCTCCCCAGAATAGATGATTTATTTGACCAACTAAAGGGAGCCAAATATTTCTCGAAGGTCGATTTAAGGTCAGGATACCATCAACTCAAGATTAGGGAGAGCGACATTCCAAAGACCGCCTTCGTCACCCGTTATGGACAATACGAGTTCACCGTGATGTCCTTTGGACTCACCAACGCACCAGCGTATTTTATGAACCTCATGAATAAGGTGTTTATGGAAGAGCTAGACAAGTTTGTCGTAGTTTTCATCGACGACATACTTGTTTACTCCAAGAGTGTGGAGGAACATGAGCAACACCTTCGAGTGGTACTGGAGAAACTGAGGGCGCACAAGCTGTACGCTAAGTTCAGCAAGTGTGAATTCTGGTTGGAGAAAATATCCTTCCTTGGACATATTCTGACAGCAGAAGGAGTAGCAGTAGACCCCGGGAAAGTCGAAACAGTTTCCAACTGGCGACAACCGACCAATGTGAGCGAGATTAGAAGCTTTCTTGGTTTAGCCGGATACTACCGGAGATTTATTGAAGGATTTTCTAAGATTGCCTGACCCATGACGGAGTTGCTCAAAAAGGAGAAGAAGTTCAACTGGACTGAGTCCTGTGAGAAAAGCTTTCAGGAGTTGAAAAGAAGGTTGACCACAGCCCCAGTGCTGACCTTGCCAGACATTCAACGGGATTTTGTCGTCTATTGCGATGCATCCCGACAAGGGTTAGGATGTGTCCTTATGCAAGATGGGAAAGTAATGGCGTATGCTTCCCGCCAACTCAAGCCCCACGAGCAGAACTATCCCACCCATGATTTGGAGTTTGCAGCCGTAGTGCATGCCCTTAAGATTTGGAGACATTACCTGATTGGAAATAAGTACGAGATCTACACGGACCACAAGAGCTTGAAGTACATTTTCACCCAGCCTGACCTGAACGTAAGGCAAAGAAGGTGGTTGGAATTAGTCAAAGACTATAACCTGGAAATCCATTACCACCCGGGAAAAGCCAACGTAGTGGCAGATGCCTTAAGCAGAAAGTCTTATGGAAAAGCAGTACCTAAGAATGCCCAATTACAAGAGGAAATAGCACGACTCAACGTGCACATTGTTCCCCAGGGCTACGTTCACCAACTAAGTGTCCAGCCCACCCTGGAAGACAAAATCAGAAAAGCCCAAGAATCCGATAAGGAGCTGATGAAGATCCGCAAGCACACGGGAGAGAATAAGGCCCCAGACTTTAGGGTGGACAGTCACGGTACACTATGGTATAAGAACAGGATATGCGTACCTGAAGACGGAGATTTTCGGCAGACCATCATGGATGAGGCACACAACTCAGCGTATTCCATCCACCCGGGATCCACTAAGATGTATATGGATTTGAAGCAGAAGTATTGGTGGAATGGAATGAAAGCAGACATTGCACAGTTCGTCGCCCACTGTGATACTTGCCAGAGGATTAAAGCAGAACACCAGAAGCCCGCAGGACTGTTGCAGCCCTTACCCATTCCGGTATGGAAATGGGATGAGATAGGCATGGACTTTGTAGTAGGCTTGCCCAAGACACAGAAGGGATATAATTCCATATGGGTAATAGTAGACCGACTCACTAAAGCCGCTCACTTCATACCCGTACGTAATAATTATGACGGAGAGAAGTTGGCCAAGCTGTATATAGCAAACATAGTGAAGCTGCATGGAGTACCTAGCAGGATAGTTTCAGATAGAGGGACCCAGTTCACCTCTAGGTTTTGGGAAAGTTTGCATAAATCCATGGGAACCAAGTTGGATTTCAGCTCAGCTTATCACCCCCAGACGGATGGACAGACCGAGAGGGTGAATCAGATCATGGAAGACATGCTGAGGGCATGTGTCCTCACCTATGGCAAAGATTGGGAACAGAGCTTAGCATATGCAGAGTTTTCGTACAACAACAGTTATTAAGCCAGCCTAGGCATGTCACCATTTGAAGCCCTATACGGGAGGAAATGCAGAACACCTTTAATGTGGTCAGAAGTAGGAGAACGTGCCTTGGTAGGACCCGCACTTTTAAAGGAAGCTGAGGAACGAGTAGCTAAGATCCGAGAAAAATTGAAGGCTGCCCAATCCCGCCAAAAGAGCTATGCAGATAGGAAGAGGCGAGAAGTAAGCTTCAGTCCAGGAGACTTTGCTTATCTCAAGGTTTCACCTATACGAGGGACTCGAAGATTTCAGGTGCACGGGAAATTAGCCCCTCGGTACATTGGACCGTACAAAGTGCTGAAGAGAGTTGGAGCAGTAGCATACCGGTTGAAGCTACCAGAGGAAATGGTGGATATACATCCAGTGTTCCACGTTTCTCAGCTGCGAAGGTGTTTGAAAGTGATCGAAGAAAAACAAGTGCCGGTGGAAACAATTGACTTACAGCCAGATCTTAGGTACCAGGAGGTGCCCGTCAAGATTTTGGACACAGTGGTCAAAAGGACAAGGACATCAGAAGTACGGGTGTGCAGAGTCCAATGGAGCAGACACGGAGTGGAAGAAGCCACGTGGGAGCGAGAAGACGCGCTGAAGAAAGAGTTTCCCCACTTGTTTAAGAACTAGCCGAATCTCGAGGACGAGATTCATTTTAAGTGGGGTAGGTTTGTAACGCCCGCGTTTTTAGCTCCAAATAAATCACCTACTAAATCACGTGTGTTTTCAAATTTTCCCGCTGAGCTCAATTATCCCCTTCGAAACCCCGGTCACCTTCTCCCTCTCTCACCCTCGGCGCGCGTGCCGCGAATTACGCCGGCACCGCCCGCGCTCGGGCCGTCGCCCACCGCGTGCCGCCCAGCGCTGCTGTCGGCCACCACGCCGGGAATCCCGCGCACGCCGTGGTCCCGCCGGCCAGTCCGCTTCGCCATCACCGCCGTCTCGAAAATCACGCTGACGCCCGACACCGGAAAACCCCGCAAAATCCCTTTTTCCCTCTCTCCTAATTTTCCTAGGATTTCTCCTAATTTTCTAAACCCTTTTTTTTCCCTTCCATTTCCTTCCTTTTCCTATTTTTCCTTTCCTATTCTCCTTTTCCCTATTTTCTTTTCTCTCTTTTTTTCCTTCCTTTCCTTTTTTCCCTTCCTTCTTTTTCCCTTCTCCTTTCTTCTTCCTTCGGCCGGCGCCGAACCGACCGCGCCTGGCCCGGCCGTGCGCCCCGGCAGCACGCCCGCCGCAGCACGCCACCCCGGCCCCGCACCCTCTGCCGAGCCGTCCCATCCGCGCCGCGACGCGACCTCTCCCTGACCGCCCGACGGCCGCGGCCGCCTTAAAGGCTCCTGCCCGAGCCGTCCCCTCCAGCACCACCGCAACCGCCGTCCGCTCCGCGTCGCCGCTGCCACGACCAACTCACCCCCCCTGCACGACGGGTCTCGTCCAACAGCGCCCGGTTGGCCGCGAATCCCGCCGGCCGAGTCCACGCCGGACCTTTCCCGAACCGCCATTGCCGGCCACAGGAGCTCCTCGAGCTCGAAATATCGGCCGCCCAAACCGCCTCTCCGCGCCTATAAATAGGGGCCGGTAGCTCCCTGGCTCACCTCGCACCACCACGACCGAGCCCCCCCTCCCTCTTGAACACCAGAGCGCCGCCGCCCCCAAGCGCCACCACCTCCAGTCCGCCCCGCCCGTGGAGCCGCCTCTGCAAGCAACCATAGCACAAGGTGAGCACGGGAATCGATCCCCCTCGGCCTCCTCTCCATCTTGCCCCATTCCCGGCCGTCGCCGTGCACGGGACCGCCGGCGCCCCCTACCGGCCGCCGCTCGGTTCCCCTCCCCCCTCTCTCTGTTCTGAATTGAAGGGAGGGAGGAAGAAGATGGTGGTTTAGCAAAAGACCCCCTGGACTTTCTCCATTTTCCTCCCACCGACCCCCTTCTCTATTTCTCTCTCTCTCTCTTTTTCAAATAAACCCTTCCCCTTTAAGCCATACCACAAAACAACCCTGCCCTTTACAAATAGGCCCTTAGGCTATTATAGTTAAACCCTCACCCTATTTATATATTATAATTAGGCCCTTTTCCTTTAAACCTAATTACAACTAAAGTCCTTAATCTTTCTAAATCAATCCTAATGACGCCTTTAACGTGTCATTTCATGTTCATACTTTCGCCCGACCGATCCCAGCTCTTGCCCCGGCCCTTCACTTCCCGTTCAGCCATACACCCCTAAATAATATTTACTCCTTCGTTACCTAATTATTTTCATCGAGCTCAGCCGGTAAAATTGTGTGTGCTTGTATTGATTGCATGCTTGCTTGTGTACGCTATAGCCGACGGAGTGAACGAAGGAGGGTACCACGAGCCGGAGCTTGGAGCCGAGTACTGCGAGCAGGAACCCGAGATCCCGAACCTCGAGCCGAAACTCCCCGAGGACTTCGAAGACGGCAAGTTCAATCTCATCCTTTGATGCATGCTTTGATCCCAGTTTTATAAATACAACCCTATGACCCATTTTATAAATTGCATAATGTTTTACTGTTAAAACCCGGTAGGATAGCCACCCTTGATTGCTATGATTTAACTTTGTTGGGCCTAAATGATTGCTTTAAAAATGTTTGAGTGCTTCACAAATGGGAATGGGATATTTTGGAAAGAGAGTAAAGAACCGGGTAGACGGGATGGACGTGTGTGTCAGGAGTATGGGTGAGCTCGTACCTTTGTGGTTGAGCGTGTTGGAGATGTCCATCTTGTCGTTAAGGACCGGGTTGCGTGACATCTCACCTGACCCAATTATCGTACTACCACTCGACCGTTGTATGTGGCAACGGCTTAGCATAAATCCCACTAGTTAATCTACTTGCCATCAGGAGTGCAGGTGAGCAGCGGGAGATCAAGGAGTAGGGGTACGATCTGTGTGAGGTACGCCCTGGTTACGTGAGATAACCCCTTGGATGCTCCCGTGGTGGCGCGTAGGGTTAGCTAAGGTGGGTAATGGCTTTGATAGGATCCGCGCCGACACTAAGGTGTTCGTGTGGCGGTACCCTACTTGTGGGTAAAGATGTACAACCTCTGCAGAGTGTAAAACCTATTCGAATAGTCGTGTCCACGGTATTGGACGAGTCATGGTGTGGTCACAAAACTAGTATTTGGGTTTGGGATGTTTTCATGGCGTGAGTTGTTTTCTGGAAAAGTGTGTGGCTGTGTGCCCGGGCTACTGCGGACGGGGAGTCCGGTAGTCCCTATTTGGTTTTCTCAAAACCACTGAGTTACTTGGGTTATAAAAAAATTGTTTGCGAAAACCTTTTCGAAAATGAACCCCTGCATGAGTAAATGTGTTTGCAAAATAAACCTTATCCTGATCCTTGATATATCCTGTGCATGATTGCTTATTAGCCCGTCCGTGGGTGTGGTTGAACTTGTTGAGTACGTATGTACTCACCCTTGCTTGATTAACTATTTTTCAGAGGAGGATCCCGACTTCGTGCCCGAGGACGTCGAGTAGGTCGCTGTCCTGCACCCAACCCGTGCCTGTGGATTCAGGGTCTCCACAAGAAGCTTCCATGGCGCAAGACTCTGAAGATATCTTAGATGCTTTTGCTATCGTAGTTTGGTCTGTAGTTCTTATGTTGCTTCTCGTGGCAGTGGCGCTCCCATGCCCACAGCCTCGACGTGTTGTACGGTAATGAACCATCTGATGTAATAAATGTGGTACCAGCCTCCTGGGACTGGTATTTGCATCACATTTAGTCACCTCTGATGAGGGGACGCTTCAGGTGGTATCAGAGCCGTAGGTTGGCCGTAGGACGCGACCCCTAGGACCTGAGACCTTTCTAAGCCCTTCTCCTAAATCTTTTCCCTGCTTAGCTCACCTTTTCACAAATCTTTTACCTTAACCCTTGCCTGGTTCCAGATGGCTAACTTGGAATGGAGTGGAGGCGTCTGCCCCACAGAGCCTGGCCTCCCTAAGTTACTGCTACTCAGCCTAGAGCGCATCGGAGTAAGGGACCCACCGGAGTACATCTATCGGGAGTACGAACACAGTGGCACCCTCCGGTGTAAAGTGATGATCTTCGTGGGAAGGAGCACACTCTACCCCGACATAGATCCTTGGTTCATCTCCACCACTGGGTTTCGCCTCACCGACACATACCCAAAAGCCGCCCGAAAAGCCCTACGATGCCTACGAGTGGTCTATAGGCAACACCTTCGACGGACCCCGATGGGATTTTTCCCACCCTCTGGAGGAAGAGGACGCTCATGGATCGCCCGGATGAGAGGACTTGGAAGAGAAGAAGAAGACCTAGAAGATACGATTTCTCACCTGTCCATCTACCTCAATGGCTTAGACCACCTTTTCCATGAACAGGCCGAGCAGCTGAAGCACCAAATCGACAGGGCAGAAAGAGCAGAACAAAGGATAGAATTAGAAAGGATAAAGACGAGAGTGGCGGAGGTTTCCCTAGCTAACCTGCAGCGAGATTACGCCAGAGAAAGGGAACGCTCTGAAGTATTCCACAAGAACCTATGGGATGAGCTCCACAAGGAACGTAGGAGAAGAGAAGAAGCTGGGTTGATGGACGATGAACCCGAAGAAACCCACTGGGATAAGGGAACCCAGACCGAGGATGTGATGTTGGAACAAGACCTTCCACCGAAGAAGCGTCGCATTCAGCCTGAGGAAGAATCCCCATAAGAAGGGAATGGAGTACCTAGGCTAGAGCTATCGTCCTAATAATAAGTGTACCCCTGAGGAGTGTACCCAACCTTTGTGAATAAATAAAACTATCTATCTTTTGTATCCTACCCTTTGCACAACTTGTTCAACTCTACCCTTGTTTCCAGATGGCCGAAGATGGATGGACCCAAGGCGTGTGCCAGGAGGAGCCTGGCTTTGCTCGCCTTCTCATCAACTCCCTGGAGCGCCTCGGTATCACTGAGCGCCCAAGGTACTACAGTAGAGAGTACGAGCAACTCGGCACTCTTCGCTGTAGGGTGGTCCTCTCCATCACCAGAAGCACCGCTACCCCAACGTCGAGCCGTGGCGCGTGACCGCCACAGGTTTTCGACATCGGGATACCTATCCCTTGGCCCTCCGGAAAACTCTCCGTTACCTGTGCAGGATCTACGAGGAGCACCTGGTCTCCACACCGATGAGGCTTTATCCTCCCGCCATCCGGACTCCAGTCTGGCAGGCCCGCATGAGAAACCTGGAATGGCGCCATCACCAAGAAGATCTGTTGTACCATGTAGTTGCCTACCTCGTCTCCCTGGATAAACTCTTTGATGATCAGGCCAAGTTCCTAAGAGAGCAAATTGGTCGGGCTGAGCAAGCGGAAGTCACAGTAAGGATGCACCAAGTTCGAGTAGCCCAAGCTGAAGCAAGGACCGCGGCCGCCATAAGTAGTGAAGCTGTTGCCCATGAGAGCCTCAGGCGGATCCGGGATCAGCGCATACAGGAATGGACTAACAGTGGAACACCCGTTCCGGCTGTGGGAGAAGCACAAGTCCTAGTTGGGACACCCCTCATAGGATGGGGCGGAGTTCCTGAGACTCCAACACCGTCTGTAGCCGCCGAGCAACCAACATCAACCGTCGAAGAAGGAACTCCCGCCCAGCCCCAAGAGAACGGGAACCCCCAGGATGATGACGATGATGAGCTGCTCATTCCACTGGAAGCACACTCCGCCCCAGAAGATGGCTCGCCCCGCGAGTAGCATGTCGCAGAAGCCCTTGCCAAGGAATGAAGCCGTGCTGGTCTGAGCTTAGAGCCGCACCCTTAGCTTTTGTCGTAGTGCCTTGTCGTGTAGTGTACCAGCGTTGTACCGGTCGAGTAGTTCGGGATGTATCCTCCTCTCATGGTTGAAATAAAGTTGTTTGTGCTGTGTGCTTGTTGTGTGCTTGACTGCAGGAGTCAGATCCTGTCTTTTCAAAAATCCGCCTTAATCAACTTAAACATCACATAAAACCTAGATCTCATAGAAACCCGCGCCCCTGCAGATGGTTTCAAGGCGTCCCACCGGGAGTTTCCAAGGCTCCGGTCGTATGGACCCAAATGCGGAAGGATCGCATGCTGAACGAAGGGAGCGCCCTAACGACCAAGAAGTGAATCAGGACGAAAATGGAGGAGAAAACATGGTTCCGCCACCGCCACCACCTGCCGTAGACCTGGCGCAAGTATTGGCTAACCAGACCCTGTTGCTGGAAGCCATAGCCAATGCCATCACCCGCCCAAAGCCCCGTGTTCTGGGCATGAATGAGAAACTGATAGAATTTCTCCGGACAAAGCCACCCACGTTTGGCGGATCCGTGAATCCCTTGGATGCAGATGACTGGCTCAGGGCCATCCTAAGGGAACTAGAGCCATTCAACTGTGAGGATCGGGACAAGGTTCTTTTGGCCACTCACCAGCTCACTGGAACAGCCTTAGCCTGGTGGGAAAACTACTGTGCAGCGACCAAAGATCCCTCCACCATCACTTGGGATGAGTTTGTGGAAGAGTTTCGTCGCTACCACATCCCAGAAGCCACACTGAAGCGCAAGGAAGACGAGTTCCGTGAACTTCGACAAGGCAACAAGTCCGTGGAGGAATACACCTACCAGTTCATAGAGTTAGCCCGCTATGCCCCCGAAGAAGTGGACAAGGACTCGAAGAAGCAGGACATGTTCAAGAAGGGCTTGACTCCGGAACTGAGGACCCTGCTTACCCCTTAGATCTACCCGGATTTCAACACCCTTATGAACATGGCCATCCTCACAGAGAGAGCCAAGGCAGAAGAGAAGAAAGAAAACAAGCGCAAGTTCATGGAGCACAAGGCTCAACAACAAGAACGTTCCCAGAGGCAGAGAAGCTTCGGTCACCCCATGTCCAGGTTCCAAGCCCCCATGCAGTACAGAACCCAGTCACAAGCCACGGGCTCTCAAGGCCCCAGAACCCAGTTCAAACCGTACAACAACCAGAACACCATGAAGCCCCCACAGAGCAACACTAGCCAGGTCACTGTCAACAACAACAACTCCAGAGTGTGTTTCAACTGCCGTGAGACCGGACACTTCATTGCCAACTGCCCATATGCCAAAAAGCCAACAGCTTCAGCCTTCTCCAATTCGGTGAACGGGCCAAGACCGGTCGTATCTGGAGCCAACCGCGTGCCGGTTCGCAGCAACAACAACTTTGGCAACAACAACAACCAGCAGATGAGGCAACCCCAGCAGTCTTATGGACGAGCCCGCGTCAACCACATCAACGCACAGGAGGCTCAAGAAGCACAAGGCGTAGTGCTCGGTGAGTTCCTGGTCAGCTCAGTCTTGGCAACCATATTATTTGATTCAGGAGCATCACATTCGTTCATATCCTCAAGTTTTGTGGAAAAACATAACATACCTACAGTACTACTAAAAGCACCCCTGTTAACCCGAACACCCGGAGGTGACATCGAGTGTCAACTGGGTTGCTCTCGGGTAAGGATCATTTTAAGTGGGGTAGAGTTCCTAGCGGACCTAGTAGTACTGAAGTCCAAGGGAATAGATGTGATTCTTGGGATGGATTGGTTAAGCCAACACCATGGTCTTATATGTTGTGCCGATAAGGTAGTGCACCTAACCAACCCAGACGGAATACAAGTGACCTGCCACACCCGAGGACACAGACCAGACATAATGGTTTTTAGCATGGAAGCCAAATCCATATAGGATGTCCCAGTAGTGCGGGAGTATCCAGATGTGTTCCCCAAAGAACTCCCCGGAATGCCACCAGATAGGGATATAGAGTTCGTCATTGACCTTATCCCCGGAACCTCTCCCATAGCCAAGAGACCCTATAGGATGGCAGCCCCTGAGTTGGCAGAGTTAAAGAAGCAGCTAAGAGAACTTCAGCTGAGTGGATTTATCAGACCAAGCTCTTCACCATGGGGAGCCCCAGTGCTCTTCGTAGAAAAGAAGGATAAAAGCCTGAGGATGTGCGTGGACTACCGCTCGCTGAACGAAGTTACTATCAAGAACAAGTATCCTCTCCCCAGAATAGATGATTTATTTGACCAACTAAAGGGAGCCAAATATTTCTCGAAGGTCGATTTAAGGTCAGGATACCATCAACTCAAGATTAGGGAGAGCGACATTCCAAAGACCGCCTTCGTCACCCGTTATGGACAATACGAGTTCACCGTGATGTCCTTTGGACTCACCAACGCACCAGCGTATTTTATGAACCTCATGAATAAGGTGTTTATGGAAGAGCTAGACAAGTTTGTCATAGTTTTCATCGACGACATACTTGTTTACTCCAAGAGTGTGGAGGAACATGAGCAACACCTTCGAGTGGTACTGGAGAAACTGAGGGCGCACAAGCTGTACGCTAAGTTCAGCAAGTGTGAATTCTGGTTGGAGAAAATATCCTTCCTTGGACATATTCTGACAGCAGAAGGAGTAGCAGTAGACCCCGGGAAAGTCGAAACAGTTTCCAACTGGCGACAACCGACCAATGTGAGCGAGATTAGAAGCTTTCTTGGTTTAGCCGGATACTACCGGAGATTTATTGAAGGATTTTCTAAGATTGCCCGACCCATGACGGAGTTGCTCAAAAAGGAGAAGAAGTTCAACTGGACTGAGTCCTGTGAGAAAAGCTTTCAGGAGTTGAAAAGAAGGTTGACCACAGCCCCAGTGCTGACCTTGCCAGACATTCAACGGGATTTTGTCGTCTATTGCGATGCATCCCGACAAGGGTTAGGATGTGTCCTTATGCAAGATGGGAAAGTAATGGCGTATGCTTCCCGCCAACTCAAGCCCCACGAGCAGAACTATCCCACCCATGATTTGGAGTTTGCAGCCGTAGTGCATGCCCTTAAGATTTGGAGACATTACCTGATTGGAAATAAGTACGAGATCTACACGGACCACAAGAGCTTGAAGTACATTTTCACCCAGCCTGACCTGAACGTAAGGCAAAGAAGGTGGTTGGAATTAGTCAAAGACTATAACCCGGAAATCCATTACCACCCGGGAAAAGCCAACGTAGTGGCAGATGCCTTAAGCAGAAAGTCTTATGGAAAAGCAGTACCTAAGAATGCACAATTACAAGAGGAAATGGCAGGACTCAACGTGCACATTGTTCCCCAGGGCTACGTTCACCAACTAAGTGTCCAGCCCACCCTGGAAGACAAAATCAGAAAAGCCCAAGAATCCGATAAGGAGCTGATGAAGATCCGCAAGCACACGGGAGAGAATAAGGCCCCAGACTTTAGGGTAGACAGTCACGGAACACTATGGTATAAGAACAGGATATGCGTACCTGAAGACGGAGATTTTCGGCAGACCATCATGGATGAGGCACACAACTCAGCGTATTCCATCCACCCGGGATCCACTAAGATGTATATGGATTTGAAGCAGAAGTATTGGTGGAATGGAATGAAAGCAGACATTGCACAGTTCGTCGCCCACTGTGATACTTGCCAGAGGATTAAAGCAGAACACCAGAAGCCCGCAGGACTGTTGCAGCCCTTACCCATTCCGGTATGGAAATGGGATGAGATAGGCATGGACTTTGTAGTAGGCTTGCCCAAGACACAGAAGGGATATAATTCCATATGGGTAATAGTAGACCGACTCACTAAAGCCGCTCACTTCATACCCGTACGTAATAATTATGACGGAGAGAAGTTGGCCAAGTTGTATATAGCAAACATAGTGAAGCTGCATGGAGTACCTAGCAGGATAGTTTCAGATAGAGGGACCCAGTTCACCTCTAGGTTTTGGGAAAGTTTGCATAAATCCATGGGAACCAAGTTGGATTTCAGCTCAGCTTATCACCCCCAGACGGATGGACAGACCGAGAGGGTGAATCAGATCATGGAAGACATGCTGAGGGCATGTGTCCTCACCTATGGCAAAGATTGGGAACAGAGCTTACCATATGCAGAGTTTTCGTACAACAACAGTTATCAAGCCAGCCTAGGCATGTCACCATTTGAAGCCCTATACGGGAGGAAATGCAGAACACCTTTAATGTGGTCAGAAGTAGGAGAACGTACCTTGGTAGGACCCGCACTTATAAAGGAAGCCGAGGAACGAGTAGCTGAGATCCGAGAAAAATTGAAGGCTGCCCAATCCCGCCAAAAGAGCTATGCAGATAGGAAGAGGCGAGAAGTAAGCTTCAGTCCAGGAGACTTTGCTTATCTCAAGGTTTCACCTATACGAGGGACTCGAAGATTTCAGGTGCACGGCAAATTAGCCCCTCGGTACATTGGACCGTACAAAGTGCTGAAGAGAGTTGGAGCAGTAGCATACCGGTTGAAGCTACCAGAGGAAATGGCGGATATACATCCAGTGTTCCACGTTTCTCAGCTGCGAAGGTGTTTGAAAGTGATCGAAGAAAAACAAGTGCCGGTGGAAACAATTGACTTACAGCCAGATCTTAGGTACCAGGAGGTGCCCGTCAAGATTTTGGACATAGTGGTCAAAAGGACAAGGACATCAGAAGTACGGGTGTGCAGAGTCCAATGGAGCAGACACGGAGTGGAAGAAGCCACGTGGGAGCGAGAAGACGCGCTGAAGAAAGAGTTTCCCCACTTGTTTAAGAACTAGCCAAATCTCGAGGACGAGATTCATTTTAAGTGGGGTAGGTTTGTAACACCCGCGTTTTTAGCTCCAAATAAATCACCTACTAAATCACGCGTGTTTTCAAATTTTCCCGCTGAGCTCAATTATCCCCTTCGAAACCCCGGTCACCTTCTCCCTGTCTCACCCTCGGCGCGCATGCCGCGAATTCCGCCGGCACCGCCCGCGCTCGGGCCGTCGCCCACCGCGTGCCGCCCAGCGCTGCTATCGGCCACCACGCCAGGAATCCCGCGCACGCCGCGGTCCCGCCGGCCAGTCCGCTTCGCCATCACCGCCGTCCTGAAAATCACGCTGACGCCCGACACCGGAAAACCCCGCAAAATCCCTTTTTCCCTCTCTCCTAATTTTCCTAGGATTTCTCCTAATTTTCTAAACCCTTTTTTTCCCTTCCTTTTCCTTCCTTTTCCTATTTTTCCTTTCCTATTTTCCTTTTCCCTATTTTCTTTTCTCTCTTTTTTTTCCTTCCTTTCCTTTTTTCCCTTCCTTCTTTTTCCCTTCTCCTTTCTTCTTCCTTCGGCCGGCGCCGAACCGACCGCGCCTGGCCCGGCCGTGCGCCCCGGCAGCATGCCCGCCGCAGCACGCCACCCCGGCCCCGCACCCTCCGCCGAGCCGTCCCATCCGCGCCGCGACGCGACCTCTCCCTGACCGCCCGACGGCCGCGGCCGCCTTAAAGGCTCCTGCCCGAGCCGTCCCCTCCAGCACCACCGCAACCGTCGTCCGCTCCGCATCGCCGCTGCCACGGCCAACTCACCCCGCCCCCCTGCACGACGGGTCTCGTCCAACAGTGCTCGGTTGGCCGCGAATCCCGCCGGCCGAGTCCACGCCGGACCTTTCCCGAACCGCCATTGCCGGCCACAGGATCTCCTCGAGCTCGAAATATCGGCCGCCCAAACCGCCTCTCCGCACCTATAAATAGGGGCCGGTAGCTCCCCGGCTCACCTCGCACCACCACGACCGAGCCCCCCCTCCCTATTGAACACGAGAGCGCCGCCGCCCCCAAGCGCCGCCACCTCCAGTCCGCCCCGCCCGTGGAGCCGCCTCTGCAAGCAACCATAGCACAAGGTCAGCACGAGAATCGATCCCCCTCGGCCTCCTCTCCATCTTGCCCCATTCCCCGGCCGTCGCCGTGCACGGGACCGCCGGCGCCCCCTGCCGGCCGCCGCTCGGTTCCCCCCCCTCTCTGTTCTGAATTGAAGGGAGGGAGGAAGAAGGTGGTGGTTTAGCAAAAGACCCCCTGGACTTTCTCCTTTTTCCTCCCACCGACCCCCTTCTCTATTTCTCTCTCTCTCTTTTTCAAATAAACCCTACCCCTTTAAGCCATACCACAAAACAACCCTGCCCTTTACAAATAGGCCCTTAGGCTATTATAGTTAAACCCTCACCCTATTTATATATTATAATTAGGCCCTTTTCCTTTAAACCTAATTACAACTAAAGTCCTTAATCTTTCTAAATCAATCCTAATGACGCCTTTAACGTGTCATTTCATGTTCATACTTTCGCCCGATCGATCCCAGCTCTTGCCCCGGCCCTTCACTTCCCGTTCAGCCATACACCCCTAAATAATATTTACTCCTTCGTTACCTAATTATTTTCCTCGAGCTCAGCCGGTAAAATTATCTGTGCTTGTATTGATTGCATGCTTGCTTGTGTACGCTATAGCCGACGGAGTGAACGAAGGAGGGTACCACGAGCCGGAGCTTGGAGCTGAGTACTGCGAGCAGGAACCCGAGATCCTGAACCCCGAGCCGGAACTCCCCGAGGACTTCGAAGACGGCAAGTTCAATCTCATCCTTTGATGCATGCTTTGATCCCAGTTTTATAAATACAACCCTATGACCCATTTTATAAATTGCATAATGTTTTACTGTTAAAACCCGGTAGGATAGCCACCCTTGATTGCTATGATTTAACTTTGTTGGGCCTAAATGATTGCTTTAAAAATGTGTGAGTGCTTTACAAATGGGAATGGGATATTTTGGAAAGAGAGTAAAGAACCGGGTAGACGGGATGGACGTGTGTGTCAGGAGTATGGGTGAGCTCGTACCTTTGTGGTTGAGCGTGTTGGAGATGTCCATCTTGTCGTTAAGGACCGGGTTGCGTGACATCTCACCTGACCCAATTATCGTACTACCACTCGACCGTTGTATGTGGCAACGGCTTAGCATAAATCCCACTAGTTAATCTACTTGCAATCAGGAGTGCGGGTGAGCAGCGGGAGATCAAGGAGTAGGGGTACGATCTGTGTGAGGTACGCCCTGGTTACGTGAGATAACCCCTTGGTTGCTCCCGTGCTGGCGCGTAGGGTTAGCTAAGGTGGGTAATGGCTTTGATAGGATCCGCGCTGACACTAAGGTGGTCGTGTGGCGGTACCCTACTTGTGGGTAAAGATGTACAACCTCTGCAGAGTGTAAAACCTATTCGAATAGCCGTGTCCACGGTATTGGACGAGTCATGGTGTGGTCACAAAACTAGTATTTGGGTTTGGGATGTTTTCATGGCGTGAGTTGTTTTCTGGAAAAGTGTGTGGCTGTGTGCCCGGGCTACTGCGGACGGGGAGTCCGGTAGTCCCTATTTGGTTTTCTCAAAACCACTGAGTTACTTGGGTTATAAAAAAATTGTTTGCGAAAACCTTTTCGAAAATGAACCCCTGCATGAGTAAATGTGTTTGCAAAATAAACCTTATCCTGATCCTTGATATATCCTGTGCATGATTGCTTATTAGCCCCTCCGTGGGTGGAGTTGAACTTGTTGAGTACGTATGTACTCACCCTTGCTTGATTAACTGTTTTTCAGAGGAGGATCCCGACTTCGTGCCCGAGGACGTCGAGTAGGTCGCTGTCCTGCACCCAACCCGTGCCTGTGGATTCAGGGTCTCCACAGGAAGCTTCCATGGCGCAAGACTCTGAAGATATCTTAGATGCTTTTGCTATCGTAGTTTGGTCTGTAGTTCTTATGTTGCTTCTCGTGGCAGTGGCGCTCCCATGCCCACAGCCTCGACGTGTTGTACGGTAATGAACCATCTGATGTAATAAATGTGGTACCAGCCTGCTGGGACTGGTATTTGCATCATATTTAGTCACCTCTGATGAGGGGACGCTTCAGGTGGTATCAGAGCCGTAGGTTAGCCGTAGGACGCGACCCCTAGGACCCGAGACCTTTCTAAGCCCTTCTCCTAAATCTTTTCCCTGCTTAGCTCACCTTTTCTCAAATCTCTTACCTTAACCCTTGCCTGGTTCCAGATGGCTAACTTGGAATGGAGTGGAGGCGTCTGCCCCACAGAGCCTGGCCTCCCTAAGTTATTGCTACTCAACCTAGAGCGCATCGGAGTAAGGGACCCACCGGAGTACATCTATCGGGAGTACGAACACAGTGGCACCCTCCGGTGTAAAGTGATGATCTTCGTGGGAAGGAGCACACTCTACCCCGACATAGATCCTTGGTTCATCTCCACCACTGGGTTTCGCCTCACCGACACATACCCAAAAGCCGCCCGAAAAGCCCTACGACGCCTACGAGTGGTCTATAGGCAACACCTTCGACGAACCCCGATGGGATTTTTCCCACCCTCTGGAGGAAGAGGACGCTCATGGATCGCCCGGATGAGAGGACTTGGAAGAGAAGAAGAAGACCTAGAAGATACGATTTCTCACCTGTCCATCTACCTCAATGGTTTAGACCACCTTTTCCATGAACAGGCCGATCAGCTGAAGCACCAAATCGACAGGGCAGAAAGAGCAGAACAAAGGATAGAATTAGAAAGGATAAAGACGAGAGTGGCGGAGGTTTCCCTAGATAACCTGCAGCGAGATTACGCCAGAGAAAGGGAACGCTCTGAAGTATTCCACAAGAACCTATGGGATGAGCTCCACAAGGAACGTAGGAGAAGAGAAGAAGCTGGGTTGATGGACGATGAACCCGAAGAAACCCACTGGGATAAGGGAACCCAGACCGAGGATGTGATGTTGGAACAAGACCTTCCACCGAAGAAGCGTCGCATTCAGCCTGAGGAAGAATCCCCATAAGGAGGGAATGGAGTACCTAGGCTAGAGCTATCGTCCTAATAATAAGTGTACCCCTGAGGAGTGTACCCAACCTTTGTGAATAAATAAAACTATCTATCTTTTGTATCCTACCCTTTGCACAACTTGTTCAACTCTACCCTTGTTTCCAGATGGGTGTACGTGTGTGCAAGTGTGTATGCAAATGATGGGATTGTATAAAAACAAAATAATGTTTACACCAAATTCTAAGCTCCATGCTTACAAAGTGGTTTCCAAACTTCTCCATCGTCATAAAGATTTATTAACCAAGATCAAAACACCATGCCCATCCCAAGATTAACAATTCTTTATAGTGTAAGATAAGTAGGGCGCATTGCAAAGTTTATAAGCCAACCAATGCACTACGATAGCAAGGTATATAAAACTGAATGATGGTGATCTCCAATCATGTCTAAACACCATGTTTACACAAGATTGCAAAATTAAAATGCCCTTAAGAAGCATTATCATAAACATGAAAGCATTCGTCATAAAGTTTCACAAAAAAGTCCCAAACTAACATAAAGTGAAAGATGACAATGAGGGGATACAAAATGCATAGGGTTAGCACAAACAAACGTTAGCACAATCTGAAAGATTTCCGATAAGGTCCACAATAAGCAAAGGACAAAACTTGGCCTCCACTTAACGAATTAAGCGTCGTCATCAAGAAAATCACCCATCGAAAAGAATCAATCAACCAAACTAACAAAGTTTAAGGATAGGTTATGGGCATCCTATATTCTTGGCTCAAATAAGAATTTTGAATAGAGAAAGTCAAGTTTAGAAATTCTATCTAAGGAGGTGCTAAGAGCCTTTTTATGAAAGGAAAAAGTCCAAATTACTCCCTTCAAGTATAGAGAAAGTTCAGATAACCCCCTAAAGTATGTTTTGGTTCAAGTTACCCCCGAAACTATGCTATTTGGTTCAACTTACCCCATAATACTTGTCATTTTTGTTTCTCCATACACAAGCTGAATTTTAATTTGATATTTTGCAGGATGGTATGTACATCATAATCTTTAAAAAAAATAATTGACGAATTTTTCATCATTATTTTTTATATGATTTTATATCTTAAGTATATTTTTTATTAAATATATTACCCTATCAAAATACTGATGAAAAATTCATGATATATTTTTCTAACATACCTTATGTTGTGTGCCATAAACTTAGAAAATTTGAACTTAAAACTTCACTTGTGCATTGAGAAACAAAAAAGACAAATTGTGTTAAGGGGTAAATTGAACTAATGCGCATAGTTTAGGAGGTAAAGTGAACCAATAAATACTTTAGGGGGTTATTCAAACTTTGGTCATACTTGAGGGGAGTAATTTGGACTTTTTCCTTTATGAAAAACAAACCTATGGTTTTAGGATGTCTAAAAGGTATGAAAGGTTGTCCTAAGGATTTTATAGGGGGCTAGTCAAAGTTTTTAGTTAGAACAAGGGATAGAGATGGCCTTGGCCAACTGGAATGGTGCAAGACAATCAACACAAGTCACTCCTACCCTTGTTGGCTACGGGTTTTTGGTGGCAGCTATAGGAAGGCTTAGGTTGGTTGGACAAAAAGTTAGATCAACACAAAACATACAATATAATATGACATGGATGAACAAAATGACATGATATGGTGGTGGTCTAACTAGCCACAAGATTAGAGTCAAAGGATGGTGCAAACTTCATATTTCTCTCTAAAAAGACACAAAAGAAAAGACTCTCTAACAAAAAGGGGTCTACAAGTTTACCAAAATCAAGAACAAAGTACTCCCTCAACAAAAATTAGATCATACAACATGATGTTGTGGCATTTATTAGAGCAATGGTATAATGTTACTTAATGATTCAGTTTTAAGATCACAATGTAGACGGTCATATTATATATATATATATATATATATATATATATATATATATATATAAGAAAACGGGTTGCCTCCCGCAAAGTGCTTCATTTAAAGTCATAGAGTTCGACTTTCTTACGTACCTCCTTGTTGTCGCGAAGCCATGGTCCTTCATGCAACATTTGAAGGTGTCCATGCAGCTTTGATTCACTCTCCATGCTTGACATGTTCATTCTCGCTCAATGGAAGACCTGAGCGATCATCTCTTGCATTATCATCCCCTCCTTCTCCTTTGCTCTTCGTCGCTGACTCTCTTTTCACGAATTTTCCTCTCTGTCCAGATCAAACCATGTAGCAAACAATTTCTCCAATGTGTGGCGCACGAAATTGTCTTTCCATCAAGTCTTTGTTGACCCCCAACGGACTCCGATCGAGTGAGTTATGCCCATTTTATTCCAACGCTGCAATCTCAAATCTAATTTTAGACTGCGTGACGCCTAATATTTTTGTCATATCTCCTTGTACAGGTCTTCAAATTCATCGATCTTGGAGGCGTTGGAATCGGCACTTGATGGAACTTCTGATTTTCAACTTTTGTCTTCTTCTACATATCTGATCAGGTGCTCAAACCTGATGAAAACAGCGACGTCTGCTCTCGAGATTTGGGGAAGGCGATGCACAAGCTTGCAATTATTTTGAGGCATGGCTTCTCTCCTCTTGATTAAGGTCTAATGACCTGCATGGTTAGTGAAACTCGGGTTTTCCCCCGACACAAGCTCTTTTAAGGTCACGAGCTTGATCAAGCACAAAGCAAGTCCAAGATTTGCAAGACGTAATATAAACATATTCAATCATAACCACAATTTAAATTGGATGAACAAAATGTGATTAAAGGTAGCATAAGTTTCTTGCTTAGCGCTAAGGCTCTCATTAGGTATAGGTTTATTAGGCAAGGAATAAACAAAGTTTAAGCACAACATAGCCTCTTTATTGATCTGAAGAAATTCTAGCCTATCATGATCATCAAAGGAGCAAGACATAGAATCAAATCATACTATTGGATATGAACATGGATATATCAAAAGAAAGATATCATCTCCAAAAGTACCTTGAGAGTTTAACGTGTACCTTATCCTTCGAGCTTTTCATCATGAGTGGTCCTCCAGAGTTGAAAGCGAACAATCCTTGATGATCGGAGGTGGCTCGCGTAGACTTTTCTCAATTCCTTCCTTCGTGCCACATGTCGTCAAGGTTGCTTTGTGTAGGATCACTTATCTTCACTTGTTTGTGGGGCTTCACACATGTCTTAAGGGGGTGATTGGTAGAGTGTATAGCCTCTATCCAGGCTTGCGTAATGCAACCTGCCAGTGTTTGGTAGCCTGCATAGGGATGTTAGCCAGGCTTGTATAATGCAAAAGGAGCTTCTTAGCCTGGCTTACTGAAAATGCAAATGAGTTGCGTTTCCAGCTATGCAGGCCAGCTGAAGCCACTTTAGGTGAGTCGTTTCACCTTCGTCTCCTGTTTCAGTCCCAACGTCGCTAAATTTTATTAATATTGCTCATTAAGAATATCAAATTCATTCATATTTATTTTAATAATTAATCATATAATAAGTAAAACTATTAATAAATACATATTTTTAATATATATACCTTTATCAAATAAATAATAGAAAATACATGGAAATATTTTCATCCATATACATAAATAAACTAGAGTAATTAAAAATAAAATTTATATTAATGTATTTTTATTATTAAAATTAATGATATTGATCATTAAATTTAAATATAACTTTTAAATTGTTTTATGGATGCAATATTTTTAATATTAAAATTAATCTCATAATAATTAGTTATGGATATATTTTTCTAATTATAGACTACAATCATTTGTATTCTATTGAACATAATTTGCTATTAGTTATAGAGATAACTGACAGTTTTATCGAGTCAAACACGGATAGTGCTGGATATTGCCGAATACGGATGTGGAATCGGATAGAGAAAATTGATGAAACTGAATTTCGATGTATCCACTTTACTACCACATTTCAATATCCATATTTATATTTTAACGGATATCAGATAATTCGGATTCCATATCCATAGCTCCATCCTTAACTTCACCTATAGGAGAAACATTGTCATCTTATCATGTTGTGTAGCTTACCAAACACGAGCATAACAAGTCAGACTATCACTATGTACCCTGCCAAACACCAGCGAATTGCATTGCATTAGACATGTTTAGTCTAGCCTGACTCTAGATTCTTGCCAAGCTATAGTTAGCCAGGCTACCAATCACACCCTAAATGTCTTCATGTAGCTCCATGATCCTTCGTGTGAGAGCCTAAAGTATCTGCGTCATTAGATGTCGTCCTTTATGTGTAATCCTTCGTGGTTTTCTTCAAACATCTTCGTGCGTCGGATGTTACCAACTGGTGTCTTTATTTCCTAATGCTCCAAGGGTCTTTGTTTTACTCCAAGGTTCTGAATTTCTTCACGTGTGGTCTAATGAAAGCATTGCCCAAGCTCCTCTTTGTCGTCGTTCTCATCTCCATTATCTTGTTCTCATCGTGTGGCTGCTGCATCTTCTTCATGGATTTCCCCTGTGTAAATAACAGAACATATACCAAAATATAACTCTATTGAAAAATTTATAAAATTACCTTTCCAACGGGTACTCGTTCATCTTAATTGGAGTTCAAATGAGGGAGCTACGTCTGTTTCACTTCAGTTTTGCTTGCTGTCCAATTTCAGGACGTGCAACCATCGGTGATTCGGCCATATCTGCTTGTAAGAACCTCCGATTGACTTGATTATTGACTTGTTGGAAGCTCAACTTTGTGGGGCTTCTAAATATCCAGAGGTATTTTGTTTTTCTTCCCATGAGGCTGTGCCAAAATTGATGCGAACATAAACTTCGAAGATGTTGACGAGCTTGATTTTGTGATCTTGGGGGTATCTTGATCGCTTCCAATACCTATTGCTTGATTAAACAAATCTCCACGAGACATTAGTCTTCAAAATTTAATTGACACATTGACTTACCTTTTTTATCATCTCTCGTGTAGGGTGTGGACTCGATAGCGGATGATGGGCCACTAACAAAAGTTAGCACCTACCACTAAAGAGCGAATCTTCATGTTCGTTGGAAGTGAATCTTGTGTTGTTGAATTGTGGGTGTAAAGAACTCCTCAAACATCTTTTGTCTAGCTTTTCACCTGCTTTCAAGGACACAAAAAAGAAAACAAGTACATATGCAATAATAAAAATTAGGGTTAGTCAAATAGATAGATCACCCTAGGGTTCGAGTTGCCGATCCCCGGCAACGGCGCCAGAAAAAGGGCTTGTTGACAGTTGAAACACATGTCGTGTTTCGATCCGCAAGCCTACGGATCATGTAGTACCTTTTCCCTAGAGTATTACCCAAGGTTATCAAATCTGTGGATCGTAAGCAAACCGCTAAGGTTCTCTACCTTATCTAGTCAATCTAACCTAACATGAAGCATCGATTGCATATAAAGGGTAACCTTGATGGATATGAGTGAAAGCACAAGGTTGATCACATCCATAACATAGGCAACATAAAGGAATAAGCAAGGGTAACTAGGGCCTACATCTTCTAGTTGAAGTTCTAGCCAAAAGAGCAAGTGCAATATGCATCTCATCCAAAGCCATCTTTAAACTACTACCCTCCGGTCAAACCCTCGAAGGCACCCATCGTACACGTGATCGACATCCTGTCACGATGCCCTCATTTCTTGTATAGGCAAACCTAAGAGCATGCTCATGGGGAGCATGTCATACTCCTTGGTGGATCCAGTATGAACCCCTAGCCCCCATGGCTACGAGATCACCCCGAGCAATCTATGTTAACGGTAGATTGAAATAATGCAAACCAAGAACAAGATCATAGAAGGAGGAATCGAGTCACTAAAGATCGAATGACATGAAGTACTTTACTCACATAGTAGATGCGTTTAGGTCATCACCACCGAATACATACCATCGAAGACCTCAACTAGCTCTAGAACTCCGCCATAGCACAACCACGCAGGGCGTCCATGATGGCTAGGGTCAGCCTAGGCCATATCCTAAACTTCGAGGACTCGCGGTGGCCATCGTCTCCCTCCGGTGCTAACTTCTAGGCTTCGCCGAGTTGTGATAAATGGATGTGGCGGCCGTCGGAGGCAGGAGCTATAAATAAGCCGAGGAGGCAGTAGGTCAAAGGGGGGCCGCGAACCGGGCCGAAAACGGGCCAGGTCGGTCCGCATGGGCCGGCCGGACTAGGGCCTTTTTGGCCTGGTTCGGTCCCATCTTTTGCGTGCAAATTTCTCTTGCAATCTTGAATTTCCACCGCTCTGCATGTGGGCTCTTGACGTCACTTTCTTCACGAATTAGATAGGGGTACTTGTCGCGCAAGCTCTTGTATCTTCTGCTCAGGTCCCTAGAGTTTTGACATCTTGTGCTTCAGTTCTTGGGTTATTTGGAGTCATGTTCACTTCGAGTCTTGACTTGTGCCGGGCTTCATTATCTTCTCATAAAGTGCTCGATGAACTTTGCTCGAAAGTGCTCCTTAAACGCTTAAATCCTGCGTAAACAACATACTCCAAAAACCACATGCAAGTGTGAACTTGTTACATCATTAGTATGCCTAATGGCAGATTCAAAGCTCATACCAAAGTGTAACAAGTGCTTTTAGTTGACGAAAATCGACCGCCAACAGCGGTAAGGAAGCACGGAACGTCCTGCACACCGGTGTGAATTTGAATCAAGCCGACTCCACAAATGATTAATTAACACACAACATGATCCAACTTACCTCTTGGAAAAAGAAGTCAGGGCCTCCAGAAAGTGCTAGCCGGCTGTGGAAAGCGGGGATGTAGGATTCGTGTTAGAATTTCTTGAGATACAAACATAATTTACCTGTGGAAAGCAATAGCAAATGACACAACTGGATCGCCATCGCCAATGGTGAAGGAGAGATACGATGCGGGCAGCGTCCCAAAACTGCAACCACAAATCCAGAACAATTGATCTGTGACTGACGAGAGCTCAACAACAAACGCAATCAGCTACAGACAGACATCTCAACTAGGAATCGAATTGAAACTTGCCTGAAACACAAATTGAACTTAATTACCTGAATGCGATTTGTTTGGAGCTTTCTCTAGCTTCGGGAAGTGCACCGAAAGCCATGTTCAGTGATGTCGTGTCTGGTCGGAAATTTAAAACGGATGAAGTACTAGTAAGTAGGAAACTAAAGAAAAACATGTTTTCTCATGTAAAATAAATAAACTAGTAGGAATATTCAGATTCACAGATTCATCTTTTTACACGGCGAGTGACGGATCACTGGTGGAAAAATACCCTTCCGTCCCGGTTGGTAAAGGCTTTAAGTCTCTAAAGTCCACCCGGGACGAAAAGGAAGAGACAAAAGCCCCCCCTTATCACCGGGTGGGCAACCGGGAATAAAGGGTGGCTTTTATTCCCGGGTGGTAGCCCCGCCCGGGACAAAAGGGGAGAGCACACCAGCGCCTGTGCACCACCCCTTTAGTCTCGGGTGGTAGCCCCGCCCGGGACAAAAGGGGAGGGCACACCAGCGCCTGTGCGCCACCCCTTTAGTCCCGGGTGGTATTACCACCCGGGACTAAAGACCCTGCTGTGAATTTTTTTTTGTTTCAATTCTAATTATTCTAATAATGTTATACGCGTATATTCTCACGTATATGGGTGTAATTTACATGTACATATAAATGTTTGCACTAATTATACGTGTCTACTATACGTATTATATCAAGAGAATAAACTTATAAATAAATATATACACACATTATATTACATCGAAAGCATAGATAGTATTTTCTGAAAGTAGTATTTATATACATCAAAATACCGTTTCATTCTAATTCTAGTCTAAAGATCCACCGGACGTGCTAATTAAACTTTATGAATTGGATGACCCTCATAGTGATTTCTGCCTTGTGGATTAATCACCTGGTCCATCATGAATCCGCAAAGACTTTCTTGAATCGCCAAGAGTCGGTCCTTCTCAATGATTGCGTCCCTAATCATATTGTTCTGTAACGTGCAAATAAGTTAATATATTACACACAAGAATTAAATATATAAGCGGTAAGAAAAAAATGTATTATTAATTGGTTTAAAATAATACTTATAGTATAATCTGACGGGTCTGCCTTGCAGAAATTGTGGATGAACTCACACACATAGTATGCACATAAATGTGCCCCTGGTTCCTGTCTCATACACTAAATTGACGAAGATAATTATGAAAAATTAGTGTTATACATTTTAATTTGCCCAAACTGAAGTTGTTATTTGGTTTACGTACCGAAAAATTTGTAGAGAAGTTTATTCTAGGTCTCCATGTTCCAGGGTTGACAGCAATGAATTTTTCTCAAGCTCTGGCAGAAAATAATGAAAGTTAGAGCTAGATAGTGTTAGTAAAAGCACACTATTGCATAAAAGGGAACGTATTGGATAGAATTATTACTCTTGAAACATATCTTGAAGGTCCAAGTATTTGTTCGGATCTCTTCTCAACGAACCAAAGACAAGGACGTTGCTTCTGTTGACATCAATTATGAGAAGAATCCAGTGGAAACTGTATATACATGGAAGCTCAAAAGATTAGAACTAAATAATGTTAACTAAGATAATTAGAAATGCGAACCCTTAGTAATTAAGATGGTAATCACACTTACTCGAAGTTGTAAGGTAGAAGTATCAAATCCTTGTAATGCAAATTACACAAGATCCTTAGGATTGTTTTGAATGTTGTTTCTGGTTGGAGCTTTACTTGATCTTGATTAATTAAAGATGGGTCCATGAAACCTATTCGTTGGTAACTATTCTTCCGCATGTTATGCATTTCCAGGCTACAGAAAATGAAAGACAAAGTTAATAATTAGAGTATGCATTAATTTGTTAATTAGGGTATGTATTGCACCGTCACTTACAGGCACCAGGCCATGACAAGATCGGTATTCAAGGAGTCAAGATGGTAAATTTCATAAATATCCTTGAATCGCAGCCAGACCAACTTCTCGCCTTCACCAGCAAAATCTCCTGATTTAACAAGCATGCCAATCATCTCCAGGCCCGCCTTAGACGTCTTCATGTAGAAGTCATGCAATCTGCGCATCTGAGTAGGGAGTTTCTTCACCAACTCAGGCCTGACAAAAGATTTCTCATGCTCGTAGTGCCATCTAGGTACGAAGTTTTTGTCCTGAGGAGGTGATTCGTGGCCGAGAACATATTCTAGTGGGAGCCCTGTTGCTTCTTGCATTTGAATGACATGCGCTACTTGTTCTGTGTCTATAAGTGCAAGAGCTCGTTCAGTTGCAGTGAGACCGGAGGCGACGTAAGTCTGTACTCCCGACGTCGACGCTTGTGTTGCCTTCTTCGTTGAAGGCTATTTCGCCGATGTCGACGTTTGTGTTGCCTTCTTCATTGAAGGCTCTTTCGCCGACGTCGACGTTTGTGTTGCCTTCTTCGTTGAAGGCTCTTTCGTCGACGTCGACACTTGTGTTGCCTTCTTCTTCTTCCTATAATCCTGTGGCATCATCGACGACGGTACTTGGTCGATGTAACTATTTGGTGACCCTCCTTGTCTCTTCTTCTTTATGGACTTGTGCAGCGACCGGTCATAATCACTTAGAGGGTTTTATTATTTTCTTTTTTGCTTCCTTCTTCTCTATGAAAGCTTTGAGTTTCTGCAGACGATCTTTATTCTTTTCTGCTTCCTTTTCTGCGAGCAGTATCTGTTTAGCAGCCTCTTTATTCCCTTGAATCCACGCCTTGAGTTGCTTATTACACTCCGCCTCATTTTCTGATGATGTCATGTCATATGGTAGCTTCCTTTTAACAGACAGCTTTTTCCCTTTCTTTGTCGGGGGATCCGGATTTAGCGTCGGGAGATACACTATCCCTAGGTCTCATTTTCTAATAACTAAATTAATAAATTCTATTTTCTCTAATAATAAATAAAGCTAGCTAAAAGTAAAATTTATATAAAAATAAAAAAATCTTAGTACAAATGAATGATAGAAGATTATCATAACAAATGATAATTACTTATTACTAAATTTAAAGTATACTAAAAATCTCATCTCTTAGCTCTTAAATCAAAATTTCTATTTTCTCCTTCTCTAAATCATAAAACGAAATTTAAACACAACAAATGAATGGAGGATGAAGAATAATACCTTAGCAACACCTTGGAGGTGAGAAAACTCCACAAATTGATGACGAAAAATTTGGGCAGCACCTCCCTAGGTTTGAGGCGCCATGAAGAGGAGCTTGCTTTGAGCTCTCGGTGAAAAATGGTCGGGCAGGGAAGAAGAAGGGTGTGCTGTCGATTTTGTATAGGGGCGGCTGTTGACGGCTGTTAAGTACCTACTTTAGCCGTCAATATACTCATGAATAAAGGAGCATAAGGCATTTCTTACACGTATTTAGTTAAGAATAATGTACTTCCACTTGTCCTTAGAGATTATTTGATTGCAGGAAAATAAGCAAGAAAAGAGAGCTAAACTCACCTTCTATGGTCCATGCTACATCACCTCATCCTAGTGGGCTGCCAACAAGGATGCCATGCATGCAAACCTGCCAACTAGGGAGCCATGCATGCATGCCATGTGAGCAATCCAAGTGAAGCAACCTCCGACGAATCAGAGTGTGACACGTGGACTTCACATGGATCCATGGGCTCACAAAGGCAAGTAAACCGCGCCAAAATAGGGTGGACACCGGGAACCGACCTAAGGACCCACAGGGCAGTCACCAGGAGAAAGCACGAGCCAGGGGGGCCCACCAGGGGGTCGGCCGACCCCACAGGTCGGCCGAACCGACCTTGGCTCGGCCTCTCCTGTGCTTCCACGTGGTGGCTCTCCATTGGTCCTAGGCGCCATCCCCGGGGTGTTTGCCTCCATTCCTCGCTGGTGCACGGGCCTATAAATAGAAGGAGAGGGGGCTCACGTATGAGACATCCACACTTGCAACACCTCTCTCACTTTTAGTCTCAAGGCTAGGAGGTAAGCTAGAGTAGTTCTAATTCAGGTTCCAAGTCTCCTTTGGGATCTAGGTATGAGTTGTCTTGTGTCTTATTTCATTTGTATGACTTTGATCTACTTCAGTTATTTATCTATTTCATATAAAGTTATGTTAGTATACATGAGTGATTTGTTCATGTATTCTTCACCTGTTCATCATTTAGAGACTCCTGTTCTTGATGAACAAGGCCTTTCGATCCACTTGACGGGTGACTTTTACATGTTTCTGGTGTTTGTTCATAAGTTAGAGGCTCGTGTTCTTCGCGAACACGACCCTTTGATCCAGTTGAACAGACATAGGAAAACACGAATCCGTTTGTGTACTTAACCTAGTTTGATCTAATTAGATGACATGATTGCGTTGTATGAAGTATGTGCTTGAGCTACGGTACTCGGTGTAATTGGCTGGTTTATCTGGTGGCTTGACCTAGGTCACAATAGCCCGGGCCGGTCAAGTCCGGCTAACAACGTAAGCATGGTGCTTGGGTTGCGTAGCTACCTTACTTATGAGTTTATCCCACGGTTTGTCTTGGGGTAGGCCACGGTAGTGACAGCCGTTGGTCTTCTGAAATCCCCCACGTTCAGATAAGCTGTAGGAGTCTAAAATATAACAACCGGACTTGTGCAGAAGCAACGCGGGAGGTTATCTCCCCGTGGTACCTGGGTGCTTAAGTCAATGTTCTTCAACGCTAGTGTATCTAACTCGTTTTTTCCAGCTTTATGTGTATAGTACATTAGAACCTAGAACTAACTCGTGTGTCGCCTCCTATGCCTAGGACCCTTTAGAGAGAGAGTGAGTGTGTGTGTGATTACACTACCCCCATTATCATATCTTTACCCCTGCACTTGAGTGTCTGGTTTGTTTCCGTCTATGATCTATACTCATTGCAATAGAGTTGATCTTGTCATTCCGCCAATGCCTTCCTTGGATTCGATACCCTTTGGAATACTCCTTTGGGGAAATGCTACAATGGTACTTCCGTGCGCTTGCGGATCTCTGTAACGTTAAGATTTACCAACCAGCATCTCTGGCGCTGTTACCAGGATGAGTTTCAAACCTGTTCTTAGGTGATTGCGTTAAGAAATGTCAACAACGGCCTCTTGTCCGGGACAAAAGGCGGCCCCGCCTACCCTGGCCGGCCCCAATCATTGCGGCCGTGGAGGGCTGGCCTTTAGTCCCGGGTTGGTTTACCCTGTTCTTTTTTTAGTTTAATATATATTAAGGTCCCCAAAATTTGTGATAAAGGCTAATATTAAGGCTTAATCAATACTTTGGAGGTGAGAACCCTAATACTTAAGGTTTCCAATAAATTAGTCACTGGCCTAACATTAAGGTCTTAACAAAAAATATAAAAAAGTTCATACATCAATACTTAATTAATGTCTTACAAACATAAAAAGTTCATACATGAATACTTAAGGTACGGTCTTAACAAAGATAGAGGGGTGCATCAATGCACGACACATATTTCATACTTCATTCTTCTTCCTTAGATAGTCCATATAGTTGAAGTCTCCGATCTTAAAGTCGAGAACTTCAGCGAAATATGCCAGAGAATGGATCAGTGCACTCTCTATCGCTTCACAATTACGGTCACAGAGACTTCCATAAATTTCAAACAGTGGTGAGGAAAACTGATATGGCCTGTAAAATGAAAGATGAGCCTGATACTTCCAATTTCTTGTTTGTATAGCATTTGAATCTGTGTAAGAAAATCCCACAACATCCATCACTTGCTCTAGAATTGCATGAAAGCTCATTGCCGCAAAGGTTTGACCAAACATATCCTACAGTTAAGAATAATGTTATTACGACGCATTAAAAATACTGAATAAGAAGATTAAAAAAAGTTAAATGGTGCTCCATACCATGTCATGTTCATTTAGCCGACAAAGTCTCTCTAAAGTCGTGGTGACACTTTCTCCTTCCTCGGGTGACTTTATTAGAAAATAAGAGTAATCTGGCACAAAATACCTATTAGCGTTTAGTTGTTGTAAGCATGCCTGCACGGCGGTCCTTTCATAAGTCCTCTTAACCAGTGCAGGGGTACCCCACCCAACAATTGATACCATTTGGATGGGTTCTGAAGAAAGCGATGAGTGATTTTGTCCTCGAACGGCTATGTCAAACGAGATTTTTAATTGTATGCAATTATTTGGACCGACAATGGCGCATTGTGTAACAAGAGGGGTACCACCTAAATTTTCAACAACATGTGCGAGCCAATGCAAATGATTGAGAACCTGCATTGTATGAAAATAATATTATTATTCGTGTGTAGTACGTAAACATCAAATTTATACAACGAAAGAATATTACTATGTTGGGAAGAGGTTCCTGGCTTCGATCACCAGTAGGTAACTCAATCACACCATGGGTGAAGTGTATGCCTGGACGACGAACCAAAGGTGGCCAGTCATCAAAACTGATTCCACGACCGCCGCCACGGCGACCTCCACGGCGACCACCGCGACCAGAATAACTTGCCATAGTTATTCTGGACTACTCTGTAATATATATAAAAAATGCTTAAATAAGAGAATGCTTAAATCTATTCTATATAAAAACAAAATATATAAAACCTATTTTCTCATTTTCTAATAACTAAACAGATAAGTGCAAGAGCTCGTTCAGGTGCAGTGAGCCCGGAGGCGACGTAAGTCTGTACTATACCTTTTCTAATCACCCTGATCATTTAGGAAGTACAACCTCACCTCACCATCATATACACGCACCTCGCTCTCCCACTTACAGTTCTCTACATCGCCAAGCTACAGCCCTGCATCTCCTACCTAGCTACATCCCGACATCACTGAGCCACGTATAGCCCCAGATCGTCGGTGATGTCAGACTGTAGCTAGCTAGGATGTAAGGCTACTGGTACAGAACGTCCAACCGACTGTATATATGGAAAAAAGAAAAAAAATAAGAGAATGCCTAAATGTATTCTAAATAAAAACAAGAAATACTTAACAAAAATGAATTAAATAGGTAGGTAGTATATTTTCGTTTGGTAATGACCATTTTTTTAATAAACTAACTTCTAATAAATTAAGCTAAATGTAAAATTAAATGCATCTCTCATCTAAAAGTTAAAATCAATTATCTCTATAGCAAAAACTATAAAATCAGAGGATAAATCCCTATGTGAAACTATGTTTAAAAAATATGTGAAACTAAATACAATGTTAGCTAAATCTAAAACATCTCTTAGCTCCTCCTACCACCTAAAAATCTAAATCCATATTTTCTCTATTTCTAACCATAAAAACGAAATTTAATCATAACAAATGAAGGAAGGATGAAGAATCAAACCTTAGCAACACTTTGGAGGAGAGAAATCTTCACAAATTGATTACGAAAAAATTGGACATTACGCTTTCGGGTGGCTAGGAGAAGAACTTAAACTCTCGGGTGAATGTTAGCTCGGGCAGAGGAAGAAGAAGGGAGGCAGAGATATATAGGCGCACCCTTTAGTTCCGAGTGGTATTACCACCCTGAACTAAAGATGAGCCTTTAGTCTCAGGTTGTAATACCACCCGAGACAAAAACTTTAGTCCCGGGTGGTGTTACGACCCGAGACGAAAGGCTCACCCTTTAGTCTCGGGTCATAACACCACCCGGGACTAAAGTCAGGCGCTAATAATTGCAGCTCAGAGCCGTTGGACGCCAGGCCTTTAGTCCCAGGTGGTATTACCACCCGAGACTAAAGGGGGGCGGCGCAAACAGCCTTCCGAGGCCACGTCGCCCCATTAGCATTTGTCTCGGCTCCAAAGTTGAACCGGGACAAATATGCATGGAACAAAGGTCGTTTTTCCGCTAGTGGATGGATTGAAACAGTACTGATTACTCTCTCCTTTCTTTTATAAATGGCATTCTTACCAGAAAGTTTGGTCTGGTTCCAGTACAACAACTCTGTCTAGAAGGACAAACTTTTTACAAACGGAGGTACTACTAGGCAAACAATTGTGCTCGAGATACTATTGATGTTCATCGCCTCTTTTTGTGAATTATTCTTTTTTTTAAAAGATGAGTTAGCCCATATTCTACCAACCTTGATCTACTCAGAGCCAGAGGTTGTCACATATACAGATCGCGGCAGCTGGTATTGCTTGGCAACAGTCAGAGCGGTGTGGGACTGCGTCGAAAAACGACGCTTACAGCCCGACATTGTGGGACGATTTTGCTTTGTAGTGGATCACGGTGGTTGATCAGCTTGGTTGGGCTATCTGGTGCGATACATCGCCAGACAGTGACTGTGTGTGGGTGAAAAGCAAGGAGATGAGGTCGACCTGCGGTGGCAACTCAACTGTTTGATGATGGAGATCTGGGGAAGTGAGGTAGCATTGCTCACCCATCACCGCTTTGATGGCGACAAAAGAAACAGATCAGCGACACATAGTTCTTCGAGGCGACGAGAGTGAGGTGGAGTCCAGCGCCGAATGTGATGAGACCCTCCGCACAATGTGTTGTCGTGGTGGCGACTGTGAGGTAACCTGCGAGAGGTATGAATTAGTTGGTATCATTCTCTCAAGTGGAGTGTGATACGGCACTTCGGCGGAGGGTCACGTATGTTACCGACCTTCTCGATATGGTGCAGTGTGTGCCGATTCCCTGTTGATGCAGAGCAACTCTTGGAGATTTTGGCGACTTTTTAAGTGGGAATGTTGGTGAGGCCATGTCCGACCTAGCGCAGTGTGGTTGAGGTTCGTGTCGATGCTCCAATCCGATCGACCAGAGTTGTTATAGTTGAGTTGAGTTAGCGCGTGTTTGATGTTCCAGTGCAACCCACTAATGCTTTTTTTTCTTTTCTTTTTGTTGTATGGTTATAACTTTTTAGAGGTATAATCTTTATACTTTTTCTATATCGATAGAAACGCACTCGTAGAGTGTTGTTCATTCAAAAGTTTCCTTAGATCTTATCCAAGATATCTAAGTATCTGTGACCGAAGATAGTAAGCATAAGTGCATAGGGTTAATTGGACTTGTGCTATTATAACTTCACTATTTTGAAGTACATCATTACTATTTAAGAAACTATGCCACTACTATTGCAACTCTCCAGATGTTTGACATACATTACTATGTACGCATGGAGACGACTTGGGCCCACTGTCAGGCGTATAGAGGGGTACTGTATATTCATATGAACAAGATTACCCTTCACTCTTCTCTCTCACCCTCACTTGCACATGGGGCCCACTCGTCAATCTTCCCACCGTATTCCTCCTTCTCTGTCTTCTCCATCTCCAGCGGCCTCCTCCCGACCATCCCCTCCTTCCCCGCGCCCTGACGACGACGAAGGAGTGGGGAGGACTCCTCCGTGGAGCCTCTACCGGCACGCCCCAGCCTCGCCTCTGTGGGGCCTTTGGTGGATCGCGGCGGCCTCCTCGGCCAGCTTGCGCACCTCATCCTGGCGGCGGCCAGCTCGTGCGACGGTGGCGACACGGGCCAGCCGTGCGCCTCGTCCCCGACGGATGCTGCTCGAGCTCCGTCGCGGTGTGCTGGATTGAGGGGAGGAGGAGAGCGGCGCGCCACCAATGGCGGGGTAGGCCCCCAGGGTGTTCGCAGCGACAGCTCCTCGTGGCGGGGGAGGCCTCCTCGCTGATGTCGGCTTCACGAAAGGAGATGACGTAGCCCCGTCCCGTCGTCGCGCCGTGAGAGCTACCTATGCAGCCCCTGCTCCTCCATGCTGTCATCCCCTCGCTGCGTCGTCGTTGCTCCCCATCTTCACACTCAGATCGAGGCCGGTCGGCACTGCTCTTCGTGGTGAGGCTCCCATCACCCGCACCGTTGTGCAGATCAAGGCCGTCGTCGCGGAGAGATGAGCCTGCTGAGGAGGTAGAGAAGGGGAGACCCACTGCCGTGCAGGCTCCGCCGCCGAGACAAAAGCCCGCCGACAGACGGAGGGCAACCTCCCCTTGCCGCGTAGCCTCCGGCAGAGGAAGGTGCGTGAGCTGAAGCCCCCCTTCTCTCCGTCTGACGAGTGGGCTCCATATGTAAGTGAGGGTGAGAGAGGAGAGTAAGGGACAATCTTGCCCATACAAATATACAGTACCCCTCTATACGCTTAACAGTAGGCTCAAGTCGTCTCCAAGCGTACATAATGGCGTATCTCAAATATCTGCAGAATCGCAATGGCATTGGTATAGTTTCTTGAATGGTAATGGTGTGCTTAAAAATGGTGAAGTTACAATGGCGCATATCCAAATTAACCCAATTTCCCTTAAAAAAATCTTATTAACCCAAGTTCATAACTACTAAAAGGATCTATGTCACTGTATATTGGCTGAACAGATGTTTTGAGACAGAGAGTAAATAGCAAGACGCTATTAAGCCTGATCCGTGCCAAAATTGATGACCGTTGTCATGGACTCGCGGTAACAAAACCTCCCACTGAAATACAAACCACTCATGATTCTACGCTTTACAAATTGCAACCACACCCCTTTCTCATAGACAGGTTGAACAACTTAAAATCCGACAAGCAGAGATATATGGAGCTCAGTTCAATTTCATGTATGTGCCTGATCTGGTAACTGTGACTTCCATTGCTGTATGGCAGCGCGCAACGAATGGTTCGGGATTATGGACGAGTTCGTGAGTTTTCTCGTCGTAACAGGAGATGTTTTGTGCCTCTTGAGCCAAGCTCTGATTGCATACTGCTCGTAAGTGTGGCCATCGGCTGCGACATGCGGATCCTCCATTAGCTCCTGCACCGTGGAAAACATGAGATGAAAGGCTAGAAGCGAAACAGAGCTGACACCGATGCAGCAATTACCTGTGTTATAGGGCAGATGAAGTGGCTTGGCACACTTAACTTCGGGTTTCTCAAATTGACAGCAGAAGTAATCCTATGCAGAATCTCATCGAGCTTAAGCAGCACCTCCGACTCAAGATCTGGCCGATCCCTGCATTTCAGAGCCGTGCATTTCAACCCGAGATTAGCAAACATCTCCGCCTCACCAATCGGCCAATCGCTCTGGGATTTGTCGAGAATGTCACGAATCCTCCCGTTTTTCATAGCATTTTCCGCGCTGGCAATGAGCCCATTCGGGTGCCTGCCGGTCAGGAGCTGCAGCATGACGACTCCCAGCGCAAACACGTCCGATTTTGGCCTGACCGTCCCGGTCTGCTGGTACTCAGGGTCCATGTAGTACAGTGTGCCGGCGACGATCGTGTCCTTGTACTCCGTCTGCCAGTCCGGCACGAGATCGGAGATTAGCTTGGCGAAGCCGACGTCGCCGATCTTGCCCACGTAGCTCCTGTCCAGTAGGATGTTCGCTGGTTTCAGGTCACGGTGCACTATGGGCTCCGGGCTCCTTGAGTGCAGGAAGGCGAGTCCGCAGGACACTTCGAAGATGATTTGGATACGGAGGAACCAGTGCAGTGGCTGGTTCCCTCTGTTGTTGAAGAGCTGGTCTTCTAGGCTTCCGTTCTTGAGGTATTCGTACACCAGACAGCCGATTTCTGGGCAGAAACCGAGCAGCAAAACCAGGTTGGGATGGCGAAGCTGGCTGAGAATCTCGACCTGAAAATGAACACATACTGAACTTTTTCAGAAAACTCCTTGTTCATTAGAAATTAAAACATCGATCAGTAGCATGAATGATCTCTGATATGTTTAAATAATGCCATAAACCATTACTTATTATTACCTCCTTCAAGAATTCATCAGTTTTGTCGATGGAGTCTTGCTGGATGACCTTGACAGCTACTTCAGTGTGATCAAGCGTGCACCTGTACACATACCCGTAGCCTCCCTCACCAATCTTCCTGGCTTCGGAGAAATTCTCAGTGGCAAGCTCTATATCCCGCTTCGAGTACCGCCTGCAAGTTCTGCTCTTCGACAGGATAGCGTCGACAATCTCTGCCCTGTCCTGAGAGATCGCGCTGGTAGCCATTTCAGCCTTGTGCCTTGAATAGGCCTCTCGGGTGAACGATCTTCTCGCGTGCTCAACTTGGCTTATGGCCTCAAGCTGCTTCGCCTTCTCATGTGCTACCGCCCTCTTCAAAGCTTCCTCCCATTCTAGCGCATCCTCCACCTTCCTCGCCTCTTCAGAACACTCGGTAGAAAGAACCTGAATCTGTGTGGCATCATGATAACATGGAAGTGCAACATAACTTATTTAGTGGAGATACTGCAGGACTAAAAGTAATAGAAGGTTCTAAATGGCATTAACAAGCAGTTATAAAGATATAAAAGGATTCAGAAAACATCAACCTTTTTCTTAGCATTGACAAGATCTACACAAGCTTTATCATATACTACCAGGGTATCCTGCAGCTCCTTCCTTAGTTTCGACACTTCATCCATAGACTGACACTGTGGGTAAGGTCAGAACAACGTGTTTAGCATGTCCTGGAAGAAAGCAACCAAATCTATTTTTTTACACGCAATAATATGTACTACATCTGACCTCTTCGCTTGATGAGTTTGAAGTAGCACAAGGAGCTCCCCCCAAGGAGCTAAGAGAATCGTAGTTTTTGCTCCCTTCTGTACCTGTGGCATTTGTTCCTGAACTTTCTGAAGCAACATGTTCGGAACTATCTGAACTTGGGACGACATTAGAAGCACTATGAGAGCTGTGGGATTGGGAGAATGAATCTGAATGTGCCTCATCGTCAGCAAAGTTGTCAAACAATAAACTCCTATGTGATTGTTCAAATGTTTCATGACTAATCGACTCAATCCTCAAGTTTGCATTAGACTCTGCAGAATTGATATCCCAAGACAGATGAGCATACTAAAATGAGGGAAAGGAAACTCTGCAACAATGCAATACATAAGGTAGACGATTTAAGGACTCAACGCACCGCTCGTTTGAGGATATCTTGCAAGTTTCATGATTAGTCTTCGTTTCGACACGACAAATACATTGCACGAATTTTGCGTAGCTTGAATGACAGTACCGGGTATATCTGGGATGCTCAACGCCCTGAAAAATGGACGACAGGTTAATACCTCATTCAAAAACCACAACATGCACATATACAAATGCTTTATCAATTCATGATATGCATGATTTGATCACTTGATGATTTGCCTACATTACAATATGAATTTCACACAATTTTCCCTCTCCACTTCTCCAGACCCACTTTCAGTGACCCAAGTGGTCCCACATGCCAATGATACAAGTAATTGGCACTCCTGGTAAAAAAATATATAAATCAACAAAAACAGTGAAGCAGAACTATTATCAAGCAAGCCCTGAACTAGTTTGAGAGGTCTTTTTCGGTACACAATACCACCATGTACCACCACTTTAAAAGGACTCGTATGTAATAGGAAAGGATCTATCTGTAAGGATCGAACGGTTGAGATTAATTCTGTACCACCGGTTTTTTTGTGTGGTACGGGTGGTATTCATAGGTGGTATTAGTAGCATATGGGTATTATTGGAAATGGAAAATATTTTTGTTGTAATATATGAAATTGGATATATGAAATGATTTAGGTATCGTACTCGTCAGCGGTATGTTTTTTTCCAAATAATATTCATTTACCAAATTACCATTTTACCCACAGCAAAAAACCGACAATACCACCGTACTACCAAAGAGTGGTATTGTGTACCAAAAAAGAGCTCTTTGATAAATTCAATTATAATATTGACAACCACGAAAATGTTTCTGGATCCAAAGAGGAACAAGGGCAATAAAGTCGAATTCATGGAAGGTAGCACCAAAGGTAAGTACACTGTACACCTAAAAGTAAAAATGAACTCCAGCATTCAGTTTTGTTGCTTCCAGTATTCTTTTTCCACCAAACCAGATTTGACTGCTGAGTATTCAGTCAGTACATGACACATTAATGATGGATAGAAATACAATTATAGATTCAGGCATTGAGCGATGTCCTATACATGATCATCGAAGCTGGACATCGCATATATATGCACCCTCACCTCACATTAGGTACATACCAATACCAGACAGATCAGCTTGAGTGACTTAATTGAGGCACACTAATCTCACCAGAAAAGCACACTTAAGTTGAGACTAAAGGCAGTGCTCCCTCCGTGCACTTTTTCAAATCCGATCTAAACCAAAAAGGTAAAATTTATTGCAAAAGAAGCTAGAAAGGTCTCTTTTCTTGATCACCTTTAAATTAAACACAATCAAGACTTCACAGTTGCATTGCCCCAACCACAGTTGCACCTTTAATCGATTCAATAGAAGCTAGAAATGACAAAAGCAACCAAACATAAATAGTAGAGAATTTGTTTTTTTTTCAAAAAGAAAAAAACTAACGATCGCGCTGAATTTAGAGAAATCCCGCGGCAACACGCCAGCTCGAAAAAAGGCCATCGTGTGGCTGGGAAAAGGCCTAAAAAAATTTTAAATTAAAAAAAAAAACTCTACCTCCGGAACCAGCGGAAGGACGCGGAGCCGAGCACCAGGGTCCGTACGCCGGAGTCCCGCACGTACCGCAGCAGCGCCTCCGCCACGCCGTCGCCTTCCACCACCGCCGTCTCCACCTGCGCCGACGAAGCACCACCGGTGAGAGCGTCCAAAAATGCGAGCTTTTTTTTTCTGTTAGCGAATTCTCTGCTGCGCGAAATACACTCACGGTGACATTGGCGCGGCCGCAGTAGAGGCGGCGGAACGGGAGGACCGCCTCCTCCGCGCGCGCCCGCCGGTCGCGCGCGTACGCCTCCGCCGCCTCCCGCCCCACCAGCGCCACCGGCACCTTCTCCCCCGCTGCGCCGCCGCCACACAAGAGCACGCACACCACACATCAGCTCGCGACCATTTCGGGAACGGCGAACAGAACAGAGCAGAACGGACGAGCTAGTTAACCCGGCCGGGACGACGGAGGGACGCTTACTGGGGGACGGCACGTAGGAGAGCGTGGGGATGACGTAGACGACGGCGACGGCGGTGGCGGCGCGGCCGTCGTCGTCGGGGAGCACCGCGGCGACCCACCGCGCGGCGAGGCGGCTGCCGCTGCCGCCGGGGCGCACGGCCACGGCGACGGCCGGCGGCGCGCGGTCCGAGTGGTCAAGAATAGTCGCGCCGCCGTAGCCGCGAGGAGGAGGAGGATGTGGCGGCGGCTGCGTCGGGGCGGGTCGAGCCGCTCCGCTCCAGGCGGCGAGCGAGGCGCGGGGGTGCGTTTCGAGAGCGCGCGGGAATTTCCTCTGGTTTGACTAGAGCCTCTCTGCTCGGCTGCTCGCTAGCTGCTCGGGAAATGGGGGGCTTGTGGGCCCGTAGTGTGGGGCACCACTGTCAGTGGGCAGTCTTTTTTTTCTTTAGAATCTGTCAGTAGGGCAGTCGGACGTGAGCGTGTGCATGATCGCCGCTCGCATTTGCTTTTGGTACGGTAGTACTCGCTCCGTCCCGTCGGAGAGTTCAAACTCTCGAGAAACAACAGTGAACAGTGAGAGGAAATAACTTCTATACCCCTTATTTTACATTACCAACTAACTCTCCACCTACTTACCAACCTCATTCAATTTTGTCCTATCCTTCCAAAATCTTATATTTTGACACAAAATTTGAACCCTTCAGGACTCTATATTTTGGGACGGAGGGAGTAGGTAGTTGTACTTGTATCACTTGGTTTTGTTTTAATTTCAGGGTTTGTCTCGTGCAAATTTTAGGATGAGTTTTTTTATTTGTGCTCGGTATGTAGAAAAGACAAAACAATTTATAATTTAGAATGGAGTGAGTACTTGACATGCGAAAGGCGATCACTCTCTTATCCATCAGCCTCCAGCCATACGATCCCATAATAGAATCACTACCCTTCCCTCCATAAAGATATTAGAGAATGACATATGGATCCTACTAGAACATTTTGTTTTATACTTTTATTCATTGAACGAGCGACAATGACCTATCGAGCGATGAGTTGGAAAATTAGATGACATGAATACTGCATAGTTACCTAGTATGTGAACCAACGTGATATAGCCGTTCGCATTTGGTGTGTGCGCGTCAGTCGGGTAAAATTTCTTATTTGACACTAGATTATTACTCAATTTGTTTTTTATATTTCAAAATTCCATATTTGACACTAGAAATATTGCATGTTGTCCACTCTCAGAAGCGGAAGAAAGGCTGTGAAGCATTGGATGCACGTACAAGTACAACTTCTTCTTCTTTTTTAACTAGACACGTACAACTTCCAGTCGTCGTCGACTCTTGAAGGGAGCTTCAGTCCGGTTGAAAATAAGTGTGCCTCCCTTAATCATCACCAGTAATCTGCACCGGATAAACATATATGCAACTACGCTGATTTCGACTATGCCACGCAAATAAAATTTCGTTGTTGATGAGTGCTGAACTTTTGTGTTATTCCCCTAAGCTAGTACTGGTAGTGTTTGGTAGGGGGTGAAAAAATTTTCACCCCCTATTAAATGCTACTTTGACCACTAATTACGAGTATTAAATAAAGTCAGTTTCAAAATTACCTTCACAACCCTGAGCAAAATCGCGAGACGAACCTAATGAGGTCTTTGACCGCATAATTAAAGTACGATTACTGTAACATTACTGTAGCAAATCTCTAATTAATTATGCTCATTAGATTCGTCGTGCAAAGTTGCACTCATCTGTGAAAAAATTTTGCAAATAAACTTCATTTGGTACTCCATGCATGCAAGATTCATTTTGTAAGAAATTTTTTTTCACCCTAACCAAACACGCGCACTACCTCCGTTCTTTAATATATGACGTTTAGAACAAACTAGTTAGTTCAAAAATGAACTAATTTGCTTGTCCTAAACGTCATATATTTAAAAACGGAGGGATTACGAAACAAAGTGTTTATACTTTTCTAAAAACAGAAAAGAAAAAGTCAGCACCATCCGTCATGTCAGTTGGGAAATGAAACAACCAATTAAAAATTGAAATATACTGTATGTTCCTGCGTCTCAGGTCTTTCGACACATGAAAGGATTTCAGATAAATGCATGGTACAACAGCAGCAGCCACTCTTCAATTAAAAATGGAGCATTTTCCCCACTCTGTTATTAGCTGGGAAAATGATCTGTATTGACAAATAACACAACATTAATTCGGTTTGTGAAGTGGTGACAGGCCAACATAAACTCCTACAGTGACTGTACTGACAGTCAAGAGTCAACAAACAAACACAAGGTTTGTGTATGCAAAAATAGACGAATGGACACAAGAAAACACGAGCTCCAAAGTCCTCGCAACAGTTTAGCCACCCAATAATAGGAGAAAGCTCACGATCCAAATTTGGCTTAACAGCAAAACTCCCTGGGAACGCCATTACAGCTTTGGGTGGCTGGCTCCATGGCAACAGCAAAACGGAGGGAGGTTAGGGGCGAGCAGGACAAAATAGGGCGACGCGAGACGGGAGAGAGGAGAGACAAATTTCCCCTTGTCTCTCGCTCCCCTCCGTTTCGCCTCCTTCCCTTTTCTACCTGTTGTTGGGGGACTCGTTGTCGCTTCTCCTTTGGATTGGAAGCTGATTGTGTTGCATTGAGGAAGAAATAGAGTAGTGCGCACCATTACTTGAAGATGTTCGCCTCGCCCTTCTCTGTGTCGTCTTCGCACAGCGCTGAGCATGAGGCGGGTGCGAGGGAAAGCTCCATCATCGTGGCCGTCGACAAGGACAAGAACAGCCAGCAGGCGGCGAAATGGGCGGTGGATAAGCTCCTGACCAGGGGTAGCACGCTCCAGCTCGTCCATGTCAGGGGTAGGTACCTTTTTCAGCCACTCAATATGAAATGTAGGAGTTTTCCTGCATTAACACATGAGAGTAGAAGTTAATTGTCTTTCTTCATCAAACAACCTCTGAACTAGGCTAATTTATGACCACAAGGTGTATAATGCAAAACCATCAATTCCCTACAAGGCGATTTTAGGACTAATTGGTTAGCCTGTAAATGATGGTAACCTAACCTAAAAGTTATGTTTGCATTATTAGTTACTTTTTGTAATAACATGGTTACTTTTTTTCTAAATTAAATGCTGCAAAGCAAATTTCACAAGAATTTGTGCTTATTCCTTGGTAGCGTGATGTGCATGCACATTTAATTAGCTGTACATGCAACACTTAAACATTCAATATCTGCTAGCCTCTATTGTTACCAAGTTAATTAATACACATTCATCGCAACATGAAACCAATTTCAGGAACTCTTCTCATTTGTACGAGGCAAATTTTAACTTATTCTCATATCAACAGTAAACTGTACATTCTAGAAAAAAAAAACAAGCACTTTGGATTTATCAACACTTCCCTTGTTTTGTGACCATGCTGCAGCTGAAGCAAACAAAGATGAGGGGGACGCAGAGATAACACATCTGTTTATCTCATACAGAGGTTATTGTGCTCGTAAAGGGGTAAGTGACAATTGAACACTACAGTACCTTTTTAATACTGTGGTAAGTGTTAGACAAAGTTCATAACTGAATAGTATTTATCTAGAACATAAACATCACCCTGACTATATAGTTAACTGATAAATACCTAACAGGGAATTTTGGCATCAAAAGTTTAATGTTAGAGTATCAATTCTGCAAGAACAAAATATTCAAATGGAAGGAATTACTGTGGAAAAAACTTACGCTAATGCCATCTGTAAATCACAGATGCATCTGAAGGAGGTCATCTTGGATGGTAATGACATCTCCAAAGAAATAATTGATTATGCCACTAGCAATGCCATCACAGACATTGTCGTTGGGGCATCAACTAAGAACACATTCATCAGGTACATTACGTGCTCACACAACTTCCATGGTTGCCCACCTTTACATCCCCTTGATGCCTATACTAATAACAGCCATGACCATTACACTGTGCAGAAGATTTAGAAATCCAGATGTCCCAACATGCTTGATGAAGATGGCGCCCGACTATTGCACTGTGCATGTCATACACAAGGCAAAAGCCATCCAGGTGAAGGCAGCAAAAGCTCCAGCACCCTTTAGTACTCTCCCTCCAAAGCAATACTCCCAACCAAACATAGAGTCCGATGTCTCAAGGTACGTCTATGAGGATATAAGTGCACTTCATTTGTTACATTGCGTAGGCTGAAAGAAATATGGTTCGCAGTAATCTGAATACTTTCATTCTTATAATTGTGAAATAGCATGGACTTTCTTGGTCAGGTCATTCTTTCTCTTTAAAGTATGTTAACATCCATGTTTGAAGAAAATAGTCTTGTTAAAAGAACCCTCTTGATTTGTGAACAGAGTAAGAGGGGACTGGAGGAAGACTTCTCATACATCATCTCCGGTAGCAAGTAGAAATTCAGTTGACCGGTTATCTGCCTATGCAAAGGCCCCATCAAGGCCACTTTCTGGAGCTAGGACAACACCCCAGAAGGATTTTGACGACTACATTGATTTTATAGCACCACCAAGGCCCTCAGTTACTCGTAGCTCCTTTTCAGATGATATTGATTTGCCAATGAGCATGGAGTTACCATCCATAGACTTTGCTGATTCCATGGAGCTCTCCTCGGCAATGTCCATGGAAAACCTAAGTTATGCCGGGGTGAGTTCCTTTATAGCATCAAGTTTTCTTTTTTGGCAATTGTCCACATCAGGTTACTGCAGTTAATAAGACATTTGCACATTAAATGCTTCATTCACTTCCCAGTATGGGACTATATCATGACACAAACTCTTACAATGTTTCTCATGGAATCGGAAGGATGTCGAATCTGAAATGAGACGGCTGAGACTAGAACTGAAACAAACAATGGAGATGTATAACTCTGCTTGTAAGGAAGCTATTGATGCTAAACAGAAGGTATGTTTGATGCTTCTTTGTGCTAGCCTTAAGTATAAATGCTATGTAGTTCCTTGGATTAAAACAATGATGTTACTGCAGGCAGCAAAAATGCACCAGATGAAGTTGGAGGAGTCCAAAAAGTTTCAAGAGCTAAGGAATGCTGAAGAGGAAGCTCTTGCACTTGTTCAAATGGAGAAAGCGAAGTGCAGAGCTGCCCTGGAGGCAGCAGAAGCAGCACAAAAAATTGCAGAGCTTGAGGCGCAGAAGAGATTGAGAGCAGAATGGAAGGCAAAGCGGGAGGCCGAGGATAGAAAGAAAGCAACTGATGCACTGAACAGAAATGATCTCCGGTACAGGAGATACTCGATTGATGAGATAGAAGCTGCAACTCATAAGTTTGACAAGGCCCTCAAGATAGGAGAAGGTGGATATGGACCCGTATATAAAGCCGTACTGGATCATACTAATGTCGCTATTAAAATTCTAAGACCAGACGCATCACAGGGAAGGAAACAATTTCAGCAAGAGGTAAATACGTACAGCGTCAATAAAATGTTCTAGCCTTAAAATTTATGAATTTTAACAAATAAGTAATTTATTAGTGTTGTCAGTCTTACACATGTAGAATATATTAACTAGATATTACTAATACCCCCATCAAACACCAGCAGCAACCTTCCTTTTATTTGCAACTATTTGTTCACACCCAGGAAGCAGAATTTTTTTCAGGACACCCCAATCTTCCTAGTATTTTTCATTTATCATTTCAGTCATTGCTCATTAGTAGCTTGTCAATGGTTAACCTATTAATATCAATGACAACAAAAGTATATTATACCTAAAGCAGGAATTACCTTTTAAATCGCATGCTTGTGACAATGCAGATTGAAGTACTAAGCTGTATGCGGCACCCAAATATGGTCCTCTTGCTTGGAGCTTGCCCAGAGTATGGTTGCCTAGTGTACGAATACATGGACTATGGAAGCCTAGAGGATCGGCTCTGCAGACGAGGCAAAACATTGCCAATTCCATGGAGCATCCGCTTCAGGATCGCCGCCGACATTGCAACTGGACTTCTCTTCCTCCACCAGGCGAAGCCAGAACCGCTTGTGCACCGAGACCTAAAGCCCGCCAACATCCTGATCGACCACAATTTTGTCAGCAAGATCAGCGACGTCGGGCTTGCAAGGCTGGTGCCGCAGTCGGCAGCGGATGTCACACAGTACCGGATGACATCCACAGCCGGCACATTCTGCTACATCGACCCCGAGTACCAGCAGACCGGAATGCTCACCACAATGTCCGACATTTACTCGCTTGGCATCATGCTGCTCCAGATCATCACGGCAAGATCACCCATGGGACTCACGCATCACGTCGAGAACGCCATAGAGAGAGGGACCTTCCAGGAGATACTTGACCCGACGGTGACAGACTGGCCGGTGGAAGAGGCTCTGGAATTCGCGAAGCTGGCGTTGCGATGCGCGGAGCTTCGGAAGAAAGATAGGCCGGATCTCGGGAAGGAAATCTTGCCGGAGCTGAACAGACTGCGTAATCTTGGGCACGACTATGAGACTTCCCAGGTGAGCAGCGCGAGCACAAACTGTTCAAGCTCGGCACCATATAGTTTCAGCAATGACGATTGATGACACATCTGCTGCCTTCGGGGCTCGGTCTGGAAAATCCGCTGCTGCCAGATGAAATAATCAATGGCAGCAGCATCTGATGATGGGACCTAACATAGTTTTCGGTCAACCAGAAGAGATTGTTAGCGTGTAGATAAGGGGGGAGCATACAAAGGGAAACTCAAGGTGTGCATGTATGTAAAATGGTGAATGCAAATATCCTTTTACCGCGTAACATCAGCCTCAAGTTTTCGACTATGGTTTGCCTCATTCTTTTTTCAACACACACAATTCCTGAAGATTTTTTTTCCCCAAACTTGCTTTTACCTCTATCCCAGCTGCATGATGATAAAAAATTAACAATAAGAGCATTTTCACTCTAAATAACCACTAGCCAAGCTTGGACACCCACACCCTCCCCGATTTCATTTCACAACGCATAACGTTCGGCAGGTATGATATTCACAACCCATCTAAAAAATGCAACAGAATTATCAGAACAGACATGGAAAACAAATTGTAGCATGCAAATGACCTCTTGAGTACTGTTGCTGATGAGGAGATGGAAGCAAAATAACCATCCCCTAACGGTCACGGCACCAACCAATCCCCTCTGAGCTCCATCCGATTCGGGGAGTGCCCAACATCGCGCACCTATACCCTTGGCCATTCACCCCAGGGGCGTTGCGGCGTTGATGTGCGTACGGTGGAATCCCCTGGGGGGGAGGGGGCGAGCGGGGATGCGGGGGAAGGGATACAGCACGGGCCACCTGGCGACCGTTGGACCCCGACGAGGCGGAGCGGAGCGAGGCGGCGCACGCGTCGACGGCATGCTCCGGCGCCACACGTTGCTTGGCTTCTTCATAGGGCGCGCGGCCAGCGTGCTCCGCCATCTGCAAGCCGCCCGCTCGCTGGACCCGCGCCCCCTACTGCTCTCAGCATCGAGCATCCCGAAAGGTCAAAACGACACTCCGCCGCATGCAGCGGCAGGAGAGATGGCTGCGGCCGGCGACGGTCGCGTGCTCGGCCATCGCCTGCCAGTCTGCCACCGAGGCCACTACTACAGTGGGAGATGGTGCTCCCATGTCATCTACGATCAACGTATTAAACAAGTCGCCATTGGTGACATTCGTCTCAAATTTACTGTTCACTCACTTTTTATCATACAACTTTTCACTTATTTAAACACTTTCAATCTAAATAACTATTCATCATCATTTTACTCATCACATCCTCATCATTTTTCTCCAATCTAAACACATCTATTCAATTTTCACTATACACCCATCACATTTTTTTAAAAAAAAGGGTTTGTCTATAGCTCACTCACGCAATTTTAGGCTTCTCCTCACACGAATTTTTGCAACTATTTACATCTCCGGGCTACTATTTTTCCTCTCTCTCTCCCTCTATTTCTTACCCTACTACTCTCACCCAGACCCACACCTTTCTTCTTCCTCCAGATCTCCCCTGCCTCCCACGCGCGGCCCGCTTCCACCGCCGCCGGACCCTCGCCCGGCCGCGCCGGCCCGCCTCCAACCACCGCCGCCGCCCCCTCCCACCACCGCCGCCGCCGCCCGACCCCGCCGTCTCCGGTCACCACCGCCACGCCGCCGTGCTCCCCCGCCCGACCCTGGCCCAACCGCAGGCCTCCACCGCCCGGCCGACGGCGCCCCCGCTGCCCGACCGCGCCGCCCCGCCCACCGCCACCTCCGTCGAGCCGGCCTGCCGCCGCCGGCCCTCCCTCTAGGTCCGGCGGGGACAGCAGCCCCCCAGCAACCCCTAACCCCGAACCCTAAACTCACCGGAAAGCTCGCCGGAGTTGGAGAAGAAGGTGAGTTTGGGAAAGAAAAAATTCATGTGAGGAGTTGCTCCAAATCACACAGGTAACATATAGCTTTACCTATTTCAACACTATGTATACACACTTTTCACTCTTTTTTCACCCGTCTAAACACCTCCAATCTAATTTTCACTATTCTTTCATCACATCACCACTTTTTTCCCAACTAAACACCTCCATCCGATTTTCACTATTCATTCACTATTTCAATTCACCTCTTTACACCTATCTAAACAACCCGAGTCAATATAATAGACAGGTCATTATGTGTGGGTCCTCGGTATTATTTGTTCGGTGACAACTTGAGTGATATGCGGCCATAAAATAATAGGCTGACATATCTACACATAATTGTGTCACAATTCTGGATATACTTGATATTCAGCGCATTTCAACCATAATTCAGGCGTGAAATGCAGCTGCTGTGAAGGCATAATAATGCCGTTCGCCAAGATGACTTCAGAAAACAGCCAGGATTCATTCGGCACATTTCATCCATAATTCAGGCATGAAATGCAGCTGGTATGAAGGCATGACATACATGCCTTCCGCCAACATGACTTAAGAAGGAACAGTTTGTAGTAATCAACGCAGAAGGCGGACAAGAAGCAATAAGTCGAATCAGTAACCCTTTATTAATCCACTTCTCAATCCGACAAATTACACCCCCGTTGGCACTACAAGGGCAAAGAAAAGAAAAGCGCCCATCTCACATCAGTTCTTGTCAGCGTGCACCTTGATGGCATTGCCGAGGTCGGCCTCACCCTTGATGCTCTTGACCCACTGGGCATTGATCCTCACCCTCTCGATGCTCTGCTTCACAGTCCTGGCGATGCTCGCCTTGGTTCTGCTCTTGAAAAACTCCTCCACCTCATCACCCTTCTCATCGGTGGCCAGCTGAAACAAATGTTTAGTGATGTGTCAAGAACGCAAATGATGCATATGGGTTTACAAGATAGATGAGCTGCAGGTAGATTAAGATTAGCCAGCGTACCGGCGAAACAGTTAAGTTGACGAAGTAGGTGAGCAGAGTTCCAGAGTAAGATCCCAATATGTAGTCCCAGTTTTCCTGAAATCATAATCATCATGGAGTTAGCATATATGACAAATGAAGTTGCAAAGCTAAACTAAGGAAAAGTAAGGACACGTCGTGAGTACCTTCAACCATTGCCACGCCACCTCATGTGCCCCTGAACCCACCCCTCTAAGCAAAAATATGGCGTCCTGATTCCTTACCTGCATGTGTGATACACCATGAGTTATTCCGGTAAGATGGAACCAAGTTTAGCCGTATCATGTGAAACACACAAGACATAGGACCACGTGACTCGCGCACTAATACACCAATGACACTTAGTATACACAAAAAATGAAGACTTATGAAATGTTTATTACCTCAGGTGATAGTATAAAGTCCAATGCTTCACGAACAACAACAGGGTCAGGGCATGATGCCAAAGAACCTACAAGGTAAGAGGGTCAGAAATTTAGTGGAGTCCAAAAAATACAAGCTCACTTTCAAATGGTATAAAAAAACCCACCTAACACGCGAACTTTCTCCTGGCTTAGATCAGTTTCTCTATATATCTTCAAGAGTGATTCATAGCCAGTCTTATTCGATTTGTTCACTGTTTGCATCAAAGCAACATATGCAGCCTACAAAACAAAATGGGGTCAATAAGCAAACTGGACCTTTTCAAAGTTAGCTATAAATACAACTTACAACTCCATTAAGATGCTAACCTTTCGAACATCTGGAGGGAGCAGTGGTGTCTCTCTGTCTTCCAGATAGACATTAAATCTACTAACAGCTTCATTTATGGTAGCCTCATGGCCGAGTTCTGCAAGGGCGGTTAAGAGGGTACCTCTTAACAACGCATCCAGGTGCCCCTCACCACTCTTAGCATCCCAGCCAAGTTTCCTGCATAGTATTTCTGAAATCTTAGGCCCAGATCTGTAGTATAAAATGCTCTTATAGTAATAGAGCAATATACTTACTGTGCAAACGGCTCGAGGAAGTCAATTAGGAACTTCTTCAGCTTACCCAACTCCTCTGGAGCAGCAATAGCAATCATCTCGGTAATATGCAGGCTTGTCTATAGAGAGAGACAAATAGTTTAAATTCTTAGGGAAAAATCCAATTATATGAAAAAGGACTTGTCTATAGAGAGTTTGACTTATGAAAAAAACAAGTATATGAAAAAGGACTTTTCAAGTAGAAAGTACATACCGTGATTACGTGTGCAAGTACAGTATATTCAGTCTCATCCTTGTACGCAGCAATCAAATGCAGCAAGGAGACTAGCTTTTGTTTGCCAGCCATACAGAGAGCATAAGCATCATCAAGTACACCTGTATAAACAATAACCATGTAATCACAGTTGGATAGGGTAAGACCAATACACTTGAAAGAAGATATTGAGAGAATTTACCATATCTGTCCGCTGCACTCAATTTATTGGTTTCAATTGCATACCGAAGTCGGGATGCAAGTTCCTCATCATAGCTCACTCTGTAGAAGCTGGTCTGGTTGACATTAAGTTTAATCCAAAAGTCATCTTTCTGTTTGCATTCCATGAGCCCACACAGACCAAAATCTTCTCGTTTCCCATTAAAAAGGAACTTCTCTTGGCGTGAGTATGAACAGCAACATAGTGTGATTGGAACCACCCATTGCCCAACTCCTGTAGACCCACTTGAAAGAAACTGTGTCTGCAACAAACGAGACCAAAAGGTTTTCAGAAAGCCTCTAACAAATAACTAAATTTGATCATAAAATTTTGGAAAAGAACTTGCAAAGTTTACATGATTTTGCAAACAAGTCTCCAGAAAAATTAGCCGACAACATACCTGCTCCAGCTGTAACTTTCCATCCTTGAGTTTCACACTGACAACAGGATAACCTTGCTGTTTTGTCCATGAATGCATTAATGTTCTAACTGGTTCACCAGACCCCTCTTCGAGGGCAGCCCACAAATCCTCTGTCTTTGCATTTGAATATGCAAATTTTTTGATGTACTCAGCCAAAGATTTCTAGCAAAAAGAACAAAAGAGTGGCTTCTGGTTAAGACTGAAAAGATATTTACAATGAACTTTTCAAAAAAGAAGATATTATCATTGACAACTGACAAGCAATAAAAATTCTACTTGCATTATGCAATAATGCATCCACAAAGAATAATGTTGATGCAAGTTAAGATTATGTCTAGCATGTCGCCCAATTATCAAAGTGTATTAAGTAAGAAAAATATATTAAATTCCTAAAAAGCTCGTGTGCGGAGGCCGAAGATTGCCTCCATCATCTAAAACAAGCTAAGCTGCATTTCACTAGTAAACTAACCATAGGGCTGGGTTACATTACATTTCAGCCACATAACAATTACAAGAATATTGCTTCAAACAGTACAGTTTTTTTTTTTAGAAAAGAAGAATAATAAAGTAATGAATAAGCAAACCAGACCTGGAAGACCTCAGCCCCAAGATAGCTTTGTAGCATCCGAATGACAGAAGCTCCTTTCCTATAGCTTATAGCATCAAATATCTCATCTATTTCATCAACATGATTTATGTCCACCTGAAAAATATTAGATTTATAAGCCATGTGATATGTGCAGCAATATCTAAGGAAAATTTTGAACATGCATTGATTGTACACTTTAGATTGTATGATCACTATTTAGTAGTGTGCCCCAGCCCCCAAGTCAGCACAAATACTTTCCAAAAATACTAGAAATGTAGAGACTTGTTGAACTTTTAAATTTTCATTATCAAATTCTCCAGCAAGATCAGATTAGTTTGACTGATTAGAAATATGCTATTGCCACATAAAAATATTCCACTCGCATATTGCCTATGGATACATGCATCAAAATTTTATATTATACAACCATATATGATGTTACTACAACCAAAATTAAACTAAGTTATGCTAGATTCTAGCAGGTACCAGGTTAAATATATTTCAGACTAGGTGTATCCCAACTTCAGTCCCAATAGAGTCATCCTGTGTTTTGCCACTAAATAAAGGTGTAGAAAAGATAATTACATTGATTCTATACTGGTCAAATTAGACAAGCATTCAAGCAACCAAACCCTTACCGCTTACCAAATTTACTTAGTATGTAATACCTCTATAAAATCACACAAGATAGTCAAAGAATTGCGCACAAAGAGTAATAAAACTTCTGTTACCTCAATTGGATGTGATCCTGCAAGAGCATCCAACTTGAAACCTGTTGTAGATTCCTCCAGAAATTGAGTCCAAACATTCCATTCAGGAAAGAACTGATCTGCAGCCAAGTAGGACACCTACAAGGGGGGTTAACATCATATGAGTGACATACATGCTACAAATACGGAGCTTTTCAACAACTACATTTGTTCTAATTTATTACCCATGTTGCAAAACCCTCATTAAGCCACAGGTGTGTCCACCACTCCATTGTCACAAGATTTCCAAACCACTGGTGAGCTAATTCATGGGCTACAACAACTGCAACCTGCAGAGAGGATAGACAAGAATGGAAAAAAAAAAGGTTATAGCCTTATAGGTTGGTGTGACAGCACATGACAATAAAACAGCTACTGCATTTCTGAATCAAACCACAACAAAATATCATAATAGCCTTCTGCACTAATTACTATTAAATTCATTGGTGAAAAGAAATTAATTGCGTAATCAATTCCACATTGCCCACTATGGCCAATTAGAATGGGCTGATGTGTCATGAAAATACCTAGTTACAACAGTGAACCATATTACCAGGTAAGTACAAATTTAATTGAAATAATAAATTTCATAGTGGCCAACCCGTTGCTTATTAGCAGCTGCAGAGTGTTTCTCATCAAATAGCAACGCTGTTTCACGGTATGTAACCAAGCCATAGTTCTCCATTGCTCCAGATGCAAAATCAGGAATAGCAATCATGTCCATCTTGGGGAGAGGGTATGGCATAGCAAAATACCTGCCAAGAAAAAGAAATTCATCAGCTGAAGTCACAAGGAGAGCTTTAGTTGTGTGACAGTAAACCAAGCAGAGGATGAAATGTGAATGCCTCGAAAGATCATTAAATTTACATGAGTCTGATGTACTTTGAAAGGTTTTGGAACGGGCATAACATGGACTAATGATCAAAGCACACGACATCTTTCAAAGCTTAGATCAAGTATTAATAATCCAAGCACTTTCTACAGAAGGCCTTAATCCATTTTGGAAAGGACTATATACTGCAACATTGCACGGAACGTGTAAATGCCCACTCTAAAACCCAAACATCCAAAAACGAGATCTAAGCTGATAATGTTTATACTTGATATCAAGAACTAAAGCCTCAAATGGAATGCATTCACAATTTCACATACAAGCCCAGAATGTAACAAAATCGATCAACCTATAGAACTTAATTATTTGCATAGCTGGTCATGGTCAGGATCAGTATCAGAATTCAAGAATAACATTATCCAATTAAAGAAACTGTGTGTGTGTCATGAGCACTGCAACAAAAGCATAAGTGATCTTTCCAATATAACAAGGATCATAAGAAAATTACTCCTTGAAGAGGACCAATGTCTTCAGGGCAACCTCTAGAGCAAACTTTCCCTGGGCACTCTTACCCACTTGTGTGTAAACACGGACCCTAGTACCTGCAGAGGACTGGAGGTTAGTCAACTTTTAAGGCACGAACCAACTTAAGATGAAGGATAAAGAGATGAATGTTAATGTAACATGCGACAAAGAAGTTACAGTACCATCTGTGGTGAAATCTTCCACATAGTCAAAAATGCCAACAATAACAGCCACTAGGTATGTTGACATTATTGGTGATTCTTGGAAATAGACTACTTTGGTAGGACCATTGACCTTCTCTTCAATTACTGGCATATTTGACAAAGCAACAGTCTCAGAAGGAACTTCTAGAGTAATTTTGAATACAGCCTGCAGGGAGGAAGTATAACAGTTAGACATAAAATATTATGTGCCATATAATCTAAAGCCTGTACACTGATGAATTAAATCCTAACCATGGAATCAGAGTAAATGAAGAAATTATCCATGGACTTCGATGAAGGGACAACTACAAGGAATATCAATCTGCATAAGCAGATATATGACCATGCAGAGAATAGAATTTGTTTCGCCCTTTTGTCCTTAACACTACATGCATTGATCTTATTCATAATTTCCATGCAAGGCTATTATATGCACATCTTCCCTCATGCAACAGAAGCAAAAGAAAACATAAGAGAGGACAAAGCGGTGAACCATGAACCTTGAATGAGGCTTCTTCTCATAAGCCCCATGCAGGGTTCTACTCCCTCATACAATGCAAGTCAAAGATCAAAGCAGTATACCTTGAAAGCAGGCTCATCCCAACATGGGAAGCAGCGCCTTGCATCAGCGGGCTCAAACTGTGTTACAGCCATGTTCTTCTTCTCCCCATTGAGCTCGTACACACTATAAACAAAACAAAACAAAAGGTTTTGCTGTGAATATGTTGCTTCGTTTATAAAATTATAAAGTTAGCACTACAAAAACGGAGAAATTTGCAAATATGGGACTCCAAACATGTGCACTTCGCAGTTTTGCCATTCGGTCCACAATTCAGAGACACAGATGGTCCCATCTTGTCATTCACTGGGAGTGGTAAAACTGCGAAGTGCACATGTTTGGAGTCCCATTATTGCAATTTTCTCACAAAAACGATTACCTTCTGTAGAATCCGTGCATCTTATCATTCAGAGTGCCCTTGAATGCAATGTTGAGAGTTCCCTCCCCAAGAGGAAGCACCTCACTGAAGCAAACAATCAGGATCTCATCTTCCGGCACGTTGGTGACCTCCACAGCTTGCAGCACCTGATGCAGGTGACAACACAAACACACGATTAATACCAACTACAGAGCAAAGTGCTAGGACATTGTAGGGAACACAACACTGACTAAATCCAAACAACTTTGATTACAGAACCGTGAAGTTCAGCAAATTGACGAGCTAAAGCCCTAATAAGCAATAAGCTTGGACCGCAAAAACTATTCATATGTCGAATTTAATCTCAACGGACCACGGTTCTGAAGACATCGATCTGGTAATCTCGATTGCTACGCAATGCTGGATTCAAGGCCCGGCGGAACAGATCAAAAGTTCAAGCGACTGATAACACAACCCTACCCGACGAATCCCCAACGTCTAACCCTCTCAAATCCCAAGAACAGATCAAGCGCCTCCCAGTCCACTCCCACCCACACACCGACCCGTCGCAACACAAGCACTCCGGAGCAAGCAAAGCAAGCGGTTGATTTTTACCTGGCCGGATCCTTTGGGCGCGAAGCTGACGTCCCCGGTCGCGACGTCGAGCTCGGCGGCGTTGAGCACGAGGAACCGGGTGGGCGCGGTCACGTCGAGGCCCACCGCCACGGAGCCGGCGAAGGCGCAGGCGGCGAGGTCGGGCGCGAGGCTCAGGTCGTAGCGCCGCGGCGACGCGAAGCCGGGAAGCCGCGCCTGGCCCCTGAACTGCTCGGCGGTCTGCTCCGCCGCCATCGCTGGGTTGGTTGAGTTGGGTGGATGCGGCGAGGAGGAGGAAGAGTTTGCGAGACCTCGGAGACTTCGGAGGGGGAGGGAGGGAGCGCTCGATGCCTCGATGCGATGATTAGCGGAGAAGTAAAGAAGGGATGGGGTTAAGCGCTTTACGATTCACGACGCAGCCGATTCCTCCGGCGGGGATCACGCGGATGCGCGCGCCGGGCGGAGAGGAGAGAGTTTGTTCCTGGCGGGGTTGGTAGGCCCCGCCGCTGGCGTTACCCGTAACGGGTCGCGGCAGAGAGAGAGAGCAGAGGAGGCGCGGCACGGCTGAGCGGCACACATGGATGGATTGAGGCCCGCTCTTTTCGTTGAAAAAACAGTAAAAAACAATATTTACTTATCATATTCGTCATATCTTCTTTCACAAACACTATTTCAATACTATTTATTTGCAACTGAGTCCTAAGATTTTGAGTTGGAATTTGGATCTGATTTTTCCTACCGTGGATTTTTTTGGTTTGCGGCAGATTTAATGTTTCACTTCAAAATGAAAAGGATATATCTGTAAACAACTCATTTTATTTCCTCGGACAATAGATATGTACTCCGTATTAAACAACGAGCCGTGCAACAAATGCTCTCCAATATCCTATCCTATCCACGAGCCGTCCTGCCACGAATTACAGTTTACAGATAAGGACACGCACGCAACATAATACGGTGGCTCATCTTTTTAGATGGCGGCTAAACTTTTTTTACTAGCAACTAACAAAAAAAAATTAAGAGACGTTTGAGCGGAATCAGATGCGCCGTGCGTAGGGTTTTAATTACCGTTGGTAACCGGTCGGTTTACTGTGATAACCGGTGATACCGCTCCGGCTTGGTAGCAAAACCGACCGGTAACCGCTACCTAACCGAACCTATCTAATCGGCCTGACCGGTATACCGGTCCGGTTTTCTCGGTTACAAAACCGCTACTGTAGCGGTAATTAAACCCCGTGCGCGATAAACTCTACTCAGCAAGCAAAGTGTTCATGCACTGTAAAAAAAAAAAGTGTTCATGCACTAATGATGGCACAAAGCGGAATCAGAACCACCGAGTCAGGGCGCGCTGTCACACGGATGGTAAAAGTCCTCTAATTTAATCTAACAAATTTATAATGCATCACAACTTTCTTCATTCTAAATTTGTTTTGGCATTTCAAACTTTATAATTTTTATATTTATGTTTACTAATATAATAATAACTATGAGTCTAGATATATACTATAAAGATAAAAAAATAATTAAAAATGTTTTTCACTTAAATTGGATCTGCAGTACCTCTCACGCCGGACCTATCTGTCATCTATTTGAGAAGAGGACAGGGTGGAAGGCACATAAAAACTGTTATTTCTACTGCCAAAAATCAACCAATTTTGTTACCACCTCTACCAATAGAAGTAATTGAGATGGAATTTAGTATAGATGACGAATTTTGCTGGTAATCATAAGTTGTGCTTCCAGCGCTGGGCAAGCTCGAGAAGCTTCTCTAGTAGCGGCGTCCCAGCGTGCGCGCGGTCATGGAGGTGATGGTCGGGAAGCACAAGCAGTGCGGCACCCCGTGGTTAGGAGGATAACAGATCGGATATGAACGGATACCGCAAATACAGATATAAATAATTTTTCTTTCTTGGACTGAATTCTCGGATAGATCCGGATACAGACAGTATATTTTTGTGTCAAAAAGTGATATTCATCATATTTGGATTATATAAATTCAACTTTGAGTTTCCGGATACTAATGCGGTACGGATAGTTCCGGATATTAAATGTCCGGATTCGGATACGGTCTTACCATTTGAGTGTCTAACCCTTTCGGTCGGTCGGACAGATAATATCCGTATCACTTTCATCCCTACCCGTGGTGGTCGGCGACTCGGTGTCCATGGCGGAGGCCGGCCAACGAGCTACTGCGCCGCTTGGAGCGGGCAACGTCCCTGCAAATATAATTTAATTACAAAAATAATTATATAAGTCGTGGCTAATTCAGGAGACTAATATATTAAGTTTAATTAGTTCATAATTTATATTAAGTCTAATTAGTTCATAATTTGACATATGCTACCGTAAACATGGATAATTATTGATTAATTATGTTTAATAGATTTGTTTCACGAATTAATCACAATTTATGCATTTAGTTGTACAATTAGCTCATGTTTAACCTTTCTAATTAGCACCTGAACAACCAATGTGATACCTACTAGACCTTAGTCCAAAGATCCAAACACTCCAAGAGAGTGAAGAGATGCAAAGAGGGGTTTTTCAAGAAGTTGCCAAGCTAGCATCTACACGTAAAAGCAGAATGTGCCTTTGTGGACATTTATAGATCTCCACAACCACTCTTTAATAGATTCTGAACCGATATGACCACTTTAAAATTGCATGTATCTAGACGAGATTTCAGGGAAAACATTTACGGTACATTCACGGAAGTCACTAAATTCATGGAGGTAATTCACTATGCATGTAATGGTTATGGAGATATGTGGAATCTAAATTTATTTTCGTTCTGCATGAAAGATTTGAATAGAACCTTTTTTTTACAATAAACTCATAATATGTTAAACCAGCAGCGAGAGTACAAATAGGTCCTCCGAAAAGGGCCTAATTCGTCAACTTCATTACAAAAAGGTCCTCATAAGAAAATCTAATCACAACAAAGTCCAACAGGCAGCACCGGATCAGGATCCAGAAGTAGCGACGCCAGAGTCGAAGAAGATCTGTCCACCGGCGGGGGGCCGCAGGGGCGTCAGGGACGCTTGCACCCGGATGGAGGGACCGCGCGATGTGTCGGTTGAAGAAGGGTCAGAAGAGCTCGCAGGAGCCGCGCGCACTGACGACCGAAGGATGCGGTGTTAATCATCGCCGGAGGAGAAGGGAGCTCAGTCCAGGATCCCAGATAGAGGCGGAGCAGATGGATCGACGCCAGAGAAGCTGCCAAGCTGAGGAGAAGAACATCGGGACCAACAGCTGCTGATTGGGAAGGGATGCGAGCGATGGTGGAGGAAGGCGAACATGGTGGAGCAGATCCAGACGGAGGCGAGATGGAGAGGCGACATGGGTGGAGAAACGAGGATCTGCAAGGGGGTGGAAGAGAACCGGAAGAAGGAGAAGGAAGTTTATTTTATTACTACCACATACCTGGACGTCGGAGAAGATGACGACGACGACGCCGAGGAGAACCGCAGCAACGCAACCGACACCGGAGATGACGACGAGGCGGGAGCGAGCCATAAAGGCAAAGCACAAAGGCACAAAGAACTAAAAAAACTATACTACAAGGAGCGCAGAGATGGGGCCCACTCCTTCCCGCTGCGGAGAGCTCGCCGGAGACGAGAAGGAGAGGGCCGGCGGAGATCTAGATGGGGGGAGGGGCTCGAGCGGTTCCTTCTAGGGCAAGGAAAAGAGTTTGGTCAAAGTGCGCTCATCGATTTGAATAGAACCTTAAAAACTGATACATATTTTCTTTTTTTTTAGTTTTGAAACAAAATATGTTTCAAAAGTTGTTTCATAACATTATTATAAAAGTAACATTTGAAATTGTGAACCACCACAAGAGTTGTAGACAAAGCTAAATCATAGGACAATAGGAGAAGTTCTATATGTATCATTTTCCTGTGTATGTTATCCTCAGAAGTGGTGTAATGGATCTAAAGTGTTTAATATTTTGTCAAAACATGTGTGTGTGTCGCACGTATATTTTACTAGTAATAATAATCTATACTATAAGGAGCGAAAACAATTGAAAACAATTCTCACCCAATTCGGGTCCGTCTTACCTCTCACGCCGGACCCACCCATCATATGTTTTTAGAAGTGGATAAGGTGGAAGGACTATGCAAGGACAAAAACCATAATTTGGTGAGTGTTTTTGCCAAAAAATAAATTATTTTTCTCACATAACGTTACCTTACCCACCCTCGTGTACCCGCGTGGGCCTACCCGTGTTGCGCTCCTACCAGCGTTCCGCGCAGCCGCCCTCGCCGGGTTGCAATTGCAACAACGGGACTGCTAGCGCCCGGACGTCGTTCCGGGCGCTAGCATCGGACGGGTCCCCAACCACACGATTCAAATCATCAAACATATCAGCCGTCGGATCATGTTGCGAAGCATTTTGATGTTGCGAACGATTTTGAAATGTTGCGAACCATGTTGCGACCAACATTCAACCTCGGAGCCCCCTCCTTCCTGCCCGAGCGACTCAGCGATGTTGCGAGCATGTGGTGATCATGTTGCGAGCTTGTGGCGAGCATGTTGCGACCAACATCCAAACATCAGCGTGTTGGGGCTATGTTGCAAGTTATGTTGCTTGCAACATCCAACATTCAACACAATCTCCCACGACCCATGTTGCGACTCATGTTGCGTACAACATCTAACATCAGGAGCCCTCCTCCCTCCTCCTCCTCGACACAACACCCAACATCACATGTCTGCAACATCGAAACTCAACATTCGCAATATTGAAAATTAATGTTTGCAACATCCAACATCAGAGGCACTCTTCCCTCCTCCCCCTCGACACAACACCCAACATCACATTTCTGCAACATTCAAAACTCCACATCTGCAACATCGAAACTCAATCTTTGCAACATCAAAAATATTTAGATCTAATTTTGAAACATTTGCATGGAACACTCGCAACATGTTGAGAGCGCGGATGCAACATGTTCACAACGAATGACAAACGATTGCATCATGAAGGCGACCAATTACAACATGCCAAAACATTGTTACAACATCAATGTACAACGATTGCAACATCCAAAAAACCGTAGGGGCTCCAGGAGGCTCTCCGCTGGGGCGTAATGGGAGCTCGCGTCAGTGAGGGAGCTCGCGCCGGCAGAGGATCTCGCCGAAAAGAAGCCGATGACGGAGCTCGCGCACGGGGTCGTGCGCCGCCGCTTCTGGCCTCCGAGTGCTGTCCTCAGGGCCCCGTGCCGGCCGGGGAGGATCTCCTCCAGTGCTTGCACAGGCAGCGGCGGTCGGTGCCTGACCGGGCCAGCGACAGTCGGCGCGGGCCCACCCATCCATCCTCACTGTGAGGAAGTGGCAGCCGACGGTGGAGCAGCTCACGCGGTGCGTCTGCGCCTCCTCGTCACGGCGGAGTGACAGCCGCACGCGGCAGCGCAACTCCTCCCCCGAACGGGGATGGAGGGAGCGTGCTCACCTGCGCCGGGCTCGGGGAAGGAGGAAAGCGTGCTCGCTGGTGCCGGGCTCGATGATGGAGGCTAGGGGAGCGCGCTCGTCGGCGTAGAGCTCGAGGGCGGAGGGGCGTTAGCGCCACGGGGGAGTGGGGACCCACGCCAGGCCGCGAGGAGCGGTATCCCGTGCACCCTTGTGGAGATCCGTCGCGATACGGGGAAGAAGAAAAGGGATAAGAGGAATGGATTGTGTGGCTATGGTAGTTGTGGGCCCCACACGCAGATATTTTTTGGCCTAGTGCGTCCACAGGGCAGCGTGTGCGTACGGGAGGAGCGTCCGACGCACATCAGACGTAAGACAGGTAGCATTACCGTTGCAACAATTCACGGCGTTACCATAACCAACACGGACTGTTGGCCCGACCTAAATATAAAATGCATTGCCCTCGCCGAGCTCAACAGATCAAACACACCCGTGCCGCTGTTGCCGCCTGCGTCCAGGAGATCCACCGCCATGGGAACTTTGGCAAGTCGTGTCAAGTTTCCAGCATCTCCGAGCGCTACTCCTGAAACGGAGAACGGCGAAGCTAGATGCAGCTCCTGATCAAAACGGAGAAGATGGATACAACACGTACAAAGAAGCAAAAGACGACGAGTTGAAGCGTGTGCAGGAGGGACGTGAGGCCACCCTCGTGTTCGGGAGCCGAGACTTGACCTTGGAGAGGCAGAAGTGATGTCATCGATGGCATGGTATGAAACGCATGTGGTGTCCGTGAGGAAACACCACGAACTCGATGCTTGCCAGCCTTGAGAAGCTGAAGAAGCGTCGGCCGGCCTGGCCTGGCCGAGATGAGGATCGTGGTAGGCTTTCCTGACGACGGCGTCAGGAGTGACACCCGGCCACTGAGCAGCAGCCCCACGAAGAAGCTCGTGGCGCACAACATGACGACGGCCTTCCCCGACATCGGCCTCGTTCCGGTCACCTTTCTTCTCCGGCTGCGGCTGCCTCTTGGTCTGCACTTGCAATGCAATGCCGGCTGCGATTGCTGAATCATCACATAAACTAGGTGATTCCCCGCGTGTTGCTGCGGGGATTTCAACAAAATTGAAGATACAATTTGAAAGTAGAAACACTAAATGATTTCATCGTAACGTTTTTTTCAAACAACAATATAAATGAAAACACATTCATTTTATTGAGAGAGAAATATTTAGAAATTTGTAGCATGGTACTCGTAAATACTGACATATAGCCGCAGAAAATCGGTAGACGTTCATGATTCTAGTGGATGGTAATGTGACAGCTTGCATGTTGAGAGAATATCTAGTGGATGATGACATGGACATTTTGCATGTTGAGAGAAGTCTATCCATACCTTGTAGTGGGTCTCATTTATATAGTTGTTATAGATAAAAAATTGAGCGAGCGACGTAACAACACAGACAAATGAAGTGGTATCTCTCTTTTTTTCATTGACATGCTTGTATCTCTTTTTTTTTTATCTCTGGTCACCTCACGCCATCATGTAGAACCAATCAAGTACAAGCTAGCGATATCATCAGCTTGCATGATTTATGTATCATTCGATTTTAGCAACAACCAACTAGACATTTATTCATAAATTGTTTGAACATTTCATATGCATATAAGAGTACGTGGGATTCATAGTTAAACTATGAATATACAAATTGTTAGGTTCAAAGTTAGATGTGAAATAAAATTATTACAATAATATGTGTTAATTTTTTTGTTATTGAATATGCTTGTATATTTATTTATAAATATAAAGTTTTATTTATTGTGATTTTTTACACATGTGCGTTGCCCATGACAAACTGAAGGTTATGTGTAATGGCAAAGTCAGTTAACTGAGCTATTAGCGAGATCATATTGTGGGTAGATTATTTTTAGACACAGGAAATTCAAGGTGAAGAGATGATCCTTCTGATTTTCCTCCGTACATATATAGATCTTGTGTGCCGAAGAATTCTGATGGTAGCATGAGTATTTTTTTTTTTTGTTAGCAATGTATGTTAGAGATAATGTTACTTTTGGTTACACAGCCAAACCTTCTGAATATTAGGGGTATATTATTCTTAGCCCTAGGAAATTCAAGATGAATAGCTGATCTTTCTATTTTAACTCCTTGTCCAGGCTGAAATGTTCTCTCATAATTTTCTTGTAAATCTATACGGAGTACTCCGCGAGAATAAATGGAGGGATGTTTCCATTTATTTGGCAGCGGCAAAGTGGGCAGAGAGTCTGATTTGGCCAACTCCGAAATTGCAATATGTTGATTGTCCATAGTCAATTTTGAACCGCGAGCCAGGTGAAAATCTTGCACTTTTGAGGCTTCCAAGGTTGTCGATCCTATGAATTGCGTATTGTAGGCCATTTATTTCTTTATATTGATGCAAAAATGCAAAAAAGTATCTTAATTTTTGTGTATTCTAAAGTGTTACAAGGATTTAATAGGAAAACTGATACTCATGTGTGTTCTATAAATATTAAATATGTTTCAATAGGTTTTCTAAAAATGTGTTTTATAAATATTGAATATAAAACACATGTTTCAATATATTTTTCTAAACACATGTGCGTGTCGCACGTGCTCTTTACTGGTAAGTATAAAAAGAACGAGTTATTTTAAACGCGAATCCTACTATGAGAGGACTCTCCCCTTTGTCTTACAGCGAGACCCCTCCCGATCGCCGTCCATTTGCGATCGGACGCGCGCACAGCTCGGCGGACTGCTCGGCGGAAACGAGGCTCCACCCGTCGCCCGCGCGTCTAATTAATGTTTTGTGGGACCCACTTGTCAGTGTCTCGCGGACTCCAATCGACGGATCTTGACGCGATTTGAATTTCGGGACTCGTGCCAAGCAGAGGGAATTCATTTCCTCATTTCGGTTTCGGAGGTGAGGCGAAGGAGGCGTGGGAGGCGAGGGAGCCGAGGGGAGTGCCGGCGAGATCTCTTCTTCTTCGAGCGATTCCACCGTGAGAGAGGTGAATCAGCGGCGCCCAGCGGGAGGTCTAGAGCGGCAACGCCATGGATTCGACCTCCATCGGGGGGTTCTGAGGGAGGACGAAGGTGCACGCTTCCACCGGGTCTGAAGATTGGGAAGTGAGGCAGCTACGGCGGCGGCGGCTACCAAAGGAGAGAGGTGCCATCAGCGGCGGCGACGGTGGCCCGGCGGTTACAAGGTCGCGCATCGTCAGCTTGGAGCACACTCTAGACGGCGGCGTCTCCCTGCGACCTCGTCAACCTCCGCCTTGTAGATCCGCCGGCAGACTCGGCTCCTGGCGTGCTGGAGGCGTCGGATCTACGGAGTACTCATCTTCTCCGACCCGCTACATCGTGCATCTCGACCTCAGGCAGGAACCCAGGTAACTGAAGTTGTTTTCCCTTTCATATTTCGTCTCTTTTGCAAGCATTCCCCTTTAATAAATCATTCGATTGCTCTTGTTCTTCATGCCTCTTAGGGTTTGTTATGTAGCAGCGATTCTTATGCTGACCATTAGGGTTCTATTCATCTTTTTTCTACCCGATTTTTTACATGTATGGATGTAAGAAATAAGAAATAACTCAAAGTTATTGCATTAGCTAGTGCAGTTCGTCTTGTGTGTGTTGTGCAGTTCATTTCATCTGTGTTTTTGCAGTAGTTAGTGCACTTCATGTTATGTGATATGCAGCTATAGATTCTTGTGTGTTTTGTGAGTCATGTTGGATGCAGCGTGTAGGATATAAGTTAAGTTTTTATGGCTTCTGTTTCAGTTTTGCTTTGTCTTTAGTTCTTTGTCTCAAATAACTAGTTTAACATACATTTCTGTACCCTAAGAAGTAACTAATTTGGTAGTCTTATAAAATACAATGTAACTTAACGTGTAATCAGTTCAGTATAAAGTAACTGCAATATTTTACAACTGGCTATTTACGTTGTTGCATTGTGTTGTTCTACATTTTTTGGTACAAGGTTAGTCTAGTTGACAGGTTAAATAAGTCAGTTACCCAATATTTTAGTCTTGTGTGTTGATAGTTTGATTTTATGAGATGAGAAAAAGCCGGTTAATAAGTTACCCAAGCATACTTCCTTGAGTTCTGAATGTTTTGTGGGCAGTACATCCTCCATTTTATTGTTTGATTACCAGAATCACACTTTAGTTGTTCACTTTATCCAATTTTTGTTGTTGTTCATTTATATATTATAGTTCAGTATTGACGGCTGTTAAGTGCTACTTTTACACCGTCAATACCTACATAATATAATAGTAAAAGGATCATCAACACTAGAATAGGGCTTTATACTGACAATTTCCACAAGTGTTGGTGTTTCTAGCTTTTGTTGCAGGATGCACCAAAATGCATATGAAATGATGCATTTGAGAGCAAGTGAGTCAATGGCACCAATAGGGCATCATCCATAACAATCTCAAATGCCAAATTGGATTGCACCATTGCGACGGGCTCGTCGAGACGATCGAAATGGATATATCATTTGTCTACTTCTGAGTCCGGATGAAAGAGATATGCACAAGACAAGATCACCATCTTGATATGTGGGCCCGGTGGGACCCACACCAGACCACGTGGTGACGTGTTGCCACGTTGGATGCCATGTGTTCACGACACATCACAGATCCAAGGGAACACACCTTCGACCAATCAGGAGCCAGTACGCGGATTCAAGGGCCCACATCCCCACGGAAACAAGCTAAAAACACTGCATACATACCCATACACTCCTGAGGGCCCACCTGGCAGTCACCTGGACGAAAGGCGGTGGAAACGAACTGACTTGGGTTTCGGCCGAACCCCAGTTCGGCCGAAGCACTCGGAGCCCATCTCGTCCCTAGCCGACACGTGGAAGCTCTCCATTGGTTGCTCAAGGCATTCCCGGGTGTTTTGGAGTCATTTGGCACTCCGAGCAAGCCACCCCCTTGCCTATAAATAGAAGGGGAGGGGTAGAAAATGTGACACACTCCACCCATCCAAGGCTCCTCTCCTAGCTAGTGTTAGAGTAGAGAGGGAGAGAGAGAGAGGCATGTGCCTCTACGATGTTGCTGTTCTTCATTTAGACTAAAGTGAGTATTCTTGTATTTTCTATTTAGACTAAAGTAGCATTCATGCATAGGTGATATGTTCTTGTGTTCTTCATGTGTTCTTGATTTAGAGATTTGTGTTCTTCACGAACACAACCCTTTGATCTTGTGGCACAAGTTCATAGTTCTCATACCCGTTTGTATGTGTGTTCGTCTATTAGAATATAGTGGATATTCCTGCATGTTCCATTTAGACCAAAGTGACATTCGTGATTCCTTCCTTCTAGCTTTATGCTTGGTTGCTTGAGTAGTCTTTGTCCTCTGCTAGTGCGTAGATCCTGGGTTTATGCGTTCGTCTGCTGCAAGTCGTTCGTATACGTTGGAAGCATAGTATAGGGTCAAGTTCTCTCTTGTATGCCTTTAGTATAAGCTAGTAGTACCTATAGTGAGTGAGATCAATTCTCTTTCGTGGTCGTAGTTCTATAAGTACAGAGTGCCGTAGTCCGTTGGCTACGGCAGTAACCACAGCGTAGACGTTGTGTCACGCTACCGGTTATCATTCGTTCGGCTTATCCCAAGGTTAGGTAGAGGCAGTCCAGGTGGTGGTGACAGCCCGTCTGGCCCTTGTTGATCCTCCGTAGCTGGATATAGTCAGAGCTCCGTTCCACATAGATCCGCGTGCCGGAGTCACCTGTTAAGTCAGGGCTATCGGTACCCTAAGCCAAGTTCTATCTAGAGATCGACCTTTAATCTCATCTATAGTGCTATCTTTAGGAATCCTCTCTATCCTTGCCTCTTATCTGGGTGTGTCCTTGGACCGACTAGTACGGAGTTAGTACACACACGTTCCCTTCGATCCGATACCCTTGGAATACTCTGAGGTGAAAGCCACAACGGTATCCGTGCGCTTGCGGATTTATTCGTGTGACGCTAAAATACGCAACATTCAGTTAATAGGTTAATCAACTAAGCACCATAAACCATGATTCATATACATTATGGTGCATTATAGGGATTATGTAGCTGCAACTAATCAAACTGAAATTATGAAATTAAACATCACTATCTTTTGGGATATATTTTTGGCAGCAATTGCTTAACTATTTATAATAAACTTTATTTCTTATTAATAAACATCTTCTATTTTTTGGTGCATTTTGTATATCTGAAAATCTGTCATATGTGTAGAAATTGATTTTTAAAATTGAATAGGCTCAATAAAGATTTCTTTGTGTTCAATTGAGTGTTTCTATGCCTTTTCTTTTTTTGGTCCAGCTTGAGCATTTTTATTTTTTGTGATGTGCTTGTCTGATTGCTTTTTTACCATACCACATTTGATTTTTTTGTACCTTACTTTTTTGTTGCTCTACCAGATCAGTTTTGACATGAATGTACATCAGATTGCATGTCAGCCATAGAAGTAACTATTTCAGTTCTTTTTTTATTCTAAAATAATATGTAACACATGTAACTTGTTGATGGTTTACATAATCTTAGAAGTAACTAATTTTTATCCTCATTAAGTAAAAAGTATATAAAATTCTTTATAAGTTTTGACATATTTTGCTTGAAATCTACAGGCAGGGGCTTCAAGGATTCGTTGACGAGGATCAGTGCATGTGAGGGTGGCTTTAGGATGCCGTGGTAGAGGAACGAGAAGGGGAAGCTGGACTCACGTTGGTGAGACATCATTGATCTCAGAATTATGCTTATGCTGCAAATAGTTTTTGTTTGGTAGTATCTCATTCTATTATTTTCATAAGTTGTATATAGTTCACTATCATTTTTATATGAGAAGTAACTTAACACATGTGGCATCTAATTAGAAGTAATTGGTTCTGTAGTTATATTCATAGAAAGTAACTTATCATATATGCAATATCATAAGAAGTAACTGGTTATGTAGTTATATTTCATACAAAGTAACTTATCATATATGCAATATCATAAGAAGTAACTGGTTATGTAGTTATATTTCATACAAAGTAACTTATGATATATGCAATATCATAAGAAGTAACTGGTTCTGTAGTTTTTTTTATTTCTTTTAACTTTGGTCCAGTTTGACTTTTTTGAATTTTTGCTATGTTCTGGTCTGAATGCATACTGCCATACCACAGGTGTTGTTTTGCATTGTTTTGAATTGCATTGTTTGAATTACACAGGTAGGGTTTTCAAGGATTCTGTGGAGGGGGGGCTTGACGATGGTGTCGCGAAGGAGTAATTAAGGGTATCTGCACGCACATAGGTGAGACATCATGGTCCCAGATATCTTCTTATGCTGGTAATTTTTCCTTGGCCTGATAATAGTTTGAACCATGTAAGCAAAGCCGATAAAAATCCACCAGACTGGAATTGGCATGAGCAATTTTTCCATATTGCTTGTGCCCTGTAATGTCCGGTGTGGTGGCACTACATGGGTCACTCTATTATCAGGCCAAGGTTTTTTTTGGTTTCACTATATTTTTTATGTCATAATCATGTACTAATTTATTATCATCTTTTTTGCTTGTACTCACGGACTACACAAGTCATTACTTGTTGAAGTTCAACACGGATTTGGTGGCAGAGGAGCAACAAAATCTGCACGCACGTAGGTGAGACATCATGAACGCTAGATATCTTCTTTTGTTGTAATTTCCCCATGGCCTAATGATAGTTCCAACCATGTAAGCAAAGCCAATAAAAATCCACCAGAGTGGAATTGGCATGGGCGATTTCTTCCTATATCGCTTGTGTCCTATAATGTCCGGTGTGGTGGCACTACATGGTAGTCTCTATCATCAGGCCAAGGGTTGTACTTTTTGCATTGTTTTTTTGGTGTTATAAACTTATACTAACTGATTTTGTATTATCATCTTGTTGCATATACACATGACTGCACAAGCCACCACTGCGAGGAGCTGGTGGAGGAGGAGCTTTTGCAGAAGAGGTCAAGGGGGCTTCAACATCTGGTTGTAAAGGAGGGAGCGAGGAGGGGAATCACACACTCAAAGGTGATTTGTTTTTTATTGTTTACATCTCTAGTTGCCAGGCATCTATCTTCTAGTTCAAAGAATGCACTAGGAATATCAATTGTCAGGCATCTATCTTCCAGGTGAAATAAATAATTCAAAGGTGCAGTTACATATATCTCTGTCCCATAACAAGTAACTAATTAGGTTCTCTTATGAAATAGGATGTAACTTTCACACATATGTTGACGGCTATTAAGTGCCTACTTTAGCCGTCAATATACTCATGAATAAAGGAGCATTTAAGACATTTCTTACACGTATTTAGTTAAGAATAATGTAGTTCCACTTGTCCTTAGAGATTATTTGATTACGGGAAAATAAGCAAGAAAAGAGTGGCAAACTCACCATCTATGATCCATGCCACATCACCTCATCCTAGGAGGACTGCCAACAAGGATGTCATGCATGCAAAGCTGCCAACAAGGGCGCCATGCATGCATGCCATGCAAGCAATCCAAGTGAAGCACACTCCAACGAATCAGAGCGTGACACATGGACATCACATGGATCCATGGGCCCACCACCGCATGAAAAGGGAGTGGACACCGGGGACCGACCTAAGGACCCATAGGACAGTCGCCTGGAGAAAGCACAGGCCAGGGGGGGCCCACTAGGGGGTCGGCCGACCCCACAGGTCGGCCGAACCGACCTTGGCTCGGCTCATCCTGGCCTCCACGTGGTGCTTCCCTATTGGTCCTAGAGGCCATTCCCGGGGTGTTTGCATCCTCTCCTCGCCGGTGCTCTGGCCTATAAATAGAAGGGGAAGGGGCTCATTCTTAGACAATCCACACTTGCAACACCTTTCTCACTTTTAGTTTGAAGGCTAGGAGGTAGGCTAGAGTAGTTCTACTTCAGGTTCCAAGTCTACTTTGGGATCTAGGTATGAGTTCTCTTGTATCTTTATTCATTTGTATGACTTTGATCTACTTCAGTTATTCAGCTATTTCATATAAAGTTGTGTTAGTATACATGGGTGATTTGTTCATGTATTCTTCACATGTTCATCATTTAGAGGCTCCTGTTCTTGATGAACAAGGCCTTTCGATCCACTTGACGGGTGACTTTCACATGTTTCTGGTGTTTGTTCATAAGTTAGAGGCTCATGTTCTTCGCGAACACGACCCTTTGATACAGTTGAACAGACATAGGAAAACACAAATACGTTTGTGTTCCTAACCTAGTTTGATCTAGTTAGATGACATGACTGCATTGTATGAAGTCTGTGCTTAAGCTACGGTACTCTGTGTAATTGGCTGGTTTATCTGGTGGCTTGACCTAGGTCATAATAGCCTCGGCCGGTGAAGTCCGGCTAACAACGTAAGCATGGTGCTTGGGTTGCGTAGCTACCTTACTTATGAGTTTATCCCACGGTTTGGCTTGGGGTAGGCCGCGGTAGTGACAACCGTTGGTGCCTCTGAAATCCCCCACGTTCGGATAAGCTGTAGGAGTCTAAAGTCTAACAACCGGAGTTGTGCGGAAGCAACGCGGGAGGTTAGCTCCCCGTGGTACCTGAGTGCTTAAGTCAATGTTCTTCAACGCTAATGTATCTAACTCGTTCTTACTAGCTTTATGTGTATAGTACATAAGAACCTAGAGCTAACTCGTATGTCGCCTCCTATGCCTAGGACCCCTTAGAGAGAGAGTGAGTGTGTGTGTGATCACACTACCCCATTATCATATCTTACCCCTGCACTTGAGTGTCTGATTTATTTCCGTCTATGATCTATACTCATTGCAATAATGTTGAGCTTGTTAATCCACCAAAGCCTTCCTCGGATTCGATACCCTTTGGAATGCTCCTTTAGGGAAATGCTACAATGGTACTTCCGTGCGCTTGTGGACTCCTGTAACGTTAAGAATTACCAACCAGCATTTCTGGTGTTGTTACCGGGATGGGTTCTAAACCCGTTCGTTGGTAGTTGCGTTAAGAAATGTCAACAAGCATTTCTGGCGCCGTTGTCGGGGAAGGCTTAAGGATGACATATCAACACTTTGCATATGTTTATAATCATGACAGGAATAAAATAATTCTCAATGCAGGCTAACTAGGATTGTCTTCTTTGTCTATTGATGATAAAGACAGGTAGTGCATGACTGGTTTCGACTTACCGCCAAATTTCACTGAAGATCCTGAGTCACTCGTAAGGAAGGCATGAACTCATTTCGGCTCTCCTCTGCATGAACATTCAGAAGTCGATCCAGCTTCCTTTGTGCCATCCGCATCAACTTCCATGGCCAACGCTGTTGTCGAGAAGACTCTCCGCGAGTACTCCGCTCCCTCTGCTGACCAGGTGCCGACAGGCCCTGAGATCAACACTGGGAATGGAAACTTCGAGATCAAGAATGGCTTAATCACGATGGTACATGTTAGCCCATTCTGTGGCAAGCCTAATGAAGACGCGAGCGCCCACCTGCAGCAGTTCCTGGAACTGTGCAGCACCTTCACTATACGAGGAGTGGAGGAAGATGCTATTCGTCTGCGACTGTTTCCCTTCTCACTCCTGGGAAAGGCGAAGCAGTGGTTCTACGCGAACCGTGCTAATCCTGAAAAGTAACAACATTTTATATAAAACAAGATCTCAATCTATTTATGTTATGGAAGCAAGCTAATCCTGAAATTAAACACACAATAAGTAACTATGAATAAATTAAAGTTAGACAGGAAGTAATTTGTTTTTAGTTTCACAAGTATATATAGTTCATAAGAAACATTCACGCAGGATTTAGTAGATGCCTTATTTTGACAACATGTACCTTATAAATTCATACATATTCAATCTGAAATTGATATATAGTTCTGGTCTATCAGTTGTAGTTTATGGAGCCATATATTTTTTTGAGTTTTATGGTGTATGAGTTCTAGTCATTTTAAATAGATGGCCTGTTATGTCTTTTTTTTCCATATTTATGGTGTATGAGTTGCAGTCACTATGCATATATTTGAACACACAATATTTTCGTTTACCTCGGAAGTAACTAGGCATATTTTGGTCATACACAATATTTTGTTCTCATCGAAACCCCCCTGATCTTAATACCTAGGAAGCAACTATGTATATATTTGAATACACAATAAGTAACAAGAAATCAGTTTCTATATTGTACATCGTAACTAATTATGACATTACATTTTCTTTTTTTAGCGAAGTTGACCACTATGAAGTCATCATCCAATAAATGTGGTAGAGCTGGTGACCATTCTGGCAGCAAAAACCCCAATTATAAGATGAAGGGCAAGCTTGTACCCAATGCTACAAAAATGAAGAAACAAAATGAGGAAACATCTGGAAAGATTAATCTTAAGGTTTGTTTGTTTTTATGACAGCATGTTTTTTATGAGCTATAGCTTTTCTTGTTTTCTACTATTCTTTTCTTTTCTCACTATGTTTGCATTATAATGTTTCTTTTATGTTTCATTTCAACAAGATAACAATCGCGGGTCCCCCATGACAATAGGCAGGCTGTATGAAGATATGACTGACCATCAGCGACAAATGATTAATAGTGCTGGATTTGGTGGTCTGCTGAACTGTTCTTGCTCCCAAGTGTTCCCTGATTTGAGCCATTTCCCCTTAGAGTGTTATGACCCAAAGGCTTCAGCACTGATGTTTCCTGGAAGAGGAATTATCCTGTGACAGAAGCATCTGTGCACAGAGTGATGGGTATCCCAATGGGCGCTACAACAATTCAATGTGAGATCGATGCTGGCACCACTTCTTTTATGCTTGCTGATTTTGGAGTTTCAAAGGGCAGCCATCCTAAAATCAAACAGTTGTTCCGAATGTTGAAGGAAAGTAAAACAGCTAACCAGAAGTTCCTTAGGAACTGGACCCTTCTTGCTGCATGTTCTGTAATCACACCTACTTTCAGCACAAAAGTTAGTCCTAGACTATACCCTGCTGTAGTGGATTCTGCCTCGATTCGGAACAAGAATTGGTGTGAGCTTGTCCTTAGAGTACTCAATGATTGTCAGAAAGGTGGGCCAAAGAAGCATTCTTTCAAGCCTTGTCTCACTTTCTTGCAGGTAACATAACTCTACTTGTGTTGTATATTCTCACCGATCATGTACTGTTGGCTATGAGTGCTAATTCTCTTATTTTTTATTCACCTATAAGATTTGACTGCTATTTTTTTTGCAGATTCTGTATGTTGACTCTTTGGAAACTGGCTTGCGAAGGATTTCTCCTAGAGGATATCGTGTTAGTGCATGGAATACAGGGCTAGTTAAGAGAGCAATAGAATTGGATACTAAACCAGATGGCTCTTTTGGTGCACTGCAAGTATCCAGACCTTTGTTTGTGTTCTTTTTTTTTCCTGCCTCGCAATTGTACAAGTGCAAGTCAATGTCCTTCCTTTATTTCAATGGAAACATATTTTTAATATTTTTTCCCTTGTATTCTTGTTTCAGCTGAAGCCAGAGTTTGCCGGGCAAGATAACATATTCTTTGGACACACTGAATCTTGATGCATTCATCACCAACCACATCCCCGAGGGCTTTGGGCAGCAGGTATATATATTTTAACTATTTTTGTAGCATAGCTTCAATGGTTGTTGTAAAGTGTGTGTGCCCATAACATATTAGTTCAACACGTAATTTTTACATTTCTTATGCAGGAGCGGGTCAAAGCAAAAAGGCTCGTGCAAGAAATGTGCACTGGCTTCTCAAAGCTAGTCAGTAACTTCCTTCATGGATTTTACCAGCCAGCCACTGCCACCCATGCTGGTGTTGTTATGGGAGGAGGTCATCAAGATGATAATGAAGGAAGTGACAATGATGATACACTCTTTGAGGACGAAGGAGAAGGTGGTCCAGAAGGGGAAGATGCTGAGGATGAAGAGGAGGAAGTAAGCGAGTATGAACAAAGTGATGACGGAGATCATGAAAATGAAACAGGTGCACACCCATTATGGTTTTCTATTTTATTTTTTCAGTTTAGTTATCCCAAGTCGTGACTAAAATTTTCTTTTTTTTCCTCATATGTTGCAGATACGGTGATTCACACCCAAAAGGAAGGAGAGAGCAGTGCTGCTGTCACGGAGTGTCAAAAGGGAGGAGAGAGCAGTGCTGCTGCCACAGATAGTCAAAAGGGTGGTGAGAGTAGTGCTGCTGGCATGGATAGTCAAAAGGCTCAAGAGCTTGCTGTTGTTGCCACTAACAGTCAACAGGAACGAGGAAGTGGTGGTCCTACCGTGGACAATCAAAACGAACAAGACCTTCACACCGCGGAAGGAAATCAAACCACAGGTGCTTGATCTGGTCTGGTGGCCATCATAGTTTACTATAGGATGTAACTTTTCCTATACGCAGTCCCGTAACAAGTAACTAATTATTTTGTTTTTATTTTCTTGGAAAGTAATTTGTTATTCTTTGTGTCAAATTGGAAGTAGCTAATTAGAATTTCACACAGAAAAAGAAGTACCTTATGCCAATCTTTTTTTTTCAAAATATGTGTACAAGGAAGTAACTTTAAATTCTTTTATGTGTACAAGGAAGTAACTTTAAATACTTTTACATGGTGCAGAAAGTAACATGTATGATCAGAAGGAAGCAGAGCAGGGAGGGGATCATAAGGAAGGAGGGGCTAGTGCTGTGGTGGTCAATCACATGGATGCAGAGCATGGAGAGAATCAGAATGTAGGAGGTTCTGGTGCTGCTATGGATAATCAGAAGGAATCAGAGCATGAAGTGAACCAGAAATCAGGTACTACTACTCCCCTGCTGTTACGTTTACGTAGAAGTAGTACCAACTTTTTATGAAATTTCTTATGTTGCTGTATGAAATGTATGTCAATCTTATATTTACTGTCGGAATATATAGAATTTTTATGGATAATTTTTTCCTTGAAGGACATGATATCATAAAATAATATTTTTGTTTGCCCTTATCAAAATGCGCTAATGGTGTCAATATCCAGGAAATAACTAGGCTTACTTTTTTGAGTCATACAATAAGTAACAACATTTCAATTTGCAGTATTTGTACGAAGTCTCTAACCATGGATGTCCTATTCTCTTTTTTTTTTGCAGCAAAGGATACCACTGTGAAGTCACCGCCCAATTATATGTCAAAAGATCAAAGGTTTGAATATGAAGTCCCTGATACACCAGATGATGAAATAGAAGCCATTGCTAAAGAGGAAGTAAATGAAGAAGGATTGTGTAGTACACAAGGTTCTTTGCATAGTTTTATTAGCTTGGGCATGCCAACCTAGCTAACTCAAGCTACAGCAATAATCACAGATGATGACATTGACACAGGTCTGTTGTGATTATTGTTGGTTTTTGTTTGTTATACATACTGCAAACAAAATTAGCATGCTATGCATTATTCTGTTTCATTAATTAACTAAGCTCTACTTTGAGTTGCAGATGATAGCAACTAGTGCCTAATTCATTATTATAACAAAAATATAAACTTTCCCTCCTGAAAATGCTGGTAGCAACTTCAATTAGCAAAACCTGAGCTATAACATTGCTAAAGTAGTGTTTTAATCTCTTGGTTTGAATATGAACTTTTTTCTTTTCAGTCGGAGCTATATTCTGAACCTTTTTATTCTGGCATTTTCATACTGAGCTATATTCTGAACTTTTTTTCTAAGTTTTGATTCTAGCAATTTGATATTGTTCAAAACTTAGAATAATGAAGATTAATTTGCATATCAGAATAAAACACAAACTTAGAAAACTGCTAATTTGATATTGAGCTATATTCTGAACTTTTTTCTAAGTTTGATACTGAGTAATGAACAATGAACAAAGAGAAATTAGTGTTTTAATCTCTTGATTTTTTTTGCACTATTCAATCAATAAAACAAATTAATTATGCTATCTTTTATAAGCTAGATTATGGAGACGCACTGTAACAAGGAGTCAAAAAATTTAAGAAATTTAATTTGTATGGAAGTAACGCGTGAGCTAATCCAACTTTTTTCCAGATTATTAATTTACACGCTATGTCATTTTTTCCACACTGAACAACAAGTTAATTCATGTTGTTTCCCCTTTTTATAGGCAATGAGAATCTTGTGAATGAAGTAACAGATAATATTAAGGTGATGGATTTGGACTCCACCATCGATGACAAGTTTGTCACAGAAGAACTTAAGGTCCAACTTTTAGATTCAATCTCCAACATAAGAGGTCAGAAGAGGAAACTTGTTGACATAGCAGCTCCAAGTGATGCAAAGATAGGAAAGGTGGGAAAGGTGCAGAACAACACTGATGTTATGGCAACATGCATTGAAGAATCAGAGATGGTGGGGGCGGGCAACCAAGGACATGATTCTAGCCCTACAATGGTTGGTTGTATTCTGTCCTTCAATTGTACCGGGGTTGACAACAGCAAAGACAAAGATGCTGCAGATTTGAAGGACACAAGTAATGCTGCTTTGTCATTTGAGCCACCATCTTTTGACTTGGGGATCAGCCAGTCATCATCACAGGAGATCAACAGCCAGGGAGGTGGTCGTACTGCAAAACAAAATCTCCAAGCCAACCCCCATTGTATGCAGTTACCCCCATTCCGTCCAAGTTCTTCTTCAAAGGCAAGTGCCCAATTATCTATAAGGACCCAAGTTCAGCATCTCGTGACATCACAAAACGACATCACAATGGACAAGTTTGCTTGTGATGTGGATGGTGTGGTAATAGGTCAATCTAAGAGCCACGATGCTAGGAGGATAATTTGTATTGGTTCAGAAAGTCAAGAGGATGGCATTCAAGGGAACCCAATACAAGTGGATTCTCAAAGTCAAGATGACGAGCACATTATCTAGCCATTGCTCAACAATGAGTACATAACAGATGAAGAGCTGCTTATGTTGGATCCTTCCTACAACACTAATGCAGCTGCCCCTGTTGATGTAGCTTCAGTCAGCAAGGTAGTGACAAAAGAACCAGTTGTTGGAACATTTGATGAAATCACTCCAGTGCCGCATGTTCATCACCAGAGGATAACTAAACCAGCAGCTTGGAAAAGATCATCTTTTATTGATTACAACAGAAAGAATGCATACATCATCTCCAAATCTGAAAAGGAAGATTATAACGAGATCACAAAATATGGAAGACATAGTCGATCCAAAAAGAACAAGTAAGTTTTTACAACCAGATTATTTCCTTTTTGATATTAACAAGCAGCAAGTAACTAGTCATGCATTTGAATTCTATGAGAAGTAACTTCATTTTATTTTGAATCTTCTACAAAGTAACCAAGGAGCTATTATGAATATATTAGGAAGTAACTAGTGATGCATCTGGATTAAATTGCAAGTAACTTGATTTTAATTTGAGTGTTGTAGAAAGTAACCAAGCTGGTATTATGAATATCTTAGGAAGTAACTAGTAATGCATCTCGATTATATTGCATATAAATTGATTTTGATTTCAAAGCTATAGAAAGTATTATGAACATCTTATGAAGTAACCAGTCGTGCATCTGGATTATATTGCAAGTAACTTGGTTTTCCTTTTTTCTCATTGGCTATGTATTTTTCATCCACTGCTACAACACAAAACATTTTAAATTTTAGTGCCATGCTAACTTTCCATTCCTTTTTTCCAGTTTAATAATTGTGAACTACAGTGATGTGCACACCACTGTTCATGATTTTGCCGATTCCTTGAAGCCTAGAGGAGAACTCTCTACTGAAACTGCTAATTGCATGCTTCACATCCTGAAAGATCAACTAAAGTCAAGAGGGAAAATAGTACTCTCCTATAGAATTGTAGTAAGTTTTCTAGCATTCACCCTATTTTCACATAACATTTTTCTGTAAATATATTTCTGTTGAACAATACAATTTTCTGTTTTTTTGCTAAACATTCGCCATGTCTGGACTGTTAGAAAGGAAAGAAATGAAGAGCAGTTTCGACTTTTCTAAACGCCTCGATCACTATAATCATGTCAATAATCTGTGTTCTTTCTTCAAATTTTTTGTATTCTAATCATTTCTTATTTAGGATCTCATATTTTCCTACATGTTGTATTTCTGAATCAACTGCATGTTTGTTATCTGTGTTTAAACAGATTTTCTGCCCTATCCTTCAAGTTGATCAATCCGGTGGATTCAGTCATTGGTTTCTCTTGGTCCTCAACCTAAGGGCTCAGCGTTTCGAGGTGATGGACTCCATCAGGGATTCGAAAGATCAGGCTCTTCTATCAATCTCAAATAAAATTGTACAAAGCATCAAGGCTCTGTGGAAGGAACACCATGGAAAGTCAAAAGTTGACATCAGCAGCTACAAGTTGCTTTATGTTGATGCTTCGAAGCAAAGCATGACGTAAGTAATCATGGCATGCATTTGAACCACTTTGTCAGTAACTTCATTGTAATTTCAATGTTCTAGGAAGTAACTAAGATGTTGTGCTCATCTGAATATTAAGGAAGTAATTAGGCATCCATTTCAATAATATCGGAAGTAACTTGATTTTAGGTTGAAGGTTGTAGAAAGTAAATAGTGCACTTATCTAAACATTGAGGAAGTAACTAGATGTGCATTTGAATCACATCAGAAGCAACTTGATCTTAGTTTGAATGTTGTATAAAGTAACTAAATACTTGTACATTATATATCATTAGCCTATGGGTTATTTACATACACCTTGTCTACCTCTGAATTGAAGGCTATGTATGCAATTTGTTCATTTTGAATTATTATTTAGTCAATATCAGCAGCTTCCCCTATTTGGACATTCAGGAAGCAACTAGATTTGAATCATATCGGAAGTAACTTCATCTTTTTAAAATGTTGTAGAAAGTAACTAAGTCTATGATTTGAAAATTCAGTAAGTAACTAGGCATGCCTTTGAATCATATTGGAAGTAACTTCAGTTTTGTTTGAAAGTCACACAAGATTTAATTCATTTTTTTGCATACACCACCATAACCTTGCAAACAAGCTTTAACCCCTACCCTTTTTTTTGTTTCCCAGATATGATTGCGGGTACTTTATGCTCAAGTATATTGAATACTGGGATGGCAAAACAATGCCGCTAATCGACCAAACAGACATGTATAACATCAGAATAAAATTCACAGCAATGCTTTACTACAAAACCAATCTTTGTACTTGGCATCAAGTTCTTAAGAGTTAATAAAGGTAACCATCAAAGCCTCACGAGCTGTTTTTCTATATTTAGCTGAATCTCTCCAGATTCTTACATGAGTAGGAAGTATCTTCTCTGCATGGCTACATGATTAGGAAGTAACTGTTCATGCTTCATGTATGTCTAGGAAGTACCTTCTCATGCTGGTTATTTGCTTAGCAAGTACTTTTGTCATTTCTGTTGGTACATGGGTCTAGCATTTTTTGTATGAACTTTTTTTTGCCATGCATTCCATGCTTCATATGGGAACTTCATGCTTGTATGGACATAACATGTTATGAAGACATCTAGGCTAGGAAGTAACTAATTATCAATCTTCATGAAACCAGAAGTAACTAAGCACCCACCCACATGAATTACAAAATAACTTATGCTAAGAGATACATTAGAAGGAAGTAACTTCTGAAATTATAAGACATAATAGCCATAATAGCAGTCTTTGTCTCATAGCAGATGGATGAAGATGCGTATATAAAAGCATAGTTACAGCGGGAACAAACTATACATATCATAGAGATTAATAAGTTATACAAGGATGTAACTTATGTCCTTCAATAAGCAACAAAAATTTTATTCACTCTACTTTTTATTCAATTTGTTGTCACATTTGTCTGCCATGTGCTCTTTTGAACCACAAACGCGACAGATTGGATTCTTCGGGGCCCCTTCCAGATTGAAGCCTGGCTTCCTTCTTGTTGAAATGGGCCGCCCCTTTGGTTTGCACACCGGAGGGTCATTCACTTTGCTAGGTGTTTCTTCAGCTGTAGTGGTCTTTTGCTTCTTAGAGTTCTTCAACTTGAAGGACATAACCTCAGCTTTCATCTCCTCCATGTGCTTCCTAACAATTCTCGTAGCTTTCTCATTGGTGCATGCTTCTTTCGCAACCTTTGAAAACTTGTTGCACATGTCAACATATCTAATTGTCTTAAGGGGCTGCTTCTGGTTCGGCAGTGTGCCCTCATTCTCTGCTCTACTTTCAGATGGCATTTGTGATTCATTTGCAGCAGGCGGAGTGCCAATCACCCCTGCCTCATTCGACCATCTGCGCAGTAGGTAATCAGCTGGGATCTATTCAATGTAGAGTTGTGTCATGATTTTAAGGATGTGGCAGCAAAGTATACCGTCCCTCTTCATCTTCGAACACTCACAAGCATAACTTCTCGCATCCACATCAGCATATACCATGTATTCTCTTCGCCCATAGCCAGACACAAACCCCTTTGTTGGGGTTAGGGTGTAGGTTTTATAAGCAAGGCCTGTTATCTTGTAACTCGTAGGCTGTCTCAGCTTATGCTGAAACTTATAGTATATTGCCCTTGTGTAGAACTGACAGGCCTGTTCTTCAAAAGGATATCCACTTGACAACTGGCTTGGCACCTTCTCCAATGAAGTAAAATCATTTTCATGCTCAGCACTCAAAATTTTCTCCTGAATCTCCATGTACTGTTTAGCAAAATTTAGTAAACTCATCTGTGGGTTCACATAGTGCTTAAGAACAGCATTGAACACCTCACTACGTGTCGTGCTCTGTAGGAATGGGAAGAAGTCGCCAATGTAGTATGCTGGTATATAGCACTTCCTCAGATCAAACAGATACTGCAGGTTTCTATTATCAGCAGCTAGATGCTTCCGTATGATAGCTGTCCATCCACTCTCAAACTCCGCATCACTAACACTGTAGTCCATGCACGCATTTAGTTCTGCAGCCATTCTGGGTTTCTTCTTCAAGTATGTACCCAGAGGACCCTATACCTTGTTCACTATGTGCCACCTACAATTTCTGTGAACCGTATGGGGAAACACCTCTGCTATACCAGCTGCCATGGCCTGGTCCTGGTCGGTGATGATTGTCTTGGGATGGACGCCACCCATTGCTTCCAGGAATCTGGTAAACAACCACTTGAAGCTTTTTGTTGTTTCGTCCTTCATAAAACCACACCCCAGTTGGATTGACTGTCCATGGTTATTCATGCCAATAAATGGCGCAAATGGCATCTTGTACCAGTTAGTCATGTAAGTAGTGTCAAATGAGATACAGACACCGAATTCTTTGTACGCTTGTCTAGCTGCGCCATCTACCCAGAACAAGCTCCTGACCCTGTCTTTCTTGTCTATGTCCACCTTACAATAAAAGGTTGCATCATCCTTCTTTAGCTGCTCAAAGTAGGACAATATCTCCGCCATGTCTTCATATCTTGATCCTCTTCCAAGTTGTGCTTTGTAGTTAGATATGTCCTTCTTCACAAAGGGAGTAAACTTGTGGCCTCCGTGAATTTCAGTCATAACTTGCATCATCCTGCCAGATGAAATATTTGCATTGTGTGGTAGCTCTATGAATCTCCTCTCCTCATCCGGGATGCTCCTATGTGACCTTAGGAATCTCTTCAGCTCAAATTTGTCACACACCGGATGGTTGTGATCCTCATGGAAGGTTGTAATGTGCCACTTGCCATCTCTTTTCTTCAGAGTCAGTCTTGCAGTGCACTCGGTCTTTACAGTCTTGTTGCGTTTCCTCTACTTCACAACTGGCCCGTCATTCTCCTCCTTATTCGGCCCATTCTTGTTGCACACAAACATAACCTTGTCCTTCTCCCCTTGCTTCTCTTTCTTTTTGGAGCTTCCAATTTTGATAGAGAATCCAACTTTTTTTGCGTACTTGTTGCAACAGAGTTTGGCTTCCTCCCATGTGTCATAAACCATGGAGCTTAGCACAAAAGGATCAGAAGGTGAACAGATTAATTCTTGTAACTACGATTGAACCTCCCCATCTCCATCTGATTCCTCACTGTTAATGGTCTGCCCTGTTGCAACTGTGCACTGTAGTGTGTTGCATGTGTTGCCTGTGCACACACTGATAGGATGTAAGTCGTCGCTAGGAAGTAACTCCTGAGGAGCAATTGTGCCTGGTGGCTCACTAGATTCTTTCAATAGTTGATTACCATCTTCCTCCCAGTCAATCTCATGTAGAGGTAGATTGAGATCAAACATGCTCAATCCTGCAATTGCACATAACAAAGTAGTGATCAGTAAGAATGCAAACAGTTCAGACTGTGTAACCAATTATTTTGTAGCTACGAAATGTGTGCAACTAATAAGTCTCTAGGTCTAAACATATCCAAATAAGAGGAATTTGCTAGTTGAACTAGTTATTTTGTTACTTTTCTTGTATGTATATAATATTTCTTCATGCTGCATTGTTTTTTGTCACAACTGTATAGCTGAATGTTACTTTTTATGCATTTTCTCCAAAGTTTTTTCACATCACACATGATTGGATATTTATTTTCTAATCTGTTTCTTGTTTTCAATTCCCCAGGGATCTAAATCTGATGTTCAGGGATCAAAACATATGGGGGATCTGCATAGGATCTATGTATAGAGGTCAACATCCAGAAAAGTATCCATCTCCACACACAAAAACTATGCATATGGCGATCTATACAGGATGGAAGGCTTTACAAATCAAATCTGTTGAATGCAATCACTTTTTTTTTGTCTAGAATCTCTTTTGTTGGATGCAAACTTAGAATTTTTGTGAAGATCCAAACTCTGTTGATTAGAAGAATCCTAACCTTTGGAAGAGTCTGTCTCCTCTCTGTTTTAAAATGCATCTGTTGAATCTTCTCCCCGATTCATGCCTTGGAATACTAGAGCTTTTCTGTCGCGGTAGCGGCGGCGGCGGACTGAATTCGACGCCTGGGTCGGCCCATTGTTCTCCCAAGGAGTTACGTTTTGTTTCGTATTTTATTTCTCGTGTGATTTATCTGTTCCCCGTTTTCCCGCGCTTTGCGAGCGGCGGGATAACTTTTCCTCCCATGCGCTCTGCTATGTCCCGCACGCGGGCTGCGGGGGGATGGGCGGGTGCGCAGGCTGCGGGCGGATGTGCGGTTGGGTTAGGTTTCCAAATCTGGAAATCTTACTATTTATGGAGGGCTCTCCACCTAAGACTAAAAGGAGAGGCCTCTCCCTCTAGTCAGCTCCTATTTTAAAAACACCTTCTACAAGATTTATACCACCTTACTTCTCCTAGGAGTTGCCCACGAATTTCATCAAAACGATTGATGAAAAAAAGGGGGAGACTCATATTTTTGACACTAGAAAATACTTTGATGATTCCAATGTTTTTTTCTCACCCAAAAGTTGCTCATGTACCGCCTACGTACTCAACCTCAATCTCACCTATCAATCGTGCTCCTCTTTCTACGTTTCTTTCCTTCCCTGCACCGTGCACTGCACATCCCATGCCATCTCCATCCATCAGCGCCGCTTCTCCCCTCACCTCTTGCTCCCATCACTGGTGGAGACCGGACCTTTGATTCAGGCCTTTTGTCTCGGTTCAACTTTGGAGCCGGGACAAAAGGCTTTGGGGCGACGTGGCCCGAAACGCCTCCGAACGACCCCAGCCTTTTGTCTCGGTTGGTAACACCAACCGAGACAAATGGGGAGGCCTCCAACGGCTACTGCAGCTCAATTATTGGCTCCGACAATTTGTCCCGGATGGTGTCACCACTCGAGACAAAAGGGCAACCCTTTTGTCGCGGGTGGTGACACCGCCCGGGACAAAAGCTTTCGTCCCGGATCGTTTTACGACCCGAGACAAAAGAGTCACCTTTTGTCTCGGGTGGTAATACCACCCGGGACTAAAGGCCGGTGCCTATAAGTCCCTGCCCTCTCCTTCTCATTCCTCTGCCCGAGCCATTTCACTCGAGAGCTAGCTCAAGCTCTCCATGGCGCCTCTCTCCTAGGGAGGTGCTGTCCAATTTTTCGTCATCAATTTTTGAAGATTTCCCTCCTCCAAAGTGTTGCCAAGGTTAGATTCTTCATTCTCTTTTCATTTGTTGTGATTAATTTTTGATTTATGGTTTAGAAATGGAGAAAATAGCAATTTTAGTTTCTAGGTTGTAGTAGGAGCTAAGAGATGAGGTTTTTTAGATGTTTTAGATTTAGAAACAAGTAGTTATTTAGTTACTAAAATTGTATTTTGTTTCACATATTTTTTAAGCATCCTCTAATTTTCTAGTATTTGATATAGAGATAATTGATTTTTACTTTTAGAAATAATGAGAGATGCATTTAAATTTACATTTAGCTTAATTTATTAGAAGTTAGTTTATTAAAAAAATGGTCATTGCCAAACAAAAATATACTACCTACCTATTTAATTCATTTTTATTAAGTATATCTTGTTTTTATTTAGAATACATTTAGGCATTCTCTTATTTTTAGAGACAATAGAAATTTTATTTCATTCATGTTCATTAAGTATTTTTGTATTTATATAGAAAAAAATTAAAATGTTATTTGCTGCAACATCTGGAAATTCATACATATAGTGCACCGCCTCCAGTTCCGATACGAGCCAGCTATTCAAGCATAATGTTTTGAGTGATACCTCTCAGGAGGTTAGCTTTAGCATATACAACAGCTCTTAGACACCTTATTCAGAGAGTGAGAGAGAGGATGTCGACATCCTGCTTGATCAGCTAGCTCCGTCGGAACTGGAGGTAGTGCACTATGTCAGCTTCTAGATTTTGAACCACTACTTCAAACACATCTCTGAATTCACGTATTGTCTTCAAACCATCAACATGTTAAGTATTTCCTGTTTTTATTTAGAATACATTTAGGCATTCTCTTATTTTTTCTTTTTTCCATATACAGTCGGTTGGACGTTCTCTACCAGTAGTCTTACATCCTAGCTAGCTACAGTCTTACATCACCGGCGAGCTGGGGCTGTACGTGGCTCGGTGATGTAGGGCTTTAGCTAGGTAGGAGATGTAGGGCTGTAGCTTGGCGATGTAGAGAACTGTAAGTGGGAGAGTGAGGTGCGTGTATATGATAGTGAGGTGAGGCTGTACTTCCTAAATGATCAGGGTCATTAGAAAAGGTATAGTACAGACTTACGTCGCCTCCGACCTCACTGCATTTGAACGAGCTCTTGCACTTATCTGTTTATTTGTTAGAAAATGAGAAAATATGTCTTATATATTTTGTTTTTATATAGAATAATTTTAACCATTCTCTTATTTTCCTGTAGAGATTGTAATAGTTTTGAAAAATTATGGCAAGTTACTCTGGTCACGGTGGTCGCCGTGGCGTTCGCCGTGATGAACGACCACCTTTTGCTCGTCGTCCAGGCATACACTTCACCCATGGTGTGATTGACTTACCTACTGGTGATCGAAGCCAGGGACCTCGTCCCAACGTAGTAATATTGTTTCCTTGTATAAATTTGATGTTTACGTACTACACATGGATAATAATATTATTTTCAAACAATGCAGGTTCTCAATCATTTGCAGTGGCTCGCACATGTTGTTGAAAATTTAGGTGGTACCCCTCCTGTTTCACAATGTGCCGTTGTCGGTCCAAACAATTGCATACAATTAAAAATCTTGTTTGACATACCCGTTCGAGGACAAATTCACTCATCGCTGTCTTCAGAACCCATCCAAATGGTCTCAATTGTTGGGTGGGGTACCCCTACCATGGTTAAGAGGACTTATGAAAGGACCGCCGTGCAGGCATGCTTAGAACAACTTTACGCTAATGGGTACTTTGTGCTGGATTACTCTTATTTTCTAATCAAGGCACTCGAGGAGGGAGAAAGTGTGACCACGACCGCAGAGAGACTTTGTCGGCTGAATGAACATGACATAGTATGGAGCATCATTTAATGTTATTTTAATCTTCTTATTTGACTTTTTTATGCGTCGTAATAACATTATTCTTAACTGTAGGATATCTTTGGTCAAACCTTTGCGGCAAAGAGCTTTCATGCAATTCTAGAGCAAGTGTTGGATGTTGTGGGATTTTCTTACACGGATTCAAATCCTACACTCACAAGAGGTTCAAAGTATAAGGCTCATCTTTCATTTTTCAGGCCATATCAGTTTTCCTCGCCACTGTTTGAAATTTATGGAAATCCATATGACCGTAATTGTGAAGCGATGGAGAGTGCACTGATCCATTCTTTGGCATATATCGATGAAGTTCTCGACTTCAAGATCAGAGACTTAAACTATATGAACTATCTAAGGAAGAAAAATGGAGTATGAAATGTGTCGTGCATTGATGCACCCCTCTATCTTTGTTAAGACCATACCTTAAGTATTCATGTATGAACTTTTTATGTTTGTAAGACCTTAAGTATTGATGTATGAACTTTTTTATATTTTTTGTTAAGATCTTTAGTATTGATGTTAGGCCAGCGACTAATTTTTTGGAAGCCGAATCATAAATTTTGGAGACCATAATATTTATTAAACTATATAAAAACAATAGGGTTTTTTTTGGGGGGCCTTTAGTCTCGGTTGGTAAACCAACCCGGGACTAAATGCCTGCCCTCCACGGCTCCCGGCCGCAATGATTGGGGCCGGCCTTTAGTCCCGGGTGGTAAACCAACCCGAGACAAAAGGGTAGGGGGGCGGCCTTTAGAGGCCTTTTGTCCCGGTTGGTAAAACCAACCGAGACAAAAGGCCTTTTGTCTCGGTTGGTTTTACCAACCGGGACAAAAGGCCGTCCCTATACAAAATCGACAGCACATTCTTCCTTCTTCTCTGCCCGACCATTCTTCACCGAGAGCTCAAGCTAGCTCCTCTCCCATGGCGCCTCAAACCTAGGGAGGTGTTGCCCAAATTTTTGCTCATCAATTTGTGGAGTTTTCTCACCTCCAAGGTGTTGCTAAGGTATTTTCTTCATCCTCCATTCATTTGTTGTGATTAAATTTCGTTTTATGATTTAGAGAAGGAGAAAATATAAATTTTGATGTAAGAGCTAAGAGATGAGGTTTTTAGTATACTTTAGATTTAGTAATAAGTAGTTATCATTTGTTATGATTATCTTCTTTCATTCATTTGTACTAAGATATTTTTTGTTTTTATATAAAATTTACTTTTAGCTAGCTTTATTTATTATTGGAGAAAATAGAATTTATTAATTTAGTTATTAGAAAATGAGACCTAGGGATAGTGTATAGTTTTTATACTTAAAATTCATGCCACAATTAAGAAATAGAAATTTTGATTTATGAGCTAAGAGATGAGTTTTTTATATTAGTATACTTTAGATTTAGTAATAAGTAGTTATCATTTGTTATGATTATCTTCTTTCATTCATTTGTATTAAGATTTTTTTGTTTTTATATAAATTTTACTTTTAGCTAGCTTTATTTATTATTAGAGAAAATAGAATTTATTAATTTAGTTATTAGAAAATGAGACCTAGGGATAGTGTATAGTTTTTATACATAAATGTTATGCCATAATTAAGAAAATGAAGTGTTGTAGAATTAACATGGATATTTTTCACTTAATATGATGCAGATGAACCGACAATGGATGTACAACACCGACAGACGGTCAGCGGAGTACATTACCGGCATGCATGGTTTTCTCGAAGTGGCGAAAACAAACAAGAATGCGAGTGGATTCATGTGTTGTCCATGCTTTGATTGCAGAAACAAAAGAGACTACCATGACCCGGGAATACTTCACCTGCACTTGTTGAAATACGGATTCATGCCGAACTATATGATTTGGACCAAGCACAGTGAAAGAGGGGTTGTGATGGAAGACGATGAAGAAGAGGAGGAGGATATTCCGGACTGGGCCGCAGGGCAAGCTTTTGCAGATACTTTAATGGAAGATGCTGACGAAGAAGAGTTACCAGAACATGCTGACGGGCCTGCTGATGATCTCGGTCAGGTTCTACAGGATGCACATAGTGACTGTGAAAGCGAAAAAGAAAAGGCAAAGTTGCAGCGTATGATAGAAGATCACAGAAAACCGTTACACCCAGATTGCAAGTCAGGTCACAAAAAGCTTGGTACTACACTAGAAATGCTGCAATGGAAGGCAAAACATGGTGTGTCTGATAAGGCATTTGAAGGGATGCTAAAAATTTTGAAGGACAAGCTTCCTGAGAACAATGAATTACCGTCCACCACATATGAAGCGAAACAGACTGTGTGCCCTCTTGGGTTGGAGGTACAGAAGTTCCATGCATGCCCTAATGATTGCATCCTATATCGGGGCAAAGATTACGAGAATTTGGGTGCTTGTCCTGTGTGTGAAGCGCTACGTTATTAGATTCGGCGAGATGAAGATCCTGGTGGTGATGTCCAGGGGCACCGTGACAAGACGAAGAGAGTTCCAGTGAAAGTTATGTGGTATTTTCCTATAATACCATGTTTGAAGCGTTTGTTCAGGAACAAAGCAAATGCTAAGATGATAAGATGGCACAAAGAGGAACGTAAGGAAGACAACATGCTGAGACATCCGGCTGATGGGTCTCAATGGAGAAAGATTAATAGAGAATTCAAAGAGTTTGATGACGATCCAAGGAACATAAGGTTTGGTTTAAGGACGGATGGTTTCAATCCATTCGGCGAGTTTAGCAGTGGTCATAGCACTTGGCTTGTGACCCTATGCATGTTCAACCTTCCTGGCTGGATGTGCATGAAGCGAAAGTTCATTATGATGCCAGTGCTCATCCAAGGTCTAAAACAACCCGGCAACAACATTGATGTGTATCTAAGACCATTGGTCGATGAACTATTACTGATGTGGAAGAAGGAAGGTGTACGTGTGTGGGATGAGCATAAACAACAGAGCTTCAACCTACGAGCATTGTTGTTTGTTACCATCAACAATTGGCCTGCTCTAGGTAACCTTTCAGGGTAGACAAACAAGGGATATCGGGCATGCATGCACTGTTTACATAAAACACAAGGTATTCATCTCAAAAATTGTAAGAAGGTCGTGTATATGGGTCACCGTTGTTATCTTCCAACTAATCACCCCTTAAGGAAGAAAGGGATGCAATGGAAAGGGAAGGTTGATCATCGTACGAAGCCACCCCATTATAATGGAGACACCGTATTTGAGATGGTAAAGGATCTAAGGGTAGTTTTTGGAAAGGGTGCCGATAGTGAACCTGTTCCAACTGACGCCGACGGACGTGCACCAATGTGGAAGAAGAAATCTATATTTTGGGAGCTACCTTATTGGCAAATCCTTGAGGTCTGACACGCAATTGACATGATGCACCTTACGAAGAATCTTTGCGTGAATACGTTAGGTTTCATGGGTTGTTACGGTAACTCGAAGGATACATTAGAAGCACGACAGGACCTGAAAGATTTTCATAAGAATGAGAAAGTTCCGCAAGAGGAGGATGATGAAAAAGATCCGGAAGAGATGATGATGATGATTACTTAGGTCCTGCTAGTTACACTCTTACCAAGAAAGAGAAGGAAAGCATGTTTGATTACCTGAACAGTTTGAAGGTTCCATCTGGCTACTCGTAGAATTTAAAGGGGATCATAAATATGAAAGACAAGAAGTTCACAAATCTAAAGGCCCACGACTGCCACATGTTGATGACACAGTTGCTTCCAGTTGCATTGAGGGGTGTTCTATCAGAGAATGTACGATTATTGGTCGTAAAGCTTTGTGCATTTCTCAATGCAATTTCACAGAAGGCAATTGATCCAGCGAAGCTAGGAAAGCTACAGAATGATGTGGTTCAATGTCTTGTCGGCTTTGAGTTGGCATTTCCACCTTCCTTCCTCGATGTTATGACACACCTCCTGGTACACCTTGTGAAAGAAATTACTATTCTCGGTCTAGTATACCTTCACAACATGTGGCGTTTTGAGAGGTTCATGTCAATCCTCAAGAAATATGTTCTTAACCGTGCCCGTCCGGAAGGAAGCATTGCCAAGGGATATGGAACTGAGGAGGTCATTGAGTTTTGCATTGATTTTGTCGACTCAATTGACTCGATTGGGCTTCCAGTATCACGACACGAGGGGAGGCTACAGGGAAAGGGCACCATCGGAAGGAAATCAAGTTTGAGCAATAATACTGATTTGTTCATTAAAGCACAACTAACTGTCCTGCAATAATCATCCATGGTGACTCCGTATAGGATGGAACACGAGCCGATTATTGCTTCTCAAAATCCAACCAAATCCGAACTCTGGATTACACGCCGTCACTTGGAAACATGTCCCTCATGGTTGAGTGAACAACTCATCGGTAACTCAACGATTCATCCCCAACTAGCTTTGTTAGCCAGGGGACCTTGTAGCACAATTACAAAATTTCAAGCTTACGATATAAATGGTTATAGTTTTTACACGAGAGCTCAAGATCGCAAAAGCACAAACCAAAATAGTGGTGTCTGTATGGACGCCATCGACAACAATGGGTGCAAGACCTCCTATTATGGTATCATAGAAGAGATATGGGAGCTTGAGTATGGAGCGATGAACATCCCTCTGAATTTTTTGCCAGTGGGTAAAACTAAATGGCGTAAAGAAAGATGAATATGGAATGATAATAGTGGACCTGACCAAGATTGGGTACAAAGATGATCCATTCGTCCTTGCCAAAGATGTGCATCAGGTTTTCTATGTCAAGGATATGACTAGAGTACCGAAGAATAAAAATCCACAAGAAGGACCACAAGAGGCAAAGCGTCACCTAGTTCTTCCGGGTAAAAGAGTAACCGTGGGAGTGGAGGACAAAACAGATCAATTCGATGATTATGATCCGTTTGAGGGCATGCCTCCGTTCGCTGTCGAAGTAGACCCAAGCGTATTGCTTGGACGTGAAGAGACACTGTACTTATGTGATTGAGATTAATGTCGTAATGTAATGATTATTGATCAAATCAATTGTGTAATCCTAATGCGATCAACTCTTTTGTTGGTCTCCAACAAGTTAACGATTCTGAAGTCTATGCATTTTGCAGTGTTGTATTGGTCTCAAATTTTTTATGAAGCTTGAATATGTCATGTGAGATTGAACCTCCAAGTTTGAGATTTTTTTTAATTGGTTTAGTATTATTTTCGGTTTAATTGAATTTTCGTGCGACATCAGCTAGAAATTAAATATTGAGCTGAGAGCACCCTGAAACGATCCGGAATGGTGCCAAACTTGGCCACAAGTTCTCTTGTGCCTTAGGAGTCTAATTTATCTGAATGTCGAATCATAATTCTTGAGTTATTGATTCACAATATTCTAACTCTTTTAGCACGAAGAAAAAACCTATAATACATTTAGTCATCAGAAAAATCTAAGATCTTGCGTGAGCTGATATTTTGGGTGTAAATGACAACCAAAAAAATTTCAGACCATTTCGACATAGATGGAGTACACGTGCTTCACAAAGCCATATGGAACCTTTCATCGAACCATGTCTATACACTTAAGTTGTTAACGATTCTGAAGTCTATGCACTTTGCAGTGTTGTATTGGTCTCAAATTTTTTATGAAGCTTGAATATGTCACGTGAGATTGAACCACCAAGTTTGAGATTTTTCTGAATTGATTTATTTTTTTGGTTTAGTTGAATTTTAGTGCGAATGCACATCAATGTTGCAAATGAAAATTGAAAGTGAATGTTTACAACTCTAAAATATAATTTTGCATAGCAAAGTACAGTTTATTATATTTTAACTAAATATAATTTTGCATGGTTGAAATATTAAAAGTTACTATTTTTTTAAGTTGCAAAGAGAAAGAATGAGAAAATGAGGAAAGAAATGGGGGGAAACAACTTCCCGCCCAAAATTACCCTTTAGTTCTGGGGGGCATTACGACCCTAGGCTAAAGGGGGCCTTTTTGTCTCGGGTCGTAATACCACCCGGGACAAAAGGGCTAAATTTTGCCCTTCGGGGGACTCCCGCACGAAAGGGCCCTTTTGTCCCGGGTGGCCTTACGAACCGAGACAAAAGGCCCCTCTGTTGTCTCGCGTCGTAATGCCACCCGGGACAAAAGATGCTTTACTCACGGGTCGTGTTACGACCCGAGACTAAAGAGGGGGGATATATATCCGTCTCCTCTTCCCCTTCTCCCCAACTGATCCCCACTCTATACTCCACTGCCTCCGCCGCGCCGTCGCGCCATGCCTCTGCCGTCCTCCTCGTCGTCGTCACCGTCGTCTCTCCTGGATTCGTCGCACCCGCCGTCGTCGCCACCGCTGTCGTCTTCCGCGCCACCGCCGTCGTCTCCCCCGCCGACGTCGTCGCTCCCCGCCGTCGTCTCCCTCGGCCCGCCGTGGTATCCGGTGCCGCCGCGCTCGTCCACCGCCGCCCCGTCCCCTGCCGTGTGGCCTCCTCCGCCGAATCCACGGCGCAGACCGACGCCGCGCCGTCCCCCGCCGCGCGCACGTCTCGAGCTGCTGTCCCCGTCTGTTGACGTTTGATTATCGTTGGAAAGTTCGTTTGTACTTGCAAGCGGACAAATCCTCCGTCGTAGTCAAGGGACTCTTCTTCCATTGAGTGGTGAACCCAAGGTGCAGAATCCGCGGAACAATGTGTAACGCAAGATCCAATCTAATAAGCGGAAAACGCTTTGAACTTGAAAGGGGTTTTTGCATCTAATCTAAGGAAGAACCATGAAAACACATCTAATCTACTAAACACCGGAGGTAGCAAGAGAAAGAGGAGGTAAAACCGATCTAGAGATTGGATCGGGTCTTTTGTTGAAGTTCCAAAACCAAGAAGAATAGAGCAAACGAATCTCATTAAAAGCCTCTTTAAATCTTGGCTTCCGTTCCAACCCTCAAAGGCACCTACCGTACACGTGATCAGCATCCTGTCACGATGCCCCGCTTATTGTGTAGGTGAACCTAAGAGCACGTTCATGGAGAACGTGTTGAAGATGCTCGGTAAGGTCAGGTATGCACCTCTAGCCACCATGGCTACAAGAACATCATATGCAATCTATCTGCGGAATAAATTGGAGAATAAGAAAACCAAAGCGAAGACAAAATCGTAAAGAAAGCACTTGATCGCTAGAAATCGGATTCAATCTTGCAAATTCAACATGAAGTACAATACATGGACAAGATCACCACCGGGATCCTACCTTGATCTTGATCCTTAGCTTCTAGAACTCTGACGTGGTCTTCCATGCAAGGTTCCCACGTCGGCTAGGGAAACCCTAGTCAACCATGTCGACCCTCTCCTCTCCGGAAGGGTGTCCCTCTCTTCTCTGCTCCTCGACGGCGGATGACGAATTGCTTGATGCGTGGCTCGAGGCACGGGGGCTATAAATAACCCGAGGAACAGCTAGATCAAAGGGGGCGCCGAACCGGGCCCGGAGTGGGTTGGGCCGGCCAGCCTGGGCCCACTTCGGCTCAGTTCGGTCCCATCTTTCTTCCAGACGCTTCTCGCGACTTCCTGACTTTTTGCCGAGTTGCATGTGGGTCCTTGACATCATTTTCCTCGCGGTTTAGATAAGGGTGCTTGGCGTATGAACTCCCGCATCTTCCGTCTAGGTCCTCAGCACTTCTCGGCTTCACGCTTTTGTCCTTGGTTCATTTGGAGTGATGTTCAGCTTGTATCTTGACTTGTCCCGGGGTCCATAATCACCTTGTAAAACCCTTGATGAACTTTACCCGGAAGTCCTCATTTAGGCTCTTGATTCCAATGTAAACAATAAACTCCAAAAACCACATGCGAGCGCGAACTTGACATATAATGAGGGTTAGGATCGTTAGTGTGAATAACTAATTAATACCAACATAAAAGGTAAACATGTGGCTAGGTTGACGGAAATCGACCGCCAACATCCCCCCATGCTTAAACCTTGCTCGTCCTCGAGTAAGCCTTCAATGGATATCAGTGTTGCCCTTCGATGCTCATACCCTACACTTGATCATACATGAGAAAACATAATGCTCTCTAAATTTATATTCACTAAAGTTCCATAATGTACTAACTTCTATCTATATGCAGGGTAGATATCATTCAAGCTCTTTCCACAAGTACTTGATCATGCTCTCAAACTTTTAAATAAATCTCAGAAATTTTGAAAAATAAAGAATGAGATAAAGAGAAAAATTGCTTTACCAAGATCAAAAATAACCATCTTGCACTTTGCTCATGTACTCTCATCTTGTCTCTCAAGCCTACTTGTTCTACTCCTTTCCTCTCTCAAAGTATATGGTGGAAAGCTTTATATGGAGCTATAGGAAAGTTTAGTCCTACCAAGATATTATAGTTGAGATATTATCAAAACAAGACTAGCTTCTCATGGTCTTACCGAGACTCGTCAAAAAGGTCATTGGAAAAATAATGTTATCAAGGAGGGGGGAGAGAAAAATACACACACTTTGAGATAGGTGGACATGTGCAAATGGCAAAGAGTGATCCCAAGGCACAAACGAAGTCCTTGTTATCGGATTGTACATGGTTCGAAAGATGGGTATGGGTCTTGATCTTGAATCCTCTTGAAAACTCAAAAAGTACTAAACATAGCTAGAGAACCGAGGAGCTTTATTATATATTTTTTTTTCTTCTTTCTTTCTTTCTTTCTTTTTCTCATCATAGTTTTTCTTCTTTATCATTTTTTTCATCATTTTTTTCTTTCATCATACTTTTTCTCTCCTTTTTTTTATTTGCTCCCCTTGAACTCTAGACTATACTAGCACTTCCTTGGCAACCCCCCATGCTTAGACGTTTGCTCGTCCTCGGGCAAAAGAGGTGATAAATATGCCAAGGTGGGAATTGAAGCTCTCATATTTTCTTAGAGAGAGATACATGAAAAATCTCCTAAGGATCCTTTTGGAAGTCTCCCTTTCTCACTTGAAGTACCTTCCTTGTAATCTTCCTCAAAATATTCATCCATACTCATATATTGGGTTGTGGTCAAGGAGGTGAACACAAAAAAGATATGTTTGGGTTTTGTGGTTGGATATCCGGCGAGGTTTGCGAAATTCCCAATGTGGAAACTCACAATGCACGGATAGAAGAGGCTAGCATAAAGAACGATACGCAAAAACAGAATGACCAGCTTCTTAGTCTCGAGCCAGAGAAATCATGCCTTGAATTAATGCACCCAAAAATAAATCTTGTATATACTAATTTTTTGCACTCAAGTAAGTTTGGGATTTGGATGGGTAGAGCAAAATGCAAGCGGTACTCATGACAAGGTTAGCATAACTTTTTGAGAATAAAAAGGTTCTTTGATTCATTCAAAATTGAGAGCAATGAAAAAGAACTATGGGACTTGAGTTATCATAACCTCCACACAATATTAAGCTAGCATTTAATTAAATTTCAGATTCATATTAAAAGAGAGCACTAGCTTAAACATGCATAAAACAAGTACAAAGATGAGCAAAGCGGCAACTTTCATCATATATCAACATGGCATCAACTTATTATCTTCACTAAAGGTGATAAACTTGGTGGCAAACTTTATTCATGTTGATTTAAAGCAAGCACTACTACTAACACACATGCTGAAAATAAATAAAAATAGAAAATGCTACACATATATAAACTTGCATAAAAGCTGAAAATAAAGAAAAGGAAAGAGGGAAAATCGAACCGAAGTTGAAAGCATTAATATTTCTTTTTCCTCCTCCTTCTTCATTCTTCATCTTATGGGGTTGATGATCTTTGCTTGTAGCATGGTTGCGCCGGTCCTCTCGAAATTACTCCGGCGGTGATATATGAAGGCGACCAGTTTGATAGGCAATGTTTGCGGTCCCTTCTTCCATTTGACTTGCATTGGTTTGGATGAGGTGCCATGAAAACTTTGTTAGGAATCATGTATGGTGGAAGATGTGGTGGCGTGACTTCCCCATTCCCCATGCTTGCATCGGCATACCTCCTCCATATGGTGGTGGCATCAGAATCCTTTCATGTGGTTGTTCATTATCTTGATGTGCAACCTCTCCTTCGTCTTGGGTCGTGAAGAATGATCCCTCTCCCACAATTTTCCTTTATTTGTAGGGCTTCACACATGTCTTAAATGTCTTCATGTAGTTCCATGATCCTTCATGTGAGAGCCCAAAAATATCCGCGCCATTGGATGTTGTCTTATGTGTGTAGTCCATTGTGGTCTTCTTCAAACATCTCCTTGCGTCGGATGCCGCCAACTCGTGTCTTCATTTGCCAATGCTCCAGGGGTCTTTGTTTTGTTCCAAGCCTCTAAATTTCTTCATGAGTGGTCTAATGAAAGCATTCCTTAAGCTCCTCTTCGTTGTTGTCGTCCTCACCTTCGCCATCTTGTTCTCATCATATTGCAGCTGCCTCTTCTTTGGATTTCCCCATGTATACATAACAGAACATATACCAAAATATGATTCTATTGAAAAATTTACAAAATTACCTTTCCAACGGGTACTCATCCATCTCGATCGGAGTCCAAATGAGGGAGTTATGGCTGTTTCACTTCAGCTTGCTTGCTGTCCAGAAATTTTTAGGACGTGCAATCATCGGTGATTCGACCATATCCGCTTGTAGGAACCTCCGATCGATTTGATTCTTGACTCATTGGAAGCATAACTTTGTGGGGCTTCTAAATATCCAAAGATATCCTATTGTTCTTCCAATGAGGCTGTGCAAAACTTGATGCGAACAGACTTCGAAGATGTTGAAGAGCTTGATCTTGTGATTTCGGGGGCATCGTGCTTGCTTCCAATACCTATTGCTTGAACAAACAAATCTCCACAAAATATTAATCTTGAAATTTTAATTGATATGTTGACTTACCTTGTTCTTAATCTTCTTTGCCAGTACAAGAAATCCTTCCTCTAACCAATTTTGTCTTCATTCAATCTCAACCTCATGTTGGGAAAAGGAACATTAATCTTTGTCAACTTGTATCTTCTCCTCTCATCTCCACTAATAAATTTTCCTTGCTTCATGTACTCGATCCCAAAGAAATTCTGACAAGGAGAAATTTTGGGTTCCTTGTTATCTTCTCCCGAAATCATTCCCCCAAAAATCCTTCTAACATATTTTCTTGGACATCAACTTGCTCCGGATCTTCCTTTTTGTAACCGAGTAGTTCTCCAATATATCCATAAGGAACTAGTTGCTCTTTATCTTCAAGGCAGAATGTGAGGCATGACACCCCTTCATTAATGACCAGTGCCAATGTATGAGAATTTCCAAGGCAAGCTCCTTGTGAGTAGTCACACCAACTCCATTAAAGAATTGCACCCATCCAAGGTTGCTCAAGATTTGATATCCGAGTAGAATCCTACACTTGGAGGGTGTCATCGAAGTCAATATTTGGCACAAGCCTCCTCTCAAGGTGAACAAGCCTCTCCTTCTCCTCCTCCTCCATCTTCATGATGAATCCATTGGAATGCCTTGGGGTGTATGGTGGTGGAGTGGATGAACGAGTTGAGCGTCGTGGTGGAACGAGTGGCTCCTCCGTGTGCCCTTGCGGTTTGGTGTACCGCATGGATGAGCTTCGTGTACTCCTTATGCCACCAAGGGGCACCGTTCCACTCCTCGGTGGTGCCACGTCTTCCTCCATGCTTCGGGGAGACTCGGAGACCAAGTGCCTCCTCGAAGAGCTTGATGATGACTCCGACGATGATGATCGTGTCTTCCTTCCGAGGATGATGTTCATGATCTCTCTTATCGTGCCTTGCTGCACAAAATCACAAACAACTCCCCCGGGGGTTTCTTGCCGGTGGAAAAACACACAAAGAGAGTATATGGAGGATGGAGTGTGAGGTGCACAAGTAGGTTGTTTCTTGAACAATTGGGCTATGAACTCAAGAACATGAATTAACAAATGGATAAAATACTTACCGCGTGACCCATGAGATTCCATCGCACAAACATTCACAACCACTTCTTTGCTTGCGTGATTTAGAGTTCCGCCTCCATTATTTTGCTTTGTGTCACTTCTTTGCTCCCTTGCCTCATATGCTTCCAATAATTTCCTACAAAACAAAGCCCTTGCTTCCCCCATGCTTGTCCTTTGCATGTGCCCAAGATGCCAAATGATGGATGCCTTCCCGCAATGCATCATGGAGCACTGTATGTTAATCAAGCTCAAAAACCTCCTCTTAATCATGTTTAGATGCTAATCACTCCTCTAATTTTGAAAATTTAAAAATTAACTCAGCGTTAGTGATGAGTCCAAATATATCATTAGAGGAGATTTTAGGCATCCGAAATAATTGTAAAATTTATTTTGGTTGCACCGGGATCGATTGCTTTCAGTAATTGATAGCAAGCTCCTCCGACTTGACCGTGGGGGCATAGGTTTAGGTTCTAATTTTGGTCAAACATGAGTGAGAGAGATTTTGAATAAAAATAAATTCAATAGGGCTTAGAAAAATTCTAGTTCTAGAGAAACCGATGGATGTCAAGTTGAAAGAAACCAAAAATCAAGGTTCATACAAGTCCGATCGTGCGTCAAAGATTAAAAACCATTAAGGAAAATAGCAAGGCTCTACTCGTGTATTTTTAACATGTAAAACTAGCCAACCTTAACATTATGGAGAGGATGAAAGGCTTGGATAGAATCTGAATTTTTGGTTCTAGTTTCTCGAAAAGAGGCAAATAAATCATGGGATGGCTCATGTCATTGGTTTATGATCGAAAAATCCAAATAAAACGACCGAGCAAACAAAAGGTTCTCCGAAACTTGTTCAACCACTTAAGAGTTAATAAAATGTTTTGCGTAGCAAATTCTAATACTCACTTACTTGAAATTCAGAAATCTTTTGGGTTGCCCTCCCGATAGCTTATTCTTGACTCGACGAACGGGTTGCCTCCCGCAAAGCGATTCGTTTAAAGTCTATAGCTAGACTTCTTCTCTTCTTCACTTCGGATCAACACTCTTTGTGGGCGTTGCAATCTTGGGGACCCCACTTCTACACCATCCTTGGCTTTGGTGTAGGTTTATTCTTCGGCTTAGGCATCTTTTTGGTCTTCACAGGCGGGCGTTGATTCTTGGTCTTGACGGATGCAACAACTTTTGTGTCTCCACTTCATTCTCCATTGGCTCCTCTCTTCCGATGTAATGATGAGGTAGAATGTACTTTATATTGACCACGTTAGATACCTTGAATCGTGGTTAACTTGAATGCACTCCTCTCGCCATCACATGATCTCCCCCTTGCCGACGTCGATTGTTGCTCTGACGGTCTTGAGGAACGATCTCCCTAGGATGAGTGGCGGATGAGGTTGATCTCCTTTTGATCTTGGAGGTGGAGTTTCTCTTGGAGATTCCGACAATGTCCGACCTCTGCTTTTAGATCTTCGTGTTGCACGTCACCTTTGCCTGCAAAATTTATCTAGAACATCCACAAAATATATGTTTTTTTTGTTGGAGATGTAGCCGTCCACCTCCCATTAGGGTTAGCCAAATATATACAAAAACTAAAAGAAAACTAAGGATTAGCAAAACCCTAGATTGATTTTTTTTATTGAGGATGATCAAAATTAAGAGATGCAAAAGAAAAAAAATCAAGAGAAAAACTGAAAATATTCACAAACGCAATACTAGATTGAATCTTGATTACTTGTTCCCCGACAACGACGCCAGAAAAAGGGGTTTGTTGACATTTGATTATCGTTGCAAAGTTCGTTTGGACTTGCAAGCAGACAAATCCTCCGTCGTAGTCAAGGGACTCTTCTTCCCTTGAGTGGCGAACCCAAGGTATCGAATCCGTGGAACAATGTGTAACGCAAGATCCAATCTAATAAGCGGAAAACGCTTCGATCTTGAAAGGGATTTTTGCATCTAATCTAAGGAAGAACCATGAAAACACATCTAATCTACTAAACACCGGAGGTAGCAAGAGAAAGAGGAGGTAAAACCGATCTAGAGATTGGACCGGGTCTTTTGTTGAAGTTCCAAAACCAAGAAGAATAAATCAAACGAATCTCATTAAAAGCCTCTTTAAATCTTGGCTTCCGTTCCAACCCTCAAAAGCACCTACCGTACACGTGATCAGCATCCTGTCACGATGCCTCGCTTATTGTGTAGGTGAACCTAAGAGCACGTTCATGAAGAACGTGTTGAAGACGCTCGGTAAGGTCAGGTATGCACCTCTAGCCACCATGGTACAAGAACATCATATGCAATCTATCCGCGGAATAGATTGGAGAATAAGAAAACAAAAGCGAAGACAAAATCGTAAAGAAAGCACTTGATCGCTAGAAATCGGATTCAATCTTGCAAATTCAACATGAAGTATGATACATGGACAAGATCACCACCGGGATCCTACCTTGATCTTGATCCTTAGCTTCTAGAACTCCGATGTGGTCTTCCATGCAAGGTTCCCACGTCGGCTAGGGAAACCCTAGTCAACCATCTCGACCCGCTCCTCTCCGGAAGGGTGTTCCTCTCTTCTCTGCTCCTCGACGGCAGATGACGAATTGCTTGATGCGTGGCTCGAGGCACGGGGGCTATAAATAACCCGAGGAATAGCTAGGTCAAAGGGGGCGCCGAACCGGGCCCAGAGTGGGCTGGGCCGGCCGGCCTGGGCCCACTTCGACCCATTTCGGTCTCGTCTTTCTTCCAGATGCTTCTCGCGACTTCCTGACTTTTTGCCGAGTTGCATGTGGGTCCTTGACATCATTTTCCTCGCAGTTTAGATAAGGGTGCTTGGCGTATGAACTCCCGGATCTTCCGTCTAGGTCCTCAGCACTTCTCGGCTTCACGCTTTAGTCCTTGGTTCATTTGGAGTGATGTACATCTTGTATCTTGACTTGTCCCGGGGTCCATGATCACCTTGTAAAACCCTTGATGAACTTTACCCGGAAGTCCTCATTTAGGCTCTTGATTCCTGTGTAAACAATAAACTCCAAAAACCACATGCAAGCGCGAACTTGACATATAATGAGGGTTAGGATTGTTAGTGTGAATAACAAATTAATACCAACATAAAAGGTAAACATGTGGCTAGGGTGACGGAAATCGACCGCAAACACCGTCGACGCTGCGTTGTTCCTGTCATCGTCTCGCACCGCCGTCCAGCACTGCCGTCGTCGTCTCCCTTGCGCCGCCATCCCCGTCGATGACGCGCCGTCCCCCGCGGCGCCGCCGTCCCCGTCCCGCGCCGTCCCCCTCGCGCCGCCGTCCCCGTCCCGCCCGACCGTCGTCCGGTCGCCGTCGTCTCCCGCCGCGCCGTGGTAGGTGCCCTCTGGCCGGCCTCCTCCGCGCGCGGCCTCAATCCCCCGCGCGGCCACTGGTGCCGCCGCCTCTACTTCAGCGCGCGCGGGATGGGGTTTTGTGCTGACGTCAGCAATTTTTTTAAGTTTCTTAGTTTATATTGTTTAAAAATGAAAAACAATTTATGCAATCGACAGATATCCGAGTCGTGTTGCATCTGCTGCGTCAGCCGGTCTAACTCCGGCACCGCGCTAGTGACTGCGCGGTCTCCCCTTTGACGTCTCCGCCCACGACGCCTCCGCCCACGCGGTGCCGTCATTCTTCGACCCCGCGGCCCCTTCGACCACGCGGCACCATCATTCTCCGACCCCTCCGCACACGACGCCTCCGCCCACGCGGCATCACCTCGAGCCTGCTTCGGTAGGCGCCGTCGCAGAAATTCATAGAAATTCTTAGTTATTGTCAGAAATTCATAGAAATACACTGAAAATCTTAGTTATTTATAGAAATTCATAGAAATTCTTAGTTATTCTCAAAAATTCATAGAAATTCTTAGTTATTCATAGAAATTCTTAGTTATTCTCAGAAATTCATTGATATTTATAGAAATTCTTATTTACTCTCCGAAATTCAGGAAATTCATCAAAATTGTTGTATATTCATAGAAATTCATGTTTATCCTCAGAAATTCATGAAATTCATAGAAATTTATGAAAATTCTTGTTTGTTCTCAGAAATTATAGAAATTCTCAGAAATTGTTGTATATTCATAGAAATTCATGTTTACCCTCAGAAATTCATGAAATTCAATGATATTTATAGATATTTATAGAAATTCTTATTTATTCATAGAAAATTCAGGAAATTCATAGACATTTATAGAAATTCTTGTTTATTCTTAGAAATTCGGAGTTATGGATAATAATGAGGAGGAGACGCGGCTTATGGAGAACCTTATTGCTGGCGGTTCAAATACCGAAATCCCAACCTTCACCGAGGAGGAGCGAAGCCAGGAGGACGGGTTCCTCAACATAACCGAGGACATCAACCCCCGCACCACGGACATCGACACCCGCGCTGAGGACAATAATGAAGACGTTCTCATTGTTAATGCAGAAGGTTCCAATGAGGTATATATATCATGCATTAAGTTCATCATGCATTCATTCTCGAACCCCGCGTGAATAACAAATCCGCAACTTGTAGGCTTCAACCTCGACAACCAAAAAGACAAAGAGAGGGCGTACAAAAGTAATCGTCGATGACGTGAAGTTTCATCACGGAAGTCAACGAGCTTGGCCAGCTATGGGAACCAAAGAAGGTCAAGGACAAGTACCTGTCCCAATGCGGTGCTATTGTGAGGGACAACGTGCCCATATCGTATAGAGAATGGAAGGGAAAGGAAGATAATCCATGGGTGGTTCCGGATGCACTAAAAAATATGTTATAGAATGATATCCTAAAACACTTCACACTTCCACCGGGCGTCAACCCAAACTTTGTGAAGCAGTGGACTCTCTCGAAGATGGCAACTCAATTGCAGAGTTTCAAGAAGCAGCTGCACAAAGATTATATCAAGAAGAATCGAACTCCAAATTGGGATGATTATCCCAAGCTAAAGGATCAATGGGAGTCCTTTGTGGATTACAAGAGAACTGAAAAATTCACCAAGAAGAGCGCACAAGCTCATAAAAGTGCCAATAAGAGGACCGAATACAACCATCGTCTTGGTCGAGGTGGTTACACAGTTGCAGCACCCAAGTGGCGGAAGATTGAAGAAGACCTGCTCAACAAAGGTATCGTACCAACGGTCTTTGACTGGTCCGAACGATAGAAGAATTGGTATTATGCCCGCGGTGGAAGATTGAACCCTGATGATGGTTCCCTTGAATTCCCACCCACGTTACGGGAGGCGGCACTTGAGATTATGAGAAAGGTTGAAGATATCAAAGCGGGAAGATTGATTGTTGACAGAGAGAACGATGAGCTCACTTTGGCGCTCGGGAATCCGGAACACCCAGGAGGTTGCAGGGGGTACGGGGTTGTACCGTGGAAGTATGCTTTCAAGGGATACGAAGACACCTATAGAAGCCGCAAAAGAAGAAAAGAGTGTGAACTGGCATAGTGGCGCGAGACGATGGAGGATAAATTTAAACAACATGAAGAATGTATGAATGCAGAGATTGAACGACAAGTGGCCGCCGCGGTAGCTGAGATCACCCATTCTGGAGCACTGCCCCAAGCACTAGTGGATCCCATCATTAGTCCTTCTGCTCGCAAAAGCAGTTGTGCTTCCACAGAGGCCCCCGAAGAACAAAGCGCAAACCAAGAAGAAGTTCAAGTAGAGGACAACGAACGGTACCCAGTGGATGAATTTTGTTAGCGCACTGCATGTGAGCTGCACAAGCCGATCGGCAACATCACAATGAAGGTATAAATATAATTATACATGCAATTATATCTCAACCTTTGATGCATGTCTCAGGCATTTAATAACTTCATCATTTCTCTACCTTTGATATATAGGTGGCGTACGGAAGTGCTTTTGCACATCTCCCAGGACGTACAAGCCAAAGCATGCAGATTCCACCTGGCTACGCCTCAGTTGCTGTGGAGGAGATTGCTGACCCACAGTTTAACGACATGGAGCTAGACATCCCAGGAGGTGACGGGGAAAGGACACTATAGGATGCTCTTCACGGTATCATATTGTGGCCCAAACGTTACATCATAATACCTAAGATGCCACCACTGATATCCAAGAGTGCTGCCGAGCAGCAGCCACCATCTCCCCGGCCGTCACCGAGATCGTCACCGAGTCCTCATCGTTCACTGTCTCCACAACCTGCGAATTCTGCTGGTGCGAGCGATAATGATGATGACCTCCCTCGTCATCAATCACCATCGAAGGAACCTTCACCAAAGCAATCTTCCCCGAAGCAGGCTCCCAAGAGGTCCTGATCACAATCTACCAAGTCTATGCCTCCGCCAAATCCGAAGCCCCCGACGAAGAAAGGGAAAAAGCAGCCCGTTAAAAGAAAGCTATCATATGACATGACAGAATCTGAAAATGAGGCGGATTGCCAAAAACAAGTCAAGGAATTTTTTTCATAAAACAACTATGGAAGGTAGACAACAGCGCCTGGAAGAAAAGAATAAAGTAGATCCGGTGAAACTCAGAGCTTTGATACAGTGGCAGGAAAATGAAAAGAAACGGGTAAAGTTGAAAACTGATTATGACCACTCCCTGCAGAAGTCCCTACAGAAGAAGAGACAGGGAGGGTTACCAAATAGTTATATCGACCAAGTACCGGGGTCGACGATGCCACAGGATTATAGGAAGAAGAAGAAGCCAACACAAGCGTCAACGTCGGCGAAAGAGCCTTCAACGAAGAAGCCAACACAAGCGTCGACGTCGGCGAAAGAGCCTTCAACGAAGAAGCCAACAGAAGCATCGACGTCAGGAGTACAGACTTATGTCGCCTCCAACCTCACTGCACCTTAACGAGTTCTTGCACTTATGTCTACAGAACAAGTAGCGCATGTCATTCAAATGCAAGAAGCAACAGGGCTCCCACTAGAAACTGTTCTTGGTCAGGAATCACCTCCTCAGGGAAAAAAAACTTCGTACCTAGATGGCACTACAAGCATAGGAATCTCTTGTCAGGCCAGAGTTGGTGAAGAAACTGCCTACTCAGATGCGCAGATTTCATGACTTTTACATGAATACTTCTAAAGAGGGCCTGGAGATGATTGTCATGCTTATTAGACCGGATGATTTTGCTGGTGAAGGCGAGAAGTTGGTCTAGATGGAATTCAAGTTTATTTATGAAATTTACCATCTTGACTCCCTGAATACTAATCTTATCATCACCCGGTGCCTGTAAGTGACGATGCAATTCATGTGCGAATTAATAAATTAATGTATCCGCTAATTAACTTTGTCTTTCATTTTCTATTGTCTGGAACTTACTACGATGAGAAAGTAGGGTTATCACCGAATAGGTTTCATGTACCCATCATTAGTTTGTCAAGACCAAGTAAGGCAATGCCCAAAAACAACATTCACAACAATCCTTAGGACCTAGAATCGACTGCATTTCAAGGATGTGATACTACTACCTTACAACTTCGAGTATGTGCGATTACCATCTTATTAAGGGTTTGCATTTCTAATTATCCTAGTTATTATTATTTAGTTCTCATCTTTTCACCGTGCATGTATATACAGCTTCCACTGGATTCTTCTAATAATTGAAGTCGACAAGAGCAACGTCATGGTCTTTGATTCATTGAAAAGAAACCCTAACAAATACCAAGACCTTCAAGATATGTTTCAAGAGTAATAATTCTATCCAATACGTTTCCTTTTATGCAACAGTGTGCTTTTACTAACACTAGCTCTAACTTTCATTATTGTCTGCTAGAGCTTGGGAAAAATTCATTGATATGAACCCTGGACAATGGAAACCTAAACTTAGATTCTATACCGAATTTCCCGTACGTAACCAAAAAACAACTTCAGCTTGGGCAAATTATAAAAGGAATAACACTAATATTTCATAATTGTTTTCTCCAATTTAGTGTATGAGACAGGAACAAGGGACCAATTTATGTGCATACTATGTGTGTGTGAGTACATCCACAATTTCTGCACTGCAGACCCAGGAGATTATACTGTAAGTACTATTCTAAACCTATTAATAAGACATCATTTTCTAACTGCTTATATACTTAATTCTTGGGTGTTATATATTAACATATTTGCACATTACAAAACTGTATGATTAGGGATGCAATCATTGAGAAGGATCGTCTCTTGGCGATTCAAGAAAGTCTCGTGGGATTCTTGATGGACGAGGTGATTAGCTCAAAGGGAAGACATCATTATGACGGTCATCCAATTCAGAAATGTTAATTAGCACCTCCGGTGGAACTTGAGACTAGAATTAGAATGAAACGATATTTTGATGTATATATACTAGTTTCAGAAAATACAATCTCTGCTTTCGATGTTATATATATATATATATATATATATATATATATATATATATAGTTTGTGTGTAAATATTTATTTATAAGTTTATTCTCTTGATATAGTACGTATATATAGTAGATATGTATAATTAGTGCAAACATTTATACGTACACGTAAAATACACCTATATACGTGAGAATATATGTGTATAACATTATTAAAACAACTGGAATTGAAAAATAAAAAAATAACCGTGAAGCCTTTAGTCCCGGGTGGGCGCACAGGCGCTGGCCTGCGTCCTTTTGTCCCGGGCGGGGCTACCACCCGAGACTAAAGGGTGGGCGCACAGACGCTGGTCTACCCCCCCTTTTGTCCCAGACGGGGCTACCACCCGGGAATAAAGCCCCCCCCCTTTATTCTCGGTTGCCCACCCGGGACAAAAGGGGGGCTTTTGTCTCTCACCTTTCGTCCCGGTTGGGCCTTAGGGAGATTACGCCCTTCCCAACCGGTACGAAAGGGCGCGTCTCCATCAGTGCATCCTGGGCAGTCCCAAAGCAATACACGAAATCCAAAAATGAAAAATCATGTATAGAAACGATCTCGCTCAATGGTTGAAGTCTTCCGGTAATAAGGGCTTTTTTGGGAGGGCTTCCGCGAGGCGGAGCCATAGCCGAAGCGGTGGAGCTGCTCTTTTGTAGCTTCGTCGGCTACTACTGCAAAACGGGTCCGGCTCTCTGGAGCCCGAGTGCGGAGCCGCTCCGCCTCGCGGCCGTTTGGCAGGGCTCCGACCGGAGCCGGTTTTGGAGCCATTCGTGGAGCCCTACCAAAGAGGTCCTAAATGTCTCTTTCTTCTCTCTCCTTTACCTCTTCTAGCGAGCGGAGCGGCACCGCAGCCACCAAGCGCAGCCAGCGAGTGGCGGGCACCCGGAGCTAGCGAGTGGCGCAGCCAGTGCGCGGCCGAGCTCGTGCGCGACGGCCGGCGACTTGGGCGAGTGTGGCCACCAGAGAGCGAGGGCGCGCGAGCTCGATGAGCGTGACTGCTAGTGACGCGGGGCTCACAAAGCTCGGCACGGGTGGCCTGCCCGAGCGGGGCAGCGGCAGGCGCATCAGCTGTGAGCGGGAGGCGGCGAGCGCAGTCGAGCGCTCAGCGGCCGGGCGAGGTCGCGTGATAGCACAACTGCGTACGCGGCGGTGCAGGTGCAGACGCGAGCAGGCACGAGCAGGCGGCCACGGCGTGGCGGGAGATAGAAACCGGTGGTTTCTTCCCAACGGCGATTCCGTCGTTTCCATGTGCCTCGGTGCAAGAGTCGACTTCGTTTCTCTCTGAAGAAACGATTTCTTCGTCGAGCACTCTCTTTCTTCGTTGATTTTCTCACCGCATTCAATTTTTGCCTACGTGTTCCCCTCTTAAATGAAAGATGGAAACGATGTATTTATCACCATTGGGACTGCACTTACCATCCACACTGGCGGTGGCGTACACCACATTCATGGCGTAAGACTGTCTCCAGCAGTAGCCTCAAACCCTCCCCCATCCTCAAAATGAGGAAGGAATGGCTACTGTTCTGGCTCCAGCAGTAGCCTCAGCCAGTGCTGCAAAATGAAGACCGCTCCCCCGCGACCGCATCCTCGGGGAATCTCTCCCTTCTTATCCCAACAGCTCCACTCCGCGTCCACTGTCCACCTCCTCTGCCACCTCGACTGCTCCGGTCGATTCGAATCGGCGGACGGCGGCTGGTCGAGGAGCCCTCCCCGGCACGGCGGCACCCCCTTCGCACACGGCGGCCGGCACAGCGGCGGCGGACCTCGCGGAGCCGAGGTGGCAGCGACTAAGCTCGAGGAGCAGAGGCTCAGGCCGGCGAGCAGCTGCGGGCGGAGGAGGCGGAGCAGCTGCGGGCAGAGGAGACGGAGTAGCTGCGAGCTCAGAGCTCCGGCGCACGTGGCCCTCCCACCAGCCAGATCCGCCTGTTCCAGGCCGGCGGCCAGATCCGCCCACTCCATGTCGTCGCCGGCCCGGTCCAGCTTGAATCCCCCCACCAACACCGGGAGGAGCGGCGGGGCAGCAAAGGATGCAGCGCTCCTCTCCTGTCCCCCTCCCCAAGTTCAACCACGGCGACGGAGAGCGGAGGAGCTCCACGGCCGGCGGGATCCAAGCTTCGGGCAGCGCGAGACGGAGCTCGACAGCCGGCGGGATCCAGGCTTCGGGCGGCGCGAGGCAGAGCTCAATGGCCGGCGGGGTCCAGGGCTTCGGGCGGCTCGAGGCGGAGCTCCACGACCGCCTTTCTCGACCCCGGGAGACCGCGGTGTCCTCCCCAGCTCGAATCCGGCTCGCCGCGGGAGGCAACTACCGCAGGAGGATGCGCCACGAAAATCGCATGCCGCTTGGAGCGCAGCTCGCCCTTCTTCTCTCTCCTTTCTCAAGGATGGCTATTTGCGCAAGGGGAACGACGTCGCTGCTGGAGACCGTCTAACTTCAAAATTTGCAAATGTCATAGCAACAAGCCCAAATAGATAGGCACCGTCCGTTTTTTTTATACTTCATAGGCCCAAATGGATTCTGGGACAGACGTGTCAAAAAATGTGAATCTCTTTTTTTTTAATTACACAGTAAACACTCACAAGATACGCATACTTATTTCTATGACCGTACGCGCGCAAATCTTAGATTCCCCTAGGAGGAGCATATTCGAAGATTGGAGCAGCGCAACCTCAAAATTGACGAAGTCACCACATAACATTAAAACCTGAGTAATTCGCTTCCACAAAAGTCAAACTCAAGACGCTTTACTAGGCTACAGTTTGGCAACGTGAATCAGAACCGGCTCTATAATTTTAAGGGCCTACGAGTGAACCTATCTATTTGGGCTTTAAAGGACCTAAATACTTTTTATTTGTAATATGATAAAAGACGATGATAGTACTGATGATATATACTTAATTCTTGAAGAACATTGTCAACAGTAAAACCTAAAAGATCGATGAAATAAATTAGTATGATTACCTAAATAATGACTGACTAGTAAGCCACATGACTCCATCGACAATTGACATCAGTGACCTCAACTGGTGCATTTAAATTATGATCATGTTCCTGCTGTCCTTACCCTTCAACTTCATTAACATCAACATTACTTGAAGCTGCAAAAAAATACTATGTAAATAAACGACCACCCCTTTGTGATTCAACCGATTGATCATCTTGTTTTTTCTCCCTTTTCTGAGCACGTGAGAGATGCTTCTTTGGCAACATCAAAAGTGAAAACCTGAATTAAAAAGTAAATAAGAGATTGACATTCAAAGTAATAGGTGATTAATGAAATAGGTAAATAGGAGTAGATCCTAGAAAGAATGGAGCCTGTACGGCTGTACCTGTACTCCTAGAGGCGTCTCACGTCTGACCGCGAGGACGAGGTGGCCGGCGGCCGGGAGCCCGGAGCCTCGGACTACGAGCGAGCGTCTGGCGAGGCGTCGAGGCCGCAAGGGCGAGGCGCAGATGTCTGCCGGTAGGGATGTCAATGGTACCCGCCACCTGTTTACTTGTGGGTAAAAATCCTATTAAGGTGTGGTTATAGGGGAGTTTCTCTCCCGACGGGTAACTTAGTGGGTGATTCCTCCCCCCGTCAGGTATGATGGGTGTGAGTACATTCTTGCATCCCCATACCCGCTACCCGTTGGAGGTTTATTTACATATAATATTATATATTATTTCTAGTATATAGCATGTAGTTTAAAACATGAGAGACTCTATGTGTGTGTGATATAGTTAAAATTAGTATTGTTACCTTACATTGTTATTGCACGACTAACATTATTGATAAAATGGTGATTTGATGTTGCTTGCACAATTAATTACATATTTTATTACATTAGTTACAATTATAGTGAATCGGGTATGGGTGACCCGCTAGGTACCCGCTACCCGATGGGTGGTGGGTGTGGAGGAATTTAAGACCCGTGGTAGGTGATAGGTATGGGTGGTGGGGTATTTTACCTATCGTGGGTCTAAGTATGTGAAAGTCATACCCGATAGGTATGTACCCGTTGTCATCCCTATCTGGCGGCCGACGGCCGGCGCCCAGCGGCCACAGGAACTCCGGAAGGGAACAGATGAAATTTTCCGTAATTGCCGAGCGTCTGTTCCGTCTCCTCAATCATCCGCGGCGGCAAGAGGGCCTCGCTCGCACTGGCAGAGACACAGCGTCTGCGCAATTCTGCTGGCAAGTGGCATACACGACGGACGGATACACATGCTCTTGGTCTTGGGCTCTCCTCTCCCATGGGCCCCCGGCCGTCGCCTCTGTTACGTGGCCCAAGAGCAGGCCCTGACGTGAATCCCTTTCCACCTCAGCAGGAATCATATATATCGTCCGGAAGATGATAATAAGTTTGAATCTTCTAATGTTTGAGATTCATACAACTAAATTAGATCTCCAAGCAAACCTAGCTGATGCTCCCTCTCTATCCACAGTGCGTCGCCGCCACGGCCGGTCACAACCACCTCGCCGGCTGCGGCGGCTTCCCGACCTTCTAGCCACCGCGGTCACCCCACAGCCGGCCTCGCCACCGCCGTGACTGCGGGGCAGGCCGGTCGACACGCTGCGAGCCTCGCACCTCTGCTCTTTGGCCCGTCGTGGTCGCAACGCCCTGCTCTGTGATCATCGTCACCGTGGCTCGTCGACCGTCGATCCGTCGCGCCGCCGCCAGCCGGCCAACCACATGGCTCGCCGGCCGCCGAAGCCTGGGAAGAAATACAAAATGTTGATTTTTCTTTTTTTTAAGAAATGTTGAAACATTTTCAGATCAACATTTTTCATAGAAATGTTGGTGAAAATCTTTTCTTCAAACCCATGTTGGTGTAACTCTTTCCGAAAAATGTTGGTTCAAGTTTTTATTTAAAAAATGTTGTAACATTTTTAATTAATAATCATTAGGTTGGATTATTGGAAACAAATAACCAACACCATTAGGTGAGATTTGGTCGGCCGGAAATTTCAACTCTTATTTATCTTCCACAAGACATATAGAAGCCCTTTCCACCCGCTCGTGGAGGGGAATTCCTATATATCATGTGGAAGATAGTTTCTTATAACTTAGCCCAACAACCAACCCACGTAGCTCAACAACAGCAAACTCTAGCCACCTTCTTCCACCTCCTGCCTGCCGCTGCCACGTCCGTAGCCGCGCCGCGGCCGACCGGCGCGACTCTCCGCACGCTCCACCGCGGCCGCCCTAGCCCACTGCCGTCTTGCGCCGCCGCGGCCTTGGTTGCGCGCGAGCTCATCGGCCGCCACCGCGCTGCCGGCCGGCCGACCGCCGACTTGGGTTGAAGCACTGAGAAATGTTGAAATTTTTTTCCAAAAAATGTTGGAACATTTTCAAAAAATATTAATCAACATTTCATGAAAAATGTTGGTAAAAACATTTTGAAAAAATGTTGAAACTAACATTTTCTCCAAACAAATGTTGGCGCAACTCTTTCCGAATTTTTTTATTCAATCTTTTACGTATTTTTTTAAATAAAATGTTACAATATTTTTTTAATTAGTAGTCACGAGGTGGGCTGGTGGGAAAATATTAGATAAGATTTGATGGGTTGAAAATTTCAACCTTTATCCAATCTTCCCCCGAGATATATAGGAGCCCCGTGGAGGCCACCTCCCAATGTGACCTGGAACTGTGTGGAACACGATTTCGATCTAGGAGACTAGGGCAGAAAAGCCATGCCCTACTCCTCGTCTCCGGCAACTCGTGGCCAGCACAAGAAGGCCCAACGTCTTCCCTCAAGGTGTTCCTCTCCTTGCAGCCGCCGCCGGAGAGAGACTGGGCGGAGCTGCCCCTGGACTTGATCTCGTACGTGTTCCATCAGCTGAGCCCCGTTGAGCTCCTGCTAGGCGGCGCGGCGGGGGTGTGCCGCTCCTGGCGCGGGGCGGCGCGCGACGAGCCCGTGCTGTGGCGCCGCGTTGACATGCGTGGCTACGGCCCCGCTGTCTCCGATCGCATGTCCCCGTCCACGCGTTGGTGCGAGCCGCCGTGCGCCACGGCGCGGGGCAGTGCGAGGCGTTCTGGGTCGACCGTGCCGACGACGACTTGGTCTGCGCTCTCTCCGAGAAGTGAGATCTCGATCTATCTCTGTCATTTATTTTTAGTAGATTTCCTTTTAAAAAGTATGCCAGAAATTCAAAGTTTGGCAACTTTCGCGTGATTTTCATTCCATCATCCAATTTATAGAGAATTGCTACACCGCACGTACGTATACAGAATGTTCAAATATATTGTATAGTTGTATGTTTATATTAGCTGGTCGATCGATCACTTCTTGTTTGAAATAGATTGCAAGGAATTTTATTTGGAGTTTGCTCTCAAAGGATTAGCAGGTAAAGCACAAAAAAAAAGGATTAGCAGGTACACGTATCTATAACCTTGTGGAGCAAAGGATTAATAATTAACAATTATAATGAATGATCCTAAATTAAAGGACAACACCAATTCAGTTAAATTGTTCCACATTGCAGGGTTGCATTGATGTAGGGGTTGTTTCAACCTATAAACTTACAGGATCAAAACTTCTACGATAATCGTGCTCTGGCTCTGACGTCCGGAGGGGGCAGAAAAATCGAACGACGAGCCCCACAGCACCACCTCTAATCATTCCTGTCCACTTGTTTTTCTTCTCCCCGGTCATTCGCTTTCTATTTTCCTCTCCATCCCTAAGATCTGCTTTCTCTCAGGGAGCTCCCATGGCGGACGGAGCAGCTGCAGCCAGGGGCGAGATCTGCCTGCAGAGAGCAGGGGCGAACCGCCGCAGTCCCCGCGCCGGCCGCTGCCGCTCCACGCGGCTGGGAGCGGCCGAGCCACGCGCCGACCCTACATCGGCCGACCGCCGGGGCCAGACACTCCATTGTCCCACACGGCCCAAGGCGAGTCGCACTGGCCACCACTCCCTCTTCGTCTGGTCGTCGGACGGACACCTGCGAGGATCTCCTCACAGCGGTGTCACCCATCCTCTCCTCCCACACGCTCCCCAACACGGGTGACCTCCCCATCGACAGCGACTACCCGGCGGCAGACGACCTCCCCAGCAGACCGGCGGCGGCGGTCGGTGAGCAAACCCCAGTAGGGGTCGTTGCTCCCTCTCACGGCTAGGTGTGGCCGAGCACGGGCGGGCCACTGCTCCCCCGTGGTGATCAGAGCTGCTCCTCGTGGGGTGTGGGCTCGAGCCCTGGGAGCACACCGGCCGCCGAATGGAGCTCGTCCGCTCCACCACGGCGAGGTCGAGCCGCACGCGGGGGCGCTCCACTACGTCGGGCATGGGGGAGGAGCTCCTCCGCCATGCTGCTGCTCCCCCGTGGTGAGGGAGAGGCAGGCGAGCTGCATCGGACCAACGACGCTTCCCGTGCGGCAGGGGCAGGGGCAGGCTAGAATCCCACTTCTTCGTGAGATGAATTATCATGTTTCAACAGTGATTTTGTGATGTTGCAATTACATATTTGTGATGTTGCATCTATGCTTTGGTTTTTAAAAAAATAATCGAGATGTTGCAAACATTATTTTGCCATGTTGCAGTCATGATTTCGTGGTGTTGTATCTATGATTTGGGATTTTTAATCGATTTTTCAGGATGTTGCAACATGGTCTTCTTTATATTTCAACAATGACTTCGAGATGTTTCACCAGTGATATGTGATGTTGCAACATCAACTTGATACCTTTACCCATAAATAACACTGTGATGTTTTCATTACTAACGTTGCATGCAACACAAAGGCAATGTTGTGGTGGGATGTTTCACCACAATATTTCATCTGATGTTGCAAAGATACGTTTTGGGTGTTTTGGGTGTTGCAGAGAATTTGAGGGAATGTTGCAAGTGTTTCATGTCGATGTTGCGAAAACAGATTTCGATGTTGTAATGTCGCAAAAGTAAATATCAATGTTGCGGGTGTTGTTATCAAATGTTGTGTATGTTGTTTTTTAATGTTACGAAATTTTTTCTCTATGTTGCATGCAACATGACTTATGTTGCGACGGGATTTTTTTTTTTGCTACAGTACTATTTTTTAGTGCTACAGCGTTCGCTCTGACGTCTACAGTGCCTTGATCTGACGTCTGTGCATACGTCTGATTTTTTTCTCTGCTCCGGACGTCCGGGCGCTAGTAGCCCCGAAACTTCTATCCAAACAATTACCAAATGAAATTAACATGGAAGTCTCTTCTGCATTTATTTTTATTTATTGACATTTTGTTTATTGGTTACTGATATTATTGTTATCATCACAGGGTAAGCTCGCTGAAGAGCCTTCGCCTTATCTCATGCTACAATATATCAAATAAACGATTCGCAGAAGCAATAACAAAGTTTTCTATGCTTGAGGAGCTTGAGCTTTCAAAATGTTATTATATATGTGGCGCTGAGTCAATTGAGGCTATTGCCAAATCATGCCCACAGCTAAACCACTTCAGGCTGATCAAGAGAAAAAGTTCCTTAATCTCGTCCACTGTGCAGAACAATGACAATGACAAGGAAGCCCTTGCTATCTCAGGCATGCATAAGCTTCGTTCACTCGAGCTTTATCGCAATCGCCTCACCAACATAGGGCTGACGACGATCCTCGATAATTGTGTCCACCTAGAGTTGCTTATCATTCGAGAGTGCCCCAATGTGACAATGGACGCCGCCCTTCGAGCCAAGTGCGCAAGAATAATGATAGTGACGCTAAGAGGGGACGACTATGCAAACTATAAGCCTAGCACGAGCAATGCTTACAGAGGATGGAAATGGGATTTGTTGGAGTGTCCTACCTGTAGACCTTTTTGGGGCATTAGTGACTATAGACCTTTTTGGGCCATTAGTGACGACATGGATGACGACTATGAATATTCCTGGTACTGGGGTGGTTGTTTCTTCCCCGAGGAACTTGACGATTATGAAGATTATTCTCGCTACCTTAATGGAGTGTATGTGACTGATTTTGATGATGATGAAGAAAGCAGGGTTGTCGCCAAAAGTGCGCGTAGGCACCTGAAGATTAATACTGAAGCATGATCAGCAACATTCTGTGTTACAAGTGTTCAGTTACCACTGAAGGCAATATCTGCCTGCAGTCTTGTTACTTCGGTGTTACAAGGGAAAATTCTGCTGGAGTCAAAAACCAATAATTCTGCTGAACTCTGAAATCTTGTTTACAAATGATCTTGACACTTGACAACATTTTTCTGCTTCAATTTGTCAGATCAAGGTGAGGAGCCAAGTAGGTTCCTCAAATAAGAATAAGGGAGATCATGCTATTACTGTGAAGTTCAATTGTGATTTTACTTTTATTTGTTTTAAATTTGTGATTTTACTCATGGTTTCTAAAACGAAGCCTCTGTCTACTCTTGGTATTAACACTGTTTGTTGGAGGGCCCTCTCAATAAATAAAATAAATGAAAAATTACTGAAAGTGGTTGAAAAAAACCAAACTACCCCTAATCTTATCTATCTTTCACTCCCTACTCCTCTCCGCTGGTGGTAAAGGGGACTACGGACTAGCACCGCACAACATCAAGGCCCAATGTGCGATCCACAATTTGTTTCATGAATCATTATGCTGCCAACATTTTAATAAAATTTATCAAATTTCGCTCCGCTTTGAAAAGAATGAAAATTTGGATGAGTTTGGTCGACAAAAAATAATTTTAAATCGATCAAAATTCTGTCTATTTTTTAGAAAAGGATAAATAAAAAGAATAAGTAGGATGGCAAATTCACTTGGACAAATTTGTCTTATCTAGCAATTCTAAAACCGTTTAAGTGATGTTCACAGAATAGGGTCAAACTCTCCCTTTTCGTTTTGAGAAAGGAGTAAAATTACAAAACTTGAAAACAAGGGTAAAATCACCATTGCAATCAATCGCAACAGCCCCTAAGGCCTCCTCCAACAAGGTAGCTTAGAGCTAGTTTGCTGAAAAGTCACTGAGTAGGGATGAATTTGAATGTCTAGATATCCGAATTTATATTCGATAAAAATCTGTATTTGTATTCATTTTTAATAAAAATGTTAAATGGATGTATTCGTATCTGTTTTTTCATTTCATATTCGTATTCGATAAAAGATGTGGACTATCGATACTATTCGACACTATCCGTATTGTGTAGAATAAGAATGACGATAAAGTTATTTAGAACTTACTTTGATGAATAGTTAAAAATTACAAAATGATGTTAATTTAATATCGTTAACTTAAAATAATGTACATCATCTAAACTATTAAAAAGTATCTAATAAATAAATATGTTAGTCTAATATTACTAGTAATATGCAATAATAAAATGTAATTAATTTTAATATGACTATTCATGTTAATTTTAAATATATTATTTTATTTTTTAATAAATAAATTATATTTATTCACTAGTAATAAAATCTTCATTATAAAGTAAATCTATCCGTTTTATATTTATATCTTATAAAATTCATATTCAAATTAAAATATGATGAATAGTGACATTCGAATTCTCGTATCCGATCTCAATCCATCGAAACTGAGAAAACTGAGAGCTAGAGCGGCGGAAAGGATAAAAGGCTCATCGTTCTGGGGCACGCGTTGGACTCCTGGGCGGCGTCGCACGCGAGGCTGTGTGTGGCACGGCCGCGTAGCGCGAACCTTCTCCGTGTCTCCGGCGGTCCCGCCAACTCATCCTCATCTCAGCTCCCCACCGAGCTAGCAGAACACTCCCCACACTTCCATCGCTTTCCCTTTCCAGTTTCCACACCCTTCCCTGATTCCCTCCCATCCGTATATTAACCCTCTCCTCATGATCTCCTCCCACACCCCAATCCAACCGGAAGAACAACGAGAGAGATCATCACACGGGCCGGCTCTGATCAGTGATCCCCAGCCATTGTTGATCCACGCGAGCCAGAGTTTTCAGCAATGGAGTTAGCGTTCGGCGGCTTCGGTGACCCGGCGTTCTCGGCGGCGCTGCAGCATCTACTGGACCTCCCCGACGAGCTGGAGAAGCAGATGAACGCGCCGACGCGGGCCTACGTGCGCGACCGCCGCGCCATGGCCAACACGCCCATGGACGTCAAGGAGCTCCCCTCCGGCGCGATCGTGCTCGCCGTCGATATGCCCGGCGTCAACCCCGCCGACGTCAAGGTCCAGGTGGAGGAAGGCAAGGTGCTCACCATCGGCGGCGAGCGCAAGCGCCCCGCCGAGGACGGCGGGCAGCAGGACGCGGCGGCCGATGCCGCCGGCGAGAAGCAGCAGGGCGTCAAGTACCTGAGGATGGAGAGGCGGATGGGCAAGTTCATGAGGCGGTTCCCGCTGCCGGAGGGCGCCGACGTCGACAGCATCAAGGCCGAGTACAAGGACGGCGTGCTCACCGTCACCGTTGACAAGAAACCGCCGCCTGAGCCCAAGAAGCCCCGTGTCGTCCAGGTCGAGGTCGGCGAGCACAAGGGGAAGTGAAGGAGGTGACTTGTGCGTGATGGGTGTTCGTCTGTCGTCAGATCAGCTGGATGGTTAGCGAATAATGAGTGGGTTGTGATGCCGTGATGTGTCTTCTGCTTTGTATAATAGCGTATGAAATGGTAAGCACTTCTACCAGAGTAGCACTCTCTGGGACAGAATGTGATGGCATGAGTATGCAACATGGCCTCACTTTATCGGTTTTTCATTCCACAGTCCAAAAAAAAAAGAATCCAATTGTCATGAAAAAGTTGAAAACTAGCTAGTACACTGCCAAATTGACTGCCAAACAAGATCTGAAAACATCTTTTCTTGACCAGTAGAAACCGCCGTTTGAGCAGAGGATCATCCTGGACAGCCTCAAGGAGCTGAATGCCCCGACTCCACGTCGTCTTCTACGCCCTTGTTGCAACATCTTCATTAGGTTCTCTTGCATCACTGCCCACTGCTTTTCTGACGAACAATGAAATGAAGAAGCCCTCGAGGCCGTCCTCTGGGTCCCTCCGAAGCAAATGTTCAGCTGCAAAGCAAAGGGAAGCAACAATGAGGCTTAAGTTAAGATATTTCAGTGGGAGAGGGAGTTGTTTGCAGCAACCAGCAAGGGAAGCAACAATGATGCTAAGTTCAGATATTTCACTGGGAATTGTGTTTAAACTGTTTGGATGTAGAGAACACGAAGACAGGAAGGCCGCGGCGCTGCCATTCAGGGAAAGGAGTAGCGAGCTCGAATCCGAGCGATGTGGCTAAGGGAAGAACGGCACTTATGACATCCTCGTTCTCTGCCTGGTGAATCGAGCAGGTGCTGTAGACGACCCTCTCCACGGAGGGAACTGCAGAAGAAGGCAGAGGAAAGCTTCATGTTAGGATAGAGCCGGAACAGGAGTAGAGGGAGGGAGGAAGCAGAGGCAGCAGAAGAACAGAGTAGAGGAGAAGAGGAAGAAGAGCATGGCGGTGCAAGGAGGAATGTTTAGATTAGGGTTTGTTCATTACATTCGATGCCATTCACCTACTTCCACTCCAACCTTATACTACGGCTGTTACATCCATTCCGGGCCCGACACTCTACTACTGGGCCGGATCACTCTCTTACTCTTGGGCCTACGGGCTTGCTCCAGCGGATTACCTTCTTGGGCTTCCTCCTGTGTGACCTTGCTAACATCCCCCTTCTTGAAAACCGGCTTGTCCCCAAGCCGGTGCACAGGGAAAACGTTGCTTGATAGCTTCCAGATTCTCCCATGTGGCCAAGGTTGTAGACATGCTGGACCATTTGATCAGGACTTGCTCAACAGGCCGGTCAGCTTCAGTCCAACGCCTCTGCAGTATAGCTTCAGGGACCTGAAATTCTGCAGTAACATCTGGTAGAGAGGAAGACACTGGCAAAGGCCCAACAGATTACTTAAGTTGTGAGACATGGAACACAGGATGTACTGAAGAAGAAGGTGGTAACTCCAGTTTGTAGGCTACGGAACCAACACGAGTCAGAACACGAAAAGGGCCGAAATACTTGAAAGCCAATCTATGATTTGATCTGGGAGCCAAAGAAGACTGGACATAGGGCTGCAACTTAAGATAAACCCAATCACCAACGTTAAATGAGCGATCTGACCTGTTCTTATCAGCCTGGAGTTTCATTCTTGCCTGAGCTCGCAAAAGATGCTGCTTAACCAGAGAATGCATCAGCCCTCTTTCTTCCAGCCACTTGGATAATTCAGTACAGAAGCAGCCATAGATGGATCCAATCCAAAATGACGAGGTGGGAATCCGTACAGCACTTCAAAAGGAGAGCGTTGAATAACGGAATGGAAGCTGGTGTTATACCAGAACTCAGCCAAGGAAAGCCAATGTACCCATTTAGTCGGACAGGCATGAACAAAGCAGCGAAGATATGTTTCCATGCATTGGTTTACCCGTTCGGTTTGACCGTCCGTCTGTGGGTGGTAGGACGAACTCATGCGCAGATAAACACCAGCCAAGGAGCAGAGCTCCTGCCAAAACTTGCTGAGGAAGATTCTGTCACGGTCCGACACAATAGACTTGGGCATCCCATGATAGCGGTACACAGAGTCCATGAACAGCTTAGCAACCGAGGCAGCTGTGAAGGGGTGGCGAAGTGGTATAAAATGAGCAAATTTCGAGAACTTATCCACAACCACGAGAATAACATTAGCAGATCCTGACTTGGGAAGCCCCTCCACGAAATCCATCGATATGATTTCCCAAGATGCAGATGGTACAGGCAGCGGCTGAAGAAGTCCCGGGTATTTAGCCCTGTCTAGTTTGGCTTGCTGGCACACACTACAGGAGTGTATGTAAGAATAGATATCTGCCTTCATGCCAGTCCAGAAGAACAGTTGCTTAATCTTCTTGTAAGTAGCTGGAACTCCAGAATGTCCACCAATAGGATTGTCATGCAGAGCCTTGATTACATCCAGTTGAAGAGGCTTGTTAGATCTCAACCAAACTCTCTGTTTGTAGTGGATGACACCATTAACTAATGAGAAGTTGGGTACTGAGGACGGAGACACAGACAACTTGGCCAGCAAATCTAAGGCTATAGGGTTTTGAGCATGTGCAGAAGTAACTCTATCCAACCAAAGCGGCGAACTTATGGACAGAGCCAAAGCACAATCTTCAGACAACCTGCGAGACAGGGCATCTACAACACGATTCTCAGACCCCTTCTTGTACACAATTGCATAATCAAGGCCCAACAGCTTGGCAAATACCTTTTGCTGCCATGGTGTATGGAGGTGTTGCTCATTAAGATGAATGAGACTGCGCTGATCCGTATGGATGTAAAACTTGCCCTGCAGAAGGTAATGCCTCCACTGATCCACAGCCACAAGGATGGCTAGATATTCCTTCTCGTATGTCGACAGCCCTTGATTGCGGGGGCACAACGATTTACTGATAAAGGCCAAAGGATGGCCGTCCTGCATCAATACTGCCCCAACGCCCTTGCCACAAGCATCAGTTTTGATGTGGAATGGCTTGTTGAAGTCAGGCAGTGCCAGCACGGGTGCAGAACTGAGGGCCTCCTTAAGTAATGAAAAAGATGCACTATGGGCTGCTGTCCACACAAACAGAGAACTCTTCTTCAGCAAGTCCGTTAATGGCTTAGCTAGAAGGCCAAAATTACGGACAAACTTCTGATAGTATCCTGCTAGCCCCAAGAAGCTCCGGAGTTCTTTGACTGAAGACGGAACGGGCCAATTAACCACAGCTTGCACTTTGGAAGGGTCCGTAGCAATCCCATCCTTACTGATGATATGTCCTAGGTAACTGACGAACCGCTGAGCAAACTTACATTTGGAGAGCTTGATGTACCACTGATCTTTGGCAAGCCACTCAAAAACCAGCTGGATATGCACCAGATGTTCTTCATACGTCTTGCTGTATATCAAAATGTCGTCAAAGAAGACAATAACGAACTTTCGAAGGCCAGGAGCTAGAGTGTCATCCATAGCGCCTTGGAATGATCCTGGTGCCCTTGTGAGACCAAATGCCATGACACGGAATTCATAGTGCCCTGAGTGAGTTTGAAATGCCGTCTTGAATTCTTCCCCTGGCTTAAGTTGGATCTGATGGAACCCAGACCGCAGATCGAGATTGGTGAACCAGCTTGCACCAGCCAACTCATCCATGAGTTGGTCAAATATAGGCACAAGGTACTTGGACTTCAAGGTAATAGCATTCAAATGCTGAAAATCCACACAGAATCTGTAGGATCCGTCTTTCTTTTTGACTAACAGAACTGGTGAAGAGAATAAGCTTGTGCTGTGCTGAATTATCCCCTTGGCCAACATCTCGGCAATTTGTTTCTCTATTTCGTCTTTCAAGGCTGGAGGGTAGCGGTATGGCCTTATATTCACTGGTCTGGCACCGGGAATCAGCGGAATCTCATGATCACATGGTCGAGATGGAGGAAGACTGGTAGGTTCTTAAAAAAGTGCACCAAACTGAGAGACCAGAGACTGAATCTCCTCAGGTAGCAATGAAATTGTGCTCTCAACTGTACCAGTTTCTGTTGTAAAGCAGATCTGTAGCAAAACCTGATCAGCCTGAATAGGAACCTCGCCTTGGAGCAAAATAGTCTGACCGTGATTAGGGATCTCCATCCACTTTTCCTTCCAGTGTACATTCATCGGACTATGTTCCTCGAGCCAGTCCATGCCAATAATCAAGTCATAGGCTGTCAATGGAAGGACACGGAGGTCTGATTGAAATTGATACCCAGAAACAACCCAGACTGCCTGCTTAATGATAGCTTCACAGGTAAGAAAACCACCACTAGCCACTTGCACCGAGGAAGGAGAGGACAGCGGAGTGACATTGCTCAATTGCGCTGCCATTGCTGAACTGATAAAAGAACTGGTACTGCCGGAGTCCACCAACACAGACACCACCCTGTCCTGAATAAGACCACTGAATTTAACTGTTCTTGGAGCTGGAGACCCCGACACTGCTGCTTTAGAGATGGCCAGCAGCAGTAAGTCAGTAGGGCCTTCAGGATGCTGGTAGGTAGGAGAGGTGTTGCCGTCATCATCTAGCTGAAAAAGCTCCCACAATTCTTGGACAGCATGTAGTTGAACAGTAGGAGAGCACTTGTGCTCTTTGCTCCACTTCTCATTGCACTTATAGCAGAGACCCATGGCACGGCGGTAAGTTCGGAGAGCCGCCGCTTTGGATTCAGGAGAAGGTGCTGCTCTGGCTGATTCCGTTCCTCTACGATCATCAGCCATTGTAAACTGAGCTTGCTTATCACGGACAGGAGGAGCTGGCAGCGGCAGGAGAGTCTTGCCAGAGGTCTTGGAGAGATAACCAGAATCTTGTCTCTTGTAATCGCGTCTGCGACACGAATCCCCAACTTCTTCCTGTAAAGCAGCAAGAACACAAGCAGTATCGAGGTCGTGTGGACGTTGAACTAACACAATAGACTTGATATCTTCCCTAAGACCATCAATAAATCTTAAGGTATAGTACAGAGGATCCGTAGTAGAAGTGTAAGCAGATAGTTGATCAACTAGCTGAGCAAATTCTTCTACATAATCAGCTACAGAACCAGTTTGCTTAATATGGAAAAGTTGTCTAACCAAGATTTCATGTTGATCACAACCAAATCTATCATGAACTAACTGGCAAAAGATTTCCCATGAAACATGTTTAGCTTTATGTTCTACTGATTGAAGCCACCTAGCAGCTGGGCCATCAAAGTACATAAACGAAATACGAACCCAATTTGACTTATCAACACCACACATGTCAAAATAATTTTCACAACGAGATTGACAGAGCTTAGGGTTCTCGCCAACAAACTTAGGAAACGGTAGCTTAGGCCATTGACCAGAGGAATTAGACATGCAAGGACCAGTAGAACTAGTAAAGCGGTGAGATCTAGGAGGACGACCAAGAGGAGCATACGGATCTGGGGACGTACCCTTGATCGGGAAACTGGTGTAGGCCATGACAGACCCGTACTCATTCTCCCGGTAGTGATTGTCGGAGCGGTGCCCGTCAGGGCCGACGGTCGGGTTACCGGCAGATGGAGTCGCCGCGGCCGCCTCCGGTTTGGGCAGGATGCCCAGTGCAGGTCCCCCACGGTCGAGAACCACTCGATCCATGCGACAGGAGAGAACGGAGACCTGCGATTTGAGCGCGTCGACGGAAGCCGCCATGATGACGAGGTCGCCGGTCGCTTCCACCTTGTCGGCCAGATCTCTGACGGCATCGATCTTGACGACGAGATCCGCCAGGGAGGTGTCGACCTCGGACCTCCATGCAGATACCTCATCCGCCTTGGTCTCGACGCCGGAGAAGTGCTCACTGAGCTTGTCGACGCAAGACTCGAGGGAGGTGAACCGGTCCCCAAGCCTCTCAATCTTGTCGAGGATGAGCTTAGTGTTTGGATCCATGGCGCCGCGGATCTTCTGTAGGCGAGTATAGTGGGGGTTGGGGTGATCCAGGCCTAAGTGATAATCCAACAAATCAGTGCTCCGGATCGGAATTCAGGATTGAATCAGCCACGACGAATCGCGCTCACCGATTCAATCCGACAGAACTCGATCGACAGGAACAACGATTCGAAGCGAAGAACTTAGCCCGGGATCGGTAGTCTGATACCAATTGTTAGGATAGAGCCGGAACAGGAGTAGAGGGAGGGAGGAAGAAGAGGCAGCAGAAGAACAGAGAAGAGGAAGAAGAGCATGGCGGCGCAAGGAGGAATGTTTAGATTAGGGTTTGTTCATTACATTCGATGCCATTCACCTACTTCCACTCCAGCCTTATACTACGGCTGTTACATCCATTCCGGGCCCGACACTCTACTACTGGGCCGGATCACTCTCTTACTCTTGGGCCTACGAGCTTGCTCCAGCGGATTGCCTTCCTGGGCTTCCTCCTGTGTGACCTTGCTAACACTTCAGCTTGTGGGATGGTTGTGCACATGAATTGAGTAGGAGGGGCTTACATGATAGAGCATGTGAGAGCGCTTTCTTCTGGAAAGCGGTGAGAAGTGAGAAGATAATGCATGACCTCATTCATCGGACTAGTATTTCTACTTTTAAATTTTAAAAAATGTTGTCGTGTTTGTAGTCTTAAATTTCACTTTAAAATTGTGTAAAAAATTCTCGGAGCAACGCATACGCATGCGAGTTATACAATATCACCCTACAATATGCTACCGCGCCTACTGGCCAAAATCACAACAGATGCTACGTGGAAATGCGTCTCCCGATGAGATGGTCTTGACCTTCCGAGATGACTGAGACTGGACCAGATGGCTAGCTCGGCTTACTAATCACTTGTTGATGCCCCAATCACGAGCTAACAGCGCACGGCTGTCGTAATAGGCGGATCGAGGACGAAAAAAGTCTGAATCTTTGACCAGCAACTCTGCTCGATCAGCGTTGCGTCTACCGGCCGTGGAGACCACTGCACCACGTCGCCGAAAGGCCTTCGAGGTTGACGTCAAGCAAGCCACCGGGTCCTCACGATCGATACGGTGCTGCTGGAAATGACTAGGTCACCATTGACTGACTCACCAGTCATCGCCAAAATTAACAGTTTTGTTGATTATTTTTTTCGTTCTTATGTCCCAGGTGTCTATAAGAAAAAAGAAAATACGGTGCTGCATCTATAAAGTAACCGCGCAAGACTGTATCTGTATCCAGGTATCGCAAGTCACCAGTTCAGCACTGAACAGAAACGTTGCCCTGAACGCACGGAGAGAGAAACAAGGCAAACAGCACGTCTCCACTCTCCAACCATGAGCACAGGTATGAAAAGTGCTCGCTTCCTTGCGGTTTTCTGCTTCTGGATGATGGTGGTTCTGATGGCCATGGGCTCTGCTATCGTTGCCGAGTGTGAGAACCGCCAACTTCTTCCTATGTGTGTTGATGACTTGAATTCTTTTTAGTTTTCAGTCTTTGATTCGTTTGCTACTGCTGCAGATTGTGAATCGCCAGACCCTCCGAGACCTCCAGGATCAGGTGGTAGTTGTACTGCCCCTGATAGATGAGGGCACGAGGCGTTGATGAATGGCTTTCACTCCCGGTCCCGGCCGGTGCTACACCTATGAATAGTTATGCGTGCGTGTTGAAGGTTATGCATGCTTGTTCGTTGTATCTGAAAATAATAAGTGTGAAACAATAATATGCGAATGAGAACGCTAATGTTTATTGAAAAGACCACAATACAGTATATGAACAATCTTCCGTGCTTGTTCCCTCGAATAAGGAAATCTTTATGAAAAGTTTCTCATGTGACCTCCTGAACTTCTAGAGGCCCTTAGAACTTCCGTGCATGACTTTTTCATCTGTTCCTCTGAACTTGCAGCTTATTTTTATCTACCTTGAATTCACATGGTTCTCGAGTTACCCCCTAAAAATTACAGTTTGCTTCTAGTCCTTCTGAATTAAAATGCGTTACAGAGGCTCAGTGGGACAATGACACAAGTTCTTTGAACTTTTTTTTGATAATAGATAAATATCCAGCTTCAACCTTCTCGAAACAAAAAGAATCAGTTTCAAATTATTACAACTACATAGAAAATGAAGAGTCTCTCAATGACTCAATCACCAATCCGAAACCTAGAGGATCATCCATGGAAATTAGAAAACGTAAAACGTACATACCTAAAGAAGTACATGTCGTCCTTAAAAGGTCTTAGTCGCTGTCAAGTCGTTGCAACTTGGCCCACAGCCAATAAGTTCCCCTTAACAATACCTGCAAAAAAGTTTTAAATTGACATTTATCAAAGTTCACTTCATTCCTAGTAATCTAGATTGTCCAACATAATGTTGTTGCACCTATCAATAAAAAGGATTTGGTTTTTGTCCTCCTTGTTTTGCCCATCTCCCGAAGAGATGGTTGAAACTTCTTGGAGGTACAATTTCAATACTAAATGAGTTCCTCTCCGGAAGAATTTAGCATACACGCAATCGAAAAAGATATTATTAATAGATTCCCCACAGCTACAAAAGCTACATGTTGTGTTACCACACCAACTTCTTCTAGCTAGGTCATCCTTTGTTAAAATAATCTGTTTTTTGAAGTATCGTAAGATCAACGGTGCTTTTATTTGCCAAATTTCCTGTGAAACTCTTATGTCACTATTGATAAGGTGCTCAGAGGCGTAGCCAGGATTTTAACATTAGGGGGTCAATTAGCCATAGGGGGGGCAAATAACCAATTTTTAAGTCAAAATAGACTAACTTTACTGATTTTGCACTTTTTTTTATTTTCACAATGGTAGTTCATTGTTTCTTGGAGCATTAGGGGGGTCAGGCCCCTACCCGCGCCCCGTGGCTCCGCCCCTGAAGGTGCTTGTACATCACGTTCTAAAAAAATGTCTGTGTCACCAGCATATTGCAAAATAGACAAACCATCATTCACCCAATGTGGATTTATTCCTTTTATCTGACATTGTGTCTTTGCTTCGACAATCATCCCTCACAAGCTTCTCTGCTTGGCATGTGCTCGGCCCGTCATCAAATAGTGGAGTATATATGGAAAGCCAGAAATGATCATCGCTTCCAAAGGAAGAGTTGGACTTCTTTGCAGGTACATAATGCGGTAGCAGCTCATCTACAAACACACCTCTCTGCTTGGGAGGAGCACAACCGCTCTGCTGTACACCACAATAGCTCTACTACTCCAACCTCTAACCCACATGTTCAATATCAGTATTTGGTCCAATTTCCATCTCATTTGCAGGGTTTCAGATGCTACTCTGATGCTTCCACACCTGATCAACCGGGAGTGGGTGACAGACCAACAGGACTAGGTGTTTTCATTGTCAACTCAAATGTATCTCCTCCTATCAGCTTCTTCATCAAGACGTCCATGCAAAGAGCCTCCTCAGTTCTTATGCTGAATCTGCAGCCTTAGCACTAGCTGCAGCTCGGGAATGTTCATTTTCTTGTGGACAACCAGATGCTTGTCAACTACCTCAATGGTTCTGACCTCGCTAATCCACCGGATTGGAGGATCACACCATTCACTCAAGCTGTCAAATCTATCTTTGCAGGTCTCTTCTCAGCGGTTCATAGGGTTAGAAGAGATCATAATCAAATAGCCGACTCACTAGCAAAGCAAAGTTTCTCTTTGCTACAAGGCAATCAACTACATTTTCAGGATTATGTGTTAATCCTACTCATGATCATGGGTGCCCCTTGGTACAGGCACTCCAATCTGTAACCATCACTGATGTAATGGTTTTAATAGCTTCATGCTGTTAAGTTATAAATGAAATGCTTGTTGTCAAAAAAAATAGTGGAGTATTATTGTGTTCGTCGTCCGCCTTTTCTGCTTGGTATGTGCTCGGCCCGTTGTATCGTTTGGTTCAGTTCATGTATGAAATGGTAAGCACTTCTCTGGGACAGAATGTGATGGCATGAGTATGCAACATGGCCTCAGTTAACGGTTTTCCTATTTCCATAGTCAAAAAAATGAAACCAATTGTCATGGTTGAAAACTAGCTAGTACTTCAGAATTGACTAGCAAACAAGCAAGATCTGGAAACATCTGCTCTTCACCAGAAGAAACCCCCCTTTGGGTAGAGGATCATCCTGGACAGCCTCAACGAGCTGAACGCCCCGACCCCACCTCGTCTTCTACGCCCTTGTTTTCTTCGGGCCTCCACTGCAACTTCTTCATTAGGTTCTCCTGCATCACTGCCCATGGCTTTTCTAACAAACAATGAAATGAAGAATCCCTCGAGGCCATCCTCTGGGTCCGTCCGAAGCAAATGTTCAGCTGCAAAGCAAAGGGAAGCAACCACGAGGCAAAGTTCAGATATTTCAGTGGGGGTTGTATTTGCAGCAAGGGAAGCAACAATGATGCTAAGTTAATTGGGAATTGCGTTAAACTTCTTGGATGTAGAGAACATACATCCTTCGAAGACGGGAAGGCCGCGGCGGTGCCATTCAGGGAACGGAGTAGCGAGCTCGAATCCGAGGGATGTGGCTACGGGAAGAACGGCATTTACGACATCCTCGTTCTCTGCCTGATGGATCGAACAGGTGCTGTAGACAACCCTCTCTACCGAGGGAACTGCAAAAGAAGGCGAAGGAAAGCTTCAGCTTGTGGAATGGTTGTGCACTGACATGTGCTATTCAGCACATGAATTGAGTAGGATGGGCTTACACGATAGAGCATGTGAGAGCGCTTTCTTTTGGAAAGCAGAGAGCTTCATGACCCTTGAGCTTGTACTTGCATCATCCTGATCACCTGCGGAGCAAGGTTTATTTCAGTGCTAATTATTCCAATAAAATGTTGATAAAATGGAGGACCCCCAAATATGTCCCCTCCTTAAAACTAGGTAGTTCCTGAATGCTGATAATACAAACATTGCTGACAACACAGTGCTCAGTTTCACAGTTTCAGGTCAAATTTGACAAAGGAAGAAAATATCTTGTGCTAGCTACAGAAGGCTAATCTAGCCCAACAGTACACAATTAAAGTCCAGCACAACTAGACCTGGTAATGGATTGGCATCCAAAATCCAATCGAGAGAATCCAACTGAAGTCCAGTTAAAGTCCAGTTAAAATCAGCGGCTCATCCTGTCCAGTCCTACTAGAAGTAGTTGCAATCCAATCCTGTCCAATATACATCCAAGTATCTAACGAGTCGTTGTTCTGATGTACATACACCTTGCTATACACGCCCGCCCGTACATTATTACAATATACACGCTTATACACAACAGGCGCTGCTGTGGACGACCTGCAGAAGCTCGGAGTGCTTGCCGATGGCGCACGACGCACCGGCAGCCGCGTCGCCGTCACTGGCGGAGTCGTTCTGGATATCCGGCAGCCACGCGAACACGGATTGCAGGATCTCGTGCATGCAGTGTCACGCCATGCACTGGAGGAGCTCACTGCCGCGGTTGCCGCCGGCATGCTGCACGATTTGGCGGCGTGTTGACGACGGTACAGATGGAGCTATCGGAGAGTAGCGGTGTGGTGTGGTGCGGCGCTGGCGCGGAGGAGCGCGGCGAGCACCTGGAGCACGCGGACGGCCTCCTCACCGGCTACACGACGCTGACACCGGCCCACCGCAGAAACAATCGAGCATGGTGATAGCGATCTCCATGTCCCCGCCGGCGAGCTCGGGACGGAGAACCTGGCCGTGAGGATACTGCCACGCGTCAGGGCGCGCGGGGTGGCGGGGCTCGTCGACGGCAGGCTAGGGGAGGGGTACAATGAGGATGAGGCCGGCGACGTGGTGAGGATCGCCATGGACTGCGTGGCGGCGCAGCCGGGGCTCCCGCCGGCGATGGCCCAGGTGCGGGCGGTCATCAGAGAAGGCGGCGAGGTCCTCGTTTCGCGTGCAAAACGCTGCCTGCCTCGCGCCGCCGCTGTTCCCAGGCTAATCATACCTTTGTAGATCAAAGTCCAATCAGAATTGGATTATCCAATTCTTTATGTCCAAGGTAATCCAACGCGGTTGGATGTCTAGGCAAATGGACGTCCATGTCCAACTACGTCCAAATCCAGTTGAATCCAAGTGCCAAAATCCAATTGGACTTGGATTTAGCCCAATCGATTACCAGGTATAAGCACAACTGATAACACAATGATGCTAACAAAACTCAATGGTTGGTTTGTACAAAAGATAATGAGCTAAGTCTATGTTATGCATTATGAAACTGTGATAACAACTGACCTAACAATCTTAGATTTCAAGTTTTGAAATTTATAAGTATATGTATGTTGAAGGAATGCTGCCACAAAGGCCTTTAGTTACCTCTAGAATGTGAAGGAAGCAAGTAATCAAGTCTCTCTGTAGCTATTCCAGAACCAGAGCAAGATGGGTCCAAAAGAATAGCACGGACCTGCAACAAACACCATTGCATCAACACAGATAACAAAATTACGGATGATTGTTCTGCAAACAAAGGAAATTCTGCAGAGCACATGTCCATTGTTTGTAAGTAATCAATAGAAGTGGAGGGGTCTATGAACCTCAGCATATGATGGATCGTTGCTATCTATATCCAGAAAATCACCATTTACTGTTTGAATATCTATAGAAATAAGTTCAGAAAGTTCATGTATCAAATGCATTAAATATTGTAAGATGGAGTGGATATATCTGACAAATAAATAAAATCATATAAGCCATACTTAGGAAACAGGAGTAGGAACACACATCATCAAATGATGGTCAAATAACTAGTCAACACATGACAATTTAGCTCCATGGAAGACAGATTTATATTCTTTTATGTTTGCATGATGAAATTAACAAGAAAAGACTAAGACAAACGTAAACGGTCAGCTTTAGTAGAAGTACTAATCAAGTTTACAAAGGACAAGTTACAGCAATTATTTAGTTGCAGCAATTATTCACAATTTCAAAAATAACTTTGTACATGTTAAAGGTCTTAATGATTGACAGGCATTTTATCAATGATACAATGACGGTTTAATTGTAAAAAAGCTATACAAAAGGAAATTATAAGTGCAAGGTTGATATATCCAAACGGTAATAAAGAAAGGATACTATTTGCTCCAGATCTTCTGACAGTATTTTGTAATGTCTTGGCCCTCTCTTTGTTCAGCTCACAAGCTATAATACTCCCCTGTCCATCCATGAGAGCTGCAAGGTGGACTGTTTTGTTCCCTGGAGCCGCACACGCATCAATAACCTAAGTTTTATGGTGAACTGGAAATTAATAATTCAGCATTTACATTGATGAAAGATGATACAACCAGAGTGATATATTTTTCACCTAGTACATCATTATGTAAACTTCTAAGCCAAGAAGTCAGATGGTAATATAACTAAAATATTTTTTTCTGAGTTGAAAATGATTGGAAAAGAGTAAAAATATCAGTAAAATTTAATCCAACAGATGTACTAACCTTCCAACCTGGCTTAGGGCACAGTGCGACCGCTACCATACAACTAGCTTTGCCCTGTGAAGGTCCAAACAAGGGGGAAGTTACCATTAATCAGATGTCCTTACAAAAAGTAGACACTTGAGAATCACAAAGTCACCTGCAAAAACACTTTCCCGTTCGTGACCAATGGATGGCTATGCAAATCAGTTCCAGGCGGAAGCACCAACATGTCTGGAACCATATCATCTTTATCGACCTGTTAAATACAGGGTGACTTGGTCAAGTTGCACTAACAATAGTAGAACTCAAAAGTAAGGTTGCAGTTGCAAAAAACAGATTCATAAAGAAACATGAAACAAGAGAGATGTTACTTAGATCAATAATCTTGCTAAACATTAAAAGATAGATTTCGTACCATGTGTATTTTGCTCAATTCTTCAATCACAGACTCAGTAGTGGTCTTGAGTGTGTTAACACGAAGAAACCTGGGCTTTGGTTTGACTGAAAAAAATAGAATAAGGAACATTAGGCAATGAGCAATTTTAGTAGCATGTAGCGTATGTTTACCAAGGATTATATACCATTGATAAGTAGATAGAAATCAAGCAACGCACAACCATATTACTGGATTATATAGCGTATGTTTACTAATCTTGAAATCTCCCAAAAAATCTTGAAATTTCTCGATATATGCACCCTTGCATCAAACGTGGTTACAGTCCTAATCTTGCAACCAAATTGGTTAGGATATTTCTCAAAATTATAACCCATAATTTGCCAACAGCTAACCAGGATTTGTCAATTAACTAGAGAATTGTGCATGCAGCTATGCAAATTAACTTAGAAGACACTAAATACAAGAAAGATTGTGTGAACTCTGCTCAGATAATCCTTGTCGTGACATTTTATATTTACAACAGTAACACAATCTAGTTGTGCAGTGTACATAAATATTTCTTGCAATCTAGTATTTTCTCCGAACCACTAAATTTTTTAATGATCAAACCACATTTGTCCTAGATGGTCAATAACACAATAATAATGGCTCAGATAATAATTTAGAAATAAACATATCACAGCAGTAATTACTGATAAGCTACAAAAGGAGCAGATAAGAGGGAATGATACCTGTTGTTTTCTTGCCTAGCAAGTCTTCAACACTGCTGACTTTCCTTTTCACACAAATTCTATCAAGAGCACTACTAAGAGTGTCTTTGTGTGCCATGATTAACTGCTCAGCTGATCCAGAAACTGCAATTCCCTAGAAATGTCATTTCATGTCAGAATTCCTTCAATAAGAAGAAGAGGACAAAGAGCATAACTGATGAAGTTGAATGAGATGTTGATCTTGAACATGTGCACGAGCAAATGATTACTCCCTCTGTCCCAAATTATAGGTCATTATGACTTTTTAGATTCAAAGATTTTGCTATGCACTTAGATATATTAAGTCTAGATGCATGGTGAAAGGCATGAGCCTAGAAAACTCAAAACGACCTATAATTTGGGATGGAGGGAGTGCTTGGTAAGCCAAATACCTAATGCAATCCACAACACAAAGTATAAACATTTTATAGCAACTATATCTGAACTTTTGTAATGGTTAGATAGAGTAAACATCCACAAACTGCTCGAATAATTGGATCAGTTCAAAGGTCTCAAAAGGGTGACAAACCTGACCAAAGAGAATGTCATAGGCAGTCACAGCCACCAGTTCCTCCTGTTTCTGCAAGTAGAAAACATGGTGAACTTGTGCCTTGCTTCCTGAAGGTATTACACATTTGCCGCATGTGACTTTAAAGACAGCATATTAAGCTAATAACAGCACTTTTAAAGCATATGCAGCAAGGAATTTAATTCCATCAGAACAGTTGATTCAGTTGGCTGACCTTCCATTTGCTGCTTAGCACTCCACTGGATTCTAAAATCTCCTTAAGAATTGGAAGATCTGGTAAAATGAAAGAAAGAATCACGAGGGAAAAGGTTAACACAAGAAACCAAAAAATAAGCCTCAATGTGCAACAGGTCACTAAATTGTTGTTTGCTCAACCAAACCAGCACAAAACCCCAGCCACATTCAGCTGGGATCAGATGACACTCCCAACTACACTACGTAAGGCGGAGCCAGGCATGTTTATATGGGTCAGCTGACCCCAACGAAATCCATAAATTCTCTGATAAATCATCATTTCATCCTAGACAAACCATATAATGTAATGAAGCTGACCCCGATGATATTCCTGGCTGGCTTTGTCCCTTACTCTGGTCTGACTTGTTTCACAGACAATGACTTGAGCATGGGGAATTAAGTGCCAAGCAGTGAAGGCAGCATAGCTTCTCGCATTGCACGACATACAAATCTGACCTGTATAAGATAACGTATGACTCCACATAAGTGCATCAACAACTACATTGCATGTTGTTTTGCTTGCTACGATTCAATGTGTCTACAATTCCACACCGCAGACAACCCACCCAACCATCCCCAACACAAGAACCGGCACAGCCGAGGCATCAAATCAGACACCTGCAAGGGACTGCGGCACCAGGTGTCTGTACAGGCATTCCGTCGAACATCTTGCGCGCGAGCTCGTACTGAGGCAGCCGAAGGGAAGCTGCTGGGGGCAGCGCCTACTTACACTTGAGGGTCTGGCAGACGAGCGCGAAGGTGGCCCGCTTGTTGCGTACAGTAGGTGAGTAGACGAGGGACTTGATGGAGCCCGCAGAGTGCCTGGTGGCGTCCCCGCGGAGAACGCGACGGAGCACAGCCGCTGCCTCGCGCCGAGCGAAGAACGCGGCGCGCTCCGCCCCGTCCCGGCTCGCCATCCGGCGCGGGGGCCGACCGTTCCCTCCGGTTGCCGCGGAACCACGGCTGCGATTCTTAGGCTGCTGCGGCGGCGGCGCCATGGCTGATGACACCCGCCCGCCTCGAGCCAGACTCCGGAGTTGCGAATTTGGGAGGGCTTTTTGGGCGGCGCTGGCTGGTTGCTAGTGAAGAGCCCAAGCCCTCCACGCAGTTTTTCCAACTTTTTTATTATTATCAGAAAAATACCTGTGCGTTGCTACAGACATATTAAATATGATTAAATAAAAATTATTTAAAAAATACAAGTTATTTTATTAAAAAATGTAAATACATTATCTAGACCGTCATAAAACAGATGGAGTAACTTATTAAGATAATAATCATTGCCTTTAACTAATTTAAGGGTTTTTTAACCAAAAGTGCCTATTTCATTGAGAATTCATTCATGGTATGAGTTTAAAATCAAAATCGAAAAAAGTTATTTGTGCACTAAGCCATTCAAGACAACAAAATGTCGTATGTAATCTGACAGCCAATAGAATGGTTATGAAAAATACAGGTTAAAGAGGATGGAAATAAGGGAATGCCATTTAGCAAAATCACTTATCCATTTACATATCCATTGCTTAGAGCAACTCCAACAGCTTATGTATAATTTTAGCTAAATTTTAAGATTTAGAAGCACTCTAAAAAATAGAAAACTTTATAAAATGATGGACTAACCAACAGACTCTCCAAACAGTGGTTAATCCATATTCAAAAACCCTGTCACCGCAGCCCCACCTATCATCTAAATGTGGGTCCCTCTTGTCATTCTCCATCAATTTGTTTCCCTCATAGCTTACTCCAGCCTTGAGACCTTATCCAGATCACTGCTACCCGGCCACCGCTCGAAGTCCCAGGGATAGGTTGGAGCTCGGTCCAGCGATTCCAACCTTATCCAGACCGCTGCCCGTCCGTCGAGCAGGGAGCCAGGGACAGGGAGGAGCTCGCCCTGCTTGCGGCGAGCTTCGCTCGTCCGGCGGCGCGGCCCCGCGGAGGGCCTCGGGCTCGCGGCCAGCGGCACGGCCCCGCAGTCGACCTCGGCCAGGCTGTACCGGCAACGCGTACCCGCAAAGGACCTCGTGCTCGCGGCCGACGGCGCGTCCCTGCGGAGGACCTTGGGCTCGCCGCCGGTGGCGCAGCCCACGGCGGAGGTCAGGCTGGCTGTACGGGCGGCGCGCCTCGCAAAGGATCTCCAGCCCGTTCTTCTCCTTCCTACAGGTGCAAGCGGAGGGCGGGAGGAAGCGAGAGCGGGAAGGCCGGCAGAGGGCGCGGGAGGGAGATAGTGAGCAAAATCCCTCGGTATGTTTGACGAGCGGAGGGGAGCCGATGACGAGCGGGATTGCGAGGCCAGGGAAATGGCGATTCTGTTGGATTGAGTTTTAGCCGCTGTTTTCCTTTTTTTTAGCGATGAAAAGCGTTTTAACGAGTCTTTTGGAGTTGCTCTTATGAAAAACTCAAGAATTCTCACAGAACAAGAGACATGTAGAATTCTTGCAGTTGCATTTGATCTTATATATACTCATCTCATCAGCCTCATAACCTATGAAGAGTGAATTCTTTCCACCAATCCATACTAAATATTAATGTACCGACCATCAGAGAACTAAAGCCTAAACCTTGAACTATGAAGCACTTTACTCATAAATTCACTTCACATTGAAATATCAAACACTACTCTGTCTGGTAAGCACTCTTTTCCTGCAAGCAAACCCAGAACAAAGTCATGATTATATTTCTTTGCATCACATCTCAGAAATTTGTCCACAAACTCTGAATGTGAGGTAACATCTTTTAATTAAATCAGTGCCATCACTTTAATAGACAACCAAAACTGGGAACCAAACTGAAGACCATGTAATAATTAACCAACTATGTGTGACAATGCAGTATGGTTTCTTAGACAACTAATCTAATCAACTATGAGTGGGCTGTCTTTTATTGTTATGGTTCATGAAAGGGTAATCCAAGTTCCCAGGTACCTTGTTTGAATGAAGCATAGCTATCAAAATTCAACATGGAAACACATTGCAAGCGAATAACACCAACTCACCCATGAATTAATTTGGCACCACTCAAGATAGGAACTCACCCCACAGCCACTCCACCATCAAGGTGATCACCAAGACCGATACTTGCTGTGACCAGGAGCACCGACCAGGCAAACAGCACAACCCCTCGGCCATCAGGACCAAAACTTGCTACCACAGTAGGACAAGACTTGCTGCGACATGACGGCCGGCCAGCAAGGTGATAACCACAACCACGACCAGTCGATCTCAGTGGAGCGCCACAGAGGAGCAGGAAGCAGTGTCGAGGACAAGCACATCGTGTTTCATCTGATGGGATCAGATCAGAAACAACAGATAGAACATCAGTTTGGTGATAGCCTGAAGCTAGTCATTCTAATTTACATTTCAACTTAATTCAAATATGCAGCAAATGTCCATACCAGCCTACCTTTTTCAAAAATGAAAAATATAAAGAAAGGGTAGCCAGCATGTATTGTACACCTCTGTGACATTTCCTTCACTGGTGTCTTAGGTGCAAAATGCATCCTATGTGCACCAGTCAAATCATTTGCATGTCTAGTATATGTCGAGCAAGTTAAAAGTTCAGAACTCAAACAGAAACAAAGCAAAATGCAGATACCAATAATGCATCTAACTCCTCACTACCTCCTTATTTTGCATGAAAGTCTGCTAGTGCATCTCAGTATTTCAGCAGCAAGTTGATTGATGTTATTTCGGATCCTGCAGAGCAAATAAAGAAATTATAAGATACCATACATATTGCAAGGAAGCCACGACCCATGACAGCCACTAAAGTCATGACGACATTCAATCAAAATCATTCAGTGTGGATTTAGCAAAAGAATAAGCAACCCAAAAACTTGATGAATCTTGCAGTCAAATAACTGTCACAATTAAGTAACCATCGCATATGACGCTGAGCCTGCTCTTGCTGTTATATCCAAAACTTTACACGCTGAACATATAAATTTTTGCTTGATTAAAAACAACATGACGGGCCAATTATATTACTGTAACTCTTTCCAATTATGAAGGTAGAAGTACCGGCAGGTGAGGTGTCAAGATGGTCACTGGAACCCTCTCAAGTCTAGGAAATGTATGGTTTGAAAAAAAACAATAGGCCTAGGCACTATTCTTATGAGCTGTTGCATTTGTATATAAAAAAGGTTGGAGATAATTTCAAGCAACATGTTGTCCTGAAATTTCACATGTGCCACACAGGGAATTTGGTCTTGGCTGCTACATCAGGAAATGAAAGTACAATGTGGTTCAGCTTTAGTTTCTACTTGGTGACACATTTTTTTATCTAAACAAATGAATGATACTTAGCTATGTTCAGACTAACAGATGGATCATTAGAGAAGCTCGACTAGAAGTGTGAGAATAAGACAAGTGACATCATCGAGAAGACTAACGAATAGAATGGATCCAACATAAAGCTAAATATGGATAGAACATAAGAAAATATTGGATGTGTTTATAGAAATTTCAATTAAAGCTAAACTTAACAGCAGAGTACCTATATTTGAATGGTAGAGAGAAAACTCTTTATATTATGCAGTCAACGTCTTCGGCCATGAGATCATGAATCTGAATTCTGCAGAACTAACAAATCAAGGAACCCTTCACACTATCAATGGCAAGTAACTGAAATCATGATGCATCTATCTCTTCTTTATTTGGACTCTCTTGGTCAAGTGTTATAGCTTTCCACACTTTTCTTAATTATACGAAATTTGAACTCCACAAAGATCAACTGAAATGGATACATCAGTTTAACCTCACTGGTAGATTATCCCATATATACGGCCTTCATATCCTCATATTACCAAGTCTCTAGACTCTCAAGACAAATCTTATTAGCATGCTCCGAATAAACTGACAAATGGAGTTAACGTGAAGCACTTAATCCAGTTCTCCATGTAAGAAAAACCAGGTAAAATTTCCTAATCTCTAAACTAAAGGGGGGTTGTGTACTGTTGAGAGCAATCAAGTTCATACTCCTCCAGGATTTTTGTTATGGACATAGGTCGGGCCTCATATAACGATGATTAAAAGTTTGAGAGCGAAATGATAGGAATGTTTTTTAAATCGCCTATACATTCAAGAAATGTTCTGAACTAAATCAGCAATAAAAAAAGAAGTGCAGCTGGAAATGAAGCAGTGTCTTACCATTTACCATGCACTCCAATCTCAGGTAAGAAAAAGTATATGGAAACATTAAACATGATCAAGTGGATTAAACACAGAAAAGATAATGAAATTGATAGGTTAACTAAATGAAAAAATGAACCTGCAACCTGAAAGAAAACGAAATACAGAAGCGGAAAGCACTTTTACCATTTTAGAGATAGGATGTATGTGGTGCGTTGATATATGCATACATAATTTATTCTTCCCCAAGATAAAAGTATACATAGGTAATTTTGTAGAAATCGAATATGAGATATAATTGATGTAGGCTAAAGCAGGCTTACCATTAACTGTAAATCGTCGACCGGCCAATTTCACCGTAGATTGACCCACAACAAAATCCGGACATAGCCAGTTATGGGCCTTCACCAAATTAGCGAGGTCTGTCACGACAGTCGACATATGTTGTGGGGTGGGTCGAAACCCTTAATCCCGGCAGACCTGCCATGGTTCCTCAAATCCACAAGAACCATCCTCCATTCTGCACAAAAATATAAACACACACAACGCCATACAATTCAGTTCTACAACTTCCTTTAGTTCAAAAGAAATCGATAAACCATATTTCGATGGCCATCATGTGCACTAATAACAATGCAAAATAGAGGAAATCGAATTATTGTGCTTGCATAAAAAATTGGTGTGCTGATTGCATAAAAAATAGTTCCTCGAATAAATTGCAATACAAATTCAGTTCTATAAGGTCCAGTGATGGAGATCATATGCACTGATAGCAGGAAAATTAGGGAAAATCAAATTAGTGTGCTCATTACATAAATAAAATTGAGATCGGCGCATACCGTATGAAGTGGCTGACTATGGAGTTCGGAGGTGACGGGGTGTGAGTGTGTGACCAGGAGTGCCAGTTACGGCCAGAGCCGAGGAAGATCCACATTGTAACCTCCGTGAGCTGCTTCGTGAGAGAAGAGGATGTGGGCGACAGTTGTGTGCCTGGTGGCGAGGGGCAGCTCCTTGTTCGGCCCAGACGGCAGCACCTCATACCCTCCTCGTCGCTCCGGCTCATGGTCACATCCTACCCTGCTCCTGTTCGACCCAACATAACAATCTTCAGTACAAAATAACTAAATCGATTTGAATCTGCATGGAGAACTCAATAGCAGAACAAACTAATTGACCAGGCAGTATAATTAGTTCAAAATACACGATATAATTAGTTCAAAACACAAGATCCTGTAGCAGCATTAGAAACACTGTAAGTCACAAACCCATGAAATAGATCCAACTCCAATCCAACAAATAGATCGGAAGAAGAGAGAGGGGGGCGCCGCCGTGAGGAGGTGCGGCGGGCACAACGCCGCCGCCGCAGCTGACACCAAGACCAACAGAAAGGAGATGCACGAAGAGGTCCCCTTCACTGGGCCGAGCAAGCCTTTGCGGCAGGCACCGAAGAAGACAGCGGTGGCATCCACGGGCAGCGGTGACTCCGGTGGTGACGGCGGCGTCCACGGGCAGCGGCGCTAGTTCGGAGGCGTGGGAGAGGCGGTGGAAGAGGCGCTCGGGTCGCGGGGGCAAACGGGATCAGTTCTCCTCCGCGGCTGCCACCTCGCTGCTCCCCATGGCGCCTCCCCCTCGCGGCCTAGCTCCGGTCGTCCCAAAGACGCGAGGATGGGGGCTGCCGCCGCTGCCGCCGTCGTTGCGTGCGAGGGAGTGCAGGTTGGGATAGGGTTTGGGAGGGGGGCTCGTATCGTAGGGTCGCGGGGCGGGGCTGTAGGGTGGGACCGGAGGGAGGGCGCGGATGTGGAGCGGACGCGGGATTGTAGGTACAGGCGGACGCGCGGAGAGGGGCAGAGGCAGATTCACGGGAGAGCGGAAAAAAGTAGGAACATATTTTTGTCTCCACTTCATACTTTTTAGGAGTAGAGATTAGTCGAATATTTTTTTAATTTGGATCATATCATTAAAGATTGCAAAATTAAATATATGTCACTGCTATCTCACTTACATGTGAAGTTCGTATGAGTCAATAACATGATGAGGTAAGTTATTAACATGTGAGCTTAATGATATATATCTAACTTTATATCTTTCAATAGTATGATCTATTTTTTTAATAAAATTTATTAGTGTCGAATCCATTTACGTTCCACACGTTGATGGTTAAGAAAAAGACTTGCCAATAGACATTAAATTATAATAAGCAAATAAAAGTTAATATAAACACAATCATATAAAGACTCGACAATTCGAATATGTTATAGCTAAATTTCATGTTTGGTCTAATTAGTGGATACCAACGTAGAGAAACTTTGTCAATCGCCTTCGTAAACTCAAGTCACTTCAAGCGTCAGCTGGCACTGTTCGCAAGTCGTCTAGATGATCATCAGCTGCCACTTGGACAACATATAGTCTACCATTTATCTGATTCTCCGATCCATAAAAAAGACGACGTCCTCCCTTTTTTCCCTCGTGAAAGAAATCCGCCGAGGCAACTCCGCCGCCACCGCCACCGCTACGCCCCCGCTCCCTCGCCTCCGGCCCGGTGGTGACGAGGAGCGGGGGTCTGTCTCCTCAACATATCTACTGTCTTCGTAGGGTATTAATCGAGTCCACCTAAGTCTAGAGTTTGCTCGCCGTCGATGCTCGACGGTGGAGTTAGGTTTTGCTGGAGGAGCGCGGCTCCTCTGCGGCTTGCTTTTCCTGGCGACGTCGGCGATGCGGAAGCGACGGCGGTGCAGTGGAATAATTACTCACAGCTTCTTCTGTTCTCTGATGGCGACCTACTCCAACATCAACGGAGAGGTTGGGGAGACGAGTCGAGGACCGGTGCGTCGTCGTCTTCTTCAGGTGATGATGTTGTTGACCCTGTTAATCTCGAGAAGATGATCTTTGGTGAAAATCTGAGCTTTGTTCGGGTTGCCGGCGGTGGAATCGAAGGATGCGTCGTGGGTACCGGAGTTGGCCGATGCGCCTGGGAGGCATTGTACTCGGCTGATTCGCACAGAAGTAAGCCCTCCTCTGCGGCTTCCATCTTGTGGAGATTGGCTCTGGTGCCTGGCGATGATTGGGAAGCGGCTTCGGCGACGGTGACGAACGGATCTCTGAAGACTTCGAGAAAGACGAACATGCGTTTTGGACTTCTTTATAATTTTTCTTTTTTTTGAGTCCTATTTGTAAATGAGCCGGTGTAATACGCTACGATCAATGCATTTTTCTTTTAAAAAATGATTCTCCTATCCATCAATTGTTTCATCAATATTTACGGATGGCGAAGCTAAGTGAGGTTACAACCATTGAAAAAAATCAAAGTTGGCAAAAAGCCTCCTCTTAGCACAACAGGCCATAACACAGGGTCAGTTTATATAAACAACAGCGAACCAGCCTTGCCCCTCCTCTCAACACTGGGAAAAACTTTTAACACCCCAGCGATCGATCAGCCAACCAGCTAGCCCAACAGAAGTTTTGTTTTAGTTCAACAGACAAAGCCCAACGCTCTAGCTTTAGACAACCCAACAAATTGATAGCACAAAACGATAGAGACGGATAGGGAGGAAGACTGCATTTTCACCGTGAGGCACAGACGTCGCCGCCGTTGCGGCATTAAGCCACTCCCAATCCAGACTCTATTCATGGAGTTTATATCTTGAAAACTCTACCACAAGAAACTATAGTTCTCAATGCAGATTTTGTATCATAGAGTCTATCTAATGTTCCTCTCGGATCTTCTGCTCCCATTTTATTAAATAAGCGGACATATCAAGTATGTGGGCAGCCACACGGGATCCACACGTATCTCGTTTTGCGTGTAGACTTGGAATCTAACTTAGACTTGGTTTCTAAGTTTTCACCTCTCTCTCTCATCATTAAATTGTTTGCCACATCAGCAAATTACCTACGTGGCAGTGTAGTTAATGACTATGAACTCTATCATAGAGTCTGGATTGGGAGTGCCCTTATGCCACTGCCACCGAGACGCTCACGACATATTCAAGTACTGATGATCTCTATGCAAAGAAGAACGGCAAAGTATGACTAAAATGAAGAAGACAGTCTTCACTAATCCTTTTGTATACTGTAGCTAGATTTTGTGAATCATAAATTGTGCTATAGTTTCTATCTGCATCTGCAAACCATGAAAATTTGGTGTCAATACACTTAGTTAGTCGTTATTCTCTAATATATAATTGTTGATCTTGATCCCTGCCCGGCTGGCCTCTCCTTTGATTTTATTTCTGATTTCGCCATTGTATATAAGTGCTAGGTATTCTGCCTTAAATTACGTATAAATATAGTTATTAAACTATGAAGTTGTGTACAATAACTTAAATTATATAATATATTTGTTTATATAGCTATTCAATCTGGATACAAGTTAGTAACCCCACTTAACTTATATTTTATTATAATTTACTTGTCTTTTGTCTTTTCTTTAAGAATTACTGTTTATTTAGTTTACTAATGTCTAATACAATTGGCCACTTTTTTTAGCTCATTATCGTCTTTCAAAATAACTATCTTAGCATCTTAGCACCTCATATTTTGTTTCTAAAAATTTGAAGTTTTACAACTTCTAAAAATATTAGAAGGAATAAAGAGTGCTATCTCCAAAAGTTCCTAATAACCCACTCCTAAAATATAAAAATAATTTTACATTAGGTTATACTATTTCTAAATTATCATAATTATTTTTTATATTTCTCTCTTGTATATTTACATCATGAACTCTTTTCTTACTTTTATTCTTTCTGCACCCTTCCACCTCGGATTTGGTGCGAGTTAGAAGCGCGTAAAGTTAAGCGAAACAAGTTGATTTTTCTGAAGTTCTAAAAGATTAAGAGGATGGGTTAGGAGTTGTTAAAGAGGTGTTTTTTCTATCTTGCTAAAAAATAAGTATTAGAGAGGAATGTAAGGAACTTGTTGGAGATACTCTCACGATTAGTATACTTGAACAAGTTGGTTATGAAGCTCATATGTCAGTTTTTTCTAAATAAATTATATGTTATCAGTTATCATATCTAAAATATTTTATTGATAAAACCCCATAGTTTAGTTAAAAAATAAAACCCTACAGTTTAGTTAAAAAATAATTAAAACCCCATAGGCATGGATATGGATTAGCTCACGCTGGCCGTTAAAAAGCTGGCAAGAGCATGACATACTCCTAGCCACCTACACAAAGTCTTCCTTGACCAACCCTCCTAATCACATTTTCACCCCTTTGAAAGCACCAAACCACACACCAACCCACCCCAACCTTCTCTCTCTCTCTCTGTCTCTCTCTGCGCACCTGGGAAACGGAGAGAAGAGTCGAGGAAAAATCTCGCATTCGCATAAAACAAAGCAGCGGCCGAAAAAAAATGGAGGCATGAGCTCCGCCTCCTCCCCGTCCCTTGCCGATCCCCCGCAAACCCTAGCCCCGACCTGACCGCCGGCGGGCTCGCCGGCCGGAGAGGTAGTCGTCCCCCACCTCCCACCCCAACATCTGCAGCGGTCGGAGGGAGTGGGCGGCGGGCGGTGTGCGAGATGCCGTCGCACGGGGATCTGGACCGGCAGATCGCGCAGCTGCGCGACTGCAAGTTCCTGGCCGAGGCGGAGGTCAAGGCGCTCTGCGAGCAGGCCAAGGCCATCCTCATGGAGGAGTGGAACGTGCAGCCGGTCCGCTGCCCCGTCACCGTCTGCGGCGACATCCACGGCCAGTTCTACGACCTCATCGAGCTCTTCCGCATCGGCGGCGACGCGCCCGACACCAACTACCTCTTCATGGGCGACTACGTCGGTGCGTGGCTACGCGTCCCTACCCTAACTTCCGCATACGCGATTGCCCCTGCTCCTCTTGCTCACGCGCTCGGACCTGCTGGCGCCTGATTCAGCGGATCTGTCATCTGCGGGGATTGGTGCGGCCGAAGTAGGGGATTTTTAGATCCTGCGAAAAAAACTGAGCAGTTTATTGGGCTCTTGTGTGGCCGGCAGCCGACCGGATTGTCGGGAGAATTTGGCTCTCACGAAATTAGGGAACATCTTTACTGCTTACGTAGACTATTGGACTTCTTTGTGTTTTGACTTGTGGAGGCCAATGCCCTTGCTGCTCATATGTCGCCCTTTTTGCGGTCTAGCGTGCTAGGATCTTGTCGGCGACCTGGCTTTTCCATTCCTTTGGCTATAGAGAAGACAATAGTTCTAATTTACCGGCATTTGGAATCCTGCGCCAGCAGTTTTGTAAGTTATGTGAGTGTGCTCAACCGTTGGGCTGTCGTTTCCGGGCCGATCTTTACGAAGCAAGACAAGAAAAAGCTGTCACCTGATTCTCTTGTGATTTAGATATGCTGATGCCATACGCAATGTCGTTTATTTGAATGCTTGAAAGGAAATTTCTATTTTTCTATGAGTCGAAGAAATGAAATAATTTGGTAACTGTTTTCATTGCCATGTATAGTTTATTATCTAGCATGTCTTCTATGTTTGTTAAATCGATTATGTGGTTGTTTACTGCAGATCGTGGCTACTATTCCGTGGAAACGGTTTCTCTGTTAGTGGCTCTGAAAGTCCGGTACAGAGATAGAATTACTATACTTAGAGGAAATCATGAGAGCAGACAAATCACTCAAGTGTGAGTTTACATCTTCTAGTAGTAGCTGGATTTTGTATTGCAACTCTTAATTGCTACTTCCTGCTTTCATTATTGTGTATCAATGCAGTAGCTAGAAGTGTTAGAGTTGGAGTTTTTTTCCCAGAATATTTTATACTAATTTGTCGCCTCACTCAACTAACATGTCTAAAATAGTAAATCTTTAATTTGGAACTAGATTATTCCACATAAAGCACATGTTCTTGTAGATAAGACTTGCAACACTTGTTCGATAAGTTATCTTCTGTATGCTGCTGGACAATGGTAGAGAAAAATGTGTTTAGTGTGGTGAACTTTTTTTGTTGTGTCATTATGCTTGGCACTGTCAACTATTTGTTTGCAGGAGGACATCCAGCTAGATATGTAGCCACCTTATTACCATGACTTTTACTTCTGTTATTATTGGTCATTAAAATGAACTTCCCTTACACATGCCATGCACATGCTGGACCTGTACACTGTTTCATTTACAATTTATTATGTGAATTTTGTAGTTATGTAATGGAACCACAGTTCTTAAGCTTGACTATTTTGTTACAGGTATGGCTTCTATGATGAATGCCTAAGAAAATATGGAAATGCAAATGTGTGGAAGTACTTTACAGACTTGTTTGATTATTTGCCTCTCACAGCTCTTATAGAAAATCAGGTATGCACCTCAATGTCTCATGATCGGTAATATTATAGGCTTGCTGATATATGCCTGAAATATGAAAAACATGCATATTGCAGGTGTTCTGTCTTCATGGTGGCCTCTCTCCATCATTGGATACATTGGATAACATCCGTTCTCTTGATCGCATACAAGAGGTAGGCAACAGTGTGCTTTCACCATGGACAACTTCTTTCCATGTTCAGAATCATTGTCTTTGGCTTACGGATGTCTTGTATAGTTGTATGCTGTAGATAATTATGATATTTTGTGAATAGTTTATTTATGTATTGTAGGCAATGCACACAACACACATACTAGATCAGCCACATGGTCTGACTGTTTGGTTCTTTATGTACCGAACTGTAGCGCCTTAATTTTTCTTTTGGTACAAACATGGTGTCATAACCATAATATTCAGTTAACTAGATAGATGTCAGCACATAGAAGTGTTGTATGGTATTTAACTATCTTAGATCATGTTGCTACAATTCTAGAACAACTTTTGATTTTGGAGGGCCATCTATCATCTCTTAATATTTTGATAAAGTTGGTGTATCTAAGGAGAGATAAAAGTATAAAAAGCAGCAAGTTTAGGCATTTGCTTGAATCTTAAAAGCTCATATTGAAAACCCAATATTCTCCAACACTTGAAACCTTGAATCCTGTCACTTACTCACTTTGCACTTGTATTTAGCTATTACAAGGGATGTACCTTGATCTATACTCTACCATTACTGTTGATCCAGTGATTGAGATTTGAGTTATCATTATCCTACATTAGTGGTGAGCTAGATATGCTCCCTCTGATCGAAAACAAAAAATATACCATTGCTCGACTCGTGGTGAATTAGATGTTTTGAATAGATGAGTGTATAGCCTTAGTACTACTTTGATATGATTGTTTTTCTCAGGTATTCTTAGTCCAGTATAAGTTCAGAGGTAGAAGTACTATCTAAACCTAACCATTTGGATGCTACTATTCATCCTGTGAACTCATTGCTATTAGTAAAGTGACCAATTATTGCTCATTTTTTTAGAATGACATTACACTTTGTTCAATTAGGTTTACTTGTTAATCGCCATCTGGCAGCATATATATACTTATTTGTGGAACATTTACATCTGATAGTGAGCTATTTTAAGACACCCTGAAATTCCAGTACTTCTACTACAGGGTGTTTCTTGTTAGAGACCCTTTTTTTAGGTCACCGTAATTTGTTATGTGGATCATTATGCATATAATCCCTTCGTTCCAAAATATTGGTTGTTTTAGCTTTTTCTAGATACATAGACTTTGCTATGCATCTAAATATAGAGTTGTGTCTAGATACATATCAAAATCTATATATCTAAAAAGCCAAAACGACCTACATTTCGAAACAGGGAGCAACTAGCAAAAGTTGAGCCGATAGCGCCCCTTGCCTTGGCTAGGAAATGATACCTGATGGTGATGGGCCTTCAATTGATAACTCTATAATTTTGCAGTGTAGATTACCTGTGTTAGATTAACTTATACATCTTGTATTTTTTATGGTGAATGGTCTTTAATTGATGACTTTCAAAATTTTTACATGGAGTAGATTAACCTTGCTATACATCTTATATATATATTTTTATCCTCAGCTAATATAAAAGATTCTAAAAAATGAATACAGGTTCCTCATGAAGGACCCATGTGTGATCTTTTGTGGTCTGACCCAGACGACCGGTGTGGTTGGGGAATTTCACCAAGAGGAGCAGGTTACACATTTGGGCAAGACATTGCACAGCAGTTCAACCATACAAATGGACTCTCTCTCATTTCAAGGGCCCATCAACTTGTAATGGAAGGATTCAATTGGGCACAGGTGGGTCTTCAGAATGCAATATTGTATTTTCAATTTGTTTATCTGCTCACTGTTAATGAAATTGTATTGACTTACCCCGAAAGCATATTATATTTTGAATATAGTCTGCAATTCTTCTCTCTTACGACTTGCAGTTACATATAGTCATGCGCTCATGCTAGATTACTTTCTTATACAACTTACCCCATGCAAAGATATACACTATTATATTCTATTGTAAAACCGGTGTGTGAGTAAAAGCTTTGTTGTAAGCTTTGTTATAATTCATGGTTGCACAGTACTGATTATGTATCTTTTCGATTCCCCCATCCCCCATATATTATCCCACTGGAAGCTTGAATAGCTACTGTTATAATTCATGCAGGACAAGAATGTCGTCACAGTCTTCAGTGCACCCAACTATTGTTACCGCTGTGGTAACATGGCTGCAATTCTTGAAATCGGTGAGAACATGGACCAGAACTTCCTCCAATTCGACCCTGCACCTCGGCAAATTGAGCCGGACACAACTCGCAAGACCCCGGACTACTTTTTGTAATTGTGGTAACCTTTTTAACTTACTGGTGTTGATGCTCCTCTCTGCCGCAGTGTCAGGGTCTGTAGATCTTCTGTCCTTAGATATGGGTTCTGTGAGCCCGAGCTGTATGTTTCCCAATTCTTTTGTTTGGAGATTTTTTGCTGTTTCTCAATCTTTATACATGATGTTAAAAGTTAAATGCCAGTGGATTTTTTTTCTTTTTCTGTTGTACTTCAACTTTGTATTATTTGTAGACAGTGAAGGGAAGTTGCAGTAGGATCGCCCCTCTTTGTTTTTCGTTTTGGTCTAAAACATGTGGTCAGAATCATCATATCATCGGTCTGGCTGAATAAATTCTGTCCGTATGGGGAGGTGCTTTTGGTTTGGGTTTGCACCATTCGCGTCTGATGTGCCTGCCTGATGTATAATGTTTGTTGGCATCTTGCAATATGTTCTGATTATTCTTCAGATGGCGCAAGCTTCACAGACCGTTAAAATGTGTTTCGGTTCATGTTTGACGCGATTCGATGTTTGAGATGGGTGATGGAATGGAACATCTGGGAAAGGCATTTTGCAGGCACATAATCCACGGTCAACATAATTAGGACAAGCATTGTGTTATCTCAAATTCTTAATTGCGTAGCAGTTACCTTTTATCAGGTAAATCGGAGCACAGCAAAACATACACCTCAACCAAAATGTTTGCCCTTGCATCGTTTCTGTTTGTTAGCAGTTCAATGTACACTCAGTTCCAGCGTTACAACATGTCCTGGCTTTACAACATGCGGCAATGCCCACTCTACTCGTCTGGGCATACTACCTAAGCTACAACCTTCAGCCTTGAACGATCAGGCCTCGTACCATGTCAGCGAGCTTGCAATCAACAGCCTGCTTGGCAAGTCCCCCGGGCAAGGTGCAATGTATGTCAGCTTCTTCCTGGAATGAAGAACATTAGTTCCAGGCGAACGCGGATACTATAAACCTGCATGCCAACACGCTGTTTTTCCCAGGCATACCTTTGGATGTCCACATCTGTGACATGGATGAATCCAGCAACATTGCTGCAATAAATCATGCTGTAGATGTTAGCAAACGGGTAAATGCAACAGGGAAACACGGCCACAGGGAAATAATTGAAGACCCATGTGACTTACTGAATATCTACATACTAAAAGAAACATAATCATCCTTACTATCACTGTCTAAAGCACGACAACACATTCCTATATAAATTTATAACCACTGATCGAGCCGCTAGAAAAAAATGAACTTTTCTGCATGACATGAACTTCATGAAACTTTGAACTATCTCTATTCAAGTACAATTTACTGCTTGCAAAACTCAAATACTATACGGGTTAATGTCACCAGGAACATATGGTTAGATTAGGGCCATAACTGGGAACAGCTTGATGCAAAATATGTACAAACAAGATGTAGCTCACAAAAGCTACTAGTGCAAATCAGTCTGAAGAAATGGAAAATAAACGTATTTAAAAATGTGATAAAACAACCAACTGTAAATAACTCCCATGGCTCAATTATCTACATCATGTATTTTTCATTTTCCTAAGGCTGCTGTACAGGTATGCTCTATAGATAATGTAGCTTCTGTGATATATCTCTAGTATGAGTCTCTTCTGCATTAAACCTTATTGGCCTAATAGCCTGTAATATAAGCAATGGGTACAGTAGTATTACCTAGAAATTATTTCATCAGGTTCCTTAGCATAAGAAATAGCAAGCACTGTATGGATCATATCCGTGCTGATGTTGACAGCAACAAGTCGAGTAGGATCTGCTACAGGCTCTGCACCAATAGGCAATGCTGAACGAGGAGCTTGATGGCCACCACCAATTCTGTACACTGACACATCACTGAAATTGACAATGTTTGAATGTGGTGCCAGATCATTTGCAATCCCATAAAAGTATTCCTGCAAGAGCTCATTAGGACTTAGTTTTAACAACTTAGAGGATGACATAATGTTGATATAGTGAATATTACCCCAACAAATGCTGCAAGAATTGAATGATTACATGTAAATTATTAAAAAAAAGGAGAAAGAGGCAAAGAGAGTGACAGTGTACAATAATGCAGCATATTACAAGTTTTCATTAGATACCTTTAACATTATGTACCAACAAAAATTCGATGGCATTATTGGGCAAATTCTACTTCAAGAAAATAAAGCACCTTGATTCTGAAGCTTCTTGTTTTTTGGCGATATTTTGAATTTCTGAGGACAACACCCTCTGACTTCTGAAGTTTTACAACATCAATGTTGGGCTTGCTTTGAACTGCATCCTTTAACATCTTCCAGAGCTTCTCCTGAAAGCCATGAGATAGATCAGATAATTCTGACAAGCTGCTTCATATATGATAATTTCATTTACCCATGACTCAACATTCAAAATAAAACAACGAATAGGTACAGCTCTGTAGAGCACTATTTTTTTCAAGATTAAATCACAACGTAATGAGAGTTTTAATTTCTACTGACACGCGCTTCTGCATACTTTGTGTTATGTGCTTTTATGCACACTTCTTCAGATCTTTCTGAGTGTCAGTTGGCACATACAGAACATTCTTTTGAATGACTTATCTAGAATTATCAGAAATGTCCCTAGAAATCACATAACTTCAGTATGCGCACTAGATGCACAACCGGAGCATAGTATGTTTTGTTTCAACTTGAGATCAACCACGTCTTAATGCTGCAAAATATTTACCTTTTAGTTACTCGATGGGATCTCCATTACTCCCTCCATACCCTTAAAACAAGTCGCTTAGGGACAACGACATGGTCTCCAAAGTATAACTTCGACTTCTTTTTTCTATAAAAATATTTATTAAAACTGACATATGTATAAAGTATTTTGCAAGACAAATCTATTCATGTAGTTTTCACATTTTCAAACTTAACAACTTAAAAGTTACTCATGATTTATGTTCCCAATGTTTGACTGAAACCTTGTCCAAAACGACTTGTTTTATAGGTATGGAGGGAGTACTTAACAAACACTATAAAGGACACCTTGTTTTCGTTTAGAACATTTATAACATGATACCTTGATAATGGCACAGTACTATAACAAAATGTTTGCCTATATAGGACGCTTAGTAACACTATACTTAGCTACAAATTGAACAGATAATATTATCATCAAATCGAATATTATGATAGTGCGGTTGTCAGCCAATGCGAAATGAAACAAGGATGATTTTATGAACAGTACTGCTCATGTTGGAAAAAACACTTTGCATGAACAAATCAATGCATCACTTGCCTGTCCCAGTACCAGCACTACATTGGCCTTGAAAGTTTCAATTGCATTTAGAAGTAACTGCAGAGCAAAAATAAAGAATCACCACATGATGCATATAAATTAGCCACCAGCAAGCATTGTAAAAATTGACAGTCATTTGAAACCAACTACTCACCTCATACCCAAGGCCTTCAACCCACCCCATGGTATTGATAACCATTCCTGCTGCTCTAGATTCAGCATTGCCAGAGAACTGTCTCTCCAATGTTTTAGCTAGCTCCTTCATAAGAGCTTTGTAGACATCCGGATTGATACTATTTGTAACACAAGCAACAGATGAGGTGGCAAAGCAGTAGAAAGAAATATATTATATACAGAAAGCACTCAGTAGTGAGTAAGAACTGCCAAAGAATACACCGGAGAGTTACCTTGGAGTTGGGTGGCCATAGAAGTAAACTAGTGGCATCTCCAAGGGAATCCCATCAACTATATCGATAGGTTTTTCAATTGGGGTAGCAGAAATACATCCAGGGATCGTTATAGACCCCTGGCCAATATCTAAATCCACATATGTAGGCTTCCAGCCCAGTTTTGCGGCCCAGCTAAGGAGCATTCTGCAGAGGGTACTTTTTCCAGAATCTGTTGGTCCCACAACTATCACTTGAGGTCCCTAAAGCACATAGGGTAAGAAATTTTCAGTGATTTAGTCCAGGGAAATGAAGATATATATAAGTAAAAGATCCCAATCAAGAACAAAAGTTTGTTATGTTTATGTAAACCATATTATGCTCACATTCACATTCATGTTCATGTTCAATCTATGGTAATATTCTAGGTCTGTCATCACCCTGTTAGGTTTAATCACAAGTTGCTCCTACAAAATTGTATAGGTCAATGTTGTGATCAATTTTTTAATTGTCACAAAGAATAATGCATGATTACATTGTAGCAAGTCTTTTGAACATTATGTCAGGAACACATAAGAAAGGAATAATTGGATCCATACCATTGAAAGATCCAAAAGTTAGATATATACCATTGACCCCACATGTCATTGACTCATGTGAACCTTCAACACAAAACTACGTAATTACAGAAGGTGATGTTATGTCAAGTTTCAAGTACTTTTACACTCACTCTTCATCTCTAGGGATGTGAAATTCACAATGCAGAATACAGAAAATGAACAAAATCGCAAGACCGACACACTTTCTAACTAGTTGTTTTATAATCCCTACAATTGTATCATGATGAGACACCAGCTAAATTGTAACAGGAGCCCTCACCTGCGAGGCCTCCAAATCACCCCCCTGTGCTGCAGCAGCCCTTGCCCTTCGCGCATCAAGAATGGCGTGTGTGTTGACGTAAATCACCATTGGTGTCTGCAGCACAAAGCAATAGAATCGTCACACCAGGAACCTCATTTCACCTCAAATTTAGTAATTTACACAGAAATTAGGACCAGGAGGAGCATCGAGCCCCATGGCGCACCTCGACGGAAGGATACTCGCTCTCGGTGGGCCCGTCCAGCTCCAACGTCGCGCCGTGCCAACTGAAGATCTATTCGGTAGAACAGAAACGACGAATCAGGTCAAGCAAGCAGCACCGAGCAATGTCGGCAGAAGCCAGCAGCACGGGGCAGGTGAGTCCCTTTTGCTGGGGAGGGGTGGTGGAGGGGGGCGGCGTGGTGCTTACGGCGATCTTGGAGCGGGGAGGAATAGAGACCCAGCCCTCGGGGGGCAGCTCGGTGCCGAAGATCTCCGCCGTGCCGGCGACGAGGCGCACGCGGAGGGACGCGTCGGGGGGCACCTCCACGCGCAGCTCCTCCCGCGGCTCCAGCTTGGACTGCCGCGGCGGCGGTGCTGCAGCGGCCCCCGCGGCTGCCGTGGCCGCCATAGAGAAGGGTTTGCAAGAGACGGCTAGGGTTTGGGCGGTAGCCGAAACCAGCGAGGCAGCGACTCCGAGTGGAGAACGAAGGGTTGCCGTGGGGAAAAAATTTGCACATGATTTTCTCAAGAAGTTATTCATGATTGAGTAGTACTCCCTATGTTCATTAAAAAAATACAATTCTAATTTTTTTAAGATAAATTAATAGTGATATAAAAACTCTAATACCCTTATTTGTTAGTCACATACAGTGCAAATCAGATCTGAGTACTTAATTAAGAATGTAATTAGATATGTTTTTTAGGATCGTAGTTTTTGTGAGATTTTTTTCAAAAGTTAGAATTTCATTTTTTATGGGATGGAGGGAGTAGTTTTTGTAACGCTCTGGGTTTTCGAAAACGGAAAACCCAGCATTCTGTCTCGTGATAGTCTCTAGATCAGACGTTATCACGCACAGGTATTCATTACAGATAAATATCACAGTCATACAACGAAATAAAACATCAGAGTACAAATATAATCTTATTATTACATATCCTGAATGATCGGAGTACATCAATACACGTCTCTTGGCGGAATAACATGAATAAAAGCCTACGCAGCGGTAGCTAGCTCCCAGAAGGTGTCTCCGTCTTTATTCATCTCCCACAGGCATCCTTGAGCGAAGCAGTGTGCCCCCTCAGTCGTACCACCCGTCGCGTTGTTGTCGAAGTCTGACTCGTACCCTGCAAGCTCAGGGGCTATCACCAAGGATTGGGATAGGTCTGCGTCACCAACCGTATGCAAGCTTTAAGTGGCCTACTTCTAAGGGTAAAGAAAAGATCAAGGTAGTAGCTGGGTTTCCTATGCAGCAGCAACATAAATAGAATAATATCTCCATATTCCCACCATTTCACATATCTCTCATCCGCAAACGGTTACACCTGGTCACCCAGATCACCGTCACCATCTCCTATCTCCATCTAGGGTCGGTGCGAGAACTCGCACTCCTTGCACCTTAATGGTTGCACCCGGATCCGCGAGGCAGTGGGAGCAACTCTCCTCTTCCCGAATACAACCACGGCTCACCATACACTCTCATCCTATAAGGGGGAAGGTAGAAATCCCAAAACGTAAGAGTCGGAGTAAACAACGGGCATGTCTATAACCGAGGACACGGCTATACGTATAGATCTAAACTCTGCAGAGCGTGTACACCAGTACCCAACTCGGAATAGCACTCGGACGGTGTACGGCCGACCGAGCCTACCCAACCAAACGAACACCTAGGAGTTACGATTCCATCCTGCATCTGGGTCTCGATGCGGTCCTTCGCAAAAGACCACCCCAGAACTGTGAACATGCCCCCGTGTGGCCGCGCGGGGAGCGCCCAAGAGGGAAGGGACTCCACCCTACACCCTCATCACTGATACCCTCTATCCTATTAGCAGGTATGGTATCGCACTTGCTAGGGTCGAAACGGCCCTATCCCCACTCTCGGCGAGGTGATGTGTACGAAAGTCTCGTGTAACAAAGCGACCCACTCGGTTTCAGACCGGGGCGAGCTCCTATCCTCCAAGTCATCACAAAAAACCCCAACACCTGTGCTCCTAAAATCATGTACCCGCCATAGGTACAAAACTGGGCATCGCCCGAGAAGACGATCCCTGGCCCCCGATCCCGGATCGGGTTGTCTTGAGCTCACCCCCGCCAAATATCCCAAAAACACCTTCTCCTGCCGGTTTTTCCCCACACACGTCAAGAATACTACCACAATATCCCAACACATGCACAGCAAGCTTAACGTATCAACACGCATAAGTATAGTAGTAGTAGTAGGTCAATCAAGTATGTAAAAGAGACTATGCACGGTTTCATCACATCCATCACTATGCAATAAATAAAGCGCTAGCATTTCTACTAGCCATGCCTAATGGGCATTCAAAGAAGGTCGGGCGTGAACCTGGGTGCGAGTAGTCGTCATAGCCGAGGTCGTCGTCGTAGTCCTGGTTCAGCTCTCCGGCTCCGGCGGCTCCTAGAATCGTAATAAAATATAAACACGGGTGCTAATTGCAATAAAATCCAAAAGGGAGAACAAATAAGACCCAAAAGAGGCAAACTCTAGCCTAGCGCAGAGTTTGGATTTTCAGAAGATTTTCAGAAGAAGTTTTGTATTTTTCGGAGTTAAAACGAATTTAATATGAATTTCCAAAGATAAAATAGATTTCTGAAAATCAAATACGCATATACAATATGGCAATCTTTAGGCTCGCTTTTACCTATCTCTAGCTATCTCTAAAGGGGCTTATAGTCAGCTGCAGGCCAGCTCCAAAGCTGACGCAGCAGCCACGTGCTCGGCTTATAGCCAGCGGCTGCTGGTGTGGCAGCCCGCGTGGCGGCCTGGCATGGCAGCGCGCGGTGGATCCCAGCAATCCGCTGCGGCGCGGCGGCGTGTGTGCGTGCGTGTGGCGCGGCCGTGAGTGGCCCGCCGCATTGGATGCCCCCGGATCCTCCGCGTGTTCTCGCGTGTGTGGGCGCCGGTGTGTTGCAAAACCCCAGGGTTCAAGGGGTGGCGCCAGCGCGTGTTCGAGGGAATGCCCGTGAGGGCCTCCGGCGCGGCGAAACTCGCCGGCGGCGTGGTGCTGCCGGGATGGGTCAACAAACGGCTCGGCTCTGCTCAGGTGGTGGTTGCGCATCGTCCTGGGCCACAAAGTTGGCTCCTTGGGCCGGAGCGGAGCTCGGCGGCGGCGACGGCCGGCGAGGATACGCGGGTGCGCCTAGATGCCAGGCGCGTACGCGCGTGCATCATGCGAAGCGGTTCAGCCCCAAAGGTTGGGTCTTTGCCCCTGGGTCGTGGGCACAAGGCCATCTCGGCCCGGGCGGCTCTCTGGCCGACGTGCGCGACGGCGACGAGCAAGACCCCGTGGCGAGGCGACGGTGCGCGTGTGTGTGCGGCCGTAACGGCGGCGTGGTGTGCTCGGCAAAACCCCAAAGGCGGAGCTTTTTTCCCTCCTGCTCGCGCGTGCACAAGGCAAACTGACATGGCAATGGCCACGGCGGCGCGGCGAACAGGGCGGCGGGGTCTCCGACGTGCACACAGGGAAAGATCAAGGCAAAGCGGTGAGCGCGCGCGCTTCGGTGAAGGCAGCGGCACCTGCAGGCGTAAGGCACGGCGCGATGGCCGGCAACACAGTCGTCGGCGGTCAGCGGTGGCGGCGCGGTGCGTGCGGGGCCGAGCACAGGGTCAAGGCGGAGCCTTTCTTCTTCCCCGGCGCGAAGGCCGGCTCACATAGGCGAGAGGAGGATGACGGGCTCACCTGATGACCCCTGGTCGATGTGCAGTGCGGCGGTGAAGGACGACGGAGCTGGACGGCGGCGGAGCGGGTCGGAGCAGGGGAAGCAGAGCGCGACACGACTTCTTGCAGGGACGACGCCGGCTTCTCGTCGATCAGCTCCCGCGGACGGCTCCGGCTCCTCGTCGTGCTCCCTCGGATGGCCTTCCCCGCCTCCTTCTCCTCCTCTCCCCCTTCTTCCTCAGGTGCGGCGGCGAAGACAGGGGAAATACCCCAAGGGCGGATTAGGTTAGGGCGCGGCCGCGGCGGTGGGTTTTATAGGCGTGCGTGCGGGACGTGGACGGCCGGATGTGTGGGCGCTGATGTGGCGCGCATCCGCGGCTCCGCCACGAGTGAGTACGGCGAGCGGCACCGAGGTGGCGGGCTCCGGTTTGGCCGCGACGCGGAACAGAGAGGGGAAAGGGGGAAAAAGGGAGGAAGACGACGGGCGACGTGGCGGCCTGACGTGCGGGGTCCGCACGTCAGCGAGAGAGAAAGAGAGAAGGCGCGCGCGTTGTGACAGAACCGCCCAAAATAATTCCGTATTATCGCCTAAGCCGGTCCACGTGGCCATTAAGCAATAATAAAGAACTATTCTGTCGCCTCTGCCGGGGCATGCCCGGTAAATCACTTACACAGGATCGAATTATGCGCTAAGCCCACACGAAGGCGGGACCAGAGTACAACATTACATTACATAAAAGTTCATAAGTACTTAAAATTACAAACCAAGCTTTGAGTACATAAAAGTAAAGGTGATTCAGAGTTTAAACAGAGGAAATAAATCTAGCGGAAGATACACATGGGAGGCCATCCATAGAGTATCACTCATCAACATCGTTCTCCCACTCAAGTTCTCACCCATCTGGAATAGATCCAGGCCAGATGGGATTACCTGAAAACAACAACAAAAGCAAGGCTGAGTATACTAGTACTCAGCAAGACTTACCCGACAAAAAGAAAGCAAGACTAGACATGCAAGGCTTTTTGGCTGGTTTGTTTGTTTTGCCAAAAGCGACTAAGAGTTGATCCTTACTTTCCAATTTTAGCTCAAGTTCTAGTATGTTAACCATTCTAGGTAAGCACCTAACTAAACAAGCATGTTTGTACAAACAACATTAAACAGGCAACAATATTAATCCAAAAGTTCCATAAATAAGTATGGGGTAGCCAGTGGTCAAGCCGACTCAGATAACGGCGAGTGACCGACGATCGATCGATTTATATCCTTGCAAGGTAAACCCAAGATACACGGAAGAAGGTAGACCAAGTGCAGTGTCTACCCCAACCAGGCGGTTCCCGTCATTCCCCAGATTAGGGACAGGCGCAACAGTCTTAAGTACAAGGTTACTGGAACGCCCTCACACGGCACGTCCAGGATCACACTTGCACTACCGGGAGCAAACCGGGAGAAGCATCTCAAGAGTAGTAACGATAAAGTCCCCGCACTGGTTCATTAGGTACTAGGCTTACCGGTCCCATTCCCGACAAGCACTTGGTACGTTCAATAGCTTAGACCAGCACCATGCTACTCGGTCGAGACCGAACCCATTGCTCTTACCACATGAGCGAGTCAATTTATCCAACTTATGATTCCAACATAAGCATCCTATATCTCGCGAGCAATGAGTCATTACTCGACTTGTACCGTATCCTTAAAGCATGGCACTAGCGTTCCTAACATACTAGTAAAAGAGCATAGGAGTCCTAAGGATCATGCATCTAGGTTTCAATGCAACTCCTGAAACGTAAATGCACAAGTAAACAATAAATGCTAAAAAGTAAAAGAATACAAGTTTTAATCCAAAAGGTTATATGTGACTCCGGTGCTTGCCTTCCTCTGACTCAACACTAGCCTTGGGCTCTTCTGGACTTTGGTCCAGGTCTTGCTGCACACTAGTCTGGTTCACCTCTCCGTTAGCTGCTCCCTCCTCCTCCTGAGTGAGCGTGTACGTCTCGTCTGGTAAATCTACACGTCACATGCATATGCATTAGATTATGGTGAGGGTGGGAGAATTACCACCAACCCAACTCTTGTTGGCCATATTCATCTAAACATTATTAATTTCTCACAAAATTTATTAGGGTGGTGTGATGATGAACTAAACACTATTTTGATGGTGATTGTGTACATATCTAAGCAAACTAAAGTATTTAACTTCACTAAACAGCAAGGAGGTGTGTTGAAAATTCAAAAACAGGAACATAACATGTTTTCACAATTTAACACTTTAATTTCCATTTCTTTATTTAATTAAATAAAACAAGCCTTTCAACCATAAATCCAAATTAAATCAAAAACACATCAAATAAATCCTAGCTTCTGCACACAGCAAGATACACCTAATCTAAGCTCACACACCAAAATTTGGCTTAAGATCATTTATAAATTAATTCATATGAAAAAGACAAGTTTCAGCCTAGTAAATCACCATTAATTCATATAAAAAGATTTACTAAACTTTTTGATCTCAACTTTCTCATACACCTCAAATAGGCCAAAACCAAGTTCCTGACCAAGGCACACATGTAGACCTATTATATATATCAAGTTATTAATTTTTCATCCTACACAAGATTAAATCCAAAACACCTATTAAACAATTTCTTAAAATTACACCCACTTCACCAGAGGTGTTATTTATCATGGCAAAGTTCTGAGGTGGACTAGTGATTTAAATAAAATTTATTTTAAAGGGCTATAAAAAGCATCAAGCTTAACTAGCATAAAGCTTACATAAATCATAACTTTTTATCTAGACATCAAACTCATGCCAACTTTGGTCACAAATCTAAACATGTCATAAAGAGAAACATATCCAAAATTTACTTCCATAGCATGTGTATATTTTAAACTACACTAAAAACACATCAAACTGAGTTCGAATTTTTAATTCAAAAACTACACAGAAAAACCCTATACATGCTTTCTAGAAAAGATAGGTTTCTTCACCAGGAACCCAACAAAATTGGATTTGCATTTTTATGATTTTTATATGATTTTTAACGAATTTTCGAAGTTACTGCGAATAACCCTAAAACACCTTTACAGCCGGGTCCCTGTAATAAGTTTTTGTAATTACGCACAGGTCCCTACTTTGCGGAAACACCCCTGGAAAGAAATCAATCGAAGCAATTGAGCCCCTACCGGCGCAGAGCTCACCGCCGGCGGCGGATTCCGGCCGGGCCCTTGCCGGGAAGCGGACCTAGGGGTGCGTGCACCTACCTAGGGGTGGTAGGAGGTGGCAGAGGCGGCGGCTCGGCCCGGGGCGGCGCCAGTGGCGGCCGGTGGCGGCGCACGGGCAGAGCGCCCGCCGCGGCTTGCTGTCCGGCGTCGGCGACGGCAGTGCGTGGTGAAGGACGGCGGAGGAAGGTGCAGTGGGACTGGAGGAAGGGTGTGGGGAGAGATGCGGACCGGCGGCGGGGCGAGCTCGGCCGGCACCGCTTGCTAGCCGCGGCGCAGGGTGGCCGAACGGCGGCGGGAGGGAAAAAGAATGGACCCGACGGCCACGGCTCGGGTTTTAAGCGACAAGGCGCGAGCTTGACGAGGCGGACGAGGCAGGGGTGCCGGGAGAGGCTTCCGAGGCGGGGGTCTCGACCGTGGCGGCGCCAAGTGGTGCGGCGCGCATGCGCCGTCCGCGGGTGGCGCGAGGGCGGGCCGGCACGCGGCACGGTCGGGACTTGGCATCCGCGAGGCGTTGGCGCGTGTCCCGGCCGTGGGGCCGTGGGCTGACGCGGCTTGGCCAGGCCCCACGCTTGGATAGGCCGAGGCGGCGCCGTACGCCGGCGTGGCGCATGGCGCGCCGGGCGCACGGGTGCGCAGGCAGCCAGCGGCCAAGGCCGTTTCTATATTGTTTACCCGAATTCAAAATAGTGAAACACCGTATTTTTGACTAGAACTTGAAATTATCCAAAAATAAAAGTTGTAGAGGAGCTATAGACCTACAACTTTCACAAAGGGCGACATATGTTTTGATCAATGGATTTGTGGCAAAAACGCGTTGAAGTTCCTGCAAATCTCGGCACTCAGTTACTGTGCGCAGAAACTTCGGCTCAAATTTAAGCGGCTTTGCACTCAAAATTTGAATGTCTGTCAATTATGAAAAATGTGTCCCCGGAAATAACGAAGAACTTTTATATTGGCCGATTTTGAACTTCTATAGCAAAATTTGGAGAATGCGGAAGAAAACCAAATCAGCTCTTTAGGATCTATAGGGGTTTGACCGGGAATTTGAATTTTGACCAAGGTCATTTGTGCACATGAGTGCAAGATCATGTCAAACATGTTTATGAGCCAATTAAACATGATTAACACAACTAATTAAGGTATTTATCTTTAATAAACACCTGGGGTGTTACAGTCTACCCCCCTTAAAAGGAATCTCGTCCCGAGATTCAACACAAGATTAGAGGAAAACCTCTTGGGGAGATAACGGGTTTCATGAGGAAACCACAGAGCAAAGATAAACTCTTCCGTATCTAAATCTCAAGGATGATAAAAGGTACATGGGCTGCCTCACACATCATCAATGTCGTTCGTGAGGAAGCGGGTGATGAATGTACACTTGAAAAGCTAAAATCATCAAGAATTGGAACACAAAGCAGACGTACAGTCCTACTAGAGTCCAGTAGATGGAATCAAACATCTCCAGAAAACGACCCATAGTTGATGATGTGGGGTTGGCTCCCTCTTGTGGCTCTCTTCTCGAGCTTCTTCTTTGTGATGTTGGCACCAACCTTCAGTGGACGAGCTTCAGGGAAAGGCTCGGACTTGACACCGATAGCTGGAGGAGCTTGACGATTCTCCACATTGCTGGGGAAGGTAGAGGAAAAGAGTTTAATCGACGAGGAACGTCATAAGCAGCGAAAGTGGCCGGTGTGTGCTCAAAGAAAACAACTAAAGAGAAGGGAGGGCGACGAGATATGGTGGCTCAAGTGGATGCAACTCTGAGCGGTGAATGTCGACGGGGAGGTGCTCCTTTTAATGATGCTCACCATGGTGTAGTGGCAGTGGTGCTCGCGCCACTTGGGTAAGGACCGATGGCAAGGCGGTGTGGTGGTGGCATGTGGCACGATGGTGGCCGGCATTGGATGCCTTGACGACAAGACGACCACGATCAGCCGCAGCACACAACAGGCGAAGCATGGATATGGAGGAGTCAAATTGGCCCTCGAGAGGATTGACCGTGACTTTGGGAGAAAGAGAAGAGTTGGGGTATCTACCATCCTAAATTGGGATTATACCAAGAAAAACCTATCAAAGGATTTTGCCCATCCTTTATTGACTGGTATCCCGGTTCCTTTGATTAGGAGGAAACGTGCTAAAGGACCAAAGATCACTGACTCAGTAGAAGGCTCCTCTTATCTTAACTTTTGGAGAACTTGCTCATACTCCTTCAACCAGCTTAGTTGAGTTACTACCAAGTGAATTTTGAAATTTAGAAGGAAGAAGACCAAGTCGAAAGGTTCCAAAAAGATTCCCATAAAGAAGGGAAACCTCAAATATTTGGGTAAATTTGTTTACGGAGGTTCATGAATTTGTTTTTAGGAGATCAATAAAAAAAATCAACTCCTAGAGTATCCTGGAAAGTACAATTGTCAATGGCAAGTGACAAGATTTTGGAAACAAAATTGGGATGGGAGTGAGGAAAAATACCCTTGCTCAAGGTTTATCTTAATGAAGTATTTTAATTACTTTATGCACCACACCAAGGCGTAATGATTTTGAGCTGAAACTCATGCACTTGATGAGTCATGGGATGAAAATGCTTATGCATATGGGAAATGACTCGTGCAACAATGGGATGGTGCACATGTGGATGCTCATGATGAAGTGCATATAGTATGATGTACATGTATATGAGCATATGATGTTTATGCATATGAACTTATGGTGCATATGTCATGATGCATAGTGAGAGATGCACATGATATGTATATGATGAGGTGCATGCATGATGATGCACATATTTATGAATGCGTGATGCGTATGCTCATGAGATATGGTGCTCATGATGCAATGTCAGCATGACTTGCTTCACCCATGAGGTTAGTCAAGGTAGAGAGGATAAACATAGAGTTGAGAAGTAATAGGTGCGGTGAGTCGCATTCTCACAAACCAAGATACCTAGCGCGCTCCTAGTGGTAATCACATGGCTGCAGCACACATGATACCCTAGGTTCCGTCGCAGCACCTTCGTTTATGGAACAACATCATCACCAGCAAAAAGGGCGATAGAGTAGAAAGATGGGAAACCGTCAGGACATATGCATGTTAGTTCATCCAATGTCCCAAATGCACATGTTGTGCAATGCATTTTCCATGCTCATGATTTATGTCATTAAGGTTGCAAGATATGCATGCGGTGATGATGCTCATGTGCTTACCAACAGATTTTTTTTGATGCCTTGTAACCATGTTCTCATTTATTTGTTTGTGAGCAAGCATAGGGAAAAAAATTCCAAGTTTGAGGCAAGGAATTTTAGAGCGAGAAAAGTAGGGGTACCAACGCCAGAAAGTTGTGGGTCCAACGTTTCATGGCTATAAGGAGTTGAAGTGTTGTCTCCTATCTAGAGAAAGTGTGGGGAAAACGACCAAAGAAAAAGAGCACAACGGAGTTTTAGTTGACTTGACAAAAGATATGATATGTTCCTTATGTAGGTAAGAAGGTGTCGATACTTCGTATTCATTTTATTGCCCTCAAAATCGATGAGCAAGGTCAAAAAGAAACATTTTCAAGGTTGGGAGATCAATAGTGATCGAACCCATGAGGCCAACATCTAGGAATAGTTGAGTGCTTCAGAGAGCATACCCACATGATACGGAAGTGAACACGTCAGCTAAGAAATCATACTCACGAATCCGAAAACCTCTACTCTGCCTTGGCGGTTGTGCAGCAAGCCAAGGTTCACAAACATGTTCACAACTCTTAGAGTAGGAACACGAGGAGGCTGAATTTTGATGAGTGTGTCGAATACAAAGTTTCAACCCACGTTTGTATTTTTAATTAGCCCCAAATTTTCAAGGAAACTAAAAGAAGATCTTATCACGATTTTGCTGGAGGAAAAACCTAGCTATCAAGTGATTTCATTTGGTACCCAGTCCTTGGGCCATGCTCTCATGGTGCTAATAACGCATTTGCTAAGCGAGAGCATATTCAAGCTAAGCTAGCCTCATGCATTGATCACCACACCAAATGGGAGGTAATAGCCACATGTATGGCACAAGTTCGATGGCGGGGGCGGATTGCTACCGCTTGACTCTATATCAACTACTTCTCTGAAACTGAGGAGAGGGTTTCCGTCCATCGAAACCATGTGATATTCCCTTAGATATACATCCATAATTTTGCCAACAAAATGACAAGTAGGCATGTCTAAGGAGACTTCAAATGGAAATTTCCAGAATTTGGACAGCAACAGCTCTGAGAAATAAATTCATATCTCTCGGCTCAAGTGTCAAAAATTTCTAAATTTTGGTAAGCATGTGTAGAATTTCATAAGCCACAACTTTGGTATTCAACTCCAGGACAGATTTAACTTTTACTGGGGTCGAAAATTTCATTTACCAAAGCTCTGTCTAGCAGTTTTTACAGCAAACAGGGGCTTACTAAAAATTCGATATTTCTCAATATACACATGCATAAATGCTGAAATTTTGTGAGCATTGCCATCACAAAATTTTGAACTAATATGGTATTCAAGGTTTGCTCTATATCCCAAAGGAAGATGACCTAAAAATTTGAATTTCAGAGATCACTAGTTCTGAAATTCAGCAGGACAGAGACCTAAAGTTTTGGGCATAACTCCCAAACTAAAAATCTAGTGACCTTGAGATTTCTACAGGAGGTAGATAGATACCTAAGGAGCATTTTTGGTATTCAAAGGTCGAATCAAATCAGATTGGAAAAGGGTCTAATAGATCCATTTTCAGAGTGCCATTGCCCAGATATTTTCAGCAGGGCATAGCTTCACTAAAAAGATCATATCTCAAAAATTAAGAACCCTATGACCATGAGATTTTGACAGCACAAAGTAGGCTATCAATGGAACATTTTTGGTATAGATTGTCTAGGAAGAATCTGTTTCGAACTATATTTAAAAATTCGAGTTTTCAGCCTAACTCAGGATTTTGACAGAATTTCAGCATGACCTAAGCTAGCAATTTAATCATAACTTCTGTTATTTTCATCTTAAAATCATGAAAAATTCATGGAAGAATCTTAACTAGCTGATGAGCAACTTTCCTAAAGATCACCTAGCCGAAGACTGTCTAGATTATGCTTAGAAAAAATTAGGACAGCAACTAGACATACATTTGATCACATCACATAATTTACCAAACTAACATGAATAGTCCTTAAGAAACACAAATTAATAAGAGACCAAGCAACACATGATTTAAGTTCAGTTTTGGTTTGATAGCTTTTACATGATGCAAAAAGCGTTTTAAACTTCCTCACAAAGCTTTTAAGCTCAAAAACGAAGTTAATGCCGGTGGCAAGGCATACATATACGTCTCTCCCTATAATAACTAGTCGGAAGCTATTCATTTCTTAAATTACCGTTCCTAACAACCGAGGTTAGTGTACCTGCAGAAAATCACAGATATTCAAGACCTTTTGTGCCAACACTCACAAAAGCGTCCACATTCATTACCGTTCACTATAGAAACGGTATCCATGCGTAAAGCCGCTGCATGGACAGCGTCCAACCTCGGACACCTCCGTTTGAATGGAGTTGTCCTTTCCGCCTATTGCGGGTTCGCACATGTATGGCAAAACATGGCTAGACACAGACGCGACGTGGCACCCATTGGAATAGGTCCCACTAGTCCCTCACAGGACTTCCCTGTGGTACCACCACGTATGGCAAAACGTGATGAACTAGTATGGTTGTGCAAGAAAGTAAGTTTTGACAGGAATAAAATGTGCTGGAAGTCAGATTAAATACACCATAGAGTACTAGCCACCTGAAAGAACCCAAAAATTCCCTCTAGGGCCTCTCGGACTTGATAAGACCTTAACGTCCTACTCACTTAGCAAGATTATTAATCTTGACAAATTTTATTCCAAAAATAAGTTTGTTAAGGTATTTTAATTACTCTGGTGCATAAACTCGCTCTGGTACCAGCTGTGACAGAACCGCCCAAAATAATTCCGTATTATCGCCTAAGCCGGTCCACGTGGCCATTAAGCAATAATAAAGAACTATTCTGTCGCCTCTGCCGGGGCATGCCCGGTAAATCACTTACACAGGATCGAATTATGCGCTAAGCCCACACGAAGGCGGGACCAGAGTACAACATTACATTACATAAAAGTTCATAAGTACTTAAAATTACAAACCAAGCTTTGAGTACATAAAAGTAAAGGTGATTCAGAGTTTAAACAGAGGAAATAAATCTAGCGGAAGATACACATGGGAGGCCATCCATAGAGTATCACTCATCAACATCGTTCTCCCACTCAAGTTCTCACCCATCTGGAATAGATCCAGGCCAGATGGGATTACCTGAAAACAACAACAAAAGCAAGGCTGAGTATACTAGTACTCAGCAAGACTTACCCGACAAAAAGAAAGCAAGACTAGACATGCAAGGCTTTTTGGCTGGTTTGTTTGTTTTGCCAAAAGCGACTAAGAGTTGATCCTTACTTTCCAATTTTAGCTCAAGTTCTAGTATGTTAACCATTCTAGGTAAGCACCTAACTAAACAAGCATGTTTGTACAAACAACATTAAACAGGCAACAATATTAATCCAAAAGTTCCATAAATAAGTATGGGGTAGCCAGTGGTCAAGCCGACTCAGATAACGGCGAGTGACCGACGATCGATCGATTTATATCCTTGCAAGGTAAACCCAAGATACACGGAAGAAGGTAGACCAAGTGCAGTGTCTACCCCAACCAGGCGGTTCCCGTCATTCCCCAGATTAGGGACAGGCGCAACAGTCTTAAGTACAAGGTTACTGGAACGCCCTCACACGGCACGTCCAGGATCACACTTGCACTACCGGGAGCAAACCGGGAGAAGCATCTCAAGAGTAGTAACGATAAAGTCCCCGCACTGGTTCATTAGGTACTAGGCTTACCGGTCCCATTCCCGACAAGCACTTGGTACGTTCAATAGCTTAGACCAGCACCATGCTACTCGGTCGAGACCGAACCCATTGCTCTTACCACATGAGCGAGTCAATTTATCCAACTTATGATTCCAACATAAGCATCCTATATCTCGCGAGCAATGAGTCATTACTCGACTTGTACCGTATCCTTAAAGCATGGCACTAGCGTTCCTAACATACTAGTAAAAGAGCATAGGAGTCCTAAGGATCATGCATCTAGGTTTCAATGCAACTCCTGAAACGTAAATGCACAAGTAAACAATAAATGCTAAAAAGTAAAAGAATACAAGTTTTAATCCAAAAGGTTATATGTGACTCCGGTGCTTGCCTTCCTCTGACTCAACACTAGCCTTGGGCTCTTCTGGACTTTGGTCCAGGTCTTGCTGCACACTAGTCTGGTTCACCTCTCCGCTAGCTGCTCCCTCCTCCTCCTGAGTGAGCGTGTACGTCTCGTCTGGTAAATCTACACGTCACATGCATATGCATTAGATTATGGTGAGGGTGGGAGAATTACCACCAACCCAACTCTTGTTGGCCATATTCATCTAAACATTATTAATTTCTCACAAAATTTATTAGGGTGGTGTGATGATGAACTAAACACTATTTTGATGGTGATTGTGTACATATCTAAGCAAACTAAAGTATTTAACTTCACTAAACAGCAAGGAGGTGTGTTGAAAATTCAAAAACAGGAACATAACATGTTTTCACAATTTAACACTTTAATTTCCATTTCTTTATTTAATTAAATAAAACAAGCCTTTCAACCATAAATCCAAATTAAATCAAAAACACATCAAATAAATCCTAGCTTCTGCACACAGCAAGATACACCTAATCTAAGCTCACACACCAAAATTTGGCTTAAGATCATTTATAAATTAATTCATATGAAAAAGACAAGTTTCAGCCTAGTAAATCACCATTAATTCATATAAAAAGATTTACTAAACTTTTTGATCTCAACTTTCTCATACACCTCAAATAGGCCAAAACCAAGTTCCTGACCAAGGCACACATGTAGACCTATTATATATATCAAGTTATTAATTTTTCATCCTACACAAGATTAAATCCAAAACACCTATTAAACAATTTCTTAAAATTACACCCACTTCACCAGAGGTGTTATTTATCATGGCAAAGTTCTGAGGTGCACTAGTGATTTAAATAAAATTTATTTTAAAGGGCTATAAAAAGCATCAAGCTTAACTAGCATAAAGCTTACATAAATCATAACTTTTTATCTAGACATCAAACTCATGCCAACTTTGGTCACAAATCTAAACATGTCATAAAGAGAAACATATCCAAAATTTACTTCCATAGCATGTGTATATTTTAAACTACACTAAAAACACATCAAACTGAGTTCGAATTTTTAATTCAAAAACTACACAGAAAAACCCTATACATGCTTTCTAGAAAAGATAGGTTTCTTCACCAGGAACCCAACAAAATTGGATTTGCATTTTTATGATTTTTATATGATTTTTAACGAATTTTCAAAGTTGCTGCGAATAACTCTAAAACACCTTTACAGCCGGGTCCCTGTAATAAGTTTTTGTAATTACGCACAGGTCCCTACTTTGCGGAAACACCCCTGGAAAGAAATCAATCGAAGCAATTGAGCCCCTACCGGCGCAGAGCTCACCGCCGGCGGCGGATTCCGGCCGGGCCCTTGCCGGGAAGCGGACCTAGGGGTGCGTGCACCTACCTAGGGGTGGTAGGAGGTGGCAGAGGCGGCGGCTCGGCCCGGGGCGGCGCCAGTGGCGGCCGGCGGTGTCGCACGGGCAGAGCGCCCGCCGCGGCTTGCTGTCCGGCGTCGGCGACGGCAGTGCGTGGTGAAGGACGGTGGAGGAAGGTGCAGTGGGACTGGAGGAAGGGTGTGGGGAGAGATGCGGACCGGCGGCGGGGCGAGCTCGGCCGGCACCGCTTGCTAGCCGCGGCGCAGGGTGGCCGAACGGCGGCGGGAGGGAAAAAGAATGGACCCGACGGCCACGGCTCGGGTTTTAAGCGACAAGGCGCGAGTTTGACGAGGCGGACGAGGCAGGGGTGCCGGGAGAGGCTTCCGAGGCGGGGGTCTCGACCGTGGGGCGCCAAGTGGTGCGGCGCGCATGCGCCGTCCGCGGGTGGCGCGAGGGCGGGCCGGCACGCGGCACGGTCGGGACTTGGCATCCGCGAGGCATTGGCGCGTGTCCCGACCGTGGGGCCGTGGGCTGACGCGGCTTGGCCAGGCCCCACGCTTGGATAGGCCGAGGCGGCGCCGTACGCCGGCGTGGCGCATGGCGCGCCGGGCGCACGGGTGCGCAGGCAGCCAGCGGCCAAGGCCGTTTCTATATTGTTTACCCGAATTCAAAATAGTGAAACGCCGTATTTTTGACTAGAACTTGAAATTATCCAAAAATAAAAGTTGTAGAGGAGCTATAGACCTACAACTTTCACAAAGGGCGACATATGTTTTGATCAATGGATTTGTGGCAAAAACGCGTTGAAGTTCCTGCAAATCTCGGCACTCAGTTACTGTGCGCAGAAACTTCGGCTCAAATTTAAGCGGCTTTGCACTCAAAATTTGAATGTCCGCCAATTATGAAAAATGTGTTCCCAGAAATAACGAAGAACTTTTATATTGGCCGATTTTGAACTTCTATAGCAAAATTTGGAGAACGCGGAAGAAAACCAAATCAGCTCTTTAGGATCTATAGGGGTTTGACCGGGAATTTGAATTTTGACCAAGGTCATTTGTGCACATGAGTGCAAGATCATGTCAAACATGTTTATGAGCCAATTAAACAAGATTAACACAACTAATTAAGGTATTTATCTTTAATAAACACCTGGGGTGTTACACGCGTGGGCCGGCGGCGTTGCTGGGCCGCGGTTTCGCTGGGCGGGCGGAGTGCGGGGGTGTGTGTTGTTTTGAGAAAAGAGAAAGAGGGCCTCCGGCGGACTTCTGCTGTGGGATCAAGGCCCAACTCAGGTTTGGTTCTTCTCTCCTTTTCTTTTATTTCTAAACCCTTTTCTAAATTGGTTCACAAATAAATCCAAAACAAAACCAAATAAACTCCAAACTTCTCACACTAGCATTTTATATTTCCTAGAAATTTTAATTAGCTCAAAAATAAATCTAGGAATTTAGGAGAGAAATTAGAAGACAACCTTAATTAAATTATCAAGCACTCAATTATTTCACCAAAAATTTTAAAATCCTCATTTTTATAATAAACATTCCGTAATAAAATTGTGGGATGTTACAGTTTTTTTTAAGAAGATGCACGGAAGTCATCGAATTGCAACGGAGGAAATTGCAAGTTATTGAACACGTTACTATGAATTTGATAAAAAAAATACACAATGCGCTCGTTGTTTTGTTGCACAGACGAATTTGTATTTCATATGCCTATGTTAATTTATATGTTTAATTTGATACATGTGTCAACCCATACTAACATAGAAAAAGGACAACCTCATTTTGTTTTTACAAAATAATTATATAACTGGAGTGTAAATCGCGACATGAAGGATTTAAAGTTGTGTTTAGTTCATCAAGTTTGAAAAAGTTTTTGCACTAAATATTTAGCACCAAAGTGAATGTTCCTAACTTTTGGATAAAGCTTATGCTAACTGTGTCAAAGGCTTTGCTTTTTTTTTTTTTTGCCTTCTTTGTCTCGGCGGCAATTAAAAACGTTCTATGTGGACTGCTAATCTCAGAGCAGCTCTAAGCTCATCATCCCTGACGAGATTCCTCTTAGGATGGTGGACATAGATTTTTCGTAGCACCTCTGTATAGACTAGTCTGACCAGAGCATGAGTTTCGATGAGAAGAGTTTTCGACGACCCGCTCCCTTCTCGCAATCGATCCACCTTGGTTAGGGGGCACTGTGTTGGTGGATGAACGACGCCAACCGAGGAGAGGAGGAAGGAGGACCGGCGGCGAGAGCTCCAAGGGCAGGGCCGTCCCGGTAAAAATCAGGATCCTGTTCGTAACTCTAAAGTGAGGCCTACGAGGGTAACAGGACCCTGTTCGTAACTCTAAAGTGAGGCCTACGAGGGTAACAGTATAGAACAACAGTAATATATATAGTATGATGTATACATAACAACAAAATGTTAAAAAAATAGTACATATTAATCTTGATTTTCTAGTCTTCATCATTATGCTTTTCGTGATCCTTAAAAATGAAATTTTCAATGATACAAAATTAATCTTCTACAACATATCATTCTCAAGTGCTATCATGGATAAATTACTAAATATTTATTTCCTTATTGTAGAACACAAGGACTCAGTAGATTAATGATGAAAAGGATAAAAAAGATACACCGTCAAAAGAATAACGAAGTTAGTTTATCTAATTATCATTTCAATAAAAAAAGTAGCCATGCAAGTTGTGTCATGTCCCGGTTGTACTTGCAATATATTTAATCACATAGAGGTCCTCCACGTTCAGGGTCCTGCCGCTCTACGGACCACATCTACGCCTACGCCTGGCCCTGTTAGGGTGTGCAACATGCAACCAAAAAGCAACTTTTTTTTGACAACAACACATATATTATATTAAAACAGCGATCAAGTTACAAGAAAGAACTCAAAAGAGATCTTTTTTACAACAAGGTCCTGCAACTTCTTGAAGATGGGGCATCCTCGTCGGAGATGCTGGTGAAGATGGATCCGCCGGCGGAGTGGCGCAGGGGCTTTGATGAAGCATATGCCGGGGCAGAAGGGCCGCGCATAGAAGCGTCGGTTGCAGTAGGGGCCGTCGAGCCAGCTTGGTCGGCACACACCGGCGACCGAAAAGATGAAGATGAACTCGTCGCCGGAGATTGATGTAGCTCGAGCCGGGATCCCAGGTGAAGGCGGAGCATCCGATCCAGCACCGGAGAAGAAGCTGCGAGATGAAGAGGAGCCGCAGAACACAAGACCGCTTGACGAACAGGGCGGCGGACGGCGGTGGAAAAGGGGGAAAAGGATTGGATCTCGTCGGCGGAGGCGTTTGGGGGAAGGCGGAGGAGACGAGATCCGCGGAGGAGGGTGGATTTATTTTATTACCACTGACCTGGGATGCATCAGCGACGGCGACGGCGAGACGGCCACCGAGGAGAACCGCGGCGGCGGCACTGACGACGACGAAAACGGCAACCACAGATAGGGACTGAGCCATGAAAGGCACTAGCACTAAGGCAATGAAAAAACTAGTAAAAGGAAAAAGATAGATGGCTACTGGATCTACCGATTGGGGGGGGGGACCCTACCCCTCTCGCCGCCGGCGAGCCACCGGCGGGGAGGAAGGGAGGGGCCCGGGCGGAGTGGGAGAGGAGGACGGGGGAAGGAGGAGGTGGAGGCTTTGATGAGGCGCTAGCTAGCTTCCTCCTTCCAACCAAAAAGCAACTTTGGAGTAATTAACAGGCCTAATGAACTACATATCTCATAATTGGAGGCCCTTGGAAATCAGAGGCCCTGTTCAGCCGAACAGGTCGCACGCCCAGCGGGACGGCCCTGCCAAGGGGCACGGTTAGAGATGGCAATAGGTGCCCGAAACCCGAAATCTGATGGGTTTTCTCTATTAAGACATGGGTGTGGGTCAAATTCTCGACCTGTGGGTTTACTAATAGGCAAAAAAACTAGACCCAGCGAGTTTGCAGGCATGAGTCTGGGACTGGTGTACCAAAACTCGTAAACCCATAGGTTTTCTCAACCCGGTCCAGCAAAGCAAAGAAGGCCGGCCTGGGCCATTTATTTTGTTCGGTGCCTCCTGGAATCCTAAACCTATCAGTCTCTCCAATCCCACCGGCCAACCCCCACAGCGGCTGCGGCCCTCGAGCCGTCGACGCGGCGACTCCGAGCGGCCGCGCGCCCGAGCCTCGTGTCCCCGACATCACATCGTGGCGTCGCCCCTCCTGCAGTCCTGCTCTTGCCTCCGGCGGAGTCCGGCCTCCCTCTTCCCCTTCCCTATCTCCCTTATTAGTTTTATTTCGTTGTTCGTGAAACTCTTCTTTCTTTCATTTCTTTCTTTTTTATGCAGATTAGTTCCCGTCGTTTGTGGCCATCCGGATCTCCCTTTTCTTTATACTTTCTATTTTCTTTAGGTCTGACAAGACCAGAAGCAATGTTTCTTGGCTTTCGACATTGTAGCATGACACAAAATATTTTCTTGTTCAATTGATATCATTCTTAGCTTGGCGATACTTGGAATTTGATCCGCCTACACCTAGGGATAGCAGTCAGACCTATGGGTGCGGGTGCCCACGGGTTTCACACCCGATGGGTGCGGGCGTGGGTGTAAAATTTCACCCATGGGTCTACACCCGACCCGACCCATATTAAGTAGGTGTGAGTGCAGGTGCAAATTTCAACCCGTGGGTGACCCATGAGGCCCAAAATAATAATTCATAGTGTTATTTTTCTAGGTACTAAACATATTTGATAGATTTATGATGATTGATGTTGTAATATATACTTGGTGTTTTCAATCTTAAGTCTAGATTTAAATTTTTATTCTATATTTGCTTATGTGATGTATTGAGTATAGTGACTATTTACTTTTTTAGTAGAACTATAAATGTTTATGTGATGTGGTGTGACGGTAAGTTGGAAATTTGGCTTGTTAGAACTATCTATTTGTGACTTCAATGATTTTATCATATTATATTGCTTCATATAATGTCATCACGTTTATATATGTCGTATGCTGTGATGGACCCAGTGGGTGCCCAGCGGGTGTGGGTGCGGGTGTGAAAATTCACTCGTGGGTGTGGTGATGGGTGGGTGTAGCTAAATGTGGTAGGTGTCATAATGGGTGGGTTTTGCTCCACCCGCACCCAACCCGACCCAATGCCATCTCTACCTACACCCCTGACTCCCCGAGCTCCATCTTCCAGCTCTCCACAGGCCACCTGCCATGGTGTGTTGTTGGGCACGGGCGACCCACGGGTCGCCCGAAACCGAGCGGGCATGGGTTTGGGCAGAATATTGTGCCCGTGACGGGTCATGGGTTTCTTAGCGGGTGTATTTCAGCTTCACGGGCATGGGTCTCGGTTAGCTAAACCTAGCGGGTTTGTGCCCGTTGCCATCTCTAGGCTCAGCGGGCACTCGCCAGGGAGAGGAGGAAATGTGGGGAGTCGGGGAGGGAGGATCTGGCTGGGGAGGATCCGCGGCGGCGACATGGGAGCCGAGGAGGAGCCGTAACGTATGGGCGCAACAACAAGAGAATTGTTACACCTTGAAATTTTTAAATTTCAGAATGTGAATAGAAAAAACAATTAACCAATAATTTTATCATAATTTTTAGTATTTATTTTCTTTACAAGAAATATAGTATAGAAAAAAACTTTGTTTGCTTTCTAAATTAAATAAATGATTTGATGTTTGTTGCATATATGTTGGTGCATTGTTTTTGGTTGTTTGAATTCAAATTTATATTTGAATTCATTTGGTTGATCCCTTTTCAAAAATAGCAAAGCTATTTCTCTTTTCCATTCCTTCCTTTCCTATTTTTTGGCCCAGCTCAGCAACAAAGTCGTGACCCAACTCAACAACAACATCGTGGCCCAACAGTGGCCCAGCTCCCGCGCCAGCCCGCCTGCGTCACCCTCCGCCGCAACCACTGCCAGGCGGGACCCAGCCGTCATTCCTTCATCGTGCCGCACCTGAGCCAGACTCAAGCTCGACCCGCACGCAAAGGCAGCAGCCTCCTGAGCCTATATAACTGCGTTGCCGCTGAATGCCTCGCCCCAACCCCAAACCCTAGCCGCCTCGAGCTCTCTGCCGTCACCTTTCCACCGTCGAGAAGAGCACCCAGAGCTTCACGTGGATGTGAGGAAGACGATGGTGCAATTTTCGTGCGCCCTCGTGCAACCCTTCGCGTCCGAGCGCTTGCCGAAGTTGGCACCGCCGTGCGGCTCCGCCTCGCCGTGCCGTGCGTCGTCGTCACTGTGTATCCGTCGTCCTCGGTACCATAGATTGGTTTGTTGTGTCGCTCCCTTCGTCCTGAACCAGATCCTGTCGCCAATCGAGCCCCGCCAAGCGAGTTATGCTCGATTCCGGCGAGAGTGCCGCCGTGCGCCACTGTCCCCACTGCCTATGCGTCCTCGGCCAGATGCAACCGTTCAATCTCAATCCAACAGATTAGATCTAATCTGACCAGAGTCGGATACCGGTCAACCTAGTCAAACCCGCCAGTCGTTGTCGCTTTTGCTAGGAACCCTTCTGTTTTTCCAGTTTTACAAATAGTTTCTTCCGCAATTTTAAGTTTATTAAATTTAGATCCTTTATCTTTCGGTTTAACCCCTAAAAGCCTTAGTTCTTCGCAGATAAGCCCGTATACCTTTGTTTAACTCATATCTTTATGGTCCTAGATCTGTCAAAGCGTAGATCAGTTTTATCCTTCTATTTTGTTCTGTTGCTACTGTTTGGTGATTGTTTTCATATTTTATTTATCATGTGCTTGTATGTACTTTGGTGTGATGCGTAGAGAACGTGCCGTTCAGAGGATTTGAAGAGCAAGAGGTCGAAGAGTTTGAGCAGCAGCAGGGATCTGTGGAAGGCAAGTGTCTTTGATGCATACCCACTTTACCTATATAACATGCATTTATTCACTGTATTTATTTATCGCTTTGCATTAAATGTGATTGGTCCTATTTAAGGTTTGACTAGATTGTATTATCCTACACCTTGATCAACCCGGGTTTACTTTTATGTCGGGTAGTTCCCGCTTAGTTGCTTAATATGATTATGGTGGTATTAGTGAAACAATGTTTAAACTTGATTTATTATGCTATACATTTTACTAATACAAGACCACATGTTTAATTAGAATATGGAGCGACCACCCACGAAAATATCTCATTCTGCGCCCAACAGAGCCTTAGAATTAGAATTGTAGTAACACCCAAAATTCCACTAACACAATGTAAGAAACAAGGTGATATAGGTTTTATTTTCTAAGGATTAAATCAATTTATCAAATAAATTTGATCTTTAAATAATTTAAACAATATTTAAATAATTTAGAACCACAAAGTGTTTGCTACATTCATATTTGGTTTGCATGGTGTTTTTTGTTTTTCAAAATCAGGCAAAAGAGCGAAAACCTAAACTCCTCATCTTTCCCTATATCTCTCTTTCTCTCTCTTTAGCCCAGCCCAACCGACCCTCTTTCTTTTCTTTCGTTGCCCATGCCGCTAGCTGGGCCACTGACCTCTCTTTTTCATCTGTCGGCCCACCTTTTTCACTCGGTCTAAACCACTCCAGCCGGCCCAACTCCACTCCCCTCTCTCACCCGCTGACAAACGGGGCCCACCCGTCAGCTCCGTCCCCACCTTAGGGCATCGAGCTCTACTAGACGCCCTCCCCTCTCATGTATCCATCTATATGATGGGATGTGTGCTATGAGAAAAGATGTGACTCGATGTGGTGGATAAATAGTGTATTTGCAGTGTAAATTTGCACATCTAAACAACCCTTAAACAAGCTCTGAATCTCTGAATTAAGCCTCATTGACGTCTGAAAAGCATTGGAGATCATTGCACATCATTGGAGCCGCCCCGCCGCATGCACGCCTTTGCTGGAGATGGACGCCCAGAGGATGAGAGGATAGGGTCTAGCATTTCGGTACAACAATCCAGGTCCAGCTACGGTGCCGTCGGAAAAGAATGAGAAAAGAGCGTAACGACAAAAAGAGCGAAGGTAGATGAGGCACAAGCGCTTCTTCGCATAAGGCTGCAAGCACATTGGCAAGAGGGCGGTGGCGGAAGGCACATAGGTGAGGAAAGCATCAGAGGCCACGAGCGTCCACCGAGATGCAGGAGATTGACATCGAGGTAGGAAGAAGATGATCCGCTGCGGAGTAGGTGGCCGTGGCAGCGCAGTCAAGCCGGAACCTAGGTGCCCGCCGTGGCAACGGGCAAAATGAATTATCAAGCATGAAAAGACGAAGGTTAGAAGGTACTCCTCCATTCATCTGTGCAAGATGCAAGGTCTATTACGAAGTCTCCGAAATTCACTTTTGCAAGGTCTATTCTTATTTTTTCTCAGAAGTGCACTTTGGGGATCGTTGTAGCAGTAATTAATCGTATACACACCTCGAGAGGGAAGCACACGTAGAGAGTAATCGAATCAGCAATAAACACTGATTGTTTTTCCCTAAGAAAAAATTAATGAGGGGAGTTATCCCCTTAGGCTTTGCATAGATGAATGGAGATAGTATAATATAAGTTGGTATATCAAACGTTTTCAATGTGAGTTTTTTGACAGAAGTTTTCAATGTGAGTTATCGATTCCCAACCATTATTCATAATATTATTAGCCTTGAATGATGAATTCTTCCGTGATGAAATCTTGCTTGATACATTTTTATCATAATTTTCCAGGATTGCCAGCTTTTACTTCACATGCACATTATAATTTATCTTCTTTTTTTTTCAAATCACACATTACGAACGCAAATGCTCAAATAAATGCACATACACTCCATATGAACAGACACGCAACTCTATCTCTATAAACACTCCCGAAAAATTGAATCGGTAAATCCTCTAAATTGATGAAGTTACCATTGGTAGTTGCATGCCGGTGAATCATAAAATGTATCCAGGAAAATGAGAGCACAAAGTGCCAAGTCGAACCGAAATCTTGTTGGACAAGTTGTACCACAAAGAATATCAGTAGCAACGCGAGCATGTTTACTAGTAAATGACAATAATATCAGGTGCTATACCATGCAATGACGTAGGTTAAAAGTAACCACATATAAATCAATATAATGTAGTGATTGATCAAATGATTATTAGTTGTTGGTCCGTTTGTAACTTGCGAAGCTAGTAAGGTCCTATTTAGATGGGTGAGAGTGGTGAAATTTTGGCGTTCGGAGAAGCACGCGCAGAGTGAAGATGAACTGTCACGGTCCTCTAGGTGAGAACTTTGATGAAACTTTAGAGAACTAAACAGGACCTCATAATCTTGTACACACAATAAAATATGTAGCTTATTAAGTTAATTTTAAATTGAAATTACAAATTTGGCAACTATACGGTGTTCACATGGCCAAAATTCTAACTATGCCACAGATGCTATGAACTGGCAGTCTCAAGGTAGCTTGAACACAGAAAAAAACGAGGAGGAAAAAGCTAGTGCGGCTGCTCGGTGTTAAAAAAAGAAAAAAAAACTAAGAAAGAGGAGGCCAAGAAGACAAGAGAGGCACAGCTGCCGCCCGGCGGGGGTCGTTGACGAACCACTGACCGCGACGCCGCCGTGTGGGCGTGGCAACGCCCTAAGAGCAACTCCAGCAGATGGCGTAAATTTGATCCCTTATATAAAGTTATTGGGGGTGGAGTAAAAATATTTTCATCCCTGAAACACAATTTGCTCCAGCAGTTTCCCTATTCTCCTTCCCAACTCGTGAGTCCCACCATGCCACATCATCCTTTTTTCCCCTCCCCCAAATCTTCCATCTTTGGAACAACCACACAGGGCCGCGCACCCTGTGCTCGTGCGCGGTGCTGGAGTCCCCCGGCACGGAGTGCTGGAACTTGCTCTTGAGAGCTTGAGCTTGTAGTACATCCTGGCCTGGTCCAGGTCCGGGGAGAGGGAGTCCCTGATGGACTCGAACAGGTCGGCCATGTCCGGGAGCCGCGGCGCGACGCCAGTGCGGTCCTTGAAGGCGGCCGCGCCCGTGAGCAGCGCGACATCGTCGGCCTCGGTCCAGAGCTTGGAGATGGCGCCCGCGCTGCCGCGGTCGCCGCCGCCGGACGAGGGGACCCCGACGTCGAGGAGGAGGCCGAGGTGCTCCGCCGCGCCGCCGGGTCGCCGCACGTCGTCGACTGCCACGCCCTGCTCCGCGGCCCCGACGGCGAGCCCGCGTGCGTGCTCGAGTTCATGGACGCCGGCTCCCTCTCCCGTGTCTTGCGCCGCTGGCGCCGAGTGAAGGGAGGATTCCCCGAGCCGGCGCTCACCGAGGCAGCCGCGCACTGCGTCATGGGGCTCGCCCAGCTCCACTCCCGCGGCGTCGCGCACATGGACGTCAAGCCGGATAACTTCCTCGCGAACTCCCGGGGCGTGATCAAGATCAGCGACTTCAACACGTCCAAGATCCTCTACGGGCGCGTCGGCGAGCAACTCCAGGTCCGCCTCACTGCCGGCACCCGCTGCTACTTCAGCCCCGAGCGGTTCGCGCCCAGAGCCCCGCGCCGGGCCACAGGGCGCCATGGCCACCGACGTCTGGGGCCTTGGCGTCACCGTCCTGGAGATGTTCCTGGGCCGGTGCGCCGTCGTGCGGGATTTGGAGAAGGCCTCTGCTGCGGAGCTGGAGCTGGCCATCTGCCACGGGGAGCCTCTGCGCCGTGGTGTGCGCCGCCCACGGCTCCTGCAACCACCTCGACTGCAGCGGCGGGCCCTTCCTCGTCGTCTTCCTGAACTCCGACCGCCCTGACAAGATGCGCGTGTACGTCTAGTCATCGGAGGCTGGCACCTGGAGCCGGCCGATCTATGGCCTTCCATCCCCATCGGATGGGATCCAATTGGTTCCTACTGCCCTTGTGGGGAATGGACTCTATTTCTTGATTGATGCAACCAACATCCTTCTCAAGGTCGATTTGGCCATGAGGAGCGTGTCTGAGTCTGAGATTCCCTTGGTCATGAGGACCCCGTCTGAGATTCGCCTGCCTCCTGGTTACCATTCGGACTTCGCAGTGCTCACGACATTGGAGGATGGTGTGTTGGGATTCGCAAGAGAGGAGAACTACAAACTCTTTCTCTGGTCAATGGAGATGGAGACAGATCCTGAGGGAGATGCTATATGGATACGCTCCAATGGCCGCCTCCTCCATCCTCCCGCTCCACCTCCCGTCCTGCGCGCGCCGGTCCACCACCGTCACCGTGCGCGCCGCTGCGGCGACGACGACCGCGGAGTCCCTGGAGGAGTCGTTCGGGCGGAAGGGCCTGAGGTTCGTCGGCGGCGGCGCGCCCACGGCGGAGCTGAGCGTGCGGAACGGCAGCTCCCTGCACCTCCGACTCGGCGACGGGCTCGTCACGTCGTACAGGCCCAAGGTATACTGGAAGGACGACGGGTGCCGGGAGGTGCTGCACACCGTGGCGGACCCCGGCGACGACCCCGCCAAGGCCAAGGGCGGCGTCGTCCTCGTGCTCAACGAGGTGTCCTTGTCCCAGTCTCTGATCGACGGCTGCGAGTGGACCGTCAAGGATGCGGATTCCGGCTCGCGCGCGACGAATGGATGGGGCGGGGCGCGGCCCGGATCTGGGCACCGCCACGGCCGGTCTGCAGGCTGGGAGCGGAGGAGGGAACGGCGGCGAGCGGGGGAGGTGTGGAGGCAGGACAGCAGGAGGAGCTTGGGGGGGCGGGGGGGCCCACAGAGTAGGGGATGGAGGAGAGATCCCCTCTATAGAGGGGATGGAGAGAGATTTTTAGTCCATGGAGAAAAAAAGGGAGGGCAACAGGGGATCTGCTGGAGAAGGTTTTTTCTCTTTTCATCCCCTATATGACTATTTTTTTTGGTATTGGGGAGGGGATAGGGCAGCAACTTCAGCAGCTTCCCTATCCCCTCCCCAATACCAAAAAAATAGTCATATAGGGGATGAAAAGAGAAAAAACCTTCTCCAGCAGATCCCCTGTTGCCCTCCCTTTTTTTCTCCATGGACTAAAAATCTCTCTCCATCCCCTCTATAGAGGGGATCTCTCCTCCATCCCCTACTCTGTGGGCTCCCCCGCCCCCCCCCAAGCTCCTCCTGCTGTCCTGCCTCCACACCTCCCCCGCTCGCCGCCGCTCCCTCCTCCGCTCCCAGCCTGCAGACCGGCCGTGGCGGTGCCCAGATCCGGGCCGCGCCCCGCCCCGTCCATTCGTCGCGCGCGAGCCGGAATCCGCATCCTTGACGGTCCACTCGCAGCCGTCGATCAGAGACTGGGACAAGGACACCTCGTTGAGCACGAGGACGACGCCGCCCTTGGCCTTGGCGGGGTCGTCGCCGGGGTCCGCCACGGTGTGCAGCACCTCCCGGCACCCGTCGTCCTTCCAGTATACCTTGGGCCTGTACGACGTGACGAGCCCGTCGCCGAGCCGGAGGTGCAGGGAGCTGCCGTTCCGCACGCTCAGCTCCGCCGTGGGCACGCCGCCGCCGACGAACCTCAGGCCCTTCCGCCCGAACGACTCCTCCAGGGACTCCGCGGTCGTCGTCGCCGCAGCGGCGCGCACGGTGACGGTGGTGGACCGGCGCGCGCAGGACGGGAGGTGGAGCGGGAGGATGGAGGAGGCGGCCATTGGAGCGTATCCATATAGCATCTCCCTCAGGATCTGTCTCCATCTCCATTGACCAGAGAAAGAGTTTGTAGTTCTCCTCTCTTGCGAATCCCAACACACCATCCTCCAATGTCGTGAGCACCGCGAAGTCCGAATGGTAACCAGGAGGCAGGCGAATCTCAGACGGGGTCCTCATGACCAAGGGAATCTCAGACTCAGACACGCTCCTCATGGCCAAATTGACCTTGAGAAGGATGTTGGTTGCATCAATCAAGAAATAGAGTCCATTCCCCACAAGGGCAGTAGGAACCAATTGGATCCCATCCGATGGGGATGGAAGGCCATAGATCGGCCGGCTCCAGGTGCCAGCCTCCGATGACTAGACGTACACGCGCATCTTGTCAGGGCGGTCGGAGTTCAGGAAGACGACGAGGAAGGGCCCGCCGCTGCAGTCGAGGTGGTTGCAGGAGCCGTGGGCGGCGCACACCACGGCGCAGAGGCTCCCCGTGGCAGATGGCCAGCTCCAGCTCCGCAGCAGAGGCCTTCTCCAAATCCCGCACGACGGCGCACCGGCCCAGGAACATCTCCAGGACAGTGACGCCAAGGCCCCAGACATCGGTGGCCATGGCGCCCTGTGGCCCGGCGCGGGGCTCTGGGCGCGAACCGCTCGGGGCTGAAGTAGCAGCGGGTGCCGGCAGTGAGGCGGACCTGGAGTTGCTCGCCGACGCGCCCGTAGAGGATCTTGGACGTGTTGAAGTCGCTGATCTTGATCTCGCCCCGGGAGTTCGCGAGGAAGTTATCCGGCTTGACGTCCATGTGCGCGACGCCGCGGGAGTGGAGCTGGGCGAGCCCCATGACGCAGTGCGCGGCTGCCTCGGCGAGCGCCGGCTCGGGGAATCCTCCCTTCACTCGGCGCCAGCGGCGCAAGACACGGGAGAGGGAGCCGGCGTCCATGAACTCGAGCACGCACGCGGGCTCGCCGTCGGGGCCGCGGAGCAGGGCGTGGCAGTCGACGACGTGCGGCGACCCGGCGGCGCGGCGGAGCACCTCGGCCTCCTCCTCGACGTCGGGGTCCCCTCGTCCGGCGGCGGCGACCGCGGCAGCGCGGGCGCCATCTCCAAGCTCTGGACCGAGGCCGACGATGTCGCGCTGCTCACGGGCGCGGCCGCCTTCAAGGACCGCACCGGCGTCGCGCCGCGGCTCCCGGACATGGCCGACCTGTTCGAGTCCATCAGGGACTCCCTCTCCCCGGACCTGGACCAGGCCAGGATGTACTACAAGCTCAAGCTCTCAAGAGCAAGTTCCAGCACTCCGTGCCGGGGGACTCCAGCACCGCGCACGAGCACAGGGTGCGCGGCCTGTGCGCGGCCCTGTGTGGTTGTTCCAAAGATGGAAGATTTGGGGGAGGGGAAAAAAGGATGATGTGGCATGGTGGGACTCACGAGTTGGGAAGGAGAATAGGGAAACTGCTGGAGCAAATTGTGTTTCAGAGATGAAAATATTTTTACTCCACCGCCAATAACTTTATATAAGAGATCAAATTTACTCCATCTGCTGGAGTTGCTCTAACGCCAACGCGCTTGCGAGGAACGCGGGAATTGCTTTTTTTAGAGGAGAACGCGGGAAAATTATTTACCCCGGAAGGGGAAAAAACGCGGAGTACTGGCGGGCGGCTGGGAGGTACGTAGCGTGGAATTAAAAGAAGCCCACCAGCTTTCTCAAGTGGGCCTTTGTATCCAAACAGTTGTTCCGTTTGAAGGTGCCGTGAAGCTTCTTTACACTGTCTGCAGCTCTTTGGTCCCCTATGCCTGCGCCGTCACGCCGATCAGATTCTTCAGAGAAGTTTCGCACTCCTCCGCTGGCAGTATAAAGAAGTGCGCAATGGAACGTTCAGTTCAGTACCCACTACCCAGTACCAAGTTCACTCGGCACTCCCCAGCTCGCGCCGCCAAATCCATTAGCCAGTATCCGCCCTGCCACTGCTCTCACCCCGAGAGTTCGTCTGCTCCATCCATTAAGCCCCCTTGAATTTCTGATCATCATCAGCATGGCCACACCCCAGGTCCAGCTCCATGCAGCCATCGCCAGGCAGCCGGCTCGTGCCGATGATCACACCGCCGGCAACGCCCTTCTGCTCCGGGATCCGGAGGCGAGCACCATCGTCCCCAGCGACGCCCACGGAACGAAAGACACTAACGCCGCCGGGATCAGCTTCAGCTTCTCCTGGCTGCCGACGCTCATTGGCTTCCTCTTCCTCACGTTCAACTCCGCCACGGCCATCGTCCGGTCACACGGGGACCCCGCGGCCGTCGCATTCGTCGGATTCGCCTACGCCGACCTGCTCGCCCTCTTCGCCTGCCTCAAGATGTACGAGCGGGCACCTGCTGGCTCCAACGCCAGGAGCTGGCTCAAGGTCGCTGTTTGGGTACTGACGACTCTGCTGACGCTAGCATTCTCCGGGAAGGTCGCGGCCGTCATGCCGCCGCCGGTGGCCGTGCTGGTGTGGCTCATGGCCTTCGCGACCGTCGCCGGAGGCTTCGTCGCGTTCTTCGTTTGCAGAGAAAAGAAGTGAGCACGCGGTCTAGGAAGGATTGGAGCTCTCAACGAGTCAACGCCGCCGCGACCCCGCTCTCGAATTTTGATCTCATCATCGCCTTGCTGCCGCCCGAGCACAAGTCTCCTCGCATCTCCGTGGAGGACGTCGGCGGCGGCGGGGCCGCTTGGTCCCTTCGCGTCGGTTAGCGATGGGGCCAAGTCAAACCAAACTACGTACGCCGTCCAGATTTGAGGCGTCACAAATCACATGGCGGCGGCGATGCTGACCGCGAACGTTGCTGGGCTAGCTGCTGGCACAGCGGCGTTGTGTGCGGCGCCGGGACAGGAAGCATGGATGCAAGACACCGGCGACCTCCACGGCGATTCAGCGCGCGGCCGACGTTGACCGAGAGAGGACAGAGGCTCTGTAACTGCAATGGAGGTGTGCAGAGCCCCCACTCGAATTTGCGTGCTCAGCTCAAGGGCCCGTGGGCGACAGGCGACAGCGACCAGGGCTGGTGCGTGGCCTGGTTATTGGCACAATGGCAGGGCATTGGAAGGGGAAATGGAAGGGGTTGGGTCGTTGGGAGGTAGTAAAGCAGAGCAGGCTGGAGAAGGAAGAAGAAGAACAGGACTACAGAAGAGACAGAGGAAAGCATTTTCATTCGGCAGGGCAGTATATTGCCGTGACGCATCGCGTCCGTAGCTCTCTTCTTCTTCGTCCGCCATTGTTCGGCGGTACAGGGCAACTACGCCAGCGCCATGGTTGCATTAGGAGGTGTGCGCAGCGTGGTGGCAACTACGACACATAGCGACGTGGCGGGGTTCGCGCTTGGACGTGTTGGCGGTCAGTGTCTCAGTGATGCGCGTGCGTGTCGTCGAGCGCTGTGGCGGTTTGGGAATCGAAGGTGTGTTTGCAGCCGACGACCCATGGTGGCATACACCGGCATGAAGGTGATGAGGTGATAGAGGCTGGGTGCCTGGGTGCTAGAATCAGGTTGGGACGCTGTGTCGACGGAGACAGCGCAAGCAAGACCTGGGTGCGTCTAGCCGAATGACCGCGTGGCCCATTGTTGGCACTGACGCAGCGACCAGTTTTGAGTTTCGATTTCGGATTTTTTTCATGTAATTTTCCATAATTTTTATTTCTAAAATATTGACTAAAATATATAATTTTTAAAATTTTTGATCTAAACAAATGATTAGCGGATTATGGACAAACATCTATTATTCTCCAACTTAATAGATGTCGCAATAGTAAATTTGTAACAATTTGGCACATGAAAATGTGTAACAGTATTATTTTTGGTTTTTCTTTCGGCCATCATTGAAATTACTGAAATTTGTCAATTTTCATTCACCGAAATTTGAAACCTTGCTGGCGACATTATTGTGAGGTTGGTGTTTGTGCTAGAGGTTGTGCAACGGTGTTGGGCACTTGGGCAGCACAATATATAGCACATACCCTGTGGCCTGTGCCCCTATCCTCATCCAGAATAGTTGCTTAGTTGTTTTGAGTTGCTAGTGTTGCTGTTTTCCTTGCTCGATTCTTGAGTAGTTTCTCTATTGTAAAGCCTTCTTCTTCATTACTAGTGGAAGTGCACGCACGACACATGCATAAAAAAATTACATATTAAATAAGATTTAAAAACGCATACGAAATAAGGTATCATGAGTTATTAATATGTCAATATTTTGTCATAATTAATTAAGACATGTGGGGCATACACATGTTTAAAGAACTTAAATAAAACAATAAAACCCATTAAATGAGTCAAAGAATTCTAATTTGTAGTTCAATAATAAAAATCAAACTTAAGCAATAGTTGAATGGTCAAAAGTATACTTAGTTGTTTTGAGTTGCTAGTGTTGCTGTTTTCCTTGCTCGATTCCTGAGTAGTTTCTCTATTGTAAAGCCTCCTTCTTCATTACTAGTGGAAGTGCACGCATGACACATGCGTGAAAACAAATTACATATAAAATAAGGTATAAAAATGCATACAAAATAAGGTATCATGAGTTATTAATATGGCAATATTTTATCATAATTAATTATGACATGTGGGGCATACACGTGTTTAAAGAACTTAAATAAAACAATAGAACCCATTAAAGGAGTCAAAGATTTCTAATTTGGAGTTGAATAATAAAAATCAAATTTAAGCAATAGTTGAATGGTTAAAAGTATACTTTTCTTTTATCATAAAGATGCTCAACAAGAAGCATTGTCTGAAATGAATGCTTGACACATCTAAGATATATCTTCCGGACAATTCCTTAATCTTGGTGCAGTAATGATGCCTTGGTCAACAGAGGCATAATTTTTATGTGTTCTTTACAGCAATAACACTAATGTCTAAAAACACCTCGATCATCTTAATTTGTTCTTTATTTACAATGAATGATTTCTAAGGTCATCTTGGTAGCAGAGGCTAAAGATAATCATTTCTCTTCTCCTCTCTCACCCGAAGCTATCTCAAAACTGTAGTGAACACAAAAATATTGAGAAGTAAAATTTGGATCTTAGAAGTGCAATAAGACATAGCAAATTAAATAAGATAACTCAGTTTTATCTCCATGATGCATCTAGAGTTGAAGAGATCGACAGTTGCAGCTTACCAAATGTATCCAATCTTCTAAATTCGAAGAGCTCTAAACAGTTATCCCTCTTCCTCTTCCGTTAAGAACCTCACATCCTAATGTCGACTCCACAAACATAAACATGTGACACAAATAAGTAGGGAGGGATACGATTATGTGTCAAAATCATCTACAGGAGCATTCGTTATCACCAAATACATATCGTGATCTACATTAGGATTTAAGGATTTGTGGTGGAAAGACAGTGGGAACAAATTATACAATGTGCCTTAAATGAAACATAGAAAAAGGTCATGGAAACTCGCCTGTCCATCAGGGGAAATAGCTAATTGCAGTCATCAGATTGTATGTCCTGTCAAGATGGCAACCTATGACGAAGAAGAGGAACATGATCAATAGAGTATGATTGCATCTTAGGTTAATTGCGTGAGAAGTTCGTCGCGTCCACCATGTCCATCCCCCTGATGGAACATGAGATCGGAGATATCTCATACTTTCTTTTTTGCCATAGTCAAATATCTTAGAAAACATATATATAACTGGAAGTGCTTTTGATGAGCAATATATTCCAATCATGCACTCTAGAATTAATTTTAATTTTACAGAGATTTTCAATGAGATTTAACAGTCGTCATTAACTGTATTCAATCACATCAAGAGTCACTTCTCCAACTTTCTTTGAAACTGTATTCAATCACATTAAACAATCAGAATGGACCCTAATAAGCATGTTGCAAGCATGTAACTTCTTAACATAGCATCTTGCAGTTTCAAAATATCAAATAAGTACTTTAGCAACAATTCCCATATTAGAACCCTAACTGCAGGAAATAATTCATTAGTGAGCTCCCAACCCAACCACATCGTCTCTCATCTCGCTAGCATGGTGTTTTTTCATGCTCTCTCACCTCCGCATCGTCCAAAACCTGAAGTTAGCTAGCGATTTCGCTACCCCGTTGAGGACACCCTAAGCACAGTGAACTTGGCAACCAATAATAATAGATACTTCGACCCCACTTTGAAGACTTATCTATCAAACTTCTTCTTTGAGACTAAGAAAGTACTAAACTGCTCAGGAATCAGGATCCAAACAATAACCATATTTTTCTCGCCACACCATTTATTAATAACCCAAAGCTTTTATCAGAACAAGATTGGACGCAGACCCTGACGTAGTACCGTCAAAGACGTACGTGAGAGAAAACAAGTAGAAATTACACCCAACATGCATGTGGCTGCTAGAGCCATTATCTTTTTGCTAGTATACAAGAGACTTGCACATGATCGAATCACTACTAGTACGTACAGAAGAAAACCCAGTCACGCGTTCACTCTCGGGCAATGGCAACCAGCTGCTTGCCTATGTTCTTCCCAGAGAATAGGCCGATGAGCGCCGATGGGGCCTTGTCAAGACCGTCAACAATGTCCTCAACGTAGCTGATCTTGCCCTCCTTTATAAACCCAACCATCTCTTGCTCAAACTTGTGGTACTGGCCAAAGTAGTCAAACACTAATAACCCCTGCACGCACAATCTTTTTATGAGGATCTGAAACGCATTGAACAAACCGTCCGGCTTCTCCAAGTGGTTGTACTGTGAGATCATCCCACACACAGGGATCCGCCTGTAGTTGCGCATGTTGAGCAGCACATCATCGAGCATTGGGCCTCCCACATTCTCAAAGTAAATGTCAATGCCCTCGGGGAAATATCTGGGCATGCAATGATACGACGACTGATGTAAGAAGAACTAGTTCGATTTCTGAATTTTCTTAGCAAATTTGTACTACCAACGTTAGTTGCTATATATTGTGTACAACTGCAATGCAACAAATTAAAATGGAAAAGATCTCTCAAACCTCTTCAAGGCTGCATCAAGGTCCGGCTCCTTTTTGTAGTTGAAAGCATCGTCAAACCCAAACTTGGTTTTCAGAAGATTAACCTAAATACCCATGACTTTTCAGATAACATTTTTGGATTATTACGGAGCTTCCCTTAACATATTTTACTTCCAGGAAGATAAATAATTAATTCAGTGATACTCCCTCTGTTCTTAAATATATGAGACTTTGACTACCAATATATATTGAACAAATTAGTTAACTAAAGTAAAATGTATATCATTATATCTATTATCTAATGTACTTTACATTTAACTTGTTGATTTATCGATTTGCAAAAAAAATGTATAGAAAGGACGAATAGTCAAATGAACGAAAAACCAGCTCCTTTTGTAGTTGAAAGCATCATCAAACCCAAACTTGGTTTTTAGAAGATTAACCTAAATACCCATGACTTTTCAGATAACATTTTTGGATTATTACGGAGCTTCCCCGAACATATTTTACTTCCAGGAAGATAAATAATTAATTCAGTGATACTCCCTCTGTTCTTAAATATATGACACCGTTGATTTTTTACTTCAACTTTGACTACCAATATATATTGAACAAATTAGTTAACTAAAGTAAAATGTATATCATTATATCTATTATCTAATGTACTTTACATTTAACTTGTTGATTTATCGTGCAAAAAACAATTTATAGAAAAGACGAATAGTCAAATGAACGAAAAAATAAAGTCAATGATGTCATATATTTAAGAACGAAGCTAGCAGTAATTAAGCTACTCTTGATTGTTTACTGTATTGCATTGGATTGCAATTACCAACCAATGGACACCAGTTTGAACAAATAAAGCAATCAAAACTGCAACAATAGAAATGATACATACTAAGAAGGCGATAAACTTCAGAAAAAGTATACGAAGTAGAGGAGAGGAAGAGAATATATATGCATGCCAACTGAAGACAAAGGAAAACAGAATTATTGTCACAAACCTTCTCGTCAGAACCAACACTGCCTACCACATAACAGCATGTGAGCTTAGCAAGCTGCCCAACAAGCTGACCAACGGCGCCTGTTGCAGAAGAGACGAAGACATAGTCGCCCTTCTTAGCCTTGCCCACATCGAAAAATCCAGCCCATGCAGTAAGGCCAGCCATACCTGGAAATAGTTGGAATCGTAGCAACATTAGTGAAAAACTATGTGCAGTGTCAAGTGAAAGATTTGAAAAAACTATGAACAATCAACTCACAACTCAAAGACACTGCTAGACAAATGGTACGATGAAAGAAATGAGAGAACCATCTTTAACTTGTGAGGAAGGCAACTATGCGCGCGTGGTAATATATTGGTCGGAAGAAAACACTGCGGGGTGCTTGGATCCAGGTTTGATACTAATCAGTAGTATTAAATATTGGCTAATTATCAAACTAATTTCATAAGCGAAGTCTAATTCACGAGATGGATCTATTAAAGTCTAATTAATCTATGATTAACACATGTTTACGGTAGCATTAAAAATGCAAATAATAAACTAATTAGGCTTAATATATAGATTCGTCTCGCGTGCCCTAGCCCTCATTTATGCAATTGGTTTTGTTATTACCATATATTTAATACTCATAATCAATATACACAACTATTCGATATGACATGGATTAAACATCTATCATCTTAATAATACAACAAAGTTAAAAGAATTCACCATGTTCGCCGAGAGAGTTTAGAAATTCCCGCGTTAATCTAAAAAAGAGAAAAAATATACACCATTGGATTTTATGATGATCCAACGATCTATATTAATCTAAAGATTTCATAATTATCTTAATACAACAGAGTTAAAAGAAACCACCATGTTTGCCGAGAGAGACTAGAAATTCTCGGGTTAATCTAAAAAAGAGAAAAATATACACCATTGAATTTTTTGATGATCCAACGATCTATATTAATCTAAAGATTCCATACAAAATACAACTACTAAATAGCTGAATTTATATATATTTTTTAAAAATACCAATATGTCAAAGGAGTGCATGTGGACTCCTATTGCCATGTCCGTTGGGGCAAAAATAATTGATAAAAAGATGGAATTATATAAAGAAAATGTAGTACTTTGAAGTCCATACATGCTGGGAGTAAATACGTAAACAAAGAGTCACCTTAAAATATAATTAAGAAAAAACTACATTTAAAAAAACAAAATAAATAAGATACTATTTTTAATCCCACGTACTATGTTACGTCATAGAGAAGGCATGGGTTCCAAGCTAAAAACTACCTTTGAGTACGTACGTGTAGAAAGGTGTTGGTACATCTTTAAATAAATGTAATCTCTTAATCTATTTAAGTTGAAATCTTACATATATGGATAATAGTTTTGAACAAAAATACGGTGTAAAATCCTGGCGTGAAGGTGGAGTAGAGCAGCCAGCAATCCGGGCATATAAGAGTGGAAGCAATGACTGCAGTGAAGTACGAGATGTATCATTTTATTAGTGTAGCTCATCTTTGTGACTACTTAGGACTTCTTTGGGAAGGTTTATTTTAACTTCCGCTTCACCTATTTTGCGCAAATCAAAGTATTGTAGTAAGAGCTAGAATATAAACATTTGAACTAAAAAACCTTTCTCGGTCCCCATAATTTTCGTCTATAAGGTCGGCGGTAATGATAGATAGTTTCGTGCAAGAGCCCGATGATATTAGGAAGATATTCTTATTTTGCTCGACTCATATATTTATTTAGAGAGTGGAGGAAAATCGATCATATATTTATTAGTTGTCATTGGCTGGTCAGCACGCAGGGACGACAAAGGCATTAAGATTCTGACCAACTTTGATTGAACGGTTAAATCACTATATTTATTAGCTGCCATTGGCTGGCCAGCACGTAGGGGCAGCACAGGCCATATACAGGGACAACGGTTTTGGATTCCGACCATCTTTGATTGAACAGTTAAAATCAAGGAGAGAGAAAAGGGATGTTAAGGACAAAAAATATATTATCTAATGGTGTAGACTCATCCATGAGATATGAGATTAATAATTATGTAATTTTGGAATCTAAAACAAGAAAATTTATTCTAACAAATATTGTATGAGATCCAAATAAAACATAGTTGAATCTTCTAAGAACATCATATTGATAAGATATATAACTTTTATGATATGATCAAAACTCATCCAATTTAAGTTCGTGTAGTTTTTAAAACGAGACTAGACTTAGCATTCTGACTTCAGTCGGCGTCTCATGAGACAGAATAATAGTGAAACATAAGAGTAGAGATATACAAGTTGGGTGCCGTCACGGACAAAGTGCGTAAATCGGATACTCAACAAAAAGAAGTGAGGATGCAGGCAGGAGCAGCTTGCATCACAAAGATAGCCCAGCTTCGAGCAACACCAACCGACGCAAAATCACCACTTTTGTGCAAGTTTGCAAAGTCATACTGTGGGCAATATATGAAGGATCATGATGTCAAAATACCATGAGAGGGAGAGAGAGAGAGAGAGAGAGAGAGAGAGAGAGAGAGAGAGAGAGGAGACCACAGACTAAGCATATAGCCACACCAACATATCTAGTGACCTAAGGGTACCGTTTATATTGATAAAAAGGTGCAAATCAGACCCTTAGTGTCTTTTAGCATGAACTTTTGGCGTAATCTTTCTAGGTAGTATAGGTTCTCTTGTCTGTGACTAAAACTGAAAACTATTAATTTCGTTGCTCTTATTAATGAAATTTGGACTGTGCCCCTAGTGGAAAATAATGGTAAAAAGGTGCAACAACCATAAGATGAAATCAAATCATGCATATATAGGGCTATAACAACCTGTGATTCTAAAACAAATAAAGGAAGTGAGATTTGGATATAATAACAGCTATGAAGGTCAAACTCAAAATTAAATTCTAATTCTTACCAACAAAATTTTGTTCTAATGTTTACTTCTATAGCATACAATATACATTGAACATTCTACTAAAAATAAGAATTTTTAAACATAACAAAAACTTACACAAAATCTACATCTCAAATAAAAATTATAAAATATATATTCATGTGAAAAAATATACAAGTATCCATGTTGCTTTAGTAAATACCAAAAAATTGTGTTTATATATAAGGTATTACATTTTATCTTTAATCCTATTAGAAAAGATACGCAACACAAAATTTGACTATAAAATATACGATAATATATTTGTTTGGTATCATGACATGACTAAATATATAATTATTTGTCTATTTATTTTGAAATAAATATTCAAAGACTGACTAAAAAAGTTAGCTACCCGCACTATTTGTGCGGGCCATCTTGCTAGTTCTAACAATTGAGTTACCAAGAATGCCGGTGTAGTACGACAGAGGCAAATCAAGATGACTGATCTTGAAGAAAGACTCCGGCTTAGTGACGATAGTATGCTCCTCCCATCCAGTCGTCCCCCACACAAGATCGCCAACCTCGAAATCTGTGTGCCCAGATGCTATCACCTTGCTTACACCAAAGTTCTCCATAACCCGGGACAAATAAAGCAGGTTTATAGAAATTAAAGGCACACAGAAGAACTGAGAACACTACCGGAAAATCACACTTTGTCGTGCACTTTTTATCGGGCGCACGACAAAGAACTTCTTTGCCGTGCGTTTTCTATAAGGCGCACGGCAAAGAAAAAACGCATGGCAACACAATAGTTTGCCATGCGTTTTTTGTAGGGCGCACGGCAAAGAAAAAACACACGACAAACACAATAGTTTGCCATGCGTTTTTTGTGATGCACAACAAAGACATGAGCTTGTTGTGCGTTTTTTTTTGCGCACGACAAACTATTTTTCCCACTATCCGTTAGTCCCCACGCTGTAACCGTTAGTAACGGGGTGGTGGAGGTGATTTTTTTGTCCCATTATACGTGCGCCACAAAAAAACGCCCCACAAAGAGGTGCCTTTGCCGTGCGTTTCTCGATTAGTGCACATATATATATATGTCCTCATAAGTCCCAAATCCGATTGCCCCTCAAAATAAATTCTCCTCACTTTGTAATTTTTTCTACTCTATACATACAACATGTGGTACTTCATGGTAAAATTTGGTAGATTTTTGTATTCTTTGCTATATTTAACTAACTAATTGCATTTCAAGTAATTTTTGAAAAAAAATCATATTTGAACTACAAGTGATTCAAATAATAGAATAAAATGAGTGAAATGATATTCATGTTATTTAGCCCAATTTAAGATCTTTTACATGAAATCAAAAGAAATTTTGAACATGTTGACTAGGAAACATGACCATGATCGTGTGTACAAATGATTAAAAATTCTAAAAAATGCAAATAGAGTCTGAAAATCATAAGATTGGTCAATATCTAATGATATCATACGTGGAGGCTATAGTAAAAAATTGAACAAGTTTTGAATATTTTGTCGTGTACGATGCTTACAAATCGAAACATCTCCGAAGAAATTTCGGAGAGTTGAGAGGTAAGTGGTTAAATTTATCGGCAAAGTGACGTTCAAATTCAAATTTGACTTCAAAACTTTTTTTAGTAATTAGACAACATAAAATATTTTGTGTCAATATTTAGTATAGAATTTAGTTGATATTTTATTGAATTAATCACTATTATACAATTTATTATTTTGTCGTGTTCTATGTTGGAACACACGACAAAGGTAGCTCTTTGCCGTGCGCCCTTGGGTCAAAGCACGGCAAACACACGTCGCCTCCGGCCCCACCCTACCCCTAAACCATGACGCCCACACGCCCCTCAGCCAGCCACCATTCCGGCCCCACCCTACCCCACGGTGCCCTCACGCCCCAACCTTATACCCACCCCGTCTCACTTATCTCCCTCTCACACCCACCCCGCCTCCTCTCCTCCTCTCACTCATTCCCTCTCTCGGTGCCCCCACTCTCTCCAACCCTAAACGGCAGCGGCAGCGCTGGAGAGCCTCAACGGTGGTGGCCAGATGCAGATCCGGTGCCCCTCCGTCCTCTCCGCGCCGGCTCCCTCCATCCCTCGAGCTCGTCTCCCTTCCTCTTTCGAGCTCGTCTCCAGTGGCCAAGGTGGAGATGGTGCGGTGTGCGGGTGGCCTGGCAGCAGCGCAGGGCACCACCTCCCCTCTTTTTCTCCCTCTCCGCCTCTAGGGGTCCTCCGGCGCATGGAGGAGCAGGTGTTGGTATTTCTTAACCTCACCACTGGTTGTACACCTAGCGGGAGTGTAAGATCCACCTGGGTATACCGACGGGTACGAAAGATTCCGCAAGCGCACGGAAATACCGCTGTAGCACTTCACCTCAGGAGTATTCCCAAGGGTATCGAATCCAAGGAACGGTGTGCACTACCTTCTATCCTAGATGAACGGTCCAAGGACACCAAGCCCCTAGCTAAGGTTGAGAGATGATGAGGCGCTTCCTATGAATACTGATCCCAGAGGAGAAGAGCAGGCAATTATGCTCGCTTCGGACATCGGCCCCTCCTAGCTATAACAGTTGGTTCACAGCAAATGGTTGCCTACACGCTGTATCCGAACGTGGGGGATTTCAGAGGGTCCAACGGCTGTCACTACCGCGGCCTACCCCAAGACAAACCGTGGGATACAGGGCAAACGAAGGATAACCCGTAGTCTAGACACCACGTCTACACCACCGATTACTACTATAGCACGACTACGTCTGAGCTCCCGTAGTAACACTATAGCACCCTGTATAAATACGGAGTGACGAACCCGCGAGCTTCGAGCTAATCTCACTTACCACAGGATCACAAGATGATAGGAAGAACGAATGCCAGCGTATTAATGTACTCCAACAAGATCTAACGGGATAATTCACACAAACGGAATGCAAACTTATGCACTTGTAACAAAGGATCAAAGGGTCGTGTTCGTGAAGAACACGAGCCTCTAACTTATGAACACACACAAAAGCGTGAGTAACTTGTTCGTCAACTAGATCGAGGAAGCGCGTTCATGAAGAACACGAGCCTCTAAATGATGAACGAACGAAGAACTCAAGAACATGTCACTCATGCATGAATAACACTTTAGTCTAATTGGAAAATACAAGAATACTTACTTTGCTCTAATTGAAGAACATGACACCCTCACCAACACCACACTCTACCTAGCACATACTCTCACCCACATGGATTAACTCATTTGATCCATGAGAGATCACATGAGGGAGGAAACAAGTGTTTCTAAAGAGGAGGAGGAGAATGAGATGTCTGTATTCTAGCCCCTCTCCTCATATTTAAAGGCCAAGGGAGGTAGGAGGCTTGTGCAGCTGCCTTGGGCGCCACCAATCACGTGTTGGCACCTGTCCTGCGCAGAACCGGTCTTCTGGGGCGAGAACCGGAGCATCCGAGGCTTCCAGGGGCAAGAACCGGTAGGAAAAGGGCATGAACCGGTAGAACAGGGGCGAACCGGGGGAACCAGCGGGGCGAACCGCGGGCCAGCCGCAACTCGCGCCACCGCCTTTCTCCCCGCTCCTATGCGCTCGCGACACGTGGCCAGCGGCCGGTTTCCGTCGCACGGCGCGCGTGAACTGTTTCCGGCCGAGCCAGTGTCGAGGCGACACGCGTCCCGGCCCTACGTGGTTTCCCGCGGAAGCCAGCGCGCGCGCCTGTGATCCGGGGCAGCGGCGGCTTACCGCTGGGATGGCGCCACGTGGCGGGCGGATCGCCCCTCCTTGCGTCGCGTCACCGATCCTGTGCGGAGCCGCTGCGCCATTCGCAGGGCGACACGTGGCCAGGCCGGGTGCCCACGCGCGCCAGCGCTGAGGCGAGCGCATGCGCGTGCCCCTGCGCGTTAACCTGTGGGAGGTTCAACGGCCAATAAAGGCCTGCCACGTGGAGCGCATGTGTACGTTGACCGGCGATCGTGGGTCCCATGATGACATCAGCGATGTGTCACCTTTTGTCCTTTGTGTATCTCCTTCATACGGACTCCGATATAGGCATATAATATGTCCATTTCGATCGTCTCGACGAGCCCGTCGCAATGGTGCAGTCCAAATTGGCATTTGAGGTTGTTTGTGATGACGTCCTTTAATAGCCATTGGACTTCTTGCTCTCATCTGTACCATTTGACACGTATTTCAGTGCGTCTTGCAACAAAAGCTAGAAACACCAACACTTGTGAAAATTGTTAGTATAAACCCCTATTCTAGTGTTGATGATCACTTTCCATTCATTTTATGCAGGTATTGACGGTGTAAAAGTAGCACTTAACAGCCGTCAACAACTCCCCCACACTTAACCTTTGCTCGTCCCGAGTGAAGGGAGTCAGATCAAGGTGAGACATGATATCCAAAGGTATGAAGCGAGCATAAGAGATATTCCAAACCATACATTGTACTTGTGAACTCTGAAGTGTCTATCATGCTATCTTGGGTAGTTGAAGGATGGAACGGTCATGATTCAAATCACTCCTGCTCATCATGTTAAGTAATTTGGGGTTTTACAATAAGTTTTCAATAACAAACCTTGCTTTGCTCCTCATTTGATTCTCTCAGATCGCTCAATGTGTATGCGTCCTCACCAAGGCATTAGATTGTCTTTCTTCACCCTACTTCTAATGATGGCTATATGTGGAGCTCAAGGTAGGATAAATGATAAGGCATACTTGCATCACATATATTGCAAAGTCAAAGACTGGATCCACAGAGAAAATCAAATCATACAATCAGATCAAGATGTGCACGTGTATGGATATGATGGGTATGGTAAGGTGTATACTAGGCCCGGAATGGGTGCTAGATATTACCATACGTATATGATGAGTGTTGGTTGATGGTAAGGTGGACACTAGCCCCGGAATAGGTACTAGTTATTACCATCTAAGTTATGAAACTCCTTTTTGCATGATTTTCTCCGCTCTCCTTTTAGAAATTTTCGAGATATGGGCTATCTCTCTTTTCTCTTTTTTTTAGATCATGCTTTTTGAGCATGTCTTTCTCTCTCTCTTTTTTATATAGCCCAACCTCTTTTAGAGATATTTGGAGAGGGATAAATCATGGAACAATGCATGAAGCTTTATTTCGTGGAATGGATGAATAAGACAATGCTAACTTCTAGTGTAGACGCATAGCAAGGGGAAAATAGTGGAATGCACATGAATCTTGATCATGAAAGCATAAAAAGACTTCTCGCAAGGGTCACAGAATTTGACAAAGCTCAATGCAATAACAATCAGCATATGAGTATAAGGTTTTCAAGATAACTCAACATATGGCTTTGGTAGGACTTTGGCATATCAAAGAGGAGCTTTGCAAAAGGTTTTCATATTTTCAAATAAAATTCCCAAGCACTCAAACATTCAGAGAGAAGATCATATCATCAAACCATATCACAAACATCAATTACTTAGATGAGCATAAGTTTCCTAATGATATTTGTTCACAAGCATCAAGATAATAAGTAAGGAATGAAACATATGCAAGCCAACCACAGGAATCATGGAGAGCAAGCAAAACACCGATATTTGAGTTTGATTTATTTGATAAAAATTGAAGATCATTCAAACTCAAAGGTAGAGAGTGAGGTGAAGGATGCACATACCATCGCTTCTGAAGGATATGAGGAACAAGGAAGACTAGTGGTGATTTGGCTGACCCGTGGGATAGCCAGCTCACTCTAGTTTACCTTGTCCTTGTCATGAAGGCGTAGTCGATGTCGTGCAGCCCTTTTGTGTGGGAGTTCTCAAGTGGATATGTCGATGATGAGCTTGAGAGAGCTCCTCCACACTGGTGCTTGTATTGGTGCTGTTCTTCAAGCAAAAGTGGAAACAAAAGATGAGCTCTACTGGTTCGAGAACCATAGAGCCTTTATTCAAAAGCAAATATTTTTGGTTTTTATTTTATTTTATTGTCACCGTGTCATTTACTCGAAAGGGTTAGACCAATATTACATTTCATACACAAAAGGGAATATACTTACCTTGGACCTTTGAGAGGTCATATGTACCACCTTTGCATGTTGTGCAACATGAATCTGACACCTCAACTTACCTTCGCATTTGAATTTAGCTCAATGAATTACCCATTCAAATTCGACAATTTTCTGCAGGGGTTAGTCAGCATATATACAACCAAGATCTATGAAAATATAACTCTAAGTTCATCAGTCAAAACTCGACAGCATGTCTTGTTTTGACTGAAGAAGACAATTTTAACCTAAGCACCATGCTTAATTTAAAACAGTCTATGAATGTGCGTCGACAGAACATACATTCAAACCAGAGCATATGAACAAAGATAAAGGAGGCACGCATGCATGATCAAGCTATTCATCAAAAGAGGCATATAAGCATGAGCATAAGACGGTGAACCTGGGGAAACCTCCCGGAAGGGCTTTGTTTAATGTCAAAAGCAGGGCTTACCTAGCTAGTGGGCAAGATGCAAGAGCTGACATTATCACCACACCAGGATAAGATTTGGTAGAGGAGGAACTTTACTCAGGATGCTCACATACCTCTCCCACACTTGGAGTTTGCATTGCTAGGCAACAAAACTCAAGTGTGTGGTGATCAAACTTCCTTTTGTAAACGTTCCCTCACCAAAGTTTATCTAGGTGCTGCAGCTGATGTGGCTCACATGTCCGTAGGCATCACCTGCCCATCTTTCTTTTCAATCTCCACCTGAAAGGTTAGTGACCAAAAATACCCGAAGGACGACTTATCCTAAAAACATGTTCTTGTTTTTATTCAAAAAGAGAAATAAAACCTATGCCAATCCAGGCTATCTCCTGATAGTGCTTTGTTTATTTATTGGTCATAAGCTCGACCATGGGAACTTCGTATTGCAGCTATCGTTGGTAGTGCCATTCCCGTCTCACCACCAATCTTGATGTATCAGTGAAGCTTTAGCTGCAAGGTTAGTGCCACAATGCACACACGAAATCTGATATGCTTATGATAGACATATGCATCCACAGTCTGCCTTCTAAACATTCTGCAATGGAGGACTAGAAGGTGGTTGCAACCCTCGTATGTGCAAAGTGCACTCAGCATGGCCGGCTCTGGATGGGCATGATGCAGGCATGGTTCATGCGGTGTATCAAGAATGAAACTATCATGCTCGTCTGTGGAACCTTTGCCCATGAATTCCAGAGTCGACACCTCACAAGGTTCCATGGCCCATGAGTTCTCCATCTCAAGAGATGCATCGTGGAGGCAAGATGTTGACTCTCGATCATAATCGAAAGCAACATAATACGGGCCAGTGGGAAGAGGCTGAAACTCGGTCGAGATAGATGATGATTGTTCGCCTCCACAGAGGTGAAGAGGATCTCCCGAGTCATTCCCTTGAGGAGTAGAGAAGTCTACAACCTCAATCGGAACAGGCTTGGATGGTGTGAACGGAGATACATGCATTATCTTCTCGAACGGATTTTGCTCGGGAAGTGGCTCTACTATGGAATGTTCATGACAAGAGATGGATGTGGTAGAAGCGGCTTCCCTAAGCTTTACATCTAGGCTTCCTTGAGATTTATCAAGAAGTTCATCCAATGGGAAGCCTAGGAGAAGATCGAAATCCATGATGTCATAGATGTGAAAATCTAAGTGCACCTCGATCTTGTCTATGATGATTGGCACGTCCCTAGCAATCCCTCGACATGGGAAAACGTATTCTTTATACCGAGGACTTCAGAAATATCTATCAGTCGGGGTGAGGGGCATGTCACCCACCAGAGTGTCCAACAGGTACTCCGATATGATGCAAACCCCAGCAGCAGGGTCATGAACAGCATCTACGATGTTTCCCCTCATGGAGCAATGGATGGTCTTGGAAGTCGAGTTGACCCGAATTACTTCGGAAACAGGCTTTGATTTCCAAGGTGACCGATACACTATTGCCCCATGATTCCAAACTTCATCGAGAATCTCATCAAAGTCCAACGATGTCGTAGGCTCCTCGTGCCAAGAACGATCTGAGGTATTTATGATGTTCCGAGAAGGATCACCCTCAAATCGAGAAGAGAACTCCGAAGGTTGAATTTCTTCTCCCTTTGGTGTTCGTGGTTCGGGAGAAGGCTCTCTAGACGAATCATTGGATGTGCAAGGTGAAAGCTCAAATTCGTCTATTAAGAGACTCTCTTGGATCGGCTCTGATTCTTGGTGGAGTTCATTGTATCTGGGATAGGAAGAAGAGGTTTCTAAGAAATATTCTAGGATCTCTCTTCTTTTCGTTGGAGTTTGGGTTCTGAATGAATCTCCAACTACAAGGTCGAGCTCAAATGCAGATTCCATGTCTATCAGCCCGTGAAAGATGTTCAAGGATAAATTATCAGGTATAGACAAGTCTGAGTTAAGCTCCAACAGGTGTGAGAACCTAGCCCAAGCTGCACCTGTAGACTCGCACTCTAGTTGCTCGAATTCACAGAATTCACACGGTAGCTAATCTAAGTGTTCAAAAGGGAAGAACGAGTAACAAAAGTCATCTCATAGTTCTTCCCAATTGTCTACACTCTCTATCGTGCGGGTGTACCATTGTTCCGCTCTGTCTTCAAGAGACAAAGGGAACAACTTCCACCTCAAAGTTTCCTGTGTCATACCTGGGATTACCAAGCACGAACACAGTTGTTCGAACTCCTTTAAATGATCCTGGGGATCATCACTGATGGCACCAGAGAAAGGTCGATTCCGAACCATGGTTATAACACCGGGACGAAGCTCGCAGCTAGATGTAGAAGTTGATGGTTGCTCTAAGACGAACTCGCCCCTAGGGGTGGAGATGCTATTGCAGGAAGGCTTCTCCATGGGTAACGGGGTGAAGGTAGAAGAAGAAGGAAAAACAAAAGATACGAGGACCACTAGGTTCAAAGATAGATACAGCAACCGTTCCCCGACAATGGCACCAGAAATGCTTGTTGGTATTTCTTAACCTCACCACTGGTTGTACACCTAGCGGGAGTGTAAGATCCACCTGGGTATACCGACGGGTACGAAAGATTCCGCAAGCGCACGGAAATACCGCTGTAGCACTTCACCTCAGGAGTATTCCCAAGGGTATCGAATCTAAGGAAAGGTGTGCACTACCTTCTATCCTAGACGAACGGTCCAAGGACACCAAGCCCCTAGCTAAGGTTGAGAAATGATGAGGCACTTCCTATGAATACTGATCCCAGAGGAGAAGAGCAGGCAATTATGCTCGCTTCGGACACCGGCCCCTCCAGGCTATAACAGTTGGTTCACGGCAAATGGTTGCCTACACGCTGTATCCGAACGTGGGGGATTTCAGAGGGTCCAATGGCTGTCACTACCGCGGCCTACCCCAAGACAAACTGTGGGATACAGGGCAAACGAAGGATAACCCGTAGTCTAGACACCACGTCTACACCACTGATTACTACTATAGCACGACTACGTCTGAGCTCCCGTAGTAATACTATAGCACCCCGTATAAATACGGAGCGACGAACTCGCGAGCTTCGAGCTAATCTCACTTACCACATGATCACAAGATGATAGGAAGAACGAATGCCAGCGTATTAATGTACTCCAATAAGATCTAACGGGATAATTCACACAAACAGAATGCAAACTTATGCACTTGTAAGAACGGATCAAAGGGTCGTGTTTGTGAAGAACACGAGCCTCTAACTTATGAACAAACACAAAAGCATGAGTAACTTGTTCGTCAAATAGATCGAGGAAGCGCGTTCATGAAGAACACGAGCCTCTAAATGATGAACGAACGAAGAACTCAAGAACATGTCACTCATGCATGAATAACACTTTAGTCTAATTGGAAAATACAAGAATACTTACTTTGCTCTAATTGAAGAACATGACACCCTCACCAACACCACACTCTACCTAGCACCTACTCTCACCCACATGGATCAACTCATTTGATCCATGAGAGATCACACGGGGGAGGAAACAAGTGTTTCTAAAGAGGAGGAGGAGAATGGGATGTCTCTATTCTAGCCCCCTCTCCTCATATTTATAGGCCAAGGGAGGTAGGAGGCTTGTGCAGCTGCCTTGGGTGCCACCAATCACGTGTTGACACCTGTCCTGCGCAGAACCGGTCTTCTGGGGCGAGAACCGGAGCATCCGAGGCTTCCAGGGGCAAGAACCGGTAGGAAAAGGGCCTGAACCGGTAGAACAGGGGAGAACTGGGGGAACCAGGCGGGGCGAACCGCGGGCCAGCCGCAACTCGCGCCACCGCCTTTCTCCCCACTCCTATGCGCTCACGACACGTGGCTAGCGGCCGGTTTCCGTCGCACGGCGCGTGTGAACCGTTTCCGCCCGAGCCAGTGTCGAGGCAACACGCGTCCCGGCCCTACGCGGGGTCCCGTGGAAGCCAGCGCACACGCGCCTGTGATCCGGGGCAGCGGCGGCTTACCGCTGGGATGGCGCCACGTGGCGGGTGGATCACCCCTCCTTGTGCCGCGTCACCGATCCTGTGCGGAGCCGCTGCGCCACTCTGAAGGACCGATTAGGCGAACCAGAGAGGGGGGGGAGTGAATGGGAGCCGATAAAAATTCTTCTCGAAGGAGATGGGAACTCCAACAAGACGAACACGGCTTCCAAAACACTTCTCCGACTCAACTACCCAAGTTGGTCAAGACCGCGCAGCCACTGGAGTGCTACTGGACCTAGGAACCAACACACAACCTTCCGAGCCAAAACTCACCAACACACATAGTGGAAACTTGCACGGCTTGCTGCCTGTGCTACACCGGTCAGACCGATGGCCTGCGCCGGTCAGACCGGTGACACCGGTCAGACCGGTGGACAGCGCCGGTCAGGCCGGTGGCTACAGCAGCCGCACAGCAAACGTTCCAGGAAGCCTCAGTGACTCCTCTAGGCTTTGGAACAAAAACCACCTCCGAAACACAACCTAGAAGGAAGAAGAACCCCTCACAACACCTAGCAAAACAACTCCAAATACGCCAAGAACTGACCAGCAGGACCACGGGACAAAACCACACGGACAAGGCTGTTCCCCGAGACAAATCCCACCAAGGGCTAGCACCGGTCAGACCGGTCAAGAGCACCGGTCAGACCGGTCGAGCCTGGGCAGCTCGGGATGAACAGCGCCCGCGAGTCAACTCCCCCAAATCCAACTCCCGATCTCCCGATCCGCTCCACGGATTCACACAAGACTTTGGGGATAGTAGGAACACCTCATGGGCACTCCATAGCCAAGATTTGGTCCACCAAAACTCGTTGAATCAAGAGGAATCAAAGGATTTCCGCCAAGAACACCACGAACCCTCGAACCACGAAAACCCCAAAATTGAGCCCCTTTACTCACGGATTTGGGAGGGGAATCAAAGGAAAAAGAACCACGAGGGGTTCATGCATACATCCCCCACCAAATCCCAAAGAGAAAGGTCTCAAAACCGCCACAAGAAATTCGCCAAGAAAAGCCTCTGAAAATCACCAAAAAGGAGAAACGGGAAAGACACAACCAAGTCTTGAGGAACCACGCCGAATCATCTATACATACCAAAGAGGTTCATACAAGGTCTAGCTTGCCGCCCGATCATCCTTCCCTCTCACAAGATCTCACCATGAAGCTCTCAAGCTAGTCCTACGAAAATGCTAAAGAAAATAGGAAAACCAAATGAGCTAGGGTTCCAAGAGATGGCTGCCATCCTCTCACCCCTTGGGTTATATGGAGGCAACCGAAAGACTAAAATACCCTTACTAGCTAACTAGGGATACACACCCTTCAAGGGCGAATTCAGAAATCTTTGTATTCGCACCATCGGACGGATGCCCAGCGACCGCAAACTTGCTTAGCCTCGACGCAAGCCTTGCGATCCTGACGCGTGTCCTCCGCTTTGAAGATTCCGGACTGCGTCGTCGCACACCAGTCAGACCGGTGCTCCTCACCGGTCAGACCGGTACCCACCGGTCAGACCGGTCAGACCCACCGGTTAGACCGGTCCGATGCTGCTGCACCTCCGTCTTCGGTTCTTCGGTCTTGGCTTTGTGGATCAACCAAGGAACCCAGTGGTTTTCTGGTGAACCACCGGAAACCCCGCGAACTCGGTGTAGCCTCCGCCAATCACCACTCATGACTCGGCTCCCACGTAGTCCCGGCTCGACCTTGGTTTTGAGGCTCAACCAAGAAACCGTCCATGACTTCATCTTGCCGTTCTTGCCACCATGCGGCCCGCACTTGACCCCACTGGCCACCGGGTCCCTCGAACCAAGCCTACTTGTCTTCGCCACACCTGGAGGCCTCACCGGCAACGACCTTTCGCGCTTGTTCTTCACCTGCACCAACACCAGTCAAGCCGCAACCTGCACCTGCAATACTTAGCCAAGAATCAGTCCACACCACGTTGTCAATCACTCATCACACCAGGAAGCGACCATCCACCGGTCCTCGAACCACACATGGCTCTCAATCTCCCCCTTGATGAGTGCATTGACAACACACACGTTTTGGTAACCAAGAGAAAAGGAAAAGAAAAGAAACGACTAAAAGAAACTCCAACAAGCGATCGAAAGCCAAAGAAAAGGCAAAGAGCAAGATCACTTGAAGAAGACAAGTCTCGGACCCCTTAGGCAAGGGCAACAGCTCGACACATCCGAGACAAAACATGCTCAAGCAAAGAGCACAAACCACCAATCCAAAGCTCAAAAACCACAAAGAGCTCCCCCTGCACACATGCAAGCTCCCCCTGAACCAATGCAACTCCCCCTGGACAAATGCATGCAAACCACTTGACGAAACAGAGCAGCTGCATCAGCTCAGCTCTGACCGGTCAGACCGGCCAACACCACCGGTCAGACCGGTGCCCAACAAATGAACAGACCCAGCACTCTGACCGGTCAGACTGGTGACCTCAACCGGTCAGACCGGTGCACAACCAGAGCCCAGAAAAGGTTCGAAACCACCTGAAAACCTTCCAAATGCATTCAATAGGCCAAAACATGCTCAAACTTGTCCCCCCTTGTTGACAATGCATGAATCAAGCCAAAAATGTAAAAAATGAAACCTAGAGCTTCTCAAATAGACAAAATTCAACATAGGATGCTACACCTGTCCAAATGAGCAAGTTAGATACTCTATAGCTTCGTAATGACATTAACTTCATGATCACCAAGTTTCACAACCATTGGACGAAGCTAAGATAGAATTGGGCAATTTTGCGAAAATTTACCCTCTCATGAGCAAAGTCCTAAACATGATCAAAACATATCAAAATGGCAAAGCCACACAAACTTCATGCTAGGACAACCATTCTAAGCATAAGACCATCATAAACACCCACAAGCACCTCATGTCATGTCAAAGCCACCGAGCCATGTGCCTACTTCTAGATATGAGACTTCTCATTGGTAGGCATCATGCAACGGTTTAGCACCCAAAGCAAATTAAAATTAGCACATATGACATGGGAGCACATTTTCCAAGCAAGTTACATTTCATTTTCAGATTTGAAATTGGTACATGAAATGTCTTTGCGACAAAAAGGAACTTATGCCCCTCCACAAGATCAAGCATGGGGGCTAAACATTCATGATGGCAAATGAGCCTTTGGCCCCATATGATCAAAATAAGCTATCCAACCACAAATTAAGCATAGCCAAGCCACAAAAACATGTCAAGATCATATAAAGGCATTTACTCACAAGAGAGCATACATGTGACATTTTTCAAAAACATAGCCATCAACCATGGATATAAACCAAGATTATCAAGAGCTAAGCCAAACTAACCATAGCTTACCAAACTAGCTCACAAAGACATATATATCATTCCATGGTGAACAGTGTATATAGAAGAAGCCTTTCCTAAACAATGCATATGATACAAAATGCATGCAACCTAAGATACAAAGATGCCTATACATCATGTTACATATGCCATGCCAAATGCAAGAAATGCATAAAGGAAAGCTATACATATGCTACAAAGGAGCTCCCACACACAAAGCTCACAAACGACCGGCTCCTCGAGGGGAGGCAAAAAGGGCTCGACACCACCGGCAAAAGAGCAAAAGAGCGCAAAACTCACAAGCTCCCCCTAAACACATGCACTAGGGCCAAGGAGCATACAAAGCTCACCCTTAGTACACATGATAGAGCAAAGAGCACACTAAGCACACAGGCTCCCCCTAAACTCATGCATTAAGGTCAAAGAGCATACAAAGCTCACCTTACACAGATGAGATAGGGCAAGGAGCGAAACGAACCAAGTGGCTTGACCAAGGCCACACACTTGAAGGTCACAAATTCACTTATCTTTATCATTTCTTCAAAATTCACCCGTCCTTGTCCACCATCCCCGAAAGTGATGTACCTCCATGTCACCACCGGGGTATGAGGCCGGAGAACCACCCCCGATATCAACCAAATGTTCTCCGGGCCTCCCACCTGCAACTCAAAACCAAGAGCGAGAGCGAGCAAATGACTCAACACTGGGGTTAGTACCAAAAGTGTCAAACCAGTGCCGTGCCATCTCCTCAAAAGTAGGGTTAGCAACATCCATCCTACCGCAACTATCAAAACTGCGATCCATCCTATCAAACCTATCAAACCTGGAACCACCATGGGAAAACCACTCCCGTCTCACTGGAGGAGTACGAGTACCACAAAAGGGAAACCGTGGTCCGTAGCCCCTCTGAGACTCAAAGCTGCGACCTCTCCCAAACTCGTATTGATCACGAGGTGGAGAACGTCCAGCAAACTCAACACCACTTGACTCAAAGCGCCTACCATCGGTTCCACGACCAAAAGGGCTGAACCCTCTAGCATCACGGCCCCGGAAACCAAACTGTCCAGCACTCTGCCTAGCACCGGTCTGACCGGTCTGGCCAGTGGTCCTCGGCCAGCAAACTTGCCTCCACCTGAAGCTCTCCTATCTCTCCATGCTGGAACCGTATGCACAACACCCTTTCCCTTAGGTAGTGGCATACGAGGCTCAGGCACACCATGAGAAGGGTGGTACCTGTCCTTGTTTGCCCACTCCTTAGCCATTCTCGCCTCTCTTCTTCTCTTATAGCAAAACTCTCTCTTGTGACCATTCTTTCCACAAAACTCACAATGGAAACGGATTGGTCTTGGCTTAGGCTTGGGGTGAGGCTCTTCACAAGGCTTCTCACTAGGTTTCTCACTAGGCTTTTCACTAGCCTTCTCACTTTGTTTTTCTCTCGGCTTAAGCAACTGGTTTGGCTTAGGTACAAACTTGTCTTTGGGTATGGGTTGTGGTGGAACTGGAATATTCCCAAATTTTCCTTCTCTCTCACCACTGCTCTCACCAAACTTATCAGATCCCAAAGCCCAACCATCAAAGCGCTTATAGCTAGCAATCATCATACCAAGCTGAGGTTCCTGACTAGACAACCAACTCAGCACTTCATGCAACTTATTGTTTTCATCCTGCAAATGGTCAACACATTTTGCAAGTTCCAAATTCTTCACAGCATGCAACTCACAAGTAGAACAAGAAGTAGGAATAGGCACTTTCAAATCAGCCTCAAGTGAAACAATGCGAGATCGAAGCTCAGCAATTTTTTCATGCAAACCAGGGCAAGAAGTACATGCACCAAGCAAAGTGGGTCTAGATTGCAGCTCAGCCAACTCAACCCTAAGCACATCTAGTTCCTCACACTTGGAGGCATGCTTTTCCCTAAGAGCAGTCAAATCAGCTAGGAAAACAGAGCAATCAGCACAATCAACCTCATCAGAAACCACAGGGCTAGCCTTAAGCGAATCAATTTCAAGCTTGCCATCAAGAACCTGTGTTTCTAGCTCAGCCACTCTAGTCCTAGCATCTTCAAGCAAAGCTCTAAGCTCCTTCCTAAGCTTCTTAGCCTCTCTAAGCATGTGATCGCGATTATCAAGCAAGTCAACCAACTCCTCATTCTCCTTGCGCAAAGAAGAGAGCTCATCACATACCTCATCCTCGGAGTCGGAGTCTGAATCCGAGGCGTTCTTCTGTCTTCTCTTGCTGCTGGAGCTGCGTGCCATGCCGCAAAGACCATCCTTCTTGTTGCAGCCTCTCGAAGTCATGCTTGCGGTACAACAAAGGCCGTTCAAGTACTTGCCGAAGTCCTTCTTCTTCTTCCTGTGTTTCCTCTTGCTGTCCTCTTCTTCTTCTTCTTCTTCACTCGAGCTTGATGACACGTCCTCAGAGTCGGAGTCGATGTCGCTCGATCTCTTGATCTTCTCTCGGGTCCGTGTCTTCCTCCCATGTTCATGTTCCTTCTTCTTGGATCTTCTTCCTTTGTCCTTGGACTTGTGCTTATCGTGGTTGTTCACCTTCGGACACTCGGCGAAAAAGTGTCCGGTCTTGCCGCACTTGAAACACGCCCTCGAGTTCCTCCTTGAGTTCACCCGGTTCTCATGCATCCTCTCGAATCTCCGTGTCAGCAATGCCAGCTCGTCCTCTCCAAGTACATCGAACTCCTCGTCCGGCAAAGACATCAAAGAGGACAAAGAGTACATCCTGGAGGATGGGTTAGCGTTAGTCTTAGCACCTGAGCCACCGACGAGAGCAAGACTATGAGGATCAGTCGGGCTCTCAAGACGGGCTGTCATACCACGGTCCAACTCAGCCGACTTGAGCTTCAAAAACAGCTCGTTCACGGTCAAGGTGTCATACTTCTCGGACTCAAGGATAGCCTCGACCTTCCTGTCCCATACGGTACGATCCAACGAGTGCAAGAGCTTCACGGCTCTATCATGATCATCGTATGGGAGCACGGCCACATTGACTCTCATGTTGTTCACCACGACTGTAAAACGCTGGAAAAGGGCATCGACGGACTCGCCGGGGAGATAAGTGAAGTTCTCGTACTCTCTCCGGTAAGTCGCGTACATCCGAGCCTGAACCTGAGCATTCCCAGCATGAGCATCCTTCAACTGCTCCCAAATCCTACAGGCTAAGTCCTCTGTCTGAACCCGATCGAATTCAGGCTGACACAGAGCACGAAACAAGTAGTCGACCGCCTTGTTGTTGGCTTCGAACATATCCCTCGATCCTGGAGCAAGGAAGTTAATCGGATGAACATAAGTTGTGTTCACCGTAACGTCTCAAAGGATCTGACCCTTTCCGCGGAGGAACGCTGCCATCCGCCTCTGCCACATCTGGTAGTTCTTCCCATTGAAGTGCGGAGGACCCGAACCTCGTTCCTGGTACGCCATCTTTGGATCTTAGACTGGTAAGAGTCAATGAAGACCCGAACCGGCTCTGATACCCATTGAAGGACCGATTAGGCGAACCAGAGAGGGGGGGAGTGAATGGGAGCCGATAAAAATTTTTCTCGAAGGAGATGGGAACTCCAACAAGACGAACACGGCTTCCGAAACACTTCTCCGACTCAACTACCTAAGTTGGTCAAGACCACGCAGCCACTGGAGTGCTACTGGTCCTAGGAACCAACACACAACCTTCCGAGCCAAAACTCACCAACACACACAGCGGAAACTTGCACGGCTTGCTGCCTGTGCTACACCGGTCAGACCGATGGCCTGCGCCGGTCAGACCGGTGACACCGGTCAGACCGGTGGACAGCGCTGGTCAGGCCGGTGGCTACAGCAGCCGCACAGCAAACGTTCCAGGAAGCCTCAGTGACTCCTCTAGGCCCTGGAACAAAAACCACCTCCGAAACACAACCTGGAAGGAAGAAGAACCCCTCACAACACCTAGCAAAACAAAGCCAAACACGCCAAGAACTGACCAGCAGGACCACGGAACAAAACCACACGGACAAGACTGTTCCCCGAGACAAATCCCACCAAGGGCTAGCACCGGTCAGACCGGTCAAGAGCACCGGTCAGACCGGTCGAGCCTGGGCAGCTCGGGATGAACAGCGCCCGCGAGTCAACTCCCCCAAATCCAACTCCCGATCTCCCGATTCGCTCTACGGATTCACACAAGACTTTGGGGATAGTAGGAACACCTCATGGGCACTCCATAGCCAAGCTTTGGTACACCAAAACTCATTGAATCAAGAGGAATCGAAGGATTTCCGCCAAGAACACCACGAACCCTCGATCCACGAAAACCCCAAAATTGAGCCCCTTTACTCACGGATTTGGGAGGGGAATCAAAGGAAAAAGAACCACGAGGGGTTCATGCATACATCCCCCACCAAATCCCAAAGAGAAAGGTCTCAAAACTGCCACAAGAAATTCGCCAAGAAAAGCCTCCGAAAATCACCAAAAAGGAGAAACGGGAAAGACACAACCAAGCCTTGAGGAACCACGCCGAATCATCTATACATACCAAAGAGGTTCATACAAGATCTAGCTTGCCGCCCGATCATCCTTCCCTCTCACAAGATCTCACCATGAAGCTCTCAAGCTAGTCCTACGAAAATCCTAAAGAAAATAGGAAGGAAAATATGAAAACCAAATGAGTTAGGGTTCCAAGAGATGGCTGCCATCCTCTCACCCCTTGGGTTATATGGAGGTAACCAAAAGACTAAAATACCCTTACTAGCTAACTAGGGATACACGCCCCTCAAGGGCGAATTCGGAAATCTTTGTCTTCGCACCGTCGGACGGATGCCCAGCGACCGCAAACTTACTTAGCCTCGACGCAAGCCTTGCGATCCTGACGCGTGTCCTCCACTTCTAAGATTCCAGACTGCGTCGTCACACACCGGTCAGACCCGTGTTCCTCACCGGTCAGACCGGTCAGACCCACCGGTCAGACCGGTCCGATGCTGCTGCACCTCCGTCTTCGGTTCTTCGGTCTTGGCTTTGTGGATCATCCAAGGAACCCAGTGGTTTTCTAGTGAACCACCGGAAACCCCGTGAACTCAGTGTAGCCTCCGCCAATCACCACTCATGACTCAGCTCCCACGTAGTCCCGGCTCGACCTTGGTTTTGAGGCTCAACCAAGAAACCGTCCATGACTTCATCTTGCCGTTCTTGCCACCATGCGGCCCGCACTTGACCCCGCTGGCCACCGGGTCCCTTGAACCAAGCCTACTTGTCTTCTCCACACCTGGAGGCCTCACCGGCAACGACCTTTCGCGCTTGTTCTTCACCTGCACCAACACCAGTCAAGCCGCAACCTGCACCTGCATTACTTAGCCAAGAATCAATCCACACCACGTTGTCAATCACTCATCACACCAGGAAGTGACCATCCACCGGTCCTCGAATCACACATGGCTCTCACACTCGCAGGGCGACACGTGGCCAGACCGGGTGCCCACGCACGCCAGCGCTGAGGCGGGCGCATGCGCGTGCCCCTGCGCGTTGACCTGTGGGAGGTTCAAGGGCCAAAAAAGGCCTGCCACGTGGAGCGCATGTGTACGTTGACCGGCGATCGTGGGTCCCATGCTGACATTGGCGATGTGTCACCTTTTGTCCTTTGTGTATCTCCTTCATACGGACTCCGATATAGGCATATAATATGTCCATTTTGATCGTCTTGATGAGCCCGTCGCAATGGTGTAGTCTAAATTGGCATTTGAAGTTGTTTGTGATGACGTCCTTTAATAGCCATTGGACTTCTTGCTCTCATCTGTACCATTTGACACGTATTTCGGTGCGTCCTGCAACAAAAGCTAGAAACACCAACACTTGTCAAAATTGTTAGTATAAACCCCTATTCTAGTGTTGATGATCACTTTCCATTTATTTTATGTAGGTGTTGACGGTGTAAAAGTAGCACTTAACAGCTGTCAACAGCAGGGGAGCTGGATCCGCAGTTGCGCTTCCTCCCTTCCTCTGCGCCGCCGCCGCCGCCACCCTCCTCTGTGCCGCCGCCGTAGCCACCCCTCCCTCAGATCCACCGGCGCAGTGGCAGTCGCGTCGATCTGGGCGAGGAGCATCGGCGGAGGCATCGAGGAGGCGTCGATCTGCGCCGCATCAAGGAGGAGCCCAACAGCGGGTGGCGGCCTGAGCTTGGGGCTCCCAGCGGGTCGTAGCCGGAGCTCGGGGCTCCCGGCGGCCACGACCGCGGAGGAGACGACGACGTGGCGAGTTCCGGCGGCGGAGAGGCCTAGAGCTCCGGCGGCCTTTGCTCCCTTCTCCATCTCCGGCGCGACGGGATCCGGCGGTGCGGCGGCGGGTGCAGGATCCGACGCCACCGCCTCTACTTCACCTACACCTCCGGCCTAGGTTCCCTATCTCTCCCCCTCTCTCTCTGGCATCTCCTATTTCCCTTTTCTCCACAGTTGGTGGCGGCGAGGTGGGTGTGGCGGCGACTGTGGTGGCAGCGACGGCTGTGGTGGCAGCTGCGGTTGTGTGGTGGCAGGGTGCTCCACGGCATCATCTCTCCCCAGGCGGGGAGCTGCGGGCGGCCAGGAGCTCCGGCAGCCTCTCCGGCAGCCAGGAGCTCTAGCGGCCTCTCACTACCCTGTCAGTAGGGCGGTTCCATTTTATTTTATTTTATTTTGAAAATGTTTGCCGTGCGTCTGCCTGGGGGCGCACGGCAAAGATGCCCTCCCGCGCCATTAACGGCGCTTGCACGTCGGTAGCACCTTTATTTTGCTGTGCGCCGACTTTGACGCACGACAAAAGGGTTCACCGTGCATGACGATAAACGACGCAAGTCAAAGGTCTGATTGTCGAGCAAAATGCTGCCGAGCGACTTTTACCGTGTGCCGGCACAAAAAACGCACGACAAAGCTATTGCCGTGCGATTTTTGTCATTTTCCGTGCGCTGCCAGCGCACGGCAAAAATACGTTTTCTGGTAGTGGAAGGAATGAAGGGAAAATAAAATTAACGGAGAGTCGTCAAAATCAGTCACCGCGGTCGTCAGTAAATTAGGATTGGAGTAAAGGAGCAGTGTACAGCAAATTAAACCGATCGTTATCAGTAGCGCTTCTATCTAGCTACTCTATACGTACGGTGATTAATTACCTCGCCCGGGACGAAGTCCGAGATGTAGCTGGGCGGGTCGTGCTTGGTCATGCGGCCGCCCATGTAGGGGTCGCAGGAGACGTAGAGGTTCTTGAGCACGAGACCCGCGTTCCGGGCGGCACGACGAGGCGCACAGTGCCGGCGACCACCTCCATGTTTTCCTCCGAGAGGGACCCCGTCGCGTAACGTTTCAGCATCACCCGCTTGTTCGGCACCTCCAGCCCCTCCGCCGCTGCCGACGACATGGCTGATGATGTCGATATGGTTGGCTAGCTAGCTCTTGGGACTAGCTAGGGAAAGAGTTGGGACTGCGGTTGTGGTGGCGAGCCCTTTGTGCAATTTGTGCCTGTGCCTGCCGAGGATATATATACTCGAGCTATCTAATATTATACACCTCCCGTATCAATATTTGTCGCCGTTAATGTTTTATTACAAATTTAACTATTCGTCTTATTCAAAAAATTATTGCAAACATGTAAAAGGAGAAATCAAATTTAAAATACATACAACCGTAAAAGATATGACAAACAAAATAAATTGTACTGACACAATTTTTGAATTAGACGAATGGTCAAAACTGTAGAAAAAAGTTACTCCCTCTGTCACTTAATATAAGCATTTGTTAACATTTAGTGATCACGTTTGACTATTCGTTTTATTCAAAAAATTTATGAAAATATTATTTATTTTGTTATGATATGTTTTATCATCGTATATATTTTAAGTATATCATAATTATTTTTACATTTTCACAAATATTTTGAATAAGACGAGTGGTCAAACGTACGTCACGAAAATTGAAGAATGCTTATATTTAGGGACGGATGGAGTAATAACAAAGTATTTCGATACGAACAGAGTATTATATATACAATAGGCTGCCCTGCTGCGGGAGACCGTACTGGTTGGCGCGTCAGCGTTCAGCCGGCGCGGGGTGCGAGTCATCAGCTGTCTCGGCAGAACGTGATGAAAATGAAGTACATGCATCGTCGCTTTCGGCAAACACCGTGACCGTACCGTTACGTGCAATGCATCCACACTGCACTTTCACGGAAGTTTCCCGCCAAACCTCGTCGTCAACCGGTGTGTTAAGCACATGCATGCATGGGATTAACTTTTGTTTGGTTTAATCGGTTCACAATGTACGTTCCGTTGTAGCAATAAGGCGCGTGACGCTGCCCTGATTCCATAACACAAATAAAACCCTCTAAACTAAATAGGTGGAGTTAAGATCGTCTCACGATTTTCATCAAGAGAAGAAAATTTTCTAATCCCGGTGTAGAAAATCGTTGAATTCCGACTTCATCGACGAGGAGATTTTTTTAAACCAGTCTCATAAATTCGCTCCAACGAGAAATCAAACCCAGGTCTTCTGGTTGCGAACTTGCGATCATACCTCAGCCCCCTCTAACTAAGTAGACTAGAAAATCTTTAGTGCAAATAAAACCCTAACAGAACTAGGGAGCCTCAGTGGACGCCATTATTGTTTCTCATAGTTGCACTGCTCTTTGCCCAATAATATTAATACACAAACCACTGAGAACAATCTCTGGTCGATCGGCAGTCGGCACTTCAGGTTAGTTTTGCCGTATGAATGAACAAGCTACCTAAGGACAATTTGCACAAGTTGCTCCGATCCGTCGTCAGTATGTGGCTGCTGTTGATCGATAAACTGAGACGACAGCTCTGACAGAACATGTAAAATGAAAAAGAAACAGTTAACTAACACATGTAAAATGGCTTTAAGATCGAGCAGGGTGTGGCATTTCAGCTTCTCTTCTCCTTTCGGAGCCTATCCGAGCCCCCTTTCTCCTCGGTCCACAGAGAAAAAATGTAGGACTGGTGCCTACCTTTTTTATGTTTCTCAACAATTGTGCCTCAAGCCAAAACCTAATGCTAGTACCACTACGGGAAACTGAAAGAATGCCATTGTTCGCACTAAAAAATGGCACGGTCCAAAATATGTGGTGTTAAGACTAGAATTGCCAATTTATTATTAACTTTTGAAATTTGTAGTTTTGCTTGGATATGCATTTTACAAGATAAGAGACTCGTCTTGAGTATTCTGGATGTAATTCCATTGAAAGGGACTAAGAGACACTTAGCTTGGAGCAACGCTAATGTGAGATCAAGTCATGAGTTCAAGTTAGCAAGATGAAACCTTTGCCAAGATGATCAAGATGGATCACCGCAGCCCACCCTCTGGTTTTTGCCGACGCGAGACTATGGGAAGAAGGGGACGGAAAGAGTAGAGGACACGGGGAATCGACCCGAGATCCACTCCAGCGGCGCCGCCCTCTCGCCGCCGCCGGAACCTCTCGGGTAACCATCAGCACAGGCGCATGCCACCCCGCCGCTGCTGCTGTGCGGCACGTGAGGCGAGGGGATGGAGGGCCAAATGAGTTAGGATTCTGAAGGGGTACTGGCCGACCGCTAGTTTTGATCACGCGAGAAGCGCGAGCAGCCGTCAGATGGAGATCCACGGCGATCAACAGCTAGGAGCAGCCGCCGTCTCGTGGGCCGCTTTGAGCCCAAGAGGGAGGTGTGCATGGGCCGGAATGATAGCCTGCCCATTCGCTGCTGGGCTAAGAGCCCAGGCGGGCAGAGGAAAGGCGGCCGTGGGCCTATTTTCGGTCTGGCTGAATGTATAGTTTTACACAGCGAACCTTGAGACTAGTTTGAGATATTTTCGGAAGCATATTTTGAATGAATTCGAATGAATTTTATCTCCATTCAATTTGAATCAATGAGATAAATTGTTTAGAGAGTAGATGAGAATAAGAAACATATCTGAAAGTAAAGTTTTATCCTCTAATTAAATTTGAGGAGTAGAAAGACATTTCTTTAAAGTTAATTATGATATTGTTATTTTCTGACCAAAGTTGATGATAGCAATATTGTAATTTTATCTGAGTTTAAGCTTAAGTTTTGTATCTCTAGTATTTTTTTGCGTCAAAGTGACGAAATTTTAGAGAGAAGATAAAGGTCAAGAGAGACTCTTGATAAACAAAAATATGTTTAATGATTCTAAAAAGTAGATTTTAATCATGTCCGTCATGATAAAGATTATTTTTTGATTAATTCAGAACAAAAGTTGATTATGATATTGTTGTCTTCTGACCAAAGTTGATGACAACACAACCAAGATTTGAAGGCATTTTCTTAAAGGCAATTTCTTAAAATGCCTTAGTTAGTTGTTGCATAAAGGCGCTTTTCTAAAATTGCCACTGAAAATATTACATTTGGAGGCAAAACTGAAAAACGCCTAAATACATAAACTATTTGGGGGCGTTTTGCAAAAATGCCTGCAAAGAACAGAGGCATTTTCCTCTAAAATGCCTCCGTATCCTTCTCCTATATACACAAAAGACCCTGTTGCTTTCTATTTTCTACAGACCACCACCACGTTGCCTATCCTCCAATTGGCAAAAAACCAACAGCCCACTATGGCCACCACCAGCCCACCAAAGGTCTCGTTCTTTTTTTTTTGTCTCGGTGACCTAACTCCAATAAAACATTCATCTCCACCGAGGCCTCCTCAATCGATCCCAATCTGAGATGCGGACCTCCTCCGCATAGGGCTCGCGAGCTCGTCGACACGGAGCTCCTCCATCATCCCGACGCCGCCAATCGCCACCACGGGACCTCCTCGTCGATTGCTGCGGCACCTACGGATCCTCGTCTACGCGGTGGTCACCTACGCTGTAGCCGCCGCGAGTTGCTACACGGTGGGCATCGAGACCTCAAGCGCTCCTCCACCAACCCTTGTCTCCGTCACCTATTGAGCCCCCGAATCCATCGCTGGGACCGTCAATCGCTCCTCTCCGTGCCCCTGGGACACCACTGTTGAGTTCTACAACCCCTAGCGAAGTGCTACATACAAGAGATCGAGGTAAATCCTCGTGGCCACTCTTACACTGTGGATCCCTAGCTGAGATTAATCCTTGATTCTAAATTATAGCCGATTTGTTCTATTAAACTTGACCTGTGTGAATATTCTGTGTTGGTATTTGCATCAAGGAAATTGCAGTAGGTTATAATTATGGAGTTAGATCTTATAAGTCAGGTGTCTGAATGTAGGTCATGATGTTAGAACTAAGTTTTATCTCATATGCCTATGTGATGTGTGTAAGCACAATTTTTGCTGCTCAAGCTGATCTCTGAATTTGTTGATCCAATTAATTACTAAGTTACAGTAGAGATACTAGTCTTGTTAATTATACACTCACTAGTTTTTCATAGATGTAATTGTGACAGTATGTTTTTGTTATAGTGCAGTATGTTATTTAGGCTTAAGAGGTGTTCTCCTTTGCAGCACTTGAACACTAGCAAGACTTACACTACATTGTTGTCGCTGAGCTTCTACAACGTGGGTGCCGAGATCCCCAAGCGCTCCTCCACCGGGCCTATCTTCGGTGCTGATTCAGCCTTGCCTCCGTCGACAAGCCCCTACGCCACCAGTGTCGAAATCTACAACCACAAGCAGACAGCTGCAGGATCTTGAGGTAAGTCCTCATGGCCACTCTTCCCACTCATGCACTGCGAATCTCTAGTTGAGTGAATCCTTGATTTGAAATTGTAACCAATTTGTTAGATTAAACTTGATCTGTCTCAATATGCCTTGCTGAATTGAATGTGTTTGTTACCATCGATCTATGACTAGTCCCTATAAGAAATTATTTAATTATGCATGTTAATTGATCATGGAAAATTTTCTCATATGCCTGTACAATGTGTATAAGCCAATTTTTTTCTGCACAAACTGGTCTGTGAATTTTAAAGTATGGTTATCAGCTTCTATATGTTTGCTGGAATTGTGACAATATGTTCTAATTATAGAGATACTACAAGCTTAGGACGTGTTCTAGTTATATAGACAGTAGCATCATCCATCTATGGTCTATCTATGTATATATTCAGTCCATAAAGCCATCTGTGCAGGAGTATAATTTATTTAGTCTTATGAGGTGTTCTATGCAGCACTTGAACGCTACCTATAGTGACACTTACACATTGTTGTAAGCATCATGGACAAGAGTTGGCTGAGAGCACCTAGGTAACAAGTTAGATAGTGCTTCACTGATTCAAGTTTATTTGAGTATAGTTCTGACCTTCACACATCATAATTGCATATTAGGTGGTCAGTTGAGTATGATGAAGGACTTAGTAATTTTATACAACTTGCCTTTTCCACATCAGCACAACAGAATAGGATACTTTGTCCTTGTGTGAATTGTGGAAATAATTACTGGTTAGGGGCAGATGATATTCGAGATCATTTAATTTCTGTGGTTTCATGGATGGATATAAATCATGGATTCTTCATGCAGAGGGCATGTGGTCATCTATGCTGAATGTTTCCTCTAGCTCACAATCAGTGTTGTTTTCAACCAAATGACCATGTTGCCTCGTGCGCATGGGAGGATTCAAAAGCTAGGAAATGCCACTGCCCATTGTATAGCATGGCCTTGAGAAAATGTATGGTCTTTGCACTTGGTTTATTTGCTTACTTCTTGTTCATGAAACTCAAGTTTGCTTTGTTCTAAACAACCTGCAGATCATGAAACTCAATGTCCATGGTGCTTCACAAACTGTGACTAAAAGCAAGTCAGCAAGGAAGATGACTAAAGAAAACTCCCAGATAGTAGGTCTCTCGCTCTTACTAGTCAGACATTTGTTACCATAATTGATGCAAGATATTTGTTGAGTTAGCAAATAAAACTCCCTTGAAAAATTCTATTCTTTCATGTAAAGATGTATTCATCCATTCTGTACTTATCCATGTATGTTTGCTTGCAAGTAGGAAGCATCAACCAAGTGAGATGATAGGAAGGGAGACTACGCATGGGTCAAGATCTATTGATTCCACAATTATGGTTAAATGTATATCTGTGAATGAACAAGCTGGTTTTTTAATCTCTTCAAGTGAGCAAGCAACCTGTCTCATTCAGGAGTCAGGATACAAAACATTTGAGCTGGAACATTATTTGGAGATGTACATTTGCTACTTTCTAGCATTATTGATTGTGTTTAGTTGCTTATAGATATGGATAATAAATCATGTCTCTTAAATATTATGTGTTTGGATGTATGTAATTTGATTGTGTGATCTGGTTGGTTCATTTTCAAATGGAATATCTTTAACTGGTATTGTCAGCAAGCTCTTGGGTGATTTAGTTTTGAAGGCTTCTTTAAAAATGCCTCCATCTTTGTTTGATGGCATTCTACAAAATGCCATAAGAAGCTTCAAAGGCACTTCACAGAATGCCTCTAAAAGTACTACAGGGCATTCTGAAGATGCCTTTATTATTGATTTTTGAAGGCATTTTGAAAAGTGCCTCAAAAGACTTTTTGCGTCCAGCTTTTCCCAAGCATTTTTGGAATGCCTCAAAAGGTCTTTGAAGGCATTTTTGTCACTTCTAAAGGCATTTGATAACGCTTTGTATGTGCTGTTATGTTGTAGTGTTAGTTCTATTTCTGCCCAAAGGTGATGTAGAATTAATGTAGAAGAATGTCGCATGTTGAGTTATAGCATTCAATGTTTATATGAGAGAAAAGACAGTGAACATTGATTTCTATCAACATATAAGACATCACTCGGCTACAGTGCTGGGGTATGTGAATGAAAAGGCTTAAGTTAAGCAAAGTTTAGGCATTTTTTAGTAAGAAATTAGTCAATTAATTTTTCGATTAAGTTGGAACCAAAGGGAAGATTTAACCGGAAAATGAAGTCTAAGTGAATGTTTTATACGTCATGATTAAGTTTACATTGTTGTAATTAGTATGACGTGAGTTGTGATAAGTAATATGCATGTCTAATTTTGACCAAAGTTAAATTATAGATGTGTATAACATAGTATTAAAAGTTATTTGCAGACACTTCTAGTGTTCTGAGAACATATCCCGTATGACAGGAGAAGTTAGGCATAATACTTATGCTGGTTGATCCTGCATGTCAGGAGAAGTTTGAAAGAATTATCCTGTGTTGGTAGGAAAAGTTTATGATGACTCCAAAAGAAAGAAGATCATTACATGAGGGATTTTGTTCTCCTCAAAGAATGGTCCGACAGAATGTATTTGTGGACATTGATCCAATAAAGAATAACTTAGAGAGTAACACATTTTAACTAATTAACGTCGGTTGAAGCATGTGTGTTGCAATATATTCAGATTTATTTCTAGATTTATTGAGTGAATACCAGCCAATTCCAGCATTTATGGAAGTCACCCGCATGGTGGGAAAAAGTTTAAGATAATACCCGCATGGTGGGGTAAGCTAGTACAGTGTTGTCCTCATCAGGCGTCCACTTTTAAGAGTTTATTTATGACATTGTTATTTTCTGACCAAAGTTGTTAATAGCAATGTTGTAAACTATTTATGATGAGTTCATGCTTTAATTCTATTTTCTTCCCAATGGTGATGTAGAATTGATGTAGTAGCAAGATGAAGCGAGATAACCCTTATGTTATTTAAGTATATCTTGCATAGCAAGATAAGTTTGGGGTAGTTCTTAAGCTGTCCAGATTTGAATGTGCACTTCCATCGTGACATGGTCGTTAAGTACTTAAGGGTTGATGCCATAAGGGGAGAAATCCCAAAATTACACCATTTGTAAAAATAAAGGTGGAGAGTTGATTAATTGACTCTTGACAATACAAACGTGTTTGAACACTCTAATTGAGTTGCTCGATGCGGAGTTATAAGTAATGGTGGAAGACACATATTTTTAAATGTGTAAAGTGGCTAGCAAGGAGGAGTCATTTCAAAAATGAAGTAAAAGGACAAAAGGAAGTTGTATAGAAGTCAAAAGATAAGAGAGTATGCGAGTTTAACTTGCATAAGTATTACAAATAAAGTACTATGTAAGTTCTTGAAGTGATATGAGGAACAGTGTACTCCCATATGAGTTAAGAAATAACTTTGTTTGCATGACACAATCATGTGAATGAATCAAGTCAAGAAAAACTTCTCGTTCACAAAAGTTTTTGTTTAAGTTTCGAAATTATGGCATTGAAGCTCATGCCATATTTCCAGGGAGAGAAGTGATCCATATATTCAATGCAATGCATAGTATGCATTGAAAGAAAAAAAAGAGATGATCTATTAAGTAATTGTGCATTGAAAGAAAAGAGATGATATATTAAGTAATTGTGCATTGAAGTATGCATTAAAAAAGAGATGATTTATCAAGTACTTGTGACCATCAATGGGAGTACAACGGTCATAATAATTGATACCCCTAAGAAAAGAGATAGCTAAATTTTTGGATTTTTTCATATTTTCGATAGGAAGACGTGTAGTCGATCAGTTTTTGCATTGGTCAAGTTTAAATCCAAATAAGAAAGTTTAATGATACGACATCTTTTCAGAAGATGGGACAATCTGGGGGAGTATGGTACAAGGAGATCTAACTCCACCTAGAGGATGAAATGAAAAGAAAGAATGTGCTTGCTCGAAAAATTGACCTTAAGGAGAAGCGGGTGAGTGTGCCCACTCCAATGATTTAAGGAGCCATTTTTCTCACTACCTGTTGTTGCTACACCGTCAATGTGTGACATTATGGTGCCAACTCCTATTGTTATTACACCTGTGTCAACCTATTGCCACACATGTGGGGGAGCATGTCATGTCTAGTAGTCCCGTAGCGACAAGAAGCATAAAGTAGGCACCTGTCCTTCAGGATCCTATAGTTACCATTGTCGCAAGTGAGAGAACAACAATAGTTCCGAGTAAAAGAGTCCGAGAGAAGTCTTGAAAAATGAAATGAGATTTATGAGTACCAATGTTTTGGGACTTATAAGAAATTGCTATAGGAGTCAAACCAGTGGACTGTGTGTTGACATTTCTTAACGCAACTACCAACGAACGAGTTTGGAACCCATCCTGGTAACAGCGCCATAAATGCTGGTTGGTAATTCTTAACGTTACAGGAGTCCGCAAGTGCACAGAAGTACCATTGTAGCATTTCCCCAAAGGAGTATTCCAAAGGGTATCGAATCCAAGGAAGGCTTTGGTGGATTAACAAGCTCAACACTATTGCAATGAGTATAAATCATAGACGGAAATAAATCAGACACTCAAGTGCAGGGGTAAGATATGATAATGGGGTAGTGTGATCACACACACACACACACACACACTCACTCTCTCTCTAAGGGGTCCTAGGCATAGGAGGCAACATACGAGTTAGGTCTATGTTCTTATATACTATACACATAAATCTAGTAAGAACGAGTTAGATACACTAGCGTTGAAGAACATTGACTTAAGCACCCAGGTACCATGGGTAGATAACATCCCGCGTTGCTTCCGCACAACTCCGGTTGTTAGACTTTAGACTCCTACAACTTTCCGAACGTCGGGGATTTCAGAGGGACCAACGGCTGTCACTACCGCGGCCTACCCCAAGACAAACCGTGGGATAAACTTATAAGTAAGGTAGCTACGCAACCTAAGCACCATGCTTACGTTGTTAGCCGGACTTGACCGGCCCGAGCTATTGTGACCCAGGTCAAGCCACCAGATAAACCAGCCAATTACACCGAGTACCGTAGCTTAAGCACAGACTTCATACAACGCAGTCATGTCATCTAACTAGATCAAACTAGGTTAGGTACACAAACGTATTCGTGTTTTCCTATGTCTGTTCAACTGGATCAAAGGGTCGTGTTCGCGAAGAACACGAGCCTCTAACTTATGAACAAACACCGGAAACATGTGAAAGTCACCCGTCAAGTGGATCGAAAGGCCTTATTCATCAAGAACAGGAGCCTCTAAATGATGAACAGGTGAAGAACACATGAACAAATCACCCATGTATACACGACTTTATATGAAATAGCTGAATAACTGAAGTAGATCAAAGTCATACAAATGAATAAAGATACAAGAGAACTCATACCTAGATCCCAAAGTAGACTTGGAACCTGAAGTAGAACTACTCTAGCCTAGCTCCTAGCCTTGAAACTAAAAGTGAGAGAGGTGTTGCAAGTGTGGATGGTTTCTAAGTGAGCCCCTCCCCTTCTATTTATAGGCCAAGGCACCGGCGAGGAGTGGAGGCAAACACCTCGGGAATGGCACTTAGGACCAATGGGAAGACACCACGTGGAAGCCCCTGAGTGGAGGCCTCAGGGTCGGTTCGGCCGACCACCTGTGGGCCCCACTCGGGGTGTGTTTTCTCCTGGTGGCTGTCCTGTGGGTCATAAGGTCGGTCCCCGGTGTCCACTTGCTTTTGATGCGGTGGTGGGCCCATGGATCCATGTGATGTCCATGTGTCACGCTCTGATTTGCCGGAGTGTGCTTCACTTGGATTGCTTGCATGACATGCATGCATGGCGCCCTTGTTAGCAACTTTGCATGCATGGCATCCTTGTTGGCAGTCCTCCTAGGATGAGGTGATGTGGCATGGATCATAGAAGGTGAGTTTGCCACTCTTTTCTTGCTTATTTTCCTACAATCAAATAATCTCTAAGGACAAGTGGAACTACATTATTATTAACTAAATACGTGTAAGAAATGCCTTATCCTCCTTTATTCATGAGTATATTGACGGCTAAAGTAGGCACTTAACAGCCGTCAACAACTCCCCCAAGCTAGCCTCTTGCTCGTCCCGAGGAAGAGATTAAGGACTTAGGTTGGTTGATCAGGAGTTGCTACGATGTTGTATTCCTAATGTATAACAAGATACAACTAGGTACTCTATCAAGGATTGAAGAAGTTGGCATTGATCTTACCTTACACTCGATTGATATGGGGCGTGTAGCTTCACCTGCCTTGGGCGGTTGAAAGATAGAATGGTTGTATAAAGATTACCAATCACATGTACCTTGATCAGTTATCAATCCGGAGGTTTTGCAGGTTTTTAAAAAGAAATCAAAGTTCCTCAAATGATCCTCTCGGATCGCTCAATGTGTATGATTCCTTACCAAGGCATTGTTTTGCCTTCTTTCACCACCTACTTCTAATAAGCTGATATGTGGAGCTGTAGGTAGGGAAAACATGTGGCATACCTATTTCTCATGTATTGTCGAGTCAAAACCGAATCCTTGGGAGAACAAGTCATACAACCTGATCAAGATGTGCAAATGTGTGTGTATGGTGGATGGATGATGAAATCCTTTTTTGCATGATTTTGCTCTCCTCCTTTTTGAAATTTTTGTGAAATTGGGCTATGTCTCTTTATTCTATCTTTCCTTTTTCTTTCTTTTATGCATGCCTTGAGCATGTATTTTTTTTACATAGCCCATAGTCCTTGCTGAATATTTTTGGAGGGAGAGTAATTGTAAGACCCGATTTTATAAACATAATCAGGTGTCACTTTATGTAAGCCAGGATCAAATTTCATTCATAAAGTACAACTTCATCAATGGTACATTTCCATATCACGTTTAAATATTACAAAATGACCTGGGGGTCCAAAAGAAAAGTACAGCTAAAGCTTAGTATCTTGTACGGAAGTAGGCTCCATGACCACAGGCAATCAACCGGGGGAAACGCACTCCTAGATCTTCATGGCCTCCATAACCGGAACAACATTTATGGGGGAGAGAGACAGCAGGGGGTTGAAGGGGAAACGGTGAGTACATCGAAATGTACTCTACAAGTGTAGGAGGTAGAGCTATGAGGGCTTAGAACAAGAAAGGCTGACACAACTGGCTGCAAGCATAGATTTTAGTTGGTCGTATTTTATTTAAACAACCTATTTACTAAGGTGAGAGTCTTCCCAACCCAAACCCAACTTAAAGGTAAAGCATCTATCATCTAAGGCCAAACAACCCATCCAAACCAACCATACCACCAGCTAAACATGTGAGGGTCCAGGTCGCTCTTAACCATGAGCACGGCTATCATGATAGTTTTACACTCTGCATAGGTCGTACAACTTTACCCACGAGTCGCGTAAATGTCCAAAAGAACGTTAAACCCAACCATGCTGTGCTTGCAAGGCACTTTCACACTTCCTTTGGTGTGATAGCATAGGGACGCTATGAGGCCTTTACATAGGTTCTCCAGCGCGCATTAACCAGTCTCAGGGTACACGACCCATCATTGAGCCTTGCTAGACTCTTGGGAACAACGCCCTCATCCAGCCCAGACAGCCTAACGCAGTCCACTAGTTTACCCTACTTACTTGGCCAAGACCATTGCCCATTAGTTCTCGTGGTTGCACTGTAAGTCCTGGGTGGTCACTCGACGCATCAAACCTTAAGGTGGCTCGAGCAAGACAAGTATCAACGCAAAAACACCGTGAAGGACCGAATTGGGCGACCAGAGAGGGGGGGGAGTGAATGAGAGCCGATAAAAATTCTTCCCTTAGGTTGAACTCGGCCTATACCCCGATTGCCACTCCAAACGCTCGCGCACACAAAAGAGGCTCCAAACAAGCCACACACAAGCCTAGAAGATCAACCAACAAGCCTAGGAGCAAAGAGCGGAAGCAACTGGACAAGTATCAAATCACTTGGCACAATCTGGAAATGCCAGGCGCGGACTGTCCGTGCAATACGGGCGGACCGTCCGTTAGGGTACGGCGGACTGTCCACAGGTACGCGCGCGGACTGTTCGTAATAAGTACTAGAGCTACCAGAACCGCACCAAGAAAATACGGACTATCCGTGGAGGACCCAAGGACCGTCCGCCAGAATCTCGGCCACGCGGACTGTCTGTGAAACCCCCGCGGACTGTCCGCCAGACCTCTTGCCACGAAACCCTAGGGGCAAACCGGATCGAAACGAAGACACGCAAGAACACGAAGAACACACGACGAACTCTAGCACACGCGGACTGTCCGCGGCTATCGTGCGGACTGTCCGCGAGCCATGAACAGAACCAAAAACGCCCGACACGCGGGGTCAACTCCAAGAACTCATCACCGGATCTCCCAAACGGTAGAAGCTCTTGAGACAAGATTTTGGGGAGATGATATGCGTCACACAAGGATGCTATGCCCCAAAAATCTCGACCTCTAACTCCCTAAATCACTGGGAATCGCGGATCACACAAGCACCACCATGAACTCGGGCTCCAACCAAAAACGAACAAATCGAAGGCTCTCCACGGTGTTTGAGGGGTCAAGATCACACACAAACATGCACAAGGCATCCACCCATGATCCCCTCAAAGAAATCAGTGAGGAAACGCCCTCAAATCCCCGAATCGAGCGAAGAACGAAACTCCCCAAAAATAGTCCCAAAAATGACACGAAAATCACAGAGGACTAGGAGATCATCGGGACGCCGAATGCTTCCATACATCCAGAGGTCAGATTCTGTACAAGAGTCTAGCCTAAGGAATCCAGAGGGAAAAGAAGTAGTTCAGAGAAATCTACCGGGGGAGAAAGCCCTAGAGTCCAAGGGAGAGAGATGCCATCCACCTCTCCGCTATTTATACGAAGTCCATCGGAGGGAGGTAAATGACCACGCTACCCCTACTGCTTGAAATGAAGATACAACCCCTCAGGGGCATTTTGGTCAAGTCTTGATCGAGCGGACACGCTTCCACCGCGGCCTTGCTTAGATTCGACGCAAGCCCCGCGATCACGCCACGTGCCCCCACCTCGAAGCTTCCCGAAGCTCCCGGATCACCGTCTCCGTCGCCTCGGGCCTCCGGGCTTGGTTTTGCGGCCCAAACCAAGAAACCGTCCACCAGATGGTTTTGTGGGCAAACTACCAAACCCCGCGTGCAAGCTTCGGGCTTCATCCGCTACCTTGCACCAGCCCATGTTCATGAGTTCAGCCCGCCAGTCTTGCACCGCACGGCTCGCACTTGACCCCATCGGCCACCGGGTCCATCGAACCAAGCCTACTTGCCTCTCCATCACCCGGAGGCCGCCACGGCTAAGGCCTTTTGCGCTTGTTCTTCACCTGCACCGACACGAGTCAAGCCGCAACCTGTACCTGCACACTTAGCCAAGCATCAGTCCACACAACATTGTCAATCACTCATCACTAAGGAGCGACCCTCCACTGGTCTTCGGACACACCTGGTCCTCAATCTCCCCCTTGATGAGTGCATTGACAACACCCATAGTAACCATGATAGAGAAAAAGAAAAAAAAAACAACCACGAACACAAACCTCCAAAGCAAGCGATCCAAAGCCAAAGAACAAGCGAAACAAGATCACTCGCCAATCCAAGTCTTGGCCCCCTAAGACAGGGGCAACGGCTCGACACAGCCGAGACAAAACAAAGCTCACAAGGAGCACACCACAAAGCACAAAACTCAGGCAAACCAAAGGAGATCTCCCTGCACAAATGCAAACTCCCCCTGAGCAAATGCAACCTCTTCTTCTCAAATTTTTCTCCTCACATGCAACATCTCACAAATGCATACCAATTTTTCACAAAAGCTTCCAATGCATGAAAAATCTCCCAAATTCTCCCCTTATCATACAAAACTCTCCCCCTTGTTGACAATGCATGAATCAAGGTATATGAAGCTCTTCCCCTTGTTTTCATGAAAAATGCATGTCAAAGCATATAGATAGTCTACCAAGTTTCTCAAATATACAAAGAGCACAACAAAATGCTACACATGAGACATAGAGCAAGCAAAGTAGACATGGTGTAGTTAGCACATTGCCATCAAGAAGGTAGAGACATATAAGCATGTGACATGGCTAAAAGCAATTTTAAGCAATATTTTCACAAATAAGCGTTCATCTCATGAGCAAGAGCCTATCCATGGCAATTTGAACACAAATGCACTAGATCATTCAAAGTTTATACAAGATCACAAATTCTCATCACAAGATCATTATAAACGCCCATAAGCTACTCAAGTCATGTCAAAGCCACCGCGCCATGTGTCTACTTCTTAAAATGTGACTTCTCATGGTAGACAACATGCTACGGTTTAGCACCCAAGATATGAAAAGCAAAGCATAAAACATGATTAGGAGCTCATTATTCAAGCACAAGGCAATTCATACACCAATTTCATTTTCAAGATTAAACATGGTACATGAAGTGCCTTTGCGGCAAAAAGAAGCTTATGCTCCTCCCCAAGCAAGCAAAAGGGCTAAACATTTACAATGACAAAAAGGACTTTGACCCCAAGCAAAGAGAATATGATCCTCAAGCACAAACTGAGCATGATATAAGCATTTAAGCACAAATTGAGCATAGACAAGCATCTACTCATGAGATAGGCAGTTTTATCAATTTCACAACCAAAATGCTATCTCATCATCCATATATAGCAACACCATCAAGAGCATAGAATTTACATCCACAATTTACCAAATATGCACAAGTCTCACAAATAGCACATCAGTGATCCATGTATATAAGAGAAGCTCATTTCTAGCTCAAGTGATCCAAAGATGGCTATCCTACCAGGTTTTGTAAAGAAAGTAAAGTGCATGAAAGAAATGCAACAAAATGAACATATAACACAAATATACATGAGAAGCTCCAAGACCCAAGCTAGAAAGGAAAGCACACCCCAAGCTCACCCCGCAAGCGAGTGAAAGTGGCTTGGTCAAGCGGTTTGGTGAAAATGTCAGCTAGCTGGTCTTGGGTAGTAACATTGGACAAAGATATGTTTCCCTTCTCAACATTGTCTCTCAGGAAGTGGTACCTCACTTCTATGTGTTTCGTTTTGGAGTGGAGGACAGGATTTTTGGCTACGCTTATGGCACTGGTGCTGTCACAGAAAAGTGGAACCTGGGAGGACTCCTCACCAAAATCACTCATGGTATAGGTCATCCAAAGCAGCTGGGAACAACAACTAGCAGCAGCCATGTACTCAGCCTCGGTGGTGGACTGGGCTACACTCGATTGCTTGCGAGATGACCAAGAGACCAAAGAAGAACCCAGGAACTGACAACACCCAGAAGTGGACTTGCGATCCAATCGACACCCAGCGAAATTCGCATCAGAAAAACCATGAAGCCTGAGTGTCGAGGAGGCAGAGTACCAAAGACCAAACTCAGGAGTGTAGTTCAAGTACTTGAAGATCCGCTTGACGGCCTGCCGATGTGAAGTTCTCGGTGAAGCCTGAAAACGAGCGCACAGACACACGCTGAACTGTATGTCTGGCCTCATCGCCGTCAAGTAGAGGAGGGAGCCGATCATGCTCCGGTACTCCTTCTGGTCCACGGGTTCGCCGTCCTCGTCCGCATCCAAAGCCGTAGTCGTACTCATCGGTGTAGTCAACGGCTTGGAGTCGTTCATGCCAAACTTCTTCACCATGTCCCTGGTGTACTTCGCCTGATGTACAAAGGTCCCGTCCTTGCACTGCTTGATCTGGAGACCCAAGAAAAACAGCAGCTCGCCCATCATGGACATCTCAAATTCCCTGCTCATGTCATCTGCAAATCTGGCAACAAGATCATGAGAAGAGCCACCAAAGATTATGTCATCCACGTATATCTGAACAATCAAAAGGTCATTCTCATGCTTAAGGAGGAACAGAGTCTTATCAACTGTGCCCATCACAAACCCCTTACTCAGCAAAAACCCTCTCAACCTGCCATACCAAGCTCTAGGTGCCTGTTTCAACCCATAAAGCGCTCTCTGGAGTTTGTAAACACGGTGTGGGTATTTCTCGCTCTCAAACCCTGGGGGTTGCCTCACATACACTTCTTCCTCTATCACCCCATTCAAGAAAGCACTCTTGACATCCATTTGGTACATATTGAACCCTTTAGCCACGATAAAGGCTAGAAGGATCCTAATTGCCTCCAAACGGGCCACAGGAGCAAATGTCTCCTCATAGTCTATCCCCTCCTTCTGGTTGAACCCCTGCGCCACCAACCTTGACTTGTTTCTCACAACCATCCCATTCTCACCCTCTTTGTTCTTCCACACCCACTTGGTACCTATGGGATGGCAATTTGGCGGTGGATCGACTAACACCCAGACTTGGTTTCTCTCAAAGTTTTCCAACTCCTCATGCACGGAATTCACCCAGTTCTCATCAGACAAGGCGTGTTAAATATCTTTGGGCTCAAAAGAAGCGACAAAAGCAGAGTGAGCGAAATGAGACATATTCCTTGACCTCGACCGTGTAGTGCTTTCATGAAGGTCACCAATGATGGTCGTCAGTGGGTGATCAACTTGTACTCGCCGGGGAGCCTCTCGCCTGGACACAACCTCCCCCTCAGCAGCAGCCTCCACTCGAACAGCCTCAGTCGTAGTGGGTGTAGGGGATGGTCCGTCCTCAATCGTCGTCGTAGTAGTGGAAGTAGTACGTACACGATCAGTCGCTGGGGCATCACCACCATCATCGTCGTCATCTCCATCTCCGTCCTTCTCATCCTCAAAGATCCTAGCTCCAATCTCCTCGTCACCTACACACTCAAAAGCAGAAGAGCTACATGGTTGTGTCTCGTCAAAGGTAACCTCGCAAGTCTCCATGATTCGGTTAGTGTCAAGGTTGAGCACACGATATGCTCTAGAATGAATCGCATAACCAAGGAAAATCCCATTCGAACATCGAGACTCAAACTTATCCAACTTGCCCTTCTTCAGAATGAAACACTTGTAACCAAAGGTTCTAAAGTGACTCACCTTGGGTTGTCGTCCATGCATCAGCTCATAAGAGGTCTTCTTCTTAAATGCACGAAGGAAGATGCGATTTGAGACCTAGCAAGCGGTATTGACTTCCTCGGCCCAGAAACGCCTAGGAGTCCTATGCTCATCGAGCATCGTCCTGGCCATCTCACAAAGGGTCTGGTTCTTCCTCTCCACAACGCCATTCTGGCAAGCGACGTATGGAGAAGAGTACTGATGATCAAGACCAAGATCACTGCAAAAGGCATCAAAATGAGAGTTCTTGAATTCCGTGCCATTATCACTGCGTATAGCTCGAATGGCATCACCATGTCTCTCATGCTTCAACCTCAAGATCAAGTCCCGAACAAAGCCAAATGTCTCGCTCTTATCCTCCAAAAAGAAAACCCAAGAGTACCTCGAAAAGTCATCAACAACCACAAGAACATACCACTTCCCACCAGCAGAGCGAACACGAGCTGGCCCAACCAAATCCTTGTGCAACAGCTCACAAGGTCGCTCAGTCATGACAGAAGTCAGAGGGGCGTGAGAAGCGGCAACCATCTTTCCATGCCGACAAGAAGCACAAACCAAATCCTTCTCGAATTTCAACTTAGGCAATCCTCGGACAAGATCAAACCCACTCAAGCGGGAAAGCAACTCAAAGCTCAAGTGTCCCAACCTCCTACGCCATTTCCAAAGCTCAGCCGAAACGCCAGTAACAAAGCATCGAGGAAGACCAACAGACTGGGAAAAGTCAGCACGAAAGATTTGACCCTCGGGGACGATCGTACAGACAAGATCGCCTCGAGAATCAAGCACACGAGAAGCACCCGACTTAAAACGAACCTCAAAACCTTCGTCAAGTAATTGAGATACTGACAACAGGTTAAAACCAAGTGACTTGACCATGGCCACACTTCTTAAGGTCACCTTGCTACTCACCTTCACCATACCTTCAGCAAGCACTCGTCCTCTCCCATTGTCCCTGAAAGTGATGTACTCCCTCGTACTCACCGAGGTGAGGCTGGAGAACCACCCACGATCTCCGGTCATGTATCGTGAGCAACTGGAGTTGATCAACCAAAAGTTCTCCAAGCCTCCCACCTGCAATCAAAAACGAGAACGAGAATGAGCAAGCGACTCGAGGTTAGTACCAAAAGAGTCAAACTAGTGCTGAGTCATTTGCTCAAAAGAAGGGTTAGCAAAATCCATCCTCCCAAAACCTCTAGGCGGAGCCCTCTCACGCCTACCACCAAAGGACCTGTCACGTCTCACTGGAGGTGTACGCGCACCACGAGGGGGAAAACGTGGCCCGTAGTCCATCTGAGACCCACAGCTCTGATCGTGCCTCCCAAACTCGTAACTGTCACGAGAAGGAGCACGTCGAGCCAACTCACCACGCCCAAACCCAACACTCCTGTCTCTCTGAGGGAACACACCTCCACCTCCACCTCCATGAGTGGGAACTGTACGCACATACACCTCACCCATAGGTAGAGGCCCTCTACGAGGCTCAGGCACACCACGAGCAAGGTGGTACCTGTCCTTGTTTGCCATCTCCCTAGCAAACCGCTCATCCCTCTTCCTCCGGAAACAGAACTCATCCTAATGCCCATCCCTCCCACAATACTCACAATGGAAGCGGATTGGCACTAGCTTAGGCGGTGGCTTCTCTGTGGGCTTCTCAACACCTTTCTCTCGTGACTTCCCCTCAAAGACATTACCCAGGTTGCTCACAAACTTGGTGGGTTTCTGGTAATTCTCTGTTTTCTGAGGGAACACTGGTGGGTCTGGAGTTGTGTCAAGCTTGTTTCTCAAGTGGTTTGGCTTAGGTGCATATTTGTTCATGGGTATGGTGTGTGGTTGAGTGGGGATCTCTCCAATTTTCTCTTCTCCCTCACCACTCTTCTCACCACACTTCTCAGCCCCCAATGCCTGACTATCAAACCTCTTGAACTGAGCCAACATCAAACTCAATTGTGGCTCATGCCCAGACAACCAACTCATCAATTTCCTAAGCTCATCATTTTCATTCTGCAGATGATCAACATAGTGTGCAAGTTCCATGTTCTTCAAAGCATGCATTTCACAGGTTGAACATGATGTAGGAAGAGGAGCTTTTAATGCCGCCTCAAGAGAAACAATCCTAGTGTGAGATTCATCTATCCTAGCATGCAAGATAGGACATGAAGTACAAGCTCCTAACAAAGCTGGCCTAGACTTCAATTCATCACACTCAATCCTAACCACATATAGTTCCTCCAAAGTAGAGGCATGCTTCTCCTTGAGAGCAGTCAAATCAGCAAAAAAAAACTGAGCAGTCACCACAATCAATCTCATCAGACACCACAGGAGCAGATTTCAAAGCAGCTATCTCATTTCGAGCATCCACAAGAAAGGATTCAAGTTCAGCTACCTTGTCCTTAGCATCACCTGAAGGACCGATTAGGCGAACCAGAGGGGGGGGGGAGTGAATGGGAGCTGATAAAAATTCTTCTCGAAGGAGATGAGAACTCCAACAAGATGAACATGGCTTCCAACTCACGTCTCCGACCCAACTACCCAAGTTGGCCAAGACCACGCAGCCACTGGAGTGCTACTGGTCCTAGGAACCAACACTCAACCTTCCGAGTCAAAACTCACCAAACCACAGCGGAAACTTGCACGGCTTGCTGCCTGAGCTACACCGGTCAGACCGATGGACTGCGCCGGTCAGACCGGTGACACCGGTCAGACCGGTGGACAGATCCGGTCAGGCCGGTGGCTATACCAGCCGCACAGCAAACGTTCCAGGAAGCCTCAGTGACTCCTCTAGGCCCTGGAACAAAAACCACCACGAAACACAACCTGTGAGGAAGAAGAACCCCTCACAAAACCTAGCAAACCAACTCCAAACACGCCAAGAACTGATCAGCAGGACCACGGGACAAAACCACACGGACAAGGCTGTTCCCCGAGACAAAAACCCACCAAGGGCTAGCACCGGTCAGACCGGTCAAGAGCACCGGTCAGACCGGTCGTGCCTGGGCAGCTCGGGATGAACAGCGCCCGCGAGTCAACTCCTCCAAATCCAACTCCCGATCTCCCGATCCGCTCCACGGTTTTGCACAAGACTTTGGGGATAGTAGGAACACCTCATGGGTACTCCATAGCCAAGATTTGGTCCACCAAAACTTGTCAAATCAAGAGGAATCGAAGAAATCCCACCAGGAACACCTCTAACCCTAGAGCCACGAAAACCCCAAAATCGAGCCCCTTTGCTCACGGATTTGGAAGGGGAATCAAAGGGAAAAGAACCACGAAGGGTTCATGCATACATCCCCCACCAAATCCCAAAGAGAAAGGCCTCGAAATTGCTCCAAGAAAATCACCAAGAAAGGGCTCCGAAAATCACCAAAAAGGATAAACGGGAAAGACACATCCAAGCCTTGAGGAACCACGCCGAATCATCTATACATACCAAAGAGGTTCATACAAGGTCTAGCTTGCCGCCCGATCATCCTTCCCTCTCACAAGATCTCACCATGAAGCTCTCAAGCTAGTCCTACGAAAATCCTAAGAAAATAGGAAGGAAAATAGGAAAACCAAATGAGCTAGGGTTCCAAGAGATGGCTGCCATCCTCTCACCACTTGGGTTATATGGAGGCAACCGAAAGACGAAAATACCCTTACTAGCTAACTAGGGATACATGCCCCTCGAGGGCGAAATTGGAAGTCTTTGTCTTCGCACCATCGGACGGATGCCCAGCGACCGCAAACTTGCTTAGCCTCGACGCAAGCCTTGCGATCCCGACGCGTGTCCTCCACTTCGAAGATTCCGGACTGCGTCGTCGCACACCGGTCAGACCGGTGCTCCTCACCGGTCAGACCGGTACCCACCGGTCAGACCGGTCAGACCCACCGGTCAGACCGGTCTGGAGCTGCTGCACCTCCGTCTTCGGTTCTTCGGTCTTGGCTTTGTGGATCAACCAAGGAACCTAGTGGTTTTCTGGTGAACCACCGGAAACCCTGCGAACTCGGTGTAGCCTCCGCCAATCACCACTCATGACTCGGCTCCCACGTAGTCCCGGCTCGACCTTGGATTTGAGGCTCAACCAAGAAACCGTCTATGACTTCATCTTGCTGTTCTTGCCACCATGCGGCCCGCACTTGACCCCGCTGGCCACCGGGTCCCTCGAACCAAGCCTACTTGTCTTCTCCACACCTGGAGGCCTCACCGGCAACGACCTTTCAGACTTGTTCTTCACCTGCACCTGCGCCAGTCAAGCCGCAACCTGCACCTGCAATACTTAGCCAAGAATCAGTCCACACCACGTTGTCAATCACTCATCACACCAGGAAGCGACCATCCACCGGTCCTCGAACCACACCTGGCTCTCAATCTCCCCCTTGATGAGTGCATTGACAACACACACGTTTTGGTAACCAAGAGAAAAGGAAAAGAAAAGAAACGACTAAAAGAAACTCCAACAAGCGATCGAAAGCCAAAGAAAAGGCAAAGAGGAAGATCACTTGAAGAAGACAAGTCTCGGACCCCTTAGACAAGGGCAACGGCTCGACACATCCGAGACAAAACATGCTCAAGCAAAGAGCACAAACCATCAAACCAAAGCTCGAAAACCACAAAGAGCTCCCCCTGCACACATGCAAGCCCCCCCTGAACCAATGCAACTCCCCCTGGACAAATGCATGCGAACCACTTCACGAAACAGAGCAGCTGCAACAGCTCAGCTCGGACCGGTCAGATCGGTCGACACCACCGGTCAGACCGGTGCTCAACATATGAACAGAACCAGCACTCTGACCGGTCAGACCGGTGACCTCAACCGGTCAGACCGGTGCACAACAGAGCCCAAAAATGGCTCGAAACCACCTGAAAACCTTCCAAATGCATTCAGTAGGCCAAAACATGCTCAAACTTCTCCCCCTTGTTGACAATGCATGAATCAAGCCAAAAATGCAAAAAAATGCAACCTAGAACTTCTCAAATAGACAAAATTCAACATAGGATGCTACACATGTCCAAACGAGCAAGTTAGATACTCTATAGCTTCGTAATGACATAAACTTCATGATCACCAAGTTTCACAACCATTGGGCGAAGCTAAGATAGATTTTAGCAATTTTGCGAAAAATCACCCTCTCATGAGCAAAGTCCTAAACATGAGCAAAACATGTCAAAATGGCAAAGCCACACAAACTTCATGCTAGGACAACCATTCTAAGCATAAGACCATCATAAACACCCACAAGCACCTCATGTCATGTCAAAGCCACCGAGCCATGTGCCTACTTCTATATATGAGACTTCTCATTGGTAGGCATCATGCAACGATTTAGCACCCAAAGCAAATTAAAATTAGCACATATGACATGGGAGCACATTTTTCAAGCAATTTACATTTCATTTTTCAGATTTATAATTGGTACATGAAATGTCTTTGCGACAAAAAGGAACTTATGCCCCTCCACAAGATGAAGCATGGGGGCTAAACATTCATGATGGCAAATGAGCCTTTGGCCCCATATGATCAAAATAAGCTATCCAACCACAAATTAAGCATAGCCAAGCCACAAAAACATGTCAAGATCATGTAAAGGCATTTACTCACAAGAGAGCATACATATGAAATTTTCAAAAACATAGCCATCAACCATGGATACAAACCAAGATTATCAAGAGCTAAGCCAAACTAACCATAGCTTACCAAATTAGCTCACAAAAACATATATATCATTCCATGGTGAACAATGTATATAGGAGAAGCCTTTCCTAACCAATGCATATGATACAAAATGCATGCAACCTAAGATACAAAGATGCCTATACATCATGTTACATATGCCATGCCAAATGCAAGAAATGCACAAAGGAAAGCTATACATATGCTACAAAGGAGCTCCCACACGCCAACTCAAGAAATCAAACAAACACCAAGCTCCCCCCGCAAACGAGTGAAAGTTGCTTGATCTAGGGGTTTGGTGAAAATATCGGCTAGTTGTTCATGTGTGGGTACATGGATCAAAGCTATCTTCCCTTTCTCTACGTTGTCTCTCAGAAAATGATACCTCACTTCTATGTGCTTGGTTTTGGAATGGAGCACTGGGTTCTTTGCAACGCTTATGGCACTGGTGCTATCACATTGAAGTGGGACATGGGTATACTCCTCACCAAAGTCACTCATGGTGTATGTGATCCAAAGGAGCTGAGAGCAACAACTAGCTGCGGCCACATACTCTGCCTCGGTAGTGGATTGAGCAACACTCGGCTGTTTGCGGGAAGACCAAGATACCAAAGAAGAACCCAAGAACTGGCAAGTCCCAGAAGTGGACTTCCTATCCAACCGACACCCGGCAAAATCCGCGTCTGAAAATCCATGAAGCGCCAAAGAAGAAGACGCAGAGTACCAAAGGCCGAAGTCGGGAGTGTCTCGCAAATACCTGAAAATGCGCTTGACTGCTTGCCGATGCGAAGTCCTCGGAGACGCTTGAAAACGAGCGCACAGACACACCGAGAATTGGATGTCCGGCCTCGTCGCCGTCAAGTAGAGGAGTGACCCGATCATGCTCCGGTACTCCTTCTGGTCCACGTGTTCACCTTCCTCGTCCGCATCGAGAACTGTAGTCGTACTCATAGGCGTTGCCATAGCCTTGGAGTCCTCCATCTTGAACTTCCTCACAATGTCCTTGGTGTACTTAGCTTGGTGCACAAATTTTCCTTCCTTTGATTGCTTGATTTGTAGCCCGAGGAAGAACTGCAACTCGCCCATCATGCTCATCTCAAATTCCCTGCTCATGTCTTCTGCAAACCTTGCAACAAGAGAGTTAGACGAGCCACCAAAGACAATGTCATCCACGTATACCTGCACAATCAGGATATCTCTGCCCTACCTGAGGAGAAACAAGGTCTGGTCGACCTTCCCCATCTCAAACCCTCTCTCAAACAGGAACCCCCTCAACCTACCATACCAAGCTCTAGGCGCCTGCTTCAACCCATACAGCGCCTTCCTCAACTTGTACACCCGGTGAGGGTACTTCTCACTCTCAAACCCCGGTGGTTGCCTCACAAACACCTCTTCCTCCAACACACCGTTCAGGAAAGCACTCTTCACATCCATCTGGTACAACTTGAACCCTTTAGCCACGGAAAAGGCTAGAAGGATCCTGATCGCCTCCAAACGAGCTACAGGAGCGAAAGTCTCCTCGTAGTCGATCCCCTCTTTCTGACTGTACCCCTGAGCAACAAGTCTCGACTTGTTCCTCACCACTTCTCCTTTCTCTCCCTCTTTATTTTTCCACACCCATTTTGTCCCAATCGGCTTACACCCTGGGGTAGGGTCAACCAACACCAAAACTTGGTTCCTCTCAAAATTCTCTAACTCCTCATGCATCGAGTTAACCCAATTATGATCAGATAACGCGTGTCCAATGTCTTTGGGCTCAAAGGTGGCAACAAAAGCAGCATGAGCGAAATGAGAATTGTTCCGAACCCTCGACCGTGTAGTACGTTCATTCATGTCGTCGATGATTCTCGAAGCTGGGTGATCCACTTGCACTCGTCGGGGAGGTTCTCGCCTTGATGCTACCTCCCCCTCAACAGCAGCTTCGCCTTGATCTGGGTTTGTCGTTGTAGGTGTGGGAGAGGGTCCATTCTCGATCGTCGTCGAAGTAGTAGGTACATGTTCAGCCGCGGGCATCACACTGCCATCTTCATCATCTCCATGTTCATGCTCCTCCTCCTGAAAGATCTCCTCGCCAAGTTCGTTGTCACCTGCACACTCAAAAACAAGCTGACTACGTGGCTGTGTCTCGTCGAAGGTTACCTCGCAAGTCTCCACGATTTGGTTAGTTTCAAGATTGAGCACACGAAATGCTCTAGAATGAGATGCATAACCAAAGAAAATGCCATCGACAGACCTAGACTCGAACTTGTCCAACTTCTTCCCTTTCTTCAGAATGAAGCATTTACAACCAAAGACATGGAAGTGACTCACCTTGGGTGTGCGACCGTGCATCAGCTCGTAACAGGTTTTCTTCTTGTGAACCCTGAGGTAGATCCTGTTCGACACATGGCACGCGGTATTGACCGCCTCAGCCCAGAACCTTCTCGGAGTCCTATGCTCGTCGAGCATCGTCCGAGCCATCTCGCACAAGGTCCTGTTTTTCCTTTCCACCACGCCATTCTGGGGAGGCGTATACGGACTCGAAAACTGGTGTTCAAGACCCAAGTCATGGCAAAAGGTTTCGAAGCGAGAGTTTTTGAATTCCGAGCCATTGTCACTGCGGATCGCTCGTATGGCATCTCCGTGCCTCTCGTTTCTTAACCTCAAGACAAGATCTCAAACAAAACCAAACGTCTCCCCCTTCTCCTCAAGAAAGAACACCCACGCATACCGAGAGTAGTCGTCCACCACAACAAGGACATACCACTTCCCACCCGCAGATCGCACACAAGCTGGGCCAACAAGGTCCATATGGAGCAGCTCGCATGGACGCTCAGTCATCACATCAGTGAGAGGCGGGTGAGAAGAGGCTACCATCTTGGCATGCCTACACGGCGCACAAACCAACTCTTTCTCAAACCTCAACCGTGGCAATCCTCGGACCAAATTGAGTTTACTCAAGCGAGACAAAAGGTCAAAGCTCAAGTGACCCAACTTCCTATGCCACTTCCACAACTCACTCGAAGAACCAGCCAAGAAGCAACGCTCCACACCAGAAGACTGAGAAAAATCAGCTCGGAACACCTGACCCTCGGGAACGATCATGCAAACAAGATCCCCCTGAGAATCTAAAATCCGAGAACCACCAGGCCGAAACAACACCTCAAAACCCTCATTCAACAACTGGGACACAGAAAGCAAATTGTATCCAAGCGATTGAACAAGAGCAACACGCCTGAGAGTGATCTTGTCACTTACCTTAATCTCACCTTCTGACAGCACACGCCCTCGCCCATTGTCCCCAAAGGTGATGTACTTCTTTGTCACCACCGGGACGAGACTTGAGAACCACCCCTTGTCTCCGGTCATATGCCTCGAGCAACCGGAGTCAATCAACCAAATGTTCTTCAAGTCTCCCACCTGAAATTCAAAAGCGAGTACGTGAGTGAACAAACGACTCAGCACTGGGGTTAGTACCAAAAGAGTAAAACCAGTGCCGAGCCATTTGCTCCAAAGTGGGGTTAGCACAAACCAAATCATCACGCCTATCAAAGCTACCACCACGAACACCACCACGGTAACCACCACGAGGGAACCAACCCTCTCTAGCTGGAGGAGGACGAAAACCACGAAAGGGAAACCGTGGATCGTTCCTCCTTTCCATCTCAAAGCTATGACTCTTCCCACCCTCGTATTGAGCACGAGGTGGAGAACGCCTAGCAAACTGACCACCTGCAAACTTTCCAGACCAACCACCAGAACCACGACCTCCAGAACCAAACCGAGCATCCTCACGAGCACGAAACCCGACTCGCTGTCTGCCCAGACCTGCACCGGTCTGACCGGTGTGGCTCGGCCAGCAGCAACACCTGCAGCCTTCCGGTCTCCCCAAGCCGGAACCGTCCTCACAATCGCCTTGGCCCTGGGCATCTGCATACGAGGCTCAGGTACACCATTAGAGGGGTGGTACCTGTCCCTGTTAGCCCACTCTCTAGCCATTCTCTCCTCACGCTTCCTCTTGAAGCAAAACTCATCCTTGTGACCATCTCTCCCACAATACCCACAATGGAACTTTATGGGCTGTGGCTTAGGCTTAGGCTTGGGTTGGGGCTGCCCACTCGGCTTCTCACCCTTCTTCTCTCCTTCCTCACCTCCCTTTGGGCTCACAAACTTCACCGGTTTCTGAAAATCATTTGTTGGGTGAGGGAATATGGGTGGATCTGGAGTAGTGTCAAGTTTGTTTCTGAGATGGTTAGGCTTGGGCTCAAACTTGTTCTTGTGTCTGTTTGGTGGTGGGATAGGAATCTCTCCAACTCTCTCAACTCCCTCACTACAGTTCTCTCCAAGCTTGTCAGCCCCAAGTGCCTGACCATCATAGCGTTTGAAAGCCGCTATCATGATACCAAGCTGAGGCTCCTGACCCGACAACCAGCTCATACATTTTCTCAGCTCATCATTCTCATCCTGCAAGCGATCAACATAATGTGCAAGCTCCAAATTCTTAACCGCATGCAATTCACAAGTAGAGCAAGAAGTGGGAATAGGCTCTTTCAACTTAGCCTCAAGCGAAACAGTGTAAGCATGCATCTCATCAATCTTTCCATGCAAAACAGGGCAAGAAGTGCAAGCACCTAGCAAAGCAGGTCTAGACTTAAGCTCAGCAACTTCAACCCTAAGCATATCTAGTTCATCACAAGTAGAAGCATGCTTATCCTTAAGAGCAGTAAGATCAGCTAGGTACACAGAGCAATCACAACAATCAATCTCATCAGAAACCACAGGAGAAGCCTTAAGCGAATCAATCTCAAGCTTAGCATCTAGGTTCTGGGTTTCTAGCTCAGCCACACGGTTCCTAGCATCTTCTAGTGAGGCCTTAAGTTCTTTCCTCATCTTCTTGGCCTCTCTAAGCATGTGATTGCGGTTATCAAGCAAGTCAACCAACTCATCATTCTCCTTGCGCAAAGAAGAGAGCTCATCACATACCTCATCCTCGGAGTCAGAGTCCGAGTCACTCTGGTGGCTCTTCTTGCTGCCGGAGCTACGGGCCATGCCGCAGAAGCCATCTCTCGCGAAGCAGCTCAACCCGCTCAAGTTCCTGGATGACTTCTTGTTCTTGCGCCGATCACCTTCATCTTCACTGCTACTCGAGCTCGAGGAAGAGTAGGCGGAGCTGGAGTCGACGTCGCTCGCTCTGACCATTGCTCGGGCCTTCCTTCCGCGGCCATCCTTCTTCCTCGACCGTCGCTCGTCCTTGTGCTTGTTCTTGTGCTTGTGATCGCGCCTCGATCGGTACTTGCCATCCTTGCTCGATCGGTGCCTATAGCCGTCCTTGTAGCCGTCCTTGTTCTCCGTCTTCTCCGGGCAGTCGGCGACGAAGTGTCCTGGCTTGCCGCACTGAAAGCACGTCCGTGCTGTCCTCCTCGTGTTCACCCGGTTCTCGTGCAGCCTCTCGAACCGCCTGGTCAGCAATGCCAGCTCGTCCTCTCCAAGCACGTCGAACTCCTCATCTGGCAAAGACATCAAAGAAGACAGAGAGTACATCCTGGAGGATGCGTTAGCGTTAGACTTAGCTCCTTTGCCACTAACGAGAGCGAGACTATGAGAATCAGTCGGGCTCTCGATCTTGGCTGTCATACCACGGTCCAACTCAGCCGACTTGAGCTTCGAGAACAGCTCGTTCACCGTCAAGGTGTCATACTTCTCGGACTCAACAATAGCCTCAAACTTCCCGTCCCATACGGTACGATCCAACGAGTGCAAGAGCTTCACGGCTCTATCATGATCATTGTATGGGAGGACGTCCACATTGGCTCTCATGTTGTTCACAACGACCGTAAATCGCTGGAAAAGGGCATCGACGGACTCGCCGGGGAGATGAGTGAAGTTCTCGTACTCTCTCCGGTAAGTCGCGTACATCCGAGCCTGAACCTGAGCATTCCCAGCATGAGCATCCTTCAACTGCTCCCAAATCCTACAAGCTAAGTCCTCTGTCTGAACCCGATCGAATTCAGGCGGACACAGAGCACGAAACAAGTAGTCGACAGCCTTGTTGTTGGCTTCGAACATATCCCTCGATCCTGGAGCAAGGAAGTTCATCGGATGAACATAAGCTGTGTTCACCGTGACATCCCAAAGGATCTGACCCTTTCCGCGGAGGAACGCCGCCATCCGCCTTTGCCACATCTGGTAGTTCTTCCCATCGAAGTGCGGAGGACCCGAACCCCGTTCCTGGTACGCCATCTTTGGATCTTAGACTGGTAAGAGTCAATAAAGACCCGAACCGGCTCTGATACCAATTGAAGGACCGATTAGGCGAACCAGAGGGGGGGGGGAGTGAATGGGAGCCGATAAAAATTCTTCTCGAAGGAGATGAGAACTCCAACAAGACGAACACGGCTTCCAACTCACGTCTCCGACCCAACTACCCAAGTTGGCCAAGACCACGCAGCCACTGGAGTGCTACTGGTCCTAGGAACCAACACTCAACCTTCCGAGTCAAAACTCACCAAACCACAGCGGAAACTTGCACGGCTTGCTGCCTGAGCTACACCGGTCAGACCGATGGACTGCGCCGGTCAGACCGGTGACACCGGTCAGACCGGTGGACAGATCCGGTCAGGCCGGTGGCTACAGCAGCCGCATAGCAAATGTTCCAGGAAGCCTCAGTGACTCCTCTAGGCCCTGGAACAAAAACCACCACGAAACACAACCTGTGAGGAAGAAGAACCCCTCACAAAACCTAGCAAACCAACTCCAAACACGCCAAGAACTGATCAGCAGGACCACGGGACAAAACCACACGGACAAGGCTATTCCCCGAGACAAAAACCCACCAAGGGCTAGCACCGGTCAGACCGGTCAAGAGCACCGGTCAGACTGGTCGTGCCTGGGCAGCTCGGGATGAACAGCGCCCGCGAGTCAACTCCTCCAAATCCAACTCCCGATCTCCCGATCCGCTCCACGGTTTTGCACAAGACTTTGGGGATAGTAGGAACACCTCATGGGTACTCCATAGCCAAGATTTGGTCCACCAAAACTTGTCAAATCAAGAGGAATCGAAGAAATCCCACCAGGAACGCCTCTAACCCTAGAGCCACGAAAACCCCAAAATCGAGCCCCTTTGCTCACGGATTTGGAAGGGGAATCAAAGGGAAAAGAACCACGAAGGGTTCATGCATACATCCCCCACCAAATCCCAAAGAGAAAGGCCTCGAAATTGCTCCAAGAAAATTGCCAAGAAAGGGCTCCGAAAATCACCAAAAAGGAGAAACGGGAAAGACACATCCAAGCCTTGAGGAACCACGCCGAATCATCTATACGTACCAAAGAGGTTCATACAAGGTCTAGCTTGCCGCCCGATCATCCTTCCCTCTCACAAGATATCACCATGAAGCTCTCAAGCTAGTCCTACGAAAATCCTAAGAAAATAGGAAGGAAAATAGGAAAACGAAATGAGCTAGGGTTCCAAGAGATGGCTGCCATCCTCTCACCACTTGGGTTATATGGTGGCAACCGAAAGACGAAAATACCCTTACTAGCTAACTAGGGATACATGCCCCTCGAGGGCGAAATTGGAAGTCTTTGTCTTCGCACCATCGGACGGATGCCCAGCGATCGCAAACTTGCTTAGCCTCGACGCAAGCCTTGCGATCCCGACGCGTGTCCTCCGCTTCGAAGATTCTGGACTGCGTCGTCGCACACCGGTCAGACCGGTGCTCCTCACCGGTCAGACCGGTACCCACCGGTCAGACCGGTCAGACGCACCGGTCAGACCGGTCTGGAGCTGCTGCACCTCCGTCTTCGGTTCTTCGGTCTTGGCTTTGTGGATCAACCAAGGAACCCAGTGGTTTTCTGGTGAACCACCGGAAACCCCGCGAACTCGGTGTAGCCTCCGCCAATCACCACTCATGACTCGGCTCCCACGTAGTCCCGGCTCGACCTTGGTTTTGAGGCTCAACCAAGAAACCGTCCATGACTTCATCTTGCCGTTCTTGCCACCATGCGGCCCGCACTTGACCCCGCTGGCCACCGGGTCCCTCGAATCAAGCCTACTTGTCTTCTCCACACCTGGAGGCCTCACCAACAACGACCTTTCACGCTTGTTCTTCACCTGCACCTGCACCAGTCAAGCCGCAACCTGCACCTGCAATACTTAGCCAAGAATCAGTCCACACCACGTTGTCAATCACTCATCACACCAGGAAGCGACCATCCACCGGTCCTCGAACCACACCTGGCTCTCATCACCCAACAAAGACCTAAATTCCCTCTTTTCCTTGTTGGTCTTTCTAAGCACATCATCACGGTTGTCAAGCAACTCATTCAGCCTAGCATTCTCCTCTAGCAAGAAGTTAGGATCTTGTCGTACCTCATCATCAGAATCGGAGTTCGAATCCGAGCTGTGCTTCCCACCCTTCTTGGAGTACGCCATGCCGCAAAAGCCTCCTTGCGCGACGAAGCTCAGGCCGGTGAAGTTCTTGCCCGTGTGCCGCTTGTCCTTGCGCTTCTTTTGCTCTTGCTTGCTGCTCAAGTCGGAAGAAGCATCGCTTGATGTCGAGTCGATGTCGCTCGCTCCAGCCACCATTGCTCGAGCGGTCTTCTTCTTGTGGCCTCCACTCTTTTTGTGCCTTCTCTCGCCCTTGTCCTTGTGCTTGTCCTTGTAGTCGTTCCGGGAGTGGTGCTTGTTGTAGTCGTGCTTGGGCTTGCCCTTGTAGTCGTTCTTGATCTCCATGGCTTCAGGGCATTCGGTGATAAAGTGCTCGTGCTTCCCGCACCGATAGCACATCCCCGAGCTCCTCCTTGCATTCTTGCGGTTCTCGTACATCCGCCCAAACCTCTTGCTCTACAAGGCGAGATCATCCTCACTCAGCACCTCAAAGTCCTCATCTGGCAAGGACACAAGACAAGACAAAGAAAAGCCAACAGAGTTAGTGTTAGTCCTCGACCCTGAGATGAGAGCCAAACTATGAGGGTTAGTGGGGCTCTCGCTCTTGGCTCTCAAGCCACGATCAACCTCTGAAGACCTGAGCTTGGAGAACAGCTCATCCGGCGACAGCTTGTCATACACGCTCGAGTCCTTAATGGCCTCGATCTTGGCTTCCCACATAGACCTATCCAAGGCATGCAAAAGCTTGATAGCTTGATCATGGTCCGTGTATGGGAGCACTGTCACATTGGCCCTCATGTTGTTGACTATGCAAGTGAAACGCTGAAACATAGCATCGGTCGACTCACCGGGGAGATGAGTGAAGTTCTCGGACTCTCTCCAGTAAGTGGTAAACATACGGGCTTGCACTTGGGCATTGCCAACATGAGCATTCTTCAACTTGAGCCAAATCTTTCCGGCCACATCCTCTTCGTACACTCGATCAAACTCCGAGGCACAGAGAGCACGGAACAAGTAATCAACAGCCTTGCTGTTGGTCTCAAACATGTCCCGCGATCCTGGAAGCAGAAAACTGTCTGGGATGACATAATGAGGATTCTGAGTGACCTCCCAGATCAGAGTTTCCTTCCCACGCAAAAACGCACCCATGCGCCTCTCCCACATTGGGTAGTTCTTGCCATCAAAGTGCGGAGGACCCGACCCCTTGCCGTAATCGCCCATCTTTGGATCTTAGACTAGTTAGAATCAAGAAGATCCGTAACCGGCTCTAATACCAATTGAAGGACCGAATAGGGCTACCAGAGAGGGGGGAGTGAATGGGAGCCGATAAAAATTCTTCCCTTAGGTCGAACTCGGCCTATACCCCGATTGCCACTCCAAACGCTCGCGCACACAAAAGAGGCTCCATACAAGCCACACACAAGCCTAGAAGATCAACCAACAAGCCTAGGAGCAAAGAGCGGAAGCAACTGGACAAGAATCAAAGCTCTTGGCACAATCTAGAAATGCCAGGCGCAGACTGTCCGTGCAGTACGGGCGGACCGTCCGTTAGGGTACGGTGGACTATCCGCAGGTACGGCGCGGACTGTCCATAATAAGCACTAGAGCTACCAGAACCGCACCCCGAAAATACGGACTGTCCGTGGAGGACCCGCGGACCGTCCGCCAGAATCTCGGCCACGCGGATTGTCCGTGAAACCCCCGCGGACTGTCCGCCAAACCTCTTGCCACGATACCCTAGGGACAAACCAGATCGAAATGAAGACGCGCAAGAACACGAAGAACACGCGACGAACTCCAGCACACGTGGACTGTCTGCAGCTATCGTGCGGACTGTCTGCGAGCCACGATCAGAACCAAAAACGCCCGACCCGCGGGGTCAACTCCAAGAACTCATCACCGGATCTCCCAAATGGTAGAAGCTCTTGAGACAAGATTTTGGGGAGATGATATGCGTCACCCAAGGATGCTATGCCCCAAAAATCTCGACCTCTAACTCCCTAAATCACCGGGAATCGCGGATCACACAAGCACCACCATGAACTCGGGCTCCAACCAAAAACGAACGGATCAAAGGCTCTCCACGGTGTTTTAGGGGTCAAGATCGCACACAAACATGCACAAGGCATCCACCCATGATCCCCTCAAAGAAATCCGTGAGGAAAGGCCCTCAAATCCCCGAATCGAGCGAAGAACGAAACTCCCCAAAAATAGTCCCAAAAATGACACGAAAATCACAGAGGACTAGGAGATCACCAGGACGCCGAATGCTTCCATACATCCAGAGGCCAGATTCTGTACAAGAGTCTAGCCTAAGGAATCCAGAGGGAAAAGAAGCAGTTCAGAGAAATCTACCGGGGGAGAAAGCCCTAGAGTCCAAGAGAGAGAGATGCCATCCACCTCTCCGCTATTTATACGAAGTCCATCAGAGGGAGGTAAATGACCACGTTACCCCTACTGCTTGAAATGAAGATACAACCCCTCAGGGGCATTTTGGTCAAGTCTTCATCGAGCGGACACGCTTCCACCACGGCCTTGCTTAGCTTCGATGCAAGCCCCGCGATCACGCCATGTGCCCCCCGCCTCGGAGCTTCCCGAAGCTCCCGGATCACCGTCTCCGTCACCTCGGGCCTCCGGGCTTGGTTTTGCGGCTCAAACCAAGAAATCGTCCACCAGATGGTTTTGTGGGCAAACCACCAAACCCCGCGTGCAAGCTTCGGGCTTCATCCGCTACCTTGCACCGGCCCATGTTCACGACTTCAGCCCGCCAGTCTTGCACCGCACGGCTTGCACTTGACCCCATCGGCCACTGGGTCCATCGAACCAAGCCTACTTGCCTCTCCATCACCCGGAGGCCGCCACGGCTAAGGCCTTTCGCGCTTGTTCTTCACCTGCACCGACACGAGTCAAGCCGCAACCTGTACCTGCACACTTAGCCAAGCATCAGTCCACACAATGTTGTCAATCACTCATCACTAAGGAGCGACCCTCCACTGGCCTTCGGACACACCTGGTCCTCACACCGTCCACCGGACAAACACTTGCTCGAGCCCCTAGAGCTCCATGTTTCTAAAAAGATCACCCACCCATGTGATTAAATAATTCATTAGTCAATATTAATAATTAAACCCAACCCAAGTGTTTAGCAAACTAAGCATTTAACTACCCATAGCCAAACTCTCTAAGGGCTTCAAGGAAAGTCATAACAAAATCTAGTAGACCCTATATAGGATTCCCATCAAATTGACTCGAAGCATGCATAAAGCATAAAGTAAAGTGTGATATTAATGTAAATGCATGGGAAACAAGGAGTATGCATCAAGGACACTTGCCTTCTTCACTCTCTTGCTTGATCTTCACGTACACTTGAACTTGATCACGATCCGCTACTCGCAGCAACTACCGGAAACAAGCATACATACAAAGTATAAGAAACAGTACACCAAACAAAGCCAAAACAGTATGAAAAGTATTTTAAAAGGACGGGCTCGTCGCTACGATCGTGTGAGTGCAAGAATCACCTGAAACGGAGCTACGAGCAAAAAGTATTAATCGTTTTACTAAACCAGGGACTAAACTGTAAATCTAGCATTTCTGGAATTATTTTAATACCAGAAAAGATGAATTATGACGTCATCATAGGGATTTATGACGTCAGCATGGATTTATGGAAAATCAGAATATATAAACTGGAATTTCGGTGAATATTTTTGGTGATGACGTCAGCATGACGTCAACAAGGGTGTGGATGTGATTAACTATTAGGACAGGGGGTTACTGGTAAGTTTCACAAGACTGTGAAACCAGTCAAGGGATTTCAAGATTTTACAGGGGCTATATGGCAAAAGTGGCACTGACTGTGCGGTTAATGCTGACTCGGTGCCACGTGGCTCGAGCTGATTGGTCAGGGGTGTGATGTGGCGCCACGTGGTGCTGGCATGGCCGTGGACCGGCGGTGGACCACGAGTCCATGGTCCATAGTGGACCGGTTACACACCCCAAAGGGGTATGTGATCTGGACCGCAGATGAGACGATCGGCGGCTGAGGTTACGCCGCTGCTCCTGGGTCGCCGGCGCCGCTGGAAACAGGGCACCCACGGCGGCGCTTCGCCGGAGGAGGGTGGCGGCGGCATTGTGGTGCACGAGGGGCGACGGGAGGTGGACGAGAAGAGAGAGGAGGAGATGGCAAGCTCACCAGGAGGGAAAACACGGGCGGAAGTGGGGTACAAGCGGCTGACGGCGAACGGTGGCGGAGGTGGACCTCGGGCGCCGGCGGAAGACTGCGTTTCGGTCGTGGTGCAAGCCTCCTGCATGCCCGGGTGACTTCGTGGAGTGCCTGTGAAGGATGTGGAAGGGAGGAGGGGGTGAGAGATGGCCGGTAGGAGTGGAATCATGGCGGCGACCGTGGCTTACCCGAGCTCGGCTCCGACGTGCAACTAGCGGCAGAGGGCGTGTAGAGGTGAGTGATGGTGGGGTGGAGTGCTAAAGGGTGGGGCTAGAGGTGCCGCAGGGGTTTTTATGCGGGTGGGGGCACTCGGGTGATGGAGGAATTGGCCGGCGGAGATCATGGCCATGGTCGGCCATTGATGGCCATCACCTGCCATAGAGGGAGCGAGAGAACGGGGAAAGGGGAGAGAGGACGCGGGATGGGCGCGGTGATCTCGAAGGTGGGGCCGGGCGGACGCGGCTCGGCGCAGGGAGGCGGGGATTTGAAATCCCGTGCGGGATTTGTGCGAGCGCTGGGGAAGGGAAGGAAAGGGGGGCGGGAGGTTGGAGGTGGTGCTGACGGGCGGGGCCCACGTGTCAGTGAGCGGAGAGAAAGAGGAGGTTCGTTGGACCGGCCCAAGGAGGAAACAGAGGGGGGAAGCTGGGCCGCGCTGGGCTGGCCCGTGAGGAACGTGGCGGGTGAGGGAGGTGGGCCAAAGATTAAAGGAGGAGGGAGGGGGAGGGGGTTTGGTCCGGGGTTTGATGGGAGATTCGGCCCAGGTTGGAAGGGAAGAGAATTTAGTATTTAAACAATTCCAGATTTGAAACCTATTCAAAATTTGAAATACAAATTCATTTTTCATACAAGAAAATTGATGCAAGGCAGCATGTATGCATACAAACAAAAATATATCCTAAGGTTCATTTAGTTTCTTTTAGAAATTAATTCTTACTTACAAACATTTGAGATTACAAACAAACTATTTCTAGCAAATTTTAAACTATTGCCAAAAATTTAGAATTAGGGTGTTACAGTAATCATGGAATAATGCGCGGAGCTTTATTTTGTGGAATGGATGGGGGATGGATGAAATGATGGTTGCTAACTTCCAGTGCAGAAGTTTCGCATATGGTGGTGTGTATGTGATCTTGATCATGGGAATAATGACAAGTTTACTCGCCGACGGTCACAACAATTCGACAAGACTCAATGAAGAAACCAGGTAGCATATGTGGAGGTTAACAACAGCTAAGATCTACATATGGCCTTGGATAGGAATTTCTTATCATTGAGGAACTTATCATTTTAACATTTTTCAAAAGAAAACTCCGGATATCAAACATCACTTAGTACTAGCTCATAGCAACTCTATTACACCATATCATACCTCACAACAACTCAGGCAAAGATCATGCTTTTGCTACCCACAAATTTTAAGCTCAGGTTCGATCATACTAGCCAACAAACTCAAAACTTAAATAGGGTACTAAGCTATAAACAAGGCATACGAGAGGAATAAACAGAGCAACTATTCATCATTTCAACCATGGAGAATAAGAGCACTCTTACCCTCCAGCTGCTGTTGTTGTGTCTTGTACAGTTTAGACTCAAGGGAGTTGTCCGGATGGAGTTCACATATGAGCTCGTATTTTGACAGAGTGCAAACGGAATGGAGCAAGGATGTCTTGATTCTTTTTAGAGGTCAGAACTTTTATTGAATAGGATAACTTACCGATCTTACCTGTCGGTGAAGGGCTCTTTTGTTTCAAGTCTTTCAGAGCCAGACTATCTCCCACATTACTTACCTTAGTGTAGGGTCAACCGCTCTTTGAGACGAGGGAGTCGGCTCCCTGTCCACTCTTTTCCACACCTTCTTGATCGTCTGTGGTTTACGAGGTGCGGGGAGTGGCGCCTTGGACTGGGACTTGGATTTCCAATATAGTGTCTGTCCTGCACTCATTTGCTCTTGCTCTTGCTTCCAGAAATTCTTCATAAAGGCAATGAGGCTGTCCACTTGTGCTTGAGTAGATTCACTTCTTTGGGCAGGAGTGCCCATTCTTGGTGTGCCTTCAACCATTGAGCATTGTTCCTTACGTGGGCGAAATTCAAACCTTTCTTCCTTGCCATTGATGTGGAGACGGATTACTCCAGCGCCAACATCAATTTGTGCATCAGCCGTGCTCAGGAATGGACGTCCCAGAATGAGTGGTACTTCATTACCAATGTCCATGTCAAGTACCATAATGTCCACTGGAATGAAGCAGTCTCGGACCTTCACCGGGTTGTCCTCGGCTATCCCCGCTGGATGCCGGACTGATGAATTGGCTAGCTGCAGCTGCATGGTAGTTGGGCATAATTCCGTATAGTTGAGTTGGTCGAAGACTACCTTTGGCATGACGCTAACACTGGCGCCAAGATCACAGAGGGCATGGTCGAATCTCTGTGTTCCAATTGTGCATGTGATCATGGGGCACCATGGATCCTTCTTCTTTTCTGCAAGACGATTGAGTATAGCTGCGCTACACTGTTCTGTGAGCTTAACCACCTCCGAGATGGGTAGAGCTCGCTTCTTGATGAGGATATCCTTGAGGTAACGTGCGTACGTGGGTACACGCATTGCCTCAATGAGTGGAACATTGATATATACTTTTTGAATCATGTCCACGAAACGAGTAAATTGTTCATCCACTGTTGTCTTCCTGTTTCACTAAGGGAATAGCAGTATATTTGTTTCAATAAACTCAGGTTTATCTGCCCTGTCTTCAGGTGCTCTTGCTTGTGAGGGCTCCCTCATGCCGAGTGGTTCTCCATTGGGCTCTTCATCCTCTCTTGCGCTTTTCCTCGTTCTTGAATGGTTAGGATAGGGTGGATCACGAGTGGTCTTACCCCCTCTCGTGACTACCGCTTTTGCATTTTCAACTGGTAGAACCACAACGACTAATTGAGCCAACTGGGTTTCTATCATCTTATTAAAGCTCAACTGGTCTTTAAGAGCAGATGAAAGGCTATCAATTTTAACATTAAGGCTCTCAAAAGCCTTATCATAGGCAGTTGTTTTCTTATTAAAGCCTTCATTAATCTTAGCTTGCCCAAAGACTAGATCTTTCAAGGAAGGTTGGTTTGGGTTGAAAGAATTACCTTGATTACCTCCTTGATAATAAGGGCGCGATTGATTCCACGTTTGACCTCCTTGTGGAAGATAACCATTGTTGTTGCCGTTCATGTACATCACATCCTCCTAAGTAGCAGGGCAGTAATTCCCTGAATGCCCAGTATTACCACAGACTTCGCAAGTCATGCGAGCATCCATTGCTTGAGTAGTGGTGGCCATGGCGGCCTTCTCATTGGTTAGATCATCCATTCTCTTCATCATTAGGTCCATCTTGGCGTGCAGCATATCCGCTTCCTTGACGGTATGTGTACCCCTTTGACGTGGCTGGAGTCGATCATCACTCCACCCTTGGTTGGTAACCATCTTCTCAATCAGTGTAGTTGCTTCAGTAATAGTAAGAGAGAAGAAGGCTCCTCCAGCTGCAGCATCAATATGGCCTCGAGCTGTCGGAGTTAGCCCATTACAGAAACTTTGAAGAACAAGCCAGTTGTCCATCCCATGATGAGGACAAGCTAGGATGTACTCCTAGAGCCTCTCCCAAGCTTCTGGGATAATCTCACTTACTGCTTGCTGGAAACTGGAAATTCGCCCCCGAAGGACATTGGTTTTGCCCAACGGAAAGAACCTCGCGAGGAATGCTACAGAGCACTTTGCCCAAGTGTTAATTTCTGCACGGTTCGCGTAGAACCACTGCTTTGCCTTTCCCAGGTGTGAGAAGGGAAACAGTCACAGACGAATAGCATCTTCCTCCACTCCTCGTATAGTGAAGGTGCTGCACAGTTCCAGGAACTGTTGTAGGTGGACGCTCGCGTCTTCATTAGGCTTGCCACAGAATGGGCTAGCCTGTACCATCGTGATTAAGCTAGTCTTGATCTCAAAGTTTCCATTCCCGGTGTTGATCTCAGGGCCTGTCGGCACTTGGTCAGCAGAGGGAGCGGAGTACTCACGGAGAGTGTTCTCGACAACAGCGTTGGCCATGGAAGTTGATGCAGATTGCACAAAGGAAGCTGGATCGACTTCTGAACGTTCACGCAGAGGAGAGCCGAAATGAGTTCGTGCCTTCCTTACGAGTGACTCAGGATCTTCAATGAAATTCGGCGGTAAGTCGAAACCAGTCATGCACTACCTGTCTTCATGATCAGTAGACAAAGAAGACAATCCAAGTTAGCTTGCATTGAGAACTGTTTTATTCCTGTCGATTATAAACATATGCAAAGTGTTGATATGTCATCCTTAAGCCTTCCCTGGTAACGGCGCCAGAAATGCTTATTGACATTTCTTAACGCAACTACCAACGAACGGGTTGGGAACCCATCCTGGTAACAGCGCCAGAAATGCTGGTTGGTAATTCTTAACGTTACAGGAGCCCGCAAGCGCACGAAAGTACCATTATAGCATCTCCCCAAAGGAGTATTCCAAAGGGTATCGAATCCAAAGAAGGCTTTGGTGGATTAACAAGCTCAACACTATTGCAATGAGTACAAATCATAGACGGAAATAAATCAGACACTCAAGTGCAGGGGTAAGATATGATAATGGGGTAGTGTGATCACACACACACTCACTCTCTCTCTAAGGGGTCCAAGGCATAGGAGGCAACATACGGGTTAGTTCTAGGTTCTTATGTATTATACACATAAAGCTAGTAAGAACGAGTTAGATACATTAGCGTTGAAGAACATTGACTTAAGCACCTAGGTACCACGGGGAGATAACCTCCCGCGTTGCTTCTGCACAATTCCGGTTGTTAGATTTTAGACTCCTACAGCTTATCCGAACGTGGGGGATTTCAGAGGGACCAACGGCTGTCACTACTGCGGCCTACCCCAAGACAAACCGTGGGATAAACTCATAAGTAAGGTAGCTACGCAACCCAAGCACCATGCTTACGTTGTTAGCCGGACTTGACCGGCCCGGGCTATTGTGACCCAGGTCAAGCCACCAGATAAAGCAGCCAATTACACCGAGTACCGTAGCTTAAGCACAGACTTCATACAACGCAGTCATGTCATCTAACTAGATCAAACTAGGTTAGGTACACAAACGTATTCGTGTTTTCCTATGTCTGTTCAACTGGATCAAAGGGTCGTGTTCGCGAAGAACACGAGCCTCTAACTTATGAACAAACACCGAAAACATGTGAAAGTCACCCATCAAGTGGATCGAAAGGCCTTGTTCATCAAGAACAGGAGCCTCTAAATGATGAACAGGTGAAGAACACGTGAACAAATCACCCATGTATACTAACACGACTTTATATGAAATAGCTGAATAACTAAAGTAGATCAAAGTCATATAAATGAAAAAAGATATAAGAGAACTCATACCTAGATCCCAAAGTAGACTTGGAACTTGAAGTAGAACTACTCTAGCCTAGCTCCTAGCCTTGAAACTAAAAGTGAGAGAGGTGTTGCAAGTGTGGATGGTTTCTAAGTGAGCCCCCTCCCCTTCTATTTATAGGCCAAGGCACCGGTGAGGAGTGGAGGTAATCACCCCGGGAATGGCACTTAGGACCAATGGGAAGACACCACGTGGAAGCCCCTGAGTGGAGGCCTCAGGGTCGGTTTGGCCAACCCCATGGTTCGGCCGACCCCCTGTGGGCCCCACTCGGGGTGTGTTTCTCCTGGTAGCTGTCCTGTGGGTCCTAAGGTCGGTCCCCGGTGTCCACTTCCTTTTGATGCGGTGGTGGGCCCATGGATCCATGTGATGTCCATGTGTCACGCTCTGATTCGCCGGAGTGTGCTTCACTTGCCTTGCTTGCATGGCATGCAGGCATGGCGCCCTTGTTGGCAGCTTTGGATGCATGGCATCCTTGTTGGCAGTCCTCCTAGGATGAGGTGATGTGGCATGGATCATAGAAGGTGAGTTTGCCACTCTTTTTTTGCTTATTTTCCTGCAATCAAATAACCTCCAAGGACAAGTGGAACTACATTATTCTTAACTAAATACGTGTAAGAAATGCCTTATCCTCCTTTATTCATGAGTATATTGACGGCTAAAGTAGGCACTTAACAGCCGTCAACACTGTGATGGGTCTACAAAACTATATGTGACTCCAAAGGTAATGTTAGAATAAACATGATGCACGACTTAGATGAAAAGGCTTCATGCAAAGAATAAGGAAATAAGATACGCTGAGTCATTTTCTCATATAAGGATTCTTCATAATCATAATGAAAAGACCGCAATTTTAATTGAAAATATGAGTATATTTACATGGCATGACTCCAAGATTTTGTCATGGAATGGAAAATATGTAAGGCATGCCGCCTGAAGTAAGTTTTGGGTTTTAAGTAAGGATCACGAGGACAATTGCATTCATGCAAAGTTCAAGAATTGGAAGTATGCTTTCCTCATCACGTATATAGATCAATACTCTTTAGTATTGATGTTAGTCTGCTATTGCAGACAACGAAGTTATTGTCCTCAAAGTTTTGGTATATCTCGCACTACATAGTTTTGGGGATTTCGCGACCGATTTTTATGACGACAGGTGGTTTTGGTCGCTATAAACCGGGTATAACATGACAATAGTCGATATTGGTCGCGATAAGGGTGTGTGTTGCGACCAATTGTGTAGCATTGCAATTTTAATGGCAATTGCGACAACGCATGGGCCTCTGTTGCAATTGCGGCATCGGTATTGCGACGCTTATTGGTAACGGTTGCAGTAGTTGCCCATATCACAACGACTATGACATGTCGCCATTAGTTGTGCCATGTGTTGCAAAAGAGTATTACTTTTAGCGACGAAAATGCACTCGTTGCGATTGAAATATTTGATATTGCAACGTGCATCGAAATTGTTGCAAACTAGACAGGGGTATGGCGACGCTAAAACGTAATCGTCGCACTAGAGAAGATGCTATTGTGACAAAAATATCCCCGTTACAATCAATTGCACTATTAGTCGCATTTGATGCGTTTGTGTGTGTCTAGCCCAAGACCTGTTTTGTCAACCTTGCAAGAAACCGAGGCCCATCAATGAAATCGACATTTGCTCAACTCTAAACCACTAGCAAAATTGGATGCCTAACGGACCCACAGATGGGTCGGCCGAACCACTGGTTCGGCCGAACCACGTGGGCCTGTTCGATGGCTTGTAGGCCTGGACCATGTCCTGCACACGACTATCTATCTTTGTACACCTAGTCCTAACCCAACTCTATTCGTTTCACCAAGTCCTAACCCAACTATATTCGTTTCACCGAGTCCTAACCCAACTCTACGTCGTATCACCCATCGTAACACAACAATATATATCGCCTGTAATACGAGGAATGAAAAATACCCAAACAACACATCCTTGCTTGTTGTCATCACTCAATCCGCCGGGGTGACGCTGCAAGCTCCGATCATCTGGAACCACGAGGGCAAGTGCGATCACCTGCATCACGACGGGAAAAAGTCTGTTCTTCAGATCCAATCCGCCAAGGTATAATCGATTATGAGATCCATGTGCATGGAATTTTATTTGTTTGTTAATTAGTTTGTATATACATCTAATTTTAATATAATAATATGTAATACTGATCGAGCACTCCCTTTGTCCTCACTGTTCTAGGAGATTAAAATCTGCTGTAGTTGGTTTTCTTGCAATGGCAAGTGAAGAGGATTGCATTTGGATGGAATTGCCAACTACAGATGATGTGTGGCAATGCGGATTCGAGAAGTTTATGGATGATCTGTTTGAAGTAGAAGTGGAAGGAGAGTCTCAGCAATGTCCGTGTTGTAAGTGTCATCGCATGGCATATCATAACAGAGACACTATCGAAGGTCACTTAGTTAGATCAGGGTTTGACAGGGATTTCATAAAAGAGAAAAAAAACGTCATCATCTTGCTACTGATCCTATCGTTCGTGTGGATGATTACAACGATCTTGGCGATCATGACGTTCATGACGATCGGGGGGCCACCAATAAATTGTTTACCTCGCTGATTAGTGGTGCCATACATGGTGGAATTAAAGGTGGTATTGAAAAGGAGCGAAATGAGTCAGCACACAAAATTTTCGATTTATTGGAACAAGCTAAGATAGAGTTGTACCCTGGTTGCAAGGAGGCTTCAAAGGTTTCTTTCATTGTCAGGCTATATCAGATCAAGTGCATTTGTGGTCTTAGCAACGTTGCAATGGAGCAAATACTGTTATTATTCCGTCTTGTGCTGCCTGAAGGGCATTGTCTCCCGGATTCCTTGGACAAAGTTCGAAAGGTGGTTGTTGACGGCTGTTAAGTACCATTTTTATGGCTGTCAACTCCTGCAGCATGAATTGCACATCTACACTAGAATAGGAGCTTAAACTAATACTTTCCACCAGTGTCGATATCTATTCGAATGCAGGTATTTAGCATAGGAAATGAGAAGAAACCATGCACATTCACTCCACTCCAATCCAAGGCACTCAATTGCTGGCCAATCAGGGGCTGCCACATGGATTCTCCTGGATCCATGATGTCACCAATCCATATGAAGAACTCTCGACGAATCATACGCTGGCACGTCAGCATCACATGGATCCATGGGCCCACTTTGCTAACCAAACCGCCAGGAAACATGCCATGCACAGAGGAGGAGCATCAGGGCCCACATGGAAGCGAGCCAGAGGAAGCACGGGCCAGGGAGCCACCCGAGGGGGCCGGCCGACCTTAGGTTCGGCCGAACCGACCTAGGGCTGGTTCATCCTGGCCCTCCACGTGGCTCTCCCCCATTGGCTCATGGCTGTATCCCGGGGTGTTTTGGAGCACTTGGAGCCCCGGAGCAAGCCACTCCCTTGCCTATAAATAGAAGGGGAGGGGCCTCATTTCACACACACCACCAAGCTCTCAAGTTCCACTTCTCTCTTGTGTAGTTGTCTCCCCCTCTCTCTAATTCTGCCCATGTGAGGTGATTCTCACCTCTATGTGGTAGAATGGTGTTGAGAAGAGATCTAGACTAGGATTAGTTGAGAGGTAGAGTAGGAGTGAGGAGTGAGTTGATGTCCTCGTGCATGCTCGTTCTTCATTTAGATCAAATTGAGTATTTCAGCATTTCTTATTTAGACTATAGTGGACATCATGCATGCTTGATTTGTTCTTGTGTTCTTAGCTCATTCATAAGTTAGAGGCTTGTGTTCTTTGTGACACAAGGCTTCGATCCTTTAGAGCTAGTCCAGTAGTTCATATACCTGTTTGCATGCTCTGATCCTGTTTAGCTGAGTAAGTCTGCTATATCTCTTTTGTTTGCATCCATAGCTTTCTTTCTGCTCCGTAGCTCGATGACTAGTATGATTTGATTCCGTTCTCTCTCTAGTTCGTGGTTCCGTATTTATATGGGTTGCTATAGTGTTGTTAGCAGGTCAACAGACGTAACCGCACTATAGTAGTTATCTGGGGTGTAGACGTGGTGTCTGGGCTCTGGTTATCCTACAAAGACCACATGCGTTCGCGTAACGATAGAGGTAGGCCGCAGTGGTAACAGCCTGTTGGACCCTTTGGAACCCTTCGCGCCTGCGTACCGGATCGGGCCCCGTTGCCAGTACATTGGCCTCTCCCTAAAAAGTTAGGATGGGCTGGCGCCCCACGGGGAGGACTAATAGCGGACAGATCCATCTTGAGAGCTAAGTCCCTTAAGAAAGTGCTTCTCATATCCCTACCTATCCCAGCAGTAGCTGGTGTCCTTGGATAGACCCTCTCTGGTTACTCTCCGTCCTAGGGAACGATACCCTACGAGAATACTCATTCTCCTAGGGAAAGTGCTACAACGGTGTATCCGTGCGTTTGCGGATTCATTCGCACTCGTCAGTGTACCCAGGAGTCTCTTACACGCTCACGCTACCACGACACCTAGCGTTGAGGTTAAGAAATGCCAACAAGCATTTCTGGTGCCGTTGCCGGGGACGGCTGTTGTTAACCTTCGAGCCCGTCTATCCTCATATTTATCTTTTTCCTTTCTTCTTCTACCTTCACCCCCGTTACCCTTTGAGATATCCTTTTTGTTTTCTTTACTTCTACCTCTACCCCCGCTACCCATGGAAGGTTATCCTTGTAAACACCTTCCACCTTTAAGGAGTGAACCCTCAAAGCCACCTTTGTCAAGACTCATTCTTGCATCTGGCTGTCGGCTTCTCCTCTCTCTCATGAAGCTAATTCAGGACCTATCCTTCTCGGGGTTAAGTCATGAGAACCCCTTTGATCATGTGAGAGACTACGAGTGTCTGATTGAAACTCGGGGTAAAACCGGAGAATCACCAGATGATCGAAAAAGAGATTTTTTCCCGCTATCCCTCTCTGGGAAAGCACGGGATTGGCACCATTATTTTGGTAGAGACTACCTTACTTGGGAAAGTTTGAGAGTGGCTTTCTGCTCCCAATTCTTCCTGATACGACGTGTCACCTCGCTAAGGACTAAGATTCTCAGTTTCAAGCAATGTGAGGAGGAATCACTAGGAATGGCATGGCATCGTTTTGCCTCTGCGGTGGAAGATTGCCCAGTCCTCTACATTCCCGATTGGATGTTGCTCCAGGACTTCTAGTTTGAATTGCGGAAGGATGCGGAAGGATGATGCCATGAGGCTTAATGCTCTCTCCAGAGGATCCTTTGTGCACTTGGATGTTGTCGAGGGAAAAGAGATCGTGGAGAATCTCCGGGATTTAAGCTCCCCTAGCATCCCGGTCGATGAGGTACCCATCAGAGAAAATGTTGAGCCACCTAGATCCATCGTCAGCCGAGCCCGAGACTTCATATCCATTCTTTCTGAGCTCTAGCTGAAGATGTCATTCCCGAATAACAGGAGTCTAAGGGAAAGATTTCGTGGTGCGAGATCTACCCTTGGGTTCCCCTCTCGTGCATATTCTTAGACCTTCTCCCCGAGACTTTGTCTCGCGGGAGGATGGAGGGAGTGGTTTGGAAAGAACGATCATTCCCGGCCAGGATGACTTACTCGATCCTAACTACCATCTCCTAAGGAGGGTATGAGAGGTTTATCGTGTTTCTACATTGAGGTTTGAGCTGAAGTGCCTTGCACTGAAGTTTCGTATAAACCAAGACATCGGTCTCTGCTTTATAATCCATTGGATTCATTCATTAGACCGATGGAGCACGATCATTTACCAATTGAATGGGGTGCTTTCACCTCTTATTTTAAGCCCATCGATTGATGCCGATCAGTCAGGAGAAGCTTAAACTTCATATTCTATGCCTGACTTGATCTATGCCCAATGGGAGATGCACTTTCCAGCTTATCCATAACCTCCCATTGGAAGCTTAGGCCAGACCTCGGGATGTTTCCATCATTCTGTTGAGAACATCAGACCCTCTGCCTAAGGCAAGAGCGAGTCAAATCTCGTTCTTCATCCGAACTCTGGTTCCTGATCGTACACCGGCCTTTGGAAGTCCATGCTCTATCCTCTTTGGAGGCCGAGTGTCTTTCTGAGCTTGAGTTCACTCAGAGATCGGTTCCTGTTGTTGGAGCACTAGCCTCATTGCTCGATCTTTTCATCTCCAAGTTCCGCGACCCTAGTGCTATAGTTCTCGAGTCCCGTGACCACCTCAGGGATGCCTCGGCCTCTCTAGGATGATCATGCTTGCTTTCAGCTTCAATATATCTTTTGGGCTCGTGTTCGTATATGCACTAACCTTGCAGATCAGAGCTTATCATCACATCACATTATCTGCAAGGGAGATGGTCATGAGTTGAGATAGGAGATCACAAGATGCCCACATTCTGAGTATTCTTAGGACTCATTTTGTTTCCCTAGAAGAATTATCCTTCGGGTGTTGTGTGGACATTGATTACGCAGGAGAAAGAAATTGCCAAGATAAAAAGGAGTAAGCAAAGGACCACAGGAAGGCAACACCATCGTGGTGACACGGTGAACACTTCATGATCCCCATAAGAGGTTTCTACACTTTTGATGGATCAGGTATGTTGTCAAGGTGAGCTCTCCCAGATTTTCTATGGTTATACTAGTGGCTTGGCCAAAGTTATTATATAGTAGAGGTTGATTATTCAACCTCAACCTTATCCTAGCTTTAGCCTAAGTCAACCTTTCCATCTCGGGGAATCCACCTGGGCCTTTGGTCCTGAGGCCTGCTTGAGCCCATACGAGAAGGGGGAAGGCCAGAGGGGCCCACCTAGGGTCGCCCGAACCCAGGTTCGGCCGAAGCCCTGGTGACACCGCCTCCCTTCTTCTTTTGCGTGTGTGTCTCGTTCTCCTCCAGAAACCTTCTCCCTGCCGCCCGACGAGTTTTCACGTCACGCAGAATCCATCTCCTCCAATTCACCTCCCTCAACCCAGCACATCCATGGCCGGCTACGGTTTTGCTCGGTTCCATAGGGTGGCCTTGCCCCTCACTTCAGGGGCAGGGAGCTCCTCTCATCCCGTCGACCTCGACGACCTGGATGAGATGATGGGATCGCCGGAGGCCATGACTCCCGAGAGAGGCAGGAGTGTAGAGAGTACTCGAAGGGTACGCACCGACTCCTCGGTGCAGTCATCCCGTCGAGGCTCCTCCTCCCCGACTTCCTTCCCGGTCAGGCCGGCCACCATGGGAAACAAGACCACTGCGTGAAAGCGTATCTAGTTTGATGATCCTTCTGGGCCACCTCTGAAGCCGAGAGAGCGCTATGTTGGCTCTGACTTCAACAGTTACGGAGAGGCCTCTGCCACACGTATGAGCAGGACGTGTGGGATGAGTTTCCACTCCCACAGACCCGGTGCAACATCTTCGGAGTGAAGACCGCCACTAGAGGCTATGGTACGCTCTACCATAAGCCACCTCAGTGGGAGCGAGACATCATCAAGATCCTCACCGACATTCGGAGGAATGGCGCCAAGAAGACCCCTACCTTTGCAAAGCTGGCAAACAAATTAGTTGATCTGTTCGTAGAGCATGAAAGGCTAGTTGAAGGGCTGGCCAAGCAGAGGGATGAGTACCGTGAGCTGAAGTTTGAGTATCGTCAGCTGGAGGAGGACATGACCCAGAAGCTGCAGAGGCTGGCAGTTGCTGAGGGGAAGGAGTAGGTCCTTTCCGAGTAGTGGGGATTAGCCCCAACTTTAGTTTATTAGGCACTAGTTTAGGTCTAGGTTTATTTCCCTTTATTTATTTCCCTTAATTTCATTTATTCCTTTCCATGTGTGTAAGCGCCTAATCATTTTATTTCTAGAACATTTGGATTTGAATAAAGTGGCTCACCGGTCTTGTAACCCGGTCTAGCCACCCTTGTGTCATTACTTTGGTCTTTTGATTTAGAGGACATCTAGGTTCGAGACAGTGTGGGGGAAGAGCCACGACTCTCCCAATGCAGGCACGATGTTTTCGCACGTACCCACTGTGAGCACTCCGCGCTAGCCGATCGATCACCTACAGAGAACCTGAACGGGACCCGCACGAGTTCACTCCTGTGGAGAGCCTCTCACGGTTCAACTCTCATGCATAGCGCCAGTTTGCATCTCGACAACTCACTCTCTCTCATTCCTGAGTTTTATAAGCTATATCTGTCTATCTCTATAAATTAAAGCTTGAATGTTGATGCTAAAGATCACCCAGCTTGCTTGATGCCTGAGTAGACTCACATATGTTTTATTCCTCGTTTTCTACCTGATGCTTGTGAACCATAACCGTCTTAAGGACAAGCATGTTCACCTATGTAATTGACGAGTATGATATGGCTGGATGATATGATCTGATGACTAACTCTCTTGGGTTATTTATTTGAAAAACTCAAAACCTCTTGGAAAAGGCTCCTCTTTGATATGCCTTTGTCCTACTAGAGCCATATGATCTTCGTAGCTGAAAACCTTAGACTCATATGCTGCTTGTTATTGCATTGAGCTTTGTCAAATTATGTGACCCTTGTGAGGATTCTTTTCATTACTTTCATGATCAAGATTCATGTGCACCCCACCTATTTCCCCTTGCTATGCTTCTACACTAGAAGTTAGCATTGTATCATTCATCCATTCCATAAAAATAAAAGCTCCCTATGTAGTGTGACCTCTCTCTCTAAAAGTATCCTTAAAAAAGAGACATGGGTTATGAAAAAAAAGAGAAGACACATGCTCAAAGCATGATGATGAAAAAAAGAGTGAAAGAAAGAATAGCCCATGTCCAAAATAAAGGTGGAAAAAGGCGAGGGATGGTCATGCAAAAAGGAGTTCCATAATCTTGATGGTAATAACTAGTGTCCATTCCGGGGCTAGTGTCCACCTTACCATCAACCCATAGTTCTCAATATATATGTATGGTAATATCTAGCACCCATTCCGGGCCTAGTATCCACCTTACCATACCCACCATAGCCATATTGGTGCACATCTTGATCTGATGGTATGATTTGATTTTCTCTGTGGATCCAGTTTTTGACTTTGCAATATATGTGATGCAAGTATGCTTTCTCTTTATCCTACCCTGAGCTCCACATATAGCCATCATTAGAAGTAGGGTGAAGAAAGGTAACAATGCCTTGGTGAGGACATATACACATTGAGTGATCTGAGAGAATCAAATGAGGAAGCCACCAAGAGTTTTGTTTATGAAAAACATTGCAAAACCCCAAGGTGTTTATCATCAGGTGCATAAGTGACTTGATTCACAGCTGTTCTACTTTTCAATCACCCAAGGAGACATGATAGCCACTCCACAGAGGTTCACAGGAGCAAGGTATGACTTGGAATATCTCTTATGTTTGTCTTACTTTTTGGTATTCATGACCCATTTGGCTTTATTTCCCCTTCACTCGGGACGAGCAAAGGTCAAGTGTGGGCGTGTTGTTGACGGCTGTTAAGTACCATTTTTATGGCCGTCAACTCCTGCAAATTGAAGCATGAATTTCACATCTACACTAGAATAGGAGCTTAAACTAATACTTTCCACCAGTGTCGATATCTATTCGAATGCAGGTATTTAGCATAGGAAATGAGAAGAAACCATGCACATTCACTCCACTCCAATCCAAGGCACTCAAATGCTGGCCAATCAGGGGCTGCCACATGGATTCTCCTGGATCCATGATGTCACCAATCCATGTGAAGAACTCTCGATGAATCATACGCTGGCACGTCAGCATCACATGGATCCATGGGCCCACTTTGCTAACCAAACCACCAGGAAATGTGCCATGCACGGAGGAAGAGCTTCAGGACCCACATGGAAGCGAGCCAGAGGAAGCACGGGCCAGGGAGCCACCCGAGGGGGCCGGCCGACCCTAGGTTCGACCGAACCGACCTAGGGCCGGTTCATCATGGCCCTCCACGTGGCTCTCCCCCATTGGCTCCTGGCTGCATCCCGGGGTGTTTTGGAGCACTTGGAGCCAGAACAAGCCACTCCCTTGCCTATAAATAGAAGGGGAGGGGCCTCATTTCACACACACCACCAAGCTCTCAAGTTCCACTTATCCTGTGTAGCTCTCTCTCCCTCTCTCTAATTCTGCCCATGTGAGGTGATTCTTAGCTCTATGTGGTAGAATGGTGTTGAGAAGAGATCTAGACTAGGATTAGTTGAGAGCTAGAGTAGGTGTGAGGAGTGAGTTGATGTCCTCGTGGATGCTCGTTCTTCATTTAGATCAAAGTGAGTATTTCAGCATTTCTTATTTAGACTATAGTGGACATCATGCATGCTTTATTTGTTCTTGTGTTCTTAGCTCGTTCATAAGTTAGAGGCTTGTGTTCCTCGTGACACAAGGCTTCGATCCTTTAGAGCTAGCCCAATAGTTCATATACCTGTTTGCATGCTCTGATCCTGTTTAGCTGAGTAAGTCTGCTGTATCTTGTTTGTTTGCATCCATAGCTTTCTTTCTGCTCCGTAGCTCGATGACTAGTATGATTTGATTCCGTTCTCTCTCTAGTTCATGGTTCCGTATTTATACGGGTTGCTATAGTGTTGTTAGCGGGTCGACAGACGTAACCGCACTATAGTAGTTATCTGGGGTGCAAACGTGGTGTCTGGGCTCTGGTTATCCTACGAAGACCGCATGCGTTCGCGTAATGATAGAGGTAGGCCGCAGTGGTGACAGCCTGTTGTACCCTTTGGAATCCTCGGCGCCTGTGTACCGGATCGGGCCCTGTTTCCAGTACATTGGCCTCTCCCTAAAAAGTTAGGATGGGCTGGCACCCCACGGGGAGGACTAATAGCGGACAGATCCATCTTGAGAGCTAAGTCCCTTAAGAAAGTGCTTCTCATATCCCGACCTATCCTAGCAGTAGCTGGTGTCCTTGGATAGACCCTCTCTAGTTACTCTCCGCCCTAGGGAATGATACCCTACGGGAATACTCATTCTCCTAGGGGAAGTGCTACAATGGTGTATTCGTGCGCTTGCGGATTCGTTCGCACTCGTCAGTATACCCGGGAGTCTCTTACATGCTCACGCTACCACGGCGCCTAGCGTTGAGGTTAAGAAATGCCAACAGTGGTTTGAGACCTTGGCTTGGACTACCAAAAGATTCATGCTTGTGTCAATGACTGTGTTATTCCGTGGAGTGTACGCAGACGTGGACAACTGCCCAACTTGCAATTCAGAACAGGGGACTGGTGTGGTTGTCACTGATGCAGCGAAAAAGAAGCGGTTACCTCATAAAATACTGAGGTGTTTTCCACTGATTCCTCGACTGCAAAGATTATTTATGAAAAGGAAACAACGACATATATCCATTGGCACAAGGACGAATTGATTGATGATAAAAAACTGAGACACCCAGCTAACTCAAGGGCATGGAAGGTTGTGAATGAGACGCACGAGGACTTTGCAGATGATCCACGTAATGTCAGGCTGGGACTTGCATCAGATGGCTTCAATCCATTCGAGATGTTGAGCTTGGCTTACTCTACATGGCCAGTTATCCTAATTCCTTACAACCTACCTCCTTGGTTGTGCTTGAAACAATCCTATTGGATCATGTCCATGCTAATTCTTGGGCCTAAATCTCCAGGGATTAACATTGATGTGTATTTGCAGCCTCTGATCGATGAGCTCAAAACGCTTTGGAGTAAAGACGGAGTTGAAACTTGGGATGCGAAGGATAAGCGCAATTTTAAAATGCGTGCCATGTTACTCTGGACAATAAACGACTTTCCTGCTTACGCAATGTTATTTGGCTGGAGCACCAAAGGGTGGTTTGCTTGTCCTTATTGTCACAAGGACACTGAGTGCATGTGGTTAAAATTCGATTCGAAGCATTACTACATGAAGCATCGACGTTTTTTGCCTACAAACCACAAGTTGCGAAGGGTCAAGGCCAGCTTCAATAACTTGGTTGAGACGAGGGAGGCACTAGTGCCACTAAGCGGTGAACAAGTTTGGCAGCAGTACGCTACATTTCAGCAAGTCATCTATGGAGCCACTACCTCTAAGAAGAGGAAGCAGCGTGATGAAGATACTAGATGACACAACTGGAGCAAGAAGAGTGTTTTCTTTGAAGTTCCATATTGGGACTCATTGCTCGTACGCCATAATCTAGATTTGATGCATATTGAGAAGAATATTTGTGAGAGCTTGCTTGGGACTTTGCTCGACATATCTAGTAAAAGTAAGGACAGTGAGAAGGCTCGACTTGATCTGCAGGAATTGGGTATAAGGAAGGATGAACATCCAGTTCTCAATGAGAAAGGTAAATACGAAATGCCACCAGCATTGTACACATTAAGTCATGATCAAAGAAAATCCTATGCAACTTTCTACAAGGTGTTAAGATGCCCGATGGTTATGCCGCTAATATCAGGAGACGTGTTGATGCCGATGGGTGCAAGGTTTCTAGCTTGAAAGGTCATGACTACCATGTTGTCTTACAAAAACTCCTACCTTTTGTGGTACGTGAAATATTGCCTGAACAAGTAGCGCTCATGTTGATCCAGCTGAGCAAGTTTTTTAACTCGGTATGTTCAAAGGAGATTGACGTGATCGAGATGCAAGAACTTAGCAAATCGATTGCAGAGACCCTTTGTCATCTTGAGATGATTTTCCCTCCAGCATTTTTTGATATTATGATGCACTTACCGGTTCATCTTGCTTGGGAGGCTGAATGCGGAGGCCCTGCTTGCTATAGGTGGATGTATCCAGTTGAGAGGTACCTACGTACTGTCAAAGGATATGTGAGGAACAAAGCGTACCCAGAGGGTTCAATAGTAGAGGGATATATATCGGAGGAGTGCCTTACATTCTGTACTCGGTTCTTTGAAGGTCTTAGTACGAAGATTGATCGGCCAGAGCGTCAAGAAAAGAGTGCTATTAATGAACCACCTGCTGGTCTGAGTGTATTTGCGAGCAGGGACATGAACAGAAAGAGAATGACTTCTATGCATACTATGGAGGTACTAGGTTCCGAAGTTTTGCAGACGATGAGGCACTACATAATATCAAACTGTGATGAGGCCCTTCCATGGATAAAGTAAGTAACACATGTAAATTATTTGAATCTTGTTACATGGTCCACACTACATATCTCACTGTGATTATTTTTCTCTTAAAAAATGTTGCAGTGAGCATAAGGCCGAATTGGAGAAAGCTGGATCGAAGAATGTTGAAAGGAGGCACACCGAGGAATTTGTATCATGGTTCGAGCGAAAGGTGAGTAATATACATTTGTGTTAAATTTAAACTCAACAATTTTGAATGTGGTCGTAACATATTGTCAAAACACATGTGAGTGTAGATGAGGAACCTGCATAGGGAGGGAAAAGCAGATGCCATGATTTATTCTCTATCTCGTGGTCCTGAAACAAATATAGCTAATGTGAAGAATAGGTGCTCAATCAATGGTTTCTATTTTTGGGCATCGCATGTGGAGAAAAATCTAACAACATAGAACAATGGTGTTGTCGTCAAGAGTAAAGATGACATGGAATGGTTTGGACAGATTAAAAAAATCTACATCCTTGATTTTCATTAAAGGAGTGAGTCACATTGAAACGAACCGGATTTCCAAGAAAGGAAACCCGATCCCTGCACCTCAGTGATAGTCCCAGGAGGCAATCACGTGCAAATACCTGTCTCAGAAAGTAACAAAAACCATACAACAGAAGAAAATATAGAAGGTCCACATAAATGATATTATTATAATTAATCATCTGAGTACATCATTACAGCACATGCCGGGTACAAGTCCAACGGGACTGAATCAAATAGAGTAAATATCTACGCAGCGGAACTCATGTAGCAAAGTAGACTCCATCTCTCAAAGGTTGCTCGAGTGCAGAACGAGCCTCAGTCCTACCATCCATCGTGCGCGAAGTCGTAGTCTGGCTCTTGGTCTGAAAGTCCGTCATCTACTCGATAAGCGAGTAGGTCATGTCAGCTTCCCAATAAAGAGCATAAGCAAAAGAATAATTCTAGTATGCATGGATATTCCTATATATGGCTGTAGAAGGTTATGCAAGCAACGGTAGCAACATCAAGGTATGTAGAAATGCCGAGAGGTCACCATCTCCGAGGAGATCCACACCTCCGAGGCCAACGCCTCTGGGGTCAACACCCCAACCAAGGAAAGAACACCAAAGCACTGGATCTCAACCGAGTCACAACATCCCACTCTCATCTGTGATGTGGGGTCACCAACTCCTATCCCCACATCTCAAAGGCACGAAGCTGGGCTCACACACACAGGGGAGAGAAAGTAGCACAGAAAATACTAGCCAAGTGAGAGATCGAAAGGGCTGTCCATACCAGTGGACACGGACTATAACTATAGGTTTAACACTCTGCAGAGGTTGTACAACTAGACCCGCCGAGTTGGGCAGAATCAGATGCCTCCGATCCACATCCCTACCTAACGGCCAGAGACCTAGCAGTGGATGGCACTCTCCTGCCTCTCCGAGCCTGACTCGTCCTGACTGGGGCGCGAAACTTGCCAGCAGGGCCTCAAAGCTGTGAGACCATCCCCGGAGAAGCTGGGGCGACGTCTACTCGGGGGGTATAACCCGTCCCCCTCACACGATCACATCGATCCGCCTACAGGCTAGATGCCATCCACATACTAGTTCTCAAACTGAACCCCGCCCATAACAAGGCGAACAGTCCTGGTATGGGTTGAAGTCGGGGTCGTAGTCCTCCTCCGGCTCGTAGCTCGGGTCTGCTCAGCACGAGATACGAGATGCTAAATTACCAGCAATCAACTAAGCATAAATCCAAAGAAACCTAATTTTAAAAGATCCAAAAAGATCCAAACTATCTACAAACAGCACCGTCTCAATTTTAGAAAAATAATGAAACTGGTTTCATATTTTTCAGAGTTATAAATAATTAGTTATGAATTTTTCAAAGGTTAAAGGATTTATAAATCAGAAAAGGGTTTTTATTTTGAAAATACACGATGACGTCAGCGTCTCTGGTTAGTGGGCCGTTATTGGGCCGAAAGGGTTAGTGGGCCGAATATGGCCCAATGGACTCAGCCCAATGAGCCAAATGGACGAAGTCCATTGGACGTCCCTGGATTTATTAAAACGAGCGTTGAAGAAAAAGAAAAGGGCCGTCACTTGGGCCTTAATGGGCTAAGGCCCAGGCGACGGCCTGTTAATGCTTTCAAGCGAAAAAGTTCGGGGATGCTCCCCGAACTCGTCAGGCGGTGCGCCAGCACTCCCAGAGCTAAGCTGGGGTTCGCTGGCACCACTTGGGCGTTCACGCGCGTCCTGGCGCGCGTCGGCGCGGGTGCGGTGGTGACGGAGAGCAGCGCCCGGCGACTGGAGTGCCTCCGGCGCGCGTACGAGCGGCGCTTAGAGGCCACTAGGGCCCGGTGGTTAGTCCGGTGCAGCCTCGGCCCTGGGGTCGAGCCCTCGGGCTTGCACGCGTTACGGCAGGCGGTACTCTCTGCGCGGTACGGTGGCGATGCGGCGACGGCACGCGCGGCAACTGCATCAGCGGCTCGGCGTAGCACTCCTGATCCTGCGCTGGGTTGCGCCTGGTTCAGTCGCACATGCGCACACGCATACACATCACGCGACGGCATGACTCAGCTCGCGCACGCGAGCGCTCGCAGCACGGCGGTGCTCTGGCGCGGCACGACGGACACGGCGGGGGCTGGTTAGCGACCAAGGGCCGGCCTGCTCGTGCGTGGGTGCACGGCGGCGACATGGGTGTGGGCTCCTGCAGAAGAACGGCAGCACAAAGGCCGGACAGGGGCTGACGGGGAGCTTGAAGTTCGGCGCACGACGCGGCGGCCGGCGTGGCGTGACGCTGGGGTGTGCTTCCAAAGGAAGACAAGGGCAGAGGGAGCGGGTGGTGGTGTCCTCACGTTGGGTCAGTGGTGTAGGCGTAGCAGATAAGGTTGAAGACGGCGGCGCACGGCGGTGAGGTACATGGCGGTACTCTCGCTCTGCTCCGGCAGTGGCTCCTCGCTGAAAGGCTTCTCTGCTCCATGGACGGCACCAGCTTCGCGGCTACAGCTTCATCTTGGCGGTGCGGTGGTGGCGCGCCTCCTCTTCCTCCTCTTTCCCCCTTCTCCTCCTCTCCCCCTTTCTTCCTTGCGGTGACAGAACAGAGGAATGGGGGCAAGACCCCAATTGCGCCTGGCTTGCAAAAGGGGGCTCGGCCTGGGGGTTTAGCTGGTCGTGCACGCCGAGGCGGGGGCATAAGGGTCAAGGCTGTGGCCGAGGTGGCGCGGATGCTGACTAGGCGGCGTGGGATTGGCCGTCGGGCTCGCGGGTGCGTCACAGGGCGAGGGCAAAAATGGGAAAAAGGCCGGGCGGTGCGCAGGAGGTGCACGGCTCGACGTCCATGCCAGCCGGGCGGGGTTGTCCCCCTAGCGGGTTGCATCTGTGCACGGACGGCGGTGGAAAGGGGAAAAGGTGCGCGCGTGTGTGAACATGGCGACCGGCGAGAGGGAGACGAAGACCGGCAGCTGGGCCCCGCACGTCAGCGACTCAGGATGAAGGGAAGAGCACGACGGTGAGCTAGGCCACGGTGCTGGGCCGGCCTTGTTGGGCTAGCAGGCTGATGGGAAGAGGTGAGGGTGCTTCAGTGTGTGCGGGCCGTGAGTTAGATGGGGTTGGATGGACTCCTTGGATAGTTAGCTGGCCCAAGTTAGTTTGGGGTTTTTGGAATTAGTTTTGAATTATATTTAAACTTTAAATTTGAATTGGAATTATTTCAAATTCAAAACACACTCAATTAAATCCAAATAAAATCCATAAAATCCAAATCACACATTTATACCATAATTTGAATTTATATTTTTATATTTGGGTTTTATTTATATAGAATTTAGGTGAGAGGCTAGCATATGGTTTCAAATATGGTGACACACATCAATTAAATAAAATGTTTTAAATTTTACAGAAATTCATACTTTCGAATTTACGGGATGTTACATTCTCCCACACCACCGGGAATCTCATCCTCGAGATTTAAGCTCCATCCTCTCCCTCGAACAAGTGAGGGAACTCTCTCCTGAGGTTGGCTTCCTTCTCCCACGTTGCTTCTCGCTCGGTGAGGTGGCTCCACAGCACTTTGCAGTAGGGAATGGTGGTCCTTCTGGTTTCTTTTGTTGCTCTGTCCAAGATCCTTTCAGGGTACTCTGCATACTCCAAGGTGTTTTGTAGGTCGAGTATCTCAATTGGGACTTGCTTGGCTTCCACATGCTTCTCGCTCTTCTTCAATTGTGACACGTGGAACACGGGGTGTACAGCTGACATCTCCTCTAGTAGGGCGAGTCTGTAAGCGAGCTTTCCAACTCTCCGAGTGATCTGGTAAGGTCCCACGTACCTCGGGGCAAGCTTTCCTTTCAATTCAAACCTCTTGGTTCCTTGCATTGGCGACACTTTCAGGTAGACGTAATCACCCACTTCAAATGACAAGTCCCTCCTGTGACGGTCGGCGTAGCTCTTCTGTCTGCTCTGGGCGATCTTTGTGTTGTCTCAAACCTTCTCCACTTTCTCCTCAGCCTCTTGTATCGCATCTGCTCCAAAGATCATCCTTTCCCCTACTTCTGACCACATCAAGGGTGTCCTGCACTTTCTCCCGTAGAGTGCCTCAAACAGTGCCATTTTGAGACTTGCCTGAAAGCTGTTGTTGTAAGAGAACTCTGCATAAGCCAAACTGCCTTCCCAGTCAGTACCGTAAGTCAAGGCACAAGTTCTAAGCATATCCTCCAACACCTGGTTTACTCTCTCAGTCTGTCCATCCGTCTGAGGGTGAAAAGCTGACTATAGCTAAGTGTAGTTCCCATCCTATCGTGAAAGCTCTGCCAAAATCTTGCTATGAACTGGGGTCCTCTGTCAGACACTGTGCTCCTCAGTGCCCCGTGTAACCTGAGTATGTGATCCACGTACAAGTCTGCTAACTGGTCTATCATGAACCGGGTCTTTACTGGCACAAAGTGAGCAACTTTAGTCAGTCGGTCCACTATGACCCAAACGGAGTCGTTGCCCTTCTGAGTCCGAGGTAGTCCCACTACAAAGTCCATGGAGATGTCATCCCACTTCCACTGAGGAATATCCAATGGTTTCAACAACCCTGCAGGCCTCTGGTGCTCGATCTTCACTCTGCTGCAAGTGTCACAACAAGCCACGTAGTAAGCTATGTCCTTCTTCATATCCTTCCACTAGAACCTCTGTTTCAGATCTTGGTACATCTTTGTGCTTCCTAGTTGAATTGAGTACCTCAAACGTGAGCTTCTTTCAGAATTTGCTCTCGAAGTTCCTTGTCCTGCGGGACACAGATTCGGTCCTTCAACCACACGGTTCCTTGTTCATCGATCCGGTAGAACTCAGCTTTTCCTTCCAACATCAGTTCTCGAATTGCTCCAACCTCCTTGCATGTTTTCTGTGCCTCCCGGATCTTCCCTCCTAGATCGTAGGTCACTTGCAGTTCGTTGAGTTGTCCCTACTCCACAAGCTGCAACTACTCTAGCTCTTCATGAAGGGTTGGCTGCTACTGCCTCACCATCAAGTTGTTGCAATAGGACTTTCTGCTCAAATCATCTACCACAACGTTTGCTTTGCCTGGGTGGTAGTGAATCTCTAGCTCGTAGTCCTTGATTGGCTCTAACCATCTCCTTTGCCTCATGTTCAGCTCTGACTGAGTAAAGAAGTACTTCTGGCTCTTGTGATCGGTATACAGTTCACACTTGTTGCTGATCAAGTAGTGTGTCCAAATCTTGAGGGCGTGAACAACTACCGCTAGCTCCAAGTCGTAAGTAGGGTAGTTCCCTTCGTTCTTCTTGAGCTGCCTCGACGTATACGCAACAACTTTTCCTTCCTGCATCAGCACACATCCCAAACCTTGCTTTGAAGCATCACAGTACACCACGAAATCCTTCTTGATATCTGGCAGAGTAAGGATCGGAGCGGTCGTGAGTATCTTCTTCAGTTCCTGAAAGCTCTTCATGCAAGCATCTGACCACTCGTACTTCTTGTTGTTCTTCAACAGCTCTGTCATTGGCTTTGCTATCTTGGAGAAGTTTTCTATGAACCTCCTTTAGTAACCTGCCAACCCGAGAAAGCTCCTGATATCTATCACTGTGAGTGACTGCTCCCACTTGGTAACTGCTTCCACTTTCGAAGGGTCGACTGTAACTCCCTCAGCTGACAACATGTGACCCAAGAAAGCAACTTCTTCCATCCAGAACTCACACTTACTGAACTTTGCCTACAACTTCTACTGTCTTAGCCTTTCCATCACTATCTGAAGGTGCTCTTCATGCTCTTCAGCTGTCTCGGAGAAAATCAGAATGTCGTTGATGAACACTACCACAAACTTGTCCAGTTCTTCCATGAAGACTTTGTTCATCATGTTCATGAAGTAGGCCGGGATGTTGGTTAGCCCGAAAGAAACAACAACGAACTCGTACAAGCCGTACCGAGTCGTGAAAGCTGTTTTCGGAGCATCCTATTCTCGAATCTTCATCTGGTAGTACCCTGACCTCAAGTCAATCTTCGAAAAGAACTTGGCCTTCCGCAGCCTGTCTAGCAAGTCATCAATCCTAGGCAAATAATACCGGTTCTTGATCGTGAGCATCCTATTCTCGAATCTTCATCTGGTAGTACCCTGACCTCAAGTCAATCTTCGAAAAGAACTTGGCCTTCCGCAGCCTGTTTAGCAAGTCGTCAATCCTGGGCAAAGAATACCGGTTCTTGATCGTCATCGAGTTCAGAGTCCGGTAGTCCACACACATCCTCTTGGTGCCATCCTTCTTATCCACAAACAGTACAGGTGAACCCCAAGGTGAGGCACTCGGCCTTATAAACCCTTGCTCCAGTAACTTCTTAAGATGTTTCTTCAGTTCATCCGCGGACATCTTGTACGGGCTCTTGGCCACTGGTCCAGCTCTAGGCATGAGCTCAATCACGAACTTGATATTCCTATCTGGTGGTAACTCGGTCAACTCCTCTGGAAACACATTGGAGTACTCCCTCACCACCGGGATCTCCTCCAAACTCATTCTCTTCATGTTGCACGCTCTGCGGCTTGATCAACACTCTAGCTCCACTGGGGTGCTCCAACTGCATGTACACTGGGTTGCAGTTCACCAATCCTTTGTGTTGTGCTAACCATTCCATCCCGAGTATCACGTCGATTCTGGTCGACTCCAAGACTGTCAGGTCTGCCAGAAACAACTTCTTCTCGAACACCATGTTCACTCCTCTACACTCCAACATACTCCTCTTCTCCCCTAGCGGGGAACTAGTTACTATAGGCTGTGGTCTGGGCTTAGTTGGTAGTGACCTTTCCTTTACAAACTTGGTAGAAATGTACAAAAACCGAGCACCGATATCAAACAGAACAGTTGCCATAACTGAGTCAACTAAAAACTCACCGAGAGCCACGTCTGGTGCTGCGGGTGCCTCCTCCGCTGTCAAGTGGTTCAGTCTGCCTCGAGTGGGAGGTGGTGCACTCTTTTGCTGGTTCTATGGGGGCTGTCCTCCCTGAGCTGGTCTCTTCGCTGGTGTCTGGTACTAAGTGTTCCTGTTCTGACCTCCTTGCTGAAGCTTCTGGGGGCACACATTGGACTTGTGGCCTAACTAACGACAGTGGTAGCAGGTGATCTGTGAGCTGTCGTAGGCTTGCGGCTGCTGCGGCCTGGGCTTCCACTGTCCCGAACCTCCACACCTCCGGCGTGACCTCTGCCCTGCTGAGAGTACTGAGTCTGCTGCTGCTGTGAGTAAGGGTGTTGTCTCTGTGGTGGGTACTCCGATGGAGCTGACCTCTACTCTGGTGTGAACCTGGGTGTCCCGCATGGTCTGCATGCTGCCTCTTCTCACCTCAGACCTCCACGTAGTCCAGTCTTGACTTCTCCACAACCAAAGCATTACCCACCAAGGCGTGAAGAGTAGCACAGTCGTGAGCAGCCAGGTGGTGCACCATCCCTTTGTGAAGTCCCTTCCGGTACAAGTACATCTTCTTCTTCTCTGTGTTGGAGTCGTCTGGCGCGTACCTCATCAACTCCTGAAAGCAGTTGGTGTACTCCTGTACTGATATCTGTCCCATCTTGATGTTCCTGAACTCGTCCGCCTTCCTGTCCATCACTGCTTCCGGGATGTGGTACTCCCTGAAAGCCTCCACAAACTCCGCCCACGTGATGTGGGTCGGGTCCTCGTGCGAGTCACAGTAGCTGTTCCACCAAGCTCCTGCGGTGCCGATCAGCTGGTGTGCTACAACGGCCACACACTCCTCCTTAGAAAGGTCCGTGAGCTCCAGTTTCTTCTCGATCTCCATCAACCAGTTGTCAGCCACAAGTGGGTCTACTGAGTTGTCAAAGGTCGGTGGGTGCATCTTGGAGAAACCCTCCACTCTCTTCTGCAAGCTCTTTGGCTGGTTCTTGAAGTTCCTCCTATTGTTGTTCTGAACCACTACGTTGGCGATCGTCTGCATCACCTGGGTCTGTAGTACCATCACTGCTGCTAGGTTGGGCGGTGCCGGCTGTTCCTGTTCCTGCTCTGGTTCAGGTTCAGCCTCCTCCTCTGGGGCCTCTGGGTCTGGGTTTACTGGCACTCAGCCTCTTCAGCCTCCTCGACATCCTCGCCTGCCTTGGTGTCCACCTCGGCGTCCGCCACGTGGGGCACAGCCTCCACGGCAGCCACGACCTCGACCTCCTGCGGGGAGAGGGACGTCGTCCTACTCAGCGTCCTCCCTGGCAGCCTCCACAAAACGGCGTAGGAGCCGTCCTGACCTCCTCACCCCTGACATCTGTTCCAAGAATTGAGATCGTGAGAAACGAGTTGTCAGAAATTAACTATAAGGCACTACATCATATAAGGAGTATCTAGCTAACAACAAATAATTTCACACAAGCATATAAGAGGCATGAACACCAGCAAAAGATCAATAACTCCAATCACTCATGCAAGATCACCATACAAAAGGTGTGTATCTCAGGGCCTACTCCACAACCTTCGAGATTACAGAGAAGCATGAGAGCTACTACGCGATACATAAAGGGTGGTCAACTAAACAAGATCAACATGAAGGACTCTACTCTGACTGATCTCAGGATCATCCCCTCAAGGTGCCTGCCTCTGAATGGTAGCTGGTGAGAACAGTGGTGACACTGTCTTCAGACTAGGTGGAACTGAGTAGAATGGTGGGTAGTTCACTCCTGGGTAGTCTGGGATCTCAATCTCTGGTAGGTTGAAGTAGTTTGCCAAGCTTCCCATAGCTCTATTCATCTCTGGAGTGTCGGTACTGCCTCTCGGGTACTGTGGCTGTGCTGGTAACTGGGTCGGTGTTGACGGTTGAAATTCACCACTTTCAACCCTCAATATTCTCACATAAATGGAGGCATATGCATTATTTACTAGCATTTCGGTTTGAATAATGTAGTTCTACTTGTCCTTGGAGATTATTTGTATGTAGGTGATTTACCCCTTAAAAGAGATGGAAACCCACCTTCTATGAAGAGACCATGCCAACTCAACTGAGGAGGTGGCTGCCACCAAGGGAAACATGGCATTCTGCGTCATTGATGCAAGGGAGGTACTCACTGACGAATCAGAGGACGCCACATGGACTTCACATGGATCAAAGGGCCCACCTCGGATACCAAATCAAGCCATGCATCGAGGGTGGATCAGAGGGGCCACCCAGAGGAAAACCACCAGGTGGGGCCACCCTAGAGGGTCGGTCGATCCTAGGACCGACCGAACCGACCTAGGGGGCGCCCATCTGGTCCCTACACGTGGCAGCTCCTCATTGGTCACTTGATGCATCCCGGGGTGTTTTGGAGCACTTTGAACCTCCGAGCAAGCCTGGTCCTTGCCTATAAATAGAAGGGGAGGGGCTCCCATTTCCCACACACCACTCTGTCATTCTCCTCTCACTTTTAGTTTCCAAGGCTCGGGGGTAGGCTAGAGTAGCTCTTATTCAGGTTCCAAGTCTTCTTGGGAGTCTAGGTATGAGTTCTCTTTTATCTTTATTTCTTTGTATGACTTTGATCTACTTCAGTTATTCAGCTATTTCATATAAAGTCATGGTAGATCATATGCTTGATATGTTCTTGAGTTCATCCTCTGTTCATCATTTAGAGGCTTGTGTTCTTCATGAACGCTACCTTTTGATCCACTTGAAGGGTGATAAACTCCTTCCTTATGTGTTTGTTCATAAGTTAGAGGCTCGTGTTCTTCACGAACACGACCCTTTGATCTTATTGATTAGACATAAGAGAGTTCGTATCTGTTTGTATGTCTAGCCTTAGTTGATCTTGTTAGATGGCATGAGAGTGTTGCATGAGGTCTGTGTTCAAGCTACGGTACTCGATCTAGTTGACCAGTCTTCTGGTGGCTCTCACCCTGGGTCACAATAGCCTGGGCCGGGTGGAGTCTAGTAGCAACGTAGGCATGGTGCCTGGGTTGTCTGGCTACGATAGTTATGAGCATACCCCCCGTAATGATAGAGGGCGGTCCGCTGGTAGTGACAGTCTTGTTGGATACTTGGGCAATCCTCCGTGTTGGGGTACCTGCTGTAGGAGTCTAAAGTCTAGTTTCGCAGAGTGCTAGTCGTCGCGGGCTAGCTCCCCATTTGTACCTGTGTGCTGAACCTTATCTCTCTCATGCAATATTCATGCCCATCTCCTGTATCTTCTAGCTTTGTATGTTTAGTACATTAGAACCTAGAGCTAACTCGTATGTTCCCCCTAAGCCGTAGTGTGCTAGAGTAGAGGTAGATCTGAGTGTGTGTGTCACACTACCCTTATATCTCCTATCTTACCCCTGTCTTTGAGTGTGTTGTTTCCTATATCTATCTCTTGGTTTACATTCAGATCAAAAGCATAAGTCTAAGATATCCGCCACTGCCTTCCACGGATACGATACCCTTGGAATACTCTCCTTCCTTGAGGAAATGCTACAATGATTTATCTGTGTGCTTGCGGATTTGTTCATGATCGTGTAGATTAACCTTTGGCTAGTCTTGATGTTCACGCTAACCCAGAGTCGTTAGTTGTGACATTGAGAGGTGCCTAAAAGGTGTTTCTTGGTGTTGTCACTAAGGATGGATCCCAGATCCGTTCTCAAGATGACGGCGCTACGAAACGCCAACAAGCATTTCTGGCGCCGTTGCCGGGGAAGGCACAGGATTATCATGACTATGCTTTGCATCTGTTTATAAGCTATGAGTAGGTTAGGGCAACTCTCAATGCAGGCTAACCTTGATTGTTTTCTTTTTTCTTTGGATGATGAAGACCGGTAGTGTATGACTGGTTTCGACTTACCAGAGAATTTTACTGAAGATCCCGAGTCACTTGTGAGGAGAGCTCGAATTCATTTTAACTCACCTCGTCGTACTCGTTCGGAAGGCGAAACAACTTCCTTCGTACCATCCACGTCCAACGCTGTGGCCCAGAAGACACTTCGTGAGTACTCAGCTCCTTCCGCTGACCAGGTGCTGCAAGGCCCTGAGGTGGCAATGGGGACTGAAAATTTTGAGATCCAGACGGGTCTAATCACAATGGTATAGGCTAGCACATTCTGTGGCAAGCCAAATGAGGATGCCAATGCTCATCTGTAGCAATTCCTAGAGCTATGCAGCACTTTCATCATCAGGGGTGCAAATATGGATGTTGTTCGTTTACGGCTGTTTCCATTCTCTCTCCTGGGGAAAGCTAAGCAATGGTTCTACGTGAATCGTGATGCTATTAACACTTGGAGTAAGTGTTCAGAGGCATTTCTCAAGAAGTTCATCTCATTGGGTAAAACCAATGCTCTTCGTGGAAGGATTTCTGGTTTTCAGCAAGCAACAAGTGAATCTATTCCAGAGGCTTGGGAAAGGCTTCAGGAGTATGTCCTGGCCCGTCCTCACAATGGGATGGAGGATTGGCTCATTCTTGAAAGCTTTTATAATGGGTTGACTCCGACAGCCCGAGGCCATATTGATGCTGCTGCTCAAGGAGCATTCTTCTCACTCACTGTTGATGATGCTAAAGTACTCTTTGAGAAGATGGTTTCCAACCAAGGGTGGAGTGATGAAAGACTCCAACCACGACCGAGGGGTACTCATACTGTCAAGGAAGCAGACATGATTACTGCCAAGTTGGATCTTCTTATGAAGAGATTGGATGACTACACCAGCGAGAAGGCTACCATGGCCACCACTACTCTGCCTATGGACTCTCATATGACTTGTGAAGTCTGTGGCAACACTGGGCACTCGGGAAATTACTGTCCGGAGACTCAGGAGGAAGTGATGTACATGAATGGTAACAACAATGGTTATCGTCCACCTCAACAAGGAGGCTAATCGTGCAATCAACAATGCCCTTATTATCAAGGAGGTAACCAAGGTAATTCTTACAATCCCAACCAACCTTCCTTGAGAGATCTTGTTTTCGGGCAAGCTAAGATTAATGAAGGTGTTAACAAGAAGCTAGCTGCCCTTGATAAAACTTTGGAAAGTCTCAACACTAAGCTTGATAGTTTTTCTTCTACTCAGAAGAGTCAGCTAAGTTTCAACAAAATGTTAGAAACCCAGTTGGCTCAACTGGCTGCTTTGGTTCCATCTTCTGATAACGGGAGGATCCCGGGGCACCCCGTATCCTCTTGTGAGAATGTTAGTGTAGTGTCCACTAGGTGGGGTAAGCCACCTAGGAAGACACATGCTTCTAACTATGCAGGAAAGCCCATACAACAAATTCTAGATCCATGGGAGGAATCAGCAGTGGTGCACAAGAAAGATCCAGGCTACCCGACTATTACCTGCACAATCTATTACAAGAAGATCATGCATGCCCTTTGTGACCTTGGTGCAAGTGTTAATCTCATGTCCAAGGCCATGTTCGAGCAACTGGGATATCCAGCTCTCTCTCCTACAGCACGGACTATCCAACTCGCCGATTCAACAATACGATATCCAAAAGGAATTGTTGAGAGCATATTGGTCAAGATCAAAAGTTCTTATGTCTTCGCGGATTTCGTGGTCCTTGATATGGATGACGAGGGAGGAATGCCGCTCATCCTTGGGTGACCATTTCTTAGTGATGTCCGAGCTAGAATCAATGTGGGATCCAGAATCATCCGTTTCTGCATTGGGAAGAGGAACTTGAAGTTCAAGTTTCAGGACAAAGAAGAGCAATGCTATTTGGTGCAAGATAATGTTGAGCAGCTTGGGGGAAGGACGCAGCCTTTACCCCCAAGGAAGAAATCTCCGTCGAAAAGGTTAAAGAAAATTCAGAAAGAATGGCAGAAGATTGAGATGGCACCACCCTCTACTTCTCAGGAGTGGGGTGCTGAGTGGAATTGATCACTGAGAAGAGTCCAACTCGTCGGACTAAAAATGATGGGTCCTTTCCACCAAAAAGGTTAAAGCTGGTACTTATCTCATATTTCCCTTTCCAAAATTTTATTTCCAAAATTGCATATTTGATTTTCCAAAAACCTTGCATCTGCATGCTAGATTTATCTAGCCCTTTTCCCTTTCCAAAATAAAATTTCTAAAAATAATTTCTGAGTTTGAAAACCATAGAAAATTCATTTGGGCAATTTCTGGAGTAAACTTTGGTCGGTGCACCTTGGCATATCTTCATATAGCCGTTGGTGGCACACCTGCCCAAGGGGGCCAGCCCCAGGCCCACAGCTGGGCCGGCCGAACCAGGGTTCGGCCGAACCCTAGCAACGGTCATGTGGGCCCAGCTTTGGCCACCGGCTCCTAGCCGTTGTCCAACAACTAGTCCGCGGTGTGCTGCCCCTTTGCTCTATAAATTGGACCCGAGAGGGGGTGTTCTTCACCCATTTCACTCACATTCCCCTCTCTACTCCTTGCTCTCTTGATTTTCTTGGATTCCTTGCTCGAGATTGGATCATCAAGCGTTCTCTCTATTGTGTTGCTAAAAGTATTCTTATTGGTGGAGCAAGCTCGGTAAGAACTTCATTCGATTTTACTAACCCATCACCAAGTTGCTCTTGTTGTCCCTTGTTTTTGTGCTAGCATGAACTGGGCAGTGAACACTCTCCGGAGGGTGACTGTTGACATTTCTTAACGCAATCACCTAAGAACGAGTTTGGAACCCATCCTGGTAACAGCGCCAGAAATGCTGGTTGGTAATTCTTAACTTTATAGGAGTCCGCAAGCGCATAGAAGTACTCCAAAGGGTATCAAATCCAAGGAAGACATTGGTGGAATGACAAGATCAACTCTATTGCAATGAGTATAGATCATAGACGGAAATAAATCAGACACTCAAGTGCAAGGGTAAAATATGATAATGGGGGTAGTGTGATCACACACACACTCACTCTCTCTCTCTAAGGGGTCCTAGGCATAGGAGGCAACATACGAGTTAGTTATAGGTTCTTATGTACTATACACATAAAGCTGGTACGAACGAGTTAGATACACTAGCGTTGAAGAACATTGACTTAAGCACCCAGGCACCGCGGGGAGCTAACCTCCCGCGTTACTTCTGCACAACTTCGGTTGTTAGATGTTAGACTCCTACAGCTTATCCGAACATGGGGGATTTCAGAGGGACCAATGGCTGTCACTACCGCAGCCTACCCCAAGACAAACCATGGGATAAGCTCATAAGTAAGGTAGCTACGCAACCCAAGCACCATGCTTACGTTGTTAGCCGGACTTGACCGGCCTGGGCTATTGTGACCCAGGTCAAGCCACCAGATAAACCAGCCAATTACACCGAGTACCGTAGCTTAAGCACAGACTTCATACAACGCAGTCATGTCATCTAATTAGATCAAACCAGGTTAGGTACACAAACGTATTCGTGTTTTCCTATGTCTGTTCAACTGGATCAAAGGGTCGTGTTCGCGAAGAACACGAGCCTCTAACTTATGAACAAACAACAGAAACATGTAAAAGTGACTCGTCAAGTGGATCGAAAGGCCTTGTTCATCAAGAACAGGAGCCTCTAAATGATGAACAGGTGAAGAACACAAGAACAAATCACTCATGTATACTAACACAACTTTATATGAAATAGCTGAATAACTGAAGTAGATCAAAGTCATACAAATGAAATAAGATACAAGAGAACTCATACCTAGATCCCAAAGTAGACTTGGAACCTGAATTAGAACTACTCTAGCCTACCTCCTAGCCTTGAGACTAAAAGTGAGAGAGGTGTTGCAAGTGTGGATGTCTCATAAGTGAGCCCCCTCTCCTTCTATTTATAGGCCCCAGCACCGGTGAGGAATGGATGCAAACACCCCAGGAATGGCGCCTAGGACCAGTAGGGAAGAACCACGTGGAAGCCCGTGAGTGGCGGCCACAAGGTCGGTTCGGCCGACCTGTGGGGTCGGCCGACCCCCTGTGGGCCCCACTCGGGGTGTGCTTCCTCCTGGTGGCAGTCCTGTGGGTCCTTAGGTCGGTTCCCGGTGTCCACCTTGTTTTGGCGCGATTTGCATGCCTTTGTGGGCCCATGGATCCATGTGACGTCCACGTGTCACACTCTGATTCGTCAGGGGTTGCTTCACTTGGATTGCTTGCATTGCATGCATGCATGGCTCCCTTGTTGGTAGGTGTGCATGCATGGCATCCTTGTTGGTAGCCCACCTAGGATGAGGTGATGTGGCATGGACCATAGAAGGTGAGTTTGTCACTCTTTTCCTGCTTATTTTCCTGCAATCAAATAATCTCCAAGGACAAGTGGAACTACATTATTCTTAACTAAATACGTGTAAGAAATGTCTTATGCTCCTTTATTCATGAGTATATTGACGGCTAAAGTAGGTACTTAACAGCCGTCAACAACTCCCCCAAGCTAGCCTCTTGCTCGTCCCGAGCAAGAGATTAAGGACTTAGGTTGGTTGATCAGGAGTTGCTATTATGTTGTATTCCTAATGTATAACAAGGTACGACTAGGTACTCTATCAAGGATTGAAGAAGTTGGCATTGATCTTACCTTACACTCGATTGATATGGGGCGTGTAGCTTCACCTGCCTTGGGCAGTTGAAAGATAGAATTGTTGTATAAAGATTACCAATCACATGTATCTTGATCAGTTATCAATCCGAAGGTTTTGCAGGTTTTTCAAAAAGAAATCAAAGTTCCTCAAATGATACTCTCGGATCGCTCAATGTGTATGCTTCCTCACCAAGGCATTGTCTTGCCTTCTTTCACTACCTACTCCTAATAAGCTGATATGTGGAGCTGTAGGTAGGGAAAACATGTGGCATACCTGTTTCTCATGTATTGTTGAGTCGAAAACCGGATCCTTGGGAGAACAAGTCATACACCCTGATCAAGATGTGCAAAAGTGTGGGTATGGTGGATGGATAATGAACTCCTCTTTGCATGATTTTACTCTCCTCCTTTTCGAAATTTTTGAGACTTGGGCTATGTCTCTTTATTCTTCTTTTTATGCATGCCCTTGAGCATGTTTCTCTTTTTTTTACATAGCCCATAGTCCTTGTTGAATATTTTTGGAGGGAGAGTAATCATGGAACATGCGCGGAGCTTTATTTTGTGGAATGGATGGGAAATGGATGAAATGATGGTTGCTAACTTCCAGTGTAGAAGTTTCGCATATGGTGGTGTGTACGTGATCTTGATCATAGGAGTATGATCGGTTTACTCGCCGAGGGTCACAACAATTCGACAAGACTCAATGAAGAAATCAGGTAGCATATGTGGAGGTTAACAGAAGCTAAGATCTACATATGGCCTTGGATATGAATTTCTCATCATTGAGGAACTATCATTTTAACATTTTTCAAAAGAAAACTCTGGATATCAAACATCACTTAGTACTAGCTCATAGCAACTCTATTATACCATATCATACCTTGCAACAACTTAGGCAAATATCATGCTTTTTGCTACCCATAAATTTCAAGCTCAGGTTCGATCATACTAGCCAACAAACTCAAAACTTAGATAGGATACTAAGCTGTAAACAAGGCATACAAGAGGAATAAACAGAGCAATTATTCATCATTTAAACCATGGAGAATTAGAACACTCTTACCACGCATATGAAAACAAACTAATTTAAGAAAGCAAATAAATATTTTTGGTCTTCTTAACTTTTTCAGATTTTCATGTGTTTTTAGCATACGGGGTTCTGAAAACAATAGAAGATAGAAGTTACCTCAGAATGGGGGTCCTCCCCCAAGCTAGCTTCAGGCTCACTGCTGTGGAGGGTGGTATCCCATCCATCCGTAGTAAGCCCTCTACTCCTCCAGCTGTCGCTGCTGTCTCTGCTCCATGGTGTGAATCCTCTCGCCAGTCATACGCTGCCAGTCCCGAGTGGACTCAGCCTGCTGGTGCATTGTCTCCTCCATGGTACCGATATGGATGTTGAGCTCGCTCATCTGCTGAGTGAGGGTGGCCCCACGAGATGACGACCGCAACCCGGATGATGAGGACGAGTCCCCGTAGGTAGCACCGGCAGGCCGAACCTACTCGCCACTCCCTGCACTAGCCCAGGTCGAGCTACTCGCACCTGGCTGACTCATGGGTTGGTCCCAACTGGGGGCATATCCAGGTGTAACTCCAGACATGTACCCGGTCGAGGCCCATGCGCCAGACGGCGGTGGGGTAGGCTGAGGCTGTGGCTGAGGTGACGGCTGTGGTGATGGCTGTGGCGGCAGATGTTGTGGCAGTTGTTGTGCTGTCGCTGCCCTCCTCGATGCACTCCTAGTGACCCTGTCTCCAGAAACACTAGAATGATGAGGTTCCTCAAGAGGAACGGTCAGTGGCCCTTGGCCGTACAAACGGAAATCCGGGTTAGGTAACCGAATCTGGTTTGCTTGGCCAGGGTAAAAGAAAACCAAGGAATCATCCGGGCCCTTTTTAAGAGTATGTCCTTGAATCGGATACGCCTCATCTATCATGGCCCGGGGAGAATCAATGTAGGGAACGTTAGCCCCTAGCGTAATCCCAAGACTCGAAATGATACGTGTGATCAGAGATGTACACTCAATAGAACCCGTCATCCTAAAATTTGTCAACCACTACCGAATCATAGCTTGCACTTGGGAGATTTTGATCCGTCTGACCGTGGCATATAATATCCTCATCTCGTCTGTGCGCACGGTTCGAACATCATCCCTTGGAAAGAGAGTGATGGCGAGCCACTTGTGCCACAGTCGGAGAGTGGGATGCGTGATATGGTTGCACCGAGGTGCTAACTTGCCATGGACAAGCCGATGTTGACGGTGGAAATTCACCATTTCCAACACTCAATATTCTCACATAAATGGAGGCATATGCATATTTTACTAGCATTTAGGATTGAATAAAGTAGTTCCACTTGTCCTTGGAGATTATTTGTATGTAGGTGATTTACCCCTTAAAAGAGATGGAAACTCAACTTCTATGAAGAAACCATGCCAACTCAGCTGAGGAGGTGGCTGCCACCAAGAGAAACATGGCAATCCACGTCATCGATCCAGGGGAGGCACTCACCGATGAATCAGAGGACACCACATGGACTTCACATGGATCAAAGGGCCCACCTCGGATACCAAATTAAGCCATGCACCGGGGATGGATCAGAGGGCCCACAAGGCAGCCAACCAGAGGAAGCACACCAGGTCGGGCCGTCCTAGGGGGTCGGCCGATCCTAGGATCGGCCGAACCGCCTTAGTGGCGTCCCATCCTGGCCTTCCACGTGGTGGTTGCTCATTGGTCAATTGCCTCACTCCCGGGTGTTTAGGGGCCATTAGGGCGTCCGAGCAAGCCTTGTCCTCGCCTATAAATAGAAGGGGAGGGGCTCCCATTTCACACACACCACTCTCTCATTCTCCTCTCACTTTTAGTTTCCAAGGCTAGGGGGTAGGCTAGAGTAGCTCTCATTCAGGTTCCAAGTCCTCTTGGAAGTCTAGGTATGAGTTCTCTTTTATCTTTATTTCTTTGTATGACTTTGATCTACTTCAGTTATTCAGCTATTTCATATAAAGTCATGGTAGATCATATTCTTGATATTATCTTGAGTTCATCCTCTGTTCATCATTTAGAGGCTCGTGTTCTTCGTGAACACTACCTTTTGATCCACTTGAAGGGTGATAAACTCCTTCCTTATGTGTTTGTTCATAAGTTAGAGGCTCGTGTTCTTCACGAACACGATCCTTTGATCTTATTGATTAGACATAAGAGAGTTCATATCTGTTCGTATGTCTAGCCTTAGTGGATCTTGTTAGATGGCATGAGAGTGTTGCATGAGGTCTGTGTTCAAGCTACGGTACTCGGTCTAGTTGACCAGTCTTCTGGTGGCTCTCACCCTGGGTCACAATAGCCCGGGCCGGGTGGAGTCTAGCAGCAACATAAGCATGGTGCCTGGGTTTTCTGGCTACGATAGTTATGAGCATACCCCCCGTAACGAGAGGTCGGTCCTCAGGTGGCGACAGCCCTGTTGGATCCTAGGGCAACCTCCGCGCTGGGGTACCTACTGTAGGAGTCTAAAGTCTAGTTTCGCAGAGTGCTGGTCGTCGCGGGCTAGCTCCCCGTTTGTACCTAGGTGCTGAACCTTATCTCTCTCATGCAATACTCGTGCCCATCTCTTGTATCTTCTAGCTTTGTATGTTTAGTACATTAGAACCTAGAGCTAACTCGTATGTTCCCCCTAAGCCGTAGTGTGCTAGAGTAGAGGTAGATTTGAGTGTGTGTGTCACACTACCCCGTATATCTTTTATCTTACCCCTGTCTTTAAGTGTGTTGTTCCCTATATCTATCTCTTGGTTTACATTCAGAGCAAAAGCATAAGTCTAAGATATCCGCAATTGCCTTCCACGGATTCGATACCCTTGGAATACTCTCCTTCCTTGGGAAAATGCTACAATGGTTTATCTGTGCGCTTGCGGATTCGTTCATGATCGTTTAGATTAACCTATGGCAAGTCTCGATGTTCACGCTAACCCGGTGCCATTAGTTGTGACATTGAGAGGTGCCTAAAGGCTTTCCTGGTGTTGTCGCTAAGGACGGGTCCCAGATCTGTTCTTAGGATGACGACGCCACGAAACGCCAATAAGCATTTCTGGCGCCATTGCCGAGGATGGCACAGGATTATCATGACTATGCTTTGCATCTGTTTATAAACTCTGAGTAGGTTAGGACAACTCTCAATGCAAGCTAACCTTGATTGTCTTCTTTTATCTTTGGATGATGAAGATTGGTAGTGTATGACTGGTTTCGACCTACCAGGAAATTTTACTGAAGATCCCGAGTCACTCGTGAGGAAAGCTCAGATTCATTTCGGCTCACCTTGTCGTACTTGTCCGGAGGGTGAACCAGCTTCCTTTGTACCATCCACATCTAGCGTTATGGCCCAGAAGACACTTCGTGAGTACTCAGCTCCTTCCGCTGACCAGGTGCTGCAAGGCCCTGAGGTGGCAATGGGGACTGAAAATTTTGAGATCAAGACGGGTCTAATTACGATGGTACAGGCTAGCCCATTCTGTGGCAAGCCAAATGAGGATGCCAATGCTCATCTGCAGCAATTCCTAGAGCTGTGCAGCACTTTCGTCATTAGGGGTGCAAATATGGATGTTGTTCGTTTACAGCTGTTTCCATTCTCCCTCCTGGGGAAAGCTAAGCAATGGTTCTACGCGAATTGTGAAGCTATTAACACTTGGAGTAAGTGTTCAGAGGCATTTCTCAAGAAGTTCTTCCCATTGGGTACAACCAATGCTCTTCGTCGAAGGATTTCTGGTTTTCAGCAAGTAGCAAGTGAATCCATTCCAGAGGCTTGGGAAAGGCTTCAGGAGTATGTCCTAGCCTGTCCTCACCATGGGATGGAGGATTGGCTTATTCTTCAAAGCTTCTATAATGGGTTGACTCCGACAGCCCGAGGCCATACTGATACTGCTGCTTATTCTTCTCACTCACTGTTGATGATGCTAAATTACTCATTGAGAAGATGGTCTCCAACCAAGGGTGGAGTGATGAAAGACTCCAACCACGACCGAGGGGTACTCATACTGTCAAGGAAGCAGACATGATTACTACCAAGATGGATCTTCTTATGAAGAGATTGGATGACTACACCAGCGAGAAGGCTGCCATGGCCACCACTACTCTGCCTATGGATTCTCACATGCCTTGTGAAGTCTGTGGCAACACTGGGCACTCAGGCAACTATTGTCCGGAGATTCAGGAGGAAGCGATGTACATGAACGGCAACAACAACGGTTATCATCCACCTCAACAAGGAGGCCAATCATGGAATCAACAACGCCCTTATTATCAAGGAGGTAACCAAGGTAACTCGTACAATCCCAACCAACCTTCCTTGAGAGATCTCATTTTTGGGCAAGCTAAGATTAATGAAGGTATTAATAAGAAGCTAGCTGCCCTTGATAAAACTGTGGAAAGCCTTAACGTTAAGCTTGATAGTTTTTCTTCTGCTCAGAAGAGTCAGCTAAGTTTCAACAAAATGTTAGAAACCCAGCTGGCTCAACTGGCTGCTTTGGTTCCATCTCCTGATAACAGGAGGATCCCGAGGCAACCCGTATCCTCTTGTGAGAATGTTAGTGTAGTGTCAACCAGGTGGGGTAAGCCACCTAGGAAGACACATGTTTCTAACTATGCAGGAAAGCCCATACAACAAATTCTTGATCCATGGGAGGAATCAGCAGTGGTGCACAAGAAAGATCTAGGCTACCCGACTATTACTTGCACAATTTATTACAAGCAGATCAGGCATGCCCTTTGTGACCTTGGTGCGAGTGTTAATCTCATGTCCAAGACCATGTTCGAGCATCTTGGATATCCAGCTCTCTCTCCAACAGCACGGACTATCCAACTCTCAGATTTAATGATACGATATCCAGAAGGAATTTTTGAGAGCATATTGGTCAAAGTCAAGAGCTCTTATGTCTTCGCGGATTTCGTGGTCCTTGATATGGATGACGAGGGAGGAATGCCTCTCATCCTTGGGCAACCATTTCTTAGTGATGTCCAAGCTAGGATCAATGTGGGGTCCGGAATTATCCGTTTCCGCATTGGGAAGAGGAACTTGAAGTTCAAGTTTCAGGATAAAGAAGAGCAATGCTATTTATTGCAAGATAGTGTTGAGCAGCTTGGGGGAAGGACGGAGCCTTCGCCCCCAAGGAAGAAATCTCCGTCAAAGAGGCTAAAGAAAATTCGGAAAGAATGGCGGAAGATTGAGATGACACCACCCTCTACTCAGGAGTGGGGTGCTGAATGGAATTGATCGCTGAGAAGAGTCCCACTCGTCGGACTAAAAATGATGGGTCCTTTCTACCAAAAAGGTTAAAGCTGGTACTTATCTCATATTTCCCTTTCCAAAATTTTATTTTCAGAAAAATTGCATATTTGATTTTCCAAAACTCTGCATTTGCATGCTAGATTTATGTAGCCCTTTTCCCCTTTTCCAAATAAAATTTCTGAAAATAATTTCTGAGTTTGAAAACCATAGAAAATTCATTTGGGCAATTTCTGGAGCCCACTTTGGCCGGTGCACCTTGGCATATCTTCATATCGCCGTTGGGGGCACAACTGCCAAAGGGGGCCAGCACCGGGCCCACCACTGGGCCGGCCGAACCCAGGCAATGGTCAAGTGGGCCCAGCTTTGGCCAACGGCTCCTAGCCGTTGCCCAACGGCTAACCCACAGTGTGCTACCCCTTTGCTCTATAAATTGGACCCGAGAGGGGGTGTTCTTCACCCATTCAACTCATTTCACCCGCACTCCCCTCTCTACTCCTTGCTCTCTTGGTTCTCTTGGATTTCTTGCTCGAGATTGGATCATCAAGTATTCTCTCTATTATGTTGCTGAAAATATTGTTATTGGTGGAGCAAGCTCGGTAAGAACTTCATTCGATTTCACTAACCCATCACCGAGTTGCTCTTGTTGTCCCTTGTTGTTGTGCTAGCATGAATTGGGCGGCAAACACTCTCCGGAGGGTGACACGCTCACGCTCCCGTTCGCGGGCAAGCACGAGTGCATCCACGCCCGTCGAGCCAACGCCGAGCCCATCAATGATGGATTATGAAGAAGAGCAAGAAGAGCAAGCCAAGTCACAAGCCGTGGAGGAGGTCGTCGACGACACCCCTACCTCAGCTTGCGGGGCGATCGAGAGGAGCAAGCCTATGCTCTCCTGAAGGACCGAGTCTTCGCCCACACCAGGGACTTTGACCTGGCTCTCATGGAGAAAACAGGTATGAATCTCGAGTTCGTTTCCATTTGGAATGCTCTCGATTGGGAGGAGTTTGCGCCGGTCGCAGAGCTTGGCTCTCAGCCCCTCACCATCCAGTTTCTTTGCTCTCTCACCGAGACCCCAGATGGCATTGAGTTTCGTCTCTTTGGGACCGATTATCGTGTTTCTTGGAAGGAACTTAGTCGTCTTCTTGGGTTTAGTCCTCATTGTGCTGTTTCTCTGAAGAAGTCTTGTGAGGGTTATGTTCGAGAATCTTTCTAGGCAGATATCTCTGGTCTTGTTTATAGTGGCAAGTTTGTACCTCGGTGCAACGATATTGTGCATCCCACTCTCCGCCTGTGGCACAAGTGGCTCGCCATTACTCTCTTTCCACGAGAGGATGTTCGGCCCAGCGTAGCGATGAGATGATGCTATTATACGCCGCTGTCAACTGGATCAAGGTCTCTCCCGTTAAAGCTATGATTCGACAATGGTTGATGAATTTCAAGATGATAGGTCCTATTGAATGTACATCTTTGGTGACTCGTATTGCTCCCAGACTCGGGGTTCTTAGCGGGAATTCTGTACGCTTCATTGGGACGCCCCAATTTCTCATTGATGAGGCATACTTAATCCAAGGACATATACTCAAGAGGGGCCCAAATGATTCTTTGACTTTCTTCTTTCCGGGCTATGCAAACCAAATCCCGTTACCTAACCCGGGGTTTGGATTGTATAACTCGGAGTCACTAACCATTCCCCTTGTTACACAAGAGGAAAGCCATCGTGCTAGTGTCTCAGGCAGGTCCACTAGAAGTGCAGCGAAGAGAGCACACATGCAGTAGCAGCAGCAGTCACAGCCACCACCACCACCTCAGCCACAGCCTGCTATGCCACCGGTGGTAGGAGGGGCCCCTGCGGGGTATATGTTCGGGGTTACCCCTGGGTATACACCTGGCTGGGATCAGCCCACCTACCAGCCGAGTGCAAGTGGCACAGCTTGGGTGAGTGCGAGCAGTCCTTAGTGGGCCACACCCGCTAGTTCCAGCTCCGGTGGTCCACCTCCATCTTCGTCCTTCCGGCGACACTCCTCAGCCTCTGAACGCGATGCTCAGCTCGCGCAGCAGATGGGAGAGCTCACCGTCCAGGTCACGGGATTGGAGGAGACGCTGAACACCCACGTCGAGTCTACCTCAGGTGGCAGCGTCAGGCTGGTGAGAGGATAGCAGCCATGCAGCAAGATCAGCGGCAATACATGGAGGCGCAGAGGGCTTACTACGTGAGTCAGGGTTTCTTCTACCCTCCTCCGCAGTGAGCCTGAAGCTAGCTTGGGGGAGGACCCCCATTCTGAGGTAACTTGTATCTTCCTTCGTTTTCAGAATATCTTATAAATGAAAATCCAAAAAAATCTGCAAAATAAAAAAGACCAAAAATTTTTATTTGCTTTCATCATCATCATCGTTTGCTTAGTTTGCTTTCATATGATTAGTAAGAATGCTTTGCCTCTATGGCTGAAATGATGAATAGTTGCTCTATTTATTCTCCTCATATGTCTTGCCTACAACTTTGTATCCTACCTAAGTTTTGAATTTGTTGGCTTGTATGTTCAAACCTTAGCTTGAAAACTGTGGGTAGGAAAAAGCATGATCCTTGCCTAAGTTATTGTGAGACATGATATGGTATAATAGAGTGCTATGATCTCGTGCTTAGTGATGCTTGACACCCGGAGTTTTCCTTTTTGAAAAATCAAAACATGATGAGTTCCTCAATGATGAGAATTTCCCATCCAAGGCCATATGTAGATTCTAGTTCTTAGCCTCCACATATGCAGCTTGTTCTCTCATTGAGCTTTGTCAAATTGTTGTGACCCTTGTTAGAACTCATACTCCCCTGATCAAGATCACGTACACGTTCATGCTAAAACTTCTACACTAGAAGTTAAGCATTCATCATTTGTTCCATATGCCTATGCATTCTTCCTCAAATAAAACTCTATGTATCTTTGCATCGTTCATCCCTCTCCAAATATCTCCAATAGAGACAAAGGGCTAGCTAAAAAAAGAGAGAGAGAAAAGCATGCTCAAAAGCATAGCAAAAGTAAATAAAGAGAGCTAGCCCAAGTCTCGAAAAATTTCAAAAGAAGAAAAAAGGGTTTGATATGTACAAGAGAAAGAGTTCCACCATATAGATGGTAATAACTAGTACCTACTCCGGGGCTAGTGTCCACCTTACCATCAATCCCTCATTCCCTCATATAAAGCGTGGTAATATCTAGCACCCATTTCCGGGCCTAGTATCCACCTTGCCATGCTCATATCCATCACACACATATGCACATCTTGATCAGGATGTATGGTTGTTTCTTCCAAGGATCTGGTTTTTGACTTAGCAAAACATGAGAGACAAGTATGCCACATCTTCCCTACCTACAGCTCCACATAAAGCCTAATAGGAGTAGGATGTGAAGAAAGACAACATTGATGCCTTGGTGAGGAACCATACACTTTTGAGCGATCCGAGAGTATCATTTGAGGAACTCTGATTTTCTTTTGAAAAATTTGCAAAACCTCCGGATTGATAGCTGATCAAGGTATGAGTGATTATACACATGCTATATAACCATTCTGTCTCTCAACCGCCCAAGGCAGGTGAAGTTATATGCCCCACGTATCAGGTGAAAGGTAAGAACATTGCCAACTTGTTCAACTCTTGGTAGAGTACTTTGCTGTATGTTTGCCATAAGTTGAGAATACAACATTGTAGCAACTCCTGATCAACCAACCTAAGTCTCTAATGTCTTGCTTCGAGACGAGCAAGAGGTTAGCTTGGGGGAGTTTGTTTACGGTGGAAATTCATCATTTCCATCCCTCAATATTCTCACATAAATGGAGGCATATGCATATTTTACTAGCATTTAGGTTTGAATAAAGTAGTTCCACTCGTCCTTGGAGATTATTTGTATGTAGGTGATTTACCCCTTAAAAGAGATGGAAACTCAACTTCTATGAAGAAACCATGCCAACTCAGCTGAGGAGGTGGCTGCCACCAAGGGAAACATGGCAATCCACGTCATCGATCCAGGGGAGGCACTCACCGACGAATCAGAGGACGCCACATGGACTTCACATGGATCAAAGGGCCCACCTCAGATACCAAATCAAGTCATGCACCGGGGATGGATCAGAGGGCCCACAAGGCAGCCAACCAGAGGAAGCACACCAGGTGGGGCCGCCCTAGGGGGTCGGCTGATCCTAGGATCGGCCGAACCTGGCCTTCCACGTGGTGGTTGCTCATTAGTCAATTGCCTCACTCCCGGGTGTTTAGGGGCCATTTGGGCGTCCGAGCAAGCCTTGTCCTCGCCTATAAATAGAAGAGGAGGGGCTCCCATTTCACACACACCACTCTCTCATTCTCCTATCACTTTTAGTTTCCAAGGCTAGGGGGTAGGCTAGAGTAGCTCTCATTCAGGTTCCAAGTACTCTTGGAAGTCTAGGTATGAGTTCTCTTTTATCTTTATTTCTTTGTATGACTTTGATCTACTTCAGTTATTCAGCTATTTCATATAAAGTCATGGTAGATCATATTCTTGATATGTTCTTGAGTTCATCCTCTGTTCATCATTTAGAGGCTCGTGTTCTTCGTGAACACTACCTTTTGATCCACTTGAAGGGTGATAAACTCCTTCCTTATGTGTTTGTTCATAAGTTAGAGGCTCGTGTTCTTCACGAACACGATCCCTTGATCTTATTGATTAGACATAAGAGAGTTCATATCTGTTCGTATGTCTAGCCTTAGTGGATCTTGTTAGATGGCATGAGAGTGTTGCATGAGGTCTGTGTTCAAGCTACGGTACTCGGTCTAGTTGACTAGTCTTCTGGTGGCTCTCACCCTGGGTCACAATAGCCCGGGTCGGGTGGAGTCTAGCAGCAACGTAAGCATGGTGCCTGGGTTGTCTGGCTACGATAGTTATGAGCATACCCCCCGTAATGAGAGGTCGGTCCTCAGGTGGCGACAGCCCTGTTGGATCCTAGGGCAACCTTCGCGCTGGGGTACCTACTGTAGGAGTCTAAAGTCTAGTTTCGCAGAGTGCTGGTCGTCGCGGGCTAGCTCCCCATTTGTACCTGGGTGCTGAACCTTATCTCTCTCATGCAATACTCGTGCCCATCTCTTGTATCTTCTAGCTTTGTATGTTTAGTACATTAGAATCTAGAGCTAACTCGTATGTTCCCCCTAAGCCGTAGTGTGCTAGAGTAGAGGTAGATTTGAGTGTGTGTGTCACACTATCCCGTATATCTTTTATCTTACCCCTGTCTTTGAGTGTGTTGTTCCCTATATCTATCTCTTGGTTTACATTCAGAGCAAAAGCATAAGTCTAAGATATCTGCCATTGCCTTTCACAGATTCGATACCCTTGGAATACTCTCCTTCCTTGGGGAAATGCTACAATGGTTTATCTGTGCGCTTGCGGATTCGTTCATGATCGTTTAGATTAACCTATGGTAAGTCTCGATGTTCACGCTAACCTGGTGCCATTAGTTGTGACATTGAGAGGTGCCTAAAGGCTTTCCTGGTGTTGTCGCTAAGGACGGGTCCCAGATATATTCTTAGGATGACGACGCTACGAAACGCCAACAGCCGACCAGAAAGCTCTTCCCAAAAACTATCTCGAATAAAATCGCTGCAAGCTTGATCGAGAGAAATAGCACAACGACGATGAAAACCGAGAGCACGACTAAGATCATGCCATGAGACTCGATACGACGTTCCATGGAAACGAAACGTAATACCGATCTCATCCTCCCGAAGAGTACAGAGGAACTGGATGGTGAGAGGCCTAGAACCGATCTCCCACACCGGAACAAAATTCTCCAACCAAGAGCATGCCAAATGGAATCGAACTCGGAGTCCGTACCTGTTTTCTCAAGAAGGGCCGAGTCGAACTCCTTGGTGTTGGCGAAGACTCGATCCTTGATGAGAGCGTAGGCTTGTCTCTCCCGATCATCCCTCAAGTCAATGAAGGCGGCATCGGCGTTGATCACTCCTTCGGCTTGTGGCGTGGGTAGCTCCTCCTCTTCCTCTTCTTCATGGTCGGTTGACATTGGACTTGGTGTAGCTCCGGAGTGGTGAGACGAGCACTCTCTGTCTCTCGAACGGCGTGAGCGGGTCACCTTCCGGTATGCACCGGCAATCCAACTCATCTTGCACAACAATGGGACAACACGAGCAACTCGGTGATGGGTTAGTGAAATCGAAATGAAGTCCTTACCGAGCTTGCTCCACCAATATTCAATATTCAGCGACAAATTGAAGAGAGTGCTTCACACTTCCACTTGAGCAAGAAATCCAAGAAAACCAAAGAGCAAGAGCAAAGAGGGAGAGAGGGTGATGAAAATGAGTGAATGGATGAAGAAACCCCTCAGTCCCCCTTCTATTTATAGGCAACCGAGCCAGGCACTGGGGTAGAGGACAAGGGCAACGGCTAGGAGCCGTAGGAGGAGGCGGGGACCACATGACCGTTGGCCAGGGTCGGCCGACCCCTGTGGTCGGCCGAGCCCCTGCCGGGCCCGTCTGCCTCTAGCTTTTTTGCAACGGCTCTCTAACGGCTACCTGATGTCCTGCCCAGATGTCTAGGTCCAGATTCGCCCAGAACTTTGCTCGAATAATTTTCTAGGATTTTCCAACTCAAAAGTTTATTTTCAGAATTTTTATTTGGAAAGAGAAATTTAGCTAGAAAAATCTAGCATGCAGATGCAAGGTTGGAAAATTCAAATATGCATTTGGAAAAATCAAATAAAATTTTGAAAAGGGAAATATGAGATAACTACCAATTTAACCTTTTGGCAAAAAGGACTCATCTTTTTAAGTTTGAGAGCGAGACTTTTCTCGGCGATCAATTCCACTCATCACCCCATTCCTGTGAAATTGATGGAGATGACTTCTGTATTTCCCGCCACACCCTTCTTGTTTTCTTAGGCTTTGTTGGAGTGGTGGGAAGTCGTAGGGGCTGTGGCTCCGTCCACGCCCCTGATTGCTCATTTTTGCCCTGCAGTGTATAGCATTTCTCTTTTGTTGCCTGAAATTGGAACATCAAGTTCCTCTTCCCAATGCGGAATCGGATCATTCCGGCTCCGACATTGATCCTTGTGTTGGCGTCACTCAGGAATGGTCTCCGAAGAATGAGAGGCATTCCCTCATCATCTTGCATATCAAGGACCATGAAATCCACAAAGATGCATGAACCTTGGAAGAATACCAATAAGTTCTCTACTATCCCCTCTGGTTGTCGGATCGATGCATCAACAAGTTGGACGGCTGTCGCAGTTGGAGTTAGAGCTGGATACCCCAATTGTTCAAACGTGGCCTTGGACATAAGGTTAACACTTGCACTAAGGTCATAGAGAGCATGCTTAATCTTCTGGTAATATATCTTGCAGGTGATAGCCGGATAACCAGGATCTTTCTTGTGTGTGATTGTTGAAGATTCCCATGGGTCAAGTATTTGCTGTATAGGTTTCCCTGCATAGTTAGTGGCTTGTGCCCGCCTAGATGGCTTACCCCATCTGGTGGACACTACACAAACATTTTCACAGGAAGATACAGGTTGCCCCGGGATCTTCCCCTCTTCAGCAGAGGGAACCAAAGCAGCTAACTGAGCCAACTGGGTTTCTATCATCTTATTAAAACTCAACTGGTTTTTAAGAGCAGAAGAAAGGCTATTAATTTTAACATTAAGGCTCTCAAAAGCCTTATCATAGGCAGTTGTTTTCTTATTAAAGCCCAAAGACTAGATCTTTCAAGGAAGGTTGGTTTGGGTTGAAAGTATTACCTTGATTACCTCCTTGATAATAAGGGTGTGATTGATTCCACGTTTGACCTCCTTGTGGATGATAACCTTTGTTGTTGCCATTCATGTACATCACATCCTCCTGAGTAGCAGGGCAGTAATTCCCTGAATGCCCAGTATTACCACAGGCTTCGCAAATCATGCGTTTATCCATAGCTTGAGTAGTGGTGGCCATGGCGGCCTTCTCATTAGCTAGATCATCCATTCTCTTCATCATTAGGTCCATCTTGGCGTGCAACATATCCGCTTCCTTGACGGTATGTGTACCCCTTTGATGTGGCTGGAGTCGATCATCACTCCACCCTTGATTGGTAACCATCTTCTCAATCAGTGTAGTAGCTTCAGTAATAGTAAGAGAGAAGAAGGCCCCTCCAGCTGCAGCATCAATATGGCTTCGGGCTGTCGGAGTTAGCCCATTATAAAAACTCTTAAGAATAAGCCAATTGTCCATCCCATGATGAGGACAAGTAAGGATGTACTCCTGGAGTCTCTCCCTAGCTTCTGGGATAGTCTCATTTGCTGCTTGCTGGAAACTTGAAATTTGCCCCTGAAGGACATTGGTTTTGCCCAACGGAAAGAACTTCGCGAGGAATGCTGCGGAGCACTTTGCCCAAGTGTTAATTTCTGCACGGTTAGCATAGAACCATTGCTTCGCCTTTCCGAGGAGTGAGAAGGGAAACAGTCGCAGATGAATAGCATCTTCCTCCACTCCTCGTATAGTGAAGGTACTGCACAGTTCCAGGAACTATTGCAGGTGGGCGCTCGCATCTTCATTAGACTTGCCATAGAATGGGCTAGCCTGTACCATCGTGATTAAGCCATTCTTGATCTCGAAGTTTCCGTTCCTAGTGTTGATCACAAGGCCTGTCGGCACCTGGTCAGCAGAGGGAGCGGAGTACTCACGGAGAGTCTTCTCGACAGGGTTGGCCATGGAAGTTGATGTGGATTGCACAAAGGAAGCTGGATCGACTTCCAAACATTCACGTAAAGGAGAGCCGAAATGAGTTCGTGCCTTCCTTACGAGTGACTCAGGATCTTCAGTAAAATTCGGTGGTAAGTCAAAACCAGTCATGCACTACCTGTCTTCATCATTAATAGACAAAGAAGGCAATCCAAATTAGCCTGCATTGAGAACTGTTTTATTCCTGTCATGATTATAAACATATGCAAAGTGTTGATATGTCATCCTTAAGCCTTCCCCGGCAATGGCAACAGAAATGCTTGTTGACATTTCTTAACGCAATCACCTAAGAACGAGTTTGGAACCCATCCTGGTAACAGCGCCAGAAATGCTGGTTAGTAATTCTTAACGTTACAGGAGTCCGCAAGCGCACGGAAGTACCATTGTAGCATTTCCCCAAAGGAGTACTCCAAAGGGTATCGAATCCAAGGAAGGCATTGGTGGAATGACAAGATCAACTCTATTGCAATGAGTATAAATCATAGACGGAAATAAATCAGACACTCAAGTGCAGGGGTAAAATATGATAATGGGGGTTGTGTGATCACACACACACTCACTCTCTCTCTAAGGGGTCCTAGGCATAGGAGGCAACATACGAGTTAGTTCTAGGTTCTTATGTACTATACACATAAAGCTAGTAGGAACGAGTTAGATACACTAGCGTTGAAGAACATTGACTTAAGCACCCAGGTACCATGGGGAGCTAACCTCCCGCATTGCTTCTGCACAACTCCGGTTGTTAGATTTTAGACTCCTACAGCTTATCCGAACGTGGGGGATTTCAGAGGGACCAAGGGCTGTCACTACCGCAGCCTACCCCAAGACAAACCGTGGGATAAGCTCATAAGTAAGGTAGCTACGCAACCCAAGCACCATACTTACGTTGTTAGCCGGACTTGACCGGCCGGGGCTATTGTGACCCAGTCAAGCCACCAGATAAACCAGCCAATTACACCGAGTACCGTAGCTTAAGCACAGACTTCATACAATGCAGTCATGTCCTCTAATTAGATCAAACCAGGTTAGGTACACAAACGTATTCGTGTTTTCCTATGTCTGTTCAACTAGATCAAAGGGTCGTGTTCGCGAAGAACACGAGCCTCTAACTTTTGAACAAACAACAGAAACATGTAAAAGTCACTCGTCAAGTGGATCAAAAGGCCTTGTTCATCAAGAACAGGAGCCTCTAAATGATGAACAGGTGAAGAACACAAGAACAAATCACTCATGTATACTAACACAACTTTATATGAAATAGCTGAATAACTGAAGTAGATCAAAGTCATACAAATGAAATAAGATACAAGAGAACTCATACCTAGATCCCAAAGTAGACTTGGAACCTGAATTAGAACTACTCTAGCCTACCTCCTAGCCTTGGGACTAAAAGTGAGAGAGGTGTTGCAAGTGTGGATGTCTCATAAGTGAGCCCCCTCTCCTTCTATTTATAGGCCCCAGCACCGGTGAGGAATGGATGCAAACACCCCAGGAATGGCGCCTAGGACCAGTAGGGAAGAACCACGTGGAAGCCCGTGAGTGGCGGCCACAAGGTCGGTTCGGCCGACCTGTGGGGTCGGCCGACCCCCTGTGGGCCCCACTCGGGGTGTGCTTCCTCCTGGTGGCAGTCCTGTGGGTCCTTAGGTCGGTTCCCGGTGTCCACCTTGTTTTGGCGCGATCTGCATGCCTTTGTGGGCCCATGGATCCATGTGACGTCCACGTGTCACACTCTGATTCGTCGGGGGTTGCTTCACTTGGATTGCTTGCATTACATGCATGCATGGCTCTCTTGTTGGTAGGTGTGCATGCATGGCATCCTTGTTGGCAGCCCACCTAGGATGAGGTGATGTGGCATGGACCATAGAAGGTGAGTTTGTCACTCTTTTCCTGCTTATTTTCCTGCAATCCAATAATCTCCAAAGACAAGTGGAACTACATTATTCTTAACTAAATACGTGTAAGAAATGCCTTATGCTCCTTTATTCATGAGTATATTGATGGCTAAAGTAGGTACTTAATAGCCGTCAACAGTGACACGCTCACGCTCCAGTTCGCGGGCAAGCACGAGTGCATCCACCCCCGCCTAGCCAACGCCGAGCCCATCGACGATGGATTATGAAGAAGAGCCAGAAGAGCAAGCCGAGCCACAGGCCGCGGAGGAGGTCGTCGACGACACCCCCTACCTCAGCTTGCGGGGCGCTCGAGAGGAGCAAGCCTATGCTCTCTTGAAGGACCGAGTCTTCGCCCACACCCGGGACTTCGACCCGGCTCTCATGGAGAAAACAGGTATGAATCTCGAGTTCGCTTCCATTTGGAATGCTCTTGGTTGGGAGGAGTTTGCGCCAGTTACAGAGCTTGGCTCTCGGCCCCTCACCATCCAGTTTCTTTGCTCTCTTACCGAGATTCCGGATGGCATTGAGTTTCGTCTTTTTGGGACCGATTATCATGTTTCTTGGAAGGAACTTAGTCGTCTTCTTGGTTTTAGTCCTCGTTGTGCTGTTTCTTTGAAGCAAGCTTGTGAGGGTTTTGTTCGAGACTCTTTCTGGTCAGACATCTTTGGTTTTGTTTACAGTGGCAAGTTTGTACCTCGGTGCAACGATATTGTGCATCCCACTCTCCGCCTGTGTCACAAGTGGCTCGCCATTACTCTCTTTCCACGAGAGGATGTTCGGCCTGTGCGCAGCGATGAGATGATGCTATTATACGCCGCTGTTAACCAGATCAAGGTCTCTCCCGTTAAAGCTATGATTCAGTAGTGATGATGAATTTCAAGATGATAGGTTCTATTGAGTGTACATCTTTGGTGACTCGTATTGCTTTCAGACTCAGGGTTCTTAGCGGGAACCCCGTACCCTTCATCAGGACACCCCGAGTTCTCATTGATGAGGCATACTTGATCCAGGCGCATATAATCAAGAGGGTTCCGAATGATTCTTTGACTTTCTTCTTTCCAGGTTATGCAAATCAAATCCCGTTACCTAACCTAGGGTTTGGATTGTATAACTCGGAGTCACTAACCATTCCTCTTGTTACACAAGAGGAAAGCCGTCGTACTAGTGTTTCAGGCAGGTCCACCAGAAGCACAGCGAAGAGAGCACACATGCAGCAGCAGCAGTCACAGCCACCACCACCACCACAGCCTCAGCCACAGCCACAGCCTGCTACACCACCAGTGGCAGGAGGGGCCCCTACGGGGTACATGTTTGGGTGAGGACCAGGTGTGTCTGAGGACCAGTGGAGGGTCGCTCCTTAGTGATGAGTGATTGACAATGTTGTGTGGACTGATGCTTGGCTAAGTGTGCAGGTACAGGTTGCGGCTTGACTCGTGTCGGTGCAGGTGAAGAACAAGCGCAAAAGGCCTGAGCCGTGGTGGCCTCCGGGTGATGGAGAGGCAAGTAGGCTTGGTTCGATGGACCCGGTGGCCGATGGGGTCAAGTGCGAGCCGTGCGGTGCAAGACTGGCGGGCTGAAGTCGTGAACATGGGCCGGTGCAAGGTAGCGGTTGGAGCCCGAAGCTTGTACGCGGGGTTTGTTGGTTTGCCCACAAAACCATCAGTGGACGGTTTTTTGGTTTGGGCCTCAAAACCAAGCCCGGAGGCCCAAGGCGATGGAGACGGTGATCCGGGAGCTTTGGGAAGCTTCGAGGCGGGGGGCACGTGGCGTGATCACGGGGTTTGCGTCGATGCGAAGCAAAGCCGCGGTGGAAGCGTGTCCGTCCGATGAAGACTTGACCAAAATGCCCCTATGGGGTTGTATCTTCATTTCAAGCAGTAGGGGTAGCGTGGTCATTTACCTCCCTCCGATGGACTTCGTATAAATAGCGGAGAGGTGGATGGCATCTCTCTCTCTTGGACTCTAGGTTTTTCTCCCCTAGTAGATTGCTCTGAACTGCTTCTTTTCCCTCTGTATTCCTTAGGCTAGATTCTTATATAGACTCTGACCTCTGGTTGTATGGAAGCATTTGGCGTTGCGGTGATCACCTAGTCCTTTGTGATTTTCGTGTCATTTTCAGGGCTATTTTTGGGGAGTATCGTTCTTTGCTCGATTTGGGGATTTGAGGGCATTTTCCTTCGGAATTCTTTGAGGGGATCATGGGTGGATGCCTTGCGCATCTTTGTGTGTGATCTTGAGCCCTCAAACGTCGGGAAAAACCTTCGATTCGTGAGTTTTTGGCCAGAGTTCGAGTTCTTGGTGGTAGTTCGTGTGATCCGCGATTCCCGGTGATTTAGTGAGTTAGAGGTCGAGATTTTTGGGGCATCGCTTCATCTAGTGACGCTTCTCATCTCCCCCAAATCTTGTCTCAAGAGCTCAAGTGGTTTGGGAGATCCGTGGATCGGAAGTTCAATTCGAGTTCGAGGGTGATTTTCTGGGCTACCCCGGGTGACCCGCCCCCTATGGCCGGGTGACCCTAGGTGGCGTTGACTTTCGAGTTCTTCTTCTTCCGATTTGGGTCTGGAGAGTTTCCTTGATCTTTTTGAGGAGATTTTTTGGGAGAAGCTTTTTAGTGTTCTTGCAAAGCCTTGGTTAAATTTTCGTGATTTTAGGAGGTCATTTGATTGGGTTTCGAATTTTTATTCGATCGTGAGCTTGCTGATTTTCTGGGCGCGCAGGGTGACCCGCCCCCCCTATGCTAGGGTGACCCGTTTTGCCTCTGTTGGGTGGCGGGTGACCCACCCCCTGTGTCAGGGTGACCCGCCCTGCCACAGTTTGGCCCAGTTTGTTTCCATTCTTTGCTTCTTGCTTCCGCTAAGGGTCTTAAGCCTTCGTAGCTTTGTTTCTAGGGTGTTAAGAGAGATTTGATTGTGCTTCCACTCATTTGTGCGTGACTCTCGGAGTGGCAATCGGGATATAGGCCGAGCTCTTGGAGAAGAATTTTTATCGGCTCCCATTCACTCCCCCCCTCTCTGGTCGCCTATTCGGTCCTTCAATTGGTATCAGAGCCAGTTACGGATCTTCTTGATTCTAACCAGTCTAAGATCCAAAGATGGGCGATTACGGCAAGGGGTCGGGTCCTCCGCACTTTGATGGCAAGAATTACCCGATGTGGGTGAGGCGCATGGGCGTGTTTTTGCATGGGAAGGGAACTCTGATCTGGGAGGTCACTCAGAATCCTCATTATGTCATCCCAGACAGTTTTCTGCTTCCAGGATCGCGGGACATGTTTGAGGCTAACAGCAAGGCCGTTGATTACTTGTTCCGTGCTCTCTGTGCCTCGGAGTTTGATCGAGTGTACGGAAAGGATGTGGCCGGAAAGATTTGGCTCAAGCTGAAAAATGCTCATGTTGGCAATGCCCAAGTGCAAGCCCGCATGTTTTCCACTTACCGGAGAGAGTACGAGAACTTCACTCATCTCCCCGGTGAGTCGACCGATGCTATGTTTCAGCGCTTCACTTGCATAGTCAACAACATGCGGGCCAATGTGACAGTGCTCCCATACACGGATCATGATCAAACTATCAAGCTTTTGCATGCCCTGGATAGGTCCGTGTGGAGTGCCAAGGTCGAGGCCATTAAGAAGTCGAGCACGTATGACACGCTGTCGCTTGACGAGCTGTTCTCCAAGCTCAGGTCTTCAGAGGTTGATCGTGGCTTGAGAGCCAAGAGCGAGAGCCCCATTGATCCTCATAGTTTGGCTCTTGTCTCAGGATCGAGGACTAACGCTAACTCTATTGACTTTTCTTTGTCTTGTCTTGTGTCCTTGCTGTAACACCCCGGATTTTCGGTGAGGAAAACCCGAGTCCCTGTACCTTTTTTGATAGTCCCGGGATCAGTGGCTATCGCGTACAGATCTCATCACAGAAGGTAAATCACAACCATACATCGCATCACACAAATATTAGTACATAATTTATTACATGTCCATAATGGAGTACATCATTACAAGCCTCTTGGCTGAATCAGAGTGAAATTCTACGCAGCGGTAGCTAGCATCTCAGAAGGGTCTCCATCTTTTGTTCTTCACGCCCACAGGCATCCTTGAGCGAAGCGACGCATCCCTCAGTCGTACCATCCATCGGCGTTGTTGTCGAAGTCAGACTCGTACCCTGCACACCCAAAGTCTATCCCCAAGGAGTGGGATAGGTTCACGTCACCGACTGTATGCAGCTTTAAGTGGCCTAACTTCTAAAGGGTAAGAATAGAGACAAGGTAGAAGCTCAAGTTTCCTATGCAGTAGCAGCAAAGTATAACAGAAAACATCTCCATATCAGTCCCAAACCATATTCTCAAACACAGCTCGGAAACACCTGGTACCCCAGGGCCCCGTCTCCATGTCCTATCTCCATCTAGGGTCGATGCGAGAACTTCCTCTCCTCGCACCTCAATGATTGCAATCGGATCTGCGAGGTAGAGGGAGCCACTCTCCTCTCCCCGACTGCAACCACGGCTCACCACACTCTCAACTACAGGGGGAGGTAGAAATCCCAAAACATGAGAACAAAGCTATCAGGGGACATGTCCATGACCGAGGACGCGGCTATACGTATAGGTCTAAACTCTGCAGAGCGTGTACACCTGTACCCAACTCGGGATGGCACCCGGCAGTGATCAGCCAACCGAGCCCACCCTACCGTGCGAACTCTCGGTAGTTACGGTCCCATCCTGCATCCGGCCCTCAAAGCGATTCCCCCCTCGGAAGGAATTGCACCGGAACTGTGAAATGCTCCCGTGTGGCCACACGGGAGTCGCTCTGAGAGGGTGGTCTCACTCCCACCTCTCCCCCACTGATACCCCGCTATCCTGCTGGCAGGTATGGTTCCGCACTTGCCGAGCTCAACTCGGCCCTAACCCCACTCTCGGCGAGGTGGTGTGTACGTAAAGGTCCCGGGAAAAGGTCTGTCCACTCGGTTTCAGACCGGGGCGAGCTCATGTCCTCCAAACGTCAGTAAAACCCCAACACCTATGCTCCGAAAACCGTACAAGCGGGAATGCACTGAGGAGTGCACCCCCATCCCCGATCCCAGATCGGTTGTTTCGAGCTCACCCCCGCCAAAGTACCCAAAACGCCTTCTCCTGCCGGTTTTTACCCCACTCACACCAAGAAACCACTATTCCCATCCCAACGCATGCATCGCGAAGCTCAGCGTATATACACGCTTATATATAACAGTAGTAGTAGGGTAATCAAGGACAGGATAATAAAAGAAGGCAGTGCAAAGTTCATCAACATGCATATAAGTAAAGCGCTAGCATACTACTTAGCAATGCCTAATAGGTATTTCAGAATCAGTCGGGCGTGAACACCTGCGTGCGAGTAGTCGGCGGCGGCGTAGTCGTCGGTGTAGTCGAACTTCGAGCTCAGCTCTCCGGCTCCAACTGCTCCTATTAACGTGCAAATAAAATAAAAATGAATCCTATTGCAATTAACTCCAAATGAACAACGATCAAGAGCCAAAAGAGAGCGAACACTAGCCTAACACGGAGTTTATAATTTTAGAAGAGCTTTGGAAAAGGTTTCATATTTTTCGGAGTTGAAATGGATTTTCTAGGATTTTCCAAAGGCAAAATACATTTTCTGAAATTAAAATACGCATACACAATACACTTAACTATAAGCTGACTATAGGGTATCTCTAGCTGACTCTGAGCTAACTATAGGCTGGCTGCTAGCTGGCTCCATGAGCTGACAGGGCTGCCACCTAGGTGGCTATAAGCCAACTCTAGCACACGTGGCTGCCCACATGGCTGCAGGTGTGGCTGCCGCAAGGGATCCCAGGCGGATCGAGTGCGGCCAGGAGATGTGCGGGCATGTGTGCGGCTGGAAAAAGGAGTGGCCGGGCGCACGGGATCCCAAGGATCCGTTGCGGCCATGGGCCGGTGTAGGCGAGCGTGTGGCTGAGATGTGGTTTGTTCGGCACATGGGATCCGGCGGATCCGGCGCGGGTAGGTCGGTGTGTGCGCCTGTGTGTGAAGGGAAACTCCAACTGGGTTTTTGGCCACCCCAGAACGTGCTCGACGAAAAGCTCCAAAGGAGCAGCGGGACGGCAAGAGCTCGGCGGTGGCGAGGCGTTCCGGCGGACGGTCGACACGTGCCACGGCGAAGACGAACAGACCCTAGGGCCTCGGTTGCGCACAGAAAAACGCGGCCTTTGGCCGAGGTTTGGCTCAACGGCGGTGAGGCACTGCTCGGCGCAGCGAGGTGAAGAAGAGGACTCCGGTGACATGGCCGGGGCGGCCAGCACCGGCAGGGTTGTATGCGCTCGGGTGCTCGAGAGCAAACGCGTGCTCGGGTTGGTCCGGCGTTCGCGTGCCTAGGTGGAAAGGATGCCCTTGACGGCGAGGTTCCGACTGCGGCGGACGGAACAGAGATCCGCGGCGGCGCGAAGGAACGAGCTCCACGGCGTCGAGACTGGGGTGTCCGTGCCAGGGAGGTGGTTATCTGGCGGCGTGGGTGTGTGCGCGGGTGCACGTGCGGGTACCGGTTGGACAGGGGATCAGAGGGGTTCAGCCCCTCGGGTGTACATGCGTTAGCGTGTGTAGAACGCCAGCGGCGCAGCCATGGCGGCACAGAGCCGACGGCGCGTGCACGGCGACGGCACAGAGGAAGGAGAACGGCAAGCAGGCTTAGGCTGGGTGGCATTTAGGGTCGAGTTGACCATCATGGCCCGGCCTTAGGTTCGATGGCTCGACGTGTACGCGTGTCCGACGCGCTGAGGTGCACGACGGCGGCGCGAACAAGGTCGGGCGGCGAGGTTCGACAAGGGCGACGCGAACGCCGCAGCACGCGCTGGGTCGCGGCTCGGCTTCGCTTGCACGCGGGGGAAAAGCGTGCGCGGCGGTGAGCATTGGGCCGGCCAAAGGCGGCGTCCATGCCCTCCCGTGCGTGCGTGAGCGCGTAGGCATGCCGGTGGCTTGGCCACAGCGGCGAGCTCCGTGGTGGCACGCCGGGGTACGCGCCCGGCTGGGGGCGGCCAGCCAGATATGCCTCGACACATGCACGACCGAAAGTTCGGCCTTGGTCTTGGCTGCACGGCATGCGCGCGAGTGCAGAGCCAAGGAACCGGTCGGCGGCACAACCTTGTGCGACGCCAGCGTCTTCCGCCCGCGAGAGCGCGCGTACGCGTGTGTGCACAGGTTCGGCTAGGAAAGGCAAGACCTTGGCTCGACGGTGGCGTGCTCAGCCGTGTGGGTGCCGGCGGTGAACCGGAGCTCGGCGACGCACATCGAAACAAAGGAACGACACGATTGCAAGGCAAAGGAGCGCGCGCGGCGATGACGGCAGCGGCACCTGCAAGGATCGACCGGCTCGGCTCGATGACCGGCTCTCAGGCGATGGCGGGTCTGCGCGGTGGCGCAGCGCGGGTCACTACAGCAGCGAGCTCACAAGGCTCAGCTCAACCTCGGCTCGAAGGCCGGGTCCACAGTGAGAGGGGGGTTGGCGAGGCTCACCTCCGGTTCAAAGAAGTGGTGGCAAAACGGCGGCGAAGGAGGTGCGGTGGAGCAGAGGAAGAAGACTGGAGCGGCTCGGCTTGACGCAGGGGAAGCAGAGCAGCACGACGCCGTCTCCAGCAGGTCCAGCTCCTACTCCGCGGCGGCGACTTGACCACGGACGGCTCCGGCTTGGGCGTCGGCGTCCTTGGCTCGGGCTGCTCCGGCTTCGCAGCGGCCCACGTACGGGCGGACGGCGACGAAGACGCGCGGCTTCGGCCTCCTCCACGAACGGCCCTCCCCCAGTGATCCCAACTCCTCCCTTCTTCCTCCCCCTTCTCTCCTGGTCCCGGTGGATGCGGCGGACAGGGATTGGGGAAAATCCCCAAGGGGTGGCGGCGGATCCGGGAGAGACCAGCGCAATGGGGATTTATAGGGCGGCGCCCTAGGGTTTGGCGGCGTGAGAGCGGGCTGCGGAGATCCTCGGCTTCCGCGCCTATGGGCGCGCGGCTCTCATCCAGGGGGGCACGGTCGAGCTCGGTGCGGGAGCGCACCGGTCGCTGTCGCGGGGCGCGCGTGCGTCAGCCGAAGGAGGAAGAAAAGGATACAGGGCGCCGGCTGACCTATGGGACCCACCTGGCGGCGTCACAAGGGAAGGAGGTAGGTGATAGGCGGGCCGGCGGGCCGGCATGCTGAAAGGAGTGATGGGCCGGCGGGTTAGAGGTGGCCCAGTGGCTCCGCTAGCCGGTGCAAAAAGAAACGGAGGGGGTTCGGTAGACTTCAGCAGGCGGGGTCAAAGCCCAAAACTGGTTTAAGGTTTTCCTATATTCCTAAAGCCTTAACTCCTATTTAACTTTAGATTCAAATTCAAATTAGAATTCAAATTTGAATCCCACGCAATTAAGATCCAAAATAAATCCAATAAACTCCAAAGTTCGCACACTAGCATTTTATAATTCCTAAATTTTATTATTTTGCTCAAAATAATTCTAGGAAATCAGGGAGGATCAAAGAAGACATCCTTATATTTTAATTATGCACTCAATTTCAAATCGAAATTTTGAAATCCACATTTTTGCATTTCTAACATTCCGGAGAAATTCCGGGATGTTACACTTGCCAGATGAGGACTTTGAGGTGCTGAGCGAGGATGATCTCGCCTTGTTGAGCAAGAGGTTTGGGCGGATGTATGAGAACTGCAAGAATGCAAGGCGGAGCTCGGGGATGTGCTATCGATGCGGGAAGCACGGGAACTTCATCGCTGAATGCCCTGAAGCCATGGAGATCAAGAACGACTACAAGGGCAAGCCCAAGCACGACTACAACAAGCACCGCTCCCGGAACGACTACAAGGACAAGCACAAGGGCAAGGGCGAGAGAAGGCACAAGAAGAGTGGCGGCCACAAGAAGAAGACCGCTCGAGCGATGGTGGCCGGAGCGAGCGACATCGACTCGACATCAAGCGATGCTTCTTCCGACTCGAGCAGCGAGGAAGAGCACGAGAAGCGCAAGAACAAGCGGCACACGGGCAAGAACTTCACCGGCCTGAGCTTCGTCGCACAAGGAGGCTTTTGCGGCATGGCGCATTCCAAGAAGGGTGGGAAGCACAGCTCGGATTCGAACTCCGACTCCGATGAAGAGGTACGACAAGATCCCAACTTCTTGCTAGAGGAGAATGCTAGACTCAATGAGTTGCTTGATAACCGTGATGATGTGCTTAGAAAGACCAATAAGGAGAAGAGGGAATTTAGGTCTTTGTTGGGTGATGCTAAGGACAAGGTAGCTGAACTTGAATCCTTGCTTGTGGATGCTAGAAATGAGATAGCTGCTTTGAAATCTGCTCCTGTGGTGTCTGATGAAATTGATTGTGGTGATTGCTCAGTTTTTCTTGCTGATTTTACTTCTCTCAAGGAGAAGCATGCCTCTACTCTTGAGGAAGTAGATGTGGTTAGGATTGAGTGTGATGAATTGAAGTCTAGGCCAGCTTTGTTAGGAGCTTGTACATCATGTCCTATTTTGCATGCTAGGCTAGATGAATCTCACACTAGGATTGTTTCTCTTGAGGCAGCATTGAAAGCTCCTCTTCCTACATCATGTTCAACCTGTGAAATGCATGCTTTGAAAAACATGGAACTTGCACACTATGTTGATCGTCTGCAGGATGAAAATGATGAGCTTAGGAAATTGATGAGTTGGTTGTCTGGGCATGAGCCACAATTGAGTTTGATGTTGGCTCAGTTCAAGAGGTTTGATGGTCTGGCGTTGGGGCTGAGAAGAGTGGTGAGAAGAGTGGTGAGGGAGAAGAGAAAGTTGGAGAGATCCCTACTCAACCACACACCATACCCATGAACAAATATGCACCCAAGCCAAACCACTTGAGAAACAAGCTCGATACAACTCTAGACCCACCAGTGTTCCCCCAGAAAACAGAGAATTACCAGAAACCCATCAAGTTTGTGAGCAACCTGGGTAATGTCTTTGAGGGGAAATCAGGAGAGAAAGGTGTTGAGAAGCCCACAGAGAAGCCACCGCCTAAGCCAGTGCCAATCCGCTTCCATTGTGAGTATTGTGGGAGGGATGGGCATAAGGATGCGTTCTGTTTCCGGAGGAAGAGGGATGAGCGGTTTGCTAGGGAGATGGCAAACAAGGACAAGTACCACCTTGCTCGTGGTGTGCCTGAGCCTCGTAGAGGGCCTCTACCTAGGGGTGAGGTGTATGTGCGTACAGTTCCCACTCGTGGAGGTGGAGGTGGAGGTGTGTTTACTCAGAGAGACAGGCGTGTTGGGTTTGGGCGTGGTGAGTTGGCTCAACGTGCTCCTTCTCGTGACCGTTACGAGTTTGGGAGGCACGATCGGAGCTTTGGGTCTCAGATGGACTACGGGCCACGTTTTCCCTCTCGTGGTGCGTGTACACCTCCAGTGAGACGTGACAGGTCCTTTGGTGGTAGGCGTGAGAGGGCTCCACTTAGAGGTTTTGGGAGGATGGATTTTGCTAACCCTTCTTTTGAGCAAATGGCTCAGCACTAGTTTGACTCTTTTGGTACTAACCCCAGTGTTGAGTCGCTTGCTCATTCTCGTCCTCGTTTTTGATTGCGGGTGGGAGGCTTGGAGAACTTTTGGTTGATCGACTCCGGTTGCTCACGACACATGACCGGAGATCGTGGGTGGTTCTCCAGCCTCACCCCAGTGAGTACGAGGGAGTACATTACTTTCGGGGACAATGGGAGAGGACGAGTGCTTGCTGAAGGTATGGTGAAGGTGAGTAGCAAGGTGACCTTAAGAAGTGTGGCCCTGGTCAAGTCACTTGGTTTTAACCTGTTGTCAGTATCTCAATTACTTGACGAAGGTTTTGAGGTTCGTTTTAAGTCGGGTGCTTCTCGTGTGCTTGATTCTCGAGGCGATCTTGTCTGTACGATCGTCCCCGAGGGTCAAATCTTTCGTGCCGACTTTTCCCAGTCTGTTGGTCCTCCTCGATGCTTTGTTGCTGGCGTTTCGACTGAGCTTTGGAAATGGCATAGGAGGTTGGGACACTTGAGCTTTGAGTTGCTTTCCCGCTTGAGTGGTCTTGACCTTGTCTGAGGATTGCCTAAGTTGAAATTCGAGAAGGATTTGGTTTGTGCTTCTTGTCGGTATGGAAAGATGGTTGCTGCTTCTCACGCCCCTTTGACTTCAGTCATGACCGAGCGACCTTGTGAGCTATTGTACATGGATTTGGTTGGGCCAACTCGTGTTCGCTCTGCTCGTGGGAAGTGGTATGTTCTTGTGGTTGTTGATGACTTTTCGAGGTACTCTTGGGTTTTCTTTCTGGAGGATAAGAGTGAGACATTTGGCTTTGTTCGAGACTTGATCTTGAGGTTGAAGAATGAGAGACATGGTGATGCCATTCGAGCTATACGCACTGACAATGGCACAGAGTTTAAGAACTCTCATTTTGATGCCTTTTGCAGTGATCTTGGTCTTGATCATCAGTACTCTTCTCCATACGTCGCTTGCCAGAATGGCGTAGTGGAGAGGAAGAACCGGACCCTTTGTGAGATGGCCAGGACGATGCTCGATGAGCATAGGACTCCTAGGCGTTTCTGGGCCGAGGTGGTCAATACCGCTTGCTATGTCTCAAATCGCATCTTCCTTCGTGCCTTTAAGAAGAAGACCTCTTATGAGCTGATGCATTGCCGACAACCCAAGGTGAGTCAATTTAGAGCTTTTGGTTGCAAGTGTTTCATTCTGAAGAAGGGCAAGTTGGATAAGTTTGAGTCTAGATGTTCGGATGGGATTTTCCTTGGTTATGTGATTCATTCTAGAGCATATCGTGTGCTCAATCTTGACACTAACCGAATCATGGAGACTTGCGAGGTAACCTTCGACGAGACACAGCCATGTAGCTCTTCTGCTTTTCAGTGTGCAGGTGACGAGGAGATTGGAGCGAGGATCTTTGAGGATGAGAAGGACAGAGATGGAGACGAAGATGATGATGGTGGTGATGCTCCAGCGGCTGATCACGTACATGCTACTTCCACTACTACGACGACGATTGAGGACGGACCATCCCCTACACCCACTACGACTGAGGCTGTTATAGTGGAGGCTGCTGCTGAGGGGAAGATTGTGTCCAGGCGAGAGGCTCCCCGGTGAGTACAAGTGGATCACCCACCGACGACCATCATTGGTGACCTTCATGAATGCACTACACGGTTGAGGTCAAGGAACACGTCCCATTTCGCTCATTCTGCTTTTGTCGCTTCTTTCGAGCCCAAAGATATTCGACACACTTTGTTTGACGAGAATTGGGTGAATTCCATGCATGAGGAGTTGGAAAACTTTGAGAGAAACCAAGTCTGGGTGTTAGTCGATCCACCGTCAAATTGCTGTCCCATAGGTACCAAGTGGGCGTGGAAGAACAAAGAGGGTGAAAATGGGATGGTTGTGAGAAACAAGTCGAGGTTGGTGGCGCAAGGGTTCAACCAGAAGGAGAGGATAGACTATGAGGAGACATTTGCTCCTGTGGCCCGTTTGGAGGCAATTAGGATCCTTCTAGCCTTTGCCGTGGCCAAAGGGTTCAAGTTGCACCAAATGGATGTCAAGAGTGCTTTCCTGAATGGGGTGATAGAGGAAGAAGTGTATGTGAGGCAACCCCCGGGGTTTGAGAGTGAAAAATACCCACACCGTGTATACAAACTCCAGAGAGCGCTCTACGGGTTGAAACATGCACCTAGAGCTTGGTATGGCAGGTTGAGAGGGTTTTTGCTGAGTAAGGGGTTTGTGATGGGCACAGTTGATAAGACCCTATTCCTCCTTAAGCATGGGAATGACCTTTTGATTGTTCAGATATACGTGGATGACATAATCTTTGGTGGCTCTTCTCATGATCTTGTTGCCAGATTTGCAGATGACATGAGCAGGGAATTTGAGATGTCCATGATGGGCGAGCTACAGTTTTCTTGGGTCTCCAGATCAAGCAGTGCAAGGACAGGACCTTTGTACATCAGGCGAAGTACACCAGGGACATGGTGAAGAAGTTTGGCATGAGCGACTCCAAGCCGCTGACTACACCGATGAGTGCAACTACGGCTTTGGACGCGGACGAGGACGGCGAACTCGTGGACCAAAAGGAGTACCAGAGCATGATCGGCTCCCTCCTCTACTTGACGGTGACGAGGCCAGACATACAGTTCAGCGTGTGTCTGTGCGCTCGTTTTCAGGCTTCACCGAGGACTTCACATTGGCAGGCCGTCAAGCGGATCTTCAGGTACTTGAACTACACTTTGGTACTCTGCCTCCTCGACACTCAGACTTCATTGGTTTTCTGATGCTGATTTCGCTGGGTGTCGATTGGACCGCAAGTCTACCTCTGGGTGTTGTCAGTTCCTTGGATCTTCTTTGGTCTCTTGCTCATCTCGCAAGCAATCCAATGTAGCCCAGTCCACCACCGAGGCTGAGTATGTAGCTGCTGCTAGTTGTTGTTCCCAGCTGCTTTGGATGACCTATATCATGAGTGATTTTGGTGAGGAGTGCTCCCAGGTTCCACTTTTCTGTGACAGCACCAGTGCCATAAGTGTAGCCAAAAATCCTGTCCTCCACTCCAAAACGAAACACATAGAACTGAGGTACCACTTCCTGGGAGACAATGTGGAAAAGGGAAACATATCTTTGTCCTATGTTCCTACCCAAGACCAGCTAGCTGACATTTTCACCAAACCGCTTGAACAAGTCACTTTCACTCGCTTGCAGGGTGAGCTTGGGGTGTGCTTTCCTTTCTAGCTGGGTCTTGGAGCTTCTCATGTATATATGTGTCATATGTTCATTTTTTGCATTCCTTTCATGCATTTTAATTTATGTACAAAACCTGGTAGGATAGCCATCTTTGGATCATTTGAGCTAGGATTGAGCTTCTCTTATATACATTGATCACTGATGTGCTATTTGTGAGACTTGTGCATGTTTGGTAATTGGTGGATGTAAATGCTATGCTCTTGATGGTTTTGCTATATATGTATGTGAGATAGCATTTTGGTTGTGAAAATGATAAAATTGCCTCTCTCATGAGTAGATGCTTGTCTTTGCTAAATTTGTGCTCAAATGCTTATATCATGCTCAGTTTGTGCTTGAGGATCATATTCTCTTTGCTTGGGGTCAAAGACCTTTTTGTCATTGTAAATGTTTAGCCCTTTTGCTTGCTTGGGGAGGAGCATAAGCTTCTTTTTGCCGCAAAGGCACTTCATGTACCATGTTTAATCTTGAAAATGAAATTGGTGTGTGAAATGCTTTATGTTTGAGAAATGAGCTCCTAATCATGTTTTTATGCTTTGATATTCATATCTTGGGTGCTAAACCGTAGCATGTTGTCTACCATGAGAAGTCTCATTTTAAGAAGTAGACACATGGCTCGGTGGCTTTAACATGACTTGAGTAGCTTGTGGGCGTTTATAATGATCTTGTAATGAGAATTTGTGATCTTGCATAAACTTTGAGTGATCTAGTACCCTTGTGTTCAAATTGGTATGGATAGGCTCTTGCTCATGAGATGAATGTTTCTTTGAGAAAATTTCTTAAAATTGCTTTTAGCCATGTCACATGCTTATATGTCTCTACCTTCTTGATGGCAATGTGCTAACTACACCATATCTACTCTGCTTGCTCTATGTCTCATGTGTAGCATTTTGTTGTGCTCTTTGTATATTTGAGAAGCTTGGTAGACTGTATATATGCTTTGACCTGCATTTTTCATGAAAACAAGGGGAAGAGTTTCATATACCTTGATTCATGCATTGTCAACAAGGGGGAGAGTTATGTATGATAAGGGGAGAATTTTTCATGTATTGGAAGTTTTTGTGGAAAATTGGTATGCATTTGTGAGATGTTGCATGTGAGGAGAAAAATTGAGAAGAAGAGGTTGCATTTGCTCAGGGGGAGTTTGCATATGTGCAGGGAGAGCTCCTTTGTTTTTCCTGAGTTTTGTGCTTTGTGATGTGCTCCTTGTGAGCTTTGTTTTGTCTCGGTTGTGTCGAGCCGTTGCCCTTGTGTTAGGGGGCCGAGACTTGGATTGGCGAGTGATCTTGTTTTCGCTTGTTCTTTGGCTTTGGATCGCTTGCTTTGGAGGTTAGTGTTCGTGGTTGTTTTCTTTTCTTTTTCTCTATCATGGTTGCTATGGGTGTTGTCAATGCACTCATCAAGGGGGAGATTGAGGACCAGGTGTGTCCGAGGACCAGTGGAGGGTCGCTCCTTAGTGATGAGTGATTGACAACATTGTGTGGACTGATGCTTGGCTAAGTGTGCAGGTACAGGTTGCGGCTTGACTCATGTCGGTGCAGGTGAAGAACAAGCGCGAAAGGCCTGAGCTGTGGTGGCCTCCGGGTGATGGAGAGGCAAGTAGGCTTGGTTCGATGGACCCGGTGGCCGATGGGGTCAAGTGCGAGCAGTGCGGTGCAAGACTGGCGGGCTGAAGTCGTGAACATGGGCCGATGCAAGGTAGTGGTTGGAGCCCGAAGCTTGTACGCGGGGTTTGTTGGTTTGCCCACAAAACCATCAGTGGACGGTTTTTTGGTTTGGGCCTCAAAACCAGGCCCGGAGGCCCGAGGCGACGGAGACGGTGATCCGGGAGCTTCGGGAAGCTTCGAGGCGGGGGGCACGTGGCGTGATCGCGGGGTTTGCGTCGATGCGAAGCGAAGCCGCGGTGGAAGCGTGTCCGTCTGATGAAGACTTGACCAAAATGCCCCTGAGGGGTTGTATCTTCATTTCAAGCAGTAGGGGTAGCGTGGTCATTTACCTCCCTCCGATGGACTTCGTATAAATAGCGGAGAGGTGGATGGCATCTCTCTCTCTTGGACTCTAGGTTTTCCTCCCCCGGTAGATTGCTCTGAACTGCTTCTTTTCCCTCTGTATTCCATAGGCTAGATTCTTGTATAGACTCTGACCTCTGGATGTATGGAAGCATTTGGCGTTGCGGTGATCTCCTAGTCCTCTGTGATTTTCGTGTCATTTTCGGGGCTATTTTTGGGGAGTTTCGTTCTTCGCTCAATTCGGGGATTTGAGGGCATTTTCCTTCGGATTTCTTTGAGGGGATCATGGGTGGATGCCTTGCGCATCTTTGTGTGTGATATTGACCCCTCAAACGTCAGGAAAAGCCTTCGATTCGTGAGTTTTTGGCCGGAGTTCGAGTTCTTGGTGGTAGTTCGTGTGATCCGCGATTCCCGGTGATTTAGTGAGTTAGAGGTCGAGATTTTTGGGGCATAGCTTCATCTAGTGACGCTTCTCATCTCCCCCAAACCTTGTCTCAAGAGCTCAAATGGTTCGGGAGATCCGTGGATCGGAAGTTGAGTTTGAGTTCGACGGTGATTTTCTGGGCTACCCCGGGTGACCCGCCCCCTATGGCCGGGTGACCCTAGGTGGCGTTGACTTTTGAGTTCTTCTTCCGATTTAGGTCTGGAGAGTTTCCTTGATCTTTTTGAGGAGATTTTTTGGGAGAAGCTTTTTAGTGTTCCTGCAAAGCCTTGGTTAAATTTTTGTGATTTTAGGAGGTCATTTGATTGGGTTTCAAATTTTTATTCGATCGTCAGCTTGCTGATTTTCTGGGCGCGCAGGGTGACCCGCCCCCCTATGCTATGGTGACCCGTTTTGCCTCTGTTGGGTGGCGGGTGACCCGCCCCGTGTGTCATGGTGACCGGCCCTGCCACAGTTTGGCTCGGTTTGTTTCCATTGTTTGCTTCTTGCTTCTGCTAAGGGTCTTAAGCCTTTGTAGCTTTGTTTCTAGGGTGTTAAGAGAGATTTGATTGTGCTTCCACTCATTTGTGCGTGACTCTCGGAGTGGCAATCGGGATATAGGCCGAGTTCTTGGAGAAGAATTTTTATCGGCTCCCATTCACTCCCCTCTCTCTGGTCGCCTATTCAATCCTTCATTGGGGTCACCCCTGGATATGTACCTGGTTGGGACCAGGCCACCTACCGCCCGAGTGCGAGTGGCACAGCTTGGGCGGGTGCGAGAAGAGCTCAGTGGGCCACACCCACTAGTTCTAGCTCCGGTGGTGCACCTCCGTCTTCGTCCTTTCGGCGGCACTGCTCAGCCTCTACACGCGATGCTTAGCTCGCGCAGCAGATGGGAGAGCTCACCGTCCAAGTTACGGGATTGGAGGAGACGCTGAACACCCACGTCGAGTCTACCTCAGCATGGCAGCGTCAGGCTGGTGAAAGGATAGCAGCCATGCAACAGGATCAGCAGCGATACATGGAGGCGCAGAGGGCTTACTACGCGAGTCAGGGTTTCTTCTACCCTCCTCCGCAGTGAGCCTGAAGCTAGCTTGGGGGAGGACCCCCATCCTGAGGTAACTTGTATCTTCTTTTGTTTTTAGAATACCTTATAAATGAAAACACAAAAAAAATCTGCAAAAATAAAAAGACCAAAAATATTTATTTGCTTTCACCATCATCGTTTGCTTAGTTTGCTTTGATATGCATAGTAAGAATGCTTTGCCTCTATGGTCGAAATGATGAATAGTTGCTCTGTTTATTCTCCTCGTAAGTCTTGCTTACAACTTTGTATCCTACCTAAGTTTTGAGTTTGTTGGCTTGCATGTTCAACCCTTAACTTGAAAACTGTGGGTAGCAAAAAGCATGATCCTTGCCTAAGTTGTTGTGAGACATGCTGTGGTAGAATAGAGTGCTATGATCTTGTGCTTAGTGGTGCCTGACATCGGGAGTTTTCCTTTTTGAAAAATCAAAACGTGATGAGTTCCTCAATGATGAGAATTCCCATCCAAGGCCATATGTAGATTCTAGTTCTTAGCCTCCACATATGCAGCTTGTTCTCTCATTGAGTTTTGTCAAATTGTTGTGACCCTTGTTAGAACTCATCCTCCCCTGATCAAGATCACGTACACGTTCATGCTAAACTTCTACACTGGAAGTTAGCATTCATCATTTGCACCATTTTGTTTAGGCATTCTTCCATAAATAAAACTCTATGTATCTTCGCATTATTCATCCCTCTCCAAATATCTCCAATAGAGATAAAGGGCTAGCTAAGAAAAAAGAAAAGCATGCTCAAAAGCATGGCAAAAATAAATAAAGAGAGCTAGCCCAAGTCTCGAAAAAATTTCAAAAGGAGAAAAGGGATTGATATGTACAAGAGAAAGAGTTCCACCATATAGATGGTAATAACTAGTACCTACTCCGGGGCTAGTGTCCACCTTACCATCAATCCCTCATTCCCTCTGTCAGGGGGTGAGACCTGGACAGATCCGCTAGGGGGCTACCCTAGTGGTTTGCAGGTTAATGGAGGATTGGGACCTAAGAGCGTAGGTGGTTATGCACGGGATGCACACAGAACTAGGCGAGTATGGCGGCGAGGGACAAGGAGACAAGGGTTTATACTGGTTCGGGCCTCCGGAGAGTAAAACCCTACGTCCAGTTGTGGTGGATTATGCAAGGATAAGGATGAGTTGTCCCTGTGCATGGAGCCCTAGGCCGCCTTATATGGGGAGGACGGGCTAGGGTTTGCATGCAAGGTCGGTTGACTTGTGTCGGGGTCGGTTACAACTGTGGGAGGCTTATCTCCCGGATTACAAGGAGTATCCCGTGATACTCGGAGCTACAGGCGGTGGCGCGCCAGGTCCTAGAGTTCTTGACTTGCACGCCAAGCATCGCGGGTCTTCTGGGGTCTTGATCAGGTCGCCCGCGATCGTCGGAGGTGCAGATATGGTCGCTGGGCCCACTTGGCAGGTCGGCGGGTCTTCTGGAAGGTCGGGTCCACTTGTCAGGGGCCCCTGGGACCCTGGCCGGTGGGAACCCATGGGTACCCATGTCTCTCAAGCCCCCGATCGACGTGTAGGCGTAGTGGCCGAGGCGAGGTTGTGTCGAAAAGTAGCGAAAGCGCGGCACTGTCGAGGTCGTGAAGGGTGCATGGGGATTCAAAAAGAAAAAATCCCTCTGATGCGCGCACGAAGTTGAACGCCGGGCTCCTGTAACGAAGGACCATGAGGTCGAAGTGAAGACGAGGCGTAGACCTTGTAGAACCGCCGACCTGACCTGAGTCAGGTGCATTGTAGTAGCTGCCGCGACCTTCGGAAAGGTCTCCATGCCTACCGAAGGTAGGTCGAGCGGAGAAGTGATGGAAGCAGGCTTCCATTAGGTCGAGGCGACCTGAAGAAAATAGGGCGTCTAAAGACGCACTAGTGTAGTAGTCCCCGAGCAGTAAAGCGACCAGAATGGTCGGTTTGATGCTCCGAAGAAAAAGAAGAAAGAAATAGCCGAACCTACGACCTTCTGTTTAGGAAACATATGCTCTTTGTGATGTCAATTGAAAAGGACAAAAGCTCCAGAATCTTGCAGAGGTCATCAGGCGCCGGGGCGGACACAGCCAGAGTCACAGGTGCACTGTACGGTCACGGGCCGGCCTGCACACGTAGAAGAGGTTGCTGTCGGCCGCTAAAGACAAAAACGCTCTAGGATGTAGTCAGGTAGGGGACAGGCGCGCCGGTGCCTCCCACGGGCGAACAGTGACCCCGTGTTCCACGAGGGTACAATGATCTTGCGGATAAAGACGCCGCGCAAGCTGGCTTGCGGATAACACCCAATGGTAGGTGCTGGGGTATAAATAGGCATCCATACCTCCAAGCGAAGTGTGCAATCTTCAGAGGAAAGCCATGATGATCCGGTGTAGTAATATTGTGACGCCATGGATGTGTGTCCGTCCACCAGAGCATAGGGTTGGTTTAGTGCATGCTTGGAGCTAGAAGAATCCTTGCGAGGCTCGAAGAACTCGGTTGGCCTCTTCTCCCAGTCCCGCCGGGGAACTTAGGAGGAGTATGAAGCAGCAGATGTATCATGGGCCCTGACACTCTCAGGCCGGATGTGATGCTGGTGAATGCTGCGCTCCACCCGGCGAGGTTGGTGTTAAAGCTCGGACCTTCTGCAATCTTGCGGTGAAGCTCAGACTTGACGCTGGGCGCCGCAGGAGACCGGTTGGTGCACGAGTAGAGGTGGCTGTGTGGCAGCTGTCTCCACAGTGGCTGTAGAGGTCGTCGAGTAGGTCCTGAAGCTAGAAGAAAGCTTGCGACAAGCCTTATTAGTGTAGATTGAGTCGTAAGCACTTTGGAAGGTAACTCAGGACCTTTAATATCTTTGTATCTTGTAATTGGCCAAGGGCTAAACTCCTTGTAGCGTATGAAGCTGTAAATATAGTTTTGTATGATGAATATCATGATTTCAGTGGTTGTAAGGGCGCCCGGGCTGCAATGGTATGGGCTACCAAGGTCCCGGCAGGGCTGATATAGCACGCCGACCTTCAGGAGGCCTATCGTAGAGATGAGGGACCCGTGTCGACCTGAATTAACACGGCCATTGTGCAGTGACACAACGTAGGTAGTCAGCCTGTAAGAATCTAGGTCTATACGACCTAGGAGGCAGCGGGGCCTTAGCGACCTCAGGGAGGTGCTACTTGACCAAGAGGTCGCCAACGGGTAGTGGAGCCATTAAGCGCGGGGCCGTCGGTATAAACCAGCCGTAAAGGCTAAAGCAATCCAGTAGGTAGCAGGACCTAGGAGCTGGGGTGTGAACCCGCTATTGAAAGCATTAGGCGACGTACCAAGAGGTAGTACCTATCGACCTTGTGAAGGTGATGTCATGGACCCGGAGGTCGTCAGAGGCAAGTAGACCTCGAAGAAAAAGTTGGGAAGGGGGCTTGAAGTAGGGCATGACGAGTCCATGGACGCCAGGCCGTTGGGCGGAGGGCCAACGGACATGGATTCCCGCACGGCGCGAGCCGTTACTGCCTGTGACCATTAGGCCGAAAGAGTCGTTGGACGATGTAGCCGTTAGGTCACCGGGAATATCGCCGGACCTGAAGAGATGTCTGGGGCACCGCGGCCCACCGCACTGATGCGGCCCAGTTATAAAAGGCCGAGTGAGGGGTGGAGGACCCCACTCACTTTCGTTCCTCCGCATTCGCTAGGGTTTCCGATCTGCCGCCGAGAGCTTTCGTGCGCAGATTCGCCGGCGCCGCCGTGCTTGGATCCGCCGAGCCTAGCATCGCCGTATGCACAAGAAGTCCTTGGTAGTTTTTAGAGCTAGATCCACCGGGTTTGAGGAAGAAGAAATGGCCCCAGAGCAGGCGCCGGCCCCGGAGAGGGTTTGGGCGCACTCGACGGTGACGGAGGCGCAACTCCAAGGTCTGGTGGAGCGCGGGCTGCTGAAGCCCAAGGAGCAGGTGGGCTGGAGGCCAGCCGCCGGCGAAGCCTTCCCCTCCGAGGGGACCGGAGAGACCGTCGCCTTCATCGCGCACGTGGAGCGCGGATTCAGGGTCCCGGCGGGTGATTTCTTCCGCGGGCTGCTTCATTTCTACAGGATCGACCTGGTACATCTCGTCCCTAATGCTGTCACCACTGTTTCCTCGTTCATCCATTTGTGCGAGGCGTACTTGGGGATACCGCCACACTTCGACCTGTGGTGGTATTTCTTCGAGGTGAAGAAGACGGGGAAGAATGGCGTCGTTGGATCCGTCGGCTTCATGCTACGCCATCACATGAAGACGGTGTACATTGACATGGAACTGCCGGACAACACCCAGGGCTGGCGGCGAGGGTGGTTTTACATCGACAACTCGAAGCCAGTGTTGGCGACTAGGTCGGGACTCGCGCCGGTCTCGGTGCCGGAGTGGACCAACCAACTGACGTCGCGGGAGATGGACACCATCAAGCCGCTGCTGGAAGACCTCAAGGCGCGAAAGGAAGAAGGGCTGACGGGTGGCGCAGTGGCCATCAGTTTCAGCCGGAGGCTGCTGCAACCGATCCAAGATCGGATGCACCCGGCCTATGAGTACTGGGGCCAGACTGACCCGACCCGCGTGGCGCAACGCAAGGTCTCCAAGCAGGAGATGGTGGTGCGGGTGAGGGAGCTCTTCAACGGGGTGATCGAGAACCGGACGTGCCCCAAGGCATTTTCCCTCAAGCGGCCCACCGAAGTGGTAAGTCGCCTTATCGACCTTGATTCTTGTTGAGTTGAGTTTGCTCTCCCCTCGATCTAAGACGAAGGTTGCCTGTTGCAGGGTCACGAAGGCTTGTTCTGGAGCCTGGCTCCCCTCGCTGATGAGGGTGAGCACAGCTTCAAGGTCCGCACGGCAGAGGACGTGCAGGCTCTGCCGCCAGAGTTATTTGAGAACTACATCTCTGACTCATCGGTGGGAGGTAGTGATGATGAGGATCCTCCCATGATGAGTTCGGCACCAACGACCCGGCGCACGTGGCAGGTCACTGGCAAGATCCCGGCGCACAAGGGTGTCAAGATCGTCTCCGCCACCATCGAGGCGGAGAAGAAGAAGAGGAAGAGGAGGGATACCACTACGTCGTCGGAGACGGTGACAGCCAGTGCTGAGGTTGTCGTTGATGAGGATGATGACGCAGGGTCGCACGACATCGCCACAGGGTCGGGTGACACGGCGGCCGCAGGAGGACACGGCGTCCCACTCGTGGTTACAAGCGAGCAACAACCGAAGCCGAGCGCGGAGGGCGCGAGCGACCAAGGGTCGCAGAAGAAGCTGAGGCAGGCGCCTCTCAGGCCGGTGTTGCTTCGATTGAAGACTGGTAGCGGGTACGTTAGTAAGCTTGATTCCATGCTTTACTTTGATCTTTGCAGCTTTTTGAGTGTTTCGTGCTGACAAAATTATGCACCTGGGGCAGCGAGACTCCCGCCGCATCGGGTGCCAGCAAGAACGCCTCAGGCCAGGAGGCCTTTGGGCGGAAGCTTGAGAAGTTGCCGGTTGGGCAGTCACCGGCGACCTCAGGTGGGGATGTTACCAGCAAGGTCCCTGAGACTGTGGGGGCAACATCACCGGCGGCGGCCAAGGTCGCTGCTGACAGCGCTCAGCAAGGGGAAGGTCTTCACCAGGGGGACCGACCTGAATCGGGGCTGCCGCAATTGCAAGAGGCAGTGGCAGAAGAGAGGGAGAAGCTTGATGACCTGAACCAGTGCCTCTACGTCGGCACCCCGTGGGAGGATGACATCCTTGCCGACGGCCGGGACCTTGAAGATTTCAAGGCGGCGCAGACGACAATCAAGGCGGCGGCGCAGACGATCGGGAGGACACTCATGGTGAGTCTCGATTCCTTTGGAGATAGGTCTTGAATCTCTCCTGGGTGCCTTGACTTGACAATCTTTTTGCGGTGTATGGTTGCAGTCTCTCACCGAGCGAGTGCAAGGCAGGGCGAACCTGCTGACGGAGGGCGCCAAGCTTCACGCGGAGCTGACCATGGCGCGGGAGGCCGTGCTGTAGGCCAAGATTGAGGCCGTAGGGGAAATAAAGCGCCTCAAGGACAAGGCGGCCTTGAAGGACAAGGCGATGGAGGCCTTGAAGTAGGAGCTTGAATCCACCAGGCTGAAGGCAAAGGAGGTGGAGGACGAGCTGAAGGTTGCCGCTGCGGGTACGTCTGGGGACCCTTATGCTTGATGCTTGAATTTTATGTCGTGATGAACCGATCCTGATCTTGCTGATCGCAGAGGCCAAGAAGAAGGAGACCGCCTTGAGGAAGGACCTCAAGGAGTCGAAGGACCAGGTGAAGGTCCTTAAGGAGAAGAACAAGGAGGTCATCACCAGTGAGTATTACTATACCCGGAAGGCTGTATATGAATTTAGCGTCCGTAGGGATCTGGAGATCGACCTGGGCCAAGCAATGCAAACCCTTATTGATCATCAAGAGATGACTGTAGATCTTTAGAAGAAGCTGGACGACCTCAAGGAGGCCGCGCGAGTACCTAGTGGACGTGTACGTCCCCAAGGTCGAAGGCGGGCCGCAGGAGCTCGTCGCGCGGCTGGAGGAAGCGGAAGGTCGCATGAAGACCCTGCTGATGGATAGCGGCAAGCTCACCGCTGCCGCCGCGCTGGCCACGGTGAGGCACCATGTGCAAACGTTCGACCTTGAGAAGGTCAAGGAAGAGCTCGACCTGGCCCCACTAGTGGGTCTTGAAGATATCCAGGCCACCGCGGGGGAGCTCGTGAAGAAGATAGATCTGTAGAGTGTAACTTAGGACGTAGCAAACTGTTAGTGCCAATCGGGTGATGGACCCTTTTGATGTAACATAAACTTTGCATGAATCAAAAAGGCGTGTTTAATTAAGTTAATGTGTTCCCTTATTTGACTCATATACTCCTTATAAGGATGCAAAAGTAATGGAACTGCAAGAAGCCTTCCCCCCCCCCCGCTGACCCAACTCAGTGGAGGAACGGCTTGCCGGCTACACGGCTCGACGTGGAGGCTTACGTGCAACCGGCGCGTGGAGAGGGGTCCGGGACCCAAGGTCAAGCAGACCCACGGCCTAGGAATACTTATAAGATGTACAAGAAGATGTTATGAGGGAACACTATCGAAAAAAGAAAGGTAGAAACCCCTAGGTCGATCGACCCTTAGGTTGGCAAAACCAAGCCCCCGAGTGTGAAGGGCCGAGCTTAACACCAAGCCCCCGAGCGTGAGGGGTCCAGTTTTAAACCAAGCCCCCGAGCGTATCGAGGGGGAGGGGCAAACAGAAAACAAACAGGTCGAAAGGTAATCGTTATATATATTGAATTCCAAAGAATAGAGTACATAGCTTTTATTGTGATACAAGGCTCCTAAGGATAGAAGCGACATAAGTGCTCGATTTTCTAGGGGTTCGGGACACCCTGGCCATCAGCCCATTGGAGGCGATAGGTCGCCGGTCCAATGACCTCCTTAACTACGAAGGGGTCTTCCCAAGGTGCTGAGAGCTTGTGCATGTCCATGGTGTTCTGGATCCACCGCAGGACGAGGTCGCCAACGTTAAAGGAACATTCCCACACATTGTGGTCATGGTAGCGATGTAGCTGCTGTTGGTGGCGAGTGTGGTGCATGAGCGCGGCCACACGGTGTTCTTCGACACTGTCGAGGTCGAGCCTGCGCATTTGCTCCACTTCTCCTTTATCGAAGTTCTGGATACGAGGAGCCCCGAAGGCAACATCGGTGGGGAGGATGGCCTCTCACCCGTAGACCAGGAAGAAGGGTGAGTACCCTGTAGCTAAGCTGACCTGGGTCCTGAGACCCCAGAGGACATGGGGTAGCTCTGAGAGCCACCTGGTTGCATAAGGCGCTGAGCCGTCGAAGATACGGTCTTTGATGGCCTGTAGGACCATGCCATTGGCCCGCTCGACCTGGCCGTTGCACCGCGGGTGCACCACCGAGGAGTAGTATACATCGATCAGGTTGTCTTGACAGAAGTCCCAGAAATCAGCTCTTGTGAAGGTCGTGCCAAGGTCGGTGACGATCCTGTTAGGTACCCCAAAGCAGTGGGTAATCTCCTCGATGAACTTGGTCGCCTCTTTAGACGTGACGCTGGATACGGGACGGACCTCAATCCACTTGGTGAACTTATCCACCACCACGATGATGTGCTTGTAGCCGCTAGGGGCGGTCTTGAAAGGTCCCACAGAGTCAAGACCCCATACTGCGAAGGGCCAGGACGGAGGGATTGTCCTCAGGGCCTGGGCCGGGACGTGCTACTGTTTAGTGAAGAATTGGCACCCCTTGCATCGGCGTACAAGTTCCTATGCATCAGCCATGGCTGTTGGCCAGTACAAGCCAGAGTTGAAGACTTTGCCCACCAGGTTGGAAGATACGGTGTGATTGCCGCACTCGCCACCGTGGATCTCGTCCAAGAGCCTGAGGCCCTCAGATCGTAGGATGCACTTCATCAGGACCCCTGTGGAGGCGGACCTCCGGTAGAGTTCGTTGCCGACGACGACATAGTTGGCACTACGCCTCGTGATCTTTTCGCGCTCCGCCTTGTCCTCGGGTACTCGATGCTCGAGGAGGAAGGCGATGAAGTCGAGGCGCCAGTCGTCTTCTGCATCGATCATGAGGACTTCACGACCTGCTGGCGAGGTTAACTCATCATCAGGCGACTCTGGGTCGGGGATGAGCTTGATGGACGGCTTGCGTAGGTCCTGGACGAACACACCGGCCGGAACCAGCGCGCGCTTGGAGCCGAGCTTGGATAGGACGTCAGCTGCGACGTTGTTGTTACGGCAGACGTGATGGAACTCGAGCCCTTCGAAGTGACGCTCGAGCTTGTGCACCTTAGTGCAGTAAGCATCCATCGTGTCCTTCCTGGCTTCGAAGTCTTTGCTGACTTGGTCCATGATGACCTTGGAATCGCCGTAGGCCATGAGGCGCTTGATCCCGAGGGAGACGATGATGCGCAGTCCATGGATGAGGGCCTCGTACTCGGCGCCGTTGTTGGACGCCTTATAGTGGATCTGCAGCATGTACTTGAGGTAATCACCCTAGGGGGAGATGAACAGGACACCCACGCTGGCTCGTTCGAGGTTTAGGGAACCATCAAAGTACATTTTCCAGTGCTCAGGTCGCTCCGGAGGCGGAGGCTGCTGAATCTCTGTCCACTCCGAGACGAAGTCTGCAATGACTTGGGACTTGATGGCCTGCCTGGGGTAGAACTCTAGGTTGAACTCGCCTAGCTCGATGGACCACTTGACGATGCGCCTAGTGGTGTCGCAGCTCCGCAGGATCTCACCGAGGGGGAAGGCCAAAACGACCGTGATCTTGTGCGACTGGAAGTAATGTTGAAGCTTGCGGGATGTGATGAGTAGCGCTTAAAGCATCTTCTGGGGCTGGCTGTACCTGGTCTTGCTATCAGACAGGACCTCGCTGACGTAGTAGATAGGTCGCTAGACAGGGTAAGGTCGGCCCTCTTCAGGTCGCTCAGCCACAGAACCAAACTGACCACCAGGGTGGTCGCCGAAATGTAGAGCAGTAATGGCTCCTGAGCCGCCGGGGGCACCATCACCGGGGGTGACGTGAGGAAGGCCTTGAGTTACCCTAGGGCTTGGTCCGCTTCTTCGGTCCAGACGAACTTGTCCGCCTTTTTTAGCAGCTTGAAGAAGGGCAGGCCTCTCTCCAAGTTTGCTAATGAAGCGGCCTAGGGCCGCCATCATACCGGTAAGCTTCATGACGTCCTTCTTTCCTGTAGGTCGCTTCATCCTGAGGATGGCATCCACCTTGGTGGGATTGGCCTCGATGCCCCGGTTGCTGACCATGAAGCCCAGGAGCTTGCCGGACGGGACACCGAAGACGCACTTCTCTGGATTAAGTTTCCAGCGGTAGACGCGAAGGTTGGCGAAGGTCTCTGCGAGGTCAGCTATGAGCTTGTCCTCGTGAGTGGTCTTGACGACCACGTTGTCGACGTAGGCTTCCACATTCGTGCCGAGCTGGCTAGCATGGCACTTCTGGATGGCCTTTTGATAGGTCGCTCTAGCATTTTTGAGGTCAAAGGTCATGGCCGTATAGCAGTAGATGCCATGGGGCGTTATGAATGCCGTCTTGTCTTGGTCAGAGACCTTCAGGGCTATCTGGTGATACCCTGAGTAGCAGTCGAGAAAGCAAAGGAGGACGCTTCCGACCGTGGAGTCCATGACCTGGTCGATGCGCGGAAGAGGGAAGGGGTCTTTAGGGTAGTGCCTGTTGAGGTCGGTGTAGTCGATACACATTCTTCATTGACCAGTTTTCTTGGGTACAAGGACCGGGTTGGCGAGCCAAACCGGGTTTTTACACTCGCGGATAAATCCGGCAGCTAGGAGCTTTATTAATTCTACCCTAATGACGTCCTTGCGATCTTTCGCAAAGCGGCAAAGCTTCTGCTTGACAGGCTTGGCCGTCTTGCTTACATCCAAGGAGTGCTCAGCCAGCTCCCTGGGGACACCCGGCATATCCGATGGACTCCATGCGAATATGTCAGTGTTATCCCGGAGGAAACTGGTGAGCGCGAGTTCCTATTTGGGGTCGAGCCCATCGCCGATCACCACCGTCTTCTCTACGTCGGCAAGGCCGAGGCAGACCTTCTTTGTGGAGGGGACCGCATCCAGGGTGGTGTCGGTGGGCTTCTGCTCTAGGACAGACTGGTCGACAGGGTCGACTTGGTTGGCCTCTGTTGACGGCTGTTAAGTGCTACTTTTACACCGTCAATACCTGCATAATATAATGGTAAAAGGATCATCAACACAAGAATAGGGCTTGATACTGATGATTTCCACAAGTGTTGGTGCTTCTAGCTTTTGTTGCAGGATGCACCGAAATACGTGCTAAACAGTACAATTGAGAGCAAGTGGTCCAATAGCCTATAAAGAACGTCATCATAAACATCCTCAAATGCCAATTTGGACTGCACCATTGCGACGGGCTCGTCGAGACGATCGGAATAGACATATTATATGCCTACATCGGAGTTCGTATGCACAAGTAATAAAAAGGACAAAATAGCTGACGTCACCATGCTACAGTACCATGCAAAACAGCCGAAGATCGAATCAGGAGCAGCCACGTGGCGACACGGCATTGGACAGCTGCCGGCGCTGCGTGCAGGTTAGCACGGGCCGCGGTGCGCACGCCGCGCCGCCTGCCACGTGGCGGCCTCCTACTGGCAGCTGAGCCGCGCCGGGGATCGATGACGTGGCCAGCGCGGGGCCGCGGGATCCACACGGCCGACACATGGCGCAACCCGACTGGTCGGCCGTCGCTGCCCCGGATCCCGCAGCGTGTGCGCGTGCGGTTCCGTGCGCGGGACGCTACCGGCACGCCACGCGTCGCGCACGGAGGGAGGCGCGGGAGGCGGTGCTACGGACCGTGGCCGGTTCGCCCCGGTTCACCGGCCCAGCTGCCTGGTTTTCCCTTTTTAGCTCCGATTCAACACCTAAAACACCTAGGATTCTCCGGTTCTCTTCGGTTCTGGCTTGGTTATGCCCAGTTCTTCAGTGCCACGTGTCCGCACGCGATTGGAGGCACCCCAAGCTGCTGCACAAGCCTCCTACTCTCCCTAGCCTATAAATATGAGGAGAGGGGGCTATAATAGAGACATCCCATTCTCCTCCTCCTCTTTAGAAACACTTGTTTCCTCTCTCATGTGATCTCTCATGGATCAAATGAGTTGATCCATGTGGGTGAGAGTAGGTGCTAGGTAGAGTGTGGTGTTGGTGAGGGTGTCATGTTCTTCAATTAGAGCAAAGTAAGTATTCTTGTATTTTCCAATTAGACTAAAGTGTTATTCATGCATGAGCGATATGTTCTTGAGTTCTTCGTTCATTCATCATTTAGAGGCCCGTGTTCTTCATGAACACACTTCCTCGATCTAGTTGACGAACATGTTACTCACGCTTTTGTGTTTGTTCATAAGTTAGAGGCTCGTGTTCTTCACGAACACGACCCTTTGATCTTTTGTTACAAGTGCATAAGTTTGCATTCCGTTCGTGTAAATTATCTCGTTAGATCTTGTTGGAGTACATTAATATGCTAGCATTCGTTCTTCCTATCATCTGTGTGATCCTGTGGTAAGTGAGATTAGCTCGACGCTCGCGGGTTCGTCACTCCGTATTTATACGGAGTGCTATAGTGTTTCTACGGGAGCTCAGACGTAGCCGTGCTATAGTAGTAATCGGTGGTGTGGACATGGTGTCTAGACTACGGGTTATCCTTCGAATGCCCTGTATCCCACGGTTTGTCTTGGGGTAGGCCGCGGTAGTGACAGCCGTTGGACCCTCTAAAATCCCCCACGTTCAGATACAGCATGTAGGCAACCATTTGCCGTGAACCAACTGTTATAGCCAAGAGGGGCCGGTGTCCGAAGCGAGCATAATTGCCTACTCTTCTCCTCTAGGATCAGTATTCATAGGAAGCGCCTCATCATCTCTCAACCTTAGCTAGGTGCTTGGTGTCCTTGGACCGTTTGTCTAGGATAGAAGGTAGTGCACACCGTTCCTTCGATTCGATACCCTTTGGAATACTCCTTTGGAGAAGTGCTACAGTGGTATTTCCGTGCACTTGCGGTATACCCGGTTGCTGTTACACATTCCCTTAGGTGCACACTAGTGGTGACGTTAAGAAACGTCAACAAGCATTTCTGGCGCCGTTGCGGGGGAACGGTTGCTGTATCTATCTTCGAACCTAGTGGTCCTTGTATCTTTTGTTTTTCCTTTTTGTTCTACCTTTACCCCCGTTACCCATCGAGATATCCTTTTTGTTTCTTTTCTTCTACCTTTACCCCCGTTACCCATCGAGAAGCTTTCCTGCAATAGCATCTCTACCCCTAGGGGCGAGTTCGTCTTAGAGAAACCATCAACTTCTTCATCTAGCTGCGAGCTTCCTCCCGACTTTATAGCCATGGTTCGGAATCGACCTTTCTCTGGTGCCATCAGTGATGATCCCCATGATCATTTAAAGGAGTTCGAAGAACTGTGTTCGTGCTTGGTAATCCCAGGTATGACACAGGAAACTTTGAGGTGGAAGTTGTTCCCTTTTTCTCTTGAAGACAGAGCGGAACAATGGTGCACCCGCACGATAGAGAGTGTAGACAATTGGGAAGAACTACGAGATGACTTTTGTCACTCGTTCTCCCCTTTTGAACACTTAGATTCACTACCGTGTGAATTCCGTGAATTTGACCAACTAGAGTGCGAGTCTATAGGTGCAGCTTGGGCTAGGTTCTCACACTTGTTGGAACTTAACTCAGACTTGTCTATACCCGATAACGTATCCTTGAACATCTTTCACGGGCTGATAGACATGGAATCTGCATTTGAGCTCGACCTTGTAGCTGGAGGTTCATTCAGAACCCAAACTCCAACGGAAAGAAGAGAGATCCTAGAATACTTCTTAGAAACCTCTTCTTCCCATCCCAGATACAATGACCTCCACCAAGAATCAGAGTCGATCCAAGAGAGTCTCTTAATAGACGAATTTGAGCTTTCACCTTGCACATCCAATGATTCGTCTAGAGAGCCTTCTCCTGAACCACGAACACCAAAGGGAGAAGAAATTCAACCTTCGGAGTTCTCTTCTCGATTTGAGGGTGAGCCTTCTCGGGACATCATAAATACCTCAGATCGTTCTTGGCACGAGAAGCCTACGGCATCGTTGGACTTTGATGAGGTTCTCGATGAAGTTTGGAATCATGGTGCAATAGTGGAATGGTCGCCTTGGAAATCAGAGCCTGTTGCTGAAGTAATTCGGGTCAGCTCGACTTCCACGACCATCCCTTGCTCCATGAGGGGAAACACCGTAGATGCTGTTCATGACCCTGCTGCTAGAGTTTGCATCATATCGGAGTACCTTTTGGACACTCTGGTGGGTGACATGCCCCTCACCCCGACTGATAGATATTTTCGAAGTCCTAGGTATAAAGAATACATTTTCCCATGTCGAGGGATTGCGAGGGATGTGCCAATCATCATAGACAAGATCGAGGTGCACTTAGATTTTCACATCTATGACATCACAGATTTCGATCTTCTCCTGGGTTTCCCATTGGATGAACTTCTTGCTAAATCTCAAGGAAGCCTAGATGTAAAGCTTAGGGAAGCCACTTCTACCACATCCATCTCTTGTCATGAACATTCCATGGTAGAGCCTCTTCCCGAGCAAAACCCACTCGAGACGATGATGCATGTATCCCCGTCCGCATCATCCGAGCATGTTCCGATTGAGGTTGTAGACTTCTCTACTCCTCAAGGGGATGACTCAGGAGATCCTCTTCATCTCTGTGGAGGCGAACGATCGTCATCTATCTCGACCGAGTTTCAGCCTCTTCCCGCTAGCCCGTATTATGTTGCTTTCGATTATGATCGAGAGTCAACATCGAGCTCCCACGATGACTCTCTTGAGATGGAGAATTCATGGGCCATGGAACCTTTCGAGGCACTGACTCCGAAGTCCGGAGGAAAGAATTCCACACACGAGCATGGTAGCTTCATTCTTGATCTACCATACAGACCATGCTCGCATCATGTCCCTCCAGTGTCAGACTTGCTTAGTGCACTGAGCACACGTGAGGGCTGCAATCACCTTATGGTCCTCTTTTGCAGAATGTTTAGGAGGTTGATTGTGGATGTATATGTCTATCATAAGCATATCAGATTTCGTGTGTGCACTATGGCACTGACCTTGCAGCTAAATCTTCACTGATACATCAAGATTGGTGGTGAGACGGGAATGACACCACCAACGATAGCTGCAAGATGAAGTTCCCATGGTCGAGCTTATGACCAATAAATAAACAAAGCACTACCAGGAGATAGCCTGGATTAGCTTAGGTTTCATTTCCCTTTTGAATAAAAGCAAGAGCATGTTTTTAGGATAAGTTGTCCTTCGGGTATTTTTGGTCACTAACCTTCCAGGTGGAGATTGAAAAGAAAGATGAACAGTGATGCCTACGAACATATGAGCCACATCACTTGCAACACCTAGATAAGCTTGGGTGAGGGAACATTTACAAAAGGAAGCTTGATCACCACACATTTGAGTTTTGTTGCCTAGCAATGCAAACTTCAAGTGTGGGGGAGGTATGTAAGCATCCTGAGTAAAGTTCCGCCTCTACCAAATCTTATCCTGGTGTGGTGATGATGTCAGCTCTTTCATCTTGCCCACTAGCTAGGTAAGTCCTGCTTTTGACATTAAACAAAGCCCTTCCGGGAGGTTCCTGAGGTTCACTGTCTTACGCTCATGCTTATGTCCCTTGTTGATGATAGCTTGATCATGCTTTCATGCTTCCTTTATCTTTTGTTCGTATACTCTGGTTTGAATGTACGCATATATCGTACATTCATAGACTGTTTTAGATTAAGCATGGTGCTTAGGTTAAAACTGTTTTCTTCAGTCAAAGCAAGACATGGTGTCGAGTTTTGATTGATGAAACTTAGAGTTATATTTTCATAGGTCTTGGTTGCATATATGCCGACTAACCCCTGCAGTAGATTATCAAATTTGAATGGGTAAGTCATTGAGCTAAATTCAAATGGGAAGGTAAGTTGAGGTGTCAGATTCATGTTGCACAACATGCAAAGGTGGTACATATGACCTCTCAAAGGTCCAAGGGTAAGTATATTCCCCTTTGTGTATGAAATGTAATATTGGTCTAATCCTTTCGAGTAAATGACATGGTGACAATAAAATAAAATAAAAAACCAAAAATATTTGCTTTTGAATAAAGGCTCTATGGTTCTCGAACCAGTAGAGTCCATCTTTTGTTTCCACTTTTGCTTGAAGAACAGCACCAGTACAAGCACCAGTGTGGGGGAGCTCTCTCAAGCTCATCATCAACATATCCACTTGAGAACTCCCACACAAAGGGGCTGCACGACATCGACTATGTCTTCATGACAAGAGCAAGGTAAACCGGAGTGAGCCGGCTGCCTTTTGGCCAGCCGAATCACCACTGGTCTCCCTTGTTCCTCATATCCTTCAGGAGCGATGGTACGTGCACCCTTCATCTCACTCTCTACCTATGAGTTTGAATGATCCTCAACTCTTATCCAATAAATCAAACTCAAATATCGGTGTTTTGTTTGCTCTCCATGATTCCTGTGATTGGCTTGCATATGTTTTATTCCTTACTCATCATCTTATGCTTGTGAACTAATATCATTAGGGAACTCATGCTTATCTAAGTAGTTGATGTTTGTGATATGGTTTGATCATATGATCTTCGCTCTAAATGTCTGAGTGCTTGGGAATTTTATTTAAAAAAATCATAAAACCCTTTGCAAAGCTCCTCTTTGATGTGCCACGGTCCTACCAAAGCCATATGATGCTACTAGTTGAAAACCTTATACTCATATGCTGCTTGTTATTGCATTGAGCTTTGTCAAATCCTGTGACCCTTGTGAGAATTCTCTTCATTACCTTCATGATCAAGATTCATGCGCACACCACTATTTCCCCTTGCTATGCTTCTACAATGGAAGTTAGAATTGTATCATTCATCCATTCCGTGAAAATAAGGCTCCATATGTGTTGATCTCTCCCTCCTAGTTTTTGTTACACAAGAGGCATGGCTATCGGAAAAAAATGGACACATGAAGGTCCAGGTATTGAAAAAAAAGAGTTGGACACATGAAGGTCCACAAGAAAAAAAAATTATAAAGATAGACATGTTCTCAAAAGATTTTTATACAAGAGGGAGAATCATGCAAAAAGGAGTTTCATAATTTAGATGGTAATAACTAGTGTCCATTCCAGGGCTAGTATCCACCTTACCATCTACCGACTCTCATCATACATGTATGGTAGTATCTAGCACCCATTCCGGGCCTAGTATCCACCTTACCATACTCGTCATGCCCATACACATGCACATCTTGATCTGATTGTGTGATTTGATTTTCTCTGTGGATCTAGTCTTTGACTTTGCAATACATGTGATACAAGTATGCCTTATCCTTCATACCTACCCTGAGCTCCACATAAGCTATCATTAGAAGTAGGATGAATAAAGGCAATATACTGCCTTGGTGAGAACATATACACATTGAGCGATCTGAGAGAATCAAATGAGGAGCAAAGCAAAGGTTGTTTTGAAAACTTATTACAAAACCCCAAGTTGCTTGACATGATGAGCAGGAGTGACTTGATTCATGACCATTCCATTCTTCAACTACCCAAGATAGCATGATAGACACTTCATAAGTTCATGGGTACAAGGTATGGTTTGGAATATCTCTTATGCTTGCTTCATACTTTTGGATATCATGTCTCACCTTGATCTGACTCCCTTTACTTGGGACGAGCAAAGGTCAAGTGTGGGGGAGTTGTTGAAAGCTGTTAAGTGCTACTTTTACACCGTCAATACCTGCATAATATAATGGTAAAAGGATCATCAACACTAGAATAGGGCTTAATACTAATGATTTCCACAAGTGTTGGTGTTTCTAGCTTTTGTTGCAGGATGCACCGAAATACGTGCTAAACAGTACAATTGAGAGCAAGTGGTCCAACAGCCTATAAAGGATGTCATCATAAACATCCTCAAATGCCAATTTGGACTGCACCATTGCGACGGGCTCATCAAGACGGTCGAAATATACATATTATATGCCTACATCGGAGTTCGTATGCACAAGTTATAAAATGAACAAAATAGCTGACGTCATCCTAGTACAGTACCATGCAAAACAGCCGAAGATCGAATCAGGAGCAGCCACATGGCGACACGGCATTGGCCAGCCGCCGGCGCTGCGTGCGGGTTAGCACGGGCCGTGGTGCGCACGCCGCGCCGCCTGCCACGTGGCGGCTGAGCCGCGCCGGGATCGATGACGCGACCAACGCGGGACCGCGGGATCCACCCGGCCGACACGTGGCGCAACCCGGCTGGCCGACCGTCGCTGCCCCGGATCCCGCAGCGTGTGCGCGTGCGGTTCCGTGCGCGGGACACCGCCGGCACGCCACGCGTCGTGCGCGGAGGGAGGCGCGGGAGGTGGTGCTGCGGACCGTGGCCGGTTCGCCCCGGTTCACCGGACCAGCTGCCTGATTTTCCCTTTTTAGCTCCGGTTCAGCGCCTAAAACATCTAGGATTCTCCGGTTCTCTTCGGTTCTGGCTTGGTTTCGCTCGGTTCTTCAGTGCCATGTGTCCGCACGCAATTGGAAGCGTCTTAAGCTGCTGCACAAGCCTCCTACTCTCCCTAGCCTATAAATATGAGGAGAGGGGGCTAGAATAGAGACATCCCATTCTCCTCCTCCTCTTTAGAAACACTTGTTTCCTCTCTCATGTGATCTCTCATGGATCAAATGAGTTGATCCATGTGGGTGAGAGTAGGTGCTAGGTAGAGTGTGGTGTTGGTGAGGGTGTCATGTTCTTCAATTAGAGCAAAGTAAGTATTCTTGTATTTTCCAATTAGACTCAAGTGTTGTTCATGCATGAGCGATATGTTCTTGAGTTCTTCCTTCGTTCATCATTTAGAGGCCCGTGTTCTTCATGAACACGCTTCCTCGATCTAGTTGACGAACAAGTTACTCACGCTTTTGTGTTTGTTCATAAGTTAGAGGCTCGTGTTCTTCACGAACACAACCCTTTGATCTTTTGTTACAAGTGCATAAGTTTGCATTCCGTTTGTGTGAATTATCTCGTTAGATCTTGTTGGAGTACATTAATACGCTGGCATTCGTTCTTCCTATCATCTGTGTGATCCTATGGTAAGTGAGATTAGCTCGACACTCACGGGTTCGTCGCTCCGTATTTATACGGAGTGCTATAGTGTTTCTACAGGAGCTCAGACGTAGCCGTGCTATAGTAGTAATCGGTGGTGTAGACGTGGTGTCTAGACTACGGGTTATCCTTCGAATGCCCTGTATCCCACGATTTGTCTTGGGGTAGGCCGCGGTAGTGACAGCCGTTGAACCCTCTGAAATCCCCCACGTTCGGATATAGCGTGCAGGCAACCATTTGCTGTGAGCCAACTGTTATAGCCAGGAGGGGCCGGTGTCCGAAGCGAGCATAATTGCCTGCTGTTCTCCTCTGGGATCAGTATTCATAGGAAGCGCCTCATCATCTCTCAACCTTAGCTAGGGGCTTGGTGTCCTTGGATCGTTCATCTAGGATAGAAGGTAGTGCACACCGTTTCTTGGATTTGATACCCTTTGGTATACTCCTTTGGGGAAGTGCTACAGCGGTATTTCCGTGTGCTTGCGGTATACCCGGTTGCTCTTACACGTTCCCTCTAGGTGCACACTAGTGGTGACGTTAAGAAATGCCAACAGCCTCAGCGACCAAGACCGCGGAGGCGTCGGCAACGGCGGAGGTCGCAGCGAGGTCGAGGGCCTCCGTGTTGCACCTGAAGGAGATGATGAGGTCCCCCTTAACGGAGAGAGGACCCCATGTGGAGCCGGCATCTTCAACACCAAGTAGGTGTAGTGTGGGATAGCCATGAATCTGGCCAGCATCAGGCGACCTAGGATCGCATGGTAGGAGGACTTAAAGTTGGCGACCTCAAAGCTGAGGTATTCCGTGCGGAAGTTTGCCTCCGTACCAAAGGTGACGAGGAGGGAGACCCGACCCAGGGGGTAGGCTGCCTTCCTGGGGACGATGCCGTAGAAGGGCTCGTCGCACTCCGTGTGCTTGTCGAAGTCGAAGCCCATCTTCTTGAGGGTCTCAACAAAGATGATGTTGAGCCTGCTGCCCCCGTCGATCAGGGTCTGGGAGAGCAAGGCCCCGTCCACCGTGGGCTCGACGACGAGCGGGTAGGACCCGGGATCTAGGATGTGCACCTAGTGATCAGCCGTGGAGAACGTAATCGCCTGCTCAGACCAACGCAGAGGCACAATTGGCTGAGTGTGGACGAGGTGGACATCACGCTTGTCCTTCCTGTAGCGCCTCCTACTGGCACTGGACTTGATGCCACCAACGATCATATTGATCACGCAGGTTGTGGCCTGGAAAGGCCCATTGGGGTTGCCTGATGCTGGTGGGGGGGCAGGTTCGTCTCGTCGCGAGGAGCGGCTGGGGGTGGGTCGCTGCATGGAGGGTCGCTGCGAGGAGGCTCACGGCAATCGTCGTATCGCTCCTCGTGACGGTCGTCGTGTCGATCTCGCCGGTCGTCGCGGTGGTAGTTGTTGCTGTAGGGGCGGTTGTCGCAGTGCCCGCCATCGTTCCTGGGTCGCTTGGGGTCCGCAGGGGCGTTGAAGGCCCTCTTGAACTGAGAACACTCGCAGAGAGTGTGGGTAGCTCCTTCGTGGAACCCGCAGATGCTGTCGAGCGCCAGGTCGAAATCCTCTTGGTTGAAGGTCGAGCCTCGACGCCCCTCGACCGCTAGGACCTTGAAAGGTCACTTGCGGAGCTTGTCTGCTGTAGTGCTAGATGTACCAGCGGCATCAGCGTCGAACTGGTTCTGGAGCGCATCCTCTGTGTCCATCAGCTTGTTGACGACGTGCATGAGCTCCTTGACGTTGGTCGTGCCAGACTCATGGATCTTCTCAAAGATCTTGCGGTCTTTGATGCCCTTCTTGTAGCTGTCGACGATCTGATCGTCCCTGACGCCAATGCATTCGTTCCGGTTCTCGAAGAACCGGTGGTTGTAGTAGCGGAGCCGCTCCTTAGGCTTCTACACGACGCTCCCTAGGCTGAAGGCGTTTCCAGGCCGATCGTAGGTCGCCTGGAAGTAGGACATGAAGGCCTGGGACAGATCGACCCAGGTCTTAATGCTGCCGGGCTCGAGATTGTTGAGCCACAGCGATGGAGCCTTACCCATGACCAGCGAGAAGTAGGCCGCCATATGGTTGAAGCTACCACCAGCCACCTTGACAGTGACGTAGTAGGTCGACAGCCAGATGTTAGGGTCAGAACGCCCATCGTATGGCTTGACGTTGGGCTTGAAGTTGTCGGGGTACTCCACCCTCTTGAAGCGGGAGTCCAGCTCTGGGAAGGCATTGAGGGCAAGGTCGTCGCCGGAGCCTTTGGCCAGAGCGGCCTCTCTAGGCGCAGAGTGGACGCTGCGTTCCGGGACGGCAACCTGGGAACGTGGCTGTCGGTCCCGGTTGGCCTGGAGGATGGCTGGGTCACCATGCTCGGTGTCGTAGAGGGCACGCCGCTTGTTTTCGATGTCATGGCGGTCACGGAGCTCGCGCTCCATGATACGATGGACGGCACCAGGTGCGCCGTACTCGCGATCATACTCCAGGAGGTGACGAAGCTCGCGCTCCTCGCTCTCCCGATGGCGCTGGTCGACGTAGCCGCGCACGTCGCGGGTGCGCCTATTGGCGTCAAGGTTGACGCGAAGGTCGCCGGCGGCAGGCTGCCGGACGGGTTGCTCAGGGTTGTGCTGAGCGACCTCATCCCGGATGGGGGAGAGATGGCTGCGCGAAGGTCGATGAGATCGACTGCGTGAGTGACGGGTCAATGACGATGTAGCGGACTTGGAGGCCGCGCTCTTCTCTTCCACCAGGGCGTTGATGACCCGGAGGTACGCGAGGGCCTGCTCAGCTTCAGGCGTCATCGGAGCTTGCTGGAGCCGGGTAATGGCCGCACCCAGGTTGGCCTAGGGGCTGTTGAACGTTGGGATCCCAGCATCCTCGAACTCCAGGCGCAGGTCCCAAGCGCAAGGCAGGACCGCGCGCTGCTGCTCCTCCGCACGTCGCTGGGCGCGGCGGGCGTTGGCTTGGATGCGAGCCGCCTCCTCGGAGTTGGTCGCGCTCGCGCGAGGTGGCTCGTTCTCGAAGATCACGAGCACTTGGCGAAAGACAATGTCCGAATCGTTGGGGGAGATTCGAACACGGACCTTCTGGAACTCCCCGTAGTCTAGGGACTGGGTAGGTCGTTTAGCTCGGCGAGGGAGTTCGTGGTCGATATTCTTCCGCAGGTGGCACCCGCGTAGGGTGTGCTTCGCACCCTTGTGATAGGTGCAGGGCACGTCGAGAGGGTCGCGCCGGGTGCGAGGTGCTGACCGTAGATCGCCAGAAGGTCGCCGCCCAGATCGGATCTGGGGGGCATGGAGAGCTGACTGAGGCGAAGGCCGGGCGCGGACGTCAAGCCGAAGGGGAACGTGTCGTGGCGCAGCGCTGTCTGCGTCGAGCGCTGAGCTCGTTCGCAGATCTCCAGGGTTTCCCGCATCGAGCCGATGACGCTTTCCATCCCCTGGACAAGGTCACAGGGTCTGGGTGAGTGGGTCTCTGATACTAGATCGGGAACGGGGGCGACGGGCGCCATGATGGTCTGCTCGGAGGTCGCCAGAGAGGTCGAGACTACCAGAGCAGGAGAGGTCGACGTGAAAGATCCAAAGCAGATCTCCACGGGGTTGGCGAGGAAGTCCGCCATGCTCGCCGGGAAGACGACGCTAGATTGGGCCACCATGCTGCACAGCGAGTTCCCGATCGCCCCTACCTGGCGCGCCAACTGTCAGGGGGTGAGACCTGGACAGATCCGCTAGGGGGCTGCCCTAGTGGTTTGCAGGTCAATGGAGGATCGGGACCTAAGAGCGTAGGTGGTTATGCACGGGATGCACACGGAACTAGGCGAGTATGGCGGCGAGGGACAAGGAGACAAGGGTTTATACTAGTTCGGGCCTCCGGAGAGTAAAACCCTACGTCCAGTTGTGGTGGATTATGCGAGGATGAGGATGAGTTGTCCCTGTGCATGGAGCCCTAGGCCGCCTTATATGGGGAGGACGGGCTAGGGTTTGCATGCAAGGTCGGTTGACTCGTGTCGAGGTCGGTTACAACTGTGGGAGGCTTATCTCCCGGATTACAAGGAGTATCCCGTGATACTCGGAGCTACAGGCGGCGACGTGCCAGGTCCTAGAGTTCTTGACTTGCACGCCAAGCATCGCGGGTCTTCTAGGGTCTTGATCAGGTCGCCCGCGATCGTCAGAGGTGCGGATAAGGTAGTTGGGCCCACTTGGCAGGTCGGCGAGTCTTTTGGAAGGTCGGGTCCACTTGTCCGGGGCCCCTGGGACCCTGGCCGGTGGGGACCCATGGGTACCCATGTCTCTCACCCTCATATAAAGCATGGCAATATCTAGCACCCATTTCCGGGCCTAGTATCCACCTTGCCATACTCATATCCATCACATACATATGCACATCTAACACATATGCTCATCTTGATCAGGATGTATGTTTGTTTCTTCCAAGGATCCGGTCTTTGACTTAGCGAAACATGAGAGACAAGTATGCCACATCCTCCCTACCTACAGCCCCACATAAAGCCTATTAGGAGTTGGATGTGAAGAAAGGCAACATTGATGCCTTGGTGAGGAACCAAACACTTTTGAGCGATCCGAGAGTATCATTTGAGGAACTGTGATTTTCTTTTGAAAAATTTGCAAAACCTCCGGATTGATAGCTGATCAAGGTATGAGTGATTGTGCATTTGCTATATATCCATTCTGTCTCTCAACCGCCCAAGGCAGGTGAAGCTATATGCCCCACGTTATCAGGAGAAAGGTAAGGACATTGCCAACTTGTTCAACTCTTGGTAGAGTACTTTGCTGTATGTTTGCCATAAGTTGAGAATACAACATTGTAGCAACTCCTGATCAACCAACCTAAGTCTCTAATGTCTTGCTTCGAGACAAGCAAGAGGTTAGCTTGGGGGAGTTTGTTGACGGTTGAAATTCACCACTTTCAACCCTCAATATTCTCACATAAATGGAGGCATATGCATTATTTATTAGCATTTTAGTTTGAATAATGTAGTTCCACTTGTCCTTGGAGATTATTTGTATGTAGGTGATTTATCCCTTAAAAGAGATGGAAACCCACCTTCTATGAAGAAACCATGCCAACTCAGCTGAGGAGGTGGCTGCCACCAAGGGAAACATGGCATTCCACGTCATCGATCCAAGGGAGGTACTCACCGATGAATCAGAGGACGCCACATGGACTTCACATGGATCAAAGGGCCCACCTCGCATACCAAATCAAGCCATGCACCGGGGGTGGATCAGAGGGCCCACAGGGCAGCCACCCAGAGGAAAACCACCAGGTGAGGCCACCCTAGAGGGCCGGCCGATCCTAGGATCGGTCGAATCGACCTAGGGGGCGCCCATCTGGTCCCTACACGTGGCAGCTCCTCATTGGTCACTTACTGCATCCCAGGGTGTTTTGGAGCACTTTGAGGCTCCGAGCAAGCCTGGTCCTTACCTATAAATAGAAGGGGAGGGGCTCCCATTTCCCACACACCACTCTCTCATTCTCCTCTCACTTTTAGTTTCCAAGGCTAGGGGGTAGGCTAGAGTAGCTCTTATTCATGTTCCAAGTCTTCTTGGGAGTCTAGGTATGAGTTCTCTTTTATCTTTATTTATTTGTATGACTTTGATCTACTTCAGTTATTTAGCTATTTCATATAAAGTCATGGTAGATCATATGCTTGATATGTTCTTGAGTTCATCCTCTGTTCATCATTTAGAGGCTTGCGTTCTTCATGAACACTACCTTTTGATCCACTTGAAGGGTGATAAACTCCTTCCTTATGTGTTTGTTCATAAGTTAGAGGCTCGTGTTCTTCACGAACACGACCCTTTGATATTATTGATTAGACATAAGAGAGTTCATATATGTTTGTATGTCTAGCCTTAGTTGATCTTGTTAGATGGCATGAGAGTGTTGCATGAGGTCTGTGTTCAAGCTACGGTACTCGATCTAGTTGACCAGTCTTCTGGTGGCTCTCACCCTGGGTCACAATAGCCTGGGCCGGGTGGAGTCTAGCAGCAACGTAGGCATGGTGCCTGGGTTGTCTGGCTACGATAGTTATGAGCATATCCCCCGTAACGATAGAGGGCGGTCCGCAGGTAGTGACAGTCCTGTTGGATCCTTGGGCAATCCTCCGCGCTGGGGTACCTGCTGTAGGAGTATAAAGTCTAGTTTCGTAGAGTGCTGGTCGTCGCGGGCTAGCTCCCCGTTTGTACCTGGGTGCTGAACCTTATCTCTCTCATGCAATATTCATGCCCATCTCCTGTATCTTCTAACTTTGTATGTTTAGTACATTAGAACCTAGAGCTAACTCGTATGTTCCCCCTAAGCCGTAGTGTGCTAGAGTATAGGTAGATCTGAGTGTGTGTGTCGCACTACCCTTATATCTCCTATCTTACCCCTGTCTTTGAGTGTGTTGTTTCCTATATCTATCTCTTGGTTTACATTCAGAGCAAAAGCATATGTCTAAGATATCCGCCATTGCCTTCCACGGATACGATACCCTTGGAATACTCTCCTTCCTTCAGGAAATGCTACAATGGTTTATCTGTGCGCTTGCGGATTCGTTCATGATCATGTAGATTAACCTTTGGCTAGTCTTGATGTTCACGCTAACCCGGCCTCGTTAGTTGTGACATTGAGAGGTGCCTAAAAGGCATTTCTTGGTGTTGTCACTAAGGATGGATCCTAGATTTGTTCTCAAGATGATGGCGCTACGAAATGCCAACAGTCGGTGGTAACTCGAACGTCTCAGTCCTCAGCTTAGGCCTCTTCTGTGGTGGTACTAGCTCTGCAACCTCCCTGAACTCTGTCACCCGTCTCTGGTCCGAGTCTCTCCACGCTGAGCTGGTCCTGCTGGCTGTGTCCTGTGACTCGTAGAGTCTGCCTCCCAGGTGCCACAGGTGGATGTAATTCTGAGTCAGCCTCTCCTCAAGTCCCCACAACCTCGTCTGGTAGTCAGTGCAAGCGGCTCCCAGCGACTCAACCAAGTACTCCTTCTCCCGAAGCCTCAACCTGTCCTCTCTGGCTGCTGCAGCTGACTCTCTCAACGCGGTCTGTGTAGCCTCTAGTCTTTCAAGGTGGCGATCTCAAGGGAATCCCTTTCAGAACTTGCTCTGGCAGCTGCGAGTCCCCACTCGGTGATCACACTGTTCCTTCTGTGAGCTTCGTTTCGGAAGAACTCCAGATGGCTGTTCTCTATCTTCAACTGAGCGTTCTGTCCCAAGGTGTCGTCCCACTTACGCCTCAAAAACACTATCTCTGAATCTGTCCAGTAGAGTGCCTGGTCTTGAGCTTGAATGTACCTGCTGGCCATCTGCTCCTTCTCATCCTTGCTCTCTGTGCTCTCCTCGGTGTACTCTGTCTGGTCCTTGTTCCACCTGATGGGGTCATAGACCGCTGTCGGTAGGACTCTGAAAGGTGTATCCTTCAGCCTCTGCCCAAGCTGTTGGCATACCTTCTTTAGTGCGAGTCTGGCACAACACTAGTGAGCTTCCAAGGTCAAGTTGTCGAAACACGAGACCTTGACCTCCTCGAACTCTGGTACTCGTGGGTCCACTGGTATCTTCAAGGTCAACTTTGTTGGTGCCTGGTCAAAAGCTGCGGTAGTGCGTCCCTCGTAGAAAACCTCACTGGTCTCCACTCCTGCTGTCTCCAAACACTCCTTGAGGATCTTGCAGAACCCTCCGGCCCACTGGCCGTCGGTCTTAAGGGGGATCCACGTCAGCTCGTCCATCTGCACGTTGTTAGGGAAGTTAGTAAGAGTTAGTAAAGTTAATCAAGGTATTGATATAGTAAAGATCAAGGTGTTTATATAAAATTCACGGATTGCATATAAAGCACAAGGGGTTAGGCTTTTCCTATACTATCGTCCGTTCTTGGGCTCGTCCTACGGTCAAGCACGACTCTGATACCAACTGAAAAGAACCGGATTTCCAAGAAAGGAAACCTGATCCCTGCACCTCATTGATAGTCCCAGGAGGCTATCACGTGCAAATCCCTGTCTCAGAAAGTAACAGAAACCATACAACAGAAGGAAATATAGAAGGTCCACATAAATAATATTACTATAATTAATCATCTGAGTACATCATTACGGCACATGCCGGGTACAAGTCCAACGGGACTAAATCAAACAGAGTAAACATCTACGCAGCGGAACTCATGTAGCAAAGTAGACTCCATCTCCCAAAGGCTACTAGAGTGAGGAACGAGCCTCAGTCCTCCCATCTATCGTGCACGAAGTCGTAGTCTAGCTCCTGGTCTGAAAGTCCGTCATCTACTCGATAAGCGAGTAGGTCATGTCAGCTTCCCAATAAAGAGCATAAGCAAAAGAATAATTCTAGTATGCATGGATATTCCTATATATGGCTGTAGAAGGTTATGCAAGCAGCGGTAGCAACATCAAGGTATGCAGAAATGCTGAGAGGTCACCATCTCCGAGGAGATTTACACCTCCAGGGCCAACACCTCCGGGGTCAACACCCCAACCAAGGAAAGAACACCAAAGCACTGGATCTCAACCGAGTCATAGCATCCCACTCTCATCTGTGATGTAGGGTCACCAACTCCTATCCCCACATCTCAACAGCACGAAGCCGGGCTCACACACACATGGGAGAGAAAGCAGCACAGAAAATACTAGCCAGGTGAGAGATCGAAAGGGCTGTCCATACCAGTGGACACAGACTATAGCTATATGTTTAACACTCTGCAGAGGTTGTACAACTGGACCCGCCGAGTAGGGCAGAATCGGATGCCTCCGATCCACATCCCTACCTAACGGCCGGAGACCTAGCAGTGGATGGCACTCTCCTGCCTCTCCGAGCCTGACTCGTCCTGACTGGGGCGCGAAACTTGCCAGCAGGGCCTCGAAGCTGTGAGACCATCCCCGGAGAAGCCAGGGTGACGTCTACTCGGGGGGTATAACCGTCGCCCTCACACGATCACATCGATCCGCCTACAGGCTGGATGCCATCCACATACTAGTTCTCGGACCGAACCCCGCCCATAACAAGGCGAACAGTTTGTACGAAAATAGCCCAAAGATCAAGGTCACACAGTCGATCGGTCCTTAATTGCAAGAGCGAGCACTCACCAACTCCATCGGAATGACACGCCGCTAGGGCGGGAGGCCAGGTCGCATCTCCCCTAGACAGGCGTTCACAAGTAACTAAAGCGGCTTGCTCCTGCGGTAACACGTCAAGGATACACACTCACCCAAAACACACGCTAGAATACTGAGATGTCCCAATCTCAGTCCAAACCAGAGATCCATCCATAACTAAGGGTAAAATATATGGATAGATAGAGCCGAGAACTAGCTAGGAGTCTGTATCTAGTTCCAAAAGTAGGAAGTTCAAGGAATAGGATAATACAAACCAAGGTACGGCTAAAAGATTGTCTATGCATTTCAAAAGCATCCATAAATAATAATTAAGCACTAGCATCTAAAAGCATGCATGGGATCTATATGATCGGGAGTGACATGACACCTAGTTGGCGTCCATAGTCCTGGTCTGGGTTGAAGTCGAGGTCGTAGTCCTCCTCCGGCTCGTAGCTCGGGTCTGCTCAGCATGAGATACGAGACGCTAAATTATCAGCAATCAACTAAGTATAAATCCAAAGAACCCCAATTTTAAAAGATCCAAAAATATTCAAACTATCTACAAACAGCACCGTCTCATTTTTAGAAAAATAATGAAACTGGTTTCATATTTTTCGGAGTTATAAATAATTAGTTATGAAAATTTCAAAGGTTAAAGGATTTATAAAATAATTATCAAATTTATTTATAAATCAGAAAAGGGTTTTTATTTTGAAAATACACGATGACATCAGCGTCTCCAGTTAGTGGGCTGTTATTGGGCCGAAAGGGTTAGTGGGCCGAATATGGCCCAATGGACTCAGCCCAATGGGCCAAATCGACGAAGTCCATTGGACGTCCCTGGATTTATTAAAACGAGCGCTGATAAAAAAGAAAAGGACCGGCACTTGGGCCTTAATGGGCTAAGGCCCAGGCGACGACCTGTTAACGTTTTCAAGCAAAAAAGTCCGGGGATGCTCCCCGAACTCGTCAGTCGGTGCGCCAGCACTACCAGAGCTAAGCTAGGGTTCACTGGCTCGGCGCAGCGCTCCTGATCCTATGCTGGGGTGCGCCTGGTTCAGTCGCACATGCGCACACGCATACACATCGCGCGGCGGCGTGACTCGGCTCGCGCGCGCGCAGCACGGTGGTCCTTTGGCGTGGCGCGACGGAGACGGCAGGGCTGGTTAGTAGGCAAGGGCCGGCCTGCTCGTGCGTGGGTGCACAGCGGCGACATGGGTGTGGGCTCCTGCAGAAGTACGGCGGCACGAAGGCCGGACAGGGGCTGACGGCGAGCTTGAAGCTCGGCGCACGGCGTGGCGGCCGGCACGACTTGACGCTGGGGCACGCTCTCGAAGGAAGACAAGGGCAGAGGGAGTGGGTGGTGGTGTCCTCACGTTGGGTTGGTGGTGTAGGCGTAGCAGATAAGATCGAAGACGGCGGCGCACGGCGGTGAGGTACACGGCGGCACTCTCGCTCTGCTCCGGCAGTGGCTCCTCGCGGACGGGCTTCTCTGCTCCAGGGACGGCACCAGCTTCGCGGCTACAGCTTCGTCTTGGCGGTGCGGCGGTGGCCCGCCTCCTCATCCTTCTCTTCCCTCCTTCTCCTCCTCTCCCCCTCTTTCTTCCTTGCGGCGGCAGAATAGAGGAATGGGGGCAAGACCCCAATTGGGTCTAGCTTGCGAAACGGGGCTCGGCTTGGGGGTTTAGCTGGTCATGCACGCTGAGGCGGGGGCATAAGGGTCAAGGCTGTGGCCGAGGTGGCGCGGATGCTGACTAGGCGGCGCGGGATTGGCCGGCGGGCTCGCGGGCGCGTCACAGGGAGAGGGCAAAAAGGGGAAAAAGGTCGGGCGGTGCGCAGGAGGTGCACGGCTCGACGTCCGTGCTAGCCAGGCGGGGTTGTCCCCCTAGCGGGGCACATTTGCTCGTAGACGGCGGTGGAAAGGGGGAAAAGGTGCGCGCATGTGTGAACACGGCGACCGGCGAGAGGGAGACGAAGACCGGCAGCTGGGCCCCGCATGTCAGTGACTCAGGATGAAGGGAAGAGCGCGGCAGTGAGCTGGGCCGCGGTGCTGGGCCGGCCTTGTTGGGCTAGCAGGCTGATGGGAAGAGGTGAGGGTGCTTCGGTGTGTGCGGGCCGTGAGTTAAGGGGGTTGGATGGACTCCTTGGATAGTTAGCTGGCCCAAGTTAGGTTGGGGTTTTTGGAATTAGTTTTGAATTATATTTAAACTTTAGATTTGAATTTGAATTATTTCAAATTCAAAACACACCCAATTAAATCCAAATAAAATCCATAAAATCCAAATCACACATTTATACCATAATTTGAATTTATATTTTTATATATGGGTTTTATTTATATAGAATTTAGGTGAGAGGCTAGCATATGGTATCAAATATGGTGACACACATCAATTAAATAAAAAGTTTTAAATTTTTCAGAAATTCATACTTTCAAATTTAGGGGATGTTACACACATTGTTCGAGTGTGACTGGTATGATGTTCCTAGACCAGGAACAAACAGATCAAAAGGGTACAGTAAAGATAAATTTGGGATTATCGATATTAATACTTCTCAGCGTCGCTATTCAGCTGAGCCTTACGTCCTGGCGACACAAGCGGAGCAAGTGTGCATTGTGAAAAGCGGGAATTCGAAGAAAGAAAAGTGGTGCAGTGTCCTCAGAATGAAACCTAGGAACCTGTTTGCCTTGCCTGAAGGAGAGGAAGACACTGACATTAATGTTGGTGATACTGATATGGACGAGGTTGTTATAGGTTTTGAAAAAAATTCTATTGTGGACCAAGAGGATGTGTCAACTTGGAGGAGGGCAGATGTGGAAGGGACAAGTGTTGATGCTTCTGTTGTTGATCTTGCTAAACCGATGCCTGAACCGGATCATGCAGACATACCTGAAGACGACGACGATGCTGATGACACCTACACTGGCGACGGAGGTGTTTCTCCAGCCAATTCAGATGGACAAGATGACTACGATTTTTTTTCATAATTAGGGGTAGCTGTTTTTCTTAATAATTAGGGGTTGCTTTGTTTACTTTTATTAAAGCAATAGGTCCAAAGTTTGTGTGCAATAAATAAATTTTGGTGAAGATTGGAGTTTTGTATGCAAGATTGGCTTGAGTCTTGTTATATAGTATTTTTGTGCGTTCATGTTTATGTTTATGATGACAGCTTCATGGCCTTAATTTGTATATCACCATTATTCTCATGAAAAAACAAAGCAAAAGCAACAGTCAAAAGACAATATATGTATGAAATATTTAAGGTAGCATAATTCAGTAGACTAAGGACACATCTACTTCTTATTAAGGTAGCATCGTACCCCCAACATCTTTGTTCATCACAGAAGCAAAAGCAACAGACAAAAGATAGAGAAGAAGATATCATATCTACTTCTTCAGTTCAGATCGCTTCATCCTCCGCTTCATTTCTCATCAGATTCCTGGGTGTAGAACTCACCCGTCTGATGCTTCCGCTTCACTGCAACACGAAGATCTTCAGCCATCTGAAAAATCTGACATTTCACAAGGGCGTCACAGTAAGCATTTACAGAAGGTCATCAACTGCATTCATGCCAGTAGCAAATTATCTTTTCAGAAAATCTCTGACTGATGTTTAACTTGAAGGATAGTAACATCACCTCACGAAGAGACTTAGTAGGCTCATCGTATTCATCTTCATCACTGTCGTAATTCAACATCATCTTGCATTGAATCTTTGGGAAACAAAACTCATACTTCTTTCCTTTTGACTAAATTGCATGCAAATCTTGATCAGAACATAAGGCACACACAATAATTACAAACCAAATTTACTCCATTTCATCTAAATAATTAGTGTTGCACCCTCACCTCATACAAGCATCCTCGCAGGCCAAAATCGTCGATGCCCATTTCCGCGTCCGATTCAGTAGTGGGCCAAGCCTGGGTGTATAAGTGGCGGCTCTTTTGCTACATTGAAACAATTTTTTTTCAATTTTTCATTGACAGATTGTATAAATATGCTGGCACGAAAATTACTGCCACAACATAACATTGCAAACTATCATTCAATGATAAAGACGTATGATAGGGTTTGGCTCACCTTGTTCTTCCTGCGCGACGACGAGGCTTCGGTGACGATTACTACTCTTCCGTTCTTCCTGGGGGCGGTCATGGCTGATCAGAAACCCGTTGGGACGAAGGGGACTTCTACATTCACGACGTGGTCCAGGTCAACTTCGACCCGCGCCTCCACGACATGCCGACGGCTCCTTCGTGGTCGTGCGGTGGATGAGGAGTGGCGGCGGCTCAATGGAGTTGACGATGTCGATGACGGACTTCGCGAGAAGTGACCAGTAGTGTCGCGTGGCTGCTTGCGAGATGTGTGCATGCGTCGGGCCATCGTTGTGATGTAGGTGGGTGAGACGGTGGCGGAGGAGATGGGAGGGGTGGAAGTTATAGTTGGTGAGGGAGGAAGAAAGCGCGCGAGATTTTTGGGACCTGAAATGGCCAGGTGGCAGAATTGCAACTTTTCTTGATTGTGCTCTGATTTTTGTAAACACAAAAAGGATCCTGGTACATGATGAATCAGTTGCTTGACCAAACAGATGTCAAATTGACTAGTGTTTCTCGAGAATTTTTCCTATTGCCTTATAACAAAGTAATGCACCTTATAACAGATGTCAAAACACATGATAGAATTATGCCACTCAAGATCACAAAGTAATGGGTTTATTAATTTATTTATTGCTTTGCTGATTTGTACTTTAAAAACCAAGAACACAACCACTGATAGAATTCTGGTAGAGCTCCATTTTAACTCAAATAATATTGACTTAAATAGTGATAGGATTATGACACTCAAGGTCACAAGCACTCACCATTGACAAATAGTTAATTTAAATATAATATAACGAAAGCCCCATTCATCAAGGGTCGTTACACAAGCATTCACAGGGACCACATATTTCCACTTAAGTAATGCCACTTCACAAGGGTCATTACACAAAAGCCCCATTCATCAAACCTACTTGTTCATCAGTTTCTACTTGTTGATCAGTACCTACTTGTTCATCTCTACCTCCTTTTGCTAATATATGGAGGGAGTAGGTCACTACACAAGAGCCAGAATTAGAACTGACCAAACAAAGTCATATAAAATAATTACCAAAACCAATCATATAGAAATGGCCATATCAATAGTGGTAGACGAAGTCATCAAATAAACATGCATCACACACTGGCATTCAGTCATTTAGTGCATTACAGATAGACATTACACACAATATCACACATTACAATAAAGTTCTCAAGTCTAACACATAGATAAGATAGATTATTACAATCCAAGTCTCTCATGATACTTAAGATAAGGCAAAGTTCTCTCTACAAAAGTTAAGCTAGCCATTCATCCTTCTTCTTCTTCTTCCTCTAGCCATCACAAAGCTTTAATGCTTCTTCTTCATGTCCTGCAAGAACTCTTTGGCATCAAATTGAGTTATGAAGCAATTTGCCTAAAAGCCTATTTTTTTACCTAAACAATGTGTGCAAGACTAGCATTCAGCATTTTCTATTGTTATTGACAGAAAATACAAAAAACAAACGATGATTCTATTATAAAAAGTACCAACTAAATTAGCATATGAACTAGTTTCTATTTGACTAAAGAACAAGCTAAGCATATGAGCTAGTTTATGTTATAACAACCTACGATTAAGTTAACTTGCACTAAAAAATATATCATGCAAAGCGATACAGACCTAAACAAAATATGAGGAATAACAATACGATGGTTCGAGGGGGGACTAGTTCACCTTCTTCTGCTACTTCCCCTTCTCATTGTCATACCGTGGCACCTTTCTAACTCGAAAGCCTGCTTCCCAGAGTTCGTGGCAATACGAACAACGGGACGGGTCGATCTCATCATCATAGCCACTGCTTCCAGAGCAGGTGCTCTTGTCCCCTCGCAACCAAGCGGCAAGAAACTCTAGAGGTTCGATCTAACAGAAATAGTGCTTGAATCATTGTACCATAATAAGAGATCTAGCACAAGAAACAAGAATCTACCAAAAAAGTACTCACAAATGCGTAAATTGAGATTGTTTCATGGTTCAAAAAACTAAGTTATCTAGCATCTGCAATATACCTACCAAAAGTGGATCTTTATCTAGTATCAGGGAACCAAGCAAAAGTGAGTCTTTGTCTACCAAAAGTGAATCTTCATCTAGATTCAGAGAACCTAGCAACAATTGAAGCTAGCAAAAGTGATTCTTTTTCAAGAATGTATTAAATCGTACTGACACAATGTCACTAGATACTATCCTAGCACAGAACAAAGTAGTGCTGTGTTCAAAGCAATTAGGAGTTTGCTTAGCGTCTTCACATGAAAAGAAATTCACTTAAATCCTTTAGATCAAAGTTGTAAAGGACTACTAACAGAAATAGTGCTTAAATCATTGTATCATAACAAGAAATTTGACACACACAACAAAAACCCCACTAGAACTAGCACAAGAAAAACCCCAATGTCCTATAGCACACTTACCTCATCTGCTTCTGCTTCCTTCTCCTCCCCAATGCTTGGGCCTGGGGTGAATCCTACATTGCTTGGTGTCGCAGTAGGATTCTTGTGCTTCACGTCCTCATCGACCACCATGCGGGGTAGCGAGTGGCTGTACCGGCCTTCCGTGCGGCTGCCTGTAGATGCACCCAGGGTGCTAGAGCGGCGGCGGGTTGAATATGGCCCCTGGGCGATTGACGTGCCGCGGCTTCTTGATTGGAGAAGGAAGCGGCGCCGCCGGCCCGCGTGTGGACGGAGGCACCGCCATTTGCGTCACGCGCTTGCCTCCTAGAGTTGTGCTCTCTCTGCTCAGCCATCGTCATTGATCTGCTCCTCTCCTTGGTTTGTTGTGGCAAGGGATGGGGGGAGATGGAGGCGGCAGTGGCGGCGGTTTTGCGCGTCAAGGGTCAACACTTTGGGGAAAGAAGGCGAATTGCTAGGCGGCGAGACCGTTTGCCTTCTATTCTAGAACTAGTATAGTTCACATCCCCATTCAGATGACAAATGGTCTCACAACGAAGGGCCCACACGCCAGGTCCTCCGCGCTCACCACAAAGTCTCGGTGGGTCCCACCTGTCGGCCCCAGAATCAGATGTGTTTTTGACTTCTTGAAGAACAAGCCCCATTTTTAATTATAATCTCTGCATGAACCTTGTATGTAGTATTTCTCCCTCATATGAACTGCAAATTAAATCATTGTTTCTTGCTCAAAAAAATATTATTGTTTTTCCTAAAAATTCCTAAAATCATGCTGTATCAAGTTATCAACTTATTAAGGCTAATATTTTGAAAAATCTACTCTAGTCGATCTCTGTTTGAACAATTTAACAAATTGAGAACAACAATCAATCTTTTTCATACACAAAATTAAGTCAACTGGAAAAGTGATGAATACCAAAGCTTCATAACTCATCAAGATCTACAAACTTTATTTAGGTCTTTCTGTCATTTCCTAAAGTGGCAATATATGAAGTACAAAATTGACAGGCCTCTTAGATAGAAACTATCTAAGTCAATCTACGATTAATGACCAATGTATACTACACCATTCGAAAATGACAACATGACCTAAACAAAGATTGTAGACCTTTATGAATTATAAAACTTTGGTATTCATCACTTTTCCACTTGTCATCATTTAGTGTATGAAAAATCTTGCTTGAAGTTGAGAATTATTGATATTCACAATTTGGATTGTTCAAACTCTGTCAAATGCAGTGTGACTTAAATAAAGTTTGTAGATGTTGATGAGTTCTACAACTTTCGTATTCATGACTTTTTCATTTGAAATCATTTGTTGCCCCAACTAATTTTGAGAATTTCTAAACTGATGAAATCTGAAATTTAAATAGTTGAAGGTAACTCGGTTTAATCTCAGCATGGACCTTGTATCTAGTATTTCTCCTTCATATGAACTCCAAATTAGATCATTGTTTTTCCTAAAAATTCATAAAAACATGTTGTATCAAGTTATCAACTTGTTAAGGCTAATATTTTGAAAAATCTACTCGTGTTGGATATGAACAACAAGTAACTCAATTCAATTTTCATCCGATTTTTTAAAACACAACAAAAGGACCAGTAAGATATTGAATACGCTGCTTGATCAAATGTATAGTAAATTCATCAGAACATATTCCAACCATGACAGATACAATAGGCCCAGTTACTGGAGTTTAACAGGGACACATAAATCCCAAGCAGTTGATCAGCAGGAGCCACAACTGAATTCAATTACATAAAACACTAAGGTTCACACCACCAAACTAAGTCATACACACTAAATTCCATTGTTTCTAGCTAGCTCATAACTAAACAGAGCATAACAAGCAGAGTACTTGACCACATCATTGCATAACAAGCAGAGTACTTGACCACATCACTGCATACAGCCCCATCTAACAAAGCTATTACTTGTTTCATCATACAAACTACACAAAAGCAATAGACAAACTACACAAAAGCGCTTCAGCTTCCACTTCAGTCCTCGTCAGAGTCTGAGGAATCTGTTTCCTCGTCAGAGTCCAAATAGTAGTGCTCGCCCTTCTAGATCTTCTACTTGACCTCTGTGCGGAACGTCGATGCCATGGCTCGAAGTTGACATTTTAGAAGGGACTCGGTTACATCACAATCTGAATTCTCATGATCTTGCATTTACAAATGTCAAACTAATGCTAAATTTAACATGGTTAGGACACCACCTCCGCGTTAGACTTAGTTGGTCCATCGTGGTTGTCATCATCACTCCACGAGTCTATCATCATCGTGACTGAACACTTCTTTGACAAAATTATTTCATACTTTCTGCCTTTAGACTGCATTACATACAAAACAGGGTCAGAACCAATGGGCTAAGGGCCTGACTGGTTTGGCACCAAAATTGTGGCATGCCAAATTTTTGCATTCTACCATGAATTAAAAACAATGAATTAATTAATGTAGTTGTACAAACAATCTGGATTTGAAAATGTATATACAAGGGCTATTCACATGAACGGAATTACTATCCAAAGGTCAAAGCATTTTGAGATACAGGAAGATCTAAACATGAAACAGGTCTAAAATTCATACCACAGCAAGAACATGTGATTTTTCACTTACTGTAAAGAATTCAAGTTAACTAGATGAATAAATTTATCTACAAACAAGGAACATGCCTCATCAAAGTTTGCTGGAAACTCTCTGCAATATACAAATGACTTCCCATCTTCATCTGTATACTTGCTCTCGGTGAAGATGTGGCGTGCCTTTTTCTAGAACAAAGCAGTATTTAGAACATGCATCGAGTAATTGAAAAACAAAGATTGAACAGGAGGGAGGCACTTGTTGGGCTAGAATGTCAGCCTGCAGTTTGCTGCTGGGCCAAGAGCCTATTTGATATCTACTCAAATCGAACTAATGTGACAAAATTGTTTACAGAGTATGATAATAAGAAATGTGTCTGAAAGTAAAGTTTTGTATGTACAAACTGTCTTTTCTAGAACAAAGCTGTATTTAGAACATGCATTTTAACCCCAAATTTGAAATCCAATCCAAGAAAACCTGGTGGAATCACCAAAATTCCTACCATTGATCTGACATGGAAACTTCATACATTCATTTATCTACTCACAAGCTAAAGTACATCAAAACATTCCTTTTAGAGTTTTTCATATGCATTTAAAAAGAAACTATGAAATCCAATCCAAGAAAACCCCCTTAATTAATCAGTACATCCCTCATTACACTTTATCTAGTTGCATGTAATCAGTACATCCGTCATTAATATAATCCAAAAAACCCAAATAAATCCACAAACCTGGAGGAGTCAACAAAATCCTCATTTTATCTCACATCTCAGAATCTAAGCTTAAAGAAATAGGGGTCTAGCTCACCTTGTTCCTGCAGTGCTCCGCTGCTCCAGCAACTACGCCGGGGTGCATTCCTTCCATGGCCACCGCCGGGACAGGAATGATGTTGAGGGTGGCACCGCTGGGGTGCACTGCTCCCTGGGCCATCGCCGCGGTAGGGTTGACGTTGATGTCGACACCACCGGGGTGCACTACTTGCTGGGCCACCATAGAGACAGGCTCGACGTTGATGTTGGTGCCGCCCTGTTGGATTGCTTCCTGCCCCTCCGCCGGGGCAGGGGCAGGGTTCACGTCGATGTCGGTGTGTGCCCACTTCTGGGGGGTGATCTTCGTGTGCGGCATCGGGGAAATACAGTTGGGTGACAAGGATGCAATCGGCGATGGGCAGCGAGAAACCTAGGCGGCGGCGATGCGTCGGAGCTAGAGGGAGGAAGAAAACCACAACGGTTGATGGGACAGTTCCGGCGGAGTAGGCGAATAGGTAGTAGTAGGCGGCGAGACTGTTTGCCTTCTATAGTTTATTCAAGAAAAGTAGGGACACATCAGTTGTTTCCACCACCAAGCGGTTGTCAAATGGAGCCCACCACGAAGGGCCCACACAGAAACCCCACACCAAAGGGACGCGACCCACGAGCGCGCTATCGATCGACCTCGCGTGCGCTTTTCATCTTTGCGTTTGACTTGTGGGTCCTACCTGTCGGCAGGGTGGGCCCTTGCTTCCCTGGGCATACATGTCATTGCCTTTAAGATGGAAACAAGTGCGGTGTATCTAGATTTCCTCAAGAAGCCAAACTGCCCTCTTCTCTTTCCTTTTTGCCTCTCCTCCCCCAAAACCACGTCCTCCGCGCTCTTCACAAAGTCTCAGTGGGTCCCACCTATCAGCCCTAGATTTAGAAGTGTGTTTGACTTCTTGAAGAACAAGCACATTTTTTTAATCTCTGCATGAACCTTGTATCTAGTATTTCTCCCTCATATGAACTGCAATTAGATCATTGTTTTTCCTAAAAATTCCTAAAATCATGTTGTATCAAGTTATCAACTTGTTAAGGCTAATATTTTGAAAAATCTACTCGTACTGGTCTGGTTTCAACAATTTAACAAATTGACAACAACAAGCAAACTTTTTTACACAAAAAATGAAGTCAACAAGAAAAGTGATGAATACCAAAGCTTCAAAACTCATCAAGATCTACAAACTTTATTTAGGTCTTTCTGTCATTTTCTAAAGTGGTAATAACATGAAGTACAAAATTGACAGACCTCTTAGATAGTTTCTTAAACTATCTAAGTCAATCTAGGATTAATGACCAATGTATACTACACCTTTCGAAAATGGCAACATGACCTAAACAAAGATTGTAGACCTTTATGAATTATGAAACTTTGGTATTCATCACTTTTTCACTTGTCATCATTTAGTGTATGAAAAATCTTGCTTGAAGTTGAGAATTGTTGAAATTCACAATTTGGATTGTTCAAACTCTGTCAAATGGAGTAGTGACTTAAATAAAGTTTGTAGATGTTGACGAGTTCTACAACTTTCGTATTCATGACTTTTTCATTTGAAATCATTTGTTGCCCCAACTAAATTTGAGAATTTCTAAACTAATGAAATCTGAAATTTAAATAGTTGAAGGTAACTCGGATGGGGAAATGCCCAAAACAAAAGTTGTAGATCTCGATAAGTACTAAAACTATTATATTGACAACTTTCTCGTTTGAACTCTTTTTTATGTCTTAGAATTTAAATACATTTCAAATCATTAAAAGAAATTAAAAACTAGTTCACTTCGGTGACTAGTAACTAATAGTAAACTCAAACGAGTTGACTACCTAGTGGGTCCCACTTGTAAGCGGCTTCTTTGTGTCCCCACTACTTTTCCTGGAAGTAGATCCTCTACATTGTCTAGTGGATCCCACCCGTATGCGGCTTCTTCATGGAAACTATGTCCCCACTTCCTCAAAGAGGAAGGCCACGTCTTCGTTGGAGCTCATATATCTAATGATGTTGCACGCTTAGAGCAGGACTGCGGGATCACAATCACTAATTGGACAGACCTTCAATTGACTGTACCTGAAGTTGCTGAGGAGTATAGATGTCTAAGCAAAAAAGGTAAGAGATCATCACTGGAGAAGTTGGGAGCTCGAGTATTGTTGACGGTTCAAAACCGTGTTGAAGTTCACCGCAAGCGTATGGGTGACTGGTGCCTTTTTCACCAAGGAGGGTCCCCAAGGTTTGTCAATCCAAGGATCGGAAGCAAACCGCTAAGGTTCTCTACCTTGTCTAGACAAACTAACCTAACATTAAGCGTTGATTGTATACAAAGATAAACCTAATAGATATACGAGTGAAGTGTATAGGTTGGTTGATCACATCCATAACAAAGGCAACATAAAAGGATCAAGCAAGGGTAACTAGGGCCTATCATCATCTAATTGTAGTTCTAGCCAAAAGAGCAAGTGCAACATGCATCTCATCCAAAGCTATCTTTAAACTACTACCCTCCTGTCAAACCCTCGAAGGGCACCCGCCGTACCTGGAATCGACATCCTGTCACGATGCCCCCCTTTCTTCACGGGTGAACCTAAGAGCACGTTCATGAAGAATGTGTTGAACTCATTGGTGGATCCGGCATGAACCCCTAGCCCCCATGGCTATGAGATCACCCCAAGCAATCTATATCGATAGTAGATTGAAATAAAGCAAACCCAACAAAGCACAAGTTCATAGAAGGAGGAATCGAGTCGCTAAAGATCGGATGACATGAAGTACTTTACTCACATAGTAGATGCGTTTAGGTCATCGCCACCGAATACATACCATCGAAGACCTCAACTAGCTCTAGAACTCCGCCACGGCACAACCACGCAAGGCGTCCATGGCGGCTAGGGTCGGCCTAGGCCATCTCCTAGACAACTTCGAGGACTTGCAACTGCCGTCGTCTCCCTCCAGTGCTTGCTTCTAGGTTTCGCCGAGTTGTAATGAATGGATAAGGCAGTCGTTGGAGGCAGGGGATATAAATGAGCCGAGGAGCATCTAGGTCAAAGGGTGTCGCGAACCGGGCCGAAAACATGCCAGGCCGGTCGGCATGGGCCGGCCGGCCTAGGGTCGTTTTGGCCCGGTTCGGCCCCATCTTTCACCATGACGCTTCTCGTGTCTTCTTGAATATTTGCCGAACTTCATGTGGGTCCTTGACGTCATTTTCCCCATGGTTTGGATAAGGGTACTTGGCGCGTGAACTCCCGCATCTTCTGTTTACGTCCTCGGAGTTTCACAACTTCGTGATTCGGTCCTCGGGTCATTTGGAGTCATGTTCACTTCGTGTCTTGACTTGTGCCGGGCTTCGTGATCCTCTTATAAAGTACTTGATGAACTCTACCTGGAAGTCCTCATTCAGGCGCTTAAATCCTACGTAAACAACATACTCAAAAAACCACATGCAAGTGTGAACTTGTTACATCATTAGTATGCCTAGAGGCGGGTTAGTTATAATTCAAAGCTCAAACCAAAGTGCAATAAGTGCTCTTGGTTGATGGAAATTGACCGCCAACAAGTACTGAAACTACCTCTCTACAAGGATTATGGGTTCGATCACACTTTGTGGGGTTTGAGGTATTTGACAAGCTGGCAAGTTAATTACGCAACCCAGGATGCATTTCTGTCATTTGAGATTGCAAATCAACTTGTGCTCAAGCATGATTACCAAGTTATGTAAACAATTATTCAGTACTGTGTAGTAATGTGCTACCCTAAGAACAAGTCAAGGTGTGATTAAGAGATTGGAGCCTTACCAGTGTACTACACCTTCTGTTGTGCTAATTTTCGGACTTTGTTTAAGTCATTTTTTCTACACCATCGATTTCACATGGCTTAGTCTTCAAAAATCTAAAATGTATTAATGAATTAAATAAAGTTTGTAGATCTTGATGAGTTCTACACTTTTGGTCATTCATGAGTTTTTAATTTGACATCATTCAAGACCCTAAAAATTTGTGAAAATCTCAAATTTTGAAATTTCAATCTAACATGGGGAAATTTTTAAATTTCAACTTCTGTGTAAGAGATTATAGGCAAAAAAGGAAAAAGTCCAAATTATAGGAGATTATAGGCAGTGTGGGCCCTAGCTTTCCCAACGTCATATGTCAGTGCCTTAGGATGGAAAGAACTACAGTGTATCTATTTTTCCAAAAGAAGTCAAAAACCGCCCTCCTATCCTTTTTCCCTCCTCCCCCAAAACACTGGGTTTTTCTCGCCAATCCCCTCACCGGACGCATCGCCATCCCCACCACCGGCCGCATCCTTCTCGTCCACATGAAGTGCGACGATGTCGAGATGCAAGAACCACAATTCCCTGAGGTGGTTACGCGAAGCACGAGGTCGGTTCTCGCGAAGTCCGGTGACGTCCTCCTCTGGGCCGTCGTCGCGATGCCGCGGCACCAAATCAACCACGGGATTTGGAGCAATCGCCATGTCTTCGGCCAATAAGAAAGGACATGAAGTGGGAGCAAGCACCGCCACCCCCAAGAACCAAGGTGATGCAGCGGGTGGTGCAAGCGCCGCCGCCGCCGCCGCCCCATCATCACGCATCAATAATAACCAGGTGACCAAGCCCCTTCCATCATTTCCATAGTCATTTATAGATTGGTATATAACTGTACTCGAGGGTTAGTGCAGCTACACGATGTGGGATTTAGGGAGTACATATTTTGCCTTTGTTCCTTTTGTAGATTGGATTTGGTCATTTGGTGCCAGTCAGAAGTGAGTCTGTGTTAGGCTGTGCTATCTTGAATTAATGCTAGTCACACTATTATGAGAACAGCAACAGTAGATTATGATTCACATTTGTTAGATTCGTTTTGCTGCATTCACAATTGCAATGCACCAAAATATTCCACATGTAGAAGGTCATTGTATGGAATATCATAATTATTCTTTTTTGTATACATTCATTGACAACACCACAAAATCATTGTATGGATTCATCATTTTTCGTACAGCATCCTTAATATAGGAATGCAACACCAAAACAAAGGATTACATAATATAGCGATAGCTTTACTATGTTAACATTTGTTATCTCCTCATAGGTGTGACGAACCAGCAACATATGTACTTGTGATCCTGTTACCCCAGAGACTGATGTTCAGTACGACTTCCCAGACATTCCTGCTTCTGCATCACTGGCTTTGGTGAGTGCCATGAATATTAGAGATTGTGGTCTTTTTTTACTTCAAATTGGGTAAGTACTGTTAGTAGACCAGATTTAAATGTGGCATGTAACTTTTTGATCATCATTGTGATCATGGTTTTATATTAAATAAAGGTTGATGGAAAGAAGTATGAAGTTGTGTACCACAAGATAACATGTCACTTGGCTATAAATGTTGAGAGCGATGATGAGGTTACCAATGATCCAGTTCTGTCTGGTGGGCATGTGATGTGCTACATCATTCTTCTTTTGTGTGATGCTTGTGGACTTTACGTTAACCAGATGCTAATGCACCCTGTTGTTAAATGTCAGATACGGCCCATGGCTGAGCAGCTTCGTAGAGCTATCAAACGAAAGATGCAGGATGGTGAGTACCTCACTGCAGAAGTAGATGACTGAGCTACTTGTCTAAGAAGAAGTGTCCACGGGCATATGTGCGTCGATGACAAAGGTTGATGAATGTCACCACAACGGCAGCAACTTATTAAGGATATATAGCTGGATGCTAGTCTGCTGATGTTATCTATATGTAAAAGAACATGTGGATTGGATGCTGCCTGTGCTTTCATAGGGTCAAAATGGCAACAAGTTTTTAGTACTTTATTTCTGTGTTATCCCTATCGTTTTTTGACGTTTGGTAGTTCAAAATTGAACTAAGCAACGTCCAATATTATAATTTGGAGGGAGTATTACTCTAGTACTTGCAAAAACCGAGGCTCATTCAGCACATTCATTCAGCACATAAATTCAGCACATTATTCATGAAACACAACACACAGGGGAGATACATTCAACTCGTGAAGTTCTTTCCGTTGGGCAAAACCAATGTCAAGGAAGCGGATATGCTGCACGCTAAGATGGACCTAATGATGAAGAGAATAGATGATCTAACCAATGAGAAGGCTGCCATGGCCACCGCTACTCAAGCTATGGATGCTCGCATGACTTGCGAAGTCTGTGGTAATACTGGGCATTCAGGGAATTACTGCCCTGCTACTTAGGAGGATGTGATGTACATGAACGGCAACAACAACAGTTATCGTCTACAAGGAGGTCAAACGTGGAATCAATCGCGCCCTTATTATCAAGGAGGTAATCAAGGTAATTCTTTCAACCCAAACCAACCTTCCTTGACAGATCTAGTCTTTGGGCAAGCTAAGATTAATGAAGGCTTTAATAAGAAAACAGCTGCCTATGATAAGGCTTTTGAGAGCCTTAATGTTAAAATTGATAGCCTTTCATCTGCTCTTAAGAACCAGTTGAGTTTTAACAAGATTATAGAAACCTAGTTGGCTCAATTAGCTACTTTGGTTCCCTCTGCTGAAGACGGGAAGATTCTGGGGCAACCCGTATCTTCCTGTGAAAATGTTTGTGTAGTGTCCACCAGATGGGGTAAGCCATCTGGGCAGGCACGAGCCACTGACTATGCAGGGAAGCCTATACAACAAGTACTTGACTCATGGGAATCTTCAACAGTCACACACAAGAAAGATCCTGGTTATCCGGCTATCACCTACAAGATATATTACCAGAAGAGTAAGCATGCTCTCTGCGACCTTGGTGCAAGTGTCAATCTTATGTCCAAGGCCATATTCGAACAATTGGGATATCCAGCTCTAACTCCAACTGTGACGACCGTCCAACTTGCTGATGCATCGATCCGATATCCAGAGGGGATAGTAGAGAACTTATTGGTATTCGTCCAAGGTTCATGCATCTTCGCGGACTTCGTGGTCCTTGATATGCAAGATGATGAGGGAATGCCCCTCATTCTTGGGAGACCATTCCTAAGTGACGCCAATGCAAGGATCAATGTCGGAGCCGGAACGATCCGATTCCGCATTGGGAAGAGGAACTTGATTTTCCGATTTCAGGCAGCAGAAGAGAAATGTTATACACTGCAGGGCAAGAATGAGCAGTCAGGGGCATGGGCGGAGCCACAACCCTGGCGACTTCCCACCACTCCAATAAAGCCTAAGAAAACAAGAAAGGTGTGGCGGGAAATACAGAAGTCATCTCCATCTATTTCTCGGGAATGGGGTGACGAGTGGAATTGATCGCCGAGAAAAGTCTCGCTCTCAGACTTAAAAAGATGAGTCCTTTTTGCCAAATGGTAAAAATTGGTAGTTATCTCATATTTCCCTTTCCAAAATTTTATTTGATTTTTCCAAATGCATATTTGAATTTTCCAACCTTGCATCTGCATGCTAGATTTTTTCTAGCCAAATTTCCCTTTTCAAATAAAAATTCTGAAAATAAATTTTTGAGTTGGAAAATCCTAGAAAAATTATTCGAGCAACATTTTGGGCGAATCTGGACCTAGACATCTGGGCAGGACATCAGATAGCCGTTAGAGAGCCGTTGCAAAAAGCTGGAGGCAGGCGGGCCCGGTGGGGGTTCGGCCGAACCCAAGGGTCGGCCGACCCAGGCCAACAGTCCTGTGGGCCCGGCCTCCTCCAACGGCTCCTAGCCGTTGCTCTTGTCCCTTCCCCCGGTGCCTGGCTCGGTTGCCTATAAATAGAAGGGGGATTGAGGGGTTTCTTTGCCCATTCACTCATTTCTATCACCCTCTCTCCCTCTTTGCTCTTGCTCTTTGGTTTTCTTGGATTTCTTGCTCAAGGTTGAAGTGTCAAGCACTCCCTCCAATTTGTCGCTGAATATTGAATATTAGTGGAACAAGCTCGGTAAGGATTTCATTTCGATTTCACTAACCTATCACTGAGTTGCTCGTGTTGTCCCATTGTTGTGCAAGATGAGTTGGATCACCGGTGCATACCGGAAGGTGACCCGCTCACGCCGTTTGAGAGACGGAGAGGGCTTGTCTTAGCACTCCGAAGCTACACCGAGCCCAATGTCAACTGACCATCAAGAAGAGGAAGAAGAGGAGCTACCCACGCCACAAGCTGAAGGAGTACACGACGCTGATGCCGCCTTCATCGACTTAAAGGACGACCAGGAGAGACAAGCCTACGCTCTCATCAAGGATCGAGTCTTCGCCAACACCAAGGAGTTCGACTCGGCCCTTCTCGAGAAAACAGGGTCACTAGGAGTGCATCGAGGAGGGCAGTGACAGCACAACAACCGCCACAACATCCGCCGCCACAGCCATCACCACAGCCGACGCCTCAGCCACAGCCTCAGCATATCACACCACTGTCTGGTGCATGGGCCTCGGCCGGGTACATGTCTGGAGTTACACCCGGATATACCCCCGGTTGGGACCAGCCCATGTGTCAGCAGGGTGCGAGTAGCTCGGCTTGGGCTAGTGCAGGGAGTGGCGATTGGACTAGGCCCGCTGGTGCTACCTACGGGATGACACGTCTTCATCGTCCGGGTTGCGCTTGTCATCTCGTGGGGCCACCCTCACTCAGCAGATGAGCGAGCTCAACATCCGTGTCGGTACCATGGAGGAGACAATGCACCAGCAGGCTGAGTCCACTCGAGACTGACAGCGTATGACTGGCGAGAGACTTCACACCATGGAGCAGCGATAGCTGGAGGAGCAGAGGGCTTACTACGTGTGGATGGGATATTCCCCTCCACAGCAGTGAGCCTGAAGCTAGCTTGGGGGAGGACTCCCATTCTGAGGTAACTTGTATCTTCTATTGTTTTCAGAACCCCATATGCTAAAAACACATAAAAATCTGAAAAGTTAAAAAGACCAAAAAAATATTTATTTGCTTTCTTAAATTAGTTTGTTTTCATATGCGCGGTAAGAGTGTTCTTATTCTCCATGGTTGAAATGATGAATAGTTTTATTCTTCTTGTATGCCTTGTTTACAGCTTAGTATCCTATTTAAGTTTTGAGTTAGTTGGCTAGTATGATCAAACCAGAGCTTGAAATTTGTGGGTAGCAAAAGCATGATCTTTGCCTAAGTTGTTGTGAGGTATGATATGGTGTAATAGAGTTGCTATGAGCTAGTACTAAGTGATGTTTGATATCCAGAGTTTTCTTTTGAAAATTGTTAAAATGATAAGTTCCTCAATGATAAGAAATTCCTATCCAAGGCCATATGTAGATCTTAGCTTCTATTAACCTCCACATATGCTACCTGATTTCTTCATTGAGTCTTGTCGAATTGTTGTGACCCTCGGCGAGTAAACTTGTCATTACTCCCATGATCAAGATCACATACACACCACCATATGCGAAACTTCTACACTAGAAGTTAGCAACCATCATTTCATCCATCCCCCATCCATTCCACAAAATAAAGCTCTGCGCATTGTTCCATGATTACTCACCCTCCAAAAAAATATTCAGTAAGGACTACGGGCTATGTAAAAAAATGCTCAAGGGCATGCATAAAAAAAAGAGACATAGCCCAAGTCTCAAAAATTTCAAAAAGGAGGAGAGTAAAATCATGTAAAAAGGAGTTCATCATCCATCCACCATACACACACATTTGCACATCTTGATCAGGTTGTGCGACTTGTTCTCCCAAGGATCCGGTTTTCGACTTGACAATACATGAGAAACAGGTATGCCACATGTTTTCCCTACCTACAGCTCCACATATCAGCTTATTAGAAGTAGGTGGTGAAAGAAGGCAAAACAATGCCTTGGTGAGGAATCCTACACATTGAGCGATCCGAGAGTGTCATTTGAGGAACTTTGATTTCTTTTTGAAAAACCTGCAAAACCTCCGGATGGTACATGTGATTGGTAATCTTTATACAACCATTCTATCTTTCAACCGCCCAAGGCAAGTGAAGCTACACGCCCCATATCAATCGAGTGTAAGGTAAGATCAATGCCAACTTCTTCAATCCTGGATAGAGTACCTAGTTGTATTTTGTTATACATTAGGAATACAACATCGTAGCAACTCCTGATCAACCAACCTAAGTCCTTAATCTCTTGCTCAGGACGAGCAAGAGGCTAGCTTGGGGGAGTTGTTGACGGCTGTTAAGTGCCTACTTTAGCCGTCAATATACTCATGAATAAAGGAGGATAAGGCATTTCTTACACGTATTTAGTTAAGAATAATGTAGTTCCACTTGTCCTTGGAAATTATTTGATTACAAGAAAATAAGCAAGAAAAGAGTGACAAACTCACCTTCTATGATCCATGCCACATCACCTCATCCTAGGAGGACTGCCAACAAGGATGCCATGCATGCAAAGCTGCCAACAAAGGCTCCATGCATGCATGCCATGCAAGCAATCCAAGTGAAGCACACTCCGACAAATCAGAGCGTGACACATGGACATCACATGGATCCATGGACCCACCACCGCATCGAAAGGAAGTGGACACCGGGAACTGACCTTAGGACCCACAAGACAGTCACCTGGAGAAAGCACAGGCCAGGGGGGCCACCAGGGGGTCGGCCGACCCCACAGGTCGGCCGAACCGACCTTGGCTCGGCTCGTCCTGGCCCTCCACGTGGTGCTTCCCACTTGGTCCTAGAGGCCATTCCCGGGGTGTTTGCATCCACTCCTCACCGGTGCCTTGGCCTATAAATAGAACGGGAGGGGGCTCATTCTTAGACATCCACACTTGCAACACCTCTCTCACTTTTAGTTTCAAGGCTAGGAGGTAGGCTAGAGTAGTTCTACTTCAGGTTCCAAGTCTACTTTGGGATCTAGGTATGAGTTCTCTTGTATCTTTATTCATTTGTATGACTTTGATCTACTTCAGATATTCAGCTATTTCATATAAAGTCATGTTAGTATACATGGGTGATTTGTTCATGTGTTCTTCACCTGTTCATCATTTAGAGGCTCCTGTTCTTGATGAACAAGGCCTTTTGATCCACTTGACGGGTGACTTTCACATGTTTCCGGTGTTTGTTCATAAGTTAGAGGCTCGTGTTCTTTGCGAACACGACTCTTTGATCCAGTTGAACAGACATAGGAAAACACAAATCTGTTTGTGTACCTAACCTGATTTGATCTAGTTAGATGACATGATTGTGTTGTATGAAGTCTGTGCTTAAGCTACGGTACTCGGTGTAATTGGCTGGTTTATCTGGTGGCTTGACCTGGGTCACAATAGCCCGGGCCGGTCAAGTCCGGCTAACAACGTAAGCATGGTGCTTGGGTTGCGTAGCGACCTTACTTATTAGTTTACCCCACGGTTTGTCTTGGGGTAGGCCGCAGTAGTGACAGTCGTTGGTGCCTCTGAAATCCCCACGTTCGGACTGTAGGAGTCTAAAATCTAACAACCGGAGTTGTGCGGAAGCAACGCGGGAGGTTAGCTCCCCGTGGTACCTGGGTGCTTAAGTCAATGTTCTTCAACGCTAGTGTTTCTAACTCGTTCTTACCAGCTTTATGTGTATAGTACATAAGAACCTAGAACTAACTCGTATGTTGCTTCCTATGCCTAGGACCCCTTAGAGAGAGAGTGAGTGTGTGTGTGATCACACTACCCCATTATCATATCTTATCCCTGTATTTGAGTGTCTGATTTATTTCCGTCTATGATCTATACTCATTGCAATAGTGTTGAGCTTGTTAGTCCACCAAAGCCTTCCTTGGATTCGATACCCTTTGGAATACTCCTTTGGGGAAATGCTACAATGGTACTTCCGTGCGCTTGCAGACTCCTGTAACGTTAAGAATTACCAACCAGCATTTCTGGCATTGTTACCAAGATGGGTTCCAAACCTGTTCGTTGGTAGTTGCGTTAAGAAATGTCAACAATATCCTATGGCGACCAATATTTTGTTGTGATTTCCTCTATGCCAATAGCGACGAACCATAGTTCGTAGTGATATAGTACATGCATATGGCAACCAAAATTCATCTGATGCGTTATCACTAGAGCATATAGTGTCGACACATGCTTCGTTGCGATACCCCTACTCATATAGCGACAGTACTCATCATTGCGAATTGGTTAAAGAACATGGCGACGACCAATCTTTGGTTGCGTGACCATCTACGTGTATAGCGACAGAAATCAGCATTGTGATTTTGTTCAAGCATCTGGCGACGACCCATCATCGGTTGCATGACCGACAACGTGTATAGCGACGATAACTAGCGTTGCTATTTTGTTCAAGCATATGGCGACGACCAATAGTTGGTTGCGTCACTATCTATGTGTATAACGATGGTAATTATCGTTGCGAATTGTTTCAATCTTATGACGACGATGCATAGTTGGTTGCGTGAATCCCTTCGTGTATGGCGACGACACTTAGTGTTGCAATTTCGTTGGATCATATGGCGATGAACCATATTTGTTGCGTGACCCTCTTTGTGTATGGCAACGACAATTAGCGTCGTGATTTGCTTCAAGCATAATGCGACGACCCATAGTTGGTTGCGTGAACCTTGTGTTGTATAGCGACAGTAATTAGTTGCATTTTGGTTCAAGCATATGGCGACGGATTACGACTTCGTTGTGATAGCCTACATAAAAATTTCAACGGCACGTATCGCACTACGACACGATTCTTTCATTGTAATAGCGCTTGTTTGCAACCGAGCAAAGTGGTCGCAAAAAACCACTATCACAACGACGCCTTTTGTTGCAATCACCTATGTTGCAATGCCACTGGTCGTCGCTACTTGACCTAATTGCGACACCAGGCACCGTCGCAACACTTGCTTTTTATTGAGACATCATTTTTGAACCGTCACAGAAACATATTGCGATGGACAAAATTGCGACGCCTGGCGACAGAATGAATCTGACGTAATCTCTACGCATCGCGACCAAATACCCCATATAGCGACCACTTGGAGGCGCCACGAACAACACCAATCACTGTAGTGTTAGTGAAATGTCATTCATTTAAGGAATTGAAATTTACTGAGATACAACTAAAGGGGTATTAGGATTATCACAAACAGCGTACTCAGAAAAGAATTATAAAGAAACGTAGTATGCATGCGAGTCAGCCTACGTCTGTTCTATGTGAAGTCAAGGGTAATAGTTTTGGAATTCCAGGAACCAATATATGATCGATCGAACGAAATTGGTTCCAAGTACTTCAACTGTTGGAAGCGGAATCAATTGCTCAAGAAAGAATTTACCCTAACATAGTTCAAGTATCTGGGATATTTTGGCAAAAGTTCAGTCCAGTTATAGATCACTGAAATGGGGTTAAGAAAGATTTTTTGCAATAATCTTGTGCAGAGTTGTAAGCCTCATGCTAAGTAAGAAATTAACAGGTACTAACAAAAGATTGTGAGTAAAAAGAACTAAGTTTTGGCGAGTCGTCTAGTGAAGCCCACAGTAGTAGCTAACACTCGAGCTTGGAGTTTTATTGTGGAAAAGCTCCAAAGCAAAATAGTTGTGATATCATAGATTAAGTATATACAAAGTTCAGCATGATATGAGGCTACAAAACAGGCTAAATGGTTAGAGAAACTTTTACCTGGAATAGATAATGGTAGACAATAGCAACATACCATTCAAGTGTTGTCTTCAATAACAACATGTGAAGTGTGCTGCCAAACACATTGAAAATGAGTTATATGTTGCAGAGGAGAAAATCCAGAATTATTTTGAAAGTATTGAGCATATGAGTACCGAGCAAGTACTTGCGGATCCGCTTACCAAAGGTTTATCGCCCAGTGTATTGACAAAACACACAGTTGACAAGGATTTATGGTAAAACCTATGATTTCTGGATTATTAAGGACCTAGATTATGATCTGTTCAAACATATAAATGTATTATGGCTAGTTAACCTAATGATTATTACTATCAAGATAACCCATGCTCGGCATGCTTATTTGTGATGAAGTGGATACCCAACGAGAGGTTGAAGAGTAGGAAGATTAAGATGAGATCAAAAGAGAGAATGTTAGATTGATCTCCTTCGGTTGGCCAAAGAGGCTCCTTGATCGGCTCTCTCCCTGATCTGGGTTTGCCGCCGCTACAGTAACCCCACTCCGTCAATGTGGATCCGTCAAAAGGTAGAATCCACCATCGTCTGGTCAATTCCGTCGGGACCAGCTTCTTCTCCTGGCTGCCGACGCTCCTCGGCTTCCTCTTCCTTAGTTTCAACTCCACCACGGCCATCGTTCGGTCACACGGGGACGCCGCGGCCGTCGCATTCGTCAGATTCGCCTACGCCAACCTGCTCGCCCTCTTCGCCTATCTGAGAATGTACGAACGAGCACCTGCTGGCTCCAACGCCAAGAGCTGGCTCAAGGTTGCCGTCTGGGTACTGAGCTGGGGCGGTTGTGAATCAAAGGTGTGTGCTTGCAGCCGACCCTTGGTGGCATCATTGTTGGTATTTCTTAATGTCACCACTATGGCGCCGGGTTAGCGTGAGCGTGTAAGAATCACCCGGGTATATTGACGGGTGCGAACGAATCCGCAAGCGCACGGATACACCGTTGTAGCACTTCACCTCAAGAGTATTCCCAAGGGTATCGAATCCAAGGAATGGTAAGGGGGACTCTACGAGTGACTATCCAAGGGTACACAATCCCTGCTAAGGTAGGTGAGTGATGTGAAGTCTCCTGTAGGTTCTCGACTCTAGAGAGGAACAAGCTCGGATAAGATCTCGCTTCGGACACCGGCCCCTCCTCACTATAACAGTTGGTTCACGGCAAAGGGTTGCCTACACGCTGTATCCGAACGTGGGGGCTTTCAGAGGGTCCAACGGCTATCACTACCGCGGCCTACCCCAAGACAAACCGTGGGATACAGGGCATTCGAAGGATAACCAGCAGTCTAGACACCACGTCTACACCACAGACTACTACTATAGCATGGCAACGTCTGACGTCCCGTAGAAACACTATAGTCCTTCGTATAAATACGAAGCGACGAACCTGCGAGGTTGAGCTAGACCTTACTCGTCATTGAATCGATTCGCGCGAGGAGATATGATTGATACTTGATCTAAATCAGATATGCATGAGCTTCACTATACTCTAATAGACAGGCAATCACACAAACGAGATGCAAACTTATGCGATGATAACAGAAGATCTAGAATCATGTTCGTGAAGAACACGAGCCTCTAACTTATGAACAAACGCAAAAGTATGAATAACTTGCTCATCAACTAGATCGAGGAAGCACGTTCATGAAGAACTCGTGCCTCTAAATGATGAACGAATGAAGAACTCAAGAACAACTCATTCATGCATGAGAGCCACTTTAGTCTTATAGAAAATACTGAAATACTCACTTTAGTCTAAATGAAGAACATCATCGCTCACGAGGTACAAGGGGACGATGGATGATGAATGGATGATCACCACCTCACCTCTACTCATCCACACACTCCTCTCTACCAAGCACCACCTAGTCTAGATCCTCCACACACACACACACTCATGGTGGGATGAGGTTTCACCTCCACCAAGAGAGAATGAGAGCGGGAGAAAGAGGCAAAGGTGACAAATGGCTTCAAGTGTGCTTCACCTCTTCTTACCCCCCCTCTCCTCCTATTTATAGGCTTGAGCAACCGGTGTGAGAGCACTCAAACACCCCGAGAATGGCTTCTAGGACCAATGGGAAAGCACCATGTGGAAGCCCCTGAGTGGGCGCCACAAGGTCGGTTCGGTCGACCTGTGGGGTCGGCCGACCCCCTGTGGGCCCTACTCAGGGTGTGCTGTCATGTGGTGGCTGTTCTGTGGGTCCTGAGGTCAGTTCCCGGTGTCCACGTGGTTTGGAGGCGGTTTAGGCGCTCTGGTGGGCCATGGGATCCATGTGATGTCTGCATGGCGGCTTCTGATTCGCCGAGGCTTCCTCCCTTGGATTGGTGATGTCATGGATCCAGGGGATGCTTGCATGCAGCCCCTCATTGGCTGAGCCTAACTTGCTAGGATCATGAGGGTGTCTTTTCTCTTCATTTCTTATGCTAAACACCTGCATTCAACTTAGCATAGCCACTTGTGGAAATTGTTAGTTTAAACCCCTATTCTAGTGTGGATGCTTAGTTCTTAGGATAAAATGCAGGGATTGACGGCCCTAAATTAGGTGCTTAACAGCCATCAACAACTCCCCCACACTTGCCCTTTGCTCGTCCCGAGCGAAAGGGAAGATCACATGGGTTTAAACCAAAGGTATGAAACAAGCATAGGAGTTATTCCAGGTCATACCTTGCTCTTGTGAACTCTGTGGATTGGCTACAACGCCATCTTGGGTAGTTGATAAGAGGAATGACCATGAATCGAGTCTCTTAAGCACCTGTTGGTCAGCACTTGGGGTTTTCTTAAGATTTTTTTAAGGAAAAAGAACTGCTCCGCCCTCCTTCTTTGATTCTCTCAGATCGCTCAATGAGTATAAGGTTTTTAACTAGAAACATCATATGGCTTTGGTAGGATGGTGGCACATCAAAGAGGAGCTTGCAAAAGTTTTTTTTTCGAAAACAAAGTTATCCCAAGGGCTAGAACCAACAGAGTTAAGATCTTGTCATCAAGTCATATCTCACTTGTCAACTACTTAGATAAGAACGTTTTCCTTATGATGATATTATTCACAAGCCTCAAGGATATAAACAAGGAATAAAACTTACACATGTCAACCCTAGGCATGGAGTAAGCATTTCCATAGATTTCTTAAGTTGATTTATGGAGAATTTATCAAGCATGAGCGTACAAACTCAGAAATCATGGTGAAATAAGGAAGAGATGCAAACCAGCGCTGGTTCTGTGTGGACCAGACGGGGATTCCTGTGATGTGCACGAATGCATGTCCTGTTTAGGTTCTCTAAGTGTGGTCGATCGTAAGCGCTTGTGCGAGCATAGTGTGGGTGCAACAATGATCCGTCGTGTTCGCGTTTGGAGCCAAAATTATTCATTCGAGTTCACTAATGAAATAGATAGGCACTTACACAAATGATGGAAATAAAGGAAATAATTGGAAGGGAAATAAATTAAGGAAAATAAATTAAACCTAACTAAGCACCTATGAAGGGAAATAAGAGTGGGGCACGATCCTCTACTCAGCAAAGAGGGCTTCCAAACCCTCGACCTCAATCAACTGCTGCAGCTTGGCATTCATCTCCTCACGGGTCTTGATGAGAAGGTTCCTGAGCTGTCGATATTCCGCCCGCTGCCTTCTCACAGTCTTCATTAAGAGGTCAAACTCAAAGTACGCCTCTGTCAGATCATCTGCCATCTTGCCCACACGGAGATTCTTCCTGTTAGGCAATGAAGCCAGGATGTCGCCAAGCTCTGCCTCCCAATTTGGCGGGTATGGCTTGGGCACCCCACAGCTGTCCTTAGGGGTCCTTACTCCAAAGATGCGAAACCTGGTCTGAGGTTGCGGGACTTCATCCCACACATACTGCTCATACTTATTGCAGAAGGAGTCGCCGTCCTCGCCACACAGTGATCCTGCGTAGCGCTCTCCAGCCTTTAGTGGCGGACCTGGCCAATCATCAAAAAGCACCTTCTTGCTTGATCTAGGAGTCGGCTTCTTCCCTAGGACATTGAATAGGGAGCAGTGACTGGCGAAGGTAGGAGGTGAGGATGAGCCGCGCCTAGCTGGGGGCTCTACTGAGTCTCCAGTAGGGCTTCTCCCCTTCCTTCCTCGCTCCGGAGTCATCAAATCGTCCTGAGTTCCGTCCCATGGGTGAAGCTCACTACCTCCGAGGTCACTGAAGCAGAAGGACTTCTCCCCATCAAAGCCAGAGGGAGCCATCGGGCAGAGGTGTGCAGAGCGGTGGAGCAGTGACCGAGAGGAGGATCGAGCAGAGGAGATGGGGTTCTGCATGACGCAAAACTCCGTCACGTAGCGAGGAGAGGGTTTCTGGAGGACGAAAGAGTGCGCACGCAAAAAATGAGAGGCGGCGGCGGCCCTAGTGGGTCGGCCGACCTAGGGGGTTGGCCGAGCCCATCTGGGCTCCGCAGGGCCTCTGCTTCGGCGTGTGGGTTCTTACGGGGCTCAGGGTCTCTGGATCAGGTGGCCCACCAATTCTAAGGTTGGAGGCTTCAGCAAGGGCTAGAATGGAATTTCGAGCATAATACTGCCTTCTACCCCAAACAACTTTACTTAAACCTCTTTATACCTTAATAGCTCAACTTGGGGATTTTATCTGAACTCATACCTGGATGAAGAGTCATTGTTGCCCTCTTCCTCATATCGTCCATTTTCTCATGATGGTATCTTCCTATTCTGCCCTGTGGTCCTCCTTGCAAGTTTCTTTATGATAGGATGTATTTTCTTTCCTGCATGGTTAGTGCATATGTACGATGCAAGCTGTATAAATGGTGAAACTGAGGTGATCCTCACAACCATCCTAAGGGGACTATGATGGGTAACCTTAGGAAGGAAGTGCAGCTAGCAAGGCTATAGCACTACGGACGAGAGATGATAGAGGTTATGGAGTGAGCACAGGTTCCAGGCCTAAGGCCTGGAGTGGTATAAGAGTGAAGCTTTCACCTCTAGAAACATAACTCGAGAATGATCGGACCCAGATTGAGCGAGTGGAAAGTTATGGGTTGAATGACCATCTGAGCTGAAGGTCGAGAGTGATGAACTTGATGGCTCTTCCTCTCCTTGGGTTGACGAAGGATCTCACCCTCTCATAAGCGGGATGACACGTAAGTTAACGCAAGCTTCCAACGGAAGTGTGAAGGATAGGTGTGAGACCACACTTCCACAAGGCATCGATCAGGTCAAGAAGTGAAGAGTAGGATTTACATCCACTTGACTTGATCGGCATCGGTCTTAGCTTGAGCTCAGGATAATGAGATGGATTGCTTAACTAGATCGGATATAAGTTCGCGCTTCCGCAAGCCAAAGATATGGAAGTTTTACTGCGCCAGGGCTCGTGTCTTAGCATAACCCTTAGTGTGGCGGCACTTCGGATTGAGCCTTGACATGAAGCACGAAAAACATCCATCATGACCTCCCTGGAGAGTTGCAGGCAAGGTTGAAGCGATCGTCCCCGCCAGGAACAATTCTTCTTCCTCGACTACTACCCTCCTCCTTCCCTCGAGACTAAGTCTCGAAGGCCGGGTTTTAAGAGAGGAAACGATAAGGGAATCTAGGGGCAGAATTTGCACTAAGTACTCTTTCCCATAGATTCCTGCCAGTGAGGAGTGATATCTTCGACCAGAGAACAGAGAAGTTTGACATGTTAGCTCGGGCTCTCTCGAGGATTGGTTTAGGCATTTCGACATTTTCTCATTTGGCTACCTCGTCACTCGAGTCAGGTGGGGAGCTAAAATCTCGGATTTCTCCTAGAATTTCCAGTCCCTGTTCTGGCCCTAAGAACACAAAAGCGCCTCCCGAAATGGCATCAAGCATCATGCCACAATCTCTTCGTAAACCAAACCGGAAATGCTGCAAGAGCACTAGGTCAGGCAGACCAAGGACTGGGCACGCTTCCACCATTGAGGCAAAACGATGCCATGCCATGCCTAAAGTTTCCTTCTCTCTTTGTTTGAAACTGAGGATCGCCATTCTTAAGGAAATGACACGCCGTAGCGGAAAGAATCGAGTGCAAAAGATGCTCTCAATTCCTCCCAGCGTAGGTGGTTGCAACTAAAACAACGGTACCAAGTTCTCGCTTCCCCAGAGAGGGAAAACGGAAACAGGTTCCTCTTAAGAACATCTTGTGTTGCCCCGGTTTTACCCTGGGTAGAACACAATTGCTCAAAGTCTCTTACGTGATCATAGAGATTCTCATGACTCATCCCCAAGAAGGGTTTTTCCTCAACTAGCTTCATGAGAGATGGGTGAACCATACAAGGTGTTAGAAGAGCAGGTTGTCTCCAGAGAGTTGATTCCATGGTTTCACTCATAACGGCGGAAGGTGTGTACAAGGATAACCATCCTGGGATAGCGGGGGTAAAGGTAGAAACAAAAGAAAAACAAAAGATACGAGGATAGTCGGGTTTGTAGATTCTCGACAACCGTTCCCCGGCAACAGCACCAGAAATGCTTGTTGGTATTTCTTAACGTCACCACTATGGCGCCAGGTTAGCGCGAGTGTGTAAGAATCACCCGGGTATACTGACAGGTGCGAACAAATCCGCAAGCGCACGGATACACCATTGTAGCACTTCACCTCAGGAGTATTCCCAAGGGTATCGAATACAAGGAACGATATGGGGGACTCTACGAGCGACTATCCAAGGGTACACAATCCCTGCTAAGGTAGGTGAGTGATGTGAAATCTCCTGTAGGTTCTCGACTCTAGAGAGGAACAAGGTCGGATAAGATCTCGCTTCGGACACCGGCCCCTCTTGACTATAACAGTTGGTTCACAGCAAAGGGTTGCCTACACGTTGTATCCGAACATGGGCGATTTAAGAGGGTCCAATGACTGTCACTACTTCAGCCTACCCCAAGACAAACCGTGGGATACAGGGCATTCGAAGGATAACCAGCAGTCTAGACACCACGTCTACACCACCGACTACTACTATAGCACGGCTATGTCTGACGTCCCGTAGAAACACTACAGCACTTCGTATAAATACGAAGCGACGAACCCGCGAGGTTGAGCTAGACCTTACTCCTCATTGAATCAATTCGCGCGAGGAGATATGATTGATACTTGATCTAAATCAGATATGCATGAGCTTCACTATATTCTAATGACAGGCAATCACACAAACGAGATGCAAACTTATGCGATGATAACAGAAGATCTAGGGTCATGTTCATGAAGAACACGAGCCTCTAACTTATGAACAAACGCAAAAGTATGAATAACTTGCTCGTCAACTAGATCGAGGAAGCACGTTCATGAAGAACTCGTGCCTCTAAATGATGAACGAACGAAGAACTCAAGAACAACTCATTCATGCATTAGAGCCACTTTAGTCTAATAGAAAATACTGAAATACTCACTTTAGTCTAAATGAAGAACAGCATCGCTCACGAGGTACAAGGGGATGATGGATGATGAACGGATGATCACCACCTCACCTCTACTCATCCACACACTCCTCTCTACCTAGCACCACCTAGTCTAGATCCTCCACACACACACACTCATGGTGGGATGAGGTTTCACCTCCACCAAGAGAGAATGAGAGAGGGAGAAAGAGGCAAAGGTGACAAATGGCTTCAAGTGTGCTTCACCTCTTCTTACCCCCCTCTCCTCCTATTTATAGGCTTGAGCAACCTGCGTGAGAGCACCCAAACACCCCGGGAATGGCTTCTAGGACCAATGGGCAAGCACCACGTGGAAGCCACTGAGTGGGCGCCACAAGGTCGGTTCGGCCGACCTGTGGGGTCGACCGACCCCCTGTGGGCCCCACTCAGGGTGTGCTGTCGTGTGGTGGCTGTTCTGTGGGTCCTGAGGTCGGTTCCCGGTGTCCACGTGGTTTGGAGGCGGTTTAGGCGCTCTGGTGGGCCATGGGATCCATCTGATGTCTGCATGGCGGCTTCTGATTCGCCGAGGCTTCCTCCCTTAGATTGGTGATGTCATGGATCCAGGGGATGCTTGCATGTAGCCCCTCATTGACTGAGCCTAATTTGCTAGGATCATGAGGGTGTCTTTTCTCTTCATTTCTTATGCTAAACACCTGCATTCAACTTAGCATAGCCACTTGTGGAAATTGTTAGTTTAAACCCCTATTCTTGTGTGGATGCTTAGTTCTTATGATAAAATGCAGGGATTGACGTCCCTAAATTAGGTGCTTAACAACCGTCAACAACTCCCCCACACTTGCCCTTTGCTCGTCCCGAGCGAAAGGGAAGATCACATGGGTTTAAACCAAAGGTATGAAACAAGCATAGGAGTTATTCCAGGTCATACCTTGCTCTTGTCAACTATGTGGATTGGCTACAATGCCATCTTGGGTAGTTGATAAGAGGAATGACCATGAATCGAGTCTCTTAAGCACCTGTTGGTCAGCACTTGGGGTTTTCTTAATAATTTTTTAAGGAAAAAGAACTGCTCTGCCCTCCTTCTTTGATTCTCTCGGATCGCTCAATGTTTATATGTCCTCACCAAAGCATTAGATTGCCTTTCTTCACCCTACTTCTAATAATTGCTGTTTTTGGAGCTCAAGGTACGATAAAGGTAAAGCATACTTGTATCACATATATTGCAAAGTCAAAGACTAGATCCACAGAGAAAATCAAATCATACGATCAGATCAAGATGTGCACGTGTATGGGTATGGTGAGTATGGTAAGGTGGATACTAGGCCCAAAGTGGGTGCTAGATATTACCATACATTTATGATGAATGTTGGTTGATGGTGAGGTGGACACTAGCCCCGGAATGGATACTAGTTATCACCATCTAGATTATGGAACTCCTTTTTGCATGATTCTCCCTTTTGTATAAGAAATCTTTTGAGAGCATGGCTATCTCTATACTTCTCTTTTTTTTCAACACTGGACCTTCATGTGTCCATATATTTTTTTTCGATAGCCATGTCTCTTGTGTAGCAAAAACTAGGAGGGAGAGATCAACACATATGGAGCCTTATTTTCACAGAATGGATGGATAATACAATGCTAACTTCCAGGGTAGAAGCATAGCAAGGGGAATAAGGTGGCGTGCACATGAATCTTGACCATGAAAGTAATGAAAAGAATTCTCGCAAGGGTCACATAATTTGACAAAGCTCAATGCAATAACAAGCAGCATATGAGTATAAGGTTTTCAACTAGAAACATCATATGGCTTTGGTAGGATGGTGGCACATCAAAGAGGAGCTTGCAAGAGTTTTTTTTTTCAAAAACAAAGTTATCCCAAGGGCTAGAACCAACAGAGTTAAGATCATGTCATCAAGTCATATCTCACTTGTCAACTACTTAGATAAGCACGTTTTCCTTATGATGATATTGTTCACAAGCCTCAAGATTATAAACGAGGAATAAAACTTACGCATGTAAACCCTAGGCATGGAGTAAGCATTTCCATAGATTTCTTAAGTTGATTTATGGAGAATTTATCAAGCATGAGCGTACAAACTCAGAAATCATGGTGAAATAAGGAAAAGATGCAAACCAGCGCTGGTTTTGTGTGGACCAGACGGGGATTCCTGTGATGCGCACGAATGCATGTCCCGTTCAGGTTCTCTAAGTGTGGGCGATCGTAAGCGCTTGTGCGAGCATAGTGTGGGTGCAACAATGATCCGTCGTGTTCACGTTTGGAGAGTGCAGCTCTCCCCCACACTGTTTTGTACCTGGGTGCAATTCTTCGATACAAACAAAAGCAAAAACAAAAATAGCTAACACACGAGTGACTCAATCGGGTTACATGACCGGTGGAGCCAAAATTATTCATTCGAGTTCACTAACGAAATAGATAGGCGCTTACACAAATGATGGAAATAAAGGAAATAATTGGAAGGGAAATAAATTAAGGAAAATAAATTAAACCTAACTAAGCGCCTATGAAGGGAAATAAGAACGGGGCACAACCCTCTACTCAGCAAAGAGGGCTTCCAAACCCTCGACCTCAATCAACCGCTGCAGCTTGGCATTCATCTCCTCACGGGTCTTGAGGAGAAGGTTCCTGAGCTGTCGATATTCCACCTGCTGCCTTCTCACAGTCTTCATTAAGAGGTCAAACTCAAAGTACGCCTCTGTCAGATCATTTGCCATCTTGCCCACACGGAGATTCTTCCTGTTAGGCAATGAAGCCAGGATGTCGCCAAGCTCTGCCTCCCAATTTAGCGGGTATGGCTTGGGCACCTCACAGCTGTCCTTAGGGGTCCTTACTCCAAAGATGCGAAACCTGGTCTGAGGTTGCGGGACTTCATCCCACACATACTGCTCATACTTATTGCAGAAGGAGTCGCTGTCCTCGCCAAACAGTGATCCTGCGTAGCGCTCTCCAGCCTTTAGTGGCGGACCTGGCCAATCATCAAAAAGCACCTTCTTGCTTGATCCAAGAGCCGGCTTCTTCCCTAGGACATTAAACAGGGAGCAGTGACTGGCGAAGGTAGGAGCTGAGGATGAGCCACGCCTAGCTGGGGGCTCTACTGAGTCTCCAGTAGGGCTTCTCCCCTTCCTTCCTCGCTCCGGAGTCATCAAATCATCCTGAGTTCCGTCCCATGGGTGAAGCTCACTGCCTCTGAGGTCACTGAAGCAGAAGGACTTCTCCCCATCAAAGCCAGAGGGAACCATCGGGCAGAGGTGTGCAGAGCGGCGGAGCGGTGACCGAGAGGAGGATCGAGCAGAGGAGATGGGGTTCTGCACGACGCAAAACTCCGTCACGCAGCGATGAGAGGGTTTCTAGAGGATGAAAGAGTGCGCACGCAAAAAACGAGAGGCGGCGGCGGCCCTAGTGGGTCGGCCGACCTAGGGGGTCGGCCGAGCCCATCTGGGCTCCGCAGGGCCTCTGCTTCGGCGTGTGGGTTCTTACGGGGCTCAGGGTCTTTGGATCAGGTGGCCCACCAATTCTAAGGTTGGAGGCTTCAGCAAGGGCTAGAATGGAATTTCGAGCATAATACTGCCTTCTACCCCAAACAACTTTACTTAAACATCTTTATACCTTAATAGCTCAACTTGGGGATGTTACCTGAACTCATACCTGGATGAAGAGTCATTGTTGCCCTCTTGCTCGTATCGTCCATTTTCTCCTGATGGTATCTTCCTATTCTGCCCTGTGGTCCTCCTTGCAGGTTTCTTTATGATAGGATGTATTTTCTTTCCTACATGGTTAGTGCATAAGTACGATGCAAGCTGTATAAATGGCAAAACTGAGGTGATCCTCACAACCATCCTAAGGGGACTATGATGGGTAACCTTAGGAAGGAAGTGCAACTAGCAAAGCTATAGCACTATGGACGAGAGATGATAGAGGTGATGGAGTGAGCACAGGTTCCGGGCCTAAGGCCTGGAGTGCTCTAAGAGTGAAGTTTTCACCTCTAGAAACATAACTCGAGAATGATCGGACCCCAGATTGAGCGAGTGGAAGGTTATGGGTTGAACGACCATTTGAGCTGAAGGTCGAGAGTGACGAACTTGATGGCTCATCCTCTCCTTGGATTGACGAAGGATCTCACCCTCTCATAAGCGGGATGACACGTAAGTTAACCCAAGCTTCCAACGGAAGTGTGAAGGATAGGTGTGAGACCACACGTCCGCAGGGCATCGATCAGGTCAAGAAGTGAAGAGTAGGATTTACATCCACTTGACTTGATCGGCATCGGTCTTAGCTTGAGCTCAGGATAATGAGATGGATTGCTCAACTAGACCGGATATAAGTTTGCGCTTCCGCAAGCCAAAGATATGGAAGTTTTACTGCGCCAGGGCTCATGTCTTAGCATAACCCTCAGTGTGGCGGCACTTCGGATTGAGCCTTGACATGAAGCACGAAAAACATCCATCGTGACCTCCCCTGGAGAGTTGCGGGAAAGGTTGAAGTCATCGTCCCCGCCAGGAACAATTCTTCTTCCTCGACTACTACTCTCCTCCTTCCCTCGAGACTAAGTCTCGAAGGCCGGGTTTTAAGAGAAGAAACGATAAGGGAATCTAGGGGCAGAATTTGCACTAAGTGCTCTTTCCCATAGATTCCTGCCAGTGAGGAGTGATATCTTCGACCAGAGCACAGAGAAGTTTGGCATGTTAGGTCGGGCTCTCTCGAGGATTGGCTTAGGCATTTCGACATTTTCTCATTTGGCTACCTCGTCACTCAAGTCAGGTGGGGAGCTGAAATCTTGGATTTCTCCTAGAATTTCCAGTCCCTGTTCTGGCCCTAAGAACACAAAAGCGCCTCCCGAAATGGCATCAAGCAACATGCCACAATCTCTTCGTAAACCAAACCGGAAATGCAGCAAGAGCACTAGGTCAGGCAGACCAAGGACTGGGCACGCTTCCACCAATGAGGCAAAATGATGCCATGCCATGCCTAAAGTTTCCTTCTCTCTTTGTTTGAAACTGAGGATCGCCATTCTTAAGGAAACGACACGCCGTAGCGAAAAGAATCGAGTGCAAAAGATGCTCTCAATTCCTCCCAGCGTAGGTGGTTGCAACTAAAACAACGGTACCAAGTTCTCTCTTCCCCAGAGAGGGAAAACGGAAACAGGTTCCTCTTAAGAACATCTTGTGTTGCCCCGGTTTTACCCTGGGTAGAACACAATTGCTCAAAGTCTCTTACGTGATCATAGAGATTCTCATGACTCATCCCCGAGAAGGGTTTTTCCTCAACTAGCTTCATGAGAGATGGGTGAACCATACAAGGTGTTAGAAGAGCGGGTTGTCTCCAGAGAGTTGATTCCATGGTTTCACTCATAACGGGCGCAAGGTGTGTACAAGGATAACCATCCTGGGATAGGGGGGTAAAGGTAGAAACAAAAGAAAAACAAAAGATACGAGGATAGTCGGGTTCGTAGATTCTCGACAACCGTTCCCCGGCAACAGCGTCAGAAATGCTTGTTGGTATTTCTTAACGTCACCACTATGGCGCCGGGTTAGCGTGAGCGTGTAAGAATCACCCGGGTATACTGACGGGTGCAAATGAATCCGCAAGCGTACGGATACACCATTGTAGCACTTCACCTCAGGAGTATTCCCAAGGGTATCAAATCCAAGGAACGGTATGGGGGACTCTACGAGTGACTATCCATGGGTACACAATCCCTGCTAAGGTAGGTGAGTGATGTGAAGTCTCCTGTAGGTTCTCGACTCTAGAGAGGAACAAGGTCGGATAAGATCTCGCTTCGGACACCGGCCCCTCCTGACTATAATAGTTGGTTCACGGCAAAGGGGTGTCTACACGTTGTATCCGAACATGGGGGATTTAAGAGGGTCCAATGGCTGTCACTACCGCGGCCTACCCCAAGACAAACCGTGGGATACAGGGCATTCAAAGGATAACCAGCAGTCTAGACACCATGTCTACACCACCGACTACTACTATAGCACGGCTACGTCTGACGTCCCGTAGAAACACTACAGCACTCCGTATAATTACGAAGCGACGAACCCGCGAGGTTGAGCTAGACCTTACTCCTCATTGAATCGATTCGCGCGAGGAGATATGATTGATACTTGATCTAAATCAGATATGCATGAGCTTCACTATATTCTAATAGACAGGCAATCACACAAATGAGATGCAAACTTATGCGATGATAACAGAAGATCTAGGGTCGTGTTCGTGAAGAACACGAGCCTCTAACTTATGAACAAATGCAAAAGTATGAATAACTTACTCATCAACTAGATCGAGGAAGCACGTTCATGAAGAACGTGTGCCTCTAAATGAGGAACGAACGAAGAACTCAAGAACAACTCATTCATGCATGAGAGCCACTTTAGTCTAATAGAAAAAACTGAAATACTCACTTTAGTCTAAATGAAGAACAGCATCCCTCACGAGGTACAAGGGGACGATGGATGATGAATGGATCATCACCACCTCACCTCTACTCATCCACACACTCCTCTCTACCTAGCACCACCTAGTCTAGATCCTCCACACACACACTCATGGTGGGATGAGATTTCACCCCCACCAAGAGAGAATGAAAGAGGGAGAAAGAGGCAAAGGTGAGAAATGGCTCCAAGTGTGCTTCACGTCTTCTTACCCCCCCCCCTCTCCTCCTATTTATAGGCTTGAGCAACCGGCGTGAGAGCACCCAAACACCCCGGGAATGGCTTTTAGGACCAATGGGCAAGCACCACGTGGAAGCCCCTGAGTGGGCGCCACAAGGTCGGTTCGGCCGACCTGTGGGGTCGGCCGACCCCTTGTGGGCCCCACTCGGGGTGTGCTTTCGCGTGGTGGCTGTTCTGTGGGTCCTGAGGTCGGTTCTCGGTGTCCACGTGGTTTGGAGGCGGTTTAGGCGCTCTGGTGGGCCATGGGATCGATTTGATGTCTGCATGGTGGCTTCTGATTCGCCGAGGCTTCCTCCCTTGGATTGGTGATGTCGTGGATCCAGGGGATGCTTGCATGTAGCCCCTCATTGGCTGAGCCTAACTTGCTAGGATCATGAGGGTGTCTTTTCTCTTCATTTCTTATGCTAAACACCTGCATTCAACTTAGCATAGCCACTTGTGGAAATTGTTAGTTTAAACCCCTATTCTAGTGTGGATGCTTAGTTCTTATGATAAAATGCAGGGATTGAAGGCCCTAAATTAGGTGCTTAGCAGCCGTCAACAATCATGAAGGTCAGTGGCGAACAGAAATCATTTTGACGCCTAGGGTCACTTGCCAAAGCAACTAAACTACCAAAGCTCTCCTATATAACAATATAACAGTAATATTGTACGATAGCGCACAAAGGCAACTAAAATCATGATGTTCCACCTACTTCTGGTTCTGGTTGTTGCACAAAAGATGGGCATGATGAAATTACCTGAGTAGGCTCCAGAGAAAAGAAACTGAGAGTCCTAACTCAGTAAAGTATAGGATTAAAAACATTAGTCAGTATCCTGCATCTCTTCTTGCTCTGACCCTTCATCATGTCCTCTGTCCTCTGCTCTATTGCACCTTTTTTGCTCTTCGTCTCTTCGGACTTCGCCTCTTCAGGCTCTTCTGATCCTTCTCCTTCCGGGCTCCGGTGATCGCGGTGCAGGTGCGGCAGGCTGGCCGACCGGCGGCGTAGGCGGGCAGCAGACCAGCCGGTGTGGTGGGGCGCCCGACGGGTGGCGGCACAGGCGCGTAGCCGTGCTGGTGCGGCGGCGGCGCTAGGGTCAGGCGGCGGCTGGACGGGAGCTCGGGGAGTCGGGGCTGGCGGGCGGCTCGGGGTAGGGAAAGAGCGAGGGAGAGATGCGCCTGGGCCAAGGACGTGAGGACTGGAGAGTGGGAGAGAGATGGCGTTGGGTGCTGAGCCGAGCGAACTTGGGCTCAGAACTAGGGCCAATTCAGATAAAACATAGTTGGGTCCGAAATATTGAAAATACTATAAAGAGTTTTTTGGCCACACCTAGGGCTGTAGCCCTAGTGGCCCTAGGTGTGTATCCGCCCCTGATGAAGGTGTACTAGCAATTATAGAATTCCAAACGGACCGCCCGGCTCTAGCCCGGCCCTAGCTCTAAATGACCCGACACTAAGCGACCCGGCCCTATCAGGCACGATGGCAACTTCGTGCCGTGTCGTGTCGTGCCACCGTGCCTGAGAGGGCGCCGAAGCACGGCCCTATGACCTGTTTTCGGGCCGGGCCGGCACAGCAGCACGAACGGGCCGATGGGCCGCGACTCGGGTCGCGTCCAGCCTGACACTATCTACCGAGGACTGCAGAGGCTGGCGCGGTGCGTCCTCCCTGCCGACGACCGGCGGGACTGCGGCGGCGGCCGGTGGCCCGGAGGTGGTGATGCCAGAGTGCATGCCGCACCTCAATGGTGGTCCCGCTGCATCAGTCAACAGCGCCCCTTGGGGCAGCAGGCACGGTGCCGCGCCGCCGCGCACTCGACGACGGATAAGATGGGGCGAAGAGGAGCGGCCGCCGCACAATTGACGCCGGAGAGGATGGGGTCAACGGCGGAGGGCATAGTGAGCGCGATCTGTAGGCGAGAGGGGTGGGCGGGTGTGCGGCGGCAGAGGCTGAGGAGGAGCACGAAGGGACGGGTGCGCAGAGGCCGGTGACGGCGGGATCGGGAGGAGGTGCTGGAGCCTGGAAGGGAGGAGGCTGTAGCTGCCAGCATGATTGGGAGGAGGCACAGGAAGGGGGGTGGCGGCTGCTGCTGGGAGGGAAAGAATTAGGCTTAGGGTGAAGAGAATTGGTTTATATACTTAAGATAAGATGGGCTTCTAACAGGCCGGGCCGCCATCGTTCCTAAGGCCGGGCCGCCATCGGGCTGGCCATTATCGTGTCGTGCCTCGGGCCGGCACTATGGGCCGAGGTGGCGGCCCAAGCACTAATGGGTCATCGGGCCGTGCCGGCACTAGGCACTATTGATCATGCCTCGTGCCGACAATCATACCCGACCCATTTGGAATACTATGCTAGCAAATAATGGTGGGACGCTGCTTGTGTGAATCGAGACAGCGTAAGAAAGACCTGGGTGCGGCGGGTGACAGCGTGGCCCATTGTTGGCATTGACGCAGTGTGGCGCTGCAAGGGGCGGCAACCAAGGTTTTGAATTTCGGTTTCGGTTTTTTCATGTAAATTTCAGCAATTTCTCTTCGGAACAAGCAAGATGGTAGTATATGCAAAGTAATCAAATATTTATCAATTGTTATTATTCATTGGCTAAATCACCATTTAAATTATCACAGTCACCAGCTTTGAGTCTTTGAGTTGTCGACCGGAAGAAACCCCTTGCTTTATTGTTTACCAATCTATATATACTATAAAAGCTGAAAGAATTAAAAAACATTTCTCACCTAAGGGGAAACAGACCCACCTCTCACAGAGGACCCACCTGTCAGGCTGGGTCCCCACTAATTCTCAAGACGAAACCAAGAATCGCATCAAAAACCGATGATAGAAAATGTTTCCACCAAAAACCACCATTTTTTTCTCACCCACCCATTCTTACCCGCCCGCGCGTACCCACCTGACCCACCCCCGTCAATCACGGTTGTTGTTTACTTTCTTCATTCTTTTTTCAAAAATCGGAGGCAATCACGGTTGTTGCTTCCTTTCTTCATTCTTTTTTCAAGGAAAGAGAAATTGATTGGCGTGATTGATGGTATGACTCAAAAGCAAATACTCAGAAACTCAAAAGGAAAGAGATATCGATGTACAAACTAAAGGAAAATTGATTGGTGTGATTGATGACACATCAAGAAAATGAAAAATAAGGAAAGAATCACTGCATGATTAGATGAATTAAGGAAAGAATTGTTGCGTCATTTTGTCAATAGTAGCCGCGCCATTCATAAATAGTGAGCAAGGAAAGGGGAAAAAGGAAAGATCAAGTAAGGAATGAATCACCGCGTGATTAGATCAACAACATTCAAATGTAATTAGATTGACGCCATTTATACGTAAATTATATTTTGAGTCCTTGACTATTTCCTTTTGAGTTCAATACCCTCAATCACACCAATCAATATTCCTTCCTTTTTTACACCCTGTGTTCCCTATAAAACTCAATTCCCAGATGATGAAAAACTCCTCAACCAGCCTCCTCAACTCCTCACGTTGGCTTCCAGCGGGCGTCGACCCCTCCTCTCATCGGTTTCCTACTCCCCGTCGGCCTCGTCTTCCCTGCCGGCTGGTGGCGAGCTCCCCCGTCAAGGATCGACCACACAGACGGGTGAGCTCCCCCACTGGGGAGCGGCGATGCAGTCGGCCTCGTGGCGGGCTCCCCTGCCGGATCTGGAGACCCTCATCCCCGCCTTGAAGTTGGCGGTGGTGACGCGCCACCCTCCCCGGCTAGTCTCCTTCAAAGCCGCGTTGAAGGTAGCGTCGGTGATGCGACACGGTGCGGAGACGACACGGAGGCCAGCAGGGTGGATGACCGACGAATGCTGGCTTCCCTAATCCCCAGGTGCGACTCCAAATCCTCCTATGTCGTCCCTTCCCGCTGATAGCCACCGCTCGCGAAGAGGACGAGGGTGATACGACGTGGAGCATCCGTGGGGAGCTGATGATCGGGCAGTTCTCGGCACAAACGGTGACGCTTTCATCGACGACGCATCTCATCATGCTTGTGCTCAAGGCCACCTCCTAGCCAGCCCTCTTCGCCTCCGCCGAGGTCTGAGCTCCTCCGCAGCCCAGCACCTCGACCCTCTCCAAGGTACGCCGCCCTGCCTCAACCTCCTCCTCTGTTACTTTCATTAGCGCTAACTTTCGGGCAAAGAGTTAATCTAGAAAAAGGTTAGGGTTTACTCATTCTTTCCCCAGGGCGATTGGGTAGGGTGTGGTTGGATCTAACGTAGTATGGGCTGGTTGTTTCATTTGTTTGCGCAATGTGTGCGGTTGGATCTAACGTAGTGGTGCTGATTGCTAGACATTGTGTGGCTCTTCGATCAATCTGGAGACAACTCTCAATAGTGCCTGATTGCTTGAATGATGTGGCACCGAGTAAACTACAAATGGTCGCGGTGTTGTCGTGCATGGCTGGTGAGTGGGGTTGGTTTTTCTATATTGATCACATTATGTCGTAGTTAGTTCCATGTTTTGATCGTTGATGTCTCTCTTTGGGACACATTTTCACTTGACATCTTGCACGTTATGTACAACATGATATAGGAAGTCGTTGCAAATATTTTGTTTTGGTGCAATTCCTGATTGATCTAATATTACTAAATTTGAGTAAGTCTAATTTGAGCTACTCCCTGAGGAGGTGCAGTGAGTTCGGGGGTGGGGCAGTGGCACCAAGAGGAAGAACAAGGTGACCGCAGTTCCAACAACGTCATTGGGTGTCACAAAGGTCTAATTTGACACCTTTCGATCCAATTTCAGTTGATTTTGATTAATTTGCATGAGAATTATATTTTAGAAAGAAATTAATTGTGGCACAAGAACTATTTCACATGGTGGCATCAACAATTTAAATTTTGAGGAAATAAGATCTGTGTGAAAGCAGTTTGTTTTAAAAATAGTTGAAGGATACTATGTATTTTGTTTCCCTTTCTGACCTTACTACTTCCTCTTGCCAATGTGAAGCACGAATGTGCTTGGTTCAAATTTAATCTCACTGGTGTGATTTGTGCAGGCATGGGGTTCTCTATGAGTTGTCACCGACAAGCAACATGGATGTAACGATGCTTAAGATGTGTGCCAAAAATTAGGCTGCAGCTAAAAATTCAACCCTGGTATGCCATCTACATTTATATTACCAAAAATTCAAAAAATAGGGAATAGCATCAAGTTGGTTCCATTACTATTTTTTCCTCGATACTTTCTTTATAGTATTTTATATTCGATAATTCAAGGTTTCCATTTGCTTTTGCACATTCGGACTAGCTATCTGCAAACCATAGGCAGTCATGGACTTTTACCTTTAAGGATCTCTTGTCTTTTTATCACTCCATTTTTTGTTTTTACACATTTTTTAGGCTTTAGAATTGGCAAATTATCTTTCGACAGTTTAAATGGCTGATGTGGTATTTCATGATGGAAGAGTAACATTTCATAGTTTGCAGATAGAAAATGTTTCCACCAAAAACCACCGTTTTTTTCTCACCCACCCCATTCTTACCCACCCGCGCGTACCCACCCGACCCACCCCCGTCAATCACGGATGTTGTTTCCTTTCTTCATTCTTTTTTCGAATGTTGGAGGCAATCACGGTTGTTGTTTCCTTTCTTCATTCTTTTTTCAAGGAAAGAGAAATTGTTTGGCGTGATTGATGGCATGACTCAAAAGAAAATACTCAGAAACACAAAACGAAAGAGATATTGAAGTACAAAGTAAAAGAAAATTGATTGGTGTGATTGATGACACATCAAGAAAATAAAAAATAAGGAAAGAATCACTGCATGATTATATGAATTAAGGAAAGAATTGTTGCGTCATTTTGTCAATAGTAGCCGCGCCATTCATAAATAGTTAGCAAGGAAAGGGAAAAAAAGGAACGATCAAGTAAGGAATGAATCACCGTGTGATTAGATCAACAACATTCAAATGTAATTAGATTGATGCCAGTTATACGTAAATGATATTTCAAGTCCTTGACTATTTCCTTTCGAGTTCAATACCCTCAATCACGCCAATCAATATTCCTTTCTTTTTTACACCCTGTGCTCCCTATAAAACTCAATTCCCAGATGATGAAAAACTCCTCTGCCGGCCTCCTCAGCTCCTCGCGTTGGCTCCCCACGGGCGTCGACCCCTCCTCTCATCGGTTTCCTGCTCCCTGTCGGCCTCGTCTTCCCTGCCGGCTGGTGGCGAGCTCCCTCGTCAAGGATCGAGCACACAGATGGGTGAGCTCCCCCACTATGAGCAGCGACGCAGTCGGCCTCAAGGCGGGCTCCCCTACCGGATCTGGAGACCCTCATTCCTGCCTTGAAGTTGGCGGTGGTGACACACCACCCTCCCCGGCCAGTCTCCTTCAAAGTCGCGTTGAAGGTGGTGGCGGTGATGCGGCACGGTGCGGAGACGACGCGGAGGCCAGCAGGGTGGATGACCGACGAATGCTGGCTTCCCTAATCCCCAGGTGCGACTCCAAACCCTACTATGTCATCTCTTCCTGCCGATAGCCACCGTTCGCGATGAGAACGAGGGTGATACAACGTGGAGCATCCGTGGGGAGCTGATGATCGGGCAGTTCTCGGCACAAGCGGTGGCGCTTTCATCGACGACGCAGCTCATCATGCTGGTGCTCGAGGCCCCCTCCTACCCGGCCCTATTCACCTCCTCTGATGTCTGAGCTCCTCCGCAGCCCAACACCTCAGCCCTCTCCAAGGTACCCCGTCCTGCCTCAACCTCCTCCTCTGTTACTTTCATTAGCGCTCACTTTCGGGCAAAGAGTTAATCTAGAAAAAGGTTAGGGTTTACTCATTCTTTCCCCAAGGCGATTGGGTAGGGTGTGGTTGGATCTAACTTAGTGTGGGCTAGTTGTTTCATTTGTTTGCGCAATGTGTGCGGTTAGATCTAATGCAGTGGTGCTGATTGCTAGATATTATGTGGCTCTTCCATCAATCTGGAGACAACTCTCAATAGTGCCTGACTGCTTGAATGACATGGCACCGAGTAAACTACAAATGGTCACGGTGTTGTCGTGCATGGCTGGTGAGTGGGGTTGGTTTTTCTATGTGGATCACATTATGTCGTAGTTAGTTCCATGTTTTGACCGTTGATGTCTCTCTTTGGGACACATTTTCGCTCGACATCTTGCACGTTATGTACAACATAATATACGAAGTCGTTGCAAATATTTTATATTGGTGCAATTCCTAATTGATCTAATATTACTAAATTTGAGTAAGTCTAATTTGAGCTACTCCCTGAGGAGGCGCAGCGAGGCCGGGGGTGGGGTAGTGGCACAAGGAGGAAGAACAAGGCGACCGCACTAATGGCTTCGGCACCAGCAACGTCGTTGGGTGTCACAGAGGTCTAATTTGACCCCTTCCCATCCAATTTCAGTTGATTTTGAATAATTTGCAAGAGAATTATATTTTAGAAAGAAATTAATTGTGGCACAAGAACTATTTCATATGGTAGCATCAACAATTTAAATTTTGAGGAAAGAAGATCTGTGTGAAAGCAATTTGTTTTTAAAATAGTTGAAGGATACTATGTATTTTGTTTCCCTTTCTGACCTTACTACTTCCTCTTGCCAATGTGAAGCACGAACGTGCTTGGTTCGAATTTAATCTCACTAGTGTGATTTGTGCAGTCATGGGATTCTCTATTAGTTGTCACCGACAAGCAACATGGATGTAATGATGCTTAAGATGTGTGCCAAAAATTAGGCTGCAGCTAAAAATTCAACCCTTGTATGCCATCTACATTTATATTGTCAAAAATTAAAAAAAATAGGGAATAGCATCAAGTTGGTTCCATTGCTTTTCTTTCCTCGATACTTTCTTTATACTATTTTATATTCGATAATGGAAAAAGTCTACATCACCCCCTCAACTATGGGGTGTGGACTACATAACCCCCCAATCTATGAAACGGTCTATATCACCCCTGAACTTTTCAAAACCGGTCAAATTACCCCCTGAAGTATTTTTGAAAAATCATAGTAAATCATAGAAAATTCATAAAATGGAAAATCCAATTGTGTTAGACTCGAATTGAGTAGATCTACACAGTGAGCATATAATATGGTATGTTTTAGTTTATTTTTTTGTTGCAACTTTAGATCTATGATTTTCTTCATAGCTGTAAAAAAATGTACTAAAGCATATCATATTATATGTTCATTGTGTAGATTTACTCATTTGGAGTCCAACACAATTGGATTTTTCATTTTATGAATTTTCTGTGATTTACTATGATTTTTGAAAATTACTTTAGGGGATAATTTAACTAGTTTTGAAAAGTTCAGGTGGTGATATAGACCGTTTCATACGTTGGGGGGTTATGTAGTCCACCCCTCATAGTTGAGGGGGTGATGTAGACTTTTTCCATTCGATAATTCAAAGTTTCCATTTGGTTTTGCACATTCGGACTAGCTATCTGCAAACCATAGGCAGTCATTGACTTTTACCTTTAAGGATCTCTTGTCTTTTTATCACTCCATTTTTTTACACATTTTTAGGCTTTAGAATTGGCATGTTATCTTTTGACAGTTTAAATGGATGATGTGGTATTTCATGATGGATAAATAACATTTCATAGTTTTATAGCACGAGATTTCTACTAAAACCTAGAAAGGTTGGATTTAATTATTTAAATTACTAGTATATGGCAGCTTAAGCTATGTTAAGGTTGGGGTCGTGGTTCAACTAGAAAGGTTGATACCGTTGAGCACCAGTTTCAGCTTCAACTACACCCCAACCCAAGAGGCAAGTGATCCTTCACCTCATTAGTTGGTAACCTATTTCTGGTCTTATTGTATGTCGTTCACTTCATGCTACTATTGCTCGTGCTTACTTTAGGATGGTAGATCCATCAGAATGTAAATGTTATTTGTGGTTCGAATCATTTAAAGTTAGAGATACACCGCCTTTAATTGAGAATACACGACCATGCTTAGCCAACTTTCTACTTAGAAATGTTAGTGGTTTGATTAAATTATGTTGAAATAGTTTGATTCATAGGTTCTACAAATATAATACCAGCGCTATAGATTGCTAGAATTATATGGTTCTTTAATTGTTTTTTAAGGTAGGATCCTGAATTAGCACGCCTATTTGGTTTTATTTACCGGTAGCTCTATGATCCTGCTAAGTATCGAGGATATCTCTGTCATCCACAATGCAATATTATTAGGAAGTATTACTAAAGTATACAGCTCAAAGAATGTATTGTCCTCCTAATCTTAAAGAGTATTGGATCCATTTAGAGTCTGCAAGAATATCTGAATTTTTATTTTGTCCACAGAGAAAAAACATAGGCAATCCGAGGAACATGCAAGGATATGCAATTAAATAAATTCAGGGTGATAAATATTTTGATTTGGATTAATTTATTTCTAATTTGTTTTATCCTATCCTGATTTCCATTTTTAATCTTTGTCAATGGTTAATTGATTTCCCCCTCTTATTGCCCGCATGTGTTTGGTAATTTAGACCTAGGTATCAATTTGTCAGACTTACATTTACAATTTATTTAGTTTTTTTCCATCTGAACCTTTTTCTAGTCCTTATTATTTCTCATTTTCTTATGTGACAGATGGTCTAGGAGTTGTGATACATGATCTGGAAAGGAGTGATGTAATAGCAAACTGAATATTTGGAGCTTACAAGGTTTGCAATCACCATCTGCCATTTTTTATAACAGATCACACACCTACATTAAACAAATGAGTAGTTGTATAGTTTCAATCATGAAAGACAAACTCACAAAACCTATATCTTTTTCCTCCTTGTGGCGGCTAATTTATGCACAATGTGTACCTTGCTAATAGGTCAGTAGCAGCTAATCGTAATCTCATTTGGATTTCTAGGATGAAAAAGGTACTTATTTCCCATTTATTCTGATTGCCAGATGGTTACCATAGATTTTATTCAATTTTTAAAAGGTTTGCAGAACCTCCTTTTATTTAAAGTAGTGGGAAACGTTACACATTCCCTTTGACTTCAGGCAAGTGCTTATAACATCCATGTTTCATTGATGCTATCATTTTAAATGTGATGGTCATCACTCTATGTGTCTTCCTTTTTTAAAATATAATCCACACATGATTGGAATATATTTGTTAGAACTATATTTAATTACGTATTGGTTTTTAAAAAATAGTCATTGTTGACACAAGAAAAAAAATGATGTTTCATGCGCAATAAGCTTCACAGTTCTTGTTTTCACTATTTTGGCCACATGATTAAAGAATTGTTGATTAGTCTAGCATGAAATTAAGAAGTAAGATGGTCTGTTCTCGATGGCTTGTACGATGTATTAGATGATTGGCCAGACAATATTTAATGATGCATAGGTTACTTTCTGTCTACTTAATTTTTAGTTTATTCTTACTTTATGAATTTCGGAAACTGATTGAAAAAGGTGCTAGGTAATTATTTCCCTTGTGATCGTGCTACAATGCTACCTATTCTATTGCCAATGTGCTTTAGTTGTTGAAACATGTTTGGTTCAAATTTGACCTGATTGGTGTGATTTGTTCAGAACTGGTGTGTTGTATAAAACTCTGCCTGTGTTGACTGAAGACTTTCTTGAGTCATGCTTCTTTTGCCTTGAAGTTTCTGGGGACCAACTTAGGAAAGGGACACCACAACCAAGATTGCAGGGAAAATGGTCTCTCCAATGCCTCTGACTTCTGAAGGTACATCATGCTGATTAACTTATGATACCCAAGTTATTTGAATGTGAGTAATGAAAAAATGGATTAGACCATCCATTTTCTTTTTAGCTATTGTTCTTGCTTAGTGTATCATGTGGATTAGTCATTAGTGGTTTGTTTGCTGCTAGTTGAATGCAGGTTAAACAAAGAATATGGTTTGTTGTCCGGCGGTAGCAGCACTAGTGCCACATGAGCCAGTCGGGAGGTGGGTGCAGTGAGGGCTTTAGTCCTACCCTTTACGGACTTTACCTTAAGATAAATTTTCATTCAATACTTGTGCGTCTTTTGTAGACACTTTATCTACATGTGGAGCACTCCTGGATATTGTCAATCCAGGATAACAGGCTGACTAAATTTTAGTGATGTCTATAGAATATGATCCAATAGTTGAAGGGAAACATATTGAGATCTTAGACCTTCCTGTTTATGGTGACGGTGGTAGTGCATCCATTCATATTTCATTAACTTTATTTTTTCTATATAGGAACGTGTGCATTTTTTAATATTCCATCTAGATATAAATAGTTTGCGAAAAAATTCTTGTTGTAAAGTATATAAAAGTATATTTGAACATTGTTTTGGTAATATTTGTACCTATAAAAGTGTAAATTGTGCTTAAGATGGTTTATGTTTGAAATAATTGATGTCTCATTAGTGGGTTGCTATATAGCCAACCGCATTTGTGATTTGGTTGGCAATGTTTTTACATCTATTTGCCCGCTTGCCCAAAAGTGGTGATAGACTTGTAGAATTAATTAGGAAACATGTTAGATTGATGAGTCTAATTCTTACATATTATAGAGCTGTCAAATTAGACTGGATTACAAAAATTGAGAACGTCTTGTAGATATTGTGATTTCTGAAATTTCTCATTTTTATGTTTTACAAGACGAAGCCAGCGAGTGAACTGGAGCACCCTAAGCCTCGGGAGTATCAAAACTTTTTTTGGAAGCAAGTATACATTGCATGTGTTCTTGATACAGTTCGGGAGTCGAGGTGAGACCTCAACTTTGTTTGATTTAGAAGGTGCTTAGCGAACGAGGGCTCAGACTGATTTTTCAGGATTTTGGGCACTAATGGCTAGCAGGTAAGACAAGCGATGAGAGGTGAGTTGTGAGTAGTCAGTCTGGCTGCGATGGCGTCACTAGCCAGGTTGTGGAGGATTTTCATGGGTTGTGCCTGGGGAGTGTAAGTGATAGCAGTGGTTAGTGAAAGGCGTAGAGGCGTATAGCACAAAGAACATAAGTAATGATGCAAATTTCAATTGTATTTCTTTGATGAAGTCAACACTTGTAACAAATTTAATTATCAATTTTCACTAAAAAAATCTTGGTATAGAGTTATTGGATCTTAATTTGGTGGTGTTAATATTTTTTTCAAAATATTTTATTTCCTGAATACATGTGTTGCATGCGTGCTCTCTGATTAGATATTGTTATGCGCGTGCTCTCTAACTAGATATTTCGAAGACAATGAAATATGATGGTTTGAAATATAATGTCAAAATGTAGAGTACTACATATATTTATATGGTTTCAGTAATATAATAATAATCAATATATCATATTTTTTATCGATGAGTTTTTGTTACACCCTGAAATTTCTAATTTCAGGATGTGAATAGGAAGAATAATTAAAACAACAATTTTCTCTCAATATTAAAATTTGTCCAACGTTTATTTTCTTTACAGGAAATATAGAATAGGAAAAAGGCTTTTGTTTGTTTTCTAAATTAAATAAAATGTTTGTGTGAGTGTTGCATTCATGCCGATGCATCTAGAGTTTCATGAGTGCAAAAGCTTTTAAAAATGCGCTTAGGTGCTGACCAAACCCTTCTGAGAATTTTCCGGATTTTTCTGGGATTTATTCTCATTTTCCCTGAGCATTTTCTATTTATTAGAAAGCTCTAAAATCTTTGTCATGAGCTCCAAATATTTTATTTGGATTGTTTGTGTCTCAATCTATCTCTGGGAATTTTCCTGGAATTTTTGGATTTTTCTGAGTATTTTTCGTGCTTTAAAACATTTTCTAGGATTTCCTGGAATTGTTTTCGCATTGAAAATTAAATTCGGAAAATGAAAAACCCTTTCTTTTCTTTTGGGCCAAGCCCATCCGCGGAAGTCCGCCTTTGCTCCTCCAACTCCTTCCGCCGCTCGTTTCCGCCCGGACCCATGTGAGCTGCTCAGCCCAACTTTTGAAGTTTGCTCTTGCCCCCTGGACTCTTTTCCTTGGCATAGCCATTACTTTTGGCCCAGCACCGGCCCAACCGAGCTCTGCCTGGCTCGTGTCCATGGCGGACACGGCCAGAGTCCGCCGCGCCGGACTCCCCGGTGTCCGTGCCGCACCCGCCTCGGACTCTCCCGCGCCGCGTCCCCATATAAACCCAGCCTCCGCACGCGCCTGCTCCTCGTCCCTGCGTGCCGTGCCTCGCGCCGCCTTGCGCCGCCGCCCATGGCTAGAGCTCCGCCGCCGCACGATTCCGCCGCTCGGACCGCCGCAGTCAAAGCCGACGAGTCCAAGAGCTCCGCCGCATCGAGCTGCGCATCCTCCGTCTCTTCCCGTCGTCAGTCAAGCACCAGAGAACTGCCACCGTCTAGGGCCACCACCGGCCGACCCTGCTCCACGTCGCCGGCCGCTTGCCGTCTTTCCCCCTCCAAGGTGAGGACGCCCTTGAGTCCCCCTCGAGCTCCTCTTCGTTTTCCCCTTCTTACCCGAGCACCAGGTTGCCTAGGACGCCGGCGCCGCCACCCTCCAGAGCCGCCGGAGTAGCCCCTGGCCGCTGTGCGGTTTCTGTCCAAAGGAAGAAGAAGACAGGGCTACTTTGCGGATAACCCCCTGAGAAAAGAAGTAACCCTAGATCCTTATCTTGTGTCTTGTAGCTTTTCCGGATAACCCCCTGCGAAAACCCCACCTTTCACACATAAACCCCCCTGAAGATCTTGCAAGTAAACCCTTGGGTTTTTATACATAATTATGTATATGCCCCTGGATTTTCACAGTTAAGCCCCTGGAAGTTTGAGATCTCTGCAGTTAGGTCCCTAATCTTGTTTTGCTCATAAAATCTCCGTTTTAGCTCTGTTTTCAACCGTTCAAGTTGCGTTAGGTTCATAATGACATGATGTACACGTTAGTGGTGAGTTTTCATCATGTTTGTTTTCTGAAAATAAATTTAATATTAATTTTGATTAATGCTTACTAAATGTGCCTTTTCTAAATAAAAGCTATATAGTGCCATACACTGTTTTTCATAATCAAATTTAATTTGATTAATGTTTATTTCACACACTTTTGTAAATAAAATCTAATTAGATCTTTTACCTGGTTTTTCATAAACCAAATGTTAATTTGCTTAATGATTAATTAACTTTTCTAATTAAAAGTTGATTAGGCTTTTACATCGGTTTTTATAATAAATATTAATTAGATTAATGCCAATGCCATAATGTTTTTAATAAGAATATGATCCACTCGAATCATAAAGTTACGATTAGGTGATTCATATAGTTTAGCTTTTCTAAATTAAATGTTTAATTGGTATAATTGATATATGAACTTTTATAAATAAAATTTGACTAGTTCTTTACTCCGGTCTTTTGCAAATAAAATTTAATCTGCATTAATTCCAACTTAGGTTATTTTCTCTATGAAATATCCTTTACATATCTTTTGTTAATCAAAATAAACCTAGCTCATAGCCTTGTTCTCTCACACATGCAAATCAATCGTTAGACGTTCTTTATCAAAGCTCTCTGTCTCAGTGTGTCTCTGTCATAGAGCTAATCTTCTTTCAAACTCCAGATCTTTTGATCCTGGTTCTTGCTCAAGTCTAGTGTTCTTCCTAAAGCCAACCAAGCCTTTCCTTTATCTTAGCACGGTCTGTGTGCTTCAGTGATCCTTAGAATCAAGCTTATCCTATAATGCGTTATTTTAAAGCTTCTCTTTTGATTGGTGCTTTGTTCTTAGTATGCTTGTTTGTTTGCTTTGTATGTTTGTGCCCGATGTTTGATTCGAGTAGATGAACGTGGTTCGAGAGCTTGGAAGAGTATGAAGATGAAGAATTCTGAGCAACATCACTACTCTGGTTAAAGGCAAGTGTGTCCTTGTTCTTTTGTCCCAATAATGTGTTTAATCACTCATTGCATATGCTTGCATTAATATTGATGGGTCCTATTAAGGTTTATCCTAGTCTTTATTACCTTTATTCCTTGTCAACCTGGGTTTACCTTTCTGTTGGGTAGTTATGCTTAGTTGCTTTACTTTGGGTTATGGTGGTTCTAATGAACAACAATAATGATGAACATGCTTTCTTTTATGCTATATCTCTGGTTAATACAAGATCATATGATTAATCAGAACATGGAGCGACCACCCAGTAAAACAGTGCAACCACAAGGGTACATGGCTCTGTCTTGGCTAATTAATTAGGGACTCTAGTGTTGGGGTGACCTTACCGAAAGGGCAAGGGGAAGCGCCAGTGGGGTATAGACTCGCTCTAGTGGGGAGTGTGCTTGGCTAAGACACATCGCCTACTAGGGGACTTTATACTCTGCAACGACTTGGAACCTTCATGGGTTGCTTCACACTGGGTAAACTTTGTAAAGGTCTCGTAGCGTCCCTATGCAATCACACCTCGGCAGTGTGGTATGATGCCTGATCAGCATCGTGTGGTTGGGTTTAAAGTTCCTAGAACTTTTACACGACTTGTGGTGAAAGTGTACAACCTCTGCAGAGTGTAAAACTATTCGATTAGTCGTGCGCACGGTCAAGAGCGGCCTGGACCCTCACATGATAATTGAACTTGAAGATGGACTTAAATCGTTGTTATGGTTGTGATAGCCATATGCTTATGGCGTATCTCATTATGTTAATTGTGGGTTGGTATAAACTTTCATTATTAGTAATCAGGTGCTAATAAAATTTGACCAACTAAAAGTGCTTAATGCAGTCAACCTGTCAGCCTTTCCTTGTTCAGCCTTTGCATTCATACTTTCCCCACACTTGCTGAGTACGACATGTGCTCACCCTTGCTATAAACAATGTTGCTCAGAAAGAGGAAGCTGCTGTGAAGTTGTTGCTGGTGCTAGGCGTACGCAACCCCCAGTCGTCTGCCTGTGAAGTTTGGTGCCTTCGTTTCCAGGATAAAGCGTAAATCTCTGATAATCCTTGCTTTTCATACGTGATATTGTTTCTGTTATTCACTTATGTCAACTATATGCATGGAACATGATCCTGGCATGCATATAGATTTGCACTTGATTTTCTTTGGAAAAACAGGTGTGACAGAGTGGTATCAGAGCTGTATCGACTGTAGGACGTAAGTCTAGATAGATATGGTCGTTCCTTAAGGTTTCTTTTGATCTAAAATTCATCACTACCTATCCCTTGAGCTTTGTGATGAATATTCTCACTCCTTGACCATTTTATCGTCCTCTCATTGTGATAATTCAGCTTTCCTTGTTGACCCTTAGCATTTGCACTTCCTTTCCTCACAAATGCTAAACCGTGAATTCTTGTATTTATCTTCACTCTCCTTGAACACTTCTTCGATCTTGCCTGTGCATTTCCTCAAGCAATTCCTCCTTTTGATCTAGTGTTATGTTATGATCCCTACCCTTGACAGTCCTTCCCTTGATCTTAATCTTACCTATTTCAAGCAATGACACCCCTTGATTTATTGGTGAAATTGTTACCCTTGATATTCTATCTGTTCGCGCAGCTCTCTGACACATCGTTGCTGTTTTAATTCTTTCTCGAGCTACAGAACTCCGATTGACATGAAATCAGTTGGGTTAGTTCCAGAATTTCATGGGTCAATTTCTGTCAAAATTTCAGCAGTATTCGTTCTGTATCAAGAGAGATACACACGAATTAGTGGAGCATTCAGAATCTGTCAACACTGCTGAAATAGCCATCTTGTTTAATCTATATCCCAGGTTCTAGACCTCTGTTTGAGGTGATTCTAGTTGGAATAAACTCATAATCTCGTACTCCATGATCAGTGAGAAATTCATTATTTATGGATATTCTTACTGGGAGCTACATCTTATCTATTAGGAGGATACCCTTTGACTCTATTAACAATGTTTAGCATCGTTCCTTTTGACTATGTGTTGAGTGGTGAAATTCGGTGCTTGCATGATCATGATTGTTTATGGCAATGTTTGAGTTGGTTCTTTGTAGTGAGTGTTGGTGTATTGTAGGTCTTATATCTACAATAACATCAGTTGCCTAGTTGGGTTCTTCTTTTGTGCCTCCCACCTTCTTGTTGTCCTTCCTTCTGTTCTACCTGATCAAATGAAGGACATCAGAAGAAGAAAATCGAAGTCCGCGTCAACAAGCAAAAGCTACTGCCACTATCACTACAAAGAAGAGAGCAAGTTGAAGAAAAGAAGACCTCACTCTACCTTCTTCTCTACCTTGTGCTTGCTACTATCCCATCTAGCTCACTCTGATGAAGACCTCAACGACCAAGAAGGGTGAATACTGAAGATCCTATACCTTGAAGACAAGAGAGGATGATCACATGCCTATCACAACAGCAATGTTCTTGTTTGTCTACCTAGTTCTTGTTTCTTCTTTCTCCGAATCTCGGGACGAGATTCCTTTTAAGGGGGTAGATTTGTCACACCCTGAAATTTCTAATTTCAGAATGTGAATAGGAAGAATAATTAAAACAACAATTTTCTCTCAGTATTAAAATTTGTCCAACGTTTATTTTCTTTACAGGAAATATAGAATAGGAAAAAGGCTTTTGTTTGTTTTCTAAATTAAATAAAATGTTTGTGTGAGTGTTGCATTCATGCCGATGCATCTAGAGTTTCATGAGTGCAAAAGCTTTTAAAAATGCGCTTAGGTGCTGACCAAACCCTTTTGAGAATTTTCCGGATTTTTCTGGGATTTATTCTCATTTTCTCTAAGCATTTTCTATTTATTAGAAGGCTCTAAAATCTTTGTCATGAGCTCCAAATTTTTTATTTGGATTGTTTGTGTCTCAATCTATCTCTGGGAATTTTCCTAGAATTTTCTGAGTATTTTTCGTGCTTTAAAACATTTTTTAGGATTTCCTGGAATTGTTTTCGCATTGAAAATTAAATTCGGAAAATGAAAAACCCTTTCTTTTCTATTGGGCCAAGCCCATCCGCGGAAGTCCGCCTTTGCTCCTCCAACTCCTTCCGCCGCTCGTTTCCGCCCGGACCCATATGAGCTGCTCAGCCCAACTTTTGAAGTTTGCTCTTGCCCCCTGGACTCTTTTCCTTTCACAGCCATTACTTTTGGCCCAGCACCGGCCCAACCGAGCTCTGCCTGGCTTGTGTCCATGGCGGACACGGCCAGAGTCCGCCGCGACGGACTCCCCGGTGTCCGTGCCGCACCCGCCCCGGACTCTCCCGCGCCGCGTCCCCATATAAACCCAGCCTCCGCACGCGCCTGCTCCTCGTCCCTGCGCGCCGTGCCTCGTGCCGCCTTGCGCCGCCGCCTGCAGTGCGCCTCCGGCCATGGCCAGAGCTCCGCCGCCGCACGATTCCGCCACTCGGACCGCCGCAGTCGAAGCCGACGAGTCCAAGAGCTCCGCCGCATCGAGCTGCGCATCCTCCGCCTCTTCCCGTCGTCAGTCAAGCACCGGAGTACCGCCGCCGTCTAGGGCCACCACCGGCCGACCCTGCTCCACGTCGCTGGCCGCTTGCCGTCTTTCCCCCTCCAAGGTGAGGACGCCCTTGAGTCCCCCTCGAGCTCCTCTTCGTTTTCCCCTTCTTACCCGAGCACCTGGCAGCCTAGGACGCCGGCGCCGCCACCCTCCAGAGCCGTCGGAGTAGCCCCTGGCCGCTGTGCAGTTTCTGTCCAAAGGAAGAAGAAGACAGGGCGACTTTGCGGATAACCCCCTGAGAAAAGAAGTAACCCTAGATCCTTATCTTGTGTCTTGTAGCTTTTCCGAATAACCCCCTGTGAAAACCCCACCTTTCAAACATAAACCCCCCTGAAGATCTTGCAAGTAAACCCTTGGGTTTTTACATAATTATGCATATGCCCCTGGATTTTCACAGTTAAACCCCTGGAAGTTTAAGATCTCTGCAGTTAGGTCCCTAATCTTGTTTTGCTCATAAAATCTCCGTTTTAGCTCCGTTTTCATCCGTTCAAGTTGCGTTAGGTTCATAATGACATGATGTACATGTTAGTGGTGAGTTTTCATCATGTTTGTTTTCTGAAAATAAATTTAATATTAATTTTGATTAATGCTTACTAAATGTGTCTTTTCTAAATAAAAGCTATATAGTGCTATACACCGTTTTTCATAATCAAATTTAATTTGATTAATGTTTATTTCACACACTTTTGTAAATAAAATCTAATTAGATCTTCTACCTGGTTTTTCATAAACCAAATGTTAATTTGCTTAATGATTAATGAACATTTCTAATTAAAAGTTGATTAGGCTTTTACACCGGTTTTTATATTAAATATTAATTTGATTAATGCCAATGTCATAATGTTTTTAATAATAATATGATCCACTCGAATCATAAAGTTACAATTAGGTGATTCATATAGTTTAGCTTTTCTAAATTAAATGTTTAATTGGTATAATTGATATATGAACTTTTATAAATAAAATTTGACTAGTTTTTTACTCCGGTCTTTTGCAAATAAAATTTAATCTGTATTAATTCCAACTTAAGGTATTTTCTCTATGAAATATCCTTTACATATCTTTTGTTAATCAAAATAAACCTAGCTCAAAGCCTTGTTCTCTCACACATGCAAATCAATCGTTAGACGTTCTTTATCAAAGCTCTCTGTCTCAGTGTGTCTCTGTCATAGAGCTAATCTTCTTTCAAGCTCCAGATCTTTTGATCCTAGTTCTTGCTCAAGTCTAGTGTTCTTCCTAAAGTCAACCAAGCCTTTCCCTTATCTTAGCACGGTCTGTGTGCTGTAGTGATCCTTAGAATCAAGCCTATCCTATAGTGCGTTGTTTTAAAGCTTCTCTTTTGATTGGTGCTTTGTTCTTAGTATGCATGTTTGTTTGCTTTGTATGTTTGTGCCTGATGTTTGATGCGAGTAGATGAACGTGGTTCGAGAGCTTGGAAGAGTATGAAGATGAAGAATTCTGAGCAACATCACTACTCTGGTTAAAGGCAAGTGTGTCCTTGTTCTTTTGTCCTAATAATGTGTTTAATCACTCATTGCATATGATTGCATTAATATTGATGGGTCCTATTAAGGTTTATCCTAGTCTTTATTACCTTTATTCCTTGTCAACCTGGGTTTACCTTTCTGTTGGGTAGTTATGCTTTGTTGCTTTACTTTGGGTTATGGTGGTTCTAATGAACAACAATAATGATGAACATGTTTTCTTTTATGCTATATCTCTGGTTAATACAAGATCATATGATTAATCGGAACATGGAGCGACCACCTAGGAAAACAGTGCAACCACAAGGGTACATGGCTCTGCCTTGGCTAATTAATTAGGGACTCTAGTGTTGGGGTGACCTTACCGAAAGGGCAAGGGGAAGCGCCAGTGGGGTATATACTCGCTCTAGTGGGGAGTGTGCTTGGCTAAGACACGTCGCCTATTAGGGGACTTTAAACTCTGCAACGACTTGGAACCTTCGCGGGTTGCTTCACACTGGGGAAACTTTGTAAAGGCCTCGTAGCGTCCCTATGCAATCACACCTCGGTAGTGTGGTATGATGCCTGATCAGCATCACGTGGTTGGGTTTAAAGTTCCTAGAACTTTTACGCGAGTTGTGGTGAAAGTGTACAACCTCTGCAGAGTGTAAAACTAATCGATTTGCCGTGCTCACGGTCAAGAGCGGCCTGGACCCTCACATGATAATTGAACTTGAAGATAGACTTAAATCGTTGTTATGGTTGTGATAGCCATATGCTTATGGCGTATCTCTTTATGTTAATTGTGGGTTGGTATAAACTTTCATTATTAGTAATCAGGTGCTAATAAAATTTGACCAACTAAAAGTGCATAATGCAGTCAACTTGTCAGCCTTTCCTTGTTCAGCCTTTGCATTCATACTTTCCCCACACTTGCTGAGTACGACATGTGCTCACCCTTGCTATTAACAATGTTGCTCAGAAAGAGGAAGCTGCTGTGAAGTTGTTGTGAAGTTGTTGCTGGTGCTAGGCGTACGCAACCCCCAGTCGTCTGCCTGTGAAGTTTGGTGCCATCGTTTCTAGGATAAAGCGTAAATCTCTGATAATCCTTGCTTTTCATACGTGATATTTTTTCTGTTATTCACTTATATCAACTATATGCATGGAACATGATCCTGGCATGCATATAGATTTGCACTTGGTTTTCTTTGGAAAAACAGGTGTGACAGTTTTGTAGTGATTTATGCGATAGGATGTAATTAAACAAGCTCATAATAAATTATGGTGGAATATTAGCGTATCAATAACTATGAGTCTTATAATTATATAAACTCATATTGTATTTATTTTCCTTTTATCACCCACGTGTCGTGCGTGTACTTCCACTAGTTTTGGTAAGTACGTACACACCAGGAATTTTATTGTTTTACATCAGATTTTCTAAGCTAGCCGGTGGAAATTAGATATGGAATATTCTACACTCATATTGCTCTCAGTTGGTAAGTAAGGAATTACTAATAACAATACAAAAGAGGTATGGATGGACGTACACATATGATATGATACTTGGACCAAGAAATACCCCCTTGAAGTATTTTCCTAATGGCAATTTGATGGACACGGCTTTTCCCACAAATCAATCACCGACGTGGAGAGCCATCGTACATGGCCTGGAATTGCTAAAGAAAGGGGTATGCTGGCGAATTGGAAGGGGGGATTCAGTTCGTATATGGAGAGATCCTTGGATTCCTCGAGGCTGGGAGAGGAGGCCGGCTGGAAAACGGCGATCGTGCCGTTTAAAATGGGTATCACAACTTATTGATGAGTCATGTATGGAGTGGAAAGAGGATATTGTGAATGAATATTTCAGAGATGAAGGACCAGAATGGCGACCAGAGTGGGGGGGGGACTGAATGGGAGCGGATAAAAATTCTTCTTCAAAGAGTAGAACTCGGCCTATGGTCCCAACCGCAACTCCAAGATCCTCGACACCCCGCTAGCCAAATCCACGCAGCCACTGGAGTGCTATTGGACCTAGGAACTAGCACACCACCGAAAAACACTCGAGAACGCAGCGAAAAACAACTCGAGCAGAACCTCCAGACCCAAACCGGTCAGACCGGATACTCAAATCGGTCAGACCGGTTTGCTCAGACTTAGCCTCTCACAAGACAGGGAAAACCGGTCAGACCTCTTTCCCAAACTGGTCAGACCGATTTTGCCAGACTTAGCCAAAAACACGAAACACCAAACCGGTCAGACGTCTTTCCAAACCGGTCAGACCTCTTTCGCCCAGAGAGCTCCAACTCAAAAATCCAAAACTAGAGCAAACGAACTCGAAACTCAACGAAACTTGGACCAGAGGTTCTTCTATCAAAGAAAGACTTGTTCCCAGAACATCTCCTCCAAAACACACCGTTGACCAAACTGGTCACCAAACCGGTCAGACCAGTTTTGCCAGACAGACGGGAAAAACGCAGCCCGCGGAAACCACCTCTTCTTCCAACCAACCGATCTCCCGATTCACCCAACGGATTGCAACCAAACTTCGGGGGAAGGTGGATTACCTCTTGGGCAACCTCTATCTGAAAGGATCCATCCCGAAATGCATCCAAAAGGAAGGAATCGAAAGTCAACCGCCAAGAACACCTTTTCCCGAGTTCATCCAAAAACCACCAAATCCAAGGGATTCCGGGGAGTTTGTGGGGCAAAGATCACCAAGCAAAGGTACCCAAGGTACTCATACGTGATCCCCACAAACAAAACCCAATGGAAACACCCTCAAATCCTCTCCACGAAAATCCAAAGAAAAGGCTCCGAAAATCACCGAAAAAGAGAAACGGGATGAACACGAAGAACACTTGAGGAACCACGCCGAATCTTCTATACATACCATGAAAGGTTCATACAAGGTCTAGCATCCGCCCGTACATCCATCCCTCTCACAAGATCTCACCATGAAGCTCTCATGCTAGCCTAAGGAGAAAATAGGAAGCTTAAAAGAGAAATTGCTAAGAGCAAATGAAAACCCTAAGGTGCCAGAGATAGCTGCTGTGACGCCCCAGGTTTTTAATTAGCCTCATTAGTGCTAATGACCGAAGCAGCCGAGTCAAACACTGTTGACATTGGTCAAACCATGGTCAACCTGGGTCATCACCTCGAAAAACCTCGCCAAACAATCACTAATGACCCTCATAATCAAGTCCACACACCCTTGTGGTCAAACCCTAGTCAACCCTTGGTCAAAACCCCGGTCAAACCCCTATGTCTTTGCACTTCCTCCAGAACTTTTGCCGCGTTCCCCAAATTTCACCTAAACACTCCAAAATCTCCCAATATAAAAGTTGTTTAGTTTTTCGAGGGACACAACCTTGCTTTTGGGTGGCATTGCAAATTTGGAGTGGAAAATGGTGAAAAACTTGGTCAACTGCAGCTTTTACTATTCACTAGCGCCATGAAAGACAGCCACTTTGCCTGCAGTTCATGCTCAAGCGGTTGATCAAAACATAGGTCGGCCTTTACGAAAAATACTCTCCTATAGATGCTCTACAACTTTCGTATTCAAGGTTTGGTGGGGTTTTATTCACATTTTTGGAGTTAAAGCTTGTCAAACAGGGTTAAATGGGAGGAATTTGGCGACGTCGCGCCGGTCGGCCGCGCCGAGCGCGCCCGCGCGTGCGCGCCGCCACGCGGCGAGGCGATTACCTCGGCGTCCGGGCCCCACGCCGGCCCGCGCCACCAGGCCCGCGCCTCCCGAGGACGCACGCTGCCCGAGCCGCTGGCCTTGGGGCTCGCGCGCTCGCCTCGCACGCCCGCGCCGGTCCCCTACACCGCGCCCGCCGCTGACGCCGGCCGTGCCGGGCCCCTATCCCTTCTCTGCGACGCCTGTGCCTTCGCGACGAGGCCGAGTCCCACTCCACCATCCTGTCGCGCTTATAAAAGGGGTGCCACATCTCCCTCGCGCCTGAACGCACCGCCGTGCCCCCTCCTTGCTCCGCCGCCGAGCCGCCATGGCCGCCCACAAGCCAAGATCCCTCCTTCGCACCTCCCCGCAGCGGGTTGGACCTACATCACCCTCCACACGCACCTACCGAAGATGCCCGAGCCGCAGGCCAACACGCATCGGCCGCAGCCTCGCCGGAGCACGAGCTCCCGCGGCGGCCACCGCCCTGCTCCGCCGGCCGCGCCCTCCGGTGGTCCCTCCGCCCCAACCAAGCACGAGAATCGAGCCTAGGGGACCTGCAGGCCGCCCTCCGCCCGCGCCCGGCCGGCCACGGCCGCCGGTTTGCCGGAATTCGGCCGGACCGCTGCCGGCCGGTGCCCAGGGGCCCAATTGCAAGGGGCAACATCTTTCTAGGGTCTTACCTGCAAAGCAGGGGCATATCTGTAAGGACTCCAAAACCTCCAGGGACTTCCTTGCAAATCAGTTTCTTAAATAGTGAATTCAGTTTTGCTGATTCTTGTAAAATCCGTAGAAAATCATAGAAAAATCATAAAAATATAAACTCAATTTTGTTGGATTCCTTGTGAAAAACCCTACAACTTTTGTAAAGCATGACCATAGTTTTTCCTGATAGTTTTTGCATGAAAAATACCAAACTGTTGAACCTAGATCTGTTGTATCTCAAAATCTACATGTGCTCTGTAGCTGAATTTTGGATATGTTGTGTGTTATGTCATTCCTAGCTTCTGTACCAAAAATTGCACAAAGTTATGTTGTAGATCTTTTATTATGATTTATTTTGTATTTGTGCTGAATCTGTCTAAATGATTTTTGTAGCTAAAAATAAATAGATTTTGTGCTCAACTTCTGCATGTGATCTTTTTGTGCCAAAATGCAACTCTGGTGAATTAATCACAATTTTATATTTGTCATAAATATTTATTCTTGAAATATGCTTGATTTTCAATGTAATTGCATAACCCAAGATCTATAGTAGCTCTAGGTGTATTTGTTGCATGCCTAGCTTAGTTTTCGACCAGAGGCCATGTGTGAGAAAGTTGGTTTCAATTTGATGCTTATTTATTTATTTATGCATTTCTCCTATTTTTGGTAGCTAGGAAATGTTATTTTGGGTATAATTGAATTGTGGCTCTTTTAAACTTGAAGTTTGGTCCAGTAGCATGCTTAGAACCATTAGGGCCAGCAAGGACCTTTGTCCTTATTTTTATATTTTGTTTTGCAATTAAAAGTTAGTATGCATATAAACTTTCTATTAGATTTTAATTAGGAAAATTAATCCTTGTTTCCTTGTGACCCCATTAAATGGTGGCCTAGCTTAATTAGGGTCTATAAACACACCCTTGCTGTTTTGTGAATTTGAATTAATTTATTTACATAAATATGTACACAGTCACTAGTAAAAAGATTAAAAGAATAAGCCTTCACATATATTAACTTAAATGAAAAGAATTAGTAATTCAATGTTTATCTAGGTGAATATGGCCAACAAGAGTTGGATAAAATAATTAATCTCTCACTCCACCTGAACCTTGCATTGCATACCGTGTAGAGCTCCCTGACGGTAACTACGCTCTCGTGCCGGAAGCTGAGGAAGGAGGAGCTGACGCGGAGCTGCAGTACGTGGAAGTGAGCGAGGACACCGAGGACCCTCAGGCTAACTGTGCTGACGAAGGCAAGCCCCGGTGCATTAACCCAAGAGTTTTTGAAATCTTATGCAACTATCTATGGATGATTGTGCATTTACGTTCAGGAGTTGAAATGGAACCCTAGATGCATGATCCCTAGGTACCTATGTCTTTACTAGTATGATAGGTCGATAGCTGCCATGCTATAGGACCGTTACAAGTCGAGTGATGCTTGTCACTCGCGAGAATATGTTCTTATGTTGGAATCATAAGATCTTTATAAATGGATTGCTCATGTGGTAAGAGCATGGGATGTGGGCTCCGGTCCAATGGCCTTCGTGGGTTAAGTGTTTGAACGTACTAAACACTTGTCGGAAATGGGTACGGTAAGCCTATTACCTTAATGAGGCGGTAAGGGATTTTACTGTGACTAATCTTGGGATGCGTCCCCCGGCTAGCTACCGGTGGTGCATGTGCGATTCTGGGTGCCTTGCGGGGTATACCAGATAGCCTGTACCGAAGACTGTGGCCTTTAATCCCGAACCGAGGATTTTTGGGAACCGCCTGGTGGTTGTCCTCGCGGGGGCACCCTACCGTGTGTTTAGGTCTACCTTGCAAGGTTTAAATCAATCGATTGTCGGCCTCTCACCGTTATCTGAGACTACTTATCCTACTGGCCATGAGATCCCTAATGATGGAAGTTGATGAATATTTATGCTTAATTAATTGTATTGCACAACTTATGCTTGCACTAGCTTGCTAATTTAGAAAGGAATAATCAACTAGAACTTGTGCTAAAATCTTGAAAGTAAGGACATACTCTTTGTTGCTTTTCAGTAAAAGAAACCCCAGTGGCCAAAAAGCCTTTCATGTCTAGAGTTGGCGATGTAGCTGTCACCGACGGGTAAGTCTCGCTGAGTATTAGTATACTCAGCCTTGCTATAATCTGTTGCTCCAGGTAATGCTTTTGCCGATGTGTGGCCTGGAGAGATCCCGCCTGGCTGGGAGCTGGAGTGGGTTGAAGACGATGATTGAAGGCATCATGGCAGGCCTCCTGTGATGCTCCTCGCGCCGTTTAGTTTATTCCCGCTGTTTTCAAAACTCTGAACTTCGTTATCATGTCAAAGAACTCCGGTTTGTAATAATTAAACCCTTCGGGGTAGAGTTGGATGTTATTTATGTGTTGTACTCTAGACTCGCCTTCGCGTGAGTTTTAATGCATATATGTCGATCCTTGTTACTATGTAAGTGATTTTACAGGGCGTTAACCCGGCAACTAACGACAGGATGATACTTTATTATTGCTTAATGACCAAAGTGGATTAGTTTAGGCGATAGTACGGTATTTTCCTGGGCGGGTTGTCACAGCTGCCACAACCCTTCCACACGGTTTATATATGAGGTCCTTCGGTGGGGGTTAATGACTAGAATGCTCTCTAGGTGATACAACCCCTCGAAGGGCATATTTGGAAATTTGACAGCCTTTCCATCGGACGGACGCCCAGCAATCACACCTCGCGTAGCCTCGACACCAAGCATGCGATCCCGACGCGTGTCCTCCGCTTCGACGACTTCCGGCGGCTCCATGACCAAACCGGTCAGACCGGTTCTGGTGCCTTGGCCGCACCGGAACCTCGGGTCGGCTTTCTGGAGCAACCGACGAACCCAGTGATCTTTTGGCGAACCGCTGCAAACCCCGCGAGCTTGGTGCAGCTTCCACGCCGAGCTCCTCGACTTGGCCGCCACGTCCGCCCCGGCTCCGTGTTGGCTTTCGGATCAACCAACGAACCCGCTATCCGACTTCGACTTGCTCCTCTCGCACCATGTGACTCGCACTCGATGTCGTCTGGCCACCGGGTCCTTCGAACCAAGTCTACTTGTCCCTCCAGTCCTTCGGAGGCCCCGCAAGGCTAAGACCTTTCGCGCTTGTTCTTCACCTGCACCAACGCACATCAAGACGCAGCCTACATCCACAAGATAGAGCACAGCGTCAGTCCACACAACGTTGTCAATCACTCATCACTAGAGAGTGGCCAACCACTAGCCATCGGACACTCTGGTCCTCAATCTCCCCCTTGATGAGTGCATTGACAACACACCACATAATCATAAAGAAAAGCAAGAATGAAAGACAAACGAACACCTCCAAACAAGTGATCTAAAAACCAAACAACACAAACCCTGATCACTTGCAATCCAAGTCTCGGTCCCCTAAGGCAAGGGCAACGGCTCAACACAACTGAGACAAACACCACCAAAGCTCTCAAAGAGCAAAGCAAAGCTCACACGGAGCAAACCAACCAAAGCAAGAACTTAGACAACTCAGGGAGCTCCCCCTGAACACATGCAGCTCCCCCTGAGCAGATGCAACTCCCCCTGAACCAATGCATGCAAACTTACCGAGCATCAGCAGCCAAACCGGTCAGACCGGATTTCCAACCCGGTCAAACCGGTTTCTGACCAACTTCCAAAACCGGTCCGACCGGTTTCCTGACCGGTTTTCTTATCAGAAAAAAATGCTCCAATGCGGCCCGAAAATGCATGAAAACCTTCTAAATGCTTCCGGAAAACTTTTCCATGCCCAAACTTCTCCCCCTTGTTGACAATGCATGAATCAAGACATTTCTACGAAAATTTCAACTAAAGGCTTCTCAAATGGACATAGAGCCATAAAATGTGCTAGGAGCAAGCAAATGGACTACTTAGAGTTGACAAAGGTCCGAAATAGCACAGCCATCAAGAATGTTCAGTTGCATACACACAAGTTCAAGCCATGGTAAAATTTAGCATTTTTGCGAAAAATTTCCCTCTCATGAGCAAAGACCTAATCATGAGCAAAACATGCCAAAGTGAATCTAAATCACACAAACTTCATGCTAGGTCACATATCCTTGACACAAGATCATTACAAACACCCATAAGCATCTCATGTCATGTTAAAGCCACCGAGCCATGTGTCTACTTCTTAAAATGAGACTTCTCATGGTAGACAACATGCAACGGTTTAGCACCCATATTAAATTCAGATTTAAAGCATCTATGACATGGAACAAGTGAGAGCATAACTTCAAGCACAAGCATTTCATACCAATTTCATTTTTTCATATTTAAGCACAAAATGGTACATGAAGTGCCTTTGCGGCAAAAAGAAGCTTATGCTCCTCCACAAGGTAACACATGGGCTAAACATTCATAATGACACATGGATCTTTGACCCCAAGTGAAAAGCACATGATATCCAACCATGAATTAAGCATGATATATACCACCAAGCACACTAAGATCATGCAAAGCCTTAAACTCACAAGAGAGAGCCTATCTAGCATTTTTTATAAAAGTAAGCTATCTCATCATGGATACACAACCAAACTATCAAGAGCATAGCTTATCATCCCAAAAATCAATCAAGTACATCCACAAGCTCAAACATAGCATATCAAAGGGATCAATGTACATAGGAGAAGCCATTCCTAGCCAATGCATATGATACAAATGCAATGCAAAGCATATCTTACAAAGATGCAAAACTATACATCAAGATACAAAGATGGCTACTCTATGAAATAAAACATGCATGCTATACATCAAAGTAAACATGTATGATACATATGCTACAAAGTGAGCTCCCAAAGACCAACTCAAAAAGGACAACACACACCAAGCTCTCCCCGTAAACGAGCAAAGGTAGCTTGGTCAAGTGGTTTTGTGAATATGTCAGCTTTTTGGTCTTGGGTAGGTACACGGCTCAACACTATGGTGCCCTTCTCAACATTATCCCTCAGAAAGTGGTACCTCACTTCGATGTGTTTTGTTCTGGAATGGAGCACTGGGTTTTTGGCAACGCTTATGGCACTGGTGCTATCACAAAGAAGTGGGATCTAAGTGCACTCCTCACCAAAGTCTCTCATGGTATAGGAAATCCAAAGCAGCTGGGAACAACAACTAGCGGCTGCAACATACTCGGCTTCAGTGGTAGACTGAGCTACACTTGACTGTTTACGGGAAGACCAAGAGACCAAAGAAGAACCAAGAAACTGAAAAGAACCAGAGGTAGACTTGCGCTCCACACGACACCTAGCAAAGTCAGCATCGGAGAATCCGTTAAGTGTGAGTGTCGAAGAGGCAGAATACCAAAGACCAAACTCAGGAGCATACTGCAAATACCTGAAAATCCTCTTGACGGTCTGCCGATGTGAAGTCCTCGGCGAAGCCTGAAAATGAGCGCACAGACACACACTGAACTGTATGTCCGGCCTCGTCGCCGTCAAGTAGAGGAGGGAGCCGATCATGCTCCGGTACTCCTTCTGGTCCACTGGTTCACCATCCTCGTCCGCATCCAAAGCTGTAGTCGTACTCATCGGTGTTGACATGGGCTTCGCATCATTCATGTTGAACTTCCTCAGCATGTCCTTGGTGTACTTGCTCTGGTGCACGAAGGTCCCGTCCTTGACCTGCTTGATCTGTAGCCCCAAGAAAAACTGTAGCTCACCCATCATAGACATTTCAAATTCCCTGCTCATGTCATCTGCAAACTTGGCAACAAGATCGTGAGAGGAGCCACCAAAGATTATATCATCCACGTAAATCTGAACAATCAAAAGGTCATTCCTATGCTTAAGGAGAAACAGGGTCTTATCAACTGTGCCCATCACAAACCCCTTACTCAGCAAGAACCCTCTCAACTTGCCATACCAAGCCCTCGGCGCCTGTTTCAACCCATAGAGCGCCCTCTGGAGTTTATACACATGGTGTGGGTATCACTCACTCTCAAACCCCAGTGGTTGCTTCACATACACTTCTTCCTCTATCACCCCATTCAGGAACGCACTCTTCACATCCATCTGGAACAACTTGAACCCTTTAGCCACGACAAAGGCTAGAAGGATCCGAATCGCCTCCAGACGGGCCATTGGAGCAAATGTCTCCTCATAATCTATACCCTCTTTCTGGTTAAACCCCTGAGCCACCAACCTCGATTTGTTTCTCACAACCATCCCATCCTCACCTTCTTTGTTTTTCCACACCCACTTGGTACCTATGGGACGGCAATTTGGAGGTGGATCGACTAACACCCAGACTTGGTTTCTCTCAAAGTTCTCCAACTCCTCATGCATGGAATTCACCCAGTTTGCATCAGAAAGAGCGTGTCCAATATCTTTGGGCTCGAAAGAGGCAACAAAAGCAGAGTGAGTGAAGTGAGAAGTATTTCGTGACCTCGACCATGTAGTTCTCTCGTTCATGTCTCCAATGATCTTTGAAGGAGGGTGATCCACTTGTACACACCTAGGAGCCTCTCGCCTGGAGACTACCTCCCCCTCCACATCTGCTTCCATCCTTGCTTGCGGTACATGTTGATGTGTCATAGTCGAAGTAGAAGGCCCGCCATCAACTGTAGTCGTCATCGTGGAAGTAGTATGTACACGATCTGCAGTAGGTACACGATCCTCGCCATCACCATCACCATCTTCTTCTTCCTCCTCAAAGAGCATCTCGGCCATCTCCTCGTCACCTGCACAATCAAAGCCAAGAGAGCTACATGGCACTGTCTCGTCGAAGGTCACCTCGCAAGTCTCCATGATTTTGTTAGTCTCAAGGTTAAGCACCCTATAAGCTCTAGAATGGTTTGCATATCCAAAGAAAATACCATCACTAGATCTAGCCTCAAACTTATCAAGCTTTCCCTTCTTGAGAATAAAACACTTGCAAACAAAGACTCGGAAGTGACTCACCTTAGGAGCTCTACCATGCATAAGCTCATAGCACGTCTTTTTCTTGAATGCTCGGAGAAAGATCCTGTTCGACACATAGCACGCGGTGCTCACCGCCTCAGCCCAATACCTCCTACGAGTCCTGTGCTCATCGAGCATCATCCTAGCCATCTCACACAACGTCCGGTTCTTCCTTTCCACAACTCCATTCTAAGGGGGCACATAAGGAGTCGAGTACTGATGCTCAAGACCAAGATCACAACAAAAGGCATCAAAACGAGAGTTCCTGAACTCAGAGCCATTATCACTGCGGATTGCTCGAATAGTGTTCCCATGGCTCTCATTTTTCAACCTCACGATCAAGTCTCGAACAAAACCGAAAGCTTCACTCTTATCCTCCAAGAAAAACACCCAGGCATAGCGAGAGTAGTCGTCCACCACAACCAGGACATACCACTTCCCACCCACTGAGCGAACTCGAGCTGGCCCAACAAGGTCCATATGCAATAGCTCTGTCGGACGCTCTGTCATGACAGCAGTCAGGGGTGGATGAGAAGCAGCGACCATCTTACCATGCCTAAAAGGCGCACAAACCAACTCCTTCTCAAACCTCAACCTCGGCAATCCTCGGACCAAATCGAGACCACTCAAGCGGGAAAGCAGATCAAAGCTCAAGTGTCCATACCGCATATGCCACTTCCACAAATCAGGAGAACCAGCCACTAAACACCGTGCGGGACCATCAGACTGAGAGAAATCAGCTCGAAAGATCTGACCCTCGGGGATAACCATACAAACACGGTCACCTCGAGAATCAAGCACCTCAGACGCACCCAACTTAAACCGAACCTCAAACCCCTCATCAAGTAGCTGAGACACAGAAAGCAAATTGAACCCCAGTGACTTGACAAGAGCAACACGCCTTAGAGACACCTTACTGCTTACCTTCACCATTCCTTCACCAAGAACTCATCCCTTACCATTATCCCCAAAAGTGATGTACTCCCTGGTACTCACTGGGTTGAGGCTTGTGAACCACCCCCTATCTCCGGTCATATGTCGTGAACAACCGGAGTCCAACAGCCAAACGTTCCTCAAGCCTCCCACCTGTACATCAAAAACGGGGATGAAAGTGAGCAGACGACTCAACACTGGGGTTAGTGCAAAAGGAATCAAACCAGTGTCGAGGCATTTGCTCAAAAGAGGGGTTAGCAACATCCATTCTACCATATCCACCAAAGCTACGACCCCTACCAAACTGAACCACCTCACGTCTCGCTGGAGGAGCACGATCACCACGAAAGGAAGAACGTGGCCCGTACCTCCTCTGAGACTCAAAGCTGCGACGACCTCTCCCATCCTCATATCGACCATGAGATGGAGAGCGTCCAGCAAACAACCCACGACCAGACTCAAACTGTCTACCACCTGCACCATGACCAACTGAACCAACTCCACGGCCACGAAACTCAACACCAGCACCTCTCTGGGCAGAACCGGTCTGACTGGTTTCCCTAACCGGTCTGATCGATTTCCCCCTGCTAGCAACACGGTCTCGATCTGCTACTCTCTGACTTCCCCAAGCTGGTATAGATCTCAACACAGCCTCTCCCCTAGGTAGTGGCATACGAGGCTCAGGTACACCTAGAGTAGGGTGGTACCTGTCCTTGTTTGCCCACTCCTTTGCCAACCTCTCATCTCTCTTCCTCTTGTAGCAAAACTCACCAACATGACCTTCTTTGCCACAATACCCACAACGGAATCGAACCTGTTTTGGCTTTGGCTGTGGGTTCTCAACGGGTTTCTCTTCTTCTTTCTTCTTACCCTTCCCCTCAAACACGTTTCCCATGTTGCTCACAAACTTTATGGGTTTTTGGTAGTTTTCTGTTTTGTGGGGGAAAATGGGTGGATCAGGAGTGGTGTCAAGCTTGTTTCTCAAGTGGTTAGGCTTGGGAGCGAATTTGTTCATGGGGGTTGTTTGTGGTGGAATAGGAATCTCTCTAACTTTCTCTCCCTTCTCACCACTGCTCTCACCAACCTTGTCAGAGCCCAACGCCTGACCATCAAACCTCTTAAATTCTGCCATCATTAAGCTCAATTATGGCTCATGCCCAGACAACCAACTCATTAGCTTTCTCAGTTCATCATTTTCATCTTGCAAGCGATCAACATAGTGCGCAAGTTCCATATTTTTCAAAGCATGCATTTCACATGTAGAACAAGAGGTAGGAATAGGAACTTTCAACTCTGCCTCTAAGGAAACAATCCTAGCATGTGCATCATCCAATTTACCATGCAACACAGGGCAAGATTTACACGCACCAAGCAAACTTGATCTAGCTTTCAACTCAATCAATTCAACCCTAGCCACATCTAGTTCCTCAACAGTGAGGGCATGCTTCTCTTTCAGGGCAGTCAAGTCAGACAAAAAAACTGAACAATCATTGCAATCAACTTCATCGGTAACAACAGGAGCAGATTTCAAAGCATCCATAGCAAGCATGTCATCCAAATGCCTAGCCTCTAACTCAGCTACTTTCTCCCTAGCTTCCTCAAGTGAGGCTCTAAGCTCTTTTCTCATTTTCTTAGCATCCCTAAGCACACTATCCCTATTATCAAGCAGTTCATTTAGAGTGGCATTTTCCTCGAGCAAGGAGTCAAGGGTAGGTGGTGATACCTCATCCTCGGAGTCGGAATCTGAGTCCTCTTTGCCGCTCTTCTTGCTACCTGAACTGTGTGCCATGCCGCAGAATCCGCTCGTCGCCATGAAGCTCAACCCGGTGAAGTTCTTGCTTGAATGCTTCTTGTTCTTGTGTCTTCCACGGTCTTCATCTTCACTACTCGAGCTTGACGTGGTGTAGCAGGAGGAAGAGGTGTCCACGTCGCTCGCACCGGCAACCATTGCTCTCGACTTCTTCTTGTGGTAGCCGCCCTTCTTCTTGCCCTTGTACTCGTCCTGACTCTTGTACTTGGAGTTGTGGTTCCGGGATCGATGCTTGTACTCAGCCTGCTTGTACTCGTTCCTCGGGCGATGCTTGTATTCTTGCTTGTACTCGGGTTTCTTGTGCTCGATCTTGTTCTCGTCTGCTTCTGGGCACTCAGCGAAGAAGTGTCCATGCTTCCCACACTTGTAGCACGTCCCCGAGTTCCTCCTGAAGTTCTTCCTGTTCTCGTTCAGGCGCCCGAACTGCTTGGTCAGCAAAGCAAGATCCTCATCATCCAAAGCTTCAAACTCCTCATCTGGCAAAGACACAAGAGCAGACAGAGAGAACATCCTAGAGGATTGATTAGAGTTAGTTCTCGGTCCAGTCACAAGCTCAAGGCTATCATCAGCAGGACCCTTGCCCTTCTTGGCTCTCAGGTCTCGGTCCACCTCGGACGACTTGAGCTTAGAGAACAGCTCGTCCACCGTCAGGGTCTCATACACACTGGACTCCTGAATAGCCTCAACCTTCGCTCCCCATACATCAAGATCCAACGCGTGTAAGAGCTTGATAGCTCTATCATGATCATCGTATGGAAGCTCGGTGATGTTGGCTCTCATGTTGTTCACAATCAGCGTGAAGCGCTCGAACATGGCATCCACAGACTCTCCGGGGAGATGAGTGAAGTTCTCGTACTCTCTCCGGTAGGTCATAAAGCGACGCGCCTTCATCTGACTATTTCCTCCATGTGCATTTCTCAGCTGTGTCCATATTCGATTTGCCAACTTCTCTCCATACACCCTACTGAACTCGGATGCACAAAGAGCTAGATAGAGATAGTCCACTGCCTTGTTGTTGGCTTCGAACATATCCCTACTTCCGGCCAACAAGAACGTCTCTGGTATGACATAGTTCTCGTCAACCGTGACATCCCAAATCAGCTGAGACTTTCCATGCATGAACGCGCCCATCCGGGCTTCCCACATCTGGCAGTTCTTCCCATCGAAGTGGGGAGGACCCGAACCCTTCCCATAGTCCGCCATCTTTGGATCTCAACCGGTCAAGGTCTCAATGATCTGTATCCGGCTCTGATACCAATTGAAGGACCAGAATGGCGACCAGAGAGGGGGGGAGTGAATGGGAGCCGATAAAAATTCTTCTCCAAAGAGTAGAACTCGGCCTATGCTACCAACCGCAACTCCAAGATCCTTGACACCCCGCTAGCCAAATCCACGCAGCCACTGGAGTGCTACTGGACCTAGGAACTAGCACACCACCGAAAAACACTCGAGAACGCAGCGAAAAACAAATCGAGCAGAACCTCCAGACCCAAACCGGTCAGACCGGATACTCAAACCGGTCCGACCTGTTTGTTCAGATTTAGCCTCTCACAAGACAGGGAAAACCGGTCAGACCTCTTTCCCAAACCGGTCAGACCGGTTTTGCCAGACTTAGCCAAAAACACGAAACACCAAACCGGTCAGACCTCTTTCGCCCAGAGAGCTCCAACTCAAAAACCCAAAACTAGAGCAAACGAACTCGAAACTCAACGAAACTTGGACCAGAGCTTCTTCTATCAAAGGAAGACTTGTTCCCAAAAGATCTCCAAAACACACCGTTGACCAAACCGGTCACCAAACCGGTCACCAAACCGGTCAAACCGGTTTTGCCAGACAGACAGGAAAAACGCAGCCCGCGGAAACCACCTGTTCTTCCAACCAACCGATCTCCTGATTCACCCAACGGATTGCAACCAAACTTCGGGGGAAGGTCGATTACCTCTTGGGTAACCTCTATCTCAAAGGATCCATCCCGAAATGCATCCAAAAGGAAGGAATCGAAAGTCAACCGCCAAGAACACCTTTTCCCGAGTTCATCCAAAAACCACCAAATCCAAGGGATTCCGGGGAGTTTGTGGGGGCAAAGATCACCAAGCAAAGGTACCCAAGGTACTCATACGTGATCCCCACAAACAAAACCCAATGGAAACACCCTCAAATCCTCTCCACGAAAATCCAAAGAAAAGGCTCCAAAAATCACCGAAAAAGAGAAACGGGATGAACACGAAGAACACTTGAGGAACCATGCCGAATCTTCTATACATACCATGAAAGGTTCATACACGGTCTAGCATCCGCCCGTACATCCATCCCTCTCACAAGATCTCACCATGAAGCTCTCATGCTAGCCTAAGGAGAAAATAGGAAGCTAAAAAGAGAAATTGCTGAGAGCAAATGAAAACCCTAGGGTGCCAGAGATAGCTGCCACAACCCTTCCACACGGTTTATATATGAGGTCCTTCGGTGGGGGTTAATGACTAGAATGCCCTCTAGGTGATACAACCCCTCGAAGGGCATATTTGGAAATTTGACAGCCTTTCCATCGGACGGACGCCCAGCAATCACACCTCGCGTAGCCTCGACGCCAAGCATGCGATCCCGACGTGTGTCCTCCGCTTCGACTACTTCCGGCGGTGCCATGACCAAACTGGTCAGACCGGTTTCCCAAACCGGTCAGACCGGTTCTGGTGCCTTGGCCGCACAGGAACCTCGGGTCGGCTTTCTGGAGCAACTGACGAACCCAGCGATCTTTTGGCGAACCGCTGCAAACCCCGCGAGCTTGGTGCAGCCTCCATGCCGAGCTCCTCGACTTGGCCACCACGTCCGCTCCGGCTCCGTGTTGGCTTTCGGATCAACCAACGAACCCGCTATCCGACTTCGACTTGCTCCTCTCGCACCATGTGACTCGCACTCGATGTCGTCTGGCCACCGGGTCCATCGAACAAAGCCTACTTGTCCCTCCAGTCCTTCGGAGGCCCCGCAAGGCTAAGACCTTTCGCGCTTGTTCTTCACCTGCACCAACGCACATCAAGACGTAGCCTACATCCACAAGATAGAGCACAGCGTCAGTCCACACAACGTTGTCAGTCACTCATCACTAGAGAGTGTCCAACCACTAGCCATCGGACACTCTGGTCCTCAAGAGACGTGGATGCACAGAAGATTCTGAGCATCAGGCTGCCATCCAGACCAGAGGAGGATTTCATCTCCTGGTTCTATGAAAAGAGTGGGGTTTTTTCAGTACGAAGTGCTTATAGGCTGGCAAAGGATATCAATGAGATAGGGAAAGGGGGCGGCCAATCTAGCTCGGGAGGTCAAGCAGGAAGACCTATCTGGAACAATTACTGGAAGATCCCATTGCCCCACAAAATTCTAATTTTTGGGTGGAAGGTAATAAACAATGGCTTGGCCTCATAGCTGAATAAAATTAACCGGCACATTGTTACTGATGGTACATGTGAGATCTGTGGTAAGGAAAATGAATCAATCACGCATGCCTTGCTCTGGTGCAACCATGCAGTTTCACTCAGGGAGGCGATGAGGCAGTTTTGGGAGTTGCCGGACGAGGAACAGTATAGGAACTTTGCACCTACTAGCCTCCTATACACCCTGGACACAATAGAAACAGATATGGGTGCTCGGATGCTGCTGTTGCTATGGCATACATGGCAGGTGAGGAATGATATCACACATGAGAATGGAAAATTCTCGATTGAGTGCTCGGTAACGTTCCTACAGAGATATTGGGTGGAACTGTGCAACGTCTGACAACAGGGTGGCCATGGTGATCTGCATGGTAAGTCGCCGGTGTCTGACTCTCTGGTTGCAGGTAAATAATGGCGGCCTGTCAGGGAGAAGGAAAAATGGACTGCGCCGCCAGAAGATTGGGTAAAAATCAATGTGGATGGCGCTTTGGATGTGAACTCCGGCGAGGGTGGTGTTGGAGTTGTTATCCGCAACCATTTGGGAGAGGTGCAGATATCAGCGTGGAGGTTCTTGCAATCTGGCAGTGGTGCAGAGGAAGTAGAAGCGATCGCATGCAGAGAAGGGCTCCAGCTAGCTGCAGATTGGTGTGTGCAAAATGCCGTGCTTGAAACAAATTGTAGCACCATCGCTACCATGCTGGCAGGGAAGGGTGGAGAGCGATCTTTACTCAAGTTCATCATCGACGAGGCTGTTGCATCTGGGGATAGGTTACCCAAGTGGACGGCTGTCTACAAGAGAAGGGAGAGTAATAGTGTGGCTCATGAACTCGCACAATTAGCAAAGCGGTCTCGCCATTCTGCTGTTTGGCATTCCACGGCTCCGGCGTGTGTTGAGCAAATTATTGCTCGGGAATGTACAAGTGTTTCTGAGTAATGAAAGCTCTCTTCTCCTCGCAAAAAAAAAAAGAGATACCCCCTTGAAGGTAACATATGTCATACTCCCGTCACTAACCTGCTTAGGAAAAGTGGGAAGAATAATTGAACCTGCTGGAAACTAGATGTAAAGAGGCTTAGTGGAATTTAAAGATAAACTCTTTACTAATGGATTTACACAAAGGAAAGGTTTACTTTGTGGAAACATTTGGATTCACACAAAGGGAAGGTTTTAATTTGTGCAAATATTGTGATTCACACAAAGTGAAGGTTTACTTTGTGGAAACGTTGAACTTCACACAAAGGGAAGGTATGTACATTGGTGTATTATTTAGCTTTGCACAAAGAAAACATATTACTTTGTGGAAACTTTTCTCCTATTGAATTAATAATCAATTGCAAATTGTTGATATTACAACTTATAAACTTTGAGCTCCAATGACTGGAAGTTTTACTTGGTTTTGATTTTAATGAAAATTATTCATGGGAGGAAATATGCCACACCCAGAAAGTTGTGGAGAAAGGGAAATCGAAACAAAATTTGCAGTTGGGTATATTATTAATTTCTTTTCTTAAAAAAGCTTCACGTGAACGGTATAGATTTATTTATTTTAAATGCAACCACATCATATGTTTTTCAATGATGGAAGGTGACAATTGCATCATATTTGTTTGTTGGATTTTTTAACTATATTTTAATGTGCTAAATGACATTCTTATTGTTTCAAATGAATTCACATTGATGAAATTAAAGCTTGGTTATTTTTCTACACTTTGAATAAGAAATTTATATAAAATGTTTCTGATGCTTGGTATATATACTAGCATAAGGGCACGTGCGACACGCATGTGTATGTACGACTTGCACTGCCTGTCGGCCGAGCAGAGCGCCACCGACCATCCCCGTTTTGTCGTTCAACACTGCCGGACGAAGATATTAATGAAGCAAGTGAAGCTTTTTTTAATAAGATGAAGCAAGTGAAGCTGAGCCGTTTGTCCACTTGTCGTGGTCAGAGACTCACAATTTATATAAGGTAGTGTTGGGTTTAGACCCCCGAGGAATCTCCAAACTGCAAGCTCTATTCTTGTCTCTTGAAACTTTATCGCTGACCTCCTGCAAAGATCTCACCTTTGCACATAAATCACACCCTCGTTCGCAAACTCTATCCTTGTCTCTTGAAACTTTTACCGATAACCCCCTATAAAGATCCTACTTTTGCACATAAATTCCACTTTCGCAAGATAAGATGCCAGTGACTCTTTAATTTAATTTAGACCATCAGATGTTCACTAAAATCAATGGTCTGATGAATATGTAAGATGTAAAACAATTCTTTCGCTCTTTATAGTATAGATAATGTACATAGATATTGGAACAATTGGTTCGTTCCCTTATTCTGAATGAAATTTTAAACTCGGTGAGGAATAGTGTCCAAATACTCTCAAGGAAAAAAGGGATTAATAGCATTCAATTTTTTTTTGCTGTTTTCTGAAATGATCATACCTTAGCTACTGTCTACTGGAATTAGTTGTTACATTAAATGAATGGAAAGAAGTGTGTGTGGCTAAGGGAATATCGTGTATCATGAGGTGATGGAAATTGCATCACAAACTAGCACTTATTTTGGAAGTTCATGGTAATAGTAAACACATTGAGGAAGTTATTATTTATCCAAGGGTTCAAATAAATTCATGTATGTTTATTTGATTTATTTGTATATAATTAACATGCTGCAGATTCACTAACTAATAAGGTCAGGGATTATTTATTGACACATGGAACTTTGTTTTAGCCAAATGGAGATGTTGGGTTTTTATATGGCTTTCAACATTATTCGTATAATGTGATTATTGTTCAACTCGATATGGAATTATTTGGATACATGTGATAGGGAATAATTGATGCAGAATTTCACTCGAGGAAGTGATACTCGAGGTGCCGAGGACGTTTGTGCTGGAATACACAGTAGATGAATTAATTAAGATCAACTCTACTAGAATATTCCTTATATATGTATATGTTTGACTTGGGTACAACACCATAGAAGAGCTGTGTTTATTTTGCAGAATCAACTGAGTCTGTTAACCCACATGATCACATTGGAATTGATATCATATACACACAATGGATCATGACACATGACTCACACATGTATGCTACTATGCAAGGGATGGTGTGTGTGTGTAACTAACATGTCTGATCGTGGTTGGTGACATGATTCATGGGTGACATGGATTTTTCGGAACACGAAATATTTGTAACATCTATAAGTGGAGTCTATAAATAGGTCCCTATCCTCTAGCCTCAAGCCCTTGATATGCATTGTGAGGAACACCGTGCATGGATAAGGAATATGAATACATGGATAAGGCATATGAATAGAGAGTAGAACGTCTAGATCCACAAAATCCTTTAGTGGTATCGGGAAGGAGCGCCCGTAGTTGCCTCGGGAATGTAATCTTCGACTGAACCTCGTCAACAAAGATTATATATTGTGTCTCCATTATCATCTGTGATCACGCAACTTTATCTCGGGAAATTCAGTCGGCACTTGTACTTGTGGAGATTAGAGAGAGGCTCGTCACGGTGAGAGCTAATTTTCTAACAAGCTTCAGCGTATCTTAGCCATCACTTGTCGGAGGAGGAGCGTCGCAGGGGCCACCATCCACTATTAGGAAAACAATGTTTAGTACCGGTTTCAGACGGCCATTAGTACCGGTTGTGGAACCGGTACTGGCCAGCCGGTACTAATGTGGAGGCCACATTAGTATCGGTTCAACACATCCGGTACTAATGTGACATTAGTACCGGGTGGGGATACCACCCAGTACTAATGTGGCCTCCCCACGATGATGTGCCGTCCTCCACATTAGTACCGGGTGTTGTCCCCACTTGGTACTAATGTATTTTTCTTAATTTTCATTTTTTCTTTTTAATTTGTTTCGTATTTGAACGTATTTAGACATATTTGTTTGGTTCACGTATACTAATCTAATACGCAACGTTATAAAGTCGTTTGTATATATATATATATATATAGAAAATCCATTCTACACGCGCGTGTAACTACTCCCGTCTCTGTTCTCATCCACATGTGTGCGTACCGTCCCACTATTGGGTCGCGAAACCAGCGGCAGACCCGATAAGCCCTTGTACGATCCTCCCTCCACCCGCAGCCTCGCGCGGAGAAACCTCAAGTATTTTTATACGATGATTTATTATCCCTCCGATATGTTGAGAAATATCCGGGCCATTTGGATCGAGCAACGAACTCGCACATATTCGACGTCCAGTCACGTACGTGCTGCTTCTCCCGGCGACCGGCGGCAGTGACGAGCTGCCGGCGCAGACGACGTACCGGCAGCCGGTGGCGGTGACGAACTGCCGGCGCATACGATGTACCGGCAGCCGGTGGCGGTGACGAGCTGCCGACGCATATGACGCTTATTTCTCCCAGCGGCCGGCGGCGGTGATGAGCTGCTGCCCTGCGTTCTGCAACCGGCAAGGCTATGATGAAGAACAGGCATGAGTCCATACTCCTCTAGATCTTGCAGGTATGACAATATAATGGATGTCTACTCAAATTAATTTATCTTCCAATCGAGTGAGTACTGAGTAGTAGTAATTTCCGATCCTAATAGTCTTAATCTGTTGCTGCTCCAGATAGGAGGATTTGATTCAATCCGAACTCGCATTTGTGTCGCAGGTCGCAACCTCCGTCCTCCAACATGCATGCCACTTCGCCGGACGATGAAACCGGCTTCGTCTTGCTAGCGTCTCCGGTACAACTCCACGGCCCGCTTCTCAAGCTCATCTGCACCAAGGCCATGGAGGCATAAGATTCGCTATATACACAGCGAGTGGAACATGCAGGCCGCCGGCAGGATCGTCGACCTACCCGTGCGGAGATCATCCACCACAATTATTCATATTGTTTAGTATGCATACATACTTCGTCTAAAGAAAAGTATGTTTACATACTTCATTAGAGTACGTATATGTAGACGTACCCAATAAATATACTACCATGAAATTGATTTACTACTTATACTACCATGACAGGATATCTACATACATGCAACGATGCACACTATTATACTGCAAAGATAAATACGAATATACCATGGTGTGGATCCACATACTTGCAGCACATTGAAATTGTAATTCACCAGCATACACATCTGTAATTATGTATGGTATTCGAAAAAAAATATGGGCATACTACGGAATAAAAGTATGCGCATATACAGGCGTTCGTTAGTATGCAAGCATACTCTCGCAAAAAAAAAGTATGTAAGCATACTCCCGCAAAATAAAAAAGTATGTAAGTACTGGGAGCATTAGGTATTAGCTAAGCACATGTATTCATACTCCTGTTAATAAATGTACATGTATGTATTGATACTCCCACAAATGTGTATGTCCTCATACTTCCAAAATCATGTATATGCACATACCTAACACTCCTCTGGTATGCTGTATACATACTTCCAAGCAAGTATGGGTTCATACTATAGAAAAGATGTATATCATGATACTTCTGATTTTTTACTCCCAAGTATGCCAATATACTACCCGCAAAAAAAAGTATACCAACATACTCATAAAAATATAATCTTACACACTCGTCCTGCAAGTATTCTATCATACTTGTTCTCAGTCGAACGGATATGCACAGTACTCCTTGACGTGAAACCACACGTTCTGTCAAACCACGCGATCCTATTTCAACGTAGGTATTTGTGTTGTGTTTAAATATTTATTAATTAAAATGAAGTGATCGGTTGGACTTCCACCCCTATTGGATCTCTGGAGACCCGTTAGGTTGGACTGGATAGAGTAAAGGATAGTAGGAGTAGCTACACGTGCGTGTAGAAAAACTCTATATATATACACACACGTAAATACAAAAAAGATGTACACTGAATCAAATGTTAGAAGAGTATAGTCTTAATCGTTTTGGTGTTACACAGAATCAAAATCCTTCTCGTTGTTGATGTGCTCTGGTAGTGACCCTAGAAGAAGTTCCTACTTTCTTTTCTTCTTTTTTCTTGTCCTTAGCAGAACCTACTTCTTTCTCGACCTCCTTGTTCTTGTCTTTACAAGAAGTTCCTTCTTTCTGGGCGTCTATGTTCTTGTCCTTAGAAGAAGATTCTTCTTTATCGACATCTTTGTTCTTGTTCTTGTCCTTAGAAGAAGATCCTTCTTTATCAACATCTTTGTTCTTATTAGTGCTTTGCTGAGCTTCATTAGCAATGCTAGTAGTGTCGTCTTTGCTCACTGTTATCATTGAGTCACCAGCATGAAACTCTCCCGCGGGATTAATCACCTCATCTAGAATAAATCCGCAGAGTTGTTCTTGAACTCACTAGATTCTTTGCGTCTTGAGTAATCCTTGCTTGATGTTAGCAATCTACAAAAGAAGTTATTAATTGTTAGAAAAAAGTATATAAACAATAAGAACTAGGGATATGTTTATCTGCATTTTTGTGTACGCACCTTATCACTGAAGGAGCCGAAGCTATCACTTGCAAAGTGATGGATGAAGTCACATAAATAGAATCCGCATAGATTGGTACCGCGTGGTTGTTTCATGCACCGCACATATGTGAAAATAGAAGTTAAGAAATATTTGTTAACTTATATTGAAAAATGTGACATGAGATCAGTGAAGAAAACACGTACCGGGAAATCATGGTAGAATTGAAATTTCTGTTTCAAGGGCCCCTGAACTTTGCACGGATCATATCCCATGTAGCATTCAACAATTCTACGATAGGTTCGTACCATTCTCTATATCCGCCAATAGAGTCAAAGACGTGGGCAAGGCTTAAATCAGGTATAATAATAATGAGAATCCAGTGGAAGCTGTCAATACATTTTAGGTAATAATCAGTTAATTGAAATATTCAATGTATTTTGAAAAAGATAAATAGTTGAGAAACACATTGCTCACTGTCAGTTGTATGGAATAAGTATGCAGTCCTTGAAGCATTGCCTGTCCAGAAACGTGTATAAGTTCTCCACTGTCGGCGCAGGGAAATCACGGACAAGCATCTTGTTTAGCATGGTAGGATCCATGAAGCCGATGTCGTGCTTTCCAAGCCTCCGGCAAGCTTGCATCCCCATGCTGCATGATACAAAAAAAAGAAGATACATCAGAAATGGCTAGAGCGGTGATTCTAAGATTATGGTACAATAAATACTTATAGAACCCAGCAAGTGACGAATGAGACGTCCATTGCATCCATATTGAATAGGAACCAGAACTCCATGGGAATAGTGAAAATGTCGCGACCTCGGAAAAAATGTTCGTCTTCAATTGTAACTTCGAGAAAATCAAGTCCATGTCCCGCCATTCCATGTACCATTTGTGCAGAGCATACATCCTAGTTGGAAGGTCCTTCAACAATCGCTCCTAGGCAAGCAGCATCCCAGGCTCATAATTACGTCTACCTGACCCTGAGTGCTTTTCAATTTCAGTAGTGCCTAGAATTTGAGCAGGTGTCAGATTTACGTCCAAACTAAATTCAAGCAATCCATGCTCCGCTTCTGAGAGCACCTTTAGGTCCAGGATAGATTGCTTTGATTAGGTCCCTAGTTGTGGAACAGTTTTCCCAACTTTCCGCACCTTATTGACTTTCTAGAATTTGAGCGCCATGCGATCATAGTCAGACAACGGAGGTCGCTCTAGCTTTTTCCTTTTTTCTTCCTCCATATGTTTCGTGAAGCGATGAAATTTGGCACGGTCAAATGGTTTCTCAGGTGGAGGCCTCTTATTATTAAATATTTGTCTATCTAGCTCCTCCTGCACTGACGCATCCAGTTCCACTTGCATCTTCTCATAAAATAATTTTGGTGGAGGTGGCTTCTCCTTGGGTATCCTCTGCTTCTTTGGAGGAGGAGGAGGAGGATGTCCTCGTCTGGAACATGTACTCTTTGGAGGAGGAGGAGGATGTCCTCATTTGGAACCCTGCTTCTTTGGAGGAGAAGGAGGAGGAGAAGGAGCATGTTCTAGACTACCCCCATTAGTTGCAGCATGTTCTGGACTACTGTTGCGTTCCCTTCTAGATGGTGAAGGCAGTAACTGATCTTGGACTGCTGCTGCATTCCCTTCTAGCTGGTGAGGTGCAGGAGATGTTTCCACGGTTGGTTCCGTTATCTTTATGAGATCCTTGGGCCACAAAATCCAAGTGTGCATTGCTTACTCTAGAGTATTTGCCTCATCAGCTCTCGGGAACTCCAGATCGAGGTCATCCCAGATATCAACCACTCGTTCCACAAAGACTTTGTATGTTCAAAAATATATCCCCTACTTGCGGTACCTCAGCCACACCGTACGCCACCACAATCTTCTTGTTTCTGACTTGAAACAGAATGTCACATGCGGACCTCGCAGTCATGTCGTCCATGGGGTAGCGGCATTGTTCTAACAGGGCAGCTGCTTCCGTGGCGGTTGGAGTTACTTCCATGGTAGCGACGCTACTTCTACGCCTGTTGGATGGGCTCATTTCATCATGCGGCCCTGAAGCTGTAGGTGCTTGCTCACTTGATTACTTGCTAAGAGCAACCGCCACACGCTGGTCGATGATGGTTTCCATTTTTTCTCATTCATATAGACGCGCTCTTGCAGCTCTCGTATCTATTGTGACTGTTGTTCCTTAGTTCTTTGGCGACTTTTGTAGGAATCAATGTGCTCCTGAAATGCAAATTTCCATGGAATGACACCTTTGCCTCTGCAACGTCCAGGGTGTTATTTTGTACCTAGTGCCATAGTAAGCTCGTCATTCTCTCGATCAAGCACGAAAGATCCTTCCGCCACAAGCCTTATTAACTCAACAAGCCTTGCAGCTGTCTCTCTTAATTGATCGCCTGGTAACAAAGATCCATCTTCCAGATTGAACTTCCCACCATGTGCAAAATAATAATGCTTTGCCCGCTCAGCCCAATCTAGAGTTGCGGGTATGATTCCTCCAGCTACTAGTTCTTGTTCCTTTCAATCCAATTTGGGAATGGCCTTCTTGTAACCTCCAGGCCCGAGCGTATGAAATTCTTTCTTCTTACGTGCATTGATGGTGTTGGTTTCAATCATCTTCATGGCGTCTGCTGATTCCTTGTGCCGCACAAATGCATCCCAGTGAAATCTTAAGTTCCCAAATCCCTTTTGCTGGAAATCTAGTGTAAGCCCCTTCTTGATGTAGTCCCTTGTCAGATGCTTCTTGCACGACTGAAAGGAAGTTGCACCCTTTTGCATCGCCCAATAACGCACGCTTGCCAGCTTTTCTTGATCCAAGTCCGGGAATGCAAAGTGATCTAACACTTATTTCCAAAGCATGTCCTTGTCCGTGTCCGCAACCACATCTTCCCGCACCACTGGTGCCTGTTCAGCATTCCCATCTTCACCTTCTATTACTTTAGGTACCAGAGCTAGAGGAGCATCAACAACTTTCCAATACGGAATGCTTATTGGGATGTGATCCCTGACAAGAGATCTGATGTGGTTCACCAATTTGGTCACGATATCTTCCGAAGCCACAGGTTTCCCAGCATCATCGACTTCTGTTATGATGAAATGACTCTCTAGTGCCTTCTTTGGCCCGCGTTTCCCTTGACGCTTCTTGCTTCTAGAAGATGAAGGAACCTGGAGAATGGAAAAACTATTATTAATATATGAGAACTCGTGAAGAAAAGTCAGGATGCAAATCTTGACGACCATCATTATACCTCTTGTTGTTGCACATTGTTGCTTTCCTGGGCAATTAGTTGCTCTTCTACATGTTCTTGCCCATCACCAGCCATGTTGAGAAAGCTGCCAGCCTCCCTATTGAGTACATCTTTGTTTTGAGGCTGCTCGGGCACATCTAGACCAATTATATTGAACATCATTTCCTCCTCTTGTTGTTCCCTCTCTGATCGAACCATTGTAACTAAAACAATTATACATAAATTTCTGAGTATATAAATGAATTTCTGAGTACATAAATGAATTTCTGCGTATATAAATGAATTTTTGGATATATAAATGAATTTCTGAGTACAAAAATGAATTTTTGAGTACATAAATGAATTTCTAGGTATATGATTGAATTTCTGGGTACATACATGAATTTCTAGGTATATAAGTGAATTTCGAGCGTGTCGGGCGGGGATCGAGCGTGTCAGGTGTGGTTCGAGCGTGTCAGGCAGAGTTCGAGCGTGTCGGGCGGGGTTCGAGCGTGTCGGGTGGGGTTCGAGCGTGTCGGGCGGGGTTCGAGCGTGTCGGGGAATTCAAATCTAAATCTCTAAATTCAAATCTAAATATCTAAATTCAAATCTAAATATCTAAATTCAAATCTAAATCTCTAAATTCAAATATAAATAACTAAATTGAAATTCAAATATAAATCTAAATTTGAAATTTAAATTCAACTGTAATTAACAGAAATAAAAAAATATGACGTCAGCCATCAGGGGCCGACGTTAGCGCCGACCCCTCACCAGCGGTGCAGGGGGCCAACGGCGTCGGGTACGGAGACGGCGGCCGTGCGAGGACGGCGGGCGCAGAGACGGCGGCTGCGCTGGGATAGGGGACGACATACGGCGTCAGGCGCGGTCACGACGTGGGGGCGGCCGCGCCGAGCGCGAGGACGACGATGTAAGGTGCCGGGCGCACGAGGGAGACGACGGCGGGGGACGGCGCCGAGTGCGGAGGAGACGATGGCGCGGCGGTGGACGCGGAGTGGACGACGGCGCGGCGCCGGGCGCGTTGGAGACGACAGCGGCGGGCGCGGACGGTGGCGGATGGATCAGGCACGGCTGTGCGGACGAGGTCGACTAGGAGAGGAACGCCGACGGCGACAGCGGATTGACTCGGGCGTGGCGCTGGGCGTGAAGGAGACAACGGCGGCGGGCACAAATGGCGGTGGATGGATCGGGTGCGACGGCGCAGACGAGGTCGACGGGGAGGGGGACGACGGCGGCGGCAGCGGATCGACGCGGGCGCGGCAGCGCGGACGAGGTCGACGAGGAGGGGGACGACAACGACGGCGGTGGCGGCGCGAACGAGGTCGACGAGGAGGGTGATGATGATGGCGGCAGCGGCGTTGCAGATGAGGTCGACGAGGAGGGGAAGACAACAGCGGCAGCAGCGCAGACGAGGTCGATGAGGAGGGGGATGACGACGACGACAGCGCAGAGAATCGGCTAAGTGTTGGGGTAGAGGAGGGAGGGGAGGGGCGCGTGGGGGGTTTCCGCACCAAAACGAAAAGCTAATTAGTACCGGGTCCTATCTAGGCCCGGTACTAATGTGCTTTTTCTTTTTGTTTTCTTTTAATTTCCAAACCTTTTGAAAATCTCTGTTAAAGGTATTATAAATCATATTTGACATGGTGAAATGAAAAACATATTCTATTGTGCTTAATCTAAGTATATACTATGGAATGTGAAGTTAGATCTTAAACTTGTCAAATTTGTTAATTAAACTTAGTAATGTGGCTGTTTTGTTCAAAAATTCATATTGAATTTTAAAATCGACCAAAAATACATTTTTTCTGTGCAAAATTATATATAACAAGTAAATGTCGTGTTATTAACATATTTACCTCGATTTATTTTTACGTTAAATTATTTATTTAATACTAAATGATGAATAAAAAACTAAATTAATTAATATTTTCACCGATAAAGCACAAGTTCTTATTACTGAGTCATAACTAAATATTACAGTACTTTGTTACATTACCATAAGTTAATAAAACTTATTGTACATCATCATTATTATCTAATGGAACGTTAATAACCTTCCTCTTCATGAACGTCCTCTGCTTGTGATCGTGGCGTAAATATGGAGCGTCCTCTTGTGCTAACAGGATGCTTGGGTCAACCTCAACTGAAAAAGGAGGAAGATCATCGAATTGGTCATAATCTTCTGAAATGTCAGTCTTGTCCTTAACTCCAACAATTTTTCTTTTTCCTGGTAGAACTATGTGATGCTTCGGCTCGTCAGCAATTAACTTATCGGCACCCTTCTTTATCGGTGGTTTGCTTGACATGTCTTTCACGTACAAAACTTGAGTCACATCATTGGCTAGGATGAATGGTTCGTCTTTGTATCCAATCTTGTTGAGATCCACAATTGTCATCCCAAATTTGACTGTCATTAAACCTCCTCTGGTATTTTTGACCCACTGGCACTTGATAAGAAGGATTTTTAAAGCTCTGTAGTCCAATTGTCATATCTCTTCAATGACACCATAGTATGTTTCTACGTTCCCTTCATGGTCTACTGCATCCATACGAACACCACTGTTTTGATTTATGCTCTTCTTGTCTTGGGCTGTCGTGTAGAATGTGTAGTCATTTATCTCGTATCCTTGGAATGTATCTACTGCGATAGATGGCCTCCTAGCCAACCATTGCAGTATCTCATCAACAGCTTTATCGCCTCTCACTTTTTTCCACAACCAGGACGTGAAGTTATGAATGTGGTGTCGTGTAATCCAGGGTTCAGACTTCCCTTCATTTGCAGCACGAAGAATGGACTTGTGCTCTTCCAAGTATGGAGCTACATGTGATGATTGATGCAGGACAGTGTAATGTGCTTGATCATATAACATTGCATCCATGTCCATCCAAGATTTTTTCCCTATTGTGCCCTTTCCTCTGAGTCTCCCCTCATGGCGTGATACAGGGAGTCCAATCGGACACATGTCATCCATAAAGTCGACACAAAACTCAATGACCTCCTCTATAGAATATCCCTTTGCGATGCTTCCTTCAGGACGGGCATGATTGTGAACATACTTCTTAAAATAAGACATCAACCTCTCAAAAGGGAACATGTTGTGCGGATATACAGGCCCGAGGATAAAAACCTCTTCAACTAGATGGACCAAAAGGTGGGTCATAATATTAAAGAATGAAGGTGGAAAGATCATCTCAAAGCTGACGAGGTATTGCACGACATCCTTCTAAGGACCAGAGTGTCCGACGGCCGGTGGATGGCCACTCCCTAGTGATGAGTGATTGACAACATTGTGTGAACTGACGCTGTGCTTTGTCTTGTGGATGTAGGCTATGGCTTGATTTGCGTTGGTGCAGGTGAAGAACAAGCATGAAAGGTCTTAGCCTTGCAGGACCTCCGAAGGACTGGAGGGACAAGTAGGCTTTGTTCGATGGACCCGGTGGCCATACGGGATGAACTGCGAGTCACATGGTGCGAGAAGAGAAAGTCGAAGTCGGATAGCGTTTTCATTGGTTGATCCGAAAGCCAACATTGAGCCGGAGCGACCGTGGCGGCCAAGTCAAAGAGTTCAGTGTGGAGGCTGCACCAAGCTCACGGGGTTTGCAGTGGTTCACCAGAAAACCACTAGGTTCTTCGGTTGATCCACAAAGCCGACCCAAAGACTCGACAGCATGGCAGCGAGACGTCGGGCGGTCTGACCGGCCCCTAGGGGCGGTCTGACCAGCCCAGGCAATCTGACCGGCCCAGGCGGTCTGACCGCCCAGGAGGGACGGTCTGACCTCCCTGAGTGCCGCAGTGCGCCAGGTGCTTCGAAGTGGAGGACACGCATCGGGATCGCAGCCTTGGCGTCGAAGGAACGCAAGGTGCGGTTGCTGGGGGTCCATCTGATGGAATAAAGCTTCAAGTTTCCGGATTTGCCCTTAAGGGGTATGTATCGCCTTAGGGGTATTGCAGTCATTTACCACCACCGAGGGACCCGATATATATACTTGGTTGGTGGGACTTGGCTGCCATCTCTTGGCTATGGTTTTCATTTTTCCCTTCTAGTTTCTCTTATTCCCTTCCTATTTTCTCCATAGGACAAGCAAGAGAGCTTCATGTTCACATCTAGAGAGAGGGAGGATGATTGTGGCGATTGCTAGACCTTGTATGAATCTTTCATGATATGTATAGAAGGTTTGGCGTGGTTTCTCAAGTGCTCTAGTTGTCTCTCCTATTTTTCTTTTTGGCTATTTTCGGAGCCTTTTCTTTGGATTTTCGTGGAGAGGATTTTGAGGTGTTTCCTTGCAGGATTGGTTGGTGGATTCACTCATGAGGTCCTTGTGCCTCTTTTCTTGGTGATTTGTCCCCTCCAAATCCGTGGGAAGGCCTTCGATTTTGGGGGTTGTCGGTTGTGCTCGAGTTCTTGGGGTTGAGACCTTGGATTCGTGATTCCCTTTGATTGAGAGCATTTCGGTGCATATCCTTTGGTGGAGAGGTCATCTAGGAGGTGACCCAGCTACCCCTGAAGTTTCACTGCAATACGTGGGGTGAATCCGTGGAGTGAATCAATGACAAAGTTCAATATATGCAAATAAGTAACTATGAGCGTGAACATGATGGTGGTTCTAAAAAGAAAAATGAAACTTAGATTAATTAGCCACAAGTTAATCATCATAGAATGGTGCCATTATTCTCTCTAAAGAAGAAATAAAAACAAAAAGAAACAGGTTGCCTCCCGAAAAGTGCTTCATTTAAAGTCATAGAGCTCGACTTTCTCACATACATTCTTTTCATCGCATAGCCATGGCCCTTCATGCAAGAATAAAAGGTGCCACTGCAGCTTTAATTCACTTCCTATTTTGCTCATGATCACTTTTGTTCAGAGGAAGTCTTGCCCAAGCTTTCACTTTCCACGTCATCGCTATCTCCTTCCTTAATGCCCTTCGGTGCTGCCTCCTCTCCACGAATTTTTCTTTAATTTTCAGAACAGAATGTGTACCCAAACTCTACTCCATTGCACAGTGCACAAATTTTCCTTTTCAACAAGTCTTTATTTGCCCAAATCAGACTCCGAACAAGAGAGTTACATCTGTTTTACTCCGGTGATGAAATATGTCCTGAAATTTCAGAACGCGCAACGCTCAATATTTTAGCCATAACTCCTTGCACGGGTCTCCAAATTCATTGATTCTTGATGCATTGGAATGGAGACTTGATGGAGCTTCTGAATATCCCATTTTCTTCATTTGTATAAATCTGAACAAGCTCACAAATTGATGAAGACAGCAACATCTATCACAGGATTTCGAGAGGTTGATGATTTATCTTGCAACTCTTTGGGCATGACTTCTCTTTACATCATTCAAGCCATTGTATTCCTGCATAGTTAGTGAAAATCGGGCCTTCTCCCGACATATGCTTCTTTAAGTTCATTAGCTTGACCAAGCGCAAAGCATGATCAAGATTTACAAAACTTATTGCAAATATACGCGTCCATAATCAACACCACATGCAAGTTGTAGCAACAAGTCAAGCTGTAATTAAAAGAAGCATATGTTTCATGCAAAGCACTTAACTCGTCATTAGGCAAAGGTTCTTTAGGCTTGAAATTAATTGGTTCAAACATAAACATTGCCTCATCATCATTCTCAAAAAATTCTAGCTTATCAACATGATCATCATTGGAACAAGGCATAGAATTTAAACTATTATTCATACTATTGGTCCAACATGAATATTTGAATATATCATCATCCATACCAATAATATCTTGAGATTTCAGTGTGTACCTTAGCCTCGGAGCTTTCTCAATAAGAGTGATCTTTGGTTCATCTTGTAGCGTTGAAAGCAAATCAATCTCGACGAGTGGACGTATCTCTTTGTTACCTTTTGGCATCCCCTTAATCTCATCATATGGAACATGTAATCCTTCAGCAATGTGTGCATTCGTCTCTTCTTTGAAGGCTTCATTCTCACAATCTTCATCTTCAAAGTCTTGTTCGTTACTTTCTTTATCTTCCGTGTACCACATGTCGTCAAGATTGCTCATTGTTGATTCACTCTTTTCTTCATCCTTGATCACTTCCATGTCTTGATTTGCTAGTGTGTAGGCTTCAATAGCACACAAGCTATAACCTTGTGGAGAGGGTGATAGGCGATGGCCCGATCTTCCGAGAGGTAGAGGATAAGTCGATTAGTGGAGACTCGACGTTGACGATCTTGGCTTCGAATCAACACATGATTCGGACCCCGCAACCGTTACACCACTGCTCTGTTGGTTATCAACCAAGAACAACTTGATTGACCTCGCCACGAAGCTTTTCCCTGCAAGCGAATCGAGGACACAAGTAAGAAAGTTAAGCACACAATCTGACAATTGCAAATATGGATTGAAGCGAAAGAGTATGGGGTTCAAGTTCTGATCACAAAAGGACTAATCGACACAGTGGTGACGAACAAGAAAGGGGCCCCAGAATCACAGCAAAAGACCTCGGCGGTACAGTGGCTATGACGAAAGTTTGATCCTCGACGGAAATCACAAACCTATTAAACAAAACGCAAGTCTAAATGACGGCAACTACTGAGTTTTAACCCATAAGGGGCGACCTAGGGTTGAGGGGGTGACCAGGGGGGCGTCCTCAACCTAGGCTTAAGGCCCGACACGATACACGGCCCAAATGGCCCAAAAAGGTGATGCAGCACCTTCTCGTGGTCACACAGCAGGATTCATGAACCTTCTGGAGCTGGGACCAGAACCAAAATGACGGTGTCCTTGTCCCCTTTCCAACGCATCCTTATACGCCTCGTTTTGATGCCGGATGAGAGAGATATCGCCGAAACTGTGCATGGATGTCGGCTGAATCCGAACCGAATGTGGCAGTTGAGTTGGAGACGACTTGAAGCGTGGGAAAGGACGTGGCGTGCGCGTATCCAGCGTGGCGATGTCCTCATCATCCTCCCCTTCTTGAATTGGAGTCATCCTCGACTCCATCCCATCATCAACCTCCTGCAAAAGGTTAGTGACAGCAGAATGCATACAAGACATAGTAGCATCGAGAATACGAACATCTTGGGACAGCATAGTATAACAAGGTGCATCATGATTTTCACAAAGTTCAGCAGTAGCAGATGTAGTAGCAATAAAAGCACCTCCTTTTAATTTAATATCCTCATGTTTATCAACATTAGAATCCATAGCAGGTTGTTTCATTTTATTTTCAGCAAGCTCTTTAAAATGTTTCCTAACATCAGCAGGTGATAAAGGAAGCAAAGTAATGTTTTTATTCTTATGCATGAAAGTGTAAGTATTAGTTCTACCATGGTGTGCAGCATCTCTATCATATTCCCATGGTCGTCCTAATAAAAGTGAACATGCTTCCATTGGCACAACATCAAAATCAGCATAGTCGATATAAGAACCCACCGAAAAATGTATGCGCGCTGAGTGTGTTACCTTTGCCTTACCACTATTGTTGAACCATTGTATGTGATATGAGTGACGTAGTTCATGAGTGGTCAAACCAAGCTTTCAGACTAGATCTGAACTCACCAAATTGTTGCAACTCCCGGTATCAATTATGGTGAGAACACGGCACTCCTGGACAATGAGAAACATATGGAACAAATTGTTACGTTGTACCTTTGTGTCCTCCTCATCAGCCAATTGAGCGGCCAATACACGCTGCACAAGAAGGCTAGGGAAGCCCGCGGCTGCAGCATCAGAATCAATGGTATCCTCCTCTCGCTCAACCGAAGAATCTGCAACAAGATTAGTAGCAAGAGCCAAAGAATCTTCTTCCTCATCACTAGCACTGATATAACCATTACCATCAGGGGCAGTGATGAAAGCACAACGACTTGGGCATTCCTTCGACACGTGTCCCATGCCCTTACAGCGGTGGCACTGGATGCTAGCGGAACTACTCGAGGACACACCTAGAGTAAAAAGCTTCTTATGCGACTGGACCTGCACAGGAGACAAATTGCTCACCTCGGAAGTTGGTGTAGTAGACGGTGTAGGTGATGGTGCCTTAGGAGTAGCGGCTGCCTTGGACTTATCAACATCTGGACGCTGCTGAAAAGTTCTCCTAGTGTTGGACCTGAAAGAAATTTGCGGGCGACGTCCCTATACCTCATGTTCAGCATTAATAGCAAGATGGTACAATTGGCTGAACCTTGTCCAATCTTTGTAATCAAGAATATCCTGTATATCACGGTTCAAACCACCAAAAAATCTAACAGAAAGAGCCTGATCATCCTCATGTATGCCACAACATGACAAAGAAATAAGCAATTCTTGATAATAAGCCTCAACACTTTTATCACCTTGTTTTAAAGTTTGCAGTTTCATACGCAAATCATGTAGATAATATTAAGGAACAAAGCGAGATTTCATACGTTGTTTCAAAGTATTCCAAGTCTGAGGTATAGGTGGAGCAGCATTATTATTAGCATAAGCATTGTACAGATCATTCCACCAAAAGAGAGCGAAACTAGTAAACTCACTAGTAGCAAGCCTAACTCTATGCTCATCAGGAACTTGATGGGAATTAAATTTTTGTTCAACAACTAGTTCCCAATCTAAATAAGCCTCAGGATCAGCACTACCAGCAAAAGGAATCATGGTAAACTTAACTTTAGCAAAAGGATCATTATTACCACGATTTTGATTACCTCCTCCACGATTGCGATTACCTCCTCCCATCTAAAAACGATTATGTCGGAGACGCTCCTCATCAGGATCAACATCCTCAAACTCATCATCATCCTCAGGTTGAACTGGTGGAGGTCGTTGCTCAACATGTTCAATCCGGGTCACCAGACCGTTGATCTGTCGAGTCAATGCATCAAACTGTCCTTGCATGTAGGTACGCTGCTCAGTAACAAGCCGTGTAAGCTCGTCCTTAGATACACACTCATTGAAGTCTGTGGGAGACTCCTTTCCTTTCTCTTTACCTGACATGATTAGTTGACAGCAAAAGACAACACAAAAAGGGTTATCCCTATCAACTAACAACTACTAGGTGTTGGTGAAAGTGGAATGCAATATTTCAAGCGGCTTACCACCGTCTTACGAGTGTTATTACCAAAGCCAACAGGACGGCACAATCAGTTGTCGAGTGTGGGTAACAAGTTGCAAGGCGAAACTGTGCTGACAGAAGTATTTGTGGCTATGGGTAGGCACAATATGGTAGCAAGGATTAGCAAATAATGAATGTAGATTAGCAAAGTTCAGTAAATGTCCAAAGCACAAGTCACAATTGCTGGCTAAGATCTGTCCTAGTCGTAGCACAACAAGGTAAAAGTAACAAGGAACGATGGACAGAAAACTCTGAAAATCAGCACAATGGCAGTTCTGTAAATAGAGCAGTTTTTCAGCACTAGTAGAAATCACAAAATCACGTTTCCAAAGGAGTACTGTCAAACGAACTCAACTTTTTCTGAAATTTTTACCTCTGAACAAAGGGCACTAAAGATGGAAGCACACAAAATTTCACCTGAAACAAAGGTGTAATGTGGTCTAGGCAAAATCAGAAACTATCTCTGAAAACCCCTCAAAACACTTAAACAATTTTTTTATTTATCTTCCCGATTTTTTTTGAATTTTTTGAGAACGGCCTGACCAACAAAGTTGGTAGATGTCTGTCCAACTTTTTGTTGCCAAGCTCCTATAAAAATTTGAGCAAAAACGGAGCACCGAGTGAAAAGTTATGCCTGTTTTAAGGAAGGTATCTCAACCAATGATTTCAGAAAGGCACAACTCGTCAGGAAAAGCAGCGGCGGCTAGGGCAAAACGTCCTCCTAGCGGCGGCACAAACAAACACAGGGGCACGATCCTCCCTGGTAGTAGATGCAAAGCAATAGGAATTCGCCAGATAATGATTCAAGGATCAAGTATGCGATGCAAAAGCGATTAAAGCGGCTTGCAACCTATCTAGGGCTTGCACGGCGAGAGTTCACACAAGGCGGCTAGCGATGGCAAATCGAGTAATGTGGTGGCTCGACTTGTTGTATGGCTAATGGTGGATGGGCTAGCAGCGGAAACAAAATAACAGCGACGGGCACGTTGAACTACGACGACGAACACAACCTAAACCAGCAACAAGACTCGACCACGGACACAAACTCAACAAAGCAATCTGAAAACGAAATTGCAAGGCTAAACAGGGTGGTAGGACAGCGGAAAAGTAAATATTTTTGGGGTTTTTGTGGACGATAGGTGATGAACACAAATGAATCTAAAGGGGAACATGAAAGTACCTCACGGGAAACCTAGGAATCTGATACAAAATGATAGGCGATGGCCCGATCTTCCGAGAGGTAGAGGATAAGTCGATTAGTGGAGACTCGACGTTGATGATCTTGGCTTCGAATCAACACACAATTCGGACCCCGCAACTATTACACCACTGCTCCGTTGGCTATCAACCAAGAACAACTTGATTGACCTCGCCATGAAGGCTTTTCCCTACAAGCGAATCGAGGACACAAGCAAGAAAGTTAAGCACGCAATCTGACAATTGCAAATATGGATTGAAGCGAAAGAGTATGGGGTTCAAGTTCTGATCACAAAAGGACTAATCGACACAGTGGTGACGAACAAGAACGGGGGCCCTGAATCACAGCAAAAGACCTCGGCGGTACAGTGGCTATGACGAAAGTTTGATCCTCGACGGAAATCACAAACCTATTAAACAAAACCCAAGTCTAAACAATAGCAGCTACTGAGTTTTAACCCCTAAGGGGCGACCTAGGGTTGAGGGGGCGACCAGGGGGGCGTCCTCAACCTGGGCTTAAGGCCCGACACGATACACGGCCCAAATGGCCCAAAAAGGTGACGCGGCACCTTGTCGTTGTCACACAGCATGATCCACAAACCTTCTAGAGCTGGGACCAGAACCAAAACGACGGCGTCGTCGTCCCCTTTCGAACGCATCCTTATACTCCTCGTTTCGATGCCGGATGAGAGAGATATCACCAAAACCGTGCAGGGATGTCGGCTGAATCCGAACCGAACGTGGCAGCTGAGTTGGAGACGACTTGTAGCGTGGGAAAGGACGTGGCGTGCGCATATCCAGCATGGCATTGTCCTCATCATAGGGGCCTTCTTGGAGTATTTGCTTTATGTCATCTCCTTCCCATTCATCTTCTAGCTTGAGTCCTATTTTCTCCTATTTATCCTTCGAGTCACTAGCTCTTCTTTTCGTTTTCCTCGTCTCCCTAGCAATGAATTCTTGCCCATGGTTGAACGGCCATGACCAATCAATTTCTTCTTCTTCAATTGGTGCCCATGGTGTTGTGGAGAGGGAACTTTTAGGCTCATCATGGTTGTACTCTTCTCCTCCTTCATCATGAATCTTCGAGTTGTCATATTGATCGACCCATCCTTCATCTTCTTCGTCTCTTTCTTCTTCAAACATATTTTGGATCGATTCTCCACTCATTTCTTGATCAAATATATATTCAACTTGTTTGGCAATGTGTCGGCATTCCTTCTTCCTTTGGTAATTGATTAGGGGGGCAAAATCAATTTGAATCCAACCGGATTGATTGAATTCCGCCAATGGTCTAGCATTCCCCATACTTCGACCTACATTCATGTTAGTTTCAACATTTTTAATATCCAAAATGACTTTTCTTACCTTAGGAAGTGGTTCTTCAATTTCTTGTATGATTGGTTCATCTTCCTTGACCTCCGGTTCATCTTTTTCAGAAATTTCAGCAAGCATCCCAGGCTTGCTTTTGTCGTTTTTCTCCTCCCTACAACGTCTTTGCCAATATCGTTGCATTCTTTTTCCATTGCTTATCCTTTCTAAGATTTGTGCGGCTTCACTAATTGTTTTATCCATTAAATCACCGTCTGCACACATGCTTACAAAACTAGCGGAGTTAGGGGTTAGTGAAAAATAAAATGTATGCAACATCAAGTCACCGAAAAATTCTAAGTTCGGGCCTTGCTCGAGTAGTTCATTAAAATGGTCCCATGCTTCATCAATTCCATCATCCTCTCCTTGCTTGAAAGTGAGCACTTGCCTCTTAAGTATTGGACCTTGCTTATGGGAAAGAACTTCAAAAGAAACTTCTTCACTAGCTCATCCCAATTTCCTTTTGCTTCAATGGACGCAAGTGTGTACCGTCTTCGTGCTTCATCTTCGAGAGAACAAAAAAAGATTCCACTTGAACCAAGCGGTCGGAACTCCTTCTTGTTGCACCGTGTTGCATATCATTGTGAATTGCTTAATGTGTCTATATGGGTTGTCATCTTCCAATCCTCTAAAGGGGTTTGTCGCCACTAACTTGATGATTCTAGGATTCACTTCGCAGTGGGTTGTAGCAAGCGTCAAGTCTGATTTTTGCATCTCAATGTCCTCTGTTGACAGCATTGCTAGCTCCCTTAGCGACATCTCTTCGTCTTCTAAAGGTGAGGTGAACAAATCCATCTAGACAATGAAAAAAAGGAAAAACACAAAAAAGGTTTTTTCTAGAAAACGAGGGTTAGATGTTAGTAATCAACAAAATTAATAAAAGATTAAACGTAGCAAACTGGCTTGCTCCCCGGCAACAGCGCCAGAAAAAGGGCTTGTTGATGGTTGAAACTCGTAATGAACTTCAATCCGCAAGCATACGGACCACCTATAGCCTTTTTCACCACGAGGTGATGCCCAAGGTTCTTGTCAAACCCAAGGAGCAAGGGAATTGCTAGCGCTTAACCAAGTACTAATCTAGTTGATTAGAAAACCTTTGAAAGATAGATTAATCTAAAAGAAAGGCAATCTAATCTATGTTAATCTAAGACTAAACTAGATGGCAAGGGTTGAAACAAGAGAGAGATTAAAGTAGATAAGCGTTCCCTCCCTAGGGTCTAGGATCACATAGACATACATCTACTACATGAAAGAGGTGTTGCCTTCTCTAGCTTCACGGCGGTTATGCAGTCCCTAGGCCTTTTCCCTTCTCTCGTACCGTCACTACGCGAAGGTAAACAATCACTTCGCTAACGCATCTATATCTAAGCATCCATAGGGTTAAGCTAATCACCATTATTACCACAAACCCTACTAAGATCACATGTTGTACACACATATGTAAATAAAGCATTTGCAAAGATATAGACCATGAAGCATCGAGGCATAGGGTTCATGTAGCGATTACATATCAAAGATCCATATAACCCTAGCAATGAACGGAGATGTTACCCCATCATCTTACATAGATTGAAGCACATAGGGGCGATGGAGACTCCAGAGAACGTCATCGATGAAGATGGCGGTGAGGAGGCTTGCGAACACCCCTAAGCCGATGGCTAGAAGTCCTCCTCTTGCTTTCTTCCCTCCGCCGGTGTTGATCCTTGCGATGAACTCATCTAACTCTATCCCTCATCTTGCGGTGGCAGCTTTCTGGTGAATGGGCGTCGGTAGAATGATTGGATGTGGCGACCGTCAGAGACAGGGGATATAAATACACAGAGGAGCATCTAGGTCAAAGGGGACCGTGAACCGAGGCGAAAAGGGCCTAGGCCGGTCGGCATGGGCCGGCCGGCCTAGGCCTTTTTTGGCCCGGTTCGGGCCTGTCTTCCTCCCCGTGGCTCATCCTGACATTTTGGATCCATGCCCCTTTATTTGTGTCATTTTGGCGTCGTCATCCCTGCGATCAAGATAGGGGGTCTTCTCGCATGAAGTCCGATCTTCACGTCTTAGTCCTCGGGGATGATCCGTTGCAGCACCTTGGTCCTTGCCACCTTTGGGAGTGATTTCGCCTTGCACTTGAACACGAACAGAATTCCTCATTTGCCCCTTTGAACTCATTGTAACTCCGTCCCTTTTGTCCATGTTTTCCTACAAAAACACAACATTTCCAAATGCACATACAAAGTTGAACTTGTTATATCATTAGTGTGCCTAGTGGCGGGTTAGTTCCATAATCAAGCTTAAACCAAAGTGTAATGAATGCTCTAAATTGACGGAAATCGACCGCCAACAGGGACCTTCATAGTATTCAAGCAATCGAACATTCTCTGCTTCTCTTCCTTGCTTAGGGTGTAACTAGCAGGAGCCAAGTAATTTCCTTTGTCTCTCTTTTCGGGATGTAGGCCTTTTCGTTGGTTCATAGCTTTCAGGTCCCTACGTGCTTCAATTGTATCTTTTGTCTTTCCATATACACCTAGGTGGCCAAGTAAGTTCATGCAGAAATTCTTCATCACATGCATCACATCAATTGCATTGTGAACCTTAAGGACTTCCCAATAAGGTAGCTCCCAAAATATCGACTTCTTCTTCCACATCGGTGCATGTCCATCAGCGTCATTTGGAACATGTTGGCTGCCAGAACCCTTGCCAAAAACTACCTTCAAATCTTTCACCATAGAAAATACAACTTTTCCACCACGGTGAATGGGCTTCTTACGTTTTTCTCTGACACCTTCAAAGTGCTTTCCTTCATCTCTTAACGAGTGCTTAGAAGGAAGAAAGTGACGATGGCCCAAATACAACCTTTTTATTGTGTTTTAGATACACGCTGCAAGTATCATCTAGACAGTGGGTGCATGCACGGAATCCCTTGTTTGTTTGTCCTGATAGATTACCAAGTGCCAGCCAATCATTGATGGTGATGAACAGTAATGCTCGTAGATTGAAGGCCTCCTGTTGGTCCTCATCCCACACGGGTACGCCTTCTTTCTTCCATAATGTTTTAAGATCCTCAATCAACGGTCTTAGATACACATCGATGTCATTGCCTGGCTGCTTTGGGCCTTGGATGATTATTGGCATCATAATGAACTTCCGCTTCATGCACATACAACCAGGAAGGTTGAACATACATAAGGTCGCAGGCCAAGTGCTATGACCGCTACTAAACTCACCGAATGGATTGAATCCATCCGTACTTAAACCAAACTGAATGTTCCTTGGATCCCCTGCAAATTCCAGAAATTCTCTGTCAATTAATCTCCACTGGGACACATCAACAGGGTGCCTGATAAGGTCATCTGCTTTGTGTTCTTCTTTGTGCCAATGCATCAACTTTGCATTGGTCTTGCACCTGAATAAACACTTCAGCTGTGGTATCACTGGAAAATACCACATTACCTTCACATGAATTTTCTTCTTCTTCCGCCCCCTCAACTTCATCTGCCTCATCGCGTGGGATCTTATAATGCTGCGCTTCGCACATAGGACAAGCCTCCAATTTCTCATATTCGTCACCTCGGTAGAGGATACAGTCATTAGGGAACGCATGTATCTTTTGAACCTCCAAGCCCAGAGAACAAACAACCTTTTTAGCTTCGTATGTGGACTCCGCAATTCGTTCGCCTCTGGAAGCATGTCCTTGACGATCATCATTAACTCATCGAAGCCCTTGTCGGAAACTCCATGTTTAGCCTTCCATTACAGCATTTCCAAAGTGGTACCCAACTTCTTCTGCCCCTCTTTGCAACCTGGGAACAACAGTTTCTTGTGATCTTCCAACATATGTTGAAACTTCTTTGACTCCTTCACCTTTTCGCAGTCTTCCTTTGCATCAAGCAACATATGACCTAGATCGTCGAGAGGATCATCTGCAATTGGAGCTTCTTGAGTCTCTCCTATGTACTCCTCTCCCATTGGATCATTTGCAAAGGCACCTTCTTGAGTCCAATCTGGAATACGATCATCTTCCTCTTCATCGTCTTCCATTATAACCCCCCTTTCCTCTACTTTGTCCAAACAAAATAATTTGACATGAATCCCTATTTGTATAGGTGGTCGTGAAGACTCTTTATCGATGAGTAATCCTTCTGATTTTTGCACATTTTGCATGGACAAATAATGAAACCAGACGGGGGCTTGTTTGCTTCGACGACATCTAGAAATCCACGCAACCCATTAATGTATTCACTGGAGATTCTCTTGTCGGGGTACATCCATTGCCGATTCATCTATAAAGTTCGATACAAAAGGTCATACACAAATTTAAAGTGTTCATTTCCAATCCACACGATACAATATGACAAACTTAAATAGAAATCTTACACGAATTTAATGTGTTCATACCCAATCCACACGATACAATACAACAAACTTAAGTGAAGGTCTTACACAAATTTAAAGTACGACATATGAAACACTAATACATGATACAATACGAGAAACTTTAGCCATCCTTGTGACGTGACGACGAAGGTTTAGCTTTCTTGGAATCGCCCTGTGGTTTAGTACTACTGGGTGGATCTCCAACACCCGAGTCCGCTGGTGGAGCATAAATACCACCAAAAGGAGGTTTCTGCCCCGCTGCAACAACATCTATATGTTTTTCTTACAAATAACGAAGCATTTCTCTCTCCAACATGCTCATTTTCTTCGGTTTATCAGGAGGTCCTAATTTGGTTTTCCACTAGCTGTGTGAAGAACGACGATCACCACTACCATCATCCCCATTCCTTCCAGCAGTAGTAGACATCTATACTAATGATAATAAATTATTTAACCCATCCAAAAAATTTTAGCATTTCTAGTAATTCTAAAACTATGTCTAGTAATTCTTAAACAAATTCTAGCATTCCTAGCCTTTCTAGCATTTCTAGTAATTCTAAAACTATTTATATATTTAATTATGTCATTTTCTCAAATAAATAATTATTACTAAAAAATTCAATCGTCACATATAACATCTCATCCAACTAACACGGCACATCCTTTGCAATCAACTCTATTAGAAGAGCGTATACAAAAGTGCATATAAATAGAAAAAATCTCCATTCCTAGCTCATTATAAAGTGCAAAAATACTCCTATTTCAACCAATAAAATTTAACAAAATAAGCATTAATCAAGGGAGGGTGAAGTAACTAACCTCTAGAACACTTCAATGAGTGAAATCGTCGAGAAATCGTCGCAAATCGAGCAAAAACTCCCCTAGGGTGCCTTGGAGTTGAAGCTCGAGTTGGAGAGTGTAGGGGAGAGTGGCTCGAGCTGGAAGAAGAAGCTAACTTTTTATGCGGAGAACATTAGTACCGGGTAAGGGCTGGAGCTGGTACTAATGTGCTCACATTAGTACCCGACTTGTGTTGAGGCCCGGAACTAATGTGTGGCTGCCACATTAGTACCAGGTCCCCACACCGCCCAGTACTAATGTAACACATTAGTACCGACTTCAGCCCCGGTCCGGTACTAATGTGTGTCTCTGGTGGGCGCGTCGCCCCCTCCCCCTCCCAACTAATGTGGCCAAAAATATTGATAATAGGGTCCGGTACTAATTAGTGTTTCATACTGTATTTAGCGGTAAGGAAAAAATATTGATAATAGAGCAAAAAATAATCAGTACTAATGTGAAATCCTCCTCAGAACCAAAAATCGATTCCCTAGTAGTGATCCTCGACGGGATACATTTCGGGCCTCAACAAATCCGGAGCGGACAGCTTGTGGACGCAGGAGTAGGGATGACAAAATGACCGCAAACGGTCGATAACAATGTCATCTGCACCGAAACGAGGGTCGGGCAACCCAGAATTGTTTAGTGCTTCGACTGCTAATGATATTTTTTAAAAAATGGAATTAATTCTAACCTCTACAATCGCACATAACCAAGTTCTTACAACGAATTGAGTTTCAAAGCTGCTCGTCAAAATAGAAATAAAAGTTCACCAATTTTAAAAAAAATTATAAGCAAAGTCTATTATTGTTTCTCTATTCGTTCTTGGTGAAGATATCCAAAGCAATGACTTCTAGCGTTTTACTAGTCGCCCGTACTAATTTCCTAATATCTTCACGCTGCAACAAGAACCAAAATCGTAGCTAATAAACTTCTATGAATACAACCTGCATAAAAAGAGGTGAACTATTTTTTTCTCAAAAATAATATCATTACAAGTATACCAATTTACCAAATCGTCCATATAAGAGCACCCCACTGCCAGTGATATAGAACAACAAGCTCTACTTCATCCCAATATTTTAAATAACGGACTATGGTAATAGTGGTAACTATAAGGCAAAATCGGGTAGAGGACACTACTCAAATGTGGCTTTTGGTCCATAAAAAACTTGACTTTGCTCCAACACACTGATATTCTTTGGTAATTGGGTGTTAGACACTGAGCTTATTATTAATTCGATTTTAGGTGCAAGCTATGGGAATTGACTTGAATGCCCTCAGCTGTCTTATCCTACCGGACTGGATCGACCGAACGAGTCTAGCTCGCGCCGCCGGCAATAACCTGCCGCTCCCTCCCTTCCCCGGCGACTTCCTTCCGGCCTCCGTCCCAGTCGAACCCCTCTCTCCACCTCTGGCCCTCTTCGCGGCAACGGCCGCCACCTCCGCCTCGCCCAGGTCCCCGCCACCTTCTCCGCCGAAGCAGCCCCACCACCCACCCCGCCGAAGCCCTCAACGCCCGCGATGGCCATCGGGGAGGAGCCACGAGCGTCCGACGTTGCCGTGACAAGCCGCCGCGCCCACGACGGCGCGCGCGTGCATGAAACCCGAGGAGGAGACCGCGCAATGCACGAGTGAGGACAGGGGCAGCGCGTGCGACCTCGAGGTCGAGGCTGGAGGACGCGTCGAGCTCGAGCAGCGCGTGGCGAAGGTGGCGGCGTCGTGGGTGGAGGAGACATAGACAGTGATGCCGATGCAGGGACGGGCGACTGCAGGGATGGGCGGGCGCTGCTGGGAGTCTGGGACGAGCGTACTGGCGGGCGGCCGAGCAGTGCCGAGAAAGCGACGTGGGTGGGCGGGCGCCGCCGGGGAGAGCTGGAGAGGGCTCCTGCCGCCGCTGCTCGCGGGCTCGCGAAGTCGCGATGAAGACCAGACAGATTAGTTCGGTCGATCCAGAGTAGAAGAGAGCTGAGCGTATTCAAGTCAATTCCCATTGCACTTAAAATCGAATTTAATAATAAGCTCAGTGTCCAGTACCCAATTACCAAAGAATGTTAGTGTGTTGGAGCAAAACTAATTTTTTTTAGCGTCCAGGACCAAAAGCCACATTTGAGTAGTGTCCTCTAGCTAATTTTGCCAAACTATATATAATCAGATACTGTATGATAGGTGCAATTTAGTCTTAATTTAAATAATGGGCTACTGTATTTAGCGGTAAGGATCCCAAAATATTGATAGTGGAAGTTATAACCAGATACATATAGCGAGATATTTCTACTATCAGTACCTCTCCAAAGAGTTACAGAGCGAAAGATAGCATCTGTTAAAAACCTTGCTTCCTCCTAATTATGTGGCTCTTTACGAGGTGTCTTTCGGTGCGAATCGAACACGAAGAGAGCTAGCTAGTGGTGCAATTGACGCCATGCATGAAGGTACCGGCTGAGCGCATGGTAATAACCGTGGCAACGATCAGTCATCCCTTTAGTTTGCGCTATAGGATCAGTTGTCAAGTGTGTGCGTACTGCGTACTTTCTAACTTTTTTTTCAGGGGAAAAGAGTGATTTATTACTCAGAAACCAGTTTACATTCCCGAGCAATAATATGCTCAACACACACTGGGGCCGCGAAGTGCCAAACAGCAGAATGACGCGTACGCTTAGCCAAATGCGCGAGCTCATGTGCTACACTATTACTCTCTCTTCCCTTATGGACGACCGTCCACTCCGGTAGCCTATTACCAGCTGTGATTGCCTCGTCGATGATAAATTTGAGTGAGGAGCGCTCCCCACTCCTCTTTGTCAGCATGGAGGCGATGGTGCTGCTATCCGTCTCCAACACGGCCTTCTAAGCACACCAATCTGCAGCTAGCAGTAAGCCTTCCTTGCAAGCAAGGGCTTCTGCCTCATCCGCATCCCACAGGGTCTGAAGATCTTTCCATACCGTTAGCTGGACATCACCTTGATGGTTGCGAATCACCACTCCAATACCTCCTTCCCCTGTTCTCTCATCAAAAGCACCGTTGACGTTGATCTTTACCCAGTTCTCCTGAGGTGCGATCCACCGATCTTTCTTCTTGGCTGAACGAGACAGCTTGCTTTTACACAACGAGTCCAACACTAGCGATTTGCCCTTCAGGTCACCCTGACCATCATATTGTCGGATGTTACACAGTTCACTCCAATACTTCTGTAGGAAACTAACCGATCCCTCAACCGAAAATTTGCTGTTCTCATGTGTGATATCATTCCTCACCTGCCATGCACGCCAGAGTAGCAACAGAACCCGAGCTCCCGTATCTGTTCCTAGCGAGTCCACTGTATGCAGGAGGGTAGCTGGAGCAATCTCGCTGAACTGTTGCTCATCCGGCAACTCCCAAAACTGTCTCATTGCTTCCCTGAGAGACATGGCATGGTTACACCAGATTAAAGCATAAGCAATCGACTCCTCCTCAGTGCCACACACATCACAAGTGCCATCAGTAACTATGCGCCGGCTAATTTTATTTGACTGTGTGGCCAGACCATTCTTCATCACCTTCCACCCGAAAATCAGAATTTTATGTGGTAGTGGTAAATTCCAATAATTCTTCCAAATAGGCCTCCCCTCTTGAGTTCTTGAGCTAGCTTGCCCTCCTCCACTCTCCTCCTCCAGGTAGTCCTTCGCCATCCTGTATGCACTTCTGACCGAAAAAATCCCGCTTTTCTCATAGAACCAGGAAACAAAGTCTTCAGTTGGGCTTGTGGGCAGTCTGATATTCAGAATCAGCTGTGCATCAACATCTCTGAAGTACTCGTGCACAACCTCCTCCTTCCATTCCATCTGAGTTTCATCAATGAGTTGAGAGACCCATTTTAGATGACATGGACGCCTCTTGCCAACTGGCCGCCTAGTCCTTCCCCGAGGGATCCAGGGGTCACGCCAAATGCGAACTGCACTTCCCCTCCCGATTCGCCAGCAGACGCCTTGTTTCAGCAATTCCAAGCCATGAACGATGGCCTTCCATGTGGGTGATTGAATTGTGGGGAAAGCTGTATCCAACAATTCTCCATTGGGGTAATACTTTGCCTTCAGGACCCTAACACACAAGCTGTCAGGTCCCTCCAACAGCCTCCAAGCCTGCTTTGCCAGTAAAGCTTGGTTGAAGAGTCTCATGTCCCGAAATCCTAAACCCCCTTGCTCTTGCTCAATGTAAATTTATCCCAGGCGATCCAGTGAGTCTTCCTTTTGGCCGCCGACTCACCCCACCAGAACCTCCTAATCATCCTCGTCAGCGTTTCATGTATCTTCCCAGGGAGCACAAATATACTCATGATATAAACCGGCAGCGCTTGTGCAACAGACTTGATAAGTGTGTCTTTCCCTGCTGATGACAGACTTCGTTCATCCCAGGCACTGCATCTTTTAGCCGAACGATCAGTTATGTTCAGGAATTTTTCAGCCTTCATTCTCCCTTCAGGCGTCGGTAGTCCCAAGTACTTGGCTTCGAAGGCAACTCAGTGAATATTCAGCTTCTCCTTTACCCCCTCTATCACCGATTGTTCCTGATTTGCATTAAACAAAACAGAACATTTATCAAAATTAATTAGCTGGCCTGTACCAATGCAATACCTATCCAGCGCTGCTTTGATCGAGCTTGCTTGTTCTTTTGACGCCCGAAAGAAAAGCAAACTATCATCTGCAAACAGTAGCTGCGTGATCTCCGGTGCACGCCTGCTTACTTTCACCCCCTGGATGGTCCTGTTAGAAACTTCATTCTGCAAAACTTTTGACAAACCATCAGCCACAAAGAGAAATAAATATGGCGACAAAGGATCACCTTGCCGTAGACCCCTAGTGGGTTGGATGGTATCCAACAGGACACCATTGAAGCGAACCGAGTAGCGAACAGTGGTAACACACTCCATTACCCACTGCACCCATCTCCGATGAAAGCCCAGCTTCACTAGAACACTTTCTAGGTAATTCCAATCCACGCGATCATACGCCTTAGCTAAATCCAATTTGTAAGCACAAAAATTCCTCCTATCAGAGTTATCCTGCTGAATGGCATGAATGCACTCGAAAGCAAATAGAGCATTATCTGTAATCAAGCGACCAGAGATAAAAGCACTCTGGCTTTCAGAAATGATGTCATCAAGAATGGGTCGAAGCCTATTTACTAGACATTTGGAAACTATCTTATACACCACATTACACAAACTTATAGGTCTGTAATCTTTCAGGGTTTCAGGGTGCTGCACCTTAGGAATTAGAACAATGGCCGTGTCATTATCTCCCTCAGGCATACGACCATCCTCAAAAAAACGTTTGACAGCGCTGACCACATCCTCTTTTAAAATTCCCCAATTCCTTTGGAAAAACCTTGCCGGCAGACCATCAGGCCCAGGCGCCTTTAAAGGACCAATTTGAAAAAGGGCATTTCCAATTTCCTCATCCGAGAACGGTTTGCAGAAATCATCATTAATAGCATCAGAAATGCAAGTATCAAATAAACTCGTGACTATTTGTGGATTAACATTCTCATCTTTAGCATATAAATTCTCAAAATAGTCATTAACCATACCTGTCATTCCTTCTCTGTCCTGCACCCATTCACCATTCTGCCGCTTCAGCTTTCTGATGCGGTTCTTGCGCGCTCTCCATGCCGCCCTTTGCTGAAAGAACTTTGTATTCCGGTCGCCCTCTCGCAGCCACGCGACACGGGAGCGCTGCAGCCACAACATTTCTTCCCTGTATAGCATCTCATTCATGACACGCATAGTTTCTTTAATTTCACCACTATCAGCGCTCTCAGCTTGTAAGGAAGCTAGCTTAGCCCGAAGCTTATCTAACTCCTTTCTTACTGAACCAAAATGCGACGTGCTCCAAACTTTTAAAGCAGATAAAGTATTTTTTAAAGCCTTACTAATAACCCCTAAGTCACCATTAGTATTTTCGGCCTCCCGTACCTGGTGGATCTGCTCGCCTAGGGAGGCCTCTCTCTCTCTCCCACATAATTTCATAATACGATTGTTTACCTCCTCCTAGGATCACCTCCTCCTTTTGCTCACGTAACAGGAGGGGGCAATGATCTGAACATGGTGAAGTGAGGTGGGTTACAGAAGCATCAAAAAAGCGATTGAGCCACTCCTGAGAAGCGACTCCCCTATCCAAACGAACCTTGACGTTCCTACTCCCTGCTTTGTTATTATCATAAGTCCAAGGTACTCCAGAGAACCCCACATCTCGAAGCTCACAAAAATACAACATCTCCCTAAAATCAGCCATTTGTTTTTCCCCTCTTTTAGTTTCTAAAAAGTGCTCATATTGCCACATAGTCTCATTAAAATCCCCAATTACGATCCAAGGGTCAGTTGATCGAGTTTTAAGACGCTGTAAGATTTCCCACATATGATGTCTATCCTCTACCCGAGGCTCACCATAAACAAACGTAGCCCGCCAAGGATCAGACAAGGGGTCCTCACGAACCGACACATCGATATAGCGATCCTCAATAGCTAGAAGATCCACTTGAATATTTTCATCCCCAGAACAAGGCTAGACCTCCATGCTTGCCTTTACTGTCTACTGCTAAACACCCTTTAAGACCTAACCTCCACCTCAAATTCTTAACTCTACTCTCACTAATCATAGTCTCACAAAGAAAAACCAACTTGGGGTTAAACTGACGCACAAAGGCATCCAACTCCCGAACTGTACGGGGATTCCCCACACCCCCAACAGTTCCAGACTAAAGCATTCATTTCTCCTGACGGGTCTCGCCATGAGTACCCGTCAGGTTTACAGACTTGTTCATCTTGTCACTAGGGAAGTTGCTGGACGCCAGCGAGCATCCCCCTAGAGCCGCAGTATCTGCCATCTCCCGCTCCTACATGTGTGTGTCCCCTTCCAGCGCTTGTTGTTTCCCCTCTACCTCCATCTCCTCATTCATCTACTTCCACCCTTCCAGCTGCAGTACCATGAAAGACTGCGCAATCAGCTCAGGGCTGATCACCTTATTGTTCCTCTTTGGCTTAGCTATGTCCTTTGGGTTCTTGCGGTCCAGCAGAGACCCCACTGCCTTCTCCTTTGTAGAGTGGAGCCGGTCCTGCACGCTGATGGGAGCGCTCAAGACAGAACCTAGGGACGCCTCACTTGACCCATTATAGGTTGAATCAATGGAAAATCATAGACGCTCCTATAGTCCTGTTCCAGAGAAGGTGGCCGGGAGAGACGATAAAAATTAAAAACAAAAGATCATATCCGTGGCAAAGACGCATCACACATACACGTCGTTCTGGGCCGATCGACATTCGACAATCGGGTGGTGCTAGTGCTAACAGTCTCTGTCATTCACTGGTGGAGACGAGGCCTTTCGTACTGGTTGGGAAGGGCGTAATATCCCTAAGGCCTAACCGGGACGAAAGCTGAGAGACAAAAGGTCCCCTTCTTTTGTCCCGGGTGCGCAACCGGGAATAAAGGGGGGCCTTTATTCCCGGTTGGTAGTCCCGCTCGGGACAAAAGGGGGGCAGGCCAGTGCTTGTGCGCCCACCCTTTAGTCTCGGGTGGTAGCCCCGCTCGGGACAAAAGGGGGGTAGGCCAGCGCCTGTGCGCCCACCCTTTAGTCTCGGGTGGTAACACCACCCGGGACTAAAGGCTTCGTTGTCATTTTTTTTGTTTTTCAATTCCAGTTGTTTTAATAATGTTATACGCATATATTCTCACGTATATGGGTGTATTTTACATGTACGTATAAATGTTTGCACTAATTATACATGTCTACTATATATACGTACTATATCAAGAGAATAAACTTATAAATAAATATATACACACTATATATATATATATATATATATATATATTACATCGAAAGCAGATATTGTATTTTCTGAAACTAGTATATATACATCAAAATATTATTTCATTCTAATTCTAGTCTCAAGTTCCACCGAAGGTGCTAATTAACATTGTTGAATTGGATGACCGTCATAAAAATATCTTCCCTTTGAGCTAATCACCTCGTCCATCATGAATCCCACGAGACTTTCTTGAATCGCCAAGAGACGATCCTTCTCGATGATTGCGTCCCTAATCATGTAGTTCTGTAATGTGCAAATATGTTAATATATAACACCCAAGAATTAAATATATACGCGGTTAGAAAATGATGTCTTATTAATAGGTTTACCATAATACTTACAGTATAATCTCCCGGGTTCGCAGTGCAAAAATTGTGGATGAACTCACACACATAGTATGCACATAAATTGGTCCCTTGTTCCTGTCTCATACACTAAATTGGAGAAAACAATTATGAAATATTAGTGTTATTCCTTTTATAATTTGCTCAAGCTGAAGTTGTTTTTTGTTTTACATACCGGAAAATCGGTATAGAATCTAAGTTTAGGTTTCCATTGTCTAGCGTTCATAGCAATAAATTTTTCCCAAGCTCTGGCAGACAATAATGAAAGTTAGAGCTAGTGTTAGTATATAAACACACTGTTGCATAAAAGTAAATGTATTGGATAGAATTATTACTCTTGAAACATATCTTGAAGGTCTTGGTATTTGTCAGGTGGTCTTTTCAACGAATCAAAGACCATGACGTTGCTCTTGTCGACTTGAATTACTAGAAGAATCCAGTGGAAGCTGTATATACATGCATGGTGAAAAGATGAGAAGTAAATAATAATAACTAGGATAATTAGAAATGCAAACCCTTAATAAGATTGTAATCGCACATACTCGAAGTTGTAAGGTAGTAGTATCACTTCCTTGAAATGCAGCCGATTCAAGGTCCTAAGGATTGTTGCGAATGCTGTTTTTGGTTGGAGCCTTACTTGGTTTTGACAAACTAATGATGGGTCCATGAAACCTTTTCGGTGATAACCCTGCTTTCTCATCGTAGTAAGTTCCAAACTACAGAAAATGAGAGACAAAGTTAATTAGCGGATGCATTAATTTATTAATTAGCACATGAATTGCACCGTCACTTACCAACACCAGGCCATGATAAGATCGGTATTCAGGGAGTCATGATGGTAAATTTCATAAATATCCTTGAATCGCAGCCAGACCAACTTCTCGCCTTCACCAGCAAAATCATCCGGTCTAACAAGCATGCTAATCATCTCCAGGCCCTCTTTAGATGTCTTCATGTAAAAGTCATGAAATCTGCGCATCTGAGTAGACAGTTTCTTCACCAACTCTGTCCTGACAAGAGATTTCCCATGCTCGGAGTGCCATCTAGGTACGAAGTTTTTGTCCCGAGGAGGTGATTCGTGGCCGAGAACATATTGTAGTGGGAGCCCTGTTGCTTCTTGCATTTGAATGACATGCGCTACTTGTTCTATGTCCATAAGTGCAAGAGCTCATTCAGGTGCAGTGAGGCCAGAGGCGACGTAAGTCTGTACTCCCGACGTCGACGCTTGTGTTGCCTTCTTCATTGAAGGCTCTTTCGCCGACGTCGACGCTTGTGTTGCCTTCTTCGTTGAAGGCTCTTTCGCCGACGTCGACGCTTGTGTTGGCTCCTTCTTCTTCCTATAATCCTGTGGCATCGTCGACCCCGGTACTTGGTCGATATAACTATTTGGTGACCCTCCCCGTCTCTTCTTCTGTAGGGACTTCTCCAGGGAGCGGTCATAATCAGTTTTCAACTTTACCCGTTTCTTTTCATTTTCCTACCACTCTATGAAAGCTTTGAGTTTCACCAGATCTACTTTATTCTTTTCTTCCACCTGCTGCTCCCTAAAATCCATAGTTACTTTATGAAAATAATCCTTTACTTGTTTTTGGCACTCCGCCTCATTTTCAGATTCTGTCATGTCATATGGTAGCCTTCTTTTAACGGGCTGCTTTTTCCCTTTCTTCGTCGGGGGCTTCGGATTTGGCGGGGGCATAGACTTGCTAGATTGTCACCGGGACCTCTTGGGAGCCTGCTTCGGGGAGGATTGCTTTGGTGAAGGTTCCTTCGGTGGTGATTCATGACAAGGGAGGTCATCGTCATTATCGCTCGCATCAGCAGAATTCGCAAGTTGTGGAGACGGTGAGCGATGAGGACTCGATGACGGGTCGGGAATTGGTGGCTGCTGCTCGGCAGCACTCTCAGGTATCAGTGGCTGCTGCTCGGCAGCACTATCGGGGATCGGTGGCTGCTTCTCGGCAGCACTCTCGGGTATCGGTGGCGGCATCTTAGGTATTATGATGTAACGTTTGGGCCACAATATGATACCATGAAGAGCATCCTGCAGTGTCCTTTCCCCGTCACCTCCTGGGATGTCTAGCTCCATGTCGTTAAACTATGGGTTAGCAATCTCCTCCACACCAACTGAGGCGTAGCCAGGTGGAATCTGCATGTCGTGGCTTGTACATCCTGGGAGATGTGCAAAAGCACTTTCTTACGCCACCTATATATCAAAGGTAGAGAAATGATGAAGTTATTAAATGTCTGATACATGCATCAAAGGTTGAGATATAATTGCATGTATAATCATATTTATACCTTCATTGTGATGTTGCCGATCGGCTTGTGCAGCTCACATGCGGTGCGCTGACAAAGTTCATCCACTGGGTACCGTTCGTTGTCCTCTACTTGAACTTCTTCTTGGTTTGCCCTTTGTTCTTCGGGGGCCTCTGTGGAAGCACAGCTGCTTTTGCGAGCGGAAGGGCTAATGATGGGATCCACCGGTGTCACACCTGTTTTTCTGAAGAAAACCGAATGCATCTCATATGTGCGCCAGGATCAAGTTTACACATATATGATAGACGTCATGAGTGAAATATCCGTAAACAACATTAAAATCGTACAAGAGTTAAACCATTACATTATCTTTTATTACACTCAGACGTTAGACTCGAAGGTCTTTAAAACGAACATACGATAACTAGACGAAGCAACTTTGTCTTCAACTTCCACAGACACATGACTGGGGGCACGCAAGCCTCAGAACTCATCGAAGTCGCTGAAGTACTCTTCATCGTTGTTCTCCTCTGAACAGTGGGTAAGCAAGGGTGAGCACACTTATGGTTGGAGCTCAGCAAGTGGGAGAAGATGCAAGGCTATCAAGGATAGGCTAAGGTTATGCAGCGGTTAGCATTTATAATGTTGGTCAAATTTTATTAGCAAGCACCTAGTTACTAGGTGTAAGTGTATACCAACCCACTTAAGCTTTAGAAAAACTTTCCATCTCCAAAACCATACCAAACCACAATTTAATTTCATCTTCAAGTTCATTAATCATGTGAGGGTCCAGGCCGCTCTTAACCGTGAGCACGGCTGATCGATCAGTTTTAACTCTGCAGAGATCGTACACTTTACCCACAGTTCGTGTTCCCCATGTTGCCCGGGTTGATCAGACCCTTAAACACTTCCGAGGTGAGTGGCTAGGGGTCCACTACGAAGCCTTTACAAAGATATGCAGAAGACCAACAACCCGCGACAGTTACAGCAGCGGAGCGGACCATAACCCTCCCTAGTGGTCAGCACCTTAGCAAAGGCTGCTACCCCAAAAGAACCGGGCTATACCCCTTCAACTCCGGCCCCCTGTGCTCCTTTCGGATAAGGTTGTTAGATAATTCCACACACCTAATTAATTGGCTAAGCCAGAGCCATATGGACTGTGGTTGCACTGTTTTCCTGGGTGGTTCTCCATGTTCCAATTACAACATATGATCTTGTATTAACCAAAGCATCATCTTCACCATAGTTATCATGATCAACATTCATCATTTTGCAAAGATTCCTTTGAACCATCCCAAGGTATAGCAACTAAGCATTTCTACCCAAAACATTTATTTAAAAGGGGTGTTCAAGGTAATGGGGATAAAAATTCTAGTCATGTCCTTAAAAAGGTATTCCCGTCAATTTTATGCAATACAACAAATAAAAGTAAATATTAATTTCATATGCAATTATTTAGGATAAAGAAGAATATGCAGAGGGAGAAGTCCACTTGCCTTCCTTGCTTAAACACTGGGGTTCTTCTTCTTCAAAAACTTGCTCTTGATCCACTCCAACTGGCTGTTCACTTGAAACCGGCACGATGTCTACGAGCACACATGAAATCATTCAATAAATAAAACAATACACCAAGCATGAAAAGCTTAAAAAGAGGACAAGGTTTTACTCTAGGACTGCGAACTCAAAAACACTCGGAACTATCGGGAGATTTGGATTCTATCACATAAAGCTATGTGCTTGGTATATTTTAATTCAATAAAGATGTGTATAGGTTATTTCAGAGAAATACCCTATTTAGAATTAATCAAATTAAATTTATATTAAAAAATACGATGTGAACCTAATCCAATTTTATTTACAAATATTCAAGTATTATTTATGCAAATTAAACATTTGATTTCGAAGAAAGCATATAAAGCATCTAAATGTATATCTTTATGTTTCGAGTTGTATTAATCAAATTATAATTCAAAAACACATTTATATTCATATTAATCAAATTAATATTTAATTAAGAAAAACTCGGGATAGACCTATGTTGCTTTTTATTAGAAAGCAAATTGCATAATCATTAATCAATTTAAGTTGATTATAAAACCGAGGTATACATCTATATAGCTTTTAATTGAAAGAATTATTTAATAAGTATTAATCATATTATCTTTCTTATGAAAACACGTGTTAAACTCTAATTAGATTTTAATTAGAAAAGCATGTGTATAAGGATTTAACCATTTTAATATTTAAATAAATTATAAAACAAAGAACATGTTCAACATTGATCCTAACACGTACTTTGAGTTGATACAAACCTAACACAACTTGAAACGGTGGAAACAGAGCTAAAACGCAAAAGATACGGCCAAAACAAGGTTCATGGACCTTTTTGTGAAGAAACTAGGCTTCCAGGGGCTTAACTGCAAGAAACCAGGGGCGAAAACGTAATTACGTATATAAACTGAAGGTTTATAACGTAAAAAGGCAAGGTTGGACCTCAGGTGGGAAAAACTAGGAAGATTAGGGGCTTAAACGCTAAAAACAGGACCTAACTGAAAGGATTCTTATAGGTGGAAGGGCATACTTGTGATATTAGAAACTACAGGGGCTTTTCTGTAAAAAGACCACGAACGGCTTGGGTTGACCGTTACGGTTAAGGTTGACTCTCGCGAGGGCTGCGATCTCAGCCGTTGATCGCGGATCGGTTTGCTGGCGGAAAACTAAGAAGATCAGGGGTCTATACGTAAAGAAAAGGACATGTTTGCAAGAGTTTTCACTGGTGGAAGGATATGGTTGTGATATTAAAAACCTCAAGGGATTTTTCGCAAAACGGCCGGCGATACGCGCGGTTGACCGGTACTGACTGGTTTGACTCGGTGGGGTGGGGCTGATCCGAGCCGTCCGGATCAGATCCGACGGTGCTCGTCGTCTACACACCAGAGAGCAGCGGTGGTGACGCCGGTGGACGGGCGGCGCACGGTGGCGCTTTGCCGGAAGTTCGCCAGCGACGGCCCAAAATGGCCTCCCGGCCACCAAACTTGACGCGAAAAGCACCTACACGGAGCTGGGGAGAAGGCGAGCTCAACAAGGGGCTCCAGGGGGTGGGTCGGGCGACGGTGGAAGGGCTACGGCCGGCGAGGCGGCACGGCCAACTCCGGCGAGCTGCTGCGAGTGGCACAGGGCACGGGAACATCCACAAGCGGCACACGTGGTTCCCTTACCTCCTTGCGAACCTCCAGAGGATGCTCAGGCCAACGGGGAGGCGACGGTGGCAGAGATCGACGGCGGCGGCTTCAGGCGGGCGGCGGAGCTCTGGAGACTGGCGGCGCGCGCGTGAGAAGAGTGGGGCGGGAGCTCGGGTGAGGAAAGGGGAAGGCAAGGGGTCGAGCTCGGTTTTTAAAGGGCAAAGGAGGGGAGAGGGAGCGATGGCCAGAGGCGGAGAGGCCATTGATGGCCATGGCGGCCGGCCGGTCTTGATGGCATTCAAAGGGGGGGACTTGATGGGAGAAACGGTAGGGGAAGTAAAGGAGGAGCGGCGGCCATGCTTCAATGCGCCTTGATGGCCGGCTTGAAGGAGAGGGGGGAAACCGAGAGGCGTCGGGATTTGGCCGGTGGCCGCACGACCGTTGCCAAGCAGGGGAGCCGGAGGTGGGGGAAGGTGCTGACAGCCGGGCCCCGCCGGGCAGCGAGAGAGAGGGGAGGGAGGCGGAGCGGGCCGCGCGGGGGTGAGTTGGGCCGGAAGGAGAGACGGGCCGGCGGAGGGAAGGTGGGCTGCAAGCAGAGTTGGGCTGAAAGGGAGAGGGGTTTGGGTTTGAGGTTTTCTTTTTTTTCAAAACCCTTCCTATTCTTTTCAAACCTTTTCAAGTTTTCAAAAAAAACTTTTAAAACTTCACACCAACACACATAAACACCATGCAACCAAAATATGATGCACAAGCACTTATTGCTTCTAAAATTATTCAAAATGATATTTAAATATTTTAGAGCCAAATTTATTTGATAAATTATTTATTTCCTTAGAAAATTAAATCTAAACACCTGTTGCTTATATTAATTTGGTGATGGAATTTAGGGTGTTACAACCGGTGCTTGGGTGATCTCAGCTACCGCGGCGGCCACTCGTCGTTCAATCTCTGCATTCATACGTTCTTCATGTTGTTTAAATTTATCCTCCATCGTCTCGTGCCACTACGCCAGTTCACGCTCTTTTCTTCTTTTGCGGCTTTTATAGGTGTCATCGTATCCCTTGAAAGCATACTTCCACGGTACAACCCCGTACCCCCTACAACGTCTTGGGTGTTCCGGATTCCCGAGCGCCAAAGTGAGCTCATCGTTCTCTCTGTCAACAATCAATCTTCCCGCTTTGACATCTTCAACCTTTCTAATAATCTCAATTGCCGCCTCCCATAACGTGGGTGGGAATTCAAGGGAACCATCATCAGGGTTCAATCTTCCACCACGGGCATAATACCAATTCTTCGATCGTTCGGACCAGTCAAAGACGGCTGGTACGATACCTTTGTTGAGAAGTTCTTCCATCTTCCGCCACTTGGGTGCTGCAACCGCGTAACCACCTCAACCAAGACGATGGTTGTATTCGGGCCTCTTACTGGCACTTGGGTGCTGCAACCGCGTTCCCATGGCTGGCCAAGCTCGATGACTTCCGTGATATGAAACTTCACGTCATCGACGATTACTTTTGTACGGCCTCTCTTTGTCTTTTTGGTTGTCGAGGATGAAGCCTACAAGTTGCGGATTCGTTATTAACGCGGGGTTCGAGAATGAAAGCGTGTGATGAACTTAATGCATGATATATATACCTCGTTGGAACCTTCTGCATTAACAATGAGAACGTCTTCATTATTGTCCTCAGCGCGGGTGTCGATGTCCTCGGTTATGTTGAGGAACCCGTCCACCTGGCTTCGCTCCTCCTCGGTGAAGGTTGGGATCTCGGTATTTGAACCGCCAGCAATAAGGTTCTCCATCATCCGCGCCTCCTCGTCATTATTATCCATAACTCTGAATTTCTAAAATGGGCACGAATTTTTTTTAATAACCAACAATCTCTATGAATTTCTGAGAATAAATAAGAATTTCTATAAGTTCTTATGAATTTCATGAATTTCCGAGAGTAAACATGAATTCAGTGAATATACTACGATTCCTGAGAATTTCTATGAATTTCTAAGAATAAACAATAATTTCTATAAATGTCTATGAATTTCCTAAATTTTTTATGAATAAATAAGAATTTCTATAAATATCTATGAATTTCCTAAATTTCTGATGGTAAACAATAATTTCTATGAATATACAACAATTTCAGAGAATTTCTATGAATTTCTGAGAACAAATAAGAATTTTCATAAATTTCTATAAATTTTCTGAATTTCTGAGGGTAAACATGATTTTCTATGAATATACAAGAATTTCTATGAATTTCCTGAATTTCAGAGAATAAATAAGAAATTCTATAAATATCTATGAATTTTTGAGAATAACTAAGAATTTCTATGAATAACTAAGAATTTCTATGCATTTCTGAGAATAACTAAGAATTTCTGTGATAACTAAGAATTTCTATGAATTTCTGCGACAACGCCTACCAAAGGGGCGGTGGGGTCGGAGAATGACAGCGTGTCGTGTGCGGAGGCGTCGTGGGCGGAGACGTCGTGGGCGGAGACGTCGAAGGGCGGAGGCGTCGTGGGCGGAGACGTCGAAGGGTGGAGCCATCGTGCGCGGAGATGTCGAAGGGGCCGGGAGACCGGTCACTAGCACGGTGCCGGAGTTAGACCGGCAGACGCAGCGGACGCAACACGACTCGGATATCTGTCGATTGCATAATTTTTTTTCATTTTCTAAACAATATAAATGAAGAAAGAAAAAAATGCTGACATCAACTAAACCCCAATCCCCCACGGCCGCGCGCCGAAGCAGAGGCGGTGGTGCCGGTGGCCGCGTGGGGGATTGTGGCCGGCGCCACGCGTGTAGGAGGCCGGCCGGAGGGTGCCTACCACGGGGTGCCAGACGGGGATGGCGGCGCGAGCGTGGGCGCGGGACGGGGATCGACGGCGGCGCGGCGTCGATGGGGACGGCGGCGCGAGGGGGACAGCGTGAGGGAGACGACGACGATGGCGTTGGACGGTGGCACAAGACGGCGACGGGGACGTACAGCGGTGCGAGACGGCAGGGGACGGCGCGGCGCAAGACGCGCGTGCGCGCGGCGAGGATCCGGCGGAGGAGGCCGCGCGGTGGGGGACGGCGCGGCGGTGGACGAGCGCGGCGGCGCTAGAGACGATGGCGGGGGAGACGACGGCGGGGGATCAGAGACGATGGCGGCGCGCGGGGGAGACGACGTTGGCGGGGGAGACGACGGCGGCGGCGGCGCGGGAGACGACGGTGTGTGCGATGACGGCGGGGGCGACGACGGCGTGCGGGTGCGACGACGACGACGAGGAGACGGCGGAGGCAGGGGCGCGACGCGGTGGAGGCAGTGGGGGATCAGTAGGGGAGAAGGGGAAGAGAGACGGATATATATCCCCCCTTTAGTCTCGGGTCGTAGCACGACTCGGGAGTAAAGGCTCTTTTGTCCCGGTGGCATTACGACCCGAGACAAAAGGGGGGCCTTTGGTCTCGGGTCGTAAGTCCACCCGGGACAAAAGAGCCCTTTCGCGCGGGAGACCCCTAAAGGGCAAAATTTAGCCCTTTTGTCCCGGGTGGTATTACGACCCGAGACAAAAGGCCCTCCTTTAGCCTAGGGCCGTAATCCCACTCGGGACAAAAGGGTAATTTTGGACGGGAAGTTGTTTCCCCCTATTTCTTTCCTCTTTTTCTCTTTCTTTCTCTTTGCAACGTAAAAAAAATAGTAACTTTTAATATTTTAACCATGCAAAATTATATTTAGTTAAAATATAATAAATTGTACTTTGCTATGAAAAATTATATTTTAGAGTTGTAAACATTCACTTTCAATTTTCATTTGCAACATTGATGTGCATTCCCACTAAAATTCAATTAAACCGAAAAAATACTAAACTAATTCAGAAAAATCTAAAACTTTGTGGGTCAATCTCACATGACATATTCAAGCTTCATAAAAAATTTGAGACCAATACAACACTGCAAAGTGCATGGGCTTCAGAATCGTTAAGAACTTAAGTGTATAGACATGGTTCGATGAAAGGTTTCATATAGCTTTGTGAAGTACGTGTACTCCATCTATGTCGAAATGGTCTGAAATTTTTTTGGTTGTCATTTACACCCATAATATTAGCTCACGCAATATCTTAGATTTTTCTGATGACTAAATGTATTATAGATTTTTTCTGATGACTAAAAATCTCAAACTTGGTGGTTCAATCTCACATGACATATTCAAGCTTCATAAAAAATTTGAGACCAATACAACACTGCAAAATGCATAAACTTCAGAATCGTTAACTTGTTGGAGACCAATAAAAGAGTTGATCACATTAGCATTACACAATTGATTTGATCAATAATCATTACATTACGACATTAATCTCAATCACGTAAGTACGTTGTCTCTTCACGTCCAAGAAATATGCTTGGGTCTACTTCGACAGCGAACAGAGGCATGCCATCAAACTGATCATAATCATCGGATTGATCTGTTTTGTCCTCGACTCCGACGATTACTCTTTTACCCGGAAGCACTATGTGACGCTTTGCCTCTTGTGGTCCTTCTTGTGGATTTTTATTCTTCGGTACGCTAGTCATATCCTTGACATAGAAAACCTGATGCACATCTTTGGCAAGGACGAATGGATCATCTTTGAACCCAATCTTGGTCAGGTCCACTATTGTCATTCCATATTCATCTTTCTTTACACCATTTAGTTTTACCCATTGGCAAAAAAACAGAGGGATGTTCATCGCTCCGTACTCAAGCTCCCATATCTCTTCTATGATACCATAATAGGAGGTCTTGCACCCATTGTTGTCGATGGCGTCCATACGGACACCACTATTTTGGTTTGTGCTTTTGCGATCTTGAGCTCTCGTGTAAAAATTGTAACCATTTATATCGTCAGTTTGCCATTTTGTAATTGTGCTACAAGGTCCCCTGGCTAACAAAACTAGTTGTGGATGAATCATTGAGTTACCGATGAGTTGTTCACTCAACCATGAGGGAAATGTTTCCAAGTGACGGTGTGTAATCCAGAGTTCGGATTTGGTTGGATTTTGAGAAGCAATAATCTACTCGTGTTCCGTCCTATACGGAGTCACCATGGATGATTGTTGCAGGATAGTTAGGTGTGCTTTAATGAACAAATCAGTATTATTGCTCAAACTTGATTTCCTTCCAATGGTGCCCTTTCCCTGTAGCCTCCCCTCGCGTCGTGATACTGGAAGCCCAATCGAGTCAATTGAGTCGACAAAATCAACGCAAAACTCAATGACCTCCTCAGTTCCATATCCCTTGGCAATGCTTCCTTCCGGACAGGCACGATTAAGAATATATTTCTTAAGGATTGACATGAACCTCTCAAAAGACCACATGTTGTGAAGGTATACTGGACCGAGAATACTAATTTCTTTGACAACGTATACCAGGAGGTGCGGCATAACATCGAGGAAGGAAGGTGGAAATACCAACTCAAAGCCGACAAGACATTGAACCGCATCATTCTGTAGCTTTCCTAGCTTCGCTGGATCGATTGCCTTCTGTGAAATTGCATTGAGAAATGCACAAAGTTTTACGACCAATAATCATACATTCTCCGATAGAACACTCTTCAACGCAACTGGAAGCAACTGTGTCATCAACATGTGGCAGTCGTGGGCCTTTAGATTTGTGAACTTCTTGTCTTTCATATTTATGACCCCCTTTAAATTCGACGAGTAGCCAGACGGAACCTTCAAACTGTTCAGACAATCAAACATGCTTGCCATCTGTTTCTTGGTGAGAGTGTAACTAGCAGGACCTAAGTAATCATCATCATCATCCTCTTCCGGATCTTTTTCATCATCATCCTCTTGCGGAACTTTCTCATTCTTATGAAAATCTTTCAGGTCCTGTCGTGCTTCCAATGTATCCTTTGAGTTACCGTAACAACCCATGAAACCTAACACATTCACGCAAAGATTCTTCGTAAGGTGCATCACGTCAATTGCGTGTCGGACCTCAAGGATTTGCCAATAAGGTAGTTCCCAAAATATAGATTTTTTCTTCCACATTGGTGCACGTCCGTTGGCGTCAGCTGGAACAGGCTCACTACCAGCACCCTTTCCAAAAACTACCCTTAGATCCTTTACCATATCAAATACGGTGTCTCCTTTATAATGGGGTGGCTTCGTACGATGATCAGCCTTCCCTTTCCAATGCATCCCTTTCTTCCTTAAGGGGTGATTAGTTGGAAGATAACAACGGTGACCCATATACATGACCTTCTTACAATTTTTGAGATGAATACCTTGTGTTTTATGTAAACAGTGTGTGCATGCCCGATATATCTTGTTTGTCTGCCCTGAAAGGTTACCTAGAGCAGGCCAATCGTTGATGGTAACAAACAACAATGCTCGTAGGTTGAAGCTCTGTTGCATATGCTCATCCTACACACGTACACATTCCTTCTTCCACAATAGTAATAGTTCATCGACCAATGGTCTTAGATACACATTAATGTCGTTGCCGGGTTGTTTTGGACCTTGGATGAGTACCGGCATCATAATGAACTTTCGCTTCATGCACATCCAACCAGGAAGGTTGAACATGCATAGGGTCACAGGCCAAGTGCTATGACCACTGCTAAACTCGCCGAATGGATTGAAACCATCCGTACTTAAACCAAACCTTATGTTCCTTGGATCGCCATCAAATTATTTGAATTCTCTATTAATCTTTCTCCATTGAGACCCATCAGCCGGATGTCTCAGCATGTTATCTTCCTTACGGTCCTCTTGGTGCCATCTCATCATCTTAGCATTTGCTTTGTTCCTGAACAAACGCTTCAAACGTGTTATTATAGGAAAATACCACATAACTTTCGCCGGAACTCTCTTCGTCTTGTCACGGTGCCCCTGTACATCACCACCAGGATCTTCATCTCGCCGAATCTTATAACGTAGCGCTTGGCACACAGGACAAGCATCCAAATTCTCGTAATCCTTGCCCCGATATAGGATGCAATCATTAGGGCATGCATGGAACTTCTGTACCTCCAACCCAAGAGGGCACACAGTCTGTTTCGCTTCATATGTGGTGGACGGTAATTCATTGTTCTCAGGAAGCTTGTCCTTCACAATTTTTAGCGTCCCTTCAAATGCCTTATCACACACACCATGTTTTGCCTTCCATTGCAGCATTTCTAGTGTAGTACCAAGCTTTTTGTGACCTAACTTGCAATCTGGGTATAACGGTGTTCTGTGATCTTCTATCATACGCTGCAACTTTGCCTTTTCTTTTTCGTTTTCACAATCTCTATGTGCATCCTGTAGAACCTGGCCGAGATAATCAGTAGGCCCATCAGCATGTGCTGGTAACTCTTCTTCGTCAGCATCTTCCATTAAAGTATCTGCAAAAGCTTGCCCCGCGGCCCAGTCCGGAATATCCTCCTCCTCTTCTTCATCGTCTTCCATCACAACCCCTCTTTCACCGTGCTTGGTCCAAACCACATAGTTCTGCATGAATCCGTATTTCAACAAGTGCAGGTGAAGTGTTCCCGGTTCATGGTAGTCTCTTTCGTTTCTGCAATCGTAGCATGGACAACACATGAATCCACTCGCATTCTTGTTTGTTTTCGCCACTTCGAGAAAACCATGCATGCCGGTAATGTACTCCGCTGAGTCGGTGTTGTACATCCATTGTCGGTTCATCTGCATCATATTAAGTGAAAAATATCCATGTTAATTGTACAACACTTCATTTTCTTAATTATGGCATAACATTTAAGTATAAAAACTATACACTATCCCTAGGTCTCATTTTCTAATAACTAAATTAATAAATTCTATTATATTAAATATAGCTAGCTAAAAGTAAAATTTATATAAAAACAAAAAAAAAATTAGTACAAATGAATGAAAGAAGATAATCATAACAAATGATAACTACTTATTACCAAATCTAAAGTATACTGATATAAAAATTTCATCTCTTAGCTCTTAAATCAAATTTTCTATTTTCTTACTTGTGGCATAAATTTTAAGTATAAAAAATATACACTATCCCTAGGTCTCATTTTCTAATAACTAAATTAATAAATTCTATTTTCTCTAATAATAAATAAAGGTAGCTAAAAGTAAAATTTATATAAAAACAAAAAAAATCTTAGTACAAATGAATGAAAAAAGATAATCATAACAAATGATAACTACTTATTAGTAAATCTAAAGTATACTAAAAACCTCATCTCTTAGCTCTTAAATCAAAATTTCTATTTTCTCCTTCTCTAAATCATAAAACGAAATTTAATCACAACAAATAAATGGAGGATGAAGAATAATACCTTAGCAACACCTTGGAGGTGAGAAAACTCCACAAATTGATGAGGAAAAATTTGGACAGCACCTCCCTAGGTTTGAGGGGCCATGGGAGAGGAACTTGCTTTGAGCTCTCAGTGAAAAATGGTCGAGCAGGGAAGAAGGGTGCGTGCTGTCGATTTTGTATAGGAACGGCCTTTTGTCCCGGTTGGTAAAACCAACCGAGACAAAAAGGTGCCTTTTGTCTCGGTTGGTTTTACCAATCCGGACAAAAGGCCTCTGAAGGCCGCCCCCCCTACCATTTTGTCTCGGGTTGGTTTACCACCCGGGACTAAAGGCCGACCCCAATCATTGCGGCCGTGGAGGGCAGGCCTTTAGTCCCGGGTTGGTTTACCAACCGAGACTAAAGGGTCGCCCCACCAATGACCCTGTTGTTTTTTTAGTTTAATAAATATTAAGGTCTCCAAAATTTATGATAAAGGCTAATATTAAGGCTTAATCAATACTTTGGAGGTGAGAACCCTAATATTAAGGCTTCCTATAAATTAGTCACTGGCTTAACATCAATACTTAAGGTCTTAACAAAAAATATAAAAAAGTTCATACATCAATACTTAATTAAGGTCTTACAAACATAAAAAGTTCATACATGAATACTTAAGGTATGGTCTAAACAAAGATAGAGGGGTGCATCAATGCACGACACATATTTCATACTTCTTCCTTAGATAGTCCATATAGTTGAAATCTCCGATCTTGAAGTCGAGAACTTCATCGAAATATGTCAGAGAATGGATCAGTGCACTCTCTATCGCTTCACAATTACGGTCACATGGACTTCCATAAATTTCAAACAGTGGCGAGGAAAACTGATGTGGCCTGAAAAATGAAAGATGAGCCTGATACTTCCAATTTCTTATTTGTATAGCATTTGAATTTGTGTAAGAAAATCCCACAACATCTATCACTTGCTCTAGAATTGCATGAAAGCTCTTTGCCGCAAAGGTTTCACCAAACATATCCTACAGTTAAGAATAATGTTATTACGACACATTAAAAATACTGAATAAGAAGATTAAAATAAGTTAAATAGTGCTCCATACTATGTCATGTTCATTCAGCCGACAAAGTCTCTCTGCAGTCGTGGTCATACTTTCTCCTTCCTCGAGTGACTTTATTAGAAAATAAGAGTAATCTTGCACAAAGTACCCATTAGCGTTTAGTTGTTGTAAGCATGCCTGCACGGCGGTCCTTTCATAAGTCCTCTTAACCAGTGCGGGGGTACCCCACCCAACAATTGATACCATTTGGATGGGTTCTGAAGATAGCGAGGAGGGATTTTGTCCTCGGACGGCTATGTCAAACGAGATTTTTAATTGTATGCAATTGTTTGGACCGACAATGGCGCATTGTGTAACAAGAGGGGTACCACCTAAATTTTCAACAACATGTGCAAGCCACTGCAAATGATTGAGAACCTGCATTGTATGAAAATAATATTATTATCCGTGTGTAGTACGTAAACAGCAAATTCATACAAGGAAAGAATATTACTATGTTGGGAAGAGGTCCCTGGCTTCGATCACCAGTAGGTAAGTCAATCACACCATGGGTGAAGTGTATGCCTGGACGACGAGCCAAAGGTGGCCGGTCATCAAAAATGATTCCACGTCCGCCTCCACGGCGACCACCGCGACCAGAATAACTTGCCATAGTTATTCTATACTACTCTGTAATATATATAAAACAATGCTTAAATAAGAGAATGCTTAAATTTATTCTATATAAAAACAAAGTATAAACCTATTTTCTCATTTTCTAATAACTAAACAGATAAGTGCAAGAGCTCGTTCAGGTGCAGTGAGCCTGGAGGCGACATAAGTCTGTACTATACCTTTTCTAATCACCCTGATCATTTAGGAAGTACAACCTCACCTCACCATCATATACACGCACCTCGCTCTCCCACTTACAGTTCTCTACATCGCCAAGCTACAGCCCTGCATCTCCTACCTAGCTACAGCCCTACATCACCGAGCCACGTACAGCCCCAGCTTGCCGGTGATGTAAGACTGTAGCTAGCTAGGATGTAAGGCTACTGGTACAGAACGTCCAACCGACTGTATATGAAAAAAAGAAAAAAGAGAATGTCAAAATGTATTCTAAATAAAAACAAGAAATATTTAATAAAAATGAATAGTATATTTTCATTTGGTAATGACCATTTTTTTAATAAACTAACTTCTAATAAATTAATTCTAAATGTAAATTTAAATGTATCTCTCATTATTTCTAAAAGTAAAAATCAATTATCTCTATATTAAATACTAGAAAATTAGAGGATGCTTAAAAAATATGTGAAACAAAATACAATGTTAGTAGCTAAATAACTACTTATTTCTAAATCTAAAATATCTAAAAAACCTCATCTCTTAGCTCATACTACTACATAGAAACTAAAATTGCTATTTTCTCCATTTCTAAACCATAAATCAAAATTTAAACACAACAAATGAAAAGAGAATAAAAATCTAACCTTGGCAACACTTTGGAGGAGGGAAATCTTCACAAATTGAAGACGAAAAAATTGGATAGCACCTCTCTAGGAGAGAAGCGCCATATGGAGAGCTTGAGCTAGCTCTCGGGTGTGAAATGGGCAAATGACTCGGGCAGAGGAAGAAGAAGAAGGGGAGGGCAGGGACTTATAGGCGCCGGTCTTTCGTCCCGGATCGTTTTACCGACTCTTTTGTCTCGGGTCGTAACACGATCTGAGACGAAAGCTTTTGTCCCGGGCGGTGTCACCAACCGAGACAAAAGCACCCGCCCGGGACAAATTGCCGGGGTCAATAATTGAGCTGCAGTAGCCGTTGGAGACTTCCCCATTTGTCCCGGTTGGTAACGGGGAGGAGTCGTTCGGAGTCTTTTTGAGTCACGTCACCCCAAAACCTTTTATCCCGGCTCCAAAGTTGAACCGGGACAAAAGGCCTGGATCAAAGGTCCGTTCTCCACCGGTGATTGCAGGCGGCACTGCTTGCGCACCATTCATTTAATCAATTTCCTCTCGCGCACTCCACCGAAACTTCTCGGAAACAACAGGATCGGAGCCGGTATTACTTAAATAAAGAAAGAAAAAAAGATCGGAGGTAGTAGCTGAACCAATCCCTGTACATCGTTAAATCACAGTAGCAGAGTAGCTATGGAGTAACTACGCATGACAGCGCTCTTCCCGGAAGCTTCGTGCAGCGGCATGTGGCAACCTCAAAGTTTGAACGCGTCATACCGTACGCCATCCTCCTTGACTGCTCGCCAGTCGTCGTCGGCGCTACCCACTAGCGGGAGCTCTATATAAGCCATGGCTGTAACCAAATTAAACACACGCGAGGTGGTGCATACCTCAGCAGCAGCATGCATGTGCTCCGCCGGATCAGATGATGCCGATGGTCGTCGGAGATGATCAACGGCCCAACGCCACCGTCTGCCGTGGCTCCGATCCCAATGCAATTCTTCCGAGATCGGGTTGCTCTCCCTCAATCCCGACATGCATGCATGGCCGCCATATCTGGATCCTCTCGCTATCATTTTTATTCTTACAGGTTCGCAACCGGAGAGGGCCGGGAGCAGGGAGTGACCTACAGTAACCAATTCTCTGTATCTAAGCTAGCTCTTGAGCAGTTCAATGACCCTAATTAACAAAAACATCATCATATTCAACTCTAGTTTAATTTCTTTATTATATGATATGATAATTTGCTGTCTCATTTTGCAAGTTTCAATAACCATTCTGTTAAGCCCGCGTACGTCGTCGTTGCTGCTGTGGTTTGCCCTCATGGCAATGGGAACCGTCGCCGGAGAATTCTACCCCTTCTTTGAAGGCAACGACGTAATGTGTGGGCGTATATACTGCTAGCTGGTATTTTCTAGCATACAGATTACAGAATGATGTTTAGCCCGATTGTAGAATCCTCGTCTTTTGGTGATGGTAAGTTACACAAAATGGTCAAGGTGCGCGGTTTTGATATAAAAATGGAGGGTTCCCCAAAAAAAAAAAAGATATAAAAATGGAGGAGAACTGAGGGAAACTCCCTTTTGTGCCTGAAAAAACAACCAAAAACGATGAGAATAATGATAGAACGTCTTGACAGTATTTACCCTGATAGTTGCACAAACATTGTAATTTCGAAACTTGATTACTTCAGGAAAATAATAGCGTGAACGCCGCACGAGCTATAGAGAATGAGCAACAGCCACTGATATTTTAGACTATACATAACAATGTTAATTTGTGCAGAAAATACAACACTGAGTCTGTGGTTCCTGCGATATGTTTAACTTATCTGTATACTTCCATGGCTAAAATAACTTGCTACATATTAGTGGCTAAATATCAATCAAAATGTGTAAACCTCTACTTTTGTTTGAATTGTATAAACTGGAAGTATGCGAAACTGTTTTGTGAAGAAAATCATCAACAAATAGGCCAGCAACCATTATTATATTAGCATCGTCACTGCAAGTTCACATGCCATTTCCAAGAAGTAGCCATCAGAATCATGCAGGAACTTGATCAAATTGCCATTTGTAAGAAACTAACTTTACATATCATTTCCAAGAAGCAGCCATCAGAAATTTCTCACGGGAACTTCACTTGCCACTTGTAAGAAGCCAACATCCATCAGAAACTTTGCGGAACTTCACATGCCATTTCCAAGAAGCATCCATAAGAAACTTGACGCGGGAACTTCACTTCCTAATTGCAAGAAGCTGACATCCATCAAAAACTTCACAGAACTTCACATGCCATTTCCAAGAAGCATCCATACAAAATTTAAAGCGGGAACTTCACGTCCCATTTGCAAGAAGCCAACACCCATCAGAAACTTCGCGGAACTTCACGTCCCATTTGCAAGAAGCATCCATACAACCGGGAACTTCACGTCCCATTTGCAAGAAGCCAACATCCATCAGAAACTTCGGCGAACTTCACATGCCATTTCCAAGCAGCACACATAAGAAATTTAACGCGGAAACTTCACTTCCCATTTGCAAGAAGCCAACACCCATTAGAAACTCTGCGGAACTTCACGGTGCCATTTCTAAGAAACATCAACACAAGAAATTTAACGCGGGAACTTCACTTCCCATTTGCAAGAAGCCAACATCCATCAGAAATTTCACGGAACTTCACATGCTATTTCCAAGAAGCATCCATAAGAAATTTAACGCGGAAACTTCACTACCTATTTGCAAGAAGCCAACATCCAACTCGTTTGCTCCCCTCTATTCTATAAAAGACAGCGTGCAGTGGTGTGTAGATGGAGTACAACTAATTAATACTCTGAGCTTAAGCCCCCATCAAATCGCACACGCTCTCGACTCCATGGCCTTAGAGAAGCAGAAGCTATTCATGGACGAATCCCTGCTCAAGCAGGCACCCGAAGACGGCCACGAGGGAGCATGGCTCTCGCCGCTGGCGATCATCGGTTTTGCGTTCCTCACTCTCAACGCGGCCATGGCCGTGTGCTCGTGGAACGGAGACATTGGTGCCGCCGCCTTTGTCGTCTCCGCCTACACGGACCTTGCCATGCTCTTCTACTGCCTGCGCCTGTTTGAGAGGACGCCACCCGGGACACCCCGGCGGGATCTCCTCAAGATGGTGATGTGGGTCCTTGCCACCCTGCACTTCATTGCCTTTCTCAAGTTACTCGAATTTTGGTCCCTAACCATAGGATCAACCGCTGATAATTCAATTGTGGATTTTCCGAAATGACACCACACATGCATGTCCTCATCAGCATCCAATTCCACCAATGGCTAGCTCTCCATGATCCCGTTCCTGGATGGATTCCTCTACGTTTCTATCACAGGAAGAGGCGAGGAGCTGAGCGCCTGAGCTTCGTTGCATTGCCACAGTGTACACTTGTGCAACGACATCAATAAAAGTTGTAAGTATCTAGTAGATAGGTAATTTTGCTGATGCGTACAATTCGTTACCGGTGGTTTGGCTCCTCCTTGTTTTGGGTTCAAACTGTGCCTGGATCGGTCGAGTGTTTTCTGGATATTGGTTCGTCCGATCCATGACCTGGCCGGAAATTAAACTCATGCCTCGGTTGAGTGTTCTGTGCCATTCTCGTGGCATGGAGCATTTGGAGGGAGATGAATTCGCTGATTTTTTTTTAACGACAAGTTAAGGAGGAAGGCCCGGGCCCCGGGGGGTCGAAGTTGGAGAAAGCATGTATGCAGTGGGAGTTTCTTTCTTGTGTAATCGTCTTTCCTAGTTTTTTCTGCACATGGGGGAGTGGGAGTTTCTCCCGCCTGATCTCAGGCAGATCTTTGTCTTTCTTTCTTTGTTTTTCAGAAGTGAGGGTGGTGGAGTTCTCGCCTTCCTCAACACTGTCTCTCAACATTACTATCATTACCATTTTTTTCTTGAACTTCGTTCATCCATGAAGTTTATATTTATAAAATATGTGTACAACAGTGTTTTTTTACAACTGCAATATATTATATTAAGCAGCTGTATAGCTTAATATAATATATTGCAGTTGTAAAAAAACACTGTTATACACATATTTTATAAATATAAACTTCATGGATGAACGAAGTTCAAGAAAAAAATGGTAATGATAGTAATGTTGAGAGACAGTGTTGAGGAAGGCGAGAACTCCACCACCCTCACTTCCGAAAAACAAAGAAAGAAAGACAAAGATCTGCCTGAGATCGGGCGGGAGAAACTCCCACTCCCCCATGTGCAGAAAAAACTAGGAAAATATATATAGGAAGAGTATACTCTGCGGCCGGTTTATTCTCTGGCCAGACCAACCGATCACGCCACCTGCTGGCCGCGACCCCGTTTTTTCCACTCTTGTGCCGTGCTGATTTAATTACTTGATGAGTCAGCCGAGGGAGCCGGTGTGAAGCAGTAATCCCGGTCATGATGCTGCCGACCTGCCACCCTACTGTTTTTTAAATGCATGCATGCGGGAGTCACGAGAATTAGTGCCAGCACTATATCGTTGTTCCAGTTAACACGTGCATGCAAGTGCACAAATGGTTACGGTAAAAATATATACATTGTTACTACAATAAACTATAGTTTTGTGATTTTGTCCCGTACCTGATAAAGTGCAAATCAAGTTACAGACTTACAGGAATACTTTACCACAATTAGACTTCACACAGTTTCGAGGAACCATTTACTATATTTTTCTAGGGAAAGGAACAATTTACTATATTCACAAAGAAGGATTTAGCAAGAACCAATAATTAAAAAATCAAATAGCTAAGACAGTAATTGAGATGTGAGTAACCAAAATTTAGCATCAAGAGGTTGAGATAAACCAAGTACTATAAGTTGGAATATAAATTTACGAGAAGTTTTCCAAGTGAAGTAATCGATTTACCACAGGGTAGTTACCCAAATAACGTCATCAATTTAACAAAAACGTATTTACCATAAATATCGTCGTCAATTTACCACAAAGCTATCTACAGGAGTGGTGGCATAAGTTTACAACAATGGTATTTACCAGACTATTGTCATCAATTTACCGATCTTTTTAAAGTTCTTTCGTTCAGAGTCAGAATCCAAATTACAAAACAGAGTATACTTTTAGTACAATTTAGTCTTGCACTAGTAGACAAAAAGTCAATAGTAGTAGTAAATAACAGCGTTAATTTGGGGGGCTGAGTTACTGTTCGTGGTTGCTTTTATAGAATTCCAAACGGGCGGCCCGGCACTAGCCCGATTTGGCCCGGCCCGACCCTATCAGGCCCGATGGCCTCTTCGTGCCGGGCCGGGCTGTCGTGCCGACCTTGCGGCCCAGGCACGGCACTAAGGCCTTTTTTCGTGCCGGGCCGGCACGACGGCCCGACTGGCCCATCAAGCTGGTGCCGGCCCATCGGGCTCGGCCGGCCCGTCCCCTACCCTGCGATGCCGTCAAGCGGCGGCGGCTACGGTGGTGGCCGCGCAGACCGAGGGGGTGACGGCCTGAGAGAGGGAGATCCCTGCGGAGCTAGCTGGCAGCCCAACGCATAGATCCGGCGGGGCGGCGGCTTGGAGAGGAGGGTGATCCCGGTGACGGGCGGCGTCACGACAGCCACCGCAGGTCCCACGGGGGCGGCGAGAGAAAGGGAGGGAGATCCCGACGGCGGGCGGCGCCACGGCGGGCAGCGCAGATCTCCCAGCCGGCGCCCCGAAGGAGAGAGGGGGGCAGGCTGGCGCGGCTCCGCCTTGCGCACACGGCGACGACGGCGGTCGGCGCGGCTCCCTCTTGCGCACCCGGCGGTGATGGAGGCAGGACCTCGAGGTGGAGGGAGGATGGGAGGTGGAAGGGAAGGCCGGGAAGGAGAGGAGACGCAGGGGAGAGGAAGAGGTGGGGGAGCGGGTGGCCGACGGCGACACTTGGTGCAGGAAGGAGGGGATGGGGTGAGTGGAGAATTAGGGTTAGGGTAGAAGATAGGAAGTTTATATACTGAAGGAAAGATTGGCTTCTAGCAGGCCGGGCTCCATCGTGCCTAACATTGGGCCGCCATCGTGCCGCCCCCTATCGGGCCGTGCTTCGGGCCGGCCCGACGTGCCGGGGAGGCGGCCCAGGCACTAAAAGACCATCGGGTCGGGTCGGCACTAAGCACTATTGATCGTGTCTCGGACCGGGCTAGTGCCGTGCTTTTTAGGGCCGTGCCTCGTGCCAATAATCGTGCCCGGCCCATTTGGAATTCTATAGTTGCTTTCTAGGAAATGAAGCTCAGTCCGGTGAGTAAATGGTAGTCAACGTGGCTGAAATTAATTAGTGCTAATTACTCTTAGAATTAACCACCCATCAGCTAGAAAGGGGACGCTATCCAGACTGGTTGGGCCGATGCGGTTGGTTGGTCTGGCTATAGAATAAGGTATTCTATGCCCGGCTACGAAGTAATAGTTCTAGGGTGAGGATAAAATGTAACAAGGTGCAATTTGTATAGCAAATGCACAGACCCTGTAGTTGCAACCAATTGCAACAGCTAGACTAGACTAATTGCAACATGCCAGCATACTAATTGCAACACGACGGAAAAACATATTGTACAACAAATAACCAGACTCTCACAGCTACAAATTCGTGATTGCACCTAAACAAACCAGTTGCAATTGGATGGAAATCAATTGCAATCAGACCAGTTGCAACTAGTTGCTGAAGTTGCGTATAAACCAATTGCAACTGCAACACTAGACCAATTGCAACTATGATATTATACTAATTGCAACTCGACAAACTAATTACAACAGTTTTGACCGGTTGCAACTTCCAACTGGATACAAACCAATTGCCACTAGACCAGACCTAGTTGCAACCCGACGCGAACCAAATGTAACTAGAGTCGATCTAGTTGTAACTTAGCAATTATCAATTGAAATCAGGATGAATGCATTCTCCATACAAAATACACCAGGTGCATTATAGCAAAACAATATATTATATATATATATATATATATATATATATATATATATATATATATATATATATATATATATATAAAAGTTATTCCATACCCGAGCCTACCTCCCGCGCCAGCCGAACCCCCTCTGTCGCGCCTGCCTCCCACACCTCCGATCTTTTTTCAACAACAACCCACGCCGATTCGGCGGTTCCTGAGTCTCTCCGAAACTCGCAGACGGTCAAAACCGATTCGTTGCCCACACAGCCATACAAGACCGATGGCAAGTCCACCTACGTGTCACCGTGACCGTGTGATGGACGGATGGACCCGGTTCGTGGGGTCAGCAGCTCACCACCACCGTGTGCCGCTGCGGGAGGCATTCGCAAACGGCTAAGGAGGCCAAATTAAGCACTGCTGACGTAGATATGAACCTACAATGTAGCTAGCTTCTTTTGATACTCATATGTGGGTTTGTTCATATTTTAATCATAAACGTAACATTGTGAATCGAACATGGAAACATTTTTTTAAACAAACGTAACAAAAATAATTTTGTGAGTGTGCATGCAAACCAAGTACGAATGGAACTGGTAATGATTAAGGATTAACGTAAAATCATCGGTTTGCTCTTTTGATTATTCTTCAAAGAATTCGATCATGACAATAATGATAGATGAACTGAAAATTTTGTTTGAACTAAAAATCGAGCTGATGACGAATAACAATAAATGTTCTTATTTGCAGATAACAAAGGTATTGCAAAATTCATGTTAAAATAACAAGCCATGTTTTTGCTTCCAAGTATTGCCAGACAGAAACGTTAATATTGATGATATTGTATCTAATAATTATAAATATCTTTTGTGCAAGTACTTCTGTACAAATTATAATTCCAGAACCCCTTGCACTTGCAAACGCTGCACTGTAAAAGACACCCTGAAGTGTGACGAGCTTCATTTTTTCATGAAGATTACATGATGGATCGCATAAGTATTCTCACAATTATAATGCCAAAATCCCACCCTTTCTAAAGTTTTGCAACTACAGTGACCACTTTGTGATGCCTCAAACGCCTCAAAGCAGAAGTGCCTTGCCAGTGTTATCTGCAGAGTTTGACAACGTGTGCTAATGCTTGTGCCAAATTCTTCAGTAAGATTTCACTCCCTCCGTGTTGACGTATTGTTAACTGTGACATAGCCAATATCAAGTTATCAACTATCAATGAAAAAATGGGCTTTTTAAAGAAATTGACCAAAACATATAGGCATCACATAAGCATGCAAGATAAAACAGGGCATAGCTAGAGGTCAGGCAACCCATAGTATGATGAAGCACAATGTCAAGTCGAAATTTGAAATGACAACCTGATCATTATCTCTCGGGTGAGAGCATGGCAATGAGGTGCGACAACACTAGCTCTGCTGGCTTGGGTGCTGATGAGGACGAGCAGCTGGATATTAGGATGAACCTTGCAATCATGCTTTGCTCCAAAGTCTGATCAACCATCATTAAAACGAGCACTCACACCTGTATATAAATCTTCAAGGAAAGACCAAACAAAGGAAATTCAAAGGAATTAGTCATGAATGGTGTCCTCTCTATCTCTTGAACATGAATCTGTTTCTGAAATGCACATGATTGGAGTATGCACAATTTTGTTCACACCTGGAAAAACATAGAGCTGCCAAAAAATACTACATTGCTGAATCTAAGTTCCTATCTCGCACACATGTCAACCACAATCATCTTTCAAGATACTGGAAGGTTCAATCTGAGTATATCATTGAAAGGGAAACAATAATTTATTTAGTCCATTTCTGAAAATGGAGCCACATTCTCTGCTGATGAGAGTATATGATTGTAAGGATAAAGATTATTTCTTCAATCATTTTCTTAAAGTGGCGCACAATTCTCCGGATATGAGATGATCAAGATTATATCATAATTGACTAGATGAAAACAAAATTCACTACAAGAAATCCTGTGATCTATGACGAAATCCTCATGACAAATCAGAAATCGTCACGGATCAGCGAATAGCCCATTCAGGCTCAAACTGGGCCCGATTTCTGTGACAAAAAATTTGTGTCCGTCATAGATTGAAAATGAACCCGATTTATGTGACGAAAATTTGGTGTCTGTCATAGATTGAAAAATGAAAACATCACGAAGTTGAAACTGATAAAATAAATGTGTCACTTACTTGAAGTAACTAAGATGTGTTACTTTTTTAATTTTCTCATAAAACATGAGTGGGTAGGGAAAACAAAAAATAGTAATTAAATATGTATGCGTAGGCAAGAAAAAATCAAAAAAAATAAAAATTGTGTGGGTCACGATTTGAACTATGCACCTCCTACTTCAACTAAAGCACTCTTACATAACATTTTGTGTTTTTCCATTGCATTCAACATTTTTGTACTTGGTTTTTCCACTGGCCAACTACGGCCGCGCTCGGCCGAGCCCCGGCCGGCCGTGCCACCCCGCGGCCGAGCCACGGCCGGCCGCAGCCGACCTCTAGCCTCCCGCGCCACGGCCCCGGCCGGCTGCGCCCTGGCTGCACCAAGGCAGTGGCTGGCCGCGCCTTGGCCACGGCCGGCTGCACCATGGGTGTGGCAGGTCGTGCCCTGGCTGCACCATGGCCGTGGCTGGCCGCGCCCCCACGGCCCTGGCCGGCCTGAAAGGACCTTGATGTCGCCTAGAGGAGGGGTGAATAGGCAAGTCGACCAAATAATACTTTTCCCCTGAAATCTTGAGCTCCCTGGCACAGGCGGTCAGACCGCCTTCACAGGGCGGTTAAACCGCCATGCTGGTTTCTGCTGGGGGAGGGCGGTCAGACCGCCTCCTGGACGCGGTTAGACCGCCTCCTCGCAGAAAGCCAGCAAAAGGTGACTCAAGCTCCTCTTGACTTCTAGCACGAACCAAACTTGGTGGGTGGCCTTGGTAGATGGTCACAAGCAGAGTAATGATCCCTGCACACAAAGATAAGCACACCCAAGTAGATCGAAGTGGAAGCAAATAGAAATATGTTAGAAAACCATAAGTAAAGCAAACCACAATGGAGACACAAAGATTTGTTTCCCGAAGTTCACTTCCACCAAGGAAGCTACGTCTCCGTTGAGGAGCTTGTAAGGGATTCGAGTTCTCAACTAACTCTTCCCACAACAAGCCGGGTCTCTTTCAACCACTTTCCTCAATTCCACTAAGGTGATGTTTTCCATGAAGAGGCAAGATCACATCCCTCACAAACTTGCCGCAACTCACCACAACTTGGGAGCTAGCTGGTGACGCCTAGCCATCTAGGAGGCAAACCTCCAAGAGTAACAAATACTTCAAGGCTTGTAGACGCGAATCACAAGTGCTCAAGCTATGGAATGGTTCTTCTCAGCTCACAAAGCTCACACAAACTCACTCTCTCAACTCAACTCAAGGATAGAGCATGAATCTCACAAATCTCACAAAGAGAAGGTTGGGGAGAGGTTCTAAGGCTTTGGCTCAACAAAAACAGCAGGGGAAGCACACCAGCAACCCTAGAAACAGCAGCTCCAACAAGTGGAGCTCGTGGGGTACTTATACCCCACTCAAGGAAAACTAGCCGTTAGAAAAGCGGCCGGGGCGGTCAGACCGCCTGGTCAGGGCGGTTAGACCGCCCCCTCCGGCCAGTTTGAAAAACTAGCCATTGGCTGCCTGGAGGCGGTCAGACCGCCCCCCATGGGCGGTTAGACCGCCCTGGGCAGAGAGCTCCCAAAACCCTTTTTCTCTTTTCGCAAACACTTCAAAATGTGTTGAAGTGGCTAAGGTTGGATTAGAGGTTTGTTAGATCACTCAGGGACTCTCTCAAGGCTATCTCTCATATAGGTCAACTAATGAGCACTTTTGATACTTGTCATGAAGCCAATGTTGCATCCCTCTTGATAGTACGGCATTCCTATACTCAAGGACAAAAGTAAATACCTAGTCAACCTCTTGTGCTTGTATATCTTTCATCTTGCCATACTTGAATGATTTGAACTTGAGGGCTTTCAACAATTGCTATCTTCATGAGCACATCCATACTTGAGCTAGCAACTTAAGATCTTTCCATATAGCATAGGTATGCACGCTTAGATCCTTAAGTCACTCCATACTGCCAAACATAACATGTAGATGAGTTGCATTGCTTCACTCGGTTAAGGCTTGGATATGATACTTGGAGACCCCACAGGTACTAGAACTTCACCTTAGCAAAACACGAAATGGCGGCTTAGCTAGGGCCCCAAAGATTGCTTAGTCCCTCACCCTAGTCATCTCGGTTGATCTTATCATCACTTACCCAAACCACATTGAGTTCGACTTTACTTCATCTAAATTTGATCTTCATTTGAAATACCGCTTCAAATGCTTGTTCTTGATCGACAACGTATATGCAAGCTTCCAGTTTAGGATCATCAAATATTCACTCGTCCTTGTATCCTTTCACAATCATCACCTGAAGTCTTGCATTTATTATTTAGTGGAGAACACCATTTCTCTTTTTATGACCCATTGATTTTTAATCAAGCTACCACAATCATTGGAGACTCGGAATTGATCTTTGTAAAATACCCCCAATATTTATCTTCATTTGATCGCTTGACATTTATCATTTCTTATCAAAGGACCACACACTTGCTTGTCTTCATCATGTGAGCCATACAACATTCATCCTCAAATATATAGCAATATTAACTCATGAATAATTAAATAAAAACCTGTTCACATTCTTAAACAAACAAGTTAGATCTTTAATCGCTTTGTCATTCAATTCACCAAAATCCACTTAGGGGCCTAGATGCACTTTCAATCTCCCCCTTTTTGGTGATTGATGACAATTCGATTAAAGCTTACAAATAAAACAATTAAGCGCATAAGAATTCTTAGATATAGAATGAGCTCCCCCTTAACATGTGCTTTGAATGAAATTTCAAAAAATTGGCCTCAAATACCAAAGGCACATTTTAAGTGAAAGTACACGAGAGCTCCCCCTATATCTCAGAATATGTGCAACAAGTGTGTGTGACAATAAAATAAAGTCGTGATGCATATGGCACGAAAAGTATTCAACAAGGAAAGATGTGTGTGCTGACTGGGCTGGGCGGTCAGACTGGGGCTGCAGGCCGGTCAGACTGCTGTGGCGGTCAGACCGGGGTTGCATGCCGGTCAGATCGCCTCCCCCACTCAGCCAACACAAAATAAACATCATCACACATGAATATCTCAAACTAACACCATGTCACTTAGGATACATAAATAGGTTCAAATACACACAATAGCACACATACAAGGTTCTCAAGTCCACTAGGAATAGAAATCCAAATTTTATTACATGGCTCTCGCAGCCAACTGCCAGGGGCGGTCAGACCGCATCCCTGTACCAGATCAGCAACATAAAAGGATGAAATCTTGAAGCTTTAATCCATTCTTCTCCCCCTTTGTCATCAAGCATCCATAAAAGGGCCTGGAGAAGATGTAGAGGCTGATCACTACCAATGTCCCCACTCCGAGACATCGCTCGGTGGATAACTCCCTCCTAAGTTTGAGAAAGATAAAAGCATTGGATAATTAAGATATAAGGATCAAGATATGGTGTTTTCAGAATATAGATATAGAAGTGTATCAACCATACCATATGGAGGTGGACCATAGCTAAATAAATCTGCTGAGAGTTGTGCGGCTAGAGGAACTTCCGGATCTTCCACAGGAGGAGGAGGTGGTGGAGGAGCCTGAGAAGAAGACTCACCACCAAACATGGCATCAAACCCCCTAGGAGCATAAGTAGGTGGTGGAGCCTGAGAAGACAAAGCACCCACATCAGGATAGTGCCTCTGAACAAACTCCTCGTAGTAACCGGAGTTGATGTAGCCCAACATCCTCTCATCTACTGACGGTATCTCAGCCTCTGGAGGAATAGGAGAAATGGGCGAGCGAGGTGGCTGAATCCCAAAGTGTTCATGCATTCTCTTCATAGAATCCCGCTCTTTCTTTCTTTCTCTCATAGCCCTGTCATTGGCAACTTCAATGTCCCTCTGACTCTTGCAAATACCAGCCAAGATATTGAACAATTTCTTGAAGAAAGAGGTATTTTGCCGCTGGTGGTATTCAGGGCGGTCAGACCGCCTGTGGGGGGCGGTCAGACCGCCCCTAGCCTCATTTCTTCCCTGCTGCAGTGTCTCTGCCACGTCGTCCCATCGGGTATCTCCATCTTGTTCTCGCAATTCTTCTGGAGAGGAGGGAACACTAATGGTCAGGTTGTGCTTGGGCTGCAAGAGTCGGTGTCTCGTGTCTTTTGGATACTTGGTGTTGGTGACCTTTCTTATGATATACATCATGTATGGACTATGCCCGCACAAGTTTTGAGCATTCTCTGAACAATTCTTGATTTCTTGCCAAATGAAGTCTCCAACACAAAACTTAGGTGCCCCTGGTCTCATAGCAACCATAAGATTCCTCTGAAAAGCAGTGATATGAGAGGAGTTCCCATCTCTAGGGGTGAGGGTCTTTCTGAAAAGCCGATTAAGGACAGCATAGTAGGTGTAAAGCGGCTTGACCGTTCCTGCAAAAGCCCTCTTACTCCTGGGGTACATAAACTCCATGTCCCTTGAATTAAGAATCCCATCATCATGAAGTTTTCTAAGACTAGGATCATTGGGAAGCCTGAATAAAGCAAGGAAGTTGCTAAATGTGATGTGCCATCTATCTTCCTCAGTCATCCAGAACATCGCCCGCTCAGTTCCCATATATCCAAAGAAAATAGTAGCATAGAACTGAGCTATGATCTCCTTATTCCAATGTTGCAAGAAACCCATGATGTTCTTCAACCCCTTCAATTCACACTCTCTGATTATCTCATTGAAAATGTCGTCATTCTTTCTTACCATATAATCCCAATCAATGCACTGAGCTTCATTGGTGATCTTAGCATTTCTTCGGTTAAGAATGACAGTAGAGTAGTAGTCCTGCTGAAAAGGGGACCAAAACCGATAATCTGAAGCTGTCTTTTGCTGATCATAAGGATTCTCCCTTCTCATATTTTTCAGAGTTTCTGCCATGCCTTCACTGTAATAATCCACAGGACCTCGAACAAGAGGATAGACGGGAACTCTGATCTCTGGCAAGAAGTCAACAACAATGGGAGTAATATTTCCTCCAGCATCGTCATCATCATCAGGAGGCACTCCAGCTGCACCCTCTGGATTATCTTCCTCATTATTACCGGCATCATCATCAACTTCCTCAATCTCTGCATCGGCTCTAACACCACTGCCTCCAGCACCAAAACCTCCATGACTAGCACCAACACCTCTACCACGGGCACCAACACCACTGTGTATGGCTCCAACTCTACCCTGATGATCTGCACATACATAGGTGTCATCCTCTACCTCATCATCACTAGACTCATTTCTTTCCTCCATCTCAATATCTTCCCCATAGTCTTGATAAACTGGCCTCTGCTGCCCTCTTGGCCTCAATTTCTCCATGATATCATAAGCACGTGAGCTCTATCCGGCCTCAGTATAAGCAGCTTCCTCTCTTCCCTTTTTCCTTTTCTCGGCACCTGAACCTTTAGGCATTTCTTCTGTTGTTCCTGGGTCACAAGAAGTGAAACACAGATGTGTAAGACACCAGGAATACGAATGGCTAGATAGATCGTGTCGAAGCAAAGTGTGTGGAGCATTTGACACAAAACTGGGCAGGGTGGTCAGACCACCCTGGCCAGGCGGTTAGACCGCCCCAACCAGTTTTGAGCTAACGGCTCTCTACACCAGCAACAAAGACACACAACCGAGATATGAAAGATAAATTTCAGGGAATAATCCTAGATTGAATAAGGTTGAATGCACAGCCAGGAACAAAGGTCTTGGGGCAAAACTGCTCAGGGCGGTCAGACCGCCCTGCCCACGCGGTCAGACCGCCCGGGGCAGTGAAACCCTAGAATTTTGTTCCCAATAATGTAGCCAACGAAACTACATGAAACTCTAGGAATGTCTTCTAGGGGTTGCTAATAGATGATATCTCAAAGGAAATCCAAAGCTTTGCATTGAGTAGGGAGATCGGGCAAAAACAAGATTTGAATACCTTTGGAGAGATGAACTTGAGAGGAATCCAAGAAACAGGCTTGGATCTTGCTTCAGCACCCCTAGGAGAGTCCCTTCCACGGTGGGGATTTAATTTTCCATGGTTGAATCCTCAAATCACCATGGGAGGGGTTGAGAGAGCTTGAGAGGAGAGGGAGGCATTTCTGGTGGTTGGAGAAGGAGTTCAGCCCGTGGGGAGAGAGAGAGGGGGTGAACAGATAGGGTCAAATGCACTGTAGATTCACGGGGAGGGGTAAAACGTTAAATCCGTGACACGCGGTCAGACCGCGTGGGGTATGCGGTTAGACCGCCCCCCGGTTGATTTTGGAAAAAGCTGATTCTGAATAGATTTTGATCCTATTGCTTTTCCATACTTGGATATAGGATTTATGGAAGATAAAGATCCATTTTCGTCAAATCTTGGAAGAAAGATTGATTTTCCAAATAATTCCATAATTCTTGATTCTTCCAAGAGTGAGAGAGATAAAGATGTGGATATAGAGATATTATGGACTTGAGAAAATCTTCTTAATTATGACTAGCCAACAATCAATCAGGAGGAGCTATAGTCATAATTAAGTTGATTAGGTCACAAAGACCAAGATTCAAATATTTTTCGAAAATCCACAATTCCTACGCATGCTAGTTTATTTTTCAAATCTTCTATCCTATGTCACAAAGTGCACACATCCACCCCAAGTAAATCACCACTCTAGTATATTTAGCTCATACCCAACTAGAGGACACTCACACGACACGAAGTCGAGTTTATGTGTGGGTATCAACCAAATATCTAGAAGGACACAAAAAAAATTCACTTGAAGCAATTATATGCTAAGAATGGCACACTAGCATGGTATATATAAGCCTAGATGCATTTCAATATTTAAAAGAGTTCAAGAGAACATACCTTTTCCTCAGGCCACATTTAATTTGCGCATAACTTAATTTTAAAAACGGCTTGCTCTTAACTTGATTGCTTTAAGATTGTTGTGTCAAATAAGAGCTTGCACATGTTGCACAAATTGGTGAGGCTACAAGATCACTAGAAGAAATTATTAGTCCCACAAATGACATAAACTTTGAAGTAATCTCCCCCTAAGTTAGTGCTTAGAGATTCTTGAAGTTCTCGAACTTAGCACATGATTCATTTACGAACAAGGGAGATATCTTCAAAACTTGGTCATGACATATAAATGATTTAACAATTGAAATAAGTTAGGTATCTCATCACCTTCGACACATTTTACCAAAAATTCGAAATTCAGCTTTTACCCCGGGTCACTCGGTCATAGGGGCCGGGTCACCCGCCATCATCCAGAGACGAAACGGGTCACCCGCCCACAGAGGCCGAGTCACCCGAAAAAGCACCCCTGGGATGCCAGGAGGTCAGACCGCCTATGGGGGGCGGTTAGACCGCCCTCCCCTCAAGATTTCCATTTGGTGATTTTTCAGATCTTTTCCTTCGATAAGCTTCTAAATTTCCTAAATGTATTCCTGCAAAGCTTATCACAACAATTGCTCTACTAGAGAGCCATTAGTAGCATCGAATGGTATGAGAGTATAAATATTATGAAAATGTCAAGGTCACTTCCTCATGCTTCACAATCCTAGGACTAATGATCCATGAGTGTTCACAAAGAACTGAGAGTGACCAAGACACAACATTAAGCACTTATTACCAAGATTGCATTGATTTAATGGTTTTCAAGCTTTTCTTATGGCAAGACATTGATTATAGAATTCTTTTCTTTTCGCCATGACTTCAATGCAACTCGATCAACCTACAAGCTCAGCAAGCACTTCTTGGTACCCAACACTTGTTGGGTCCTACTAGGTTAGTCACAAGGTGCTTAGGAACCCAAATGGCCCTAGTGCTTGTTTGAGGTGAACTAATCATCCTCATAGCACAAGTACCATTCTTATCATTCCTAAGCTTACTGAAATCATAATGGACAAGGTTCGATTTAGGAATGTTACCATTTGGACAATCCTTGCCCATGTGACGCTTCTTATGACAAGTGTAGCAAATTCGGCTTTTGTCACTTCTAGGCTTGGGAATCATGTGCTTGTCTTGTCTTGGCTTGCTTGTGGGCTTATTGCTTGAAGAGTGAGATTTCTCCTCTTTGCTGCAGTGCATCTTGGTAGTGGTGGCCAGACGCGGCCTAACCGCCCTGAGGGGGTGGTCAGACCGCCCCTGGTCAGCACTACTGACTTGTGGGCAATCTGCGGCAAAGTGGCCCTTCTCTTTGCATTGGTAGCACAACCTCCTTCTGATGGAGCTTCTTTTCTTCTTGGAGATTGTTTGTTGAGCCTTGAGCTTGGTAGGGCAATGTGAAGCAAAATGCCCCATCTTTGAGCATTGATTGCACTTGATAAGCTCAAATTTCTTCTTTTCTAGAATCTTGATCTTGTTGTCCTTGAGTTGATGTTGAGGAGTTGAGCTAGTGACGGTTGACCCCTTCTCAAGCTTCTTCACCATGTTAGCACGGTTATCTTGAGAAGGTTGCACTTTGCTCTTCTCTATCAACTCACTCAAGTTTTTCCTAAGCTTTTCAACCTCTTTCTTGAGTTCATCATTTTCTTGAGCAATGAGGACATCACAAGATTCTACAAATACATGCTCAATACTAGATTGGCTTGCTTGAGAACAACAAAGTTTAGTACAAGCAAAATCATTATTGGCAAGTGAGCATGTGCATGTGTGTGAGAGAGGTTGTATGCATTTTACCGAAGATAAAACAACCTCATGAGCAATTTCTAGTGAAGCATAAGAATCTACAAGCTTCTCATGAGAACACTCAAGTTTCTTGTATTTTGCTTGTAGAGCCATATGCTCCCTAGTGAGCTTCTCTAGTTTAGTTTCTAGTATGTCATTAGCTCTAGCATACTCAAGTTGTTTAGCTAATGACTCATACTCACAAACCACGGAGGCACGCTCAAATTGTAGAGTCTCAAGTTGCTTTTCCATCGAGCTTGAGGCTTCATTTTTTTCAATTTTTCCTCCTTTGGTTCTTCTCTTTTTCTTGTTCTTCTTCTTCTTGGCCTTTAGGCAAGCACCTTCACCGTAATAAGTTTCTAAAGCTTCAAGAACTGGTGAGGATGAGCTTGGGGCTTGAGAGGACTCTTCGACACACGAGGACTCACTTCCTCTGCCAGGGGCGGTTAGACCGCCCTGGGAGGGCGGTTTGACCGCCCCCTCTAGAGGAGCTGGTTCTTCTCTTCTTTCGCCCTTTTCCTTCTCGAGAGTGGATGCTTGATGTTCAGTGGTGGTTGTAGAGGCAGTACAACACTCCTCTATGTCATCTTCGTCTTCGTCATCACTTTCATCTTCATCCAATTTGGAGTCCACAAAGGATTTTAGTAAAATCCAAATGCGATGAGCATCTCGCCAAATGTTCTTGTTCTCTAGCATAAATTTCTGAAAATCTTCACATAGAGCAGTACGCAAAAAGTTAACAATAGAGGCATTGAGTTGCGTGTTTTCCAAATCCTCAAGAGAGACATATGTCCAATCTTTTGGAAGGATACTCGCAACTACAATGCTCTCCGCAGTGGGACCCATGGCCTTAAGAGAATGTAGAACATTTGCTGACCAAGAAATGTAGTTTGAGCCATCTAGAGCTAGAGGCTCAAACGGTACCTCACATGTGGTTGACATGTGGTTGACATTGTCAAACTCTGAGCGGTTAAGCTCGAAACGGAGCACTCGGCTCTGATACCAATTGAAAGGACCTTGATGTCGCCTAGAGGGGGGTGAATAGGTGAGTCGACCAAATAAAACTTTTCCCCCGAAATCTTAAGCTCCCTGGCACAGGCGATCAGACCGCCTTCAAAGGGCGGTTAAACCGCCCTGCTGGTTTCTGCTGGGGGAGGGCGATCAGACCGCCTCCTGGACGCAGTTAGACCGCCTCCTCGCAGAAAGCCAACAAAATGTGACTCAAGCTCCTCTTGACTTCTAGCACGAACCAAACTTGGTGGGTGGCCTTGGTAGATGGTCACAAGCAGAGTAATGATCCCTGCACACAAAGATAAGCACACCCAAGTAGATCGAAGTGGAAGCAAATAGAAATATGCTAGAAAACCATAAGTAAAGCAAACCACAATGGAGACACAAAGATTTGTTTCCCGAAGTTCACTTCCACCAAGGAAGCTACGTCTCCGTTGAGGAGCTTGTAAGGGATTCGAGTTCTCAACTAACTCTTCCCACAACAAGCCAGGTCTCTTTCAACCACTTTCCTCGATTCCACTAAGGCGATCTCTTCCACGAAGAGGCAAGATCACAGCCCTCACAAACTTGCCGCTGCTCACCACAACTTGGGAGCTAGCCGGCGACGCCTAGCCGTCTAGGAGGCAAACCTCCAAGAGTAACAAATGCTTTAAGGCTTGTAGACTCGAATCACAAGTGCTCAAGCTATGGAATGGCTCTTCTCAGCTCACAAAGCTCACACAAACTCACTCTCTCAACCCAACTCAAGGATAGAGCTTGAATCTCACAAATCTCACAAAGAGAAGGTTGGGGAGAGGTTCTATGGCTTTGGCTCAGCAAAAACAGCAGGGGAAGTACACCAGCAACCCTAGAAACAGCAGCTCCAACAAGTGGAGCTCGTGGGGGTACTTATACCCCACTCAAGGAAAACTAGCCGTTAGAAAAGCGACTGAGGCGGTCAGACCGCCTGGTCAGGGCGGTTAGACCGCCCCCTCTGGCCAGTTTGAAAAACTAGCCGTTGGCTGCCTGGAGGCGGTCAGACCGCCCCCCATGGGCGGTTAGACCACCCTGGGCAGAGAGCTCCCAAAACCCTTTTTCTCTTTTTGCAAACACTTCAAAACGTGTTGAAGTGGCTAAGGTTGGATTAGAGGTTTGTTAGATCACTCAGGGACTCTCTCAAGGCTATCTCTCACATAGGTCAACTAATGAGCACTTTTGATACTTGTCATGAAGCTAATGTTGCATCCCTCTTGATAGTATGACATTCCTATACTCAAGGACAAAAGTAAATACCTAGTCAACCTCTTGAGCTTGTATATCTTTCATCTTGCCATACTTGAATGATTTGAACTTGAGGGCTTCCAACAATTGCTATCTTCATAAGCACATCCATACTTGAGCTAGCAACTTAAGATCTTTCCATATAGCATAGGTATGCACGCTTAGATCCTTAAGTCACTCCATATTGCCAAACATAACATGTAGATGAGTTGCATTGCTTCACTCGGTTAAGGCTTGGATATGATACTTGGAGACCCCACGGATACTAGAACTTCACCTTAGCAAAACACGAAATTGCGGCTTAGCTAGGGCCCCAAAGATTGCTTAGTCCCTCACCCTAGTCATCTCGGTTGATCTCTTCATCACTTACCCAAACCACATTGAGTTCGACTTTGCTTCATCTAAATTTGATCTTCATTTGAAATACCGCTTCAAATGCTTGTTCTTGATCGACAACGTATATGCAAGCTTCCAGTTTAGGATCATCAAATATTTACTCGTCCTTGTATCCTTTCACAATCATCACCTGAAGTCTTGCATTTATTATTTAGTGGAGAACACCATTTCTCTTTTTATGACCCATTGATTTTTAATCAAGCTACCACAATCATTGGAGACTCGGAATTGATCTTTGTAAAATACCCCAATATTTATCTTCATTTGATCGCTTGACATTTATCATTTCTTATCAAAGGACCACACACTTGCTTGTCTTCATCATGTGAGCCATACAACATTCATCCTCAAATATATAGCAATATTAACTCATGAATAATTAAATAAAAACCTGTTCACATTCTTAAACAAACAAGTTAGATCTTTAATCGCTTTGTCATTCAATTCACCAAAATCCACTTAGGGGCCTAGATGCACTTTCACGGCCGCAGCCGCCCCTCTAACCTCCCGTGCCACGGCCCCGGCCGGCTGCAGCTGCCGCTCTATCATCAGTTTCTCTCTTGGCTCCGGCCAACGAATCCATGTCAGGCGCCCACGCCTACATGTCTGCCTCGTCAGCCGCCCTTGTGTCCACCCCGTCAGCAAGTCGGAAAAATCCACAAAAATTCCGGAAAAATCCACAAAAATTCAACCGCGGAAGGGATTCGAACCGGCGACCTCATGCATGAGGTCAAGGCACCTTTACCATCACACTACACATCAGTTTCTGTTTTTTGCATGCTTTCACTTTTTTGTACTCATTTTTTCCTCTGGCCAACGAAGCCATGTCAGCAGCCCGCGCCTACGTGTGCACCTCGTCAGCCGCTCGCGTGTTCGCCCCATCAGCAAGTCTGAAAATTTCGCAAAAATTCCGCGCCCGAGGGGATTTGAACCCAGGTCTCGTTGTTGAGACTCACATGCCTTACCACTACGCTACAACTTCGGTTGTGATACACTTTGGTATTATTGATTTTATATATGTAACAGAAATAAAAAGCAACATGTGAATTGTGATGAACACATGAATAGTCCCTATTGTTTTTAGATATTATTATCATTATTTTATAATAAGATGGCTAGTAAAAGTTTTAATTTTCCCTATATGTCAATTGAATTTTTCGTCAAACTCCTATATGTGGGATAGAATAGACCATATAAGCATAAATATAATTTTTTTTTGAATTTTTGTGAATCTTATTAGAGGTACATATAGGTCAATTTGGAATTACTTTTAATAAACATGTAGAAATTCATTTAAATGATAGAAAACAACAAATCTAATTGAAAATTCATGAAACTCCTTGATGAAAACTTATATGTTGTGTTTTAAGTGTGAAAAATATATTTGGGGCATATAATATAATGATTTTGCAACTTCCTTCACAAGGTTGTACTCATTAGTGATTTAAAAAATAGAAAATTAACATTTTTACACAACAAATGGCAATGTGAATCCCCATATGTTAATAATAGAGTAAATGTAAGGTTATGTCTAGAATTGAGGTGTACATGAGCAAGAAAATAGTTTAGGGTATACAAACTTTAAAGTTTTAGTTGAGTTGTGTGAAACAATGTAAGAGACTAGCTACTTTATGAACAATGTATACTCTAATTTTCACAAAATCTTATGAAACTTTTTTGTTAACCTTGTACATCCATAAAATTATTTTATGCCAATTTACATAATTTTTGAAGAAGTTTTAGGTATTATTATCATTATTTTATAATAAGATTACTAGTAGATGTTCGAGTTTTCCCTATAAGTCAATTGAATTTTACTTCAATCTCCTAGATGTAGTTTTTTTGAATTTTTTTGAGTCTTATTACATGTACATATAGGTCAATTTGTAATTACTTTTAGTAAACATGTAGAAATTTATTTAAATGATAGAAAATAGCAAATCAACTTGAACATTCTTGAAACTCTTAGGTTACAACTTATATGTTGTATGTTACATGTGAAAAATATTTTAAGATTATGTAAGATAGTATTTTTGCAAGTTACTTCACAAGCTTGCAATAAAATCAAAAAAGAAAAAGAAAATATTAAGCACAACAGGAATGAAAGAAGCCCGTTTCGGCCCAAATAGCTCAATCATTTTCGACCGTTCATCGCCAAACGAATGGCTCTCATCGCATTCGCTACATATATAACCCGCTGGATTCCCAAACCCTAACTCCATTCCTCACTCTGACGGTCTAACCCCTCGCACCCGGCCTACCCCTCCGGCCGCAGCCCTGCATCCTCCCCTCGTCAGATCCACCTGCTCCTCCATCTCCGATCAACCCGTGGCTCCTCTCCACCACCGCCTGCGAAACCCTACCACCTGCTCCTCCTAGCACTGTTCCCATCCGGCCTCCGCCTCCAACTCCACCTCCGATTGTGTGCCGCCCCTACACATCTCCGATATCTCCAGCGTCGGCAGGCAAATCTCCCCGCCGGCGGCCATCTCGACCCCAGCGGGCACTAGATCCCCCTACCGGCGGCCATCATTGTGTCCCTGAGTGTCTACCGAGCTCCTCACACCAGCGAGACATAGAGGGCTCCGAGCGAGGGATGCGTCTTGCGGCCCGGGGTGTCTGACCGCCTGGTGGCTTTAGGTGCGGCGCACCGCACCTCCCCGCGAGTGGCGCGTCGTCGAGGACAGGTACGCCTCGACCATGGCTCGCCTTGGCACTCCCCTTCAGCCTCTGCCCCTCGCCGATGCAAAGATCCATGCGCCACCGCGTCCTCGCCGATCCAATCCCACGGTGCGCACGGCTTTGCAGGACGGTTTGCACATGCCTTTCATAGTACTATTTCTACTATGTTTACCAGTCACTGACCATTCATGATTGCACATGCCTTCCATAGTACTTGCACTGCCTAACTGTGACTTTTTCCTTGATAAAATTAAATTGCTATATGTTTAAACACAACAATTAGATTGTCTTAAACTTAAGTATTCTGAACATGGCAGAAATATACACCTTGACTTAGGAAAACAGAAGTTCTAAGTATTGTATCACACTATTCCATTAGTAAAGTGGCAATACTTAGTCTTGCATATAGTGAATCTCATTCTCATTCAGATGAAGACATGCTTTATGTCTGATTTTCTCTGTTGTCATCAGAGTGCTGACATCGATGAGAAGGACATCAGGAAGGACAAGCCAAAGGACCTGGTCAAACTTCAAAGCACTGGCTGAAGCCAAGGTATATAAATGTGTATATTTCATGCCAATTTTCAACAACTAGCTATTACTGCTTACAGGCATAGTAGTTTGAGAAGCTTCTGGCAATGGTGTTTTTATCAGAGAAGTCTTACTCTATTTTCTTGCTCTAGCAGTTTTAGACTTGATCAGCTCACTACCAATCACATACAAATTCTATTGTCTACACTGATGTATGATTGTGCAATTTCTTCACTGTGACATTAAGCCTTGATGAATTGTTCACTGTGATAGTCAATCTTTTTTTCTATCCTTTCGTATATGATCCCTTAATTCTCTGGTTGCATGCCTTTGTCTGTGATTGCTCACTAAAAATATTTTCTCTCTGATTGCGAATGGAAGTAAAAGTGGGAACATCTGTCAGGCCATTATATCAAAAATATAGGGGGATGCTCTTCCTTTCCTTTCTTCCATTTTGCTTGTTAAACTATACTCTGCACTTATTCTCTTTCTAGAAGTTTTACATGAGGCTAGACTTAAGGTTGGACTCTAACATGTCTTAATAATCTGACTTGTGCCATGATTCCTTGATCAATTGCAGTTTACTCTGAGGTTATGTTCATGCTCCTCTGCTGCATATGCATCCTAGAAAAACAGGTTGATGAGTCTGTTATTTCTTGAGATGTGCAGATAACCAACCCCTTTCTTCTAATGAAAAAAAATAGATCAATCTACATCGATGATGATCTACTTAATGTATGACATTCCATGATGATCGATTTGTGTTGCCCATGTAATATGAATGGACATGAGATGTTGTGTATGTTTTTTTAATAAAGTTAGATATATTGCATATTTGTGAGTTGTTTGCCACTAAGATCAGAATGATATTGATCTATGATTTGTGCTGACCGTAGCAACACAGGGGCCATGATCCTAGTGAAACAATATTTAAGAACTTTCTAATTTAGTCCTTTTTATCTTTGTATGATATAACATATGCATGTACTTACAGTCCTCCATACATAGCATTTTTAGTATTTTCTATCTCAATTGCCCAGTGACGCCCACTGACAAGTGTTTGGCAATGTCATCTTTCAGGTCGAGGATTAGATGCATCAAGAAGCAAGCCATTATAAGTGATTGGACCAGCAAGCAATGGACATGATACTGCTAGCGATGCTACAAGAATACATTTGATTTGTTGTTTTAATATCATGTTATGGTGTTCTTGTCTCAAATTGCTTGTGATTTCTGAGCTTTTCCTGCATTTTGATAAGTCTCGTTGAAAATTTGGTCTGTTGGGTTGAATTTTATATGGGCTGTTTATTTATTGTTGAATTACTGTGGTTTAAAAGTTGAGCTAGTTGGGCTGAATGACACATGTTGTGAAATGGGCTGTGTATTTGTAAATGGGCTGTGGTGGGCTGGAATCTTATGGGCCGTGTAGATCTAGGTCGTTATATAAATTTAGCCACGTCATCATCCACATAGGCTGCCATGTCAGTGCCACGTGGCTGCCATGTCAGCGCCATGTGGTTGCCACGTGGCTGCCACGACATCTGCCATGTCGCTACCATGTCATCTGCCATTTGGTTGCCATGTCATAATCTGCCACATCATCCCTTGACATGTCCTCATACACGTCAGCTGCCAACTCATCGTTCATGTCATCTACTAGTGACGTGGCAAGTTAATCCATGACGATCAATTTCGTCATAGATTTTGGGCTTCAGCCTGGGTTCAATGGGCTTTAGATAGATCTATGACGATCTGAGAATGTCATGGATTGCGTTAATCTATGATGAAAATGTAAGTTTGTCACTGCGTTTAATCTATGACGCTCAGTCCATGACGATCTGAAATTTCGTCATAGATGTCGTTTTATGACAAAATTTTGATGATCCATGACGAAAATCGACCGTCATGGACCGCAGGATTTTTTGTAGTGATTAAAGCTATTGACTGCCAGGTAAGAGCTTGTGTCCTAAACTAATATTTCATCAAAAATTGAAATGTTATGACTAGTTGATGAATGAAAACACTAGAAATTGTTGTACCTCTATGTAACAGAAAGCAGAAGATTTTTAGATCAATTGTGGACCAGATTATTAATCCATCTAAACATATAGCTAATCTAGCATCATCCTTAGTCGCACAAAATCCAGTAGCAAAAAAATGTACCTAAGCTGTTCAATATAATTAAATTGAGAAGAGAGTTAGTGGCAACAGGATTTTAGAAAACTAACCAAAGGATAGTTCACTTAGCAAAGCAATGGGAGCAACAATCTAATCCGCCCTTTACTAATTTAGTATTCAATTAAAACAAATAATTCCCACAAGACAGCAATTCACAGAACACATGTCATGCAAGAGCTAAAATGAAAAGGAGGAGATTAACAAAATGCGAAAGTCCGAGAGCATTAGTTGTGGATAAAACAATCAAGATGCTACACAATTTAAAACATATGTAAACCTCTCTTGTGTGCTAATAAATGCCACTTTCTACAGATTGATAGGCATCCTATCCACCAACCGCTAACCAGTGTCCATCCTCACATGAAAATTAGTTAGAAAATAAACCAAATCAGCAATGTAGATCATGTCCGAGCCCGTAAGGAAGCAATGGATCACAGGGAATAAAATTGATGGCAACACATATTTACATGAATACCAAATCAGCAAATCATGCTAGAATTGGTGCTAAATTTTAGAAATATAAGTGCAGATGCAAGTCAGTATATTGTGAGTTGATCAAACTATAAAATCTCAGAACATTATCTTTTTTACTAGTTTGATGTTGACCAAAATAGCAGTCTTAATTCGTCTTCTTAGGCAGCCTATGAACTAAAGACCTAGTTTATAATCTTCAGACACCGACACAAATTTAGTTAAGAATATTAAGGAAAATCACACGAATTTGTCAACTGAACTAGGAGGGGCTCAGCAAAGGTAACTGTTAAATTTCTATATACCTGGAAGCTGCAGCCTAATCAATTGTGCATTGCTTGAATCCATCCAAAGATATAGTTAACTATTAAATGCTAGTTGACGGCAACATTTACCAATACACCCAAAACACATCCTTCAGGAATGATGAGTAATTAATAACCTCTGATTTCTATGGCTAAGCTTGCAAAGCTATAGCGACTGGACAGAGGAGGTGCCACAAAAGATGGCAATGAGCTCCATGACCTTCACAGTGACAACACGGCCACGGGAGCTCAGGCTGTATGCTGACAACAACCATCTCACGCATCAGCTCCTGGTGAGAGATAACTCACAGATCAGTAGCATTCATATGGACATAAAGTTATAAAAAAAGCATTACTCAAGGCAATTAGGCTCACGTCCACCCAAGTTACTGCCAAAAATAAAGAGCAGTGCAAAGTTCAGGAATAATCTACAATGTTATAAAAGGAGCTCAAAACTGCATATAATGTCAAAAGGAATAATTTCCAACAACTCCAAAGCTAGTTCAGTCAATGAAAGGTATGATTCTATTCTTATGAGATAAACATAAAATAATTAATTGCATGTCTACAGGAAACAAGCAGTACAAACCAAGGAAATTATGAATATATAGAAAAATCACTTGAAGAGTAAAAGAAGGAAATCAGGATATGGACAAGTAAAACCTGCAGTGCTTCATCTCGGCATTGTTGTGATTTCTCTAGCACACAAAGCTTATCTTAATTAGCCTTTCTAATTCGGAATTAGAGAATGTACTCCGTATGTATTTAACAATCCTGAATACACATGTATGGAAAAGCTCACCTGAATCCATCAGAGAGCCCATCATGGTCAGAACCATCACACGATTTGAAAGGCTGAGAATGGAGCTGAAGAGCTCAAGATGGCAGGGTCTGCAGTGGATACAGAGAGGTAGGAAGGACATGAAGCCATCGCCGAAATCACATCAGGAACCTCGCCCACACTTGTGCTTCTCCACTCTCTAGTTCCTATTTCGTCAGGAACCTCGCCCTCCCAAACCTGCCAATGCAGGTGCCCAGCATACCAGCCCACGCTCGTGCTTCTCCACTCTCCAGTTCATCTTTCTTCAGGAACCTCGCCCTCCCAAACCTGCAGATGCAGGTGCCCAACACGCCAACCGCTACCCTCCTGCAAGCTGTGGCTGTTGTAACTAAAAATCAGAAAATATGAGAAATTAAGCAATGTAATGCAAGAACTAATCCCCAACAAAAAACACAAGACCTCATACTCCGATTCCCTGCTTCTAATTGGGAGAGGATTGGAGGACAGCTTGCCGACGAAATGAGGTTAGAAGAACAATTCAGTGGAGGGCCGCGCCGGCGGCGTCATTGAGCAGAAAATCGGGCGGCCTCCAAGGCTATTGCGGCGTCGACGCACCGGAAAAGGCGGGGGGCGGCGGCGACGCCCGCCTGCACGGAGGTTAGGCAACGGCGAGGCATCGATTGCGCCGGCGGTAACACATCAGGGCCGCGCGGCATCAACGGAAAGGTAGGCGGCGACGGAAGGAGATCGGGTACGGTGGACAGTGGCTACAGATCTGAAACTGGTGAAACTGCATCTGGTGGCGGACCCACGAGCTATTCTCAACGTGGTGGGATCAAACTGCTAAAAAACCGAGAAAAAAACCGCGATGCATGTTGGCGTTTCTTAACCTCAACGCTAGGCGCCGTGGTAGCGTGAGCGTGTAAGAGACTCCTGGGTACACTAACGCGTGCGAACGAATCCGCAAGCGCACAGATACACCGTTGTAGCACTTTTCCCTAGGAGAATGAGTATTCCCATCGGGTTTCGTTCTTAGGACGGAGAGTAACCAGAGAGGGTCTATCCAAGGACACCAGCTACTGCTGGGATAGGTAGGGATATGAGAAGCACTTCCTTAAGGAGCTTAACTCTCAAGATGGATCTGTCCACTATTAGTCCTCCCCGTGGGGTACCAGCCCATCCTAACTTTTTAGGGAGAGGCCAATGTACTAGCAACGGGGCCCAACTCGGTACGCAGGCACGGAGGGTTTTGAAGGGTCCAACAGGTTGTCACCACTGCGGCCTACCTCTATCGGTACGCGAACGCACTTGGTCTTCGTAGGATAACCAGAGCCCAGACACCACATCTGTGCCTCAGATAACTACTATAGAGCGGTTACGTCTGTCGACTCGCTAACAACACTATAGCAACCCGTATAAATACGGAACCACAAACTAGAGAGAGAACGGAATCAAATCATACTAGTCATCGAGCTACGGAGCAGAAAGGAAGCTATGGATGCAGACAAACGAGATACAACAGACTTACTCAACTAAACAGGATCAGAGCATGCAAACAGATATATGAACTAAGGAACTAGCTCTAAAGGATCAAAGCCTTGTGTCAGAAAGAACACAAGCCTCTAACTTATGAACGAGCTAAGAACACAAGAACAAATCAAGCATGCATGATGTCCACCATAGTCTAAATAAGAAATGCTGAAATACTCACATTGATCTAAATGAAGAATGAGCATCCACGAGGATATCAACTCACTCCTCACTTCTACTCTACCTCTCAACTAATCCTAGTCTAGATCTCTTCTCAACACCATTCTACCACAAAGAGGTGAGAATCACCTCATATGGGCAGAATTAGAGAGAGGGAGAGAGAGCTACACAAGAGAGAAGTGGAACTTGAGAGCTTGGTGGTGTGTGTGAAATGAGGCCCCTCCCCCTCTATTTATAGGCAAGGGAGTGGCTTGCTCCGAGGCTCCAAATGCTCCAAAACACCCCGGGATGGAGCCAAGAGCCAATGGGCGAGCAACACGTGGAAGGTGGGGATCAACTGACCCTAGGTCGGTTCGGCCAATCCTAGGGTCGGCTGAAACCCCCGGCCGGCCTTTTGGCCCATGCTTCCTCTGGCTCGCTTCCATGTGGGCCCCAATGCCCCTTCTCCGTGCATGGCACGTTTCCTAGCGGTTTAGTTAGCAAAGTGGGCCCATGGATCCATGTGATGCTGACGTGGCCGCGTATGATTCGTCAAGAGCTCTTCACATGGATTGGTGACATCATGGATCTAGGAGAATCCATGTGGCAACCCCTCATTGGCCAGCACTTGAGTGCCTTGGATTGGAGTGGAGTTAATGTGCATGGATTCCTCTCATTTCTTATGCTAAATACCTGCATTCGAATAGACATCGACACTGGTGGAAAGTATTAGTTTAAGCTCCTATTCTAGTGTGGATGTGCAAATCAGGCTTCAATTTGCAGGAGTTGACGGCCATAAAAATGGTACTTAACAGCCGTCAACAACACCGCCGCACTTGACCTTTGCTCGTCCCGAGTGAAGGGGAAACAAAGCCAAGTGGGTCATGAAAACCAAAGAGTAAGACAAACATAAGAGACATTCCAAGTCATACCTTGCTCCAGTGAACCTCTATGGAGTGGTTATCATGTCTCCTCGGGTGATTGAAAAGTAAAATAGCTATGAATCAAGTCACTTATGCACCTGATGATAAACACCTTGGGGTTTTGCAATGTTTTTCATAAACAAAACCCTTGGTGGCTTCCTCATATGATTCTCTCAGATCGCTCAATGTGTATATGTCCTCACCAAGGCATTGTTGCCTTCCTTCATCCTACTTCTAATGATGGCAATATGTGGAGCTCAGGGTAGGATAAAGAGAAAGCATACTTGCATCGCATATATTGCAAAGTCAAAACCTGGATCCACAAAGAAAATCAAATCATACCATCAGATCAAGATGTGCACCGGTATGGCTATGGTGAGTATGGTAAGGTGGATACTAGGCCCGGAATGGGTGCTAGATATTATCATACTTATATGATGAGAATGTGGGTTTATGGTAAGGTGGACACTGGCCCCGAAATGGACACTAGTTATTACCATCAAGATTATGGAACTCCTTTTTGCATGACCATCTCTCTCCATTTTCTCCTTTTATTATGGACATGGGCTATTCTTCCTCTCTTTTTTTCCATCATCATGCTTTGAGCATGTGTCTTCTTCTTCTTCTTTTTTTTCATAGCCCATGTCTCTTTTTGAAGGATACTTTAGAGAGAGAGGTCACACCACATATGAAGCTTTTATTTTTATGGAATGGATGAATGATACAATGCTAACTTCTAGTGTAGAAGCATAGCAAGGGGAAAATAGGTGGGGTGCACATGAATCTTGATCATGAAAGTAATGAAAAGAATCCTCACAAGGGTCACAGAATTTGACAAAGCTCAATGCAATAACAAGCAGCATATGAGTAGAAGGTTTTCAACTATGAATATCATATGGCTCTAGTAGGATGGTGGCATATCAAAGAGGAGCCTTTCCAAGAGGTTTTGAGTTTTTCAAATAAATAACCCAAGAGAGTTAGTCATCAGAGCAACAGATCATATCATCCAACCATATCATACTCGTCAATTACTTAGGTGAACATGCTTGTCCTTAAGAAAGTTATGGTTCACAAGCATCGGGTAGATAACAAGGAATAAAACATATGTGAGTCTACTCAAGCATCAAGCAAGTTGGGTGATCTTTAGCATCAACATTCGACTTTTAATTTATAGAGATAGACAGATATAGCTTATAAAACTCAGGAATGAGAGAGAGAGAGTGAGTGTCGAGATGCAAACTAGTGCTATGCACGGGAGTTGAACTGTGAGAGGCTCTCCACAGGAGTGAACTCGTGCGGGTCCCATTCAGGTTCTCTGTAGATTATCGGTCAGCTAGCGCGGAGTGCTCACAGTGGGTACGTGCGAAAACGTTGTGCCTGCATTGGGAGAGTCGTGGCTCTTCCCCCACACTATCTCGAACCTAAATGTCCTCTAAATCAAAAGACCAAAGTAATGACACAAGGGTGGCTAGACCGGGTTACATGACCGGTGAGCCACTTTATTCAAATTCAAATATTCTAAAAGATTAGGCGCTTACACACATGAAAGGAAATAAATGAAATGAAGGGAAATAAATAAAGGGATATAAATCTGGACCTAGACTAGCGCCTAATGAACTAAGGTTGGGGCTAATCCCCACTACTTGGAAAGGATCTGCTCTTCCCCCTTAGCAACTGCCAGCCTCTGCAGCTTCTGGGTCATGTCCTCTTCTAGCTGGCGATACTCAAACTTGAGCTCACGGTACTCATCCCTCTGCTTGGCCAGCCCTTCAACTAGCTTTTCATGCTCTATGAACAGATTAGCTAGTTTGTGCGCTAGCTTTGCTAAAGTAGGGGTCTTCTTGGCGCCATTGCTCCGAATGTCGGCGAGGATCCTGATGATGTCTCGCTCCCACTGTGGCAGCTTATGGTAGGGCGTACCATAGCCTCTAATGGTGGTCTTCACTCTGAAGATCTTGCCCCGGGTCTGTGGGAGTGGAAACTCATCCCACACGTCCTACTCATATGTGTGGCAGAAGGCTTCTCCGTAACTGTTGAAGTCAGAGCCAACGTAGCGCTCTCCCGGCTTCAATGGTGGCCCAGGAGGATCATCAAACAAGACACGCTTGCACGCAGCGGTCATGTTTCCCACGGTGGCCGGCCTGACCGGGAAGGAAGGCGGGGAGGAGGAGCCTCGACAGGATGACTACACCGAGGAGTCGGTGCGTACCCTTCGAGTGCTCTCTACACTCCTACCTTTCTCGGGAGTCATGACCTCCGGTGATCCCATCATCTCATCCAGGTTGTCGAGGTCGACGGGACGAGAGGAGCTCCCTGCTCCTGAGGCGAGGGGCGAAGCCACCTTACGGAGGTGGGCAAAACCGTAGCCGGCCATGGATGCGCTGGGATGAGAGAGGTGGATTGGAGGAGATGGATTCTGCGTGACGCGAAACTCGTCGTGCGGCAGGGAGAAGGTTTCTGGAGGAGAACGAGACACACACGCGAAAGAAGAAGGGAGGCGGCATCACCAGGGCTTCGGCCGAACCTGGGTTCAGCCGTGTAACATCCCTAAAATTTGGATGTTTTTCCATGAGTGAATTTTCGCAAAATTTTAAAACTTTTTGATTGAACATGTGTGCCACCAAATTTTACCCCACATTGCTAGCTCTCATCTCAAATTCCAAATAAAATAAAACCGTATGAAAATTATTTTCAAATTATGGTATAAATATGATTTGGTTTTTCTTGGATTTTATTTGAAGTTCAAATTGTGTGGTGTATGAATTTGAAAGTGATTCAAATTCAAACTTGTATGCAAATTATATTTCAAAAACCTATTTATTTGCTAACCTCTAACATGGGCTCAAGCCTTGTAGCCAAGTCTGTTCAACACCCCTCAGCTCTCCGCACCAAACCAGGTCATATCCTTTTCCCCTGCGCACAAGCCCACCAGCCGGCCCGGCTTAACAGCCCAGCAGGCCCAGCTTGACCTCCTCCTTTTCTCTCCCCGTGGCGCGGGACCCAGATGTCAGCCAGGGGAGGGGGAACTATTCCCCTTTCTTCTTCCCTGTGATGCACGCGCGATGGCGATGGGCGCCTATCCGCACCCTGCCCCGGACTCGCCCATGGCTCCACCCCTTGCCGCGCTGGCAGCCGCGGATGGACGCCACGAGCCCGGCACCACATCTCGGCCGCTCGTGCTCACCCTAACCCTAGCAGCCACCCTATATAGCCTGTGTCGCGCGCCTTCTCCCCTGTGCCGCTGCCGCAGTGGGGTTTTCCCCAAAATCCAAGCCACCACGCTCGGTGTAGCACCTCGCCGTGCGCCCTTGTTTAACCACCTAAGAGAAGGAGGGAGAAATGGAGGGAAAGGAGAAGTAGAAGCCGGCGCCAAGAAGGACACTGCGAAGACACGTCGTGGAGCTTTGGAGCGCTGCTGGACCGCGACGACCCCAAGCTGAAGAGGAACGACGACGCCGACGCTGAGCCACGGGCTGCTGCGCCTCGACCTGACGCCGTGCCGGGCACGACCCAAGGGCTAGAGCGCCGAGATGGACACCGGCGACGGTGACAACTGCCTCAAGCCAAACCGCAACCTCAAGCCGTTCTATTTCGCCTCGCCACGGCGACGACCTCTCCCTACACCGCCGCTATCTTCCCCAAGCCCCTGGTGAGGCACCCAATCAAATCTTTCTTCCTTTCCGTGCTCACCTGCCGTGATGAACCGGCCTTCGTGCCACGCCCGTCCTGGTCTTTTCCCCGCGCCGCACCACTCTGTAGCTAGCCCTGCGCCGTTGCTGTTTGCCGTGCTGCGCAATGTCTGTGTGGATGCTGGCCTTCGAGCCATTCCTTTTATGCAGGTGCCGCTGCCGTACAGCGCTTGCCGACCGCACTCGCGGAATCATCACGCAGAGCTCCAGCTCACTGCCGTTGCGCTCTGCCCCGGCACGCGCACATTGTGCTCGACATTTTGTGCTAGAGGAACAAGCCGCGCGCCCCTTTTCCCCTTTTCTTCCTCAGCGTGCCCGACCATGGTGTCAAGGCCTTCTGCAGATGTTCCCGCCGCTCTCGCCGCTCTCCCTCCTCTGGAGTGACACGCCGCCCTGCGCCCCCTCATGGCTGCCGCAGCCTCACTGCGCCGCCGCTCTGTTTTGCGCCGTGTCGCGCTGCTTCGCCGCGCACGTCCGTGTTCATCCCCGCATCACACTGCGCCGCGCCTTCCCTTCCGCTGGGCATGCACATGCGCCAGGGCCAAACCCGGAGTTTTGTCTGGCGGAGAGAGAGCCGCTCTACCCTGCTCTGTTTCCGCACCGAGCCGCTCTGGGTCGAACCGATGCCGCCCTCATGCTTTGCGCGGCCGTCGTGCCTGCTGTGACGCTGTTGCTCGGCCTTCGCGCCGAGAAGCTCTTGCTGCAGGAGGACGCACCGCCGCCGTGGAAGCCAGACCCCGCCGCGGACAAACCCCACCGCCGGCCAACTCTTGCCGCGACGCGCTGCTCTGAAACACCGCGCCAGCGCCGTGCTTGTGCTCGCCATCGAGATGAGAACCGGCCTTCGTGCCGAGGTGTTTTTGATGCAGGAGCACGCGCGTCATCGCCGCTGTGGCTGAATCACGCCGCCGGCCAAACCGTGTTGCACCGCCTCCTCTTTCTGGGCATTCCGTCAAACACCTGGTGTGCGCTCCCTTTTTGCTTGCATCCTGGCCGGAGCCACACGGAGGCCTGCGTGGATGCCAGCCACACCCGCCGCCGCCCGGATCCCGTGCGGCTCTCCAATCCCCTCTCAGCCACACGCTTGGCCGCGTCTCCCTGTGCCGCAGAGATCCACCCCGGGATCCCGTGTGGCATGGCCACCTAAGCTGCCACGTGGCCGCCACCTCACCTTTAGACACCTTATAGCTAGCTGTAGCTACATACGTGGCAGCCACATGGGAAGCTAAAGTCAGCCTACAGCCAGCTATGAGCTAACCTAAAGCTGCCAAGAGCTAACCTATAGTTGACTTATAGTTAACCCTGTTGTAAATGCAGGATTTAATTTCAAAAATACTTTTTAACCTTTTTAAAATTCTTCAAAATACTTTTAATATTTAAAAAATCATAACTAATTATCCGGAGCTCCGAAAATTATGAAACCACTTGCGTTGGTTTCATAATTTCGAGACGCTCGCTGCTACCCCATCCTTATCCGCTCTCGCCCTTGAACCGAACCTCTTTTGCCCCGTGTACTTGGAGAAGATACGAGGCCGATGTCTGCCACTGCGCTATTGTGGGTCTGTGGCGCCGGATCCCCGGAACTAGCTACTGGCTTGCCACGGATAGGGATAACTTCCCCAGGATACGTTCGCACTGTTTTCCTTGCTTGCACCGCCTCCTGCCGCAATCCACATACCCGCTCTCTCTCTGCCTTGCATCGAGCCATGTAGCACACGACGTACCCAGCGTTAGTAACCCGGAAGGCCGCGTGTGATGGACGATCGTGTCTTGAGCAGAGGCCTCTGTTTCAAAGGACGGCAACCCTGCGTTGCAACCTAGTTACTACACCATGGATATCGTCGTATTACTAACACTTGCTCCACCGTGCTCCCGAGCACACCTTACTGCATCACCATCCTTTTATTGACCTCGAGTCGATCCTTTCCTTCTCTCGGTGCGGCCACTGCACGCCTTGTTCTGATAATGCCTTGCCTAACTTGTTTCGCCTTACTCCTCTCTCTTCAACCTCTGAGCTTCCGCTTCGTTGCACCTATCTGTTGCACTGATACCTTGCAGGCGCGATCACCAAGGCCCTTAGCCTTTGATCGGCAACCCAACCATGAACTAACCCCTCTCTCTAACTTGCTTTCTAGTATACAAAGCTAGTAGCTTAAATCTATTTTAATATAAAACTAATTACTTTGATTTCCTTAAATTAAGCTAGTGCTACTTGTAGCTAGTATGGATTTATTTGGTTCTTTAATGCTTCTCTTTGGAGTTTATTTGCAAATAGATCCTCGTTGTTTATTTATATTTCTGAATCTAGGATTTCCCCGGAGCCGAGGAGACAAGCCAGAAGATCAAGTACGGCTACGGAAACTACGACAACTACTTACACGCAGGTGTTCACGCCCGACCATCTTTGAATGCCCATTAGGCATGGCTATTAGAACTGCTAGTGCTTTATTTACTGCATTGTGATGGATATGATGAACCCGTGCGTAGCCTCTTTTACATACTTGTCCTTAATTGACCTACTACTACTACTTTACTTATGCGTGATGATACGCTGAGCTTGCTATGCATGTGTTGGGATTATTGTGGTAGTTTCTTGGCGTGTGTTGGGAAAACCGGCAGGAGAAGGTGTTTTGGGGTACTTTGGCGGGGGTGAGCTCAAGACAACCTGATCTGGGATCGGGGGCCAGGGATCGTCTTCTCGGACGTTGCCCAGTATGGTGCCTATGGCGGGTACACTGTTTTTGGAGCACAGGTGTTGGGGTTTTTGTGATGACTTGGAGGATATGAGCTCGCCCCGGTCTGAAACCGAGTGGGTCGCCTGTTACACGGGACTTTCGTACACACCACCTCGCCGAGAGTGGGGATAGGGCCGGGTCGACCCTGGCAAGTGCAATTCTATACCTGCTAGTAGGATAGAGGGTATCAGTGATGAGGGTGTTGGGTGGTGTCCCTTCCCTCTTGGGCGCTCCCCGTGCGGCCACACGGGGGCATGTTCACAGTTCTGGGGTGGTCCTTTGCGAAGGACCGCATTGAGACCCGGATGCAGGGTGGAATCGTAACTCCTAGGTGTTCGTCCGGTAGGGTGGGTTTAGTCAGATCGCTACCGGCTGACTCCATCCCGAGTTGGGTACTGGTGTACACGCTCTGCAGAGGTTAGATCTATACGTATAGCCGCGTCCTCGGTTATGGACATGCCCATTGTTTCTCCGACCCTTATGTTTTGGGATTTCTACCTCCCCCTTATAGGATGAGAGAGTATGGTGAGCCATGGTTGTATTCGGGGAGAGGGGAGTTGCTCCCTCTGCCGCGCGGATCCGGGTGCAACAATTGAGGTGCGAGGAGTCGGAGTTCTCGCACCGACCCTAGATGGAGATAGGTGATGGTGACGGAGATCTGGGTGACCAGGTGTATCCGTTTGCGGATGAGAGATATGGGAATTGGTGGGAATTGGAGATTCTATTCTTTATGAGAAGCTGCTGCTGTTGCTGCTTAGGAAACACCAGCTCTTACCTTGTCACCTTTTTATATACCTTTAGCTTTAGGCCACTTAAAGCTTGCATGCGGTTGGTGACGTGAACCTATCCCAATCCTTGGGGATAGATTGTGAGTGTGCAGGACTAGACTTGGAGCGAAAGTCCATCAAAGAAGAGTCCATGGAGGAAGGGTTCGTCACTTCGCTCAAGGATGCCTGTGGTGAAGATCGAGGATGAAGCCCTGAAGCCTTAGCTACCGCTGCGTAGAGTTTCTTCTTGTCGTGTAGCCCAAGGGGCTTGTACTCAAATCGTATTCCGAGCTGTATTCGGATGTAAATACTCTATTTTGTACTCTGATTCGTTGTATGACTGTGATATTTATCTATGATGAATGCCTGTGCATGATAGCGTCTGATCTAGGGACTATCACGAGACAGAATGCTGGGTTTTCCGATTTTGAAAACCCAGGGCGTTACAGATGGTATCAGAGCCGTACTTAACTGTAGGACGAGCCCTAGCAATGGTCGATAGCTCAGGACAGCCTAAACATCCTTGATTGAGTATATACTCCTTAACTTTTATATAAACTCCTTGAATTCTACTATTACAACCTTGGCTTCTCACTAACTAACTAACAAACTTACTAACAACCCCTCTACGTGGTCGCTAACCTACGAAGGACAACAGACGTCGCTTGATCAAGACCAAGCCAAACTACAGAAGGAAGCCTCGTACAAGACAAAGGCAACCACTACAATGACAGCTATGAAGATTGGGTACAGGGAAAAGATGAAGATGACTCTCCAGGACTTAACTAGACTATCCCCTGTCAAACCCTCAATACAAGTTTACACCATCACAGTTCCCTACAATGGAGTTCAGACTACCAAAGATGGAATAGACTACCACCATGATGCCACATGAAGTCAGCATACAAGAGAAGCCACAAGACCAAAAAGCACCCTTCCATTCCCCATCTCCGCTTAGGACGAAGCTGGGATAACACCCCTTTGAAGATAATGAAGAGTTAAGATTCCAACTCCAAGTGCGCCAACATAAGGAATTGGTGATCAATTACATGGATTTGGCACATGTAAGCATGGTTGCAGAGTCGGAACCCCTGGAATGCTCGTAGCTCAACATTTGGTTAAAGACCCATCGACTTGAAGCTACAAGAATAACCAAGTCAGACTAGACAAGCTGCAGCTACAAGAGGCAAATATTGGATTGAACAGCTACGACCACCCTGGAGCAAGCATCAAATATTTGGAATCAAGATTTGATAAGTATGTGGAATTCCCTATTGACGAGAAGTGCGGAGATTGGATGCTTGAATCTGGATCTCCCCAACCGATCAGGGTTGACGATAGATTAAGTTGAACAAATGAGAAACACGGGGCACAGATGTAACGATGAACATAGAGCACCCCCTTTGGAAGGGCAAAGCCATGAGGACCATGGACGAAGGAGAGTAGTCCAGCTAAGATGGAGTATCTGAATTGGGAGAATTGGAAAAGGAGCATTGGACTAAGATGAAGAGGATTTTATCTCCCTCCCACAAGACTCCATGTGCCTCCTAGGCTACGAATGGAACCTCGTCAGTCAGAAAGATAATTTCGGTAATTGGACCCTAACCCAGAGGTTTGTGAAGGGAGCAATAGCTACAGGATGTAACATCATTACTGTACGAGTCACATGGATAACAATAAGTCGTGTGACCCGGAGGGGATTATGGGACACGACTTACGGGTCCTCGATCAAGCCAGCTCGGCGAAGACTTTCACCAGCCTGCTTCAGAGAGCTCAACACCACGACGTCAAATGGAATGCATCCTTTTCAAGTGATGTAACTCTAACAATAGAGGAATCCCCCAAATACCCACGATATACTAGTAAGCTTCTACCTGGTGTAATCTCGGAGGTCATAGGAGTCAGCCTCGGGATACACATTCATTTGGTGCGTTGCTTTAGTGTTTGGATCTTTAAGATCTTATGGTTGTTATGCCTCTTCTTGTTTGTGTGAAATTGTATTGAGTGCTTATGCTTGCTAGATCTTTAGATGACTCCTTTAGAGGCCTTAGCTTCCCATCCTACAAGATCAAGAGCTTGAGGAATGAAGATCGACGTGTCGAGCATACGGCAAGACCAATCCTCAGAAGAAGAGAAGAACTTCTAGTAACCTCGACAAATTAAACCAAGGTTTCAGATGAGCTACCCGATGATCATTGGAATCGAGTTCGCAAATCAGAGGATGAGTACTGGAGATTTTGAAACTTCGAAAGCTCAGAAGAGTATGTACCTCCATGGAAGCATATATATTGGTTAAGAGCAGTTGAGTACCCTATAATGCTAGCAATGCATTTTGGATAAGGTTGGTCGATCCCACTTTTTGGAATAAGCATTTAATAAAGAAGCTCTACTGGACACCTATTATCGAACTAGTGGGAAGAAGAACTACATCGGCAACTACTGGGCATGAGTTGTCTGCTCAACCTCGCAGTTGGAACCTACCTATTGGAAAATAAGTCAGAAGAGTTGGTTAAGCATACAAGAGTAAGGTAAGTGTGACTTTCACGTGAAGATTCATCCCAAGAATATTGGAACCAAATTGACTAATGTGAAATTTCGGAAGGGAATAATCAATCACATAGTCAGGGGTGTTGCAGATAACCCCTCGTAACACGGACTATCATGAATGGGAAGTAACCCTTCATAGTGTTTACGACCAAGAGCTAATTGGACATGTCTGATGTTGCTAGCCCTCTGGCAAGAATCGTCGGAGACGAGTTAAACCAACAGATGGATAACTATAAGAATGGCACCTAAAGAGTGATAGAGATTACTGGGCACTCAGAGAAGTTCTGGACGATGAAAAATCACCTTGGAATATGAGGAACTTTGATTAACACAAGACCCTATGACGGAATTCAAGTACTGCAATAGGGCCCACTATTTGGATATGCTTAAATGAATAAGCTGAGATATTTCCTAAGACACGGGATGACTGACTACGTAAAGGAAGGTGTGCTCACCCAAGTGCAGCCAATCCTCGAGAGTTCACGCTATAAGGGGAGCGAATGCACTAATGTTTTGAAGAATCTAGGGTATCTGCTTACGGAATAAGAGATAATATTTTATACCTTGAACATATCCGAGATGGATGTAGTTTCTAGAAGATATCTTGGATAAACTAGGGAAACCTAGAGAATATATGAGACCATAGATGAAGAAAAGATACTTCTGAGACTCCTTTTTCTGCTTAGCGTACCTCTTAAGGATAAGCAGTCAAATTTGGACCAAGATAGTAATATACCTATGGGTACGTTAAGAAGTACAAGCTTCGGTATTTGACAACTTTGGATAAGAGCTTGCTATAGGCAGATCATCTATGTACCAGGTGCAAGTTAGGCTCAGAGAAATCGCCGGAGTTGTAGTCCTCTGCTAGGAATAAAGTATACGACTCTCTCATGTGGAAAGAAGTGGGAGACTCGTGCCTAATTGGATTAAAAGTACATAACAGACGCCATGAGAATATGACCTCGATCATATGGAATCATATTGGAATAAGCTTGGTTGATAAGAAGAAAGTAACCTCGAGTGGGAGGACTGTAATAATATGAGATAGTCATGCTCTGACTTGTTCTAAGGTCACCAAACTTGTGTGGCACTGCTGGAAGAGATAGATTGAGGTAAAAGAAGCTCTAGCCTATACTTGGAACTTGTCACGAGCTGGGACAAGAGTATAGCTCCCGAGATACCCGGATCGTACATCGCAAGTGCTTATGGATGCTAACGCACGAGAACCTGCAGTAGCACTCGGCTTCGAAAGCCCTCATGGGAATAAGAGATGTGGAACCTAAGAAATCTTGTCTACTAAACTTTACGACATCAAGGACATCAACAACTCGGAGACCTACTGTAGGGAGGACCCTCACCACCCTCGGTACGAGCTTAATCTCGAGGACGAAATTCTTTTGAGGGGGGAGTCTGTAACATCCCTGAAATTTGGATGTTTTTCCATGAGTGAATTTTCGCAAAATTTTAAAACTTTTTGAATGAACATGTGTGCCACCAAATTTTACCCCACATTGCTAGCTCTCATCTCAAATTCCAAATAAAATAAAACCATATAAAAATTATTTTCAAATTATGGTATAAATATGATTTGGTTTATTTTGGATTTTATTTGAAGTTCAAATTGTGTGGTGTATGAATTTGAAAGTGATTCAAATTCAAACTTGTATGCAAACTATATTTCAAAAACCTATTTATTTGCTAACCTCTAACATGGGCTCAAGCCTTGTAGCCAAGTCTGTTCAACACCCCTCAGCTCTCCGCACCAAACCAGGCCGTATCCTTTTCCCCTGCGCACAAGCCCACCAGCCGGGCCGGCTTAACACCCCAGCAGGCCCAGCTTGACCTCCTCCTTTTCTCTCCCCGTGGCGCGGGACCCAGATGTCGGCCAGGGGAGGGGGAACTATTCCCCTTTCTTCTTCCCCGTGACGCACGCGCGATGGCGACAGGCGCCTGTCCGCACCGCACCCCGGACTCGCCCATGGCTCCACCCCTTGCCGCACTGGCAGCCGCGGATGGACGCCACGAGCCCGGCATCGCATCTCGGCCGCTCGTGCTCACCCTAACCATAGCAACCACCCTATATAGCCTGCGCCGCGCGCCTTCTCCCCTGTGCCGTCACTGCAGTGGGGTCTTCCCCAAAATCCAAGCCACCGCACTCAGTGTAGCACCTCGCCGTGCGCCCTTGTTTAACCACCTGAGAGAAGGAGGGAGAAATGGAGGGAAAGGAGAAGTAGAAGCCGGCACCAAGAAGGACGTCGCGAAGACGCGTCGTGGAGCTTTGGAGCGCCGCTGGACCGCGACGACCCCAAGCCGAAGAGGAACGACGACGCCGATGCTGAGCCACGGGCTGCTGCGCCTCGACCTGACGCCGCGCCGGGCACGACCCAAGGGCCAGAGCGCCGAGATGGATACCGACGACGGTGACAACCGCCTCAAGCCGAACCGCAACCTCAAGCCGTTCTGTTTCGCCTCGCCACGGCGACGACCTCTCCCTGCACCGCCGCTATCTTCCCCAAGCCCCTGGTGAGGAGCCCAATCAAATCTTCCTTCCTTTTCGTGCTCACCTGCCGTGATGAACCGGCCTTCGTGCCACGCCCGTTCCGGTCTTTTCCCCGCACAGCACCACTCTGTAGCCAGCCCTGCGCCGTTGCTATTCGCCGTGCTGCGCAATGTCTGTGTGGATGCTGGCCTTCGAGCCATGCCTTTTATGCAGGTGCCACTGCCGTGCAGCACTTGCCGACCGCACTCGCGGAATCATCACGCAGAGCTCCAGCTCACCGCCGTTGCACTCTGCCCCAGCACGCGCACATCGTGCTCGACGTTTTCTGCTAGAGGAACAAGCCGCGTGCCCCTTTTCCCCTTTTCTTCCTCAGCGTGCCCGACCCTGGTGTCAAGGCCTTCTGCAGATGTTCCCGCCGCTCTCGCCGCTCTCCATGCTCTGGAGTGACGCGCCACCCTACACCCCCTCATGGCTGCCGCAGCCTCACTACGCTGCCGCTCTGTTTTGCACCGTGTCGCGCTGCTCCGCTGCGCACGTCCGTGCTCATCCCCGCATCACACTGCGCCGCGCCTTCCCTTCCGCCGGACGTGCATGTGCACGAGGGCCAAACCCGGAGTTTTCTCTGGCGGAGAGAGAGCCGCTCTGCCCTGCTCTGTTTCCGCACCGAGCCGCTCTGGGTCGAACCGACGCCGCCCTCATGCTTTGCGTGGCCGTCGTGCTTGCTGTGACGCTGTTGCTCGGCCTTCGCACCGAGAAGCTCTTGCTGCAGGAGGACACACCGCCACCGTGGAAGCCAGACCCCGCTGCGGACAAACCCCGCCGCCGGCCAACTCTTGTCGTGACGCACCGCTCTGAAACACCGCGCCAGCGCCGTGCTTGTGCTCGCCATCGAGATGAGAACCGGCCTTCGTGCCGAGGTGTTTTTGATGCAGGAGCACGCGCGTCATCGCTACTGTGGCTGAATCACGCGCGTCCTCTTTCTGGGCATTCCGTCAAACACCTGGTGTGCGCTCCCTTTTTCCTTGCATCCTGGCCGGAGCCACACAGAGGCCTGCATGGATGCCAGCCACACCCGCCGCCGCCCGGATCCCGTGCGGCTCTCCAATCCCCTCTCAGCCACACGCTTGGCCGCGTCTCCCTGTGCCGCAGAGATCCACCCCGGGATCCCATGTGGCATGGCCACCTAAGCCGCCACGTGGCCGCCACCTCACCTTTAGACACCTTATAGCTAGCTGTAGCAACATACGTGGCAGCCACATGGGAAGCTAAAGTCAGCCTACAGCCGGCTATGAGCTAACCTAAAGCCGCCAAGAGCTAACCTATAGTTGACTTATAGTTAACCCTGTTGTAAATGCAGGATTTAATTTCAAAAATACTTTTTAACCTTTTTAAAATTCTTCAAAATACTTTTAATCTTTAAAAATTCATAACTAATTATCCGGAGCTCCGAAAATTATGAAACCACTTGCGTTGGTTTCATAATTTCGAGACGCTCACTGCTACGCCATCCTTATCCACTCTCGCCCTTGAACCGAACCTCTTTTGCCCTGCGTACTTGGAGAAGGATACGAGGCCAATGTCTGCCACTGCGCTATTGTGGGTCTGTGGCGCCGGATCCCCGGAACTAGCCACTGGCTTGCCACGGATAGGGATAACTTCCTCAAGATGCGTTCGCACTGTTTTCCTTGCTTGCACCGCTTCCACTGCCTCCTGCCGCAATCCGCATACCCGCTCTCTCTCTGCCTTGCATCGAGCCATGTAGCACGCGACGTACCCAGCGTTAGTAACCTGCAAGGCCGCGTGTGATGGACAGTCGTGCCTTGAGCAGAGGCCTCTGTTTCAAAGCACGGCAACCCTGCGTTGCAACCTAGTTACTACACCATGGATATCGTTGTATTACTAACACTTGCTCCACCGTAATCCCGAGCACACCTTACTGCATCACCATCCTTTTATCGACCTCGAGTCGATCCTTTCCTTCTCTCGGTGCGGCCACTGCACGCCTTGTTCTGATAATGCCTTGCCTAACTCGTTTCACCTTACTCCTCTCTCTTCAACCTCTGAGCTTCCGCTTCGTTGCACCTATCTGTTGCACTGATACCTTGCAGACGCGATCACCAAGGCCCTTAGCCTTTGATCGGCAACCCAACCATGAACTAACCCCTCTCTCTAACTTGCTTTCTAGTATACAAAGCTAGTAGCTTAAATCTATTTTAATATAAAACTAATTACTTTGATTTCCTTAAATTAAGCTAGTGCTACTTGTAGCTAGTATGGATTTATTTGGTTCTTTAATACTTCTCTTTGGAGTTTATTTGCAAATAGATCCTCGTTGTTTATTTATATTTCTGAATCTAGGATTTCCCCGGAGCCGAGGAGACAAGCCAGAAGATCAAGTACGGCTACGGAAACTATGACAACTACTTACACGCAGGTGTTCATGCCCGACCATCTTTGAATGCCCATTAGGCATGGCTATTAGAACTGCTAGTGCTTTATTTACTGCATTGTGATGGATATGATGAACCCGTGCGTAGCCTCTTTTACATACTTATCCTTAATTGACCTACTACTACTACATTACTTATGCGTGATGATACGCTGAGCTTGCTATGCATGTGTTGGGATTATTGTGGTAGTTTCTTGGCGTGTGTTGGGAAAACCGGCAGGAGAAGGTGTTTTGGGGTACTTTGGCGGGGGTGAGCTCAAGACAACCCGATCTGGGATCGGGGGCCAGGGATCGTCTTCTCGGACGTTGCCCAGTATGGTGCCTATGGCAGGTACACTGTTTTTGGAGCACAGGTGTTGGGGTTTTTGTGATGACTTGGAGGATATGAGCTCGCCCCGGTCTGAAACCGAGTGGGTCGCCTGTTACACGGGACTTTCATACACACCACCTCACCGAGAGTGGGGATAGGGCCGGGTCGACCCTGGCAAATGCAATTCCATACCTGCTAGTTGGATAGAGGGTATCAGTGATGAGGGTGTAGGATGGTGTCCCTTCCCTCTTGGGCGCTCCCCGTGCGGCCACACGGGGGCATGTTCATAGTTCTGGGGTGGTCCTTTGCGAAGGACCGCATCGAGACCCGGATGCAGGGTGGAATCGTAACTCCTAGGTGTTCGTCCGGTAGGGTGGGTTTAGTCGGATCGCTACCGGCTGAGCTCCATCCCGAGTTGGGTACTGGTGTACACGCTCTGCAGAGTTTAGATCTATACGTATAGCCGCGTCCTCGGTTATGGACATGCCTGTTGTTTCTCTGACTCTTACGATTTGGGATTTCTACCCCCCCTTATAGGATGAGAGAGTATGGTGAGCCGTGGTTGTATTCGGGGAGAGGGGAGTTGCTCCCTCTGCCTCGCGGATCTGGGTGCAACCATTGAGGTGCGAGGAGTCGGAGTTCTCGCACCGACCCTAGATGGAGATAGGTGATGGTGACGGAGATCTGGGTGACCAGGTGTATCCGTTTGCGGATGAGAGATATGGGAATTGGTGGGAATTGGAGATTCTATTCTTTATGAGAAGCTGCTGCTGTTGCTGCTTAGGAAACACCAGCTCTTACCTTGTCACCTTTTTATATACCTTTAGCTTTAGGCCACTTAAAGCTTGCATGCGGTTGGTGACATGAACCTATCCCAATCCTTGGGGATAGATTGTGAGTGTGCAGGACTGGACTTGGAGTGAAAGTCCATCAAAGAAGAGTCCATGGAGGAAGGGTTCGTCACTTCGCTCAAGGATGCCTGTGGTGAAGATCTAGGATGAAGCCCTGATGCCTTAGCTACCGCTGCGTAGAGTTTCTTCTTGTCGTGTAGCCCAAGGGGCTTGTACTCAAATCGTATTCCGAGCTGTATTCAGATGTAAATACTCTGTTTTGTACTCTGATTTCGTTGTATGACTGTGATATTTATCTGTGATGAATGCCTGTGCGTGATAGCGTCTGATCCAGGGACTATCACGAGATAGAATGCTGGGTTTTCCGATTTTGAAAACCCAGGGCGTTACAAGCCGATCCTAGGTGGGTCCCTCTGGCCTTCCACCTTCTCGTGTGGGCTCAAGCAGGCCTCAGGACCAAAGGCCCAGGTGGATTCCTCGAGATGGAAAGGCTGACTTAGGCTTAAAGCTAGGATAAGGTTGGGGTTGAATAATCAACCTCTACTATATAATAACTTTGGCCAAGCCATAGTATAACCATAGATAATCCGGGGGTACTCACCTTGACAACATACCTGGTCCATCAAAAGTGTAGAAGCCTCTGATGGGGATCATGAAGCGTTCACCGTGTGGCCACGATGGTGTTGCCTTCCTGTGGTCCTTTGCTTACTCCTTTTTACCTTGGAAAATTGTTTCTCCTACGTAGTCAATGCTCACAAGATACCTGAAGGATAATTCTTCTGAGGGAAACAAAATGAGTCCCAAGAATACTCAAAGTGTGGGTGTCTTGTGATCTCCTATCTCAACTCATGGACATCTTCCCTTGCAGATAATGTGATGTGATGATAAGCTCTGATCTGCAAGGTTAGTGCATGTACGAACACGAGCCCCAAAAGATATAACAAGGGTAAACGCAAGCATGATCATCCCAGAGAGCCGAGGCAGCCCTGGGGTGGTCACAGGACTCGAGAGCTATAGCACTAGGGTGGCGGAACTCGGAGATGAAAAGATCGAGCATTGAGGCTAGTGCTCTCACAACAGGAACCGATCTCCGAGTGAACTAAAGCTCAGAAAGACACTCGGCCTCCAAAGAGGATAGAACATGGACTTCCAATGGCCGGTGTACGTTCAGGAACCAGAGTTCAGATGAAGAACGAGATTTAACTCACTCTTGCCTTAGGCAGAGGGCCCGATGCTCTCATCAGAACGATGGAAACATCCCAAGGTCTGGCCTAAGCTTCCAATGGGAGGTTATAGATAAGCTGGAAAGTGCAACTCCCATTGGGCATCGATCAAGTCAGGCATAAGGTATGAAGTTTAAGCTTCTCCTGACTGATCAGCATCGATCGATGGGCTTAAGATAAGAAGTGAATGCACTCCATTCGATCGGTACATTATCGTGCTCCTTCGGTCTAATGAATGAATCCAATGGACTATAAAGCAGAGACCGATGTCTTGGTTTATACGAAACTTCAGTGCAAGGCACTTTAGCTCAAATCTCAATGTAGAAACACGATAAACCTCTCATACCCTCCTTAGGAGATAATAGTTAGGATCGAGCAAGTCATCCTGGTCGGGAATGGTCATTCTTTCCAAACCACTCTCTCCATCCTCCCGCGAGACAAAGTCTCGGGGAGAAGGTCTAAGAAGATGCACAAGAGGGGAACCCAAGGGTAGATCTCGCGCCACGAAATCTTTCCCTTAGACTCCTGCTATTTAGGAATGACACCTTCGGCCAGAGCTCAAAAAAGAGTGGATATGAAGTCTCAGGCTCAACTGACATATAGGTGGCTCAACATTTCCTCTAGTGGGTACCTCATTGACGGGGATGCAAGGGGAGCTGAAATCCTGAAGATTCTCCACGATCTCATTTCCCTCGACAGCATCTAGGTGCACAAAGGATCCTCCGGAGAGAGCATTAAGCCTCATGGCATCATCCTTCTGCAATCCAAACCAGAAGTGCTGGAGCAGCATCCAATCGGGAATGTAGAGGACTGGGCAATCTTCCACCGCAGAGGTGGAACGATGCCATGCCATTCCTAGTGATTCCTCCTCACATTGGTTGAAATTGAGAATCTTGATCCTTAGTGAGATGACACGTCGTATCGGGAAGAATCGAGAGCAGAAAGCTGCTCTCAAACTTTCCCAAGTAAGGTAGTCTCTACCAAAACAACGGTGCCAATCCCGTGCTTTCCCAGAGAGGGATGGCGGGAAAAACTCTCTTTTTCGAGCATCTGGTGATTCTCCGGTTTTACCCCGAGTTTCAATCAGACGCTTGTAGTCTCTCACATGATCAAAGGGGTTCTCATGACTTAACCCCGAGAAGGATAGGTCCTGAATTAGCTTCATGAGAGAGGGGTGAAGCCGACAGCCAGATGTAAGAATGAGTCTTGACAAAGATGGCTCTGAGGGTTCACTCCTCGAGGGCGGAAGGTGTTTAAAAGGATAACCTTCCATGGGTAGCGGGGGTAGAGGTAGAAGTAAAGAAAACAAAAAGAATATCTCAAAGGGTAACGGGGGTGAAGGTAGAAGAAAAAAAGAAAAAGATAAATACGAGGATAGACGGGCTCGAAGGTTAACAACAGCCGTCCCCGGCAACGGCGCCAGAAATGGTTGTTGGTGTTTCTTAACGTCAATGCTAGGCACCGTGGTAGCGTGAGCGTGTAAGAGACTCCCGGGTACACTGATGAGTGCGAACGAATCCGCAAGCGCACGGATACACTGTTGTAGCACTTCTCTCTAAGAGAATGAGTATTCCCGTCGGGTTTCGTTCCTAGGACAGAGAGTAACCAGAGAGGGTCTATCCAAGGACACCAGCTACCGCTGGGATAGGTAGGGATATGAGAAGCACTTCCTTAAGGGGCTTAACTCTCAAGATGGATCTGTCCGCTATTAGTCCTCCTCGTGGGGCGCCATCCCATCCTAACTTTTTAGGGAGAGGCCAATGTATTGGCAACGGGGCCCAACTCGGTATGCAGGCGCAGAGGGTTTCGAAGGGTCCAACAGGTTGTCACTACTACGGCCTACCTCTATCGTTACGCAAACGCACTTGGTCTTCGTAGGATAACCAGAGCCTAGACACCACGTTTGTACCCCAGATAACTACTATAGCACGGTTACGTCTGTCGACCCGCTAACAACACTATAGCAACCCGTATAAATATGGAACCACGAACTAGAGAGAGAATGGAATCAAATCATACTAGTCATCGAGCTACGGAGCAGAAAGGAAGCTATGGATGCAGACAAATGAGATACAACAGACTTACTCAGCTAAACAGGATCAGAGCATGCAAACAGATATATGAACTAAGGAACTAGCTCTAAAGGATCAAAGCCTTGTGTCACGAAGAACACAAGGCTCTAACTTATGAACGAGCTAAGAACACAAGAACAAATCAAGCATGCATGATGTCCACTATAGTCTAAATAAGAAATGCTGAAATACTCACTCTGGTCTAAATGAAGAACGAGAATCTATGAGGACATCAACTCACTCCTCACTTCTACTCTACCTCTCAACAAATCCTAGTCTAGATCTCTTCTCAACACCATTCTACCACATAGAGGTGAGAATCACCTCACATGGGCAGAATTAGAGAGAGGGAGAGAGAGCTACATAAGAGAGAAGTGGAACTTGAGAGCTTGGTGGTGTGTGTGAAATGAGGCCCCTCCCCCTCTATTTATAGGCAAGGGAGTGGCTTGTTCCGAGGCTCCAAATGCTCCAAAACACCTCGGGATGCAGCCAAGAGCCAATGGGTGATCAACACGTGGAAGGTGCGGATCAACCGACCCTAGGTCGGTTCGGCCGATCCTAGGGTCGACCGAAACCCCCGGCCGGCCTTTTGGCCCATGCTTCCTCTGGCTCACTTCCATGTGGGCCCTAATGCCCCTTCTCCGTGCATGACACGTTTCCTGGCGGTTTAGTTAGCAAAATGGACCCATGGATCCATGTGATGCTGATGTGGCAGCGTATGATTCGTCGAGAGCTCTTCACATGGATTGGTGACATCATGGATCCAGGAGAATCCATGTCGCAGCCCCTCATTGGCCAGCACTTGAGTGCCTTGGATTGGAGTGGAGTGAATGTGCATCGATTCCTCTCATTTCTTATGCTAAATACCTGCATTCGAATAGACATCGACACTGGTGGAAAGTATTAGTTTAAGCTCCTATTCTAGTGTGGATGTGCAATTCATGCTTCAATTTGCAGGAGTTGACGGCCATTAAAATGGTACTTAACAGCCGTCAACAATGCAGACAGACGCGGGGCGCCGGCCGCGCCAGGCTTGGGTGCGGGTGGCGCGTGGGAAGGTGGCTCGGGTATGAAATAAACTATTCCATACCCAGGGTATAGAATATAAATACCATATATATATATGTATATATATACTCCTTGTAGTATTTGTTAAGAATGATTTTCGTTTTCTTCATTACCACATGATCTTCATTAACCTCTAAATTCTAAACCATCTTCCCCTGAAACCAAAAGAACCCACCTGATATCAACAACTTATAGCAGAACAACCAAGATTTCTTGAAGCATCTATGTTGCGGTGAGGATTTTTACTCCTTGCATCCAGATGTTTTTATGCATTTGGTATGTGTTTTTGATGTTGCAAACACTGATTTCTTGTGTTGCAAACGTATATTGTTGATGTTGCAATGGGATGTTCAGGTCAGACGATTTTTCTGTGATGTTGCAACATGAAAATCAAGATGTTCCCTTGATATGTTTTTAATGTTGCAGGACCTGATATGTGATATTTCATCATATTCTATTTTTTGGTGTTTCCTAAACACCTCTCACCTCTTACAACTGGTGTGGAGCTGTAGCCTTTGCCTATTTTCCTCCATCCGTTGACTTCTAGGCTTAGATGTTGCATGCAACATCATATGCATGTTGTGGCGGGCCGGCAGTCGTTTTCATGGTTGTAGTTTTCATGTTGCTCAACCGTCCGACATTAGCGCCCGGAACAGACATCTAGGTGCTAGCAGACCCATTAAGAAAAATGCAAGATCACTGTGGCTGATTGAAAACAGACATCTGGTGTAAAAAAGGAAAAGGAAAATTGATTAAGGGGTACAAAGGGAAAGGAGAATCCATAAAATAGCCTGATTGAGGATGTGGTTAAAAAAAATGAAATGCGAGATCATTAAAAAAAGGAAAATGTAAATTGATTATTAAATGACGTGATTAAGGAGGCACATAAGGAAAGGGGAAACGATTAAATGACCTGATTGAGGAGGTACAAAAGGAAAATCAACAACGCAGCTAGCCAATTGGTGGGACCGGCGGGTACGAGAAATAGGTGTGGTAACAAAAGGAGAGGTGCGGCATCTAATTTTCAACTAGAAAGTACGACGAAATGACTCAACTCCTCCCTTCGTCCTCACTTTTTGGTTGTTTTTGGTGGGGTCGCACATGACATGTGAGTCCTCCTGTGAGTGGTACACAAGTACAACTCTGGGTGAGAATTGACAAGAGTAATTAGGTTCCAGAAAATAATGTGAGTAGTGTGTTACATGCCATATCTAACATGCGGTGGAGACCTTCCAAGCCATTACAAACTTGCAAGGGGGTGCGGCTATACGTCACCGAGGTGAAAAAACATCTCATCACGCTGGGACCATGCATGCACAAAAAGGAGGCGAACGAGAGCGTATGTGTGAGAGAGAAATCTGTGGATTGGTTGCTTTATTGTTGGCCCACATGCATGTTGCATACTTGTATGTATGTATAATACGACAAAATAGATAACTTTCAAAGAAAACAGTTATACATTTCAAACCGTATGTCCAAATTAAATTCTGATTGCACCTTTGGATTTCTGACAATAATATCTTCAAAACAAGATATCATTTGACTATATTTTGATAAAAAAACTTTTTTATATTTTTAATTAAGGTTTATGTTTTCGGGACTGCAATAATTGTGGAACAAATTCCACAAAGCCGCAGAAAAAAATATTTACGTGGGAACAAATTATAGGAACTAACGATAGTTCCTATAATTTGTTCGCACGTACAATTTTTTTGTTCTACAACTTTGTAGAGTTGTTCCATAGGTATACGTTGCACAAAAATTGCTGACGTCATCCACACACAAAATTAAATTTTGATTGCACCATTAGATTTCTGATAATAAAAATTTCACAATAAGATCTCGCTTGACTATATTTTCATGAACTTTTTTTATTCATATTTTTTAATTAAGCTTATATTTTTTTCTATGTGACATATACACGTGGAACAAAAAATCACTAAGAGGGAACAAATATTCACTGAAGGGGAACAAATATTTACAGAGGTGGAACAAATATTCACTGAGCGGGAATAAATTTTCACTGATGTCGAACAAATGTCCACTGTGAGAAAATAAATATTTACTGAAGGAGAACAAATATTCATTGAGCGTGAACAAATATTCACCGAAGGAGAACAAATATTCACAGAGGCGAACAAATATGTAAAGGAGAATAGAAATTCTTAAAGTTACAATAGAGGAAATTCTTATACCTATGGTATAAATTATAAAGGAGGAGAAAATATTTACAGAGGAAAAACAAATATTTCAGAAGAAATTAGTATTTAAAGAGGACAACAAATATGTAAAAAATGAATCATGAAGCGTCAAAATTAATCTAATAATAAAAATATAAAAAAATATAAAAAAATAAAATAGAAGACAATAAAGAAGAAGTAGAAAATAAAGAAGAAAAATTAAACATAGAATTTAACATTGAAGAAAAATAACATGAGAAAGAAAAAAAACACAAATAGACAAGAAAAAAAAATGGAAACAAAATAAAAAAAAGATAAAGCTCAGTATTAAAAGGAGAGAGGGAAAATATATAAAACAGAAAAATAATAAAAGAAAATAATAGAAAGAGAAAATGCAAAAAACAAAAGAAAAAGGGAGTATGTACCTGCTGACGCACACGTCCAACCTCCACTTGCGGCCCACGTCCGTGCGCCGTCGTCGTCGTCGGCGCCTGTGTTTAGAATTGAAGGCAATGAGGCATAGGACAAACGTGAAATGATTGTCTGTTGTATTGATCTCATGAAGTCTGTACATATATATGCATGGGTGAAGAGGCACCACGAAGGGACATGTCCGTTAGGACATGTAACCACCTCTGTCCGAATCTTTTGGAATTAGATCACACTGAAATGTTCTCTAACACCCCCCCTTGATCAATTCCATCTTCATTTGATCATCCATTAGTTATGTTGTTAATTCGTCCATGAAAAACCATGTGGGAAAAATCTGGAGAATAATTATAGTTAAATATGTACCAAGCGAACTCCTCAAAACCCAGTGGGACAAATAAGGAGTAGAACCATGACACTTTATTGTTCCATCAAGACTTGCAGTCCAAAGAACAATAGTATGTCTGTATCCATCATCTCTAAAAACCCCCATGGGGTAAAATAATGATGAGACATATAGTTTAAATCGAAATTTCCCCAAAGAATCTTGTGAGAAAATTTGAGAAATATATACATATATCATATAAACTCCTCAAAAACCCAATGAGAATAACGAAAACCCATGATAATGTTGTCCTATTTGAACTCTTATGACTAAACTCATAATCTTCAAAAGAACAACAGTTATGTCAAAGAGTATCATCCTCAAAAACCGTGTGAGGAAAATCGATGATACGACATAACACCTTGTGTTGATGTTGATTCATTAAAAACTTTGAATGAGAAACCTAACAAGGCAAAAACTCATATAAAGAAAAGAGTACAACATGATGCAGAAACAAGTTATGGATCAAAGAGGAAACTGTCCCCCTGATACTTGCAAAACACTAAGTCCTCTCTATTGACGGCTGTTAAGTGCTACTTTTACACCGTCAATACCTACAAAAAGTAAATGTAAAAGGATCATCAACACTAGAATAGGAGCTTAAACTAATACTTTCCACAAGTGTCGATGTCTATTCGAATGCAGGTATTTAGCATAGGAAATGAGAAGAATCCATGCACATTCATTCCACTCCAATCTAAGGCACTCAAGTTCTGCCCAATGAGGGGCTGCCACATGGATTCTCCTAGATCCATGATGTCACCAATCCATGTGAAGAGCTCTCAACGAATCACACGCTACCACGTCAGCATCACATGGATCCATGGGCCCACTTTGCTAACCAAACCACTTGAATCTTGGCATGCACGAAGGATGGGCATTAAGGCCCACATGGAAGCGAGCCAGAGGAAGCACGGGCCAAAAGGCTAGCCGAGGGTTTCGGCTGACCCTAGGATCGGCCGAACTGACCTAGAGTCAGTTGATCCCCTCCTTCCATGTGGTTGCTTCCCATTGGTCCTTGGCTGCATCCCGGGGTGTTTTGGAGCATTTGGAGCCTCAGAGCAAGCCACTCCCTTGCCTATAAATAGAGGGGGAGGGGCCTCATTTCCTACACACAATTCCTTCTCCCTCTCCTCTCATTCTCTCTTGGAGAGGTGAATTCTCACCTCCCAAGATGTAGTGTGTGTGTGTGTTAGATTGCTAGGTAGAGTAGGGTGAGGAGTGAGTTGATGTCCTCGTGGATGCTTATTCTTCATTTAGACCAAAGTGAGTATTTCAGCATTTCTTATTTAGACTATAGTAGACTTCATGCATGAATGATATGTTCTTGTGTTCTTGGCTCGTTCATAGTTTAGAGGCTGGTGTTCTTCGTGACACAAGGTGTTCGCACCCAAAATTGGCACAGAGCCGATCAGGCTGACGCCACCAGTCAGACCGGTGTCCCTCGACGGTCTGACCGATCGGGCGTCCTGTAGCCGATCTGGCAACGACCACATCGGTCTGACCGGTGGGCCTGACCGGTCTGACCGGTGGACCCCGAGTCCGAGTAGAATTGAGGAGTCCTAGCGAATTTCGAGTTGTAAAAGGATTCCTTGCGGGGCAAGACCTCTCCACCCTATAAATATAAAGGGCCACAGCCGTTTGAGGTGGAATCACCCAATCGATTATTACTTTTTACAACTTTTATCTCTCAAACCCTAACTTTTTCAACCTCGTGCTTTCCTTGCTTGTCTCGATGACGATCAGGGACGTTCTGAGTGGCCTTGCCGACCTCAGAGCAACCCTAGGCGCGCCACCTCCGACGGGGTCCCTCCCGAGGCGGCGATCTTAGGTTTTCACCGTGCCTCTGCATACACCGGTCAGACCGGTGCCCCTGACCGGTCAGACCGGTCCGGGCAGGAGCTCGGCGAGTTCAGCGTTTCGACGTTCCGCGCGATCTAGCGCTCGTGTGTGTTGACCAGAAAAGCGTCAACATACTTTTGGCGACTCCACTGGGGAAGAAAGATCAGGTTGCTAAAACCGTTCAATCTAACCTCAGCCAGATGGGTGCTCGGTGTGAACTTGACATGAACAACATTGTCACCGCATTGCTGGAAGATCTCTCTCCGGAGGAGCAGCAGAAGTTCAAGGCGCTACAAGAGTACTTGCAAGTACAATTCCTAGCTGGCGTCAAGAAGGATCGATCTGGCAAGGTGGCAAGATTGAAAGAGTTCGAGCTACCGGCGATCAAGCTAAATGACAACAACGTTGAGGTAATTCCCACTGTAAGTAAGAAACCCCCGCCTGAAACTTCTCCTATGAAATCTACAGTGGAAAGTGATGAATTACATGCTTCGTACATTGCTCATTTAGAACGCTTAGAGGATCTTGAAAAAGATAGGACTTTAGGTTATGCTAATAATGAAACTAATAGTAGTACTCCTAAAGCTAATCCTCAGGGGTCTCATCCTAGCTTAGCACCTTTGCCTGTAAATAATGGTAATTATGCATATGGTTTGACACCAAATCCAGCATCTGGTCAGTATCCTCAGTTTCAATCGCACAGGCCAAACATGGCCACACCGGTTAAACCGGTGCAGGGTGCCGGTCAGACCGGTGCTATGGAGTTGGTGCCCGACCAACCTTTGCCAATTTTCTGTCGTGCCAAATCAAATGGTCCCTACTTTTTCTAATACAATCAGTAATGTTGGACCTCATTATAGTACGACAATGAATACAACGGCCTCCAAAAACATTATTCCAGACGATGTGTTTGAAAGTTACAGGCTAGCTCAAGCTAAGATAGCTCCCTATTTAAATAAGATAAATTTGGAGAATCCTCAACCACAACAGCCAAATAATCCTAATTGGGCGGAATTTAATAGATTTAAGGAAGATTTGGCTAATGTGGTAAAAACCAAACTTGGTGTTGACATTGGTAATACTAATTTGTATCAAAAACCATACGATCCCGAGTTTGATAGATTTCCTCTCCCACGTGGTTGGCGTATGCCCGATTTAATTAAATTTAGTGATGATGATGACCGAACCACATGGGAGCATATTAGTCAATACACTGCACAACTAGGTGAAGCTGGTGTCTATAATGCTTTGAAAGTACGTTTATTTTCTCTATCTTTGACTGGCACCACTTTTGCTTGGTTTTCTTCGCTTGCTCCCGGTTCTATTATATTTTGGGATATGTTTGAGCATAAGTTTTATGATCACTTTTATAGTGGGAGCATACAATTAAAATTGACAGATTTAACATCGGTTAGGCAAGGAAGAGATGAGACTGTCTCTGATTACATTAAAAGGTTTAAAGAAACTAAAAACCGATGCTTTAATTTGTCAATCACTGATATGGACCTTGCAGACATTTGTCTGAAGGGTTTAAGGTCATCCATTAGGGATAAGATAGAGGGCTCTGATTTTCTTTCGGTTGCACAAGTTCAAGTAAGAGCTTTAGTTGTTGAAAACCGAATGAATAAAGAGAAAGATAACTTTAAATCACGTCGTTCTAATGTTCATGTTATTGATTATGATTCTGATAGTTCGGACGATAGTGATAAAGAAATTTATGCTGCTGAATTTGTTTGGCCCTCTAAAGAAAAATCTTATTCTTGTTCATCTCTTAAGCCGGCTAGTAAAGGTCGGCAAGAAGAAATTAAATTTACTTTTGATGTTTCCAAATGTGATCGCATATTTGATGAATTGCTTAAATCTGGAAATATCAAGTTAACTCATACTATTCCTCCACTTGAAGAGTTGAAAAGACGCGCATATTGCAAAATTCATAATTCATTTTCTCATGCTATCAATGATTGCAATGTGTTTCGTCAACAGGTTCAATCGGCCATAAATGAAGGTCGTTTGACTTTTCATGAGATGCAAGTGGATAAAGCTCCTTTTCCAATCAACACCATGGATTTACAGCAGCCTAAGATACTGGTTCGGCCACATCAAGCTAAAGCAACTAAAGGCAAGAATGTGGTAATCGGGGAGGCTAAGCCCGATTTGAGAGGAAAGGAGCTGGTTCTTAAAGTTGAGTATGAGAAGACTCCTGATGGCAAAGAGACCTTCAAGGTTATAGTAAGTGCCTCTGGACATGGGGGGCAAGGGTCGTCCACACCCGCCGATCAGCGACCGTCTGAGCCATCTCTGGCCAGACCAGTCAGACCGGTGGAGGTGACCGGTCAGACCGGTGCACCCCCAGGGCGTCCGAGGATGATCAAGCCAAGCCGTCCGGAGATTGGAAACTGGAAGCTTAATGTAGCAAAGAATCAGGCGAGTGGTCCTAAGCCAAAGGTCACTTTCGACATGCTATTTGATAAGTATTCCAAGCAAAAGGCCGTTACAAGCGATCGGCCATTAAAAAAAAGGATGAGGTCACCTACACACCAAGGAGGGTCATCTTCACCTCCAAGGGCTGCTACAAGACTCAAGGGTGAATCATCACAGCAAGGGCAACACTTTACTCCACCATGGGCGTCATCAAGTTCAAATGCGCCACGCCCGATTTATGATGACAATGGAGTGATGTGGGTGCCATACCAACAAGCCTTTCATCCTGAATGGGAAGGACAAAAATCAGCTTTCGACAGAATCTCCAGACCTGTTCAAGACCGATTGGCTTCTCGCCTTTCTGGTCAGGGTCACCAGACCCGACCGGTCAGACCGGTCGCTACCACCGGTCAGACCGGTGCAGCCAGAAAAACCGTGCCACCTCCCGTGAAGCAAGTTTACAGGCCGAAGCAAAAGGAGGAGGTGCAGAAGATGGATATTGATCTAGAGAGGACTACAAATCAAGATATTATCCAGATTGGGTCAATGGATGTTCACATTGGAGGGGATGGCAAAAGACCGATTGTTTCAAACAATAAGGTTGTGACATCAACTCCAGGGGTATTTGCTCCTGCTAATGACCATGAGGCCAGTAGGAGTGGTTCCAACTCCAAGTACTTCTTGCCAAGGTGGTGTCCTCCCGATTTGACTCGCACACAAAGGAGGAAGCTTCAACGCCTGAGATTTCAAGAGAAGAGGGAGAAGGAGCTAGAGAAGCAAAGGGATGAAGCTTTCAACCAGTACAGGCCTATGGTACCTCAGGGGAAAGAATGGAGAGTCAAGACCAGCTCCCAGCCAACACCGGTCAGACCAGTGGAGGGGTCGGTCAGACCGGTCACACCGGTCAGACCGGTGGAGGTCAACGGTCAGACCGATGACCCAGAGACGCCGCCCGGTTTCTCTTCTTCGGTTCCCATGGTTTGTGATGACAACTCCGCATCGGATCCTACACTAGAAGACGATCAGGAGCTTGTTGACTACAGTTCTTCGCCCGAGCGCATGAATTTGGACATCAACGTGATCCATATGTCTATGGATGGGTATTTGCTCTCGGAGGAGGACGTCGCGCATCTCGACTTTGGGGCAAAGGAAGCTATTTTCCAGAAGCCTAAAACTACTGAAAATCATCTGAAGGCTTTGTACATGAAGGGACACATTAATGGGAAGCCTATCTCTCGCATGTTGGTGGACGGAGGAGCGATCGTTAACTTGATGCCGTATTCTTTGTTCAAGAAGCTGGGAGGTTCAGATGATGAGCTGATCAAGACCAACATGACTGTCAGCGGTGTGGGAGGAGGTGAGCCGATGGGAGCTAAAGGCGTCGTCTCTATGGAGCTCACCGTTGGGAGCAAGACGTTGGCTACGGCATTCTTCGTCGCTGAGACACAAGGTAACTTTAGTCTCATCCTTGGTCGTGATTGGATTCATGCAAATCAGTGTGTGCCTTCTACCTTGCATAAATTTTTAATCTAATGGGTAGGCGACGAGGTAGAGATTGTTCATGGTGATACATCGACTTGTGTTGCAGTGGCCGATAGTCCTACTATGGATAATCACGAGAATCTTAAGTGCTTAACTAGTTTAGATTTATCTAATTTAAGGCTTATTGATTCTACCAAAGATGGCTTTGCTACTGTTGTCATGAAGCCGATCGTTGATCAGGCTGGAACCTCTCTTTTGAATTGATGGATGCAAATCTGGAGTGGTTGCAACAAAGGCGAGAGCACTATTGGGTGCATAAGAACGATATGTGTGAGGCCATTGAAGACTTTGATGATTTGAGCAAGTTAGGACAAGGATTTACGTCGGCTAATCCTTTAGAGGAGGTAGATATTGGTGATGGCACTATACCTAGGCCGACATTTGTAAACAAGAGTCTTGATCCTTTGTTTAAATCTGATTTAATAAAGCTGTTAAAGGAGTATGTTGATTGCTTTGCATGGAACTACAATGAAATACCTGGTTTAAGTCGTGATCTAGTTGAGCATCGTTTACCTATTAAACCTGGTTTTAGGCCTTATAAACAACCTCGTAGAAACTTTAATCCTGATATTTATGACCGAGTGAAAGAGGAAGTCAATCGGTTGCTTGATGCAAAGTTTATTAGGCCTTGTCGTTATGCTGATTGGATCTCTAATATTGTGCCTGTTGAGAAAAAAGGAACAAAAAAGCTTCGTGTTTGCATTGATTTTAGAGATCTTAATAGAGCTACTCCTAAAGATGAATATCGTATGCCTATAGCCGATTTTCTTGTTAATGCTGCATCCGGACATAGAATTCTTAGCTTTCTTGATGGTAATGCTGGTTACAATCAAATCTTTATGGCCGATGAGGATATATCCAAAACAGCTTTCATTTGTCCGGGTTTTGTTGGCTTATTTGAGTGGGTTGTTATGACTTTTGGATTAAAAAATGCGGGTGCTACTTATCAAAGGGCTATGAATTTAATCTTTCATGATTTGCTTGGCATCATAGTAGAGGTTTATATCGACGACATTGTTGTCAAATCGGCTGAAGATGATTCTCATTTAGCTGATTTAAGACTTGCATTTGAAAAAATGCGTCAGTACAAATTAAAGATGAACCCACTCAAATGTGCTTTTGGTGTATCGGCTGGGAAGTTTTTAGGCTTCATTGTGCATGAGAAAGGCATAGAGATAGATCCTAAAAAGATTGAGGCAATCCGGAATGTTAAAGCACCTAGTTGTAAAAAGGATTTGCAAAAGTTCTTGGGCAAGGTAAATTACTTGAGGAGGTTCATTTGTAACTTGTCCGGGAAGGTGAATGCTTTTACTCCTTTACTTCGGTTGAAAAATGATGTTGACTTCACTTGGGGGGCAAAGCAACAAGAGGCATTTGATGAGATTAAGAGCTATTTGACTTCGCCACCCGTTCTTCAAGCGCCCAAGAGTGGTATTCCTTTCAAGTTGTATGTAGCGGCTGAGAAGGATGTCATTGGAGGCGTTTTGACTCAAGAAACCGAAGGCACGGAGTACATTGTTGCATATGAGAGTAGAAGATTGCTGGATACCGAAACAAGTTGCATTTTGATGGATCGGTTTGCAAAGATGGTTGTGGTATTGGGATCGTCATTATTTCGCCAAGTGGGGCTGTTTTTGAAGCTCTTAACCGATTGGATCATGATTGTACTAACAACCAAACCGAATATGAGGCTCTTCTATTTGGATTGGAGATTTTGCATGACATGGGAGTAAAACATGTGGAGGCATATGGAGATTCTTTATTGGTGGTGCAGCAAGTATCCAAGGTATGTCAATGTCTAAATGGCTTTTTAAATGCTTATCTTGATAAATGTTTAGACATCATATCTTGTATGAATGAATTTGTTACCTATCATGTGCCACGAGAGGAAAATCCTAGAGCTAATGCTCTGGCCCTGCAAGCATCTGGTTATAATGTTCGAAAAATAAATTTTCAAGAACACAAACCGTTGCTTACAGCCGAGTGTTTTGCTCTGGAGGCACCGGTCAGGCCGACGCAGCCGACAGGTCTAACCGGTGACACCGGTCTGACCGATGTCACCGACCGGTCTGACCGGTCCCCTGGTTCTGGGTCGGCTAACGGCACCGGTTTAACCGATGCTCATGACCGGTCTGACCAGTCCCCTGGTAGAAGTTCCTCCTCAGTTTTTCGTGACAAAGATGAGGTGGAGGATTGGAGAAAATCTCTGGTTGATTATTTGCATAATCCTAGCAGTTCAGTTGATAGAAAAGTCCGACGATGGGCTCTTAAGTTTGTCCTTGATGATGGTGAATTGTATCATCGGACCACGGATGATTTGCTTTTAAAGTGTTTGGGTCCTGATCAAGCTAGGTTGGCTATGGCAGAGGTTCATGAAGGTATTTGTGGTACTCATCAATCGGCTCCCAAGATGAAGTGGCTCCTCAGGCGAGCTTGCTTTTATTGGCCTACCATGATAGCCAATTGTTTTAGGTACTACAAAGGTTGTGAAGAGTGTCAAAGACATGGGGATGTGCAGTTGGTACCTGCTGTGTTGATGCATCCGATTATCAAGCCTTGGCCTTTTAGAGGATGGGGTTTGGATTTTATTGGCAAGATTCATCCTTCGTCGTCAAAGGGGCATTGTTTTGTGATTGTGGCTACTGATTACTTTACCAAGTGGACTGAAGCTATTCCTTTGAAGAATATGACACATAGAGAGGTGATTGAGTTTATTAGTGGACATATCATACATAGGTTTGGCATTCCGCAGACTTTGACTACGGATCAAGGGACTTCGTTCATATCCAAAGAGGTGCGTGAATTTGTTGATTCCTATGGTATTAAATTGCTCAATTCATCTCCATATTATGCTCAAGCCAATGGTCAAGCCGAGTCTAGCAACAAAACTTTGGTAAAGCTCATCAAGAAGAAGATAGAAGACAATCCTAGAAGATGGCATGAGGTATTATCTGAAGCTTTATGGGCTCATCGTATTTCTAGACATGGTGCTACTAAAGTTACTCCTTTTGAGCTTGTGTATGGTCAAGAGGCCGTTTTGCCCGTTGAGGTGAATCTAGGCGCATATAGACTTTCAAAGCAGAATAATCTTGATGTTGAGTCATATTATGCTTTGATGATGGACAATATTGATGAAGTGACCGACAAGCGTATGGAGGCTTTGGAGGAAATTGCAAAGGACAAGAGGCGAGTTGCTAGAGCATACAACAAGAAGGTAAAAGCCAAATCTTTTCAGGTAGGTGACTTGGTTTGGAAGACGATTTTACCTATTGGATCTAAGAGTAACAAGTTCGGCAAGTGGTCTCCAAGTTGGGAAGGTCCGTACAAGGTTGTCAAGGTTTGTTCTGGGAATTCTTACATGGTGGAAACTTTGCAAGGACAGCGGCTTCCAAGGGCTCTCAACGGGAGATACTTGAAGAAATTTCATCCAAGTGTTTGGCAAGACGCTTGATAGGATATGGCCGATTTAAAGCAAAAATCGCCCTTAGACAAAAAAAAAAAGGCCGGTGAAGTGTCACATCAACCTTAGAATTATTTTTTAGACAGCAAACTTTACTAAAAAACAGGGGGGCATATGTTCGCACCCAAAATTGGCACAGAGCCGATTAGGCTGACGCCACCGGTCAGACCGGTGTCCCTCGACGGTCTGACCGGTCGGGCGTCCTGTAGCCGATCCGGCAACGGCCACACCGGTCTGACTGGTGGGCCTGACCGGTCTGACCGGTGGACCCCGAGTCCGAGTAGAATTGAGGAGTCCTAGCGAATTTTGAGTTGTAAAAGGATTCCTTGCGGGGCAAGACCTCCCCACCCTATAAATATAAAGGGCCACGGCCGTTTGAGGTGGAATCACCCAATCGATTATTACTTTTTACAACTTTTATCTCTCAAACCCTAACTTTTCCAACCTCGTGCTTTCCTTGCTTGTCTCGACAACGATCAGGGACGTTCTGAGTGGCCTTGCCGACCTCAGAGCAACCCTAGGCGCGCCACCTCCGACGGGGTCCCTCCCGAGGTGGCGATCTTAGGTTTTCACCGTGCCTCTGCATACACCGGTCAGACCGGTGCCCCTGACCGGTCAGACCGGTCCGGGCAGGAGCTCGGCGAGTTCAGCATTTTGACATTCCGCGTGATCCAGCGCTCGTGTGTGTTGACCAGAAAAGCGTCAACACAAGGCTTTGATCCTTTAGAGCTAATACATTAGTTCAAGTATCTGTTTGCATGTTTAGATCCTATTTAGCTGTGTAAGAATGTTGTATCTAGTTCGCATCCAAACCTTCCTGTTGCTCCATGATTCGATGATGTGCTAAGGACTGAGTCGTTCCTTCCCAAGTTCGTAGTTCCGTATTTATACAGATTGCTATAGTGTTGCTAGCGGGCCTGGCAGATGTAACCGCGTTATAGTAGTTATCGGGAGTGTAGACGTGGTGTCTGGATTCTGGTTATCCTACGAATACTAAGTGCATTCGCGTAACGATAGAAGTAGGCCATAGTGGTGACAACCTGTTGGACCCTTTGAAACCCTCCATGCCTGTGTACCGAGTAGGGCCCTGTTGCCAGAACATATGCCTAGCCCTAAGAGGCTAGGGTGGGTTGGCGCTCCATGGGGAGGGCTACATGGCGACCATATCCTTGCCTAGACTCAAGACCCTCAAGAAGTGCTTCTCAACTCTTATCTATCCTAGCCGGAGTTTGGTGTCCTTGGACCGTCTATATTAGATTAGAAGATAGTGCACATCGTTCCTTGGATTCGATACCCTTGGAATATTCCCCTTCCGAGGTGAAGTGCTACAACAGTATTTCCGTGCGCTTGCGGATTCGTTCGTACCCGTCAGTATACCCGGTCGCTCTTATACGCTCCCTCTAGGTGTACAACTAGTTGTGACGTTAAGAAACGCCAACAAGCATTTCTGGTGCCATTGCCGGGGAAGAGTTGCTGTATCTATCTTCGAACCTAGTGGTCCTCGTATTTATCTTTTTTTTGTTTTCTTCTACCTTTACCCTCGTTACCCTTCGAGATACCTTTTTCGTTTTCTTTACTTCCACCTTTACCCCCGTTATCCATGGAAGGTTATCCTTGTAAACACCTTCCACCTTCGAGGAGTGAACCCTCAGAGCCATCCTTGTCAGAACTCATTCTTTCATCTGGCTGTCGGATTCGCCCCTCTCTCATGAAGCTAATTCAGGATCTTTCCTTCTCGGAGTCAATTTATGAGAACCCCTTTGACCATGTGAGAGACTACGAGCGTCTGATTGAAACTATGAGTAAAATCGGAGAATCACTAGGTCCTCGGAAAAAGGGAATTTTTCCCGCTATCCCTCTCTGGGAAAGCACGGGATTGGCACCATTGTTTTGGTAAGACTACCTCACTTGGGAAATTTTGAGAGCAGCTTCCTGCTCCCGATTCTTCCTGATACGACGTGTCATCTCGTTGAGGATAAGGATTCTCTGTCTCAAGCAAGGTGAGGAGGAATCACTAGGAATGGCATGGAATCACTTCGCCTCCTCGACGGAAGATTGCTCAGTCCTCCACATTCCCAATTGGATGTTGCTTTAGCACTTCTAGTATGGGTTACGAAAGGACATTGCCATGCAGCTTAATGCTCTCTTTGGAGGCTCTTTGTGCACCTGGACACTGCTGAGGGAAAAGAGATCATGGAAAACCTCCGGGATTTCAGCTCCCCCTTTGCATCCCGGTCGATGAGGTGCCCGTCAGAAGAAATGTTGAGCCACCTAGATTTATCATCAACTGAGCTGAGGCTTTAAGCTCTGGCTGAAGATACCATTCCTGATTAGCAGGAATCTAAGGGAAATATTGCTTAGCGCAGAGTCTACCCTTGGGTTCCCCTGTCGTGCCTCTTCTTAGACCTTCTCTCCGAGCCCTTGTCTCGTGGGAGGATGCAGAGAGTAATTAGGAAAGGATGACTCATTCACGACCAGGATGACTTGTCTGATCCTAGTTATGATCTCCTAAGGAGAGTACGATTAGCCTATCATGTTCCTACGTCTCGACTCGAGCTGAAGTGCCTTGCACTGAAGTTACGTATGGGGTGAGGCATCGATCTCTGCTTTATAATCCATGAGGATTCATCTATCTGACCAAAGGAGCATGATCACATACCAATCGAATCGTGTGCATTCACTTATAATGCCAAGATCATCGATTGATGCCGATCAGTCAAGAGAAGCGTTACTTCTTATCTTATGCTTGACTTGATCGATGCTCAATGGGAGCTGATCTTTCCAGCCTATCCATAACCTCCCATTGGAAGCTTAGGCTAGACCTCGGGATGTTTCATTGTTTTGATGAGAACATCGGTCCCTCTACCTGAGGGAAGGATGAGCTAACCCTCACCCTTCACCTGAACTCTAGCTCCTGAACGTACGTCGGCCATTTGAGTTTCTACTCTATCCTCTTTTGGAGGTTGTGTGTTTTTTTGAGCTGAGTTCAGTCGGAGATCAGTAGCAAGAGCGCTAGCCTCAGTGCTCAACCTTCCATCTCCGAGGTCAACCATATGAGTGCTATAGCTTCTCGAGTCCCGTGATCATCCCAGGAGCTATCTCAGCATCCCTGGAATGATCATGTCTGCTTTCAGCATTGTCATCCTTTGGACTCGTGTTCGTATATATGGCACTAACCTTGCAGCTAGAGCTTCACTGATTCATCGATGATTGGCGGTGAGATGGGAAGGACACCACCAAAGATGGCTGCAAGAGAAATCTCCCATGGTCGAGCTTATGACCATAATAAACAAAGCACTACCAGGAGATAGCCTGGACTAGCATAGGTTTTATTTTCCTTCTTCGAATAAAAGCAAGAACATGTTTTTAGGATAAGTTGTCCTTTGGGTATTTTTGGTCACTAACCTTTCAGGTGGATATTGAAAAGAAAGATGGACATGTGATGACTATGAACATGTGAGCCACATCAACTGCAACACCTAAATAAGCTTTGGTGAGGGAACATTTACAAAAGGAAGCTTGATCACCACACACTTAAGTTTTGTTGCCTAGCAATGCAAACTTCAATTTTGGGGGACGTATGTGAGCATCCTGAGTAAAGTTCCTCCTCTACCAAATCTTATCCTTGTGTGGAGATGATGTTAGCTCTTGCATCTTGCCCACTAGCTAGGTAAGTCCTGCTTTTGACATTAAACAAAGCCCTTCCGGGAGGTTGCCCAAGGTTCACCATCATATGTTCATGCTTATGAGGCCGTTCGGCTTATCTAGGCTTACCTTATTTCGGCATGTCTCGGTTTATCTCCTCTCACATAATACTATTCAATCTACCAGCTGAACACTATTCATTCTGCCAGCCGAACAGGTTCTATGTCCCTTTTGAATAGCTTGATCATGTTTACATTCTTCCTATATCTTTGTTCATATGCTTTTGGTTGAATGTATGTTTTATCGATGGCTACATTCATAGGTTGTTTTAAATTAAGCATGCTGCTTAGGTTAAAATTGTCTTCTTCAATCAAAACAAGACATGGTGTCGAGTTTTGATTGATGAACCTTAGAGTTGTGCCTTCATAGATCTTGGTTGCATATATGCTGACTAACCCCTACAGAAAATTGTCAAATTTGAATGGGTAAGTCATTGAGCTAAATTCAAATAGGAAGGTAAGTTGAGGTGTCAGATTCATGTTGCACAACATGCAAAGGTGGTTCATATGACCTCTCAAAGGTCTAAGGTAAGTATATTCCCCTTTGTGTATGAAGTGTAACTTTGGTCTGACCCCTTCGAGCAAATGACATGGTGACAATAAAATAAAACAAAAACAACAAAAATATTTGAATTTGAATAAAGGCTCTATGGTTCTTGAACTAGTAGAGTCCATCTTTTGTTTTCATTTTTCATATGAAGAACAGCACCAGGTTCAACCACCAGTGTGGGGGAGTTCTCTCGCGCTCATCATCGACATTTCCACTAGAGAACTCCCACATAGGCGCTGCACAACATCGACTACGCCTTCATGACAAGAGCAAGGTAAACTGGAGTGAGCCGGCTGCCTTTTGGTTAGCCGAATCACCACTGATCTTCCTTCATCTCTTATCCTTCAGAAGTGATGGTATGTGCACCCTCTATCTCACTCTACCTTATCCATAAGTTTGTTTGAACTTCAATTCCTATCCTTTAAAACCAAACTCAACAATTTGTGCTATGCTTGCTCTACATGATTCTTGTGGTTGGCCTACATATGTTTTATTCCTTACTCATCATCTTGATGTTTGTGAACAAATATCATTAGGGAACTCATGCTTATCTAAGTAGTTGGCATTTGTGATATGGTTTGATGATATGATCTTCTCTCTGAATGTCTGAGTGCTTGGGAATTTTATTTGAAAATCATAAAAACCTTTTGCAAAGCTCCTCTTTGATATGCCACCGTCCTACCAAAGCCATATGATGTTCATAGTTGAAAACCCTATACTCATATGCTGCTTGTTATTGCATTGAGCTTTGTCAAATTCTGGGACCCTTATGAGAATTCTTTTCACTACTTTCATGATCAAGATTCATGTGCACACCCACTTTTCCCCTTGCTATGCTTCTACACTAGAAGCCAGCATTGTATCATTCATCCATTCCGTGAAAATAAAGCTCCATATGTGGTGTGACTTCTCCCTCCAAAAGTGTCCTACAAAAAGAGACATGGGCTATGAAAAAAAGAGAAGAAAAGAAAGAAAAGAAAAGAGAGACACATGCTCAAAGCATGATGAAAAAAAGGAAAGAAAGAATAGCCCATGTCCAAAATAAAGGAGAAAAATGAGAGAGATGGTCATGCAAAAAGGAGTTCCATAATTTAGATGGTAATAACTAGTACCATTCCGGAGCTAGTGTTCACCTTACCATCAACCAACATTCATCATATATGTATGGTAATATCTAGCACCCATTCCGGGCCTAGTATCCACCTTACCATACTCACCATATCCATACACGTGCACATCTTGATCTGATTGTGTGATTTGATTTTCTCTGTGGATCTAGTTTTTGACTTTGCAATATATGTGATACAAGTATGCTTTATTCTTTATCCTACCCTGTGCTCCACATATAGCCGTCATTAGAAGTAGGGTGAAGAAAGGCAATCTAATGCCTTGGTGAGGACAAATACACATTGAGCGATCGGAGAGAATCAAATGAGGAGCTAAGCGAGGTTTGTTTTGAAAATTTATTGCAAAACCCCAAGTTACTTAGTATGATGAGCAGGAGTGATTTGATTCATGACCGTTCCATTTCTCAACTACCCAAGATAGCATGATAGACACTTCACAGAGTTCACAAGTACAAGGTATGGTTTGGAATATCTCTTATGCTCACTTCATACCTTTGGATATCATGTCTCGCCTTGATCTGACTCCCTTTACTCAAGACGAGCAAAGGTCAAATGTGGGGGTGTTGTTGACGGCTATTAAGTGCTACTTTTACACCGTCAATACCTACATAAAATAAATGTAAAAGGATCATCAACACTAGAATAGGAGCTTAAACTAATACTTTCCACAAGTGTCAATGTCTATTCGAATGCTAGTATTTAGCATAGGAAATGAGAAGAATCCATGCACATTCATTCCACTCCAATCCAAGGCACTCAAGTTCTGTCCAATGAGGGGCTGCCACATGGATTCTCCTGGATCCATGATGTCACCAATCCATGTAAAGAGCTCTCAACGAATCACGCGCTGCCACGTCAGCATCGCATGGATCCATGGGCCCACTTTGCTAACCAAACCACCAAGAATCTTGGCATGCACGAAGGATGAGCATCAGGGTCCACATGGAAGCGAGCCAGAGGAAGCACGGGCCAAAAGGCCAGCCGAGGGTTTCGGCCGACCCTAGGATCGGCCGAACCGACGTAGAGTCAGTTGATCCCCTCCTTCCACGTGGTAGCTTCCCATTGGTCCTTGGCTGCATCCCGGGGTGTTTTGGAGCATTTGGATCCTCGGAGCAAGCCATTCCCTTACCTATAAATAGAGGGGGAGGGGCCTCATTTCCTACACACAATTCCTTCTCCCTCTCCTCTCATTCTCTCTTGGAGAGGTGAATTCTCACCTCCCAAGATGTAGTGTGTGTGTGTTAGAGTGCTAGGTAGAGTAGGGTGAGGAGTGAGTTGATGTCCTCGTGGATGCTTGTTCTTCATTTAGACCAAAGTGAGTATTTCAGCATTTCTTATTTAGACTATAGTGGACTTCATGCATGAATGATATGTTCTTTTGTTCTTGGCTCGTTCATAGTTTAGAGGCTTGTGTTCTTCGTGACACAAGGCTTTGATCCTTTAGAGCTAATACATTTGTTCAAGTATCTGTTTGCATGTTTAGATCCTGTTTAGCTGGGTAAGAATGTTGTATCTAGTTCGCATCCAAACCTTCCTGTTGCTCCATGATTCGATGATGTGCTAAGGACTGAGTCGTTCCTTCCCAAGTTCATAGTTCTGTATTTATATGGATTGCTATAGTGTTGTTAGCGGGCCTGGCAGACGTAACCGCTCTATAGTAGTTATCAAGAGTGTAGACGTGGTGTTTGGACTCTGGTTATCCTACGAATACCAAGTGCATTCGCATAACGATAGAGGTAGGCCGCAGTGGTGACAGCCTGTTGGACCCTTTGAAACCCTCTGCGCCTATGTACCGAGTAGGGCCCCGTTGCCAGAACATATGCCTAGCAGTAAGAGGATAGGGTGGGTTGGCGCTCCACGGGGAGGGCTACATGGCGACCATATCCTTGCCTAGACTCAAGACCGTCATGAAGTGCTTCTCAACTCTTATCTATCCTAGCCAGAGTTTGGTGTCCTTGGACCATCTATATTAGATTAGAAGATAGTGCACATCGTTCCTTGGATTCGATACCCTTGGAATATTCCCCTTCCGAGGTGAAGTGCTACAACAGTATTTCCGTGCGCTTGCGGATTCATTCGTACCCATCGGTATACCCGGTCGCTCTTATACGCTCCCTCTAGGTGTACAACTAGTGGTGACGTTAAGAAACGCCAACACTCTCATACCATCTCTTAAACACATTTGAAAATGTGGAGCAAGGTAGAGACTGTGTAAATAATCTGTATGATTATCACAATACTTAGATTTGCGGAGTGTTTATTTCCCAATGTTAGGAATAAATCATTTCCGAGGTTATACCTCACATAACTTGCATCCATCTAAGCAACACAAAGTATATGGTTAGTGATTCATAGAACCACAACCACCACATAGTAGCACTATGTAGTTTATCATTTTGCAAAGCAACATGCAAGTGGCCACTAATGTCTGTTGATAGACATCCATGAAAAGGCAGGTCCAACTTACAAGTGCAGGAAGCATGTCAGTGATCTTGCACTCTGGGCATCATATATAAATAGCTAAGATCAGTATATCCAATCTCATAACCAGATCATGAGTTCCACTAAAGAACATAATATGATCCCATGTGCTATTGGCTAGTATATTATTTAAAAACAATATCCAGCTGAATGCTCTTGCAAGATACATTATTAGCACATTTCAAGGTGTATGAGAGAATCAAACAACCATATGATGTATGGATATGATTCTTTTGTATTGAACCTTTTCAATGAAATTTGGATATAGACAACTTCGTATCCAAGATTTTTGAGATAAGATAATTTTGAATTGAACCAATCTTGTCCAAGATTTTCAATTCATATCTTCCATCTCGAAATCTGTCGATGAGTATTGTATGTTTAGAATGTGCAACGGCACATACACATAAACATAAAATTTTGTATGTATCCCTTCAATAGGAGGGATTCACTAGGTCGATTATACCACATTCGATCAGATGCTTTAAGTCATAAGTGACTAAGTAATACACTATCTATGTTGCAAGTTTGTGTTCAGGGATTAGGTATTTGGATTTCTTCAAAACTCCAAAAACATACCACATTCCAGTGACTACATAAGTATATGTTGTCACCACATCTATCAACTACATAGATAGATGATTTTTACTACTCATAAGTATAGTATCAGAAATTTATGACATAGTGGAGAATAGCATTGAAACAATGCTTGGGTTCACTAGTGGAAATGTTAATATCTATGACGATTTAGTAGTGACATTTCGTTTATTCGTCATGGAAGTGGTCTCTATCGTGACGAATTTTGTAACTTCGTCACAGATAACGAGTGATGGTGCTAAGCCACTCAAAATAATGACGAAACTCAGAGGATGGTCACTGAACAACGAACCTGTTTCGTCACAGATGAATCATTCCAGTTCTGCCTTTGAGGAACCAATGACGAAAGCAAACTAGCGTCACAGAACAACAACGTTATCGTCACAAAACAACTTGAAAAGAGAAAACAAGGATCTGGTCCCACATAGAACCACGTGTAATTATCGGTCCGACCGTGGGTCCCGGTCCCGCATACTGTCCCACCATGCATTCCCACGTGGGCTCCATGCATTCTCAAATGGGCCCGTCGCATGGCCACGTGGAAGTACACTAACATGGACCCCACCACTGAGGTCCCAGTCACATGGGCCCACCACCCCTTGGTCCCACTAGACAGAATCGGTAGGCCACTACATAGCCGGTCGCGGCCACTCTCTGGCCGGCCGCGCCAGGCAGCAGCCACTACATAGCCGGCCGCGGCCACTCTCTGGCTGGCCGCGCCAGGCAGCAGCCACTCCCTGGCCGGCCGCGCCAGGCAGCAGGCAGGCCGCGGTCACTCCCTGGCCGGCCGCGCCAGGCAGCAGCCCCCTCGTCTTAGGAAATTACTAAAAAAAATTTGTGCACGCGGGGGATCGAAACGGGAACTGTGAGGTTCACAAGTTGTAGACCAACCACTGCACTACCAATTCATTTGTGATTTTTATACGAACTGAGATTTATTTATACATACATCTATCGGGCCACCATGCCCACTTACACCCGTCCGCCGCCCCCACCATGTAACGGGCCGATTGGGCTAGGCCATAGGCCGCCTGGGCCACGTCACCACCCACCTCTCCACACTCACTAAAAAGTAAAAAATAAAATAGGCGCAAAGGCTGGTAATCGAACCCAGGTCTTAAAGATGAGACTCACAAGTCTTACCACCACACCACGGCTTCCTTTGTGAAGTAGTTTGGTAACTTCTATTTTATAGTACTTGACAGAGATAAAAAGCAACGCCCAATTTTCTTAAAAAAAGTGTGACTGCGGGGGTTCAAACCCTGGTCTTCCAGGTGGGAAGGGAGGGACTTACCACTAAGCTATAACACAGGTTATATTCTTTTTGTGTATATGGTCCGTTTTATATGTTAATTGAAACTTTTTTAAAAATTTGGGATTCAAAATTACTTTAAATTTTATATGAAAATTTCGGCCCACAGTAGCAGCGGCCCACGTCGGCTCAGCCTAGTAGCGCAGCGGCCCAGTAGTCACATCGGCCCAATGTAGTGGCAGCCTTATGTGTTTTTTCTTTAAATTAGCGCCAAAAATGAAGAGGCTAGGGGGATTCGAACCCTGGTCTGCTCCGTGGGAAAGGAGGGAGTTACCACTAAGCTATAACATAGTTTGTGTCCTTTTTGTGTATGTTATTCTTTTTATTTTAATGGAACACGTGGCTTGTTCAGAGAACACCAAACATTTCGTGTTTCTCATTTTGATCCGAAATTTAAATTTGTAACGGGTATTTCTCCTTCATAGAAACTCCAAATTTGATGATTCTTTTTTTCAAAATTTTCTAAAATCAAATCTTCTGATTTGATCACAGATTTTTATATGTTAATTGAAACTTATTAAAATTTTTGAGATTCAAAATTACTTTAAATTTTATATGAAAAGTTTTAAAACTCAAAATACCAATATTGTCCATCATGAAAAGATCCACAATATTACTTTTGTAACTAACATCAAATTCTTTTTATATTTTGAATTGAAACAGGGGTAAGATTCGACACATCTACCTCACAGCTATAGATGAACTGGGATGAACAAGTGTGGTTTCTCCTTTTAATCTTTTACTAAAACTTGTAACTAGTTTTTCTCCCTCATACTAACTCCAAATCGGATGATTCTTTTTCCAAAAATTTTCTAAAATCATGCTCTATCAGGATAATGTGTTGAGTTTGGTTTTTTTTCATGTGATCAAGTTTGAGAATTCAAAATTTGAATAGTTTTTAAAAGTGACAATTTTGGACAAGATTTTGAAACCTGAAATGATTTCAGCTGAAGAAGTGATGAATACCAAAGTTTCATAACTCGACAAGCTCTACAAACTTTATTTAGATCATTTTTTGATTTGAGAAAGTGACAGTGTACATCACTCATTAATACTATGTTCACTCACATAGTTTAAGAAACTATGTGAGAGATGTATCCATTTGTGAGCAATGTATGTCGTCACTTTCTTGAAACCACTTAAATTTTTTATGGAAAGATTGTGGACTCAAAACATATTATTATGCCAATTTGTGGAATTTTTCGACCAAATTCAAATATTATTGTAGTTATTATGTTGTACTTTTGAGATAAATGTTTGAATGTCTCTTATAATTCAAATTGAATTTCTCTTCAATCTCCCAAACATTGCCTAGAATGGAACAAAGAAGTCTAAATATGATTTTTGTGAATTTTTTCCAGTCTTATTGGAGGTACACATAGGTCAACTTGGAATTACTTTTGTTAAGCACGCAGAAATTCAATTAAATGATAGAAAATAGGAAATTTATTCGAAAAATCTTGAAACTCCTAGAATGAAACTGAAATATTATCTTTTGCATGTGAAAAATGTGTTTGGGGTATATAAAATAATTATTTTTCTAATTACTTCATAAAGGTGTCTTAATTAGGTATTTAAAAATAGAAAAACAACTTTTTTCACAACAAGTGGTAGTGTAACTTCATATTTTATCATGCTAAGACCAAAATAATGTTGTGACCAAATTTGAGCTGCATACGACTTCAACAATGTTATGAGGTGTTCAAACTTCAAAGATTTGAGTATAGTTATAAGAAACTATGTGAGAGATGTTCCTATTTGTGAACATCTATAATCTCACTTTATTAAAACCATCTGAATTTTTTACAGCAGGATTATATGCTTAAAATATGATTCGATGTAAATTTGTAGAATGTTTTGAACAAATTTAAATATTATTATAATTATCTTATGATAATTTGAAGATTAATGGTTGAATTATCTCTAACAAACAATTGAATTTTCCCTCTAAGTCAATTGACTTTTATGTGTTACTTTACATAATATTATTTTGCATATAAAAATGAGTTTGTGTCTATAAGATAATAACTTTTATTTGTTACTTTACAACGGTGCAATAAAATGAAAAAGAAAAAAAAGGAAAAGAAAAATGTTAAGCTTCAACACAGAACTAAGCTCGTTTCAGCCCAACTGGCCCAGCTATTTTTGACCATCGATCATCAATCCAATGGCTGAAATCGTGTTTGCTTCGTATAAAAAGATCTCGAACCCTAGAACCTGTGTTCCACTCCCTCCCTCCCCTCAGCCTCCTCCCGTCGCTCCCTCTCCCTCTCCCTCCTCAGATCTGCCGCGCATGGAGGAGGTCAGGGCGGGCGCCGCCCATCCCACCGCGCAGCTGCAGCCCGATCGCGACATCCCCTCCTGCCTTCCTTCCTCTCTCTCCTCCCCCTTTCTCCGTCTCCCCCACGCGAATAAAGCACAGGAGGTGCGCGCACCAAGCAAAGCATAACATCCCAAATTGTTCTTCCCGCGGAGCCTCGGCGAATCCTCCCCCGCTTCAAGGTACGGCGATCATCTCCCTCCTAGATCGGCGCTCGTGATCTGCAAGATCTCCCTCCTAGATCGGCGTTCGTGATCTGCAAGTAGTAGTTGATTGGTCGATTGTTATGATCTGTGCGGTGACAAGATCATGTTTCGATGATTCGATCCGAGGTGTTCATGTTCGTAGGTGGCTGGGTGGAATTTTTGTGTAGATCTGGTCGGGTCTGATGCTTATCATGTCACGCTCCTGTGATTTGTGGGGATTTTATGTCGTTGATCTGGGAATCGTGGGGTTGCTTGCTTCTAGGCTGTTCGTAGATTGAGGTCGTTCCCACGGTCTGGATCCTTGCCTAGTAAATCAGCTCGAGCTTTCGTCTTTGTATATGGTGCCCATACCATCCGTGGTGCTACTTAGGTTTCTGTGCCTGTTTCGTCCGATCGATTTTGTAGGGTTGGTCGGGGTCTCGTTTAGTTGTTGCTGTAGATTGTAGGTAGAATAAGGTCTTTCCCGATCTGCTATTGAGATTAGGATGAATCTGCTTGTGTCACAAATCTGTTCTGTGGATGGTTAAGATGATGAATAATAGGCTTAGTTAATGGGTGTAGATATATATGCTGTTGTTCCTCAAATGATGCTGCAGCTTTTACCTGAGCAACATGGATCCTTCTGTTACTTAGCTAGATGCACATGCTTAGAGATATGTACCGCGACTGTTGGAATTCTCTAGTATACCTGATGATCATCCATGCTCTTGTTACTTGTTTTGGAATACATGGATGATGCAACTTGTGTTTGTTGATTTGAGCCCATTCTTGCAACTTGATTCGGTTGTCTTGCAGGTTGGCGGTGAAGAGCAAGGGAGCAGAGAAGCCTGCCGCCAAGGGCAGGAAGAGGAAGGCCGCCAAGGACCCCAACAAGCCCAAGAGGGTGCCCAGCGCCTTCTTCGTCTTCATGTCAGATAAGATCCATTTCTGCTCCCCATCTCTTCCGATTCCTTTGTTCTCGTTGTGCACCACTGCAGCAAGATAGATCTGGCGGTTTGATTGATTATTTGTGGGGTACGAGGATAGATGACATATGGTGTCTTCTTCATTGCAACTTTAAATGATTATGTGTATTAGTAGTACCAATTTAACGGAGGCATGAATCTTATCTGCAACCTGAATCTGATGGCCTACTGGATATCTGAATGAACACCCTTTGATCAGCTTCTTAATACTTCGTTGTATAGACAATTTTAATGCCTGTAGTTGCTAAATGAACACCCTTTGATCAGCTCCTTAATGCTTTGTTGTATAGACAATTTTAATGGCTGTAGTTGCAGCTTGATCTCACATTGGTTAAGCTCTACAAGTCCCATCCTCTCTGGTTTGTTTAGAGATTGATTGACTTGATGAGTAGCATAATTTGGTGGGGATCATTGTTGCAATAGCTTTACAATTCCCCTGCTACAGTTTGTTTGTTTGGTAGGGATTCTCATCAAACTCTTGATAGGATGTCAGGAAGGTGTATCTGTTGTATATGTAATGTAAGCCAGTGACACATTGAAATGGGGTGCCTTTGTATGTAGTGTCATTGTGCAGGACAGCACCCCAAGAAGTTGTGCTTGTTGCCAATTTGACCTTTGCATTTTGATCTGATTGTTCGAGGCATTGCAACTGGAGGGAATGGTGAAATTTAATATTGTAGTGCCCCTGGTTTTCGGCAACCAAATTTTGTGCAGTAACTGAATTTCTGCTTTGACGGCTGAGGCTCATTCTGCTGCTCTTTGCAGGTGGCGAGCTGGGGAGCCTACTTGCTGTCACGGAACATCTTGGCCATGTCCTTCGCCTCGCGAGACTCACACGAGGCACAGGTGCAGTTTACACTAGAGCGTGGTGTGCCAGCTCATATACTCACATACTCATATAATTTGCTCACTGGATTTTATGCTTGTTGGCAGGAGGAGCGAAGGCACCTGGACCTTGCTGGCAGATAGTACCTGCGGGGCTACCGGCTTGCTTCATAGCGATCTCTAGCCCTACACCCAAGTAAGTGATTCCTGCTGACAGTATTTACAAAGTTTCTAGTGGAGGAAGTTGTGTGTGCCAATGCTTAAAAGGCTCGGCTGTGAAAGTTGAACAAAGATGAAGCTTAACTGAGTATAGCAATGTATAAGTTAACAATTTACAATGTATAAGGGATCACTTGGAATTTTCTAAACTACAATCTACAATGACTCTCAATTGGAACACATCCAATTAAATACTGCCACCTGCTACATACAACCTCTCATTCTAGAACTTCCTAATATTGCCTACTATATGTTTGTATGATATAACATATGCATGTACTTGCAGTTCTCTATACATAGCATATTAGTAACTTCTATATCAAATATTGTGCATTGACAAGTGTTTGGCAATGTCCTCTTTCAGGTTGAGGATTAGATTCCTCAAGAAGCAAGTCATTATAAGTGATTGGATCAGCAAGCAATTGACATGTTTGATGCTACAAGAACATACTTGATCTGTTTTTTGTGTGATTTCTAGGCTTGCTGGGTTAAATTTTATATGGCTGTGTATGTATATTTCCACGTGGGCCTGTTGGGTTGTGTATTTATTGCCACGTGGGCCTGTTGGGTTGTGTATTTATTGCCACGTGGGTCTGTTGGGCCTGTTGGGCCGAATTTGTAATGGGCTGTGTATATGTCGATGAATGCCATGAGTTGAGAAATATTTTGTCAAATACATGACCTTATCAAATTTCGTCATAAACAACGTTTTATGATCAGATCACGACATGTGGACTACTGAGATCATCACACGTGGACCAACAGGATCATGACACGTGGACCAATTAGATCATGACACATGGATTAATGAGATCACATCACGTGGACCAATCGGAACACGACACGTGGACCAACACACCACGATCACCGCACGTGGAAGAATCAAACGACGACACGTGGACCAATTAGATAAAGACACATCATCGTCCGGGTGCACATCGCCACGTCAGCGTCCAACGTGGAACCAAGCCACGTCAGCAGCCAGCGTGGCACCGTGCCACATCAGCGGCCAGCGTGGCAACAGCCAGCGTGGCACCGAGCCACGTCAGCTGCCAGCATGCATGGCGCCACGTGGCAGTCATTTCCATGACGAAATCAGTGACGATAGTCCTTAGTCATAGAAGACAAGCGGTTACATGACGAAAAACGTGCTCGTCACAGAAAATGAGCAGTTCTGTGACGAAATTGACCGATTTGTCACGGTGCGTCAAATGTGACGCGTGTTCTATGACAATTTTAGAATCGTCATAAGATCGTCAGAGAAGGTTTTCGATGACGAATTTGGCCTGTTCCGTGACGAAAGTGTTTTGTCATAGATATTAACATTTCTACTAGTGGTTTTGCGTAAACCCTTGTTGCTACTAGCCTTGCTTCTTACCACCTCAAATTTGTATCCACAGTAAAGATACCTTGAAGTTTTGGAAGTACTCCAATACTTCTTTCAGGTGAGCAAGGCTATCTCTGCTTCATTACATCACTCAACAAGATCCAGTTTGAGCACAAAAGTACTCTTCCATGGCCATGGTCTATTGGATCACTTGGAGTGCCCATACAATTTGCTGAGAAGTAAGTGTCGACACATGTAGCCTTTAAATAATGTAATTCTCCTAGACACAATGTGTGTGTCTTATGCACCCTAATGATTCATCATGAAATCCCAAAACGAGAATTAGGGGCTTCCAATATCCCAGCCTCAGTATTGTGCACCACTGTGCTAGGTGGTGAATGCTTCCATTCACAGGATAATACAATCCTTTTGGTGTCCACCAACACTCTATGAGGAGGTTGATTTGCATTTACTATCTTAGAAGGTCAAGCCTTCAGTTGCTTGCAAACAACTTAATCCCAGTCTGTGAGCATACTTCTCTCCCTCTTATTTACAACTTCCATTGTAATAGGGAGTTGAGTGATACCATCTCTATTTCTGGCACTACATGGGATTAGCATGATTTTATGGCACCTAATAGTAAATGCAAATGGCAGTTGATTCGCGATCCAGCAAATCATTGAACCCAAATAATTCGGCTTTAGTACGGAATCCTGAGCCTGGAATGCTTCTTGCATTCCATAAATTTCCTGGCATTATTTGTGGTAATTGATATCTCCCCCTAATGCTTGTAAATGCTCATGACTAAATTACAACTAGTGTACGGGCATAACATGTTCCTCACAAAGAGGATCCAAATGATCGAAAGAAAGTGAAATCTCACATTGATCCTCATTTTCTATGTGTCCATGGATGTACACTGTGGTGGTGAGAGTGGGATGTTGTGTACAAAAACACATACCCAAAACGCAAATGGGAAATACTTCATGGATTTCCACATACTCAAAACTTGGGGGAACTTACACATGTAGTTAATCACAAATCAGGAGTGTGTAAAACTACTTGTGGGACATGGGTACCGCTGGGTCCCCACCGACCAGTCTCATGCCCGTCCCCGACAAATGGGTCCGGCCCACCAAAAGACCTGCCGACCAGTCAGTAGGCCTGCCCGACCTGACATGTGGGCCCAAAGATGTGAAGACAACTTGGCATGCAAGCCAAGGCAAGTCGAGACGGATTAAAGCAGTTCGGATAAGCCTTCCATTTTGTAACTGACTAGAGATAGGTTTCCCTGTTGTAACCGACATGGACTCCGATCCACCGACCTTGTCCGTCAGCCAATATAAGGTGGCCAAGGGCGTCCCTCCGAGGACAAGCAGGACAGTCATCAAGCAATATTTTGACGGTGGAAATTCACCATTTCCAACCCTCAATATTCTCACATAAATAGAGGCATATGCATATTTTACTAGCATTTAGGTTTGAATAAAGTAGTTCCACTTGTCCTTGGAGATTATTTGTATGTAGGTGATTTACCCCTTAAAAGAGATGGAAACTCAACTTCTATGAAGAAACCATGCCAACTCAGTTGAGGTGGCTGCCACCAAGGGAAACATGGCAATCCACGTCATCGATCCAGGGGAGGCACTCACCGACAAATCAGAGGACGCCACATGGACTTCACATGGATCAAAGGGCCCACCTCGGATACCAAATCAAGCCATGCACCGAGGATGGATCAGAGGGCCCACAAGGCAGCCAACCAGAGGAAGCACACCAGGTGGGGCTGCCCTAGGGGATCGGCCGATCCTAGGATCGGCCGAACCGCCTTCGTGGCGTCCCATCCTGGCCATCCACGTGGTGGTTTCTCATTGGTCCATTGCCTCACTCCCAGGTGTTTAGGGGCCATTTGGGCGTCCGAGCAAGCCTTGTCCTCGCCTATAAATAGAAGGGGAGGGGCTCCCATTTCACACACACCACTCTCTCATTCTCCTCTCACTTTTAGTTTCCAAGGCTAGGGGGTAGGCTAGAGTAGCTCTTATTCAGGTTCTAAGTCCTCTTGGAAGTCTAGGTATGAGTTCTCTTTTATCTTTATTTCTTTGTATGACTTTGATCTACTTCAGTTATTCAGCTATTTCATATAAAGTCATGGTAGATCATATTCTTGATATGTTCTTGAGTTCATCCTCTGTTCATCATTTAGAGGCTCGTGTTCTTCATGAAGACTACCTTTTGATCCACTTGAAGGGTGATAAACTCCTTCCTTATGTGTTTGTTCATAAGTTAGAGGCTCGTGTTCTTCACGAACACGACCCTTTGATCTTATTGATTAGACATAAGAGAGTTCATATCTGTTCGTATGTCTAGCCTTAGTCGATCTTGTTAGACACCATGAGAGTGTTGCATGAGGTCTGTGTTCAAGCTATGGTACTTGGTCTAGTTGACCAGTCTTCTGGTGGCTCTCACCCTGGGTCACAATAGCCCGGGCCGGGTGGAGTCTAGCAGCAACGTAGGCATGGTGCCTGGGTTGTCTGGCTACGATAGTTATGAGCATTCCCCCGTAACGAGAGGTCAGTCCTCATGTGGTGACAGCCCTGTTGGATCATAGGGCAACCTCCGCGCTGGGGTACCTGCTGTCGGAGTCTAAAGTCTAGTTTCGCAGAGTGCTGGTCGTCGCGGGCTAACTCCCCGTTCGTACCTGGGTGCTGAACCTTATCTCTCTCAAGCAATACTCATGCCCATCTCTCGTATCTTCTAGCTTTGTATATTTAGTACATTAGAACCTAGAGCTAACTCGTATGTTCCCCCTAAGCCGTAGTGTGCTAGAGCAGAGGTAGATTTGAATGTGTGTGTCACACTACCCCGTATATCTTTTATCTTACCCCTGTCTTTGAGTGTGTTGTTCCCTATATCTATCTCTTGGTTTACATTTAGAGCAAAAGCATAAGTCTAAGATATCCGCCATTGCCTTCCATGGATTCGATACCCTTGGAATACTCTCCTTCCTTGGGGAAATACTACAATGGTTTATCTGTGCGCTTGCGGATTCGTTCATGATCGTTTAGATTAACCTATGGCAAGTATTGATGTTCACGCTAACCCGGTGCCATTAGTTGTGACATTGAGAGGTGCCTAAAGGCTTTCCTGGTGTTGTCGCTAAGGATGGGTCCCAGATCTGTTCTTAGGATGCCGACGCTACGAAACGCCAACACAATACAACATCAAGAACTAGACGTAGGGTTTTACTCTCCGGAGGCCTGAACCAGTATAAATCGCCGTGTCTCTCGTGTCTTGTCGTGTTCCGTGTGCTACGCTAGCATAACCATCGCGTTCTTAATTCCCGATCCCCCATCCGAATCTAAACCATTGGGGTTGACCCTCCTGTGGACTGTGCGGGTTTAAACCTCCAACAGTTGGCGCGTCAGATAGGGGTGATCGGGAGCTCTTCATGCAGTGCGATGGCAGTTCGCTCCGGCGATTATCTTCAGCGATGGTACGGAAGACTCCCTCAAGGCGCGCAGAAATTTTTTCACGTCCGCCCCACCCACCCGACGAGATCCACATATGTGGATGGGAGTACGTCCATGCGAAAATCAAGGCCAGCAGCGGCTTGGTTCTCTCGCATCAGCTACATGTCCACCACGTGACACGATTCGTAGTCAGCAACAACTACGGCGTCGCTGGATGTTTCGCCGACTCGACAAACTTTCTCCCCTGTGAAGCTGCTATTCTCACGTCGACTCGCGCGTGACGCCATGGGTCTGTGCTAGCATTCCTCGCCGACCTCCACGAGGTGCGCCATGGTTGCAATACGGTATTGCAAAACAGTGTTGTCAACACATCTCTGCCTCGATCGATGTGCGGGTCACTCTGGTTGCCCTTGGCACATGTACGGTGGATGGATCAAGATACACAGGCATGTTGGTCAATAAGGTTGCTGTGATTTAATCATTGCACGTACACATGCTGCATGCATCAGCAAGGAGGGAAGTCATCATTGCTTTTTATTTTCTTTAATCTATTTCCTCTATTCCGATTTACTATCGTGCAGAGCAGCTAACCAATATTGCTTTTTTGATATTTTTTGCTTCCAAAAATACGACTCCACATCTACAAGAATTCGACAAGCTATCGAATCGCACAAGCTTGCTAGGGCATACAACGGCCTCCAACAGCTCATCGTCGAACCTCTCGACGCCTCAAGCTCAACACGACTTCAGGTCGCGTTGCCAGCTACCCCGACATGCTGTTGTATACCGACAACCTCTTTGACGGCTCCAGCTTGTGTCGCCGACCATGACGATCTTCTCGGCTACACACAAGCTAAGTTTTATTTACAATTAAATATTTTACGGCTTCAATATTTTTTTCGTAGATTTGCTCTACATGTTTTTGTCTGCTCTTCCGACCCCTCCCCCTCGACACGCTCGGGGGCTTGGTCTTGCCAACTAATGGGTCATTAGACCTGAGGGTTATGTGTTTTGCTCCCTCTCGACATGCTCGGGGGCTTGGCCTTGCCAACTGAAGGGTCGCCCGACCTGAGGATTGTTCTTCTACCTTTTAATTGATAGTCTCTTTCTTGTTGGACCTTGATTGTGAGGTTGCTAAACCTGGGTCATTGACCCCGCTCACGCGTCGATCATGTGTAAGTCTCTCCGCTGAGCTATATGGTCGATAAGCCGTCCTCTCCGTGAGTAGTGGTTAGTGAGTTGAAAACACAAGTGCTTTTGAGCCGTCAAGTTCGAATAAGTAAAAGACCTTGCATGATAAAGGGGAATGCTTTTTCAAACGAAACATAGCACAAGAATGTTTAGCTCCGGCTAGCATTACACATCAACATGGACATATCTTAGCTCTAGCTAGGTCTTCTTCATATATTTACAGATTGATACACCGACTTGGGATCTATTTTATCTAATAGGTCCAGCTCCTCCGTCGTCGTCTTCATCAGGTCGTTAGACCTCTCGACGCCGCCATCGTCGCCGTCGTCAGGTCGCTAGACCTCTTGGTAGCTCCGTCGTCACCTTCGTCAGGTCGCTAGACCTTCCTGCAACTCCGGTGTCGTCTCCGTCAGGTTGTTAGACCTCCCTACAGCTTCGGTGTCGTCTTCGTCAGGTCGTTAGACCTCCCTGCAGCTCCGGTGTCACCGTGGTCAGGTCGCTAGACCTCCCGGTAGCTCTGTCGTTGCCTTCGTCAGGTCGCTAGACCTCCCTGCAGCTCACGGCATCCTCGTTGCCGCGGACCTTCTGCCGTCCTTGTCGCCACTTGCTTCAGGTCGGCAGATCTCTGGTCGTCTTCACTACTGCCTTCGTTAGGTCGGCGGACCTGTCCGTCAGACTCACATGGTGCTCTTAGCATCTTCTACTGTTTGCATGTGAGCTCCTGCCAATTTCGCCACCCGTGACCTGCACAATGTGTGCCTTTGCCAGACTTTGTTTTTTGCGCTCAGACAATTGCTTTTTGTTAGATGCGATTTTGTCATGTTGTGCTGAGCGAGATGGCTGGCGACCTCATGCTACTTTGCACTATTGCCCCTGTGAACCTACAGTTCACCTCCTCAACTAGCCTGACTCCGCGTCAGACGGCCCAGCTGCCATATGGTCTTGTACCTGCTAGTTCTACGACCTCTTCAGTTCTACAACCTACTATGACCTCCTCCGATGACTTCGCACCCGCTACGACTCTGCACGTAAACGGACCTTGTACCAATCAACCTATATTTCTGTCTCCCGAGTAGAATGGTCGTAGGTTTGATTGAAGACCTTCCGGGGTAGGCGTGCCACGCTGCTCTACCAGATTCATCTGGGCGCCTGGAGTTCATATCAACCACGTCTAAGATATTCTACGATTTCGACGGGCCTCCTGAAGGTCGGTGTGCCTGATACCCTGGTCAACAATACAATGGGATCATGGCTCTGCTGGGTAATTGGCAGTTATGTTGGTTGTCTTGACACCAAAATGGCCTTTCCGGAGGTCGGAGTACCACAGTCCCTAGGTCTTTCAATACCTTGGTACTGTTTTGGCCCCGCCAACCTAGTTGGGTGCCCTGGATGCGTGACCTCCCGCAGGTCGGTGTGCGTTTTTAGCCCTACTAGCCTGTCCTGGACACCATTGGAACGATTGCTTCAAGGAATGAAGGCCTCTCTGTAGGGTGCACACCAAACTGTCCCTGCCAGGCATCTCCGGGTGCTTGGGCACTTTTAGCGTGAGACCTTCTTGAGGTCGGCATGCCTCGAGTGGCTCTGCCAGACTCTTTGCAGCTATGCAAGATATCTGGGTATCTCTACAACTGATAATTCAAGACCAAGATCAAGATTTCTTCTTTTCTTTTTTTGATCATCGAAGCAGTCTTGCTGCCTACTTCAATGCTCAAGCATTACTCTACGAGAGCGTTTTTCAAACGCCCTCTATTGTTTTCCTCGTCGCTACACCCTATTGGAAGTCTACTTCCTATAGGTCGGCACTCGACCTCGCTACGCTCGGGATTCTACAAACTGGTCGGCTACTAAAGACTTGTTATTTTTGGACTGACGTGCACGCTTATCGACCTGTCGATGGCTTCACGACTTCGTCATGAGTCCATCAAGTTCGACGTGCCTACACATCGCTTGGGGGCTTGTGGGACATGGGTACCCCTGGGTCCCCACCGACTAGTCTCATGGCCATCCTCGACAAGTGGGTCTGGCCCACCAGAAAACCTGCCGACCTGTCAGTAGGCCTGCCCGACCTGACATGTGGGCCCAAAGACGTGAAGACAGCTTGGCGTGCAAGCCAAGGAAAGTCGAGACGGATTAAGGCAGTTCGGATAAGCCTTCCATGCTGTAATTGAAACAAACCAGATTTCCGAGACTAGAAACTCGATCCTCTGCACGTCTGTGATAGTCCCAGGAAGTGGCTATCACGTGCAATCCCTGTCTCAAGTGGTACAAATCCATACAACACAAGAATAAAGAAAATATTACATAATTTTTATTATATCATCAGAGTACAACATTTCGACATATGTCGAGTACAAGTCCAACTGGACTAAACAAGAAAGGTAAAACATCTACGCAGCGGATCTATCGAAGCGAAGCGTCTCCAGCTCCACAGGCAAACTTGAGTGTAGGACCAGCTCTAGTCTTCCCATTCTTTGCCGTCGAGGTCGTAGTCGGTCTCTGAGTCTGAAAGTCCATCATCTACCCGATAAGTAGGTAGGTCATGTCAGCTTCCCAACGAAGAGAAAAAGCAGTGGATGAATTCTAGTATGCATGGATAAGCCTATATATGGCTGTAGAAGGTTATGCATGCAACGGTAGCAACAACAAGGTAAGCAGAAATGCAGCGAGGTCACCATCTCTAAGGAGATACACACCTCTGGGGTTAACACCCCAACCAAGGAAAGTACACCAAAACACTTAATCTCAACCGAGACTCAGCATCCCACTCTCAACTACGATGTGGGGTCACCAGCTCCTATCCCCACATCTCAACGGCACAAAGCCGGACTCACACACACAGGGGAGAGAAAGCAACACAGCAAATACTAGCCAGGTGAGAGATCGAAAGGGCTGTCCATACCAGTGGACACAGACTATAGCTATAGGTTTAACACTCACCAGAGGTTGTACAACTGGACCTGCCGGATAGGGTAGAAACTGGGATCAGCCAGTCCACATCCCTACCTAACTGCCAGAGACCCAGTAGTGGATAGCACTCTCCTGCCTCTTCGAGCCTGACTTGTCCTGAACTGGGGCGCGAAACTTGCCAGCGGGGCCTCCAAGCTGTGAAACCATCCCCGGAGGAGCCGGTGCGACGTCTACTCGGGGGGTATAAACCATCCCCCTCACACGATCACACCGATCCGCCTACAAGCTGAATGCTATCCACAAACTAGTTCTCAGACCGAACCCCGCACATAACAAGGCGAACGGTTTGTACGAAAATAGCCCAAAGATCAAGGCCACACAGTCGATCGGTCCTTAATTGCAAGGAGCGAGCACTCCACCAACTCCACCCGTTCGGCACGCCGCTAGGGCGGGAGGCCAGGTCGCATCTCCCCTAGGCAGGTGTTCACAAGTAACCAAGCGGCTCGCTCCCGCGGTTACACATTAAGGAATCACACTCACCCAAAACACACACTAGAATATACCGAGATATCCCAATCTCAGCCCAACACTAGAGATCCATCCATATCACAAAACAGGTAAAATATATGGATAGTAAGTATCGGAGACTAGCTAGGGGTATGTAGCTAGTCCCAAAGGTAGGAAGTTCAAGGTACAGGATATATCAAAATCAAGGCATGGCTAAAAAATTGTCTATGCATTTCAATCATCCAAAGTACAATAAATAAAGCACTAGCAGCTAAATAGCATGCATGGGATCTATATGGTCGGGAGTGACATGACACCTGCGTGGTAGTCGTCATAGAGTAGTAGAGGTTGAGGCCTTCCTTCGGGTCGGAGGTTGTTGACATTTCATAACGTCGATCACTTAAGAACAGATTTGGAATCCATCCTTAGCGTCAGCGCTAGAAATGCTTGCTGGCATTTCTCAACGTCACAACTAATGGCGCAGGTTAGCGTGAACATCGAGACTTGCCAAAGGTTAATCTAAACGATCATGAACGAATCTGCAAGTGCACAGATAAACCATTGTAGCATTTCCCCAAGGAAGGAGAGTATTCCAAGGGTATCGAATCCGTGGTAGGAAATGGTGGATATCTTGGACTTATGCTTTTGCTCTGAATGTAAACCAAGAGATAGATATAGGGAACAACACACTCAAAACAGGGGTAAGAAAAAAGATATAAGGGTAGTGTGACACACACACTCAGATCTACTCTACTCTAGCACACTACGGCTTAGGGGGAACATACGAGTTAGCTCTAGGTTCTAATGTACTAAACATACAAAGCTAGAAGATACAAGAGATGGGCATGAGTATTGCATGAGAGAGATAAGGTTCAGCACCCAGGTACAAACGGGTAGCTAGCCCGCGACGACCAGCACTCTGCGAAACTAGACTTTAGACTCCTACAACAGGTACCCAGCACGGAGGTTGCCCAAGGATTCAACAGGGCTGTCACCACCTGAGGACCGACCTCTATCGTTACGGGGGGTATGCTCATAACTATCGTAGCCAGACAACCCAGGCACCATGCCTACGTTGCTGCTAGACTCCACCCGGCCCGGGCTATTGTGACCCAGGGTGAGAGCCACCAGAAGACTGGTCAACTAGACCGAGTACCGTAGCTTGAACACAGACCTCATGCAACACTCTCATGCTATCTAACAAGATCAACTAAGGCTAGACATACAAACAGATATGAACTCTCTTATGTCCAATCAATAAGATCAAAGGGTCGTGTTCATGAAGAACACGAGCCTCTAACTTATGAACAAACACATAAGGAAGGAGTTTATCACCCTTCAAGTGGATCAAAAGGTAGTGTTCACGAAGAACACAAGCCTCTAAATGATGAACAAAGGATGAACTCAAGAACATATCAAACATATGATCTACCATGACTTTATATGAAATAGCTGAATAACTGAAGTAGATCAAAGTCATACAAAGAAATAAAGATAAAAGAGAACTCATACCTAGACTTCCAAGAGGACTTGAAACCTGAATAAGAGCTACTCTAGCCTACCCCCTAGCCTTGGAAACTAAAAGTGAGAGGAGAATGAGAGAGTGGTGAGTGAGAAATGGGAGCCCCTCCCATTCTATTTATAGGCAAGGACAAGGCATGCTCGGAGCACCAAATGACCCCTAAACACACGGGAGTGAGGCAATGGACCAATTGGGGGCTGCCACGTGGAGGGCCTGGATGGAGCCCCCTAAGGCGGTTCGGCTGATCCTAGGATCGGTCGGCCCCCTAGGGTGGCCCCACCTGGTGGCCTTCCTCTGGTTGGCTGCCCTGTGGGCCCTCTGATCCATCCCTGGTGCATGGCTTGATTTGGTGTCCGAGGTGGGCCCTTTGATCCATGTGAAGTCCATGTGGCATCCTCTGATTCGTCGGTGAGTGCCTCCCCTGGATCGATGACGTGGATTGCCATGTTTCCCTTGGTGGCAGCCACCTCCTCAGCTGAGTTGGCATGGTTTCTTCATAGAAGGTGAGTTTCCATCTCTTTTAAGGAGTAAATCACCTACATACAAATAATCTCCAAGGACAAGTGGAACTACATTATTCAAACCAAAATGCTAGTAAATAATGCATATGCCTCCATTTATGTGAGAATATTGAGGGTTAGAAATGGTGAATTTCAACCGTCAACAGAGGTCTTCCCAATCATCACAGCTCGGGTCGTCGTCGCAGCTCGGGTCTTCCAACATGATTACAAGCCTACACGAGATGCGACGTGGAAATAAACAATGACAATCATCTAGGTAACAACTCCAAATAACATCAATTTTGAAGAACCAAATAAATTCGGATCTAGCTACAAGCAGCACTAGTTTAATTTAAGGAAATTAAGGCAATTAGTTTTATAATGAAAATAATTTTAAGCTATTAGTTTTATATACTTAGAAAACAAATTAGGGAGAAGGGTTAGTTCAAGGTTGGGTTGCCGATCAAAGGCTAAAGGTTTGGTGATCGCGCTGTCAAGGCATTAGCGCGATTGATGGTTGCAACAAAGCGGAGGTTCAGGAGATGATGCGAGTAAAGCAAGGCGAAGCGAGCTAGGCAAGGCATTAACAGGCCAAGGTGTGCGGCGGCAGTACAAAGAGAAGGAAAGGTTCGACTTTGTGGTTGATAAAAGAGTGGTGATGCGGTAAGGTGTGCTCGAGAGCGCAGTGGGGCAAGTGCTAGCGATGCGATGATAACCACGATGTAGTAGCTAGGTTGCAACGCGGGGTTGCCATGCTTGAAGCAGAGGCCTCTGCTCACGGCACGATGAAGGACCGAATAGGCGACCAGAGAGGGGTGGGGACTGAATGGGAGCCAATAAAAATTCTTCCCGAAGGACGAACACGGCCTATACCCCGATTGCCACTGTGAGTACTCGCACACACCAGAGAAGCTCTAGACCTGGCACACACAAGCCTACAATTCCTAAAGACAAGACTTGAATCAAAGCGCGGAAGCACAGGACAAGAATCAAAGCACTTGGCCAATTCTGGAAAAGCCAGCACGGACTGTCCATGCAGTACGGGCGGACTGTCTGCTAGTCACAGGCGGACTGTCCGGACCGACCTTGTGGACTGTCCGAAAACTCCAACAGAACCACTAGAGATGCACCGAGAAAATCGGACTGTTCGGCTGAGCCACACAGACCGTCCGCCAGTGTCACGGACTGTCCGTGAAAGCCACGCGGACTGTCCGGCAAACTCGCTGAAAACCCCAGACAAACGCAGGCAAACCCCAGACAAAAACTGAGCCACGCGAACTGTCCGGGAAGCACTCGCGGACTGTCCGCAAACTGCCTGCAACAAAACCCTAGCTGCAAAACAGATCAAAACTCGAACACGCATGAACACGTGATGAACTGCGATGAACACAGGCCACGCGGACTGTCCGCCACAGCCCCGCGGACTGTCCGCGGCTCACGAACAGAGCAGAAACAGCACGCGCACGTGAGGTCAGCCCTCGAAATCCATCACCCGATCTCCCAAACAGCTAGAGCTCTTGAGACAAGATTTGGGGGAGATGAGAAGCGTCACTAGGTGACGCTATGCCCCAAAAATCTCTGCCTCTAACTCCCTAAATCACCGGGAATCGCGGATCACACGAACCACCACCAAGAACTCGGGCTCCAACCAAAAACTCACGAATTGAAGGTGTTTCCCGGCGCTTGAGGGGTCAAGATCACACACAAAGATGCACAAGGCATCCACCCATGATCCCCTCAAAGAAATCCGAGAGAAAACACCCTCAAATCGACGAATCGAGCGAAGAACGAAACTCCCCAAAAAATAGCCTCGAAAATGACACGAAAATCACAAAGAGCTAGGAGATCACTGCAACGCCGAATGCTTCCATACATCCAGATGTCAGAGTCTATACAAGAATCTATCCTAAGGAATACAGAGGAAAAGAAGCAGTCCATAGCGATCTACCGGGGGAGGAAACCCTAGAGTCCAAGAGAGAGAGATGCCATCCACCTCTCCGCTATTTATACGAAGTCCACCGGAGGAGGTAAATGACCATGCTACCCCTACAACTCAAATAGAAGATACACACCCCTCAGGGGCAATATGGTCTAGTCTTCATCGAAAGGACATGCTTCCACTGCTGTCTTGCTTAGCATCGATGCAAAACCAGCGATCACGCCACGTGCCCCCCGCCTCGAAGCTTCCCGATGTTGACGGCTGTTAAGTACCACATTTATATCGTCAACTCCTACATAAAATAAATGAAATATGATCATCAACACTAGAATAGGGGTTTATACTGACAAATTCCATGAGTGTTGGTGTTTCTCTACTTTGTTGCAGGACACTCCGAAATACGTACTAAATGGTACAGTTGAGAACAAGTAAATCAATGGCATACAAAGGGCGTCATCATAAACAACCTCAAATGCTAGATTGGACAGCCCCATTGCGACGGGCTCGTCGAGACGATTGAAATGGACATATCATTTGTCTACTTTGGAGATCGGATGAGAAAGATATTGAAAAAGGAAAATAATGTGGGATGCTGACGTCAGCACCCCACAGCAGCTGACGCCAGCAGCGGCCCGCCTGCGGCATGGCCCAGCCAGGTGAGCGCGCCTTCGTGCAGCCCAGATGGGCCCACGCGCGGTGCGGCCCAAGCCAGCAGGCCGGCGGCCCAGCAGGCCGGCCACCCATGCGGGCGCGCGCGCACGCGCGGGGAAGGCCGCGGTTCGGCCGGCCGCCCGAGCACGTGGCGATCACTGAGCGGGGCGCTAAGGTCGGTTGGCTGGTTTTCTGGCTTTGCCCCCGGTTCAGCACCAGAATCGCCCGGTTCAGCACCCAGAAGGACGGTTCGGCTCCGGTTCTCGCCCCTAGGATACTGTTTTTCTACGGTTCTTTCACCCACCGACTTGAGGAGCCGTGGCCCCTGTGTTTCCCCGCGAGGAAGCCGGGAGAAGGCCGCTGGATGCGCCAGGAGAAGGAGAGAATGAGGTGCAAACACCCCCAAGTCTCCATCCACCCTTGCCTATAAATATGAGGGGAGGGGGTTAGAATAAGAGACACCACTTCATCCCAAGGATGAGAGCTTCCCTTCAAAGGAGAGGCCTCTCCTTGGTAGATTAGAGAATAGCAGAGTGAGAGAGTGATTTGTATCTCTACGGATGCTTCGTTCTTCAATTAGAGTAAAGTGAGTTTTTCTGCATTTTCTATTTAGATCAAAGTGCAAGTGATATGTTCTTGAGTTCTTCGCCTGTTCATCATTTAGAGGCGCGTGTTCTTCACGAACACGCCCCCTCGATCTAGTTGACTAGGTGCACAAGTTTGTATCTCGTTTGTTCATCTATTAGAATAAAGTGGATGCTTGCATGCTCTGATTAGAATAAAGTGTGTTCGTGATTCCTTTCTTTCGTTTATGCTAGGTTGCATGAGTAGACTTTTTCCTCTGCTGGTGCGTAGATCCTAGGTTTATGCGTTCGTCTGTTGCAAGTCGTTCGTATGACGTTGGAAGCATAGTACGAGGTCAAGTGCTCTCTTGCATGTCTCTAGCATAGGCCAGTAGTTCCGTAATTGGGTGAGATCAGTTCTCTTTCGTGGCCGTAGCTCTATTAGTACAGAGTGCCGTAGTCCGTTGGCTACGGCAGTAACCACATCGCTGACATTGTGTCACGCTACCGGTTATCATTCGTTCGGCTTATCCCAAGGTTAGGTAGAGGCAGTCCAGGTGGTGGTGACAGCCCGCCTGGCCCTCATTGATCCTCCGCAGCTGGATATAGTCAGAGCTCCATTCCACATAGATCCGCATGCCGGAGTTGCCTCTTAAGTCAGGGCTATCGGTACCCTAAGCCAAGTTCTATCTAGAGATAGACCTTTAATCCCAGCTATAGAGCTATCTTTCGGAATCCTCTCTACCCTTGCCTCTTTATCTAGGTGTGTCCTTGGACCGACTATACGAAGTTAGTACACACACGTTCCCTTGGATTCGATACCCTTGGAATACTCTGAGGTGAAAGTTACAACGGTATCAGTGCACTTGCGGATTTATTTCGTGTGGTGCTAAAATACCCAACAAGCTTTCTGGCGCCGTTGCCGGGGAACGGTTGTTGTATCTATCTTCGAACCTAGTGGTCCTCGTATTTATCTTTTTTTCGTTTTCTTCTACCTTCACCCCCGTTACCCATCAGATATCCTTTTTGTTTCTTTCCTTCTACCTTTACCCCCGCTACCCGTGGTGAAGCTTTCCTGTAAAAGCGTCACTACCCCTAGGGATGAGCTCCCAGAGCCACCACCTTCGGTGCGCCTTTTTCTCACATCTGGCTGTGAGCCTCTCCCTGCGACTATCGATCTCGTTCGACGCACTATCTTCTCTGGTCTATCGAGCGAAAACCTATATTACCATCTTCGTGATTTCGAGAACCTGTGTTCTCTCATCTACACTATGGGTATGACTTTGGATACCTTCAAGTGGAAGTTGTTTCCATACTCTCTTGTTGGGAAGGCGGAGCAATGGTACACATATACCGTAGGTAGCATGAACGATAGGTGGGAAGAGCTTAGAGACAAGTTTTGCCTTGAGTTCTTCCCTCCATCTCATGTTGCTGCTCTACGGGAGGATATCCATTGTTTTCAATAGAAAGAGAAGGAAACGATATACATGGTCTGGTCTAGATTATTACGCTTAGCGTATTCTGGACCCCCCTTGTCGATGACTGAGTCTCAGTTGCTTCACAAATTCTATGATGGTCTCGACAAAAGGTCTGTGTGTCGTCTCGATTTCGGGAAACCATTTCTTGAGAGGGAACCGGCTGAATGTAGGGAATTCCTGATCTCCTACTTCGAAGTCGATCCTGTATCTTACCGAGAGGAATCCGAGTCGAGCCATGAGAGCCCCTCAACATCCAAGTCCGAGCCTTCATCTTCCGAATCCCAAGACTTGCCTGTTGAGCCCTCTCCTGAACCCCGAACACCAAAGGAAGAAGAAATTCAACCTTCGGTGTTCACTTGCAAATTCGAGGATGACCCATCTAGAAACCTTTCAGACACCTCGAATTTTGTTGATGCCCAATTAGGGGAGGATCCTTATTCTGTCCACACTGATCATTCTAGAAATCTTTTGACAGAACCTTCCCTTAGGCCGGTGATGCCACCTCTACCTCCTGATCCTCCTAACGAAGCATATCCTAAGGAGGCCATGAGGGAGGAATGGTCAGAGGGAGTGACACGATTTTCCGAGGCAACTTGGAATAGTTCACCTTCTCTGGTTGTCCCTTGCTCCATTAGAGGCACTGTCATAGAGGCCCATTCTAACCCCATCATGGAGGTTAACATTTTGTCATGGCACTTAGCAGAAACTCTTTTGGGCGGAGTCCCGCTAGCATCATCCGACATGCTCCTCGAGACTTGTCCCTTTGGACACGTTCTTGAATGTCGGGGGATCGCAAGTGTCGTGCCGCTTATCATAGACGGGATCGAGGCTACCTTAGACTATCAAATCTTTGATGTCCTTGATCTCAATCTTCTCCTAGGCTCCCCTCTAGAGCAGCTCTTCGATACATCTTTATGGAGCCTAGATGATAAGCTTAGGGGAGTCGCTTCTGCCACTGCTACCCCTTGTCCGGGACATCCTATGGCAAAGCCTCTTCCTCAACAAAACCCGCTCGAGAAGACAACGAGTATATCCCTGTTCGTGTCATGCAAGCTTGTTCTCATTGAGGGTGCAGAGCCTTCTACTCCTCATGAGTACGACTCGGGAGACTCTCTTCACCTTTGTGAAGGCGAACGACCGTCACCACTCTCGACCGAGTTTCAGCCTCTTCCCGCTGGCCTGTATCATGTTGCTTTCGATCATGATCGAGAGTCAACATTGAGCTTCCATGATGACTCTCTTGAGATAGAGAATTCATGGGCCATGGAACCTTTCGAGGCACTGACTCTGGAGTTCAGAGAAAAGGATTCCACACACGAGCATGGTAGTCTTATCCTTGATCTATCATACAGACCATGCTCGCATCATGTCCCTCCAGAGTCAGACATGCTTAGTGCGCTGAGCACGCATGAGGGCTGCAACCACCTTATGGTCCTCTTTTCTAGAAAGTTCAGAAGGTTGGTTATAGATGTATATGTCTATCATAAGCATATCAGATTTCGTGTGTGCATTGTGGCACTAACCTTGCAGCTAAAGCTTCACTGATACATCAAGGATTAGTGGTGAGACGGGAATGACACCACCAACGATAGCTGCAAGATGAAGTTCCCATGGTCGAGCTTATGACCTTAAATAAACAAAGCACTCCCAGGAGATAGCCTGGATTAGGTTAGGTTTTATTTCCCTTTTCTAATAAAAGCAAGAACATGTTTTTAGGGTAAGTTGTCCTTCGGGTATTTTTGGTCACTAACCTTTCAGGTGGAGATTGAAAAGAAAGATGGATAGGTGATGCCTACGAACATGTGAGCCACATTAGCTGCAACACCTAGATAAGCTTTGGTGATGGAACATTTACGAAAGGAAGCTTGATCACCACACACTTGATTTTTGTTGCCTAGCAATACAAACTTCAAGTGTGGGGGAGGTATGTGAGCATCCTGAGTAAAGTTCCTCCTCTACCAAATCTTATCCTGGTGTGGTGATGATGTCAGCTCTTGCATCTTGCCCACTAGCTAGGTACGTCCTGCTTTTGACTTTAAACAAAGCCCTTTCGGGAGTTTGCCCGATGTTCACCATCTTATGCTCATGTTTATATCCCTTTGGAAATAGCTTGATCATGCTTTCATGCTTCCTTTATCTATGTTCATAATGCTTTGGTTTGAGTGCATATTTAGCTACGTGCGTTCATAGGTTGTTTTAAATTAAGCATGGTGCTTAGGTTAAAACTGTCTTCTTCAATCAAACAAGACATGGTGTCGAGTTTGATTGATGAACCTTATAGTTAATGCGTTCACGGATATTGGTTGTATGTACGGACTAACCTTTGCAGGAATTTTCGAAATCCAAATTGGGTAAGTCATCGAGCTTGCTTCAAATGGGAAGGTCAGCCAAGGCGTGTCAGCCTTGTTTGAGATAGGTTCATGGAGAGTAAAAAAACCAAAAAAAATATGTTTGCTTTTCGAATAAAGACTTCCTGGTTCTCGAACCGGTGGAGTCCATCTTTTGTTTTTCCTTTTTTTTGGTTTGAAGACAGCACCAGGTACATGAACAAGTGTGGGGGAGATCTCCCAAGCTTATCATTGACATGCACACTTGAGATCTCCCACACAGGCGTTGCACAACATTGACCGCGCTTTCATGACAAGGGACATGGTAAACAAGAGTGATCCGGCTGCCCCATGGGTGAGCTGAACCACCACTGGTCTTCCGTGTTTCTTATATTCTTTAGGAGCGATGGTATGTGCACCCTTTATCTCACTCTCCCTGATTCATGAGTTTCAATGAGTTTCAATTCTTATCTGTTAAATCAACTCATGGAATCGTGCTCGACTTGCTCTACATGTTTCCTGTGGTTGGCTTGCATATGTTTTATTCCTTGCCTAACATCTTGATGCTTGTGAACAAATATCATTAGGGAACTCATGCTCATCTAAGTAGTTGGTGTTTGCGATATGGTTTGATGATTTGATCTTCTCTCTGAATGTTTGAGTGCTTGAGATTTTTATTTGAAAACTTGAAAACCCTTTGCAAAGCTCCTCTTTGATATGCCACAGTCCTACCAAAGCCATATGATGTTCTAATTGAAAAGCTTATACTCATATGCTGCTTGTTATTGCATTGAGCTTTGTCAAATTGTTGTGACCCTTGTGAGAATTCTTTTCATGCTTTCATGATCAAGATTCATGTGCACTCCATATCCCCTTGCTATGCTTCTACACTGGAAGTTATCATTGTATCATCTATCCATTCTACAAAAAATAAAGCTCCATATGTGGTGTGAACTCTCTCTCCAAAAGTATTCTTGAAAAAAAGAGACATGGGCTATAAAAAAAAGAAAAAAAATAAAGAGAAAGAGAAAAAAATCATGCTCAAAGCATGAGAAAAAAAAAGAAGAGAAAAAAGAGAGATAGCCCATGTCCAAAATAAAGGAGAAAAAGGAGAGAGATGGTCATACAAAAAGGAGTTCCATAACTTAGATGATGATTACTAGTATCCATTCCGAGGCTAGTGTCCATCTTACCATCTACCAACTCTCATCCTACATGTATGGTAATATCTAGCACCCATTCCGGGCCTAGTATCCACCTTACCATACTCGCCATATCCATACACGTGCACATCTTGATCTGATTGTATGATTTGATTTTCTCTAAAGATCCAGTCTTTGACTTTGCAATACATGTGATACAAGTATGCCTTATCCTTTATCCTACCATGAGCTCCACATATAGCCATTATTAGAAGTAGGATGAAAAAAGGCAATCTAATGCCTTGGTGAGGACATATACACATTGAGCGATCTGAGAGAATCAAATGAGGAGCTAAGCAAAGATTTGTTTTGAAAAAATATCGCAAAACCCCGAGTTACTTGACATGATGAGCAGAAGTGATTTGATTCATGATCGTTCCATTCCTCAACTACCCAAGATGGCATGATAGCCACTCCACAAAGTTCACAAGTACAAGGTATGGTTTGGAATATCTCTTATGCTCGCTTCGTACTTTTGGATATCATGTCTCACCTTGATCCTTTCTCCTTTACTCGAGGACGAGCAAAGGTCAAGTGTGGGGGTGTTGTTGACGGCTGTTAAGTACCACATTTATACCATCAACTCCTGCATAAAATAAATGAAATATGATGATCAACACTAGAATAGGGGTTTATACTGACAAATTCCACGAGTGTTGGTGTTTCTCTACTTTGTTGCAGGACACTCCGAAATACGTACTAAATGGTATAGTTGAGAACAAGTAAATCAATGGCATACAAAAGGCGTCATCATAAACAACCTCAAATGCCAGATTGGACAGCACCATTGCGACAGGCTCGTCGAGACGATCAAAATGGATATATCATTTGTCTACTTTGGAGATTGGATGAGAAAGATATTGAAAAAGGAAAATAATGTGGGACGCTGACGTCATGCTGACGTCAGCACCCCACAGCAGCTGACGCCAGCAGCGGCCCGCCTGCGGCGCGGCTCAGCCAGGCAAGCGCGCCTCCGCGCAGCCCAGCTGGGCCCACGCGTGGCGCGGCCCAAGCCAGCAGGCCGGCGGCCCAGCAGGCTGGCGGCCCAACAGGCCAGCCACCCATGCGGGCGCGCGCGCACGCGCGGGGAAGGTCGCGGTTCGGCCGACCGCCCGGGCACGTGGCGATCGCTGAGCGGGGAGCTGAGGTCGGTTGGTTGGTTTTCTGGCTTTGCCCCCAGTTCAGCACCAGAATCACTCGGTTCAGCGCCTAGAAGGACGGTTCGGCCCCGGTTCTCGCCCCTAGGATCCGGTTTTTCTCACCCCTGCGTTTCCCCTCGGGGAAGCCGGGAGAAGACCGCTGGATGTGCCAGGAGAAGGAGATAATGAGGTGCAAACACCCCCAAGTCTCCATCCACCCTTGCCTATAAATATGAGGGGAGGGGGTTAGAATAAGAGACACCACTTCATCCCAAGGATGAGAGCTTCCCTTCAAAGGAGAGGCCTCTCCTTGGTAGATTAGAGAATAGGAGAGTGAGAGAGTGATTTGTATCTCTACGGATGCTTCGTTCTTCAATTAAAGTAAAGTGAGTTTTTCCACATTTTCTATTTAGATCAAAGTGCAAGTGATATGTTCTTGAGTTCTTCGCATGTTCATCATGTAGAGGCGCGTGTTCTTCGCGAACACGCCCCCTCGATCTAGTTGACTAGGTGCACAAGTTTGTATCTCGTTTGTTCGTGTATTAGAATAAAGTGGATGCTTGCATGCTCTGATTAGAATAAAGTGTGTTCGTGATTCCTTTCTAATAGTTTATGCTAGGTTGCATGAGTAGACTTTTTCCTCTGCTGGTGTGTAGATCCTAGGTTTATGCGTTCGTCTGTTGCAAGTCGTTCGTATGATGTTGGAAGCATAGTATGAGGTCAAGTGCTCTCTTGCATGTCTCTAGCATAGGCCAGTAGTTCCGTAATTGGGTGAGATCAGTTCTCTTTCGTGGCCGTAGCTCTATTAGTACAGAGTGTCGTAGTCCGTTGGCTACGGTAGTAACCACATCGCTGATATTGTGTCACGCTACCGGTTATCATTCGTTCGGCTTATCCCAAGGTTAGGTAGAGGCAGTCCAGGTGGTGGTGACAGCCCGCCTGGCCCTCGTTGATCCTCCGCAGCTGGATATAGTCAGAGCTCCGTTCCACATAGATCCGCGTGCCGGAGTCGCCTGTTAATTCAGGGCTATCGGTACCCTAAGTCAAGTTCTATCTAGAGATCGACCTTTAATCCCAGCTATAGAGCTATCTTTAGGAATCCTCTCTACCCTTGCCTCTTTATCTAGGTGTGTCCTTGGACCAACTATACGAAGTTAGTACACACACGTTCCCTTGGATTCGATACCCCTGGAATACTCTAAGGTGAAAGCTACAACGGTATCCGTGCGCTTGCGGATTTATTTCGTGTGGTGCTAAAATACCAAACACCCGACGCTCCCGGATCACTGTCTCCGTCGCATCGGGCCTCCGGACTTGGTTTTGCGGCTCAAACCAAGAAACCGTCCACCGATGATTTTGTGGGCAAACCAACAAACCCCGCGTGCAAGCTTCGGCCTCGATCCGCTACCTTGCACCGGCCCATGTTCACGACTTCAGCCCGTTATTCTTGCACCGCACGGCTCGCACTTTACCCCATCGGCCACCGGGTCCATCGAACCAAGCCTACTTGCCTCTCCATCACCCGGAAGCACACACACGAGTCAAACCACAACCTGTACCTACACACTTAGCCAAGCATCAGTCCACACAACATTGTCAATCACTCATCACTATGGAGCGACCCTTCACTGGTCTTTGGACACCTGGTCCTCAATCTCCCCCTTGATGAGTGCATTGACAACACCCATAGTAACCATCATAGAGAAAAAGGAAAAGAAAACAACCACGGACACCAACCTCCAACAAGTGACCCAAAGCCAAAGAACAAGCAAAAACAAGATCACTCGCCAGACCAAATCTCGGCCCCCTAAGGCAAGGGCAACGGCTCAATACAGCCGAGACAAAACAAAGCTCACAAAGAGAACACCACAAAGCACAAAACTCAGGCAAACCAAAGGAGCTCCCCCTGCACATATGCAAACTCCTCCTGAGCAAATGCAACCTCTTTTCTCAAATTTTTCTCCCCACATGCAAAATCTCCTCAATTTTTTCTCCCTACATGCAAAATCTCCACAAATGCACCACAAACTCTCCCCCTTGTTGACAATGAATGAATCAAGATATCATGAAGCTCTCCCCCTTGTTGTCATGAAAAATGCATGTCAAAGCATATACAATCTACCAAGCTTCTCAAATATACAAAGAGCACAACAAAATGCTACAAATGAGACATAGAGCAAGCAAAGTAGATATGGTGTAGTTAGTGCATTTCCATCAAGAAACTAGAGACATATAAGCATGTGACATGGCCAAAACAATTTTAAGCAATTTTCACAAAGAAGCATTCATCTCATGAGCAAAGCCTTATCCATATCAATCTGAGCAAAAATAAACTAGATCATACATAGTTCATACAAGATCACAAGTTCTCATCACAAGATCATGGCAAACGCCCATAAGCCACTAAATGTCATGTCAAAGCCACCGAGCCATGTGTCTACTTCTTAAAATGAGACTTCTCATGGTAGACAACATGCAACGGTTTAGCACCCAAGATATATACATCAAAACATAAAAACATGATTTAGAGCTCATTTTTCAAGCAAAAGGCAATTCATACAACAAATTCATTTTCAAGTTTAAACATGGTACATGAAATGCCTTTGCATCAAAAAGAAGCTTATGCTCCTCCACAAGTGAACATATGGGCTAAACATTTACCATGACAAATGGGTCTTTGACCCCATGCAAAGAGAACATGATACTCAAGCACAAACTAAACATGATATAGCCATTTGAGCACAAATTGATCATAGACAAGTATCTACTCATGAGTGAAGCATTTTTAGCATTTTCAACAAAAGGAAGCTATCTCATCATGAAAATATGACAATACCATCAAGAGCATAGCATTCACATCACCATTCCCAAAGCATACACATATCTCACATATAGCACATCATAGTGATCAAAGTATATAAGAGAAGCTTATCCTAGCACAAATGATCCAAAGATGGCTATCCTACCAGGTTTTGTACAGAAATGTAACATGCATGCATGGAATGCAACAAACGATACAAATATCACATATATACATGAGAAGCTCCAAGACACACACTGAATTGTATGTCCGGCCTCGTCGCCGTTAAGTAGAGGAGGGAGCCAATCATGCTCTGTGGTCCACGGGTTCGCCATCTTCATCCTCATACAAAGCCGTAGTGGTACTCATCGGTGTAGTCAGCGGCTTGGAGTCGTTCATGCCAAACTTCTTCACCATGTCCCTGGTGTATTTCGCCTGATGTACAAATGTCCCGTCCTTGCACTGCTTGATCTGGAGTCCTAAGAAAAACTGCAACTCGCCCATCATGGACATCTCAAATTCCCTGCTCATGTCATCTGCAAATCTGGCAACAAGATCATGAGAAGAGCCACCAAAGATTATGTCATCCACGTATATCTGAACAATCAAAAGGTCATTTCCATGCTTAAGGAGAAATAGTGTCTTATCAACTGTGCCCATCACAAACCCCTTGCTCAGTAAAAAGCCTCTCAACCTACCATAGCAAGCCCTCGGTGCCTGTTTCAACCCATAGGGCGCTCTTTAGAGTTTGTATACACGGTGTGGGTATTTCTTGCTCTCAAACCCCGGGGGTTGCCTCACATACACTTCTTCCTCTATCACCCCATTCAAGAAAGCACTCTTCACGTCCATTTGGTACAACTTGAACCCTTTAGCCACGGCAAAGGCTAGAAGGATCCTAATTGCCTCCAAACGGGCCACAAGAGCAAATGTCTCCTCATAATCCATGCCCTCTTTCTGGTTGAACCCCTGAGCCACCAACCTCGACTTGTTTCTCACAACCATCCCATTCTCACCCTCTTTGTTCTTCCACACCCACTTGGTACCTATGGGACGGCAATTTGGCGGTGGATCAACTAACACCCAAACTTGGTTTCTCTCAAAGTTCTCCAACTCCTCATGCATGGAATTCACCCAATTCTCATCAGACAAAGCGTGTCGAATATCTTTGGGCTCAAAAGAAGCGACAAATGCAGAGTGAGCAAAATGAGAAGAATTCCTTTACCTCTACCATGTAGTACGTTCATGAAGGTCACCTATGATAGTCGTCGGTGCGTGATCCACCTATACATGTCGGGGAGCCTCTCACATGGACACAATCTCCCCCTCAGCAGCAGCCTCCACTCGAACAGCCTCAGTCGTAGTGGGTGTAGGGGGTGGACCATCCTCGATCGTCGTCGTTGTAGTGGAAGTAGCATGTACACGACCAGCCACGAGAGCATCACCACCATCATCGTCTTCATCTCCATCTCCATCATGCTCATCCTCAAAGATCCTCGCTCCAATCTCCTCGTCACCTGCACACTAAAAATCAGAAGAGCTACATGGCTGTGTCTCGTCGAAGGTTACCTCGCAAGTCTTCATGATTTGGTTAGTGTCAAGGTTGAGCACAGGATATGCTCTAGAGTGAATCGCATAACCGAGAAATATACCATCTAAACATCTAGATTCAAACTTATCTAACTTCCCCTTCTTCAGAATGAAACACTTGCAACCGAAAGCTTTAAAGTGACTCACCTTGGGTTGTCGCCCATGCATCAGCTCATAAGAGGTCTTCTTCTTGAAAGCACAAAGGAAGATGCGATTTGAGACATAGCAAGCGGTATTGACCGCCTCAGCCCAGAAACGCCTAGGAGTCCTATGCTCATCGAGCATCGTCTTGGCCATCTCACAAAGGGTCCGGTTCTTCCTCTCCACTACGCCTTTCTAGCAAGTGACGTATGGAGAAGAATATTGATGATCAAGACAAAGATCACTGCAAAAGGCATCAAAATGAGAGTTCTTGAATTCTGTGTCATTGTCACTGCATATAGCTCGAATGGCATCACCATGTCTCTCATTCTTCAACCCCAAGATCAAGTCCTGAACAAAACCAAATGTCTCGCTCTTATCCTCCAAAAAGAAAACCCAAGAGTACCTCGAAAAATCATCAACCATAACAAGAACATACCACTTCCCACCCGCAGAGCGAACACGAGCTGGCCCAACCAAATCCATGTGCAATAGCTCACAAGGTCGCTCGGTCATGACCGCAATTAGAGGGGCGTGAGAAGCAGCAACCATCTTTCCATGCCGACAAGAAGCACAAACCAAATCCTTCTCGAATTTCACCTTAGGCAATCCTCGGACAAGGTCAAGACCACTCAAGCGGGAAAGCAACTCAAAGCTCAAGTGCCCTAACCTCCTTTGCCATTTCCAAAGCTCGGCTGAAACGCCAGCAACAAAGCATCAAGGAGGACCAACAGACTGGGAAAAATCGGCACGAAACATTTGACCCTCAGGGACGATCATACAGACAAGATTGCCTCGAGAATCAAGCACATGAGAAGCGCCCAACTTAAAACGAACCTCAAAACCTTTGTCAAGCAACTAGGATACTGACAACAGGTTGAAACCAAGTGCCTTGACCAAAGCCACACTCTTCAGGGTCACCTTGCTACTCACCTTCACCATACCTTCAGCAAGTACTCGTCCTCTCCCATTGTCCCCAAAAGTGATGTACTCCCTCGTACTCACTAGGGTGAGGCTGGAGAACCACCCACGATCTCCGGTCATGTGCCGTAAGCAACCGGAGTCGATCAACCAAAAGTCCTCCAAGCCTCCCACCTACAATCAAAAATGAGAACAAGAATGAGCAAGCGACTCAACACTGGGGTTAGTACCAAAAGAGTCAAACCAGTGTCGAGCCATTTGCTCAAAAGACGGGTTAGCAAAATCCATCCTATCAAAACCTCTAGGCGGAGCCCTCTCACGCCTACCACCGAAGAGCCTGTCACGTCTCACTGGAGGAGTACGCGCACCACGAGGGGGAAAACGTGGCCCATAGTCCATCTGAGACCCAAAGCTCCGATAGTGCCTCCCAAACTCGTAACGGTCACGAGCAGGAGCACGTCTAGCCAACCCACCACGCCCAAACCCAACACGCCTATCTCTTTGAGGAAACACACCTCCACCTCCACGAGTGGGAACTGAACGCACAAACACCTCACTCCTAGGTAGAGACCCTCTACGAGGCTCAGGCAAACCATGAGGAAGGTGGTACCTGTCCTTGTTTGCCATCTCCCTAGCAAACCTCTCATCTCTCTTCCTCCTGAAACAGAACTCATCCTTTTGCCCATCCCTCCCACAATACTCATAGTGGAAGCGGATCGGCTGTGGCTTAGGCTGTGGCTTCTCTATGGGCTTCTCAACAGCTTTCTCTCCTGACTTCCCACCAAAGACACTCCCCTGGGTGCTCACAAACTTGATGGGTTTTTGGTAGTTTTTTGACTTGTGGGGGAATACTGGTGGATCTGGGGTTGTGTCTAGCTTGTTTCTAAGGTGGTTTAGCTTGGGTGCAAATTTGTTCAAGGGTGTGGTATGTGGTGGGATAGGAATCTCTCCAGCTTTCTCTTCTCCCTCATCACTCTTCTCACCACTCTTTCCAGCCCCCAACGCCTGACTATCAAACCTCTTAAATTGAGCCAACATCAAACTCAATTGTGGCTCATGCCCAGACAACCACCCCATCATTTTTCTCAATTCATCATTCTCATCCTACCAACGGTCAACATAGTGTGCAAGTTCCATGTTTTTCAAAGCATGCATTTCACAGGTAGAGCATGATGTAGGAAGAGGAGCTTTTAATGCCGCCTCAAGAGAAACTATCTTGGTGTGAGATTCATCTAGCCTACCATGCAACACAGGACAAGAAGTGCAAGCACCTAACAAAGTAGGTCTAGATTTTAATTCATCACACTCAACCCTAATCACATCTAGTTCCTCAAGAGTAGAGGCATGCTTCTCCTTGAGAGCAGTCAAGTCAGCCAGAAAAACATTGCAATCACTACAATCAACCTCATCAGAAACAACAGGAGCAGCTTTCAAAGAACCTATCTCATTTCTAGCATCAACAAGCAAGGACTCAAGCTCAGCTATCTTGTCCTTAGCATCACCCAACAAAGACCTAAATTCCCTCTTCTCCTTGTTGGTCTTCCTAGCACATCATCACGGTTATCAAGCAACTCATTGAGCCTAGCATTCTCCTCTAGCAAGAAGTTGGGATCATGTCGTACCTCTTCCTCGGAGTCGGAGTTCGAGTCCGAGCTGTGCTTCCCATCCTTCTTGTAGTGCGCCATGCCGCAAAATCCACCTTGTGCGACGAAGCTAAGGCTGGTGAAGTTCTTGCCCGTGTGCCGCTTGTCCTTGCGCCGATCTTGCTCTTCATCGCTGCTCGAGTCGGAAGAAGCATCGCTTGATGTGGAGTCGATGTCGCTCGTTCCGGCAACCATCGCTCGAGCCGTCTTCTTCTTGTACCCGCTACTCTTCTTCGACCTTCTCTCACCCTTGTCCTAGCGCTTGTCCTTGCAGTCGTTCTAGGAGTGGTGCTTGTTGTAGTCGTGCTTGGGCTTGCCCTTGTAGTCATTCTTGATCTCCATGGCTTCAGGGCATTCAGTGATGAAGTGCCCGTGCTTCCCGCACCGGTAGCACATCCCCGAGCTCCGCCTTGCATTCTTGCGGTTCTCGTACATCCGCCCAAACCTCTTGCTCAACAAGGCGAGATCATCCTCGTTCAGCACCTCAAAGTCCTCATCTGGCAAGGACACAAGACAAGACAAAGAGAAACCAACAGAGTTAGCATTAGTCCTCGATCCTGAGACAAGAGCCAAACTATGAGGATCAGTGGGGCTCTCGCTCTTGGCTCTCAAGCCACGATCAACCTCCGAAGACCTGAGCTTAGAAAATAGCTCATCAAGCGATAGCGTATCATACACGCTCGACTCCTCAATGGCCTCGACCTTGGTAGTCCCCACAGACCTATCCAGGGCATGCAAAAGCTTGATAGCTTGATCATGATCCATGTATGGGAGCACTATCACATTGGCCCTCATGTTGTTGTCTATGCTGGTGAAGCGCTGAAACATAGCATCGGTCGACTCACCGGGAAGATGAGTGAAGTTCTCGTACTCTCTCCGGTAAGTGGAAAATAAACGAGCTTGCACCTGGGCATTGCCAACATGAGCATTCCTAAGCTTAAGCCATATCTTTCCGGCCACATTCTCTCCGTACACTCGCTCAAACTCCGAGGCATAGAGAGCACGAAACAAGTAATCAATGGCCTTGATGTTGGCCTCACACATGTCCCGCGAACCTGGAAGAAGGAAACTGTCTGGGATGACATAGTTGGGATTTTGAGTGACATCCCAAATCAGAGTCCCCTTCCCACGCAAAAACGTGCACATGCGCCTCTCTCACATCGGGTAATTCTTGCCATCAAAGTGCGGAGGACCCGACCCCTTACCATAGTCACCCATCTTTGGATCTTAGACTGGTAGAATCAGGAAGATCCGTAACCAGCTCTGATACCAATTGAAGGACCGAATAGGCGACCAGAGAGGGGGGAGTGAATGGGAGCCAATAAAAATTCTTCCTAAAGGACTAACTCGGCCTATACCCCGATTGCAACTCCGAGTACTTGCACACACCAGAGAAGCTCTAGACTAGGCACACACAAGCCTACAAGTCCTAGAGACAAGCCTTGAATCAAAGCGCGGAAGCACAGGACAAGAATCAAAGCGCTTGGCCAATTCTGGAAAAGCCAGCACGGACTGTCCGTGCAGTATGGACGGACTGTCCGCTAGTCACAGGCAGACTGTCCGGACCCACCTTGTGAACTGTCCGAAAACTCCAACAGAACCACCAGAGACGCACCAAGAAAATCGGACTGTCTGGCTGAGCCACACGGACCGTCCGCCAGTGTCGCGGACTGTCCGTGAAAGCCACGCGGACCGTCCGGCAAACTCGCTGAAAACCCTAGACAAACGCAGGCCAACCCCAGACAAAAACTAAGCCACACGGACTGTCCGGGATGCACTCGCGGACTGTCCGGGATGCACTCGCGGACTATCCGCAAACTGCCTGCAACAAAACCCTACATGCGAAACGGATCGAAACACGAACGCGCATGAACACGTGACGAACTGCGACGAACACAGGCCACGCGGACTGACCACCGCAGCCCCGCGGACTGTCCGCAGCTCACAAACAGAGCAGGAACAGCACACGCACACGAGGTCAACCCTCCAAATCCATCACCGGATCTCCCAAATGGCTAGAGCTCTTGAGACAAGATTTGGGGGAGATGAGAAGCGTCACTAGGTGAAGCTATGTCCCAAAAATCTCAGCCTCTAACTCCCTAAATCACCGGGAATCGCAGATCACACGAACCACCACCAAGAACACGCACTCCAACCAAAAACTCACGAATTGAAGGTGTTTCCTGGTGTTTGAGGTATCAAGATCAGACACAAAGATGCACAAGGCATCCACCCACGATCCCCTCAAAGAAATCCGAGAGAAAACGCCCTCAAATTCACGAATCGAGCAAAGAACAAAACTCCCCAAAAAATAGCCCCGAAAATGACATGAAAATCACAAACAGCTAGGAGATCACCGCAACGCCGAATGGTTCCATACATCCAGAGGTCAGAGTCTATACAAGAATCTAGCCTAAGGAATATAGAGGAAAAGAAGCAGTCCATAGCGATCTATCGAGGGAGGAAACCCTAGAGTCCAAGAGAGAGATGTTGTTGACGGTCGATATTTGCCATTTTTATGACCATCAACTCCTGCAAATTGGAGCATGAATTGCACATTCGCACTAGAATAGGTGCTTAAACTCATACTTTCCACCAGTGTCGATGTCTATTTGAATGCAGGTATTTAGCATAAGAAATGGGAGGAATCCATGCACTTTCACTCCACTCCAATCCAAGGCACTCAAATGCTGGCCAATCAGGGGCTGCCACATGGATTCTCCTAGATCCATGATGTCACCAATCCATGTGAGAGACTCTCGACAAATCATACACTGCCATGTCAGCATCACATGGATCCATGGGCCCATTTTGCCAACTAAACCGCCAGGAAACGTGCCACGCACGGAGGAGAGGCACTAGGGCCCACATGGAAGCGAGCCAGAGGAAGCACAGGCCAGATGGCCGGCCAGGGGTTTCGGCCGACCCTAGGATCGACCGAACCGACCTAGGGCCGGTTGATCCTCCCCGTCCATGTGTCGCTCGCTCATTGGTCCTTGGCTGCATTCCCGGGTGTTTAGGGGCACTTTGAGCCCCGGAGCAAGCCTCCTCCTTGTCTATAAATAGGAGGGGAGGGGCTCCATTTCACACACACCACCAAGCTCTCAAGTTTCACTTCTCTCTTGTGTAGCTCTCTCTCCCTCTCTCTAATTCTGCCCATGTGAGGTGGTTCTCACCTCCATGTGGTACAATGGTGATGAGGAGAGATCTAGACTAGGATTAGTTGAGAGGTAGAGTAGGGGTGAGGAGTGAGTTGATGTCCTCGTGGATGCTTGTTCTTCATTTAGATCAAAGTGAGTATTTCAGCATTTCTTATTTAGACTATAGTGGACATCATGCCTGATTGTTTTATTCTTGTGTTCGTGGCTCGTTCATAAGTTAGAGGCTTGTGTTCTTCATGACACAAGGCTTCAATCCTTTAGAGCCAGAGCAGTAGTTCATATACTTGTTTGCATGCTCTGATCCTGTTTAGTTAAGTAAGTCCGCTGTATCTCGTTTATCTGCATCCATAGATTCCTTTCTGCTCTGTAGCTCAATGAATGGATCTGATTCTAATCTTTCCCTTGTTCGTGGGACCGTATCTATACGGTTGCTATAGTGTAGTTAGCGGGTCGACAGACGTAACCGCACTATAGTATTTTATCTGAGGGTACAGACGTGGTGTCTGGGCCTTGGTTTTCCTGCGAAGACCACGTATGATCGTAGCATAGAGGTAGGCCGCAGTGGTGACAGCTTGTTGGACCCTTTGTCAACCCTCTACGTCACGTACCGAGTTAGGCTCGCTTGCCAGCACCTTGGAGTGTTGTCGCCCCACGGGGATGACTGAGACCTGACAGAATACATCTTGAGAGCTAAGTCCCTTAAGGAAGTGCTTCTTGTATCCCGACTTATCCCAGCGAAAGCTGGTGTCCTTGGATAGACCCTCTCTGGTTACTCTCCGTCCTAGGAACGAAACCCGACGGGAATACTCATTCTCCTAGGGAGAAGTGCTACAACGGTGTATCCGTGCGCTTGCGGATTCGTTCGCACTCGTCAGTGTACCCGGGAGTTTGTTACACGCTCACGCTACCACGGCGCCTAGTGGTGACGTTAAGAAACACCAACAAGCATTTCTGACGCCGTTGCCGGGGATGGCTGTTGTTAACCTTCGAGCCTGTCTATCCTCGTATTTATCTTTTTCTTTTTTCTTCTACCTTCACCCCTGTTACCGTTTTTGAGATATCCCCTTTTGTTTTCTTTACTTCTACCTCTACCCCCTCTACTCATGGAAGGTTATCCTTGTAAACACCTTCCACCTTCGAGGAGTGAACCCTCAGAGCCATCTTCGTCAAGACCCACTCTTACATCTGGCTTTTGGCTTCGCCCCTCTCTCATGAAGCTAATTCAGGACCTATCCTTCTCGGGGTTAAGCCATGAGAACCCCTTTGATCATGTGAGAGACTACGAGCGTCTGATTGAAACTCAGGGTAAAACCGGAGAATCACCGGATGCTCGGAAAAGAGAGTGTTTTCCACTATCCCTCTCCGGGGAAGCACGGGATTGGCACCATTGTTTTGGTAGAGACTACCTCACTTGGGAAAGGTTGAGAGCAGCATTTTGCTCCCACTTCTTCCCAATATGACGTGTCATCTCGTTAAGGGCAAAGATTCTCTGTTTCAAGCACTGTGAGGAGGAATCACTAGGAATGGCATGGCATCGTTTCGCCTCCGCGGTGGAAGATTGCCCAGTCCTCTACATTGCCGATTGGATGTTGCTTCAGCACTTCTGGTTTGGATTGCGGAAGGATGATGCCATGAGGATTAATGCTCTCTCTGCAGGATCCTTTGTGCACCTAGATGCTATCAAGGGAAAAGAAATCATGGATAATCTCCGAGATTTCAGCTCCCCTTGCATCCCGGTCAATGAGGCACCCACCAGAGGAAATGTTAAGCCACCTAGATCCATCATCAGTCAAGCCCGAGATTTCATATCCATTCTTTCTGAGCTCTGGCTGAAGATGTCATTCCTGAATGGCAGGAGTCTGAGGGAAAGATTTTGTGGCACGAGATCTACCCTTGGGTTCCCCTCTCGTGCATCTTCTTAGACCTTCTCCCCGAGGCTTTGTCTCGTGGAGGATGGAGAGAGTAGTTCGGAAAGAACGACCATTCCCGGCTAGGATGATTTGTTCAATCCTCACTACTATCTCCTAAGGAGGGTATGGGAGGCCTATCATGTTTTTACGTCGAGGTTTGAGCTGAAGTGCTTTGCATTGAAGTTTCGTATAAACCAAGACATCGGTCTCTGCTTTATAATCCATTGGATTCATCCATCAGACCGAAGGAACACGATCATCTACCGATCGAATGGAGGGCATTCACTTTTTATTTCGAGCACATCGATCGATGTCGATCAGTCAGGAGAAGCTTGCACTTTGTATCTTATGCCTGACTTGATGGATGCCCAATGGGAGGTGCACTTTCCAGCTTATCCATAACCCCCCATTGGAAGCTTAGGCCAGACTTCGGAATGTTTCCATCACCCCGATGAGGACATCGAACCCTCTGCCTAAGGTAAGAGCGAGTAAATCTTGCTCTTCGTCCGAACTCTAGTTCCCGATCGTACACCGGCCTCTGGAAGTCCATGCTCTATCCTCTTTGAAGGGCGAGTGTCTTTCTGAGCTTGAGTTCACTCGGAGATCGGTACCCATTGGTGAAGCACTAGCCTCAGTGCTCGATCTTTTCGTCTCCGAGTTCCGCAACCCCAGTGCTATAGTCCTCGAGTCCCATGACCACCTCAAGGAATGCCTCGGCCTCTCTAGGATGATCATGTTGGCCCTCAGCCTTGATATATCCTCTTGGGCTCGAGTTCGTATATGCACTACCCTTGCAGATCAAAGCTCGAACATCACATCAACATTATCTGCAAGGAGATGGTCATAAGTTGAGACAGGAGACCACAAGACACCCGCATCCTGAGTACTCTTGGGACTCATCTCGTTTCCCCAGAAAGAATTATCCTTCGGGCATCTTCTGGACCGTGGTTATGCAGGAGAAAGAAGTTGCCAAGATAAAGAGGAGTAGGCAAAGGGTCCACAAGAAGGCAGCACCATTGTGGCGACCCGAACACTTCGTGATTACCGTCAAGGTGCCTACACTTGTTGACGAACTGAGTATGTCGCCAAGGTGACTTCCCCCAGATTCTCTATGGTTATATCATGGTTTGGCCAAGGTTGGTACATAGTGGAGGGTGAATTTTCAACCTCAAACTTATCCTAGCCTTAAGCCTAAGCCAATCTTTCCATCTCGGGGAATCCACCTGGGCCGTCGATCCTGAGACTTGCTGGAGCCCACACGAGAAAGGGGAGGACCAGAGGGGCCCACATGGGGCCGGCCGAACCCAGGTTCGGCCGAAACCCTGGTGCCGCCTCTCCCCTTCTTCTTTCGCGTGTGCGTCTCATTCTCCTCCAGAAACATTCTCTCTGCCGCCCGACGAGTTTTCGCATCACGAAATCCATCTCCTCCACCTCACCATCCTCAACTCATCACTGCATCCATGGCCGGCTATGGTTTCGCTCGGCTCAGTAGGGCGGCTTCGCCCCTCACTTCAGGGGGAGGGAGCCCCTCTCGTTTCACCGACCTCAGCAACTTGGATGAGGTGATGGGGTCGCCGGAGGCCATGACTCCCGAGAGAGGCAGGAGTGTAGAGAGCACTCGCAGGATGCGCACCGACTCCCTGATGCAGTCGTCCCGGCAAAGCTCCTCCTCCCCGCCTTCTTTCCCGGTCAGGATGGCCACCATGGGGAACAAGACCGCTGCCAAGCGCGTCTTGTTTGACGATCCCCCTGGGCCACCTCTAAAGCCAGGAGAGAACTATGTTGGGTCTGACTTCAACAGCTACGGAGAAGCATTCTTCCATACTTATGAGCAGGATGTGTGGGACGAGTTCCCGCTGCCACAGACCCGGTGCAAGATCTTCGGAGTGAAGACAGCCACTGGAGGCTATGGTACACCCTACCATAAGCCGTCTCGGTGGGAGCGAGTCATCACCAAGATCCTTGCAGACATCCACATGAATGGAGCCAAGAAGACCCCTACCCTAGCGAAGCTAGCCAACAAACTAGCTGATCTGTTCTTAGAGCATGAGAAGCTAGTTGAAGGGCTGGCTAAGTAGAGGGACGAGTACCATGAGCTCAGGCTTGAGTATCACCAGCTGGAGGAGGACATGACCTAGAAGCTGCAGAGGTTGGCAGTTGCTGAGGGAAAGGAGCAGATCCTTTCCGAGTAGTGGGGATTAGCCCCAGCTTTAGTTCATTAGGCGCTAGTCTAGGTCTAGGTTTGATTTCCCTTTATTTCCCTTTATTTCATTTATTTCCTTTGCATGTGTGTAAGCGCCTAATCATTTCGTTTGAAACATTTGGATTTGAATAAAGTGGCTCACCGGTCATGTAACCCGGTTTAGCCACCCATTGTGTCATTACTTTGGTCTCTTTGATTTAGAGGACATCTAGGTTCGAGACAGTGTGGGGGAAGAGCCACGACTCTCCCAATGCAGGCACGACATTTCCCATACGTACCCACTGCAAGCACTCCACGCTAGCCGATCGATCACCTGCAGAGAACCTGAATGGGACCCGCACGAGTTCACTCCTGTGGAGAGCCTCTTACGGTTCATCTCCCATGCATAGCGCCGGTTTGCATCTCGACAACTCACTCTCTTTCATTCCTGAGTTTTATAAGCTATATCTGTCTATCTCTAAACTAAAACTCGAATGATGATGCTAAAGATCACCCAGCTCGCCTGTACCTGAGTAGACTTACATATGTTTTATTCCTTGTTATCTACCTGATGCTTGTGAACCATAACCTTCTTAAGGACAAGCATGTTCACCTAAGTTATTGACAAGTAAGACATGGCTGGATGATATGATCTATTGCTCTGATGACTAACTCTCTTGGGGAATTTATTTTTGAAAAACTCAAAACCTCCTGGAAAGGCTCCTCTTTGATATGCCTCCGTCCCATTAGAGCCATATGATCTTTGTAGGTAAGAACCTTCGATTCATATGCTGCTTGTTATTACTTTGAGCTTTGTCAAATCCTGTGACCCTTGTGAGAATTCTTCTCATCACTTTCATGATCAAGATATATGTGCACCCCACCTATTTCCCCCTTGCTATGCTTCTACACTGAAAGTTAGCATTGTATTATTTATCCATTTCACAAAAAATAAAGCTCCATATGTGGTGTGACCTCTCTCTCCAGAAGGGTCCTTCAAAAAGGGGCATGGGCTATGAAAAAAAAGAGAAAAGAAAGATACATGTTCAAGGCATGATGAAAAAGAGAGAGAGAGAGAGAGAGAGAAAGAATAGCCCATGTCCAAAATAAAGGAGGAATAGGAGAGAGATGAGATCATGCAAAAAGGAGTTCCACATCATAGATGGTAATAACTAGTGTCCATTCCGGGGCTAGTGTCCACCTTACCATCAACCCACAGTTCTCACCACATATATGTATGGTAATATCTAGCACCCATTCCGGGCCTAGTATCCACTTTACCATACACACCATAGCCATACCGGTGCACATCTTCATCTGACGGTATGATTTGATTTTCTCTGTGGATCCAGTCTTTGACTTTGCAAAATATGTGATGCAAGTATGCTTTCTCTTTACCCTACCCTGAGCTCCACATATAGCCATCATTAGAAGTAGGATGAAGAAAGGCAAATGCCTTAGTGAGGACATATACACTTTGAGCGATCCAAGAGAATCAAATGAGGAAGCCACCAAGAGTTTTGTTTATGAAATCTTGTAAAACCCCAAGGTGTTTATCATCAGGTGTATAAGTGACTTGATTCACAGCTGTTCTACTCTTCAATCACCCAAGGGAACATGATAGCCACTACACAGAGGTTCATAGGAGCAAGGTATGACTTGGAATATCTCTTATGTCTGTCTTACTCTTTGGTATTCGTGGCCCACTTGGCTTTGTTTCCCCTTCACTCGGGACGAGCAAAGGTCAAGTGTGGGGGTGTTGTTGACGGTCGATATTTGCCATTTTTATGACCATCAACTCCTGCAAATTGGAGCATGAATTGCACATTCACACTAGAATAGGTGCTTAAACTCATACTTTCCACCAGGTATTTAGCAGGTATTTAGCATAAGAAATGGGAGGAATCCATGCACTTTCACTTCACTCCAATCCAAGGCACTCAAATGCTGGCCAATCAGGGGCTGCCACATGGATTCTCCTGGATCCATGATGTCACCAATCCATGTGAGGGACTCTCAACGAATCATACACTGCCACGTCAGTATCACATGGATCCATGGGCCCACTTTGCCAACTAAACCGCTAGGAAACGTGACATGCACGGAGGAGAGGCACTAGGGCCCACATGGAAGCGAGCCAGAGGAAGCACAGGCCAGATGGCCGGCCAGGGGTTTCGACCGACCCTAGGATCGGCCGAACCGACCTAGGGTCGGTTGATCCCTCACCGTCCACGTGTCGCTCGCTCATTGGTCCTTGCCTGCATTCCCGGGTGTTTAGGGGCACTTTGAGCCCCGGAGCAAGCCTCCTCCTTGTCTATAAATAGGAGGGGAGGGGCTCCATTTCACACACACCACCAAGCTCTCAAGTTTCACTTCTCTCTTGTGTAGCTCTCTCTCCCTCTCTCTAATTCTGCCCATGTGAGGTGGTTCTCACCTCCATGTGGTAGAATGGTGATGAGGAGAGATCTAGACTAGGATTAGTTGAGAGGTAGAGTAGGGGTGAGGAGTGAGTTGATGTCCTCGTGGATGCATGTTCTTCATTTAGATCAAAGTGAGTATTTCAGCATTTCTTATTTAGACTATAGTGGACATCATGCATGATTGTTTTGTTCTTGTGTTCGTGGCTCGTTCATAAGTTAGAGGCTTGTGTTCTTCATGACACAAGGCTTCGATCCTTTAGAGCCAGAGCAGTAGTTCATATACTTGTTTGCATGCTCTGATCCTGTTTAGTTAAGTAAGTCTGCTTTATCTCGTTTATCTGCATCCATAGCTTCCTTTCTGCTCCGTAGCTCAATGAATAGATCTGATTTCGATCTTTCCCTTGTTCGTGGGACCGTATCTATACGGTTGCTATAGTGTAGTTAGCGGGTCGACAGACGTAACCGCACTATAGTATTTTATTTGGGGGTACAGACGTGGTGTTTGGGCCCTGGTTTTCCTGTGAAGACCATGTACGATCGTAGTGTAGAGGTAGGCCGCAGTGGTGACAGCCTGTTGGACCCTTTGTCAGCGTCTACGTCGCGTACCGAGTTGGGCTCGCTTGCCAGCACCTTGGAGTGTTGTCGCCCCATGGGGATGACTGAGACCTGACAGAATACATCTTAAGAGCTAAGTCCCTTAAGGAAGTGCTTCTTGTATCCCGACCTATCCCAGCGAAAGCTGGTGTCCTTGGATAGATCCTCTCTGGTTACTCTCCGTCCTAGGAACGAAACCCGACGGGAATACTCATTCTCCTAGGGAGAAGTGCTACAACGGTGTATCCGTGCGCTTGCGGATTCGTTCGCACTCGTCAGTGTACCCGGGAGTTTCTTACACGCTCACGCTGCCATGGCGCCCAGTGGTGATGTTAAGAAACACCAACATATGCCATCCACCTCTCCGCTATTTATACGAAGTCCACCGGAGGAGGTAAATGACCATGCTACCCCTACAACTAAAATAGAAGATACACACCCCTCAGGGGCAATATGGTCTAGTCTTCATCGAGCGGACACTCTTCCACCGTGGTCTTGCTTAGCATTGACGCAAACCTCGCGATCACGCCATGTGCCCCCCGCCTCGAAGTTTCCCGACGCTCCCGGATCACCTTCTCCGTCACATCGGGCCTCCGGACTTGGTTTTGCGGCTCAAACCAAGAAACCGTCCACCGATGATTTTGTGGGCAAACCAACAAACCCCGCGTGCAAGCTTCGGCCTCGATCCGCTACCTTGCACCGGCCCATGTTCACGACTTCAGTCCGCTAGTCTTGCACCGCACGGCTCGCACTTGACCCCATCGGCCACCAGGTCCATCGAACCAAGCCTACTTGCCTCTCCATCACCCGGAGGCCGCCACGGCTAAGGCCTTTCACACTTGTTTTTCACCTGCGCCGACACGAGCCAAACCGCAACCTGTACCTGCACACTTAGCCAAGCATCAGTCCACACAACATTGTCAATCACTCATAACTAAGAAGGTAGAGCAAGTGGACAAGAGACAACCAAATTTTTTCCCGTGGTATCGAGAAGTTGACGCTTCTCCCTAGTCCACGTTGGAGCACTCACAAAGAGTTTTGCTCCCCCTCAAGCCACTTAGACTTTAGTGCTCACTAAGAGTACCCATTCTCCATCTCTGGAATGGTGGGTCTCAATCCATTTACACCAAGAACTTCCCGAGGCTCCCACAATCTCCAAAAGCTCACCAAGAACCCGCAAACACCGAGACCGTCTAGGAGCCGTCAAACTCCAAGAGTAACAAGCTCACACACTTTCACTTTACCAATGCACTCAGCTATGCCACAGAAAGCACCTTGAAACCCTTGATTACCAAGAAAGAATCCCTCTTGGCTAGGAAGATGAAATCCAAATGATCAAAGCACTAACTCCTTCTCTCCTTGGCTGATGTGGTTCTTCAGAGTGGCAAAAGTAGCTCAAGAGATGCAGGGGGGTCACTTATATAGGCTAAGCAAGGGAGGCTAGCCGTTAGAAAAGTGCTGCAGAAAGTAGCACCGTCGGATGAATCGACGGTTCCTCCTGGCTACAGCGTCGGTTCATCCTGTCACTCTGTAGTAACAAATATAGCCGTTGAACCTGGCCGCTGTACCACTTCATCCGACGCACGCACCGATGCTGCGTCGGTTTATCCGGTGTTGAAGCCTTAGCACTCAGTGCGTCTCTGTATGAAATAAACGTAGGCGCCGGATGAACCGTTGGGTCTTCTTAGTAGGGTCGTTTCATCCGGTGCTGAAGCAATTCCTCTCGGTGCGTCTCTGTATGATTTAAATGCATGCGCCGGATGACTGATGCTCTGACCGTCATTTCATCCGGTGCTGAAGGCATTTGAGTCCAAACCTTACTGTTAGCAAACCCTAGGTCAACAGATGAACTGATGAAGCACTGTCGGTTCATCCGTCAGCACTTTTCTCTGAGACAGCCGTAGAAATCATCCAGTGCAACTAGAATAAGTGGCGTCGGTTCATCCGACGCGTCCTTTTGCAGTTCAACTCATCCAATTCAATCGCCTTTGAGTTTTTCTTCAATTCTTTTGCTTCCAATGTAATTCCATGAGTACTTTGAGCTGTTTAGTAACCAAGGAGCTTGATAGTGCATGAATATAGCATTGCATTTGGCATGGTCAAGCTACTAGTGTGTGAACCCCTCTTAATAGTACGGTCAAACACTACAAACTAGCAAATCCAAGTGTCCTTCATCTCCTTGTGACACTTGGAACTAACAGTGTCCTTAGCCTTGTAGTATTTGTCCATTGATCATCCATAATTTCAATTTGAGGGGTACCATTTCACTTATATCTCATGACAATAACCCAAGATTAAATCCGCTACAAAACAAAGGTTAGTCACAAGTATACGGTTGTCATTTGTCACCAAAACACACCCTTACCAAAGGTCCACTGGGGCCTTGATGCTTACAATCTCCCCCTTTTTTGTGATAGATGACAACACAAGTAGAGATATACGAGAATTTGAAATTAAAGCATAAACTCTACAACTAATGCATGGAAAGGATATAAACAAGCACACATGCATTAATTAAACAAGCACACAAGCATGAGTAGACATGTAAACCACCAACATACACAAGATCCAAATACATATGCCTTGGAGTTTGATGCATAACCAACAAATATGCCCTCATCTACCCTACTCTCAAACTTCCCTAGGTGCTTCCTCTTCATGTAAATGAAACACTTACACCTAAAGACTCGGAAGTAGGAGATGTTGGGCTTCCTCCTAATGACAAGCTCATAGGGTGTCTTCATCAATAGTCAGTGGAGATATACCCTATTTGAAGCATGACACGTCGTGTTGATAGCTTCCGCCCAAAATCTTTGAGAGACACCATAGTCATCCACATGGCTCGAGCTAAGGTGATGAGAGTCTTGTTCTTCCTTTCTACCACACCAATTTGTTGTGGTGTGTAGGTTGAAGAGAATTCATGCTTGATGCCTAGCTCATCACAATATTCTTCCACTTGAGTGTTCTGGAATTCTGATCCATTGTCACTCCGAATCTTCACAATAGATGGCTCAAATTCATTTTGAGCCCTTGTAGCAAAGTTCTTGAAGATCCCAAACGTCTTGCTCTTGTCCTCCAAAAAGAATGTCCAAGTGTAGCATGAGTAATTATCAATAATGACAAGACAATAGAGATTACCACCAAGACTCTTGTAGGTAGTAGGACCGAAGAGGTCCATGTGTATGACTTCCAATGGTCTTGAGGTAGAAACATAAGCCGTCATAGGATGGTGACTTGCTACTTGCTTGCCGGCTTGACACGCTTCACATAACTTGTCCTTCTCAAATGTGACATCCTTCACACCAAGAACTAAACCCCTTTTGAAAGCCTTCTTGAGTTGACTCATGCCTATATGAGCAATACGACGATGCCATAGCCAACCCTTGGATGTCTTGGTGAATAGACAAGTAGTCAAGTTCGCTTCATGAGAGGAAAAGTCTACAAGGTAGATGTTCCCATGGCGAAAACCTTTGAACACAACTTCACTAGATTTCTTGTTAGTAATGATCACTCCCTCATCATCAAATAGGCAAGATAGACCAAGATCACAAAATTGAGCAATGGAAAGCAAGTTATAACTACAAGAATCCACAAATAAAACAATGGAAAGAGAGAGATATTTTTCTATAGTTATATCACCCAAACCGGAGACCCTTCCTATAGAATTATCACCAAAAGTAACTTGCTCATGATTCCCCGCATCATCCACTAGTCATGAGGACCCAATGACTTCCCCCGACCTTGTAGTTCACCTACACACAAATAGATCAAGTTGAAGATTTAGGAACCCAAGCAAGTTTGGGTTCAATCACATGAGTTACTAAAGCTTTGGGAACCCAAATTTGCCTAGGATGATTCACTTTAGCCTTGGTCCCTATGAACCTTGCCGCCACCTTGCCTTTGCTATTCTTCAACAACAAGAAATGGTTATTGTTGAACATGGAATGATAGTTGCAAGGTAAGATAGGCAAAGGACGTGAAGGTATAGGACACTCCCTTGTGTGATGACCGGTGATCTTGCAATGTTGGCAATAAGACCCAACTTCCTTCACAAAGCACACATACAGTTCCTTTGACTTGGGAGTCTCTTTGATGGGTTGAGGGAAGGAATCAAGTCCCTTAGAGCCATAATCTCTTGCATTGTAATAAAGGAACTCCTTATGCAATTCTTCACCCTTGGCCAAATTCTTCACACAAGATCTTAGGCTTCTTACTTCCTCCTCAAGGGCTTTCACTCTAGCATGGTTAGTCTTGGAAGAGGAGGCAATATTCTCATCATTTAACAAGATCTTAGGTCCTTCAATCAAATCATCACAAGAGGTAGAACCATTTGTTTTAGTGATCTATCTAGCAATTTCTTACCCACTAGAACAAATAGCCTCATAAGCAAGCACAATTTCTTGATACTTCATCTCTAAGACCACATGATCTTTCTTAAGCATCTTTTGACTTGACTCAAGTGACTTGTCAAGCACGGTTATATCATCATGTTTGATGATTAGCTCATTGTGCTTATCAAGTAACTTGTTATGGTCATCTCTAAGTGACTTGTTAGACACTACCAAAGCTTCATGTTCTTTGCTAAGGTCATTGTGTTTCACAAGCAACTCATCATTGGATAGTGTAAGTGCAATCAAGCCCTATGAGGGTTTTGGTGATGTTGACCACACAATTAAAGAGCTAATGAGCCTTTGAGTTTATTGTGCAGTACAAGAATGTTTTACAGGTGCAAAAGAAAGAAAGGAGACCCCTCAATTATATGAAGAAGGATACCTATGCTCTTTGGAGAAGTTTATTTATTTTATCTTTTGAATTTGAGTATAGGACAATCCGTACTATCAAGAGGGATACTAATGGTGAGTTAGGGTGGATTCAAGTGCTCATAGAACATCTATCCTAATCCTAACCCATTCCTTGAGGAGAGAGACCTGCTGCTGTTTTGCCCCTGTTGTTTCCTAGTTCGGAGGTTCCGAGTTTATTCTCGGAGGTTCCGACCGTGCCGGCTTCAGTCTGTAGAGGTTTCAGAGTTCGGAAGTTCCGAGGTTTTTCTCGGAGGTTCCGGACTTTGAATTTTTGACCGTTACAGTTCTGGATCTGGGGGTATTTATACCCCTTGGTCCCCCAACGGTCACTGCTTCTTCTCCTCCGAACTGAAAACTGTTCAAGTTTCATTCTCTCACCTGGCATTGACTCCAAACCTACTCTCTTCCAAATCCTTGCCTTAGCATTGATTGAGAGTGGAAACTTGAAGTGAGATTGTGAGCAAAACCTTCCATTCCTAGTTCTTGAGCACTTGGAGAAGTCCTAGCAAGCTTGGTGAATCTATTACTCTTGGAGCCTTGCTCCTAGACGGATAGAGGTTCTTGGAAGCTCTCCAACCCGATTTGTGGAAGCTCCAAGGTGTTTGTATTACCCTTTGTGAATCTAGTGGAAAGTCTCCACCTATTACCCAAAGTGATAGGTGTGAGAGAGGAGTTGACCTTTGTGGTCCTTAGCCTTTGTGGCTTCCTCAACAACGTGGACGTAGGCAAGCCTTTGTGGCGAGCTGAACCACGGGATAAATCCTTGTCTCGTGCGTGCTGTGATTTATATTCTTGCTTGTCCATGTTCATGCTTGTTCTTGACTAGATCTATTAGGGTTTGTCTCCGATCTACTTTGTGGTAGCTTCCTAGCTTGTTCTTTGCTAAGAAATATTCTTGCTAGGTCCTAAGTACCTCCTAGAATTTGGTAGATCTGTTTTTCTTCAAGTAATCCGCAGATTGTTTTATATTAGCTCTGTTCTGACAGTTCTCGGAAGTTCTGAGTTTATTCTCGGAGGCTGCCTCGTTCGGAGGTTCCGAGAATAATCTCGGAAGTTCCGGACCCTGACAGTTTTTCTGCAGGAAAAGTTTAAATTTGTGTGCAGGCCTATTCACCCCCCCCTCTAGGCCATATTGCCTCGATCCTTTCAATTGGTATCAGAGCAGGTCATCCTCGTAAGCACTTAACCGTGTGAGGATATGGCAAGTGATGATGACAAGCACGAAGAGGAGGAGTTTGAAGACATACCAAGCGAGGCCGAAAGTGATGCCTCGGAAGTAGGTGATACATCAGCTCAAGAGAAGTTCGAAAAGCTCAAAAAGGCTGTGAAGGAAGGCTCCAAGGAAGGAAGCAAGAAAAGCAAGAAAGAGAACAAGAAGAAAGAAGAAGAAGAAGAAAGGAAGAAAGAAGACAGCAAGCAAGAAAAGAAGAAGAGAAGAAAGAAAGAAGAAAAGAGAAGAAGAAAAAGAACACCCTCACCATCTCCATCACCATCCTCATCATCCTCATCGTCGTCCTCATCTAGTGAGAATGGAGATGATGATGATGAGTACTACGGCACAAGAATTCCCAAGCGAACCATCAAGCCAAAGTCAAAGTCTAAAGCAAAGAACGACTACAAAAGCGTATCCTTTAACTATGATTCTTTGGATGTCAAATCCAAGAATGAAGTGACTATTCCCCTTGGCAAATTACCCCAATTCGATGGGACTAATTTTGCCAAATGGAAGCATATGATGAAAGCTTATTTAATTGGCTTAAGTTTGGAATTGTGGAATATTGTGTGTGTAGGTTTTGAAGATCCCAAAGATTTTAGGAACCTCACTCCACTTGACCAACGCAACATAAGAAGGAATGGTCAAGCTACAAGCATCCTCCTTAGTGCCTTGAATGCTCAAGAGTATAACCGGGTTAGTGGACTTGAGATTGCTAAAGAGATTTGGGACATTCTCCATATTGCACATGAAGGTGTTGACAAGGTCAAGAAATCCAAGATCAATATATTGATGGCCGAGCTCAATAGATTTACTATCTTTGATGGAGAGGGGCCACAAGAGATGTTTGATAGGATGATGGTTATTGTTGGGAAGATAAGAGGTCTAGGTGGTGATGAGTTAGATGACCACTTTGTTGTGAAAGTAATGTTGGAAGCTTTTGCACCAAGGAATCCTACTCTAGTCACTTTGATTAGAGAGAAGAAAAGGTTTGAGGAACTTTCACCAAATGATGTTCTTGGAAGAATTCTCACACATGAGCTCATGGACAAGGAAATACAACATAGAAAGAAGATTGGAGAGTTGGAGGCTAAGTTAAACAACTTGAAGGTTAAAGAGGTGGCTCTCCACTCTCACAAGTCAAGCAAACCGTCATCCTCATCCAAGCATACCACCTCTTCCAAGCCTCTCAAGTCAAAGTCCAATAGGGTGGAAGTAGCAAGCTCCACAAGTGATTCAAGTGAAGATGAAGATGAAGGTTGTCATGTTGAGATTGGGGACATGGCCTTGTTCATGAAGACCTACAAGAGAGGATTGAAGAAGCAAGGTTACAAGTTTGCCAAGAGGAAGTTTCCTAGCAAGAAAAAGAGAACTTGCTACAATTGTGGGAGTACCGAGCATTTTATTGCTGACTGTCCTAATGAGAAGAAAGAAAACAGAAATGAGAAGGGTAAAGGGGGCCACAAGAAAGATCAAAAGCCACATTACAAGAGAAGACACTATGGTGGTGAAGCCCACATTGGTCATGAGTGGAATTCCGGAGATGAGAGCTCTAGTGAAGGAGAAGGGAAGAAGGTTGCAACCGTGGCTATCAAGAAGCTTCCCTCCACTTCAAGGTTGTTCAACAACTTAACCGATGATGAAGAGAGCTCATCCATTCATTGCTTCATGGCCAAGGGTGAGAAGGCATACTCCTCCGGTGGATCAAGTTGGGTGCTTGATAGCGGATGTACACATCATATGACCGGAGAAAAGAGTATGTTCTCATCCTACCTCCATTTGGAAGGACCAAGAGAAACTATTGCTTATGGAGGGGATACAAAAGGAGAAGTCATCGGTGTAGGTGATATCCCTATCTCTCAAAAATATTCAATTACAAATGTTCTTCATGTTGATCCGTTGGGTTACAATCTATTATCCGTTTCACAACTTAGTGAGATCGGTTTTGATTGTCACTTTTCGGATAAGGGTGTGTCCATCATAAGAAGGGAGGATTCCTCTATTGTCCTTACGGGTCGCTTGAGGGGGAGGCTTTACCTAGTTGATCTCAACAAAAGTAAGGTTTCTCCCAAGACTTGTTTAGTGGCAAAATCTAGCATGGGTTGGCTTTGGCATCGCCGTCTAGCCCATGTTGGCATGAGGAACTTGGCCAAACTTTTGAAAGATGAACACATCCTTGGACTAACAAATGTACATTTTGAGAAAGATAGGATTTGCAAAGCATGCCAAGCCGGAAAGCAAGTAGGAGCACCTCACCCACCAAATAGCATCCTCACTACTTCAAGCCCATTGGAGCTCATCCACATGGATCTATTTGGACCAGTGGCCTACATAAGTATTGGCGGTAACAAATATGGCTTGGTTATTGTTGATGATTATTCTCGCTTCACGTGGGTGTTCTTTGTGTTTGACAAGAGTGAAGTGCAAGGAAAGGTGAAGACCTTCATTAGAAGAGCACAAAGGGAATTCGGGCTACCAATCAAGAAAGTGAGAAGTGATAATGGCTCGGAGTTCCGGAACACCTATGTTGAAGAATTCCTTGATGAAGAGGGCATCAAGCATGAATTTTCAGCACCTTATACCCCTCAACAAAATGGGGTGGTTGAGAGGAAGAATAGAACTCTTATCGAGATGGCAAGAACCATGTTGGATGAGTACAAGACACAAGACATCTTTTGGGCCGAAGCTATCAACACGGCTTGCCATGCAATCAACCGCCTCTATCTTCACAAGTTTCACAAGAAGACCTCCTATGAGCTCATTACCGGTAAAAAGCCCAAGGTGTCTTACTTTAGAGTGTTTGGGTGCAAATGTTTCATTCTAAACAAGAGACCCCGAACCTCTAAGTTTGCACCAAAGGTTGACGAAGGATTTCTTCTTGGTTATGGTCCTAATGAGCATGCTTATCGAGTCTTCAATCTAACCACCGGGAGGATTGAAGTCACGGTAGATTTGACCTTTGATGAATCTAATGGCTCTCAAGTGGAGCAAGTTGATTTAAATATTGTAGGTAAAGAGAAGCCATCTTGTGAAGCAATCAAGCAAATGGCCATAGGTGATGTTAGACCAGTTGAGGCACAAGAGGAAGATGAAAACCAAGCTCAAACCTCAACACCACTCGAAGGGCCAGAAGCTACTGGTTCAGGAGCAGTGCAGACTTCGGAGGTTCCGAGAATTTCTTCGGAGGTTCCGGGAACTGACACTGGAACCCAACCTCCGAGAAATTCTCCGGAGGTTCCGGGGTCTGGAAGTTCAACACAACAAGACACCCTGAACCAGCAAACTGATCAGCAAGGGGATGTCCAAGGAAGTACATCTGAGCCCTTAGCTGATGAAGATGATGAAGACCAACCTCTACACCAACCTCTCGGACCATCACATCCTCGTGTACATCAAGTCATTCAACGGGATCATCCCGTTGACAATATTCTTGGGAGCATAAGGAGAGGGGTAACAACACGTTCTCGTCTTAAGAATTTTTGCGCATTTTACTCTTTTGTTTCCTCTCTTGAACCAACCAAGGTAGAGCAAGCTCTCGAGGATCCGGATTGGGTGATGGCTATGCAAGAGGAGTTGAACAACTTTGAAAGAAACCAAGTGTGGGAGTTGGTGGAAAGACCAAAGACAAACATCATTGGCACCAAATGGGTCTTTCGGAACAAGCAAGATGAGTTTGGAGTTGTGACTAGGAACAAAGCAAGATTGGTTGCTCAAGGATTCACCCAAGTTGAAGGGCTAGACTTTGGAGAAACATATGCACCGGTAGCAAGACTTGAAGCAATTCGGTTTTTACTAGCTTTCGCTGCCCATCATGACTTCAAGCTCTATCAAATGGATGTTAAAAGTGCATTTCTTAATGGACCACTCTCCGAAGAAGTATATGTTAAGCAACCACCGGGTTTTGAAGATCCCAAGCGTCCTAATCATGTCTACAAACTCCATAAGGCGCTCTATGGGCTAAAGCAAGCACCAAGAGCATGGTATGAATGCCTTAAGGATTTCTTGCTTAAGCAAGGCTTTGAGATAGGCAAAGCCGATGCTACTCTCTTTACTAGAAAAGTTGATGGTCATATTTTTGTGTGCCAAATATATGTCGATGACATAATATTTGGTAGTACTAATGAAACTTTTTGTGAAGAGTTTAGTAGGGTGATGACAAAAAGGTTTGAGATGTCCATGATGGGTGAGCTCAAGTTCTTTCTTGGATTTCAAATCAAACAAGCTAAAGAAGGGACTTTCATATGTCAAACCAAGTATACAAGGGATATGTTAAAGAAGTTTGATATGGACAAGGCAAAGCCCATCAAGACTCCAATGCCTACCAATGGACATATGGACCTCAATGAAGAAGGGAAATCCGTAGATCAAAAGGTATATCGCTCCATGATCGGCTCTCTTCTTTACTTATGTGCATCTAGGCCGGATATTATGCTTAGTGTGTGCATGTGTGCTAGATTTCAAGCTAACCCGAAAGAGTGCCATCTCATGGCCGTAAAGAGAATCTTGAGATATCTAGTGCATACCCCTAACCTTGGCTTGTGGTATCCTAAGGGCTCCACTTTCGATCTACTTGGCTATTCGGATTCCGATTATGCCGGTTGTAAAGTAGATAGAAAGAGCACATCGGGGACTTGCCAATTCCTTGGTAGGTCTCTAGTGTCTTGGAGTTCTAAGAAGCAAAACTCAGTAGCCCTTTCCACCGCCGAGGCCGAGTATGTTGCAGCCGGCGCATGTTGTGCTCAACTACTTTGGATGAAGCAAACCTTAAAAGATTACGGATGTCACTTTTCCCATATCCCACTTTTGTGTGACAATGAAAGTGCCATAAAGCTTGCAAACAACCCCGTAAGCCATTCTCGCACAAAACATATAGACATCCGTCATCACTTCTTGAGAGACCACGAAGCCAAAGGAGATATCGTTTTAAGTCATGTGAGCACCGACAAGCAACTAGCCGATATCTTCACTAAACCTCTCGATGAGTCAAGGTTTTGTAGTTTAAGGAATGAACTAAATATTCTTGATTCTCGTTGCGTGGTTTGATCTCTAGCATGCCATATTTGTTTGCTTCAAATCTGTTAGCTTTCTCTACAAAATTTTTTGTTTAAAAAAAAAAAAAAAAAAAATGTGTATGAAAGCTCTGTTTTAAAGGTTCTTTAAAATCTATTTGCTTATCCCTAACTTGTCTTAAGTGGCTATAGTTGTGTGTGTGATTGCTTGTTTTCTAGCCACTTGAGTCAAGGGTACCATGACCTAAGTATCTCAGTTGATAGAAAGTTCAAAATCTCAAAAAGAGTAGAAGCTAGCTGTCTCTGGAATTTAAGTTTTCGGAAGCTCCGAGAAAATCCTTGGAGGCTCCGGGCCTCAGAAGTTCTGAGAAAATCTTCGGAAGCTCCAATCTTTATAGACTTAGCTCTCAGTCTCAACCGAAGGGGAGTCAAAAGGGAATAAGGCATCTTCACGGAATATTCTTCACCTAGGGTAAAACCAATCTTTCCTTTTCACCGTGGTCAACCCACTCAGATCGGGTTTTCACCGTTTCCCTCTCTCTCTCCCGTCGCGCAACCGCACCATCCTCTCCACCGCCTCACCGCCTCGCCGCCGCCGCTTCCCTCGCCGCCGGTGACCTCACCCTTGTGGGCTACCCACACGAAGCTGAGCCGTCTTCCTTGTTCGTGGGTAGCTGCATGAGAGTGCCAAGGGAAGCATTGCTCAGATCCCGTTCGGAGAGGAAGAAGAAGGCTCCAATCCGCACCCGTTCGTGCTGATTCTCTGGCGTGCACAAGTGTTGAAGATCTGCATCGACCTTCTCCTTGATCCAAATCAAGGTACTCAGGGGCCATTTTCCAACCCTAACCCTAGATTCCTAGATCTGCATGCTGTTAGGGTTCCAAATCTTGAAATCTGCTGATTGTTGCCTATCTATCCTGTTCCTAAATGCCTGTGTTGCAAGTAAAAGCTAGGTTCAGTTGAAAATTGAATCAAAAGTGAGAATGCAGTAAGGTTGACAGAGGCTCGGAGGTTCTGAGAAAATTCTCGGAGGTTCCGAACTCTGTAGCCCACTGTAGGCTGACCTTGATTCAAAGTTCCACTGAACTTCACTTGACCTGTAACATTCTTTTCACCTGTCCTAGCTATATTGAGTCATGACTGCTTTGTTGATCAAAATTCAGTTGAAAGTTGAATCAATAGAACTGTCCTCTGTCAGTACACTGACTTCGGAGGTTCTGAGGATTTTTCCGGAAGCTCCAACCTCTGGAGGTTCCGGAAACTTTCTTGGAGGTTCCGATATCTGTACTAACAGATGACAGACTGTGATTCAAAATTCCACTGAAAAGAAATCAATTGAACATCATGCTAATCTTGTTCCTCTGTCCTTATCAGCTCTGTTCCCACTCTTATCTGCTGTTCACTTGTCTCACTTCAGATGTCTGGCACTCCTATGGACAAGACCTACTCTAAGAGGCAGAGGCCTCTTTTTGAGACACCTGCTGGTGAGAGGGCATTCAAGATAGCAGCAAGAGCAGCAGCAGGGGACAGTGGCAGCAGAGGAAAGATCACACCCAGAAGGGGCAGAGGTGGCAGCTTGTCTGGAGGCAGAGGCTCAGGGTCTGCTGCACATGTGGATGATAATGGAGGGATTGAAGGCAAAACCATTCCAATTGAGCTAGAAGATGACATGCCTCTAGGAGAGATAGATTCCACCTATCTCAAGTACCACAAGGGGCTACTCAAAAGGCATCCTCCAACCAAATATGACAACTCAGTATACATTGAACACACAAACTATGATGGAGCTGGTTTCTTGGTCAAGAAAGCAAGAGAAGAAAATCCTTATGTAAACCCCAAGATGGCAGCCATTGATTACAGGTTTTGGTCTGTCTTTCACTTCAAGTTCTATGAGACTGTCCTCAACACCAAGATGAAACTAATCAAGATGAAGTGGATAGACTTCACTCATTTGGAGGCAGCAGAGGAACCTGTCAAGGAGGAGGTGCTGGATTTGGTTGATAAGTATAGGATGAGGGACATCATGAGTTTCAAGTATGATTGGAATATAGAGGTTCTAGCTCAGTTTCATGCCACATTCTTTCATGAAGACAACAAGGAAACTATCCACTGGATGACAGAAGGAGTACACTACAAGATAGATTTTCTCACCTTTGCTAGGTTGTTTGGGTTCAGCAAGGAGGACAGAGAAGCTGATATTATCCACTTTGAGGCCCACATGAACCCCAACAAAATTGCTGCAGCCTATGAGTTTGAGGAGCTGGCTGATGGCTCTACCACTGCTCTGAAATCAGTATTCTATGTCCTTAACAATATGTTCAGGGAAACCATTTACCCAAAGGGGGGCAGTGACTCAACTAGTCTTAGGAGGTTTGCACCAAACTTGTTGGCTAGGCTGCTGCCTGGAGCTAGGCCCTTCTCTGTGAGCAGATTTATTTGGTACAATCTGGTAGAGGTGACAGAGAGTGGAAAGTGTAACTTGCCCTATGCTCCTTATCTGATGTACATGATAGAGATGGTTTCAGGGGTCAGCTACAAGAAAGATGTTGAGCATGCTTCCTATCAAGTCAAACAGTGGCAGCATCAGAAGAAGCAGCACATTGTGGAGGAGCACATCCTTAAGAAGGCCAGCACCAAGCCAGCCAGATCTGGTCCAGCAGTAGGTGAAGGAGGATCCAGCAAGGCTCCCATGCCTGCTGGTCTTCACAAGCTCAGAGGGATGGTCAGAGACACCTGGAGGTACTGCAGATGGACTTCCCATCAGCTTTTTGAGCTCAGGGAGGACATGAACAGATTGCTAAAACACCAGGGGCTGTCTTTTGATGCCATGCACCACCCTCCTCCCCTCTTCCCTGATTTTCCAGAGTACACCACCAGTGAGGATGAGGGTGAGCAGGAGCCTGCTACTCCCATGGCTGAGGATACTCCTGCTGCCCCCTTTGCTGCAGATGAAGAAGATGAAGAACCACTTGGTGCAAAAATGGCCAGGCTAAGGAAAGAGGCTGCAGGCAAGAAGGCTATGGGGTCCTCATCTGGTACAAGACTCAGGAGGAAGGCTGCTGCTGGGAGGCCTGTCAGAAGGCCCATTGATCTGTCATCTGGCTCTGACCTTGGCTCTGACAGCACTGTCCCTGAAGCAGAAGAGGAGGACTCTGACTTCAGTGATGAGGAGTGACTTCTCTAGGTTCTGTTCCCACTTCCTCTCTTCTTTTCCTTCCTTTTTGTTAAACTGTTGACAAAGGGGGAGAGATGAAGATTGAGAAGCATCTGAAGACATGAAGCTCCTTGTTGGCCTGCTAACCTCAGAAACATTCTTTTGTTCTTTTGGTGAGATGAGAGTGCTAACTTCTCTCATAAACTCCTGGTGGAAGTTTGTTGAACTGCTGTAAAACATTTAGCTTGCCTCTGTTGGCAAGCAGGATCTGGTCATGGTGGGGGATTTGCAAAACTTTAAAACTATGTGATGGTTGTAATAGGGCTAGATGTGTTGAATGCTGTTATCCTTATCTAGCTGCTATTTTCTGGTCTTATCTGTTGTTTTTGCCTGTGTATTGTTGTTATCTGTTGGAGTATCTGTTGCAGACCTCGGAGGTTCTGAGAATTTTTCCGGAGGCTCCAACCCTTGGAGGTTCCGGAAACTTTCTCGGAGGTTCCGAACTCTGCTAACAGATAACTCTCTGAGTGTTTTCACATGGCATATGCATCACGTATTCTCTATTACACTTCTTTTGCACCCCTCGATGATTTGAGTACAACATATCCTGTCACTTTACTCACAATGTATGCAATTCATATGTCATATGAGACATATCACTCTATTCAAAAGGGACATGCATACATTGAGGGGGAGACTTGTATTCAAATCATCAAAAGCTCAATCTTTCAAGTTAAATTGTAAACTTTAATTGGGTTGTCAACATTTACCAAAAAGGGGGAGATTGTAAGTGCAATCAAGCCCTATGAGGGTTTTGGTGATGTTGACCACACAATTAAAGAGCTAATGAGCCTTTGAGTTTATTGTGCAGTACAAGAATGTTTTACAGGTGCAAAAGAAAGAAAGGAGACCCCTCAATTATATGAAGAAGGATACCTATGCTCTTTGGAGAAGTTTATTTATTTTATCTTTTGAATTTGAGTATAGGACAATCCGTACTATCAAGAGGGATACTAATGGTGAGTTAGGGTGGATTCAAGTGCTCATAGAACATCTATCCTAATCCTAACCCATTCCTTGAGGAGAGAGACCTGCTGCTGTTTTGCCCCTGTTGTTTCCTAGTTCGGAGGTTCCGAGTTTATTCTCGGAGGTTCCGACCGTGCCGGCTTCAGTCTGTAGAGGTTTCAGAGTTCGGAAGTTCCGAGGTTTTTCTCGGAGGTTCCGGACTTTGAATTTTTGACCGTTACAGTTCTGGATCTGGGGGTATTTATACCCCTTGGTCCCCCAACGGTCACTGCTTCTTCTCCTCCGAACTGAAAACTGTTCAAGTTTCATTCTCTCACCTGGCATTGACTCCAAACCTACTCTCTTCCAAATCCTTGCCTTAGCATTGATTGAGAGTGGAAACTTGAAGTGAGATTGTGAGCAAAACCTTCCATTCCTAGTTCTTGAGCACTTGGAGAAGTCCTAGCAAGCTTGGTGAATCTATTACTCTTGGAGCCTTGCTCCTAGACGGATAGAGGTTCTTGGAAGCTCTCCAACCCGATTTGTGGAAGCTCCAAGGTGTTTGTATTACCCTTTGTGAATCTAGTGGAAAGTCTCCACCTATTACCCAAAGTGATAGGTGTGAGAGAGGAGTTGACCTTTGTGGTCCTTAGCCTTTGTGGCTTCCTCAACAACGTGGACGTAGGCAAGCCTTTGTGGCGAGCTGAACCACGGGATAAATCCTTGTCTCGTGCGTGCTGTGATTTATATTCTTGCTTGTCCATGTTCATGCTTGTTCTTGACTAGATCTATTAGGGTTTGTCTCCGATCTACTTTGTGGTAGCTTCCTAGCTTGTTCTTTGCTAAGAAATATTCTTGCTAGGTCCTAAGTACCTCCTAGAATTTGGTAGATCTGTTTTTCTTCAAGTAATCCGCAGATTGTTTTATATTAGCTCTGTTCTGACAGTTCTCGGAAGTTCTGAGTTTATTCTCGGAGGCTGCCTCGTTCGGAGGTTCCGAGAATAATCTCGGAAGTTCCGGACCCTGACAGTTTTTCTGCAGGAAAAGTTTAAATTTGTGTGCAGGCCTATTCACCCCCCCCTCTAGGCCATATTGCCTCGATCCTTTCAGATAGCTTAAGCTTCTCATGGGTCTCTTCAAGAGCCTTGAGCTTACTCTTTTGTTTCTTAATCATGTCGGTGTATTGATCAAGAAGACCCTTAAGAGCATGCGGTGAAAGTTCATTATCACTATCCGAGGAATCACTATTTTCACTATCGCTCACCTTGGAGTGTTTAGCCATGAAGCACATAGGTGGTTGAGGAAGAGGAGGTTCTTCATCATCCATGATCACAAGACCGGCAAACTTCTTGTTCTTCTCATCTTCACTACCGCTTGATTCACTTGAAGTTTCACCATCCGTGATCCACTCATTTGCCAAGAGAGAATGATGACCACCCTTCTTATTGTTGTAGGGCTTGCTAGAAGACTTCTTCTTGAATGAGTTCTTCTTGGAGTGCTTGTCATCTTTCTCATTATCATCATCGTCGTCGTTCTTCTTGCTTGAGCTTGACACTCGCTTGTCGGGCTTGGGGCAATCATATGATAGATGATCATAGCTTTGACAATTGTAGCACTTCCTCTTGCCACCTTCACCACTTCTTCTTGATGAGCGAAACTTGTTCTTCTTAGGATCATTGTTGTAGCCTTTCTTGCCAATCTTGGAGAGCAATTTGGTAGTCCTCCTCATGAGGAAAGCAAGTTCACCATCACCATCATCACTTGAGTCACTCTTGTCTTCACTTTCACTTGAAGAAGGAGGAGGCTTTCCTTTTGACTTTAGCTTGGGCTTGGTCTTGTCACTAGCCTTGAGTGCAAGATCCTTCTTAGAGCTTAATGTGGAAGAAGATGATTCAATTTGGCCCATCAAGAACATCTCATGAGACCGAATCTTGTTCACAACTTCGGTGATGGTGAGAGTTTCGAAGTCCTTCTCAAAGATGAGTGCCTTGACGATGTTGTACTTGGGCTTGGGAAGCGTTTGTAGAATTTTCCAAATGATTTCCTGCTCGGACACGTTAGCAACATCGAGAGCATTGATATTTTGAATAAGAACACCCATCCTAGAATACATTTCCTCTACACCCTCATCATCCTTCATCTTAAACTCATTGAGCTCAACCTTAAGCAACTCATACTTCTCCTCACGGATTTTCTTGTTGCTTACATGGATTCTTTTGAGCTCCATCCAAACCTCAAGAGCGGTCTCCAAGGCAAACACCCTATCAAACAAATCCTCCTCAAGAGTCTCAAAGATAAAGTTTCTAGCACGATAGTTCCACTTTGTTTCACTTTCGGTGGGTTCATTTGGCAAAGGATACATGGTAGTGATCCATGCATCATGGTGTTGTGCTTGAAGATAGCTAGCTATTCTATGTGCCCAAAAAGTGAACCGTTTCCCCGCCAACTTGGGAGGGCCATTAACACTGCCCTTGGCCATCTCTCTAGGCGGTTAAGCCACCAAAAAGAGAGCCAAAGCTCCGATACCACTTGTAGGATCGATGGCCTATAGAATGGGGGTTGAATATGTGCCTTCTTCAAATTTCTAGAGCAATAAACAAACCTTAACCTATATCTGTAGTGTTGCCCATCTAAAAAGGTTTCTTTCTACCAACTAAGCACACTAGCAACAAAGTTCCTTAGCAAGATTCACACTAATATGAGAAAAACACCCTAGTCAAGATATGCAACAAGCAAAGCACTCAAGAGAAAAACTAGGACAAAGGAACTTAAGAACTGAAAGTAAATACGGAAAATAAGTGCAAGAAGGTAGAGCAAGTGGACAAGAGACAACCAAATTTTTTCCCGTGGTATCGAGAAGTTGACGCTTCTCCCTAGTCCACGTTGGAGCACTCACAAAGAGCCACTACGTGAAAACCTCAAATAGGTCACGCAGCATTTGTAACGGGCCCTTAACACCCGTTACATGGAGCCCATCTGTAACGGTTGTTGTTTGGCGCCCGTTACGCATAAGCGTGGCAGGTTCGACCCCGACGTGACCAACATAGCGCCTGTTACCAATGAGGACTTCCAGTAACGGGCTTCTTAAACGCCTGTTACTGTTACTCTTTGTAACGGACGTTAAAATGCGACCGTTACGAAAGTTAAACCTATTGGTAACGGGCTCTTTAAGTCCGTTACCGATCACTGCCATATCGGTAATGTGCTTTTAAGTCCGTTACTGATGACAATTTGACGCCTGTTACTAGACTCAGAGCTCAATAATTGAAGTCCATTAGCACTCTCACTGCCGTCAAATATTTGACTATATCATCATAGCAAATATTGGATATCACACAAACATATAATCATGTCTCTTAATAAGATGCAAAACCACAAGTACACATAGATAGTAGTCATAAGAGCATATTCTACATATTTAAGATGCATATATATCTAGCATCACATGTTCACATATGACATGCATAATGTTCAGAACAAACAGATTCACATGATCACATCTGACGTGCATCAGCAGGGGCACTAGTTAGATGGCTTCTTTTGTGCTACAGCCTCAAGTTCAGCTATCTTTGCCTCTAGTTTTACAAGTCTTTCCTGCAGCTCAGCATTCTTCTTTGCAGCTTCGGCAAGTTCAATATCCTTCATCTTCTGTGCACCTTTAAGCTTCTCCACCTCAGATTCTAGTATTTTCTGACCATTTGCTAGGAGACTTATGTCATCCACAGCCTTGTCATCCATCGTTCTATCCACCTTGTCGAGTACTTTCCAGATGCAGTGAAGATCCTCCCGAGTAACAACACATTTCTACAACAAAGGCAAATTGATGCAAGTTTCATAATTAGATTGCCAAGTTTAATATCATGAAAGATGTAACTGGTCAAACAAGAAAGTTGTTTAGCTGTAACTAGGTTCAGAGCTTGGTTGATCCTGTGGATTTGTTTCCAGATCATGTCAATGTCCTCCCAAGCTACAGCACCTCCCTAAAACAAAGGCACTGGATATTCAGTTAATAAAAGTCGATGTAGCATGGAGATTCAGAAATTGAAGTAGTATATAGAATAAGTTCAACAATTTTGTGAGCAGCATATGATGAGTACCATGTATTAAATTTCAAGCATAACAAAATTTCTACTCGAAAGGTTAATAATTTTCCTCCCGAGTAACAACACATTTCTAAAACAAAGGCAAATTGAAGCAAGCTTCACAATTAGATTGCCAAGTTTAAAATCATAAAGTTATAACTGGTCAAACAAGAAAGTTGTTTAGCTGTAACTAGGTTCAGAACTTGCCTGCTACTTCTCTTTACCAATGTCATCCTTCTTCATTCTTTCCATCCTGTTTAGGAATGTGCAGATGTAGTCTAAGGTTTTCTTGAGCTTGTCAATTTCTGTCCAGATCCTGACAATGTCATGTGCTAGTACAACAACTTCCTAAAATAATGGAAAATTGATGCATTGGAACCATTGATCAGTGAAGGCACTGGATGTTCAGTTAATAAAACTCGCTAAGCATGAAGATTCAGAAATTGAAGTAGTATACAGAATGAGTTCAACATTTTTGTGAGCAGCATATGATGAGTACCAGGAATTCAATTTCAAGCATAAATCTAACTTCAAGCATACCAAACTCGAGGAAGGCTCGGCCTCTGCCTGCCGGGCGTCGCCGGAGTGCACCCCCTTGGCTCTTGCGCGCGTGTACGGCCTCCTCCCCCTGGCCGACGAAGAACCGACCTCTTCGCTACGGAACCTCACTCTCTTGGCGGGGGTGGAGGGCGGGGCCTTCTCCTCCTCGCTGCAGAACCTCCCTCTTGAGTCATGGCGGTGGAACGACTGCTTTCCGCCGGCCATCTCTGCGATGGAGATGAGGAAGGAGAAGGGGAGAGAAGGCGACGGAGACGAGGAAGGCAGAAGGTTTGAGAAGGAAGGCAGAATGGCAGATCGAGTGGCAGGGGAGAGTGGCTTTTGGTCAAACATTGGGAACAAAGGATACGTGGATAAGCCAAACCTCGTCTCCAATGCACGGGGGCGGTGCGTGGGGCCGGCTCCTCCTCGTCGGTTTGGAGGGGCAAATGTGACACGGAATAACCATCCCGCGTAGTCTCCTTTGTATCTGTCTTTGATTGACAGGTCAGCCCGATCTCTCAGGGCTCCAATTTCGACATACAGGCATAATCAACAAAAAATCTTTTGAGACAAAACAGACATAATATAGATAAAGATAACTTGTCCACATATATAGATAAAGATTACTTGTCCACAAAGATCCACATAGATATACATAATTATTACAAACAGTTAACTTGTCCATCTAGCTAGGCCTTAACTTGCCCGTCACATTTTTACAATGGTCATGCTATCTGACCATGCACATCAACAAAAGCATGCCCCCATCAACATCAACAAAAGCATGGTATCTTCAACTAAGGTTTGCTTTTTTGCAGCCTCTTCAAATGCAACCAAGGTATCTTGAAACACATCGAGTGCATCTTCCATGGGCTGCAGATTTTGTTCAGCCACAAACTTGTACCGCCTCATGAATGCAGCCTTTTTGAGGAGGATGTGCATTTCTTCCTTAATATTATCAACCTCAGGTTTCACATATTCCCAGACAGTGTCATGCCATTTTGATTCCTATGGAATGAAAAACATAGGAAAGTTGCTACATTGATCATTTGGATGAACCATAGGAATGAGAAGATTGAGATAAACAAAGGAACAAGCTAGCCATTTCATAGGAACAAGTTGCTACATTGATCATGTTAGAAATCCTACAAAATCTCTATGGAACAAGCCATTTCATAGGAATAAGTAGATCCAGCTCAAGCTCAAGCTGCTCCATTTATAGAACAAGTAAAAGGCAATGTGATTCAGAGAAACTTGCCTCGCCATCGTCGTGGTAGTTGCCAGCGTCGGATATGAGGTCCTCTACACCTTCGCCGCTCCCTCGACCCCTCTCCGTTGTTGCAAGACATTTGTTGTCGCAGACGTGAGGCAGGCGCCTTGCCCTCTTCGCTGCCCCCTCGTCGGCACGCTCCTCCCTGCCGTTGCTTGGCCCCTCGTCGGAACCTGAGAGGATCCAGTCAATGACGCTCATCTCCGGCTTTGGGTTCGCTGCACCGCCGCTTGGCCCCTCTCCGACGGTCATCGTCATCTCCGTCTTCGCCGCAATCTCGCCGGCACGCGCGCGGATCCAGTTGCGGCACCGCATCGCGTTCGGCTTCTCCTCCTCGATCCACGGTGCGCGGGGTCGTCCGCTGCTTGGCCCCTCGCCGGCGCTCATCGTCGTCTCCCCGCCTCCGCTCACATCACCGGCGCCGCCTCCGCTCACCTCCGCTAATCCCTAATGAGAAATTAGGAAAGCGTCGTGTGTGCTGCGCTTATCCATTCGGGATCTTATATATTCATTTTCCAAAATGGAGAGCCATTGCCGACGCAGGTTCAAGACCCCACGTCACATTAGTTGTCACGTGGGGGCAGGCAGGCAACAGTTATCTTTTTTATATAGGCTGCTGACGCTGACACGTGGGCCCGACACTAATTTTTTTGAAATGAAACTTGCTTCCGTCAAATATTAGAGCCCATAAAACAGCACCTATAAATTCATTAAAAATACGAACAATTAGTAGTTGGTCATTTAGTATTCGAATAAATATCAGCAGGCACAGTTGTGCAACCAAAATTATTAAAATTCGAATTTTTATCTCGTGTTTGGGATATAATAATTCTAATAACGTATTAGGTTCGTCTAAAAATTCTACAAATTGAGTTGGCAACATAATTTGGGTCCCTAAACTTGTCATAAAAATTTCAAGTGGTTTCTAAAAAGGAAGATCATACTTGTGTACAAATGTGTACATCTCTCACATAGTTTCCTAGAATGTTACTTCGACACTGAAGTTTTCCACACTTTACAACATGTTCGATCTCATATACAATTGAAAATTTAACACAACCTTGTGTCCACCTTAACAATACGAAATACAAAGTTTCATTAGTAATGGTTGTGTAAAACAAATATTATTTCTATGTTCTACTTATGAAGTACAAGATAAGGCATAAAAACATTACTAACAAAAAGGAAATATACACTAAACAATGAAATTAATGAAAAGATGGCGATTTTAGAAAAAATAAGAAAAAACAATAATCAAATTTGGATTACGTATGACCGAGAAATACGTGACACAAAATTTGGTTCCAGATTAAAAGGAGAAAGGAGAACTGTTTCCTTTGTGGTCGGTTTCCAGCGAATAGAGGTATTAATAAATTAAAACAAGCTATATGAACAGTCTTTGCATTGGAACTTCAAAAGAGGTATTAAAATAAGGTATATGAACAGTCATTGCGGGACGGAGGGAGTCAAAGTCTTTTGTCCAATGCGACGCTGGCTAGTGGAAACGCGTCGCCGCAGCGTACCGTGTTCCGAGGCGTAGTGGCGTGTCGCAGTGGGAAGACTGGCCGCCTGACGGTTCCCGTCTTGTCATATAAATGCCCAGCCGGCCAAGAGCTTTCTTCCATAAGCTTTCCTCAAGCGCGCCACCAAGAAAACCCTAGCACCACCATCTCCGGTCACCAAGAGCTTCTTCTTCCTCAAGTGCACGCATGGCATCGTCGTCGAGCGAGCCATCGAGGAAGCGGGGAAGGGAGGAGGACGACAACAATGAAAGCCGCCGCCATCGGCTCATCCAGGAGGTGCCGGCGCCGCCGGCCGAGGAGGCACCAGCTCCGCCGCCCATGGAGCCCTCCTCTCTAAGTTCTCAACTAGTTTTGGACAACATTTGGTCCGTCCAACTCTTGGTTGAAGCTTTCAGGAAGCTTCAATAGGTGGCCGTTAAGCTCGGCTTGCCACGACCCAACGATCCGCAGCAGAGGTCCGTGAAGGATTTCGCCTTCAAGATCCATTGGTTGGCTGGGGACCTTCAGAGAGTCGTGGTCGGGGGCGACGGTGACGACAACGGTGACGGCGACGACGACGGCGATGGCGATGGCGACAATGGCGGCTTCGACGGCGGTGACGAATGCGGCCTCGGCGGCTCCGACTCCAACTCCGATGGTGGGGCTCCTCCGGCGGCGGCGACAAGTCTTCTACCTTAGCTTAATTAATTTGTTCCTCCTCTATGTGTTCGTCCTCCTCTGTTTGTTCGTGGAACTCTGCTTGTTCCTCCTATGTGTTTGTTGAACTTGTGATGAACTACATCTAAGTGGTAGGAGAGAGTGGCTTTTGGTCAAACATTGGGAACTCTGCTTGTTTGTCATGAACATGTTCCTCTGTTAATATGTGTTCCTCCTATGTGTTTGTTGAACTTGTGATGAACTACATCTAACAATGGCAGAGTGGCAGGGCAGAGTGGCAGCGGGGCAACAATGAATTGCAATGTTTGTTACTCTATTTGTTAGTGAAAAGATTCTGAGTATCGAAAAACTCTGTATAAAATCATTAGAGACGCGGGTGTAGGCTGGTTAATTTCACACTGAAATGTCAATACAGATGAATTGATGAAATTTGTGATATGTGACACATTAAGATTCGTGACCCAATTGTCATTCCATTTCATTTTCTTCATTCATACATTTAAGTTTGTCATCTGTGACAAATTTTTCATTCCTCATTCACACAGATGAAACAAATTAAAGCACCACTTTTCACATCACAATTACTTCTTTGCAGCATACATCCCCAGTAAACATCCAAATACTACACAAACAACACCCACAATAATCAAGTTCATCTTCCAGATCACATTGTCAATCTTCTCCTCCAGTGCTTTCTTCCTCTGCTTGTGGTCCGGTGCCTTCCTCTGATTGTCGCTCCCAAGTTGACAATCCACTGAATCAACTACTTCATTGATCACGTCTGCCCAGTTCGACGGTCGAAAAGATATGACGCCAGCATCCTTCAGCATCTGGAGATACTCCTTCTCGAAATGATAATATCCACAAAGCTTGGGAACTGTGCAAATCAAAAGCACATAAGAACCCTAACTCAGATTTGGGAAATCACAGCTCAGACTACTCACCGCGTTCCTCGCACACTTGAAATAAAGACGACCGTGGTTTTCACCTTCCTTCTGCGTCCTCCCCTCCACCACCCGAGCCATACCACAATCCGGGCAAGGGACCCGTGGGAAGCCGCTTAGCTCACCGACTGGATCCAAGCCGATGGAGTGAATGCGGCTGCCCCGGCCACCTTGAAACCTGCTCCTGCCACATCCACCTCCAGATGAATCGGCGTAGTGCGACATGTGCGCGATGGTGGGGAAAGGAAGGGCAGGCAGCAGTGGAGCTCAGAGCGGGGAAGAAGAAGTAGGGAGCTCAGAGGTCAGCGTCGTGTGTGCTGCGCTTATCCCATTCGGGATGTTATATTCATTTCCAAAATCGAGAGTCATTCCGACGTGGGTTCGAGACCCCGCGTCTTATTTGTTGTCAGGTGGGTTCGACCGGACAGGCAACGATTATCTTTTTTATATAGGCTGCTAACGCTGACACATGGGCCCGACACTATTTTTTTGAAATGAAACTTGCTTCCCTCAAATATTAGAGCCCATTAAACAGCACCTAAAAATTTATTAAAAATATGAACAATTCGTAGTCAATCATCTAGTATTCGAATAAAATATCAGCAGGCACACTTGTGTAACCAAAATTATCAAAATTCGAATTTTTATCTCATTGTTCGGATATAATAATTCTAATAACGTCTTAGGTTGGTCTAAAAATTTTACAAATTGACTTGGCAACATAATTTGGGTCCCTAAACTCGTCATAAAATTTCAACTGGTTTCTCAAAAGGAAGATCATACTTGTGTACAAATGTGTACATCTCTCACATAGTTTCCTATAATGCTATACTTCAACACTGAAGTTTTCCATACTTCACAACATGTTTGAACTCATATACATTTGAAATTTTAACAAAACCTTGTGTTCACCTTAACATTACGAAATGCAAAGTTTCATTAGTAATGATTGTGTAAAACAAATATTATTTCTATATTGTACTTGTAAGAAAACAAGATAAAGGCGTATAAACAACATCCAGGAAATGAACGAAGTTATATACGAAACAATGTCATAAATGAATGGAAGTTGATTTTAGAAAAAATCAGAAACAAATATCATCAAATTTGGGTTACGAATGACGGAGAAATACGTGATTCAAATCTTGATTGCAGATTAAAAGGGGAAAAGCGATATGTTCTTCATTAGAATATTACTGGATCCGCGTCTCCTTTGTTGCTCTTCCATAAATTCACACAGATAATATGAGCAACATAGATTTAATTTACAGGTGCAAAAGGAAAACATAGATTTAGTTTCGTATTGCCCATTCGAGCTTCACCATTTCACGACAGAGCCTACAGGCTTCAGTGCAATACAGAGCAATTTCCTCAAATCCTTTATCCACGTCGCAGCCGTTGCCTGCGCACGGCTGATCTCCGTGCACCTGTGCCGACGGCAGCAGCGGGTCTCCCCAAATGCGCCACGTCGTCCTCCAAATAGCTTTCGCGGCCTTCTTGCGCAAAGGCACACAGCCCTTGTTGCTCACCCGTGTCGTCGTCCCGCCGCCGCCTGCGACCCGCCTCATGTACCACTTCGTGGTGTCGGCGGCGGCGGCACCGCCATTGTCCCTGTATAGCAAGATGGCGTACGGATAGGCTGCCGCATTGTACCCACCATCGGCGGTGCACCGGAGGTCATCGCTTTGCCTGTTTTCCATGAACACGGTGTTGATCCCGGAGTAGAAGCAAGCCCCCGGATTATCGAGATCGGTCAGCATAGCAAGGAAGGCTGTGTAAGTGGTGAGGTCCCACATCCAAGCAATCTCATCTCATATCGCCTCTATGGACAAACCTCGGCTGACGTCGCGGTGGCTGCACAGGCGACGCATGGTTGAGCAGGTACCTCGTAGGCTGCTGAGGTCAGCCAAGGGCCGCTCCAAGGTCGCACCGATGAGCACCGCAATCTCAATGTGGACCTCCTGAGGGCGGTCCTCCAGCAGCGACGGCTGGTGCGGCCTGCTAGGCATCTCCGGGAAAAATGGCAACCACCGTCCTCTCGTCCCTAATCTCCTGCCCCCGCGCAGAGAGAATACGCGCCGAGGAAAGAGGACGATGAGGAGTGTATGCAGTTGTGGTTTTTTCGCAGGTAGATCAAGGGGCTAGCAGGGCAACAGTTTTTATCGAGGAGTCAAACTCTTTGAAGTTGGATCAAATATAGACCAAATAATAACATTTCGCACAATGGAGAGTTGTTGGCGACGCGGGTTGGTGAACCTGCGTATTCTTTGTTGGGCGGGTAGGATTATCTTTTTTATATAGGTTGCTGACACTGATGCGTGGGCCCGACACTATTTTTTTTAAATGAAACTTGCTTCCCTCAAATATTAGAGCCCATTAAACAGCACCTAAAAATTCATTAAAAATACAAACAATTCGTAGTTGGTCATTTAGTATTCGAATAAAATATCAGCAGGCACACTTGTGTGACCAAAATTATCGAATTCGAATTTTTATCTCATGGTTGGGATATAATAATTCTAATAACATCTTAGGTTGGTCTAAAAATTATACAAATTGACTTAGCAACATAATTTGGGTCCCTAAACTTGTCATAAAAATTTCAAATGGTTTATCAAAAGGAAGATCATACTTGTGTACAAATGTGTACACTCTCACATAGTTTCCTAGAATGTTATACTTCAACGCTGAAGTTTTTCATACTTCACAACATGTTCGAACTCATATACATTTGAAATTTTAACACAACCTTGTGTTCACCTTAACATTACGAAATACAAAGTTTCATTAGTAATGGTTATGTAAAACAAATATTATTTCTATGTTACTTGTAAGAAACAAGATAAAGGCGTATAAACAACATCCAGGAAATGGAGTTATATACGAAACAACGTCATAAATGAATAGAAGTTTATTTTAGAAAAAATCAGAAACAAATATCATCAAATTTGGATTACGAATGACGGAGAAATACGTGATTCAAATCTTTGATTGCAGATTAAAAGGGGAAAATGAAGCGAACCGTTCTTCATTCGAATAGAACTAGCCCCGGCCTGACGCGTTTTCCTAATAATATTGGGCCTTTCAGTTTTAAGGCCCACACACGCCCACTCGTGCTAGGGTTAGTAGGGAAAGACACCTCCCTCACGCAGTCGCCTCCTCACTCTCCCCTTGCGCCGTCGTCTTTCTCCCCCTCGCGCCGCCACCGCTTCCTCCCCCTTGCCCCCTCCGCCGCCGCTTCCTCACCCTCACCTTCCTTCCCTCACCTCCCTCCCCCCCCCGCGACGCGACGCATGCTACACACCTTCACTAAGACGCGCGCCACACAACCCCTCACCTTCCAGCGACGACGACTAGGAGGAGGAGGAGGGATCCAGCCACGAGGTCGACGCGAGGACGTGGCGACTTGAGATCCCTCCGCTCCGACAGTGACAAGGTGAACTGCATGCTAGAAATCCCTCCTACATCATTAAGATACATTCTTGACTATGCTCACCAGTAGCGTAGCCACATTGGGGCCAGCTGGGGCAGCCGCCCCAGCTAATCTGCCCTAACTCGACTATGTTCCTTCTTCTCTAACGATATTTTTAAGCTTTGGTAGTATTTCTAGATGGCGCCATGACTCATAGGACCTTAGTACTTGCTAATTTGTGTCTTTGTTCTTCAAATTTAAGACTACATTTTGAAAATTTTCACTAAAATGTGTGCAACTACAGCATATAGATGTGTGAATTGGTGTGTGTTTCATCTTAGTTTGGTACGTCATTAGGTGTCGCCCCAGCTAATTTTTTTTCTGGCTCCGCCACTGATGCTCAGTTAGGGTTTCGAGTTTCAAAACGTATACTTAGCATTTTCCTTTGGACTCACTCTTATATTTGGTTTTGCTCTTGTTCCATATGTACATTTGGACATTCTCTCCAAGTTGAATAAGTACCTGATCAGCAACAGAGGCAGTGAGCATCTTCCTCTTTAAAATGGTAAGGTCGTATTGCCTGAACTAATTTTTTGGTTTCTGAATATTGCATTTATGTTAATGGCTTACCATAGAACCAATGAGATTATAGTGGGCTAAACTAGTTACTGTAATTTTTTTCTCATTTGTATGGTCTTGTACACAGTTTTGTGGGTGTTGATTAGATAAATGCTTAGCTGTTATGCATAGCTAACTAAAAATGTGATCTACTTGTCTTCTGTTGTAGCATGTCTCCTGGGAGAGCTAGCAGTATGGTCTGCTTTTTGTGCTATTCTTGGACACTGAGCTGACCTTTCTCATAATCCCTTGACAATTAATTCACAGCATAACTCTGTCGAGGACTGCCGCCCTGGGCAATTTGAAGAAGATGCATATAATGAAGAAGATGGATATGCCACTGCTAGTGAAGAACAAGAGGAGGTGGGTGGGGCTACAGGCCGAGCCAGAGTGCCAAGGACAGCGACAAAGTGGCCAAGAGACAAAATGGTAGTCACTGAGGTTGAGAGAGGGGGGATGCCAGTACCATTGACACAAAAGCGCAGGTTTAGGGCACTTGCAGGGCTCATTGCTAGACAAAAGATACCTTTGGATTTGCCAGAAATAAAAAAACTAAGCGATGAACAAAAGTGGTACTTGTTTGAAACCTATATGCAGAAACACTTGGAGTTCTAGGAAGACATGAAAGAGCAGGCATTCAAGCTTTTGTGGAAGATTGCAGCCAAGGCATGGAGACAATTCAGATTTTAGCTTAGGCGAGATTTTTGTCAGAAAAGGACTCGAGCCATTTGGAAAGCACGACTTTATCAAGCCGGAAGAGTGGACAGAGTTTGTGAAATAGCAGGAAACCGAGGAAGCCTCATCTCTTAGTGGCAAGTTCAAGTCACTTTGAAGCCTGAACACAAACGAGCACAGCATGGGTCCAGCTGGTTATTGTCGAAAACTACCACTGTGGGAGGAAGAGGACAGGAAATTAGCTACGGTTGGGATCGCCAACCCATATGATGCCATCACTGATGATCGTTCTAGGAATTGGATGCGAGCAAGGAGTAAACTAGTGGTGAAAGACGGTGTTGTCGAGGTAGTGTTCAACAAAGTAGCAAATGAAAGTGTGGTTGCAGACATCATGGAAAAGAATGCACATGCAGAATCTTCAGGAATGACTTCATGGCTGAGGGAGAATGATGTGCTAAGTCAGTGCTTGGGCCGCCCCGAACAACCAGGTCGCGTGCGTGGTGTCACCAGCTACCAGGGCTGGAACTTTGCATGGCCTCAGCACACTTCCATGTACAGGAAGAGGAAGAGGGCCAGTACTGACTCATCAGTTGATAAGCAACAGATGAAGGAAGAAATCAAGCAAGAACTCAAGGTTGAGATGGAGAAGGATATGCTTGACATGATGGCACGAGGGTACTAGGTGGTGTTTGCACCAGTGTCCAATCGCACAAGCCCTTCACCCGCAGGACTGAAGAGCAGTTGTGCGTCCGCAGATAATGTAGGTTTGATCAATAGCGCTACAGAGTTGTCGACAGAGGTAGTGCACATTGCTTCCCCCACACAGGAAGACCTTATAGGCACGTTGACTAAACCCACAAACTGTGGCCTATGGATCATATTTCACGGTGTTGAATGTGAAGCTGCAATTGGTGTGGTTCAACCAGAGCAGACTACGCTACACATAGTCCCGATTCATGAAGACTGTGCTGTGGTCGAAGTGCTGCATGTATATTCTGTCTTTAGGGATCACGCACTGGAACACCCTCCTAATGACGAGGTGACGACACTTGCACAAGCTCTACACCAGAGCATACAGTGGAAGAGGTGTCACATTCACATCAAGGGAGCACCAATTGCAAAATCTTGTTCGCACACTATGGTACAGTTTCCTTCTGGTTCACAGACTACAGGACAAAATCCAAACCCAGAAACACAAATTACAGAACAAAATTCCTCACCTGGTAACCCATCTCCTTCTTCTCGTCCACACCCAGAAATGCAAATTACAGAACAGATTCATTCCCAACCTGGTAACCCACCTCCTCCTCCAGACCCAGAAACACAAATTACATCCCCGCCTTCTCATGAAAGAACAAAACCTCCATCCCCAAAAGAAAGTGCTCAAAACAATGATGCCAAAGTAGGAGCCCAGAGTCATGTTTTGGCTAATGCCGAGAAATCTGTCGACGACAGTTCAAAGAAAGCTGCAGGTACATCTGGGCCCAATATCTCTGCAATAGCTGCTGGTCAGACACCACCTGAGAAACCTTCTTCAGCCATCTCAAAGCAGCAGGAAAAGAAACTCGCTGAAAATAAAAGGTCTACCAGAAAGTGATCTGAGAAACCTTCTTCAGCCATCTCAAAGCAGCAGCAGCAGCAGAAAATTGCTGAAAATAAAAGGTCTCAGAAGCCTACCACAAAGCCTTCTTCAGCCATCTTAAAGCAGGAGGAAAAGAAGCCTGCCAGAAAGCCATTTGAGAGAAACGCCAAGAAGAAGGCGGTCAATGTTGCTATGACTCATATTAACCCAAACTACAAATTTAGAAATGCAATGCTCAGTCCTGATGAACTCAAGCATCCGGATACTGCTCCTTCTGTCACTAATCTCCACAATTTCTACATGGGACGTTGTAAGGACAAGGATGAGTCTCTGATTTAGGGCATAGTATGGCCCAAGCACGGCTGGTGGCCGGTGAGAGAAGATGAAAAATACGAGCTGTTGGCTGTGTTCATCAGCGACTTGTACGATCTCTTCAACTTGGATGCTTTGGATATGGGACTTCTCCGCTATTTCATCCTGTAAGTTGCTTGAGAATTTAATCTGCTTCTCACTAATCATTTTCTATCTAAATGTGCTTGCTGCCTCAGTTCATCTTTACTATGTATTTTGCCTCCTTACACTTTGTTTTTTCTTAATATTAGGAATATGGCTGTAGAAGTACGGCAGAAGAAGGAACTTGTTGCCTTCCTTGATCCTGAATGCTTTAGCATGTCAAACATACAAAATAACAGGGACTTTTTTGTGTCCTATACGAAGCAAGCCTACCAGTCATATGCTAAAAAGAGAGTCATCATTTCCTGCTATAACACTGGGGAGCACTGGATTGCAGTGGCGATCTTTCCAAAGCAGAAGATGGTCTTGTATCTTGATTCATATAGGATCCTAGACACTAATTTCTCTGTGTTGGTACTTGCCATTGATGAGTAAGTTCTTTTTCTTTCTTAACCTACAAATGTTAGCATTTCGTAGCGTCGTCATCCTAAGAACAGATCTGGGACCCGTCCTTAGCGACAACACCAGGAAAGCCTTTAGGCACCTCTCAATGTCACAACTAATGGCACCGGGTTAGCGTGAACATCGAGACTTGCCATAGGTTAATCTAAATGATCATGAACGAATCTGCAAGCGCACAGATAAACCATTGTAGCATTTCCCCAAGGAAGGAGAGTATTCCAAGGGTATCGAATCCGTGGAAGGCAATGGCGGATATCTTAGACTTATGCTTTTGCTCTGAATGTAAACCAAGAGATAGATATAGGGAACAACACACTCAAAGATAGGGGTAAGATAAAAGATATACGGGGTAGTGTGACACACACACTCAAATCTACCTCTACTCTAGCACACTACGGCTTAGGGGGAACATACGAGTTAGCTCTAGGTTCTAATGTACTAAACATACAAAGCTAGAAGATACAAGAGATGGGCATGAGTATTGCATGAGAGAGATAAGGTTCAGCACCCAGGTACAAACGGGGAGCTAGCCCGTGACGACCAGCACTCTGCGAAACTAGACTTTAGACTCCTACAGCAGGTACCCCAGTGCGGAGGTTGCCCTAGGATCCAACAGGGCTGTCACCACCTGAGGACCGACCTCTCGTTACGGGCGGTATGCTCATAACTATCATAGCCAGACAACCCAGGCACCATGCCTACATTGCTGCTAGACTCCACCCGGCCCGGGCTATTGTGACCCAGGGTGAGAGCCACCAGAAGACTGGTCAACTAGACCGAGTACCATAGCTTGAACACAGACCTCATGCAACACTCTCATGCCATCTAACAAGATCCACTAAGGCTAGACATACGAACAGATATGAACTCTCTTATGTCTAATCAATAAGATCAAAGGGTCGTGTTCGTGAAGAACACGAGCCTCTAACTTATGAACAAACACATAAGGAAGGAGTTTATCACCCTTCAAGTGGATCAAAAGGTAGTGTTCACGAAGAACATGAGCCTCTAAATGATGAACAGAGGATGAACTCAAGAACATATCAAGAATATGATCTACCATGACTTTATATGAAATAGATGAATAACTGAAGTAGATCAAAGTCATATAAAGAAATAAAGATAAAAGAGAACTCATACCTAGACTTCCAAGAGGACTTGGAACCTAAATAAGAGCTACTCTAGCCTACCCCCTAGCCTTGGAAACTAAAAGTGAGAGGAGAATGAGAAAGTGGTGTGTGAGAAATGGGAGCCCCTCCCCTTCTATTTGTAGGCGAGGACAAGGCTTGCTCGGACGCCCAAATGACCCCTAAACACCCGGGAGTGAGGCAATGGACCAATGAGCAACCAACACGTGGAAGGCCAGGATGGGACGCCACTAAGCCGGTTCGGCCGATCCTAGGATCGGCCGACCCCCTCGGGCGGCCCCACCTGGTGTGCTTCCTCTGGTTGGCTGCCTTGTGGGCCCTCTGATCCATCCCCGGTGCATGGCTTGATTTGGTATCCGAGGTGAGCCCTTTGATCCCTGTGAAGTCCATGTGGCGTCCTCTGATTCGTTGGTGAGTGCCTACCCTGGATCGATGACGTGGATTGCCATGTTTCCCTTGGTGGCAGCCACCTCCTCAGCTGAGTTGGCATGGTTTCTTCATAGAAGTTGAATTTCCATCTCTTTCAAGGGGTAAATCACCTACATACAAATAATCTCCAATGACAAGTGGAACTACTTTATTCAAACCTAAATGCTAGTAAAATATGCATATGCCTCCATTTATGTGAGAATATTGAGGGTTGGAAATGGTGAATTTCCACCGTCAACAAACTCCCCCAAGCTAACCTCTTGCTCGTCTCGAAGCAAGACATTAGAGACTTAGGTTGGTTGATCAGGAGTTGCTACAATGTTGTATTTCTCAACTTATGGCAAACATACAGCAAAGTACTCTACCAAGAGTTGAACAAGTTGGCAATGTTCTTACCTTTCACCTGATATGTGGGGCATATAGCTTCACCTGCCTTGGGCAGTTGAGAGACAGAATGGTTATGTAGCATGTGCATAGTCACTCATACCTTGATCAGCTTAGCAATCCGGAGGTTTTGCAAATTTTTCAAAAGAAAATCAGAGTTCCTCAAATGATACTCTCGGATCGCTCAAAAGTGTATGGTTCCTCACCAAGGCATCAATGTTGCCTTTCTTCACATCCTACTCCTAATAGGCTGTATGTGGAGCTGTAGGTAGGGAAGATGTGGCATACTTGCCTCTCATGTTTTGCTAAGTCAAAGACCGGATCCTTGGAAGAAACAAACATACATCCTGATCAAGATGTGCATATGTGTGTGATGGATATGAGCATGGCAAGGTGGATACTAGGCCCGGAAATGGGTGCTAGATATTACCACGCTTTATATGAGGGAATGAGGGATTGATGGTAAGGTGGACACTAGCCCCGGAGCAGGTACTAGTTATTACCATCTATATGGTGGAACTCTTTCTCTTGCACATATCAATCCCTTTTTCTCCTTTTGAAATTTTTCGAGACTTGGGCTAGCTCTCTTTATTTATTTTTGCCATGCTTTTGAGCATGCTTTTCTCTCTTTTTTTTAGCTAGCCCTTTGTCTCTATTGGAGATATTTGGAGAGGGATGAACGATGCAAAGATACATAGAGTTTTATTTAAGGAAGAATGCATAGGCATATGGAACAAATGATGAATGCTTAACTTCCAGTGTAGAAGTTTTAGCATGAACGTGTACGTGATCTTGATCAGGGGAGTATGAGTTCTAACAAGGGTCACAACAATTTGACAAAGCTCAATGAGAGAATAAGCTGCATATGTGGAGGCTAAGAACTAGAATCTACATATGGCCTTGGATGGGAAATTTCTCTTCATTGAGGAACTCATCATGTTTTGATTTTTCAAAAAGAAAAACTTCGGATGTCAAGCATCACTAAGCACAAGATCATAGCACTCTATTCTACCATATCATGTCTCACAACAACTTAGGCGAGGATCATGCTTTTTGCTACCCACAGTTTTCAAGCTAAGGTTTGAACATACAAGCCAACAAACTCAAAACTTAGGTAGGATACAAAGTTGTAAGCAAGACATACGAGGAAAATAAACAGAGCAACTATTCATCATTTCAACCATAGACGCAAAGCATTCTTACTAAGCATATCAAAGCAAACTAAGCAAACGATGATGAAAGCAAATACATATTTTTTGTCTTTTTATTTTGCAGATTTTTTTAGATTTTCATTTATAAGATATTTTGAAAACGAAGGAAGATACAAGTTACCTCAGAATGGGGGTCCTCCCCCAAACTAGCTTCAGGCTCACTGCGGAGGAGGGTAGAAGAAACCCTGACTCGCGTAGTAAGCCCTCTACACCTCCATGTATTGCCGCTGATCTTGCTGCATGGCTGCTATCCTCTCACCAGCCTGACGCTGCCACACTGAGGTAGACTCGATGTGGGTATTCAGCGTCTCCTCCAATCCCGTGACCTGGACGGTGAGCTCTCCCATCTGCTGCGCGAGCTGAGCATCGCGTGCAGAGGCTGAGCAGTGTCGCTGGAAGGACGAAGACGGAGGTGGACCACTGGAGCTGGAACTAGCGGGTGTGGCCCACTGAGCACTGCTCGCGCCTGCCCCAGCTGTGCCACTCGCACTCGGATGGTAGGTGGGCTGATCCCAGCCAGGTGTATACCCAGGAGTAACCCCGAACATATACCCCGCAGGGGCCCCTCCTGCCACCGGTGGCGTAGCAGGCTATGGCTGAGGTAGTGGTGGTGGCTGTGACAAGTTAGTACCATGGTACAAGCTCAAGGCATGTCCGGATGGACATCACTCCTGAGCTCGCCCCAGCGAGAATGCAGAAAACACAAAGCAGAAGTAGATTGTTTTTCCTTAACCAGAATTTTATTGTATAGAAAATAAGGATAACTTACTAAACTTACCTGTCGGTGCAGAGCTCATTATTTTAAGTCTTTAGAGCTAGACTTGGTTCCAAAGTCCTCACCTGGGCAGTGGGGCAGCCGTTCCCTTCGGAGGAGAAGTCAGCTTCCTACTCACCCTTCACCACATCTTTTGAGTGTTGTGTGGGTTGTGATGTGTAGGAGGTGGTCTCTTGGACTGGGACAGAGACTTCCAATACTGTTTCTGTCCTGTGCCCATGAGTTGGCGTTCTTCCTTCCAAAAATTCTTCATGAATGCAATGAGGCTGTCCACTTGCCGTGGTGACACTTCGACCTCTCGTGCCGGGGTGTCGGAAGTTGGTGAATCCTTGATCATTGAGCATTGTTCTTTTCTTGGACGAAACTCAAACCTCTCCTCTTTGCCATTGATGTAGAGACGGATCACACCAGCTCCCACATCAATTTGTGCATCAGCTGCACTTAGAAATGGTCGCCCAAGTATGAGCAGCACCTCCTTGGCGATCTCCATGTCCAGTACCACAAAGTCAACGGGAATAAAGCAATCTCGAACTTTCACTAGAATGTCCTCAGCTATCCCCATGGGGTATCGGACCGAAGAATCGGCCAGCTGCAGCTGCAAAGTGGTTGGAGATAGACTCGTGTAATTAAGTTGATCAAAGACTACCTTAGGCATGACGCTGACGCTGGCCCCTAGGTCACAAAGAGCATGGTCGAAACGTTGGGTCCCAATCATACAAGTGATTGTGGGACACCCTGGATCCTTCTTCTTCTCAGGAAGGCGGTTGAGTATAGCAGCACTGCACTCCTCCATGAGTCGTACTACTTCAGTTGTGGGAAGAGCTCGCTTCTTGGTTAGAATGTCCTTGAGATAACGCGCGTAAGTAGGAACGCGTATTGCCTCCAGCAATGGGACGTTGATATAAACTTTCTGAATCATGTCCATGAAGCGATTGAACTATTCATCTATTGTTGCCTTCCTGCTCTTTTGAGGGAACGGCATCACATTGGCTTCTACGAAACCCGTATGTGCCGTCACTCCTACAGGTGCTTTATCTGTTGGTGGCACCTTCCTTACTTGGGAGAATTCTTCCGAGTCGGATGAATCCTCATGGATATTCTCAACTTCTGTTATGCCTTTCTTATCTGTCCCTGCATGGTTAGGATACGGTGGATCCCGAGTGGATTTACCTCCTCTCGTGGTTACCGCATTTGCATTTTCAACAGAGGGAACAGAAGCGGCCAGCTGGGCCAACTGAGTCTCTAACATGTTGTTGAAACTTAGCTGACTCTTCTAGGCAGAAGAAAAGCTATCAAGCTTAACATTGAGGCTTTTCACAGTTTTATCAAGGGCAGCTAGCTTCTTATTAATACCTTCATTAATCTTAGCTTGCCCAAAAATGAGATCTCTCAAGGAATGTTGGTTGGGATTGTACGAGTTACCTTGGTTACCTCCTTGATAATAAGGGTGTTGTTGATTCCACGATTGGCCTCCTTGTTGAGGTGGACGATAACCGTTGTTGTTGCCGTTCATGTACATCACTTCCTCCTGAGTCTCCGGACAATAGTTGCTTGAGTGCCTAGTGTTGCCACAGACTTCACAAGTCATGTGAGAATCCATAGGCAGAGTAGTAGTGGCCATGGCAGCCTTCTCGTTGGTGTAGTCATCCAATCTCTTCATAAGAAGATCCATCTTGGCAGTAATCATGTCTGCTTCCTTGACAGTATGAGTACCCCTCGATCGTGGTTGGAGTCTTTCATCACTCCACCCTTGGTTGGAGACCATCTTCTCAATGAGTAATTTATCATCATCAACAATGAGTGAGAAGAATGCTTCTTGAGCAGCAGCATCAATATGGCCTCGGGCGGTCGGAGTCAACCCATTATAGAAGCTTTGGAGAATAAGCCAATCCTCCATCCCATGGTGAGGACAGGCCAGGACATACTCCTGAAGCCTTTCCCAAGCCTCTAGAATGGACTCACTTGCTGCTTGCTGAAAACCAGAAATCCTTCCACGAAGAGCGTTGGTTTAACCCAATGGGAAGAACTTCTTGAGAAATGCCTCTGAACACTTACTTCAAGTGTTAATAGCTTCACGATTCACGTAGAACCATCGCTTAGCTTTCCCCAGGAGGGAGAATGGAAATAGCCGTAAACGAACATCATCCATATTTGCACCCCTGATGACGAAAGTGCTGCACAGCTCTAGGAATTGCTGCAGATGAGCATTGGCATCCTCATTTGGCTTGCCACAGAATGGGCTAGCCTGTACCATCGTAATTAGACCCGTCTTGATCTCAAAATTTTCAGTCCCCATTGCCACCTCAAGGCCTTGCAGCACCTGGGTAGCGGAAGGAGCTGAGTACTCACGAAGTGTCTTCTGGGCCATAATGTTGGACGAGGATGGTACAAAGGAAGCTGGTTCACCCTCCGGACGAGTACGACGAGGTGAGCCGAAATGAATTCGAGCTTTCCTCAGAAGTGACTCGGGATCTTCAGTAAAATTTCTCGGTAGGTCGAAACCAGTCATACACTACCTGTCTTCATCATCCAAAGATAAAAGAAGACAATCAAGGTTAGCCTACATTGAGAGTTGTCCTAACCTACTCAGAGTTTATAAACAGACGCAAAGCATAGTCACGATAATCCTGTGCCTTCCCCGGCAACGGCGCCAGAAATGCTTGTTGGCGTTTTGTAGCGTCGTCATCCTAAGAACAGATCTGGGACCCGTCCTTAGCAACAACACTAGGAAAGCCTTTAGGCACCTCTCAATGTCACAACTAATGGCACCAGGTTAGCGTGAACATCGAGACTTGCCATAGGTTAATCTAAACGATCATGAACGAATCCGCAAGCGCACAGATAAACCATTGTAGCATTTCCCCAAGGAAGGAGAGTATTCCAAGGGTATCGAATCCGTGGAAGGCAATGGCGGATATCTTAGACTTATGCTTTTGCTCTGAATGTAAACCAAGAGATAGATATAGGGAACAACACACTCAAAGACAGGGGTAAGATAAAAGATATACGGGGTAGTGTGACACACACACTCAAATCTACCTCTACTCTAGCACACTACAGCTTAGGGGGAACATACGAGTTAGCTCTAGGTTCTAATGTACTAAACATACAAAGCTAGAAGATACAAGAGATGGGCATGAGTATTATATGAGAGAGATAAGGTTCAGCACCCAGGTACAAACGGGGAGCTAGCCCGCAACGACCAGCACTCTGCGAAACTAGACTTTAGACTCCTACAGCAGGTACCCCAGCGCAGAGGTTGCCCTAGGATCCAACAGGGCTGTCACCGCCTGAGGACCGACCTCTCGTTACGGGTGGTATGCTCATAACTATCGTAGCCAGACAACTCAGGCACCATGCCTACGTTGCTGCTAGACTCTACCCGGCCCGAGCTATTGTGACCCAGGGTGAGAGCCACCAGAAGACTGGTCAACTAGACCGAGTACCGTAGCTTGAACACAGACCTCATGCAACACTCTCATGCCATCTAACAAGATCCACTAAGGCTAGACATACGAACAGATATGAACTCTCTAATGTCTAATCAATAAGATCAAAGGGTCGTGTTCGTGAAGAACACGAGCCTCTAACTTATGAACAAACACATAAGGAAGGAGTTTATCACCCTTCAAGTGGATCAAAAGGTAGTGTTCACGAAGAACATGAGCCTCTAAATGATGAATAGAGGATGAACTCAAGAACATATCAAGAATATGATCTACCATGACTTTATATGAAATAGCTGGATAACTGAAGTAGATCAAAGTCATACAAATAAATAAAGATAAAAGAGAACTCATACCTAGACTTCCAAGAGGACTTGGAACCTGAATAAGAGCTACTCTAGCCTACCCCCTAGCCTTGGAAACTAAAAGTGAGAGGAGAATGAGAAAGTGGTGTGTGAGAAATGGGAGCCCCTCCCCTTCTATTTGTAGGCGAGGACAAGGCTTGCTCGGATGCCCAAATGACCCCTAAACACCCAGGAGTGAGGTAATGGACCAATGAGCAACCAACACGTGGAAGGCCAGGATGGGACGCCACTAAGGCGGTTCGGTCGATCCTAGGATCGGCCGACCCCCTAGGGCGGCCCCACCTGTGTGCTTCCTCTGGTTGGCTGCCTTGTGGGCCCTCTGATCCATCCCCGGTGCATGGCTTGATTTGGTATCCGAGGTGGGCCCTTTGATCCATGTGAAGTCCATGTGGCATCCTCTGATTCGTCGGTGAGTGCCTCCCCTGGATCGATGACGTGGATTGCATTGCCATGTTTCCCTTGATGGCAGCCACCTCCTCAGCTGAGTTGGCATGGTTTCTTCATAGAAGTTGAGTTTCCATCTCTTTTAAGGGGTAAATCACCTACAAACAAATAATCTACAAGGACAAGTGGAACTACTTTATTCAAACCTAAATGCTAGTAAAATATGTATATGCCTCCATTTATGTGAGAATATTGAGGGTTGGAAATGGTGAATTTCCACCGTCAACAACAAACTTCCTCAACAAACTCTGCGGAGTTTATTAATGGTGCCCTAACCATTGTTGCATATTTTGTTGTAGTGCTTGCAATAGTTACTACGATGACAACAAGTTGCCCCGCTGCGCCTTGAACCATGAGAAGGCTTTTGATGTACGTATTACTTAGTATTTACTGCCTGTGGAAGCTAGTACTAAAGCTTGAGTTTATTTCTTCTCACCACTATTTATCTATGTATATTTATCGCAGTGCCACCAACAACCTTACAAATCCAGACTCTGCGGCTTCTATTGTGCCTATCACATGCTTACAGTGAAAAATAAATTGAAGGACCCTGAGGTACTTTCTTGGGATCTGCAATTGTAACACCTGCAACTGAGCACAGTTCTTGCTTATTAGCACTACACATGTTTGGTAACCACCTGTGTGCTGACTGCTGACATTGTTATATTCAGGCATTTCACATACCTACTTGTCAGCTGCACCGAGACACGCTGCTCCACATTAGGGAAAGAACTGCCTCATTCCTCATGGACCAGGTGATCACACCCTCAGGAAAATTTCACATTAATGATGCTATGATGGCTCGCATTATATCTGATACCAATCCTCATGGCCAGTGATGATATTGTGGTGAACCTTACTTAGCTTGTTAGAAGAGGATACTGAATGCCTGAATTTTGACAGATTATGCATGTGAATCTTGTGGATTTCTATTCAGTTTGTGGAGTTTTGTGAATATGGATGCTGGACCTAATTTTTGTGAAAGTAGACAACGCGTCTCCTTTAGTCAAGACAGAGGAGACGCAAGTTCACAGTACTCGTCTCCTTTGGTCGATTAGAGGAGACGCACGTACATAGTAGGCGTCTCCTTTGGTCCAGACAGAGGAGACGCACGTACAAAGTACTCGTCTCCTTTGGTCGAGACAGAGGGAGATGCGTACTGACAAGATGCGTCTCCTTTGGTCAAGACAGAGAGAGACGCGGGTTCACAGCAGGCGTCTCCTTTCGTCGAGACATAGAAGACGCGCACTGACAAGATGCGTCTCCTTTCATCCAGACAGAGGAGACGCGCACTGAGGAGACGCGTCTCCTTTCGTCCAGACGGAGGAGACGCGCACTTACACGACGCGTCTCCTTTCGTCAAGACAGAGGAGACGCGTCATTTTCCGCGTCTTCGATGTTGAGTTCATGTAACAGGCTCGGTTTCTGTGGCCGTTACCAAAGGTCCATGTGGGCCCAGAGAAACAGACATTTCAGGTGACCGGTAACTAGTTTCGGTAACGGTCTTTGTTAGACACCCGTTACTAATACGTGTTATGAGTAACGGGCTCAGTGTCTGCACCCGTTACCAAAGGCTCTGGTGGGCCCGGAGAAATAGCCATTTCAGGTGACCGGTAAGTAGTTGTGGTAACGATCTTTGTTCGACGCCCGTTACAATTACGTGTCATCAGTAACGGGCATCGGCCCGTTACCTTTGTTGGCTTATTTGTAACGCTTGATCGGTAACGGGCGTTTTGCCCGTTACCAATGGCCATCCGCGCCCGTTACCAATGACTGTTTTTCACGTAGTGAGTTTTGCTCCCCCTCAAGCCACTTAGACTTGAGTGCTCACTAAGAGTACCCGTTCTCCATCTCCGGAATGGTGTTGTCTCAATCCATTTACACCAAGAACTTCCCGGGGCTTCCACAATTTCCAAGAGCTCACTAAGAACCCCCAAACACCGAGACCATCTAGGAGCCGTCAAACTCCAAGAGTAACAAGCTCACACACTTTCACTTGACCAATGCACTCAGCTACGCCACAGAAAGCACCTTGAAACCCTTGATTACCAAGAAAGAATCCCTCTTGGCTAGGAAGATGAAATCCAAATGATCAAAGCACTAACTCCTCTCCTTGGCTGCTGTGGTTCTTCAGAGTGGCAAAAGCAGCTCAAGAGATGCAGGGGGTCACTTATATAGGCTAAGCAAGGGAGGCTAGCCGTTAGAAAAGTGCTGCAGAAAGTAGCACCGTCGGTTGAACTGATGGTTCCCCCTGGCGACAGTGTCGGTTCATCCGGTCACTCTGTAGTAATGAATATAGTCGTTGAACCTGGCCGCTGTACCACTTCATCCGACGCATGCACCGATGCTGCGTCAATTTATCCGGTGCTGAATCCTTAGCACTCAATGCGTCTCTGTATGAAATAAACGTAGGCGCTAGATGAACCGTTGGGTCTTCTTAGTAGGGTCGTTTCATCCGGTGCTGAAGCAATTCCTCTCGGTGCGTCTCTGTATGATTTAAATGCATGCGCCAGATGAACCGATGCTCTGACTGTCATTTCATCCGGTGCTGAAGGCATTTGAGTCCAAACCTTACTGTTAGCAAACCCTAGGTCACCGGATGACCTGATGAAGCACCGTCGGTTCATCCGTTGGTACTTTTTCTCTGAGACAGCCGTAGAAATCATCCAGTGCAACTAGAATAAGTGGCGTCGGTTCATCCGACGCGTCCTTTTGCAGTTCAACTCATCCAATTCAATCACCTTTGAGTTTTTCTTCAATTATTTTGCTTCCAATGTAATTCCATGAGTACTTTGAGCTGTTTAGTAACCAAGGAGCTTGATAGTGCATGAATATAGCATTGCATTTGGCATGGTCAAGCTACTAGTGTGTGAACCCCTCTTAATAGTACGGTCAAACACTACAAACTAGCAAATCCAAGTGTCCTTCATCTCCTTGTGACACTTGGAACTAACAATGTCCTTAGCCTTGTAGTCTTTGTCCATTGATCATCCATAATTTCAATTTGAGGGGTACCATTTTACTTATATCTCAAGACAATAAGCCAAGATTAAATCTGCTACAAAACAAAGGTTAGTAACAAGTATACGGTTGTCATTTATCACCGAAACACACCCTTACCAAAGGTGCGCTAGGGCCTTGATGCTTACACGACGTCGTGGTTCCCGGGCTTGAGGAGGCAGTCCAGCAGCTCATAGGTGCTCCTCGTCCTCCTGGTGCTTGGTGTCGACGCGGCGACAGCTTCACAGTGCAGCGACGGCGTCCTGGAGCAGATCAGTTCCCGCGCAGTGTTTCCTCGGCGTGGCGCTCCGGTGACGGTGTTCCCGGCTTCCTCTGGACGCGGGCTTCCTCATGCTCGGCGTGGTGCTTCACCAATACAACACGGTGATGGTGCGACGGGTGACAGCGGAGCGGTGCGCAAAGCAGGGGGAAAAGCAGAGGGTGGCGGCAAAGGACAAGGAAAAGGGAAATCCCGACTGGGTTGGTGCGAGCGCGTTGGGACTTCGGATCCCTTTTGGGTGGGCGTCAGCCGCGGTGCGGGGAAGGCAAAAAGCCCAGGGTGCCCCTTGCCTTGGAGGTGAAGGGAGGCGCGTGGACAACTCCTCGGCCACGCAAACAGTGGCGCAGGGGGGCGCAGCGCAGGGGTATAAAGGGGATTTCTCCCAGGCAGAGCGCACGAGGCGTGGTCAAGGAGGTGCAGCCCTGTCTCGGCGTGCGAGCCAGCCAGGCCGGGCGCGATGCAGCCATCCCATCGCGTGCGCACGCGCGCAGCGCGTGAGAAGTACAGACGGGAGGAGGAAGAAAGGGGCACAAGAATGCCGTCGGACCAATGGGACCCAACTGGCGGTGAGAGAAAAGGAAAAAGGAGAGGCCGGCGGTGCGAGGCTGGCAGGCCGCAGAGCTGGGCCGTGCGGTGGGCTCGCGCAAAGGATGAAGGAGGTGGGTCACGGCCTGGTTAGCGAGGCAGGCTGGTCTGGTTAGATAGGTGGGTTGGGCTAGAAGCTTAGGGTGTTTCTTGGCCCAGAGCTAAGGAGATGGAGGGTCTCGAGCAGACTTTGGTTTTAGGGGTAGAGCCCAAGTTAGCAGTCAGCTTTTGAAATAGGTTTGAAAAAATAGGTTTGATTATAGTTTGAATATAGGTTTGAATTTGAATTACTTTCAAATTCAAACACCACACAATTGAACTCCAAATAAAATCCAAGAAAATTCCAAATCACATTTATACCATAATTTGAAAATAATTTTTATGCAGTTTTATTTTATATGGAAATTGAGATGAGAAGCTAGCAAATTGGGATCAAATTTGGTAGCACACAAGTTCAAACAAAAAGTTCTAAATTTTAGCGAAAATTTACATATGGGAAAACATTCAAAATTCTGGGATGTTACAATAACTGACTAGAGATAGGTTTCCTTGTTGTAACTAACTTGGACTCCGGTCCACCGACCTTGTCCGTTAGCCAATATAAGGCGGCCAAGGGCGTCCCTCCGAGGACAAGCGGGGCAATTATCAAGCAACACAACATCAAGAACTGGACGTAGGGTTTTACTCTCTAGAGGCCTGAACCAGTATAAATCACCGTGTCACTCGTGTCTTGTCGTGTTCCATGTGCTATGCTAGCATAACCATCGCGTTATTAGTTCCAGATCCCCCCATTCGAATCTAAACCACTGGGGTTGACCCTCATGTGGACTGTACAGGATTAAACCTCCGACACTACCTGACCCCAACAAACATGTTGGAACTGGCATTTCATCAATGATGGTCATGTGATGATTTTAAATGTGTGAATCATAGATTCATCAATAGTGTGTAGGCTAATGCGCTCAAAACTAGAGCCATTATTAAATCATGGTATTGTGTTGTCAGCAGGACACACACTTGAAGCCATCGTATAGATGCATCATTTAACCATGTAATGCTCGAAATGTCCATACAATCTTTGTATGAGACCACACTTGTTCTCTTGAATATCCAATTCAAGAAACTTAAGACATTCAGATCTGATTTTAAGATAAGAGGGACTTAAAATCTAGTTCCATGCGATACTAGTGTATCCAAGCTATGGAAAATCATGACCAATAGAATTGCCTTTAATTTTTCACTTCATTCAAATGATAGAATGGCAAGTCGATCATACCATTGTATGCATCAACAGCAGGAAAAATTGTATCAAAAGCAACATGTTGTACGGGAAAATGTATGTACAATACAATCCAAGAGAGCCAGTTTCTCATAAACACATATGCCATATCCTTTACTATCATCTTGTGTTTCCACATGATAGAAATCTTTATGGATATCTCTATAATTTGGTAAAATATGAGCCAAAGCAGGATGTAATAAAACATCTTAGATGACTTTTTACCATAGGGAGCATAATTGTGGACTATCATTGCATTGCATGAAGCGATTGTCCAAATATTCCCTAATTATAGAGGTTTGCAGTTCAACTGACCACAAGGCACATTTCCTCCTCAATTGGAATAATTCTCGTACATGTCTAATGAAGAAAACAATTTGATAAAACTTTTTATCAAATAGTGTATTAAACATCTACTACCAAAGTATGATATTCTAATACACAAGTTTATACAACTCAAATCTCATGAATTCATACTCCCCCAATGATAACCAAGTTTGTAGAACTCTGGTTATGAATAAGTTTGTTCAACTCAAGTTTGAACATAGTACAACATCAACAAATGAGACATCAATTGCATTAAGATTATGCCAAATCTCAAAGCAGGTCATTTGAGTAGTACTTAATGAGCATGTCATCCAACAAAATAGCATTCTCTTTGGGAAGAGAAGCTTTGGTACGTGGTTCTGAATAGGAGCCACAAGCAACAAACAAATTTGTTAGATGCAAGATTTGAAATATGCTTCATATCTTGACGCTCATAAGTACTTTACATCCATCCATACTTATGGTACAAGATTAGGTGCTTTGGCATTGACACTATATCCAGAATGTATAGTGTAACCACAACGATGACAAAAATTGTCATTCAAATTGCCCTTCTCTTTCTGATGTGCATTAGACATTTGCCTTGTATATCTGCTGAGTTCATAGGACTATCAATCCATTGAACCTCATGGTGTGCTCAACATTATTCTAAACACTATGAACCTCGTGATAGAGGCGCCACACAAATTGGCATTAATGATGATTCTTCAAAAGAAGTTCATCATACAATTCATCATGTGTTTTGAATCAATAGAGAATAATGTTGGCAGTGTACAAAAATCTCAATTTTGAGAAAATGTCATGAATGGCATGGTTGTTGTCCACACAGGGACATACATGGTTCACTCATAAGACATTGGGTCTTATGATAACCTTGCTATTCATTGTGCGCTTGGAGAGCAAGCCACATAATACACATGTTCTTTTCCAATAGATACTCATGCATGAGATCCTCATGGACGTAGAATCTTAACAAAAAGATGGTATCATACTTCCTCTAGATGTGAAGAAGTGGATTTCCATATTGGGTTCACTAATCACTAGTTAATGGAATGAAAAAAATGATCTTGTGTAGGATAATTAAGTCCATCTGGCGAGTGCATTGACTCTATAAAATTAATTATCCCCAACATGTTGTAATCATTTATTTCAATTAATTTTCAACATGTAAATTTAGAACCACATTGGTGATGTTGTAACATCGATGCAAAACATAAAATACCGTATCTTCTTATGTTGGAGAATTGGCGGCATCACGAAAGTGGACCCCATAATTAATTCATTTTTGAAAAATTAGTGGACACAATGTAGATAATCTCCATGTAATGAAACAATGGAGTAGATCTCCTAGTAGTGGGTAAGTATCTTGCTGCCAAAAAGCATGGATCTCAAGGCTGATAAATTCTAAAAAAATATACTGCAGCCAATGCTTAGGTCTCCACTACCCTGTGCTTGACCAAATTTCAAAAATAAAATGGTAATCACCATAAAGGTGTATACTAAAATTAAATCTCCGAAGAAAATTTACTTGGGATAACACGTGTAGGTAATCATCATAAGATGTAGACCTCTCAGTGATAGGCGAATATATCGCTGCAAAAGACATGGTCCCAGGGCTAATATATTCAAAATGAACATATTGCAGCCGATGTCTAAGACTCCATCACCTTGTGTTCCATTTCCAAATAAATTATTGAAGATATGCATTTATTATTTTTCATGGAATCCATCATTAATTAAGAAGAACTTAATTAAGATAATTTTAGTATGTTAAAATGCAATCCAATTTAATTGTAAAAATTAACATGATTACTGGTCTAATACATAGGAGTAAAACAACTCTACTATACTAAATTGTTAAAGCAACATGCTGAAACAAAATGATAGATCCAGAAAACTTGTCTAAATTTCAGTGCATAAATTACTTGTAACCACATGAGGGAAAGTAAATTGCTGCTGAAATAAATAAAAGAAAACAAGTAAATGTTCAACTGGCTCAAGCGCCGATGTCCTCGGTAGGCACCACCACCGGTTGCTGCTGGGAGCGGCGTTTTGGAGCGCCTGTGCCCGCGCGGAGGTGTTGCTGTCGGCAATTGATTGGTTGCACAAATTTCAAGAGTAGGTGATTAGTTATAGTCAAACACTAATATAATGGTTTAACTAAATCACAATCGGATTGCATATTAATAATCTTTGTAATTAAATCTACGAAACAAGATATCACTTGATCATGTTTCGTCACAAAATAGAAATAACATATTTCGTCACAAAATAAAAATAGCATGTCAATTTTACGTTTCATACTAGTAAGTTTGATAGATTTGACACAATTTGATAAGACTACAATTCAAATATAACAATACTCATGATTTGATCATACTTATGATTTGATTATCATCAAAATTTGGTATAGTTGAATGGGCCTCAAACCAAACTTGTTAGTATGATAAATGAATTTGTATGTTATTTCTATTTTGTGACGAAATATGATCAAGTGATATCTTGTTTCGTAGATTTAATTACAAAGAATATTAATATGCAATTAGATTGTAATTTAGTTAAATCATTAAAAAGATATTAGTGTTTAAATACAACTAATCATCTATTATTGAAGTCTGTGCACTTTACAGAAGGCTGCCACGACACCTCCGCCTTGGAACACCTTGGCCAAATTGAATTTCTCGGTTGCTGCTGCCGAAGGGTTGCTCTGGGCGGGCATACGCCACCGCAGCAACAGAGGCGCGAATGGGTGGGCACAGTGATGTAGTCAGGAAAAAATTTGAACTGGGGCAAAACTCCCACCGCAGCCTGAGCCGGAGACCGTCCGATTCCGCGGCCAACACTAGGGCCCCGCCCGCCGCGGCCATGCCCAGCTTCGGCAGCAGCCGGTGGAGGCACAATCCTGCCGCCCCCCCTCCTCCATACTGGCTGCCGGCCTGCCGCTACAGCCCGGAGCGCCGAAGCAGCCGCACGTCGTTTCCCGAAGCCGCCGCCCGCCGCACGCCGCAGTGCCGCACGGCGAGTCAGCGACCTAGGGTTGTGCCGCGCCGCGTCGTGGCCTCCGCATGCGCCCGTGCGGGGAAAGCCGAAGGGGATTCCGCCGTGGCCGTGGCTGCTGGGCTGCAGTGTGTCATGTGTGCAGGGGGTCATTTTTGGGTCAATGTGTTGGGTCATTGCCTGTTGGGCCAGACGCTAGGGTTCTGTGTAGCTATGCTCTGTGGGCCGAAAGAAACCTAAGGCCGAGTTACCCGCGGTTCGCCCCTTCTTCTTCCTCCGTCGAAAAAATGGACGCCCGACGGCCGACGCCGCCATGGCTGCTGCGTCTGCTGCAGATTCCTGCCAGAGCTCAAAAACTCACCTAAGAAGAAGGATATATACTTGTGCACTTCCAATTTTAGCTGGGGCGACCGCCCCAGCTCACCCCAACATGGCTCCGCCCCTGGGTGGGCATGCGCCGCATCCAGTGCACAGGCTGCCATCGAGGATTGCTGCCATGCCAAGCCCGAAGGGCGCCGGCGTCGTGAGCCGAGCGTGGTCATGCCGTGTCCCGCCGTATGCGCAGCAATGGTCGGGGTCGCCTGCACGTGGATGATCCGCGCTGCCGCTGGCCTGGTGTTGGGGCCGCTGCAGTTGCGCGAGTGCGCCGCAGGGCATGTGCCACCGCTACCGCTGCCACAGGGGCGCGAGCATGTGGATGCTGCCAGTCGCACGGCCACAAGGCAGGGCCATGCTGCGGACAGATGTTCGGTTGGTAGAATGAATAGTGCTCGGCTGGTAAAATAAATAGTATTCTATGAGAGAAAATAAGTCAAAATAAATCGAGATAAGTCAAGCTTAAGCCAGCCGAACAGCCCTGAGTTCTGCCACAACTGTCACGTGATGTTTCGCGCCAAATCGGCCGGATCCTCATCAGCAAAAATGGGGATCACCCTCTTCCACTCTAGCGCATTTGCGCTGCCACAGGCCGCCGCCGTTCCGTGCTCATGAGCGCGGGCAAGTGGGCGCCATTGGCGCAGCCACGGAAGCATGGGCAGGTAGGCATCGAGCGTGACGAATAGAATTCGAGGGTTGCAAGAACCGGAGGAGCGCACTACCAGCGATTGTGCGATTCAGTATAGTAAGAAAATCGTAAATTTTCATTTGTTTACCTTACATCAATGAGGACTCTGTTCATGACGGAAAACTGGATGACAAAATCCAAGTGCGTTCGTGGCCTGTGCAACGAACAGTATTATCTGTTCTTGCCGTCGACGTTGCTTGATCTGATGGACGCAAATACGTCGCTTCGGCCGCGACTTCATGGGTGCCTCATTGCCTCATTGAGAAGAACCGGCCCATGTCCAGTGCCATTTGACAAGGTAAAAGCATCTCAAATATAAGAATGAATTAATTAATGCTTACAGACTTTGCTCAATTCCATGGATGGAGTTCTTGATCGGAGATCATGATGATGCTTTTTTTCTCGTCAGAATGGATGGCGGTGGCAGCATTGCAACTGCCAGGAAGTTTGAGAAAACGTGTTCTCGTCATCTTCGGAAGAAAAACCAACGCCGGCGGACTCTATGTTGGCCCAGCGAAGTCTTAACGTCTCTGGCCAGTGGCCTTGTCTCGCTCGGTGCAGAGCAAAAGTGACTGATAACGTGTTTAGAATCGAAGGTAATGAGGCACAAGACAAGTTTGAAATGATTGTCTGTTGTGATCTGGGAGAGTATACTCTACGGCCGGCTATAGAATAGTTATTCTGTGGCCAGTCTAGCTGTCCTGTCAGGATTGGCCAGCCCAGCGAGCGGGCGAGCGACCCATACTTTGCCATGTAATCAACTAACGCAATACAAACTTCTCCGTCCGAGATTCTAGCCATATTATGGGTCCGTTTGGCACAGCTTCCCAACAGCTTAGGAAGCTGTTTTGGGCGAAGCTGTGCCAAAGAGGTAAAAAAAACAGCTTCGCTGCAGAATCACCCGGAAAAACCGCTCTCTAGCGCGGTTCGGTCGAGGGGAAGCTGAAAAAGGCAGCTTCGCCGGCTGCCCCCGCAGCTCCGCCCCCCACTTTCCAACCTTTGCCCTCGGGGGGCCCACGGGTGGCTCGCTGGCGCAGTGGCCGCCGGACGCCATGACCATGCCAGGGAGGAGGAGGAGGACGCCACGCCGTGGTGGAGGAGCCGGAGTAGGAGTCGCGGCCGCCGGATCTCACGTGCGCGACTGTGCCGTGGAGGAGGAGGACACCGCGCCGTGGAGAAGGAGTCGTGGTCGAACTCCGGCGGTGCGGCACGGTGGAGGTGGCTGGAGGTGGTCGGCGGGCGGCCGGATCTCGGCAGGCGCGACGAGGTGCAGCCGGCACGGCCCAAGGGGAACCAGCGAGCGCAGCGGAGACGGCCGTACCGCGGCCAGCGGGCGCGAAGCTCGCGGCCGGACCACGGCGGCGCGCGCGCGACCAGCAGGCACGGCGGAGACGGTCGGGCCGCGCGGAGCTTGGGGAGTGCAGCGGAGTCGGGAGCTTGGGGAGGCACAGATCCGACCGGGTGTGCAGCGGAGCCTGGGGAAGGAGGTGGAGAGCACGGATGGAGGACGCGGCACCGGCGGCTCGCGGTGCCGCAGCGTGGTCGTGGTGGAGTTGGAGATCGGCGACGACGGCTTTCGTGCGGCTGTGCGGAGTCGTTGAGGACTTGAGGCCGCCGAATGGATAGGCCAGGGCGTGAACGGTGGAGTAGGAAAGGGATAAGGGAGAAAATAAAAAAAATGTGAAGAGAAAAATAAAAAAGAAAAGGAAAAATATGAGAGAAAAAAAAAGAATTAAATAAAAAAGAAAAGAAAAGGGTATTGTGGACATTTCACTTCTTTATCCACCTAACACAGCCAGAAGAAGCTGTTTTGCCAAACGTTTCCTAAAACGGTTTCAGATTCACCAGAGAATCTGCTCCACCGACACAGCCACAGCCGGAGCTGCCACAGCCACAGCCACAGACGTGCCAAACGCACCCTATATCCATCTAATCAAAACAGACCTCCGTCAAGTAAACAAAAAAATTGCAGTGTACTTGCAGGTTACGATAATACATGCAGATTACGAGAATTTCGAGAAATTACTACAATCTATACTTTCATGTGGTTAACCGTACCTGTTATACAATAATTCTCTGTAGGTGTTAATGTTTATTAGAATCGATTTGCCAAAATTTAGTAAGTTGCTACCCTAGTAAACCTTTTACGAGAACTTACTATCTCCGTCCCTGTATGTGAATACTTGATTTATCAACAAAAAAGGAAGTAATTTTAAGATAAATTTACTGTCTACTGCCGATAATTATGAACTGATTTACCAAAACACATGCATAACAAAAAATAGCTAGCCATAGATTCTGGTCACCCACATTTAAGGTCATGGATGATTCTTGTAAATTATTTACCTAAAGTAGTGCACGTATTTCTTGTATTGTCATAATGGGTTTTATTTGCACCTGCATGCACTGTGCACCGTACATGGTGCGGTACGGTGCTATATAGCTTTGTGCATTCTCGTAACTATCAAACCATGTTGTGCACTCCTCTCACATGCCGCGAGTAGTAAAAAATATAGGCAGCCATAGTTTGTTAAGCACTAATAGTAAACTAAAGCGGTATTAACGGATTGGAGTAATGTTTTTTTAACTGATTAGAGTAACGTTCCTGGCAGTTCGTACGGAAGCATGCAGCATGCAACACCTTGCATGGAAACCAGGCTGCAGACCCGCTCATTAATTGGGATGGATAGAGAGAGGATGAGAGGAGTGGCCGGGCCGGATTAATTAGCCCCCATGCATCAGGTGCGCCAGCTAGCCTGGCCACAGAATAAGCTATTCTGTGGCTGGCTACAAGGTAACAGTATGGAGAGTATACTCGACGGCCGGCTATAAAATAGTTATTCTGTGGCCAGTCTAGCTGTCCTGTCAGGATTGGCCAGCCCAGCGAGCGGGCGAGCGACCCATAGGAGCCAGAGGCGTAATCATGGCCCAGTTGGATGAGCCAGCGTTATTACTTTGCCATGTAATCAACTTACGCAATACAAACTTCTCCGTCCGAGATTCTAGCCATATTATATCCATCTAATCAAAACAGACCTCCATCAAGTAAACAAAAAAATTGCAGTGTACTTGCAGATTACGATAATACATGCAGATTACGAGAATTTCGAGAAATTACTACAATCTATACTTTCATGTGGTTAACCGTACCTGTTATACATGAATTCTCTGTAGGTGTTAATGTTTATTAGAATCGATTTGCCAGAATTTAGTAAGTTGCTACCCTAGTAAACCTTTTACGAGAACTTACTATCTCCGTCCCTGTATGTGAATACTTGATTTATCAACAAAAAGGAAGTAATTTTAAGATAAATTTACTGTCTACTGCCGATAATTATGAACTGATTTACCAAAACACATGCATGACAAAAAATAGCTAGCCATAGATTCTGGTCACCCACATTTAAGGTCATGGATGATTCTTGTAAATTATTTACCTAAAGTAGTGCACGTATTTCTTGTATTGTCATAATGGGTTTTATTTGCACCTGCATGCACTGTGCACCGTACATGGTGCGGTACGGTGCTATATAGCTTTGTGCATTCTCGTAACTATCAAACCATGTTGTGCACTCCTCTCACATGCCGCGAGTAGTAAAAAATATAGGCAGCCATAGTTTGTTAAGCACTAATAGTAAACTAAAGCGGTATTAACGGATTGGAGTAACGTTTTTTTTAACTGATTAGAGTAACGTTCCTGGCAGTTCGTACGGAAGCGTGCAGCATGCAACACCTTGCATGGAAACCAGGCTGCAGACCCGCCCATTAATTGGGATGGACAGAGAGAGGATGAGAGGAGCGGCCGGGCCGGATTAATTAACCCCGATGCATCAGGTGCGCCAGCTAGCCTGGCCACAGAATAAGCTATTCTGTGGCTGGCTACAAGGTAACACTAAGGAGAGTATACTCTACGGCCGGATATAGAATAGTTATTCTGTGGCCAGTCTAGCTGTCCTGTCAGGATTGGCCAGCCCAGCGAGCGGGCGAGCGACCCATAGGAGCCAGAGGCGTAATCATGGCCCATTTGGAGGAGCCAGCGTCATTACTTTGCCATGTAATCAACTTACGCAATACAAACTTCTCCGTCTGAGATTCTAGCCATATTATATCCATCTAATCAAAACAGACCTCCGTCAAGTAAACAAAAAAATTGCAGTGTACTTGCAGGTTACGATAATACATGCAGATTACGAGAATTTCGAGAAATTACTACAATCTATACTTTCATGTGGTTAACTGTACCTGTTATACAAGAATTCTCTGTAGGAGTTAATGTTTATTAGAATCGATTTGCCAGAATTTAGTAAGTTGCTACCCTAGTAAACCTTTTACGAGAACTTACTATCTCCGTCCCTGTATGTGAATACTTGATTTATCAACAAAAAAGGAAGTAATTTTAAGATAAATTTACTGTCTACTGCCGATAATTATGAACTGATTTACCAAAACACATGCATGACAAAAAATAGCTAGCCATAGATTCTGGTCACCCACATTTAAGGTCATGGATGATTCTTGTAAATTATTTACCTAAAGTAGTGCACGTATTTCTTGTATTGTCATAATGGGTTTTATTTGCACCTGCATGCACTGTGCACCGTACATGGTGCGGTACGGTGCTATATAGCTTTGCGCATTCTCGTAACTATCAAACCATGTTGTGCACTCCTCTCACATGCCGCGAGTAGTAAAAAATATAGGCAGCCATAGTTTGTTAAGCACTAATAGTAAACTAAAGCGGTATTAACGGATTGGAGTAACGTTTTTTTTACTGATTAGAGTAACGTTCCTGGCAGTTCGTACGGAAGCATGCAGCATGCAACACCTTGCATGGAAACCAGGCTGCAGACCCGCCCATTAATTGGGATGGATAGAGAGAGGATGAGAGGAGCGGCCGGGCCGGATTAATTAGCCCCGATGCATCAGGTGCGCCAGCTAGCCTGGTCACAGAATAAGCTATTCTGTGGCTGGCTACAAGGTAACAGTTCCATATATATATATATATATATATATATATATATATATATATATATATATATATATATATATATAGCTACTATTCATCAGTCAGGGTGTTGAATAATATTCAACATCCTGTCAGTTCCATCCAACTCCGTTACTCTGTTAGCAATCCAATAATCATAATTACCTTACTATTTACTCCTCGGGGTTGACGGTATGTATGCACGAACCAAACGTATTGATTGTAATCCAATTAATTGATTCAATCAACTCCGTATACATGCATGCACAGATTTTTTTTTAAAAGAGAGACAGGCTATAAAGATGGAGACATATGGTCCTTGACGCTGCCTCCTTTTTCCATTCGGTGTGGCTCAGAGGCGAGATGTCGGTCAGCACCTTCACCGGCAGGTTGATTGTTTCTTATACTTGCACCGACGTCCATGGCGGCATGCTGCGCTGCTGGCCATAGGTACCTTCGCCAGCTCGCTATATTTCTTTGACCTCGAACTTCACAGCCAACAGATCACATATGTGAAATTCAGACTGAGAGATAGAAAGAGTGATTTCAAATGGGTTTTGGTGGCTGTGTACGGGGCGGCCCAACCAGAATTCAAGGAATCCTTTCTTACTGAACTTGTGCAATCATGCAGTCAGGAGAAGTTACCTTTGTGCATTGGGGGTGATTTTAATATAATTCGAAATAGTAATGAAAAAAATAATGACCGATTTGAGGAGAGATGGCTCTTCCTGTTTAACGCGGTCATTGATAGTTTGGACCTGAGAGAGATTGAGATGTCAGGTCGTAAGTTCACATGGGCTAACTCTTGTAGGGTACCTACATATGAGAGGCTGGACAGGGTATTGGTTAGTACGGAATGGGAGCAGTTCTTTCCACTGGCGACAGTGGAGGCCCTTAACAGGAAAATTTCAGACCATACACCTCTCTTGCTAAGTACAGGAGAAAAAGCCAAGCCCAAGAAGCAACCACCCTTCAGGTTTGAGTTGGGTTGGTTGTTGAAGGAGGGCTTTTTTGAGGTGGTTTCTGAAGTATGGAACAAGGAAACAAGAGGAAATACCCCGATGCAAAGGTGGCAAAACAAGATAAGAAGATTAAGACAATTTTTAAGAGGTTGGGCTAAGAATATGAATGGTGCGTATAAGAAAGAAAAGCAGGAGCTGTTGAGGAAAGCTGAGGAACTGGATAAGAAAGCTGAGTCCCAATTGCTAAGTCAGAGAGAATGGGACTTAAAGCAGAGCATCCATGAAAGAATTACGCAATTGCTCAGGGAAGAAGAGTTAAGATGGTTTCAAAGAGCTAAAACAACTAAAATCTTAAAAGGGGATAACAATACAAGGTATTTCCAAATGGTTGCAAACGGAAAAAGGAGGAAGACTAGAATCTTCCGCCTTGAGCAGGATGATGGAATTGTTGAAGGGGAGGAACAACTTAAGAGTTATATCACAAAATATTACAAGAATCTTTTTGGTTGTTCTGAAGGGGGTACATTATCACTTAATGAGTCTTTGGTGGAGGATATTCCTCAAGTCACCAGTGCGGAGAGTGAGATGCTTGTGGCTGAATTTTCTGAAAAGGAAGTCCGAGATGCCATCTTCCAAATGAAACATAATAAGGCTCCAGGTCCTGATGGTTTTCCGGCTGAATTCTACCAGGTATTTTGGAGCCTAATAAAGAATGACCTCATGGCCATGTTCCGTGACTTTCATGTGGGAAATTTACCTCTTTTCTGTCTTAACTTTGGAATAATAACTTTACTTCCAAAAGCGAAAGAGGTCCAGAAAATTCAGCAATATAGGCCCATATGCATGCTCAATGTTAGCTTTAAGATCTTTACAAAGGTCTTGGCAAACAGACTCACGTCGGTGGCATGTAGGATTACCAAACCCTCGCAATCGGCCTTTCTGCCTGAAAGGTATATTTTGGAAGGGGTGGTCGTGTTGCATGAAACCATACATGAGCTGAAAAGGAAAAAGCAAAAAGGCCTTATTCTCAAACTGGATTTTGAGAAGGCCTACGATAAGGTTAATTGGGACTTCTTGCTGCAAGTCCTTAGAATGAAGGGTTTCCCGAATATTTGGTGTCAGTGGATGGAGAGGGTGGTTTCAAAAGGAAGTGTATGTGTGCAAGTGAATGATGACTTGGGTTGTTTCTTTCAAATCAAGAAAGGTTTGAGGCAGGGCGATCCTTTGTCTCCCATTCTTTTCAACTTAGTTGCAGATATACTGGCCGTTTTGATAGAGAGGTCAAAAGATATGGGTTTCTTTGATGGGCTGGTTCCTCACTTAGTGGATGATGGGCTCTCAATTTTACAGTATGCAGATGACACGATTCTTTTTTTGGATGATGATCTAGAGAAGGCAAAAGGTTTGAGAATTGTACTAAGTGCATTCGAAAAGCTATCGGGTCTTAAGATCAACTTCCATAAAAGTGAGTTATTCTGCTTTGGCGACACAAAGGAGAGGATTGTGGAGTATGTGAGGCTGTTTGGATGTAAAGAGGGTGAGTTTCCCTTTAGATACTTGGGCATCCCTATGAGTCCTAGGAGACTGTTCAATAAGGATTGGAGGATAGTCGAGGAGAGATTTCAAAAGAAGCTTAGCAGTTGGAAGGGTAAGCTTTTGTCGTCGGGTGGGAGGCTTGTCCTTATTAACTCGGTTTTGTCAAGCTTACCAATGTTTATGATGTCCTTCTTTAGAATACCTAAAGGTGTTTTGGAGAAGTTAGACTATTACAGATCCAGATTTTTTTGGCAATGTGATGACCACAAAAAGAAATATAGACTGGCTAAGTGGAGCATTCTTCATAAGCCTAAGAGTGTGGGGGGGGGGGGATGGGCATTATTGATTTGGATATCCAAAACAAATGTTTGTTGAGTAAATGGATTATCAAGTTACTCAACGAAGACGGGATCTGGCAGCAGATGCTCAAGAAAAAGTATCTGAAGGGAAGAACGCTTTCACAAGTAGAGAAAAAGAACGGGGATTCTCATTTTTGGTCAGGTTTAATGGAGGTCAAAGATCTTGTGCTTCAGAGGGGTCGGTTTAGAGTTCAAGATGGCACACAAACTAGGTTTTGGGAGGATCCATGGTTAGGGAAAGACCCTTTGATGGTAAGATACCCTAATCTTTACAGATTGGTGAGAAAGAAAAATATGTCGGTTGCCTAAGTACTAAGTACTACTCCACTAAATGTATCTTTTAGACGTGCAATTGTGGGGGACAATTGGGACAATTGGCTCAGTCTAGTGGGAAGTGTCCTGACAGTGAATCTTAATGATCGCAAGGACTCCTTCATTTGGACGGCCAATAAGAAATTTTTGGTTAAAAATATGTACAATGACATAGTTTTGAGAGCAGGAACTCCGGTTAATTGTTGGGCATGAAAAGCCAAGATCCATTTGAAGATTAAAATCTTCCTTTGGTATCTTAAAAATGGAGTTGTGTTAACTAAGGACAATTTAGTTAAAAGACGTTGGAAGGGGTGTACAAAATGTTGCTTTTGTACGGAGTAGGAAACAATTCAACACCTCTTTTTTGATTGTCCCATGGCTAGACTTATGTGGGGTTGTGTATGTTTTGCTTTTGGTGTTAGTAAACCAGTTGATGTGCAACACCTTTTTGGTCCTTGGCTTAGAAGTTTTTCAAAAAAGCAAAGGAATCTTGTGTTGATCGGAATGACAGCATTATGCTAGGCGTTGTGGATCAGCAGGAATGATTTGGTTTTTCATAAGTCACAATATAAATCTATTTTGCAGGTGATCTCTAGGGGGACATTCTGGATCAGGAGTTGGTCTGTCCTTTCTAAAGAAGATGGGAGAACCATTTTGAAGGAAGGTTGTCGTGAGCTGGAGGCCGTCGCATTGGACCTCTTTCATAAGTCTGGGTGGAACGCTCTTAAGCGTATTGAGAACTAGTATTTGGGTTGCTGAGCGTCTTGTATGCCTCTTTAGCTATCTTGTTTGTTTGGTGAATCTGTGTGTTTTGGTTCAGCCTAGGTGCTGTCTTGACCGGTGTGTGAGTGTATGCTCGGGCAGCTTAGATGCTGCGTCTTGATGTATGATGGCTGCAGACAGTTTCTTGAACTGTTGAGGCCGGAACATAGTTCCTTTATCTAAAAAAAATGTAGATGGTGGTACCGCCAACTATCTGGTGAGGCGTTTTTTTCATCTGTCGCGCGCTAGCTGCACCCACAGAAGTATGGATCGTTCCCTAACGTCCTCGAATTTTTCTTCCAGACCAGCCTACATGACGGCATGACGGCACGACTACGGGCCTCCCTCAGCGTGCACGGCGAGGATACGACTGCCCATAGCGTGCACAGTAACTCCGACAGCTCGCAAGGCGGCATGGATAACTGCTTCGGCATGTGGCCTCCTCGGCAAGATCGTGACTCCCTTGGTTATCTCCCGGACACTCTCGGCGTCGCCATGGTAAACACAGCTAGCGGCGCTTAGCACGCCATGCATGCCACCACAACTTACCCGCACGATGAGCACCTATTGTTGGGAAAAGAATCTGCCATATGCTATTGTTTGATGGATGCAAGCGTGATTAGCTAGATGACCCATTTTGCCAGTCTTCATTTTAATTAGTTGCGTTCAATAAAATAGAAAATGAAAGCCAGCACATTTGTGTGTGTGTATATATATCAAATAATTACTTGTTTTCGAGGCCTATATTCAAAAGGAAGTGTTTTTGTGTGTCATGTACTATTATTACTACACCCTATAATCACGTTTCAAAATTATTTCATCCTCTCTCTCCCAAATACAAATGCGCACATTGCTCTCCAAAAATTTTGCTCACACTAATAGGTGCACATGCAAGTTTCAACAGCCTCCTGAAATCCCTCTCTCTTGAATTTTGATGAATTTTAAAGCGTAGTTAATGCTTGCTTGCATGCAATTTTAAGGGAGAGTCGTGCATGCGTGCAAAAATTTAAAAGATTGAAATGTTATCACAGTAGTAAATTTCTAGTTGGATTTTTACTCCTCAAAAATTAGAAATGTCATTCGCAATTTGTGTAATTATCTTATCTCAAATATTACTTCTTGGTAATCCATAAATTCCATTATACTGAATAGTAAGTCCCAGAAAGTAAATAAATTATACAACATATGAATAATATTGAGGTCCAGCAAACCATTTTGACAACAATTTACTCAATATCAATAGTGAGGAGTAAAAACAGATCATTCAATTACGAGGAGTAAAATGGATCCCTGCCAGAAGTTCATATGATAATTTACTCCTTTTCGGTAAAGAGGAGTACAAAATGTCTTTTTTTACTTTTGTGTAGCGATTTATATAGTTTCTTATGAATACAGTTGTATTGAGATCTACCCATAAATAATGAAGACAAATTTTTTGTTGTGTTCTTATGCTAGAGTGTTTACCTGATCAAGTCGAGCTTTGTGCACTTATTGTGTCATGGCGATTGCGCGTAGTAAATATATTAAGCTAGTCAATTTACTCCTTTTTGGTAGCGGGTAAAAAGACAGATCCCTAGTTTTATGCTAACTCTATTTTTTATATGAATAGAGACGTATTGAGATCTAATCTATGAAGCATGCAGATGGAATTTTGTTGTGTTCATATGCAAAGGTTATGTATGATTCAAAGTGTTTCGCCGGATCAAACGAGCACTTGGCGGTTGGCTCTTATTATGTCTTTCTCAATCCAGGTAGTAAAAGTCATCAGCAAACCAATTTACTTCTTTTGGATGACATAAGTAAAAGTGGGTGCAGTAAATTTTCTATGGGTTTTATTTCTCCCATTAATTATAATTAATTTATCATAAACAAGGAAGAATAATTACTCCATACGGTTAACCCATGTCTATTGGTTGTGCAATTAAATTGTATAAATTGAGCCTTGCTGGAGGGCAAGCACACCAGCCCAGAAGCACCGCTGACGGGTATCGTGATTCAGCTTCCCTTCAAAGCAACTAAATGAGGTGCTTAATCACAGAGTGTATGGTTTTTACTTCTTAGGATGAAAATGAGTAAAACACAAAGCCAGAGAGCCACGTCGGAAATCGGGACTTTTTTACTACTCAGAAGAAAAAAAACAGTAATTAGAGCATGCCAATATTATTCATGTTGCTCCCTAAAGTCTCTCTTGCTGAAATAAACCTCCTCCTATACGCACATGCATGCATGTATTAACTGATATCTCATATTATGTATCGATCAATACTCAGTGACAAAAATGAGTGTAATTATGTGATTACGACGTTCACCAAATTGCGGAGTGAAATAAAGGCATCCAAAACCATGCAAGAATCTCTCTCTCTCTCTCAAAACCAGCTCACCCTTGCTCGTGTGCATGCATGCAAGCATTAATTTTGATATAAATATGCCTCAAATCCCTCTCCGCTGCCATATACAGGAACGATCAGAATTTTTACTTCAATCCAAGTTCATGCTGCTGGTGTTTGCATTGTCGCTTCATCCCTCGGTAACAACGTATTAGAAGGAGGCGCCAAACCAGCATCATGTGACATGGAAAAAAAGACATTGACTGCGGCAGCCCTAGGTACTTCGGCATCCTCCACGCCGCCACCGTTCCACTACCTCACCATAGATTTGATCTGTTTCCATGTTGCCTCAATTCCTCGGGAGAAAATCCAATCGTTCCCGATAAATAAGGTTTGTTGCATCAAAATCGATTGTAATATCTACTTCATCTGATTTTTACAGTTGTTTTGCTAGTTTGATTTTAAAAATATGGTAAAAGGGCCTCACCGGAGCTTGACACTCGACCTCCCCGCACCGGCGCACCTCAATGGAGGATATGCGCTGGCAGTTCAACGATCCTGGATGCAAAAAAATTGGGTGTACAACCATGATGCAATCCATTTTTACAACTTGAACATGCAAAGGAGTAATTATATGATTAACTACAGCTCACCGGAGCTCCGTCAGGGCAAATGGCGCGCGTTGAATAATATTCACCACGCAGCGTGGTGAATATCCTTGTCATATATATATATATACTGTATATCTATATTATACCTGGGTGCATCCTATGTAGAGAATGCACCCATGCCAACCAACCCGCTTCCTAGACCCAACAGATCGAACCAACCCACCACGCGCATGCGTCGGCAGCGTCGCAGGCCGACACGAGCGCAACTCACATTAACTCCCATCCTCCACTTTACCAACAGTTTCAGGGTCCCTTTGGCACAGCTTAAAGAGCAGCTTAGGAAGCTGTTTTTGGCAAAACTGTACCAAACAGATGCTCAAAACAGCTTTGCGGGCGAAGCTGCCGCGTTTTCTGCTCTCTGGAGTGAAAACGGCGTCGCGCAGCCGAAAAAGGCAGCTTCGCCCGCTTCCCCGGCGCGGCTGCCTGCGTCGGTTCCCAAACTGCCCCTCGAGTTGGTGGAATTTACAACAAAAATGCCATCCTGGGCCCCACATTGACTCCCAGCCCCCTCCCCGCTTACACACGCGTCCTCCCGTTTCTCCCCCACGCGCTCCCGAGGAACCAGGCGGCGGCGGCGGCGCAATGGAGGATCAAGATCCAGCGGTTGGCGGCGGAGAAGGAGGTTTGGCGACCAGAATCGGCAGATCCGGTGGTGCTCTCCAGGATGCGGCCGGCGGCGACGACGAGCCGACGCAGAGCCGGCGGCAGGCGGGGACGACGTGCCAGCGCAGAGCGGGCTGGACAGCGGCCGGTGCACCACTCTTGGATCCTGGTGCCGATCTCCAGATCCTTCCCTGCGGCGGTCGTACTCTGCCTCGCCCTCGCGCCGGCGTGCTCCTCGATTTCGCCCAGCCGAGAAGAGGAAGGAGCTTGAGGAGCAGCAGCAGCTCGTCGGCAACGGCGGTGCCCTGGCTACTCCCTGCCGAAGGAGAGGGAGAGCTCCTGGCGCGGTGGAGAGCGACCCCCAACGGCGGCGAGCAGGGACGGCCCCGGCGCCAACAAGCACGACTGCACGGGCAGCCCCGACGACGGTGGCATGCGGATGCGGAGCTCTCGGAGCTGTCGTTTTTCTTTTTTCGTGTGTGAACAGGTGGCTGACGGTTGTTCTCCAAAAAGATAAGACTGAGGGTGGGGTGAAAATAATAAAAGAAAAGGATGACGAGTGGCCCTAATGGAGAAATAAAAGAAGAGAAGAAATAACCAGAAGAAAAAAAACAAAAATAGAAGGAAAATAAAAGAAGGAAATAGAGGAAAAGAAAAAGGAAGAGCATTACGGTCATTTCAATCTCTTATCCATATTACATAACTAGGAGAAGCTATTTTGTCAAACGTTTCTTTAAAACAGTTTCAACTTCGCCAAAAAATCCGCTTCACCAACACAGCCACAGCTGAAACTGCCACAGCCGCAGCCACAGCTGTGCCAAATGCACCCTCAATTTTCTTTCCGTCTCCTCTCTCCGATCCACTCCGCCTCTATCCCGCTCACTGGATTTTGCGTCGCCCATCCATCCTCCTTGCCGGGGAGCTCGTCGCCGAGGCTGTAGGAATCCACATCCTAAGGAGGCGCTCGCTCCGCCGGGGTCCGCCGTGGACAGGTGACCAAGGATCGGATCCACCCGGCGACAGTGACGGACCCCCTCCAAAGGAAGCGCAGCTCATCCCCTTCCTCGGCTAGAGGCACTACCAGTCTATGAGGAGGTACGGGGCCTAGCTGAGCCAATGCTGCCTTTGTGTCCATCAGCTTCCTCTCGCGTGGGTGGCAGGCGGCGAAGAGAGGATCCCCACGGCCGGAGCTCCAGGTGTTGCAGTTCTGTCCCCATGCGTGTGCCCCTAGATCCATTTTTTGTTCAATTTTTAAATCTCACACTCTAATTATTTGTTCTGGCTTCGATTGATGTGCTCTGGACCTCTGGTGGATGGCAGCGGTGATCCCATCTACAGATTGATACGATACTGTGATTTCGTGGACTACCCCCATGCTGCTAGATTTTTTATTGAAATTGTTTTGCTCTTGTACTACCCATCATCCTAGCACCTGACTTTTTACTGTTGTAATCAACAAATATTTTCTTCCTGGAGCTCCTTATTAACATCATATATGTTACCACAATAGCCACGGCACATTTATTAGATTGCTAATTATTTCTCTAACTGTGAATTATATAGAAGCACAAAAAGCTGACGTAGGTAGACAAATAGTTTGATTATATGTTTCTTTACTTGATACATGCTTCTGCCTTCTAGTCAACTCATCATAAAAACACTCCAAGTATCAGTAAGTGTGCGTCGTGACTTGTTCCACAGGGTACTTAGCATGCACCAATACACTCTCTGTCTCGCAACTACGGATTGCTAGGGTCGAAATCAGTTAAGAGTTGCAAATAGCACTAGTTGTAATTAGATACACCCTTGCTGAATTAGCTCTAGTTGCAACTAGCCTAGTGCTTTGGTTGTAATCAATAAACGATCCTGTTTGCAATTGGCTCTAGCTACAAATTAGTTAAATGCACCCCTTGCAATTAGCACTAGTTGCAATCACTCAAGTATCCGGTTGCGCTCTGGTGTGATTGTAATTAGGTCATTGTCCTAGTTGCAATGGTCCAAATTTATGATTAGACTAGAGCTTTAGTTGCAATTATGTGACATGTGAACCTCTTTCATATGTTGTTCTAACTGGGTAATTGACCTAGTTGCAATTGGAAGCCATGAACTGTTGCAATTTGTAAGATATAGTCATTACAAATATCATTGAAAATAACCTAGGCCAGCAACGGACGATTGCACAATTTTCCCGAGGTAAGCTTCCGAGACCCAAGGGAAAGTTCACCAGGTTGTAATTGGGGCCCCACCCATTGTTGCAATTATAGCATCCGTCAACTTGCAATTAATTATTCACAACATTTCATAACGTCATGACTATTTTTTCAGGAAAATACAGGCCAGGGATCAGGCGGGGATGGCGATGCAAATGAGATCGAGGAGGATAACCAGGTTAGTGTGTTTGAAATGTTCACCCATTCTATTAACTAATTGCTGCGTCATTTTGCAATGACACACACCCTCTCTATTTTTTATATCCTGAGATAGTGAGATGCAACTGCTGTCCCACTAGAGTTGCAACCACAACATTCAAAGTGTTGCAATTATATCCATTTTCAGGGAAATACATTGCAGTGATCCAAGGATCATGACTCATTAGTAGTTGTAATTTTTTTAATGCGAACTATATTTATGGGATGTAATCACTGTCCCACCAGATTAGCAACCAGACCATTCGTAGTGTTGCAGTTTAGCATTCATTAGCTAAATAGTGCTTACTACTTATCCTTTTTGCTTTTATTCAGCAACTCATTCTGACTAATATGACGCTTTTTTTCCTTTTTATACCACAACAGGCCCCTCCCATTGGCGAGCACACTCACGCACCACGACGTGCTGTTGGAAAGAGGGCTTCGTTAACTCCTGTCAAAGATCGATGGCCCGAGGTAAGCTTCTCCAGACCCAAGGGAAAGTTGACCAGGTTGTAATTGGGCCCCACCCATTGTTGCAATTATAGCATCCGTAAACTTGCAATTATGCTAATTTCCTAGTTATGTCTTGGCTGGTCCTTCACGTCTGATTATGAACCTTCATGTACTATGGTGCCCTAGTCAGATTATGTTGCTTGGCACCTATTTGTGTTTATGCTTTTCATTTCACAATTGCTTTTTTTGAGACCTTTCACAACAAAATCTGATCCACACCTCCTCTAATTTGATCTACTGCTGAATACAGGTGAGAGGCCAATGAAGCATGCTTATAGAGCACGGCCTGATGAGCAGGAGCAGTATTGGGGCCAGGTCCAAGACCAGGTACATGCCGGCTGATTCCCATCCTTATTTCTGATGGTTAGTTCCTTCCTCCCATTACCTGTGCTGATTTTTATTCATACACCTTTTTTATATCGCTGCAACTGTACCCATATACATAGTAGCAATTGGGTTAGTTTTTCTGTTGCAACCAGCCTGTGGCATTAGTTGCGATTTGAGTTAATTTGACCTGTTTTTTATCAGTTGCAGCGGGTCAGATCCGGTCCCTAAATTGATGAGCTGGGCCAGTTCCATCTTCCAAGCGGCAGGGCAACTTCTCTCCTAGGTTATTATCATAATTGAAACCGGTTGATCAACACGGTTTCAATTGTGTTCCAGCGATGTTGCAAACGTTGTACAATAGGATGCTACAATTATTATTTTATTGTTCCTATTACAATTTTCACGTTGGCATAGTTGTAACCGATTATTCTAGCTGTAATTGGGCTCTTATTCTAGTTGTAACTGACCTCCAATAGTCACATTGGTATAGTGGTTAGAGTTATGGTTCACAATTTTTGTTTTTGTACTACTGACAATTGCAGTGCATTCATGGGTTGCAAATTGTCTCGTGTCTTCATTTTGGTGGGTTTTTTTTGCATCTTTTCAGTTTTTATTAAACTTTTAATGTTGGAAATTGGGTTATTGTTAGGCTTGCAATTGCACTACATCTGTGGTTGCAATTGGCTTCGTCTACATTTTATAGTGCACGCCTTTTTCAGTGTATGCAGGGTATGCAGTACCAAATAGGGGTACCGGCGTGAGCCTCGGCTCCTCGCTTCTTTGCAATGGGGGCGCTAGCACTCGAAATCCTCGAACCCTGGAGCTCCAATCGTGTCGCGCACACTCAACGCTTGGCAGATCGATTCAGATGGATGGAGCTCCAGCTTCAGTTGCAATTTGACGATGGCTCTACCGCACTCGCCCTGCCCATGCTCATACCATGCTGCCGTAGTTGATGTACCTTCTCTGGCCCACACGTTGCACACCTCCTCGCACTCACCGCCACCCCCCCCATTATTCCTTTATCTTTCTATTTGCCCCTCTTTGCTGCTTAGTGCTGAGCTCTCATGCGCACGCGCACACGGTGAGGCACTGGCCGCTGACTGACCTTGACACAAGTTGCAACTGGTCCATGACACAAGTTGCAATTGAAGTGCTTTGAAGAGTTGTAATTGAGGTGCTTGTCGAGTTGCAACTGGAGCGTTGTCGAGTTGCAACTCGTCTGACAAAAATTATAAAAATTACATTTCTAGAGTTGCAATTAAAGTGCTTTCCATGTTACAACTGGAGCGTTGTCGAGTTGCAATTCGTCTGATAAAAATTATAAAAATTACATGTCCAGAGTTGCAATTGAAGTGCTTGAGGAGTTGCAATTGAAGTGCTTGTCATGTTGCAACTGGAACGTTGTTTAAGTCGCAATTCGTCTAATAAAAATTATAAAAATTACATGTCCATAGTTGCAACTGAAGTGCTTGAGGAATTGCAATTGAGGTGCTTGCCGTGTTGCAACTGGAGTGCTTGTTGAGTTGCAATTGAAGTGCTTGAGGAGTTGCAATTAAAGCGCTTGCCATGTTGCAACTGGAGTGCTTGTTGAGTTGTAATTTGTCTGATAAAAATTATAAAAATTACATGTTTAGAGTTGCAACTAAAGTGCTTGAGGAGTTGCAATTGAAGTGCTTGAGGAGTTGCAACTGAAGTGCTTTTGTTTTTTACGAGGTGCAACCAGTGTATATTGTAGTTGCAACCGGTGTATATTTAGAGTTGTAACTGGAAGTAATCGTAGTTGGAACTTGCTTTTAAAAAAATATATAATGTTGCAATCACTTGGCTTTTGACGAGTTGCAACTGAATCTTTTTTCGTGGTTGCAACTAAAGTGTTTTTTTTTACAAATTGCAACCAATGTATCATTCGTAGTTGCAACCAGTGTATCTTTAGAGTTGTAATTGGGAAGTAATCGTAGTTGCAACTTGCAACCAGTGTATCTTTAACCCGAGTAAAAGCAATCAGATAAGTCGCAACTGAGTAGTGTTTTAGTTGCAATCAGTCAAGAGCTTCAGTTGCAATCAGATAAATGCCTTTTTTGCAATTAGCTTTAGTTTCTCTATTTGCAATCGACATAGTGCATTGGTTATAATCAGTAAATGATCACAATTACAGTTGGCTCTAGTTGCAATCAATTAAGTGCACCAATTGCAATTAGCACTCCAGTAAGATTGTAATTAGGTTATTGTTCTAGTTGCAATTGGATGATGTGACTAGTTGTAACTACTCTTATTTTGATTTTAGAATAATTATTTTCACACATTAAACTCGATTATTTATGTTTACTCTAGTGTAGTTGTAACTAGGTTATTGTCGGTGTTGCAATTGGAGCACCCACCATCCTAATGTAACTACAGTAGAACCGGTTAGCGCTCCTACCGTACGTATAGAATCGCTATGTTGTTTAGCGTAACTACAGTAGAACAGGACCCACTATCAACCTTTTATCTCCTGCCATCATTATCTCGTGCTACTCCCCACAGTAACAGCAGGATCTCTTTGTGACGCTCGAGGCGGGCAGCAGATCAACGAAACGTCGGCGGCCTGATGTCCTGCGCCGGCAAGAATACGAGCACCGCGCAGCTCAAAGCGACACCTCAATCCTCATTCCTCAATTCCTCACGCGGCGCTGACATGCAAAGCAAGCAGCAGCTTAATTAGCCAGCTACTAAATACCTCAGCCCTCACTCCTAAGATTTTTTAAAAGCTAACTAGCACCTAATTCCGCTCGATTTCAGAAAAAATCACAGCAGACTAGCAGAATAGGCATGTCGCCTGATTTGTGCCTGGCCGCTCCGCGCCTGCTCGCTGGATGGATTCGCAGCAGCAGCCTGCGCCGCGATGGCCGCAACCCGCGCGCCCCGAGCTCGCTGCCCCCATCCCGGCATCCCGCACTGACCAGTGACCTCAGTTCGCTCTCCTTCATGCCGGGACTGCTCGCTGCTAGCGTCGCAGGCTCGCAGCTCGATCGATTGAGATCGATTTTCTGGTGAAAGTACCGATGGAGCTCTCTGCGTTCTGCCTGATCCGCCTCCGCGGGGCCAGCCGAGGGGCGCGACCTGACCGAGCACGCGGGTGAAGCGCAGGAGAGTAAGGTGGTTTGCCGGAGAGCCGGAGAGGATCGATGGAAGATTGGATTTTTCGGAATCGGGGCGGACGGAGCTCCTACGTGTGGTCTGATCCACACGCTGCTCTTGCGCACCGCCGCTTGACGCCGCCCTGCCCAGCCCGTGCGCGCGCCCGCGCGCATGCTTCGCTGCTAGTTGCGCCTCCACCGTGCGCTCGCTAGCCGCTCGCCGCCCCCGCACATGCGTGCCGAATCGCTGTGCAACCTTCACGCGGTCGCGGTGGTGGTGGGTGGGATGGGCCAGATTGAATCCAGTTTGGGACATGTTGAGGTCGGGGGCCTGGGGTGGTTGAGTTGGTTTGGTCACGGGGAAGGGTCTGTGCATTGGACAGAGGTGCATTTTAGTGTCGTCGTGTGTATATATATATATATATATATATATATATATGGGTGAAGAGGAATCACGAAGGAACATGTTCGTTAGATATGTAACCGCCTCTATCCGCATCTTTTGGAATTAGATCACACTGAAATGTTCTCTAACAGTTCGTTCATCATGCACTCGCTGACGGAAACACCTCCACTTGCGGCCCATGTCCAGCCTCCAGGCCCACTTGCGGTCTCCTCTCGCGGCCTACTTGCGGACCACGATTTAGCCTCCAGACAGGCACGATGCGAAGTGACATTGTCGCTTCGACGACGTAAAGCCATGGCCGTTGCAAGGGTGGATTCCCCTGACGGCGGCACTGTGTGCTTATGTTGGAGCGTTTGACCTGGGGCGCGTGCACCGGGTGCGTCTATATACATCACTTCGGCGACAATAAAACACACCATCGCACCGACCCAGCCCAGCAATGGCCCAAGGCCCATGACGTCGCCTTTTTCCTCCTCGGCTCCCTCTTCTTCCTCGCGTCGTCCGTCATTCCTTCCTCATCACGCCGCCCTCCTCCAGCTTCTGTGGCGGCTTGCCACATCCGCTGCCGCCGTCCACCGCCACACTAACCCGGCTCCGCCGGGGAGCTCGGGGCCGAAGCGCGATTAAGGTGGAAGAAGCACTTGACATATAGCCGCGGCGGCATGCACCGCCACGTCGTGCTTGGCGAGCGCCTCTATAAATCTTCTGTGCTACTTGTCTCAATCGAATTGTTTTGTGATCTTAATATGATTGGTCATTTTGGTAACCATCTTGTTAAATCTTCTCAAAAGTATCGACCCTCAATCTTTGTGACTAAACAATGATTGTGGACTATATGTCTATACATCAGATCAGAGTTCAAGAGTAGAACGAGGGGAAAAAATGCGTAGAATGAGGTTGAGTTGGCGCCATCACAATTCGAAATGTTGTCAGTGGTCAGTCAGGGACGGAGGCAGCGAGGGGGCGGAGGGGGCTCCAACCCCCTATGCCTGCAAAACAGTGGAGTTTTCCTTCAATCTCCTTTGAATTTTTCTACTATAAATAATTTTTTTCTAGTGTCTAGAGGTAGAAAAAGGTGTTCGGCCTCTCCTACATGTGAATCCTAGACCCGTCGCTGGATAAGTGAGTAATATAAGGTGCCTACTGATCCAGTTCGCTAAAATGTTGGGCTAGTGCAGGCCACCACAAGGCCCAGTTGATTCTAAGATCACTGATATAAAGAAAAACAAGTAGTGAAAAAGCAGCTCGGGCAACGTCAGGAAATTTCCTGTCAGCACTACTTTCTTGACTATTATATATTCATATTGATTAGTGTAAGGAAGGAGGATTGACTAGTCAATATCCAAAACCTAAGAAACGGAGGGAGCGAATTAGACAAATTTAAAAACATAAATCCTATGACTTTCACTAATTGATTGAATATAAACTAAGTTATTCTATCTGCATCTAATGGTTAATGGTTGATCTAGTGTGAAAACCTCTACAAGAAAATCGTTGACTAATGACGTAACCACATTTTAGCGTCATTGATTTATGACGTTCCTGGCTGATCTCGTCATTAAATTTCACTTCCGAGCAAATTTAGTGACAAAAAATACTGTCGTCATAACGGTTGGTACTGTAGGCGAGCATTCCCTATTCCAAACTAGTTTTGTGACGTCATAAGCTCCGCAACTGAAAGTGTATCTAGGCCCCTAAGTGGATTTTGGTGAATTGAATGACAAAGCGATTAAAGATCTAACTTGTTTGTTTAAGAATGTGAGCATGTTTTTATTTTAATTATTCATGAGTTAATATTGCTATATATTTGAGGATGAATATTGTATGGTTCACATGATGAAGACAAGCAAGTGTGTGGTCCTTTGATGAGAAATAATAAATGTCAAGCAATCAAATGAAGATAAGTATTGGGGATATTTTACAAAAGATCAATTCCGAGTCTCCAATGATTATGGAAGCTTCATTAAATATAAATGGATCATAAAAAGAGAAATGGTGTTCTCTGCTAAATAATAAGTGCAAGACTTCATATGATGATTGTGAAAGGATACAAGGATGAGTGTATATTTGACGATCCTAATTTGGAAACTTGCATAAAACGTTGTCAATCAAGAACAAACATTTGAATCGGTATTTCAAATAAAGATCAAATATGGATGAAGCAAAGTCGAACTCAATGTGGTTTGGGTAAGTAATGAAGAGATCAACCGAGATGACTAGGGTGAGGGACTAAGCAATCTTTGGGGCCCTAGCTAAGCCGCCATTTCGTGTTTTGCTAAGGTGAAGTTCTAGTATCTGTGGGGTCTCAAGTATCATATCCAAGCCTTAATCGAGTGAAGCAATGCAACTCATCTACATGTTATGTTTGGCAATATGGAGTGACTTAAGGATCTAAGTGTGCATACCTATGCTATATGGAAAGATCTTAAGTTGCTAGCTCAAGTATGGATGTGCTCCTGAAGATAGCAATTGTTGGAAGCCCTCAAGTTCAAATCATTCAAGTATGGCAAGATGAAAGATATACAAGCTCAAGAGGTTGACTAGGTATTTACTTTTGTCCTTGAGTATAGGAATGCCGTACTATCAAGAGGGATGCAACATTAGCTTTATGACAAGTATCAAAAGTGCTCATTAGTTGACCTATGTGAGAAATAGCCTTGAGAGAGTCCCTGAGTGATCTAACAAACCTCTAACCCATCCTTAGCCACTTCAACACGTCTTGAAGTGTTTGTGAGAAGAGTAGATGGGTTTTGGGCTCTCTCTGCCCAGGGCGGTCTGACAGCCCCAAGCAGCCAACGGCTAGTTTTTCAAACTGGCCGGAGCGAGGCGGTCTAACCGCCCTGACCAGGCGGTCTGACCGCCCCGGTCGCTTTTCTAACAGCTAGTTTTCCTTGAGTGGGGTATAAGTACCCCACGAGCTCCACTTGTTGGGGCTGCTGTTTCTAGGGTTGCTGGTGTGCTTCCCCTGCTGTTCTTGCTAAGCCAAAGCCATAGAACCTCTCCCCAACTATATCTTTGTGAGATTTGTGAGATTCAAGCTCTATTCTTGTGTTGAGTTGAGAGAGTGAGTTTGTGTGAGCTTTGTGAGCTGAGAAGAGTCATTCCATAGGTTGAGCACTTGTGATTCGCGTCTACAAGCCTTGAAGCATTTGTTACTCTTGGAGGTTTGCCTCCTAGACGGTTAGGCATCGCCGGCTAGCTCCCAAGTTGTGGTGAGCAGCGGCAAGTTTGTGAGGGCTGTGATCTTGCCTCTTCGTGGAAAAGATCGCCTTAGTGAAATCGAGGAAAGTGGTTGAAAGAGACCCGGCTTGTTGTGGGAAGAGTTAGTTGAGAACTCGAATCCCTTACAAGCTCCTCAACGGAGACGTAGCTTCCTTGGTGGAAGTGAACTTCGGGAAACAAATCTTTGTGATTTGCTTCACTTGTGGTTTTCTAGCTTATTTATATTTGCTTCCGCTTCAATCTACTTGGGTGTGCTTGTCTTTGTGTGCAGGGATCATTACCCTGCTTGTGATCATCTACCAAGGCCACTCACCAAGTTTGGTTCGTGCTAGAAGTCAAGAGGAGCTTGAGCCACTCTTTGCTGGCTTTCTGCGTTGGGGCGGTCTAACCGCTTGCAGGTGGCGGTCTAACCGCCCTCCCCCAGCTGAAAGCAGCAGGGCGGTCTAACCGCCCTGTGAAGGCAGTCTGACCGCCTCTGCCAGGGAGCTCAAGTTTTCGAGGGAAAAGTTTTATTTGGTCGACTCACCTATTCACCCCCCTCTAGGCGACATCAAGGTCCTTTCAGCAACAGCATCATAAACCAACTTTGGTCCCTCATATAAGTTGAAGCGGCAGTATAAATCAACCTTGGTCCCACATGTAAGTTCAAATAGCTGGAGCCCAACTGCTAGCGCCCCATCGAAATGTTGCAAAAATAATTCACCATCGCAAGGGATCGAACTGAAGACCTGCAGGAACAACACAACATTGTGTACCAGTACACCACCTCATGGTTCTGTAACTTTTTTGGGAAACTTTATACATATCAGATATTTTTCTGCGGTCTCGTGCCAGCTCACCGAGCCGCCCGCGCCAAGTCACTTGGCCGCGACCACCGCGTGGACGGCCGCCCCCACCACACCAGCTGCAACCTATGCCACGTGGTCGGCCACTCGTGCCAGGTCACCGGACACGTCAGCCCCAACCACAGCACGGAGCGGTTCTGTTATGTTGGCGGGAGAAAAGCCTGCGCTGTTGCCAAAAATAAGTTTCCTGTAGCCAGCTACCCCGAAAGGGGAAAAAGGAGAACAGAGAGGTGAGTAGGCTACCAAAACGGATCATTCCGGCAGTGATTTGCGCCTTCCAACGGCTGCTCACTCCTACGAGCACAACCTTGGTGATACTTCCTACAGCGGTGTGTCAATCTGATAAGTAATTTTGTGTTAAATCCAGAAAATTTCATTTCGCAGAATGTTCTCTTTTCAATTCGTTCCGTGGTCAGTAATTTTGAGTTGGATTCGCCAAAAACTTTCTAGATGGATAGACGCTGGATAACCAGTTTTACTGGTTTTACCACCGATCATGAGAAAGGAGTCCAGGATTTCTTGGCATTTCTTCGAACAAGATACGCTGAGGATGATGAAGAAATAGTATGCCCAAGTCGTCGATGCCTCAATAACTCTACAGGGACTATAGAGTGAATTGGAGTTCACTTACTTGTGAGTGATATGGCAACAACTTACACTTGGTGGATCCCTCATGGAGAAGCTTTGGAGGATATGGTTGACGAAGATGCAAATGTTCAGGATAATGCAATTCTACAGGATGATGGGGTTGAGGAAATTGCAAATCTGCCGGATGCAGAGGGGGATGTGGATAATGCAACTCCACGGGATGGTGGTGATCAGGAAACTATCTTGGAAAATGGATACATATCGGGTATGGTGGAGGATGAAGGCCCTGGAGATGATGGAATTTCTGAATTGATTGCTGACTTGGGCAAGGGTGAGGTGCTCAGTGAGAAAATGTATGAATTTGTAAAGGAACATCTGAACCGTAAGGTGTCACTGACATCTACATATGCACAATTTAGATTTGTTGTGAAGTTACTTCATATAAAGTCTTACAGTCGGATGAGCAACGTCGCATTCAATGTGACAATGAAGTTGTTACAAAAAGGATTCCCAGAAGCGTGTCTTTCAAAATCTTTCGATGAGGCAATAAAGTACATACGTTCCATGGGACTCAGCTATGAAAAAAATCCATGTTTGCAAAAATAATTGTGTATTGTTTTGCAAGAAGAAGTATGTCAAACTTGATGTGTGCCCAGTATGTTGTGAAGCGGATTCAAGATGGAAGGATGCAGACACCAACAAGCACATTCCTTACAAGGTATTGAGGCATTTTCCGCTGAGTTCCAGGCTACAACGGATGTTTCTTTCATCAGAAACAACAAAGGATGCACGATGGCACAAGTCGAAATGAAAACCAGTGAAGAATGAGCTTAGCCATCTAGCTGATGGTGAGGCATGGACACACTTCGATGAAACTTCGCCAAAATTTGCAGAAGATGCTATGAACCTTAGACTTGGTCTTGCAACTGATGCTTTCAATCCATTTGGCAACTTGACCAACTCATATAGTATGTGGCCAGTATTTGTTGTGCCGTATAACATGCCACCATGGGTATGCATGGAAGAATCAAACTTCATGATGGCCTTATTGATCCCTAGGCTAAGTTCTCCATCAAAGGATTTTGATATCTTCATGGAACCTCTCGTCGAAGAGCTGCAGTAACTTTGGAGGGTGTCAGGGCAATCAATGTTGTTAGTGGTAAAAACTTTAAACTACGTGTTGCGGTTCTTTGGTGCATACATGATTATCCAGCATTGAGCACGTTGTGTGGGCGAGTCACGAGAGGCTATTTTTCCTGTGAGCATTATGACAAGGATCCTTGCTAAGGAGATTGAAGAACATGATATGTTACACTGAGCATCGTCGTTTCCTTCCAACTGATCATCCATGGAGAAGAAAGAGAGCATATTTTGATGGTACTGTTGAAAACTGAGAAAAGCCAGGGCAGTTTTGTTAGTGTTTTATACACCGAGCCTACGACGGGGTACCCGAAGTAGTAGATTGTGCAGTGGGGCTCGCCGAGATCAGGAACACGATGGAGAGACACGGGGCACACAATTAGACAGGTTCGGGCCGCAATGTGCGTAATACCCTACGTCATGTATGCTGCGTGGCTCTGTATTGATTACGTATATTTTGAGAGGGGTCCCTGCCTCACCTTATATGCCACGGGAGGCAGGGTTACAAGTCGGATTGGTACAAGGGTACTATTCGAGTAGGACCCGGAGTAGCCTATACATGGTATGGAGAGCTATCCTAGTCTTAGTACAAGTCCTTGTCCGTCTTGTCTTGCCTTGTGATCCACGGTACCAGCACCGTGGCCCACTAGTCGAGTAGTCCAGGTGTACAGGAACTCATCTCCCAGGTATGGCCCACAATGTGTTGGTGGGCCCAGGGATGCCCGGTCGACAAGCCCCAGAGTACTTTGTAGTCGAGTGCGATGCTCCAAGTAGTCTTGAAGGTCTCCACGAGTAGTTCCCAAGCGTCCCCGAGTTCTACAAGCTTCAATCTGCAATAATACTTGAATCATCACGAGGCTGGAAGGTACTCCAGCTAACTCTACGAGTAGTCTTGAAGTCTTCTCGAGTTGTTCCCAAACGTCCCTGAGTACTTCCCTTGAAGGTCTTCAATAATACCCGCTTCGTTCTTGAAATCTTTGCATCAAAGATCCATATGGAAATGCGATTACTGAAATCACATTCCATATGGAATGTAGCCCCCGAGCCTTAGTTCGAATCCAAGATTCAAGCTGAGGGTCAATCATCTATTCTTTGATCTTGCTCCGAAAAATCCACAGAAAATCCAAAGAAATAATATAGGAATGCGATTTGCAAAAATCGCATCCTATATGGATGTAGCCCTCGAGCCTTAGTTCGAATTGACAATTTAAGCTGAGGGTCAATCAGTAGTCTTCATCAAATAATCCTATAAAATCCTGAGAAAAACTGAAGGACACGTGGCACGGAGCCCCCGAGCCTTGAGTCGAGTACTTTCTCGAATTGAAGGATCCAATCTGACTGTAGAATAGTGTCCTGAATTCAGTGAACTGTAGCTGAGTGAAATCCAATTCCATCGAGTAGTCGAGCCCCCGAGATGGAGCCGAGCAGGTCTTGGATTTTAGTCCTCTAACTTAGCCAAAATTTTCGCCTGTGTGAAACCAATCTGTTGGATTCGAAGGGTCACCAGGTCGAACTGTTTTAGGGTTTTGGTTTTATAAATACCCGAAGGGGTATCCCTTAGGGTTTCATTGCTTCCATTCGCCCTTAGATCCAGAAAGCCTTAGCATCCGTAGCCGCCGCAGAGTTCGAGCGCCCACTTGTGCCTAGAGTTTGCACCTCTACCCCCTCACAGCCCTCGAGTCGATGCGAAAGAAGACTCTCGTGACTGACAGGATGAAGTCAGCGCCGTCCAAGGGTCAAAAGAGGAAGTCCGGCCGCGGCAAAAATCAGTTGCCCGATCCGAAGTACAAGACAGTGGTCATCACGAAGCCCCCGAGCCAGGCCGTCTCTTGGAAGAAGTCCAAGATGAGGGAAGAAGATATCAAGGCCCTTGAAGCCAGTGGGTTGCTGCGTGAGAAAGCGATTGCCGGCTGGAGCTCTGCCACCGGAGATGCGTGGCCGATGGAGAAGAGCCCGGATGAGATCCCGATGTTCGGCCACTTCGTCGAGTGTGGGTTGATGCTGCCGTCATCAGATTTCTTCCGCGGCTTCCTCGACTTCTTCAAGATGGAGCACATACACCTCAACCCCAACAGCATCTTCTAGATTGCAGTGTACGTGCACTTCTGCGAAGCCTTCCTTGGAATCCGCCCACATTGGGCTCTGTTCTGGAAGATCTTCCACTTGAAGCCGCAGCCCAGCACCAACTTCCCAGTTGTAGTCGGTGGAGCCGGTGTCCAGATGCGCCAGAAGGCACAAGAGTTGTACTTCAAGTACGACTTGATTGACTCAAATCAAGACTGGAAGAACAAATGGTTCTACATCGAGAACGCCCCGCCCCAGCTGCCAAGCCCAGCATGTTCGCGCCAGTATATGATAGGCTCTGGAAGGATGAACCGATGATGCAGGAGTGCATTCAGATCCCAGAGCTGCTGGTGAAGATTGCGCAGAAGAAGGCGTAAGGGTTGACTGCTGAGAGAGTAGCTTTCAGCTTTATGAAACGACGGGTACAACCCTTGATGCAGTGGGAGCATCTTAGGTTCGAGTACACTAGAGCGGATGATGGCTCCAGGCTATCTGCTGAAGAGATCAGTGATGATCTCGTGATGGAAAGGCTGCAGAAGATCTTTAAAAATCTTCACGAAATTCTTGCAGCCGTCCGTGAATATAGTGCCGACAATCCTCCACGTATGGTAAGTTCCCGAGAACTAGCCCCCGAGTACTTATTGTAAGTAGTCGTGTAGCTAACATTTACCTTGTTTCGCAGGAGGATGTCTTGAAGTTTGTGTCCATTCCCCCTCCTCGTCCCCAGGACCCACTACAAGCGCCCGAGGGAGAGCCAACAGGAGTGGAGGCTCAAGCCCCCGAGAGTAGTCAATCTGCTCAAGGGGAAGAAGAAGAAGTCTTAGTGGAGGACGCCTCCTCAAGTGATGAAGACGGCCAAACACTTCAACAACGCTTTGAAGTGAAGAGCCGCTATGGGTACTCTGGGGCATCCGTCCCCAGTGGGCTTGCTGCAGGATCATCGAAAAGGCCGGCATCATCTCTTGCAGATGATGTGACGCTACCACCGCGGAAGAAAAGGACCACAGTAGGGATGCGAGCTGTGAAGAAAATCTCAGGCCTCCCCTGCATTACAGTAAGTGTTGGAGAACCTTTAAGTAGTCGATGTCGTATTGAGTACTTGTTCTCTGCTGTAATGCCTTGATTTTTGACTTGTGCAGGTTATCGAGAGTGCAGCCAATGTACCCTCGAGTAGCCCCCCAAGAATAACAGAACCCGAGGTGGTTCCGGCGTCGACCGTCGAGACGGTGGCACATGAGCAACAAGAAGCCGCGGTACCAGGAAGTGTGCCGCCGGTGGAGAGTGTGCCAGAGGTGCCGGCGGCGCCTTCTTTTTCTGACATGCTAGGGCCGAAAGTGTCGGTGCCTCGAGCTGCTCTGTAAGTACCCAAGTACTTGAGTACTTATTAATATTGCTTGCTTTCAATTTGCTGACCAACTTGTTGCTGCAGAAAATCCACTGATGTAAAGTGGGGCGCCTCTGGAAGTAGTGCTGCTGGCGGAGACCAAACTCCTCAAGAGCAACAAGAAGATGTACTTCCAGAGCGCCAAGAAGTACCCGCTGAAGCCGATGCTGCAGAAGCACTGCGCTTCCTTTGGAGCGACGTAGTCAAGGCAGTGGTGGAGGCAGCTTCCAAGCCCAGGGCTGAAGATCCTGATGATATTGAAGTCGTGGTGAATGAAGGCTTGGAGGCTGACCCAGAAGCCGTACTACGCCGTGAAGAAGTCCCGGTTGCCGAAGCCCCCGTGCATCAAGTAGATGCACAACTGGCGCTTGAAGACAACCCAGAAGACCGCATAGTACCGCACGAGCCACTCATTGAAGACCCGACTCCTCTACACAGTGCTGCGAAGTACTCTGCGGCGAGCACAAGTACTCAGTCCATGGCAGAAGGTTTAATGCCTTATGACGACTCATGCCTGGACGAGGATAACTTGCAGGCTCATAGTGAGATGTTCCGCAGCGTCGAGAAGCTATTCGCGGTAAGTGTGTAGTCTCTTGTAGAGTACTTGTAGTCACAGATATCTTGTCTCTGACTCTTAAGTTGTTTTCGCCCTTGCAGGAAGTAGTCAAGCAGTCGAAACGCAAGACTCGCCTGCTTGAGCAACACGCGACTGACATTGAAGAAGTCACGCGGCTCAGAGAAGAACTTAAGCAGTAGAAAGCTTTGTCTTTGAAGCTGCAAGAGAAACTTGATGCCAACGCCGCCGAGTACCACAACGAGATCCAGAAGCTGACAGCGAAAAAGGATGACATTGTTGGTAAACACAAGTCTCTGTGCCTGAAGAATAAATGTAATCTCCCTTTCTGAAATCATCGTTGAGTACTTTTGTCCTTGCACACTGTATCTGATAAGTAGCCTTGATCCCCTGCAGAGCTGACTGAAGAAGTGGACAAGTTCAAGAACAAGGCGCTGCATTGGCAGCTGGCCTTTAACTGCGAACAATCAGCTCACATGGATCTTAAGGAGGACTATAAGGTGCAGTGCTTCGAACTTGAGCATGAAATGGACATCCCCTAGCGGGTTGGAATGACTTGTTGACTTGCATGCAGTCGCTGAAGTTCAAGATCGAAGAAGCCGAAGGCCTGCGCTCAGAGTTGAAGGCCTTGACTGAAGCAGCCGAGCCAGTGGCAAATCTCTTCGAGCCCAGGGTTGCTGGAGTCCAGCCTCGTCCACTTGTGGAGAGACTGAAAGACACGCCGAAGAAGATCTTGGAGTACGCCCAAAGGCTGACTTGCACTATTCCCAATCAAGTCTTGAGCTTTATCAAGTCATTCTACGCTGAGGCAGATTTGACAGTCATCATAAACAGCAGATCTGGAGATTGCACCGACGATCGGCTCAACGAGTTGATGCAACAGACTTCTCGAATCGCGGAAGCAGTCTCCAAGTTCATTGATCTCCGTTAGATGTACCTGTAGAATAGAAACACTAGGGAAATACAAGTGTAATCCCGAATCAAGTGTTTATGTAATATAATTGAAAACTTTGAGTAAATCAATTATCTGGATCCCTTGTATGCTTATGTGTTGGCCGTGTACTCGAGTTGGTATTGAGTGTGTGGCTGCAAAAAGAGATACGAAACACGAGTAGAAGTACTCAAGTGTAGATATGTTCCGAAGAACGTTAGCTTAAATCATGACGAGTTGAACACCTTAGCTGTAGCAGCGTAAAAGAAGGCTTTGTCATGAAATAAGCGAACAGTAGTAACAAGTCGATGTAGAGTAGCGACTTGAACTAAACACAATTTCCAGAGTTTACAATGTCATAAGTACCTCTGAGGCTATGAGCCTAGTGAGAGAGTACTCGAAAAGAACTTATTCATAATGAGTTGAACACCTTAGCTGTAGCAGCGTAAAGAAGGCTTTGCTATGAACAAGTAAAGGACAGTAACAAGTCGGTATAGAGTAGCAACTTTATTACTGAATACATTGTACAGTGTTTACAATGTCTTAAGTACCTCTGAGGCTATGAGCCTAGTGAGAGAGTACTCGCAAGGATGTTCCGAAGAACGAGTAAGACCGTAGGGGAGAGTGTGATGAACTCATCCTTGCTGTAGCAGCAACTTGTATGAGAGTTCCACCGAGACCCTACCAGAAGGGTGTTACCCTAGGCCGAAGCCTCTTATTGAAAAGTAGAGACATGGACAACATGTGCCACTTATTGTTCTACACAATACAGGATCATCTGGAGAGAGTTATCATGACTCCCTACGAGGTCGCAGAATGAGACTGCCTGGAGAGGGTTGATGAAGCCCCCCGCGGGTGCTCGCAGCTGAAAGCCACGAGAAGATACATCCGAAACTGTCTGGAGAAGATTATCTTGATCCCCTACGAGTGGTGACAACCGTAGCTGTCTGTTGAGTGGTTGCAACCGAAGCTGCCTGGAAAGGGTTGATGAAACCCAATACGAGTTGTTTACAGCCGAAGCTATCAGGAGAGGGTGGTTGAGACCCCCTACGGGTAGAAGCGACAAAGCTGGTCGATGTTCCAAGAGTTGTCGACTTCCTCGCCTTCTAGAGTTTGAAGATGATATGAGCCTGGGCCAGTAACCTTTGCAACGGAGAAAGGACCTTCCCATGGCGAGTTGAGTTTGTATAGCCCTATCGTATTCTGGATGCGACGAAGGACTAAGTCACCAATGTTGAAGGAGCGTTCCTTAACGTTGCGGTCATGGTAGCGGCGAATCTTCTCAAGGTATTGAGCGGATTGAACAAGTGCGTTGCAGCGAGCTTCCTCGAGACTGTTGACATCTGTCTGTCTTGTTTCTTCAGCTACGCCTTCTTCGTACTGATCAACCGTTGGAGAACGCCACATGATATCAGCAGGCAAAACGGCTTCAGAGCCGTAGACCAAGAAGTAAGGTGATTGCCCTGTGGGGGTAGTAGGCTGAGTGAGTAGCCCCCAGAGTGCATTGGGTAGTTCCTTGATCCACTTGCCGCCCTTGGTGTTTGCTGCATCATACAGTCGCTTTTTGAGAGCGTCGAGTATCATCCCATTGGCGCGTTCCACTTGGCCATTGACACGTGGATGAGCGACGGAGACGTACCGGACATCAATTCCACTGTTCTCGCAGTACTCCCAGAACTGGTGATTGTTGAAATTCGAAGCCAGGTCTATGATGATGCGATTGGGGAACCCATAGCGATGTACGATTTCATCCAAGAAGTCGAGGACTCTATCAGCCTTGGGGCATGTAACAGGCTTGACCTCAATCCACTTGGTAAACTTGTCGATAGCCACCAGAACTCTGTTGAATCCCCATGGCGCATTTGGGAGAGGACCAATCATATCCAGCCCCCAGCAAGCGAAAGGCCAAGTTGGTGGTATTGTGATGAGCTTGTAGGCAGGAACGTGTTGTTGCTTGGCGAAGAATTGGCATCCTTGGCACTTCTTAACTAATTGCTCTGCTTCAGCAAGAGCTGTAGGCCAGTAGAAAGCACGTCTGAACACTTTTCCCACCAAGTTGCGAGAAGAAGCGTGATTGCCACGGATTCCTTTGTGTGTCTCCTCCAAGATTTCCTTGCCTTCTTCACGAGAAACGCACTTCATGAGTACATCAGAGCTTGCGCCTCGCTTGTAGAGTTGATCTCCGACTAGAACATAAGCCTTGACACGGCGTGAGATGCGCTCGACTTCTGACTTGTCTTCAGGAATCAACTGATGTTTAATGTAGTCGATGAAAGGAACTCTCCAGTCCACATCAATCATAAGCACTTCTCGATCAGGTTGAACTGAAGTAGTCGTAGGTGCAGATGATTGCTCCGGAATTGATGGTTTGTGGAGTTCATGGACGAAGATTCCAGCTGGCACTTGAGCTCGTGTAGATCCCAGCTTCAACAAGACATCCGCAGCAACATTGTTGTCGTGGACCACATGATGGAACTCGAGACCATGGAATTTGTTCTCGAGTTTGCGAACCTCCTGATAGTACGCATCCATGTTTTCAGCATTACGATCCCAAGAATCATTGACTTGATTGATGACCACCAATGAATCACCATAAACAAGTAGTCGTGTAATGCCAAGAGAGACTGCAAGGCGAAGACCATGCAGTAGAGCTTCATATTCAGCTTCATTGTTTGAGACCTTCCAGAAGATCTGCAGAACATATTTGAGTTGCTCGCCCTTGGGGGAAATCAGAAGTACCCCGGCACCTGCGCCTTCCAACTTGAGGGAACCGTAAAAGTACATGACCCAATGTTCTGGACGCTCAATTGGAGTTGGGACTTGATTTTCCCGCCACTCAGCCATGAAATCAACTAAGGCTTGAGACTTGATAGCAGTGCGAGACTTGAACTCGAGCGATAGAGCACCAAGCTCTACAGCCCATTTAGAAATCCTTCCTGTGGAGTCCTGGTTGTGCAATATCTCGCCAAGCGGGTAGCTAGTGACCACAGAAATCTTGTACTCGTCGAAGTAGTGACGGAGCTTCCGTGAAGTAATCAGGACCGCATAGAGTAGCTTCTGTACCGGAGGGTAGCGAGCCTTGGATTCTGAGAGTACTTCACTAAAGAAATAGACATGCCTCTAGACAGGGTAGCCATGGCCTTCTTCCTGCCGCTCAACAACAATAGCAGTACTGACGACATTAGCAGTCGCAGCAATATAGAGCAAGAGCTCTTCATTTGGCAGAGGAGCTGTGAGGACTGGAGGCTTGGATAAGAACTCCTTGAGCTGAGAAAGCGCTTGATCAGCTTCAGTTGTCCATGTAAACTTCTCCTGCTGCTTGAGTAGCTTGAAGAAAGGTAGACCCCGTTCTCCAAGTCGTGAGATGAAGCGATTGAGTGATGCCATACAACCAGTAAGCTTCTGGACATCTTTGATAGTAGTCGGAGCTTGCATGTTGGAGATGGCAGTAATCTTCTCGGGGTTTGCTTCGATGCCACGATGGCTGATGATGAACCCGAGTAGTTTTCCAGATGATACGCCAAAGATGCATTTGTTGGGATTGAGCTTCCATTGGTACTCGCGTAGCGATGCGAAAGTTTCCTCAAGATCCGTGATAAGCATGTCTGGATCCCTAGTCTTTACAACGACGTCATCCACGTATGCGTCCACATTCTTCTGAAGCTGCTTCTTGAAGCACGCTTGGATAGCCCTTTGATATGTAGCACCAGCATTTTTCAACCTGAAGGACATTGTTGTGTAACAATAAGCACCAAACGGGGTGATAAATGCAGTCTTCTCTTGATCAGATTTCTTGATTGCAATTTGATGATATCCAGAGTAGCAATCCAGGAAACAAAGTAGAGCACAGCCCGCCGTAGAGTCAATGACTTGATCAATCCGCGGCAACCCAAAAGGATCCTTGGGGCAATGCTTGTTGAGATCAGTGTAGTCGACACACATTCTCCAATCGTTAGAGTTCTTCTTCCTGACGAGTACAGGGTTAGCAAGCCATTGCAGATGAAAGACTTCCCGGATGAAGCCGGTCGCGAGTAGTTTAGCGAGCTCTTTCTTGATAGCAGCCCTGCAGTCATCAGCAAAGCGACGAAGATGTTGTCTCTTGGGGGTAGCGATAGAATCGACGTTGAGTGAGTGCTCGATCAACCTCCTGGGCACACCTGGCATGTCAGATGGCTTCCACGCAAAGATATCACGGTTAGCCCGAAGGAAGTTGACGAGCGCGTCTTCCTATTTAGGATCAAGCTGTGCACTGATCATGGTCATCTTGCTACTGTCACCAGTACCAAGGTCAATGGCTTTAAGCAGGACGTCACCAGACGGTGCAGGCTTGTTGTTGTTGTCAGTCTTCTCAGGAACCTCCAGCTCGCTCGGAGCAAGCTTTTTAGCGGCAGTGAGGACTTCCATCATCGCATTGGGTACTTGAGTAGTCAAGGCAAGTTCTACAGCTTCTGTATCGCAGTTGTAAGAACGCTTTAGATCCCCTTGTAATGAAAGAACTCCTTTGGGGCTTGGCATCTTGAGAACCAAGTACACATAGTGCGGGATAGCCATGAACTTAGCGAGACTAGACCTGCCGAGAATGGCATGGTAAGAAGTCTCGAAGTCAGCAACCTCAAACTTGATGTACTCGGTGCGGTAGTGATCCTTAGTCCCAAAGGTAACGGGTAGTACAACTGAACCCAAAGGAACAGCTGTGTTGCCCGGGATAATACCATAGAACGGTGAGTTGGTCTTGGTAAGCATATTGGTGATATCTAGGCCCATCTTCTTCAAAGTCTTGGCAAACAGGACATTGAGACCGCTGCCACCATCAATGAGAACATTGGTAAGTCTGGAGCCTGCCACCACTGGATCCAGAATGAGAGGATATCGTCCTGGCTCAGAGAAACTATTCCATTGATTCGCCCTCGAAAAGGTAATGGGGGTTTCAGACCACTTGAGAAAAGTGGGAGCTGCTGGTTGGATGGACATGATCTCCCTAAGTGCTAGCTTTTGCATGCGCTTGGTTGGAATCCCACCAAATATGACATTGATAGTGTTGGAGGGGTGCTGAAACCCAGTGTCTTTGTCAGTGTTAGCCTTCTTTCCCTTGTGTTTGCGAAATCGCGGGTTTGGATGCGTTGGTTTGGGTGTGTTCTTCAACGCACGTCGAAGTTGGTAACACTGCTCTATAGTATGATCGCCCTCTGGGTGCCATGGGCATTTCTGCTTGGTCAATGTTGCCCAGTGAGGATCATCTTCAGGCTTGGCGGTAGTTTCCATGGCAGCAACAGTGTTGTCGGGCTTGCGCTTGCGATTAGGATTGCTCGAGTAGTTATTACCCTGGCGGTTGCCCTGCTGTTGCATGCCACTGCTGCTTCCTCCAGCATTGTTATTGTTGTTGTTGTTCTGGTTGTTGTGAAGATTCTTGAACTGATTCCGAGCCTTATCTTCTTCGTCCGCCCAGTGAGTGATCATCTCCTTGAGCTTAGTGATGTTGGCTGGGCGAGCGCGACCAAAGTCTTGGAAAAGCCTATCGTCATAGAAACCATCCTGGAAGGTATCAATGACTTCTTTCTCGGTGACATCAACAACAGTAGCCCTTTTCTCAAAGAAGCGGTGCATGTACTCGCGAAGAGTCTTGCCTTGTTTTTGCTTGATCAGGGCAAGGTCCATCCGGGTACAATGACGACCTAGAGAACCCGCAAAGTTGCTGGTGAAGTGATGCTTGCGTTGTCCCCAGTTGTCAATGGAACCACGTTTGAGAGACTCAAACCATGTGAGGGGTTCTTGCTCCAAGACAAAAGGGAAATAGATACACTTGGTATCATCATTGCCCCCGGCATTGGAAATGGACAGAGCATAACAGCGCAACCACTGCCTTGGATCTTGCTTGCCATCATACTTAGAGATGCCGTAAGGCTTGAATTTCTCCGGAAGAAATAGAGCTTGAAGTCGAGGTGAGAAAGCAGGGAAGGAATTAGAATCAACATCCTTTTGCTTCTCATGCTCAGCGCATCTGGTGTTGATTGTTGTGCGAGCGTCGTAGCAAGAGTCTCCCGACTTGCTGTTGACACTACCATCATCGCCTCTGCCCTTGTTGCTAGCCTCCGGACGTGTGCGTTGAGGAGTGGGGGTGGTACGATGAACACCTCCACTGCTGCCATGGTGACTAGGAGCACTGGTATTCTGGCGTAGCATAGTGTAGGCTAGCTCAGCCAGCTTTGCGACTTTAGCAGCCGCCCTATCACGAGGCATGGAGCGATCGAGTAGATTGATCGCGTTGATAGCTTCCTCTGGAGTACGATATTCACGAGTAGCAACCGCCTCCAGAGCCTCTTGAAGATTACGGGTAGGTAGAGCTTCCGCGAGTTCCCGACGGAGGGTTGCACGATCAGCATTGCGTTGGCGACGTGTAGTCTTGGCCTCCGCGGTTTCATCAGCAGGAGCATTAGCAGAGAGTTCATCATCAGATACATCATCCGGAAAGCGATAATTGGCACGATGCCCTTGCGGAGTAATTGCATCAATGATGAACACTTCTCGATGTGATGAATAAGTACCTATACTCTGAATGAGCTCAGTATCAGTATCATAATCAACAAGCTTAGCACCTTCCTGGAAAGGCAAGTTGTCGAGACAAGTGATAAAGCGCTCCTGATCATCCAGTGTAAGATCAGCAGGCACATGCTCAGGCCAGTAGACGAATCTACCCTCAGGTGTCGATGTGATCAGCAGTCCTTGAGCAAGGCCAAACAGTTGTTGTACTTCAGCAGAATCTGAACCGTAGTCGAACTTGAACTCAGATGAATCCGAATAGTAGTCGAGGTCGACGTCCGAATCCAAAGAGTACTCGAGCACGATCTTCGAGCCAGGGCACATGACGCGCTTCAGTGCGGCTTGGTAAGCGGCACTGACATGGCGATGGCCGAAGAGAGGTGGTGCTGGAATGTTATCCAGACCGAGTGCAAGCTGAATAGGAGGCGAAGTCGAGTTGTACTCGGACTCCGACTCGAGTTCTCTGAGCGGGTCAGAGATTGAAATTTTGCCAAAATTTTCGACGAGTTTCTCCATCGAAGCTTGCGTAAGCGTCAAGGACTTGAGCTTTGACTCCAGAGTTAGCGCTAAGAAACGCAGGAACGATCCGGCACCATCAGCAACGCAAACCCAGGAGCCGAAAATGAAGGTGTCGCCTTGCTGGAAAGCGACGGTCGGCTTGATGATGACGAGAGCCATCGAGTTCTCCAGTGGATCAAGGACGAGAGCCCCTACTTGGCGCGCCAGCTGTTAGTGTTTTAGACACTGAGCCTACGACGGGGTACCCAAAGTAGTAGATTGTGCGGTGGGGCTCGCCGAGATCAGGAACACGATGGTGAGACACGTGGCACACAATTAGACAGGTTCGGGCCGCAATGTGCGTAATACCCTACGTCCTGTATGCTGCGTGACTCTATACTGATTGCGTATGTTTCGAGAGGGGTCCGTACCTCTCCTTATATGCCACGGGAGGCAGGGTTACAAGTCGGATTGGTACAAGGGTACTATTCGAGTAGGACCCGGAGTAGCCTATACATGGTATGGAGAGCTATCCTAGTCTTAGTACAAGTCATTGTCCGTCTTGTCTTGCCTTGTGGTCAACGGTACCAGCACCGTGGCCCACTAGTCGAGTAGTCCAGGTGTACAGGAACTCATCTCCCGGGTATGGCCCACAATGTGTTGGTGGGCCCAGGGATGCCCGGTCGACAAGTTTACCCATGAGGAGTTAATGCAGCAACTAGAGAAGGTTAAAGACGTTAGACCAGGAAAGCACCCTCTACCTCAAGGTAAGAAAAGGAAGCGGGAATTCAGACAGTGCTGGAGCCGAAGGGTTGGTTTGTGGGACTTGCCGTATTGGTCATCTATGAAGCTAGCACATAACCTTGATGTGATGCACATTGGGAAAACATATGCGAAAACCTTATTGGAACCTTGCTTAAAATTGCTGGGAAGACAAAGGACACCATCAATGCTAGAGTTGATTTGGAAGAGATGGGTGTTAGATCAAATCTACACATGGTGGCAACCGAGGATGGTATGTCATGCAAAGTGCCAGAAGCTCCGTATGTACTGGACAAAAAGAAACAGAAGCCGTTTTGTGATTTTATAAGTTCGGTGAAGTTCCCAGATGGATATGCTTCAAACTTATCAAGGTGTATTGCTGCAGATGGATGCAAACTACAAAGATTGAAAACTCATGATTGTCATATCCTACTCCAAAGGGTTTTGCCGGCTTGTCTTCGTGGTTTAGTGGATAAAGAGATATACACAGCTATTGCGGAATTAGGAAAGTTCTTTCGGCAACTATGTTGCAAAACTCTGAAGTTGGATGTGTTGCAAAAACTGAAAACAAATATCCCAATAATTCGGTGCAAGCTTAAGAAAATTTTCCCTCTTGCCTTCTTTGACGTTATGGTCCACTTGGCTGTCCATTTGCCTGAGGAAGCAATCCTGAGAGGTCCAGTACAATATGGATGGATGTATCCCATCGAAAGAAGGCTATGCACATTGAAGCGTTTAGTGAGAAACCAAGCTAGGCCTGAAGGATCCATTGCAGAAGCATATGTTGCTAATGAGGCCTTGACATTTTTCTCAAGGTACTTCAAGGATGATGATGTGGCCACATGATTCAATCAGGTTGGATGGAACAGAGAGAATGTTGATTTGTCATTTGGTGGAACATCTTGTTTCAATCACAATGTTCAAGTACTTGGAGCAGGGACTACTTATTGGCTTCAGTCAAAGTACGACAAGGTGGCTTGGTATGTGCTAAACAATTGCGAAGAGGTGAAGCCATAAGTAAACCACCATTACAATGATAGAACTACAATTATTTCGTGCTAACTTTGAGATGGTACTACTTTGCAGATTGTTCAAGAATGATTTAAAAGCGGAAGGTGTGTCGGACGAGGCTATTGACCGTCGAATTGTAATAGAATTTCGCCAGTGGTTTAAATCACATGTTAGTTTTCTTTTTTTTGTTTGGTAACTAGTTTATATTACCTGGTGAGGACCTTTACACAAGACTATATTAAAAACAACTATGGCTCTTCTGTACAGATTTCAAACAATCTAACGAGCGACGAGAACCTATATGCATTATCGGCTGAACTGGACTTGCGAGCAAAAACATATACAACATGTATTGTAGGCGGTGTCCGGTACCACACAAAGGCCCGAGAAGCAAATAGAAAGACACAAAACAGTGCAATTATGAGTACAGGATCACATAAAGCCATTGAAGAAATTGAGCTTTATGGTTCACTAAGAGACATTATTGAGCTGCGGTACAACTCAACGGGGCTTAGAGATCGAACTGTTGTTTTATTCCACGTTGACTGGTATGATCTAGAAGGGACCAAGAAGGAACCGAAGATTAAAAATGATGGGTACTTCCACTATAAGAAAATCATTGACTAGTGACGTAACCACATTTTAGCGTCATTGATTTATGACGTTCCTGGCTGATCTCGTCATTAAATTTCGCTTCCGAGCAAATTTAGTGACAAAAAAACTTTCGTCATAACGGTTGGTACTGTAGCCGAGCATTCACTATTCCATGCTTGTTTTGTGACGCCATAAGCTCCACAATAGCGTCATAAACCAACTTTGGTCCCACATGTAAGCATTATTTAAAAAATAGAGTGTTCCAAGTCGTCATAAATTTCAGCAAGGTCCCACATGTAAGCATTTTTGCCAGGTCAGCGGAGACCAGGTCACGAAATGTTGCAAAAACAATTTGCCATGGTATGGGTTTGAACCAGAGACCTGGAGGAACAAGACTATGTTGTTTACCATTGCAATACTTCATGGTTGTGTGAGTTTTATGGGTGTAACACCCTATATTTTTAATCAGTGTTAATTAGTGCTAATTATCTCCTTAACCAAGTCAACCATCATTAGCTTGGTCAAACCCCACTTTGAAATGGTCAAAACCCTAGTTGTCAATGCCTAACTCTAGAACTTTGGCCATGTTCTCCAAAATTTGTCTAAACACTTCAAAATCTCCCAATACAAAAGTTGTGCAGTTTCTCATGGGACACAACTTTGCTTTTGAGTGGTATTTCAAATTCGAAGTGCAAATTGTTCAAAAATCCAGTCAAAGCTCGGAACCACCCTTTGACCCCGCCGAGAAAATCCCCATTTTCTCGTGCAGTTCATGCTCGATTCGTTGAGTAAAACACCTATGAGCATTTGTAGAAGTTGTAGAGGGATAAGAGTTCTACAAATTCTCTTTTTACCATTTTTGAAGTTTCCATTTGAAATTTGGAGATTCTCACGTTTCAAAACGCATTGACCGGAGAGAAACGGGACGACGTCGCGCCGCGTCGTGCTCCCGCGCCGAGCGCGTCACGCCTGCGCCGCCACGCGGCGCCACTGCTGCTCACCGTCCAGGCCCCCCTCCGACACACAGTGCTGCGAGGACGGGGACAGGATCATCCCGCGCCCCGCCCTCCGACCGTCGCGCCTTGGGGCACAAGCCGCGCCACACATCGCCGCCACACGCACCGCCGCTGAGCCCTTGCCGCGCTGCACGGTCGGCCGTTTGGCAACCCGCCACCGCCGCGCCTAGGCGCCCTTTTCTTCACGCCCAAGGCTTCGAGGCAAAACCTCCTCATCCCCCACACACTCCCCCAGCTATAAAAGGGCAAGCCCGACTGGCTCGAGCGCACGCACGCCGCCGCCAGTCCACCATTGCCACCGCTGCGAGCAGCTCCTCCCTCCGCTTGTTCCTGCCGCCACCAAGCACCTCAAGCCTCCTCTCTAGAACCCAGTCGACCTCCCACCGGTGCGCATGGCCTAACTCCACCCTCACCCTCGTCGGATTTCCAGCCGAGGTGGCTGCTCCGCCGCGGTCTCGCCGCCGCCGCTCGCTGGAGCCGCCTCTGGTCCAACCACCGCCGCCGACCCCGGGTGAGCACACACTCCACCCCGAGCCGCTTGTGGACCAACTCTGGCCGTCCCTCGCCACCGGCGAACTCTCCCCCGCCGGCGAGGGCAAGGATGTGATGATTAGATTCTTAGTAGGGGCCTAGGTGTAAACCAAGGGTATGGTTGTGAATCTCAAAATCTTTCTAGGGGCCGGCTCGTATAAAGATTCTTAGTTTTCTTTTAAATCAGTCCAGAGCCTTAGGAAAATCCTAGAAAATCATAGAAAAATCAGAAAAATGCAAAACCAATTTTGTTGGTTTCCTACATCTTTTAGAAAGCTTGTATATACGTTTGATGAGTAGTTTATGAACTATATTTAAAACTCAGTTTGAATGTGTTTGTTCATAACTTGAAATGTACTCCTATTCTGGGCTTGATCTTTGGTTATGTTGTTAGTGATGACTGGAATAGGCTAGATCTAAGTGCTTGCATAAAGTTACTAAGTGAATCTTTAGTTATGATTTATTTTATTTTTGTGCTAGATCTGTGTAAATGATTTGTGCAGCTTCATGTAAATAGTTTCTATTGCTCATCTTGTGGCTATTGTCTTGTAATGATTAGATGTACCTCTGGTAGTTTTTTCATGAATTTAGAATCTGTCTAAGTATATGTTTCTGATGTATGCTTGTTAGTAGATTTAAATTCGTAGTCTAAATTCTACTGAATGAAAAATGTTTATTTTTGGTCCAGAGGCTAGTTTGGACATGTTTAAGTTGTGGTTGAAGCATTAGCTTGAAATTCCTTATGTAACGCTCTGTATAAATTCTTTATGCAGGGCTTGGATGAAATTGGTTATTTTTGTGTAGCTTGATAGCAATAGTTTCTAGAGCTAATTTTTGGTGTGTAGCCTAGTTATATGACAGAGAGGCTCTGTGTACAATTTGGGCTCCAGTGCATTAGTAGTTTTCCATGTATTAATAGTTCTTTCTTTTGCTAGTTGTAACTTGTCGTAATTTCCATGCTTAGGATATGGCTTGGTTTGTTGTGAATTTTTGGCAGTAGCTCTGTTGTTACACTGTGTCCATGTACAAATATTTGCAATGAGATATCCTGCATGGTTTAAACAGAATGGATTTTGGAAGGAATCAAGTGTTATAAAAAGAGAAATTAAGAAATCACTCTTTTAAATCCAAATGTGCGTTTCACCCTATTTTACACCCCTTGTAATTCACCTTTAACCCACTTGGTTGTTTTGTGAAGAAAAGTAAAGGTAAATAAATAGATATGCACACAATCACTGTCAAAATAAATATTAATAAATGGTTGCTTACTTTTTCTTTATGGAAGAGTATGCTGAATATATTCTTGTCTAGCTGAATGTGGTCAACTTTGCACCCTATGCTTGTCATGTGCTGTTGTATTAATTAATTTACATTCACCAACTAATCCTTGCATATGCATCCTCCGTGTAGAAGTTACCGACGGTAGCTATGCGCTCGTGCCGGCAGACGAGGACGAGGTAGCAGGAGGAGTCGTGCACTTCGTGACCGTAGATCAAGACCCGGACCAAAGTCCGGAAGTTTGTCTGACTGCCGGTGCTGCCGAAGGCAAGCCCCGGTTTATCATTAACCTATGTGTTTTATTTTAAAGCTTATAAATTTATCATTGATTATCTATGTGCATTTACGTTCAGGAGTTGAATTGAAACCCTAGTTGCATGATCTCTAAGTACCTATGATCTTTTACTAGTATACTAGGTCGCTAGTTGCTATGCACTAAGGACCTGGTACATGTCGAGTTATGTACTTCGCTCGCGAGAATAGGTTCTTATGTTGGAATCATAAGATTTGTTAAATTGGATTGCTCACGTGGTAAGAGCATGGGATTCTGGGCTCCTGTCCAGTGGTTAAGAGATTAAGCATTTGAACGTACTAAACATTTGTCGGAAATGGGTACGGTATGCCTAGTACCTAAATGATATGGTGTGGGAACTTTACGCTACTAATCTTGGGTTGCGGCCCTAGTCTTGCAAATTGTGGTGCATGTGTGCTTCTGGACGCTAGTGTGAGGCGGGCCAGATAACCTTGTACCTAGGACTGTGGCATCCGATCCCAATCCGAGGAATGACGGGAACCGCTTGGTTGAATGAACTCTGTGTGAGGGCATTCTCCCGTATGTTTAGGTCCACCTTGCAAGGTTATTAATCGATCAATCGTCAGCCTCTCACCGTTATCCGAGAGTGCTTAATCATCTGGCCATTTGTGATCCCTTTTATGACAACCCCATCCGAGATAAGTCCGTACTATCATTTAGACCGATCCACTTTGGTCATTAAGAGATAATAAAGAATTATCTCGTTGAGTGTTGCCGGGTCATAGCCCGGTAAATCACTTGTAAACCACACAGAGGATCGAAACGCATACATTAAACCCCCACGAAGGAGAGTCCAGAGTATCTTAGAAATTAATTCAAATTCCCCGTAGGGTTAATTATTACAAACATTGTCCTTGCATCAAAGGTAAATGGTTCAGAGTTTTGAAACAGTTGAAATAATAATACTAATCGATAACTTGGCATCATGGGAGGCTACCCATAACGCCATTACTCTTCGTCATCCACCCATTCCAGCTCCCAGCCGGGTGGGATTTCACTAGGACAAACATTATCACCTGAAAACAACATTTATAGCAAGGCTGAGTTTACTAATACTCAGCAAGGCTTACCCATCTTAAAATAAAAGACTTAACCTCTAATCATGCAAGGCTTTTGGCTAGTGGGTTTGTTTTTCCAAAAAGCTACTAATGAGTTAATCCTTACTTTCAATATTTTAGCTCAAGTTTTAGTAGATTAAATTATTACTAAATAAGCAACTATTGCAAACAGAGTTGTCCAATACAATTAATCAAACATCAAGTTTATCAATATTCCATCATAAAGGGATCACAATGGCTAGAGGGTTAAGCAATCTCAGATAACGGTGAGAGGCCGATGATCGATCGATTAATAACCTTGAAAGGTGGACCTAAACACACGGAAGAATGCATACCCGCAGGGTACACACCAACCAGGCGGTTCCCGTCAATCTTCAGTTCGGGAGCGGAACCTACATCCCTTGATACAAGGATTACTAGATCACCCACACACGAACGTCCAGGCTCTCACGAGTACCACACTATTGCAAGCAGGGCGACACGTATGCCCCAGGGTAGTAGGGAAAGGTTCCCTTGCTGTGTCAATCGGGTACTAGGCTTACCATGCCCATTTCCGACAAGTGTTTAGTACATTCAAACGCTTAATCTCTTAACCACTGGACCGGAGCCCAGAATCCCATGCTCTTACCACGTGAGCAATCCAATTTATCAAATCTTATGATTCCAACATAAGAACCTATTCTCGCGAGCGAAGTACATCACTCGACTTGTACCGGGTCCTTAGTGCATAGCAACTAGCGACCTAGCATACTAGTAAAAGATCATAGGTACTTAAGGATCATGCAACTAGGGTTTCCATTCAACTCCTGAACGTAAATGCACATAGATAAGCAATCATAATTTCAGAAGTTAAAAAGAAAACACATAGGTAAATGATAAACCGGGGCTTGCCTTCACTAGCAATGTTAGTAGGAAAGTCTTCCGAACTTTTGTTCGGGTCTTGCCGCGGTTCCACATAGTTCACTTCTCCCTCGAACGGTTCGTCACCTCGTTCCGAGACAAGCTCACTGCTACCGTCAGAAGGTTCTACACGGAGATGCATATGCAAGAATTAATTGGTGAAATTAAGTTCTTTAATGACAAAACATCACATGACCATCATAGGGTGCAGAGTTGGTCACATACATCTAGATAAACATACATTCAACAAACTTTTTCAAAGAAAAGGAAAAAGGCAAACAATCATTTATTAATATTCTTTTGATGTTGATTGTGTGCATATTTATGTAAACAAATTAAAATCATTTCACTTCAGTAAATAAACTTCACACATTCACTGAAATTTATTAACAAGCCACTGAATTAAATATCTCTAGATCAACATGTGTATACATACTTTATCAAGCATTTTATAACTACTCAAAGTACCACTAAGCATATAAAAATAAACCTAGCTCCTATGGTCCTGATTTTTCTCATACAGCAATATTACCACAAAACATGCTCTCACACCAAAAATCATGCATAGGAAAAATCTAGATTAATTCTAACAAAAATAACAAAACCAGCCTAGTAATTAAAACACTATTTATTCTAGGCAAAACTACTCATGCAAAGGACTTCAACTTTTTACCAGAGTACAACATCAACATAAAAAAGGCCTACACCAAGGCTCAAGTCCTAAATCTACACATAACTTCAAATATACACATAGGTTTTCTTAGCAAGCATAAATCAAAAACCTATTCTAACAGAATCAAACCATCATGCAAACATTACCAGAGGTTCAACACATCATACACAGATCAGGGTGTAAAAATTAGCCATAGATCAAACATATACAGTGCTAGGCAAAAAGATGAAGATACTACTGGCATAAAGGCTAAATAAATTATAACTCAAAATCTACATAGTAACTTTGTGCCAAATTTTATACAGAGCTCATGAACATCATGTTGCATAACATATCCAAAATTCAAGTCAAACTCAAATCTAGAAATTAAACTACAGCAAAAACATTTCAAACTGAGTTTTCAAAATTATTTAAAAACTATTTAGAAAAACTATATACAACTTTTTTAGGAAATGTAGTGCTCTTCACAAGGATTCCAAAAAGTCCTTATTTGCATTTTTCTGATTTGTCTACGATTTTATATGGATTTTAGAAGGTGAAGGACTGAGTTGCAAGGAAACTAAGACAAAGATTATTACACTCAGGCCCCTAGTTCGCAGATATGCCCCTGGAAAGAACTCAGACCTCGCAATTGGGTCTCTGGGCGCCGGCAGTGGCGGGGATCGCCGGAATCCGGCCAAGGGAGGGCCGGGGTTGGCCGGGGAAGGGTGTGGGAGTGACAAGGGACACACCGACGACTGAATTGAGGGGTTGGAGGCGGCGGAAAGTGCTTCGGCGAGGCGGCTCAGCGGTACCCAGCGTCAATGGCCGCTGCGGGCTGAACTCCGGCGAGGCAACGGCTCGGCCTGGGCAACAAGTGACCCGAGCAGCTCCGGGAGGGGCTTGTGGTGGTGGAGGACGGTTCCAGTGAGAGAGAGGGGGTCCGGGAGATGGAGCTCGCCGTGGGGGTCTAATGGCGGAACTACGACGGAGCAGAGCTGCGACTGTGGAGCGGCGTGCGTGCGAGGAAGCTCTGAGGTTTTAAGGGGCGCGACAACGACTCGTTGACGGGGAAAAGGTCGGTCACAATACGGCGGAGGTACAGTGGCGACGGCATTGGCTGGACGGTGACGGTCGGTGCGGCGCGGACGTGGGCAGACGACACGTGGTGGCCGGAGAGCGGGTGCGGAGGTCGGTTTGTTGCAGGGCGGACCCACCGCACGCACGTGGAGGAGAGCGCCCCTCCTCTGCATCCGGGCCTAGCCACGTACGGCGCGAGGGCAGCGCGCGGGCGTCGACAGCCTGGCGCTCTGGAGCGAGGGTGCCGGAAAACGTTCGGAGTAGCAGTGTTTGACCGCACTTTTCTCCAAAATTTGCAACTAAAGTGCATCAAGAGGTAAATACCGAAGTTGGAGATGTCATGACCCTCTACAACTTTTACAAAGGCGGATAGGTGTTTTGATCAACCAATTTTGCACAAACGGCATGCCATTATGCAGATTTTCTCGGCCCCAAATACTGTTCACAGCAGCTTCGACCAAGTTTTTGAGCAACTTCCACTCAAAATTTGAATGTGCACCAATTATGAAAATTGTGTTCCCGGAAATAACGAACAACTTTTGTATTGGCCGATTTTGATGTGTTTAAGTGAAATTTGGAGAACGCGGTAAAAGTTCCGGACAAGGTGTTGGTGTCAAAGGGTTTGACTAGATATTTGACCAAGAGCTTAACCACTAATGATCATGACTGGATTAAGAAGGTAATTAGCACTAATGAGCACTAATTAAAACATGGGGTGTTACACCTTTATGATGGAATATTGATAAACTTGATGTTTGATTAAGTGTATTGCACAACTCATGTTTGCAATAGTTGCTTATCTAGTAATGAATTAATCTACTAGAACTTGAGCTAAAATATTGAAAGTAAGGATTAACTCCTTAGTAGCTTTTTGGCAAAACAAACCCACTAGCCAAAAGCCTTGCATGATTAAAGGTTAAGTTTCTTATTTTAGACGGGTAAGCCTTGCTGAGTATTAGTATACTCAGCCTTGCTATATATGTTGTTTTCAGGTGATAATGTTTGGCCTGGAGAAATCCCACCTGGCTGGGAGCTGGAATGGGTGGATGACAAAGAGTGATGGCGTCATGGGTGGCCTCCCATGATGCCACTATATCATTTAGTATTTCCGCTGTCTCTTTCAAACTCTGAACCATTTATTTTCATGTCAAGAACAATGGTTTTAATAATTGACCCTACAGGGAAGATTGGATTTAATTTGTAAGGTACTCTGGACTCTCCTTCGTGGGAGTTTTAATCTATGTGTGTTCGATCCTCTGTGTGTTGTACAAGTGATATACCGGGCTTTGACCCGACAACACTCAACATGATGGTTCCTTATAATTGCTTAATGACCAAATGGAGTAGTTTAGGTGATAGTACAGAATTATCTCGGATGGAGTTGTCACAATGGGAAACTCAGCTAATAGTTTATGTGAATTATTTACTGTGACCAGGTCCCACATGTAAGTTTCAGGTGAGTCTATAATTACGTATCGAATGGCTGGTAAGACACTTAACTCAGACTTCGCAAAGACTTTAGACTTCCACTACACAGATCTGTAATGGCTCATGGTAGGAATGGCGGATCATAGCGGTGAGGGGAAGATGGTTGCACCGCCACCTCCCAGCAACAAGAGGATGAGACAGCACGATGAGGTCGGTCCTCTGGTTTGAGCAGCTATATTTTCCCCTATCTTCCTAGGGTTGGGGATATCTAGATTTGGGGATCTGAAGGATTGATGAGCATATATGGTAGATTTAGATTTGATTATCGTACCTTTAGATTTGAACTTCGATTGGTGTTAGAAGTTGATAGGATATAGACAATTCATGTTAGATTCAGTTAGTTTTCAATTTGCACCATCTTACGATAGGTTTTGCATTTTAGTAGCTTCTAGATGTGCTTCCAGCCACTCGTTTTATGGATTTTTGTCCAGGTGCACAATTGATAGGATTGATAGGTCCTTCTATTTTCAGTTTGCATCGTTTTATGGATTGGTAGATTGAAGATACAATTTTGGAGTTGCAGACTGTGAAGGGACATATGAATTCTGCCACGATTGTTAGTGTTTGCACAATTCATAGGTGTTGATTCAGTTAGTTTCCAATTTGCATCGTTTGATGGATCGATAGGTTCACTTAGGACAGCCATGCCCTTGCTAAGTTTATGTAGGTAGCAAACAACCAGGTTCTGTGGCGTCTGGTGGTTGTTTTATCGTACTCATACAATTGGGTTCAAGGGATTCAGGTTTTTTTATAGACTGAGATGAGTTCATTTTTCAGATCGAGATGAGTTTTCTCCAAGGATGAGTTTATTTCTCCAAGAACATCTTATTGTTATTTTACAAGATCTGGATGTCTCGTCCTGGGAGAGGACTCGTTAGGATCACTAGGGAAATTGAAAACATAATATCTCAGTTAGCTATGAAAGAGAAAGAGCTTCAGTACTCACCTAAGAACAAGGAAACTAAGGGCAGAGATGGCTCTGAAGGCAAAAGACATTGGAATAAATGTGTCGATGAATGGATAGAACATTGAGTTTGTTTGGCTAGTTTTTTCTTTTAAATGTTCGAGAAGTTCATTGTTAGTTGGACTGAAATGGGTACCCTTGCCTATTGGTACACGTTTCAGTCCAACTGACAACGAACTCCTCAAACATTTAAAAGAAAAGACTGACCAAACAAACTCAATGCCCTACCCATTCATTGACGTGTTTATTCCAATGTCTTTGGCGTTTAGAACCAGCTCTGTCCTTAATTTTCTTGTTCATAGGTTAGTACTGAACATCTTTCTCTTTAGCAGCTAATTGAGATATTAAGTTTTCAATCTTCCTGGAGATACCGACGAGCGCTCTTCCTGGGACGAGACATCCAGCTCTTCTGAAACAAGTTTAAGAAATGCAAGAGAGACTCGCAAGACCAAAAAATCACGGCATGTGATGCAGAAGGTGAAGGAACAGCTGCAGGAGGCCAAACATGAGATGGAGAAGTTCCAGCAATCGTTATGATTATGAATGGGTAGTTATTGTTGTGAAACTTGTATCATGCTTGTATTTTGGTGTTTGCTACCGGATCATCTTATGATGGTTGCTACTTGGTGTTGTGAACTTTGTGGTCATGAGTTGAGAAACTTGTTGCTACCTGAAAAAAGAAGCTAAAATTGTAAAAAGAAGCTAAAACTATAGCCATTTTGGTCGAATGGTTAATCTTGAGCTCTTACGATGTTTGCTAACACGTAGGATAGGAAAAACTTGTTGCTACTACTACTACTACTGTTTTTTCATTGTAAGATGTTGGGTTTTCTCATTATGTAGGAGTGACATTTTGATCCTGTCCGACTGAATACTACATAACAGACTTTATGGATGAGGAAGATATGGACGAGAAAGCTACAGTCTGTTAATATTTTGCAGGGAGGACCTTCCTGAGTAAAAAATGCCTAACTGCTTGTTTCCCAAGTGTCGCCTATTCCAGTCTACAAAAAAAGCAAGGTCCCACAAGGCCACAATTTAGTGTGACAAAAAAGGAGGAAAATAAAAAAAGAAACAATGTCAATAACAAAGGTCGAAACCATGACCTTTATTCTGAAGAGGTTGGCAGCACTACCACTGAGATATGATGCAGTTTGTGTTATTTGAGCTAAACAAATATCTTATATTAGTGTTTTCTACCATTGCCGTTATGTTGATGTTTGCTACTTGGTGGTGTCAACTTTGTTGTTATGAGTTGTGAAACTTGTTTCTACCTGATCATCTTATGATGTTTGATACTCGATGGTTTGAACTTTGTGGTGATGAGTTCCTATGAGATGCCATCTTATTATGCCAATTTTTTTAATCTATATCAAATTGATTCAAGCATACTCCTAATCACCATTCTAAATTCATAAGCGTTGCATAACTACGAAACTAGGCAAAAAAGAAGGTAGAGGGAGAACAACGGATATATCGTAATAATATAGTGATACAAGGGGGCATGCTCTTGTGAAACCATGCACTTGTCTTGAGCTTCGAGTAGAGAAGAGTTGCTCATGCCAATAACCCATGACAACCGAAGTCAAACAAGTGCATATTTTTCACTCATCAAAAATTGAGACGTGCACTTAATTTGGGACGAATAAGTACACATTTTGACTCCTCGAAAAATAAGATATGGAGTACAGTATGCGATTATTTTGGAACAGAGGGAGTACAACGTTTCTTCGGGTCCCCATAAATATCCCACTCTTGCAACCAATAACAAACCACATTCTCGCACAGCGCCCTCTCCCTTCCTCTCCACACTCTTGCAACCAACAACAAACTCCATTCTCGCACATCGCCCTCTTCCTCTCCCCATGGAGCCATTGTCTCCTAGAGGTACGGCGCAAGCCACATCCTCCTCTTCTTTTGATGAAAGGGAGGATCCCCAGTCGTCTGATGAAGAGGAGGTAGAGCAGAGCCCCATTCGAGTGCTGGTGGACACATCCTCTAATGATTCGGAGTTTGTGGAACAAATGGAAATCCAAGATGGGGTGCCTTTGAAACATCGCACCCCTCGCAGGTCAGCAAGAGGTGCTAGGGGTTAGGGGCACGGAAGCACCGCCACTAGCCGGCGAACTGTCTTCTCCAAGCACCATCATCCTATCTCATCCTCATCGGTCGGCGGCAGTCAATCTCTGCCATCCTCGTTGAGCAGAGGCCATCATCCACCCTACTCGACCGACCGCCATGGAGCGGCACCATCATCCCCAGGAGGCGCTAATGGAGGACCTCATCTGTGGTCGATGCCCGGGGTGGTCTGATGCCATCTTCCATGGGCGGCGGCAACAGAATGACTACCACGTCCGTGAGCAGCTGCAACAAGGTGCCGGGTGCACCATCGACCAAGAAGCAGCGCCACAATTAGTGGTAACTGCTACTAGTAGATGGATTAGAAGAAGTAGAGCAGCGGCTCAAAATTGTAAGATGTTGGGTTTTCATTATAAAATGTTACGTACCAGTGACAGTTTATTCTGGTTTGACTGAATACTAGACAACGGACTTTCGCCTGTTGTTCATGCAGTCTCATTGGGTAGAACGACTACTGTTCGGCTCTATTTATCTTTTCTTTTACTACTATTTTTTCAAGATGTTGGGTTTTATCATATGCGGGGAGAATTGCCTATATGTTGATGCTTGCTACTTGGTGGTGTGAACTTTGTTGTGATGAGTTGAGAAACTTGTAGCAACCTGATCATCTTATATTTTAAATTCAGATTTCATCATACCCTTAGATTTGCACTTCGGTTGGTGTTAGAAGTTGATAGGCTATAGACAATTCATAGGTGTTAGATTCAGTTAGTTTTCAATTTGCATCGTCTTACAATAGGTTCTTGTATTTTAGTACCTTTTGGATGTTTGTTACAAAACGAACTTTCGCCTTGTGTTCATCCGGTATTTAAGAAATCAAGGGAACAGACTTTCCGTTTTCACTGAATTTATACCGAGGGAGTAGACACACATTACCATTTTTATTAGAAACAACACAATCCAAATACAAATGACATTACGAGACAAATGCATGCATACACATTGATTACACATGAGGATGGATCCATCCACTATCGGTGGAAGTACAGCGATCCACTATCACGCCTCATTCTACTACCATCAAGACATACTACTACCATCAGGACAAACTACTACCATCACGACATACTACTACCATCATGGCCTCATGGCAATCCCGACTGCTCCCGCTTCCCCGACTCCTCCAAGTTCCATGCTCCGTTCCTTCCTTGCCCAGCCATTCTCCACATACTGCATACACAAACGAAGAACAAACCCTACATAAGCTAACAATATAATGAGACCGCCTCAATACCATGCATACATAAAGTAAACAAGATTAGCCAAGAAAATGATGTCACCCTTGTATCCCACTGAAGATGAGAAATGCAAGACGAACGGTGTGTCGCGCTCGCCTATTTATCGAGGACTACGGCGGGCATGTGAGCTCGGTGTACCATTGCTAAAGTTATTATGGAAAACGTGAGATGCTCAGAATATAGTCAGGCCTACGCCTGATAAGAATCTATCTAGGTTCAGTGGCACACATTGATTACATGTGTGGACGATGGGTATCACAGGATGAGCCTGACGTGTCTAGGTATGTGTTCAATTCTGGACTCTCCAGTCTAGACCACAAGAAAGTCCTGCAGATAACTCAAGCCAAGTCAGCTGCACCTAATGGCCGTCTCAACTGCATCAGCTCATGCCGCATCAACTGCGAGACAACTCTCTACCGTTTGTTTTTGAAAAGTTTTAGGAGTCAATTGCATCTGGAGAAACAGATTGGGTGTTGTACGACTGCACAACGCAATTAGATCGACCAGATGGTCCTTGCATTGCAACACGCACAGTGCAGGATGAATTGACAAGTCCTCCTCGATCAGGTATGCTGCGTGAGTCGTGACTGATGATTCCCGGAGGCCTTGGAGACTGAGAAACGTGATGAACTTGTTGATGCAACAAGGCCAAAACGGAATAAGCTGGGAATAGGAAAAGCAATATATGTTTGTGTGTGTGTAATATTAACATGCATATAAGCACAGAAGGGCATCTCGAATGGGTGTTTGGGGATGACACGCTTTCAAAAGTTGTTCCACATGTCAATCATTGAGAATTGTAGTTAAGGACTGGCACCGGGCGTTAACCTACGAACTTGTGTGCACACCCGCACTGAATGGACGTGACGATCATTGTGAAGGGATGCGTCCCGAATGTGGCGACACCCACACTGAAGGGACGCGTCCTTTCTGGGTGGTAACTGATGTCCACGAACAAACGTTTTGGAATGACACATTCACTCCCACTATTATAATAAGAGATAGTTTATGCACGAGACGATCATTGCATAAAGGCCATTTGCGTTCATGGCTTTAGACGCTAAAATGTTACCTTCCTTGCAAGTCAACTTCTCAGTCTCAAGCGAGGAAGCGAAAGTAAACGGAACTGTGGGCCAGTACAAGGAATCTGGTATGTTCATGGTGGGAGGCCGTCATTGAAGGCTACGTTGCTATCCTGCAGGTTTGGATCATCCTGAGTGGATGCATGTTTGATACGGCATTGGCGTCATCCTCGTTCCTGTGCACAAATCCAAAATGGTACATGTCTCGTTGCTGCTATGAATACACACACTCACACATGGCGATACAGTCACATTATATTATTGTTGTCAAGCTTGTGACTGCTTCCTTCGATGTAGGTGCGAGTATTGTTGCGTGCGATGGCTGGAGGCCCAAACGATGAAGATGATACATTTCGAGTTCAAGCTACAAAAGAAGTGTTTTTCACTAATCAGCATGTAGAAGAAAGAGGCTTTGAATGTCTGGTGGAGCATCATGATATTGATCGCGTGACCCCAATGATCATCGCATACACATATCGTGTGGTGTTATAGTACTGGAGGACGACTGCATTGAAGTTCCTCCTCCATCAGTACAAACAAGCATATGTGATAGCATTGCAGCCCAAGCCCTTGTGGATGTTGTCTTCCACATAGGTGTAGAATGCCGGGTGATACGAGCGATACGTGCCGATGTGGCGAAAGTATCTTGTGTGATGGAGGCAATGTTCTACGGGCAAGGAAGGGAGTCACGCTCTGAAACTGTTCCACTTATAGAAACAAACCCTAATGGCTTCTCGCTACTGATCAAATATGCTAGAGAAGGATCACTCCCGGAGGAGGTTGATTTATGGGACACTCCTGCCAATGCCTGGCCTTATGTACTCTGGGTCGCTAACATGTACCAAGTCGAAAGGTTGAAGTTGTACTATGCGTCAAAGATGTGGGACATGGCAAGCGAGGAAACTGTGACCTCATTTCTACGATGGGCAATTCAGGCTAACTGCACACAATTGCAGGACAAGTGCATGTCTCTCTTAGAGTGAATCTTTCCTCATGGAATACTCACACATGATTGGGCGGTCATATGCATTGATCATCCCGCATTTATGCATGATCTCCGTAGAAGATTACACGGAGGGTGGTACCAGCAGAGTTTCTCTAATAGTCTGTAGTTTTAATGTTTTATTGAAGTGTGTTTAGTCATGTAATAAGCAGTTGAAATAGTATGTTAATTTGTTGCAGTGAGTACATTTGTAATGCAATAATTGGATCATCGGTCGAACATGAATATGAAGTAGAGTATAGTCCTGTGTGTGTTTGTCCATTCCATGATCCATGGTGCCATGGACATCCTAGTCAACAACTTGCCTCTCTACGTATGGTCACTGACGTTTGGGTCCGACACCCAAGCGGTCTTTCGTTTGGGTCACTGACGTTTGGGTCCATGAGCCAAAGTTTTCATTTCCCGCTCCGGAGCAGAAAGGCGGGACTTGAAATTATTCCCTGCTCCTCCTCCTTGTCCTCCCCATTTTATATAAAACAAAGAGGGAAACCAGGCCTCCCAAAGTGCTCCTGGTAATTTTCCAAAATCAGGGGATCTTCTCCTCTACCGCCGAAGAGACCAAGTTGATCTGCGGCGGAAGCAGCAACGGCGACCTAGCTATCGACGACGCCTTCCTCTGCTATGAGCGGTCGGCTTCCTATACTACGAGCGGCGGCCTTCCTCTGCTACGAGCGGCGGCTTTCCTCGGCAACCTCCTTGAAGCTGCAAGATGGTTCAAACCTGTTGCTCCGTCGGCCAACCCGTGGCTCACCCCGGTGGCCGCAGATCTGCAACAGTTGCGAAGAACACCGTGTTCAAGGCGCAAGTTTGGGCTACTAAATTGAGATGTCATTCAACACCTTCTTCCCTTCCTATTCGTCAGGTCTGCGGGCTCCTCCCTGTATTGATCGATTCAATCAGATTGCTTCCCCATGCTCTTTGGTATTCTATAATATTCTTTCATGTTTGGGTGATTGTTGATCTACTGTACCCTATCGCAAGAGTTTGTTGGAAGTCATTTTATTTGAGGTTTGTACAAATTTGTAGATGAAATTATTAGACTGCTTCCCCATGCTCTTTGCCTTCGAATATTGTTGTTGCATACTTGAGTGATTGTGGATGTTCTGTTCCCTATTGCAAGAGATTGTTCAAAGTTGACTTATTTGAGGTTTGTAGAAATTAATGGATAAAATTCTTATATTGCTTACCCATGCTCTGTGGTTTTCCATATTTTTGTTGCATGCTTGGGTGATTATGGATTGGGTGTTATCATTCATGTACCGCATTGAACTTAATATATGAAATTGCTTCTGATTGCCAATGATCTCAACTCTTATGTTCTTGTACTTGTTTCAAGGGGGCAAAGGGTTAACATCTGTAGTCGCTCCTGTTCAGACCTGCTGCAAGGTAATAAACTTAATGAACACCTTCTTTGTTTCCGGTTGTGAATGATCTCAACCCTTACCTGTTGTTCTTGTACTTGTTTCAGTAGGCCAAAGGGTCAACATCTGTAGCCGCTCCTGTTCAGACCTGCTCCAAGGTAACAAACTTAACACCTTTGTTTCCTTAGTTCGAATCAATTGCAAGATCCTAATCTGACTTGGGATCCACTGTTGCTAGATGGAAGCTACCAAGTCAATGATGCTTCTTCCCGAACAAATTAAAACAGAGGAGTACTCAAGAATGGGTACCGAATCCTTATGTACTAGTGTTGATGAAGAGCGAGTTGACGCTCCCAATCAGGACGGGGTACAACTTCGACAACGGTTTGTTGCTCACCAGAAAGAGTTATGTAGCTTGAAAAAAAAGACTGAAGAATCAGAATCAACTCTGAAAATGCAGTCGGCTGAGATTAAGAGGTTGCAGAAGCTTACCGAAGACAGTGAAGACCTCCTTCGTCTACTGCTTAGCAGTAAAAGATGAAGAGGTTAAGATACTTAGATCAAATCTCCAATATCTTGTGATTACGGCCTAGATTTAGCTTTGTTAATCTATGTTCCTTGTGAGACTGTTATCTTGTAATAGTTTGTGATATGTGATGAACAATATGGTCTTGCTTGACAGTAAACAATAGTTTGTTTTATTGTTTAAAGAAATATGTGCTGATTACTATTTTGCCAACCGGATCGGAATTATTCTAAAAAAAGATCAGAATTGAAATGAAATCAATTAATATTGATGCACGATTAGTTACTTTTCTATTGGCCTTTAGTGGGCTTAGCCCACTATTTATTGGGCCAAAAGTCAATTTCATTGAAATTAACATGACATATAAAGCCGCAAACAATGTGCGCAATTGTTGGACTTGACCCAACAAAAACGGGCCCAACCTAATCAAAATTGTGGTCGAAAAAACAACAAATGGCCCCAAAAAAATCTTTTTTGGGCTATCTGCACAACGCCGGCCGACAGTAACAGTGTTGGGCTCAACCCAGCTTTAAACGGGCCAAATTGATTTTATGACGCAAACGGTTCATCACTGTTGGCATGCCAGATCGGATGCCACATCAGCCTATGTCCAGCGCGGCAAAGATGTAGGAACGAAGTTATGACGTTTAGTAAGGATGATTTTATACGCGTCATTAAACTCATGACGCTGCAAAATAAGGTCTCCTCATTAATCGCGGTTTGTGATGCTTGATTAATGACGGAGGGTTTTCATAACACCCGGCGTCATGAATCGCGGTTTATGACGAGAATCACCCCTTTTTGAGTCACTAGTCGGCACATTCCTTGTAGTGTTCACAAGCGTCAATACTGGAGATTACTGGTACCAAGATGATCCCTACATTCTTGTTGAACAAGCAATGAAGGTCTTTTACTTGCCAGACACCCTGCTGCAACATCCATGGAGAGTGGTGCAAAAATTTGAGCACAAGCATTTGTGGAGCTATAATGAAAATGAGGAGGACATAGCTCCCACTAGCATGGTACTTGCATATGAAGATGATGAAATTTACCAAACCTTGCATGATGTTATACTTGATGATGGTGTCGGTGATGATTTGGAGGTTACTATGCCTATTACTGGTGAGGAGGAGACTTTGGTTGCAGCTGCTGAAGTTGACACAATTCGCTAGCAGGAGCTGACTGATGTGGATGGACTCAATTCTGAAGATGAGGACGACGACACTCCATGGCAATACGTCGATGAAGATGAAAATACTGCCGATGAAACTGAAGAGGACTAGGATGTGAAATCCGTTAATGTTTAAGTCGATCCGATCCGAAATCATGCGGACCTTATGATTTATATGTAGTTGAAGTCGCACTTTCCTAAATTTAAACCTTCCATCAGTGCATACTATCTCTAGTTTGCTGTATTATGTAGCATCATAACTTCCTGTAGCAACTTATAAATAATATACGATCCCGCGTGTGGCTGGCAGATTATCTGGTACATTGTTATATAACAACGAAACGTCCTGTATGAAGGCGAGAAACTAGGAAAGCCTAACAAGAACGTAGAAAATAGCCTAGTGTACAAAGAAACAAAGCTTCTCCGATTATGGGCTACGTGAATGGTAGATTAGATAATATCCACATAATCCATGACTTGTAGTGGGTCTCACCTATATAGTTGTTATAGATGCAGGATTACGGATTAAGGCTGCCACTGCGGAACGTATGGACAAATCCACTTCTTATCCTCTCTAATGTGAGCATGATCGAGTAGTATGCAACGTGCTCATGATCTTGTAGTAGTATGCAAATCAAATCGAGGAAGGAAGGAAGGGATGTGTTGATCTCCAATGTGGGCATGATCGAGGAGTATGCAACATGCTCATAATCTTCTAGTAGTATGCGAGTCGAATTGACGAAGGAAGGGATGTGTTGATGTCCAATGTGGGCATGATCGACAAAGTATGCGAATGGAATGTACGGTTCTTTGTATTATATAGCACATGACAATCCTGTGACGACTTTCAAACTCATCGACATACGTCTGGATGATGATCTGGTGTGGTATACATTGGAACAGAGGAACTTCCTTGTAAACTACGGGTAGGAAAGGCACTTCATATTTCCTGGCCACAGGGTGCGCACAACGCACTACACACACCTTTATGGCTTTATCCAACGGCGTGTCACTCGTGCTGACCCGCCATTCCCCCATTTACTGCCTTCTCACTTGCTGCGCAACCCCTTGGTAGGGTTTCGCCACCGCCGCCACTGCCTGCAGCAGCCTCCACCGAATACCGCAATTCATCTCCAAAATCAGAGGTATGCGTCCGCCTCTAGACTCCAGCGGATACCGCAATCCGCTGACGAATTCTTGGAATGGCACTAATTCGAGAAATATATTGCAGATGGGCTGAGATGGTGGCAAGCGAGATGGAAAGGCGCTTGATCCTCCTCCGGTGAAGTGACAACGAAAGTCACAGCTGACTTCTGCAGGCATGTCTGGTCCTCAGACGAGGCAAAGGGGCAGGCCTGCGGCACAGGATTCTTCCTCTGCCCCTTCCCGCCACACACGGGGTGGGTCAACCTCAGCGCCTTCCTACCGCACACGGACTGGGTCAAGCTCGGTGCCTTCCTGTCGCACATGAGGTGGGTCAACCGCGGGCCGTCGTCCGCCCCGCCCTTCGGAGTTTCCTGCGGTAGATCCCAGAAGTAGAAAGAGCTACAACTTTACCCTCCACCAGAAGAGCCGCTTAGGATGATTGACCTGCACAACCACAGCTACCAAATGATTAAAGGTCTTAGATGGGTGCCTGAGAATCACTAGTGGGACAAAACAAAGGACAAATGGGTCGAACCAAGATTTATGAATGTCATTCAGCAAACTTTCTATTACAACTACAAATACCTGCCTATGAAACTGTATTTACACAGGGTTATAAATTGGGATCATATGAACTTGGCCGCGGGAGTGGGTATTAAGGTATACTTCGATGATCATCCCGGATTGGCTGATTTGGTCTCATTGCATCATCAGTATGTTGAGGATTGAGTGAGTTTTTTATGCTACTGTGTACATTGTTGAGACTAGGGAGTACATCATGTTCATGTTTCTGGGACGCTAGTATACTCTTTTCTGAAACTATATTGCTGCCTCTCTTGGACTGATGGATTGTGAATCAGGAAAGTACGAGGATAAGCCATCCCTACATAGTATTGTCTACGGGATCGTGAACCACCTCGGCGTAGTTTGCTCGGTGGGTCGTTCCCGTTCGACGAGGAGATGGCCGAACTTTTTGTTGAGTCATTCACAGGTAGGTGAGCATATCGCACGCTTGACATGCTTACCCCTGAGGCAAATGTGGTTCACTGGGCACTACAGAAGACATTGTTACCATGGATTGGCAATGCAGAGTCCATCACTAGTCTTCCGCAGTGGCTTCTCCTTCACGTCATGACTGGCCGGCCCTTCGACATCGTGGACTTCATTTTATGTGAGATTGAAGATGTTATCCTTGATGGGTTGACCGTGGCCCGACATATGTCGTATGCTCACTGGATCTCCTTCATCCAAAGTCGTGTTACCCGAGTAGATGAAGAAGGGGAAGTGGTGCAAACCAGACCCAAAGATTGGCGTCCCGAGTACACGAAGTCCAAGACACATATCAAGAAATACAGGCCTGCGAGACCAGGAGACAGACGTCGTGGCCCAAGGGCTACAATTGAGCCATCTTCTGATGACATTTGTTCCTCAGACAGTGAAGACAATGAGGCATCTCCAGTGAGACATCTCCGAGTACATGATGGTGCGTCGCTACCCACTACAAAAACAGAAATAGTTCCAGTCACTCCAGCAACAACCAGTGAGCCAATGGACTCTTCCTTCTTTCTAAAACTGATCCTTGAAAATCAGCATAAGCAGACCAAGTTCCAGTCAATGACGAGAAGATGATGGCACAGCAGGAGGAGTTAAACCGCGCGCACTCGGAGCAGATAGTACAAATGGTAACGTAGCAGCAGCGCACTATGGAGAATTTTCTGAATGCTTCACTCAGTCACCTTCACCAAGTTACCAGCTTACCACCACCGCCTGCTCTACTCGCACCTATTGGTCAGACCCCCTTGCAACTCATGCCTCTTGCTAACTTGGGTAAATCATCTGAAGTCTCTAAGCTGCCTCACCGTTCAGCAATTGGTTCACAATGGATGACAGAAAAGGATTCCATAGAAGAAAAGGAAGCAAATGCATCAATACTCAAGGTTCTATCTGATATTGCAGCAGGGGAACAGAACAAGGAAGATCCTTTGGCGGCAACAACAAACAATCCAGATGCTCATGCTATCTTTGCCGGTAGTAGTGCAGAAGATCCTGGTCACTCTACTTTGCAAGTTTCAGAAGATCCTGGTCCAGCTACCTCGGAAGGCTCTCCTGTAGCTGATCCTGCTCCTGCTAGAGCTACATCAGAAGGCTCTCATGCAGCTGATCCTGCTCCTGCTGCAGCTACCTCGGAAGGCTCTCTTGCTCCTGCTACAACTACCTTAGAAGGCTCTCCTGCTCCTGCTACCTCAGAAGGCTCTCCCGCTCCTGCTCCTGCTACCTCAGAAGGCACTCCTGCTGCTGTTGCTGCTCCAGCTCCTGATGACCCTCTTCACAATCCTGTTATATCAGCTCCTTCGAACACCGACAAAAAAAGGTAGAATGTTAAACATTCCTTTTATTTCCATTGATTCCATTTGATTGTTGTATTCGAGCTGAACAATACATTTTTCTTCATGTGTGCGAACCAACCTATTGGCGGTCAAATATGACACCCCTAAGGAACTTGTTACACTTTGGTTTTGGCTTTGATTTGGAACTAACCCACCACTAGGTATACTAATGATGTAACAAGTTCGACACGAGCATGTGTTTTTGGAGTTGTATGTTTATGCAGGAAATCACAAGCTTAATGGATAAGTTTGCATCAAGTTCGGAAGGTGTTAAGCAAGAGGATCAAGGAGTTCCGTTCGTGTGCCAATACAAGATGAACTTACTTCCAAAGGTGGCAAGGACCAAGATGCAACCGCAAGATATTCCCGAGGACCAAGACAAAAGACCAGAGTTCATGCGACAAGACCCTCTATCTTGATCACGGGGATAACGACGTCCAAAGCCCACATGCGAAGGAGCAAAAGATTCAAGGGTCGAGAGAAGCCTGCTCACGAAAGATGGGCTCGAACCGGGCCAAAAAGGCCCTAGGCCGATCGGCCTGGCCCCTTTTTGTGGCGGTTCGGCCTCCCGTTTCTTGTGCGTGATGTTCATCAAACCCTAAGTCTATGCCTCCGCCACCATTTGCTAGAAAGACTGACAAAAGCCCCCGAGGTCGACGAGAGGAAGGCATTCAACTTTCAGAGATTCAACCAAGGGAGAGAGCCACATAGGGGAGAGAGGAGGACGCCCGGAAGCCCTAGCAAGGTCCCTCCGGCGCCGCCACAAGAACAAGAGCAAGAAGGAGATTGGATCTTCAAGGGAAAAGCAAGGCGGAGAGCATCTTCCTCATCGATCTTCATCTACTTCGGAGGATTTTACACCATGTCCCGCACTACAATGTGTAACATTATGGGGTAAAGTCCTTGTTTGTCCTTAGGGTTGAAGGGAGAGCTTGAGTTGTAATCACAGAATCTATGTTTTGGATCATTTTGCTATCATATTCATGTTGATGGTGCTTCAATCTTAATTGCCGGCTGGCTTGCTTTGGGTATGCATTGCTCGTAGCTTCACATATCGTGTTCCTTTTGTTCCTTATTTGATTACCTTCGTGTAGTGACAGTACGCGGGAGGGAAAGTATATCGAACTTGGTTCACATCCCTTAGTTTTGCATACCTAGATCACATCAACGTCTTGTGCTCTTGTTGTCCAATCACATATTACCCTCGTGTAGTGGCTAGTACGCTAGAGGGAAAAGGTTGGACTTGGTGCACCTTTACCTTTGATAGATTAGATCGGTTCATTCTTGCTAGGTGGTTACATCTCTAAGTGATCCTAGACCCCTTGGGCAAGCTTTCTAGATTCTTGTACTCTTTATACCTTTACTCTGTTCGTTAATCTCTTTAACCTAGATTAGATTAGTTCTTATATATATATCATCACTTGATAAAGAGCTTTCAATCGACGAGATTAGTGCTTAGTTGAGCGTATCAATCCACTTGTTCCACGGATTGATAAACCTTGGGGGATACTCTAAGGGAAAAGCTACAACCGACCCGTGCGCTTGCATATCGTAATTTAGTGCGTTTTCTACCGTCAACAAGCTTTTCTAGCGCTGTTGCCGGGGAACAAGCTAGTTTGTTACGTTTAACTTGGTGTTAATTTTGTTGATCACTAACACTAACTTTTCGTCTAGAAAAACCTTTGTTTTTGTTTTTGTTTTTGTTGTCTAGATGGCTCTTGTCAATCACGCCATGGAGGAAGAAGAAAAAAACACTAATGGAGTATGCTATCCCCGATTGGAGGATATTAAAGTGCAAAAATCAGATTTGATACCCAAGGCTATCGAGTACAAGATCAAGCCTCGAATGATCAAGATGGTAGCATCAAACCCATTTAGAGGGGCGGAGGCGGACAATCCATATGGGCACATTAAGCGTTTCATGAGGCTATGCAACATGGCACACCAAGAAGGAGTTCCGGGCGATTGGTACAAATGGAATCTTTTTCCATACTCACTTGCCTGATGAAGCGAAAAGATGGCACTCATTTGCATCCTTCGAGGTGGAAGGAAATTGGACTCGATTGGTGAAGAAATTTTTTCAAAGATTCTTTCCGATAAGCAAAGTTCGAAACGTGAGGAGGCAAGTGATAAATTTTGCACAAGGAAAAGAGGAAGGAATAGATCAAGCTTGGGAAAGATTCAATGAATTAATCAAACAAGGGCTAAAGCTTGGGTTCTCCGGTGATGTACTTTTGCATACTTTCTATTTTTCTCTAACCCCCGAATGCACGCGGTATGTTCAAATGTGTGCAGGCGGAAATATCATGGAGAAAACACTCACGAAAGCCACCAAACTACTAGAAAGAATAAGCAAAGGGGTGGCCATGCAAAGAGATTGGGGAGAACATATTCCAGGAAGCGTTGAGCAAGAAACTCGTGTGGAGGTTGTAACAACCCAGAAAATTAAGTTATGAAAATGTGAGAAAATTTGAACTTTTCATTTGTTGATGATGTGTCGCCATATTTAAACCCTCTCTAGCCTCTCTTCCTAAAATTCCTAAATAAATAAAACCAAAAATATAAAAATATATTTTCAAATTATGGTAAAGTATGTGATTTGGAGTTTATGGATTTTATTTGGATTTTATTGAGTGTGTTTTGAATTTGAAACTATTCAAATTCAATTCTATAGTTTAAACTAAATTCAAAACTATATTCAAAAACCCTCCTATCTAATCTGGGCCTGCAGCCTACTCCTAAGGTCGGCTAGACCACCTTCATCTTCTAGCCCATGAGCGACCAAAGCCCCGGCTCTTTTTCTCCCAACCGAAAACGGCCCAGCTCGGCCCATCTTCATCTCCTCCCCCGCGTTGTCTCGCTGGCAAGTGGGGACACCGCCGAGTGCCCTATTCTTCTCCTCCACGCCATCTCTGTGCCGCACCGCACTGCCGCTGCGCCCGACCGCGTGTGTGCACACGCCCGGCCAGGGGACGAGCCCCGACCGCGCCCGTGGCACGGACGCCGAGCCAGGCGGCCGCGCCCGCGCACCGCCCCCGGCTTTTCCCTTTCTACCCCTGCCTAGGGACGCGTCCGCACCCACGCCAGCCATTCCCGCTCCGCTACGTCGACCTCCACACCGCTGCAGCCAATAGGAGTTGCGCCGTGACCCTTTTGCCCTCCGCCTCGATGTGCGTGAGCTTTTAAACCCTCAGGCGAGACCCCTGTCGCAAGGTAACTCGCATTTGGGGTTTTTCCCCTTTAGTCCTCTGTTCGCCGCCAGGAGAGGAAGAGGGAGGAAGGAGGAGGAGAAAGGGAGAAGAGGAGACCCGCGTGTGCTTCGCCGACGCGCCGCCTTGCCGAAGCCGAAGACGCTGAAGCCGGAGCCGGGCGAGTTGCAGAGAAGGCCGTCCACGAGCGGGTGGAAGCCGGAGCAGAGCAAGGACACACCGCCGCCGCCACTTCGCCGTCGTCGTCAACCTCTTCTCCGTCGCGGCCGTCACTGCAACGAGTACACCTCCGCCCCTCGGTGAGCCTGCCGTTCGCCCTTCTTCTTCACCCGTGGGAGTGCGCCCCTGCGTCGCGCACGCCGGCCGTCGAGCCGTGCTGTCTCGCGAGCTCGCTGTCGTGGTGTACCCCAACGCCACGACGAGCCTCGCTGTCTGTTATCCGCCTGTGCAACCGGTCTTCGAGCCGTTTTCCCCTTGAGCATCATCTTCACCGCTTCGCGTTCGCCGCCGCACTCTCCGGCCGTCGAGCTGTGCTAACCTGCGAGCTACCGCCGTGGCTCACCCCAGAGCCCTGCCAGTCCTCGCTGCCGTCTATCTCGCTTCGCCCTGCACTGTGGCCGGCCTTCGTGCCGAATGCCTGTTGCGGGATCGGCTTAACCATCACCGGATGCCCTGCGCCGCGGACTCGGTTCGCCGAGAGCGCGCGCGCGCTGGCTGGCCTTGCCACGCCCTGGCTCTGCCTGCGTGCGCTCGTGCCCAGGCCAGCACACCTTCGTGCTGCGCCGCGTCTGTGCGTCACGCTTCTTTGCTTGTGTTCGCCGTTCTGTTTTCATCATGCCGCGCCTCGCCGCACCGGGACGCCGACGGTCGCCACGGCGTCGTGCCCGTGCGTGTGCTAGCACCTGTTTGGGAATCCGCTGAGCACACCCCAGTGCTGGCTCCGCTTTCACCTCGGCATGTGCACGTCACCACGCCACCGATCCGCACGCTCTCGGTCTTTCTGTTGCCAACCCCGCGCGCGTTACCGTCGCGACGCCGTGCCGAGAGCGCCGCCACGCCTTGCCGGGCATGCCCAGAGGCTCCACCCCAGGGACCATGGTTACACCGGGGAGACCAATGGCACCTAGTGAACCCTTCCTTGCCGTTTGTTGCTCACCAAGGAGCTCGTCACCGGAGATCACCTCCAGCCGTCACCGCCGGACTCTGGCCAGAGCGCGCCGACGCGCGCGCGCGAGGCGAGGGAGCGCCAACGCGTCCCAGGCCAATCCAAGGACCTTCGCCGGACTATTCCAGCGAATGCCGAGGAAGCACTGGGCCGGCTGGCCTGATAAAGCCCAGTGCGGCCCCTTCTCCTTTCAATCTTTGCGCCATGCATTATTTTTGAGGGCCCCTGCTAGACTTTGACATAAGGGCCCATGTGGTCAAGCCTGTTGGGACGAATCCGGCCCATATCCAGTTTCGGCCCAATAACGGCCCATCATCTGTGACGCTGACGTCACCCCTATTTTTAAAATATAAAAATCCTTTTCTGTTTTAAAAATGATTTTGGAAATTAATTTATAAAACCTTTAACCTTTGAAAAATCATAACTAATTATTTATAACTCCGAAAATATAAAACCAGTTTCTATATTTTTCTAAAAATGAGACGGTGCTGTTTGTAGGTAGTATGGTTCTATTTGAATCTTCTAAAATTGGGTTTCTTTGGATTTATTGCCTAGTTGTTTGTCGGTATCTTAGTGTCTCGTATCTCGTGCTGCACAGACCCGAGCTACAACCAGGAGGAGGCCTACGACCCCGACTACAACCCAAATCAGGACTTCGGACGCCAGCCAGGTGTCATGTCACTCCCAACCATATAGATCCTATGCTTGCTTTAGTGGCTAGTGCTTAATTACTTTTGATGCATGTTTTGAAATTGCATAGACAATTGATTAGCCGTGCATTGAATTTGTTTACCTTGTCCTTGGAACACCTACTTTCGGAACTAGCTACAGACCCCTAGCTAGTTCCCAGCACTTCTCCATCCATATATTTTACCCTTAGTTATGGATGGATCTCAGGTTTGGACCGAGGTTGGATACCTCGGAACTCTTGCGTGTGTTTTGGGTGAGTGTGTATCCTTGACGTGTTACCGCGGGAGCGAGCCGCTTTGGTTACTTGTGAACGCCTGTCTAGGGGAGATGCGACCTGGCCTCCCGCCCTTGCAGCGTGTCGGACGGATGGAGTTGGTGAGTGCTTGCTCCTGCAATTAAGGACCGATCGTCTGTGTGACCTTGATCTTTGGGCTATTTTCGTACAAACCGTTCGCCTTGTTATGAGCGGGGTTCGGTCTGAGAACTAGTAGGTGGATGGCATCCAGCCTGTAGGCGGACCGGTGTGGTCGTGTGAGGGGGACGGGTTATACCCCCCGAGTAGACGTCGCCCCGGCTCGTCCGGGGATGGTCTCACAGCTCCGAGGCCCTGCTGGCAAGTTTCGCGCCCCAGTTCAGGACGAGTCAGGCTTGGAGAGGCAGGAGAGTGCCACCCACTGCTAGGTCTCCGGTCGTTAGGTAGGGATGTGGAACGGAGGCATCCGTTTCTGCCCTATCCGGCGGGTCCAGTTGTACAACCTCTGCAGAGTGTTAAACCTATAGCTATAGTCCGTGTCCACTGGTATGGATAGCCCTTACGATCTCTCACCTGGCTAGTCTCTTCTTGTGCTGCTTTCTCTCCCCTGTGTGTTGTGAGCCCGGCTTCGTGCCGTTGAGACGTGGGGATAGGAGTTGGTGACCCCACGTCACAGATGAGAGTGGGATGCTGTATCTTGGTTGAGATCCAGTGTTTGGTGCTTCTTTCCTTGTTGGGCCGTTGACCCCGGAGGCGTTGTCCTCGGAGGTGTGGATCTCTTCGGAGATGGATACCTCTCGGCTATTCTGCTTACCTTGATGTTGCTACCGCTGCTTGCTTAACCTTCTACAGCCATAAATAGGATTACTCATGCATAGTAGAATTATTCTCCCTTGCTTATGCTCTTTGTTGGGAAGCTGACATGACCTACTCGCTTATCGAGTAGATGACGGACTTTCAGACCAGGAACCGGACTACGACTTTGAGGACGACGGATGGGAGGATTGATGCTCGCCCTACACTCGAGTTGCCTGCGGATATGGAGTCTACTTCGCTACATGAGAGCCGCTGCTTAGATGTTTACTCTGCTTGATTCAGTCCTGATGGACTTGTACCCGGCATGTGCCGAAATGATGTACTCAGATGCTTAATTATTATAATATTATGAGGACCCTCATGTATTTATTCTTGTTGTACGGTACTTTGCTTTACTTTCTGAGACAGGGATTTGCACGTGATAGCCTCCTGGGACTGTCACAGAGGTGCAGGGATCGGGTTCCCGTCTTCGGAAACCCGGTTCGTTTCAGCTGGTATCAGAGCCGTACTTGACTGTAGGACGAGCCTAGGAACGGACGATAGTATAGGAAAGCCCGAACACCTTGCGCTTTATATGCAATCCATGAAACTTTATATAAATACCTTGCACTTTACTATATACTACCTTGATTAACAAGACTAACTCTTACTAACATCCCTAACAACGTGCAGATGGACCAGCTGACGTGGATCCCCCTCAAGACCGACGGCCAGTGGGCCAGAGGGTTCTGCAAGATCCTTAAGAACTGTTTGGAGACCGCAGGAGTGGATACAAGTGAGGTGTACTACGAGGGACGCACCACAGCCGTCGTGGACCAGTCGCCGACGGAGCTGACCTTGAAGATACCGGCTGACCCACGCGTGCCAGAGTTCGAGGAGGTCAGAGTCACGTGTTTCGACAACTCTACCCTGGAGGCTCACCAGTGTTGTACCAGACTCGCGCTGAAGAAAGTGTGTCGACAGTTGGAGTAGAGGTTGAAGGATACACCCTTCGAGGTTCTTCCGACAGCACTGTACGACCACAGCAGGTGGCACACAGACGAGGCAGCTTACACTGAGGAGAACACAAAGGGCAAGGATGAGAAGAACCAGTTGGCCAGCAAGTTCGTTCAAGCTCAGGACCAGGCACTCTACTGGGCAGATTCAGAGATCATGTTTCTGCGACAGAAGTGGGACGACACCTTGGGACGGAACGCCCAGCTGGAGAGAGAGAACAGCCAGTTGGTGTACCTTCTCAACGAAGCGCACAGGAGGAACATCCAGATCACAGAGTGGGGACTCGCGGCCGCCAGAGCTAGCACAGAGAGGGATGCGCTTGAGATCGCCACGCTGAGAGCCAGACTAGAGGAGACCCAGACCGCCTTGCGGGAGTCAGAGGCAGCGACCAGAGAGGAGCGGTTGAAGCTGCGTGAGAAGGAGTACCTGGTAGAGTCTCTTGGAGCAGCTTGCACCGACTACCAACTGCTGTTGTGGGAACACGCGGAGAGGTTGACTCAGAACTACGACCACCTCAGGTACTTGGGAGGCAGATTGTATGAGGCCCAGGACACAGCCAGCAGGACCAGCTCAGCTTGGAGGGACTCCAACCTACGGCGAGTGGCAGAGTTCAGGGAGTTGGCAGAGATGCTACCACCGCAGAAGAGGCCCAGGGTGAGGACAGAGACGTTTGAGCTACCCCCTAATCTACTTCCGTCACAACAACCTTACCCACGAGGCAGTTCAGACACCCCAGAGATGTGCAGAGCTTTGAGGAGCTTGGCAGGTTACTTCAACCTACCAGAGATTGAGATACCAGACTACCCAGGAGTGAACGACCCGCCGTTCTACTCGGTTCCGCCCAGTCCAAAGACCGTGTCACCACCGTACTCTCCAGCTACTGTTCAGGAGCAGGCACCTTGAGGGGATGATCCTGTAGTCAGCTAGGATAGAGTTCTTCATGATGTTCATGTTTAGTTGACCACCTCTTATGTATCACGATGTAGTTCACATGCTGCTGTGTAATCTCGAAGGATGTGGAGTAGACCTCGAGATACACACCTTTTGTATGGTAATCTTGCATGAGTGATTGGAGTTATCGATCTTTTGCTGGTTTTCATGCTTCTTATATGTTTGTGTGAAATTATTTGTTGTTAGCTAGATACTCCTTATATGCTTAAGTACCTTAAAGTTAATTTCCGACAACTCGTTTCTCACGATATCGAAGTCTTAAAACAGATGTCGGTGGCAAGGAGGTCGGGACGGCTCCTACGCCGTTTCGAGGAGGCAGCCAGGGAGGACGCCGAGTAGGAGGACGTCCCTCTCCCCGCTGGAGGTCGAGGTCGTGGCCGCCGTGGAGGCCGTGCACCACGTGGCGGACGCCGTGGTGGACGCCGCGGCGGGCGAGGAGGTCGAGGAGACTAAGGAGGAGGCCGAGCACCAGCTGACCCCGAGGAGGAGCTCGAGGGGGAGGCTGAGCCTTAGCCAGAGCAGGAGCCCGAGCAGCCGGCACCACCGCCCAACCTAGCAGCCGTGATGGCGCTTCAGACTCAACTGATGCAGACGATCGCCGATGTTGTGGTCCAGAACAACAACAACCGGAGAAACGTCAGGAACCAACCGGAGAGCTTGCAGAAGAGAGTGGAGGGTTTCACCAAGCTGCGTCCACCTACCTTTGACAACTCTCCAGACCCACTCGTGGCAGATAACTGGTTGAGGGAGATTGAGAAGAAGTTGGAGCTCACCGACCTTTCAGAGGAGGAGTGCATGTACGTCGCCGCGCACCAGCTGGTCGGCACGGCAAGAGCCTGGTGGGACAGTTACTGTGACTCACACGCGGACCCTACCCGCATCATGTGGGAGGAGTTTGTGGAGGCTTTCAGAGCGTTCCACATCCCAGAGGCTGTGATGGACAGGAAGGCAGACGAGTTCAGGCACTTGAAGATGGGATCGATGACAGTGCAGGAGTACACGAACCGGTTCTAGGAGCTGATGCGGTACGCCCCAGACGACTCCAACACTGAGAAAAAGAAGATGTACTGGTACCGCAAGGGACTCCACAGAGGGATGGCGCACCACTTGGCAGCTCACAATTGTGACACTCTTCACGCCCTGGTGGGCAAGGCCTTGGTTGTGGAAAAGTCGAGACTGGACTACGTGGAGGTCCGAAGAGAGAAGAGACAGCGTGCAGAACGTGCAGGGTACCCAGGGTCACACCAGCGACAGAGGTCCGCTCCGCCACAGTACTCACAGCAGCGACAGCGTCCTTACCCTCAGCAGCCGCAGACTCAGTTCACTCAGCAGGGCAGAGGACACCCCGGAGGTAGTGGAGGTTCGAGTCAGTGGAAGCCCAGGCCGCAGCAGCCACCAGCTTACGACAGCTCACAGGTCACTTGCTACCACTGCCGTCAGCTAGGTCACAAGTCCAACGTGTGCCCGCAGAAGTTTCAACAGGGAGGTCAGAGCAGGAACACCCAGTACCAGACACCGGCGAAGGCACCAGTTCCAGGAGGACAGCCTCAACAGAACCAGCAGAAGAGCGTGCCCCCACCGACTCGAGGCAGACTGAACCACCTGACCGCAGAGGAGGCAGCTGCAACGCCAGACGTGGCTCTCGGTGAGTTTTTAGTCGATTCAGTTATGGCTACCGTTCTGTTTGACACCGGTGCTCAGTTTTCGTACATCTCTACTAAGTTTGTAAAGGAAAGGTCATTACCAACTAAGCCCAGACCACGACCTATAGTTACCAGCTCCCCGCTAGGTGAGAAGCGGAGTACACTGGAGTGTAGAGGAGTGAACATGGTGTTCGAGAAGCAGTTGTTCGTGGCAGACCTGACCGTTCTGGAGTCGACTGGGATCGATGTGATACTTGGGATGGAGTGGTTAGCTCAGCACAAAGGATTGGTGAACTGCAACCCAGTGTACGTGCAGTTGGAGCACCCCAATGGAGTCAGAGTGTTGATCAAGCCACAGGGCCAGAGGTCGACGCCGATGTTGTGCAACATGAAAGGAAAGGATTTGGAGGAAATCCCGGTGGTGAGGGAGTACCCCGACGTGTTTCCAGAGGAGTTGACCGAGTTACCACCAGACAGGGATATTGAGTTCGTGATTGAGCTGATGCCAGGAGCTGGACCCGTGGCCAAAAGCCCATACAGGATGTCCGCGGATGAACTAGATGAGCTGAAGAAGCAACTCAAGAAACTGCAAGAGCAAGGGTTCATTCGACCGAGTGCCTCACCTTGGGGTTCACCAGTTCTGTTTGTGGACAAGAAGGATGGCACCAAGAGGATGTGTGTGGACTACCGGACACTCAACTCGATGACGATCAAGAACCGGTACCCTTTGCCCAGGATTGACGATTTGCTAGACAGGTTGCGGAAGGCAAAGTTCTTTTCCAAGATTGACTTGAGGTCAGGTTACTACCAGATGAAGATTCGGGACCAGGATATCCCGAAGACGGCTTTCACGACTCGGTACGGCTTGTACGAGTTCGTAGTGGTTTCCTTTGGACTGACCAACGCACCTGCCTACTTCATGAACATGATGAACAAGGTCTTCATGGAAGAGCTGGACAAGTTCGTAGTGGTGTTCATAGATGACATTCTGATCTTCTCAGAGACAGCAGAGGAGCACAAGGAACACCTTCGGATTGTGATGGAAAGGCTGAGACAGCAGAAGTTGTATGCAAAGTTCAGCAAGTGTGAGTTCTGGATGGAGGAAGTTGCTTTCTTGGGACACGTGTTGTCAGCAGAGGGAGTTGCGGTTGATCCTTCAAAAGTGGAAGCAGTTACCAAGTGGGAGCAGCCACTCACAGTGACAGATATTCGGAGCTTCCTCGGGTTGGCAGGATACTACACGAGGTTCATAGAAAACTTCTCCAAGATAGCGAAGCCAATGACAGAGCTGTTGAAGAACGACAAGAAGTTCGTGTGGTCAGAGGCCTGTGAGAGGAGTTTCCAGGAGTTGAAGAAGAGACTCACGACAGCTCCGATTCTTACCCTGCCAGACATCAAGAAGGATTTCGTGGTGTACTGTGATGCCTCGAAGCAAGGTTTGGGATGTGTGTTGATGCAAGAGGGCAAAGTTGTTGCTTACGCGTCGAGGCAGCTCAAGAAACACGAGGAGAACTACCCCACTCACGACTTGGAGCTAGCAGCAGTCGTTCACGCTCTGAAGATTTGGAGACACTACCTGATCAGCAACAAGTGTGAGCTGTACACCGATCACAAGAGTCTGAAGTACTTCTTCACTCAGTCGGAGCTGAACATGAGGCAGAGGAGGTGGCTAGAGCTGATCAAGGACTACGACTTGGAGATTCACTACCACCCTGGCAAGGCAAACGTTGTGGCAGATGCACTGAGCAGAAAGTCCTATTGCAACAACTTGATGGTGAGGCAGGAGCAGCCAGCACTTCACGACGAGCTAGAGCAGCTTCAGGTTGAGATTGTGGAGCAAGGACAGCTCAACACACTGCAAGTGTCCTATGACTTGGAAGGCAGAATTCGGGAAGCTCAGAAAGATTGCAAGGAGATTGGAGCACTACGAGAGCTGATGTTGGAAGGAAAAGCTGAGGATTACTGGGTTGATGAACAGGGAACCGTGTGGTTGAAGGACCGGATCTGTGTTCCACAGAACAAGGAACTCCGAGAGTAGATACTGAAAGAAGCCCACGATTCAAGGTACTCCATTCACCCAGGAAGCACCAAGATGTACCAAGACTTGAAGCAGAGGTTCTGGTGGAAGGATATGAAGAAGGACATAGCCTACTACGTGGCTAGTTGTGACACTTGCAGCAGAGTGAAGATCGAGCACCAGAGGCCTGCAGGCCTGTTGAAACCATTGGATATTCCCCAGTGGAAGTGGGATGACATTTCCATGGACTTTGTGGTGGGGCTACCCAGGACACAGAAAGGCAACGATTCCGTTTGGGTCATAGTGGATCGGCTGACGAAGGTAGCTCACTTCGTACCCGTGAAGATCCGTTACACGACAGACCAGTTGGCAGACTTGTACGTGTGTCACATACTCAGGCTACACGGAGCCCCGAGGAGCATAGTGTCTGACAGAGGGTCCCAGTTCGTAGCAAGGTTTTGGTAGAGTTTCCACGGCCGGATGGGAACCACACTCAGCTACAGCACAACTTTTCACCCTCAGACGGACGGGCAGACTAAGAGAGTAAACCAGGTGTTGGAGGATATGCTGAGAGCTTGCGCTTTGACCTATGGCACCGACTGGGAGAGCAGTTTAGCCTATGCAGAGTTCTCTTACAACAACAGCTTCCAAGCAAGTCTCAAGATGGCACCCTTCGAGGCACTCTACGGGAGGAAGTGCAGGACACCTTTGATGTGGTCAGAGGTAGGAGAGAGGATGATCTTTGGTCCGGACATTCTCGAGGAGGCTGAGGAGAAAGTAGAGAAAGTCAGGGACAACCTAAGGATTGCTCAGAGCAGACAGAAGAGCTACGCCGACCGTCGCCGGAGAGACTTGTCGTTCGAGGTGGGTGACTTCGTCTACTTAAAAGTGTCACCGATGAGAGGAACCAAGAGGTTTGCTGTGAAGGGAAAGCTTGCCCCGAGGTATGTGGGACCGTACCGGATCATTCAGAGAGTTGTGAAGCTCGCTTACAGACTCTCACTACCAGCAGAGATTTCCGCTGTACACCCTGTGTTCCACGTGTCACAGTTGAAGAAGAGTGAAAAGGAAGTGGAAGCAAAGCAAGTCCCGGTGGAGATACTCGACCTGCAGAACACCCTGGAGTATGCGGAGTACCCCGAGAAGATCTTGGACAGAGCAACAAAGGAAACCAGGAGGACCACAATTCCTTACTGCAAGGTGCTGTGGAGTCACCACACGGAGCGAGAGGCAACCTGGGAGAAAGAGTCCGATCTCAAGAGAGAGTTCCCTCACTTGTTCGAGGGAGAGGTTGGAGCTTAAATCTCGAGGACGAGATTCCCGGTGGTGTGGGGGAATGTAACAACCCAGAAAATTAAGTTATGAAAATGTGAGAAAATTTGAACTTTTCATTTGTTGATGATGTGTCGCCATATTTAAACCCTCTCTAGCCTCTCTTCCTAAAATTCCTAAATAAATAAAACCAAAAATATAAAAATATATTTTCAAATTATGGTAAAGTATGTGATTTGGAGTTTATGGATTTTATTTGGATTTTATTGAGTGTGTTTTGAATTTGAAACTATTCAAATTCAAATCTATAGTTTAAACTAAATTCAAAACTATATTCAAAAACCCTCCTATCTAATCTGGGCCTGCAGCCTACTCCTAAGGTCCGCTAGACCACCTTCATCTTCTAGCCCATGAGCAACCAAAGCCCCGGCTCTTTTTCTCCCAACCGAAAACGGCCCAGCTCGGCCCATCTTCATCTCCTCCCCCGCGTTGTCTCGCTGGCAAGTGGGGACACCGCCGAGTGCCCCGTTCTTCTCCTCCACGCCATCTCTGCGCCGCACCGCACTGCCACTGCGCCCGACCGCGCGCGTGCACACGCCCGGCCAGGGGACGAGCCCCGACCGCGCCCGTGGCACGGACGCCGAGCCAGGCGGCTGTGCCCGCGCACCGCCCCCTGCTTTTCCCTTTCTACCCCTTCCTAGTGATGCGTCCGCGCCCCCGCCAGCCATTCCTGCACCGCCACGTCGACCTCCACACCGCTGCAGCCAATAGGAGTTGCGCCGTGACCCTTTTGCCCTCCGCCTCGACGTGCGCGAGCTTTTAAACCCCCAGGCGAGACCCCTGTCGCAAGGCAACTCGCATTTGGGGTTTTTCCCCTTTGGTCCTCTGTTCGCCGCCGGGAGAGGAAGAGGGAGGAAGGAGGAGGAGAAAGGGAGAAGAGGAGACCCGCGCGCGCTTCGCCGACGCGCCGCCTTGCCGGAGCCGAAGACGCTGAAGCCAGAGCCGGCGAGTTGCAGAGAAGGCCGTCCACGAGCGGGTGGAAGCCGGAGCAGAGCAAGGACACACCGCCGCCGCCACTTCACCGTCGTCGTCAACCTCTTCTCCGTCGCGGCCGTCACTGCAACGACTACACCTCCGCCCCTCGGTGAGCCTGCTGTTCGCCCTTCTTCTTCACCCGTGGGAGTGCGCCCCTGCGTCGCGCACGCCGGCCGCCGAGCCGTGCTGTCTCGCGAGCTCGCCGTCGTGGTGTACCCCAACGCCACGATGAGCCTCGCTGTCTGTTATCCGCCTGTGCAGCCGGTCTTCGAGCCGTTTTCCCCTTGAGCACCGTCTTTACCGCTTCGCGTTCGCCGCCGCACTCTCCGGCCGTCGAGCTGTGCTAACCTGCGAGCTACCACCGTGGCTCACCCTAGAGCCCCGCCAGTCCTTGCCACCGTCTATCTCGCTTCGCCCTGCACTGTGGCCGGCCTTCGTGCCGAATGCCTATTGCGGGATCGGCTTAACCATCACCGGATGCCCCGCGCCGCGGAATCGGTTCGCCGAGAGCGCGTGCGCTCTGGCTGCCCTTGCCGCGTCCAGGCTCTGCCTGCGTGCGCTCGTGCCCAGGCCAGCACACCTTCGTGCTGCACCACGTCTGTGCGTCACGCTTCTTTGCTTGTGTTCACCGTTCTGTTTTCGTCATGCCGCGCCTCGCCGCACCGGGACGCCGACGGTCGCCACGGCGTCATGCCCGTGCGTGTGCGAGCACCTGTTTGGGAATCCGCTAAGCACACCCCAGTGCTGGCTCCGCTTTCACCTCGGCATGTGCACGTCACCGCGCCACCGATCCGCACGCTCTCGGTCTTTCTGTTGCCAACCCCGCGCGCATTACCGCCGCGACGCCGTGCCGAGAGCACCGCCACGCCTTGCCAGGCATGCCCAGAGGCTCCACCCCAGGGACCATGGTTGCACCGGGGAGACCAATGGCACCTAGTGAACCCTTCCTTGCCGTTTGTTGCTCACCAAGGAGCTCGTCGCTGGAGATCACCTCCAGCCGTCGCCGCCGGACTCTGGCCAGAGCGCGCCGACGCGCGCGCGCGAGGCGAGGGAGCGCCAATGCGTCCCAGGCCAATCCAAGGACCTTCGCCGGACTATTCCAGTGAATGCCGAGGAAGCACTGGGCCGGCTGGCCCGATAAAGCCCAGTGCGGCCCCTTCTCCTTTCAATCTTTGCGCCATGCATTATTTTTGAGGGCCCCTGCTAGACTTTGACATAAGGGCCCATGTGGTCAAGCCTATTGGGCCGAATCCGGCCCATATCCAGTTTCGGCCCAATAACGGCCCATCATCTGTGACGCTGACGTCACGGTGACGTCATGCTGACGTTACCCCTATTTTTAAAATATAAAAATCCTTTTCTGTTTTAAAAATGATTTTGGAAATTAATTTATAAAACCTTTAACCTTTGAAAAATCATAACTAATTATTTATAACTCCGAAAAATATAAAACCAGTTTCTATATTTTTCTAAAAATGAGACGGTGTTGTTTGTAGGTAGTATGGTTCTATTTGAATCTTCTAAAATTGGGTTTCTTTGGATTTATTGCCTAGTTGTTTGTCGGTATCTTAGTGTCTCGTATCTCGTGCTGCACAGACCCGAGCTACAACCAGGAGGAGGCCTACGACCCCGACTACAACCCAGATCAGGACTTCGGACGCCAGCCAGGTGTCATGTCACTCCCAACCATATAGATCCCATGCTTGCTTTAGTGGCTAGTGCTTAATTACTTTTGATGCATGTTTTGAAATTGCATAGACAATTGATTAGCCGTGCATTGAATTTGTTTACCTTGTCCTTGGAACACCTACTTTCGGAACTAGCTACAGACCCCTAGCTAGTTCCCAGCACTTCTCCATCCATATATTTTACCCTTAGTTATGGATCGATCTCAGGTTTGGACCGAGGTTGGATACCTCGGAACTCTTGCGTGTGTTTTGGGTGAGTGTGTATCCTTGACGTGTTACCGCGGGAGCGAGCCGCTTTGGTTACTTGTGAATGCCTGTCTAGGGGAGATGCGACCTGGCCTCCCGCCCTAGCAGCGTGTCGGACGGATGGAGTTGGTGAGTGCTTGCTCCTGCAATTAAGGACCGATCGTCTGTGTGACCTTGATCTTTGGGCTATTTTCGTACAAACCGTTCGCCTTCTTATGGGCGGGGTTTGGTCCGAGAACTAGTAGGTGGATGGCATCCAGCCTGTAGACGGACCGGTGTGGTCGTGTGAGGGGGACGGGTTATACCCCCCGAGTAGACGTCGCCCCGGCTCCTCCGGGGATGGTCTCATAGCTCTGAGGCCCTGCTGGCAAGTTTCGCGCCCCAGTTCAGGAAGAGTCAGGCTTGGAGAGGCAGGAGAGTGCCACCCACTGCTAGGTCTCCGGTCGTTAGGTAGGGATGTGGAACGGAGGCATCCGTTTCTGCCCTATCCGGCGGGTCCAGTTGTACAACCTCTGCAGAGTGTTAAACCTATAGCTATAGTCCATGTCCACTGGTATGGATAGCCCTTACGATCTCTCACTTGGCTAGTCTCTTCTTGTGCTGCTTTCTCTCCCTTGTGTGTTGTGAGCCCGGCTTCGTGCCGTTGAGACGTGGGGATAGGAGTTGGTGACCCCACGTCGCAAATGAGAGTGGGATGCTGTATCTTGGTTGAGATCCAGTGTTTGGTGCTTCTTTCCTTGTTGGGCCGTTGACCCCGGAGGCGTTGTCCTCGGAGGTGTGGATCTCTTCGGAGATGGATACCTCTCGGCTATTCTGCTTACCTTGATGTTGCTACCGCTGCTTGCTTAACCTTCTACAACCATAAATAGGATTACTCATGCATAGTAGAATTATTCTCTCTTGCTTATGCTCTTTGTTGGGAAGCTGACATGACCTACTCGCTTATCGAGTAGATGACGGACTTTCAGACCAGGAACCGGACTACGACTTTGAGGACGACGGATGGGAGGATTGATGCTCGCCCTACACTCGAGTTGCCTGCGGATATGGAGTCTACTTCGCTACATGAGAGCCGCTGCGTAGATGTTTACTCTGCTTGATTCAGTCCTGATGGACTTGTACCCGGCATGTGTCGAAATGATGTACTCAGATGCTTAATTATTATAATATTATGAGGACCCTCATGTATTTATTCTTCTTGTACAGCACTTTGCTTTACTTTTTGAGACAGGGATTTGCACGTGATAGCCTCCTGGGACTATCACAGAGGTGCAGGGATCGGGTTCCCGTCTTCGGAAACCCGGTTCGTTTCAGAGGTACTTGCTGGAATTTCTAGAAGAGCAGCCTTGAAAGTGAAGAAAGGAGAAGCAAAGCAAGGAAAGATTGAAGGAGCAACCCACAATGCAGGAGGACCAATCCAAGGCAACAAAATTTGCAAGCTAGAAGAGGAAAAGGGAAGAAGTTTAGCGAATGCAAAGCCGCTAAAGGAGTTTGAACAAATGGATTGGATCCCGATTGACTTCGAAGCAATATACAACAAGAGGAGACCATACCCAAACCAAAAAGAATCCGCGAGAGCCATAGAGTCGAACTTTCCAAAGGAAAGACACTCGGGGTACGCGCTAGACAAAGAATCAACCGGAGAAATTATTCGAAGACTTTTCAATGAGGAAGAAGAGGTAGATCCGGATCACATTGCCGAAGTAAAGAAGATTATGGGAGTGAAGCCGGAGGCCTCGCCACATGCACACCTAGCCGAGGTGTACGCGATAGGAGCCGATCATGTCGAAGGTACCTCCCTACCAAGTACCAACACCTCACATAAGTTGCACCATTAATGGGGAGAAAATTTGCAAAGCTTTATGTGATGTTGGAGCCCATGTAAGTGTCATGTCTTCCAAGATTTATTATGAGCTTTTTAGTAAAACTTTAAATCTAACTCCAACACAAATAAAATTGATCATGGGAGATGGTAGAACAACAAGACCCTTGGGTGTGCTTAGAGATTTAGATGTTGCGATCTCGGGTAAAATTATTCCAACCGACTTTTTTGTATTTGATGCTTGCCATGATGAACATGATGATATAATTCTTGGTAGGCCTTTTCTTATGTTGGTCAATGCTGTTCTTGGTGCCGGAAAGGGTATAGTTACTATTGATCTAGATGGAACTAAACTCACATATGATTTTCTACCCGCTTCTCGTATTGCTTTACCTCTACCTCTTGGTGACGAAGAGGTAGAGGACCTTCGTTTTGTTGATACTTTCAGGGATCCTCTCCAACGAGCAATGGAGAATGATGCTATTTATGATGATCAAGACAAGGAACTAGCGGAAGCAACCGAGGAATTGAAGGCACAAGAAGGAAGCTTGGAGGAAGAAAGTTTTGAAGATATTGGAAATTTGCAACAACAAGAACCCGAAGCACCCGATATTGAGTTAAAGCCACTTCCCAAGGGATTAAAGTATGAATTTTTGGGAGCTGATAAGACGTACCCGGTCATTATGAGCGGTGAATTGAGTCCAGAAGAGATGGACAAGTTGCTGAATTTATTGAGAAGACATAAGAAGGTGATTCTATATGCAATAAGTGACTTGAAGGGTATTAGTCCAGCCTTTTGCACCCACCGCATACCACTTGAAGAACAATGCAAGCCTGTTGTTAAGCATCAAAGAAGGTTGAGCCATGCTATGCGCGAGGTGGTGAAGAAGGAAGTGATCAAATTGTTGGATGCCAGAATAATATATCATGTGCCACATAGTGAATGGGTGAGCCCGGTGCATTGTGTACCAAAGAAGGAACCTTCGCATATACAAGGATGCCATTTGGTTTATGTAATGCGCCAGCTACCTTTCAAAGATGCATGACGGCTATATTCTTGGATTTTATTGAAGAAATTATGGAGGTATTCATGGATGACTTCTCGGTGCATGGTATGTGTTTTCAAGGGTGCTTGGTGTAACATCCCTGAAATTTAGATGTTTTTCCACGAGTGAATTTTCGCAAAATTTTAAAACTTTTTGATTGAACATGTGTGTCCCCAAATTTTATCCCACATTGCTAGCTCTCAACTCAAATTCCAAATAAAATAAAACCATATAAAAATTATTTTCAAATTAAGGTGTAATTGTGATTTGGATTTTCTTGGATTTTATTTGGAGTTCAAATTGTGTGGTGTTTGAATTTGAAAGTGATTCAAATTCACACTTATACTTTATGCTATAATTCAAAACCTATTTTACCTAGCTAACCACTAACTTGGGCCGCAACCCAGTGGACAAAGTCCACTAGGGGCCCCTCAACCCTGCAGCCAAGCCAGCCCACCAAACCCGGAAACAAGGTCTGCTCGTCACCCCTCAACTCCCCGCACCAAACCAAGCCGTGCCTTCCTCCACCTTTCGCAGGCCCACGAACCAGCCGGCCCGGCTGAGCAGCCCAGCAGGCCCAGCTGACCTCCTCCTTTCCTCTCACCGTCGCGCGGGACCCAGATGTCAGCCGGGGGGAGGAGAACTTTTCCCCCTTTCTTCCTCGACGTGACGCGAGCTCGATAGGGACGGGCGCCTCCCCCGCACCGCGCCCAGCTCCGCCTGATGCCCGCCACGTACCCCGTGCAACAGGTGCCCGGCCGCGGCCTCCCTGTGAACCCTAGTCCTCAAGGTATAAAACCCCGGTGCCGCAGGCCCTTCCTTGTTCTCCCTGGAGCCGCCGCCGCAAAGCCTCCTCAAGAAAACCCAAAAGCCCCTGCTGTGCTGTTGATCGAAGGGAGGAGTAGAGGGCATCCGCGGCGATGCCGACCGAGAGGACGCTCGGATGGGGAGGATGGAGCACCGGATGAGGATCGTGTCGTGCCGACGCCAGGGACCGAGAAGCAGAGGAGCTCTGGAGCGTGGCTGGACCGCGCACTCGCCATCGGGCATCACGGCGCCATTGACGATGACCTCGACGGCTGCGAGCACGAAGGAAGCCGAGCCAGGGACGATGCCAACACCCGAAGCCTCGACACACTCGGCCTGCCAGTGTCGAACCGCCACTGCACCGACATCTTCCCGCCTCGCCGTGAACCTCCTCAAGCCCCTGGTGAGCACAACCCGGACCTGGCCCTGCTCTGAATCCCCGAGCCTTTCCCCTCTTGTTATGCTCTACACTACTCTGTTCCTCCGCTGTATGACCCGTCGCACAGTGCGGCCTCAACCCGTGCCCATGGCCGCCGAAATCTGTGAGCCGGCCGTCGAGCCATGTGGGCTAAACCGCAACGACTCGGCCTCCGCGCCGTGAAATCATGCAGGTGTTGCGCCGCTCTGCCGCGTTTTGCCACACCGCGCACTTCCCCTTTTTACCTCGTGCGCGCCGTCTTGCCGCCATGCCGCTTCACGCCGCGCAGCGTCGCGCCGTGGCCGACGCCGGGATGCGCGCCGTCTGAACGCTGGCCATCGAGCCATGCTCTTTTTGCAGGTGCTGCTCTGCGCTCGCCGAACCGCCGAGCAGAGCCCCTTTTCGCCATGCCTGCTCTGTTTCGGCATGCCCAAGACGTGTTCGATGATATGCTTAGGGCCTCTGGACCTACCCTTAGGCGCCGTGGTTGCCGGATCGTCCTTCGCGCTGTGTTCCCTTGCTGGCGCCACCATGCCGCGCTCCTCGCCGCCCTGTTGCGTCGCGGCCCCGTCGCACGCCGCGCTGCGCTGCAGGCCGTGCCGTCGCCGCTGTTTGCCTCGCCTCCGCTCTGCCATGCCTCCGCCGCGCCACCTTGCTGCTCTGCACCGAGCGCCCCCTCTTTGCCACCGCAGGCCAAGACGCGGAACCAAGACCTTGAGCCGCGCACACCGCCGTCCGCCGAGCGCAGCTTTGCTGGCCGCCGAGCTGTCCGCCGGTGGAAGAAACACCTGGGTCTTGGACCTTGGCGGGGCTTGGATGGCCGCGCGTGACCTAGCCGACCCACCTTTAACCTCACCGTATCACCCATGATCTCACCTCCGCTCGCCGTGCGTCGCTGCTCGCCGGAGCGCTGCGCCAGTCCGCGCCGGCGGCGCCCTGCCATGACAAGGGGGACCTGTGAGCCCCAGTCAAGTCCAGGGTGTTGGACCGGACTTCTGCGAGAGACTTTAGGGAGTTCCGGGCTTTCCAGCCCATGGGAGCCCAGGCTTGCTTATCAAACCAGACCGCAGGAGTTGTGAAGGGGAGTTACCGGACTTAGCCACCTAGGCCGATGGCTAACTCTGTTGGACCGGCCCATCAGTGCACAGCGCAGCTCTGCCTAGTTGAAGGAGGCCCGCTGGACTAGTTCAACCTTGGGCCGAACTGGGCCGGCCCAATGGGCTACTAACACTTTGGGTCCACTTTCGGCCCACTAACAGACTGATCGCTGACGTCATGCTGACGTCAGCATTATGTTATTAAAATTATTTTCTGATTTTATAAATCATTTACTAAATGTTTTATAAATCCTTTTTCTTTTAAAAATTCATAACTAATTATCCGGAGCTCCGAAAATTATGAAACCACTTGCGTTGGTTTCGTAATTCCGAGACGCTCGCCGCTACCCTATCCTTATCCGCTCTCGCCCTTCAACCGAACCCCTTTTGCCCCGCATGCTTGGAGAAGAATTCGTGGCCGATGCCTGCCACTGCGCTATTGTGGGTCTGGGACGCCGGATCTCCGCAACTAGCCACTGGCTTGCCACGGATAGGGATAACTTCCCCAAGATGCGATCGCACTGCCTTCCTTGCTTGCACCATTTCCACCGCCTTGTGCCGCAACCCGCATACCTGCTCTCTCTTTGCCTTGCATCGAGCTGTGTAGCACGCGATGTACCCAGCGTTAGTAACCCGGAAGGCCGCATGTGATGGACGGTCGTGCCTTGAGCAGAGGCCTCTGTTTAAAGCACGGCAACCCCGTGTTGCAACCTAGTTACTACACCATGGATATCATCGTATTGCTAGCACTTGCTCCACCGTGCTCCCGAGCACGCCTTACTGCATCACCATCCTTTTATCGACCACGAGTCGATCCTTTCCTTCTCTCGGTGCTGCCACCACACACCTTATTCTGATAAAGCCTTGCCTTACTCGTTTCGCCTTACTCCTCTCTCTTCATCCTCTGAGCTACCGCTTCATCGCACCTATCTATTGCGCTAATGCCTTGCAGGCGCAATCACCAAGGCCCTTAGCCTTGATCGGCTACCCAACCTTGAACTAACCCTTCTCTCTAACTTGTTTTCTAGTAAACAAAACTAGTGGCTTAAAACTATTTTAGTATAAAACTAATTACTTTGATTTCCTTAATTTAAGCTAGTGCTGCCTGTAGCTAGTTTGGATTTATTTGGTTCTTTAATGCTTCTCTTTGGAGTTTATTTGCAAATAGATCCTCGTTGTTTATTTATACTTCCGAATCTAGGATTTCCCGGAGCCGAGGAGACAAGCCAGAAGATCAAGTACGGCTACGGAAACTACGACAACTACTTCCACGCAGGTGTTCACGCCCGACCATTCTTTGAATGCCCATTAGGCATGGCTATTAGAACTGCTAGTGTTTTACTTACTGCATAGTGATGGATAAGATGAACCCGTGCATAGCCTCTTTTACATACTTGTCCTTGATTGACCTACTACTACTACTTTACATATGCGTGATGATACGCTGAGCTTGCTATGCATGTGTGGGATTATTGTGGTAGTTTCTTGGCGTGTGTGGGGAAAACCGGCAGGAGAAGGTGTTTTGGGATACTTTGGCGGGGGTGAGCTCGAGACAACCCGGTCTGGGATCGGGGGCCAGGGATCGTCTTCTCGGACGTTGCCCGAGTTGGTACCTATGGTGGGTACACTGTTTTAGGAGCACAGGTGTTGGGGATTTTGTGATGACTTGGAGGATATGAGCTCGCCCCGGTCTGAAACCGAGTGGGTCGCCTGTTACACGGGACTTTCGTACACACCACCTCGCCGAGAGTGGGGATAGGGCCGTTCGACCCTAGCAAGTGCGGTACCATACCTGCCAGCAGGATAGCGGGGTATCAGTGGGGGAGAGGTGGGAGTGAGTCCACCCTCTCAGTGCGACTCCCGTGTGGCCACACGGGGGCATTTTCACAGTTCTGGGGTGGTCTTCTGCGGGGGACCGCATCGAGACCCGGATGCAGGATGGAACCGTAACTCCTAGGTGTTCGTTCGGTAGGATGGGCTCGGTCGACTTGCTACCATCGGGTGCCATTCCGAGTTGGGTACTGGTGTACACGCTCTGCAGAGTTTAGATCTATACGTATAGCCGCGTCCTCGGTTGTGGACATGCCCGTTGTTTCTCCAACTCTTACGTTTTGGGATTTCTACCTCCCCCTTATAGGATGAGAGTGTATGGTGAGCCGTGGTTGTATTCGGGGAGAGGAGAGTTGCTCCCTCTACCTCGCGGATCTGAGTGCAATCATTGAGGTGCGAGGAGTGGGAGTTCTCGCACCGACCCTAGATGGAGATAGGTGATGGTGACGGAGATCTGGGTGACCAGGTGTATCCGTTTGCGGATGAGAGATATGGGAATTGGTGGGAATTGAAAATTCTATTCTTTATGAGATGCTGTTGCTGCTGCTGCTTAGGAAACCCCAGCTCTTACCTCATACCTTTTTATACCATTAGAGGTAGGCCACTTAAAGCTTGCATACGGTTGGTGATGTGAACCTATCCCATTCCTTGGGGATAGATTGTGAGTGTGCAGGACTGGACTTGGAGCGAAAGTCCATCAAAGAAGAGTCCATGGAGGAAGGGTTCATTGCTACGCTCAAGGATGCCTGTGGTGAAGATCGAGGATGAAGCCCTGAAGCGTTAGCTACCGCTGCGGAGTTTCTTCTTGTCGTTTAGCCCAAGGGGCTTGTACTTAAAATCGTACACCGAGTGGTAATCGGTTGTAAATACTAAGTTTTGTACTCTGATTTCGCTGTATGACTGTGATATTTATCTGTGATGAATGCCTGTGCGTGATAGCGTCTGATCCAGGGACTATCACGAGACAGAATGCTGGGTTTTCTATTTTTGAAAACCCAGGGCGTTACAGATGGTATCAGAGCCGTACTTGACCGTAGGACGAGCCCTAGCAATGGTCGATAGTTCAGGACAGCCTAAACATCCTTGATTGAGTATATACTCCTTGATTTCTATATAAACCCCTTGAATTCTACTATTACAACCTTGGCTTCTCACTAACTAACTGACTTACTAATAACCCCTCTACATGGTTGCTGACCTATGGAAAACAACGGATGTCGCTTGATCAAGACCAAGCCATACTACAGAAGGATGCCTCGTACAAGACAAAGGCAACCACTACAATGACAGCTATGAAGATTGGGTACAGGGAGAAGATGAAGATGACTCTACAGGACTTAACTGGACCATCCCCTGTTAAACCCTCAGTACAAGTTTACACCATCACAGTTGCCCTACAATGATGTTCAGACTACCAAAGAGGGAATAGACTGCCACCATGATGCCACATGAAGTCAGCGTACAAGAGAAGCCACAAGAACAATAAGCACCCTTCCATTCCCCGTCTCCGCTCAGGACGAAGCTTGGATAACACCACTTTGAAGCTAATGATGAGATAAGATTCCAAGTGCGCCAACATAAGGAACTGGTGATCTACTACTTGGATTTGGCACACGTAAGCACGGTCGCAGGAGTCGGAACCCCTGAGATGCGTGTAGCTCAGCATTTGGATAAAGACCCGTCGACTTGAAGCTACACGAATAGCCGAGTCACAAAGGACTAAGATATTAAGATCAGCTGCAGCTACAAGGGGCAAATATTGGATTGAATAGCTACGACCACCCTGGAAGCAAGCATCAATTACTTGGAATACAGATTTGTAAGTTTTTATGGAATTCCCCATTGACAAGAAGTGTGAAATCTGGATGCTTGAATCTGAACCTCCCTAACCGACCTGAGATGCCGATGGATCAAGATCAACATATGAGAAACTTGGGGCACGGATAAAATGATAAACCTAAAGTACCCCCTTTAGAAGGGCAAAGCCATGAGAACCATGGACGAAGAAGAGTAGTCCAACTAAGATGGAGTATCTGAATTGGAAGAATTGGACATGAAGCATTGGTTAAGATCAAGAAGATTTTAGCTTACTCCCACAGGACCCCATGATCCTCCTAGGCTACGAATGGAACCCCCTCAGTCAGAAAGATAATTTGGGTAATTGGACCCTAACCCGGAGGATTGTGAAGGAAGCAATAGCTACAGGATGTAACGTCAGTACTGTACGAGTCAGATGGATAACAATAAACCGTGTGACCCGGAGAGGATTATGGAACACAACTTACGGATCCTCGATCAAGCCAGCTCGGCGAAGACTTTTACCAGCCTGCTTCTAAAATTTCAACACCAAGACGTCAAATGGAATGTATCCTTTTCGAGTGATGTAACTCTAGCGATAGAGAAATCCCCCAAATACCCACGATATACTAGTAAGCTTCTACCTGGTGTAATCTCAGAGGTCATAGGAGTCAGCCTCGGGATACACGTTTGTTTGGTGTGTTGCTTGAGTGATTGGATCTTTATGATCTTATGGTTGTTAAGCCTCTTCATGTTTGTGTGGAATTGTTTTGAGTGCTTATGCTTGCTAGATCTTTAGATGACTCCTTTAGAGGCCTTAGCTTCCCATCCTACAAGATCAAGAGCTTGAAGAATGAAGACCGACGTGTCGAGCATACGGCAAGACCGATCTCTAGAAGAAGAGAGGAACTTCTAGTAACTTTGACAAATCAAACCAAGGTTTCAGATGAGTTACCCGACGATCATTGGAATCGAGATCGTCAACCAGAGGATGAGTACTAGAGAAATTGAGACCTTGACAGCTCAGAAGTGCATGTACCTCTATGGAAGCATATATTGGTTAAGAGCAGATGAGTACCCTAAGGTGTCAGCAGTGCGATATGGATAAGATTGGTCGATCCCACTTTTGGAATAAGCCATCAATAAGGGAGCTCTACTGGACACCGTATAATGAACTAGTGGAAAGAACTACATCGGCAACTACTGGACACAAGTTATCTGCTCAACCTCGCAGTTGGAACCTACCTAATGGAAAAAAAAGTCAGAAGAGTTGGGTAAGCATACAAGAGTAAGATAGATGTGACTCCCACGTGAAGATCCATCCCAAGAAGTTGGAACCATATTGACTAGTGTGAGATTTCGGGTGGGAAGAATTACTCGCACAGTCGAGGGAGTTGCAGATAACCCCTCTTAAAATGGACTGTCATGAATGGGAAGTAACCATTCATAGTGTATACGACCAAGAGCTTATTGGACATATCTGATGTTGCTAGCCCTCTGGCAAGAATCGTCGGAGACAAGGTAAACCAACAGATGGATTGCTATAAGAATGACACCCAAAGAGTGATAGAGATTACTGGGCACTCAGAGAAGTTCTGGACGATGAAAGATCGCCCTGAAATATGAGGAACTTTGATTAACCACACAAGACCCTATGACGGAATTCAAGTATTGCCATAGGGCCAACTATTTGGATATGCTTAAAAAAGATTAAGCTGAGATATTTCCTAAGTCACGGGATGACCGACTACGAAAAGGAAGATGTGCTCACCCCAGGGGCAGCCAATCATCGAGAGTGCACGCTATAAGAGGAGCGAATGCACTAATATTTTGGAGAATCTAGGGTATCTACTTACGGAACAAGAGATGACGTTTTATACCTTCAACATATCCGAGATGGATATGGCTTCAAGAAGATATCTTGGATAAACTAGGGAAACCTAGAGAATATATGAAACTGTGGCTGAAGAAAGGATACTTCTGAGACTCCACTTCTGCTTAGCGTACCTCTTATGGACAAGCCGTCAAATTTGGACCAAGATAGTAATATACCTATGGGTACGTTAAGAGTACAGGCTTCGGTATATGACGACCTTGGATAAGAGCTTGCTATAGGCAAACCATCTACGTACCGGCTGCAAGTTAGGCTCAGAGATACCGCTGGAGATACAGACCTCTGCTAGGCATAAAGTATACGACTCCCTCATATGGAAAGGAGTGGGAGACGCGTGCCTAATTGGAATAAAAGCACTTAATGAACGCCATGAGAATATGACCTTGTTCATATGGAATCATATTGGAATAAGCTTGGTTGATAAGAAGAATGTAACCTTGAGTGGGAAGACCGGAATAATATGAGACAACCATGCTCTGACTTGTTCTAAGGTCACAAAGCTTGTGTGGCACTGCTGGAAGAGATGGATTGAGGTAAAGGAGGCTCCAGCCTATACTTGGAACTTGTCACAAGCTGGGACAAGAGTATAGCTCCCGTGATACCCGGATCGTGCATCGCAAGTGCTTATGGATGCTAACGCACGAGAACCTGTAGTAGCACTCGGCTTCGAAAGCCCTCATGGGAATGAGAGATGAGGAACCTAAGGAATCTTGTCGAACTAGACGTTTCGACATCAAGGACATCAACAACTCGGAGACCTACCGGAGAGAAGATCCTCACCACCCCCGGTACGAGCTTAATCTCGAGGACGAGATTCTTTTGAGGGGGGGAGTCTGTAGCATCCCTGAAATTTAGATGTTTTTCCATGAGTGAATTTTCGCAAAATTTTAAAACTTTTTGATTGAACATGTGTGTCCCCAAATTTTATCCCACATTGCTAGCTCTCAACTCAAATTCCAAATAAAATAAAACCATATAAAAATTATTTTCAAATTAAGGTGTAATTGTGATTTGGATTTTCTTGGATTTTATTTGGAGTTCAAATTGTGTGGTGTTTGAATTTGAAAGTGATTCAAATTCAAACTTATACTTTATGCTATAATTCAAAACCTATTTTACCTAGCTAACCACTAACTTGGGCCGCAACCCAGTGGACAAAGTCCACTAGGGGCCCCTCAACCCTGCAGCCAAGCCAGCCCACCAAACCCGGAAACAAGGTCTGCTCGTCACCCCTCAACTCCCCGCACCAAACCAAGCCGTGCCTTCCTCCACCTTTCGCAGGCCCACAAACCAGCCGGCCCGGCTGAGCAGCCCAGCAGGCCCAGCTGACCTCCTCCTTTCCTCTCACCATCGCGCGGGACCCAGATGTCAGCCGGGGGGAGGAGAACTTTTCCCCCTTTCTTCCTCGCCGTGACGCGAGCTCGATAGGGACGGGCGCCTCCCCCGCACCGCGCCCAGCTCCGCCTGATGCCCGCCACGTACCCCGTGCACGGAAGCCAAAGATCACCGCCATCCAACAGGTGCCCGGCCGCGGCCTCCCTGCGAACCCTAGTCCTCAGGGTATAAAACCCCGGTGCCGCAGGCCCTTCCTTGTTCTCCCTGGAGCCGCCGCCGCAAAGCCTCCTCAAGAAAACCCAAAAGCCCCTGCTGTGCTGTTGGTCGAAGGGAGGAGTAGAGGGCGTCCGCGGCGACGCCGACCGAGAGGACGCTCGGATGGGGAGGATGGAGCACCGGATGAGGATCGCGTCGTGCCGACGCCAGGGACCGGGAAGCAGAGGAGCTCTGGAGCGTGGCTAGACCGGGCACTCGCCATCGGGCATCACAGCGCCATCGACGACGACCTCGATGGCTACGAGCACGAAGGAAGCCGAGCCGGGGACGACGCCAACGCCCGAAGCCTCGACACACTCGGCCTGCCAGCGTCGAACCGCCACTACACCGACATCTTCCCGCCTCGCCGTGAACCTCCTCAAGCCCCTGGTGAGCACAACCCGGACCTGTCCCTGCTCTGAATCCCCGAACCTTTCCCCTCTTGTTATGCTCTACACTGCTCTGTTCCTCCGCTGTATGACCCGTCGCACCGTGCGGCCTCAACCCGTGCCTATGGCCGCTGAAATCTGTGAGCCGGCCGTCGAGCCATGTGGGCTAAACCGCAACGACTCGGCCTCCGCGGTGCAAAATCGTGCAGGTGCTACGCCGCTCTGCCGCGTTTTGCCACACCACGCACTTCCCCTTTTTACCTTGTGCGCGCCGTCTTGCCGCCATGCCGCTTCACGCCGCGCAGCGTCGCGCCGTGGCCGACGCCGGGATGCGCGCCGTCTGAACGCTGGCCATCGTGCCATGCTCTTTTTGCAGGTGCTGCTCTGTGCTCGCCGAACCACCGAGCAGAGCCCCATTTCGCCATGCCTACTCTGTTTCGGTATGCCCAAGACGTGTTCGATGATATGCTTAGGGCCTCTGGACCTACCCTTGGGCGCCGTGGTTGCCGGATCGGCCTTCGCGCCGTGTTCCCTTGCTGGCGCCACCATGCCGCGCTCCTCGCCGCCCTGTTGCATCGCGGCCCCGTCGCGCGCCGCGCTGTGCTGCAGGCCGTGCCGTCGCCGCTGTTTGCCTCGCCTCCGCTCTGCCGTGCCTCCGCCGTGCCGCCTTGCTGCTCCGCACCGAGCGCCCCCTCTTTGCCACCGCAGGCCAAGACGCGGAACCAAGACCTTGAGCCGTGCACACCGCCGTCCGCCGAGCGCAGCTTTGCTGGCCGCCGAGCTGTCCGCCGGTGGAAAAAACACCTGGGTCTTGGACCTTGGCGGGGCTTGGATGGCCGCGCGTGACCTAGCCGACCCACCTTTAACCTCACCGTATCACCCATGATCTCACCTCCGCTCGCCGTGCGTCACTACTCGCCGGAGTGCTACGCCAGTCCGCGCCGGCGGCGCCCTGCCGCGACAAGGGGGACCTGTGAGCCCCAGTCAATTCCAGGGTGTTGGACCGGACTTCTGCGAGAGACTTTAGGGAGTTCCGGGCTTTCCAGCCCATGGGAGCCCAGGCTTGCTTATCAAACCAGACCGCAGGAGTTGTGAAGGGGAGTTATCGGACTTAGCCACCTAGGCCGATGGCTAACTCTGTTGGACCGGCCCATCAGTGCACAGCGCAGCTCTGCCTAGTTGAAGGAGGCCCGCTGGACTAGTTCAACCTTGGGCCGAACTGGGCCGGCCCAATGGGCTACTAACACTTTGGGTCCACTTTCGGCCCACTAACAGACTGATCGCTGACGTCATGGTGACGTCAGCATTATGTTAATAAAATTATTTTCTGATTTTATAAATGATTTACTAAATGTTTTATAAATCCTTTTTCCTTTAAAAATTCATAACTAATTATCCGGAGCTCCGAAAATTATGAAACCACTTGCGTTGGTTTCATAATTCCGAGACGCTCACCGCTACCCTATCCTTATCCGCTCTCGCCCTTGAACCGAACCCCTTTTGCCCCGCATGCTTGGAGAAGAATTCGTGGCCGATGCCTGCCACTGCGCTATTGTGGGTCTGGGACGCCGGATCTCCGCAACTAGCCACTGGCTTGCCACGGACAGGGATAACTTCCCCAAGATGCGATCGCACTGCCTTCCTTGCTTGCACCGTTTCCACCGCCTTGTGCCGCAACCCGCATACCTGCTCTCTCTTTGCCTTGCATCGAGCTGTGTAGCACGCGACGTACCCAGCGTTAGTAACCCGGAAGGCCGCATGTGATGGACGGTCGTGCCTTGAGCAGAGGCCTCTGCTTCAAAGCACGGCAACCCCGTGTTGCAACCTAGTTAGTACACCATGGATATCGTCGTATTGCTAGCACTTGCTCCACCGTGCTCCCGAGCACGCCTTACTGCATCACCATCCTTTTATCGACCACGAGTCGATCCTTTCCTTCTCTCGGTGCTGCCACCACACACCTTATTCTGATAAAGCCTTGCCTGACTCGTTTCGCCTTACTCCTCTCTCTTCATCCTCTGAGCTATCGCTGCGGAGTTTCTTCTTGTCGTTTAGCCCAAGGGGCTTGTACTTAAAATCGTACACCGAGTGGTAATCGGTTGTAAATACTAAGTTTTGCACTCTGATTTCGCTGTATGACTGTGATATTTATCTGTGATGAATGCCTGTGCGTGATAGCGTCTGATCCAGGGACTATCACGAGACAGAATGCTGGGTTTTCTGTTTTTGAAAACCCAGGGCGTTACACTTGGAAAATTTGGAAAAAGTCCTTAAAAGGTGTGGAGAAATTGACTTGGTGCTTAATTGGGAGAAGTGTCACTTTATGGTAAAATAAGGGATAGTCTTGGGACATGTCATTTCTGAGAGAGGAATAGAGGTGGACAAGGCTAAGATTGAAACGGTTGAAAAGATACCACCCCCGACGAATATAAAATCATTAAGAAGCTTTCTCGGGCATGCCGGATTTTATAGGAGATTTATAAAGGATTTCTCAAAGATCACCAAGCCATTGACACAACTTCTCCAAAAAGATGTGGAATACGACTTTAATGAAGAATTCTTGCATGCCTTCCGGATGTTGAAGCAATCTCTCATAAGCGCACCCATTATGCTACCACCCGATTGGAATCTACCATTTGAGATAATGTGTGACGCAAGTGATTATGCCATTGGAGCCATTCTTGGACAAAGGAAGGAAGGGAAGGTACACACAATTTATTATGCAAGCAAAACCCTAAATGAAGCTCAAGTGAATTACGCAACTACGGAGAAGGAATTGCTTGCCGTGGTGTTCGCATTTGAAAAATTCATCCAATATTGTGAACTCAAAGGTGATCATGTATACCGACCATGCTGCAATCAAGTACCTTTTGTCCAAGAAAGATGCCAAGCCACGTTTGATTAGATGGATTCTATTATTACAAGAGTTTGATATGGAAATTAGAGACAAGAAAGGGTCAGATAATGTTGTAGCCGACCACCTATCAAGGATGCATCATGGAGATGATGGGATGGAGCTAATTGAAGATAGAATGAGAGATGACCATCTATATCGGGTACTTGATAGGAGAGGATGGATGAATGATATTATAAGGTGCTTACGGAATATGCCATTAGATCACTTGGATAAAAATGTTAAAAGAAGGGTAATTGCCGAGAGCAGGAAATTTTATTGGGATGCACCGTACCTATATAGATTAGGAGATGATGGAGTGCTAAGAAGATGCGTACCGCGGGAAGAAAGAGAAGAAATTCTAAGAAAATGCCACTCATCGGAATATGGAGGACATTATGGACACTTTAGAGCGCAAGCAAAGGTATGGGCAAGCGGATTCTATTGGCCTGAGATGCACGAGGATGCAAAAAGGTTTGTTACAACTTGCCCGGAATGCCAAAGGAGTGGAAATATATCACAAAGGAATGCAATGCCGCTGAATTATAATTTGCAAATTGATCTATTTGATGTTTGGGGCATCAACTTTATGGGACCCTTCGTGAACTCGCATGGATATGAACACATCTTGGTCATAGTTGATTATGTATCAAAATGGGTTGAAGTGATTCCGTGTCGGAAAGCATCTACGGAAGAAGCTATTCAAATGATGAAGACGGTGATATTCCCTCGATATGGTGTTCCTAGAATTTTAATAAGTGATGGTGGGTCACACTTTATTGGCAAGGATTTCAAAAGATGCTTGGCAAAGTTGGGAATCGAGCATAGGGTCTCCACGGCCTATCATCCACAAACAAATGGCCAAGCGGAAACATCGAACAAGCAACTCAAAGACATTGTCAAGAAGACGGTGACTAAAGGAGGAAATGATTGGTCAAAGAAACTAGTGGGAACATTGTGGACATACCGGACTGCGCCTAAAACACCGATAGGTATGAGCCCTTATCAATTTGTCTATGGAAAAACATGTCATTTGCCGGTAGAACTAGAGCACAGAGCTTATTGGGCAATAAAGGAGATGAATCTTGATATTGATGCGGCACGAATAAAGAGGAGGATTCAAATAAGTGAAATTGAAGAGCTAAGATTGAAGGCATATCACAGCGCTAGCATCTATAAAGAAAGGATGAAGAGATGGCACGACAAAAGATTGCATAAGAAGGAATTCAAGGAAGGAGACAAGGTCCTACTATACAATTCTCGATACAAGGTCTTCGGCAAGAGAAAATTGTAAAGCAAATGGGATGGACCATACATCGTACACTCGGTGTCACCATCGGGAGCGGTAACAATCATGGACATCAAAGGAGATCAATATGTTGTGAATGGACAGTGAATCAAGGTATTCCTAGAGCCCGACATTGTGGCCATTAAATACATTGACGTCTACACCTTGAATGGTGACCCGGATCGTCAAGACTAGCGACGAAAACGAGGTAAGTTTGTAAATAATTTTTATTTTTTATGAGCATCCCACCTTTGCCCCTAATTTATTTTATGACGAGGACGTCGTATGTTTTAAGTGTGGGGGGGAAGGTGTGATCTCTTGTTTTTTTTTAGTTGAGTTGTTTCCTTTAAAAAAATAGTTCGATGGTGTGATTTAAATTAGTGTGGAGTCAATAAAAACAACATCCTTGTGCAAGTTTTTCCTTTCCTCTACTTGTTGGTATGTTCTTTACCTTTATTATTTGAGCATGAGTAATGATCATTAATGTTTACCGTGGTGCTTAGTGGAAGTTTGCCTATAAAGTACCCATACTCTACTTTAATCTGGAACCTCACTTTGACTTTGTTATGAGTAAGACTAAAATTGGAGGCTTTTATTTCTGAAAATTTATGAAAAAACCCTTGCAATAAAGGTTAGCAACTTCTTTTTCCAAGTCGAGAGACAAGCATATCCCTTACAAGGCCTATATTATATATAAACTCCACCATAAGTGTTGTTAGCATGATGAATTGGGTTAGGACTTTTCTCTCTTAGGAGTTCTAATTTCGAGTAATGATCATGTCCTTGCTTTATATCTGTATTGCTAGCCTCGTCATATATTCGGTAACGAGACTTTCACATTGAATGTCCCGTGTATCACCGGATTCCATACCCAACCCATAATATCTCTTTTATTCATCTTATTCCTTGAACACAACCTATGCCCAAAGATTCTTTCTGTTTCTAGAAAGGATTTTAGTTAAAATTCAGATTGTGTATATGGTGAAAGAAACAAGCGAAGAGCTTCGGAGAAGAGATGAAGATGTCAAGAAAACAGGAATAGAAAAAATGTGTATAAAAGAAAAAAAGGGGAGATAGAAAAAAAAGGAAGAAAAAGAGAAAATTGAGGAAAATCAAGAAAGGTATAAGAGGGATGGTAAATCAAGTGAGGATCAAGAAAGTGCAAGGAAGGATGTTACGTTGTTGAGAACGAATCTTTGATTTTCCAACCATGTGCAATCCGACAATGAGGACATCATTAGTGCCTTGGAGTCATATTTTCTTTTGCCTTTGTACATGTCCACCATTCTAAATCTTCTCATCCTTGATACCCTCACATTATGGTTTCATTCTCATGGTCATTGGCTCGGGAGGTGAACAACTATTAGAGAACTTTCCTAGCTTGATAATATTTGTGTTAACTTAACTAGCCATACCTATAGCCCCACTATGAATTATAAATGAGAGACTTATGGGAGGTGAGAGTTTATGAATTATTTAGGATAGCCACTTCAAATGAGCGACATGTGAGGACTTGGAGAAAGACTTTGTCTAATACTTGTTGCAGGAATTTTATTTTAAACTCGTGGAAAACCCTCCGATGGAAGTAAGAAAGTAAGTATGGTTGGATATGAGGATCTCTAGTGAAAGGAATGAGTTGTGGGGTAAGTCTTGGATTAGCAATATTTCTAAATGCCCATGTTTATATCATGATCATTGTTTTCATGTTTCTTATACTAAAGATGAAGGTTTAACTAACTTGTAAGGAAAGGTGAGACAAAGCATGTTTCAAGCACCTCCATGGTTGAATGACTCTTGCAAGCAACTTGCTCGAGGACGAGCAAGATCTAAGCGTGGGGGAGTTGTCGGAGGTCAAATATGACACCCCTAAGGAACTTGTTACACTTTGGTTTCAGCTTTGATTTGGAACTAACCCGCCACTAGGCATACTAATGATGTAACAAGTTCGACACGTGCATGTGTTTTTGGAGTTGTATGTTTATGTAGGAAATCACAAGCTTAATGGATAAGTTTGCATCAAGTTCGGAAGGTGTTAAGCAAGAATGTAACACCCGGTTTTAAAGGACAAACCGAATGCACCCTTTATGCATGCCCAGGATCAAATTCATGCATAAAGTAACATCATCAGTGAATATCACAACATATATCATTACAAGCGTATAATTATTACAAAATGATCGGAGGGTCTAAAACAAAAGATTACACATCGTTATTCTATCGCAGCGGAGTAGGCACCATCTTCCACAGGAACGTCGACTGGGGGCACGCCAACCTAGAACTCCAGGCCTTCACGATGGTCTTCATGATGTAACTCCTTCTTCTAGCTTCTATTTATCTGAGCAGCAGTGGGGAGAGAACAGCAGGGGTTGAAAGGGAAAACGGTGAGTACACCTGGAGGCGTGTACTCCGCAAGTGGAGGAAAAGGTATGCATAACATGAGGCTTATTACAAGGAAGGCTTTATTTGGTGGACTGCAAAGCTCAAATTTTAGTGGGTCAAGTTTTAATTAAGCACCTAGAATTTAATGTGTGTAAAGCTTCCCATCCCCTTCGAGGCACAGGCACCAACCTGTCCTGATCCTAGGGTTAAAACAACATAGAACCAAAACTAGCTCCCAAACCACAGTTACCACCACTGTGATCCACCCAAACCACCCACTAACCATGTGAGGGTCCAGGCCACTCTTGACCGTGAGCACGGCTGTTATAACAGTTTTTTAACACTCTGCAAAGGTTGTACATCTTTACCCACGAGTCGCGTAAACGTTCAAAGAACGTTAAACCCAACCATGCTGTGCGGATCAAGCACTTTCACACTTCCTTAGGTGTGATAGCATAGGGACGCTACGAGGCCTTTACATAGGTTCACCAGCGCGCATTAACCAGTCTCAGGGTACAAGACCCATCATTGAGCCTTGCCGGACTCTTGGGAACTACACCCTCATCCAGCCCAGACAGCCTAACACAGTCCGCTGGTTTACCCTACTTACTTGGCCAAGACCATAGCCCATTAGTTCTCGTGGTTGTACTGTATGTCCCGGGTGGTCACTCCACAGACCGGTCCTTCTAAAGTTGACTCAGGCAAGGCCAACATCAAGCAATCACAAACCACCATTCAACCACTTGCCTGAGTCGCCTAGGGTGTTCATGTTGCTAACCATAACCCACATTAACATGTTGCATAATCATTAATCAAGTTTTAAGATTAAAACCAACCCATGTTGAGCAAACTAAGCATATTCTACCCATATAGGTAACCTCTAAGGGTAAACAAGGAATGATCATGAAAATCTAGTAAACAGTCCTTAATAGGATTCCCATCAGATTAGACATCTAATGCAAGAAAGCATAAATAAAGCAGTGATTATGGTGAATAAAACATAAAGGTATAAAATAGCAAGATGTCAAGGACACTTGCCCGTTTCCCGATGCTCCACTGCTCAGAAGCGTTCCTTCACGCGTAGCAATCAACTGAAACAACACAATGCTACACTAAGAACAATACACCAGACAATAAAATCATTTTAGAAAAGCGTACTACTCGCTAACGTGAGCTAGCTACAAACTCTAGAGCGCAAGGGACGACTAAACGGAGCTACGGGTAGAAAGGGCACAACTATCGGGAAAGATTATATTATAAGAAAGAAGGAACTATATGCTTGATTTATTTTAATTAAAGAAATATGTGTAATGGGTATTTCGGAGAAATACCACATGTTGGAAATTAATCAAATTTATACTTGAAAAGATAGAAAGGTATAAACCTAGTCATATTTTATTTATAAAATTTTATTAGAATTTATACCAATTTAACATTTATCTTTATAAAAGAAACTTTATGTGAGAGCCACTAACGAGTTAAAAGATGTGTCAGGTTGAGCTAAACAAGTTATAAGAAAAACATATTTATGTTTGAATTAATCAAGTTAATTTTTATTAAGAAAAAGGCGAAGGTTAGACCTATATTTGATTTTATTCAAAAGAGGTTGAATTGGACATTAATCAAATTAATATTAACTTTAATTTTCAAAAACATGAAACAGGGTGAAGGTCGCTGCTAACACGTGCGCTACGACGAAATGAGGCTAACGCAACTTGAACGAGCTAAAACGGAGCTAGGATGTGAAAGATATGGAGTTTTGATGGTTACAGGGACCTATCTGTGAGAATCTAAAGATTACAGGGGCTAACAGGCAAGATTTGCAACACTCAGATATTTCCGAGCGCGAAAAGGAGAGAGATCAAGGGTCTATGAGCAAAACTCGCTCGGGTGGACTTAACTGTGAAAGGTGGGATCTTTCTGAGGTTTTATGTGCAAAGGGGCTAAGACACAGAGAAAAGAGCGTGGGTTTCCGTGTTCTGCAGGGGGTTTTGTGAAAAAGCACGGCTGACAAGGCTGATTAGCTGACGTGGCTCCACGTGGCGCGAGTCGGTTGGCTGGACAGGTGACGTGGCCGCGACGTGGCGGTGGACCGGCCATGGACCGCGGTCTACGGGTCTACGGTGCACCAGGGCGATGGGGTGTGCCGGGATTAGATCACGGCCGTTGATCTGGTGATGGGCGGCTGAGGGTGCGCCGCTCGGTTGGAGGCCACCGGAGCAGGCGGGGGACGACGGAGCACGGCAGAGCACGACGGCGGCTCGCCAGAGTTGAGCAGCCCGGGCGCTACGGAGCTCGATTTCGCGTGCGGTTTCGTCTGGGAGAAAGAGGAGGACGGCGCGGATCTCACCAGGGGCTCGTGGGCGTCGATCTCGCGGCGGAGATGGCGTGCGGCGGCCGGTGGCGGACGGGACGCCAGGCGCACGCGGAGGAGGGGGAGATGGTGGGCCGCTGGTGTTGGGCGTGGCCCAAGGAAGGGAGAAGGAGAGGATGGGCTGCGGCCTGGGAGGAGAGGAGGGGTGCAGGGCTGGGTTGCGGTTTGGTGAAGGTGGTGTGGGTTGGGTTGGATTTGCACAAGGGTTTAGGCCCAAGGAAGTTTCCCATTTTCTGAAAAAGATTTAGAGATTTTAGAGATAGAGAGGGAAGGGAACGTGTGGGTTGGGTTTGGAGATGAGATTAGGTCCACAAAAAAATTAGAGAGAGAGGGAGAGATATAAGGTCGGAGCTTTTGAAGAGGTTTAGAGAGTCAAAAAGAGAGAGAAAGAGGGAGATGTGTTTAGAGAGAGGAGAGACGATTTTTGGTAGACAGAGATAGGTCTTGTTTTATGGAAAAGATTGGGAGGATTAGAGAGAAAGATTAGAGAGAGAAAGAGGGATATGGGTCAACTTGGATATCTGGTTTAGGTCCAAAAGAGATTAGATGTAGATTCTTAGATAAAGGTAGGGATATGGGTCAACTTGGATATCGGGTTTAGGTCCAAAAGAGATTAGATGTAGATTCTTAGATAAAGGTAGAGAGAGATTGGATCCGACAAGGATTTATAGAGAGAGAGATTTAGAGAGGGAGAAGGGATGGTTCTTAGAGAGAGAAGAAACCAACTCCATGGTAGGGAGAGAGAGAAGCCTTGTTAGGGAAAAGGTTGGATTGGAAAGATTTAGAGAAAAAGATTGAAGAGATATAGAGATACCAGGATTAACTTATAGATGAACCTATTCGAGCTTTAAAACTCAAATTCATTTTTTTACACAATAAACCTTGTGCATCGCAGCATGAATGCAACAAACAAATAATTATAACCTATGATTCATTTATTTAATTTAGAAAATATTGTTTGTTTTGAAATCATTGCACAAGCTTCCTAATTAATTCTACAAATTTTAATAAAATTTTAAATCCTAGCCAAAATGTCAACTAGGGTGTTACAAATACTACCCCACTTAACAGGAATCTCGTCCCGAGATTCTGCAAAAGGTTAGCAAGAGAGAGAAGGCTAGCAGTGGGGAAAGACAGGGTTGCTTTGCATTTATATCATCTTGTCTTGTTCTTCACACTTTCATGTCATTTTGTTGGTGATCCTTCAACTCTTGTGGATGATCCATTATGGAGATCTTTGGTGACTCCTCTATGATGATTTTTCTGAGCAACGATCACCTTGCACTTTTTTCACATGTTGTCCTCTTGTTGTTACCTTCGTTCCAATTGTCTGGTATCTTTTGGTGAATGGTCCATGTAGAAGTTCTTAGTGGTATAAGTTTTGTTGAAGTTTCTCAATCACACTTCTTCTTACTTCGTCGTTCCTCATTCTTCATTGTTTCTTCATGGGTTATCTCATGAGAGTGTTCATGAACATTTTCTTGAAGTGGTTCGAGTAGCGCTGAAGTGACGACTTTATAACTTTCTTAGGCTTTGCTGGCTTGTTTGGTGACAATTCTTCCTTCTTGTTCACTTTGTACGTCATGGGGAGCAGCATGATTGAGCTACCCCTCTTAACAAGACTCTTCTTGGTTCCATGTCGGTTAGGATAGAGAGGGAGCAAGGATCGAGGAAGGGAGAAGGATTCAAGGCTTAGAGGGAGCAAAAGACTGAAAACCCAACCTACGATCTATACATATAACTAATTGATGTCATCGCGGACAAGGGTCCAACAACACATCAACAATCATCACAAAGAGCCAAATCAAACATTGCACAATAACAAGCATACAACAGCAGACAAGGGCACACTAACATGGCACGCGTCCTTATCACAGCACACTAGCATTTGACACCTTAGCATCATTGTCTATCGATAAAAGAAAACTTAGGTAGGCTTCTTATAACTCGTAAGACTAAAACTATCGATGGCTTTAAGTTAGTAATCTTGAGGTCTTCGACACGACTCTTCTAGCTTGATGGAGATTCTTCATCTTCGATCTTGAAATTCTTTGAGCGACGGCTTGTTGAAGCATAGTCTTCTTAAGTGTCTTCAGAAGCTTCTTTCTTGGTCTTACGGGAAGTTAGTGACTAAGAATTATACAAGGATTAGGGAGGAGCAACTTGTTTTCACAACAGAAGGGAATAGGGGGGATCAGAGTGCAAATCAGGGGCAGAAAGTCAAGGAGGTAAAATTTTTCGAAATAGTGTGAAAATATAACCCTAACGTCGACCAATTCTATCTAGGTTTGCGTCCTACAGTCGATATAGCTCCGATACCACTTCTGTAACACCCGGTTTTAAAGGACAAACCGAATGCACCCTTTATGCATGCCCAGGATCATATTCATGCATAAAGTAACATCATCAGTGAATATCACAACATATATCATTACAAGCGTATAATTATTACAAAATGACCGGAGGGTCTAATACAAAAGATTACACATCATTATTCTATCACAGCGGAGTAGGCACCATCTTCCACAAGAACATCGACTGGGGGCACGCCAACCTAGAACTCCAGGCCTTCACGATGGTCTTCACGATGAAACTCCTTCTTCTAGCTTCTATTTATCTGAGCAGTAGTGGGGAGAGAATAGCAGGGGTTGAAAGGGAAAACGGTGAGTACACCTGGAGGCGTGTACTCCGCAAGTGGAGGAAAAGGTATGCATAACATGAGCCTTATTACAAGGAAGACTTTATTTGGTGGACTGCAAAGCTCAAATTTTAGTGGGTCAAGTTTTAATTAAGCACCTAGAATTTATTGTGTGTAAAGCTTCCCATCCCCTTCGAGGCACAGGCACCAACCTGTCCTGATCCTAGGGTTAAAACATCATAGAACCAAAACCAGCTCCCAAACCATAGTTACCACCACTGTGATCCACCCAAACCACCCACTAACCATGTGAGGGTCCAGGCCACTCTTGACCATGAGCACGGCTGTTATAACAGTTTTTTTAACACTCTGCAGGGGTTGTACATCTTTATCCACGAGTCGCGTAAACGTTCAAAAAACGTTAAACCCAACCATGCTGTGCGGATCAAGCACTTTCACACTTCCTTAGGTGTGGTAGCATAGGGACGCTACGAGGCCTTTACATAGGTTCACCCGCGTGCATTAACCAGTCTCAGGGTACAAGACCCATCATTGAGCCTTGCCGGACTCTTGGGAACTACACCCTCATCCAGCCCAGACAGCCTAACACAGTCCACTGGTTTACCCTACTTACTTGGCCAAGACCATAGCCCATTAGTTCTCATGGTTGTACTGTATGTCTCGGGTGGTCACTTCACAGACCGGTCCTTATAAAGTTGACTCAGGCAAGGCCAACATCAAGCAATCACAAACCACCATTCAACCACTTGCCTGAGTCACCTAGGGTGTTCGTGTTGCTAACCATAACCCACATTAACATGTTGCATAATCATTAATCAAGTTTTAAGATTAAAACCAACCCATGTTGAGCAAACTAAGCATATTCCACCCATATAGGTAACCTCTAAGGGTAAACAAGGAATGATCATGAAAATCTAGTAAACAGTCCTTAATAGGATGCCCATCAGATTAGACATCTAATGCAAGAAAGCATAAATAAAGCAGTGATTATGGTGAATAAAACGTAAAGGTATAAAATAGTAAGATGTCAAGGACACTTGCCCGTTTCCCGATGCTCCATTGCTCAGAAGCGTTCCTTCACGTGTAGCAATCAACTGAAACAACACAATGCTACACTAAGAACAATACACCAGACAATAAAATCATTTTAGAAAAGCGTACTACTAGCTAACGCGAGCTAGCTACAAACTCTAGAGCGCAAGGGACGACTAAACGGAGCTACGGGTAGAAAGGGCACAACTATCGGTAAAGATTATATTATAAGAAAGAAGGAACTATATGCTTGATTTATTTTAATTAAAGAAATATGTGTAATGGGTATTTCGGAGAAATACCACATGTTAGAAATTAATCAAATTTATACTTGAAAAGATAGCACGGTATAAACCTAGTCACATTTTATTTATAAAAATTTATTAGAATTTATACCTATTTAACATTTATCTTTATAAAAGAAACTTTATGTGAGAGCAACTAACGAGTTAAAAGATGTGTCGGGTTGAGCTAAACAAGTTATAAGAAAAACATATTTATGTTTGAATTAATCAAGTTAATTTTTATTAAGAAAAAGGCGAAGGTTAGACCTATATTTGATTTTATTCAAAAGAGGTTGAATTGGACATTAATCAAATTAATATTAACTTTAATTTTCAAAAACATGAAACAAGGTGAAGGTCGCTGCTAACACGTGCACTATGACGAAACGAGGCTAACACAACTTGAACGAGCTAAAACGGAGCTAGGATGTGAAATATATGGAGTTTTGATGGTTACAGGGACCTATATGTGAGAATTTAAAGATTACAGGGGCTAACATGCAAGATTTGCAACACTCAGATATTTCCGAGCGTGAAAAGGAGAGAGATCAGGGGTCTATGAGCAAAACTCGCTCGGGTGGACTTAACTGTGAAAGGTGGGATCTTTCTGAGGTTTTATGTGCAAAGGGGCTAAGACACAGAGAAAAGAGGGTGGGTTTCCGTGTTCTGCAGGGGGTTTTGTGAAAAAGCACGGCTGACAGGGCTGATTAGCTGACGTGGCTCCACGTAGCACGAGCCGGTTGGCTGGACAGGTGACGTGGCCGCGACGTGGCGGTGGATCGGCCATGGACCGCGGTCTACGCGTCTACGGTGCACCGGGGCGAAGGGGTATGCCGGGATTAGATCACGGCCATTGATCTGGTGATGGGCGGCTGAGGGCGCGCCGCTCGGTTGGAGGCCACCGGAGCAGGCGGGGGACGGCGGAGCACGGCAGAGCACGACGGCGGCTCGCCGGAGTTGAGCAGCCCGGGCGCTACGAAGCTCGATTTCGCGTGCGGTTTCGTCTGGGAGAAAGAGGAGGATGATGCGGATCTCACTAGGGGCTCGTGGGCGTCGATCTCGCGGCGGAGATGGCGTGCGGCGGCCGGTGGCGGACGGGACGCCAGGCGCACGCGGAGGAGGGGGAGATGGTGGGCCGCTGGTGTTGGGTGTGGCCCAAGGAAGGGAGAAGGGGAGGATGGGCTGCGGCCTGGGAGGAGAGGAGGGGTGCTGGGCTGGGTTGCGGTTTGGTGAAGGTGGTGTGGGTTGGGTTGGATTTGCACAAGGGTTTAGGCCCAAGGAAGTTTCCCATTTTCTGAAAAAGATTAAGAGATTTTAGAGATAGAGAGGGAAGGGAAGGTGTGGGTTGGGTTTGGAGATGAGATTAGGTCCACCAAAGAATTAGAGAGAGAGGGAGAGATATAAGGTCGGAGCTTTTGAAGAGGTTTAGAGAGTCAAAAAGATTTAGAGAGAGAAAGAGGGAGATGTGTTTAGAGAGAGGAGAGACGATTTTTGGTAGACACAGATAGGTCTTGTTTTAAGGAAAAGATTGGGAGGATTAGAGAGAAAGATTAGAGAGAGAAAGAGGGATATGGGTTAACTTGGATATCGGGTTTAGGTCCAAAAGAGATTAGATGTAGATTCTTAGATAAAGGTAGGGATATGGGTCAACTTGGATATCGGGTTTGGGTCCAAAAGAGATTAGATGTAGATTCTTAGATAAAGGTATAGAGAGATTGGATCTGACAAGGATTTATAGAGAGAGAGATTTAGAGAGGGAGAAGGGATGGTTCTTAGAGAGAGAAGAAACCAACTCCATGGTAGGGAGAGAGAGAAGCCTTGTTAGGGAAAAGGTTGGATTGGAAAGATTTAGAGAAAAAGATTGAAGAGATATAGAGATACCAGGATTAACTTATAGACGAACCTATTCGAGCTTTAAAACTCAAATTCATTTTTTTACACAATAAACCTTGTGCATCGCAGCATGAATGCAACAAACAAATAATTATAACCTGTGATTTATTTATTTAATTTAGAAAATATTGTTTGTTTTGAAATCATTGCACAAGCTTCCTAATTAATTCTACAAATTTTAATAAAATTTTAAATCCTAGCCAAAGTGTCATCTAGGTTGTTACAAAGAGGATCAAGGAGCTCCATTCATGTGCAAATACTAGATGAACTTACTTCCAAAGGTGGCAAGGACCAAGATGCAACTGCAAGATATTCCCGAGGACCAAGGCAAAAGACTGGAGTTCATGCGACAAGACCCTCTATCTTGATCGTGGGGATAATGACGTCTGTTGAGGCTGATTTTCACTCACTTCTTACCCGTCAAACATATATCTTTTGGTATGGAAATTGATCATCAACACTAGAGTAGGGCTTAAACTAATCATTTCCACAAGTGTTGGTGATTATGCACCTACCAATGACTCTCTACGAGACGACATGTTGCTAAGGGTCACGGATAGTAACCCCTGGTATGCGAACATTGTAAATTATCTGGTGACAGGGTACATACCCCCTGGAGCTGATAAGAAGAAACTGGTTCATGAAGCAAAAATACACATATGGGATGATTCGTACCTCTATAAAGTCTGCGCTGATGGGTTGTTAAGGAGATGTGTACCGCATACTAACGGGATGCAAATCATTGAGAAGTGCCATTCCGGATCTTATGGCGGCCACTATGGCACTTATCGTACACATGCGAAGATATGGCAATGTGGGTTCTTCTGGCCGACTATGTATGATGACACAAGAAATTTTATCCGAAAATGCAAAGCCTGCCAGAAGCACGGAGGAATCACTGCCAGAGATGCAATGCCCCTACATGATAATCTGCAAGTGGAGCTTTTTGATGTATGGGGTATTGATTTCATGGGCCCATTTCCAAAGTCTGATGGAGCTGAATACATCTTGGTGGCAGTTGACTATGTGTCAAAATGGGTAGAAGCTATAGCATGCAAGTCGGCCGATGCCAAGCACTCCAAAAAGATGTTCAAGGAAGTGATATTCCCTCGCTTCGGTATTCCAAGAATGGTAATCAGTGATGGGGGGTCCCACTTCACTGATACTGATTTCAGAAGATTCCTGAAGAATCAAGGGATCCAACACAGCGTTGCCACTCCATACCACCCCCAGACTAATGGCCAAGTAGAAACCTCCAATAAGCAGATCAAGAATAATCTACAGAAAACAGTACAGGAGGCCGCCCGAGGTTGGAAGAGGCATCTTGATGATGCCTTATGGGCCTATCGAACAGCCTACAAAACTCCACTGGGAATGTCCTCATATCAATTGGTATACGGAAAGACGTGCCATCTACCAGTGGAAGTAGAGCATAAAGCTCATTGGGCAATCAAAAGGTTCAATTTGGATTTCCTGAAGTTCGGAAGGAATAGGCAGAAGCAATTGGCAGAATTGGAAGAATGGAGAGAAAAAGCCTATCACAGTGCAAAGATCTATAAAGAGAGAACCAAGAGGTGGCATGATAAGAAAATCAAGAAAAAAGAATTTGCACCAGGTGATAAAGTGCTACTTTTCAACTCTCGATTCAAGCTGTTCGGAAGAGGGAAATTGCGCAGCAAATGGGAAGGACTATTCACAGTAGTGGAGGTAGCTCCTCATGGAGCTATGACTCTGCAAAATGATGAAGGCAACTGTTTTAAGGTGAATGGCCATCGACTGAAAATCTTCCTCGAGCCGGACAACATCGAATATGAAGTGATCAACTTCATTGAGAATGGGTAAAACAAGTAAGAGCATGCCCAACACCAGGTAAGCCCTCTCTCCTCTACTTTCTTTACCCCTTCAAGTTTATTTTCATTCCTTAGAAAAAGACAGTGTGGGGGAAATCCCCACATTACAGAATAAAAATAAGGACCCGAGGTACGCAACTTCCCTATCTCACTTCCACGTACCTCTGAGTTTGCTTTGAATCCTGAGATTAATCTTTTATAGCAAACTCATGAGGTAATTTCTTATGTCGTACATGATTCTTGCGGTTGGCTTGCATACGTTTTATTTCTCACTTATCATCTTGATGCTTGTGAACAAATATCATTAGGGAACTCATGCTTATCTAAGTAGTTGGTGTTTTTGATATGGTTTGATGATATGATCTTCACTCTTTATGTTTGAGTGCTTGGGAATTTTATTTGAAAATCATGAAAACCCTTTGCAAGGCTCCTCTTTGATTTGCCACCGTCCCATTAGAGCCATATGATCTTTGTAGGTAAAAAAACCTTCGGTTCATATGCTACTTGTTATTACTTTGAGTTTTGTCAAATTCTGTGACCCTTGTGAGAATTCTTTTCATTACTTTCATGATCAAGATTTATGTGCACCCCACCTATTTCCCCTTGCTATGCTTCTACACTGAAAGTTAGCATTGTATCATTTATCCATTTCATAAAAATAAAGCTCCATATGTGGTGTGACATCTCTCTCCAGAAGTGTCCTTCAAAAAAAAAGAGACATGGGCTAAAAAAAAGAAAAAAATATATATACCTCAAGGTATGATGAAAAAAAAGAGAGAAGAATAGCCCATGTCCAAAATAAAGGAGGGATAGGGGAGAGATGAGATCATGCAAAAAGGAGTTCCATATCATAGATGGTAATAACTAGTGTCCATTCCGGGGCTAGTGTCCACCTTACCATCAACCCGCAGTTCTCACCTTATATATGTATGGTAATATCTAGCACCCATTCCGGGCCTAGTGTCCACCTTACCATACGCACCATAGCCATACCGGTGCACATCTTGATCTGATGGTATGATTTGATTTTCTCTGTGGATCCAGTCTTTGACTTTGCAAAATATGTGATGCAAGTATGCTTTCTCTTTTTCCTACCCTGAGCTCCACATATAGCCATCATTAGAAGTAGGGTGAAGAAAGGCAATCTAATGCCTTGGTGAGGACGTATACACTTTGAGCGATCCGAGAGAGTCAAATGAGGAGCTAAGCAAGGTTTTGTGTTGAAAATTTATTGCAAAAACCCCAAGTGCTTAACATGATGAGCAGGAGTGATTAGATTCATGACTGTTCCGTTCTTCAACTACCCAAGATAGCATGATAGACACTTCAGAATTCACAAGTACAAGGTATGGTCTGGAATATCCCTTATGCTTGTTCCATACCTGTGGATATTATGTCTCACTTTGATCTTGTTCTTCCCTTCACTCGGGACGAGCAAAGGTCGAGTGTGAGGGTATTTGTTGACGGCTGATTTTCACTCACTTCTTACCCGTCAAACATATATCTTCTGGCATGGAAATTGATCATCAACACTAGAGTAGGGCTTAAACTAATCATTTCCACAAGTGTTGGTGATTATGCAAATACATGTGAATAGCACTAGAAAGAGGAGTAAAAGCACAAGTCTTTGACCCAAGCACTTCAAGACCAGCCAATGAGGGGATGCCACCTAGGATTTCCCTGGATCACTGACGTCATAAATCCAAGAGAGGCAAGCCCGACGAATCACGAAGCGCCACATGGACATCACATGGATTCAAGGGTCCACTCATCCCCCAAAACCGTCGGGAAAACTTGGCATGCACGGAGGACAGGCATCAGGGCCCACCAGTCAGCCACCACGAAGAAGCACAGGGCGCCACGTGGCTCCTTGGCTTCGGCCGAACCGTGGATCGGTCGAACCGCCTTTGGTTCGGCTGATCCCGGCCTTCCACGTGGCAGCTCCTGATTGGCCCCTGGTTGCAGTTCCGGGCATTTAGGAGTACTTGGAGCAACGAAGCAAGCCTCTCCCTCCTCTATAAATAGGAGGGGAGGGGCTCCATTTTGGAACACACACTTCTCCTCCTCTTCATTTTGGCTTGAAGCCTCTCTCTTTAGGAGAGGAGAGCTCTTTGTATAGGATTAGTGCTAGGAAGTGAGGTGGGAGGCTTGAGGCCATGTCATGATTCATGACATCTTCCTCAAGAACGATCCTCAGCGGTGCCTTTGTTCTTCAACTAGACTAAAGTGAGTATTTCGATATTTCCTATTTAGACTAAAGTCGTATGCATGCTTAGTTGCTGTGTTCTTGTGTTCTTCATTTGTTCTTGGTTTAGAGGCTTGTGTTCTTCGAACACAACCCTTTCGATCCAGTAGACTTAGATCATAAGTTTGCATCTAGTTTGCCAGCTTGTCTATTAGAGTAAAGTGAAGCTCCTGCATGTCTCTAGTTAGATCAAAGTGCATTCGTGATCTTGCATGAGTGATAGAGCATACCTTGAGCTAGTGCCAGTATCTCCCTCGCGGATTCATAGGAATAGTAAGTGGTGTAGACAAGGTGTCTGGACCATAAGCTACCCTTCGAAGACCACGTACGATCGTAGCGTAGAGGTAGGCCGCAGTGGTGATAGCCTGTTGGACCCTTTGTCAACCCTCTACGTCGCGTACCGAGTTGGGCTTGAGCCAACACATTGGCCTTGTGCTTGGTGCCCGAAGTGAGTGCTATACCTGAGAGACCGTAACTAGACTCTGCGCTCGGTCGAGGCAGATCCTTTCTACCTATCCTAACAATCAGTGTTGTGTCCTTGGATCATTTATACTAGAAGTAGGAGATAGTGCACTCCGTTCCTTGGATTCGATACCCTTGGAATACTCTCCTTCCTTAGGGAAGTGTTACAGCGGTATTTCCATGCGCTTGCGGTATACCCGGTCTCTCTTACACGCTCCCGCTAACCGGTGCCATAGTGGTGACGTTAAGAAACGCCAACAACGTCCAAAGCCCACATGCGAAGGAGCAAAAGATTCAAGGGTCGAGAGAAGCCTGCTCGCGAAAGATGGGCTCGAACCGGGCCAAAAAGGCCTGGCCCCTTTTTGTGGCGGTTCGGCCTCCCCTTTCTTGTGCGTGATGTTTGTCGAACCCTAAGTCTATGCCTTCGCCGCCATTTGCCAGAAAGACTGATAAAAGCTGCCGAGGTCGACGAGAGGAAGGCATTCAACTTTCAGAGATTCAACCAAGGGAGAGAACCACATAGGGGAGAGAGGAGGACGCCCGGAAGCCCTAGCAAGGTCCCTCCGGCACCGCGACAAGATCAAGAGCAAGGAGGAGATTGGATCTTCAAGGGAGAAAGCAAGGCAGAGAGCATCTTCCTCATCGATCTTTATCTACTTCGGAGGATTTTACACCATGTCCCGCACTATAATGTGTAACATTATGGGGTAAAGTCCTTGTTTGTCCTTGGGGTTGAAGGGAGAGCTTGAGTTGTAATCACCAAACCTATGTTTTGGATCTTTTTGCTATCATATTCATGTTGATGGTGCTTCAATCTTAATTGCCGGCTGGCTTGCTTTGGGTATGCATTGCTCGTAGCTTCACATATCATGTTCCTTTGGATCCTTATTTGATTACCTTCGTGTAGTGACAGTACGCGGGAGGGAAAGCATATCGAACTTGGTTCACATCCCTTAGTTTTGCATACCTAGATCACATCAACATCTTGTGCTCTTGTTGTCCAATCATAGATTACCCTTGTGTAGTGGCTAGTACGCGAGAGGGAAAAGGTTGGACTTGGTGCACCTTGACCTTTGATAGATTAGATCGGTTCGTTCTTGCTAGGTGGTTACATCTCTAAGTGATCCTAGACCCCTTGGGCAAGCTTTCTAGATTCTTGTACTCTCCATACCTTTATTCTCTTCGTTAATCTCTTTAACCTAGTTTAGATTAGTTCTTATATATATCATCACTTGATAAAGAGCTTTCAATGAACGAGATTAGTGCTTAGTTGATCATAGCAATCCACTTGTTCCACAGATTGATAAACCTTGGGGGATACTCTAAAGGGAAAGCTACAACCGACCCGTGCGCTTGCGGATCATAATTTGACGCGTTTTCTACCGTCAACACAACCATAAATAATCATTTTTCCTGGGCTTTGTGCTCAGGTCTTCACAATTCCTGACCAAGATGAAATTGTACCAGAGTCGGAAGACTCCCAATACTCTTGTACTGGGTTGCAGAATGAGATAGAGGTACCAACACTTTGTTTTCAGAATAGAACATCGTACTTGTGTTGTGGCGTTGATGACTCCAACTTCCATATGATTGAATCCTCTGATTGGATTAATGGCTTGGATCAATGCGAATTCCTACACCCAAAACGGAGAGTTCTACGGCCTTGACATCACGCAATGCATGAGTCTGTGCTATGCATAAAACGAACCCAACACTCCCTACGCATGCTTCTTTTTGTAATTTTCGATGTAATCCTTTAATCATGCCACCGTACCGATGTTTGATGAGAGGAATGCTACAAAATGTCATGTATGAAGGGGAGAAGCTAGAAAAGGCTAACAAGGCTCCTCCGATTATGGGCTACATGAATGGTAGATTAGATAATATCCATATAATCACAAGAATGCATGATTATGGATTAAGGCTACCACTGGTGAGCGCATGGACAAATCCACTTCTTATCCTCTCCAATGTGGGCATGATCGAGTAGTATGCAACGTGCTCATGATCTTGTAGTAGTATGCGAATCGAATCGAGGAAGGAAGGGATGTGTTGATCTCCAAGGTGGGCACATGCTCATAATCTTTTAGTAGTAATAAGCGAATTGAATCGAGGAAGGAAGGGATGTGTTGATCAAGGTGTATTGATGCTGATGGATGCAAACTACTATTGACGGCTAAAAAGTACCACTTTCAGCCATCAATATTCTCACATAAATGGAGGCATATGCATTATTTACTTGCATTTTGGTTTGAATAATGTAGTTCCACTTGTCCTTAGAGATTATTTTTATGTAGGTGATTTATCCCTTAAAAGAGATGAAAACCCACCTTCTATGAAGAAACCATGCCAACACAGCTGAGGAGGTGGCTGCCACCAAGGGAAACATGGCATTCCACGTCATCGATCCAAGGCAGGCACTCACCGACGAATCAGAGGACACCACATGGACTTCACATGGATCAAAGGGCCCACCTCGGATACCAAATCAAGCCATGCACCGGGGGTGGATCAGAGGGCCCACAGGGCAGCCACCCAGAGGAAACACACCTCGAAAGGAGGGCCGCAGGGGCCGGCCAATCCTAGGATCGGCTGAACCGCCTCTGCCTCCTTTCATCGTGTCCCTCCATGTGGCAGCTGCTCATTGGTCACTTGCTACATCCCGGGGTGTTTTGGAGCACTTTGAGCCTCCGAGCAAGCCTGGTCCTTGCCTATAAATAGAAGGGGAGGGGCTCCCATTTCCCACACACCACTCTCTCATTCTCCACTCACTTTTAGTTTCCAAGGCAAGGGGGTAGGCTATAGTAGCTCTTATTCAGGTTCCAAGTCTTCTTTGGAGTCTAGGTATGAGTTCTCTTTTATCTTTATTTCATTGTATGACTTTGATCTACTTCAGTTATTCAGCTATTTCATATAAAGTTATGGTAGATCATATGCTTGATATGTTCTTGAGTTCATCCTCTGTTCATCATTTCGAGGCTTGTGTTCTTCATGAACACTACCTTTTGATCCACTTGAAGGGTGATAAACTCCTTCCTTATGTGTTTGTTCATAAGTTAGAGGCTCGTGTTCTTCACGAACACGACCCTTTGATCTTATTGATTAGACATAAGAGAGTTTGTATCTGTTTGTATGTCTAGCCTTAGTTGATCTTGTTAGATGGCATGAGAGTGTTGCATGAGGTTTGTGTTCAAGCTACAGTACTCAGTCTAAGTTGACCAGTCTTTTGGTGGCTCTCACCCTGGGTCACAATAGCCCAGGCCGGGTGGAGTCTAGCAGCAACGCAGGCATGGTGCCTGGTGTTGACGGTTGAAATTCACCACTTTCAACCCTCAATATTCTCACATAAATGGAGGCATATGCATTATTTACTAGCATTTTGGATTGAATAATGTAGTTCCACTTGTCCTTGGAGATTATTTGTATGTAGGTGATTTACCCCTTAAAAGAGATGGAAACCCACCTTCTATGAAGAAACCATGCCAACTCAGCTGAGGAGGTGGCTGTCACCAAGGGAAACATGGCAATCCACGTCATCGATCCAAGGGAGGCACTCGCTGACGAATCAGAGGACGTCACATGTACTTCACATGGATCAAAGGGCCCACCTCGGATACCAAATCAAGCCATGCACCGGGGGTGGATCAATGGGCCCACAGGGCAGCCACCCAGAGGAAACACACCTCGAAAGGAGGCTCGAAGGGGCCGGCCAATCCTAGGATCGGCCGAACCGCCTCTGCCTCCTTTCATCGTGTCCCTCCATGTGGCAGCTGCTCATTGGTCACTTGCTACATCCCGGGGTGTTTTGGAGCACTTTGAGCCTCCGAGCATGCCTGGTCCTTGCCTATAAATAGAAGGGGAGGGGCTCCCATTTCCCACACACCACTCTCTCATTCTCCACTCACTTTTAGTTTCCAAGGCAAGGGGGTAGGCTAGAGTAGCTCTTATTCAGGTTCCAAGTCTTCTTTGGAGTCTAGGTATGAGTTCTCTTTTATCTTTATTTCATTGTATGACTATGATCTACTTCAGTTATTCAGCTATTTCATATAAAGTCATGGTAGATCATATGCTTGATATGTTCTTGAGTTCATCCTCTGTTCATCATTTAGAGGCTTGTGTTCTTCATGAACACTACCTTTTGATCCACTTGAAGGGTGATAAACTCATTCCTTATGTGTTTGTTCATAAGTTAGAGGCTCGTGTTCTTCACGAACACGACCCTTTGATCTTACTGATTAGACATAAGAGAGTTTGTATATGTTTGTATGTCTAGCCTTAGTTGATCTTGTTAGATGGCATGAGAGTGTTGCATGAGGTTTGTGTTCAAGCTACGGTACTCGGTCTAAGTTGACCAGTCTTTTGGTGGCTCTCACCCTGGGTCACAATAGCCCAGGCCGGGTGGAGTCTAGCAGCAACGCAGGCATGGTGCCTGGTGTTGACGGTTGAAATTCACCACTTTCAACCCTCAATATTCTCACATAAATGGAGGCATATGCATTATTTACTAGCATTTTGGTTTGAATAATGTAGTTCCACTTGTCCTTGGAGATTATTTGTATGTAGGTGATTTACACCTTAAAAGAGATGGAAACCCACCTTCTATGAAGAAACCATGCCAACTCAGCTGAGGAGGTGGCTGCCACCAAGGGAAACATGGCATTCCGCGTCATCGATCCAAGGGAGGCACTCGCTGACGAATCAGAGGATGCCACATGTACTTCACATGGATCAAAGGGCCCACCTCGGATACCAAATCAAGCCATGCACCGGGGGTGGATCAGAGGGCCCACAGGGCAGCCACCCAGAGGAAACACACCTCGAAAGGAGGGCCGAAGGGGCCGGCCAATCCTAGGATCGACCGAACCGCCTCTGCCTCCTTTCATCGTGTCCCTCCATGTGGCAGCTGCTCATTGGTCACTTGCTACATCCCGGGGTGTTTTGGAGCACTTTGAGCCTCCGAGCAAGCCTGGTCCTTGCCTATAAATAGAAGGGGAGGGGCTCCCATTTCCCACACACCACTCTCTCATTCTCCACTCACTTTTACTTTCCAAGGCAAGGGGGTAGGCTAGAGTAGCTCTTATTCAGGTTCCAAGTCTTCCTTGGAGTCTAGGTATGAGTTCTCTTTTATCTTTATTTCATTGTATGACTATGATCTACTTCAGTTACTCAGCTATTTCATATAAAGTCATGGTAGATCATATGCTTGATATGTTCTTGAGTTCATCCTCTGTTCATCATTTAGAGGCTTGTGTTCTTCATGAACACTACCTTTTGATCCACTTGAAGGGTGATAAACTCCTTCCTTATGTGTTTGTTCATAAGTTAGAGGCTCGTGTTCTTCACGAACACAACCCTTTGATCTTATTGATTAGACATAAGAGAGTTTGTATCAGTTTGTATGTCTAGCCTTAGTTGATCTTGTTAGATGGCATGAGAGTGTTGCATGAGGTTTGTGTTCAAGCTACGGTACTCGGTCTAAGTTGACCAGTCTTTTGGTGGCTCTCACCCTGGGTCACAATAGCCCAGGCCGGGTGGAGTCTAGCAGCAACGCAGGCATGGTGCCTGGTGTTGACGGTTGAAATTCACCACTTTCAACCCTCAATATTCTCACATAAATGGAGGCATATGCATTATTTACTAGCATTTTGGTTTGAATAATGTAGTTCCACTTGTCCTGGGAGATTATTTGTGTGTAGGTGATTTACCCCTTAAAAGAGATGGAAACCCACCTTCTATGAAGAAACCATGCCAACTCAGCTGAGGAGGTGGTTGCCACCAAGGGAAACATGACATTCCACGTAATCGATCCAAGGGAGGCACTCGCTGACGAATCAGAGGACGCCACATGGACTTCACAAGGATCAAAGGGCCCACCTCGGATACCAAATCAAGCCATGCACTGGGGATGGATCAGAGGGCCCACAGGGTAGCCACCTAGAGGAAAACCACCCCGAGTGGGGGCCTAGGGGGCCGGCCGATCCTAGGATCGACCGAACCGCCTTAGTGCCGCCCCATCTTGGCCCTACACGTGGCAGCTGCTCATTGGTCACTTGCTGCATCCCAGGGTGTTTTGGAGCACTTTGAGCCTCCGAGCAAGCCTGGTCCTTGCCTATAAATAGAAGGGGAGGGGCTCCCATTTCCCACACACCACTCTCTCATTCTCCTCTCACTTTTAGTTTCCAAGGCTACGGGGTAGGCTAGAGTAGCTCTTATTCAGGTTCCAAGTCTTCTTGAGAGTCTAGGTATGAGTTCTCTTTTATTTTTATTTCTTTGTATGACTTTGATCTACTTCAGAGCTATTTCATATAAAGTCATGGTAGATCATATGCTTGATATGTTCTTGAGTTCATCTTCTGTTCATCATTTAGAGGCTTGTGTTCTTCGTGAACACTACCTTTTGATCCACTTGAAGGGTGATAAACTCCTTCCTTATGTGTCTGTTCATAAGTTAGATGCTCGTGTTCTTCACGAACACAACCCTTTGATCTTATTGATTAGACATAACAGAGTTCATATCTGTTTGTATGTCTAGCCTTAGTTGATCTTGTTAGATGGCATGAGAGTGTTGCATGAGGTTTGTGTTCAAGCTACGGTACTCGGTCTAGTTGACCAGTCTTCTGGTGGCTCTCACCCTGGGTCACAATAGCACGGGCCGGGTGGAGTCTAGCAGCAACATAGGCATGGTGCCTGGGTTGTCTGGCTATGATAGTTATGAGCATACCCCCCTGTAACGATAGAGGGCGGTCCACAGGTAGTGACAGTCCTGTTGGATCCTTGGGCAATCCTCCACGCTGGGGTACCTGCTGTAGGAGTCTAAAGTCTAGTTTCGCAGAGTGCTGGTCATCGCGGGCAAGCTCCCCATTTGTACCTGGGTGCTGAACCTTATATCTCTCATGCAATATTCATGCGCATCTCCTGTATCTTCTAGCTTTGTGTGTTTAGTACATTAGAACCTAGAGCTAACTCGTATATTCCCCCTAAGCCGTAGTGTGCTAGAGTAGAGGTAGAATTGAGTGTGTGTGTCGCACTACCCTTATATCTCTTATCTTACCCCTGTCTTTGAGTGTGTTGTTTCCTATATCTATCTCTTGGTTTACATTCAGAGCAAAAGCATAAGTCTAAGATATCCGCCATTACCTTCCATGGATACGATACCCTTGGAATACTCTCCTTCCTTGGGGAAATGCTACAATGGTTTATCTGTGCGCTTGCGGATTCGTTCATGATCGTTCAGATTAACCTTTGGCTAGTCTTGATATTCACGCTAACCCAGTGTCGTTAGTTGTGACATTGAGAGGTGCCTAAAAGGCGTTTCTTGGTGTTGTCACTAAGGATGGACCCCAGATTTGTTCTTAAGATGACAGCGCTACGAAACGCCAACAAGCATTTCTGGCGCTGTTGCCGGGGAAGGCACAGGATTATTATGACTATGCTTTGCATCTGTTTATAAGCTATGAGTAGGTTAGGGCAACTCTCAATGCAGGCTAACCTTGATTGTCTTCTTTTATCTTTGGATGATGAAGACAGGTAGTGTATGACTGGTTTTGACTTACCAGAGAATTTTACTGAAGATCCTGAGTCACTTGTGAGGAGAGCTCGAATTCATTTCGACTCACCTCGTCTTACTCGTCCGGAAGGCGAACCAGCTTCCTTTGTACCATCCACGTCCAACGCTATGGCCCAGAAGACACTTCGTGAGTACTCAGCTCCTTCCGCTGACCAGGTGCTGCAAGGCCCTGAGCTGGCAATGGGGACTGAAAATTTTGAGATCAAGACGGGTCTAATCACGATGGTACAGGCTAGCCCATTCTGTGGCAAGCCAAATGAGGATGTCAATGCTCATCTGCAGCAATTCCTAGAGCTATGCAGCACTTTCATCATCAGGGGTGCAAATATGGATGTTGTTCGTCTACGGCTGTTTCCATTCTCTCTCCTGGGGAAAGCTAAGCAATGGTTCTACGCGAATCGTGATGCTATTAACACTTGGAGTAAGTGTTCAGAGGCATTTCTCAAGAAGTTCTTCCCATTGGGTAAAACCAATGCTCTTCATGGAAGAATTTCTGGTTTTCAGCAAGCAGCAAGTGAATATATTCCAGAGGCTTGGGAAAGGCTTCAGGAGTATGTCCTGGCCTGTCCTCACCTTGGGATGGAGGATTGGCTCATTCTTCAAAGCTTTTATAATGGGTTGACTCCGACAGCCCGAGGCCATATTGATGCTGCTGCTCAAGGAGCATTCTTCTCACTCACTGTTGATGATGCTAAAGTACTCATTGAGATGATGGTCTCCAGCCAAGGGTGGAGTGATGAAAGACTCCAACCACGACCGAGGGGTACTCATACTGTTAAGGAAGCAGACATGATTACTGCCAAGTTGGATCTTCTCATGAAGAGATTGGATGACTACACCAGCGAGAAGGCTGCCATGGCCACCACTACTCTGCCTATGGACTCTCATATGACTTGTGAAGTCTGTGGCAACACTGGGCACTTAGGTAATTGTTGTCCGGAGACTCAGGAGGAAGTGATGTACATGAATGGCAACAACAACAGTTATTGTCCACCTCAACAAGGAGACCAATCGTGGAATCAACAACGCCCTTATTATCAAGGAGGTAACCAAGGTAATTCGTACAATCCCAACCAACCTTCCTTGAGAGATCTTGTTTTCGGGCAAGCTAAGATTAATGAAGGTGTTAACAAGAAGCTAGCTGCCCTTGACAAAACTTTGGAAAGTCTCAACGTTAAGCTTGATAGCTTCTCTTCTGCTCAGAAGAGTTAGCTGAGTTTCAACAAAATGTTAGAAACTCAGTTGGCTCAGCTGGCCGCTTCTGTTCCCTCTGTTGAAAATGCAAATGCGGTGACCACGAGAGGAGGTAAGTCCACTCGGGATCCACCGTATCCTAACCATGCAGGGACAGACAAGAGAGACATAACAGAAGTTGAGAATATTCATGAGGATTCATCCGACTCGGACGAATCCCCCCAGGTAAGGAAGGTGCCACCGACAGATAAAGCACCTGAAGGAGTGACGGCACATCCGGGATTCATAGAAGCCAAGGTGATGCCATTCCCTCAAAAGAGCAGGAAGGCAACAGTAGATGAACAGTTCAACTGCTTCGTAGACATGATTCAGAAAGTTTATATCAACGTCCCATTGCTCGATGCAATACGCGTACCCACTTACACACGTTATCTCAAGGACATCCTAACCAAGAAGCGAGCTCTTCCTACAACCGAAGTGGTACGCCTCACGGAGGAGTGTAGTGCCGCCATACTCAAACGCCTTCCTGAGAAAAAGAAGGATCCAGGGTGTCCCACAATCACTTGCATGATTGGGACCCAGCGTTTCGACCATGCTCTCTCTGACTTAGGGGCTAGCATCAGTGTCATGCCTAAGGTAGTCTTTGATCAACTTAACTACACGAGTCTATCTCCAACCACTTTGCAGCTGCAGCTAGCCGATTCTTCAGTCCGATACCCAGCAGGGATAGCCGAGGACATTCCAGTGAAAGTCCGAGATTGCTTTATTTCCATTGACTTTGTGGTGCTGGACATGGAGATTGCCAAGGAGGTGCCGCTCATACTTAGGCGACAATTTCTGAGTACAGCTGATGCACAAATTGATGTGGGGGCTGGTGTGATCCATCTCTACATCAATGGTAAAGAGGAGAGGTTCGAGTTTCGTCCAAGAAAAGAACAATGCTCGATGATCAAGGATTTACCAACTTCCAACACCCCAGCACGAGAGGTCGAAGTGCCACCACGGCAAGTGGACAGCCTCATTGCATTCATGAAGAATTTTTGGAAGGAAGAACGCCAACTCATGGGCACGGGGCAGAAACAATATTGGAAGTCTCAGTCCCAGTCCAAGAAATCACCTCCTACACATCACAACCCATACAACACTCAGAAGATATGGTGGAGGGTGAGTAGGGAGCCGACTTCTCCTCCGAAGGGAACGGCTGCCTCACTGCCCAGGTGAAAACTTTGGAACCAAGTCTAGCTCTAAAGACTCAAAATAATGAGCTCTGCGCCGACAGGTAAGCTCGGTAAGTTATCCTTATTCTCCATACAATAAAATTCTAGTTTAGGAAAAGCAATCTACTTCTGCTTTGTGTTTTCTGCATTCTCGCTGTGGCGAGCTCAGGAGTGATGTCCATCCGGACATTCCTTGAGCTTGCACAATGGTATTAACTTGTCACAGCCACCACCACAGCCTCAGCCTCAGCCACAGCCTGCTACGCCACCAGTGGCAGGAGGGGCCCCTACGGGGTACATGTTCAGGGTAACCCCTGGATATGCACCTGGTTGGGATCAGCCCACCTACCAGCCGAGTGCGAGTGGCACGGCTTGGGCGGGCGCGAGCAGTGCTCAGTGGGCCACACCCGCAAGTTCTAGCTCTGGTGGTCCACCTCCGTCTTCGTCCTTCCGGCGGCACTCCTCAGCCTCTGCACGCGATGCTCAACTCGCGCAGTAGATGGGAGAGCTCACCGTCCAGGTCACAGGATTGGAGGAGACGTTGAACACCCACGTCGAGTCTACCTCAGCATGGCAGCGTCAGGCTGGTGAAAGGATAGCAGCCATGCAGCAGGATCAGCAGCGATACATGGAGGCGCAGAGGGCTTACTACGCGAGTCAGGGTTTCTTCTACCCTCCTCCGCAGTGAGCCTGAAGCTAGCTTGGGGGAGGACCCCCATCCTGAGGTAACTTGTATCTTCCTTTGTTTTCAGAATACGCTATAAATGAAAACACAAAAAAATCTGCAAAAATAAAAAGACCAAAAATATTTATTTGCTTTCACCATCATCGTTTGCTTAGTTTGCTTTGATATGCATAGTAAGAATGCTTTGCCTCTATGGTTGAAATGATGAATAGTTGCTCTGTTTATTCTCCTCGTATGTCTTGCTTACAACTTTGTATCCTACCTAAGTTTTGAGTTTGTTGGCTTGCATGTTCAACCCTTAACCTGAAAACTGTGGGTAGCAAAAAGCATGATCCTTGCCTAAGTTGTTGTGAGACATGATATGGTAGAATAGAGTGCTATGATCTTGTGCTTAGTGATGCCTGACATCCGGAGTTTTCCTTTTTGAAAAAATCAAAACATGATGAGTTCCTCAATGATGAGAATTTCCCATCCAAGGCCATATGTAGATTCTAGTTCTTAGCCTCTACATATGCAGCTTGTTCTCTCATTGAGTTTTGTCAATTTTTTGTGACCCTTGTTGGAACTCATACTCCCCTGATCAAGATCACCTACACGTTCATGCTAAACTTCTACACTGGTATTAGCATTCATCATTTGCTCCATTTTGCTTAGGCATTCTTCCATAAATAAAACTCTATGTATCTTCGCATTATTCATCCCTCTCCAAATATCTCCAATAGAGACAAAGGGCTAGCTAAAAAAAAGAAAAGCATGCTCAAAAGTATGGCAAAAATAAATAAAGAGAGCTAGCCCAAGTCTCGAAAAAATTTCAAAAGAAGAAAAGGGATTGATATGTGCAAGAGAAAGAGTTCGACCATATAGATGGTAATAACTAGTACCTACTCCTGAGCTAGTGTCCACCTTACCATCAATCCCTCATTCCCTCATATAAAGCATGGCAATATCTAGCACCCATTTCCGGGCCTAGTATCTACCTTGCCATGCTCATATCCATCACACACATATGCACATCTTGATCAGGATGTATGTCTGTTTCTTCCAAGGATCCGGTCTTTGACTTAGCGAAACATGAGAGACAAGTATGCCACATCTTCCCTACCTACAGCTCCACATAAAGCCTATTAGGAGTAGGATGTGAAGAAAGGCAACATTGATGCCTTGGTGAGGAACCATACACTTTTGAGCGATCCGAGAGTATCATTTGAGGAACTCTGATTTTCTTTTGAAAACTTTGCAAAACCTCCGGATTGATAGCTGATCAAGGTATGAGTGATGGTGCATTTGCTATATAACCATTCTGTCTCTCAAACGCCCAAGGCAGGTGAAGCTATATGCCCCACGTTATCAGGTGAAAGGTAAGGACATTACCAACTTGTTAAACTCTTGGTAGAGTACTTTGCTGTATGTTTGCCATAAGTTGAGAATACAACATTGTAGTAACTCCTGATCAACCAACCTAAGTCTCTAATGTCTTGCTTCGAGACGAGCAAGAGGTTAGTTTGGGGGAGTTTGTTGACGGTTGAAATTCACCACTTTCAACCCTCAATATTCTCACATAAATGGAGGCATATGCATTATTTACTAGCATTTTGGTTTGAATAATGTAGTTCCACTTGTCCTTGGAGATTATTTGTATGTAGGTGATTTACCCCTTAAAAGAGATGGAAACCCACCTTCTATGAAGAAACCATGCCAACTCAGCTGAGGAGGTGGCTGCCACCAAGGGAAACATGACATTCCACGTCATCGATCCAAGGGAGGCACTCACCGACGAATCAGAGGACGCCACATGGACTTCACATGGATCAAAGAGCCCACCTCGGATACCAAATCAAGCCATGCACCGGGGATGGATCAGAGGGCCCACAGGGCAGCCACCCAGAGGAAAACCACCTCGAGTGGGAGGCCTAGGGGGCCGGCCGATCCTAGGATCGGCCGAACCGCCTTAGTGCCGCCCCATCTTGGCCCTACACGTGGCAGCTGCTCATTGGTCACTTGCTGCATCCCGGGGTGTTTTGGAGCACTTTGACCCTCCGAGCAAGCCTGGTCCTTGCCTATAAATAGAAGGGGAGGGGCTCCCATTTCCCACACACCACTCTCTTGTTTCTTTGTATGACTTTGATCTACTTTAGTTATTCAACTATTTCATATAAAGTCATGGTAGATCATATTCTTGATTTGTTCTTGAGTTCATCCTCTGTTCATCATTTAGAGGCTTGTGTTCTTCGTGAACACTACCTTTTGATCCACTTGAAGGGTGATAAACTCCTTCCTTATGTGTTTGTTCATAAGTTAGAGGCTCGTGCTCTTCACGAACACGACCCTTTGATCTTATTGATTAGACATAAGAGAGTTTGTCTCTGTTTGTATGTCTAGCCTTAGTTGATCTTGTTAGATGGCATGAGAGTGTTGCATGAGGTTTGTGTTCAAGCTACGGTACTCGGTCTAGTTGACTAGTCTTCTGGTGGCTCTCACCCTAGGTCACAATAGCCCGGGCCGGGTGGAGTCTAGCAGCAACGTAGGCATGGTGCCTGGGTTGTCTGGCTACGATAGTTATGAGCATACCCCCCATAATGATAGAGGGCGGTCCGCAGGTAGTGACAGTCCTGTTGGATCCTTGGGCAATCCTCCGCGCTGGGGTACTTGCTGTAGGAGTCTAAAGTCTAGTTTCGCAGAGTGCTGGTCGTCACGGGCTAGCTCCCCGTTTGTACCTGGGTGCTGAACCTTATCGCTCTCATGCAATACTCATGCCTATCTTCTGTATCTTCTAGCTTTGTGTGTTTAGTACATTAGAACCTAGAGCTAAGTCGTATGTTCCCCCTAAGCCGTAGTGTGCTAGAGTAGAGGTAGATTTGAGTGTGTGTGTCACACTACCATTATATCTCTTATCTTACCCCTGTCTTTGAGTGTGTTGTTTCCTATATCTATCTCCTAGTTTACATTTAGAGCAAAAGCATAAGTCTAAGATATCCACCATTGCCTTCAACAGATACGATACCCTTGGAATATTCTCCTTCCTTGGGGAAATGCTACAATGGTTTATCTGTGCGCTTGCGGATTCGTTCATGATCGTTTAGATTAACCTTTGGCAAGTCTTGATGTTCACACTAACCCGGTGTCGTTAGTTGTGACATTGAGAGGTGCCTACAAGGCGTTTCTTGGTATTGTCACTAAGGATGGATCCCAGACCTGTTCTTAAGATGACGGCACTACGAAACGCCAACAAGCATTTCTGGCGCCGTTGCCGGGGTAGGCACAGGATTATCATGACTATGCTTTGCATCTGGTTATAAACTCTGAGTAGGTTATGACAGCTCTCAAGGCAGGCTAACCTTGATTGTCTTCTTTTATCTTCGGATGATGAAGACTGGTAGTGTATGACTGGTTTCGACTTACCAGAGAATTTTACCGAAGATCCCGAGTCACTTGTGAGGAGAGCTCGAATTCATTTCGACTCACCTCGTCATACTCGTCCGGAAGGCGAACCAGCTTCCTTTGTACCATCCATGCCAAACGCAATGGCCCAGAAGACACTTCATGAGTACTCAGCTCCTTCTGCTCACCAGGTGCTGCAAGGCCCTGAGGTGGTAATGGGGACTGAAAATTTTGAGATTAAGACGGATCTAATCGCGATGGTATAGGCTAGCCTATTCTGTGGCAAGCCAAATGAGGATGCCAATGCTCATTTGCAGCAATTCCTAGAGCTGTGTAGCACTTTCATCATCAGGGGTGTGTTGACGGCTATTAAGTACCTAATTTAGGGCCGTCAATCCCTGCATTTTATCATAAGAACTAAGCATCCACACTAGAGTAGGGCTTTAAACTGACAATTTCCACAAGTGGCTATGCTAAGTTGAATGCAGGTGTTTAGCATAAGAAATGGAGAGAAAAGACACCCTCATGATCCTAGCAAGTTAGGCTCAACCAATAAGGGGCTGCATGCAAGCATCCCCTGGATCCATGACATCACCAATCCAAGGGAGGAAGCCTCGGCGAATCAGAAGCCGCCATGCAGGCATCACATGGATCCCATGGCCCACCAGAGCGCCTAAAACGCCTCCAAACCACGTGGACACCGGGAACCGACCACAGGACCCACAGAACAACCACCACGTGAAAGGACACCCTGAGTGGGGCCCACAGGGGGTCGGCCGACCCCACAGGTCGGCCGAACCGACCTTGTGGCGCCCACTTAGTGGCTTCCACGTGGTGTTCGGTCATAGGTCCTAGAAGCTATCCCCGGGGTGTTTGGGTGCTCTCACGCCGGTCGCTCAAAGAATCAAAGAAGGAGGGCAGAGCAGTTCTTTTTCTTTAAAAAATTATTAAGAAAACCCCAAGTGCTGACCAACAGGTGCTTAAGAGACTCGATTCATGGTCATTCCTCTTATCAACTACCGAAGATGGCAATGTAGCCAATCCACAGAGTTCACAAGAGCAAGGTATGACCTGGAATAACTCCTATACTTGTTTCATACCTTTGGTTTAAACCCATGTGATCTTCCCTTTCGCTCGGGACGAGCAAAAGGCAAGTGTGGGGGAGTTGTTGACGGCTATTAAGCACCTAATTTAGGGCCGTCAATCCGTGCATTTTATCATAAGAACTAAGCATCCGCACTAGAATAGGGGTTTAAACTAACAATTCCACAAGTGGCTATGCTAAGTTGAATGCAGGTGTTTAGCATAAGAAATGAAGAGAAAAGACACCCTCATGATCCTAGCAAGTTAGGCTCAGCCAATGAGGGGCTGCATGCAAGCATCCCCTGGATCCATGACATCACCAATCCAAGGGAGGAAGCCTCGGCGAATCAGAAGCCGCCATGCAGACATCACATGGATCCCATGGCCCACCAGAGCGCCTAAACCGCCTCCAAACCACGTGGACACCGGGAACCGACCTCAGGACCCACAGAACAGCCACCACGCGACAGCACACCCCGAGTGGGGCCCACAGGGGGTCGGCCGACCCCACAGGTTGGCCGAACCGACCTTGTGGTGCCCACTCAGGGGCTTCCATGTGGTGCTTGCCCATTGGTCCTAGAAGCCATTCCCGAGGTGTTTGGGTGCTCTCACGCCGGTTGCTCAAGCCTGTAAATAGGAGGAGAGGGGGGTAAGAAGAGGTGAAGCACACTTGAAGCCATTTCTCACCTTTGCCTCTTTCTCCCTCTCTCATTCTCTCTTGGTGGAGGTGAAACCTCATCCCACCATGAGTGTGTGTGTGAGGACCAGGTGTGTCCGAAGACCAGTGGAGGGTCGCTCCTTAGTGATGAGTGATTGACAACATTGTGTGGACTGATGCTTGGCTAAGTGTGCAGGTACAGGTTGCGGCTTGACTCGTGTCGGTGCAGGTGAAGAACAAGCGCGAAAGGCCTTAGCCGTGGCGGCCTCCGGGTGATGGAGTGGCAAGTAGGCTTGGTTCGATGGACCCGGTGGCCGATGGGGTCAAGTGCGAGCCGTGCGGTGCAGGACTGGCGGGCTGAAGTCGTGAACATGGGCCGGTGCAAGGTAGCGGATGGAGCCCGAAGCTTGCACGCGGGGTTTGGTGGTTTGCCCACAAAACCATCGGTGGACGGTTTCTTGGTTTGGGACTCAAAACCAAGCCCGGAGGCCCGAGGTGACGGAGACGGTGATCCGGGAGCTTCGGGAAGCTTCGAGGCGGAGGGCAAGTGGCGTGATCGCGGGGTTTGCGTCGAGGTGAAGCGAAGCCGCGGTGGAAGCGTGTCCGTCCGATGAAGACTTGACCAAAATGCCCCTGAGGGGTTGTATCTTCATTTCAAGCAGTAGGGGTAGCATGGTCATTTACCTCCCTCCGATGGACTTCGTATAAACAGCAGAGAGGTGGATGGCATCTCTCTCTCTTGGACTCTAGGGCTTTCTCCCTCAGTAGATTTCTCTGAACTGCTTCTTTTCCCTCTGGATTCCTTAGTCTAGACTCTTGTACAGACTCTGACCTCTGGATGTATGGAAGCATTCGGCGTTGCGGTGATCTCCTAGTCCTTTGTGATTTTCGTGTCATTTTCGGGGCTATTTTTGGGGAGTTTCGTTCTTCGCTTGATTCGGGGATTTGAGGGGCGTTTCCTCACGGATTTCTTTGAGGGGATCACGGGTGGATGCCTTGCACGTGTTTGTGTGTGATCTTGACCCGTCAAACGCCGTGGAGATCCTTCGATTCGTGTGTTTTTGGTTGGTGCCCGAGTTCATGGTGGTGGTTCGTGTGATCCGCGATTCCCGGTGATTTAGTGGCTTAGGAGTCGAGATTTTTGGGGCATAGCTTCCTCTTGTGTTGCTTATCTTCTCCCCCAAATCTTGTCTCAAGAGCTTTAGCCGTTTGGGAGATGCGGTGATGGAAAGGTGGAGTTGACTCCCGAGCTCGAGCATTTTTCTGTTCTGTTCGTGCTTGGCGGACGGTCCGCGAGGCCCGTGCGGACGGTCCGCGAGGCCCTGGCAGCGTTGGTGTTCTTCGTGTTCTTCGCGTGTTCTTGAGCGCTTGAGTTTCGATCCGTTGAGTTGCTTTGGTCCAGTGGCAACAAGTTTGGAGGACAGTCCGCGAGGTTGTCCCGAACAGTCCGTGCTGGTCGGACGGTCCGCAGTGAGCCGCCGGACAGTCCGAATTTCGGGGGTGCACTACTGGTGGTTCGAGGCGCTTTTACGGACAGTCCGCCGTGACCTTCCGGACAGTCCGCGCCCTCCATGCGGACGGTCCGCTCGGTCACCCCGGACAGTCCGCCAGGGACTTCGCAGCAGTGCCTAAGTCCTTTGGTTCTTGCTTTGGTGCTTCCGCTCTTTGCTCCTAGGCTTGTCTCTTGTTCTTCTAGGCTTGTGTGTGCCTTGTTTGGAGCTTCCGGTGTGTGCGCGAGTACTTGGAGTGGCAATCGGGGCATAGGCCGAGTTCGACCTTTGGGAAGAATTTTTATCGGCTCCCATTCACTCCCTCCCTCTCTGGTCGCCTGATTCAGTCCTTCAGTGTGTGTGGAGGATCTAGACTAGGTGGTGCTAGGTAGAGAGAAGTGTGTGGATGAGTAGAGGTGAGGTGGTGATGATCCGTTCATCATCCATCGTCCCCTTGTACCTCGTGAGCGATGTTGTTCTTCATTTAGACTAAAGAGAGTATTTCAGTATTTTCTATTAGACTAAAGTGGCTCTCATGCATGAATGAGTTGTTCTTGAGTTCTTCGTTCGTTCATCATTTAGAGGCACGTGTTCTTCATGAACGTGCTTCCTCGATCTAGTTGACGAGCAAGTTATTCATACTTTAGAGGCTCGTGTTCTTCACGAACACGACCCTAGATCTTCTATTATCATCGCATAAGTTTGCATCTCGTTTGTGTGATTGCCTGTCTATTAGAATATAGTGAAGCTCATGCATATCTGATTTAGATCAAGTATCAATCATATCTCCTCGCACGAATCGATTCAATGACGAGTAAGGTCTAGCTCAACCTCGCGGGTTCGTCGCTTCGTATTTATACGGAGTGCTATAGTGTTTCTATGGGACGTCAGACGTAGTCGTGCTATAGTAGTAGTCGACGGTGTAGACGTGGTGTCTAGACTGTTGGTTATCCTTCGAATGCCCTGTATCCCACGGTTTGTCTTGGGGTAGGCCGCGGTAGTGACAGCCGTTGGACCCTCTGAAATCCCCCACGTTCGGATACAGCGTGTAGGCAACCCTTTGCCGTGAACCAACTGTTATAGTCAGGAGGGGCCGGTGTCCGAAGCGAGATCTTATCCGAGCTTGTTCCTCTCTAGAGTCGAGAACCTACAGGAGACTTCACATCACTCACCTACCTCAGCAGGGACTGTGTACCCTTGGATAGTCACTCGTAGAGTCCCCCATACCGTTCCTTGGATTCGATACCCTTGGGAATACTCCTGAGGTGAAGTGCTACAACGGTGTATCCGTGCGCTTGCGGATTCGTTCGCACCCGTCAGTATACCCGGGTGATTCTTACACGCTCACACTAACCCGGCGCCATAGTGGTGACGTTAAGAAATACCAACAGGGTGCAAATATGGATGTTGTTCATCTATGGCTGTTTCCATTCTCTCTCCTGGGGAAAGCAAAGCAATGGTTCTATGTGAATCATGATGCTATTAACACTTGGAGTAAGTGTTCAGAGGCATTTCTCAAGAAGTTCTTCCCATTGGGTAAAACCAATGCTCTTGGTGGGAGAATTTCTGGCTTTCAGCAAGCAGCAAGTGAATCTATTCCAGAGGCTTGGGAAAGGCTTCAGGAGTATGTCCTGGCCTGTCCTCAACATGGGATGAAGGATTGGCTCATTCTTCAAAGCTTTTATAATGGGTTGACTCCGACAGCCCGAGGTCATATTGATGCTGCTGCTCAGGGAGCATTCCTCTCACGCACAGTTGATAATGCTAAATGAAGATGGTCTCCAACCAAGGGTGGAGTGATGAAAGACTCCAACCACGACCGAGGGGTACTCATACTGTCAAGGAAGCAGACATGATTACTGCCAAGTTGGATCTTCTTATGAAGAGGCTGGATGACTACACCAGCGAGAAGGCTGCCATGGCCACCACTACTCTACCTATGGATTCTCATATGACTTGTGAAGCCTATGGCAACACTGGGCACTTAGGCAATTACTGTCCGGAGACTCAAGAGGAAGTGATGTACATGAATGGCAATAACAGTGGTTATCGTCCACCTCAACAAGGAGGCCAATCGTGGAATCAACAAGGCTCCTATTATCAAGGAGGTATCCAAGGTAATTCTTACAATCCTAACCAACCTTCCTTGAGAGATCTCGTTTTTGGGCAAGCTAAGATTAATGAAGGTGTTAACAAGAAGCTAGCTGCCTTGATAAAACTTTGGAAAGTCTCAACGTTAAGCTTGATAGTTTTTCTTCTGCTCAGAAGAGTCAGCTAAGTTTCAACAAAATGTTAGAAACCCAGTTGGCTTAGTTAGCTGCTTTGGTTCCATCTCCTGATAACGGGAGGATCCCGGGGCAACCCGCATCCTCTTGTGAGAATGTTAGTGTAGTGTCCGCTAGGTGGGGTAAGCCGCCTAGGAAGACACATGCTTCTAACTATGCAGTAAAGCCCATACAACAAATTCTAGATCCATGAGAGGAATCAGCAGTAATGCACAAGAAAGATCCAGGCTACCCGACTATTACTTGCACAATCTATTACAAGACGATCAGGCATGCCCTTTGTGACCTTGGTGCAAGTGTTAATCTCATGTCCAAGGCTATGTTCGACCAACTAGGATATCCAGCTCTCTCTCCAACAGCACGGACTATCCAACTCGCTGATTCAATGATACGATATCCAGAAGGAATTGTTGAGAGCATATTGGTCAAGATCAAGAGTTCTTATGTCTTCGCGGATTTCGTGGTCCTTGATATGCATGACGAGGGAGGAATGCTGCTCATCCTTGGGCGACCATTTCTCAGTGATGTCCGAGCTAGAATCAATGTGGGGTCCGGAATCATCCGTTTCCGCATTGGGAAGAGGAACTTGAAGTTCAAGTTTCAGGACAAAGAAGAGCAATGCTAGTTGGTGCAAGATAGTGTTGAGCAGCTTGGGGGAAGGACAGAGCCTTTACCCCCAAGGAGGAAATCTCTGTCGAAGAGGCTAAAGAAAATTCGGAAAGAATGGCGGAAGATTGAGATGGCACCACTCTCTACTTCTCAGGCGTGGGGTGCTGAGTGGAATTGATCACTGAGAAGAGTCCAACTCATCGAACTAAAAGTGATGGGTCCTTTCTACAAAAAAGGTTAAAGCTGGTACTTATCTCATATTTCCCTTTCCAAAATTTTATTTCCAAAATTGCATATTTGATTTTCCAAAACCTTGCATCTGCATGCTAGATTTATCTAGTCCTTTTTCCCTTTTCAAAATAAAATTTCTGAAAATCATTTCTGAGTTTGAAAACCGTAGAAAATTCATTTGGGCAATTTCTGGAGTGGACTTTGGCTGGTGCACCTTGGTTTACCTTCATGTAACCATTGGTGGCACGCCTGCCAAAGGGGGCCAGCCCCAGGCCCACAGCTGGGCCGGCCGAACCAGGGTTCGGCCGAACCCTGGCAACGGTCATGTGGGCCCAGCTTTGGCCAACGGCTCCTAGCCGTTGTGCAACGGCTAGTCCGCGGTGTGCTGCCCCTTTGCTCTATAAATTGGACCCGAGAGGGGGTGCTCTTCACCCATTCACTCACACTCCCCTCTCTACTCCTTGCTCTCTTGGTTTTCTTGGATTTCTTGCTCAAGATTGGATCATCAAGTGTTCTCTCTATTGTGTTGCTGAAAGTATTGTTATTGGTGGAGCAAGCTCGGTGAGAACTTCATTCGATTTCACTAACCCATCACCGAGTTGCTATTAGTGTCCCTTGTTGTTGTGCTAGCATGAATTGGGTGGCGAACACTCTCCGGAGGGTAACACGCTCACGCTCTCATTCGCGGGCAAGCGCGAGTTCATCCACCCCCGCTGAGCTGACGCCGAGCCCATTGACGATGGATTATGAAGAAGAGCAAGAGGAGCAAGCCGAGCCACAAGCCGCGGAGGAGGTCATCGACAACACCCCCTACCTCAGCTTGCGGGGCGCTCGAGAGGAGCAAGCCTACGCTCTCCTAAAGGACCGAGTCTTTGCCCACACCCGGGACTTCGACCTGGCTATCATGGAGAAAACAGGTATGAATCTCGAGTTCGCTTCCATTTGGCATGCTCTTGATTGGGAGGAGTTTAAGCCGGTTACAGAGCTTGGCTCTCGGCCCCTCACCATCCAGTTTCTTTGCTCTCTTATAGAGATTCATGATGGCATTCAGTTTCGTCTTTTTGGGACCGATTATCGTGTTTCTTGGAAGGAACTTAGTCGTCTTCTTGGTTTTAGTCCTCGTTGTGATGTTTCTCTGAAGAAGGCTTGTGAGGGTTTTGTTCGAGACTCTTTCTGGGCAGACATCTCTGGTCTTGTTTACAGTGGCAAGTTTGTACCTCGGTGCAATGATATTGTGCATCCCACTCTCCGTTTGTGGCACAAGTGGCTCGCCATTACTCTCTTTCCACGAGAGGATGTCCGGCTCGTGCGCAGCGACGAGATGATGCTATTATACGCCGCTGTTAACCGGATCAAGGTCTCTCCCGTTAAAGCTATGATTCGGTAGTGGATGATGAATTTCAAGATGATAGGTCCTATTGAGTGTACGTCTTTGGTGACTCGTATTGCTCTCAGACTCGGGGTTCTTAGCGGGAATCCCGTACCCTTCATCGGGACGCCCCGAGTTCTCATTGATGAGGCATACTTGATCCAGGGGCATATACTCAAGAGAGGCCCGAATGATTCTTTGACTTTCTTCTTTCTGGGTTATGCAAATCAAATCCCATTGCCTAACTCGAGGTTTGGATTGTATAACTTAGAGTCACTCACCATTCCCCTTGTTACACAAGAGGAAAACCGTCGTGCTAGTGTTTCAGGCAGGTCCACCAGAAGCGCGGCGAAGAGAGCACACATGCAGCAGCAGCAGCAGTCACAGCCACCACCATAGCCTCAGCCTCAGCCACACGCCTGCTACACCACCAGTGGCAGTAGGGGCCCCTGCGGGGTACATGTTCGGGGTCACCCCTGGATATGCACCTGGTTGGGACCAGCCCACCTACCGCCCGAGTGCGAGTGGCACAGCTTGGGCAAGTGCGAGTAGTGCTCAGTGGGTTACACCTACTAGTTCTAGCTCCGGTGGTCCACCTCCGTCTTCGTCCTTCCGACGGCACTCCTCAGCCTCTGCACACAATGCTCAGCTGGCGCAGCTGATGGGAGATCTTACCATCCAGGTCACGGGATTGGAGGAGACGCTAAACACCCACGTCGAGTCTACCTCAACGTGGCAGTGTCAGGCTGGTGAAAGGATCGAAGCCATGCAGCAGAACCAGCAGCGATACATGGAGGAGCAGAGGGCTTACTATGCGAGTCAGGGATTCTTCTTCCCTCCTCCGCAGTGAGCCTGAAGCTAGCTTGGGGGAGGACCCCCATCCTGAGGTAACTTGTATCTTCCTTTGTTTTCAGAATCTCTTATAAATGAAAATCCAAAAAAAATCTGCAAAAATAAAAAGACCAAAAATATTTATTTGCTTTCATCATCATCGTTTGCTTAGTTTGCTTTGATATGCATAGTAAGAATGCTTTGCCTCTATGGTTGAAATGATGAATAGTTGCTCTGTTTATTTTCCTCGTATGTCTTGCTTACAACTTTATATCATACCTATGTTTTGAGTTTGTTGGCTTGCATGTTCAAACCTTAGCTTGAAAACTGTGAGTAGCAAAAAGCATGATCCTTGCCTAAGTTGTTGTGAGACATGATATGGTATAATAGAGTGCTATGATCTTGTGTTTAGTGATGCTTGACATCCGGAGTTTTTCTTTTTGAAAAAAATAAAAACATGATGAGTTCCCCAATTATGAGAATTTTCCATCCGAGGCCATATGTAGATTCTAGCCTCCACATATGCAGCTTGTTCTCTCATTGAGCTTTGTCAAATTGTTGTGACCCTTGTTAGAACCAATGGCGGACCTACAAGGTGGTCCACGTATGCCTTGGCATACCTAAAAATTTGGGACGAAGCCCATTAACCAGATAGCTAATGAGTCTAGCCAAACCAAGTCACAGACCTGTTTTGTACTCACGCAGCAACCCGCAAAAGAACTCGTCTCGCGACTCGCGTGGGAGGGCGACGGCTGCTGCCGCTGCCGCCAGGCTCTGACCCTCCGGCGGCCAGACCTCGCTCTGCCCTAGCGCCCTCTGCGGCTCCGCCTTTCCAACCTCCACGACGGCAAATCATGTACTCCCACAAACGTCTGTGTAGCTGCACACCTCTACCTTGCGTGGTTGCGTTGGACTCGTCGTCGGCACGAGGAACACGGCGCCCTCTTGACGGCTCTGAGGTACCAAAGCTCTGATGTCCAATTTTGCAGAACCTTAGCTATGCTACGGACTTTAATTATTGAGGATTAGGATTTAGGAATATGGATTCACGAGTGAATTCATTAAGCAGGATATTTTCTTTAAAGTGCAGTGGATGATGATGGTATAATTGAGGCTTTCATAACTTAGAAAGTGTAGGGCAGAAAAGAAACGAGATGGTAATTTTCTTTAAAGTATTTGTAGATGTGTAATCTTCATTATACATACGGTTGAAATATAGTATTATTTATGAAAATTTTGCAGTTGATTATTGAAATTAAGACTTGATTAATAGACCAAATTTCTTGGAAGTTTTTTTTTTGCGACCGTGTCGTAGCACATTTTTCATTAAGAGGAGAAAGAAGCATTACAACCATGATGCATCGCCATCGGACAAATTTCTTGGAAGTTTTAAATTACTTACCGAATCAAGTATGAATTATACCGTTTGTATATGAATTTTACCGAAAAGTATATGAAAAAAAATTAATGTGGCATACCTTAGGAAAAATCCTAGGGATGCCACTGGTTAGAACTCATACTCCCCTGATCAAGATCACGTACACGTTCTTGCTAAACTTGTACACTGGAAGTTAGCATTCATCATTTGTTCAATTTTGCTTATGCATTCTCCCACAAATAAAACTCTATGTATCTTTGTATCATTCATCCCTCTCCAAATATCTCCAATAGAGACAAAGGGCTAGCTAAAAAAAAGCATGCTCAAAAGCATGGCAAAAATAAATAAAGAGAGCTAGCCCAAGTCTCGAAAATTTCAAAAGGAGAAAAAGGGATTGATATGAGCAAGAGAAAGAGTTTCACCATATAGATGGTAATAACTAGTACCCACTCTGGGGCTAGTGTCCACCTTACCATCAATCCCTCATTCCCTCATATAAAGCATGGCAATATCTAGCACCCATTTCTAGGCCTAGTATCCACCTTGCCATGCTCATATCCATCACACACACATGCACATCTTGATCAGGATGTATGTTTGTTTCTTCCAAGGATCCAGTCTTTGACTTAGCAAAATATGAGAGACAAGTATGCCACATCTTCCCTACCTACAGCTCCACATAAAGCCTATTAGGAGTAGGATGTGAAGAAAGGCAACATTGATGCCTTGGTGAGGAACCATACACTTTTTGTGCGATCCGAGAGTATCATTTGAGGAACTCTGATTTTCTTTGAAAAATTTGCAAAACCTCCGGATTGTTAGCTGATCAAGGTATGAGTGATTATGCATCTGCTATATAACCATTCTGTCTCTCAATCGCCCAAGGCGGGTGAAGCTATATGCCCCACGTTATCAGGTGAAAGGTAAGAACATTGCCAACTTGTTCAACTCTTGGTAGAGTACTCTGCTGTATGTTTGCCATAAGTTGAGAATACAGCATCGTAGCAACTCCTAATCAACCAACCTAAGTCTCTAATGTCTTGCTTCGAGACGAGCAAGAGGTTAGCTTGGGGGAGTTTGTTGACGGCTAAAAAGTACCACTTTCAGCCATCAATATTCTCACATAAATGGAGGCATATGCATTATTTACTTGCATTTTGGTTTGAATAATGTAGTTCCACTTGTCCTTGGAGATTATTTGTATGTAGGTGATTTACCCCTTAAAAGAGATGGAAACCCACCTTCTATGAAGAAACCATGCCAACTCAGCTGAGGAGGTTGGTGCCACCAAGGGAAACATGGCATTCCACGTCATCGATCCAAGGGAGGCACTCACCGATGAATCAGAGGACGCCACATGGACTTCACATGGATCAAAGAGCCCACAGGGTAGCCACCCAGAGGAAACACACCTCGAAAGGAGGGCCGATGGGGCCGGCTGATCCTAGGATCGGCCGAACCGCCTCTGCCTCCTTTCATCGTGTCCCTCCACGTGGCAGCTGCTCATTGGTCACTTGCTGCATCCCGCGGTGTTTTGAAGCACTTTGAGCCTCTGAGCAAGCCTGGTCCTTGCCTATAAATAGAAGGGGAGGGGCTCCCATTTCCCACACACCACTCTCTCATTCTCCTCTCACTTTTAGTTTCCAAGGCTAGGGGGTAGGATAGAGTAGCTCTTATTCAGGTTCCAAGTCTTCTTTGGAGTCTAGGTATGAGTTCTCTTTTATCTTTATTTCATTGTATGACTTTGATCTACTTCAGTTATTCAGCTATTTCATATAAAGTCATGGTAGATCATATGCTTGATATGTTCTTGAGTTCATCCTCTGTTCATCATTTAGAGGCTTGTGTTCTTCATGAACACTACCTTTGGATCCACTTGAAGGGTGATAAACTCATTCCTTATGTGTTTGTTCATAAGTTAGAGGCTCGTGTTCTTCACGAACATGACCCTTTGATCTTATTGACTAGACATAAGAGAGTTCGTATCCGTTCGTATGTCTAGCCTTAGTTGATCTTGTTAGATGGCATGACAGTGTTGCATGAGGTTTGTGTTCAAGCTACGGTACTCGGTCTAAGTTGACCAGTCTTCTGGTGGCTCTCACCCTGGGTCACAATAGCCCGGGCCGGGTGGTGTCTAGCAGCAACGCAGGCATGGTGCCTGGGTTGTCTGGCTACGTTAGTTATGAGCATACCCCCCATAACGATAGAGGTAGGTCCGCAGTGGTGACAACTGTTGGATCCTTGTGCAATCCTCCGTGCTGGGGTACCTACTGTAGGAGTCTAAAGTCTAGTTTCGCAGAGTGTTGGTCGTCGCGGGCTAGCTCCCCGTTTGTACCTGGGTGCTGAACTTTATCCCTCTCATGCAATACTCATGCCTATCTCCTGTATCTTCTAGCTTTGTGTGTTTAGTACATTAGAACCTAGAGCTAACTCGTATGTTCCCCCTAAGCCGTAGTGTGCTAGAGTAGAGGTAGATTTGAGTGTGTGTGTCACACTACCATTATATCTCTTATCTTACCCCTGTCTTTGAGTGTGTTGTTTCCTATATCTATCTCCTAGTGTACATTCAGAGCAAAAGCATAAGTCTAAGATATCCGCCATTGCCTTCCACGGATACGATACCCTTGGAATATTCTCCTTCCTTGGGGAAATGCTACAATGGTTTATCTATGCGCTTGCAGATTCGTTCATGATCGTTTAGATTAACCTTTGGCAAGTCTTGTTGTTCACGCTAACCCGGCGTCGTTAGTTGTGACATTGAGAGGTGCCTACAAGGTGTTTCTTGGTGTTGTCACTAAGGATGGATCCCAGATCTGTTCTTAAGATGACGGCGCTACGAAACGCCAACAACTACAAAGACTGAAAACTCATGATTGTCATATCCTACTCCAAAGGGTTTTGCCGTCTTGTCTTCGCGGTTTAGTGGATAAAGAGATATACATAGCTATTGCCGAATTAGGAAACTTTTTTCGGTAATGGAGGAGGAGACTATGGTTACAGCCGCTGAAGTTCACACAATTCGCCAGCAGGAGCTGTCTGATGTGGATGAATTCAATTTTGAAGATGAGGATGACGACACTCTATGGCAATACGTCGATGAAGATGAAAATGCTGCCGATGAAAGTGACGAGGACTAGGATGTGAAATCAGTTAATGTTTAACTCGATCCGATCTGAAATCATGTGGACCTTATGATTTATATATATGTAGCTGAAGTCGCACTTTCCTTAATATTAAACCTGCCATCGGTGCCTACTATCTGGTTTATCAGGTACGTTGTATTATATAACAACGGAACATCGTGTATGAAGGAGAGAAGCTATAAAAGGCTAACAAGGCTTCTCTGATTACAGGCTATGTGAATGGTAGATTAGATAATATCCATATAATCACAAGAATGCATGATTATGGATTAAGGCTGCCACTAGGGAGCGTATGGACAAATCCACTTCTTATCCTCTCCAATGTGGGCATGATCGAGTAGTATGCAACATGCTCATGATCTTGTAGTAGTATGCGAATCGAATCGAGGAAGGAAGGGATGTGTTGATCTCCAATGTGGGCATGATCGAGCAGTATGCAACATGCTCATGATCTTGTAGTATGCTAATCAAATCAAGGAAGAAAGGGATGTGTTGATCTCCAATATAGGCATGATTGAGCAGTATGTAACATGCTCATGATCTTCTAGTAGTATGCGAATCGAATCGATGAAGGAAGGGATGTGTTGATCTCCAATGTGGACATGATCGAGCAGTATGCAACGTGCTCATGATATGACAATCCATCCAAAGTACGCCCTCCCGTACTTTACTACTTCACAACGGATATCAATTTAAGTGAAGTACATAAACGAAATGAGTGGTTCCTAACAAAGGAATATCTTTTGTAGCAGTATCTTGATAAGAGGAACATCCTTTTCCGCCAGTATATAGTGCTGACCAGTCCCCAGAACAAACTGACACGCTATTCAAATATTCGGAATTTTGGACGCCCAGGCAAAGCAGATGTTAAATGTCCTTTTTGCTTCCCCCTTCCCAGTAGCACCCCGTTTCAGCCACCACCATAATGAAAGGGTATATTGGTAATCTGACAGGGCCCTCCATCGAAATGGATAAATTACTCCCGCCCCCGTCCCTTCCCTCCCTTCTACTCCTCGCCATCTCAACTCTTTCTGCCCCCATTTCCCCTTTCCTCCTCGCCGCCAGCCCAAATCTTAACCTCCTCTCCTCCATCGTCCCAAATCTACCACTCATAGCTTCAACCCCTTTCCCATCTGCCTCTGTAGAACCAGCAGCGACAACACAATGGCACCAGGAGGAAAGGTCGTACGAAGGAAATATCTAAAACAAAGTACAATGTTTTCTTCCTCGGTTCAGCTTCCCTTGTGGATTCGTACTTGCATGCACTAGTTTTTTTTATCAGGTAGTTCCCATGTTTACAGTTTACAGTAGGTCTTCTTAGGATCTTATTTTGACTAGGAACATCCTTTCAGGATCTTGTTCAGCTAGGAATATCCTACTGGTTCTTATAGTAGTTTTTAGATCTGACAGATCCCATGTGTACACTAGTTCTTCTCAGGATCTTGTTTTGACTAGGAACATCCTTTTCAAGATCTTGTTTCGGCTAGGAACATCCTACTGGTTCTTATAGAAGTTTTTAGATCTAGTTTTATTTACAGTGGTTGGCCAACCTTACAGAAGTTTCTCTCCTTTCCTAACAGAAATAGGCGTGCGCTGTGATTACGAGCGGCAGAGGGACATTAATGTCTTGAGGAATCACACATTCTTCTCTACGCTTGGCCTCGATAAAATTAAATCACTTTTACCACCTGACTGACCAAGCAGAAAGGGTACCAACGATACAAGAATAGAAGATCTGGATCCGGAGTACAACCCGTCTGATGAACATGAATCTGACCAAGAGACATGTCAACAAGAGATAATCTTAACATGAACTCATTTCATGTATTAGTTATGCAAGATTGCTTCTGAACTTCTCCTTTTTTGTTGAATTTTGTGTAATCAGGTCACTCATAGCATACCATGTCAGTGGAGGAAGAGGGACCAAGATAATTCGGGCACCAGATGACCCTACCATAATGCCTCCTAGACTGACTAGGACCAAGGCAAGGGAATTGACTTTAGCTAATGGGAGTGGAACAACTCCTGATACACAAGAATTGCCCACTGAAGGCCAAGCAACAGCAACCCACGATGAGAACATCATCGACATGACGACTGCAGAAGGCAAGTCATTTGATCTCATATTCGAATGTCCTAATTACCAACCGAATAATTATTAACTTGTATAGCTGTAACAAACTTGTTTGGTGATGCACGCCCTTCCAGAGCACAACGAGGGCCGCGGGATTCAAGAAGATTGAGCAAAGATTTGGACCGGATTAGCCAAGGCTTAAATGGCAAGATCCCTATACACATTCAAGAATGGCTCAAACGCCTAGAGGCACCAATGCAAGCTGCAAAGTTTGCATCAGAAGATGGGATCATAGTGCGTGGGCACATACCGATCCTTAACTGCTGGAAGGACTACAAGCCGAAGAAGAACCAACAAGATGGTGAAAAGACTGAAGACCATCTCAAGAACTACATGGGCAAACTAGCGGTGTGCATATGTCCACTCATCTACTACCATAGTTGAGGACAAGGTGTGTCCGAGGACCAGTGGAGGGTCGCTCCTTAGTGATGAGTGATTGACAACATTGTGTGGACTGATGCTTGGCTAAGTGTGCAGGTATAGGTTGCGGCTTGACTCGTGTCGGTGCAGGTGAAGAACAAGCGTGAAAGGCCTTAGCCGTGGCGGCCTCTGGGTGATGGAGTGGCAAGTAGGCTTGGTTCGATGGACCCGGTGGCCGATGGGGTCAAGTGCGAGCCGTGCGGTGCAGGATTGGCGGGCTGAAGTCGTGAACATGGGCCGGTGCAAGGTAGTGGTTGAAGCCCGAAGCTTGCACGCGGGGTTTGGTGGTTTTCCCACAAAACCATCAGGTGGACGGTTTCTTGGTTTGGGCCTCAAAACCAAGCTCGGAGGCCCAAGGCGACGGAGACGGTGATCCGGGAGCTTCGGGAAGCTTCGAGGCGAGGGGCACGTGGCGTGATTGCGGGACTTGCGTCGAAGCTAAGCAAGGCCGCGGTGGAAGCGTGTCCGCTCGATGAAGACTTGACCAAAATGCCCCTAAGGGGTTGTATCTTCAATTCAAGCAGTAGGGGTAGTGTGGTCATTTACCTCCCTCCGATGGACTTCGTATAAATAGCAGAGAGGTGGATGGCATCTCTCTCTCTTGCTTCCTAGGGCTTTCTCCCTCGGTAGATTTTCTCTGAACTGCTTCTTTTCCCTCTAGATTCCTTAGGCTAGACTCTTGTACAGAATCTGACCTCTGGATGTATGGAAGCATTCGGCGTCCCGGTGATCTCCTAGTCCTCTGTGATTTTCGTGTCATTTTTCGGACTATTTTTGGGAGTTTTCGTTCTTGGGTCGATTCGTGATTTTGGAGGCGTTTCTTCACGGATTTATTTGAGGGGATCATGTGTGGATGCCTTGCGCATCTTTGTGTGTGATCTTGACCCCTCAAACGCTGTGGAGAGCCCTCGATTCGTGCGTTTTTGGTTGGTACCCGAGTTCATGGTGGTGGTTCGGTTGATCCACGATTCCTGATGATTTAGTGGCTTAGGAGTCAAGATTTTTGGGGCATAGCATCCTTGTGTGACGCTTTTGACCTCCCCAAAATCTTGTCTCAAGAGATTCAACCGTTTGGGAGATCCGGTGAAGGAAAGGTGAAGTTGACTTTCGGGGTCGGGCATTTTTCTGCTATGTCCGCACCTGGCGGACAGTCCGCGAGATCCACGGGATGGTCCGCGAGGCCCTGACAGCCCAGCTGTTCTTCGTGTTCTTCACGTGTTCTTGCGCATCTTCATTTCGATCCGTTTCGCCCCTAGGCTTTGGTTGCAAGGAGTTTGGCGGACGGTCCGCGAGGGTCTCACGGACAGTCCGCGTGGTCGGATTTCTGACGGACGGTCCGCGGTGCCTCCACGGACGGTCCGAATTTCGGGGGTGCGCTACTGGTAGTTCAAGACATTTTTGCGGACGGTCCGCCGTGACCTGCCGGACAGTCCGCGCCCTCGTCACGGACGGTCCGCCCGGTCACCTCAGACAGTCCGCCAGGGGCTTCGCAGCAGTGCTCAAGTTCTTTGATTCTTGCTTCGGTGCTTCCGCTCTTTGGTCCTAGGTCTCTTGGTTGATCTTCTAGGCTTGTGTGTGACTTGTTCGGAGCTTCCTTTGTGTGCACGGATTTGTGGAGTGGCAATCGGGGTATAGGCCAAGTTCGACCTTAGGGAAGAATTTTTATCGGCTCCCATTCACTCCCCCCCTCTCTGGTCGCCCGATTCGGTCCTTCAATTAGTATCAGAGCCGGTTACGGATCTTATTGATTCTAACCAGTCTAAGATCCAAAGATGGGCGATTACGGCAAGGGGTCGGGTCCTCCGCACTTTGATGGCAAGAATTACCCGATGTGGGAGAGGCGCATGGGCGCGTTTTTGCAAGGGAAGGGAACTCTTATCTGGGAGGTCACTCAGAATCCTCATTATGTCATCCCAGATAGTTTTCTGCTTCCAAGATCGCGGGACATGTTTGAGGCCAACAGCAAGCCCGTTGATTACTTGTTCCGTGCTCTCTGTGCCTCGGAGTTTGATCGAGTGTACGGAGGGGATGTGGCCGGAAAAATTTGGCTCAAGTTGAAGAATGCTCATGTTGGCAATGCCCAAGTGCAAGCCCAGATGTTTACCACTTACCAAAGAGAGTACGAGAACTTCACTCATCTCCCCAGTGAGTCGACCGATGCTATGTTTCAGCGCTTCACTTGCATAGTCAACAACATGAGGGCCAATGTGACAGTGCTCCCATACACAGATCATGATCAAGCTATCAAGCTTTTGCATGCCCTGGATAGGTCGGTGTGGGAAGCCAAAATCGAGGCCATTGAGGAGTCGAGCGCGTATGATACGCTTTCGCTTGATGAGCTGTTCTCCAAGCTCAGGTCTTCAGTGGTCGATCGTGGCTTGAGAGCCAAGAGCGAGAGCCCCACTGATCCTCATAGTTTGGCTCTCGTCTCAGGATCGAGGACTAACGCTAACTCTGGTGGTTTCTCTTTGTCTTGTCTAGTGTCCTTGCCAGATGAGGACTTTGATGTGCTGAGCGAGGACGATCTCGCCTTGTTGAGCAAGAGGTTTGGGCGGATGTATGAGAACCACAAGAATGCAAGGCGGAGCTTGGGGATGTGCTATCGGTGCGGGAAGCACGGGCACTTCATCGCCGAATGCCCTGAAGCCATGGAGATCAAGAACGACTACAAGGGCAAGCCCAAGCATGACTACAACAAGCACCGCTCCCGGAACGACTACAAGGACAAGCACAGGGACAAGGGCGAGAGAAGGCACAAGAAGAGTGGCGGCCACAAGACGAAGACCGCTCGAGCGATGGTGGCCGGAGCGAGCGACATCGACTCAACATCAAGTGATGCTTCCTCCGACTCGAGCAGCGAGGAAGAGCAAGAGAAGCGCAAGGACAAGCGGCACACGGGCAAGAACATCACCGGCTTGAGCTTCGTCGCACAAGGAGGCTTTTGCGGCATGGCGCATTCCAGGAAGAGTGGGAGGCACAGCTCGGATTCGAACTCCGACTCTGATGAAGAGGTACGACAAGATCCCAACTTCTTGCTATCGGAGAATGCTAGGCTCAATGAGTTGCTTGATAACCGTGATGATGTGCTTAGAAAGACCAACAAGGAGAAGAGGGAATTTAGGTCTCTGTTGGGTGATGCTAAGGACAAAGTAGCCGAGCTTGAATCCTTGCTTGTGGATGCTAGGAATGAAATAGCCACTTTGAAATCTGCTCCTGTTGTGACGGATGAAATTGATTGTGGTGATTGTTCAGTTTTTCTTACTGACTTGACTGCCCTCAAGGAGAAACATGCCTCTGTTCTTGAGGAACTACATGTGGTTAGGATTGAGTGTGATGAATTGAAGTCTAGGCCAGCTTTGTTAGGAGCTTGTACATCAAGTCCTAGTTTGCATGCTAGGCTAAATGAATCTCACACTAGAATTGTTTCTCTTGAGGCGGCATTGAAAGCTCCTCTTCCTACATCATGTTCAACCTGTGAAATGCATGCTTTGAAAAACATGGAACTTGCAAACTATGTTGATCGTCTGCAGGATGAAAATGATGAATTGAGAAAAATGATGGGGTGGTTGTCTGGGCATGAGCCACAATTGAGTATGATGTTGGCTTAGTTTAAGAGGTTTGATGGTCAGGCGTTGGGGGCTGACAAGTGTGGTGAGAAGAGTGGTGAGGGAGAAGAGAAAGCCGGAGAGATCCCCACACCAATGAACAAATTTGCACCCAAGCCAAACCATCTCAGAAACAAGCTAGACACAACCCCAGATCCTCCAGTGTTCCTCCACAAAGCTGAAAACTACCAAAAACCCATCAAGTTTGTGAGCACCTAGGGGAGTGTCTTTGATGGGAAGATAGGAGAGAGAGTTGGAGAGAAGCTTGTAGAGAAACCACAGCCTAAGCCAGTGCCGATCCGCTTCCATTGTGAGTATTGTGGGAGGGATGAGCATAAGGATGAGTTCTGTTTCCGGAGGAAGAGGGATGAGAGGTTTGCTAGGGAGATGGCAAACAAGGACAGGTACCACCTTGCTCGTGGTGTGCCTGAGCCTCGTAGAGGGCCTATACCTAGGGGTGATGTGTTTGTGAGGACAGTTCCCACTCGTGGAGGTGGAGGTGGAGGTGTGTTCCCTCAGAGAGACAGGCGTGTTGGGTTTGGGCGTGGTGAGTTGGCTCGACATGCTCCTTCTCGTGACCGTTACGAGTTTGGGAGGCATGATCGGAGCTTTGGGTCTCAGATGAACTACGGGCCACGTTTTCCTCCTCGTGGTGCGCGTACTCCTCCAGTGAGACGTGACAGGTCCTTTGGTGGTAGGCGTGAGAGGGCTCCACCTAGAGGTTTTGGGAGAATGGATTTTGCTAACCCTTCTTTTGAGCAAATGGCTCAGCACTGGTTTGACTCTTTTGGTACTAACCCCAGTGTTGAGTCGCTTGCTCATTCTCGTCCTCGTTTTTGATTGCAGGTGGGAGGCTTGGAGAACTTTTGGTTGATCGACTCCGGTTGCTCAAGACAAATGACCGGAGATCGTGGGTGGTTCTCCAGCCTCACCCCGGTGAGTATGAGGGAGTACATCACTTTCGGGGACAATGGGAGAGGACGAGTGCTTGCTGAAGGTATGGTGAAGGTGAGTAGCAAGGTGACCTTAAGAAGTGTGGCCCTGGTCAAGTTACTTAGTTTCAACCTATTGTCAGCATCTCAATTACTGGACGAAGGTTTTGAGGTTCGTTTCAAGACGGGTGCTTCTCGTGTGCTTGATTCTCGAGGCGATCTTGTCTGTACGATCATCCCCGAGGGTCAAATCTTTCGTGCCGACTTTTCTCAGTCTGTTGGTCCTCTTTGATGCTTTGTTGCTGGCGTTTCGGCTGAGCTTTGGAAATGGCATAGGAGGTTGGGACACTTGAGCTTTGAGTTGCTTTCCCGCTTGAGTGGTCTTGATCTTGTCCGAGGATTGCCTAAGTTGAAATTCGAGAAGGATTTGGTTTGTGCTTCTTGTCGGCATGGAAAGATGGTTGCCGCTTCTCATGCACCTCTGACTTCTGTCATGACCGAGCGACCTTGTGAGCTGTTGCACATGGATTTGGTTGGGCCAGCTTGTGTTCGCTCTGCCGGTGGGAAGTGGTATGTTCTTGTGGTTGTTGATGATTTTTCGAGGTACTCTTGGGTTTTCTTTTTGGAGGATAAGAGTGAGACATTTGGCTTTGTTCGAGACTTGATTTTGAGGTTGAAGAATGAGAGACATGGTGATGCCATTCGAGCTATACACAGTGACAATGTCACGGAATTTAAGAACTCTCATTTTGATGCCTTTTGCAGTGATCTTGGTCTTGATCATCAGTACTCTTCTCCATACGTCGCTTGCTAGAATGGCGTAGTGGAGAGGAAGAACCAGACCCTTTGTGAGATGGCCAGGATGATGCTCGATGAGCATAGGACTCCTAGGCGTTTCTGGGCCGAGGCGGTCAATACTGCTTGCTATGTCTCAAATCGCATCTTCCTTCGTGCCTTTAAGAAGAAGACCTCTTATGAGCTGATCCATGGCCGACAACCCAAGGTGAGTCACTTTAGAGCTTTTGGTTGCAAGTGTTTCATTCTCAAAAAGGGCAAGTTGGATAAGTTTGAGTCTCGATGTTCAGATGGGATTTTCCTTGGTTATGCGATTCATTCTAGAGCATATCGTGTGCTCAACCTTGACACTAACCGAACCATGGAGACTTGCGAGGTAACCTTCGACGAGACACAGCCATGTAGCTCTTCTGCTTTTGAGTGTGCAGGTGACGAGGAGATTGGAGCAAGGATCTTCGAGGATGAGAAGGACGGAGATGGAGACGACGACGATGATGGTGGTGATGCTCCAGCGGCTGATCGTGTACGTGCTACTTCCACTACTACCATGATGATCGAGGACGGACCATCCCCTACACCCACTACGACTGAGGCTGTTCGAGTGGAGGCTGCTGCTAAGGGGGAGATTGTGTCCAGGCGAGAGGCTCCCCAGCGAGTACAAGTTGATCACCCACCGACGACCATCATTGGCGACCTTCATGAACGCACTACACGGTCGAGGTCAAGGAATACTTCTCATTTCGCTCATTCTGCATTTGTTGCTTCTTTCGAGCCCAAAGATATTTGACACGCTTTGTCTGATGAGAACTGGGTGAATTCCATGCATGAGGAGTTGGAAAACTTTGAGAGAAACCAAGTCTGGGTGTTAGTCGATCCACCGCCAAATTGCTGTCCCATAGGTACCAAGTGGGTGTGGAAGAACAAAGAGGGTGAGAATGGAATGGTTGTGAGAAACAAGTCGAGGTTGGTGGCGCAAGGTTTCAACCAGAAGGAGAGGATAGACTATGAGGAGACATTTGCTCCTGTGGCCCGTTTGGAGGCAATTAGGATCCTTCTAGCCTTTGTCGTGGCTAAAGGGTTCAAGTTGTACCAAATGGATGTCAAGAGTGCTTTCTTGAATGGGGTGATAGAGGAAGAAGTGTATGTGAGGCAACCCCTGGGGTTTGAGAGTGAAAAATACCCACACCGTGTATACAAACTCCAAAGATTGCTCTATGGGTTGAAACAGGCACCTAGAGCTTGGTATGGCAGGTTGAGAGGTTTTTTGCTGAGTAAGGGGTTTGTGATGGGCATAGTTGATAAGACCCTTTTCCTCCTTAAGCATGGGAATGACCTTCTAATTGTTCAGATATACGTGGATGACATAATCTTTGGTGGCTCTTCTCATGATCTTGTTGCCAGATTTGCAGATGACATGAGTAGGGAATTTGAGATGTCCATGATGGGCGAGCTGCAGTTTTTCTTGGGTCTCCAGATCAAGCAGTGCAAGGATGGGACCTTTGTGCATCAGGTGAAGTACACCAAGGACATGGTGAAGAAGTTTGGCATGAACGACTCCAAGCCGCTGACTACACCGATGAGTACGACTACGGCTTTGGATGCGGACGAGGACGGCGAACTCGTGGACCAGAAGGAGTACTGGAGCATGATTGGCTCCCTCCTCTACTTGACGGCAACGAGGCCGGACATACAGTTCAGCGTGTGTCTGTGCGCTCGTTTTCAGGCTTCACCGAGGACTTCACATCGGCAGGCTGTCAAGCGGATCTTCAGGTACTTGAACTACACTCCTGAGTTTGGTCTGTGGTACTTTGCCTCCTCGACACTCAGACTTCATGGCTTTTCTGATGCGGATTTCGCTGGGTGTCGATTGGATCGCAAGTCCACTTCTGGGTGTTGTCAGTTCCTGGGTTCTTCTTTGGTCTCTTGGTCATCTCGCATGCAATCGAGTGTAGCCCAGTCCACCACCGAGGTTGAATATGTGCTGCGGCTAGTTGTTGTTCCCAGCTGCTTTGGATGACCTATACCATGAGTGACTTTGGTGAGGAGTGCTCCCAGATTCCACTTTTCTATGACAGCACTAGTGCCATAAGCGTAGCCAAAAATCCTGTCCTCCACTCCAAAACGAAACACATAGAAGTGAGGTACCACTTCCTGAGAGACAATGTGGAGAAGCTAAACATATCTTTGTCCTATGTTCCTACCCAAGACCAGCTAGCTGACATTTTCACCAAACCGCTTGACCAAGCCACTTTCACTCGCTTGCGGGGTGAGCTTGGGGTATGCTTTCCTTTCTAGCTTGGGTCTTGGAGCTTCTCATGTATATATATGTGTCATATGTTCATTTTGCTGCATTTCCTTCATGCATTTTACTTTCTGTACAAAACCTGGTAGGATAGCCATCTTTGGATCACTTGAGCTAGGAATGAGCTTCTCTTATATACATTGATCACTGATGTGCTATGGATGAGATATGTGCATGATTGGTAGCTTGTGGATGTAAATGCTTTGCTCTTGATGGTGTTGCTATATATGGATGATGAGATAGCATTTTGGTTGTGAAAATGATAAAACTGCCTCTCTCATGAGTAGATGTTTGTCTATGCTAAATTTGTGCTTAAATGCTTATATCATGCTCAGTTTGTGCTTGAGGATCATATTCTCTTTGCTTGGGGTCAAAGATCCTTTGTCATTGTAAATGTTTAGCCCTTTTGCATGCTTAGGGAGGAGCATAAGCTCCGTTTTGCCGCAAAGGCACTTCATGTACCATGTTTAATCTTGAAAATGAAATTAGTGTATGAATTGCCTTATGCTTCAAAAATGAATTCCTAATCATGTCTTTATGTTTTGATATTCATATCTTGGGTGCTAAACCGTAGCATGCTTGTCTACCATGAGAAGTCTCATTTTAAGAAGTAGACACATGGCTTGGTGGCTTTAACATGACTTGAGTAGCTTGTGGACGTTTATAATGATCTTGTGATGAGAATTTGTGATCTTGCATAAACTTTGAATGATCTAGTGCCTTTCGGTTCAAATTGGTATGGGTAGGATCTTGCTCATGAGATGCATGTTTCTTTGTGAAAATTGCTTAAAATTGCTTTTAGCCATGTCACATGCTTATATGTCTCTACCTTCTTGATGGCAATGTGCTAGATACACCATGTATATCTTGCTTGCTCTATGTCTCATGTGTAGCATTTTGTTGTGCCCTTTGTATATTTGAGAAGCTTGGTAGACTGTCTATATGTTTCATGCATTTTTCATGAAAACAAGGGGAAGAGTTTCATATACCTTGATTCATGCATTGTCAATAAGGGGGAGAGGTTTGTACGATAAGGAGAGTTTTGGGGAGAATTTTCATGCATTGGGAGTTTTTATGCAAAATTGGTATGCATTTGTGAGATGTGGCATGTGAGGAGAAAAATTTGAGAAGAAGAGGTTGCATTTGCTCAGGGGAGTTTGCACATGTGCAGGGGAGCTCCTTCGATTTTCCTGAGTTTTGTGCTTTGAGGTGTGCTCTTTGAGAGCTTTGTTTTTCTCGGCTGTGTCGAGCCGTTGCCCTTGTCTTAGGGGGCCGAGACTTGGTTTGGTGAGTGATCGAATTTTCGCTTGTTCTTTGGCTTTGGATCACTTGCTTGGAGGTTTGTTGTTTTCCTTTCTTTTTCTCTATCATGGTTACTATGGATGTTGTCAATGCACTCATCAAGGGGGAGATTGAGGACCAGGTGTGTCCGAGGACCAGTGGAGGGTCGCTCCTTAGTGATGAGTGATTGACAATGTTGTGTGGACTGATGCTTGGCTAAGTGTGCAGGTACAGGTTGCGGGTTGACTCGTGTCGGTGCAGGTGAAGAACAAGTGCGAAAGGCCTTAGCCGTGGCAGCCTCCGGGTGATGGAGTGGCAAGTAGGCTTGGTTCGATGGACTCGGTGGCTGATGGGGTCAAGTGCGAGCCGTGCGGTACAGGACTGGCGGGCTGAAGTTGTGAACATGGGCCGGTGCAAGGTAGCGGTTGAATCCCGAAGCTTGCACGCGGGGTTTGATGGTTTGCCCACAAAACCATCAGGTGGACGGTTTCTTGGTTTGGGCCTCAAAACCAAGCCTGGAGGCCCGAGGCGACGGAGACGGTGATCCGGGATCTTCGGGAAGCTTCGAGGCGGGGGGCACGTGGCGTGATCGCGGGGCTTGCGTCGAAGCTAAGCAAGGCCGCGGTGGAAGCGTGTCCGCTCGATGAAGACTTGACCAAAATGCCCCTGCGGGGTTGTATCTTCAATTCAAGCAGTAGGGGTAGCGTGGTCATTTACCTCCCTCCGATGGACTTCGTATAAATAGCGGAGAGGTGGATGGCATCTCTCTATCTTGCTTCCTAGGGCTTTCTCCCCCGGTAGATTTTCTCTGAACTGCTTCTTTTCCCTCTGGATTCCTTAGGCTAGACTCTTGTACAGAATCTGACCTCTGGATGTATGGAACCATTCGGCGTCCCGGTGATCTCCTAGTCCTCTATGATTTTCGTGTCATTTTTGGGACTATTTTTGGGAGTTTTCGTTCTTGGCTCGATTCGTGATTTTGGAGGCGTTTCTTCACGGATTTATTTGAGGGGATCATGGGTGGATGCCTTGCGCATCTTTGTGTGTGATCTTGACCCCTCAAACGCTGTGGAGAGCCCTCGATTCGTGCGTTTTTGGTCGGTACCCGAGTTCATGGTGGTGGTTCGGTTGATCCGCGATTCACGATGATTTAGTGGCTTAGGAGTCAAGATTTTTGGGGCATAGCATCCTTGTGTGACGCTTTTCACCTCCCCAAAATCTTGTCTCAAGAGATTCAACCGTTTGGGAGATCCGGTGAAGGAAAGGTGAAGTTGACTTTCGGGGTCGGGCGTTTTTCTGCTCTGTCCGCACCTGGCGGACAGTTCGCGAGGTCCACGCGGACGGTCCGCGAGGCCCTGACAGCCCAGCTGTTCTTCGTGTTCTTCGCGTGTTCTTGCGCATCTTCATTTCGATCCGTTTCGCCCCTAGGCTTTGGTTGCAAGTAGTTTGGCGGACGGTCCGCGAGGGTCTCACGGACAGTCCGCGTGGTCGGATTTCTGATGGACGGTCCGCGGTGCCTCCACGGACGGTCCGAACTTCGGGGGTGCGCTACTGGTAGTTCGAGACGTTTTTGCGGACGGTCCGCCGTGACCTGCCGGACAGTCCGCGCCCTCCTCGCGGACGGTCCGCCCAGTCACCCCGGACAGTCCGCCAGGGGCTTCGTAGTAGTGCTCAAGTTCTTTGATTCTTTCTTCGGTGCTTCCGCTCTTTGGTCCTAGGTCTCTTGGATGATCTTCTAGGCTTGTGTGTGACTTGTTCCGAGCTTCCTTTGTGTGCACGGATTCGTGGAGTGGCAATCGGGGTATAGGCCGAGTTCGACCTTAGGGAAGAATTTTTATCGGCTCCCATTCACTCCCCCCTCTCTGGTCGCCCGATTCGGTCCTTCAATAGTTCTTTGCATCCATTCTTGTCATCCAATTTTCTGATAATTGTGTTGTGCTAGGGGCAATTCGACATGGACACCACCAGTGAGCCTATAAGGGCGGCATGCAATGACATGCTGAAGTCGATATAGCGACAGGAGAGGTATCGCCTGAAGCAAAAGTACTTCAATGATGTTCCAGCAAATGCAGTCCCAACTAAATCTCATATGACTAATCTGACCGACGCCTAGTGGAAGCACTGGTTGACATGTGGTCTTCCCCTGAGCACAGGGTATGACGGAACTTCAACTTGCCACTACCACATTTCCATGTACTGATATATTGTTCTTATTCTTATTTCTTACACAAGTTCTTATTATTGTAAAGGCGAGGTGTAGTACAAACACCGGTAATCGAGGAAATGTCAAGTACCATCAGCGCACGGGATCTCGAAGCTACGTTGTACAAGCTAATCTTGTGGTAATCAGATGAACAAGTCATGTTTTTGCTCTATAGTTAATTTCATGAACCATTTTTCAATGGTAGCACTTTAATAATTATGCCTGTTTTTGAAACATATTTAGAGGCAGAAGTATTCTGCTAAAGGAGAAGGGATAAGTCCACTTGATTATTTCAAGTCCTTCCACTGCAGCAAGAATGGCTTCACCGCTCCAGTATAGGCACCCATTGTAAGTACTTGTCTGCTTTTGCATTCTTCTTTGCAACAATACTAGAAACATGTGTGAGTATTTTATTTTAAACCTTTCATTTTATTTCCTTTTTTAGGCTCGCATGGAACAAATTGTAGCTGAACCTCAAGGCGACCAACCAGGAAAGACTGATGTTGAAGCAGTGGCGGAAGTTGTCCAATCTAGGACTTTTTGGGAGGTTGCCGGCATTCGCCCGCCCTCCATGAAAAAGACTAGGGTTACTACTGCACTTCAGGTTCAGGAAATACAAGCTAGACTTGACAATGAGAAGCAGGGGGGCACAACTACAGCAGAAGATTGTTGAACAGGAGGCCGAGATGAGCGAACTAAGATTGAAGGCTCAACAACTGGAGACAACATTGAAGTCTCAAACAGAAGCACTTGAACTTTGAAGAAGACCACAAATGACATGCATAATCTGATCCAAGGCTTGATAAATTTCAGTTAGGTTTATCCTCCTCTCAACTGAAGTGTGGTCCTGGTGAACTTGTGTTGCTAATGACTTGTTGTACATTGATTCAATTCGATGCTAACTTGATGTATGTTGCACAATTGTACTGGTTGAACTATTCCCTAAATGTGGTGTGAATTATATGGAAGTGAGAAATGTTTTGTTTTGTTGTATGATTATGTGCTGGCAATCAGCAGCCAGAATAGTAAACAGTGCCCTATGAAATGCAATATGGGTTGAGGCCCAGGAAAGGCCCTGGGGATAATTGCCCAAAATCAAATGTCCATGCATAATGCAATATGTGCCAAGTTCGTTAGATGGACTAGGGCCCAAAATAAAACAGCCCAATATAGCGTGTAACAAACATTTAGGGAATGGCCAAAAAAATAACACAAAAACCTAAAATAGGCTAAAATTGGCCCCACAAAATTAGGCTCACAAAGGCTCTTATATGGACCGGGCCTCAATTTGTGACAAACCGAAATCGTCATAACCCCCTGCCACGTCGGAGCCATGATGGATCTCGGTCCGACGTGGCGCAACCGCCGAAACAGGTTTATGAAGACAAGTGTTACGAATTTATACGCGTCATTAAACTCATGACACCGCGAAATAAGGTCTCGTCGTTAATCATGGTTTGTGACACTCGATTAATGACGGAGTGTTTTTGTAACAACCAGCGTCATTAATCGCGGTTTATGATGAGAATCGCCTTTTTTGCGTCACTAGTCAGCACATTCCTTGTAGTGAACTCTTGTTCCAAAAAGTTTGCAAACTATAGCTAATCCTATCATGATATTACCATGTGGAAAATATAGGGGCTCAAACTTGCAAGTATGAAATGCGGAAATGTAATTACGTAAGAAGAGGATGAGAGGAAGCAAACTCTTGACACATGATTTATTTCGTGGTATCAGTGGAATCTAATCCATTTCTAGTTCACGTTGTTGAAGCACTCACACAAGATTATTGATTTCCGGTCACCAAGTCTCCTCCAAGGTGCTTCTTGACTTGCCACATAGAGACTTGGCCACAAAGGTGTAGTGAACATGACGCCATTAGGCTATAGTTTGTGATCTGGGTGATTGAATGACAACATAGTCATTGGAACTAACGGTTTGTCTACCATGTATTTTGTAGGATCTCTAGATCTCAAGAATGCAAACCAAACCACGGTAACTATGATTATTCTATGGTAATCAAGCATCCAAAATATAGAAAGAATCTAGAGAAATTTGAACCATCGGATGAACCGATGGTACCTAGAGAACGCGTCAGTACAAGTGTCAGAGCAACTCGTACGCTGTGTTGAGGCTAATTCAACATGGACCATCAGGTGAATCGATGACCTATTTTCTACATGCGTCGAAGCAATGGTTAGTATGGAGGGACCGTCGGTGCAAGCATAATTACATAAGAAGATTCCACAGATATTTTGGCGACGGAAGCATCAACACCAGATGAACCAATGGTCAACTATAAATCAATGACGTCAACAAAAATCAAAACGGCTATGTGATGTGAAGGGCACCAGCTGAACCGATGGCCCAGAAAAGGTAGTACCTACGGGTTCATCCGATGGTATGTTTTCTGCAGTTTTTAGCCAACGGCGATGCCTTAGCTAGTTATTCCCCTTTCACTCGGTCTTTTGAGGGTGTTGGAGTCCATTGAAGTGCAAGACACACATCAAGGTAACATCCAAGCCATCAAAGTGCTTATGTGTTCATCAAAAGACTTAGCACACACTTTGTGAGAGTGTTTAGTGCAAGCATAAGCTTAGAGCCGAGTGTATGCAAGGTGTGCCAACTTTGTGTGGTGATTCTAGCGTGAATCAATGCGTACAAGGCGCTGCTGGAGCCTTGGAGCATTTTCTACTTCTCCTCCTTAGTGTAAACCATTTATGACTTGTTTCCGGCTTTGATGATAAAAACCTTTATTTGAAAATTTTTACTTCCTCCATCCCAAATGACTTATCATTTTGACTTTTCATGATATTCCTTTTGTTATGTATCTAGACATAACACTACTAGGGAATGAACCTTTTGTCCCAACCAAAAAAACACATTAGTACCGGTTTCTATTGGAACCGGTACTAATGTGTACATTAGTACCGGCTCGGAAGGGGGGTCCCCTAGCCACCCGCCAGTGTGACACATTAGTACCGGCTCCTGGATGGAGCCGGTACTAATGTGCGACATTGTTACCGGTCCTGGACAGGAGCCGGTACAAATGTGCGACAGCCTCATTGGTACCGGCTCCTGTCCAGGCCCGGTACTAATGTAGCGACATTAGCACCAGCTCTAGCCAGGAACCGGTACTAATGTTCCCCGCATAAAAAGTCAGCTCCTTCTTCCTGCCTGAGCCACTCTCCCCTCCACTCTCCATCTCGTGCTCTCACTCATCCATGACGCCCTAGGGGAGTTTTTGCCTGATTTGCGACAATTTCTCGATGATTTGACGCATTGAAGTGGTCTAGAGGTTAGTTACTTTATCCTCCCTTGATTCATGCTTATTTTGTTGAGTTTTATCGGTTGAAATTAGAGTATTTTGGCAGTTTAAAATGAGCTTGGAATGAGGTTTTTTTATTTATATGCATTATTGTATACATTCTATATAGTTGATTGCAAAGGATGTGTCGTGTTAGTTGGATGAGATGTTGTATGTGACAATTTATTTGTTTAATAATAATTATTTATTTGAGCATATGTCATAATTAAATATATAAATAGTTTTAGAAGTACTAGAAAGGCTAGGAAAGCTAGAATTGATTTTAGAATTACTAGACATAGTTTTAGAATTGATTTTTTCGAAATAATTTTTTATTTGAGCATATGACATAATTAAATATATAATTAATTTTAAAATTACTCAAAATGCTAGAAAGGCTAGGAATGATAGAATTTGTTTTAGAATTAGTAGAAATAGTTTTAGAATTATTAGAAATGCTAGAATTTCATAGATGGGTCAAACAATTTATTGTCATTAGTATAGATGTCTACTGCTGCCGGAGGGAATGGGGATGATGGTAGTGGTGATCGTCGTTCTTCAGACAGCCAAGAAAATGAGCATGTTGGCTAGAGGAATGCTTCATTATTTGCAAGGAAAACATATAGATACTGTTGCAGCGGGGCAGGAACCTCCTTTTGGTGGCATTTATGCTCCACCAGCAGACCTTGTTGTTGGAGATCCACCGATTAGTACTAAACCACAGGGCGATTCCAAGAAAGCTAAACCTTTGTCGTCACGTCACAAGAATGGCTAAAGTTTCTCGTATTGTATCATATATTAGTAGTGTTTCATATGTCGTACTTTAAATTTATGTAAGACATTGACTTAAGTTTAATTTGTTGTATTGTATCTTGTGGATTGGGTATGACCACATTAAATTCGTGTGTAAGTACTCTATTTAAGTTTGTCATATTGTATAACATGGATTGTAAATGAAGACTTCAAATTTGTGTATGACTTTTGTTTCGAAATACTTAAAGATTGTTTGGTGGTGCTTTATAGATGAATCGGCAATGGATGTACCCCGACAAGAGAATTTCCAGTGAATACATTAATGGGTTGCCTGGATTTCTAGATGTCGCGGAAGCAAACAAGCAGCCGTTGTAACACCATAAAATTCCATCACTAAAATTTCCTTAAGCAACATAGTGTTTTAGGATTAGTCTTAAGGACCTAATTAAATTGCTAATTAATTTGGGCTCTAAAGTAATTAAATTTAAATTAAATAATATATAAGCAACAAGTGCTTGTGCATCATGTTTTGCTAATGCATGGATTTTGTATGATTGTGTGTAGTTTTAAAAGTTTTTAAAAATAATTTGAAAACTTGAAAAGGTTTGAAGTGTTTAAAGTTTGAAAAGAGTTTAAATTTCGAAAGGATTTTAAAAGAAAAAGATTTGAAAAAAAGAAAAGAAAAACAAACCTCAAACCTCCTCCCCTTCTTCCCTTTTAGCCCACTTCAGCCCGCCACCCTCCCTTCCGGCCCAGCGCCAGCCCCCGGCCCACTTCTTTCTTCTCCCTCCCTTCATTCGCTGACGCGCCGGGCCCGCTGGTCAGCCTCGTATTCTTCCCCGGCTCCCTCCTCTGCTTCGCGCCCGCCGCAGATACCGCCAGTCGTTACCGGCACCTCCCTCGCCCCCCCTGCTTATCAAGGCCCGCAATCAGGGCATTAGTGCACCGGGAACATTTCCCCCCATCAATCCTCTTCAGTTTCCCCTCCTAATCAAGCGCCCCTTGAATTGCTTTGATGTCGCCGGCCACTGATGGCGCACTCGCCGGCCGTCGTTCCTCCTTCCCGCTCTTCCCCTCCCCTCTGGCCTATATATGTTGCCGCAAAGGCTTTGCGAAGCCCTTTCGCACACACGCACCTTCGCTTCCGCATTCTACACTGTTGGGGAAATTCATTTCGCACCTAACCCCCTATTGATGACCATTTCGACTGCAGGCCTTCAGCTCAAGGAGAAGCAGCCACTCTCTGTTTTGTGTTGACTATGCAGGCTTGGCATCTTCGGGAAGCGGCACCACGGCACGACGAAGGTTTCGGGGGCTCAAAGCTTAACATCTTCGGGTTTACGGCGGAGAGAGAGAGGTCGGAGGGGGGACTTGTTTGGCCCTCCCGAAGTCACGTGTTGTTTATTCGCGAGTTCGTGTTCTCCTTATACTAGCATTTTGTTGGCTCCACTTCGAAGACGGGTTACTCCCCAACATTTCTGGCGCCCACCGTGTTTCGTCCCAACACACCTCAATGGCACCGAAGAGAGCACCAAGGAACACCAACACCAATCCACAAAGGGCTACCGATGACCCATCGGCAGCAAAGTCCGAAGGCCCAATCAACGAAGGGGCGAATGCAAACGCAGATAGAGACATAGTGCTCAGCCGCGCACCAGGCAGTCGTGATGGGGCACTCGAAGACATAGCAGATGGAAACTTCGAAGTCCACCTCTTGGATGCAGGAGTCCTCGACGAAGACATCGCATCACTAAGAAGAGTAGAGGCAACAATAGGGGCAAGACTCAGTCAAATGCCAGGTTCGTCCAATGTCCGAACAAGGGCTCAGGCAGAGGCGGCTTTCCTCAAAGCCAAGGGACCACAGGCAGGAGATCCGAGCCAAGAGCAGCAAAAGTATCAACAAATGCTGAAAGACATCCAGAAAAAGAAGGCCATGCTCCAGCAGCTTCGCAAGGAGCAAGAGCAACAAGCAATCAGGCAGAAAATTGTTCAGCTCCAAGAACAGATGGAAATATTACAGGCACAGCTTAATTCCCTGCAAGAACATTCAGTAAGATCTGAGCCAAGGCCCGAAAAGCAATAGAAAGCAACTTCGCCTCAGGGAAAAAAGCGAAGCAGGACAGTTGTGGTTGACGAGTCTTCGTACGAATCCGAAGAATCATGGGTATTTGATTCTGACGAAGAGGCGTTTGTGGAACGTAGACCACATCACAAGAGCAAAAGTTCGCATTCTTCCAAAGACAAGCCATCCACCCCACTAACGTTCGAGCTCGAGCAGGCAGATTGGCCGAACAAATTCAAATTACCATCTTCGCTACCAGAATACGATGGTGAGTCAGATCCAAGGCAGTTCATACTTCGGTACAGTGTGGCAATTTCTTCAGGGGGAGGTGATGACACTGCGAAAGCGAAAGCTATGATAATGGCATTAAAAGGCTCTGCTCAGCAATGGTATGCATCGCTACCAAGGGGAAGCATAAGTTCATGGAGCCAGCTTTGGGAAAAAATTGAAAGTAACTTTTAGGGGTTTCAGCCACAAGAACTCACTGCCAATGACCTTCATCAGATTAAACAGGGGGAGAAGGAACCGTTACAAGAGTACATAAAGAGATTTACAAAGGCCAGGGCAAAAGCACCACATGTCGAAGAGTCAAGTGTAATTGACGTCGTTATAGGTGGACTCAAGGTGGGGCCTTGTGGGGAATACTTAGACAGGCGAAGGCCACCGTCGGAAAAGAAATTGTTCGAAGTCTTGCAGTCATATTGCTTATCCGATCGTGGAAAGCAAAGGAGAATCGAAGATTACCAGGCAAGGAAAAACGCAGCGAAAGCTAAAGAAGAATGGAACAGAAGGCCAAGCATGAACAATAAAAACACACCAAATAACTCAAACTACAACAGGGGGGTGTGAACAACGTATCATCCAAGGGGGCAAACAACAGTCAGGCACCTTCGCAATCAAACCAACAGGGGTCGGCAAAATACTCAACGCCACCACCGCAAACTATTTGCTCCATACATGGAAGAAACAAAGGCCACTGGACATATGAATGCAGAGTGGTGATCAAGAGAAAAGAGGAAGAAGAAAAGAAGAAAATGGCGCAGAACCAAGTTGGTTTTCTCAACAGAGCAACGCCTGCAGCACCTTCGGTGGCAAACAGTTCAGCATCAAATTGGCAGCCCATGTTTCAACTGCCACCACAATATTTTCAACCCCTACCATATCCACCACCATTTCACCCAACTTACACAACAGCGCAAGGCCCAGTGTCAAGTGCTCCCTACCAGCCAAAAGAGAATCCTTCACAATCCCAGCAGCAAAGCACCCGAAGGTCAGACCAAGATGACAGGTACCAAAGAGTTAATGTCATAAATAATGACCCAGATGACAGATATCAAAGGTTGAATGTTATAAATGCAATAACTGGGGGATGTTGTTTCCCTGAGTTCCCATCAAAGAGGCAAAGAAAGGACGACAGAAGGGAAGTCAGTCATCTGTCTTCGGGCAAAGTGTTTCGCACGAAGTGGTCACATATCCCAATCACATTCACAGAGGCTGATTTGAAGTTAAAGAGATATCCACACGAAGACCCGCTGGTGATCAGAGCAATATTGGGGAAGAACACAAAGTACATTCTGGGAAATGATGTGGGAGGAATTCTGGTAGATAACGGCAGTTCCGCAGATGTTCTCACCTACGACCTGTTCAGAAAGATGGAGTTCAGGGATGATCAATTGCAAACATCCACAAAACCGCTATATGGCTTTGGTAACAAGAGGGTCGAAGCGTTGGGAACCATCGAAATGAATGTTACGATGGGCGAAGGGGAGCTAATGAGAACAGAGATGGTTAACTTCGATGTAGTAGATATCCCTTATTCCTACAAGGCCATCTTCGGAAGAGGAGTTATAAACAAGTTCGCAGCAGTAATTCACATGCCTTTCCTGTGCATGAAAATTCCAATGATCAATGGGGTATTATCAGTTTATGGGGACCAGGAGGATGCATGGGATAGAGAATACAACACAGGCACTGACCGCAAGCCAGTACACCTAGTGCGGATCAGCGAAGGGAGCCAGCAAAGCGAAGATGATGTACAAGAGTCTCAGTTAAAAAAATAGAAGAGGAAGGAAGAAGAAAATAGAATCGAGCCTATGCAGCATACGAAGAGAATGAAGCTGAATGGTAGCACGGATGAAAAAATAGTCATAATCGCGAAGGACCTCAGTGAAGAAGAGGAAACACACTTGCTCAACTGCTTGAGTGAAAACCAAGATGTTTTCGCATGGAGCAAAAAAGACCTCAAGGGAATACCGCGTGAGGTCATCGAGCATAGTCTAAACTTAAACCCGAAGATCACGCCAAGAAGACAGAAGCTAAGAGTGATATCACCAGAAAAAGAAAAAGCAACACTGCGTCAAGTGCAGAAGTTGCTCGAGGCAGGCGTCATAAGAGAAGTGCAATTCATGACTTGGCTGTCCAATATAGTCATGGTGCCGAAGAAAAACGGAGACCAGAGAATGTGTATAGATTTCATGTCTCTCAACAAGGCTTGCCCAAAAGATGATTATCCCCTCCCAAGAATTCATGTGTTGGTGGATGCGGCAGCAGGATCCGAGAGGATGTCACATCTTGATTGTTTCTCAGGATATCACCAAGTGTGGATGAGAAAAGAAGACAAAGACAAGACAAGTTTCATAACACCATTCGGGGTGTATTGCTTCGTAAGAATGCCCGAAGGCTTGCGCAACACAGGTGCAACTTTTAACATAATGGTGCAGATAGTTCTCGGTCCACAGTTAAAGAGAAATGTGTCTGCATACGTCGATGATGTGGTAGTTCACAGCAAGAATAAAGAGAACCACATCGAAGATTTGGAGGAAACTTTTCAAAACATGAGAAAGTATGGGCTTATGCTGAACCCAGAAAAGTGCATCTTCGGGGTCAGTAAGGGGAAGTTATTGGGTTGCATGGTGTGAAAGTCAGGAATACAAGCGAACCCAGAAAAAATAGAAGCAATAAGAAATATGAGGCCACCAAAAATGAAGAAGGAGGTGCAGAAGCTCACAGGAAGGCTCGCTGCATTGAGCCGGTTTATCTCCAAATTAGCAGAACGAAGCTTACCATTCTTCAAGCAATTGACCGGGCAGAAAAGCATAGTATGGGGAGAGAAGGAACAGGAAGCCTTCGAAGACCTAAAGGCATACTTAGAAAAGTTGACAGTAATGGCAAGTCCTGGGCCCGAAGCAAAGTTGTTACTGTATGTGACAGCATCAGTTCATGCGGTCAGCGCGGCATTGGTTGAGGAGAAGCAGAGCGGCAACAATCTGAAGCAAATGCCAGTATACTTCGTCTCTGAAGTGCTCAAGGGAGCAAAGAAATTGTACTCAAAATTAGAAAAAATGGCATACGCAGTAGTAATGGCAGCAAGAAAGTTGAAGCATTACTTCCAAAGTTTCAAAGTGATAGTGCCTACAAGCTTCCCACTTCGTGAAATGTTTGAAAACAAAGAATCCTCAGGGAGAATGGGCAAATGGGCAACAGAGTTGCCCCAATACGACATAACCTTCGCGCCAAGAACACCAATAAAATCTCAAGTGCTGGCAGATTTCGTCGCAGAATGGGCACAAGCAGAGGAAGAGGGCGAGAAATCGCCAAAAGAAGAGAAATCATGGGAAATATCTTGTGATGGAGCGTACTGTAACGATGGTGCAGCAGGCGCGACAATCCTCACATCACCCTCGGGAATAAAAATGAGATATGTAGTAAGATTAGAGTTTGATGGGTACACAAACAATGTCGCAGAGTACGAAGGGTTACTGTTGGGTCTTCGAAAGGCAAAAGCTGTGGGGGCAAGAAGGCTAGTGTTGAACACAGATTCAGAGCTCATCACGAACCAGATAGGCAAATCATACAGAGCAAAAAAAGACGAAATGCCTTCATATCTGAAAGCAGTAAGAGCAATGGAGAAGCACTTTCTGGGGTTCACAGTCAAGAAAATACCAAGAGAGCAAAACAAAGAAGCAGACGTCTTAGCAAAAGCAGGGGCCACAAAACAACCACTGCCACCAGATGTGTTTTTTGAAACGTTGAGTAAAATGACTGCACACTTCGTGGAATCAGAGTTAAAGCTTGTCAGCGTAATCACCAGCGAAGATTGGAGGGCACAAATTGTGGCATATCTGAAAGGGCATTACGAGCCAGAAAGCGAAGCTGACAGGAAGAGAATGGCAGCAAGAGCAAGGTCATTTGTTTTAAGGGGGGGGATTGTACAAGGCAGGCGTGTGTGCACCATTACTCAAGTGCGTATCACGTGAAGAAGGCAAAGAATTGCTCAGAGAAATACATGCAGGCATGTGCTCTTCTCACATAGGAACAAGAAAGCTAGTGGCCAAGGCATTTCGCGAAGCTTTCTATTGGCCAACAGCAGTACGAGATGCTGAAGAGATTGTAAGGACATGCGACAACTGCCAGAAGCACATAAATTACTCCAAGTTTTCGCCTTACGAAATACAACTCCTACCTTCGGTATGGCCCTTCGCAAGATGGGGTATTGACATTGTGGGGCCTTTGCCAACGGCCCCAGGAAATTACAAATATGCAAAAGTGGCTGTTGAATACTTCTCAAAGTGGATCAAAGCGAAGGCAGTGCAGACCATAACTTCGGGAGTCATACAGAAATTCTTTTGGCAAAATGTGGTTTGCAGATTTGGTGTCCCGCACGAAGTAACAGTGGACAACGGCAAACAATTTGACTCAGCAGATTTTCGCAAGTTCTGTTTCCACCTAGGTACCAAATTGTGTTTTGCTTCGGTATATCACCCGCAGTCCAACGGAGCTGTCGAAAGGGCCAACGGGATAATTTTCACTGGCATCAAAAGAAACATCACAGGAATGCCAAGGGGCAAGTGGGCAGATGAATTACCAAGAGTCATACGGTCTCACAACACAACAGAGTCAAGAGCCACAAAATTCACACCATTCAAGTTGCTATACGGCGAAGAGGCAATGGTACCAGAAGAGATAAAGCTAGGATCCATTCGTACTGAAGGATCACCTGGAAATGAGGACATGGCACCAGCACTCGACATCAGCGAAGAGGCTAGGCTCCAGGCATTGCAGAACATCGAAACTTATCAAGAGGAAACCAGAAGATGGAAGGACAAGAAGGTGCGAAGGAGGAATATAAAAACAGGAGACATGGTCTTAAGGAAAAAGACACGAGGCGTGGGAAAGCTGCAAGAAAAATGGGACGGTCCGTTCATCGTAATAGAAACACGGCAAGGGGCTTTCAGGTTAACTAACCTAGAAGGGGTGGAGGATCCGTACTCATGGAACGAAGATATGTTGCAAAGGTATTGGCTGTGAAAGAGGAGCAGGCTTCATCGTATCCTAGATCTTTTTCTTAGAAGTTTCTTTTCATTTCACATTTTTGTAACAAACATTTCTTTATAAGTTTTCGAAGCCGTACTCTTTTCCTCGCGGGGAGTCTCTAGTTGTGTAATCATCAGCACAATAGGGACGCGAGGTTTTTAATGAGGCGGTCTTCGTGTGTAATATCTCCTTGGAAATTATAACAAGGACTCCCCCAAAAATATCATCGGTGCGCATCAGGAAGTCCGAAGTGACGCAACTCAAATGAAATGAGTTGTCACTTTCGGCACAGGTCGCAAAATACATCTCCTATCGCATAAGTGAACAGTTATGTTTTAGGCAAATCGCAAAAATGTAATTGCTTCACTTAGGGTGCTCACATCGAAGTCGAGCACAAAAAAAACAATAAAAAGCCTTCGGCGGTCAATGTGCGAAGCACCTGCAAGAAAAATTCGCAGGGATAAGTCGACTCGTTAAAAGGCGCAGTCGCAAATCATCTCCTTCTACTGCAAGGAAAGAAGCCTTCGGCACTGTATGCGCGAAGCAAAATGCGAGATTCGACTGACAAGTCATATCGAGGGACAAAAGGAAAAACGTCACGCAGTAGCAAATCATAACATAAAACTGCGCGAAGGCAGCACTTGAGAAAAAATGATGTTTCATTACAGTCAAACTCACCAATGCAGGTTGTGAAACACGGAAAAGGAAACTAGGGGGAGGCGCTTCGCAGTTTGAGTTCCCTTTTTTCCGCGGTTTCAAAACAAATAACTTCATAGAAATAGTACTTTATTACAACAAGAAAGTGTTTCAACAATAGCACAGTTACAGACATAGCAACATAGCCAAGTTACAGCCAAACACGCTAGAACTAATCTCGTGCCTCGTCAGTAAGAACACTTGTAGATGTACTCATGCATATCGTCTTCGGTAAGATCAACTATCTCTACCTTCGGGATAGCAACAGAAGAACCGCCACTATACAGAGAACTACTCGAAGGTTGTACATCAGCTGAAGAATCGCTCCCATGCAGTCGTCGTCGCGAAGCTGAATCATGAATCAGCCGGTTTCGGCTATATTGCTCGAAGAAATCCTTAGACGCATCATTACGTTCATCATATCGGTTAATTTTGTAAGACCAAAATTCATCAAAGGATGCTGAGGAAATTTCAAGTGAAACTTTCGCCATATAGAACCAGACATAAAGTAGTCGCCACGGTTTATAACAAGTGGGCAGGCATCTTCGACTATCTGCGCAGGGCACAACTCCGGCACCTGCGCAGATTCGCAAAATAAGTTCAGTTACATAGGCAAAATGTGTCCCAGCACTCCTATCCTAACACTAGACACCGCAGCACCAATCTTCACACCTCTTCGGTCGTGTGGGGAGCAGCCGAGGTAGTGGGAGGAGCAGAAGAAATGGCGCCTTGCACTCCGCCAGCCGAGGACGAGGGAGCCGTAGAAGCACCGCGAGAAGTAGCATCAGCCGAAGGTGTCGAAGAGGGAAGAGCAGGCCCAGCACCGGAGATGGCACTAGCTTGACCAGAAGCAACGGGGCTAGGACTAGTCTGGGAAAAGAGAAGCTAAATGTTAAAACCAAACGGAGGCAAAAGACAGTAATAACTTAGCGAAGAGCACAGCAATGCAACCTTGCGCAGAACACGACGGGATTCAGCGACCGCATAGCCAAAACCAAACTTACGATGGAACTCTTTAACAAAGTTCTTTGCTATATTCTTCGGCAGAGCAAGGATACGATCAACATTGGTTTCCTGGGGCCACGCGAAGGAGCCATCAAGCATTTGGCGAAGAGCAATTTTCGAAACAACAAGCTCAGACCCGTCAGTAGGAGTGCTCAAGAGAGAATACACGGAGTGACAAATGGTCCGTGCAGCAACCCCAGCGCTTAGTTCACCAAAAGAGCGTCCAGCTGAAGCTAGAGATGTTACACCATCTGACAGCCACTTGAAAATATCGCCTATGTATTGACCTTGGATGACGTATGAGCCAGGGGCAGTGCCAAAGTCCGTCAAAAGATCGTGAACCTTCTTGCAAACGGGAACAATATGCTTTTCAACTTCATCACAATAACTCTCATGTTCTTTCACAAGATCGGCATGCGTGGTCGACAGTTCATTTAACTCTTTCACCTTCACTTCGTACAAGCCCTTAAAACCTTCGCTCTTCTTTTTCTCGGTTTCAATAGCCTCTTTCAACTTAATAACTTCGTTTTAGAGAGAACTATTTTTCTTCGAGAAAGAATCAATTTCCGAAGACAGAGCAGCATTTTTCTTTTTCTCACTTTCCAAAGCAGCAGCAAGACTGTCTTTGTCCTTCTAGAGATTCTTGACAGTGACAATCTCCTTCTCAAGAGCAGAAGAGGTAGTCTGATCGCGAAGGTTGAATTGACAGACATCTTCGCGATGACGGCGCTGAGCAACTCGACAGGCTACGAAGGTCTTCATAGCAAGATCTTGAGCTTGTGTTAAAACTTCATCAGCGCCTTCATGGCCAAGGTCTTCTTCCATGATAGGGAAGCTGAAAGATTGACCAGCTTCTTGCAGCAAAGCGTGTTCACGATCATCGCTACAGAACTGGAGCAATTTCCTCTTACGATCGCCAAAGAAACGGGAATTCTGAGAAATTTCGAGACGCCGCGCAACAACTGAGGGAGAATCAGCACTGACAAAAATGCCACCACTTCGCTGACCACTACCGGACTCAGTTTCAGAACTGCTGCCACTATCGCTGGCACCAGTAGCGAAGGCATCAATAACTTTGCGTGAAGAAGAAGGAACCAACCCTTTAGAAGGGACAGTTTCTTTAGGGACGTCTTCGGCAGTAACAGGTGCTTTGCCACTTGTTTTGGACGGAGCAGCAAGCTCTTCATCGCTCTCCGGTTCACGGTCGCTAATGTCATTATCGAATGGTTGTGCAATAGTACCGGCACCAGCATCTGGGCGTGGTGACAACGAAGTCACATCAATTTGCTCCTCATTGCGCTCCAAATCAGACGCCTGAGTGCTTCGCCCGGACAGCGCAGGATCAGCCACATTCTCGTGGCTCTTGTTACCATCGCTTTGGTTTCCGTCGCTGCCATCAGGGCTAGAAGACACAGTCTCAGGAGAGGCAGATCTTTGCTTGCGCCGGCGCTTAGGTTGACGGTTGCTGGTGGCCTTCGTGCGTCTTTTGCCAGCATGAGAAGGCACAGCAGCAGTCGAAGGCTCGGCAGCGCTGCTAGACCCTTTCTTCGCAGCACGTTTAGCGGCAGCTTCACGTCGCATAACGGTAACTTGTCGATCGCCAGCGTTAACACCAAAGAATTGGAAAATGCGGTTGTCGCGACGACCACCAATTCGATTCACAATATCATGCTCTTCTTTGAGGCTGGCAGGGCCGAGAATTTCGTTGGCAGCATCTTCGACAAGCAAAACATCAATATCTGTAAAGAACAAAAAATAAGACAAAAACACAGAGTGTACAAATCGAAAAGCATACAAGAGAAAAGTAAAAACAAACCTTCGAGCTTAACTCCGAAGCTTTTTGTAAAGTCAGGAACTTTAATAGGGCTTGTAAAGTCGCTCCATGCGACAACAGACCAGCCATCCTTCACTGGAAAAATTTTGCAGCAGCAGTACTCTTCGACAAGATCGCGAGTACCCATGATTTTTGCAATCTCCCGAAAGACAACCAAGAAAAGTCGAGACTGATCAGAGTCATCGGGAGTCAAGCCAACACCCTTTGGAAGATCTTGCAGTTCCTTGACAACTAACGATGTGGCGGTATCGTCAACCTTATGATAAAACCAGAAGGTGTTCCAGTCATCCTCCCACCGGTTCTTATAGCACACAACAGGGACATCAACATCAGTCCGGTATCTAAAATTCAGCGAAGCAAATTGGGCCTCTTCATTGATGTACGTGTCACCTTCGGCGCGCTCCATGTACAATGGTTGATGATGGATGGTGTGAGCTCGTACGAAGTTGGCCACGGTAGGATTGACACCCATGGTTTTGCACACCCACATAAACAGGCTCAACCGAAGAATGGAATTCGGAGTGAGGTGGTGAACGTACATATCGAAGTTGCGAAGGATCGCAACGATCACAGGATTAAGAGGAAAACGAAGACCAGCAGCAAAAAGATCGCGGAACACCACAACCTCATCGTCTCTTGGGGTTGGGATCACTTCATTTCCAGGAGCTCTAGCTTGCCCACTTTCGAAGTACCCAAGCTTTTCATACTAAGCAAGAAGCCGCGGGGTCCCGCGACTTCGCCCAAAAACCTTCGTAGTCGCCTTTGGGGGTTTCGACGCAGCAGACTTCGGAGCCATCACAGAGATAAGTGAAAAAAGAGGAACAAATAGCAACCTAAAAACAAAATAACAATCACAACATAGCTGAGCGAAGGAACAAAAATACAAGACAATGAAAAAGAGTGAAGGTACAGAACAAAGTTAATAAGAAGTTACCAGTAGGGAGCAGACACTAGGTGATCAGAGAGCGGCAGCAGGAGGGGTCTGGCACCGGGGGGTGGCGGAGGCCTTATATAGCCCAAGCGGCGTGACAATCTAGGAAGTACGTGGTGCGAAAATATAGGAGGAATCGAAGCTACAGTTATGCAAGCATATCCCGATAAAATATGAAAAAATGAGCGGGAAATCGGGGCGAGATATCACATCGTGAAAAATAAGGAGAATCGAAACAGCCATACGCGTGTATGAAAACGAAGACCTGGACGAGCCGAAATGGGGAGGCGCTTCGGTGCGAAAATATTTCTACCCGTTTTGAGTTTCGCTACTTCGGCTCGTCAGAGGGACAAACCTTCACAGGCGAGGGGCTAATGTTGGGGAAATCCATTTCGCACCTAACCCCCTATTGATGACCATTTCGACTGCAAGCCTTTGGCTCAAGGAGAAGCAGCCACTCTCTATTTTGTGTTGACTATGCAGGCTCGGCATCTTCGGGAAGCGGCACCACGGCACGGCGAAGGTTTCGGGGGCTCAAAGCTTAACATCTTCGGGTTTACGGCGGAGAGAGAGAGGTCGGAGGGGGGACTTGTTTGGCCCTCCCGAAGTCACGTGTTGTTTATTCGCGAGTTCGTGTTCTCCTTATACTAGCATTTTGTTGGCTCCACTTCGGAGACGGGTTACTCCCCAACATACACGCGCCTGCACACGCCGCCGTTCGAAGATCCTCTACCGCCGTGCCATCGCCGCCGCCGGAGCAAACACCGACGGTGGAGTACCCTGTCCACCTCCCTTCTTCTCCTATGTGCACGAAGCTCACTGAGCTCTCTCTCACTCTCTGTCCCAGGGCGCCCCTCCTGTCGCCGGACCGAGCCGCGCCCCTGCTTCCGTCGGAGCGCCGCCCGAGCTCGCCGCCGTCGACCAACTTCTTCACCGTCGCCCCTCCTCCACCTGTTGCTTTGGCCGACTTGTCGCTGCGTGGTGAGCAACAACATCCCTCTGTTTTCTTCCCTGCGCGTGTGCCGTAGCACCAGCGCCTGCTTGCCGGAGTTGCCGCGCCGCCCCCTTCCGGTGCTGGCCGCCGTGGCCGCCCGAGCCACCCTCCTGATGTCCTGCCCGGGTGCGCGGGCTCCCCCGCTATGCGTAGCACCCGCCCGTGCTCGAAACGGTGGCCGGGAACCTCCTCCCGAGCCTACGCTGGCGAACCCGCCGCCGTGCGCCGTCGTCTCCGGTGTCCCCGCCGCCGCACCCCGCTTATACGTTACGGGGACCGCTCGATCTGAAACGAGTGGCCCAAATCAAGTCAGCCCCGAGTCAAAACGGCCACGTAAAGGTCAACCCAGGCCGGTCGCCGTAGTTTTGCAAGAAAGCCCCTGGACTCTTTAATATCACAACCATACCCTCCCACCTACAATGATCCTTACATCCAGGTCCTAGTTTTAACGGTTTAGCCCCTGTCCTCTCTGGTTTTTAGCACTCGAGGTCCTTTTCTACTCTTTTGCATGTTAGCCCTTCTGTTTTTATGTATAATTATGTTTTAGGTCCCTGGTTTCTTTCAAATAAGCCCAGAGAGCCAAGTTTTCTTACAGAAAGGCCCCTGACTTTTGTTTTAATCATATCTTTCACGTTTTAACTCCGTTTTTCGCGTATAATATATCAAAATGATCGTTTCAGTGCGTAGAACCTTTTTATCAGTGTGTTGTTAGCATATAGCCGTGTTTGGTGTACTATTTTATTCATCTATTGTATGCTCATGTTTGTGCGTAGATCTCCTGCCTGTTTCATCTGAGCAACCTCTCGGAGAAGATCAAGAAGAACCTTTCTTTGAAGAAGAAGATTCCCAGTTTGTAGAGGAAGGCAAGTGGACTTCCCCCTCTGCATTTTTCTCTTTGTCCTAAATAATTGCATATTAAATAATATGTACTTTTATTTGTTGCTATGCATAAATTGATGGGAAAATCACCTTTTAAGGACATGACTAGAGCTTTACCCCTATCACCTTGAACAACCCCTTTTTAATAAATGTTTTGGGTAGATAATTGCTTAGTTGCTTTACATGGGTTGGATAAAAGTGGTTTTATGATACAGACTTTCATGCTTAAGTGATTATGGTTTTGTTTAAAAGAAGAACACTATGATTTAATTGGAACATGGAGAACCACCCAAGAAAATAGTGCAACCACAGTGGCATATGGCTCTGCCCTTAGCCAATTAATTAGACGTGTGAATTATCTGACAACCTTTCCCGAAAGGGGCACAGGGGGCCAGAGTTGAATGGGTATAGCCTGATTTTTTTGGGGTACCAGCCTTTGCTGAGGTGCTGACCACTAGGGAGGGTTATGGTCCGCTCCACTGCTGTAACTGTCGTAGGTTGTTGGTCTTTTGCACTGCCTTTGTAATGGCTTCGTAGTGGACCCCTAGCCACTCACCTCGGAAGTGTTTAAGTGTCTAGCTAACCCGGGCAACATGGGGAACACGAGCTGTGGGTAAAGTGTACAACCTCTGCAGAGTGAAAACTGATCGATCAGCCGTGCTCACGGTTAAGAGCGGCTTGGACCCTCACATGATAATTAAACTTGAAGATGACTTTAAATCGTGGTTTTATATGGTTTTGGGATAATGTTTCAAACGCTTACTTTTGGGGTTGGTATAAACTTACACTTAGTAAATAGGTTTGCTAATAAAATACGACCAATGTTAAAATGCTAACCGCTGTAAACCCTTATCCTATCCTTGTCAGCCTTGCATACTTTCCCCCACTTGCTGAACTCCAACCAAAAGTGTGCTCATCCTTGCTTACCGCTGTTCAGAGGAGAACAACGGTGAGGAATACTTCAGCGACTTTGAGGAGTTCTGAGGCATGCGATCCCCCAGTTATGTGCCTGTGGAGGCTAAAGACGAAGTTGTTACCGTTTGTTCGTTTTATTGGACCTTCGAGTCCACCGTCTGAGTGTAATAAAGGATAATGTAATGGTTTAACTCTTGTACATTTTGATTACTGTTTATGATATTACGCTCTTTTGTCTACCATATGTGTGTAACTTGATCATGGCGCACATATGAGATGCATTTGGTTTCTCTTCGGAAATCAGGTGTGACAAAGTGGTATCAGAGCAGTTATGACTGTAGGACGCTGCCTTAAGTTAGAAATGGTCAAAATTAAGGATTCATGATCTAGAAAGCCATGTCATCTTTCAAAATTTACTTATTTATGCATAAAAACTAATTTATTCAGTTTACCTTATTTAAATGCTATCATTTTGTTTTATCTATGCTGAGTCTCCTTTTTACTTGTCAGATGACCAGGACCAATAACACAGCACGCAAGAGCACCAGAGGTCATGTTCCTACTTGCCAGCTTGCACCCCGCTACCCACTTGTTGAGCCAGTGGAGCAGCCTGAGGTTCAGATGGAAAATCAGGTTGAGAAAGATCCAGAAGAGAGGATTTTTGAAGATGATCCTGAGGATCACCGTGGGCAGCCACAGTTATATGATGGCACCTACTTGATTGTGGATGCTGATGGAGACATGGTGATACCCCCAGCTGCCCCTGCCCCTGATGCTCCTCCGTCGCCGCCAGCGGATCTTGTGCAGGATGCCCCCACACAGGAGGCTGCTGGAGGGGACCCGGATGATTCCGGGGACGACAGCAGCGATGACGACAGTGGAGATAGCAGTAGTGTAGATAGCAGTGGTGATGATGACGGCAGTGATGGCAACAACGAGAATGAAGATGAGGAAGTCGACATCGAAGGGCACGAGGATGACAATAGTGTCGTGAATGATATTGAGGTGGATGATGACCCTCGCTTCCATGGAGCGACATACCACTACCACCATACCGTTGAGGATGAGGGACAGTTTGTTGTCCTACTGGGGGAGACCTTACAGCACCTCGACTTCACGGAGGGGCCCCTCTACGTTACCAAGCATTATTCAGAGCCTGGTATGGAGGATTACTACACTACTGAGGTTCATATCCGTGTGCCTCTTCGTGGAGGCATCAGGCACAGCATTCACTCTTCGCACTTCAGCTCGGCTCCCACGTCAGTGCAGGCTACTTCAGTGAATGATGCAGCAAGGAGGGCCCTGTGGTCTATCAGCCACAGGTATCGAGAGCGGCTGCAAGACTCCGACTTCCGCCACGTCCTCAGCCGTCTGAAAGGCAGCGCGAACACCGTTGTTCCCGTGGGGAATAACAGGGATGGTCACGTGGATATTTTGGCTTGTGTTGCTGCTGCTCTCAACAGGGACTTGGAGGGCACTTATGATGAGGTGGATCGTCTTCATGAGCAGCTTCAGAGGGCTCAGGCTCAGATTGCTCAGCTTGAGGCGCAGGTTGCTGGGCGACGTCCTCCAGAGGAGGAAGCACCCTTCTGTCCTCCAGAGTCTCCGCCTCGCAAGAGGACTCGCTACGGATCCGACGAGGCCACCACCAGCGTGCAGCAGGATTAGGAGATTAGGAGACCCACCTTTACTTTTGTTATCGATAGAGCGTTCCTGCGAGAACGAGTTTTGTAATAATGGTTGTTGCATGCAAACATGTTTGATTTGGTTCTTTGTTTGAGTGTGTTGTATTGTGGAGTGATGGCCATAATGCGACGTAAACAAAAATCATTTAGTTATGAAGGGTTGGGTTATCTTTATCTATGATGTTCCTTTATCAAGTTCGGATGATACAAAATCTGTTCACGCAGCTCTCTGACACAGCAGTCAAGTTTGAATTTTATCTTGAGCTACAGAACTCCGTTTGATGTAAAACCAGTTGGGTTAGTTCACAAATTGTATGGGAAAATTTCTGGCAAAAATTCAGCAGTAAAGAGTAAGTATTCACGGAGTTATGAACAAAACTTTCGGGATATCAGAAACTGCAAAACTCTGCTGACACAGTGACCTTGTTTAATTTATATGTCAAGTTATAGACCTCCAATTGAGATGAAACCAGTTGGGTTGGCTTTGAAATTTCATAGTACATATACTGAAAACTTTTCATAATTTTTGGACAACATCACTGGGAGTTACACATGATTTATTGAGACTAACAGAATCTGTTCAAATTAAAGCATCCTTATCCATTGAGTTTACTCTTCATGCATCGCTATCATGTGCTTATCTGAAATATATTTCTCTAACAATCAGATGGTACAAACCAGGTCAGGAGGAGGTCAAGACGTTCCGCCAGTGATTCGTGCTCACATAGCCAATCAACAAGCTCAAGCACCACCACCTCCTCCCCTACCACTTAACCAAATGGATCCTGCCATGCTGCAATTCCTTACCGCTCAAACCCAGCTACTGCAAAACCTCACTGCCACAGTCCAGAACCTACAAGCTCAACAAAACCAACCAGCACCACCTCCCCCACCTCACCCACAGCCGAGGGACAAGCATAAGGAGTTTATGAGCCACAACCCTCCCACCTACTCCCACTCCACTGATCCGTTGGATGCCGATGATTGGCTGAAGACGGTAACCAAGAAGCTTGAGATCATTCAATGCACCGACCGAGAGATGGTCCTTTATGCTGCAGGCAGACTGACAGGGCAAGCCAGTGATTGGTGGGATGCTTATTCGACTGCACATCCTGCTAGAAACAATATTACTTGGCAAGAGTTCCAGGATAACTTTTGTGCATATCACATTCCTTCGGGAGTGATAAAACTTAAGCAGAAGGAATTTCTTGCACTGAAGCAAGGAAATGTGTCAGTCCCAGAGTATCTCGACAAGTTTACACACTTGTCTTGTTATGCTCCTGATGAAGTAAACACTGATCCCAAGAGGCAGGAAAGGTTCCTGGATGGCTTGATTGGGCCGCTTAACTATCAGCTACAGAGCCATACCTTCCCTGATTTCCAGACATTGCTCAATAAAGCTATTGGACTGGAGAGTTAGAGGAAGGAACTGGGTGAACAAAAATGCAAGTTCCAATCTCATGAGCAATCCAGCAGTAACACCCGTCCCCGCTACACTTCACAGCAAGGCTCTTCCTAGTATCGTTCCGGTGGTCAAGGAGGGAAATATCCTCAAAACTTGCAGTTGCAGCGTTCATTTCAACCGCAGCGCTTCAACCCGCAGACACCACGAACTCCCACTCCTCAACAGAATCGCTCTAACAATGGTTCCGGAGCACCTGTCAGAAACACTACTCCTGTCCAGCCCAGTGGATGTTTCAAGTGTGGTGAGCTAGGACATTATGCCAAGAATTGTCCCGAAAGAGTAATGCAGACTCCTCAGAAAGACAATGGCCAGAGGCCTGGTCAGTCATCGTCTCAGCCTCGCACTGCACAAGCTCCAAACAAGAGAGGCCAGCAGAACTTCATGTGTGGCAGAGTGAATCATGTATCAGTGGAGCAAGCCCAGAATGACTCCGGCGTTGTACTGGGTACATTTCCCGTCAATTCTATACCTGCTACAGTTTTATTTGATTCGGGAGCATCGCATTCATTCGTTACTGATCAATTTGTGGTAAAACATAACATACCTATGAGTCCTATGAAGGCACCATTGATAGTTAGTTTCCCGGGTGGTGAAATGAGAACTGGTCATATATGCCCACAAGTGAATATTAATATCATGGGAGTAGAATTTCTGGCTAACCTAGTAGTCTTAAAGTCATGGGGAATAGATGTGATTTTAGGTATGGATTGGTTACAGAGTTGTGATGGAGTTATACAATGCCGTAAGAAGTCAGTGCTACTAACCAGTCCGCAAGGAGAAAGAATTGAGTATGTGGGTACCCCCCTCATCCAATAGTGGCACCGTGAATTCAGCAAAAGGCAAAGCCTTCGAGGACATAAAAGTAGTAAATGAGTATCCCGATGTGTTTCCGGATGATTTACCAGGTATGCCACCTAACCGTGACATTGAATTCAGTATTGAACTTATACCTGGTACTGCTCCTATATCAAAAAGACCATATAGAATGGATGTTAAAGGCTTAGCTAAACTAAAGAAACAAATAGAAGAATTACTCAGTAAAGGGTTTATCCGTCCTAGTTCTTCACCATGGGGAGCCCCCACTCTCTTCGTGGATAAAAAGGATGGATCTAGAAGGTTGTGTATAGATTATCGATCTCTTAATGAAGTCACCATAAAAAATAAATACCCTTTACCCCGGATTGAGGATTTGTTTGATCAAATGAGAGGAGCAAAAGTTTTCTCTAAGATAGATCTCCGATCGGTTTACCATCAGTTGAAAATTCGAATGGAGGATATTCCGAAGACGGCATTCACGTCTAGGTATGGGTTGTATGAGTTCACCGTGATGTTGTTTGGCTTGACCAATGCTCAAGCATACTTCATGTACTTGATGAACAAAGTGTTTATGGAGTATCTAGACAAGTTTGTCGTGGTATTTATTGATGACATTCTGGTGTTTTCTCGGAGTGAGGAGGAACATGAAGAACACTTGAAACTCGTGTTGCAGAAGCTTCGAGAACATCAACTTCATGCCAAGTTTAGCAAGTGTGATTTCTGGTTAAAGGAGGTTTCTTTTCTCGGACATATTATCACTGATGGTGGGATTGCAGTGGATCCAAGTATAGTCCAGGATGTGCTGAACTAGAGTCCGCCTAAGAATGTACTAGAGATCAGAAGTTTCCTTGGACTTGCAGGATACTATCACAGATTAATCGAGGGATTCTCGAAGATTGTGAAACCTCTTACAACTTTACTAGAGAAGGGTAAAGAATTTAAGTGGGATGACAAGTGTCAGGCCAGTTTTGAAGAATTGAAGAAGAGATTGACCACTGCTCCTGTGTTGATAATGTCGGATATTCACAAAGGATTTGATGTGTATTGTGATGCTTCTCGGCAAGGTCTAGGTTGTGTGTTGATGCAGGAAGGAAAGGTCGTAGCTTATGCTTCGAGACAATTAAGGAAACATGAGCAAAATTATCCCACTCATGATCTCGAGCTAGCTGCAGTTGTGCATGCGCTCAAAATCTGGAGGCATTATATGATTGGAAATAAGTGTCAGATTTTCACCGACCATAAGAGTCTGAAGTATTTCTTTACACAGAAGGATCTTAATCTAAGACAACAAAGATGGTTAGAATTAATCAAGGATTATGATCTGGATATTCAGTATCACCCTGGAAAAGCAAACGTTGTAGCAGACGTGTTAAGTCGGAAAAATCAGGCCAATATACTAATAGGTCGTTTGATGCCTCAGGAGTTATGTTGGGAAATGGCACAGCTTAATTTGGGAATTGTTGCTCAGAATGAGACCTTAACATTAGAGATTGAGTCGACACTTGAGCAGGAGATTAGAAAAGGGCAAATGACAGATGAGAAGATTAAAGAGTATAAGAGATTGATAAAGTTGGGTAAAGTTCCAGAATTTAGGGAAGATGAACAAGGAACAGTGTGGTTCAAGAATAGAATTTGTGTGCCCGAGATTAAAGAATTGCGTGAGACCATATTGAAGGAAGCACACGACTCAGCTTATTCTATTCAGCCTGGAAGTACTAAGATGTACCAAGATTTAAAACAAAGGTATTGGTGGTACGGGATGAAAAAGGATGTAGCAGCTCACGTAGCTTTATGTGACAAATGTCAGAGGGTAAAAGCAGAGTATCAAAGACCAGCAGGGCTGCTTCAACCTTTGAAAATACCTGAGTGGAAATGGGAAGAGATTAGTATGGACTTCATTGTGCGTTTACCTCGTACACGTGATGGGTATGACTCTATATGGGTTATTTTGGATAGGTTAACCAAGGTTGCACATTCTATACCGGTGAAGACGACCTACACTGGGGTCAAGTTAGCAGAGCTATACAATTCAAGAATAGTGTGTTTACACGGTGTTCTGAAGAAGATAGTATCAGATCGAGGCACTCAATTCACCTCATGTTTTTGGCAGAAGTTACATGAATCGATGGATACAAAGTTGAATTTCAGTTTGGCATATCACCCTCAAACAGATGGACAAACTGAAAGAACAAATCAGATCTTAGAGGATATGTTAAGAGCTTGTGCTTTGAAGCATGGAGGTAGTTGGGACAAGAGTTTGCCTTATGCAGAATTTGCTTATAATAACAGCTATCAGTCTAGCATTAAAATGGCACCTTTCGAAGCTTTGTACGGGAGAAAATGCAGAACACCTTTGTTCTGGAATCAGACTAGAGAAAGTCAGCTCTTTGGACCAGATAGCATAAGAGAAGCCGAAAAGCAAGTTGAGATAATTCGAGAGAATCTCAAAGCTGCACAGTCACAACAGAAGAGTTATGTTGATCCTCGTAGAAGAGAAGTGGTATTTGAAGTAGGTGATTATGCATATCTTAGAGTGTCACCTATTCGGGGTCTGCGAAGGTTTAATGTCAGAGGAAAGTTGTCACCTCATTTTATTGGACCTTTTCGGATCTTGGAAAGGAGAGGAGAGGTAGCTTATCAGTTGGAACTGCCAGCACAGTTGTCGAGAGTTCATGATGTGTTTCACGTATCACAATTAAAGAAGTGCACAAGTGAGGTCAGAATAGAACCAGTACAATTGGAAGATATTGAGATGGAAAAAGATTTGACTTATAAAGAATATCCTATCAAAATCTTGGATACCTCAGAAAGGGTTACTCGGAGCAAGGTTATCAAGATGTGTAAAGTGCAATGGAGTCATCATACAGAGGAAGAGGCAACTTGGGAAAGAGAGGATGAACTCATGGAAGATTTTCCTCAGCTGTTCTCTAATCCTTCTGAATCTCGGGATGAGATTCTCTTTAAGGGGGTAGGATTTGTAACACCCTAAAATTCCATCACTAAAATTTCCTTAAGCAACATAGTGTTTTAGGATTAGTCTTAAGGACCTAATTAAATTGCTAATTAATTTGGGCTCTAAAGTAATTAAATTTAAATTAAATAATATAGAAGAAACAAGTGCTTGTGCATCATGTTTTGCTAATGCATGGATTTTGTATGATTGTGTGTAGTTTTAAAAGATTTTAGAAATAATTTGAAAACTTGAAAAGGTTTGAAGTGTTTAAAGTTTGAAAAGAGTTTAAATTTTGAAAGGGTTTTAAAAAAAATATTTGAAAAAAAAGAAAAGAAAAACAAACCTCAAACCTCCTCCCCTTCTTCCCTTTTAGCCCACTTCGGCCCGCCACCCTCCCTTCCGGCCCATCGCCATCCCGCGGCCCACTTCTTTCTTCTCCCTCCCTTCACTCACTGACGCACCAGGCCCGCAGGTCAGCCTCGTCTTCTTCCCCGGCTCCCTCCTCTGCTTCGCGCCCGCCGCAGATATCACCGGTCGTTACCGGCACCTCCCTCGCCCACCTGCTCATCAAGGCCCGCAATCAATGCATTAGTGCACCGGGAGCATTTCCCCCCATCAATCCTCTTCAGTTTCCCCTCCTAATCAAGCGCCCCCTTGAATTGCTTTGATGCCGCCGGCCACTGATGGCGCACTCGTCGGCCACCGCTCCTCCTTCCCGCTAATCCCCTCCCCTCTGGCCTATATATGCTGCCACAGAGGCTTTGCGAAGCCCCTTCGCACACACGCACCTCGCTTCCGCATTCTACACGCGCCTGCACACGACGCTGTTCGGAGATCCTCTGCCACCGTGCCATCGCCGCCGCCGGAGCAAACGCCAACGGTGGAGTACCCTGTGCCCCTCCCTTCTTCTCCTATGTGCACGAAGCTCACCGAGCTCTCTCTCACTCTCCGTCCCAGGGCGCCCCTCCTGTCGCCGGACCGAGCCGCGCCCCTGCTTCCGTCGGAGCGCCGCCCGAGCTCGCCGCCGTCGACCAACTTCTTCACCATCACCCCTCCTCCACCTGTTGCTTCGCCCGACTCGTCGCTACGTGGTGAGCAACAACACCCCTCCATTTCCTCCCCTGCGCGTGTGCCGTAGCACCGGCGCCTGCTCGCCGGAGTTGTCGCGCCGCCCCCTTCCGGTGCCGGCCGCCGTGGCCGCCCGAGCCCCCCTCCTGATGCCCTGGCCGAGTGCGCGAGCTCCCCCGCTACGCGTAGCACCCGCCCGTGCTCGAAACGGTGGCCGGGAACCTCCTCCCGAGCCTACACTGGCGAACCCGCTGCCGCGCGCCGTCGTCTCCGGCGTCCCCGCCGCCGCATCCCGCTTATACGTCACGGGGACCGCTCGATCTGAAACGAGTGGCCTAGATCAAGTCAGCCTCGAGTCAAAACGGCCGCGTAACGGTCAACCGAGGCCGGTCGCCGTAGTTTTGCAAGAAAGCCCTTGGACTCTTTAATATCACAACCATACCCTCCCACCTTCAAAGATCCTTACATCCAGGTCCCAGTTTTAACGGTTTAGCCCCTGTCCTCTCTGGTTTTTAGCACTCAAGGTCCTTTTCTACTCTTTTGCATGTTAGCTCTTCTGTTTTTATGTATAATTATGTTTTAGGTCCCTGGTTTCTTTCAAATAAGCCCAGAAAGCCTAGTTTTCCTACAGAAAGGCCTCTGACTTTTGTTTTCATCAAATCTTTCACGTTTTAACTCCATTTTTTGCGTATAATATATCAAAATGATCGTATCAGTGCGTAGAACCTTTTTTATCAGTGTGTTGTTAGCACATAGCCATGTTTGGTGTACTGTTTTATTCATTTATTGTATGCTCATTTTTGTGCGTAGATCTCGTGCCTGTTTCATCTAAGCAACCTCTCGGAGAACATCAAGAAGAACCTTTCTTTGAAGAAGAAGATTCCCAGTTTGTAGAAGAAGGCAAGTGGACTTCCCCCTCTACATTTTCCTCTTTGTCCTAAATAAATGCATATTAAATAATATTTACTTTTATTTGTTGCTATGCATAAATTGATGCGAAAATCACCTTTTAAGGACATGACTAGAGCTTTACCCCTATCACCTTGAACAACCCCTTTTTAATAAATGTTTTGGGTAGATAATTGCTTAGTTGCTTTACATGGGTTGGATAAAAGTGGTTTTATGATAAAGACTTTCATGCTTAAGTGATGATGGTTTTGTTTAAAACAAGAACACTATGATTTAATTGGAACATGGAGAACCACCCAAGAAAACAGTGCAACCATAGTGGCATATGGCTCTGCCCTTAGCCACTTAATTAGGCGTGTGAATTATCTGACAACCTTTCTCGAAAGGGGCACAGGGGGCCAGAGTTGAAGGGGTATAGCCTGGTTCTTTTGGGGTAGCAGCCTTTGCTGAGGTGCTGACCATTTGGGAGGGTTATGGTCCGCTCTGCTGCTGTAACTGTCATAGGTTGTTGGTCTTTTGCACTGCCTTTGTAATGGCTTCGTAGTGGACCCCTAGCCACTCACCTCGGAAGTGTTTAAGTGTCTAGCTAACCCAGGCAACATGGGGAACACGAGCTGTGGGTAAAGTGTACAACCTCTGCAGAGTGAAAACTGATCGATCAGCCGTGCTCACGGTTAAGAGCGGCTTGGACCCTCACATGATAATTAAACTTGAAGATGACTTTAAATTGTGGTTTTATATGGTTTTGGGATAATGTTTCAAATGCTTACTTTTGGGGTTGGTATAAACTTACACTTAGTAAATAGGCTTGCTAATAAAATATGACCAATGTTAAAATGCTAACCGTTGTAAACCCTTAGCCTATCCTTGTCAGCCTTTCATACTTTCCCCCACTTGCTGAGCTCCAACCATAAGTGTGCTCATCCTTGCTTACTGCTGTTCAGAGGAGAACAACGGTGAGGAGTACTTCAGCAACTTCGAGGAGTTCTGAGGCATGCGATCCCCTAGTCATGTGCCTATGGAAGCTAAAGACGATGTTGTTCATCTAGTTACCGTTTGTTCATTTTATTGGACCGTCGAGTCCACCGTCTGAGTGTAATAAAGGATAATGTAATGGTTTAACTCTTATATGTTTTGATTACTATTTATGATATTACACTCTTTTGTCTACCATATGTGTGTAACTTGATCCTGGCGCACATATGAGATGCATTTGGTTTCTCTTCGGAAATCAGGTGTGACAGCCGTCTAGTTTCATTATTTGTCCATGCAAAATGTGCAAAAATGAGAAGGATTTCTCATCGATAAAGAGTCTTCACGATGACCTATACAAATGGGGATTCATGCCAAATTATTTTGTTTGGACAAAGCATGGGGAAAGGGGTTATAATGGAAGACAATGAAGAGGAAGATGATCGTATTCCAGATTAGACTCAAGAAGGTGCCTTTGCAGATGATCCAATGGGAGAGGATCACATGCAAGAGACTCAAGAAGCTCCAACAACTGCAGATGAACCTCTCGACGATCTAGGTCAGGTGTTGCACGATGCAAAGGGAGATTGCGAAAAGGTGAAGGAGTCAAAGAAGTTTGAACGTATGTTGGAAGATCACAAGAAACCGTTGTTCCTAGGTTGCAAAGAGGGGCAGAAGTAGTTGGGTACCACTTTGGAAATGCTGCAATGCAAATAAACATGGACTTTCATACAAGGGATTTGATGAGTTGATGATGATCATCAATGACATGCTTCCCGAAGGAAATGAATTGCCGGAGTCAACGTACGAAGCTAAAAAGGTTGTCTGTCCTCTAGGTTTGGAGGTAGAAAAGATACATGCATGTCCTAATGACTGTATCCTCTACCGAGGTGACGAATATGAGAATTTGGAGGCTTGTCCTGTGTGCGAAGCGCAGCGTTATAAGATCCCATGCAATGAGGCTAATGAAGTTCAGGGTGGGCAGAAGAAGAAGAAAATTCCTGTGAAGGTAATGTGGTATTTTCTAGTTATACCACGACTGAAGCATTTATTTAGGTGCAAGACCAACGCAAAGTTGATGCGTTGGCACAAAGTAGAATGCAAAAAAGTTGACCATATCAGGCACCCCGCTGATGGGTCCCAGTGGAGACTAATTGACAGATCTGAAGAATGTAAGGAATTTGCAGGGGATCTAAGGAACATTTGGTTTGGTTTAAGTACGGATGGATTCAATCCATTCGGTGAGTTTAGTAGTGGTCATAGCACATGGCCTGTCACCATATGTATGTTCAACCTTCCTCCATGGTTGTGCATGAAGCGGAAGTTCATTATGATGCCAATAATCATCCAAGGCCCAAAGCAGCCAGACAATGACATCGATGTGTATCTAAGACCATTGATTGAGGATCTTAAAACATTATGGAAGAAAGAAGGTGTACCCATGTGGGATGAGGACAAACAGGAGACCTTCAATCTACGAGCATTGCTATTCATCACCATCAATGATTGGCCGGCACTTGGTAATCTATCAGGACAATCAAACAAGGGATACGGAGCATGCACGCACTGTCTAGATTATACTTGCTACGTGTATCTAAAACACAGTAAAAAGGTTGTGTATTTGGGCCATCGTCGCTTTCTTCCTCCTAAACACCCGTTAAGAGAAAAAGGAAAGCACTTTGAAGGTGTCGGAGAAAAATGTAAGAAGCCAATTCACCATGGTGGTAAACTCGTATTTGCCATGGTGAAAGATTTGAAGGTAGTGTTTGGCAAGGGTTCTGGTAGTGTACAAGTTCCAAAGGACGCCGCTGGACATGCACCTATGTGGAAGAAGAAGTCGATATTTTGGGAGCTACCTTATTGGGAAATCCTTGAGGTTCGCAAAACAATTGATGTGATGCATGTGACGAAGAATTTCTGTGTGAACTTACTTGGCCACCTAGGTGTATATGGAAAGACAAAAGATACAATTGAAGCACGTAGGGATCTGAAAGCTATGAACCAACGAAAAGGCCTACATCCCGAAAAGAGAGAAAAAGGTAATTACTTGGCTCCTGCTAGTTACACCCTAAGCAAGGAAGAGAAGCAGAGAATGTTCGATTGCTTGAATAGTATGAAGGTCCCAACGGGCTACTCCTCAAACATACAACGAATAATAAATATGAAAGAGAAGAAATTCATAAATCTGAAGGCTCATGACTGCCACGTGCTGATGACACAACTGCTGCCTGTTGTACTAAGGGGTATTCTGCCAGAGAATGTGAGATTAGCAATCACTAAGTTGTGTACATTCCTCAACCAGCTTTGTCAGAAGGCAATCCATCCAGAAACTCTAGTGAAGATGCAGAATGATGTCGTGCAATGCCTCGTCAGCTTTGAGATGATCTTTCCACCTTCATTCTTTAATATCATGACCCACCTTTTGGTCCATCTGGTTGAAGAGGTTATTATCCTCGGGCCTGTATATTTGCACAACATGTTCCCTTTTGAGAGGTTGATGTCCTATTTTAAGAAGTATGTTCGCAATCGTGCCCGTCCCGAAGGAAGCATCACAAAGGGATATGCTACAGAGGAGGTCATAGAGTTTTGTGTCGACTTTATGGATGACATGTGTCCGATTGGACTCCCTGTATCACGCCATTAGGGGAGGCTCAAAGGAAAGGGCACAATAGGGAAAAAATCTCGGATGGACATGGATGCAATGTTATATGATCAAGCACATTACACTGTCCTGCATCAATCATCACATGTGGCTCCATACTTGGAAGAGCACAAGTCCATTCTTCGTGCTACAAATGAAGGGAAGTCTGAACCCTGGATTACACGACACCACATTGATAACTTCATTTTCTGCTGTGGAAAAAAGTGAGGGGTGATAAAACTGTTGATGAGATACTGCTATGGTTGGCTAGGAGGCCATCTATCACAGTAGATACATTCCAAGGATACGAGATAAACTGCTACACATTCTACACGAGAGCCCAAGATAAGAAGAGTGTAAACCAAAACAGTGGTGTTCGTATGGATGCAGTAGACAAGGAAGGGAACATACAAACATACTATGGTTTCATTGAAGAGATATGGGAATTGGACTATGGAGCTTTAAAAGTCCCTCTTCTGAAGTGCCAGTGGGTCAACAATACCGAAGGAGGTTTAACGACAGACAAATATGGGATGACAGTTGTGGATCTCACCAAGCTTGGATACAAAGACAAACCATTCGTCCTAGCTAATGAAGTGACACAAGTTTTCTATGTGAAAGACATGTCGAGCAAACCACCGATAAAGAAGGGTGCTGACAAGTCGGTTGCTGACGAGCCGAAGCGTCACATAGTTCTACCAGGAAAAAGAAAAATTGTTGGAGTTGAGGACAAGACTGACATTTCAGATGATTATGACCAATTCGATGATCTTCCTCCATTTTCAGTCAAGGTTGACCCAAGCATCCTGTTAGCACAAGAGGACGCTCCATATTTACACCACGATCACAAGCAGGGGACGTTCATGAAGAGGAAGGTTATTAACGTTCCGTTAGATAATGATGATGATGTATAATAAGTTTTATTGACTTATGGTCCTGTAACAAAGTACTGTAATAAGAAATTGTGTTTTATCGGCGAAAATATTAATTATTTTAATTTTATACACATCATTTATTATTAAATAAATAATTTAAGATGAAAATTGTTGACATTTCTTAACGCAATCACCCAAGAACAGGTTTGGAACCCATCCTGGTAATAGCACCAGAAATGCTGGTTGGTAATTCTTAACGTTACAGGAGTCCGCAAGCGCACGGAAGTACCATTGTAGCATTTCCCCAAAGGAGTATTCCAAAGGGTATCGAATCCAAAGAAGGCATTGGCGGAATGACAAGATCAACTCCATTGCAATGAGTATAGATCATAGACGGAAATAAACCAGACACTCAAGTGCAGGGGTAAAATATGATAATGGGGGTAGTGTGATCACACACATACTAACTCTCTCTCTAAAGGGTCCTAGGCATAGGAGGCGACATACGAGTTAGTTCTAGGTTCTTATGTACTACACACATAAAGCTGGTAGGAACGAGTTAGATACACTAGCGTTGAAGAACATTGACTTAAGCACCCAGGTACCACGAGGAGATAACCTCCCGCGTTGCTTCCGCACAACTCCGGTTGTTATATTTTAGACTCATACAGCTTATCCGAACATGGGGGATTTCAGAGGGACCAACGGCTGTCACTACCGCGGCCTACCCCAAGACAAACCATGGGATAAACTCATAAGTAAGGTAGCTACGCAACCCAAGCACCATGCTTACGTTGTTCGCCGGACTTGACCGGCCCGGGCTATTGTGTCCCAGGTCAAGCCACCAGATAAACCAGCCAATTACACCGAGTACCGTAGCTTAAGCACAGACTTCATACAACATAGTCATGTCATCTAATTAGATCAAACCAGGTTATGTACACAAACGGATTCGTGTTTTCCTATGTTTGTTCAACTGGATCAAAGGGTCATGTTCGCGAAGAACACGAGCCTCTAACTTATGAACAAACACCAAAAACATGTGAAAGTCACCCGTCAAGTGGATTGAAAGGCCATGTTCATCAAGAATAGGAGCCTCTAAATGATGAACAGATGAAGAACACATGAACAAATCACTCATGTATACTAACACAACTTTATATGAAATAGATAAATAACTGAAGTAGATCAAAGTCATACAAATGAAATAAGATACAAGAGAACTCATACCTAGATCCCAAAGTAGACTTGGAACCTGAATTAGAACTACTCTAGCCTACCTCCTAGCCTTGAGACTAAAAGTGAGAGAGGTGTTGCAAGTGTGGATGGTTCATAAGTGAGCTCCTCTCCTTCTATTTATAGGCCCGGGCACCGGCGAGGAATGGATGCAAACACCCCGGGGATGGCGCCTAGGACCAATAGGGAAGCACCACGTGGAAGCACAGGAGGAGCCGAGCCAAGGTCGGTTCGGCCGACTTGTGGGGTCGGCCGACTCCCTGGTGGGCCCCCCTGGCTCGTGCTTTCTCCTGGTGTCTGCCCTGTGGGTCCTTAGGTCAGTTCCCGGTATCCACCCTGTTTTAGAGCAGTTTACATGCCTTTGTGGGCCCATGGTTCCATGTGACGTCCATGAGTCACGCTCTGATTCGTCGGGGGTTGCTTCACTTGGATTGCTTGCATTACATGCATGCATGGCTCCCTAGTTGGCAGGTTTGCATGCATGGCATCCTTGTTGGCAGGCCACCTAGGATGAGGTGATGTGGCATGAACCATAGAAGATGAGTTTGTCACTCTTTTCTTACTTATTTTCCTGCAATCAAATAATCTCCAAGGACAAGTGGAATTACATTATTCTTAACTAAATACATGTAAGAAATGCCTTATGCTCCTTTATTCATGAGTATATTGACGGCTAAAGTAGGTACTTAACAGTCGTCAACAACTCCCCCAAGCTAGCCTCTTGCTCGTCCCGAGCAAGAGAGTAAGGACTTAGGTTGGTTGATCAGGAGTTGCTACGATGTTGTATTCCTAATGTATAACAAGATACAGCTAGGTACTCAATCAAGAGTTGAAGAAGTTGGCATTGATCTTACCTTACACTCGATTGATATGGAGCGTGTAGCTTCACCTACCTTGGGTGGTTGAAAGATAGAATGGTTGTATAAAGATTACTAATCACATGTACCTTGATCAGTTATCAATCCGGAGGTTTTGCAGGTTTTTTTCAAAAAGAAATCAAAGTTCCTCAAATGATACTCTCGGATCGCTCAATGTGTATGATTCCTCACCAAGGCATTGTTTTGCCTTCTTTCACCACCTACTCCTAATAAGCTGATATGTGGAGTTGTAGGTAGGGAAAACATGTGGCATAACTGTTTCTCATGTATTGTCGAGTCGAAAACCGGATCCTTGGGAGAACAAGTCATACACCCTGATCAAGATGTGCAAAAGTGTGTGTATGGTGGATGGATAATGAACTCCTATTTGCATGATTTTACTCTCCCCCTTTTTCGAAATTTTTGAGACTTGGGCTATGTCTCTTTATTCTTTCTCTCTTTTTTTATGCATGCCCTTGAGCATGTTTCTCTCTTTTTCTCTTTTTTTTTACATAGCCCATAGTCCTTGCTAAATATTTTTAGAGAGAGAGTAATTATGGAACATGCGCGGAGCTTTATTTTGTGGAATGAATGGGGGATGGATGAAATGATGGTTGCTAACTTCCAGTGTAGAAGTTTCGCATATGGTGGTGTGTACGTGATTTTGATCATAGGAGTATGACAAGTTTACTCGCCGAGGGTCACAACAATTCGACAAGACTCAATGAAGAAATCAGGTAGCATATGCGGAGGTTTAACAGAAGCTAAAATCTACATATGGCCATGGATAGGAATTTCTTATCATTGAGGAACTTACCATTTTATCATTTTTCAAAAGAAAACTCCGGATATCAAACATCACTTAGTACAAGCTCGTAGCAACTCTATTATACCATATCATACCTCGCAACAACTTAGGCAAAGATCATGCTTTTTGCTACCCACAACTTTCAAGCTCAGGTTCGATCATACTAGCCAACAAACTCAAAACTTGGATAGGATACTAAGTTGTAAACAAGGCATACAAGAGGAATAAACAGAGCAACTATTCATCATTTCAACCATGGAGAATAAGAACACTCTTACCGCGCATATGAAAACAAACTAATTTAAGAAAGCAAATAAATATTTTGGTCTTTTTAACTTTTTTCAGATTTTTATGTGTTCTTAGCATATGGGGTTTTGAAAACAATAGAAGATACAAGTTACCTCAGAATGGGGGTCCTCCCCCAAGCTAGCTTCAAGCTCACTGCTGTGGAGGGTGGTATCCCATCCACGCGTAGTAAGCCCTCTGCTCCTCCAACTGTCGCAGCTGTCTCTGCTCCATGGTGTGAATCCTCTCGCCCGTCATACGCTGCCAGTCCCAAGTGGACTCAGCCTGCTAGTGCATCGTCTCCTCCATGGTACCGATACGGATGTTGAGCTCGCTCATCTACTGAGTGAGGATGGCCCCACGAGATGACGAGCGCAACCCGGACGATGAGGACGAGTCCCCATAGGTAGCACCGACGGGCCGAACCCACTCGCCACTCCCTGCACTAGCCTAGGTCGAGCTACTCGCACCCGGCTGACTCATGGGTTGGTCCCAGCTGGGGGCATATCGGGGTGTAACTCCAGACATGTACCGGGCCGAGGCCCATGCGCCAGACAGCGGTGGTGTAGGCTGAGGCTGTGGCTGAGGTGATGGCTGTGGCGGCGGATGGAGTGGCGGTTGCTGTGCTGTCACTGCCCTTCTCGATGCACTCCTAGTGACTCTGTCTCTAGAAACACTAGAACGACGAGGTTCCTCAAGAGGAATAGTCAGTGGCACTTGGCCGTACAAACAGAAATCCGGGTTAGGTAACCGAATCTGGTTTGCGTGGCCAGGGTAAAAGAAAACCAAGGAATCATCCGGGCCCTTTTTAAGAGTATGTCCTTGAATCAGATACGCCTCATCTATCATGGCCCGGGGAGAATCAATGTAGGGAACGTTAGCCCCTTGTGTAATCCCATGACTCGAATTGATACGTGTGATCAGAGACGTACACTCAATAGAACCCGTCATCCTAAAATTTGTCAACCACTGCCGAATCATAGCTTGCACTGGGGCGATTTGATCCGTCTGACCACGGCATATAATATCCTCATCTCGTCTGTGTGCACGGTTCGAACATTATCCCTTGGAAAGAGAGTGATGGCGAGCCACTTGTGCCATAGTCGGAGAGTGGGATGTGTGATATCGTTCCACCGAGGTGCTAACTTGCCACGGACAGGCCGACCAGAAATCTCTTCCCAAAAACTATCTCGAATAAAATCGCTGCAAGCTTGATCGAGAGAAATAGCACAATGACGATGAAAACCGAGAGCACGACTAAGATCATGCCATGAGACTCGATACGACGTTCGATGGAAACAAAACGTAATACCGGTCTCATCCTCCCAAAGAGTACAGAGGAACTGAATGGTGAGAGGCCTAGAACCGATCTCCCACACCGGAACAAAGTTCTCCCAACCAAGAGCATGCCAAATGGAATCGAACTAGGAGTCCATACCTGTTTTCTCGAGAAGGGCCGAGTCGAACTCCTTGGTGTTGGCGAAGACTTGATCCTTGATGAGAGCATAGGCCTGTCTCTCCCGGTCGTCCCTTAAGTTGATGAAGGCGGCATCGGTGTTGATCATCCCTTCCGCTCGTGGCATAGGTAGCTCCTCCTCTTCCTCTTCTTCACGGTCGGTTGACATTGGACTAGGTGTAGCTCCGGAGTGGTGAGACGAGCCCTCTCCGTCTCTAGAACGGCGTGAGCGGGTCACCTTCCGGTACGCACCGACAATCCAACTCATCTTGCACAACAATGGGACAATACGAGCAACTCGGTGATGGGTTAGTGAAATCGAAATGAAATTCTTACCGAGCTTGCTCCACCAATACTCAATATTCAGCGACAATTTGGAGAGAGTGCTTGACACTTCCACCTTGAGCAAGAAATCCAAGAAAACCAAAGAGCAAGAGCAAAGGGGGAGAGAGGGTGATGGAAATGAGTGAATGGGTGAAGAAACCCTTCAATCCCCCTTCTATTTATAGGCAACCGAGCCAGGCACCGGGGTAGACGACAAGGGCAACGGCTAGGAGCCGTTGGAAGAGGCGGGGCCCACTTGACCGTTGGCCAGGGTCAGCCGACCCCTGGGATCGGTCGACCCCCTACCGGGCCCGCCTGCTTCCAGCTTTTTGCAACGGCTCTCTAACGGCTACCTGATGTCCTGCCCAGATGTCTAGGTCCAGACTCGCCCAAAATGTTGCTCGAAAAATCTTTCTATGACTTTCCACTCAAGAATTTATTTTCAGAATTTTATTTAAAAAGGGAAATTTGCTAGAAAAAATCTAGCATGTAGATGCAAGGTTGGAAAAAATAAAATATGCATTTGGAAAAATCAAATAATATTTTGGAAGGGAAATATGAGATAAATACCTATTTTACCTTTTGGCAAAAAGGACTCATCTTTTTAAGTCTAAGAGCGAGACTTTTCTCGGCGATCAATTCCACTTGTCACCCCATTCCTGAGAAATTGATGGAGATGACTTCTGTATTTCCCGCCACACCCTTCTTGTTTTCTTAGGCTTTGTTGGAGTGGTGGGAAGTCGCGGGGGCTGTGGCTCCGTCCATGCCCCTGATTGGTCATTTTTGCCCTGCAGTGTATAGCATTTCTCTTTTGTTGCCTTAAATCGGAACATCAAGTTCCTCTTCCCAATGCGGAATCGGATCGTTCCGGCTCCCATATTGATCCTTGCGTTGGCGTCACTCAGGAACGGTCTCCTAAGAATGAGAGGCATTCCCTCATCATCTTGCATATCAAGGACCACGGAATCCGCAAAGATGCATGAACCTTGGATGAATACCAATAAATTCTCTACTATCCCCTCTGGATGTCGGATCGATGCATCAGCAAGTTGGACGGCTGTCGCAGTTGGAGTTAGAGCTGGATACCCCAATTGTTCAAACATGGCCTTGGACATAAGGTTAACACTTGCACCAAGGTCACAGAGAGTATGCTTAATCTTCTGGTAATATATCTTGCAGGTGATAGCCGGATAACCAGGACCTTTCTTGTGTGTGATTGTTGAAGATTCCCATGGGTCAAGTATTTGTTGTATAGGTCTCCCTGCATAGTCAGTGGTTTGTGCCCGCCCAGAATGCTTACCCCATCTGGTGGACACTACACAAACATTTTCACAGGAAGATACGGGTTGCCCCGGAATCTTCCCGTCTTCAGCAGAGGGAACCAAAGCTGCTAATTGAGCCAACTGGGTTTCTATCATCTTATTAAAACTCAACTAGTTTTTAAGAGTAGAAGAAAGGCTATCAATTTTAACATTAAGGCTCTCGAAAGCCTTATCATATGCAGTTGTTTTCTTATTAAAGCCTTCATTAATCTTAGCTTGCCCAAAGACTAGATCTTTCAAGGAAGGTTGGTTTGGGTTGAAAGAATTACCTTGATTACCTCCTTGATAATAAGGGCGCGATTGATTCCATGTTTGACCTCCTTGTGGATGATAACTGTTGTTGTTGTCGTTCATGTACATCACATCCTCCTGAGTAGTAGGGTAGTAATTCCCTGAATGTCCAGTATTACCACAAACTTCGCAAGTCATGCGAGCATCCATAGCTTGAGTAGTGGTGGCCATGGCGGCCTTCTCATTGGCTAGATCATCCATTCTCTTCATCATTAGGTCCATCTTGGCGTGCAACATATCCACTTCCTCGACGGTATGTGTACCTATTTGACGTGGCTGGAGTCGATCATCACTCCACCCTTGATTGGTAACCATCTTCTCAATCAGTGTAGTAGCTTCAGTGACAGTAAGAGAGAAGAAAGCCCCTCCAGCTGCAGCATCAATATGGCCTCAGGCTGTCGAAGTCAGCCCATTATAGAAACTCTGAAGAATCAGCCAGTTGTCCATCCCATGATGAGGACAAGCCAGGATGTACTCCTGGAGTCTCTCCCAAGCTTCGGGGATAGTCTCATTTGCCGCTTGCTGGAAACTTGAAATTCACCCCCGAAGGACATTGGTTTTGCCCAACGGAAAGAACTTTGCGAGGAATGCTGCGGAGCACTTTGCCCAAGTGTTAATCTCTGCACGGTTAGCATAGAACCACTGCTTTGCCTTTCCCAAGAGGGAGAAGGGAAACAGTCGCAGACGAATAGCATCTTCCTCCACTCCTCGTATAGTGAAGGTACTGCATAGTTCCAGGAACTGCTGCAGGTGGGCGCTCGCTCTTCATTAGGCTTACCACAGAATGGGCTAGCCCGTACCATCGTAATTAAGCCAGTCTTAATCTCAAAGTTTCCATTCCCAGTGTTAATCACAGGGCCTGTCGGCACCTGGTCAGCAGAGGGAGCGGAGTACTCGCGGAGAGTCTTCTCGACAGGGTTGGCCATGGAAGTTGATGCGGATGGCACAAAGGAAGCTGGATTGACTTCCGAATGTTCACGCAAAAGAGAGCCGAAATGAGTTCGTGCCTTCCTTACGAGTGACTCCGGATCTTCAGTAAAATTCGATGGTAAGTCGAAACCAGTCATGCACTACCTGTCTTCATCATCAATAGACAAAGAAGATAATCGAAGTTAGCCTGCATTGAGAACTGTTTTATTCCTGTCATGATTATAAACATATGCAAAGTGTTGATATGTCGTCCTTAAGCCTTCCCCGGCAGCAGCGCTAGAAATGCTTGTTGACATTTCTTAACGCAATCACCCAAGAACAGGTTTGGAACCCATCCTGGTAATAGCGCCAGAAATACTGGTTGGTAATTCGTAACGTTACAGGAGTCCGCAAGCGCACGGAAGTACCATTGTAGCATTTCCCTAAACGATTATTCCAAAGGGTATCAAATCCAAGGAAGGCATTGGCGGAATGACAAGATCAACTCTATTGCAATGAGTATAGATCATAGACGGAAATAAACCAGACACTCAAGTGTAGGGGTAAAATATGATAATGGGGGTAGTGTGATCACACACACACTCACTCTCTCTCTAAAGGGTCCTAGGCATAGGAGGCGACATATGAGTTAGTTCTAGGTTCTTATGTACTACACACATAAAGCTGGTAGGAACGAGTTAGATACACTAGCGTTGAAGAACATTGACTTAAGCACCCAGGTACCACGGAGAGATAACCTCCCGCGTTACTTCCGCACAACTCCGGTTGTTATATTTTAGACTCCTACAGCTTATCCGAACGTGGGGGATTTCAGAGGGACCAACGGCTGTCACTACCGCGGCCTACCCCAAGACAAACCATGGGATAAACTCATAAGTAAGGTAGCTATGCAACCCAAGCACCACGCTTACGTTGTTAGCTGGACTTGACCAGCCCGGGCTATTGTGACCCAGGTCAAGCCACCAGATAAACCAGCCAATTACACCGAGTACCGTAGCTTAAGCACGGACTTCATACAACGCAGTCATGTCATCTAATTAGATCAAACCAGGTTATGTACACAAACGGATTCATGTTTTCCTATGTCTGTTCAACTGGATCAAAGGGTCGTGTTCGCGAAGAACACGAGCCTCTAACTTATGAACAAACACCACAAACATGTGAAAGTCACCCGTCAAGTGGATCGAAAGGCCTTATTCATCAAGAACAGGAGCCTCTAAATGATGAACAGATGAAGAACACATGAACAAATAACTCATGTATACTAACACAACTTCATATGAAATAGATAAATAACTGAAGTAGATCAAAGTCATACAAATTAAATAAGATACAAGAGAACTCATACCTAGATCCCAAAGTAGACTTGGAACCTGAATTAGAACTACTCTAGCCTACCTCCTAGCCTTGAGACTAAAAGTGAGAGAGGTGTTGCAAGTGTGGATGGTTCATAAGTGAGCCCCCTCTCCTTCTATTTATAGGCCCGGGCACCGGCGAGGAATGGATGCAAACACCCCGGGGATGGCGCCTAGGATCAATAGGGAAGCACCACGTGGAAGCACAGGAGGAGCCGAGCCAAGGTCGGTTCGGCCGACCTGTGGGGTTGGCCGACTCCCTGGTGGGCCCCCTGGCTCGTGCTTTCTCCTGGTGTCTGCCCTGTGGGTCCTTAGGTCGGTTCCCGGTATCCACCCTATTTTGGCGCGGTTTACATGCCTTTGTGGGCCCATGGATCCATGTGACGTCCAAGTGTCACGCTCTGATTCGTCGGGGGTTGCTTCACTTGGATTGCTTGCGTGGCATGCATGCATGGCTCCCTAGTTGGCAGGTTTGCATGCGTGGCATCCTTGTTGGCAGCCCACCTAGGATGAGGTGATGTGGCATGAACCATAGAAGGTGAGTTTGTCACTCTTTTCCTGCTTATTTTCCTGCAATCAAGTAATCTCCAAGGACAAGTGGAACTACATTATTCTTAACTAAATACGTGTAAAAAATACCTTATGCTCCTTTATTCATGAGTATATTGACGGCTAAAGTAGGTACTTAACAGCCGTCAACAAAAATATAAACAAGCAATACTAAATCGAGATATACATGTTAATAACACGACATGTACAAGTTATATATAATTTTGCATGGAAAAAATATTTTTTCGTTCGATTTAAAAATTCAACATGAATTTTTGACCAAAATAACTTATTACTAAGTTTAATTAATAAATTTGGCAAGTTTGAGATCTAACTTCACATTCCATAGTATGTACCTACATTAAGCACAATAGGATTTGTTTTTGCATTTCTCCGTGTCAAATATGATTTATAATAAATTTAACAGTAAATTGGGAAATTAAAAAGGAAAGTAAATGAAAATCACATTAGTACCGGGCCTAGATAGGACCCGGTACTAATGTGCTTTCCATTTTGGCGCCAGATGGAATGCAAATTAGTACCGGGTCCTGTCTGGCACTGGTACTAATGTCACATTAGTACCGGTGCGTGGTGAGGCCCGGTACTAATGTGGGGGTGGTATATAAGCCTGCCCCCTCTCCTCCCTCTCCAACACTTAGCCGCACACGCCCTCCTCGCAGCCGTCACCTCGATCGCCGCCGTCGGGCCCTCCTCCGCGCTACCACCGTGCCCTCCTCTGCGCCGACATCATGCCCTTCTTCGCGCCGCCGTCGTGCCCTCCTCCGATCCGCGCCACCGCCGGCCGTGCCCTCCTCCGCGCCGCCACGGTGTGCCCCTCTTCCGGATCCGCACCGCCACCGTGCCCTCCTCCGCGCCCCTCCTCGCCTTCCTCCGGCTGCCGTCGACCACCGTGCCTGCAGCGCTGCGGCCCTCCTTGCCTTCGTCATCGTAGGCGTTCCCCCGCCCGGCCGCGCGCCCATCGACACCGGTGCACCCATCGCCGCCCTCCTCTGCGCGCGCCGCCCGCCCCGGCCTTGCCCTTCTCCAAGCCAGCCGCCCACCCCGGCCTCCTTCGACGCGACGCCGCCAGCCGGTGAGGCCCTGTTAGGTGCTGACGTCAGCCCGCAGCGGCTGACGTCAGCACCTTTTTTTAATTAATTAGTTAGTTTAGTTTGAATTAGTGGTTTTAGATTTAATTAATTAGTTTTAGATTTAATTAGTGATTTTAGTTTCAATTAATTAGTTTTAGATTTAATTTGTGATTTTAGATTTAATTAGAGATTTTAGATTTAATTAGTGATTTTAGTTTCAATTAATTAGTTTTAGATTCAATTAGTGATTTTATTTTTAATTTGTGATTTTAGTTTTAATTTGTGATTTAAGTTTTAATTTGTGATTTTAATAATATGTATTTAGAGATGAAATATGTATTTAGTGATGAAATGTGTATTTATTGAGATAGAAATATGTATTTAGAGTAGAAATATGTATTTAGAGATGAAATATGTATCGCTCAACACTTAGCTAGTATCGCTCGACACGCTCGATTCTCGCCCGACTCGCTCGCTCGACCCCGCCCGACACTTAGCTAGTATCGCTCGACACGCTCGATTCTCGCCCAACTCGCTCGCTCGAGCCCGCCTGACACTTAGCTAGTATCGCTTGACACGCTCGATTCTCGACCGACTCTCTCACTCGACCCCGCCCGACACATAGCTAGTATCGCTCGACACGATCCATTCTCGCTCGACTCGCTCGCTCGACCCCGTCCAACACTTAGAAATTCATTTATATACACAGAAATTCATTTATGTACTTAGAAATTCATTTATGTACTAAGAAATTCATTTATATACTCAGAAATTCATTTATGTACTCAGAAGTTCATTTATGTACTCAGAAATTTATTTATGTACTCAGAAATTCATTTATGTACACATAAATTCATTTATATACTCAGAAATTCATTTATATACACAAAAATTCATTTATGTACTCATATATTCATGTACACTTGTTTTAGTTACGATGGTTCGATCAGAGAGGGAACAAGAAGATGAGGAAATGATCTTAAATATAATTGGTCAATCTGCGCCTGAGCAGCCTTAAGAAGAAGTACTCAACAGGGAGGCTGACAACTTCCTCAACATGGAAGGTGATGGGCAAGAACATGTAGAAGAGCAACCAATTGCCCAGGAAAGCAACAATGTGCAACAACAAGAGGTATAATGATGGCCCTCAAGATTTGCATCCTGAGTTTTCTTCAGGAGTTTTCATATATTAATAGTAGTTTTTCCATTCTCCAGGTTCCTTCATCTTCGAGCTCCAAGAAGCGTCAAGGGAAACGCGGGCCGAAGAAGCCCCTAGAGGGTCGCTTCATCATTACAAAAGTCGATGATGCTGGGAAACCTGTGGCTCCGGAACATATCGTGACCAAATTGGTGAACCACATTGGAGCTCTTGTCAGGGATCACATCCCAATAAGCATTCTGTATTGGAAAGCTTCTGATGCTCCTCCAGCTCCATTACCTGAAGTATTGGAAGGTGATGATGAGAATGCTCAAAAGGAACCGATCGTGCGGGAAGATGTGGTCGCAGACACGGACAAGGACATGATTTGGAAACAAGTGTTAGCTCACTTTGCATTCCCGGACTTGAATGAAGACTGGCTGGCAACCGTGCGTTATTAGATGATGTAAATGGGTGCAATGGCCTTCCAGTCGTACAAGAAGCGTCTGACCAAAGACTACATTAAGAAGGGGATTACATCTGATTTCCAACAGAAGGGATTGGGGAAGTTAAGGGATCACTGGGATGCATTTGTGCGGCACAAGGAATCGTCAGACACCATCAAGATGATTGAAACCAACACCGTCAGTGCACGTAAGAAGAAAGAATTTCATACGCTCGGGCCCGGAGGTTACAAGAAGGCCATTCCCAAATGGGATCAGGAGGAACAAGAACTAGTAGCTAGAGGAATCATACCCGCAACTCTAGATTGGGCCGAGCGGGAAAAGCATTATTATTTTGAACATGGTGGCAAGCTCAATCCTGAAGATGGATCTTTGTTGTCGGGCGATCAAATAAGAGAGACAGCTGCAAGGCTTGTTGAGTTAATACGGCAAGCGGCGGAAGGAACTTTCGTGCCTGATTGAGAGAATGACGAGCTTACTATGGCACTAGGTACAAGAGAACACCCTGGACGTTGCAGAGGCAAAGGTGTTATTCCATGGAAATATGCATTTCAGGAGCACATTGATTCCTAAAGAATTCGTCAAAGAACTAAGGAATAACATGCACGACAGATACGAGAGCTGCAACAGCGCGTCTTTATGAATGAGAAAAAAATGGAAGACATCATCGACCAGCGTGTGGCGCTTGCTCTTAGCAAGCAATCAAGTCAGCAAGCACCTGCAGCTTCAGGGCCGCATCATGACGAAGTCAGCCCATCCAACAAACGTAAAAGTAGCGTCGCTTTCACAGAAGCATCTCCAACCGCCACAGAAGCAGCTGCCCCGTTAGAACAATGCCGCTACCCCGTGGACGACATCATTGCGAGGTCCGCATGTGACATTTTTTTTCAAGTCAGAAACAAGAGGATTCTGGTGGTGTACGGTGTGGCTGAGGTACCGCAGCCAGGGGAAATATTTTTGAACGTCGATTATTCCAGTCACGGGTGCGCCAAAGTCTTTCTGGATCAAGTGGTTGATACCTGGGATGACCTCGACTTGGAGTTCCCTGGAGCTGATGATGCAAATACTCTAGGGGAAGCATTGCACAGTTGGATTTTATGACCCAAGGATCTCATAGAGATAATGGAAGAGAACACAACAGCAGTCCAAGATCAGGTACCACCTTCACCAGCTAGAAGGGAACACAGCAGCAGTCCAGAACATGATGCAACTGACAGGGGCAATCCGCAACATGCTACTCCTCGTCCTCCTCCTCCAAAGAAGCATGGTTCGAAACGAGGACATCCTTCTCCTCCTCCAAAGAAGCAGGGTTCCAGACGAGGACATCCTCCTTCTCCTCCTCCAAAGAAGCAGAGGATACCCAAGGAGAAGCCACCTCCACCGAAATTATCTTACGAGAAGACGCAAGAGGAACTAGATGTGTCAGTGCGGGAGGAGCTAGACAGACAAATATTCAAAAAGAAGACGCCTGCACCTGAGAAACCATTTGACATCTACAAATTTCACCGCTTCACGAAAAAAATGGAGGAAGAAAAAAGGAAAAAGCCGGAGCGACCTACGTTGTCTGACTATGATCGCACGGTGATCAAATTCCATAAAGCCAATAAGGCTCAGAAAGTTGGGAAAACTGTTCCACAACTAGAGACCCAATCAAAGCAATCTGTCCCGGACCTACAGGTGCTCTCAAATGCGGAGCATGGATTGCTTGAATTCGGTTTGGACGCAAAACTGACACCTGCTCAAATTCTAGGCATTGCTCAAATTGAAAAGCACCCAGGGTCAGGTAGACGTGATTATGTGCCTGGGATGCCGCTTCTCTGGGAGCGATTGTTGCAGGACCTTCCAACTAGGATGTATGCTCTGCAAAATGGCACATGCAAACGGCGGGACGAGGGGTTGAATTTATCGAAGTTAAAATTGAAGACCATCATTTTTTCCGAGGTCGCACCACTTTCCCTATTCCCATGAAGAAGTTCTGGTTCCTATTCAATATGGATGCAGTGGACGTCTCCTTTGTCACTTGCTGGGTTCTGTAAGTATTTGTTGTACCATAATCTTAGAATCACCGCTCTAGCCATTTTAGACCGTACCTGAACTTCTTTATTTTGTATCATGCAGCATGGAGATGCAAGCTTGCCGGAGGCTTGGAGTGCACGACATCGGCTTCATGGATTCTCAAATGCTAAACGAGACGCTTATCCCTGATTTCCCTACGCCTACTGTGGAGACCTTATTCACATTTCTTGACCTTCAACGCTTCAAGGACTGCATACTTATTCCATACAACTGCCAGTGAGCAACGTTTTTCTCAACTCTTTATCTTTTTCAAAATACATTCAATATTCAATTAACTGATTCTTTCCTAAAATGTATTGACAACTTCCACTGGATTCTCATTATTATTGTACCTGATTTAAGTCTTGCCCACGTCTTTGACTCTATTGGCGGATATAGTCAATGGTACGAACCTCTCGTAGAATTGTTGAATGATGCATGGGATATGTTCCGTGTAAAGTGGGGGCCCTTGAAAGAGAAACTTCAATTCTACCATGATTTCCCGGTACGTGTTTTCTTCACTGATCTCATGTCACATTTTTCAATACAAGTTAACAAATATATCTTAACTTTTATTTTCACATATGTGTAGTGCCTGAAACAGCCATCCGGTACCAATCTATGCGGATTCTATGTATGTGAGTTCATCTATCACATTGCAAATGGTAGCTTGGGCCCCTTCAATGAGAAGGTGTGTACACAAAAATGCAGACGAACATATTCCTAGTTCTTATTGTTCATATTCTTTTTTCTAACAATTAATAACATCTTTTGTAGATTTCTAACATCAAGGAAGGATTACTCGAGATGCAAAGAAACCGGTTAATTCAAGAACAACTCTGCGGATTTATTCTAGACGAGGTGATTAATCAAGCAGGAGAGTTTCATGCCGGTGACTCAATGGTAACAGTGAACAAAGAAGACACTGCTAGCGTTGCCAATGAAGCTCAGCAAAGCACCGACAAGAACAAGGACAAAGACGTCGATAAAGAAGGATCTTCTTATAAGGACAAGGACAAAGACGTCGAGAAAGAAGCAACTTCTGCTAAGGACAAGAAGAAGGACGTCGAGAAAGAAGCAACTTCTGCTAAGGACAATAAGAAGGAGGGCGAGAAAGAAGCAACTTCTTCTAAGGACAAGAAGAAGGAGGGCGACAAAGAAACAACTTCTTCTAAGGACAAGAAGAAAGACGTCGAGAAAGTAGGAGCTTCTTCTAGGGTCACTACAAGAGTACATCAGCGACGAGGAGGGGCTTAAAACGATGACGTTACACTTCTAACATTTGATTCCGTGTATATATGTATATGTATGATGTCACTTTATATATGCATAAACGACTTTATAACGCTACATATTTGATTAGTATAAACGAATCAAACAAATACGTCTAAATACGTTCAAATACGAAACAAACTAAAAAGAAATAGAAATAAGAAATTAAGAAAAAACACATTAGTATCGGTTGGCTAGCCCAACCGGTACTAATGTGAGGCCGCCAAGTCACCCGGGGGAGGGCACATTAGTACCGGGTGGTATCCCCAACCGGTACTAATGTCACATTAGTACCGGGTAAGGAGAATCGGTACTAATGTGACCTCCACATTAGTACCGGCTGGTCTGTACCGGTTCTAAAATCGGTACTAATAGGGTTTTGAAACCGGTACAGATAGTTGTTTTTTTCTGTAGTGTAAATATATATTTATGTGCATAACAAAAGGAATTAGAAAAGTTACAACGACAAACGGAGAGAATACTAAGGCCAGTCTCAACGGAGAGGGTCATCGCACAGTTATCAAGAGTGGAACCTTAAGAACTGTGCCAATGGAGGGTCATGGTGATGACCCTTCTCTCTCATTTTATGACAGAAAATTTAATGCTCATGACCCTCTTATGAAACTTCCCACTGAGACCGGCCTAAAGATATCTTTGGGATCCATGTTGGTGAGATATTTACACCGGCTCATATAATCCTTTATTTATTGGTACCAGCTTGGACACCATCGAGAATCCCGTTGTATCGGTTTCGTCGTGCCCGTCCATCCCACCGAATGAGATTTTCGTCGGTGCCAATGCAATGTGATAGCGAGTTAGCGACCGTTCGGTTCAACAATACGACTGTCGACTGCGAGTTCTAGAAAATGCATGGCATTGGTTGGTGCACCATCACCGGTTGACTTAGAAGGTTTCTTTAGCTCTTGCGCAACTTGCAATATTACGCGTTACCTGCACCAGAGCGGCCGTATGTGGACATATAGGTTCTGTTAGACTTTTTTTTTTAATTTTTTCTGTACTATTTTTTTTTAACAAATCTATCGTTCAAATCAACGCGTACTTTTTTCTCTCAAAACAAATCAGCTATATAAACTAAAGTCTTAATTTTTTTGTTTGGTGGTCTCCTTCACATAGAGTTTGGCTATTAACGGTGGAGTTATCACACAGTCCTCGACAAGTTCCGACAAAATGGTGAGCGCCGCGTAAATGAGGCAGCAATAATAATACCGCCGGACAAACGTAGCGGCGCTGCCGTGCCGGCCGGAAAAGAAAATGAAAAATAGGAGTAGTACGACTCTCTTTCCGTGTTTGCTGCTCTGAAGACCACTCACCCCGTCAACAACGCGGCAACGCCGGATGTCGGCTCCACTGTGTGTACACCGTCAACAACGTAATAAGGAGCGATGTTCCTGGTAAAAGCTTGTGTGGTGGCCGCAAAGATCGAGTCGGTGGTCACAGATGAGGTGCTGCTTTGTTGGGCACTTTATACTAGTTTGTTTTGGTCGCAATGGCAACGCTGCGTGGATCGTGATGGGCAGGCACAACCACCCGAGTATGGACACATCTATCTATAAATAGAAGTTTCATGCGGATGCACCTTCAATTCGCAGCCGTCCGGCAGCCTACCTGGTTCCCGAGTCTCCAAAATCCATCCCATCCCGCGGGAAACCGTAACCGTACGTGCACTCAATCCCCATCAGCCTTCGCCGGCTTCGTCATCAATCGTAGAACTCCATACCCCATTTCCAGTTCCATTCCAGGTGAGATCATCGTCCGCATCATCATGGCCACACTCCAATCACCTATGATCATGAAGCATCAGAACCATGTCGAAGATCAGGAGGCCAATAACGTTGCCAAAGACAACGATGCGGGCAGCAATGCCGCCGCCGGGAGCTGCTCCTGGCTGACGCTCCTTGTGTTTGTCTTCCTCACATTAAACTCGGTTATGGCAATAGTTCGGTCACGAGGGGACATGACGGCCATCGCCTTCGTCATCTTCTCCTACGCCGATCTAGTGGCACTCTTCGTCAGCTTGATGCTCTACGAGCGCGCCGGTGCCAGCTCGTCCAGGAGGCAGTGGCTCAAGATCGCCGTCTGGCTATTAACGACTCTACTGACGCTCGCCTTCTCATATAAAGTTGCGGCCCTCATGCCAACGCCGGTAGCCGTTCTGGTGTGGTTGATGGCCTTCGCGACCATTGCTGGAGGCTTCCTCGCCTTCTTCACTTACAAAGAGAAGAAGTGATGAGGCAACAGTCTCACAAGGGAAAAACACAAGCCTGCATCTCTGTGGTCGTGACTCTTAGGCACAGCTTTTTACAGTACATTGGAATGAGTAATACAAAGAGGATCTTTGAGGGACTATACCAAAACCTTTTTGTGGTCCCCCCTCCCCCCACGTCGCTCCCCGCCCAGGGTGACTCGGGGGGCGACCGAGCACCCCGTCCGCCGCCACCCCCTACTCACCTCCTCTCCCCCCTCGCCACCGCCGGAGGGGGCAGCCGGCAATACGTGCGCCCCCCGGGATGGCGGAGGCGGGGCCTCCTCGTTTGGTTGGTCCCAAGACGCGCCCTGGCGAAGGGCGGCTCGCGGTGACCATGGCGCCCCCCTGTCTACGGTCGGATCCGGGCGCAGGGAGCCCAGATCTACCGACCCCCACCGCTCCTGCGAGGTCCCGTCCTCCCCACCGCTCTGGTCTGCCCCGTCCTCCCCATCCCCTCGTCCGCTTCCTGCCATGGCTGTTGTTGGTGGGGCCGTCGGCTTTGGGCTCGCGTTGCTCAGATCCGGCGTCGCCCCCCCCCCCCGATCCGGCCCTACCCGAGCCATCGGGGTCTCCCCTGTCTGGCCCTGGGTCGGGTGCCTCTGTGGGCTCCGTCAAGATGACACTGCTCTCCGCCAACTCGCCGGACTGCACTACCACCTCGCCGGCGAGGCCCTACTATTGCCTCACGACTTCCTGCGGTTGCCCATGGGGTGAGTGGGCCATGGGTGCCAGGGCGTTGGGGATGGGGGCTCTGTGGACTCCGGTGCCGTATCAGCTCTGTTGTTGGCGGCTGCCACTTCGGCGGCCTCGGCCATGGGTATACTGCATTGTGGATGCCTGCGTGATGGCAATGTGAGGTGCCGCGGCGGCGGCTTACCGTTCGTGTTGGCACACCAAGACTTCTGCTGTGGCCACCACTGTGGATGACTGCGGTGGCGGCGCGGGCGCCCCTTCTTTTGGGGTGCTTCGTCTTCCCGCCTGGTGCCCACTTGCTGAATTCTGCCATGGAGATCGTTGGTGATGTGCGACGAAAGTGCCACGCTCGGTGTGTGGGAGGTGCCCCACCTCCACTTGGGGAGGTGCCCTACCTCTGCACAATCCCACTCTCTTGGTGTTCTTGGGCTCACTCGCTCGCCGCCTAGCAGCTTCTATGTTGGTGGTGGATTTGCAGTGAAAGCGTCACGCCCGGTGTGCAGGGAGGTTTCTGCCTCCGTCTTCAATCCACTGTCGAGCCAACCTGCAGCCTTCATCCCCCGTAGCTCCATGTGTTTTGTGAGTGCTCAGTGTCTCTCCCCGTGAATGTCTGATCTTGGACTTGTTGTGCACTTGGTGGCTGGCCTCTTCCGTGAGTTGGTGATTGTTCTCCCTTGGCACCTCTGCTTCCTCGATGCGCTCCTGTTGGTGTTGCCATCCCATCTTATGCCTGGTGATGCTTTTATCTACTGCTCTGCCATCCCCCCTCAAGGCTTCCTCCCCTTGGGCGGCGTTGGATGGTGGTTGGCGGTGGAGCCCGGATGTGTGCTTTGGTGTCACCGCCTGCTTCAAGGGAGATCGTCGTGTCTGGTGAAGCCTCGGCTTGCGTGCCCTCACCACCATTAGTCCCCTTTTTGTCGACCGGCCCTCAGGAGAGGGGTATCGTCGGATCGGCGCAGCACGAGGGGTGGTGCGGGGGTGCAATGGTCCTTGTTGTAGTCAGCGAGCATGTCGCTTGATGGAGTCATGATCTGAAGATCGGTAGTTGTCTTTCTTCTTGTGTAATAGAAGGTTCTAGATCTGTGTCTCTCTTCTCATGATTGTTGTGTTCCTTTTTCCTTTTTTTCTTTCTTCCTTGGATGTGTCCAATTGTATCTCTGCTTCTTGTACCCGTGGTTTGTCACATATAATGGAATGTTCAGGCCGGCTTCTTACCTGCCGTAGTTGCTTCAAAAAAAAGTAATACAAAGAGGAATGTATAGCATTATGGTTGAGGGCATCGATCAAATATTCAGAGTTTCAGACAGACAAATGTTGATACAGACATGTATGAGTACAATACTAGCACCTGGCATCCAAAACATGTTCGATGGATGCGAGGATTGTGAAGTATCTTCGGAAGAGGGGTTACGCCAATTTGTTGACCTATGGACGCAGCTGTCGCAATTAAGTTCAACTTACCGCGGATGTTAATACAATTGCCTGGTGCTTCCAAAGCAGACAGTCAATATACGGAGTGGGTGGGGGGTGGGGGGCGGGGGCGGAGGGGCAGGGGAGCAGTATGGGGAAGGCCAACGTAGAGAAGTGTCGGTTCTCTACATGGTTATTAATGATGCAAATCAAACTACCAACTTCGGATCGTATCATCAACGTGGTGGACAGGCGAACCCAATTTGCACCCTTTGCCGCACAACATTGGAGTCTCATCTACACATGGCGGCCCACTGTTCGTACGTGAAGAGAATATGACAAAGGATAGCTCAGCGTTTCAGCTTCCAGTTACAAGCATTACATGCAAGAAGCAACATGCGAAGCGCTAGCTATTGCACTTATGACTGCAATGCTGGCTAGCCGTTCGACTGGGTAGGATGAATAGTGGTCGACTAGTAGAATTAATAGTATTGTGTGAGAGGAAATAAGCCAACAAAAACCGAAATAAGCTGATATTATTGGATCAGCCGAACGGTCTCTAACTGGCATCCAAAATATGTTCAATGAAATGACATTAAGAGAATTCAAGGACTAGAGGTCACTTTTTTTTCTCAATGCAAATACGCAGAAAAGTTGTGCATCAGTGTATTATGTAGAAGAAAGAACCGAAACAAAATTCTTCACAACACCACGGAGTTGACGCTCACCCAACACATTGATGCCCATGAAGGTGGACAGTAAGATAAACACCCGCCCAAAGGGCTACACACCAGACTACTCGCGCAGAAGGCAACCTAAGCGACGTGCCCCAGCTTGCACCCAGATGGAGCTCTCATATTTGATTCGCGCGATCAGCTCATGTGAAGAGGATGTGGTGCCGTCAAAGAGCTGCCCGTTGCGCTCCTTCCACACGTTCCAGAGGACGAGCATGAGGGTATCATTAGCTTTCCTCTTCTGTCGTGGTTGGAGCCGCATGTTGTGATTCCACCACTTGTGAATTGTGTTGGCTCTATGCGGAAAGGAGCAAGCGAGCTGCAACCAACACACTACTAGGGAATCGACCTTTGGTCCTGAGAACGATTTCACAGTAGTACCGGCATTGTTTGCGGCCTTATATGTCACGTTAATTTCAATGAAATTGACTTTTGGCCCAATAAATAGTGGGCTATGCCCACTGAAGACCAACAGAAAATTAGCTAATCGTGCATCAATATTAATTGATTTTATTTTAATTCTGATCTTTTTTTAAGAATAATTCCGATCTGGTTGGCAAAATAGTAATCAGCACATATTTCTTTATACAATAAAACAAACCGTTGTTTACTATCAAGCATGACCATATTGTTAATCACATATCACAAACTATTACAATATAACAGTCTCACAAGGAATATAGATTAACAAAGCTAAATCCAAGTCATAATCACAAGTGATATTGGAGATTTGATCTAAGAATCTTAACCTCTTCATCTTTTACTGCTAAGCAATAGACGAAGGAGGTCTTCACTATCTTCAGTAAGCTTCTGCAACCTCTTAATCTCAGCCGACTGCATTTTCAGAGTTGATTCTGATTTTTTAGTCTTCTTCTTCAAACTACATAACTCTTTCTGGTGAGCAACAAACAATTGTCGAAGTTGTACCCCGTCCTGATTGGCAGCGTCAACTCGCTCTTCATCAACACGAGTACATAAGGATTTGGTACCCATTCTTGAGTACTCCTATGTTTTAATTTGTTCGGGAAGAAGCATCATTGACTAGGTAGCTTCCATCTAGTAACAGTGGATCCCAAGTCAGATTAGGATCTTGTAATTGATTCGAACTAAGAAAACAAAGGTGTTAAGTTTGTTACCTTGGAGCAGGTCTGAACAGGAGCGACTACAGATGTTGACCCTTTGGCCCGCTGAAACAAGTACAAGAACAACAGGTAAGGGTTGAGATCATTCGCAATAGGAAACAAAGAAGGTGTTAATTAAGTTTGTTACCTTGGAGCATGTCTGAACAGGAGCGACTACATATGTTGACCCTTTGACCCGTTGAAACAAGTACAAGAACAAGAGATAAGGGTTGAGATCATTGGTAATCGAAGCAATTTCATCTATTAAGTTCAATGCGGTACATGAACGATCACACTCAATCCATAATCACCCAAGCATGCAACAAAAATATGGAAAGCCAAAGAGCATGGGTAAGCAATATAATAATTTTATCATTTAATTTCTACAAACCTCAAATAAGTCGACTTCGAACAATCTCTTGCAATAGGGAATAGAAGATCCACAATCACCCAAGCATGCAACAACAATATTCAAAAGCAAAGAGCATGGGGAAGCAGTCTAATAATTTCATCTACAAATTTCTACAAACCTCAAATAAAATGACTTCCAACAAACTCTTGCGATAAGGCACAATAGATCCACAATCACCTAAACATAAAAAAATATTATAGAATGCCAATGAGCATGGGGAAGCAATCTAATTGAATCGATCAATACAGGGAGGAGCCCGCAGACCTGACGAATAGGAAGGAAAGAAGGTGTCGAATGTCGTCTCAATTTAGCAGCCCGAACTTGCGCCTTGAACACATTATTCTTCGCAACTATTGCAGATCTGCGGCCGCCAGGGTGAGCCTCGGGGGAGCCGACGGAGCAACGGATTTGGACCATCTTGCAGCTTCAAGGACATTGCCGAGGAAGGTTGCCACTCGTAGCAGAGGAAGGCCGCCGCTCGTAGCAAAGGAAGTCGACCGCTCGTAGTAGAGGAAGGCGTTGTCGGTATCTAGGTCGCCGTTGCTGCTTCCGCCGCAGACCTACTAGGTCTCTTCGGTGGTAGAGCAGAAGATCCCCTGATTTTGGAAAATTACCAGGAGGGAATTGGGAGGCCTGGTTTCCCTCTTTGTTTTATATAAAATGGGGAGGACCAGGAGGAGGAGCGGGAATTCAAACTTTCAAGTCCCGTCGTTCTGCTCTAGAGTGGGAAACGAAAGACTTTGGATCATGGACCCAAACGTTAGTGACCCAAACGAAAGACCGCTTGGGTGTCGGACCCAAACGTCAGTGACCATACGCAGAGAGGCAAGTTATTGACTAGGTTGTCCGTGCCACCATGGATCATGGAATTGACAAATACACACACAGGACTATACTCTACTTCATATTCACGTTCGACGAATGATCCGATTATTGCATTACAAATGTACTCAATGCAACAAATTAATATACCGTTTCAACTGTTTATTAGATGACTAAACACACTTAAATAAAACATTAAAACTACAAACTACAGGGGACCCTGGTACAACCCTTCAGGTAATCTTCTACGGAGATCGCGCATAAATTCAGGGTGATTAATGCATACGACCGCCCAATCATATGTGAGTATTCCGTGAGGAAAGATTCGCTCTAAGAGAGACATGCACTTGTCCTGCAATTGTGTGCAGTTAGCCTGAATTGCCCATCGTAGAAATGAGGTCACAGTTTCCTCGCTTACCATGTCCCACATCTTTGACGCATAGTGCAGCTTCAACCTTTCGACTTGGTACATGTCGACGACCGAGAGTAAATAAGGTCAGGTATTGGCAGGAGTGTCCCATAAATCAGCCACCTCTAGGAGTGATCCTTCCCTAGCATATTTGATCAGGAGGGAGAAGCCATCAGAGTTTGTTTCTGTAATTGTAACTGTTTCAGAGCGTGACTCCACTCCTTGGCCGTAGAGCATTGCCTCCATCACACAAGATACTTTCGCCACATCGGCACGTATCGCTTGTATCACCCGACATTCTACACCTACGTGGATGACAACGTCCACAGGGGCTTGGGCTGCAATGCTTTCGCATATGCTTGTTTGTACTGATGGATGAGGAACTTCAATGCAGTCGTCCTCCAGTACTGTAACACCACACGATATGTGTATGCGATGATCATTGGAGGTCACGCGATCAATATCATGATGTTCCACCAGACATTCAAAGCATCTTTCTTCTACATGCCGATTAGTGAAAAACACTTCTTTTGTAGCTTGAACTCGAAATGTATCATTTTCATCGTTTGGGCCTCCAGCCATCGCATGCAACAATACTCGCACCTACGTCGAAGGAAGCAGTCACAGGCTTGACAACAATAATATAATGTGACTGTATCACCATGTGTGAGTGTGTGTATTCATAGCAGCAACGAGACACGTACCATTTGGGATTTGTGCACAGGAACGAGGACGACGCCAATGCCGTATCGAACAAGCATCCACTCAGGATCATCCAAACCTGCAGGATAGCAATGTAGCCTCCAATGACGACCTCCCACCATGAACGTACCGGATTCCTTGCACTGGCCCGTGGTTCCTTCTGCTTTCGCTTCCTCGCTTGAGAATGAGAAGTTGACTTGCAAGGAAGGTAACATTTTAGCGTCTAAAGCCATGAACGCAAATGGCCTGTGTGCAATGATCGTCTCGTGCATAAACTGTCTCTTATTATAATAGTGGGAGTGAATGTGTCGTTCCGAAATGTCTGTTCGTGGACATCAGTTACCACCCAGAAAGGACGCATCCCTTTAGTGTGGGTGTCGCCACGTTCGGGGCGCGTCCCTTCACAATTATCGACACGTCCGTTCAGTGCGGGTGTGCACACAAGTTCGTAGGTTAACGCCCGGTGCTAGTCCTTAACTGCAATTCTCAATGATCGACACGTGGATCAACTTGTGACAGCGTGTCATCCCCAAACGCCCATTCGAGATGCCCTTTTGTGCTTATATGCATGTTAATATTACACACACACAAATGTCTATTGCTTTTTCAATTCCCAGCTTATTCCGTTTTGGCCTTGTCGCATCAACAAGTTCGTCACGTTTCTCAGTCTCTAAGGCCTGCAGGAATCATCAATTACGAATCCAGACCATTCGTAGACCTTTTCAGTCACAACTCACGTAGCGTACCTGGTCGAGGAGGACTTGTCAAGTCATCCTGCACTGTGCGTGTTTGTTGGCGTTTCTTAACGTCACCACTAGTTGTACACCTAGAGGGAACGTATAAGAGCAACCGGGTATACCGCAAGTGCACGGAAATACCGCTGTAGCACTTCCCCAAGGAAGGAGAGTATTCCAAGGGTATCGAATCCAAGGAACGATGTGCACTATCTTCTACTCTAGTATAGATGGTCCAAGGACACCAAACCCCTGCTAAGGTTGAGAGGAAGATGGAAAGGATCCGGCTAATAGCGTGCAGAGTTGAGAACAGCCTCTCGATTAGGAACTCTCGTTTCGGACACCGGCCCCTCCTGGCTATAACAGTTGGTTCACGGCAAATGGTTGTCTACACGCTGTATCCGAACGTGGGGGATTTCAGAGGGTCCAACGGCTGTCACTACCGCGGCATACCCCAAGACAAACCGTGGGATACAGGGCATTCAAAGGATAACCCGTAGTCTAGACACCACGTCTACACCACCGATTACTACTATAGCACGGCTACGTCTGGCACCCCGTATAAATACGGAGTGACGAACCCACGAGGGAGAGACCTGAACTCACTCAGGTATACGCTATCCTATGCAAGGGATCACGGATGAACTTGATCTAGATTAGGATATAGGAGCATCCACTTAACTCTGATTAAATTAGCAGGCATACAAACAGGATACAAACTTAGGTGTTCATAACAGAAGATCAAGGGTCGTGTTCGTGAAGAACACGAGCCTCTAACTTATGAACAAACACAAAAGTATGAGAAACTTGCTTATCAACTAGATCGAGGAAGCGTGTTCGTGAAGAACACGAGCCTCTAAATGATGTATGAACGAAGAACACAAGAACACAGTATGAATGCCACTTTAGTCTAATTGAGAATGTCAAAATACTCACTTTATTCTAAGTGAAGAACAGAAGCATCCGTAGAGGATCGTTCTTGAGGAAATGTGCCAAACACCACGGCACAACCCCAAGACACCACCTCACCTTCCTTCTAATCTCTAAAGCACTAGCAAGCCAGCACTAATCCTATGCAAAGAGCTCTCCTCTCCTAATGAGAGAAGCCAAAAGGCAAAAGTGAGAAGGAGGAGAAGAAGTGTGTGTCCTATTCTCTACCCCCTCCCCTTCTATTTATAGGCCCGGGTACCGACGCGAGAACACCCCATGCGCCCCCGGACTGGCTTAAGGATCCAATCAGGGAGCACTACATGGAAGCAGATGGCGAACGGAGGAAATCCCGGGTCGGCCGATCCATCGGGTCGGCCAACCTGGGCCCACCACGTCCTGCCTTGTGCTTTCTCTGGGTGACTGGTATGTGGGCTCTTATGACGGTTCCCGGTGTATGGGTTGTTTGGAGGCGGTTTGCTCGGGTTGTGTGCCCTTGGATCCTTGTGCTGGACACGTGGCGGTGTCTGATTTGTCGGGAAGTGCTTCTCTTGGATTGATGAAGTGTCATGGACAGCATCCTGTGTGCCAGCACGTCGCCACGTGGCCTAGTGTGCGTCCCACCGGGTGCATGATATAGTGTGATCTTATCTTGTGCATATCTCTTTCATCCGGACTCCGAAGTATACAAATGATATATCCATTTCGATCGTCTTGACGAGCCCGTCGCAATGGTGCAGACCAATTTGTCATTTGTGACTGTTTATGATGATGCCATATCTATGCCACTGGTGCACTTGCTCTCAACTGTGTCATTTAACACGTATTTCGGTGCGTCCTGCAACAAAAGCCAGAAACACCAACACTTGTGGAAATTGTTAGTATAAACCCCTATTCTAGTGTTGATGATCACTTTCCATTTATTTTATGCAGGAGTTGACAGCCTAAAAGTGGTACTTAACAGCCGTCAACAACTCCCCCACACTTGACCTTTGCTCATCCTCGAGTGAAGGGAGTCAGATCAAGGTGGTACATGATATCCAAAGGTATGAAGCGAGCATAAGAGATATTCCATACCATACCTTGCACTTGTGAACCTTGTGGAGTGTCTATCATGCCATCTTGGGTAGTTGAAGATTGGAACGGTCATGAATCAAGTCACTTCTGCTCATCATGTCAAGTAACTTGGGTTTTTGCAATGATTTTCAAAACAAACCTTGCTTAGCTTCCTCATTTGATTCTCTCAGATCACTCAATGTGTATATGTCCTTACCAAGGCATTGAACTACCTTTATTCATCCTACTCCTAATGATAGCTTATGTGGAGCTCAGGGTAGGTATGAATGATAAGGCATACTTGCATCATATGTATTGCAAAGTCAAAGACTGGATCCAAGAGAAAAGCAATTCATACAATCAGATCAAGATGTGCATGTGTATGGGTATGGTGGGTATGGTAAGGTGGAAACTAGGCCCAGAATGGGTGCTAGATATTACCATACGTACATGATGAGTGTTGGTTGATGGTAAGGTGGACACTAGCCCCGGAATAGGTACTAGTTATTACCATCTAAGTTATGGAACTCCTTTTTGCATGATTTTCTCCGCTCTCCTTTTTGAAATTTTCGAGATATGGGCTATCTCTCTTTTCTCTCTCTCTCTCTCTCTCTTTTTATCATACTTTTTGAGCATGTCTTTCTCTTTTTAGAGATATTTGGAGATGGATAAATCATGGAACAATGTATGGAGCTTTATTTTCTGGAATGGATGAATGAGACAATGCTAACTTCCAGTGTAGAAGCATAGCAAGGGGAAAATGGAGTGCACATGAATCTTGATCATGAAAGCATAAAAAGACTTCTCGCAAGGGTCACAGAATTTGACAAAGCTCAATGCAATGACAAGCAGCATATGAGTATAAGGTTTTCAACTAGTAGCATCTATGGCTTTGGTAGGACTGTGGTATATCAAAGAGGATCTTTGCAAAGGGTTTTATGATTTTTTAAATAAAATTCCCAAGCACTCAAACACTCAGAGAGAAGATCATATCATCAAATCATATCTCAAACGCCAACTACTTAGATAAGCATGAGTTCCCTAATGATATTTGTGCACAAGCATCAAGATGATAAGCAAGGAATAAAACATATGCAAGCCAACCACATGATTCATGTAGAGTAAGCAGAGCACCATTATTTGAGTTTGATTTATTGGATAAGAATTGAAGATCATTCAAACTCATGGGTAGAGAGTGAGATGAAGGGTGCACATACCATCACTCCTGAAGGATATGAGGAACAAGGAAGACTAGTGGTGATTCGGCTGACCCGTGGGGTAGCCAGCTCACTCTAGTTTACCTTGTCCTTGTCATGAAGGCATAGTCGATGTCGTGCAGCCCTTTGTGTGGGAGTTCTGAAATGGATACATTGATGATGAGCTTGAGAGAACTCCCCCACACTGGTGCTTATATGGTGCTGTTCTTCAAACAAAAGTGGAAGGAAAAGATGGACTCCACTGGTTCGAGAACCATAGAGTCTTTATTCAAAAGCAAATATTTTTGTTGTTTTTTTATTGTCACTGTGTCATTTACTAGAGAGGGTTAGACCAATATTACACTTCATACACAAGGGAGGTATATACTTACCTTGGACCTTGAGAGGTCATATGCATCACCTTTGCATGTTGTGCAACATTAATCTGACACCTCAACTTACCTTTCCATCTGGATTTAGCTCAATGACTTACCCATTCAAATTTGACAATCTTCTGCAGGGGTTAGTCAACATACATGCAACCAAAATCTATGAAAAATATAACTATGAGGTTCATCAATAAAAACTCGACGCCATGCCTTGTTTTGACTGAAGAAGACAAATTTTAACCTAAGCACCATGCTTAATTTAAAACAGTCTATGAATATATGCTGCAGCGCACATTCAAACCAGAGCATATGAACAAAGATAAAGGAAGCATTTAAGCATGATCAAGCTATTTTCAAAAGGGACATAAGCATGAGCAAAGACGGTGAACCTCGGGCAACCTCCCGGAAGGGCTTTGTTTAAAGTCAAAAGCAGGACTTTCCTAGCTAATCGGCAAGATGCAAGAGCTGACATCTGTTGGCGTTTCTTAACGTTACCACTATGGCACCGGTTAGCGGGAGCGTGTAAGAGACACCGGGTATACCGCAAGCGCACAGAAATACCGCTGTAGCACTTCCCCAAGGAAGGAGAGTATTCCAAGGGTATCGAATCCAAGGAACGGAGTGTACTATCTTCTACTTCTAGTATCGATGATCCAAGGACACAACACTGATTGATAGGATAGGTAGAAAGGATCTGCCTCGACCGAGCGCAGAGTCTAGTTACGGTCTCTCAGGTATAGCACTCACTTCGGGCACCAAGCACAAGGCCAATGTGTTGGCTCGAGCCCAACTCGGTACGCTACGTAGAGGGTTGACAAAGGGTCCAACAGGCTGTCACCACTATGGCCTACCTCTACGCTACGATCGTACGTGGTCTTCGAAGGGTAGCTTATGGTCCAGACACCTCGTCTACACCACTCACTATTCCTACAAATCCGCGAGGGAGATACTGGCACTAGCTCAAGGTATGCTCTATCACTCATGCAAGATCACGAATGCACTTTGATCTAACTAGAGACATGCAGGAGCTTCACTTTACTCTAATAGACAAGCTGGCAAACTAGATGCAAACTTATGATCTAAGTCTACTGGATCGAAAGGGTTGTGTTCGAAGAACACAAGCCTCTAAACCAAGAACAAACGAAGAACACAAGAACACAGCAACTAAGCATGCATACGACTTTAGTCTAAATAGGAAATATCGAAATACTCACTTTAGTCTAGTTGAAGAACAAAGACACCGCTGAGGATCATTCTTGAGGAAGATGTCATGAATCATGACATGGCCTCAAGCCTCCCACCTCACTTCCTAGCACTAATCCTATACAAAGAGCTCTCCTCTCCTAAAGAGAGAGACTCCAAGCCAAAATGAAGAGGAGGAGGAGAAGTGTGTGTTCCAAAAGTAAGCCCATCCCCTCCTATTTATAGAGGAGGGAGTGGCTTGCTCAGAGGCTCAAAGTGCCCCTAAACGCCCGGGATCGCAGCAAGTGACCAATCAGGCAGCAACACGTGGAAGGTGGGGATCAACCGACCCTAGGTCGGTTCAGCCGATCCTAGGGTTGGCCGACCCTCCCGGGAGGCCGTCTGGCCTGTGCTCCCTCGGGGTGGCTGCCATGTGGGCCCTGATGCTTGTCCTCCATGCATGTCAAGTTTCCTGGTGGTTTGGGGTACTGAGTGGGCTCTTGGATCCATGTGATGTCTACGTGGCGATTCATGATTCGTCGGGCTTGCCTCTCTTGGATTGATGACGTCAGTGATCCAGGGGAATCCTACGTGTCATCCCCTCATTGGCTGAGCTTGAGGTACTTGGATCAAACACTTGTGCTTTTACTCCTCTTTCTAGTGCTATTCACCTGTATTTGCATAATCACCAACACTTGTGGAAATGATTAGTTTAAGCCCTATTCTAGTGTTGATGATCAATTTCCATGCCAAAAGGTACATGTTTGACGGGTAAGAAGTGAGTGAAAATCAGCCGTCAACAACATCATCTCCACACCAGGGTAAGATTTGGTGGAGGATGAACTTTACTCAAGATGCTCACAGACCTCCCCCACACTTGAAGTTTGCATTGCTAGGCAACAAAACTCAAGTGTGTGGTGATCAAGCTTCCTTTTGTAAATGTTCCCTCACCAAAGCTTATCTAGGTGTTGCAGCTGATGTGGCTCACATGTTCGTAGGCATCACCTGTCCATCTTTCTTTTCAATCTCCACCTGCAAGGTTAGTGACCAAAAATACCCGAAGGACAACTTATCCTAAAAACATGTTCTTGCTTTTATTCGAAAAGGGAAACAAAACCTAAGCTAATCTAGGCTATCTCCTGGTAGTGCTTTGTTTATTTAAGGTCATAAGCTCGACCATGGGAACTTCATCTTGCACCTACCGTTGGTGGTGTCATTCCTGTCTCACCACCAATCCTTGATGTATCGGTGAAGCTTTAGCTGCAAGGTCAGTACCACAATGCACACACAAAATCTGATATGTTTATGATAGACATATGCATCCACAATTTGCCTTCTAAACATTTTGCAATGGAGGACTAGAAGGTGGTTGCAACCCTCGTATGTGCAAAGTGCACTCAGCATAGCCGACTCTGGATAGGCATGATGCAGGTATGGTTCATGCGGTGTATCAAGAATGAAACTATCATGCTCATCTATGGAACCTTTGCCTACGAATTCCAGAGTCGACGCCTCACAAGGTTCCATGGCCCATGAGTTCTCTATCTCAAGAGATGTATCGTGGAGGCAAGATGTTAACTCTCGATCACAATCGAAAGCAACATAATACGGGCCAGCGGGAAGAGGCTGAAACTCGGTCGAGATAGATGATGGTCGTTCGCCTCCACAGAGGTGAAGGGAATCTCTCGAGTCATTCCCTTGAGGAGTAGAGAAGTCTACAACCCCAATCGGAAGAGGCTCGGATGATGCGAACGGAGATACGTGCATTATCGTCTCGAGCGGGTTTTGCTCGGGAAGAGGCTCTACCATGGAATGTTCATGACAAGAGATGGACGTGGTAGAAGCGGCTTCCCTAAGCTTTACATCTAGACATCCTTGAGATTTATCAAGAAGTTCATCCAATGGGAAGCCCAGAAGAAGATCGAAATCCGTGATGTCATAGATGTGAAAATCTAAGTGCACCTCGATCTTGTCTATGATGATTGGCACGTCCCTAGCAATCCCTCGACATGGGAAAATATATTCTTTCCACCTAGGACTTCGGAAATATCTATCAGTCGGGGTGAGGGGCATGTCACCCACCAGAGTGTCCAAAAGTTACTCCGATATGATGCAAACCCCAGCAGTAGGGTCATGAACAGCATCTACGGTGTTTCCCCTCATGGAGCAATGGATGGTCATGGAAGTCGAGCTGACCTGAATTACTTCGGAAATAGGCTTTGATTTCCAAGGCGACCAATACACTATTGCCCCATGATTCCAAACTTCATCGAGAACCTCATCAAAGTCCAACGATGCCGTAGGCTTCTCGTGCCAAGAACGATCTGAGGTATTTATGATGTTCCGAGAAGGATCACCCTCAAATCGAGAAGAGAATTCCAAATGTTGAATTTCTTCTCCCTTTGGGGTTCGTGGTTCGGGAGAAGGCTCTCTAGACGAATCATTGGATGTGCAAGGTGAAAGCTCAAATTCGTCTATTAAGAGACTCTTGGATCGACTCTGATTCTTGGTGGGGTTCGTTGTGACTGGTTTGGGAAGAAGAGTCTTCTAAGAAGAATTCTAGGATCTCTCTTATTTCCATTGGAGATTGATGTTCAAACAAACCTCCAACTAGATGTTCGAGCACAAATGCAGCCCCCATGTCTAAACTCTCATAAAAGATGCACAATGATACATCATCGGGTATAGACAAGTCTGAGTTAAGCTCCAACAGGCGTGAGAACCTAGCCCAAGCTGCACCTATAGACTCACCCTCTAATTGGCCAAACTCCTGGAATTCACACGGTAGCGAATCCAAGTGCTCAAAAGGGGAGAACGAGTAACAAAAGTCATCTCGTAGTTCTTCCCAATTGTCTACACTCTCTACCGTGCGGGTGTACCACTGTTCCACTCTGTCTACAAGAGAAAAAGGGAACAACTTCCACCTCAAAGTTTCCTGTGTCATACCTGGGATTACCAAGCATGAACACAGTTCTTCAAACTCCTTTAGATGATCATGGGGATCATCACTGATGGCACCAGAGAAAGGTCGATTCCGAACCATGGCTAAAGCCGGGACGAAGCTTGCAGCTAGATGTAGAAGTTGATGGTTTCTCTAAGACGAACTCGCCCCTAGGGGTAGAGATGCTATTGCAGGAAAGCTTTTCCATGGGTAACGGGGTAAAGATAGAAAAAAAAGGAAAAACAAAATATACGAGGACCACTAGGTTCGAAGATAGATACAACAACCATTCCCCTGCAATGGTGCCAGAAATGCTTGTTGGCGTTTCTTAATGTCACCACTAGTTGTACACCTAGAGGGAACATATAAGAGCAACCGGGTATACCGCAAGCGCACGGAAATACCGCTGTAGCACTTCCCCAAGGAAGGAGAGTATTCCTAGGGTATCGAATCCAAGGAACGATGTGCACTATCTTCTACTCTAGTATAGATGGTCCAAGAACACCAAATCCCTGCTAAGGTTGAGAGGAAGATGGAAAGGATCCGGCTAATAGTGTGCAAAGTTGAGAACAACCTCTCGATTAGGAACTCTTGTTTCGGACACCGGCCCCTCCTAGCTATAACAGTTGGTTCACGGCAAATGGTTGCCTACACACTGTATCTGAACATGGGGGATTTCAGAGGGTCCAACGGCTGTCACTACCGCGGCCTACCACAAGACAAACCGTGGGATACAGGGCATTTGAAGGATAACCCGTAGTCTAGACACCACGTCTACACCACCGATTACTACTATAGCACGGCTACGTCTGGCACCCCGTAGAAACACTATAGCACCCCGTATAAATACAGAGTGATGAACCCACGAGGGAGAGACCCGAACTCACTCAAGTATACGCTATCCTATGCAAGGGATCATAGATGAACTTGATCTAGATTAGGATATAGGAGCATCCACTTAACTCTGATTAAACTAGCAGGCATACAAACAGGATACAAACTTAGGTGTTTATAACAGAAGATCAAGGGTCGTGCTCGTGAAGAACACGAGCCTCTAACTTATGAACAAACACAAAAGTATGAGAAACTTGCTTGTCAACTAGATCGAGGAAGCGTGTTCGTGAAGAACACGAGCCTCTAAATGATGAACGAACGAAGAACACAAGAACACAGTATGAATGTCGCTTTAGTCTAATTGAGAATGTCGAAATACTCACTTTATTCTAAATGAAGAACAGAAGCATCCGTAGAGGATCGTTCTTGAGGAAATGTGCTAACCACCATGGCACAAGCCCAAGACACCACCTCACCTTCCTTCTAATCTCTAAAGCACTAGCAAGCCAGCACTAATCCTATGCAAAGAGCTCTCCTCTCCTAATGAGAGAAGCCAAAAGACAAAAGTGAGAAGGAGGAGAAGAAATGTGTCCTATTCACTACCCCCTCCCCTTCTATTTATAGGCCCGGGTATCGGCGCGAGAACACCCCATACGCCCCCGGACTGGCTTAAGGATCCAATCAGGGAGCACCACGTGGAAGCATATGGCGAACAGAGGAAATCCCGCCTTGAGCTTTCTCTGAGTGACTGGTATGTGGGCCCTTATGACGGTTCCCGGTGTATGGGTTGTTTGGAGGCAGTTTGCTCGGGTTGTGGGCCCTTGGATCCTTGTGCTGGACACGTGGCGATGTCTGATTCGTCGGGAGGTGCTTCTCTTGGATTGATGAAGTGTCATGGACACATGGCATCCTATGTGCCAGCACCTCGCCACGTGGCCTGGTGTGGGTCCCACCAGGTCCATGATATAGTGTGATCTTATCTTGTGCATATCTCTTTCATCCGGACTCCGAAGTATACAAATGATATATCTATTTCGATCGTCTTGACGAGCCCGTCGCAATGGTGCAGACCAATATGTCATTTGTGACTGTTTATGATGATGCCATATCTATGCCATTGGTGCACTTGCTCTCAACTGTGTCATTTAACACGTATTTCGGTGTGTCCTGCAACAAAAGCCAGAAACACCAACACTTGTGGAAATTGTTAGTATAAACCCCTATTCTAGTATTGATGATCACTTTATATTTATTTTATGCAGGAGTTGACGGCCTAAAAGTGGTACTTAATAGCCGTCAACAGTGTTGCAATGCAAGGACCATCCAGTCGATCAGATTGCCTTGTGCAGCCTTACAGCACCCAATCTGTTTCACAGTTGATGCGGCATGAGGTGATGCAGTTGAGACAACCATTAGATGCAGCTGATGCGGCTTGAGTTGTCCGCAGAACTTTCTTGTGGTCTAGACCGGAGAGTCCTGAAATGAACACATACCTAGACACATCGGGCTCATCCCATGATACACATCGTCCACACATGTAATCGATGTGCGCCACTGAAGATTCTAACCTAGATAGATTCATATCAGGCGTAGGCCTGACTATATTCCGAGCATCTCATATTTTCCATAGTAACTTTAGCAATGCTACACCGAGCTCACGTGCCCGCCGTAGTCCTCGATAAATAGGCAAGTGCGGCACAGAGTTCTTGAAAGGCAAGGCCAACTCTTCTCTACTCGAAGGTCAAGACCGATTGTTCTTTGTTGTTTTAGAGGAGAAAGAAGCTGAGATGGTCGAAATAACTTTGCATTCATTCATCGGGGACATTTGGCAGCCTATTCCCTGGGATAGAGCTCCTGAGTTCTAGAATAAGATCATTTTGTTTGGTCCTGACAAGTGCATGGTTACACAAGAGCATGCCATTTATGACTTGCCTGACCTGAGGGCAAATCACGTTTACTTCCTACGAACTTATCCGCACGATGAAGAGGATCAGTATTGAATCTACGAGCAAGGAATAAGAAATGTTCCAGGCGTCAACACTACTCCTGCGATCCGAATCAAGCAGGCTCCTAGGGATTGGATTTGGTTGCGAGGAACATGGCTGTTGCCTAGCTATGCATAATGTGGATCTTTGATTATATAACCATCTGTAACACATTTCTATATATAACATACAAATATCTATATTATTAGTCTTCCTCAGTTATGCAGTGCATTAGTTTTAAATGGTAAATATGATGGAACAAGTTGCTACCACAATCAAATTCGCAATCACAGTAGGATACAACTAGCTACGCATTAGTTTCCCAGGAAGGTCCTTGCATCAAAACATTAACAGACCGGACCTTCTCCTCGTCCATAACTTTGCCCTTCTCTGACTATTATTACAATACTTCCTATTCTCCCTCTACCTTCTTTTGTGCATAGTTCCGCAGTTATGCAACACATATGAATTCATAATGGTGAGCACGCTCGAATCACTATGAAATAGATTAAACCAAATCAACATAATAAAAGATGGCATCTCATAGCTACTCATCACCACAAAGTTCACACCACAGATAATAAGCAGCAAACATCATAAGATGATCCGGTAGCAAACGCCAAAATATAAGCATGATACAAATTTGAACTGTCTACCTAGCAATAACGCCATGAATCACATTATGCCTCATTATTGTCCTTGAGTGACCTCTTATATGAGGCTTGTCGCAGCAATTTCTTCACCTTCTTCACCACAATCGTGGCAAAATCCAGGTGCTTCTTCACTGTCTGCAGCTCAGAGATAGTTCTTGAATCTCTCTGTTAGCCTTTGCACATTCTTCCTTCCACATCCTTGCCTCACTTTCAGCTTTTAGGTACCTGTTGGCTTCACTCTTTTCTGTAGGAGACCACAGAGCATCGTTTCTCATTTTCTTTCTTGTCTCAAACAGGTTATGGTTGCCTTCCCGTAGTATCGCACCATCGTCTTCAGCTCATCTACTTTGACATTGGCCTCCTCCTTAGCAGTTGTACATGCTTCTTTCCACGACCTTGCTTCCTCTTCTGTTTTTCCCTTCATTTCCATTAGTTTCTCTAGAACTTTTAGAGTCCTAAGGCAAGAGCCTGGTTGCAATCCCATTGCAAATCAAAAGACTCAATGTATGAGAATAGTAGGGAAGACAACAACAAATGCAAATGGCCTGCACTAGGCATCGGTACCTTGTTCAAATTAAATAACAAATATACATACCCTTTACATTCGTGAGGATGAAAGCAGGGAAGATCATGTTGGGAACAAGAGTATGAGAACAACAAATTAACTTAAACAAGGAGCAAAGGAGGGATCTGCATGTAAAATGACATACTCAGGTCAGGTGCATGCAAGACTAAACACAAAATTGTTTGAATTGAGATCTCAACCACACAACAAAGTACATTGGAACCATATATATTAACTGATATCTGCTCCAGCAATATAGATGATACATCGAGAAGGTCTAGTCTACAATCTGAAGGCGAAACAACTCAAACAAGTGAGTGAGCAAGGTAATAGTTATATCTGTATAGCTAGAAGATGTAGCCTTTAAAAAATGTCGTACATAATCCATCCAAGCATATTTACTCATGCATATTAGCAGCTATTCTATTAGTGTTTTGTGATTGGCTGTGACATTTGCTAGTATGACATTCACTTTGAATAAATGTGAGGTAGATATAAATGGCATGCCAATGATGTGTAGGGAGTTATATGCATCAAACAAAATCTGATTGTCAATAGTTCAGTACCCTTCTACCAGATCATACCAGATCTTTTATTGGTTAACATTTAACTATATCCGACTAGCATTCCTACAGTCAAAAGTGAATTTTATTAGAGGCAGTAATCACAAACAAAAGCTGTAAAACAATATGGTACAGAAGTAGGAATGGAAAGGATTAATAAAAATACATAAACAATTTTTGTTCTACTAGGAAGATATGAACTCTAACACAGGTACCGTACTTGATCACTTATATTAAGTTGTCAATTGAAAATGGTAGCCAAGAAAAAATCGATAGAATATAATCAGTACAAACAACATGAGCATGAGTGGAGCATGCAACATGTTTTGGGTATGTCAAGTTTGCAATCCCATGCTCACAGTGCCAGATGTAACTAGGACATGAGATTTATATAAAACATAGTACAATGTATTTCAAATAACAAAAGTTAATTGACCATATGAATCAGGAATTATGTTTTGTTTCGGTAAGGTTGTGCTGCAAGGATATTAGAGAGGTATGTGTACCTGCCTTGAGGCCATTTCATGTCAAATAAAAATTTCAGTATAATATAGGAGGGGCAGATTGGGGACAGTGAGGAGTGCCTGCAACTGATGAATCAGGAAACAAACGTAGGCAAATCCATGAGCTATTTGCACTATTATAGGTGGATTTAATTATAGGAAGTTGATCTTTGGCTACTGGAATTTGAGGACGGAGGGGCAAAACCAAAGGAACTGAGTAATCTGGAGCACGGGATCTATGATTTGCAGAGTATATGGGCAGCTATTTGGAAAATCTTGGATTCTTGGTCAATGTAAGATCGAGCTACGACAAAGAGGAATAAAGGAAAGGAGATGAGCAGTTCATTGATCTCACCAATCAAAAAGATGCCCGATGAGGAGATCGTAGCACGGACCTGTCCTCGCCAGATCGGACCAGCTGACGGAGCATCACTGTGCGCGAGGGGTGATGGAATCGCCTGGGACCTAGGGAGCTCCGGACGCCACCAGACTCGTGGTGCCGCCACCAAAGATTAGTTACTGGTCTTGGTAGGCACACTAAACGTTATACACATTTGATGCTCAATCTCTCAGGCAACTGACCAGCATCAGACTGTTGTAAGTTTGTCACATATAGGGGATATTATTTGACTTCAATTTCCAGATGTATACGTTAAGATGAAATTCAGAGCAAGCAATGTCAAATCTCATTAAAACAGTCATAACCAACGTCATCATGAATTGCTGGTGAACCGAAAATAATTATAGGAAACACTATTCCTCATTTCACAAAGAAACCAACAGATTAGCAAATGGTATTGCAGTATTGCTAGGCAATATCGTAGTTGCAGGACTCACATCAGTCTGTTTTCTTTTTTTTGTTTCAGCAGAATTCTTTCTAGGATATTCTCTTAGCACAAGCTGAGAACAGATAGCAAATAGTATATTTTTTCACCAATAAATTAGTCCCAAGAAACAATGGAACCACAAGTCATTGCTGAGCTCATTACCATAACTACACAACAGAAGCAAAATTAGCACAGATTACTAAAGGAGTTGATAGGACCATCCACAAATTTCCAATACAAATAAAGAAAATCTTGACCTCAAGGGTAGGCTGACGGATCGGAGACTAACTAAAACACACTTCTATAAACACAGATTGTGAGATGAACGCCTGGCAACTGCTTAGAGCTGGTAGGCGCCATCATAGATATCTTGTTTTTTTACAAAGCCCTACCACATGAAAGAATCTCAATAGCTATTTAATAGCTACAGCTCAGCGTTACTCATATGCTCAGAGCCACATGATTTCAGTTGAGAAAATTCTAAAATTTAATCAATGGAAATTCTTATCACTACAGGAAAGAAACATCACATATTATTATATACTGAGAGGAAGAAGCATGTATCATTTTTATAAAGCTTTGGTCTCTGCATCTAACAACATATTTTCTAATCAGCACTACTAGTTAGGAATTACAAAAACTTTTTAGCAATCCGGATACATATGACTATATGAGAGGCACATGGAGGTAACACCCCTGGATCGATGTGAGGCGTGGTCTCCACCACAATATGCACGAATCATGAAATTAGGAGTAGATGGAATTAGAAAATTACTTGTAGATTCACGAATCAGGAAATTAGGAGTAGCTAGAACTAGAAAATTATTTGTAGATTCAAAGAATGGAAATACAGATGGGAAGGAAAAACCTGTAGTGCTTCATCACAACGTCTCTGTGATTAGTCTAGCACGGGATGATACGTCACGGATCCCTGCCAGTAAAAACATTAGCTTGCCCATTGATTTATCCATCTGCTGCGAAAGCAGGTGTGCCCCCTGCTCAATTTAATTATTTAACCTAATCATTATCACGAAATCGTCGCCACTAAAGTGGGCAATCAAACAAGAGCGGCGGGATCGAATGAAATTGAGAAAAGTGGTGGATCTCTGATCAGCATGCAGGAGAAGACAAAAAATGTAATAGTAAGAAAAAAATTGAAACTAAAAATTGGATAACAAAGCAATTTCTGCACATCTTGATTTCCAATCATAATCTGATCATGCACATACTACAGGTCCAGTCCATTAAGATGCAAAAACTAAGAAGCCTCAACCAAAGAAATACATGTATACAAATAATTTCTATATTACTGGGAGTTTTCACTTACAGAGCAATCTATATTTATAGAGCTGATTTAAGCTAAGAAATGAAGGATTTTGTTGGATTCATATGAGAGGACTCTGAAATTCATACAATGACTATTGGGAAGAAATGATTACCGCCTTCAATTAGGAATGAAGCCTTTCTTGCCCTCTGATAGCCTACTTTTGATTAGTGCATCAAATTTGTAATTGAGATGAATGGTTGACAATCCTGAAGACACATGAACAGGAGCATGGATATCACCTCCCCTAAATCCACAGGATTAGTGCACTACCATCAGCACCATCCACCGTATGATCTCCGGAAGGAACCACAATTATAGTTATGAAACAGAAAAATGGGAGGAACAGATGAAATTAACATACTCTACCTGATGATGTTCATCGGAGCTCACCAAATGCGTGCAAAATACCTGGCAGTGAGGTTGGAGTTGAGCTCTGAGGGTTGACCAGGGCCGATGGAGTCAAGTTGAAGGAACCGGAGGTCGATAGCGATGAACTGGATGCGGGTTCGTGCACCGACCTGAGCTGGAGGAGGCACAGTCCGAGCTGGCGGAGGCGGACACGGACGCGGTGGCGGTCGTGGGGTCGGGAGTAGCGGCCACAGAACGGGGCCCAGGCAAGCGGAGGACCGGGGCAGCGGCGACGCAACGCGGTCGCGAGCGGGCGGGGGTCCAGGCCGGCGACGAGGAGACGGGGCAGCAGGCGAGCAGGGCGTGGGCGGCGGCGGCGGATGAGGAACAGTGGCGGAGGAGGACGGGAGGCGTGCGCCCTGGTGTTGGAGGAACGGAGTGGCGGGTGGGGCGTTGGCGGCGGCGGTGGCGAAGCGAGGCGCAGGAAGACGGAGGCCGTGGGCGGCGGCGGGCCGAGGGAAGGATTCAGATCGACAAAACTGACGCCGGATCTGTGGGAGGCACGATGTACAGGGACGTGGGTGGACCGGTGGGAAAAACCGGTTGAGAAAAAACGGATGGATGCACGGTAGCATCGGTGCGACCGTCCGAAGGTGGCTCGGGTATGGAATAGTTATTCCATACCCAGAGTATAAAATATAAATACCCTATATATATATATATATATATATATATATATATATATATATATATATATATATATATATATATATATATATATATATATATATATATATGGGCTCATTCTGTGACACCCGTCATGCACACATGTAACCAATGTGCACCATTGAAGATTCTGACCTAGCTAGATTTGTAGCAGGCTTAGGCCTGACTATATGCCGAGCATCTCACGTTTTCCATTGCAACTCTGGCAATGCCACACCGATCGAGCTCGTGTGCCTGCTGTAGTGCTTAATAAATAGATGAGTGCGGCACAACATTCTTGAAAGGCAAGACCAACACTCATCGGTTCCTCATCTTGCATTTCTCAATTATTATTCGGGGTGCTCGAGAGGTCATTTTCTTTGCTAACCTTATTTACTTTATGTATGCAAGGTACTAAGATGGTCACATTGTTAGCTTGTGTCGGTTTTGTTCTTCATTTTGTGTATGCATTACGTGGAGAATGGTTGGGCAAGGAAGGGACAGAGCATGAAACTTGGACGAGTCGGCAAAGCGGGAGGAACCGGCCCAAATGGCACCTCACTAGCACCTGATTCAGCCGCTGGTATCGGCACCGCAGCAGCACCCGACCCCAATGGAACCTCCACTTCCGCTGGCATCGGCACCTCCTCTGCAGGCCTGGCCTCCGCCGGCCAGTGGCTCCACCTATCTGCCTCCGCTCTGCCATACTCCTGCCTCGACCTCGCCGGTGCCACTGTCCTCCAGCTCCACTGCGACCTCAAGCCGCACTGCCGGCTCCATCGCAGTCTCCGTCTCCCTGCGCTTGCGCATGACGGTCGTGTGCCCCTCCAGAGGGCAAAGAAGAAAAAGGGAGCGCAGAGCTAGGGGTGGACGTTTTATAGCTCCCTAGTGGCCGAACCGCGCCGGAGAGCGAGATTTCCGGTCGCTCTCGCGCCGGAGCTGTTTTTCTAACCCGTTTGGCGCAACTTCTCCTAAAACTGCTCCCGGAGATGTGCGGACCCTAATTCGATGCTTTCTCCATTTCGATTTGCTTGTAGAGCACGGCAACACGATGACAAGGTGTAGTTGGACTTTAGAATCTTTCCCAAAGTCACGCCCGACTGTGAGAGATGAAAGGGTGGCTTGTGGAAGGGAAAAAGGGAAAAAGAGAGGAGAAAAGATAGGAGCTAAAAGTATAATGGAGCGTTAATAGTCGCGGCCGTTTCAAAATATTATTCATTTTAACTTCTATATATATATAGAAAAGTTAAAATAAATAAATAGTACTTGGTATGAATTATTTTAGAGGCACTTGGGATTTGGGAATGGTATACAACTCCAATTGAGTATTTGGGTCGCATCGGATTTATTAGTGCGACCCCGCCCGACATGTGAAGCCGGGAAAGTATGGTTACCTAGGAGTAGGTACTATCAAGCCAAACGTATCTGTGAAAGAATCCAGCTGACTTTTTCCCGCGCTTGACGGGGCAAGTTTGTATACAACATAAAAGGGTGATGTGGTAGTGTTTGGTGATGCGAAATTTCGTGCCACTTGCGCGGGTGGAGCCGTGGAGGTTGCGGAATTCATCATGTCGCTTCCTTGGGGATGCCGACGAGGTGGGTGACCACGAGGACGGCAGATAGCCCGCCTGCTTTTTGCATAAAGAAATATGGACTAGGAAGCCAGGCAGGCAGCTTCCTGGAAATTTCGCGGCAGATGGCGACGGGTTCGGTGCACACATAAAAGGGCAGGGCAGCAACCATACCATTAGCAGTGCGCGCGAACCTGAGCAGAGCACACGTCCACGAGGCGCGATCGATGCGTTTGTAGCTGCTCAACGCCGTGTCGCCGGATCGATGGGTCAGCAGCAGGCGCGGCCGGCGCTACTAGAACACCACGCCGCCGAAGCCCTGCTGCCGCAGCAGCAGCAGCATCAGGACCGGCACCAGGGTGGGTTGCCCGTCGCCGGCGCCGGCGGTAGCTTTCCATGGCTCACCGTCGCGGGCTTCGGGTTCCTCACCTTCAACTCCGGCGTGGCAGTGTACCGCTCCCAGGGCGACCGCGGGGCCGTGGCGTTCGTCGCCTTCTCGTACCTCGACCTACTAGCACTCTTCTACTGCTTGAAACGGTACGAGGGCGCCGAGCCCGGGTCGGCCGTCCGGGATCGCTTGAAAGTGGCCGTGTGGCTCCTGACGACGGCGCTGACGATACTTTTCTCCTACAAGGTCGCCGCCTTGATGCCCCTTGCCGTAGCCATTGTAGTTTGGCTCATGGCGTTTGCAACTGTAGCAGGCGGATTTTACGCCTTTTTTTGTTCAGAGAAGAAGCAGTAATATGCTGCTTTGTCCAAACGACGGATGTAATAAGTATGACTATTTGTACTTGTGTTGTGAGTGCCCCTCCCTTGTGGGTCCCTTGTTGTGGAGTACTTCTAGTAGAGTTTTGCAAAATAAACAAATGTAAAATAAACCCAACTTCAGTGGACGGTACTGTGCTTTCAATAAACATATGTAAAATAAAAGTATCTTTTCTTGAAAACTTGAAAGTGTACCTTCACATGATACATTCACAAACAATTTGTTTTCAAATGTTAAATAATACTTTATCTTAAAAAAGACGGCAAAAGTTTTACCAATGTTTTTATCACTAGATAGAAAGGGGGAAAAATCATATTTACAACATAAGAGAAAACACCACTCAAAAAACTTCTGATCAGAAATTCAGAATAGGGCATAAAGTGTTGGCTTTTCAAACTAGTAAATATATAATGTCTCAAGAGCTCTGTTCAAATTAAGTGGTCCGGAGGCATGGATGTCCAAAGCCCCATGTCCCTGCTAATACCTTAAACCAACTGCTTCTGCTTGAGTATCCTCATATGCATCTTTCTTGCCATACCATTAACCCACAAAGCAAGGATGATCGAACTTAACAAAGCAGAGATAGAAGGCCGCTCTGCCCCCGAAGCTTTGCAAACTAATGCCGCCCTGCTTCCCAACCATCTTAAGATCTCTCTCTAATGCCGTTGCAAACTAATCCCCTCCAATAAATCCAATCCTCAAAGCTAGCAAAGTTTCTAAAGTTTCAGGCGGCTGCAAGTTGATAACAGTCTGAGATCTGTGGTGAGAAGCCGGACGCACTGGGACGTCGACCTCGAGCAGGTCATAGATCCCCAAGCACCAAGCAGCAGCGAGCCAGGCTCCGGGCTATTGTAGGCGGAAAAGTAATGAGAGCCGGCAGGACCAGGACAGCGCAGGAGGTCGAAAGGAGCATGGACCCTCAATCCTACGTACCAAAAGGAAGAAGAGGAGCTCTAGCACAGCAAAGGAAGTACATAGAACGCTCCATGACCATGACGTCGGCGAACGCCATGAGCCAAACTATGCGGCCGGCCGGCCGGCGGCGACCTCGTAGCCGATGGCCTTCGTGAGGAGCCAAACGGCCACACCTCCATCTAGGATCGGGCCAGGCTCGGCGCTGCCGGCCGCCTGCCGATCGGTATGGATCGCCTGAGCCAGGCTCGATCGTCTACTACCAACTTCTGTGGAGGCGCGCTAATTGAAGGATCCCCTCCGATCTCCGATCCTCTCTCGGCCCGCGCGGCGAGTAGCAGCGCCCGTGATCGAGCTCCATCATAATTAGGGATGACGGATCAAATCCAACGATCGAATGAAGATGCCATGGCGAGTCGTAGCCGCGATCAATGACAAAAGTGCCTTGTTTATAGGAGATGGAGCCCGGGCGGCCGTTTGCCAGCTGAGACGCACGAATGGAGTGGCCAACAAGGCAACAAACTAGGCGCGCGAAACTTCCTGGAAGGTGCCTTCGCTCGCCGTGAGAAGTTGATGTGCAGCGACGCGGTCATCACCGTATGAAAAGCCGATCGGCGCTTACAGGTGACGCTCACGAGGTCACGTCACGTCTCGGTCGTACGTATCGTCCAGTCATGGAGTCGGCACACATCAATCAGCTCGACATGAGTGCTGACCTGTGACCTTGACAGGTGGCCGGTTCCGGAGACTCGGGCCGATGGGAAACGGCGCCCGGCCGGGCTCCATCTGAATGACGACGCAATTGGCGAGCCGCCGCCTTCGTTTACTACACCTCCGTAGAAGCTTAAAATAGTTTGTGCTCGATGCATGATATGGACAGTCCTTAGAATTCACCCAGAGTGATTAGCAGAGCTTTCCCCAACCAGATAATTCTTGATCGATGGAGACAATGCACAGGTAACTGTTGCGTCGAATCAAAAAGTGCAGTCGTAGGCTATTTTGGATTTTATGTGTTCGAGATCGTTAGACTGACTCTAGCGGCTTCTGCAACCTTCACCGCATCTTCGTTTTGCGCGCGCGGGAGCTACTGTATCCGCTCCAGCGGTAAGCGCAAATGCTGCTGCAAAATGCAGCAAGCCCCCGCCGCACGCTCATTCCTGGGGAAAACACCCCCTTTCTCTCTCCTTTGCTCAAAGCAACTGCCTCCTCTCCTTGCTCCTCCCTCCGTCGCCCTCCGCCCCTGCAGCCTCCCTCGCCCCAGGCGCCACCGCCGTCCTCCTTCCCCAGCGTGGCGAGCAGGTGGTGGCCGCGGTAGATCCGCGCAGGAGGACACGAGGAGGCCGCGCCGGCCGTCTCCGCCACCCGCCCCCAACCGCACGCATCGACGCAGATCCGCGCGGGAGGCCGCGCCGCGGCGGGTCGGAGGTCGCGTCGCCGCGGGTCGGAGGTCGTGCCGCCGCGGGTTGGAGGTCGCGCGGCCTCCCGCCGCGGCCAAATCGAGGCGGGACGGGAGCTCGGCGGAGGCGAGCTGCGGCCCCTGCGGCGGAGGCAAGTTGCGGCCGTAGCCACCTCTTCCCCACCTCGAGGACCCCGTCGATTCCTTCCCCGTCGACTTCGCGAAGAAGCGGCAGGAGGCGGAGAAGCAGCGACCTCGATTCGGTCGGCGGCGAGGCGTCGTCCGCTCATTCCCCGGCGGTGCGACCCGGAGGCGGACGAGGTCCACAGCGCGAGGTGGAGGAGGTCCACGGCGCGACCTGGAGGCGGTCCACGGCGCAAGGCGGAGGCGGTCCACGACGCGAGGTGGAGGAGGTCCATGCCCGCCGCCACGGACTTCTCCGACGGCTCGCGGGAGCACAACTGCCGCCCTTTGCGTGAAGGGAACGGGAACACCGCTGGAGTCCCTCCTCTTTTGCGGCAGGGGATGCTCCTCACTCGTGCTGCATATCCATCTGTTTTGCAGATGCGCGAAGGGCATCTGCTAGAGATAGTCTTAGGCCCGATTAGCTAGCCTGCATTGGAGTAAAATAAAACCCCCCTCTTCATCTGTCACCCTATCCATCGAGTACATCTTCCCGATCACGTCTCTACCTTGATCGCTCTAAAAAATTATCAAGCGAAAAAAAAACTCTCAAACTACGGCAATGACGACGGCATTATTAGTTCATTCTTTGTCTACATAATTGTTTTCGACAAGCTGATTACTAGTTTTATTTTAAACAGTTTAATTAACCTTTTTGAATATTACGTAGCACTTTATATGTATACCATCTTTAAATGTAGGATCTCAAAAATTATAGGAGGAGGTTGAGGACCTGATCCCCCACCTCAATCGCTCGACCTGGAGGAAGAAATGGTGCACGACGGGAAAAGTGAGGATGTACTCAGGTGAAACCGTTTTTCCTTTGGGAAAAACTATCACACTCGTGTATTTTTTATAATAAAAATGGCATATTATGATTGCGGTAAACATTGATGGGATGTGGACCATTATCAGCACAGACTATGTTTGAAGAAAAATCGTGCCAGGCTACTTGCAAAAACTCGTCTGACTGAAATATTTAAGAGATGTTTACGCTCAAAGTTTAAACATGAACGGTGTTTATTTTTGACGCAGGGATTTTCACTTCCATTTTTGTTGTTGCATTACGGGTGTTCACACCTTTTTTATTCCTAAAATTCCTATGCGTTGTTGCTATTTTTGGCTTGGCGTGTCGCCTGCTGTGTCACGCACCGAACGGACGTCACCAGTGGCATCTCCTCTCAACCTTATCATCTCCTCTTCATCTACCCCATGTGCGTTCCAAATGTTGTTGACTCTTTTTTCCGACGACATTTCCGCGAAGCTTCGCCGGAACCCCGTCACGATAAGACCCGACAGTTTGGCTACGATCGTACTATATAAGGGCCCACCCACCCAGCACCTTCTGCCGACACAGGCATCACGGGGATTCGTCATGTCGTCTGAAAGAGTGAAGGTGGTGTTCATGGACAACGAAGCTCATCTTCTCGAGCACGCCGCGGCGGCGCCACAGGGGCGCGGCGGGCATGACCCTTCGATGCTGACCGTCATCGGCTTCGCGTTGCTCACCTTCAACTCAGGCGTGGCCGTGTACCTGTCGAGCAGAGACCTCCGAGCCGGCGCCGCGTGGTTCGGGGGCTTCTGCTTCCTCGACCTCGCCCTGCTCTTCTACTGCCTGCGCCTGTATCAGAGGGCGCCGCCCGGCTCGCCGCGTCGAGAGAATCTCAAGATGGCTGTGTGGCTCCTCACCACGATGCTCACCTTCGCTCTGTTCGCGTTAATGGAGTATTGGCTGTTGATCATGGGGAAAACAACCGAGAATCCGGTTACGGATCATCAGAATCACGCCTCGTCTGGCCCAATGCTATACCATCCGTATTCGCCACCAATTCCATGACCGGCCTCGTCGATGCCTGAAGCTGAAAAATCCGTTGATGACTGACGAGCTCGGAACGGGGATAAGTTGGGCGTTCACATTTGTCCAAGTTACGTATATGCAGGAATTGTGTAGGTCATTTCCCTTATCACAATCAGTTAGTTCCGGCTGACTGGCTCCTCGTTTTGGATCCTTGCTGCGCCACTGTGAAGCCGACCTCTGCAGCTATCGAGGGTAGCGGAACAGAGGTGTGTTGCAAGGGACCCTATATTCGAATAAAAATGGTGCGTTGCGATAGCTCATCTCTTCCATAAATTCAGAGAATCTGAGAGGATTATTTGATTCTCTTACATCAGTGTTGTTAATCATTACTACTTAGAGCAACTCCAACAACTATTGTTCAATCTTAACTAAATTTAGAGTTTTAGAAGGAATTAAAAAATAGAAAACTTCATAAATGATAGAGTTTTCCAACAGCCTCTTCAATTTTTCTCTCCATATCCAAACAGTGGGTCCACTTTTTTTTACCATCACTACCAGACGAGTCGGACTCCGCTGGTCCACATCTTTTTTCCCCTGCAACTATCCTTCCATCCGTCGGATGCTGCCTCGCGCCGACGAAGAGCGTCGATGGCAGGACGACGCCCACAGGGAAGGCCAGGTGGGAGGGGAATAGGAGCACAAGCACGCCAGCGGACTCGCAGCTCGCATCGCACACCGCTCCCAAGCAGGTCAGCGGCGGCGCGGCTCCCCGCAGACACGGTGGCTCGCCGGCAAGCTACGCGATGACGGACTGGCAGCCCGCGGCGCGGGGCACATGCGGCTCCCCCGTACCGGTCAACAGCTGCGCGGCTCCACGCAGGGGCTCGCCGGCGCCGACATCTCATACCGCCACGGCCTCCACCTCTATCACCGCGGCCTCAACAATGGGCAGGGTAGGACAGTGGGAGCTCCAGCTCATGCTCGAGGTGGCAGAGATGAGCATTAGAGGCGGCGGAGGCGAGCATCGGCTGGGGCTGCGGCGGAGGTCCTCATCCCGCGTCGTGCCGGGGCCGCAGGGGAACCTGACTGCGCGTCCTTCGGCGACCGCATCTAGGGTGTGTTGGGGCCGACGGCGCCCGAATCAGGCTGCGGGCGTCCGACAGTCGCTGGATAAAGCGACGGCGATGCGCGGGAAGAGATTTGGCGCGAGACAGGGTGCGGGAGGGGATCGATTGCGTGCGAATGGCGAGGCGGACAGGCTCGCCAATGTTCGCGAGCGGACGGAGAGGAATGGCGAGGGAAGATTTTAGCGAGGTTGTTGGAATCCGTTTTTGCTGGTTTTTTCTATTTTTTACCGATGGAAAATGAGTTAGAGAGGCTGTTGGAGTTGCTCTTAATGATGAAAAGCAAATGAAACAGCACTTTTCCCTTTTGGAACATCCATCTTCAGACTTTTACTTACACACACCCTTACTTTAATAGAATATTTGTCTAAATATTCTATTAAGTACTCTCTCCGATATTGTAAATATAGTCGTTTAGGACAAGATTGTTAATGGGCAACGTATCAGGTGCAAATCAACGTCTCCGTAAAAACCTGTGCAAACCACAGTAAAAGAGTCGTCTAAATTCATCAAAAAAGTTACACATGTAGATGATATTATAATACACAACTTTGTAAAATATCTCGTCCAAACTTGACTTCGTTTGTGAGATATAAAAATAAGAAATTTCTAACAAATCATCAGAACAGTTTTCTGGCTTGAAATTTGTTATTTTTATATCTCACAAACGAAGTCGAGTTTGAACAAGATATTTTACAAGATTGTGTATTATCCTATCATCTATATGTGTGATTTTTTTGGCGAATTTAGATGACTTTTTTGTCGTGGTTTGCATGAGTTTTCATGGAAACTTAGTTTGCACCTGATATGTTCCCTTGTTAATGACAACATATCTAGTGGAAACTAACCTCTCTGTGCAAACTATGGAAACTTCAATCTGAGCCACACGATGTTGATTCAAGGGTGCGCTCAGGAGAGCTGGGAGGGGTGATTTGCAAGAGGTTTGCAAATCACCCCTCCCACCTCTCCTGAGCGCCCCCTTGGATCAACATCGTGTGGTCCAGATTGAAGTTTCCATAGTTTGCACAGAGAGGTTAGTTTCCACCCGATATGTTGCCATTGTTAATATATATCAAGGAGTGATTAATTAGGGGAATGTTTTTCCTGTCTACCCCTATTAAATGCGGTCGCGGGTTGTTGGTGTTTTGCACCGCCGACTAGTGAATTTTATGCACGTCGGACTCAAATGGCTACGCGAGAGGCTTACACAAGGATTTATACTGGTTCAAACAAATGGCTTACGTTCAGTCCGCAGTTCACGTGTTACTCACGTCGGTTGTAGTAGGGGTTACAAGCAGAGCAAGAGAGGGAGAGTTCCTAAGTCTCTGGTGAAAAGCGATGAGGGGGTGTATGATGTACGTGGATCGGATTGCGAGTTTCGAGATCCTTCTAAAGAGAGCCATGTCTCTGAGGTACAGGAGGAAGAGGGAGGAAAAGATAACGAGCTGGCGACTTTTAGGGTGGCTCGATTCCTGTTCTGTGCAGGGAACTGGCGACGGAGCCTCGAGCACTCCCCTGTCCGACCCTCTCGACGAGGGTCGGGCGTGGCAGGGCCCTGTTGACGGTTGTTAAGTACCACTTTTAGGTCGTCAACTCCTGCATAAAATATATTAAAAGTGAGCATCAACACTAGAATAGGGGTTTATACTGGAAATTCCAGAAGTGTTGGTGTTTCTCTACTTTGTTGCAGGACACATCAAAATGTGCATGAATTGATACAGTTAAGAGCAAGTGAACCAATAGCATGAATAGGACACCATCATAAGTAATCTCAAATGCCAAGTTGGATGGCACCATTGTGACGGGCTCGTCGAGACGATAGAAATGGATATATTATTTTCTAGTTTGGATATCAGACGAGAGATATTGAAAAAACAAAAATATAGGGGGTGCTGACGTCAGCACCCCCAGACCTCATACCTACTTCCTCCGTCCCAAAATGTTTGTCATTTTCGGTTTTTGTGCCGCAAGTTTGACTCGATTTATACAAAATATGTGTAACATTTGTATCTCTAACTAAATTTGTTAAAAAACTAAAAACAAATACCTTTCTGATGATATCAATTATGTATCATAAACATTAATATTTTTAATATATAATTTATCAAAAAATTTTTTTGGGAAACGCAAACGACAAACATTTTAGGACGGAGGGAGTAGGTGCGCAGAAGTGCTCAGGCGCGGCCAAGTGGCAGGCAGCCACTGGCCGACATGGCACCGCGGGTCAACAAGGGCGAGCGCGCGAGGGGAAGCCGGCGGGCCACGTGGCATTGCCCGGTTGGCTCGCCACCGTCGCCGCGGATCGCCTCGCGCACGCGCGTGGGCGGATCGACCAGGCTACGTCGCGGCCTCCCATTGGCCCACGACCAAGGCCACAGATCGCCTCCGCAGGAGCATGCAGGTTTGCCCCCCCGGCCGGGCACGTGGCGGTCGCAGGTGGCCTGCCCAGGGTCGGTTCCCCGGTTCGCCCAGTTAGCCGTGGTCCAGACCATTTTCTGCACCATTTTAGCGACCCAACAATCGGTTCGGCTCTGGTTCGTGCCTTGGACTTCACGGTTCCCTCCGGTTCTCGCACCCACCACCTCAAGCACCTTCTAGAGCACGCTACAGTGCCATGTGGCATGCAGGAACAGTGGGAGAAAGAAAGAAACACCTCCAAACTCCTACCCCCTTGGACTATAAATATGAGGGGAGATGGTTCATTCTAAACCATCTCATTCCTCTCCAACTTCTCTCTCTCTCTCATTTCTCCCGTGGGGAGGTGAATTCTCACCTCCCCATTAGTTGTGTGCGTGGAGTTTAGTGCTAGGTAGAGAGGGTAAGGTTGTGATGATGTGGTTCTTCATTTAGAGCAAAGTGAGTATTTCTGTATTTTCTATTTAGACTAAAATATTATTCATACTCGAGTGATATGTTCTTGTGTTCTTCATATGTTCATCATTTAGAGGCTCGTGTTCTTCGCGTACACGACCCTTTGATCCAATTAATTATGTGCATAAGTTTGTATCCTATTTGTGTGGTTAATCATATTTGATATATGTAGAGTGCATGAATGTGTTAGCATCCGTTCTTCCTGTTGCAGCATGGTTCAATGATAAGTACGATCTGTCCATTTCTTGCGTGTTCGTCACTTCGTATTTATACGAAGTGCTATAGCAGGTTACTGGAGGCCTATATGTATTCTTGCTATAGTAGTGCTCGGTGGTGTAGACGTGGTGTCTAGACTACGGGTTATCCTTGGTTTGCCTTGTGCCCCACGTTTAGATAGAGGTAGGTCGTGGTAGTGACAGCCGTTGGACCCTTTGTATTCCTCTGTGTTCAGGTACAGCGTAGAGCCAAATGCCGGAACCAATTGTTAGAGCCAGGTGGGGTCGGTGCCCGAAGCAAGATTCCTTACCATGTGACTTATACGACTTTAGGATTTCATACCTTCGGGAAGCCCTTCATCACCTCTCTACCATAGCTGTGGCTTGGTGTCATTGGACCACTCTACCCAAATAGGAGATAGTGCACATCATTCTTGTAACACCCCAGGTATTTATCTCTTTTTAATCAAGGAGTTAACCCAAGCCCATGCTGTTAAAGGAAAAATCAAGCAAGTTTGGTGAAAACACCATGAGGAGTAAAGTTGCTTTGAACCTGATTTCAATTTTTCACTTAGACCTTGAACTTTTGTCAAGATGGAAATTGTCACTAAGAATCAGGAACATAACCTTGGAAATTGGCACTTTTGAAATTAGGGATGGGAAAGAGGGTTAGATCCTATCCAACTTGATTGACCTCCCTAAAGGATTTTCTGAGTTCTTTTTATGGCTTGGCCAGGATCTCAAATTTTCGTATAACAACTCAAAAATCGGCCAATGTGAAAGTTGTTGGTTTGCTCAAGAGAAACAAATCATCTTTTAGGTGGAAGTTGAGATCTTGAGTGAAAAGCCCCCAAAAATGGAGTCAAACCCTTCTAAATATGGTCAAACCCCTAAGTTCATATACTTATCTCTAGAACTTTGACCAAATCTTCAAATTTTCCCTAAACACTGAAAATTCGGCCAATACGAAAGTTGTGCAGTTTTTCCGGGGACACATTTTTCCCAATTGGCGGCATTTCAAATTCGGAGTGGAAAAGGCTCAAAAATTGAGTCAACGCTGTTGTGAACAGTAAACCGTGCTGAGAAAATCTGCAACTTCAAGACGTTTTTCTGCCCAATCTGTTCGAAATTTCACTGGTCAACCTTTGTGAAAGTTGTAGAGGGTTGTCTCATCTACAACTTTGTTTTTGGCCAAAAATTGAGTTAGTTGTGGATTTGAATTCTTCCAGCCGTTCAAAGTACCCTAAGCCGAACTGTTTTGCTGCAAATGCTGCCAGGACGTGCGCCTAGGCCGCGATGTCGTGCCGCAAACGCCATCCCCGCGCCTATGCCAGTCACGCGCGCGCCTCCCGCTCGTTGCCACCTGGCCCGAACGTCGAGGTGGGTCCCGCCGTCACGTGCGCACTGCCCGATGTTGCTGGTGACTGGTGGTCGTCCAGCTGTCGCGCCCGGCCTCTGTCCTCGCCACCCGTCGTGTCGCAGCTTCCTCCATCGCCACACGCCGCGCCATCGCCGGCCCTGCCGCCATGCGCTGCGCCAGACTGCGCCACGCCGCCCCTCCTCCATTGCGCTGGCCAGATAGCCGTCGTCCGTGGTAATGCACAGCTCTTCACGGCCTCCTATACAAAGGACCGAGCTTCACCGAGCTCCCAGGCGCACGCGCAGACGCCGCCAGGCTGCCGCAATCCGCCGTCAGAGCGCTGCCGCGGAAACCTCTCCCCTGAGCCGCCCTGCCCCCGCCTGAGCCCACTAGCAACATCTCCTTGCCCCACTGGAGCTTCCAGGGCAACACATTGTCATGCCCCGCCGCTCAGCTCGCCGGAGCAGCCATCCCCGCGGCTGCAGATTCAGAGCTCCGCCGATCCTCACCGCCGGTAGCTCCTCCGCCCCGTCCAAGCCACCCAGTCGACCCAAGGTGATCACCAAGTGCTCCTCCGCCCCTTTCCCCACCCTAGCTCGCCGCCGGTGAGCCAGATTCCGGCCATCTTGGCTGGCGGCCATGGCCAAGGGTGTATTCGTAAGGATTGAGATCTTGCCAGGGGTCGATCTGTAAAAGCAAGGGTCTTTCTGTAAATGTAAGGGCATAGTTGTGAATAAGATTTTTGACCGAGGACCTGGATGAAAGTAGATTCTATAAACCTAGATTCAAAATGCTGAGACCTTGTAAAATTCGTAATAAATCAAAGAAAAATCGGAAAAATACAAACTCAATTGTCCTGTGATCCACATGAACAGATGCAACTTTTCTAGAAAAGAATTTTGTAAATTTCTTTCAAAATTTTGAATAATTTTGAATTGATCAGTTTGAGTAGATTTGAAATAATTTGAAATCCATAGATGATCTGCATGTAAAATTTTAATATGTTTCTAGTATGATCATGCTTGTTCTTGTGTAGAAAAATTGCACATAGATCTATTATATATCTTTGGTTATGATTTAATTTTGATATATGGCAGCATATAAGTTCCTGTTTAGTTTTAAATAATTGGATAAATCAAATAGGGTTGATCTTTTTGCAGTAGCCTATATATGCCTAGATGATGCTATGGTAAATTTATGAGTAGCTTTTGACTTGTTCATCTAGCTCTAATTAATTTAGTCCTTAAATGTGAGTCTGTTTAATAAAGCATGTTGTAGTTAGTTTCTGGCTATGATAATTTCTGAGTAGTCTTGTTTTACCTTGATGTGGTTGTGGTAAAAGTTGTAGCCCCAATGCATGCTTGTGTTTTGTAATGTGATTTATTTATCTTTTCAGCAGTGTTTTAGTGTTGTATTTTTCATGCTAGATCTATAGCTTAGTATGATCTGAATTTTTGTGAGTAGCTCAGTCATGCCATGTTTATGCTCTGTGCAATTTCATGATGCTAGATTATGTTTAGATCTTTCTGTAGAATTTAATCATGTCTAAGTCAGCTAGCTAATGTTAGAATTTTCATGTGCAGTTCATAGCTGAGTTTAATGCCAATTTTGGGCAGTAGCCTTGTTAGCATAATATGTGCTTGTATAAATTTTCTCTCTGTTTGTTTGTGTGTGGAACTGTCAGAATTAATTTTCGAAGTAAATCAAGCTTAATAAGTGGAATAAAAAGGAAAACCAAAATCACCTTTAGTGTGATGTAAATTTAAAACCACAAAGCTTCACCAAAGTACACTCTGAACAGCACCTTTTATTTTGGTGAAGTCAAATACATTAATTAAATGAAATATGCACACAATCACCATCAAATAAGAAAGATAAATAACACACATACAATTCCTTGATAAAGGAAGAGTATGCTAGATATAATCTTGTCTAGGTAAATGTGCCCAACAATACACCCCATGTTTATCCTTTAAATATGAAATGAGTTCTCCCTTCTTACAAACGAATGCTTAAAGTTATGCATATGCATGTCGTGTAGAACATCCGGTCGAGAGCTACGAGTTGGTGCCGGAAGCTGAAGGAGAGCTTGTTGAAGGAGAAGGTGAACGTGTTGATTTTGCAACAAGACCCGAACCAAGTTCGGAGGATCTCCAACTAACTTTGCTAAGTGAAGGCAAGCCCCGGAGCATAACCTATGTTTTCAACTTATGCAATTATCTTTGTTATGATTGTGCATTTAAGTTTCAGGAGTTGATTTGAAATCCTAGATGCATGATCCTAGGTTCCTATGTTCAATTACTAGTATGATAAGTCGCTAGTTGCCATGCTCTAAGGACCCGGTAGAAGTCGAGTGATGTTCATCACTCGCGAGCTATAGGTTTCTTATGTTGGAATCATAAGATTATTGAACCTACCCGCTCATGTGGTAAGAGCATGGGACCGGCTCCGGCCAGTAGGTCTGTGGTTAAGCGTTTGAACGTACTAAGCATTTGCCGGGAGTGGGACCGGTAAGCCTAGTTCCTTTTTGATTCGGTAAGAGAACTCTCTACCACTAATCTCGGGAGCAGTCCCCAGGATCATGATAGTGGTGCATGTGTGGATCCGGGCGGCATGTAAGTCCGTGATAGGATAACCTTGTACCATGGACTGTGGACATTGATACTGAACCGATGATGATTGGGAACCGCCTGGTTGGTGCATACCCCGCCCTGTAGGGGCTATGGTCGTTATGATGGGGTATGCATTCTCCCGTGTGTTTAGGTCCACCTTTCAAGGTTATTAATCGATCGATCATCGGTCTCTCACCGTTATCCGAGATTGCTTATCCATACACTCTATGCCCCTTAATGATGGAATTGAGAAGTAATACTGTTGTATGCTTAAATTGATTGCACAACTTATGCTTGTAATAGTTGCTTACCTAGTAATGGTTAATCAACTAGAATTTTGAGCTAAAATTTGAAAGTAGGGACCAACTCTTTGTTACTTTTCAGCAAAAGAAACCCACTAGCCAAAAAGCTTGTATGTCTAGAGAGTTGGTGATTTTCCATCACCCGACGGTTAAGTCTTGCTGAGTATTAGTATACTCAGCCTTGCTTTGTTGATAACTTTTGCAGGTGTTGATGTGAATGATGGTTACCCGTGGACTGATTCTCTCCCACCCTTTTGGGGAAGTGAGTGGGAGGATGACAGTGCTTAGTGATATCATGGATGGCCTCCCGTGATGTTGCTTATGACGTTAGTATTTCATTTCCGCTGTGTTTTCAAACTCTGAACAATGTACTTCCTTGTATGAAACTTGTTTTGTAACAATGAACCTGTGATGAATATGATGTAATAAAGGGTGTATTGAGCATCTCTGGACTCGTCGTCGCGCGAGTTTTAATGTACAATCTTCGATCCTTTGTTAAGTGATTTACCGGACTTGACCCGGCAGATATCGACAAGTTACCTCTTCTTTAACGCATAGTGACCAAGTGGATGGTTTATGTGTTAAATCGGAATTAATTTGGACGGTTCTGTCACAGCTCCTTAGATTTGATACTCTTTGGAATACTCCTTAGGTGAAGTGCTACATTGGTGTATCCGTGCGCTTGCGGACTCATTCTCACTCGTCAGTATACCCAGGTGATCCTTACACGCTCACGCTATCCTGGCGTCGTAGTGGTGACGTTAAAAAATACCAACAGGCCCCCTACACCGTAGCTTGCGACGTAGAGGCCACCCTGCGTTGCCTCGCCCCGTGGCTCGAGGCACGACATGTCAAGGCTCCGCTACCGAGGGTTCCTATAGCCTTGGGGTAGGTGAGGTGTGGATTCTACACCATCTGCTCGTCCCCCAACAATCCTTGACTGGAGGCCTGGGGGAGGGGGATGTAGAACTCGTCAGCCCTCCCAGCCTGTTGGTCGGTGGGTCGGGTGAGGCGGAGATCAAACCTCCCTCTCGACCCACAAGGGTCGGGGTCGGGCAAGGCAGAGATTGAGCATCCCTTGGACCTCGGGGTCAGGGAGATGTTGTGGCCTTGCCGTGGAGGCCTCCTTCTCCATCTCTGGTGCTGGGTACACACCTGGAACATATTTTCTATCGTAGTCGGGTATCCCTGGTATACATCTCCAACATGGGTGCTCCTATGCAACTACAATGCACAACTTCAATTGGTTAGCCCAGCGACTCATGAGGTCATTTTTTGCTTCTCGCGTCTGTTTTTGCATGGTACTGTGCGCTGCTGCATTGCGAGTGCGGGGACGCTGGGCGTGTTGTCGTGGTCGTGCGCGCGCTGGGGGGCTCTATGCCTGTTTTTCAGCGTATCGCGAGCTGGGCGCGTAGTTTAGGTGTCTTGGCGCCTTTTTTTTTCTACCGCGCATGTTTTTGTGACCGCGGTTTGTTTGGGCACCATTTTTTCGCAATGAGCAGACCAAGAGCGCATCCGCCCCTTTCCCTTCCATATAAATGTCCGCTCGATTCAGGACACCAGAACCAGCAGTACAGTCGCTACAATTTCCAGACTCGACTTGAATGCTCGAGTAGAGGAACAAGCTGCTGCATGGCTAGACCTCACTGTTCCAGTAGAGGAAGAAGAAGATGGCCCTCTTGGCGAGGACGACCGTGACGCCGTGGGGGTCTTGAAGAGAACACAGAGCGTTGGGTCGTCCCTCTCGGCGAGGATGACGACGACACCATGGAGGCTCGCTTTTGTTGTGGTACTGCAGGGCTGCAGATACCACCTCTATTACTAGCCGTCGATGTATGCTTCAAGATTCGTGTCTTGCAATTGAGCACACGATCAGTTGCAATTGCTGCTATTGTTTTATGGAGTTGTAATTGACTAGTGTTTAAAGTTGTAATTCACACATATTCTAAGTTGCATAACTTGACCTGGTAATAGGGTGGTGAGCACCACCCTGTGGTACAAAATCCGCTTTGCGCGAAGGTTCGAGCAGGCGAGCGTGTCCCCGGATGCGGCCGCGCCGAGTTTTAGTGGCATGCGTCCTGCAAGGTGGAACGGGGAAGCGCCTGGTGGATTTGATGGTGTTGAAGAAGAAAAAAAAAACTCGACCTGCGGGGAGTAAAATCACCCCACGATATTGTATTAAGAAGAAGACATTCTCACAGAGATCGAGAAAATCTCCGAACCTATGTCCCACCCATACACAGCGACACCGCAACACCCGTGAGATTAGGCTGGTCTTAGACCTGTGCTTTGGCATGAGACAAACGAGGAGATTTTTTTTTTTACAATAGCAGACTACCGGGAGGGCCATAAAGCCGTTCAACCACCGCACATAGGTGCATCTGCTGGGGAATAAATCCCCCGTGAGGGATGCGGGTGCCGATTCTAGGAATCGAACCCGCGCCGGCCGCTTGCCCACCGCCGAAGCGTGCAAACCCGAGCTAGGCTCGGTCCTCTGGTGTTGAAGAAGAAGTCTGCTGACGATCTCTAGTCTGTAGTTTGATTTTGCATTTGTCTTTATTACATTTCCTTTCTCATATCATGCTTTCTTTCTTTTGATAGGATTTGATTGACATATGCATGCACATGATTCCAAATCACATCCTCAGATCATGCATGCCTTATATAATACTCCCGGCATCCCGGAATGTAAGCATTCCGGGCGTTCAAAAGCGAAAAACACTAGTAGATGAAAATTATGCATACGTCCCTGTCCTTTCTCCCGTCGCCCTCCTCCTTTGCCTCTGCTCCTCCGCCGCCCATCTCTCCTCCGGTCCTCCCGGACGGCGGCCGACCATGGCGGACCCTCTCCTCCTCCCCGGAGTTCGACGCCGCCGCACCTGTGCTTGCCGTGATCCCCGCCGCCGCGCCTCCCACCCCAACCGCCGCAGCCGCCGACGCCGCCACACCTGCGCGTGCATCCCGCCCCTGCCGCGGCACCAAATCGGACCCTACCGCCACCTGAAGGACCGAATAGGCGACCAGAGAGGGGGGAAGTGAATGGGAGCCGATAAAAAGTCTTCCCGAAGGATGAACTCGGCCTATACCTCAATTGCCACTCAAGTCACACGCACACACCAAAGAAGCTCTAGACTAGGCACACACAAGCCTACAAGTCCTAGAGACAATCCACGAATCGAAAAGCAGAAGCACTAGACAAGAACCAAAAGACTTAGCCAAATCTGCGTGGTCCAGGGCGGACAGTCCGCAAGGGTCAAGCGGACAACCCGTGACGCCTGGGCGGACAGTCCGAAAACACGCACCGAACCTCCAGAAGCTCCCTAGGAAATTTGGACAGTTCGGGCAAGCACCGCAGACGGCCCGTGCTTCGCGGACAGTCCGGCCCTACCAGGCGGACAGTCCGGCAAACCACTCCCAACCGAAAACTTCGAACTCGACGGATCAAAACACGAACGTGCACAAACACGGACGAACTCACGACGAACACAGGCCGCGCGGACAGTCCGCGAGCCACAGGCGGACAGTCCGCAAAGCGCGGACAGAGCAGAAACAACCCGAGCTCGCGAAGTCAACCCTCCAAACCCATCACCGGATCTCCCAAACCACTTGAGCTCTTGAGACAAGATTTGGGGGAGATGAGAAGCATCACTAGGTGAAGCTATGCCCTACAAATCTCGATCTCTAACTCGCTAAATCAACGGGAATCGCGGATCACATGAAAGCACCTCCATGAACTCGAGTTTCTCCAAGAACTCACAAATCGAAGGGTTTTCCTGGCGTTTGAGGGGTCAAGATCACACATAAAGATGCACAATGCATCCACCCATGATCCCCACAAAGAAATCCGAGAGGAAACGCCCTCAAATCAACGAATCGAGCGAAGAACAAAAGCAACCAAAAATAGCTCCGAAAATGACACGAAAATCACAAAGAGCTAAGAGATGGAAAGAATCACAATGCCGAATTCTTCCATACATTCAGAGGTCAGAGTCTATACAAGATTCTAGCCTAAGGAAAAATACTACGAAAAATCCGTCCAGAGTGATTAACCCTAGCCATCCCATTTACCTTCTATTTATACTTAGTCTCCTGGAGGTGGCAAATGACACAACTACCCCAAGTGCATAAATGGAAGATACACACCTCTCAGGGGCATTTTGGTCCACGTTAGGTATATTCCCATCGAGCGGACACGCTTCCACCGCGGACTCGCTTAGCCTCGACGCAAGCCCCCGATCACGCCATGTGCCCCCGCCTCGAAGCTTCTCGACGCTCCCGGATCACCATCTCCGTCACATTGGGCCTTCGGTCTTGGCTTTGAGACCCAAACCAAGAAACTCTCCACCGATGGTTTTGTGGGAAAACCACCAAACCCCGCGTGTAAGCTTCGGCCTCGAACCGCCACCTTGCACCGGCCCATGTCCATGACTTCAACTTGCTCCTCTTGCACCGCACGGCTTGCACTTGACCCCATCGGCCACTGGGTCCATCGAACCAAGCCTACTTGCCTCTCCATCACCCGGAGGCCACCACGGCTAAGGCCTTTCGCGCTTGTTCTTCACCTGCACCAACACGAGTCAAGCCGCAACCTGTACCTGCACACTGAGCCAAGCATCAGTCCACACAATGTTGTCAATCACTCATCACTAAGGAGCGACCCTCCACTGGTCTTCGGACACACCTGGTCCTCACCACCGAATCGGGCTTGCCGCTGCTGAATCGCGGCTCCCTCTTCTCCGCTGGGGCCCGGCTCCCTCTTTTCCGCACCAGACTTGGAGATGCAGGATGTCGCTGTGGGGGACTCCACACCCGAGCTCGTGCGGCCGGGTCCACCGCTCGTTCGCCGGCAACATCGGGCACAAGCATGCGCAGGAGGTCGCGCCGCCGGTCTCTCTCTCTCTCCTGCGGCCGGCTTGTCCTTCATCTCTCTCTCTCTGGCGGCGTGGGCCGGTGGAGGCCGGCGAATCTTCTTCCCATCGGCGGACTAGTGTTTAAATGAAGACAAGATTATGTTACATAAATTCAATCTATTTAAATCCATATTCCACATGAAATATAAACTTTTTACTAATTTTCTAATGAGCAAACAATTTTTCTAATGAGGAGACTCTTTTTCTAACTAAGAAATTATTATTGTAATAGGGAAACCATTTTTCTAATGGGTACGTACTAGTGTTTAAATGAAGACAAGATTATGTTACATAAATACAATCTGTTCAAATCCATATTCCACATGAAATATAAACTTTGTACTAATTTTCTAATGAGCAAATAATTTTTCTAATGAAGAAAACTATTTTTCTATTGAGGAAACTATTTTTTAACTAAGAAATTACTATTGTAATGAGGAAACCATTTTTGACCAGGTACTAGTGTTTAAATGAATGCAAGACTATGTTACACAAATTCAAACTACTTAAATCCATATTCCACATCAAGTAAAAATTTCTTCCTAATTTTCTAATGAGAAAAAACCATTTCGGTAATGAAGGAAACTATTTTTTTCTTAAGAAAATGTTTTCTTATGAAAAAAACATTTTCTAATGAGAAAACATTTTTTATAATGAGAAAACTATATTTCTAATTAAATTATTTTTATAATAAGCAAACTATTTTTTGACAAATAAATTATTTCTCTAATTCTAGTATTAATATTCTAGTTATTTCTCGTAGTAAGTACATCTAAAGCATTTAATATATTTATTTATATAAAAAATAATGAAAAAAATTAATTTGTGTCATCATATACAACATCTCATCCAACTAACACGGTACATCCATTTCAATCAATTCTATTAGAACATAGACAAAATATAAATAGAAACAAATCTCCATTCTTTGTTCATTTTAAAGTGCTGAAATACTCCTATTTCAATCAATGAAACTCAACAAAATAAGCATGAATCAAGGGACGATGAAGTAACTAACCTCTAGACCACTTCAATGAGTGAAATCGTCGAGAAATGGTCGCAAATCCGGCAAAAGCTCCTCTAGGGCGCCATGGAGAAGGAGGAGCTCGAAGTGGAGAAGTGAAGGGGGGTGGGCTCGGGCTGGAGGAGAAAGAAGCTGAGATATAGCCGTTGCACATCAGTACCGGCCCGTATTACGAACCAGTACTAATGTAGCCGGTACTAATGTCCGGCGCTCACATTAGTACCGGCCCGTATTCAGCACCGGTACTAATGTGGGACATTAGTACCGATGCTGAATACTGGTCGGTACTAATGTTTGTCATGGGATTGCTCTGCAGACCTCCTTTTTGGCACGGGACATTAGTACCAGTTTTATTTGACATTAGTACCGGTGGATAAAAAAATGGTACTAATGTTAAATTTCGCCCGGGACGAAAGCTTCATTCCCTTGTAGTGCGGCCTCCTTATTCCCCCCGGCTGTGTGGAGGTGCAGTGCGGCTCCGGTGCTCCGCGGTGCTCCCCGGCGGCCTGGACACGACACGAGAGTGAGTGATGAGAGATTGGAGAGATTTGTTGAAGGTGATCCAATGTGTGTGGGACCCACAAAATACATTGTGAACAAAAATTTAAATGCTAGAAGTGCTTGCATAAAGGGACGGAGGGAGTAAAGCTGAATCCCGTGTGATGAGTTGCCTACTCCCTCCGTCCCAAAATAAGTGTCGTTTTCGGTTTTCGTGTCACAAGTTTGACCGAATGTATAGAAAATACGTGTAATGTTTATATTTTGAAATAAATTTGTTAAAAAACTAGATTCAAATGTCTATCTAATGACATCAATTTTGTTCCATAATTATTAATATATATTTATATATATTTAATCAAAGTTGTTTCTTGGGAAGCGAAAACGACATTTATTTTGAGACGGAGAGAGTATTTCACTTCGACAACACGTAGTTGTCGGAGAATAGGCCGGGAGTGCATGTCCGATGGTATGTTCCACGAAACTTCTTCGAAAGTGCCGATCGCTGTGTGCCGTTTTCGGGAGGCAGGACCAACTTGCTGGACATTTTCTAAATGCTTCATGGAAAAGCAACGCCGTGTTGCAAAAAGGATGGAGAGAACTGCATCAAGAAGCAACTGTGGCGCGAGCAGCTCAAGATGCTGCCATTTAGCATTTGGGGTCTGTAACCTAGCTACTCTTCGTTTTAAATACTATGATGTTTTATAAGACTATCTAAATGTCATGTAACTGAAGGGATATTTCAATATTTGCAACTTTGAATTGGTTATATTAGGGGCTAAAATTTACCCCTGTGTGCGCTAATTGGGCCAATAAACAGGCTAATAGGGCTAATAGCTTCGATGTCTCCGTATCAAAAAGAAAAAACAAATGTTGCCTTTACCTCTCCGTGGAGCCCCTGTCCCCCTCGTCGCCTCGTAGGCGACACGGGCAGAACTCGCCTCCGCGTGTGCGCCAGTTCTGGCCCTCGTCTTTCCTCTGTAGATTCTCTAATTGATCTACTATTTTTTTAAGTTTTTCATCGTTTTTTCTTTCCTTCTGAATAATTTAATTAGGTCTTGGATCGTCTTTTCTATGTTTTCGTTCTGTTTTTCAATGTTGTACTTCCAGGAGATGTGTCCGTTTCTTGGGAGGCGTCGTGCTCTTCATCGACGGATCGAGGTACGTTGGTCTAATCTTTTTGAGGAGGGGTTAGATCAGTTTTCCTCTTGGGTGGGATCATCTTTCCGTTCGCTGGTGTTACTACTGGCTAGGCGGATCTGTTCTTCCGGTCGCTGGTGTTACTATTGGTGGCAGCGGATTTGTTCTTCCGGTCGTCGCTGGTAATAACCACTACTAGGGAAAGAGGTTTTCGTCCTAGGCAAAAAATAACATTACACTACTAGGGAAAGGGGCATCAGTACCGGGTGGCAACCCACATTAGTACCGGGTGGCCACCCGGTACAAAGGCGGCACTAATGTGGCCGCCCACATTAGTGCCGGGTCGTGTGACCCGGTACTAATGTGGGCGGCCACATTAGTGCTGGACCGTGTTACCAGCCGGTACAGATGTGGGCTCACATCTGTACCGGTTGCTAACACAGGCCGGTACTAATGTTTTTTTATTTTTTATTTTCTTTTCAGTTTCTTTATTTCTAATCCAATCGTATTTGTTTGGTATACGTATACTAATATGCTTTTCGTATGTGTTTGGTATACGTATACTAATATGCTTATCCTAATGCGAAGCGTATAGATTGCATACAACATATAATACTTATATAGAAGCATATTATGCATATGAAAATACAATACAAATATTTACAATAAATCAATTGTCGGAGAAGATTAAAGTTTGGATCCTTCTAAGATCGTTTGCTTGAAGATCCTTCTCGTCGTTGCTGACTCCTAATACTGACCCTAGAAGGAATTTCCTTCGGCTTCTCCTTCACCTTCTCCTTGTCATTGTCGGCTTTCTCCTTCTCCTTCTCCTCCTCCTTCTCATTGTGAGCCTTCTCCTTCTCCTTCTCGTTTTTCTGACTGGTTTCAATGCTAGGACCTGAAGTGGCGTCAGTGGTCCTTGTGAACCTTGATGCACCGGAAAAAACTCTCCCCCTGGATTGATCACCTCGTCTAGAAGAAATCCGCACAATTGTTCTTGAATTAGCCGGATTTTTTCTGTCTCGAGAAATCCATTCTTTATGCGATCAATCTAGAGAAGAAGTTATTAATTTCATAAGTATTATTGGTAGAACAAAGTATATAAAAATGAAGAACTAGGGATAAGTACGCACCGCTCGCTGGCGGCTTTCACCCAAGTAGTTACTTGCAAAGGTATGCATGAACTCATATACGTAGTATGGGCATAGATTGGTACCATTCGGCTGCTTCATGCACTGCACATATTTGGGAACAAAGTTAATAAATATGAATTCTTGTATTCAGAGAAGAAGTGACATGAGATCGAAGAACAAAAAGACGTACCTCGACGTCATGGAGGTATGTAAGTTTCTCTTTGAATTTCCCTTTGTACTGTACGAAGAGCATATCCCATGCTAGGTTCAACTGTTCGAGGAGAGAAATATACCGGTCTTTATATCCGCCAATAGAGTCATAGACCCAGATGTGGCCCGTCTTTGGATAGATAACAAAGAGAATCCAGTGGAAGCTGCCATTACATATACAAGTATATAAGTATGTTGTAATATTTAGTGTAATTCGGAAAATAAATAAATAGATATGTGAAACAGGTTGCTCACTGGCAGTTGTATGGCAAAAGTATCATAGTCTTGTCCTGTTGCCTGTTCAGAAACTTATACAAATGAACCACTATATCTGTTGCCTGATCATCCACATTTGCCTCATTTATTTGCATAGGATCCATGAAGCCGACGTCCATGATTCCTTGCTTCCGGCAAGATTGCATCTCCATGCTGTATGATACAAATGAGAAGATCAGACATACGGTAGTAAGGCTACAACGGTAATTTTAAGCTTATAGTAAAATAAAGACTTACAGCGTCCAGCAAGTCATTAATGAGTAGTCGAGTGCATCTTGATTGAATAGCATATGGAACTCTTCGAAAGGCACAAGGAAAGTGCTTGTACCTTGGAAAAAATGTTCCTCTCCAATTCTAACTTCGAGCATACCGGTCTCGTTTGTTCTTGACTCTTCCATGTACCAATTGTGGAACTCGTACATTCTAGTTGGAAGATCGACCAACAATCGCTCCCACAGAAGCGGCTCACCATGCACATATCGACGTCTTTGTGCCCCTGGATGAATTTGTAACTCTTCAGTCCCTAGAATTTGACCGGGTGTGATTCCAGCATCTGCACCAAATAGAAGCAATTCCTGGTCCTTGGTTGAAATAACTTTGAGGGGCGAGACGGATTGCTTCGATTGGGTTCCTAGTTGTGCAACAGTTGACCGAACTTTCTGTTTCTTCTTGTTGATCTTGACTGCCGCGCGATCGTAGTCAGACAACGAAGGAGGCACTGGCACTCTCAATTTCTCTTTCTCCTTGCCTGCCAGGAAACGCTTAAATTTAACCATGTCAGTTTTTTTCTCAGGTGGAGGTTTCGGGCCATGAAAATGATCATGCACTTGTTTGGCCACTATCGCATCCAGTTCCTCCGAAGTCTTCTCGTAAGATTTTTTCTCTGGAGTCTTGACTATCTTCTGCTTCTTTGGACGCGGAGGAGGAGGAGGTCTTCGTTTGGAACCCTTACTGGCAGGAGGAGTTGGACTCACGCTTGGATCCCTGTCACCTGCTGGATGCTCGGGACTGCTGCTGCGTTCCCTTCTACCTGGCGAGTCTTGTGCTCCCGGCACGGCAGATCGTGCAGGAGATGATGCTTCCACGGGCAGTTGTGTTATCCTTATGTGATCCTTCGGCCACAAAATGCAACGGTGCACCGCTTCTCCTAGGGTCTCTTCCCCATCAGGTCCTTCCGGTTCCAGTTCTAAGTCATCCCAAGAGTCAACCACTCGGTCCACAAAGACTTTGGCTAAATCAGCAGTTATACTCGTAAGGGGGTACTCCATAAATGTTTCCCCTGGTGTCGGTACCTCAGTAATACCGTAAGCCACCACAAGCATCTTGTTTCTTACTTTAGTCAGAAGTTCACATGTGGACCTCACAGTGATGTCATCCACGGGGTAGTGGGGTCGTCGCTCCTCGACAGCAAGGGCGCCTGCATCCGTGGCCGCTGGGGCTGCTTCCGTGGAAACGACGCTGCTCTTACGCTTACTAGATGGGCTCATTTCATCATGAGGCCCTGATGCTGCAGGTGCTTGCTGACTTGTTGAGTGCTTGCTAAGAGCGAGCGCCACACGTTGATCGATGACTTCCGCCATTTTCGCCTCATGCATACTGACGCGCTGTTGCAGCTCTCGTATCTCACGTGCTTGTTGGTCCTTAGTTCTTTTGCGGTTTCTATACGAATCGTGGTGCTGCAGGAATGCTTCTTTCCATGGTATGACACCCTTGCCTCTGCAACGTCCACCGTGTTCTCTGGTACCTAGTGCCATAGTAAGCTCGTCATTCTCTCGATCAGGCACGAAAGATCCTTCCGCTGTACGCCTTATTAAATCAACAAGCCTCCCAGCTGTCTCTCTTAATTGATCGCTCGGCAGTAATGTTCCATCTTCTGGATTCAGTTTGCCACCATGTGCAAAATAGTAATGCTTTGCTCGCTCGGGCCAATCTAGAGTTGCCGGTATGATTCCTTTAGCCATTATATCTTGTTCATTCTGATCCCATTTGGGAATGGCCTTCTTGTAACCTCCCGGTCCGAGCTTGTGAAATTCTTTCTTCTTCCTGGCATTGGCGGTGTTAGTTTCTGTCAACTTCTTGGCCTCTGTCGATTCCTTGTGTTGCACAAAGGCATCCCAGTGATCTCTTAACTTGGCCAATCCCTTCTTCGTGAAGTCCGGTGTAAGCCCAGTCTTGATGTACTCTGCCGTCAGACGCTTCTTGTACGACTGAAAGGCATTTGCAGTCTTTTGCATCGCCTAATATCTGATGTTAGCCAAGTTTGCTTCATCTGGGAATGTAAAGTGTTCTGTGATCTGCTCCCATATCATGTTCTTGTCTGTGTCCGCAACCACATCTCCCCGCACCTCCGGTGCCTCATCATCCCCATCTTCGTAATCGGGAGCTTCAGAAGCTCTCCAGTACGGAATGCTTATGGGGATGTTATCCCTGACAATAAAACCAATATTGTTGACCAATTTCGTTACATTTTCTTCTGGAGCAAGTTGTCTCCCTGATTCAGTGACTTCTGTCATGACGAAACGACCATCTAGCTTCTTCTTTGGGCGGCGTTTCCTTTGAGACTTTTTACTGCTCTTGCTCGAAGAAGGAACCTGGAAAATGGATAAACTATTATTAATATATGAGAAGTCGTGAACGATGTCAAATCTTGAAAGTCATCATCCATATTATACCTCCTCTTGTTGTGTCTCGTTGCTTTCATGGGCAACTGGTTGCTGATCTGCTTCTTGCTCTTGTTCCCCATCACCCGCGGGGATGTTGAGGAAGCTATCAGCCTCCCTTCGAGCGAACTCGTCATTGTTTTCATTTTGAGCGATCATATCCATTAAGATTCGCTTCTGTTTTTCGAACTCATCCTCATTTGGATTTATCTCGTAACTACAAATAATGACAAGAATAATTACACAAGAATAAATGTTTCATGAAAAAATGACTACAAATAATGGGCGGAAGCGTGTCGGGCGGGAGCGTGTCGGGACCGAGCGTGTCGGGCGGGAGCGTGTCAGGCGAGCGAGCGAGTCGGGCGAGGGAACGTGTCGGGCGGGAGCGAGTCGTGCGCGCGAACGAGTCGGGCGAGCGAGCGAGTCGGGCGAGCGAACGAGTCGGGCGGGAGCGTGTGGGCGGGAGCGTGTCGGGCGAGCGAGCGAGTTGGGCGGGAGCGTGTCGAGCGAGCGAGCGAGCGTGTCGGCTACCTAATTTCAAATCTAAATTCAGATCTAAATCTAAATTATAAATCAAAATGTCCATAAATACACATTTAAATATCCGTAAATGTCCATAAATACACATTTAAATGTCCGTAAATGTCCATAAATACACATTTAAATGTCCGTAAATGTCCATAAATACACATTTCAATGTCCATAAATACACATAAATTCTAAATCTAAATTCCATTATAAATCTAAATCTCAATTCTAAATCTATATCTATAAATCTAAATTATATTCTAAATTCAATTCTAAATCTAAATTCTATTCTAAATTCAATTCTAAATCTAAATTCAATTCTAAATCTAAATCTCAATTCTAAATCTAAATTCAATTCTAATTCTAATTTCAATTCTAAAAATGTTAAAAAAAGGGGGCTGACGTCTGCCCCCCAAACAGGGGACGACACGGCGGCGCGCGCATGGGGGTGCCTCGGCGGCGGGCCGGGATCGGGACGGCGCGCGGCACGGCAGGGTTGACGGCGGGGGACGTGGCGGGGTCGATGGCGGCCGGGCCGGGGTCGACGGCGGGGGCGACGCGGCGGCGCGCTCGGGGTCGAGGTCGACAGCGGTGCGCTCGGGGTCGAGGTCGACGGCGGGGGCGCGCGTGGACGGCGGCGGCGCGCTCGGTCTCGAGGTCAACGGCCTGTGGGCGCTCGGGGTCGACGGCGGGGGCGCGCGTGGACGACGACGACGGCGGGGATCGGGATGGCGGCGCGGCGGTGCAGGGCGCGGCGGCGCGGCGGTGCAGGGCGGTGGAGGGAAGCGGCGCGGGAAGGAAGAAGGAGCGAGGCGGCGCGGGCGGAGAACTGCTAAGTGTTGGGGGAGGGCCGCGGCTGTATACCCCCCACATTAGTACCGGTGCTCAACTAGGCCCGGTACTAATGAGCACATTAGTACCGGGGCTAGTTGGGCACCGGTACTAATGTGGGCATTAGTACCGAGCCTAGATGAGCCCCGGTACTAATGTGCCTTTTCATTTCGCGCCAAATGGAAAAGCACATTAGTACCGGGGCCAAACTAGGACCGGTACTGATGTGCTTTTGTTTATTTTCGTTTTTCTTTTCCTTTTAAATTTCCAAATCTATTTGAATTTGCTCTTAAATTTATTATAAATCATATTGAATACGGTGAAATGGCAGATTAAATACTATTGTGCTTAACTTAGAGATATATACTGTGGAATGTGAACATACATCTCAAACTTGCCAAATCTATTAATTTAACTTAGTGATAAGTTATTTTGGTCAAAACTCTTATGTTCACTTTAAAAATCGAACATGAATATTTTTTTGCCATGCAAAATTTTACGTTCGTAAGACTTGTCGTGTTATTAACATGTATACCTCGATTTAGTCTTGCTCGTGTATATTTTTACGTTAAATTATTTATTTTATACCCGACGATGCATAGAAAATTAAAATAATTAATTTTGATCCATAGAAATACAAGTTCTTGTTACTGAGTCATAGGTACATATTACATGACTTTATTACATGACCATAAATTTAAAAAAACTTGTTACACGTCATCATCTAACGGAACGTGTGTAACCTTCCTCTTCACGAATGTTCCTTGGTTGTGATCGCGACGTAAGTACGGAGCGTCCTCTTGGGCTAACAGAAGGCTTGGATCAACCTTGACTGAAAAAGGAGGAAGATCATCATCGAACTGATCATAGTCTTCTGAAATGTCAGTCTTGTCCTCAACTCCAACGATTTTTCTTTTTCCTAGTAGAACAATGTGACGCTTCGGCTCATCAGCATTCGACTTATTATCGGCACCCTTCTTTATTGGTGGTTTGCTTGACATGTCTTTAACGTAGAAAACTTGACTCACATCATTGGCTAAGACGAATGATTCGGCTTGGTACCCAATCTTGTTGAGATCTACTATTCTCATTCCAAAGTTGTCTGTCGTTAAACCTCCTTTATTGTTGACCCACTGGCACTTGAAAAGAGGGATTTTTAGAGGTCCGTAGTCCAATTCCCATATCTCCTCAATGACACCAAAGTATGTTTCTGTGTTCCCTTCGTCGTCTATTATTGCATCTATACGGACACCGCTGTTTTGGTTTGTGCTCTTTTGGTCTTGGGCTCTCATGTAGAATGTGTACCCATTTATCTGGTATCCTTGGAATGTATCTACTGAGATAGATGGGCTCCTAGCCAACCATCGTAGTTGCTCATAAATAGTTCTATCACCCCTTATTGCCAAAACCAAGACGCGAAAGTATCAATGTGCTTACGTGTCATCCAAGCTTCTGTCTTCCCTATATTTGAGGCCCAAACAATGGACTTGTGCTCCTCTAAGTATGGAGACACAAGGGATGATTGTTTCAGGACAGTGTAATGTGCTTTATCGTATAAGTCTGCATCCATGTCCATCCGAGCTTTCTTCCCTAGTGTGCCCTTTCCTCTGAGTCTCCCCTCATGGCGTGATATAGGCAGTCCAATCGGAGACATGTCACCAATAAAGTCGAGACAAAACTCTATCACCTCCTCCGTAGCATATCCCTTTGCGATGCTTCCTTCAGGACGGGCGCGATTGTGGACATACTTCTTAAAAACAGACATCAATCTCTCAAAAGGGAACATGTTGTGCATATATACAGGTCCGAGGATAAAAATCTCTTCAACTAGATGGATCAGAAGGTGGGTCATGATATTAAAGAACGAAGGTGGAAAGATCATCTCAAAGCTGACGAGGCATTCCATGACATCATTCTGTAGCTTCAATAGATTGCGTGGATGGATTGCCTTCTGAGAGATCTGGTTGAGGAATGCACACACCTTAACGATCGCTAGTCTCACATTCTCTGGTAGAATACCCCTTAGTGCAACAGGCAGGAGTTGTGTCATCAACACGTGGCAGTCGTGAGCCTTTAGATTTATGAATTTTTTCTGTTTAAAATTTATTATTCGTTGTATATTTGAGGAGTAGCCCGTTGGGACCTTCATGCTGTTCAAGCAATCAAACATTCTCTGCTTCTCTTCCTTGCTTAGGGTGTAACTAGCAGGAGCCAAGTAATTTCCTTTATCTCTCTTCTCGGGATGTAGGCTTTCTCGTTGCTTCATATTTTTCAGGTCCCTACGTGCTTCAATTGTATCTTTTGCCTTTCCATATACACCTAGGTGGCCAAGTAAGTTCACGCAAAAATTCTTCATCACGTGCATCACATCAATTGCATTGCCAACCTCAAGTACTTCCCAATAAGGTAGATCCCAAAATATCGACTTCTTCTTCCACATGGGTGCATGTCCGTCAGCGTCTTTTGGTACATGTTGGCTACCAGAATCCTTGCCAAACACTACCTTCAAATCTTTCACCATAGAAAATACAATTTTACCAGCACGGTGCAAAGGCTTCTTATGTTTTTCTCTAACACCTTCAAAATGCTTTCCTTCTTCTCTTAACGGGTGCTTAGGAGGAAGAAATCGACGACGGCCCAAATACACGATCTTTTTACTGTGTTTTAGATACATGATGCAAGTATCATCTAAACAGTGGGTGCATGCTCGATATCCCTTGTTTGTTTGTCCTGATAGATTACCAAGTGCTGGCCAATCATTGATGGTTACGAACAGCAATGCTCGTAGATTGAAGACCTCCTTTTTGTCCTCATCCCAAACTGGTACACCTTCTTTCTTCCACAACTTTTGCAGATCTTCAATCAACGGTCTTAGATACACATCGATGTCATTGCCTGGCTGCTTTGGACCTTGGATGATTATTGGCATCATAATGAACTTCCGCTTCAGGCACAACCAACCAGGAAGGTTGAACATGCATAAGGTCACAGGCCAAGTGCTATGACCGCTACTAAACTCACCAAATGGATTGAATCCATCCGTACTTAAACCGAACCGAATGTTCCTTGCTTCCCCTGCAAAGTCTTTAAATTCTGTGTCAATTAATCTCCACTGTGACCCGTCAGCAGGGTGCCTGATCTTTGCATCTGCTTTGCGTTCTTTTTTGTGCCAACTCATCAACTTTGCATTGGCCGCACACCTGAATAAACGCTTCAGTCGTGGTATCACTGGAAAATACCACATTACCTTCGCAGGAATTTTCTTCTTCTTACCCCCCTCAACTTCATCACCCTCATTGCGTGGGATCTTATAACGCTTCGCTTCGCACACAGGACAAGCCTCCAATTTCTCATAATCGTCACCTCGGTAGAGGATACAATCATTAGGGCATGCGTGTATCTTTTGTACCTCCAAACCCAAAGGACAAACAACCCTTTTAGCTTCGTACGTTGACGCTGGCAATTTGTTTCCCTCGGGAAGCATATCCTTTACGATCTGCATCAAATCATCGAAGCCCTTGTCTGAAAGTCCATGTCTAGCCTTCCATTGCAACATTTCCAGTGTGCTACCCAACTTCTTCTGCCCCTCTTTGCAATCTGGGTACAACCGTTTCTTGTGATCTTCCAACATACGCTCAATCTTCTTCGACTCCTTCACATTTTCGCAATCTTGCTTTTCACCGCATAACATCTCACCTAGTTCGTCGAGAGGCTCATCAGCCGGAGCAGCTCCTTGAGTGTCACCCATGTAATCCTCTCCCATTGGATCATCTGCAAAGGCACCTTCTTCAGTCCAATCTGAATCTGATCATCTTCTTCTTCATCGTCTTCCATTATGACCCCCCTTTCCCCATGCTTTGTCCAAACAAAATAATTCGGCATGAATCCCCATTTGTATAGGTGGTCGTGAAGACTCTTTATCGATGAGTAATCCTTCAGATTATTGCACTTTTTGCATGGACAAAGAATGAAACCAGACAGGGGCTTGTTTGCTTCCGCCACAGCTAGAAATTCACGCAACCCATTAATGTATTCCATGGAGATTCTCTTGTCCGAGTACATCCATTGCCGATTCATCTACAAAGTATCACCAAAAAAATCACCCGGTGTTCATATCCAACCCACAATACACAATACGACAAACTTAAATGACCACCTTACAGAAATTTAAAGTGCGACATATATATGAAAAACTAAATAAAATCAATGCTAATTAACCGATGTTTCATATTTCCAGAAGAGTAACTGTAGACAAATTCTAATATTTCTAAACTAACTCTAGCATTTCAAGTATTTCTAAAAGTATTATTTCTAAAATATTATTGAATGGAATCTAAAAGTATTATTTCTAAAATATTATTTCAAGAATTAATTTAACTATCATTTCTAAAATATTATTTAATGCTAGTTTAATTTGAAAAAGTAAATCATATGTTCAAATAGATCAAACTAAAAAATTCTACCATCACATACAACATCTCATCCAACTAACCTCTACAACATTCTAATTGAATATACAAATTAATGCATGGAAATAAGAAAAAATCCCCATCTTTAGCTCATTTTAAATATCACAAAATACTCCTATTTCAACCATTAAAACTCCAAATAAGTTGCATATATCGAGGGAGGATGAAGTAACTAACCTCTACACCACTTCAATAGGTGAAATCGTCGAGGAATCGTCGTAAATCCGGCAAAACCTCCTCTAGGGCGCCATGGAGATGGGGCAGCTCGAGATGGGGAGAGTGAGTGAGTGGCTCGGGCTAGAGGAAGAAGAAGGCTGGGATATTTAAACGCGAGGCAATTAGTACCGGGCCGTGGCTGGAGCCGATACTAATGTGAGCCGCTCCACATCAGTACCGGTCCGTGGCTGGCACTGGTACTGATGTGACCCACATCAGTACCGGTCCGTGGCTGGAGCCGATACTAATGTGGCAGCTCCACATTAGTGCCGGTCCTGGCCCCTGCCCGGCACTGATGCACCACATCAGTACCGGCTCCAGCCACGGACCAGTACTGATGTGGCTCTCTGGGGTGCGTCGGGGTCCTCCCTTCCCACCCGGTACAGATGTGGACATCAGTACCGGGGGCAAAACACCCAGTACTGATGTCCGGGACGGAAGCCCCATTTTCTAGTAGTGTTAGTACCGGTTTCTTTGCCCATCGGTACTAATGTCAAACAGAACTGGTACTAATGTCCCGTGCCAAATAGGAGGTGTGCGGAGCCATCCCATGACAAACATTAGTAACAGCCCGTATTCAGCACCGGTACTAATGTCCCACATTAGTACCGGTGCTGAATATGGGCCGGTACTAATGTGGGCGCCAGACATTAGTACCGGCCCGTATTACAAGCAGGTACTAATGTAGCCACATTAGTACCGACTCGTAATATGGACCGGTACTAATGTCCAATGGCTCTAACTCAGCTTCTTCCTCCTCCAGCCCTAGCCCCCCTTCACTTCTCCACTTCGAGCTCCTCCTTCTCCATGGCCCTAGAGGAGCTTTTGCCGGATTTGCGACCATTTCTTGACGATTTCACTCATTGAAGTGGTCTAGAGGTTAGTTACTTCATCCTCCCTTGATTCATGCTTATTTTGTTGAGTTTCATTGGTTGAAATAGGAGTATTTTAGCAATTTAAATTAACTAAGAACGAGAATTTGTTTCTATTTATTGTATTTTGTCTATGTTGTAATAGAATTGATTGAAATGGATGTGCCACGTTAGTTGGATGAGATGTTGTATATGATGATACAAATTAATTTTTTATTATTTTTATAAAATAAATATATTAAATGCTTTAGATGTACTTACTAATAAGAGAAATGACTAGAATATTAATACTAGAATTAGAGAAATAATTTATTAGTCAAAAAAATATTTTGCTTATTATAAAAATAATTTAATTTGAAATATAGTTTTCTCATTATAAAAAATGTTTTCTCATTAGAAAAATGTTTTCCTCCTAAGAAAAACATTTTCTTAGAAAAAAATAGTTTCTTTATTAGAAAAAAGTTTTCTTCACTACCATCAAAATGGATTGTTTTCATTAGAAAATTAGGAAGAAGTTTATACTTGATGTGAAATATGGATTTAAGTAGTTTGAATTTGTGTAACATAGTCTTCCATTCATTTAAACACTAGTATCGAGTCAAAAATGGTTTCCTCATTACAATAGTAATTCTTAGTTAGAAAAATAGTTTCCTCAATAGAAAAATAATTTTCTTCATTAGAAAAATTGTTTGCTCATTAGAAAATTAGTAAAAATTTTATATTTCATGTGGAATATGGATTTTAACAGATTGAATTTATGTAACATAATCTTGCCTTCATTTAAACACTAGTACTTACCTCATTAGAAAAATGGTTTCCTCATTACAATAATAATTTCTTAGTTAGAAAATGAGTCTCGTCATTAGAAAAATAGTTTTCCTCATTAGAAAAATTGTTTGCTCATTAGAAAATTAGTAAAAAGTTTATATTTCATGTGGAATATGGATTTGAACAGATTGTATTTATGTAATATAATCAATTGCCTTCATTTAAACACTAGTACGTACTCATTAGAAAAATGGTTTCCTCATTACAATAATAATTTCTTAGTTAGAAAAAGAGTCTACTCATTAGAAAAATAGTTTTCTTCATTAGAAAAATTGTTTGCTCATTAGAAAATTAGTAAAAAGTTTATATTTCATGTGGAATATGGATTTAAACACTATGAATTAGTGTAACATATAATCTTGATTTTGTTATGTGATATTAAGATAATTTGTTCGGTTATACTTTATTTGTAGATGGACCGGCAATGGATGTACAAGGACAAGAGAATATCCAATAAATTCATTAATGGGCTTCGTGGATTTCTAGAAGTAGCAGAATCCAACAAGCCCCCGTCCGGTTTCATTATTTGTCCATGCAGAAAGTGCAGGAATTTGAAGGATTTCTCAATGATAAATACTCTTCACGATCACCTATACAAATGGGGATTCATGCCAAACTATTCTGTTTGGACAAACCATGGGGAGAGAGGGGTTATAATAGAAGATGACGAAGAAGAAGATGACAATATTCCTGATTGGACTCAAGAAGGTGCCTTTGCAATGGGAGATGATCCAATGGGTGAGAATGATGTTGCGATGGTGGGAGAGCCTGAACAAGGAGAAGACGAGCTGCTCGATGATCCAGGTCAGGTGTTGCGAGAGCATAAGGAAGATTGCGAAAAGGTGAAAGAGGCAAAGAAGTTTGAGCGTATGTTAGAAGATCACAAGAAACCATTGTACCCAAATTGCAAAGAGGGGCACAAGAAGTTGGGTAGCACATTGGAAATGCTGCAATGGAAAGCTAAACATGGAGTTTCTGACAAGGGCTTCGATGATTAATGATGATCGTAAAGGACATGCTTCCAGAGGAGAACGAATTGCCGGAGTCAAGTTATGAAGCTAAAAAGGTTGTTTGTCCTCTGGGTTTGGAGGTTCAAAAGATACATGCGTGCCCTAATGACTGTATCTTTTACTGAGGAAAAGAATATGAGAAATTAGAGGCTTGTCCTGTGTGCGGAGCGCAGCGTTATAAGATCCCACGAGATGACCCTTACGATGTTGAGGGGGAGGAGAAGAAGAAGAAGAAGAAGAAGAAGAAGAAGAAGAAGAAGAAGAAGAAGAAGAAGAAGAAGAAGAAGAAGAAGAAGAAAATTCCTGCTAAGGTAATGTGGTACTTTCCAGTGATACCACGGCTAAAGCATTTATTCAGGTGTAAGGCTAATGCAAAGTTGATGAGTTGGCACAAAGAAGATCGTAAAGCAGATGACAAGATTAGACATCCCGCTGATGGGTCGTAGTGGAGACTAATTGATAGAGAATTCCCTAAGTTTGCAGAACACGCAAGGAACATTCGGTTTGGTTTAAGTACGGATGGATTCAATCCATTTGGTGAGTTTAGTAGCGATCATAGCACTTGGCCTGTGACCTTATGCATATTCAACCTTCCGCCATGGCTGTGCATGAAAAAAAAGTTCATCATGATGCCAATAATCATCCAAGGCCCAAAGCAGCCAGGCAATGACATTGATGTTTATCTGAGACCGTTGGTTGAGGATCTTAAAATCTTATGGAAGAAAGAAGGTGTACCTGTGTGGGATGAGGACAAACAGGAGACCTTCAATCTACGAGCATTGCTATTTGTCACCATCAATGATTGGACGACACTTGGTAATCTATCAGGACAAACAAACAAGGGATACTGAGCATGCACGCACTGTTTAGATGATACTTGCAGTGTGTATCTAAAACACAGTAAAAAGATTGTGTATTTGGGCCATCGTCGATTTCTTCCTCCTAAGCACCCGTTAAGAGAAGAAGGAAAAAGAATTTTGAAGGTGTTGGAGAAAACTGTAAGAAGCTAGTGCACTGTGATGGTAAACTTGTATTTTCTATGGTGAAAGATTTGAAGGTAGTGTTTGGGAAGGCTTCTGGTGCCAAATCTGTTGCAAACGACAAGGATGGACGTGCACCCATGTGGAAGAAGAAGTCGATATTTTGGGAGCTTCCTTATTGGGAAATCCTTGAGGTTCGTAATGCAATTGATGTGTTGCATGTGATGAAGAATTTTTGCATGAACTTTCTTGGCCACCTAGGTGTATATGGAAAGCCAAAAGATACAGTTGAAGCTCGTCGGGATCTTAAATTTATGAAACAGCGAAAAAGCCGGCATCTCGAAAAGAGAGATAAGGGAAATTGGTTGGCCCCTGCTAGTTACACCCTTAGCAAGGAAGAGAAGAAGATGATGTTTGATTGTTTGAACAGTATCAAGGTCCCGACAGGCTACTCCTCAAATATACAATGAATAATAAATTACAAAGAGAAAAATTCATAAATCTGAAGGCTCATGACTGCCACATGTTGATGACACAATTGCTGCCTGTTGCACTAAGGGGTATTCTACCAGAGAATGTGAGATTGACAGTCGTCAAGGTTTGTTCATTCCTCAACCAGATCTCTCAGAAGGCAATCCTTCCAAAGAATCTATTGCAGTTACAGAAAAATGTCGTGCAATGCCTCATCAGCTTTGAGATGACATTTCCACCCTCTTTCTTTACTATCATGACCCACCTTCTAGTACATCTAGTTGAAGAGATTGTTATCCTCAGGCCAGTGTATTTACACAATATGTTCCCTTTGAGCGGTTGATGTCTAGTTACAAGAAGTATGTTCGTAATTGTGCTCGTCCCAAGGAAGCATCGCAAAGGGATATGCTACAGAGGAGGTGATTGAGTTTTGTGTTGACTTTATTGATGAGCTTGCTCCGATTGGACTCCCTGTATCACGCCATGAGGGGAGACTCAGGGCAAAGGGCACACTAGGGAAGAAATCTCGGATGGATATGGATGAAATGTTATTTCGTACAACACATTCATTTGTCCTGCAACAATCATCCCTAGTGGCTCCATACAGGGAGGAGCACAAGTCCATTGCACGGGCCTCAAACAAAGGGAAGTCAGAGGCCTAGATTACACGTCATCACAATGATAATTTTGCATCATGGTTGCGGAGAAAACTTATGGGTGATAATACTATTGGAGAGCAACTGCAATGGTTGGCTAGAAGTCCATCTATCTCAGTACTTACGTTCCAAGGATACGAGATAAACGAATACACATTCTACACGAGAGCCCAAGATCAAAAGAGCACAAACCAAAACAGCGGCGTCCGTATAGATGCAATAGATAATGAAGGAAATGTACAAACATACTATGGTGTCATTGAAGAGATATGGGAATTGGACTACGAACCTTTAAAAATCCCTCTTTTTAAGTGTCAGTGGGTTAAAAACCCTACAGAAGGTATAACGACAAACAAATTTGGGATGACAATGGTGGATCTCAACAAGATTGGATACAAAGATGAACCGTTCGTCCTAGCGAATGATGTGACTCAAGTTTTCTATGTGAAAGACATGTCGATCCCCGGCCGTCGTGCTCCCTGCGCCGCGCGCACCGCCGCGCCGTCGTCGTCTCGGCCCCGCCCGCGCTGCCGGTCCACGTCGCCGTCTCGTCCCCACCCGCACCGTCGGTACGCCCTCCCACGCCGCGCGGTACACGCCACCGCCGCGCGCCCTTCATTTGGGGGCTGACGTCAGCCCGACTGTGGCTGACGTCAGACCCCTATTTTTTCATTTTTTAATTTAAATTAAAATTTAGAATTAGATTTAAATTAGATGTAGATTTTGTTATAGATTGAAATTAGATTTAATTTATAATTAGATGTTATTTAGAAATATAGATTTAGATTTGGAAATTAGATATAGATTTCAATTTGGATGTAGATTTAAATGTTATTTATATTTGGATGTAAATGTTATTTAGAATTTGATTTATAATTTGATTTAGAACTCGATTTAGATTTCAATTTGGATGTAGATTTAAATGTTTTTTATATGTGGATGTAAATGTTATTTAGAATTTGATTTAGAATTAGATTTAGATTTTAATTTGGATGTAGATTTAAATGTTTTTATATGTGGATGTAAGTGTTATTTATATGTGGATGTAAATGTTATTTAAATTTCAATTGCACACGTTCGACTCGAATCGCTCGACTCGCTCGACTCCCGACGCTCCCGCCACGCTCCCGACCCCCGCCACACTCCCGACCCCCCCCCCCGCACGACTCACGACTCTATTTAGTAGTACATTTTTAATAGTCTCGTCATTGGAATAGTTTGTCCTCGAAATTATTTTTTGTCACATTATTTTAGTTATAATGGTGCGAACAGAAGAGGACCGAGAAGCGAATCAAATGATCATGGATTTAATTGCTCGCAATACTATGAATGATGCACCGAATGAACAAGAACATGATCACAGAGAGGCCGACAACTACCTGAACATGTCAGGTGGTGGCAACAAGAGGGAGCAACCAATTGCTCAAGGAAGCAATGATGGAGAGCCATCCGAGGTATAATTAATAAAAACTAGTACCTCGTCATGATTTTCCAGGAACCTACTAATTAGAGAAAATGAGTTAATAGTTCTTAAATTTCCAGGAGCCTGCATCGAGCAGCAAGAAGAAGCCGGGTGGGAAATGCGGCCCAAAGAAGAAGCTAGAGGGGCGTTTCATCATCACGGAAGTATCTCCCGATGGGAGGCCGTTAGCTCCACATGAAAATGTTGTCAAGTTGATAAATCACATTGGGGCTCTTGTTAGAGACAACATCCCAATAACCTTTCAGTATTGGAAAGCGGCTGATGCACCTGACTTACTACCCGAAGAAGGTGAAGAAGCTGAGCATGAAGATCAAGATTAGGACGAAGAGCAACATGAAGAGAATGAACCCGCGGTACCAGTTCGGCCAGATGTTGTCCCGGTCACAGAGAAGAGCATGATTTGGGCTGAGGTGAAAGCACACTTCGCATTTCCAAAAGACACAGATTTGAAAGATTTGCGCACTTAGGCCCTGCAGAAGGGTGCAATTGCCTTTCAGATGTACAAGAAGTGGCTGACCAAGGACTTCATCAAGCAGGGGCTTACACCCGATTTTAAGAAGCTGGGATATGCCAAGTTAAGAGATCACTGGGATGCATTTGTGTAGGGCAAGCAATCGGAAGATGCTGCCAGGTTGATTGCAACCAACACAGTCAATGCACGTAAAAAGAAAGAATTTCATCATCTTGGCCCTGGAGGTTACGCGATGGCCATGCCCAAATGGGATCGGATGGAGCAAGAGATAATGGCACGTGGAGTCGTACCGGCAACTCTAGAGTGGCCTGACCGAGTGCCGAATTACTATTATGCACATGATGGTACGCTCAATCCCGAAGATGGATCATTAATACCAGGGGAGCAACTAAGACAGACAGCTGCAAGGCTTGTTGATTTGATCAGGGTTGCTGCCGAAGGAACTTTCATACCTAATAAAGAGAAGGACGAGCTTTCTGCTGCAATAGGCACTAAAGAACATGGTGGACGTTGCCGAGGCAAAGGTGTGATTCTATGGAAAGTCGCATGGCATGAGCACATTGACTCCTATAAGAAGCGCAAAAGGAACAAGGACGAACAAGATGGGAAAATTAGAGAATTGCAAGAGCACGTAGAAATGGCTGAGGCAAGAATGGAGGAAATCATTGACCAGTGTGTGGCCCTTGCTCTTAACAAGCAATCATCTCAGCAAGGGCCTATAGATGAAATGAGCCCGCCATCTACTAAGGGGAAAAGTAGTGTCGCTTCAACGGATGCAGCACCAGCAAACACGGAAGCACCGGTCAAGGAAGCACCCCTAGCCTCATCAGAAGCACCGGTTGCCTCACCAGAAGCACCCCAAGCCTTAGCAAAAGCAGCCGCCGAGGTCTGCCAAGAACGGTTCCCTGTGGATGACATCACAGTGAGGTCAGCGTGTGAGCTTCCAGCTCAACTCAGAAACAAGATGTTACCGGTGGCTTATGGTGTTGCCGAGGTCCCGGAACCAGGGGAAACTTTCATGGGTGTGGATTACTGTAAAGCATTTTACCATAAAGTTTCCGTCGACCGAGTGGTCCCTGGTTGGGAAGACCTCGAACTGGAGTTGCCGGGACCTGATGGGGAAGAGGTGCTTGGAGATACCGTGCACGGTTGGGTATTGTGGGCCAAGGCTCACATAAAGATTACGGAACCGATCAAGGAAGCACCCCTAGCCTCACCAGAAGCACCTCTTCCTGATGCCTCATCTACACCCCCCATGTTTGAAGGCGAACATCATCAGCTACTGTCATCTCCAACAGGAAGCATGAGCCCTCTAGTTGATCGGGACCCAAGCGAGAGTCCGTCCCCTCAGCATGATGAGTCTGTTAAGGGCAAGGGTACCAAACGACGAGCTACGCATCATCCTCCGCCGCCTCCTCCAAAGAAGTAGATGAAGCCCAAGCAGAAGAAGCCTCAACCAAAATTATCTTACGAGAAGACTCAGGAGGAGCTAGATGCTTCAGTGCGGGCTGAGCTTGATAGACAAATATTCAAAGCGAGAAGCCACCGGTTGAGAAACCAATTGACTGGGTGAAATTTCATCGCTTCATGAAAAAATGGAGGAGGAGAAACGACTAAAAGCCTAGGCACCTCCTTTGGCTAACTATGACCGACAAGCAATCAAGATGCACAAACAGAAGAAGCAGGCGAATAAAGATAAATCTACAATTCCACAACTAGGCACCCAGTCAAAGCAATCTGTCTCCCCCATCAAGGTGCTTTCTACGGTTGAGCAGAATATGCTCGTATTCAATAAGGAATCAGGTCTGACTATTGGTCAAATTCGAGGGGAGGAACTAATCCCAAAGCATGAAGGGGCAAATAGACCGAAGTATGAGTGGGGTAAACCGCTTGTGTGGCCGCAGTTGGTGCCGCATCTTCCAACGAGAATGCATGAACTGCACGATTGGTACATGGCTGCGTCAGCCAGCGGTACAACCTATATGGAAGTTACCATAGATGAACAACATTATTTCCGTGGCTGAGAAACTTTTGGTGTGGAATTTGACCAATTTTGGTTCTTATTCAATCAAGATGCAATTGACTCAGGACTCATCGCTTGCTGGACTCCGTAAGTCTTGATTGTACTATATGCTCAAAAACAATGATGCCATTCTACCTTATCTTAACTTGTGTTTAATTTGAATTTAATTTCAATCATGCAGCTTTGAGAGGAGAGGGATAACAGACGTCGCCTTCATAGATCCACTAATGATAAATCAGATTTGTGTCAGAAAATGAGAGCTGGCCACATTGGACTATATATATTTGTTTCTAGAAAAACACCATGAGAAAGGTATCATACTTTTGCCATACAACTTCGGGTGAGCAACGTGTATCTCATCTATTTTATCTTTTTCAAATGACATTGCATACATATTTCAAAAAACTAATACTTCTACACGTATGCACAACTTCCACTAGATTCTTTTTGCTTTCTGTCCATCTCTAAGCAAGGTCTTCATCTTCGACTCTTTGAGGGCAACTACAGATAAAAGCACATACTAAGATGTCGTAGAGATGATCAAACTTGCATGGGCTCGCCTATGTGTAGAGCACCCGGGAAAATACAAAGAGAACCTCTATTTCCATTATGATTTCCCTGTATGTGTTTTCTGCTAGTCCGCATATCTCATGTCTTCCAATATAATTAAACATATTTCATAACTTTGTTTTCGCACATGTGCAGTGCTTGACACAACCTTCAGGTACCAATCTGTGCGGATACTATGTATGCGAGTTCATGCATATCTTTTCAAGCCTCGCACAAGGTACCAACCTTGAAGACAGGGTGCGTCCACTAAACTAAACGACACATGCATGTAGTTCTTATTTGTCTATGTTCTTTTTTGTACTAGTTCTTATTCTTTGTTCATATTCTTTTGTAGATTGACTACATCAAGGAGGGGCTTCTCGAGTAGGAAAGAATCCGGTTAATTCAAGAACAACTATGCGGATTTCTTCTAGATGAGGTGATTACGCCAGGTGGAGAATTCTTTTCAGGCTTATCATCTGTTATTGTAACGGGGAAGTCCACGGAAGAAGCATCGGGGAAGTCGACGGCAAAAGCAACTGAGAAGTCGACGGAAGAAGCAGGGTCGACTAAGCAGGGGAGCAAGAGAGGAAAAAGCTCTGCAAAGGACCAATCGTCAGGGAACAAAAAAGCTAATATTAAACCCTGCTAACCTTTGATGCAATGTATTATATACACTAATATATATTTTTCGTATTTATGTATGCACAATATTATATATGTTCTTGCATTGGATCAACTACCGGATTTAAGATAATACATGCATACGAATATATGTATTAGTATAATATTAGATATTATACTAATACATATATACGTATGCATGTATAGTATTATCTCAAATATTTTATATGGCACACGAATTTCTATTATAGCGTATTATGCATTACGATTAGTATACGTAAATCAATCAAATACGATAGAATTAATAAACCAGAAAACGATAAAGAAAAAGAAAAAAGGAAAAAAACATTAGTACCGATTGGCATTTAGAGCCGGTACTAATGTGCACCATGCCACGTCGCTGGGGGCGGGGCACATTAGTACTGGCTCTCAATGCCAACCGGTACTAATGTCCCATTAGTACCGGTTTCCAAAACCGGTACTAATGTGACTTCATATTAGTACTGATTGAACAATACCGGTTTGAAAACCGGTACTAATGGGGGGTTCTCACTCGGTACAGAAGCCCCTTTCCCTAGCAGTGAACTAACGGCGGCGGCGGCGGATTTTATGTTCGGTTCAACCTTCAGAAGATTTGGTCGATGTGCTTTCGACGTCTTTTACTCCCTGAAGTGGTTGAGCATACAGTGCCTCTTTTGCAATCTCCAGTCTGTGGAGTCTTCTGTTGATTGGGATTGCGGCTCGGTTTGGATCTGGTGCTGTTCCACGGTGATGGATTTTCCCGAACCAGTGGACCGCGCCGGTTGCAAGACGAAGGGTAGAGACCTAGTGACATTATTCAATGTGATTTTATTTTATGTTGAGATCTCAGTTGTAGCATGAATTATATTTTAATGAAATCTGACCCGTTCTAAAAACAAATGTTGCCTTCAAACCAAACACACTCCAAACTTTGCCTTCCCCCAACACTCTGGTGGCAAAGGTGCATGGTCGATTTCTTGGGCGGCGCGGATGCGACCAGGGTTAGCCAAACCAATCGTTACCGCGCGGTTTATCGCGGTAACCGCTAGAACCGCTGCGGCACGGTTTGTAAAAACCACGGTTAACCAGGCCAAACCGACCCTACCAAACCGTGCCTCTCGGCTAACCGCGCGGTTCGGCCGGTTACCGGCCCGGTTTTTCAATTTTAAAAACCGCACGGTTTGCGGTTTGGCTAACCCTGGATGCGACTCCGCTCGGTCGATTTCGATGCCTCGTGGGTGGATCCGCCCAGCAGTGGTCCATATCAGCTCATGGCAGATGTTGCTTGGTTCCATGGAGGTGGTAGTGGCCAGCATCATAAGTGTCTTCAAGGCGAAAGCCATGACTAATTTCGACTGGTACCGTACCGGCGATGACGGTTCCATAATGCATGGTTCGTTGAAGGCATTGCGGTGAGGAACTCAACCTCCAAAGATATTTTTTTCTAGGTGAAATCAAATAACCGACTGGCAGGTTTGGGCGTCGTTGTCGTCTTGGTGTTGCTTTCCTCTTGAGGTGTTGTTTTGGGATTCTTTTTAAATTTAAACTTTTTTAAATTATTTTTGAAAAAATCCTCACAAACTTTATTTACACCGCAAATAATGTTGGAGAGGAGTTTTTTAGAAAATAATTTTTAAAAAAGGTTAAAATTAAAAAAAGTCCTTGTTTTGGAGTCTTTGGTGTGGCAGTACCAGATCAGCTTGATAAAGGGATGGCGGTGCACAGGTTATTTCAATGCACTTGTTTGGGTTGCTAGAGTGCATGGTAGAAATTGACTAGTGCATATTCTACGCGACTAGAGACCTAACTTCTGAAGTTTCTAAGAAAATAGCAGATATAAGGGATTAATTAGTTGCTCCACAAGGTCCAATGCAAGGTTAAAGCATAGAAGACTTTGAAGCGTAGACTTTATAGCTATCTTTCTTTGTCTCTTTCTTTCTTGTTTCCTTTGTTCCTCGTTTTGAGGCGCGGATTCTAAGTACTCTTGTATCTTCTGGCTAAGTGGTTGAATTTGTTTCTTTGTGATAGTAGACATTGACATGTAAATGGTGAAGATCATATAATTTCCTTAATCTAAAAAACACTCCAAATGGTATCTTTTTTATGAAACAGAAGGGGTATGCTCCCTACTGGTTATATATTAATAAAAGGAGAGCCAAAAGTAGAGTCTAGAAAAAAGAAAAAGAAACCGCAAAACGAAATTACAGCACATATTGGAACCATGAGCTAATTGCCGGGTGATATTTTGCCTTTGCCCTGTAGAGGAGCCTGGAGAATTCTTCTATGAAATTTTCCTTGCAACTTTGAATAATGGTTAATTTCAAAAAAAAAACTTTGAATAATGGTATGTTGGTCTTCAAACATTGGGTTGTTTCTTCACGTCCATATGCTCCAAGACATAATGATGATTACTTCCATGAAGAAGGGCTGATCAAGTTGCAATTTGAACCATGAGGTCCCAACATTGCTTTGAGAAGGGTATCCTAGCCCCATTTTCAGTCACACTGACCCTGCTAGCTGCTTACGAATATTGTGAGTTCTCTTTATTCTATGGAACAGAGAAGTTTTTTCACGCCGGACAAAATGCATGCCAGAATTCTGTAACCCTCCACCATACAACTTGCATTGTGGCCAGCAAATTGCTAACTAAATGTAAGGTTACTTTTTGAAAATGGAATAGTCTCCGGCCTTGGGGACTGCACACGTTGTTAGGTTATCTCAGGCTTGGTTTACTTTTTTTAATGGTCGGCAAGAGCTTTGTCGTTGTTTTCTTGGCCTAGCTAGGTTAATCACGAACTGCGTAATATAAGGAAAAGTGTGTAACCAATGCACTTGCAAATAAGTTAGTGGTAGTGGTTCATATTTGTCAAAAAAGAAAAGGAATCAAGCAATTGCCCACCAAAAGGCAGCATAAAATTTCTTTGTACTGGAGTACAGTTCTTCTCTTTTTTTATTACCTACTCACTATTGTTTCAAATTATAGACTGTTTTAATTTTTTAAGATTTATAAATATTGTTATGCATCGATATACATTATATATAAGTGCATAACAAAAACTATATACCTGGATAAGCTAAAATGATCTACAATTTGGAACCGATGGAGTAGTGTGCTAGGCGTGTGAGCTGGAAATGAAAAGTTCCCCATGCTGCTGAACTGAACTGACGCACGAATGAAAGGCCGAGGGTAGCGTGTATCCCATCTTTTCTTGTGCAGTGAGGTTTGCACAAATCAACTCAAAAACCGCAGGCTCTTGTTTATGGGAACTAACGTGCACTACAAAACATCCCGCCCGAGGGTGAGGCGGAGACGACGACTTCACAAGTCATCCATACAAAGCAAAAGAATTGTTCTCAAAACACACACGCAACTACGCAAGTCACTTTCACACCATCACACCATCGTAGCTGACGAACGGAAACGGGCGTGAGAGGATAGCGACAGCATGGTTATCCTCTTTTGTATATATCGAACCAAGGAAGAAACATTATATATAAATCGACACCGGAACGATTGAACACCACGGGCAAGAAGAAGTGTGGAAACTGCGGGCCGCCGGAACAATAGACAAAAGCAGCGGCGCGTCAGCCGATACGTTAATTCAAGGAAATTTCCGTCTAGACGGTCCAGGACGCAGTACAGGGTCGTTGTCGGGAACTGGAGTGCTATAAAAATGATCACCGTTCCGGTTTCTTCATGCACAACGAACAATCTAGCAAAGAGAGATGCCTCCGATCATATCGTTGGCGCTAAGTGCAGCGCCATCACGCCATGCGCCCCCAGTCGCGCGACAGCCCCTGCTGGAGCAGGATCACGGTGCAGGTGACGACGGCGATGCCCAGACCACCGGCGAGGCGGCTGGCCCTGGCGGCGGTGGGAGTAGTGGGAGCAAGAGCTTCCCGTTGCTGCCGGTAGCCGCCTTCACGTACCTCACATTCAGCTCCGGGATGGCCCTGCACCGCTCGTGGCCCGACCGTGGCGCCGCGGCGTTCGTCGTCTTCGCGTACGTCGACCTCGTCCTGCTCTTCGTCTGCCTCCGGCGGTACGAGCGCGCGGAGCCCGGCTCCAAGCTCAGGGAATGGCTGAAACTGGCGGTGTGGCTGCTCACCGCGGCGCTGACGCTCCTGTTCTCCTACAAGGACGCCGCTGTCATGCCCGCTGCGGCCGCCGCGCTGGTTTGGGTCATGGGAGTCGCCACGATCACGGGAGGGTTCGTCGCCTTTTTCTGCTTAAACAAGACGTAACGTAATCCCTCGCTCGCGCTCGCGGACACGCTCGCTCAGGACGCGAGGGCTGTGGCGAAACGAAGAAGCCAGGCACGTACTGCTCCCGTCGGGCGGCAACGAGAGCCCGTCGACAGGACGTGCGCCGCCGCTGCCCACCCGCGCGCGCACTACGCAAACGGTTCTCACATCCCCTGTTTCTGCCGTCGCTCTCGAACCCTCTCCCATCCTCTGTTTCTGTGCTCACTCTCAACAAGCCGGTCGATCTCTCGCCCAAACCGAAGCTAGACTGGCCGGCTGCCAAAAGCACCTAGAGCCGGGCAGCCGGCCATCGTCGACATCGACGGTGTCACCTCTCCTGAAAGCTCGCGCGGTGCCCGTGACTTCGCCGATGACAGTTCCAATTGGCCCCCTTTTCATCTCTCTCTCTCCTTGGCGCTTCGACCAAGAGCTTTGCTCTGTCTCATTTTTGCAGCCGCGGGTACCCAAGGTTTGGAACCCTGACGCCGGCGACGAACGAAGGGAAACCGTACACAGCCAAATTATTACAAAATTATCAGCTTGTAAGCTGATCATAAATACACGAGAAAGAACACAAACTAAAGTAATCTCCTTTTCTTAGATCATCCTGATCTCCCAATTACTTCAAAAATAATCTCTCTACTTCGTCGGCAGTATTTCTTGTGTTGTTTGCATTGGATGAGTTTTACCTATAATAAAATTTGTCGTAAATAATGTACAGCTGCTCAGGTGTAGAGGCCATGCCTAGTGTAAGTTTTTTTTTCATGTGTAGCAAAGGTGTTCTAGAATTTGTAGGACCAGAGAAACGATTTTTCACTAATTTTTTATTCGTGAAAGATTGTTGTACGGTGCACATACTCTTTGTGTTAATAACAAGTGTTGTACAACACAAGTTGAAAACATATGCTATTCTTCTTAGTCATGCTGCCAGTTCGTTATTATGAGCATTGGTGGAAGCGACATTGCCCCTTAGGGTCGGCGCCTGCGTGTTAATATGGAGCCGAGAATCACCCTCGGCGTGGTGTACAAGGTTGTGCACAACCTGGCCGTGCACAGCTCCTATTTACAAGGGATATACTCAAATCTATCTAACTAACCGGCTCAAAGTTGTTCACATATGTTACACTTTTACATGTTTAACACCCCTCCTCAATCACAACTTATCTAAGTTGAGATTATGTCTAAATTCTTCAAGCTGTCGAACTGAGATAGGCTTTGTAAAACCATCCACAACTTGATCTTTGGTGCATATAAATCTGATTTGTAGAAGGCCTTGTGCAACTCTTTCTCTGACAAAATGAAAATCCACTTCTATATGTTTTGTTCTGGCATGAAACACAGGATCTGCTGACAGATATGGTGCTCCAAGATTATCACACCATAACCTGGCAAACTTAGGTCCTTCAACTCCTTACTCCTTGAGTAGAGTTTGTACCCACGTAACCTCTGTCGTGGCATTAGCTAGAGATTTATGTTCAGCTTCAGTGCTTGATCTAGAAATTGTTGCTTGTTTCCTTGCACTCCATGGTATTCGATTGAATCCAAGAAACACTGCAAACCGCTTGTAGATTTTCTATCATCTGAGCAGCCAGCCCAATCTGCGTTAGAAAAGGCACTCACAAGCGTTGACGGCGACCTGTGTATTCTTAGTCTGATCCCTATTGTATGCTGCTAATATCGTAATATACGCTTGACTGCACTACAATGATTTGTGATAGACTTATGCAAGAATTGATAAACCTTGTTAACAGCAAAAGATATATCCGGCCTTGTTAAAGTTAAATATTGCAAAGCCCCAACCATACTTCTATATTCAGTTGCATCTTTTGGTCCAAGCGGATCACCATCATGGATTGACAACTTATCAGTTGTAAACATTGGAGTGTTCATGGGTTTGCAATTCATCATGCCTATCCGATGCAGCAATATTTTTGTTGTGTCAACAATATTCCATCACGTACCTTATTAACCTCAATGCCCAAGAAATAATGAAGTTCACCAAAATCTTTAAGAGGAAAGTCGGCCTGAAGATCTTTGAGAAGTGCTTCAGTAGCTGCAGCATTGCAACAATAATATTATCAACATAGATAAGAAGGAATATTGTTACTCCCCATTTGTTGTAGACAAACAAAACACATCAGTTTTGGACGGTTTAAAACCAAGACTCTGAAGTTTTGAGCTCAATCTAGAATACCAGGCACATGGCGCTTGTTTCAATCCATAAAGAGCTTTATCAAGTTTACAAATATAGTGTGGATAAGTCTTACTCTCATACCCAGGAGGTTGCCTCATGAATACTTCTTCAAGATTGCCACGAAGAAACATATTCTGAACATCTAGCTGACGAAGACTCCACCCAGATGACACTGCAAGTGAGAGAACAAGGCGAATTGTGGCTGCCTCTACCACAGGACTAAAGGTGTCCTCATAGTCAATACCATAGCATTGCTTATCACCTTTAGCAACTAGACGAGCCTTGTATTTATGAAGAGTGCCATCATCTTTCCTTTTCTCCTTATAAACCCATCCACAATCTATAATACTATGACCATGACTAGGAGGAACTAAATGCCAAGTTCTATTCTTTATAAGAACATCATATTCAACATCCATTGCCTTCTTCTAGTTTTTATCGACCAAAGCAGCTGCAACAGAGGTAGGTTCAGTACTAGCAGTCAGGCCATACCTGATTGTACCATAAGTGTACTGTTTTGGCTTGTGTATACTAGATTGTGCACGTGTATGTGGTCCAAGATGTTGATGAACCAGCGAAGCAGCCTCAGGAGCGCCCACAGGCGGCGAAGGCGGCGCACCAGATCCTGCCGGCGCACCGGATCCCGCCGGCAAAATCGATCCTGCCGCAGAGGAGCTAGTGTCGACACGGCGCGTGGCACCCGTGTCGGGGGCCTACACGCGGAGAGAATCCGCCGGCGCGCACGTGGCACCCGCGGGCTGGCTTGCTTGAGCCGAGGCTGATTCGCCCCCCCCCCCAGGTGTCATCTGGAACCGATCCCGGAGCTGGTGTAGGCGCAGGCAAATCCACCTCGGGCTGCGCAGTTGTCTCCCCCTGTGAAACATCATGCAAAACCGCCTCCTCCTATAGATTTTCTTCCAAATTTTGGTTAAGAGTATCACCAGAATTAGAGGGGCTATTAATCACATTAGTTCTAGATATTGCAGTACTCCCAAAAGACAAGGGAAAATCAACAAGAGTAGGAGAAAGGAGTTCAATTTCCGACCGTAATCGAGCATCTACATTATCATGAAGTTCAGCAAAAGGGAAAACTTGTTCATCAAAAACCACATCACGTGTGATGTAAATGCGGCCAGTGGGAATGTCTAAACACTTAAACCCTTTGTGCATGTTACTATATCCCAAGAAGGCACAACGATTGGAGCGAAAATCAAGTTTCTGTGCATTATATGCCCGAAGATTGGGCCAACAAGCACACTCAAAAACTCAAAGCATAGAGTAATCAGGTTTCTCCTGAAAAAGAACCTCGAGATGAGAGGAATATTGAAGATTTTTAGCTGGAGTGCGATTGATTAGATAGGTGGCAGCTAGAAAAGCTTCATCCCAATATTTAAGTGGCATGGATGCATGGTCTAGGAGAGATAATCCAACTTCAACAATATGATGATGCTTGCGCTCGGTAGCACCGTTTTGTTGATGAGCATGAGGACACGACACAAAGTGGGAGATTGAACGACCAGAATGGCAACCAGAGAGGGGGGGTGAATTGGAGCCGATAAAATTCTTCTCCAAAGAGTAGAACTCGGCCTATGGTACCAAACACAACTCCAAGATCCTCGACACCCCGCTAGCCAAATCCACGCAGCCACTAGAGTGCTACTGGACCTAGGAACTAGCACACCACGGAAAACACTCGAGAACGCAGCAGAAAACAACTCAAGCAAAGCTTCCAGACACAAACCGGTCACATCAGAAACTCAAACCGGTCAGACCAGTTTACACAGACTTGGCCTCTCACAACACAGAACCGGTCAGACCTCTTTGCCAAACCAATCAGACCGGTTTTGCCAGACATAGCCAAAAACACGAAACACCAAACCGGTCAAACCTCTTTCCCAAACCGGTCAGACCGGTTTTGCCCAGAGAGCTCCAACCCAAAAACCCAAAACTAGAGCAAACGAACTCGAAACTCAACGAAACTTGGACCAAAGCTTCTTCTACCAAAGGAAAACTTGTTCCTAGAAGATCTCAAAAATACACCGTTGACCAAATGGTCAGACCACTTTTCCAAACCGGTCAGACTGGTTTTGTCTGGGCACTCGGGAAAAAGTCCACCCGCGGGAAGAACTCGAACTTCACCTCAATCGATCTCCCGATACGCTCCCTGGATTCAAGCAAAATTTTGGGGATAGGTGTAGCACCTCATGGTCAAGCCAGGCCTAAGAGATCATCCCCAAAGATCCACTAAATCAAGAGGAATCGAAGGATGAACACCAAGAACACCTCTTCCCGGAACTCCAAAGAAAACCCCAAATCGAGCACCTTTACCCACGGATTTGGAAGGGGGATCACCAAGAAAAGAACCACAAGGGGTTCATGTGTGCATCCCTTAACAAATTCGTGAAGGAGAGGCATCAAAACCACCAAAGGAAAATTTTGAGAAAAGGCTCCGAATATCCACAAAAAGGAAAACGGGAGAAACAACCAAAGGAGCTAGATGTTGACGGTTCAAAACCATGTCGAAGTTCACCGCAAGCGTACGGGTGACTTGGTGCCTTTTCACCAAGGAGGGTCCCCAAGGTTTGTCAATCCAAGGATCGGAAGCAAACTACTAAGGTTCTTCACCTTGTCTAGCCAATCTAACCTAACATGAAGCATTGATTGCATAAAAGAGGTAAACCTAAAGAGATATTCATGAAGTGTATAGGTTGATCACATACACGAACATAGGCAAGGTAAAGCGCCACCAAGGGGATGACTAAGCCTATCGCCTTCTAGTTGTAGTTCCGGCAAACGAGCAACAAACTAAGCATCTCATCTAAAAGCATCTTTAAACTCCTACCTCCGGCCTACCTCCCGAAGACATCCGCTCTTTCGGGGGAAATCACCCTATCACGATGCTCCCTTAATGAAGCGGGGGATCCAGGGGTGTGCCCATACATGGACATGTCTACAAACCATGAAGGGTCAACATACTAGATCTAATCACCATGATTACATAAAGCATGCTATGTAGTCTAAACCGGCATTGGGCTAAGGATCAAACATATTCATGAAAGGTAGAAAGTAAAGATAGAGACATGGAGTCGCTTAATAGATCGGATGACAAAGATTATCATTGCTCACATGAAAGTATGTATTACACCATCACCATCAAGATCATACCTCAGATGATGAACACGTAGCTCCGGAACTCCACCATGGCACAACCACACAGGGCAGCCATGGCGGCTAGGGTCGGCCTAGGCCATCCCCTAGACAACTTTGAGGACTCCGCCGCCGTTGTCTCCCTCTGGTGCTCACTTCTAGATTTCGCTGAGTTCTGGTGAATTCATCAGGCGGCCGTCGGAGGCAGGCGATATAAATAAGCCGAGGAGCATGTAGGTCAAAGGGGAGGTCGAACCGGTGCCGAAAGGGGGTGGGCCGGCCGGCCCAGGCCTTTTCTAGCCCGGTTCGGCCCCGGTTTTCTTCCCGAAGCTTCTCGCACTTTCTTGAATATTTGCCGAAGTGCATGTGGGTTCTTGACGTTGTTTTCCCCGCGGTTTGGATAAGAGTGCTTGGCGCGCAAACTCCCGCATCTTCTGTTCAGATCCTCAGAGTTTCACATCTTCATGCTTTGGTCCTTGGGTCATTTGGAGTCATGTTCACTTCGTGTCTTGACTCGTGCCGGGCTTCGTGATATTCTCATAAAGTGCTTGATGAACTTTACCCGGGAGTCCTCATTTGGGTATTGAATTCCTGCGTAAACAACATACTCCAAAAACCACATGCAGGTGTGAACTTGTTACATTATTAGTATGCCTAGTGGCGGGTTAGTTATAATTCAAAGCTCAAACCAAAGTGTAACAAGTGCTCTTGGTTGACGGAAATCGACCGTCAACACTAGAGGAATCACGCTAAACCTTATATACATCAAAGGAAAGATTCATACAAGGTCTAGCTTGCCTCCCTAGCATCCACCCTCTCCAAAGATCTCACTATGAAGCTCTCAAGCTAGTCCTAGAGAAAATAGAAAACTCAAAAGAGAAATTGCCTAGAGCAAATGAAAACCTTAAAGCCCAAGAGATGGCTGCCACAACTCTTCCACCAAGATTATATATGAGGTCCTCTGGTGGGGGTGCCGTCTAGGCGATACAACCCCTCGAAGGGCAAATTTGGAAACTTGACAGCCTTTCTATTGGACGGACGCCCAGCAACCACACCTCGTGTAGCCTCGACGCCAAGCCTACGATCCCGACGTATGCCCTCCGCTTTGACAACTTCCGGCCGCACCATGACCAAACCGGTCAGACCGGTTTCCCAACGGTCACACCGGTTCTGGTGACTTGGTCGCACCAGAACCTCGGGTCGGCTTTCTGGAGCAACCGATGAACCCAGCGATTTTGTGGTCAACTGCTGCAAACCTCATGAGCTTGGTGCAGCCTCCACGTTCGCCCCGGCTCGATGTTGGCTTTCGGATCAACCAACGAACCCGTTATCATCTAACTTCGACTTGCTCTTCTCGCACTTGATCCCGTCTGGCCACCAGGTCCCTCGAACCAAGTCTACTTGTCCCTCCACTCCTCGGAGGCCCCGCAAGGCTAAGACCTTTCACGCTTGTTCTTCACCTGCACCAACGCCAATCAAGCCGCAGCCTACATCCACAAGACAGAGCACAATGTTAGTCCACACAATGTTGTCAATCACTCATCACTAAGGAGTGGCCAACCGCTAGCCGTCGGATACTCTGGTCCTCAAGGATGCCGACCTTGCAAAAAAAGAATTAAGTTTCTCATACTCTCCTCCCCAATCGGTTTGAATTGAAACAATTTTCCTATTAAATCTCCTCTCAACAAGCTGCTGAAACTCATGGAACTTCTCAAACACTTGAGATTTATAACGCAAAAGATAGATCCAAACAAATTTGCTATGATCATCTGTGAAACTCACATAATATTTATTCCTCCCAACAGAGTCAGGAGCAGGCCCCCATACATTAGAGAAAATCAAATCTAAAGGAAACTGGGAAACACTAGACGACTTGGGGTAGGGAAGTTGATGACTTTTGGCTTGTTGACATGCATCACAAACCATCTCCTGACGATCTTCCCTAGCACAAGGCAATTTATTCTCACTAATGACTTGATTAACAATTGGAACAGCAAGGTGGCCTAATCTACTATGCCATCTAGCCGTAGAAGGTTTGATAGGATTGTGAGATTCACGTCTCGACTCAGACAGAGGGTAGAGACCTCCTCTACACTTGCCTTCCAAAAGTGTTCTCCTCGTGGCTTGATCCTTGATCAAGAAAAAATCAAGATGAAATCAAGCCGATGTACAGAAACAAGGTTTTTCTTGGCACTAGGCACATGAAGGACATTATTTAATTGCAGATTGCAATTGGGGGTACTAACAATAGCTTTACCAACATGATTAATATTCATACCTGCCCCATTTGCAGTACGGATCTGATCAGCGCCATTGAACTTGTTGTGGATGACCAGTTTATCGAGCTCGCTAGTAATGTGATCTGTCGCACCGGTGTCAGTATACCAGTTGCTATCGACCCTATACCTGTGAACAACGGTGTTGGCGTTCTTCTCAACAGGGACGTAGTCGGTGTTAAAGTGATGCCAGCAGGTGGCAGCGCTATGCCCCTCCTTGAGGCATCCTGGCACTACCCATTGAAGCGTGGCTTTTGTCCACCAGAGTTGGGCACACCACTCCCATGAACTCCAGAGCCGCGATCGCATCTTCCTGACTGACCACGCTCACAGCCTGATCTGCAGTTGCCAAAGTTCTGGCTACCACCACGCGAGGCCGAGTTCACAGAAGATTGAGACCCGCCACTGCCTTGCTGTAGTAGATCAAGGCGGCTCTCAAAGCTTAGCATTAGGGACAGAAGTTCGTTGTGGCCTTGTAGGGGACTGGATCGTTCCTGGCCAACATTGAAGTGACTAGGGGATTGTACTCCATGTTGAGGCTGGCGAGGATGTACGACATCAGTTCTTCACAGCCGAGAGGTTTCCCAGCGGCCACCATCTCGTCAGCCAACACCTTCATCTTGGCCATGTATTCAGACGTAGTCATGGCGCCCTTCTTGGTGGTGGCAAGGGCGATCTTGGTGTTCACCGCCCTAGCACGAGTCTGCGATGAGAAGATCTCATCCACCGCAACCCACAGTTCGGCCGCCGTCATCGCAGCACTGACTTGAAGCAATGCTTCATGTGTCATGGTAGTCAGCAGGTAGATCAGAACCTGCTGATCGAGAGCAAGCCACTTGGCGTACTTAGGATTGGCAGACTTGGTGGTAATCTCACCGATCTTGACATCAATCTCCTTCGGTGGCGCAGGGACCGATCCATCAAGATACCCCTCCAACTGGGCACCTCGAATGGTTGGCAGGACCTGCATCTTCCATAGCTAGATATTATTCTTGGAAAGCTTCTCCGTGACGGGAAGGCTGAGGGGAGAAGCTAGGACAAGAGGAGGAACTCCCTGCCTGGCGCCGGAGGAACTAGGAATCATCGCCATCTAGATGAGTTGTAGACGAATATGGTAGAGGCTAGGCTCTTGGTACCATATGAGAATTGGTGGAAGCGACGTTGCTCCTTAGGGTTGGTGCCTGCGTGTTAATATGGAGCCGAGATTAACCCTCGGCGTGGTGTACAAGGCTGTGAACAACCTGGCCGTGTACAGCTCCTATTTACAAGGGATATACTCAAATCTATCTAACTAACCAGCTCAAAGTTGTTCATATATGTTACACGTTTACATGTTTAACAGTTATGACACATTCTAAAAATTTAAACTCTTGTGGTCTATCTCTTATCTTATTTCATCTCTTATCTCCCACTGCTAAAAAGAAAGAGAAGGCGATTTGCGTCACTCGTGAGGTGTAACCCACCCCGCTTCACTATGGCCACTGCCGCTCCCTTTTTTCGACTACAATCACGGTAGAAAAAAAAGTGAGAAATCAAGTTGCATTGAGATCTACCTTGGTCTTTCTTATGATGAGTGATTGACTAAATGGTTTGAGGTTTTTTCGGTTGAATCCATATTATATATGTGCTTAATTATGTTAATCAGGTCATCAACCCGATCTCCCACACATGCTAGTATTTTAATTATTGCATTTGAAAATTATTTAAAAATTATATTGTTTGCTAATAATCAAAACTGTTTATCTACTACTCTCTCATTCTTCTTAATACTTCAACAAATACTTATATATGTGTGTATTTATCTTTATTTTGTTGTGATTTATTTTTAATTAGTAATTACTCTATACAAATTTTCATCCACATTCACACTTTTTTCATTCTGTATCACACCTCCAAAAATGTTTAGCATAAGAATCATTATTTTTCAACATTTCCACACATATATGTATAAATAGCCTACATGTTGAGACTTATCATACATATATATGTCTTAACTTAGTATTTATACATTAACAATAACATAAATAGGTAATTTAAAATGAAAAAGGTCCAAATTACTACCTAAACTATGAACGAAGTTCGAATAACCCCTTAAACTATTAAACCATTTTTAACCGCTTTGATTTCCAAAACCAATGCACAATACACCTTTTGCCTCTAATCAAAACCAATTTTACTTATGTGGTGGTGGTTTAATGCCATATGTGCAGATTATTAGATCCACGTCATCGGTTCTCTTTCTCATATGTTCCTCCTTCTCTTCTCACCCTGACACCTTCCTCTACGCACCATTCCGCCGTAGGTGTGCTTGAGCTGCAACACCTCGCCACAACATCACGCAGAGAAAGCAGTTGCACGATGATGTCATTGAGGAGGTTGCCACGGCAAGCTTGGTCGAGTGGTGCGAGCTCTAGGGGCGGGGCGAGATCACAATCAGAGAATCGTTTCACGGCGGCGGTAGTGCGCATTGGGTAATTGGACGAGTGAATCGAGTGGCAATGGAGCGATTCTGGTGAATAGTAATGTACTAATGTAAATCTATGTGCGCGACCTTGAGCCTGATTTTCTTCGAGCTCTAGTACACGGTAGGCAATAGCTTAAGGTGAGTAGATCGTAAGTGGATGTCGATGTCGGGGGTTGGGGTTGGAATCACATATTAAGAGGTTGTGATGATTGTAATCGGCAGGACATAGGAAGGACTACTGGGTTTAGTCCTACATCGGAAATTAATGGTGGGGGAGCACGGCATATAGGCGTGGGCATTCCATATCAAAGGAAGTGAAGGGATAGGAGGAGCATGACGATGAGGATGAGTGCACCCAAGAGATCCTATAGCTGTTACAACATGCACCATAGGACCTGGGTCAGCGAGGTTGGAATAAACCACGCCATTGTGTTCATGGTTGTGGTGTGTGTGTTGTGCCTGCGTCGCGAGTGTCGTCTGTGTTGGGGTGAGGGGGTTCGCGTTCATGTCCGTTAGGTCTGTACAGTTTGATCAAGTCTGTACCTAGGATGTTTTGGTGCACGAGTTTGTGCTTTTGTTCGGGTCTAGCGACAAGAAGAGTGTCTAGTTGTTCGTGCAGGACGGCAGCGCAAGGATGCGTTCCGTCAGCGGCGCAGGGAGCAAGGGGGAGCCCGGGCTTCACGAAAGGAGATTTTTCCTATCCAACTGATCCACGAAAGGGAATTTTTACTCTCCCACTGATCCACGGGGTCCACAGACGACGCGCGTGGCGGACAGACGTCATCCAGCAGCACTAACGGTTTGGGGTAACGGAATGACACATAACACAAATGAGAAATTAGAAACAATTGCATTGAAAGAATGTTGTATTTTTTAATAACACATAAGAAATGGATCATATTTCCCAGTGGCACAAAGTGAATTATCTCTTTAGATTAAGTGAGTGAGGACTCTAAAAGAAAACTAATTAATGATTGATTGATTAGAAATTGATTGATTTACTTTCTGTCGACTCCAAACGGAAATACAACCACGCGGTGGGTAGAAATCAGAAAAATATAAATGACTCTCCCCTTTGGTGGGGTCACAAATGACATGTGTGTTTTCCTGTGAGGACCACGTGGGTAGAACTCCAGGTGGGAATTGTCATCAATCTCTCGCAGCTTTATAATATAGATAAATTAAATGTAGACTAATAACAAAATCCATTTCAAAATCTCTGAACTAAATGGCGTGACAAATCTTTTACCTAATTAAACTATGATTAGACAATATAGTGCTATTGTAATATGTAATTAGCTCATATTTAATCTTTCTAATTAACTAATCGGTAGCCTGGGACTGAAAAATGTATGAGTTTCCCGGTTGCCTGGTACGGTGCCTATGAGAAGTGATGAACAAATTAAAATAGGCGAAAGTCGAACCCTCCAGGCGACTATGCTCAGAAACGCTACGGCACACGGTGCTACGCCCTAGCAAGACGGCGGCGAGCTTTGTAAGAAGTGCAACCCCGTGGTACGGAGCCCGGCCGGAGGCGTTGCGGGCAGCCGGCCGGAGGCCACTTTGAACCGGCACCCCCGCTGAGCAGGGAGCCAAAAGAGAAGTGATTAGATCCACAGACCTTTAATTCTTGCAGCGAAACACAAGTGGCTCTATGCATCATTTGACTTTGAGTTTGTGCTAACCACGTAGCAAACGAGGACGACGGCCAACGGCGAGCTCGTGAACATATCAAACTGAACTGCATCGATTGAGGAACATGCTTCTTCCGTCCTCACGCAGCAGCGCGTTTTGGGCGCACTCGCGGAGACGCTTGGTGGGGTGTTCCTAGTCGACGCTGAAGCGACAAAAAATCAAAGTATCACGCCGCGTCGGGCGGGACGTGCAGCGTGCAGGGGGCCGCGGTGCGCGCGAGGGACCCGCGGCGTGGGGCGCGGGAGGAGAGAGGACGTGAGATGATGACCAGATTAATTTATTTCGAAAACTAAAAAAGTTATAAATCTTAAACCGTACGGTTAAATTAAATTTCGATTTCAAAAATGGGTTTCTTGTGCTAAGATCTTCAAAACAAGATCCCACTTGACTATATTTTGACAATTTTTTATTTGTATTTTTAAATTAAAGTTATATATTCTATTATAGCCAGAACAAAACTAATTAAGTGTCAGAACAAACAAGAACAACTGTCAGAACAAGTTTGTATATCATTCCGAACAAAAAAAATGTAGTGTGAGAACAAGAGTCAGAACAAGTTATTATTATGGACAAAACAATTTATTATTATAGCCAGAAGAAGATATTACTATTGCCAGAACAATTTATTATTATAGCAAGAACAAGTTTGTATGTCATCTCGAACAAACCAAATAAAGTGTCAGAATAAACGAGAATAACTGTCAGAACAAGATCCTATTATAGTCAGAACAAGTTTGTATGTCATCCCGAACAAAATAAATAAAGTGTCAGAACAAATCAGAACAAATGTCAGAACAAGGGTCAGAACAAGTTATTATTATACACGGAACAAGTTATTATTGTAGTCAGAACAAAATATTATTATAGGCAGAACAACTTATTATTATAGTCAGAACAAATTTGTATGTCATCTCTGAGAAAATATTCACCGAGACAAATATGTGGAACCAAAATTCACTAAGACAAATGATTTATAGGAATATATGTTGAATAAGAAATTACTAACGTCTCCACATGCAAAACGGATTGAAACTTTAAAAAGCTATAAACTAGAAAAAAGTCAAAACAAAGTGTGTAAACTCAAAATAGTAAAGGAAAGGGAAAAATGAATGGAAAATCAAAAAAGGAAGAATGAAAATTATTTAATTAATCAATTAATGGAAAGAAAAAATAAAGAATAGAGAAAAAATAAAAAAAGACAAGAAAAGAAAATTGAAAGAAAAAGAAAACAAATAAAAGAAATTGAATAAATAAACTAAGAGAAGAAAAATTAAAAGAAAGAAAAGAAGAAATTGAAACAAGAAAGAATAAAAAATAAAAAAAACAAGAAATAGAAAAGAAATATATAAATAGAAGGAAAGAAATAAAAAAAGGAAAAAGGAAAAAATAAAAAATAAAAAACAAAATATGTAAAAGAGAAAAATCATAAAAAATAGGAAAAAGAACGAACATTAAAAAGATGAAGAGGTGAAAATAAATAATTAAGTAAATAAGTAAATAAATGAATAAATAAATAAAGATAAGAAAGGGAAAATAAAATAAATAGAGAAAAATAATCAAGAAAGGGAAAACGAAAAAAAATAGAGAGTGAGAGAAAAAGGAATATATGAAATAACACAAAAGAAAACAACAAGAATAAAATCTTAAAGAATAGGGAAAAAGAAAAAACATGAAAGAAAACAATGGAAGAAGAAAAACCAACCTGAACATGGAAAAGGGAAAAATAATGAAAGGAAAGTAAAAATAGAGAAAAAAACAAAGGGACATGAATGAAAAAGGAATGAAAAAATAAGATAAAATGATTAGAAAAGAAAAAAGAAAAAAGAAAATAAAACTCAAAATTACAAAAAAGGGAAAGAGAAACTCGAGTGTTAAAAAGAATAGAGAAGGGAAAAAAATAAAAAAGAAGAAAAAAATATAAAAACAAAATAATAGAAAAAAGAAAAAAAAACAACGGATGAGAGGAAGGTGGTGGGAGGAGCTGAGCCGGCCCACAGGCAAATAGTCATAAGAAAGAAGGTGGTGGGGGAGTGGGCCGGCCCACATGCAAACAGTTGAAAAAGAGAAAGGTGGTGGGGGAAGCTGGACTGGCGTGACGCGCGCACAAATTGTCGCTGAAGCGACACGGGCCGCTTGATGGGCGTACGTGCGTGCGAGGGGATCTTTATAGAGGTTCTCTTGCTGGCGCGGACGACACCCGGCCGCGCGCGGGGAAGCTTCCCGGAAGCTGCCTCCGTTCGCGTGTCGTCCGATTCCATCCGAACGGGGAACCGACTTGGTAGTCGTTGGTTTCGGCTGCATCGTCGCCGACTTGTGTCGCGGTCTTCGCTTCAGACAAAGCCACACGCCGCCGCGCCATATCCTATTTTTTCGAGGTTGAGTGCGTTGTGATCTTTCTTAAGAAGAAATACGTATACTGATCTAGAAAACGAGAAATACGTACTTGTCAAGCTCCTGATGCAGTTTTGTGCTCTCGCACTGTGTCCGTCGTAGGCTCGTAGCTTCTTCATGCGCGTGACGCAAGTCCTCGTACACACACCAAAAAACACCTCGTCCACACCTCAAGCCCCCCCCCCCCCACCCCACCCCACCCCACACACATACTTTGACATTTTGGTGCAAGGTGCTCTTGTTGCACAAGGTTCCCGGGTAGAGAGGATAAGGTCCATGGTCCCAAGAGAATAGGGATGTTGGGATCCAGAGGTTGAGTTTAATAAGTGTCATCAAGTGTTCGGAAGTTAATTAAAAACATTAAACATGAGCTAATTGTATAAGTAGTTGTATAAGTTGTGGTTAATTCGCAAGACAAATGTATTACATCTAATTATCATAAGCACATGTTTACTGTAGTACAATATTGTCAAATCATGAATTTTTTAAAACATGAAAACACCATTTTCGTTATAAGAGAAGAAAAGAATAACAACTTACGCAATTAATTGTATAATTAATTTATATTTAATAATTTATGTATTATATTAGTAAACAAACATTCGTTGTGATATGGACGTTGGAACCAAACACCCCTACGTTGACTGACTGGTCAAAGGGAAGTTTCCTGGAGGATTCGTAGAACAAGTCAGCGCCAAATTTCCTCGAAACTTCAGGGTTCAGGCCCTACGCGGCTGCGCGGCAGGACAACACCTGCCAAAACGAGCGGCCATATATAAAAGAGACACCAACCCACCCACCACCCCATCCGTAAGCAAGGCCACAAGCTTCTTCGAGTCCGGCGGGGGCCTAATCCAGCGGCTCTTATCCTTCCGGGGTTCGCCTGCGTCCCTCCCTTCTCTGGTGATTACCCTTTGCCCCCATCTCATTTTGATATCTGCAAGCCTGCGAATTAAATCGAGTGAAACCCTCTTTCTTTTCATTCAAAAACAAGTTAAGCCTTTGTAATTTATCTCTTGTGATTTCCACTTCAAACCCGGCCTCCAGCACCATGAATAACTGACATCAATGGAGGTATCGGATCAGGACAGATGAATGCTTCTTGTGTTCCCGATCATGATACCAAACAAACAGGATAATTGACCGCGTGGTAACTGATTTCGAAAATTGACCGTTCTAGACTACGGTAGTAACATCTCAAACCGAAATTAATGTAGAATCAGCGACCAAATCAAGTATGATAGGGAACGGCTGTAGGTGTGCAGCTTGTGATGCAGACTGCAGAGGATGGTGACAATTTCATTCCTTGATGAGAAAAAAAAACTTTACAACCGCTGATGGAGTCAAGTGCAACAGAAGGGGGAAGAGAACTAAAGCGAAGTGATATCATTCTTTACTTCTGCAGTTATTTAACTAAATCGGTCAAATTTCTGTTCGAAAAAAATTGCATTCCAGATCGAAACCATACTCACTCAGAGGAGTTCTTGCATTTCAGATCTTGCCCAACGCAGCAGCGAGCGAGAGAGCATGGACGAAGCCCTGATCGAGCAGCCCGCCGCCGCCCAGGCACCGCCCGGCCAAGGCCCATCTGTGCTCACGATCGTAGGCTTCGCGTTCCTCGCCTTGAACACGGCCAGGGCCGTGTACTCGTTCGACAGAGGCCTGGGAGTCATCTCGTTCGTGGGCTTCGTCTACCTGGACTTCATCCTCCTCGTCTACTGCCTGGCCCTGCGCGAGGTGGCGCCGCCGGGGTCGGCCCGACGGGAGCACCTCAAGGTGGCCGTGTGGCTGCTCACCACGATGCTCACCTTCGCCTCCTGGCCGTTGCTGGAGTTCTGGTTCCAGATCACGGCAAACGTGGCTGGAAACTCGAGCATGTCTTCTCAGAACCACACCTCATGCGCCCAGCAGCTACACCGTCCATATCTGCCAACAGTTCCGTGGTGGTGATCCTGTCTGTCCCTGAAGATCTTCGAGTTTTTTTTTTTTTTTTGGCCAGAGACTTGTGCAGCAACATAACCACTCCCTCTGTCCTAAATGGGAATCGTGTTTGTCCCACAGTACTACCTAGTAGCTTGCGGCGGCCACACGCCAGGTAAAGGGCAGGTCAAGAGAGTTCTTGGAAGCGCAGCTGTGCCATCTTCCCGGAAGCTTTCAAGCTACCACCAAGAAACTTCACTCCTGCAAAAGCCCTTGTCGGGGCCATGAGTCCATGACTTTTCATGATCAAACCTGCTATAAAATGCCACGACGATTTCTGCTCTCCATGCATACTATACACTCTGCTATATTGAGGCAAGCGAGCCTGCGAAGCCATCATTTATGCGTCCGATGCTGGCATCCGCGGCGCCCGACGCCGTGCCCGCCGTCGCGCGAGAGCACAAAAAATGGGCGGCGCCCGTCGCGCGAGAGCCGCTGCTGCTGCGCCTGCACTACCAGAAGCAGCCGGCAGGTGGCGAAGCCTGTCATGGCCGTAGCAACGGCGGCGGCTTCCCGTGGCTGACGACCGTCGGGTTCGCTTACCTCACCTTCAGCTCCGGGATGGCACTCCACCGCTCCCGCGGCGACCCCCGAGCCGCCGCGTTCGTCGCCTTCGCGTACGCCGACCTCGTCCTGCTCCTCTGCTGCGTCAGGGCGTACGAGCGCGCAGAGCCGGGGTCGAGCCTCAGGGACTGGCTGAAGCTCGCCGTGTGGCTGCTCACCGCCGCGCTGACGCTCTCGTTCTCGTACAAGGTCGCCGCCGTCATGCCGCCGGCCGCCGCCGCGATCGTCTGAGCCATGGGGATCGCCACGGTCGTCGGAGGCTTCGCCGCTTTTTTCTGCTTTAGGACGCCGCAGGAAATGGCCGTCGACAAAACGCCGAACACACACGATCCCAAGCAGATCTCTGGCGCCACCCGATGGCCGCCCCCAACCTTCATCCCTCTCTCGAATCTCGACGCTCACACGCCAATCCAACCATAGAGCGTACGGTACTACGGTGTCATCTCTTCCTGAATGCGACGACATTATTTTTGGCGACGGAGGAACTAGTACAACGGCCTCTGACTTTTTTTTTTAATTACACAATACAACGCAGACGTTCACAACACGCACACACACTCATTCCTATGAATACACGTACGCAAACCCTACCCCTATGAGCACCTCCGAAGGACTGAGCACCGGCAGATCTGGAGATTCTCGAAGTCACCACTGGCGCTCCGTCGTCGACGAGAACGTCACTTACCACTTAATGCATAACGCCGGAAAATCTCGGAATAAATCCAGGAAAAGGTGCGAACACCAGGATTTGAACCCTGGTGGGTAGCGTCCCACTGGACCATCCTACCATTGGACTACAATCCCATTCGCACAACGGCCTCGACATCATATGATTACACGTAACATTTCTCTTAAGCATCTTACACTTTCCTAATAGTAGTCGTAATCGTGTTCCTGTATATTCTGCAGCATCGATGAGGGCTTTGATCGCCAAAAGTCATGTTCTTCCACAATTTTAAGAGTTATACACAAGGTTTTTTTTCCTTGCAACGTACCTGGGGTTTCATAAAGTTGATAGCAGGTTATTGATGTCATATTGTACACATGTAATTTGTGGTCATATGAATGTGTTTTCACTGTGAACAAATACGGAAGTTACGGAAATGTCGCTCTCTACTCTGCTCCTCCGATAGCAAGAATCGAGCTCTGCCACTGCGGACCAAGAAGGATGGTAAGTTCCACTGTGCCAGAAACGATTTATGCTGGCTCATGAAACTTATTATCTTCATTTGAATTTCATCTGTAATAAAAGTTATAAATTCGAATACAATGTAAAATTCGAATGGCAGACGTGAGAATCTTATTCGTGTTGGCACAATTTCAAGACCGCATAATAATGGATTATCCTTGCCCGATCAAGTCCAAGCTGGCATGAATAATCCTGAGTATTATTAGTGTCGGCTCACTATTTTAAGCCGCCATGAATTAGTAATGGAGTATTAGTGCCGGTTCCATTTAAGGTAGTATAGTAAGTTTGAAACGCACGTATAAGTGAACCGGCATATATAGTTCATTATTTGTGCCAGCTTATTTATGCACTGTAAGAATGGTCCGATATGAACGACAGAACGAGTGTTTCTTTGCCGGCTGAGGTTTACGAACAGAATGTTACTCGCCAACACTTGTATCTGAGCACATCGCAGGTGGCCTCGGCTTAATGTCTTTTGGCCCAGTCGAATTTAGGACATGGCTTGAGTGAGTGACAACCACTATATCCAATAGAACAGGTCAAGCAAGACCTGAGCCCGGCGGCTTTGGGTCACCCAGTGAGCAACCCAGTTTAAGATTTTTTTTTGGGGCAAAATAGCCATTTTAGTCTCTGAACTTTGCACTGAGGGTCAACTTCGTCTTTGTGAATTTTCAAATTGGTCAATTTAGTCTTCAAACTTTTATTTTTGGATCAAATCCGTCCCTTGTGGTGATATGATGCTCTATATTAGCATAAGACAAATGCAAAATGCTCCTTTTATCCTTAGCTCATGTAGGTCAAATATATATGTGCTCATACTCCCTTAATATACACACACAACAATATATTTTCTAACTAACACAAAATATAGTTTCTAAAAAGTGTATTTGCTTGTACTAGCTTTTTAAAGTCATTCGTTCAAATTTGATAGATAAATTGTATGTACTCAAACATATATCTACCCTATACTTACCTTTAGTATATTTGAAACTTTAAGGGTAAAACTGACTTTTTGTATTAGTTTTATGTTAATATGGAGCCTCATATAAGCATAAGGACGAGTTTGGCTCAAAATTGAAAGTTCAGGAACTAAACTGGCTAATCCAAAAGTTGAAGGACGAAGTTGACCCTTGCTGCAAAATTCAAGGACGAACATGGCTATTTTGCCAAAAAAAAAAGAATGTGATAGGCAAATCTATAGACTGGATTTCAACCAAAGTTTTTAAAATTTTGCTAAAGTTTGATCATAAGTTGAAGCTCTTGAGGAATTCCATATGAAAAATAAGACCGGTATTATTGTTTTATTATTTATGTTCATACCATATTGATGCTAACTGATTGTTATATGCACATGCTCACAATAAAGGGGGTAATTATGACAAAGTTGATAGATACTTTTGAATCATATAATGACTCGTTTTTAGGATGCTAATATTAACTTTTAGAATATGTGTTCAGCTTTCTGAACTCGAAATGCTATTTAAAGCTCATAAAATAAAGCTGTCGGGGACGGTCATAAGGGGTCCCCTAACTAAGGGGATAATCGCCATCGTTAAACGCAAATCACGTACGGTCAAATCCCCACGGACCCAAAAGAAGGGACAAGGCACACGTCAGACCCACGGCCTGCTACGGCCCAACAGCGGCTCAGGGCTCCCCATCGAGAGGACTCGCCCGCACGCCCCATCCTCCGCCTCGCTCGAGGGTCGCAACCCCCTCGAGCAGATTTCCACCTCGCTCGAGGGTCACGGTCCTCTCGAGCAATTTTTTGCTTCGCTCGAGGGGCTCGGCCCCCCTCGAGCGGATGACTAGCTTTGCCTCGCTCGAGGTCGTCTTTCGACCAACGGCGTCCCGCCTCTCCGCTCCGCCTGACAAGGCATTTAACGCTTGGATCCGCGGCGGGACGCCGAAGTCAAAAGCAGATCTCCCCCACGCCGCGCGGCTGACACGGTCTAAGCACCTGACACCGTCACTGTGCGGCCGGACCCGTCACTGTGCGGCCATCCCCACCCTTGTGCTGGTGCTATGCGGCCCTGTGCGGACAGGCCGGTGTCACTCTGTGGCACTGTGCCGCCTGCTCCCGTCCTTCTCCCGCGACGAGGCCCTCGAACGGGTATGGGGACACCCTCGAAAGGGGTACGGGCGGCAAGCGGACACACGTGCTGACCGGTGCCGCCGTACGGGCGACGTGCGCCTCGTCTTATCCGCCAACTCCGGTGCCGCGCGGCCATCCCCGGCACTGTGCGACCATCCCCGACGCTGTATCACCATCCTCGTCGCTGTGCGAGGGACTACGCAGTCCTGTGCAGACAGGCCAGTGTCATTCCGCGGCCCTGTACTACCAACTCCTGTCCTTCTCCCACGGCGGAACCCTCGAACGGGCGGGAATGCACCCTCGAAATCGCACCCGGACCAGCACAGGAGCCACCACGCCGTCCGCGAAAGTCGGAGCTCGCCACCAACCCGTGCCAGGAGCAAGGACATGCGAGGACGATGATCCCTGGTGCCACGCCCGCTAGTACATGATCACTGTACATATCGCTGTGCGGTTCACCTGTAACTGCCCTCCTTGGCTTATAAAAGGAGGAGGCAGACGCCCCATCGCGGGCACGCTCATACACACCCACATACGCACACGCATTCTCTCGCTCATTTCGCACCCCGTCATTCACGAAATTGGCACTTGCCTCAATCATCCTTAGCAGGGACCTGGAGGGCTCGCCTCCTCTCCCGCCTCGCTTGTAGCCCCCTCTACGAGCACCACTGGTGCAAAGTTAATACAGTGCGCACACACACTCTGCTGGATGTACAGCCCGTGGCCGGAACCAGGATAAATCCCGTGTCCCTGTGTTAGTGTTAGCACCGACCATAAAGAGACAGATCGCAACGTGATTCACTAGTTAGTGCCGGAGCTAATCCGGACACCGACCGTTGGCGCGCCAGGTAGGGGGCACGCACTGTGTTCATCCACCAGTTCTCTCAATGGTGATCATCTCGCAGCTGTCGTCGGAGCGATGTCCCTAGGGGAATCCGACCTGTTCCCGGCCGGATACGAGATCCGGTTCGGGAGCCTGGAGTTCCAGGCGATAGGCAACGGCTACCTCATGCGCATCCTCAACAGGGACGCAGTCATGGCGGCTTCGGCGCCAGCCCCACTGCCACCCCGATGCTGTAGGCGTTCGGGCAAGCGCTCATGACGAGCACGCGTGGAGCGACACAGGGCGGCGTGCACCGGCTTCCCTTAGCGGGTCGAAGCCGGCGAGCTCCTGCCTGCCATTGCGGCGGAAGGAGATGCACCTACACCAGCGAACCCAGCGGCGCGTCCCGTTAAGGAAGCCGCGGCCGCAATTTCCCTACGGGATGCACAACTCATCCATGGCGTACTCCTCATCGGTCAGCACGGATCTGGCCGCATACGAGGATCTCCCGGGTCATCACTTCATGTCGATCCGGAACCTCATCGCTACCTCGCCCGGCGAGTCCTACCGCGACTCCGATAGCGAGGAACGTGAACTTGGGCACGGGAGGCCGGAGTGGGATTATTCCGGGCTCCGGGACCCTGACGCCCTCAGGCGGTTTCAGGCAGCGGCGGACTACTGACTCACCTGCTCTGTTGCCTCTAGCGAGGGGGATTACGATCCCTCGCGTGAGTGCTTTGTCGTCGTCGGCGGCGAAGACGAAGACGGAGGAGACGGAGCGGGCGACGCGGCGGCTCGTAACAACCCGGCGGCGAACCAGCGGGCGGGAACACCGCCGGACGACGCAGCACTTGCTACGCAGCTGGCCCAGGTCAGGGAGCTGGAGGCAAAGCTCACGGCAGAGCGCCAGCAAGTGCGGCAGCTGCAAGCCACGCTCGAGAGGGCTGCACCCTCATCACATGGTGGACGCGCCAGGGACGCGGGGTGCATCGCCTGCAAACGCATTGAAGCTGATGCTGACGTGGACGGCCTACCAAACCTGGCGAGAGCCAGCCAGAAGCTTGTTGCTCCGGCGACCTTGATTCGGGCCATGCCTGAACCATCGACGCCCGAGGGACGCAACCTACGGCGCGAGGCGCAGGCCCTCACCGAGCAAGTCGCGGTGCAGCAAGCCGAGAGCTTCGTGTCCCGCATGTGCCACCAGTCCAGTGTAAAAACTGGTGGAGGCGGCCGGGACGAGGAAGCATCGGTCCACACCCCGCACCGGGCACCCACTGTCCACGAAGGCAACCAGAGAAAGCCTGCAAAGGAGCGGATTCAGGACACACACGGCAAAGCTGATGATGGCGACGCCCGCAATGTCTTGAACAAGAAGAAGCAGGACGCCCTGGTACCGCACGGCTACCACCCTCGACGTGGTGGTCGATACGACAGCCGGGAGGATAGGAGCCCGACGCCGGAGCCCCCGGGAACCCGCGTGTTCGGCTGGGTGATCCGCACAGCCCCGATCCCCCCGGGCTTCCGGCAACCTGCAACCGTGACCAAGTACTCGGGGGAGACGGACCCCTGGGTGTGGCTCAACGATTACCGCCTGGCCTGTCAGCTGGGCGGCACCACCGACAACGCCATGATCATCCGCAACCTGCCTCTACATCTCGCAGACTCTGCGCGGACATGGCCCGAGCATCTGCCCGCGAACCAGATCCACGACTAGGACGACTTGGTCAGGACGTTCGTGGGCAACTTCTAGGGCACATACGTGCGCCCTGGGAACTCCTGGGACCTTCGAGGCTGTTCCCAAAAGGCTGGCGAGTCCTTGAGGGACTTCATCCGCTGTTTCTCCAAGCGCTGCACCGAGCTCCCGAGCATCAGTGAATCCGAGGTCGTACACGCCTTCCTGGAGGGCACGACTTGCCGGGACCTGGTGCGCGAGTTGGGGCGGAACCCTCCCGCCACCGTGAATGAGCTGTTCGACATTGCCACCAGCTTCGCATCTGGAGAAGAGGCACTGGGGGCGATCTTCGACGGCAAGAAGGGCAAGCGAGCGGAGGACGCGCCCGCGGAGGGCAGCAAGCCCAAGGACACCTCGAAGAAATAGAAGTAGGGCAAGAAAGGCAAGAAGAGTCAGGGCAAGAAGCCCCAGGAGCAAGGCGAGGGCTCCGACGAAGTCCACGCTGTCCACACCACCAACAAGGGGGCTCGAGGCCCCCTCGAGGCGATGTGTTCGATGACATGCTGAAGAAGCCCTGCCCGTACCACAAAACCCCGGTCGCTCACACCCTCGAGCAGTGTGACATGCTCAAGAAGTACTTCAACCGAGTCGTCGCAAAGGAGGACAACACCAAGAAGGATGCGGGTGATGGGGGCAAGCATGGCTTCCTAGAGGTGGAGAACATTTTCTTCATCTTCGGGGGGGCAACGGTGGATATGACGTCCCGGTAGCGCAGGTGTGAACGTCGAGAGGTTTACTCCGTTCACCCGGCCGTGCCGTCGTACCTCGACTGGTCGGAGGAGGCCATCTCCTTTGGCCGCGAAGACCACCCGGATCACATCCCAAATCCAGGGTAGTACCCGCTTGTTGTCGACCCCATCATCGGCAACACGTGATTCTCCAAGGTGTTGATGGACGGGGGCAGCAGCCTCAACATCATGTACTCCTCCACCTTAGAGCTCATGGGGATCGACTTGGACAAGCTGCGTCCCAGCAAGTCGCTGTTTCATGGCGTTGCGCCGGGCAAGCGAGTCCAACCCCTCGGGCAGATCGACCTGCCTGTCTGCTTTTGCACACCAAGCAACTTCCGCAAGGAAGTCCTCACCTTCGAGGTGGTGGGGTTTCGGGGAGCATACCATGCCATCCTTGGGCGCCCGTGCTGCGCCAAGTTCATGGCGGTCCCGAACTACACCTACCTCAAGCTGAAGGTGCCGAGGCCAAAAGGTGTCATCACGGTGGGCCCGTCGTTCGAGCACGCATTTGAGTGCGACTTCGAGTGCGTTGAGCGCGCCGAGGCGCTCGCGCATGACGAGGCCCTCCTGGCTGACCTGGAGAAGATGGCCAACGAGGTCCTCGACTGCCAAAACAAGCACGCGGGCAACTTCGAGGCTCCGGAGCACACCAAGGCTGTACGCCTCGACCCCAGTGCCCCCGAGGGCAAGGCGTTGAGGGTCAGTTCCACCCTCGACCCGAAATAGGAAGTGGTGCTCGTCGACTTTCTCCGTGCCAACGCCGACATCTTTGCATGGAGTCCCTCGGACATGCCAGGAATTCCGAGGGAAGTTGCCGAGCACTCTCTTGATACCCAGCTCGATTCCAAGCCGGTGGCGCAATGTATGCGACGATTCGACGAGGAGAAGCGTCGGGCGATCGGAGAGGAGCTGCGTGAAACGAACTGAATTTCCAAAACCGGAATCTCGATCCTCTACACCTCTGTGATAGTCCCAGGAAGTGGCTATCACGTGCAATCCCTGTCTCAAGTTGTACAAAATCCATACAACACAGGAATAAAGGGAACATTACATAATTTTATTATAATATAAGAGTACAACTTTTGGCATAAGCCGGGTACAAGTCCATCTGGACTAAACAAGAAAGGTAAAACATCTACGCAGCGGATCTATCGAAGCGAAGCGACTCTAGCTCCACAGGCAAACATGAGTGTAGGACCAGCTCTAGTCTTCCCATCCTTTGTCATCGAAGTCGTAGACGGTCTCCGGGTCTGAAAGCCCATCATCTACCCGATAAGCGGGTAGGTCATGTCAGCTTCCCAACAAAGAGCAAAAGCGGTGAATGAATTCTAGAATGCATGGATAAGCCTATATATGGCTGTAGAAGGTTATGCATGAAGCAGTAGCAACATCAAGGTAAGCAAAAATGCAGCGAGGTCACCATCTCTGAGGAAATCCACACCTCCGAGGCCAACGCCTCCGGGGTCAACACCCCAACCAAGGAAAGTACACCAAAGCACCGAATCTCAGCCAAGACTCAGCATCCCACTCTCATTTGCGATGTGGGGTCACAAACTCCTACCCCACATCTCAACGGCATCAAGCTGGGCTCACACACTCGGGGGAGAGAAGCAGCACAAGAAAAGTCTAGCCAGAGTAACAGATCAAAGGGCTGTCCATACCAGTGGACACTGACTATAGCTATAGGTTTAACACTCTGCAGAGGTTGTACAACTAGACCCGCCGGATAGGGCAGAAATAGGGATCAGACGTTCCACATCACTACCTAACGGCCGGAGACCTAGTAGTGGATAGCACTCTCCTGCCTCTCCGAGCCTGACTCGTCCTGAACTAGAGTGCGAAACTTGCCAGCAGAGCCTCGAAGCTGTGAAACCATCCCCGGAGGAGCCGGGGCGACGTCTACTCGGGGGGTATAACCCGTCCCCCTCACAGAATCACACCGATCCACCTACCGGCTAAATGCTATCCACCAACTAGTTCTCGGACCGAATCCCGCCCATACATGAGCGAATAGTTTGTACGAAAATAGCCCAATGAAACACGGTTAAACTGTCGATCGGTCCTTAATTGCGAGGAGCGAGCACTCCACCAACTCCATCCGTCCGACACACCGCTAGGGCAGGAAGCCAGGTCGCATGTCCCCTAGACAGGCATTCACAAGTAACCAAAGCAGCTCGTTCCTGTGGTAACACGTCAAGGATACACACTCACCCAAAACACACGCTAGAATATACCGAGATATCCCAATCTCAGCCCAACACCAGAGATCCATCTGTACCATAAACAGGTAAAAAATATATGGATAGTAAATATCGGGAACTAGCTAGGGGTCTGTAGCTAGTTCCAAAGGTAGGAAGTTCAAGGTACAAGATATAACAAAACAAGGAATGGCTAAAAGATTGTCTATGCATTCAAAAATCATCCGAAATAATAATTAAAGCACTAGCAACTAAATAGCATGCATGAGTTCTATATGGTCGGGAGTGACATGACACCTGCGCGGTAGTCGTCGTAGAGTAGTAGAGGTTGAGGACTTCCTTCGGGTCGAAGGTCTTCCCAATCGTCACAGCTCGGGTCGTCGTCGCATCTCAGGTCTTCAACATGATTACAAGCCTACACGAGATACGACACGGAAATAAATAACGACAAACAACTAGGCAATAAATCCAAGAACATCAATCTAGAAGAACCAAATAAATCCGAACTAGCTACAAGCAGCACTAGTTTAATTAAAGAAATTAGTTTTTTAATAAAAATAGTTTTAATCTATTAGCTTTATATACTTAGAAAACAAAATAGGGAGAAGGGTTAGCTCAAGGTTGGGTTGATGATCAAAGGCTAAGGGCTTGGTGACCACGCTGGCAAGGTATTAGCGCGACTGATGGTTGCAACAAAGTGGAGGTTCAAAAGATGATGAGAGACGAAGCGAGCTAGGCAAGGCATTATCAGGCCAAGGTGTGCTCAAGAGCGCGATGAAGCAAGTGCTAGCGATGCGACGATAACCATGGCGTTGTAGCTAGGTTGCAACGCAGGGTTTCCGTGCTTGAAGCAGAGGCCTCTGCTCGCGGCATGACCGTCCATCACGCGCAGCATTCTGGGTACTAACACTTGGTATGACGCGTTCTACACTGCACAAAGCAAAGCAGAGAGAGAGCGGGTTTGCGGGTTGCGGCACATAGCGGGGAAAGCGGTGCAAGCAAGGAAAATAGGGTGAACACAATGTAGGGAAGTTATTCCTGTCCGCGGCACGCTAGTGGCTAGTTGCGGGGCTCCGGCGTCCTGTTGATGCAAAAAACGGAATCAGGTTCTCCAACGGCAATACATAACAGATCTCCGGGATGTAACAAGGCGTGCCAGCCGACCTGACCTGTTGATCAGCACGGAAAGATAGGAAATGTTAGATGCGGGTTAGATCGGCTAGAGAACCGATGTGGCTCTTCAACAAGTAACAGCCCGATCGGAGTATGCTCAAAATGACTAGATCAGCCGATTTGATGACGTAGGCAAAGTGCAAGCAAAAGCAGAGCAAGCTGAGCACTACGAGACAACACTCGAACCAATCTAGATCGGCTGTATCGTTGTGAATCGATGCAGGAGCGAAGATAGCCGATGCGATATGATCACGAGCTGGGTAAATTGGTGATAAAAGCTAAATAAACAAGAAAAATACTTGCAAACCTAGCTGATATCGATAAATTGTGAATAAAACTAGACAAAACTACAACGATGCGCCCGGAGGTTAAAGCCTAGTTAATATTCGATAAAACAGTACTTACAAGCTTGCCGGAGGTCGATCGATGCAGCCCGACGAGCTAGAAGAACGGCGTTTGAAGAAACAAGAAAATAAGATGAAGTAAAAAAGGATGGCGAAGTCGCCGACTTGAAAAAGTAAAGGTTTTGTGTATATTGGTGTGTACAAACTTTCTCTGACCACGCAGGGTCGCTATTTGTGTCCTGAGGACAACTTGACTCCTAGTCGATGACGACAAAGATTACTTGAATCTAAAGAAATAAAACTACCAAAAACTTAACGATTCTCATAGGAATCGGACTCTCTAAACTGACTTTGGCCCGATGTCAACTTGATTGTTGACTCGCCTCCGTCTTCCTTCCTTTGACGTATTCTTCTTCTGCCACGTTTCTTCTCCATCATCAGCTGATCCCAAATCGGCTGGTCGCTTCTCTCCCTTTTTCCATCGGCTTTGAGGTCTTCCCGATGTCTCTTCGGCTATTCTCTGACACGTGTCAAAAAACGGTGTCAACACATGCCCCCCAGTTTCAGAGTAAATATCTTTTGCTCCGAAATTCTCTCGATTGCGGTTTCTTTCTTTGGATATATCTCTTAAACTTTGAGTTTTCTAGAGGCCATAAATATCACCCCCCTTAGCTGTTTTCTCAGCATACGTTGCCCTTTCACTGTCGTTTCATATCTCCCATATTGATTAAATTTGTGATTGATCTTTTCATCGTAATTAATGGCTTCTGCTGATGACGACCGTCATAACAATTCAGGTAACCTCTTTATTGACCTTCGTGATCCAAGGTGGATAACCAACCACTTATCTTTCTGAGGCTATCCATGATTTGGGTATAAGATCCTAAAGATTTGCTGATATCTTAGGTACAACAACTCCTAAAGCTCCTCAGAAAAGAAAAGTAATTACTAGGAAGATCTTGATCAATGATTCGAAGAAAATTAAAGTGTCTGTTGATGCTTCTGCTGTTGAAGCTGGATCTGTGGTTGGTATATCAGCCGATGCAATGATGGTGCAGATTCCTTTTTTCCTTTCATTTGATATGTTCTCCATTCCCTTATTCTTCTCTATTTGTAGTATTCTGGTCTATTGAGCAATTTTTTCTCAAGACAAAGCAAGGGCTTCATCAGCGCAAGACATTGTGTCAGAGTTAAGTAAAAAGCAAACCGAAGAAAATCCAACATCAGCCAATTCTTTTCAGGGATGTCAAGCTGATGTTGACATAGAATCGGCTTTTCACAACGAGCCTGCAGATGTTATCTTGATCGATGAAGATGAACCAGTCACATTGAGACCTGATTCAGTTGTGAGCATCTCCTTCTCTTTGTTAATCTCACCATATATTTTCTTAATAATCCCCCCTTTTGACCTGCCTTTTGTCTTTTGTAGATCCAAAATGATCCCTCCATCAGCATTTCTTCCCATGTATTATCTTTAAGTCCTCTTCCTGACAATGTTCGGGCACGTCTTCGAGAGATGTTGCTTCTCCTTGATCAGAATATCAGTCAATTGGTTCAAGAAGCAGAACCAGTCAGACAAATTTATAAGCAAATCAGAGGACAGTTGCCAACTGAAGTAAAGAATAGGCTCCACCCGGTTGCTTTCATAGAAAGTTATCAGCTTCTTGTTGAACACGCACAACATCGTCTGGAGGAGAGGATCCATCAGGAGCAGTTGGTTTTGAATCGAGAAGTTCTTAATTCTCAGGTGGCCGACTTGGATAATAGGATCCAGATTTTATCCTCTTCTCATCTTGAGATTGCTGCTACTGTCGACCGAATGAAGAGCAGACGAGTGGATCTTCTTGCAGAATTAAAGCAACTCGAGGAAGATCTATCCTTGGAGGAGAAAAAACTATCAGATCTTCCAAACCTGATCAATAGTATAGAGCGTCAAAAAGACATTATTGTCAATAAATCTCAAATCATCGGCCGAGAAGAACGGCCGATTTCTGGTTCAGTAGACGCCGATCAACAAGAAATAGAAAAAATTGACCAGCTTCGTTTGGATGCCATCAATGTCATCCATTCGCTAGGCATAGCTTAACTGCCCTTGTATATGTAACTCTGGAATCTGTAGCTGGCTTAAATATTGGCTAACTCCCAACGCTCTTCTTTTATTGCTTTGCTCTTCATTGTTTTTCACCTTAAAAATCAACCATCTGTATGATTTATGCATTTCTTCTGGATGATTCTCCTTCCTAACAATATGTACTATTGATCTTTCTGAATCATGACAGATGAATGCTACCTATTAGCTTTTCAATGCTGGCATGTGACTCTGAACTATCTTGTCCCTTCCTTTTCTATAAAATGCGCTTTCTTGTCCAAAGGTCTCTCCAGAAGTCTACTAGAATCATAGCAAATTTTAGCCGATGGTTCAGATCAGCTATCTCAAGCCTTTGGGAATGAGAGGTGTTTACTCTTAAAAGTGTTTTCAGGAAGAAACAACTTTTACTTAGACTGACTTTGCTCCTTGACAGTGCTATGGAGATTGCAGTCTTCATCTGCAATTTTGAGAGGACGTCAATACCAAAGTATGCTCTGCAGTTTGTTTTTTGAACATTAAAGACTGTGGGGGGGGGGGGTTCCCCACAGCGATTTCATTGATTAAAAAATAGGAAATATTTGCAAGCACCAGGGGAGAAGAGGGATAGGGAAAGGAGAATACAACCGAAACATTAGGTGACTGTCTCTAAAAACGAAATAAAAGAAGCCTGTTTATCCTCCACTCTCACGAGGTGGAGGTAGCCCTGTGACTTAAAAGACCTAGTCCAGTTGTTGACAGAAGCCACACCATTGTCAAAAATTACTGAGTTTCGCAAATTTCAAATCCCCCAAGCTGCTAGGGTGAAGAATTCCATGAAGAAATCTGATGCAGTATTCCTTGAAGCGTGGAGCACTCTATCACAAATAGGAAGGCTCATGTCCCAAACATAACCAAGCTTTGCCCAACAACTGAGAGCAAATGAGCAACTGAAAAACAGATGATCAATATCCTCCTCCACTTTTGATGAACAGAGAACACACCAGGCGTTGGGATGGACATAATATCCCAATTTGATGTATTAACGCTGGCCTAATTTTTTGGGAAACGCATCCCTGAATCAATGTCAGCCTGTTGAACACTACGTCATTCACAGAGCGTCTGTTCCTCTTTTGACCAGATCTGGCACTTATGTTCCCATCTTCTCCACCCTTCTTCATCCGTATCTCTTTCTGGCGTTTGGGCTATAAATAGATCCTACATCTGTCGAGGACAAACACACCTCTCAATCATGGCTCAAAATATAAGTCTGATAGATTGCCAACTTCTTCTCTTCATCTTTCTTCTCTCTTCTTATTCCTCGATGGCTAGAAGAATTCTTGTGAAGTAGTATAGGGTATGCCTCTCTCCCTGGTCCTATCTCGCGAAGCCAGGAGGTCCAACGGCTAGAAGAACCCTTGTGACGCGTCTTGGGTTCATCAGTTGGTGGAGGAGAGTTTGCGTATAGTCCCTTTGGCATTAGGAAGAAGAATACGCCTATGTCTTGTTCACCGGGGAGTTGTGAGGGAAAGTCACAAAAAGTTGTGATTTATCTTGTTAACTTTGCACTTCCTTTTGCTTTTTAGTATATGCTTCCCCTGTATACCTTTCTTCCCGGCAATCACGGATTGCCCAGTGATGATGAACGTAATCGGCTGATTTGTTTTCCTTGTCAGACTTTGTAATATCATCATGTACTGAAATATGAGAGAGAGAAATATATATATATATGCTCATATTTTGTTCTAAGGGCGATTGTCACATCGGCCATTATCCGAATCTTACATCAGCTGTAAGTGTTTGAACACCTTTACAATTTTTCCACTAAAGGCGATAACTCAGTATCGCTATCACCCGAAGTCTAAATAGGCTAAGGAGCCAGAAGTAGTAATCGGCTAAGTAGTTAATCCAATTTTACAACTTGATTTGGTTTTGAAGAGCATTGGCCTAGTATTGTTGAAGTCCAATTTTCTTAATCGGTCGATGCAGCTTGTTGTCTTTTCTTTTATATTTGAGAACCGATCACCTGGATCGGCTGAAGCTCGAAGTCAGACATCTTGAGGAAATCTGTCTCCCATACTTTCCTTGATATGCAAATCACTTTATCAAAATTCCAGTGCGCATCGGCTGCTGCAATATGGAAAGAGGAATCGGTGTTGACTACTTCCACCGAGTCTCCGATCCATTGGATCACGCATTGATGCATAGTAGACGGAATGCAGCAATTGGCGTGAATCCAATCTCTTCCAAGTAATAAATTGTATGATCCCTTCCCTTTGATGACAAAAAAGGTGGTTGGAAGGGTCTTGCTGCCGATTGTCAGATCCACACATATAGCACCCATTGCAGATGATGAGTTTCCTTCGAAATCAAGTAACATGATATCGGTCTTGGTTAAGTCTTGCTCACTTTTCCCAAATCTTCGAAGCATTGAGTAGGGCATGAGATTGACCGATGCACCACCATCCACCAGGAGCCTTGTGACTAGCTTCCCATTGACAAGTCCTTTGAGAAACAGAGCTTTCATATGTTGATGCTTTTCTTCATCTGGTTTCTCAAAACTGGCCAGCATTGGATCCAAGGTTAACTGAGCCAATTCCAACTCTTCGTCTGAACTTTCTTCATCTGAGTTGTCTTCAAGTGTTATGAATTCCTTGGGTAGCATGAAGACCATGTTAACACTTGCCATTTGTTGACCTTTTTTCTTACTATCAGTTTTGGGTCTAGGTCGCCAGATTTGAGATCGGACCTTCTTCTTATCAAGTGCTTGCTTCTCAATTTCTTCGTGCTATTCCAATTGTCGCAAGTGCTGGACTCTTCTCTTCTGAGATTTGGTCAATCCTTCTGGGCACCACCTGGGTTGACGAGCTTCATGTGGGCTTTTGTCTTCGTATGTAGCATTACGCCGTTCTTGATTTCTTGCCAACACATCTTCATCAGGGACCCTGCTGTCAGCAATATCCTCCAACCAATTAGGTCGGCTATCTTGGTGTTTGCCCCCAGCCGATCATGTATATTAGCTTTGCCTCCAAGCCGATCATGCACACTGGCCTTGCCCCCCAGCCGATCATGTACTAAGACGCGTTGTTTATGATGCTCTGGCTAATCTTGATTAGCAGGCCTTCTGTCCCTGTTATCAAAACAAGTCCTTTTGGAAGATTGTCCTTCAGAATAAAAATCATTGCACTCTGGACAATTATCCATTGTTGGAAGTTTAATCTCTTCTTCCCAACAATATCTGAAGAACAGGTATCTCCAGTGATTTGAATTGCGCCTAGCCCACTCTTCTCCTTCTCTGATCCTTTGTTGATGGCGTTGATACTTGCTCAGAAGAAACTGGGATTGAGTAAATTTCCTTGGTGCTTTTGAATTATTTTCTTCAAGTAGTCTTTTGGCTTTTGCTTCTTCTGTTGTTATCTGAGCCTTGGGATCAATGACCTTTTTATTTTGAGCCGATTCAAATGTCAACACTTTTGCTTGTGAAGTTGATTCTGTAACTTCCACCATATTAGAAGGGAAAGGATGTTGATCAATCTTCATCGGCTTTCCTGACTTGGAAGGTGTCTCAAATTTAAGCTTCCCTTGATCTATTGCGTTTTGAATCTGTTGACGAAACACCTTGCATTCGTCAGTGTTGTGGGATGTAGCATTATGCCACCTGCAATACTTGATCTTCTTAAGCTCTTCAGCACTTGGAATAGTGTGATTCTGAGATAGTTTAATCTGACCCTGCTAAAGAAGGAGATCAAATATCTTGTCAGCTTTAGTTATATCAAAACTGAATTTCTCAGGTTCTTTCTTGCCGAAGGGACATGCAATCGGCTTCCTATTTGACACCCATTCGGCTAGATTAAACTCAGCCTCTTCCTCTGAATCATAATTCTCTACATAAGATATTTTTCTTCCGATAACTCCTTCGAGGTTCATAAGGCTGTGAAGAGCTTTCATGATTTAGTCGGTGTACCAACTGGCTAATGCTCTCGAACTCCTGTGAAGCATACTTTTCTTTGATCGAAGGCAAGAGTCCTTGAAAAGCCAATTCTGTCAGTTGTTTGTCAGTCATAGATAGGCTGAACCATTTGTTCCTCATCTCTTTGAATCTCTGAATAAAATTTACCACCGACTCATCGTTCCTCTGCTTCAAGCTAGTCAGATCAGTAATATTCATTTCATGTATTCCAGAGAAGAAATAACCATGGAACTTCTTCTCAAGATCTTCCCAACTTTGAATAGAATCAGCCGGTAGCAATGTAAACCAAGCAAAGGCTGGCCTTGACAGAGAGGATGAGAATAATCGAACTCTTAATGCCTCATTTGATCCTACATCTCCACATTGAATAATAAATTGGTTGATATGCTCGATGGTGGAGGTGTCATCTTGACCAGTAAACTTGGTGAAGTCGGGTACTTTATATCTCTGAGGGAATGGAATTTGATCAAAATAAGCAGGGTATGGTGTCCGATACATGTTGGTTTGCTGCTTTGGCTTCAACCCAAACTGCTTTTGTATCAAATCTGTAATCTCAGCCATAAATTTCTTATTCTGATCAATCGGCTGATTTCCTGCCGAAGGATTTGGCCGATTCTGCATCATTCCAACTGTTCCTGGCTGTTCCTACATGATTGGCTGTGAAGCCAAAGGTGTATGCAAAGCCGTATATTGAGGAATCCCACCTAAATGAGGTGTTCTATGCTGAGTTCCTTGCTGTATATATTGCCTGTTTGGAGCACCTTGTATATGCTGTTCTGGCAACTTATATGGCGAATTCACAGGTTGAGCCATTTGATCCTGTAATGCTGCCTGATACATGGCATTGTTGTATTGCTCTTGTAAACTCGCAGCATAGGTTCTAACTGCATAAGCTTGATCAGCTAGGCTCATCTGTTCTAGTGTTAATGGATGATTTATGATAGGTTGACCAGCTGCTACTCCACTGGAAGTCATCTGTGGTGGAGATTTCTGCATGCTAGAATTCTCTTGAGCCGATTGAATAGGCTTGATCATGTGCATATGTAACGGCTGAATGTCATAATCCTGTGCTTTGAGAGTCTTTGGTTCAATGAAAGCAAATGTGATTCCTTTTTCATGCTGTACTGTAGTTCCAATTAACTCTCCAAACCTTGCTGCATATGGACCGGTAGGAGTTTCTTCTCTCTTTTGAGTTGATTCAGTCGCAACACCCTTCCCACTGGTGTCTTTCTCGGAAAGAGTCGTTGGTGCATCAGGGATAACAGGTGCGTGACTCAGAGAACTTGAAGGATCAACAATTCCAGTCGTGGTTGCTGACAGAATCGGTGCTATATGAGAAACACCATCTGAAATAGACTGTCCCGGCTAAAAAGCCGATTTTTCATGACTAAATCTCATGGTAGCAACAGTTGGAATTGTTGTGCTAGGTTGATAATATACTGGTCCTTTGTATCCACTTGTGAGTTCATCTCTAAGTACTTCTCTCACATAATTCTGCACTATGCTGTTGAAAACAGAAGATTGATCAATCAGAGATTCGTGCATAGCTTTTGTCATCATATCTTGTAGCTTCCCAGGATCGGCTTGTATTATCAACTCATGAGGTCTTGGAAGAGGAGTTTTGTTGATAGCTCCTTGCTTGGTTAAGCCGAAACTGCCCATCAATAGCTGACCATATTTCGCCATGCGCTCATCGAACTCAACTTTGTCTTCTTCATGAAGTTGTTCTAATGTGATAGCTTGGGTTTTGTCTGTACCAGCTTCTTTAGGAAGTTTTGGTCCTGACATTGTTGACTAGTTCTTCGTGTCCCACCGAGTGTGCCAAGATGTGTTGACACAAAAAATGGAATCAAGTTCTTCAACGACAACACATAACAGATCCCCGAGATGTAACAAGGCGTGCTAGCCGACCTGACCTGTTGATCGGCACGGAAAGATAGGAAACGTTAGATGCGGGTTAGATTGGCTAGAGAACCGATGTGGGTCTTCAACAAGTAACAGCCCGATCGGCCGATACTACTGTAGAGCGAATCGGCTAGCTGATAGCAGCCGAAGTATGAGTATGCTCAAAACGGCTAGATCAGCTGATTTGATGACGTAGGCAAAGTGCAAGCAAAAGCAGAGCAAGCTGAGCACTACGAGACAACACTCAAACCAATCTAGATCGGCTGTATCATTGTGAATCGATGCAGGAGCGAAGATAGCCAATGCGATATGATCACGAGCTGGGTAAATTGGTGATAAAAGCTAAATAAACAAGAAAAATACTTGCAAACCTAGCTTATATCGATAAATTGTGAATAAAACTAGACGAAACCACAGTGATGCGCACGGAGGTTAAAGCCTAGTTAATATTCGATAAAACGGTACTTACAAGCTTGCCGGAGGTCGATCGATGTAGCCCTACGAGCTAGAAGAACGACGTTTGAAGAAACAAGAAAATAAGAAGAAGTAAAAAAGGATGGCGAAGTCGCCGACTTGAAAAAGTAAAGGTTTTGTGTATATTGGTGTGTACAAACTTTCTCTGACCACGTAGGGTCGCTATTTATGTCCCAAGGACAACTTGACTCCTAGTCGATGACGACAAAGATTACTTGAATCTAAAGAAATAAAACTACCAAAAACTTAATGATTCTCATATGAATCGGATTCTCTAAACTGACTTTGACGCGATGTCAACTTGATTGTTGACCCGCCTCCGTCTTCCTTCCTTTGGTGTATTCTTCTTCTGCCACGTTTCTGCTCCATCAATCGGCTGATCCCATATTGGCCGGTCGCTTCTCTCCCTTTTTTCCATCGGCTTTGAGGTCTTCCCGATGTCTCTTCGGCTATTCTTTGACACGTGTCAAAAAATGGTGTCAACACGTCCCAGACCCACAATAGCGCAGTAGCGGGCAGCGGCCACAGATTCTACTCCAAGAACGTGGGACAAAAAGGGCAAGACCAGAAAAGGATAGGATAGCAGTGAGCGGCTCGGAATTATGAAACCAACGCAACTGGTTTCATAATTTTCGGAGCTCCGGATAATTAGATATGAGTTTTCAAAGATAAAAGGATTTATAAAAATTTCTTAAATCATTTATTTTATTAAATCATTTATAAAAATAGAAATTGATTTTATTAAAAAACAGCTGATGTCATCATGACGTCAGTGGCCAGCAGATTAGTGGGCCGTAGTGGGCCGAAAATGTTAGTGAGCCCAGAAGGCCCAACAGACCTGGCCAAACAAGGCCCAACGATCCAAGTCTAGAAATGCACCCTAAACTCTACCTCCAAACTGGCTCGGCTGGGTTGCGGTAGCTGGGCTTCGATGGGCGAAGGCCCAAGCTAGGGTCCGACCAAGCCTTCTTTGAAAAAGGTTCAGCACTGCTCCTCGATCTCTTCCCGAAGTTCGAATCGGTACCCCATACTCTGCTGAGGTTCGTCTGAGATGCGTGCCACAGTGCGTGGCTGGGCGCGCGCGGCGTGAGGCGGAGCAGCGCAGGGTGAATGAATGACCGAATAGGTGACCAGAGGGGGGGGAGTGAATGGGAGCCAATAAAATTCTTCTCGAAGGTCGAACTCAGCCTATACCCCGATTGCCACTCCGAGTACTCGTACACAATAGAGAAGCTCTAGACTAGGTACACACAAGCCCACAAGTCCTAGAGACAAGCTAGAAGCAAAGAGCGGAAGCACAAGACAAGAAACAAAGCACTTAGCCAAATCTGCGAGGTCCTGGGTGGACGGTCCGCACGAGTACGGCGGACAGTCCGCAAGCCTGGCGGACAGTCCGTGAACCCTCGGTGGACGATCCGAAATAGGACCTCGAACCTCCAGTACTGCACCGAGGAAATTCGAACAGTCCGGGCAAACACCATGGACGATCTGGCACCTCGCGGACAGTTCGGCCCCACCTGGCAGACGGTCCGGCTGAACTCGCTAAAAACCCCAGACAAACCACGAGCCTACCCCAGACAAAATCCGACCTACACGGACAGTCCGGCCACACAGCGCAGACGGTCCGGCAAACACCTTCCCAATGAAAACTTCGATCCAGACGGATCAAAACATGAACGCGCACGAACATAGAAGAACACCGGACGAACACACACCATGCGGATAGTCCGTGACACTCGGGCGGATAGTCCGCGACAAGCGGACAGAGTAGAAACAACACGACCCTGCGAGGTCAACTCTCCAAATCCATCACCGGATCTCCCAAACGGCTAGAGCTCTTGAGACAAGATTTTCGGGAGATGAGAAGCATCACAAGAGGAAGCTATACCCCAAAAATCTCAGCCTCTATCTCCCTAAATCATCGGGAATCGCGGATCACACGAACTACCACCAAGAACTCGGGCTTCGACCAAAAACTCACGAATCGAAGGCTTTTCCCGACGTTTGAGGGGTCAAGATCACACACAAAGATGTGCAAGGCATCCACCCATGATCCCCACAAAGAAATCCGAGAGAAAACGCCCTCAAATCCCCGAATCGAGCGAAGAACAAAACTCCCCAAAAATAGCCCCGAAAATAACATGAAAATCACAGAGAGCTAGGAGATCACCGCAACGCTGAATGCTTCCATACATCCAGAGGCCAGAGTCTATACAAGAATCTAGCCTAAGGAATACAGAGGAAAAGAAGTAGTCCAGAGCAATCTACCGGGGGAGGAAAACCTAGAGTCCAAGAGAGAGATGCCATCCACCTCTCCGCTATTTATATGAAGTCCACCGGATGAGGTAAATGACCACGCTACCCCTACAACTCAAATAGAAGATACACACCCCTCAGTGGCAATATGGTCTAGTCTTCATCGAGCGGACACGCTTCCACCACAGCTTTGCTTCGCATCGACGCAAAACCCGCGATCACGCCACGTGCCCCCCCCCACCTCGAAGCTTCCCGACGCTCCCGGATCACCGTCTCCGTCACATCGGGCCTCCAGGCTTGGTTTTGCGGCCCAAACCAAGAAACCGTCCACTGATGGTTTTGTGGGCAAACCAACAAACCCTGTGTGCAAGTTTCGGTCTCAATCCGCTACCTTCCACCGGCCCATGTTCACGACTTCAGCCCGCTAGTCTTGCACCGCACGGCACGCACTTGACCCCATCGGCCACCGGGTCCATCGAACCAAGCCTACTTGCCTCTCCATCACCCGGAGGCCGCCACGGCTAAGGCCTTTCACGCTTGTTCTTCACCTGCACCGACACGAGTCAAACCGGAACCTGTACTTGCACACTTAGCCAAGCATCAGTCCACACAACGTTGTCAATCACTCATTACTAAGGAGCGACCCTCCACTAGTCCTCGGACACACCAGGTCCTCAATCTCCCCTTGATGAGTGCATTGACAACACCCATGGTAACCATCATAGAGGAAATAAAAGAAAACAACCATGAACACAAACCTCCAAGCAAGTGATCCAAAGGCAAAGAACAAGCGAAAACAAGATCACTCACCAGACCAAGTCTCGGCCCCCTAAGGCAAGGGCAACGACTCAACATAGCCGAGACAAACAAAACTCTACAAAGATCACACCACAAAGCACAAAACTCAGGCAAACCAAAGGAGCTCCCCCTGCACATATGCAAACTCCCCCTGAGCAAACGCAACCTCTTCTTCTCAATTTTTCTCCTCACATGCAACAATCTCACAAATGCATACCAATTTTTCCACAAATTCTCCCCTATCATCCACAAATTCTCCCCCTTGTTGACAATGGATGAATCAAGGTGTATGAAACTCTTCCCCTTGTTTTCATGAAAAATGCATGTCAAAGCATATATATAATCTACCAAGCTTCTCAAATATACAAAGAGCACAACAAAATGCTATAAATGAGACATAGAGCAAGCAAAGTAGATATGGTGTAGTTAGCATATTGCCATCAAGAAGGTAGAGACATATAAGCATGTGACATGGCCAAAAGCAATTTTAAGCAATTTTCACAAAGAAACATTCATCTCATGAGCAAGACCCTATCCATGGCAATTTGAACAAAAAATACACTAGATCATCCAAAGTTTATACAAGATCACAAATTCTCATCACAAGATCATGGTAAACGCCCACAAGCTACTCAAGTCATGTTAAAGCCACTGAGCTATGTGTCTACTTCTTAAAATGAGACTTCTCATGGTAGACATCATGCAACGGTTTAGCACCCAAGATATGAATACCAAAACATACATACAAGATCAAGAGCTTATTTTTCAAGCATAAGGCAATTCATACATGTTGACGGCTGTTAAGTGCCTACTTTAGACGTCAATATACTCATGAATAAAGGAGCATAAGGCATTTCTTACACGTATTTAGTTAAGAATAATGTAGTTCCACTTGTCCTTGGAGATTATTTGATTGCAGGAAAATAAGCAAGAAAAGAGTGGCAAACTCACCTTCTATGATCCATGCCACATCACCTCATCCTAGGTGGGCTGCCAACAAGGATGCCATGCATGCAAAGCTGCCAACCAGGGTGCCATGCATGCATGCCATGCAAGCAATCCAAGTGAAGCACTCCCCGACGAATCAGAGCCTGACACGTGGACGTCACATGGATCCATGGGCCCACAAAAGAATGCAAATCACGCCAAAATAGGGTGGACATCGGGAACCGACCTAAGGACCCACAGGACAGCCACCAGGAGAAAGCACACCCCGAGTGGAGCCCACAGGGGGTGTTGACATTTCTTAACGCAATCACCTAAGAACATGTTTGGAACCCATCCTGGTAATAGCGTCAGAAATGCTAGTTGGTAAACCTTAACATTACAGGAGTCCGCAAGCGCATGGAAGTACCATTGTAGCATTTCCCCAAAGGAGTATTCCAAAGGGTATCGAATCCAAGGAAGGCATTGGCGGAATGACAAGATCAACTCTATTGCAATGAGTATAGATCATAGACGGAAATAAATCAGACACTCAAGTGCAGGGGTAAAATATGATAATGGGGGTAGTGTGATCACACACACACTCACTCTCTCTCTAAAGGGTCCTAGGCATAGGAGGCGACACACGAGTTAGTTCTAGGTTCTTATGTACTATACACATAAAGCTGGTAAGAATGAGTTAGATACACTAGCGTTGAAGAACATTGACTTAAGCACCCAGGTACCACGGGGAGATAACCTCCCGCGTTGCTTCCGCACAACTCCAGTTGTTATATTTTAGACTCCTACAGCTTATCTGAACGTGGGAGATTTCAGAGGGACCAACGGCTGTCACTACCGCGTCCTACCCCAAGACAAACCGTGGGATAAACTCATAAGTAAGGTAGCTACGCAACCCAAGCACCATGCTTACGTTGTTAGCCGGACTTGACCGGCCCGGGCTATTGTGACTCAGGTCAAGCCACCAGATAAACCAGCCAATTACACTGAGTACCGTAGCTTAAGCACAGACTTCATACAACACAATCATGTCATCTAATTAGATCAAACCAGGTTAGGTACACAAACGGATTCGTGTTTTCCTATGTCTGTTCAACTGGATCAAAGGGTCATGTTCGCGAAGAACACGAGCCTCTAACTTATGAACAGACACTAGAAACATGTGAACCGAAAGGCCTTGTTCATCAAGAACAGGAGCCTCTAAATAATGAACAGATGAAGAACACATGAACAAATCACTCATGTATACTAACACAACTTTATATGAAATAGATAAATAACTGAAGTAGATCAAAGCCATACAAATGAAATAAGATACAAGAGAACTCATACCTAGATCCCAAAGTAGACTTGGAACCTAAATTAGAACTACTCTAGCCTACCTCCTAGCCTTGAGACTAAAAGTGAGAGAGGTGTTGCAAGTGTGGATGGTTCATAAGTGAGCCCCCTCTCCTTCTATTTATAGGCCCGGGCACCGGCGAGGAATAGATGCAAACACCTCGGGGATGGCGCCTAGGACCAATGGGGAGACACCACGTGGAAGCACAGGAGAGGCCGAGCCAAGGTCGGTTCGGCCGACCTGTGGGGTCGGCCGACCCCCTGGTGGGCCCCCCTGGCTCGTGCTTTCTCCTGGTGGCTGTCCTGTGGGTCCTTAGGTTGGTTCCCGGTGTCCACCCTGTTTTGGCGTGGTTTGCATGCCTTTGTGGGCCCATGGATCCATGTGATGTCCACGTGTCACACTCTGATTCGTCGGAGGTTGCTTCACTTGGATTGCTTGCATGGCCTGCATGCATGGCTCCCTAGTTGGCAGGTTTGCATGCATGGCATCCTTGTTGGCAGCCCACCTAGGATGAGGTGATGTGTGAGAGCCATGTGTGGTTCGAGGACCGGTGGATGGTCGCTTCCTGGTGTGATGAGTGATTGAAAACGTGGTGTGGACTGACTCTTGGCTAAGTATTGCAGGTGCAGGTTGCGGCTTGACTGGTGTTGGTACAGGTGAAGAACAAGCGTGAAAGGTCGTTGCCGGGGAGGTCTCCAGGTGTGGAGAAGACAAGTAGGCTTGGTTCGAGGGACCCGGTGGCCAGCGGGGTCGAGTGCGGGCCGCATGGTGGCAAGAACGGCAAGATGAAGTCACGGACGGTTTCTTGGTTGAGCCTCAAAACCAAGGTCGAGCCGGGACTATGTGGGAGCCGAGTCATGAGTGGTGATTGGCGGAGGCTACACCGAGTTCGCGGGGTTTCCGGTGGTTCACCAGAAAACCACTGGGTTCCTTGGTTGATCCACAAAGCCAAGACTGAAGAACCAAAGACGGAGGTGCAGCAGCTCCAGACCGGTCTGACCGGTGGGTCTGACCGGTCTGACCGGCAGGAGCCATCGGTCTGACCGGTGTGGCACAGACAGCAGGCTGCTCAGTTTTCCGCTGTGCGTTTGGGGTGTTTGGTTCGGTTGATTGAGTTGTTGGTTCCTAGGACCAGTAGAACTCCAGTGGCTACGTGGTCTTGACCAACTTGGATAGTTGAGTCGGAGACGTGTGTTGGAAGCCGTGTTCATCTTGTTGGAGTCTCTATCTCCTTCGAGAAGAATTTTTATCGGCTCCCATTCACTCCCCCCTCTCTGGTTCGCCTAATCGGTCCTTCAATTGGTATCAGAGCCGGTTCAGGTCTTCATTGACTCTTACCAGTCTAAGATCCAAAGATGGCGTACCAGGAACGGGATTCGGGTCCTCCGCACTTCGATGGGAAGAACTACCAGATGTGGTAGAGGCGAATGGCAGCGTTCCTCCGCGGTAAGGGTCAGATCCTTTGGGACGTTACGGTGAACACAACTTATGTTCATCCGATGAACTTCCTTGCTCCAGGATCGAGGGATATGTTCGAAGCCAACAACAAGGCGGTCGACTACTTGTTTCGTGCTCTGTGTCAGCATGAATTCGATCGGGTTTAGACAGAGGACTTAGCTGTAGGATATGGGAGCAGTTGAAGGATGCACATGCTGGGAATGCTCAGGTTCAGGCTCGGATGTACGCGACTTACCGGAGAGAGTACGAGAACTTCACTCATCTCCCCGGTGAGTCCGTCGATGCCCTTTTCTAGTGGTTTACGGTCGTTGTGAACAACATGAGAGCCAATGTGGCCGTGCTCCCATACGATGATCATGACAGAGCCGTGAAGCTCTTGCACTCGTTGGATCGTACCGTATGGGACGGGAAGTTTGAGGCTATCGTTGAGTCCGAGAAGTATGACACCTTGACCGTGAACGAGCTATTCTTGAAGCTCAAGTCGGCTGAGTTGGACCATGGTATGATAGCCAAGATCGAGAGCCCGACTGATTCTCATAGTCTTGCTCTCGTTGGTGGCAAAGGAGCTAAGTCTAACGCTAACGCATCCTCCAGGATGTACTCTCTGTCTTCTTTGATGTCTTTGCCAGACGAGGAGTTCGATGTGCTTGGAGAGGACGAGCTGGCATTGCTGACCAGGCGGTTCGAGAGGCTGCACGAGAACCGGGTGAACATGAGAAGGACAGCACGGACGTGCTTTCAGTGCAGCAAGCCAGGACACTTCGTCGCCGACTGTCCGGAGAGGACAGAGAACAAGGACGGCTACAAGGACGGCTACAGGCACCGGTCGAGCAAGGACAGCAAGTACCGATCAAGGCGCGATCACAAGCACAAGAACAAGCACAAGGACGAGCGACGGTCGAGGAAGAAGGACGGCCGTGGCAGGAAGGCCCGAGCGATGGTCGGAGCGAGCGACGTCGACTCCAGCTCCGCCTACTCTTCCTCGAGCTCGAGTAGCAGCGAAGATGAAGGTGATCGGCGCAAGAACAAGAAGGCGTCCAAGAACTTGAGCGGGTTGAGTTGCTTCGCACAAGATGGATTCTGCGGCATGGCTCGTAGCTCCGGCAGCAAGAAGAGTCACCAGAGCGACTCAGACTGTGACTCTGAGGATGAGGTATGTGATGAGCTCTCTTCTTTGCGCAAGGAGAATGAGGAGTTGGTTGACTTGCTTGATAATCACGATCACATGCTTAGAGAGGCCAAGAAAATGAGGAAAGAGCTTAGGGCCTCACTAGAAGATGCTAGTAACCGTGTGGCTGAGCTAGAAACCTAAAACCTAGATGCTAAGCTTGAGATTGATTCGCTAAAGGATTCTCCTGTGGTTTCTGATGATGTTGATTGTGTTGATTGCTCTGTGTACCTAGCTGATCTTACTGCTCTTAAGGATAAGCATACTTCTACTTGTGATGAACTAGATGTGCTTAGAGTTGAAGTGGTTGAGCTTAAGTCTAGACCTGCTTTGCTAGGTGCTTGTACTTCTTGCCCTGTTTTGCATGGAAAGATTGATGAGATGCATGCTTACATTGTTTCGCTTGAAGCTAAGTTGAAAGAGCATATTCCCACTTCTTGCTCTACTTGTGAATTGCACGCGGTTAAGAATTTGGAGCTTGCGCATTATGTTGATCGCTTGCAGGATGAGAATGATGAGCTGAGGAAATGTATGAGCTGGTTGTCGGGTCAGGAGCCTCAGCTTGGTATCATGATAGCGGCTTTCAAACGCTATGATGGTCAGGCACTTGGGGCTGACAAGCTTGGAGAGAACAGTGGTGAGGGAGTTGGAGAGATCCCTATCCCACCACCAAACAGACACAAGAACAAGTTTGAGCCCAAGCCTAACCATCTCAGAAACAAACTTGACACTACTCCAGATCCACCCATATTCCCTCACCCAACGAATGATTTCCAAAAACCGGTGAAGTTTGTGAGCCCAAAGGGAGGTGAGGAAGGAGAGAAGAAGGGTGAGAAACCGAGTGAGCAGCCCCAACACAAGCCTAAGCCTAAGCCACAGCCCAGGAAGTTCCATTGTGGGTATTGTGGGAGAGATGATCACAAGGATGAGTTTTGCTTCAAGAGGAAGCGTGAGGAGAGAATGGCTAGAGAGTGGGCTAACAAGGACAGGTACCACCCCTCTAATGGTGTACCTGAGCCTCGTATGCAGATGCCCAGGGCCAAGGCGATTGTGAGGACGGTTCCGGCTTGGGGAGACCGGAAGGTAGCAGGTGGTGCTGCTGGCCGAGCTACACCGGTCAGACCGGTGCAGGTCTGGACAGACAGCGAGTTGGTTTTCGTGCTCGTGAGGATGCTTGGTTTGGTTCTGGTGGTCGTGGTTCTGGTGATTGGTCTGGAAAGTTTGTAGGTGGTCAGTTTGCTAGGCATTCTCCACCTCGTGCTCAATACGAGGGTGGGAGGAGTTGTAGTTTTGAGATGGAGAGGAGGAACGGTCCACGGTTTTCCTTTCGTGGCTTTCGTTCTCCTCCAGCTAGAGAGGGTTGGTACCCTCGTAGTGGTTACCGTGGTGGTGTTCGTGGTGGTAGCTTTGATAGGCGTGATGATATGGTTTGTGCTAACCCCACTTTGGAGCAAATGGCTCGGCACTGGTTTTACTCTTTTGGTACTAACCCCAGTGCTGAGTCGTTTGTTTACTCACGTGCTCGCTTTTGAATTTCAGGTGGGAGACTTGAGGAACGTTTGGTTGATTGACTCCGGTTGCTCGAGGCATATGACCGGGGATAAGGGGTGGTTCTCAAGTCTTGTCCCGGTGGTGTCCAGGACATATATCACCTTTGGGGACAATGGGCGAGGGCGTGTGTTATCAGAAGGTGAGATCATGGTAAGTGACAAGGTCACTCTCAGGCGTGTTGCTCTTGTTCAATCGCTGGGGTTCAATTTGCTTTCCGTGTCCCAGTTGTTGGATGAGGGCTTTGAGGTGTTGTTTCGGCCTGGTGGTTCTCAGATTTTAGATTCTCGAGGGGACCTTGTTGGCATGGTCGTTCCCGAGGGTCAAGTGTTCCGAGCAGATTTCTCTCAGTCTTCTGGTGTGGAGCGTTGCTTTTTGGCTGGTTCTTTGAGTGAGTTGTGGAAGTGGCATAGGAAGTTGGGTCACTTGAGCTTTAACCTTTTGTCACGCTTGAGTGAACTCAATTTGGTCCGAGGATTGCCACGGTTGAGGTTTGAGAAAGAGTTGGTTTGTGCGTCGTGTAGGCATGCTAAGATGGTAGCCTCTTCTCACCCGCCTCTAATCGATGTGATGACTGAGCGTCCATGCGAGCTGCTCCATATGGACCTTGTTGGCCCAGCTCATGTGCGATCTGCGGGTGGGAAGTGGTATGTCCTTGTTGTGGTGGACGACTACTCTCGTTATGCGTGGGTGTTCTTTCTTGAGGAGAAAGGAGAGACGTTTGGTTTTGTTCGAGATCTTGTCTTGAGGTTAAGAAATGAGAGGCACGGAGATGCCATACGAGCGATCCGCAGTGACAATGGCTCGGAATTCAAAAACTCTCGCTTCGAAACCTTTTGTCATGACTTGGGTCTTGAACACCAGTTTTTGAGTCCGTATACGCCTCCCCAGAATGGCGTGGTGGAAAGGAAAAATAGGACCTTGTGCGAGATGGCTCGGATGATGCTTGACGAGCATAGGACTCCGAGAAGGTTCTGGGCTGAGGCGGTCAATACCGCGTGCTATGTGTCGAACAGGATCTACCTCAGGGTTCACAAGAAGAAAACTTGTTACGAGTTGATGCATGGTCGCACACCCAATGTGAGTCACTTCCATGTCTTTGGTTGTAAATGCTTCATTCTGAGGAAAGGGAAGAAGTTGGACAAGTTCGAGGCTAGGTCTGTCGATGGCATTTTCTTTGGTTATGCATCTCATTCTAGAGCATTTCGTGTGCTCAATCTTGAAACTAACCTAATCGTGGAGACTTGCGAGGTAACCTTCGACGAGGCACAGCCACGTAGTCAGCTTGTTTTTGAGTGTGCAGGTGACGACGAACTTGGCGAGGAGATCTTTCAGGAGGAGGAGCATGAACATAGAGATGATGAAGATGGCGGTGTGGTGCCCGCAGCTGAACATGTACCTACTACTTCGACGACGATCGAGAACGGACCCTCTCCCACACCTACAATGACAAACCCAGATCAAGGCGAAGCTGCTGTTGAGGGGGAGGTAGCATCAAGGTGAGAACCTCCCCAGCGAGTGCAAGTGGATCATCCAGCTTCGAGAATCATCGGTGACATGAATGAACGTACTACACGGTCGAGGGTTCGGAACAATTCTCATTTCGCTCATGCTGCTTTTGTTGCCACCTTTGAGCCCAAAGACATTGGACACGCACTATCTGATCATAATTGGGTTAATTCGATGCATGAGGAGTTGGAGAATTTTGAGAGGAACCAAGTTTGGGAATTGGTTGACCCTCCCCCAGGGTGTAAGCCGATTGGGACAAAATGGGTGTGGAAAAATAAAGAGGGAGAGAAAGGAGAAGTGGTGAGGAACAAGTCAAGACTTGTTGCTCAGGGGTACAGTCAGAAAGAGGGGATCGACTACGAGGAGACTTTCGCTCCTGTAGCTCGTTTGGAGGCGATCAGGATCCTTCTAGCCTTTTCCGTGGCTAAAGGGTTCAAGTTGTACCAGATGGATGTGAAGAGTGCTTTCCTGAACGGTGTGTTGGAGGAAGAGGTGTATGTGAGGCAACCACTGGGGTTTGAGAGTGAGAAGTACCCCCACCGGGTGTACAAGTTGAGGAAGGCACTGTATGGGTTGAAGCAGGCGCCTAGAGCCTGGTATGGTAGGTTGAGGGGGTTCCTGTTTGAGAGAGGGTTTGAGATGGGGAAGGTCGATCAGACCTTGTTTCTCCTCAAGCATGGCAGAGATATCCTGATTGTGCAGGTATACGTGGATGATATTGTCTTTGGTGGCTCGTCTAACTCTCTTGTTGCAAGGTTTGCAGAAGACATGAGCAGGGAATTCGAGATGAGTATGATGGGTGAGTTGCAGTTCTTCCTCGGGCTACAAATCAAGCAATCAAAGGAAGGAACATTTGTGCGCCAAGCTAAGTACACCAAGGACATTGTGAGGAAGTTCAAGATGGAGGATTCCAAGGCCATGGCGACGCCTATGAGTACGACTACAGCTCTTGATGCGGACGAGGAAGGTGAACACGTGGACCAGAAGAAGTACCAGAGCATGATCGGGTCACTCCTCTACTTGACGGCGACGAGGCCAGACATCCAATTCTCGGTATGTCTGTGCGCTCGTTTTCAAGCGTCTCCGAGGACTTCGCATCGGCAAGCAGTCAAGCGCATATTCAGGTATTTGCGACATACTCCCGACTTTGGCCTTTGGTACTCCGCGTCTTCTTCTTTGGCTCTTCATGGATTTTCGGACGCGGATTTTGCCAGGTGTCGGTTGGATAGGAAGTCCAATTCTGGGACTTGCCAGTTCTTGGGTTCTTCTTTGGTGTCTTGGTCTTCCCGCAAACAGTCGAGTGTTGCTCAATCCACTACCGAGGCAGAGTATGTGGCCGCAGCTAGTTGTTGCTCTCAGCTCCTTTGGATCACATACACCATGAGTGACTTTGGTGAGGAGTATACCCATGTCCCACTTCAATGTGATAGCACCAGTGCCATAAGCATTGCAAAGAACCCAGTGCTCCATTCCAAAACCAAGCACATAGAAGTGAGGTACCATTTCCGGAAAGACAATGTAGAGAAAGGGAAGATAGCCTTGATCTATGTACCTACACATGACCAACTAGCCGATATTTTCACCAAACCCCTAGATCAAGCAACTTTCACTCGTTTGCGGGGGGAGCTTGGTGTGTGTTTGATTTCTTGAGTTGGTGTGTGGGAGCTCCTTTGTAGCATATGTATAGCTTTCCTTTGTGCATTTCTTGCATTTGGCATGGCATATGTAACATGATGAATAGGCATCTTTGTATCTTAGGTTGCATGCATTTTGTATCATATGCATTGTTTAGGAAAAGCTTCTCCTATATACATTATTCACCATGGAATGATATATATGTCTTTGTGAGCTAGTTTGGTAAGCTAAGGTTAGTTTGGCTTAGCTCTTGATAATCTTGGTTTATATCCATGGTTGATGGCTATGTTTTTGAAAAATGTCACATGTATGCTCTCTTGTGAGTAAATGCCTTTATATGATCTTGACATGTTTTAGTGGCTTGGCTATGCTTAATTTGTGGTTGGATAGCTTATTTTGATCATATGGGGCCAAAGGCTCATTTGCCATCATGAATGTTTAGCCCCCATGCTTGATCTTGTGGAGGGGCATAAGTTCCTTTTTGTCGCAAAGACATTTCATGTACCAATTTCAAATCTGAAAATGAAATGTAAATTGCTTGGAAAATGTGCTCCCTTGTCATATGTGCTAATTTTAGTTTGCTTTGGGTGCTAAACCGTTGCATGATGCCTACCAATGAGAAGTCTCATATATAGAAGTAGGCACATGGCTCGGTGGCTTTGACATGACATGAGGTGCTTGTGGGTGTTTATGATGGTCTTATGCTTAGAATGGTTGTCCTAGCATGAAGTTTGTGTGGCTTTGCCATTTTGACATGTTTTGCTCATGTTTAGGACTTTGCTCATGAGAGGGTAAATTTTCGCAAAATTGCTCAATTCTATCTTAGCTTCGCCCAATGGTTGTGAAACTTGGTGATCATGTAGTTGATGTCATTATGAAGCTATAGAGTATCTAACTTGCTCATTTGGACATGTGTAGCATCCTATGTTGAATTTTGTCTATTTGAGAAGTTCTAGGTTGCATTTTTTGCATTTTTGGCTTGATTCATGCATTGTCAACAAGGGGGAGAAGTTTGAGCATGTTTTGCCCTACTGAATGCATCTAGAAGGTTTTCAGGTGGTTTCGAGCCATTTCTGGGCTCTGTTGTGCACCGGTCTGACCGGTTGAGGTCACCGGTCTGACCGGTCAGAGTGCTGGTCCTGTTCACATGTTGAGCACCGGTCTGACCGGTGGTGTCGACCGGTCTGAGCGGTCAGAGCTGAGCTGTTGCAGCTGCTCTGTTTTGTGAAGTGGTTCGCATGCATTTGTCCAGGGGGAGTTGCAATGGTTCAGGGGGAGCTTGCATGTGTGCAGGGGGAGCTCTTTCTGGTTTTCAAGCTTTGGATTGGTGGTTTGTGCTCTTTGCTTGAGCATGTTTTGTCTCGGATGTGTCGAGCTGTTGCCCTTGCCTAAGGGGTCCGAGACTTGTCTTCTTCAAGTGATCTTGCTCTTTGCCTTTTCATTGGCTTTAGATCGCTTGTTGGAGTTTCTTTTAGTCGTTTCTTTTCTTTTCTTTTCTCTTGGTTACCAAAACGTGTGTGTTGTCAATGCACTCATCAAGGGGGAGATTGAGAGCCATGTGTGGTTCGAGGACCGGTGGATGGTCGGTTCCTGGTGTGATGAGTGATTGACAACGTGGTGTGGACTGACTCTTGGCTAAGTATTGCAGGTGCAGGTTGCGGCTTGATTGGTGTTGGTACAGGTGAAGAACAAGCACGAAAGGTCGTTGCCGGGGAGGCCTCCAGGTGTGGAGAAGACAAGTAGGCTTGGTTCGAGGGACCCGGTGGCCAGCGGGGTCGAGTGCGGGCCGCATGGTGGCAAGAACGGCAAGATGAAGTCATGGACGGTTTCTTGGTTGAGCCTCAAAACCAAGGTCGAGCTGGGACTACGTGGGAGCCGAGTCATGAGTGGTGATTGGCGGAGGCTACACCGAGTTCGCAGGGTTTCCGGTGGCTCACCAGAAAACCACTGGGTTCCTTGGTTGATCCACAAAGCCAAGACCGAAGAACCGAAGACGGAGGTGCAGCAGCTCCAGACCGGTCTGACAGGTGGGTCTGACCGGTCTGACCTGCAGGAGTCATCGGTCTGACCGGTGTGGCACAGACAGCAGACTGCTCAGTTTTCCGCTGTGCGTTTGGGGTGTTTGGTTCGGTTGATTGAGTTGTTGGTTCCTAGGACCAGTAGCACTCCAGTGGCTACGTGGTCTTGACCAGCTTGGATAGTTGAGTCAGAGACGTGTGTTGCAAGCCGTGTTCATCTTGTTGGAGTCTCTATCTCCTTCGAGAAGAATTTTTATCGGCTCCCATTCACTCCCCCCCTCTCTGGTTCGCCTAATCGGTCCTTCAATGTGGCATGGACCATAGAAGGTGAGTTTGTCACTCTTTTCCTGCTTATTTTCCAGTAATCAAATAATCTCCAAGGACAAGTGGAACTACGTTATTCTTAACTAAATACGTGTAAGAAATGCCTTATGCTCCTTTATTCATGAGTATATTGACGGCTAAAGTAGGTACTTAACAGCCGTCAACAACTCCCCCAAGCTAGCCTCTTGCTCGTCCCGAGCAAGAGATCAAGGACTTAGGTTGGTTGATCAGGAGTTGCTACGATGTTGTATTCCTAATGTATGACAAGATACAGCTAGGTACTCTATCAAGAGTTGAAGAAGTTGGCATTGATCTTACCTTACACTCGATTGATATGGGGCGTGCAGCTTCACCTGCCTTGGGCGGTTGAAAGATAGAATGGTTGTATAAAGATTACTGATCACATGTACCTTGATCAGTTATCAATCCGGAGGTTTTGCAGGTTCTTCAAAAAGAAATCAAAGTTCCTCAAATGATACTCTCGGATTGCTCAATGTGTATGATTCCTCACCAAGGCTTTGATTTGCCTTCTTTCACTTCCTACTCCTAATAAGCTGATATGTGGAGCTGTAGGTAGGGAAAACATGTGGCATACCTGTTTCTCATGTATTGTCGAGTCGAAAACCGGATCCTTGGAAGAACAAGTCATACACCCTGATCAAGATGTGCAAAAGTGTGTGTATGGTGGATGGATAATGAACTCCTATTTGCATGATTTTACTCTCCCCCTTTTCAAAATTTTTGAGACTAGGGCTATGTCTCTTTATTCTTTCTTTTTTTTATGCATGCCCTTGAGCATGTTTCTTTTCTTCTCTTTTTTTTACATAGCCCATAGTCCTTGCTGAAAATTTTTGGAGGGAGAATAATCATGGAACATGCACGGAGCTTTATTTTGTGGAATGGATGGGAAATGGATGAAATGATGGTTGCTAACTTCCAGTGTAGAAGTTTTGCATATGGTGGTGTGTACGTGATCTTGATCATAGGAGTATGACAAGTTTACTCGCCGAGGGTCACAACAATTCGACAAGACTCAATGAAGAAATCAAGTAGCATATGTGGAGATTAACAAAAGCTAAGATCTACATATGGCCTTGGATAGGAATTTCTTATCATTGAGGAACTTATCATTTTAACATTTTTCAAAAGAAAACTCTGGATATCAAACATCACTTAGTACTAGCTCATAGCAACTCTATTATACTATATCATACCTCGCAACAACTTAGGCAAAGATCATGCTTTTTGCTACCCACAAATTTCAAGCTCAGGTTCGATCATACTAGCCAACAAACTCAAAACTTGGATAGGATACTAAGTTGTAAACAAGGCATACAAGAGGAATAAACAGAGCAACTATTCATCATTTCAACCATGGAGAATAAGAACACTCTTACCGCGCATATGAAAACAAACTAATTTAAGAAAGCAAATAAATATTTTTGGTCTTTTTAACTTTTTCAGATTTTTATGTGTTTTTAGCATATGGGGTTCTGAAAACAATAGAAGATACAAGTTACCTCAGAATGGGGGTCCTCCCCCAAGCTAGCTTCAGGCTCACTGCTGTGGAGGGTGGTATCCCAACCATGCGTAGTAAGCCCTCTGCTCCTCCAGCTGTCGTAGCTGTCTCTGCTCCATGGTGTGAATCCTCTCGCCCGTCATACGCTGCCAGTCCCGAGTGGACTCAGTCTGCTAGTGCATTGTCTCCTCCACGGTGCCGACACGGATGTTGAGCTCGCTCATCTGCTGAGTGAAGGTGGCCCCACGAGATGACGAGCGCAACCCGGACGATGAGGACGAGTCCCTGTAGGTAGCACCGGCGGGCCGAACTCACTCGCCACTCCCTGCACTAGCCCAGGTCGAGCTACTCGCACCCGACTGACTCATGGGTTGGTCCCAAACGGGGGCATATCCGGGTGTAACTCCAGACATGTACCTGGCCGAGGCCCATGGGCCAGACAGCGGTGGTGTAGGCTGAGGCTGTGGCTAAGGTGATGGCTGCGGTGATGGCTGTGGCGGTTGCTGTGCTACCGCTGCCCTCCTCGATGCACTCCTAGTGACCCTGTCCCCTGAAACACTAGAACGACGAGGTTCCTCAAGAGGAACAGTCAGTGGCCGTACAAATGGAAATCCGGGTTAGGTAACCGGATCTGGTTTGCGTGGCCAGGGCAAAAGAAAACCAAGGAATCATCCGGACCCTTTTTAAGAGTATGTCCTTGAATCAGATACGCCTCATCTATCATGGCCCGAGGAGAATCAATGTAGGGAACGTTAGCCCCTATTGAAATTCCAAGACTCGAAATGATATGTGTGATCAGGGATGTACACTCAATAGAGCCCGTCATCCTACAATTTGTCAACCACTGCCGAATCATAGCTTGCACTGGGGAGATTTTGATCCGTCTGACCGCGGTGTATAATATCCTCATCTCGTCTGTGCGCACGGTTCGAACATCATCCCTTGGAAAGAGAGTGATGGCGAGCCACTTGTGCCACAGTCGGAGAGTAGGATGCGTGATATCGTTGCACCGAGGTGCTAACTTGCCATGGACAGGCCGACCAGAAATCTCTTCCAAAAAATTATCTCGAATAAAATCACTGCAAGCTTGATCGAGAGAAATAGCACAACGACGATGAAAACCGAGAGCACGACTAAGATCATGCCATGAGACTCGATACGACGTTCCATGGAAACGAAACATAATACCGGTCTCATCCTCCCAAAGAGTACAGAGGAACTGAATGGTGAGAGGCCTAGAACTGATCTCCCACACCAGAACAAAGTTCTCCCAACCAAGAGCATGCCAAATGGAATCGAACTTGGAGTCCATACCTGTTTTCTCGAGAAGGGCCGAGTCGAACTCCTTGGTGTTGGCAAAGACTCGATCCTTGATGAGAGCGTAGGCTTGTCTCTCCCGGTCGTCCCTTAAGTCGATGAAGGCGGCATCGGTGTTGATCACCCCTTCGGCTCGTGGCGTGGGTAGCTCCTCCTCTTCCTCTTCTTCACGGTCGGTTGACATTGGACTTGGTGTAGCTCTGGAGTGGTGAGACGAGCCCTCTCCGTCTCTAGAACGGCGTGAGAGGGTCACCTTCCGGTACGCACTGGCAATCCAACTCATATTGCACAACAATGGGACAACACGAGCAACTCGGTGACGGGTTAGTGAAATCGAAATGAAATCCTTACCGAGCTTGCTCCACCAATATTCAATATTCAGCGATAGATTGGAGAGAGTGCTTGGCACTTCCACTTGAGCAAGAAATCCAAGAAAACCAAAGAGCAAGAGCAAAGAGGGAGAGAGAGTGATGGAAATGAGTGAATGGGTGAAGAAACCCCTCAATCCCCCTTCTATTTATAGGCAACCGAGCCAGGCACCGGGGTAGAGGACAAGGGCAACGGCTAGGAGCTGTTGGAAGAGGCGGGGCCCACTTGACCGTTGGTCAGGGTTGGCCGACCCCTGGGGTCGGTCGACCCCCTACCGGGCCCGCCTGTTTCCAACTTTTTGCAACGACTCTCTAACGGCTACCTGATGTCCTGCCCAGATGTCTAGGTCCAAATTTGCCCAAAATGTTGCTCGAATAATTTTTCTATGACTTTCCACTCAAGAATTTATTTTCAGAATTTTATTTGAAAAGGGAAATTTGCTAGAAAAAAAATCTAGCATGCAGATACAAGGTTGGAAAATTCAAATATGCATTTGGAAAAATCAAATAAAATTTTGAAAGGGAAATATGAGATAACTACCAATTTTACCTTTTAGCAAAAAGGACTCATCTTTTTAAGTCTGAGAGCGAGACTTTTCTCGGCGATCAATTCCACTCGTCACCCCATTCCCGAGAAATTGATGGAGATAACTTCTATATTTCCCGCCACACCCTTCTTGTTTTCTTAGGCTTTGTTGGAGTGGTGGGAAGTCGCGGGGGCTGTGGCTCCGTCCATGCCCTTGATTGCTCATTTTTGCCCTGTAGTGTATAGCATTTCTCTTTTGTTGCTTGAAATTGGAACATCAAATTCCTCTTCCCAATGCGGAATCGGATCGTTCCGGCTTCCACATTGATCCTTGCGTTGGAATCACTCAAGAACGGTCTCCCAAGAATGAGAGGCATTCCCTCATCATCTTGCATATCTAGGACCACGAAATCCGCAAAGATGCATGAACCTTGGATGAATACCAATAAGTTCTCTACTATCCCCTCTGAATGTCGGATCGATGCATCAGTAAGTTGGATGGCCATCGCAGTTGGAGTTAGAGCTGGATACCCCAATTGTTCAAACATGGCCTTGGACATAAGGTTAACACTTGCACCAAGGTCACAGAGAGCATGCTTAATCTTCTGGTAATATATCTTGCAGGTGATAGCCGGATAACCAGGATCTTTCTTGTGTGTGATTGTTGAAGATTCCCATGGGTCAAGTATTTGCTGTATAGGTCTCCCTGCATAGTCATTGGTTTGTGCCCGCCCAGAATGCTTACCCCATCTGGTGGACACTACACAAACATTTTCACAGGAAGATACGGGTTGCCCTGGAATCTTCCCGTCTTCAGCAGAGGTAACCAAAGCTGCTAATTGAGCCAACTGGGTTTCTATCATCTTATTAAAACTCAACTAGTTTTTAAGAGCAGAAGAAAGGCTATCAATTTTAACATTAAGGCTCTCGAAAGCCTTATCATAGGCAGCTGTTTTCTTTTTAAAACCTTCATTAATCTTAGCTTGCCCAAAGACTAGATCTTTCAAGGAAGGTTGGTTTGGGTTGAAAGAATTACCTTGATTACCTCCTTGATAATAAGGGCGCGATTGATTCCACGTTTGACCTCCTTGTGGACGATAACTGTTGTTGTTGCCATTCATGTACATCACATCCTCCTGAGTAGTAGGGCAGTAATTCCCTGAATGCCCAGTATTACCACAGACTTCGCAAGTCATGCGAGCATCCATAGCTTGAGTAGTGGTGGCCATGGCAGCCTTCTCATTGGCTAGATCATCCATTCTCTTCATCATTAGGTCCATCTTGGCGTGCAACATATCCGCTTCCTTGACGGTATGTGTACCCCTTTGACATGGCTGGAGTCGATCATCACTCCACCCTTGATTGGTAACCATCTTCTCAATCAGTGTAGTAGCTTCAATGATAGTAAGAGAGAAGAAAGCCCCTCCAGTTGCAGCATCAATTTGGCCTCGGGCTGTTGGAGTCAGCCCATTATAGAAACTCTGAAGAATAAGCCAGTTGTTCATCCCATGATGAGGACAAGCCAGGATGTACTCCTGGAGTCTCTCCCAAGCTTTGGGTGTAACGACTCGGGTATTCAGTGAGGAAAACCCGAGTCCCTGTACCCTTGTGATAGTCCCTGGATCAGTAGCTATCACGTACAGAACTCATTACAGAATAATATCATTTCCATACAACGAAATCAGAGTACAAAACAAAGTATTTACATCCGAACACAGATCGGTATACGATTTAAGTACAAGCCCCTTGGGCTAAATGACAAGAAGAAACTCTACGCAGCGGTAGCTAAGGCTTTAGGGCTTCATCTGCGATCTTCACCACAGGCGTCCTTGAGCGTAGCAACGCAACCCTTCCTCCATGGACTCTTCTTAGATGGACTTTCGCTCCAATCCCAAATCCTGTACACTCACAAACTATCCCCAAGGAATGGGATAGGTTCACATCACCAACCGTATGCAAGCTTTAAGTGGCCTACTTCTAATGGTATAAAAAGATATCAAGGTAAGAGCTGGGGTTTCCTAAGCAGCAGCAACAGCATCTCATATAGAAGAGATTCTCCAATTCCCACCAATTCCCAAGTCTCTCATCCACGATCGGTAACACCTGGTCACCCAGATCACCGTCACCAAGTCCTATCTCCATCTAGGGTCGGTGCGAGAACTCCCACTCCTCGCACCTCAATGATTGCACTCGAATCCGTGAGGCAGAGGGAGCAACTCTCCTCTCCCCGAGTGCAACCACGGCTCACCATAGACTCTCATCCTATAACGGGGGAGGTAGAAATCCCAAAACGTAAGAGTCGGAGAAACAACGGGCATGTCCATAACCGAGGACGCGGCTATACGTATAGATCTAAACTCTGCAGAGTGTGTACACCTGTACCCAACTCAAAATGGCACCCGGTGGTGATCAGCCAACCAAGCCCATCCTACCGAGTGAACACCTAGGAGTTACGATTCCATCCTGCATCCGGGTCTCGATGCGGTCCTTCACAAAGGACCACCCCAGAACTGTGAACATGCCCCCGTGTGGCCGCACGGGGAGCGCTCAATAGGGAAGGGACTTCACCCTAACCCTCTCACAGATACCCTCTATCCTACTAGCAGGTATGGTATCGCACTTGCCAGGGTTGACCCGGCCCTATCCCCACTCTTGGCGAGGTGGTGTGTACGAAAGTCCCATGTAACAGGCGACCCAATTGGTTTCAGACCGGGGCGAGCTCCTATCCTCCAAGTCATCACAAAAACCCCAACACCTGTGCTCCTAAAAACAGTGTACCCGCCATAGGTACCAAACTGGGCATCACCCGAGAAGACGATCCCTGGCCCCCGATCCCAGATCGGGTTGTCTTGAGCTCACCCCCGCCAAAATATCCCAAAACACCTTCTCCTGCCGGTTTTCCCCACACACACCAAGAAACTACCACAATAATCCCAACATGTGCATAGCAAGCTCAGCGTATCATCACGCGTAATAAGGTAGTAGTAGTAGTAGGTCAATCAAGGACAAGTATGTAAAGGAGGCTATGCACGGGTTCATCATATCCATCTCCATGCAATTTAATAAAGCACTAGCAGTTCTAAAAGCCATGCCTGATGGGCATTCAAAGAAGGTCGGGCGTGAACACTTGCGTGTAAGTAGTTATCATAGTTTTCGTAGCCGTACTTGATCTTCTGGCTTGTCTCCTCGGCTTCGGGAAATCCTAGATTCAGAAATATAAATAAATAACGAGGATCTATTTGCAAATAAACTCCAAAGAGAAGCATTAAAGAACCACAAAAATCCAAACTCGCTACAAGCAGCACTAGTTTAAATTAATGAAATCAAAGTAATTAGTTTTATATTAAAATAGTTTTAAGCTACTAGCTTGTATACTAGAAAACAAATTAGAGAGAAGGGTTAATTCAAGGTTGGGTCGCCGATCAAAGGCTAAGGACCTTGGTGATTGCGCCTGCAAGGTATTAGTGCAGCAGATAGGTGCAACGAAATGGAATCTCAGAGGATGAAGAGGGAGGAGAAAGGCAAAATGAGTTAGGCAAGGCATTATCAGAACAAGGTGTGCGGTGGCAGCACCGAGAGAAGGAAAGGATCGACTCGTGGTCGATAAAAGGATGGTGATGTAGTAAGGCGTGCTCGGGAGCACGGTGGAGCAAGTGCTAGCCATACGACGATATCCATGGTGTAGTAACTAGGTTGCAACACGGGGTTGCCGTGCTTTGAAGCAGAGGCCTCTACTCAAGGCATGACCGTCCATCACACGCGGCCTTCCGGGTTACTAACGCTGGGTACATCGCGTGCTACACGGCTCGATGCAAGGCAAAGAGAGAGCGGGTATGCGGGTTGTGGCACAAGACGGTGGAAGCGGTGCAAGCAAGGAAAGTAGTGTGAACACATCTTGGGGAAGTTATCCCTGTCCGTGGCAAGCCAGTGGCTGGTTGCGGAGCTCCGGCGTCCCAGACCCACAATAGCGCAGTGGCGGGCAGCGATCATGAATTCTACACCAAGAACGTGAGCAAAAGGGGCTTGGTTCAAGGGCAAGGGCGGACAAGGATAGGGTAGCAGTGAGCGTCTCAGAGTTATGAAACCAACGCAAGTGGTTTCATAATTTTCGGAGCTCCGAATAATTAGTTATGAATTTTTAGAGGAAAAGGGATTTATAAAACATTCATTAAATCATTTATAAAAATAGAAAAGGATTTTATTAAAAACCTTGCTGACGTCAGCATGACGTCAGCAATCATTAGGTTAGTGGGCCGATGTTGGGCCCAAAGTGTCAGTGGTCCATTGGGCCGGCCCAGATCGGCCCAAGGTTCAACAAGTCCGGTAGGCCTCCTTTAACTCTTATCAGCTCGGCCTGGTTAGGCCTGGGTTCAGCGGGCTTTCGTGGGCTGAAGCCCACATATGGGTTTCATGAGTAAGTCTAGGGGTGTACCCTGAACTCCCCTGGGGTTCACCCGATTCACTGGATCTGGGATCCTATGCGGCTGTGTGTGGCTGTGCTTATGTGGTCCAGTGTGCGGCTCCAACCAGATTCGGAAGAAAAGGAGAATGCGCGCAGGGTGTTCGGCTTAATGCTCGAAAGAAGCAGCAGCACAGCCAGGGTTCGACGGTGATAAGGTTTGGCTACTGAGGCGGCGACGGTGCGGACTCCTGTAGAGATAGGGCATCATGGCGTGATGGCCAGACCTCAATCCATTCGGTATGCGTGGGCTCGATTCGGCGGCCATGGGCAGAGCGGCGCGGTTGCAACGCGACGCGGCGCGCTACGAGACAGAGCGGCGTGCTTGCGGCGATGTGAAGCAGAGCGAGGCACAAGCTGTGGCATGAGGCACGGCTAAGCGAAGGCTTGCGCGGCGCGGTGTGGCGAAGGCGCACGCGGAGAGGCGGTGGCGCGACCTGCTAAGCATCGCGGCGCGCAGTGAGGCCGTGACGCAGCAGAGCGGCGGCAGCGGCGGCGCTAAGCAGCAGAGCAGCGCGGTGCGGTGACTAAACAAGGTAGCGTAGTGCGCGGCGAGCTGTGCGGAGGCGGCGCGGCACAGGCCCGCAGAGCAGCGCGGCACGTGGCGTGGTTGCGTCACGGCGGGGCGACGAGAGCGGCTGTGGAGGGCGCAGGGAAGAGCACGGGCACTCGCGCGCGGTACCTACATAGAATAGCAGTGCGAAGGCCGGGCAGATGCAGTTCGGCGCCTACAGCTCGAAGGTCGGTTCGTGGTTTTATGACGGCGTGGGAACGGACCATGTCCGCGGCGCGGCGGGACGGTGACCGGTAACACAGAGTAGGGATGAGATAGGGCAGGAGAAGACGATTGAGGCGTGTTGCTCACCAACGGGCTTGTCGGAGATAACGGCGGTGCAGGGAGGGCTCGAGGCCGTGGCGAGGTGAGGTCGGCAGGTCGGCGTGTCAAGGTTCGGGGCGACGGCATTGGTCTCCTACGTGGCTCCCTCGGGTTCGCGATCGTCGGTGTCGGCGTCGTACGCAGTCCCTCCTCGGTGTGGCGCAGCTCGTCGCCGTGCGGCTCCTGCTCGACGCGGCGTTCCGACGACGACGTTCACGGCTTCTCCCGTGTAGCTCCTTGTGGTGTCGATGACGCAGAGCTCCGGAGCGGCGAGGACGCGAGGCTCCCGGGTGGCGACGTGGTGGTGCTCGAGAGCGCGGCATTGGTGGAGCTCCCGAACGAGGGCGGCGTCAGTGTCCTTGGCACGCCGCTGCCTCGGCATGAGCGGAGACAGCGCCGGCTTCTCCACCACGACGACGTGGCTGCGTTTCGGTGGACAGCGGCGGAGTGGTGTGCGGAGCAGGGGTTTGGGAAGAGCGGCAAGCAGCTGCTTGGAATTTTGGGGAAAACCCCTCTACGACGGCGGCACAGGGATGAAGGCGCGCGGCGCAGGCTTTATACAAGGTGGCTGCTAGGGTTAGGGCGAGCGCGGGCGGCCAGGATGCGGTGCGAGGCACGTGGCTCCCATCCGTGGTCGCCAGCTCGGCCAGGGCGACGCCATAGGTGAGGCCGGGGCGCAGTGCGGGGAGGCGCCTGTCCCCATCAAGCATGCGTCACGGGGAGGAAGAAAGGGGAATAGTTTTCCCCCTGGCTGACATCTGGGTCCCGCGCATCAGTGAGTGAAAGGGAGGAGGACAAGCTGGGCCTGCTGGGCTGTTAAGCCGGGCCGGCTGGTGGGCTTGCGCCATGGGGAAGGAGGGGATTCGGCCTGGTCAGCCCGGCGGGCTGAGTTAGCAGCTAAGGCGTTGGAGGGTCTCGTGCGGACTTTGGTTAAAGGGATAGAGCCCAAGTTAGCAGTCAGCTTTTGATATATGTTTTGAAAATAAGTTTGAATATAAGTTTGAATGTGAATTACTTTCAAATTCAAACAACACTCAATTGAACTTCAAATAAAATCCAAGAAAATCCAAATCACATTTACACCTTAATTTGAAAATAATTTTTATGTGGTTTTATTTTATTTGGAATTTGAGATGAGAGCTAGTAGTGTGGGATAAAATTTGGTGACACACGTGTTCAAACAAAAAGTTTTAAATTTTTGCGAAAATTCACATAAGGGAAAACATTCAAATTTCTGGGATGTTACATCGGGGATAGTCTCATTTGCTGCTTGCTGGAAACTCGAAATTCGCCCCCGAAGGACATTGGTTTTGCCCAACGGAAAGAACTTCGCGAGGAATGCTGCGGAGCACTTTGCCCAAGTGTTAATCTCTGCACGGTTAGCATAGAACCACTGCTTCACCTTTCCAAAGAGGGAGAAGGGAAACAGTCATAGACGAATAGCATCTTCCTCCACTCCTCGTATAGTGAAGGTACTGCATAGTTCCAGGAACTGCTGCAGGTGGGCGCTCGCGTCTTCATTAGGCTTGCCACAGAATGAGCTAGCCTGTACCATCGTAATTAAGCCAGTCTTGATCTCGAAGTTTCCATTCCCAGTGTTGATCACAGGGCCTGTTGGCACCTGGTCAGCAGAGGGAGCGGAGTACTCGCGGAGAGTCTTCTCGACAAGGTTGGCCATGGAAGTTGATGCGGATGGTACAAAGGAAGCTGGATCGACTTCCAAACATTCACGCGAAGGAGAGCCGAAATGATTTCGTGCCTTACTTACGAGTGACTCAGGATCTTCAGTAAAATTCGATGGCAAGTCGAAACCAGTCATGCACTACCTGTCTTCATCATCAATAGACAAAGAAGACAATCCAAGTTAGCCTGCATTGAGAGCTGTTTTATTCCTGTCATGATTATAAACATATGCAAAGTGTTGATATGTCATCCTTAAGCCTTCCCCGGCAACGGCGCCAGAAATGCTTGTTGACATTTCTTAACGCAATCACCTAAGAACGGGTTTGGAACCCATCCTGGTAATAGCGCCAAAAATGCTGGTTGGTAAATCTTAACGTTACAGGAGTCCGCAAGCGCACGGAACTACCATTGTAGCATTTCCCCAAAGGAGTATTCCAAAGGGTATCGAATCCAAGGAAGGCATTGGCGGAATGACAAGATCAACTCTATTGCAATGAGTAAAGATCATAGACGGAAATAAATCAGACACTCAAGTGTAGGGGTAAAATATGATAATGGGGGTAGTGTGATCACACACACACTCACTCTCTCTCTAAAGGGTCCTAGGTATAGGAGGCGACACACGAGTTAGTTCTAGGTTCTTATGTACTATACACATAAAGCTGGTAAGAACGAGTTAGATACACTAGCGTTGAAGAACATTGACTTAAGCACCCAGGTACCACGGGGAGATAACCTCCCGCGTTGCTTCCGCACAACTCCGGTTGTTATATTTTAGACTCCTACAGCTTATCCAAATGTGGGAGATTTCAGAGGGACCAACGGCTGTCACTACCGCGGCCTACCCCAAGACAAATCGTGGGATAAACTCATAAGTAAGGTAGCTACACAACCCAAGCACCATGCTTACATTGTTAGCCGGACTTGACCGGCCCGGGCTACTGTGACCCAGGTCAAGCCACCAGATAAACCAGCCAATTACACTGAGTACCGTAGCTTAAGCACAGATGTCACACCTGTTTTTCCAAAGAAAACCAAGTGCAAAACTATATGCATGCCAGGATCAAGTTTCATGCATATAGTTGACAAAAGTGAATAACAGAAACAATATCTCGTAAAGAAAGAGAAATATTATCAGAGTATTACGCTAAATCCTAGAAACGAAGGCTCCAAACATCACAGGCAGTCGACTGGGGGTTGCGTACGCCTAGCACCAGCAACATCTTCACAACGACTTCATAGCAGCTTCCTCTTTCTGAGCAACATTGTTTATAGCAAGGGTGAGCACATGTCGTACTCAGCAAGTGTGGGGAAAGTATGAATGCAAAGGCAGAACAAGGAAAGGCTGACAGGTTGACTGCATTAAGCACTTTTAGTTGGTCAAATTTTATTAGCACCTGATTACTAATAAGATATAAGTATATACCAACCCACAATTAACATATAGAGATACGCCATAAGCATATGGCCATCATAACCATAAACCACGATTTAAGTCCATCTTCAAGTTCAATTATTATGTGAGGGTCCAGGCCGCTCTTGACCGTGAGCACGGCTAATCGATTAGTTTTACACTCTGCAGAGGTTGTACACTTTCAACACAAGTCGTGTTTCCCATGTCGCCCGGGTTTGCAAAGCCCTTAAACACTTCCTTTGGTGAGTGGCTAGGGATTCACTATGAGGCCTTTACAAAGATTCCCTGATGTATAGCAACCCACTAGGTTTCAGGCCGTAGTAGGGCATAAAGTCCCCTAGTAGGTACCGTGTCTTAGCCAAGCCCACTCCCTACTAGAGCGAGTCTATACTCTATCAACGCCTCCCCTTTTGTCCCTTTCGGGTAAGATCACTACAACACCAAGGTCTCTAATTATTCAGCCAAGATAGAGTCATATGTCTTGTGGTTGCACTGTTTTCCTGGGTGGTCGCTCCATGTTCCGATTAAGTATTGTGATCTTGTATTAACCAGAGGTATAGCATAAAAGTAAAGCAAGTTCATCATTATTGTTGTTCATTATAACCACCATAACCCAAAGTAGAGCAACTAAGCAGTGCTACCCAATAGAAAGGTAAACCCAGGTTGACAAGGAATAAAGGCAATAAAGACTAGGATGAACCTTAGTAGGACCCATCAGTATTAATGCAAGCATATGCAATGAGTGATTAAACACATTATTAGGACAAAAGAATAAGGACACACTTGCCTTTAACCAGAGTAGTGATGTTGCTCAGAATGTCTTCACTTCTTGCTCTTCAAAGCTCTCAAACCACGTTCATTCTACTCGCATCAATCATCAGACACAAACATACAAAGCAAACATACAAGCAAACTAAGAACAATGCACCAATCAAAAGAGAAGCTTTAAAAGAACGTGCTAAAGGATATGCTTGATTCTAAAGATCACTGAAGCACACAGACCGTGCTGAGAAAAAGAAAGGCTTGATTAACTGTGTGAGGGACACTAGGTCTGAGCAAGAACTAGGTTCAAAAGATCTGGAACTTGGAAGGAGATTAACTCTATGACAGAGACACGCTGAGACAGAGAGCTTGATAAAAAAAAACGTCTACCGATTGATTTGCACATGTGAAAAAACAATCTATGAGCTGGGTTAATTTTATTAGTAAAAGATATGTAAAGGATATTTTATAAATAAAATACCCCAAGTTGGAATTAATGCAGCATTATAGTTTTATTTGCAAAAGACCGGAGTAGAGAGCTAGTCAAGTTTTATTTATAAAGATTCATGTATAAAGTTATATCAATTAAACATTTAATTTAGAAAAGGTAAACTATATGAATCATCTAAACGTATCTTTGTGATTCGAGTTGACCATATTATTATTAAAAACATCATGACATTAGCATTAATCCAATTAATATTTATTCATAAAACCGGTGTTCAAGCCTATTCAACTTTTAATTAGAAAAGTTAATTATATATTAAGCAAATTAATATTTGACTTATGAAAAACTGGGTAAAAGATCTAATTAGATTTTATTTACAAAAACATGTGAGAGAAACATAAATCAAATTAAATTTGATTATGAAAAATGATGTATAGCTCTATATAGCTTTTATTTATAAAAGGCATGCATAACTAGGCATTAATCCAAATTAATAATAAATTTATTTTCAGAAAACAAACATGATGAAAACTCACCACTAACGTGTACATTACTTCATTATGAACCTAATGCAACTTGAACGGAAGAAAACAGAGCTAAAACGGGAAAGATATGGACTTTTAAAGGTGTAGGGACCTAGTTGTGAAGATCAGGAACTTCCAGGGGCTTAACTGTGAAAAGACAGGGGCATATACATAATTATGTATATAAACTCGGGGACTTCTATGCAAAAGCTCCCGGATGGATTGGATCTTGGAGAATCTAATCTTTACAGGGGGTTATCTGTAAAGAGGCAAGACACATCTATTAGATCTAAGGATTACCAGATTCCATAGGAGGTTACATGCAAAAGTGCCAACTCCTTCTCCTTCCTCTGTTCGCAGCAGGGCAGGCGGACGGGGAGGTTCCGGCCGGTGGGGTCGCCGGCGCTCTGGGCGGCAAGAGGCTTAGGCGAGAGGCGCATGGGGTAGAGGAGTTCGAGGGGAAATTATGGATGGGCTCACCAATGAAGCGGAGGAAGGGGAAGGCCTTATTCCGGCCGGCGGCGGAGCTTGACGGCGGCCGGCTCGGGCTCCATGCGGCGGGGTTACTCCGGTGGTAGCACGGCGACGAAAAGTGGCGGGGTGGACGCGGCACACCACGGCGGAGCTCCTGGTGTCCTTGTTTCCTCCGGCGGCGTCCCTGTGCGGTGGAACGGCGACGGTAGCGCCTGGCCCATGGCGGCGGCGGTGATGCAGCAGGCAGGGGCACGCGAGCAAGGAGGGGGCTCGGCGCAGGCTTTAAGGGGCACAGGGGGGCGGCCTGGTCGTACCGTGGAAGACACGGACACCGAGGGGCGGGGAGGCCTGGCGCGGCACGCGAGCCGAGGACGGCCGGCGGAGGCGCCCCCGTGCCGTGTCCGCCATGGACACGGGCGGGTTGAGCTTGGCTGGGCCCCAATGGGTCGGATTAGATTGAGCCGGGATGGGAAACGAACGGCAAAAAAAAGAATTCAAGGGGCATTGCTAGACTTCCGAAAACTGGGCTCAAAAGGCTGGATGGGCCAAAAAGAGAAGGAAAAGAGGAAGAGAAAAGAAAAGGATTCCTTTATTTCAGATAATATTTTCGTGAATAAAATAATCACGAAAAATACTCTAAAAATCTCAAAAATTCCAGAAAAATTCCCAGAGATAGATTGTGACATGAACAATCCAAATAAAATATTTGGAGCTCATGAAAAAGATTTTAGAACCTTCTAATAAATAGAAATAGCTGGGAGAAAATGAGAATAAACTCCAGAAAAAATCCGGAAAATTCTCGGGAGACTTTGGTCAGCTCCTAAGCGTATTTTGAAAAGCTTTTGCACTCATGAACACCCAAATGCATCGGCATGAATGCAACACTCACTCAAATATTTTATTTAATTTGGAAACTCAAACAAAGTTTTTCCTATACTATATTTGCTGTAAAGAAAATAAATGTTGAAAAATTTTAATATTGAGAGAAAATTATTGTTTTAATTATTCTTCCTATTCACATCCTGAAATTGGAAATTTCAGGGTATGACAACAGACTTCATACAACGCGATCATGTCATCTAATTAGATCAAACCAGGTTAGGTACACAAACGGATTCGTGTTTTCCTATGTCTGTTCAACTGGATCAAAGGGTCGTGTTCGCGAAGAACACGAGCCTCTAACTTATGAACAGACACTAGAAACATATGAAAACCACCCGTCAAGTGGATCGAAAGGCCTTGTTCATCAAGAACAGGAGCCTCTAAATGTTGAACAGATGAAGAACACATGAACAAATCACTCATGTATACTAACACAACTTTATATGAAATAGATAAATAATTGAAGTAGATCAAAGTCATACAAATGAAATAAGATACAAGAGAACTCATACCTAGATCCCAAAGTAGACTTGGAACCTAAATTAGAACTACTCTAGCCTACCTCCTAGCCTTGAGACTAAAAGTGAGAGAGGTGTTGCAAGTGTGGATGGTCCATAAGTGAAACACTAGCGTTAGAAGGAGAGGGGGCTCACTTATGAACCATCCACACTTGCAACACCTCTCTCACTTTTAGTCTCAAGGCTAGGAGGTAGGCTAGAGTAGTTCTACTTCAGGTTCCAAGTCTACTTTGGGATCTAGGTATGAGTTCTCTTGTATCTTATTTCATTTGTATGACTTTGATCTACTTCAGTTATTCAACTATTTCATATAAAGTTGTGTTAGTATACATGGGTGATTTGTTCATGTGTTATTCACCTGTTCATCATTTAGAGGCTCCTGTTCTTGATGAACAAGGTCTTTCGATCCACTTGACGGGTGACTTTCACATGTTTCTGGTGTTTGTTCATAAGTTAGAGGCTCGTGTTCTTCGCGAACACGACCCTTTGATCCAGTTGAATAGACATAGGAAAACACGAATATGTTTGTGTACCTAACCTGGTTTGATCTAATTAGATGACATGACTGCGTTGTATGAAGTCTGTGCTTAAGCTACGGTACTCGGTGTAATTGGCTGGTTTATCTAGTGGCTTGACCTGGGTCACAATAGCCCGGGCCGGTCAAGTCCGGCTAACAACGTAAGCATGGTGCTTGAGTTGCGTAGCTACCTTACTTATGAGCTTATCCCACGGTTTGTCTTGGGGTAGGCCGCGGTAGTGACAGTCGTTGGTCCCTCTGAAAGCCCCCACGTTCGGATAAGCTGTAGGAGTCTAAAATCTAACAACCGGAGTTGTGCGGAAGCAACGTGGGAGGTTAGCTCCCCGTGGTACCTGGGTGCTTAAGTCAATATTCTTCAACGCTAGTGTATCTAACTCGTTCCTACCAGCTTTATGTGTATAGTACATAAGAACCTAGAACTAACTCGTATGTTGCCTCCTATGCCTAGGACCCTTTAGAGAGAGTGTGAGTGTGTGTGTGATCACACTACCCCTATTATCATTTCTTACCCCTGTATTTGAGTGTCTGATTTATTTTCGTCTATGATCTATACTCATTGCAATAGTGTTGAGCTTGTTAATCCGCCAAAGCCTTCCTTGGATTCGATACCCTTTGGAGTACTCCTTTGGGGAAATGCTACAATGGTACTTCCGTTCGCTTGCGGACTCCTGTAACATTAAGAATTACCAACCAGCATTTCTGGCGTTGTTACCAGGATGGGTTTCAAACCCGTTCTTAGGTGGTTGCGTTAAGAAATGTCAACAATACACCAATTTTATTTTCAAGTTTAAACATGGTACATGAAATGCCTTTGCGGCAGAAAGAAGCTTATGCTCCTCCACAAGTGAACAAATGGGCTAAACATTTACAATGACAAATGGGTCTTTGACCCCAAGCAAAGAGAACAAGATACTCAAGGACAAACTGAACATGATATAGGCATTTGAGGACAAATTGAACATAGACAGGCATCTACTCATGAGAGAAGCAATTTTATCATTTTCTCAAACATAAAGCTATATCAACATAGATATATGGCAAAACCATCAAGAGCGTAGCATTCACATCACCATTTACCAAATATGCACATAACTCACATATAGCACATCAGTGATCAATGTATATAAGAGAAGCTTTTCCTAGCACAAGTGATCCAAAAATGGCTATCCTACCAGGTTTTGTACAGAAAGTAAAATGCATGCATGAAATGCAACAAAATGAAACATATATCACATATATACATGAGAAGCTCCAAGACTCAGCTAGAAAGGAAAGCACACTCCAAGTTCACCTCGCAAGCGTTTGAAAGTGACTTGGTCAAGTGGTTTAGTGAATATGTCGGCTAGCTGATCTTGGGTAGGCACATAGGACAAGGATATGTTTCCCTTCTCAACTTTGTCCCTCAGAAAGTGGTATCTCACTTCTATGTGTTTTGTTTTGTAGTGAAGGACTGGGTTTTTGGCTACACTTATGGCACTGGTGCTGTCACAAAAGAGTGGAACCTGGGAGCACTCCTCACCAAAATCGCTCATAGTGTAGGTCATCCATAGGAGCTGGGAACAACAACTGGTTGCAGCTACATACTCAGCCTCTGTAGTGGACTGGGCTACACTGGATTGCTTGTGAGATGACCAAGAGACCAAAGAAGAACCAAGAAACTGGCAACACCCAGAGGTAGACTTGCAGTCTAATCGACACCCAGCAAAATCAGCATCGGAGTACCCGTGAAGTTTGAGTGTCGAGGAGGCAGAATACCAAAGACCAAACTCAGGAGTGTAGTTCAAGTAACTGAAAATCCGCTTGACGGCCTACCGATGTGAAGTCCTCGGTGAAGCCTGAAAACGAGAGCACAGACACACACTGAACTGTATGTCCTACCTCGTCGCCGTCAAGTAGAGGAGGGAGCCGATCATGCTCCGGTACTCCTTCTGGTCCACGGGTTCGCCATCCTCATCCGCATCCAAAGCCGTAGTGGTACCCATCGGTGTAGTCAGTGGCTTGGAGTCGTTCATGCCAAACTTCTTCACCATGTCCCTGATGTACTTCGCCTGATGTACAAACGTCCTGTCCTTGCACTGCTTGATCTGGAGTCCTAAGAAAAACTGCAGCTCGCCCATCATGGACATCTCAAATTCCCTGCTCATGTCATCTGCAAATCTGGCAACAATATCATGAGAAGAGCCACCAAAGATTATGTCATCCACGTATATCTGAACAATCAAAAGGTCATTTGCATGCTTAAGGAGAAACAGGGTCTTATCAACTGTGCCCATCACAAACCCCTTACTCAGCAAAAACCATCTCAACCTGCCATACTAAGCTCTAGGTGCCTGTTTCAACCCATAGAGCGCTCTCTGGAGTTTGTATACACAGTGTGGGTATTTTTTACTCTCAAACCCCGGGAGTTGCCTCACATACACTTCTTCCTCTATCACCCCATTCAAGAAAGCACTCTTCACATCTATTTGGTACAACTTGAACCCTTTAGCCATGGCAAAGGCTAGAAGGATCCTAATTGCCTCCAAACGGGCCACAGGAGCAAATGTCTCCTCATAATCTATGCCCTCTTTCTAGTTGAAGCCCTGAGCCACCAACCTCGACTTGTTTCATCCCATTCTCACCCTCTTTGTTCTTCCACACCCACTTGGTACCTATGGGATGGCACTTTGGTGGTGGATCGACTAACACCCAGACTTGGTTTTTCTCAAAGTTTTCTAACTCCTCATGCATGGAATTCACCTAATTCTCATCAGACAAAGCGTGTCGAATATCTTTGGGCTCAAAAGAGGCAACACGAGCAGAGTGAGCGAAATGAGAAGTGTTTCTTGACCTCGACCGTGTAGTGCATTCATGAAGGTCACCTATGATCGTCGTCGGTGGGTGGTCCACCTGTACACGCCGGGGAGCCTCTCGCCTGGACACAATCTCCCCCTCAGCAGCAGCCTCCACTCGAACAACCTCAGTCGTGGTGGGTGTAGGGGATGGACCATCCTCGATCGTCGTCGTAGTAGTGGAAGTAGCACATACACGATCGGCCACGGGAGCATCACCTCCATCATCGTCTTCATCTCCATCTCCATCTTGCTCATCCTCAAAGATCCTCGCTCCAATCTCCTCGTCACCTACACACACAAAAGCAGAAGAGCTACATGGCTGTGTCTCGTCGAAGGTTACCTCACAAGTCTCCATGATTCGGTTAGTGTCAAGGTTGAGCACACGATATGTTCCAGAGTGAATCACATAACCGAGAAAAATACCATATGAACATCTAGCCTCAAACTTATCCAACTTGCTCTTCTTCAGAATGAAACACTTGCAATCAAAGGCTCTAAAGTGACTCACCTTGGGTTGTCACCCATGCATCAGCTCATAAGAGGTCTTCTTCTTGAAAGCACGAAGAAAGATGCGATTTGAGACATAGCAAGTGGTATTGACCGCCTCGGTCCAGAAATGCCTAGGAGTCCTATGCTCATCGAGCATCGTCCTGGCCATCTCACAAAGGGTCCGGTTCTTCCTCTCCACTACGCCATTCTGGCAGGTGACGTATGGAGAAGAGTACTAATGATCGAGACCAAGATCACTGCAAAAGGTATCAAAATGAGACTTTTTAAATTCCGTGCCATTGTCACTGCGTATAGCTCGAATGGCATCACCATGTCTCTCATTCTTCAACCTCAAGATCAAGTCCCGAACAAAGCCAAATGTCTCGCTCTTATCCTCCAGAAAGAAAACCCAAGAGTACCTCAAAAAATCATCAACCACAACAAGAACATACCACTTCCCACCCACAGAGCGAACACGAGCTGGCCCAACCAAATCCATGTGCAACAGCTCACAAGGTCACTCGGTCATGACCGCCGTCAGAGGGGCGTGAGAAGTAGTAACCATCTTTCCATGCCGATAAGAATGAGAGAGGAGGTGGCCTCCTGGTGGGCCAGGGCTGTCGGTGCTAGCGTGCCATCCACGCGAAGCCGCATCGGCTGACCCGGGTGACGGAACGAAAGGAAGAGCGGAAGGCCCGTGCAGCGCAATGGAGAACAGAGGAGGTGCGGCTGTGTTCCGTCTGTGCGAAGGAAGAAGATAAACAGAGAAGGGGTGGTTGTGCGTGGGTGGTCCTCTAGGATGGGCCGGTGTCTTGGGCTGGCGAGCGGAGTAGGCTAGAAACAAAGGGAGCAAAAAGCTATGGGTTTTAGGATTAGCAGGCCTTGTTAGCTGGGTCGGCAAAAGAAAAGGAAGAGATGGCCTGCTGCAGGTTAAGCTCTTGCGATATGAAAAGAAATAGCAATGTAAGGAATGCTATCTGGGCTTTGTTGGTTGATCAGGTATGTGATTAGCAGATAGGATGTAAGCGAGTTTTTAGGTCCAGGTAATCACGTACATAGGATTAGTTGAAAAGATAAGATGGGGTATATAAAGGTACTAACCAGCCGTGATAGCTCAAGATTTAGGATCAAAGAGACACAGAAGATAGAGGGAGAGGTTTAGAGAAAGAGATAGCAGTTAAACACTGGTGAAGCCGAGCTAATTTGTCATTGTTAGCTCGAGTGCAAGGTTAGAGTTAGTCACACCAGGTTTAAATTATTCGTAGTTTGAATTTTAATTCTGTTCAAATTCAAACAGCACACAACTGAAATCCAGAATAAAATCCAAATCACATTTATACCATAATTTGAAATTAATTTTTATATGGTTTTATTTTATATGGAATTTGAGTTGAGAGGCTAGCAGATTAGTTCAAAATTTGGTTGCACTCAAGTTCAAACAAAAAGTTTTAAATTTTAGCGAAAATTTACACATGGGAAAACATTCAAAATTCTGGGATGTGACATTCCTCCCCCCCTCACGAGAATCTCATCCCCGAGATTAAGCTCGTACCGGGTGTGGCGAGGGTCCTCTGTTCAGTATGCCTTCAAGAGGTTGATGTCTTTGACGTTGTAGAGCTTTGTTGACAATGTCTCTCTCTTCCATATGGTTCCACTCGTGTTTTAATCTCATCGTATATCATTCCTGTGGGAGTCTTTCCGAAGCCAAGTGCTATCGCGTGTCCTCCTTCGTTAGCATCCTTAAGCACTTGCGATGTATGATCCATGTATCTCTAGGTCTTTACTCTTGTTCCAGCTCGTGACATGTTCCCAGTATAGGCTAGATATCTCCTCTTCTTAAACCGTATCACCTAGTTGTGCTACATAAGCTTGGTAAGCTTAGAGCAATTTGTAGCATGATAGTCTCATGTTATTTCAATCCTCCGCTTGAGGTTACATCCTTCTTCACATTCGGCATAGCCCTTGCTGGCTTTTTAACTTATTCCAAAAGTATTGCTTATGTACCTGGTCACTTCCTCATGGCATCCATTATTTATACCTTTAAATCCAAATAGGCACGATTCTCCCACTTCTGTCCATATGAGGGAGTCGTAAGCTTTGTGCCTAGCAGAGCCCGGCAAATCTGACGGTATATCTGGGCCTAACTTGTGGTAGGTAGCTAGTGGGATTGCATATGGCGATCTCTTATCCAATTGGTTGCCATGTGCCGAAGCTTGTATTCTTAGAGTACCCATAGGCATATTATTATCTTTGTCCAAAGTTGTCTGCTTATCCAAAAGAGGTATGCCAAGCAGATGTTGAGTCTCGTAAATATCTTTTCTTCATCCATGTTTTCGGATATTCTCTAGGTGTCCCTAGTTTATCCAAGAAATCTTCTTGAAACCGTATCCATCTGGAATATGTTGAAGATATAAAACATTATCTCTTGATCCATAAGCTGATATACTGGTTTCTCCAAATCATCGGTGCAATCGCACCTCTTGTGGCGTGCACTCTCAGCAACTAGCTGCACTTGGGAGATCATAACTTCCTTTCTACTTCCTCAGTCGTCTCGAGGCTTAGGAAATACCTCTGCTCCTTGTATAAACGCATCCAAAGAGTTTACCCTAGTGTAATACTTGTATTCCATAATACGGTTTCGTACGGTTGATCAAAGGTCCTAAATTCTCTAGGGTGTCTCCTCAACTTCCAGAAATTCTCTGAGTGTCTAGTAATCTTTACCAATCTTCGTGTGCGACCCTTATAGTAATCCATCTGTTGGTTTAGCACGTCTCCCACGATTCTCGTCAGAGTGCTCGTAACATCCGATAGGTCTAATTAGCCCCTGGTCGTAAACATTATGAATGGTTACTTCCCATTCATGATAGTCCGTGTTGGGCGGGGGTCATCTGCAACACCCTCGACTGTGCGAGTGAATCTTCCCATCCGAAATCTCACACTAGTCAATTTTGTTCCAATTTCTGGAGATGGATCTTCGCGTGGAAGTCACATCTACCTTACTCTTATATGCTTAGCAAACTCTTCTATCTTATTTTCCAATAGGGTGGTTGGTTCCAACTGCGAGGTCGAATAGATAACCTGTGTCCAGCAGTTGCCAAAGTAGTTCTTCTTCCCACTAATTCAATATACAGTGTCCGGTAGAGCTTCTTCATTAATTGCTTATTCCAATAGTGGGATCAACTGAACTTATCCAAAATGCATCACTAATAACTCAGGGTACTCAACTGCCATTAACCATTATATGCTTCCATGGAAGTACATGCACTACTGAGCTTTCGTGTTCCAAATTATCGGGTACTCAGTTTCTGGTTTGCGGACTCAATTCCAATGATCATCGGGTAACTCATCTGGAGCCTTGGTCTGATCTGTCGAGGTTACGAGAAATTCTTCACTTCTTCTGAGGTTTGGTCTTGTTAATAAGCTTGATCCATCGGTCTTCATTCTTCACGCTCTTGGTCTTGCTGTATGGGAAGCTAAGGCTTCTAAAGGAGTCATCTAAACATCTAGCAAGCATGAGCACAATACAATTCCACACAAACATGAAGAGGCATAACAACCATAAGATCATAAAGATCCAATCACTCAAACAATGCACCAAACAACTGTGTATTTCGAGGCTGACTCCTCAGACCATTGAGAATACACCAGGTAAAAACGTTCTAGTATATCGTGGGGACTTGAAGGATTTCTCTATTGTTAGAGTTACATCACTGGAAAGGATACGTTCCATCTGACATCCCGGTGCTGAACTTTCCACAACAGGCTGGTGAAATTCTTCTCTGTGCTGGTTTGAGTGAGAACCGGTAAATTGTGTTCCATATTCCTCTTCGAGTCACATGACTGTCACACCTGTTTTTCCAAAGAAAACCAAGTGCTAACCTATATGCATGCCAGGATCAAGATTCATGCATATAGTTGACATAAGTGAATAACAGAAATAATATCACGTAAGAAAAGCAAAGATTATCAGAGATTTACGCTTTATCCTGGAAACGAAGGCACCAAACTTCACAGGCAGATGACTGGGGGCTGCGTACGCCTAGCAACAACACCATCTTCACCAGCTTCACACATCTTCTCCTTCTGAGCAACAGTTTAGCAAGGTTGAGTACACTTATGGTTGGTACTCAGCAAGGCCACAAGAAATAACCAGAAAACAATTTAAAGTCCATCTTTGAGTATATTAATCATGTGAGGGTCTAGGCCGCTCTTGACCGTGAGCACAGCTAATCGATTTGTTTTAACTCTACAGAGGTTGTACACTTTCACCACAAGTCGCGTAAAAGTTCAGAAGAACTTTGGACCCAACCATGCTGTGCAAAAGTAGGCACAATACCACACTACCTAGATGTGATTGCATAGGGACGCTACGAGGCCTTTACAAAGATTCCCAAATGTGAAGCAACCCGCGAAGGTTCCGAGTCGTTGTAGAGTATAAAGTCCCCTAGTAGGCGCCGTGTCTTAGCCAAGCCCACTCCCTACTAGAGCGAGTCTATACCCCACTGGCGCTCCCCCTTGCCCTTATCAGGTAAGGCCACCCCAACATCAAGGTTTCTAATTATTCAGCCAAGACAGAGCCATATGTCTTGTGGTTGCACTGTTTTCCTGGGTGGTCGCTCCATGTTCCGATTATTGCATAGTATTCTTGTTAATAAAGCATAGGTAGAAGGATGGTTAGGGACACTTGCCTTTCTCCTACGAAAAGCTACTCCTACTGCTCTTCAGCTTGTGCTTTCTTGGAACTCTTTATCTTCAAAGCAAACGAACAACGATCTTCTACTCGAAGCAATCATCGGAAACATACAAAGCAAACATACAAGTACAACTAAGAACAATGCACCAATCAAAAGAAAAGCATTAAAAGAGCGTGCTAAATGGTAGGCTCGAATCTATGGTTCCGCAACGTTGAGAACGTAACTAAGGTTGAAAAGGCCAAAAGCTATCGAGGGACTTTTATCAAACAACAAGAGACTATGAGCTTGGTTGATTTTTAATTAGCAAAAGATATGTAAAGGATATTTCATAAAGAAAATATCCTAAGTTGGAACTAAAGCAAATTAAACTTTATTTATAAAACCGGTGTAAAGAACTAGTCATCTTTTATTTATAAAGATTCATATATAAGTTATACCAATTAAGCACTTAACTTAGAGAAAGATAAACTATATGAATCATCTAAACGTAACTTTATGATTCGAGTAGATCATATTATTATTAAAAACATTATGGCATTGGCATTAATCAAATTAATATTTATTATAAAAGCCGGTGTAAAAGCCTAATCAACTTTTAATTAGAAAAGTTAATTAAATATTAATCAGATTAACATTTGGTTTATGAAAAACCGAGACAAAGATCTAATTAGATTTTATTTACAAAAGCATGTGAAATAACCATTAATCAAATTAACATTGATTAAGAAAAACAGTGTATAGCACTATATAGCTTTTATTCAGAAAAGGCATGTTTAATAAGTATTAAACAAAATTAATATTAAATTTATTTTCAGAAAACAAACATGATCAAAAGTCACCACTAACGTGTACTTCATGTCATTATGAACCTAACGCAACTTGAACAGATTAAAACGGAGCTAAAACGTGAAAACTATGGCTTAACAAAGGTCTACGGACTAAATTGCGAGAAAACTTAACCTACAGGGGCCTAACAGCAAGAAACCAGGGGTTAAAACCAGATTACTTTTAAAAACTCGGGGTCTACGGTGCAAAACTAAAGGGCTTGGACCTCGGGTGTTAAAACAAGAAAACACAGGGTGTTAAACCGTAAAAGACAGGATCTATATGCAAAGATCTTTTAAGATGGAAGGACCGGATTGTAAAAAGAAGAAAAGGTAGGGGCTCTTTTGCAAATCTGCGGCGGAGGAGCTGAGTTGACCGGTACGTTGGCCGGCTGACTCGGTCCGAACCGTTCGATTGGCGATGAATGGCTGCGGCTGACCGGGGACACGCAGGCGGCGGCGGATACGCCGGCGAGCGGCGGCGCGCGGCAGAACTCCGACGAGCTGCATCGCTTTCGAGCTAGGGGCCTCGGTTCGATGCGCGGTTTGCTCCTAGAGCGAGCTGTGGATGGTGCAAACCCATCCAGGGGGTTAGAGCGGTGGAAGACGTGACGAAGACGGTGGGACTCATGCCGTGGCCGGCATCACACGGCAAGGCGATGACCCATGACGAGGCAACGTTCAACGCCTACGAGCTGGACAAGGAGATGGTAGATTGGTGGCCGCTCCACACACAGGAGAAGGTTTCGGCCAGCACATGAGATCAAGATCGAGAACGAAAAAGAGGGGACGAGGTTCTCACCAGCGAGAAGCAAAGATGGTCATGGGTGTCTCGGCAGCGTGAAGCGAGGATGTTCAGCGGCGGCCAGAAGATCACGAGGACGGCCGGTGTCGACAGGAGTCGAACTATCGAAGACGACGGGGGACAGCGACTGGGGACAGCGGCTGGCGGCTGGCTCGGCTTCTCATCCCGGCGGAGCTCCAGCAGCTGCCTCGGCGATCTGCGCGAACGACAGAGTCGGCAACACGGCGCTTGCGCGAGGACAGGGGCGACCGGCGGCGATCGTACGCCTTCATCCTCTACGATGGATGCACACGTTGCGGGTGCTAGGGCTGCGGCTACGGGGTTGTTGTATACAGAAAAGAAAAGGTTTGGATCGGCAGCAAAGATATATACGTGTACGGCCCTCAAAAAAAAAAGATATATACGTGTACGTGGGCAGAGTATTGCCATGGGGTGGACGTACGTGCACGTCTCGGTCTCTCGGATCAATGTGGCAGCCGTGCAAAGATATAGAGTCTGTTGGGCACGAATTATCTGGGTGCGTCGCTACGTACATGCCGACTACAGAAACAAACGTGTATAGCTTATTGGTAACATGAAGCTCCTTCAAGTACGCACGTACCATGCAGGCAGCTATAATGCATTGCTTGATGTTTGGCAGCATGATGCTAAGGCTTGCATGGTTGCGAGATAGATATATACGATATGATCCAGGATGAAGGGAAATGGCCGGAAACGGGGAGGATGGCCGGCGTGGAGCTTGGAGGCGGCCGGCTCTGGTTCCTGTCACGGCGGCGCCCTGGTGACTCTCCGTCGGCGGGTGAGGGCTCCTTGGCTGTGGCTCGGCATCGCGCATCTCCTGGCGGTGTCGGCTTCGTCCCACGGCGTCCCGACGTGGCGAATCAGCAGACGTCGCTCGTTCTCTGCTCCAGCTCAGACGGCGACGTTCCGGGCGGCGTCCGGCGAAGGGGAGGGGCGCGGCAGCTTCAGCACGACGTGGGGAAGCTTGTAGCGGGGAAGCGGGTCGGAGTGGGTCGGTGTTGGGCTGCGGAGGAAATCTAAGGGGCGGCAGCGGACTTTCGGCTGCAGGCTGAAAGGCTTGATGTGCCAAAAGAGAAAGGAAGGAGGGAGGGATAAAGGAAAAGAATTTCTTTTATTTTCAGAAACATTTTCCGTGAAAAGAATAATCTAGAAATAGCTAGATAATTCATAATAGCCATGAAAAATATTCTAAAAATTCCAAAAATTTTAGGAAAATTTCCAGAGCTAGATTGGAACACGAACAACCCAAATAAAATATTTGGAGCTCATGAAAAAGATTTTAGAGCCTTCTAATAAATAGAACAAGCTCAGAGAAAAAAATGAGAATAAACTTCAGAAAAAATCTGGAAAATTCTCGGGAGGGTTTAGTTAGTACCTAAACGCATTTTGAAAAGCTTTTGCACTCATGAAACACCAGATGCATTAGCATAAATGCTACACACTCACATAAACATTTTATTTAATTTCTGAAAAACAAACAAAGGTTTTTCCTATACTATATTTCCTGTAAAGAAAATAAATGTTGGGAAAATTTTAAAATTGATAGAAAGTTGTTTTTTAATTATTATTCCTATTCACATCCTGAAATTGGAAATTTCAGGGTGTGACAAATCTACCCCCCTTAAACGGAATCTCGTCCCGAGATTCGAAGAAGAAGAAGCAAGGAGTAGGTAGACAAACAAGAATATTGCTGCTGAGGTAGGCAGGCGGTCATCCTCTTTTGTCATCCATGTGTAGGATCTTCATCTTTCTTGGTCGTCGAGGTATTTATTAGAATGAGCTAGATGAGATAGTAGCAAGCACAAGATAGGAAGGAAGGTAGAGTGAGATCTTCTTTCTTCAACTTGCTCACTTTTAAATGGCAACAACGGCAGTAGCATTTACTTTGGCATTGCAGCAAGCTTCCATTTCTTCTTCTGAAGTCCTTCATTTGATTAGGTAGGGAGAAAGAGAGACAACAAGGATGTGGAAGGCACAAAGGAAAAACCCAACTAAGCAACTGATATTATTGCAGATATAAGACCCACAATACACCAACACTCACTTCAAAGAAATGAATCAATCAAGGTCATAAAACCAAACATCATCATGCAAGCACTGAATTCCAACAATCAAGATGAGGCTAAACGTTGTTAATAAAGTCAAAGGGTATCCTCCTAATAGATTAGATGTAGCTCCCAGTAAGAACATCCATAGATAATGAATTTCTCACTGATCATGGAGTACAAGATTATGAGTTTATTCCAACTGGAATCACCTCAATCAGAGGTTTAGAACCCGGGATATAGATTAATCAAGATGGGTATTTCAGCAATGTTGACAGATTCTGGATGCTCCACTAATTCGTGTGTATCTCTCTTGATACAGAACGAATACTGCTGAAATTTTGAGAAAAATTGAACCATGAAATTCTGGAACTAACCCAACTGATTTCATGTCAACCGGAGTTCTGTAGCTCGAGAAAGAATTAAAAGAGTAACGATGTGTCAGAGAGCTGCGCGAACAGATAGAATATCAAGGGTAACAATTCCACCAATAAATCAAGGAGGTGTCATTGCTTGAGAGAATGCACAGTTGAGGTCGAAGAAGTATTCAAGGAGAGTGAAGATAAATATACAAGAATTCACGGTAGGGAGATAAGAAGATGGTTAAAGAGTGAAAACCTTCATCAGAAAGATCAGGGATAAGATAAGGAGGGACTTTAGATCAAAAGAGACCTTAGGAAACATCCATTGCTAACTAGGCTTACGTCCTACAGTTGACCTGGCTCTGATACCACTCTGTCACACCTGTTTTTCCAAAGAAAACCAAGTGCTAACCTATATGCATGCCAGGATCAAGATTCATGCATATAGTTGACATAAGTAAATAACAGAAATAATATCACGTAAAAAAAGCAAAGATTATCAGAGATTTACACTTTATCCTGGAAACGAAGGCACCAAACTTCACAGGCAGATGACTGGGGGCTGCGTACGCCTAACAACACCATCTTCACCAGCTTCCCACATCTTCTCCTTCTAAGCAGCAGTTTAGCAAGGTTGAGTACATTTATGGTTGGTACTCAGTAAGGCCACAAGAAATAACCAGAAAGCAATTTAAAGTCCATCTTTGAGTATATTAATCATGTGAGGGTCCAGGCCGCTCTTGACCGTGAGCACGGCTAATCGATTAGTTTTAACTCTGCAGAGGTTGTACACTTTCACCACAAGTCGCGTAAAAGTTCAGAAGAACTTTGGACCCAACCATGCTGTGCAAAAGTAGGCACAATACCACACTACCTAGGTGTGATTGCATAGGGACGCTACGAGGCCTTTACAAAGATTCCCAAATGTGAAGCAACCCGCGAAGGTTCTGAGTCGTTGCAGAGTATAAAGTCCCCTAGTAGGCGCCGTGTCTTAGCCAAGCCCACTCCCTACTAGAGCGAGTCTATACCCCACTAGCGCTCCCCCTTGCCCTTATCAGGTAAGGCCACCCCAACATCAAGATTTCTAATTATTCAGCCAAGACAGAGCCATATGTCTTGTGGTTGCACTGTTTTTGCTGGGTGGTCGCTCCATATTCCGATTATTGCATAGTATTCTTGTTAATAAAGTATAGGTAGAAGGATGGTTAGGGACACTTGCCTTTCTCCTACGAAAAGCTACTCTTACTGCTCTTCAGCTCGTGCTTTCTTGGAACTCTTTATCTTCAAAGCAAACGAACAACGATCTTCTACTCGAAGCAATCATCAGAAACATACAAAGCAAACATACAAGTACAACTAAGAATAATGCACCAATCAAAAGAAAAGCATTAAAAGAGCGTGCTAAACGGTAGGCTCGAATCTATGGTTACGCAACGTTGAGAACGTAACTAAGGTTGAAAAGGCCAAAAGCTATCGAGGGACTTTTATCAAACAGCAAGAGACTATGAGCTTGGTTTATTTTTAATTAGCAAAAGACATGTAAAGGATATTTCATAAAGAAAATATCCTAAGTTGGAACTAAAACAAATTAAACTTTATTTATAAAACCGGTGTAAAGAACTAGTCATCTTTTATTTATAAAGATTCATATATAAGTTATACCAATTAAACACTTAACTTAGAGAAAGATAAACTATATGAATCATCTAAACGTAACTTTATGATTCGAGTAGATCATATTATTATTAAAAACATTATGGCATTGGCATTAATCAAATTAATATTTATTATAAAAGCCGGTGTAAAAGCCTAATCAACTTTATTTAGAAAAGTTAATTAAATATTAATCAGATTAACATTTGGTTTATGAAAAACCGAGACAAAGATCTAATTAGATTTTATTTACAAAAGCATGTGAAATAACTATAATCAAATTAACATTGATTAAGAAAAACATTGTATAGCACTATATAGCTTTTATTCAGAAAAGGCATGTTTAATAAGTATTAAACAAAATTAATATTAAATTTATTTTCAGAAAACAAACATGATCAAAAGTCACCACTAAAGTGTACTTCATGTCATTATGAACCTAACGCAACTTGAACGGATTAAAACGAAGCTAAAACGTGAAAACTATGGCTTAACAAAGGTCTAGGGACTAAACTGCGAGAAAACTTAACCTACAGGGGCCTAACAGCAAGAAACCAGGGGTTAAAACAAGATTACTATTAAAAAACTCAGGGTCTACGGTGCAAAACTAAAGGGTTTGGACCTCGGGTGTTAAAACAAGAAAACACATGGCCTAAACCGTAAAAGACAGGATCTATATGCAAAGATCTTTTAAGATGGAAGGACCGGATTGTAAAAAGAAGAAAAAGCAGGGGCTCTTTTGCAAACCTGCGGCGGAGGAGCTGAGTTGACCGGTACGTTGGCCGGCTGACTCGATCTGAACCGTTCGATTGGCGATGAATGGCTGCGGCTGACCGGGGACACGCACGCGGCGGATACGCCGGCGAGCGGCGGCGCGCGGCAGAGCTCCGACGAGCTGCATCGCTTTCGAGCTAGGGGCCTCGGTTCGATGCGCGGTTTGCTCCTAGAGAGAGCTGTGGATGGTGCGAACCCATCCAGGGGGTTAGAGCGGCGGAAGACGTGACGAAGACGGCGGGACTCATGCCGTGGCCGGCATCACACGGCAAGGCGATGACCCATGACGAGGCAACGTTCAACGCCTACGAGCTGGACAAGGAGATGGTAGATTGGTGGCCGCTGCACACACAGGAGAAGGTTTCGGCCAGCACATGAGATCATGATCAAGAGAATGAAAAGGAGGGGACGAGGTTCTCACCAGCGAGAGGCAAAGATGGTCATGGGTGTCTCGGCAGCGTGAAGCGAGGATGTTCAGCGGCGGCCAGAAGATCACGAGGACGGCCGGTGTCGACAGGAGTCGAACTATCGAAGACGACGGGGGACAGCGACTGGGGACAGCGGCTGGCGGCTGGCTCGGCTTCTCATCACGGCGGAGCTCCAGCAGCTGCCTCGGCGATCTGCGCGAACGACAGATTCGGCAACACGGCGCTTGCGCGAGGACAGGGGCGACCGGCGGCGATCGTACGCCTTCATCCTCTACGATGGATGCACACGGTACGGGTGCTAGGGCTGCGGCTACGAGGTTGTTGTATACAGAAAAGAAAAGGTTTGGATCGGCAGCAAAGATATATACGTGTACGTGGGCAGAGTATTGCCATGGGGTGGACGTACGTGCACGTCTCGGTCTCTCGGATCAATTTGGCAGCCGTGCAAAGATATAGAGTCTGTGTTGGGCACCAAGTGGCGGAGCCAGAAAAATTTTTTAGCTGGGGCGAGTTCTGCTAATGGATGTTTTGCATTAAGTACATAAGCATTATAAATGACCAAGATCAATGTTGCTTGCTAATACACGAAGATTAGATGTAGATGGTCTCCGGATGATAGCTGGGGCGGCCGCCCCAGCTCGCCTACATGTGGCTACGCCAATGGGCACGAATTATCTGGGTGCGTCGCTACGTACATGCCGACTACAGAAACAAATGTGCATAGCTTATTGGTAACATGCAGCTCCTTCAGGTACGCACGTACCATGCAGGCAGCTATAATGCATTGCTTGATGTTTAGCAGCATGATGCTAAGGCTTGCATGGTTGCGAGATAGATATATACGATATGATCCAGGATGAAGGGAAATGGCCGGCGTGGAGCTTGGAGGCGGCCGGCTCTGGTTCCTGTCACGGCTGCGCCCTGGTGACTCTCCGTCGGCGGGTGAGGGCTCCTTGGCCGTGGCTCGGCATCGCGCATCTCCTGGCGGTGTCGGCTTCGTCCCACGGCGTCCCGACGCGGCGAATCAGCAGACGTCGCTCGTTCTCTGCTCAGCCTTAGACGGCGACGTTCTGGGCGGCGTCCGGCGAAGGGGAGGGGCGCGACAGCTTCAGCACGATGTGGGGAAGCTTGTAGCGGGGAAGCGGGTCGGAGAGGGTCGGTGTTGGGCTGCGGAGGAAATCTAAGGGGTGGCAGCGGACTTTCGGCTACAGGCTGAAAGGCTTGATGTGCCAAAAGAGAAAGGAAGGAGGGAGGGATAAAGGAAAAGAATTTCTTTTATTTTCAGAAACATTTTCCGTGAAAAGAATAATCTAGAAATAGCTAGATAATTCATAAAAACCACGAAAAATATTCTAAATATTCCAAAAATTCTAGGAAAATTTACAGAGCTAGATTGGAACACGAACAACCCAAATAAAATATTTGGAGCTGATGAAAAAGATTTTAGAGCCTTCTAATAAATAGAACAAGCTCAGAGAAAAAATGAGAATAAACTTCCGAAAAATCTGGAAAATTCTCGGGAGGGTTTAGATAGCACCTAAATGCATTTTGATAAGCTTTTGCACTCATGAAACACCAGATGCATTAGCATGAATGCTACACACTCACATAAACATTTTATTTAATTTCCGAAAAATAAACAAAGGTTTTTCCTATACTATATTTCCTGTAAAGAAAATAAATGTTGGGAAAATTTTAAAATTGATAGAAAATTGTTGTTTAATTATTATTCCTATTCACATCCTAAAATTGGAAATTTCAGGGTGTGACAATGACTTATTGCTATCCATTGGACTTGTGTCGTACTGATGTGGTAACCTGTAGCAATTGCTACCTTTACAATCCTTCGGGTTAGGGTCCAATCACCAAATCATCCTTCCGACTGAAGAGGTTCCATACGTAGCCTATGAGGAGCATGGGGTCCTGTGGGAGGAGCTAAAATTTTCTTTACCTTAGTCCGGTGCTTCTCGTCCAATTCTTCCAATTCAGATACTCCATCTTGGTTGGACTACTCTTCTTCGTCCATGGTTCTCGTGGCTTTGTCCTTCCAAAGGGGTGCTCTATGTTTATCATTACATCTGTGCCCTGTGTTTCTCATCTGTTCATTTAACCTTGGTCAGTTAGGGAGGTTCAAATCTGGGCATCCAAGTTTCACACTTCACATTCAGGGAATTCCATATAGTGAATTAGCAACTCTTCACTCCACATGTGTGATGCTTTCTTGTAGGGAATCTGAACTTAACTGTTCAATCCATCCTTTGCCTCTTGTAGCAGCAGCCTGTTCTAATAACTTAGTCCTTTGCGAATCGACTATTTGTGTAACTCCAAGTCGAGGGATCTTATCCAAATGCTGAGCTACGTGCTTCTCAGGGGGTTCTGACTCCTACATCCAACCTTACGTGTGCCACATCCATATAGTAGATAACCAGTTCCTTATGTGGGCACATGTGGAATTAGAATCTTAGCTCATCATTATCTTCAAGGTGGCGTTGTCCAAGCTTCGCCCTGAGCAGAGATGGAAGGATGCATATTGTTCTTGTTGCTTCTCTTGTACGCAAACTTCATGTAGCATCGGGGTGGCAGCCTATTCCATCTTCGATAGTCTTGGTTCCAAAGTAAGGACAGTGGTGCTGGTGTAAACTTGTAGCGAGGGTCCAACAGGGGATAATCCGAGTAAGTCCTGTAGAGTTATCTTCATCTTTTCCCTATACCCAATCTCAATAGTTGTCTTTACAGTAGTTGCCTTTGTCTTGTACGGGGCATCCTTCCGTAGCATAGCTTGGTCTTGATCAAGCATCATCCGTTGTTCTACATAGGTCAACAAACACGTAGAGGGGTTGTTAGTAAGTTAGTTAGTTAGTGAGAAGTCAAGGATGTATTAGTGGAATTCAAGGGGTTTATATAAAAGTCAAGGAGTATATACTCAATCAAGGATGTTTAGGCTGTCCTAAACTATCGGCCATTACTAAGGCTCATCCTACGGTCAAGTACGAATTTAATTCCACCTAAAACGAACCGAATTTCCGAAACCGGAATCCTGATCCTCTGGACCTCTGTGATAGTCCCAGGAAGTGGCTATCACGTGTAATCCCTGTCTCAACTGGTACAAAATCTATACAACACAGGAATAAAGGGAACATTACATAATTTTATTATAATATCAGAGTATAACTTTTGGCATAAGCCGGGTACAAGTCCATCTAGACTAAACAAGAAAGGTAAAACATCTATGTCCAAGCTAAAAAAAAGAAAGAAGCATGCTCAAAAGCATGGCAAAATAAAATAAAGAGAGCTAGCCCAAGTCTCAAAAAAAATTCTAAAAGGAGAAAAAGGGATTGATATGTGCATGAAAAGAGTTCCACTATGTAGATGGTAATAACTAGTACCCACTCCGGGGCTAGTGTCCACCTTACCATCAATCCCTCATTTTTCATATAAAGTATGGTAATATCTAGCACCCATTTCCGGGTCTAGTATACACCTTACCATGCTCATATTCATCACACACATATGCACATCTTGATCAGGATGTATGTTTGTTTCTTCTAAGGATCCGGTTTTTGACTTAGCAAAACATGAGAGACAAATATGCCACATTTCTTCCAAGGGAGGCACTCACCGACGAATCAGAGAGCGACACATGGACTTCACAAGGATCCACGGGCCCACCTAGGATTCCAAAACTTGGCATGCACAGGGGAGTGACTAGAGGGCCCACCTGTAAGCCACCCAGAGTAAACACACCTCGAGAGGAGGGCCGAGGGGGCCACCCGATCCTAGGATCGGCCGAACCGCCTCTGGCTCCTCTCATATCGGCCCTCCACGTGGTTGCTCCTCATTGGTCCCTTGCTGCATTGTTGGTGTTTCTTAACGTCACCACTAGTTGTACACCTAGAGGGAGCGTATAAAAGCAACTAGGTATACCGTAAGTGCACGGAAATACTGCTGTAGCACTTCCCCAAGGAAGGAGAGTATTCCAAGGGTATCGAATCCAAGGAACGATGTGCACTATCTCCTACTCTAGTATAGATGGTCCAAGGACACAACACTGATTGATAGGATAGGTAGAAAGGATCTTCCTTGACCGAGCGCAGAGTCTAGCACGGTCTCTCAGGTATAACACTCACTTTGGGCGTCAGCACATCCTAACTTTTTAGGGAGAGGCCAATGTACTGACAACGAGCCCAACTCGGTATGCAGGCGCGGAGGGTTGCAAAGGGTCCAACAGCCTGTCACCACTGCGGCCTACCTCTATCGTTACGCGAACGCACGTGGTCTTCGCAGGATAACCTATGGTCCTGACACCACATCTAAACCACTGACTACTACCATAGCCGGACACCGTCTGACGTCCTGATAGCCCGACTATAGAACTCTGTATAATTATGGAACTACGAATCCGCGAGGGAGATACTGGGCTAGCTCAAGGTATGCTCTATCACTCATGCAAGATCACGAATGCACTTTGATCTAACTAGAGGTATGCAGGAGCATCAACTTTACTCTAATAGAGAAGCTGACAAACTAGATGCGAACTTATGATCTAATTCTACTAGATTGAAAGGGTTGTGTTCGAAGAACACAAGCCTCTAAACCAAGAACAAATGAAGAACACAAGAACAAAGCAACTATGCATGCACAAAACTTTAGTCTAAATAGAAAATGTCGAAATACTCACTTTAGTCTAGATGAAGAACAGAGGCACCGCTGAGGATCGTTCTTGAGGAAGATGTCATGAACATGACATATCCCCAAGCCTCCCACCTCACTTCTTAGCACTAATCCTATACAAAGAGCTCTCCTCGTCTAAAGAGATAGACTCTAAGGCCAAAATGAAGAGGAGAAGGAGAAGTGTGTGTTCCAAATGATAGCCCCTCCCCTCCTATTTATAGAGGAGGGGGTGGCTTGCTCGGAGGCTCATTTGTCACCAAAACACACCGAGCTGCGCCTTAGGACCAATGGGGGATCACCACGTGGAAGCAGGAGGTGAACGACGACAAAAGGGGGTCGGCCGAACCGGGGTTCGGCCGAACCTTCTTTGGCACGCTTCGTCGTGTGCTTTCTCTGAGAGGCTGATATGTGGGTCCCACGGTCTTTCCCAGGTGCATGCAGAGTTTTGAGGCGGTTTGGGTCCCTGGTGGGCCCTTGGATCCTTGTGCTGCACACGTGGCGGTGTCTGATTCGTCGAGTGTTGCTTCACATGGATTGATGAGGTGTCATGGACACATGGCATCCAATGTGGCACATGTCGCCACGTGGTCTGGTGTGGGTCCCACCGGGCCCACATGATATCAAGACAGTGATCTTGTCTTGTGCATATATTTCCCATCCAGACTCCAAAGTAGACAAATGATATATCCATTTCGATCGTCTCGACAAGCCCGTCGCAATGGTGCATTCCAAATTGGCATTTGAGGTTGTTTATGATGACATCCTTCAATAGTTATTGGACTACTTGCTCTCAACTGTACCATTTGGCACGTATTTCGGTGCCTCCTGCAACAAAAGCTAGAAACACCAACACTTGTGGAAATCATCAGTATCAAACCCTATTCTAGTGTTGATGGTCCTTTTACATTTATTTTATGCAGGTATTGATAGTGTAAAAGTAGCACTTAACAGCCGTCAACAACACCCCCACACTTGACCTTTGCTCGTCCCGAGTAAAGGGAGTCAGATCAAGGTGAGACATGATATCCAAAGGTATGAAGCGAGCATAAGAGATATTCCAAAACATACCTTGTACTTGTGAACTCTGAAGTGTCTATCATGCTATCTTAGGCAGTTGAGGAATGGAACAGTCATGAATCAAGTCACTCCTGCTCATCATATCAAGCAACTTGGGGTTTTGCATTAAGTTTTCAAAACAAACCTTGCTTAGCTTCTCATTTGATTCTCTCAGATCGCTCAATGTGTATATGTCCTCACCAAGGCATTAGATTGCCTTTCTTCATCCTACTTCTAATGATGGCTATATGTGGAGCTCAGGGTAGGATAAAGGATAAAGCATACTTGTATCACATATATTGCAAAATCAAAAACTAGATCCACAGAGAAAATCAAATCATACAATCAGATCAAGATGTGCATGTGTATGGATATGGTGAGTATGGTATGGTGGATACTAGGCCCGGAATGGGTGCTAGATATTACCATACATATATGATGAATGTGGAGGTGATGGTAAGGTGGACACTTGCTCCGGAATGGATAGTATTTATTACCATCTAAGTTATGGAACTCCTTTTTGCATGACCATCTCTCTCCTTTTTCTCCTTTATTTTGGACATGGGCTATTCTTTCTTTCCTCTTTTTTTCATCATGCTTTTTGAGCATGTCTTTTCTCTTTTCTTTTTTTTCTTCTCTTTTTTTCATAGCCCATGTCTCTTTTTGAAGGATACTTTTGGACGGAGAGGTCACACCACATATGGAGTTTTATTTGGTGGAATGGATGAATGGTACAATGCTAACTTCCAATGTAGAAGCATAACAAGGGGGAAATAGGTGGTGTGCACATGAATCTTGATCATGACAGTAATGAAGAGAATTCTCACAAGGGTCACAGGATTTGACAAAGCTCAATGCAATAACAAGCAGCATATGAGTAGAAGGTTTTCAACTAAAACATCATATGGCTCTAGTAGGACGGTGGCATATCAAAGAGGAGCTTTGCAAAGGGTTTTCATGATTTTCAAATAAAATTCCCAAGCACTCAAACATAAAGAGCGAAGATCATATCATCAAACCATATCACAAACGCCAACTACTTAGATAAGCATGAGTTTCCTAATAATATTTGTTCACAAGCATCAAGATGATAAGTAAAGAATAAAACATATGCAAGCCAACCACAGGAATCATGTCGAGCAAGCATAGCACCAACCACTGAGTTTGATATAAAGGATATGAATTGAAATTCAAACAAACTCATGGATAAGGGAAAGTGAGGTAGAGGGTGCACATACCATCGCTTCTGAAGGATAAGAGACCAAGGAAGACCAGTGGTGATTCGGCTAACCAGAGGGCAGCCGGGTCACTCTAGTTTACCTTGCTCTTGTCATGAAGGCGTAGTCGATGTTATGCAGCGCCTGTGTGGGAGTTCTCTAGTGGAAATGTCGATGATGAGCTTGAGAGAACTCCCCCACACTAGTGGTTGAACCTGGGGCTGTTCTTCAAATGACAAATGAAAACAAAAGAGCGACTCTATTGGTTCGAGAACCATAGAACACATATTCAAATTCAAATCTTTTTGTTGTTTTTATTTTATTGTCACCGTGTCATTTGCTCGAAAGGGTTAGACCAAGGTTACACATTATACACAAAGGGGAATATACTTACCTTGGACCTTTGAGAGGTAATATGTACCACCTTTGCATAATGTGCAACATGAATCTGACACCTCAACTTACCTTCACGTTTGAATTTAGCTCAATGACTTACCCATTCAAATTTGACAATTTTTTGCAGGGGTTAGTCAGCATATATGCAACCAAGATCTATGAAAATATAACTCCAAGGTTCATCAATCAAAACTCGACACCATGTCTTGTTTTGACTGAAGAAGACAGATTTTAACCTAAGCACCATGCTTAATTTAAAACAATCCATGAACGTATGACATGTTCACTCATTCAAACCAGAGCATACGAACATAAATGAAGGAAGCATGAAAGCACGATCAAGCTATCATCAATGAAGGACATAAGCATGAGCATAAGACGGTGAACCTCGGGCAACCTCCCGGAAGGGCTTTGTTTAATGTCAAAAGCAGGACTTACCTAGCTAGTGGGCAAGATGAAAGAGCTGACATCATTGCCATACCAGGATAAGATTTGGTAGAGGAGGAACTTTACTCAGGATGCTTACATACCTCCCCCCACACTTGAAGTTTGCATTGTTAGGCAACAAAACTCAAGTGTGTGGTGATCAAGCTTCCTTTTGTAAATGTTCCCTCACCAAAGCTTATCTAGGTGTTGTAGCTGATGTGGCTCACATGTTCGTAGGCATCACCTATCCATCTTTCTTTTCAATCTCCACCTGAAAGGTTAGTGACCAAAAATACCCGAAGGAAAACTTATCCTAAAAACATGTTCTTGCTTTTATTCGAAAAGGGAAATAAAACCTATGCTAATCCAGGCTATCTCCTGGGAGTGCTTTGTTTATTTAAGGTCATAAGCTCGACCGTGGGAACTTCATCCTGCAGCTATCGTTGGTGGTGTCATTCCCGTCTCACCACCAATCCTTGATGAATCAGTGAAGCTTTAGCTGCAAGGTTAGTGCCGCAGCGCACACACGAAATCTGCAATGCTTATGGTAAACATATGCATCTACAATCAACCTTCCAAACATTTTGCAGAAGAGGACCAGAAGGTGGTTGTAGCCCTCATACGTGCTCAGCGCACTAAGCATGTCTGACTCTAGAGGGACATGATGCGAGCATGGTCTGTATAGTGAATCAAGAATGATTCTACCATGCTCATGCGTGGAATCCTTTCCTCTGGACTCCAGAGTCAGTGCCTCGAAAGGTTCCATGGCCCATGAATTCTCCATCTCAAGAGAGTCATCATGGAAGCTCAATGTTGACTCTCGATCATGATCGAAAGCAACATGATACGGGCCAGCGGGAAGAGGCTGAAACTCGATCGAGAGTGGTGACGATCGTTCGCCTTCACAAAGGTGAAGAGAGTCTCCTGAGTCATCCTCTCGAGGGGTAGAACATTCTAAAACCTTAATGAGAACGGGCTCAGATGATGCGAACGGAGATGTATGCGTCATCTTCTCGAGTGGGTTTTGCTGAGGAAGAGGCTTTGCCATAGGATGTCCCGGACAAGGGGTAGTAGTGGCAAAAGTGACTCCCCTAAACTTATCATCTAGGCTCCCTAAAGATGTATCGAAGAGCTGCTCTACTGGGGAGCCTAGGAGAAGATCGAGATCAAGGACATCGAAGATGTGAAAGTCTAAGCTAGACTCGACCCCGTCTATGATAAGCGACACGGCACTTGCAATCCCTCTGTAAGGAATCGGATGCTCGTAGCCTAAGAGGGGGAGGGGGTGAATTAGGCAACTTAAAAAATTATCCTATGGCTTATCACTATTTGCATCAAAGATAAACTAGAACATACTATCTAGATGTGCAACTAGGGTTGTTCTAGTGTGAAACTCCCATCCCAAAACAAGTTTTGCAACCTATAACCAATCCTAGCAAGATACTACTCTAGGAAAGTAAAGGCAAGCAAGGATGCAAGAAAGTAATGCGGAAACGTAAAAGGGGATGAGAGGAAGCAAACTCTTGACACACGATTTATCCCGTGGTATCGGTAGGCACTAAGCCACCCCTAGTCCACGTTGTTGAAGCACTCTACACAAGAGTATTGCTTCCCGGTCACCAAGTCTCTCCCAAGAGCACCACTTGACTTGCCACAAAGGCTTGCCACTAAGGCACTCGCCAAGCTCCCTTGGTCACCTTGATGCCGCCTCCACTAAGGAGCTTCTCCACCAAGGGAAGGGGGTCTCCACGTCCCCCGCACAAAGTGTCCTCGCCGCTCCACACCAAGCCGGAGGGTCGAAGACGTTTGCCGGAGAGCCACCTAGGCTCCAAGGCTTCCGGCACACCTCGTACAACTTGATCCACTCGAGAATCACCTCACAAGGTAGGCACACCTTGCACTCACTTAGCCGTAAGCTAAACCTAACACTAAGCACACACACAAAGCATGTGCAAGTCTATGGATGAGCAATTTAGCACTTGGATGGCTTGGATATGATCTTCTATGAGTCTTGAACTCCTCTGCACTTCCACACACTCCAGCCACTCCAAATGGGTGAGTAGAGAGGGTATAAATAGCCCAAGGCGTCCAAAGAGCCGTCGGCTAAAAGCTGCTGAATTTAGTACCGTCGGATGAACCGTCGCTATAATTTTCCCAGACGTCGGTTCATCCGGTGCCCTCCACGTCACCTGACCGTTGCTTCCCTGCTGACACTTTTCATCCGACGCATACACTGACAGTCTTCCTGCCTAGCCATCGGTTCATCCGGTGCTGATAGGTTTGCTTCCAAAACCTCTCTGGTAGCATTTTCGAAGCCATCGGATGAACCGTTGCTCAATCCTTGTATTCATGGGTTCATCCGGTGCTGAGGAACTTCGTGCCAGAACCTCTCTGTTAGCAAACACATGGCCATCGGATGAACCGCTGCTACACCGTCGGTTCATCCGGTGCTACTGATTCCTGCGAGCTGACTGTTGCTTGGTCTCTTGAATTCATCTGGTGCATGTAAAACTGGGGGCGTCGGATGATCTGGTGATGCATGCTGACTTGAGTCTTCTTTCACAGTGTACCACTTCATCCGGCAGTTGCACCGACGCTATCTTCTAGTGTACCGTCGGTTCATCTGACGCTGCTCTTTTCTTTCTTTTTCTTCCACGGTTTTGACCCTTGAAAAATACACTATCTTCTCATTTTGGCATATGGTATTTTTGCATCCTTGGGACCTAGAAGTGTCTACAAAGACATGCTAGACAATATGGTTAGTCCCATTGATCATGTTGTCATCTAATCACCAAAATTAAGCGTTGAACAAATGGCATAAGAGGCCATGTTCGCTACACCCTCGACATTCAAGAACACGTCCAAACGGACAGGTCTTGAGGAGCATGTCGGATGATGCTAACGGGACTCCGCCCAAAAGAGTTTCCGCTAAGTGCCATGGCAAAATGTTAACCTCCATGATGGGGTTACAATGGGCCTCTACGGCAATGCCTTTAATAGAGCAAGGGACAACCAGAGAAGGTGAACTATTCCAAATTGCTTCAGAAAATCGTGTCACTCCCTCTGACCATTCCTCCCTCGTGGCCTCCTCAGAATATGCTTCGTCAGGAGGATCAGGGGGCAAAGGAGATACCGTAGGTCTAGGGAAAGGTTCTGTCAAAGGATGTCTAGACGATCCAGCATGGACAAAAATGATTTCCCTAAGCTCTTCTTCTTCTGGGTTTCCTTGAGATTTAGCAAGAAGTTTTTCTAAGGGGAAACCTAGGAGAAGATCAAACTCCATGATGTCATAGATGTGGAAATCTAATCGCACTTCTATGTCATCAATAGTGATTGGCACGTCCCTAGCAATCCCTCGACATGGAAAAAGGCAGCGCCACCTGGGACTATGGAAAAGTCCATCAGTCGGGATCAGGGGCATGTCACCCACCAGAGTGTCCAAAAGGGCCTCTAGTATGATGCAAGCCCCAGTAGTAGGGTCATGGACAGCATCTACGGTGTTTTCTCTCATGGAACAATGGATGACCGTGGAAGTCGAGCTAACCCGAATTGCTTCGGATGTATGCTTATGAGGTGACCAATCCACTATCGTCTTATGATTTCAAACTTCATCGAGGACCTCATAAAGGTCCAGTGATGCCGTAGGCTTCTTGTGCCAAGAGTGATCTGAAGTATTGCTAATGTTTCTAGAAGGATCATCCTCAAATTGGGAAAAGAACTCCGAAGGTTGAATTTCTTCTTCCTTCGGTGTTCGTGATTCAAGAGAGGATTCAACAGAGGAATCAAGGGATTCGGAGAATGAAAGCTCAGATTCAGCTGTTGAGAGGCTCTCATAGCTCGACTCGGATGTTTGGTAGTATTCGTCGTAAAAGTCATGGGAAGAAGAGGTTTCTAAGAAAAATTCTAGGATCTCTCTTCTTTCCTCTGGAGTTTGGATTTCGAGCGATCCTCCAGCTACAAGGTCGAGCTCTTGTGCAGATTCCCAGTCTATATGCGTGTAAAAGATGTTTGTTGAAATATCGTCAGATATAGACAAGTCTGAGCTAGATGTCAAGAGACTTGAGAACCTAGCCCAGGTTGCACCTATAGACTCCATCTCCAATTGCTCAAAGTCGAAAAGGTCAAACGGTAGAGGGTTTATATGTTCCGGATGGGAGAACGAGCAACAAAAGTTATCTCGTAGTTCTTCCAACTGTTCACACTACCCACCGTGAGGGTGTACCACTGTTCCGCCTTATCTACAACAGAGAAAGGGAACAATTTCCACCTCAAAGTTTCCTGTGTCATGCCTAACACAAGTAGGCCTGAACACAGTCCTTCGAACTCCTCTACATGAACATGAGGATTATCACTAATCGCTCTGGAGAAGGGTCGATTTCGAACCATGGCTATAAAGCCAGGACCGACTTCATAGCAAGATGAAGAAATTGATGGTTGCTCTAAAACAAACTCGCCCCTAGGGGTAGAGAGGCTTTGACAGGAAGGCATCTCAAAGGGTAACAGGGGTAAAGGTAGAATTCAAGAAAACGAAAAAGGTAACTACGAGGACCACTAGGTTCGAAGATAGATACAACAACCATTCCCCGGCAACAGTGCCAGAAATGCATGTTGGCATTTCTTAACGTCACCACTAGTTGTACACCTAGAGGGAGCGTATAAGAGTAACCGGGTATACCGCAAGCGCACGGAAATACCGCTGTAGCACTTCCCCAAGGAAGGAGAGTATTCCAAGGGTATCGAATCCAAGGAACGATGTGCACTATCTCCTACTCTAGTATAGATGGTCCAAGGGCACAACACTGATTGATAGGATGGGTAGAAAGGATCTGCCTTGACCGAGTGCAGAGTCTAGCACGGTCTCTCAGGTATAACACTCACTTTGGGTGCCAGCACATCCTAACTTTTTAGGGAGAGGCCAATGTACTGACAACGAGCCCAACTCGGTACGCAGGCATGGAGGGTTGCAAATGGTCCAACAGGCTGTCACCACTGCGGCCTACCTCTATCGTTACGCGAACGCACATGGTCTTCGCAGGATAACCTATGGTCCTGACACCACGTCTAAACCACTGACTACTACTATAGCCAGACACCGTCTGACGTCCAGATAGCCCGACTATAGCACTCTTTATAATTATGGAACTACGAATCCGCGAGGGAGATACTGGCACTAGCTCAAGGTATGCTCTATCACTCATGCAAGATCACGAATGCACTTTGATCTAACTAGAGGTATGCAGGAGCATCAACTTTACTCTAATAGACAAGCTGGCAAACTAGATGCAAACTTATGATCTAAGTCTACTAGATCGAAAGGGTTGTGTTCGAAGAACACAAGCCTCTAAACCAAAAACAAATAAAGAACACAAGAACAAAGCAACTATGCATGCACAAAACTTTAGTCTAAATAGAAAATATCGAAATACTCACTTTAGTCTAGATGAAGAACAGAGGCACCGCTGAGGATCGTTCTTGAGGAAGATGTCATGAACATGACATGTCCCCAAGCCTCCCACCTCACTTCCTAGCACTAATCCTATACAAAGAGCTCTCTTCTCCTAAAGAGAGAGGCTCTAAGGCCAAAATGAAGAGGCGGAGGAGAAGTGTGTGTTCCAAATGAGAGCCCCTCCCCTCCTATTTATAGAGGAGGGGTTGGCTTGCTCGGAGGCTCATTTGTCACCAAAACACACCGAGCTGCGCCTTAGGACCAATGGGGGATCACCACGTGGAAGCATGAGGTGAATGACGACAAAAGGGGGCCGGCCGAACCGGGGTTCGACCGAACCTTCTTTGGCACGCTTCGTCGTGTGCTTTCTCTGAGAGGCTGATATGTGGGTCCTACGATCTTTCCGAGGTGCATGCGGAGTTTTGTGGCGGTTTGGGTCGCCGGTGGGCCCTTGGATCCTTGTGTTGCACACGTGGCGGTGTTTGATTCGTCGAGAGTTGCTTCACATGGATTGATGAGGTGTCATGGACACATGGCATCCAATGTGGCACACGTCGCCACGTGGTCTGGTGTGGGTCCCACCGGGACCACATGATATCAAGAGGGTGATCTTGTCTTGTGCATATCTTTCCCATCCGGACTCCAAAGTAGACAAATGATATATTCATTTCGATTGTCTCGACGAGCCCATCACAATGGTGCAGTCCAAATTGGCATTTGAGGTTGTTTATGATGACATCCTTCAATAGCCATTGGACTACTTGCTCTCAACTGTACCATTTGGCACATATTTCGGTGCCTCCTGCAACAAAAGCTAGAAACACCAACACTTGTGGAAATCATCAGTATTAGGCCCTATTTTAGTGTTGATGATCCTTTTACATTTATTTTATGCAGGTATTAATAGTGTAAAAGTAGCACTTAACAGCCGTCAACATGCATCCCTGGGTGAATTGGAGGCATTTGGTGCCAGGAGCAAGCCTCCTCCTTGCCTCTAAATAGAAGGGGAGGGGCTCCATTTCTCACACACCACTCTCTTCATTCACCTCTCACTTTTAGTTTCCAAGGCTAGGGGGTAGGCTAGAGTAGCTCTTATTCAGGTTGCAAGTCTACTTTGGAGTCTAGGTATGAGTTCTCTTGTATCTTTATTTCTTTGTATGACTTTGATCTACTTTAGTTATTCAGCTATTTCATATAAAGTTGTCGTAGATCATATGACTGATATGTTCTTGAGTTCATAAATTGTTCATCATTTAGAGGCTCGTGTTCTTCGTGAATACTACCTTTCAATCCACTTGAAGGATGATTTACTCATTCCTTATGTGTTTGTTCATAAGTTAGAGGCTCGTGTTCTTCATGAACACGACCCTTTGATCTTGTTGACTAGACATAAGAGAGTTTGTATCCGTTCGTATGACTAGCCCTAGTTTGATCTTTTTAGATAGCATGTTTGTGTTGCATGAAGTTTGTGTTCAAGCTACGGTACTCGGTCTAAGTTGACCAGTCTTCTGGTGGCTCTCACCTTGGGTCATAATAGCCCGGGCCGGGTGAAGTGTATCAGCAACGCAGGCATAATGCCTGGGTTGTGTGGCTACGTTAGTTATGAGCTTGCCCCCCGTAACGATTGAGGTAGGCCGCAGTGGTGACAGCTGTTGGACCCTTTGAAACCCTCTGCACTGGGGTATTGCTGTAGGAGTCTAAAGGATAGTTTCGCAGAGTGCTAGTCATCATGGGCTATCTCCCCGTTTGTACCTAGGTGCTGAACCTTACCTTTCATGCAATGCTTTATGCTTGTCTCTTGTATCATCTAACTTTGTATGTTTAGTACCATAGAACCTAGAGCTAACTTCGTATGTCCCCCCTATGCCGTAGTGTACTAGAGTAGAGGTAGATCTGAGTGTGTGTCACACTACCCTATCATATCATTTATCTTACCCCTGGCTTTGAGCTGTTGTCTTCTATATCTATCTCTTGGTTTACATTCAGTGCAAAAGCATAAGTCTTGATATCCGCCATTGCCTTCCACGGATACGATACCCTTGAAACACTCACTTCCCTGGGGAAATGCTATAATAGTTTATCTGTGCGCTTGCAGATTCATTCATGATCATTAGATTTACCTTTGGCAAGTCTTGATGCTCACACTAACTCGGCGTCGTTAGTAGTGACGTTAAGAAATGTCAACAAGCATTTCTGGCACCGTTTTCGGGGATGGATTCTAAATCCGTTCTTAGGTGATTGCGCTATGAAATGTCAACAAGTATTTCTGGCGCCGTTGCCGGGGAAGGCACAGGATTATCATGACTATGCTTTGCATCTGTTTATAAATCATGAGTAGGTTAGAGCAACTCTCAATGCAGGCTAACCTTGATTATCTTCTTTCATCTTTGGATGATAAGGACAGGTAGTGTATGACTGGTTTCGACTTACCAGAGAATTTCACTGAAGATCCCGAGTCACTAGTGAGGAAAGCTAGAATTCATTTCGACTCACCTCGTCGTACTCGTCCGGAAGGCGATCCAGCTTCCTTTGTACCATCTGTCAAACGCTATGGCCCAGAAGATGCTTCGTGAGAACTCAGCTCCTTCTGCTGACCAGGTGCTGCAAGGCCCTGAGGTGGCAATGGGGATTGAAAACTTTGAGATCAAAATGGGTATAATCACAATGGTACAGGCTAGTCCGTTTTGCGGCCAGCCAAATGAGGATGCTAAGGCCCATCTACAGCAAATCCTAGAGTTATGCAGCACTTTCATCATCAGGGGTGCAAATATGGATGTTGTTCGTCTTCGACTATTTCCTTTTTCTATCCTGGGGAAAGCCAAGCAATGATTCTATGCGAATCGTGATGCGATCAATACTTGGGATAAGTGTTCAAAAGCATTCCTGAAGAAGTTCTTCCCATTGGGTAAAACCAATGCTCTTCGTGGAAGAATTTCTAGTTTTCAGCAAGCAGCAAGTGAATCCATTCCAAAGGCTTGGGAAAGGCTTCAGGAGTACGTCCTAGCCTATCCTCACCATGGTATGGAGGATTGGCTAATTCTTTAAAGCTTCTATAATGTGCTGACTCCGACAGCCCGAGGCCATATTGATGCTGCTACTCAGGGAGCATTCTTCTCACTCACTGTTAATGCTAAATCACTTATTGAGAATATGGTATCCAACCAAGGGTGGAGTGATGAATGACTCGAACCACGTCCGAGGGGTACTCATACTGTCAAGGAAGCAGATATGATCACTGCCAAGCTGGACCTTCTTATGTAAAGATTGGATGACTACACCAGCGAGAAGGCTGGTATGGCCACCACTACTCTGCCTATGGATTCTCACATGACTTGTGAAGTCTGTGGCAACACTGGGCATTCGAGAAATTACTATCTTGAAACTCAGGAGGAAGTGATGATGTACATGAATGGCAATAACAATGGTTATCGTCCACATCAGCAAGGAGGTCAAACGTGGAATCAACAACGCCCTTATTATCAAGGAGGTAACCAAGGTAACACTTACAATCCTAACTAGCCCTCCTTGAGAGATCTTGTTTTTGGGTAGGCTAAAATTAATGAAGGTGTTAACAAAAAGTTACCTGCCCTTGATAAATCCTTGGAAAGTCTCAACGTTAAGCTTGAAAGTTTTTCTTCTGCTCAGAAGAGCCAGCTGAGTTTTAACAAAATGTTAGAATCTCAGTTAGCTATGTGAGCTGCTTCTGTTCCTCCCATTGAAAATGCAAATACGGTGACTACGAGGGGAGGTAAGTCCACTCAAGATCCACCATATCCTAACCCTGCAGGAATAGACAAGAAAAACACAATAGAGGTTGAGAACATCCACGAAGGTTCATCCGACTCGGAAGAACTCCCCCAGGTAAGGAAGGTGCCCTCAAAAGAGAAGGCACCTGAAGGAGTGACGGCACATCCGGAATTTGTAGAAGCCAATGTGATGCCGTTCCCTAAAAGGAACATGAAGGCAACTATAGACGAACAGTTCAATCGCTTTGTGGACATGATCCAGAAAGTTTATATCAACGTCCCATTACTCGAGGCAATACGCGTACCCATGTACACACGTTATCTCAAGGACATCTTAACCAAGAAGCGAGCCCTTCCTATGACGAAAGTGGTACAACTCACTGAGGAGTGTAGTGCCGCTATACTCAACCGCCTTCCTGAGAAGAAGAAAGATCCAGGGTGTCCCACAGTCACTTGTATGATTGGAACACAACATTTCGACCATGCTCTCTGTGACTTAGGGGCCAGCGTCAGCGCCATGCCTAAGGTAGTCTTTGATCAACTCAATTACACAAATATTTCTCCAACTACTTTGCAGCTGTAGCTAGCTGATTCTTCAGCCTGATACCCAGCAGGAATAGCCGAGGACATTCCAGTGAAAGTCCGAGATTGCTTCATCCCTGTTGATTTTGTGGTACTAGACATGGAGATTGCCAAGGAAGTGCTGCTCATACTTGGGTGACTATTTCTGAGCACAACTGATGCACAAATTGATGTGGGTGCTAGTGTGATCCATCTCTACATCAATGGCAAGGAGGAGAAGTTCGAATTCCGTCCAAGAAAGGAGTAATGCTTAATGATCAAAGATTCACCCACTCCCAACACACCAACACGAGAGGTCGGAACACCATGGTAGGAAATGGACAGCCTCATTACGTTCATGAAGAATTTTTGGAAGGAAGAACTTCAGTGTATTAATGCGGGACAGAAACAATATTGGAAATCTCAGTCCCAGTCCAAGAAATCACTCCCTACACACCACAACCCACAAGACACTCAGAAGGTGTGGAGGAAGGTGAATAGGAAGCCGACTTCTCTTCCAAAAGAGACGGCTGCCCCACTACCAAGGTAAGAAATTTGGAACCAGAGTCCAGCTCTAAGGACTCAAAATAGTGAGCCCTACATCGGCAGGTAAATTCGGTAAGTTATCCTTGTTGACGGTGGAAATTCACCATTTCCAACCCTCAATATTGTCACATAAATGGAGGCATATGCATTATTTACTAGCATTTAGGTTGAATAATGTAGTTCCACTTGTGCTTGGAGATTATTTGTATGTAGGTGATTTACCCTTTAAAAGAGATGGAAACTCCACTTCTATGAAGAAGCCATGCCAACTCAGCTGAGGAGGTGGCTGCCACCAAGGGAAACATGGCAATCCACGTCATCGATCTAGGGGAGGCACTCACTGACGAATCAGAGGATGCCACATGGACTTCACATGGATCAAAGGGCCCACCTAAGATACCAAATCAAGTCATGCACCGAGGATGGATCAGAGGGCCCACAGGGCAGCCACTCAGAGGAAGCACACCAAGTGGGGCCACCCTAGGGGGCCGGCCGATCCTAGGATCGGCCGAACCAACCTAGGGGGCGCCCATCTGGTCCCTACATGTGGTTGCTCCTCATTGGTCACTTGCTGCATTCCCGGGTGTTTAGGGGCCATTTGGGCGTCCGAGCAAGCCTTGTCCTTGCCTATAAATAGAAGGGGAGGGGCTCCCATTTCTCACACACCACTCTCTCATTCTCCTCTCACTTTTAGTTTCCAAGGCTAGGGGGTAGGCTAGAGTAGCTCTTCTTCAGGTTCCAAGTCCACTTGGAAGTTTAGGTATGAGTTCTCTTTTATCTTTATTTCTTTGTATGACTTTGATCTACTTCAGTTATTCAGCTATTTCATATAAAGTCATGGTAGATCATATTCTTGATATGTTCTTGAGTTCATCCTCTGTTCATCATTTAGAGGCTCGTGTTCTTCGTGAACACTACCTTTTGATCCACTTGAAGGGTGATAAACTCCTTCCTTATGTGTTTGTTCATAAGTTAGAGGCTCGTGTTCTTCACGAACACGACCCTTTGATCTTGTTGATTAGACATAAGAGAGTTCATATCTGTTCGTATGTCCAGCCTTAGTTGATCTTGTTAGATGGCATGAGAGTGTTGCATGGGGTCTGTGTTCAAGCTACGGTACTCGGTCTAGTTGACCAGTCTTCTGGTGGCTCTCACCCTGGGTCACAATAGCCCGGGCTGGGTGAAGTTGTTGACGCAAAAGTAGGACGTCACCTTCGCGCGTGACACACGTGACTCCCCGGTCTGTAGCGAGGCGTGCCAGCCAATCTGACCTATTGATTGACAATGGAAAATATTAAGGATCGGCTAGAGAACCGATGGCTTTTCAGCGACACGTGTACCAGCCAATCGGCCGATACGGGAAAAGCGAGATCGGCCGGCTCGAAAGCGACTGGAGCGCAGATGCGATCGGCTGGATCAGCCGATCGTGACGTCAGCGCTCGAGTAGGTCGGAATCGGCTGCGATGTTGAAAGCCGATAGGATCTAGATCGAGCGGATGATAATGATAATAGCTAAAACTACAAGAATTTGGTACGAAAACTTGTAGTTCTAGCTAATATCGATAAGGGGTGAATAAAGAACTAGACGAAACCTCAGCGATGCGCCCGGTGGTTGAAGCCTAGGATTATTCGGTAAAACGGTACTCACAAGCTTGCCGGAGATCAGTTGATGCAGCCCGACGAACCCGAAGCACGGCGTTGTAGAAAAAGAGAAAATCGCAATGGCGAAGTCGCCGAAAAGTAGATGTTGTAAAGGTAGATGCTGTAAAGTAGATGCAGTAAAAGTAAAGGGTTTGCCCGGAGGCGGTTTGTTTGATATTGGTGTGTACACTTTTTTCCGACCACGCAGGGTCGCTATTTATGTCTTGAGGACAACCCGACTCCTAGCCGATTACGGCACTGTTTACTTGCATCTAAAGACAAAAACTACTAAAAATAGAAAAGGACTCTCGCAGGAGTCAAAGACCTTCTAAAAACTGACTCTTGACCCGTTGTCAATCGTGGACTGACCCGCCTCCACCATGCTTTCCTTTTGGCGTATTTCTTTTGAATACCGCCTCTTCTTTCCTCCATCGGCCGATCTTCTATCTGACCATCAGCAGATCGCTTTGACCAGCTGGCCCACCGTCAGGGTTGAATCCCTTTGACCATCAGCGATCTGTGTTGACCGTCTTTCTCTCCCTTCAATCGGCCGATTGTACTTTGTTTTTCATCGGCTATTTCTCCTTATTCCTCTTTGACTTGTTTTTCCAAAAAACGGTGTCAACACATGCCCCCTAGTTTCGGAGTAAATAATCCTTTTGCTCCGAAATTTGCCTGATATCTTTTGAATAATAGCCAAATCCCCCCGTGATCGACCTGATCAATCTCCATTGATATGTCTTGTCCTTTCCACCTGCCTTTTCTTGGGATTGTTCACCATGTGATCTTTGGCATCTCTCGTTCCCCTTCCCTATAAGACTCATTCTTTTACCCGTAGGTTCTTTGTATTGACCTTGGGTTCTTCCTGATGTAGATGTTAACTCTTTTAGTCTTATGGGTATGAGAGGCATCTTCCCCTGGAAAATTCTGCGAGCGCCGATGATCCTTACTGGCCATTGACAGACTCTAACTCAAAATAGCATTCCTTCTGAGTACTACTAGTGAACTAGTAAACTATGTCTGTAATTTTGGGCAGAAGATTTCTGTGAACTATGCTCTGCAGTTTGTGGACGTGATAGAGGAGCTTCCCCTTGTTTAAGTGTGTACGAGTCATCCTTTATTTGGGGTGATCTCTCTGAATTGGTCATCTTTTGGAAACTAAGTCATTCACGGGTTATCTGTTTCCCTTTTCACCGGATCTGGCATCTTTGGTTTCTGTCTTTTTCGGCTTCTTCATCCTTATCTCTTCTGGTGCTCCGGCTATAAATAGCCGTCCTCATACCCCTATGGAGACCACACCTTTCCTTTCATCCATGGCTCGAGATATAGGTCCAAGGAGCTTTAGGCTCTTGTTCTTCGGTTCCTCAATTCTTCTCTGACTCAAGATGGCTAGAAGAATTCTTGTGAAATAGCCTAGAAAATGCTCCTCTCTCTAGTCTACTTTTGTGAAGCCAGGAGGTCCAACAGCTAGAAGAATCCTTGTGATGCAACTTAGGTGCATCAGCTGGTGGAGGAGGGTGGAGGTTGCCCCTGGGCGTTGCGGAAAGAAGAACAACCCTATGTCTTCTTTCCCAACAAATTTGACAGGGAGAGTTACCGCATCTGGTGATTCATCTTCGTCAAATCTATTCTTTTTTGTTTTTCTCTTTCTTCGTCCCCATCACTTGTCCAGTGATGACCAATGTAATCGATCTGTAATGAATTGTTCAAGTTTGTCCTCCCAATGTATTCTTTCAGATCTGCATTGTAATGTCACCATTGTAATTGAAGATGAGAGAAAAAATATATATATATTTTGTTCTAAGGGCGATTTGTACATCGGCCATAACCTAAAACCGAATATGCTTCGATGATTCGGCTTTTTGCTATTAAAGACTACTTTATTCACAATCAGCTGTAACTTGAGTCTCGAATCGGCCACTTTTAGGCTCTGATTAGACTAAGCATCTACCCATATGCTTGGATAGTACTTCTTCAAATATTTCCCGTTCAATGCTCTGGCAAACTTCTCTCCTTCCAATGTCTCTAGAATATATGCATTTCCAGGTACGCATTGGCTGATCCGATATGGCCCTTCCCAATTAGGTGACCACTTCCCATATTTAGGATCCCTAGATCCGATTGGTAATATGAGCTTCCAAACCAGATCCCCTTCAGCAAATTCTTTAACTTTGACCTTCTTGTCATACCACCTGGCTATCCTTCTTTTGTTCTTTTCAATACTCTCCAAAGCTCTCAGCCGATTACCAGCAAGATCTTCTAATTCCTCCTTCATCATAGCTGAATAATCATCGGACGATAGCTGGTCTTGTAAAGAAGTTCTCTTGGATTCGGCTCTCAGTTCCCAAGGTAGTACAGCATCATGACCATACACCAGTTGATATGGTGATACCTTGGTCGCTCCGTGGCATGCCATCCTGTATGCCCATAGTGCTTCATTAAGGACCGTATGCCATCGCTTAGGACTTTCATCAATCTTGCGTTTGATCAATTTGATGATGCCCTTGTTCGCTGCCTCTGCCTGTCCATTCACTTGAGCATAATAGGGAGATGAGTTTAACAGTTTGATCCCCAAAGAATTTGCATATTCTTCGAACTCCCCTGAGGTGAATTGACTTCCTTGATCAGTTGTAATAGTTTGAGGTATACCAAACCGATAGACAATATGCTCATTGACAAAATCAATCATATTGCCTGTTGTCACAGTCTTGATTGGGATGGCTTCAACCCACTTTGTGAAATAATCTGTAGCCATCAGCACGAATTTATGACCTTTGCTTGATGGTGGATATATCTGTCCGATCAAATCAATTGCCCAACCTCTGAACGGCCATGGTTTGATTATCGGGTTCATTGCTGATGCCGGAACCCTTTGAATGCTTCCAAACTTCTGACACTCTTGGCATCCTTTGTAATACTTGAAGCAATCTTCCAATATCGTTGGCCAATAGTAATTATTGTTTCTGATCATCCACTTCATCTTGAATGCTGATTGATGAGCTCCACAGACTCCCTCGTGAATCTCTCCCATTAAAATTTTAGCTTCTTCTTCTCCGAGACATTTGAGCAGAACTCCATCGATGGTACGATAATACAGCTCATCTTCCAGCAGAACATACTTAATGGCCTTGTACCTCAGTTGTTTGTCAACCTTCTTGGATGGATCTTTCAGATAATTTATTATTTCTTTCCTCCAATCTTCAGCTGATAATTCCATAGTCAGAACCGGCCGATATCCTGATGCCCCTTGGGCCAGCCGATTAGCTTCACTATTATGACACTTAGGGATATGTTCAAGTTTTACTATCTTGAATTCTCGGAGTAGCTGAAGACATTCTTCATGATAAACCCTCAATATGTCATCTTTGCATTCATATTCCCCTGCCAACTGATTTATCATGAGTTGAGAATCTCCAAATATCTCAACAACTTCAGCATTGACTTCTCGTAGTAGCTTTATCCCTTTTAACACTGCCTGGTATTCAGCTTGATTGTTTGTCGAAGTCTTCTCAATTGGGATGGAAAATTCATAATTTGCTCCTTGAGGTGAGATGAGGACGATTCTGATCCCAGCTCCTACTCCACATGATGATCCATCAAAGAACATAGTCCATGGAATAGGTTCTACAACTGCAACTTCAGGTCCACAATGCTGAGTTACCAGATCGGCCATTACTTGCCCTTTGATTGCTTTGGCCGATTGATCGGTCAAATCAAATTCTGACAAAGCTAAGATCCATTTTCCGATCCTGCCTTTCAAGATTGGTAATGACAACATATATTTGACCACATCATCCTTGCACACCACAGTGCATTCGGCAGTTAATAGGTAGGGCCTCAACTTTGTGCATGAGAAGTATAAGCACAAGCACAGTCTCTCTACCGCCGAATATCTCGTTTATGTGTCCAAGAGTCTTCTACTCACAAAATATATCACTCATTCTTTTCCTTCAAACTCTTGCACGAGGGCCGATCCAATAGCCTGCTCATTAGCCGATAAGTATAATTTGAACGGCTTTTTATCTTGAGGAGGCATTAAGACAGGAGGAGATTTCAGATAATGCTTAACATTATCTAAAGCCTTTTGTTGTTCTTCTCCCCATACGAATTTCTGATCGGCCTTGAGCTTCAGTAGAGGTGTAAATGGCTGAATCCTTTCCGATAGGTTAGATATAAACCTTCTGATGAAATTGATCTTGCCAATCAATGACTGGAGCTCTTTCTTGTTTGATGGTGCTTTTATATTGTCAATTGCACTGATTGACTTCTGACCCACTTCGATTCCTCTCTCGTGTATTAAGAAACCCAAGAATTGGCCAGCTGAAACACCAAAAGCGCATTTATTGGGGTTCATTTTTAAACCATGCTTCCTTGTGCATTCCAGCGTCCTTCGTAGGTCTGCCAAGTGTTCCTCGTAGCTCTTTGACTTGACAACTACATCATCAATGTAGATTTCTACTATCTTGCCGATGAGTTCATGGAATATGTAATTCATGTCTCTTTGATAAGTGGCACCAGCATTCTTCAACCCAAAGGTCATGACAATCCACTCATACAATCCGACATGACCAGGGCACCTGAAAGCAATTTTTGCAATGTCTTCTATGGCCATAAATATTTGATTGTATCTAGCATTACCATCCATGAAGCTGATGACTTTGTGCCCTGCAGCAGCATTGACCAATGCATCGACTACTGGCATCGGATATCCATCCATCAGCATTGCTTTGTTTAAGTCCCTGAAATCAATGCATACACGTAGTTTGCCATTTTTCTTGTAGACAGGAACTATATTAGAAATCCATTCGGCGTACCGACATTGCCGAATGAAACCAGCTTCGAGTAACTTTGTTATGTCGGCTTTTATATCAGGATAAATCTTCGGATTACACTGCCTTGGGTGTTGCTGAAAGGGTCGAAATCATGGTTTAATAGGTAACCGATGTTCAACAATGGATCGGTCTAAGCCAGGCATCTCATAATATTCCCAAGCAAAGCAATCCTTGAATTCTTTCAATAATGTGATCAATTCTTTTTTGTAATCTTCTTCTAGCTTGGCACTAATGTATGTCGGCCTTGATTTGCTTCCATCTCCAAGATCTATCTTTTCTAATTCATCGGCCGATGTAAACCCATGCCCAAGCTTTCCTTCATCTTCAATGAATTGATCCATTAAATTTTGTCATCAGAGCCGACTGCTTGAACCAGCTTTAGTCCAAAATCGGACACTTTGAGATACTTGGTATCCCAGGCTTTTCCAGATATGCAGCTCACTTGATCATAAGTCCATCCTTGTGCTTCTGTAGCTGCTACTGTCAAGGAAGTTTCTCCTTGCACCACCTCCACTGAATCTCCAATCCATTGGATGATGCATTGATGCATTGTAGATGGTATGCAACAATTGGCATGTATCCAATCCCGACCCAGCAGTAGATTATAAGATCCCCTCCCTTTAATGACAAAGAAAGCAGTTGGAAGGGTCTTACTGCCGATGGTGAGCTCCACGCAAATTGCTCCTTGAGCTGGAGAGACGTTGCCTTCGAAGTCCACTAACATCATGTCTGTTTGGGTTAAATCTTCATCAGATTTCCCAATTTTGCGCAGCATGGTGTACGGCATTAGGTTAACTGCTGCTCCTCCATCCACTAGCATCCTGGTGACTGGTTTCCCATTAACATATCCTTTGAGAAACAGAGCCTTCAAGTGTTGTCTCTTCCCATCTTCCGGCTTCTCAAAGATAGCTTGTTTAGGTTCCAGTGTCAATTGAGCCATGCCAAACTCTTCATCGGACACATCCGAATCAACCGGAGCCATGAACTCTTTAGGCAGAAAGACAACCATGTTTATATCAGCTCGGGGTTTGTCATCTTCCTCACCATCGGCCTTAGGCTTTGGGCGCCAAACTTTAGACCGAATCTTCTTCTTGTCCAGTACAAGTCTCTCTGCTTCTTCATGCTGTTCTAGCTGATGTAGGCGCTGGACTCTTCTCTTCTGGGACTTAGTCAAGCCATCTGGACATCACTGTGGATTAGGCTTCTTACGTGTTTGGCTTGACTCTTCATCATCCAGTTGCAATGTGCGTCGACGTTCAGGAGTTCGGCACATGATGTCCTCGTCAGGGACCAGAGAATCGGCCATCTCTTCTAGCCGATCGTTTGACTCTTCATTGACTCGGCTTCCCAACCGATCATAAACGCTGGCCTTGCCCCCCAGCCGATCGTGGACGCTGGCTTTGCCCCCCAGCCAATCGTGAACTGAGACTCGTTGATTGTTGAATCCACGGTGATCCTTGGCTGCAGGTCTCCTGTCATCAAAGCAAACCCTTTTGGATGAGTTGCCATTATTGTAAGCCCCGTTGCACTCTAGACAGTTTCCTGCCGTCGGCAGCTTGATCCCTTCTTCCCAACAGTACTTGAAGAACGGACATCTCCAATGTCCTTCATTGCGCCGTGCCCACTCCTCTCTTTCCTTTGCCTTCTCTTGTCGGCGCTGGAACTTCTTGATCAGCATCTGTGATGTGACGGGCCGGCGTGGCTTTGATTCTCCTTCTCCAAGTAGTAACCCTTTTCCTTTGACACCAGCAGCGGTTACTTGTACTTTGGGATCAACGGCTCCTTTATTTTGAGCTGAATCAGATGTCAGCAACTTAACTCGTGACGTGTCTTTGCCAGACACTTCAACTGTGTTAGTTGGGAAGGGGTGCTGATCAATCTTCATCAGCTTTTCAGCTTTGGTAGGAGTTTCAAATTTAAGCCTCCCTTGCTCAATAGCTGATTGGATCTGTTGTCTGAAGATCTTGCAATCATTGGTGTCATGCGATGTTGCATTGTGCCACTTGCAATACTTCATCCTCTTCAGCTCCTCTGCAGATGGTATGGTATGGAACTGGGAGAGTTTAATCTGCCCTTGCTGAAGCAACAGATCAAATATTTTATCGACCTTAGTGATATCAAAGCCGAATTTCTCTGGCTCTTTCTTGCCAAAGGGACAGGATACTGTCTTCTTGCCTTTGACCCACTCTGCGAGCCCTATCATATTATCTTCATCTTCTGAGTGGGAGTAGTCCACATACGACACCTTCTTCTGAAAGTTCCTTCTAGGCTCATAGGACTTTGCAGTTTCTTGACTCATCCGGCTGACCAACTGGCTGAGGCTCTCAAAGTCATGTGATGCATACTTCTCCCTCAAGGTTGGCAAGAGACCTTGGAAAGCCAACTCAGCTAGTTGCTTGTCTCCCAAGTTCAGATTATAGCACTTATTTCTGACCTCTCTGAATCTTTGAACGAATCCAGCTACTGTTTCATCGTTCCTTTGTTTGAGCCTGGTCAGATCAGTGATCTTCATCTCATTGATGCCAGAGAAGAAGTAATTATGGAACTGCTATTCCAGATCGGACCACTTGATGATGGAGTTAGCTGGCAGTGATGTAAACCATGAGAATGTCGGCCCTGACAAAGATGAAGAGAACAAACGTATCCTGAGTGCATCAACATTCCCTGCTTCTCCACATTGGATGATAAACCAAGTGATGTGTTCCATAGTGGATGTTTCATCTTGTCCAGAGAACTTGGTGAAGTCTGGCACTTTGAACCTTGGAGGGAACGGTATTTGATCATAGCCAGAGGGATACGGTGTCCTGTACATGCAGGACTGCTGCTTGGGTTTTATCCCATATTGCTTCGATAGCATCTCCAAGAAGTGGTCGATCAACTCCTGCTTCACATGAGATTTCAACTCTGTAGCCACTTGCTCAATTGCTTGTATCTCAGCTAGAGTTTCTGGAGGTCGTTCTTCTAAGATTCTTGTCTTTGGATCTGGAACTGTCCTTGCCTCAGTAGAACCTTGAGTGTTTGAATGACCTGTAATAGGTGTAGCCTGTTCAATCGGCTGACTAGCCGATGGGGCTGGTTGCTGCGTATTCAACTGGTTTGAAATAGCCAATTGATTTAGAAATGTTTGCAGCAATTGCGCTGAATCCACTTGTGGAAACACTGGCTGCCCTGCAGCTCCTTGGTTGATCGGCTGTTGAGGTGAACATCTTGTATGAGCCACCATATTAGCTGGGGTTAAGACAGCCTGCATTGTCGTTGACTGTTGAGGTAGGGCTGTCTGTATGGGCATCCCGAGCGTTGGTTGCTGTAGCGGAGCAGTTGGTATGGGCATCTCGAGTATCGGCTGCTGAGCCGATCTCTGAGGTGGAGTGGGATTTGTTCTCTGAGGTGGAATAGGAGGTCTTTTCTCTGTTGGTATGACCATGTGAGCATGAGCTGGACTAATCTTAACTCTTTCAAAGTTCTTGCTCCCATGATTGAAGTAAACGAACACCACTCCTTCCCCATTCATGTGCACAGTCCCTGGAGTACCTCCAAATGTAGCTTGGTAAGACTGTGGATACTTTACTTCTGAAACTTCCTCAGGCACGGGCTCAAAGAAATTTGAGATGTTAGTCTCAAAGTGATCACGAGGTAAGTCCCATCCTGCAAGCTTCCCATCTGAATCTCTCATAGCAGGATATTTATGTTGATTCTGCACTGGAAGCACTTGATCCTATACAACAGATTGCACTGGTGTTGTGACAGCAGGATCTTTATCTTTACCATCGCCACTCTGATTCTGAATCGGCTGAGAGTCCGATGAAGAACTAGTGGCAGCTTGTGGAGATGGTGTAGCTTTTGCTGTTGGATCATCAATCGGCGGGTTGGCCGATTGGTTTTGCTGAAACATAGGAGGAGTACGCCTTGGTTGAAAGTATGTAGGTCCCAGATATCCTCCTTCTGCTCCTTGCTTGAGTGCATCAATTATGGCATTCTGAATAGTATTTGCGAATACCTTGGATTGATCAATCATTGTTTGATGCATAGCCTTGGTCATCATGTCTTGAAGTCCTTCAGGATCGGCTGAGAAGGTGACTTGCTTCGGTGTTGGCAAAGGATTCTTCTTGAAAACACCACTTTTAGTCTGACCGTATGATGCCAGACAAAGCTCTTTATAATGCTTCATGTGAGCCTCGAGCTCGGCTTTGTCTAAATCTTTCAGCTAATCCTTGGTGATGGGTTGAATGTTGTCCGGATCGACTTCATGAGGACCAGTCTTCGTAGGCTTTGTCATTGTTGACTTTTTTCGTGTCCCACTGGGCGTGCCAAAAGTGTGTTGACGCAAAAGTAGGACGTCACCTTCACGCGCGACACACGTGACTCCCCGGTCTGTAGCGAGGTGTGCCAGCCAATCTGACCTGTTGATTGACAATGGAAAATATTAAGGATCGGCTAGAGAACCGATGGCCTTTCAGCGACACGTGTACCAGCCAATCGGCCGATACGGGAAAAGTGAGATCGGCCGGCTCGAAAGCGACCAAAGCGTGGATGCGATCGGCTGGATCGGCCGATCGTGACGTCAGCGCTCGAATAGGTCGGAATCGGCTGCGATGTTGAAAGCCGATAGGATCTAGATCGAGCGGATGATAATGATAATAGCTAAAACTACAATAATTTGGTACGAAAACTTGTAGATCTAGCTAATATCGGTAAGGGGTGAATAAAGAACTAGACGAAACCTCAGCAATGTGCCCGGAGGTTAAAGCCTAGGATTATTCGGTAAAACGGTACTCACAAGCTTGCCGGAGATCAGTTGATGCAGCCCAACGAACCCGAAGCACGGCGTTGTAGAAAAAGAGAAAATCGCAATGGCGAAGTCACCGAAAAGTAGATGCTGTAAAGGTAGATGCTGTAAAGTAGATGCAGTAAAAGTAAAGGGTTTGCCCGGAGGCGGTTTGTTTGATATTGGTGTGTACACTTTTTTCCGACCACGCAGGGTCGCTATTTATGTCCTGAGGACAACCCGACTCCTAGCCGATTATGGCACTGTTTACTTGCATCTAAAGACAAAAACTACTAAAAATAGAAAAGGACTCTCGCACGAGTCAAAGACCTTCTAAAAACTGACTCTTGACCCGTTGTCAATCGTGGACTGACCCGCCTCCACCATGCTTTCCTTTTGGCGTATTTCTTTTGAATACCGCCTCTTCTTTCCTCCATCGGCCGATCTTCTATCTGACCATCGGTCGATCACTTTGACCAGCTGGCCCACCGTCAGGGTTGAACCCCTTTGACCATCGGCGATCCGTGTTGACCGTCTTTCTCTCCCTTCAATCGGCCGATTGTACTTTGTTTTTTATCGGCTATTTCTCCTTATTCCTCTTTGACCTATTTTTCCAAAAAACTGTGTCAACAGAAGTCTAGCAGCAACGTAGGCATGGTGCCTGGGTTATCTGGCTACGATAGTTATGAGCATACCCCCCGTAACGAGAGGTCGGTCCTCAGGTGGTGACAGCCCTGTTGGATCCTAGGGCAACCTCTGCGTTGGGGTACCTGCTGTAGGAGTCTAAAGTCTAGTTTCGCAGAGTGCTGGTCGTCGCGGGCTAGCTCCCCGTTTGTACCTGGGTGCTGAACCATGTTTCCCTCATGCAATACTCATGCCCATCTCTTGTATCTTCTAGATTTGTATGTTTAGTACATTAGAACCTAAAGCTAACTCGTATGTTCCCCCTAAGCCGTAGTGTGCTAGAGTAGAGGTAGATTTGAGGTGTGTGTGTCACACTACCCCTATTATCTTTTATCTTACCCCTGCCTTTGAGTGTGTTGTTCCCTATATCTATCTCTTGGTTTACATTCAGAGCAAAAGCATAAGTCTAAGATATCCACCATTGCCTTCCTTGGATTCGATACCCTTGGAATACTCTCCTTCCTTGGGGAAATGCTACAATGGTTTATCTGTGCGCTTGCAGATTCATTCATGATCATTTAGATTAACCTATGGCAAGTCTCAATGTTCACACTAACCTGCGCCATTAGTTGTGACATTGGGAAATGCCAACAAGCATTTCTAGCACCGACGCTAAGGATGGATTCCAAATCTGTTCTTAAGTGATCGATGTTTAGAAATGTCAACAATCCTTAGTTTCCATTCCAATAAAATTCTGATCTTAGAAACACAGGCTACTTTTGCTCTATGTCTTCTGCATTCTTGCTGGGGCAGGCTCAGGGGTGATGTCCACCCGGACACTCCTTGAGTTTGTACCATGGTATACTAACCTCCCATAGCACCACAGCCACAGCCTACTACACCACCGGTGGTAGGAGGGGCTCCTGCGGGGTACATGTTCGGGGTTACCCCTAGATATGCACCTGGTTGGGACCAGCCCGCCTGCCAGCCGAGTGTGAGTGGCACGGCTTCGGCGAGTACGAGCAGTGCCCAGTGGGCTGCACCCACTAGTTCTAGCTCTGGTGGTCCACCTCCGTCTTTGTCCTTCAGACGGCACTCTTCGGCCTCTGCACGAGAGGCTCAGCTTGCACAGCAGCTGGGAGAGCTCACTGTCCAGATCACGGGAGTGGAGGAGACGCTGAACACACATGTTGAGGCTAACTCGGCTTTCCTTCGAAAACCAAGTCCCCCTCGGGGGCTACAACCGGGGGCAACCCCCTTAAATGGTCTCATTTTTTCACAAAAACTTTTCTTTCGAAAATGCTAATGTGTTATGCCTCGAATGCTTAGGAAAACAGAAGTAGGGTGTGAAATAATTAAGGCTAGGGCCGTTTGAGTTGTGGGACTGCCTACGCCTCCAGCAGGATACAACATCCCCCTCACTACCCTATGCTTAAGTTACTCACGAGTGCGACTTTCCCAGCTGAAATTTCTCTAAGATACGAGGAGAACACAATAGCATATAAAACAAATTGCGAACAAGTTCATGCACTCAAATAACAATTTGTTCGTTACAAAAGCCACTTGGCTAAAATCCTAATTACAAGCTATGGGCTTCTGCGCCCAGCCTCTTTCAGGGCGCACGAGAGCTCGCGGCGGTGGCGGCCCCACCCTCGGCCGCATCAGGGAAGAGGTCATCCTCAAACACGTCGGTGAGCTCTGCGGCAAGAGCAGCGGCGGCGGCGTCAGCGTCAGCTTGATCAATGGCGGTGTTCATCCTGTCGTCGTTGAGACCGTCAGCGACAATGTAGCCCGTCGCCAATGCCTCTAAGTCGACGATGTAGTGGGTCGACACCATACACAGGGTCTTCTGGACACCAAGTCGAAGGGCGCCCTTCAGGCGCTCAACAACGCAGCCGCCCAAAGATCTAAGGCGGCTCGCCAGTGAGCTACCCGACAGACCCGCAACCCCGTCGATCTCCTTGCACACATCAAGGGCCGCGCCCTCCAGGACCTTGAGCTCTTCCTGAGCTTTTGTGTAGGCAACCTGGAGGGTCTCCGCTTGCGTCGACGACTCCGCTAAGGCCTTCCGCAGCCCTGAAACACAACAAGTACGTTAAGATGGGTCTTGGCGAACTTGAAACAATCAAGGGCCCGGGGGCTACGACTTACCCTCGGTCCGCCCCTTCTCCCTCTCGAGCTCTGCCTGCACGGTCCCGACCTCCTGCTGTAGCTGTAGAATCTAGGCGTCCTTCTCCTCGACGGTGGCCCGCGGAATCTCGACGGTACCGCTCTCCCGAACCAGGGCCCGGGTAAGCAATTCGGATGCCAATTGCCGGACCTGGAGTTGGGTGTCCATCACTGCCACCTCTGCGTCCTGCTGCCGAAGCATGGACCTGGCCTCCTCAAGTGTCGTGCACTCCTGCTGGAGCTGGGTCTGCGCCTCCTAGCGCACCGCACGCTCCTGCTGGAGCTGGCTCTCAGCCCCTGTGAGTGCCTCGCTCTTCTCCTGGAGAGCAGCGCCCAGCCGTTCGACCTCTTGGGTCTTCTGCTCGGCCTGGGCCTGCCAAGATTTCGCTCCCTCGAGGGTTGCGCGATCTTGCTGGAGCTGAGCCTGCACCTCAGTGAGGGCTGAGTCCTTCTGCGCAAGCTGAGACTGAGCCTCGGTAAGCACCGCGTGCGCCTGCTGGAGCTCTTCCTTCACCACCACCAACGCCTCCTCTTTCCCCTGAAGCATGACACCTTGCTGCTCGGCTTCCTTGGCCTTCTGCTCTGCCGCAGTCCTCTGAGCATCGCTCTCTCACTCCGCTTGGAGCAAAGTGTCGGTGCACCAGCCAAGGTCCGCCTGCAGCGCCTCCACCTGAGATTTGAACTCAGTCGCCGCCGTGCCCAGGTCCTCGTTCGCCGCCTTGAGGTCGTCAAGATGGGCATACAGGTCAGCAATGTAGGAGACCTTCTCCCCCGCCTGCTCCCGAAGTTTCTGCCAACAGGGGAGAGAGGGGCCGGATGAAGCGCACACAGGAATGAAGGAAGAAAACCGGATGACGTCAACGCGAACACACTTACCCAGAAAACTTTGAGCGCCCTGCCCGTGTGGAGCTAGTAGGCGTGGTCAAGGGCGCACTGCAAGGAGACACTGATTTGGTCGGAATCTTGCCACAAGGTCCTCTCTGCCTCCGCGTCCTGCACCAGCTTGTTTGCGATCCCGGGGTGGTCGAACCTCAGGTCCCACGCGTCATAATCTTCTAGGGGCTCGGGCTGGCGCGACGTTGATGCGCTGGCCCCCTGCGCCGCTCCGGCACCAGCTGTCGACACCGACAGCACCACCTGGCCATCAGGCCACACTAGTAATGCCTCGGACGTGGGTCTGGGTAATAGTACGGCTGCCATCACCGCCTGACCCCCAGAAGGGGTCGAATCACCATCAGCAAGAGCCGCATCCCCCGGCGTCCCTTGACTTCCCTAACGGCGGCGCGGAGCAGCTATTTCACCCGCTCGGCCCCTCGCTCCATCACCGCACAAAGGGCCTCCACGGCCGCCACTTCTGATCATGGCATCCCCGCAGCCACCACCTCCGATCATGGCGCCCTCGCTGAGCCGGTGTTGGCGGTCGACTTCCGTCAACCTAGCCACATGTTTACCTTCTATGTTGGTATTAATTTGTTATTCACACTAACGATCCTAACCCTCATTATATGTCAAGTTCGCACTCGCATGTGGTTTTTGGAGTTTATTGTTTACACAGGAATCAAGAGCTTAAATGAGGACTTCTGGGTAAAGTTCATCAAGGGTTTTACAAGGTGATCACGGACCCCGGGACAAGTCAAGATACAAGATGAACATGACTCCAAATGAACCAAGGACTAAAGCGTGAAGCCGAGAAGTGTCGAGGACCTAGATCGAAGATGCAGGAGTTCATACACCAAGCACCCTTATCTAAACCGCGAGGAAAATAACGTCAAGGACCCACATGCAACTCGGCAAAAATTCAGGAAGTCATGAGAAGCGTCTGGAAGAAAGCCGGGGCCGAACTAGGCCACGCATCAAGCAATTCGTCATCCGCTGTCGAGTAGCAGAAAAGAGAGAGACACCCTTTCGGAGAGGAGAGGGTTGAGATGGTTGACTAGGGTTTCCCTAGCCGACGTGGGAACCTTGCATGGAAGACCATGTTGGAGTTCTAGAAGCTAGGATCAAGATCAAGGTAGGATCCCGGTGGTGATCTTGTCCATTACTATACTTCATGTTGAATTTGCAAGATTGAATCCGATTTCTAGCGATCAAGTGCTTTCTCTTCTATTTTGTCTTCGCTTGGGTTTTCTTATTCTCCAATCTATTCCGGATAGATTGCATAGGATGTTCTTGTAGCCATGGTGGCTAGAGGTGAATACCTGACCTACCGAACATTTTCAACGTGTTCCTCATGAACGTTCTCTTAGGTTCACCTACACAATAAGCAGGACATCGTGACAGGATGTTGATCACGTGTACGGTAGGTGCCTTTGAGGGTTGGAACAGAAGCCACGATTCAAAGAGGCTTTTAATGAGATTCGATTGCTTTATTCTTGTTGGTTTTGGAACTTCAACAAAAGACCCGATCCAATCTCTAGATTAGTTTTACCTCCCTTCTCTTTCTCTTGCTACCTCCGGTGTTTAGTAGATTAGATGTGTTTTCATGGTTCTTCCATGGATTAGATGCCAAAACCTTTCTCAAGATCAAAGTGTTTTCCGCTTATTAGATTGGATCTTGCATTACACATTGTTTCACGGATTCGATACCTTGGGTTCGCCACTCAAGGGAAGAAGGGTCCCTTGACTACGACGGAGGATTTGTCCGCTTGCAAGTCCAAATGAACTTTGCAACAATAATCAAATGTCAACAGCCGGGCCTTGTCGCACGCGGCGCGTCTCGCGTCCCCGTCTTGAGCGCCTTGGTGGGAGCGAGCCCTAGAGCGGTGGACGCCCGGCTGGCGAAAGCGAAAAGGGGAAATCAATGAACCAACCGACGATATCAAGAACACGAAGAGCAAGATACGCCTTACCGCAGGACAGACACTTGCCGCTTGCGCTTCTTCGAGGGATTTGGGGGTGGCACGTGCCCCGAATCGGTCGGTACCCTCGACGACGCACCCTCATCGAGAGGCATCGTGTCCGCCACGAAGGTGGGCATGGCACGAAGCCGCGATGGCGAGGACACAAACTCGACAAGGGCCTCCTTGCCCTTCGACGTCGAGGCCGGGAGCTCCTCTTCCCTATCCGAGACGGTCCGCTCCCCATCGCTGCTGCCCTCGTCCGAATCCGAGTTTACCAGATGCGGCGGAGAGGGGAGACCCTCCTGCTCCCATCGCAGGTACTCCACATTGAACGCATCTATCTGCTCTTGTCTCCTCATCTTCCTCACCCTCTCCCGGTCCGCCTTCGCCTTCTGCCGCTGCTGCTCGGCGCGATGAGCAACGTGGGATCTGGGCGTCAGGGGGTCCGACAAGGGAACCGAGCGACTCACTCCCTGTCGTCATGACCACGATTAAAACAAACACCGGATCAAAGCAAACGGAGCGGGGAATTGGTTCTCACCAGTGAGCGATAGCCCGTCTCGGGGTGCATCTTGAACGACCACAGGTCGTCGTCGCTACACCCCACCTTCCTGGTGTCCACCGCACGCCTCGCACTCGTGGCCGCGTACACCTCCGGGAGCAGATCCTCCAACATCCGAGAGCCCACCAAGGACACGGCATCGGTGTCATCCTTCATCTCGTAGATGGAGAGCGTCCTCTCCATGAGTGGGACCACCCGCCGCCGATGGAAGTTTGCAATAACGCCCGCCGCGGTCAACCCGTACTCTGCCAACACGCACTAGGTGTTGGTGAGGGGCTCAAGCTTCTTCTGCCTCGCTAGAGGCGATATTCCGTGCACCCACGCATCCAGCTTCACCGTCAACACCTTCCCGGTGTACGGCAGGAGCCCGACGCCGTCGTTGCGCAGGTAGAACCAACCCTTCTCCCAGTCGGTGTTGTTCGACATCATGGTGCAGGGCAGGTAGAGGTCCTTCCTCGATTCGTACACCATGAACATAAGGCCTCCAGTGTGAATGGGACTGCGCACCCCCTTCTCCCCACTGGCGACCGTGTGGAGCTCACCTCGGAAGAGATGGATCCACAGGTCCCAGTGCGCCTCGATCCCTAGAAATCCCTCACAGACGGCGACGAAGATCGCCGCCTACGAGATGGCGTTAGAGGCGAAGTTGTGGAGCTCCACCCCGTAGTGGTAACACAACCCCCGCATGAACTTGCTCGCGGGGGCATTGAATCCTCACTTGTGAAGATGCACGAAGCTCACGACGTAGCTCGGCGGCGGGGTCAGCTCCCGGTGCACCGCCAGCAGAACGATCCACGCCAGGTTCGCCTGGTCACCGACCGCTGCCAGCTGCCCGCTAGCGATAAGCCCCTGCAGGGAGTGCTCATCCACCGATGACGGGAACCACGCCACGGCATCTCCTATACTAACCATGGATGAGAGAGGAAGAGAGCGGAAGCTGGGTGGAAGCGGAGCAGGTGCGCGCGCACAGATCTAAGGTGACGGAGCTCGTGGATGAAGAAGAAGGCAAAGTGGGAGTGGCGCTTGCGAATGGCTAAGGTAAAAAAATCCCCTTCCCACACTTCCTATTTTATAGAGTACGGGGGAGACGGAATACCCCAGGGCGCGGTGGGCAATCGCAGTAAATGCGGTGTGTGCCACCTATCGTTGACAGCAGGGCCCCACCGCCTCGAAACCAACACGCGTGTGCACAAGGGTAATTATCACAGCACGTAAAACAGGGGGTACTGTGACACGTCATGTCGTAACTGCCCGCCACCCACGCCACCTCACCTGAAAAGGCGCACCCACTCCGCCTGCTCCGTGCCACGTCATCCACGACCGCGCGAGCGTGGCCACAAATCGGTCTACGACCAAAGACCAAACGTCAGGGGTTCCTTCCCAAGTAAGGAAGATCCCTTGGACCTAACTGATTAGGGGTTTGAGGCCCAGCCCCTCGAAGGGGTTCGACGGGCACCCCAGATCGAGGGGGAGCCCGGAATGGCAGGACGCGCTCACTCAAGCATACCCTCAAATGCGGAGTTCGAGGGGTGCCCTACATTTCCCCTCCAAACTGTTACTGATCAGTGGCTCGAGGCCCGACCCACTGAGGCTACGACGGGCGCCACAGATGCACCTCGTAGCTATTGACGGTCAATATTTGCCATTTTCAAGACCATCAACTCCTGCAAATCTGAGCATGAATTGAACATGCACACTAGAATAGGTGCTTAAACTCACACTTTCCACCAGTGTCGATGTATATTTGAATGCAGGTATTTAGCATAAGAAATGAGATGAATTCATGCACATTCACTCCACTCCAATCCAAGGCACTAAATGCTGGCCAATCAGGGGCTGCCACATGGATTCTCCTGGATCCATGATGTCACCAATCCATGTGAAGGGCTTTCGATGAATCACACGCTGCCACGTCAGCATCACATGGATCCATGGGCCCACTTTACCAACTAAACCGCCAGAAAACGTGCCATGCATGGAGGAGAGGCATCAGGGCCCACATGGAAGTGAGCCAGAGGAAGCACACCCCAGATTGGGGGCCAGAGGTTTCGGCCGACCCTAGGATCGGCCGAACCGACCTAGGGTTGGTTGATCCCCCCCTCCACTTGTCACTTGCTCATTGGCTCTTGGCTGCATTCCCGGGTGTTTAGGGGCACTTTGAGCCCCGAAGCAATCCTCCTCCTTGTCTATAAATAGGAGGGGAGGGGCTCCATTTCTCACACACCACCTAGCTCTCAAATTCCACTTTCTCTTGTGTAGCTCTCTCTCCCTCTCTCCAATTCTGCCCATGAGAGGTGATTCTCACCTCTTTGTGGTAGAATGGTGATGAGGAGAGATCTAGATTAGGATTAGTGAGAGGTAGAGGAGGGGTAAGGAGTGAGTTGATGTCCTCGTGCATGCTTGTTCTTCATTTAGATCAAAGTGAGTATTTCAACATTTCTTATTTAGACTATAGTGGACATCACGCATGGTTGCTTTGTTCTTGTGTTCTTGGCTCGTTCATAAGTTAGAGGCTTGTGTTCTTCGTGACACAAGGCTTCGATCCTTTAGAGCCAGAGCCATAGTTCATTTACTTGTTTGCATGCTCTGATCCTGTTTAGTAAGTAAGTGTGTTGTATCTCGTTCAGCTGTATCCATAGCTTCCTTTCTGCTCCCAGTTCAATGATATGATCTGATTCCGATCTTTCCCTTGTTCGTGGGACCGTATTTATACGGTTGCTATAGTGTAGTTAGCGGGCTAGCATGCGCCGCACTATAATATTTATCTGGGGTACAGACATGGTGTCTGGGCCTTGGGTTTCCTACGGAGACCACGTACGATCGTAGCGTAGAGGTAGGCCGCAGTGGTGACAGCCTGTTGGACCCTTTGTCAACCCTCTTACGTCACGTACCGAGTTGGGCTCGCTTGCCAGCACCTCTGAGTGTTGTCGCCCCGCGGGGATGACTAAGATCTGACAGGAATACATCTTGAGAGCTAAGTCCCTTAAGGAAGTGCTTCTTGTATCCCGACCTATCCCAGTGAAAGCTGGTGTCCTTGGATAGACCCTCTCTGGTTACTCGTCATCCTTAGATTCGATACCCTTGGAATACTCTCCTTCCTTGAGGAAGTGCTACAACGGTATTTCCTTGTGCTTGCGGTATACCCGGTTGTTCTTATACGCTCCCTCTAGGTGTTCAACTAGTGGTGAGGATAAGATATGCCAACAAGCATTTCTGGTGCCGTTGCCGGGACGGCTGTTGTTAACCTTCGAGCCCGTCTATCCTTGTATTTATCTTTTTCCTTTTTTTATTCTACCTTCACCCCCGTTACCCTTTTTGAAATATTCCTTTTGCTTTCTTTCTACCTCTACCCCCGCTACCCATGGAAGGTTATCCTTGTAAACACCTTCTGCCTTCGAGGAGTGAACCCTCAGAGCCACCTTCGTCAAGATCCACTCTTACATCTGGCTGTAGGATTCACCCCTCTCTCATGAAGCTAATTCAGGACCTATCCTTCTCGGGGTTAAGTCATGAGAACTCATTTGATCATGTGATAGACTACGAGCGTCTGATTGAAACTCAGGGTAAAACCGAAGAATCACCAGATGTTCGGAAAAGAGAGTTTTTCCCGCTATCCCTCTCTGGGGAAGCTCGGGATTGGCACCGTTGTTTTGGTAGGGACTACCTTACTTGGGAAAGGTTGAGAGCAGCTTTTTGCTCCTGCTTCTTCCCAATACGACGTGTCATCTCGTTAAGGGCAAAGATTCCTTGTTTCAAGCAATGTGGGGAGGAATCACTAGGAATGGCATGGAATCGTTTCGCCTCCGCGGTGGAAGATTGCCCAGTCCTCTGCATTCCCGATTGGATGTTGCTTCAGCACTTCTGGTTTGGATTGCGGAAGGATGATGCCATGAGGCTTAATGCTCTCTCTGGAGGATCCTTTGTGCACCTAGATGCTTTCAAGGGAAGATAGATCCTGGATAATCTCTGAGATTTCAGCTCCCCTTGCATCCCGATCGTCAAGGCACCCACCAGAAGAATTGTTGAGCCACCTAGATCCATCGTCAGCCAAGTCCGAGACTTCATATCCACTCTTTCTGAGCTCTGGCTGAAGATGTCATTCCTGAATAGCAGGAGTCTAAGGGAAGGATTTCGTGTCGCGAGATCTACCCTTGGGTTCCCCTCTCATGCATCTTCTTAGACCTTCTCCCCGAGACTTTGTCTCGTGGGAGGACGGAGGAAGTAGTTTGGAGAGAACGACCATTCCCAGCCAGGATAACTTGTTCGATCCGCACTACTATCTCCTGAGGAGGGAATGAGAGGCCCATCGTGTTTCCACATCGAGGTTTGAGCTAAAGTGCTTTGCACTAAAGTTTCGTATAAACCGAGACATCAGTCTCTGCTTTATTATCCATTGGATTCATCCATCAGACCAAAGGATCACGATCATTTACTGATCGAATGGAGTGCACTCACTTTCCATCTCAAGCACATCGATCGATGCCGATCAATCAGGAGAAGCTTGCATTATGTATCCTATGCCTAATTTGATCGATGCCCAATGGGAGATGCGCTTTTCAGTCTAATCCAAAACCCCCCATTGGAAGCTTAGGCCATACTTGGGAATGTTTTCGTCACTTTGATGGGAACATCGAACCCTCTGCCTAAAGTAAGAGTGAGTAAATCTTGCTCTTCGTCTGAACTCTAGTTCCTGATCGTACACCGACCTCTGGAAGTCCACGCTTCATCCTTTTGAGAGCCGAGTGTCCTTTCAAGCTTGAGTTCACTCAGAGATTGGTACCCATTGGTGAAGCACTAGCCTCAGTGCTCGATCTTTTCATCTTCGAGTTCCACGACCCCAGTGCTATGGTCCTCGAGTCCCATGACCACCTCAGGAAAGGCCTCAGCCTCTCTGGGATGATCATGCTTGCTCTCAGCCTCGATATACCTTTTCGAGCTCGAGTTCGTATACGCACTACCCTTGCAGAACTCATCATCATATCAATATCATATGCAAGGAGACGGTCATCAGTTGAGACAGGAGATCACAAGACACCCACACCCTGAGTACTCTAGGGACTCATTTTGTTTCCCCAGGACGAATTATCCTTCGGGTATCTTGTGGACCGTGGTCATGCAGGAGAAAAAGTTGCCAAGATTAAGAGAAGTAGGCAAAGGTCCATAGGAAGGCAGCACCTTTGTGGCGACCCGAACACTTCGTGACTACCGCTGGAAGTGCCTACACTTCTGACGAACCCAGTGTGTCGCCAAGGTGATTTCCCCCAGATTCTCTTTGGATATATCATGGTTCGGCCAAGGTTGGTATATAGATGAGGATGAATTTTCAACCTCAACCTTATCTTAGCCTAAAGCCTAAGCCAATCCTTCCATCTCGGGGAATCCACCTGGGCCATCGATCCTGAGACTTGTTGGAGCCCACACGAGAAGGGGGAGGACCAGAGGGGCCCACAGGGGGCCGGCCGAACCCTGGTTCGGCCGAAACCCTGGTGCCTCCTTTCCCCTTCTTTCACGTGTGCGTCTCATTCTCCTCCAGAAACCTTCTCCCTGCTGCCCGACGAGTTTTTTGCACTGCGAAACCCATCTCCTCCACCTCAGCTCCTCAGCATCGCCGCATCCATGGCCGGCCACGGTTTTGCTCGACTCCGTAGGGAGGCCTCGCCCCTCACTTCAGGGGGAGGGAGCCCCTCTCATCTCATCGACCTCAGCAACTTGGATGAGGTGATGGGGTCGTCGGAGGCCATGACCCCCGAGAGAGGCAGGAGTGTGGAAAGTGCTCGCAGGATACGCACCGACTCTCCGGCGCAGTCGTCCCGGCGAGGCTCCTCCTCCCCGCCTTCGTTCCCAGCAAGGATGGCCACCATGGGGGACAAGACCGCTGCCATGCGCTTCTTGTTTGACGATCCCCCTGGGCCACCCTTGAAGCCAGGAGAGTGTTACGTCGGGCATGACTTCAACAGCTACGGAGAAGCCTTCTGCCATACTTATGAGCAGGATGTGTGGGACGAGTCCCCGCTTCCACAAACCCGGTGCAAGATCTTTTGAGTGAAGATAGCCACTGGAGGCTATGGTACACCCTACCATAAGCCCCCTCAGTGGGAGCGAATCCTCATCAAGATCATTGCAGATATCCGGGCGAATGGTGCCAAGAAGACCCCGGCCCTAGCAAAGCTGGCAGACAGACTAGCTGAACCGTTCCTAGAACATGAGAAGCTAGTTGAGGAGCTGGCTAAGCAAAGGGACGACTACCATGAGCTTAGGCTTGAGTACCGCCAGCTGGAGGAGGACATGACCCAGAAGCTGCAGAGGTTGGCAGTTGCTAAGGGAGAGGAGCAGATCCTCTCCGAGTAGTGGGGATTTGCCCCATCTTTAGTTCATTAGGTGCTAGTCTAGGTCTAGGTTTGATTTCCCTTTGTTTCCCTTTATTTCATTTATTTCTTTTGCATGTGTGTAAGCGCCTAATCATTTTGCTTAAAACATTTGGATTTGAATAAAGTGGCTCACCTGTCATGTAACCCGGTCTAGCCACCCTTTGTGTCATTACTTTGGTCTTTTTTATTTAGAAGACATCTAGGTTCGAGACAGTGTGGGGGAAGAGCCACGACTCTCCCAATGCAAGCACGACGTTTTCGTACGTACCCACTGCGAGCACTCCGCGCTAGCCGATCGATCACCTACCGAGAACCTGAACGGGACCCGCACGAGTTCACTCCTGTGGAGAGCCTCTAACGGTTCATCTTCCATATATAGTGCCGGTTTGCATCTCGACAACTCACTCTCTTTCATTCCTGAGTTTTATAAGCTATATCTGTCTATCTCTACACTAAAACTCGAATGATGATGCTAAAGATCACCCAGCTCATTTGTACCTGAGTAGACTTACATATGTTTTATTCCTTGTTATCTGCCTGATGCTTGTGAACCATAATCTTCTTAAGGACAAGCATGTTCACCTAAGTAATTGATGAGTATGATATGGCTGGCTGATATGATCTTTTGCTCTGATGACTAACTCTCTTGGGGAATTTATTTTGAAAACTCAAAACCACTTGGAAAGGTTTCTCTTTGATATGCCTCTGTCCCATTAGAGCCATATGATCTCTATAGGTAAAAACCTTAGATCCATATGCTGCTTGTCGTTACTTTGAGCTTTGTCAAATTCTGTGACCCTTGTGAGAATTTGTTTCATTACTTTCATGATCAAGATTTATGTGCACCCCACCTATTTCCCCTTGCTATGCTTCTACACTAGAAGTTAGCATTGTATCATTTATTCATTCCATAAAAATAAAACTCCATATGTGGTGTGACATCTCTCTCTAGAAGTCCTTCAAAAAGAGACATGGGCTATGAAAAAAATATGTATATATATACATGCTTAAGGCATGATGAAAAAAAAGAGAGAAAGAATAGCCCATGTCCAAAATAAAGGAGGAATAGGGGAGGGATAGATCATGCAAAAAGGAGTTCCATATCATAGATGGTAATAACTAGTGTCCATTCCGGGGCTAGTGTCCACCTTACCATCAACCCACATTTTCACCATATATATGTATGGTAATATCTAGCACCCATTTTGGGCCTAGTATCCACCTTACCATACACACCATAGCCATACCGGTGCACATCTTGATCTGATGGTATGATTTGATTTTCTCTGTGGATCTAGTCTTTGACTTTGCAAAATATGTGATGCAAGTATGCTTTCTCTTTATCCTACCTTCAGCTCCACATACAGCCATCATTAGAAGTAGGATGACGAAAGGCAAATGCCTTAGTGAGGACATATACACATTGAGCGATTTGAGAGAATCAAATGAGAAAGCCACCAAGAGTTTTGTTTATGAAAATCTTGCAAAACCCCCAAGGTGTTTATCATCAGGTGCATAAGTGACTTGATTCACAGTTGTTCTACTTTTCAATCACCTAAGGGAACATGATAGCCACTACACAGAGGTTCACAGGAGCAAGGTATGACTTGGAATATCTCTTATGTCTGTCTTACTTTTCGGTATTTATGACCCGCTTGGCTTTGTTTCCCCTTCACTCGGGATGAGCAAAGGTCTAGTGTGGGGGTGTTGTTGACGGTCAATATTTGCCATTTTCAAGACCGTCAACCCCTGCAAATCTGAGCATGAATTAAACATCCACACTAGAATAGGTGCATAAACTCACACTTTCCACTAGTGTCGATGTCTATTTGAATGCAGGTATTTAGCATAAGAAATGAGAGGAATTCATGCACATTCACTCCACTCCAATCCAAGGCACTAAATGCTGGCCAATCAGGGGCTGCCACATGGATTCTCCTGGATCCATGATGTCACCAATCCATGTGAAGGGCTTTCGATGAATCACACGCTGCCACGTCAGCATCACATGGATCCATGGGCCCACTTTACCAACTAAACCGCCAGGAAACGTGCCATGCATGGAGGAGAGGCATCAGGGCCCACATGGAAGTGAGCCAGAGGAAGCACACCCCAGATGGAGGGCCAGAGGTTTCGGCCGACCCTAGGACCGGCCGAACCGACCTAGGGTTGGTTGATCCCCCCCTCCACTTGTCACTTGCTCATTGGCTCTTGGCTGCATTCCCGGGTGTTTAGGGGCACTTTGAGCCCTGGAGCAATCCTCCTCCTTGTCTATAAATAGGAGGGGAGGGGCTCCATTTCTCACACACCACCTAGCTCTCAAGTTCCACTTTCTCTTGTGTAGCTCTCTCTCCCTCTCTCCAATTCTGCCCATGAGAGGTGATTCTCACCTCTTTGTGGTAGAATGGTGATGAGGAGAGATCTAGATTAGGATTAGTGAGAGGTAGAGGAGGGGTACGGAGTGAGTTGATGTCCTCGTGGATGCTTGTTCTTCATTTAGATCAAAGTGAGTATTTCAGCATTTCTTATTTAGACTATAGTGACATCATGCATGGTTGCTTTGTTCTTGTGTTCTTGGCTCATTCATAAGTTAGAGGCTTGTGTTCTTCGTGACACAAGGCTTCGATCCTTCAGAGCCAGAGCCATAGTTCATTTACTTGTTTGCATGCTCTGATCCTGTTTAGTAAGTAAGTGTGCTGTATCTCGTTCAGTTGCATCCATAGCTTCCTTTCTGCTCCCAGTTCAATGATATGATCTGATTCCGATCTTTCCCTTGTTCGTGGGACCATATTTATACGGTTGCTATAGTGTAGTTAGCGGGCTTGCATACGCCGCACTATAGTATTTATCTGGGGTATAGACGTGGTGTCTGGGCCTTAGGTTTCCTATGGAGACCACATACGATCATAGCATAGAGGTAGGCCGTAGTGGTGACAGCCTGTTGGACCCTTTGTCAACCCTCTTACGTCGTGTACCGATTTGGGCTCGCTTGCCAGCACCTCTGAGTGTTGTCACCCCGCGGGGACGACTAAAATCTGACAGGAATACATCTTGAGAGGTAAGTCCCTTAAGGAAGTGCTTCTTGTATCCCGACCTATCCCAGCGAAAGTTGGTGTCCTTGGATAGATCTTCTCTGGTTACTCTCCGTCCTTGGATTCGATACCCTTGGAATACTCTCCTTCCTTGGGGAAGTGCTACAGCGGTATTTCCGTGCACTTGCAGTATACCCGGTTGTTCTTATATGCTCCCTCTAGGTGTTCAACTAGTGGTGAAGATAAGAAATGCCAACAGTAGCGAGGACCTACTGATCAGTGGTTCAAAGCCTGGCTCGGTGAGGGTTCGACAGGCGCCACAGATGTGCAAAGACGGGGATGTGCAGTGCTCCCCGCAAGGCCCTACTGATCAGGGGTACAAAGCCTAACCCGCGAAGGGTTCGAACAGGCGCTTCAGATCAACAGAGTCAGGAACGAGGGCCTGCGCGATTGAGCCTATCCCCGAACGTGAAGTTCGGGGGCGCCCCACATATCGTGTTCAAGGCCAGACAAAGGCAGCTAATCGAGGGATCCCATCGAGGGAGTGCTTCCGCGCCCTCGGCCCCTATCGAATGGGACCGAGCCCTGCTTAGCAAACCTTTGCGAGCGCTCTCATGGACGTGTCTCCGGACCATGAGCCGACCCCTATCGAATGGGGCACGGATGCCCACTTGAACTATCTGTCAGTAGCTCACCGAGACATCCATGGCTCGTCGCCTGCTCGAGGGAAGCATGGATCACCTCATCTGTCCCCCCTGCGAAAGGGCGACGATGGTCGTAACACGAATCTGAGGACTTTACCTGATCGTCCCTGACTGGGCCAGGGCTCAGGGGCTCCTCGCACCACAACCATTCCCAACGATCATGTCACTTAGTCATGAGGATCTGTGGAGGGTCAACCCCCAGGTAAATAAGCAAGTCCACCCAAGGGCGCCTTGGATGAGTTCGACGACGTTCCACCCACGTAGATCGCCGATGTCGGCTGAAATATCGCCGAGACCGGCCGAAACAAACGCGAGATGAGCCCGTCACTCGACGCTTATAAACCTTACACGAGTGCATGCACTCCTGCAAGGCTTCGGGGGCTACACCCACGGGTGCGCTAGCGCGCCCCTCACGGAAATTCATGAATGTTCAAAGGGAAAGTCTCACACATAGCGCCCAAGGATCTCGCCTCGGGACCTCTAGCCTTTGTCGGACTGGTTCCCATTCCCGCAAAGGCTCGGGGGCTACTATCGGGGACGGTCATAAGGGGTCCCCTAACTAAGGGGATAATCACCCTTGTTAAACGCAAATCACGTACGGTAAAATAACCACAGACCCAAAAGAAGGGACAAGGCACACGTCAGGCCCACGGCCTGCTACGGCCCAACAGCGGCTCAGGGCTCCCCATCGAGAGGACTCGCCCACACGCCCCATCCTCCGCCTCGCTCGAGGGTCGCAACCCCCTCGAGCAGATTTCCGCCTCGCTCGAGGGTCACGGTCCCCTCGAGCAATTTTCTACTTCGCTCGAGGGGCTCGGCACCCCTCAAGCAGATGACCAGCTCCGCCTCGCTCGAGGCCGTCTTTCGACCAACGGCGCCCCGCCTCTCCGCTCCGCCTGACAAGGGCATTTAATGCCTGGATCCACGGCGGGACACCGAAGTCAAAAGCAGATCTCCCCCACACCGCGTGGCTGACACGGTCTGAGCACCTGACACCGTCACTGTGCAGCCGGACCCGTCACTGTGCGGCCATCTCCAGCCCTATGCTGGCGCTACGTGACCCTGTGCGGACAGGCCGGAGTCACTCTGTGGCACTGTGCCGCCTGCTCCCGTCCTTCCCCCGCGATGGGGCCCTCGAACGGGTATGTGGACAGCCTCAAAAGGTGTACGAGCGGCGAGCGGACACACGCGCTGACCGGCGCCGCCGTACGGGTGACGTGCGCCGGGTCTTATCCGCCAACTTCGGCGCCGCGCGGCCATCCCCGTCGCTGTGCGAGGGACTGTGCAGTCCTGTGCGGACAGGCCGGTGTCATTCTGCAGCCCTGTACTACCAACTCCCGTCCTTCTCCCGCGGTGTAACCCTCGAACGGGCGGGAATGCACCTTCGAAATCGCACCCGGACAAGCACAGGAGCCGCCAGCCGCCCACGGAAGTCGGAGCTTACCACCAACCCGCGCCAGGAGCAAGGACCTGTGAGGACGATGATCCCTGGCACCACGCCCGCCAGTACACGATCACTGTACATATTGTTGTGCGGCTCTCCTGTAACTGCCCCTCCTTGGCCTATAAAAGGAGGAGGCAGATGCCCCATCGCGGGCACGCTCATACACACCCACATACACACATGCATTCTCTCGCTTATTTTGCACCCCGTCATTCACGATATTGGCACTTGCCTCAATCATCCTTAGCAGGGACCTAGAGGGCTCGCCTCCTCTCCCGCCTCCCTTGTAGCCCCCCTCTACGAGCACCACCGGTGCAAAGTTAATACAATGTGCACACACACTCTACTGGACGTACGGCCCCGTAGCCGGAACCAGGATAAATCTCGTGTCCCTATGTTAGCGTTAGCACCGACCATCGAGAGACAGATCGCAGTGTGATTCACTAGTTAGTGCCGGAGCTAATCCGGATGTTGGGAATTCCAAAACCCCCAGACAATAAAGCGAAAGTAGTACTGCCAAAAGGTCTCTCTCTCTCTGAAAAAGGTGATCCCTTTACACGGAGGCATGGGGGCTCCTTTTATAGTGCTCGAGGGTTGCTTTTACATTCCAATTCTACCCTTAACAATGATGCATATAGAAGGAAATCCTGAGGGTACATTCATCCGCGGTAATCACAGAGATCTCATCTAAATTACAAACATGCCCTAGCGTGTTCCAGCTTCTTTCTTCTTGCGTAGCCAAGCTTCTCATGATTCTTTGTGTCTTCTCAAATACGCCATTGACTGAGTCAGCTTCGGCTTTCATGAATATCTTTATGAGCTTCAGGAATTCTTCAATCACCAGCTTCGGAAAGGGACTCTGTCCTCTCATGCCGTTCTGTTGCTCTTTCATGACAACTTCGGAGTAGAGAAGTTTCCCCGGAACTCCCTATTTCCTGAACATCACACAAAGTACATATGAATAAAAGGAATCTTGGTTTCTTAGGAATTCTGGGGGTCAGTATCATGTTTATATATAAAAAAGCATCTTATCAGATTACTTTACTTGTAGGAAATCTTTCTTTAATCATGAAAAACAGCGATCCTTGTTATATTCAAAGATCTGTGAAACTCCGGAACTTCTCGAGACTTCCTATTTGTTGATTATTTTGATGACGCGTGTCTTCTTGGAAAATTCCGAGGGTGGCGGTTTTTAGTTGATCCCCAACAGTAGCCCCTCGAGGAAGCGAGTTGACTCCGACGACTCGTTTCCACATGAAAATTCCGAGGATTAGGTAAAAATGTCACCCTCGGGCGTCGGAGGAGACACGCGTCATCATTTTATTGAGTGTCATTTCGTTTCTCGAGGTGCCTTCTCGATGCGTCTGTCCGTTCCTATAAATAGAGGGGTCGCGGTAACTTTCGCTTTCACCGTCTCCTAGTTTTTTGGATCTTCTGAAAAGCGTTTCCAAGCTCTTGGGATCTCTGAGCTTCCGGCTTTCTAGGCTCCCTTCCTTTGCTTCTACGAAGGTAATGTGATTGCTTTTTCCTTACTTTTATTTTGTTCGTTGGTGATAGGATTTTTTTTTTGACTTTGTAGTTCTATTCTTTTTGGATTTTGCAATTTGTAGGTGGCTCGTACCAAGAGTACTGCTAGGCCAATGATGGAAGAGGAGATTGCTCAGGCCGCTGCCGCTTCGGGTTCTGACATCTCGAAGCCCTCTGAAATGCCTTCTTCAAGCGCTGCTCCTTTGCTCCAGAGTCCTGAAGATACTACTTCTATCAAGGAAGAAGAGGTGAATTCAGGCGAAGATTCTAGAACTGAGGATATTTCTCAGGTTGAGGTTGATATGGAGGAACTGATGCCTCCGAAGGTGGCGTACCCGCCTACGTTTGTTTTTGGGAAATCTCTAGTGACTCCCGACTTGATTAAGGATTTTGAAGAAGCAAATTTCTTCCCCGCTGGTTGCGGCCGGGTGCCGATGGATGAAGAGATTCCTCAGCCGCAACCCGATGAGGTTGTGGTTTTCAAGGATTTCTTTACTGCTGGTCTTAGGTTTCCGTGTGACGATCGTCTTCCGTCGATCCTGGATCGATTTCAAGTGAAGATGCATTAGCTTACACCCAACTCCTTCCTAGAACTTTCAAAATTCTTCTTTATTCAGAAGACTTTCGAGGGTCACATAAGTGCTGATATCTTCGCGAGGCTCTTTGAGCTTCATATTCAGCGGAAGATTATTAAGCTTGATGATGAAAATTTCTACGAAGCTCATTATGGCTGTAGCACTTTCAATACCCGTAGAAAGAATGCGAGTCAAAAGATTGAGAGAATTCAGCTTGCTCCCTGTAGCAATGATAAATGGGCCGATGACTGGCAGAGGTTCTGGTTTTATGTGAAGGTTGATACGGTAAAGGAGATGTGTCTCGCTGGTCCTTTCAAACCTTTCTACACACCCATTGGACCAATGACTGCTGTGTCGACGGCTTCCTTCAATCGCAAGTCTCAAGACTTCAAGAAGGGTGAAGATATGTTCTTCTTTGCTTGCACCATCCTTGATAGTCAGGACGTGATCGAGGAATATGTCGCTGCCAGCGTATGGCCATTGTCTTTTGGATGGAAACCTAAGAAAATCGTATATCTTTCGGTGGATTGGGCGCCATGCAAGGTTCCCTTTCCGAGGTTTGATCTTCGCCTTCCTAAGGGTCAATCTCTGGAGGACTTTATCTATCTTGTCAAAGAATTGGTTGTTGATATGGTTGGGAAATGTTATTTGTCTGAGTACAAGCAATTCAAGAACATTGTGAAACATAAGAGATGGGTGAACCGTGTTTTTTCGGAACTTGGTGTGGAGCCGGCTTTGCGCCCGAGGCCTCCTGGTCCTAAGAAGCTGATGTAGGCACCAGGTGTTACCGGGTCTGTTGCCATCGGAGCTCCTGTGAAGTCTCGGAAGAGGAAAGGCTCCAAAGCTTTGGCAGCTTCTGAAAAGGCTTCAGACAAGTCTTTTGGATCAAGCAAAGTTTCTGGGAAAACCAGAACTATGGAAATTTCGAAGAAGAGGAAGTTGACTTCTGGGAGTTCCTCCTCGCCTTCCCATATTTCTGAGGCTGAGAAGACTGCTGCAGATGGTTTAGCAGATCTGAAGAAGAAGAGAGGTAGTGTGAAGGTGATTTCTTCTAAGCCTCGCACTCGTATTGCGTCTGCTCTATCTGATGATGATGAAGATAACAGCCGAAATTCAGGTGATGCCTTGTTCTGTTTTGAAGTGGTTCCATGTCGTGTCGTGTGTTCTCCTTCTTCGGAAAATATCTTTGTTGATGTTGATTCTCTTTTAGATAAGGAGCCTGATGTTGTCGAAAAGGTTGATGAGTCCAAGACTTCTGAAGTCTCCAAGACTTTGGAAAAGGAGATCGTGCTCTTGGAAGATAAAACTGGTGACGGCGATGCTTCTCCTAATTTCATGGCTGATCTTGAAAAAACTGTGTTGTGAGGTCCTCCTTCTGACTTTCCACTTCTCAATCAAGGTCGGCAAGATGTTCCTGAGAGCGAGGGTGTTCCTCCTGAAACCTATGGATCTAACCAAACTTTTGGGACAAGTCTGAAGGGTAAGTTGTTGTTTGTCGATGGTGCTGAGATTGGGCGGGATGATGATCCTTAAAGCTTTGATATGCTATGGCATGCTCCAGGATCGCTTGCTGCCTTCGCAAGCTCATCTGGGGGTGAGGCTCTGGAGAAACCCTCGTTCTCTAGTCAGGATTTAGAGAAAATTCCAGATTCATGGATGGACACTGTTCAGGATGATGCTCATGCAATTGTGAAGTCAGCGCATGAGGATGTGAGAAATTATTTTGATCCTTTAGGTATGTGGGCTTCGGCTTTTGTTTGCTTTCTTTTTATTTGATCTTTGTTTTTGCTGACTATACCTTTTGTTGCCCATAGTTTTTGAGGATGCTTTGCGAAAACTTCCCGCGAGGGATTTGTTAATGATCAGCACTACGCTCGGCTTGAAATCTGTGATTGCTGGGAAAATTTCTTCTGAGAAAACCCGAGCTGACGAGAATTATGCTCTGGATCTACGTGGCAAAATTCTGAACCTCGAGCGAGATTTGTCTTTTTCCAATAAAGTTTCTCAGGAACTTGAGATCATGAACAAAACTTTGACGGAGATGGTAGATATTGCTAAAGAAGGAAAGAAACATGCTGATGATGCTTACAAAGGTCTGGAGATTGAGTATGCGAAGCTTCAGCAGTCTCATGCTAATGATTTGAAAATTCATGAAGAACTTCGCGGGACTGTTGAACGCGATGCAAACCAGATTTCTGATCTTAAAGCCAAGAACGCCGAAGCCATGAAACAGAACGTTGATCTTGCTAAGGCTAACGGGGAGAAGGATCTTAGAATTATTTCCTTGGAAAAAGATCTTGCTGATAGGGTTAAGCTTATGAGTGATGGAGCGAAGCAGATAAAATAGAACTTTGAATTTTTGTTCGAGAAGTACAGTGAAGCTCTTGGGGAATATGGTGCTAGACCAGGTCCTTTTCCAGATACAGAAGATTCTCAGGAGTTTGAAACTGGCTTGTGCAGGAGTTTGAAACTCTTGCTGAGTTGATTGGCTCCGCTAGTGATTTTTCTGCTGCATTCTGTTCTGAGAGTCTTCTAAAACTTCTGGAGATTAAGGATTGTGTTGATCTTGGAAAGTTTTGTTCTTCTGGACTTGAGTTTCCTTCTGCGTCTAGCGTGTCACTGATTCATGCAAACGAACACGTGAAGAATATCAAGAAGAACTTTGTCAGGAAGTTCTGGATGGCTGGGGGCAAGGAATTTGCTAAAGAAATAGCTCACGCGAAGCTTGCTAAGGTAACTTCTCTGTTTGTCAACCTCGTATGTTGTTTAGCTCTTTTTCTTTGTGCATGCCATGTCTGGCTTACTAAAGTTCCTCCCCCCACTTTTTTTAGATTTTGGAAGATGAAGCGCAAGAGGAACTACGGGTGGCATTGGAGATGGATCCCAAGGATGTTGCTGAAGAGACTGGTGGGGAGAGGGTGGAAGGCGAAGGTGTTGTTGAACCTAGCGAGGTGCCGGCTAGTGGAGATCAGGTTTAGGATTGAGATGTGTTAGAATTAACTTTAACCGTTTGTGGTGTAGATAAAAACTTGTGACACATTATTCCTGCGTGGGTCCTTGAAGGGGGGCCTGCGCAGGATGTTATTCCGATCCGTATGTATCATGAACGGGTCATGGCCAGTGGTGCTTCTTGGCGTTTGTATAAAGAAGCTCAACCTGAAAGCTCTTTCAGAGATTTTTGGATCTTTTGTTGCGAATACTTTTTGATGCACAGCTTTCCTTTGGGTTGGTTTTTTCCTCACGAGATGACTTTGCTATCTCGAGGCTGGAAGAAGATGTTGCGTGCTCCGTGAAGACGGGGCCCCTTAGCCCCTTAGCCGTGGATGACGATTTTGCATATGTTTGTGATATTGCTGAACAGCGAGGCTCGAAGCCTGGTCATGTGCTTGAGCTTCCCTTGTAATTTTCCTCGATCCTTATTGTTGTATGAACTTGTTGTAATGAAATGATGTCCCTCGCGGTATGAAAAAGCAATTTGAAAAATAGTTTTTGCAAAAAACATCACCCTCCCTATCTTGCGCTTTGTAGCGCGAGGACGTATCATTTCATCGGAAGATCCTAAATCTTTGTAGCTTGCTTTGGAAATTTCAGCAAACTTCTTTTTTTTGAAAAGAAGGGACGATAAGTCGATAAAACTTGCACCGAGTTTTATGGACTTAAGTATTTTTGATCGAAATCATTGTTCATATGGCAACTCTTGGTTGCCTTCAACGCATGCTGTGAATTGTGTCTGTAATGAGAAGTTCTTTATGAACTCAAATTGCACAGGAGTGTGCTGTAATCAAGATTTGTGAAAGGTGGAATATATTCCATAGCCTTTCAGTAGAAACTAGAAATGATAGTCTGTAATAGGGCCACACCCTTTGTTATCCTGGACCCTTGTGATTTTCGTGGTTAATCACTTTTCTAGAATATGGCCGCAACCTTCAGTTGCCCTCGGCCTTCGTGATTTTCATGGTTAATCACACTTTCTGGAATATGGCCGCAACCTTTCGTTGCCCTCGGCCTTCGTGATTTTCATGGTTAATCACACTTTCTGGAATATGGTCGCAACCTTCCGTTGCCCTCGGCCTTCGGTTGTTTTGATTTTGCGAGAATGACGATAATGAAAAAATATTTAGGGGAACCTTCTCTTTCATTAATGACAGAAAGAAAATTTACACGAGACCCGCCTCATTAAAAATCTTGCCTCCATGATGGAGTTCCCCTTGCAAGGAAAAGAGTACGGCCCCTTTAGGTAAAAGTAAAAATGCAGGAAAAGTAAAGTTCTTTTTTCTCTCGACGTTGTTTACAGACCCACAGGACGAGGTTTTTTACATTTTTCTTAATTTAACCTAAGATCTGACTAAACTTCTAGTTCTATCTTTTTTTTACGGGTAGTACCTTTTTAGGCTGTCCACATTCCATGAATGTGGCAGCTCCATTCCCAGCTCATCAGTTAGGCAGAAAGAACCCGACCTATTGCTTTCTTTCACTATGTATGGGCCTTCCCAAGTTTCTTGTAACTTCCCCGGATTCTCCCAATCCTTCTTTCTTTTGATAACCAGGTCCCCAACCTTGATTTCTTTCCTTACAATTTTCTTGTCTTTCCACTTCGTAGTTTCTTGCTGATATTTTTCCAAGTTCTAAGCGGCTTCAAGAATATCTAGGTCGATCATATCTTTCTCTAATTTTTCAGTTTCCTCAGAATCTTCTGATTTTTTGATAGCTCTCAGACTTCCATTTTTATTTCTTCTGGTGTCATGGCTTCGGTTCCATATAATAAGCGAAAAGGTGAGAACCCCGTGGCTCTTGAAGTAGTTGTATTGTGAGACCAGATGACCCTTGGTAGTTCATCTACCCACTTGCCCTTCTTTTGATCAAACAAGCACTTCTTGATACCTGTGAATATGATTTCGTTTGCCCTTTCTACTGCTCCGTTTGATTGAGGATGGTAAACTGATGAAAACTTGACATGAGTGCCTACGGTTCTACAAAATTCTTTGAAGATGTAGCAGTCAAATTGCTTCCCATTGTCTACGGTGAGTTCTCTTAGAACTCCAAATCTGCAGATTATGTTTTGCCAGAAGAATTTTTGTACGGTTGCAGCGGTGATGTTTGCTAATGGCTTTGCCTCAATCCATTTGGTGAAATAATCGACGACTACTGCTGCGAATTTGCAATTGCCTTGTGTTGTGGGTAGTGGCCCTACTAGATCCATCCCCCATCTCTGTAATGGCCATGATGGTGAAATGAGTTGAATTGGAAGCGAAGGTGTTTTCTGATGTCTGGCGGTTTTTTGACATGCTTCACATTCTTGAACCAGCTTTTTTGCATCCATAATCATGGATTGCCAGAAGAATCCTTGCTTTATTGCTTTTCCTACAAGTGCCCTTGTGCCAATATGGGCCCCGCAAAATCCATTGTGAATTTCTGCCAGAAGTTCTTTCCCTTTCTCTGAAGTGATGCACCTTAGCCAAGGTTCGGAAATCCCTGGTTTGTACAATTCTCCGTCTACTATAGCGTAGCCCCTTGCCCTTTGTTTGAGTTTGTTCAATTCGATTTCATCAGTGGGTTCATAATGATTTCTTAGGAATGCCATGATCTGTGCTCTCCAATCAAATGGTTCTATGACATTCACCATTCTCTCTTCTTGTTCTTTTACTGAAGGCGAGGTGATAATCTCGAAGAAAACATCTGGAGGTAGAGGTTGGTTTTGAGCTGCGGCTTTTGCTAACTTGTCTGCCTCGTCGTTTTCAACCCTTGGGATGTGTTGCACAGCGTATCCCTTGAAATACTTCTCCATTTCTCTGACTTTTTTCAGATATTTGATAAGTTCTGGATTTCTTTCTTCACTTTCTTTCTTGAACCACTTTGGAATCTGATCTGATGATGAATGTCTGCTGACCCAGAGCCTTCATTTTTCTTAGTGCCAGTAACAAGGCTTCGTATTCTGTGGTGTTGTTGGTGGAAACAGCTTCATCTGGAAAGTCCAACCTTGCTGCGTATCTTATTTTGATACCCGAGGGTGATGTAACTATTGCTGAAATTTCCACACCTTTTCCGCACCATGCCCCATCACAGTAGATTATCCATGGCACTTGTTCGCAGTTGTTGCTTTCCATTGTTGGTGAAGTCCAGTCCACAACAAAGTCGGCTAGGACCTGAGATTTTATTGCACTCCTTTCAAAATCCACTACATATCCGGACAACTCTGCGGCCCATTTCGCAATTCTCCTGGTTGCATCTTTGTTTGTGAAAAGATCACTTACTGGCTGATTCGTGATAACACGGATGTGGTGCCCTTCGAAGTAGTGCCTGAGTTTTCTTGCTGCCATGACAACTGCGTAGGCAATTTTCTCTAGTTCTGAGTAGAACAATTTTGATCCCGAGAGAGCTTCGGAGGCAAAGTAGACTGGCACTTGCCTCAATTTCGCATTTTCTTCTTTCTCCTAAACGAGGACAGCGCTTACAGTTGAGTTGGAAGCTGCAAGGTATAATAGGAGAGGTGACTTTGGCTCTGGTGGGCATAGTTTTGTCATGTTTGTCAGATATTCCTTAAGATCCTTGAATGCTTGACTCTGAGCTTCGCTCTTTGTCATGTTTGTCAGATATTCCTTAAGATCCTTGAATGCTTGACTCTGAGCTTCGCTCCACTGGAAGTTTTTGGAACTTCGGAGAAGTTGAAAAAATGGCAAGCTTCTCTCTGCCGCCCTGGGAATGAATCTGTTTAATGCTGCCACTCTTCCTGTCAATTTTTGTATATATTTGACCGAAGCTGGTTCTTGCATTTCTATGATTGCTTTGATTTTGTCAGGATTGGCGTCGATGCCTTTTGTTGACACAAGACATCCTAATACCTTTCCTTTCTGAATACCAAACACACATTTCTCTGGATTCAGTTTGAGATTTGCTGCTCTTAGGTTTGCGAAAGTTTCAGCTAGATCTCTGATGTGATCACATCTTCTTATGCTTTTAACGATGATGTCATCGACATATGCTAAGATGTTTCTCCGAAGTTGATAATGTAGCACAATTGCTATCATCCTTGAGAATGTAGATCCTGCGTTTTTGAGCCCCTCTGGCATTCTTACAAAGCAATATGTTCCGAATGGAGTTATGAAATTGGTTTTCTCATCATCTTCTTTTCTCACCTTGACTTGGTGATATCCGGAAAACATATCTAGGAGTGATAGCATTTCGCTGTTTGCAGCGTCGTCCACAACTCTATCTACCCTTTCTAGTGGGTAATCATCTTTCTTACAGGCCTTGTTTAGATCTGTGAAATCTACACACATTCTCCATCTTCCATTCTTTTTCTTGACTGGCACCGTGTTGGCCAACCATACTGGGTAGATTACTTCTCTGATGATTTTGGCATCTTGTAGTCTTTGGACTTCTGCATCGACAGCTTTTACTTTTTCCTCAGACATTTTCCTGAGTTTTTGTTTCTTCGGATGGATTCTGTCATCTGTGTCAAGTATGTGCTCGATGATATCCCTATCAACAACCTGGAGTTCCTTTGCTGACCAAGCGAATACATCCTTGTTTTGGTTCAAGAAACAAATCAGCTCTTCTTCTTCTTGAGGACTGAGATCTGCCCCAATTGTTACTGCTCTGTCTGGCATGCCATCCAAGAACACTTTCTTTGTTTCCCCATCTGCACTTATTTCGACCTTTTCCTTATCTCTTTTGGCTTCGATGTAGGGTTGTTCCTTTTCTTCCTCATTTGCCAGATGATGAACATTCTTTTGTCCAGGTGTGTTTCCTCCTTCGATTCTTCTTGCCTCGTTCTGGTCACCGAAAATTGTGATTATGCCATGAGGAGCTAGGATTTTCATACATAGAAAAGTTGTCTAAATACAGCATCGAACTTATTGATGAATCCTCTCTTGAAGATAGCTTTGTATGGATAGTACATGTCGATAATGTCGAACATGATGTGCTCTGTTCTTGCATTATCCAAGTTCCCAAATGATACTGCTAAGGAGATCTTTCTGTTGGATCTAACTGGTTTCCCTCCAAAACCAAGTAGTGGCTTTTGTGGTGGTGCTAGCATGTGAGGGGTGAGGCCCATTCGTTGAAAAGTGCTGGTGAAAATGATGTCCGCTGAACTTCCGTTGTCTATCAAGACATTTCTTATGATCCACCTGACGATGTTGACATCGATGACCATCGCATCATTGTGGCAAGTTGATTTCAACTTGAAATCTTCCTCAGTGAAAGTTATTGGAACTTTTGCCCATTTTGGCCTTGCTGCTGGACCATCATCAATGATTACATTGATTTGTCTGAAATAGTCATTTCTTTATCTCTTGGTCTCGAATTCCATGGACGATCCTCCAGTTATTGGCATGATCATCCCGAAGGAGGGCAGAGCTCTTGAACTGTTTTGGGAGTTACTTGGTTCGATCTTTGGAGTTTGGGTTGGTGGTGGTGGTAGAGCTTCTTTTACTTGAAGTGGCTGAGCTTGCTCAATGACTTGTATGGCTGGAGTTTGTGGAAAGACTTGCTGTGAAGCTTGGCTTTGGAGAATTTGGGATCGGTGAAAAAATTGTTGCGAGGGTTACGGCTGTGAAAATTGGGTTTGTGGATAGAATTGTGGCGAAGGTTGCCAGGTTGTTTGTTGTGGTTGGATGAAAGACTGGGTTTGAGGGAAAGGTTGGGGTTGCCAAAAGGTATGCTGCACTGGCTTGGGTTGCGCGGCTGTTATCTGGGCTACGTGCTACTGGTCTTGAATTCTTTGGAAATTCTTTTTGGTTTCTGGGCATGCCTCGGTGCTATGACCCCTGCCATGATATATGCATTGAAAGTGTGGATCTCTATTGTCATGGTTTTTTAGCTTCGGAGGTGCTCTACCTCGCCCTATTCATCTTCCTCTGGCAGAATGGTCACCTTGCTGGCTGCTTTGGTTGTGATAATTTTGGCTTTGCGTTGGGTTGTTTGGTGCATTATCTTGTACATTCATGATGGGTTGATGTCCAGTCCAATTGTTGCCTTTCTGGGATTGCCTTTGTTGATATCTTTCTGCCACTCTTCTTCTGTGATCTTCATCGGATTTGCAATATTTTTCCAGTTCCTCGAACAATTCATCCATGGATTTATTATCCAACCTAGAGAAGTGACCGGTTGTTTGCCCTGGAGTCAAGCCGCTTATGAGAGCAGAGATTGTTGCTTTGTCATCATCATCTGGAGTTTGAGACTTCAATTGCATGAATCTTCTCACGAATTCTGTGAGTGGTTCATTGTCTCTTTGTTTGCACTGATATAGATCTGCTGTCTTTGTGGTAGTATGATGAAAAGCTTGGAACACTTGGAGGAATTTGGCTTTTAGGTCCAACCAGTTGTACACCGAGTGAGGTGGTAAAAGCGAGTACCAATTCAGTACTGGGCCTTCGCATGCAATAATGAAAGATTGTGCCAAAGCTACATCATCTCCTCCTACTGAAGCTACTACAGCCTCATAGCTCATGAGGAATTATCTGGAATTGCCAAAACCGTTGAACTTTGGAAGTGAGATAGGTTTGTACTTTGATGGCCATGGAGCTGTTTGGAGACCCACGGAGAGCGGAGAGTTTAAGTCGTTGAACTGGGCAATTCCGTTGTTTGTTGGCTCTGGGATTTCCGTGAACATGAGGTTTTCTTTGATCGACTGATTCTTGGTTGCGGAGTTTGGATCTGGTGTGATTCGCCAAAAAGAATTGTTCTCTGTCTCGTCCATGTCATCGAGCTCTTTCTGTAGCTACATTATCTCTTTTTTCACTTGCTCTAGTTTCTGCAATTTCTCGGTGCCTTGTTTCTTTGCTTTGAACTGCATGGCTAATTTTTCTTTCTGTCTTTTCAGTGTTTGGAATTGCTTCAACGTAACTTCAAGCTCTTCATCTGGCACTTCATGTTCACCATGTTCAGTACTGGCTTCTGGTATCTCTTGTGGCTCTTTGTCCTTCTGGTTTCTGTTGCCTTGCAAATCTTGGACTTGTTCCGGATCTTGTGTGGTGTTGGCCTTGGGATGAAGGACAAGACCTTGCTCTGTGTTTTCTTGGTTATCCCCGCTCTCAGGATCTTGCGCAGTGGGTTTCTTTGCTTTCTTTGGTGGTGCCATCGTGGGTTTCTAACGGCTAAGAACACGGTGGACGCCAATGTTGGGAATTCCGAAACCCCCATACAACAAAGCGAAAGTAGTACTGCCAAAAGGTCTCTCTCTCTGAAAAAGGTGATCCCTTTACACGGAGGCATGGGGGCTCCTTTTATAGTGCCCGAGGGTCACTTTTACATTCCAATTCTACTCTTACCAATGATGCATATAGAAGGAAATCCTAAGGGTACATTCGTTCGCGGTAATCACGGAGATCTCATCTAAATTACAAACATGCCCTAGCGTGTTCCAGCTTCTTTCTTCTTGCGTAGCCAAGCTTCTCACGATTCTTTGTGTCTTCTCAAATACGCCATTGACTGAGTCAGCTTCGGCTTTCATGAATATCTTTATGAGCTTCAGGAATCATCAATCACCAGCTTCGGAAAGGGACTCTGTCCTCTCATGTCGTTCTGTTGCTCTTTCATGACAACTTCGGAGTAGAGAAGTTTCCCCGGAACTCCCTGTTTCCTGAACATCACACAAAGTACATAGGAATAAAAGGAATCTTGGTTTCTTAGGAATTCTGAGGGTCAGTATCATGTTTATATATAAAAACCCATCTTATCAGATTACTTTACTTGTAGGAAATCTTTCTTTAATCATGAAAAACAGCGATCCTTGTTATATTCAAATATCTGTAAACTCCGGAACTTCTCGGGACTTCCTATTTGTTGATTATTCTGATGAAGCGTGTCTTCTTGGAAAATTCCGAGGGTGGCGGTTTTTAGCTGATCCCCAACACCGGACACCGACAAAATCCTTTCAGCTTTCACTATGTGAAAAACAGACATTGGTAACGGGCGCGGATGGCTATTGGTAACGGGCAAAATGCCCGTTACCGATCAAGCGTTACAAATAAGCCAACAAAGGTAACGGGTCGATGCCCGTTACTTATGACACGTAATTGTAACAGGCATCGAACAAAGACCGTTACCACAACTACATACCGGTCACCTGAAATGGTTGTTTCTCCGGGCCCACCGGAGCCTTTGGTAACAGGCGCAGACACTGAGCCCGTTACTCATAACACGTATTAGTAACGGGTGTCTAACAAAGACCGTTACCGAAACTAGTTACCGGCCAACTGAAATGTCTGTTTCTCTGGGCCCACATGGACCTTTGGTAACAGGCACAGAAACTGAGCCCGTTACATGAACTCAACATTGAAGACGCGGAAAATACTTCCATGACACGACTCCTCTGTCTTGACGAAAGGAGACGCATCGTGTAAGTGCGCGTCTCCTTCGGCTTGACGAAAGGAGATGCGTCTTGTCAGTGTGCTTCTCCTCTGTCTCGACCAAAGGAGACACGTCTTGTCAGTGCGCGTCTCCTATGTCTCGACGAAAGGAGACGCCTGCTGTGAACCCGTGTCTCCCTCTGTCTCGACCAAAGGAGACGCATCTTGTCAGTACGCGTCTCCCTCTGTCTCGACCAAAGGAGACGCGTACTATGTACGTGTGTCTCCTCTGTCTAGATCAAAGGAGACGGCTACTGTGTACGTGTGTCTCCTCTAATCGACCAAAGGAGACACGTACTGTGAACTTGCGTCTCCTCTGTCTCGACTAAAGGAGACGCATTGTCTACTTTCACAAAAATTAGGTCCAGCATCCACATTCACAAAACTCCACAAACTGAATAGAAATCCACAAAATTCACATGCATAATCTGACAAAATTTAGGCATTCAGCATCCTCATCAAACAAGTAAGGTTCACAACAATATCACTGGCTTAACCATGAGGATTGGTATCAAATATAATGCGAGCCATCAGAGCATCATTAAGGTGAAATTTTCCTGAGGGTGTGATCACCTGGTCCATGAGGAATGAGGCAGTTCTTTCCCTAATGTGGAGCAGCGTGTCTTGGTGGAGCTGACAAGTAGGTAGGTGAAATGCTTGAATATAACAATGTCAGCAGTCAGCACACAGGTGGTTACCAAACATGTGCAGTGCTAATAAGCAAGAACTGTGCTCAGTTGCAGGTGTTACAGATGCAGATCCCAAGAAAGTACCTCAGGGTCCTTCAATTTATCTTTTACTATAAGCATGTGATAGGCATAATAGAAGCCGCAGACTCTGGATTGGTAAGGTTGTTGGTGGCACTGCGATAAATATACAAAGACAAACAGTGGTGAGAACAAATAAACACAAGCTTTAGTACTAGCTTCCACAGGCATGAAATACTAAGTAAGACATACATCAAAAGCCTTCTCATGTTTCAAGGCGCGGCGGGGCAACTTGTTGTCATCGCAATAACTATTCCAAGAACTACAACAAAACATGCAACAATGGTTAGGGCACCATTAATAAACTCTGCAGAGTTTGTTGAGGAAGTTTGTAGGTTAAGAAAGAAAGAACTTACACATTAATGGCATGTACCAACTCGGAGAAATTAGTTTCTAGGATCCTATATGAATCAAGATACAAGACCCTGTTCTACTTTGGAAGCATCGCTACTGCAATCCAGTGGTGTCCAGTGTTATAGCAGGAAATGATGACTCTCTTTTTAGCATATGACTGGTAGGCATGCTTCGTATAGGACACAAAAAAATCCAAGTTATTTTGTATATTTGACTTGCTAAAGCATTCAGGATCAAGGAAGGCAACGGGTTCCTTCTTCTGCCGTACTTCTATAGCCATATTCCTAATATTAAGAAAAAACAAAGTGTAAGGAGGCAGAATACATAGTAAAGATGAACTGAGGTAGAAAGCACATTTAGATAGAAAATGATTAGTGAGAAGCAGATTAAATTCTCAAGCAACTTAGAGGATGAAACAGCGGAGAAGTCCCATATCCAAAGCATCCAAGTTGAAGAGATCGTACAAGTCGCTGATGATCATGGACAACAGCTCGTATTTTTCCTCTTCTCTCACAGGCCACCAGCCGTGCTTGGGCCATATTATGTCCTAAATCAGAGACTCATCCTTGTCCTTATAACGTCCCATGTAGAAATTGTGGAGATTAGTGACAGAAGGAGCAATATCCGGATGCTTGAGTTCAGCAGCACTGAGCATTGGTTTTCCAAATTTGTAGTGTGGGTTAATCTGAGTCATAGCAACATTGGCCGCCTTCTTCTTGGTATTTCTCTCAGATGGCTTTCTGGCAGGCTTCTTTTCCTGCCGCTTTGAGATGGCTGAAGAAGGTTTCTCAGATCGCTTTCTGCAGACCTTTTATTTTTAGTGAGTTTCTTTTCCTGCTGCTTTGAGATGGCTGAAGAGGGTTTCTCAGGTGGTGTCTGACCAGTAGCTATTACAGAGATATTGGGCCCAAATGTAGCTGCAGCTTTCTTCGAATTGTCGTCGACAGATTTCTAGGCATCAGCCAACACATGACTCTAGGCTCCTGCTTTGGCATCATTGTTTTGAGCACTTTCGTTTGGGGATGGAGATTTTGTTGTTTCATGAGGAGGAGGAGAATGTGGGTTACCAGGTGGGGAATGAATATGTCCTGTAATTTGCGTTTCTGGGGGAGGAGGAGGAGGTGATGGGTTACCAGGAGGGGAATATTCTATGGGTGGAGGAGGAGGAGGAGCTAGGAAACCATGTGAGGAAGAGTTTTGTCCTGTAGTCTATGAACCAGAAGAAATCTGTACCGTAGTGTGCGAATAAGATTTTGGAATTGGTGCTCCCTTGATGTGAATGTGACACCTCTTCCACTGTATCCTTTGGTGTAGAGCTTGTCCAAGTGTCATCACCTCGTCATTAGGAGGGTGTTCCAGAGTGTGATCCCTAAAGACAGCATATACATGCAGCACTTCGACCACATCACAGTCTTCAAGAATCGGGACTGTGTGTAGCGTAGTCTGTTTTGGTTGAACCACACCAATTGCAGCTTCACATTCAACACCGTGAAATATGATCCATAGGCCATAGTCTGTGGGTTCAGTCAACGTGCCTATAAGGTCTTCTTGTATGGGGGAAGCAATGTGCACTACCTCTGTCGACAACTCTGTAGCACTGTTGATCAAACCAACATTATCTGCGGACGCACATCTGCTCTTCAGTCCGTCGGGTGAAGGGCTTGTGCGATTGGACACTGGTGCAAACACCACCTGGTACCCTCGTGCCATCATGTCAAGCATATCCTTCTCCATCTCAGCCTTGAGTTCTTGCTTGATTAATTCCTTCATCTGTTGCTTATCAACTGATGAGTCAGTACTAGCTCTCTTCCTCTTCCTGTACATGGAAGCGTGCTGAGGCCATGCAAACTTCCAGCCCTCGTAGCTGGAGACACCACGCACGTGACCTGGTTGTTTGGGGCGGCCCAAGCACTAACTTAGCACATCATTCTCCCTCAGCCATGAAGTCATTCCTGAAGATTCTGCATGTGCATTCTTTTCCATGATGTCTGCAGCTACATTTTCATTTGCTTCTTTGTTGTACACTATCATGGCAACACCGTCTTCCACCACTAGCTTACTCCTTGCTCGCACCCAATTCCTAGAACGATCATCATAGGAATCATATGGGTTGGCGATCCCAGCCACAGCTAATTTCCTGTCCTCTTCCTCCCACTGTGGTAGTTTCCCACAATAACCAGCTGGACCCATGTTGTGCTCATTTGAGTTCAGGCTTCGAAGTGACTTGAACTTGCCACAAACAGATGAGGCTTCCTCGGTTTCCTGCTATTTCACAAACTCTGTCCACTCTTCCGGCTTGATAAAGTCGTGCTTTCCAAATGGCTCGAGTCCTTTTCTGACAAAATCTCGCCAAAGCTGAAATCTGAATTGTCTTCGTGCCTTGGCTGCAATCTTCCACAAAAGCTTGAATGACTGCTCTTTCATGTCTTCCTGGAACTCCAAGTGTTTCTGCATATAGGTTTCAAACAAGTACCACTTTTGTTCATCGCTTAGTTTTTTTATTTCTGGCAAATCCAAAGGTATCTTTTGTCTAGCAATGAGCCCTGCAAGCGCCCTGAACCTGCGCTTTTGTGTCAATGGTACTAGCATATCCCCCTCTCACAACCTCAGTGACTACCATTTTGTATCTGGGCCGCTTTGTGGCTGTCCTTGGCACTCTGGCCCGGCCCGTAGCCCCACCTACCTGCTCTTGTTCTTCACTAGCAGTGGCATATCCATTTTCTTCATTATATGCATCTTTTTCAAATTGCCCAGGTCTATAGTCCTCGATAGATTTATCCTGTGAATTAATTGTCAAGGGATTGTGAGAAAGGTCAGCTCAGTGTCCAAGAATAGCACAAAAAGCAGACCATACTGCTAGCTCTCCCAGGAGACATGCTACAACAGGAGACAAGTAGAGCACATTTTTAGTTAACCATGCATAACAGCTAAGCATTTATCTAATCAACACCCACAGAACTGTGTACAAGACCATACAAATGAGAAAATAATTACAGTAACTAGTTTAGCCCACTATAATCTCATTGGTTCTATGGTAAACCATTAACATAAATGCAAAATTCAGAAACCAAAAAATTAGTTCAGGCAATGCGACCTTACCATTTTAAAGAGGAAGATGCTCGCTGCCTCTGTTGCTGATGAGGTACTTATTCAACTTGGAGAGAATGTCCAAATGTACATATGGAACAAGAGCAAAACCAAATATAAGAGTGAATCCAAAGGAAAATGCCAAGTATACGTTTTGAAACTCGAAACCCTAACTGAGCATAGTCAAGAATGTATCTTAATGATGTAGGAGGGATTTCTAGCATGCAGTTCACCTTGTCACTGTCGGAGCGGAGGGATCTCTAGTCGCCACGTCCTCGCGTCAACATCGTGGCTGGATCCCACCTCCTCCTCCTAGTCGTCGTCGCTGGAAGGTGAGGGGTGGTGTGACGCGTGTCTCAGCGAAGGTGTGTAGCGTGCGTCGCGTCACGGGGCGAGGGGGTGAGGGGAGGAAGGCGAGAGTGAGGAAGCGGCGGCGGAGGGGGCAAGGGGGAGGAAGCGGCGGCGGCGCGAGGGGGAGAAAGACGACGGCGCGAGGGGAGAGTGAGGAGGCGACTGCGTGAGGGAGGCGTCTTTCCCTACTAACCCTAGCACGAGTGGGCGTGTGTGGGCCTTAAAACTGAAAGGCCCAATATTATTAGGAAAACGCGTCAGGCCGGGGCTAGTTCTATTCGAATGAGGAACAGTTCGCTTCATTTTCCCCTTTTAATCTGCAATCAAAGATTTGAATCACGTATTTCTCCGTCATTCGTAATCCAAATTTGATGATATTTGTTTCTGATTTTTTCTAAAATCAACTTCTATTTATGACAATATTTCGTATATAACTCCATTTCCTAGATGTTGTTTATACGTCTTTATCTTGTTTCTTACAAGTACAACATAGAAATAATATTTGTTTTACACAACCATTACTAATAAAACTTTGTATTTCGTAATGTTAAGGTGAACACAAGGTTGTGTTAAAATTTCAAATCTATATGAGTTTGAACATGTTGTGAAGTGTGGAAAACTTCAGTGTTGAAGTATAACATTCTAGGAAACTATGTGAGAGATGTACACATTTGTACACAAGTATGATCTTCCTTTTGAGAAAACATTTGAAATTTTTATGACAAGTTTAGGGACCCAAATTATATTGCCAAGTCAATTTGCATAATTTTTAGACCAACCTAAGATGTTATTAGAATTATTATATCCCAACCATGAGATAAAAATTCGTATTTTGATAATTTTAGTTACACAAGTGTGCCTACTGATATTTTATTCAAATACTACATGACCAACTACAAATTATTCATATTTTTAATGAATTTTTAGGTGTTGTTTAATGGGTTCTAATATTTGAGGGAAGCAAGTTTCATTTCAAAAAAAGATAGTGTCGGGCCCACGTGTCAGCGTCAGCAGCCTATATAAAAAAGATAACTGTTGCCTGCCCGCTCGGACCCACCTGACAACAAATGAGACGCGGGTTCTCGAACCCGCGTCGGAAATGACTCTCGATTTTGGAAATGAATATAACATCCCGAATGGGACAAGCGCAGCACACACGACGCTCCGAGCTCTGAGCTCCCTACTTCTTCTTCCCCGCTCTGAGCTCCACCACCGCCCGCCCTTCCTTTCCCCACCGTCGTGCACATGTCGCACTACGCCGATTCGTCTGGAGATGGACGTGGCAGGAGCAGGTTTCAAGGTGGCCGGGGCAGCCGCATTCACTCCATCGGCTTGGATCCAGTCGGTGAGCTAAGCGGCTTCCCACTGGTCCCTTGCCCGGACTATGGTATGGCTCGGGTGGTGGAGGGGAGGACGCAGAAGGAAGGTGAAAACCACGGTCGTCTTTATTTCAAGTGTGCGAGGAACGCGGTGAGTAGTCTGTGCTGTGATTTCCCAAATCTGAGTTAGGGTTCTTATGTGCTTTTGATTTGCACAGTTCCCCAAGCTTTGTGGATATTATCGTTTCGAGAAGGAGTATCTCCAGATGCTGAAGGATGCTGGCGTCATATCTTTTCGACCGTCGAACTGGGCAGACGTGATCGATGAAGTAGTTGATTCACTGGATTGTCAACTTGGGAGCGACAATCAGAGGAAAGCACCGGACGACAAGCAGAGGAAGAAAGCACTTGAGGAGAAGATAGACAATGTGATCTGAAAGATGAACTTGATTATTGTGGGTGTTGTTTGTGTAGTATTTGGATGTTTACTAGGGATGTATGCTGCAAAGAAGTAATTGTGATGTGCCGACCATGTCCCTCCCCTTCTTCTTCCCACAATGCACTCTCGCCACTGCGCCCTACTCGTTCGTTCAACTAGCGGGCATGGCGCCCATCGTGCGCCACGCGAACCAAGCACGCGGCCAATGGCAACGACACGGCTTCGTCGTTACCTCACTTTCTGGATGTGCTAACGCCTACACCGTGTTGTATGCAGCAAGTCCCCGGTGAGTTCACGACGCGGTTCGGCGGCGAGGCTAGAGAGACGGGGTCAGTGACGGCGCGGCGGCAAGGTTTAGCGCGCGGAGGCGGCGGGACGGGGCCGTGGTAGCTCGTCGGCGACTGGGTGGAGTTCGCGGCCGCGCACGACGTCGGGGCCGGGTGGAGTGTGGTGTTCAGGCTCGAGCGGCGCGGGGTGGCCACCGTCCGGGCGTTCGACGCGATCGGCTGCCGGGCGCGATTCTACACGCCTCTCGCAGGTGAACATCACCAGCGCGTGGAGTCCCTCCCTCGTCACGCGCTCCTCCTCCCTCCCCTCCTCGCGCGCACTCACCCGTGCTCCCCTACTCGCGCGCTCACCCCGCGGTCTCGGGGCGGTGCGAGGCGGGGCGGCCTCTTGCGAGACTACATTGTATCAAGAGTATTCAAATAAATACCTATTATTTTTCCAAGCTATTAAGTAGTACTTGTATATGTGTTGAAATACTTTGAAGTTATAATCTCAATCATATGAATTTATGGATATTGTGCTCAATTTTAAGTGATACACTCTATATTTTGTAATGCTATAACCAATTATGCATGCTAAAATTTATGCTTATGTTATTTTTTTTACCATTTGAAACTTCGAATACCCACCTTAAAAATCATGAGCCCGCCCTGCTGCATGCCGAGCAGACTATGGTTGATGTGATTGTTGGCATCTCTACGGACTAGCCATCATATGTGTGACGCTCGAGCGCTGACGTTAGAGGGGCGGGCGCGGACCCACTTGTATCCGCTGCCGTCGCTTATTATTAGCGGTATCCCGTCCTCCTCTCTTCCAGCAGTCTCTCGTCTCGCCTGTTCCCATCTCGGCATCCGGCTGCCTAAAAAAACGAGGGAAAACTGGGAAAGGATCCCATCTCCTCGCTCCCCCCACGGCTGGCCCGGCTGCTTCCTGGAAGTTTCCTATCAGGAGTCGCGGCGGAGAGCACGCACGCCCCACGTACCACGGCTCATCGCCTACGCCTATAAAAGGAGAGCTCGTCCTGCACGGTGCTGCCACACTGCCCGCCATGAGCGGCGAGGTTTTTCACGGTACGGGAATGCGTGCTCATCATGTGCTTTTTCCTGCTTCTCGGTCTTTGTTTATTTCCGTTCAATTTTATTTTGTACAGTACATCATTAGCCCATGTGCCCTGGTGATACCAGAGGGGGGTTCGTTTATGTTTCTTTTCCTGCTTTTCTTTGGATTTAAATGATGATTATTGCAAGGGCTGGCTTGTGTTTGAATGATTTGGTTCGAGTTCGCATCTTTTGGGTAACTCATCTCAGATGGAGCCTAAACAAAGTTCTTGATAAGATCTCGATCTATTTTCATCTTAGGTTTGCAATACAATGGTTTTGATCAACTGGTTAAGGCACCTTCCGCAGCAGCAGCCATCAACTTTGAGCCACCTTCCCAAGATTAAATTGGAATTATATTGGATGTGTATCAAAAGTAATTATATATCTTCCTACATATCCACCATAAAGTAATCTTGTTTTGGGACAAAATATACTTTAAGATGCATGGTGCTGTGTCGTTGGTCATATCACAAACGTAATTGTAATATCACGTCTGAATATATAGTTACACGAATTCAGAGGACGCAACGCATGATCTGCTGATACAGACGTAAAAACAGATATCCTAATACAGAAATAATCCACCTTTTGTTTATGTTCCATATACGAAAAATTATAAACAAGAATAAATGGCCTGGTCCCTTCCAATTTACACTACTGCTGCAACAACTTTCTTTTCACCTAAACTGTTAATAGAGAAAAGAGAATCAGCATGTACTCAAACTTAATGTGGGAATTAAGCATGTTCAGAACGATTTGAGACAAAATTTGGCGGCCAGTTTGAGTATCCATTCTGCCTCAAATGGTTTTGAACACCCCCTAGCTAGTGATAACCCCCTTCAGCTCACCATATATGACATGAAGTTCAAACTTCTCCAAGAATGAGATTAACTGAAGGCCATACATCGAAATCAAATGAGAAACTCTTAACAATAAATATGGTTTAACATATCTCTGTTACAAACGGTACACCCTCTTTGGCTGTAAACATTCACCATGTCTGGATATCCGAATTATCCGAATTCGTATTCGATAAAAACACCAATATGGATATCCGTATTCGTATTCGTTTTTAATGAGCATGTTAAATGGATGTATTCGTATTCGATTTTCCATATTTTCTCTATCCGGTTCCACATTCGTATTTGACAAAAATGTGTACTATCTGACAATATTCGACACTATCCGTATTCGTGTAGAATAAAGTAGTGATAAAGCCATCTAAAACTTATTTTGATGACTACTTAATAAGTACAAAATGATGTTAATTCAATATTATTACCTAAAAATGATGTACATCATCTAAACTATTAAAAATATCTAATAAATAATTATGTTAGTCTAATATTACTAGTGGTATACAATAATAAATTTTAATATCACTAATATTATATTATTTTTTAATGAATAAATTATATTTACTCACTAGTAGTAACATATTTTTTTACTCATCGATAAAACAAATCTATCCGTTTTGTATTCGTATCCGATAAGATTCGTATTCGAATCTATTCGACAAGATTTGTATTCGTATTCGAATTCGAATTAAAATGTGGTAAATAGTGACATCCGAATCCGAATTCGAAGGTATCCGATCCGAATCCATCCCTACTGTTGACCTATCCGAATTCAGGTTATCAAGTGGAGACTTGTGATGCTTCCGCGTACAGGTAAGCAAAAAAAAGTCTCCTTATGAATCATTCAAACTGAGTACTGGGGCTAGATGTCCACCTCTTTGATCTTGAAAATGTTTTCATAACTGGTTCACGAAAGGCACTATCTGGTGAAGTTCACTAGATAACTGGTACAACAATTCTAGCAACCAAACTGGTACAACTTAGTATTATCATATTAGTACTACCGGGTAGTATCATCGTTAGATTTCATCTGATGTGTCACTATGGGAAAATCGATGTTTGCCGTGCGTTACAATCTTTGCCGTGCGCTTTCTATCGGGCGCACAGCAAAGACCTTCCTTTGCCGTGCGTCTAGAAAAAACGCACGGCAACTCTTTGCCGTGCGCCGGAAATAAAACGCACGGCAAAGAGTCTTTGCCGTGCGTTTTGTTTCGCGGCGCACGGCAAAGACATTTCCTTTGCCGTGCGTTTCCCTCGGCGCACAGCAAATATTTTTTTTCCCACCAACCGTTAACCACCGTTAGCAAGAGAAGGTGAACAATTTTTATTGTCCTCTTTGCCGTGCGTTTTTTAGTCCGGCACATGGCAAAGATACCTCTTTGTCGTGCGTCTCTGAAAAAACGCACGGCAAAGTTTTTTTTCCCATATATATGTCCTCCTAAGCCCCAAATCTAATAGCCCCTTAAAACAAACTCTTCTCACTTTGAAATTTTTTCTACTCTATAAATACAACATGTGATACTTCATGGTCAATTTTGGTAGATTTTTAGATTAATTTGCTATATTTAACTAATTAGTTGCATTTCAAGTAATTTTTTCGAAGAAGCCAAATTTGAACTACAAGTGATTCAAATAATAGAGTAAAGTGAGTAAAAAAATAATATTCATGTTACTTAGTCCAATTTAAGACCTCTTCCATGAAATCAAAAGAAAGTTTAAACATCTTGACTAGAAAACACGACCATGATCGTGTGTACAAATGATTTTAAAATTCTAAAAAATGCAAATGTTGTCCGAAAATTATAAGATTCGTTAAGAGCTCGTGATATCATACGTGGAGGCTGTAATAATAATTTGAACAAGTTTTAAACATTTTGTCATGTACGTTGCTTACAAATCGAAACATCTCCGAAGAAGTTTCAGAGAGTTGAGAAGTAGATTGCTAGGTTTGAATGAAAAGCAACGATCAAATTTGAATTTGAATTCAATTTTTTTCTATAAGCAATAGACAATATAAGTTGTTGTATGTAAAAGTTTAGTATTTTTTTGAAGTCATTTGATAATTTTAGTGTTTTTCTATGTAAAATTTAGAATTTATTAAAAAAGATATGGTTAGATTTGTAGGTAACGCGACATTCAAATTGAGTTTTGACTTCAAATCTTGTTTCTATAAGTAATGGACAACAAAACTTAGTTTATATTAATTTTATAAATTTTCTTAAATCCATTTGATAATTTTTACGAATTTTACAAAATTGTAGAAAACTACTTTGCTGTGCGCTTTTTGCGAAACGCACGGCAAAGAAATAGCTTTGCCGTGCGTTTTACAGCTGGCGCACGGCAAAGAATGCGCCTCTTTTGGAAACGCACGGCAAAGTCCAGTGGCCCATCTACTCCTATCGGCCCCAAAAAAAAAGGGAAGTGCACCGGCCCAACACTTACCCGCCGGCCCAAATAAACACGACTCCTCTACCGGCTGTCGAATCCCATCCGACGGCCAAAATTCATTCACCCGCACCCCCTCTGTATATAAACTATCCAAACCCTAACACCCCACCGGACCCCCTCCTCTCCCTCATCCGCCCCCAACCCCTCCTCTCCCTCCGCCCCCAACCCTTCCTCTCCCTCCCACCGGCGCGCCCGGACGCCAGAGCTCCCGGCCGCGATGGTGGAGGCCCGCGCTCGCGGCGCGGTGTGGCTCGCGGCGGCGGAGGCTCGCGCTCCCGGCCGCGGCGGCGGAGGCCCGCGCTCACGGCCGCCGGCGTGCCCCCGCGCTCCCGGCCGCCGGAGCTCCCGGGCGCGGCGGCGGAGGCCGCGCCGGCGTAGGTTCCCGGCGAGGCGGGCGGAGGCTCCCGGCGAGGCGGGCGGAGGCTCGCGGCGGAGGCTCCCGGCGAGGCGGGAGCAGCAACCGGCGAGGCAGGCGCGGCAACCGGCGGAGGCCCGAGCTCCCGGCAGCGGCGCGGCAACCGCGGCGGCCCGAGCTTCAGGCGGCGGTGCGGATCCGGCTAGGCGACGCGGATCCCGGCCACCGGTGTCGGCCCACCCTCCGGCTCCCCCTTCAGATCCGGGGTGGTGCGCGCGGATTCGGCGTCGGCCACAACGTTCGGCCCGAGCTCCAACCACGACGGCGGCGCTGGTGGTAGCAGGACGACCTCGACAGTGAAGACGGCGGCGGCGCTGCTGGTGGCGACGACGGGCCGCCGCTGCGGGGCCGGCCTCTGGCAGTGGTGGTGGCCTGGCGGGCCCCTCCTTTTTTTATTTTTTTTATTTTGTTTGCCGTGCGTTGGTGGAGAAAGCGCACGGCAACGTGTACGACGCACGGCAAGGACCGTCGCTCGCCGTTACAACCGGCGCTCCGTCTGTTACTTTATTTGGCCGTGCGTCGTATTTGGCGCACGGCAAAGGGTGTTTGCCGTGCGTGCGAGAAAAAGCGTACGGCAAAGGGCGTTTACCGTGCCAAATGCTGTCGTGCGCCCTTTGCCGTGCGCCCTGAAGAAAAACGCACGGCAACGGCTTTGCCGTGTGTTTTTCTGTCTTTGCCGTGCGCTCGAAACGCACGGCAAAGACGGTCTTTCCCGTTGTGTTTGACTCATATTAAATACAAACATCCTAAAATTGCTCCCATTTCCAAAACATATAGTTGAATCACATCCCAAATTTTGGGAACAAATGGGGAAAAAATAACTATGAAACAATATATGAAACGTCTGGTTTAGTGGTTTAGTTCACGACTTCACGTGAAGATCTTGGCATTTGGCCACTCAGCGCGCAAGAAGGCACAAGTAGAATGGTCTGAGAAAAATTAAAAAAAATTGAGGACTGAGAAAAATAAAATTAATCCAGCTCTAATGACCTCCATTCAAGAACATTGGTTTCGTTGTCAAACGGGCAGTTAGCCGGCACGGATGGACGGGATCGTTGGTTCTTACGTCGGTTTTTCTTTGGCTAGGTGTGTAAACGACGATGTGCGTCCCTCGCCTAGATGAAGCGCACTAAAGTTGAAAACTCAAATAAAGTTAAAAACATACTCAAACTTGAAAGCAAACAGAGGAGAAACAAAGGTGGCCGATGCAGACGTTTAAGGGTCGGTCAGCGAGTCGGCATCAGCAGACTGCAATAAAAATGCTCGTTGCTGACGCGGTTTCCTGTCATTTTCTAGTGTTTGTTTCCTGATGGCATCGCCCTCTTTTTCTGCAGTATCGGTGCTTTTCTCATTGTGCGCTGCGCACATGCACGGAGACCGAAAGGCGAAAGCGCGCTTAGTATTATCCAAGGTGCATAGGCTTTGCCGCCTCGGCACGCACCGTGTTTCTTGCAGTATTCGCTGCCGGCGCATGCACGTTTGCGCACTTGTTTTCCCACAGATCTTGCGTGTGTTAGGGCACTTTCGACCCAGACTCTATGGTGGAGTCTAAAGTAATTAATTATAGTACCACGTACGCAAATTGCTGATGTAGCGGGTTATTTGTTGAGGAGAGAGAGCAAAAAATGAAGACTTTGTTTCTTGTTTAGATGTCGCGTCTACGTTCCACTCGAGGCGCAGGAAACCACAACGACTCGCATTGGGGAGGATAAGGTCGAGTCTACGGATCTCGTACGCCCGCCGCCGCTGCCTCCGACCCGCACGCTGCCTCTCGTCCCGGCGTCCCGCAGCACCTCCCTTCCGTGCAAGCTCGCTGGGGAAGATGGAGGCGCTTCGCTGCGGCAAGCCTTCCCGCATCCGCGCCGCCGCCGGAGTGGACGGGCCGGCATCCGCGCGCGCCACCGCAAGAGAGGAAGGCCGGCATCCGCACGCGCCTCCGCCGGAGAGGACGGCCGGCATCCACGCGCCGCCGCCAGAGAGGAAGGCTGGCATCCGCGCGCGTCGCCGCCGGGGAGGACGGTCGGCATCTGCGCGCCGCCGCCGGAGTGGACGGACTGGCATCCTCGCGCGCCGCCACCGGAGTGGACGGCCGGCATCCGCGCGCGCCGCCGTCAGGTGCCGGTGCTGTCCTCCACCCTGCTGGCCGCCGCCGTCGGATGCCTCCGCGCGGTCCTGTCGTAGAGTGGCCGGCCTCCTCGCCGCTCCGTGTGTGCACGTTGGATCACATGACAATATGCAAAGATGATCATCTCTTTTTATGCTCAGGAATAATTTTTTTATCTATGGAAACTACCATTCCAAAGTTGCATTAGGGACTATAGTTTCTTAGGATAGAGTTTTACAAGCATAGACTCCATGAGTGAAGTATAGGTTGAGAGTGTTCTTATTGAAGTTGCTACCACCCTCCAAATAAACTACAGTTTGGCAAGTCGGTACGTAAATAAATTGTGGTTCAACCACTCTCCGTCCCACCGATTTGCAAAACTTCCTTCTCACACAGGTTGGCAAGTTAATTTGTGTTACCAAAGTGTGGGTCCCATGCACAGTAATCATCAGAATGGAGAGTGCAAAATGAAGGGGTTGTTGTAGTAGTAGTACTTCAAAATAGAGATGCTGTTATTCTAAAAAAAATAGAGATGCTGTTAGAGTGAGGGCATATAGTGTGCATTTTTAGAGAAGAAAACGAGCTATTAAGATTTGAAGAGCGACAAATATACAATCTGTTGGAATGAGCAACTCGATATAGGTAGCTCGTGGTAATGAATTTAACATTTAATGCGAGGGAGAGAATGAGATTCTTCACCGAGAAAATGCGTAAGACTGACTCCAGCAATATAGTGACTCCAGCAATATAGTGCATCCGCATGCGCAAAAACCTCTTCTGCGCAGAACAGAGAGAAGGAGGGCATCACGCAAAGAGTGCGGCTTGCAGCGGTGTTGCAAGCCCGATCGCGCATTCGCCCGGCAGTTGGCTCCCGCACATCAACAGAGTACGGTTCCCAGGCGGCGCGGCGCGGGATTGACAGGTGGGCGGTGGGATCGATTCGATGGCAGCCCGACCTCCCCTTCTCCCTCGACGGCGAGGAAGCTCCGCAAGACGGCGGAGGAAGGGGCAGGCCGGCGCGGAGCACACGCCTCCCAGGCGGAGCACACTGGTCTTGCCACCACGCACCGGCTTGGTCCCCGTCAGATCTGCCGTTCACTACGTGAAAAACAGACATTGGTAACGGGCGCGGATGGCCATTGGTAACAGGCAAAACGCCCGTTACCGATCAAGCGTTACAAATAAGCCAACAAAGGTAACGGGTCGATGCCCGTTACTGATGACACGTAATTGTAACGGACGTCGAACAAAGACCGTTACCACAACTACTTACCGGTCACCTGAAATTGCTGTATCTCCGGGCTCACCGGAGCCTTTGGTAACGGGTGCAGACACTAAGCCCGTTACTCATAACACGTATTAGTAACGGGTGTCTAACAAAGACCGTTACCGAAACTAGTTACCGGTCACCTGAAATGTCTGTTTCTCTGGGCCCACATGGACCTTTGGTAACGGCCACAGAAACCGAGCCCGTTACATGAACTCAACATCAAAGACGCGAAAAATGATGCGTCTCCTCTGTCTTGACGAAAGGAAATGTGTCGTGTAAGTGCGCATCTCCTCCGTCTGGACGAAAGGAGATGCGTCTCCTCAGTGCGCGTCTCCTCTGTCTGGACGAAAGGAGACGCGTCTTGTCAGTGCGCGTCTCCTATGTCTCGACGAAAGCAGACGCCTGCTGTGAACCCACGTCTCTCTCTGTCTCGACCAAAGGAGACGCATCTTGTCAGAACGCGTCTCCCTCTGTCTCGACCAAAGGAGACGCGTACTGTGTACGTGCGTCTCCTCTGTCTAGACCAAAGGAGACGCCTACTGTGTACGTGCGTCTCCTCTAATCTACTAAAGGAGACGAGTACTGTGAACTTACGTCTCCTCTCTCTCGACTAAAGGAGACGCATTGTCTACTTTCACAAAAATTAGGTCCAGCATCCACATTCATAAAACTCCACAAACTTAATAGAAATCCACAAGATTCACATGTATAATCTGTTAAAATTCAGGCATTCAGTATCCTCTTCTAATAAGCTAAGTAAGGTTCATAACAATATCATCACTAGCCATGAGGATTGGTATCTAATACAATGCGAGCCATCATAGCATCATTAATGTGAAATTTTCCTGAGGGTGTGATCACCTGGTCCATGAGGAATGAGGCAGTTCTTTCCCTAATGTGGAGCAGCGTGACTCGGTGCAGCTGACAAGTAGGTATGTGAAATGCCTGAATATAACAATGTCAGCAGTCAGCACACAGGTGGTTACCAAACATGTGCAGTGCTAATAAGCAAGAATTGTGCTCAGTTGCAGGTGTTACAATTGCAGATCCCAAGAAAGTACCTCAGGGTCCTTCAATTTATTTTTCATTGTAAGCATGTGATAGGCACAATAACAGCCGCAGACTCTGGATTTGTAAGGTTGTTGGTGGCACTGCGATAAATATACATAAACAAACAGTGGTGAGAAGAAATAAACTCAAGCTTTAGTACTAGCTTCCACAGGCAGGAAATACTAAGTAATACGTACATCAAAAGCTTTCTCATGGTTCAAGGCGCAGCGGGGCAACTTGTTGTCATCACAGTAACTATTCCAAGCACTACAACAAAATATGCAACAATAGTTAGGGCACCATTAATAAACTCTGCAGAGTTTGTTGAGGAAGTTTGTAGGTTAAGAAAGAAAAAGAACTTACTCATCAATGGCAAGTACCAACTCAGAGAAATTAGTGTCTAGAATCCTATATGAATCAAGATACAAGACCGTCTTCTACTTTGGAAAGATCGCCACTGCAATCTAGTGCTCCCCAGTGTTATAGCAGGAAATGATGACTCTCTTTTTAGCATATGACTGGTAGGCACGCTTCGTATAGGACACAAAAAAGTCCCTGTTATTTTGTATATTTGACTTGTTAAAGCATTCAGGATCAAGGAAGGCAACGGGTTCCTTCTTCTACTGTACTTCTACAGCCATATTCCTAATATTAAGAAATAACAAAGTGTAAGGAGGCAAAATACATAGTAAAGATGAACTGAGGTAGAAAGGACATTTAGATAGAAAATGATTAGTGAGAAGCAGATTAAATTTTCAAGCAACTTAGAGGATGAAACAGCGGAGAAGTCCCATATCCAAAACATCTAAGTTGAAGAGATCGTACAAATCGCTGATGATCACAGACAATAGCTCGTATTTTTCCTCTTTTCTCACAGGCCACCAGCCGTTCTTGGGCCATATTATGCCCTGAATCAGAGACTCATCCTTGCCCTGAACTAGGTTGGGAATGAATTTGTTCTGTAATTTGCATTTCTGGGTGTGGACGAGGAGAAGGAGGTGGGTTACCAGGTGGGGAATTTTGTCCTGTAATTTGCGTTTCTGGGTTTGGGTTTTGTCCTGTAGTCTGTGAACTAGAAGGAAACTGTACCATAGTGTGCGAACAAGATTTTGCAATTGGTGCTCCCTTGATGTGAAGGTGACACCTCTTCCACTGTATCCTCTGGTGTAGAGCTTGTCCAAGTGTCGTCACCTCGTCATTAGGAGGGTGTTCGAGTGCGTGATCCCTAAAGACAGAATATACATGCAGCACTTCGACCACAACACAGTCTTCATGAATCGGGACTGTGTGTAGCGTAGTCTGCTCTGGTTGAACCACACCAATTGCAGCTTCACATTCAACACCGTGAAATATGATCCATAGGCCACAGTCTGTGGGTTCAGTCAACGTGCCTATAAGGTCTTCCTGTGTGGGGGAAGCAATGTGCACTACCTCTGTCGAAAACTCTATAGCGTCGTTGATCAAACCTACATTATCTGCGGACGCACAGCTGCTCTTCAGTTCGGCGGGTGAAGGGCTTGTGCTATTGGACACTGGTGCAAACACCACCTGGTACCCTCGTGCCATCATGTCAAGCATATCCTTCTCCAACTCAACCTTGAGTTCTTACTTGATTTCTTCCTTCATCTGTTGCTTATCAACTGATGAGTCAGTACTGGCCCTCTTCCTCTTCCTGTACATGGAAGCGTGCTGAGACCATGCGAACTTCCAGCCCTGGTAGTTGGAGACAACACGCACGCGACCTGGTTGTTCGGGGCGGCCCAAGCACTGACTTAGCACATCATTCTCCCTCAGCCATGAAGTCATTCTTGAAGATTCTGTATGTGCATTCTTTTCCATGATGTCTGCAGCCACACTTTCATTTGCTACTTTGTTGAACACTACCTCGGCAACACCGTCTTTCACCACTAGTTTACTCCTTGCTCGCATCCAATTCCTAGAACGATCATCAGTGATGGCATCATATGGGTTGGCGATCCCAGCCACATCTAATTTTCTATCCTCTTCCTCCCACAGTGGTAGTTTTCCACAATAACCAGCTGGACCCATGCTGTGCTCGTTTGTATTCAGGCTTCGAAGTGACTTGAACTTGCGACTAAGAGATGAGGCTTCCTCGGTTTCCTGCTGTTTCACAAACTCTGTCCACTCTCCCGGCTTGATAAAGTCGTGCTTTCCAAATGGCTCAAGTCCTTTTCTGACAAAATCTCGCCTAAGCTGAAATCTGAATTGTCTCCATGCCTTGGCCGCAATCTTCCACAAAAGCTTGATTGTCTGCTCTTTCATGTCTTCCTGGAACTCCAAGTGTTTCTGCATATAGGTTTCAAACAAGTACCACTTTTGTTCATCGCTTAGTTTTTTATTTCTGGCAAATCCAAAGGTATCTTTTTTCTAGCAATGAGCCCTACAAGCGCCCTGAACCTGCGCTTTTGTGTCAATGGTACTGGCACCCCCCTCTCTCAACCTCAGTGACTACCATTTTGTCTCTTGGCCACTTTGTCGCTGTCCTTGGCACTCTGGCTCGACCCGTAGCCCCACCCACCTGCTCTTGTTCTTCACTAGCAGTGGCATATCCATCTTCTTCATTATATGCATGTTCTTCAAATTGCCCAGGTCGGCAGTCCTCGACAGAGTTATCCTGTGAATTAATTGTCAAGGGATTATGAGAAAGGTCAGCTCAGTGTCCAAGAATAGCACAAAAAGCAGACCATACTACTAGCTCTCCCAGGAGACATGCTACAACAGGAGACAAGTAGAGCACATTTTTAGTTAACCATGCATAACAGCTAAGCATTTATCTAATCAACACCCACAGAACTGTGTACAAGACCATACAAATGAGAAAATAATTATAGTAACTAGTTTAGCCCACTATAATCTCATTGGTTCTATGGTAAACCATTAACATAAATGCAATATTCAGAAACCAAAAAATTAGTTCAGGCAATACGATCTTACCATTTTAAAGAGGAAGATGATCGCTGCCTCTGTTGCTGATGAGGTACTTATTCAACTTGGAGAGAATGTCCAAATGTACATATGGAACAAGTGCAAAACCAAATATAAGAGTGAGTCCAAAGGAAAATGCTAAGTATATGTTTTGAAACTCGAAACCCTAACTAAGCATGTGGCGGAGCCAGAAAAAAAAATTAGCTGGGGCGACACCTAATGACGGACCAAACCAAAATGAAACACACACCAATTCACACATCTATATGCTGCAGTTGCACAAATTTTAGCAAAATTTTTCAAAATGTAGGCTTAAATTTGAAGAACAAAGACACAAATTAGCAAGTACTAAGGTCCTATGAATCATGGCACCATCTAGAAATACTACCGAAGCTTAAAAATATCGTCAGAGAAGAAGGAACGTAGTCGAGTTAGGGCAGATTAGCTGGGGCGGCTGCCCCAGCTGGCCCCAATGTGGCTACGCTACTGGTGAGCATAGTCAAGAATGTATCTTAATGATGTAGGTGCGATTTCTAGCATGCAGTTCACCTTGTCACTGTCGGAGCGGAGGGATCTCTAGTCGCCACGTCCTCGCGTCGACCTCGTGGTTGGATCCCTCCTCCTCCTAGTCGTCATCGCTGGAAGGTGAGGGGTGGTGTGGCGCGCGTCTCAGCGAAGGTGTGTAGCATGTGTCGCGTCACGGGGGGGTGAGGGGAGGAAGGCGAGGGTGAGGAAGCGGCGGCGGAGGGGGCGAGGGGGAGGAAGCGGCGGCGGCGCGAGGGAGAGAAAGACGACGGCGTGAGGGGGGAGTGAGGAGGCGACTGCGTGAGGGAGGCGTCTTTCCCTACTAACCCTAGCGCGAGTGGGCGTGTGTGGGCCTTAAAACTGAAAGACCCAATATTATTAGGAAAACACGTCAGGCCGGGGCTAGTTCTATTCGAATGAAGAACAGTTCGCTTCATTTTCTCCTTTTAATCTGCAATCAAAGATTTGAATCACGTATTTCTCCGTCATTCGTAATCCAAATTTGATGATATTTGTTACTGATTTTTTCTAAAATAAACTTCTATTCATTTATGACATTGTTTCGTATATAACTCCATTTCCTGGATGTTGTTTATACGCCTTTATCTTGTTTCTTACAAGTAACATAGAAATAATATTTGTTTTACATAACCATTACTAATGAAACTTTATATTTCGTAATGTTAAGGTGAACACAAGGTTGTGTTAAAATTTTAAATGTATATGAGTTTGAACATGTTGTGAAGTATGGAAAACTTCAGTGTTGAAGTATAACATTCTAGGAAACTATGTGAGAGATGTACACATTTGTACACAAGTATGATCTTCCTTTTGAGAAACCATTTGAAATTTTTATAACAAGTTTAGGGACCCAAATTATGTTACCAAGTCAATTTGTATAATTTTTAGACCAACCTAAGACGTTATTAAAATTATTATATCCCAACCATGAGATAAAAATTCGAATTTTGATAATTTTGGTTACACAAGTGTGCCTGCTGATATTTTATTCGAATACTAAATGACCAACTACGAATTGTTCGTATTTTTTATGAATTTTTAGGTGCTGTTTAATGGGCTCTAATATTTGAGGGAAGCAAGTTTCATTTCAAAAAAATAGTGTCGGGCCCACGCGTCAGCGTCAGCAACCTATATAAAAAAGATAACCCTACCCGCCCAACAAAGAATACGCAGGTTCACCAACCCGCGTCGCCAACAACTCTCCATTGTGCGAAATGTTATTATTTGGTCTATATTTGGTCCAACTTCAAAGAGTTTGACTCCTCGATAAAAACTGTTGCCCTGCTTGCCTCTTCATCTACCTGCGAAAAAACCACAACTACAAACACTCCTCATTGTCCTTATTTCTCGGCGCATTCTCTCTCTGCGCGGGGGCAGGAGATTAGGGACGAGAAGATGGTGGTTGCCATTTTTCCCGGAGATGCCTAGCAGGCCGCACCAGCCGTCGCTGCTGGAGGACCTCCCTCATGAGGTCCACATTGAGATTGCGGCGCCCGTCGGTGCGATCTCGGAGCGGCCCTTGGCTGACCTCCGCAGCCTACGAGGTACCTGCTCAACCATGCGTCGCCTGTGCAGCCACCGCGACGTTGGTCGGCGTTTGTCGATAGAGGCGATAAGAGATGAGATTGCTTGGATGTGGGGCCTCACCGCTTACACAGCCTTCCTTGCTATGCTGACCGATCTCGGCAATCCGGGGGCTTGCTTCTACTCCGAGATCAACACCGTGTTCATGGAAAACAGGCAAAGCGATGATCTCCGGCGCACCGCCGATGGTGGGCATGATGCGGCGGCCTATCTGTACGCCATCTTGCTATACAGGGACAATGGCGGTGCCGCTGCCGACGACACCGCGAAGCGGTACATGAGGCGGGTCGCGGGCGGCAGCGGGACGACAACACGGGTGAGCAACGAGGGCTGTGTGCCTTTGCGCAAGAAGGCCACGAAAGCTATTTGGAGGACGACGTGGTACATTTGGGGAGACCCGCTGCCGCCGCCGGCACAGGTGCGCGGAGATCAGTCATGCGCAGGCAACGGCTGCGGCGTGGATAAAGGATTTGAGGAAATTGCTCTGTATTGCACCAAAGCCTGTAGGCTCCGTCGTGAAGTGGTGAAGCTCGAATGGGCAATAGGAAACTAAATCTATGTTTTCCTTTTGCACCTGAAAATTAAATCTATGTTGCTCGTATTATCTGTGTGAATTTATGGAAGAGCAACAAAGGAGATGCAGATCCAGTAATATTCGAATGAAGAATAGATCGCTTTTCCCCTTTTAATCTGTAATCAAGATTTGAATCACGTATTTCTCCGTCATTCGTAACCCAAATTTGATGATATTTATTTCTGATTTTTTCTAAAATCAACTTCTATTCATTTATGACATTATTTCGTATATAACTTCGTTCATTTCCTGGATGTTGTTTATACATCTTTATCTTGTTTTCTTACAAGTACAGCATAGAAATAATATTTGTTTTACACAATCATTACTAATGAAACTTTGTATTTCGTAATGTTAAGGTGAACACAAGGCTGTGTTAAAATTTCAAATGTATATGAGTTCGAACATGTTGTGAAGTATGGAAAACTTCAGTGTTGAAGTATAACATTCTAGGAAACTATGTGAGAGATGTACACATTTGTACACAAGTATGATCTTCCTTTTGAGAAACCAATTGAAATTTTTATGACGAGTTTAGGGACCCAAATTATGTTGCCAAGTCAATTTGTAGAATTTTTAGACCAACCTAAGATGTTATTAGAATTATTATATCCCAACCATGAGATAAAAATTCAAATTTTGATAATTTTGGTTACACAAGTGTGCCTGCTGATATTTTATTCGAATACTAGATGATCAACTACGAATTGTTCATATTTTTAATGAATTTTTAGGTGTTGTTTAATGGGCTCTAATATTTGAGGGAAGCAAGTTTCATTTCAAAAAAATTAGTGTCGGGCCCACGTGTCAGCGTCAGCAGCCTATATAAAAAAGATAACCGTTGCCTGGCCGGTCAAACCCACCTGACAACAAATGAGACTGAAAGGATCAAGATGTCGACTAGAGAGGGGGTGAATAGTCGAACCTGAAATTTACAAACTTTTAAACCAACTGTCAGTCCAGGTCCGGAGTTTCCGGATACTCTGGGAAATCCGGAGAATCCGGGAAAATGTCCGGATTGTCCGGGCCTATGACGAGGAAATCAAATCGACAGAAATTAAACTTACTCAAACATAGATCTGTGAAAATAGGTTATGCACTGGGATGAGACAAGCCTGTTTATCCACCTAGAACCTGCAGAAACCTCAACACGGAGTAGATCGGCACCAAACCCTAGAATAGAGCTCAAGAGGTATACAAGCATACAACAAGAGCAACGAACACAAGAGACACAAGGATTTGTTACCGGAGTTCAACCTCACACCTTGAGGTCTACGTCTCCATTGAGGAACCCACAAAGGGTGGACCTTTACACCTAGGTCACTTTCCTCCCACTAGCGACCACAAAGATCAAGCTAGAGTTACTTACTCAATTTCGGGGTGATACAAACCTCCTTGGGCAGCCACAAACCTTTGGATGCTCCAAGGCAACGCCTAGCCGGCTAGGAGCTCAAGGCTCCAAGAGTAACAAACACGAAATGTGCCAACCAAGCGAAGAACGAGGTGCTCTAGAGATGGGAAATCAGCTCACTAGCACTCTCCAAGCTCTTGCTCTCAATCACTCCTTAAATCCCCAACAAATCTCACCAAACCAAGGCCAAGGGGAGTAAAGAGGGTGAGTGAAGGAGTTCTGAGTGTTGCAGGTCGAAATGGGCAAGAGAGAGAGAAGGGAAAGGGTGGAGGGGGCTTTTATACCCCCTCACACAGAAAAGAGCCGTTACAGCTCTAAGACCCGGAATATCCGGGAAAACCCCGGAAACTCCAGGAAGTCCGGAGACTCCGGGAAAAAACCCGGAAACTCCGGCCTTCCAAGGTCAGCACCCAAAAAGTTAACCCCGTGAACGTGTTGGTGCAAAGGTGTCTCTAATAGGTTTTGTTTTGACAACTAGATCACCTTTTCAACTCTTGGAAGATACATTTCCTGTCCCTCTTTATAGTACGGCGTTCCTAGGACTCAAATTCAAAATATAAAATAAATAAGCCTTCATAGGAACTCCTTTGTAGCATCACTTCCTTTTTGCTTACTCAATGAACAACACTTGATGCCACATATAATTTTAATTCCTGCTCATACACTAGATAAATCATTAGCCACTTAAGCGTATGTCATTAAATCACCAAAACCCACTTAGGGGGCCAAGATACTCTTCAATCTCCCTCTTTTTGGTGATTGATGACAACACATTTAAGTCTAACAAGAGATAATCAATGAATATTAAAAGACAATTTGTAATACTCCCCCTTAATATGTGCATATTGATTTTGAATATCAATGGTCGTTTTAGGACCAAACTTTGCACAAGAAAAGAAGACATGAGAGTATTACAACAGTGGGGTTCTTGTGATGTGCAACATGTAATTTGTGAAATGCATATGACAGTTCATGCACTGAAAGGAAGCAAAAGAAATCTGATGCTCAAAAGTCCGGAATGTTCGGGCCAGTCCCGGAATCTCCGGGAATCCCAGAAACTCCGGGAAAAAGTCCGGATTCTCCGTGCTTTTTGAGCACCAGTGAAAAACAACATTCATCAAGTATTTTCAATCTAACATATAGCATCCTTAGAATGTAAAAACGGAGCAAACAACCACAAGCACACAACCATAAGTCTCAAGCTCACATAGTCTTACACGCATACGAATTTAAAGTTATTACAAGCCATTGTCCAAATTCAAATCCATAAAGTTCCACACTAGGTAGATAGATAAATGTTCACTCCCCCTTTGGCATCAAGCACTAAAAAGGGAGTGGGGCAGCAGCTGGATCACTCGGAGTCCTCGTCGTCCTCCTCCTCTTCATTGTCGTTGTTGTCCTCCTCCTCCTCTTCCTCTTCTTGCCTCTCTTCTTCATCTTGGGCGTCCCACTCCGCAAATGGATCATCGAAGGTGGGGAGCTCACGGTAGGGGTCGGTGGGGAGGCCAAGATGAGACTTGATCTCAATGATGTCCCGGCGGTTCTCATTTGTCTCCGTGGCCATGGTCTTGCACATGCTGAAAATGCTCTTTAAGACCCTCTTGATCATGGACCCACGATGCCGACGGGGAGGCCTAGGTGGAGAAGGTGCAGCGGGCATGTCATCATGGCGAGGAGCGGCACTAGAGGAGCCAACATACTTAGGAACTTTGGGAGCTTTCTTGGCTCGATCACGGAGGTGGCGAAAGGGCTCATGGACAACATCCTTGGGATAGCGGACATTTGTGACTCTCTCAATCATGTACATACAAGCCCACTTCTTTGCACTTCTCAATCACGGAATTGAACACGGTGTTGTTAAGGTCCTCATAGTACTTCCAATCAATGTACCTCATCTTCACAATGGGTACCATGTTCTTAGCAACCAACTTGGGGTTCCTAATGACGGTTTGGTAGAAATCCCTATGGAAGTCACACCAAAACCTTGCCTCTAGCCCCTCACCCTTGAGATAGCGATAAACATTCTCTTCCCTTTGCTCTCTAACTGCAAGAGCGTTCTTGGAGTAGTCCCGAAACATGTGCTCAGCAAATCCAAGGACCGATCCGGGCTCTTGGAGTTTAATAGGTGTGTTCACTACTTGCACATTTGGTGGGAGAGTAGGGATGAGCCTTGGGGGTGTTTTAGGGCAGATGTGGGCTGCTATTCCTTGTTTGGTTTTGGGAGGTTGACGCTCAACTGGTCGGCTTTGATTGATATAGGAGGCTTTGTGGCTCTTTTTGGGGTGAGGTTTGTAGCGGGGTTTCTCCTTAGCCGGCCCCTTTCCATGGCGGCGAGGAGGCTCAGGGGGCTGCTCATAGGTATCATCCTCAACCTCATCATCATCACTTTCAGTTCCTTCCTCCTCCTCAATCTCTTCCTCCTCATCACTGCCCTTAGCATAAGATGGAGGGGGATCACCCCTTCTTGGCCTTGCACTTCGCTGAGACGACTCTTGGCCCAAAGTCTCTTGCACGACCCTCAGAGAGGCGGGGTCATGCCTTGCCTTGGTCCTCCTTTGAGTGGAGGGCTCATCCGTGTCGCGTCTAATCTTCACCCTTATGATCTGAAGATATAGAAGGATATGAATATAAGAGAAAAGAAATAGAAGAGATGCGAGGCACTGCAACAGAGGGTTTTCAGTGTGAACCCTGGAGACTCCGGGAAAAAGTTCGGAGATTCCGGGATGTCCAGAGAGTCTGGGCTTGAGATTTCCAGAGTTTCCGGGTTTCACAGCCGAAACCCTAAATCACAATGCCACACAAATCATCCATGGAAACTGTGAGATATCGCAGATCTAGAGTCTATAGAGTCTATTCCATCTATTCCCTAAGAGGATACCGAAAGGAAAAGCGTAGGGAGATAGATCGGGTTAGGTCTTCATGAGATACCTTAGGGGAGAGAGGGGGAGAAGCTTCTAGTCTTCAAATCCGATGTAGATCCGTGTTCTCCACCCCTTGGAGCTCTCAATCTCTCACTCTCACGAGATTTGGCCGAAGGGATTTGAAAATCGCCTTGGGGGCGAGGAGAGGGAGAGGGGAGAGCGACATGAGAGGAGGGGGGCTGCCGGTCAACGCGGTAAGAAGATAAAAAGGAAATAACCACGGTGAAACGGGTATATATACCCTTAAAGACCCAGAATGTCCGGACAAAGTCCGGATTCTCCGGGAAAATCGGAGTTTCCGGAAATAATCCGGAGAGTCCGCTCCCCCTGAGACCAGCGAGCAGATTTGCGAGGAATTTATGTTGGATAGATTTGGATGACTATACATGTAATATATGTGAGCCTGAGTAATATCAACACTTGAGACTAGCCACAATCAAGCAATGAGAACAATAGTCCAAGTGTTGTACCAAAATAAGATCCAAATATTTCACAAACAAATGAACACAAGTTTTTGCAAATCATTTTCTTTCAAAAGACCTATTCTAGGTCACTCAAACATGTGCATGATCTCAAGCCAAGTTACGAGAATCCAAGATATTTAGCTCACTCCTCAAAGCACAAAACCTTAGTTCATCAAGAGGCTTTGTGAAGATATCGGCTAGTTGCTTATCGGTGCTCACATGACTTAAAGCGATATCTCCTTTGGCTTCGTGGTCTCTCAAGAAATGGTGTCTTATGTCTATGTGCTTTGTTCTTGAGTGGTTTACGGGATTGTTAGCTAGCTTGATGACACTCTCATTGTCACACAAGAGGCTAAACTTACAACCAAAGTCTCTCAAAGTGAGCCTCATCCAAAGTAGTTGAGCACAACAAGCGCCGGCTGCAACATACTCGGCCTCAGCGGTGGAAAGGGCAACGGAGTTTTGTTTCTTGGAACTCCATGACACCAAAGACCTTCCAAGGAATTGGCAAGTCCTGGATGTACTCTTCCTATCTACTTTGCAACCAGCATAGTCCGAATCGGAGTAGCTAAGTAGATCGAAAGTGAAGCCCTTAGGATACCACAAACCAAGGTTAGGAGTATGAACCAAGTATCTAAAGATTCTTTTAACAGCCATTAGATGACACTCCTTAGGATTAGCTTGAAACCTTGCACACACTAAGCATGATATCGGGCCTAGATGCACAAAGGTAAAGTAGAGATCCAATCATGGAGCGATATACCTTTTGGTCGATGCTTTTGCCCTCTTCATTTAGATCAAGATGTCCATTTGATGGCATAGGTGTTTTGATGGGCTTGGCATTGTTCATATCAAACTTCTTGAGCATATCATTGGTGTACTTGGTTTGACTTATGAATGTGCCTTCTTTGAGTTGCTTGATTTGAAATCCGAGAAAGAACTTCAACTTGCCCATCATAGACATCTCAAATCTTTTGGTCATAATCCTACTAAACTCATCAACCCAAACTTGGTTAGTAGAACCAAATATGATGTCATCGACATATATTTGGCATACAAATAAATCATTTCCTTGTTTACGAGTGAAGAGAGTAGGATCGGCTTTGCCTATTTCAAAGCCTTTCTTTAAGAGAAATTCCTTAAGGCATTCATACCATGCTCGTGGGGCTTGTTTGAGCCCATAGAGCGCCTTATGGAGCTTGTAGATGTGGTTGGGAAATTGTGGGTCTTCAAAGCCCGGTGGTTGTTCAACATAGACTTCTTCGGAGATTGGGCCATTCAAGAAAGCACTCTTGACATCCATTTGATGTAGCTTGAAGTTCTGATGTGTGGCAAAGGCTAAGAGTATGCGGATTGCTTCAAGCCTTGCCACCAGTGCATAGGTCTCTCCGAAGTCCAAGCCTTCTACTTGAGTGTACCCCTTTGCCACCAATCTTGCTTTGTTCTTGGTCACCACGCCATTCTCATCTTGTTTGTTGCGGAAGACCCATTTTGTACATATCACATTTTGCTTGGGGCGTTCCACCAAGGACCAGACTTCATTTCGTGTGAAATTGTTGAGCTCTTCTTGCATGACCATCACCCAATCAGCATCCTCAAGTGCTTCTTCAACCCTAAGAGGTTCCAACATGGAAACAAACGAGTAATGTTCACAAAAATTTGCTAATCTTGAACGAGTTGTTACCCCTCTAAGGATGCTTCCAAGAATGTTGTCAATGGGATGATCTCGTTGAACACTCTGACGAACTCTTGGATGTGGGTCGGAGGCTTCTTGTTGAATCAAATCCTCATTTTCTTGACTGCCTTGAGAATCACCAGCAGGAGGTCCAGAGTTTCCGGAGTTTTCTCCGGAGTTTCCGGGAATCCCGGAATCTCCGGGTTTTTCTCCGGACTCTCCGGGGTTCACAGCGGGAGGTGTACTTGGTGATTCTTCTAAGATCTCGCAGTCCTCATCATCTTCTTCTTGAGGCTTTACTTCTCCAATGGCCATCTTCTTTATAGCCTTTTCAGCAGGTACTTCCTTGCCTACACACAATTCATCAACTTGCTCCACTTGAGAGCCATTGGATTCATCAAACGTCACGTCGCACGTGACATCAACACAACCGGTGGTTTTGTTGAGGACACGATAGCCATGAGTGTTTGAGGCGTAACAAAGAAAAATACCTTCATCAACTTTAGGTGCAAACTTAGAGCTTTTGGGCTTCTTGTTAAGAATGAAGCACTTACAACCAAAAATTCTAAAGTAAGACACATTAGGCTTTTTACCGGTTAGAAGTTCATAGGCGGTCTTGTGTCGAAGCTTGTGAAGATACAAACGGTTGATAGCATGACAAGCCGTGTTGATTACTTCCGCCCAAAAACTATCCGAAGTCTTGTACTCATCAAACATAGTTCTTGCGGCTTCAATGAGAGTCCTATTCTTCCTCTCCACTATCCCATTTTGTTGTGGAGTGTATGGGACGGAGAGCTCATGACAAATGCCTTCTCCATCAAGATACTCTTCAATGTTGGTGTTCTTGAACTCAGTGCCATTGTCACTTCTTACTCTCTTGATCTTCACTTCAAACTCATTTTGGGCTCTTGTGGCAAACTTCTTGAATATTTCATGAACCTTGCTCTTGTCCTTCATAAAGAATACCCAAGTGTACCGAGAGTAGTCATCAATAATGACAAAGCCATACTTGTTCCCCCCAATGCTAACATAAGCCACGGGACGAAAGATATTCATGTGAAGAAGTTCCAATGGCCTTGTAGTGGTGAGTACATTCTTGGCGGGGTGAGGAGCACCAACTTGCTTTCCGGCTTGACAAGCATGAACGTTTGTTAGTCCTAGGATGTGTTCCCCCTTTAGAAGCTTATTGAGATTATTCATCCCAACGTGAGCTAGCCGGCGATGCTAAAGCCAACTCAAGCTAGACTTTGCCAATAAGCATGTATCAAGTTGGGTTTTGTCCGATGTGAAATCCACCAAGTAAAGCCTTCCCTTGAGTTCACCCTTAAAGGCAACGGAGTCGTCGCCACTTCTAAAGACGGTCACACCCTCATTGGTGAACAAACAATTGTAGCCCATCTCACAAAGTTGTGAAATGGACAACAAATTGTAGTCCAAGGATTCAACCAAATAAACATCGGAAATTGAATGATTAATTGAGATAACAATTTTACCAAGACCAACAACCGTTCCTCCACCATTGCCTCCAAAGGCAGTTCTTTCCGTAGGATTTTCAATCATGTCACAAGAGGTAAACATCTTCTTCTCTCCGGTCATATGATTTGTGCAACCACTATCAATCACCCATTTGGTTCCACCGGAGGAGTATGCCTACAAAACAAATTATGCTTTTGTTTTAGGTACCCAAGTAGGTTTGGGTCCTAGAGCGTTAGTCACAAGAACCTTGGGCACCCACACATTCCTTTTGACCAATGTTCCTTTTGTGCGGGGTCCCACATACTTGGCAACCACATTACCCTTGTGGTCCCAAGTCAACACATAATCGGCATAGAAGTTGTCTTGTGAGGCATAAGGCTTGGGCTTCTTGTTTGACTTGATTGGATTGGCCTTTGCCTTTGCTTGTGGTGCATGTGTTGTGTCTTGAGTGCCCTTGAACTTGATAGGAGTGTTGTACTTGACTTGGTTGTCATAATTCTTGGCACCCAATTGCTTCATGCCGTGCACCACATTCCTTGTTCCCACACCTCTAGTGTGGTAGTTCTTAATGAATGGGATGGGGTCCTTTGTACCTTGTTCTTGCTTACCTAGACCCTTCCCATCCGCAAAGCCAAACTTCTTCATGTAGCTTGACCCAAAGCCTTTGGTGTGGTTCTCAAACTCACCTCTCTTTGGTTCTTTCATTTTCTCATCAATGAGGGAGTTTGACAACCTAGCAATCTCTTTCTTCATAGCATTCATCTCGGCAATGTTAGTAGCACAAGCATTTATATCAATTTTATAGCACCGAGAACAACCATTGCTTGTTGAGGCTTTAGAGTTAGAGAGAGCATCATTAGAGGTTGTTGTAGCATTATTCTTGAGATTGTCAAGTTGAACTTCTAGTGCTATGTGACTAGTCCTTAAGCTTTCAAAGCTCTTTTGAAGTTCAAGCTTTTCACCCTCAAGTTTATTGCAAGCATCCTTAGCTAGGAAAGATTCCCTAGTTAATTCATCTACTATCAACTCCTCTTTTGCTTGGGATTTCTTGAGGCTAAGAATTTCTAGCTCCTTTTCCTTAAGCAAGTCCTCTTGCACCTTGAAACCATTCTTTTCAATTACAAGGGCATTCTCAAGGGTAATGGTTTTCTCTCGCTCAAGTCTAAAGAGTTCTTCTTGCACCTCTAGAGTCCCATCTCTATTCTCTATTTCTTTCATTAAAAACATGATTTTCTTAGTTGCCTTTTTACCAAAGCCATTTATCATTTTTTCAAATTCAAGATCACTTTCACTATCATCATCTAGGGGCGGGGTGGGAGTGTCTACCTTAGAGCCCCTAGCCATGAGGCATGTGTGGGTGAAGTCATCATCATCATCGGTGAGATCTCCAAAGAGTGGTGACTTGTTGATTGGTTCCCCAATAGATATAGTGGCAAGACCCACTTCATCATCGGAGTCGGAGCTATCATCATTTGAGTCCCACTCTTCACCCAAGTGTGCTTCACCAACTTCCTTCTTCTTGTTCTTATCATTCTTGTTGGTGTCCCTTCTTCTCACTTTGATGTTGGGGCACTCCATAATGAAGTGACCCTCCTTGCCACACCCAAAGCATGGCCTCTTGGAAGTCCTCTTGGTCTTGATCTTGTCTTTGTCCTTGTTCTTGTTGAAGAAGCCACTCCTCTTGATCACTTTGTTGAACTTTCTTATGAAGAGTGACATTTGTTCGGGAGTCATGTTCTCATCACTATCTTCATCACTATCTTCCTTGACCACGGTCTTGGAGGTTGATGAGCTTGACTTCTTCTCCTTGCTAGATGCCTTGAGGGCCAGTCCCTTGTTCTTCTCAAGTTGCTCATGCATCTTGGACATTTCTTGTGAAAGCTTGGACTCCTTGACGGTGATAAGATGTTCTTCAATTCTTCCAATCACATCCGCCGGAGTGAACTTGTTGAAGCCTCTCTTCTCTCTTATGAGTGTTGGGAGTTGCACATCCCTAGCCATGTATGCGGAGAGGATCTTATCAACCACTTCTCTTCTTCCCCATCTTGTGCTTCCAAGGGACTTGATCTTGTTGATGATCTTGTTCAAGCGGTTGTACATGTCTTGTGGAGATTCATCTTCCTTGATGACAAAGCGGTTGAGTTCACTTTCTAAGGCTCGGATTCTTCCTTCTCTCACTTGCTTTGTTCCTTCGTGGTTGATGAACAAGGTGTCCCACACCTCCTTGGCGGATTTCAACCCATCCACCTTGTCATACTCTTCGGACATGAGTGAACTCTTGATGATGCGTATGGCTTGATAGTTTCTTTATATCTCATTTGCTTGATCTTGAGTTAGCGTTGCATCACCACTAGGAAATGTAATACCCCTATTCACAATAGTCCAAAGTGCGGGATTTACCACCATCAAATACTCCTCCATCAAGTTCTTCCACTTGGAATAGCCGGTTCCATCAAATTGGGGTATCTTCCCAATGTGGCTAGAACCCGATGGATGGTTAAAAGATAAATGAGAGTAATCAAAAGAGGTTCGAGTGTAATCCCTTGATGATGATGGTCGATGAGTAGAGCGGGTTGACCTTGCATCATCAAATTCTTCATCCTCACTATCGGAGGTCTCCACACCATCACCATGTGCTTGATGACTTGTGCTTGCTCCAATGGCACCACCTCCTTGAGGTAGAACGGGAGGAGGACCATCAACATTGATGGTGTTGTCTCCACCGTTGGGAGGAGGTGTTTGTTGAGCATTTGGGTCCGACATCTTCTTGACTCCAAGCGGTTAAGCTTCAAGTACGGAGCACTTGGCTCTGATACCAATTGAAAGGATCAAGATGTCGACTAGAGAGGGGGTGAATAGTCGAACCTGAAATTTACAAACTTTTAAACCAACTGTCAGTCCAGGTCCGGAGTTTCTGGATATTTTTCCGGATACTCCGGGAAATCCGGAGAATCCGGGAAAATGTCCGGGCCTACGAGGGGGAAATCAAATCAACAGAAATTAAACTTGCTCAAACATAGATATGTGAAAATAGGTTATGCACTGGGATGAGACAAGCCTATTTATCCACCTAGAACCTGCAGAAACCTCAACACGGAGTAGATCGGCACCAAACCCTAGAATAGAGCTCATGAGGTATACAAGCATACAACAAGAGCAACGAACACAAGAGACACAAGGATTTGTTACCGGAGTTCAACCTCACACCTTGAGGTCTACGTCTCCGTTGAGGAACCCACAAAGGGTGGACCTTTACACCTAGGTCACTTTCCTCCCTCTAGCGACCACAAAGATCAAGCTAGAGTTACTTACTCAATTTCGGGGTGATACAAACCTCCTTGGGCAGCCACAAACCTTTGGATGCTCCAAGGCAATGCCTAGCCGGCTAGGAGCTCAAGGCTCCAAGAGTAACAAACACAAAATGTGCCAACCAAGCAAAGAACGAGGTGCTCTAGAGATGGGAAATCAGCTCACTAGCACTCTCCAAGCTCTTGCTCTCAATCCCTCCTTAAATCCCCAACAAATCTCACCAAACCAAGGCCAAGGGGAGTAAAGAGGGTGAGTGAAGGAGTTCTGAGTGTTGCAGGTCGAAATGGGCAAGAGAGAGAAAAGGGAAAGGGTGGAGGGGGCTTTTATACCTCCTCACACAGAAAAGAGCCGTTACAGCTCTAAGACCCAGAATATCCGGGAAAAGCCTGGAAACTCCGGGAAGTCCGGAGACTCCGGGAAAAAACCCGGAAACTCTGACCTTCCAAGGTCAGCACCCAAAAAGTTAACCCCGTGAACGTGTTGGTGCAAAGGTGTCTCTCATAGGTTTTGTTTTGACAACTAGAGCACCTTTTCAACTCTTGGAAGATACATTTCATGTCCCTCTTTATAGTACGGCGTTCCTAGGACTCAAATTCAAAATATAAAATAAATAAGCCTTCATAGGAACTCTTTTGTAGCATCACTTCCTTTTTGCTTACTCAATGAACAACACTTGATGCCACATATAATTTTAATTCCTGCTCATACACTAGATAAATCATTAGCCACTTAAGCGTATGTCATTAAATCACCAAAACCCACTTAGGGGGCCAAGATACTCTTCAGAGACGTGGGGTCTCGAACCCGCATCGGAAATGACTCTCGATTTTGGAAATGAATATAACATCTCGAATGGGATAAGCGCAGCACACATGACGCTCTGACCTCTGAGCTCCCTGCTTCTTCTTCCCCGCTCTGAGCTCCACCGCCGCCCGCCCTTCCTTTCCCCACCGTCACGCACATGTCGCACTACGCCGATTCGTCTAGAGGTGGACATGGCAGAAGCAGGATTCAAGGTGGCCGGGGCAGCCGCATTCACTCCATCGGCTTGGATCCAGTCGGTGAGCTAAGCGGCTACCCACTGGTCCCTTGCCCGGACTGTGGTATGGCTCGGGTGGTGGAGGGGAGGACGCAGAAGGAAGGTGAAAACCACGGTCGTCTTTATTTCAAGTGTGCGAGGAACGCGGTGAGTAGTCTGAGCTTTGATTTCCCAAATCTGAGTTAGGGTTCTTATGTGCTTTTGATTTGCACAGTTCCCCAAGCTTTGTGGATATTACCGTTTCGAGAAGGAGTATCTCCAGATGCTGAAGGATGTTGGTGTCATATCTTTTCGACCGTCAAACTGGGCAGACGTGATCGATGAAGTACTTGATTCAGTGGATTGTCAACTTGGGAGCGACAACCAGAGGAAAGCACCGGACGACAAGCAGAGGAAGAAAGCACTGGAGGAGAAGATGGACAATGTGATCTGGAAGATGAACTTGATTATTGTGGGTGCTGTTTGTGTAGTATTTGGATATTTACTGGGGATGTATGCTGCAAAGAAGTAATTGTGATGTGAAAAGTGGTGCTTTAATTTGTTTCATCTGTGTGAATGAGGAATGAAAAATTTGTCACAGATGACAAACTTAAATGTATGAATGAAGAAAATGGAATAGAATTACAATTGGGTCACGAATCTTAATGTGTCACATATCACAAATTTTATCAATTCATTTATGTTGACATTTCAGTGTGAAATTAACCAGCCTGTACCCGCGTCTCCACTGATTTTATACAGAGTTTTTCGAAACTCAGAATCTTTTCACTAACAAATAGAGTAACAAATTGCAATTCATTGTTGCCCCGCTGCCACTCTGCCCTGCCACTCTGCCATTGTTAGATGTAGTTCATCACAAGTTCAACAAACACACAGGAGGAACAAGCAGAGTTCCACGAACAAACAAAGGAGGACGAACACACAGAGGAGGAACAAATTAATTAAGCTAAGGTAGAAGACTTGTCGCCGCCGCCGGAGGAGCCCCACCGTCGGAGTCGGAGTCGGAGCCGCCGAGGCCGCGTTCGTCACCACCGTCGAAGCCGCCATTGTCGCCGTCGCCATCGTCGCCGCCGTCGTCGTCGCCCCAGACCACGACTCTCTGAAGGTCCCCAGCCAACCAATGGATCTTGAAGGTGAAATCCTTCACGGACCTCTGCAGCGGATCGTTGGGTCGTGGCAAGCCGAGCTTAACGGCCTCCTGTTGAAGCTTCCTGAAAGCTTCGGCCAAGAGTTGGACGGACCAAATGTTGTCCAAAACTAGTTGAGAACTATGAGAGGAGGGCTCCACGGGCGGCGGCGCCGGTGCCTCCTCGGCCGGTGGCGCCGGCACCTCCTGGATGAGCCGACGGCAGCGGCTTTCGTCGTTGTCGTCCTCCTCCCTTCCCCGCTTCCTCGATGGCTCACTCGACGACGATGCCATGCGCGCACTTGAGGAAAAAGAAGCTCTTGGTGACCAGAGACGGTGGTGCTGGGGTTTTCTTGGTGGCACGCTTAAGGAAAGCTTATGGAAGAAAGTTCTTGGCCGGCCGGGCATTTATATGACAAGATGGAGAACCATCAGGCAGCTAGTCTTCCCACTGTGACACGCCACTACACCGCGAAACGCGGTACGCTGCGGCGACGCGTATCCACTAACTAGCGTCGCATTTGACAAAAGACTTTTACTCCCTCCGTCCCGCAAAGACTGTTCATATACCTTATTTTAATACCTCTTTTCAAGTTCCAATGCAAAGACTGTTCATATAGCTTATTTTAATTTATTAATACCTCTATTCGCTGGAAACCGACCACAAAGGAAACAGTTCTCCTTTCTCCTTTTAATCTGGAACCAAATTTTGTGTCACGTATTTCTCGGTCATACGTAATCCAAATTTGATGATTGTTTTTTCTTATTTTTTCTAAAATCACCATCTTTTCATTAATTTCATTGTTTAGTGTATATTTCCTTTTCGTTAGTAATGTTTTTATGCCTTATCTTGTACTTGATAAGTAGAACATAGAAATAATATTTGTTTTACACAACCATTACTAATGAAATTTTGTATTTCGTATTGTTCAGGTGGACACAAGGTTGTGTTAAATTTTCAAATGTATATGAGTTCGAACATGTTGTAAAGTGTGGAAAACTTCAGTGTCGAAGTAACATTCTAGGAAACTATGTGAGAGATGTACACATTTGTACACAGTATGATCTTCCTTTTTAGAAACCACTTGAAATTGTTATGACAAGTTTAGGGACCCAAATTATGTTGCCAACTCAATTTGTAGAATTTTTAGACGAACCTAATACGTTATTAGAATTATTATATCCCAAACACGAGATAAAAATTCGAATTTTGATAATTTTGGTTACACAAGTGTGCCTGCTAATATTTTATTCGAATACTAAATGACCAACTACTAATTGTTCGTATTTTTAATGAATTTATAGGTGTTGTTTTATGGGCTCTAATATTTGAGGGAAGCAAGTTTCATTTCAAAAAAAATAGTGTCGGGCCCACGTGTCAGCGTCAGCAGCCTATATAAAAAAGATAACTGTTACCTGCCCGCCCCCACGTGACAACTAATGTGACGTGGGTTCTCGAACCTGCGTCGGCGGAGGCGGCGCGGGCGAGATGAGCGGAGGCGGGGACACGACGATGAGCGCCGGCGAGGGGCCAAGCAGCGGACGACCCCGCGCACTGTGGATCGAGGAGGAGAAGCCGAACGTGATGCGGTGCCGCAACTGGATCCGCACGCGCGCCGACGAGATTGCGGCGAAGACGGAGACGACGATGACCGTCGGAGAGGGGCCAAGCGGCGGTGCAGCGAACCCAAAGCCGGAGATGAGTGTCATCGACTGGATCTTCTCGGGTTCCGACGAGGGGCCAAGCAATGGCAGGGAGGAGCGTGCCGGTGAGGGGGCAGCGAAGAGGGCAAGGCACCTGCCTCACGTCTGCGACAGCAAATGTCTTGCAACGACGGAGAGGGGTCGAGGGAGCGGTGAAGGTGTAGAGGACCTCATATCCAAGCTGGCAACTACCACGACGACGGCGAGGCAAGTTTCTCTGAATCACAGTGCCTTTTACTTGTTCTATAAATGGAGCAGCTTGAGCTTGATCTACTTGTTCCTATGAAACGGCTTATTCCATAGAGATTTTGTAGGATTTCTAACATGATCAATGTAGCAACTTGTTCCTATGAAATGGCTAGCTTGTTCCTTTGTCTATCTCAATCTTCTCATTCCTATGGTTCATCCAAAAGATCAATGTAGCAACTTTCCTATGTTTTTCATTCCATAGGAATAAAAATGGCATGACACTGTCTGGGAATATGTGAAACCTGAGGTTGATAATATTAAGGAACAAATGCACATCCTCCTCAAAAAGGCTGCATTCATGAGGTGGTACAAGTTTGTGGCTGAACAAAATCTGCAGCCCATGGAAGATGCGCTCGATGTGTTTCAAGATACCTTGGTTGCATTTGAAGAGGCTACAAAAAAAGCAAACCTTAGTTGAAGATATCATGCTTTTGTTGATGTTGAAGGGGGCATGCTTTTGTTGATGTGCATGGTCAAATAGCATGACCATTGTAAAAATGTGACGGGCAAGTTAAGGCCTAGCTAGATGGACAAGTTAACTGTTTGTAATAATTATGTATATCTGTGTGGATCTTTGTGGACAAGTAATCTTTATCTATATATGTGGACAAGTTATCTTTATCTATATTATGTCTGTTTTGTCTCAAAAGATTTTTTATTGATTATGCCTATACGTCGAAATGGGAGCCCTGAGAGATCGGGCTGACCTGTCAATCAAGACAGATACAAAGGAGACTACGTGGGATGGTTATTTCGCGTCGCATTTGCCCCTCCAAACCGACGAGGTGGAGCCGACCCCACGCGCCGCCCCCGTGCATTGGAGATGAGGTTTGGCTTATCCACGTATCTTTTGTTCCCAATGTTTGACCAAAAGCCACTCTCCCCTGCCACTCTGCCATTCTGCCTTCCTTCTCAAACCTTCTGCCTTCCTCGTCTCTATCGCCTTCTCTCCCCTTCTCCTTCATCGTCTCCGTCGCAGAGATGGCCGGCGGAAAGCAGTCGTTCCGCCGCCGCGACTCAAGAGGGAGGTTCTGGAGCGAGGAGGAGAAGGCCCCGCCCGCCACCCCCGCCAAGAGAGTGAGGTTCCGCAGCAAAGAGGTCGGTTCTTCGTCGACCAGGGGGAGGAGGCCGTACACGCGCGCAAGCGCCAAGGGGGTGCACTCCGGCGACGCCCGACAGGCAGAGGCCGAGCCTTCCTCGAGTTTGGTATGCTTGAAGTTAGATTTATGCTTGAAATTGAATTCCTGGTACTCATCATATGCTGCTCACAAAAATGTTGAACTCATTCTGTATACTGCTTCAATTTCTGAATCTTCATGCTCAGCGACTTTTATTAACTGAACATCCAGTGCCTTCACTGATCAATGGTTCCAATGCATCAATTTTCCATTATTTTAGGAAGTTGTTGTACCAGCACATGACATTGTCAGGATCTGGACAGAAATCGACAGGCTCAAGAAAACCTTAGACTACATCTGCACATTCCTAAACAGGATGGAAAGAATGAAGAAGGATGACATTGGTAAAGAGAAGTAGCAGGCAAGTTCTGAACCTAGTTACAGCTAAACAACTTTCTTGTTTGACCGGTTACAACTTTATGATATTAAACTTGGCAATCTAATTGTGAAACTTGCTTCAATTTGCCTTTGTTTTAGAAATGTATTGTTACTCGGGAGGAAAATTATTAACCTTTCGAGTAGAAATTTTGTTATGCTTGAAATTTTGTTATGCTTGAAATTTTGTTATGCTTGAAATTTTGTTACATCTTTCATGATATTAAACTTGGCAATCTAATTATGAAACTTGCATCAATTTGCCTTTGTTGTAGAAATGTGTTGTTACTCGGGAGGATCTTCATTGCATCTGGAAAGTACTCGACAAGGTGGATAGAAGGATGGATGACAAGGCTGTGGACGACATAAGTCTCCTAGCAAATGGTCAGAAAATACTAGAATCTGAGGTGGAGAAGCTTAAAGGCGCACAGAAGATGAAAGATATTGAACTTGCTGAAGCTGCAAAGAAGAATGCTAAGCTGCAGGAAAGACTTGTAAAACTAGAGGCAAAGATAGCTGAACTTGAGGTTGTAGCACAAAAGAAGCCATCTAACTAGTGCTCCTGCTGATGCACGTCAGATGTGATCATGTGAATCTGTTTGTTCTGAACATTATGCACGTCATATGTGAACATGTGATGCTAGCTATATATGCATCTTAAATATGTAGAATATGCTCTTATGACTACTATCTATGTGTACTTGTGGTTTTGCATCTTATTAAGAGACATGATTATATGTTTGTGTGATATCCAATATTTGCTATGATGACATAGTCAAATATTTGACGGCAGTGACAGTGCTAATGGACTTCAATTATTGAGCTCCGAGTCTAGTAACAGGCGTCAAATTGTCATCAGTAACGGACTTAAAAGCACGTTACCGATATGGTAGTGATCGGTAACGGACTCTTTAAGTCCGTTACCGATAGGTTTAACTTTCGTAACGGTCGCATTTTAACGTCCGTTACAAAGAATAACTATAACGGGCGTTTAAGAAGCCTGTTACTGGAAGTCCTCATTGGTAACGGGCGCTGTGTTGGCCACGTCGGGGTCGAGCCTGCCACGCTTATGCGTAACGGGCGCCAAACAACAACCGTTACAGATGGGGTCCTTGTAACGGGTGTTAAGGGCCCGTTACAAATGCTACGTGACCTATTTGAGGTTTTCACGTAGTGGTTGTGAAGGAGGGTCGTCGTGGAGGAGGCCGGGGTGGAGATAGAGGCCGGAGATGGAAGATGCGGCGGGGGTGGAGGAGGCTGTCGAGGAAGGAGGAGGCGGCCGTGGAGCCTGCCCAAGGAGCTGGGCGCGAAGGAGAAGAGCGGAAAGTAGAGGAGCAGGCGCGAAAGAGTAGAGCGGAAAGCTCCCTATCGGATCCGTCGTTGTGGAGGAGGCCGGGTTTGGATATGGAGGCCAGGGTGGAGGAGGTGGCCAGGGGAAGGATGCGACGGAGGTGGAGGAGGCGGTAGCGGGGGTGGAGCTGGTCGCGGCGGCGGCGATGGCCGAGGAAGGAGGATGCGGCGGTGGGGGTGGAGCCGACCGTGGCGTACAACCGTGGAGGAGGAGGCGGTTGGACAACTGGAATGGGAGAGAGGAGAAACTTCCCCCAATCTGAGGGTTCAGAGGCAGCGAACCTCAAAATGAGGATGGGGAAGGGGGAACCGTTGGACGTCTTACAAGGTGGATTGGTTACTCATTTTGGGTTTGAGGGATGAGATAGGTGAATTTATGGAGTCAGTGTAAGAACGGATTTAGGGCCTGTTTGGGAGGGCTCCGGCTCCACTGAAAACGGCTCCGGCTCTGGCTCCTCCGGTGGAGCGGCTCTTTTGGTGGAGCTGGAGCCGTTTTAAGAAAACGTTTGGCAAAACGGCTTCTCCTGACTGTGTAAAAGTGAAATGTCCATAATGCCCTTTCTTTTTTTTCTTTTTTCTTTTATTTTCTTTTTTATTTTTTCTTTACTTTTTTTCTTATTTTTTCGGCGGCCTTATCTTTTCCGGATAGTTCCAACTTCCAACCGGTGCCCATTGCCCCCACCAGATCGAGATCCCCGTGCCCACCACCACCACCAGAGATCCCGCCGGCGGGGCCTCCGCCTCCGCCTCCGCCTCCACGGGCGGGAGCCGCCGCGGCCTCCACCTCCTTCCTCCCGGCGGGATCTCCGCCGCCTCCTCATCCACAGGCGACGAGGCTCCCTGCGCGGGCGGCCGGCGGCTGGGCGCAGAAGGTCGGACGGCGGCCGCGTCTCCCAGCCTCGTCCCTGCGCCGGCGGACGGCGGCCGCGTCTCCCAGCCGCCGCATCTCCTCTTTCCGCGCCGGCGGACGGCGGCCACGTCTCCCAGCCGGCGCGCGTCCTCCTCGTCCCCGCCGCCGCGGCTGCTCCCTCCTCCTTCTCCTCCTTCCCCTACCGGCGTCGTGGCCTCCTCCCCGCGGCCTCCCTCCTCTCGCTCCTGCGCGCTCCCGGCGGGCCCCACCCGAGGGCGAGGACGAAATACGCAGGCGGAGCCGGGCGGAGCTACTCTTTTGTGGCTCCGTCCGGGCGAAATGGCTCCAGAGAGCGCATTTCGTGGGGCTCCGGCTCCGGAGCCGGTGTTGAAACACCCGTTTGGGAGGGCTTCGCCTGGAACCGCTGGTGAAGCCGGAGCCGGAGCCCTCCCAAAGAGACCCTTAGAGTTAGTTGCGGAAGCTACTGTGGTATTAGAAACTAGCAATAGTACTTCTAGGTTTGATATTAATGTCTGTCAGGTAGACCTGATCCTTTATCGGGGCCGTGTTCTTTCGGGTTTGGGGTCCAAAAAAGTTGCCCGCGCCCAACCCGTGCCGACCACTGGGTTGGATTTTGTAGCCTACGCCTGATAGGTCACATGTGCGGATCGGGTCAAGTTCAGATTTTTATGTGGAATTTTTAGATTGGGTCAAATTTTTTTAGTTTTAGGTAAATACCAAAAATCATGTTTTAGATAGGGTCATAAATATCGGCTCACGCCACTTGATATGTTGACCAGGTTGGTTTTTTTTACGCGAGTCGGGTCAGGTTTCTCGTGTTCGGTAGCATGATCAAATCTAGTCTGGTCCACGTATACATTGGAGTGATTTCGTATTAGAGAAATATTAGCTTCTACTCTCTTATTTTCAAATTATTTGTCACTGTTGGCTTTTGATCACAACATTTGACCATTCATTTTATTCAAAAAATTATCACAAATATGCAAAACGTCAAATTATACTTAAAATACCTTTGATGATGAACTAAGTCACAAACAAAACAAATAGTGTGTACATATTATTTTAATAAGACGAATTATCAGACGTTGTGATCGAAAGTTAAAAGTGACAAGTAATTTATGACAGAGGGATTAATAGAGTTTTACTAAATGTGTGCTCATTAATAGATCAATTAATACTTCATGTATCTAATACGTCCTCCATCCCAAAATACTATTTCAAAATACAATTCAATTTTGTTTTCTAAATACATAATTGTTTGCTATGCATTGAGACATAATATATATCTAGGTGCATATGTAGTTAAGTGTCGGCCCTATGATTTCAAGGGCTCTCTGGCGAACTCGTCGTGACGGCCTCAAGCCTAGACCTTGTATAAAATCTTATAATATGTATACGCTATTTTTCTTGTAACGAAAAAATAAATATATTGATATATTTTAATTTAACATGTTTGATTATCGAAGAACAAATGAATAATGTAGATTAAAACAATAGTATATTTGTACTTCTAAAATTAATATGATTACCTTATATTTGTACTTCATATCCAATTATCCATTACTTCTCTTAGGTAGCATTCTTAAATTCTATCACCTAAATAATTACTAGAATAGAAGTCTGAAATACTATACAATACAAAATTATAAATAATTAAATTGAAGTTCACGGTTCAGAGATCGGTTGGGCCTGGAAGGATGCTTGAATGGCTGATCAGTGGAGCAAGACTGCTTGATGCCTCGGCCTGGTCGTCGGCTCGCCGCTGGTGCAATCGGAATAGTCACCGACGCGCCTCCGTGCCGCCGTCGCTCGTCGCGTCGCATCATGAGTCGCGAACCGCGACCTTTCTGCTGCTGGCTGCTCGAGTTCTCATGGGCATAGAAATTGGGACCGTACCGGTTCGCGACCTTTCTGCTGCTGGTTGCTCGAGTTCTCGTGGGCATAGAAATTGGGACCGTACCGGACCGGTGGTTGGACCAAAAAAACCGGGAACCAGAGCCTCCGCCGGTTCGATCCACGTAAAAGACCGCCCATGCATATGAACCAGTGTAAACCGTTTGAACCGCCCGATTTTAGGGAAAAACCAGTATAGAACCGGGCTTCTGAGCCGCGGTCCAACCGCTGACGGAGGCAGCGCGTGCTGGCAACGAGAAAAGGTGGACCGGAGCGTGAGGGGTGTGTGTGTATTTCGTCCCAAAATTGGAGCCTAAGCGGTTTCGAACCCTGGTTGGAGCTTTCCAAGTGGATTATCGTTCCACTACACCATGTTCCTTGTTGTAAACTAAAGAAAAGTTAATCTATTTGAACCGCTTTGAACCGCCGGCTCAACCGGTTAGACCAATGAACCATTGAACTGAGCACTTCACCGGTTCGATCTCCGATCCGGTCCCAATTTCTATGCTCGTGGGCTCGTGGCCTCGTGTGTGTTCCGAGGTAGAAAACAAGAGCGAGAGTTCACGTTGTTTAGGCTGTCTCCCCTGCCTTTTGCCTGATACAAATACATGTATATATACTCTATACATACCTGAGTTTGGCCCCCTATCTAGCTTGAGGCCTCGGCCGTCGCACATGGTGGCCTATGGTCAGGACCGGCACTTTGTAGTGTAAAATCTATTTTACTTTTACCTTATTCATATTTATGCATTCTCAGACGATGTAAAAGATGACAAAAATGACAATTTTTCTTTCATCAAATCCAAAAGGTCGGGGGGGGGGGGGGTAAACAAGGAAATCTTCCATGCACGAAGTACTAAATGGAATTTATTTGCAAAACCTTTTTAAGAATGAGTGTAACTTTGTGCGACGAATATAATAAACATAATTAATTAGTGATTTGCTACCGTAATCATACGGTCAAAGGTCTTGTTAGGTTCGTCTCGCGATTTTGCTTGGGGTTGTGAAGGTAGTTTTGAAACTAATCTTATTTAATACTACCTTTAATTAGTGGTCAAAGTTGCATTTAATAGGGGTGAAAAAATTTTCACCCCCATCCACACACTGCCGACGTGACACAAAGATAGAAAGTCACCGTGGAATTTGCATGGAAATCGGGTGAATGGGACGGGACTGGAAATCTGCAATGACTCAGGCTTGCCGTTGCCGGCCCGCAACGCAATCGAATTAGTCTGACCCTCTAGCAGGTATAAAATGCAAGAAAACAAGAATAAAAGATACATACTAACAGAAAAGAGAAATGAAACCATAGAGAGGATACGAGGTACATGAAGGCTAAGATAAAAATAACTTTGTTATCCTAATTGAATCTTTAATTTCTAGAGCGTACCTATTGATTGATGCATAATATATGGTTGTTTAGGTGAGGTTCTATTTATTTTGCTACTATTAACAACGATGGAATAAGTACCATACTTCCATCCAAATGCTCGCAGTGTAGGGTTTATTCTTTTTCGCGACCGTACCATATAGCATGTTTTTCATTGAAGGAAGAAGTAATTATACATCATAAGTGCCTAAACAATTTCAGAAATGACTGGTTCAATTATGAATCAAAAGGCGATGTCACAAAAGAGAAACTGTTCGGCTATACCTTTTTTTTTTTTTTGCGATTGGCTATATATCCTTAGGGCTGTTCGGTTAGATAGGAATGACCCTAGGAACCATTCCGGTTGATGCAAATTTATACAAATTAGCTAACCACTCCTGTTGGGAATTGCTCCAGAGGTTCAATCACATGGAACCGAACGAGGCCTTATGTGGTCATGGACTATATATAGATCCACACTTACAATATATACGAACCCAAAACCCTACCCCTTATTACATTCTCTCATTTTCTTCTACCTGCAGCATTCAAATAAGTGCTTGCTGCTACTGAAGTGGGTAGGAGTGTGAAGCAAAATATTTGTGTACAAGAGTTCTATATGCATGTAAGTTTTGGTTTTGAACTATTGTTACTTAGGTAACAATTAAAACTAATATGTACAAGAGTTCTATGCACATAAGTTTTGGTTTTGAACTATCGTTACTTAGGTTTACAATTTAAAAAAAATGCAAGTGACCATGAGCTATTATCCATCGAGACTTATCACAAATTCGTAATATTATATTAGTGTATATATACCAAAAGGCAAGTCTCTACTCCTAAAAAGTATGAAGTGGAGAAAAAAACCTGGTAGGTAAAACCATCCGCTCCCGTGGCTTCACCGTGGTTCCTCTGCGGCTCTGCCTCCGCGCCCGCGCACCCTCCCGGCCCCACCGATCCATCCGCACCTCGCGACGCGACCTCCGCCTCTGCCTCCCTCCCGAACCCTACCTCCCTCACTCCCCTCCCATGTCGCCGCTGTCCCTCTCCGGATCTCCGCCGCCACCTCCACTCCGGATCTTTCCGCCATGCCTCCGCCGGCGGTCTCTGCATCCTCTCAACGCGTCCCCAAGTCCGCTACCTCACCGTCACCCTTGACAGCCACGATGCCACACCGCTCATCCCCAATCCCCAAGGTCCTCAATCCTGTGACCTCCAGGGCGACCATCCTTCCCGCGCTATGCGTCCTCAAGGCCTCCATTGCCTCGCCGCTCTCCCACTCACTTGACAAGGTCGGCGTGGGGTCCATGGCATCCCTGCAAGGTACACGCACATGATTCTCTCTTAGATGCATTCCTTATACTCCCCCCACCTACCACAGATCCACGAACCCCGCACTTTCCCCGATGAGCAGATGGCAGCGCCGGTGGGTCGGGGCATATGCAACTCGTGGAGGCCATCGCGTGGTGGCCTCATGAACCAAGTATCTCGCGTCTTCTGGCAGTTGCGCACCTCCGCCGCGACAGCCTCCATCACCGACCTCCGCTCCCTTCTCCCTGGCGACGGCGGTGAGCCAGTAGGTCGCGACGATGCGAGGCTACATCCTCCATGTCCCATGGTCAGGGGAGCACAAAGACATCACTGGGTGAGTCGAGCTGTCACATCCATTGATCGACTATGGTTTTTGTCTTAAAGAAACCTTTGATGATTGGGTATTTAATGATGCCTCTCATGGATAAACTGGTGTACGGGGCGATTTGGCCATTGGAGTGGATAGTATACTCTGTTAGTTCTGCAATAATTAGGTAGATGCAGAGGTGTTCCCCTTTTGCGGTAAAAGGATAGATTGCAAAAAGAGATTGTGTGATTATAGTCCTATATTTGTGTACCTGTACTGACATGCGAAAATGAAGCAGAAAAATGTTTAATAGAGACTTGAATCAACTCTGTACACATAAATGTGAATGTACCTTTGTGATCCTGGTTAATTTTTTCTTAGTATTTCATCGATGAGGGCAGAGGCATTCCAACTTGCACTGATCAGTAAGGCTTTGTCTCCAGTAGATTAGTTTTTCTTAATAAACATGTAGTTATGACAATTTATGTCAGATCAAAGCCCAACCATTGCAGTGATCATTTAACAGTACAAAATAAAGCATGATATAATCTTTCGAAATTCAGTGGGCGCTTGAACTGATTAGTTGTTCTGTTGCTTATGTCTAATTTATTTTTTGGTGAGTGCAGAAGAAGATGCACTCCAAATTGTAGTAAGAGCACCTATCTAGATAACCATGCAGATATCTTCAAATTCTTTATGAATTTGTCAAGATCATTACCCACATCCAATCTGAATTTTATTTGATACCAGTGTTTATTAATTGATAAACTGATCTACATTAATAGTTTGGAAAGCAAATTTTATTACATGTAGTTCAAGTGCAAAATTGGCAGGCAGAACAAACAAGTACGCTATGTGGGAATCTGATTTAGCTTATGGCTGGCACCCCTATCATTTTATTACTATCAAAATAATTCCTAAAACTATGAGTACAATTAATTATGGTGGTGAATGTAGATAGTTTTTCAATGTTATTTCTTATATTATGTCCTCCATTTTGCTGACCTTTAGGCTGGGAGTCTGGGACTATTCAGAAGTTAAATGGAAATTCATGCTCCTAAATGCCTTTCATTTCTTTCTTGGGCATTTCCGCGGTTGGTGCTACAAGATGGAGGGTGATCAACGGCAAGAGGTTCTACACGCGTTCCCATGGCAAATCACCAGCACCAACCGCGGCTGCAAAACCATCACGGATGACCTGCCCTGCTGAGGTACGCATCCCTTCCCCCCGTTGGCCGCTGCATTGCGCCATCATATCCATGCACCTGCCTCCTTCCCTGCTCCTGATTCTCAAACCACTGCCTTTCTACGCGTCGTTTCCTCGCCCATCTCTGCCTAATCCTGCATTCAGTGTTCCGAAGCTCGTGGAGAGCTCACGCTGCGCCGGGTCGAGAAGCCCCAACAAAGGGGTGGAGGTTGCTGACAACTGCACGGGCAAGAGGTTGGTCTGACCTTGGCGATGCCTCCGGTCGCGCCAACGGTTGTAGCGAGTTGCATGTGTTACTATTTTAAACGATTGAAATTGTTCCTACTAATTGGCTTATATATATACTGATCCCCATGTTCCACTGTGCACATCTGAATTGAGGTTGCCTTTTGCATTGTCTAAGTCTAAAGTTAGGTTTCTAATTTTCCATTTGACAAATCATGTCAGACTGATCAAATCTTGAGTCAGCAGTATTTGTATCAGTGAACTTTATGTTAAGCCAATTCTTGCTGGTGGGTTTTATGATGCAGATCAGCCATCAGTAATTCTCCGTGACCAACAATTCTTGCTGCCGGATTTTATGTTGCAGATCAGCAATGCAGAGAAACCAGTCCCTGGCGTCGAGCACCTCGCCTCTGCTGTAGTCGACCACGTCCCTCATCAGTGCCTCAAGTCCTATCCGGTCACCTACGTTGGACCAGACCTTGGCATCGACGACCTCACCCCTGCCGTCGTTTGTAGTCGACCGCGCCATCGCTCGTGCCGGCAGAGCTTCGCGGCGTGTGCCCTCATGGCACAACATTCACCAATCTTCCTATCACGGTGCGCTGGTTTATATCAGTATTGTTTCATTCAGGCAGTAAGGTACACTGTTTCTTCTTCTTCTTCTTCTTCTTCTTCTTCAGAAAGTAGTACATACTAGCAATGTTTCTTTGCCGTGTGCTGATTACCTCAAATGTGCTAGCGCAAAACGTGTCATTCAGGCAGTAAGATACACTGATATTTCTTTACCGTGTGCCGGTTAGCTCAAATGTGCTAGCCATATATGTTTAGACAGTAGCTAGCTATATGTGAAGTTCATATGTATCTTTTCCAGATATCTCACGCGGGATTTCACATGCTTGCTACTTCTGCGGTGTTTTTACTATTCACTAACCAGGTGCTCCCTTCAATGCAGATTTGTCTTTGGTGTTGTGGCACTTTTGCCTCTGATGACATCTTCTGTTGCAGTTCTTGTAAACGAAGAATGCATGCCTTTGGGTGAACATCCGGCCTCACTTTCAGTTTCTGGTTCCGAATTAATTGAGAGCTCTATCTCTATGTGTAGGTCGTCTTCTTCGGATGGTACGTTTCCCTGCCGCTTGCTCCAGCTGTTCTTGGGTTCTTGATGGATATTTCACATCGTTGCTTTCGTGACCATTTGTTGGTCTTATTTGCGGTGTTTCTTGGACCTCGGAGTCTTGCATGACAGGAGCGATGATGTTGCCGACAGGGGGCTGGAGCTCCCGTGATGCAGTAGCCCACATCCTGGATGCAGTTTCAGTGGATGGAGAGGGAGTTACAGACTTTGGCAGCTATCAGCCATGAAATTCATTGCAGCCTGGTAAAGTGGTAAACTGGTTAATTATACGTAGACCAAGCATGTGTTCTATTAATTTACCCGAAAAAATATATTAGTTCCTGCTTCTAGCATCTATTTGTGCAGTTCTCCTTATAGTGGTTGTAGTGCATTGGGCATAGAAATTTTATTTGCAAGTTGCTTACACTGTCATGTCACCTGAATGTTTCCTTTTCATTTCAATAGATTATTAAATGGTACTACCACTTGATACTAGGAAAGCCACTATCAAGGCTTCTATTTTAGTTCATTGGATCAATAAACCGGTAGCAAACCAAGTTGAAGTTTCTATCCCTGGCATCAACATGACCAAGTGAGAGGTGAGCAAACCAACCTTTTAATTTCACATTTGTCAGACAACCTTTTTTAGTTCATTTACTGCTAACATGAATGCAGTCCTACTTATCATCAGCCGAGTTCAGAGAGAAGTTCATCATGACGAGGGTAGCGTTTTACAAGCTCTGCAAGTGGAAGTAGGATCAAACTAAAGCCTGGTGTTGAGCTCTTTTAACATGCCAAGGTCAGGACAGGAACCGTATGTGAGGACCCTCTGGAGAACTATCCATCTAAAATTGCTATATTCTGCAGCAATACAACATAGTGTCATGGTAATTGAGGGCTTGAATTGGAAATAAGTGGTAGTTGTGTGTAGATGCCATAGCTTCTTAAAAGTGCACGGGTATAGATGTCTGTAGTGCTTGAGGACAGGTTTTACATGACATGAATTTTCCTCAATACCAGTTCACTTGCCATTTCACTAACTCAAGGAGATCACACAAGCATTCCAGTTTTCTAAGTTTAAGCTGCCCAATAACCATGAACTTAAAAACTAAGAAAGAGACTTTCCTCTATTTTAACTCCCTTATTAGGGAATGATAGATGTGCAGTTGAGATGCAAATCTGATTCTAGGGTAAAGGGGGCAAAACATTTGTTTATTATTTTTGATAATTGTTATCTATGGTTGAGATGCAAACCTGATTCTAAGGCAAGGGTCCAAGATATATTTGGTTACTGTTTTTGTTTATATAATAGTAGTATGGATTTTTTTTTTCAAGGTTTAGTTTAGTTGGTCGTTCTATCTTGATATCATAGTAATATTAATTACTATCTTGTATCACACTAATATTAATTTTATGCCCGTAGCAACACACAGGCACATACCTAGTAACTCATAAAAGTTGCAGTTATTAAAAGTCCACTATCTTCTTCCTATCATGAAAATCATCAATTATGTGTTAACTGTAATCTCCTGCAATTTCACCTAATATGCAATGTGTACTGACAAGCTATTAGCCTATTTTTTTAATTTTGCTAGGCACTTTCACTGTGCGTTGCCGATCTTCACCACAAGTCTTAAATTTGCATGGGAGCGGGGGATGGTTCGCCCATAGACACGGCGTGTATATAAGGTTGTGGTATTTGGTGGAAAATGATCGAGAACGTAAAGAGCACATTTTGGATTTGTCCAGACTTGCCCTACCAAATCATTGGTGAGCCAGATTTTTTGTAGACGTTTTGGCCGCCGGCAGTCTAGCAGCGCAGGTAAGAAAATGAGGTACTCCCTCCGTCCTAAAAATAATGACGTTTTAGGATTATTTTAAGGTAAACTTTTTAAATTTTGATCAAGATTATAAAAAAGTACATATATTTATGATAGGAGATAAATATCATTAGATTCATCATGAGATCTAGTTTTATAATATATCTACTCATATCATAAATATTGATATTTTTTTCTATAAATCTAATCAAAGTTGAAAAAAATTGACTTAGAACAATCTTAAAACATCATTTTTTTGAACGGAGGGAGTAGAGTACTACTTCAACACAGTCCCTGTCGGTGCTCGTTGATCAACCCGAATCCGATGCTTATTCGGGTTCGGAGTCTTCTCGGAGTCGTCGTCCATCGCAATTGGGTGGGACCCGTTAGCGCTTTGCTGTCCCTTTAACGCGTCATGGCTGTTCGCTTCTTGACAGTAACGTGCTTGACCTTTATAGGCGCCAGGTCCATCTGGTGGTGGGTGCACCAACAACGTGGCCTCGTTGGAGGTTGGAGCACAAGTTGAGATTTTACTCCGTGAATACAGTATTCCAAATGCAATAATGACCGTTGAAAATAACATTTTTTAAAGTTCTAAAAACAGTAATTGCATAGTACTAGTACGTACGATCCTTCGTTTCATCATAATTCATAATAAGGGCGTGTTGGCAAAGCTCCAACTCTGAAAAAACAGCCTCACAGTTGCAGATCCGCGCAACTCCACCGTGGAGCTGAGATCTCGACAAGTGTTCGGTACAACTCCAAATTTTCTACCATCACTATGACAGCTAGGACCCGCATGTCAGGACAATAAAAATATTCTTTCTTCTTTCTCCATCCAGTACTGCTCCTTCCCTACCACACCCAGGCGTGGTCCGTCGCGGCCTCGTTGGTGAGCTTCGCTCCGGTGGCCACAAGCGCAGAGGAGGCAAGGGAGGCCGGCGGCGGCGCGCACGCGACCTCGTCGTCACGGTCGGCAAGGCCTTGCCGCCAGGCCTGGGCAGGCGCAGCCTCACATGGGCGGCCCGCTCTTGCAGCAGGCCGTGTGCCAACCGCTGCCGCTTCCCAAATCCCACCACCGCGTCAGCCTTGCCACCATGGCTGCCGCTTCCCGAATCCCACCATGGCCGCCGCTTCCCGAAATTGGAGAGGGAGACCGGCGGATCCAGTGCCGAGGAGGGTGGCGGCCAACACAGGCACCGAGCAGAGGGCACGCCGGCGGGGTAGTCGCGAGGAGGAGAGGAGACGACGCGGGGGAGAAAGAAAATAACGAACCGTTTTTTCTCACTAATCAGTGACAGTGGTGGGTAATTTCTCCCAACTCACCAAATCTAGTGTTGTGGAGCACCCCTTGAAGTACTCCACAAGAACCATGGAGTTGGGGCATGTTCTACTTTTTTTTGGAGCAGATCCGCGGTGAAGCTGCTGAAGCTGGGTGTGTTTAGCTGAAAAAAATTGGAACATAATTGATTTTTTTAATCTGGAGTTGCGTGAAGCTCTCTCAAACACGCTAAGGGCACGCACAACGGCTGTCTGCGAGCCGGCAATTTTGCAAAAACATCCTCCTCTCAGCCAGCAGACGGCCGCGTCGTCGCCTCGCCAGAGGACGGTTGTGTCCCGTGCTCCGAGGCTGGAAGAGACGCCGCAGCACCGTTGTACAATCCTCCGAGCGTCGACCGGGCGCGCGCTTGGATCCCGTGCGGACAGCAGCTGTTCTGAGCGCGCGGAGGATTTTTGCGCGCCAAATCCATCTCCACCTCCTCTCCCTGCATCCTTGCTTGCCCTTGTCCCTAATCCATCTCCATCCCCGGCGTACTCTGCGAGAGCAGGGTCGAAGAGGCGAGCGGCTAGATGCGGTGGAGGTGAGGGAGCAGAAAGCTGCTAGATGCGAGGAGGTGAGGGAGCAGAAAGGTACAGGGGATGCGCGTGGAAGCGGAAGGACGTGATGTTGCCTGACCTCCTCTCCATCACCGGCGGCGAGCGCTCACCAGCGTCCTGCGGAGAGTGGGCGGCCTTCGCGCTCCAAATCGAGCTCCGCCGCGCCAAGGAGCTGGGAGGCTTGCCGCCACCGCCGCCGCCCCCGCGAACAGAGGAAACCAGAAGATAGAGAGGGGTTGGCCGGAGGGGAGGAAGGAGGCGCGCTGGCTGGTGAGGAAGCAGGAGGAGGCGTGCTGGCCGGAGGGGAGGGAGGATGCGTGCTGCTCCGGTCATCGGCTGCCATGCCACGTGCCTGCACCCCCTCCTTGTGTGGTGTGCGCCACAACTTGCAGATAAGACGGAGTCCAACAACAACAAGCAAAATGGAGAGGCAAACTTCCATTTGCCTGGCATGTACAGTAGCAACATAGCAATGCATTTTTTGCTCTCTCCAACAACAACATGCAGACCGCAGATGCAAATCCACCCCCTCCCCCGACCTTTGCTGCTGTTCCGCCTCTGCTCCTCCGCCGGCCACCGGCCTGGATAGGGAGGGAGGTGACGGGAGGAGCGGCCGGCGGGGCAGGCTCGATCCGCGTCGCGGCCAGCGCGCAGCCGAAGAGGGGGGCAACGGGAGGAGCGGCCGGCGGGGAAGCTCGATCCGCGTCCGCGGGCCAGCGCGCGGTCGAGAGGGAGGCGACGAGAGGAGCGGACGACGGGGGGATTCGCGGCGGAGCTCCGCCGGCTCCCTCTCCCTCTCGGCGCGGGGACCGGCTCCCTCCCCCTCCCAGCGCGGCGGCGGATCCCCTACTTGCGCGCGCGCCTGCCGGGCTCGGGGCGGTCTGAGGTGGGGTGGGCTCCGGCGCGGTGGATGAGCGGATCCGGCCGCCTCTCCCTCCCCTCCGGCGGCCCTCCTTCTTCCTCTTCGACGGCGACGACGAGGTGCTGCTGCAGCTCCATCTCGCGCACGCCGGCCTCCTGCTCCGCCTGTTCTCGCGCCCGGATGGAGCTCCCTGCCTCGATAGTAGCTCCAGCTTGCGCACACCCGGCGGCCGCTCCCCTGCTCCTCCTCCCCACTCGTCGCCTTCCTCCCCATGGTGGGAGCATCGCCCGCAACCGCCAACCGTCACTGCCGATTTGCATTCAAGGAGAGAGGGCATGTATTTTTGCTTCTCCTCTCTCCTCAGAGGCAAAATGCATGCCCCTTTTACCTGTGCTGTTGGAGAGGGGGTTGGTGAGGCACAGCGCCGAATGGAGTTGCAAAAATGCAAATGCATTGTCTGTTGGACTCAGCCTAAGGCAGGGCGAGAGGCATCGAGAAACAGGAGGAAGACGACAGGAGGCACCGAAGATTGCAGAAGTGCTGCCTCTTTGTGATTTGGTCCTTGCAATTTTTGCACTATCGTCCTTGTAAAAGATAACTATGCAAAAGAAAATCCTTTAAGCAAGTAAGAAGGGCATGGAACAAAATACAAAATTATACTTCAATCTTTTAAGCAAAAAATGATATTATTTAAATTGAGCATCAAAATGACTACAAAGATCATAGGTACATTGAATCATTATATTTATTAATGAATTAAATAGTTTGTAGACAACTAAATAGACAGATCATTGTACAAACTGTCGTTTTAGCTGTCTGTGTACAACAAATAGACAGTAGCTGTCTAAACTGTTATACTTGCCCTAATACAACTTAAATTTTGACCACTTTATATATTCCTCCGCCGGTAACGCCGATTGTTTTTTTTTTTTAGCATAGACTCCGCGACTCTGTTTTCAGTTTCACAAACATAAATATATACTCCTCCGCTCCGCGGTAGCGGCACCTCCTCCTCCCCAACCACAAAGCAAGAGGGGGATTTTGGATTTCTGCTCTAGAGCCGTGCTCAAGTTGCCCTCCTCCTCCGACAGGAGATACGCGGAGATCTCCCCCCGTTCGGATCCCTCCGCCCCGCGCGACCTGGTTGCTGCCGCCGCCGCCGACGCCGACGCATCCTGTATGGTGACTATAAATCAGATGAGATCCATGTCTACTTTATTCCCTTTCGTGTTCACACTGCCGGTTGACGTACCCCTAATTAATGCATACAAGGGGGATGGTGGTGTCGTTAATCTAGTCGTGCGTAAATGCTTGTGTGACCTCCTAATCCCGAATGCTAAAGCGCAGATGGCCGCGCGGCCTTCATTCGTCTGGACTCTGGATGGGGCGAGATCGGGACAGATCTCCGACGAGACATGCCCCTAAAGAACTGGGCCCCAATCAGGAGGGTATGAGACGATATTCTAGTTGAACATAGAGGTATCATGCGATTAAGCCATGCCTTGCTGATTAGATTGCCGAATGAAAATTAAACTGGATGCATGTCTGGATGCGTGATTGATCACGTTGGTGTTCAATGTTGCCAATATCGTCATAGCAGAGTCACCATATGCTGCTAGCAGCTACGGTCTCTGAAAGATAAAATGCTCTTAGGCGCTCAACGCTGGAGCTCATCTTGTCTTAGCACAGCACTTTTTAAAAAAAAAAGCTTTTTTGCTTGCCTTCATTTGTCCGTTAGTATCTAAAGCTTACTGATAGAGCCTGGGCGGCTCCGGAGGAAGTTGCAGTGGGAGAGGGGTGGTCGGGGCTTCAAACCCCCGGTGGCAAGTGAGCGAATGCAAGGATGACCACAACAACAACAACTTCTGTTGTATTGCTTAATGACAAATTTTAAAGCTTTATATAGCCTAATTTACGGCCGGCCGTGCGTTAGCTGCGTCCATCTAACAAACCAGCTAATTCTCCTAACAAACTAAAGCCTAATCTCTCAACCAAATATCATAACAACTGAACTAACTCAATCTGATGGCTTGGAACGGAAGACGTCCTCGACAACATGCTCCTTGCACCTAGCTGTCGCGCTGATGCCGCTTGCCATGGCGATAGAAGGTGATGCCAGTCATAACATCTCTCTAGAACTCCAAAAATAGCTCGTCCTCGAGCTGAAATTTTGGATAGGACTGCTTGAACGTCTTCAGACCTTCACCATGTTGCCTCGACCTCCTCCATGCCGACCCAGTGAACGAGGATGTCCGAAATGTCATGCAGGACTCAGGCACGCAGGAACGCCACAGAGGACTCAGGCACGCAGGACCCTGAGCAGGTGGCCATTCTACAATGGGGCATCGCGAGTGGCTCAGTTGGTTGCTCGCCGTGGAAGGGTTTGAGCAACCCCACATGGAATACCTCATGCACGCGTGCCCTTTGTGAGGCGCAGACAGGCCACCGCGCCAACATGCTCAGACACCTAGTACGACCTTGCGTAGTGCGCCCCCCAGCTTCCCTTGCGAACGGTCCGCTAGGGAACAAGATGAAGCCAGACCCATTCACCAACGACAACCTCTAGGTAATGATGGTGCGCGTCGTAGTAACATTTGGCTTACTGCTGCGGTTGGAGAAGCCTATCACGGCCTCTACAATGAAGTCATCTCGCTCGTGCAGCATGTCCTCGACAGTGCTCGTCCTAGCCGTGCCAGATGTGAATGGCAAGAGCACTGGTGGCTTACGGCCCTACACCACCTGGAACGGAGTGAACGGAGTGGCTTGGAGAGCAGAAATGCATTACCGCTTGTATAAGTGACCGCAGAGTTTATCGAAATAGTCTTGCATGTCACACTTAGAAGTTTTCAAATGTTTTGAAACTTTGCACAACAATAGTGCCAAACTAGATGTGCATTTTCCCAAAATTTGAGATTCAAACAACTTTTGTAAAATTTCATATGAAAAAAACAACTTTTGTAAACTTTAGTCACTGAGGACAAAATTTCAAGATGTAGTGAAATTTGTTTTTTTTCATATGAATTTTTACAAAAGTTGTTTGAATCTCAAATTCTGGGGAAATGCACATCTAGTTTGGCACTATTAGTGTGCAAAGTTTCAAAAAATTTGAAAACTTCTAAGTGCGACATGCAAGACTATTTTGATAAGCTCTGCGGTCGCTTAGACAAGTGGTATTTTCACTCCGGCCTGGAGAGCCTTGTGGAAGGATGTGTTATAGACTCGGCCCACGAGAGCTAGTCAATCCAAGCGCACGGATGGTCGATGGTGATGCAACGTAGGTACATGGCAATCGTTTTGTTGACAACCTTTGATTGGCCACCCGTTTGGGGGTGGAACATCGTGCTCATGCGAAGCTTGACACTTGCAGTCGCGAACAAATTGTGCTAGATATGGCCGGTGAAAACAAGGTCACGGTTACTTGCAATGGAAGTCAAATGATGCTGTTGAAGAACGCCCTAGCCACGAAAGACGTGGAGTACGGGTGGCCGAGTGCGATGAAGTGCACATAAGTATTAGAGAATGAAGCAATCGACCATTGTAAGGATCACTGATTTGCCGTGGACCTTCTGTAATCCTTCAATGAAATCCATCAAGATGTCGGCCCACACAAGGGAAGGCATCTCAAGCTACTGGAGGAGTCTGGCTGGGTGGAGCGTTGCTGTCTTGTTGCGCTTGCAGGTGGCGCAAGACAGCACAAACTTCCACACCAGATGGCGATCATGCAGAATGGGGAAGTCATTGTGGAGGTGATGTAGCGTCTTCCGGATGCCCTTGTGGACAGAGAGGGCGGTGATAGAGGCCTCCTCCCCATCCCGGCGAGAGATCTCGTCTGCCACCGTGTTCAATCGGTCGGGTCTGCATTCCACTGCGAAGTTGAATTCAAATTGCTCACTTATCCATTGATGTTGCGGAACCGTCGAGAGGCGCTGGTCAGACATATACTTGAGGCTGTAGTGGTCCATGCGGATCATGAACTGGCAGCCTTACCTGTGGGGCTGTCAACGGTGGACCGCTTGGACGAGCCCGATTAGCTTGTGTTCGTAGGGTGTCTGTGGAACCCGCAGGCTGTCAATGGAGCCTGCAGGCATCTCTGATACGAGATTGATAGAGCCTAGGCTGCTCCAAAGGAAGTAGCGGTGGAAGAGGGGTGGTCAGGGCTTGAATCCCTAGCGGTGAGGCTTCATCGTGGTGGCAACAGCGAGTGAGTGAACACAAGGATGAGCACAACAACACAGCTTATGTTGTATTGCTTAATAAATATGATAACAAATGTTTTGGCTTTATATAGCTAAAACCCAATCTAACAAACCAGCTGATTCTACTAACAAACTAAAGCCCTCAATCTGATGACTTGGAACGGAAGAAGCCCTCAGCGACATGCTCCTCGCGCCTAGCTGTTACCCCGATGCTGCTTGCCAACGCTGATAGTAGGTGATGCCGGTCATAACATCACAAATTAGAGCTAGTGCCCGTCAGATGATGATCTGTATATATGACAATGTTCATCAAATCTTCCTCACGGTCGCAATGATTGGTGCAGAGCCTACCAAAAAATATCATACTAGTGCAAACAACTCTACCTAACATTGCTCATATTTCTTTTCCCCCCTTTCTTTTAGAGAACGTAACGTTGCTCTGGCTGTAGTCCCAAGTTCAAAGACATTTCCAAGTCAAAAAAGAAACTTGCTCCTAAGGTAAGAAATGTTATCCATTTCTATTAGTGATTCTATCTAGTATCCCCAATGCGACCAGGCTGAAAAAGAATTCTTAGCATACAAATTTTCATGCTAGAGCATCACACATGGTGTTCACTGAACAAACTTTTGTGTTTCAGATTTCTCTCAGGATCCCCCCAATCTGACTGACCTGTTACAACCGGTGGAAGTATATATTTACCTACCACTATCACAACCACCACCAATATCTCCCCTGACTAGCCGCTGGTATGGGTTCACAACAGCCGAAGCTTGTGGATGAAGCCTTGCTCAAATGTCCTGTGAACCAGCCAGTGGCAAATGACAGCACAGACCACGGTATCTCAGTGCTTACGATTATTGGCTTCATATTCCTGACTTTCAATTCAGGCATGGCTGTATACCGGTCAAATGGAGACTTGGGAGCCATCTTCTTTGTGGGCTTCTCCTACGTGGACCTTGTCTCACTCTTCTACTGCCTGCGTTTGTACGAGAGTACACCTCCAGAGTCGTCACGCCGTGAACACCTCAAGATGGCAGTGTGGCTTCTCACCACGATGCTCACTGCCGCCTTCTCTTACAAGGTGGCAGCAATCATGCCATTCCCGGTGCAGGTGCTCGTGTGGAGCATGGCTGGTGCAACAGTTCTTGGCGGCTTCTACGCCTTCTTCCTGCACCGGGAGGGAACAAAAGAATGATGAGGTATAACTCTAGTTTACTTCAGTTTTCTAGTAAAAAGGGATTAATCTTGCACCTTTATTTCAAACTAGAATCTTCCAAATTCTTACTTAGCACCTGATAAAACATGTCCATTTGGTATATAATAGCAATATTGGAACTGAGCTTGATTGTAATCTCTATCCCAGTGAAGCGGAGGATTGATGCATTACAAATGCCATTTCAATTCAAGAGTTGGGCATAATGAGCTACTCTAATGACTACCTGAACCTCAGAACAGTCTCACCAATAATGGAAGTGGAGGAATTGCAAATTCGAACAATGGCCCTACACTTGAAAAGTGTTTGGATGGGCATCATGATCTCTTAGGCATTAGTTTGATCAGAGCTAAGTCAGTTGCATACCTGAGTTGACAAACTTCAGTAGGAGTTGCTGTTGTTTTCTGATCTTTCAGACAAGGGGCTCCAATATTTTTAATGAGGGAAAAATGATTAAGGGGTCATACAGTAAAGTTAGCAACAAACATTTCAATATTTCAGTATGATGAACGCCAAAGTTCCAAAAAGAAATGAAAAAAAGGAGAGACAAGGCCTTAAGCTCATGTTATAATATGAATGCCCTATTGGCAGCCCACAGCCCCCATGCCATTGGTGCTTCTCTTCAGCTAAGTTGAACCTGGAGGCATTGAGCTAGGTGTTTTAAAAGGAAGCTTGAACCATCCTGCTGGTTTTTGATTGACTGGAAACCTTCAGACATTAACGTGCAAAATAATTTAAAGAAAAAACAAATAATAATAATTAATAAATAGAAAAGGGGACTGTTCTACCCTGCCAAACTCAAATGTTTCCAAGGAAAACTGCCTGGGCTGAAAAAATTCAACTGGGCAGACACTGAAATCTCCTTAATAGGGTTTGCCATATGAATGTGATTTAATTTACGCATTGTCAGGCTCAGGCCTGGATCAAGAGAAAAACCCAATTAATCTGTGAAAATGGCAGATCTTATTGGTCAGAAGATAGGTAGCACAGTTTTGAAAATTAACTTCTGGCCAGGTCCTGCTTGGGACACTAGAACTTTATAATGTTTCAGTATTTGAAATTCCTTTGTGCATCTATTTTGCACAAGTTATGATCACTTACATCGATGCATTTGCTTTGGAGACCATCTGCTAGCTCCACTTGCATATCTCATTGCTAGTTTGCTACTAGTGGTCTAATTTTTTATGCTTAGGGCTGGTTCTAACTCCCTAGTTCATTTGTACAGGATGACGATGGCATGTGCTGGAAAACAAAGAAATTCGAATCACTGTTTGAGAAGTCCCTTTTGTCACCGAATGTCGTTAAGCTTTCGGTCCTCTGGTCTGCAATGGCTATGAATGGGTTAGTCTAAACCAAAAAAAAGAAAAAAAAAAAGAATAGTTATGAGCACACATCCGCTTATTTCCCACTCGGATGGACACTGGATTACAAAAGCTGCACCTTGCTATAAGATGCAGGTCCTTGGAGAGGCTTGTGGTCTATATTTGCTGTTGCTTGCATTGGTGTAGCTGGCTAGCTGCTAGTGCGAGCTTCTTTTCTTTATCCTTTTTTTTTAATATTGTTACTTGGTTCTGAGCACCCTTTGTCTTTGCATACATGTATATCGTCAACCAGTATTTACGTTGAATAAATAAATGTTGGGATTCTTCATGGTTTTTTTAGATCTCCTTTAGGTGGCTGTTGCCCGTTGGAGGGGCTAGCCTAGCCTGTCGGCCTTGTAAAATATAGCTATATGTTATGGCATTCGCCTGAGTTGATTGCATCTTAGTTGGTCCCTGTTTCTATCCAAGGCTCGAGTCAAGTCTTTGTTTTATACTCTTTTAGTTTTAGGGCATGTACATAGCTAAGGTGCAAGTTGCTCGAACAAAGCAAAATATGCAGAGAAAATGCTTGCTTCGTCAGATAAAATTTCCACACACTTGTGTTGATTATGTCATCGCGATGACGTTTCCTGATGTTCTCTCTGTTTTGCCACTCGGCAGTGTCACTGACGAGGAACAGTTGGGTATGAATGCCGCAGTGTGTCTTCCTCGGCTTCTTCATCGAGATGGCTACGCTCATCCGAGGAGGTTGCAGCTTCCAAAACGAAAACGCTGACGTGGCAATATTGGAGAACCATTGATGTACCTTCAAATAGTAGGACAAATTCCCCGTCACAACAAGAGGGATAATTTGACTTGAGTTATTGAGGCTGTGGTCCAATAGTAGGACAAATTCCCTGTCACAACAAGAGGGATATTATGATAAAAGTAGGGGAGACCCAAGGCTGCAATTGTTTTCTCAAGGATGAAAATTCTGCCTTCTAGTTTCCTTCCGGTTGCTTATGTTGCGCCCACTCATTTGTAAATAAAGTATCTGGTTTCATGTACTTCATAGATACAATGGAATGAAAAGGTTACCCATGTCTCTGCATCTCCGATTCATGCATGCATTGCAGCATTAGCACATACCACTACAGGTCTACAGCTGAAACCAGCAGAGAAATTTATTGTTTTTGGATAAAAAGGAAGCTTTGTTACCCACAGGAGGTGAAGAACCACAACGAATCCGTTTGTGCGAGCAACTAAAAATGAGTCAAAAGTGATAGCGGATATGGGACCTACATCCGTGATCATGCCTGAAAGACAGAAATGCAGAGTAACCGTGGGAAGTGGGGAAGGGTTTTGGGCCAGACGGCCCCTGAGCACAAAGCAGGTCCTGTATAAAAAATCCGGCATAAAATGGAGCAGGCCCAGTCGAGCACTTGGGCTTGCAAATTCATTAGCCTATAGCTTAGAATATATATATATATATATATATATATATATATATATATATATAATAATTTTTTAAAATTATATGACCATATCAAAATTTTACAAATTTGACCACGGACCGTCATGGTCCACGGCAGCCGCCGTGGCCCACGGCAGTTCCACAGCCAACCGCCGTGGGCTACGGCGCTTGGGCGCCACCGCCGTAGCGCACGGCGGTTAGGCAAAATGCCGTAGCGCGCGGCGTTCGGGGACGGCGTTTGCTGGTGCTGCTCGGCGGCAGGCAGCGGCCATGCAACCGCCGTGGCCCACGGCGGTTGCAACCCAACCGCCGTGGCCCACGGCGGCAGGTGTTTTTTAATATTTAGAAGAGAAAACACACACCTTTGCAATGGCATGTACGGCGCTCGAAAAACCCTAACAAAGCGCCTTACGTACTGATAACATGCCTTAGGGAATTTAGAAAATTGATTACAACAGGTCTAATTAATCTAGTTGTACGAGAACTGCCCGGAGAGCAAAGACCCGCCGGAGTCTTGCGACGGCATGTAGTAGTACCCATGTGGGGGTGGAGGTGGTGAAGGTGGACGGGAGCTGTTCTTCTTGTGGCATTCACAAGTGCAGGTTGAACATTTGCAGCATCGACCGTCTCCAGCGCTGGACGATCGATCAGGGGAAGCCAATGCCTCCGACAGCTCCCACTTCAGGTTGTAGATGACGACGTCCTCGAGGTAGTCGATGTACTCTTGATAGGGGCGAATAGCTGGTGGATCCACCCATTGCGAGAAACCACAGTTCTCTGTTTGGGTGGAGTACTGCAAAAGGCAAGAAAACGTTAGCAAACCAAAGAAAGATGATGAACAAATTTGTGGACATTGCTTACCCATGCATGTGGGCAGTGCTAGAAGCGACGACCGGAGTTGTTCCATCCCTCGTACACTTGCATCACGCAAAACTCACCGTGCGAACACCTAGGCCACAACACTATTTGTTTCGGTGCGTAGCTTCTAACTTCACGCATCGATCTGAAGTCACTCTTGCCTTTCAATGGGAAATTGGCTACGGAATCAGGAGATTGCTGATGCCACAACATAGGACCGAAACCGTGTTCATCCCCACTCCAGTAAGTCATTGTTGAATGCTGTGAGAAGAAGGCAATGGAGTGAATGGTGCTACATATAGGCAGAAGAAGGAGCCTGGCTGGGTGGTGGAACCTTTGATCCGTGGGAAGAGGAATGAAACAGTGACTCAGAGAAAACACACCCTAGTACTAGGGCACTGCCGCATTGTGGGCCAGTCGATCCGTAGGAGGAGAACACGTCAGTGACTCGGAGGAAACACAACAACTCTGCATATGACCGTGACTCTAACGAAACACACGTAACGGAGAAAACACACTCTAATGCAGTTCGATTAAAGTTCTTAAGGATACAAACCGATGACCCTGAAGGACCGAATAGGGCGACTAGAGAGGGGGGAGTGAATGGGAGCCGATAAAAAATTCATCCCGAAGGTCGAACTCAGCCTATACCCCGATTGCCACTTCAAGGACTTGCGCACACAAAGGAAGCTCCAAACAAGGCACACACAAGCCTAGAAGATCAAGAGAGAAACCTAGGAGCAAAGAGCGGAAGCAACTAGACAAGAATCAAAGGACTTAGGCAACTCTGCGAAGTCCCTGGCGGACCGTCCGGGAGAACCTCGCGGACTGTCCGCGATGACAGCGCAGACCGTCCGTGGGGTCTCGGCGGACCGTCCGAAAATACCACTAGAACCTCCAGTAGCACACCGAGAAAAACGGACCGTCCGTGATGGACCCGCGGACCGTCCGCCTCGTCACGGACCGTCCGGCACTTGAGTACGGACCGTCCGCAAACTTCGCGCACCAAAAACCAACCGGCTCAACGGATCGAACGAAAGACCCTCAAGAACACGCGAAGAACAGCCGGCCTGTCAGGCACCTCACGGACCGTCCGCACGGAGGCCGCGGACAGAGCAGAAAAACACCCGAACTCGGGAGTCAACTCCACCTTTCCATCACCGGATCTCCCAAATGGATAGAGCTCTTGAGACAAGATTTTGGGGAGATGAGAAGCGTCACACAAGAAAGCTATGCCCCCAAAAATCTCGACCTCTAACTCCCTAAATCACCGGGAATCGCGGATCACACGAACCACCACCAAGAACTCGAACTCCGGCCAAAAACTCACGAATCGAATGCTCTCCACGGCGTTTGAGGAGTCAAGATCACACACAAAGATGCACAAGGCATCCACCCATGATCTCCTCAAAGAAATCCGAAGGAAAACACCCTCAAATCCCCGAATCGAGCGAAGAACGAAACTCCCCGAAAATAGCCTCGAAAATGACACGAAAATCACAAAGGACTAGGAGATCACCGTAACGCCGAATGCTTCCATACATCTAGAGGTCAGAGTCTATACAAGAATCTAGCCTAAGGAATACAGAGGGAAAAGAAGCAGTTCAGAGCAATCTACCGGGGGAGGAAGCCCTAGAGTCCAAGAGAGAGAGATGCCATCCACCTCTCCGCTATTTATACGAAGTCCATCGGAGGGAGGTAAATGACCACGCTACCCCTACAACTCAAATGAAGATACAACCCCTCAGGGGTATTTTGGTCAAGTCTTCATCAGACGGACACGCTTCCACCGCGGCTTCGCTTCACCTCGACGCAAACTCCGTGATCACGCCACGTGCCCTCCGCCTCGAAGCTTCCCGAAACTCCCGGATCACCGTCTCTGTCGCCTCGGGCCTCCAGGCTCGGTTTTGAGGCCCAAACCAAGAAACCGTCCACCGATGGTTTTGTGGGCAAACTAACAAACCCCGCGTGCAAGCTTCAGGCTCCATCCGCTACCTTGCACCGGCCCATGTTCATGACTTCAGCCCGCCAGTCTTGCACCGCACGGCTCGCACTTGACTCCATCGGCCACCAGGTCCATCGAACCAAGCCTACTTGCCACTCCATCACCCGGAGGCCGCCACAGCTAAGGCCTTTCGCGCTTGTTCTTTACCTGCACCGACACGAGTCAAGCCACAACCTGTACCTGCACACTTAGCCAAGTATCAGTCCACACAACATTGTCAATCACTCATCACTAAGGAGCGACCCTCCACTGGTCCTCAGACACACCTGATCCTCAATCTCCCCCTTGATGAGTGCATTGACAACACCCATAGAAATCACATAGAGAAAAAGAAAAGAAAAACAACCACGAACACAAACCTCCCAAGCAAATGATCCAAAGCCAAAGAGCAAGCGAAAACAAGATCACTCGCCAGACCAAGTCTCGCCCCCCTAAGACAAGGGCAACGGCTCGACACAGCCGAGACAAAACAAAGCTCTCAAAGAGCACATCACAAAGCACAGAACTCAGGAAAAATTCAAAGGAGCTCCCCGCACATATGCAAACTCCCCCTGAGCAAATGCAACTTCTTCTTCTCAATTTTTCTGCTCACATGCAACATCTCACAAATGCATACCAATTTTCCACAAAATTTCCCAAAATGCATAAAAATCTCCCCTTATCATACACATTCTCCCCCTTGTTGACAATACATGAATCAAGGTATATGAAACTCTTCCCCTTGTTTTCATGAAAAATGCATGTCAAAACATATATACAATCTACCAAGTTTCTCAGATATACAAAGAGCACAACAAAATGCTACACATGAGACATAGAGAAAGCAAAGTAGATATGGTGTAGTTTGCACATTGCCATCAAGAAGGTAGAGACATATAAACATGTGACATGACTAAAAGCAATTTTCACAAAGAAATAGTCATCTCATGAGGAAGATCCTATCCATGACAATTTGAGCACAAATACACTAGATCATCCAAAGTTTATGCAAGATCACAAATTCTCATCACAAGATCATTATAAACACCCACAAGCTACTCAAGTCATGTTAAAGCCACCGAGCCATGTGTCTACTTCTTAAAATGAGACTTCTCATGGTAGACAACATGTTACGGTTTAGCACCCAAGATATGAATATCAAAGCATAAAAACATGATTAGGAACTCATTTTCAAGCATAAGGCAATTCATATACCGATTTCATTTTCAAGTTTAAACATGGTACATGAAGTGCCTTTGTGGCAAAAAGAAGCTTATGCTCCTCCCCAAGCAAGCAAAAGGGCTAAACATTTACAATGACAAAAAGGTCTTTGACCCCAAGCAAAAAGAACATGATTCTCAAGCACAAACTAAACATGATATATGCATTTAAGCACAAATTGAGCATAGATACGCATCTACTCATGAGAGACACAATTTTAGCATTTTCATCAAAAGAAAGCTATCTCAACATAAGTATATGGCAAAACCATCAAGAGCATAGCAGTCACATCCACAATTTACCAAACATGCACATATCTCACAAATAGCACATCGGTGATCAATGTATATAAGAGAAGCTCATTCCTAGCACAAGTGACCCAAAAATGGCTATCCTACCAGGTTTTGTACAGAAAATAAAATGCATGAAGGAAATGCAACAAAATGAACATATGACACATATATACATGAGAAGCTCCAAGACCCAGCTAGAAATGAAAACACACCCCAATCTCACCCCGCAAGCGAGTGAAAGTGACTTGATCAAGCGGTTTGGTGAATATGTCGGCTAGCTGGTCTTGGGTAGGGACATAGGACAAATATATGTTTCCCTTCTCAACATTGTCCCTCAGAAAGTGGTACCTCACTTCTATGTGTTTCGTTTTGGAGTGGAGGACAGGATTTTTGGCTACGCTTATGGCACTGGTGCTCTCACAGAAAAGTGGAACCTGGTAGCACTCCTCACCAAAATCACTCATGGTATATGTCATCCAAAGCAGCTGGGAACAACAACTAGTAGCAACTACATACTCAGCCTCTGTAGTGGACTGGGCTACACTAGATTGCTTGCGAGATGACCAAGAGACCAAAGAAGAACCAAGGAACTGACAACAGCCAGAGGTAGACTTGCGGTCCAATCGACACCCAGCAAAATCAGCATCGGAGTAACCGTGAAGTCTGAGTGTCGAGAAGGCAGAATACCAAAGACCAAACTCAGGAGTGTAGTTCAAGTACCTGAAAATCCGCTTGACGGCCTGCCGATGTGAAGTCCTCGGTGAAGCCTGAAAACGAGCGCACAGACATACACTGAACTGTATGTCCGGCATCGTTGCCGTCAAGTAGAGGAGGGAGCCGATCATGCTCCGGTACTCCTTCTGGTCCACGGGTTCACCGTCCTCGTCCGCGTCCAAAGCCGTAGTGGTACTCATCGGTGTAGTCAGCGGCTTGGAGTCGTTCATGCCAAACTTCTTCACCATGTCCCTGGTGTACTTTGCCTGATATACAAACGTCCCGTCCTTGCACTACTTGATCTGGAGGCCCAAGAAAAACTGCAGCTCGCCCATCATGGACATCTCAAATTCCTTGCTCATGTCATCTGCAAATCTGGCAACAAGATCATGAGAAGAGCCACCAAAGATTATGTCATCCACGTATATATGAACAATCAAAAAGTCATTCCCATGCTTAAGGAGAAAAAAAGGTCTTATCAACTGTGCCCATCACAAACCCCTTACTTAGCAAAAACCCTCTCAACCTGCCATACCAAGCTCTCGGTGCCTGTTTCAACCCATAGAGCGCTCTCTGGAGTTTGTATACACGGTGTGGGTACTTCTCACTCTCAAACCCGGAGGTTGCCTCACATACACTTCTTCCTCTATCACCCCATTCAAGAAAGCACTCTTGACATCCATTTGGTACAACTTGAACCCTTTAGCCACGGCAAAGGCTAGAAGGATCCTAATTGTCTCCAAACGGGCCACAGGAGCAAATGTCTCCTCATAGTCTATCCCCTCCTTCTGGTTGAAACCCTGCGCCACCAACCTCGACTTGTTTCTCACAACCATCCCATTCTCACCCTCTTTGTTCTTCCACACCCACTTGGTTCCTATGGGACGACAATTTGGTGGTGGATCAACTAACACCCAGATTTGGTTTCTCTCAAAGTTCTCCAACTCCTCATGCATGGAATTCACCCAATTCTCGTCAGACAAAGCGTGTCGAATATCTTTGGGCTCAAACGACATGACAAAAGCAGAATGAGCGAAATGAGAAGTGTTCCTAGACCTCGACCGTGTAGTGCGTTCATAGATGTCACCTATGATTATCGTCGGTGGGTGATCAATCTGTACACGCCGGGGAGCCTCTCGCCTGGACACAACCTCCCCCTCAGCAGCAGCCTCCACTCGAATAGCCTCAATCGTAGTGGGTGTAGGGGATGGTCCATCCTCGATCGTCATCGTAATAGTGGAAGTAGCGTGTACACGATCAGCCACGGGAGCACCACCATCATCATCGTCGTCGTCTCCATCTCCATCCTTCTCATCCTCAAAGATCCTGGCACCAATCTCCTCGTCACCTGCACACTCAAAAGCAGAAGAGCTACATGGCTGTGTCTCGTTGAAGGTAACCTCGCAAGTCTCCATGATTCGGTTAGTGTCAAGGTTGAGCACACAATATGCTCTAGAGTGAATCGCATAACCGAGAAAGATACCATCTGAACATCTAGACTCAAACTTATCCAACTTGCCCTTCTTCAGAATGAAACACTTGCATCCAAAAGCTCTAAAGTGACTCACCTTGGGTTGTCGCCCATGCATCAACTCATAAGAGGTCTTCTTCTTGAAAGCACGAAGGAAGATGCGATTTGAGACATAGCAAGCGGTATTGACGGCCTCAGCCCAGAAACGCCTAGGAGTCCTATGCTCATCGAGCATCGTCCTAGCCATCTCACAAAGGGTCCGGTTCTTCCTCTCCACTACGCCATTCTGGCAAGCGATGTATGGAGAAGAATATTGATGATCGAGACCAAGATCACTGCAAAAGGCATCAAAATGAGAGTTTTTAAACTCTGTGCCATTGTCACTGCATATAGCTCAAATGGCATCACCATGTCTCTCATTCTTCAACCTCAAGATCAAGTCTCGAACAAAGCCAAATGTCTCACTCTTATCCTCCAAAAAGAAAACCCAAGAGTACCTCAAAAAATCATCAATAACCACAAGAACATACCACTTCCCACCAGCAGAGCGAACACGAGCTGGCCCAACCAAATCCATGTGCAACAGCTCACAAGGTCGCTCGGTCATGACCGCAGTCAGAGGGGCGTGAGAAGCAACAACCATCTTTCCCTGCTGACAAGAAGCACAAACCAAATCCTTCTCGAATTTCAACTTAGGCAATCCTTGGACAAGATCAAGACCACTCAAGCAGGAAAGCAACTCAAAGCTCAAGTGTCCCAACCTCCTATGCCATTTCCAAAGCTCGGCCGAAATGCTAGCAACAAAGCATCGAGGAGGACCAACAGACTGGGAAAAATCGGCACGAAAGATTTGACCCTCGGGGACGATCGTACAGACAAGATTGCCTCGAGAATCAAGCACACGAGAAGCGCCCGACTTAAAACGAACCTCAAAACCTTCGTCGAGTAACTAAGATACTGACAACAGGTTAAAACCGAGTGACTTGACCAGGGCCACACTTCTTAAGGTCACCTTGCTACTCACCTTCACCATGCCTTCAGCAAGCACTCGTCCTCTCCCATTGTCCCCGAAAGTGATGTACTCCCTCGTACTCACCAGGGTGAGGCTGGAGAACCACCCACGATCTCCGGTCATGTGTCGTGAGCAACCGGAGTCGATCAACCAAAAGTTCTCCAAGCCTCCCACCTGCAATAAAAAATGAGAACGATAATGAGCAAGCGACTCAACACTGGGGTTAGTACCAAAAGAGTCAAACCAGTGTCGAGCCATTTGCTCAAAAGAAGGGTTAGCAAAGTCCATCCTACCGAAACCTCTAGGCGGAGCCCTCTCACGCCTACCACCAAAGGACCTGTCACATCTCACTGGAGGAGTACGCGCACCACGAGGGAGAAAACGTGGCCCGTAGTCCATCTGAGACCCAAAGCTCCGATCGTGCCTCCCAAACTCGTAACGGTCACGAGAAGGAGCACGTCGAGCCAACTCACCACGCCCAAACCCAATACGCCTATCTCTCTGAGGAAACACACCTCCACCTCCACCTCCACGAGTGGGAACCGTACACACATACACCTCACCCCTAGGCAGAGGCCCTCTACGAGGCTCAGGCACACCACGAGCAAGGTGGTACCTGTCCTTGTTTGCCATCTCCCTAGCAAACCTCTCATCCCTCTTCCTCCGGAAACAGAACTCATCCTTATGCCTATCCCTCCCACAATACTCACAATGGAAGCGGATCGGCTGTGGCTTAGGCGGTGACTTCTCTGTGGTTTTCTCAACACCTTTCTCTCCTGACTTCCCATCGAAGACACTCCCCTAGGTGCTCACAAACTTGATGGTTTTTGGTAGTTCTCAGCTTTGTGGGGGAACACTGGTGGATCTGGTGTTGTCTAGCTTGTTTCTGAGGTGGTTTGGCTTGGGTGCAAATTTGTTCATTGGTGTGGTATGTGGTGGAATAGGAATCTCTCCAGCTTTCTCTTCTCTCTCACCACTCTTCTCACCACACTTGTCAGCCCCCAACGCCTGACCATCAAACCTCTTGAACTGAGCCAACATCAAACTCAATTGTGGCTCATGCCCAGACAACCACCCCATCATTTTTCTCAATTAATCATTTTCATCATGCAGACGATCAACATAGTGTGCAAGTTCCATATTTTTCAAAGCATGCATTTCACAGGTTGAACATGATGTAGGAAGAGGAGCTTTCAATGCCGCCTCAAGAGAAACAATTCTAGTGTGAGACTCATCTAGCCTAGCATGCAAAACATGACATGAGGTACAAGCACCTAGTAAAGCTGGCCTAGACTTCAATTCATCACACTCAATCCTAATCACATCTAGTTCCTCCAAAGTAGAGGCATGCTTCTCCTTGAGAGCAGTCAAATCAGCAAGAAAAACTGAGCAATCACCATAGTCAATTTCATCAGACACCACAGGAGCAGATTTCAAAGCACCTATCTCATTTCTAGCATCCACAAGGAAGGATTCAAGCTCGGCTATCTTATCCTTAGCATCACCCAACAAAGACCTAAATTCCCTCTTCTCCTTGTTGGTCTTTCTAAGCACATCATCACGGTTATCAAGCAACTCATTGAGCCTAGCATTCTCCTCTAGCAAGAAGTTGGGATCTTGTCGTACCTCTTCATCAGAATCGGAGTTCGAATCCGAGCTGTGCCTCCCACTCTTCTTGGAATGCGCCATGCCGCAAAATCCTCCTTGTGCGACAAAGCTCAAGCCGGTGAAGTTCTTGCCCGTGTGCCGCTTGTCCTTGCGCCTTTCTTGCTCTTCCTCGCTACTTGATTCGGAGAAAGCATCACTTGATGTCGAGTCGATGTCGCTTGCTCCGGCCACCATCGCTCCAGCGGTCTTCTTCTTGTGGCTGCCACTCTTCTTGTGCCTTCTCTCGCCCTTGTCCTTGTGCTTGTCCTTGTAGTCATTTCGGGAGTGGTGCTTGTTGTAGTCGTGCTTGGGCTTGCCCTTGTAGTCGTTCTTGATCTCCATGGCTTCAGGGCATTCAGCGATGAAGTGCCCGTGCTTCCCGCACCGATAGCACATCGCTGAGCTCCGCCTTGCATTCTTGCGGTTCTCGTACATCCGCCCAAACCTCTTGCTCAATAAGGCGAGATCGTCCTCGCTCAACACCTCAAAGTCCTCATCTGGTAAAGACACAAGACAAGACAAAGAGAAACCACCGGAGTTAGCGTTAGACCTTGACCCGGAGACAAGAGCCAAACTATGAGGATCAGTGGGGCTCTCGCTCTTGGCTCTCAAGCCACGATCAACCTCTGAAGACCTGAGCTTGGAAAACAGCTCATCCAGCGTCAGCATATCATACACGCTCGACTCCTCAATGGCCTCGACCTTGGCACTCCACACGGACCTATCCAGGGCATGCAAAAGCTTGATAGCTTGATCATGATCCGTGTATGGGAGCACTGTCACATTGGCCCTCATGTTGTTGACTATGCTAGTGAAGCGCTGGAACATAGCATCGGTCGACTCACCGGGGAGATGAGTGAAGTTCTCGTACTCTCTCCGGTAAGTGGAAAACAAACGGGCTTGCACTTGGGCATTGCCAACATGAGCATTTCTCAACTTGAGCCAAATCTTTCCGGCCACATTCTCTCCATACACTCGCTCGAACTCCGAGGCACAGAGAGCACGGAACAAGTAATCAACGGCCTTGCTGTTGGCCTCACACATGTCCCACGATCCTGGAAGCAGAAAACTGTCTGGGATGACATAATGAGGATTCTGAGTGACCTCCCAGATCAGAGTTCCCTTCCCTCGCAAAAACACGCCCATGCGCCTCTCCCACATTGGGTAATTCTTGCCATCAAAGTGCGGAGGACCCGACCCCTTGCCGTAATCGCCCATCTTTGGATCTTAGACTAATTAGAGTCAAGAAGATCCGTAACCGGTTCTGATACCAATTGAAGAACCGAATAGGGCGACCAGAGAGGGGGGAGTGAATGGGAGCCGATAAAAAATTCTTCCCGAAGGTCGAACTCGGCCTATACCCCGATTGCCACTTCAAGGACTTGCGCACACAAAGGAAGCTCCAAACAAGGCACACACAAGCCTAGAAGATCAAGAGAGAAGCCTAGGAGCAAAGAGCGGAGGCAACTAGACAAGAATCAAAGGACTTAGGCAACTCTGCGAAGTGCCTGGCGGACCGTCCAGGAGAACCTCGACGACTGTCCGCGATGATGGCGCGGGCCGTCCGTGGGGTCTCGGTGGACCATCCAAAAATACTACCAGAACCTCCAGTAGCACACCGAGAAAAACGGACCGTCCGTGATGGACCCGCGGACCGTCCGCCACGTCACAAACCGTGCGGCACTTGAGTACGGACCGTCCGCAAACTTCGCACACCAAAAACCAACTGGCTCAACAGATCGAACGAAAGACCCTCAAGAACACGCAAAGAACACGAAGAACAGCCGGCCTGTCAGGCACCTCGCGGACCGTGAGGCCGCGGACTGTCCGCCAGGTGCGGACAGAGTAGAAAAACACCTGAACTCAGGAGTCAACTCCACCTTTCCATCACTGGATCTCCCAAACAGCTAGAGCTCTTGAGACAAGATTTTGGGGAGATGAGAAGCGTCACACAAGGAAGCTATGCCCCCAAAAATCTCGACCTCTAACTCCCTAAATAACCGGGAATCGCGGATCACACGAACGACCACCAAGAACTCGAACTTCGGCCAAAAACTCATGAATCGAAGGCTCTCCACGGCGTTTGAGGAGTCAAGATCACACACAAAGATGCACAAGGCATCCACCCATGATCTCCTCAAAGAAATCCAAAGGAAAATGCCCTCAAATCCCCGAATCGAGCGAAGAACGAAACTCCCCGAAAATAGCCCCGAAAATGACACGAAAATCACAAAGGACTAGGAGATCACCGCAACGCCGAATGCTTCCATACATCTAGAGGTCAGAGTCTATACAAGAATCTAGCCTAAGGAATACAGAGAGAAAAGAAGCAGTTCAGAGAAATCTACCAGGGGAGGAAGCCCTAGAGTCCAGGAGAGAGAGATGCCATCCACCTCTCCGCTATTTATATGAAGTCCATCGGAGGGAGTTAAATGACCACGCTACCCCTACAACTCAAATAAAGATACAACCCCTCAGGGGCATTTTGGTCAAGTCTTCATCGGACGGACACGCTTCCACCGCGGCTTCGCTTCACCTCGACGCAAACCCCGCGATCACGCCACATGCCCTCCGCCTCGAAGCTTCCCGAAGCTCCCGGATCACCGTCTCCGTCGCCTCGGGCCTTCGGGCTTGGTTTTGAGGCCTAAACCAAGAAACCGTCCACCAATGGTTTTGTGGGAAAACCAACAAACCCCGCGTGCATGCTTCATGCTCCATCCGCTACCTTGCACCAGCCCATGTTCACGACTTCAGCCCACCAGTCTTGCACCGCATGGCTCGCACTTGACCCCATCAGCCACCGGGTCCATCAAACCAAGCCTACTTGCCACTCCATCACCCGGAGGCCGCCACGGCTAAGGCCTTTCGCGTTTGTTCTTCACCTGCACCGACACGAGTCAAGCCACAACATGTACCTGCACACTTAGCCAAGCATCAGTCCACATAACGTTGTCAATCACTCATCAATAAGGTGCGACCCTCCACTGGTCCTCAGACACACCTGGTCCTCAGACCCTACATCACGATGTCATGAAATCCCAAATTATTTGATACAGTTCGACTAATACTCTAGGTCTACTGAGTACAACGGGGGTATTTCCCCTTCCTGATGGCATTAGGCCCAACTTCCTTGGCCCGGCGAGCCCTCTCCCTCTTCCTCTCTCTGTCGGCTTCACAGGCCTGGGCTGCTTCACGTTCTCTCATCTCCTGACGAATGCGCATTTCCTTCTCCTCCTCCTTTTTTTCCTCTCTCTTTTCCCACTCAACCATGCAGAACCACCTCTCCCTTGCATCACAGCTCGCTTCCTCGACGTACCTCTTGTCGAACTCAGACTGCTCGGTATCTAGCCACTGCATGAAATCACAAAGAGGAGGTGGAGTCTTTTTTTGAAAGACATGTCGGCAAATAATAAAACAAAAATGACAAATGAATAATCGGGAAATGTAGTAAGTCCTTACTTTGGCTCTAAGGTTGCGATCGAAAGGCTGGATCGGGTCGTGCGCATAGTTTGCGCACATGAATAACCTCATCTCGTAGGCGTACCTGAGAACCTTGCACTTGACAAGCTTACAGTTGTCACCGCAGAAGCACATAGGAGTGTTGGTCCTCTTTGGCACCTCGACCTTGTCCTTCCTCGTGGTGAGGAACTCCAAGTCCAACTCAGGACCTGAGGAGGCCATTGCAAACCTGCAAAACATGATGAGAACAATTATTACAATCATAGACAAAATTGTAAATTACAATCATAAACAAAATTATAAAAATGGATCAGCATAATTAAGGCGACACGAAATAGCAGTTCAATTATTTAAATACAATACCATGCATAAGTTCGTATAGGAAATATTAGTTTGAACATTACAAATTCCATAATTAAATGTCCTAACGTTACAAGCAACTATGATCATCTGAATCCTGCATTGTTGCTACACCCACATCCACGTCCACCTCTTGATGCGGGTAGGGAGAGTCCTGAAGTTGCTGATGAGCCCACATTGGCCGTTGGTGGTGCGTTGCAAGCATAATTTGCAACTGTGCACCTCTTGTACGTGTGGCCCGTGTTGTGGCACTTGTAGCATATCACTACTGCAGGTCCAGCTTCAGCTTCATCCATGTTGTTTCTAATCCTCTTCTTCTTCCTTCTTCCAACACCTTGGCACATCTAAGGATCTGGATTTGGTATGTGCACAGCATTTTCTTTGGGGGTCTTAGTAAAAGTACCCTACACGAGGTAGTCCTGGATTGTTCGGTTCCAAATGTTCTGAATAGTTTGCTTGTTGTAGTACCATGGTATGTACCTACGGTAGCTGAAATTTTGAAGTTCATAACATACGGCGATCACATGGGAGCAGGGTTTGTGTAGTAGCTGTGGCTTCCGGCATGAACATCTGCATATTTGGTTGCCAAGGTCACACACACATTCTGCACATCCTGCACCACCATGTTCTTCAATCTATCAAGAAACCAGTACCAACTGTCACCATTCTCCCCTCCATAAATGCAATGGCCAAAGGAAGCAACTGATTGTTACTATCAGCTGCCACAACTGTCAGGATTGTTCCTTTGTATTTACCAGTGAGAAAAGTGCCATCTATGCAAATGATCGGTCGACATAGTTTGAAAGCCTCAATGCAGGCACCCAAAGCCAAGAATGACCGCTGAAGCACAAGCTTGCCTGGTTTCTCCTGACAAGGATAGTCCTTGATATTATAGTAGCTGCCAGGATTCATCTAAACTATTGTGTGCAGCAAGCTAGCCAAATTGTGGTAGGATGCTTCATAAGTACCCCACCTATGCTCCAATATCTTCTTCTTTGCTTGGTATGCCTTGCTGTAACTGATGGTGTACCCGAATTTTTCCTGAATTGCACCGATAATGGCTTTCGGCTCATAAGAAGTACATTTCACAATGGTAGGCTACATGTGTCTTGCAACAAAATCGGCTGAAATATTTCGGTGCTTTGCATCAATCCGATCAAGAGTACAACTGTGAGGCACCACTTCTTTCACCTCTAAGTAATAATCCCACTTCCCCTTATATGCATACACTCGAAAAGAACAATCCTCCTTCTTGCAATGCACATCATATATCCTCGGATTGCTTTTCACTACCCTGAACTCCCTATGCAGAGTCAAGGTGGACCACTGCTTGACTGCATCCTTCACATGTGCAGTACTGGAGTACATGGCGCCTACTTTAACCTCATTCTCTGTGTACTCCCAGGGCACATCCTCACCATGATTAATTGTACACTGTGAGAAATCGTAGTTCTGCCAATCCCAGGGCACATGATCCTCAGACAGATCATCATCATCAGCATCATCATCATCATAATCATCTGAAGAGTCCTCTTCCAATGCACGTTCATCAGTTTCTAACTCTCTCCCATAATGTCTCATCACCTCAGGGTTTCTTTCTCCCTCATCGACAAAATCAGTGACAACAAAACCTCTAGATGACTCATGACTTTCAGAATCCCCTTCTTCCTCCACTTGTTGTCCCCCTTCTTCATCACCTTCTTCTTCATCTTGTTGTTCCCCTTCATCATCACCTTCCCTCTCATCCGCATCCTCAGCTTCCTCATGTACTTGACTGCTAGACCCACCCTTCAGGAAAACTTCGACAAACAAAATCACAGGCAAACCAACTCGGCATTCATTTTTGATATAACTCCTCCATTGTCGAGTTCCTTCAAGTGGCATTAGCTCCCAATACACATATTCACTTCTGTTGATTAGTACCATCACCAACATGCATTGGTGCTCTAAATCTAATGCAAATGACTTGACCAGCCACTTGGTTATACCCTCCCAACTTCTTTCTGCTGCTCTTTTAACATTTTGCTCAATTGAACTAAAATTTGACAAGTCAACTCCTTGTGGACCATATATAATTTCTCCAGATCCATAATACAATTTGACTGTGAGTGTCTCCGACATGTCCGATTCATAATAAAAACCAATAACTACTATCAAATACTACATCTAGAGACTAACAAACAAAAAGACTAATATCTAAACTAACAGTAAATATGTTACGTAATTTAGTCTAATGAGTGGCAAACATGTAAAGTATAATCTAATCCATAACTACAGATATATACTCCAGAAATCTCTACATAATTAATAGTAATTATATCTAAGCAAAAATACTAAAAGAGTTCAAATCAGCAAAATACCTACAATGAAGTGAAGAAGTAGCAGAACTTCGCTGCTCCTCCCCCCTCCACCTCACTCTCTTCTCCTTCTAAACACTAAACCCTACGGAAATGAACTATTTAATACGATAGATCTAAAAAATATCTAAATAATCAATACTTATTACGATTTCATTACATCTAAGTACAGGTGCTAAAAGGGTTGAAATCAACGAAATACTTACAATGAAGCGAAGGACCAGCAGAGCTTCGCTGCTCCGCCCCCTCACTCTCTTCACCTTCCCAACCCTCTCTTTCTTTTTTTTCCGAATTATTATGACAATTTCGGGCAAATTTTCGGCTCTTATAGGGACTGACGACCTGCCGCCGTGGGCCACGACGGTCGCAAATCCCTACCGCTGTGGCGCACGGCGGTTGGGCCTGCCGCCGTGGCCCACGGTGAATGGACGTCAAGCGCCGTGGGCCACTGCGGCTGGTCTTCCCGCCGGTTGGGCCCGTGGCGGTAGGCCTAACCGCCGTAGCCCACAGCGGTTGGCCGTGGAACCGCCGTGGGCCATGGCGGTCCGTGGTCAAATTTGTAAAATTTTGAGATGGTCATAATTTTGCAAAATGATTAATATATATATATATATATATATATATATATAAATTCTATAGCTTATTACTTTTTTTCCGTTTATCACACAAATTTAGTGTTTTACTAGGTGGCTGCTGTGCGTTGCAATGCACAACGCAATCATGTATACAAGGGTGATTTAGTGATGCTATCAAAGAATCAATTTACCTACCATTATAATTACATAGACGCAATGTGTATATTCTTTGATATTAAAATTTACATATGACATACCAAATATAATGGACTAAAAATTACAGAAATACATCTAATATACAAAGGGGTTTCCGCGATCATATACTTTCTATACAACATTTATAGAAAGCATCATTTTAGCTGGAGCTAAGTACATATGTGCACAATTGTAAAGGCGTAATAAATAATAAATAAATATGACAAGATAACATCAATATGATACAATTGAACTAAATCATTCTTAGACTCTACATAGCTAAGATGCACACATCTTGTAGAAGAAAAAAAAGACATGAAAAGATAACATGTCACGACGAACTACACCACATAACTTAATCTTTAAATTCGAGCACTACTCTAGCAACACATGCACTACGAAAAAGACTCTAAAAACAACACACTCAACAAGAAAACAAATTGGCCGATGTGGGATGCAGTCTAGCTACCATGTAAGAGACAAAGGAACATACAACACAAAATTAAAACTTAACTTGACAAACATAACTTATGACCACTTTCCTCAAGAAATGGAGCAAGTAGACTGGCCAACATCAATACGCTAGTTAAAATAGTTTGCATACTTCATCCATTTTTAAATATATAAAAGATTACAAGTTTTCTCTTTGTCAAACTATTTTAACTCTACCTAAATTTGTATAAGACAATACTATTTATAAATTTAAAATAATATAGTTAAAATATTCATTCTAATAGATGTTAATTGTATTGTAAATAAATAAATAAAATTTAAATTTCGACTTAGGACAAACTCGCCTTCTTCTTCTTCAAGATCAACCATGGAGTATAGTCCATAAAAACATATCCATGAATTTATTTTTAGCTAAATGTTTGACGGATCAGATCTACTACTCATTGAGGCTATCTAGCCAATTGCCGTGAATATTCTGAACTTACTCCTTCACACAGTTGTTGCTCAAGTCAGTCCTTCACACCGTTGTAAAATGATTCGCATGGCTACTAACTATAGTGCTCAGTTGGCCAGATTTCTTGTGGAGTGCCCGACTCAACACGATACTAGTATATTCGAAGATGCATTAGGAATATATTTTCAGTATTAGGTAACGTTCCCGTCAACTTTGTCAACCTTTGTATCATCCGGCTATTATCTCGAAGGTTTGTCTTGAAGGTTTGTGAGTATCTGCATTCATACTCCATGTGTCCCACAAAAACTATTCGTTTAGAAAATTTTGAACATACTAAAAAATGATCATGCTATCTCTAATTATTCATATTAGTTAAGGTTGAAAGTTGTGTAGTCTGCTTGATTTTTATGAATTGTGAATAAATACATGTCATTGGAACAAGCGAAAAAACATCAATCGATCATTTTATTGGCTCTATGCACTTGTCAATGTACTTTTGTGTGTGTGAGTGTTGTTTCAATTGGATTAATTTACCAGAAGCTAAATAAACACTCTTTGTGTGACAAAATTTGAAAAAGGTAAATGAATTTTTTTTATTAGAGAGGAAGTATGTTGTATCTTTTTTAGAAAAAGAGAATGAATGATTCGCAGAGTAAACGAGACTGACTCGAAGTCTAGTCATGTAGCGCAGGTCGCACATCGGAATCAATACCGCCCGCAAGACCTGCCAGAGGACAAGCGGTTCCAGTCGAGTCCTGAGAAAAAGGGCATGCATGTGGGTCGCGTGGTCAGGGATTCCCTGGAACTTTTTTTAAGAAGACTAGGTTCGTGCCCGTGCGTTGCTACGGGCAATATAATATTTATACTGAAATACACTGAGTATTAAATAATTTATTAATAATGTGAAAATAAGGATAAATGCAAAAATATATTTAATCAAGAACGTAGTTACTGGAGTAAACAAAGCTAGATACCCATATAAAATGCATTTTGTTAATAGCACACAGTTCTATATGGAAGGGGATTGGCTATCTTCATTTAGAAAAATACAATTAGATGAGATAGTTGCACCTGCTTAAGTGGCCACATTCTTGCAGGTTTGCTACAGTATGCACTCATGTTGCACACATTGCTTGGTGGACAGTAGTTCTAATTTGGAGAGGTAATCTCAGTTAACTCCATCAGTCTCCTTCAGGGAAAAAAAACAGAGGAAAAAAAACAGACTCACCGGGACAGTGAGTGAATGCATACACTTGAGGAAAAAACAAGACTCACTGGGACAATGAGTGAATGCATACACTTTGAGAGTACACTTTTGGCATGTAAACATGCAAATCATTTGCAAGTACTGGCAGGTTGCGAGCCCTCTGTGACATTAAAGCAGATAGCTACATTAGCTACGTATGAGATAGCAGCAGGGAGCAACTATGGAATGAGCAGGGAATAATAACAATGACTTAACCACAACTAAAATATATTCTGTGAACTTGTAATGCTAACATTTGACAGATTTTTACCACATATTTTTACCATCATCTCGTCCACAATCTGGGCATCCACCTACTTGTACACATCACACTTGAACTTATCTTGACAGCTTGAACACGACCAAGAACCAAAGGAGCTCAGCCATGAACCTGCAAAGGAGCATTAGAAGAGCTCGGCCATGAACCCGTAAAGGAGCAGCGCTGGCGCATCATACTCGCCGAGGTGATCATATCCTCCAATTTACCAGATTGGAAAGATCACGAACTGCCAAGCTGTCACATAAGAAATGCCAAATTAATCAGTTCATAACAAGCAACAGACAACCTCAATCTTCATTCGTATTTAATTTTTTACTTTAAACAACAACGGAATTAAAAAGCAGTGTATATAAGAGCTTGTAGAAAGAGTTGGGATGGAATAATCACAGGCAAAGTTGAAATGGCTGGTTAGCTGTGAAATTATGTGTTTGCTTTATCATGAGAAAACATGGCATCAGTTTCTCATAACTTTGCACCCTAATTGTGATATGTAAACATGTTGAAATGAATGTAGTAACTTAATGCTAGTAAAAGGAGTAGAGCTAATAGTCAAGTAAACAACCATGCATCATGTAGGCACCTATATATGGGGAACAAGTAACCCATGAAAAACCCCAGAATGTTTACAGCACAACAAGTCAGTTTCGAATTATAAAAAGCAAACTTCAATCCGTATCCAATAGCATGCTAAATAAATGCAGTACCCACAAGTCTCGCCGATATATGTGATGTTGATGGTGGTAAATACAGAACATTCTGACCCGGCATCGAATTTGACTAATTAAAAACAGAGGTGCACAATTGTGTATGAGAAACAAACCTTCATGTCATCTTCGATCTTGGCGACCTGTGACTGGATGCTGCCGACAATCACCTTGAGCGGTGACATTGTTGGATACTTGCCCTCATCCCACACGAACCTGCACGCGCAACCAAAACAAGCTTCTGAGCTACATGTCGATCAAAATATCCATCCGACACCGATCTTGATAGCTTGAACACGGCCATGAACCTGCAACAAATCAGAAAAGGTATGATAATCACGTAATGCTTAAATATTCCCCAACACATAGAATTAAACTGAAATCATATACCTTTCTGGAATAAAGTCCAAGTTCGTGTGACTGCACAACTGAAAAATGCACCCATTCTGCTATCAACATGAGGTCTAGATTATCCATTCTATCGAGTTAATTAGCCTTTGAATCTCATAGCACAATAAGTAGAACAAACTTGCTCATCATAACATTATCATCAGTTCAAAATTACATTGGAATAATGAAGCATAAAAAGAAAATGGATATCCTGCTAGTATCAAACTATGAGCATGCACAAATTGAAAACAAAGATGACCTGCACCCTCTCCTATTTTATAAGTACAATTTTTTCCTATCGAGTACCAGGTACTGATGTCATCTACAATTACACTGAAATTCTCAGCTACTAATCATCAAGGACCCCGCTCCTGATAGTCATCCATTTCCTGTAATGCACTCTCTCACCCTTTTGTTTCTGTAAGTTATTGCTCCACAAGTTCAGTTTATCAAACTGCATCCTTCCATCATTTAATCACCCACAACAAAATAGTTTGTGTTTATTTTATTTGATATATCTTGAAGTGGCGGTCATATAATTCGTATAGCCAGTTAACAGTTAAATGAAATTAGCCATACTCACATAGTACACATAAGAAAACTAATGGTAAACCAAAGCATACGCCTCTTGGATAATTGTATGAAATCATGACCAATCCAAAAATTATTCAGTGTGGGACATGCAGACCAAAATAGATAAAAGATGTAAAAGGAGTTGGAGATTTTTTTACAATAGATTAAGCATCATATGCATATTATAAGAAAATAAATTAAATATCATCAAATCAAGGGGGAAAATGAGAAAACACCACCGGTATATTGTATATCAGTTCTTTGCACATTTTACTTGACCTAGATTGCATGGCAAAAAAAAGACATTTGTATCTCTTGTAGGGTACTACCACAAAATATTCAGCTCCCTCCAAGGAAAAGGCTGTAGCTACTCCCTCTTCAGCTCCTGTCATACTAATTGAAATGTGCTTGCTACACAACCTAGAATCCGATAGATACATCATTTAACTGAGGCATGAACCGGCAGTTCCTTCCTGTAAAGTTCCACTCATGAAAAAAATAAAAGGGACAGTAATCAAGAAGAAGTCCGATAATGTAGATCGAAAATGAAAGGAGATTAACCTGTGGCCGGTGAAGTGGGGCAGTTGGCGCGGCGCGGGCATAACAGGCGAGGAGCGCAGTGACCCGGGATTGGAGCTTAAGCGCCGCACCTCCGATGGTGGAGAAAGACGAAGACGTGGCCGGTGGAGTCCCCCATGACAAAGTGCTTCGTGAGCCCGTCAGACGTCGGCGTCGTTGTAGGGGCAAATGGGCCGCCGCTTGGTGACCACCAACCCTTGCGGGGCGCGGCGGACCCCGACAGCCACGGTCGCCGCCGCGGTCGCCGACACCGAGGCGGTGCCTGGCGGTGGGGAAGTCGGGTCCGCGCACCTAGTGAACGCGGACTCGAGCGCCCGGACGAACCCGTCGAGCGACTCCGCGAGCTCGTCGATTTCAATGGCGTGGCGCGGGGATGATGGAGATGGCGTGGTGCGGCGCAGGAGATTTCCACAGTGCGGGGGGCGATGATGGAGTGACGACTCCGGAAATCGATCTGGCGGCAGCGGTAGCGACCCGGCAACGAGATGATGGGGACGCTGGGCGCCGGCCGTTGGAACGCTATGGGGGAGGCGGCGTCGTGATTTGGGAGGCGGGTTAGGGTAGAAGAGAAAATGGTGGAGGAAGATGCGGATGCGGAGGGCGCAGAGGCAGAGTGTGGAAGGGCGTGGGGACAGATTTTGAGGATCAATGGTGGGAATCGACTGCAGCATGTACGGGATGATGAGCGGACGACGCGGATGGGAATAGGAGGCAGATTCACGAGGGGGAGGCACGGAGTGCGGAGGGAGACGGAGCGGAGGCACGCGCGGGGGTGGAGCGGAGGCGCGAAGCGTAGAGTCACAGAGCGACATTTTGTGGATCTTTCATTCTTTTTAGTAGTAGAGATTTCCTGGAACTTGTTGCCAACTTCGATGCCCCGAAAACGATGAGTCTCGCACGTGAGGAACCGGTGGCGTGAGTTGTCTGCCACTCGGCACTCTTCCTACAAACTTGCCGCCCGCGATGCAGTAAAATGGGCAGTGGTGACTAGACTAGTTTCTATAACATTAAATATTGTACAATGTAAGCAAAAGAGTGATGTACATGAGAGTTAGGGCATGTACAGCTCACGGACGGTTTGTCGTTTGCAGAATCTCGACTTTAGCATACATACAGATGTACAGACAGTTCATACAACTCACATACAGAGAGACTGTCTATAAGCTGTTTAATGCTTTACATGTAGCTTAAGATCAACTACAAATGTATTTGGGTAGACCATTATGTGACTATTTGATAGAATATTATCAATTGTGTGGTTGTACACCATTTTGTGTCTACATGGATATAACACATGGGACCCACATGTCGGTTTTTTCCTTCTTTTTTCTCTCTTTCTCTCTCACTTTCCTCTATTTTTTCTGCCCCATCTGGAAGCACCGCGGCGGCCGTTTTTTCCTTTCTCTCTCATGCCCCATTTAGTTTGTGACACTACGTGAAAACCTCAAATAGGTCACGCATCATTTGTAACGGGCCCTTATCACCCGTTACATAGACCCCATCTGTAACGGTTGTTGTTTGGCGCCCATTACGCATAAGCGTTGCAGGTTCGACCCCGACGTGGCCAACACACTACCCGTTACCAATGAGGACTTCTAGTAACGGGCTTCTTAAACGCCCGTTACAGTTATTCTTTGTAACAGACGTTAAAATGCGGCCGTTACGAAAGTTAAACCTATCGGTAACGGGCCCTTTGAGTCCGTTACCGATCACTGCCCTATCGGTAACGGGCTCTTTAAGTCCGTTACCGATCACTGCCATATAGGTAACAGGCTCTTTAAGTCCATTGCTGATGACAATTTGACGCCCGTTACTAAACTCGGAGCTCAATAATTGAAGTCCATTAGCACTCTCACTGCCGTCAAATATTTGACTATGTTATCATATATAGCAAATATTGGATATCACACAAACATATAATCATGTCTCTTAATAAGATGCAAAACCACACGTACACATAGATAGTAGTCATAAGAGCATATTCTACATATTTAAGATGCATATATAGCTAGCATCACATGTTCACATATGACATGCATAATGTTCAGAACAAACACATCTGACGTGCATCAGCAGGGACACTAGTTAGATGGCTTCTTTTGTGCTACAGCCTCAAGTTCAGCTATCTTTGCCTCTAGCAGTTTTAAAAGTCTTTCCTGCAGCTCAGCATTTTTCTTTGCAGCTTCGGCAAGTTCAATATCCTTCATCTTTTGTGCGCTTTTAAGCTTCTCCACCTCAGATTCTAGTATTTTCGGACCATTTGCTAGGAGACTTATGTCGTCCACAGCCTTGTCATCCATCCTTCTATCCACCTTGTCGAGTACTTTCCAGATGCAGTCAAGATCCTCCCGAGTAACAACACATTTCTACAACAAAGGCAAATTGATGCAAGTTTCATAATTAAATTGCCAAGTTTAATATCATGAAAGATGTAACTGGTCAAACAAGAAAGTTGTTTAGCTGTAACTGGGTTCAGAGCTTGGTTGATCCTGTGGGTTTGTTTCCAGATCATGTCAATGTCCTCCCAAGCTACAACACCTCTCTAAAACAAAGGCACTGGATGTTCAGTTAATAAAAGTCGATGTAGCATGGAGATTCAGAAATTGAAGTAGTATATAGAATAAGTTCAACAATTTTGTGAGCAGCATATGATGAGTACCATGCATTAAATTTCAAGCATAACAAAATTTCTACTCGAAAGGTTAATAATTTTCCTCCCGAGTAACAACACATTTCTAAAACAAAGGCAAATTGAAGTAAGCTTCACAATTAGATTGCCAAGTTTAATATCATAAAGTTGTAACCGGTCAAACAAGAAAGTTGTTTAGCTGTAACTAGGTTCAGAACTTGCCTGCTGCTTCTCTTTACCAATGTCATCCTTCATTCTTTCCATCTTGATTAGGAATGTGTAGATGTAGTCTAAGCTTTTCTTGAGCCTGTCGATTTCTGTACAGATCCTGACAATGTCATGTGCTGGTACAACAACTTCCTAAAACAATGGAAAATTGATGCATTGGAACCATTGATCAGTGAAGGTACTGGATGTTCAGTTAATAAAAGTCGCTGAGCATGAAGATTCAGAAATTGAAGCAGTATACAGAATGAGTTCAACATTTTTGTGAGCAACATATGATGAGTACCAGGAATTCAATTTCAAGCATAAACCTACCTTCAAGCGTACCAAACTCGAGGAAAGCTCGGCCTCTGCCTGCCGGGCGTCGCCGGAGTGCACCCCCTTGGCGCTTGCGCGCGTGTACGACCTCCTCCCCCTGGCCGACGAAGAACCGACCTCTTCGCTGCGGAACCTCACTCTCTTGGCGGGGGCGGCGGGCGGGGCCTTCTCCTCCTCGCCGCAGAACCTCACTCTCTTGGCAGGGGCAGCGGGCGGGGCCTTCTCCTCCTCGCTGCAAAACCTCCCTCTTGAGTCGCGGCAGAACGAATGCTTTCCGCCAGCCATCTCTGCGACAGAGACGAGGAAGGAGAAGGGGAGAGAAGGCGATGGAGACGAGGAAGGCAGAAGGTTTGAGAAGGAAGGTAGAATGGCAGAGTGGCAGGGGAGAGTGGCTTTTCGTCAAACATTGGGAACAAAGGATACGTGGATAAGCCAAACCGCATCTCCAATGCACGGGGGCGGCGCGTGGGGCCGGCTACTCCTCGTCGGTTTGGAGGGGCAAATGCGACGCGGAATAACCATCCCGCGTAGTCTTCTTTGTGTCTGTCTTGATTGACAGGTCAGCCCGATCTCTCAGGGCTCCCATTTTGACATACAGGCATAATCAACAAAAAATCTTTTGAGACAAAACAGACATAATATAGATAAAGATAACTTGTCCACATATATAGATAAAGATTACTTGTCCACAAAGATCCACACAGATATACATAATTATTACAAACAGTTAACTTGTCCATCTAGCTAGGCCTTAACTTGCCCATCACATTTTTACGATGGTCATGCTATCTGACCATGCACATCAACAAAAGCATGCCCCCTTCAACATCAACAAAAGCATGGTATCTTCAACTAAGGTTTGCTTTTTTTGTAGCCTCTTCAAATGCAACCAAGGTATCTTGAAACACATCGAGCGCATCTTCCATGGGCTGCAGATTTTGTTCAGCCACAAACTTGTACCGCCTCATGAATGCAGCCTTTTTGAGGAGGATGTGCATTTCTTCCATAATATTATCAACCTCAGGTTTCACATATTCCCAGACAATGTCATGCCATTTTGATTCCTATGGAATGAAAAACATAGGAAAGTTGATACATTGATCATTTGGATGAACAATAGGAATGAGAAGATAGAGATAGACAAAGGAACAAGCCATTTCATAGGAACAAGTTGCTACATTACTACATTGATCATGTTAGAAATCCTACAAAATCTCTATGGAACAAGCCATTTCATAGGAACAAGTTGATCAAGCTTAAGCTCAAGCTGCTCCATTTATAGAACAAGTAAAAGGCACTGTGATACAGAGAAACTTGCCTCGCCGTCATCATGGTAGTTGCCAGCGTCGGATATGAGGTCTTCTACACCTTCGCCGCTCCCTCGACCCCTCTCCGTCGTTACAAGACATTTGCTGTCGCAGACGTGAGGCAGGCGCCTTGCCCTCTTCGCTGCCCCCTTGCCGGCATGCTCCTCCCTGCCGTTGCTTGGCCTCTCGTCGGAGCCCGAGAGGATCCGGTTGATGACGCTCATCGCTGGCTTTGGGTTCGCTGCACCGCCGCTTGGCCCCTCTCCGACGGTCATCATCGTCTCCGTCTTCGCCGCAATCTCGCCAGCACGCGCGCGGATCCAGTTGCGGCACCGCATCGCGTTCGGCTTCTCCTCCTCGATCAACAGTGCACGGGGTCGTCCGCTGCTTGGCCCCTCACCGGCGCTCATCGTTGTCTCCCCGCCTCCGCTCACCTCCACTAATCCCTAGTGAGAAATTAGGAAAACGTCGTGTGTGTTGTGCTTATCCATTCGGGATGTTATATTCATTTTCCAAAATGGAGAGCCATTACCGACGCGGGTTCTCGAACCCGCGTCACATTGGTTGTCACCTGGGACCGGGCGGGCAGGCAACGGTTATCTTTTTTATATAGGCTGCTGACGCTAACACATGGACCCGACACTAATTTTTTTAAAATGAAACTTGCTTCCCTCAAATATTAGAGCCCATAAAACAGCACCTATAAATTCATTAAAAATACGACAATTCGTAGTTGGTCATTTAGTATTCGAATAAAATATCAGCAGATACACTTGTGTAACCAATATTATCAAAATTCGAATTTTTATCTCGTGTTTAGGATATAATAATTCTAATAACGTATTAGGTTGGTCTAAAAATTCTACAAATTGAGTTGGCAACATAATTTGGGTCCCTAAACTTGTCATAAAAATTTCAAGTGGTTTCTAAAAACGAAGATCATACTTGTGTACAAATGTGAATATCTCTCACATAGTTTCCTAGAATGTTACTTCAACACTGAAGTTTTCCACACTTTACAACATGTTCGAACTCATATACATTTGAAATTTTGACACAACCTTGTGTTCACCGTAACATTATGAAATACAAAGTTTCATTAGTAATGGTTGTATAAAACAAATATTATTTCTATGTTGTACTTATCAAGTACAAGATAAGACATAAAAACATTACTCACGAAAAGGAAATATACACTAAACAATGAAATTAATGAAAAGATGTCAATTTTAGAAAAAATAATCATCAAATTTGGATTATTTATGACCGAGAAATACGTGACACAAAATTTATAGTGGCGTGTCGCAGTGGGAAGACTGGCCGCCTGACGGTTCCCCGTCTTGTCATATAAATGCCCGGCCGGTCAAGAGCTTCTTCCATAAGCTTTCCTCAAGCGCGCCACCAAGAAAACCCCAGCACCACCGTCTCCGGTCACCAAGAGCTTCTTCTTTCTCAAGTGCACGCATGGCATCGTCGTCGAGCGAGGCATCCAGAAAGTGGGGAAGGGAGGAGGATGACGACGACGAAAGCCGCCACCATCAGCTCATCCAGGAGGTGAAGGCGCCGAAGCCCGAGGAGGCGCCGGCGCCGCCGGCCGAGGAGGCACCGGTGCCGCCGCCCATGGAGCCCTCCTCTCTGCGTCCTGAACTTGTTTTGGACAACATTTGGTCTGTCCAAATGTTGCACGAAGCTTTCAGGAAGCTTCAACTGGTGGCTGTTGAGCTCGGTTTGCCACGACTCAACGATCCGCTGTAGAGGACCGTGAAGGATTTTGCCTTCAAGACCCATGGGTTGGGTGGGGACCTTCAGAGAGTCGTGGTCTGCGCTGACGGCGACGGCGACAGTGACGACGACGGCGACGGTGATAATGGCGGCTTCGACGGCGGTGATGAACGCGACCTCGGCGGCTCTGACTCCGACTCCGACGGTGGGGCTCCTCCGGCGGCGGCGACAAGTCTTCTACCTTAGCTTAATTAATTTGTTCCTCCTCTGTGTGTTCGTCCTCCTCTATTTGTTCGTGGAACTCAGCTTGTTTGTCATGAACATGTTCCTCTGTTAATATGTTTTCCTCCTGTGTGTTTGTTGAACTTGTGATGAACTACATCTAAGTGGCAGGGGAGAGTGGCTTTTGGTCAAACATTGGGAACTCTGCTTGTTTGTCATGAACATGTTCCTCTGTTAATATGTGTTCCTCCTGTGTGTTTGTTGAACTTGTGATGAACTACATCTAACAATGGCAGAGTGGCAGGGCAGAGTGGCAGCGGGGCAATAATGAATTGCAATGTTTGTTACTCTATTTGTTAGTGAAAAGATTCTGAGTTTCGAAAAACTCTGTATAAAATCATTGGAGATGTGGGTGCAGGCTGGTTAATTTCACACTAAAATGTCAACATAGATGAATTGATGAAATTTGTGATATGTGACACATTAAGATTCGTGACCCAATTGTCATTCCATTCCATTTTCTTCATTCATACATTTAAGTTTGTCATCTGTGACAAATTTTTCATTCTTCATTCACACAGATGAAACAAATTAAAGCACCACTTTTCACATCACAATTACTTCTTTGCAGCATACATCCCCAGTAAACATCCAAATACTACACAAACAGCACCCACAATAATCAAGTTCATCTTCCAGATCACATTGTCCATCTTCTCCTCCAGTGCTTTCTTCCTCTGCTTGTCGTCCGGTGCTTTCCTCTGATTGTCGCTCCCAAGTTGACAATCCACTGAATCAACTACTTCATCGATCACGTCTGCCCAGTTCGACGGTCGAAAAGATATGACGCCAGCATCCTTCAGCATCTGGAGATACTCCTTCTCGAAACGATAATATCCACAAAGCTTGGGGAACTGTGCAAATCAAAGCACATAAGAACCATAACTTAGATTTGGGAAATCACAGCTCAGACTACTCACCGCATTCCTTGCACACTTGAAATAAAGACGACCGTGGTTTTCACCTTCCTTCTGCGTCGTCCCCTCCACCACCCGAGCCATACCACAGTCCGGGCAAGGGACCAGTGGGAAGCCACTTAGCTCACCGACTGGATCCAAGCCGCTGGAGTGAATGCGGCTGCCTCGGCCACCTTGAAACCTGCTCCTGCCACGTCCACCTCCAGACGAATCGGCGTAGTGCGACATGTGCGCGACGGTGGGAAAAGGAAGGGCGGGCGGCGGTGGAGCTCACAGCGGGGAAGAAGAAGTAGGGAGCTCAGAGGTCAGAGCGTCGTGTGTGCTGCGCTTATCCCATTGTTATATTCATTTTCCAAAATCGAGAGTCATTTCCGACGCGGGTTCGAGACCCTGCGTCTCATTTGTTGTCAGGTGGGTTCAAGCGGCCAGGCAACGGTTATCTTTTTTATATAGGCTGCTGACGCTGACACGTAAGCCCGACACTTTTTTTAAATGAAACTTGCTTCCCTCAAATATTAGAACCCATTAAACAACACCTAAAAATTCATTAAAAATATGAACAATTCGTAGTTGGTCATGTAGTATTAGAATAAAATATCAGCAGGCACACTTGTGTAACCAAAATTATCAAAATTCGAATTTTTATTTCATGGTTGGGATATAATAATTCTAATAACGTCTTAGGTTGGTCTAAAAATTCTACAAATTGACTTGGCAACATGATTTGGGTCCCTAAACTTGTCATAAAAATTTCAAATGGTTTCTCAAAAGGAAGATCATACTTGTGTACAAATGTGTACATCTCTCACATAGTTTCCTAGAATGTATACTTCAACACTGAAGTTTTCCATACTTCACAACATGTTCGAACTCATATACATTTGAAATTTTAACACAACCTTGTGTTCACCTTTAACATTACGAAATACAAAGTTTCATTAGTAATGGTTGTGTAAAACAAATATTATTTCTATGTTGTACTTGTAAGAAACAAGATAAAGGCGTATAAACACCATCCAGAAAATGAAGTTATATATGAAACAATGTCATAAATGAATAGAAGTTGATTTTAGAAAAAAACCAGAAACAAATATCATCAAATTTGGGTTATGAATGATGGAGAAATACATGATTCAAATCTTGATTGCAGATTAGAAGGGGAAAAGCGATCTGTTCTTCATTCGAATATTACTGGATCCGCGTCTCCTTTGTTGCTCTTCCATAAATTCACACAGATAATACGAGCAACATAGATTTAATTTGCAGGTGCAAAAGCAAAAACAAAACATAGATTTAGTTTCCTATTGCCCATTCGAGTTTCACCATTTCACGCCGGAGCCTACAGGCTTCGCAGCAATACAGAGCAATTTCCTCAAATCCTTTATCCACGCCGCAGTCGTTGCCTGCGCACGACTGATCTCCGCGCACCTGTGTCGGCGGCGGTAGCGGGTCTCCCCAAATGCACCACGCCGTCCTCCAAATAGCTTTCACAGCCTTCTTGCGCAAAGGCGCACAACCCTCGTTGCTCGCCCGTGTCGTCGTCCCGCCGCCGCCTGCGACCCGCCTCATGTACCGCTTCGCGGTGTCGTCGTCGGCGGCACCGTCATTGTCCCTGTATAGCAAGATGGCGTACAGATAGGCCACCGCATCGTGCCCACCATCGGCGGCGCGCCGGAGAACATCGCTTTGCCTGTTTTCCATGATCACGGCGTTGATCCCGGAGTAGAAGCAAGCCCCCGGATTGCCGAGATCAGTCAGCATAGCAAGGAAGACTGTGTAAGCGGTGAGGTCCCACATCCAAGCAATCTCATCTCTTATCACTTCTATCGACAAACGTCGGCCAACATTGCGGTGGCTGCACATGCGTTGCATGGTTGAGCAGGTACCTCGTAGGCTGCGGAGGTCAGCCAAGGGCCGCTCCGAGGTCGCACCGACGAGCGCCGCAATCTCAATGTGGACCTCCTGAGGGAGGTCCTCCAGCAGCGACGGCTGGTGCGGCCTGCTAGGCATCTCCGGGAATGACAACCACCGTCTTCTCGTCCCTAATCTCCTGCCCCCGCGCAGAGAGAGAACGCGCCGAGGAATGAGGACGATGAGGAGTGTATGCAGTTGTGGTTTTTTTGCGGGTAGATGAAGGGGCCAGGGTAACAGTATTTATTTGTGCATCTCCGATGAGTGGATACTACTAATTGCACATCTCGCTTATCGAGGAGTCAAACTCTTTGAAGTTGGACCAAATATAGACCAAATAATAACATTTCGCACAATGGAGAGTTGTTGGCGATGCGGGTTGGTGAACCCGCGTATTCTTTGTTGGGTGAGTAGGGTTATCTTTTTTATATAGGTTGCTGACGCTGACGTGTGGGCCCAACACTAATTTTTTTTGAAATGAAACTTGCTTCCCTCAAATATTAGAGCCCATTAAACAACACCTAAAAATTCATTAAAAATACGAACAATTCGTAGTTGGACATTTAGTATTCGAATAAAATATCAGCAGGCACACTTGTGTAACCAAAATTATCAAAATTCGAATTTTTATCTCATGGTTGGGTTATAATAATTCTAATAACATCTTAGGTTGGTCTAAAAATTATACAAATTGACTTGTCAACATAATTTGGGTCCCTAAACTTGTCATAAAAATTTCAAATGGTTTCTCAAAAGGAAGATCATACTTGTGTACAAATGTGTACATCTCTCACATAGTTTCCTAGAATGTTATAATTCAACACTGAAGTTTTCCATACTTCAAAACATGTTCGAACTCATATACATTTGAAATTTTAACACAACCTTGTGTTCACCTTAACATTACTAAATACAAAGTTTCATTAGTAATGGTTGTGTAAAACAAATATTATTTCTATGTTGTACTTGTAAGAAACAAGATAAAGGCGTATAAACAACATCCAGGAAATGGAGTTATATACGAAACAATGTCATAAATGAATAGAAGTTGATTTTAGAAAAAATCAATAACAAATATCATCAAATTTGGATTATGAATGATGGAGAAATACGTGATTCAAATCTTTGATTGCAGATTAAAAGGGGAAAATGAAGCGAACTATTCTTCATTCGAATAGAACTAGCCCCGGCTTGACGCGTTTTCCTAATAATATTGGACCTTTCAGTTTTAAGGCCCACACACGTCCACTCGTGCTAGGGTTAGTAGGGAAAGATGCCTCCCTCACGCAGTCGCCTCCTCACTCTCCCCTCGCGCCGTTGTCTTTCTCCCCCTCGCACCGCCGCCGCTTCCTCCCCCTTGCCCCCTCCGCCGCCGCTTCCTCACCCTCACCTTCCTCCCCTCACCCCCTCCCCTACTCGATGCGACGCACGCTACACACCTTCGCTGAGATGCGCACCACACCACCCCTCACCTTCCAGCGACGACGACTAGGAGGAGGGATCCAGCCACGAGGTCGACGCGAGGACGTGGCGACTAGAGATCCCTCCGCTCTGACAGTGACATGGTGAACTGCATGCTAGAAATCCCTCCTACATCTTTAAGATACATTCTTGACTATGCTCAGCAGTGGCGTAGCCACATTGGGGCCAGCTGGGGCAGCCGCCCCAGCTAATCTGCCCTAACTCGACTATGTTCCTTCTTCTCTGACGATATTTTTAAGCTTTGGTAGTATTTCTAGATGGCGCCATGACTCATAGGACCTTAGTACTTGCTAATTTGTGTCTTTTTTCTTCAAATTTAAGACTACATTTTGAAAATTTTTGCTAAAATTTGTGCAATTGCAGCATATAGATGTGTGAATTGGTGTGTGCTTCATTTTGGTTTGGTCCGTCATTAGGTGTCGCCCCAGCTAATTTTTTTTCTGGCTCCGCCACTGATGCTTAATTAGGGTTTCGAGTTTCAAAACGTATACTTAGCATTTTTCTTTGGATTCACTCTTATATTTGGTTTTGCTCTTGTTCCATATGTACATTTGGACATTCTCTCCAAGTTGAATAAGTACCTCATCAGCAACAGAGGCAGCGAGCATCTTCCTCTTTAAAATGGTAAGGTCGCATTGCCTGAACTAATTTTTTGGTTTCTGAATATTGCATTTATGTTAATGGTTTACCATAGAACCAATGAGATTATAGTGGGTTGAACTAGTTACTGTAATTATTTTCTCATTTGTATGGTCTTGTACACAGTTCTGTGAGTGTTGATTAGATAAATGCTTAGCTGTTATGTATGGTTAACTAAAAATGTGCTCTACTTGTCTCCTGTTGTAGCATGTCTCCTGGGAGAGCTAGCAGTATGGTCTACTTTTTGTGCTATTCTTGGACACTGAGCTGACCTTTCTCATTATCCCTTGACAATTAATTCACAGGATAAATCTGTCGAGGACTATAGACCTGGGCAGTTTGAAGAAGATGCATATAATGAAGACGATGGATATGCCACTGCTAGTGAAGAACAAGAGCAGGTGGGTGGGGCTATGGGCCGAGCCAGAGTGCCAAGGATAGCGACAAAGTGGCCAATAGACAAAATGGTAGTCACTGAGGTTGAAAGAGGGGGGATGCCAGTACCATTGACACAAAAGCGCAGGTTCAGGGCGCTTGCAGGGCTCATTGCTAGACAAAAGATACCTTTGGATTTGCCAGAAATAAAAAACTAAGCGATGAATAAAAGTGGTACTTGTTTGAAACCTATATGCAGAAACACTTGGAGTTCCAGGAAGACATGAAAGAGCAGACATTCAAGCTTTTGTGGAAGATTGCAGCCAAAGCATGGAGACAATTCAGATTTCAGCTTAGGTGAGATTTTGTCAGAAAAGGACTCGAGCCATTTGGAAAGCACGACTTTATCAAGCCGGAAGAGTGGACAGAGTTTGTGAAACAGCAAAAAACCGAGGAAGCCTCATCTGTTAGTGGCAAGTTCAAGTCACTTCGAAGCCTGAACACAAACGAGCACAGCATGGGTCCAGCTGGTTAGTGTGGAAAACTACCACAGTGGGAGGAAGAGGACAGGAAATTAGCTGGGGCTAGGATCGCCAACCCATATGATGCCTATGATGATCGTTCTAGGAATTGGGTGCGAGCAAGGAGTAAGCTAGTGGTGGAAGACGGTGTTGCCGTGATAGTGTACAACAAAGAACCAAATGAAAATGTGGCTGCAGACATCATGGAAAAGAATGCACATGCAGAATCTTCAGGAATGACTTCATGGCTAAGGGAAAATGATGTGCTAAGTTAGTGCTTGGGCCGCCCTGAACAACCAGGTCACGTGCGTGGTGTCTCCAGCTACCAGGGCTGGAAGTTTGCATGGCCTCAACATGCTTCCATGTACAGGAAGAGGAAGAGGGCCAATACCGACTCGTCAGTTGATAAGCAACATATGAAGGAAGAAATCAAGCAAGAACTCAAGGTTGAGATGGAGAAGGATATGCTTGACATGATGGCATGAGGGTACCAGGTGGTGTTTGCACCAGTGTCCAATCGCACAAGCCCTTCACCCGTCGGACTGAAGAGCAGCTGTGCGTCCGCAGATAATGTAGGTTTGATCAACGGTGCTACAGAGTTGTCGACAGATGTAGTGCACATTGCTTCCCCCACACAGGAAGACCTTATAGGCACGTTGACTGAACCCACAGACTGTGGCCTATGGATCATATTTCACGGTGTTGAATGTGAAGCTGCAATTGGTGTGGTTCAACTAGAGCAGACTATGCTACACACAATCCCGATTCATGAAGACTGTGATGTGGTCAAAGTGCTGCATGTATATGCTGTCTTTAGGGATCACGCGCTGTAACACCATCCTAATGACGAGGTGACGACACTTGGACAAGCTTTACACCAGAGGATATAGTGGAAGAGGTGTCACATTCACATCAAGGGAGCACCAATTCCAAAATCTTGTTCGCACACTATGGTACAGATTCCTTCTGGTTCACAGACTACAGGACAAAACTCTTCCTCACATGGTTTCCAAGCTCCTCCTCCTCCTCCACCCCTAAAACATTCCCCACCTGGTAACCCACCTCCTCCTCCTCCTCCACCACCCCCAGAAAAGAAAATTACAGTACATATTCATTCCCCACCTGGTAACCCACCTCCTCCTCCTCCACACCTAGAAACACAAATTACAGAACAGATTCATTCCCCACCTGATAACCCACCTCCTCCTCCACACCTAGAAAAGCAAATTACATCCCCACCTTCTTCTCCTCATGAAAGAACAAAACCTCCATCCCCAAAAGAAAGTGCTCAAAACAATGATGCCAAAGCAGGAGCCCAGAGTCATGTGTTGGCTGATGCTGAGAAATCTGTTGATGACAGTTCGAAGAAAGCTGCAGGTACATCTGGGCCCAATATATCTGCAATAGCTGCTGGTCAGACACCACCTGAGAAACCTTCTTCAGCCATCTCAAAGCAGCAGGAAAAGAAACTCGCTGAAAATAGAAGATCTACCAGAAAGCGATCTGAGAAACCTTCTTCAGCCATCTCAAAGCAGCAGCAGCAGAAAATTGCTGAAAATAAAAGGTCTCAGAAGCCTACCACAAAGCCTTCTTCAGCCATCTCAAAGCAGGAGGAAAAGAAGCCTGCCAGAAAGCCATCTGAGAGAAACGCCAAGAAGAAGGCGGTCAATGTTGCTATGACTCATATTAACCCAAACTACAAATTTGAAAATGCAATGCTCAGTGCTGCTGAACTCAAGCATCCGGATACTGCTCCTTCTGTCACTAATCTCCACAATTTCTACATGGGACGTTGTAAGGACAAGGATGAGTCTCTGATTCAGGGCATAATATGGCCCAAGCACGGCTGGTGGCCTGTGAGAGAAGATGAAAAATATGAGCTGTTGTCTGTGATCATCAGCGACTTGTACGATCTCTTCAACTTGGATGCTTTGGATATGGGACTTCTCCGCTGTTTCATCCTGTAAGTTGCTTGAAAATTTAATCTGCTTCTCACTAATCATTTTCTATCTAAATGTGCTTTCTTCCTCAGTTCATCTTTACTATGTATTTTGTCTCCCTACACTTTGTTTTTTCTTAATATTAGGAATATGGCTGTAGAAGTACGGCAGAAGAAGGAACACGTTGCCTTCCTTGATCCTGAATGCTTTAGCAAGTCAAATATAGAAAATAACTTGGATTTTTTTGTGTCCTATACAAAGCGTGCCTACCAGTCATATGCTAAAAAGAGAGTCATCATTTCCTGCTATAACACTGGGGAGCACTGGATTGCAGTGGCGATCTTTCCAAAGCAGAAGACGGTCTTGTATCTTGATTCATATAGGATCCTAGGCACTAATTTCTCCAAGTTGGTACTTGCCATTGATGAGTAAGTTCTTTTTATTTCTTAACCTACAAACTTCCTCAACAAACTCTGCAAAGTTTACTAATGGTGCCCTAACCATTGTTGCATGTTTTGTTGTAGTGCTTGGAATAGTTATTGTGATGACAACAAGTTGCCCCGCTGTGCCTTGAACCATGAGAAGGCTTTTGATGTACGTATTACTTAGTATTGCCTACCTGTGGAAGCTAGTACTAAAGCTTGGGTTTATTTCTTCTCACCACTGTTTGTCTATATATATTTATCGTAGTGCCACCAACAACCTTACAAATCCAGAGTCCGCGGCTTCTATTGTGCCTATCACATGCTTACAGTAAAAAATAAAATGAAGAACCCCGAGGTACTTTCTTGGGATCTGCAATTGTAACACCTGCAACTGAGCACAGTTCTTGCTTATTAGCACTACACATGTTTGGTAACCACCTGTGTGATGACTGCTGACATTGTTATATTCAGGCATTTCACATACCTACTTGGCAGCTCCACCGAGACACGCTGCTCCACATTAGGGAAAGAACTGCCTCATTCCTCATGGACTAGGTGATCACACCATCAGGAAAATTTCACATTAATGATGCTATGATGGCTCGCATTGTATCTGATACCAATCCTCGGTTAAGCTAGTGATGATATTGTTGTGAACCTTACTTAGCTTGTTAGAAGAGGATGCTGAATGCCTGAATTTTGTCAGATTATGCATGTGAATCTTGTGGATTTCTATTCAGTTTGTGGAGTTTTGTGAATGTGGATGCTGGACCTAATTTTTGTGAAAGTAGACAACGCGTCTCCTTTAGTTGAGACAGAGGAGACGCAAGTTCACAGGACGCGTTTCCTTTGGTCGATTAGAGGAGACGCACGTACACAGTAGGAGTCTCCTTTGGTCCAGACAGAGGAGACGCACATACACAGTGCGCGTCTCCTTTGGTCGAGACAGAGGGAGACGCATATTGACAAGATGCGTCTCCTTTGGTCGAGACAGAGGGAGACGCGGGTTCACAGCAGGCGTCTCCTTTCGTCGAGACATAGGAGACGCGCACTAACAAGACGCGTCTCCTTTCGTCTAGACAGAGGAGACGCACACTGACAAGACGTGTCTCCTTTCGTCCAGACGGAGGAGATGCGCACTTACACGATGCGTCTCCTTTCGACGAGTTCATGTAACGGGCTTGGTTTCTGTGCCCGTTACCAAAGGTCCATGTGGGCCCAGGGAAACAGACATTTCAGGTGACCAGTAACTAGTTTCGGTAACGATCTTTGTTAGACGCCCGTTACTAATAAGTGTTATGAGTAACGGGCTCAGTGTCTGCACCCTAAACCAAAGGCTCCGGTGGGCCCGGAGAAACAGTCATTTCAGGTGACTGGTAAGTAGTTGTGGTAACAGTCTTTGTTCGATGCTCGTTACAATTACGTGTCATCAGTAACGGGCATTGACCCGTTACCTTTGTTGGCTTATTTGTAACGCTTGATCAGTAGCGGGCGTTTTGCCCATTACCAATGGCCATCTGCGCCCGTTACCAATGTCTGTTTTTCACGTAGTGTGAGGTGAAACTTTTGGGTCATCTTTCAAGGTCTATTAGGAGTATTAAACGTAGACTAGTTACAAAAATAATTACACGAATAGATCGGAAATTACGAGACAAATCCATTAAGTCTAATTAATCTATAATTAGAGATTGGTTACTATAGCACGATGTTGTCTAATCATGACATAATTAGGCTCATTAGATTCGTCTCGAAAATTAAGATAAGGGTTGTGGAATGGGTGTTGTCATTAATCTACATTTAATACTTCTAACTAGTGTCCGAAGATTGATGTTACAGATAGTTAGTGAAATTTTGGGAACTAAACAATGCCTCAATTTTCTCCTCTGTTTCCGTGTCGCATCTGGGCAGCACCGCGACTAGCGGCGGCCGGGGCGCTGCAGGAGCCTCGCTTTTCCTCCGCCGGATCTAGTACCCTTCGCGACTTCCTCTTCGTCCCCTGCGTTCGGATTCCGACGGCACCTGGCGAAGCAGCCCGCGAGACGCTGCGGCCGGGCGGAGCAGCTCGTGGTGGAGCTCGCGGCGACCGGGGTGGAACAGCCTGCTGCAGCAGCACACCCACCTGCGGCTCGAGCCGGCAGATGCTCGGGACGGCGAGCACCCCCACGTTGCCTTCTTCCCTCCCTCCCTCCCCATGATGGCCTCCTCCTCTCCGCGCCGGCGTGTGCCAGACGAGGCGAGGCGCTTCGACTGGGCGGAGCAGCTGCTGGTTTTGGCGCGCACAGAGGAATTTGGGACAGGGGAACGCATGGGCATGCGAGATCCGGCCGCCGTCGCCTGGAGAAGACGTTGCGGTACAACCCGGTGGTCGAGCGTCTGCACGATGTTGGGGAACGGGATGGAGCTGTCTGCTGGCAAGGCAACACGCAACCCATCGGTTCGCAAGTGCGGGGTGAAAATGAAAAATTGACCGCACACTGACGGCTTCTATAGACGGGCTTTACATGCCCTTAACGAAGGGAGAAAAGAAAATGGTTTCTCATGCCAGAAATAATGTTTGCACACAATCCAACAAATGGGGAAGAGGATTGGAGAGGAAATGAGAGAGAAGAGAAGTGTGGTTGATACTTTATTTTGAAGAAACAATTTATTGTTGACATAATTTTATAGCTAATATCTATATGACATGGCATGTGTGAAACTACATGGTGGTGTCCGGGTTTGGAACTGCCCTATTAAGTAGAGACTCGGTCTTATAAGCGATACAAGAGTATTATGGAAAAATAATACAAATAGTGTATCTGTAATATATTTTTCTTGTTCTTTAAGATGGTATAATATTTCTCATTTAGTAATAATTTTTATATTATCCTTTATCTGTACTATATACTACCGGGTGGTAGTATTGTGTACCTTAAGAGAACCTTAAGCTAGTGCACTAACTTAAAGTTTGTCTAACTCATATAAGAGGGTAAAAGAATAATTCTCCAATGATTTATCTCACAGAACATTATAGAGCCCCAGAACATCTCTCATCAATAATGTTAGATATTATGTTGAATATCTGTACAATTTGGTTATGACGGACCTTGTTGAGTTATATTTAGAAGTATATTGTAGAGTCCATGCCATCCTATTTTGTACCGGGCCCCTCATAGAATCCATGACGTCTTCCCATGCGAGTCTGTCGTTATGTTATAACCATGATGACATAACGAAAGACTCGTAGGGAAATGCGACATGATGTCAGGATCCTAAAATGGTTGGCGTAACAGTATTGGGATTGCCGTAGTCATGCTCCGAAGATGTAGCATTCGACTAAACCTCATCAACAAAGATAGTGTCTCCATTAAAGTCTATGATCGTGCAAATTCATCTTGATAGATGCAATCGACGCTTCCGTTAGTGTAGATTAGCAGGCGGCTCGATCGTCATCACGGAAAGCTAATTTCGTATAAATAAAAGTGTGCAGTCCACTTTGTCTATAAGATAGCACACAGGTTCATCCTCTCATCACTTCCACTCTTCCATGTACTCCGCTAAATTGGAAGCAAAGCATGATATATATAGCAAAGCAAGTAAAATGATATTGAGACCTCAGTGGACGGACGACAGTCCTTTTTTGAACAGAACGGACGACAGTCCTAACTGGCAAACTAGCTAGCTTTCCATTCTTATTTTTGTATACTCAAGCCCTCAAGTCCTCTCAACCCCATAGCCCAAGAGAACAGATAATACAAAGCATTTTGTATACTCTCGCCGTCGTCGGACGAAAGGGGTGAAATTTGTTTGCCAGAGCGTGCGGCCTCAGGAAGCGCGGTGCTCCACCGCCGCTATGGCATCGGCAGCCGGTTGCTCCACCGCAGCATCCCCTTGAGGTAAGATGTCTGGGCGCACTGCGCACACCTGTGTTCTTAATTTTACTGCAGTTCCACACTTCTTCGGGTGTGTTTAGATCCCAAAAAGTTTGCAAAAAACATCCCATCATCTATCACATCACCTCTCATTATTCATCTGCATTTACACTAATTCTTCCCCAATTCTTCTCCAATTCAGCCAATTTATCTGGATCTAAACACACCCTTCCTTCCATTCTTATTTTGTTCTAAGAATACTATTGCTCAAAACATCAGCACGCAAGACACAAAGATTTAGATATGAGCTTGTTAGGTTGATCTCCTCTGAACACAGACCCAACGGTCTGGTTCAGGCCTTTGACTAGGCTCCCTGATCGGGGGAGCCCAACCCAGTTGGGTTGCGGGCCCCCGTCGCGTAGCACTATAAAGGGTAGGTGGGGGCCACTAGGGCACACACGCCAACACATCCGGTCCCCACTCGCCCCACCTTCCCTGTCTTCCGATCAGTGGGTGCTGTCAGCCACGGGAAGCTCCGCTGCCCCTGTCGATCGTCGCTACCGTCACTGCGCATCCCCAACGGTCGACACTGCACTGCACTGCTTCACCGAACTCCATCTACACCGCAGTGGTTCTTCCTCTACTTCCATATCCACTGGTCAGTTTCCCTTTTCCCTCTACCTCTCGGTTAACCACAGAAGCACCTTGATTCAACACTGGAAAAGGTTCAAATCCCATTGATCTACACCTAGATGGATCCCTAAGTCTATCAATGGTATCAGACGCCTCGATCTAGTGTGTAGATCGAGTTGTTGGGGTACAGAAAAGGCACCTCGCAGAGGCGGGGATATCACCTTCTCCGCCGCCACGGGCGAGGGGGAGGAAAGGAGAATCGCCGTGACGGCGGATTCCTAAAGAAAGAAAGATTCAGAGACGAATCAAAAGAAGAAGAAGGAAAAGAACTCAGAAAGTTTCGATCTTGAATCGAAGAAAAGGAGGCTGAGGAAGTCGGCCGGAGAACTTATCCGGTGGTGGCGTCCTCACACTCAACCGGGGATCTTTGGATCTCAAGGCAAAAGAATGAATCAAGAGTAACAGTGAAAAGAGCAAACCCTAACCCTAGATCGAAAGGACGGGAGGGAGAAGGACCTACCAGGGCCTTACCTCGCCGCCACCGCCACCGGCGTCGCTTTGAAGCACGTCAACTGGACGAGAAGGACGAGCCGCCAGCTCGCCAAACCTTCGTCGGCCCGCCGGTGTGAGGGACAGGGCCGCAAGGCTCCACCACGGATCCGCTCGACGGCGGCGCGCTCACCCTCGGGTGAACGCGCGCACCGGCGAGGGGGCCAGTGGCGGCGCCGGCCATCACCCTTCTCCCGTCGCCATGGGCGGCGCAGCTCTCTGGACTTTGCTTTTCGCGAGGCTAGGGAGAGGGAGAGGGTGAAAGAATAATGGGAGGGGAGACCGCCGGCGGCCTCGGGCCGGCGGCGCTCATCCTCGCCGTCGCCGGCGCCGCCGGCCACGGAGACTTTTCACTCGCCGCCGCTGCACTACGGTGAGAGGAAATCGGGGGAGAAAGGAAAAGGGGCTAGGGTTTCGGGTGCAACGACCGGCGGTGAGGTGTTTTGTGCGCCCGATCCGTGCGGTCAGCCGTCGGATGGCAGCCAGCAGCGCTGGACGGCCAGGATCGGCCGACTGCTGACGGGCATCTTTGAGCCCAGGCGGGGGGAGGCGCTGGGCTGCTTCGGTGTCCCAGCCGTTCGCTGTTGGGCCTATGGCCCATGCGGATGCGCGTGTAGGGGCCACGGGCCGTTTTCTAGTATGGGCCAAATAAATGGTATTGCAAAGAGACAATTATAAATTGTTTTTCGCTGTTTTTTCAAAAGCACTATTAAATGTATTTGAATATTTTGTCTAATTTTTTATCTCTACTCAAGTTGAACCAACGAGATATTTGTTTAGAGATTAGAAAAGTGACAGAAATGCTTATGAATAGTATGTTTTTGTGAATTTTAATTCACTTTTTCCGCTGCAAAGTAAAAGTTTTATCCTCTAATTTAGAGGAACATGAAGTTTTCTGCTTAAAGATTATTATGATATTGTTATTTTCTGACCAACATTGATGGTAACAATATTATAATCTGAAAGTTTTTACTTAAAGATAATTATGGTATTGTTATTTGTTTTAGTAACAATATTATAATTTTATCTAAAAGTTTTTACTGAAGTTAATTATGGTATTGTTATTTGTTTTAGTAACAATATTATGATTTTATCAGAAAGTGTTTTTTGTCTTAAAGTAGATTATGGTATTGTTATTTTTCTGACCAACGTTGGTGATAACAATACTATAATCATATGATGCTTTCTGTTTAAAGTTTAAGTCTTTGATTTTAATATCAAAGTGATGAATTTCAAAGAATGGAAAAGATCAAGAGATGCTCTTGAAGCAAAGTATTGTTTAGTAAAAGTATTGCTTCTGAAAAGAATAATAAAGAAAAGTTTTTCCGCTGCCATTTGTTGTTTATTTTCTCAATTAAATCGGAACCAACGAGAAGATTTAATTGGGAGAATAGTTTAAAAGTTTTGGTTAAAGGTTTTCCCTGTGGGTAAAAGCTGTCATAAAGTTTAAAGTTTAGAAAAGCTTCCGCTGTTTTAAGTTAAAGAAAAGTTGATTATTGGCATTATTTTTGCCATTTGAAGTGTGAAAGTTTGAGCATTATTAAGTATGTCAAAGAAAAGTTAATTTTTGGTATTTTCATGCCATATGAAGTGTTAAAGTTGAGCATTAGTTTGCTCTTACATCTAAAGATAGGGGACATATCAGGTGGAAACCAACCCCTCTGTGCAAACTATGAAAACTTCAATCTGAGCCACACGATATTGATCTAAGGGAAGACTTATGAGAGGTGGGAGGGGTAATGTGCAAAACTCATGAGAGGTGGGAGGGATGATTTGCAAATGCACTTTTGCAAATCACCCCACCCACATCACATGAGCCCTCCTTTGGATCAACATCGTGTGGCTCAGATTGAAGTTTCCATAGTTTGCACGGAGGGGTTGGTTTCCACCTGATACGTTCCCCTAAAGATAACACTCAAAGATGTAAAGTTTTAAAGTTAATTATGATGTTGTCATCTTATGATCAAAGTTTGATGATGTCAATATTATGATTTTTCAATGGTCGCGAGTTCTATTTCTGCCCAACCGTGATATAGAATTCAAAGTGCATAAATGTTATATGTTTTAACTTTATGACATACGTTTATTCCTAGAAAAAGAAATTGATAAGAGTTGATTTCCATCAACACTACAGATAAAGTTTTAAGTTTACTCAACTGCTCAGTTGAGGTTAAGAAAGAAAATAGTTTTCTTCACTTTGACCTTTTTGGTTGATTTGAAAGAGATTCCAAAGAGTTGACAAAGGAATATTAGTTTTTTCTCTCACTAAAGTTGTTCGTGACATAATGTTTGTCAAATTTTCTGATTAAATTGGAACCAACAAGAAGATTTCATCAGAAAATAAAGTATAAATGCATGTTTTAGTCATCGAGACTAAAGTAAAGTTTTCTCACTATAAAATAGTTTATTGTCCTTCAACAGTAAAGTTTTTTGTTGAAATAAGTCAGACACATGTGCAATTTGACCAATGTTGAATTAAACATGTGTACTGGCAAAAGTTTTTCAGATATAATTCTGGAATTAATACATTGGTTGTTGCCAATGCATTCAATGTTTAATGTCATTTGTCAGAAAATGTTTTGGCACTTGTGTCATTCATTCTCTGAATGGCAGGCAAAGTTTTTGTGATACTCATGTGTGACTTGAATATCACATAAAAAATGAGAAGTCTGGGGGAGCTTTTATGCTATCCCAGCAACACTCATGCACCTTTGTAGTGTCATCATGAGATAGAGACTTACAAAGAGTCGAAGGACAAAAGGAAAATATGGAATTTGATTCAAAAGTCAAAATAGCAAGCATGACTTGCAAAAGTATAACGATATGAAGAACTCTAATGAGTTCTTAAAAGTGTAACAGTGAAGAACTCTGATGAGCTCTTTAAAAGGAATAAGGAAATGGTACTTCCATTAGTCTGCATGACTTGATCATGTGAATAAAGTTAAAGTTTATATGACTCCTTGTTCACAAGTGTTAAAACAGATTCAAAATTATGGCTTCAAAGTTTACGCCATATTTCAAGGGGGAGAAAGATAGAAAGATTACGATTTAGAAATCAAATTCCCCTTGAAGTCAAAAGTGATGCATTGTATGCATTTAAAGAATGATCTATTACAGAAAAGTATGATCGAAATGGGAGTATAATGGTCATAATATTGATACCCCAACCATAGAAATAAACAAAATTCCTTGAGTTTTGTTTGACCACGAATATAAAGAAAGATAGTTGAGCCTCAAAGCACTTAAAAGAAAAGGATGATGCTTAAAACATCATACGAGGCTGGTAAAGACTGAACCCAATCAAAAGTTTAAAGATATTTGTCTCATTGATAGATGGGATAATCTGGGGGAGTAAAGAATGTCGAGAACTAAAGCTTGAAGAGAAGTGGGACTGTATGTTCACTCCAATGATTCAAGCACAACAATTGTCTCGACATATATTTTGGTGTTGTATGATCAACAGAAATTGAGGTGACGACAGATGTTGATGTAGTTCAACACCTGTCATTAACTCTTCAAGAGAAAATAAAGTCAAGGAAATTCTTGCTACTCAGGACTCTGTGGTAACAATTGTTTCTTTGGAAAATCACAAAGAGCTACAACAACACCAGACAGAAAACAATATACCAAGTGGTGTATTGTTAAAGGATAAGATAGAGAAGCATAAATGAAGGTGATTCCACCTTATTTGGAGAAGGCATGGGAGGTGTTTATTCATCTTTCATGAAAAATGTCATGAGACATAGATGTTTCAAACTTGTCTTGGAACATAGAATAAATTCCTAAAAGAGTAAAAACAGTATACTGTAATGGGTCTACAAGGATGAAAAGTGACTCTAGAGGGAATATGTAAAAGCAATCTAGCATGTCTTGTGGCAAAGGGCTTTATGCAAAGAAAGAGCAAATTAAAATGAGATTTATTCCTGAAGTCTCATGAAAGGATTCTTTTAGAATCAAAATGTCTATAGTGGTATATCATTATATAGAATTACATCAGACGGATGTGAGAATAATGATATACAGAGATTTGTGCGAGAAAGCATATACATGACAACCAAATGTTTTTTTGTTTGTTATGGAAAGAAAAGAAAATTGTGATACCACCTGATGAGATGGTACTTTCTGATTTATGTATTAAATCGAATCACAAAATAGTGATATCAATAGTTCTACGAGAACAAAGAAAAGTTTTGGGTTTAAGTAAAAATTAAGGATGACAATTTGCTCATCTGTAAAGTTCAAAGATGGGAAATACTTTTCCCACATGTAGATAATGTACTACTTGCTAGTAGTAATGTTCAATCTACTATGGAAGGTTGTTATAACCTACAGTTTTCAAAAGGAATAATCTCGTTGAAGATCCATTCACTCTAGATAGGAATGGAAATTCATTGAGATAAAAGAAAAGGGGTATTTTGGATTATCGCAAAGGGCATACTTAGAAAGAGTTCTAAAAGGAAACAAAGTATGCATGCAAGCAAACTTATGCCTGTCTTACAGTCAAGGGTAATAGTTTTGGAATTTCAGTATTCCAGGAACCAATGAGATCGATCGAAAGAATGGTGGTTCCATTTGCTTCAGCTGTTGGAAGCAAAATCAGTGCTCAAAAGAGTTTACCCTGACATAGTTTTAGTATCCGGGATGTTTTGGCAAAAGTCCAATCCAGCAATAGATCACTGGAATGGAATTAAAAAAATGTTTTTGCACTCTTGCAAAGTGTTGTAAGCCTCATGCTAAGTAATAAAGAAACTCATACTCTCAAAGGATTGTGAGTAAAAGGAACTAAGTTTTGGTGAGTTGTTTAGTGAAGCCCACAGTAGTAGCTAACGCTCACATTTTTGGAGTTTTATTGTGGAAAAGCTCCAAAGTTGAATAGTTGTGATAAGATGGGTCATGTATGCCCAAAGTTTAGCATGATATGAGGCTACTGGACAAGCTAAATGGTTGAAGAAACCTTGCCCGGAATTATTAATGGTAATCAACAGTAATATACCATTTAAAAGTTTTCTCTCCTATGACAACATGTCAAGTGTGCTACCAAACACATTGAAAAAGTGTTATATGTTGCAAAGGAGAAAATCCAGAATCACATGATAGTTTTGAGCAAAAGTATCAAGCAATTGCTTGCGGATCCGCTTAACAAAGGCCGACCACCCAAGTCGACATGAGTTTTCAGGGAGGCCTATGATTTCTAGATAACAAAGGGCCCAGGTAAGAGTTAAGGTATTGTTTCACTGTAGAAAGGTACATTGTGGCTGTCTAGTCTTACAGTAATTAATACTTGTTATGATGAGGCACGCCCTATGTACTGATCTGCACTGAGATGAGGACCAAAAGCAAAGCAAATGAAATGGTTACGGCAAAGTATAAAGTTTAAAGTATAAGATGAGATCAAAGGGGAGAATGTTAGGTTGATCTCCTCTGAACACAGACCCAACGGTCTGGTTCAGGCCTTTGACTAGGCTCCCTGATCGGGGGAGCCCAACCCAGTTGGGTTGCGGGCCCCCGTCGCGCAGCACTATAAAGGGGAGGTGGGGCCACTAGGGCACACACGCCAACACACGCGGTCCCCACTCGCCCCACCTTCCCTGTCTTCGGGTGCTGTCAGCCACAGGAAGCTCCGCCGCCCCTGTCGATCGTCGCTGCCGTCACTGCGCGTCCCCGACGGTCGACACTGCACTGCACTGCTTCACCGGACTCCATCTACACCGCAGTGGTTCTTCCTCTACTTCCATATCCACTGGTCAGTTTCCCTTCTCCCTCTACCTCTCGGTTAACCACAGAAGCACCTTGATTCAACACTGGAAAATGTTCAAATCCCATTGATCTACACCTAGATGGATCCCTAAGTCTATCAGAGCTTAGGCCCTGTTTAGTTCCTCAAAAAAGTTCCAAAATTTTCGCATCGCAGACCAAAAAATTCACAACTTTTGTCAAATTTTTACTGAACTAAACGGTGCCTTAGTGCAAGTTACGAGGGAATGGGATGCTACAAGTCTACAACAGACCCTGTACACTGACGAAATATCATCCCCTTAAATCCAATCTCAAGTAAGCACGAAGTTTATGGCTGCGGCATGTTGCATCTGTAAATAAAATACTATATATGAATACCAAGAGACTAGCGCGACGGAGATCGATCGCTGAGATACCTCCCTCGCTCTATACCAGTGCTCCACACGCAAGCAAAGTAAAACTGTTCATGGTCAAGATTCGATCCACCATTCACGCTCTTGGAGCATCGCGTGCTGGCGCGGCAATGTCCTCCCTCGCCGTCTTAGGCTCCACCACTGCCTGGCAGCCGTGTTGTGTGCTGCAATCTTCCTGTACTATCTCTTAGCTGGCATCACACTCCACCAACATCGGCTTCTATTTCTGAAGTGAACAACGTGCTATCATTCTTATCAGTCTGTGAGGAATCGGTGTTCGTAGCCTAAGAAGATGAGGGGTGAATTAGACAAACTTAAATTCTAAAATCCTAAGGCATCCACTACTTGCTCAAACATAAATTATAACATCTATCTAAATGTGCAACTAAAGCTTGTTCTAGTGTGATAACATCATCCAAAAAGTTTTGCAACCTATAGCCAATTCTATCAAGATAATAATGTATGAAAGTAATATAAAGATAAACAAAAACTGCATGTATGAAATGCGGAACATAAAGAGGGATGAGAGGAATCAAACTCATGACGCGCGATTTATCCTGTGGTATCGGTAGGCACTAAACCACTCTTAACCCACGTTATTCAAGCACTCCACACAAAAGTATTGCTTCACGGTCACCATCACCAAACTCTCTTGGTCACCTTGATGCCGTCTCCACTAAGAAACTTCTCCACCAAGGGAGAGAGTCTTCACGTCCCCCACACACAAGCAGAGCTCCCAAGCTGACCGACGCAATTGCTTTGATGCTTACACTGACGCTCCCAAGCTGACCGTTGGTTCATCCAGTGCTGATACTTCTGCAGCCAAAACCTCTCTGGAAGTCTCTGATAGAAATATGATTTGACCGACGCTTGATCCGACACTTGCACCACTTGTCGTTGGTTGATCCATTGCTTCTTTTTTTCGGGCCTTGCCTGCAGCAAATGATCCGTCCTAATTAATCCATGTTGATTGAGCCGTTACTGCATGTACATGGACGCTTGCACCGCTGCTACTTCCAAGTGTCGTCGGTTGATCTGATGGTACCAAAAACTGCATTTCTCTTCTATTCGAACTTACCACCATTTAGAACCTAAGATGGCTACAAGGACATACTAGATATTTTGATTAGTCTCATTGAACTACATTTGGTCTCTGAATTTTTGCTATGATTTTCTTGGCTTTTACTGTGGTTTCATCCATGAGACCTAAGATGGCTACAAGGACACGCTAGATACTTTGATTAGTCTCATTGATCGTGTTGCACATGAATCACCAAACTCATACTCGAACAAATGGGTTTGTTCACTACACAGTCACCAACCAGTAGTACTTTTCTCTCATACCAAATCAGGATCAACTACCAACCAGTCAGCAATATTTTTCTTTCACAACAAATCAACTCCAGCCACCAACAATCAGCCAGCCGAACAATGATTTATCTCGGATCACATTGGATGTTTGGATGTTAATTAGGATTACTTAATATAGGCTAATGACAAAAGCAATTGCATATGTGAGGGTTAATTCGCGAGATGAATCTATTAAATATAAATTAGTTGAGGATTGGCACTGTGATGCTACGATTCATCAACACTCAAGGGTTCGTGTGATGTGGGCGTGAATGTGGATGCGAATAAGTGCTAGAGAGAAAGAAAGAACGTCCGGTTCCCGTTCATGATTATTAGCACTTGGCTGGCATTACACAGTTCACCAACATCGGCCTCACAGGCTCACACTAAATCCTTGCCTAATGGAACCACACTTTCAAACAATCCTTGTCTGCTAGACTCAGTACTCAAATAGCGGGAACCGAGCATAGCTCGGTTGGCAATATGCACCAAGGGTGGAGCTGCCGGTCAGGGCTCGAACCCTGGCACCCGCAGTCCTCCAAAGAAGGCCGAGTCGTGGAGACTCCTTTCAAAAAAAAAAAGTACTCAAATAGCAAACATCGTTGGCTTTGCGGGCCTAGTTGAGTCACAACATCCTTATCTCGTGGTACAGGTGTGCCAAACACTAGACTTTGGCACTCCACTTCTCTTATATGTGTCCTTTTACTGTAAGTTTGCAGATTGACTTTTAATATTTTCGTTGTAACTTTAAACATTGGTTGAGAGTGAGAGGTGTTTAATCAAATGCTAAGTGGGCATGCTCGACTCATTCTTCAATGGCCAAAGGTACTTGGGTAGGAAGAATCATACACCGGGCTATCTGGTTTGCTCGCTTTCCGCCCTTTCACTTTGGAAGTGTTTAGCCATTCTGAGGCCTGTTTGCAATGGTCCAAAAGCCGTCTCTCTAACTGCTGACATCTGCCACAGAGTAAACCACTGCCCAACTGGTGACCCTGACCGAGCAGTTCAGAAAGCTCCTCTTCCGTCTTCTCACGAGCACACAAAACTCGGGTCAGTTTCTCTTACAAAGCCTCATCGAATGCTAGCAGGATGATCCACAGGAAAATAGAGAATAACTTATTTCTTTGCCAACTTCCTATCTTCTCTTAGCCCACTGCTCGTACTTCATAGTTGGTTTGGCCATAGGAGCACGAACCTCTGGGTTGACTTCTTCAGCCTTCTCATTCTTGTTGACAGCACATTGGAGACGACTCTGGTGGTCCAGCGGGCCTTCTGTACACGGTGGAGACAATGGACTCGGTCCATGGATTTCCTTCCTTTTTGCCACATTTTTCTCAAAAGATTTTCCTTCCTAAACTCATGAATTGATGCACTTGTTTATGGCATCCATTCTCTTTCTGTTTCAACAAAAATGCAACTGTACTCATCGGAGAAAAAAACAACTAGGACACCAAGCAAAAGAAAGTCGTTTTGTAGGCAATGATAGGTAAAGAGTGATGAGTATTGAAGGCCTCCCCCAGGCAGGCGTGTGTAGTATTTGTCTACTCCCTCCATACTCATAAAATAAGTCATTTAGGACAACGACACGGTCTCCAAAATATAACTTTGACTTCTTATTTTTATAAAACTATTTGTTAAAAACTGACATAACACTACTAGAAAACCCCCCCTTTAGATACGCCTGATTTAGAATTAGACACGTTTTATTTCATCTCTATGTCACTGTAGGCATACTTTCATAAAGCGTGTTAGAAGCGTCTTCGTACGTACCGCGTCAAATCTTGTAGAGATGAATTCTTTAAACGTCGCTATGAACGAAAGAAACATTTTGTAGACACGTTAGATGCATATCTAATAAAATTGATACAATATTGTAGAAACGTGTACAAAACGTCTCTAGTGGTCTAGTTACATATTATAGTAACGCTTTATTATGTGTTAATAAGTATAGAGACAAACTTGTAGACACATTTATAAAACATGTCTACTATTGTGAAAAATCTAAAAAATAATTCAGATTTAAGGACACCTATACATGATTTTTCATGTGAAATTTGTGTGTCGTACAAGATTCGAACCCATGATCTCTCATCTCACACATAGTTTCCTTACCATCTCACCTACACAACAAACTTGACTTACATAACATATAGTTTCCGCTTAAGTTTTTCATGAAGAACCATTTAGTACACTTATTTGGTACGCTTTATGATGTTTCTACTTGCTAGTTATGATTCAAAGCGTGTCTAAAAGTGTAACATCTTGAAACATTTTTACAATCATGTCAAAAAAGCATATTTACATGATTATAGACATTATCTGCTACGCTTTTTAACGTATCTAGACATTAATGACGCTTTAAAATGTGGCTAGCTTCGTCTCTTTTTTTAGATGATTTCAATAACGTCATAAAAATGTCTTTATAAGACTACCAACGCTGTAAGCGTGTCAAATATCGTGACAGTTTGACATGTTCTCAAAATCATGTCAAAAAGCATCTTTAGGCACTAACATAGAAACGCTTCCAGTGTGCGTTACTACTATAACGTAGCTAAAGGGGGGTTTTTCTAGTAGTGATAAGTATACTTTTATAAAAGTATTTTGCAAGACAAATCTATTCATGTAGCTTTCATATTTTCAAACACAACAGCTTAAAAGTTATTTATCATTTATATTTCTAATATTTGGCTGAAACTTTGTCCAAACAACTTGTTTTATGAGTATGGAGGGAGTATATGTGTAATAATGTGTAGAATGATTTCTCCTCCATGAGGACTCGTTTGGAGGGGATTTGAGGGGGGTTGTGAGGGATTAACCGAACAAGGTTTGAAGGGGTTGAAGTCGCATTTTCTTTTCTTTGTCTTAAAAAGAGGCTTTGCCATTGGCTTGACTCTGAATCTTATAATAGAAACACCGCGTTGTGCTGGTGCAAATGTTTTCTGGTGGCTTCATACCTCCATCGATACCATCCTACAACATGGTTGTGCTGGTGCAAATGTTTTCTGGTGGCTTCATACCTCCATCGATACCATCCTACAACATGGTTGGTACATATGTTTTGTTTTTTGCGTTGAAATGAGTGGTAATCTAGAGTTTTTCTAAGAAATTGGAGGGGAAGAGCTTTCACTACGGGAGAATGGAAATTCCCCGAGTGCTCCGGGCTTCCCCGAGTGGGCACTCGGGGAAGAAATGCACTCGGGGAAGAGAGGCTTCCCCGAGTGCCGTAGAGTCCATGGCACTCGGGGAAGGCCCTCTTCCCCGAGTGTAACACTCGGGGAAGAGAGGCACTCGCGGACGAAAAGTGGTGGAAAAAATGGAGATATTGTAAAAAACACTCTTCCCCGAGTACCTTCACCTAGCACTCGAGGAAGCAAGCCTCTTCCCCGAGTGCCTTCCCCTAGCACTCGGGGAAGCAAGCCTCTTCCCCGAGTGCCTTCCCCTAGCACTCGGGGAAGGGTCTCTTCCCCGAGTGCTAGTGCAAGGCACTCGGGGAATTATTTTTTTTAGTTTTTTTGCCCCAATTTTTTTTGAGGCCATACCACATTATTTGAAACTTCTTATTCAAATTGGGGTAATTTTAAATTATTTTGGTATATTTCATTAGTTTTTTCTTTTCGTTGAATATTTTTACACACTTCGAATTTGAACTGCAGGTGCATGAAGTAATGAAATTTCTTAATTTAAAAAATGATATTCATTATATTTGGTGTATGTTGAGGCCGTATCTAGGACCTCACATGAAATTTCGAGCATTTTTTTGTCATAACATGATGAACAACTTACAGGAAAAGTGTTTGTAAATTATATAAAATCCGAACGAAGTCCGAAAATCATGAAACTTGTCTGGGTGTCATGTCATGGCATGTAGAGGCTGTGTGACAAAATTGAGAAGATTTTGAGCAAGTTGCGACATCAGATGTCTAAAACCGACACATCTTCACGTGTGATCAAGTGATAACACACGCGGAGATGTCTGGGTTTTAGGCATCCAAAGTCCCAATTTGCTCGAAATCTTCTCAATTCTTCCATACAGCCTCTACATGTCATAACATGACACCCAGACAAGTTTCATGATTTTTGGACTTCGTTCGGATTTTATATAATTTACAAACACTTTTCCTGCAAGTTGTTCGTCATGTTACGGTAACAAGATGCTTGATATTTCATATGAGTTCCTGGATAAGACCTCAATATACACCAACTATACTGAATATCATTTTTTGAATCACCAAATTATATTATTTCATGCACCTGCAGTTCAAATTTGAAGTATGCTAAAAAATTCAACAAAATGAAAAAAACTAACAAAATATACCAAAAAAATTCAAAATTACCTCAAATTTGAGCAAGGAGTTTCAAATAATGTGGGATGGCTTCACAAAAAAATGAGGCAAAAAAACTTAAAAAAATTTAATTCCCCGAGTGCCTTCTCTGGCACTTGGGGAAGAGACCCTTCCCCGAGTGCCACGCACACGGCACTCGGGAAAGGCCCACCGGCCGGCCCATATATTCTGGCCGTGGCCCATTTATTCCGGTCGGCCCAACTAAAAAACCCTAAACGTATAAAAGAAAACCCCCCCGCACCCCGCACCCCCCACGACACCCACCCTCCTCAAGCAGGCGCCGCCGCACCCCCACCCTCCTTTCATCCGCCGCTGCACCCCACCCCCCTCCTCAGATCCACCGCCACACCCACCCCCCTCTCCTCAGATCCGCCGCCGCACCAACCCTCTCCCTCATCCGCCGCCGCACCAACCCTCTCCCTCAGATCCGCCGCGAATTCCTCCCCAGCGGCAGCCCAACGGTGGCGACCTCCACTCCCTCCCCAGCGGCGGCTCAAGGACGGCGACCTCCACTCCCTCCCCGACGACGGCCTCCACTCCCTCCCGGTGCGGCCTCCACTCCCTCCCCGACGGCGGGCGGCCTCCACTCCCTCCCCAACGGCGGCGGCGGCAACTCCCTCCCCGACGGCGGCGGCCTCCACTCCCTCCCCGACGGCGGCGGCCTCCTTCTCCGGGCGCGGTGGGATCTACTAGGGCACGAGGCGACGGCGACGGTCAAACGCGGCGGCGACCTCCTACGATGGCGACGTCACAGAGGCGGGCGGCGGCGGAAGGATGGGATCTACGACGGCGACGGCGCAGAGGCGGACGGCCGGCCGGAGGGGGCCACAGTGCTGGGCAGTCAGCCGGAGGGGGCCATAGTGCCGGGTTTGGGGTTTTTTTTAAAAAAAAAGAACAAAAAATCTTTCCCGAGTGCTTCCTCGCCTCTCGGTGAAGCCTTCCCCGAATGTGCGATTTTCGGCTCTCGGGGAAGTCGGCTTCACCGTGAAGCACTTCCCCGAACCCTCTTCCCCGAGAGTTGTACTCGGGGAAGGCTTCCCCGAGTGCAACTGGTCCTTCCTCAAGTGCATCTGGCACCCGGAGAAGACCCTGGCTCCCGTAGTGTTTCCCCACCTAATTCATTGCATTGGATGGCAATATATTTTTGCCACCTAGAAGAGTAGATTACACTAACTTGGTCTGTTTGCATGCAAGTTTACATTGAAAGAAAATAAGTTTTGCAGATTCCTATTTCCATGTTTGAGGTCTGCGGCAGCCTATACGTGAGAAGAAGTGTTAAAGTATAGTGACTTGGCTACTCGGGCACCATTTCATAATGATCCTAAGCCTTTAGGTTAAATTTGTGGGGGGCATATGCTAATTAATAGGATTGATTGATTATAGTCTCTCCAAAATGATTTCCTTACAATATGTAGAACCTATTCTAATGGGAAGAAGGAGCGTATGCCATATTTTTTTATTTAAAGTGTGCTTACCAATCGCAAACTTGAAATATTTTAAACCAGATGCACCATATATGTCGAGTCAAATAAACAAGTTAGTTCACCCAGCAACTAAAATTGGTAGGAAATGTGTGCAATAATTCACTTGTATTTTGACAATGGAAGGCTTGATCTTGCAATAGTGTCACACTGATGACCCTTGTAGTTTGATGGCCTCTGTTAGAGCAATATCAATAATTTTCATATGCCCTCTGTTAGAGCAATATCAATAGTTTGATTGCCATGTCATTTTTAGTTGTTCTTTTCTTGAAAAAGGAAGTAACTCAAACTCTGGTGTAGTGGTGTTCAGTTGGGGAGATAGAAAATATCATGGGAGCACTATGGTCCTGAAAATGTATCATGAAAATCGCCACAAAATTAAGGGTGGCCACAAATGGCATCATCCATAAAGCTTCCCCTGAATAGTTTTAATTTAAGACCAAGAGAAAATTGAGTGCAACATATAAAACTCACTGAAGAACTAAACTCCCTACGTAGCTGCCTCCTTTTTACTTCCCTCCATGATCATGCGGACCGGCGTCTCTTGGACGACAGGCAGAACTCCACCTTCTCGACAAAAAAGGCGCACCACCTGATTCACGCTGACGATCTAGCCGACCCGGACTCTGCCCGTATCTGGAACACCAGGCTGCCAGCAAAAGAGAGGTTTTTCGGGTGGCTCCTTTACCACAGACGCCTCAACACCAGAGCTTATCTGTTCCACAAAAACATCCGCAAGTTGGAAGAATCAAGCTGTGAATTTTGTCCAGGGACTCTTGAAACAAATGATCACATCTTCCTTCTCTGTCCCCGCGCTCGAGCAATTTGGTCTGCTCTAGACATCACTGTGACGGCCGGAGCACACACATCCCCTTGGTCTATTGGCTGTGGTCTTCCCCTATCTGATCAGACACGCGCGGACGCTGCTCTCGTTCTGCTCTGGAACATCTGGAAAGCACGCAGCGCCAAGGTTTTTGACCAGTTGACGATGTCACCTAGAGGTAATTCGTCGCGCAGCACAAGATCTAAATTAAACGTTTGGAGCTGCAGGTATAAAGCCAAGTCGCTTCACGTCTTAGCTTGGCAAGACTACTTTTCTTCCTGTTGTTAACCTCCCCTCCTGCTGCTAGCACTAGCTAAACACTCATCTTTGCTTGTAAAACTCCCTGGTATGCCAGGATGGAATGTGTAAATCAGTTCATCGATCGATGATATAGTAGGTGGGGATCTTCCCCCCGACGTTGTTCGAAAAAAAAGCTTATGTAAATCAATCGCACTCACTAATGAATGAACTGAAAAGACTTGTAATGGTGTGTGTTGCCCTTATTTGGTGCAGATTTGCCCTGAATACAACTCGGTGGTTTCATGAGTTCGGAGCAGAAACTGCACATGGATGGTGAAGCTCTGCTCGAACAACCTGCGAATCAGCCTGAACGGCCGGAGAATCATGATGGTCGCTGGCCCTCGCTGCTCACTGTGATCGGCTTCATGTTCTTAACCTTCAACTCGTTCATGGCCGTGTATAGATCGAATGGAGACGTGAAGGCAATTTCCTTTGTGGTCTTCTTCGCTTACCTGGACCTTGTCGTGCTCTTGTACTCTCTGCGCCAGTTTGAGAAGGCACCACCGGATTCTCCTCGCCGGGAGCACATCAAGATGGTAACAATGCTCACTGCTGCTTTCTCGTACAAGGTGGCAGAGATCATGCCCCTCCCGGTACAGGTGCTGGTGTGGGCCATGGCTGGCATCACTGTGCTTGGTGGCTTCTACGCCTTCTTCCTGCACCGGGAGGGAACTAAAGCATAACGAGGTACGATTCCAGTTAATTCCTTGCTTCAATTCTTATTATGTAAAAGAATTAAACGTGCAATATTCCACTTTGCATGCATACACCATCATCACTTGCATAATTGTTTTTTTACTTTGCACGTGCGTTGCCTGCTCCTAGTGTAGATTAGGCTACTAATGCCCTTTATGCTCATTCTGTCTAAAATTCATGCTTCTAAACCGTGCTTGACTCCTTGCACAATTGCACAGGGTGATAGCTGTTGGATGCAAATTAAAAGTCCTGATTACCGCGTTTGTGGGCTAGTGGCTACTGGCTACTGTCCACGGAATAATCGCTAGCCTGCATATATCGTGTTTGTCTCAAGAATGGGGTCTCTTCTTTTTCTGAATGGGTTCATGGGAGCGCCGTTGAGCCTCAAAAGAAGAAGAGTGTCTCATCGTTATGTCATATTTGCATTTGCGTGTGTAAGAGCAAGGACCAAGTATTTAACGCTTCAGATTCGTCAATGTAATAAATGATTGTTGAATAATCTGAGATTTCTATACGGAGATTGGAAATATTATCCTCTCTTGATGGCTATTGGGGCTTTTTGGAGAGGGGTAATTAAGCTGGACGATCTTGGAGCAGGTTTCTGACGTGAAGAGGGTTGTTTATTGCATTTGTATTGCATGGGTTGAATGCAATTTAGCCTGCCCCTGGTTTGCTGCAAAGATCAAGTAATCTGAAACTGCATCTGCTCTCGTTCAGTTTCGTGAAAATGCAATGTTCAGTTTCGAGACCGAGACAACCCTGAAACTGCATCTGCGCTCGTTGGATGCAATCTGAGGTGATGTTAGATGCCCTCATGACCTGAAATTAAATAAAGTCTCCAAGTGGTGTTTGCCTAGCTTGATTGGTACACCTCCAAAAGCTCAACAAATCCCTGTCTCAAGAAGAGCAATCTGACTTGTTGTCGAGATAGAGGAGCGAAAATGAATGAGATAATAGAAGGCTGCATCCGTTTCCTCTTCTACTTGGTGGCAAACTCGATCCATACTTTTTTATGAGATTTGTTATGTCTTTGTGTGAACCACTCGTTGCTACTACCTCTGTTTCAAATTGCAAGTCGTTTTAACATTTCAAGATTCACAATTTTTGTCATACATCTAGATATATATACTAATTTCTAGATACGCAATAACGATTGTGAATATAGATTTGCCAAAACGATCTACAATTTGGAACGAATGGAGTAATTAACAAAGGAGATGATCAGATGATGCATGCACCAACGTGCACACTACAATAATGCAGTCTACTTTTTATATTGTTCACCAAGTTGAGAAATCAGGCAAACTCTCCGTATGACATTTCCTGATGATATTCTGCATCAAAATTTTAGTTTTGTGATACAGGTGGAACAAATATATACGAGGGATCACTTTTATTGCTGATTTCAGGAAATGCCAATGCATGTGCATATGCACAGCTCTGGGCTGACAAATTAAAAGAGACTATGCAAAACTAATACAAATGAAACTAAAGAATATTTTTTTAAAAAAAAGCATCGCTGGTGAACTTCACATTAGACATCCGATGATTTGGGTATAGAACAGGAAAATTAAAGGACATCTCGAGTAAAATAAGTCGATGTGCACTTCAAAGGTTGAACACGCCAATCGGCAAGTTTTCATCAAAAGGAACCAGATCTGACACCTTGCATTTCGATGGCATATGTATCCTAATTAAACAGCGACAGAAAACCCAGAAACCTGATTTCTCAACTTCGTGAAAAGAGCTTTTTTAGGTGCTTATGAAGAACTAGGAAGTACCATGTGTTTAAATTTTTCCACCACTTAATTAATTAAAAAATTAATTTAATTTAGAAAAGGGTACAATGGTAATCTTCTTATCCACTCTTCTCCGTCAAATGGCTCTCTCCCTGCCCTAGCGTTTTTTCATGCTCGCACGCACGCCACCGATCCCGTCTCCCTGGCATCGCGGCCCTCTTCTTCCTGGCGCCGCGGCCCTCTTCTCCATGATTCCTCGTCAAGCTCCAGGTCGCTGCTGGCCTCCTCGCTGTCCGACAACTATTCAGCATCTGAAATTTTTCTTAAGTCTGAGAACAGTGGCCAGTGCCCTACTTTGTGTTAAGATTCTGAGAAAATTTTGTATTAAGACTTTGGATTGAATCATGTAAAATGGGTTGTATGAATTATGGTAAACAAGTTTCAGTAGTGCTTGGACAAGAAAATGTTGATTGTGATATTTAAAATGGATCTCAAAGTTTAAACTTGACATTGTTTTGGGTTGGGGTTAACTAACGATACTGAAGGGAGTCCATTCAGTTCGTGTGTCCAGAACATGGTCAAAGTTCAGAGACTTGTATCTCGCGATTCGTTGATCTTTACAACAAAAGTCCTATATACGGTTTGGAGCTGGTTGTATTAGCTACAACTTTGGTTAAAGGTTCGTGAGGAGTTCGTGTACAATTTTGAAACAGAATCATCAGGGAAAGGGCTGAATTTTTGTGCATTTTGGAGCAGCAACCGGCAACAGGAGCAGGCCAACGTCACAGCAATCGTCGTGCACCTGCTTGGCGGCTTGCTTCACCATCGCCGACGAGCTAAATTTTCAAGTGCCACGCGCCTGCACGTGAGGAAGCCAGCAGCAGGCAAGCAGGGAGGAGCTGGCCGAGCAGATCAAGATGAAGTTTTGAAGGGTTACAGAGCTGGTCGTCGCATCTCTTTTCCTCCTCTGCTTCCCACCCGTGCGGCTGGTGGAACTCGCCGTCGCTTCCGCCGCCGTCGAGCAATCTCCGGTCGTTTCCTCCGGTTTCCAGCGTTGTGACAACCTCTGGAGCAGCCTCGTCAGCTTCCCGCCTGACGAGATCAACCACAACGCCGCCGCCGACCGCCCCCCGCGCCGCCGCTCCGATCCTTTGCTCCGACGCTGGATTTGAGCCGACGAATGGCCTGGAGCCGATCTCATTGAGCATGCGAAATTACTCCAACACCCTTTCTCAATTAAAAAATATTAATTAAAAATTTTTGTGAGTCCCACCAATTTGGTACTTCTGGATACTTCTTTATAAGAACTTCCTAGTACTTTCTGATACTTCCGCCGTTAGATTTCGTCGGATGGACGGCTCGTAAAAAAAACAAGTACTCTAAAATTTCTCTCGTGAAAAATATGAAGACACGTCGACATCACTACTGTCGTCAAAGATGACTTAGCTTGGAGGGACATAAGCTTAGCGGCCGACATGTGTCAACACACCCGAGTCCGACCCAGCACACCCCTGAGGGAAAGGTTTAATCGCCCCAAAAGACTAGTTCAATAGGAAAATGTTAGCTCTCCATTTTGAGGTGACTTCGTCCTCCCAAACTAAGCAAGATGAGATAATTCGGACGTGCACGGCTGTCGTCTACACACCTACACTGTTGCGTGTCTGGCCAAATCGTGCCCTAGGATGTTATCATCATCCTCTATTCTTAACAAGGGCCTAGCTCTGCCTACACTGTTGTGCGCCTGCCCAAATTGTGCCCTGGGATGTCTGTATCATCCTCCCCTTCTTAACAAGGACCCAGCTCTAATACCAAATAATGAGTGAAGGGCCGAATAGGTGACCAGAGAGGGGGGAGTGAATGGGAGCTGATAAAAATTCTCCGATGAGAAGTCAGCCTATGCCCCAAAATCACTTTCAAAGAGTTCTACACGATCTTACCAAGATCACGTAGTTACAACGGATCTACTGACCTTAGGAACAAGTTAGGTTAAGCCTAGAAGCAACGCGGAAGCAAGCTCAACTCGAAAGACTGGAAACTCAACAAACTTATGGAGACTCCGCAACGAAGTTCCGGAAACTCCACAACTTCCGGAGACTCCACAACAAAGTTTCGGAAACTCCACAACTTCCGGAGACTCCACGACAAAGTTCCGGAGACTCCACAACTTCCGAAGATCCAGAAACAGCCTTCGTGAATAAGGAGGGAAAATCCAATTCTCGATTAAACAACCTCCTAAAATCAGAAAAATTAAACCATAACTTCTCAACAGCACAAAGAAGCTTTTCTCAAAAGATCTCCTCCAAAAGAACAAGGAATCACCACCAGGAAAAAGATTTAGGAAAAGAACACAAGAGAGAAGACTTTTTCCTCAAATCGATGGATCTCCAGAACGGCTCGGTGGATTGAAGCTAAATTTTAAGTGAAGGAGAAGCGTCCCAAGAGAAAGCTATACCTAAAATTTTGTGGCCCCAAACACACTCAATCAAGAGGAATCACACATCTCGCCCAAGAACACTATGAACTAGGGTTCCTCCGAAAACTCACGAATCGAGGGCAAACCCTGACGTTTGAGAGGTCAAGATCATCCACAAAGATGCACAAGACATCCACCCATGATCCCCTCAAAGAAATCCGGAGAGAAACACCCTCAAATCAACGAATCAAGTGACAAACAAAAATACCCAAAAATAGCTCCGAAAATGACACAAAAAACACAAAGAGCTAAGAGAGGGAAATCATCACAACGCTGAATTCTTCCGTACATCCAGAGGTCAGAGTCTATACAAGAATCTAGCCTAAGGAAATACTGGGAAAAGAAGCAATCCAGAGTGATTCACCCTAGCCATCCTCCTCTACCTTCTATTTATACTTAGTCTCCTGGAGGTGGCGAATGACCCTACTACCCCTAGTGCATAAATGTAAGATACACACTCCTCAGGGGCATTTTGGTCCAAGTAGATCTTCACCATCGAACGGACACGCATCCACCGTACCTCGCGTCCTCACGATGCAGGCTATGCGATCACGCCACGTGTCCCCCACCTCGAAGCTTCCTGATGCTCCCCGATCCCCGTCTCTGTTGCGTTGGGCCTTCAGACTTGGTTTTGAGGCCCAAACCAAGAAACCGTCCTCTGATGGTTTTGTGGCCAAACCACCAAAGCTCACGTACACGGCTCGGCCTCACCACGCCAAGCGTCGAGCCCGCCAAGCCTTTCACCTCCGGCGCCCGGACGGTCTACTCGGTCTTGCCTTATTCCTTGACTTGGCCGCCACTGATGTACCGGCTCCATGTCCATGAATTCAACTTGCTCTTCTTGTACCATGCGGCTCGCACTTGACCCTATCGGCCACCGGGTCCATCGAACCAAGCCTACTTGTCTCTCCATCACCCGGAGGCCACCTCGACATAGATCTTTCGTGCTTGTTCGTCACCTGCACCAACAGGAGTCAAGCTGCAACCTGCACCTGCAATACTCAGCCAAGTATCAGTCCACACAACGTTGTCAATCACTCATCACTAAGGAGCGACCCTCCACTGGTCTTCGAACGCTCCTGGTCCTCAAGGAGTCCAACCCAGCACACTTCTTGAGGAAAGGCCCAATCGCCCCAAAATACTAGTCCGATAGGGGAAGGGTGGCTCTCCATTTTAAGGTGGTTTCGCCCTCAAGGTAAATAAGGTGGGATAATTCGGACGTGTACGGCTTTGCCGCCTACACCATCGTGCGCCTGGCCAAACCGTACTCCTGCTGGGCCACAACTGTGCCTGGCCAAACTGTACTCCCGCTGGGCCACTACTGCCGCCTACACCGTCGTGCGCCTGGCCAAATCATGCCCTTGGATGTTCTCATCATTCTCCCCTTCTTAACAAGGACTCAACTTTGATACCAAATGATGATTTCAGCCCAGCACACCCCTCGGGGAAAGTTCAATCGCCCCAAAAGACTAGTCCAATAGGGGAAGGTGGCTCTCCCTTTTAAGGTGGCTTCGTCCTCCCAAGCTAAGCAAGATTGGATAATTCAGACGTGCATGGCTGCTGCCTACACCATCGTGCGCCTGCATTGTCATGCGTCTGGCCCATGAGCCGCCTACACTGTTCTACACCTAGCCAAACCATGCTCCTGCTGGGCCACGACTGCCGCCTACACTGTCTTGCGCCTGGCCAAATCGTGCTCCATGGCTGCCGCCTACACTGTTGTGCGTCTGACTAAATCGTGCTCTGAGATGTCCTCATCATTAACCGTTACTCCTCTATTTCAAAGTTTAGGTCATTTTGATTTTTTTTTCAAATACACAAATTATGTTGTGCAACTAATATAAAGTTGTATCTAAATACATAGTAAAATTTAAGCATATAGGAAAATCAAAATGGGCTACAATTTGAAAAAAGAGAAAGTGCAAGCTTAGGCTACACCTACACGAACATTTCCCTCCATCTACGTTCTCAAAGGAGGTCGTCGGAGGGGCAGGGAAGCGATCATATATCCCCTCCATGTTAATATAAGTGATGTGGCCAGATAGAAAGAAAGTATATAGTGACTTTTAAAATCAGCCCAAATTGTGGCACAATCAGGTTTCGTTTACCTTGGGCTAGCCCATGTTCCATTTCACCACCACCTCCACCGCGCCATCCCATCGATCGCTCTACCGAGATCGGCCGAACTCAATCGCCGCCACCTCCGTTCCTGTCAGGAACCCGAGCAATCGAGCAGGATTTGGCAAGGATTTGCAACAGAAATCGAACAAGAACAACTCGAGATAGATGAACCAGGCAAAGGAGTAGCTATAGCTTACTGAATTCACTAATAGTTCACGGATACAAGCCGGAATCCGACGCCGACAGCGAGATGATGACTAGTTACAACTACTTCCTAAACCTAGATATGAGTTCATCTGAATCGATAAATTCTTACAGAGCCGCATCTCCTCTCTCAAGCGAGTGGAGGACCAATTTGTAATTTAGGAAATTACAGGGACTGAAATGTAAATGTAGCAGAATTAAAATGAGCTATTGATCAACGACTGAATGGCATCTGCTTCTCTTGCTCTGTTGGTCTCTTCCTGACAATACCTCCTTTTAAGCTCCTTGTCCTCAAGGATGAAAAGCTGGGAAAACTTTGCGGATGAAAGAAGCATCTTCCCATGTTGCTTGCTCTTTAGGCATATTTAACCATTGAATCAACCATTGGACTACTGGTTCATTGTTTCATGGAATCATCCTGCGCTCGAGGATTGCCTCTGGTGCTACCTTAATTGGGCCCTTGTCTTCAATCAGAGGCAACCCTAGTGTTGGCACAACAGTAGGTCCCAAATGCCTCTTTAGTTGGCTAACATGAAACACATTACGTAACTGGCTGTTATCAGGTAGCAAGAGTTTGTAAGCTGTTTTGTCAATTCTCTCCATCACTCGAAATGGCCCATAAAACTTGGAGTGTAGCTTGATTGAATTGTGAGTGCTCAATGAAGTATGTCTGTATGGCTGAATTTTCAAGTAAACCATGTCTCCAACATTGAACTCTCTCTCTCTCAAATCTATGGTTATTTAATTCTAGCTTGAGCTTTAAGCAAGGTATCCTTGACGACCTGTTGAGCTACCTGCCTATTCCTCAACTGCTCTTGTGATGTCAAATCTGGGCAGTCTGGGATGACTACTTCAGCAACCATAGGTGGTTTAAACCCATATAAAGCTTCGAAAAGTGTCATGTTCAGATAAGTATGTTGGCGGTCAATTTCCGTCAACCTAGCTATGAGTTTACCTTCAATAGTGGTATTAATTTGATATTCAAACTAACAATCCTAACCCTCGTGATATGTCAAGTTGTGCTAGTTGTCTAGGGCTACCTTAGCTGGTGTGGGAACCTTGCAAGGAAGACCACGTCGGAGTTCCGGAGCTAGGATCAAGATCGAGGTAGGATCCCAGTGGTGATCTTGTTCATGTAATCATTCATGGTGAAGTCTTTTGTGAATCCGATTTCTAACGATCAAGTGCCTTCTTCTATGATTTTGTTCTCCCTTGGGTTTGCTTCTTCTTCAATCTATTCTCGAGATAGATTGCACAGGGTGTTCTTGTAGTCGCGGTGGCTAGAGGTGCATACCGGATCTACCAAGTGGTTCAACACATTCCTTGTGAGCGTGCTGTAAGATTCAACCGCAAAGAAAGGGAACATCGTGATAGGATGTCGACACCAAGTACGGCAGGGCGACTTAGGGGGTTTGACCGAAGGTCAAGATTTAAAGATGCTTTTTATGAGATTCACATGGTTTTCTTCATCTATCTTGCTCGAAGCTACAACACAAGCATGATCTAGGCCCTCTAGATCGGTTATCTCTATGCTTTCTCTCGCTACCTCTCGTGTTTAGTAGATTAGATGCATTCAAAACCTCTTAATATGGAAGTGTTTTCTCGGTTATTAGATTGAATCTTGCGTTGCACATGTTCCATGGATTCGATAACCTTAGGGAATACTCGAGGGAAAAAGGTACTACATGATCCGTAAGCTTGCGGTGAATCTTGACGTGTTATTGAACCGTCAACAAACCCCTTTTTCTGGCGCTGTTGCCGGGGAACAAGTAATCAAGATCCAATCTAGTATCTCGTTTGTAATTATTTTTAGTTTTTTTTTATTTTCTTTTGCATCTATTAAACTTTGATCATCCTCAAAAATCAATCTAATCTAGTTTTTGACTAACCTTTTGTTCATAGTTTTCCTTTATTAATTAGATTTTTGTATATTTTGTTTATTTCTAACCCTAACAGAAGATGGACGGAACTTTACAAGCAAAGGAGAGGTGAAGCACAAGCTAGGAAGCTGGGGATTGTAGATCCAAAAGCCGAGGCTGAAGGATCGTCGGAATCTCTGAAGGAATCACCACCTCCAAGTCCTAAGGAATATCAACCTCAACCTCCACCGATGGCACAACTGGAGCAGAAGATCGGGGAGCTGTGCATTCCGGAGCTCGTTGATCTACCCATCCGCAACCTTGATGACATCAGAAGACCATTCGAGATCAAGACTTCAACCATCCTCATGGTGCAACATTCACCTTTGACCGGTAAAGAGGATCCTAACCTTCACATTCAAGCGTTTGTCCAACTTTGTCAAACATTCACAATGGAGGGGATGGATCAAAATCAAATGAGAGCGAGGCTTTTTCTGCTCTCGCTACTTGGAAAAGCCTTGCAATGGTTCTACACTTTACCGGTAGAGATGGTGCAAAATTTGGAAGCATTGATGAGAGCTTTCATGAAGGAGTATTATTCGCGGGGTAAGACTCAAAGCTTGCATAACAAGATTACTACATTTGCTCAATTTCCAACGGAGACGATCGCGGAAGCCTCTGAGAGTTTCTATGAATATACCCGAGCTGTGCCACATCTCAAGTTCCCGAAGGAGGACCTCATTCAAAAGTTCTACCAAGGGCTCAATTTAGCATCGAGGACCGTAATTGATGCATCGGCGGGAGGATCCATCATGAAGCTTACTCCGACCGAAGCATTCACTCTTTTCATGAAGGTTGTGGATAATGACACATGGGTGTCATCCGAACGCTTACTTCCGATTCAACCCACAGGCAATGTTAAAAGTGTTTTACAGGTTGAAAAGGAGGAACTTATAGAAGGAAAAATTGACTCACTCATGAGGAGGTTGGAAAAGATGGAGGTAGAAAAGAAAGCAGCCCAAGACCTAAAGGCCGTCGAGGCAAGATCCATGTGTGAAGAGTGTGGGGAGTATGGCCATGTCCAAAGAGATTGGTGATTCCAAACTTCTGCTACAGGTAAGGTAGATCTCAATTCAATGCAAGTTCGTCCATTCAAAACTCGGTTCCTCTTCGTATACAATTGAAGAATTTCATGGATGAGCAAACTAAGATCAACAAGGACACCGTCGCTAAGTTCAAGGCTATGGACAAAGTATTGGAGAATATAGATGGCATGGTGGCAGAGGTCGGAAGTTCCAACTATCAAATGCTCAACATGATGAAGATGCTAGAAACGCAAGTGGGACAACTTGTTGGGCGCATAACCGCTAATGAAGGGAGATTGCCGGGACAGCCCCAGGGTCCCGAGATGGTGAAGGCTATTCAAACTCGCTCGGGAAAGGAGATGGACGACCCCAAATATTCAGCCGGAGCAAGGAAGTCTTAGCCAACCGCCGAGGCAGAGAATCACACTAAGGAGAAGGTGACTACTATTCCGGAGATCACTACCGAAGAGCCGGAATTTGAGATGCCAAGTGATGACACGACGATGCCTCCACTAAAGTCACACTACTTTCGAGGTAAACTTGATAATCATTTTGAAAAGTTTGTGGAAGTGGTGCACAGGTTAAGCATCAACATGCCGCTATTGGATGATCTCCAAGTTCCTACATACTCTCGCTACTTCAAAGATATACTTGTGAACAAGTATGAGATGGCAACACTCGGGGCGGGTCACATTGTTGACGGTCAATTTCTGTCAACTAAGAGCACTTGTTACACTTTGGTTTGAGTTTTGAATTATAACTGACACGCCACTAGGCGTACTAATGATGTAACAAGTTCACACTTACATGTGGTTTTTAGAGTATGTTGTTTACACAGGATTTAAGCACCTAAATGAGGACTTCTGGGTAGAGTTCATCGAGCATTTTATGAGAAGGTCACGAAGCTCGGCACAAGTCAAGACACGAAGTGAACATGACTCCAAATGACCCAAGGACCAAAGCATGAAGCCATGAAACTCCGAGAACCTAAACAGAAGATGCGGGAGTTCATGTGACAAGACCCCTTATCTTGATCGCGGGGATAATAACGTCTAAAGCCCATATGCAAAGATGCAAAATGTCAAAATTGCAAGAAAAGTCGCATGAAGGATGGCGGGCCAGAAGTGGGCTAGAGGGCCCAGGCCCTTGAGACTTGGAGGGTTTACTCACGAGATCAACTCAGCCCAAGACATATTCGCGCAGCCCAGAACAGCATGATCTTTCGGTGCAGATTCAGAGACTTAAACAGCCTCTAATGGCAAAAGTTTGAATACCAAAGTTGTGGGCCTCGACGAGAGCTTCGATTTGGACATATGGAAGGCCCAATTCGGGTCAAGGAGCTAGGAGATATGGCCCCCGAGGTACCTGCTGTGCAGATAAGTCCGAAATCAGACAGATTATCTTCCGAGGCCGTTTTGGGTATCTTATCTTCGTTTCGAAGGAAAGTAATGAATACCAAAGTTGGAGATAATTTCGTGGCACACAATCTGGACACCGAATTTTCATTATTTGGAGTCCAGACATGGGAGATATGGTGCCGGAAAGGAAGAGCTGCGAATCAAGAAAATCTAGGCGAGGCTGATTTTATGGAAACCAAGTTTGCTTAACTCCTAAGCAAGATCTCGTGCAAAGAAAGGGGAGCACGCCCCAAGGCTCCCCAAGGGTATAAATACAACCCCTTGGACATCCAAGTGAGGGGTTGAATTCGATCCATTCACCAGAACTCGGCGAAACCTAGAGGTGAGCACCGGAGGGAGACGACGGCGGCGGAGTTCTCGAAGTTGTCTAGGGGATGGCCTAGGCCAACCCTAGCCGCCATGGCCGCCCTGTGTGGTTGTGCCATGGCAAAGTTCCGGAGCTACGTGTTCATCATTTTAGGTATGATCTCGGTGGTGATGGTGTAACACATACTTTCATGTGAGTAATGATAATCTTGTCATCCGATCTATTAGCGATTCCATGCCTCCGTTTATACCTTTTACTTATTGTGATTGTGATTTGATCCCTAGTCTAATGCATCGGTTAGGCTATATAGCATGCTCTATGTAATCGTGGCGATTAGGTTTAGCATGTCGACCATTCATGGTTTGTAGACACGATCATGTTTGGTTCATTAAGGAGCATCGTGACAGGGTGATTACCCCCGAAAGAGCAGATGTCTCTAGGAGGTAGGCCGGAGGTAGGAGTTTAAGGATGCTAGTAGATGAAATGCTTGACTCATTGCTCGTTTGCCGAAGCTTCAACTAGAAGGCACTAGGCCTAGTTACCCCTTCGGTGGAGCTTTGCCCTAGCCGATGTTCATGGATGTAATCAACCTTGTGCCATAACTCATATCAATCAAGGTTCATCCTTTGTATGCAATCAATGCTATATGTTAGGTTAGATTGACTAGATAAGGAAGAGATCCTTAGCGGTTTGCTTCTGATCCTTGGATTGACAAACCTTGGGGACCCTCCTTGGTGAAAAAGGCACCAAGTCACCCGTACGATTGTGGTGAACTTCAACATGGTTTTGAACCGTCAACACACGTCAAGATGTCCAAACAATGTAGTGCCACCATTGCAAATCCAGGGCCCGAGAAGCAAAGAGAACCCTGATGTCCGACCATCCCATGTTCTATTGGCTCATTCACGTTCGAGAAGGCATTATGCGACCTTGGAGCAAGTGTGAGTGTCATGCCAAGAGATGTGTTCGAGAAGTTAGGCCTACCACTAGAGCCTACGGGTATGTGTTTAGAGTTGGGTGACAATGTTGGGAATTCGACAATCCCCAGACAGTAAAGTGAAAGTGGAACTGCCAAAAGGTCTTTATCTCTGAAAAAGGTGATCCCTTTACACAAAGGCATGGGGGCTCCTTTTATAGTGCCCGAGGGTCACATTTACATTCCAGTTTTACCCCTAACAATAATGCATATAGAAGGAAAGTTGAGGGTACATTCATCCGCGGTAATCATGGGAACTTCAACTAAATTACATGTATACCCTAGCGTGTTCCAGCATCTCTCTTCTTGTGTAGCCAAGCTTCTCATGTTTCTTTGTGTCTTCTTAAACAGGGGCAGAGCCACCGAGGGGGTGGGTAGGGGCCTGGCCCCCCTAATGCTCCAAGAAACAATGATCTACCATTATGAAAATCAAAAAAATCAGTGCAAAATCAGTAAAATTAGTCTTTTTGACTTAAAAATTAGTTATTTGGACCCCCTTATTGCTAATTGGCCCCCCTTATTGCTAATTGGCCCCCCAATGTTAGAATCCTGGCTATGCCCCTGTTCTTAAACACACCATTGACTGAGTCAGCTTCGGCTTTCCTGAATATCTTCATGAGCTTCAGGAATCTTTAATCATTAGCCTCGGAAAGAGACTCCATCATCTTTGGCCGTTCTGTTGCTCTTTCATGAGATCTTCGGAGTAGAGAAGTTTCCTCAGAACTTCCTGTTTCTGAACATCACACAAAGTACATAAGAATAATAGGAATCCAGGTTTCTTAGGAATTCTGAAGGTCAGCATTACATTTGGATATGAAAAATCATCTCATCAGATTATTTTTCTAATAGGAAATCATTCTTTAATCATGAAAAACAGCGATCCTTGTTTCATTCTAAGATCTGTGAAACTTTGAAACTTCTTGGAACTTCCTGTTCGCTTATTATTCCGAGGACGCGTGTCTTCTTAGAATCCCCGATGGTGGCGTCTTTTTAGCTGATTCCCAATAGTAGCCCCTCGAGGAAATGGGTTGACTCCGATGACCCGTTTCCACATGAAAATTTCAAGGATTAGGTAAAAACGTCACCCTTGGGCGTCAAAGGAGACACACGTAATCATTTTATTGGGTGTCGTTTCGTTTCTCGAGGTGCCTTCTCAATGCATCTCTCCGCTCCTATAAATAGAGGGGTCGTGGTGACTTTTGCTTTCATCACTTCCTAGCTTTTGGATCTTCTTGGAAGTTTTTCAAGTTCTTGAGATTTTCGGCTTCCTGCTTTCTGGATTCCTTTTCTTTGCTTCTCCGAAGGTAATGTGATTGTTTTTTCCTTACTTCTATTCTATTCATTAGAGATAGGCTTGGTTTTTTGATTATGTAGTTCTATGATTTCTGGTTTTGTGATTTGTAGGTGGCTCGTACCAAGAGTACTGCTAGGCCAATGATGGAAGAGCCGAAGAGGAGATTGCTCAGGCCGCTTCCGCTCGGGTTCTGATATCCCGAAGCTTTCTGAAACGCCTTCTTCAAGTGTTGTACCTTCGCCCCAGAATCCGGAAGACATTACTTCTTTTGAGGAAGGGGAGGTGAATTCGGGCGAGGATTCCGGAACTGAAGAGGATATTTCTCAGGTTGAGGTTGAGATGGAGGAACTGATGCCTCCGAAGGTGGCGTTTCCACCTACTTTTGTTTTTGGGAAATCTCAAGTTACTCCCGACCTGATTAAGGATTTTGAAGATGCAAATTGTTTTCCTGTTGGTTGTGGTCGGGCGCCAATGGATGAAGAGATTCCTGTGCCACAACCTGACGAGGTTGTAGTTTTCAGAGATTTTTTACTGCTAGTCTCAGATTTCCATGTGACGAACGGCTTCCCTCGACCTTGGATCGATTTCAATTGAAGATGCACCATCTTACACCCAATTCCTTCCTAGAGCTTTCAAAATTCTTCTGGATTCAGAAGACTTTCGAGGGTCATATAAGCGCTGATGTCTTTGCAAGGCTCTTTGAGCTTCATATTCAGCGGAATATTATCAAGCTTGACGACGACAATTTCTATGAAGCTCATTATGGCTGTAGTACTTTCAATACTTGTAGAAAGAATGCGAGTCAAAAAATTGAGAGAACTCAGCTTGCTCCCTGTAGCAATGACAAATGGGTCGATGATTGGCAGAGATTTTGGTTCTATGTGATTCTGGTCCTTTGAATCCTTTTTACACACCCATAGGACCAACGACTGCTGTGTCAACGGCTCCCTTTAATCGCAAGTCACAAGATTTCAAGAAGGGTGACGACATGTTCTTCTTTGCTTGCACCATCCTCGGTGGGCGAGACGTGATTGAGGAATATGTTGCTGCTAGCATATGGCTGTTATCTTTTGGGTGGAAACCTAAGAAAGTCGTGTATCTTTCGGTGGATTGGGCGCCATGCAATGTTCCTTTTCCAAGGTTTGACCTTCGTCTTCCCGAAGGTTAGTCTTTGGAAGATTTTATCTATCTTGTTGAAGAGTTGGTTGTTGACATGGTTGGGAAGTGTTATTTGACTGAGTATAAGCAGTTCAAGAACATCGTGAAACATAAGAGGCGAGTGAATCGTGTGTTCTCGGAACTTGGTGTTGAGCCGGCTTTACGCCCGAGGCCTCCTGGTCCCAAGAAGCTGATGTAGGCACCAGGTGTTACTGGGTCTGTTACTATAGGGGCCCCTGTAAAATCCCGGAAGAGGAAGAATTCGAAGTCCTCGGTAACTTCTGAGAAGACTTCAGATAAAGTTTCTGATCCTAGCAAAGTTTTCGGGAAGACAAAGATTTTGGAAACTTTGAAGAAAAGGAAGTTGACTTCCGGAAGCTCCACATTGTCTTCTCATATTTCTGAAGCTGAGAAGGCTGCTGCGGTTGGTTTAGCGGAGCTGAAGAAAAAGAAAGGTAGTGTCAAGGTGATTTCTTCTAAGGCCCGCACACGTATTGCATCTGCTTTGTTGGATGACAAAGAGGATGACTGTCGGATCTCAGGTGATGCTTCGTTCTATTGTGAAATAGTTCTGTGTCGTGTTGTGTGCTCCCCCTCTTCAGAAGATACTTTTGTTGACATTGAATCTCTTTCAGATATGGAGCCTGCTGTTATCAAGACTATTGGCGAATCTAAGACTTTTGAGATCTCCAAGACTTCAGAGAGGGAGGTTATGATTTTGGAAGACAAGACTGGTGATGATGATGCTTCTCCCAATTTTATGGCTGATCTTGAAAAGACAGTGCAGCGTGGTTCTACTTCTGACTTTCCCCTTTTTATTCAAGGTCGCCAAGATGTTCCTGAAAGCGGAGGTGTTCCTCCCGAAACTTATGGATACAACCAGACTTTTGGGACGAACTTGAAGGGTAAGTTGTTGTTTGTTGGCGGTGCTGGGATAGGGCGGGATGATGATCCTTACAGCTTTAATATGCTATGGCGTGCTCCAGGGTCACTTGCTGCCCATGCGAGTTCTTCCGGAGGCGAGGCTTTGAAGAAACCCTCATTCTCTAATCAAGATTTGCAGCGCATTCCTGAATGTCAAATGGATACTGTCCAAGATAGTACCCGTGCGATTACTAAGTCAGCTCATGAAGATGTTGGGAACTATTTTGTTCCTGCGGGTTAGTGTCCTTTGGTTCTGCTATTCTTTAGAAGCGTACCTTTCTTTTCTGGTTTCACTGATCCTGGTTGTGTATATTTTTTCTTAGTTTTTGAAGATGCCTTGCGAAAATTCCCTTCGAGGGAATTATCTATGATCAGCATAACCCTCGGATTTAAAGCTGTGATTGCTGGGAAAATTGCCTCGAAGAAAACGCACGAAGATGAAAATTATGCTTTGGAACTATCTGGAAAAACCCTGAATCTTGAGCGTGAGTTGGCTGCTTCTCAAAAATTAACATAGGAGCTAGAGACGATGAACAAGTCTTTGATGGACCTAGCTAACACTGCCAAGGAAGGGAAGAAACACGCTAATGATGCCTACAATGGCCTTATGATTGAGCACAAGAAGCTTCAGCAATCCCATGCTGATGATCTGAAAATTCTTGAAGAGATGCGCAGTACTATCGCGCATGATGTGAACCAGATTTCTGACCTTAAATGGAAGAATGCCGGAGCTATGAAGCAGAATGCTGATCTTGCGAAGGCTAACGGGGATAATGATATGAGAATTCTTTCATTGGAAAAGGATCTTACTGAGAGGGTCAAGCTTATTGATGATGGGGCTAAACAAATCAAGAAAAAATTCGAATTTTTATTCGAGAAGTACAGTGAAGCTCTTGGTGAGTATGGGGCTAGATCTAGTCCTTTTCCGGATACGAAGGATTCTCAGGCGATTATTAACTGGCTTGTAGAGGAGTTTGAAACTCTTCCTGAATTGATTGGCTCTGCCAGTGATTTTGCCGCTGCATTCTGCTCTAAGAGTCTTCTAAAACTTCTAGAGATTAAGGATTGTGTTGATCTCGGAAAGTTTTGTTCTTCTGGACTTGAGTTTCCTTCTGCGTCTAGTGTGTCACTGATTCGTGCTAATGAAGACGTGAGGAATATCAAGAAAAACTTTGTTAGGAAGTTCTGGATGGCTGGGGGCAAGGAATTTGCTAAGGAACTAGCTCGTGAAAAACTTGCTAAGGTAACATTTCTTTTTGTCAACTTCGCATGCTGTTTAGCTCTTTTTCTTTGTGCATGCTATGTCTTGTTTACTAAAGTTCCTCTCTCTTTTTTTTAGATTTTGGAAGATGAAGCACAAGAAGAACTGCGGGTGGCATTGGAGATGGATCCCAAGGATGGTGCTAAGGAGACTGGTGGGGATGGGGCGGAAGGTGAAGATGTTGCTGAACCTAGTGAGGCGTCAGCTGGTGAAGAGCAGGTTTAGGATTGAGATGTGTTAGAATTAACTTTAATCATTTGTGGTGTAGATAAAAACTTATGACACTTTATTCCTACGCAGGTCCTTGAAGGGGGGCCTGCGCAGGATGTTATTCCAATCCGTATGTATCATGAACGGGTTATGACCAGTGGTGCTTCTTGGCGTTTATATAAAGAAGCTCATCCTGAAAGTTCTTTCAGAGATTTTTGGATCTTTTGTTGTGAATATTTTTCGATGCACAACTTTCCCTTGGGTTGGTTTTTTTCCTCACGAGATGACTTCGCTATTTCGAAGCTGGATGAAGATGTTGTACGCTCCGTGAAGATGGAGCCCCTTAGCCATTGAAGATGACTTTGCGTATGTTTGTGATATTGCTGAACAGCGAGGCTCTAAGCCTGGTCATGTGCTTGAGCTTCTTTTGTAATTTTCTTCGATATTTATTATTGTATGAACCTGTTGTAATGAAATGATGCCCCTCGTGGTATGAAAAAGCAACTCGAAAAATTGTTTTTGCAAAAAATGTCACCCTCCCTATCTTGTGTTTTGTAGCGCCAGAACGTATCATTTCATTGGAAAATCCTGAATCTTGTAGCTTGCTTCGGAAATTTCAGCAAACTTTTTCAAAAAGGAATCGATAAGTCAATAAAACTTGCACCGAGTTTTATGGGCTTAAGTCTTTTTTATCGTTATCGATGTTGATATGGCAACTCTTGGTTGCCTTCAACGCGTGCTGTGAAGTGTGTTTTTGTAATGAGAAATTCTTTATGAATCTGAATTGCACAGGAGTGCGTTGTAAGGAAGATTTGTGAAAGCTGGAATATAGTCCATAGCCTTTCGGTAGTAACTAGAAATGATAGAGTTTGTAATAGGGCCGCACCCTTTGTTACCTTGGGCCCTTGTGATTTTCGTGGTAATCACTCTTTTCTAGAACATGGCCGCAACTTTCAGTTGCCCTCGACTTTCGTGATTTTCATGGTTAATCACACTTTCTGGAATATGGCCGCAACTTTCAGTTGCCCTCGGCCTTCGTGATTTTCATGGTTAATCACACTTTCTGGAATATGGCCACAACTTTCAGTTGCCCTCGGCCTACGTGATTTTCATGGTTAATCACACTTTCTGGAATATGGCCGCAACTTTCAGTTGCCCTCGGCCTTCGGTTGTTTTGATTTTGCGAGAATGACGGTATAAGAAGAAATATTTAGGGGAAACTTCTCTTTCATTAATGACAGAAAGAAAATTTACACGAGACCTGCCTCATTAAAAACCTTGCCTCCATGATGGAGTTCCCCTTGCAAGGAAAAGAGTACGGTCCCTTTAGGTAAAAGTAAAAATGCAGGAAAAATAAAGTTCTTTTTTCCCTCGATGCTATTTATAGATTCACAGGCCAAAGTTTTTTACATTTTTTCTTCACTTAGCCTAATGATCTAATTAAACTCCTAGTTCTATTTTTTCTTATGGGTAGTACCTTTTAAGGCTGTCCACATTCCATGAATGGGGCAGCTCCACTCCCAGCTCATTAGTTAGGCGGAAAGAACCCGACCTATTGCTCTCTTTCACTATGTACGGGCCTTCCCATGCTTCTTGTAACTTTCCCGGATTCTCCCAATCCTTCTTCCTTTTGATAACCAGATCATTGACCCTGATTTCCTTCCTTACAATTTTCTTCTCCTTACACTTCCTAGTTTCCTGCTGATATTTTTCCAAGTTCTGAGCAGCTTCAAGGATATCTAGTTCGATCATGTCTTTTTCTAATTTTTCAGTTTCCTCGGAATCTTCGGTTTTTTCTAATAGGTCTTAGGCTTCCATTTTTTATTTCCTCTGGGGTCATGGCTTCGGTTTCATATAATAGACGAAAAGGTGAGAATCCTGTGGCTCTTGAAGTAGTTGTATTGTGAGACCAGATGACCCTTGGTAATTCATCTACCCACTTGCCCTTCTTTTGATCAAACAAGCACTTCTTGACACCTGTGAATATTATTCTGTTTGCCCTTTATACTGCTCTGTTTGATTGAGGGTGGTAAACTGATAAAAACTTGACATGTGTGCCTATGGTTCTGCAAAATTCCTTGAAGGTATAGCAGTCAAATTGCTTCCCATTGTCTACGGTGAGTTCCCTTAGAACTCCAAATCTACAGATTATGTTTTGCCAGAAGAATTTCTGCACGGTTGCGGCGGTGATGTTTGCTAGTGGCTTTGCCTCAATCCATTTGGTGAAGTAGTCCACAGCTATTGCTGCGAATTTGCAATTGCCTTGTGCTGTGGGTAGTGGCCCTACTAGGTCCATTCCCCATCTTTGTAATGGCTATGATGGTGAAATGAGTTGGATTCGAAGCGAAGGTGTTTTCTGCTATCTGGCAGTCTTTTGACATGCTTCACATTCTTGAACCAACTTTTTTGCGTCTACGATCATGGATGGCCAGAAGAATCCTTGCTTCATTGCTTTTCCAGCAAGTGCCCTTGTGCCAATATGTGCTCCGCAAAATCCACTGTGAATTTCTGCCAGAAGTTCTTTCCCTTTCTCGGAAGTGATGCATCTTAGCCAAGGTTCTGAAATCCCTGGTTTGTACAACTCTTCATCCGCTATAGCGTAGCCCCTTGCCCTTTGTTTGAGTCTGTTCAATTTGATTTCGTCGGTTGGTTCATAATGATTTCTTAGGTATGTCATGATCTGAGCTCTCTAATCGAATGGTTCTATGAGATTCACCATTCTTTCTTCTTGCTCTTTTACTGAAGGGGAGGTGATAATCTCAAAGAAAACATCTGATGGTAGAGGTTGATTCTGAGCTACGGCTTTTGCTATCTTGTCTGCCTCGTCGTTTTCAGCCCTTGGGATGTGTTGCACAGCGTATCCCTTGAAATACTTCTCCATTTCTCTGACTTTTTTCAGATACTTGATAAGTTCCGGATTTCTTGCTTCGCTTTCTTTCTCGACATGTTCTTGAACTACTTTGGAATCTGATTTGATGATGAATGTTTGCTGGCCTAGGGCTTTCATTTTTCTGAGTGCCAATAACAGGGCTTCGTACTCTGTAGTATTGTTGGTGGAAACAACTTCATCTGGAAAGTCTAGTCTTGCTGCGTATCTTATTTTGATGCCCGAGGGTGATGTAACTATCGCCGAAATTCCCTCACCTTTTCCGCACCATGCCCCATCACAGTAGATTATCCATGGCACTTGTTCGCAGCTGTTGCTTTCTATTGTTGGTGAAGTCCAGTTCACAACAAAGTCGGCTAGGACTTGAGATTTTATTGCACTTCTTCTTTCGAAATCTACTACATATCCAGACAACTCTGTGGCCCAATTTGCAATTCTCTCGGTTGCATCTTTGTTTGTGAAAAGATCATTTAGTGGTTGATTCATGATAACACGGATTTGATGCCCATCGAAGTAGTGCCCGAGTTTTCTTGCTGCCATGACAACTGCATAGGCAATTTTCTCTAGTTCTGAGTAGAACAATTTTGATCCCGAGAGAGCTTCGGAGGCGAAGTAGACTGGAACTTGCTTCAATTTCCCGTTTTCTTCTTTCTCCTGAACGAGGACAACGCTTACAGCTCAGTTGGAAGCTGTAAGGTATAATAGGAGAGGTGACTTTGGCTCCGGTGGGCATAGTTTTGTCAAGTTTGTCAGATATTCCTTAAGATCCTTGAATGCTTGACTCTGAGCTTCGCTCCACTGGAAATTTTTGGAACTTCGGAGAAGTTGGAAGAATGGCAAGCTTCTTTCTGCCACCCTGGGAATGAATCTGTTTAATGCTGCCACTCTTCCTGTCAATTTTTGTATATCTTTGACCGAAGTTGGTTCTTGCATATCCATGATTGCTTTGATTTTGTCAGGTTTGGCTTCGATGCCTTTTGTTGACACAAGACATCCTAATACCTTTCCTTTCTGAATACCAAACACACATTTCTCCGGATTCAGTTTGAGATTTGCTGCTCTTAGGTTTGCGAAAGTTTCCGCTAGATCTCTGATGTGATCACATCTTCTTATGCTTTTTACGATGATGTCATCGACATATGCTAAGATGTTTCTCCGAAGTTGATAATGTAGCACAATTGCTATCATCCTCGAGAATGTGGATCCTGCATTTTTCAGCCCCTCTGGCATTCTCACAAAGCAATATGTTCCAAATGGAGTTATGGAACTGGTTTTCTCCTCATCTTCTTTTCTCACCCTAACTTGGTGATATCCGGAAAGCATATCCAGGAGTGATAGCATTTCGCTGTTTGCAGCGTCATCCACTACTCTATCTACCCTTTCTAGTGGGTAATCATCTTTCTTACAGGCCTTATTTAGATCTTTGAAATCTACACACATTCTCCATCTTCCATTCTTTTTCTTGACTGGCAACGTGTTGGCCAACCATACTGGTTAGATTACTTCTCTGATGACTTTGGCGTCTTGTAGCCTTTGGACTTCTGCCTCGACAACTTTTACTTTCTCTTCAGACATTTTCCTAAGTTTTTGTTTCTTCGGATGGATTCTGTCATCTGTGTCAAGTATATGCTCGATGATATCCCAATCAACACCCTGGAGATCCATCGCTGACCAGGCGAAGACATCCTTGTTTTGGTTCAAGAAACAAATCAGCTCTTCTTCTTCTTGAGGATTGAGATCTACCCCAATTGTTACTGCTCTGTCTGGCATGCCATCCAAGAACACTTTCTTTGTTTCCCCATCTGCACTTATTTTGACCTTTTCCTTGTCTCTTTTGGCTTCAGTGTAGGGTTCTTCCTTTTCTTCTTCATTTGATAGGTGATGAACGTTCTTTTGTCCAGGTGTGTTTCCTCCTTCAATTCTTCTTGCCTCGTTCTGGTCACCGAAAATTGTGATTATGCCATGAGGAGCTGTGATTTTCATACATAGAAAAAGTTGTCTGAATATAGCATCAAACTTGTTGATAAATTCTCTTCCGAAGATAGCATTGTATGGATAGTACATGTCGACAATATCAAACATGATATGCTCTGTTCTTGCATTATCCAAGTTCCCAAATGATACTGGTAAGGAGATATTTCCGTTAGATCTGATTGGTTTCCCTCCAAAACCAAGTAGTGGCTTTTCTGGTGGTGCTAGCATGTGAGGGGCGAGGCTCATTCGTTGAAAGGTGCTGGTGAAAATGATATCCGCTGAACTTCCGTTGTCTATTAAGACTTTTCCTATGATCCATCCAGCGATATTGACATCAATGACCATCGCATCATTGTGGCAAGTTGATTTTAACTTGAAATCTTCCTCGGTGAAAGTTATTGGAACTTTTGCCCATTCTGGCCTTGCTACTAGACCATCATCAATGATTACATTGATTTGTCTGAAATAGTCATTTCTTTGTCTCTTGGTCTCGAATTCCATGGACGATCCTCAAGTTATTGGCATGATCATCCCGAAGGAGGGCAAAGCTCTTGAACTATTTTGGGGGTTACTTGCTTCGATCTTTGGAGTTTGGGCTGGTGGTGGTGGTAGGGCTTCTTTTACTTGAAGTGGCTGAGCTTGCTCAATGACTTGTATGGCTTGAGTTTGCGGAAAAACTTGCTGTGAAGCTTGGCTTTGGGGAATTTGGGATTGGTGAAAAAATTGCTGCGAGGGTTGCGGCTGTGAAAATTGGGTTTGTGGATAAAATTGTGGCGAAGGTTGCCAGCTTGTTTGTTGTGGTTGGATGAAAGACTGGGTTTGAGGGAAAGGTTGGTGTTGCCAAAAGGTATGCTGCACTGCCTTGGGTTGCGCGGCTGTTATCTGGGCTACACGCTGCTGGTCTTGAATTCTTTAGAAATTCTTTTTGTTTTTGGGCATGCCCTCGGTGCTATGACCCTTGCCATGATATACACATTGGAAATGTGGATCTCTGCTGTCATGGTTTTGTAGCTTCAGAGGTGCTCTACCTCGCCCTCTTCCTCTTCCTCTTCCTCTGCTGTTTTGGTTGTGATAATCTTGGCTTTGTGTTGTGTTATTTGGTGCGTTATCTTACACATTCATGATGGGTTGATGTCCAGTCCAGTTGTTTTCTTGGTTGTCCTCGTTCTCAGGGTCTTGTGTAGTGGGTTTCTTGGCTTTCTTTGGTGGTGCCATCGTGGGTTTCTAACGGCTAAGACCACGGTGGGCGCCAATGTTGGGAATTCGACAATCCCCAGAGAGTAAAGTGAAAGTGGAACTGCCAAAAGGTCTTTCTCTCTGAAAAAGGTGATCCCTTTACACGGAGGCATGGGGGTTCCTTTTATAGTGCTCGAGAGTCACTTTTACATTCCAGTATTACCTCTAACAATGATGCATATAGAAGGAAAGTTGAGGGTACATTCGTCCGCGGTAATCACAGGAACTTCAACTAAATTACATGTATACCCTAGCATGTTCCAGCTTCTCTCTTAGCCAAGCTTCTCACATTTCTTTGTGTCTTCTTAAACACGCCATTGACTGAGTCAGCTTCGGCTTTCCTGAATATCTTCATGAGCTTCAGGAATCTTCAATCATTAGCCTCGGAAAGAGACTCCATCATCTCTGGCTGTTCTGTTGCTCTTTCATCAGATCTTCGGAGTAGAGAAGTTTCCTCAGAACTTCCTGTTTCCTGAACATCACACGAAGTACATAAGAATAATAGGAATCCTGGTTTCTTAGGAATTCCGAGGGTCAGCATTACATTTGGATATGAAAAATCATCTCATCAGATTATTTTTCTAATAGGAAATCATTCTTTATTCATGAAAAACAACGATCCTTGTTTCATTCTAAGATTTGTGAAACTTCGGAACTTCTTGGAACTTCCTATTCGCTTATTATTCCGAGGACGCGTGTCTTCTTAGAATCCCTGAGGGTGGCGTCTTTTTAGCTGATTCCCAACAGACAACTCTACTCTCTATCCCGTGGGAATCGCCGAAGATGTGCGCGTCAAAGTTGGAGATCACTTCGACCCTGTTGATTTTGTGGTGCTCGAGATGGGAGACAGGGAGAAGCCGCCTCTCATCCTAGGCAGGCCTTTCCTCAATCACATCAGAGCAACGACTGACGTGGGCAAGGGGGAGATCAAGTTTGACGTCAATGGCACAAGGAGCATATTCAAGTTTCGGCCACGTTTTGAGGTATGCAACATGATCAATGTTAAATATGTTCCACCTCATTGTCGCTTTAGCAAGGAAGAGCCAAAGAAGAAAGAAGAGTCCAAGAAGAAGGAAGCGAAAGAGACCAAGGAAGTTGTTGCATCCGTCAAGACCAAAGAACAAAAGCCGAAAGAATAAGCAGGCGCCTAAGCAAAGGATGGTGCAGAAGTGGGTACCCAAGATTGCAACACCCACAAAGAGCATTGATCTGAAGTGAAGAAGAGAAGAAGTCTAGCTATGAACTATAAATGAAGCGCTAGGCAAGAGGCAACCCGTTCGTCAAGTCAAGAATAAGCTACCGGGAGGACAATCCGATCAAGAATAAAGCTACAGGGAGGGCAACCCGGAAGATTTCCGAATTCCAAGTAAGTTGGTCATAGAATTTACTACGCAAGACATGGTATAAACACTTAAGTGGTTGAACTTATTTTTGAGACATTTAAATTGCTCAGTTGTTTTATTTGGATTTTTTCGATCATAAACCAATGACATGAGCCATCCTATGTTTTATTTGCCTCTTATCGAGAAACTAGTACCAAAAAATCAGAACCTATCCAAGCCTTTCATCCTCTTCATGATGTTAAGGTTGGCTTGTTTTACATGTTAAAAACACATGAGTAGAGCCCCGCATTGTTCCTTAATGATTTTTAATTTTTGACGCATGGTAGGACTCATGTGAACCTAGAAAATTTAATTTTTGGTTTCACTTAACTTGATATCCACCAGTTTCTCTAGAATTAGAATTTGTCCAAGCCTCATTTATTTTGTTTATTCAAAACATCTCTCTCATGTTTGGCCAAAATTAGAATCTAAACCCATACCCCCACGATCAAGCCGGAGGACCTTGCTATCAATCAATGAAAGCAAGTGATCCCCGTGTAACCAAAATCATTGTAGTTGAAAAAATTTCGACTTACAAATGTTTTTGATGCCTAAAAACTCCTCTAAGAATATATTTGAACTCATTGATAACTCTCAGTTAATTTTAAATTTTTGAAATTAGAGGAGTAATTAGCATCTAAACATGGTTAAGGGGAGGTTTTGAGCTTGATTTAACACCTAGTGCTCCAAGATGAATCACGGGAAGCCCTTATCATCAAAGTATCTTGGGCACATGCAAAGGACAAGCATGTGGGGCAGCAATGACTTTGTTTTGCAGGAAATAAGTGGAAGCACATGAAGCATGATAGACAAGAAGTGACACAAAGTAAAGGAGGGGGTCATTGATCTTCATCATTCAAAACAAAGGAGTGGCCGAGAGTGTTTGGGCGGTGGAACTGCGTGGAGCACAAGGCCACTGGGCCATAATGTAACAAAGAGAAAGTTGCAGAAAATTGGAGGCAAGACGGGGAGTAGGGACCCCATGCCAGTTGGCCTAGGCCGGCCGGCCTGCCCTTTTTATTCGCCCCCCGGCGTCCATCTTCCTAAGGTAAGCTTGCCACTCATTTGCAAGTTCATGCTCCAGAGTTCATAGTCCAGAGACCTCACAAACCACCTAGAAAAAATCCGACCTCCAAACCTAAGTCCAAAAATCCTGAAAAATTCGTCACAATTCTTGCCCTTCCATATACTTCCTTTGTGCATTATTTTTCTACCAGCAAGAAACCCCCGGGAGAGTTGTTTGTGAATTTGTGCAGCAAGGTACATTGAGGAAGGGCATGAACGTCGTCCTTGGAAGGAAGACACGGTCATCGTCATCGAAGGCACCATTGACAAGATCTTCGCGGAGACACTCTATCTCTGAGTCCCCGCGAAGCATGGAGGAGGACGTGGCACCACCGAGGAGCAACATGATGCTCCTTACGGGTATGAGGGGTACACGAAGATCGTCCATGCGGTACACCGAACTGCAAGGACACACGGAGGAGCCGCCCATTCAACCTCGACATTCGACTCGTTCATCCGCTCCACCACCATATACTCTGAGGCATTCCAAGTTTGGTTTTATCATGAAGACGGAGGAGGAGGAGAAGCTTGTTCGTCTCGAGAAGAGGCTTGTGCCTAATGTTGACTTCGACGATAATGCCCTCCAAGCATTGGGATTCCATCCGAACATTTATCAAGTATTGAGCCACCTCGATTGGGTGCAACTCTCCGATGGAATTGGGGTGAGCACTCACAAGGAGCTAGCCTTGGAAGTTCTTATGACGACGGCACCAGTCATTGATGAAGGGGTGCCATCCCTCTCATTTCGGCTTAAAGATGAAGAGAAATTAGTTCCCTATGAGTATATTAGAGAGTTGCTTGGTGTTGACGGTTCAATAACGCGCCAAGGTTCACCGCAAGCTTACGGATCATGTAGTACCCTTTTCCCTCGAGTATCAACCAAGGTATCGATTCCGTGGAACATGTGCAACACAAGATTCAATCTAATAACCGAGAAAACACTTTCATATTGAAGAGGTTTCAAATTCATCTAATCTACTAAAACATAAGAGGTAGCGAGAGAAAGCGTAGAGATAACCGATCTAAAGAGCCTAGATCATGCTTATGTTGTAGCTCCGAACAAGATAGATGAAGAAAACCAAACGAATCTCATAAAAAGCGTCTTTAAACCTTGACCTTCGGTCAAACCCCCTAAGTCGTCCCGCCGTACTCGGTGTCAACATCCTGTCACGATGTTCCCCTTTCTTCGCGGTCGAATCTTAGCGCACGCTCACAAGGAACGTGTTGAACTACTTGGTAGATCGGGTATGCACGTCTAGCCACCGCGTCTACAAGAACATCCCATGCAATCTATCTCAAGAATAGATTGAGGAAGAACACACCCAAGCAAGAACAAGAATCATAAAACAAGGCACTTGATCGCTAAAAATCGGATTTATAAAGACTTCACCATGAATGTTTACATAAACAAGATCACCTTCGGGATCCTACCTCGATCTTGACCCAAGCTCCGAAACTCCGACGTGGTCTTCCTTGCATGGTTCCCACGCCAGCTAGGGTAACCCTACACAACTAGCACGACCCTCCTCTCCGAGATGGTGTCCCTCTAGCTTCTCTGCTCCTCGGCGGCGAATGACGAATGGCTTGATATATGGTACTTCGCACGGGGACTATAAATAGCCCGAAAGGGTGCTAGGTCAAAGGGGGTGATGAACCGACCCAGAAGAGGGCCAGGCCGGCCGGCCTGGGCCGACCGACCTAGGTCTTCCTCGGCCCGGTTCATCCCCAGTTTTCTTTCTGAAGCTTCTCGCGTCTTCCTGAGTTTTTGACGAGCTGCATGTGGGTCCTTCATGTTATTCTCCCCGCGGTTTAGATAAGGGTGCTTGTCGCATGAACTCCTGCATCTTCCGTCTAGGTCCTCGGTGCTTCACGGATTCACGCTGAAGTCCTTGGCTCATTTGGAGTCATGTTCATCTGGTGTCTTGACTTGTGCCGGCATTAAAATCTTCTTGTAAAGTGCTCGATGAACTTTACCCGGATGTCCTCATTTAAGCTCTTAATTCCTGTGTAAACAATAAACTCCAAAAACCATGCGAGAGTGCAAACTTGACATATAATGAGGGTTATGATCGTTAGTGTGAATATCAAATTAATACCAACATTGAAGGTAAACTCATGGCTAGGTTGACAGAAATCGACCGCCAACATCCCCCCATGCTTAAACCTTGCTCGTCCTCAAGTAAGCCTTCAATGGATATCAGAGTTGCCCTTCGATGTTCATACCCTGCACTTGATAATACATGAGAAAACATAATGCTCTCTAGATTTACATTCATTAAAGTTCCATAATGTACTAACTTTTATCTCTATAGAGGGTAGATATCATTCAAGCTCTTTCCACAAGTACTTGACCATGCTCTCAAATTTTAAAATAAATGTCAGAAATTTTGAAAATAAAGAGTGAGATAAAGAAAAATTGCTTTACCAAGATAAAAAAAATAACCATCTTGCATCTTGCTCATGAACTCTCACCTCATCTTGTCTCTCAAGCCTACTTGTTCTACTCCTCTCCTCTCTCAAAGTATATAGTGGAAAGCTTTATATGGAGCTATGGAAAAGTTTAGTCCTACCAAGATATTATAGTTGAGATATTATCAAAACAAGACTAGATTCTCATGGTCTTACCGAGACTCGTCAAAAAGGTCATTGGAAAAATAATGTTATCAAGGAGGGGGGAGAGATGAACACACACTTTTAGATAGGTGGACATGTGCAAATGGCAAAGAGTGATCCCAAGGCACAAATGAAGTCCTCGTTATCGGATTCCACATGGTTGGAAAGATGAGTATGGGTCTTGATCTTGAATCCTCTTGAAAACTCAAAAAGCACTTAAACATAGCTAGAGAACCGGGGAGCTTATATATATTCTTTCTTTCTTTTTCTCATCATACTTTTTCTTCTTTATCATTTTTTTCTTTCATCACACACATTTTTTTCTTACTATTATTTTTATTACTCCCCTTGAACTCTAGACTATACTAGCACTTCCTTGGTAACCCCCCATGCTTAGACGTTTGCTCGTCCTCGGGCAAAGAGGTGATAAAAATGCCAAGGTAGAAATTGAAGTTCTCATATTTTCTTGGAGAGAGATACTTGAAAATCTTCTAGGGATCCTTTGCTCACTTGATGGCACCTTCCTTGTAATCTTCCTCGAAATATTCATCCATACTCATATATTGGGTTGTGGTCAAGGAGGTGAACAAAAAAAATGTTTTTGGGTTTTGTGGGTGGATATCCGGCGGAGTTTGCGAAATTCCCAATGTGGAAACTCACAATGCCTAATAGAAGAGGCTAGCATAAAGAAAGATACGCAAAAACGGAATGACCAGCTTCTTAGTCTCGGGCCAGAGAAATCAGGCCTTGAATTAAAGCACCCACAAATAAATCTTGTATATACTAATGCTTTGCACTCAAATAAATGTAAGGCTTTGGATAGGTAGAGCAAAATGCAAGTGGTACTGATGACAAGATTAGCATAATTTTTTAAGAATAAAAATGGATCTTTGATTCATTCAAAATTGAGAGCAACAAAAAAGAACCATGGGACTTAGGTTATCATAACCTCCACACAAGATTAGGCTAGCATTTAATTAAATTTCAGATTTGTATTAAAGAGAGCACTAGCTTAAACATGCATAAATCAAGCATAGGATCAAGCAAAGCTGCAACGATCATCACATATCAACATGGTACCATTTTCCATCCATATTAAAGATCATAAAAACGATTGTGAAAACTTATTCATGGTGATGGAAAAAAAACTACTACTGCCACACACATACTGAAAATAAATAAAACAAGAAAATACTACGCATATGCACACAATCTGAAAAATAAAGAAAAGGAAAAGGAAAAATCAAACCACACTTAAAAAGCATCATCCCTTCCTTCTTTCTTCATTCTTCATCCAATTGCTCTTCCTCCGTCGGTTGACTCTCGTTGAATCCTTGCTCATAATATGTTTGCATGGTCCCTCCATGAAATTGATCCGGTGGCACGATTTGAAGGCGTCCTAGTTGATGGGCGATCCTCGCCGTTCCTTCTTGCCATTGATTGATGTTGACGGCTGTTAAGTACTACTTTTACACAGTCAATACCTGCATAAAATAAACATAAAAGGATCATCAATACTAGAATAGGGCTTGATACTAATGATTTCCACAAGTGTTGATGTTTCTAGCTTTTGTTGCAGGATGCACCGAAATACATGCCAAATAGTACAGTTGAGAGCAAGTAGTCCATTGGCTATTAAAGGACATCATCACAAACAACCTCAAATGCCAATTTGGACTGCATCATTGCGACGGGCTCGTCAAGACGATCAAAATGGATATATCATTTGTCTACTTCGGAGTCCGGATGGGAAAGATATGCACAAGACAAGATCATACTCCCGATATCTTGTGAGCCCGGTGGGGCCCACACCAGACCACGTGGCGACGTGTGCCACATTGGATGACATGTGTCCATGACACCTCATCAATCCATGTGAAGCAACTCCCGACGAATCAGACACCACCACGTGTGCAGCACAAGGATCCAAGGGCCCACCAGGGACCCAAACCACCTCCAAACCCGACATGCACCTAGAACCGTCATAAGGGCCCACATATCAGTCACCCAGAGAAAGAACAAACTAGAAGGAGGTGGGCTAGGGCCGGCCGAACTCTTCTGATCTCCGTTCGTCACCTGCTTCCATGTGGTGCCTCCTGGTTGATCCCTTGCAGCCTTCCAGGGTGGATCGGTGACATGGCGCTCGCTGATTGGCCGATAGAAGGTCGGTTTGGCTCCTTCCCCTCGAAGCTAGAGAAGAGTGCATTGCAAGATTCCTCACCACATGTCACTCTCCTATGGGTGGCGCCCAAGGAAGGCTGCACACTTTGGAGAGGAATTGGCCTCTTGTCAAGCCACCCCCTCCTCTATAAATAGGAGGGGAGGGGCTCCCATTTGAGACACATTCCACTCTCCCTCTCCTCTCATTCTCTCTTGGAGAGGTGAGTTCTCACCTCTCTCAAGATGTAGTGTGTGTGTGTTAGAGTGCTAGGTGGAGTAGGGTGAGGAGTGAGTTGATGTCCTCGTGGATGCTGGTTCTTCATTTAGACCAAAGTAAGTATTTCAGCATTTCTTATTTAGACTATAGTGGACTTCATGCATGAATGATATGTTCTAGTGTTCTTGGCTCATTCATAGTTTAGAGGCTTGTGTTCTTCGTGACACAAGGCTTCGATCCTTTAGAGCTCATACATTAGTTCAAGTATCTGTTTGCATGTTTAGATCCTGTTTAGCTAAGTAAGAATGCTGCATCTAGTTCGCATCCAAACCTTCCTGTTGCTCCATGATCGATGATGTGCTAAGGACTGGTTGTCCCTTCCCATGTTCGTGGTTTTGTATTTATACGGATTGCTATAGTGTCGTAGACGGGCCGGGCAGACGTCGCAGTGCTACAGTAGTTATCTGGGGTGCAGACGTGGTGTCTGGGCTCTGGTTATCCTACGAAGACCGCATGCGTTCGCGTAATGATAGAGGTAGGCCGCAGTGGTGACAGCCTGTTTCTCACACTTGGTTTCATAAAAGCAAACCAAGTGCATACCTATATGTATGCCAAGATCAAGTTTCATACATATAGTAGACATAAGTGAATAACAGAAACAATATCATGTAAGAAAAACAAAGATTATTAGAGATTTACGCTTTATCTTGGAAACGAAGGCTCCAAACATCACAGGCAGTCAACTGGGGGTTGCGTACGCCTAACACCAGCGACAACTTCACATCGACTTCATAGCAGCTTCCTCTCTCTGAGCAACATTAGCAAGGGTGAGCACATGTCGTACTCAGCAAGTGTGGGGAAAGTATGAATACAAAGGTTTATCAAGGAAGGGCTGACAGGTTGACTGCATTAAGCTCTTTTAGTTGGTCAAAATTTTATTAGCACCTGATTACTATGATATAAGTATATACCAACCCACAATTACCATAAAGACATACGCCATAAGCATATGGCTAACATAACCATAACAACGATTTAAGTCCATCTTCAAGTTCAATTATCATGTGAGGGTCCAGGCTGCTCTTAACCGTGAGCACGGCTAATCGATTAGTTTTACACTCTGCAGAGGTTGTACACTTTCACCACAAGTCGCGTAAAAGTTCAAAAGAACTTTAAACCCAACCACGCGATGCTGATCAGGCATCATACCACACTGCCGAGTTGTGATTGCATAGGGACGCTACGAGGCCTTTACAAAGTTTCCCCAGTGTGAAGCAACCCGCGAAGGTTCCGAGCCGTCACAAGGTATAAAGTTCCCTAGTAGGTACCGTGTCTTAGCCAAGTCCAACTCCCTACTAGAGCGAGTCTATACCCCAACTAAACGCTCCCCCTTGCCCTTTCGGTAAGGTCACCCAAACACTAGAGTCCCTAATTAATTAGCCAAGCCAGAGCCATATAGCCTTGTGGTTGCACTGTTGTCCTGGGTGGTCGCTCCATGTTCCGATTAAGCATGGTGATCTTGTATTAACCAGAGATATATAGCATAAAAGTAAAACATGTTCATCATTGATGTTGTTCATTAGAACCACCATAACCCATGTAGAGCAACTAAGTATAGCTACCCACCAGAAAGATAAACCTAGGTTCATAAGGAATGATAATAAAGGACTAGGATAATCCATAATAGGACCCATCAATATTAATGTAAGCATATGCAATGGTGATTAAACATAGTTATTGGGGCAAAAGAATAAGGACACACTTGCCTTTAACCAGAGTAGTGATGTTGCTCAGAATGTCTTCACTTCTTGCTCTTCAAAGCTCTCGAACCACTTTCATTCTACTTGCATCAATCATCGGGCACAAGCATACAAAGCAAACAAACAAGCAAACTAAGAACAATACACCAATCATAAGAAAAGCTTTAAAAGAGCATGCTAAAGGATAGGCTCGATTCTAAGGATCACTGAAACACACAAACCGTGCTTAGAAGGGAAAGGTTTGATAAGATTATGAAACTGTTTGATCGAAGCTGGAACCGAAAAGATCTAGAAAGAGGCACACTAAGACAGAGCTTGATAAAGAACGTCTAACGATCGATTTGCATAAGTGAACATGAAAGACTACAAGCTTAGATATTTTAATTAGCAAAACATACATAAAGGATATTTCAAAAAGAAAATACCCTGTGTTAAAATTAATGCAACATTATATTTTTATTTGCAAAAACCGAAGTAAAGAAACTAGTCAAGTTTTATTTATAAAGATTCATATATAGATTATACCAATTAAACATTTAATTTAGAAAAGCTAAACTATATGATTCCTCTAAACGTAAGTTTATGATTCGAGTAGTCACATTATTACTAAAAACATTATAGCATTGGCATTAATCAAATTAATATTTATTTATAAAATCGGTGTAAAAAGCCTAAGCACTTTTAATTATAAAAGTTAATTAAATATTAAGCAAATTAATATTTGGTTTATGAAAAACCAGATAAAAGATCTAATTAGATTTTTATTCACAAAAGCATGTGAGAGAAACATTAATCAAATTAAATTTGATTATGAAAAACAGTATATAGCACTATATTACTTTTATTTAGAAAAGGCATGTTTTAATAAGTATTAATCAAAATTAATATTAAATTTATTTTCAGAAAACCAGCATGATCAAAAGTCACCGCTAACATGTACTTTACATTATTATGAACCTAACGCAACTTGAACGGGTAAAAACGGAGCTAAAACAAAGATTCTATGGAGGAAACGAGATGTAGGGACCTAGTTGTGATAACTAATGATTTCAGGGGCTATGAAAGAAGATTCGCAACACACATGAAACAGTGCTCGCGAATAGATCTAAACCTAGGGTTAGATCTGTGAAAGGTGCTGGGTTGGATCTATATGCAGAAGTGGGATATATCTAGGGGGTCATCCGGAAAAGATACAAGACATGAGATTTAATCTAGGAATTATAGGGTTTCTCAGGGGGTTATGCGCAAAGTGGGAAGTCTTCTTCTTCCTCAGGTCTGGTGCGCACGGCAGACAGGGGAGGCTTCGGCCGCGGCTCTGGAACTCAAATCCCCAGCACCCCGGCGGCCTAGGTGCTCGGGTGGACGATGCAGGACGTAGAGGAGGTGGAGGGGAGTAAAAGGGGTCGCTCACCGGCGGCGGGGAGTGGCGGCAGCGGCCGGCGACGGAGAAGCAGCGGCTGCCGGCCCTGTGCGCACGGCGGCGGTGTTCTCCGGTGGTCCCCCGGCGACGGGAAGGGGCTCGTCGGCATCAGCGCGACGCGAGGGAGCTCGGGGCGATCGCAGCTATGTCCAGGGGTGCTCCGGTGCGGCTACACGGCGAGGACCGGCGGCGGACACCGAGCTTGCGCGGCGGCACACGGCGCTGTGCGGAGGGCGGCAGCCGGTAGCAGCAGGGCAGGGCGCGTGACGGCGTGAGGCGGAGCAGCAGCAGGGCAGGGCGCGCGGGCGCGCTATAAGGAGCGCAGGGGCGTGAGGCCCCGCCGTGCACGGCACGGACGCCGAGGTGGCCGGCGGTGCGTGCTGCCCCCGGACTCGCGGTGGCCATGGTGCCCGATGGGCCTTGGCGAGCCGAGGCTGGGCCGGGACGAGCTGGAGTGGGTCGCGGACCGGGTCGGTGCTGGATTGGGCCGAGGTTGGGCTACGGCCTGCGGGAGGTGGCTGTGCCAAGAATAGAGGGGCATGAGCAGACTTCAATTGTTGGGCTGAAAGGCTGGATGGGCCAAAAGAGGAGAAAGAAAAGGATTTATTTTCAAAAAATATTTTCGTGAAAGGAATAATCTAGAAATAGCTAGATAATTCATTAAAGTCATCAAAAATACTCTGAAAATCTCAAAAATTTCAGGAAAATTCCCAGAGATAGATTGAGACACGAACAACCCAAATAAAATATTTAGAGCTCATAAAAAAGATTTTAGAGCCTTCTAATAAATAGAAATAGCTCAAGGAAAGTGAGAATAAATTTCAGAAAAATCCGGAAAATTCTCGGAAGGGTTTGGTCAGCCAATTTTCTCTCCCTTCAATAAATAATTTCAGCCTCATATTTGGGAGAGGAACATTAACTTTTGCCACCTTGTAACCTCTCTTCTCATCTCCACCTATATATTTTCCTTGCTTCATATAGTCGATTCCAAGGGAATTCCCCGCAAGTAGGAATTTTAGGTTTCATGAAATTCCCGGCTTCAAAAAAATTCTATCATAGAGAGATAGCATCCCAAACCAATATCTCCGGTCCCCGAAATCGCTTCACAACACCACCGATTTATCATGATATATGAAGGATCAATGGCTTGCCTAACGATTATTGCCAAATAAAGCCAATTAAGTTCCATGTCGGTGATCTTGGACTCCTTCATTCTTCCCAAAATCCTTTTGCTCATCCAAAAGTGAAATATCCGGATGATAGGATTCCGGATGCTACTTCTTTGCCGGTTATCTTCTCCCAAAATCATACCCTAAAATCCTTCCAACACATTTTCATTAACATCCACTTGCTCTGGGGCCTCCTTCTTGAATCCGAGCAATTTCCCAAATATGCTCATAAGGAACTATTTGCTCATCATCCTTGAGTCAAAATGAGAGGGATGACACCCCATCATTAATAACCAGTGCCATCGTCATGAGAATTTCCAAGGCAACCTCCAAATGAGTGCTCACCCCAACTCCATCGGAAAAATATCCCCAACCAAGGTGATTCATCATTTGATAAATATCCGGATGAAATCCCAACACTTAGAGGGCATTGTCGTCGAACTCAATGTTGGGCACAATCCCCTTCTCGAGGTGAACAAGCCTCTCCTCCTCCACCTCCGTCATCATGATAAATCCATACTTGGAACGCCACGGAGTGTATGGTGGTGGAGCGGATGAACGAGTCGAGCGACGAGGTTGGACGGGTGGCTCCTCCGTGCACCCTTGCGGTTCAGTGTACCGCATGGACGAGCTTCACGTGTCCCTTCTACGACTAAGGAGCATGGTGTCGCTCCTTGATGGTGCCACGTCCTCCTCCATGCTTCGCGGCGACTCAGAGATAGAGTGCCTCCGCGAAGAACTTGTTGATGGCGGCTTTGACAATGATGATTGTGTCTTATTCCCAAAGGCCTTATTGAAAGCCTTCCTCATTTTTTCCTTGCTGCACAAAGTCACAAACAAACTCTCCCGGGGGTTTCTTGCCGGTAGAAATATCCACAAAAGAAGTATATGGAAGCACAAGGATTGTGACAAATTTTTCTAGATTTTTGGACTTAAGATTGGAGAATGAATTTTTTGAAGGTGTTTTTGGAGATTTTGGACTGGAAGCTCAAGAACATGAACTAGCAATGGGATGAGTGACTTACCTGAGGAAGATGAGCACTGGGGGGCGAAAATATAGGCTAGGCCGGCCGGCCTGGGCCGACCGGCCTAGGTGTAAGTGCAATCAAGCCCAAAGTGGGTTTTGGTGAGTTGAGTGACAACTTGATTAAATCACTAACACTCTTGTAAAGCATGTGAGCAGGTTGTTGATTATTGATAAATGATATTTATGTGTAAGATCATGCGTTTGGCTCATATTGCAAAGAAGACAAGGGTGGATCATGACATTATACATGGAATGTATGCAAGCATACTAAAGATGAATGTCATGAGTTGGTTAATATGTTCTTTCCCCTTTGAGTTTACATAAGACATACAACAAGTGATCATAAGCTAAAGAAAAGAAAATATAGAGGCATGATTATATATGATACTTGGTTGGTCTTCCTATGTTAAGCAAAGCATAGTATGAAGAAAGGAGAAGCTTGTGATGTAAAATTGGGAGAACTAAGTTAAAGATGAGTATGGCATCAAAGGGATTTCACTATTGATACAACATGGAACTTGATGAGCTATAAAATAAGTTCACCGAGTATAATATCAAATGGATTTCATTCTTACATCAAGTGAAAGATATTGACTCTTACAAAGAAGCTAGTTGCAAGACTTCAAATATAGCGTTGACAAAGGTCATGTGGTTACCTCTATTGTAATGGACCTAAATGGAAGCTTGCAAGGCAATGATATTTGTTATCAATCAAAAGGATAATTATTTGAGTGGCATCTCAAATGGAATTCTCTCTATGGTGCAAGGCTTGACTCAATAGTGGCAAGGATAAGTGATGAAGAGATCAAGATGGCTAAAACAAGGAACTAAGCAAAGGCTATGGATAGCGACCATAAGCAAATGGCTAGGGTGAAGTTGAGAGCGTCAAGGATTTCGAAGTATCATATCCAAGCCTACCGAGGAAAGTGATAAATTGCATCTAGTGTCATGATTGATAAATTGGAGTGGCTCTAGAATTCAAAGTGATTGATTCTCTACTCTATGGAAGAATTCTAAGTCACTAGCTCAAGGTGGATATGCTCAAGCATATGCATCTATTTATATCTATAACATGTGCTCAGTTGGTATACAACATTGGAATCCCTCGAATCATTGAAGATCAAATACCGGCATACCTTGGTGGTTCAAACTCAAATAGAATAATTAGGTTTATCTTTTATCATGAGTTTAGGTATGTCGTACTATCAAGAGGGATGAATCATTGGTTGGACAACAAACATCAAAAAGTGCTCAAGTGAACCCATGAGAGACTAACCCGTGAGATCTAAACCTTAGTAGGGCTCTCTGGCCCAAACCGGTCTGACCGGTTTGGCAAACCGGTCTGACCGGTTTGGGCACTGACACTGTCCAACGGCTAGTTAGTTTGAAAACCGGTCTGACTGGTTTTGTCTGACAGACTAACGGCTAGTTTTTGGGAGGATGGGTATTTATACCCATGAGCTCCTCTTTGAGGGGCTGCTGGTTCCCTGCGCCTCCTATGCTTTCTTGAACCCCAGCTGAGCTCTCCCCAACCTCTCTTAGTGAGATTCAAGCCTAAAGTGATATATCTTTGAGTTGGGTTGATTGAGTGACTAGTGTGTGAACCTTTGTGAGCTTGTGAGCTAAACCATACTTGAGCACCTGCTGATTTGTGTTGAAGATCCTTTGAAGCATCTTTTACTCTTGGAGCCTTGCTCCTAGACGGCTAGAAGTCACTTGGAAGCTCTCCAATCTGAGATTGTGGAAGCTCCAAAAAGTTTGTATTACCCCTATGATTCTAGTGGAAACCTTCTCATCTCAAGGGTTCATTCTCTTGACTTGAGACCGAGGTCAAGGGCAAGCCTTGTGTGGCGAGCCTATCCATGTGTGGATACCTCAACAACGTGGAGGTAGGCTAACCTTAGTTGTGGGCCGAACCACGGGATAAATCTTTGTGTCTCTTGTGCATTCACTTCATATATATCTTGCTCATTGTTTTATCTCGATCTCTAGCATATATCTTGTGCTTCCGCTTCGATCTACTTTGGTGTGCATGTGCTGTGTGCAGGGACTCCACTGATACTCTTGGAAACACCTGTGGAAGTCCTACACCAAGTTTGGTTTGTGCTAGAACTCGTAGAGGGGTTTTACATATTGTTGGTTCTGTCTGTGTAAAACCGGTCTGACCGGTTTTGGAAACCGGTCTGACTGGTTTCGGTGCTGACAGCGGGTTGAATTTTTATTAGTGTGCAGATTCGCCTATTCACCCCCTGTCTAGGCGACATCCAGATCCTTTCAATTGGTATCAGAGTGAGGAACTCCGATTCGAGCTTAACTGCTTGGAGAAAAGATATCGACAACATATGATGTATCTTTTGAGCCATTGACTCTAGGTGGCTCAAACTACAATTCTTGGTCAGCTCATGTACTTAATAGAATTAGGACCTTTGGTTCACTTGCCGAGCAGGTTGTAGTTGCTAGTATTCTTCCTCCTCACACTAGAGTCGACAACATTGACTTGTCGAACTTATCTCTAGAGGAGTTAGAATGTTGGGAACTCAACTCTCAAGTTACTAACTACATTCGTAGTACCTTGAGTTGTGATGTGTAGGAATTAATTTGTGATGACATAATTGATGCACATGACATTTGGGAGATTTTTCAAGATCTCTATGATATGCCCAAATGCGAAGATCAAGATCAAAGAGCAAGCATGCAAAGTGAAGCCACAGCTGCAAACCACTCATGTTCATGTGCTCATGATGACATCTTGGCCAAGGATGATGAGAGAAGAGAAATCAAAAGCCAAAATGAAGATTTGGGGTTTGAGTATGACAAGCTGTCAACTAGTGAGGATCAAGTGACAAGAGTATCCTTAGAAGAGTGCTCTACCTCAGAAGCATACACTGATCCTCAAGTGACCACACCCATGGATCAACAAGGCAAGAAAAGCAAGTCGGGTGACCCTGTGGGGAAACCGGTCCAACCGGTTTTCAAAACCGGTCTGACCGGTTTTCACAGGATGAACACAATGAAGAGTAACAAGTGTTCAAGAAGGTGATCAAGACAAGCATCGGCGGTTTCTAGGTCCTCAACTCCCAGTGTTGATGATCACAAGTGCTTGATGGCCAAAAAGAGTAAGGAAACCAAGGAAGATCAAATGGCAAAGAGAGTTGAAGATCAAGTTGACACCATAAAGTCCTTAACTCAAAAGCTTGAAGCCTTCAAACTTTCACACTCTACCTTGGTCAATAAATATAATGTCTTGCATAATAAAGTTGTTTGTGCTACTAACTTGTCTACATGTGTAGCATCTTTGGAGCAAGAAAAGAAAGTGCTCAATGATAAGCTTGAAAAGCTCACTAGCGAGCATGTGACTTTACAAGCATGTCACAAGGAGCTTGAGTGCTCTCATGATAGACTTGTAGAATCATATACTTGTCTAGAAGTAGCTCATGAGGTTGTGCTTTCATCGGTAACATCCACTCAACCTCTCTCACACACATGCACATGCTCACATGTCAATATTGAATTGTCTTGTACTAAACCTTGTTGTTCTCAAGCAAGCCAATCTATTATTGAACATGTACTTGTAGAGACTTGTGATGACCTCATAGCGAAAGAAAATGATCAACTCATGCAAAAGGTTGAAAAGCTTAAAGAAGACTTGAGTAAGTTGAAGGGAAAGAGTCAAGTGCAACCTTCTCAAGATAACCGTGACAACATGGTGAAGAAGCTTGAGAAGGGTTCAAACCGTGCTAGCTCAACCCTCCAACCGAAGAAGCAAGGAAATAATCATAAGGCTCAAGAAATCAAGAAAAAGAAGCTTGATCACATACAATGCTTCAAGTGCTCAAAGATGGAGCACTATGCATCCATGTGCTCTCCTCAGCTCAAAGACAACAAGAAAAGGCAAAGGAAGCTAAGGAGAAGGATATGCTACAAATGCAAGCAACATGGACACTTCATTAAGACTTGTCCACAAGTGACTGGGGTGCTGTCTGCACCAAACCGGTCTGACTGGTTTGGGAAACCGGTTAGACCGGTTTTGGCAACTGCAGTGCCTCAAGAGCATATCAAGCGCAATCAAGCTTCTACAGCAAGCCACAAGACCAAGAAGCAACAAGTGAGCAAAAACAAGAGCAAGGCTTCAGCAAGCAAGATCAAAAGCCGTATTTGCTACACTTGTCGGTCAAAGGGACATGAGAGTAATGATTGTCCAAATGGTAACATTCCTAAGTCAAAACTTGTCGATTATGCATTTTCTAGACTTAGGGATGACAAGAATGGTATCTATGCTACTAGAGTGATTTGTTCACCTCAAACTAGCATAAGAGCCATTTGGATTCCCAAATCTCTTGTGACTAACCCCAAAGGACCCAACATGGTTTGGGTACCAAAAAGAGCTTGCTAGAATTGCAGGAGCATGAAGATGCATTGAAGGCTTGGCAAATCTCGAGAGAAGGACTATGAGCAAGAATAAATGCCAAGCATCAAGTCTAAACTTTCTATTCCTATTCCAATGACATCTCGGTAACATAAGCTTCATCTTTCATCTTAGTCAATTGATCCTAAGTGGATACTTGTGCTCAAGGCCTTGGTTTTGTGCACTTGGCTTGACTAAGTACTTTTGTGTACATATATGCTCCTCTTACCATATGATGCTTGTAACCGCTCTCTAGTAGAGCATATTGGTTTAAATGGTGTAGGTTAAAAGAAGAAGTAAAATTGTAAGTCAATCAAGCGTTTGGCCATAGGCAATGTTAGACCAAGTTGAAGCATAAGAAAAGATGAAGAAAATTTCCAAGCTTCAACACCAACTCCAAGGGCCAAACATTCCTGCGTCTCTGGAAGTGCAGACCCTAGAGGTTCCGGGAAATTCTCCGGAGGTTCCGGGAATTGCTGCAGGAACTCAACCTCCGGGAAATTCCTCGGAAGTTCCGGGATCTGGGAATTCAGACCTAAAGAGCTTCAAGAATCAGGATGATTGTCAGCAATTGAAGACTCATGAAGATATTCCTGCATCATGAGTTGTTGGAGACTTGAAGAATACTTCACTTGGGTTCACTGGCAAAACCGGTCTGACCGGTTTGCCAAACCGATCTGACTGGTTTTGGCCCAGTGATGCCCAACTAAGGGATACACTTCAAGATTAATTCAAGAAATTCAAATAAATATTCTCAGCTCGTGTTTAGCATCATACAAACACTATCTTGGTGATAGTAAGTACTCTTGGCACAATTTCAACATTTGTAAATCATCTTCTCTTGTGCCTTGACCAAATTGTGAAGTGACCTCTCCTAGCTCATTAAATTGATTAAGTGCTCGTTTCATGCAACACAAACCCATGATGCACCTATTTAGGGGGAGATCACTCTACAGTTTGTGTCTTTGAGACTAATGCTTTCATCTAGTGATTTTTGTAGTCTCAAAATGAGAGCTTGTCTCTCTCCATGGAGTATGCTATGATCTTTGAGTCCAAAGTGGTAATATTGACCTAATCTTTCTCATTGGATTATGAAACTGACCTCAAGCATAGCTACTCACCACAATATAGTTTAAATTCCTCGAGTTGGACTTAAGTGCCAAAATGGTGCATGTGACCCTAGTCGTTCACATTATTTCATATACTCCATAAAAAAGGGAATTTGATCTATATTGTGAGGTTTCAATTTTTAGTGGACCTCTTGTCTCTCTAACCCGAAAGGTCACTAAGGATTGAAACTAGTGCTTGTGCTATTTAAAGTGTCTCTCTCGTGTTGTGTTTAAAAGGTCTATCAAAATGAGAGCTAGAACTTGGTCTTAACATAGCAATGCACAAGTCAAGGAAAATCACAATTCACCAATGTGAAAATGTGATAAGCTAGAGGCAAAGGTATGGTTCACACTCACTCTTTTTCTACCTCTGTCATCTAGGGTTTATTCATGCTAGTGTGTGCATTTTCTTAGCATGTGGTCTATTCAAGGTTCTCTCGTGTGTGCCTATTGGATATTTAATTGATGCCTACCTTTATATTGACTTTATGTCAAATGCTTGTTATAATGTGAGAGGCATGAGTTAAACATCCCAATATGGTCCTAAAACTTGTTTAGCCACATGTTTGCGTGACATAGGTTAGATTTTTGAAAAACTCAACTAGCATGATAGGATTTGTGTGAATTTTGAAAAATTTGGTTATTGGTCTTTATGACCCGATCGACCCACTTGTGACTATGGTTAACCTTGCTTGAGTGATGGCTAGTCACAAGTGGTGAGATTTTCTTAACTCCAACATATTCTTCATATCTATCTCTCTCTAAGTTTCTTGGAAGTATCAAGAAGCTTTTGGACCTAATTGGAAAATTTCACTATGGGAGTTATCTAGTGACCAAAGTTCATTGCTTTATCTCTTTATCTCACTAGATCTATCTCAAAAGGAAAAGGAGCAAAATTCTTTCAATATCTTATCTTTTCCTCTATTCACCTCTCGCAGAGAAAAAGGGGTTTTTGGATAAAGAGTTGAAGCTTAAGTTTTTCAGAAAAGGAACTAGTATATGGACATATCTTGAACTTATCTCTCATATTAGTTCTCAAATCGAGCTTCAAATCTCAGAATCTAACTTTAGTTGGTTTCCTGAGAGAAACCGGTCTGACCGGTCTCTGAAACCGGTCTGACCGGTTTTACCCCAGGTCCACCCATTTAAGGGTATCCGTGGGGAATATTCCCTATCCATCCTCTTTCATCCCCACAAGTCCTAGCCCGTGGTCCTCTCCTTCCTACCCGTGCCCTCACTCTCCAAAGTGTCCCCCACCATGGGATCTTGAGATTGGCTCAAGGAGAAGGTTTCCCTTTGAGAGATTAAGGGTTAGAGGTGCTAAACTTCGGCTTGACCGGATTGGAGACCGTTTTTGAAGCTTTACTCATCTTCTCCCATCCTCTCAAGGTATTCAAAGGTTCTCTTTGCCCGATCTCTTAGCTCCTTGCATATCTCTTGGATTCCTTTAAGCAATCATCAACTAGTATGCCCAGGAAGCTATCTTTAAGTTTTGAATCAATTTGGATGGCTACATTTCGAATTCCATGATCTAGGGTTTCAGCCGACGAAACCGGTCTGACCGGTTTCTGAAACCGGTCTGACCGGTTTTATTTGGACAGCAACCCTGGTTTTCATCCATAACTTCAAATTCAATTCTCGTCGAGTCTCAATTCAATTCCTATGGACCTTATATCTACTTTGTCACATCTTTGTGGTCAGGAATCACATGTCGGACTTCTCGAGGACCTACACAAGGTCAAAGAAGAAAAAGAGGGTTGATGAGCCGGAAGGTGATCCCGATCCGATTGAGCCGTCCGGTACCTCCAGTGGCCCTACCTTGAGGCCTACGATGTCCAGGGCATCTCAGTCAAATGTTGAGGACGAGATTGTGGAAGAAGGGCATAAGACTTCTAGTGAGGATGATCCAGAGAGTGATGAGAACTATAGAATGGAATGGCATGGGAAAGGACCAGCAGGAGACGATGATGATGATGATGAAGAAGAGGATTATGGTGGAAGGGAAAGAGGAGCAGAGGAAGAAGAAGAAGAAGAAGAAGGGCAGCTTGTGCTTGAGATTAGGAGGCCAGTCAATCCAGGCACTCATCGCATGGTGAACTATCTTGACATGGGTAAGACCGAGGCAGCTAGGAGGAAAAGAAGGGAGTGGCCCTATGGTGAGCCCAAGGACATGGCTAGTGGGATAGATAACAGATTTCACACTTTCTTCCAGCAGGATTACTATTCCACCACCATCATAGCAAAGAAGAAGGGAATTGTTGCAGAGGCTCGGTGGATAGATTGGGGCTATATGGAGAAGACAAACAATGCAATTTTCAGAGATATCATTGATGTTTGTACTACTTTGAGGATCAAGCCTCTGATGGGATTCAGGCACAGTTGGAACACCGAGGTCATTGCACAATTCTTTGCCACTGTTGCTTTTGAGGAGTATGAGGGTACAAGAAGGATGCATTGGATGACCGAAGGCACTAGATACTTTGTCACTTTCACTCAGTTTGCTAGATTGCTTGGATTTAGCCCGGCGGATATATCTAACTATGCTAAGGACTTGCTCGTTCATACGAGGCCTCCCGGTCTTCCATTCTCAGTGAGTGAGTTTATTTGGGAGGAGATCAAGACCATCAGCGAGAGTCCCCAGAGGTTGTGTGGTTATGCACCTTATATCATGCATATCATTGAAAAGGTGGCAAAAAGAAAGTTTCTAAAGGATACTAAGCATGAGCCCTTCAAAGTCCCGGTACCCAAGAGGATAAGGACTCCCTCACCTGGAAGATATGATGAGGTAATGGAGGAAGGAGAAGGACAGCAGCAGGAGCAGCACCAGCCAGCAGCAGCCACTGGTCAGGACCAAACCGGTCTGACCGGTTTGGAAAACCGGCCTGACCGGTTTGGGGCTGGCAGCAGCAGTCAGCCTAGGGACAAGCCTCCCTCTCCTATTCGCAAGCTTTTGAACTTTTTCACATCTATGTGTAGGAGCCAGAGGGATGTATTGGTCGAGCAGTAGAGGTCTAGGAGAGAGAGGAAACAAATGAAGGACACTCTCAAATTATTGCACAATCACCATGGTTTTGAACCTCCTAGATCTCCACCCTCTCCCGAGACGGAGGAGCCTGAGATCCCTTCAGTGGATAGCATGGTGGCACAGCTGGGTTCCGAAGGCTATTTTCAACAATATGCTCATCACTATGGATATCAAGTGCCTCCTCCTCCACCTCCTCCTATGGGTCCTCCTACTAGTGGTCAAAGCATTGTATCTCAAGCGTATCAGTCGCTCTTTGGCAACACCGTTGGTATGATGAATCTTAAATTCTTATCCTTTAGCATCTACCATCTCTTCTCAAGTTCCTAATTCCATTTCTTATAAACTCTCTCTTAGATTACCCTCCTCCACATGGTGCTCCTCCAGAGTATGGTGATCAGTGATGCTCAGCAGCATATCTTCTCCAAGTTTTTAGTGATGGATGACAAAGGGGGAGAAGAAAAGTGATTAAAGCCTATCTGTTTGTGTGCTGTGTAGTGAAACCAGTCTGACCGGTTTCTCAAACCGGTCTGACCGGTTTGTGCTGAGCACTCCCAAGCTCCTATGTATCCAGTTATCTTTTATCTTAGAGACTTATTGAGAGATTTGGATCTGTAATAATCGTCTGTTGAACCTTATCTATGTGTTGGACTTGAGAACTCTTGTATTGTGTGCTACAATGTGTGTAATGTACTCTAAATGTTCTAAGTGACTTAATGTTAGTTTGTGATGCATGTTTGTATGGTGAATGAGTTGTTTTTGAGTTTTCCTTGTTTTTGTGTACTGACTGGGTGAAACCGGTCTGACCGGTTTTGCCCCAGACAGCACACACCTCTTTGTGTTTCATCGTTTGATTGTGATAACTCATGTCATATGCATCACACATTTATTTTATCTTGACACACACACTTGTTGCACCCCACTTTGCTGAGATTTAGGGGGAGCTCCATGTTTTTCTTGAATTTGTGCATATTGGCATTTTTAGGCCGAATTAATGAATTCCATTCATTGCACACATTGAGGGGGAGCTTTACCTAAATCTTAGTCTTTATGAGCTTTATTTTCATATCTTTTGAAAGCTTTAATCAAGGTTGTCATCAATCACCAAAAAGGGGGAGATTGTAAGTGCAATCAAGCCCTAAGTGGGTTTTGGTGAGTTGAGTGACAACTTGATTAAATCACTAACACTCTTGTAAAGCATGTGAGCAGGTTGTTGATTATTGATAAATGATATTTATGTGTAAGATCATGCGTTTGGCTCATATTGCAAAGAAGACAAGGGTGGATCATGACATTATACATGGAATGTATGCAAGCATACTAAAGATGAATGTCATGAGTTGGTTAATATGTTCTTTCCCCTTTGAGTTTACATAAGACATACAACAAGTGATCCTAAGCTAAAGAAAAGCAAATATAGAGGCATGATTATATATGATACTTGGTTGGTCTTCCTATGTTAAGCAAAGCATAGTATGAAGAAAGGAGAAGCTTGTGATGTAAAATTGGGAGAACTAAGTTAAAGATGAGTATGGCATCAAAGGGATTTCACTATTGATACAACATGGAACTTGATGAGCTATAAAATAAGTTCACCGAGTATAATATCAAATGAATTTCATTCTTACATCAAGTGAAAGATATTGACTCTTACAAAGAAGCTAGTTGCAAGACTTCAAATATAGCGTTGACAAAGGTCATGTGGTTACCTCTATTGTAATGGACCTAAATGGAAGCTTGCAAGGCAAGGATATTTGTTATCAATCAAAAAGACAATTATTTGAGTGGCATCTCAAATGGAATTCTCTCTATGGTGCAAGGCTTGACTCAATAGTGGCAAGGATAAGTGATGAAGAGATCAAGATGGCTAAAACGAGGACCTAAGCAAAGGCTATGGATAGCGACCATAAGCAAATGGCTAGGGTGAAGTTGAGAGCGTCAAGGATTTCGAAGTATCATATCCAAGCCTACCGAGGAAAGTGATAAATTGCATCTAGTGTCATGATTGATAAATTGGAGTGGCTCTAGAATTCAAAGTGATTGATTCTCTACTCTATGGAAGAATTCTAAGTCACTAGCTCAAGGTGGATATGCTCAAGCACATGCATCTATTTATATCTATAACATGTGCTCAGTTGGTATACAACATTGGAAGCCCTCGAATCATTGAAGATCAAATACCGGCATACCTTGGTGGTTCAAACTCAAATAGAATAATTAGGTTTATCTTTTATCGTGAGTTTAGGTATGCCGTACTATCAAGAGGGATGAATCATTGGTTGGACAACAAACATCAAAAAGTGCTCAAGTGAACCCATGAGAGACTAACCCGTGAGATCTAAACCTTAGTAGGGCTCTCTGGCCCAAACCGGTCTGACCGGTTTGGCAAACCGGTCTGACCGGTTTGGGCACTGACACCGTCCAACGGCTAGTTAGTTTGAAAACCGGTCTGACTGGTTTTGTCTGACAGACTAACGGCTAGTTTTTGGGAGGATGGGTATTTATACCCATGAGCTCCTCTTTGAGGGGCTGCTGGTTCCCTGCGCCTCCTATGCTTTCTTGAACCCCAGCTGAGCTCTCCCCAACCTCTCTTAGTGAGATTCAAGCCTAAAGTGATATATCTTTGAGTTGGGTTGATTGAGTGACTAGTGTGTGAACCTTTGTGAGCTTGTGAGCTAAACCATACTTGAGCACCTGCTGATTTGTGTTGAAGATCCTTTGAAGCATCTTTTACTCTTGGAGCCTTGCTCCTAGACGGCTAGAAGTCACTTGGAAGCTCTCCAATCTGAGATTGTGGAAGCTCCAAAAAGTTTGTATTACCCCTATGATTCTAGTGGAAACCTTCTCATCTCAAGGGTTCATTCTCTTGACTTGAGACCGAGGTCAAGGGCAAGCCTTGTGTGGCGAGCCTATCCAAGTGTGGATACCTCAACAACGTGGAGGTAGGCTAACCTTAGTTGTGGGCCGAACCACGGGATAAATCTTTGTGTCTCTTGTGCATTCACTTCATATATATCTTGCTCATTGTTTTATCTCGATCTCTAGCATATATCTTGTGCTTCCGCTTCGATCTACTTTGGTGTGCATGTGCTGTGTGCAGGGATTCCACTGATACTCTTGGAAACACCTGTGGAAGTCCTACACCAAGTTTGGTTTGTGCTAGAACTCGTAGAGGGGTTTTACATATTGTTGGTTCTGTCTGTGTAAAACCGGTCTGACCGGTTTTGGAAACCGGTCTGACCGGTTTCGGTGCTGACAGCGGGTTGAATTTTTATTAGTGTGCAGATTCACCTATTCACCCCCCCTCTAGGCGACATCCAGATCCTTTCACTACGGCCCCTGCCCTCTGCCTTGGCTTGTGTTTTCTCCCACTTGTTGTTGGATGCATCATTTTTCTGTGTACTCGTGCTCCACGCCATTCACAGTCCAAATTCTCCCAGCCACTCCTTTTTCTTGCATGATGAAGTCTTCCATCTTGAGCATTTGCTTTGTGTCACTTCCATGCTTCCTTGCCTCCCATGCTTTCATTCATATCTTGCAAAACAAAACATTGCTGCCCCCCCTCATGCTTGTCCTTGCATGTGCTCAAAATGCCTTAATGACGAGGCCTTCCTGTGATGCATCATGGAGTACTAGAAGTTCAATTAAGCTCCAAACCTTCCCTTGATCATGTTTAGATGCTAATTACTCCTCTAATTTTAAAAATTAAAAATTTACTCAGAGATATCAATGAGTTCAAATGTATTTTTAGAGGAGTTTTTAGGCATCAAAAACATTTGTAAGTCGAAATTTTCTGACTACATTGAGTTTGGTTACACCGGGATCACTTGCTTTCATTGATTGATAGCGAGCTCCTCCGGCTTGACCGTGCGGGTATGGGTTTAGGTTCTAATTTTTGCCAAACATGAGAGAGATATTTTGAATAAACAAAAATAAATGGGGTTTGGAAAAATTCTAACTCTAGAGAAATCGGTGGGTATCAAGTTGAATGAAACCAAAAATCAAATTTCCTAGGTTCACACGAGTCCTACCATGCGTCAAAAATTTAAAATCATTAAAGAACAACGTGGGGCTCTACTCGTGTGTTTTTATGATGTAAAACAAACCAACCTTATCATCATGAAGAGGATGAAAGGTGTGGGTAGGTTCTGAATTTTTGGTATTGGTTTCTCGATAAGAGGCAAACGAATCGTAGGATGGCTCATGTCATAGGTTTATGGTCAAATAAAATCCAAATGAAACATCTGAGTGAATTAAATGTCTCAAAAATAAGTTCAACCACTTAAGAGTTTATACCAAGTCTTGCGTAGCAAATTCTATGACCAACTTACTTGAAATCAAAAATATTCCGGGTTGCCCTCCCGGCAGCTTTATTCTTGATCGGGTTGCCCTCCCGGCAGCTTTATTCTTGATCGGGTTGCCCTCCCGGCAGCTTCATCTTGAAGAGGTTTCGAATGCATCTAATCTACTAAAACACAAGAGGTAGCGAGAGAAAGCGTAGAGATAACCGATCTAAAGGGCCTAGATCATGCTTATGTTGTAGCTCCGAACAAGATAGATGAAGAAAACAAAACGAATCTCATAAAAAGGGTCTTTAAACCTTGACCTTCGGTCAAACCCCCTAAGTCGTCCCGCCGTACTCGGTGTCAACATCCTGTCACGATGTTCACCTTTCTTCATGGTCAAATCTTAGAGCACGCTCACAAGGAATGCGTTGAACTACTTGGTAGATCGAGTATGCACCTCTAGCCACCGCGGCTACAAGAACATCCCATGCAATCTATCTCGAGAATAGATTGAGGAAGAACACACCCAAGCAAGAACAAGAATCATAAAAGAAGGCACTTGATCGCTAGAAATCGGATTCATAAAGACTTCACCATGAATGTTTACATGAACAAGATCACCACCGGGATCCTACCTCGATCTTGATCCAAGATCCGGAACTCCGACGTGGTCTTCCTTGCAAGGTTCCCACGCCGGCTAGGTTAACCCTAGACAACTAGCACGATCCTCCTCTCCGAGGTGGTGTCCCTCTAGCTTCTCTGCTCCTCAGCGGCGAATGACGAATGGCTTGATGCGTGGGACTTCACACGGGAACTATAAATAGCTCGAAGGGGTGCTAGGTCAAAGGGGGCGACTAACCGACCCAGAAGAGGGCCAGGTCGGCGGGCCTGGGCCGACCGGCCCAGGTCTTCCTCGGGCCGGTTCGCCCCCGGTTTTCTTCCCGAAGCTTCTCGCGTCTTCCTGAGTTTTTGCCGAGCTGCATGTGGGTCCTTGACGTCATTTTCCCCGCTGTGTAGATAAGGGTGCTTGGCACATGAACTCCCGCATCTTTCGTCTAGGTCCTCGGTGCTTCACGGCTTCACGCTTAAGTCCTTGGCTCATTTGGAGTCATGTTCATCTTGTGTCTTGACTTGTGTCGGGCTTCATGATCTTCTTGTAAAGTGCTCGATGAACTTTACCCGGAAGTCCTCATTTAAGCTCTAAAAACCATGCATGAGTGCGAACTTGACATATAATGAGGGTTAGGATTGTTAGTGTGAATATAAAATTAATACCAACATTGAAGGTAAACTCATGGCTAGGTTGATGGAAATCGACCGCCAACACTCGAGTTCAAGAAGGAAGCCCCAGAACAAGTGGACGTCCAAGAAAATGTGCTAGAAGGATTTTGGGGAATGATTTCGGGAGAAGATAACCGGCAAAGGAATAACATCCAGAATCCTATCATTATGGTGTTCCACTCATGGATGAGCAAGAGAATCTTGGGAAGGATGAGAGAAACAAAAATCACCGACATGGAATTAAATTGGCCTTTCTCATGAATGATAGCTAGGCAAGCTATTGATCCTTCCTATATCATGATCAATCAGTAGTGTTTTGAAGCAACTTCGAGGACCGATCATATTGGCTCGGGATGCTATCTCTCTATGATAGCTATTTCATTGAGGCTAGCAATTTCAAGAAACCCAAAACTCCTTCTTGCTGGGACTTCCTTAGGGATCGAGTATTTGAAGCAAGGGAAATATATTAGTGGAGATGAAAGGACAGGATACAAGGTGGCCAAGGTTAATGTTCCTCTTCCCAACATGAGGCTGAAATTATTCATTGAAGGAAGAGAAAATTGGTTGGAAGAAGGAATTCTTGTGCCGGCCAAGAAAAATAAAAGAGGAAGAATTGTTGAAGTAGGATCATCATTCGCAGCCCAAGAACAAGGAGGGGCTGCATATCATCAACCATATGGAGGAATTCCTATGTCGACACCATATTATGGAAGTGTGCCAACGCAAGCATGGGGGAGTGGTGCAGTCATGCCGCCACCACCACCATATTATCCACCAGCCTTTGTGGTACCTAATGCAGCGTTCGTGGCACCATATGCAAGCATGCCTCACCCCCAACAAAGTGCAGCCATCATTGGGGCATATGTGCAAAGAAATGCACAAGACACCAAAAGCATCCAGACACATGTCAACCAATGGCAAGAAGGAATGGCGGGGATTGCCCATCAACCAGGACGCCTTCAAATTGTGCCACTGGATCAATTTCAGGGAGGGCCCATGCAACCATACTATGAGCAAGGATATAATGAGAGTCAACCACCGGAGGATGAGCCATCAGAGGAAGAGTGAAGAAGGGAGGAAGGAATAATGCTTTTAAGTGTGGTTTGATTTTTCCTTTTCCTTTTCTTTATTTTCAGCTTGTGTGCGTTTATGTATGCATAGTATTTTCTGTTTTTATTTATTTTCAGCATGTGTGTGGTAGTAGTAGTTTTTGTTTTCCATCACCATGAATAAATTTCACCATCATTTTTATGATCTTTAATATGGATGGAAAATTGTACCAAGCTGATATGTGATGATCGTTGCCGCTTTGCTCATTCTTATGCTTGATTTATATATGATTAAGCTAGTGCTCTCTTTAAACATGATCTGAAAATTAAATTAATGCTAGCCTAATCTTTTGTGGAGGTTATGATAACTTGAGACCCATAGTACTTTTCGTTGCTCTCATTTTTGAATGAATCAAAGGTCATTTATTTTCGTTCTTAAAAGTTATGCTAACCTTGTCATTAATACCACTTGCATTTTGCTCTACCTATCCAAAGCCTTATATTTATTTGAGTGTAAAAACTTTAGTATGCAAGATTTATTTTTAGGTGCATTGATTCAAGGCTTGATTTCTCTGGCCCGAGACTAAGAAGCTGATCATTCCATTTTTGCATACCTATCTTTATGCTAGCATTTTCTATCTGTGTATTGAGTTTCCACATTAGGAATTTTGTAAACCTCGTCGAATATCCACCCACAAACCCAAAAATATGTTTTTGTGTTCACCTCCTTGACCACTGTTGACGGTTGAAAAGTGCTGCTTTTACACTGTCAATACCTGCATAATATAATGGTAAAAGGATCATCAACACTAGAATAGGGCTTGATACTGATGATTTCCACAAGTGTTGGTGTTTCTAGCTTTTGTTGTAGGATGCACCGAAATACGTGCTAAACAGTACAATTGAGAGCAAGTGGTCCAATGGCCTATAAAGGACGTCATCATAAACAACCTCAAATGCCAATTTGGACTGCACCATTGCGACGGGCTCGTCGAGACGATCGAAATGGACAATTATATGCCTACATCGGAGTTCGTATGAAGGAGATATGAAAATGACAGAATAGATGACGTCAGCACGGGACCCACGTCAGCTGGTCGACGTCTACATGCGCGACACGTGGCGACCTGTGATTGGGTGTCAGCACCTGCTCCGGACCACTGCGTTGGTAGCACATGTGTGCGGGATGGATCCCGCCGGGCCACGTGGCCGGCGCGGATTCGTCTAGCGGCACCCCTGCGGATTGCTTACGCAAGCACCAGGCCGTGCGGGTGCGAGTGCATGCATGAGAAGCGCGATGTGGCGCCACAGGATTTGCTAGAGGGCCCCGCGTCGCATCACAGTCGTGGCTGGCCTCAGGCCGTTAATCGGCTGATGGACGGGTGCCAGGGGCCGTGGCAGGGAGTGCCCGCTGCCGTAGCGGGAAGGTGCGCAGTGCGCGCGGTCCGCCCGCTCGGCCCGGGACGCGTGTCGCCCCTTCGTTGGCGCGCAGCGAGGCGGTGGCGCAGTTTGCGTGGTCAGCGGCCGGTTCGCCCTGGTTTTCCATGGTTCGCCCTTTTCTACACCAGTTCAGCGCCCAGAACGCATTGGATCTCTCTGCCACGTGTCACTACATGATAGGCTGCACAAAGTGGAGCACTTGGAGCACAAAGGCAAGCCACCCCTCCTCTATAAATAGGAGGGGAGGGGTTCCCATTTGAGACACATCCCTCTCTCCCTCTCCTCTCATTCTATCTTGGAGAGGTGATGAGTTCTCACCTCTCCCGTGAGTTGTGTGTGTGATTAGAGTGCTAGGTAGGTTAGGGTGAGGAGTGAGTTGATGTCCTCGTGGATGCTCGTTCTTCAATTAGACCAAAATGAGTATTTCAGTATTTCTTATTTAGACTATAGTGGACATCATGCATGCTTGAATTGTTCTTGTGTTCTTAGCTCGTTCATAAGTTAGAGGCTCGTGTTCTTCGTGACACGAGGCTTTGATCCTTTAGAGCTAGTCCAGTAGTTCATATATCTGTTTGTATGCTCTGATCCTGTTTAGCTGAGTAAGTCTGTTGTATCTCGTTTGTTTGCGTCCATAGCTTTCTTTCTACTCCGTAGCTCGATGAATAAAGTGTGACCTACTTTGTTCTTTCTCTAGTTCATAGGTCCGTATTTATACGGTTGCTATAGTGTAGTTAGGGGGCTAGCATACATAACCGCACTATAGTATTTATCTGGGGTACAAACGTGGTGTCTGGGCCCTGGTTTTCCTGCGAAGACCATGTACGTTCGTAGCGTAGAGGTAGGCAGCAGTGGTGACAGCCTGTTGGACCCTTTGCAAACCCTCTGCGTCGCGTACCGAGTTGGGCTCGATGTCAGTACATTAGCCTCTCCCTAAAAAGTTAGGATGTGCTATCACCCCATGGGGATGACTGAGAACGGACAGATCCATCTCGAGAGCTAAGTCCCTTAGGAAAGTGCTTCTCAACCCATATCTATCCCAGCTGGAGTTTGGTGTCCTTGGACCATCTATACTAGAGTAGGAGATAGTACACACCGTTCCTTAGATTCGATACCCTTGGAATACTCTCCTTCCTTGGGGAAGTGCTACAGCAGTATTTCCGTGCGCTTGCGGTATACCCGGTTGCTCTTATACGTTCCCTCTAGGTGCGCAACTAGTGGTGACGTTAAGAAACGCCAACAAGCATTTCTGACGCTGTTGCCGGGGAACGATTGTTGTATCTATCTTCAAGCCTAGTGGTCCTCGTATTTATCTTTTTCGTTTTCTTCTACCTTCACCCCCGTTACCCATCAGATATCCTTTTTGTTTCTTTCTTTCTACCTTTACCCCCGCTACCCATGGTGAAGCTTTCCTGTAAAAGCATCACTACCCCCAGGGATGAGCTCCCAGAGCCACCACCTTCGGTGTGCCTTTTTCTCACATTTGGCTGTGAGCCTCTCCCTGCGACTATCGATCTCGTTCGACGCACTATCTTCTCTGGTCTATCGAGCGAAAACCCATATTACCATCTTTGTGACTTCGAGAACTTGTGTTCTCTCATCTACACATGGGTATGACTTTGGATACCTTCCAGTGGAAGTTGTTTCTGTACTCTCTTGTAGGGAAGGCGAAGCAATGGTACACATATACCGTAGGTAGCATGAACGATAGTTGGGAAGAGCTTAGAGACAAGTTTTGCCTTGACTTCTTTCCTCCATCTCGTGTTGCTGCTCTGCGGGGGGATATCCATCATTTTCAACAAAAAGAGAAGGAAACGATAGAAATGGCCTGGTCTAGATTTACATGCTTAGTGTATTCTGGACCTCTCTTGTCGATGACTGATTCTCAGTTGCTTCGCAAATTTTATGATGGTCTTGACAAAAGGTCTGTCTGTCGTCTTGACTTCGGAAAGCCATTTCTTGAGAGGGAACCGGCTGAAGGTTGGAGTTTCCTGAACACCTACTTCGAAGACGATCCCATATCCTACCAAGAGGAATCCGAGTCAAGCCATGAGAGTCTCTCAACATCCAAGTCCGAGTCTTCATCTTTCGAATCCCAAGACTTGTCTGTTGAGCCCTCTCCTGAACCCCGAGCACAAAAGGAAGAAGAAATTCAACATTCGGTGTTCACTTGCAAATTCGAGGATGACCCATCTAGAAATCCTTCGAACACCTCGAATTCTGTTGATGCCCAATTAGGGGAGGATCCTTATTCTGTCCATACCAATCATTTTAAAAATCTTCCAACAGAACCTTCCCTTAGGCCTGCGGTGTCTCCTCTACCTCCTGATCCTCCTGACGAAGCATATCCTGAGGAGGCTATGAGAGAGGAATGGTCAGAGAGAGTGACACGATTATCCGAGGCAACTTGGAATAGCTCACCTTCTCTGGTTGTCCCTTGCTCCATTAGAGGCACTGTCATAGAGGCCCATTGTAACCCCATCATGGAGGTTAACATTTTGCCATGGCACTTAGCTGAAACTCTTTTGGGCGGAGTCCCGCTAGCACCATCTGACATGCTCCTCAAGACTTGTCCCTTTGGACACGTTCTTGAATGTCGAGGGATTGCAAGTGCCGTGCCGCTTATCATAGACGGGATCGAGACTAGCTTAGACTTTCACATCTTCGATGTCCTTGATCTCGATCTCCTCCTAGGCTCCCCAGTAGAGCAGTTCTTCGATACATCTTCAGGGAGCCTAGATGATAAGCTTAGGGGAGTCGTTTCTGCCACTGCTACCCCTTATCCGGGACATCCTATGGCAAAGCCTCTTCCCCAGCAAAACCCACTCGAGAAGATGACACATACATCTCCGTTTGCATCATCTGAGCCCGTTCTCATTAAGGTTGTAGAATCTTCTACTCCTCATGAGTACGACTCGGAAGACTCTCTTCACCTTTGTGAAGGCGAACGATCGTCACCACTCTCGACCAAGTTTCAGCCTCTTCCCACTGGCCCTTATCATGTTGCTTTCGATCATGATCGTGAGTCAACATCGAGCTTCCACGATGACTCTCTTGAGATGGAGAATTCACGGGCCATGGAACCTTTCGAGGCACTGACTCTAGAGTCCGGAGGAAAGGATTCCACACACGAGTATGGTAGCTTCATTCTTGATTCACCATACAGACTATGCTCGCATCATGTCCCTCCAGAGTCAGACATGCTTAGTGCGTTGAGCATGCATGAGGGCTGCAATCACCTTATGGTCCTCTTTTGTAAAAAGTTCAGAAGGTTGGTTGTAGATGTATATGTCTATCATAAGCATATCAGATTTCGTGTGTGCACTGTGGCACTAACCTTGCAGCTAAAGCTTCACCGATACATCAAGGATTGGTGGTGAGACGGGAATGACACCACCAACGATAGCTGCAAGATGAAGTTCCCATGGTCGAGCTTATGACCTTAAATAAACAAAGCACTCCCAGGAGATAGCCTGGATTAGCATAGGTTTATTTCCCTTTTTCGAATAAAAGCAAGAACATGTTTTTAGGATAAGTTGTCCTTCGGGTATTTTTGGTCACTAACCTTTCAGGTGGATATTGAAAAGAAGGATGGACAAAGGATGCCTATGAACATGTGAGCCACATCAGCTGCAACACCTAGATAAGCTTTAGTGAGGGAACATTTACAAAAGGAAGCTTGATCACCACACACTTGAGTTTTATTGCCTGGCAATGCAAACTTCAAGTGTGGGGGAGGTATGTGAGTATCCTGAGTAAAGTTCCTCCTCTACCAAATCTTATCCTGGTGTGCCGATGATGTCAGCTCTTGCATCTTGCCCTCTAGCTAGGTAAGTCCTGCTTTTGACATTAAACAAAGCCCTTCCAGGAGGTTCCCGAGGTTCACCGTCTTATGCTGATGCTTATGTCCCTTGTTGATGATAGCTTGATCATGTTTTCATGCTTCCTTTATCTTTGTTCTTATGCTCTAGTTTGAATGTATGTTGCAACACACATTCATAGATTGTTTTAAATTAAGCATGGTGCTTAGGTTAAAATTGTCTTCTTCAATCAAAACAAGACATGGTGTCGAGTTTTGATTGATGCACCTTAGAGTTATATTTTCATAGATCTTGGTTGCATATATACTGACCAACCCCTACAGAAAATTGTCAAACTTGAATGGGTAAGTCATTGAGCTAAATTCAGACGGGAAGGTAAGTTGAGGTGTCAAGATTCATGTTGCACATCATGCAAAGGTGGTACATATGACCTCTCAAAGGTCCAAGGTAAGTATATTCCCCTTTGTGTATAATGTGTATCCTTGGTCTAACCCTTTCGAGCAAATGACATGGTGACAAGAAAATAAAATAAAAACAACAAAAATATTTGAATTTGAATAAAGGCTCTATGGTTCTCGAACCAGTAGAGTCCATCATTTGTTTTCATTTGTCGTTTGAAGAACAGCACCAGGTTCAACCACTAGTTTGGGGGAGTTCTCTCGAGCTCATCATCGACATTTCCACTAGAGAACCCCCACATAGATGCTGCACAACATCGACTACACCTTCATAACAAGAGCAAGGTAAACTAGAGTGAGTCGGCTGCCTTTTGGTTAGCCGAATCACCACTGGTCTTCCTTGATCTCTTATCCTTCAGAAGCGATGGTATGTGCACCCTCTATCTCACTCTATCCTATTCATGAGTTTGATTGAATTTCAATTCATATCCTTTACATCAAACTCATCAATTGGTGCTATGCTTGCTCTACATGATTCCTGTGGTTGGCTTGCATATGTTTTATTCCTTACTTATCATCTTGATGTTTGTGAAACAAATATCATTAGGGAACTCATGTTTATCTAAGTAGTTGACGTTTGTGACATGGTTTGATGATATGATCTTCGCTCTTTATGTTTGAGTGCTTGGGAATTTTATTTGAAAAATCATAAAACCCTTTGCAAAGCTCCTCTTTGATATGCCACCGTCCTACTAGAGCCATATGATATAGTTGAAAACCTTCTACTCATATGCTGCTTGTTTTTGCATTGAGCTTTGTCAAAGTCTGTGACCCTTGCGAGAATTCTTTTCATTACTTTCATGATCAAGATTCATGTGCACACCATCATATCCCCCTTGCTATGCTTCTACACTGGAAGTTAGCATTGTATCATTCATCCGTTTCATGAAAATAAAGCTCCATAAGTGGTGTGACGTCTCTCTCCAAAAGTATCCTTCAAAAAGACACATGGGCTATGGAAAAAAAGAGACACATGCTCAAGGCATGATGAAAAAAAAGAAGAAAAGAAAAGAAAAAAAAAATAGCCCATGTCCTAAATAAAGAAGAAATAGGAGAGAGATAAGATCATGCAAAAAGGAGTTCCATAATTTAGATGGTAATAACTAGTATTCATTCCGGAGCTAGTGTCCACCTTACCATCTACCAACATTCATCATATACGTATGGTAATATCTAGCACCCATTCCGGGACTAGTATCCACCTTACCATACTCACCATATCCATACACGTGCACATCTTGATCTGATTGTATGATTTGATTTTCTCTGTGGATCCATTATTTGACTTTGCAATATATGTGATGCAAGTATGCCTTATCCTTTATCCTACCCTGAGCTCCACATATAGCCATCATTAGAAGTAGGATGAAGAAAGGCAATCTAATGCCTTGGTGAGGACATATACACATTGAGCGATCTGAGAGAATCAAATGAGGAGCTAAGCAAGATTTGTTTTGAAAATTTATAGCAAAACCCTAAGTTGCTTGACATGATGAGCAGGAGTGACTTGATTCAAGACCGTTCCATTCTTCAACTACCCAAGATTGCATGATAGACACTTTAAAGTTCACAAGTACAAGGTATGATTTGGAATATCTCTTATGCTCGTTTCATACCTTTCAATATCATGTCTCACCTTGACCTGACTCCCTTTACTCGAGACGAGCAAAGATCAAGTGTGGGGTGTTGTTGATGGTTGAAAAGTGCTGCTTTTACACCGTCAATACCTGCATAATATAATGGTAAAACGATCATCAACACTAGAATAGGGCTTGATACTGATGATTTCCACAAGCGTTGGTGTTTCTAGCTTTTGTTGCAAGATGCATCGAAATACGTGCTAAATAGTACAATTGAGAGCAAGTGGTCCAATGGCCTATAAAGGACGTCATCATAAACAACCTCAAATGCCAATTTAGACTACACCATTGCGACGGGCTCGTCGAGACGATCGAAATGGACATATTATATGCCTACATTGGAGTTCGTATGAAGGATATATGAAAAAGACAGAATAGATGATGTCAGCACGAGACCCACATCAGCTGGTCGACGTCTACATGCGCGACACGTGGTGACCTGTGATAGGGTGTCAGCACCTACTCCGGACCACTGCGTTGGCAGCACATGCGCACGAGATGGATCCCGCCGGGCCACGTGGCCGGCGCGGATTCGTCTAGCGGCACCCCTGTGGATTGCTTACGCAAGCACCAGGCCGTGCGGGTGCGAGTGCATGCATGAGAAGCACGACGTGGCGCCACGGGATTTGCTAGAGGGCCCCGCGCCGGATCACAATCGTGGCTGGCCTCAGGCCGTTAATCGGCTGATGGACGGGTGCAAGGGGTCGTGGCAAGGAGTGCCCGCTGCCGTACGCGGGAAGGTGCGTAGTGCGCGCGGTCCGCCCGCTCGGCCCGAGATGCGTGTCGCCCCTTCGTTGGCGCGCAGCGAGGCGGTGGCGCAGTTTGCGCGGTCAGCGACCGGTTCGCCCTGGTTTTCCCTGGTTCGCCCTTTTCTGCACCGGTTCAGCGCCCAGAACGCATTGGATCCTCCGGTTCTGCTCGGTTCCAGCTGGTTTTCGCCCGGTTCTCTCTACCACGTGTCACTACATGATAGGCTGCACCCAGGAGAGCTGCACAAAGTGGAGCACTTGGAGCACAAAGGCAAGCCACCCCTCCTCTATAAATAGGAGGGGAGGGGCTCCCATTTGAGACACATCCCTCTCTCCCTCTCCTCTCATTCTCTCTTTGAGAGGTGAGTTCTCACCTCTCCCATGAGTTGTGTGTGTGATTAGAGTGCTAGGTAGGATAGGGTGAGGAGTGAGTTGATGTCCTCGTGGATGCTCGTTCTTCAATTAGACCAAAATGAGTATTTCAGTATTTCTTACTTAGACTATAGTGGACATCATGCATACTTGAATTGTTCTTGTGTTCTTAACTCGTTCATAAGTTAGAGGCTCGTGTTTTTCGTGACACGAGGCTTTGATCCTTTAGAGCTAGTCCAGTAGTTCATATATTTGTTTGCATGCTCTGATCCTATTTAGCTGAGTAAGTCTGCTGTATCTCGTTTCTTTGCGACCATAGCTTTCTTTCTGCTCCGTAGCTCGATGAATAAAGTGTGACCTACTCTGTTTTTTGTCTAGTTCGTAGGTCTGTATTTATACAGTTGCTATAGTGTAGTTAGCGGGCTAGCATACATAACCGCACTATAGTATTTATCTGGGGTACAGACGTGGTGTCTGGGCCCTGGTTTTCCTGCGAAGACCACGTACGTTCGTAGCGTAGAGGTAGGCCGCAGTGGTGACATCCTGTTGGACCCTTTGCAAACCCTCTACATCGCGTACCGAGTTGGGCTCGATGTCAGTACATTGGCCTCTCCCTAAAAAGTTAGGATGTGATGTCGCCCCACGGGGATGCCTGAGAACGGACAGATCCATCTCGAGAGCTAAGTCCCTTAGGAAAGTGCTTCTCAACCCATATCTATCCCAGCTGGAGTTTTGTGTCCATGGACCATCTATACTAGAGTAGAAGATAGTACACACCGTTCCTTGGATTCGATACCCTTGGAATACTCTCCTTCATTGGGGAAGTGCTACAGTGGTATTTCTGTGTGCTTGCGGTATACCCGGTTGCTCTTATACGTTCCCTCTAGGTGCGCAACTAGTGGTGACGTTAAGAAACACCAACAACAACAACCCAAAATTTTGAGTATGGATGAATATTTCGAGGAAGACAACAAGGAAGGTGCCGTCAAGTGGAGCAAGATTTTGGGAGACCCCCAAAAGGATCCCTAGAAGATTTCAAGTATTTCTCTTCTAGAAAATATGAGAATTTCAATATCTACCTTGGCACAATCATCACCTTTTTGCTTGAGGACGAGCAAACGTCTAAGCATGGGGGGGTTGCCAAGGAAGTGCTAGTGTAGTCTAGAGTTCAAGGGGAGTAAATAAAAAAATGTGATAAAAGAAAAAAATGATAAAGAGGAAAAAGTATGATGAGAAAAAGAAAGAAAAATAAATAAATAAATAATAAAGCTCTCTGGTTCTCTAGCTACATTTGGAGTTTTCAAAAGGTTCAAGATCAAGACCCATACTCATCTTTCCAACCATGTGCAATCTGATAACGAGGACTTCGTTTGTGCCTCGAGATCGCTCTTTGCCATTTGCACATGTCCACTTATCTCAAAAAGTGTCTGTTCATCTCTCCCCTTTCCTTGGAACGTTATTTTTCCAATGACCTTTTTGACGAGTCTCGATAAGTCCATGAGAAGCTTGTCTTGTTTTGATTATATCTCAACTATAATATCTTGGTAGGACTAAACTTTCCCATAGCTCCATATAAAGCCTTACACTAAATATGTGAGAGAGGAAAGGAGTAGAACAAGTAGGCTTGAGAGACAAGATTAGATGAGAGTTCATGAGCAAGATGCAAGAAGGTTTACTATTAATCTTGGTAAAGCAATTTTTTCTTTATCCCGCTCTTTATTTTCAAAAAATTTTGAGAATTATTTAAAATTTGAGAGCATGATTAATTACTTTTGGAAAAAGCTTAAATGATATCTACCCTCCATAGAGATAAAAGCTAGTTACATTATGGAACTTTAACAAATATAAATTTAGAGAACATTATGTTTTCTCATGTATGATCAAGTGCAGGGTATGAACATTGAAATGCAACACTGATTTCCATTGAAGGCTTACTCGAGGACGAGCAAGGTTTAAGCATGGGGGATGTTGGCGGTCAATTTCTGTCAACCTAGCCATGAGTTTACCTTCAATGTTGGTATTAATGTGATATTCAAACTAACGATCCTAACCCCAGTGATATGTCAAGTTTGCACTCGCATGTGGTTTTTGGAGTATGTTGTTTACACAGGATTTAAGCGCCTAAATGAGGACTTCTGGATAAAGTTCATCAAGCACTTTATGAGAAGATCATGAAGCCCGGCACAAGTCAAGACACGAAGTGAACATGACTCTAAATGACCCGAGGACTGAAGCATGAAGCCGTAAAACTTCGAGGACCTGGACAGAAAATGCAGGAGCTTGCACGCCAAGCAACCTTATCTAAACCGCAGGGAAAACGACATCAAGGACCCACATGCAGAGAGGTGAAAATTCAAGAATATGTGAGAAGCTTCGAGAAGAAAATCGGGGATGAACTGGGCCGAAGTGGGCCCAAGCCGGCCGGCCCAGCTCATTTCGGGCCCGGTTCGCCGCCCCCTTTGACCTAGTACCCCCTCGGGCTATTTATAGTCCCCACGCAAAGAGCTATGCATCAAGCCATTCATCATTCGCGGCCGGGGAGCAGAGAAGCTAGAGGGTCACCATCTCGGAGAGGAGGGTCGTGCTAGTTGTCTAGGGCTACCCTAGCCGGCATGGGAACCTTGCAAGTAAGACCACGTCAGAGTTCCAGAGCTAGGACAAGATCGAGGTAGGATCCCGATGGTGATCTTGTTCATGTAATCATTTATGGTGAAGTCTTTTGTGAATCCGATTTCTAGCGATCAAGTGCCTTCTTCAATGATTTTGTTCTCCCTTGGGTTTGCTTCTTCTTCAATCTATTCTCGAGATAGATTGCATAGGGTGTTCTTGTAGCCGCGGTGGCTAGAGGTGCATACCGGATCTACCAAGTGGTTCAACACGTTCCTTGTGAGTGTGCTCTAAGATTCAACGGCGAAGAAAGAGGGACATCGTGATAGGATGTCGACACCAAGTACGGCAGGGCAACTTAGGGGGTTTGACCGAAGGTCAAGATTTAAAGATGTTTTTTATGAGATTCACATGGTTTTATTCATCTATCTTGCTCGGAGCTACAACACAAGCATGATCTAGGCTCTCTAGATCGGTTATCTCTACGCTTTCTCTCGCTACCTCTCGTGTTTAGTAGATTAGATGCATTCGAAACCTCTTAAGATGAAAGTGTTTTCTCGGTTATTAGATTGAATCTTGCATTGCACATGTTTCACAGATTCGATAATCTTGGGTAATACTCAAGGGAAAAGGTACTACATGATCTGTAAGCTTGCGGTGAATCTTGACGCGTTATTGAACCGTCAACAAAGTATGATAAGAGGAATTATGTCACCATTCAGCTAGTGATAACTAATGAAACCATCTTTTAGGGCTCAAGAAACACACACCTCAGATAGTTTTCTAGACACTGATTGACTCTCTCAGCCTGCCCATCTGTTGGTGGGTGGTAGGCAGAAGTGAGATGTAACTGCACACCCATTGCTTTGAAAAGAGATTGCCAAACATAGCTTTTGAAAATTTGATCCCTATCAGTTAGTATTACTTTGGTTAAGCCATGAAGCTTGAAAATATTATTCAGGAATAACTGAGCCACTTCTGCAGTAGTGTAACGATGAGAAAGAGGAAGAAAATGAGCATATTTTGATAGCCTATCAATCACCACCAATACCACATCCTTACTCTGAGTCTTAGGTAATCCTTCCACAAAATCCATAGATATATGTGTCCAAGCCATTTGTGGAAGAGGCAATGGCTGCAACAGACCAGGGTATGGCACATGTTCAGATTTGTTTTTCCTGACAAATAGCACAATTCTTGACAAAGTCAGTTACTTGCTGCTTCATTCTTGGCCAGTAAAAGTTCAACTTGAGCCTTTGATAAGTAGCTCTTTCTCCAGAATGCCCCACTAGAGCAAAAGCATGGAAACTATGAAGCAATTGCTGTTTCAAATCTCCAGATGCCCCACTATATAGCTTCTTGTTGTATCTCAATAGGCCATTAATCAGAGTGAAATGTGGTACATCCTCTGGGGCAATGCTGAGTTTGGTCATGATATCAGAGCATTGTGTATCACCCACATAACTCAAAGTAACTTGCTCAACCCATTTTGGAATGACTGGTGAAATGGCCATAACTTCGGTGGAGTGAGTAGCTCTAGATAGTGCATTCTGCTACTTTGTTAGTTATGCCCTGCTTAAATTCAACTGTGTAATTCAGGCCTAAGAGCTTGATGAGTAGCTTGTGTTGAATTCCTTCCACAAGTCTCTGTTCTTGAATGTATTTGAGGCTTTGCTGATCTGTTCTTATGACTAAGGATGAGCTAGCAACATAGTGCTTCCATTTCTTGATTGCTTCTAAGATTGCCATAGCCTCTTTCTCATAGATGGAAGCTGCCATTGCTTTTGGGCCCAAGGATTTGCTAAAAATGCAATTGGTTGTCCTCTTTGCATCAACACAACTCCAATTCTAGTACCTCTAGCATCTGCCTCTGGTATAAATGGTTGAGTAAAGTCTAGTAGTGCCAAGACAGGGGGTTGTGACATTACTTGTTTAAGGTGCACAAAAGCTTGTTCTTGCTTAGCATTCCATAGAAAGGAATCTTTCTTTAGAGCATTAAATAGAGGCTGACATATAATGCCATATCCCTGAATGAACCTTCTATAGTATCCAGTGAGGCCCAAAAATGCTCTCAGCTGTGTCACATTTGTTGGTGAAGGCCATTGTTGGATAATGCTAATTTTGGCAAGGTCAGTAGCTACTCCTTGTCCACTGATTACATGCCCCAAATACTCAATGGAAGGCTGGGCAAAGGTGCACTTTCCGAGCTTGGCAAAAAGTTGATGTTGCTGAAGAACTTCCAAGACAACTCACAAATGCTTAATATGCTCATACATTGTAGTGATATAGATCAATATATCATCAAAGAATACTAGAGCAAATTTCCTTAGGAACTGTGCTAACACTGAATTCATGAGAGTTTGAAAAGTTGATGGACCATTTGTGAGGCCAAAGGATAGAACCACATATTCAAAGTGGCCCAAGTGAGTGGTAAATGCAGTTTTCTCTATATTAGCTTCCTTCATCCTTATCTGATGATAGCCAGATCTGAGGTCTATATTAGAGAAGACAGTAGCTCCAAACAACTCATCCAGCAAATCTTCTATAATTGGAATAGGGTATTTGTTTTTGATTGTGTTAGAATTGAGGGCCCTATAATCCGCACACATCCTCCAAGATCCATCCTTTTTCTTGACCAGAATAACAGGGGAAGAATAAGGACTAATGCTTGGTCTTACCATATGAGAGTCTAGCATGTGCTTGATGAGTTCTTCCATTGCATTTTTTTGGTGATAAGGCAGTCTGTATGGCCTCTGGTTAACTAGTTTTGAACCTTCCACTAGAGTTATTGCACGATCAACTGAGGTTCCTGAAATATAGCTTCATATTCTTGCAGTAGTGCTGCCACTTCAGGGTGGTACTGCTGTTGAGATGATGTTGTCCCCTCCTGCTTTGTGTTATTACTCAACACCATGACAGTTGCAATCTCTTTCTTCTTCATCAACTTGCACAATTTCTTTGGACTAATCACCATATGCTTACTAGGCTTGGACTCATCCACAAAGGTGATAATATCTTGACCATCTTTGGTTATTGAGAATGTCCTTGTCTTGAGATTCAGCCCAACAGGACTATGGGTGTAAATCCAATCAGCCCCCAAAATGATATCATATTCTTGAACTTCTAATTGCCTGAAATCAGACTTGAAGGAACAACCTTGGATATCATAGCTGCAATCTACACAAGCTGTATTACTCAACATTGTTTTTCCATTTGCTGCCACCACTTTTACTACAGGTACACTGGAGATACCCTGGTTAGCTTTGATGGCAAATTTTGCAGTAATAAACGAAGCATCACTACCAGTGTCCACTAAAGCAATAGCCACATGTTTTCTAATTCTAACTTGTAGAGTGAATGTGTTAGTGGGATGTGTAGTACCCATTAAAAGCATGGAAAGATAATTACATCACAAGTATTTGCTCAACATCAAAATGTTCCTCATTTTCAGGATTTGTATCCTCCACCACTCCAATTTCTTCCTTGCCATCCGCATTGTGCATCACAATCACAGAGTACACATGTTTGCCTTTACATACTTTGGTGTGGCCAAGCACCCAAGGCTCCCTACATTTGAAGCACTTGCCAGCAGCTTGCAATTCAGCAATTGTGGGGCCTTCTTTAGGGTCAGGAGGATTGTTGTCCTTGATCCAAGGCTTGGTTGGTTTCATCCCAGGATTAAAAACAATAAATTTCCTTGGAGGTCGATTAGCTTGTTCCAGCCTTATACATACCAAAATGCTTCAGTCAGGGATGTTGGTTTATGACACTGCAACAGATGCTGGATAGGTTCATTTAACCTAGATACAAAATTGCCAGTGAAATAATCCTCTAACAAAGAGGGATTGTCTCTCTTCACCAGGCCCAATAATTCTTCAAATTTTTCACTATATTCAGCTACTGTGTTCACTTGCTTCAGATTATGAAACTGGCTAATGGCTTCATATGTAGAAGTTTCATTGAACCTATCCCCAACCATTCTACATATTTTATGCCATGGAACATTAACAGGAATACAATTATTACTTCTCCACCAAAACTCAGCTTTGCCTTTGATATACATGATGGCCAACTGTACCCTGTCTCCATTAGGTACTCCCACTAGTTCAAAATATTTCTCAGCTTTCCTAATCCAACAATCTGGATCAGCCCCATCAAATTTAGGAAAAGAAAGTTTAGGACCTTTGGCTACAGCCTTGTGTTGAAACTGAAGTTGCTTGTTGAAATTGTCTGATTGGTGGGGTGTGTTTGTTGGTGGAATGTAAGGAGGTGGGAAAATGGGTTTGGGAGTGGGTGGTTGGGTTGGAAAAGGATTGAAGGCTTCTATCTCCGGTAAAGTCTAAGGGAAATCTTCCCAGTGATACTCCACATCTTTGTACTGAGATTCCTGGGTAGGCCAATGCACTTCATGTTTGGCAGCTTGAGTCACAGGTTTCTTCTTAAGCCAATCAAGTTCCTCATGATTATAATAATGGATGTTATGTGTAGGTGGTGGGGTGTATACATGGTTGTGAGCCATGGTTGAGCTTTCAGGTATATGGGTGAATTTCAGATTATTGAAATCAGCCTTAGGATGTGATGGCTTAACAGGTGCAAACCCTTCAGACAAATCATTGGCTTTGACATTGGATCCTTTATCCTCCAACTGTGTTACCCTAACTTTGGCAGCTACTTTAGTCATATAAGACATAATCTGATCCAGATTCAAGGCCATAGTCTCATTGTGATGCTCTTGTCTACATGAATGATTCCACAGAATTCCTCAACCCATCAACTTCAGTTGCTGATGCATACCTCCTATCATAGGGTGTCTCCCCATCTTGTGCTGCTGTCGAAGCATCCTCACCACCAGCGCCTCCAATCTTAGCCATGAGTACTCTGTGGATTTGGTTCAGGTGTCGACCCTCCCCAAGTAGATCCACTGAGCAATTCTACCGCCGCCAAGGTCACGGATTCGGCTGAGGAATTTTACACACGAACTTGTCGTCCAACCCAAACCGAAGAGCGACCTTCCGCTAATGCCTCCACAAGCCAATTCAAGTCAATTTCCGGAATTTTACGCTAGAACAAGTGCCTAGCAACGCTTGTTGACAAGAATCACTTACTAATTTAGGAATGAAGTGGGTGGTTTCCTCGAATATGGGTGGGAGGGTGGGGTTTTCCACGGGTGAGCTGCAACCACCTTCCAACCACGCCAATCGGACAAGAATCGAGGAACTGGCTGTGGAAGCGAGTGGATCTCGCCGAGGAAAACTAGCTCTGATTACCAATTGTCAGGAACCCGGACAATCGAGCGGGATTTGGGCAAGGATTTGCAACAGAAATCAAACAAGAACAACTCGAGATAGATGAACCAGGCAAAGGAGTAGCTATAGCTTACTGAATTCACTGATAGTTTACGGATACAAGTCGGAATTCGACGCCGACGGCGAGACGACGACTAGCTACAACTACTTCCTAAACCTGGATATGAGTTCATCTGAATCGATAAATTCTTACAGAGCCGTATCTTCTCTTTTAAGCGAGTGGAAGACCAATTCATAATTTAGGAAATTACAGGGACTAAAATGTAATTGTCGCAGAATTAAAATGACAGTGACTGAATGGCTTCCGCTTCTCTTGCTCCTTGCTCTCTGTTGGTCTCTTCCTGACAGTTCCAGTTCACTACCACTGTACCACAGCGGCTACCTCGCTTGCCGCTACAGATGATGGCGTCCCGACCTCGCCCTGGCTCCAGCCTCCGCCAGGCTTCATCTTTCTCCTCCCCACATCTACTTCCAATCCAAGCGTACGTACCAACTGCACAGCAAGATTAATTAAATTGCTCTTCTGTATTTACTTTCTAGACTGTTGAAAGAATGCACGCGCACCAACTTCGCTATGGATTCGATGTACTTCATCGTACATTCGTGCTCGATATCCCTTCGCGATTTGAGAACAATCTTCTCTTTGTATATGTCCATGAGTTTAGATGTGCAGAAACATAATTTATTAGCCATGCGAAGAGTATGAGCATCTGAAGTTTGGGTTCCGAAAATGATTTCTGATTGTCAAGTAGTTGCACTGAATGAATCACTGCTAGAGAGTTTTGCGGGAGCTGATCTTAATTTCAGATAGTTGCCATTAGCATTTTTTTTCCTTGAAAGAAACACAAGATTCCGTAATGATTTTGTCAAAATTCAGAAAGTGTCAGAAGAAGGGGAACTTGTGAAGGGTTCATGAAACCAATTTACCATGATCCTTTGTCACCGCATCTACGCCGGTGTCATTTCTAGAGGTTTTCTTCAGTACACAATACGTCCCAACGGTCGTACGGTAGTATTGTCGGTTTCTTCGGTTTTTTCTCTAAGGGTAAAATGATAATTTGGTTGATATATGTTTTAGAAAAAATTCCCCGCTACCCACCAGGTCCACCTGTGCGCACCTCCTCCCTCCGTTTTATATATTAAAAACATGACATTTTACATTTCCGATAATACCCTTTAACTACCTGTACGATCTTTGAATACTACCGTACGACAGCTAAAAAGCCGGTCGTATAGAATTAATCTCAACCGTCCGATTCTTACATATAGGTCATTTTCTGTTACATACGAGTCTTTTTCCAACTGGTCGTAGAGATCGTATTGTGTACCGAAGAGAACCTCCATTTCTAGCTCCCACCCAAGTAGCAACTTGGTCGTAGTTTCAACTGCTTTAATAAAACGACAATTCCCATTTGTCGATGTGAAAGCTAAACGTTGGGAAAAGAAGTCATAAGGAGTTTTATGTTTCTATTACATAACGGTGCGGACTGGGAAAGGTCCCCTGTGGCTGTACCAACATTTTCTCTATTATGCTTGTTGATTGATGACTATGTTGTGTTAAATGTGTAAAATATAAGGCATGCATATCATGCATTAATATTCCTAAGTCGGAACTGTTTACATGTGACAAATAAACATGTACAACTCTGTTGTAAATAAAAATCATGCTACAGTGTTTTCATATAACATACAGTCTTCATAGAATTTCATATGCAACTAGAAATGATAAGGAGATGCATAGACAGTAGCATGCATCACGATTTATGCATGATCTCATTCCCTTTATTGGATTTGGGTAGGCCGAATAGGGTTGATATTCTACGGACAAACTCCCTGAAATGCCTCAAATATTTAACGCTTCATCACGGAGCAGAATGTCGAGCTAGTTTGTCCCTTATTGCCTGCAAATCATTCAATGCATCTCTAATCTGCATGCGCTCATTTGGATTATCCTTTGAACACGAAATTCCAATATGCAGAACTGATGTGATGCAAGTGATTATTGTATCTTCTACTCTGATTTGGTTTGAGGTTTCCCCTTGTCCATCCTCATACTTGGATAGTAACTGTCGGTCCACAATATAGATCACCCTTTCTGGAAGTGCCATCTCAACATATTTATGAAGGCTGAGTGCTTCTCCGAATTCACTGTCTGTCGGTCTTTTTCCAGTAAACATCTCCAGCAACAATATGCCGTAGCTGTAGACATCACCCAGGATGGAAACTTCATTGCCCAAGCCATACTCTGCAATCATCAAAATAATAATGTAAGAAAACACAAAAGAAATTTAAATATTTGTATTTTGAAAAATACTTATGTTTATGAATACAGAAAATTATATAATCGTGTCCTTTTGATGCTTCAGTACATTTGAGTTGTTTTGACAAAAATATTCCTATCTGAAATTCTGAATTGAAACACATATAATGAAGTAAACCTACCACGGAGTGTGGACTGAACTAAAGGTTGTGAAATAAATTGTACTGGAAAAATTATATCAGTGTAATTTGACTAAAAATTTTCCTACTTTCCTCAGCTAGTAAGGATAAATTATTAAATTGTAGTGTCAGAAACATACCTGGAGCAGCGTAGCCAATTGTTCCTCTCATTCTAGCCCAGCCACTTGATTTCTCTGATATGACATTATGGTCTTCATGCAGGACCCTTGCAAGCCCAAAGTCACCAACATGACCAACCATATCTGTGTCAAGGAGAATGTTGCTTGGCTTGAGATCACAGTGAATAATTGGTGATGGCCTGTGTTGGTGCAGATAATAAAGAGCAGAAGCCACATCAATGGCAATGCTGAGCCTTCTGATAATATTTAAAAGATTATCTTCACCGTATTCCTCAGGATGCTGGTGTAGCCATTGGTCTAAATTTCCATTCGGTAGAAACTCATATACTAGAGCCTTGAAGTCATTACCCTGAAAATCAATACTTGAGCAGACCGTCAAGACCCTCACAAGGTTCCGGTGCCGAACACTTCTCAGAGTCTCGCATTCTGCAACAAAGCTTTGTGCCGCCCCGCGTTTTTGCATATTAAGCACTTTCACAGCAATAGTGACTTGTTGGTCATGGATCATCACGCTTCCTTTGTACACCGAGCCAAAGCTTCCTTCTCCAATAAGGTTTCCAGAAGCAAAACCATTTGTTGCATGGACTAATTCAGCATAGCCTAACCTTACATGTAAATCACTGATGAGCGATTGGTCTGTGTTTGCTCGTCGTAATTTGCTCCTGTTGTACCAGAAAGTAAATAGTGCTAAAAGGATGGTAAGCAATAGGACTGCACTGGTTATGGAAACCGTGATAACCTTCCAAGACTGACTGTTGGCAGTGCGAGTGGAGCAGCGATGCAACTTCAACTCAGAGATACCCCCACATAGGCCTTGATTTCCCTCAATTCCAACTGCACTCGCATTGAGAAATATTCCATCTTTGGGAACTTCACCGTCAAAGTAGTTGAATGAGAGGTTTAAACTAGCAAGGCCTTTCATGCCAACAAGAAACTGTGGAATATTTCCCGACAAGTTATTGTGTGAAAGATCAAGTACTTCAAGACCTTTCAGCCGTTCCAGTGATGCTGGGATTGTCCCTTGAAGGAAGTTTCCCTGCATCTTCAAATATTGCAGGCTTTGACAATCACCAATGGAGTCAGGAATCTGACCAAAAATTTGATTACCAGAAATGTCAATGTCTGCAAGATTTTTCAAGTTACCGATTTCTGGTGGTAGTGGACCAGTAAACAAGTTGTTCTGGAAATACATGAAATTGGACAGGGAAGATATGAGGAAAACTTCCTTGGGTATTGGACCACTGAACCTGTTATGCTGAACATCAAACAGCTCTAAAGGACAGTTCCCAAGACTTGATGGTAAAAGTCCACTGAGTGAATTTTGTTCAAGATAGAGTTTATTCAGCAATGTAAGATTGCCAAGTGATGGTGGAACTTGTCCTGATAGATTATTCATTCCAAGGTCTAAAAAACTCAACCTCTTGAGTCTACCAAGAGAGGCAGGAATAGTACCCCCAAAAGAATTATTGCCGATGAGAAAATATGATAAATTAACAAGATTTCCAATGCCTTCAGGAATATTTCCACTTATCATGTTCTGATCCATATCGAAAATTTGCATATTTGTAGAAAGGTTGGCAGCTGCATTTGGTAGCATGCCTTTAAATATGTTGATACTGAAATCCAAAATCTTCAATTGACTGCAATTAGTTAAACTTAGCATGAAGTCCCAGCCATCACTGTCATTTGCCTGGATTTGATTCACTCCGAGGGTCAGGACTGACAAACTTTTTTGGCGGTGTCCAAGACAAGGAGGGACCGTTCCTGAAAGCATGTTCACTTCTACTGCAATGGTTCTAAGCATAGAAGAGTTGCAAAGCCATGGTGGGATAACACCATGAAACTGGTTGTGTCCTACATTAATTATTTCAAGTGCTGGAAAGTTTATTTCCTTGTCAATCAGTAATGGCCCTGTTAGCTGGTTGAACTGTAGATTAAATATGCTAAGAGAGGACAGATTAAAAATGCGAGAAGGAATGGATCCTGTGAGCTGATTCTGGTCTAGATAGAAATCAGAAAGGGCGTGAAGGTTTCCAAGGGAGGAGGGAATGCTCCCTGTCAGATTGTTTATGGCAAGGACGAGACCAGATAGCATCCCAAGATTTCCTAATGATTCAGGAATAGCCCCTGTCAAACTATTCTCTCCCAAACTCAGGTATATCAGTGAAGAGAGGTTACCCAGCCAAGAAGGGATGGCACCATGAAGGTTATTTTCTTGCAGAATAAGGACTTTCAGAGAGGGCAGTGCTTGCAATGGCACAATCTCCCCTTGAAATCTGTTGGTGCCAAGATTAAGAGAGATTAATGAGGAGAGGTTCCCCAAAAAAGATGGAATTTTCCCCGTGAGGTGATTACCCCTCATTCGCAAAATCTCAATGTTCTGAAGGTTACCAAGGGAAAAGGGTATTAAACCTGTCAAGTTATTGTAGCTAATATCAAGACTTAATAGACTACTGACGTTGCCAATCTCTGAAGGAATGCTTCCTGTAAGGCTGTTGTTGTACAGATTAAGAACCTCGAGGCTCTGTAACGGGCCTAACGACGCAGGTATTGACCCGTCGAGCATGTTGAATGCCAGACTGATGGTCTCGAGTTGCTTGCATTCTGACAGTGATCCTGGTATGCCACCGTCAAGAGAATTGAAGCTCAGATTCACATACCTGAGCTCAAGGAGACGGCCAAGCTCCGGCGGTATGGTGCCGCCGAGGCGATTCATGGGGAGGTGGAGCTTTCTCAGGTAGGTCAGGTTACCTACAGAAGGTGAAATAGTGCCGAGGAGGCCAAGGTTGCTGAGGTCCAGCGCCACAACACGGCCACGCCGGCGCCCACGCGCGCCGCACTTCACTCCATGCCATTGGCAGAGAGGGAGTGACTGGTTGCCACCCCATGAGGCCAGCGCTAACAACGGATCACTCGTTATGAGCGACTTGAAGGACATCAGTGCAAGGTTGTCATAGGGATCACCAGCGCTTGCACCAGCCATGGGGGTTGGTTTATCAGCAGTCCCAGCGCTTACGAGCACGAGCAGCAGGAACAAGACAGAATACCCTGTTCTTGCCATTGTTGTTGCTAGTAAGAAGTTTGGGCGTTTGGGTGCAGGAAATGTTGCTCCCTCCTTAGCTTTATATAGAAGTGATGCTTCTTGCTTACATGCATACACAAATGGCAGGTTGGTCACCACTCACGACTCACCAGTATTGGGGAGGTGACTGTATGCAAAGATTGATGTTCTCTTCTGTGTAAGTTTTTTTTATGAGACAGGAGGGGGGTCGTCCCTACTGATTATATATTAAATTTTTAGAAAAAGGAGAAGTTTTACAACAATCCCTCAAGAAATAAAAAAGAAAGGAAAAAAATCAAAGCTTAAAGTCCTGTTTGGATTGCCCCTACTGATTATATATTAAACTGTATGTAAAGATTGATGTTCTCTTCTGTAAGTTGCATTGCTTTTTTTTTTCTTTTTTGTCAAGTCCTGTTTGGATTTCAAGGTTAAAGTGTGTTAATTTTTAGTCTGTAGCGAACATGGCTATGAGCACTGATTTCTTTCATATCTTTCATAGTCACGCCCTAGCTAATACTCTCTTCGTTTCTTATTACTTTTCGTTTTGACTTTTCTAAATACATTCATTTGCTACGCATCTAGATATATACTTATGTCTAGATACACAACAAAAGGAAACGGGTAATGAAACGGAGGGAGTAATAGTCTATAGTTGATCCATTCTTTCTCCAAAGATAAGCTAATTTGTGTTTAAAAGAACTAACACGGTAACACCTACCAAAAAAGGGTTCATTTACACACTCAGGAGTGGAATAGGGAAGAAAAGGTAGAAGCAAAAGAGACATTTTTGTCACTATTTTAGCTGACTTTTAGCACATGTATCAAAATAGGATTTGAGTATATTTTTTAGAGAATATGAGTACATACTTTTACCCGGTCAAACTTTAGTCCCATCGTTATCCTATTATCGGATAGGCTGGACGACCAAATTTTAATTCAAGTTTGACCTGACAAACTTTAGGGCAAAGGGCAATAACTGAGCACACATTTGCCTGTAGTGATGTCCCATTCAACTGCACGGAGAGAAAAATGGGGTAAAGTTGAACGCTCACTCTGGCTGGAGTCAAGTCGTCGGCGGCTTTGCTACCCGGGTACACCGATACAGCGATGTCGCCAACTAACGTGAAGGTTAGAGGAGAATTTTTTCGCAAGGCCCACATATATGATTTGGATTTTATTTTCTTTTTTTACAAAACCCTTTGAAATAAATAATTGCATTCCTACTAATTTTATGGAATTTGGATGGCTTGTTTCATGGTCATTTTGGAGAAAAATCTACTAAAAGGTTTAGACCTCATGAAAATTTTCCCGTGTCACTCCATCTCGTCCCATCCCTATGGTTTCTGTGTTTGATATTTTCAGCATGTGTTTATAATTGTCAATGTCATTCTCTTTACGTTTTGTTTTGAAAATCATGCGTTGGTTTAGGTCGGTGAAAATCCTGCGTAATCAACTTGCAGCCTGTAGTCTTGTTCTCACCGTCATCGGTCATCGGATTATGCACAAGCATTTAAGGTCAAAACTCTTTTTCGCACATTTGCCCGGTATACTAGTGTTTTCAGCTTTTTGGTAACTTTTTCGTGCCATCTTTTTTGCTTTGCTGGGCTGTTTTATGACACATTAGTTTAGAAAGTAGTGAACGAAAAAATCCTCTTCTTCAAATGATTTTTTATAAAATATTGTACGATAAAAATCCTCGTCTTCAAACACGGCCAATGATAGTAGTACGTTGAAAAAGCCGATCCAGGATTAAGCAGCGGTATTCGTACTTCGGCGCTGTTTAGGTCCCAAAATTTTTTCCAACTACCCGTCACATCAATCTTCCGACACTGATTAGGAGTAACACGGCCAATGATAGTAGTACGTTGAAAAAGCTGATCCAGGATTAAGCAGCGGTGTTCGTACTTCGGCGCTATTTAGTTCCCAAAAATTTTCTCAACTACCCGTCACATCAATCTTCCGACACTGATTAGGAGTATTAAATGTGAATTAATGACAAAACCCATTCCATAACCCCTACCTAATTTTTCGATACGAATCTAACGAGCCTAATTATACTATGATTAGACAACATCATGCTACAGTAAACAATCTCTAATGATGGATTAATTAGACTTAATGGATTCGTCTCGCGATTTCCCGTCCATTCGTGTAATTAGTCTATTTTTTACCTCTAATAGACTTTCGAAGGGAGTACCAAATTTTTTTACCAAAATTTTTGGCTAAACAGGCCCTTCGTACCAGTACCATCAGCATCAAGCATCAAGTGGCAGTAAAAAAGTCGTGGGCCCTTCAGCGAGCGGTGCCGGTGGACCTACTTGTGCCGTTGTGCGTCTGTGTCCAACCCTCAAGTTGCTTCTCGAATTTTTCTCCAAAAAAAAATAAGGTCGCCCTCCTCCTGTCCTCCACTTCCTCTACAGATCTGAAGCGGCCGGGGCTTCCACCCTCCCCTACTGCCCCCGGCGGATCTGCTTCGCTGGAGGCGACGCCTGGTCGCCGCGGCTTGACCCGGCCTCACAGGACCCGCCTGCCCGCGGGTCTTTGTTCTGGTGACTACTTTTGTTTTCTTCTATTTGTTGTTTATATATACTAGTAATTCCAAACGAACACAAGATGAATCCATCGCTAATTGATCCGTACTGCTAGTTTGTGCCCAGATCCCCCGACATCTGTAGTATGAACGAACGCTAAAGAACGGCTGTCTGGCCTGACCTAGGCACTGTGGAGGGAGGACGAATCGATAGTGCCCGTCATGGACGCTGTATTTACTATATAGTTAAAGATAGATGCAGGTTAACCTGAATGTCCAGATGTGCTCCTGATCCTCATCGGTGTTGCAATATCCCTCTTAACGAAGTGACCATACGTACCTGTACAGAACCATCAGTAGCTTTGATTTCATCTTCTGTGGTTGGCCTAAATGGGCCTTTTATTAGCCCATTTGAACACCACTCAAACACTACACTGTGGTAATAATACGTTTAGCCCTATCAAAACTTCGGTTTTGCCCGGTAATTAGCTAAAAGTTTGGTGACCGGCTGTTTAATGTCTAGCGTTTAGGTGAACGATAGGGCCCACTTATCAGCAAAATCTAGTATGCTATGCTTTGCTGGATATCATTCATTCCTCTCTTTGGTTTGCTTAGCTTGACTTGTGGATGGGTATTTATCTAGGGTTACAAACTAATAATGCTGGTGCCAGAGCTCTGCAAGTCTACATTCGTAGCTTTGTTAAAAATAGATTTTAAGAGCAATTGGTGCAGAATCTGTGCAAACTGACAATCGTACTAGGAGTGACCAATTTTCCCCTGAACATTGCTCATGCCTTTTGTTCTTAGAGAATGAACTCTGGAGTTGTAGTCCTTTGCTCAAACACATTCCAAAGTGAAACGACATGAATATCTAGTGCTTTTATTGATTACCCACCATTGTGAGTTTGTGACCAAGCTGAATAACAGTTCTCCACATATTAATTTACACTACAGAGCTGTGCATCTTATTCACCCAAACCAAATTGTGTTTCAGTTTTTACTTGAGATCCCCTGTCTGCAGCCGTTGATTGACGGAAGCATCTTTGTTTTCGATTCGATTGACAGAAGCATCTAGCTAGCTGCTAGCTAGCACACAACTACCATCAGTATCTTCTTTCACAGCTTGCTAATATGAGTCAAGAGCAGCTGAAGATGGTGGATGAAGCCCTGCTTAAACACCCTGCGAACTTGCCAGCGCCGAAGAACAGCAAAGACCATGGTACCCCGTTGCTTATGGTGATTAGCTTCATCATCCTGACTTTAAATTCAGCCATGGCAGTGTACCGGTCTAGCGGAGACTTGGGAGCCATCTTCTTTGTGAGCTTCTCCTACGTGGACCTTGTCTCCCTCTTGTACTGCCTGCGTTGGTATGAGAGGACACCTCCAGAATCGCCTCGCCGGAAACACCTGAAGATGGCAGTGTGGCTGCTCACCACCATGCTCACTGTTGCCTTCTCATACAAAGTGGCAGCAGTCATGCCTTTCCCAGTTCAGGTGCTGGTGTGGGGCATGGCGGCCACAACTGTGCTCGGTGGCTTCTATTGCTTCTTCCTGCTCCTAGAGGAACCTAAGGCATAACGAGGTATAAGCTGCATTGATCCCTTGCTTCAATTCTTCCATACAGAAGAAAATTAACCATGCACCTTTGTTTCAAAATAGAACACTGCTATTTCTAGCTGTCTCTCAGATGAAACTTTAGCCACCTTTGTATAGTAGTGAATTTAGTTTTGAGTCTAACTGTGCAGTCTGTGTCTCTGTCTGCATGCACATGATTTGTCAGTTGAATCCGTCCCAAAATTCTGTGCAGTATATGTCTGTGTCTGCATGCACAGGATCTGGCAAAAGAACATTCTTCGGTTCAGTAGAAAATGCAGTATCGTGCTGTGCTGGGTGTGTTCTTTTCATTCCAAGGTTCTGGCTCTTATGAAATCAAAGTATGCTTCCATAGCCGCATGCACAAACTGTGGAACATTATCTATGATAGCAGAATGGGAGGAGTTGATTAAAGAACCTGGTACGAGTCATTGTACTTGAACTGATGGGCATAAAGAACCTGTAGTTGATTAAGCTTGAAACAAAGCCTAATTAATGACTTATGGAAGCTTTGGACTACCATTGGTGTCAATTTCTGGTCTGCCACAACACAAAGTATCACCCGTAAAGAGACAAGGGCTCCAACATTTTCTAGAAAAGGAATAAACCAGTCAACAATTCAACATGCAATTCAGAAAATAAGGCACATAAATATTGATAAAAAAAAGACAAGTGTATGTCTCCGTAGCAGCCCATTTGGCAGTTCTGATGCCAAACTGATACCTGAAACATGTGTCTTTTCTTCATCTGAAAAAACAGTGTTAATTGGAGGCTTTGACCGGGGTGTTAGGAAGCTGGGTCCTAGTGTAGTTCTTTTGTGGAGTTCTTGCATTCGGAACTGAGGCCGCACAGTATGAATTTGGCCTCTTTTGCATGCACCATTAGTTCATCACTGCTGTAGGATTCATACTTTATACTAGTTATTATAATACTACCATTTGTTTTCATGCTTGCTTGTGGAAAGTTTGAGCTGATACTAACTCGTAGTTCACTCGTACAATTGATGGCTTGTTTCAGACGAACGAAATGGACCGTGTTCAGGTTGATGGCTTCTTTCAGAATTCAGAAGAAGAAATTGAACTGCCCTGTTCGTTTTCCAGCTGCCCATTTATTGTCATATTTGGTCATGTTGGCTTCCTATGTCGTGTTAGGTAGCAGTAGGCTTCACCAAGAACAATCTGGAGCGGTTTCTCGTTTTCATTTCCAGTTGCCTATTTTAACCCCCCATAGTGCTGGGAAGAGGTGTTGGTGCTATAGAATACTCCCAGTACTAGTGCTACAGACGTTCGATGTAATAGTAGTGCTAGTGCACTTTTAAGCCTGAAGCCTGAAGGAAAACAAAACACCCTCAGTATGCCATGGTTTCTGCCAACTTTGCATGCATATGCTGTATGCATGTAATATGATAAGTTACGGGCTCTGCAGTGGAATAATAATTATTTGCGTCCTTAGAGCTCCCTAACAGAAATGTCCATTATTTTGTTGGCTATAGGGCACGCTGGAAGGTTCCAAACTCAAGTCATATGTGTTTCTAATGTGTTTTATATAAGGGAGTGTATCATGTGGAAACCAATCTACCGGTGCAAATTATGCAAACTCTCAGGGACATAAGATAGAGGTAGGCTACTTTTACAAAAAAGCAGTCTGCCAGATCCCTCTTGATCATCAATCGATGCTCTTTTGCAATAACCCTCCTACTAATTCCCAGCCCGGACGCACGTACCCACGCGCGCTGGTTGTTCCCCGGCATCGGGCATCACGATCCGCCGCCACCTGCGACCAGACACCATCGCCGCCCGGACTCCCCTAGCGTCGCCGGAGTCATCGGTGCCCGTCATCAGCGGGCCCGGCCGGCTTCCTTACACGCGCCGTGCTCTTGGCGGATCAGACCATCAGGCCGTGTAGGTCACAACCACAAAGCTTCAAACTTGTTCCAGGATTCACATCAATACATCATGCGTAGTGCCAAACTATGGGCAGCTAACTCAAATGATATTGGATTAATCAACCAAAACTTGTTTCGGAATTCAGTTCATGTGTGCTAATTAAACTCGGTTTGAGTTCAATTTGAACGAATCAAAGAATTGTCATTTCAGTTTGTCTTTGTTTTGTTACAAAAGAATGAAGGAATGAATGAGTGGAATTCCTAGGAACTTCAATTTGTCCGGGACTCTAATTAGTAGTATCCGTGTATCTATGCAATTAGTAGTATCTGTGTATCTGTGCACATTTCTCGTGCAATTAATCTTTCGCTGCAGGGACGGATCCAGTGGTGGGGCGGGCGGCGCTCGAGCCCCCTACCGCTAGAAATCCAATAGAGTCCCTCTAAGTCTCTCCTACAAATTTGAGGAAGAAGAATGAGGGAAGGAGAGGCTAGAGGAAGAAGAAAGAGAAGAAATCCCCTCCTAAATTTATTCCTAGATCCGTCCTTGTTTCACTGCGTGCTCGATCAGAAGAGCTTGCCGGCGTAGTCCTTGATGTCCTCGTCCTTCACCGACGCCATCTGCCTGAATGCCGGAGGTCGGACGCGCTGCGGCCCAGCAGCAGTGCCACCTTGGTCTCGAACACCTCCCCGTCCTCCCGCCTCTCCGCGTCGGGCTCTGCCAGCGCCGCCTCGATGTCCTCCTGGATCTTCCGGTAGAACCCCGTTTCGGAGTAGCTCGAACAGCATCCCCAGCTGCCCACCGTGCCCCACCGTGTTCGCCGCCGCCGCCGCCGCTAGCGCGCCGCAGAGGATGGCAGCGCCGGACGCCCATGAGCCGACGTCGCCACCATTGCTGCTGCTGGTGGTGGTGAAAGCCGCGGTGCCGCCGCCCGTCCTTCATGCGTGTGGGCTGCCGTATGTCGTTGATGAGCACCAACCGCCACCTGTCGTTGACGAGCGCTAGCCTCATCTCCATGGACGGCCGGGCGTGAGGGGCGACGGGCCGAGAGGGCGGCAGATCGAGTGGGGGACGGCGGGCCGATGCCTGGGTGAAACAAAACAGGGGCGGCCGCTGGGGATTAGGGGAGGAGGGTTATTGCAAAAATACCGAAACTGGTAGGGACTAGCGGGCTGTTTTTTTGTAAAATTACCCTACCTCTCTTTGTGGCTTTTGGATCCAGATGCTGCGTCTCTGATCAGAGTTTGCATAGTTTGTACCGGTTGGTTGGTTTCCACCTGATACCCTCCCTTTATGTAAAAAGAAAAGGAAAGAGAGTCAGCTTAGGTTGCCTCTGTCCCGTTTTTCAAAGGAAAAAAAGAGAGGAAATGGCAAGGTTTATGCGAAACAATACTAGTGCAATGTTTGTATTAGAGCAACTCCAGTGATAATCTGCAAATTGAAGTCCACAAAACCTATTTTTTATAATTGTAAAAAATAGATGTCTGAAATTAGTTTTCAACTCCAGTGTAAAATATCAACTCATCTCTATTTTCTTGTCATCCCTCTCCTTGCCTCAGCTCGTTCCGTTCCCTTTGATGCTTCGTACCAAAATCGAAGCCGCCAGTACCGCAAGACGTCATGTTATCGAAATCGAAGGCGAGGAGATGGTCGCCGCCACCGCAGCAGCTCGCCGGATTACTCCCTCACCCACCCGCCGCCGCACCCGTCAAGCTCTTGCTGCTCGTGGCCAGCTCGCCGAATGCCCATGGTCCCTGCCGCCGGGCGACATGGGAACGAAGGGTGCTTCGTCCTGACTCACTGCCGTCAAACGGGCCTGCCGCTCGCCGTCTAAGGACGCCGACAGGACCTCCCCCGCAAGAAAAGCCTCGCACCTCCGCGACGACGCACCACCCGCCGCTGTCGACGCCGGCGACGACAAGGTCTGGCACTCTCGCTACACGTCCGTTCGTTCCCCTCTTCCTTGTTTTCTCCCTACCTCGTGTTCTTCTTCCATCCCACGCTCACGTCACCTGTTGCGCGTCGTGGAGGCCAAGCGAGAGCGCCGGTGATGGTTGTTCCGGAGGTCCTCGTCCCCGTCCCCATCCCCTACGCCACCTCCCACGCTGGAGCATTCGCACTCGCACCCAGTGTTGCCGTAAACGGTCGTGTAGGTTGTTTACACGGCGTTTAAACGCTACTCACTAGTCGATTGTGTTAGCCGTGTTGGCCGTTTAATCCCGTGTAATCTGTTTTTTGGTCCGTTTAATCAGCTATATAGTCCGACTATTTGCTAAACGAAGGGTGACCGACCGTGTACTGTGTAGTGTGTAGGGTAACATTGCTCGCACCTTCACCCGTGTTCACACTCCCAGCTGGGGACGGCGACCCCAGCTGTGACGGACAAGCAGTGGCACACCATCACTTTAGCCATGGCGACGACCGCGACGGCGGAGGCCACTGTCGCCATGGCGCAGACAGCGGCGGAGGTGGTCCGCCTCACCCGCACCACCAACCACAACAATGGCGGCTTCGTCCGCGAGCACAATGCCGCTGTCGCCATCTAGACCACGTTGCACCTCGCCCGCCACGCGCTGCGGGTGCTCCGGGGCCTCGTCAAGCTGCAGGCGCTGGTGCGGGGCCACAACGTTCGGACGCAGGCCAACATGACGCTCCACTGCATGCAGGCGCTGGTGCACATCCAGGCTCGCGTCCGGGATCAGCGGATGCGGCTGTCACAAGACTCCATGTCCGCTGCAGCCGCCGGGCCCACACCGTTCGGCAGCAGCAAGTCGTCGCCAAGCTATTTAATTTAGAAGATACTTATCTCCCATACCGAATCGTTGGGCAGTCATCTGACGCCTCAATCGTTTTTCAGACTTCCATACCCCGCACAACTTATTCCTTCCTTTTTGGCCACTTAATCAAAATTAACCGATGTTTAAGGTGACAACGGCTGTATAGAATTGATCATAGCTCCCTCTGCTTCCTATACGTGGCCTAAGCCCAATCCTTTGTATGTGACCAATAGCAGCATGTATTTTACTTTACGCAGTCTTTTTATTAATGCTGATTGCCGATGTCTTGAAACATAACTTTCTTAAGCTGGCTAGATTAATCCATACTCAAACAGTTGTGATGTACTGGTACCTATGTGCATTCATTGAGGGATGACCTTTTGAGACGTGGTGATCAAGTGATTCTGCAACCTTTTAGGCTTGAAATCTCCAATCATCAGCAACCGATATGCCATAGGGTGAGTTTTCTAATCTTGATTCTCATAGCTGCATGACGTGTGGCCTGAATATATGGTATTGTGGCAGATTTGACTAACCAAACATGCTTGCAGGCCATGAATCCTCAATTATTATTGCCTTGCATTATTGACTCCATCTTTGCTCCTTTCGCATCTTCATGACAAAGATCAAGTCCGTACCAATCTTGTCATCAGCCGATGATTGAATATCCAAAGTAAAAGTTTTTGATAAATTATTCTGCAGCACGTCCTAAGTTGCTAACAGCAAGCGTTGAGCCGATTGATCATTCCCACCAATCTCATCGGCTTCCTCCTTTGTGTCATCTGACACGCTGGACTTTGTAGGAGTTGAGAGGTCCTTGTAGTTGACCAGCTTTCATGACATCTCCATTGGCGGCCTATTGAATTTCGGCATCGTCGCCTAGTTGAATTGGCTGCTCGTCACCAACGATCTTCAAGCTTTGCTGATACTGGCAGTATCTTCATCAGCTTTTGTTGCCGATTTTCTAAATATTTCTTAGTTGATATGCCATCAGCTTATCAGTAACCGAAAAATAATTCGGCTATCTCTCCATTGATAGTTTCGCAGTGTCACACTTGTTGATAACGATCGTCCTGCTGCTCTTGAGTATATTTTTGATGATGGCTTATGTCTTCAAACACGATCTCCATGCATCGTGTACAGCCTGGCATGTATTCAGAAAGGCACTGATCTTCTAGCTGTCATGCCTCTAATGTGTGCGGGTCACTTGATGACACCATTGCAGCCACATTGTGTCGTTTCTTGTTGGCCGACATGTTGTCATCGTCGTCCGTGACGCTCTTGGTGGCCTTGCAGCATCGTAACCATATATTGATGCAAGATAGCTTCAAGGGTCGCTGCCATTTTACGGTATCTCGCGTCATCGTCACCTCCAGCTGGTCTGGCAGTGCAGTGGCCGATGATGGTCGTGTCGCTGGTTGTGAGACCAATGGGTGGCGAGGTACCGTGCCCGGTGAAGACACTATTGCTGCAGGGTACGAGCACCGTGTTTCTGCTGCAGATATCATCTTGTTGGCCATCCAGTATTTATTAGCCAATGAAAATAAATCAGCCACTTCTCCATCGCCTGTTCTTTATCTTCTTCATCCATTGGCTGCTCTCACAACCATGTACATGCACGGCGTATCAACACTCAATGGCAGTTGCTGATGAGCGCTGCTCTGATTTTTAATGAAGTACTGATTCAAAGAAACAGGACATATATCGAGTAATCAGCTAATACTTTTTTATCCCGGCCGGCCGATACACTTACGTAACTCTACGGCCATAAAAAATATATATATATGCAGCCACTACTAATGTTGGCTCATAAATATGCCCATCGGCTTTTGTGGTAAAACCAGCTTAGCTTGAGGTAAAGTTAACTCTCCAAAGCCGCTATATCACTTGGCAGTTCTTTGGTCATCAGCTTCATATAAATTATTTCTTCTAGAACCAACGACTAATCAGCTGATGCATGCTCCATTGGTCATTTTCTCAGCTGCCTTAGTCTCTGCGGTATTGTCTTGAGCCGAGATAGATTATTATAGAGCCGATGAATATCAGCTGAGCAAACTCTCAACCCATAAGTGGCTATGTATATGCTGAGGGCACAAAGCATGGCGGATGGTGAGAACCTCGCCAGAGAAAACACGGCGGTAACGGTGGCAATAGCGGCGGTACTACGGCGGTGCGGGACTGCAACATTATTTTCTTTCCGCTTGCTTGGTCGGCACACGCGCTATCTCGAACGTATCAGCTTTCGAGTGCGACGAAACTTCCTCCATCACTAAAGTTGTCGTACTTTGTTTCTTCTAATTGTGCTGGACAATTATCAGCTTTGAACTGGATTTTCTTGAAGCGGCCGTGACAACTTGCGCCGAGCCTTGCCGGCCATTATGTGCTGCTCCTGTTCTTTTGATATCTGAAGCCATCGGTATCAGTATCACCATCAACCTTTATATCGTAACTCAGCCCATTTGTTTACAAGCTATCGGCTATCCTTCTTGTGTTGCTCTATTGGCTGAGTAAAATAGCCTCATTAGCCAGTAGGTGGAATGAGAAAAAGGCCACAGTAAATTCTTCTAGGCGATGTGGTATAATTTTTGCATTTTAGAACTTTTCAGTAAGAATTCTACATATGAACCTCTGGGGGAAAGAATTTCAAAAATGGACCCATAGCACGGCGCCAAAAGCCACGGCGCCGTTGTATAACAGCACGACGCCAAGGGGCATGGCGCCGTGCTGTTATACAACGACGCCATGGCTTTTGGCGCCGTGCTATTTTTTTAGGTGATTTCGAATGCTGGTGGCGTCGACGTGTCATAGAACGACGCCACAGGCCACGGCGCCGTTGTAGAGCAGCACGGCGCCATGCCCCTTGGCGTCGTGCTGTTCTATAACGGCGCCGTGGCTTGTGGCGCCGTGCTATGGGTCCATTTTTGAAATTCTTTCCTACGGAGGTCCAAATGTAGAATTCTTACTCAAAATGGACCAAAATGCAAAAATTATACAGCGATGTGCAGCTTGAGCGTTTGGCTCCATGATATCTTCATTAAATATTAGCTGCCCTTCTGTTATTTAAAGTGTGAACAATGGTCGCTTGCTCCAGATAAACAATAATGTCATTTTTTTCATCGGCCAGTAAACTCAATCAATCCCAGTGATATAATTATATTAGCCGATTTAAAAATGTTTTTTCTTCCAACTCGCACTGGCGTTGTTGCGGCGTGCTTGACTCTGTTTTAGACACCTCAATCCTGACATTCAAGAAACATACGTGCTGCCTCTCCAAAACACAGGTGGATGTTGCTTGTAATCGGACTTTTCCTGGTTTATTAATTTCATGGACTCCAATCCGATAATGAGACATCTCCCATGTTTCATCGGCTGTTCTTGTATGACAGTATTCTCTCGAGCCGTAAGCAGTCAACACATCTTGACTCTTTAGCTTCCCCTTTATAATCTAGCCAAGACACTAGTTTGTTCTTCTGAAGCGAGCCTCTTGTCTTGGTCCCACGTGTATGCATGTACGCGTGGTGTGTATGTGTGTATGTAACTGATAATGATCTTCTCTTCTTTGATGCTAGTACAGTCCTCATGGGGAATGCTTGCTGCGACCTAGTCACTTCCAATACAGCTTCGATGATGCACCAGCCGAGGTGAAATGCACTAGTCGAGATCATATTACCGGCCACTCTCACAATCGACTCATATCGATTGTTTACACTGTAAAAGGGAGATAAATAAAATAATTTCTTGTTGGCCGACAAAACCTTTCAGCTTTCCAGAAATCGATTAAAACTAGTGATAGCGGTCCATCGGCCGATATGCGTTATCTGGCTTTTGTAGCTAGCGAAGTACGAGGTGAACTGATCAAGTCCGTCAACAGCTGGTAGCCGATTGTTTCTGACCAATATTCATTTGATTCTCATCGTCTATTAGCTTCTGATAAATCTGATAATTACTTTATTCAAATTCCACCGCCAGAGTATTTATCAGCTTTCGAATGCACTGGCCAATATACTTTATCTGACTCCTTGCAATGAAACCTGAAACGAGCTAGTCGAGTTTTATCGTCTCTTGCCGATGTTAACCTGACCATGCCTCGTTGGCTCATCCAGTACTGAGTAGCCGATAGCAAAAGTTAAATTGGCTATTCTTCCACCCATTGTTTTTATAGATACGAGAACAATGCTGTCTTATTTGTATTTCTCCTGTATGCTCCTGTTTCCATATAAAACTTCTTGCTTCGGTAGCTGATTTGATCATTGACCTCCATCAGTCCCTTGGCCTCATTGTCTTAACGCTGATTTTTCCCGCTCCACCAGCTATACAGCCTTACTGTTTTAAACATTTGTTTGCCGATCCTCTGTTTCTGGCAGTCTTGCAACGACAGCTACTGGACCCTACTTGGAAACAACATCCGTCATAATCAACTCCTCCAGGCCATTTTTATTTCTTTAATAATTATCGGCAAGCACCTAGTTTGAACCATCAGCTCTCCTTTAAGAAATAGAGATGAGCCATGTCAAAGAAATAGCTATTGGTCCCATTATTTATCAGTCGATTCCTTCCAATATGAGTGCCAATATCTCTCATGTGGGCCATCTTTTAGAGCAAGCAGCCGATCCATTTATGTGCAGGGAGCTTATATCTTGATTTAAAACCTTGATGAATTCTTCTCCTCGGTAGATAATTCAACTATGGATGTTCAACTTCCCAACTTGGGCTGCTTCTTAATTTCATCGACTAATCTTCTGTTACTCCATCAGCTATCATTTGGATCAAGCAGCCGAAAATTCCGTACGTGTCACCGGGTATATGCGGCATGCATACGGCCTTTCCGATGATGTGTCAGTTGAGGTGAAGCTTGTTTTGTTAAGATTATTGACGATTATATTGACAAATCATTTCCTTCATCGGCTAAATTTTATTTGAAAGAAAAGGACAAGCCAATAACAATTCTCCATTTGACACACGTACTTACATTTGATTTGGTGCCAATTGATCTACTCTACTTGCCGCGTAGGGCAGTTATCAGTAGATACATACCGCGTAGAGCGTTTAGGCATTGGTTTAGGCATTGTCGTAGACATGCCAGCTTGATGACGAGCCGGTGCAAATCCGTTTGCTAGTGACGTTGTTGTAGTCTTGATCGACGAGATCATTGGCGTCGGGCTTGATGGCGACTCCTCTGGTGTGGTCAACGACGAACGGTCGTGTTGGCTTCTTAAACTGTCGGCTATTATTCGTTAGCCGATGTATTGCTTGCATCCTTCTTAATAGTTGATCAACAAGCAAAGTGCATTAACTTGGCGCTTTATTAATTTGAATAATATGTAGCCAAAAAATATATCCTTTTGGCTTTCAATCTTGAGGCAGCATAAGAATAGGATATGCTTCACATAATATGTGCTCCGTCATCTAGCCGATTAAATATGTCGGTTTTGAATTTACACACGTAATTCTTGTCAGCCTGGATCCATGGAAAATAACTTCCAGGTGACCGACATTTCAGGGCAATAATTACTCGTTCTTGATCACCTGGCTTCCATAGAATTTTAAACCCGAGTAGCCGATACTCTTGTACAGTAATTTTCGGCTTTCTATCACCTGGCTCCCATGGAAAATAAACGCCAAGCAGCCGATCTTCCGAGGCAATATTTCTAAATGGTGGGCAATAAATAATCTGAAAGAACGTCTCTCGCCCTCCTTTTGTTACCTATTCATCGTCAACTTCATCTTTCTTTAATAGGTCACCAGCTTGTTTTTCCCCATCCTTGTAGTTGATCGGGACTTCTTCCTCAGGAGTGTCTTCAGAGCTATACTTTTCTCCATACTGGTTTTTATTTTTGAACTCGTCAATCGGAATCTGCATTTTAGCCACTCGTGGACTTAAGTCAAGCTCTTCATCTTGGTCACTTACGCTGACCATATTATTTGGACACTATTTTCTTCAGTCTTTATTGAATCTGAAAACCCTTGTGATTTTACTATAACAGACTGACTGGTCATTAATTGAGGAATTATTGGTCGATGTGATTCGTGAATAATCGGCTGTGGAATAAATGCTTCAGGTTGACATGCTTCCTACCGTGAAGCCGATTCATACTTCTTTTTCTCTCTTTTTATATATATATACTCCCCTTGAACTCTAGATTACATTGTACCTACCTTCTTGGCAACTCCCCCCATGCTTAGACGATTGCACGTCCTCGGGCAAAGAGGTGGTGAAATTTTTGTGCCAAGGTAGGTACTAAAAGTCTTATATTTTCCTGGAGAGAAACACTTGAACTTCTAGGGATCCTTCACGCAAGCTTTATGTCTTCTTGGAGGTCTCCCAAAATCATACTTCAATCTTCGGCACCTTCATTCTTGTGATCTTCCTCCAAATATTTATCCATACTCAAGAATTGGGTTGTGGTCAAGGAGGTAAACACAAAAGAGATGTTTTGGGTTTGTGGGTGGATATCCGGCGAAGTTTGCTGAAGGACCGAATTGGTGACCAGAGAGAGGGGGAGTGAATGGGAGCCGATAAAAATTCTTCTCAAGAACTCGGCCTAAACCCCAAATCACTTCCAAAGAATCCCGCACAAACTTGCCAAGATCACGTAGTCACAACGGACTTACTGACCCTAGGAACAAGTTAGGACAAGCCTAGAAACAAAGCGGAAGAAAGCTCAAAAGGAAACGAGAAAAGAACGAGCTCAGAACAAACTACAGCAAGTTTTGTCGGAACTTCCGGCCAAGTATCAGAACTTCCGATAACGGGTTCTCTGTCTATCAAAAACTCATTATCGGAACTTCCGGTGCAGGGTCGGAACTTCCGTCCATCGGAACTTCTGCCCTAGGGTCGGAACTTCCGAAAAAGACTTTCTGTCAGCCTGTGAACAAGTTATCAGAACTTCCTGTGCCGGGTCGGAACTTTCAACAGCCCCCAGAAAACAGAGAAAAACAGCCCGCGAGAGAAGGAAGGAAAATCAAAAACTCGATCAAAAGATCTCCAAAAATCACGAAACTTTAACCATAGCTTCTCAACAACACAAAGAAGCTTTTCCCAAATGATCTCCTCCAAAAGATCACGAAATCACTACCAGAAAAATGATTTAGCCTATGAACCCTAGAGAGGAGACTTTTCCTCAAATCGATGGATCTCCCAAACAGCTAGAGGTCTTGAGACAAGATTTGGGGGAGATGAGAAGCGTCACTAGAGGAAGCTATGCCCCAAAAATCTAAGCCTCTAACTCACTAAATCACTGGGAATCACGGATCACAAGAACAACCTCCAAGAACTCGGGTTCCTTCAAGAACTTGCAAATCGAAGGGTTTTACCGGCGTTTGAGGGGTCAAGATCACACACAAAGATACACAAGGTATCCACCCATGATCCCCTCAAAGAAATCCGAGAGAAACCGCCCTCAAATCAACGAATCGAGCGAAGAACAAAAGCACTCAAAAATAGCTCCGAAAAAGACACGAAAATCACAAAGAGCTAAGAGAGGGAAATCATCACAACACCGAATGCTTCCATACATCCAGAGGTCAGAGTCTATACAAGAATCTAGCCTAAGAAAATACTGGGAAAAGAAGCAGTCTAAAGCGAGTTTCAGACGATCAACACTAGCCATCCTCTCTACCTTCTATTTATACTAAGTCTCCTGGAGGTGGCAAATGGCATAACTACCCCTAGTGCATAAATGTAAGATACACACCCCTCAGGGGCAATTTGGTTTAAGTCAAGCATATTCTCATCGAGCGGACACACTTTCATCGCGGACTTGCTTAGCCTCGACACAAGCCCCGCGACCACGCCACGTACCCCCCCGCCTCGAAGCTTCCTGATGCCCCCGGATCACCGTCTCCGTCGCATCGGGCCTTCGGACTTGGTTTTGAGGCCCAAACCAAGAAACCGTCCTCCGATGGTTTTGTGGCCAAACCACCAAACTCCGCGTGCACGGCCTGGCCTCACCCCGCCAAGCGTCGAGCTCGCCAAGCCTTTCTCCTCCGGCGCCCGGACGGTCTACTCGGTCTTGCCTCGTTCCTTGACTTGGCCGCCACCAATGCACTGGCTCCGTGTCCATGACTTCAGCTCGCTAGATCTTCTTGCACCATGCGGCTCGCACTTGACCCCATCGGCCATCGGGTTCATCGAACCAAGCCTACTTGTCTCTCCACTCCTCGGAGGCCACACAGGCATAAACCTTTCGTGCTTGTTCTTCACCTGCACCAACACGAGTCAAGCCGCAACCTACACCTGCAATACTTAGCAAAGCATCAGTCCACATCACGTTGTCAATCACTCATCACCAAGGAGCGACCCTCCACTGGTCTTCGGACGCTCCTGGTCCTCAATCTCCCCCTTGATGAGTGCATTGACAACACACATAGTAACCAACAAAGAGAAAAAGGAAAATAAAACAAACACAAACACAAACCTCCAACAAGTGATCCAAAACCAAAGAACAAGCGAAAACAAGATCACTCGCCAGACCAAGTCTCGGCCACCTAAGGCAAGGGCAATGACTCAACACAGCCGAGACAAACAAAGCTCACCAAAGAGCACACCACAAAGCACTAAACTCAGGCAAACCAAATGAGCTCCCCCTCACATATGCAAACTCCCCCTGAGCAAATGCAACCTCTTTTCTTAATTTTTTTCCCACATGCAAAATCTCCACACAATCTCCCAAATGCATACAACTTCTCCCCCTTGTTGACAATGCATGAATCAAGGTATCATGAAACTCTCCCCCTTGTTAACATGAAAAATGCATGTCAAAGCACATACAAGCTACCAAGCTTCTCAAATATACAAAGAACACAACAAAATGCTACACATGAGACATAGAGCAAGCAAGGTAGATATGGTGTAGTTAGCGCATTGCCATCAAGAAAGTAGAGACATAGGTACATGTGACATGACCAAAAACAATTTTAAGCAATTTTCACAAAGAAATATTCATCTCATGAGCAAAGCCTATCCATAGCAATTTGAGCAAAAATGAACTAGATCATACAAAGCTTCATACAAGATCACAAGTTCTCATCACAAGATCATAGCAAACGCCCATAAGCTACTACATGTCATGTCAAAGCCATCGAGCCATGTGTCTACTTCTTAAAACGAGACTTCTCATGGTAAACATCATGCAACCGTTTAGCACCCAAGATATATATATAAAGGCATAAAGACATGATAATGAGCACATTTTCCAAGCATAAGACAATTCATACACCAAATTCATTTTCAAAATTAAGCATGGTACATGAAATGCCTTTGCGGCAAAAAGAAGCTTATGCTCCTCCACAAGTGAACATATGGGCTAAACATTTACCATGACAAATGGGTCTTTGACCCCAAGCAAAAAGAGCATGATACTCAAGCACAAACTAAGCATGATATAGGCATTTGAGCACAAATTGAGCATGAAAGAGTATCTACTCATGAGTCAAGCATTTTTAGCATTTTCACAAAAAGGAAGCTATCTCATCATGAACATATGACAATACCATCAAGAGCATAGCATTCAAATCACCATTCCCAAAGCATACACATATCTCACATATAGTACATCATAATGATCAAAGTATATAAGAGAAGCTCATCCTACCACAAATGATCCAAAGATGACTATCCTACCAGGTTTTATACAGAAATGTAAAATGCATGCATGGAATGCAACAAATGATACATATGCTACAAAGTGAGCTCCCAAGGACCAAAGAGGCAAAAAAACAAGCAAAGCTAGCAAGCTCCCCCTAAACACATGCATAAGGGCAAAGAGCATACAAAGCTCACCCAAAGTACATGTCATAGGGAAAAGAACAAGCAAGCTCACAAGCTCCCCCTAAACACATGCATTAGGACCAAAGAGCATACAAAGCTCATCCTAAACACATGCGATAGGGCAAGGCCTCAAACTAAAAGGGAAACTCACAAAGACCAAATGAAGCAACAAGAGCAACTAGCACCAACCCTTACCTGAAGCACTCCTTCGGTCAACACTCGTCCATTTTCCCAAAAAGTGATGTGCACAAAGACACCACGGGGATGAGGTTGAAGAACCATTCCCTAACTCCAGCCATGAGACAAACAACCGAAGTCGATCCGCCAAATGTTCTCCAAGCCTCCCACCTGTAAAATCAAAAACGAGACCGAGAGCGAGCAAACGTCTCAACACTGGGGTTAGTAAAGAAAGAGTCAAACCAGTGTCGAGCTATTTGCTCAAAAGTGGGGTTAGCAACATCACTCCTATCGCGTCCACCAAAGCTACGACCACCACGCTGAACTACCTCACGTCTCACTGGAGGAGTACGGTCACCACGATAGGGAAAACGTGGCCCATAACCCCTCTGAGACTCAAAGCTGCGACGGTCTCTCCCATCCTCATATCGACCTAGCGGTGGAGAACATCCAGCAAACACTCCATGGCCAAACCCAACACGCCTATCTCTCTGAGGAGCAAAGCCACCACCCCGAGTAGGAACTGTACGCACAAACCCCTCACCCCGAGGTAGAGGCACAACACGAGACTCAGGCACACCACGAGAAGGGCGGTACCTGTCCTGGTTTGCCCTCTCCTTAGCAAACCTGTCATCCCTTCTCTTCCTGAAACAAAACTCCTCCTTATGACCATCCTTCCCACAATAGCCACAATGGAATAGGATCTGCCTTGGATTTGGGTTTCCTCTTGGCTGTGGGTTCTTCTCTTTGTCACCTCTCTCATTCGTCTGGTGGTTGTGTGGGACGGGATTGTTTGGTATCTCTCTCTCTCTTTCTTACCACCGCTCTCACCAAACTCCCCAAAACCCAGACCATGGCCATCCGCTCTCTTATACTTAGACACCAACTTCCCCAGTTGTGGCTCCTGTGACCTCAACCAACTCAACAACGTGCACAACCCATCATTCTCATTTTGTAGCCGATGAACAATTTGTGCAAGCTCTAGATTTTCTCGGCATGCAAATCACAGGTAGAACAAGAAGTAGCAACAAGGGCTTTCAAGGCAGCCTTAAGAGAAATAATTCTAGCATGAGACTCATCTAGTTTACCATGCAACACAGGACAAGAAGTGCAAGTACATAGCAAAGTAGGTCTAGATTTCATCTCTTCAAGCTCAATCCTAAGCACATCTAGTTCCTCCAACTTAGAGGCATGCTTCTCCCTAAGCACAATCAGATCAGCCAAGAAAGCATTGCAGTCAGTGCAATCAACCTCATCACTAACAATAGGAGAAGCCTTAAGAGCATCCAAAGCAAGCATGTCATCTAGATGCCTAGCCTCTAACTCAGCTACCTTCTCCCTAGCTTCCTCTAGAGAGGCCCTAAGCTCTCTCCTCTTCTTCTTAGCCTCTCTAAGCACCTCATCACGGTTATCTAGCAAAGCATTCAACTCGGCATTCTCCTTAAGCAGGAAAGCAAGATCAGGAGTTACCTCTTCCTCAGAGTCGGAGTCAACATCAGACTCATCCTTTCCACTCTTCTTGCTTGTATTGCTGCCGGTGTTGTGACCCATCATACAAAGCCCGATGAGGTTCCTGAAGGAACTCTTCTTCTTCTTCTTGCGCTCGCCATCTTCTTCTTCACTACTCGAGCTGAAGATGTGTACTCGGAGTCCGAGTCACTTAGCTCCTCAATCTTCAATCGAGCCCGTGCCTTCTTCTTGTCACCACCCTTCCTCGATCTCCGCTCGTCCTTGTCCTTGTACTTGTGCGTGTGTTCACGCCTCGACCGGTGCGTGTTCTCGATCCTCGGGCGGTGCTTGATCTCATTCTTGGGCTTGACCTCCTGTGGGCACTCGGCGATGTAGTGTCCCTTCTTGCCGCACCTGTAGCATGTTCGTGTGATCCTCCTCATGTTCACATGGTTCTCGTGCAGCTTCTCGAACTTCCTGGTCAGCAGCGCCAGTTCGTCCTCTCCAAGCTCATCAAAATCCTCGTCTGGCAAGGACATCAGAGAAGATAAAGAATACATCCTAGAGGATGGGTTAGCATTAGTCCTTGGTCTAGGTCCGGAGACTAGAGCATGACGATGGGAGTAAGTCGGGCTATCATCCTTAGCTCTCAGGCCCTTATCCACCTCTGACGACTTGAGCTTCGAGAATAGCTCATCCAAAGTCAAAGTCTCATACACGCCCGACTCCAAAATAGCCTCGACCTTGGCACTCCACACAGACTGATTAAGACAATGCAAGAGCTTGATAGCTTTGCCATGATCTGTGTAAGGAAGCACATCCACATTGGCTCTCATGTTGTTCACGATGCAGGTGAAACGGTGAAACATCACATCAATCGACTCACCAGGGAGATGAGTGAAGTTCTCGTACTCTCTCCGGTGAGTGGCAAACAAGCGAGCCTGCACCTGAGCATTCCCAACATGAGCATTCTTAAGCTTAAGCCAAATCTTTCCGGCCACATCCTCTCTGTACACTCGATCAAACTCTGAGGCACAGAGAGCACGGAACAAGTAATCAACGGCCTTGCTGTTGGCCTCAAACATGTCCCGCGATCCTGGAAGAAGGAAACTGTCTGGAATGACATAATGAGGATTTTGAGTCACATCCCAAATCAGAGTCCCCTTCCCACGCAAAAACGCGCCCATGCGCCTCTCCCACATCGGGTAATTCTTGCCATCGAAGTGCGGAGGACCCGACCCCTTTCAATAGTCACCCATCTTTGGATCTTACACTGGTTAGAATCACGAAGATCTGTAACAGGCTCTGATAGCAATTGAAGGACCGAATTGGCGACCAGAGAGGGGGGAGTGAATGGGAGATGATAAAAATTCTTCTCAAGAACTCGGCCTAAACCCCAAATCACTTCAAAAGAATCCCGCACAAACTTGCCAAGATCACGTAGTCACAACGGACTTACTGACCCTAGGAACAAGTTAGGACAAGCCTAGAAACAAAGCAGAAGCAAGCTCAAAAGGAAACAAGAAAAGAACAAGCTCAGAACAAACTACAACAGGTTTTGTAGGAACTTCCGGCCAAGTTTCGGAACTTCCAATGACGGGTTCTCTGTCTATCAAAAACTCATTATCGGAACTTCCGGTGCAGGGTCGGAACTTCCGTCCATCGGAACTTCCGCCCTAGGGTCGGAACTTCTGAAAAAGACTTTCTATCAGCTCATGAACAAGTCATCGGAACTTCCTGTGCCGGGTCGGAACTTTCGACAACCCCCAGAAAACAGAGAAAAACAACCCGCGAGAGAAGGAAGGAAAATCCAAAACTCGATCAAATGATCTCCAAAAATCACGAAACTTTAACCATAGCTTCTCAACAACACAAAGAAGCTTTTTCCAAATGATCTCCTCCAAAAGATCACGAAATCACCACCAGGAAAATGATTTAGGCTATGAACCCTAGAGAGGAGAATTTTCCGCAAATTGATGGATCTCCCAAACGGCTAGAGGTCTTGAGACAAGATTTGGAGGAGATGAGAAGCGTCACTAGAGGAAGCTATGCCCTAAAAATCTCGGTCTCTAACTCACTAAATCATTGGGAATCACGGATCACAAGAACAACCTCAAAGAACTCGGGTTCCTTCAAGAACTTGCAAATCGAAGGGTTTTCCCAGCGTTTGAGGGGTCAAGATCACACACAAAGATACACAAGGCATCCACCCATGATCCCCTCAAAAAAATCCGAGAGAAACTGCCCTCAAATCAACGAATCAAGCGAAGAACAAAAGCACTCAAAAATAGCTCTGAAAAAGACACGAAAATCACAAAGAGCTAAGAGAGGGAAATCATCACAACGCCGAATGCTTCCATACATCTAGAGGTCAGACTCTATACAAGAATCTAGCCTAAGAAAATACTAGGAAAAGAAGCAGTCTAAAGCGAGTTCCGGATGATCAACACTAGCCATCCTCTCTACCTTCTATTTATACTAAGTCTCCTGGAGGTGGCAAATGACATAACTACCCCTAGTGCATAAATGTAAGATACACACCCCTCAGGGGCAATTTGGTCCAAGTCAAGCATATTCTCATCGAGCGGACACGCTTTCATCGCGGACTTGCTTAGCCTCGATGCAAGCCTCGCAACCACGCCACGTGCCCCCCGCCTCGAAGCTTCCCAACGCTCCCGGATCACCGTCTCCGTCGCATCGGGCCTTCGGACTTGGTTTTGATGCCCAAACCAAGAAACCGTCCTCCGATGGTTTTGTGGCCAAACCACCAAACCCCGCGTGCACGGCCCGGCCTCACCCCGCCAAGTGTCGAGGTCGCCAAGCCTTTCACCTCCGTCGCCCAGACGGTCTACTCGGTCTTGCCTCGTTCCTTGACTTGACTGCCACCAATGCACTGGCTCCATGTCCATGACTTCAGCTCGCTAGATCTTCTTGCGCCATGTGGCTCGCACTTGACCCCATCGGCCACTGGGTTCATCGAACCAAGCCTACTTGTCTCTCCACTCCTCGGAGGCCACACATGCATAGACCTTTCGCGCTTGTTCTTCACCTGCACCAACACGAGTCAAGCCGCAACCTACACCTGCAATACTCAGCAAAGCATCAGTCCACACCACGTTGTCAATCACTCATCACCAAGGAGCGACCCTCCACTGGTCTTCGGACTTTCCTGGTCCTCATTTGCAAAATTCCCAATGTGGAAACTTATAATGCACTGATAGAAAAGGCTAGCATAAAGATAGATACGCAAAAACGGAATGACCAACTTCTTAGTCTCGGGCCAGAGAAATCAAGCCTTGAATCAATGCACCCAAAAATAGATCTTGTACACTAAGTTTTTGCACTCAATCAAATATAGGGCTTTGGATAAGTAGAGCAACTCGCAAGAGGTATTAATGACGAGGTTAGCGTTACTTTTAAGAACAAAAATAAATCATCTTTAACCCATCCAAAATTGAGAGCATGAGAAAAACTATGGGTCTTATCTTTATCATACTCCGCAAATGGTTAAACTAGCATTGAAATTAATTTCAGATTTGCATTAAAGAGAGCACTAGCTTAATCATGCATAAAACAAGTACAAAGTTGAGCAAAGTGGCAATGGTCATCATATATCAACTTGGCACAATTTTCCATCCATATTAAAGATGATAAACCGATGGAGAAACTTATTCATGGTGATGGAAAACAAAAACTAAAACTACCACACACATGCTAAAAATAAAAACTGAAAATGCTACACACGCAAAAATTCGCACATAAACTAAAAAATAAAGGAAAGGAGAAGGAAAAATCAAACCAAACTTGAAAGCATTATTTCTTCTTCCTTCCTTCACTCTTCCTCCAATGGTTGATCCTCCGTCTTTATGATGAGAGCAAGCTTTTGAGTGCCTCGAAGTGTATGGTGGTGTCGATGTCGAACATGTGGCTCCTCGGTGGTTCCACGTCTTCCTCCATGCTTTGTGGGAACTTAGAAATAGAGTGCCTCCGCGAAGAGCTTGTCGACGACGATCATGTCCTCCTTCCGAGGACGGCGTTCATGGCTTTCATTATCATACCTTGCTGCACAAAGTCACAAACAACCTCCCCGGGGGTTTCTTGCCGGTGGAAATACGCACAAAGAAAGTATATGGATTGACAAGAATTGTATGATTATTCAGGAATTTTTAGAGAAGGAAGTGAGGCACAAATTTTTAAGGGTGGTTTCTGGAACTTCTGGCATATGAACTCAAGAACACGAACTAGGAAATGGATGAACCACTTAGCATGTGGTGTTCACCGCCTCAGCCCAATACTTTCTAGGAGTCCTGTGCTCATCGAGCATCATCCTAGCCATCGCACAGTGTCTGATTCTTCCTTTCCACAACATTATTCTGAGGAGGGGTGTACAGAGTCGAAACTGATGCTCAAGACCGAGATCACCACAAAAGGTCTCAAAACGAGACTTCCTGAATTTCTTGCTATTGTCACTACGTATAGCTCTAATGGCATCACTATTTCTCTCGTTCTTCAACCTCAAGATCAGGTCTCAAACAAAACCAAATGTCTTACCCTTATCTTCGAAGAAGAACACCCAGGCATAGTGAGAGTAATCAGCCACAACCACAAGGACATACCACTTTCCACACACCGAGCGAACGCGAGCTGGACCAACCAAATCCATACGCAACAGCTCCCCAGGATGCTCAGTCATGACAACAGTCAAGGGTGGATGGGAAGTGGCTACCATCTTGCCATGCCTACAAGGCACGCACACCAAATCCTTCTCAAACTACAACTTGGGCAATCCTCGGATAAGATTGTGACCACTCAAGGGGGAAAGCAAATCGAAGCTCAAGTGTCCCAACCGCCTATGCCATCTCCACAACTCTCCTGAGGGACTAGCCACCAAACACTTAGGGAGACCAAAAGACTGAGAAAAATCAGTATGAAAGATCTGTCCCTCGGGCACGATCGTACAAACAAGATCGCCTCGAGAGTCAAGAATCTGAGAAGCACCCAACTTAAACTGACCCTCAAAACCCTCGTCAAGCAACTGAGAAACCGAAAGTAAATTAAAACCAAGCGACCTGATGAGAGAAACACGCTTCAAGGTCACCTAGTTACTTACCTTAACCTCACCTTCTGAAAGTACACGTCCTTGTCCATTATCCCCAAAAGTGATGTACACCTTTGACACGACTGGGGTGAGGCTGGAGAACCACCCCCGATCTCCGGTCATGTGTCATGAACAACCGAAGTCGATCAACCAAATGTTCTCTATGCCTCCTGCCTGCAAATAAAAAAATAAGAACGGGAATGAGCAAACGACTGTTGGGTATTTTAGCGCCACACGAATAAATCCGCAAGAGCACGGATATCGTTGTAGCTTTCACCTCGGAGTATTCCAAGGGTATCGAATCCAAGGAATGTGTGTGTACTAACTTCGTATAGTCGGTCTAAGGACACACCCGGATAAGAGGCAAGGATAGAGAGAATTCCTAAGGATAGCACTATAGATAAGATTAAAGGTCGATCTCTAGATAGAACTTGGCTTAGGGTACCGATAGCCCTGACTTAACAAGCGACTCCGGCACGTGGATCTATGTGGAACGGAGCTCTGACTATATCCAGCTGCGGAGGATCAACAAGGGCCAGAAGGGCTGTCACCACCTCCTGGACTGCCTCTACCTAACCTTGGGATAAGCCGAACGAATGATAACCGGTAGCGTGTCAGGACCATGTGTGGTTCGAGGACCGGTGGATGGTCGCTTCCTGGTGTGATGAGTGATTGACAACGATGTGTGGACTGATTCTTGGCTAAGTATTGCAGGTGCAGGTTGCGGCTTGACTGGTGTTGGTGCAGGTGAAGAACAAGCGCGAAAGGTCGTCGCCGGTGAGGCCTCCAGGTGTGGAGAAGACAAGTAGACTTCGTTCGAGGGACCCGGTGGCCAGCGGGGTCAAGTGCGGGCCGCATGGTGGCAAGAACAGCAAGACGAAGTCGTGGATGGTTTCTTGGTTGAGCCTCAAAACCAAGGTCGAGCCGGAACTTCGTGGGAGCCGAGTCATGAGTGGTGATTGGCGGAGGCTACACCGAGTTCGCGGGGTTTCCAGTGGTTCACCAGAAAACCACTGGGTTACTTGGCTGAGCCAGAAAGCCAAGGCCGAAGACTCTGTGTGGCTGTCAGGCCAAAACCGGTCTGACCGGTTTGGGAAACCGATCTGACCGGTTTGGGGTCGCAGGGCGCCGGAAGCTTCGAAGCGGAGGACACACGTCGGGATCGCAAGGCTTGCGTCGAGGCTAAGCGAAGTGCGGTCGCCGGGCATCCGTCCGATGGTGTTAATCATGTGTTGACCAAAACACCCTTGCATGGGCTTGTGTTGTAACTCCTAGTGTAGGGGCACTTTGGTCTTTTGTCCGGAGGGCTCTATATGTAGGAGGAGTGGCTGGTTGGGCAGCCATCTCTTTTGGCTAGGTTAGGTGGGTGTGCTCCTTCTTCTTGGAGTGCTCTTGGTGAGAGGTAGAGAGGAGAGAGTGGCTCTTTGTTTGAGCTTTTTGTCATCCAAGATTTGTGATTCTTTGGAGTGGCTTGTAACCGGGTATGGCTACATGATTCATAGTGATTTACCCTTCTTAATCTTGTGCCAAATCCTTTATTCCCGTGGCTTTTTCTTTTATGCCATTTTCGGAGGTATTTTCGGAGCCCTTTTCTTGGGATTTTCGTGAGGAGATTTTGGAGGAGTTTCTTTGCGAGATTTGTAGTGGGAATCACACATGAGGACATGGTGCCTCTTTTCTTGGTGATCTTGCCCTCCAAACCCGTGGAAAGGCCTTCGATTTGGTGGTTTTTAGATGAACTCAGGAAAAGGTGTTCTTGGTGGTTGACTTTTGATTCCTCCCTTTTGGATGCATTTCGGGATGGATCCCTTGAGATAGAGGTTGCCCAAGAGGTAATCCACCTTCCCCCAAAGTTTGGTTGCAATCCGTTGGGTGAATCGGGAGATCGATTGGTTGGAAGAAGAGGTGGTTTCCGCGGGCTGCGTTTTTCCTGTCTGTCTGGGCGAAACCGGTCTGACCGGTTTGGGAAACCGGTCTGACCGGTTTTGGTCACAGTGGCCATTCGGGAAGATTTTTGGTAGGCGTGTTGTTCTCTGTCTAAGAAGTCCTCTGGTCCAAGTTTTGTCGCGTTTGGAGTTTGTTTGCTTGGTTTTTGGCCTTGTTGATCTTTGGGGGATTTCTGGGCAAAACCGGTCTGACCGGTTTGCCAAACTGGTCTAACCGGTTTGGTCAAAGGTGTGTTTTTGGGGAGATCTTCTGGGAACAAGTTTCCTTTTGGTAGAAGAAGCTCTGGTCCAAGTTTCGTCAAGTTTCGAGTTCGTTTGCTCTAGTTTTGGGATTTTGAGTTTGAGCTCCCTGGGCGAAACCGGTGTGACCGGTTTGGGAAAGAGGTCTGACCGGTTTTGGTATGTTGGATTTTGGCTAAGTCTGGCAAAACTGGTCTGACCGGTTTGGCAAAGAGGTCTGACCGGTTTCGGGTGACTTAGTCGTTTTCTCCCCTTGCAAAACCGGTCTGACCGGTTTGAGAAACCGGTCTGACCGGTTTTACTCTGGCAGCAGGTGCTCAAGTTGTTTTCCGCTGTGTGTTTTCGAGTGTTGCTTGGTGGAGTCTTGTTCCTAGGTCCAGTAGCACTTCAGTGGCTACGTGGATTTGGCAAGAGAAGTGCGCGGAGGTCTCCGAGTGATCTTGGGTTCATAGGCCGAATTCTTGGGTAGAATTTTTATCAGCTCCCATTCACTCCCCCCCTCTCTGGTTCGCCTTTCCGGTCCTTCAAGTGGTATCAGAGCCGGTTGCGGGTCTTTGTGACTCTAATCAGTCTAAGATCCATAGGGCGATAAAAAGAGAAGGGGTGCTTTGTCTTGCGGTTTTGGTTTGCACGATTTGAGCTTGTTTTCGGCTAATCCTAACCGGTGCTTTGAGTATGGCACCAAGCTCTTCTCCTTGTGGTTCTTTGAGCAGGAGAAGTATGGAGGTTGAGGCGGGAGCCGGAGTGGAGGAGATGATGTCCCTCATCGAGGACTATCAAGATGGTGACCTCAAAAAGGGCGAGCTCTACCGCAAGCTAAGAGACATGAATCAAGGTACGCTTGCTAAAGGCATCTTGATCCTATGCGATAGGTTGAATGATTGTGAAAGTGATTGTGAGGATTTGCATAGGAGAAACATAGATTTGTGTGATGCCTTGCGTAGGAAGAATGAAAAGATGAAATGTTCTCTTGCTAGGTTGAAATGCGGTATGGCTCATTGGAAATCATGTGCTTTGAATTCCTGCACTTCTTGTAAAACCATGCATGCTAAGAATGATGATTTGAACTCTTCTCTTGCTAGCTTGAAAGCTGAAATTATGTTGTTGAGATTCAATGCTTCTTTGCCATGCAAATCTTGTGATGCTTTGCTTGTTCAAATTGAGGTGCTAGAAGGAGATATGTTTGAGTTTGCTAGTGAATGTGGTAACTTGAATGATGATCTTGCTAAGGCTAGAAATGAGATTGCTTCGTTGAAGTTGGATGCCTCTATGCCATGTGCTTCTTGTGAGTCTTTACTTGCTGATTTTAATCAATTAAATTTGACTCACACCACATGTGTAGATGAACTTGAGCATGCTAGGGCTGAAATTTGTGAGTTGAAGTCTATGCCTTGTAGCAAGTGCTCTTTGCAAGTTGTTAATGATGCTTGCCATACTTCTTGTGATAATGATAATGCTTTGAGAGATGTAAATGATGTTGCTTGTTCATGTGATTTCTTTTGCACCTCTTGCATTGATTTGGAAAGTGAAGTTTTGGCTTTGAAGAAAATACGTGATGATTTGAGTGCCAAGTTGGTTGAGCATAATGAGATGAGTGCCAACCTTGAGGAAGAGAATGAACTCTTGCGTACCACATATGCTAAGTGCATTGAAAAAGAAAATTGATAATTTGAGAAATATGACATGTGGTACTTGTGAGAGCCTCAAATTTCAAAATGAGGTTTTGCGCACAAGATGCAAGAGTCTTTGTGCTAAGGGTTTGGATTCTCGTATTTCTTGTCACTCTGATGTTGATGCTTCTAAATTAGCTTCTTCTCAACCGGAGTCGACTTCCTCTCTTGAGCGTGAGTCTTTGGATGGTAGCAAGTGTGCTAGTACTTCGGATAGCTCTCCCACAGCTACTCCTAAGCTTGTTGCTTCTTCCGGTGTTGCCCAAGGTGATTCGAATGGCAAAGGTGCTTCTCATATTTTTGGAACTCATGTTCCTAAACCGAAGTTCCAATGCACCTTTTGCAAGAAGGATGGGCATACCGTTGAGTTTTGCTTTCGTCGTGTCAAGCACGAGCGACGTGTGCGTGCCAAAGCTTTTAAGAAGCCACATAGCTTTTCTCATGGCATGTGTGATTCTAATGTTGGCACCAAGTCGAGTGTTGAGGTTGATGCTTCTTGCTCTAAGTCCCAAGGGACTTCTCACTTACAAGAGAATGGTGATTCGTCCACCCGGACCGTGCCTCCCGATAGGCCTTTGTACCATTGCTCTCATTGTGGGAAGGATGGGCATCAAGAGAGCCTTTGCTACCGCCGGGCAAAGAGAATGCGGCGAGCCGGTGCTTCTAGGCCTTTGGTTGTTCATAGCCCTTCACATGGCATGAACACTTGTGCGCCTAAGAAGGCACAATTTGTGGACGGGTTTTATGACACTCTTTCTAGTGAGTTAGGCCATGCTCGTGGACATGCTTCTAGTGCTTCTTGTGTTGGTCCGCGACATGTTTCCTGTGGTGCTTGTGTTGGTTCTTCTCATACGACCTCGAGGGACTTTTGCCTTTTTGCTTGTGGTAGCACTCGGTTTTCTTCGCGAGTGGCTCCTTTGAGGCATGGTTCTAAGGGTGTTCGAAAACCTTTTCATTCGAACCGACATTTGCATCATGCTAACCCACATGATAAGTTGAGTGCATCATTTACCCGTGTGACCAAGTATTGGATTCCCAAGTATGTGCTTGCTAACCCTTTGGGATCCAAGACTCGGTCTTTTTCGTCTCCTTGTGTGTAGGTATGGAGACGCGGTTGGAGAACATGGGTTGGATAGTACTTGATCTTTGGACATGAGTGGATCAAGACAGGATGGTTCTCCACACCGCTTTGGATGGCTCTTGAAAGCCTTTGTACACATGTATAGTGAGTTTTCTTTTCCCTTTGTGCTCACTTGTATATACTTGTGTCTTGCTTGTGTGTAAACCATGGTAGGCTAGCCACCTTGTTCATGATAGCTTTGTGATCTTGTATACCTATATTGCTGTCTTTTGTATGATATTGTGGTGGATGATATAGATGAACATCATGTCATGCTTTATGGTTGCTCTATGGTGGTTATGTCATGTTGTTCATCCATATCATTTTTGTCTAGCTCTATGGTATCCTTTCTTGTTAGCATGTTTGTCCCCCATGTATACCTTGTCATGCTAGCTTTGTAATATATGTTGGTGGTTGATCCAAATGAACTTATTTCATGCCGTTATTTAGTTCTTTTATCATATTTGGCATGGTGTTCATTTGTATCATTTTGGTTAAGCTAGTTGTATAGGTTTGCACCTAGATGACATGCTTGTTAGCCCATGCTTGTATTCATATATGTGAAATCATGTTACAATGCTTTAATTATCTTGTTTCGTATTGTAAATGCATTGTGTAGCATGTTTTGGGAGTTCTTTGGGTTTTGGGCTTGCGTTGTCTTCGGGTTGTGCTTTGTTCCTCTTTTGGTTCTCTCCCTTTTCGGTTGGGTTTAGAATTTCTCTTTTGCTCTTTCTTTTCCTAGCTCTTGCTTTGCTAGTTGTCTTTGGTTGAAGGGGAGCATGGCTTCACTCGTTGGGGGATTTGATTTTGAGGGTGTGGCTTTTGGTAGCCATTTGTGATCTTTCAATTGGTATCTTTTCGATGATACTCAATTGGGATCTTTGGAGGTTCTTCTCTCGCTCTGAGCGTTTCTTCGTTTGTGTTGCCCCGTGTGAGGTTGTTTGTGTGTGCGCTCTGGCTTGGGGAGTTAGGAGTGCTTCGGGTGGAAGAGACCCTACTGGCCGGGATAAACCGGTCGAACCGGTTTTGAATCCGGTCGGACCGGTTTGGGTTGCCCGTACAGGCAAACCGGTCAGACCGGTTCCAGAACCGGTCAGACCGGTTTGGAGGCAGTAGGGTGAGCAGTTTGCATTTCGTGCTCATGGAGCTAGTCGGTTCAGTTCTTTTGGTCGAGGTGCAAGTGGTAGGGATGTTGAGTCTGGTGGTGTTGAGTTTGCTGGACGCTCTCCACCTCGTGGTCGATACGAGTTTGGGAGGGGTCGCAGTTTTGAGTCTCAGAGGGGCTACAGACCACGTTTTCCCTTTTGTGGTTCTTGTACTTCTCCAGCGAGACGAGAGTGGTTTCCCCGTGGTGGTTCCAGCTTTTATAGGCGTGATAGGATGGTTTTGCTAACCCCACTTTTGAGGAGATGGCTCGGCACTGGTTTGACTCTTTTGGTACTAACCCCAGTGTTGAGACGTTTGCTCACTCTCGCTCTTGCTTTTGAATTTCAGGTGGGAGACTTGAGGAACGTTTGGTTGATTGACTCCGGTTGCTCGAGGCATATGACCGGGGACAGGGGGTGGTTCTCAAGTCTCGTCCCAGTGGTGTCAAAGACATACATCACCTTTGGGGACAATGGGCGAGGGCGTGTGCTATCAGAAGGTGAGATCAAGGTAAGTGACAAGGTCACTCTCAGGCGTGTTGCTCTTGTTCAATCGCTAGGGTTCAATTTGCTTTCTGTGTCCCAGTTGTTGGATGAGGGCTTTGAGGTGTTGTTTCGGCCTGGTGGTTCTCGGATTTTAGATTCTCGAGGGGACCTTGTTTGCATGGTCGTTCCCGAGGGTCAAGTGTTCCGAGCTGATTTCTCTCAGTCTTCTGGTGTGGAGCGTTGCTTTTTGGCTGGTTCTTCGAGTGAGTTGTGGAAGTGGCATAGGAAGTTGGGTCACTTGAGCTTTGACCTTTTGTCTCGCTTGAGTAAACTCAATTTGGTCCGAGGATTGCCACGGTTGAGGTTTGAGAAAGAGTTGGTTTGTGCACCGTGTAGGCATGCCAAGATGGTAGCCTCTTCTCACCCGCCTCTCACCGATGTGATGACTGAGCGTCCATGCGAGTTGCTCCATATGGACCTTGTTGGCCCAGCTCGTGTGCGATCTGCGGGTGGGAAGTGGTATGTCCTTTTTGTGGTGGACGACTACTCTCGGTATGTGTGGGTTTTCTTTCTTGAGGAGAAAGGGAAGAAGTTGGACAAGTTTGAGGCTAGGTCTGTCGATGGCATTTTCTTTGGCTACGCATCTCATTCTAGAGTATTTTGTGTGCTCAATCTTGAAACTAACCAAATCGTGGAGACTTGCGAGGTGACCTTCGACGAGACACAGCCACGTAGTCAGCTTGTTTTTGAGTTGCAGGTGGGAGGCTCGGAGAACCTTTGGTTGATATCGGGGGTGGTTCTTCGGCCTCATACCCCGGTGGTGTCAAGGAGGTACATCACTTTCGGGGATGGTGGACGAGGACGAGTGACTTCTGAAGAAATGATCAAGGTAAGTGAATTTGTGACCTTCGTGGGTGTGGCATTGGTCAATCCACTCGGTCTTTTGCTCTTTGCCCTATCTCGTGTGTATAGGGTGAGCTTTGTATGCTCTTTGACCTAACACATGAGTCTAGGGGGAGCCTGTGTGCTTAGTGTGCTCTTTGCTCTATCATGTGCGCTTAGGGTGAGCTTTGTATGCTCTTTGGCCCTAGTACATGTGTTTAGGGGGAGCTTGTGAGTCTTTTGCTCTTTTGCCGGTGGTGTCGAGCCCTTTGCCTCCCCTCGAGGAGCCGATCATTTGTGAGCTTTGTGTGTGGGAGCTCCTTTGTAGCATATGTATAGGCATCTTTGTATCTTAGGTTGCATGCATTTTGTATCATATGCATTGTGTGGGAAAAGCTTCTCCTATATACATTGTTCACCATGATATGCTATATATGATCTTGTGAGCTAGTTTGGTGTGATATGGCTTAGTGTGGCTTAGCTCTTGATGATCTTGATTTATATCCATGGTTGATAGCTATGTTTTTGAAAAATGTCATATATATGCTCTCTTGTGAGTAAATGCCTTTATATGATCTTGACATGTTTTTGTGGCTTGGCTATGCTTAATTTGTGGTTGGATAGCTTATTTTAATCATATGGGGCTAAAGGCTCATTTGCCATCATGAATGTTTAGCCCCCATGCTTCATCTTGTGGAGGGGCATAAGTTCCTTTTTGTCGCAAAGACATTTCATGTACCAATTATAAATCTGAAAATGAAATGTAAATTGCTTGGAAAATGTGCTCCCATGTCATATGTGCTTAATTTACTTGCTTTTGGGTGCTAAACCGTTGCATGTTGCTTACCAATGAGAAGTCTCATACATAGAAGTAAGCACATGGCTCGGTATGCTTTGACATGACATGAGGTGCTTGTGGGTGTTTATGATGATCTTATGCTTAGAATGGTTGTCCTAGCATGAAGTTTGTGTGGTTTTGCCATTTTGACATGTTTTGCTCATGTTTAGGACTTTGCTCATGAGAGGGTGATTTTTCGCAAAAATGCTCAATTCTCTCTTAGCTTTACCCAATGGTTGTGAAACTTGGTGATCATGTAGTTGATGTTCATACGATGCTGTAGAGTATCTAGCTTGCTCATTTGATCATGTGTAGCATCTTGTGATGAATTTTGTCTATTTGAGAAGCTCTAGGTTGCATCTTTTCAAAATTTGAGCCTTGATTCATGCATTGGCAACAAGGGGGAGAAAGAAAGGCTGAGAAAAGTTGCATTGCATCCCTAGAACCTATCCCAGCTATCAAGGGGGAGCTTGTGCATTTCTTGCATCCCTAGAACCTATCCCAGCTGTCAAGGGGGAGCTTGTGCATTTCTTTTGCATTTTTGGCTTTTGGGAGTGAGCTGCTGAAGAAAACCGGTTGGACCGGTTTTGGAAACCGGTGTGACCGGTTTTGGAGTGAGATGTTGAAGAAAACTGGTTGGACCGGTTTTGGAAACCGGTGTGACCGGTTTTGGCTGCTGAGCATGCACAAGTCCAGGGGAGTGTGCTTTGGCTCAGGGGGAGTTGCATATGTGCAGGGGGAGCTCTTGTGTGAGTTTTGCCTTGGTTGCTTTGGTGGTTTGCTCTTTTGTGGTGAGCTTGTTTTGTCTCGGTTGTGTCGGCGGTTGCCCTTGCCTAAGGGGACCGAGACTTTCCTCTTTCAAGTGATCTTGCTCTTTGCCTTTGTTTCGGCTTTCGATCGCTTGTTTGCGTTTCTTTGGTCGTTTTCTTTTCCTTTTCTCTTTGGTTACCAAATGTGTGTGTTGTCAATGCACTCATCAAGGGGGAGATTGAGGACCATGTGTGGTTCGAGGACCGGTGGATGGTCGCTTCCTGGTGTGATGAGTGATTGACAACGTTGTGTGGACTGATTCTTGGCTAAGTATTGCAGGTGCAGGTTGCGGCTTGACTGGTGTTGGTGCAGGTGAAGAACAAGCGCGAAAGGTCGTCACCGGTGAGGCCTCCAGGTGTGGAGAAGACAAGTAGGCTTGGTTCGAGGGACCCGGTGGCCAGCGGGGTCAAGTGCGGGCCGCATGGTGGCAAGAACAGCAAGACGAAGTCGTGGATGGTTTCTTGGTTGAGCCTCAAAACCAAGGTCGAGCCGGAACTTCGTGGGAGCCGAGTCATGAGTGGTGATTGGCGGAGGCTACACCGAGTTCGCGGGGTTTCCAGTGGTTCACCAGAAAACCACTGGGTTACTTGGCTGAGCCAGAAAGCCAAGGCCGAAGACTCTGTGTGGCTGTCAGGCCAAAACCGGTCTGACCGGTTTGGGGTCGCAGGGCACCGGAAGCTTCGAAGCGGAGGACACGCGTCGGGATCGCAAGGCTTGCGTCGAGGCTAAGCGAAGTGCGGTCGCCGGGCATCCGTCCGATGGTGTTAATCATGTGTTGACCAAAACGCCCTTGCATGGGCTTGTGTTGTAACTCCTAGTGTAAAGACACTTCGGTCTTTTGTCCGGAGGGCTCTATATGTAGGAGGAGTGGCTGGTTGGGCAGCCATCTCTTTTGGCTAGGTTAGGTGGGTGTGCTCCTTCTTCTTGGAGTGCTCTTGGTGAGAGGTAGAGAGGAGAGAGTGGCTCTTTGTTTGAGCTTTTTGCCATCCAAGATTTGTGATTCTTGGGAGTGGCTTGTAACCGGGTATGCCTACATGATTCATAGTGATTTACCCTTCTTAATCTTGTGCCAAATCCTTTATTCCCGTGGCTTTTTCTTTTATGCCATTTTCGGAGGTATTTTCGGAGCCCTTTTCTTGGGATTTTCGTGAGGAGATTTTGGAGGAGTTTCTTTGCGGGATTTGTAGTGGGAATCACATATGAGGACATGGTGCCTCTTTTCTTGGTGATCTTGCTCCTCCAAACCCGTGGAAAGACCTTCGATTTGGTAGTTTTTAGATGAACTCGGGAAAAGGTGTTCTTGGTGGTTGACTTTCGATTCCTCCCTTTTGGATGCATTTCGGGATGGATCCCTTGAGATAGAGGTTGCCCAAGAGGTAATCCACCTTCCCCCAAAGTTTGGTTGCAATCCGTTGGGTGAATCGGGAGATCGATTGGTTGGAAGAAGAGGTGGTTTCCGCGGGCTGCGTTTTTCCCGTCTGTCTGGGCGAAACCGGTCTGACCGGTTTGGGAAACCGGTCTGACCGGTTTTGGTCACAGTGGCCGTTCGGGAAGATTTTTGGTAGGCGTGTTGTTCTCTGTCTAAGAAGTCCTCTGGTCCAAGTTTTGTCGCGTTTGGAGTTTGTTTGCTTGGTTTTTGGCCTTGTTGATCTTTGGGGGATTTCTGGGCAAAACCGGTCTGACCGGTTTGCCAAACCGGTCTGACCGGTTTGGTCAAAGGTGTGTTTTTGGGGAGATCTTCTGGGAACAAGTTTCCTTTTGGTAGAAGAAGCTCTGGTCCAAGTTTCGTCAAGTTTCGAGTTCGTTTGCTCTAGTTTTGGGATTTTGAGTTTGAGCTCCCTGGGCGAAACCGGTGTGACCGGTTTGGGAAAGAGGTCTGACCGGTTTTGGTGTGTTGGATTTTGGCTAAGTCTGGCAAAACCGGTGTAACCGGCTTGGCAAAGAGGTCTGACCGGTTTCGGGTGACTTAGTCGTTTTCTCCCCTTGCAAAACCGGTCTGACCGGTTTGAGAAACCGGCCTGACCGGTTTTACTCTGGCAGCAGGTGCTCGAGTTGTTTTCCGCTGTGTGTTTTCGAGTGTTGCTTGGTGGAGTCTTGTTCCTAGGTCCAGTAGCACTTCAGTGGCTACGTGGATTTGGCAAGAGAAGTGCGCGGAGGTCTCCGAGTGATCTTGGGTTCATAGGCCGAATTCTTGGGTAGAATTTTTATCGGCTCCCATTCACTCCCCCCTTCTCTGGTTCGCCTTTCCGGTCCTTCAGCGTGACACAACGTCTACGCTGTGGTTACTGCCGTAGCCAATGGACTACGGCACTCTGTACTAATAGAGCTACAACCACGGAAGAGAACTGATCTCACTCACTATATGTATTACTAGCTTACACTAAAGGCATATAGGAGAGAACTCGACCCTGTACTATGCTTCCAACGTATACGAACGACTTGCAGCAGACGAACACATAAACCCAGGATCTACGCACTAGCAGAGGAAAAATTCTATTCATGCAACCTAGCATAAACTATTAGAAAGGAATCACGAATGTCACTTTGGTCTAATTGGAACATGCAGAAATATCCACTATATTCTAATTGACGAACACACATACAAATGGATATGAGAACAATGAACTTGTGCCACAAGATCAAAGGGTTGTGTTCGCGAAGAACACAAGCCTCTAATTCAAGAACACACGAAGAACACAAGAACATATCACCTATACATGAATGCTACTTTAGTCTAATTAGAAGAATACAAGAATACTCACTTTAGTCTAAATAAAGAACAGGAACATCGTGGAGGCACATGCCTCTCTCTCTCCCTCTCTACTCTAAGCACTAGCTAGGAGAGGAGCCTTGGATGGGTGAAGTGTGTCCCATTTCCTACCCCCTCCCCTTCTATTTATAGGCAAGGGGGTGGCTTGCTCGGAGTGCCAAATGACTCCAAAACACCCCGAAATGCCTTGAGGAACCAATGGAGAGCTGCCACGCGTCGGCTGGGGACGAGGGGAGCTCCGAAAGCTTCGGCCGAACTGGGGATCGGCCGATCCCCAGGTCGGTTTATTTCCACCACCTTTCGTCCAGGTGACTGCCGGTGGGCCTCAAGGCGTGTATGGGTATGTATGCGGTGTTTTTAGCTTGTTTCCATGGGGATGTGGGCCCTTCAATCCGCGTACTGACTCCTGATTGGTCGAAGGTGTGTTTCCTTGCATTGGTGATGTGTCATGGACACATGGCATCCAACGTGGCAACACGTCGCCACGTGGTCTAGTGTGGGTCCCACCGGGCCCACATAATATCAAGATGGTGATCTTGTCTTGTGCATATCTCTTTCATCCGGACTCAGAAGTAGACAAATGATATATCCATTTCGATCGTCTCGACAAGCCCATCGCAGTGGTGCAATCCAATTTGTCATTTGAGATAGTTTATTATGATGCTATATTCATGCCATTGGTTCACTTGCTCTCAACAGTATCATTTCACATGCATTTTGGTGTGTCCTGCAACAAATGTTAGAAATACCGACACTTGAGGAACTTGTCAGTAATAACCCCTATTCTAGTGTTGATGATCATATTTCATGTATTTAATGCAGGAGTTGACGGCATAAAAGTGGTACTTAATAGCTGTCAACAACGACTCAACACTAGGGTTAGCACAAAAAGAGTCAAACCAGTGCCGAGCCATCTGCTCAAAAGTGGGGTTAGCAACATCCATCCTATCACGTCCAAACCTACGACCACCACAAGGAACCACCTGATGTCTCGCTGGAGGAGTATGATCAACATGAAAGGGAAAACGTGGCCCATAGCTCCTCTGAGACCCAAAGCTGTGATAGTTTCTCCCAAACTCGTATCGAGCATTAGGAGAACGTCCAACACCACACGCAAAACCAAGGCGCCCACCTCTCTGAGGTATACTGGTCTGACCGGTGACCCTCGGCTAGCAAACTAACCACTAACAACATCTCTCCTAGGCTGGTTTTGGCTTAGGCTGTGGCTTCTCACTTGGTTTCTCTCCCGGCTTCCCTCCAAACACATTCCTCCCAAGGTTGCTCACAAAGCTCATCAGTTTCTGGAAGTTGTTTGTCTTGTGAGGATACACTGGTGGATCTGGAACTGTGTCAAGTTTGTTCAATATATGCTTTGGCTTGGGTGCAAATTTGTTCTTGGGTGTAGTTTGTGGTGACATTGGAATTTCCCCAATTTTCTCTTCTCTCTCACCACTGCTCTCTCCAATCTTCTCAGAACCCAAAGCCTGACCATCAAAATGCTTATACGTAGCCATCATGGCACTCAACTATGGTTCATGACCCAACAACCAACCCATCATCTTACACAACTCATCATTCTCATCCTGTAACCGATCAACATAGTGCGCAAGTTCTAGGTTTTTCACACCATGAACTTCACAGGTAGAACAAGTAGTGGCAATAGGAGCTTTCAAAGCAGCCTCAAGAGAAATAATCCGAGCATGAGAATCATCTAGTTTAGCATGCAACACAGGACAAAAGTGCAAGCTCCTAACAAAGTAGGTCTAGACTTCAACTCATCAAGCTCGGCCCTAACCACATCTAGTTCCTCAATTTTTTAGGCATGCTTCTCCTTAAGCACAGTTAGATCAGCCAAGAAAGCATTATAATCACCACAATCAATTTCATCAGTCACAACAAGAGTAGCCTTAAGCGAGTCAATTTCTAGCTTAGCATCAAGGTTCTTAGGCTCTAGCTCAGCTACCCTTTCCTTAGCATCTTCTAGTGAAGGCCTAAGCTCTTTCCTAAGCTTCTTAGCCCCTCTAAGCATGCTATCACGGTTATCAAGCAAGGCAACTAGCTCCTCATTCTCCTAACACAAGGAGGAGAGCTCATCACATACCTCATTCTTGGAATCTGAGTCCGAGTCGTCTTTCCCGCTCTTCTTGCTGCCGGAGCTGTGAGCCATGCCACATAAGCCGTCCTCTCACGCGAAGCAGCTCAGGCCGTTGAATTTCTTGGACACGTGCTTCTTTACCTTGTGCCTGTCGTCGTCGTCGTCGCTGTCGCTGGAACTCGATGAGGTGTAGCTAGAGCTGGTGTCGATGTCGCTCGCACCAACCATCGCTCGAGTCTTCTTCTTGTCGTAGCCGCCACCCTTCTCTTTGATATCCGCTCGTCCTTGTCCTGGTACTTGTGCTTGTCCTCGCGCCTCGAGCAGTGCTTGTTCTCGATCTTTGGGCGGTCCTTGTAGTCGTTCCAGGGCTCGATCTCCTACGGGCACGCAACAATGAAGTGTCCCTGCTTGCCGCATTTGTAGCACATCTGTGAAACCCTCCTCGTGTTCATGTGGTTCATGTGCAGCCTCTCGAACCTCTTGGTCAGTAGCGCCAGCTCGTCCTCACCCAACTCGTCAAAGTCCTCATCTGGCAAGGACATAATTGAAGACAAAGAGTACATCCTGGAGGATGGGTTAACATTAGTCCTTAATCCAGATCCGGACCAGAGCGAGACTATGTGAATCAGTTGGGCTCTCAGCCTTGGCTCTCTGGCCACGATCAACCTCTGATGACTTGAGCTTCGAGAACAACTCATCAACAGTCAAAGTCTTGTATCCACCAGAATCCATAATAGCCTCGATCTTGGTGCTCCACACAGATCTGTTAAGTGAGTGTAAGAGCTTAACAACCCTATCATGATCTGTATATGGAAGCACGACCACATTGGCTCTCATGTTGTTCACAATACAGGTGAAGCTCTGGAACATTGTGCCAATCGTCTCACTAGGGAGATGAGTGAAGTTCTCGTACTCTCCCTGGTGAGTGGCAAACAAACGAGCCTGCACCAAACTGTTCCCAACATGGGCAATCTTCAGCTTCTCCCAAATCTGACAAGCCAACTCCTCTCCAAACACCCGATCAAACTCAGATGCACAAAGAGCACGAAACAAGTAATCAACCGCCTTGTTGTTTGCGTCAAACATGTCTCGAGATCCTGGGGCAAGGAAGTTAGCGGGACGGACATAGTTGACATCTTCCATCACATCCCAAAGCAAATTGCCACGAAGAAACACGACCATATGCCTATCTCACATCTCGTAGTTCTTCCCATCAAAATGTAGAGGACCCGAACCCCTATCCTGGTACGCCATCTTTAGATCTTAGACTGGTTAGAATCACGAAGATCCGTAATCAGCTCTTATACCAATTGAAGGACCGATTAGGCAACCAGAGGGGGGGAGTGAATGAGAGCCGATAAAAATTCTCCGATGAGAACTTCAACCTATGCCCTGATTTCACTTCCAAAGCGATCATGTGCACAACTAACTTGCCATGCTCACATAGCCACTGGAAGTGCTACTGATACTAGGAGTAAGTTCTCCTCCGCAACTGAAACACCCAACACCGCAGCAGAAAATCTGCACGGCTTGCTGCCTGTGCTACACCGGTCAGATCGATGGAGCACACCGGTCAGGCCGATGTCTCTAGCAACCGCACAAAAACGTTCTAGAAAGCCTCAATGATGTCTCTATGCCCTGGTACAAAAACCAACTCAAACCAAAGAAGCAACAACCACAAGAAGCTTCACCAACCGAGGCAAACCAACACGATTCTTGCCAAGAACTGACCCTGGGAAAACTCACAGCAATTTCCCACTGAACTGTAAAATCCCAGAATTTTGAATGTTTTCCCATGTGTGAATTTTCACAAAAATTTAAAACTTTTTGTTTGAACTTGTGTGCTACCAAATTTGATCCCAAATTGCTAGCTTCTCATCTCGAATTCTCTATAAAATAAAACCATATAAAAGTTATTTTCAAATTATAGTTTAAATGTGAGTTGGATCTTTTTGGATTTATTTCAATCTCAAAGGTGAGTTTGTATTTTTGGATTAAATCCAAAATACAAACTAAAGTTAATATTTAAATAGGATCTTTAAACCTTGTGTGACTAACTCTAACTTTGCACCCGAGTTAACACTAGCCAATTAGCTCGGCTTGATCTGCTAACATCTTCCTCAGCCCGATCTGCTAATCTCTATGCCCACAACCTTTTTCCGATCCTTCTGAGGTGCTCTGGAATTTACTAAGTGAATTATATAATATTTTCCGACTTTTGGATTAATCCTTTGCAATTGGTTTGATCTCGAAAAATAGGCTAATTCATTTGGATAAAATATCTGGGAGCTCCTTTCGAATTATGACAGTATTTTCCGGTCCTTCAAATTAATACCGAACTATTTAATTTTATCTCGGAAAATTAGCCTAATTCTTTTGTTCTTATTCTACAAAATAAATTGGTGCGGGATAATATGTTTTGGCCCATCTAAAATCCCGCTAACTAATCTACCTCTAACTCTAATCCCTTCCCTTAAATACCCTCACATCCCCTCACTTCTCATCTCTCCCCTGCCTTTTTTCCCCTGCCGCCGCCACCGATCTCTCTCTGGTCTTTCTTTCTCCATCGAGCAAAGCAGCAACAATCTCTTTTCCCCTTTCCTCATTCTTCTCTGCTCGAGGGAAATCAACAGCTCAAGCCTTTTTTCCTTGCTCTTCTCTCCATCGATCCAAGGCCACCAATCCAAGAGCAGCATGCCTGTTTCTTTTCCAACGCAAGCACCAGCACCTTCTCTCCCACAAATCCTCCACCAATCAGCATCTGTAGCCTCCGATCCTCTATTATTTCTTTTCCTTCCAGTGAATCGAGCGCATGCTGTTGCCCTGCATCAATCTCGTGCGCCACCTCCCCCGAGCAAACAAGCCACCGCATGAGCTCTTCCTGCTGCACATCACCAGTTCGCAGGCGTAAGAGAGGAAGGGAGACCGCAAGGAGGAGGGTGTCGTTGTGCTGTCGGAGGGGAGGACGATGCCACAGCTATCGAGCTGAAGCCGCACGCCGGGGTTGACACGTTGCCGTCAAGCTGCTGCCCGTCTGTCTTCCTCTACGTCCTAGCCGCCACGGACGACGACGACCCCGATGCTAGAGACCGCAAGACAGACAAGTGCGATGCTACTGAGCCAAGGGAACCACGAGCTCGCCGCGTGGACAAGTTGCTGTCTCCCTTCGGCCTCTGCTCGCCGTCCGTCCACCTCGCCCACGACATGCTCGACGGAATGCCCATCCGCACCACGAGTCCTAGGTAAACACCATCGTACCCTTTCCCTTGCCTGCAGCTGACCGCCGGCCTTTGAACCGAGGTGATACCTTGCTTGCCTGTATGACGCTGTGCCGCTGGCACCATCGAGTTGGACGCCAAGACCAGTACAACGACATTGATGGCCACCACGTGCTATAGGACGACCGCAACACCGTCGCCGCCGAGAGTCGCACCAGCAGCAGCCCAGCCTTCCTCCCTGCCTCGCCATGACCTGGACGAACCCACGGTGAGCCTCTCAGCCGGCCCCTACCTTGCTTTCTACATGTTTGCTGAAATGCCTCATCAAGTCCTTGAGCACCGAGGTGACTGAAGCCTACACCTGATGCTGAGTCTGTGTTGCCGGCCTTCGCGTCGTGTTCCTCCCCTGCAGGTCGTGGCACCGCTGCTACCCGCCACCATGCTGCAGCATTCAATCCATAACCTTGTGCACGCACACAACGTGCTCGACAGTATGCGCCCACCAAGCTGCTGTCCACCTCGCCCGCTACGTGTTCGACAGAATGCCCGACCGCTATGACAAACCCCTAGGTGAGCTTTTGGCCTCTCCTTGATGTCCCTGTTGGTGCCGGCCTTCGAGCCGAGGAGCTGTGTTGTGCTACGTCGCTCGCGTCGCCGTCGCCCGCCTGTCCGGCCTTCGTGCCGTGAGCGTGTCCTTGCAGGTGCCTTGCTGGAGCCGCGTGCTTGCTTGCTTGAGCTAATCTTGTTTAGCTCTAGACCACCAACACAACCTAGATGTCTCAGTTCTTTCCGGCCAGTTAGCTCGGTCTGGCAATTGGCATGGTAATGATCTGCTTCTATCCCTCTCTCGCGTGAAGAACCAGCAGATGTGTGAACCATCGTTGTACTAATCCTTTGTCATGTCCTAATCTGGTTTAGCATCAGCATCTCCTTTTGCTTCTTTTCTTCTCACGTGAGCACAAGACCAACAGCTTAGTGTTCAGGCTAACCAGTCACACCTCCTTCTTTGTTTACGCGTGAACCAAGTAAGCGGCCTGCTACCGTTTACGCATGCCGCTGTGCACTCAGGCCCAGCCCAAGCTACCACCTTTCTTGCATGCGCCGGCCTATTCCTTTTCCCTTTCTCGCTGGCCGGTGGGGACAACAGCAACAGCAGCATCTTCTCCACGCGAACCAGCACCCCGTTCTGCCGAACGGATCGGGCCAGTGCCCTCTGTTCCGTCGATGGCGCTACGACTCACGGCCGAGGCTGCCAGCGCACGCACCGCGCCGCGCCGCCGCTCTACTTTTCCTCGTGCCCTCCGCCCTGCACCGCTGGATGCCCGCCACGTGCCCTTGGCACGAAAGCCAAAGATCGCCGCCGTCCGTCTCATCCTGGGCGGTCATGAACCCTAGCCTCTATCTATAAAAATCCCAAGACGCTGCACTTCTCTTGCCGCTTGTCTTGCTCCGCTTTGTGTCGTGATGTGTGAGTTGTGTCGTGCGATCTCAACTAGGATGCCGCACGTGTTGGATGGCCGCGCCGTGAGTAGAGGCCCTGCTTCACGCATGGCAACCCCGTGTTGCAACCTAGCTGCCTCGTCATGACTGCCGCCGCATCGCTAGCACGCGCCTTGACGCGTTCTTGTACATGCCTTACCACGTTGCCACCTAAAATCGACCGTAAGTCGATCCTTTCATCCTATTTGAGCTACCGCTGCATGCCTTGACCTAGTAAAGCCTTGCATAACTCGCCTTTGCCACGCTCTGCTTCCATCATCCTTTAAGTTATCTCTTTGTTGCAATCATCTGTTGCGTTGATACCTTGTAAGTGCGATCACCAAAGCCCTTAGCCTTTGGTCGACATCCCAACCTTGAACTAACTCTTGCCCCTATCTTGTTTTCTAGTATAAAAACTAAGTGTTTAAACTACTTTCTTTATAAAATTAATTGCTCTAATTTTATTAAATTAATCCAGTGCTGCTTGTTGCTAGTTTGGATTTATTTGGTTCTTCTAAATTGACGTTCTTTGGATTTATTGCCTAGTTGATTGTCGTTATTTATTTCTGTGTCGCATCTCGTGTAGGCTTGTAATCTTGTCTGAAGACCCGAGCTGTGACGACCGAGAAGACCTCCGACCCGAAGAAAGGCCTCAACCTCTACTACTCTACGACGACTACCGCGCAGGTGTCATGTCACTCCCGACCATGTAGATCCCATGTATGCTATTTAGTTGCTAGTGCTTAATTATTACTTTGGATGATTGAAATGCATAGACAATCTTTTGCCTATGCCTTGATTTGTATTATCCTGTACCTTGAACTTCCTACCTTTGGAACTAGCTACAGATCCCTAACTAGTTCCCGATACTTACTATTCATATATTTTATCGGTTTTGTGATATGGATGGATCTCTGGTATTTGGCTGAGATTGGGATATCTCGGTATATTCTAGCGTGTGTTTTGGGTGAGTGTGACTCCTTGATGTGTTACCGCGGGAGCGAGCCGCTTTGGTTACTTGTAAACGCCTGTCTAGGGGAGATGTGACCTGGCCTCCCGCCCTAACGGCGTGCCGTTCGGATGGAGTTGGTGGAGTGCTCGCTCCTTGCAATTAAGGATCGATCAACAGTTTAACCATGTTTCATTAGGCTATTTTCGTGCAAACCGTTCGCCTTGTTATGAGCGGGGTTCGGTCCGAGAACTAGTATGTGGATAGCATCCAGCCTGTAGGCGGATCGGTGTGATCGTGTGAGGGGGACGGGTTATACCCCCCGAGTAGACGTCGTCCCGGCTCCTCTGGGGATGGTTTCACAGCTTCAAGGCCCTGCTGGCAAGTTTCGCGCCCCAGTTCAGGACGAGTCAGACTCGGAGAGGCAGGAGAGTGCTATCCACTGCTAGGTCTCCGGTCGTTAGGTAGGGATGTGGAACGACTGATCCCCGTTTCTGCCTTATCCGGTGGGTCCAGTTGTACAACCTCTGCAGAGTGTTAAACCTATAGCTATAGTCCGTGTCCACTGGTATGGGCAGCCCTTTGATCTGTTACTCTGGCTAGACTTTTCTTGTGCTGCTTCTCTCCCCCGAGTATGTGAGCCCGGCTTCGTGTCGTTGAGATGTGGGGATAGGAGTTGGTGACCCCACATCGCAAATGAGAGTGGGATGCTGTGACTCGGTTGAGATCCAGTGTGTTGGTGTTCCTTTCTTGGTTGGGGTGTTGACCCCGGAGGCGTTGGCCTCGGAGGTGTGGATCTCCTCGGAGATGGTGACCTCTCTGCATTTCTGCTTACCTTGATGTTGCTACCGCTGCTTGCATAAACTTACTACAGCCATATATAAGCTTACCCATACATATTAGAATTCATCCACCGCTTTTGCTCTTTGTTGGGAAGCTGACATGACCTACCCGCTTATCGGGTAGATGGTGATGCTTTCAGACTCGGAGACCGACTACGACGTCGACGATGAAGAATAGGAAGACTAGAGCTGGTCCTACACTCAAGTTTGCGTGTGGAGCTGGAGACGCTTCGCTTCGATAGATCCGCTGCGTAGATGTTTTACCTTTCTTGTTTAGTCCAGTTGGATTTGTACCCGACATGTGCCGAAGAGATGTACTCTGATGTTATAATAAAAATTATGTAATGTTCCCCTTTATTCCTGTGTTGTATGGATTTGTACCACTTGAGACAGGGATTGCACGTGATAGCCACTTCCTGGGACTATCACAGAGGTGCAGAGGATCGGGTTTTCAGTTTCGAAAATCCGTTTCGTTTCAGGACCAAACGTTCACCCAAGCCAAAAGCCCACAAAGTCTTGCACCGGTCTGATCGATGTGCTGCACCGGTCTGACCGGTCACGCTTGGGCTGCTCGAGATGAACTCCACCAGCCTGATGCTGACAGTGAAGCGAGGTCAAGGCCGAGGCCGACGGTGCGGTCTTGCTCCTCCTCCTCCTCCCCGGCACGACCTGGTTGCTCCTTGGGACGGCGGGGTTGGGACACTTCCCACACGTGGCCCGCGGGGAAGGTGTTGTGGCCCGTGGGACCTGCGGAGAGAGAGTATAGAGGCGGAGCTCAGAAATGCTAGGCATGCATACAGATTCACCGTAGCCACCTAGAGTATAGCGATCCCTTACCAGCTCCGCGGTGCAGCTCGTCGACCTTTGTCGTTCCGTGGCTAAGGATGGGCAAAATACCTGATACCCATTACTCGTACCCGAATTACCCGAACCAGAGGTACCCGATCTCAAATTCGGATAGCGATTTTGATTACCCGAAATTAGTTTCGGTAATTCGGGTAATACACTCTGGTACCCGAACTACCCAATCTACCCGAAGTTTGCCATTCTCTTTGTATTTTATCACGTGTTGTTAGTTGAACACTTGAAATTAATGCTTTATCAGAATATAATTCTCTGGGTTTAAACAAGTGTCTATAATATATTATTCTTCACAAATTGTTGTTGAAATTCTACACAAATTGTTGCTGAAATTATGTAGAAATCGCTACTAAAATTTATGTATTTTGTTATTTTTAAAATTCGGGTAAATCGGGTATACGCGAACTCAATTATCAGGTTCCCGAAATTTCAGATAATATTTTCGAATATTGAGTAGATATTTTTATTACCCGAATTTTAAATAATCTAATCTGAAAAAAATTAGGCAACCGGAACGCTTAAGTCTATCCATGACCTTTCCAGGTCCGCGGTGCGACGGCTACGAGCGACGGCATCCAAAACCAGGCTCCCGGCCACGACTTCTGAACGGACTGCCAAAGGCCCTTGGCCATCCACGTCATAGCAGCCAATTTCCACACGATACATCACCCAAGCGGGACCAAGCTACAGGAACGTCACGTGAACAACCAAGGAGCACGCAAACCAAGCCCACCACGCGTCGACCACTGAAGTGATGAGAAAACGCTACGCGCACATGGGAAGTATACACAGGAGATTAAAGTAAGCCATTTTCTCGTTTCAGAAAAATCCTAGAAAATTCTTAAATAAATTATAGCCACCATAAAACCTACCAAAATCGTTTCCACTCCTTTTCCATCATCAAAAATTCTCATTTCAAGTTCATTTCCATTCGTGTTTCATTGATAAACTTGGCAAATTTTATCCATCCATCCTAACTCCGAAAATTGTTGCACAAAAAATCTTCAAAAAGGAAAATAGAGGACGCAGTATTTCATACTCATCAGGTCCCTAAATAATTATTTTTTTTGGCTTTCGTACGTGCAACAATTCAGAAACGCAATATTTCATACTCCTCTGGTCCCTAAATATTGGTCTAAGCGTACTATTTAAAGACAAAGTGGGCATATGAAAGTGGAATGCCGCCTTAGGAATACTGTTATAGACCCTTGCTGAATGTTAAATATTTTGTTAATTATTTTATAAGAGTTGATTTTAAATTACTCTTTTTATGGCATTTAACCATTCTCTGTTCCTGGCCATTTCAGTTTAAATAAGGATTCGAGTTTGTTAAGAAAAGTTTCATTAAAATCAAATTAAAATATCACTTAAAAATTTGAGTTTAAATTAAAATATATGGTACTCCTATATACTACAACCCCGCGCACTCCAATGTGCGGGCAACACCGCGCACTGTTCTATCCTAATTTAAACTATAAAAAAATCATCATGTGATGTGACTTAGTTTGGAAACAAGTTCGACTAGTTCTGATCTACACCCTCCGTCCCTTATTGATGGTCGTCCGGGAAGCGTGTCTGTGAGGGGAAATACTGTTTTTTGTGACCAACAAAAAGGGACGGAGGGAGTACTCCGTAATTGGTTACGAACATCGTGCAAACAGAAGAATTCATATGGAATGGAATATTTACATATTAACCGGTCCTTATCGTGACCAGAGGCAGTTTTTCAGCTCACCTATTTGCCAAAACCCATTTACCAAGCAATTTTAGAGCAACTCAAACAGTTTGGCATATGATATTGGCATCCATCAAATTTTGACAAAATAAGAAAAAATAGCCTCCAACAGATTGACAAACCAACTTGGCATCTTTGACAAGTTGGCATCCCTCCCCCTCCGAGGCGCATATATGCGCGCTGCAGATCGCGTTGCCATCGCGATTTTTAGCGCCGCCGCCTCTCCTCCCCCGCGCGCGAAACCTCTCCTCCCGTACGCGTCCTTTTCTCTCGCAGGCTGTGTTTGGTAGGGGAGGGAAAAATTTTCCTCCTAGAGAATCTTGCATGTATGAAGTACTAAATGAAATTTATTTGCAAAACCTTTTCACAGATGAGTACAACTTTGCGTGACGAATCTAATAAGCATAATTAATTAGTGATTTGCTACAGTAATGCTACAGTAACCATGTTCTAATCATGCTGTCAAAGACCTCATTTGGTTCGTCTCGCGATTTTGCTCGGGGTTGTGAAGGTAGTTTTGAAACTGATTTTATTTAATACTCTTAATTAGTAGTCAAAGTTTTCACCCCTCTACCAAACACCGCCGCACACGCCCTTCTTCCGTGCCTTTCTTTTCCTGCCGCCATGCGCCAGAGACTCGTGTTTCTCTTTCTGCCGCCGCAAGCCACAGGGAGGTGATCGCCACAAGGAGCTGCAGATCGCCAGGGTCTCAGGTACGTTATCCCCTCTGTATTCACGCCCAATTCATCCCACGTTGCTAGAACTCCTGATCAGGGAGGCCGGTAGGGCAAATCAATGTTGGCACTGCTAGGGTTTGGCTGCTAGCGCATGCGAGGTAACGTGGCCGCTGCTAGAGCAAGGCAAGGCAAGGTCCTGGTTCTCGCATGATTTTGTTCAATGGCAGCGGCAGCTAGCTAGAGTTGTAGATGTATTCTTTATAGTTATTGGCGGCCGTAGTACGTGAACAAGACAGATAGGATTCCCTTTGCATTACTGCGTCGATGGCAAGCAGAATAAATGCTGGTTGTATTCTTTGTTGGTCAATTATAGTTGTAGATATGTCTTGTCTCTGCTACAGTTTTAGATGTATTGGGTGTGTTTAGAAGCCCAACTTCTCCTAAAATTCACTATGCAAAAAGAAGATTCCCCATCACATAAAAAATGTCGGCACATGCATGAAGTACTAAATGTAGATGAAATCAAAAACTAATTACACAGTTTGGATGTACTTTGCGAGACGAATCTTTTGAGCCTAGTTAGGCCATGGTAGGACAATATTTATTACAAACAAACGAAAAGTGCTACAATACTTTTCAGTTCGGAACAGTGCTTTTCAGCTCAAAATCCGTGCAAAATCTCAGAATTTTGCATCCCAATTTTGGGATCTAAACACACCCATTGTTCAGTCTTGGCTCCATGCTGACTTCCGGTGATAAAAATAGTCAAAATTGTTATCAAGTGCCTAGGAACAGTAGGATTATGCACTTAATTATAGTACGGAGCTAATCAAAGGTTAATTTTACATTGGACCTCTCCTTTTGTTCATACGATTATGCACTTAATTATTAATCTAATTGTTGAAATGTCTACATATATAGAGTAATTTATGCTGATGTAAAAGAACACAAAGTTTATTTTTCCTATGAAAAGACATTACCATTATGTTCTGTGTATACTTGTAGAACTGGTAATTAGTTTGTTCTCATTTGTATTGTTCCTGACCATTAGATCTCTTTTTTAGGCTTATTCAAATGGAAGGATATGGATTATATACCGACTTTCTGCTCAATGGAGAAGATGATGGTGTTGCTGGTATGGAGGATGTCACCATTCTGACCACCCAAAACATTCCTTCTCAAGTTGATGTGGAAGTGCAGCCAAGTCGCGGTACAAAGGGATCCAAGAGGACAAAAAATTTTAATTCCAGGGAAGACGAAGTTGTATGCTCAGGCTGGTTGAACATTAGCAAAGATCCCATTGACGGGGTCAATCAATCTCGAGCCACGTTTTGGAGTAGAGTACATGCTTTCTTTGAGGAACATATGAAGGAACACATTAAAGATAAAGTTCCGAGGACACAGAGTTCTGTTATGCATAGGTGGCTGCCAATTCAGACACTAGTGAATAAGTTTTGTTCTTGCTATGAGGCGATTTTGCGAAGGAATCAAAGTGGATCAACCATCAAAGACAAGGTATAAAATATTTGTTCAATCATTTTCTTAAAGTTTATTTATTTGTAAATGATATATACATTGCAATATTCCCTTTACAGATTGCAGAAGCAGCCAAGATGTTTCAGGAATTGGACAATGACAACAAGTCATTTACTCTTATACATTGTTGGAGCATTTTGAAGGATGAAGACAAGTGGAAAGCCAAGATGATGGAGCTTGCTGAGTTGGAAAAAAACAAGCAAGAATAAAGCTAAGTCCACCAAGGTGTCCAGGTCAAGGGATGTAGAAGCTACCAACAATGAAGAAGTTCCAGAGGATGTTGCTCCAGGAACCGAACCAAATAAAAGGCCACCGGGGATAAAGAAGGCAAAAGAAGCTCTTATGCGAGGAGGTGGTGAAGCTTGCATGGAGGCTGTGGACAAGATGTGGGCAAAGAAGGAGGCTTTCGACCAGGAAAAAGAAAAGGCAAAAGAGGAGAGGTTCAAGCTTTCACTTGACCTAGAGAAGCAGCGAGCCTTAACTGAAGATAAAAAAGCTGAAGCAAAATTAATTAAAGAGGAAAGAGAAATAATTTCAATCGACATGACTTCCCTCAGCCCGCTGCAGCGCCAATACTACGAGACAATGCAGCAGAAGATTGTTGCTAGGCGTTTGGCAAATTAAATTTAGTTCTAGTCATTTCGGTTGTGGAACTACTAAACTTTAGTTTCTTTTATTAATTCATCAGAACCTTTGTTGATTCAGCATGAGCATTATCAAATTAAAGTACAATTTCATGATTGGGATTTATTTGCAATTAAATATTCAGTTGTGTGCATGCTCATGTTGATGTTCATACTATATATTGTCGCTGGCATGCTCCTGTTGACATTCATCAGCTAGCCTCTGCATCTGATCAGCTACTAGTAAAACCCATTTATCAAGCCTTTTGTACTAGTAAAAGAAGTCATTTAGAACAATGACACGACCTCCAAAACACAACTTTGACATCATGTTATTATAAAAATATTTATGGAAAAGTGATTTGTGTATACTTTTATAAAAGTATTCTTTAAGACAAATCTATCTATATAATTTTTACATTTGCAAACTCAATAACTTAAAAGTTATTTATGATCCTAATATTTGACCCAAACCTTATAAAAAATGACTTCCTTTACCGGTATGGAGGGAGTACTAGGGTTCTTTGCTAGCTTTCCTACATTTTAATTTCTTCAGTTTCTTGAGAGAGCTCCCACCTTTTCCTTGCATTCATAATGGTGATGACACATTTGGATAAGTGGCCCGAGCTATATCTCCTAGTAGATGATAAAACCGTTCTCGATGAATGCCAAATAGCTAGTTTTAAAGAAATTCTATTAGCTATTAGAACGTTTTTAATGGCAATTTGGAAATAGCTAGCTAGATAGAAACCATAAAAAAGTAACACTTCATTGGCCATCAAGGAGAGAGATCAAGTAGCTAGCAACTTTTAAACAGCTAGAGACTCTCAAATAAAGTCTAGCACGATAGTGTTTATTTCTGTCTCATCTAGCTAGCCATTTGCAAATTGCCATTAAGGATGTCTTGGTAGCTAATAAAATTCATCCTATACTAGCTATTTGAGAACCATTGGAAACGCCCTGATGATCTCTCCATGGAGACTAGATTTACTAGCACCAGTAGTAAAAAAACAAAGGTTGGTCCAATCATGGATTCGAAACCTAGATTCTGAATTTATTATTATTTTTAAATATTTTTCATGATTTTAAAAATATATCTTGTAACTGCTAAATTTTAAGTCAAGGGGCTCATAGTTGGAGTGGTAAAGGCCACTAGCTGGGGGGCTCCCACCCAGAGTTCAAATCCTGGGTGCGACACCATTTCGTTGTTAGGTACTCCCCTACAGTTATCTTTAAAAAAAACTGCTAAATTTCAGAAAACAAAATGCTTTTTTCCTAGTGGAACCTACTTTTAAAAAAATTATCACAGGAAAATTGTTTTTTTCCTAAAAATGAATTTTTAATGAAATCATTTACTCTAAATACATTTTTCAATTGATTTGTACTATTTTTTTAATGAAAATCGTTTACTTAGAATACATGAAACTCATACTAACCAAGAAAAACATTCAAGCCTTTTGTAGGCATAAAAAGCATTCAATGCTTTTACGTTGCTTTTCTTAATAACTTTGTCGATCTCAAATGAACAATAAGTTTTTAAATATATAAATGCTAAAACTAAGCACGATTCATTTAGCAACATGCGCATTGTATTTTTGTAAATAAAATTCGTCTCATATATAGTACTATATCTGACTTTTTAGTTAAGCTATTTAGGTCCAAGATGTATTTAAAAAAACATCTACCAAAAATCTTTCTTGTTTTTTTCATGTTATTCTGAACATATGACCCCAAATACAACCAAAATGTAATCCACTGGGTATGCATCACTCTAGGATTTAATTAAAATCTGTCGAAACATATCATTATTATTATATACTTTGTACATGCATGTAATGATCCTGTGTTTTGCCAAACATACATATACGCAACTTTGCAATTCTTGTTCACTTTCAAAGAAACGTTGCGGTCATGTCCTCCTCGTGAGGGATGCAGCAACGAAAGCGCAGAGTTTACTTGGATAGCCATCTAGAGGCGACACCTCGTCGTTGCTGAGCTTCTCCACCATGATCCTTGTGAACTCGTCCATAGCATCAGTAGATGGCCCGAAATGCTGCACTATGATTGGCTCCATTACAGCTCTCAGCGCAAGCACCACTGTCTTGGGGGAGATAATGACATTCTGATCAAGACATTCATGGAGAGCCATCTTGTCGATCGAAAATGAACCCTCAGCTTCTATGATCTCCCTCAGCTCCTTCTCTGACGGCCCGTAAATTGGTATGTAGAAAGAGTCAAGTTTCCCATTATCGATCAAACCCTGTTAATATAATAATTAATCGCCACTAAATATTACACACAACTTGTATCTAGCAGCTAGTAATAACTGCACATGCATGCGTGATGGTTGACATATATATACAGTAGTACGTACCTTTGACGCCAGTTCATGTAGGATGGCATTTGTGAATTCCAAACTCTGAATAGCACTCTCCGGCTTATCATCAGAACGCTGTCCAATAAGGGAGAAAACCATCCGGCCTCCGGCAACCATCTCTTGAGCTCGCATGCAAGAATCGTGTGAAGTCATTGTTAAACTGGCGAGCATAGGCCTTGATGACTGTGGAACGTCGAGCAAGCCTCACCGCCTCATCCCTGTCATAAAACGGGATTTCGTTCCTCACCAGGTCTTCAGGTGCCAGTTGTCGACGGTGTTATGTTAATTTCCTGTTAATAACGCAATCTAGAGAAAACAAAAATTACATGCATCTTATAATTTAGGAACGGGAGAAAGAGTACTATTTTGACTCCAAGTTTGATCAGTAAGGTCAAAAAAGTTAAACGGATTATAATTTAGAACGGATTTAGTAACTAATAACACAGGGAGCTTTCTTGATCCAGTTTAACTAACCTTTGAGAGCCAGTGCAAGCTAGCAGTGGAGCACACTATATGGAGGCTACGCTTGTTGAAGAGCCGCCCGTGAAATGAGCCGGGAACGATGCTGCTCAAGAGAGGAGCGCCGAAGCTTTCTCGGGTGGTTTTTATGTACGTTGCTATGCTCCTGATGACCAAGTTGAAGTCGTTGCTTGGGAGGTCGTTGAGGTGTAGGCAGAGCTCCCGTGGCTGCTGCTGGAGCTCCGAACAGCGGCAGTGGACGGCGCCGACAGCCGTGGAAACGAGCACAAGCGTGTTTGGACCGGAGGCATAGCCTAGGTCGGCGATCGCCATGCCACCGTTGTATGCGTTGGCAGTGGCACCATCGTCGTTGAGCAGGCTTGCCACGGCTCCTTCTATCATTGGCTTTAGCTTGCTTTGCAGGCCACCCTGGATAGTACGTAGATGCATGGAAGGGAAATGCCCACATTAGTAAGCTGGATAGAATGCATTCAGAAAAATAGTATTTGACAATTATATATCAGATGAAAAAAATACATTCTAGTTTTCAAGAATAATTAATGAAAATATTATTTTTTATCTAGAAAAAATTTCATCATTCGGAGGCACCTGAAGACATAAATCGATTCAAATAGCATAACAGCAATTAGACTGACCAAACAGAGGTGCTCAGAAAGATACCTGAAGAGTGGAGTTGCGAGCGTAGCTTGTATCTCCGTCTCCGGGAACCATGTGCACAGTTTCCACTACTGGTACGGCTGCCATGCCGCCCGCTCTCTCCCTCACACCGTGTTCGCACGACGGCTGCAGTTGCACCGTACCTCCAAACTAAACCAGCACACAGTTGTCAAAATCCAACAGATAGTAAGGCAATCACACGTACATTGAGGGCATTAGTGGTCTTTATATAGTACAACTCGGATTATTGCAGAGAGTTACTAAATTTTTCATATCGAATTTGGCAAATTAAATCTGATGATAGAATCGTCGGAGTTCATAAAAACTCACATGATATATATTATCTTCTATGTAATATTGAATTACTGATGTTGAATAAACTGCAAACCGATCTCTAATCTGCTAGTGATGAATAATCTGTATAATGTACAAATCATTTTTCGTAAGTCATTCCGTTCTAAAATAATAGGACGTTTTGTCTTTTTTAGATTTATAGCTAGGCTTTGCTATGCACCTAAACCTATGTTATGTCTAGATATATACATAACAAGTGCTATGAATCTAGAAATATAAAAACGTCATATAATTTGGGAAGTAAATATGTACTAAATACGTTTCAAATTATAGTTCATTTAACTTTTTAAATATTAAATTTGACTATTTGTCTTATTAAAATTTTTATGCAAAATATCACTTCTTTTCTGGTGGTTAAACTCCTTAATAATGACTTAAATTTAACTATATTTGTATATTTGTTTAATAAGACGAGTGGTTAAACTAGAGATAAAAAAGTTAATGAACTCTAATTTAAAACGTGTAGTATGTAAGTTTTTTTAAGAAAAAAAAACAGATGAGTCCTCAAGTCTTCACGGCGTGAACAAAGTTTTTTTAGAAAAATGAAATGATTCATGATGTCAATTAGAAACCTGATACCCGGTAGCCTGCGATCCGTGCGTGAGATCGATTTGCACTTCGTCTTCACGGCATGCCGGTGTTGGGCAACAAGCAAACGCAGACGATAGGCACTTCAAGTCTTCACGAGCGTGTAGCGGAGCAGGACAACTGGGAAACGACAGGGTCAGCACCGCACAGCTAAAGCCCAGAGAGCAGATGGGTAGAGCCGTACGTAGAGGCCCGATTTTATATAGGGCTAGAGGGGAGACCGGGAGACGAACAGGACATATGGGAAGTCTTTTTTATGTCTAATAATCTATATCTATATCTATGCTTATGTCTATACTTCTATATCTATCAGTAGTATCTATATTCAGGGTGACCCTGATCCGTAAGTGTTTTTTAAATCTATGCTCGTATGTGTGGATTAGGGTCAAACCGCCCCTCACATATGCTGCACTGTGGCCTGTGGATCGATTATTGAATCAAACAGAACTTGCTTGGAAACGAGTCGACCCGCCACAGTTATCTACATCTATATTTATTTGGATTATTTCTTGTGGCATGTGAATCAACTCTTGAACCAAGCGAAGACGTGATGCGGGCTGCGGCGATCACCCAACGAGGGTCTGAACGAGTAGAACGGCAGCTGATCGAAGTTTTTTTTAAAAAATCTACATCTATATTTATACTACATTTCTTAAAACATATATCTATATTTCTATTTCTAATCTACATCTATATACTATAAAAGACGAGTTCTTTGAAAACTATTTTTACTCAATTTGGGTCCGCCTTACCCTCACGTCGGACCCACATGTCATATATTTGGAGAGTGGATAAGGTGAAAGACTCATAAAATCACAATTCAGAGAGCTTTTCTGACAAAGAATTAATGTTTTTGTTACTCAAGCGTGACCTTACCTACCACTGTACTCGCGGCTGCGGGCCCTCTCCCTCCGTTTTTTAGTACGGAGTCCCATCTCCCTGCGATCCTCTTCTCCGTTCTTTTTGTTCTTGTCGTCTCCTCCCCTCCGTCTTCCCTGCCACCAGGGCGCCCGAGGCGGCACCACCCCGACACCTCGGCCTCGCCTCCGCCCTCGCGGATTACCCGGACAGCTCCGACCTCCTCCCACCGTTCCCCGTCTTCGACTAGGCCGCGCTCCTCCTCCGCGACCTGCCGCTGTGCCGATGCCGATTCCGATGAGCCCTGTCCCCACAAGAGCTGCTTGTCGCCGGCCACCGTGAGCAGTGTCTTCAGCAAGTTCCGCGACCCGTCACCGTCCCCCGCGACCCCCGTTGATGTCCGCGCGATGTCCCACTCCCTAGGCGATACTCCTCTTCTGCCCGTCGTGCTGGCCGCATCACGTGCGGGAATGCGACATCGTATTAAGCATGCCTCATGGTCAAGAGCAATTCGCCTACCTGCATTGCGGCTCCGAGCACAGATCTGATTTAGGTCTCAGAAATCGAGGTCTTCGTGGACTGACACTGTCGCCAAATCACGTCGTTGGGGACTTTCTCCTTTCTGCATCGTTCCCCAACATGGGAGAGGTAGAGGGCGCTCTGCATCGAGCGTCGAGCCGCCGACCAGAGCTTCCATGGTAGGAAGGGGTGCAAATAGACGTCGCAATGGCAACAGAAACGCGAGCCGTCACGCCGGCCCACTACGACCCACAGGAAGATTTCGGTACACCAAGGCCCACGTGGCCGACTACTTCTTCTTCTGTGTGCCGTAGATCTGTCCCCAATCTCTCGCCGCTCCGTCCCCGATCTCACGCCGCTGCTCCGCTCGCCCCCGCACCACCCTCCTGCATCGTCATAGGCGACTCTCGTCACCGGCGACCCTCCTCCTCCCCTCATGCGCTAACCCGGTGGCGCCTCCGCCCCCACTGTGTCCACCCACCATCTGCTGCCAGCTTCCTCCTCCTCCTCTTCATCGTCTTCTTCCTCCACCGTGCCCCTGCCGCCAACCACCGCGCACCGGATGTCCTTCCTTGTCCGGCCGGCGGTGCTCCCGCGCCGCCTTGCCTCCGCCGCCGGCCAAGCCACCACCTCCGCCGATCCGCCGCCACCCCCGGCCCTCCCTCTACAGCTGGAGGTCATGGGAGACCAACCCGGCAACCCGAAGTCCCGAACCCCGAACCCTAATACTAACCCTAACCCTACCGTCGGCGAGCTTCGTAGCCCCCGTGCCGCCCTCCTCCACCGTCTCCGGCGGCTCCAGCCATCGAATTCGCCGCCACCACCCTCCGCCGCCCTAACGTCGGGGAGCTCGGGGCCATGAGGAGGAAGAAGGAACTGATGTGTGGAGCCCGAGGCATGGTGGATTGATTTTTTTCGCTTGAGCGACATATATGATTGGCGGGTAGGAAGGCCCTTCCGCGCTTCTTGACCAGCCAGTAATGCTACCTGAGGAGCACGTACGTGGAACTCCTCGGGGCATCGCCGTCACAACAGGGATGTTCTCGTCTGCTGGCCGCTACATGTGGGAGTGCTGCCAAACCACACTCCTGTAATTCTGTGTTAGGCGCCTGAGTAGTGGCGTAGGTGGATCTGTTAGCTTTCTGGCCGATCAGTGGAGAACTCGAGATGCAGGCCACCAAGGTGAAGGATTTCTGAAAAATATGTAGGTAAGGGTATAGGTATGGCAACTTCTCGTAGCCATTGGTTGGTCTAAACCATATTGTTGGGGATCGGCTTAAAATCGTCTTCCTCGGAATCTTCCAAGATGACACGCGTCGGCAGTTTTAGGAATCCCCCGAAGGTTCTGAAGTTTTAAAGATCTGTGAACGAATCTAAAAATGCCACTTCTTATGATTGAAGAAAGTTTTCAGGAAAACCGAATAGTTGGACGGAATGTTGTCTTATACGTGAACATGTTACTGACCATCGAAATTCCTGAGTAACGTCGATTCCTTTCATTCTCTTGTATTTTGTGATATTCAGGAGTCCGAGAATTGTGGGAAATCTTCCTTGCGACAAAGATTGCAGGAAAGAGCGAAAGAACGACGCAATAGGGAAAGACCTAACCGAGGCTACTGAATGAAGATTTCCGAAGATAGCGAAGGGATTCCACGGAACCGAAGTTGACTCAGTCAACAACGTGTTAAGGAAGATACAAAGAGACGTGAGAAGCTTGGCTACGGAAGAAGAAAGAAGCTAAAAGACGCAAATGGCACATTTGTGAATTAGAAAGGATTCCCGTGATTACCGCGAACTTATGTACCCCCAACATTTCCATGTATATGTAACTTTACAAAGGGTAGTTTCGGAATGTAAAAGTTACCCTCGGGCACTATAAAAGGAGCCCCCATATCTCCGTGTAAAGGGGTCAGCTTTTTCAGAGAGAGAGCAGAGTTTTTTGTCAGTTTGCTTCCACCTTTTGTCTGGAGATTTCGGAATTTCCAACATTAGCGCCCACCATGTTCTTAGCCGTTAGAGACCCACGATGGCTCCACCGAAGAAAACCAAGAAATCTACAGCACAAGACCCTGAGAGCGAAGACAACCAAGAAAACACAGAGCAAGGCCTCGTTCTCCACCCCAAAACCAACACCACACAAGATCCAGAACAAGTCCAAGACCTGCAAAGCAACAGAAATGAAAAGGGCAAAGAGCCGGAAGAAATCCCAGAAGCCAGCAATGAGCACAATGAACGCAAAGTACCTGATGAAGAGTTACAGGCGGCACTGAAACAAGTCCAAACTCTGAAAAGACAGAAATACAAGATAGCCATGCAACTCAAGGCCAAGAAACAAGCCACAGATAAGCTGCAAAGACTGGAGCAAGCAAAGAGGGAAATAATGCAACTTCAGAAAGAAATCGATGACTTGGCTGAGGCATAGGACAATTCCTTCAAGCAATTTACACCAGACCCAGAGTCTACAACTAAGAACCAGCGAATCAAGAAAAACCTCATTCCTCTAGAAAACACAGAGCACATAAACAACGGGATTGCCCAGTTCAATGACCTGAACTCTCCGCTTTCTGTAGGCCTCCAAACAGCTCCTTGGCCGTCCAAATACAAGCCAGTTTCACTCCCAAAGTTCAATGGCTTCGGCAATTCCAGACAGTTCCTGATGAGTTACGAAGCTGCAGTAGCTTCGGCAGGCGGTGATGACGTCGCTTTGGCAAAATCCTTCATCATCGCATGCGAAGGTCCGGTGCTTAATTGGTATGCACTTTTGCCACCACACTCGGTGTACAGTTGGCTCGATCTGAAAGCCAAATTCCTCCAAGTCTTCCAAGCCTTTCATCATACTACCACAAGAACAACATATTTATATCAGTGTAAGCAAAGAGACAAGGAACCGCTAGCGGAATTCGCGAGAAGATTCATGCAGCTAAAATCTCAAACTCCGGATGCAGATGACAAAGCAACCATGTCAGCTCTCATAAGTGGTTTGACTCCGGGACAAACGGCCGGTCATTTCAACAGATTGGACCCCAAATCAATGGATGAGCTATTTGAAGAATTGGAAAAATATTGTAAATCCGATGAAGATCACAGAAGAAGAGTGGCAGAAAGGTACCAGCAAAGGCAATCCCAGAGAGGCAACAACTGGAACGGAAACCAACCCATCATGAACGTGCAAGACAATTCATCAAACAATCCGCCACAAACTCAAGATTACCACAACCAGAACTCTCAGCGAGGCGGCCATTCCTCAAGAGGAAGAGGAAGAGGACGGGGAAGAACACCTTCCAAGCTGCAAAACCATGATAGCAGGGATCCACACTTTCAATGCATGTATCATGGCAGGGGTCACAGTATAGAGGCATGCCCAGAAACAAAAAAGAATATCCAGAGAATCCAAGATCAGCAGCGCATAGCACAAATAGCAGCCATACAACCCAAGCCAATACAGCATACTTTTTGGCAAAACCAGCCTTTCCCTCAAACTCAGCCTTTCGTGCAACCACAACAAACAACGTGGCAACCTTCACCACAATTCTACCCACAAACACATTTTTCACAGCCACAACCCTCACAACAATTCTTCAATCAACCCCAAATTTCCCAGAGCCAAACTCCACAACAAACTTTCCCACAAACCCAAGCCATACAAGTCATCGAACAAGCTCAGCCAATCCAAGCAAAAGAAGCCTTGCCACCGCCACCAGCCCAAAATCCAAAAACCGAGCAAAGCAATTCCCAAAATACCTCAAGAGCCTTACCATCTTTCGGCATGATATTGCCAATAATCGGAGGTTCATCCATGGAGTTTGACACAAAGAAGCAAAGAAATGACTACTACAGGCAAGTCAATGTAATCATCGACGATGGTCCAACAGCAAGACCAGAATGGGCAAAGGTTCCAATAACCTTCACTGAGGAAGATTTCAAGCTAAAGTCAGTTTCCCACAACGATGCAATGGTCGTCGAGGTTAACGTCGCTGGGTGGATTATAGGAAATGTCTTAATAGACAACGGAAGCTCAGCAGACATCATTTTCACCAGTACTTTTCAACGAATGGGCCTCGCTCCTCACATGTTAGCACCGCCAGAAAAGCCACTAGTTGGTTTTGGAGGAAAACCAATAAGGTCCAGCGGAAAAATCTCCCTACCAGTATCATTTGGAGACTTAGACAATGCAAGAACAGAACACATCATGTTCAATGTTGTCGACATGTATTATCCATACAATGCCATCTTTGGAAGAGGATTCATCAACAGGTTCGATGCGGTGTTCAGGCAACTGTTCCTTTGCATGAAAATCCTAGCTCCTCATGGTGTAATCACAGTTTTCGGAGATCAGAACGAGGCAAGAAGAATCGAACGGGGAAACACACCTGGTCAACAAAATGTCCACCATCTAGCAGATGACCAAGAAAAATGACAACCATACTCCGAAGCAAAAAGAGACAAAGAGAAAATTGAAATAAGTGCAGATGGAGAAACAAAGAAGGTATTCTTAGATGGCATGCCAGATAGAGCGGTGACAATCGGAGCAAATTTAAGCCCCCAGGAAGAAGAAGAACTCATTTATTTCTTAAACAAGAACAAGGACATCTTCGCCTGGTAAGCGAAGGATCTTTAGGGTGTCGACCGCGACATTATCGAGCACAAACTGGACACAGATGATAGAATCCACCCAAAAAAGCAAAAACTCAGAAAAATGTCGGAGGAAAGAGCAAAAGCTGTTGAAGCAGAAGTTCAAAGACTACAAGGTGCCAAAGTCATTCGAGAAGTAATTTACCCAGTATGGCTGGCCAACACGGTGCCAGTAAAGAAAAAGAATGGAAGGTGGAGAATGTGTGTAGATTTTACAGATCTAAACAAGGCATGCAAGAAAGATGATTATCCACTGGAAAGAGTAGACAGAGTGGTGGATGATGCTGCAAACAACGAAATGTTATCACTCCTGGATCTGTTTTCGGGATATCACCAAGTCAGGGTGAGAAAAGAGGATGAGGAGAAAACCAGCTTCATAACTCTATTCGGAACATACTGCTTCATGAGAATGCCAGAAGGCCTGAAAAACGCAGGATCAACATTCTCAAGAATGATAGCAATAGTGCTGCACTATCAACTTCGGAGAAACATCTTGGCATACGTTGATGACATCATAGTCAAAAGCATCAAAAGATATGATCACATCAGAGATCTTGCAGAAACCTTCGCAAATTTGAGAGCAGCGAATCTCAAACTCAATCCAGAGAAATGTGTGTTTGGCATTCAGAAAGGAAAAGTTCTGGGATGTCTTGTGTCAACAAAAGGCATCGAAGCTAATCCTGACAAGATAAAAGCAATTGTGGATATGCAAGAGCCAACTTCGGTCAAAGAAATTCAGAAATTAACAGGGAGAGTGGCAGCATTAAACAGATTCATTCCTAGAGCAGTAGAAAGAAGCCTTCCATTCTTCCAACTTCTCCGAAGCTCCAAGAACTTTCAATGGACCGAAGCTCAAAGTCAGGCATTCGGCGAACTCAAGGAATACTTGACAAATATGACAAAACTCTGCCCACTAGAGCCAAAATCGCCTCTTCTTCTATATCTCACAGCTTCCAACTCAGTCGTGAGTGCTGTACTAGTTCAAGAAAAAGAAGAAGATGGCAAATTAAGGCAAGTACCAGTCTACTATGCCTCCGAAGCTCTCTCAGGATCAAAACTGTTTTATTCAGAATTGGAGAAAATTGCTTATGCAGTTGTCATGGTAGCAAGAAAACTCAGACATTACTTCGAGGGGCATCAGATTCGTGTGATCACAAATTAGCCGCTAAATGACCTTTACACAAACAAATATGCAACGGGAAGAATCGCAAAATGGGCTGCAGAACTATCTGGCTATGTAGTAGATTTTGAGAGAAGAAGTGCAATAAAATCACAAGTCCTTGCTGAATTTGTTGTGGACTGGACATCACCAATAGTGAGAAGCAACAGCTGCAAAGAGGTACCGTGGGTAATCTATTGCGATGGCGCATGGTGTGGTAAAGGAGTCGGAATTTCAGCAATAGTCACATGACCTTCGGGTATCAAAATAAGATACGCCGCACGACTAGACTTTCCGGACGAAGCTGTTTCCACCAACAACACCACAGAATACGAAGCCTTGCTGCTGGCACTCAGAAAGATGAAAGCTCTAGGACAGCAGACGTTCATCGTCAAATCAGATTCCAAAGTAATCCAGGGGCATGTGGAAAAAGAGAGCGAAGCAAGGAACCCAGAGCTTATTAAGTACTTGAAAAAGGTCAGAGAGATGGAGAAAAATTTCAAGGGATACACTGTGCAACACATCCCAAGGGCAGAAAACAACGAGGCAGATATGTTGGCAAAGGCCGCAGCTCAAAAGCAACCCTTACCCCCAGATGTCTTCTTCGAAATCATCACCTCTCCTTCAGTAAAGGAGAAAGAAGAGAAAATGGTAAACATTATAGAGCCATTCGATTGGAGAGCGCAAATCATGGCATATCTAAGAGATCATTACGAACCATCCGACGAAGTTGAACTCAACAGACTCAAGTAGAGGGCAAGGGGCTACGCCATAGTCGATGGGGAATTATACAAATCAGGGGTTTCGAAACCATGGCTAAGATGCATCACATCTGACAGAGGAAAAGAACTGCTAGCAGAAATACACAGTGGATTCTGCGGAGCTCAGATTGGTACCAGAGCACTTGCGGGAAAAGCAATAAAACAAGGATTCTTTTGGCCATCAATGCTTATAGATGCCAAAAAGACGGTTCAAGAGTGTGAAGCATGCCAGAAAAATGCGAGGCAGCAGAAAGCACCTTCATATCCAATTCAGCTAATTTCACCATCATGGCCACTGCAAAGATGGGGTATGAATTTGGTAGGACCATTACCAACAGCACAGGGCAATTGCAAATTCGCAGCAGTGGCTGTGGATTACTTCACAAAATGGATTGAGGCAAAGCCCCTTGCAAATATTACAACAGCGACAGTGAAAAAATTCTTCTAGCAAAACATAATCTGCAGGTTCGGAGTTCCAAGAGAGCTGACAGTGGACCATGAAAAACAATTCGATTGTTACAACTTCAAAGAATTTTGCAATTCCATAGGCACACAAGTAAAGTTTTCATCAGTGTATCACCCTCAGTCAAATGGGGCAGTAGAAAGGGCAAATGAAATCATTTTCACAGGAGTCAAAAAATGCCTGTTTGATCAGAAGAAGGGCAAATGGGTAGACGAATTGCCAAGAGTAATCTGGTCTCATAACACTACTACATCAAGAGCTACAGGCTTCTCACTTTTCCGTCTCCTATATAGAACAGAAGCTATGACACCAGAGGAAATCAAAAATGGAAGCCTAAGAGCAACAAAGAAAAGCGAAGATCCTGAAGAGATTGCAAAAGTTGAAAAAGATCTGATCGAGCTTGACATTCTCTGCTCAAAACTTGGAGAAATATCAACAGGAGACAAGGAAATGGAAGGACAAAAAGATTGTAAGAAAGGAAATCAAGGTGGGTGACTTAGTCATCAAAAGAAAGAAAGATTGGGAAAACCCGAGAAAATTACAAGAAACTTGGGAAGGGCCATACGTAGTGAAAGAAAGCATCAGGCCTGGTTCTTTCCGCCTAACTGATGAACTGGGAATGGAGTTACCACATTCATGGAACGTGGAAAGCTTAAAGAGGTATTATCCTTAAGAAAAAGATAGAACTATAAGTTTAGCTAGGTCGCATTTAAATTAAGAAAAAATTGTAAAAAAAACCTCGGCCTGTGGATCTATAAACAGTGCCGAGAGAGAAAAATAGCTTTACTTTTCCTGCATTTTTACTTTACCTAAAGGGACCGTACTCTTTTCCTTGCAAGGGGAACTCCACCATGGAGGCAAGGTTTTTAATGAGGCGGATCTCGTGTAAATTTCCTTTCTATCGTTAATGAAAGAAGTTTTCCCCTAAATTTCCTGCATTTAAGTTCATATCATTTCTTTATTCTCGCAAAATCCAAACAAACGAAGGCCGAGGCAATGGGAAGTTGCGGCCATATTCCAAAAAGTGTGATTATCCAAGAAAATCACGAAGGCCGAGGGCCATATGCCAAAAAAAGTGATTATCCAAGAAAATCACGAAGGCCGAGGGCCATATTCCAAAAAAGTGATTATCCAAGAAAATCACGAAGGCCGAGGGCCATATTCCAAAAAGTGTGATTATCCAAGAAAATCACGAAGGCTGAGGCAATGGGAAGTTGCGGCCATATTCCAAAAAGTGTGATTATCCAAGAAAATCACGAAGGCCGAGGCAACGGGAAGTTGCGGCCATATTCCAAAAAGTGTGATTATCCAAGAAAATCGCTGAGGCCGAGGCAACGAAAGGTTGCGGCCGTATTCCAAAAATTGTGATTCCCCACGAAAATCACAAGGGCCAAGGGCAACGGAAAGTTGCAGCCAAATTCCCAAAAGGATGGTCAAGTGATTAATTAATTTTTCCCAAGAGGGTATGGATTATATTCCACCTTTCATCAAAAGTTTACAAAGGCATAGTGCCAATTAGATAAGATTCACAAAGATTTGTTTCTATCAGAAACAAAATTCACAAGGTGTGTTGAACACAACCAAGAGTTGTCATATCAACACTGTTTCCATCTTAAGTCCATAAAACTGTTTACAAAGTTTTATCGACTTATCCTTAGAAAACTTATTTAAAACTACCGAAGTAAACATCAAGACTTATCTTCTTCCAAAGAAAATGACACGCCCTCGTGCTACGAAGCGCAAGGTAGGGAGGGTGACGTTTTTTGCAAAAACATTTCTCAAGTTGCTTCTTCGCATCACAAGAGACAGCGTGTCATTACAAGTTCTTACAGTACAAAGATCAAAAAGAACGTTTTACAGAGGAAGTTCCAGTACATGGCCAGGCTTTGAACCTCGATGTTCGGCAATATCGCAAACATACGCAAAAATCATCATCCACGGCTAAGGGGCTCCGTCTTCACAAAGTGTGCAGTATCTTCTTCGAGCGTCGAAACAGCAAAATCGTCTCGAGAAGTAAAAAACCAGCCCAGAGGAAAGCTATGCATCGAGAAGTATTCATCGCAGAACATCCAAAAATCTCTAAAAGACTTTTCAGGAAAAGATTCTTTGTACAGACGCTAGGAGGCTCCACTGGCCATGACACGTTCACAATACATACGAACAGGAATAACGTCCTGCGCAGGCCCCCCTTCAAGGACCTACGCAGGAATAGTATGTTACAAATCTTTTTACAACCATCTCAAAGTTTCTAAAGTCAGGAACATCCTAAATCCTAAACCTGCTCTGTGTCAGCCAGAGCCGCGTCAGGATCAATAACGTTCACGCCTTCAGCACTCTTCTCGCCAGCTTCTTCAGCAGCACCATCATCAGGATTCATCTCCAATGCCGCTCGAAGCTCTTCTTGCGCCTCATCTTCCAAAATCTGAAAGAGACAAACAAAATACTCATAAACAAACAATGGCGCAGGCAAATAAAAGCAATCAAGTCACTCACAAGTGTATCAAGAAGAAGAAAATACCTTGGCAAGCTTCGCACGAGCAATTTCTTTGGCAAATTCTTTACCACCAACCATCCAAAACTTTTTAACAAAATTCTTCTTGATATTCTTTAAATCCTCATTCACACGAATCATGGATACACTAGAGGCCGAAGGAAATTCAAGTTCAGAAGAGCAAAACTTCCCAAGATCTGCACAATCTTTAATCTCTAACAGCTTTAGAAGACTCTCGGAGCAGAACGCAGCAGCGAAATCACTGGCAGAACCAATAAGTTCGGGAAAACTTTTGAATTCTTCAACAAGCCAGTTAATAATTACTACTGGATCTTCAGCATCAGGAAAAGGATTTGGCCTAGCTCCGTACTCACCAAGAGCTTCGCTATATTTCTCAAACAAAAATTCAAAGTTATTCTTAATTTTCTTTTCCCCATCCCTCATAACCTTTAAGTGGTCAGCAAGATCTTTTTCTAGAGAAATAATCCTAAGATCTTTCTCACTATTGGCTTTTGCAAGATCTGCATTCTGCTTCGTGGCTTCAGCATTTTTAACCTTAAGATCCGAAATTTGGTTTGCATCGCGCTCAATTGTTCCGCGCAATTCTTCAATAATTTTCAAATCATCTTCATGAGATTTCTGAAGCTTCGCATGCTCAATCTCTAAACTCTTATAAGCGTCATCGACATGCTTCCTTCCTTCCTTGGCAAGTTCCACCATCTCTTTCAAAGTCTTGTTATGAACTTCAAGTTCCTGAGAAAGTTTCTTGGAAGAAGATAGATCCCGCTCGAGGTTAAGAATCTTGCCTTGAAGCGAAAAAGCATAGTTCTCATCAGCACGGGTTTTCTCAGACAAGATTTTGCCAGCAATCACGGATTTCAAACCGAGGGTAGTGCTGATCATTGATAAATCTCTAGCAGGAAGTTTTCGCAGAGCATCTTCAAAAACTACGCACAGGAAAAGGCACAATAAGCAAAACTAAAAAACTAAGTAAAAGAAAAATAAGCACAAGCCAAAACCAATGTACCTGCAGGATCAAAGTAATTACCAACATCTTCATGTGTGGACTTCACAATCGCATGAGCATCATCTTGAACCGTCTCTATCCGAGATTCTGGAATTTTTTCTAAGTCTTGAACAGAAAAAGAAGGCCTTTTCAAAGCTTCACCTCCAGATGAGCTCACGAAGGAGGCAAGCGATCCTGGAGCATTCCATAGCATTTCAAAGCTATAAGGATCATCATCCCTCCCAATCCCAGCACCACCAACAAACATTAACTTACCCTTCAGGTTTGTTCCAAAGGTCTGGTTGTATCCGTAGGTCTCGGCCGAAACTCCCCCACTCTCAGGAACATCTTGCCGACCTTGAATAAGAAGCGGAAAGTGAGAAGGAGGACCACGCTGCACAGTTTTGTCAAGATCAACCATGAATTTAAGAGAAGCATCACCGTCGTTTGTATTATCTTCCAAGAGAACAATCCCCTTCTCCAAGGATGAAGTTTCAGAGATCTTGGACGCTTCAAGTTTCTCAGCAACTGCAGGTTCCTTATCTGAAAGAGATTCAATATCAACAAAAGTACTCTCTGAGGAAGGGGAACACACCACACGACCCAGAACCACCTCACAACAGAACAAAGAATCACCTGATTTCTGGTTGTCATCATCATCCTCATCCGACAGAGCAGACACAACACGAGCACGAGGCTTGGAGGAAATAACCTTCTTACTTCCTTTCTTTTTCTTCAAATCTGCCAAGGCGACCGCCGCAGTTTTTTCAGCTTCAGAACTGTGATAAGGCGAGGATGAGCTCCCGGAAGTCAGTTTCCTCTTCTTGGACATTTCCAAGGTTTTTGTCTTTCCAGAAGTCTTGCTGGGTGCGGAAGGATTCTCAGAAATTGCCAAAACCTTAGGGCTCTTCCTCTTCCGAGACTTCACGGGAACACCAATAGCAATCGACCCAGTAACGCCAGGCGCCTGCATCAACTTCTTTGGGCCAGGAGGCCTCGGGTGTAAAGCCGGGTCCGCGCCAAGTTCCGCGAAAACACGGTTCACTCGGCGCTTGTGTTTCACAATGTTCTTGAATTGTTTATACTCGCTTAAGTAGCACTTTCCAACCATGTCAACCACCAACTTCTCAACAAAGAAGATAAAATCATCTAAACTTTGACCTTCGGAGAGGCGAAGATCAAATCTTGGAAAGGGAACTTTGCACGGCACCCAATCCACGGAAAGGTACATAATCTTCTTAGGTTGCCACCCGAAAGACAACGGCCATATGCTGGCAGCAACATACTCCTCGATAACATCTCGCCCACCAAGGATGGTGCAAGCGAAGTAGAACATATCCTCTCCCTTCTTGAAATCCTGGGATTTCCTACTGAAAGAAGCAGTGGACACAGCCGTCATCGGTCCGATGGGCGTAAAGAAAGTATTCAGAGGGCCGGCGAGACCCATCTCTTTTGACATATCAACCTTCACATAGAACCAAAACCTCTGCCAGTCATCCGCCCACTTGTCATTACTGCAAGGAGCAAGCTGAATCCTTTTGATTTTCTGACTTGCATTCTTCCGACGAGTGTTAAAAGTACTGCAGCCATAGTGAGCTTCGTACAATTTATCGTCATCAAGTTTGATGATTTTCCGCTGAATATGAAGTTCAAAAAGTCGAGCAAAGACATCTGCACTTATATGACCCTCGAAAGTTTTCTGAATCCAGAAAAATTTCGATAGTTCCAGAAAAGAGTTGGGCGTAAGCTGGTGGATCTTCACTTGAAAGCGATCCAAGATCGACGGAAGACGCTCATCGCACGGAAATCTGAGACCAGCAGTGAAAAATCTCTGAAGACAACCACCTCATCAGGTTGAGGCTGAGGAACTTCTTCGCTTGTTGGCGAGCGACCAAGCCAGAAGGGAAAAAGTTCGCATCCTCAAAATCCCTGATCAGATCAGGGGTCACTAGTGATTTTCCAAAAACAAAAGTGGGAGGATACGCCACCTTCGGGGGCATTACTTCTTCCATCTCAACTTCGACCTGAGAAATGTCCTCCTCAGTTCCAGAATCTTCGCCCGAGTTCACCTCTCCCTCCTCAAGAGTCGTATCCTCAGAGCCCGGGACCCAAGGGGCGGCACTAGAGGAAGGTACTTCAGAAGATTCCGGAATTCCGGAACCTGAGGCGGCGGCAGCCTGAGCAATTTCTTCTTCCGTCATCAGCTTGGCAGTATGTCTCACTCGAGCCACCTAAAAACCAAAAACACCAGGAAAACACCAAATCAAAAATTAATCTTCTACACCAAGAAACAGAACAAAAGAAACAAGGAATTCAAGAATTACATTCGGAGAAGAAGAAGAGCAGAACTTAGGAAGCAGGACGCCAAAGAGTCTTCAAAGAATTTGAGAAAAATTTTGAGAAAATTCGAAAGTAGGCAAATGGTGAAAGCGAAAGCTACCGCAGGCCCCCTATTTATAGGAACGAAGGGATCCATCGAGAAGGCACCTCGAAAAACAAACTGCCACCCTATAAAGTGCCGACGCGTGTCTCCTCCGACGCTCGAGGGTGACGTTTTTTGCCAATCCTAAGAAACTTTTTTCGTGGAAATGAGTCGTCAGAGTCAACCCGCTTCCCCGAGGGGCTACTGTTGGGGATTGGCTTAAAATCGTCTTCCTCAGAATCTTCCAAGATGACACGCGTCGGCAGTTTTAGGAATCCCCCGAAGGTTCTGAAATTTTTTAGATCTGTGAACGAATCTAAAAACGCCACTTCTTATGATTGAAGAAAGTTTTCAGGAAAACCAAATAGTTGGACGGAATGTTGTCTTATACGTGAACATGTTACTGACCCTCAGAATTCCTGAGTAACGTCGATTCCTTTCTTTCTCTTGTATTTTGTGATATTCAGGAGTCCAAGTATTCTGGGAAATCTTCCTTGCGACAAAGATTGCAGGAAAGAGCGAAAGAACAGCGCAATCGGGAAAGACCTAACCGAGGCTACTGAATGAAGATTTCCGAAGATAGCGAAGGGATTCCACGGAACCGAAGCTGACTCAGTCAACAGCGTGTTAAGGAAGATACAAAGAGACGTGAGAAGCTTGGCTACGGAAGAAGAAAGAAGCTAAAAGGCGCAAATGGCACATTTGTGAATTAGAAAGGATTCCCGTGATTACCGCGGACTTATGTACGCCTAACATTTCCATGTATACGTAACTTTACAAAGGGTAGTTTCGGAATGTAAAAGTGACCCTCGGGCACTATAAAAGGAGCCCCCATGCCTCCATGTAAAGGGGTCAGCTTTTTCAGAGAGAGAGCAGAGGTTTTTGTCAGTTTGCTTCCACCTTTTGTCTGGAGATTTCGGAATTTCCAACACATATTAATCTTGTGCTCTGGAAACCAAAACAGTGAAGGTTTGATACTCCCTCCACCCTATAAAGATTATTAAATAATGAAGGTATAAGCTTATGAAATCCTACAATAGTAAGTGAATCCTTTTTTAATTCTTTTTTTTTGAGAATTAATCCTTTTTTAATTCAGTAGTGATCTATTGTCATTTTGTGACGCATGCTAAAATTGTGACCAAATTTCATACTTCACTGTGTGTTGGTTGATCCGCATGCATACTGTTGAACAATTTCCTGTGTCGTGACTACTCAACATACGTACATACAATTTTGGGCTTCTTTGATCTGAATAACTAAGTCAGTTTTTCAGTAACTAATATAGTGACTTTAGGAGTATATATGATGTTAAAAATACACTAAAGCTCTAAATTTTTGCTACCTTTTTTTTATTATAATACACATACGCAAATACGCAATGTCCTTCAGTTATATACTAATGTTTGTTTCGGTTATTATCCAGAGGTTGGAAAGATTGCAAAGGACTTGGTCACCATGGACTAGCATTATCCAATATCGATCGGCGTATCAAGCTATTGCAATTTCAGGGAAGGTGATTTTCTATTGTCTATGCCAATGTTCTTACTAGCCATTGCCCATTGGCATGTATTGTTTAAATCGGTCTGATAATTGCACCACTGTCTGGCCATTAGCATCTGAGCTTTCAACATTTGAAATAGAACATGCTGTGTAATTGTTGTACGTCATATTATGATTTACTAACTAAATTTTCACTTTTTTTTGCGAGGAACTAAATTTTGACTTAATCTATGATAGGCTATAAAATTAATTGTATGGGAATGTATCTACTTTTGTAGGACCACTGAAGACACGCAAGTGTCGAAGAGGACTGCATGATTCGTTTTCCTTTGTTTATGCCAATGTTTTTTGTGTTAAGGAATAGCTTCTAATTTTCAAAGAAAAAACAAGTGAAATACTAATTTTTTGAAAAACCCGTGTGGCACGCACGTGCATTTTACTAATCTATAATAAAGAAGCAAGAAGTTTTAGTCTATTGTTTTTGTTTATCCTCCCGTAACTATAACAATATGAATATGGAATCGATCCGTCTTTGTATATATAACAGACTAGCGATATGCCCGTGCGTTGCAACGGTTCCACAATGGTTAGATACTTCAACAAGCGGTTTCATGAATATTATACATCACCAGGGAGCGGAACATGTCAAATAATAGTCCATACATGTGTAATATAAATTTAGCTAAACTTTCTTTGGATAAACATTCCAGGAACATCATGCTTCTATGGACCTTGTGTGGATAGACTTAGAAGAAAACAATTGAAGACTGTTGAGAATGACTGAATGAGGATATTCTCTCAAAACAATCTTTCAGTCTGAATCTGATGAGTTATACAAAGGGTTCTCCATGGCAATGGAATTCTTACTGATAGTGTTGCATCTTATCTCATGACGTACTTTTTCACGATTCCTCTTTGCTTGTTTTTTCTCAGATGTCATGTTCGCATAGAGCAACCTCTGACGATCACGTATTGCCTGCCTCTGCTTGGGTGTTAAATTTGCATAACGTGCTCTAGCGTCCGCACGTCTTGCTTCAATTTGCTCTGGTGTTAATATAACATGGTCAGTTATATATTTCTTTTGTTGACGAGCTTCACGACGATTTTTTAGTAATTCATCTTTATCCTTGGAAGATAGTTGTGCATATCGGTTCCTTTCCCTCTGCCGCTTACGTTCTCTAGGATCCATGAGTGGTGGCTGGTTGCCTGATGCCGTGGAGCCATTGTCATTGCTAATGTTGTCACCATCTAAATAAGTACTATAGGCATTAGTTATGTAACATCATATGCATTAAACACTTACATAGATACTATAGTTGATCAATATACTTGTGGTGGTAACGGTGCCTATGTCTTTCAATGGAGTGCAGCCCTTGTATTGTTTTGAATAAACCATCTGCAAAAAAAAAAACCATAGTGGTTAATAATATTAGTAACAAAATGGTACGTTAATACTTAAATTGTGTATCATAAAAACATTATTTAGAATATAATATCAATATATAGTACTCCCTCCGTTTCAAAATACTTGTCGCTGTTGACTTTTTTTGCAACTTTGACCATTCGTCTTATTCAAAAAATTATCGCAAACATGTAAAATGATAAGTCAAGCTTAAAATACATACAACATTAAAACATATAGCAAACAAAATAAATTGTACTTACACAATTTTTTGAATAAGACGAATGGTCAAAGTTGCAGAAAAAAGTCAATGGCGACAAGTATTTTGAAACGGAGGGAGTAGCACAATTCAAGCAATTTGGTCCCAAGCGGATTCGACGGTTTGAACCTAAGCAAGTACGAAAATCCAAACATTTTATATTGGCTTGCTGTCGTGTTCTTCTCGGCTACATCGGACATGCTCGCTGAGCCAGAATCCAAATATTTCACGGATGCACTGGAACTGTGTCAAGCCATCCACACGGTCGGTCTCAAAGTGCATCTGCTTGTCCGGTCTCCAAATGAGCACGCTCGTCCGCAGCGAGGATGGATCGCAAGGTGCGAGCAGTACCATGAAAAGGTACGTGTTTTTGGAGCACGAGTAAAGCAAAAACAAGCAAATAGCTAAACTAATTAATTCTCTAGTCCCAAACCATACAGCGGTGGTGGTTGTTGCTGACCAAACTTTTTTGCCCTTCCACATTATTCCTCGACTACCTACCTAGGCATACACATGCCTGACCAATCTAGCACATATACGACATATACTACATGTTCCCTCACATCACGAGGGGTTCATGACAAGGTGGATTTGAGAGCTGCTGGAGGCTGGAGCCATGAGAGAGGCACGTTCCAGGAAAAAACCTCCAGCCAACCACACGCCACGTCATGGCTTGAACCCCAACGCCTTCATCTACTTGTACGCGATCGATTGACATCAATCCGCGAGGTGGTCCGTGTGCCGATCATGGCGTGGTGACGTTTCTGTCGCCCAAGCCAGGTCCGTGTACCCCCAGCGATCAGCACTCTGACCGATGCAGCCACAGTCCCTACTGCCCACGATGAGAGACGAAGGAGAAATTCGGGAGCGAGAAAAGAAAAGAAGGCCGTCGCCTTCCACTCACCGGGGTTACTGGACCTCGCCGGGTCTGCGGGGGTGATGATGTCGTCGAATTAACCACAGCGGCGCCTACTCATGTAGATTTTGCAACCGGCTTTATTTTGATCTGTATTGATACCTGGACTCGTCTGCTTTAAATAATATCCGCGTGTGCGTCGCAAGAGCTACGCGCTGCAACAGCAGTTTGAATCCGGGTCGGTCGAGAGTCTGAGTTTGCTGGTACTAACTAATCAAGCAGACGGACGAAAAACTTACAACAGAGGCAGAATTTATGAAGGATTGCTTCCTTGCTTTAATATTATTATTATTATTATTATTATTATTATTATTATAGGTAAAGATAAAGATAAAGATAAATATTTTTATGCAGAACTCGGGGGTAACCTAGATTGCTAGGGATCATAATCCTATTTCAAACAAATTCCTCCAATTAATCATATATAACCGGAATAGAAATCCTAATCTAAATAAACAAGAGATATAAGAATATAAATCTGTATTTTTACATATATGTATAAAAGTATTTAAGAAACAAAATTATTTTTTAACCTTTCAAATTTTTTAGATCAGATCAGAAGCATCCCTTGGGTCTCTTTTATTTCTTCTTTCGCACTACTACATAAGAACTTAACCGTGACGGTTTTTTAATTAACCGTGACGGTTTTATGCCTGCCACATAGCCAACACCACGGTTAATCAGGGTTTTACCGTGGCGGTTTTCAAAAACTCGCGCTTTCATTTATGCGCACGGCCAGCGTCTAGCTACCTGCCTCCGTGTTGCGCAGTGGGGTAGAGTCGGTTTGCGTTGCACTAAGGACGAAGGAGTGAGTGCCAGCCATGGCGGTGGCGGCGACGAGCTCATGACGAGGGTACCAGTACCACCGCCACCAGCAGCGGAAGTTGTACTGCCCATGGAGGAGGAGGCCAGCAGCGGTAGTTGTACTGCCCATGGAGGAGGAGGCTGCGGCAGCAGGAGCAGCGCCAGCATGGCCGGCGTCCACGAACTGGCGGCGCCTTCGTCTGAACTGGACGAAGGCACTCTGTAGCGAACATGGCCTCATATGCTATTTGTTCAAAGCTTAATTTTGGTGATTAATGACAACATGATCAATGGGACTAACCATATTGTTTAGCATGTCTTTGTAGACACTTCTAGGTCCCAAGGATGCAAAAATACCACATGCCAAAATGAGAAGATAGTATATTTTTCAAGGGTCAAAACCGCGGAAGAAGAAGAAAAGAAATGCTACCGTCGGATGAACCGACGGCACCTTGGAAACAAGCGTCGGTGCAATGGCCGGATGAAATAGTACACTGCGGAAGAAGACGCAAGTCAACTTGCACCACCGGATGAACCGACGCCCCCAGTTTTACATGCGCCGGATGAATTCAAGAGACCAAGCAACAGTCAGCTCGCAGGAATCAGTAGCACCGGATGAACCGACGGTGTAGCAGCGGTTCATCCGATGGCCATGTGTTTGCTAACAGAGAGGTTCTGGCGTGAAGTTCTTCAGCACCGGATGAACCGATGGATACAAGGATTAAGCAACGGTTCATCCGATGGCTTCGAAGATGCTACCAGAGAGGTTTTGGAAGCAAACCTATCAGCACCGGATGAACCGACGACTAGGCAAGATGGACCGTCGGTGCAAGCGTCGGAGGAAGTGTGTCAGCAGAGAAGCAACGGTCATGTGACGTGGAGGGCACCGGATGAACCGACGCCTGGGAAAAGTATAGCGGCGGTTCATCCGACGGTACTAATTTCAGCAGCTTTTAGCCAACAGCTCTTTGGGTGCCTTGGGCTATTTATACCCCCTCCACTCACCCATTTGGAGAAGCTGGAGTGTGTGGAAGTGCAGAGGAGTTCAAGACTCATAGAAGATCATATCCAAGCCATCCAAGTGCTTAATTGCTCATCCATAGACTTGCACATGCTTTGTGTGTGTGCTTAGTGCTAGGCTTAGCTTAGGGCTGAGTGAGTGCAAGGTGTGCCTACCTTGTGAGGTGATTCTCGAGTGGATCAAGTTGTACAAGGTGCGCCGAAATCCTTGGAGCCTAGGTGGCTCTCCGGCAAACGTCTTTGACCCTCCGGCTTGGTGTGGAGCGGCGAGGACACTTTGTGCGGGGGACGTGGAGGCCCCCTTCCCTTGGTGGAGAAGCTCCTTAGTGGAGGCGGCATCAAGGTGACCAAGGAAGCTTGGCGAGTGCCTTCGTGGCGAGCCTTTGTGGCAAGTCAAGTGGTGCTCTTGGGAGAGACTTGGTGACCTGGAAGCAATACTCTTGTGTAGAGTGCTTCAACAACGTGGACTAGGGGTGGCTTAGTGCCTACCGATACCACGGGATAAATCGCGTGTCAAGAGTTTGCTTCCTCATCCCCTTTACGTTTCCGCATTACATTCTTGCAATCCTTGTTTGCCTTTACTTACCTAGAGTAGTATCTTGCTAGGATTGTCTATAGGTTGCAAAACTTGTTTTGGGATGGGAGTTTTCACACTAGAACAACCTAGTTGCACATCTAGATAGTATGTTCTAGTTTATGTTTAATGCAAATAGTGATAAGCCATAGGTTAAGGTTTTAAGTTGCCTAATTCACCCCGTCCCCCTCTTAGGCTACGGGCATCCGATTCCTTACAAGTGGTATCAGAGCCGGGACTCACTTCCTTCACAAGCATTCGCCAATTCGATTGGCAATTTGTGAAAACCGGCTCATTGGATCGGTTAGGCTTCACCGCCTAGTGAGTTGTTTTTTTAGAGGATGAAAGGGGTGGATACCATAGGTTTGGCTCCACATTTTGATGGCACGGGCTACTCTTGTTGGAAGGTCCTTATGGAAGCTTATTTACAAGCTAAGGATCTTGACGTTTGGAGGGTCACCGATGAGGGTGTTAGAAATGGTACTAGGAAGGAAAAATAATTTGATGTTATTGCAAAGAGTATCATTTTATCCTCTCTAGATGTAGGCGTTTTCAATAGAGTTTTTACTAGTGAAAATGCTCATGTGCTATGGAATACCATAAAGGAACAAAATGAGGGTTCAAAAGAAGTAGCTAATGAACGCTATGGTTGTCTCCTTGAGGAATTCAATAGCTTTAAGCAACTTGAGAATGAAAATGCCGAATCTATGTACTCACGCCTAAATGTTCTTGTCAATGAGATTAATGCTTTAGGTGTGAAGAACATCACGGACATGAACATGAACCGCAAGATCCTTCAAAGTCTCCGGAAGCCCGATTATGACTTGGTGAAAGCTGTCATCTATGAGAAGAAACTTGAAGAGTTGAAGCCTTCTCAAATCTTGAGCAAGATCATGGCACATGAATTTCAAGTCATTGCCAAGTCCAAGAAAGCTTCCAAGGATGAGCTCAAGACCAAGGAAGAATCAAAAGTTGAGCTCAAGGCAACACCCTAAGAACCATCTTCTGCAACCGCAAGTCATGCTCTCTCAACCCGACAAGAAAGCTCAAGTGAAGATGATGAAGGTGATGACGATGAAGGCTCCTCAAGTGATGAAGAGGTCGAGTCAATGGTTGCCATGTACGTGAAGAAAATCTTCAAGTATGTGAAGAAAATCAACATGTACGGCTACAACATCCACTTGAGAGAAGGGCGTCATCATCAACACATCAAGTTCACCAAGATCAAGCGCAAGCCCAAGAAGAAGGTGGTCAAGGAGAGGAAGCCAAAGCAAGAAGCACTCACCGCCGTTCGTGAGTGGATAAGTGGTGGAGAATCAAGTTCTTGTAGCTCAAGTGATGAATCAAGCAAGAACTTCACCACCCGCTTCATGCAAGGTCCCCTATCGTCATCACACATGTGCCTTATGGCCCAAGGTATGGAAAGCAATGTGAGTGATGATGAATCCGACACCACCTCAATTAATGATCTTGTTGAGCTAGTAAATGAGCAAAAGGGGATGCTAGAAAAACAAGCTAATGAAATTAAAGAACTTAATGCTCTCAATGATCTTAGTGCTACCCTTGCTACAAATTATGAATATTTGTTGTGCAAATTCAAATTGCTTAGCAAGGAGAATGAAGAGCTAAAATCTAAGCTAGAGAGCATTGAGATTAAGACTAGTGATTCCTTTGAGCTTAATGAATCATCTATCCCTTGTGCAATTCCTATCTCCAAGGTAGATGCTTCAACTTCTTGCATAGATTTAATTGATGAATCTTGCTCACCATCTTGCAATGAGAATGTTAAGATTTTAAGCATAAAGAATGATGAGCTCAAGCAAGAAGTGAAATGGCTCCGAGAGAGGTTGGTTAACTTGATGGGCAAGGGCAAGAATAATGAAGAACAAGAAGAAGCCTCTCAAGACATGAAGAGCAATGTCCAACCTTCTCAAGATAACCGTGATGACATGGTGAAGAAGCTTGAGAAGGGATCAACTGTGACTTGCTACAAGTGTCATGAAGAAGGGCACAAGTTCTACAAATGCCCTCAATTTGTGAAGAAGATGGACAAGGGTGAGAAGAAGAAGATAAACACCACCATCAAGAGCTCTCTCATCTACACCAAGCCCAACCGCAAGAACAAGACCAAGAGCAACTCCTATGTCATCAAGAAGAAGGCTAATGGCAAGGTGGTTGCACACAAGGTTGGGAAGATGAAGGAGTGGGGTTGGAACCAACCCATTTGGGTGCCCAAGGAAGTCATCACCAACATGAAGGGGCCTCAAGTGATTTGGGTTCCTAAGGCCATGTGAAGGCCTTGAGTTCGGGGACTTGGGAGGCTTGGCACAAAGAAGAAGTGAAGATTCAAGTCTAGAAGCCAAGCTTGCAAGATTGGACATGTGTTGCCCAAGCTCCCTGGTTAAGGTAATGGAAACTAGAACTCATCTCATGTATCATTGTAGCTCCATTGCCTTGTTTAGGTTGCATTTGTTGCTATGCCTAGTTGTTTACATATGGTAGGTTGCTTGTGTCATGCTAACCCATGAGCAACCTACATGGTTTGATTAGTGTGTAGGAAAGCTACACTTGTTTCTTTCATGGTGCATGTTTTCATATATATCTCTTTGCATCATGAGCAAGCATAGGGTTAGCTTCCCTTTTGTTGTCATAAACAATGTGCATACATTTGATTGGTGATTCAAACACTAAATGCACACATTTAGGGGGAGCTCATCCTATGGTTTGTTTATGGGATTAACATCATTTCAAGCTTATCTTGTGTAGTCCCTTGGCGACGCGTTCCGGTGCGGTGTTTCATTCTAAGAGAATGCTATTTCACTCTAAATGTGATCTAACATCTCTAAGAGAGTGAATATAGCAATATGAGCTTCATGCTATTGAGTCATGTCCTTGCGAGCTTATGTCTCTATATAAGTTCAAAGGCAATGAACTCATACATTCCTAATCCTTGTGGTACCCCAAGTGCCTTCTTTGCAAGCTTCTTTCAAAGTGGTGTCATCTCCAAGTGATATCATTTTCAAGTGGCTTATCTCAATGTGGTGCCAACAAGGTAGAGAGGAAAAATCCCCCGGAGGTGTGTAATGCTCAAAATCTACAAGTGGTAATGTTGCAAGAACTCTCTTGTATTATCTCTTGTCTTTTAAAGCTACCTCCTTGCATGATATGCTCTAAGCTTCCTTATCTTACAAGTATTTGTAGTTGTGCACTTGATTTTCACACTATCATGTTGTGCACACACTTAGGGGGAGCTTAGTTTATATCATGCTAGTCTCATGAGCTTGTGATCCACCTTAGTTATTCACACATGTGGTACCTTCATTGATATTATATATATGGATCATGGTTCATGCGGCTTTCTCCCTTGTATTTAACATTTCTCCTTGAGCTATGATTGCTAGGACTTGCTAAATTACCTTTGGAGACTCTTTTGTTTTGGACATTTTTTGGAGATTTTATTCCAAAGGGGGAGAATTTAGAGCCAAAGCAAGCCAATGTTTCCAAAGGGGGAAGTAGCAAGCTATATGTGAAGAGAAGATCATGGAAGAGGGAGAACACATCTAGGGGGAGTTGGATGATGGTAAGCATCCAAGCAAGTGTAAGTGGTTCAATTTTGTCAATTTTTGCAAATTTATGCTTGCTTTGATTGTGTTGTCATAAATCACCAAAAAGGGGGAGATTGTAGCGAACATGGCCTCATATGCTATTTGTTCAAAGCTTAATTTTGGTAATTAATGACAACATGATCAATGGGACTAACTATATTGTTTAGCATGTCTTTGTAGACACTTCTAGGTCCCAAGGATGCAAAAATACCACATGCCAAAATGAGAAGATAGTATATTTTTCAAGGGCCAAAACCGCGGAAGAAGAAGAAAAGAAATGCTACCGTCGGATGAACCGACGACACCTTGGAAACAAGCGTCGGTGCAATGGCCGGATGAAATAGTACACTGCAGAAGAAGACGCAAGTCAGCTTGCACCACCGGATGAACCGACGCCCCCAGTTTTACATGCGCCGGATGAATTCAAGAGACCAAGCAACAGTCAGCTCGCAGGAATCAGTAGCATCGGATGAACCGATGGTGTAGCAGCAGTTCATCCGATGGCCATGTGTTTGCTAACAGAGAGGTTCTGGCGCGAAGTTCTTCAGCACCGGATGAACCGATGGATACAAGGATTAAGCAATGGTTCATCCGATGGCTTCGAAGATGCTACCAAAGAGGTTTTGGAAGCAAACCTATCAGCACCGGATGAACCGACGGCTAGGCAAGATGGACCGTCAGTGCAAGCGTCAGTGGAAGTGTGTCAGCAGAGAAGCAACGGTCATGTGACGTGGAGGGCACCAGATGAACCGACGCTTGGGAAAAGTATAGCGGCAGTTTATCCGACGGTACTAATTTCAGCAGCTTTTAGCCAACGGCTCTTTGGACGCCTTGGGCTATTTATACACCCTCCACTCACCCATTTGGAGAAGCTGGAGTGTGTGAAAGTACAGAGGAGTTCAAGACTCATAGAAGATCATATCCAAGCCATCCAAGTGCTTAATTGCTTATCCATAGACTTGCACATGCTTTGTGTGTGTGCTTAGTGCTAGGCTTAGCTTAGGGCTGAGTGAGTGCAAGGTGTGCCTACCTTGTGAGGTGATTCTCGAGTGGATCAAGTTGTACAAGGTGCGCCGGAAGCCTTGGAGCCTAGGTGGCTCTCCAGCAAACGTCTTCGACCCTCCGGCTTGGTGTGGAGCAGCGAGGACACTTTGTGCGGGAGACGTGGAGACCCCCTTCCCTTGGTGGAGAAGCTCCTTAGTGGAGGCAGCATCAAGGTGACCAAGGGAGCTTGGCGAGTGCCTACGTGGCGAGCCTTTGTTGCAAGTCAAGTGGTGCTCTTGGGAGAGACTTGGTGACCGGGAAGCAATATTTTTGTGTAGAGTGCTTCAACAACGTGGACTAGGGGTGGCTTAGTACCTACCGACACCACGGGATAAATCGCGTGTCAAGAGTTTGCTTCCTCTCATCCCCTTTACTTTTCCGTATTACATTCTTGCAATTCTTGTTTGTCTTTACTTACCTAGAGTCAGTGGCGGAACTGAGGGGGGGGCCGGCGGGGGCCATGGCCCCCCCTAACTAATACAAAATTTTCTACTATATAGTATATACATAGTATATATTTTTAGTCCAATACAGAAATACTAAGCCCATAGGTCATCAGTGCACGCACACAGCAGGCCCAGGCAGCGGTCCTCAGTTTAGACTTGGAAAATGAATCGTTGAATGACTGGCAGCGACAACAGCGTTTTCGTTTATTTTGCATCTGCTATATTCCTTGTGACGCGCCGACGATTCAGCGGAGCGCGAGCGTCGGGCGCAGCGACGGCAAGGGCGCGACGTCAGGCAGCAGTTCACCGGAGACCGACGACAGACCGTCGGGACCGACGGTGGCGACGGCTTGGCCGTGACCGCGAGACGTGAGACATGGTGGGCAACAAGGACGGCGGGCAGAGGCAGGCAGACATCATTGGCAGTTCCGTTGCATCTAATGTTCCTCCTCCCAATGTAAGTGATATTTTCTCAATTTTATTCTTGTCACACAATAATAGTCTAGGATATTCTGAATTTTCTTGTCACGTAATAAGCGATAATAGACCATACTACGAAACAAAATGAAAGATGATTTTTTAAAAAATTGTTTGGTACTCCATATTGAGAGGGAAATTGTAATGAAGGTCAGGACGGATTCGATTATTGATAATTTCAATATGATGAAGAAACATGCAGTGAAATTTAAATAAATAAGATATATTGATAATTTTAACAATTTACTTATTTATTTATTTATTGTCGTTGCATAATTAAGTACTATATAGTCATGATTAGTAATTGTATGCTTGAAACATTGGGTGAATTACCAAATTTATGAACCGACAAATGTTTGCTTGGCCCCCCCCTTAATTTTCTCTTCAGTTCCGCCACTGCCTAGAGTAGTATCTTGCTAGGATTGGCTATAGGTTGCAAAACTTGTTTTGGGATGGGAGTTTTCACACTAGAATAAACTAGTTGCACATCTAGATAGTATGTTCTAGTTTATGTTTAATGCAAATAGTGATAAGCCATAGGTTAAGGTTTTAAGTTGCCTAATTTACCCCCTCCCCCTTTTAGGCTACGGGCATCCGATTCCTTACACACTCTTGCTTCTGGCATGCGCTGCGGCGGCTCTCGCCCGGGTAAGTTTGTCGTTCCATCGGCTACGCACTATGCATAACTAATTCTTGGAATTCCGATCCATCCTGCATTCTAAGCGGTGGTGCTTCATCATGTTTTGCTGATGAATCGTTTACAACTGCGGCAGTGCAGGAGCCCTGCGCGCCGGTCGATGCTGAGGCGGCAGCCTGCGCGTAGCGTCAGAGCATCTGCTGCTGGCCGCCGCGGCGCAGCGCGTGTTAGGAATAAACACGCCACAGAGAGTGTTCCACAGCGCGGTGCGTGCGTGGATGTGTTCCTGGCATGCGAGTTTGTGGGTGTGTCATAGACGTGTCGCGTCGTAGTGTCCAGCTCGTTCGGCGTCAGTTCGAGCTCGGGTTGGCAAGGTTTTTTTCCGTTCGAGTCTAGGTACAGGTCGTGCGCAAGTACGTTGCGTGCTGGCCGTTGTGTTGATCGAGTCTTGGAGTTTGTTAGGCGTAGTGGTCAGGCTGCCGGTCTGTGCGGAGAGGGCCCGGAGCGAGCGAGTAGCTCCCTCGGCATGGCTGAGTGGATCGTGCAGATCCTGGAGTGAATGGAGAACGTGGAGGAGAGCTTCTGTTCTGCCACTGGCCTACAAAAGCATATGTACTCCGTGCGTTCTCTGGTGCCGAGTCCGTTTTTATCAATAGAAGTCAAGATACAAGAGCTTGTGCTCCGCGGTGTTCGTCGCCAGCACTCTTTGTGATCGAAGTAAATTGTCCGGCGAGGTGTTTCCGAGTGTGCGAGCCAGGGCAAGGCTAACAGCACGCTGGTCGGGGCCACGACGGCCGTGCTGGTGCGGGCACCCCCGGTCGCCGGCTATCGCGCCCCCCGAGTCCTGCTGCTGCTGGTCGCATGCCACGGCCGTGTAGATGTCAATCGTGTTCGTGATCTACTACTGGATCTTCTTCGTAGCGATGTGGGTGGCCTTCCTCGTTGGTGCCGTCGTCTCCATAGGTCCAGCTAGCAATGCACATCATCTCCTAGTAATAAACATGTCATCTCACTAACTTCCAATCTATTAATACAACCAATTTTAACTTCACATGTCGTCAGCCATCCACATCATCTCCCACTAATAGCCTCGTCACCCCCACTCACTTCCAACCTCTTCATGCAACTAATTTTGTCTCAACTATATAAACAATCCACATCATTGTCCACTAGCTATCCACATCATCTCATACTAATATACATGTCATCTCACTAACTTCCAATCTCTTAATACAACCAATTTTATCTTCACATGTCATCAGTCATCCACATCATCTCCCACTAATAGCCTCGTCACCCCACTAACTTCCAACCTCTTCATGCAACTAATTTTATCTCAACATATAAACAATCCACATCATTGTCCACTAGCTATCCACATCATCTCCTCCTAATAGATATGTCATCCCACTAATTTCCTACCTCTTAATGCAATCAATTTTATCTCAGCACGTGAACCATCAACATCATTGTCCACTAACCTAATAGCCATGTTGAAGGACCGATTAGGCGACCGAGAGGAGGGGAGTGAATGGGAGCCGATAAAAATTCTCTGATGATATCTTCGGCTTATACCCCTATTTCACTTCCAAAGCGACCCCGTGCACAACTTGCCAAGATCACATAGCCAGTGGAAGTGCTACTGATCCTAGGAGCAAGTTTTCCGCAATGGAAACACCCAACACCGTAGCGGAAAATCTGCACAGCTTGCTGCCTGTGCTACATTGTTGATGGTCCTTACGACAAACATTTGACCGTCAACATCATTCCAATAAGAGGGGATTAGCATCTCTAACTAACATATTATCTAGTATTCTATCAATAATGTATTTAAGGGATGAAAAGCCGGAAACCGGGAAAAACCATGCCAAACTAGCAGACTTACACGAAGACCAAGACACGATGACTCTGCATGGTCAAGAATGAGCCCAAAACCAAAGCTAAACAACTCACGGCAAAGGCAACGCCACACGGTGATGTTCCTCACCGTGATGGCCGGTGGCCTGGACCGTTACCTTTGCCGTGAGCCTGACGGCTAGCTCACGGCAAAAAAGTCCACACGGCCACGTTGGTTCTGTGCTGTGAGCTGGACGCGCAGCTCACGGCAAACGTGTGGCAGCCGCGTGGCAGCCGTGTGGGAGCCACACGGGCGCCACGCGGCAGCCATGCGGCACGGCCTCACACCATTTTGCCGTGAGCCAGGCGAGGCTCACGGCAACGTGTCTTGTTGCAGTGTGTCTCTCGGCTTTGCCGTGAGCTTCCTTCCTTGCTCACGGCAAAGTTTAGAAAAAAAATTGTCCTTCCCACTTCAAACTTTTTCCTCCCATGAAACACATTTCTACAAACAACATATTCAAACTTGGGATAATAATAGCTCAGTTTGCTATATTTAACAATTTTATTTCTTTCTATGTGTTTTTCTTGTATACGTCCGATTTGAACTGGAAGTGCATAAAATCATAGACTAAAGTTAGTGTTTTTATGATATTTCATGTTCTTCATTCATTTCTCATACATATACCATGAAATGAGACTATATTTTAACCATTTGGTTCTGGACACATGATTATGAAGGTTTCGTCCAATAGTGTTTTAATTGTATAAAATCCATACAAATTTAAAACATCATGAAATTGGTATGGACATCATGATATCATTTATGGAGGCTGTGGTGAAGAGTTGAGATGGTTTCGAATTACTCGACACGTATGTTGTGTAGAAACTGAAGCATCTCACTGCAAGTTTCTGAGAGGTTGACTCATGTGACTAGAGTTTGTGGTCTTCATGAAGTTTAGATTCAAATTTGACCTTGGAACTTTGCCTATGATCATTACACAACTTAGAGTGTCTTATGTTGGTTCTTGGCATAATTTTGGTGTAGTTTTATAATTTTGATCATTATCGGACCACATGAAATGATAGAGTTAGAGTTGAAAGTACAATGAAACTAATGTCTTTAATTCATCAAAGTGTAAATTTGACATTGTATAGTTAGCTTAGCAATTAACTATCATAATGCACTCAAAAAAAGTTTAAAGAAAATAACTAAAAAAACTAGAGAAAAATTAACAAAATCTGTAAAATGCACTTTGCCGTGTGTAGCTCACGGGAAAGCAAGTACACACATGGCAAACAAGCCTCATTGTCGTGAGCAGGGAGTTGCTCACGGCAAAGCTGCGCCTGGGCCACATGGCGCACAGGGCCACATGGAAGCGGCTGTGAGCAGCTGTTTGCCATGAGCTCTAGATCCGGCTCACGGCAAGAACTTGTGTTTGCCGTGAGCTTCAGATCTGGCTCACGGCAAACAGTGCCTCAAGGAACCCTAGGGTGGGTGCGGCTGACTGGTGGGCCCGTCGCTCCTTTGCCGTGAGCCGGATCTGTGGCTCCGGGAAATGGGTTGAGGGGCCCCCGGGTCCGCCGCACCCACCCCACTCTACTCCACACCACACACACACACGTACACAACACAGACCACACAACACACACAAACGCTGTCACACCACACAGCGCAAGCCCCTACCGCGCCCGCCGTCCGACCGCGCCACCCGCCATCCCCGCCAGCGCCGGCCATCGTTCGCGCCCGCGCCGGCCGCCGTCCCCGCCCGCGCCGGCCGCCGTCCCCGCGCCCGCGCCGGCTGTCGTCCCCGCCAACACCGGCGTCCCGGGCCCGCGCCAGTCGGAGTCCCCGCCAGTGCCGGTCGTCCTCCCCACCGCCGCGCCCGTCGCCCATCGTCCCCGCCAGCGCGCCCGTCACCCGTCCCTCCTCGTCCCCGCCGTCGCGCCCGTCGCCCGTCGTCCACCTCCTCGTCCCCGACCTCGGCCGCCGTCCTCCCCGCCGTGCCCGCGCCCGTCGTCCACCTCCTCTTCCCCGGCACCCCCGATCCGCCCGCGGCCAACCACCACCGGGGGAGAGGCCGGTCGCGGCTGCTGCCCCGCCACCCCTGCCGGTCGGGCTGCGCCAACTGCCTCAGGGCGTCCCTGCCTTCAATCAATTGAGGTGAGTTTGTTAGCAATTTTACCTAGTCATCAATTTTAGTTAGAAAATGTTAGTTTTGGAATTGTAGGGAATTTTAGTTAGCAAGTTCATGACTTTGTTAGCAATTTTAGTAGCGAAATTGATTTAGTTAGTTAGTTGGATTTTGCATGATCTGAAATTTAACTTCTCCTATGCCGATGATGATATGAATTTTACCTAGTGTTCTGGTTGGGTAACATATGGTGACCTTGAGCTTGTGTTGGACCTGTTATATGCTTCTCATGGTTGTGATCAAACCATGAGAGACGTCCATTCCCAAGCAACAACTTGGTTGGGATGGACGTCTCTCACGGTTCCATGGCTATCATGATCCCTCTTTTTAGTTCTTTTGATGATCTATGCTATAAGTTCAAGGTCAATGCAAGAAAAAATATCTGAGGCAAATTACTATTTTGGACTGTGTGGTTGTCGGCCATGTGCCGTTGTTTTGTTGCAGGTTTTGAAAACCTCTCCGTGTAGGGGAGGTGTTGTCAAAATTTTGTTTGATTTTAAATTCAACTTTACTCATGCCTGTGATGATATCAAAACTTGCCCAAATTTCATGTTGGGTAACATATAATGACCTTGAGCTTGTGTTGTTCAATTATATGCTTCTCATGGTTGTCATCAAGGCATGTGACACATCCATGCCCAACAGGTCAGTCGTTATGATATGATGGTTGGGATGGATGTGTCACATGCTTTCATGTTTCCATGAACCCCTTTTTGTAGTTCTAGTGTTCTTCTATGCTCCAAGTTCAAGGTCATATGAAAAGACAAAATATCTGAGGCAAATTTCTGTTTCTATAAATTTGGAATGTGGTTGTCGGCCATCGTATTGTTGTTTTGTTTCAGGTTTTTAGAACCTCACCTTGTATGGGAGGTGCTGCCCAAAATTGCAACTTACACTGTCATGTTCATTTGTTTGCAGGAATCGGCTGTCGACCTCTGCCATCGGTCCGCAGGCCTCTTCAGGCCACCAAGGTATCGGCCTCTTTCTCTCTCTTACCAGCTGATGTCATAGCTCACGAAACCAAGTTAGGCGTCTCCCGTTCGGAAGAGATACAGTTGGAAATATGTAGAACTTTGCTTATTAAAGGCTGTATCTGTTTCGAATTGTCCATGTTTTTTGGACAGCCTGTCGATGCGTAGATGGGGTGATCGGTTCCAATGGTCTGCTTCGATCCTAGATAGAATTTCGGCAGCACCTCCTCGTTGTTCTCTGGATACACAACCTCCCTACCGGGATGTGTATTGGGAGAACAGCGGGGAGGTGCTGCCGAAATTTTGTCTAGGATCGGAGTAGACCATAGGAACTGACCCCATCTACGCATCGACAGGTGGGATTAGGACCTATCTTTACCTAGTAGAATGTATAGACATCGTACAGTTTATGCAATGCATTTTATATGACTTCCTGGTATGATAGAGAATGGGTGACCATGACTGGATGTACAACGGGTGGGCAAGTGGGGGTCGTCTGACACCAGAATGGATTGCGAACACCCAAAATTTCGTGAGAGAAGCATTTGAAAAGCTTAAAAGGGAGACTCCCAGGGAGTCTACCATCTGGTGTCCTTGCAGCAAATGTGGAAACACGCGTCGGCATACAAAGCGTGACATGACTGAGCATCTTGCCAAGCATGGTTTTATGAAAGACTATACAAAGTGGACCTACCACGGTGAAACCAGTCGTATGAGAGATGAGGTCGTGAGACGACGCATCGAGGAACTTGATGGTGATGTCGGGGTAGCAGACATGATAGATGACTTTCACGAAGCACATTTCCAAGGAGAACCTCAGGAGGAGGAGCCAGAGCCAAGTGCTAAGGCGTATTATGACATGTTGGCTGCAGCACAGAAACCCCTTCACGAGCATACCAAGATGTCTCAACTAGATGCCATCTCCTGCCTAATGGCCATAAAGTCCCAATATAACCTTAGCCGAGACGCCTTTGATACCTTGGTGACAGTTGTCGGCGAAATGCTTCTGAAAGGTCACATTCTGCCCAAGAACATGTATGAAGCACGAAAAGTCCTTTGTGCCCTCAAGATGCCATATCAGTAGATACACGCCTGTCCGAAAGGATGCATCTTATTCAGGGAAGAACATGAGAATGAAAAGTACTGTTCGAAATGTAAAGCGTCTCGATTCGTGCAGGTAGACTCTGGTGAGGGCGAAAAGAGGCAGCTCACGATCCCGGTTAGTATCCTACGGTACCTTCCGTTCATAGAGCGGATCCAATGGATTTACATGACCGAGGAAACTGCGAAGCAAATGACTTGGCACAAAACGGGAGTCTAACACAGTGATAAGTTTGCACATCCATTCGATGCCGAATCGTGGAAAAAATTTGATGGCATTCATCATGAAAAAGCTCTTGAGGCTCGCAATGTACATGTGGTGTTGGCGACCGATGGGTTCAATCCTTATGGGCTAATGGCCGCCTCATACAGTTGTTGGCCTGTGTTTGTCATCCCCCTCAATCTACCCCCCGGCGTCGTCTTTCAAAGACAACACATATTCTTGTCGCTGATAATTCCTGGATACCTGGGGGATAATATGAGTGTGTACATGAAGCCTCTGATTGATGATTTGATCCATGCTTGGAACGATGGGGTGCGAACATACGACCGAGTTATGAAGACAAACTTCAAGATGCATGTGTGGTACATGTACTCCATGCATGACAATCCGGCGCATGGGATATTTTGCGGTTGGTGTGTCCACAGGAAGTTCCCCTGCCCAATATGCAAGACAACTCTGTTGTTCTTTTAGTTGAAGAATGGTGGCAAGTATTCTTGCTTCGACAAACATCGACAATTCCTCCCTCTTGAGCATAAATTCAGACAAGATGCGAAGAACTTCACGAAAGCTATGGTAGTTAATGACCCACCACAGCACATCATTACGGGTGCCGATGTTCGTGCTCAGGTAGAGGCTCTCGTGTTCAAAGACGGACAAACTCGTTTCGAGGGATACGGTGTGCAACATGCATGGACTCAGCAGTCGGGCTTGTGGAGGCTACCCTATATGTAGGATCTTCTTCTTCCACATAACATTGATGTGATGCACACTGAGAAGAATTGGGGCGAGGCACTTTTGGGTACAATGATGGAATGGGCAGATAAGTCAAAGGACAACGTTAAGGCTAGAGTCGATCAAGAAGCGTTATGCGACAGGCCAAAGCTAGCCATCCCGAAACCTGTAGCGGGCAAGAAATGGAAACGGCCTAAGGCTGATTTCGTCCTGAACATGGATCAAAGGAAGGAAGTACTAGAATAGTTCAAAACATTAATGTTCCCTGATGGGTATGCTACGAATCTGAGGAGGGGGTGAACTTAGATAGTTTGCAAATACACGGGCTGAAGAGTCATGACTACCACATATGGATCGAGTGGCTTCTTCCGGTGATGGTTCGAGGCTATGTACCCGAACATGTGTGGCAAGCACTGGCAGAGTTGAGCAATTTCTTCCGTCTGCTTTGTGCTAAGGAGTTGTCTGTTGACATGATTGAAAAACTAGAAAGAAATGCGCCTGTGTTGCTATGTAAGTTGGAGAAGATCTTACCTCCCGGCTTCTTCAATCCGATGCAGCATATGCTTTTGTACCTCCCTGCAGAGGCACGATTGGGGGGGGGGGCATGCAGAACCGTTGGTGCTATCCAATTGAGAGATGTCTAAAGTTTCTTCGATACAAAACTGGCAACAAAAACAAAATTGAAGCTTCAATTGCAGAGGCATACATTCTTGAGGAGGTGTCAAACTTCACAACTAAATATTATGCTGAGAACCTTCCTAGTGTGCATAACCCACCTCCTCGTTACAATGTTGGCAAAGATCAATCGACTCTCAGCCTTTTTCGAGGACAACTTGGAAGTGCAAGTCTTGGGAGGGCCAAGATCTTACTTCATGAAGAGTGGCACACTATCATGATATATGTGTTGCGCAACCTTACCGAAGTAAAGCCGTACATAGAGTAAGTTCTCAAGAAACCTCATTTTTTTTCCTATCCCTTAAGATCTCCCATCTTGGCTCTTCTGCATCCAACCTCTTCTTTTTTTTGGGTGCAGTGAATTCTTTGCGCAATTCTGGCATGGTGAAACTCCACCTACCGAGGAGGAAGAAGATATCCTTCTTAGTGAGGGTCGTCAGGGTGTCCCCGATTTCATATCTTGGTTCAAAAAAGGTAATTTTTAGAAAGACACCTTCTTTAATTTGTAAGATCATACTTAGGATGCCATGTATGATAACGAGCTATCCTGCCTGGTCTTCCAGGGGCAAATCGATTCGTCTATGAGTCCCGACTTGAGACAGGTTGCCGATGGTTTCTTGCATAGGGTCAAGTCATTTAGCGCTTATGATGTGAATGGATATCGCTTTCACACAAAAAGTCACGAGGAGAGTCGGCCCAATCGAAGAACCACAAATTCTGGAGTTTGTATGACAACAGTCGATGGGTCCGAGTACTATGGAAGACTTGAAGAAATATATGAACTCGAGTTTCATGGTTCCAAACCTCTGAAACCTGTCGTATTGAAGTGCCATTGGTTTGATGAAAAGGCTACGAGGCAGAACCCGAATCTTGGGCTAGTCGAAATTCGACAGTCAACTGTGTATGAAGGAGACGATGTCTATATTATGGCTCAACATGCCACACAAGTTTATTATCTATCATACCCTTGCAAAAAAGACAAGCGTCTCCAGGGTTGGGATGTTGTGTACAAGGTTTCGCCGCATAGTAAACTACCTGCCCCAAGCAACGAAGATTACAACCTACTAGACCCAAACACATATGCCGGTGAGTTCTTTCAAGAAGATGGGCTAGAAGGAAGCTTTGAGATAGACTTAACCGAAGTGATCGGAATGGAAGTAGATATGGACGATGCTGGAGAAGAAGTTCATGATGAGAATGACTTAAAATTACTTGAGCGATTAGGATTGGGAAGTGATAGTGATGATGACGTCGTTCCTCCTTTGGAGTACGGTGTTGAGGATATGGAAATGCGTGATAGTGATGATGAGACATATGATCCAACTAATACGAATCATGACGAGTATTTCTAAAACATGTAAGATATTAATTGAATAGTTGTGCTTACTACATTAATTATGTTTTTATTTAGTACTTGTACTCTTTGCATTTGGACTAGTGTTTGCTTATGTTGCATTTGTGTACTATGTTGATACTTAAACTATCTGTGATGCTTATGTGGACTATGTGATGGTTATGTGATGCTTATGTTGATATTTGAACTACCTGTGATGGTTATGTGACATATAAACTGTCTGTGATGGTTATGGTGACATATAAACTGCCTGTGATGGTTATGGTGACATATAAACTGCCTGTGATGATTATGTAATATATAAACTCCCTGTGATGCATTTGAAATGGTCTGTTGAATCTGAGGGGCCATATAAGATTCTGGAAAAAACAAAAAAAAACAAAAAAGGGAACTTTGCCATGAGCCAAAACCAAAGCTCACGGCAAAGGTGGAGTCTTTGCCGTGAGCTGTGGCTGTAGCTGACGGCAATGAGGAGGTACCTGGCAGCTGGTCGGAGGTTCTTTGCCGTGAGTTGGCAGAGAGGCTCACGACAAAGGGCAAGCTCTTTGCCTTGAGCTGACCGTCTGGCTCACGGCAAAGACTTGCGCGTTGCCGTGAGCTACTAGCTGACTCACGGCACAGATGGTGCGACGTGACAGACACGTGTAGCACCTTTGCCGTGAGTCTGGTGTGAGGCTCATGGCAAAGAGCGCCGTCAAGTGGGCTTCCGTGACGTCCCGTTACCCTTGTTTGCCGTGAGCTTAGTCCCACTCACGGCACACGTTTGCCGTGAGTCAGAGGTCTGGCACACGGCAAAAAACCTGTTTGCTGGCAAAACTGTGCCGTGAGGACTTGCTGGCGGCAACTCACGGCAAAGGTTTCGTCGTGAGTGGACCGGCCTTTGCCGTGAGGAGTCGGCTCACGGCAAAAATGCTGTTTCTCGTAGTGTCGTGTTCGCGATCTACTACTGGATCTTCTTCGTAGCGATGTGGGTGGCCTTCCTCATCGGTGCCGTCATCTCCATAGGTCCAGCTAGCAATGCACACTGTGATCCACCTGCAAGCTGCAACAATCTGCAACTAAGTGTTGTATCGAGCCGCATACTAGAGCTCTCATGTGGATGCCCTGGTTTGTGGCATCCGGAATGCCACCTTGCACGAAACCTTCTCAATTTTTTATCGCATACTACACATGTGATATCACGACAGCTTGACAAATTTCATATTTTTCAGACTTTATTTGATTTTTAAAAAAATTAAAAATGATTCACCTGCCAATGAATCGACATGTTTCGCGAACAAGATGTTCGAAATTCCGGGTGTGTCCCTGGATGAGGCCTCACATTACACTCAAAAGCGAGAATATCATTTTTTTCCATTGATTTTATTCTGTTATTCGAATGACTTACAGTTCAAATTTGAGTTATGAAAGAGATTCAAATAGAAGAGATAAATTAAGAAATATAATCAAAAGTCACAAATTTTTGCCACATTTCTTCATGAAGAAAAAATTTGAAGTCAAAAAAAAAAAAAATCGCACGGAACCGCTAGCTAGCGCTCGGCAAATAGGCTCTTTGCCGAGAGCCACCTGACAGGCCCTCACGAAGGAGTATTCTTTGCCGAGAACGAAACGTCTAGCCCTCGTCAAAGGAAACGGCCAGCATGACGTTACGTGGACCGGAGCTTCTTCGAGAGATGTAACTTCGTCGAGAGCCGGCTCTCGGCAAGATCCACCTTTGCCGAGGATCGGGCTCTTGGGACACATCATGTTGCCGAGCGTTGCCCTTCGCCGAGAGTGACTCTCGGCAAAGACGAACTTCCGGTTGTTTGGTGCTCGGCAAAGAAATATGCCCTCGGTGAAGAACCGGTTTCCGGTAGTGATTTGTGGTCCACAGTTATGTGCCATATAACATTCTATAGTTCTCTTCATTCATGCGCTGGCTTATCCATAATGAACCCTATAACTATAATGTTTTAGATCAAAGGCACTCACCTGGTTTTATTAGAAATCTTAACAAAGCTAGGCCAGAGATCTTACAATTTAACAGAGACATCAACTAACATCCAGCAACCAGCTCACAATCTCCAGGTCATTATTACGCGCTAGTTATTAGCTGGTGCAAAGCGGACGATCGGGTGCAACACGAGTGGTGTTTTCTTGTTTACGGCCAGTCCTGCAGCCTCCCCAATATCGACGTCGACAAATCGGGAGATCTCCAGGACATTGTCTATGATCACATGTTGGAGATCTCCTGGTTTCTGCAGTCCGGGATCGAAACTTCCACGAAATCATGTCAAATTTTTACCACTGACTACACATGTGATATAACGACAACTCGTCAAATTTCATGATTTTTCGACTTTGTTTGCATTTTATATAATTTGAAAACGAATTGCACGCAAGTGGGTGGACATGTGATCCGCACAAAGATGTTTGAATTTTGGCACGTGGCCCTAGATTAGGACTAAACTCACACTAACAAGCAAGAATATCAATTTTCCAATCATATAGATGCACTATTTTGATGACTTGCAGTTCAAATTTGAACTATGTAAAGAAATTCAAAAAAAAGACGAAAATGCATGAAATATAGTAAAACTTTTTCAGAAAAATCCCAAAATTGAAAATCAAGCTTTAATTACCGTACCTTTAACACAGAAAAATAACTCAACCCAAAAATAAAAAAAAGAATTAATACTTTGCCGAGAGCCTTGTGGGGCACTCGGCAAAGGCATGGTTGCCGAGGGTTGGCCGTCGGCAAAGAAGCGTACTCTGCCGACGGCTCCACTCAGCTCTCGGCAATGGCCAGTCAACCATGGTAAACCAGTGGTCAACATCATTGCCGAGAGCTGGGCCGCGACCCTCGGTAAAGAACGGAATCTTTGCCGACGGCCCAACGGCAGAGCCCTCGGCAAAGTGAACGGCAGTCCAGATGTCACGGTGCTTGTTCCTTCTCCGAGGGTGCCTTAGTTGCCGAGAGCAGGCCCTCGGCAAAGACTGGATTCTGCCGAGGGTCCCCACCTGCCGACGGCGGGACGCTCGGCAAAGGTAACAACACCGTGAGTGTTGTTTTGCCGAGTGAGGCTCTCAGCAAAGATAGTCTGTGCCGAGGGCCCGATAAATAGCCCTCGGCAACGCTTGGAACACTCGGCAAAGCCTGAGTTTCCCGTAGTGGTCCTTGGGCTCCATTCCACTGGGCAGCTTCCAGTCGAAGTGGTAGAGAAGGCTGGCCAGCGCGAGCTCCATGTTGGCCAGCCCAAGGTTCATGCCTGGGCACATACGGCGGCCGGACCCAAACGGAAGGAACTCGTAGTTGGTTCCTCTGAAGTCCACGCCACCACCGCTCCTCTTCTCCTCCTCGAACCGCTCCGGCCTGAACTCCTTGGCGTCGTCGTCCCAGCACTTGGGGTCCCTGCACACCGCCCACGCGTTGATGAACACGACCGTGCCCTTGGGGACGTCGTAGCCCATCACCTGCACCGCCTCACGGCACCGGCGCGGCAGCAGGAGCGGCAGCGGGCAGTGCAGCCTCAGAGTCTCCTTCATCACCAGCTTGAGGTAGCCCAGCTCCGCTGCGGTGAGGTCGTCCTCGGTGAGTGGTGCGCTCATCTTCCTCCCCTTGAAGGCCTCCCGGACCTCAGCTTGCGCCCTGCTCATCGCCGCCGGGTGCCGGACTAGCTCCGTCATGCACCAGTTGAGCGCTGTGGACGACGTGTCGCCGCCAGCGGCAAACAAGTCCTAGAAGACAGTACATATATAGATACATACAGTCAGAGTCAGTTAGTCAGTCCATTCGGAGAGAGTTTAGGTTTAGCAGCTGGCTAGCTAGACTTACAAACATGAGCGCGACGATGGTGCTGTTGGTGAGCGGGATGGGCAAGGTGTCCTCTTTCTGGAGCCTGAGCAGGACGCTGAGGAAACAGTCGTGTGCCACCGCCGTCCTGTTACCGCGGTCCATGGCTTCCCTCTTCTCGCGGATGATCTCGTCCAGGATGCGCGTGATCCTGTTGAGGCTGGCGAGCGCCTTGCGCGGAGCCGTGTTGAGCATCTGCATCAGCTTGGACGACGGGAAGAGGTCGGCCACGGAGATTGGCGGCGTCTGCCGGATCGCGGTGTGCAAGGCATCCAGGTACTCGTCCCGGTACTCGCACCGGCTGCCGATGGACTCCCTCACGAAGGTGTCGTTGACGTGCCAGGAGATCATCTTGGTCAGGTCCACCGCGGTGCCGTCGCTGGCGGACGCGGCGAGGCTCCCCACGAACCGCGCCACCTCCTCCTCGCGAACGCGCTGAAACGACCGCACGCACCTGGCGCTCAGCAGCTCCAGCACGCAAATCTTGCGGAGCTGGCGCCACCGCTCGTCATAGGCCCCGAACACGAGGTCCGTGCCGTTGAAGCTGAACACCCTCACGGTGGCGTTCACATGGCGGTCGGCGAAAGCGGTGTCGTGCGTCTTGGTGATCGCCTCCGTGGCCTCCGCCGACGACACCACCAGCATGGGCACCTCGCCCAACCGGAGCATCATCAGCGGACCATGTTTGCACGAGAGGTCATGCAGCGTTCGATGGATCCCTGGGTTGATGCCCAGGTGGTGAACGCTACCGATCAACGGTAGCGTCCATGACCCTGGGGGAAGGTTGAGCTTCGACTTCTTGTTCTTGGTGACGAGCAGAGATCTGAGCTTGGAGACGACGAGCAGCAGGATGGCAACACCCACTGCGAGGACCATAACATTGCCGTCCTCCATTGTTTGTGGATAGTCGATCTAAGTAGTATAGCTGCTTGATTTTGTATGTCACATATGATTTCCTCGACCCATCTTTGAGTGTATACCGTCTACACCTATCTATCTCTTATATAGAGCTAATCCACACTAAAAGTTACATCTCAGCATATTAGCAACAATTCATATCATTGTCCACTAGCTATCTACGTCATCTCATACTAATAGACATGTCATCTCACTAACTTCCAATCTCTTAATACAACCAATTTTATCTTAACATGCCCCCATCCACATCATCTCCCACTAATAGCCTCGTCACTCCACTAACTTCCAACCTCTTCATGCAACAAATTTTATCTCAACATATATAAACATTCCACACCATTGTCTACTAGCTATCCACATCATCTCATACTAATAAACATGTCATCTCACTAACTTCCAATCTCTTAATATACAACCAATTTTATCTTAACATGTCGTCAGCCATGCACATCATCTCCCACTAATAGCCTCGTCACCCACTAACTTCCAACCTCTCATGCAACTAATTTTATCTCAACATATATAAACAATCCATCATTGTCCACTAGCTATCCACATCATCTCGTAGTAATAAACATGTCATCTCACTAACTTCCAATCTCTTAATACAACCAATTTTAACTTCACATGTCATCAGCCATCCACATCATCTCCCACTAATAGCCTCGTCACCCCCACTAACTTCCAACCTCTTCATTCAACTAATTTTGTCTCAACTATATAAACAATCCACATCATTGTCCACTAGCTATCCACATCATCTCATACTAATATACATGTCATCTCACTAACTTCCAATCTCTTAATACAACCAATTTTATCTTCACATGTCGTCAGTCATCCACATCATGTCCCACTAATGGCCTCGTCACCCCACTAACTTCCAACCTCTTCATGCAACTAATTTTATCTAAACATATAAACAATCCACATCATTGTCCACTAGCTATCCACATCATCTCCTCCTAATAGATATGTCATCCCACTAATTTCCTACCTCTTAATGCAATCAATTTTATCTCAGCACATGAACCATCAACATCATTGTCCACCAACCTAATAGCCATGTTGAAGGACCGATTAGGCGACCGAGAGGAGGGGAGTGAATGAGAGCCGATAAAAATTCTCTGATGATATCTTCGGCTTATACCCCGATTTCACTTCCAAAGCAACCCCGTGCACAACTTGCCAAGATCACGTAGCCACTGGAAGTGCTACTGATCCTAGGAGCAAGTTCTCCTTCGCAATGGAAACACCCAACACCGCAGTGGAAAATCTGCACAGCTTGCTGCCTGTGCTACATTGTTGACGGTCCTTATGACAAACATTTGACCGTCAACATCATTCCAATAAGAGGGGATTAGCATCTCTAACTAACATATTATCTAGTATTCTATCTATAATGTATTTAAGGGACGAAAAGTCGGAAACGGGGAAAAACCATGCCAAACTACCAGACTTACACGAAGACCAAGACACATTGACTCTGCATGGTCAAGAATGGGCCCAAAACCAAAGCTAAACAACTCAATACAAATGGGGCCCATAAGATAAGGCGGCTACAGCAGCCCACCAGCCAAAGGTGACAGCCAGATGGGCCCGGCCTGGTTCGGCCGAACCAGTGCCGTGACGGTTCGCACCTATTTTTCCCGCCAAGATCTCCCACGCGAACCCAAGGCGGTTGGCGATGGAGTTGGCGCCAAAAGCCCCCCGAGAGCCGCCTCTCCACCCCAATATAAGGAGGCCTCCACCCACACACACCACACAAGGAGCCTCTCTCTCTCACTTTGTAATCTTTAGACTAGTTAGTGGAGCTTAGGCCTAGTGCTTTCTCGCTAGTAGTGCTTAGCGATCGCCTCGGGTTGGTTGGCTCAACCTCCGGCCTACGGTATGGCTATGTACTATCTTCGTACATTTCGTATTTATACAGAGTTCGGTATTTCTACTGTCGTAGTATGTTATACTTATTTATATGCTTTCATGTGCTATACTAGTATATTTATTATAGGTTTGCTCTATTGTAACGGTGGGGTGTGCTCTCGGGCTTGCTTTAGCCTTAAGCCTATGGGTCATCATGGCTCGGGTGCTGGAGGGGCTAGAGTAGTGATTATGGTCGCGAGTGTGGTGCTTGGTGCCGTAAGATCCACTTTGGGTGGCTGTATTGCACGGTATGTCGGGGTAGGTGTACGGGTGGTGACAGCCCCGTACATCCCTTGTATTCCCCCACGTGAGTTTACGGGCATTGGAGGTACATAAAGGCGCACCACCCTGGCAGACCAAGGGAGTGTGTTCTCCTCGGTGCAATAGAATAGATCTAGACTAACCATATGATGTATGCTTTGCTAGTATATACAAACTAAGGACGACTCTAGTGCCCTGCTCCTACTAACCTTAGTTTATTCTTTATTCTTTATCCGAGATGATGGCCGTGTGTGTGTCAACCGATCATATCATATATATCTTATACTCAATTCCTTGCTTACCCCTGTATTAAGCTTTGGTACGCTTTACTTATTCATAATGTCCTTGGCTTGTATCCAATATATCCATACGACATGATTATACATACACATATATATTTATCTACATTTTCATAAGTCCATCTTCCGGTAAAATATAAATAATGATACCCTTGGGAATACTCATGGGTGAAGTGCTACAACTGGATAATAAAGTATGTATCTGTACGCTTGCGGATACATCTCACCCCATCAATAAGGCTCGCTCCTTAATAATATTATCGAGTCACATACTCGGCAGTGTTATTAAGAGCACCCAATCAACATATCTTTTCATAATTAACTTCATAAAACACCACCCTAGTGGTGATTTCACAAAACCCATCAACCAGTCATTTCTGACGCTATTGCTGAAGGTAAAACTTTGGTGACACGTCAGAAATGCCAACAAGCATTTCTGGCGTTGTTGTCGGGGAGATGGCGAAAAAGATTTTTCAAAATAAAAATAATAAATAAATATGTGTGTAATCTCTCGTATGGATTATCAATGCATACCCATGGCTTTATGTTTAAGTAAGTAGCCATTGCCTATGCAGGCTAACACTTGATGTTTGTTTTCTCCTTAATGGATTGAGAACAGGCTAGTGCATGACCGGTTTATCCGGCACGCATTGTGAGAAGGGCTAGACCTCGTGTCAATCTCGTTCTCAACGCTCTTGCATCAGCCAAACCAGTCAAAGAACAAGCACCGGTTGCTATGGCTAACAAGACCCTTCGCGAGTTCTCTGTTCCCTCCGCTGGCAATGTGGCCACAGGCCCAGCTGCTGATGTTGGTGACAGGAACTTCGAGCTCAAGACCAGCCTCATCAACATGGTGCAGGCTAGCTCATTCTGTGGCAAGCCTAACGAGGACGCCAATGTGCATCTACAATAGTTCCTTGCACTGTGCGACACCATTGTCGTACAGGGAGTCCAACCAGATAACATCACACTCCGCCTGTTCCCTTTCTCCCTCTTGGGGAAGGCCAGGCAGTGGTTCTACAAGGACAAGGAAGCTGTCAATACTTGGGCAAAGTGTTCCTAGGTGTTCCTCACCAAATTCTTCCCGTTGGGCGAAACCGATGCCCTCTGTGGGAAAATATCGAGTTTTCAGCAAACCAGCACAAAAACAATCCCAGGAGCATGGGAAAGGCTTCAGGATTACATCCTTGCCTGCCCCAACCATGGAATGGAGGAATGGCTAATCCTCCAGAGCTTTTACAATGGGCTAACCACGTCATCACGTGTGCCCATCTTGACGCTGCTGCTGGAGGGACCTACCTCGACTTAACAGCCACTACAGCCAAAGCACTCGTCGAAAAGATGGTCTCCAATCAGGGCTGGAGTGAAGCCCGCACACGGGGCATGCACCCCGTCAAGCAAGCGGACATGCTAGCCACTGTTGACAGCTGTTAAGTGCTACTTTTATGCCGTCAACTTCTGCATAAAATGAATGAAAAGTGATCATCAACACTAGAATAGGGCTTTATACTGACAAGTTCCACAAGTGTTGGTGTTTCTAGCTTTTGTTGCAGGATTCACCGGAATACGTGATAAATGATACAATTGAGAGCAAGTGAGTCAATGGCACCAATAGGGCATCATCCATAACAATCTCAAATGCCAATTTGGACTGCACCACTGCGACGGGCTCGTCGAGACGATCAAAATGGATATATCATTTGTGTACTTCTGAGTCTGGATGAAAGAGATATGCACTAGACAAGATCACCATCTTGATATCATGTGGGCCCGGTGGGACCCACACCAGACCACGTGGCGACATGTTGCCATGTTGGATTCCATGTGTCCATGACACATCACCAATCCAAGGAAACACACCCTCGACGAATCAGGAGCCAGTACGCGGATTTAAGGGCCCACATCCCCACGGAAACAAGCTAAAAACACCGCATACACACCCATACACGCTTGAGGACCCACCTGGCAGTCACCTGGACGAAAGGCGGTGGAAACAGACCCACCTGGGGGTCGACCGAACCCCAGTTGAGCTAAACCCTTCGAAGGTCCCCTCGTCCCCAGCCGACGCGTGGCATCTCTCCATTGGTTCCTCAAGGCATCCCGGGGTGTTTTGGAGTCATTTGGCACTCCTAGCAAGCCACCCCCTTACCTATAAATAGAAGAGGAGGGGATAGGAAATGAGACACACCACTTCACCCAAGGATGAGAGCTTCCCTTCAAAGGAGAGGCCTCTCCTTGGTAGATTAGAGAGTAGGAGAGTGAGAGAGTGATTTGTATCTCCATGGATGCTTCGTTCTTCAATTAGAGTAAAGTGAGTATTTCTGCATTTTCTATTTAGACTAAAGTGTTATTCATACTTGAGTGATATGTTCTTGTGTTCTTAGCCTATTCATCATTTAGAGGCGCGTGTTCTTCACGAACACGCCCCCTCGATCTAGTTGATTAGGTGCACAAGTTTGTATCCCGTTTGTGATTAGTATTTTAGAATAATGTGGATATGCTTGCATCCTCTAATTAGAATAAAGTGTGTTCGTGATTCCTTTCTAATAGTTTATGCTAGGTTGCATGAGTAGACTCTTTCCTCTACTAGTGTGTAGATCCTGGGTTTATGCGTTCGTCTGCTGCAAGTCGTTCGTATACGTTGGAAGCATAGTACGGGGTCGAGTGCTCTCTCTCGTATGCCATTAGTATAAGCTAGTAGTGCTTATAGTGAGTGAGATCAGTTCTCTTCTATGGTCGTAGTTCTATAAGTACAGAGTGTCGTAGTTCGTTGGCTACGGCAGTAACCACAGCGTAGGCATTGTGTCACGCTACCGGTTATCATTCGTTCGGTTTATCCCAAGGTTAGGTAGAGGCAGTCCAGGTGGTGGTGACAGCCCTTCTGGCCCTCGTTGATCCTCCACGGCTGGATATAGTCAGAGCTCCGTTCCACATAGATCCGCGTACCGGAGTCGCCTGTTAAGTCAGGGCTAGCGGTACCCTAAGCCAAGTTCTATATAGAGATCGACCTTTAATCTCATCTATAGTGCTATCTTTGGGAATCCTCTCTATCCTTGCCTCTTATCTGGGTGTGTCCTTGGACCGACTAGTATGAAGTTAGTCCACACACGTTCCCTTGGATTCGATACCCTTGGAATACTCTGAGGTGAAAGCTACAACGATATCCGTGCGCTTGCGGAATTATTTCGTGTGTCGCTAAAATACCCAACAAGCTTTCTGGTACTGTTGCCGGGGAACGATTGCTGTATCTATCTTCGTGCCTAGTGGTCCTTGTATCTTTTGTTTTTCTTTGTTTCTACCTTTACCCTTGTTACCCATGGAGAGGCCCTCCTTTCATAGCTTCTCCACCTCATCCGATGATTTCACTGATCCATCAACTTCCACACCCATCTATGAACTCAATCCCGACCTTATAGCCATGGTTCGGAATCACACCTTCTCTAGAGAAATTAATGAAGAACCTTATGATCATTTGCAAGAGTTCGAGGATCTGTGTTCATCCTTGGTTGTCCAAGGAATGACGCAGGAAACCTTGAGATGGAAGTTGTTCCCTTTCTCTCTCATGAAGAAGGCGAAACAATGGTACATCCGCTCGGTAGGGAGCATGAGCGGTGATTGGAAGAAACTACGAGTTGGCTTTTGTTCCTCGTTTTCCCTATTGAAACGCATAAATTCCCTTCCGATGGACATCCTCGATTTTGAGCAACTAGAGAAGGAATCCCTTGGTGCAGCGTGGGCGAGATTTTTAGACCTTTTGCCATCTTACCCACACTTGTCTATACCCGAGGGTGTATCTTTGTACATCTTTTGCTCATGTCTAGACATGAAGTCTGCCCAGGAGCTTGACACTATCGCTGAAGGCTCATTTGAACACAAAACGACAATGGAAGGAAGGGAAATCCTAGATACCCTCTTAGAAGACTCTTTCTTACCTACTGACCATAACGAACCCCTCCGTGATGAGTGTGTATCAAGCCATGAGAGTGTCTCAACAGCCGAACCTAAACCTACGGTTTCCACATCACAATATTAGACCGTTGAGCCCTCTCCCGAATCACGAACACCGAAGGAAGAAGAGATTCAACTTTCGGAGTTCGCTTTTCGATTTGAGGATGATCCTTACAAAGACATCATAAACGCCTCGAATCATCCTAGGCACGAGAAGCCTACGACATTGATGTGCCCTTATGAGGCCCTCGATGAAGTTTCCAATCGGGAATCCACAGCAGATTGGTCAAAGGAGTTAGAGCGTACTTCCAAAGCAATTTGGGTTAGCTCAACCTCCACGACTATCCCTTGTTCCATGAGAGGAAATGTCGTAGAAGCTGTTCATGACCCTACTATCGGGGCTTACGTCATGTCGGAGTACCTTATGGATACTCTTGTGGGTAACAAGCCCCTGACCCCGACTCATAGATATTTCAGAAGTCGCAGGTGGGGCTACTATTTCCCATGTCGGGGGATCGCTAGGGATGTGCCCATCATCATAGAAAAAATTGAGGTGTGCTTAGATTTTTATATCTATGACATCATGGATTTTGATCTTCTCCTAGGCTTCCCATTAGAGAAACTCCACGCCACACCTTTAGGGAGCCTAGATGAAAAGCTTAGGGAAGCCGCTTCTGCCACCACTCTCTTGTTTTCAAAAAGTTCTATGGAGAAGCCTCTTCCCAAGCAAAACCCACTCGAGAAGATGATGCATGTATCTCCGTTCGCATCGTTCGAGCCCATTCTCACTGAGGTTGTAGAATTTTCTACTCCTCAAGAGTATGACTCGGAAGACCCTCTTCACCTTTGTGAAGGCGAACGATCATCATCACTCTCGACCAAGTTTGAGCCTCGTCCTACTGGCCCATACTATGTTGCTCTCGACCTTGATCGAGAATCAACATCGAGCTTCCACGATGAATCTCTTGAGATGGAGAATTCATGGGCCATGGAAATTTATGAGGCGCCGACTCTGGAGCCCGGAGGAAAGGATTCTATTGACAAGCATGGTAGCTTCACTCTTTATATACTTCAGGAACCATGCTTGCATCGTTCTTCTCTAGAGTCGGCTATGCTTGGTGCACGGAGCATGCACGAGGGCTACAACCGCCTTATGGTCCTTTCCTCTAAAAAGTTTAGAAGGTTGGTTGTAGATGCATATGTTTACCATAAGCATTGCAGATTTCGTACATGCATGTGGCACTAACCTTGCAGCTGAAGCTTCAATGACACATCAATAATTGGTGATGAGATGGGAACGACATCACCAATGATAGCTGCAAGAAGAAGTTCTCAAGGTCGAGCTTATGACCATAAACAAAGCACTACCAGGAGATAGCCTGGATTAGATTAGATTTTATTTCCCTTTTCAAATAAAAAGCAAGAGCATGTTTTTAGGATGAGGTTGTCCTTCGGGTATTTTTGGTCACTAACCTTTCAGGTGGAGATTGAAGAGAATGACGGACAAGTGACACCTAAGAGCATGTGAGCTACATCACTTCAACACTTTGGTAAGTTTTTGGTGAGGGAATATTTACAAAAGGAGGCTTGATCTCCACACACTTGAGTTTTGTTGCCTAGCAATGCAAACTTCAAGTGTGGGGGAGGTATGTGAGCATCTCGAGTAAAATTCCTCTCATACCAAATCTTATTCTGGTTTGGAGATGATGTTAGCTCTTGCATCTTGCCGAACTAGCTAGGTACGTCTTGCTTTTGACTTTAAACAAAGCCCTTCCGGGAGGTTGCCCGACGTTCACCATCTTATGCTCATGTTTATGTCCCTTTGGAAATAGCTTGATCATGCTTTGGTGCTTCCTTTATCTATGTTTGTGATGCTATGGTTTGAGTGCATGTTTAGCTACGTGCATTCATAGGTTGTTTTAAATTAAGCATGGTGCTTAGGTTAAAACTGTCTTCTTCAATCAAACAAGACATGGTGTTGAGTTTGATTGATGAACCTTATATTTAATGCGTTCATGGATATTGGTTGTATGTGTGGACTAACCCTTGCAGGAGTTTTCGAATCCAAACAGGGTAAGTCATCAAGCTTGATTCAAATGGGAAGGTAAGCCAAGACATGCCAGCCTTGTTTGAGCTAGGTCTCATGGTGAATTTATAAAAAAACAAAAAAGAATTTTGAATTTAAATAAAGGCTCCCTGGTTCTTGAATCAGTAGAGTCCCCCTTTTGTTTTTCCCATTTTGTTTGAAGATAGCACCAGGTACAAGAACAAGTGTGGGGGAGATCTCCCAAGCTTGTCATCGACATACGCACTTGAGATCTCCCACACAGGTGTTGCACAACATCGACTGCGCTTTCATGACAAGGGATAAGGTAAACTAGAGTGAGCTGGCTGCCCCATGGGTCAGCTGAACCACTGGTGGTCCTTCTTGATCTCCACATTCTTCAGGAGTGATGGTATGTGCACCCTCTATCTCATTCTCCCTGATTCATGAGTTTGAATAAGTTTCAATTCTTATCTGCTAAATCGACTCATGGAATCGTGCTCGACTTGCTCTACATGTTTCCTGTGGTTGCCTTGCATATGTTTTATTCCATACTTATTATCTTGATGCTTGTGAACAAATATCATTAGGGAACTCATGCTCATCTAAGTAGTTGATGTTTGTGATATGGTTTGATGACACGATCTTCTCTCTGAATGTTTGAGTGCTTGGGAATTTTATTTGAAAACTTGAAAACCCTTTGCAAAGCTCCTCTTTGATATGCCAAAGTCCTACCAGAGCCATATGATGAGTTATCTCGAAAAAACCTTACACACATATGCTGCTTGTCATTGCATTGAGCTTTGTCAAATTGTTGTGACCCTTGTGAGAATTCTTTTCATGCTTTCATGATCAAGATTCATGTGCACTCCATATCCCCTTGCTATGCTTCTACACTAGGAGTTAGCATTGTATCATTCATCCATTCTACAAAATAAAGCTCCATGTGTGGTGTGACCTCTCTCTCCAAAAGTATTCTTGAAAAAGAGACATGGGCTATGCAAAAAAAAAGAAAAAAAAAGAGAAAAAAACCATGCTCAAGGTATGAGTCAAAAAAAATGCCCAAGGCATGAAAAAAAGGGAAAAGATAGCCCATGTCCAAAAGAAAGAAGAAAAAGGAGAGAGATGGAATCATGCAAAGCGGAGTTCCAATAAATTTGATGGTAATAACTAGCACCCATTCCGGGCCTAGTATCCACCTTACCATATCCACCATACCCATACACGTGCACATCTTGATCTGATTGTATGACTTGATTTTCTCTTTGGATCTGGTTTTTGACTTTGCAATATATGTTATACAAGTATGCTTTATCTTTTATCCTACCTTGAGCTCCACATATAGCCATCATTAGAAGTAGGATGAAAGAAGGGCAATTCTAATGCCTTGGTGAGGACATATACACATTGAGCGATCTGAGAGAATCAAATGAGGAGCTAAGCAAGGTTTTTTGAAAACTTATTGCAAAACACCAAGTTGCTTTACGTGAGGAATAGAAGTGATTTGAGTTATGACCGTTCCATTCCTCAACTACCCAAGATGGCATGATAGACACTCCACAGAGTTCACAAGTACAAGGTATGGTTTGGAATATCTCTTATGCTCGCTTAAACCTTTGGATATCATGTCTCACCTTGATCTGTTCCCCTTTACTCGGGACGAGCAAAGGTCAAGTGTGGGGGTGTTGTTGACGGCTGTTAAGTGCTACTTTTATGCCGTCAACTCCTGCATAAAATGAATGAAAAGTGATCATCAATACTAGAATAGGGCTTTATACTGACAAGTTCCACAAGTGTTGGTGTTTCTAGCTTTTGTTGCAGGATGCACCGGAATACGTGATAAATGATACAATTGAGAGCAAGTGAGTCAATGGCACCAATAGGGCATCATCCATAACAATCTCAAATTTCAATTTGGACTGCACCACTGCGACGGGCTCGTCGAGACGATCGAAATGGATATATCATTTGTCTACTTCTGAGTCCGGATGAAAGAGATATGCACTAGACAAGATCACCATCTTGATATCATGTGGGCCCGGTGGGACCCACACCAGACCACGTGGCGACATGTTGCCACGTTGGATGCCATGTGTCCATGACACATCACCGATCCAAGGAAACACACCCTTGGATTCGATACCCTTGCAATACTCTGAGGTGAAAGCTACAACGATATCAGTGCGCTTGCGGAATTATTTCGTGTGTCGCTAAAATACCCAACAGCCACTAAGCTTGATCTCCTTCTGAAGCATATGGATGACCAGGGGAAACCGACGGGGTTCGTACCCAGGCTTGTGCAAGCACTCGACTTGTACTACACGTGCGAACTTTATGGCAATGGAGGACATTCAGGGAATGATTGCCCCGAAACTCGTGAAGAACTTTCGTTCGTCAACAACTACAACAATGGGTATCGTCCCCAAGGAGGTCAAGGGTGGAGCCAACAGTGTCCACCATACCAAGGAGGTAACAACCAAGGTAATTTCAATCCTATTCAACCCTCCTTACGGGATATTGTCACTAGCCGAGCTAATACCAATGAAAACTTTTCCAAAAAGCATGCCGCCAATGACAAGATCCTAGAAAGCATAAATATTAAACTTGACAGTTTATCCTCTTCACATAAAAACCAACTGAGTTTTAACAAAATGATAGAAAACCATATAGCTCAGCTTCTTGCTGCTGCTCCTAACTTGGAAACCGAGAAAATCCCTAGGCAACCCGAGAATGTCAATGTGGTTTCCGTTAGTTGGGATACATGCTATCCTAACCATGTAGAAAGGCCTTGGTTCCAAGGCAACAATTGGGATGAGCCGACAATTGAAGAGGAAGATCCAGGATACCCAGCGATCAGCTGCTCGCTATGGGATTATGAAGTCAAGCAAGCATTGTGCGATCTCGGTGCTAGTATCAAGATTATGCCGAAGGCCATGTACGACACTATTGATCTTCCCCATTTCTATATGGTGCCCACCGAGATCCAAGTTCATCTTGCCGATTCGACCATACGACATCCCGAAGGCATAATTCGCAACGTCACGTTCAAAGTCCAAGGCGACTATGTCTTCGTGGACTTCGTAGTTCTCAGTACACTAGGTGACACAGAAATGCCGCTCCTCCTTGGGCGACCATTTCTTCGAGCCACCCAAGCACGAATCGATGTTAGCAACAGTACGATCAGAATGAAGGTCGAAGGAAGAACCAAAGTGTTTTGGTTCCAATCAAAGAAAGAGTTTTACTACAAAACTCCCTCCGACCAATCCCAAGATGTCTGAAGAAGAAGAAGAAGGAATCAGGGCAAGCCTCGAGCTCAGGCCCCAATCTGACAAGAGACACCAGTACAACCACGGGAAAAGGACAACCTCATCACCTTCATGAAGGCATTCATGAAGAAGGAATTAGAAAGAAACAATTGATCGGGGTATTGGAAGAACTAACCCCCACGGCAGAAGGTGACGATGACTCCTTTGGGAAATACCTCATCCACAGTCTCATCGCCAAGGCGACGAAAGAACAAATGGGTGTGGAAAGCCAAGACCACATGATCGACTATGTCCTCTCCTTCAGTTGCAGACACGTCAACACCAGACGTGTCGGGAATTCCATCCACAAGCTGAACTTGATGGAGAAGTCCCGCTCAACGGACTCAAACTACTGAGCCCTTGTGTTGACATTTCTTAGCGTCGATCACTTAAGAACAGATTTGGAATCCATCCTTAGCGTCAGCAGTAGAAATACTTGTTGGCATTTCTTAACATCACCACTAACGACACCGAGTTAGCGTGAACATCAAGACTTGCCAAAGGTAAATCTAAACGATCATGAACGAATCCGCAAGCGCACAGATAAACCATTGTAGCATTTCCCCAAGGAAGGAGAATATTCCAAGGGTATCGTATTTGTGGAAGGCAATGGCGGATATCATAGACTTATGCTTTTGCACTGAATGTAAACCAAGAGATAGATATAGGAAACAACAACCCAAAGGCAGGGGTAAGATAAAGATATGATAGGGTAGTGTGACACACACTCAGATCTACCTCTACTCTAGTACACTACGACATAGGGGGAACATATGAGTTAGCTCTAGGTTCTAAAGTACTAAACATACAAAGCTAGAAGATAGAGGAGATAGGCATGAAACATTGCATGATAGGATAAGGTTCAGCACCCAGGTACAAACGTGGAGATAGTCCGTGATGACCAGCACTATGTGAAACTATACTTTAGACTCCTACAGCAATACCCCAGTGCGGAGGGTACCAAAGGGTCCAACAGCTGTCACCACTGCGGCCTACCTCAATCGTTACGTGGGGCATGCTCATAACTAACGTATCCACACAACCCAGGCACCATGCCTGCGTTGCTTCTAGACTTCACCCGGCCCGGGCTATTGTGACCCAGGGTGAGAGCCACCAGAAGACTGGTCAACTTAGACCGAGTACCGTAGCTTGAACACAAACCTCATGCAACACTATCATGCCATCTAACAAGATCAAACTAAGGCTAGACATACGAACAAATATGAACTCTCTTATGTCTAGTCAACAAGATCAAAGGGTTGTGTTCATGAAGAACACGAGCCTCTAACTTATGAACAAACACATAAGGAATGAGTAAGTCATCCTTCAAGTGGATCAAAAAGTAGTGTTCACGAAGAACACGAGCCTCTAAATGATGAACAAGAGATAAACTCAAGAACATATCAATCATATGATCTACCATGACTTTATATGAAATAGCTGAATAACTGAAGTAGATCAAAATCATACAAAGAAATAAAGATACAAGAGAACTCATAACTAGACTCCAAAGTAGACTTGGAACCTGAATAAGAGCTACTCTAGCCTACCCCCTAGCTTTGGAAACTACAAGTGAGAGGAGAATGAGAGAGTGGTGTGTGTGAAATGGGAGCCCCTCCCCTTCTATTTATAGGCAAGGACGAGGCTTGCTTCGGGCACCAAATGCCTCCAATTCACCCGGGGATGAAGTAATGGACCAATGAGCAGCTGCCACATGGAGGGACAAGATGAAAGGAGGCAGAGGCGGTTCGGCCGATCCTAGGATCGGCCGGCCCCTCCGGCCCTCCTTTCGAGGTGTGTTTCCTCTGGGTGGCTGCCCTGTGGGCCCTCTGATCCTTCCCCGGTGCATGACTTGTTTTGGTATCCTAGGTGGGCCCCTTGATACATGTGAAGTCCATGTGTCGCTCTCTGATTCGTCGGTGAGTGCCTCCTTTGGATCAGTGACGTGGATTGTCACGTGTTTCCTTGGTGGCAGACACCTCCTCAGCTGAGTTGGCATGGTTCTTCCATAGAAGGTGGGTTTCCATCTCTTTTGATACTTATTTCACCTACATACAAATAATCTCCAAGGACAAGTGGAACTACATTATTCAAACCAAAATGCAAGTAAATAATGCATATGCCTCCATTTATGTGAGAATATTGATGGCTGAAAGTAGTACTTAACAGCCGTCAACAAACTCCCGCAAGCTAACCTCTTCCTCGTCTCGAAGCAAGACATTAGGGACTTAGGTTGGTTGATCAAGAGTTTCTACGATGTCATATTCTTAACTTACGGCAAACATATAGCTAAGTATTCTACCAAGACTTGAACAAGTTGGCAATGTTCTTACCATTCGCTTGATGATGTGGGGCATATAGCTTTACCTGACTTAGGCGGTTGAGAGACATAATGGTTATATAGCAAATGCATAATCACTCATATCTTGATCAACTATCAATCTGGAGGTTTTGCAAATTTTTCAAACGAAAATTAGAGTTCCTCAAATGATACTCTCGAATCGCTCAAAGTGTATGGTTCCTCACCAAGGCATTAATGTTGCCTTTCTTCACATCCTACTCCTAATAGGCTTATGTGGAGCTGTAGGTAGGGAAGAAATGTGGCATACTTGTCTCTCATTTTTGCTAAGTCAAAAACCGGATCCTTGGAAGAAACAAACATACATCCTGATCAAGATGTGCATATGTGTGTGATGGTAATGAGCATGGTAAGGTGGATACTAGGCTCGAAAATGGATGCTAGATATTACCATGCTTTATATGAAAAATGAGGGATTGATGGTAAGGTGGACACTAGCCCCGGAGTAGGTACTAGTTATTACCATCTATATGGTGGAACTCTTTCTCTTGCACATATCAATCTCTTTCTCCTTTTGGAATTTTTTGAGACTTGGGCTAGCTTTCTTTATTTATTTTTGCCATGCTTTTGAGCATACTTTTCTTTCTTCTTTTTTTTCAGCTAGCCCTTTGTCTCTATTGGAGATATTTGGAGAGGGATGAATGATACAAACATGCATAGAGTTTTATTTGTGAAAGAATGCGTAAGCAAATGGAACAAATGATGAATGCTAACTTCTAGTGTAGAAGTTTAGCATGAACGTGTACGTGATCTTGATCAGGGGAGTATGAGTTCTAACAAGGGTCACAACAATTTGACAAAGCTCAATGAGAGAACAAGCTGCATATGTGGAGGCTAACAAGAGCTAGAATCTACATATGGCCTTGGATAGGAAATGCTCATCATTGAGGAACTCATCATGTTTTGATTTTTCAAAAAGGAAAACTCTGGATGTCAAGCATCACTAGGTACAAGATCATAACACTCTATTATACAATATCATGTCTTACAACAACTTAGGCAAGGATCATGCTTTTTGCTACCCACAGTTTTCAAGCTAAGGTTTGAACATGCAAGCCAACAAACTCAAAACTTAGGTAGGATACGAAGTTGTAAGCAAGACATACAGGAAGAATAAACAGAGCAACTATTCATCATATCAACCGTAGAGGCAGACCATTCTTACTATGCATATAAAAGAAAACTAAGCAAACTTGATGAAAGCAAATAAATCTTTTTGATCTTTTTAGTTTTGCAGATTTTTTTTGGGTTTTCATTATAAGATATTCTGAAAACAAAGGAAGATACAAGTTACCTCAGGATGGGGATCCTCCCCCAAGCTAGCTTCAGGCTCACTGCGGAGGAGGGAAGAAGAAACCCTGACTCGCGTAGTTAGCCCTCTGCTCATCCATGTGTCACCGCTGTGCCTGCTGCATGGCTTCAATCCTCTCACCAGCCCGACGCTGCCACGCTGAGGTAGACTCGATGTGGGTGTTCAACGTCTCCTCCAATCCTGTGACCTAGACGGTGAGCTCTCCCATCTGCTGCGCGAGCTGAGCATCGCGTGCAGAGGCTGAGGAGTGCCGCCTGAAGGACGAAGACGGAGGCGGACCACCGGAGCTAGAACTAGCGGGTGTAGCCCACTGAGCACCGCTCGCCCAAGCCGCGCCACTCGCACTCGGCTGGTAGGTGGGCTGATCCCAACCAGGTGCATATCCAGTGGTAATCCCGAACATGTACCCCGCGGGGGCCCCTCCTGCCACTAGTGGTGTAGCAGGCTGTGGCTGTGGTTGTGGTGGTGGCTGTGACTGCTGCTGCTGCTGCATGTGTGCTCTTTTTGCCGCGCTTCTGGTGGACCTGCCTGAAACACTAGCACGACGGCTTTTCTCTTGTGTAACAAGGGGAATGGTCAGTGACTCTGAGCTATACAATCAAAACCCCAGGTTAGGTAACGGGATTTGATTTGCATAACCCGAAAAGAAGAAAGTCAAAGAATCATTTGGGCCTTTCTTGAGTATATACCCTTAGATCAAGTATGCCTCATCAATGAGAACTCGGGGCGTCCCGATGAAGGGTACAGGATTCCCGCTAGGAACCCCGAGTCTGAGAGCAATACGAGTCACCAAAGATGTACACTCAATAGGACCTATCATTTTAAAATTCGTCATCCACTGCCGAATCATAGCTTTAACGGGAGAGACCTTGATCTGTTTAGCAGCGGTGTATAAAAGCATCAAATCATCACTACGCACGGGCCGAACATGCTCTCGTGGAAAGAGAGTAATGGCGAGCCACTTGTGCCACAAGCAGAGAGTAGGATGCGCAATATCATTGCACCGAGGCACAAATTTGCCACTGTAAACAAGACCAGAAATGTCTGCCCAGAAAGAGTCTCGAACAAAACCCTCACAAGCCTTCTTCAAAGAAAGAGCACAACGCTGATTAAAGCCAAGGAGACGACTAAGTTCTTTCCATTGAACTCGGTAATCGGTCCCGAAAAGACAAAACTCAATACCATCAGCCACCTCGCCAAGAGAGCAAAGAAACTGGATGGTGAGGGGCCGAGAGCCAGGCTCTGTAACCGGCGCAAACTCCTCCCAACCAAGAGCATACCAAATGGAAGCGAACTCGAGGTTCATACCTGTTTTCTCCATAAGTGCCGGGTTGAAGTCCTGGGTGTGGGCAAAAACTCGGTCCTTTAGGAGAGCATAGGCTTGCTCTTCTCGAGCGCCCCGCAAGCTGAGGTAGGGGTGTCGTCGACGACCTCCTCCGCTGCTTGTGGCTCGGCTTGCTCTTCTAGCTCCTCTTCATAATCCATCGTTGATGGCCTCGGTGTCAGCTTGGCGGGGACGGATGAACTCGTGCTTGCCCATGAACGGGAGCATGTCACCCTCCGGAGAGCGTTCGCCGCCCAACTCATGCTAGCACAACAACGGGACAACAAAAGCAACTCGGTGATGGATTAGTGAAATCGAATGAAATTCTTACCGAGCTTGCTCCACCAATAGAGAGACACTTGATGATCCAAACTCGAGCAAGAAATCCAAGAAAACCAAGAGAGCAAGGAGTAGAGAGGGGAGTGTGAGTGAAAAGAGTTGAATGGGTGAAGAACACCCCACTATAGGCAAATGCGCCGGGCATCCAGACATGGCCGTTGGGCAACGGCTAGGAGCCATTGGAGCAAGGTGGGGCCCAGCAGCCGTTTGGCTGCTTCAGCCGAACCTGGGGTCAGCCGACCCCAGGCCGGGCCCACCTGCCCCCTGCTTTGGCCAGTGGCTCCCCAACGGCTAGCTGGGGGCCTGCCTAAGTGCCTCGGCTCAAATTCGCCTAAAATATTTTTCAAATGATTTTTCTAGAATTTTCAAACTCAGAATTTATTTTCAGAAATTTTATTTAAAAAGGGAAAAGGGCTAGAGATCTAGCATGTAGATGCAAGGTTTGGAAAAATTAAATATGCAATTTTGGAAATCAAATAAAATTTTGGAAAGGGAAATATGAGATAAATACCAGCTTTAACCTTTTTGGTAGAAAAGACTCATCATTTTTAGTCTGACGAGTTGGACTCTTCTCAACAGTTAATTCGACTCGGCACCCCACTCCTGAGAAGTAGAGGGTGATGCCTTCTCAATCTTCTGTCATTCTTTACGAATTTTCTTTTGCTTCTTAGACGGAGATTCCTTCTTTGGGGGTGAAGGCTCCGTCCTTCCCCCAAGCTGCTCAACACTATCTTGCACTAAATAGCATTGCTCTTCTTTATCTTGAAACCTGAATACCAAGTTCCTCTTCCCAATGCGGAAACGGATTACTCCGGCCCCCACATTGATTCTAGCTCGGACATCACTGAGAAATGGTCGCCCAAGGATGAGCGACATTCCTCCCTCGTCATCCATATCAAGGACCACGAAATCCGCGAAGACATAAGAGTTCTTGACCTTGACCAATAAACTCTCAACAATTCCTTCTCGATATCGTATCGTTGAATCGGCGAGTTGGATAGTCCGTGTTGTTGGAGAGAGAGCTGGATATCCCAGTTGCTCAAACATGGCCTTGGACATGAGGTTGACACTTGCACCAAGGTCACAAAGGGCATGCTTGATCGTCTTGTAATAGATGGTGCATGTGATAGTTGGATAGCCAGGATCTCTTCTGTGCACAACTGCTAATTCCTCCCATGGTTCTAGAATTTGTTGTATGGGCTTTCCTGCATAGTTAGGAGCATGCGTCTTCCTAGGTGGCTTACCCCACCTAGTCGACACTACACTAATATTTTCACAAGAGGATACGGGTTGCCCCGGAATCCTCCCGTTATCAGCAGATGGAACCAAAGCAGCTAACTGAGCTAACTGAGTTTCTAACATTTTGTTAAAACTCAGCTGACTCTTCTGAGCAGAAGAAAAACTATCAAGCTTAACGTTGAGACTTTCCAAGGTTTTATCAAGGGCAGCTAACTTTTTATTGACACCTTCATTGATCTTAGCGTGCCCGAAAACAAGATCTCTCAAGGAGGGTTGGTTAGAGTTGTACGAGTTACCTTGGTTACCTCCTTGATAATAAGGGTGTTGTTGGTTCCACATTTGGCCTCCTTGTTGAGGTGGACGATAACCATTGTTATTGCCGTTCATGTACATCACTTCCTCCTGAGTCTCAGGACAGTGGTTTCCTGAATGCCCAGTGTTGCCACAGACCTCACAAGTCATATGAGAATCCATAGGCAGAGTAGTGGTGGCCATGGCAGCCTTCTTGCTGGTGTAATCATCCAATCTTTTCATAAGAAGGTCCAGCTTGGCAGTAATCATATCTGCTTCCTTGACAGTATGAGTACCCCTCGGACGTGGTTGGAGTCTTTCATCACTCCACCCTTGGTTGGATACCATCTTCTCAATGAGTAATTTAGCATTATCAACAGTGAGTGAGAAGAATGCTCCCTGAGCAGCAGCATCAATATGGCCTCGGGCTGTCGGAGTCAACCCATTATAGAAGCTTTGAAGAATAAGCCAATCCTCCATCCCATGGTGAGGACAGGCCAGGACATACTCCTAAAGCCTTTCCCAAGCCTCTGGAATAGATTCACTTACTGCTTGCTGGAAACCAGAAATTCTTTCACGAAGAGCATTGGTTTTACCCAATGGGAAGAACTTCTTGAGGAATGCCTCTGAACACTTATCCCAAGTGTTAATGGCATCACAATTCGCATAGAACCATTGCTTGGCTTTCCCCAGGAGAGAAAATGGAAACAGTCAGAGACGAACAACATCCATATTTGCACCCCTGATGATGAAAGTGCTGCATAGGTCTAGGAATTGCTGCAGATGGGCATTGGCATCCTCATTCGGCATGCCACAGAATGGGCTAGCCTGTACCATCATGATTAGACCCGTCTTGATCTCAAAATTTTCAGTTCCCATTACCACCTCAGGGCCTTGCAGCACCTGGTCAACAGAAGGAGCTGAGTACCCACAAAGCATCTTCTGGGCCATAGGGTTTGATGTGGATGGTACAAAGGAAGCTGGTTCGCCTTCCAGACGAGTACGACGAGGTGAGTCGAAATGAATTCGAGCTTTCCTCACTAGTGACTCGGGATCTTCAGTGAAATTCTCTGGTAAGTCGAAACCAGTCATACACTACCTGTCTTCATCATCCAAAGATAAAAGAAGACAATCAAGGTTAGCCTGCATTGAGAGTTGTCCTAACCTACTCATGATTTATAAACAGATGCAAAGCATAGTCATGATAATCCTGTGCCTTCCCCGGCAACGGCACCAGATATGCTTGTTGACAATTTTTAGCGTCGATCACTTAAGAACAGATTTGGAATCCATCCTTAGTGTTAGCGCTAGAAATGCTTGTTGGCATTTCTTAACGTCACCACTAACGACGTCGAGTTAGCATGAACATCAAGACTTGCCAAAGGTAAATCTAAACGATCATGAACAAATCCGCAAGCGCACAGATAAACCATTGTAGCATTTCCCCAAGGAAGGAGAATATTCCAAGGGTATCGTATCCGTGGAAGGTAATGGCGGATATCATAGACTTATGCTTTTGCACTGAATGTAAACCAAGAGATAGATATAGGAAACAACAACTCAAAGGCAAGGGTAAGATAAAGATATGATAGGGTAGTGTGACACACACTCAGATCTACCTCTACTCTAGTATACTACGGCATAGGGGGAACATACGAGCTAGCTTTAGGTTCTAAAGTACTAAACATACAAAGCTAGAAGATAGAGGATATAGGCATGAAACATTGCATGATAGGATAAGGTTCAGCACCCAGGTACAAACGGGGAGATAGCCCGCGACGACCAGCACTATGCAAAACTATACTTTAGACTCCTACAGCAATACCCCAGCGTGGAGGGTTCCAAAGGGTCCAACAGCTGTCACCACTGTGGCCTACCTCAATCATTACGGGGGGCATGCTCATAACTAACGTATCCACACAACCCAGGCACCATGCCTGCGTTGCTGCTAGACTTCACCCGGCCCGGGCTATTCTGACCCAGGGTGAGAGCCACCAGAAGACTGGTCGACTTAGACCGAGTACCGTAGCTAGAACACGAACCTCATGCAACACTCTCATGCCATCTAACAAGATCAAACTAAGGCTAGACATACGAACAGATACGAACTCTCTTATGTCTAGTCAACAAGATCAAAGGGTCGTGTTCCTGAAGAACACGAGCCTCTAACTTATGAACAAACACATAAGGAATGAGTAAGTCATCCTTCAAGTGGATCAAAAGGTAGTGTTCATGAAGAACACGAGCCTCTAAATGGTGAACAAGAGATAAACTCAAGAACATATCAATCATATGATCTACCATGACTTTATATAAAATAGCTGAATAACTGAAGTAGATCAAAGTCATAAGAGCTACTCTAGCCTACCCCCTAGCTTTAGAAACTAAAAGTGAGAGGAGAATGAGAGAGTGGTGTGTGTGAAATAGGAGCCCCTCCCCTTCTATTTATAGGCAAGGAGGAGGCTTGCTTCGGGCACCAAATGCCTCCAATTCACCCGGGGATGAAGTAATGGACCAATGAGCAGCTGCCACGTGGAGGAACAAGATGAAAGGAGGCAGAGGCAGTTCGGCCGATCCTAGGATTGGCCGGCCCCTCCGACACTCCTTTCGAGGTGTGTTTCCTCTGGGTGGCTGCCCTGTGGGCCCTCTGATCCTTCCCTGGTGCATGGCTTGTTTTGGTATCCTAGGTGGGCCCCTTGATCCATGTGAAGTCCTTGTGTCGCTCTCTGATTCATTAGTGAGTGCCTCCTTTGGATCAGTGACGTGGATTGTCACGTGTTTCCTTGGTGGCAGACACCTCCTCAGCTGAGTTGGCATGGTTCTTCCATAGAAGGTGGGTTTCCATCTCTTTTAATGCTTATTTCACCTACATACAAATAATCTCCAAGGACAAGTGGAACTACATTATTCAAACAAAAATGCAAGTAAATAATGCATATGCCTCCCTTTAGGTGAGAATATTGATGGCTGAAAGTAGTACTTAACAGCCGTCAACACCTTGCCAAAGGTAAATTGATATTTGTTCAATATTTAATTTCTAATCCAAATTTGAATTTTTCTCGTTTGCATGTTTCCCTTTTCAAAATTGCATTTGCATGCTAGAATTTATTGTAGCCCATTTACCTTTCCAAAATAAAAAATTTGAAAAATAATTTATAAACAAAAAATTTAAAAATAAATTTTTGTCTTGAACAAAAACATTCAAGAAATATTTCGGAGCATTTCTGGTAACCAACTTTGGTCGAGCACCACATGAGCTAAGCAATATAGCCGTTGTGGGCCGGTGGGCCAAAGTTGGCAGCCAGCGGGCCCCATGGGGGTTCGGCCGAACTAGTGCCAACAGCACTTGGGCCCTACCGCCTCCAATGGCTAGGAGCCCAAGCCCAATGGCTATTTCCTTGGGGTACCACCTCAAAGGGCTATAAATAGAGGCCGAGAGGGGGTGTTGATCATCCATTCAACACTTCTCTCATTCACTCCCTCTCAAAATTGTTTGCTCCGTGATTTTCTCTCAAGTTCTTGTTCAAGTTCGTTCTTGTTGAGGACCAGGTGTGTCCGAAAACCAGTGGAGGGTCTCTCCTTAGTGATGAGTGATTGACAACGTTGTGTGGACTGATGCTTGGCTCAGTGTTGCAAGCATAGGTTGTGGCTTGACTCGTGTTGGTGCAGGTAAAGAACAAGCGCGAAAGGCCTTTGCCGTGGTGGCCTCCGGATGATGGAGAGGCAAGTAGGCTTAGTTCGATGGATCCGGTGGCCGATGGGGTCAAGTGTGAGCCGTGTAGTGCGAGAGGAGCAAGTTGAAGTCATGGACATGGGCCGGTGCATGGTAGCGGTTCGAGGCTGAAGCTTGCACGCGGGGTTTGGTGGTTTGCCCACAAACCATCGGTGGAGGGTTTCTTGGTTTGGGCCTCAAAACCAAGCCCGAAGGCCCAACGCGACGAAGACGGTGATCCAGGAGCGTCGGGAAGCTTCGAAGAGGGGGGCACGTGGCGTGATCGCGGGACTTGCGTCGAGACTAAGCGAGTCCATGGTGGAAGCGTGTTCGCTCGATGGGAATATGCTTGACTTGGTATCTTACATTTATGCACTAGGGGTAGTTGGGTCATTTGCCAACTCCAGGAGACTTAAGTATAAATAGAAGGTAGAGGAGGATGGCTACGGTTACTCGCTCTGGACTGCTTCTTTTCCCAGTATTTCCTTAGGCTAGATTCTTGTACAGACTCTGACCTCTGGATGTATGGAAGCATTTGGCGTTGTGATTCCTTCCCTCTCTTAGCTCTTTGTGATTTTTGTGTCATTTTCGGAGCTATTTTTGGTTGTCGCTTGATTCGTTGATTTGAGGGTGTTTCTCCTCGGATTTCTTTGTGGGGATCATGGGTGGATGCCTTATGCATCTTTGGGTATGATCTTGACCCCTCAAACGCCGGGAAAACCCTTCCTTTTGCGAGTTCTTGGAGGAAGCCGAGTTCATGGAGGTGATTTTGTAGGATCTCGATTCCTCTCGTTTTAGTTGGTTTGAGGCCAAGATTTCGTAGGGATAGTGAAACGAACCGGATTTACTAGAAAGGAAACCCGATCCCTGCACCTCAGTGATAGTCCCAGGAGGCTATCACGTGCAAATCCATGTCTCAGAAAGTAACGAAAACCGTACAACAGAAGGAAATATAGAAGGTCCACATAAATAATATTATTATAATTAATCATTTGGGTACATCATTTCGACACATGTCGGGTACAAGTCCAACAGGACTGAATCAAACAGAGTAAACATCTATGCAGCGGCTCTCATGTAGCGAAGTAGACACCATCTCCCAAAGGCTACTCGAGTGCAGGACGAGCCTCAGTCCTCCCATCCATCGTGCTCAAAGTCATAGTCCGGCTCCTAGTCTGAAAACCTATCATCTACTCGATAAGGGAGTAGGTCATGTCAGCTTCCCAATAAAGAGCATAAGCAAAAGAATAATTCTATTATGCATGGATATTCCTATATATGGCTGTAGAAGGCTATGCAAGCAGCGGTAGCAACATCAAGGAATGCAGAAATGCCGAGAGGTCACCATCTCCAAGGAGATCCACACCTCCGAGGCCAACGCCTCAGGGGTCAACACCCCAACCAAGGAAAGAACACCAAAGCACTGGATCTCAACCGGGTCACAGCATCCCACTCTCATCTGCGATGTGGGGTCACCAACTCCTATCCCCACATCTCAACGGCACAAAGCCGGGCTGACACACACAGGGGAGACTAAGCAGCACAGAAGAATACTAGCCAGGTGAGAGATTGAAAGGGCTGTCCATACCAGTGGACACGGACTATAGCTATAGGTTTAACACTCTGCAGAGGTTGTACAACTGGACCCGGCGAATAGGGAAGAAACGGATGCCTCCGATCCACACCCTACCTAACGGCCGGAGACCTAGCAGTGGGTGGCACTCTCCTGCCTCTTCGAGCCTGACTCGTCCTGAACTGGGGCGCGAAACTTGCCAGCAGGGCCTCGAAGCTGTGAGACCATCCCCGGAGGAGCCGGGGCGACATCTACTCGGGGGGTATAACCCGTCCCCCTCACACGATCACACCGATCCGCCTACAAGCTAAGTGCTGAAGGACCGAATTGGTGACCAGAGAGGGGGGAGTGAATGGGAGCTGATAAAAATTCTTCTCAAGAACTCGGCCTAAACCCCTATATCACTTCCAAAGAACAAGATCACGAAGTCACAACGGACCTACTGACCCTAGGAACAAGATAGGACAAGCCTAGAAACAAAGCGGAAGCAAGCTCAAAAGGAAACGAGAAAAAGAACAAGCTCAAACTGACCTACAACAGTTTTGTCGGAACTTCTGATAAAAGCTTTCTATCTGTCAAAAACTCGTTATCGGAACTTCCGGCTCAAGGTCGGAACTTTCGACCATCGGAACTTCCTGTGCCAGGTCGGAACTTCCGACAGCTCCCAGAAAACAGAGAAAACAGCCCACGAGATAAGGAAGGAAAATCCAAAACTCGATCAAACAACCTCCAAAAAACACAAAACTCAAACCATAGTTTCTAAACAACACAAAGAATCTTATCCCAAAAGATCTCCTCCAAAATATCACAGAATCAACACCAGAAAAAAGATTTAGGAACCCTAAAGATGAGACTTTTCCTCAAATCGATGGATCTCCCAAATGGCTAGAGCTCTTGAGCCGAAACTTTGGGTAGATGAGAAGCACCCCAAGAAGATGCTATACCCCAAAAAACTCATCCTCAAACACCCTACAACTCCCGGAATCGTGAGTCTTGGCCAAGAACACTATGAACTAGGGTTCATCTGAAAACACACGAATCGAAGGCCAAATCCGGTGTTTGAGGGTTGAAGATCATCCACAGAGAGGCACAAGGCACTCACCCATGATCCCCTCAAAGAAATCCGGAGAGAAACGCCTTCAAATCAACGAATCGAGAGACGAACGAAAATCCTTCAAAAATACCTCTGAAAATCACAGAAAAAGAAAAACATCGGGACCAAAGGATTTGGCACAAGATTAAGAGATGGATTTCACTATGAATCTTCAAGCCATATCCGGTTATAATCCACTCTCAAGAATTTCAAATCTTGGATGGCAAAAAGCTCCAAACAAAGAGCCACTCACTCCTCTCTCCTTCTCTCCCAAGAGCACCCAAAAATGAAAGAGCACTCCCACCTCTAGCCAAAGAGTTAGGTTCCCAACCAGCCACTCCCTCCTATATATAGGCCCTCCGGACAAATGACCGAAGTGCCCCTACACTAGGAGTTACAGCACAAGCCCTCCCAGGGTGTTTTGGTCAACACATTTATAGACCCATCGAGCGGACACGCATCCACCAGGCCTCGCGTCCTCCCGACGCAAGCACCGCGATCATGCCGCGTGTCCCCCGCTTCGAAGCTTCCCGACGCGCTCGGATACCGTCTCCGTCACGTCAAGCCCTCGGGCTCGGTTTTGAGGCCCAAACCGAGAAACCCTCCTCCTGATGGTTTTGTGGCCAAACCACCAAACCCCGCATACAAGCTTCGGTCGTTAGTCGCTACCTTGCACCGGCTCGGTGTTGGTTTTGTGGCCAAACCAACAGACCCCGCGTGCAAGCTTCGGTCGTTAGCCGCTACCTTGCACCAGCTCCATGTCCACGACTTCATCTTGCTCTTCTTGCCACCATGCGGCCCGCACTTGATCCCGTCGGCCACCGGGTCCCTCGAACCAAGCCTACTTGTCTCTCCACTCCTCGGAGGCCACACAGGCATAGACCTTTCGTGCTTGTTCTTCACCTGCACCAATGCAAACCAAGGCGCAACCAACACCTGCAATACTAAGCCAAGAGTCAGTCCACACAACGTTGTCAACCACTCCTCACGAGTGCATTGACAACACACCACATAAACATAGAAGGATACACAACCGACAACACAACCCGATGAAACACACTCAACACAAAGCCTCAAAACATCCGGTCAATCGCTCATCATATACAAATCAAGGCACATCTCAACTTAGTTTCTCAATCTCCCCCTTGATGAGTGCATTGACAAAAGATGGTTTGAAAGCAAAAGGAAAACTCATTCAAGTGCCCGAAAGCCAAGAAAAAGCAAACACAAGGCAACTTGAGAGAAGAGCTCCAACCAAAGACTCTCGGAACCAAAGGAAGCACAAAGGCTAAACACCAATGAAGAGTCAAGCAATCCACAAGAGCTAGAAGCAATCCAGAAAGCCATCAAACCAATTTCAGCTCTTAACAAAGCACTCGTCAACCGCTCATCACCATCAAATCAAGGTTCATATCAACTTGATTTTACAATTTTTCTCCCCCTTGATGAGTGTGTTGACAACATATGAGCACAAAAACATGGTTTGAGAGGGCAAAGGCCGAAAATCTCATCCAAGTGAACGAAAACCACACAAGGGCGAAGAACAAAGTCACTTGGCATGAGACAAACCACAAAGGCCATAACAATATCTCAGTCCCCAAAGACATGGGCCACGGTTCGACACAACCGAGACAAGAACACATGATCCCTCAAGAAGAGGCACAAAGGGCTGAACACCAATCATGTGACGATCAAAAACTGAAATCAACTGCCGGCTCCTCAAGAAGAGGCAAAGGGGCTCAACACCACCAGCAAAAGAGCAAAAGAGCACAGTACTCACAAGCTCCCCCTAAACACATTCATTGGGGCCAAAGAGCATACAAAGCTCACCCTAAACACACGTGATAGAGCAAAGAGCACACCAAGATCACCAGCTCCCCCTAAACACATGCACTAGGGACAAAGAGCATACAAAGCTCACCCTAAACACATGTGATAGAGCAAAGAGCAAAACACACCAAACTCACAACTCAGGCAAACAAAGGAAATTCACCAAAGCTCCCCCAACACAAATGCATACTTCCCCTAAACATGTGCATGCAAACTCAAGTTCTCCCCGTGAACTGAGTATCCCTCTGGATGCAACAAATGCATGAAAGTTGAAACATTTTCTCCCCCAAATGCAACTTTTCCTCCTTGTTGACAATGCATGAATCAAGGCAATTTTGCAAAAGATTCAACTACTAGCTTCTCAAATATACAAAGAGCACTATAAAATGCTACAAGTGAGATAATGAGCAAGCAAGATAGTTCATAGTTCCATAAAAGCATAGCCATCAAGATAGTAAAGCTATATAGGCATATGACAAAGGCATAATCAAATTAAGCATTTTTGCGAAAAAAATTCCCTCTCATGAGCAAAGACCTAAACATGAGCAAAACATGCCAAAGTGAATCTAGATCACACAAACTTCATGCTAGGTCACATATCCTCATCACAAGATCATTACAAACACCCATAAGCATCTCATGTCATGTTAAAGCCACCGAGCCATGTGTCTACTTCTTAAAATGAGACTTCTCATGGTAGACAACATGCAACGGTTTAGCACCCAAATTATTGCAATTTTAAAGCATTTATGACATGGAACAAGTGAGAGCATAATTTCAAGCATAAGCATTTCATACCAATTTCATTTTTCAATTTAAGCACAAAATTGTACATGAAGTGCCTTTGCGGTAAAAAAAAGCTTATGCTCCCCCACAAGGTATCACATGGGCTAAACATTCATAATGACAAATGGGTCTTTGACCCCAAGTGAAAAGCACGTGATATCCCAACACGAATTAAGCATGATATAGACCATCAAAGCACACTAAGATCATGCAAGGCCTTAAACTCACAAGAGAGAGCCTATCCTAATATTTTCCAAAACTAGCCATCTCAACATGCACATATAGCAAAACTATCAGGAGCATAGCTATCCATCACCAAATCATATCAAACATCCTCAAAAGCTCACTACTAGCATATCATAGTATTCATGGCATATAGGAGAAGCTCAACCTACCATGCATACGATACAAATGCAACGAAGGTAGATATGTACATCAAATGCAACATGATATATGACACAATGCAAGACATGAATGTCAAACCTACCAAAGTCTATACATCATGATATATGATACATATGCAATGCAAAATGCACGAGGAGACAAGGAACTCGGCTCAACAACAAGAAGGCTCACAAGGGGACACACCAACCAAGAACCGCTCCAAAGATCCCAATTGAGTACCATAGAAAAGATACCAATTGAAAGATCACCAAAAATCCCAATTGAGTACCACATGAAAGATACCAATTGCAAGACCGCCAAAGATCCCAATTTGAGTACCATAGACAGGATATCAATTGAAGGATCACAAAAGGCTACTAAAAGCCAAACCCTCAAAAACAAATTCCCCATCGAATGAAGCCAAGCTCCCACTAAACCAAAGACAACAAGCAAAGCAAAAGCTAGGAAAAGAAAGAGCAAAAGAGAAGCTCTAAAACCAACCGGAAAAGGGAGAAAACCAAAAGAGGAACAAAACACAACTCGAAGACAACGCAAGCCCAAAACCCAAAGCAAGCTCAAAACATTCTACATAATGCATTGACAATACCAATTAAGATAAATAAAGCATTGTAACATGATTCCACATATATGAATAAGAATGGGCTAGCAAGCATGTCAACAAGGTACAACCCTATACGAGGATACTAAAACAAAATGATACCAAAGAACAACATGCCAAACATGATACAAGAACTAAACAAAGGCATGATACAAGTTCATATGGATCATCCACCAACATATATTACAAAGCTAGCATGACAAGATATACATGGGGGACAAACATGCTAACAAGAAAGGATACCATATAGCTAGACATAAATGATATGAATGAAGAACATGACATAACCACAAAGAGCAACCATAAATCATGACATGATGTTCATATATATCATCCACCACAATATCATACAAAGATAGCAAGATAGATATACAAGATCACAAAGCTATCATGAACAAGGTGGCTAGCCTACCATGGTTTACACACAAGCATGACACAAGTATATACAAGTGAGCACAAGGGGAAAAGAAAACTTATTATACATGTGTACAAAGGCTTTCAAAACCTATCCAAAACGGTATGGAGAACCATCTTGTCTTGATCACTCCATGTCCAAAGATCAAGTACCATCCAACCTATGTTCTCCAACCGCGTCTCCATACCTACACACAAGGATACGAAAAAGACCGAGCCTTGGATCCCAAAGGGTTAGCAAGCACATACTTGGGAATCCAATACTTGGTCACACGGGTAAACGATGCACTCAACTTATCATGTGGGTTAGCATGATGCAAATGCCGGTTCAAATGAAATGGTTTTCGAACACCCTTAGAACCATGCCTCAAAGGAGCCACTCGCGAAGAAAATCGAGTGCTACCACAAGCAAAAAGGCAAAGATCCTTCGGGGTCGTAGGAGAAGAACCAACACAAGCACTATGGAAAGCATGTCGTGGACCAACAGAAGAAACACTAGAAACATGTCCATGAGCATGGCCTAACTCACTAGAAAGAGTGTCATAAAACCCGTCCACAAATTGTGCCTTCTTAGGCTCACAAGTGTTCATGCCATGAGATGGGTAATGAACAACCAAAGGCCTAGAAGCACTTCCTCGCCGCAATCTCCTTGCCCGGTGGTAGCAAAAGCTCTCTTGATGCCCATCCTTCCCACAATGAGAGCAATGGTACAAAAGCCTATCAGGAGGCACGGTCCGAGTGGACAAATCACCATTTTCTTTTAAGTGAGAAGTCCCTTGGGACTTAGATCAAGAAGCATCAACCTCAACATCCGACTTGGTGCTCACATTAGAATCACACGTGCCATCAGAAAGGCTACGTGGGTTCTTAAAAGCTTTGGCACGCACACATCGCTCGTGCTTGACACGACGAAAGCAAAACTCAACAGTATGCCCATCCTTCTTGCAAAAGGTGCATTGGAACTTCAGTTTGGGAGCATGAGTTCCAAAAAAGTGAGAAGCACCTTTGCCATCCGACATATCCTGGGCAACACCGGAAGAAGCAACAAGCTTAGGAGTAGCTATGAAAGAGCTATCCAAAGCACCACCACACGTGCCACCGTCCAAAGACTCACGCTCAAGAGAAGAAGTCAACTCCGGTTGAGAAGAAGCAACTGTAAAAGCATCAACATCGGAGTGACAAGAAATGCGAGAATCCAAACCCTTGGCACAAAGACTCTTGCACCTTGTGCGCAAAACTTCATTTTCAAATTTGAGGTTCTCACAAGTACCACATGTCATATTTCTCAAATTATCAATTTCCGCCTCAATGCATCTAGCATATGTGGTACGCAAGAGTTCATTCTCTTTCTCAAGGTTGGCACTCATCTCATCATGCACAACCAACTTGGCGCTCATATCATCGCGCATTTTTCTTCAAAGCCAACACTTCACTTTCCAAATGAATGCATGATGTGCAAATGAGATCACATGAACAACTAGCATCCTTCACATCAAGCAAAGCATCATCATAAGAAGTATGGCAAGCATCATCTAGTTTAGCATGCAAGGCAGAGCAAGAAGTACAAGCACCTATCAAAGCATGTCTAGACTTCAACTCAACAAGCTCAGCCCTAACCACATCTAGTTCCTCAACTGTCGAGGCATACTAGTTCTTAAACACATCCAATCTAGCAATAGAAGCATCACAATCAGTGCAAACAGTAGGAGCAGCCTTAAGAGACTCAATTTCTAGCCTAGTATCAAGAAGCTTGGACTCTAGATCAACCACTTTTTCTTTAGCCTCTTCTAGCAAAGTCCTAAGCTCTTTCCTCATCTTCTTAGCCTCTCTAAGCACTTTATCACGATTATCTATGAGCTCCTCTAGCCTAGTGATCTCCCTATGCATAGAGTCGGGATCACGATATACCTCATCCTCAGAGTCGGAGTTCGAGTCACCCTTCCTACTCTTCTTGTGTACCGTCCTCTTCTCCAAACTCCTCCTGCTCAAGGAACCACCTAAGGACAAAGAGCCAATCGGGCAAGAACTAGGTGCCATAACTCAAAGCACCAGTTAGGATTAACCGAAAGCAAGCCCAAAGCACGCAAACCAAATCCACGAGCAAAAGCACCCCTTTTTCTCTGTCACCCTATGGATCTTAGACTAGTTAGAATCACGAAGATCCGTAACCGGCTCTGATACCAATTGAAGGACCGAATTGGCGACCAGAGAGGGGGGAGTGAATGGGAGCCGATAAAAATTCTTCTCAAGAACTTGGCCTAAACCCCAATATCACTTCCAAAGAATCCCGCACAAATTTGCCAAGATCACGTAGTCACAACGGACCTACTGACCCTAGGAACAAGTTAGGACAAGCCTAGAAACAAAGCGGAAGCAAGCTTAAAAGGAAACGAGAAAAAGAACAAGCTCAAACTAACCTACAACAGATTTGTCGGAACTTCCGGCCAAGCATCGGAACTTCCGATAAAAGCTTTCTGTCTGTCAAAAACTCGTTATCGGAACTTCCAGCTCAGGGTCAGAACTTCCGACCATCAGAACTTCCTGTGCCAGGTCGGAACTTCCGACAGCTCCCAGAAAACAGAGAAAAACAGCCCACGAGAGAAGGAAGGAAAATCCAAAACTCGATCAAACGACCTCCAAAAAGCACAAAACTTAAACCATAGCTTCTAAACAACACAAAGAAGCTTATCCCAAAAGATCTCCAAAATATCACAGAATCACCACCAGAAAAAAGATTTAGCCTATGAACCCTAAAGATGAGACTTTTCCTCAAATCGATGGATGTCCCAAATGGCTAGAGCTCTTGAGCCGAAACTTTGGGTAGATGAGAAGCACCCCAAGAAGATGCTATACCCCAAAAATCTCAGCCTCAAACACCCTACAACTCCTGGAATCGTGAATCTTGGCCAAGAACACTACTAGGGTTCATCCGAAAACACACGAATCGAAGGCCAAATCTGGCGTTTGAGGGGTCAAGATCATCCACAAAGAGGCACAAGACACTCACCCATGATCCCCTCAAAGAAATCCAGAGAGAAACGCCCTCAAATTAACGAATCGAGCGACGAACCAAAATCCTTCAAAAATACCTCCGAAAATCACAGAAAAAGAAAAACACCGGGAGCAAAGCATTTGGCACAAGATTAAGAGATGGATTTCACTATGAATCTTCAAGCCATATCCGGTTACAATCCACTCTCAAGAATTCCAAATCTTGGATGGCAAAAAGCTCCAAACAAAGAGCCACTCACTCCTCTCTCCTTCTCTCCCAAGAGCACCCAAAAATGAAAGAGCACTCCCACCTCTAGCCAAAGAGTTAGCTACCCAACCAGCCACTCCCTCCTAAATATAGGCCCTCCGAACAAATGACCGAAGTGCCCCTACACTAGGAGTTACAGCACAAGCCCTCCCAGGGGCGTTTTGGTCAACACTTTTATAGACCCATCGAGCAAACACGCATCCACCGGGCCTCGCGTCCTCCCGACGCAAGCACCGCGATCACACCACGTGTCCCCCGCTTCAAAGCTTCCCGACACACTCGGATACCGTCTCCGTCACGCCAGGCCTTCGAGCTCGGTTTTGAGGCCCAAACTGAGAAACCCTCCTCCTGATGGTTTTGTGGCCAAACCACCAAACCCCGCATACAAGCTTCAGTCGTTAGCTGCTACCTTGCACTGACTCGGTGTTGGTTTTGTGGCTAAACCAACAAACCCTGCGTGCAAGCTTCGGTCGTGAGCTGCTACCTTGCACCGGCTCCATGTCCACGACTTCGTCTTGCTCTTCTTGCCACCTTGAGGCCCGCACTTGATCCCGTCAGCCACCGGGTCCCTCGAACCAAGCCTACTTGTCTCTCCACTCCTCGGAGGCCACACAGGCATAGACCTTTCGTGCTTGTTCTTCACCTGCACCAACGCAAACCAAGCCGCAACCAACACCTGCAATACTAGGCCAACCGTCAGTCCACACAACGTTGTCAACCACTCCTCACGAGTGCAATGACAACACACCACATAAACATAGAAGGATACACAACCAACAACACAACCCGACGAAACACACTCAACACAAAGCCTCAAAACATCCGGTCAATCGCTCATGATATACAAACCAAGGCACATCTCAACTTGGTTTCTCAAGTGCCAACCACCAACTAATTCTCAGACTGAACCCCGCCCATACGTGAGCGAATGGTTTGTACGAAAATAGCCCAAAGATCAAGGTCACACAGATGATCAGTCCTTAATTGCAAGAGCGAGCACTCACCAACTCTATCTGAATGACACGCCGCTAGGGCGGGAGGCCAGGTCGCATCTCCCCTAGACAGGCGTTCACATGTAACCAAAGTGGCTCGCTCTTGCGGTAACACGTCAAGGATACACACTCACCCAAAACACACGCTAGAATACCGAGATATCCCAATCTCAGTCCAAACCAGAGATCCATCCATAACTAAGGGTAAAATATATGGATAGATAAAGCCGAGAACTAGCTAGGGGTTTGTAGCTAGTTCCGAAAAGTAGGAAGTTCAAGGTACAGGATAAACAATTCCAAGGCATGGCTAAAAGATTGTTGATGCAATCAAAAGCATTCATAAATAATAATTAAGCAGTAGCAACAAAGGCATGCATGGGATCTATATGATCAGGAGTGACATGACACCTGGTTGGTGTCCGTAGTCCTGGTCTGGGTTGAAGTCGGGGTCGTACTCCTCCTCTGGCTCGTTTCTCGGGTCTGCTCATCACGAGATACGAGACACTAAATTACCGGTAATAAACTAAGCATAAATCCAATGAAACCAAACTATAAAAGATCCAAAAAGATCCAAACTATCAACAAACAGCACTGTCTCGTTTTTAGAAAAATAATGAAACTAGTTTCATATTTTTCGGAGTTATAAATAATTAGTTATGAATTTTCAAAGTTTAAAGGATTTATAAATTAATTATCAAATTCATTTTGAAATCTGAAAACGGTTTTTATTTTGAAAATATACGATGACGTCAGCATGAGCTCAGTGTGACATCAGTGTCTCCGGTTAGTGGGCTGTTAATGGGCCGAAAGGGTCAGTGGGCCGAAATTGGCCCAGTGGACTTCAGCCCAATGGGCCAAATGGATGAAGTCCATCGCATGCCCCTGAACTTAAATCAGCGTGCGAAAAGAACACTCAGTACCAGACACCCAAGGGGCCGGCATTGGGCCTTAACTGGCTGAACGGCCCAAGGCCACTCTCCCTCAGGTCGACGCTGGAGAAGTCCGGCGGGGACCCTTGGAGAATTCTGGGGCGCAAAGGCGCTCCCTCGCCAAGCACGCTTGCGTCGGCGCGCCTCGGCGCGTGCCCGGCAGCGATGGCGAACGGCGAACGGCAGTTCTGGCACCCAAGCGAGTGCACGGGGCTACGCGCTAGGATTAGGTGGTGAGGTTAGGACAGCCTTGGCCCTGGGGTTGGGCGAGCAGGGCCGGTGCGCGGCGTGACATGGGGTCGTGCACGACGCGGCGCGGCGTGCGGCGGTGGCGGTGCGGCGCACGGTAGACAGCAACAGCTTCGCACGCCCCTGGAGTCCGCGCTGAGGTGCGCAAGTCCTAGGAGCATGCGCGCAGACGCATGCCTCGCGCGACGCAGCAGCGGTTAGCGCGCACACATATGCGCACGCTCGGCATAGGGGTGGCCGGCGGTGACCTGGCGACTGCGGCAATGGCGAGTTATCGGCCAGAGGCCAGCCTGCCTGTGCGTGGGTGCACGGTGGCGTCATAGGTGAGGGCTCCTGCAGCAAAAGCGGCACGAAGGCCGGACAAGAGGGTTCGACGGCAAGCTTGAAGCTCGACGCAAGGCGCGACGGCCGACGCGGCGTGACGCTGGGGCACGCTCCGAAAGGAAAGCAAGGACAACAGGAGCGGGTTATGGTGTCCTCACATTGGGTCAGCGGTGAAGGCGTAGCAGAAAGGGTTGATGACGGCGGCGTACGGCGGTGAAGTAGACGGCGGCGCTCTTGCACTGCTCTGGCAACGGCTTGACACGGACGGCCTCCTTCTTCTCACGGACGACTCTGGTCTTGATGGTTGCAGCTCCGGCGAGATGGCGCGGCAGCAAGGCGCGCCTCTCCTTCCTTCTTCTCCTCCTCCTCCTTCTTCCTCCTCCACTTTTCCTCCTGTCTCTCTCGGCGGCGGAACAGAGGAAAGGGGGAAGATCCCCAAACGCAACAAGGCGTGCGAGAGGGGCCTGGCCGGGGGTTTTAACAGGGCCAGCACGTCGAGGCAGGGGCATAAGGGTCACGGACTGGCCTCCATTGGCCGGAGCGGCGCGTCAAGTGACTTGGCAGCACAGGAGTGGCCGGCAAGCACGGGAGCGCATCACAGGGTGAGGGTAGAAGGGGAAAAAGCCCTGGGTGGTGCGTGCGCGGCTGCCTGGCTAGACGTCCGTGCCATCAGGCTGGTCGGGGGCTTGTCCCCTGGCCTGGCGCAGGCACACGCACGGCGGCGAAAAGCGTAGAGGCGTGTGAATGCTTGACCGGCGCGGGGAGGAGGACGATCGGCCATCGGGCCCCACTTGGCAGCGACACAAACGGAGGGGAACGGCGCGGGGTTGAGTTGGGCCGCCATGCTGGGCCGACCTGCTGGGCTCGGCTGGAGAGTTGGATAGGTGGGGGTGCTTTGGTGTGCACAGGCCGAGAGGTGAGGGTGCAAAGGTGGACTTCATGGTTAGTGAGTTGGCCCATGTTAGCAAAGGGGTTTTAGAAAATAGTTTGAATTTATAACTAAACTTTATATTTGAATTTGAATTAATTCAAATTCAAAACACACTCAAATAAAACCAAATAAAATCCATAAAATCCAACTCACATATTTATACTATAATTTGAATTTATATTTTTATATTTTGGTTTTATTTATATAGAATTTAGGTGAGAGGCTAGCACATGGTTTTAAATATGGTGACACTCATCAAATAAATAAAAGTTTTAATTTTTTTAGAATTTCATTCTTCCAAATTTACGGGATGTTACATTCTCCCACACCACCTGGAATCTCATCCTCGAGATTTAAGCTCCATCCTCTCCCTCGAACAAGTGAGGGAACTCTCTCCTCAGGTCGGCTTCCTTCTCCCACGTTGCTTCTCGCTTAGTATGGTGGCTCCATAGTACTTTGCAGTAAGGAATGGTGGTCCTTCTGGTTTCCTTTGTCGCCTTGTCCAAGATCTTCTCCGGGTACTCAGCATACTCCAAGGTGTTCTGTAGGTCCAGTATCTCAATTGGGACTTGCTTTGCCTCAACTTCCTTCTCACTCTTCTTCAACTATGACACGTGGAACACGAGGTGTACAGCTGACATCTCCTCTGGTAGGGCGAGTCTGTAAGAGAGCTTCCCAACTCTCCGAGTGATTTGGTAAGGTCCCACGTACCTCGGGGCAAGCTTCCCTTTTACTGCAAACCTCTTGGTTCCTCGCATCGGTGACACTTTCAGGTAGATGTAATCACCCACTTCAAACGACAAGTCTCTCCTGTGCCGGTCAGCGTAGCTCTTCTGTCTGCTCTGGGCAATCTTTAAGTTGTCTCGAACCTTCTCCACTTTCTCCTCAGCTTCCTGAATAGCATCCGGTTTTCTTACCTCCGACCACATCAGGGGTGTCCTGCACTTTCTCCCGTAGAGTGCCTCAAAAGGTGCCATCTTGAGGCTCGCCTGAAAGCTGTTGTTGTAGGAGAACTCCACATAAGCCAAACTGCCCTCCCAATCAGTATCATAGCTCGTAGGTCAAAGCACAGGCTCTAAGCATATCCTCCAACACTTGGTTTACTCTCTCTGTCTGACCATCCATTTGAGGGTGAAAGGCTGTACTGTAGCTGAGCGTAGGCCCCATCCTATCGTGAAAGCTCTGCCAAAACCTTGCTATGAACTGGGATCCTCTGTCAGACACTATGCTCCTCGGTGCCCCATGAAGTTTGAGTATGTCGTCCATGTACAAATCTGCCAACTGGTCTATCGTGAATCGGGTCTTCACTAGTACAAAGTGAGCTACCTTAGTCAGTCGGTCCACTATGACCGAAACAGAATCGTTGCCTTTCTGAGTCTGGGGTAGTCCTACCACGAAGTCCATGGAAATATTATCCCACTTCCACTCTGGTAAATCCAACGGCTTAAGTAGTCCTGCTGGTCTCTGGTGCTCTATCTTCACTCTACTGCAAGTGTCACAACAAGCCACGTAGTAGGCTATGTCCTTCTTCATTGCTTTCCACCAGAACCCCTTCTTTAAATCCTGGTACATCTTGGTGTTGCCTGTGTGAATAGAATATCTCGAATCGTGACCTCCTCTCAGGATTTGCTCTCGGAGTTCCTTGTCTTGCAGGACACAAATCCGGTTCTTCAACCACATAGTTCCTTGCTCGTCCACGCGGTAATCCTCAGCTCTTCCTTTCTCCATTAGCTCCTTGAGTTCCCAAATCTCGGTACACCCACTCTGTGCTTTCCGAATCCTGTCATCCAGGTCGTAGGTCACTAGCAGTTCGTTGAGTTGTCCCTGCTCCACAATCTCAAGCTGAAACTGTTATAGCTCCTCGAGAAGTGCTGGTTGCTCCTACCTCACCATCAAGTTGTTACAATACGACTTTTTTCTCAGTGCATCTGCCACAACGTTAGCTTTGCTTGGGTGGTAGTGAATCTCCAGCTCATAGTCCTTGATCAGCTTTAACCATCTCCTCTGCCTCATGTTTAGCTCCGGCTATGTAAAGAAGTACTTCAGGCTCTTGTGATCGGTATACAGTTCACACTTGTTGCTGATCAAGTAGTGTCTCCAAATCTTGAGGGCGTGAACAACTGCCGCTAGCTCCAAGTCGTGAGTTGGGTTGTTCTCTTCGTGTTTCTTGAGCTACCTCGATGCATAAGCAACAACCTTTCCCTCCTGCATCAACACACATCCCAATCCTTGCTTCGAGGCGTCACAGTACACCACGAAATCCTTCTTGATATCCGGCAGGGTAAGAATCAGAGCTGTCGTGAGTCTCTTCTTCAGTTCCTGAAAACTCTTCTCACAAGCCGAGAAAACTTCTGATGTCTATCACTGTGAGTGGCTGCTCCCACTTGGTAACTTCTTCCGCTTTCGAAGGGTCGACTGCAACTCCCTCAGCTGACAACACGTGACCTAAGAAAACAACTTCTTCCATCCAGAACTCACACTTGTTGAACTTTGCGTACAACTTCTGCTGTCTTAGCCTTTCCATCACCACTCGAAGGTGCTCTTCATGCTCTTCAGCTGTCTCAGAGTAGATCAGAATGTCGTCGATGAATACTACCACGAACGTGTCCAGTTCTTCCACGAAGACTTTGTTCATCATGTTCATGAAGTAGGTCAGGGCATTGGTCAGCCGAAAGAAACCTCAACGAACTCGTACAGGTCGTACCGAGTTGTGAAAGCTGTCTTCGGGACATCCTGGTCCCGAATCTTCATCTCATAGTACCCTGACCTCAAGTCAATCTTCGAAAAGAACTTGGCCTTCCACAGCCTGTCTAGCAAGTCGTCAATCCCGGGCAAAGGATACCTGTTCTTGATTGTCATCGAGTTGAGAGTCCGGTAGTCCACACACATCCTCTTGGTGCCGAACTTCTTATCCACAAACAGAACTGGCAAACCCCAAGGTGAGGCACTCGGCCTTATAAACCCTTGCTCCAGTAACTTCTTAAGCTGTTTCTTCAGTTCATCGAGTTCATCCGCGTACATCCTGTACGGGCTCTTGGCCACTGGTCCTGCTCCTGGCATAAGCTCAATCACAAACTCAATATCTTGATCTGGCAGTAACTCGGTCAACTCTTCTAGAAACACGTCGGGGTACTCCCTCACCACCAAAATTTCCTCCATACTCATTCCTTTCATGTTGCACAACATCTGTCCTCTGGCTCTGCGGCTTGATCAACACTCTGGCTCCACTAGGGTGCTCCAACTGCACGGTCACAGGGTTGCAAGATACCAATCCGTTGTGCTTTGCCAACCACTCCATACCAAGAATCACGTCGATCCCGGTCGACTCCAGAACTATCAGGTCTGCTTGGAACAACTTCTTCTCGAACACCATGTTCACTCCTCTACACTCAAGAGTACTCCTCTTCTCTCCTAGCGGAGAGCTAGTTAAAATAGGCCGTGGTCTGGGCTTAGTTGGTAATGACCTTTCCTTTACAAACTTGGTAGAAATATATGAAAACTGAGCACTGGTATCAAACAGAATGGTTGCCATAACTAAATCAACTAAAAACTCACCGAGAGCCACGTCTGGTGTTGTGGCTGCCTCCTCCGCTGTCAAGTGGTTCATTCTGCCTCGAGTGGGCGGTGGTGCACTCTTCTGCTGGTTCTGCGGGGGCTGTCCTCCCTGAGCCGGTCCCTTTGCTGGTGTCTGGTACTGAGTGTTCCTGTTCTGACCTCCTTGCTAAAGCTTCTGGTGGCACACGTTGGACTTGTGGCCTAACTGATGGCAGTGGTAGCAGGTGATCTGTAACCTGTCGTAGGCTAGCGGCTGCTGCGGCCTGGGCTTCCACTGTCCCGAACCTCCACTACCTCCGGTGTGACCTCTGTCCGGCTGAGAGTACTGAGTCTGCTGCTATGAGTAAGGGTGCTGCCTCTGTGGTGGGTACTGCGGCGGAGCTGACCTCTGTCTCTAGTGTGAACCCAGGTGCCTTGCACGGTCTGCACACTGCCTCTTCTCACCTCGAACCTCCACGTAGTCCAGTCTCGACTTCTCCACGACCAAAGCCTTGCCCACCAGGGCGTGAAGAGTAGCACAGTCATGAGCAGCCAGATGGTGCGCCATCCCTCTGTGAAGCCCCTTCCAGTACCAGTACGTCTTCTTCTTCTCTGTGTTGGAGTCATCTGGAGCTTACCTTATCAGCTCCTGAAAGCGGTTGGTGTACTCCTGCACTGACATCTATCCCATCTTAAGGCTCCTGAACTTGTCTGCCTTCCTATCCATCACCGCCTCTGGGATGTGGTACTCCCTGAAAGCCTCCACAAACTCTACCCATGTGATGTGGGTCGGGTCCTCGTGCGAGTCACAGTAGCTGTCCCACCAAGCTCCTGTGGTGCCGATCAGCTTGTGCGCTGCAATGGACACACACTCCTCCTCAGAAAGGTCTGTGAGCTCCAGCTTCTTCTCAATCTCCCTCAACCAGTTGTCTGCCACAAGCGGGTCTGCTGAGTTGTCAAAGGTCGGCGGGTGCATCTTGGAGAAACCCTCCACTTTCTTCTGCAAGCTCTCTGGCTGATGCCTGAAGTTCCTCATGTTGTTGTTCTGAGCCACTGCGTTGGCGATCGTCTACATCAGCTGGGTCTGAAGTGCCATCACTGCTGCTAGGTCGGGCGGTGCCGGCTGCTCCTGTTCCTGCTCTGGCTCAGGCTCGGCCTCCTCCTCTGGCTCCTCCTCCTCTGGCTCCTCCTCCTCTGGAGCCTCTGGGTCAGGGTTCACTGGCACTCGACCTCCTTGGCATCCTCGACCTCCTCGCCCGCCGTGGTGTCCACCACGGCGTCCGCAATGTGGGGCACGGCCTCCACAGCGGCCACAACCTCGACCTCCTGCGGGGAGAGGGACCTCCTCCTGCTCGGCGTCCTCCCTGGCAGCCTCCTCAAAATGGCATAGGAGCCGTCCTGACCTCCTTACCCCCGACATCTGTTCCAAGAATTGAGATCGTGAGAAATGAGTTGTCAGAAATTAACTTTAAGGTACTTAAGCATATAAGGAGTATCTAGCTAACAACAAACAATTTCACACAAACATATAAGAAGCATGAACACCGGCAGAAGATCGATAACTCCAAACACTCATGCAAGATCACCATACAAAAGGTGTGTATCTCGAGGCCTACTCCACAACCGTCTAGATTACACAGAAGCATGAGAGCTACTATGCAATACATAAAAGGTGGTCAACTAAACATGATCAACATGAAGGACTCTACTCTAGCTGTTCACAGGATCACCCACTCAAGGTGCCTGCCTCTGAACGGTAGCTGGTGAGTACGGTGGTGACACTGCCTTTGGACTGGGTGGAACTGAGTAGAACGGTGGGTCGTTCACTCCTGGGTAGTCTGGGATCTCAATCTCTGGTAGGTTGAAGTAGTTTGCCAAGGTTCCCATGGCTCTGTTCATCTCTGGAGTGTCGGTACTGCCTCTCGAGTATGGTGGCTGTGTGGGTAACTGGGTCGGTGGTAACTCGAATGTCTCAGTCCTCAGCTTAGGCCTCTTATGTGGTGGTACTAGCTCTGCAACCTCCCTGAACTCTGTCACTCGTCTCTGGTTCGAGTCTCTCCACGCTGAGTAGGTCCTGCTGGCCGTGTCCTGTGCCTCGTAGAGTCTGCCTCCCAGGTGCCACTAGTGGTTGTAGTTCTGAGTCAACCTCTCTTCGAGTCCCCACAACCTCGTCTGGTAGTCAGTGCAAGCGGCTCCCAGTGACTCAACCAAGTACTCCTCTTGAAGCCTCAACCTGTCCTCTCTGGCTGCTGTGGCTGACTCCCTCAGTGCTGTCTGTGTAGCTTCCAGTCTTGCTTTCAAGGTGGCGATCTCAATTGCATCCCTCTCTGAGCCGGCTCTAGCAGCTGCGAGTCCCCACTTAGTGATCACACTATTCCTTCTGTGAGCCTCGTTTAAGAAGAACTCCAGGTGGCTGTTCTCTGTCTCCAACTGGCCGTTCTGTCCCAAGGTGTCATCCCACTTACACCTCAGAAACACTATCTCTGAGTCCGTCCAGTAGAGTGCCTGATCTTGAGCTTGAATGTACCTGCTGGCCATCTGCTCCTTCTCATCCTTGCCCTCTGTGTTCTCCTCAGTGTACGCTGTCTGGTCCTTGTTCCACCTGCTAGGGTCGTAGACCACTGTCGGTAGGACTCTGAAAGGTGTATCCTTTAGCCTCTACCCAAGCTGCTGGCATACCTTCTTCAGTGCGAGTCTGGCACAGCACTGGTGAGCTTCCAAGGTTGAGTTATCGAAACACGAGACCTTGACCTCCTCGAATTCTAGTACACGTGGGTCCACTAGTATCTTCAAAAGGTCAACTCTGTCGGTGCCTGGTCAAAAGCTGCGGTAGTGCGTCCCTCGTAGAACACCTCACTGGTCTCCACTCCAGCTATCTCCAAACACTCCTTGAGGATCTTGCAGAACCCTCCGGCCCAATGGCCGTTGGTCTTGTGGGGCATCCACGTCAGCTCGTCCATCTGCACGTTGTTAGAGAAGATGGTAAGGGTCAGTAAAGTTAATCAAGGTATTTATAACAAAGATCAAGGTGTTTATATAAAATTTCATGGATTGTATATAAAGCACAAGGAGTTAGGCTTTCCTATACTATCATCCATTCCTAGGCTTGTCCTACGGTCAAGCACGGCTCTGATACCAACTAAAACGAACCGGATTTCCAAGAAAGGAAACCCGATCCTTGCACCTCAGTGATAGTCCTAGGAGGCTATCACGTGCAAATCCCTGTCTCAGAAAGTAATGAAAACCGTACAACAGAAGGAAATATATAAGGTCCACATAAATAATATTATTATAATTAATCATTTGAGTACATCATTTCAGCACACGCCGAGTACAAGTCCAACAAGACTGAATCAAACAGAGTAAACATCTACGCAGAGGCTCTCATGTAGCGAAGTAGACACCATCTCCCAAAGGCTGCTCGGGTGCAGAACGTGCCTCAGTCCTCCCATCCATCGTGCTCAAAGTCATATTCCGGCTCCTGGTCTGAAAACCCGTCATCTACTCGATAAGCGAGTAGGTCATGTCAGCTTCTCAATAAAGAGCATAAGCAAAAGAATAATTCTAGTATGCATGGATATTCCTATATATGGCTGTCAAAGGCTATGCAAGCAGTGGTAGCAACATCAAGGAATGCAGAAATGCCGAGAGGTCACCATCTCCGAGGAGATTCACACCTTCGAGGCCAACACCTTCGGGGTCAACACCCCAACCAAGGAAAGAACACCAAAGCACTAGATCTCAACCGAGTCACAGCATCCCACTCTCATCTGCCATGTGGGGTCACCAACTCATATCCCCACATCTCAACGGCACAAAGCCGGGCTCACACACATAGGGGAGAGAAAGCAGCACAGAAGAATACTAGCCAGGTGAGAGATCGAAAGGGCTATCCATACCAGTGGACACAGACTATAGCTATAGGTTTAACACTCTGCAGAGGTTGTACAACTAGACCCGCCGAATAGGGCAGAAACGGATGCCTCCGATCCACATCCCTACCTAACGGTCGGAGACCTAGCAGTGGGTGGCACTCTCCTGCCTCTTCGAGCCTAACTCGTCCTGAACTGGGGCGCAAAACTTGCCAGCAGGGCCTCGAAGCTGTGAGACCATCCCCGGAGGAGCCGGGGCGACGTCTACTCGGGGGTATAACCCGTCCCCCTCACACGATCACACCGATCCGCCTACAACCTGAGTGCCAACCATCAACTAGTTCTCGGACCGAACCCCGCCCATACGTGAGCGAATGGTTTGTACGAAAATAGCCCAAAGATCAAGGTCACACAGACGATCGGTCCTTAATTGCAAGAGCGAGCACTCACCAACTCCATCCGAACGACACGCCGCTAGGGCGGGAGGCCAGGTCGCATCTCCCCTAGACAGGCGTTCACAAGTAACCAAAGTGGCTCGCTCTCACGGTAACACATCAAGGATACACACTCACCCAAAACACACGCTAGAATACCGAGATATCCCAATCTCAGTCCAAACCAGAGATCCATCCATAACTAAGGGTAAAATATATTGATAGATAAAGCTGAGAACTAGCTAGGGGACTGTAGCTAGTTCCAAAAAGTAGGGTGTTCAAGGTACAGGATAAACAATTCCAGGCTAAAAGATTGTCGATGCAAATCAAAAGCATTCATAAATAATAATTAAGCACTGGCAACTAAGGCATGCATGGGATCTATATGATCGGGAGTGACATGACACCTAGTTGGCGTCCGTAGTCCTGGTCTGGGTTGAAGTCGAGGTCGTACTCCTCCTCTGGCTCATAGCTCGGGTCTGCTCATCACGAGATACAAGACACTAAATTATCAGCAATCAACTAAGCATAAAACCAATGAGACCCAATTTTAAAACATCCAAAAAGATCCAAACTATCTACAAACAGCACCGTCTCATTTTTAGAAAAATAATGAAACTGGTTTCATATTTTTCGGAGTTATAAATAATTAGTTATGAATTTTCAAAGTTTAAAGGATTTATAAATTTATCAAATTCATTTTTAAATCTAAAAAAGGGTTTTTATTTTGAAAATATACGATGACGTCAGCATGACCTCAGCATGATGTCAGCATCTCTAGTTAGTGGGCCGTTGATGGGCCGAAAGGGTTAGTGGGCCGAAATCAGCCCAGTGGACTTCAGCCTAATGGGCCAAGTGGACGAAGTCCATCACATGCCCCTGAACTTAAATCAGCGTGCGAAAAGAAATAGAAAAAAGGGCCGGCATTGGGCCTTAACAGGCTGAACGGCCCAAGGCCACTCTCCCTCAGGTCGACGCTGGAGAAGTCCGGCGGGAACCCTTGGAGAATTCTGGGCGCGAAGGCGCTCCCTCGCCACGCGCGCTTGCGTCAGCGTGACTCGGCACGCGCTCGGCGGTGACGGCGAATGGCAGTTTCGGGAGCTCTGGCACCCAAGCGAGTGCATGGGGCTACACGCTAGGATTAGGTGGTGAGGTTAGGATGGCCTTGGCCCTGGGGTTGGGCGAGCAGGGCCGGTGCGCGGTGCGACATGGGGTCGTGCACAAAGCGGCGCGGTGTGCGGCGTCGGCGGCGCGGCGCACGGCGGACAGTAGCAGCTTCACACGGCCCTGGATTCCGCGCTGAGGTGTGCAAGTCCCAGGAGCACACGCGCAGACACATGCCTCGTACGACGTAGCAGCAGTTAGCGCGCACACACATGCGCACGCTCGGCACAGGGGTAGCCGGCGGTGACATGGCGGCTGCGGTGATGGCGATGGCGAGTTAGCGGCCAGAGGCCAGCCTACCCGTGTGTGGGTGCACGGCAGCGTCATAGGTGAGGGCTCCTGCAGCAAAAGCGGCACGAAGGCCGGACAAGAGGGTTCGACGGCGAGCTTGAAGCTCGGTGCACGGCGCGGTGGCCGGCGCGACGTGATGCTGGGGCACGCTCCCAAAAGAAAGAAAGGACAAGAGGAGCGGGTGATGGTGTCCTCACATTGGGTCGGCGGTGAAGGCGTAGTAGAAATGGTTGATGACGGCGGCGTACGGCGGTGAAGTACACGGCAGCGCTCTTGCTCTGCTCCGACAGCGGCTCGACGCGGACAGCCTCCTTCTTCTCACGGACGACTCCGGTCTTGATGGCTGCGGCTCCAGTGAGATGGCGCGGCGGTGAGGCGTGCCTCTCCTTCCTTCTTCTTCTCCTCCTCCTTCTTCCTCCTCCACTTTTCCTCCTCTCTCTCTCTCTCTCTCTCTCTCTCTCTCTCTCTCTCTCTCTCTCGGCGGCAGAACAGAGGAAAGGGGGAAGATCCCAAACGCAACAAGGTGTGCGAGAGGGGCCTGGCCAGGGGTTTTAACAGGGCCAGCACATCGAGGCAGGGGTATAATGGTCACGGATTGGCCTCCATTGGCCGGAGCGGCGCGATGGGTGACTTGGCAGCACAGGAGTGGCCGGCGGGCGCGGGAGCGCATCACAGGGCGAGGGTAGAAGGGGAAAAGCCCTGGGTGGTGTGTGCGCGGCTGCCTGGCTCGGCGTCTGTGCTATCAGGTTGGTCGGGGGCTTGTCCCCTGGCCTGGCGCGGGCGCACGCGCGGCGGCGAAAAGTGCAGAGGCGTGTGAACGCTTGACCGACGCGGGGAGGACGACGACCGGCCATCAGGCCCCACTTGGCAGTGACACAAACGGAGGGGAACGACGTGGGGTTGAGTTGGGCCACCGTGCTAGGCCGGCCTGCTGGGCTCGGCTGGCGAGTTGGATAGGTGGTGGTGGTTTGGTATGCATGGGCCGAGAGGTGAGGGTGCAAAGGTGGACTTCGTGGTTAGTTAGTTGGCCCATGTTAGCAAAGGGGTTTTAGAAAATAGTTTGAATTTATAACTAAACTTTATATTTGAATTTGAATTAATTCAAATTCAAAACACTCTCAAATAAAACCAAATAAAATCCAGCTCACGTATTTATACCATAATTTGAATTTATATTTTTATATTTTGGTTTTATTTATATAGAATTTGGGTGAGAGGCTAGCACATGGTTTTAAATATGGTGACACTCATCAAATAAATAAAAGTTTTAATTTTTTTTCAGAATTTCATACTTCCAAATTTACGGCATGTTACAGATAGCACCTCCTAGAGATGCTTCATCTTCTGCTATGTTTTGGTCGCAATCCATTGGTTGATTCGGGAGATCGGGTGAAGGGAAGGAGGAGTTGACTTTGGGGCGAGCGGGCTCGAGCAGTTCTGTCCGCGCCTGGCGGACAGTCCGCGAGCGTCGTGCGGACGATCCACGAGGGGCCTGACAGCGTAGCTGTTCTTCGTGTTCTTCGCGTGTTCTTGAGTGCCTTTGTTTCGATCTGTTGGTTCAGGAGTTTTTGGTGGCAAGAGGTTTGTGGATGGTCCGTACTTGAGTGCCAGACGGCCTGTGAAGGGCCGGACAGTCTGCGGGTCCCTCGCGGATAGTCTGATTTTTCGAGGTGTGTCTCTGGTGGTTCGGTTTGCTATTTTCGGACAGTCCACCCGTGCTGCACGGACAGTCCGCGCATAGCCTTTGCAGTTTTGGCTAAGTGCTTTGATTCTTGTTTAGTGCTTCCGCTCTTTGATTCGTGGCTTGTCTCTAAGACTTGTAGGCTTATGTGTACCTAGTCTAGAGCTTCTTTGGTGTGTGCGAGTGATCAGAGTGGCAATCGGGGTATAGGCCGAGTTCATCCTTCGGGAAGAATTTTTATCGGCTCCCATTTACTCCCCCCTCTCTGGTCATCTATTCGGTCCTTCAATTGGTATCAGAGCTGGTTACGGATCTTCGTGATTCTAACCAGTCTAAGATCCAAAGATGGGCAACTACGGAAAGGGGTCGGGTCCTCCGCACTTCGATGGTAAGAATTACCAGATGTGAGAGAGGCGCATGGGTGCGTTTTGCGTGGGAAAGGAACACTAATCTGGGAAGTGACGCAAAATGCACACTATGTCATTCCCGATAGTTTCCTTCTTCCAGGATCGCGGGACATGTTTGAGGCCAACAACAAGGCCGTGGATTACTTGTTCAATGCTCTTTGTGCCTCGGAGTTTGATCGAGTGTACGGAGAAGATGTGGTTGGAAAGATTTGGCTAAAGCTTTGGAATCCTCATGTTGGGAATGCTCAGGTGCAGGCTCGCTTGTTTGCCACTCACTGGAAAGAGTACGAGAACTTCAATCATCTCCCTGGTGAGTCGATTGATGTGATGTTGCAGTGCTTCACCTGTATTGTGAAAAACATGAGGGCCAATGTGATAGTGCTTCCATACACGGATCATGATAGAGCTATCAAGCTCTTGCACTCACTTGACAGATCCGTGTGGAGTGCCAAGGTCGAGGCCATCTTGGAGTCGGGTGTGTATGAGACCCTGACGGTGGATGAGCTGTTTTCTAAGCTCAAGCTTTCGGAGGTTGATCGTGGCTTGAGAGCCAAGAGCGAGAGCCCCACTGATCCACATAGTTTGGCTCTTATCTCAGGATCGAGGACTAATACTAACCCTGCTGCCATGCAGTTTTCTTTGTCTTGTCTTGTGTCCATGCTAGATGAGGACTTTGAGGTGCTGAGCGAGGAGGATCTCGCCTTGATGAGCAAGAGGTTCAGGCGGATGTACGAGAACCACAAGAATGTGAGGAGGAGCTCGGGGATGTCTATCGGTGCGGGAAGCACGAGCATTTCATCGTCGAGTGTCCGGAAGCCATGGAGATCAAGAACGACTACAAGGGCAAGCCCAAGCACGACTACAACAACAAGAACCATTCCCGGAATGACTACAAGGACAAGCGCAAGGACAAGGGCAAGAGAAGGCCAAGGAAGGGCGGCAGGTACAAGAAGAAGATGGCTCGAGTGATGGTTGCTGGAGCGAGCGACATCGACTTCACTTCGAGTGACTCCTCATCCGGTTCGAGCAGCAAGGAAGAGCGGCGCAAGGACAAGCGGCACACGAGCAAGAACTTCACCGGCCCCAGCTTCGTTGCGCAAGGCGGTTTCTGCGGCATGGCGCACAACTCCAAGAAGGGTGGGAAGCATAGCTCGGAATCAAACTCTGACTCCGAGGATAAGGTACATCAGGATCCCAACTTCTTTTTAGAGGAGAATGCTAGGCTGAATGAGTTGCTTGATAACAGTGATGATGTGCTTAGAAAGACCAACAAGGAGAAGATGGAATTTCGGTCTTTGCTAGGTGATGCTAAGGACAAGATAGTTGAGCTAGAGTCCTTGCTTGTTGATGCTAGAACTGAAATAGACTCTTTGAAAGTTGCTCCTATTGTTTCTGATGAGGTTGATTGTGGTGATTGCAATGTTTTCTTGGCTGACTTGACTGCTCTCAAGGAGAAGCATCCCTCAACTATTGAGGAACTAGATGTGCTTAGGATTGAGCTTGATGAGTTGAAATCTAGACCTACTTTACTAGGTGCTTGAACTTCTTGTCCTGTGTTGCATGCTAGGCTAGATGAATCTCATGATAGGATAGTTTCTCTTGAGGCTGCTTTGAAAGCTCCTATTCCTACATCATGCTCTACCTATGAAATGCATGCAGTGAAGAATATGGAACTTGCACATTATGTTGATCGCTTGCAGGATGAGAATGATGAGTTGAGGAAATTGATGAGTTGGTTGTCTGGGCATGATCCATAGCTGAGTTTGATGTTGACTGAGTTTAAGAGGTTTGATGGTCAGGCGTTGGGGGCTAGGAAGAGTGGTGAGAAGAGTGGTGAGGGAGAAGAGAAAGTTGGAGACATTCCTATTCCACCACACACTACACCCATGAACAAATTTGCACCCAAGACAAACCACCTCAGAAATAAGCTAGACACAACCACTACGTAGTTTTGGGGATTTCGCGACCGATTGTTATGGCGACAGGTGGTTTTGGTTGCTATAAACCGGGTATAACGCGACAATAGTCGATATTGGTCACGATAAGGGTTTGTGTTGCGACCAATTGTGTAGCGTTGCAATTTTAATGGCAATTGCGACAATGCATGGGCCTCTGTTGTGATTGCAGCGTCGGTATCGCGATGCTTATTGGTAACGGTTGCAGTAGTTGCCCATATCACAATAACTATGACACGTCGCTATTAGGTGTGCCATGTGTTGCAAAAGAGTATTACTTTTAGTGATGAAAATGCACTCGTTGCGACTGAAATATTTGATATTGCAACGTGCATCGAAATTGTTGCAAACTAGACAGGGGTATTGCGACGCTTATTGGTAACGGTTGTAGTAGTTGCCCATATCACAATGACAATGACACGTCGCTATTAGTTGTGCCATGTGTTGCAAAAGAGTATTACTTGTAGCGACGAAAATGCACTCGTTGCGACTGAGATATTTGATATTGCAACGTGCATCGAAATTGTTGCAAACTAGACAGGGGTATGGCGACGCTAACACGTAATTGTCACGCTAGAGAAGATGCTACTACGACAAAAAATATTCCAGTTGCGATCAAATGCACTATTAGTCGCAATTGATGCGTTCGTGTGTGTCTAGCCCAAGACCTATTTTGTAATCCTTGCAAAAAACTGAGGCCCATCAATGAAATCGACATTTGCTCAACTCTAAACCACTGGCAAAATTGGAGGCCTAACGGGCCCACAGATGGGTCGGCCGAACCACGTGGGCCTGTTCGGTGGCCTGTAGGCCTGGACCATGTCCTGCACACGACTATCTATCATATCTTTGTACACCGAGTCGTAACCCAACTCTACTCGTTTCACCGAGTCCTAACCCAACTCTATGTCGTATGACCCATTGTAACACAATAATATATATCGACCTGTAATACGAGGAACGAAGAATACCCAAACAACACAACCTTGCTTGTTATCGTCACGCAATCCGCCAGGGTGACGCTGCAAGCTGCGATCATCTGGAACCACGAGCGCAAGTGCGATCACCTGTATCACGACGGGAAAAAGTCTGTTCTTCGGATCCAATCTGCCAAGGTATAATCGATTATGAGATCCATGTGCATGGAATTTTATTTGTTTGATAATTAGTTTGTATATACATCTAATTATAATACAACAATATGTAATACTGATCGAGCACGACCTTTGTCCTCACTTTTCTAGGATTTTAAAATCTGTTGTAGTTGGTTTTCTTGCAATGGTAAGTGAAGAGGATTGCAGTTGGATGGAATTGCCGGCTACAGATGATGCGTGGCAACGCGGCTTCGAGAAGTTTATGGATGATCTGTTTGAAGTAGAATAGGAAGGAGAGTCTCAGCAATGTCCGTGTTGTAAGTGTCGTCGCATGGCATATCATAACAGAGACACTATCGAAGGTCACTTGGTTAGATCAGGGTTTGACAGGGATTTCATAAAAGAGCAAAAAAAGTCATCATCTTGCTGCTGATCCTATCGTCCGTGTGGATGATTACGACGATCTTGACGATCCTAACGACCGGGGGGCCACCAATAAATTGTTTACCTCGCTGATCAGTTGTGCCATACATGGTGGAATTAAAGGTGGTAATGAAGAGGAGCCAAACGAGTCATCACACAAATTTTTCGATTTATTGGAACAATCTAAGATAGAGTTGTACCCTGGTCGCAAGGAGGCTTAGAAGGTTTCTTTCATTGTCAGGCTATATCAGATCAAGTGCATGTGTGGTCTTAGCAACGCTGCAATGGAGCAAATACTATTATTATTCAGTCGTGTGCTGCCTGAAGGGCATTGTCTCCCGGATTACCTGGAAAAAGTTCGAAAGGTGGTTCGAGACCTTGGCTTGGACTACCAAAAGATTCATGCTTGTGTCAATGATTGTGTGTTATTCCGTGGAGTGTACGCAGACATGGACAACTGCCCAACTTGCGAAGCTAGTAGGTGGAAATTTACAGATTCAGAACAGGGAACTGGCGTGGTTGTCACTGATGCAGCAAAAAAGAAGCGGTTACCTCGTAAAATACTAAGGTATTTTCCACTGATTCCTCGACTGCAAAGATTATTTATGAATGAGGAAACAGTGACATATATGCGTTGGCACGAGGACGAATTGGTTGATGATCAAAAACTGAGACACCCAGCTAACTCAAGGGCATGGAAGGTCGTGAATGAGACACACGAGGACTTTGCAGAGGATCCACGTAATGTCAGGCTGGGACTTGCATCAGATGGCTTCAACCCATTCGGGATGTTGAGCTTGGCTTACTCTACATGGGCAGTTATCATAATTCCTTACAACCTACCTCCTTGGTTGTGCTTGAAACAATCCTATTGGATCATGTCCATGCTAATTCCTGGGCCTAAATCTCCAGGGATTAACATTGATGTGTATTTGCTGCCTCTGATCGATGAGCTCAAAACGCTTTGGAGTAAAGACGGAGTTGAAACTTGGGATGCGAAGGCTAAGCGCAATTTTAAAATGTGTGCCATGTTACTCTGGACAATAAACGACTTTCCTACTTACGCGATGTTATCTGGCTGGAGCACCAAAGGGAGGTTTGCTTATCCTTATTGTCACAAGGACACTGAGTGCATGTGGTTAAAATTTGGTTCGAAGCATTGCTACATGGGGCATCGACGCTTTTTGCCTACAAACCACAAGTGGCGAAGGGTCAACCCAGCTTCAATAACTTGGTTGAGATGAGGGAGGCACCAGTGCCACTCAGCGGTGAACAAGTTCGGCAGCAGCATGCTACATTTGAGCAAGACATCTATGGAGCCACTACCTCTAAGAAGAGGAAGCAGCGTGATGAAGATACTAGATGGCACAACTGGAGGAAGAAGAGTGTTTTCTTTGAACTTCCATATTGGGATTCATTGCTCGTACGCCATAATGTAGATGTGATGCATATTGAGAAGAAAATTTGTGAGAGCTTGCTTGGGACTTTGCTCGACATATCTGGTAAAAGTAAGGACAGTGAGAAGGCTTGACTTGATCTGCAAGAATTGGGTATAAGGAAGGATCAACATCCAGTTCTCAATGAGAAAGGTAAATACAAAATGCCACAGCGTTGTACACATTAAGTCGTGATCAAAAGAAAATCATGTGCAACTTTCTACAAGGTGTTAAGATGCCCGATGGTTATGCCGCTAATATCAGGAGATGTGTTTATGTCGATGGGTGCAAGGTTTCTGGCTTGAAAAGTCATGACTACCATGTTATCTTACAAAAACTCCTACCTTTTGTGGTACATGACATATTGCTTGATCAAGTAGCGCTCCCATTAATCCAGCTCAGCAGGTTTTTTAACTCGGTATGTTCAAAGGAGATTGACGTGACCGAGATGCAAGAACTTAGCAAATCGATTGCAGAGACCCTTTCTCGTGTTGAGATGATTTTCCCTCCAGCATTTTTTGATATTATGATGCACTTACCGGTTCATCCTGCTTGGGAGGCTGAATGCGGAGGCCCTGCTTGCTATAGGTGGATGTATCCAGTTGAGAGGTACCTACGTACAGTCAAAGGATATGTGAGGAACAAAGCGTACCCAGAGGGTTCAATAGCAGAGGGATATATATCAGAGGACTGCCTTACATTCTGTACTCGGTTCTTTGAAGGTGTTAGTACGAAGATTGATCGGCCAGAGCGTCAAGAAAAGAGCGCTGTTAATGAACCACCTGCTGGTCTAAGTGTATTTGCGAGCAGGGACATGAACAGAAAGATAACAACTTCTATGCATAATATGGAGGTACTAGGTTCCGAAGTCTTGCAGATGTTGAGGCACTACATATTATCAAACTGTGATGAGGCCGTTCCATGGATAAAGTAAGTAACACATGTAAATTATTTGAATCTTGTTACATGGTCCACACTACATTTCTCACTGTGATTATTTTTCTCTTAAAAAATGTTGCAGTGAGCATAAGGCCGAATTGGAGAAAGCTAGACCGAGGAATGTTGAAAGGAGGCACACCGAGGAATTTGTATCATGGTTCGAGCGAAAGATGCACTACGTGAAAAACAGTCATTGGTAACGGGCGCGGATGGCCATTGGTAATGGGCAAAACACCCGTTACTGATCAAGCATTACAAATAAGCCAACAAAGGTAATGGGCATCAGCCTGTTACTGATGACACGTAATTGTAACGAGCGTCGAACAAAGACCGTTACCACAACTAATTACCGGTCACATGAAATGGCTGTTTCTCTGGGCCCACCAGAGCCTTTGGTAACGGGTGCAGACACTGAGCCCGTTACTCATAACACATATTAGTAACGGGTGTCTAACAAAGATCGTTACCGAAACTAGTTACCAGTCACCTGAAATGTCTATTCTCTGGGCCCACATGGACCTTTGGTAACGGCCACAGAAAACGAGCCTGTTACATGAACTCAACATCGAAGACGCGGATAATGATGCATCTCCTCTGTCTTGAAGAAAGGAGACGCATCGTGTAAGCGCGCGTCTCCTCCGTCTGGACGAAAGGAGACGCGTCTCCTCAGTGCGCATCTCCTCTGTCTGGACGAAAGGAGACGTGTCTTGTCAGTGCGCGTCTCCTATGTCTCGACGAAAGGAGACGCCTGCTGTGAACCTACGTCTCTCTTTGTCTCGACCAAAGGAGATGCGTCTTGTCAGTACGCGTCTCCCTCTATCTCGACCAAAGGAGACGCGTACTGTGTACATGCGTCTCCTCTATCTGGACCAAAGGAGACGCCTACTGTGTACGTGCGTCTCCTCTAATCGACCAAAGGAGATGAGTACTATAAACTTAGGTCTCGACTGAAGGAGACACGTTGTCTACTTTCACAAAAATTAGGTCCAGCATCTACATTCACAAAACTCCACAAACTGAATAGAAATCCACAAGATTCACATGCATAATCTGTCAAAATTCAGGCATTCAGTATCCTCTTCTAACAAGCTAAGTAAGGTTCACAACAATATCATCACTGGCCATGAGGATTGGTATCAGATACAATGCGAGCCAGAATAGCTTCATTAATGTGAAATTTTCCTGAGGGTGTGATCACCTGGTCCATGAGGAATGAGGCACTTCTTTCCCTAATGTGGAGCAGCGTGTCTCGGTGCAGCTGACAAGTAGGTATGTGAAATGCCTAAATATAACAATGTCAGTAGTCAGGACACAGGTGGTTACCAAACATGTGTAGTGCTAATAAGCAAGAACTGTGCTCAGTTGCAGGTGTTACAGTTGCAGATCCTAAGAAAGTACCTCAGGGTCCTTCAATTTATTTTTTACTGTAAGCATGTGATAGGCACAATAGAAGCCGCAGACTCTGGATTTGTAAGGTTGTTGGTGGCACTACGATAAATATACATAGACAAACAGTGGTGAGAAGAAATAAACTCAAGCTTTAGTACTAGCTTCCACAGGCAGGAAATACTAAGTAATACGTACATCAAAAGCCTTCTCATGGTTCAAGGCACAGCGGGGCAACTTGTTGTCATCACAGTAACTATTCCAAGCACTACAACAAAACAAGCAACAATGGTTAGGGCACCATTAATAAACTCCGCAGAGTTTGTTGAGGAAGTTTGTAAGTTAAGAAAGAAAAAGAACTTACTCATCAATGGCAAGTACCAACACAGAGAAATTAGTGTCTAGTATCCCATATGAATCAAGATACAAGACCGTCTTCTGCTTTGGAAAGATCGCCACTGCAATCCAGTGCTCCCTAATGCTATAGCAGGAAATGATGACTCTCTTTTTAGCATATGACTGGTAGGCACGCTTCATATAGGACACAAAAAAGTCCCTATTATTTTGTATATTTGACATGCTAAAGCATTCAGGATCAAGGAAGGCAACGGGTTCCTTCTTCTGCCATACTTCTACAGCCATATTCCTAATATTAAGAAAAAACAAAGTGTAAGGAGGCAAAATACATAATAAAGATGAACTGAGGCAGAAAGCACATTTAGATAGAAAATGATTAGTGAGAAGCAGATTAAATTTTCAAGCAACTTACAGGATGAAACAGCGGAGAAGTCCCATATCCAAAGCATCCAAGTTGAAGAGATCGTACAAGTTGCTGATGATCACAGACAACAGCTCGTATTTTTCATCTTCTCTCACAGGCCATCAGCCGTGCTTGGGCCATATTATGCCCTGAATCAGAGACTCATCATTGTCCTTACAACGTCCCATGTAGAAATTGTGGAGATTAGTGACAGAAGGAGCAGTATCCGGATGCTTGAGTTCAGCAGCACTGAGCATTGCATTTCCAAATTTGTAGTTTGGGTTAATATGAGTCATAGCAACATTGGCCGCCTTCTTCTTGGCGTTTCTCTCAGATGGCTTTCTGGCAGGCTTCTTTTTCTCCTGCTTTGAGATGACTGAAGAAGGCTTTGTGGTAGGCTTCTGAGACCTTTTATTTTCAGCAATTTTCTGCTGCTGCTGCTTTGAGATGGCTGAAGAAGGTTTCTCAGATCGCTTTCTGGTAGACCTTTTATTTTCAGCGAGTTTCTTTTTCTGCTGCTTTGAGATGGCTGAAGAAGGTTTCTCAGGTGGTGTCTGACCAGCAGCTATTGCAGAGATATTGGGCCCAGATGTACCTGCAGCTTTCTTCGAACTGTCGTCGACAGATTTCTCGGCATCAGCCAACACATAACTCTGGGCTCCTGCTTTGGCATCCTTATTTTGAGCACTTTCTTTTGGGGATGGAGGTTTTGTTCTTTCATGAGGAGAAGGTGGGGATGTAATTTGCATTTCTGGGTCTGGAGGAGGAGGAGGTGGGTTACCAGGTTGGGAATGAATCTGTTCTGTAATTTGCGTTTCTGGGTGTGGACGAGGAGAAGGAGGTGGGTTACCAGGTGGGGAATTTTGTTCTGTAATTTGCGTTTCTGGGTTTGGGTTTTGTCCTGTAGTCTGTGAACCAGAAGGAAACTGTACCATAGTGTGCGAACAAGATTTTGCAATTGGTGCTCCCTTGATGTGAATGTGACACCTCTTCCACTGTATCCTCTGGTGTAGAGCTTGTCCAAGTGTCGTCACCTCGTCATTAGGAGGGTGTTCCAGCGCGTGATCCCTAAAGACAGAATATACATGCAGCACTTCGACCATAGCACAGTCTTCATGAATCGGGACTGTGTGTAGCGTAGTCTGCTCCGGTTGAACCACACCAATTGCAGCTTCACATTCAACACCGTGAAATATGATCCATAGGCCACAGTCTGTGGGTTCAGTCAACGTGCCTATAAGGTCTTCCTGTGTGGGGGAAGCAATGTGCACTACCTCTGTCGACAACTCTGTAGCACCGTTGATCAAACCTACATTATCTGCAGACGCACAGCTGCTCTTCAGTTCGGCGGGTGAAGGGCTTGTGCGATTGGACACTGGTGCAAACACCACCTGGTACCCTCGTGCCATCATGTCAAGCATATCCTTCTCCATCTCAGCCTTGAGTTCTTGCTTGATTTCTTCCTTCCTCTGTTGCTTATCAACTGATGAGTCAGTACTGGCCCTCTTCCTCTTCCTGTACATGGAAGCATGCTGAGGCCATGCAAACTTCTAGCCTTGGTAGCTGGAGACACCACGCACGCGACCTGGTTGTTCGGGGCGGCCCAAGCACTGACTTAGCACATCATTCTCCCTCAGCCATGAAGTCATTCCTGAAGATTCTGCATGTGCATTCTTTTCCATGATGTCTACAGCCACACTTTCATTTGCTACTTTGTTGAACACTACCTCGGCAACACCGTCTTTCACCACTAGTTTACTCCTTGCTCGCATCTAATTCCTAGAATGATCATCAGTGATGGCATCATATGGGTTGGCGATCCCAGCCGCAGCTAATTTCCTGTCCTCTTCCTCCCACAGTGGTAGTTTTCCACAATAACCAGCTGGACCCATGCTGTGCTCGTTTGTGTTCAGGCTTCGAAGTGACTTGAACTTGCCACTAAGAGATGAGGCTTCCTCGGTTACCTGCTGTTTCACAAACTCTGTCCACTCTTCCGGCTTGATAAAGTCATGCTTTCCAAATGGCTCGAGTCATTTTCTGACAAAATCTCGCCTAAGCTGAAATCTGAATTGTCTCCATGCCTTGGCTGCAATCTTCCACAAAATCTTGAATGCCTGCTCTTTCATGTCTTCCTGGAACTCCAAGTGTTTCTGCATATAGGTTTCAAACAAGTACCAATTTTGTTCATCGCTTAGTTTTTTATTTCTGGCAAATCCAAAGGTATCTTTTGTCTAGCAATGAGCCCTGCAAGCACCGTGAACCTGCGCTTTTGTGTCAATGGTACTGGCATCCCCCCTCTCTCAACCTCAGTGACTACCATTTTGTCTCTTGGCCACTTTGTCGCTATCCTTGGCACTCTGGCTCGGCCCGTAGCCCCACCCACCTGCTCTTGTTGTTCACTAGTAGTGGCATATCCATCTTCTTCATTATATGCATCTTCTTCAAATTGCCCAGGTTGGCGGTCCTCGACAGAGTTATCCTGTGAATCAATTGTCAAGCGATTATGAGAAAGGTCAGCTTAGTGTCCAAGAATAGCACAAAAAGCAGACCATACTGCTAGCTCTCCCAGGAGACATGCTACAACAGGAGACAAGTAGAGCACATTTTTAGTTAACCATGCATAACAGCTAAGCATTTATCTAATCAACACCCACAGAACTGTGTACAAGACTATACAAATGAGAAAATAATTACAGTAACTAGTTTAGCCCATTATAAATTAGTTCAGGCAATACAACCTTACCATTTTAAAGAGGAAGATGCTCGCTGCCTTTGTTGCTGATGAGGTACTTATTCAACTTGGAGAGAATGTCCAAATGTACATATGGAACAAGAGCAAAACCAAATATAAGAGTGAGTCCAAAGGAAAATGCTAAGTATATGTTTTGAAACTCGAAACCCTAACTGAGCATCAGTGGTGGAGCCAGAAAAAAAAATAGCTGGGGCGAAACCTAATGACGGACCAAACCAAAATGAAACACACACCAATTCACACATCTGTATGCTGCAGTTGCACAAATTTTAGCAAAAATTTTCAAAATGTAGTCTTAAATTTGAAGAACAAAGACACAAATTAGCAAGTACTAAGGTCCTATGAGTCATGGCGCCATCTAGAAATACTACCGAAGCTTAAAAATATCATCAGAGAAGAAGGAACATAGTCGAGTTAGGGCAGATTAGCTGGGACGGCTGCCCCAGCTGGCCCCAATATGGCTACGCTACTGGTGAGCATAGTCAAGAATGTATCTTAATGATGTAGGAGGGATTTCTAGCATACAGTTGACCTTGTCACTATCAGAGCGGAGGGATCTCTAGTTGCCACGTCCTCGCGTCGACCTCGTGGCTGGATCCCTCCTCCTCCTCCTAGTCGTCGTCGCTGGAAGGTGAGGGGTGGTGTAGCGCACGTCTCAGCGAAGGTGTGTAGCGTGCGTCGCGTCGCGAGGGGGAGGGGGTGAGGGAAGGAAGGCGAGGGTGAGGAAGCGGCGACGGAGGGAGGGAGGGGGAGGAAGCGGTGGCAGCGCGAGGGGGAGAAAGACGACGGCACGAGGGGAGAGTGAGAAGGCGACTGCATGAGGGAGGCGTCTTTCCCTACTAACCCTAGCGCGAGTGGGCGTGTGTGGGCCTTAAAACTGAAAGGCCCAATATTATTAGGAAAACGCGTCAGGCCGTGGCTAGTTCTATTCGAATGAAGAACGGTTTGCTTCATTTTCCCCTTTTAATCTGCAATCAAAGATTTGAATCACGTATTTCTCCGTCATTCATAATCCAAATTTGATGATATTTGTTTCTGATTTTTTTCTAAAATCAACTTCTATTCATTTATGACATTGTTTCGTATATAACTTTGTTCATTTCCTGGATGTTGTTTATACGCCTTTATCTTGTTTTCTTACAAGTACAACATAGAAATAATATTTGTTTTACACAATCATTACTAATGAAACTTTGTATTTCTTAATGTTAAGGTGAACACAAGGTTGTGTTAAAATTTCAAATGTATATGAGTTCGAACAGGTTGTGAAGTATGGAAAACTTCAGTGTTGAAGTATAACATTCTAGGAAACTATGTGAGAGATGTACACATTTGTACATAAGTATGATCTTCCTTTTGAGAAACCATTTGAAATTTTTATGACAAGTTTAGGGACCCAAATTATGTTGCCAAGTCAATTTGTAGAATTTTTAGACCAACCTAAGACGTTATTAGAATTATTATATCCCAACCATGAGATAAAAATTCAAATTTTGATAATTTTGGTTACACAAGTGTGCCGGCTGATATTTTATTTGAATACTAGATGATCAACTACGAATTGTTCATATTTTTAATGAATTTTTATGTGTTGTTTAATGGGCTCTAATATTTGAGGGAAGCAAGTTTCATTTCAAAAAAATTAGAGTCGGGCCCACGTGTCAGCGTCAGCAGCCTATATAAAAAAGATAACCGTTGCCTGGCCTGTCGAACCCACCGGACAACAAATGAGATGTGGGGTCTCGAACCTGCGTCGGAAATGACTCGATTTTGGAAATGAATATAACATCCCGAATGGGATAAGCGTAGCACACACGACACTCTGACCTCTGAGCTCACTTCTTCTTCTTCCCCGCTCTAAGCTCCACCGCCACCCGCCCTTCCTTTCCCCCACCGTCGCGCACATGTCGCACTACACCGATTCGTCTGGAGGTGGACGTGGCAGGAGCAGGTTTCAAGGTGGCCGGGGCAGCCGCATTCACTCCATCGGCTTGGATCCAGTCGGTGAGCTAAGCGGCTTCCCACTGGTCCCTTGCCCGGACTGTGCTATGGCTCGGGTGGTGGAGGGGAGGACGCAGAAGGAAGGTGAAAACCACGGTCGTCTTTATTTCAAGTGTGCGAGGCACGCGGTGAGTAGTTTGTGCTGTGATTTCCCAAATCTGAGTTAGGGTTCTTATGTGCTTTTGATTTGCACAGTTCCCCAAGCTTTGTGGATATTACTGTTTCGAGAAGGAGTATCTCCAGATGCTGAAGGATGCTGGCGTCATATCTTTTCGACCGTCGAACTGGGCAGACGTGATCGATGAAGTAGTTGATTCAGTGGATTGTCAACTTGGGAGCGACAATCAGAGGAAAGCACCGGACGACAAGCAGAGGAAGAAAGCACTGGAGGAGAAGATGAACAATGTGATCTGGAAGATGAACTTGATTATTGTGGGTGCTGTTTGTGTAGTATTTGGATGTTTACTAGGATTGTATGCTGCAAAGAAGTAATTGTGATGTGAAAAGTGGTGCTTTCATTTGTTTCATCTGTGTGAATGAGGAATGAAAAATTTGTCACAGATGACAAACTTAAATGTATGAATGAAGAAAATGGAATGGAATGACAATTGGGTCACGAATCTTAATGTGTCACATATCACAAATTTCATCAATTCATCTGTGTTGACATTTCAGTGTGAAATTAACCAGCCTGCATGCGCATCTCTAATGATTTTATACAGAGTTTTTCGAAACTCAGAATCTTTTCACTAACAAATAGAGTAACAAACATTGCAATTCATTGTTGCCCCGCTGCCACTCTGCCATTGTTAGATGTAGTTCATCACAAGTTCAACAAACACACAGGAGGAACAAATATTAACAGAGGAACATGTTCATGACAAACAAGCAGAGTTCCCAATGTTTGACCAAAAGCCACTCTCCCCTACCACTTAGATGTAGTTCATCACAAGTTCAACAAACACACAGGAGGAACAAGTAGAGTTCCACGAACAAACAGAGGAGGACGAACACATAGAGGAGGAACAAGTTAATTAAGCTAAGGTAGAAGACTTGTCGCCGCCGCCGGAGGAGCCCCACCGTCGGAGTCGGAGTCGGAGCCGCCGAGGCCATGTTCGTCACCGCCGTCGGAGCCGCCGCCCAAGACCACGACTCTCAGAAGGTCCCCAGCCAACCAATGGATCTTGAAGGCGAAATCCTTCACGGACCTCTACAGTGGATCGTTGGGTTGTGGCAAGCCGAGCTTAACGGCCACCTGTTGAAGCTTCCTGAAAGCTTCGGCCAAGAGTTGGACGGACCAAATGTTGTCCAAAACTAGTTGAGAACTCAGAGAGGAGGGCTCCACGGGCGGCGGCGCCGGTGCCTCCTCGGCCGGCGGTGCCGGCGCCTCCTAGATGAGCCGACGGCGGCGGCTTTCGTCGTTGTCGTCCTCCTCCCTTCCCCGCTTCCTCGATGGCTCGCTCGACGACGATGCCATGCGCGCGCTTGAGGAAGAAGAAGCTCTTGGTGACCGGTTACGGTGGTGCTGGGGTTTTCTTGGTGGCGCGCTTGAGGAAAGCTTATGGAAGAAAGTGCTTGGCCTGCCGGGCATTTAAATGACAAGACGGGGAACCGTCAGGCGGCCAGTCTTCCCACTGCGACACATCACTACGCCTCGGAATGCGGTACGCTGTGGCGACGCATGTCCACTAACCAGCGTCGCATTTGACAAAAGACTTTGACTCCCTCCATCCCGCAACGACTGTCCATATACCTTATTTTAATACCTCTTTTCAAGTTCTAATGCAAAGATTGTTCATATAGCTTATTTTAATTTATTAATACCTCTATTCGCTGAAAACCGACCACAAAGGAAACAGTTCTCCTTTCTCCTTTTAATCTGGAACCAAATTTTGTGTCACGTATTTCTCGGTCATACGTAATCCAAATTTGATGATTGTTTTTTCTTATTTTTTCTAAAATCGCCATCTTTTCATTAATCTCATTGTTTAGTGTATATTTCCTTTTCATTAGAAATGTTTTATGCCTTATCTTTTACTTGATAAGTAGAACATAGAAATAATATTTGTTTTACACAACCATTACTAATGAAACTTTGTATTTCGTATTGTTAAGGTGGACACAAGGTTGTGTTAAATTTTCAAATGTATATGAGTTCGAATATGTTGTAAAGTGTGGAAAACTTCAGTGTCGAAGTAACATTCTAGGAAACTATGTGAGAGATGTACACATTTGTACACAAGTATGATCTTCCTTTTTAGAAACCACTTGAAATTTTTATGACAAGTTTAGGGACCCAAATTATGTTGTCAACTCAATTTGTAGAATTTTTAGACCAACCTAATACGTTATTAGAATTATTATATCCCAAACACAAGATAAAAATTCGAATTTTGATAATTTTGGTTACACAAGTGTGCTTGCTGATATTTTATTCGAATACTAAATGACCAACTACTAATTGTTCGTATTTTTAATGAATTTATAGGTGCTATTTTATGGGCTCTAATATTTGAGGGAAGCAAATTTCATTTCAAAAAAATTAGTGTCGGGCCCACGTGTCAGAGTCAGCAGCCTATATAAAAAAGATAACCGTTGCGTGCCCGCCCCCACGTGACAACTAATGTGACGTGGGTTCTCAAACCTACGTCGGCAATGGCTCTCCATTTTGGAAAATGAATATATAAGATCCCGAATGGATAAGCGCAGCACACACGACGCTTTCCTAATTTCTCACTAAGGATTAGCGGAGGTGAGCGGAGGCGGCGCCGGCGAGGTGAGCGGAGGCGGGGACACGACGATGAGCACCGGCGAGGGGCCAAGCAGTGGACGACCCCGCGCACCGTGGATCAAGGAGGAGAAGCCGAACGCGATGCGGTGCCGCAACTGGATCCGCGCGCGCGCCGGCGAGATTGCGGCGAAGACGGAGACGACGATGACCGTCGGAGAGGGGCCAAGCGGCGGTGCAGTGAACCCAAAGCCAGAGATGAGCGTCATCGACTAGATCCTCTCGGGTTCCGACAAGAGGCCAAGCAACGTCAGGGAGGAGCGTGCCGGTGAGGGGGCAGCGAAGAGGGCAAGGTGCCTGCCTCACGTCTGCGATAGCAAATGTCTTGCAACGATGGAGAGGGGTCGAGGGAGCGGCGAAGGTGTAGAGGACCTCATATCCGACGCTGGCAACTACCACAATGACGGCGAGGCAAGTTTCTCTGAATCACAGTGCCTTTTACTTGTTCTGTAAATGGAGCAGCTTGAGCTTGAGCTTGATCTACTTGTTCCTATGAAATGGCTTGTTCCATAGAGATTTTGTAGGATTTCTAACATGGTCAATGTAGCAACTTGTTCCTATGAAATGGCTAGCTTGTTCCTTTGTCTATCTCAAACTTCTCATTCCTATGGTTCATCCAAATGATCAATGTAGCAACTTTCCTATGTTTTTCATTCCATAGGAATCAAAATGGCATGACACTGTCTAGGAATATGTGAAACCTGAGGTTGATAATATTAAGGAAGAAATGCACATCCTCCTCAAAAAGGCTGCATTCATGAGGCGATACAAGTTTGTGGCTGAACAAAATCTGCAGCCCATGGAAGATGCGCTCGATGTGTTTCAAGATACCTTGGTTGCATTTGAAGAGGCTGCAAAAAAAGCAAACCTTAGTTGACGATACCATGCTTTTGTTGATGTTGAAGGGGGCATGCTTTTGTTGATGTGCATGGTCAGATAGCATGACCATTATAAAAATGTGACGGGCAAGTTAAGGCCTAGCTAGATGGACAAGTTAACTGTTTGTAATAATTATGTATATCTGTGTGGATCTTTGTGGACAAGTAATCTTTATCTATATATGTGGACAAGTTATCTTTTTCTATATTATGTCTATTTTGTCTCAAAAGATTTTTTGTTGATTATGCCTGTGTGTCGAAATGGGAGCCCTGAGAGATCGGGCTGACCTGTCAATCAAAGACAGATACAAAGGACACTGCACGGGATGGTTATTCCACGTCGCATTTGCCCCTCCAAACCGACGAGAAGGAGCCGACCCCACGCGCCGCCCCCGTGCATTGGAGACGAGGTTTGGCTTATCCACGTATCCTTTGTTCCCAATGTTTGACAAAAAACCACTCTCCCCTGCCACTCGATCTGCCATTCTGCCTTCCTTCTCAAACCTTCTGCCTTCCTCGTCTCCGCCACCTTCTCTCCCCTTCTCCTTCCTCGTCTCCATCGCAGAGATGGCCGGCGGAAAGTAGTCGTTCCACCGCCGCAACTCAAGAGGGAGGTTCTGCAGCGAGGAGGAGAAGGCCCCGCCCGCTGCCCCCGCCAAAAGAGTGAGGTTCCACAGCGAAGAGGTCGATTCTTCGTCGGCCAGGGGGAGGAGGCCGTACACGCACGCAAGCGCCAAGGGGGTGCACTCCGGTGACGCCCGGTAGGCAGAGGCCGAGCCTTCCTCGAGTTTAGTACGCTTGAAGTTAGATTTATGCTTGAAATTGAATTCCTGGTACTTATCATATGCTGCACACAAAAATGTTGAACTCATTCTGTATACTTCTTCAATTTCTGAATCTTCATGCTTAGCGACTTTTATTAACTAAACATCCAGTGCCTTCACTGATCAATGGTTCCAATGCATCAATTTTCCATTGTTTTAGGAAGTTGTTGTACCAGCACATGACATTGTCAGGAGCTGGACAGAAATCGACAAGCTCAAGAAAACCTTAGACTACATCTGCACATTCCTAAATAGGATGGAAAGAATGAAGAAGGATGACATTGGTAAAGAGAAGCAGCAGGAAAGTTCTGAACCTAGTTACAGCTAAACAACTTTCTTGTTTGACTGGTTACAACTTTATGATATTAAACTTGGCAATCTAATTGTGAAGCTTGCTTCAATTTGCCTTTGTTTTAGAAATGTGTTGTTACTCGGGAGGAAAATTATTAACCTTTTGAGTAGAAATTTTGTTATGCTTGAAATTTAATACATGGTACTCATCATATGCTGCTCACAAAATTGTTGAACTTAGTCTATATACTACTTCAATTTCTGAATCTCCATGCTACATCGACTTTTATTAACTGAACATCCAGTGCCTTTATTTTTGGGAGGTGCTGTAGCTTGGGAGGACATTGACATGATCTGGAAACAAATCCACAGGATCAACCAAGCTCTGAACCCAGTTACAGCTAAACAACTTTCTTGTTTGACCAATTACATCTTTCATGATATTAAACTTGGCAATCTAATTATGAAACTTGCATCAATTTGCCTTTGTTGCACAAATGTGTTGTTACTCAGGAGGATCTTCACTGCACCTGGAAAGTACTCGACAAGGTGGATAGAAGGATGGATGACAAGGCTGTGGACGACATAAGTCTCCTAGCAAATGGTCAGAAAATACTAGAATCTGAGGTGGAGAAGCTTAAAGGCGCACAGAAGATAAAGGATATTGAACTTGCCAAAGCTGCAAAGAAGAATGCTGAGCTGCAGGAAAGACTTGTAAAACTAGAGGCAAAGATAGCTGAACTTGAGGCTGTAGCACAAAAGAAGCCATCTAACTAGTGCCCCTGCTGATGCACGTCAGATGTGATCATGTGAATCTGTTTATTCTGAACATTATGCATGTCATATGTGAACATGTGATGCTAGCTATATATGCATCTTAAATATGTAGAATATGCTCTTATGACTACTATCTATGTGTACTTAGCTTGTGGTTTTGCATCTTTTTAAGAGACATGATTATATGTTTGTGTGATATCCAATATTTGCTATGATGACATAGTCAAATATTTGACGGCAGTGAGAGTGCCAATGGACTTCAATTATTAAGCTCCGAGTCTAGTAACGGGCGTCAAATTGTCACCAGTAACGGACTTAAAAGCGCATTACCGATATGGCAGTGATCGGTAACGGACTTAAAGAGCCCGTTACCGATAGGTTTAACTTTCGTAACGGTCGCATTTTAATGTCCGTTACAAAGAATAACTGTAACAGGCGTTTAAGAAGCCCGTTACTGGAAGTCCTCATTGGTAACGGGAGCTGTGTTGGCCACGTCAGGGTCCAGCCTGCCACGCTTATGCGTAACAGGTGCCAAACAACAACCGTTACAGATGGGGTCCATGTAATGGGTGTTAAGGGCCCGTTACAAATGTTGCGTGACCTACTTGAGGTTTTCACGTAGTGATGTGTAATATACATTTGTGTTAAATTTAAACTCGTCAATTTTGAATGTGGTCGTAACATATTGTCAAAACATATGTGAGTGTAGATGAGGAACCTGCATAGCGAGGGGAAAGCAGATGCCATGATTTATTCTCTATCTCATGGTCCTGAAACAAATATAGCTACTGTGAAGAATAGGTGCTCAATCAATGGTTTCTATTTTCAGGCATCGCATGTGAAGAAAAATCTAACAACACATAACAGTGGTGTTGTCGTCAAGAGTAAAGATGGCATGGAATGGTTTGGACAGATTAAAAAAATCTACATCCTTGACTTTCATGAAAGGCATGAAGTCACATTGTTCCAGTGTGAGTGTTATGATGTTCCTAGACCAGGAACAAACAGATCAAAAGGGTACAGTAAAGATAAATTTGGGATTAACGATATTGATACTTCTCAGCGTCGCTATTCAGGTGAGCCTTACATCATGGCGACACAAGCGGAGCAAGTGTGCTTTGTGAAAAGTGGGAATCCGAAGAAAAAAAGTGGTGCAGCGTCCTCAGAATGAAACCTAGGAACCTGTTTGCCATGCCTGAAGGAGAGGAAGACACTGACATTAATGTTGGTGATACTGATATGGATGAGGTTATTATAGGTTTTGAAAAAATTTCTGTTGTGGAACAAGAGGATGTGTCAACTTGGAGGAGGCCAGATGTGGAAGGGACAAGTGTTGATGCTTCTGTTGTTGATCTTGCTAAACCGATGCCTGAACCGGATCACGCAGACATACCTGAAGACGATGACGATGCTAATGACACCTACACTAGCGACGGAGTGGTTTCTCCAGCCAATTCAGATGGACAAGACGACGACGGTTTTTTTCATAATTAGGGGTAGCTGTTTTTCTTAATAATGAAGGGTTGCTTTGTTTACTTTTTTTGAAGCAATAGGTCCAAAGTTTGTGTGCAATAAATAAATTTTGGTGAAGATTGGAGTTTTGTATGCAAGATTGGCTTGAGTCTTGTTATATAGTATTTTTGTGTGTTCATGTTTATGTTTATGACGACAACTTCATGGCCTTAATTTGTATATCACCATTATTCTCATGAAAAAACAAAGCAAAAGCAACAGTCAAAAGACAATATATGTATGAAATATTTAAGGTAGAATAATTCAGTAGACTAAGGACACACCTGCTTCTTCTTATTAAGGTAGCATCGTACCCCCAACATCTTTGTTCATCACAGAGATAAAATAGCAACAGACAAAAGACAGAGAAGAAGATATCATACTACTTCTTCAGTTCAGATCGCTTCATCCTCCTCTTCATTCCCCATCAGATTCCTGGCTGTAGAACTCACCCCTCTGATGCTTCCACTTCACTGCAACGTGAAGATTTTCAGCCATCTGAAAAATCTGACATTTCACAAGGGCGTCACAGTAAGCATTTACAGAAGGTCATCAACTGAATTCATGCCAGTAGCAAATTATGTTTTCAGAAAATCTCTGACTGATGTTTAACTTGAAGGATAGTAACATCACCTCACGAAGAGACTTAGTAGGTCCATCGTATTCATCTTCATCGCTGTCGTAATTCAGCATCATCTTGCATTGAATCTTTGGGAAACAAAACTCATACTTCTTTCCTTTTGACTGAATTACATGCAAATCTTGATCAGAACATAAGGCACACACAATAATTACAAACCAAATTTACTCTGTTTCATCTAAACAATTAGTGTTGCACCCTCACCTCATACAAGCTTTCTCGCAGGCCAAAATCGTCGATGCCCATTTTCGCGTCTGATTCAGTAGTGGGCCAAGCCTAGGTGTATAAGTGGCGGCTCTTTTGCTACATCGAAACAATTTTTTTCAATTTGTCATTGACAGATTGTATGAATATGCTGGCACGAAAATTACTGCCACTACGTAACATTGCAAACTATCATTCAATGATAAAGACGCAGGATAGGGTCAGGCTCACCTTGTTCTTCCTGCGTGACGACGAGGCTTCGGCGATGATAACTATTCTTCTGTTCTTCCTGGGGGCGGTCATGGTAGATCGGAAACCTGTTGGGACGAAGGGGACTTCTACATTCACGGCGTGGTCCAGGTCGACTTCGACCCGCGCCTCCACGACATGCCGACGGCTCCTTCGTGGTCGTGGGGTGGATGAGGAGTGGCGACGGCTCGATGGAGTCGACGATGTCTATGATGGAGTTCACAAGAAGCGACCAGCAGCGTCGTGCGGCTGCTTGCAAGATGTGTGCATGCGTCGGGCCATCGTTGTGATGTACGTGGGTGAGACGGTGGAGGCGGAGATGGGAGGGGTGGAAGTTATAGTTGGCGAGGGAGGAAGAAAGCGCGCAAGATTTTTGGGACCTGATGAAATGGCCAGGCGGCAAAATTGCAACTTGGTGGCTTGGAATATCGCATGGGGATTGGGCCGCACTTTTCTTAATTGTGCTCTAATTTTTGTAAACAAAAAAAGGATCCTGGTACATGATGAATTAGTTGCTTGACCAAACAGATGTCAAATTGACTAGTGTTTCTCGAGAATTTTTTCATATTGCCTTATAACAAAGTAATGCGCCTTATAACAGATGTCAAAACATATGATAGAATTATGCCACTCAATATCACAAAGTAATGTGTTTATTAATTTATTTATTGCTTTGCTGATTTGTACTTAAAAAAAAGTAATGTCAAAACACGATGTGGGATTTAGGGAGTACAGATTTTGCCTTTGTTCCTTTTGTAGATTGGATTTGGTCATTTGGTGCCAGTCAGAAGTGAGGCTGTGTTAAGCTGTGCTATCTTGAATTAATGCTAGTCACACTATTATGAGCGCAGCAACAGTAGATTGTGATTCACATTTGTTAGATTCGTTTTGCTGCATTCACAATTGCAATGCACAAAAATATTCCACATGTAGAAGGTCATTGTATGGAATATCATAATTATTCTTTTTTGTATACATTCATTGACAACACCACAAAATCATTGTAAGGATTCATCATTTTTCGTATCAAATCCTTAATATAGGAATGCAACACCAAAACAAAACAAAGGATTACATAATATAGCGATAGCTTCACTATGTTAACATTTGTTATCTCCTCATAGGTGCGACGAACCCGCCACATATGTACTTGTGATCCTATTACCCCAGAGACTGATGTTCAGTATGACTTCCCAGACATTCCTGCTTCCGCATCACTGGCTTTGGTGAGTGCCATGAATATTAGAGATTGTTGTCTTTTTTTTTTACTTCAAATTGGGTAAGTACTGTTAGTAGACCAGATTTAAATGTGGGATGTAAATTTTTTATCATCATTGTGATCATGGTTTTATATTAAATAAAGTTTGATGGAAAGAAGTATGAAGTTGTGTACCACAAGATAACATGTCACTTGGCTATAAATGCTGAGAGCGATGATGAGGTTACCAATGATCCAGTTTTGTCTGGTGGGCAGGTGATGTGCTACATCATTCTTCTTTTGTGTGATTCTTTTGGACTTTACGTTAACCAGATGCTAATGCACCCTGTTGTTAAATGTCAGATACGGCGCATGGCTGAGCAGCTTCGCAAAGCTATCAAACAAAAGATGCAGGTTGGTGAGTACCTCACTGCAGAAGTAGATGACTGAGCTACTTGTCTAAGAAGAAGTGTCCACGGGCATATGTGCATCGATGCCAAAGGTTGATGAATGTCACCACAACGGCAGCAACTTATTAAGGATATATAGCTGGATGCTAGTCTGCTGATGTTTTCTATATGTAAAAGAACAAGTGGATTGGATGTTGTGTGTGCTTTCATGGGGTCAAATTGGCAACAAGTTTTTAGTACTTTATTTTTGTGTTACTACGTCCCTATCATTTTTGTTGACGTTTTGGTAGTTCAAATTTGAACTAAGCAACGTCCAATATTAAAATTGAACTAAGCAACGCCCACACCAAAAAAAAACTTAATTTGTCTGTGTGTTGGCTTTGAAGCTTAATTCTGGAGATACATTGCTCCATTCTAGGAATCTACCATTACTACTACTTCTTCAACATTAAACCTACTCCAACACACATAAATCATACGGCCAATGTAGTCAAAACCATCACGACATTCATCATTTGCTCCACTTTTGCCTCCATGGGATGTTTCTGCTGCTGCTGATGTAGGTTCCTAGCTCCTCCTCCCCTTCCTGCAGACTCAGACTCTTTTTCTTCATCTCTTCCTTCCTCAAACATCCACTATGTGAAAACCTCAAATAGGTCACGCAGCATTTGTAACGGGCCCTTAACACCCGTTACATGGACCCCATCTGTAATGGTTGTTGTTTGGTGCCCGTTACGCATAAGCGTGGCAGGCTCGACCCCAACGTGGCCAACACACCGCCCGTTACCAATGAGGACTTCCAGTAACGGGCTTCTTAAACGCCCGTTACAGTTATTCTTTGTAACGGACGTTAAAATGCGGTCGTTATGAAAGTTAAACCTATCGGTAACGGGCCCTTTGAGTCCGTTACCGATCACTACCATATCGGTAACAGGCTCTTTAAGTCTGTTACTGATGACAATTTGACGCCCGTTACTAGACTCGAAGCTCAATAATTGAAGTCCATTAGCACTCTCACTGCCGTCAAATATTTGACTATGTCATCATAGCAAATATCGAATATCACAAACATATAATCATGTCTCTTAATAGGATGCAAAACCACACGTACACATAGATAGTAGTCATAAGAGCATATTCTACATATTTAAGATGCATATATAGCATCACATGTTCACATATGACATGCATAATGTTCAGAACAAACATATTCACATGATCACATCTGACGTGCATCAGCAGGGGCACTAGTTAGATGGCTTCTTTTGTGCTACAGCCTCAAGTTCAGCTATCTTTGCCTCTAGTTTTACAAGTCTTTCCTTCAGCTCAGCATTCTTCTTTGCAGCTTCGGCAAGTTCAATATCCTTCATCTTCTGTGCGCCTTTAAGCTTCTCCACCTCAGATTCTAGTATTTTTTGACCATTTGCTAGGAGACTTATGTCATCCACAGCCTTGTCATCCATCCTTCTATCCACCTTGTCGAGTACCTTCCAGATGCAGTGAAGATCCTCACGAGTAACAACGCATTTCTAAAACAAAGGCAAATTGAAGCAAGCTTCACAATTAGATTGCCAAGTTTAATATCATAAAGTTGTAACCGGTCAAACAAGAAAGTTGTTTAGCTGTAACTATGTTCAAAAATTGCCTGCTGCTTCTCTTTACCAATGTCATCCTTCTTCATTCTTTCCATCCTGTTTAGGAATGTGCAGATGTAGTCTAAGGTTTTCTTGAGCCTGTCGATTTCTGTCCAGATCCTGACAATGTCATGTGCTGGTACAACAACTTCCTAAAACAATGGAAAATTGATGCATTGGAACCATTGATCAGTTAAGGCACTGGATGTTCAGTTAATAAAAGTCGCTGAGCATGAAGATTCAGAAATTGAAGCAGTATACAAAATGAGTTCAACATTTTTGTGAGCAGCATATGATGAATACCAGGAATTCAATTTCAAGCATAAATCTAACTTCAAGCATACCAAACTCGAGGAAGGCTCGGCCTCTGCCTGCCGAGCATCGCCGGAGTGCACCCCCTTGGCGCTTGCGTGCGTGTACGGCCTCCTCCCCCTGGCCGACGAAGAACCGACCTCTTCGCTGTGGAACCTCACTCTCTTGGCGGGGGCAGCGGGCGGGGCCTTCTCCTCCTCGCTGCAGAACCTCCCTCTTGAGTCGCGACGGCGGAACGACTGCTTTCCGCTAGCCATCTCTGCGACGGAGACAATAAAGGAGAAGGGGAGAGAAGGCGACGGAGACAAGGAAGGCAGAAGGTTGAGAAGGAAGGCAGAATGGCAGAGTGGCAGGGGAGAGTGGCTTTTGGTCAAACATTGGGAACAAAGGATACGTGGATAAGCCAAACCTCGTCTCCAATGCACGGGGGCGGCGCGTGGGGCCGGCTCCTCCTCGTCGGTTTGGAGGGGCAAATGCGACGCGGAATAACCATCCCGCGTAGTCTCCTTTGTATCTGTCTTGATTGGCAGGTCAGCCCGATCTCTCAGGGCTCCCATTTCGACATACAGGCATAATCAACAAAAAATCTTTTGAGACAAAACAGACATAATATAGATAAAGATAACGTGTCCACATATATAGATAAAGATTACTTGTCCACAAAGATCCACACATATATACATAATTATTACAAATAGTTAACTTGTCCATCTAGCTAGACCTTAACTTGCCCGTCACATTTTTACAATGGTCATGTTATCTGACCATGCACATCAACAAAAGCATGCCACCTTCAACATCAACAAAAGCATGGTATCTTAAACTAAGGTTTGCTTTTTTGCAGCCTCTTCAAATGCAACCAAGGTATCTTGAAACACATCGAGCGCATCTTACATGGGCTGCAGATTTTGTTCAGCCACAAACTTGTACCGCCTCATGAATGCAGCCATTTTGAGGAGGATGTGCATTTCTTCCATAATATTTTCAACCTCAGATTTCACATATTCCCAGACAGTGTCATGCTATTTTGATTCCTATGGAATGAAAAACATAGGAAAGTTGCTACATTGATCATTTGGATGAACCATAGGAATGAGAAGTTTGAGATAGACAAAGGAACAAGCCATTTCATAGGAACAAGTTGCTACATTGCTACATTGATCATGTCAGAAATCCTACAAAATCTCTATGGAACAAGTCATTTTATAGGAACAAGTTGATCAAGCTCAAGCTCAAGCTGCTCCATTTATAGAACAAGTAAAAGGCACTGTGATTCAGAGAGACTTGCCTCGCCGTCGTCGTGGTAGTTGCCAGCGTTGGATATGAGGTCCTCTGCACTTTCGCCGCACCCTCGACCCCTCTCCGTCATTGCAAGACATTTGCTGTCGCAGACGTGAGGCAGGCGCCTTGCCCTCTTCGCTGCCCCCTCGCCGGCACACTCCTCCCTGCCGTTGCTTCGCCCCTCGTCAGAGCCCGAGAGGATCCAGTCGATGACGCTCATCTCTGGCTTTGGGTTCGCTGCACCGCCGCTTGGCCCCTCTCCGATGATCATCGTCGTCTCCGTCTTCGCCGCAATCTCGCCGGCGCGCGCGCGGATCCAGTTGTGGCACCGCATCGCGTTCGGCTTCTCCTCCTCGATCCATGGTGCGCGGGGTCGTCCGCTGCTTGGCCCCTCGCCGGCGCTCATCGTCGTGTCCCCGCCTCCGCTCACCTCGCCGGCGCCGCCTCCGCTCACGTCCGCTAATCCCTAGTGAGAAATTAGGAAAGCGTCATGTGTGCTGTGCTTATCCATTCGGGATCTTATATTCATTTTCCAAAATGGAGAGCCATTGCCGACGCAGGTTTGAGAACCCACGTCACATTGGTTGTCATGTGGGGGCGGGCAGGCAACGGTTATCTTTTTTATATAGGCTGCTGACGCTAACACGTGGGCCCGACACTAATTTTTTTGAAATGAAACTTGCTTCCCTCAAATATTAGAGCCCATAAAACAGCACCTATAAATTCATTAAAAATACGAACAATTAGTAGTTGGTCATTTAGTATTCGAATACAATATCAGCAGGCACACTTGTGTAACCAAAATTATCAAAATTCAAATTTTTATCTCGTGTTTGGGATATAATAATTCTAATAACGTATTAGGTTGGTCTAAAAATTCTACAAATTGAGTTGACAACATAATTTGGGTCCCTAAACTTGTCATAAAAATTTCAAGTGGTTTCTAAAAAGGAAGATCATACTTGTGTACATCTCTCACATTGTTTCCTAGAATGTTACTTCGATACTGAAGTTTTCCACACTTTACAACATGTTCCAACTCATATACATTTGAAAATTTAACACAACCTTGTGTCCACCTTAACAATACGAAATACAAAGTTTCATTAGTAATGGTTGTGTAAAACAAATATTATTTCTATGTTGTACTTATCAAGTACAAGATAAGGCATAAAAACAATACTAACGAAAAAGAAATATAGATTAAACAATGAAATTAATGAAAAGATAGCGATTTTCGAAAAAATAAGAAAAACAATCATCAAATTTGGATTACGTATGACCGAGAAATATGTGACACAAAATTTGGTTCCAGATTAAAAGGAGAAAGGAGAACTGTTTCCTTTGTGGTCGGTTTCTAGCGAATAGAGGTATTAATAAATTAAAATAAGCTATATGAATAGTCTTTGCATTGGAACTTGAAAAGAGGTATTAAAATAAGGTATATGAACAGTCTTTGCGGGACGGAGGGAGTAAAAGTCTTTTGTCAAATGCGACGCTGGTTAGTGGACACGCGTCGCCGCAGCGTACCGCGTTCCGAGGCGTAGTGGCGTGTCGTAGTGGGAAGACTTGCCGCCTGACGGTTCCCCGTCTTGTCATATAAATGCCCGGCCGTCTAAGAGCTTCTTCCATAAGCTTTCCTCAAGCGCGCCACCAAGAAAACCTCAGCACCACCGTCTCCGGTCACCAAGACCTTCTTCTTCCTCAATCGCATGCATGGCATCATCGTCGAGCGAGCCATCGAGGAAGCGGGGAAGGGAGGAGGACGACAACGACGAAAGCTGCCGCCGTCGGCTCATCCAGGAGGCGCCGGCCGAGGAGGCGCCGCCGCCGCCGCCTGTGGAGCCCTCCTCTATAAGTTCTCAACTAGTTTTGGACAACATTTGGTCCATCCAAATGTTGTACGAAGCTTTCAGGAAGCTTCAAGAGGTGGCCGTTGAGCTCGGCTTGCCACGACCCAACGATCCGCTGTAGAGGTCCGTGCAGGATTTCGCCTTCAAGATCCATTGGTTGGCTGGGGACCTTCAAAGAGTCGTGGTCTGCGCCGACGACGACGGTGACGGTGACGATGACGGCGACGACGACAATGGCGGCTTCGACGGTGGTGACGAACGCGGCCTCGGCGGCTCTGACTCCGACTCCGACGGTGGGGTTCCTCCGGCGGCGGCGACAAGTCTTCTACCTTAGCTTAATTAATTTGTTCCTCCTCTGTGTGTTCGTCCTCCTCTGTTTGTTCGTGGAACTCTGCTTGTTTGTCATGAACATGTTCCTCTGTTAATATGTGTTCCTCCTGTGTGTTTGTTGAACTTGTGATGAACTACATCTAAGTGGCAGGGAGAGTGGCTTTTGGTCAAACATTGGGAACTCTGCTTGTTTTTCATGAACATGTTCCTCTGTTAATATGTGTTCCTCCTGTGTGTTTGTTGAACTTGTGACGAACTACATCTAACAATGGCAGAGTGGCAGAGTGGCAGGGCAGAGTGGCAGCGGGACAATAATGAATTGCAATGTTTGTTAGTCTATTTGTTAGTGAAAAGATTCTGAGTTTCGAAAAACTCTGTATATAATCATTAGAGACGCGGGTGCAGGATGGTTAATTTCACACTGAAATGTGAACACAGATGAATTGATGAAATTTGTGATATGTGACACATTAAGATTCGTGACCCAATTGTCATTCCATTCCATTTTCTTCATTCATACATTTAAGTTCGTCATCTGTAACAAATTTTTCATTCCTCATTCACATAGATGAAACAAATTAAAGCACCACTTTTCACATCACAATTACTTCTTTGCAGCATACATCCCCAGTAAACATCCAAATACTACACAAACAGCACCCACAATAATCAAGTTCATCTTCCAGATCACATTGTCCATCTTCTCCTCCAGTGCTTTCTTCCTCTGCTTGTCGTCCGGTGCTTTCCTTTGATTGTCGCTCCCAAGTTGACAATCCACTGAATCAACTACTTCATCGATCACGTCTTCCCAGTTCGACGGTCGAAAAGATATGACGCCAGCATCCTTCAGCATCTGGAGATACTCCTTCTCGAAACGATAATATCCACAAAGCTTGGGGAACTGTGCAAATCAAAAGCACATAAGAACCCTAACTCAGATTTGAGAAATCACAGCTCAGACTACTCACCGCGTTCCTCGCACACTTAAAATAAAGACGACCATGGTTTTCACCTTCCTTCTGTGTCCTCCCCTCCACCACCCGAGCCATACCACAGTTCGGGCAAGGGACCAGTCGGAAGCCGCTTAGCTCACCGACTGGATCCAAGCCGATGGAGTGAATGCAGCTGCCCGGCCACCTTGAAACCTGCTCCTACCTTGTCCACCTCCAGACGAATCGGCGTAGTGCAACATGTACGCGACGGTGGGGAAAGGAAGGGCGGGCAGCGGTGGAGCTCAGAGCGGGGAAGAAGAAGCAGGGAGCTCAGAGGTCAGAGCGTCGTGTGTGCTGCGCTTATCCCATTCGGGACGTTATATTCATTTCCAAAATCGAGAGTCATTTCCGATGCGGGTTCGAGACCCCGCGTCTCATTTGTTGTCAGGTGGGTTCGACCGGCCAGGCAATGGTTATCTTTTTTATATAGGCTGCTAACGCTAACACGTGGGCCCGACACTTTTTTTTTTGAAATGAAACTTGCTTCCCTCAAATATTAGAGCCCATTAAACAGAACCTAAAAATTCATTAAAAATATGAACAATTCGTAGTTGACCATGTAGTATTCGAATAAAATATCAGCAGGCACACTTGTGTAATCAAAATTATCAAAATTCGAATTTTTATCTCATGGTTGGGATATAATAATCTAATAACGTCTTAGGTTGGTCTAAAAATTCTACAAATTGACTTGGCAACATAATTTGGGTCCCTAAACTCATCATAAAAATTTCAAATGGTTTCTCAAAAGGAAGATCATACTTGTGTACAAATGTGTACATCTCTCACATAATTTCCTAGAATGTTATACTTCAACACTGAAGTTTTCCATACTTCACAACATGTTCAAACTCATATACATTTGAAATTTTAACACAACCTTGTGTTCACATTAACATTACGAAATACAAAGTTTCATTAGTAATGGTTGTGTAAAACAAATATTATTTCTATGTTGTACTTGTAAGAAAACAAGATAGAGGTGTATAAACAACATCTAGGAAATGAACGAAGTTATATACGAAACAATGTCATAAATGAATAGAAGTTGATTTTAGAAAAAAACAGAAACAAATATCATCAAATTTGGGTTACGAATGACAGAGAAATACGTGATTCAAATCTTGATTGCAGATTAAAAGGGGAAAAGCGATCTGTTCTTCATTCGAATATTACTGGATCCGCATCTCCTTTGTTGCTCTTCCATAAATTCACACAGATAATACGAGCAACATAGATTTAATTTGCAGGTGCAAAAGGAAAACATAGATTTGGATCACATCGGCCTCAATCAACTCCAAGAAATAGGCCCTTTGCCATCTATAGTAGTCACACCTTTCTGGAAGCTGAACATCAACAGCAAGCGATAAATCCTTCGCAAATCAAAATAAAGCGAAATGCTAACCCTAATCCTAAAACTCACCCACTTTTCATTCATTGGACACTTGATGTAGATCCGACCGTAGTTAGTGGGGGAATCTTGCTGCGTGCGCCACTCTATCAGCCGTGCCCTCTTGCAGTACGGGCACTGGATCAACGGTAAACCCGATTCCTCACCAAACAGGGGATAGGGATCTGCTACCTGGGGCATCGGTTACGCCCTCCTAACAGCGGACGAAGCGGATATCTGCCTCCTTGCACCGGACGAACCACCAAACTGCGCCATTCCTTGCGTGGGGAACCCTAGCGGCGGCGACGGCGAGCAACGGCGGTGGGGAATGAAGTAGTGCGCGATGAAGCAGTGTTCTGTTGTGACAACTAAAGAACTAGCACAGTTGTTTGTTTATTTAATTTTGCATGGCACTACTCCCTCATACGAACTTCAAAATAGATTATTTAATCCTACATATTCCTAAATTCATGCTATATCATTGTTTTGAAATTTATAAAGGCTATTAGTTTGAAAAAAACTTCTCGTGTTAGTGAGTTTCAAAAAATGACAACTACAAAATAACGTGAAGTACGAAATTGACAAGCCTCTAAGATAGTTTCTTAAACTATCTAAGTCAATCTAGGAGTAATGACCAATGTATACTACAACTTTCGAAAATGACAACGTGACCTAAACAAAGATTGTAGACCTTTTTTATGAATTATGAAACTTTGGTATTCATCACAATTCCATTTGTCATCATTTAGTGTATGAAAAATCTTGCTTGAAGTTGAGAATTATTAAAATTTGGCATAGAGGATTGTTCAAACTATCAAAGTTAATGGATTTGTGACTTAAATAAAGTTTGTAGATGTTGATGAGTTCTACAACTTTCGTATTCACGACTTTTTAATTCGAAATCATGTATTGCCCCAAATAAATTTGTGAATTTCTAAACTAATGAAATCAGTAATGTAAAAAGTTGAAGGTAACTTGATTGGCGAAACACACCAAAATAAAAGTTGTAGATCTCGATAAGTTCAAAAACTATTGAATTGCCAACTTTCTCATTTGAATTCATTGTTGATGTCGTACAATCTAATTCCATTTCAACCATTAAAAGAAAATAAAAAATGAAGACGTGTTTGACCATAGTGGTTCCCACGAGTTTGCCCCTTCCTCTTGCGGTTACATACTACAAACCCAATTCGATTCTCTGACGCGTGGGTACACTGATCAAGCTGGGGCCACGAGTCAGTGACTAAAGACATGAACGCATCCCTTCGCATGCATAAACGAAGCGAGGCCGCCGGATTTCACCCCCGCACATCGCCCTTTCGCCCCGCCTCCTTCCCAATCTGTCCCATCAACTGCCGCTCTCACCGCCCTGCTATCGCCGCCGCTCTTCCTCCATCGGCAAGATGGTTCTCTCCACCTGCTCTCGCAGCTACGCAACCAAGTCCATCCCGGGCGCCGCTGCCGCCATTCCCGCTGACACGCCTGCGGCCGCCATTGTTGGGCGGCCTGAAGTGGAGCACAACTCCACCAAGCAGAGGCATGACGGGCGAGGAAGATTCGTTAGGGGTGATCGCACCAGGAACGCGCTCCGGAGGAGGACGAGGATGACGACTATCCCGAGGCGCAACCAGGAGGACGATGAAGTGGCGGCGCCGGCCGCCGTCCTCGGTGCCGACGAGGACGCTGAAGAGGTGGTGCCAGTCGTCATCAAGGATTCCGATGACGAACTGTTGGGCATCGCTCCGCCTCCCGCCCCTCCGGTTAGTATCGATTTGGGAGTTTCTTGCTGGGAGGATAGATTTCGAATTGGGGTTTTTTACTGCAGCTATGGAATAGGGTTTTTGTAGATAACTCAGATTACTAGAAGTAGTTTAGAATGTTTAGTTGAGCAATCACATTCAGTATATAGAATGAGAATTCTTAGTTACTAAACAAGATTATTGAGAATGAGAATTCTTACTAACAGTAAATCGCAACCACGAGTATATAGCATGAGAATTCAGTATATAGCATGAGTATTTAGTTTTCTACTACAGCTATTGAGAATGTTACTAAATATATAGCATGAGAATTCTTGTACATAAGATTGGAATTATTAGTGAAATATTTAGTACTAATGCATGTTAAAATAATTCAGTATTAACTATACGTAGCATAATTTTTAGTTTCTAAATGTAGCACTGGAATCATTTGAGGTTAATTTAGTTGTTGCATCCATTCATGTTTGAGATTCTAATACTGTCTCTGATTTTTTTGTTAATGAAGACTCCTCAGCACGACTATGTCTTCGTGGTCAATGACAAGGTCTCAATTCATTGCACATTCTCACATGACAGCGATGAGGAGACTGGAGATTGGCCAAAGCCGTCGAGGAGGGAGGTCAGATATGACACCCCTCGCTTAACAGTGCTAATTTCCGATTGTGATATATATATATGATCGGACTATTCACCACGCTGCGTGGTGAATATTATTTAGCAGGGCCGCCTAGGCACTCGGAGCTCCGGTGAGTCCTAGTAACCACATAATTACTTATTTTCATGATCTAGTAGTAAAATCGAATCCCACCATCATGATGCATCCGTTTCAATGTTCGTTTGACCAAATAGACCACCTGACCGATTTGGTTGGCAGCTACGGTCGTGGAGGGCCACCGCATGTGGCACCATGGCTGGAGCTCCAACGAACAGTTTTTGTCGCCAAATTACCCTTCCGTTCATGTGTAGTAAAAATTGTACTTCTTTTCACTTGCCAAATTAATCATAGAATTACTTCTTTTCACTCAGGAGTATTAAAACAGATCGTGGTGTCTTCTACATCTGGTTTTTATCTTTCTAGTTCTAGATAAATCTCGTGGGCACCAGCGATGACGGAGACGCCGACGCGCTCAACGGCACCCGCGGACCATGATCATCGTCTTGGCAGTTGGCACCGAGGAATACATGGAATGGATATATGCGCCGACCAGGGGTACTAGCTGGCAGGGAGTAAAAATAGGATGCATGTGGTAGGTGCAATCAATTCTGATGGAGATATACTCGTCTAAAATCTATTCTTTGGAATTTTCACACGATTGACCTCCATGCAAGCATGCAGAAGACCGCAAACAGTCAACTTTTTTTATTTACTTCTCATCTTAATTATTGAACACGTTCCATGCTAAGGTAGTAAAAAATTATTCAGTTTCGTGTTAAAGTAGGAAAAAATTACTCGGTTTCATTTTTCTTATTTTTTTATGACATGCATGAATTACTCCTTTGCTCTGGCAAGCATTTCTGACCGTAAAGTCCTGCAAGAATGGTGCTGCAACCGTAAAAAACCCTCCATGGTTGTTTAGCCTGGGCAGACAATTACTTCTTTGGTCTCTATATTATGGAAAAATACTAATTTTTGTATAAACACAACTAATAAGTTGCTCCTTGGGGTTCTTAAGATTATTCCTATGTATACGGAAAATTACTCCAAAATTTCTTATGTAAACACAAAACAAAATTATTACTTGTTCTATAAAGAAGTAATTTTCAAACATAAAAGTATATGCCATAATGACTTTAAAGAAGTAATTTTAAAAAATGAAACACTATTGTTAAGATAATATGAAAGTAATAATTTTCTAAACTTCACAAAACATCTTGTACAAAAACATACAAGAAGATCAGCAATAGAAAGCCTCGTCTACCCAATCAGATCACCATTGCAGATCAACTAAATTAATCAGCCATTTTTTGTAGACCACAACTTTTATAGAAAAAAGTATTGGATCTCAGATCGATCCAGTTATACCTCTGCTTCTTTTCGATATTTCATTCAAGAAACAACATCAATCACAATACGAACACACTCAATTAGCCTCAAGTGTGACAGAATGTGCTCTATCGGCACGTATCCAAGATTAAAAAACAAAGGCATGGACCGGAAACGCTGATCATCAAAGTAAGAAAGATAGCATGCATGCGGGCTATAGGGGAAAAAAATTAAGATTGCTATCGTCTTTGATGGCATATGAATCTGGCCGAGGGCAGCATCGATGACCTGGCCAGGTACTACGGCAGTCGGAACTAGAGATGGAACCAAAACATCCGAATTGTGTAATAAATTGATACTTTTAGATCACAATAAAATAAATTTGGTGCTAATTTTTATGCATTATAACCAGCTAATTACTGGAAAAAATAAAAAAAATTAGCTACAATTTTTTATGGATTATTTGCTTTCGATAGAGAAAAAGGTGAAAAAACATCCGTATCCGAATCCGAATAGATATCCGAATTTCTTTTCATCATTTGATTAAAATATAGCACACATTTGGGGTTTATTTTGTATGAATCTTAACAAGCACAATGCCAAGAACAAAAATATAAATTTTAGATACAAAATATTATACTTAATTTAGCTAAAATCAAAAAAGAACAGCTAAAAAATGATATCCGAATTGGTATCCGGTTCCATCCTGGTCGGAACTCCACCAGCGACCAGCTACGCTGTGAAACAAAGAAATCTTTTTTTTTTCTACAAAAACAGATGGACCGGCATTGCCTGGTAGAAATCTGAAGGCCCATACCTGATACGCCCGCCGAGGCTCTGCGGTGGATCCAGCCGCATCAGAGCTGCCTCGATCCGAGACGAAATCCCCACAGGATCCAAAATATATCATCACCAGGAGCAATAGATGACGAACGACCCGCCGGGTTGCTGTTACTCCCCGCAGGGAAGAGCCACCGCCACCTCTCCTGCCGTCGATCCTGGGGGTGATGCCACCGAGCCAACGAGGGAAAAGTACCAACTCGAGGTAGTGTTCTTGGCGAACAGTCAGTCCTCGGTACCACTAACTTCCAGATCCCAGTCGCTTGGCACCGCCAGTGCTGGCCGCCGCCGGCAGTTATTTCCTCTCCAAATCCGTGAGATCTGCCGAAGGTCGAGAAGGGAGAGACGTAGGAGAAAGAAGATGGAGGAAATAAATGAGACAGGGAAGTAATAGTGGGGACATTAATTATACGGATTTGTTTTACAGTTACATGTCGCTTTTTACGGCTGTGGGGGACACACCGATTCTTTTTTTTTTCCGGTGGCTGGGTTGGCGGCACTCTGCCGGCGTGTTAAATATTATTCAACAGTCTGTGTGGTGAATATACATTATCTATATATATATATATATATATATATATTAGGAGTCTAGGGCTTCCGATACCAATCGAGAGCCCCAGCCAACCTTATCTGCCATTCAATCCGATCCAACCAGCTTTCGAACCACGTGGACCCTATTGCAACGTATATACCCGGCCCACCACACCCACCAGACCACCACAACCCTCTCCACTTTATTTCAAATCGCCCCTCATTCTCCTCCTCCTCCTCTCACTCTCTTTCCTCCCAGGCGGACGCTGCCACATCGTCGCCGGCGCCGTCCCCTCGCTGGCCGCAGCAGCACCGCGTTGGTGCTCTGCTCCCCTCCTCCCCGGCGAGTGGCCTCCCGCAGGATCTGTGGAGCGGCCTCCCCCGGCGAGCTGCCCGGCGAGATCCCCGTGCGGGAGCCCCCGGCGAATGGCCGTGCGATCGGCGAGCTCCCCGCGCGGCGGACCCGACACCGGCTCGTCCCCTACCACGACTCAGCAACAACGCGACGCCCGAGATCCAGCTAGATGGCGCGGAGGCCCGGCGAGCTGCAGCCCGACGAGCGGCGCGTTGCCCCGTGTCCAGGGAAGGCGGCTGCCGGTCCTCTGCGACTGTGCGGGGCGGTCGTGGAAGCTCTCGACGACGCGGTGCTGGCCCTGGTACGCTCGTCCTTCTCAGTCTGTCTCCGTCGGTGTCGTGGATCTGAGCGTCGTCTCCGTCAGTCCGTCTCTGTCAGTGTCGGTGACTGGATCTGCTGCTGCCGTGCAGGTACACTAGGCTCCTCTGGCGAGCGCCGGCGCCGGCGCGGAGCTGCTGCCCGCGGGGAGCTGCGACGAGCGGCGGCGTGAAGGCCGCCTCCCCGGCCAGCTGCGGCGCGGGCGAGCTCTGCGAGACGGCGGCCGCGGTGACGATGCATCTGCGCGGCAGTCGACGACGACGCATCCGTCGCGGCGGGCGACATCGACGCACCAGAGATGGGGCTGACCAAAAGCCGATGGCCGCCGGGTTTGCGCTCGCCGCCGCGTCTCCGTCGGTGCTCAACTTTTTCCTTCCTCGCCTCGTTCTTGCTGATGGCCTGCCTTCGTGCAGCTCTGCTTTGTATTTTGCTTCCCGGCCAACGCGTGATGCAGATCGAACTGTGTTGATGGCCTGCCTTCGTGCAGCTCTGCATTGTGTTTTGCTTCCCGGCCAACGCGTGATGCAGATTGAACTATGCTTCGCAGGGAGCACTGTTGCATGCTTTGTGTTTACGTAAATGCCTGAATGGAGCTGATGAAGATTAGTGGCTTGTCTCTGTGCTTTTTTTTTCCTTCGACGATGAGCTGCTCGACTGGTAGTATTGGATTCTACGACTAGTGTTATAGTATTCTATGATGAGCTGGGGATGTGCTGCTCGCCGTCGTCCATGTGTACCGATTTTCGTGTCAAGCTTTTGTTGCAACTGTTACTGCTCGGAATAGAAACTGTTACTGGTTTAGGTGATTTCTCTCTCATATTCCTTCCAAGTATATATGATCATCCTCACTGGTTTATGTGAATGTCAAAAATTAACTATTCTTTCATCTTTTTTTTTCTTGCAGATGTGGAGTTCTTGTGATGTGCGATGGTCGGAGATGACAAGACCTTTTCTGATGTCGATTTGAATTTAGATGTATATCTGGTCTATATGGATGCATATAAATCAATGTTGTTGGCCATAGAAACCAAAAGCTATGTATAGTGTACTTGAGCAAGACATGTATTTGGTTCAAATTCTATATGAAGTATTAGTTTCTATGCTTCCATTGGAGGTTTGTATGCTGTGTGGAAGTATAATTAGATGATATGTGCACATGTTTGCACATTTCTATACTTGTATCACTATGTTTATACGATGGTCCTCACTAGTTTATACTATCAATATTGTTTTCTATAACTTTTGTTGTGTTTGTGATGAGCTCTAATCAATTTCAAATTTTGAATCTTGATTTTTTTGCATGAATGCAAATTTCATTTTTATATGGTAGTTCTCACTTGTTTATATGACTGCCAACACATGTATTCAAATTTCAAATTTTGTGACTGCATGCGTCAGGTTTATATGACTGCATGTGTCAGGTGGCAGGTGCCATGTGTCAGTTATGTCCACTTTTATTCAAATTTGAGATCTAGAAAAAACGAGCGGCTAAACATTTTTATGCTCGTGTTGTAGGTTTATATGCTCGTTTCTATACATTTCTGTGCTCGAATTCATATATTTCTTTGATCAGTATGGTAGGTTTTTATGGTAGGGCTCAGGGTTTCTATGACCTGGAGACAAGTTTCTAAGGTCCATGTCATAGAAACATGTTGTCCGTGTCATAGAAACCTCTCGTTGTGAGATCATAGAAACATGTAATCCAAGCCATAAAAACCTGTCATTCGGATCATAGAAACTTGTCATCCGTGTCAAAAAAAATCTTTCACTAGGCTCAACACTTGTTGTTGATACCACTACTTAAGATAAAATTCGTTTTTTCATAGGTGTTGAAGCTTTTGTGCATGAATGTAAATTTCATGTTTATAGGATGATTCTCACTTGTTTATATGACTGCTAACACTTGTATTCAAATTCAAATTATGGTGCCTTGGTCATAGAAATCTAGTGTCTTGGTCATAGAAATATGTAGTCTTGACCATAGAAACATGTCGTCGCGAGTCATAGAAACCTTCAGTTCGGGTCAACCAAACCTGCGGTCATGGGTCATACAAACCTTTAGTCCGGTTCATACAAACCTACAGTCCAGATCATATAAATCTGCAGTCCGAGTCATACAAACCTGCAGTCATACAAACCTGCAGTCCGGGTCATACAAACCTGTTGTCCGGGTATCTATGGTCATGCAAATTTTTGAATTCAAAAAATTCAAAAAATATATCCATAATGGATCTCAAATTGTGCGTAAAAATATCACGAATCTTATGGTGAAAACCGTTTTTGAATTGGATTCTCATGTGAAAAATTATGGCAAGAAAAGTCAAAAGTGGTTGGTTTGCATGCATGCGTGGCTGGATGGGAGGTTCACTGGTGGAAAGGTGGGAGGCGGGGCGTGCATGGGGTCCGTGGGGCGTGTTGGTCTAGCTGGCTGCCCGGGGCTTCGGATAGCTATTCCAAGCCCTGGGCTCCTATTAGTGGTACTCTATATATATATATATATATATATATATATATATATATATATATATATATATGTGCTAACTTCTTGCCCCTCTGACAACTTACAGCTAAAGCGAAAGGGCGAGAATATTCGCGTCCTTCTGAAGCGGACGTATTTCGCTCCATGAGTGCACGGATGGTGTGTGATTAGGCCGGCACTAATGCATGTAATGAGTGTAGTACTACTTTTGTGTGAGAGCCTTGTGCTTTCTAATGCTTTTGTTTGTGGAAACCTTAAGCTTGTGCCTGATGGACATCTAATGTATGGTGTTCAATTAATTAGTGATGATTTAGTGTCCAAGACTTGTGCTTCTAACTGATAGACATTTAATATGCATGGAAAGTTTAAGTACCGCTTTTGTGAGCAAGCTTTGTGTTTAGTACTGCTTTTCTTTGTTGAATGGTTGTGTTCTTGAGTGCCATATATTTGTTAGTATCTGTTTGTGTCAATTGTTCTTGAGTGAAAATGCGTCAGGAGAAGGCAAATTATGTTGCATATTCTCCCCTCCTATTATTGTCCAGCACTCACAATCTCTTATCCCACCCTCATTCATATGTTATTTCAATCAACGCTACTTTAGACAACCTGGAATTTGAAACAAACACATGACAAAAACAGATTAGTTCAAAATATAATACAATGAAAACAATTGAGCCTGTGGGACCCACTGCATGCGGCAGGAGGGAAAACTCAGCACGTTTTTTTGCCAAAAAAATTTTCACAGCCCGCCTGATTAACACCCAAGTTAAATATCGCCTCTGGACGTTTTCTGCCAAAAAAATTTTCACATCCCGCCATTACCCCCCAGATTAAATATCGCATCCTCATCCCACGTCCCCCTAAACCACGCGCGACGGCGGCGACCATAGTTACAGAATCTGGTCTTCTCGGGAAATTAAAGCGACGACGAGGGGAAGGTGGTCAGGTTGCCGGAGGCGCCGTGAGGCCATCCATGGCCAGCAATGGAAAACCCATCGCACAACGAAATGGGCACGTTGTCTTCGAAGTCGATATTGACGTTAACGGTGTCAGGTGCGTATCGGCCGCCTCGCTCTACACCTTCTTGATGAGTTTCCTGGCTTTCAGGATAAAATTGTGTGCAGTAGTTACATTGTTCCCTCCACGCAATCGATTAGATATACCTCTAATCCCATCTAGGGTTCTCACTTCTCAATGTACCTCCCTTTGATGACAGCACAATCTCATTTGATTTATCCATTAAAATTTACATTCCTATGAGGATACATATGTGCATCATTTTATTTCTTTCTTTTCAACATCCTTCTATTGTTTCGTCTTTTCCTTGATCAGAAATACGTGTTCATAGTTATGTGCTCATGCAGGTCTATCTCTATCTAAAAAATTGTAACCGAAACTAATTGTTGTTGTGAAACTCGCTAAGCTGAATAGGCATTGTGCTATTTGACCACTACATATTCGTTTTCCACATACTTCCTACTAGTATATATATACATATATGCATACACCATTATTAGTACTAAATCTGAATTTTTTCCATGCTGCCATATTAATATTTATGTGCACGTGTAGAGACTCCGGTTTGACAGGTGATTTGTGGACTGTCCTAGTCGAAATCCATGGGGAAAATCTACATTACGTCACTTCTAAATTTGACAAGGGTATTATAGACTTTAATGCCCTGACGGATATTAAAGAAATGTATGGATTTGACCAGCGGGACTACATGTATTACATGAAGAGAAATGAAGATTATACCTGTACAGCGAGTAATATTGAAATTAAATCTAAGAAAGATATACTGGAAATGGTTAAGTATGTGGAGTCAACCAGTGAGGAAATTAAGGTTGGTACTGTCAAAAACTGATGTTGATGCAGGGGCGGTTAATGTTTCCCCCCATAAACTTCTTCAGAGGTGGAGGCCTAATCCTGATGATTACCCTGATTCTGAGGATGAAGACGACTATGATGTTGATGAATACAAAATTGGGCTTGAAGAACAAGACGAGGACTGTGGTACGTATGTTGCTTGTTCTACACTAGCCACATGTAGCCTTGCCTGCACATTATACTCATACCAGTGTTTCTAATTAATTTGCAGACCTTCACGATGACTTCAGGGAAGATATAGTTACAGCGTACACTAAATGGTTAACTAGTATCAGATGTCTCAAAGATATTAGTAAATCCTTCTTCCTTGTCGACTGCAACTTATTTGTGATGAAAAATGTGTACCTTCATGTGTTTTCCATTTTTTCAAAGGTGTATGGTAAAGTTCAAGCTAAACCTACAGAAGTAGTCGTACTCGAACAAGATGAGAGCAATGACAGCAGCCCGACGCCGCCACCAGAAACGATGCCGCCACCACAATTTCCATCGCATGCTAGGAGACCAAGGAAGACAAAAGGTTAGTAAAGCTCTACACCTCGAGAAACTTCACCCTTTATTTTTCATTGGTTTCTACAACTGCTATTGTTCAGTAGTGAATGTTATTTTTTCTGGTGTGAATGCAAGTAGGTGGCAAGAATGTTGGCCGTGGAACCCTGAAAGGGTTATCTACAGTTGCCAAGAGATCAAGATCTGCCTGCGAAAAGTTGAAAATCCAATTTTCATCAAAGTTGGGTGGTCCCTGTGGAGAAAATAGACGTACCTTTGTTGATGAGATTGTTGTACATACTAGGCAGAGGGCTCCACTAATTGGAGTCTGATATTGGAGTGAAGTGCTTCCAGTAGTCAAGAAAGAGATCGTAAAAGCTGTAATGGTAAACCACTATCCACCGCATGCACCTTGTTAATTTAATATAGCAGATGTGTTCCCTCTATTTTGTTCGTATCCAGTTTTATGATTGAATCATGCATGAATAATAAGGTTCCATCCCACCAGGAAGGATGGGATTTTGAGGGCATTCAAAATCTAGAGGAAAAGATATTGAAGATCGCCCACCAACACTACAAAGGTTGGCGAGGTGACTTGAGTGCTACATACAAGGCGTACAACAGTTATCCGGAAAGAATGAGGCACAAGCCTGCTGACCTAAACATTGTGGAGTGGCACTATTTGTGCCACTACTTTGGAACAAAAACATTCAAGGTCCAATTTCTTCTACTAAATTAAAGAACAACATTGTGAGTTATATAGAAGATGAGTTCAACCTTTCATCGCTTAACAGCACTGGTTCACTCCTTGCAGGATCACAGCACCCAGAACTCTAACAATCGCGGCCGTCTGGTTAGCAACCATTCGGCAGGTTCGAAACCTTACTCTCAGTGGAGTTGGGAAAAGGTAAAGATTGGTTACAATATTCTCATCTTTCACTATTTACATAAGAAAATCATACATTGATGCCGTGTAATGATGCAATCATAGCGAGATCCCAAAACTGGTGATGAGCCACACCAGTTGGAACTTTGGAAGGTTACTCACTCTACGGATGGAAAATGGAGAAATGAGGTGGCTGAGTCTATTTATGTGAGCAGAAATTTGATTGTAACCTTGCGTGCACATAACACTTGTTTAATTTTGAATCAAACCATGGGCATGGTTTTCTATCTTACAATTTTTTTCTTGCACACAACATTATACAGTCAGGAAATTAGCTCTACTAGCAAATCCAGATGAGGAGGTGAAGACACAAGTTCCACTCCTCGAGATGAACAGGAAGAGAAATTTTTCTAGGAAACATATAGGGAAAGAACACATGTCAAATCCTCCGTGTCACGTGGACATGGTTACATGACCACTCCAAGAAGCAACAAAGTGTATCAGGAGAGGTTGTTACATGAGAAGCTCGATAAGGTCGAAGCACGAGAACGTGAATTGGAAGAAAGACTCAAGGTGCATGAAGCTGACAAGGAACGCGAGAAAGAAGAATTAAAGAAAATGATGGAAAAGAAAATGCAGAAACAATTTGCAAAGATGATCGAGCCTATCAAACACTTGCTGCCATGTTCAGAGGTAACCAGATGATTGTACCTGTTGTGTTCATAACTTGACCAATGCAGCTAATATCTTACCTTCCATCATTGCAAAAAAGCAGAATACACCTTAATCCAACAACAGTACAGGTCAAGCAGACCCTAGGGTCGATGAGGATGGCATTGCTGCAAGAACATTAGTGCAGAGTCAAGAAACAATGAACATGGTAACAACTATACTTGGTTGTGATTGAGAAAATGCATATTTATGCCACTTATCTCTCGCCTGCCCTCTTTCACAATGTGCAGACTCCCTCGTAAACCATCAACAATAGTTCTAATGAAGTTGTACATACGAGGCCGGAGGAAAACATTCCTGCAACACCAGTAGTGCAGGATCATGTAACAACAACCCAGGTAACGACACCGAACAAGCTTTCCAATCATGATGCATGGTGTCATGCTTTTAATCACAACTGATATAGTTCCGATATAAAACTATACATTCCAGATGCATCTATCAAGCACCATGACAAAAGACAAAGAAAATGTGCCACCTAACATCAGTCATACAAGTGCCAACATTAGCAAGACACTATTCGCCGAGAAACATGATAATCGTGCTCCACCTTCTGCGCCTACAAGATATATCTCTACAAACACGCTGGTGAATCAGTCTAAGACGCGATCAGGAAAGAAGAGAGCACAAGATTAGGTACTAACTGAACTGTCCTTTCTTAATGTCATTTATATTTTTCTACTTCCAATCCATATGATGCTGCATATTCTCAATCCAAGACAAATTGGGTTCAGATGATGTAATTCTCTAATTTCTTTACATTCAGGATGGCATGCAAAGAGAAGCTCTGGAGCCGAGAAAAGACTCAAGATCTACCAACAAAATCCCTTCGGCATCAAACAAGAAGCTCAAGCCTCCAAGCAAACCTCAGCTCTAGAAATGATGAAGATGTTCAACAATACTGAGTGGGAGTGATGCTAGGCTCTTTACAAACTTTGTTACTATTGATGTGAGTGATGGACAAGAGTGCAAAATTTAATGTGGTGAATTTTATTCTGTTATATGAATAATTGTGGTCTTGAATGACATGAATGTACATTGGTTGCAACAATCTATGTTTCGAATATTTTTGTTGCATTAAAGAATCCGAAATTGGGGACGGTGGGCATCCAGCGTGTATCCTATGGCGACCAATGTTTTGTTGTGATTTCCTCTATGCCAATAGCAATGAACCATAGTTTGTAGTGATATAGTACATGCATATCGCGACTAGAATTCATCTGACGCGTTATCACTAGAGCATATAGCGTCGACACATGCTTCGTTGCGATACCCCTACTCATATAGCGACGGTACTCATCGTTGCGATTTGGTTATAGAACATGGCGACAACCACTCTTTGGTTGTGTGACCATCTACGTGTATAGCGACGGAAATCAGCATTGTGATTTTGTTCAAGCATCTAGCGATGACCCATCATCGGTTGCATGACCGGCAATGTGTATAGCTATGATAACTAGCGTTGCTATTTTGTTCACGCATATGGCGATGACCAATAGTTGGTTGCGTCACCATCTATGTGTATAACGACAGTAATTATCGTTGCGAATTGTTTCAATCATATGACGATGATGCATAGTTGGTTGCGTGAATCCCTTCGTGTATGGCGACGACACTTAGTGTTACAATTTCGTTGGATCATATGGCGACGAACCATATTTTTTGCGTGACCCTCTTTGTGTATGGCGACGGCAATTAGCGTCGTGATTTGCTTCAAGCATAATGCGACGACCCATAGTTGGTTGCGTGAACCTTGTGCTGTATAGCGACGGTAATTGGTTGCATTTTGGTTCAAGCAAATGGCAACGGATTACGACTTCGTTGTGATAGCCTACATAAAAATTGCAACGGTACTTACCGCATTGCGACAGGATTCTTTCATTGTAATAGTGCTTGTTTGCAACTGAGCAAAGTGGTCGCAAAAACCACTATCACAACGCTGAGTACGGTTGCAATAACCTGTGTTGCAACGCCATCGGTCGTCACTACTTCACCTAATTGCGACGCTAGGCACCGTCGCAATAATTGATTTTTATTGCGACAACCTTTTTGGCACCGTCGCAGCAACATATTGCGTCGGACACATTAGCGACGCCACGCGACAGATTCAATCTGTCGCGATCGCTACGTATCGCGACCACTTGGAGGTGTTGTGAACTCCACCAATCACTGTAGTGAACCCCAGATCCACCAATGTTTCCCCACAAGACAGAAAACTACCAGAAACCCATGAAGTTTGTGAGCACCCTTGGGAATGTGTTTTGGGAGAAGCCAGGAGAGAAAGTTGTTGAGAAGCCTAGTGACAAACCACAGCCTAAGCCAAAACCAGTTCGCTTCCATTGTGAGTATTGTGGGAGGGATGGTCATAAGGAGGAGTTTTGCTTCAGGAGGAGAAGGGATGAGAGGTTTGCTAGGGAGATGGCAAACAAGGATAGGTACCACCCTTCTCATGGTGTGCCTGAGCCTCGTGTAGTCCCTCTACCTCAAGGTGATGGGTTTGTGCGTACGGATCCTACTCGGGGTGGTGGTGGTTTTCGTCAAAGGGACAGGCGTGTTGGGTTTGGGCATGGTGAGTTTGCTGGACGTGCTCCTGCTCATAACCGTTACGAGTTTGGGAGGCACGATCGTAGTTTTGGTTCTCAGAGGGACTACGGGCCACATTTTCCCCCTCGTGGTACGTGTTCCCCTCTAGTGAGACATGACAGGTTCTTTGGTGGTAGGCGTGAGAGGGCTCCGCCTAGATGCTTTGATAAGGTAGATTTTGCTAACCCTTCTTTTGAGCAAATAACTCGACACTGGTTTGACTATTTTTGTGCTAACCCCAGTGTTGAGTCGCTTGCTCATTCTCGTCCTCGTTTATGATTTGTAGGTGGGAGGCATGGAGAACTTTTGGTTGATCGCCTCCGGTTGTTTGCACCACATGACCAGAGATCGTGGGTGGTTCTCCAGTCTCACCCCGGTGAGTACGAGGGAGTACATGTAACACCCCGAAAATTTGAATGGTGTGATTTTCTGAAAAATTTAAAACTTTTTATTTATTCTTGAGTGCTACCAAATTTGGAAACCATTTGCTAGCCCTTCTCTCATATTCTATTGAAATAAAATCCAAGTATAAAAATATAAATTCAAATTATAGTATAAATATGTTATTTTGATTTTTATGGATTTTATATGGATTTATTTGAGTGTGTTTTGAATTTGAAATAGTTCAAATTCAAATATAAAGTTTAAATATAAATTCAAAACCTATTTTCAAAACCCCTATCTAACTCGGGCCTGCTAGCTCGCGCTAAAGTCCGCTGAAGCCCCTTTGACTTTCGGCCTGCAATAGCCCATCACACCCCTTTCTTCGCCACAGCCCAACGAACCAGCCCACCGCAGCCCAGTTAGCCCATGAACGCCTCGCGTCGCCGCCGAGTCGCTGACTCGTGGGACCCACTCCCGGTCGTCATCCCCGTGGCGTCGTTCAACACGTTCACACTTCTTTTCCCCTCCTTTTCGCCGCCGCCAACGCGCGCCCGACTGGGGGAGCAGGGCTCCGACCACCTGGCTGGCACGGACGCCGAGCTAGGCGCACCGAGGCACACCTTGTGCACTCCGCCCGAGCCAAAACCCCCTAATACCTCTGCGTTGTGACACATCCGAGCACCCGTCGACTTGTGGTGAGCAGCCACATCGACCGTCCGCGCCATAGCCGCCAATAGGAGCCCAACGTGCCGCTTTTACCTCTACCCTACCTTGACCACACTGCTATACCCAACACCGAGCCCCTTGTGCAAGCCAAGGCACATTTGGGGTCTTGCCCCTTTCCTCTGTCCCGCCGCCGTGAGGGAGAAGGAGGAGTTGTGAGGGAGAAGGGAGAAGGGGAAGGAGGAGTCGAGCACCGCGTCGCCGTCGACGTGCCGTAGCTGAAGCCACCAAGCCCGGAGCTGTCCGTGAGAAGGTGCAGGCCGTCCGCGAGCCGCTGAAGCCGAAGCAGAGTCGATGCCACGCCGCCATGAACCCCTTCGCGCCTACCTTCGTCGAGCCTGCTACGACTCCATCGCCGACCCAATGTGAGCCGCCACCGCTTCCCTCTTTCCTGCCCCCTGGTCTGCCAGAGATGTTTGGGAGCGCACCTAGCAATGCGCCGGCCGGCCTTCGCGCCGTGCCTAATCGCGAGCTTGCCGCCGTGGCACACCCCGCACTCCGCCGGACCTCGCCGCCTTGTATCATCTCGTGTCGTTGTGTCCTTGCGCACCAGCCTTCGTGCCGTTTGCTTCCATTGCAGGTGCGCGTCGCTGCTACTGCTGTCACCGCCGTGCCGCATCGCGGACCCCCGTGCCGTGCGCATCCACGTGCGAGCACTGCTGCGCTGCTCTAACCCTGCGTGCGTGTTCGAGTGCTGGTGTCTAGATGCGCATGCACCCCAGCACTTGCTCTGGAGCCACGCACACACCGGTTCGGCTGTGTCGACGCCGTTGAGCTCCGCCTCGCTGCGCCGCCCCGTCGTGCTGCTCTGGGAGACGATCGCCGTGGCCTCAATTCGATCCCTGACCGCGTTAAGGAGCTGACGGAACTAACCACATCTCGTCGTGCCACCGTTGTTCATCGCTCCGCTGTCACTGTCGCCGGCGTGCTGCATGCCGTGCCGCGCCACGGGCAGCCGCATGGGCGACCCCCAGCAATGTTCTGGGAGTGCCAGTGCACTGGGCCGTGGAGTTCAGGGGCCAGCAACAGACTTCTGGCATCTTGAACATGTATCGGGCCGTCGCTTGGGCCTTAGCCCATTAAGGCCCAGCAGCCGCCCAGTTAAACCCCGCGCGTTTTTAAGTGTTCGAGGGTGTTTTCTGGACTTAGTCCACTGCGCCCCGTTGGGCTAGGTCCAATGGGCCGATTTCGGCCCACTAACACTTTTGGCCCATTAACAGCCCACTAACCAGAGATGCTGACGTCATGCTGACTTCATGCTGATGTCATCCAAGTATTTTAAAATTAAAAACCCTTTTCTTTTTTATAAATGATTTTATAATTATTTTATAAATCCTTTAACCTTTGAAAATTCATAACTAAATATTTATAACTCTGAAAAATATGAAACTAGTTTCATTACTTTTCTAAAATCGAGCCGGTGCTGTTTGTAGATAGTTTGAGTCTTTTTTGATCTTTTAAAAATTGGGATTCTTCGGATTTATGCCTAGATGCTTGTCGGTAATTTAGCGTCTCGTATCTCGTGCTGAGCAGACCCGAGCTACAAGACGGAGGAGGAGTTCGACCCCGACTGCACCCAAGACCAGGACTACGGACGCCAACTAGGTGTCATGTCACTCCCGATCATTTAGATCATATGCATGCTTTTAGTTGCTAGTGCTTATGTAACATCCCGTAAATTTGAAAGTATGAATTTCTGAAAATTTTAAAACTTTTTATTTAGTTGATGTGTGCAACCAAACTTTAAACCAAATGCTAGCCTCTCACCTAAATTCTATATAAATAAAACCCAAATATAAAAATATAAATTCAAATTATGGTATAAATATGTGATCTGGATTTTATGGATTTTATTTGGATTTAATTTAGTGTGTTTTGAATTTGAAATGATTCAAATTCAAATCTAAAGTTTATATATATTTCAAAACCTAATTCTAAAACCCCTATCTAACTTGGGCCAGCTAACCTAAGCTAAGTCCGCTGGATCACCTCCTTCTCTTGACCCACGACCGCTGCGTCACCCCAGCCATCTACGCAGCCCACTTGATCCGGCCCAACTCAGCCCAACATCATCTCCACCGCGGATGAGTCGCTGGCAAGCGGGGCCCGCACCCGGTCTTCGTCCCCGCCGCGCCAGTCTCCCATTCACACTGCTTTGCCCCCTTCCGCGCTGCCACGCCCCTGCGCATGCACGCCCGCGATGGGATGCACCACCCGGCTGGCACAGACGCCGAGCCAGGTGCCGCACTTGTTCGAAGTGGCTCGGAAGGATTCGAAGGGGAAAGGACCCCTTTGCCCTCTCCGCCACGCCACCAGAGGTGCTCCCCGCCATTGAGAAGCAGCCAAGTCGGCCAGCGCGCCGCGGCCACCCAATTGGGGCACGCCCTGGACGCCCATGCCCCTGCGCCGCACTGCGCCAGACCTGCTAAACCCCAGGGACCAAGCCCCCTTGCTAGCCAAGCCGCATTTGGGGACTTCCCCCTTTCCCCTGCTTCACCGCCGAGAGAGAGAGGAGGAGAAGTGGAGGAGGAAGGAGGAGAGGAGAAGAAGGGGCGAGCACCGCGTTGCCGCCAGTGCACCGAAGCCGGAGCCGCCAAGACCGGAGTTGTTCGAACGAAGGAGGAGGCCGTCCGCGACAAGCCAGAGCCAGAGCAGAGCTGACGCCACGCCGCTGTGTACCTTGTCACCACGCCACCAACCTTCGACACCTCTGCTATGCCTACACCGTCGCCTCACTGTGAGCCGTCGTTCCGCCACCTTGCTCCTTTCCTTTCCCTTGATCTGCCTGCGATGTTGGGAGTGCACCCCTGCGATGCGCCGGCCGGCCTTCGCGCCGTGCTTTTCCACGAGCTCACCGCTGTGGCGCACCCTCGTGTCGTGCCGGACCTCATCGTCTCCCGCCACCTAGAGCTACCGCGTTGTAGAGTATCCCGGCCTTCGCGCCGCTTGTCTTCATGCAGGAGCTTGCCGCCGCTCTGCCGCTTCGTCGTTGCGCCGCGACCCTGGTTCGCCAAGCGCCCACACGCCGGTCGATTGTGTCGTGGCCAGGTATGGCCCTGTGCGCGCGCACGTGCCCAAGTCGAGCACATCCTCGTGCTAGGCTGCTGCGCTGCTAGCCCTCGCAATTAACCACGCTCGTGTTGCAGCTTTGCCATCGTGTCTGTGTCGTGCGCCGGCCCTGCTCCGCCGTGCCGCCCGTGGCGTCGCGCCGGGCCGGCCGTGAAGGCTCTGAAGCCGGCCATGGCCGTGCTGTGAGGCTCGCCGAGCTAACGCCGTCCTGGCCAAGGCTTCCCGCGCCGCCGCTGATCCTCTAACCAACCCCGCCGTCGCCGTTGGCCTCGCGCCACCACGCCGGGGCGCCACACTCTGGGCGCCGTGTGGTGTCGACATCGGGGATGAACCCCAGAAAAGCTCCAGGAGCGCTTGTGCACCCCAGCAGAATCCGAGGGGCAACACCAGACTTCTTGTCTGCGAAACGATAAGAGGACCGCACCTGGGCCTTAGCCCATTAAGGCTCGAGTACCGGCCCTTTTTCCTTTACTTTTTCACGTGCTTAAAAAAGTTCAGGGGCGTGCGATGGACTTCGTCCATTTGGCCCATTGGGCTGAGTCCATTGGGCCGTATTCAGCACGCTAACCCTTTCGGCCCAATATCGGCCCACTAACCGAAACCGCTGACGTCATGATGACGACTTGCTGACGTCATCATGTATTTTCAAATTTAAAAACCCTTTTCTGATTTATAAATGAATTTGATAATTATTTTATAAATCCTTTAACCTTCGAAAATTCAAAACTAATTATTTATAACTCCAAAAAATATGAAACCAGTTTCATTAGTTTTCTAAAAATGAGACGGTGTTGTTTGTAGATAGTTTGGATCTTTTTCGATCTTTTAAAATTGGGTTTCTTTGGAGTTATGCTTAGTTGATTGCTGGTAATTTAGTGTCTCGTATCTCGTGCTGAGCAGATCTGAGTTACGAGCTGGAGGAGGACTACGACCCCGACTTCAACCCAGACGAGGACTACGGATGCCAACCAGGTGTCATGTCACTCCCGATCATATAGATCCCATACAAGCTTTAGTTGCTAGTGCTTAATTATTAATTATGAATGCTTTTGAAATGCATAGACAATCTTTTAGTGGTACCTTGGTTTGTATTATCCTGTTCCTTGAACTTCCTACTTTTGGAACTAACTACAGACCCCTAGCTAGTTCCCGGCTCTATCTATCCATATATTTTACCCTTAGTTATGGATGGATTTCTGGTTTGGTCTGAGATTGGGATATCTCGGTATTCTAACGTGTGTTTTGGGTGAGTGTGTATCCTTGACGTGTTACTGCGGGAGCAAGCCTCTTTGGTTACTTGTGAAAGCCTGTCTAGGGGAGATGTGACCTGGCCTCCCGCCCTAGCGGCGTGTCGTTCGGATGGAGTTGGTGAGTGCTAGCTCTTGCAATTAAGGACCGATCGACTGTGTGACCTTGATCTTTGGGCTATTTTCGTACAAACCGTTCGCCTTGTTATGGGCGGGGTTCGGTCCGAAAACTAGTATGTGGATGGCATCCAGCCTGTAGGCGGATCGGTGTGATCGTGTGAGGGGGACGAGTTATACCCCCCGAGTAGACGTCACCCCGGCTTCTCCGGCGATGGTCTCACAGCTTCGAGGCCCTGCTGGCAAGTTTCGCGCCCCAGTTCAGGATGAGTCAGGCTCGGAGAGGCAGGAGAGTGCCACCCACTTCTAGGTCTCTGTCTGTTAGGTAGGGATGTGGAACGAAGGCATCTGCTATGCCTACACCGTCGCCTCACTGTGAGCCGTCGTTCCGCCACCTTGCTCCTTCCCTTTCCCTTGATCTGCCTGCGATGTTGGGAGCGCACCCCTGCAATGCGCCGGCCGGCCTTCGCACCGTGCTTTTCCACGAGCTCGTCGCCGTGGCGCACCCCTGCGCCGCGCCGGACCTCATCGTCTCCCGCCACCTAGAGCTGCCGCGTTGTAGAGTATCCCGGCCTTCGCGCCGCTTGTCTTCATGCAGGAGCTTGCCGCCGCTCTGCCGCTTCGTCGTTGCGCCGCGACCCTGGTTCGCCAGGCGCCCGCACGCCGGTCGATTGTGTCGTGGCCAGGTATGGCCCTGTGCGCGCGCACGTGCCCAAGTCGAGCACATCCTCGTGCTAGGCTGCTGCGCTGCTAGCCCTCGCTGTTAACCACGCTCGCGTTGCAGCTTTGCCATCGTGTCTGTGTCGTGCGCCGGCCCTGCTCCGCCGTGCCGCCCGTGGCGTCGCGCCGGGTCGGCCGTGAAGGCTCTGAAGCCGGCCATGGCCGTGCTGTGAGGCTCACCGAGCTAACGCCGTCCTGGGCAAGGCTTCCCGCGCCGCCGCTGATCCTCTAACCAACCCCGCCGTCGCCGTTGGTCTCGCGCCACCGTGCCGGGGCGCCACACTCTGGGCGCCGTGCGGTGTCGACATCGGGGATGAACCCCAGAAAAGCTCCAGGAGCGCTTGTTCACCCCAGCAGAGTCCGAGGGGCAACACCAGACTTCTTGTCTGCGAAACGATAAGAGGACCGCACCTGGGCCTTAGCCCATTAAGGCTCGAGTACCGGCCCTTTTTCCTTTACTTTTTCACGTGCTTAAAAAAGTTCAGGGGCGTGCGATGGACTTCGTCCATTTGGCCCATTGGGCTGAGTCCATTGGGCCGTATTCAGCACGCTAACCCTTTCGGCCCAATATCGGCCCACTAACCGAAATCGCTGACGTCATGATGACGACTTGCTGACGTCATCATGTATTTTCAAATTAAAAACCCTTTTCTGATTTATAAATGAATTTGATAATTATTTTATAAATCCTTTAACCTTCGAAAATTCAAAACTAATTATTTATAACTCCAAAAAATATGAAACCAGTTTCATTAGTTTTCTAAAAATGAGACGGTGTTGTTTGTAGATAGTTTGGATCTTTTTCAATCTTTTAAAATTGGGTTTCTTTGGAGTTATGCTTAGTTGATTGCCGGTAATTTAGTGTCTCGTATCTCGTGCTGAGCAGATCTGAGCTACGAGCTGGAGGAGGACTACGACCCCGACTTCAACCCAGACGAGGACTACAGATGCCAACCAGGTGTCATGTCACTCCCGATCATATAGATCCCATGCATGCTTTAGTTGCTAGTGCTTAATTATTAATTATGAATGCTTTTGAAATGCATAGACAATCTTTTAGCGGTACCTTGGTTTGTATTATCCTGTTCCTTGAACTTCCTACTTTTGGAACTAACTACAGACCCCTAGCTAGTTCCCGGCTCTATCTATCCATATATTTTACCCTTAGTTATGGATGGATTTCTGGTTTGGTCTGAGATTGGGATATCTCGGTATTCTAACGTGTGTTTTGGGTGAATGTGTATCCTTGACGTGTTACTGTGGGAGCAAGCCTCTTTGGTTACTTGTGAACGCCTATCTAGGGGAGATGTGACCTGGCCTCCCGCCCTAGCGGCGTGTCGTTCGGATGGAGTTGGTGAGTGCTAGCTCTTGCAATTAAGGACCGATCGACTGTGTGACCTTGATCTTTGGGCTATTTTCGTACAAACCGTTCGCCTTGTTATGGGCGGGGTTTGGTCCGAAAACTAGTATGTGGATGGCATCCAGCCTGTAGGCGGATCGGTGTGATCGTGTGAGGGGGACGAGTTATACCCCCCGAGTAGACATCACCCCGGCTTCTCCGGGGATGGTCTCACAGCTTCGAGGCCCTGCTGGCAAGTTTCGCGCCCCAGTTCAGGATGAGTCAGGCTCGGAGAGGCAGGAGAGTGCCACCCACTTCTAGGTCTCTGTCTGTTAGGTAGGGATGTGGAACGAAGGCATCTGATTCTGCCCTACTCGGCGGGTCCAGTTGTACAACCTCTGCAGAGTGTTAAACCTATAGCTATAGTCCGTGTCCACTGGTATGGACAACCCTTTCGATCTCTCACATGGCTAGTAATTTCTGTGCTACTTTCTATCCCCTGTGTGTGTGAGCTCAGCTTCGTGCTGTTGAGATGTGGGGATAGGAGTTGGTGACCCCACATCGCAGATGAGACTGGGATGATGTGCTCGGTTGAGATCCAGTGCTTTGGTGTTCTTTCCTTAGGGTGTTGACCCCGGAGGCGTTGGCCTTGGAGGTGTGGATCTCCTCGGAGATGGTGATCTCTCGTCATTTCAGCATACCTTGATGTTGCTACCGCTGCTTGCCTAACCTTCTACAGCCATATATAGGAATAACCATGCATGCTAGAATTATTTTTTTGCTTATGCTCTTTATTGGGAAACTGACATAACCTACTCGCTTATCGAGTAGATGACGGACTTTCAGAACAGGAGCTAGACTACGACTTCGAGCACGATGGATGGGAGGACTGAGGCTCATTCTGCACTCAAGCAGCCTTTGGGAGATGTTGTCTACTTCGCTACATGAGCTCCGCTGCGTAGATGTTTACTCTGTTTGATTCAGTCCCATTGGACTTGTACCCGTCATGTGCCATAATGATGTACTCAGATGATTAATTATTATAATATTATTTATGTGGACCTTCTATATTTCCTTCTGTTGTATGGTTTTTATTACTTTCTGAGACAAGGATTTGCACGTGATAGCCTCCTGGGACTATCACTGAGGTGCAGCGATCGGGTTTCCTTTCTTGGAAACCCGGTTCGTTTCAGTTGGTATCAGAGCCGTGCTTGACCGTAGGACGAGCCTAGGAATGGATGATAGATTAGGAGAAGCCTAACTCCTTGTGCTTTATATGCAATCCGTGAATTTTATATAACCACCTTGATCTTTATTATAAATACCTTGATTAACTTTACTAACTCTTACTAACTTCCCTAACAACATGCAGATGGACGAGCTGATGTGGATCCCCCTCAAGACCGACGGCCAGTGGGCCGGAGGGTTCTGCAAGATCCTCAAGGAGTGTTTGGAGACAGCAGGAGTGGAGACCAGTGAGGTTTTCTATGAGGGACGCACTACCGCAGCTTTTGACCAGGCACCGACAGAGTTGACCTTGAAGATACCAGTGGACCCACGAGTACCAGAGTTCGAGGAGGTCAAGGTCTCATGTTTTGACAACTCAACCTTGGAAGCTCACCAGTGATGTGCCAGGCTCGCACTAAAGAAGGTATGCCAGCAGCTTGGGCAGAGGCTGAAGGATACACCTTTCAGAGTCCTACCGACAGCGGTCTATGACCCCAGCAGGTGGAACAAGGACAAAACAGAGTACACTAAGGAGAACACAGAGGGCAAGGATGAGAAGGAGCAGATGGCAAGCAGGTACATTCAAGCTCAAGACCAGGCACTCTACTGGACAGATTCAGAGATAGTGTTTCTGAGGCGTAAGTGGGACGACACCTTGGGACGGAACGCTCAGTTGGAGATAGAGAACAGCCACCTGGAGTTCTTCCTAAGCGAAGCTCACAGAAGGAACAGTGTGATCATAGAGTGGGGACTCGCAGCTGCCAGAGCAAGTTCAGAAAGGGATGCCATTGAGATCGCCACCTTGAAAGCAAGACTGGAAGCTACTCAGACTGCACTGAGAGAGTCAGCTACAGCAGCCAGAGAGGACAGGTTGAGGCTTCGGGAGAAGGAGTACTTGGTTGAGTCGCTGGGAGCCGCTTGCACTGACTACCAGACGAGGTTATGGGGACTCGAGGAGAGGCTGACTCAGAACTACAACCACCTGTGGCACCTGGGAGGCAAACTCTACATGGCACAGGACACAGCCGGCAGGACCAGCACAGCGTGGAGAGACTCAGACCAGAGACGAGTGATAGAGTTCAGGGAGGTTGCAGAGCTAGTGCCACCGCAGAAGAGGCCGAGGCTGAGGACTGAGACGTTCGAGTTACCACTGACCTAGTTACCAGCACAGCCACCGTACCCGAGAGGCAGTGCCGACACCCCTAAGATGAACAGAGCTATGGGAAGCTTGGCAAATTACTTCAACCTACCAGAGATTGAGATTCCAGACTACCCAGGAGTGAACGACCCACCGTTCTACTCAGTTCCACCCAGTCCGAAGACAGTGTCACCACCTTTCTCACCAACTACGGTTAAGAGGCAGAGTCAGATGTGTCCGATCAGAGTAGAGTTCTTCATGTTGATCTTGTTTAGATGACCACCCTATATGTATCGCGTAGTAGCTCTCATGCTTCTGTGTAATCTCGAAGGTTGTGGAGTAGGCCTCGAGATACACACCTTTTGTATGGTGATCTTGCATGAGTGATTGGAGTTATCGATCTTTTGCCGGTGTTCATGCTTCTTATTTGTTTGTGTGAAATTGTTTATTGTTAGCTAGATACTCCTTATATGCTTTAGTACCTTAAAGTTAATTTTTGACAACTCGTTTCTCATAATCTCAATTCTTGGAACAGATGTAGGGGGTGAGGAGGTCAAGACGGCTCCTACGCCGTTTTGAGGAGGCTGCCAGGGAGGACGCTGAGCAGGAGGACGTACCTCTCCCCGCAGGAGGTCGAGGTCGTGGCCGCCGTGGAGGCTGTGCCCCACGTGGCGGATGCTGAGGTGGACACCAAGGCGGGCGAGGAGGTCGAGGAGGCCGAGTGCCAGTAAACCCTGACCCAGAGGCCCCAGAGGAGGAGCCAGAGGAGGAAGCTGAACCTGAACCAGAGCAGGAACAGGAACAACCGGCACCACCCAACCTTGTAGCAGTGATGGCACTTCAGACCCAGCTGATGCAGACGATCGCCAACGCAGTGGCTCGGAACAACAACTGGAGGAACTTCAGGAACCAGCCAGAGAGCTTGCAGAAGAGAGTGGAGGGTTTCTCCAAGATGCACCCGCCGACCTTTGACAACTCAGCAGACCCGCTTGTGGCAGACAACTGGTTGAGGTAGATCGAGAAGAAGCTGGAACTTATGGACCTTTCTGAGGAGGAGTGTGTGGCCGTTGCAGCACACCAGCTGATCGGTACCGCAGGAGCTTGGTGGGACAGCTACTGTGACTTGCACGAGGACCCGACCCACATCACGTGAGCAGAGTTTGTGGAGGCTTTCAGGGAGTACCACATCCCGGAGGAGGTGATGGACAGGAAGGCGGACGAGTTCTGGAACCTCAGGATGGGAGAGATGTCAGTGTAGGAGTACACCAACCACTTTCAGGAGCTGATGAGGTACGCGCCAGACGACTCCAACACAGAGAAGAAGAAGATGTACTGGTACCAAAAAGGACTTCACAGAGGGATGGCGCACCACCTGGCTGATCACGACTGTACTACTCTTCACGCCCTGGTGGGCAAGGCTTTGGTTGCGGAGAAGTCGAGACTGGACTACGTGGAGGTCCGAGGTGAGAAGAGGCAGCGTGCAGACCGTGCGGGACACCCAGGTTCACACCAGAGACAGAGGTCAGCTCCACCGCAGTACCCACCGCAGAGGTGGCGCCCTTACTCACAGCAGCCGCAGACTCAATACTCTCAGCAGAGCAGAGGTCACGGCAGAGGTAGTGGAGGTTGGGGACAGTGGAAGCCCAGGCTGCAGCAGCCACCAGCCTACGACAGCTCACAGATCACCTGCTACCACTGTTGTCAGTCGGGTCACAAGTCCAACGTGTGCCCCCAGAAGCTTTAGCAAGGAGGTCAGAACAGGAACACTCAGTACCAGACACCAGCGAAGGGACAAGCTATTGACGTTTGATTATCGTTGCAAAATCTGTTTGGACTTGCAAGCGGACAAATCCTCCGTCGTAGTCAAGGGACCCTTCTTCCCTTGAGTGGTGATCCCAAGGTATCGAATCCATGGAACAATGTGCAACGCAAGATCGATCCAATAAAATGAGAAAGCCCTTTGTTTAAGAGAGGTTTTGAACGCATCTAATCTACTAAAACATGAGAGGTAGCGAGATAAAGCTAGAGGTAACCGATCTAGAGAGTCTAGATCGTGCCTTTGTCGTAGTTCCACGCGAGAGATGAAGATAGCAATAAGAATCTCATAAAATGCATATGGCTTCCGGTCCGATCCTCGAAGGCACCTACCGTACACGTGATCGACATCCTATCACGATGCCCCGCTTCTTGTGTAGGTGAACCTAAGAGCACACTCATGAAGAACGTGTTGAAAACACTTGGTAGGTCGGGTATGCACCTCTAGCCACCGCGGCTATAAGAGCACCCTAAGCGATCTACCTTAAGTATAGATCGAGGAAGAAGCAAAACCAAGAGAAGACAAAACCAAAGTGAAAGCACTCGATTGCTAGTTATCGGATCTAATGAAACTCCATCATAAGTGAATACATGAATAAGATCCAACCGGGATCCTACCTTGATCTTGATTCAAGCCTCCGGAACTCCGACATGGTCTTCCATGCAAGGTTCCCACGCTGGCTAGGTGAACCCTAGACGACTATCACGACCCTCCTCTCCGAGATGGTGTCCCTCAAGCTCCTCTGCTCCTCGGTGGCGGATGACGAATGACTTGATAGTTGCAACTTCGCACGGGGGCTATAAATAGCCCGAAGGTCATCTAGGTCAAAGGAGGTGCCGAACCGGGCCTGGAATGGGCTGGGTCGGCCGGCCTGGGCCCAATTCGGCCCAGTTCGGACCCGACTTCCTCCCCGTTGCTTCTCATGACTTCTAGAACTTTTGCCGCGTTGCATGTGGGTCCTTGACGTCATTTTCCTTGCGGTTTAGATGAGGATGCTTTGCGTATGAACTCCCGCATCTTTTGTCTAGGTCCTCGACACTTCTCGGCTTCACGCTTCAGTCCTTGGTTCATTTGGAGTCATGTTCATCTTGTTTCTTGACTTGTCCCGGGGTCCATGATCGAAGTCCTCATTTAGGCTCTTGATTCCTGCGTAAACAATAAACTCCAAAAACCATGCACGAGTGCGAACTTGATATATAATGAGGGTTAGGATCATTAGTGTGAATATCAAATTAATGCCAACATAGAAGGTAAACAAGTGGCTAGGTTGACGGAAATCGACCGCCAACATCCCCCCATGCTTAAACCTTGCTCGTCCTCGAGTAAGCCTTCAATGGATATCAGGGTTGCCTTTCAATGTTCATACCCTGCACTTGATCATACATGAGAAAACATAATGCTCTCTAAATTTATATTTGTTAAAGTTTCATAATGTAACTAGCCTTCATCCCTACGGAGGATGGATATCAATTAAGCTCTTCCCACAAGAAGTTAATCATGCTCCCAACCTTCAAATGAATCTCAGAAATTTTGAAATGGAGTGCAAGATGAAGAAGAAAAAGAGCTAAACCAAGTTCAAAAATTTAAACCTTCTTGCATCTTGCTCATGAACTCTCATCTCATCAAGTCTCTCAAGCCTATTTGTTCTACTCCTTTCCCCTCTCAATATGTGTATATAAGTGGAAGGCTTTATATGGAGCTTTGGGAAAGTTTAGTCCTACCAAGATATTATAATCGAGATATTATCAAAACAAGACAAGCTTCTCATGGTCTTACCGAGACTCGTCAAAAAGGTCATTGGAAAAATAATGCTCTCAAGGAGGGGGAAGGAAAAATACACACACTTTTAGATAGGTGGACATGTGCAAATGGCAAAGAGTGATCCCGAGGCACAAATGAAGTCCTCGTTATCGGATTGCACATGGTTGGAAAGATGAGTATGGGTCTTGATCTTGAATCCTCATAACTTGAAATTTCTGATGCATCTAGAGAGCCGAGGAGCTTTATTTATTTTTTTTCTTTCTTTTTCTCTCTTCTTTTCTTTTTTTATATACACATACTTTTTCCTCCTCTTTTTTCTTTCTTTCATACTTCCTTTTCATCATTTTTTCCTTCTTTCTCTCTTTTTTTATATACTCCCCTTGAACTCTAGATTACAATGTACCTACCTTCTTCGCAACTCCCCCCCCCCATTTTTTTTGACTTTGAGTTTGTGCTAACCACACCTTCCACGTGGTCTAACTCCCCCCCATGCTTAGACGATTGCACGTCCTCGAGCAAAGAGGTGGTGAAATTTTTGTGCCAAGGTAGGTACTAAAAGTCCTATATTTTCCTGGGTAGAAACACTTGAAATCTTTTAGGGATCCTTCACACAACTTTTATGTCGTCTTAGAGGTCTCCCAAAATTATAAATCTTCGGCATCTTCATTCTTGTGATCTTCCAACAATTATTCATCCATACTCAAAAATTGGGTTGTGGTCAAGGAGGTAAACACAAAAAAATGTTTTGGGTTTGTGGGTGGATATCCGGCGAGGTTTGCAAAATTCCCAATGTGGAAACTTACAATGCACCGATAGAAAATGCTAGCATAAAGATAGATACACAAAAACAGAATGACCAGCTTCTTAGTCTCGGGCCAGAGAAATCAAGCCTTGAATCAATGCACCCAAAAATAATTCTTGTATACTAAGTTTTTGCACTCAATCAAATATAAGGCTTTGGATAGGTAGAGCAACATGCAAGAGGTATTAATGACAAGGTTAGCATTGCTTTTAAGAACAAAAATAAATCATCTTTAACCCATCCAAAATTGAGAGCATGAGAAAAACTATGGGTCTCATTTTTAACATAACCTCTACAAAGGATTATGCTAGCATTTAAATTAATTTCAGATTTGTGTTAAAGAGAGCACTAGCTTAATCATGCATGTAACAAGTACAAAGTTGAGCAAAGCAGCAATGGTCATCATATATCAACTTTGTACAATTTTCCATCCATATTAAAGATGATAAACTGGTGGTGAAACTTATTCATGGTGATGGAAAACAAAAACTACTACTACCACACACATGCTGGAAATAAAACTGAAAACTGAAAATGCTACGCACGCAAAAATTCGCACACAAACTGAAAAAAATAAAGGAAAGGAGAAGGAAAAATCAAACCAAACTTGAAAGCATTATTCCTTCTTCCTTCCTTCACTCTTCCTCTAATGGTTGATCCTCCGTCTTTATGATGAGAGCAAGCTTTGAGTGCCTCGGAGTGTATGGTGGTGTCGAGGTTGAACGTGTGGCTCCTCCGTGTGCCCTTGCGGTTCGGTGTACCGCATGGACGAGCTTCGTGTACTCTTCATGCCATCAAGGGGCAGTGTGTCGGTCCTCGATGGTGCCACGTCCTCCTCCATGCTTCACGAGGACTTAGAATAGAGTGCCTCCGCGAAGAGCTTGTTGATGACACCTTTGATGATGATGATGTCCTTCTTCCGAGGACGGCGTTCATGGCTTTCATTATCATACCTTGCTGCACAAACTCACAAACAACCTCCCCGGGGGTTTCTTGCCGGTGGAAATACACACAAAGAGAATATACGGATCGACAAGAATTGTATGATCATTCAAGAATTTTTAGAGAAGGAAGTGAGGCATGAATTTTTAAGAGTGGTTTCTGGAACTTCTAGGATATGAACTCAAGAACTCGAACTAGCAAATGGATGGACTACTTACCAGATGAAGGGCAGCCCTGGGGGCTCATTGGGAGGGGCAGGCTGGCCGGTCCAGGCAGATTGGCCTAGGAGGCCTCCTGCTCCTCTCGTCTCCAGCTTTCTTCGAGGTGCTTCTCACTTCCTTGTTGTCATGTGTCCTCGTGCTCCACAAGAATCCATCACCCAAACGCTCTCGGCCACTCCTTTGTTTTCAATGATGGGATCAACGCCTCCCTCCTTTACTTTGTGTCACTTCTTCTCTTCCATGTTTTATGTGCTTTCATTTATTTCCTGCAAAACAAAGTCTTTGCTGCACCCCATGCTTGTCTTTTACATGTACCCAAGATGCCTTGATGATAAGACCTTTCCGTGATGCATCATGGAACACAAAGCATTAAGCAAACTCAAAATCTTCCCCTCAACCATGTTTTGACACTAAACACTCCTCTAAATCAAAAATTAACTCAAAGCTAGCAATGAGTCCAAATGTATTCTTAGAGGAGTTCTTAGGCATCAAAAACATTTGTAAGTCGAAAACTTTCCGACTACCTTTATTTTGGTTGCACCGGGATTGTTTGCTTTCATTACTTGATAGCAAGGTCTTCCGGCTTGACCGTGGGGGTATGGGTTTGGGTTCTAGTTTTGGCCAAACATGAGAGAGAGATTTTGAATAAAAATAAAAACAATGGGGCTTAGAAAAATTCTAAATCTAGAGAAACTGGTGAATGTTAAGTTGAATGAAACCAAAAATCGAATTACCTAGGTTCACGCGAGTCCTACCATACGTCAAAGATTAAAAATCATTAAGGAACAACGCGGGGCTCTACTCGTGTGTTTTTAACATGTAAAACAAACCAACATTAACATCATGGAGAGGATGAAAGGCTTGGATAGGGTCTGAATTTTTTGGTTCTAGTTTCTCAAGAAGAGACAAATAAATCATGGGGTGGCTCATGTCATTGGTTTAAGATCGAAAAATCCAAATAAAACGACTGAGCAAATAAAATGTTCTCCAAAACTTGTTCAACCACTTAAGAGTTTATAAAATGTCTTGTGTAGCAAATTCTAAGACTCACTTACTTGAAATTCGAAAATCTTTCGGGTTGCCCTCCCGGCAGCCTTTATTCTTGATCGGGTTGTCCTCACGGTAGCTTATTCTTGACTCGACGAACAGGTTGCCTCCCGCCTAGCGCCTCGTTTAAAGTCCATAGCTAGACTTCTTCTCTTCTTCACTTCGGATCAACGCTCTTTGTAGGTGTTGCAATCTCGGGTACCCACTTCTGCACTATCTTTAGCTTGGGTGCAGGCTTTTTCTTCGGCTTAGTCATTTTTTTTGTCTTCACAAGCTGGCTTTCTCTTTTGGTCTTGACAGTTGCAACATCTCCCTTGATTCTTTGCTCCCATACCAATGCGACGATAAGGTGGAATATATTTAGCATTAATAATATTGCGTACCTCGAACACGGTTTAAATTTGAATGTACTCTCGCCGTTGATGTCAATCTTGATCTCCTTCTTGCCAACGTCGATTGTCACTCTGATGGTATTAAGGAACAACCTCCCAAAGAGTGGCAGCTTCGCCCTTTTCAGCATCTTGAGCATGAAATCCACGGGGATGAAGTGATCTTCAACTTTTAAGGGGACATCTTCGGTGGTTCCCATGGGATAGCGAATAGATTTGTCTCCCAACTCTAGACTCATGACCGTGGGCTCTAGTTTTGGTAAGCATAGCCCCTTGACGTCTCTTGGTGTGGCTCCCATACTTGCTCCAAGGTCACACAACATCATCTTGAACTTGAATGAGCCAATGGAACATGAGATGATCAGACATCCGGGATCTCTTTGTTTCTTGGGTCCTTGATATGTGATAATGGCACCACATTCCTTGGACATCTTGATATGATCTTCCCCGAGTATCGCCATCTCATACTTGTCAGTAGGTATGTTATTGAAGTAGCATGGCTTGGATGAAGGCATCTCCACTCTTCCTCTATTACTCATTAGGCACCCGACAAGTTGTTCCAATTGCGCTTCTAGCATCTTCATTGTGTTGAGCATTTGATGATTAGAACTTTCGACCTCCGTCACTCTCCCGTCTATATCTTCCAATATTTTGTTAATGACCTTGAACTTGGTGATGGTGTCCTTGTTGATCCTTGCTTGCTCGTCCATGAAGTCCTTCAATTGTACATGAAGAGGAACCAAATTTTGAATGGGTGAGCTTGCATTAAATTGAGGTTTACCTTGCCCGTAGCGGAAGTTTGGCGATTCTTCTTTCTTCGTGTGGTTGAGCACCTTTGCTTCCTTCGGACAACCTCCTTGGACATGGTTGTGCTTCCAACACACCTCTCACATATGGATCTTGCTTCGGCGGCCTCCATAGCTTTTATCTTTTCTATCTCTATCTTCTCCACCCTATTCATAAGTGAACCGACTTGCCACACAAGGAAATCGGCTCGCCTGTATTCGTCGAAACGCTCCAAAGCTTCCTCAATTGTCTCCGTGGGAGATTGAACAAATGTTTCGACCTTGTCGCGCAAACTCTGAATCTCGACCGGCGAATGAAATCTCTTTATGAAGGCCCTCATCAATGTGTACCAATTTAATTTCTTTACCGATAAAGAGTGGAACCAATTCAAAGCTTCTTCAAGTAGTGAGAACCCAAAGAGCCTTGCCCTCAATTGATTTTGAGTCAACCCTTCCACATTGAAAGTTTCACATAGTTGAACGAATGCTTGGACGTGAAGGTTTGGATCCTCTTTACCGGTGAAAGGTGATTCTTGTACTTTGAGGATAGTTGAGACCTTGATTTTGAACGGCCTTTTGACATCTTCAAAATTTGGTAGATCATCGATGTCCGGGGTGCATAGCTCCCTGATCGTGCGCTCCGGCTGTGATTCTTCCATGGGTGGCGGTTGAGGTTGATCTCCTTTTGATCTTGGTGGTGATGTTTCCTTTGGAGATTCCAACGATCCTTCGGCCTCGGCTTTTGGATCTACAAATTCCTTAGCTTGTGTTGCACGTCTCCTTTGCCTATAAAGTTTTTCTAGATCATCCACAAAAGAAAACTAGGGTTTGTTGGAGAGGTAGCCGTCCATCTCCGGTTAGGGTTAATGATAAACAAAAATCAAAAAGAAGAACTAGGGTTAGTGAAAAACTAGATTAGATTGATTTTTGAGGATGATCAAAGTTATTAGATGCAAAACAAAAACCAAAAGAAAAACTGAAAAATACTTACAAACGCGATACTAGATCGGATCTTGATTGCTTGTTCCCCGGCAACAGCGTCAGAAAAAGGGGCTTGTTGACATTTGATTATCGTTGCAAAGTTCGTTTGGACTTGAAAGAGGACAAATCCTCCATTGTAGTCAAGGGACCCTTCTTCCCTTGAGTGGTGATCCCAAGGTATCGAATCCGTGGAACAATGTGCAACGCAAGATCGATCCAATAAAGTGAGAAAGCACTTTGTTTAAGAGAGTTTTCGAACGCATCTAATCTACTAAAACATGAGAGGTAGCCAGATAAAGCTAGAGGTAACCGATCTAGAGAGTCTAGATCGTGCCTTTGTCATAGTTCCAAACGAGAGATGAAGATAGCAATAAGAATCTCATAAAAAGCATATGGCTTCCAGTCCGATCCTCGAAGTCACCTACCGTACACGTGATCGACATCCTATCACGATGCTCCGCTTCTTGTGTAGGTGAACCTAAGAGCACGCTCATGAAGAATGTGTTGAAAACACTTGGTAGGTCGGGTATGCACCTCTAGCCACCACGGCTACAAGAGCACCCTAAGCGATCTATCTTAAGTATAGATCGAGGAAGAAGCAAAACCAAGAGAAGACAAAACCAAAGTGAAAGCACTCGATTGCTAGTTATCGGATCTAATGAAACTCCATCATAAGTGAATACATGAATAAGATCCAACCGGCATCCTACCTTGATCTTGATTCAAGCCTCCGGAACTCCGATGTGCTCTTCCATGCAAGGTTCCCACGCCGGCTAGGTGAACCCTAGACGACTATCACGACCCTCCTCTCCGAGATGGTGTCCCTCAAGCTCCTCTACTCCTCGGCGGCGGATGACGAATGAGTTGATAGTTGCAACTTCGCATGGGGGCTATAAATAGCCCGAAGGTCACCTAGGTCAAAGGAGGTGCCGAACCGGGCCCGGAATGGGCTGGACCGGCCGGCCTGGGCCCAATTCGGCCCAGTTCGGCCCCGGCTTCCTCCCTGTTGCTTCTTGTGTCTTCTAGAACTTTTGCCGAGTTGCATGTGGGTCCTTGACATCATTTTTCTTGTGCTTTAGATGAGGATGCTTTGCGTATGAACTCCTACATCTTCCGTCTAGGTCCTCGACACTTCTCAGCTTCACGCTTCTGTCCTTGGTTCATTTGGAGTCATGTTCATCTTGTTTCTTGACTTGTCCCGGGGTCTATGATCATCTTGTAAAACCCTTGATGAACCCTACCTGAAAGTCCTCATTTAAGCTCTTGATTCCTACGTAAACAATAAACTCCAAAAACCATGCACGAGTACGAACTTGACATATAATGAGGGTTAGGATCATTAGTGTGAATATCAAATTAATGCCAACATAGAAGGTAAACAAGTGGCTAGGTTGACGGAAATCGACCGCCAACTCCAGCTCAGGGAGGACAGCCCCCACAGAACCAGCAGAAGAGTGCACCACCACCCACTCGAGGCAGACTGAACCACTTGACAGCAGAGGAGGCAGCCGCAGCACCAGACGTGGCTCTCGGTGAGTTTTTAGTTGATTCAGTTATAGCAACTATTCTGTTTGATACTAGTGCTCAGTTTTCGTACATTTCTTCCAAGTTTGTAAAGGAAAGGTCATTACCAACTAAGCCCAGACCACGGCCTATAGTAACTAGTTCCCCGCTAGAGGATAAGAGGAGTACGCTAGAGTGTAGATGAGTGAACATGGTGTTCGAGAAGAAGTTGTTTCTGGCAAACCTGACAGTCTTGGAGTCGACCGGAATCGACGAGATACTTGGGATGGAATGGTTAGCACAACACAAAGGATTGGTGAACTGCACCCCAGTGTACGTGCAGTTGGAGCACCCCAGTGGAGCTAGAGTGTTGATCAAGCCGCAGAGCCAGAGGTCGACACCGATGTTGTGCAACATGAAAGGAATGAGCATGGAGGAGATCCCGGTGGTGAGGGAGTACCCCGACGTGTTTCCAGAGGAGTTGACCGAGTTACCACCAGATAGGGATATCGAGTTCGTTATTGAGCTCATGCCAGGAGCGGGACCAGTGGCCAAGAGCCCGTACAGGATGTCTGCGGATGAACTGGATGAACTAAAGAAACAGCTTAAGAAGTTACTAGAGCAAGGGTTTATAAGGCCGAGTGCCTCACCTTGGGGTTCACCTGTACTGTTTGTGGATAAGAAGGATGGCACCAAGAGGATGTGTGTGGACTACCGGACTCTCAACTCGATGACGATCAAGAACCGGTATGCTTTGCCCAGGATTGACGACTTGCTAGACAGAATGCGGAAGGCCAAGTTCTTTTCAAAGATTGACTTGAGGTCAGGGTACTACCAGATGAAGATTCGAGAACAGGATGTTCTGAAAACAACTTTCACTACTCGGTACGGCCTGTACGAGTTCGTAGTGGTTTCTTTTGGGCTGACCAACACTCCGGCCTACTTCATGAACATGATGAACAAAGTCTTCATGGAAGAACTGGACAAGTTCATGGTTGTGTTCATCGACGACATTCTGATCTACTCTAAGACAACTGAAGAGCTTGAAGAGCACCTTCGGGTAGTGATGGAAAGGCTGAGACAGCAGAAGTTGTATGCAAAGTTCAGCAAGTGTGAGTTCTGGATGGAAGAAGTTGCTTTCTTGGGTCACGTGTTGTCAGCTGAGGGAGCTGCAGTCGACCCTTCGAAAGTGGAAGCAGTTACCAAGTGGGAGCAGCCACTCACAGTGACAGATATCAGAAGTTTTCTTGGGTTGGTAGGTTATTACAGGAGGTTCAATGAAAACTTCTCCAAGATAGCAAAGCCAATGACAAAGCTGTTGAAGAACAACATGAAGTTCGAGTGGTCAGATGCTTGCAAGAAAAGCTTTCAGGAACTGAAGAAGAGACTCACGACCGCTCCGATCCTTACTCTTCCAGATATCAAGAAGGATTTCGTGGTGTACTGTGACGCTTCGAAGCAAGGTTTGGGATGTGTGCTGATGCAGGAGGGAAAAGTTGTTGCGTATGCGTCGAGGCAACTCAAGAAGCACGAAGAGAACTACCATACTCACGACTTGGAGCTACCGGCAGTTGTTCACACCCTCAAGATGTGGAGGCACTACTTGATCAGCAACAAGTGTGAACTGTATACCGATCACAAGAGCCTGAAGTACTTCTTTACTCAGTCGGGGCTGAACATGAGGCAGAGGAGGTGGTTAGAGCTGATCAAGGACTACGAGCTGGAGATTCACCACCACCCAGGCAAAGCAAACATTGTGACAGATGCTTTGAGCAGAAAGTCCTATTGCAACAACTTGATGGTGAGGCAGGAGCAATCAGCTCTTCACGAAGAGCTAGAGCAGTTGTAGCTTGAGATTGTGGAGCAGGGACAACTCAACGAACTGCAAGTGACCTACGATCTAGGATTGAAGATCCGGGAGGCATAGAAAACTTGCAAGGAGGTTAGAGCAATTCGAGAACTGATGTTGGAAGGAAAAGCTGAGGACTACCGTATCGATGAACAAGGAACCATGTGGTTGAAGGACCGAATCTGTGTCCCGCAGGATAAGGAACTTCGAGAGCAAATTCTGAAATAAGCTCACGATTTGAGGTACTCTATTCACCCAGGAAGCACAAAGATGTACCAAGATCTGAAGCAGAGGTTTTGGTGGAAGGATATGAAGAAGGACATAGCTTACTACGTGGCTTGTTGTGACACTTGCAGCAGAGTGAAGATCGAGCACCAGAGGCCTGCAGGGTTGTTGAAACTGTTGGATATTCCTCAGTGGAAGTGGGACGACATCTCCATGGACTTCGTAGTGGGACTACCTCGGACTCAGAAGGGCAACGACTCCGTTTGGGTCATAGTGGACCGACTGACTAAAGTTGCTCACTTTGTGCCAGTAAAGACCCGGTTCACGACAGACCAGTTAGCCGACTTGTACGTGGACCACATACTCAGGCTACACGGGGCACCGAGGAGCATAGTGTCTGACAGAGGACCCCAGTCATAGCAAGGTTTTGGCAGAGCTTTCACGATAGGATGGGAACTACACTCAGCTACAATACAGCTTTTCACCCTCAGACGGATGGGCAGACGGAGAGAGTAAACCAGGTGTTGGAGTATATGCTTAGAGCTTGTGCTTTGACTTACGGTACTGACTGGGAAGGCAGTTTGGCCTATGCAGAGTTCTCTTACAACAACAGCTTTTAGGCGAGTCTCAAAATGGCACCGTTCGAGGCACTCTACGGGAGAAAGTGCAGGACACCCTTGATGTGGTCGGAAGTAGGGGAAAGGATGATCTTTGGAGCAGATGCGATACGAGAGGCTGAGGAGAAAGTGGAGAAGGTTCGAGACAACTTAAAGATCGCCCAGAGCAGACAGAAAAGCTACGCCGACCATCACAGGAGGGACTTGTAGTTTGAAGTGGGTGATTACGTCTACCTGAAAGTGTCGCCAATGCGAGGAACCAAGAGGTTTGCAGTGAAAGGAAAGCTTGCCCCGAGATATGTGGGACCTTACCAGATCACTCAGAGAGTTGGAAAGCTCGCTTACAGACTCACCCTACCAGAGGAGATGTCAGCTGTACACCCATGTTCCACAAGTCACAATTGAAGAAGAGCGAGAAGCATGTGGAAGCCAAGCAAGTACCGATTGAGATACTCGACCTACAGAACACCTTGGAGTATGCAGAGTACCCTGAAAGGATCTTGGACAGAGCAACAAAAGAAACCAGAAGGACCACCATTCCCTGCTGCAAAGTGTTGTGGAGCCACCACACCGAGCGAGAAGCAATGTGGGAGAAGGAAGCCGACCTCAGGAGAGAGTTCCCTCACTTGTTCGAGGGAGGGGATGGAGCTTAAATCTCGAGGACGAGATTCCTGGTGGTGTGGGAGAATGTAACATCCCGTAAATTTGAAAGTATGAATTTTTGAAAATTTTAAAACTTTTTATTTAGTTGATGTGTGCAACCAAACTTTAAACCAAATGCTAGCCTCTCACCTAAATTCTATATTAAAAACCCCAAATATAAAAATATAAATTGAAATTATGGTATAAATATGTGATTTGGATTTTATGGATTTTATTTGGATTTAATTGAGTGTGTTTTGAATTTGAAATGATTCAAATTCAAATCTAAAGTTTATATATATTTCAAAACCTAATTCTAAAACCCCTATCTAACTTGGGCCAGCTAACCTAAGCTAAGTCCGCTGGAGCACCTCCTTCTCTTGACCCACGACCTCTGCGTCACCCCAGCCTTCTACGTAGCCCACTTGATCCGACCCATCTCAGCCCACCGTCATCTCCACCGCAGACGAGTCGCTGGCAAGCGGGGCCCGCACCCGATCTTCTTCCCTGCCGCACCAGTCTCACTGCTTTGCTCCCTTTCGTGCCGCCGCGCCCGCACGCGTGCGCACGCCCGCGATGGGACGCACTACCCAGCCGGCACGGACGCCGAGCCAGGTGCTGCACCTGGTCGAAGTGGCTCGGAAGGATTCAATGGGGAAAGGACCCCTTTACCCTCTCCACCACGCCACCAGAGGCGCTCCCCGCCATTGAGAAGCGGCCACATCGGCCAGCGTGCCGCGGCCACCCAATTGGGGCACGCCCTTGACGCCCATGCCCCTGCGCCGCACTGTGCCAGACCTGCTAAACCCTAGGGACCGAGCCCCCTTGCTAGCCAAGTAGCATTTGGGGACTTCCCCCTTTCCCCTGCTTCGCCGCAGAGAGAGAGAGAGAGAGGAGGAGAAGTGGAGGAGGAAGGAGGAGGGGAGAAGAAGGGGCGAGCACCGCGTTGCCGCCGGTGCACCGAAGCCGGAGCCGCTAAGACCGGAGCTGTTCGAGTGAAAGAGGAGGCCGTCCGCGACAAGCCGGAGCCGGAGCAGAGCTGACGCCACGCCGTTGTGTACCTCATCACCGCACCACCAACCTTCGGCACCTCTGCTACGCCTACACCATCGCCTCACTGTGAGCTGTCGTTCTACCACCTTGCTCCTTCCCTTTCCCTTGATCTGCCTGTGATGTTGGAGCGCACCCTTGCGATGCGCCGGCCGGCCTTCACGCCGTGCTTTTCCGCGAGCTCACCGCCGTGGCGCACCCCCACGTCGTGTCGGACCTCGCCGTCTCTCACCACCTAGAGCTGCCGCGTTGTTGAGTATCCCGGCCTTCGCGCCGCTTGTCTTCGTGCAGGAGCTCACCGCTGCTCCGCTGCTTTGTCGTTGCGCCGCGCGCCGCGACCCTGGTTCGCCAGGCGCCCGCACGTCAATCGGCTGTGTCGCGGCCAGGGATGGCCCTGTGCGCGCGCACGTGCCCAAGTCGACCACATCCTCGTGCTAGGCTGTTGTGCTGCTTGCCCTCGCTGTTAACAGCGCTCGCATCGCAGCTTTGCCACCGCGTCTGTGTCGCGCACCGGTCCTGCTCACGCCGCACGTGGTGTTGCGCCGGGCCGGCCGTGAAGGCTCTGAAGCCAGCTATGGCCGCGCTGTGAGGCTCGCCGAGCCAACGCCGTCCTGGCCAAGGCTTCCCGCGTCGCCGCTGATCCTCTAACCAACCCCGCTGTCGTCGTTGGCCTCACGCCACCGTGCTGGGGCGCCACGCTCTGCGCACCGCGCGGTGTCGACATCGGGGAAGAACCCCAGAAAAGCTCCAGGAGCGCTTGTGCGCCCCAGCAGAGTCTGAGGGGCAACACCGGACTTCTTGTCTGCGAAACGATAAGAGGACCGCACCTGGGCCTTAGCCCATTAAGGCCCGAGTACCTGCCCTTTTTCGTTTTCTTTTTCGTGCACTTAAATAAGTTCAGGGGCGTGCGATGGACTTCGTCCATTTGGCCCATTGGGCTGAGTCCATTGGGCCGTATTCGGCCCACTAACCCTTTCGGCCCAATATCGGCCCACTAACCGGAACCGCTGACGTCATGATGACGACTTGCTGACATCATCATGTATTTTCAAATTAAAAAACCATTTTCTGATTTATAAATGAATTTGATAATTATTTTATAAATCCTTTAACCTTTGAAAATTCATAACTAATTATTTATAACTCTGAAAAATATGAAACCAGTTTCATTATTTTTCTAAAAATGAGACGGTGTTGTTTGTAGATAGTTTGGATCTTTTTCGATCTTTCAAAATTGGGTTTTTTGGAGTTATGCTTAGTTGATTGCTGGTAATTTAGCGTCTCGTATCTCGTGCTGAGCAGACCCGAGCTACGAGCCGGAGGAGGACTACGACCCCGACTTCAACCCAGACCAGGACTACGGACGCCAACCAGGTGTCATGTCACTCCCAATCATATAGATCCCATGCAAACTTTAGTTGCTAGTGCTTAATTATTACTTATGAATGCTTTTGAAATGCATAGACAATCTTTTAGCCGTACCTTGGTTTGTATTATCCTGTTCCTTGAACTTCCTACTTTCGGAACTAGCTACAGATCCCTAGCTAGTTCTCGGCTCTATCTATCCATATATTTTACCCTTAGTTATGGATGGATTTCTGGTTTGGTCTGAGATTTGGATATCTCGGTATTCTAGCATGTGTTTTGGGTGAGTCTGTATCCTTGACGTGTTACCGTGGGAGCGAGCCGCTTTGGTTACTTATGAACGCCTGTGTAGGGGAGATGCGACCTGGCCTCCCGCCCAAGCGGCGTGTCATTCGGATGGCGTTGGTGAGTGCTCGCTCTTGCAATTAAGGACCAATCGACTGTGTGACCTTGATCTTTGGGCTATTTTCATACAAATCGTTCGCCTTCTTATGGGTGGGGTTCGGTCTGAGAACTAGTATGTGGATGGCATCCAGCCTGTAGGCGGATCGGTGTGATCGTGTGAGGGGGACGGGTTATACCCCCGAGTAGACGTCGCCCCGGCTTCTCCGGGGATGGTCTCATAGCTTCGAGGCCCTGCTGGCAAAACTTTCGCGCCCTAGTTCAGGACGAGTCAGGCTCGGAGAGGCAGGAGAGTGCCACCCACTGCTAGGTCTCCGGCCGTTAGATAGGGATGTGGAACGGAGGCCTCCAATTCTACCCTACTCGGCGGGTCCAGTTGTACAACCTCTGCAGAGTGTTAAACCTATAGCTATAGTCCGTGTCCACTGGTATGGATAGCCCTTTCGATCTATCACCTGGCTAGTAATTTTTGTGCTGCTTTCTCTCCCCTGTGTGTGAGAGCTCGGCTTCGTGCCGTTGAGAAGTGGGGATAGGAGTTGGTGACCCCACATTGCAGATGAGAGTGGGATGCTGTGACTCGGTTGAGATCCAGTGCTTTGGTGTTCTTTCCTTGGGATGTTGACCCCGGAGGCGCTGGCCTCGGAGGTGTGGATCTCCTCGGAGATGGTGACCTCTCGGCATTTCAGCATACCTTGATGTTGCTACCGCTGCTTGCATAACCTTCTACAGCCATATATAGGAATAACCATGTATACTAGAATTATTCTTTTGCTTATGCTCTTTATTGGGAAGCTGACATGACCTACTCGCTTATCGAGTAGATGACAGACTTTTAGGCCAGGAGTCAGACTACGACTTCGAGCACGATGGATGGGAGGACTGAGGCTCGTTCTGCACTCGAGCAGCCTTTGGGAGATGGTGTCTACTTCGCTACATGAGCTCCGCTGCGTAGATGTTTACTCTGTTTGATTCAGTCCCGTTGGACTTGTACCCGGCATGTGCCGTAATGATGTACTCAGATGATTAATTATTATAATATTATTTATGTGGACCTTCTATATTTCCTTCTGTTGTATGGTTTTTGTTACTTTCTGCGACAGGGATTTCCACGTGATAGCCTCCTGGGACTATCACTGAGGTGCAGGGATCGGGTTTCCTTTCTTGGAAACCCGGTTCATTTCAGCTTAATTATTATTTATGGATGCTTTTGAAATGCATAGACAATCTTTTAGCCATGCCTTGGTTTGGTTTATCATGTACCTTGAACTTCCTACCTTTGGAACTAGCTACAGACCCCTAACTAGTTCCCGATACTTACTATCCATATATTTTACCCTTTGATATGGATGGATCTCTGGTTTGGACTGAGATTGGGATATCTCGGTATTCTGGTGTGTGTTTTGGGTGAGTGTGTATCCTTGACGTGTTACTGCGGGAGCGAGCTGCTTTAGTTACTTGTGAACGCCTGTCTAGGGGAGATGCGACCTGGCCTCCCGCCCTAGCAGCGTGTCGTTCGGATGGAGTTGGTGAGTGCTCGCTCCTTACAAATAAGGACCGATCGACTGTGTGACTTTGATCTTTGGACTATTTTCGTACAAACCGTTCGCCTTGTTATGGGCGGGGTTCGGTCCGAGAACTAGTAGGTGGATAGCATCCAGCCTGTAGGCGGATCGGCGTGATCGTGTGAGGGGGACGGGTTATACCCCCCCGAGTAGATGTCGCCCCGGCTCCTCCGGGGATGGTTTCACAGCTTCGAGGCCCTACTGGCATGTTTCGCGCCCCAGTTCAGGACGAGTCAGGCTCGGAGAGGCAGGAGAGTGCTATCCACTGCTAGGTCTCCGACTGTTAGGTAGGGATGTGGATCGGAGGCATCCGTTTCTGCCCTATCCGGCGGGTCCAGTTGTACAACCTCTGCAGAGTCTTAAACCTATAGCTATAGTCCGTGTCCACTGGTATGGACAGCCCTTTCGATCTCTCACCTGGCTAGTATTTTCAGTGCTGCTTTCTCTCCCCTATGTGTGTGAGCCCGGCTTCGTGCTGTTGAGATGTGGGGATAAGAGTTGGCGACCCCACATCACATATGAGAGTGGGATGCTGTGTCTCGGTTGAGATCCAGTGCTTTGGTGTACTTTCCTTGGTTAGGGTGTTGACCCCGGAGGCGTTGGCCTCGGAGGTGTGGATCTCCTCGGAGATGGTGACCTCTCTGCATTTCTGCTTACCTTGATGTTGCTACCGCTGCATGCATAACCTTCTACAGCCATATATAGGTTTACTCCTGCATATTAGAATTATTCCTTTGCTTTTGCTCTTTGTTGGGAAGATGACGAACTTTCAGACAAAAATGACTCATCATCGATGGACGACTGAGTAAATTATGCTGAGATGAAAAAAAGAGAAAAATCAAACCAAAGGCACTACGTGGTAGCGCTAAATCGATGAACAATTTGACATAAATTTTGTCTTTTTATTTCTTTTTGCACATTTTTTGTGCATGCGTCCGGATTCTTCTGCATGCCCTGGTACCTCGTGCAGCGGTAGTCGAGGAGGACGGACACCTTGCGGCACTTGCACCTAGGGCGATGCTGCTCGGGATGTGCGCGACCGCGCCGGCAGTAGAGGGAGAGGAGGACATCTTGAGGTGCTTCGAGGAGGGAAGGGCAGCGGCGACGAGCCGTCCTCTGGCTCTGCAAAGAATAGATCAGCCTCCGAAGCATAGAGTCCGGAGGCGGCACGGATCGGGAGTGCGGAGGCAGCGCGGATCAGGATTGAGGAGTTGATGTGCGCTGCGGGAGAAAGAAAAGAAGATACAGAAGAGAAGGAACGAAGGGGGAGGGGTCGTGCGGCGTGATTGACGGGTACTCCGGAGAGGGGCGCAGGTGGGCCCGACGCGAGTATAGGTGGGTGGGTAAGATTACGTCAGGTAAAAAAAATATTACGATTTTGGTAGAAACGCTCTCCAAATTGCGATTTTTTGGTCTTTTCATAATCATTCCATCCTATCCACTCCGAGAAACATATGACGGGTGGGTCCGGCGTGAGGGGTACGGTGGATCCGATTTGAGTGAGAATAATTTTCAATTATTTTCTTTCTTTATAATATAGAGATAGATGTATAAGAGCAACTCGAAGAGCCTAGGTATAATCCTAGCTAATTTAAAGGTTTAAAGGATTGTAAAAAAAAGAAATCTTCATAATTGGTGGGTTAAACCAAGAGACTCGCTAAATTCGAGCATCTGACACAAAGGTCCCACCCACGCACGCGCACATCTCAGCCTTATCTTCCTCAAATTCTCTGTCTGCTTCCATCTAATTTCGTCACCGCCGATCTACAGTTGGCACCAAAACTAAGTAAAATCGATTGCTCAATGCCAACTCTTCTCTCGTGTGTTCTCAATTCTGTTGGTGATGGTTTATTTTTCGTTCATTGCTGTTGTTTCTTAAGTTGCTCAATTCAGACCTCCAATGGCGGATGTGCAGAGGCAGGGAGGAGGTGGAGCTGGAGGTCTGCGCCAGGTCCTACAGGTCACCGGTAGGGACGAGCGCTCCTGCTTGGTCCCTTCCGTCGCCGCATGCTGGCTCGGAAGCGTGTCCCTCCACCACCGTACGTTCGGAGGGTGGCCTCCCGGGAGCTGCTCCGCCGCCGCCGCGTAGGCTCGGAGGGCTGACCGCGTGCTCCTTCGCTGCCGCCGCGCTGGCTCGTAGGGTCGATCGCGCGCTCCTCTGCTGTCGCCGCGCTGGCTTAGAGGGTTGCCGCACGCTCCTCCGTCACCGCCGCATTTGCTCGGAGGACCGGTAGCGGTCACCTCCGCCGCCGCACGTGGGCTGCAAGGGGTGGCCTGGGAAGGGGGGCACTGCCGCGCGGGGATGGAGCGGAGGGGCGGGAAGTCGCGGGAAAGGAGGAGCGCGCGAGCGAGGCCGATAGCGAGCTGGCGCGCTCGGTAAAGAAAGAGAGCCGGAGGAGCAGTATTGCGAGCGACTTAGCGAGCCAACGAAGATAGCGAGTACGTTGGAAGTTGATTTTTTGCTTCTTTTCTTTTTTTACCGAGCTAAATCAAGTTTAGCTAGGCTTTTGGAGTTGCTCAACAAAGCAACGAAACCCAACACATGAGCTCCATCATCGGATCAGTCGTTCGATCTGGAGGGCCCTCTGAAGTTGAGCTCCCAGCGCCGGGAGCGTGACGGGCTTCTCGATGAGCCCGTTCACCCCAGCCCGCCGGCACATGTCGCACACGCGGTCGTCGACGCCGCTCGCCGCCACGGCGACGAGGACTAGCAGCCAGCAGGCGTTGCTGAGCTCCCGGATCCTGAGGGCCACCTCGAACCCGTCCATCGCGGCCGCCGGCACGGCGGCGGCGTCGAGGTCGACGACCACCAGCTGGAACGGCAGCTCGGCGCTCGCCAGCAGGCTCAGGCAGTCGGTGCCCGACGACACCGGCACCACCTCGCAGCCAAGCCGCTCGAGGAGCTTCCGGGTGACCTCCGCGCTCATGGCGTCGCCGTCCGCGAGCAGGATCCTCAGGCCGATGAAGTGGTGGTGCTGTGGAAGTGTCCTCGACGAGGCTCCAATCCGGTACGTGCCTGAACCGGGCACGTGTGGATTGAGTGGCGGCTGCAGCTGGAAACGCAGGACGAGCGCCATGGTTTCCCCAAGGCCTTCTTCGGACTCCGATGCCCACAAGTTTCCGTTCATCATCTGAACAAATTTAGAATCAATTCGTACATAATATATATAGACACACACAGCTTATAATTTGCATATAAATTGGTTGGTTTGTTCAAATAAATATAAATGTGATGAAATAAAATCACATATAAATACCTGTGCAATCTTTTTGCACACGACCGTGCTTAACCGCACGTCGGCGTCGCCGGAATCAGGAGGTTGGCCAGATAGTGCCGGGCAGGATGCAGGTAAACTCCCATGATGACCACTCTCCGGTAATCTTGTAACCATCCCAACCTGGAACTTGACAAACACCTGGTTTCCCCCAGCAAAGATTTTGGCTCGCTCTGGCACTGGGAGGCGATCCTCGTCGTCACCGGCGATGCTGTTGCAGCTGCTGACCGAAAACGACAGTACACCGCCGCCAGCGACATGGCAGCAGCGGCTCAGCACAGTGCCCACCATGTGCAGCAGGAGGTGGAAGACCCTCTTGTCGTCGCCAACTACCCATTCGGGAAGAGCGCCGCCGATGCTCTCCAGCTTGTGCGAGAAGCCGAGACCCCGGCAGCTGGCCAAGCATCCGGCGACGCTCGACGCATCCCTGACCAGCGACCGGAGCTCGAACGGCCTCCACGTCGCCAGGGTAGGCGGGTCATGGCTGTCCGTCGCCGACAGTGTCGCCATGACGGTGTCCGGCAGGGTGGAGGAGAGGATGGAGCTTGTTTGGGCTACGGCGTCGACGGCGAGCCTCTGCTCGGGCCGCAGCGCGCCGGCGGCAGCCTCCTGCTGCATCACGGAGAGCAGGCCGACGACGGCGTGCGACGGCCTCGCCACGGCGTCGCGCACCGCGGCGTGCGCGGCGTCCCTCGACCTGGTCGCCACCTCGAGCTCGCTCCTCGCGTGCAGGAGCTCCCCGTGCTGCTCCGCCAGCCTCTGACGGATCAGCTGCCACTCCTCCAGCGCTGCCGCATGGGAGAGCGCGACGGCCACCGGGTCGACGACGGCCTGCACGATCTCCAGATCCTGGCTGCTCCACCCTACGGATGATGACGATGATCTGTGGTCGTCGCTAGATCGACGAACCAGGACTAGAATCGCGTAGCTCGCCGGCTCTGACGCGTGGAAATTTTGGATCCGTATGGCGGCCGAGGCGGCTGCCGGCGGCAAGCCGCCACCGCTCGCCGTCGCAAGCACGGAGCCTGGCCTGAGCACCATGGCGTTCTTGCCGTCCAGTACGGCGGCCACGTCAGGGTGACGGACGGAGATAGCGCGCGTGCCTCCGTCGAGCGCCTTGCCGTCTTCATCCGGTGGCAGGAGCTGGTGGGTGAGCTGGAGCATGCCACCGCCATGGTGTGGCTGTGGCGCGACGGCTACGGGGACCCAGACGGCGCAGTTGTGGAGGCCGAGGGCGGCAGCGAGCTGGAGCATGGTAGTGCGTAGGATGGCGCGCGGCGCGCCGGCGGAGTCGCGGGCGCGGCGGGTGACGGCGCGGACGACGCGCCACACGGCCTCCTCGCGGCGGTGGACGGCGGCAAGGTCGCGGTCGAGCTGGCGCGTCTTGGCGCGTAGGAGGGACATGCGGGCCGTGATTCGGAGCAGGCGCGGGAAGAAGACGGGGAGGGAGGCGGCGGCGGCAGTGGTCGCGAGCGCGCCGATGGCTTTCGCGTAGGTGAGCGCCGCGAGGACGCGGCGGGAGCCCGGGCGGTCGTAGGACAGCGCGCTGAGCAGGTGGGTGACGCCGCACGCGACGATGAAGGCGCCGAGCTGGAGGAGCGCCCGCCGGAGCGGCGCCAGCGTGGCATAGGTGGCGAAGTAGAAGAGCTCCAGCGGGATGGACAGGAGCGACGCCGCGATGAGGAGGTCGCTCACCTTCTGCCACTGCAGCAGCGCCTCCACCGCCGCGTCCTCGCGCGCGTCGCAACCGCCGCAGCGCCGCGCCGTCCGCGCCATCACCGCGTCGCCCGCCTCCATTCCGTCCCCGGACATCCACTCGCTCATCCGAGCATGCATGAAGATGTTCCTCGGCATGCAGGCGAGAACTGGAGGAAGACAAGTAGGCTTTCTTTGCATGCAGCTGACAACGCGAAGGTTTGGCAGCCAGGTTCTGTTTGGCTTCAGTTTTTTTGTCCCGGGGCAGCTATCCACGCCGAGGCAATTCCATCCATGCAGGCCTAGCAACTCCGCTCCAAAAAAAATTTGAATTGCTGAACGAGAACAATGGCAATAGTAATTTGAAATAGACGGAGTAACATGAATGGTTTTTATGATTTGAGGTTGGAAATCAGGCTCAGATTTTAGTAATTCACGGCAAGTCGGCAAAGTGTTCTCTTCATAATTTCGTTATGTTTCTTTAGCATTTCCCAAGGTAAAGTTATTGTCGCATATACGTTTGGAGACGGTGTTCGTGAGAGAGGACACAGTAGCCTATCATATTGAAGATCTATGGGCATGTCCACCGCTGCCTACTCTGGCTGCTTCCCGCGCGAACAAGAAGCCGCCAAAGGAGAATGCAATGGGCAATTTAAATTTTTAAAAAATGAGAAGAAGATACCAAAGGCCCGAGTTTATTACAACTCTATCTACAAGTCGATCACAGCCCAACTAAAGAAAGACTGGGCTCAAGCAAGTCTGTCTGTTTCCGCATCCCTCCTTCCGCGTCTCCGGTGGCGCCCTCGGAGCGGTTTGTTCTTCACGCCGGCGAACTCCTCGAGCCGCCGCTCCCCTTCCCCCGGCGCGGGTCCGCCTCCGTGGATTCTTCAGCGCCGCAACCTATCCTGGGTGTCCGGCGCAGTAGCCGCCGGCGACGACCCCTGCCTATCCCGCGCCCTCTTCGGTTTCGCGCGCGGCGGCGGATTCTGCAAGACTGCAATACGCCCCGGCCCCGCATTGATCTCGAGTAGTAGGAGGTAAACGGCTCTTCCCTTCCCAGCGTATCTCCGGTTACATTAGCAAAATCGGCGAACTTTAAATTGCCGTGTCCTATATGGATGGCAAAAGGAAATGTGAATATGCCTGTTTGTACCTCCTAGTGGTAATGAACTAATCATCTCCATGACAGTCGCTCGATATAATTAAATAGTTTAACTGGAGCAGCAATTACAATGTTAGGATCTTGTAGGGAACAAGACTGATCCTTCTGTGAAACACCATCCTAGATAGAATGTAGCAGAGAGTTGCACAGATATCAGATTTTGTTTAAAACGTGCAAAGCACGTTTTTTATTAAAAGAAGAGAATGAGTTACAAACCAACTTTATGAGGAGAAACTCCAAAGTGCCGAGCACAAGCACCAACAAAGCTACAGAACGACCTAAAACTGAAAAACAAGAAAGAGAAGAGGTTTCCCCACACCACCACCACACCAAAGAACTAAAGGCGAAGCCTAGCCTGCAAGAAGGGAGACGAAGAACACACGTTCATCACCGGAAGCTGAGCAATCCAAAGCCTACGAGGGTAGAACGAAGATGTTGAGCAAGAAGATGCCACCAAGGTAGAAACGACGTGAGTATCGTCATCGTCCGATTGGGGCCACAACGACAACACCTCCAGCGAGGTCAACTACACTAACAAATGTAGCCGTTGCCGGCACTGACCGAGGTCGTGCAAGGCTTTTGCCAAGCCTCAAATCCAACTCCTCGCAGCTGACCTTCAAAGCTTGGACTGTAGACCGACCGATGGAAAGGCAGCAAGTGATACCTGGCAACATCAACAAGGAGCATGAGCAGGCCAGCGATCGACAACTCCCACACGACGACGATGAAGGCAGATGACCCACAGATGACGCTTGACAACGACGAAATGCAGATGGCCAAAGGCGGCGGCGGCCATCGAGGACTGGCAACCACGACCGACCACCGGTGGTAGCATGCGACCCAACACGATGTGCAAACCGGTTAGCCAACCGGATCCAACCGGATAGCCCGAGCACGACAATGGAGTTAGGGAAGAAGGAGAGAAAGAAAGCAGCGACCTTGAAAACGAAAAAACAAGGGAGGAGAGGGAGGAGGCGCGCGTCAGCGACCACCACCGCTGGCACCCACCCAGAACTGGCAGTGAGCATGGCGGCTGGGCTGGGAGAGGGGAGACCGCGGGCGTAGCGACGTCGTCGGTGGGGAGGACGAGGAGGGGGATGCTGCCGCGCCGAGCCGCAGAAGGATGCGGTGACGGCAGCCTCGGTAGCGGTCGTGGTGACGGCGGCCCTAGCCGCGGCCGAGACGATGCGGCGACGGCGGCCGCGGCAGAGACGACGCGGCGACGGCGACCGCGAACACGACGACGTCGGAGGGAGCCGGTGGTAGTTGACGATGCAGCCCCAGCCCAGATCTAGGGTTGGAGGAGGGGGAAGGCGGCGACGGCAGAGGAGCCAACCGACGCCCGCTAGGTCCCGCACGAGGCCACCGGAGGCAGGGGAGGGACGCACCACGGAGACGACGCCCACCACGACGTCGACGACACCGAGCGCAAGGGAGGGGCGCCGACTTCACACCCGCCGCGGAGTAGGCAGCCCCCGCTGCTCGCTGCCTGCTGCGACAACCGCGGTAGAAGGCGGCGGCGGCGCCGCGGTGGAAGAAGCCACCGACACGGAGTGCAGACCCACCCGGCACGACGTGCAGCCCGGCGAGGAGGCGGAGGTAACCCCAGCAAGCCGACGTCGGAGGTGGAGACGACGGCGAAAGAGGAAGGGGAACCCACAAACCTGGATCTAGGGTTAGGGGAGGAAGAAGCAAGGCGGTAGGGGAAGGAGCGGGGTGCGGGGTGAGGCGAGGCGGAGGTGTCGCGCGGCGCCAGGCGCGCCGATGAGGGCCGGGGTGGAGAGGAGACGAGCAACGACCAGACGGATCCGGCGACCAAGGTTGATCTCGCGGTGTGGTGTGGGGAGGAGAGGAAGAGGGAAGAGAAGGAGACGGAGAAGGAGGGAGGAGGGCGCTGGCCGCCGCCGACGAAGACGGCGGCGGCGGCCCCGGAACAGCGGCGGAGGTGGCCTAGAGCGGCACGGGCGGGGGCCCTCAAGTCTCCCCCAAGAGGTGAGCGACGCGAGAGAGAATTCTCTAAATTGTACTCCCTCCGTTCTTAAATATATGACGTTTAGGACAAGAAAACGTCCTAAACGTCATATATTTAAGGACAGAGGTAGTATAAGTTACATTATTTCTCCCACGAACGATTTGGCTCAGCAAATTTTTGAAGTGTTCAAGAAAATCCAGGAGTTCCGTGCAGAGACGCCAGATTGCAACACCTTCTGTTGTTTTGTTGGTTGCCTGGTTTCCCCCCAATAGCAAGGTCGAGTGGATACAGTGGTCGACCGTCTGATTAGATTTAGCAAGGTGGCATGTGGTTGTCATGTAGTAATAGCGACACCTTGGAATACCTCAGCGCGCCTTCGCTGCGTATACGTATGTTTCTGATGTCTGTCTCTGATTCCCTGCAACTCTTTAAGAGCATCAATGATTTGCATGCGGTCTGTCGGTATCTCCTCTGAACATTGAACTCCAATGCGTAGAATTGAAGCGATGGAAGAAATTTTTCATGTCTGCAGTGCTTGTGGTTGTGGAGCTTGATGCGCTCCCTTCACCATCTTTTATCTCTTGTAACAAGTGTTTGTCTGCCACAGTAGCCACCCTGTCTGACAGTGCCATTTCTACATATTTGCGAAGGCCGATGCCTTCTCCAAATTCACTGTCTGTTGGTCTCTTTTGTAGCAGCCGGCAGGAATCCGGCCAGGGGCAGCTGAGGGAGAAGGTCGTTGCCTTCTCTGCTCTGCGCTTAGTTGGACAGGGGAGGGTTGGAAAGATTGATTCCTTAATTGAATTGATTTGAGTACAAAACCTTTATATTTATAGGCCCAAACCTTTCCCCTTTTCTCAAGTCTCTAACTAACTGTATCTAAACCAATCTCTTATCTAAACCAATCTCTAAACCGAGCTAAACTGAATCTCTAACTAATAATCTCTAATGATATAGAATCCTAACTAACCACTATTATCAGGCGCCGACTGGCCTGTGTTTTGCCTCTTGCTCCTGCTGTACTTCTTGCCCCACATAACATCACTCCCCCCCTTGAGCAACAGCTCGTCCTCGAGCTGAAATTGTGGATAGCGCATCTTGAACTGGTCCAAATACTCCCAGGAAGCTGCTGATGGCGGAAGGCCTTCCCACTGAACTAGAGCCTGTCGAGCACCACCTTCAAACCGTAGCCGGAGGACACAGGATGGCTGAGGAACAATGGCACCATGATGAACTGGAGGGAGCTGGGGTGGTGCTGCTGGAGGAGTCCCCACGAATTTCTTCAAAAGGCCTACATGGAACACATTGTGCAAGCGAGCGCCTTGTGGTAGGTCCAATCGAAAAGCAACTGGATTGACCTCTTCCACAATCTTATAGGGCCCATAATACCGCTGACGAAGCTTCCCAAATGAAGAAGGTGCCAAGGAACCATGAGGGTGATGATGCAGTCGAAGCCATACCCAGTCACCAACAGAGAAAGTGATGGCGCGATGACGGCCATCATACTGCAGCTTAGCAACTTGCTGTGCCTGTTCAAGTCGGAGGCGCACATCCTGCAAGAATTCGTCTCGCTCAGCCAGTGTTTGGGCCACGGCCACCACCCGGACTTCGCTGGCATCATATGAGCGGAGAGATGGTGGGTCACGGCCATAAACCACGCGGAAGGGAGTCTCCTGCAGTGATGTGTGAAACGCCGTATTGTAAGTATACTCTACCCAGGGAAGCCACCTCAGCCATTGGCGCGGCCGGTCACCAGTGAAACACCTCAAGTACATGCCGATGGCTTTGTTCACTGCCTCTGTCTGCCCGTCAGTCTGCGGGTGGAATGCTGAACTCATCAGTGAAGTCGATCCAGAGGCCTTGAATAATGCACGCCAGAAGGAAGAAGTGAACACTGGGTCGCGATCCGAGACGATCGACACTGGCAGGCCGTGGAGACGAACAATTTCCCCAAAGAAAGCTCTGGCCACTGATTCTGCTGTGTATGGGTGCCCCAGCGGGATGAAGTGTGCGTATTTTGAGAACTGATCAACCACTGTAAGTATGACTGATTTGCCGGCAACCTTGGGTAGCCCCTCGATGAAATCCAAGCTGATATCTTGCCAAACTGCGGAGGGTACTGGAAGTGGCTGGAGGAGACCACCGGGATGCATAAGCTCTATCTTGTTCTTCTGGCAGACCACACAGGTACGCACAAAGTCTTGTACAAGCTTTCTAGCAGATGGCACATGAAAATCCCGGTGCAGCCTATGGAGAGTACGCTGGATGCCTTCATGGTTGTCATCGTGGGCGGCCGAGAGGATTGCTGGCAGGAACGGAAAGTGCGCAGGCACAAATATGCGGTTCTGATACAGAACCAAACCATTTACTACTGACCATGGTGCTCCAAGTGTTCCAGCCTCAATCTGATTGCGTAGGTTGATGACTTCCTCATCTTTGTCCGCAGCCTGCTTGATGTCTTCTAGGAGGTCGAACGATGGCGCAGATATGGAGTGCAGCAGTGCGTCCGGGGCATCACGGCGAGACAGAGCATCGGCGACAATGTTCATGCGCCCAGGTTTGTATTCAATTGTAAAATCAAAGCCCAGGAGTTTGCTTACCCAGTGGTGCTGTGGAATTGTGGCCAGTCGCTGCTCCAGGATGTACTTGAGGGGTTGATGATCCGTGCGGACGATAAACGCCCGACCCCAGAGATATGGCCACCAATGGCGCACTGCCTATGAGAGCCCGATCAGTTCCCGCTCATAAGCTGCAAGGCCCTGGTGCCTGGGAGGGAGCGCGCGGCTGAAGAAGGCAATGGCGCCGTTCGCTTGGTGAAGAACCGCCCCGATGCCAGAGCCAGACGCGTCGCACTCGACGATGAACGGCTTGGTGAAGTCAGGAAGGGCCAAAGCTGGTGCAGTCGTCAGAGCCTGCTTGAGCGTGAGGAAGGCCGATTCTGCTTCAGCTGACCACTGGAACGCATCACGCTTGAGGAGGCTTGTCAGGGGCGCTGCAATTGTCCCAAATTCTCTGATGAAACGGCGATAGTATCTGGCTAAGCCCAGGAATCCACGGAGAGCACGAACAGATTGTGGACGCGGCCAATCTGTAATGGCCTGCACCTTGCTGACATCCATGGCGACGCCTTCGCGGGAAACGACATGGCCCAAGTAAGCGACGGAGGACTCGCCAAACGAGCACTTGGAGAGCTTCAAAAACAGCTGGTTGTCACGCATGACCAGGAGTACTTCGCGGAGGTGGCGCAGGTGCTCAGACCATGATGAGCTGAAGATCAGTATGTCATCAAAAAAACCAAGACGAACTGTCGAAGGAAAGGCCGCAGCACGTCGTTCATCAATGCCTGGAACATCACCGGGGCGTTTGTGAGACCGAACAGCATCACCAGGAACTCGTAGAGGTCATCATGTGTGCGAAACGCTGTCTTCTCGATGTCTGCCGGGTGCATGCGGACTTGGTGATAACCGGAACGCAAGTCCAGCTTGGTGAAGAATTTGGCCCCGCGCAGCTCATCCAGTAGCTCCTCGACGACGGGGATGGGGAACTTGTTCTTCACGGTGCGGTCATTAAGTGCTCTGTAGTCGACGCACAAACACCAAGTCCCATCAGCCTTCTTCACCAGGAGAACCGGCACGGAGAACGCTGATGTGCTGCGGTGTATGAGCCCTTGCTGCTCCAACATGCGGCATTGCCGTTCAAGCTCATCTTTTTGCAGCTGGGGATATCTGTATGGGCGCACAGCCACTGGCGCCGTGTCAGGTAGGAGGTGGATGTGGTGATCCCTAGAGCGGGGCAGCGGAAGCCCGGATGGCGCAGCGAAGACATCTTCAAACTCGCCCAGCAAGAGGTCGAGCAGTTCACGGGCGGCGTCGATGGCACAGAGGCGTAGTTGCGGTGCTCCTGGTCCCGCCACACCGCGCCAGCGCACACGATGGTTGTGGCACCAGAATGACATGGTGTGGTGACCGAAATCCCAGAGGATCGGCCCCAACGTAGCCAACCAATCGGTGCCCAGCACCATGTCGTAGCCCCCAAGCGGAAGGACGAAGAAGTCCGCGCAGAACGCTTCGGCGTCGATGAAGAACGCCGCGTCGCAGAACACGCTGGTCGCCGGGACCTTGTCGCCGTTCGCCACAATGACGGTGATGTTGTCGCGCGGGATGAAGCAGAGCCCGCAGCGGGCCGCCGCCGGCGCCGACACAAAATTGTGCGTCGAGCCAGAGTCGAGGAGAGCAGTCACGGTGACAGTGCCGAAGCGAATGACCACTTGCATCGTGTCGCGGGTGCGGACGCCTGCAATAGCGATCAAGGAGATGCGCGGCTGCTCGATGGGATCTTCAGGGAGGTCTTTTTCGTCGGCGTCGTGCATTTCCAGGTGGAACAGCCTGGCGCAGACCCGATTGTGGCCGCGGACATACTTTTCATCACAATTGAAGCACTGTCCATTGCGCCGGTGCTCATCGATCTCGTCCGGTGACAGGCGGCAGACGGTGCGGCCGGCCACCGTGACGGTTCCCTGCGTCGCAGAGCACTGAGGGGTGACGGGCGCTGTCGATGTCGAGCCCACGCCTGGAGCAGGAAGAGCAAGCACCGGAGCCGGTGCGGCCAAGAGTCCTCGCAATGGCAGTGGGCGGCTGCTGCGCGTCGGGTGCGCCGGCGGCGGAGCTGTGACCTGCTCGCGGTGTTCGAAAGAGCGCGCGAGGCTCATGGCAACCTCTAAGGATTGTGGCCCGCGCAGCTGGACGTCGATGGCGAGGGGCTCTTGGAGACCGGCGGTGAATAGCTGGATCTTCTGGGCTTCGGTGAGGGGACCCGCGCGCGTGACCAGAGCCAGGAATCTCGCCTGGTAGTCCGCCACCGTGCCGGTGCGGCGGCAGGCGGCCAGCTCGCCCAAGGGATTGGATCTGAGCGGCGGCCCAAAGCGCATCTCCAGCAGCTCAGTAAAGCGGCGCCACCCCGGTGTTCCTTCGTCGTGCTCCAGGCACATATACCACTGCTGCGCCGCGCCCTGCAGATGGAAGGCGGCGAGCCAGACCTTCTCCTCCTCCAGGGTGCGCTGGCCCCTGAAGTAGTGCTCGCAGCAATTGATGAAGGGCAGAGGGTCGCCGCCGCCGTCAAACGTCGGGAAATCCAACTTGTTGAAGCGCGTATTGCCCATCGGGCCATCCTTGTGGAGGCTGAGCACTTCCGGCGCGCGGGCATGGAGAATCTCCCACTGTCCGGCCTCCAGCTTCGTGAGCCCCTCGCCGACAGCTTCCAGCACTTCCATCTTCTTCAGGAGGGCGATCATCATCTGGCGGTACTCCTCTTCGGTCTCTGTGGCACCGCTAGACTCCACGCCCTCCTTTTTGTTAGCGTCGTCAACCATGGTGGCCAAGGATCGAGAGGTCTCTTGATACCAATGTAGCAGCCGGTAGGAATCCGGCCAGGGGCAGCTGAGGGAGAAGGTCGTTGCCTTCTCTGCTCTGCGCTTAGTTGGACAGGGGAGGGTTGGAAAGATTGATTCCTTAATTGAATTGATTTGAGTACAAAGCCTTTATATTTATAGGTCCAAACCTTTCCCCTTTTCTCAAGTCTCTAACTAACTGTATCTAAACCAATCTCTTATCTAAACCAATCTCTAAACCGAGCTAAACTGAATCTCTAACAAATAATCTCTAATAATATAGAATCCTAACTAACCACTATTATCAGGCGCCGGCTGGCCTGTGTTTTGCCTCTTGCGCCTGCTGTACTTCTTGCCCCACATAACACTTTCCAGTGAATAACTCCAACAATAGTATGCCATAGCTATACATATCGCCATGGATTGAGACCTCGTTACCCAGGCCATACTCTGGAATCAACAAAGGAAGATGATAATTAAAAGGGATGTTACTGTGCAAAATCCATTCCAAAAACATATCATGTGATGAGTTGAAAGCTTTTCATATTCTAGTTATTTCCCATTCTATTATATGAAAAATGAGTTTTTGTCAACTTAAAAACTTCTTATTTTGGAGAAACAAGGCAAAAAATTTGTATGATTAAAATTATGGTTATAGTTGCCATAATGGAATTTATTAGAAGATAATGAAAAGCTATAGCAAATAGAAGCACACCTGGGGCGGCATAACCAATTGTTCCTCTCATTGATGCCCAACCACTTGATTTATCTGCCCTGATGTTGATGTAGAAACCTTGCAAGTCCAAAATTACCTTGCAAGTCCAAAATCTCCAACATGAGCAACCATATCTCCGTCAAGGAGGACATTGCTTGGCTTAAGATCACAGTAGCGAGGGCGCCGCACCCTACACCAACAGCGGCCATCGCGTGCCCGCCTGCGCCCAGCGCCCACTCCGTCCCGCGGAGCTCGGCCGCGCCCCCAGCCATGGAGCTCCCCCTTGCCGCCATCCACGGCATCACCCGAGCAGGCCGCGCTACCTGGACCAATGCAGAGACGGGAGATGGAGAGAGGAAAGACATCGAGATGAGAGGTGCCTCCCCCACGTGGAATGGCGCACTATCGGCTCTCGCCAGGTTCAGCGACAGCCGCTTGTTCTGTTTCCTCCACACCTTGGACAACAATCTGACCTGGACCTGCTGTAGAGAGCATGTCCAGCACCCGTTGCGGATGCCCTAATGTTTGTACAGGACACATTGATCAATGCTGGCTGCTTGTTCTCGGTGAAAGCAGTGATTGTTTTCTGATGAAAAGGAAGTTGCCACTACGTGAAAACTTCAAATAGGTCACGCAGCATTTGTAACGGGCTCTTAACACCCGTTACATGGACATCATCTGTAATGGTTGTTGTTTGGCGCCCGTTACGCATAAGCGCGGCAGGCTCGACCCCAACCTCGCCCTGACCTCACCACCACAACGTCCGTTACCAATGAGGACTTCTGGTAACGGACTTCTTAAACGCCCGTTACATGTTTTCTTTGTAACGGATGTTAAAATGCGTCCGATACAAAAGTGAAACCTATCAGTAACGGGATCTTTAAATCTGTTACCGATGACTTTCCTATTGGAGACATGTGGCTTTTTGGACGCGTCTCATTTTATGACGACCCAATTGGCGACGTTTGTTTGGAGCTAGCATCTCCTTTGTTTTCTCACATTAGAGACGTGTGTTGTTAATACGCGTCTTTGTCTTTGCGTTCCGACCACTCTGCTTTCTCCAACAACTACACTCGCTCTCTCTCCTCTGAGGGCCCCACTCACTCTCTCCCCGCCGTTGCTGCAACAGCATTTTCGCGCACTCTCTGAAGGTCACACTTGCTGCGTGCGCGCTCTCTCTCCTCAGAAAGTCAGCGCTGCAGCAGGCCGGCCGCGTGCGCGACGGCGAAAGGGGCCGACGGACGTCGACCGCGGCGCGGCGTCCCTCCGCGCCATACGTCGCCGTCCTCCAAAGCAGCAGTTGATCCTCCTCCTCGAGCTCGGCGCCGTCCTCCGCGCCGTCGCCGTCACCGCGGCCGCGATGCCTCGTCCTCCTCCTCGGAAGCGCTCGCCTCGTAGACAGTCCTCGTTAAGGTGGAAATTGTCCCCTTTTGTTGAACTTCATTGTCCTAATCCTCTTACTCATCGGTTTTGGTAATGCATTATGCTCATTTGATGTATGAAAATTGCAGATGGCTGCTGCTGCTCGGGCTTGGATGTACAGTAAGTCCCGAGATTGAGACAGTTTCTTAGGGGGGTCAATGGTTTTCTAGATCAAGTAGAGGCGGATATGAGAAACCGTGGTATTCAGGCAATACTTTGCCCCTGTATAGATTGTCTCAACCAGAAGAAGTTCGGACAACGGAACAACATTTTTCATCATTTGATCACATGTGGTTTCAAAGAAAATTACACGTGTTGGAATAAACATGGTGACGAAGGGCTTAATGAAGTCGAAGTAGGATGCTTAAATGAAGGTGAAGTGCGACACCATGCTACGGGTCTTAATAATGAAGGGGCAGCGCTATGCCATGATGAAGAGCTTGATGAAGGTGGAGTTTTTGAGGAAAATGAACCATTCCCACCAATTGTGATGAGGCCTGACGATATCACTGATCAAGAAGTTACGGGCTTCAATGATGGTGAGTTGTTGCAACGTGTGCACAGTGTTGATCAAATATTGCGGGATGTTGAGTTTCAACGAGTGTATACAGCTTCTGAATTAGCGAGGCTGAAGCAGTTCATTGAAGATTCAAAGATACCTCTTTATCCTGGTTGCAAGAAGTACTCTCACCTTTCTGGTGATCTAAACTTCTGCAGCTTAAGGCAGATCATGGTTGGAGTAACAAAAGTTTCAAACAACTATTGGATCTCCTTAAGGACATGCTACCCAAGGGAAACCAAATTGCCGAGTCTGTCTATGAGGCAAAGAAGATAGTTTGTCCTCTGGGAATAGAGGTTGAAAAAATTCATGCTTGCAAGAACAGTTGTGTATTGTTCCATGGAGATTATGCAGACCTTAACAAGTGCCCCAAGTGTGGGTTCGATCGATACAAGAGGAAAAAAGATGGTGGAGATGATTACAATGCTGATGATGACGAGAACGAGCCCGTGGAGATCACAGGCAAGAAGAAGAAGGTTAAAGGGGCTCCTGTGAGGGTAGCATGGTATTTTTGCATCATTCCTCGGTTGAGAAGATGGTTCGCCACACGAAAGGAGGCCGAACTCTTGCGTTGGCATAAGGCACGAACGAAGGAAGTTGGCAAGATTAAGCACCCCGCAGATGGCCAACAATGGCAAAACATTGATTCCCACTTTGAGGAATTTGCCGGTGAAAGCAGGAACATTCGGTTCGCTATGAGCACAGATGGCGTGAACCCATTCGGTAACCAGAGCTCAACACATAGCACCTGGCCTGTCGTGCTGTCAATGTACAACCTTCCACCCTAGCTATGCAAGAAACGGAAATACATGATGCTGACAATATTGGTCTCCGGGCCAAAGCAACCTGGCGACCGTATTGATGTCTACTTGAGGCCACTAGTTGATGACTTGAAGATACTTTGGAAGCCTGGTGTGAAGGAGGTTTGGGATGAGTTCGGCCGTGAGGAGTTCACATTGCACTCCATGTTGTTCACCACCATCAACGACAACCCAGCTCATCGCAACCTTTCTGGCCAGAGTAAAAGGAAAGGTGCAGCTTGCCCACACTGCTTGGAAGAAACTTGTGCAGTGTGGCTAAGAAATTCAAAGAAATTCTCATTTATGGGGCACCATCGTTTCCTCAGCAAGAAACATGCCTACCGGGACATGGATTGTCAGTTTAATGGGGAAACGGAGAATCGACAGGCGCAAATGCATGTGACTGGAGATCTGCTCCACTTGCAAGTCAAGGACGTTGAAACTATCGCGGAGTTACCCAAATTGTCTGAAAAGAAACTTCGCAAAAGAAAGAAGCGAGATGGTGAAGAAGAAGAAGGAGAAGAAGATGGGCGAGGAATGTGGAACAAGAAATCAATTCTATGGGAGCTAGAGTATTGGCCGCTTTTGGATGTGCATCATTCGATTGACAACATGCATGTCAAGAAGAATGCGTGTGAAGCTACTTTGGGAACATTGCTACAACAGAAGTCGAAAGGAAAAGATCATAAAAATGCAAGGGAGGATATTAAAGATATGGGCATTAGGCCGGAGCTCTATGCAGAGGAAACAGACACGGGGATGGACCTTCTCGTTGCTGCAACCACCTTGTCAAAGGCAGAGAGAAAAGAATTCTATGAGTTTTTGCATGGTTTGAAAGTACCTTCAGGCTACTCATCGAATTTCAAGAGGCTAGTGTCGGTGAAGGACATGAAAATGAATTTCAACTTGATGAAATCTCGTGATTGCCATGTGTTGATGACATCTATTCTTCCTGTTGCACTAAGAGGTATCAAGACAGAACTGGTTCGCGATGCGGTCACGAGATTGTGTTTATTCTTTAATGAAATAGAATAGAAGATGATTGATAAGGAAAAACTATTGGACTTGGAGAGGATGCATTTCGAGACCCTATGCCTGCTTGAAGCTACCTTCCCACCATCATTCTTTGATCTCATGCTGCATCTAATAGCACACCTCGCGAGGGAGATCTGGTACCTTGGCCCATCTTACCTTCATCAGATGTTTCCATATGAGAGGTACTATGGATTCCTCAAATGATTGGTACATAACAGGTCATTTTTGGAGGGAGCCATTGTTCGTGGCTATGAGACCATAGAAGCAGTGGAATGGGACATGGGTTATATGGACCCCCAAAACCCCATTGGTGTCCCTCGTTCACGACATGAAGGTAGGCCTTCAGGTGTTGGGACCCTGGGGGAAAAGTCAATCACTCCGCACCCAGAGGCCTTCAATAAGGCTCATTTCACCGTGATAGAACAGAGCGTAGAGGTTACACCATTTGGCAATGAGTACAAGCAACAACTACATGAACAAAACCCTGGCTGTACTAAGGATTGGGTTGCAAAGAGCCACATGCAATGCTTCAACAGGTGGCTCCGAGATTATGTCCAGAGTGGCAGCGCTGCTATAACCGACGATCTGGTAAGAAAACTAGCAGCAGGGCCATTATTCACTGTTACAACATATCAAGCAATGGATATCAATGGATACACGTTCTACACCATGGCCCAGGATGCCAAGAGCGTCTATCAAAATAGTGGTGTGTGTGTACGGGCCGTCGACAATAAGAAGAACACAGCCACATATTATGGTCAAATAGAGGAAATTTGGGAGCTTGATTATGTAGGATTGAAGGTAGCCTTGTTTCGGTATAGATGGGTCACCAATGTGAAGAGAGCTATGATCAAGGACAAATTTGGTTATGTTAGTGTTGATCTCCGGGTCTTTGGTTACAAAAACGAACTGTTTGTCTTCGCCAAGGATGTTGAGCAAGTGTTCTATGTACCTGACCTTGCAAAGAATAACTGGAGTGTGGTTTTGCCTGGAAAAAGGATTGTTGGGGTTGAAAATATTGTTGAGGAGGAGGAATACAACCAGTTTGATGAAAGTCCATCCTTTCACACTTCATACATGCCCCGAGTCTTGGGAGCTGACAAAACACCATACTTGCGAAGTGACCATCGTGAAAAGATCCATATACAAAAATCAAAGAAGAAAAGAAGCAATATTGATTTCTGTTGAATCCGATCCTTTTTGTAAAATGTAGGGATGTCTATTACTAGAAATGGAATCCTTTTTGTAATATATATAGGATGTGTATTGGTGGAATTTGAATCTCCTTTCTGTAATATATGATGCCTATATATTCTGCCTAAGATACTGTATATATTCGATATATATTCTACCTGAAAAACTATATGAGAAATGCAGCCTATATAAAAAAGATAACCTGCCTGCCCGACAAAGAAGACGCGTGTTCACAAAGCCCACATCACTGATAAGTCTCCAAAGAGTTTGGTCAAACTTCAAAGAGTTTGACTCTTCGATAAGAGAGATGTGCAATTAGTGGTACCACTCATCGGAGAGTATTGATATTATTTTGTCTACATTTCATCAAACTTCAAAGAGTTTGGCTCCTCGATAAGCAAGATATGCAATTAGTAGTATCCACTCATCGGAGACGCGTCTCCTGTATCTTCTCTCCAAAATAAATAACCGTTGCCCCAGCCCGTTCTTCTACCCGCGAAACCACCACACAGCCCCTTCATCTACCCGCGATAAAACCACAACTGCCTACACTCCTCGTTGTGCCTCTCCGCCGTGCCCCTACACTGTGCCTCCTCCGCTCCACGCCGCGCGACTTGCCTTCCATGCCGGCACTCATGGCATCGAGGGAGGACCCGCGGTCGCTCGCGGAACTCCCGTAGGAGGTGCTAGCGATCATCGTTGGCCGAGTCGGTGCGACATCGAATCGGCCTATGGAGGACCTCTGCAGCCTACAGGCAACCTGCAAAACATGCTCGGCCCCTGCCGCGACAGAGACGTCGGTAGGCACCTGGCACTGGATCGGGTTCCACTCGAGCAGATGCAGAACAACAACCCCATCGGCTACGACGTCTTCCTTGTAGCCTAGCTGTAGCCGGCAACCCGGTGGCCTGCTTCCTCACCGGGATGGACGACATCTTCAGCAGGAACCGCAGCCCTCAGCCTCCCCTCGATGAGCTCCACTGTGCTGCCAAGGACGGGCACAGAGGGGCGGCCTATGTGGCCGCCGTCTTCCTCTACAGAGCCAACAGCGGGGTCGACGCCGACGCCACTGCAATTGCGTACATGAAACAGGTTGAGGATGAGGAGCAAGGGCAGTGGCATCCGCGTTTGATTAGCAATGTGCAATCCCTGGATTTCCGACATCGTGGAGTCAATCTGTCACACCCTGAAATTTCCAATTTCAGGATGTGAATAGAAAGAAACTAAACAACAGTTTTCACTCAATTTTAAAATTTTCTCAACATTTATTTTCTTTACAGGAAATAAAGTATAGGAAAAAGTCTTTATTTGATTTTCAGAATTAAATAAACAGTTCGATGAGTGTTGCATTCATGCCGATGCATCTTGGTCTTTGTTGAGTGCAAAATATTTTAAAAACACGATTAGGTGCTGACCAAGATCTTCTGAGAATTTTCCAGTTTTTCTGGAATTTATTCTCATTTTCCTTGAGCTTATTCTATTTATTAGAAGGCTCTAAAATCTTTTTCGTGAGCTCCAAATATTTTATTTGGATTGTTCGTGTCTTAATCTATCTCTGGGAATTTTCCTGAAATTTTCGGAGTATTTTTCGTGATTTAATTACGATTTGAGGATTTTCTGAAAGTGTTTTCTAATCCGAAATTAATTCCCGAAATTAGAAAAAGAAAGGAAAATAAAACCGGACTCTATCTCGCCAATAAATAGTTGTCGGTTATCTCCTTGACGTCCTCTTTCTAATGCCGCAAACCTCATCTCGTTTCGAGAACCCTAGCTTCCACAAGTCATCGCCGAACTTTCGCATCTACTAAAATCCGGTGAACTTTCTGGCGAGTTTTTCCGGCGAAACCGTGGACTTTCGGTGCGAATGGACACCACCATGGAATTTCCATCGTCGAGCTCTACACCGTGGTGTGGTGGATTGCTCGATTCCGATGTCGGCTTCGTCCTCTTCCCCAACTCCGGCGACCCCTCTCCAACTCCGGCGAGCTCTTCCGTCGCCATCGTTCATCCCTGGCCGAAGCTGAGCACACCATCACGTTCGTCTCGTCGTTCTCTATCCGTTTTGCCATTCAAACATTAGTTTAGTCTTTGTTCCCAATGAATCCCTGTTTTCCCTATCTCTCTCGGTTCCTATTTCTTCCCATGCATTTTAGCCATGGCACTCACCTCCTGTCCCAGCCCTGGACTCCTCCTAGCCGTGCAGCCGCGCCTCCTCACCTCTGCATAGCGTCATCGCGCCTCTCTCCCGGCTCGCTCGCCGCTGGAAACCACCGCCAGGAGCTCCCGTTGACATGCACAAGCGTTTGCCTAGTTCTGGATCGAGGTGCGTCTCAAGGAACAAGAAAGTTGTTTTGCAGTTAGGCCCCTAGAGAACTATGTAATGTTTTGATCTATTCTTGTGTCTATGCAAATCTATAGAAAACCCCCTAAAAAGATCCCACCTTTCGCACATAAGGCCCACTTGAGTCTTTTTCGGATCTAACCTTGAGCTATGTCATTTACGCAAGCACTATTTTATGTGTCTTGCTAATCTTTTCTGTTAGCCCCTAAAATCTACAGTTTTCACAACTAGGTCCTTCCCATCTTGTTTAATCCATAGATTCTTTGTTTTAGCTCCGTTTTAATCCGTTCAAGTTGCGTTAGATTCATAATAATACAAAGTACACGTTAGTGGTGAGTTTTCATCATGTTTGTTTTCTGAAAACTTATTTAATATTAATTTTGATTAATGCTTAGTTAAACATGCCTTTTCTAAATAAAAGTAACATGTGCTATACACCATTTTTCATAATCAATATTAATTTGATTAATGTTTACTTCATATACTTTTATAAATAAAAGCTAATTAGTGCTACATCTCGGTTTTTCATAAGCCAAATATTAATTGATTAATATTTAATTAACTTTTCTAATTAAAAGTTGAATAGGCTTTTACACCGGTTTTATAAATAAATATTAATTTGATTAATGCCAATGTCATAATGTTTTTAATAATAATGTGATCTACTCGAATCATAAACTTACGTTTAGATGATTCATATAGTTTAGCTTTTCTAAATTAAATGTTTAATTGGTATAATCTATATATGAATCTTTATAAATAAAACTTGACTAGTTCTTTAATTCGGTCTTTGCAAATAAAAATATAATGTTGTTAATTCTAACATAGGGTATTTTCTTTTTGAAATATCCTTTATGTATGTTTTGCTAATTAAAATAAACCTAAGCTTGTAGTCTTTCATCTTCACTTATGCAAATCGATCGTTAGACGTTCTTTATCAAGCTCTGTCTCAGTGTGTCCCTGTTGTTGAGCTAATCTTCTTTCAAGCTCTAGATCTTTTTGATCCATAGAATCGAGCCTATCCTTTAGCACGCTCTTTTAAAGTTTTTCTTTTGATTAGTGCCTTGTTCTTAGTTGGTTTGTTTGCTTTGTATGCTTGTGCCCAATGATTGATGCGAGTAGAATGAACGTGGTTCGAGAGCTTTGGAAGAGCAAGAAGTGAAGACATTCTGAGCAACATCATTACATTGGTTAAAGGCTAGTGTGTCCTTGTTCTTTTGTCCCAATAACTGTGTTTAATCACCATTGCATATGCTTGCATTAATATTGATGGGTCCTATTAAGGTTTATCCTAGTCTTTATTACCATTATTCCTTGTCAACCTGGGTTTTATATTTCTGTTGGGTAGCTATGCTTAGCTGCTATACTTGGGATATGGTGGTTCTAATGAACAACAACAATGATGAACATGCTTTACATTTATGTTGTATGCCTCTGGTTAATACAAGATCACAATGTTTAATCGGAACATGGAGCGACCACCCAGGACAACAGTGCAACCACAAGGCATATGGCTCTGCCTTGGCTAATTAATTAGGGACTAGTGTTGGGGTGACCTTACCTGATAAGGGCAAGAAGGAGCATTAGTTGGGGTATAGACTCGCTCTAGTAGGGAGTTGGGCTTGGCTAAGATATGGTACCTACTAGGGGACTTTATACCTTACGACGGCTCGGAACCTTCGCGGGTTGCTTCACACTGGGGAAACTTTGTAAAGGCCTCGTAGTGAATCCCTAGCCACTCACCAAAGGAAGTATTTAAGGGCTTTGCAAACTCGGGCGACATGGGAAACATGACTTGTGGTGAAAGTGTACAACCTCTGCAGACTGTATGTTGACGGTTCAAAACCGTGTTGAAGTTCACCGCAAGCCTACGAGTGACTTAGTGCCTTTTTCACCAAGGAGGGTCCCCCCCAAGGATTGTCAATCCAAGGATCGGAAGCAAACCGCTAAGGATCTCTACCTAATCTATCGAACTATCCTAACATGAAGTGTAGATTGCATATAAGGTAACCTTTAAGAGATACGTGTATGATAGCTCAAGGTTGATCACATACACGAACATAGGCGAGGTAAAGCGCCACCAAGGGGACGACTAACCCTATCGCCTTCTAGTTGTAGTTCTGGCAAACGAGCAACAACCAAGCATCTCATCTAAAAGCATCCTTAAACTCCTACCACCGGCCTACCTCCCGAAGACATCCGCTCGTTCGGGGGAAAACACCCTATCACGATGCTCCCTTAATGAAGCGGGGAATCTATGGGCACGCTCAAACATGAACGCGTCTACGAACCATGAAGGGTCCACATGCTAGACCTAATCGCCACGATTACATAGAGCATGCTATATAGTCTAACCTAGGATTAGACTAAGGATCAAACATATTCATGAAAGGTAGAAAGTAAAGACAGAGATATGGAATCACTTAAAGATCGGAAAACAAGATTACAATTGCTCACATAATAGTAGATGTGTTTGAGTCACCACCACCGAGTACATACCATTGATGACCTCAACTAGCTCCGGAACTCCACCATGGCACAACCACACAGGGCGGCCATGGCGGCTAGGGTTGGCCTAGGCCATCCCCTAGACAACTTCAAGGACTCCCCGCCGTTGACTCCCTCCGGTGCTCACTTCTAGGTTTCACCGAGTTCTGATGAATGGATGTGGCGGCCGTCAGAGGCGGGGGGTATAAATGAGCCGAGGAGCGTGTAGGTCAAAGGGGAGGCCGAACCGGGCCCGGAACACCCTAGGCCGGTCGGCATGGGCTGGCCGGCCCAGGCCTGTTTCGGCCCGGTTCGGGCCCATCTTCCTCCACGATGCTTCTCGTGCTTTCTTGAATATTTGCTGAAGTCCATGTGGGTCCTTGACGTCGTTTTCTCGGCGGTTTGGATAAGGGTACTTGGCGTACGAACTCCCGCATCTTCTATTTAGGTCCTTGGACTTTCACAGCTTCATGCTTCGGTCCTTGGGTCATTTGGAGTCATGTTCACTTCGTGTCTTGACTCATGCCGGGCTTCGTGATCTTCTCACAAAATGCTAGATGAACTCAACCCGGAAGTCCTCATTTAGGTACCTAATTCCTATGTAAACAACACACTCCAGAAACCACATGCAAGTGCGAACTTGTTACATCATTAGTGTGCCTAGTGGCGGGTTAGTTATAAATCAAAGCTCAAACCAAAGTGTAACAAGTGCTCTTGGTTGACGGAAATCGATCGTCAACATACCCCCATGCTTAAACCTTGCTCGTCCTTGAGTAAGCCTTTAATGGATGTCTGTATTGCCTTTCAATGTTCATACCCTGCACTTGTTCATACATGAGAAAACATAATGCTCTCCAAGTTTATATATGTTATAGTTTCATAATGTAACTAGATTTCATCTCTATGGAGGGTAGATATTATTTAAGCTCTTTCCACAAGTAATTGATCATGCTCTCAAACTTTTAAACAAATCTCAGAAATTTTGAAAATAAAGAGAGGGATGAAGAAAAATTGCTTTATCAAGATCAAAAAATAAACCTCCTTGCATCTTGCTCATGAACTCTCATATCATCTTGTCACTCAAGCCTACTTGTTCTACTCCTTTCCTCTCTCAAATATGGTGGAAGGCTTTATATGGGGCTATGGGAAAGTTTAGTCCTACCAAGATATTATAGCTGAGATATTATCAAAACAAGACAAGCTTCTCATGGACTTACCGAGACTCGTCAAAAAGGTCAATGGAAAAATAATGTTATCAAGGAGGGGGGGAGAGATGAACACACACTTTTAGATAGGTGGACATGTGCAAATGGCAAAGAGTGATCCCGAGGCACAAACGAAGTCCTCGTTATCGGATTGCACATGGTTGGAAAGATGAGTATGGGTCTTGATCTTGAAGTCCTTTTGAAAACTCAAAAAGCACTAAACATGGCTAGAGAACCGAGAAGCTTTATTATTATATTTTTTCTTTCTTCTTTCTTTCTTTTTCTCTTCATACTTTTTCTCTTTTTTTTCATCATACTTTTTCTCTTTCTCTTTTTTTTCTTTTTTTTATTTGCTCCCCTTGAACTCTAGACTATACTAGCACTTCCTTGGCAACCCCCCCCCATGCTTAGATGTTTGCTCGTCCACGGGCAAAAGAGGTGATAAGGACGCCAAGGTAGAAATTGAAGCTCTCATATTTTCTTAGAGAGAGATACTCGAAAAATCTTCTAAGGGTCCTTTTGGAAGTCTCCCTTACTCACTTGAAGCACCTTCCTTGTAATCTTCCTCAAAATATTCATCCATACTCATATATTGGGTTGTGGTCAAGGAGGTGAACACAAAAAAAGATATATTTGGGTTTTGGTTGGATATCCGGCGAGGTTTGCGAAATTCCCAATGTGGAAACTCACAATGCACGGATAGAAGAGGCTAGCATAAAGAACGATACGCAAAAACGGAATGACCAGCTTCTTAGTCTCGAGCCAGAGAAATCAAGCCTTGAATCAATGCACCCAAAAATAAATCTTGTATATACTAATGTTTTGCACTCAAGTAAGTTTGGGCTTTGGATGGGTAGAGCAAAATGCAAGCGGTACTCATGACAAGGTTAGCATAACTTTTTGAGAATAAAAAGTTTCTTTGATTCATTCAAAGTTGAGAGCAACGAAAAAGAACTATGGGACTTAAGTTATCATAACCTCCACAAAAAATTAGGCTAGCATTAAATAAATTTCAGATTCATATTAAAAGAGAGAGCACTAGCTTAATCATATAAAAACCAAGCATAAGAATGATCAAAGTGGCAACGATCATCATATATCCATAAGCAAGAGCATACGCGATATCATCATGGTGAGCACAAGGTAATGGTGATTATTATTGAAAACAAAAACAAACCTAGGTTGTACTCCTAGTAGCCATGTTATTCTATAGAGAGATATACAAAGGTTGCATCTAAGGTTGTTGAAGGCATAAACATATGTACAAGCATATAGAAAGATGAGGACAAAAAGAGGGTTGAGGATTTGTTACCGTCCTTTGATGCTTGAAGTGTAGCGCGGCCTCCCCCATGCTTAAGCATTGTGCTTAACATGGAAGAAGAACCGCGATCCTTGCTCCATGCGGTCTTCTCATGTCCACCAAATCCTCCCCCATGCTTAGCATGTTGCTAGGTATGGAAGATGATGAACCATCTTGAAGTCCTACCGCCATGTGTGGATCGTCACTCTTCACTTTGTCTTGATTGTTCACCCTTTGTCACAAGCCTTTGTCCCAGTTGTTTCCATCTTCACCTCCTTCCATGTTGTCCCTCATTGCTGGTTCATCTTCCACAAATTTTTCTTGTACTTCCAGAACAGAACATGTACTGAACCGTCACTCCATTGCAAAGTGCTTGAAATTATCTTTCCAACCAGTGGTCATTCATCCCAATCGGACTTCGGACAAAGGAGTTGTGCCCTTTTTTATCCGTGAGTGCAAGCTGTCCTGGGCTGATTTTAGGACGTGTGACACCTAAAGATTTGGTTGTAACTCCTTCCACTGGTCTCCTAAAATGTTGAATCTTGATGCGTTAGAAAGAAGATTTAATGCAGCTCCTGAACATCCAATTTTCCTCTTTTGTACACTTCTGAATGTGTGCTTAATCTTGATGAAAACAGCAGCGCTTGTTTCGGGATTTTGAAGGTGTTGATGATCTTGATTTCATCTTTTATCGCAAACTCATGGGAGTGATTCACAATGCCTGCAAAATAATTCTAAAGTATAAAGTACCCCCGAGGTGACGGTCAGGAATACTCACTCTATGCCGACAAACCAAAGACATTCCCTAAGATCTTAACTTGTGGTATAGTTAATCTAGTGAAAAATTAAAAACCTAGTGGGTGTACGTGTGTGCAAGGGTGCATGCAAATGGTAGGATGGTATAAAGACAAAACAATGTTTACACCAAATTCTAAGCTCCATGCTTACAAAGTGGTTGCCAAACTTCCCCTTGCCATAAAGATTTATTAACCAAGGTCAAAACACCATGCTTATTCCAAGATTAACAATTCCTTATAGTGTAAGATAAGTAGGGCGCATTGCAAAGTTTATAAACCAACCAATGCAACAAGATAGCAAGGTATGCAAAACTGAATGATGGTGGTCTCCAATCATGTCTAAACACAATGTTTACACAAGATTGCAAAAAAAAGGAACAATGCCCTTAAGAAGCATTATCATAAACATGAAAGCATTCATCATAAAGTTTCACAAAAAGACCAAGCTATCATAAAGCGGAAGATGACAATGAGGGAGATACAAAATGCAAATGCAAAGAGTTAGCACAAGCAAATGTTAGCAAGGGTTGAAAAGATCAAACAACCAAACTTACAAGGTTTTAAGAGTAGGTTATGGGTATCTTGTATTCTTGGCTCAAAAAAGAATTTTGAAGAGAGGGAGTCAAGTTTAGAAATTCTATCTAAGGTGGTGCTAAGAGTCTTTTTTATGAAAAACAAACCTATGATTTTAGGAGGGCTAAAGGTGTGAAAGGTTTTCTCATAGGAGGGCTAGTTAAAGTTTTTAGTTAGAGCAAGGGATAGAGGTGGGCTTGGCCAACTGGAATAGTGCAAGCCAATCAACACAAGTCAACCCAACCCTTGTTGGTTACAGGTTTTTGGTGGGGCTATAGGTAGGCTTAGGTTGGTTGGGCAAAAAGTTAGATCAACACAAAGCATGCAATGAAATACGACAAGGATGAACAAAATGACATGATAAGATGTTTGTCTAAAACAAATGCAAGAGTTAGCCTAAATTAACTAGCCACAAGCTTAGAGTTAAAGGATAGTGCCAACTTCATATTTCTCGCTAAAAAGACTCAAAAGAAAACGACACTAAACACTAATAGGCACACAAAAAGGTCTACAAGTTTTCCAAGATCAAGAACAAAGTGCTCCCTCAATAGCATTTAAATCAAACAACATGGTGTTGTGGTATTTATTAGAGCAATAGTACAATGTTACTTGATGTTTCAGTTTAAGATTACAATGTGGACGGTTATATATATATATACACACACACGGAGAGTATACTCTACGGCCGGCCATAGAATAGTTATTCTATAGCCAGCACACGTGGCACACAAGAATTGGCCATGGGGATCCATTTGCTCCCCACCCCTTCCAGCCGGTCATGGACCATAAGCATGATTACTCACCATTATGGTCTGGTTTTGAGGAGTGTTAATTAGGCATAAATCAATACTAGAAGAATGGCTGACCATGCGATTCAAATTTGGGCCAGATTTAGATGCATGCACGCGAGTGTATATCATCCAAGCAAGTTAAAAAAATACATGGCGAGGTATTTTTGGATAAACAATTTGTTTCCGAGAATGGGGTGTGCCGAGTTACTAAAAAATATTTTTTGCAATCTTATATAACTGAGTTACGAGTTTGTCTCATACTACAATTTTCAGATTTACTAAAGTAGTGTACTACGGATTCTAGTAATTCAGACATGAGTGCATATAGTCGTAAATCATTTGGAAAATTACTACTTAAATAAAATGGCGTATAATTGTTATGGACTGTAGTAATCATCAACGAAACTCTCGTCAAACATAGTTGTCAGGATTTACATCTACAACAGTAGTAGGCTTGGCCTATAGTAATTCATACTATACAAAACTCATTTTAGTAAGTAGTAAATCGCTCATACATAAAAAAACTATAACAGTAAACATGATTTCTTCTTGTAATCTCGTAACTAGATGTAGACAAAACCAAAGTCAAGTAGTATTCTCGTAACCCCTATGCGCTGAACATCTCCACGGGTCTGCATGCATGGCAATAATTGGTGCAGGGGCAGCATTAATGGTCGCCGGTTAATTCCTGCACCAGTAGTAATTAACACTCATTCCATCAACCTGTCATCACTCACTAAAAAAAAGGAGAATCGAACCAGAGAGGAGGCTGGCTACAGAATAACTATTCTATGGCCAGCCATAGAGTACACACAAAGCGCTTCATTTAAAGTCATAGAGCTTGACTTTCTTACGTACCTTCTTGTTGTTGCGAAGCCATGGTCCTTCATGCAAGATTTAAAGGTGTCCATGTAGCTTTGATCCACTCTCCACGCTTGACACGATCATTTTACTTGATGAGAGGCTTGCCTGATCATTTCCTTGCATCATCGTCACCTTCTCCTCCTTTGCTTCGGGGGAGGTGATGCACGAGCTTGCAATTCCTTTAGGGCATGGCTTCTCTTCTCTTTATTAAGGTTTAATGACCTGCATGGTTAGTGAAACTCGGGTTTTCTCCCGACACACGCTCTTTTAAGGTCATGAGCTTGACCAAGCACGAAGCAAGTCCAAGACTCGCAAAGTGTGAAACAAACATATGCAATCACAACCACAATTTAAATTTGGTGAACAAAACATGTTGTGATTAAAGGTAGCATAAGTTTCTTGCCTAGCGCTAAGGCTCTCATTAGGCATGGGTTCATTAGGCAAGTGAATCCAAGGTGTTCGAGCACAACATAGCCTCTTTATCATACTCAAGAAGTTCTAGCCTATCAACATGATCATTAAAGGTGCAAAGCATAGAATCAAAACATACTTTTGGATAAAAACATGAATATATCAAAAGGAAGATATCATATCCAAAAGTACCTTGAGAGATTAATGTGTACCTTAGCCTTCGAGCTTTTCATCATGGGTGATCCTCCGTAGTTGAAAGTGAACAATCCTTGATGATCGAAGGTGGCTCGCGTAAACTTTTCTCAATTCCCTCCTTCGTGACACATGTCGTCAAGGTTGCTTTGTGTAGGATCACTCCTCTTCTTCATTTGCGGGGCTTCACACATGTCTTAAATGTCTTCATGTAGTTCCATGATCCTTCATGTGAGAGCCCAAAAATATCTGCGACATTGGATGTTGTCTTATGTGTGTAGTCCATTGTGGTCTTCTTCAAACATCTCCTTGCGTCAGATGCCGCCAACTCGTGTCTTCATTTGCCAATACTCCAGGGGTCTTTGTTTTGTTCCAAGCTTCTGAATTTCTTCATGAGTGGTCTAATGTAAGCATTCCCTAAGCTCCTCTTCGTTGTTGTCGTCCTCACCTTCGCCATCTTGTTCTCATCATATAGCAGCTGTCTCTTCTTTGGATTTCCCCCTGTATACATAACAGAACATATACCAAAATATAATTCTATTGAAAAATTTATAAAATTACCTTTCCAACGGGTACTCATTCATCTTAATCGGAGTTCAAATGAGAGAGTTATGGCTGTTTCACTTCAGCTTTGCTTGCTGTCCAGAAATTTTCAAGACGTGCAATCATCGGTGATTCGGCCATATCCGCTTGAAGGAACCTCCGATCGATTTGATTCTTGACTCGTTGGAAGCGTAACTTCGTGGGGCTTCTAAATATCCAAAGACATCCTGTTGTTCTTCCCATGAGGCTGTGCAAAACTTGATGCGAACAGAAACTTCGAAGATGTTGACGAGCTTGATCTTGTGATCTTGAGGGCATCGTGATTGCTTCCAATACCTATTGCTTGAACAAACAAATCTCCACAAAACATTAGTCTTAAAATTTTAATTGACATGTTGACTTACCTTGTTCACATGCTCTTGTGTAGGGTGTGGGCTCGATAGCGGATGATGGGCCACTAACCAAAGTTAGCACCTACCACTAAAGAGCAAATCTTGATGTTGCAATCATCTTGTCGGAGTGTGCATGTAGAAAACTCATCTAACGTCTTGTGTCTAGCTTTTGACCTGCTTTCAAGGACACAAACAAGAAAACAAGGGTATATGCAACAATAAAAATTAGGGTTAGTCAAATAGAAAGGTAGATCACCCTAGGGTTCGAGTTGCCGATCCCCGGCAACAGCACCAGAAAAAGGGCTTGTTGATGGTTCAAAACCGTGTTGAAGTTCACCGCAGTCAACCTTTCGTTGATCAAGCATTTGCATTCATACTTTCCCCACACTTGCTGAGTACGACATGTGCTCATCCTTGCTATAAACAATGTTGCTCAGAAAGAGGAAGTTGCTATGAAGTCGTTGTGAAGATGTTGCTGGTGCTAGGCGTACGCAACCCCCAGTCGACTACCTGTGATGTTTGGAGCCTTCGTTTCCAGGATTTAAGCGTAATACTCTGATAATCTCTCTTTTCCTTACATGATATTGTTTCTGTTATTCACTTATGTCAACTATATGCATGAAACTTGATCCTGGCATGCATATAGATTTGCACTTGGTTTTCTTTGGAAAAACAGGTGTGACAGAGTGGTATCAGAGCTGTATCGACTGTAGGACGTAAGCCTAGATAGCAATGGTCGTTCCTTAAGATTTCTTTTGATTTAAAATTCATCACTACCTTTCTCTTGAGCTCTGTGATGAATATTCTCACTCCTTGACCATTAACTTTCCTCGATTCTCCTTGATAACTCACCTTTCAAATCCTTTTCATTTGCACTCCATTCTTTTGCAAATGATAAATTCTCTACCCTTGCATATTTGTTTTCTCTCCCCTTGATCTTGATCTTGCATTTATTTTTCCGTTGAATGATCTTACCTGTTTCATGCAATACACCTCCTTGATTTATTGGTGCTATTGTTATTCTCTCATTCTTTATGCTTTTATACCCTTGATATTTCTTCTTATTCTTTAATAACCAATCTGTTCCTTGATTTTATCAGTTGTGTAATCTCACCCATCCTACCTCTCCTTGCTTTTCAAACAATGCCGCTTTGGACCCTTTTATTGACTTTTGATTCCAAAGTGTCCTTTCTAATTCAACATCCCTAGATGATCTGTGCCACGTTTTCGGAAGGATGCCTGTCCAAGTAAAGGAGCTACTAGTTCATTCCATGTAGTCAAGCCTCAATGACCAGTGAAGCAAGCTATGCCCATGGTTAGGAGGATACCCTTTGACTCTATTAACAACGTGTAGCATTGTTCCTTTGACCGTTTTGTTGACTGGTGGAGTTCTGTGTTTGCGTGATGATGCTTGGTTTTATGACCTTGTTTGAGATGGTCTTTGTAGTGAGTGATGGTGTATTGTGGGTCTTATATCTGCAATGACATCAATTTCCTAGTTGGGTTTTTCTTTTGTACCTCCCACATCCTTGTTATCTCTCTTTCTCTCCACCTGATCAAATGGAGGACATCAGAAGAAGTTGAAGCCTGCACAAATGCCAACAAGCAAAAGCTACTGCCACCGTCACCATTTAGAAGTGAGCAAATTGAAGAAAAGAGGACCTCACTCTACCTTCCTTCCCATCTTGTGCTTGCTACTATCCCATCTAATTCACTCTAATGAAGACCCTATGACCAAGAGAGATGAATACTGAAAATACTACACATGGACGACAAAAGAGGATACCGCCTACCTACCTCAATAGCAATGTTCTTGTTTATCTCCCTTCTCCTTGTTTCTTCTTCCTCCGAATCTCGGGACGAGATTCCTTATAAGGAGGGTAGATTTGTCACACCATGAAATTTCCAATTTCAGGATGTGAATAGAAAGAAATTAAACAACAGTTTTCACTCAATTTTAAAATTTTCTCAACATTTATTTTCTTTACAGGAAATACAGTATAGGAAAAAGTCTTTATTTGATTTCCGGAATTAAATAGACGGTTCAATGAGTGTTGCATTCATGCCGATGCATCTTGGTCTTTGTTGAGTGCAAAATATTTTAAAAACACGTTTAGGTGCTGACCAAGATCTTTCGAGAATTTTCCAGCTTTTTCTGGAATTTATTCTCATTTTCCTTGAGCTTATTCTATTTATTAGAAGGCTCTAAAATCTTTTTCATGAGCTCCAAATATTTTCTGGTTTTGCATGTATTTCTGTAGTGATGAATGTAGGCTTCGTTACGAATGTAATGTCTTCTTCTATCGTGTAAAGTATCGTCCAATCGGTTATTGATAGACAAGATTTGATTTCTCACATTTCTGAGTCAAATCGAAGGTTGCGGCGCCCTCTGCTTCCTCCTCTGTTCTATTGGAATGAAGAATAGTTTGTGTGGGAAAATGAGACGAGGATTAACCATCCCGCGTCTCTAATTAGGGTGGGGCCCAGTTCTATTGGAACGAAGAACAGTTCTCATTTCTCCTTTTAATCTGCAGTCAAATTTTGTAACATGTATTTCTCCGTCATGCTTAGTCCAAATTTGATGATTTTTTTCCTAGTTTTTTTTAAATCCCCATCTTTTCAATAATTTCATTATTTAGTGTATATTCTGTTTCGTGAATAATGTTTATATGCCTTATCTTGTTCTTTGTAAGTACAACATAGAAATAATATTTGTTTTCCACAACCATTAGTAATGAAACTTTGCATTTCGTAATCTTAAGGTGAACACATGCTTGGGTTAAAATTTCAAATGCGTACGAGATCGAACATGTTGCAAAGTGTGGAAAACTTCAATGTTCAAGTAACATTCTAGGAAACTATGTGAGAGATGTAAGCCATTTGTACACAAGTATATTCTTCCTTTATCGAAACCATTTGATTTTTTTATGACAAGTTTAGGTACCCAAATTATATTTCCATGTAAATTTGTAGAATTTTTGGAGCAAACTAAGATGTTATTAGAATTATTATATCACAAGCATGAGATGTATATTCGAATTATAAGAATGTTAGGTATACAAGTGTGACTGTTGATATTTTATTAAAATACTAAATGTCCAAATATGAATTGATGTTATTTTTAATAAATTTTTAGGCGCTGTTTTACCGGCTCTAATATTTGATGGATACGAGTTTCATTTCTAAAAAATAGTGTCGGACCCACACGTCAGTGTCAGCAGCCTATATAAAGAAGGTAACCGCCCGGACCTACCTGCCAACGAAGGCGACGCGAGTTTACTAACCAGCGTCAGTGATGACTATCCATTATCTCCAAGATCGAGTTCATCACAAGAGGAACAGATACTATAGGCGAAGCGGATGGATCTGCCCGCGTCTCTTAGATCGAGTTCATGACATACAAAATCCAACAACTAAACTAAGCAGTTCATGATCGACAAACAAACTAAGCAGTCCAACAACCTAACGAACAAACTGACGAACACACAATAATCACAAACACATTATTAATGGTACAGGAGTGGATCAATTAGTCGGTCGCCGCAGTCGGAGTCCCGCCGTCAGAGCTGTCGTCGCCGAGAAGAGACCGCTAGACCACGGGGAGCTTCTCAAGCTTTTCAGCCAACACGTGGATCCTGAAGGCGAGACCCTTGACGCTGTCATCCTTGTTATGGTTAGGCGCCTCGATTTTGAACGCTTCGCCAACATCTCGGAGCTTCATGAACGCGCCCTGGAGCAGTTCGACGGCGAAGCTGATGTCGACGGCCACCTTCTTCTCCTTCTCCTTGGGCACCACCGGCTCCTTCCCCTTCTCCTTGATGGTCAACTTCCTCCAATGGCGGCTTTCGTCGTCGTCATCCTCTCTTCGTCCCCGCTTCGCCGATGGGTCACTCGACGCCATGCTCTTCTCGCTCCTTGTTGGTGTGATATCTCGGTGACCGGAGTTTGTGGTTGTAATGGCAAGGGGGAAGAAGATGAAGCGAAAGAAATGATATGATTATGGAGCAACCAGTCAGGGATTTATGATGACAAGACGTGAACCATCAGGGCGCCTTCCTCCCCATGCCCCACGTCCCCCTACGCCTCGAGAACCGTTTTTAGGGAGCAAAACCGTCCAAAAACACGCGTCGCCTTTCAATTTCGCGGGAAGGTGGAGGGGCAGTTGTTGGGCCCATGCGTCAGCAGCCAAACCGCGTCGCCTTTCAAATTCCATATTATTAGTAATGGGTGTCTATAAATGGCCGTGTCGCCTTTCAATTTCCAAACCCCGTCGCCTTTCAATTTCCAGATCCCGTTGCCTTTCCATTTCCTTCCCCTTCTCCTTGATGGTCGTGGTGTGCTTCATGGAGCTGCTGCCAAATGAACTGGTCACCCAGATCATCCTCCGCTGCATCAAGGATGAGCCCGTCATTCGTTTCCTGATCCTTCGTAATCGGGTCTGCGGCACCATCCGGCACATTTGCGACTCGGATGAGGTACTCCTACAGGTGTCGCTGCGTGAGCTTCGTCAAGAGTGCAAGAATCGCTATGTCAGGTCCTTGTTGGAGGAGCGCTTCCACCTCGCCAAACATCCGGAGGCCTTATGCTTCGAGGGGATGGAGAGGTTGATGAGGCGGCGGAATCCCGATGAGGGTCTGGAGCTCGTCAGAAAGACCACTGCCAAACACGCCAGTGCGAAGTACTTCTTAGCGATGCTGAAGTACCGTCGCAACCCTATGGACCCCGAAGCGATGGCACTGCTCCACGAAATCAGCGGTGGGCCGTCGCCCCCTAACGGGCGGTGGAAGAACCACAACCTGCACCGGCTGCGCTTCCTCGTCCGCCGGGATCTCCAGAACATTGCATGGTGGTACTGGCTTCGTGACGGTGACGATGACATTCCATTGATGCCCGTCCAGAATCCTCACATCTGCATTTGGGCAGTTGGATGTAGGCGCTACAGGCCGGAGACCCCAGGGATCATCCATTACTGCAGCGCCGAGTGTCGCACTCGTCATGAGTTCAACCTCTGGACGCGTGGATTCAGCGTCGCGGTGGAGTACGCCATCAGCAGGATGAACATCAGGATGTAGGCGGAAGCATCACTAAAAATTATGTATCTTAAATGAAAATTATTACATATTCTATGTCACATCCACAAGATTTGATTTGTCATGTTTCTGAGTCAAATCGAAGGTTGTGGTGGTCTCATTTGCCGCATTAGAGGCCTAGGGTGCCCTCTTGGATGTCAAAGCGGGTACGGCGGCGGCGGCGGTGGTGGCCTCTGCTAGTCTGCTTCCTCCTCTGTTCTATTGGGTGGGCGTAGGAGACGAGGATTGGAGGGGCAAATGAGACGCGGGTTAACCACCCCCTCTGTTCTATTGGAATGAAGAACAGTTCTCATTTCTCCTTTTAATCTGCAGTCAAATTTTGTAACATGTATTTCTCCGTCGTACTTAGTCCAAATTTGATGATTTTTTTCCTATTTTTTTCTTAAATCCCCATCTTTTCATTAATTTCATTGTTTAGTATATATTCCGTTTCGTGAATAATGTTTATATGCCTTTATCTTGTTCTTTGTAAGTACAACATAGAAATAATATTTGTTTTCCACAACCATTAGTAATGAAACTTTGCATTTCGTAATCTTAAGGTGAACACAAGCTTGTGTAAAAATTTTAAATGCGTACGAGATCGAACATGTTGCAAAGTGTCGAAAACTTCAATGTTCAAGCAACATTCTAGGAAACTATGTGAGAGATGTAGCCATTTGTACACAAGTATATTCTTCCTTTATCGAAACCATTTGAATTTTTTATGACAAGTTTAGGTACCCAATTTATGTTGCCACGTCAATTTGTAGAAATTTTGGAGCAAACTAAGATGTTATTAGAATTATTATATCACAAGCATGAGATGTATATTCGAATTATAAGAATGTTGGGTACACAAGTGTGATTGTTGATATTTTATTAAAATACTAGATGTCCAAATATGAATTGATGTTATTTTTAATGAATTTTTAGGTGCTGTTTTACCGGCTCTAATATTTCATGGATGCGAGTTTCATTTCTAAAAAATAGTGTCGAGCCCACGCGTCAGTGTCAGCAGCCTATATAAAGAAGATACCTGCCGACGAAGGCAACACGGGTTTACTAACCAGCGTCGGCGAGGACTATCCATTCTCAGCGTCAGCAGGCAAATCTTGCGCGCGCTGTTCAAAAATTCCTACCTATATTGACTATAATGCCCATGGAATTCCAATTCCATGAGAGAGCCGTTCAAGGGCATGCCAGTAATTTTCGTGAACATAGTAACGCGCGCGCAGGGGACATATACTTGGGAGTCTAATTCAGACAGATCCACCACGCCCGCACCCTCCCCGCCGCCGCCCTGCTCCTTCTCCAGCCCTAGCCCGTCGCCGCCGCTCTCCTCGCCGCATCCCTGCTCTTCTCCAGCCCACCGTTCCCGGCGTGACGTCGGAGAAGCAGCTCCAGTCGTGATGATGGTGACAAAGATGCGATTACTGGCGTGCGGACGGCGTCCCGGCCAACCTAGAGACGGTGACGCGGATCCGGCATCCCCGGCCACGACGACGAGTTGGCCACCTCAGGCAACGAGACGACGCGGATCGGGCCTCCCCGACCACCACAAGAACAACTACTTCATTCGCGACAAAGGTTAGTGCTGGTTGAACCCCCAACACCCTCTCTCTACTCGGCCACCCAATCTGCTATTTTTGTCAAGGTGGATTAGGGAGACATGCTACTTTACGGTTGTTCACATAGGATTATTCTCCTGGAATTGCCTACATTAGTACAGCATGCCTTAATAGTTCATTTTTAATTGATTGGTTGTGGATTTGACGGATGAATTTTGTTGCTTTAAGACTGTTTAAATAAATTGTTGCTAACAGATTAACTTATATGAACTGTTGAAATTTTGTTATGCTTCGAATGTACTAGATCGACAGTTATGCTTTGGACCTGTTAGCATACTTTAATTCTGATTGCTTTGTCCTCTTGTTGCATTTACACATGGAACACACAATTCATTGCTGCTGAAGTTGGACAAGGAAGTAGTTGAAGGAATTTAGTCTCTGCTTTGATATATAAGCATATTGCTTCACCCTGTCAAAATGGTTAGCACCTATCCCCAACCTGTATGTTAATATCAACTATTTTGCCTGTCAGAGAATAAGAATTTATCTTATTTTGTTTAGGTTTTCAGTCTAGCTTATGTTGCTCTACTAACGACCTGACATATCATCTATGCAGTCTCCCACAACACCAAACTCCTCTACCTCCAATGCACCATCACAACCCATCGACGGCGAACCTTGTTCACAGCCTATCAACGGTGATCCTTCTTCACAGGGTCACTCAGCACATACTGCTGCGAGTAGTACTCGATCCCGCGGGTCAAGGACACAAACCAAATGGCTAGAAGACAAGTTGATCGCAACTGGACTTGATAACAATTATTGGCCTACCCCAGATGCTGCAAGGGATAGATTTGTATTGGTCTGTGGCCTCATTGCTCGAGATAGGGTGTCAATCAACAAGGCAGTTGAAGATCTCTCACCAATTGAGAAGGAAGAGTTGTTCACAGTTTTAGAGGAAAAGCTAGATTACCCAGCCAATCTGGCTGAATCTGTTCGCAAGAAGGCAGTTAAGGCAGCTATGTCAGAGATTGCAACCTTGCAACGGCGGTTCAAGACCCATTTAAGAAAAAAATATGTGAGCCAAGAGGAGACTCCCTTTGTGAAGCATGCCTTTTTCCAGCCAGAAGATTGGACCGTGTTTGTGTAGGAAACCAATTCTCCTAGATTTCAGCGATTGAGCCAGGTGATGAAAGAAAAGAGAGCATTGCGTAATAAGCCACACAGGACGGGCAGAAAAGGTTATGTTCGTAAAAGGAAAGAGTGGGAGGAGGAGGATGCAAAGTTAGCTGAAGAAGGAAAACAGAACCCTTGGGACCAATTTCCTGGACGTTCGAGGCCTTATCTGCGGGCAAGGGTAGGGAAGAGGAAGGCCACTAGTGAAGGAAGTGGGGACATAACATTCAGTAACCTTGCGGTGGTGGGGGTAGCAACTAGGGTGAAAACACTTGCAGCTCAGGCTAGCGATGGTTCTTTCCATGGGGTTAGGGAGAATGATATCCTCACCGCAGCACTTGAGACTCCAAAGCATCGAGGTCGGGTCCGAGGTGTGTCTAGTTCACTTGGCTGGGGTAAAGGGTTTGGTGAAGAGTTTGCTAGAATGTACAGGAAGAAGAGGAACAAGAAGGCTGTACCGCAGATGGAAGAGCTAATTGGTGAAGCATTCACCAGAATTGTCTCCATGATAGCAGAATCAGGCATGGTCCATATACCGAAAAATTTACTTCATCCTCCCCAATCACCACCTGTCAGTAGCAGCGAGGAAGAAGATGTGCATGGCCTCGAGGAAGAAGATGCGCATGGCAGTGAGGAAGAAGAAGCACATGGCAGAGAGGAAGACCATTGGCATGTCAGCGAGGACGAAGGTAGTCAACAGCACATTGATAGTCGATCACCTATGCTGGACACAATAGATAAGCTGACAGAGCCAACCAAGTGCAACCTTTAGGATGATTCTGGGAATAAAGTGGAGCTCGCACTAGCCACTGCCTTTCCATTGCAAAAGACTCTCCATACAGTACTGGTGCAGGATGGGTATGTTGTGGTGCAACCTAGTTATGTGTGGGGCAATACGGGTTACTACCCTCTGCCTGTACCAATTGGGGGGGATGAAGTAACAACCCTAGCTGAGGCTCTCTGTCAAAGGATCAAATGGTCAAAGAACAGGATCCATGTACCACCCATTACAAGAAATACCAACCCTGCACCCACATCAGGTAGCAGGGGTACAGCATCAGATGGAGGTACTACAGCTCAGCGTCAGTAAAAGAAAGCTCAGCAGCAGTAGCAGCAGATCAACAAAACTACGCAGCAGGAGCATCGATAACAGCAGGATGAGGACAGGCAATCTCCGCCTAAGAAGCAGCAGCAGATCAGCAAAACTACGCAGCAGGAGCATCGACAACAGTAGGAGGAGGACAGGCAATCTCCGCCTAAGAAGCAGCAGCAGATCAGCAAAACTACGCAGCAGGAGCATCGACAACAGCAGGAGGAGAACAGGCAATCTCCGCCTAAGCAGCAGCAGCGACAGGTGGAGGACAGGCAATCTCTGTCTGAGCAGCAGCCACCGCAGAAGAAGGGGGCTAGGAAACCTCTGCCTAGAGATGAGCTTCTTAACTGTTTTTGGTCAAAACCGGATCCAAAATACAAGCCTGTTGTGCCTATGTTGTCAGAAGCAGACTTATAGGCTGCTGGACCGAATTGTGCCAGGTTGCATGCTTACGCCATGGAACACAGTAAGGATAAACTTAGTTTTCCAGCAAAGTTGCCTGAAGACTCCTTTCATGGTGCTAATGATTTAATGTTAAACATTACATTCAGTCATGTGTATGACCTTATAACCTTGGTTGCTCTGGATGAGACCTTCTTGAGGTTGTGGACATTGTAAGTGCCTTAAAACCAAAATAGATATTTCTTTAATTTTGACCACAAAGTTCATGCATGCTAACATTTGGATTTTTTGTAGGAAAATGATGGACAAGGCAGCGGAGATGAAGATCGGTGTTGGGTTTTTGGATCCACAGATTCTCACGACCACAAAGATTGATAAGGAGGCTGCCCTTGTAGTACAAGCATTGAGAAATGCACTGACGAATGACTACGTGGTGGGTGCCTTCTGCACCGGTGGCCACTGTGTAACACTGATCATCTGTATGAAGTTCAAAGAGGTTTGGTATCTAGATTCTGCTAAACATCATCCCGCGTGAAAGTTCGATGACCTCCGAGCGCTTGTGAATTAGTCTGTATCTTGTAGGTTTTGTTTACAAAATTCAATCTCTTAGTGTTTCTAATCGGTATTGCTGATCATGCAGGGCCTCTGAAAATATATGCCCAAAGGACGAAGTGATGAAAGGAAAGAAGAAAAGGCTAAAATCTAATCAGACATTCAAGCACAAGCCAAATACCATTGTAAGACCGAGGTTCTTTTTATGGTCCCTTCATACCAATTTGGTACTGCATTAACTTGTCATTTTCGTACCTCGGTGCGCAGTGTGCTCAGCAGCTATCAGGGTCCTTTTTGCATGGATTCCATGTGGCATTCAATATGTTCAAACTACTCGAAGACATACCTCATGTCAAGAAGGCTGCTGTAAGTATATAATGTTCACCCTTGTCTCTACTCATATTCTCCATTTGATTTTAGAAATTGATTTGTACTTGTATTCTCATAATGATTATATTTTGCAGGATTTCAAACCTGCCCTAAATGTTTCTACAGAAGATCTAAAGCCGGTCCGGAGATGTTGTGCGAGTACATTGTTAAGGAGATTCTCGACCGAAACTGCAACTTCTATAATGGTGCACCGTGAGTTCATTGTACTGCCTGACAAACTTAAAACTTGCTGCATTCAGGTTAGTTTAATTAGTACTGCCTGAGAAACCTACTTGGCTGGGGTCAGATGTTGTTGCCTGGTTTAGGCAGTTTTCTTAGGACTCCATCCAAACAAAACACCGATGAGGAACTTGAAACTTTAGCATGCATGTTGATCTGATGAGGAACTTGATGTGATCTCGCATTGTGTATATATATGTGATCTTGCTTGTGTATATATGTGATGAGAATGTGTTTGTGATGTCTCCTTGCATTGCTGTGGTGGCTGCCAAATCCTGACTGTTTCCAGGATGCAGCCCCTGATCTGGTGGCTGTCAAATCCTGACTGGTTCCGGGATGCAGCCAGAAAACAGACAGGTTACTGTAGGTGCCCTATGTATCGGTCACGGGCGTTAAGTAAGGCACGTTACAAAAACTGATCCGTGAGTAACGGGCTTCACTTGGAACGCCCGTTACAAGTATGACAACACTGTAACGGGCCGCATAAAGGCCCGTTACTAATACTGACCGGTGGGCCCTAGAAGTTGATGCTTTCGTCGAGACAGAGGAGACGCGCGTCCAGAGCACACGTCTCCTTTCGTCGAGACAGAGGTGACGCGCGTCCAGAGCACACATCTCCTTTCGTGGAGACAGGCGAGACGCGCATCCAGAGTACGCGTCTCCTTTCATCCAGACAGAGAAGACGCGCGTACAAAAAATGAGTCTCCTTACGTGGAGACGCGTGTCCACAGCAAACATCTCCGATATTGAGTTCATGTAACAGGCTCGGTTTTTGTGCCCATTACCAAAGGTCCATGTGGGCTGTGAGAAACAGACATTTCAGGTGACTGGTAACTAGTTTCGGTAACGGTCTTTGTTAGACGCTCGTTACAATTACGTGTCATCAGTAACGGGCATCCGCCCGTTACCTTTGTTGGCTCATTTGTAACGCTTGATCGGTAACGGCCGTTTTGCCCGTTACCGATGGCCATCTGCGCCCGTTACCAATCAGGGTTCACCAAACCGCAAACCGGGTGGTTTTTTCAACTAAAAAAACTGGGCCGGTAACCACCCAAACCGCACGGTTAGCCGACACGTGTGGTTTGCTAGGGTCGGTTTGGTCCGGCTAACCGTGGTATTTAGCAACCGTGCCGCAGCGGTTCGCGCGGTTACCGCGCGGTTGCGGTCGGTTTGGCGAACCCTGTTACCAATATTTGTTTCTCACGTAGTGTGCGTACGTCATGGATAAACATGCATGCCCCATCATAGTTGCCCCCCCCCCCCCCTCTTTTGAGGGCATGATGGTCAATTAGTTTTCTGCACGGTACACTTGAAACCTGCAATTTGGCTGTCTCTGGACTAGTTTTGGACCTGTGGCAACAAAAGATGAAGTGCGCTATTTGATCTTCAAAGATGTTAGTAGGCACATTACCATTTGTCATATTCAAACTAGAACTAGGCAATTGGTGTAGGTGCGTCAGTGCATGCGCCTCGTGAGCGTTAGTGCAGAAACGGTGGCAAAGACAAGGGTGTTTCCTGGCAGAATCATTTTTTTTTCGAGGAGAAGAGAGCTTTTTATTACTCAGAAACATAGTTACATTCCCGAGCAATAATTTGCTCAACACACACCGGCGCAGCAAAATGCCAAACAGCAGAATGGCGGTTCCGCTTTGCCAATTGAGCAAGCTCATGCGCTACACGATTACTCTCTCTTCTCTTGTGGATTACCTTCCACTGGGGTAGCTTATCCCCCGCTTCAATCGCCTCATCAATGATGAAGCTAACAGCTGATCTCTCCCCGGACCTTCTTGACAGCATGCCAGCAATAGAGCTGCAGTCCGTCACCACAACATTTTGTGGGCACCATTCTGCAGCTAGCATAAGTCCTTCCTTGCACGCCAGCGCTTCCACCTCTACTGCATCTTTTCCCTTCTGAATGAATTTCCAGGCTGTGAGCTGCACCTCACCCTCGTGGTTGCGTATGATAACCCCCACACCACTTTCTCCTGAATTTGCATCAAAGGCTGCATCAACGTTAATCTTCAACCAGCCATCCTGTGGCACCTTCCGCCTGATCTCCTCCTTGGCAGCCTGGTTCCTTTTTCCTGCACACAGAGACACAGAGACAGGAAGCTTTCCTTTCGGATCGCCATGGTTACCCTGATGTCGGATCTCACATAGCTCCTCCGAATATTTTCGAAGGAACTTAAATGAACCATCAATGGACAGCTTCTCGCTCTCATGTGTAATATTGTTTCTCAACTGCCAAGTGCGCCAAAGCAGCAACAAAATCCGAGCTCCTGTATCAGTGTCCAAGGTATCCAATAGGTGCAGTAGGCTGTCAGTAGTAATGCCTGAGAACTGTAGCTCGTCCGGCAAAGGCCAAAATTGGTGCATAGCTGCACGCAGAGCTGTCGCATGATTGCATAACACTAGAGCATGCATAATTGATTCATTATCATTACCACACACTTCACAGGTGCTATCTGTCACAATAGTACGTATTCTTTTGTTGATCTGCGTGGCTAAACCATTATTGATTACCTTCCACCCAAAGATTAGAACTTTGTGAGGCAACGGTATTTTCCGGTAGCTTTTCCAAATTGGCCGGCCCTCCTGATCTCTTGAAGTTGATTGGCGACCCCCTCTTTCCTCTGCATCAAGTTCCCTTGCCAATTTATATGCACTGCGTACTGAAAAAACACCACTCCTTTCATAGTGCCAAGCCAAAAAATCCTCCATAGGTCTGGAAGGCAGCCTAGTATTCAGAACATAGTCACATAAAACGGGGTCGATGGCATCGACCCTCGACCCGGGAACGTCGATCTCGACCCGGGAACGCAGGGTCATTTTCGTCCCCGCCTTGTAAAACCCACTCAAAAGTATCGACCCTCGACCCCGTTCCTCGACCCATTCGACCCGGGAACTTTGTGACTATGATTCAGAATCATGTTTGCATCAGTTTCTCTAAAAAATTCCTGAACCACCTCTTCCTTCCATTCCATTGTGTTTTCCTGGATAAGCTGAGAAACCCATTTTAGGCGACATGGACGCCGCTTGCCAATAGGTCTCCCAGGGTTCGCCAAACCGACCGCAACCGCGCGGTAACCGCGGTAAACCGCGCGAACCGCTGCGGCACGGTTGCCAAATACCACGGTTAGCCAGACCAAACCGACCTTAGCAAACCACACGTGTCGGCTAACCATGCGGTTTGGGCGGTTACCGGCCCGGTTTTTTTAGTTGAAAAAACCGCCCGGGATCCAGGGATCACGCCACATACGAACTGAACTCCCATTGCCAATACGCCAGTAAACTCCTCTTTTCAGAAGCTCTAACCCATGCACTATGGCTTTCCATGTAGGGGATTGCAGACAAGGGAACGCCGTGTCCAATAAGTTTCCATTTGGGTAGTACTTCGCTTTGAGGACTCTAGCACATAAGCTATCAGGTCTTTCCACCAATCTCCAAGCCTGTTTTGCTAGGAGGGCTTGATTGAAGAGCTTTAGGTCTCGAAAGCCCAATCCTCCCTCTCACTACGGGAAAACCGACGTTTGTCGTGCGTTTAGATCTTTGCCGTGCGCTTTCTATCGGGCGCACGGCAAAGACCTCCCTTTGCCGTGCGTCTAGAAAAAACGCACGGCAAAGACTCTTTGCCGTGCGCCGGAAATAAAACGCACGGCAAAGAGTCTTTGCCGTGCGTTTTGTTTCGTAGCGCACGGCAAAGACATTTCCTTTGCCGTGCGTTTCCCTCCGGCGCACGGCAAACATTTTTTTCCCACCAACCATCAACCACCGTTAGCCAGAGGAGGTGAACAATTTTTTATTGTCCTCTTTGCCGTGCGTTTTTTAGTCCGGCGCACGGCAAAGATACCTCTTTACCGTGCGTCTCTGAAAAAACGCACGGCAAAGTTTTTTTTCCCATATATATGTCCTCCTAAGCCCCAAATCTAATAGCCCCTCAAAACAAACTCTTCTCACTTTGAAATTTTTTCTACTCTATACATACAACATGTGAGACTTCATGGTAGATTTTTGGATTAATTTGCTATATTTAACTAATTAGTTGCATTTCAAGCAATTTTTTCAAAGAGATCAAATTTGAACTACAAGTGATTCAAATAATAGAGTAAAGTGAGTGAAAAAATAATATTCATTTTACTTAGTCCAATTTAAGACCTCTTCCATAAAATCAAAAGAAATTTTGAACTTCTTGTCACACCCTGAAATTTCTCAATTTCAGGATGTGAATAGAAAGAATAATTAAACAAGAATTTTCTCATAATTTTAAAAATTTTCCAACAATTATTTTCTTTACAGGAAATGTAGTATAGGAAAAAAACTGTTGTTTGTTTTTCTAAATTAAATATATGGTTATGAGCGTGTTGCATTCATGCCGATGCATCCTAGTGTTTCTTGAGTGCAAAATGTTTTAAAATAAGTTTAGATGACGATCAAGTTCCTCTGAGAATTTTTCAGAATTTACTGGGATGTATTCTCATTTTCCCAGATCTAAATCTATCTACTAGAAACCTTTAAAATGCTTTCCACGAGCTCCAAGTATATTTATTTGGCTCTACAGTGTTCTATATCATCTCAACATATTTCCTAGCTACTGCATCTTCTTTCAAGATTCCACTATACAACAGTATTTGTAGTAACCCATGGCTACTTGTATTAGCTTTTGGTTTTCCTTTTTTTTATATATCTCTGTTTCCCTATGTACATCGTTTTGGAATACGCAAGAGCAACATCACCCCGGGCCAGGGCCAAGTTTATCACCGTGTTCTCTCTTTTACTCTTGGGCTGAATCAGTTCGACCCCGTCTCGGTTGATCGTGATCAATCCAATTAAGCATGTTTAGGCCCATCACCACAGCCCTATAAATAGCAGTCCGCATGCCTGGCCTAGTCATGTTTTGTTTCCACGTCATGTGTGCCCTAGCTCCTTTGCAAACAACCTCCCGGTTCGATCTGCTGCCGCCGCAACCACTGCCGAGGCGCCGACTCGATCTGCTGTCGAACACGTCCACACCATGGTCGAACAGCAGCCGCCCTCGTCCAGTTCGATCTTCGCCGCCATCGCCGTTCGTCCGTCATCATCGGTGATTGTAGCCATACGTGAGCATACCATCGTGTTCCTCATTGAGCTTTCTTTCCGTTTTGCTGCTCACCCGTATCCCTGCCTGGTGCTGCCTTGTAGTGCTGCCGTATTTTCTTTCCCTGGCAACAAGTACGAGCTGTCCTGGCTATCCCTGTACGTGCGTGTGCAAGGCCATGGTATACGCTGTGTGCTTGATATGGCTGCCAGGGAGGGTCGCAAGCATCTGGAGGAACTCGGCGGCCGGCACCTCTGTGCCGCCGCGTGGGTCGTGGCCACCAGTTGTCAGCCCTCAAGCCCGAACTTCTGCCAGGCCATGAGTGCCTATCTCTGTCCAATTTCAAGTCGTTAATCTATGTTTCCTGACCGAGCTCCAAAGTAAGTTATAAGCTTCTCTTTTTCTCGCACCATTAGTTGAGGAGAATTAAATCCAGACGTGCTTGTTTGCTGATCCTTGTAGCCGAGCTGAGCTCTCAATGCTTTCTGCAACTGCTGCTGTCTCTGGAGTTATCGTTGGCTTGTCGCATGCCTCCAGTCTGTTGCCGTCATCTCCATCTGAAGCCTCGCCGGCCATCAGTTGAAAGAAACAGCACCATGCATGCATGTACGTATACCACAAGGCCACCTTCAGTTCCCTCTTGCCGCATTCTTTATGTTTAAACACTTTTGTGATGTCATGCTGATGTCAATGCCTGCAGCAAGTAGATGTCCTCCGTATTTCCTTTTCAGCATGTTAAAACTCTCTTTTAGCCTTATCATCTTTGAGCTAGAGAATAATCTTTTATTCAACTACAAAGTCCAGTCCTTGCTTACTGTCTGAAGTGAACCAATCTATCTTGCTTGATGGTCATCACCCGCACATCATGTTCAATAGCTATTCTTCTATTCTTTAAATCCATATCTTTTATGTTTTGGCTCCGTTTTGATCCGTTCAAGTTGCGTTAGGTTCTTAATAAAATAAAGTGCACGTTAGTGGTGTGTTTTCATCATACATGTTTTCTGAAAATTAATTTGGTATTAATTTTGTTAATGCCTATTAAACATGTTTCCTTTAATTAAAAGCTATATAGTGTTATATACCGTTTTGCAATAAATTTTAATTTGATTAATGATTATTTCATATGCTTTGTAAATAAAAGCTAATTAGAGCTACATGCCGGTTTTTCTTAAACTAAATGTTAATCTTGTTTAATGTTTAATATTAATTGAGTTTCCTAAATAAAAGTTGATTAGGCTTTTACACCGGCTTTTATAAAGGAATGTTAACTTGATTAATATCAACACAAATGTGTTTCTAATTATAACTTGCTTAGTTCTGTACGAATCATAAAGTTCTACGCTTGGACCTTTTCACCTAGTTGTTTATTTATTAAACTAATGTTTAATTGGTGTAATTTATACGTGAACATTTATAAATAAAATTTGACTAGGTTCTTTACGCCGGTTTCTTCAAATAAAGTTTAATTTGCATTAATGTCAACATAGGGTGTTTTATTTTTGAAATATCCTTTATACTTGTTTTGTTAATTAAAATGAACCTAAGCTTATAGTCTTTCACGTTCATAAATGCAAATCGTTCGTTAGACGTTGTATGTCACCTCTATCTCAGTTATCTTTGTTTCCTAGCTAGTAATCCTTTTCCTAGCTCTCTCTCGGTGAATCAGCTATGTTCTTATGCCTAATCTTTTCTAGCTACCTTTCTTTAGAGCTTACCTTGTTATCTATTTCTTTATCAACTAGTTTTGTTTACCTTTTGCTTAGTTGTCGTCCGTTCAATCTAGTTCTCTCTATAGACTAGTTCTCCTAAACCTAGCTTAAGGTTTCTTGTGCGTTTGATAGTTCATTTGTACCGTTCTAGTTCGTCTCACCATAACTTGTGCGTTAGCACGTGTATCACCTGTTACTTGCTTTAATACTAAAGTTGCATGATAATCTTGATTAATGCTTATTCCATTGGTTTTCTAAATAAAAGTGATTAGGTTCTATTTCGGTTTTCTTTAATGATGATGTAAATGGGTTAATTCTTATTTATAACTAGCTTTTCTAAATAAAATATGCCTAGTGTTATACAATGGTTTTTATAATAAAGTTAATATGCTTAATGATATTATAACTATCTTTTCAACTTTAATATGTTTAGTTGCACACGCAATACAAAGTTACTCGATTGGATATCTTGCACATACTTAGTCTTTCTAAAATAATTATTATTTTGGCATAACTTATACTTAAATATATGCAAATAAAATATGATTAGGCTTATCGTGTTTTCTTAATTAAATATAACTTGCTTTGAAATATTCTTGCCACATTATTTTCTAATTAAAACATATGAAGCACGTAGTCTCTTGTTGTTTGATAATGATCTTTCGATAGCTTCGACCTTAGTTTTGTTTTCAACGTTCTTTCGTCGTTGCGTAACCATAGAATCGAGCCTATCCTTTAGTGTGCTCTTTTAAAGCTTTTCTTTGATTGGTGCATTGTTCTTAGTTGTACTTGTTTGTTTTCTATGTATGTTTGTGCCTGATGTTTGCTTCGAGTAGAAGAAGGATCGTTGTTCGTTGCTTTGAAGACGAAGAGTTCCAAGGAAACAAGAGATGAAGAGAGAGCAGTAAGAGTAGCTTTTCGTTGGAGAAAGGCAAGTGTCCATAACCACCTTCTACCTATGCTTTATTTACAAGAATACTTTGCATTAATTGGAACATGGAGAACCACCCAGGAAAACAGTGCAACCACAAGACATATGGCTCTGTCTTGGCTAATTAATTAGAAACCTTAGTGTTTGGTATGCTTTACCTGAAAGGGGTTAGGGGGTGCTGGTAGTTGGTGTATAGCCCGGCCCTCAGATTGATCTGCTCTATGGTAGCTTCGCAGTCTCGAGAGAGGTTTATGCATTGCGCTGTCATGTAACCTAGCGAGCAGCCTGCATTAGGGAATCTTTGTAAAGGCCTCGTAGCGTTCCTATGCAATCACACCTCGGCAGTGTGGTATGGTGCCTTGCAAGCATCGCATGGTTGGGTCCAAAGTTCTTCGGGACTTTTACGCGACTTGTGGTGAAAGTGTACAACCTCTGCAGAGTGTAAAACTAATCGATTAGCCGTGCTCACGGTCAAGAGCGGCCTGGACCCTCACATGATTAATTAAACTTAAAGATGGATTTTAAATCACTTTCTGGTTATTTCTTGTGGCCTTGCTGAGTACCAACCATAAGTGTACTCATCCTTGCTTATCGCTGCTCAGAAGAAAAAGGTGTGAAGCTGTTGAAGATGTTGATGCTAGGCGTACGCAGCCCCCAGTCGATTGCTTGTGGAGTTTGGCGCCTTCGTTTCCAGGATTGAGCTGTATAACTCTGATAGAATAGTAAGTTTTATTTATGTTCTTTACGTGATACTGTTACTGTTATTCACTTATGTCTACTATATGTATGAAATTTGATCCTGGCATACATATAAGTATGCACTTGGTTTGTTTTTCTAAAACCAGGTGTGACACTTCTTGACTAGGAAACACGACCATGATCGTGTGTCCAAATGATTTAAAAATTCTAAAAAATGCGAATGATGTCCGAAAATTATAAGATTCGTCAAGGGCTCATGATATCATACGTGGAGGTTGTAGTAAAAATTTGAACAAGTTTTGAATATTTTGTCATGTACGTTGCTTACAAATCGAAACATCTCCGAAGAAGTTTCAGAGAGTTGAGAAGTAGATGGTTAGGTTTGAATGAAAAGCAACGATCAAATTTGAATTTGAATTCAAATTTTTTTCTATAAGCAATAGACAATATAAGTTGTTGTATGTAAAATTTTGGTGTTTTTTCGAAGTTATTTGATAATTTTAGTGTTTTTCTATGTAAAATCTAGATTTTCTATATAAAGCGTTTGCCGTGCGTTTTTGGGTTGACGCACAGCAAAGTTTTTTCCCTCAAAAATTCAATAGCCTCTAAAAAATGCAAATGAAGATAAAAATTATGAGATTTATCTATATCTCAAAAATCCAATTGACTCCATGTTAAAATTTGTTACAATTTTGTGTTTATGTGTTATATTTAACTAATGAAATCCGTTTAGAGCCTCAAATAAGCAATTTATATTTTGTGTTGTATAATATGAGGAGATAGAAAACAAGATATGGACGCATACTAGTGTGTGGTGTAGTGGTAAGAGAGGCACGTAAGAGGCACACGCGAAGCTGGTGGTCAAGGGTTCGAGTTCCAAATTCACTACTCATCAAAAAAATTCTCCTAACTCTGAAATCTTTTTTTACTATATACATACAAGATAACTTAATTTGTGTTAATTTTCTAAGTTTTTAAAAAATTATTTGGTAATTTTTATGAATTTTACAAAAATAATAAAATTTTGTTTGCCGTGCGCACTATTAAAAAGCGCACGGCAAAGAAAAAACTTTGCCGTGCGCCCTACAGCACACGCACGGCAAAGAGTCTGGCCCCACCCAAGCCCCGCCACTACCTCTCTCTCTCACCGCGCGCCTGGCCCACCCCGCCCCCGCCACCCTCTCTCACCGCGCCCCCCACGCCCGGCCCGACCTTATCCTCCCACCCCCACCTCCCAGCGCCCCCCACCTCCCCAAGATCCCAATCCCACCCCGTTGACCCTGCCCTCTCCTCCCTCCTCCTATCTCCTCACCTATCCACCCGGCACCGGCGGCCCACCCGTCCTGCGCGGCCAAGCTCCGGCCACCACGGGTCTCCGCGCCGGCTCCCTCCCTCCTGTCCGCGGGCGGCGTGCTAGCTCCCTCCCTCCCTCCTGTCCGCGGGCGGCGGCGCGCCAACTCCCTCCCTCCTCGACCCGGCGGCGCCCGCGGCAAAGATCCGGCGGCTCCCGCGGCAACCCGAGCTCCCGACCGCGCCCCCTCCTTCAAGATCCGGCGGCTCGAGGTCCCGGTGCCAGCTCCCTCCCCCCCCCCCTCCTGTCTACGGGTGGCGGCGCCCCAGCTCCCTCCCTCCCTCCTCGACCCGGCGGCGCCCTCCTTCAAGATCTGGCGGCTCCTCGCCGCGGCAACCCGAGCTCGCGGCCGCGTCCCCTCCTTCAAGATCCGGCGGCTCGAGCTCCTGGCCGCGGCGGTGGAGGCCTGAGCTCCTAGCCGCGGCGGCTCGAGCTCCCGGTGGTGCCCCTTCTTCAAGATCCACGGCCGGCCCTGAAGAAGATCCACGGTTGGCATCTCCCTCCCTGCCTCTTTCTCTCTCTTTCTGGCATCTCCCTCCCTCTGTTTTGTTCAACAGGTGGCGGCAGCGGCGCGTGGTGGTGCTGGTGGTGGCGGACACTGAGGCGGGATGCCTGGTGGTGGCGGCGGAGGCGGGCAGGCTGATGGTGGTGGTGGTGATGGCGGCGACGGCGGCATGGTGGTGGTGATGGTGGTGGTGGCGGCGGCGGCGGCGGCGGTGTGGTGGTGCTGGTGGCGGCGGTGGGGGATTTGGTGGCGTGGTGGTGCTGGTGGCATGCCCGAGAATATTTTTTTATTTTCTGAAATGTTTGCCGTGCGTCAATTTTGGCGCACGGCAATGTTTTAATTTATTTCAAATTTGTTTGCCGTGCGTCGATTCTGACGTACGTCAAAGTGTCTGCCGTGCGTGTCGATAAAAAGCGCACGGCAAAGGCCCTTTGCTGTGCAGATTGCTGCCGTGCGGCCTTTATCGTGCGCAACGATAAAAAACGCACGGCAAAGATTTTACCGTGCGCATACAGGCCTTTGCCGTGCGCCGCAAACGCACGGCAATTAGCTTGTTTCCCGTTGTCTCCTTTTGAATCTGTGAACTTATCCCACGCAATCCAGTGGGTTTTCCCTTTACCTGTTGTTTCCCCCACCAGAATCTCCGAATGCACCTGGTTAACGATTCATGTACCCTCCCGGGCAAGAGAAAAATGCTCATAATATAAACCGGAATGGCCTGTGCCACTGATTTAATAAGTTTATCTTTTCCGGCCGTTGATAGACTTCGCTCTTCCCATGCACTACATCTTTTCATTAATCTTTCCGTTGTTGCCTGGAATTTTTCAGCTTTCATTCTCCCTTCAGGTGTCGGCAAACTCAAACACTTTGCCTCGAAAGTGACTTTGTGTACATTAAGTACCTCCTTCACAACATCATGGTCCTGTTTTTCATTGAACAGGACAGAGCATTTATCGAAATTAATCAGCTGCCCTGTACCTCGGCAGTACCTGTCCAAAGCCGATTTAACAGCTGGCAGAATCATTTGATCTCGCGGAAACCTTTTTTGTCAAGGATATTTTCTGATGCAACATCTGATCTTTATCTTAATCCTCTATACTGGTAGTGGGGAGCATATACGAGCTCTGAACCTTTACCAGTTGCGGTTCAGTTTTGGTGCCTGCAGGAGGATTTGCTGTTTCTAAATTCTAAATCATCTGCCAGGCGTGTGACCAGTGACCCTCATCAGATCACCACTGGAAGCTGACGATGTGGCCCCTGCCTTTTTTTGAGGTACTTCCTCCTTTCCAAACTATAACTGGTTTGATTTGTTCAATCTCAAATTTGGCCGCTTTCTTATTAAAATAAAATTACGCAAACATAGTTAAATTTAAATCATTTTAGAAGAACTTCCATTAATAAAGAAGACACAACAAAAAAAAAGATATATTGTACAATTTTACGAATAAGATGAGTGTTTAAATTTGGAGAGAAAAAAGTCAAACAAACTATAATTTGTAACCGAAGGAGTATCTAAAAGACGGAGTATATATGTATCCTCGCCTTAATTAACAAAGTTTTTGTATAAGCCCGCTCCATTAATGTGATTAGTTTGAGTTCGTTACTGCTACTTGAACTCGGGAGCGGCGTGTTCAGCTGCACGGCTATATAAGGCCATCGTCTCCAAGGCTTTTTCTCTGCACAAAGGAGGTGATCGATCTGTGTAACCTGAGCCCGCACGCGCGATCGAGCAAGAAAGACTCGCTTGCTTCTCGATCGCCATGGGGTGCATCAAGCACATGGTGCTCGTCCACGGCGCGTGCCTGGGCGGCTGGTCGTGGTTCAAGGTGGCCACCCCGCTCCGCGCGGCGGGGTACCGCGTGGACACACCGGACCTGGCGGCCTCGGGCGTCGACCCGCGGCCGCTGCGGGAGGCGGCGCCCACGTTCCGGGACTATACGGCGCCGCTGCTGGACCTCCTCGCGGCGCTCCCGGCTGGGGACCGCGTGGTGCTCGTCGGCCACAGCCTCGGCGGCGTCAACATCGCCCTCGCCGCCGAGATGTTCCCGGACAAGGTCGCCACCGCCGTCTTCCTCAGCGCCTTCATGCCCGACTGCGCCGCTCGACCGTCACACGTGCTCGAGAAGGTGAAAGACGACCCAACACACAACCTGCCAAAGCTAGCATGCGTGTCCTTGTCATTCTCTGGGACTGGCAAAAACGTTGTAAAAAAGTGGCGGTTCTTCATATCAAAGGCCTTGATCATCACCACTTGGTGCCCTCTCCTGATCCTTAACTGAACTGCACTTCTTTAGCATGCATGGAGCTTTTCCTGGAGTGGTTCATCACTGGACTGACCATCGTGTTTCACCTTTTGTGTATCGCTGAAACAAAATGAAGTTTCTGGAGGGGAAGTGGCTGGACTATATGGACACAGAGATGAAGCCGCAGGACGCCGAGGGCAAGCTCCCTACCTCCATGATGTTCGGCCCCCGGATCCTGGGCGAGAAGTTCGCCCAGCTCTGCTCGCCCGAGGTACGCACGTACAGTCGCTCACGCTCCGATGATCCTGTGCACGGATCTAACCTGTTTGTCCTTCTGATCCTGAGAGTCAAGTTGCAAGGGGAGTAGGCATGCATGTCCATTATTGGCCACCCGTTGATGTTAACAGCATGTGCCGTTTTCAGTAACAGAATAATATATCTTCAAAATCAATTGTTCTCATTAAAAAAAAAGCTGAAACCATTTGTTTTGTTTGGATGGCTTTATACATAATTCATACTTTGATGGACCTGTGTCACCTGTCCGGTTGTCTCACTCATGATACAATAATCTTGCGCCTCGATCGATATCTGACAGTAACACAAAAGCGTAAAAAGTGGAGAATCAAGGAGGCTTTTTTTTTTGGCAGGAACCTTTCAGTGCCAAAAGCAACAGCAAGCACGCTGACGTGTGTGTCCTCTGATCCACAGGACGTCACCCTGGTGTCGTCGCTTATGAGGGTGAGCTCCATGTTCGTGGAGGACCTGGCCGCCCAGCCGCCGTTCACCAAGGGTGGGTACGGCTCGGTGCGCAGGGTGTACGTGGTGTGCACGGAGGACCACACCGTCGCGGAGGGGTTCCAGCGCCTGATGGTGGAGAACGACCCGCTGGACGAGGTGAAGGAGATCGCCGCCGACCACATGGTGATGCTCTCCAGGCCCGACGAGCTGGTGCGCTGCCTCACCGACATCGTCGAGAAGTACGCTTGATGCTATAGCTCGCTCCTCGCCGGCCGCCTACACTACTAAAAACGAGCCATTTGTACCGGGTAAAATGCGCGTTTAGTATTGGGCATTTGCCCGGTATCGGCTGGCCGATACTAATTGCTACACCAGTTAGTACCGGTCCTTGTGTCTGGTACTAAAATAAAATTTAGTACCGGTCCTTAGTATCAGCCGGTACTGAATTGCAATGTACAGTAACTTCTGATTTGTTTCTTTTTTCTCTCTTATTCTTTCTTTTCGTTTTCTTCTCTCACGTTGATCGTAGCAATCACTAATTTCACACAATCATTCACAAAAAAATCATACAGTAAGAATAACAATCACAAGTTTGTCAAGATTACAACAATACATCTCAAATCACTGTAAAAAAATACTTCATCTAATCAATCACGGAATACATCTCAACTTTTCCTGCTGCCGCGGCCAGCTCCTGCCTCCGCGAGCTCCCGCCGTCACAGCCAGCTCCTGCAGAACCTGTCGTCGCCGCGAGCTTCTGCAGAACCCACCGCTGCCGCGAGCTCCCACCGCCGTGACCTCCCGCTGCCGCCGCGAGCTCCCGCCGCCGAGCGCTCACCTCCGCGGCCAGCTTCCGCCTCCGCGGCCAGCTCCCGCCGCCTGCCGCGCGCCGAGGCTGGCCGGGGCCGCACCGCGCCTCGCGCCGATGCCGAACGCGGCCGCCACACACAAGGCAGCCAACCGCAGGAGAGAGGAGTGGGAGGAGGAGAGCTTGAGATGAGAAGGAGAGAGAGAGAGGAGAGGAAGAAGATGGTAGGAGGAGAATGTGGCGGCTGTGAAGATGACGAGGAGATGAGATTAAAAAAAAGTGGAGGTGGGAGCGTTTATACCGACTGGTATAACAGCTCGGTACTAAATTGCGGCAATTTGTACCGGCTGGTGTCATAGACCAGTACAAACCGGAGGAGGAGCTTCAGGCGATACTAAATAGCTCTGCATGGCTGTGTCTACCGAGTCTGTGACACCATTTAGTACCGGTTGGAGACACCAGAATTAGACGAATACCCGATTTTGTAGTAGTGCTACCTGGCAGAGCTTTCCACGCTGTTGTTGACTACTGTACTCTTCACGACGGTGTGGCATGAACTCGTGAATGATGTTTGATGAGGCTATCCAACACTTGTGAATTCGCTGAAAAGATTTTGCGTGCTCCGGGCCTCTCGTTCTGGATCCGCGACGACGATGACTCGAAAGGTCTGCCGAGTCGTCGTGGCGCTGTCCAGGCTAGCGTTCGCCATCTTATCTGTGTGATTGTGCTGCGCTGGCCCTGTGCGCTGCCAGGTCCAATCGGGGCGTCGTCGCAGACTCGCAGAGCATGCACCCAACTGCTTGCTTGATCACGACCTGCACGCAGCGATCGATCATGATGCTGTGATGGAATTTAACCCGCCCAAAGGGCTCGACCGCACGGCCTGGTCCAAGGCCTAGTGCCTACCGGAAACAACTCGCAAGTGGAAGGCTGCTTTCTGAGTGAGATGCGATTGAAAGCAAACGGGGCAGCTTGCTAGCTGCATTGCCCTCACCAGCTGTGCTAAGTTTTTTTAGCACAGCATTGCCCTCACCACTCCTCGCATTGCAGAACAATCCTTGCAGCATGGTTTGGTTAGTACCATGAGGACATCCAGCCATACCTCGTCGGACTCGTGAATTTTCAAAATTTGGTTTCTCTAGAACTTTGTGTTACACAAGTTAAACAAGAGTTTCACAGCATTTATGCCAGCATTTCTGAATCCTATACCAAAAGTCTCTTTAGCGGCTCTAAAAGAGCATGTATTTTGTTGCTTCTCCTTCAATAGTCGCCCATGTTGAGTTCACCACTAAATGTTGGCACATCTGAGAGGGAAAATCTTCAAGCACCAACTTCGCGGTTTAAGTAGTCGACAAACATCCTCTTTGCGCTATCAGCATCGGTGGGTGGTGGTGGGCCACTCAGGCTGTACTGCCCTGCCAGCTTGATGAAAGTTCGTCGCAGGCTTCGGAGCTCAGGCAGGCCAACAGATCTTTGAAGATTGATGTAACAATTAGTTAAGGATCTCAATTCAGAACAACCAAGCATGGCTGAAGTTTTACCCCACTTATTGCAAAGTATAAATGCAGGAGCGGCAAATCGTTACAGCTAACACATAAAGCTGTGGAGCTAATTCAACATTGATACCATGTGCAGACTGGATAGCAAAGATAAATATCAAAAACAACCTATGGATGTTTAACTCCCTGAGATGGCATTTGTATAAAATCACATAATAATAAAAGGATATAGTTGGCAAGTTTGGTCCAATAGAAATCTTGTTCATGGCAAGCCCAAGACCACAGGATTGTGCTTCAACAACTGCATTCACCACCTCCTGCCAAACGCAGCATGTTATCAAAGCTTGTAGATTTAAGACCAGCTACCAACCAAGATAACTGCTATTACCTGTGTTGCTTTGTCCATCTCATACAGGGAATTAGCCTCTGCTGTTCGCACCTGAAATATCAAGCCGTTATGAAAATGCAATCTAATTGACGAGATCCAGGAAAATGCAATTGTGAAGAATGTAACTGCAAAGATCCAGGAACAAAATTAACAGCATATCTGCATATGTCCATTTAAAACTGCCTTCTGTCACAGACAGGAAAGAAATATGGAGCACTTGATATCCTAAGTTAATTCACATGATGGAAGCAAAGCTGCCAGTTTCTTAGATTATTCCATTTCATAGGGTCAATTTCAATAACTATGACGTAACACACAATATTGGCTAAACTAGAACTACTCTTGATATCCATACCACTGAACAAACTAGAAATAGTCGTCCAATCATGTTAGCATACTGTGTAATTAGGGAAGTTAGTTAGTATGTTCAATCCAATAGTAGACGACAGTAGAAAATGTGGAAAATTGTCATTTGTACACAATGTGCACTGTTTTGGACAGCAGGTTGCCATCACACCTCTGGACCTGCCCTAGGCGTACGATTTATGCTTGTTACAGGAAACCAAAGTAACATGACCATTCACATATTCTAAGATTCCAACAACCACCGAACAGGCAAGATATAAGAAACTGAATATGTGCTAATGATGTCCATGTTCAATGTAACCATATTCGCTTTTTTTCAGGGAACACGAAGGAGGGTTGCGCATCATTATAGTTAGAAGAAAAAGGAGTCAAAGAAGACTGATACAACCCCTATTGGGGCAAAATTAATTACAAGGAGACTAGCCAAGGACCCATGAATATGACCAATGACTATTGACCAAATATCAGTATTTAGTTATTATTAAAAGTTTGGCATATGGTTCTAAAGATGACGAAGCATTCACATAAACATTTTGAATTAGGATTCCAAATGAAACAATAACATACTAAATTAGCAGAGTTTAGATTGAAATTTACAACATCATGCAGCTTCAGTAATCTTGATATTAATTTCAATTTCATTCTTATGACCATAATTTATACTTACAGTCTGAGTGGCTATTGTAGGTTGGAGAACTTTTACATCTCTAGTTTTCGAATCCACTTTCTTTGTCAAATATGACACCGCCTCGGCAATAACAGGAGCTGTTTCCACTATTTCATCTATTAAAAACAGTAGAGGAAACAGATTAACCAAATTGAATTATGTGCCAACCACAATGTAAACAAAATGGAGGCAACATGCAATTGCAAATTGTCCTGTGTGCACATATTTTTAAGCTGCTGCAGAAGGAAACACCAAAATTTTAAAAGCAGTTAACAAAGTCATTATAATCCACCTCTACCAAATGGAGCCGTACTTTTTTTTATTTATTTAGCCTGTAACGGAGGCCATAAAGTTTTGAAAGCCAGAACTAACATAGTATAAATCTGTTGGGTTCTACTTATTGCTAAGGTAGCATGTGGATAATGTGTTTGACATGGATTGGAAGAGACGGTGAGTTTAGAAACTGGAATATGCGATTTGGGTACTGTTTGAATTTTCATGACTGAAACTTTCAGGTAAGCATCAATTCTACTTTATACAAAAAGCCCCAGCCAAATGGATAAATAGTGATGAATTCAAGATGAATAATAGCAATTAAATTAATCACTTGAGAAGGTAGTGCAAATGCCTCGATAAGGGCAAAAGGACAACCTTTGCCGCTGGCTCAAGAGCAACCATTGGACCAGGCTCAAGGGCAACTTTGGAAGGGTGGGCTCTGATCTTGATGAGAACAAGAATGGGCCACCTGTGTTAAAGCCTTAAAAGATTGCAAGGGTGTTTGGCAGCTAGTAGAAAAGAAACAGTGGCATCAGCAGCAGTTAGTTTAGAGGCTCATAGTCGCATACAACTTCAGTAACCACGAGATAATGGCAGCTGATCAATTGCCTTGTGCGGTCAATAAAAAAATGCACAGAGGGCCATGATGACAGGAAATCAGTGTTTTAAATAGCAGGTTATAGATGTGCTATTATAACAGTTTGAGAACCCTGCCGCTAAATCCTGTAGCCCCATATTTAAAACATTACAGGAAACTAATAGTTTTGTGTGCTGCTAGTCCATGTTTTCCATCCACAAGACCACAATGCACAATTGCAGAGACTGTCTAATTATTATTCTGGATAACAACAACTAACAAATGCTGAGTTCAAAAAGTATATCACTATATCTAAAATAACTGCAAAAAGAAGAACATTTAGTATGGCATCTACTAGCCCGTAAGACACTAGTGTCTTTCATGGCTACTTGTGGTAGTGGAACTTGTGATGCTCTGAATGAACTTTAAAAAATTGTGCACATGGCAATAGGAACAATAAAGATATATGTAGTAATCCAGGGAGCAAATGATCACATTGTTAAGATAAAAACAGGGCAGTGAAACGGCTATAAATTTGACAGCATATGCAACAAGAGAACTTTTGAGTTATTAACAACAGACAATGAGGATAACTAGTGCAAGATAATGAATAGAAGTTGATTTCTTTTTCTTTAATAAAATGGAAGAAAGTCAGTTACCTCTAGATGGAAACAATTCAAAAAGAGGGGAATCCCAACGATTACGTCTATCTGGCTTCTCAAATCTCCTCACAAGATCTTCAAATCTGTCACCATGGAAGAAAAGAGAACGAAAGAGCAACTGTAACTGATTGTACACATAGCAGTACTTGGGCAGAAATGCACAGTTGTGCTGTTCGGCCCCTAAGATTTTATAACCTATAAAATATGAATCGGTTTAAAACAAGAAAGTAAACATTGCGTATTTATGTGGCCCCTGGCCCGTTAGTAGTTTGAGGTCAACCAGTTCCACAAGGATTAAATCTGACTTACATATTACTATCGTAAGTTGGTTCTTCTTTTTCCTGGCGATTGCTGTTCCATTCCCTACAATGGTCCACTTCTGTATCACAAAAAAGCTGAAAAATAAAAGAAAAAGTATAAAGGAAATCACTTTCTAATGTACGATTTATTACTGAACTGTACAAAGCGCAATAAAGTTTCCAAGCTTTCCTATAGGTGCTCTTGGACAAAAATATCATATAAAACATAGTCATAGATTCGAACTTGTACTTTTTATTGAATTATAAAATAAAACCATCTTTGTAACTTTATTTAGGTGAGTTAGGTGAGGGCCATGAAGCTGTATTATAACTTAACTTAGGTGATGCTCTGATAAATATCAAGATTCAAGGCTAGTCCGAAAAGGTAGCTCATCATGCAAGCAATACTGTTACTCAACTCTTAGATTAACTAAATCCATTGGAACACGTAGTATCATCTACAACTCCAGCTTGTTTGTATTATGCTAGGACAACAACTATTCTAATATGAAAAATAACAATAAGTACATAAACAAGAGAATAAGTGGCTACCACACAATATCTTACTCCAGATGCACGCGCAAGACACCACAGCTCATATCGGTACCCCTGCATATTATCAGGTGAAAGTCAACTGTCTGTACCTAAGCTGCATAACTATACATAATAATTACATACATAGACACAATAATAATTGCAAGACCGTAATGGATTTGAAGGCATTACAACTATAAAATGGTGTGACACAAATTGCGGAATCTATTTACATCACAAGTAATGTGAGAACCTATATAGAACAGTTTAGGTGTAGCAATAACAAAGGAAGTCAGCCTACAGACCACTACAGTTGCAACTGAGTGCCACATCACCGATTCAGTGAATGTCAGTCAGTAGAATTAGCATGTAGCAACATTTGCAACTAGATTATCACACTTGTTCATGTGACATTCATAGGAGACGAATGATGTATGGTTCTGAGACTTCTTAGAGAATGCTTGAGCTGAAGCAAAATAATCCACCAGAAAAGGAGGTTCATTACACTTGCTTATGATAATTTGATTTATACTATCTTAAGTATACTACAATCGTAAATAGAAAATAATCAGCTTATGCTAACAGAACTTTAATATTAATCTATAGTTCTATTATTTATTGCAGAAATTGTGAGCATACCATAATGATACAAAGCAAATTTAAAGCTTATATTACAGATATAAAGATAAAAGGGTCCAAATCCCGGCAATAACCAGCAGCTACCATGGTGGTACCACTGGACATTCCAACAGGTACCAAGAGAAAACAATCCTGGTGAAAGTGTGTAATTTAAAGCTTTTTCTTTTTTTATTGTTATATGCTGTACTAAACTGGCTAAATAATTTTTTTTTACAAGTAGAAGACAGCCGAAAGTTTCAAAAAATATATGACCAGGATTAAACTGGTAACCATCCAGTAACCTCCATAAACCAATTGGCTACAGGCTCCATGGTCAGGGAAACTTTCAAACATGTGTTCTGCAACCATGATTGTCACAGTGATATGGAGTAAAAGTGTAAACTATAAGACAGACTCACAGATAAAACTAAGACTGTATACTTGTATTATTAACTGACAGCTGATCACTCCCTACAGATTTGTGAAAATAGGATGAAGAATTTGATACTGCCCTCACCTTAATATTGTTCAAAGAGTCGACAATAATTATGCTGTCACGTGACACGGACCTGTCAACTTCTGATCTAAGACCTCCTCTCAAGTTTTTCTCGACAACCATATCTAAGAAGGGAACAAACAAACATGATCAGAAAGAAACAAGCTCATCATAGGGGCAAAAACTAGAAGTGAACAGGAGCATCAATACAAGTTCATAATTAAGACACATAATAGACAATACCTTTGTAGCTATCATTGCGTCCAAGATGGAGCGATGACTCGTCAATGATACGGACAGTAAGGTCAGTTGAGGAGGAGCGCAGCGCAGCAGCAAGGCAAGCAGCAGCTGCTGATTTGCCGCTGCATGGCTGCCCACACATCACAACAAGTGCCATAGAAAATGTAGAAACCTTGAATGATGGAGAGGGGGAATGTTCAGCCATACATAAACAATCCACATAAAAATTCATAAACACCGAAGTGAACAAACAGATGATTCACTTCCCATCTAAATCTGACTCTAAAAGATAAGTATATTGAAATAATCATGAGTGTATGGAGCTCAAGGTAGTACTGAAAGAAGAATGGAGAAAAAAATGCGCTACTGACGAAAAATTCCGAACAAACTTTTTACTACCTGATTCCTGAATGCTACGCATTCTCACCAAAATGCTAACTCAAGTTCAGCAACTTTGAGTGAGCCTCCGTGGGGGACGAAACCTCGACTTTTTTGGAAAACAAAATAAGGAAGTTACTAAAGGCTGCAAATGCAAGCTTTGGGCAACGGCATGCACAGTTCCGGTTCAATGAACCCAAACTGCCCTGCCACAGCCGGCCCCCGGCACTGGCGGTCTGGCGCCGCCCACAACCGCCCTCCACCGAGGAATCCGCTCGCCCCCGCCGTTGGCCCTTCCCAACGGTTGTATTCCGCCGCCTCGCCAAACTCGATCCGCCGCCGCCACACGCTACTGAGCAGCCCGCCGCCCATGGAGCCCTCTCCCAACAACCCCGAACGCGAAACCCTAACACCCACAACCATGCCTCCGAGAGAGGGAGAAGGATAACTCACCTCGTCGCTGGCCGTCTACCAGTACCCACCACAGCTACGAGCACGAATCGGCGGAGGGGAAGAGAGGGCGGGTGGAGCACGGGGACGGAGAAGAAGGCGCGGTTGTCAACTGTGTGTGGGCCGTGGGCATAAACGTGTGAAGTGCGCATACGTATGCGGAAGGCGTAAACGTGTCCTGGCACGAAAACTACTCTTCCCCACAAAATAGACATAAAAAAGACAGTCATGCATCTTAGAATTAATTATTTTGGGCGGAAAATATAGTACCACGTAGAGGTAAGGGAGTAAGGAAGTGACACAAAGAAAAAGATAATAGGCAAAGTATTCAACACTTGACCAAATGAGTGGTGCGCAGCAAATGAGCGGTGCAACAACGTGGAAAACGAGTTCAGAAAGCATCAAAGTATCAATAATCAACTGGGAGCAAGGAGGCACGAGATGAGGTAGGGAGGCCCTAGGCCGGCCGGCCTATGCACAGTGCGCCGACCGGCCTAGCCTATTTTTGTTGCCACCAGCGTTCCACTTTAACAAGTGCGTAGTTCATGTATTTTTACTTCTTTGTTCTTAAGTCCATCACTCAGAAATTTCAGCAACCACTCCGAAAAATTCGCACCCAAAAATTCGGAAAAAATCACCACAAATCTTGCTCCTCTCTATACTTCGATTGTGTATTTTTTTTCCACGGTAAGAAACCCCCGGTGTATTTGTTTTTGAGAGTGTGCAGCAAGAAGCCATGAAGAAAATTACGAATTTCATCACGCGAAGAAAGACACGATCGTCATCATCAAAGGCACCATCGTCAAGCTCTTCACAGAGGCACTCGGTCTTCGAGTCTCCACAGAGCATGGGGAAAGACGTCATGGTGCCGAGGAGTGACATGTTGCTTCTCGGCGACATGAGAAATACAAGAAGCTCCTCCATGTGGTTCATCGAATCGCGTGGACAAGCTGGAGCGCCACCTGTTCCGCCACGACGATCAACATGTTCAACCACTCTACCGCCATATATACCCAAACTCTCTGAGTACGGGTTTACTATCAAGACGCTGGAGGAAGAAGAAATGCTTGGATATCTTGAAGGAAGGTTGGTGCCAAACGTCGAATTTGATGATGATGCACTACAAAAATTGGGATTTTATTCGGATATTTATTACCTATTGGACAATCTCAGGTGGAGTCTCGGTGTACACACATAAGGAGTTTGCCATGGAGGATGTTCATGAGAATGAAGCCCGTCATGAGGAAGATAAATATTGATGATGAAGAAGAGGTCGCACACCTTTCATTTCGTTAATATCCTATGAAAACATTAGTGACTTGCTCGGTTTCAAGGGAGTGCCCCGGGAGTAGTTGAAGTGCAAGGAGGTGAGATGAAGAAAATTTGGGAGAAGCTCTCAAAGGAAGAAAATAGGAAAATAAGCAACATGAAGAATTTAATTCTCCAAATATTTCACTCATGGATGAGTAAGAGGATTCTTGGGAGAATGAAGGAGACAAAGATCACCGACATGGAATTAAATTAGCTTTATGTAGGGTAGGTGAAAATGCAAGATATTGACCCAATCGATATTATGATCCATCGGTGGACTTGTGAAGCGGTCTCTGGAACCGGAGACATTGGTTTCATTGAAGCCAACCATTGGGAGGAACCTGTAATTTCCATTAAAGGAACTTCATTTGGGATAGAATATTTGAGACAAGGCCACTACATCGGGAGAGATGAAAACAAACGATATAAAATAGCAAAAACCATGATAGCTCTCTGCGATCCACAGCTGAAATCATTTGTTAGAGGCAAAGAAAATTAGTTGGAAGAAGGAACTGTTGTCTCGGTAAGGAAAAACAAGGAAGGAAGAAATATTGGAGAATCAACGGTCTCGGCAGCCCAAGTTGGAGAAGCGGCAGGATTTCAAGGTGCACCAAGCGGGTAAAAGCACCTCCCGGAGGAATGGGGCAACAATATGTAAGTGTCATGATGCAATAATGCAAGCATGGGGGCATGAGGCAGCCATGCTGTCCCCACCACCATCATATTATCACCCTGGATATGCCTTTACCATTTCAAGGAACGGTGCCCGACCCGGTGCTCATGGCAACATATGCACACTTGTCTCAACCCCAACAAAGTGTAGCCATCATTGGGGCATATCCGAGAAGAAACATGAAAAATGTTGAAGCCATCCGGACAAATACAAGCCAACTTGAAGAAGGGACCGCAAATATTGTCTATCAATTTGGTCGCCTACATGTGGTACCACTGGAACAATTCCAAGGAGGACCAGCACAGCCATACTACGAGCAAGGGTACAATGCAATGGGGCATCAACAACAACCGCCCCAATAATGAACAAGAGTCCACGAATAAAAAGCTCGCAGGTTTGATTTTTCCTTTCTTTTATTTACTTTTTCAGAGTGTGCGCAAGTTTGTGTGTGTAGCATTTTCTATTTTATTTTATTTTTAGCATGTGTGCTAGTAGTAGTAGTTTTATTTTCCACCACCATGAATAAATTGCATCACCTATATGCTCTCATATTTATGATCTTTGGTAAGGATGGAAACTTTTGTGTCATGTTGATATATGATAATCGTTGACGCTTTGCTCATTCTTTGTGCTTGTTCTATGCAGCATTAAGCTAATGCTCGTTTTTTGTATGGTATAAAATTTAATTAAATGCTAGCTTAATATTTTGTGGAGGTTATGATAATTTGAGACCCACAATGTGTTTCTTTGCTCTTACTTTTGAATGAATTCAAGAATCATTTATTTATGTTTAAAAAGTGATGCTAGCCTTGTCATTAATACTCCTTGCATTTTGCTCTACCTATCCAAAGCCATATATTTATATCATGTAAAAACTTTACTATGCAAGAATTTTTTTCAGGTGCATTGATTCAAGATTTGATTTCTTTGGTTTGAGACTAAGAATCTGGTCATTCCGTTTTAACTTCTTTTTGCTAGCCTTTCTCTCTATGCATTGTGAGTTTCCACATCGGAAATTTTGCAAACCTTGCTCGATATCCACCCATAAACCAAAATATCTTTTTGTGATACCCTCCATGTACAACTCAATTTGAGTATGGATCTTTACCTCGAGAAAAACTGAGAGGAATCAAGGCACCACCAATGGAAGAACAATTTCGGGAGATCTCCAAAGGATGCCGGGAAAAATTGAGACGGAACAGAGGCAAAAAAGAAGGTGTGCCGGCCAGCACACACCCTATAGGCCGGCCGGCCTAAGAGCAACTCCAACAGCCTCTTTATTTTTTCTAGCTAAATTTGAATATTTAGCCCTTTGTAAAAATAAAATACTTCATAATTCTATTGAGTAATCCAACAGCCTTTAAACTAAACTCTCTATCCAGTGGGCCCCACATGACATAATGTTTATATTCTTTCTTTCTCCCCCACCTCTCTACTTCCCCAAACGCCACCCCCACCCTCCCCGTGCGTGCAGTGGCCGGCGGCGCATCTCCCCCGTGCGCGAGCTTGCGTCCTTCTAGCCGACTCGACGACGCCCACTTCCACCTCCACCTTCCTTCCCCACCTCCCGTCCCATCTTCTCTTTCTCACTCTCCCCGAAATCCCTGGCGCTTGAGGGGCTGCATCGTGGCTTGAGCGCAACGGCGGCGTGCCCGACGGCAAGGCGGGGGTGCAGCGATCGAGCCTCCGACTGGTGGCGGGCCTCGCGGCAAGGTGGGGGAGCAGCGACCCTTCGGGCTCGTCGGCCGGCGGCCGGCGCACAGCCATCCACGTGGGGGAGCGAAGTCACTCCAATCTCCCGTCCGACGCGCGCACGTCCACGGGGAGCGACCCATCGAGCCCTCCTCTCGACCTCTCCTCTACGGCGGGCGAGCTCCCCTGTGGGCGCAACGGCACGCGGCCGTGCGATTTGGCGCGAAGAGGACTCTGATTTGGCGCAAGGAAGAGGCCGTGAGGGAACTTGTCGCAGATTCCGGCGATTTTGCGAGCCGGACGAGCTCGCCACATAAAGCGAGCGGCGGGGGGAGAATGGCGAGGAGGATTGCGAGTACGGCGTTTAGCGAGGCTGTTGGAACCGTCATTTTTCTCTCTTTTTTAAAATTTTTACAGGAGGAAAACGTTTTAAAGGAGCTGTTGGAGTTGCTTTAATCCCCTGTCACCTCAGAAAATTTCTAGATTTTGCATGGAGGAGTCCCAGAGAATTTCAAGCATTTTTCTCTAGAAAAATATTGGATTTTATGTACCTACCCTAGTAGAAAAAAAAGCCCTCTCTTTGATCGGGGATGAGCAATCATCTAAGCATGGGGAGAGAGCTACTAAGAAGGTTGGTACTATGTTGTCTAGAGTTCAGGAGAGCATATATAAAAAAAGAGAAAAAAAGAAAAAATGGAGAAAGGAAATAAATGTGTGATAAAGCTCCCTGGTTTTCTAGCTTCATTAGAATTTTCAGAGATGCTTCAAGATCAAACTCCATACTCATCATTCCAACCATGTGCAATCCGATAACGAGGACTTCATTTGTGCCTCGGGATCATCCTTTTGCCATTGCACATTTCCACTTATCTAAAAAGCGTGAGTCCATTTTCTCCCTTTCTACAAGCAATCGTTTCCCGTGACTTTTTTGATGAGTCTCAGTAAATCCATGAGAAGCTTTTCTTCTTTTGATAATATTCTGACTATGATATCTTGCTAGGACTAACTTTCCCAAAGCTCTAGATAAAGCCTTCCACACATACTTGAGGGGAAAAGACTAGTTCTAGTAGGTTGGAGAGAAATATGAGATGAGAAATTCATGAGCAGGGTACAAGGTGGTTCAAATTTTTTATCTTGGCTTAGCAATTTTTCATATTGTGCTTACTTTCAAAATTTCTAAGATTCGTTTAAATTTGAGAGCATGTTGATTAACTACTTGTGGGATGCACTTAATTGATATCTACCCTACATATAGGTGAAAGCTAGTTACAACTTGAACTTTAATGAATAAAACTTTTGGGAGCATTATATTTTCTCGTATATGATCAAGTGCAAGGTATGAACAATGAAGGGCAATGTTGATATCCATTGAAGACTTACTCGAGGACGAGCAATGTTTAAGCATGGGGGGATTGTTGACGCTCATTAGCGACACCCCTAGAACATAGTTTACCTTCAATGTTGGCATAGACTTGATATCCAAACTGATGATCATAACTCCTTTGACATAACAAGTTCGTATACGCACGTGGTTTTGTAGTGTTTGTGTTTACGTAGGATTACAACGCTAAAAGGACACTCTTGGGCGAGGTTCACAATACATGTCTCGAGAAGATAAAGTTTGATGCAAGTGCAAACTCAAGATGAACAAGACTCCAAAGGTTCCAAGGACTAAAGCATATAATGATGAACTCTGGGGATTAAGGCGAAAGAAGAAGAAATTATGCGACCAACACCCTTATCCATCTCGCGGAAGAAAAGACGTCAAGGACCCACATGCAGAAGGGGGAAGCCTTTAGAAGGCACGAGAAGTCGTGGGGAGGAAGTCGAAGCTGGCCCAAGCCAAAATGGGCCCAGGGCGGCCAGCCCCAAGCCCAAGGGCCGACCGGCCCCACCCATTATGGCTGCGACTCGGCACCCTCTTTGACCTAGGGTTTTCCAAGGCTATTTAAAACCGCCACGCCCCGCCATTCGTTGACAAGGAGCAGAGAAGCTAGAGGGACACCATTCCGGAGAGCGAGGGTCGTGCTAGTTGTCTATAGGGTCTACCCTAGTCAACGTGGGCACCTTGCAAGAAAGACCACGTCGGAGTTCCGGAGCGAGGATCAAGATCAAGGTAGGATCCCGATAGTGATCCTGTGACATGTAATCATTCATGGTGAAGTTATTTGTCAATCTAATTTCTAGCTATCAAGTGCCTCTCTCTATGATTTTGCTCTCTCTTGGTTTTGCCTATATTTCAATCTATTCTCGAGATAGATTGCTCGTGTTGTTCTTGTAGCTGTGGTGGCTAGAGGTGTATACCGGACCTACCAAATGGGTCCAACACGTTCCTTGGGAATGTGCTCGTTAGTGTACCTGCGAAGAAAGGGGACATTATGACAGGATGTCATCCCGAATACGGTGGGTGCTTTCGAGGGTTTGACCAGAGGTTGCGATTTAAATATGCTTTTTATGAGATTTTCAAGTTATCATCTACATCTTTTATGCTCAAAACTACAACAAAACCATGATCTAGGCCTCTCTAGATCAGTTATTTCTATACTTTCTCTTGCTACCTCTGGTGTTTAGTGTATTAGATTTGAAACCAATCTCTTGAAAGGAAGTGTTTTACGCTTATTAGATTGATTCTTGTTTTACACATGTTCCATGGATTGATAAAACCTTGGCTTATTAGATTGATTCTTGTTTTACACATGTTCCATGAATTGATAAAACCTTAGGGGAATACTCAAGGGAAAAAGCTATATAGATCCGTGCGCTTGCAGTGAAACTTGGTGCGTTATTGAACCGTCAACAGGGGTCTTCATATCTTTTTTACTTTTCTTTCTTCTACCTTTGTTGACGTATAAAACGGAATAAAGTTCTTCACGGCAACATGTAACGGATCCCCGGGATGTAACAAGGCGTGCCAGTCGACCTGACCTGTTGATCGGCACGGAAACTATAGAAACGTTAAATAGCGGGTTAATCAGCTAGAGAGCCGATGTGTCTTCTGATAAAATCATAACAGCTAGGCAGCTGATACGGGAAACGGATCAGGCAGATCGGCCCATATGATGACGTAGGTATAGCGTAAGCTACCGGAGGCAACTTAAACCAAGCTACGTAGGCAATACCTGAAACAGATCTAATCGGCTATGTATGATGATTAAAATATAATAAAACAGTAAAAGCCGACATGATGCAGTCTCAAACTGGATAATTGATGATAAAAACTAAAGCAACAAGAATTAAAATAAAACTTGCTAATCTAGCTGATATCGATAAATTGTGAATAAATCTAGACGAAACCACAACGATGCGGCCGGAGGTTAAAGCCTAGAAATTACTCGGTAAAATGGTACTTACAAGCTCGCCGGAGGTCAGTCGATGCAGCCCGACGAACTTGAAGGACGGCGTTGAAGAAACAAGAAAATAAGAAGAAGAAAACTTTTGACGAAGTCACCGAATTGAAAGGTAAAGGTACTTGAAAAGTAGAGTTTGTATATTGATCGTGTGATAATCTTTTTACAATGACTCTGGGTACATATTTATACTCCGAACCTGTCACACCTGTTTTTCCAAAGAAAACCAAGTGCAAATCTATATGCATGCCAGGATCAAGTTCCATGCATATATTTGACATAAGTGAATAACAGTACAGTATCACGTAAGGAAAAAGAAAGATTATCAGAGATTTACGCTTTATCCTGAAAACGAAGGCTCCAACCATCACAGGCAATCGACTGGGGGTTGCGTATGCCTAGAACTCAGCAACAACTTCACAACATCTTCATAGCAGCTTCCTCTTTCTGAGCAACATTGTTTATAGCAAGGGTGAGCATATGTCGTACTCAGTAAGTGTGGGGAAAGTATGAATGCAAAGACTTATCAAGGAAAGGCTGACAGGTTGACTGTATTAAGCACTTTTAGTTGGTCAATTTTTATTAGCACCTGATTACTAATAAAGTATAAGTATATACCAACCCACATTAACATATAGAGATACGCCATAAGCATATGGCTAACATAACCATAACCACGATTTAAGGCCATCTTCAAGTTCAATTATCATGTGAGGGTCCAGGGCGCTCTTGACCGTGAGCACGGCTAATTGATTAGTTTTAAACTATGCAGAGGTTGTACACTTTCACCACAAGTTGCGTAAAAGTTCTAGGAACTTTAAACCCAACCACGCGATGCTGATCAGGCATCATACCATACTGCCGAGGTGTGATTGCATAGGAACGCTACGAGGCCTTTACAAAGTTTCCCTAGTGTGAAGCAACCCGCGAAGGTTCCAAGCCACCGCAAAGCATAAAGTCCCCTAGTAGGCGACGTGTCTTAGCAAAGCACACTCCCCACTAGAGCGAGTCTATACCTCAACTAACGCTTCCCCTTGCCCTTATCAGGTAAGGTCACCCGACACTAGAGTCCCTAATTAATTAGCCAAGGTAGAGCCATATACCCTTGTGGTTGCACTGTTTTCCTGGGTGGTCGCTCCATGTTCCGATTAATCATATGATCTTGTATTAACCAGAGATATAACATAAAAGAAAGCATGTTCATCATTGTTGTTGTTCATTAGAACCACCATAACCCAAGGTAAAGCAGCTAAGCAAAGCTACCCAACAGAAAGGTAAACCCAGGTTGATCAAGGAATGATAGTAAAGACTAGGATGAACCTTAATAGGACCCATCAATATTAATGCAAGCATATGCAATGGTGATTAAACACAGTTATTGGGACAAAAGATCAAGGACACACTTGCCTTTAACCAAAGTAGTGATGTTGCTCAGAATTCTTCATCTTCATACTCTTCAAAGCTCTCGAACGACGTTCATTCTACTCGCATCAATCATCGGGCACAAGCATACAAAGCAAACAAACAAGCATACTAAGAACAAAGTACCAATCAAAAGAGAAGCTTTAAAAGAACGCACTAAAAGATAGGTTCGAAGCTAAGGATCACTGAAGCACACAGACCGTGCTAAGATAAGGGAAAGACTTGGTTAACTCTATGAAGAACACTGGGCTTGAGCAAGAACTAGGGTCAAAAGATCTGGAGCTTGAAAGAAGATTAGCTCTACAACAGAGACACACTGAGACAGAGCTTTGATAAAGAACGTCTAACGATCGATTTGCATATATGAGGAAACAACTATGAGTTAGGTTTATTTTAATTAGCAAAAGATATATAAAGGATATTTCATAAAGAAAATACCCCAAGTTGGAATTAAAGCAAATTAAACTTTATTTACAAAACCGGTGTAAAGAACTAGTCAAGTTTTATTTATAAAGATTCATATATGAATTATATCAATTAAACATTTAATTTAGAAAAACTAAACTATATGAACAATCTAAACAAAACTTTATGATTCGAGTAGATCATATTATTATCAAAAACATTATGGTATTGGCATTAATCAGGTAAACTTTTATTTGTAAAAGCCGGTGTAAAAACCTAAGCAACTTTTAATTATAAAAGTTTAATTAAATGTTAATCAAGTTAACATTTGGTTTATGAAAAACCGGGTGAAAGATCTAATTAGATTTTATTTACAAAAGCATGTGAGAGAAACATTAATCAAATTAAATTTGATTATAAAAAACGGTGTATAGCTCTATATTGCTCTTATTTAGAAAAGGCATGTTTAATAAGCATTAGTCAAAATTTAATATTAAATTTATTTTCAGACAACAACCATGATGAAAACTCACCACTAACGTGTACATCATGTCATTATTAACCTAACGCAACTTGAACGGATGAAAACGGAGCAAAAACATGAAAGATATGGACTTATAAAGGTGTAGGGACCTAGATGGGAAGATCAGGATCTTCCAGGGGTTTAACTGTGAAAAGACAGGGGCATATACATAATTATATAAAAACCCAAGGGCTTTCTTGTAAAGGTGTCAGGATGCATTGGATCTTGGATATCTGACCTTCACAGGGGGTTCTCTGCAAAAGGGATAAGACTCAAAGATTGGATCTAGGTTTTATAGGAAAACTCAGGGGGCTGGATGAAAAACGGCACCTTCTTCTTCCTTGGTTCGCAACAGAGGCATGGGGCGCGGCGGCTCTGGCCAGATGCCTCGCCGGGGCTCCGGTGACCTAGGGGCGCAACCAGGGTGGGGAAAAGGAAGGGAAGAGGGTGGGGATCTCACGGAGGAGCTCACCTCGGTCGGATGACGACGGCGGCGGCTCGTCGGCGTGCTCCTTGCGGCGGCCGGCGGCGGTCTCAGCGGCGGCGAGACTCCGGTGATCCTCCAGCGTCGAAAAGTAGCTCAGGAGGTGCGGCTCGGCTTGTCAAAGCTCCTGATGTCGTCTCTTTGCTACGGGGAGGTCGGAGGTGGCGGATTGGCGCGACGGCCGACGGCGGCTTCCGAGCTCAGCTCGCGGCGGCGCTGCGCTGGCGCGACGCGCAGGGGCAGGCGGAGGCACGCGGGGACCGGCTTTAAAGGGCGCAGGGCACGAGAGACCCCGTCGGGTGCGGCGCGGATGCCGTGGGCGGCGCGGTGCCGGACTCCGGCAGAGTCCCGGCCGGGGCGGACTCTGTCCGGCGGCGGCGGCCGACGGGTCTGGCGGGCCAGAAGAGGAGCTGGGCTGGGCGAAAATATATAGCGGGAAGAGATCGGGGGCATCCAGCAGACTTCAAGGGATGGCCGCATGATGTAACTGGCTAAGGTGAAGAGAGGTGACGCACATGCGAGGCCGCGGAGAACAAGGGGGTGGGACAGACTTCTCCTAGACGGGCTGAAAGGTTTTATGGGCCGAAAAGGAAGAAGGAAAAGGGGAATTCTTTTCATTTTCAGAAAATATTTTTTCGTGAAAAAGAATAATCTAAACATAGCTAGATAATTCATAAAAGCCACGAAAAAATTCTAAAAATCTCAAAAATTTCAGAAAAATTCCCAGAGATAGATTGGAGCACGAACAACCCAAATAAAATATTTGGAGCTCATGAAAAAGATTTTAGAGCCTTCTAATAAATAAAAAATGCTCAAGGAAAATGAGAATAAACTCTAGAAAATCCGGAAAATTCTCGGAAGGGTTTGGTCAGCTCCTAAGCGCATTTTGAAAAGCTTTTGCACTCACTAACCACTAGATGCATCAGCATGAATGCAACACTCACTCAACAATTTATTTAATTTAGAAAAACAAACAAAGTTTTTCCTATACTATATTTCCTGTAAAGAAAATAAACGTTGGGAAAATTTTAAAATTGAGAGAAATCATTGTTTTAACTATTATTTCTATTCACATCCTGAAATTAGAAATTTCAGGGTGTGACAAATCTACCCCCTTAAAAGGAATCTCGCTCCGAGATTCGGAGAAAGAAGAGACAAGGAGTAGGTAGACAAACAAGAATATTACTGCTGAGGTAGGCAGACGGTCATCCTCTCTTGTCTTCAGGGTGTAGGATCTTCAGTATTCATCTTTCTTGGTCATCGAGGTCTTCATCAGAGTGAGTTAGATGGGATAGTAGCAAGCACAAGATGAGAAGGAAGGTTGAGTGAGGTCTTCTTTTCTTCAACTTGCTCAATTCTTTCTAGTGGCAGAGGTAGTAGCATTTGCTTGTTGATGCGGGCTTTGATTTTCTTCTTCTAGAGAGAAAGAGAGATGACAAGGAGATGGGAGGCACAAAAGAAGAACCCAACTAGGCAACTGATGTTATTACAGATATAAGACCTACAATACACCAACACTCACTACAAAGAACCAACTCAAACATTGTCATAAACAATCATGATCATGCAAGCACTGAATTTCCACCAATCAAGACATAGTCAAAGAAACGATGCTACACGTTGTTAATAGAGTCAAAGGGTATCCTCCTAATAGATTAGATGTAGCTCCCAGTAAGAACATCCATAAATAATGAATTTCTCACTGATCATGGAGTATGAGATTATGAGTTCATCCCAACTGGAATCACCTCAAACAGAGGTCCAGAACCCGGGGTATAGATTAATCAAGATGGGTATTTCAGCAGTGTTGACAGATTCTGAATGCTCTACTAATTCGTGTGTATCTCTCTTAATACAGAACGAATACTGCTGAAATTTTGACAGAAATTGACCCATGAAATTCTGGAACTAACCCAACTAATTTCATGTAAATCGGAGTTCTGTAGCTCGAGAAAGAATTAAAACAGCAACGATGTGTCAGAGAGCTGCGCGAACAGATAGAATATCAAGGGTAACAATTTCACCAATAAATCAAGCGGGTGTCATTGCTTGAAATAGGTAAGATTAAGATCAAGGGAAGGACTGTCAAGGGTAGGGATCATAACATTCCACTAGATCAAAAGGAGGAATTGCTTGAGGAAATGCACATGCGAGATCGAAGAAGTGTTCAAGGAGAGTGAAGATAAATACAAGAATTCACGGTTTAGCATTTGTGAGGAAAGGAAGTGCAAATGCTAAGGGTCAACAAGGAAAGCTGAATTATCAGAATGAGAGGACGATAAAATGGTCAAGGAGTGAGAATATTCATCACAAAGCTCAAGGGATAGGTAGTGATGAATTTTAGATCAAAGGAAACCTTAAGGAACGACCATTTCTATCTAGGCTTACGTCCTACAGTCGATACAGCTCTGATACCACTCTATCACACCTGTTTTTCTAAAGAAAACCAAGTGCAAATCTATATGCATGCCAGGATCAAGTTCCATGCATATAGTTGACATAAGTGAATAACAGTACAGTATCACGTAAGGAAAAAGAAAGATTATCAGAGATTTACGCTTTTTCCTGGAAACGAAGGCTCCAACCATCACAGGCAATTGACTGGGGGTTGCGTACGCCTAGAACTCAGCAACAACTTCACAACATCTTAATAGCAGCTTCCTCTTTCTGAGCAACATTGTTTATAGCAAGGGTGAGCATATGTCGTACTCAGCAAGTGTGGGGAAAGTATGAATGCAAAGGCTTATCAAGGAAAGGCTGACAGGTTGACTGCATTAAGCACTTTTAGTTGGTCAAATTTTATTAGCACTTGATTACTAATAAAGTATAAGTATATACCAACCCACATTAAAATATAGAGATACGCCATAAGCATATGGCTAACAAAACCATAACCACGATTTAAGTCCATCTTCAAGTTCAATTATCATGTGAGGGTCCAGGGCGCTCTTGACCGTGAGCACGGCTAATCAATTAGTTTTAAACTCTGCAGAGGTTGTACACTTTCACCACAAGTCGCGTAAAAGTTCTAGGAACTTTAAACCCAACCACGCGATGCTGATCAGGCATCATACCACACTGCCGAGGTGTGATTGCATAGGGATGCTACGAGGCCTTTACAAAGTTTCCCTAGTGTGAAGCAACCCGCGAAGGTTCCAAGCCGCCGCAAAGCATAAAGTCCCCTAGTAGGCGACGTGTCTTAGCAAAGCACACTCCCCACTAAAGCGAGTCTATACCTCAACTAATGCTTCCCCTTGCCCCTATCAGGTAAGGTCACCCCAACATTAGAGTCCCTAATTAATTAGCCAAGGCAGAACCATATACCCTTGTGGTTGCACTGTTTTCCTGGGTGGTCGCTCCATGTTCCGATTAATCATATGATCTTGTATTAACCAGAGATATAGTATAGAAGAAAGCATGTTCATCATTGTTGTTGTTCATTAGAACCACCATAACCCAAGGTAAAGCTGCTAAGCAAAGCTACCCAACAGAAAGGTAAACCCAGGTTGATCAAGGAATGATAGTAAAGACTAGGATGAACCTTAATAGGACCCATCAATATTAATGCAAGCATATGCAATGGTGATTAAACACAGTTATTGGGACAAAAGATCAAGGACACACTTGCCTTTAACCAAAGTAGTGATGTTGCTCAGAATTCTTCATCTTCATACTCTTCAAAGCTCTCGAACGACGTTCATTCTACTCGCATCAATCATCGGGCACAAGCATACAAAGCAAACAAACAAGCATACTAAGAACAAAGCACCAATCAAAAGAGAAGCTTTAAAAGAACGCATTAAAAGATAGGCTCGAAGCTAAGGATCACTGAAGCACACAGACCGTGCTAAGATAAGGGAAAGGCTTGGTTAACTCTATGAAGAACACTGGGCTTGAGCAAGAACTAGGGTCAAAAGATCTGGAGCTTGAAAGAAGATTAGCTCTACAACAGAGACACACTGAGACAGAGCTTTGATAAAGAATGTCTAACGATCGATTTGCATATATGAGGAAACAACTATGAGCTAGGTTTATTTTAATTAGCAAAAGATATATAAAGGATATTTCATAAAGAAAATACCTCAAGTTGGAATTAAAGCAAATTAAACTGGTGTAAAGAACTAGTCAAGTTTTATTTATAAAGATTCATATATGAATTATATCAATTAAACATTTAATTTAGAAAAACTAAACTATATGAACAATCTAAACGAAACTTTATGATTCGAGTAGATCATATTATTATCAAAAACATTATGGTATTAGCATTAATCAGGTTAACTTTTATTTGTAAAAGCCGGTGTAAAAACCTAAGCAACTTTTAATTATAAAAGTTTAATTAAATGTTAATCAAGTTAACATTTGGTTTATGAAAAACCGGGTAAAAGATATAATTAGATTTTATTTACAAAAGCATGTGAGAGAAACATTAATCAAATTAAATTTGATTATAAAAAACGGTGTATAGCTCTATATTGCTCTTATTTAGAAAAGGCATGTTTAATAAGCATTAGTCAAAATTTAATATTAAATTTATTTTCAGACAACAACCATGATGAAAACTCACCACTAACGTGTACCACCTGTCATTATGAACCTAACGCAACTGGAACGGATGAAAACGGAGCAAAAACATGAAAGATATGGACTTATAAAGGTGTAGGGACCTAGATGGGAAGATCAGGATCTTCCAGGGGTTTAACTGTGAAAAGACAGGGGCATATACATAATTATGTAAAAAACCCAAGGGCTTTCTTGTAAAGGTGTCAGGATGGATTGGATCTTGGATATCTGACCTTCACAGGGGGTTCTCTTGAAAAGGGATAAGACTCAAAGATTGGATCTAGGTTTTATAGGAAAACTCAGGGGGCTGGATGAAAAACGGCACCTTCTTCTTCCTTGGTTCGCAACAGAGGCATGGGGGGCGGCGGCTCTGGCCAGATGCCTCGCCGGGGCTCCGGTGACCTAGGGGCGCAACCAGGGTGGGGAAAAGGAAGGGAAGAGGGTGGGTATCTCACGGAGGAGCTCACCTCGGTCGGATGACGACGGCGGCGGCTCGTCGGCGTGCTCCTTGCGGCGGCCGGCGGCGGTCTCAGCGGCGGCGAGACTCCGGTGATCCTCCAGCGTCGAAAAGTAGCTCAGGAGGTGCGGCTCGGCTTGGCAAAGCTCCTGATGTCGTCGCTTTGCTACGGGGAGGTCGGAGGTGGCGGATTGGCGCGACGGCCGACGGCGGCTTCCGAGCTCAGCTCGCGGCGGCGCTGCGCTGGCGCGACGCGCAGGGGCAGGCGGAGGCACGCGGGGACCGGCTTTAAAGGGCGCAGGGCACGAGAGACCCCGTCGGGTGCGGCGCGGACGCCGTGGGCGGCGCGGTGCCGGACTCCGGACTCGGGCAGAGTCCCGGCCGGGGCGGACTCTGTCCGGCGGCGGCGGCCGACGGGCCTGGCGGGCCAGAAGAGGAGCTGGGCTGGGCGAAGACAGACTGCGGGAAGAGATCGGGGGCGTCAGCAGACTTCAAGAGATGGGCCGCGGGTTGTAACTGGGCCAGGTGAAGAGGGGTGACGCACACGCATGGCCGCGGAGAACAAGGGGGTGGGGCAGACTTCTCCTAGACGGGCTGAAAGGTTTTATTTGCCGAAAAGAATAAGGAAAAGGGAAATTCTTTTCATTTTCAGAAAACATTTTTTCGTGAAAAAGAATAATCTAAACATAGCTAGATAATTGATAAAAGCCACGAAAAAAATTCTAAAAATCTCAAAAATTTCAGAAAAATTCCCAGAGATAGATTGGAGCACGAACAACCCAAATAAAATATTTGGAGCTCATGAAAAAGATTTTAGAGCCTTCTAATAAATAGAAAATGCTCAAGAAAAATGAGAATAAACTCCAGAAAAATCCGGAAAATTCTCGGAAGGGTTTGGTCAGCTCCTAAGCGCATTTTGAAAAGCTTTTGCACTCACTAACCACTAGATGCATCAGCATGAATGCAACACTCACTCAACAATTTATTTAATTTAGAAAAACAAACAAAGTTTTTCCTATACTATATTTCCTGTAAAGAAAATAAACATTGGGAAAATTTTAAAATTGAGATAAATCATTTGTTTAATTATTATTTCTATTCACATCCTGAAATTAGAAATTTCATGGTGTGACAGAACCTATGACTCCTGACTAGCTAGGACTATGACTCGCACAAGACTTTTCTAATACAAAATATCTAGAAAAAGAAAATATTAAGATACATGGACTCCGGTCTTCCTTTGCGTAGAGCCCTTGCTAAACTTCCTCTTCCGTACGACATGCAAAACAAATAAACTCATGGCGTATAATTTTAATTATCTTTTGCATGCACCTGAAGTCCTTTCCTTTTTAAGCCTAACTTTGCCGTGGAGGCATAATGTGACCAGTTTGATTCTCCTTGATGTCTGGGACTGTAGCTGTGTACTACTTGCCGATCCTCCCTGCCGATTCTTCCCTTGCCAATTTGCTTTACTATCATCTGCCTTATCAATTGCCCATGTATGCTGCTCTCTAAACAAATAGGACACCTTTATTTTCACCTTCTCTGTACGCATGTGGCATTGTGCATAATTGTCTTGCTCGGCCGATCTTGCCAATTACGTCAATCTCGCTAAAAAGCTTTAATGATCCGTGCGCTTGCGGTGAAACTTAGCACGTTATTGAACCGTTAACAGTGATCTTCGTATCTTTTTTACTTTTCTTTCTTCTACCTTTACCTCCGCTATCATGGAGCAACTATCTATCCAAAAACTTTCTGCTCGTAGGGCCGAGTCATATGAGCCACCACCATGCGGACATCCAATTCTTGCATCCGGCTATGAACTCCGTCCTGACCTCATCGCTATGGCTCAGAGAATATGTTCCCAGTTATGAGCTACCTAGTGAGAGCCCATATAATCATCTGCGAGTATGAGAATGTGTGTGTGTGTGCTACGCTAATGTTGGCATGTCACATGACACCTTTAGGTGGAAATTGCATGTTTCTCTTCTCTCTAGTAGACGAGGCGAAACGATGGTACACCCATAATGTAGGTAACACAAACGATAGTTGGAATGAATTAGTAGGCAAGTTTTGCCACAAGTTCTTCCCTCCTTCCCGTGTTATCACCCTACGAAGGGATATTCTCAGCTTTCAGCAAGATAGAAAGGAATATGTAGGTGCAGCTTGGGACCGGTTTCCACATTTAGTGAAATCAGGCCCCGTATTGCCAATTTCCGACCACGTGTTGCTTGAACATTTCTACACGGGTCTTGATAAAGGAATCTGCCATGTATCTCGACATTACTACTATCAAAGGTAAAATAATCTTAAGGCGCACCACAGATAATACCCCTTCATGATAGAGCTAGAACCCTCTCAAGACCAGTGTTTGTCAGAACATGAAGACATTCTAGTAGCTGAATTCGACCCATCACCTTCCACATCTTTAGATCCAGCTCTAGAACCCCTTTCTAAACCATAGCCCCGAAGGAAGAGGCAGTTCACCCTTCGGTACCCTCTTTCGAGTTCGAGGATAAGCTTTTTCAAGATGATGGGAATGCCTCAAACTACCAATGTATAGGAAACCATCGATTCCGGTCTCTCCCCTTGATCCTGAGGAAATTGCCTTCTTTAGAGACAACGTTCGGGAGTTGATAGCCATTATGACCAACAAGTGGTCGAGGGAGTTAGAGTTATCTTCGGAGGTCCTCTAGATTAGCCCACCTCAGTCGACCATTCCTTGTGCCATAAGGGAAACCCGATGAGTGTCCTCTACAACTTTATGATAGGGGCCGACATCATCTCTAGGGCTTGCGCTTTTGAACTTATGGGAGATGAACCTTTAGTTTCTACTGACACTACCATCTAGGACTCCTCAGCGATAAATCCTAGAAGGAGTAGGGAATCTTAAAGCAAGTGTTTGTTGGATGAGGATGTTGAGTTTGTCCATTAGTTTCATGTTTTTGATGTCCGGAACTTCAATCTATGATTGGACTCCCTATTGAGAAATTCCTTATGGATGCCTCAACCCAAGGCAGACTTGGCATTCGCTTAGGCAAGGAGACCTTTTCTATAAAATCTCTAGGGCTAAAAATTTAGTGACAGAACCTTCTCCTGATCCCGAACCGATCAAAGAAGTTAAGGGAATAATCATTGGTTATTCACCAGAGTCTTTCCTCAACGAATGAGTTGCAGAGTTCGTCGAATAGGAAGAGGAACCTGCTGAGTGTTGACTGTTGTTAAGTACCTTTTAGGCCGTCAACCCCTGCATAAAATACATAAAATGTGAGCATCTACACTAGGATAGGAGCTAATACTAACAAGTTCCACAAGTATTAATGAATATTTGAATGCAGATGTTTAGCTCATGAAATGAAAAAACACACCTCATGAATGCAAACCATTCAGCCTCAACCAAGGAGAGGTTGACATGCAAGCCTATAAATAGAAGGGGGGATGGTGAGAAGCGAGACACATCCCAATTCGACTCCAACTCTCTCATCTCTCCCTTGGGGAGGTGAGTTGTCACCTCCGCTTGGCTGTAGTTTAGGCTAGTGATAGGTAGGGAGGGGTAGAGAGAGTGAGATGGAGGCTTGATGGGCGATGATCCGTTCACCATTCATCCTCTCTTGTACCTCTCCGAATGTTGTTGTTCTCCAATTAGAATAAAGTGAATATTCATGCATATTTTATTTAGACTAAAGTAGTATTCGTTCTTCCTATTGCTTTTGTGATTCAACTATAAGTAAGATCTAGTCCATACTCACGAGTTCATCACTTCCTACAAGTTACAAAAGTTAAGCTTGTGGCCCACACCTCAACAGTCGATGGGTTAAAAGTTTTGATTTGTTCGATTCCATTTTTTTCGTCAACCTTACGCCCCAATACGGTTAGAAGAGATCCAATTGCACAACCATAGAGAGAACTCAGAGAAATTTAACCTCAAGTTCATTGCATATTTGCTACTAATGACTGTACAACTTAACTGGCATATCATGTATACATGGGTCAGACTATCGTCTATCTCAACCTCAAGCATTGCCCGGTGGGCTCATGGAAGTTCACTACCGCCATGGAATTACTCTCATGGGATTAACAGATTACAAATGAGCAGAACTCAAATCGAATTTAAAATCCCACGCTGCATCACAGATTCACTTTTCGTTTTTTGACTGTCGAGGGCGTCCAGTAATTTGGACACCAGGCAGCTGGCAAGTTCAGGTATCACAGTCATGGCTTATGGTACATGGCTGGTTGATCTGGTAATTTGGTTGAGCTCTCTGGTTCATTCTTGACGTTGCCTGGTTCGTCAATGGCCATCGCATTGGCATCTGCCTGCTACAATTGAATCAAGAGAAAAGGACACCTTTGGTTAGTTGCTGGGTGTAAATAATGGTAAAGAAATGCAAGTCTTGAGATTTTCCAAGATGTTCCTTCCTTCGTTTCAAATTGTAGGTTTTTTTTGGCTTTTCTAGGTTAATAGATGTTTGTATGCATCTAAACATACACTACATATATGTGCACACAAACATCTATGTACCTAGAGAAGCTAAAACGACCTACAATTTGGAAGGGAAGGAGTATCATTTAACAGATATTGTAGAAAATACTTACAGGAGCTTGTTTCGAGGAACCAATGTCTTCTGCCATCGGTTCCAGTCCTCTATGTTCAGATGTAACTCTGCCACCATCCTGCAGGATGCAAAATCAATTAGAATGGTCTAGAGAAGTGAAGTGCAAAAGCAAAAAGAAAAATGCAAAATACCTGAACTTTGGTCTCATTTTCACCAAATTCTCTCTTAACTCTTATCCCGAGAATGTTGGTCCTCCTACAATAAATAAGTGACACGAAGAAGGGCACAAATGATCAGAATCATGATGAACAAAACAACATGAAACAAATACCATCGAAGACAGAATGGGAGAAAGAAACCTTGTTGACTCTTCCACAGCCTTGTGGTCCTCCACTTCCATATCAGAATCAGGATCGTGCCTTTCATCTGGATCCACTTGATCTTCATCTGGCTGTATATCAAACATATAGGTACCAAAATTTTAATCAGCTTTCGACTTACATTTCCAAAACATGACCAGGGCGCAATTCAAACAGAACTAGATCACACACAAAATCTAATTTCTGATAGCACAACTACACCAAGCATTTGAAACAGTGTTATAGTATTCAATTAGGTAGGTAAAGACCTGAAGGGTCAAACAAACCAAAATAAGTTGTGTGTGTGTTGTGGTGCGTTGGTGTAGAATATTGGGCAAACACCATACACCCAAGATGGGGGGTGACCTTTCATTATATAGGCCGGATACGGCTTGGTGTACAAGTAATACAATACAAGACCATATACAACACTATATGTCTAACACCCGCCCGCAGTCGCAGGTGGATCCTGACAAACACCTAGACTGGACCTAAAATCAGTAAATAACTGTACAGGAAGGCCTTTAGTCATAATGTCAGCAAACTGTCGTGGAGAAGGAACATGAAGAACGCGGACTTCGCCTAAAGCCACCTTCTCGCGGACGAAGTGAATGTCAATCTCAATATGCTTCGTTCGTCGATGATGAACTGGGTTGGCAGCCATATAGACTGCACTGACATTGTCACAGAAGACGAGCGTAGCCTTTGAGAGCGGAACATGAAGCTCCTAAAGAAGTTGGCGGAGCCAACAGCACTCAGCAACCGCATGAGCAACAGCACGATATTCTGCCTCTGCACTGGAACGGGAGACTGTAGTCTGACGTTTCGACGACCAAGAAACCAGGGTGTCGCCGAGAAAGACACAATAACCAGAGGTAGAACGGCGGGAATCGGGACAACCAGCCCAATCAGCATCAGAATAGGCTGTAAGAGAGTCAACCGGACCAGTGCCAATCCGTAGACCGTAGGACAAGGTACCCTTCACATAACGCAGGATGCGTTTCAGAAAGGCCAGGTGAGACTCCCTAGGATTATGTATGAAAAGGCAGACTTGCTGAACAGCATAAGCAAGATCCGGGCGAGTCAGAGTGAGATACTGAAGGGCACCAGCTAGACTCCGGTAAGCAGAAACGTCAGCTAGTGGCGCACCATCGGAAGCAGACAACTTGGCCTTAGTGTCAACAGGCGTCGTTGTAGAATGACACTCACTCATGCCGGCACGACGAAGAATCTCCAAGGCATACTGGCGCTGACAGAGAAACAGCCCATCGGAAGAACGAGTCACAGACATGTGCAAGAAGTCATGAAGATTCCCCAAATCTGTCATAGCGAACTCACTGTGCAGTCGATCAATAATGTGCTGGAGCAGAGCATCAGAAGAAGTAGTCAAGACAATATCATCCACGTAGAGAAGAATGTAGGCAATGTCGTCACCATTCCGATAGATAAATAGTGAAGTATCCATGGAAGATGGAACAAAACCCAAAGAACGAAGATATGTCGCAAACCGCTTATTCCAAGCACGAGGAGCCTGCTTCAGTCCATAAAGAGACTTCTGAAGAAGACACACATGATCAGGATGGGCAGGATCAACAAAACCAGGAGGCTGCTCACAATAGACTGTTTCCTCGAGATATCCGTGAAGAAAAGCATTCTTCACGTCCAACTGATGAATAGGCCACTGTCGAGAAGCTGCAATACTCAGCACAGTCCGAATCGTACCTTGTTTAACCACCGGATTGAAAGTCTCATCATAATCAATACCAGGCTTCTGATTAAAGCCCCGAGCAACCCAGCGAGCCTTATGCTTGGAAAGAGTACCATCAGCATTGTATTTCAATTTCCAAAGCCATCGCCCAATAACGACATTAACTCCTGGAGGACGAGGAACAAGACGCCAGGTACCATTATCCACAAATGCCTGGAACTCATTAGCCATAGCAGCTCGCCAATTGGGATCAGCAAGCGCACTGCGATAGTTACTCGGAACAGCAGAAGCAACTGTAGAAGTAGCAATCAAATTCTTGTAACTAACAAGGCTGTATAGTACCGGACTGGAGACGAGTCAAGCGTCGCAGTGGAGCAGGAGGAGACGCGTCAGTGCTCATAGGTAGGCGAGGCGGCGATGGTGCACGCAAGGAGGCCGTAGAATCACCCGGGCTGAGGCCACCAAACCGAGATGGACCATGCCGAGGACCATGGACGTGCACAGGGCGGGCAACGGGAGGTCGCCGGCCATAGACAGCACGCCCAAAGCGTCCTGGAGCATCTGGTGCAGGGTAGGCCGTCAGTGCCGTAGAGGGGCCCGACGCGGGCGAGGCCGCCGGTGCGGGCGAGGTCGCCGGCGCAGACGAGACCGCCGGTGCTGGCGAGGCTGCCGGCGCAGGCTGGGTCGTCGGCGTGGGTGTAGAGGGCGCAGACGCCATGTGCGACGAAAGGGGCACAGGCGGTGGTGCCGGCGCACTCCCGCCCGTACTGGAAGACGTCGAAGGCCCGGATGGGGGCATAGGGCCACACCCACCCGGAGCTGAACGCCGTTGCTCGACGTCCATGGAGGACGGAGCAGCCGCTGAAGGACCACCAGCTGCATGATTAGTAGCACAAGGCGCAATATCCAAATCGTCACCGAGGAGGAAATCAAAGGAGCTGGCAGGAGGGACAGGTGAAGCACTCGCAAACGGAAAAGTGGACTCGTCGAAGACAACGTGTCGCGAGATGATAATCTTGCGAGTGAAGATGTCAAGACAGCGATACCCCTTATGCGAAGAAGGATACCCTAAGAACACGCAGGCTGCCGAACGAGGCGCAAGCTTATGCTGTGATGTGGCCTGTAAGTTAGGATAACATAAACAGCCGAAAACACGAAGATGATCATAAGCTGGCGACGAACCGTGAAGGCGAGAGTAGGGAAGCTCGTGTTTAATGGAGGAGGAGGGGCGGCGGTTTAGCAGATAGGTGGCTGCGGAGAGTGCCTCAGCCCAATACGAGGGAGGCATGGATGCTTGAATGAGAAGAGTGCGCATAGAGTTGTTGAGCGTACGAAGAACACGTTCAGCTTTACCGTTTTGTGGGGAGGTGTATGGGCAGGATAAGTGGAAAACGATGTCGTGGGCAGCAAGCGAAGTCTGCATGGCGTGGTTAACAAATTCAGTTCTATTATCGGCTTGAAAACAGCGAACGGGAAGGCTAAATTGAGTGCGAGCATAGGCAATAAAATCAACAATGAGTTGATGAACCTCAGACTTGCTCTTCAGAGGGTACGTCCAGCAATAATGTGTAAAATCATCCAGCAACACTATGTAATACTTGCAACCAGATATGCTAGAAACCGGCGAGGTCCAGACATCACAATGAATAATCTCAAAAGGTGAACTAGTTTGAGAGGTGGAAGTACTAAAGGGAAGACGCACATGTTTGCCAAGCTGACAGGCATGGCATAGCGAGGCATCAACTTTATTACAAGAAATCAAACTGTTTTTGCTAAGCGAAGCTAAGACTGCTGGACCAGGATGACCAAGACGGCGATGCCACAAGGAGGTAGAGGCCGCGAGCATGGCGTGGGCGGCGGCAGGAACAGCTGAGGAGATGGTGTAGAGGTCGCCAGCACAATTGCAGCGAAGAATCACGTGCCCCGTCCTGAGTTCCTTAATAGAAAAACCAAAGGCGTCAAATTCGATAGAACAACTATTGTCGCGGGTGAATTGGCGAACAGAAAGTAAGTTGTGAATGATGAATGGTGCGACAAGGACGTTATTCAAGGCGAATTGGGACGTGTTGGTGGTGAGAATTGAGGAGCCTCGGGACGTTACAGGAATACGTGAACCATTGCCTACAGTAATCGAAGAATGAACAGCTAGGAGGCGAGAGAGTAGTATACCATTGGAGGAGTGCATGTGAGTCGAAGCGCCCGTGTCCATCACCCAGGCGTTCCCCTGCATGGCGAGCTGCTGGATAGCAGCCGTCAGGCCAGCCGTGTCGAACACGGCGGAGGACCCCTGGAAGGCGGTGTTGGCCTGCGGTGGGGGACCAAGGATCCCCTGGCCGCCGCGCCACTGTCCACCGCCGCCGCCGCTGCCGCCCAGCGCCCCCTGGAGGGCCTGTGGATTGATGCAAATCCACGGGCCAGACGTTGATGGTGGCGTAGTTCATCGCCATCGGAGCGTCGGGCGCCGCCGGAGGAGGCTGCGCAGGAGGAGGGCCGAGGTAGGAGGCCGGTTCGTCACCGTCGGAGGAAGAGTCGTCGTTGGTGACAGAGGACATCAACAGATGGGATCTGTTGGGTTGTGCGGCCGGCCAGGGAGGCTGGGCCCAGGGGAGCGGCGGCGGCCAGGGAGGCGGCGGCGGCTCCTGGTGGTGGGTGTTGCGTGTGCAAGAGAGGCACAGCAATTAGGGCAGCGGAAGAGAGGAGGGACGCGTAGCCAGGGAAGAGGCGGCGCGCGCTAGGGTCACGCATGAACAGTAACTCGGGGTGGGGGTGGGAGGAAAAACAGGCCTAGGGTTAGGCTTGATACCATGTAGAATATTGGGCAAACACCACACCCCCAAGATGGGGGGGTGACCTTTCCTTATATAGGCCGGATACGGCTTGGTGTACAAGTAATACAATACAAGACCATATACAACACTATATGTCTAACAGTTGGTTCTCTTTTATTTTATTCTGTCACTTCACTTGAACCTCCTCCGGCTGTTCTCTGATGTGTTGTGTTTGTGTGTTAGTGGTGCATTGGTTCTCTTTTATTTTATTCTGTCACTTGATCTTGCTGATTTTCATCCTCTTCTTTCATTCAATGGTACACGACTCTTTTGCTTATTCGACAAAAAACATAAATCATAACCAGCCAGTAAATTTGTTTAATCTTGGCATGAATCTGTGTTCAATTTAGCATGTGAAAGTTTTACCAAGCCTAACATTCTGACTGGTTGAGGCCATGGACTATAGTGCTAAGCCTGAGAAAAAAGAACATTCTGTCGCAAAATTCACAGTAACCATGGTAAGTCCCTGGAACGCAAACATAGAACAAAACACAGATAGAAGAAATCAAGAAAAAATGGTGAAAATATCTTGGCATGCAACCGCAAATGAAAAAACAACAGTTTTATAAAAACGGGCCTATTATTCCTTATAAAAAGGAACATGTGCCCTAACTAGAAGGGTGAGGAATTTGATTCCAGTAACTGATATTTAAAGCATAAGGATAACATATATGGCTCATCTAGTTCTCATCAGAATAATATGGCTCCAGCTACTAATTTGTTTTTAGGTATCTGCATGTACAAACAGAAACCACACATCTAGTTCTCATCAGAATAATCATGCGGGAAAGCATCCCGCAGCATCACACAACTAGCTTGCTGCTTTTAATAGGATGCTCAGTTTCTCACCTCAGGCAACTCCGTGTCAGGAGGCCGCTCTTGAAACTGGACACTAGGAGCATGCCGAAGTTTCGAAAGATTATCCAGAAGTTTGCTCCTAATATCATCCAGTTGGTGTCGTGTATTTTTGTTCTCCATGTTACTTGGTGCAACATGAAGAGTGTAATCTGGACCGAAGTACTCATAGTACTCGTTGACAGGCATCTTGTCTTCAAGCTCTTGACCAAGAGCAACTCCCGTCTGCACAAAGAATTTTTTTTTAACAAAAATATACTGGACATACAAACAACAGGTAGCCAGGTACCATAAAAAAACTCAAAGGTCTGCAATCTAAAAACTTTGAAGATAAGAAGCAGAAGTCAAGCAACCTATGGGTTAATTTATTTATGTATATCTTGCTGATCTACTCATAGGCTTGATAATAAGAGTAAGGTTTGCTAAGAAGGCAATATTGCTAAGCAACACAACAAGTTATCTTGTATTGCTCAAAAGTCATATGCATTTGAGCAAGAGAACATATACAAGCATTTAAATCATGCATTACCTGTATTGCTCAAAAGTCAGACCATGGGTATTCTATGAACTAAATTGTTAAGAGAAAGTGTGCACTGATTTGAATTGTGAAACATACAGTTCTAGCCTGCCTTTCCCTATTATAAATAATTTTAACCAATTCATATTGTTTATTGCAGCACACAGGAACAAGAATTCAAGAAACTGAGCATTTACTTAGATCATCATACCTCATAACACCAGCACCGTGCAACATTTCTAATGGTATATCCGCCACCACCGAGAAGCAGCAATGGAACGTTGAAAGACCTCATGTATTTGACACATTCTGCATGACCTCTGATAGAGAGATTAAAGCAGCCCAGCCTATCCCCAGACAAGGAATCAGCACCACACTGAAGCACAACTGCACCAGGGCGGAAAACCTCCATAACCTTGCCCATGATCGGCTTGAACAGGGACTGATAGCTTTCATCATCAATCCCATCATCCAGAGGGACATTCAGAGAGTAGTACTTCCCCTTTGAGTGCCCGATGTCACGGATATCCCCTGTTCCTGGGAAATAATCCCCAAACTTGTGGAACGAGACAGTCATGACCCTGTCTGTTGTGTAGAAAGCCTCCTCAACGCCGTCTCCATGGTGGATATCGATATCAACATACAGAACTCTCTGTAAATATTAAGTCATCACATATTAAGCCATCACATACAGAGCTCTGTAAATATTAAGCCATCACATATTAAGCACACTGGAATGATTAACTGTGATCTGATAAACATTTATTTGTGTACAAGGAAGAGCATCAACCAAAAGGAGTGTCACAGAAATGGGGGGAAATGTTTTAGCTACATCTGGGCCTAATCTATTCCCAAACAGCACAAACCCATCAACCGAGTAACTTTATAGAATAATTTTTGACCGAAAGTAACTTTATAGAATTACCCATCAGCAAGCAAATTCGTAGAATTAATCCACCAACCAGCCGACCATTACACGGAAACACAATAACAAATCGAAACACCTAACCAATCCAAGCAAACCAACCCGGGGCACGGAGGAGAGGGAAAAACCGTCCTCACCTCGTGGTGCTTGAGGAGCTCGAGTATGGCGAGCACGATGTCGTTGACGTAGCAGAAGCCCGACGCCTCGCACTTCTTCGCGTGGTGCAGGCCCCCCGACCAGTTGATTGCGATGTCGTGGCCGTGGTTGAGCTTGACAGCCCCTCCGACGGAGGCGCCGGCGTAGGTCTGGCAGAAGCTGTAGAGGCCGTCGAAGACGGGGCAGTCCTCGCCGACGTTGAAGCGCTTGAGGAGTCGGATCTGGTCCTGCTGCGTCTCGGGCGTGACGGAGCGGAGGAAGTTGATGTAGTCGTCGGCGTGGAAGCGGCAGAGGTCGCGGTCGCGGGCGGGGTTCGGGCGGTAGACCTGCATCTGGTTGAGGAGGCCGTAGCGGGCGAGCAGCGAGTGCGTCATCCGGATGCGGTGCGGCTTCATCGGGTGACCCTGCCCGTAGTAGTAGTTGCCCACCTCCGGGTCGTAGAAGTAGCACACGCGACGCTTCTGCCCGTCGGGACCAACCGACGGCAGCGAGTTGCCGCCGGAGCCCGCTGACGAGAGGTCCATCGCCGCCGCCGCTGCCGCCGGGTATTTGGGGTTTGTGTGGGGCGAGATGTTTTCTTCTCTATCTCTGGCGGATGCGGGAGGGGAGCATTTGTTCTCTCGAGGGAGAAACGGGAAGGCCGATGGGGGTGGAGGATTTTATACGAACGGGAGAAAAATATGAGAAGGGGCTAGAAAACGAGGCAGGCGACGGTAATTGTGAAAGATTTTATATTTAGGTCATTTTGATTTGAAAATTCAGTAATGTTTATATTTATCAGAAAAATTATGATTAATTATGTTTATATTTATCAGAAAAATTCTCTCAAACTTTAGATTATACCATGTCAGCATCTAGTCCCTCGTCTTCTTTACTCCGCACGGCCGATCCAGGGACAGCTCTAAGGGTAGGCCATCATGTGCGACAGGAAGAGCCCAAGTGGAGGTCCAAATCTAAGTATGTATACATACAACTACAAACCAGTCATCTGAATCAGAGAAGCCTGTGTATTTGATGTTAGCGTTTGAAATTTTAGAGTTTGTTATAACTGCAGATTGGTATCCAAATATATCCAAATGTTTTGGTTGATTATTGAATTATCTTAAATGTACTTGTGATTATAACTTCGGCTCAAAGAAGTATCTCAAAATTGAATTTGTTAAAAAACTATTTGAGATCAACTATGTCACAAGAAAGATTAAATAGCTTAGTTATGTGTACCATCCAGATGACTACATTGGACATTTAGTGATCTTAATACCATCATTGATAATTTTGCATCAAAAATGTTCGAAGAAATATCCTTTTATGATTTTGCATCATATTAATTCTAGAAGTACAAGTATATTATTCTTTTAATCTACATTTTTCCTCGATAATTATCAAACATGTTAAATTAAATACATATCAATATATTTATTTTTAATTTTGAAGAAAAAATAGTGTACATATATTATAAGATTTACTTAGAGGGTCGTCGCGACGAGTTCGCTAAAGGGTCCTCAAAATCCTAGAGCCGACACTAGACAGATCAGGAAGCTCTCATCGGCAACTTGAGTACATCAAGTGGCTAGCACTAACGACGGCAGACGAAGAGGCTCCCCTCTTCTTTACGGAGCACAACCCTCACCATTCAGCTGATGCTTTATAAGTGCAGTAGTGCCACATATATGATGGCGTGGGTGTCAGACCTGCACTTGGCGGCCTTCTGTCGTTGGGAGCCCTACGAGTCCAGAGAGCCCATACACAGTGGCGTAGTCAGGAAAAAAATTGAGCTGGGACGAACTTCTAATGACCGACTAAACCGAAATCAAGAACATTGCAATTACGATCGCATTAATGCATCCATATATTGCAATCACATAATTTTAATGCCAAGTTGAGATAATACCTCAAATTTGAAGAATAAATTGATAGTTCTTGCACCAATGCACCAAACATGGTAAAATGCAAAAATAGAAATAAGAAATAGATGAACCTGTAAATTGGATAAAGATATCAATTAGCAAATAACAAGTTATAATAAAGTGATCACATGATTCAACTCAAGTGTTGGTTAACATCATAAGAATAAGGAATATACATACCACTAGCAAAGTTCTAAGAACCTCTAGCTGTAGGGCGTCTAGGGCTCTTTGGCAACTGAACTCTTCATTTTTTATGACTTGAAACCTCTTCTTAACTTTATCAATAGCAACTCCTCTGAAGATCTCTTTCTCAATGTAATATAATAATAAGTTATTGAGCCAATCATCACTCATCTTATTGCGCAAATCTGTCTTGATTATGTGCATAGCCGAGAAGGCTCTTTCAACTGATGATGTTGCCACAAGTAGGATCAATGCTAACTAAATAAGGCGATAGACCAAAGGAAAAGTCTCATGTCTTTTAGTTGCAACCATTGCTGAAAGGTCATGACAAGATTTGAACTCATCAACTCTTCTCACATGGCGAATATATGTCTGAAGTTGATCTCTTATAAGATCACGATCACTAATAGAGAAATCTTCCACATAAATATCCGTTAACCGAGCAATCTTTTCAACATCAAACTTAGAGAATCCTTCTCTTGGATCAAAGGCAAGCAAAAGAAACAAGCAACTCAGATGATACCTCATTGAAGCGATGATCCATCTCCGAGAGAATAACATCAAGTGCAGCAAGGAAAGTGTCAACACGGTAATATTGCTCTTGTGTGATTAAGTTGCCACCAAGCCTTGATCTACGAAATCTTGGTATTTCCTCATCCATATTTGGTATTGGAATTTTTTTGCAACACAAAATAGTTTCACTTCTTCCAATAATGTGTCCCAACCTTCATTTCTCAATCTGATCAAACGCTATTTTACATCAATAAGTAGTGACATGGCTTCAACAATGTTTTGATATTATCTTTGCAACAAGAGAGATAACTCATTTGTAATGTGAAATACTTTCAACATCAACTTCATATTCAAAACAAAGGAAAAGCTTTTGATTTTCCCAACAAACCACCAGCTCGATCAGGATTACATTCATCTTCATGAATCATGGATAACACTTGCACCAAAGAATCCCACATTGTTTCAATACGAAGTAATGTTATGAAATGAGAATCCCATCTTGTATCTCCTGGTCTAGCTAAGTTTGTCATTTGGTGCTGCCCTCTACCTTTAAAAATTTCACCGCTCTCTAGTTTTTTCAAAATCGTTTCTCAATGCTTTGATTGTAATTTATCTTTCCTCTTGCAAGATGCACTAGTGCTTGTCACAATTAGACCAACATAGTTGAAGAAATCATCAAAAGAGAAGCAACACTTTGCAGCAGAAACAATGACCAATTGTAATTGATGAGCAAAGCAATGAACATAGAAAGCATAGGGGTTCTCATCACGGATCTGTTGTTGCAAACCATTAAATTCACCTCTCATGTTTGAAGCTCCATCATATCCTTGTCCCCGTAGCCTAGCAATAGGCAATCCATGAGCAACAAGAATCTCCATCAAAGCTTTCTTTAGGGCTTTTGATATTGTATCCTCAACATGCTTAAGATCTAAAAATCTTTCCACAACCTCTCCCTTTTTGTTCACAAACCTGCATAACACATAACAAATGCCACAGTTAATTGAAAACAATGACAATGTATGTAAATGGTAAAATTTAGAAATAACTACTAACCTCACAAGCACATCCATTTGTTCTGCTATTGAGACATCACAGGATTCATCAATTAGAACCGAGAACATACCATCCCCAATCTCTTCCTTTATCACTTCAGTGACCTCTTCTGCAAAACTTTGTGTCACATCATGTTGAATTCCTGGAGAAGTAATGCAGGCATTTTTTTGACATAACTCTTCAAATGCTTCCTGACATCATCATCCCTTTTTTGTACCAATCAATCATTTCTAAGAAATTTCCCTTGTTCAACAAAGTAGCAGATTCATCATGCCCACGAAAACCATGGCCTTGTGCAATAAGAAACATTGCAACACCAACAGTCAAACGAATTTCATACAGCTGCTCTGTTGTCTTTGTATTAGCATCCAATTTATGGGCAATGCCTGCTTTTTGATTCTTAAAATCTTCAGCATATAATCTTGCATTGTTGTGGCAAATAGAAACTGCACCAACATGACCCGACAATCCTATGTATGCATGTTTCCAATCATTATACCCTGACTTTGTGAAAACATCATGACCAAATTGTGTAAGGTCGGCTTCTGTCCTAAAGAAGAAGCAAAAAAAAACCAAAATGTTGCATCTTTGGACACACTGCACTCTAACCAATCATAATCATTAAACCAATGTGGTTGAAAGATCGACTCTCCCTTCAGGCTTGCAAGGAAAATTTTGTCCTATAGGTTGGGTGGGTCCTCTCGATAGATATGCTCTCTTAACCTCAGATTGAATGTTGGGATGTGTAACACCCTAATTTTGCAAAAAATTGATTTCAATAAAATTTGGATAGAAACAATGCTTTGATATTAAGGATCATAAGGCGTGTGTGAATTTTTAGGCATTTAAATATATTTTTGAAAATTAAATAAATAATTATAGGAGTTTAATGTTGCATTCATGCTGGAGTATTGTTTTTGTTTGGTTGAATTCAAATTTGAATTTGAATTCATGAGTTTGAAGTGGTTTTAAAAATTCAAAAGCCCTTTCTTTTTAATCCTTAAAACCTTCTACCCTTCCGGCCCATCTTTTGTTTTCAGCCCAGCTCGAGAAGTCCGCTGGACACCCCCGTTCTTTCTCTCCCGCCTGCCTTCGTGAGAGCCAGGTGTGGTTCGAGGACCGGTGGATGGTCGCTTCCTGGTGTGATGAGTGATTGACAACGTGGTGTGGACTGATTCTTGGCTAAGTATTGCAGGTGCAGGTTGCGGCTTGACTGGTGCAGGTGCAGGTGAAGAACAAGCGTGAAAGGTCGTTGCCGGTGAGGCCTCCAGGTGTGGAGAAGACAAGTAGGCTTGGTTCGAGGGACCCGGTGGCCAGCGGGGTCAAGTGCGGGCCGCATGGTGGCAAGAACGGCAAGATGAAGTCATGGACGGTTTCTTGGTTGAGCCTCAAAACCAAGGTCGAGCCGGGACTACGTGGGAGCCGAGTCATGAGTGGTGATTGGCGGAGGCTACACCGAGTTCGCGGGGTTTCCGGTGGTTCACCAGAAAACCACTGGGTTCCTTGGTTGATCCACAAAGCCAAGACCGAAGAACCGAAGACGGAGGTGCAGCAGCTCCAGACCGGTCTGACCGGTGGGTACCGGTCTGACCGGTGAGGAGAACCGGTCTGACCGGTGTGCGACGACGCAGTCCGGAATCTTCGAAGCGGAGGACACGCGTCGGGATCGCAAGGCTTGCGTCGAGGCTAAGCAAGTTTGCAGTCGCTGGGCATCCGTCCGATGGTGCGAAGACAAAGACTTCCAATTTCGCCCTCGAGGGGCATGTATCCCTAGTTAGCTAGTAAGGGTATTTTAGTCTTTTGGTTGCCTCCATATAACCCAAGGGGTGAGAGGATGGCAGCCATCTCTTGGAACCCTAGCTCATTTGGTTTTCCTATTTTCCTTCCTATTTTCTTAGGATTTTCGTAGGACTAGCTTGAGAGCTTCATGGTGAGATCTTGTGAGAGGGAAGGATGATCGGGCGGCAAGCTAGACCTTGTATGAACCTCTTTGGTATGTATAGATGATTCGGCGTGGTTCCTCAAGGCTTGGATGTGTCTTTCCCGTTTCTCCTTTTTGGTGATTTTCGGAGCCCTTTCTTGGCGATTTTCTTGGAGCGATTTCGAGGCCTTTCTCTTTGGGATTTGGTGGGGGATGTATGCATGAACCCTTCGTGGTTCTTTTCCCTTTGATTCCCCTTCCAAATCCGTGAGCAAAGGGGCTCGATTTTGGGGTTTTCGTGGCTCTAGGGTTAGAGGCGTTCTTGGTGGGATTTCTTCGATTCCTCTTGATTTGACAAGTTTTGGTGGACCAAATCTTGGCTATGGAGTACCCATGAGGTGTTCCTACTATCCCCAAAGTCTTGTGCAAAACCGTGGAGCGAATCGGGAGATCGGGAGTTGGATTTGGAGGAGTTGACTCGCGGGCGCTGTTCTTCCCGAGCTGCCCAGGCACGACCGGTCTGACCGGTGCTCTTGACCGGTCTGACCGGTGCTAGCCCTTGGTGGGTTTTTGTCTCGGGGAACAGCCTTGTCCGTGTGGTTTTGTCCCGTGGTCCTGCTGTTCAGTTCTTGGAGTGTTTGGAGTTGTTTTGCTAGGATTTGTGAGGGGTTCTTCTTCCTCACAGGTTGTGTTTCGTGGTGGTTTTTGTTCCAGGGCCTAGAGGATTCACTGAGGCTTCCTGGAACGTTTGCTGTACGGCTGCTGTAGCCACCGGCCTGACCGGCTCTGTCCACCGGTCTGACCGGTGTCACCGGTCTGACCGGCGCAGGCCATCGGTCTGACCGGTGTAGCACAGGCAGCAAGCCGTGCAAGTTTCCGCTGTGTGTTTTGGTGAGTTTTGGCTAGGAAGGTTGAGTGTTGGTTCCTAGGACCAGTAGCACTCTAGTGGCTGCGTGGTCTTGACCAACTTGGGTAGTTGGGTCGGAGACGTGAGTTGGAAGCCGTGTTCGTCTTGTTGGAGTTCCCATCTCCTTCGAGAAGAATTTTTATCGGCTCCCATTCACTCCCCCCCTCTCTGGTTTGCCTAATCGGTCCTTCAATTGGTATCAGAGCCGGTTCGGGTCTTTATTGACTCTTACCAGTCTAAGATCCAAAGATGGCGTACCAGGAACGGGGTTCGGGTCCTCCGCACTTCGATGGGAAGAACTACCAGATGTGGCAAAGGCGGATGGCGGCGTTCCTCCGCGGAAAGGGTCAGATCCTTTGGGATGTCACGGTGAACACAGCTTATGTTCATCCGATGAACTTCCTTGCTCCAGGATCGAGGGATATGTTCGAAGCTAACAACAAGGCTGTCGACTACTTGTTTCGTGCTCTGTGTCAGCCTGAATTCGATCGGGTTCAGACAGAGGACTTAGCTTGTAGGATTTGGGAGCAGTTGAAGGATGCTCATGCTGGGAATGCTCAGGTTCAGGCTCGGATGTACGCGACTTACCGGAGAGAGTACGAGAACTTCACTCATCTCCCCGGCGAGTCCGTCGATGCCCTTTTCCAGCGATTTACGGTCGTTGTGAACAACATGAGAGCCAATGTGGACGTCCTCCCATACAATGATCATGATAGAGCCGTGAAGCTCTTGCACTCGTTGGATCGTACCGTATGGGACGGGAAGTTTGAGGCTATTGTTGAGTCCGAGAAGTATGACACCTTGACGGTGAACGAGCTGTTCTCGAAGCTCAAGTCGGCTGAGTTGGACCGTGGTATGACAGCCAAGATCGAGAGCCCGACTGATTCTCATAGTCTCGCTCTCGTTAGTGGCAAAGGAGCTAAGTCTAACGCTAACGCATCCTCCAGGATGTACTCTCTGTCTTCTTTGATGTCTTTGCCAGATGAGGAGTTCGACGTGCTTGGAGAGGACGAGCTAGCGTTGCTGACCAGGCGATTCGAGAGGCTGCACGAGAACCGGGTGAACACGAGGAGGACAGCACGGACGTGCTTTCAGTGCGGCAAGCCAGGACACTTCGTTGCTGACTGCCCGGAGAAGACGGAGAACAAGGACGACTACAAGGACGGCTACAGGCACCGATCGAGCAAGGACGGCAAGTACCGATCGAGGCGCGATCACAAGCACAAGAACAAGCACAAGGACGAGCGACGGTCGAGGAAGAAGGATGGCCGCGGCAGGAAGGCCCGAGCAATGGTCGGAGCGAGCGACGTCGACTCCAGCTCCGCCTACTCTTCCTCAAGCTCGAGTAGCAGTGAAGATGAAGGTGATCGGCGCAAGAACAAGAAGTCATCTAGGAACTTGAGCGGGTTGAGCTGCTTCGCGAGAGATGGCTTTTGCGGCATGGCCCGTAGCTCCGGCAGCAAGAAGAGCCACCAGAGTGACTCGGACTCTGACTCCGAGGATGAGGTATGTGATGAGCTCTCTTCTTTGCGCAAGGAGAATGATGAGTTGGTTGACTTGCTTGATAACCGCGATCACATGCTTAGAGAGGCCAAGAAGATGAGGAAAGAGCTTAGGGCCTCACTAGAAGATGCTAGGAACCGTGTGGCTGAGCTAGAAACCCAGAACCTAGATGCTAAGCTTGAGATTGATTCGCTTAAGGCTTCTCCTGTGGTTTCTGATGAGATTGATTGCTGTGATTGCTCTGTGTACCTAGCTGATCTTACTGCTCTTAAGGATAAGCATGCTTCTACTTGTGATGAACTAGATATGCTTAGGGTTGAAGTGGCTGAGCTTAAGTCTAGATCTGCTTTGCTAGGTGCTTGCACTTCTTGCCCTGTTTTGCATGGAAAGATTGATGAGATGCATGCTTACACTGTTTCGCTTGAGGCTAAGTTGAAAGAGCATATTCCCACTTCTTGCTCTACTTGTGAATTGCATGCGGTTAAGAATTTGGAGCTTGCACATTATGTTGATCGCCTGCAGGATGAAAATGATGAGCTGAGAAAATGTATGAGCTGGTTGTCGGGTCAGGAGCCTCAGCTCGGTATCATGATAGCGGCTTTCAAACGCTATGATGGTCAGGCACTTGGGGCTGACAAGCTTGGAGAGAACTGTGGTGAGGGAGTTGAGAGAGTTGGAGAGATTCCTATCCCACCACCAAACAGACACAAGAACAAGTTTGAGCCCAAGCCCAACCATCTCAGAAATAAACTTGACACTACTCCAGATCCACCCATATTCCCTCACCCAACAAATGATTTTCAGAAACCGGTGAAGTTTGTGAGCCCAAAGGGAGGTGAGGAAGGAGAGAAGAAGGGTGAGAAGCCGAGTGGGCAGCCCCAACCCAAGCCTAAGCCTAAGCCACAGCCCATAAAGTTCCATTGTGGGTATTGTGGGAGAGATGGTCACAAGGATGAGTTTTGCTTCAAGAGGAAGCGTGAGGAGAGAATGGCTAGAGAGTGGGCTAACAGGGACAGGTACCACCCCTCTAATGGTGTACCTGAGCCTCGTATGCAGATGCCCAGGGCCAAGGCGATTGTGAGGACGGTTCCGACTTGGGGAGACCGGAAGGCTGCAGGTGTTGTTGCTGGCCGAGCCACACCGGTCAGACCGGTGTACTACACCGGTCAGACCGGTGCAGGTCTGGGCAGACAGCGAGTCAGGTTTCGTGCTCGTGAGGATGCTCGGTTTGGTTCTGGAGGTCGTGGTTCTGGTGGTTGGTCTGGAAAGTTTGCAGGTGGTCAGTTTGCTAGGCGTTCTCCACCTCGTGCTCAATACGAGGGTGAGAAGAGTCGTAGCTTTGAGATGGAGCGGAGGTACGATCCACGGTTTCCCTTTCGTGGTTTTCGTCCTCCTCCAGCTAGAGAGGGTTGGTTCCCTCGTGGTGGTTACCGTGGTGGTAGCTTTGATAGGCGTGATGATTTGGTTTGTGCTAACCCCACTTTGGAGCAAATGGCTCGGCACTGGTTTTACTCTTTTGGTACTAACCCCAGTGCTGAGTCGTTTGTTCACTCACGTGCTCGCTTTTGAATTTCAGGTGGGAGACTTGAAGAACATTTGGTTGATTGACTCCGGTTGCTCGAGGCATATGACCGGAGACAAGGGGTGGTTCTCAAGTCTCGTCCCGGTGGTGACAAAGAAGTACATCACCTTTGGGGACAATGGGCGAGGGCGTGTGCTGTCAGAAGGTGAGATTAAGGTAAGTGACAAGATCACTCTCAGGCGTGTTGCTCTTGTTCAATCGCTTGGATACAATTTGCTTTCTGTGTCCCAGTTGTTGGATGAGGGTTTTGAGGTGTTGTTTCGGCCTGGTGGTTCTCGGATTTTAGATTCTCGGGGGGATCTTGTTTGCATGGTCGTTCCCGAGGGTCAAGTGTTCCGAGCTGATTTTTCTCAGTCTTCTGGTGTGGAGCGTTGCTTCTTGGCTGGTTCTTCGAGTGAGTTGTGGAAGTGGCATAGGAAGTTGGGTCACTTGAGCTTTGACCTTTTGTCTCGCTTGAGTAAACTCAATTTGGTCCGAGGATTGCCACGATTGAGGTTTGAGAAAGAGTTGGTTTGTGCGCCGTGTAGGCATGCCAAGATGGTAGCCTCTTCTCACCCGCCTCTCACCGATGTGATGACTGAGCGTCCATGCGAGCTGCTCCATATGGACCTTGTTGGCCCAGCTCGTGTGCGATCTGCGGGTGGGAAGTGGTATGTCCTTGTTGTGGTGGACGACTACTCTCGGTATGCGTGGGTGTTCTTTCTTGAGGAGAAGGGGGAGACGTTTGGTTTTGTTCGAGATCTTGTCTTGAGGTTAAGAAACGAGAGGCACGGAGATGCCATACGAGCGATCCGCAGTGATAATGGCTCGGAATTCAAAAACTCTCGCTTCGAAACCTTTTGCCATGACTTGGGTCTTGAACATCAGTTTTCGAGTCCGTATACGCCTCCCCAGAATGGCGTGGTGGAAAGGAAAAACAGGACCTTGTGCGAGATGGCTCGGACGATGCTCGACGAGCATAGGACTCCGAGAAGGTTCTGGGCTGAGGCGGTCAATACCGCGTGCCATGTGTCGAACAGGATCTACCTCAGGGTTCACAAGAAGAAAACCTGTTACGAGTTGATGCACGGTCGCACACCCAAGGTGAGTCACTTCCATGTCTTTGGTTGTAAATGCTTCATTCTGAAGAAAGGGAAGAAGTTGGATAAGTTCGAGGCTAGGTCTGTCGATGGTATTTTCTTTGGTTATGCATCTCATTCCAGAGCATTTCGTGTGCTCAATCTTGAGACTAACCAAATCGTGGAGACTTGCGAGGTAACCTTCGACGAGACACAGCCACGTAGTCAGCTTGTTTTTGAGTGTGCAGGTGACGACGAACTTGGCGAGGAGATCTTTCAGGAGGAGGAGCATGAACATGGAGATGACGAAGATGGTGGTGTGATGCCCGCGGCTGAACATGTACCTACTACTTCGACGACGATCGAGAATGGACCCTCTCCCACACCTACAATGACAAACCCAGATCAAGGCGAAGCTGCTGTTGAGGGGGAGGTAGCATCAAGGCGAGAACCTCCCCGACGAGTGCAAGTGGATCACCCAGCTTCGAGAATCATCGGCGACATGAATGAACGTACTACACGGTCGAGGGTTCGGAACAATTCTCATTTCGCTCATGCTGCTTTTGTTGCCACTTTTGAGCCCAAAGACATTGGACATGCGTTATCTGATCATAATTGGGTTAACTCGATGCATGAGGAGTTGGAGAATTTTGAGAGGAACCAAGTTTGGGTGTTGGTTGACCCTTCCCCAGGGTGTAAGCCGATTGGGACAAAATGGGTGTGGAAAAATAAAGAGGGAGAGAAAGGAGAAGTGGTGAGGAACAAGTCGAGACTTGTTGCTCAGGGGTACAGTCAGAAAGAGGGGATCGACTACGAGGAGACTTTCGCTCCTGTAGCTCGTTTGGAGGCGATCAGGATCCTTCTAGCTTTTTCCGTGGCTAAAGGGTTCAAGTTGTACCAGATGGATGTGAAGAGTGCTTTTCTGAACGGTGTATTGGAGGAAGAGGTGTTTGTGAGGCAACCACCGGGGTTTGAGAGTGAGAAGTACCCTCACCGGGTATACAAGTTGAGGAAGGCGCTGTATGGGTTGAAGCAGGCGCCTAGAGCTTGGTATGGTAGGTTGAGGGGGTTCCTGTTTGAGAGAGGGTTTGAGATGGGGAAGGTCGACCAGACCTTGTTTCTCCTCAGGCAGGGCAGAGATATCCTGATTGTGCAGGTATACGTAGATGATATTGTCTTTGGTGGCTCGTCTAACTCTCTTGTTGCAAGGTTTGCAGAAGACATGAGCAGGGAATTTGAGATGAGCATGATGGGCGAGTTGCAGTTCTTCCTCGGGCTACAAATCAAGCAATCAAAGGAAGGAACATTTGTGCACCAAGCTAAGTACACCAAGGACATTGTGAGGAAGTTCAAGATGGAGGATTCCAAGGCCATGGCGACGCCTATGAGTACGACTACAGTTCTTGATGCGGACGAGGAAGGTGAACACGTGGACCAGAAGGAGTACCGGAGTATGATCGGGTCACTCCTCTACTTGACGGCGACGAGGCCGGACATTCAATTCTCGGTGTGTCTGTGCGCTCGTTTTCAAGCTTCTCCGAGGACTTCGCATCGGCAAGCAGTCAAGCGCATTTTCAGGTATTTGCGACACACTCCCGACTTTGGCCTTTGGTACTCTGCGTCTTCTTCTTTGGCGCTTCATGGATTTTCAGACGCGGATTTTGCCGGGTGTCGGTTGGATAGGAAGTCCACTTCTGGGACTTGCCAGTTCTTGGGTTCTTCTTTGGTATCTTGGTCTTCCCGCAAACAGTCGAGTGTTGCTCAATCCACTACCGAGGCAGAGTATGTGGCCGCAGCTAGTTGTTGCTCTCAGCTCCTTTGGATCACATACACCATGAGTGACTTTGGTGAGGAGTATACCCATGTCCCACTTCAATGTGATAGCACTAGTGCCATAAGCGTTGCAAAGAACCCAGTGCTCCATTCCAAAACCAAGCACATAGAAGTGAGGTATCATTTTCTGAGAGACAACGTAGAGAAAGGGAAGATAGCTTTGATCCATGTACCCACACATGAACAACTAGCCGATATTTTCACCAAACCCCTAGATCAAGCAACTTTCACTCGTTTGCGGGGGGAGCTTGGTGTTTGCTTGATTTCTTGAGTTGGCGTGTGGGAGCTCCTTTGCAGCATATGTATAGCTTTCCTTTGTGCATTTCTTGCATTTGGCATGGCATATGTAGCATGATGTATAGGCATCTTTGTATCTTAGGTTGCATGCATTTTGTATCATATGCATTGTTTAGGAAAGGCTTCTCTTATACACATTGTTCACCATGGAATGACATATATGTCTTTGTGAGCTAATTTGGTAAGCTATGGTTAGTTTGGCTTAGCTCTTGATAATCTTGGTTTGTATCCATGGTTGATGGCTATGTTTTTGAAAAATTTCATATATATGCTCTCTTGTGAGTAAATGCCTTTACATGATCTTGACATGTTTTAGTGGCTTGGCTATGCTTAATTTGTGGTTGGATAGCTTATTTAGATCATATGGGGCCAAAGGCTCATTTGCCATCATGAATGTTTAGCCCCCATGCTTCATCTTGTGGAGGGGCATAAGTTCCTTTTTGTCGCAAAGACATTTCATGTACCAATTATAAATCTGAAAATGAAATGTAAATTGCTTGAAAAATGTGCTCCCATGTCATATGTGCTAATTTTAATTTGCTTTGGGTGCTAAATCGTTGCATGATGCCTACCAATGAGAAGTCTCATATATAGAAGTAGGCACATGGCTCGGTGGCTTTGACATGACATGAGGTGCTTGTGGGTGTTTATGATGGTCTTATGCTTAGAATGGTTGTCCTCGCATGAAGTTTGTGTGGCTTTGCCATTTTGACATGTTTTGCTCATGTTTAGGACTTTGCTCATGAGAGGGTAATTTTTCGCAAAATTGCTAAATTCTATCTTAGCTTCGCCCAATGGTTGTGAAACTTGGTGATCATGAAGTTTATGTCTTTACGAAGCTATAGAGTATCTAACTTGCTCGTTTGGACATGTGTAGCATCCTATGTTGAATTTTGTCTATTTGAGAAGCTCTAGGTTGCATTTTTTGCATTTTTGGCTTGATTCATGCATTGTCAACAAAGGGGAGAAGTTTGAGCATGTTTTGGCCTACTGAATGCATTTGGAAGGTTTTCAGGTGGTTTCGAGCTATTTTTGGGCTCTGTTGTGCACCGGTCTGACCGGTTGAGGTCACCGGTCTGACCGGTCAGTGTGCTGGTCCTGTTCACATGTTGCCCACCGGTCTGACCGGTGGTGTCGACCGGTCTGACCGATCAGAGCTGAGCTGTTGCAGCTGCTCTGTTTTGTGAAGTGGTTCGCATGCATTTGTCCAGGGGGAGTTGCATCGGTTCAGGGGGAGCTTGCATGTGTGCAGGGGGAGCTCTTTGTGGTTTTCGAGCTTTGGTTTGATGGTTTGTGCTCTTTGCTTGAGCATGTTTTGTCTCGGATGTGTCGAGCCGTTGCCCTTGCCTAAGGGGTCCGAGACTTGTCTTCTTCAAGTGATCTTGCTCTTTGCTTTTTCTTTGGCTTTCGATCGCTTGTTGGAGTTTCTTTTAGTCGTTTCTTTTCTTTTCCTTTTCTCTTGGTTACCAAAACGTGTGTGTTGTCAATGCACTCATCAAGGGGGAGATTGAGAGCCAGGTGTGGTTCGAGGACCGGTGGATGGTCGCTTCCTGGTGTGATGAGTGATTGACAACGTGGTGTGGACTGATTCTTGGCTAAGTATTGCAGGTGCAGGTTGCGGCTTGACTGGTGCAGGTGCAGGTGAAGAACAAGCGTGAAAGGTCGTTGCCGGTGAGGCCTCCAGGTGTGGAGAAGACAAGTAGGCTTGGTTCGAGGGACCCGGTGGCCAGCGGGGTCAAGTGCGGGCCGCATGGTGGCAAGAACGGCAAGATGAAGTCATGGACGGTTTCTTGGTTGAGCCTCAAAACCAAGGTCGAGCCGGGACTACGTGGGAGCCGAGTCATGAGTGGTGATTGGCGGAGGCTACACCGAGTTCGCGGGGTTTCCGGTGGTTCACCAGAAAACCACTGGGTTCCTTGGTTGATCCACAAAGCCAAGACCGAAGAACCGAAGACGGAGGTGCAGCAGCTCCAGACCGGTCTGACCGGTGGGTCTGACCGGTCTGACCGGTGGGTACCGGTCTGACCGGTGAGGAGAACCGGTCTGACCGGTGTGCGACGACGCAGTCCGGAATCTTCGAAGCGGAGGACACGCGTCGGGATCGCAAGGCTTGCGTCGAGGCTAAGCAAGTTTGCGGTCGCTGGGCATCCGTCCGATGGTGCGAAGACAAAGACTTCCAATTTCGCCCTCGAGGGGCATGTATCCCTAGTTAGCTAGTAAGGGTATTTTAGTCTTTCGGTTGCCTCCATATAACCCAAGGGGTGAGAGGATGGCAGCCATCTCTTGGAACCCTAGCTCATTTGGTTTTCCTATTTTCCTTCCTATTTTCTTAGGATTTTCGTAGGACTAGCTTGAGAGCTTCATGGTGAGATCTTGTGAGAAGGAAGGATGATCGGGCGGCAAGCTAGACCTTGTATGAACCTCTTTGGTATGTATAGATGATTCGGCGTGGTTCCTCAAGGCTTGGATGTGTCTTTCCCGTTTCTCCTTTTTGGTGATTTTCGGAGCCCTTTCTTGGCGATTTTCTTGGAGCGATTTCGAGGCCTTTCTCTTTGGGATTTGGTGGGGGATGTATGCATGAACCCTTCGTGGTTCTTTTCCCTTTGATTCCCCTTCCAAATCCGTGAGCAAAGGGGCTCGATTTTGGGGTTTTCGTGGCTCTAGGGTTAGAGGCGTTCTTGGTGGGATTTCTTCGATTCCTCTTGATTTGACAAGTTTTGGTGGACCAAATCTTGGCTATGGAGTACCCATGAGGTGTTCCTACTATCCCCAAAGTCTTGTGCAAAACCGTGGAGCGAATCGGGAGATCGGGAGTTGGATTTGGAGGAGTTGACTCGCGGGCGCTGTTCTTCCCGAGCTGCCCAGGCACGACCGGTCTGACCGGAGCTCTTGACCGGTCTGACCGGTGCTAGCCCTTGGTGGGTTTTTGTCTCGGGGAACAGCCTTGTCCGTGTGGTTTTGTCCCGTGGTCCTGCTGTTCAGTTCTTGGAGTGTTTGGAGTTGTTTTGCTAGGATTTGTGAGGGGTTCTTCTTCCTCACAGGTTGTGTTTCGTGGTGGTTTTTGTTCCAGGGCCTAGAGGATTCACTGAGGCTTCCTGGAATGTTTGCTGTGCGGCTGCTGTAGCCACCGGCCTGACCGGCTCTGTCCACCGGTCTGACCGGTGTCACCGGTCTGACCGGCGCAGGCCATCGGTCTGACCGGTGTAGCACAGGCAGCAAGCCGTGCAAGTTTCCGCTGTGTGTTTTGGTGAGTTTTGGCTAGGAAGGTTGAGTGTTGGTTCCTAGGACCAGTAGCACTCTAGTGGCTGCGTGGTCTTGACCAACTTGGGTAGTTGGGTCGGAGACGTGAGTTGGAAGCCGTGTTCGTCTTGTTGGAGTTCCCATCTCCTTCGAGAAGAATTTTTATCGGCTCCCATTCACTCCCCCCCTCTCTGGTTCGCCTAATCGGTCCTTCACTTCGCCCTGGCCCAGTTAAATTCTCGGCCCACGGCCGGCCCGTCTTCACCCGCCAGCGCTACCTCCGCCTTCAGCCGCCGACAGGTGGGTCCCGCTTGTCATCCCCCTCCTCCGTCTCCGCCCCGGACTCCTTCGCCCGCACCGCCGAGTCCGAGCAGGTCACCCGGTCGTCCCCGCCTCGGTTGCCCTGGCCCGTACGTGTGCGCCGCCCCTTTATAAACCCCGGACCCCTGCCGCTTCTCCCCAAGTCGAGCCCGCCGCCGCCTCAAGCTTCCGCAGTGCCGCGCCGAAACCCTAGGAGCCGCCGCCGCTGATCCGCCGTCTCGCCGCCGCTCCTTCGATGAGAAGCTGCTCCGGAAGACCCCCAGGAGGTGAGGATGGTGTTGGTGCCACGCGTTTGCGTCTAGGTGACCCGTAGCGCAAGTTCGAGCTCGCCGGAGCCGTTTTTCCGCCGCCGGCAGCTGTACCGAGCCTTGTGCCGTCGCCATCGCCCGTCTGCCCTCCCCAAAACCCTAGATCGACTCGTCGTAGCCCTAGCTAGCTCCCTGACCCATCAGCAGAGCGATTTGAGCACCCCAGCTCGAATTCGTGCGACCTCGCCGGAGTTTTGCCGCTGGGCCGCCGCACGCCGGTGTCCCCGCCGCCGGTCTTCGCTTGCAAGCAATCGTGGCCGTCCGATCTCGAGCCAACGACCCAGATCGAGTCCAGCCGGAGTCAAATCGGGTCAATACCGGTCAATAGCCATGTGGCCCTGGCTTTTTGCAGAAAAACCCCTGGCCTTTTCAAAATTCCAAGCCGGTCCTTCCGCCTCACAAAGATCCTTACAGTTTAGTCCGTTTTCTTCTGTTTTAGCCCTTGAGCTTTATAGAAATAGTGCCCGAGGTCCAAATCTTCAAGTTGTCAGTCAAGCCCTTCTGTTTTGAAGTTCTTTTACGTTTTAGCCCTCGGTTTCTTTCAGTTAGGTCCCTGAAACCTTAGTTTCTTCACAGATATACCCCTGTATCTTCTTCTAGCCATATCTTCTCCGTTTTCAGCGTTCTTTATGTCCAAATGATCGTATCGAAGAGTAGAATAACTTTTTGCCCCTGTTTTGCTTTGATCATATTGTTTGGTGATTATTTCTTATTTTATTCCATTGTTTGTTTGTTTGTTTGTACTTGATGTGATGCGTAGAGAACGTTTGGGCTGAAGGATTTGAAGACCCAGAAGCTCAAGTGTCTGAACAGCAACAAGGATTTGTTGAAGGCAAGTCTACCTTGATGCATACCCATTTACCTATACAACATGCATTTAATTTACTGTTCTTACTTTTGCTTGCATTAAATTGATGGGACCCTTTTTAAGGACATGACTAGATTATTTTTATCCCTTTACCTTGAACAACCTGGGTATTTACTTTTATTGTTGGGTAGCTCTCGCTATGCTTAACTTGGTGGATGGTATTAATGAAACTTTATGAAACTTGATTTATTTATGCTATACCTTCATTAATACAAGATCATCTTGTTTAAATGGAACATGAAGCTTGTCTCAAAAAAAATGGAACATGGAGCGACCACCCAGGAAAACAGTGCAACCACAAGGGTACATGGCTCTGTCTTGACTAATTAATTAGTGACTCTAGTGTTGGGGTGATCTTACCTGATAAGGGCAAGGGGGAGCGCCAGTGGGGTATAGACTCGCTCTAGTAGGGAGTGTGCTTTGCTAAGACACGGTCTTACTAGGGGACTTTATACTCTGCAACGACTCGGAACCTTCGCGGGTTGCTTCACACTGAGGAAACTTTGTAAAGGTCTCATAGCGTCCCTATGCAATCACACCTTGGTAGTGTGGTATGATGCTTGGCCGGCATCGCGTGGTTGGGTTTAAAGTTCCTAGAACTTTTATGCGACTTGTGGTGAAAGTGTACAACCTCTGCAGAGTGTTTAAAACTAATCGATTAGCCGTGCTCACGGACAAGAGCAGCCTGGACCCTCACATGATTAATCTATGGAAGTCAATGATTAACTTGATGCATCCATCTTTATTTATGTCGTTATTCTCTTATGTTAATTGTGGGTTTGGTATAAACTTACACTTGCTAGTATTTATGTTGCTACTAAAACTTGACCAACTAAAATGCTGAATGCTTAAACCAACAGCCTCCACTATAAAGCCTTGCATGTTATATGATGTTTCCGCTTGCTGAGTACGGCATGTGCTCACGCTTGTTTTCATTATTGCAACGACACAATCCGGATGCTGTTCAGATTTTGAGAGATTTGAAGATTTCCCTGGAGACTTCGACGAGTTCTAGGCGGGCGTGCCACCAGTCAGCTGCCTGTGGTGTTGACCCCATCCGCTGTGTTGCTACTCGTTAATATCAGTTCGTTTATGAAACATTTTGGTCTGTAATAAAGTTTAATACTCTCTTTACGTTATGGCATTGTGTTTTGGTTATTACTGAGTCGTTATATGTGTGAAACTTGATCCTGGCACACATATAATATGAGCATTCGAATTTGCCTTTAAATTCGGGTGTGACAGGATGAAATTTATAAATTGGTTTTCTAAGAGCTGGATCAGCTACAACATGAACAAGAGGGTCAAATTCCATGGTAAGCCCAATACCTTCATGTTCTGCCTCAGGTTTTGCCTCTGGCTGTGGTGTTGGTGGCTCTGGCTCTTTCTGTGGTGCCTCTGGCCCTACTTGTACACTATGGATAACTTCATTTTCCTGCACAACTTCTCCAATTCCAGTTGTGGAACCAGTAGCAATCCCACTTCCATGCATGAGTGCTTGGGCGGCTGCCGCTTGAACCAACACCCAAACTTGTAAAATAATTCGTCAATTCTTCACAAAATTTGCTCAATTTGATGAACCATATTCAGGCATTACACAATGGACAGTCACACAAGCACACAACAATTACCATTTTTTGGTCATCTTCTTGCTGCCGATAGGGTTCTTGAGCACCGGCTTGCCACTCCCTCTCCCTCGGCCAACTCCCAACGTAGCCGCCCTCGCCACCAGCCTTGATTCCACCGGAGCCGAAGATGCTCCGATTCTGCGGCCAACACCAGAGCCCCGTCCACCGCGGTCATGCCCAGCCCCAGCAGCGGTCGGCGGCGGCGCAATCCCGCCGTCGTCCTCCTTGAGCTGCCGCCACAGCCCGGAGCGGCCGCACACCGTTTCCCGAAGCCGCCGCCCGCTGCTGACGCCTGACGCCTGCCGCACAACGCACGACGACCTAGGATTGCGCTTGCACGGTTGCGCCGCACCGTGGTCGTGCGCCCGTGTGGGTAATGTGTGTGGCGGATGGGCCGTTGCCTGTTGGGCCACTGTTCTGTGCTCTGTGGGACGAAAGGAGCCTAAGGCCCAGTTGTTCGATGGCTCTTCGCCGGTTCGCCTCTTCTTCTTCCTCCGTCGGAAAAACAGGACGCCCGGCCGACGCCGCCATGGTTGCTGCCGATTCCCGACCTCCGGAGCTCAAAAACTCACTAGAGATGAAGGGTATATACTTGCACTCCCAACTTTAGCAAGGGCGGCCGTCCTAGCTCGCCCCAACATAGCTCTGCCCCTACCCATCAGGTGTTCTTGTGCAACACCTTGCTCCTGCACCAATGGTTCCGCGCCATCTGCGCCATCTCGACGGTGATGTCATGGCAGTGGGTGCCATCTTCGTGGCATAGACAGCGGAGCCGTGCCGTGCAGGATCGGAGCTCGGGTACTAGTTGACCCGCGCACACTAGGGCAAAGGTGTGGTGATGGTGGGCCGTGCAGTGCGCACTGCGGGACGTTTTGCGGAGGTGGAGGTTCTATGACGCATGAAAGCACTGGTAGACGTCGACAACTCGATGTCGCAACACGCGGTGGAGAAAGATTGAGTTCCTTCGCAAGGGCGTGCTCCTGTGGCACTACTGGCACAAGGGACGTGCCAAGGACATGGTTACGTACTCTGACCCCACACCAGCTTAATGATCTCTTCCCATGATTGTTCCATGTGTCTCGATTCAACTGCAAAGCATCTTATTTTCTTTTAAATAAAATCGTTGATGTTTCTCTAATAAAAAATACACAAAATATCCCACAGTAATGCACAGAGAATTCACCTAGTTGTGTATACAACTCAGCCACATACTGACGTATGGCATACCCCGTAGTGTGGAGCCTTTGGAGCGAATATTATATCGAATAATGATAAAAAAAAAGAGAAGTCCATTTTACCCCAGATGTAATTACCTAGTTTGAAAAACAACCCAAGTCAAAAATCAGATACCCTCTAATTCTCTAAACCAGACAAACTGCCCCTTGACCATTCCAACATGGTTTCTTAGGAAATTTTGCTGATTGAGCATGCACGTGGCATGCGGGTCTCACGTGTCACTGGTTTTTTCATGTCTCCCTCCCCCCGTGTCGCCACTGTGCCGCCACTTTCCACTCTCTTCCCCCAACGGTGGCCTCCTCTCTCTCACTCCACTAGTGTCGCGCCACCTCTGCCCACTCCTCCCTCGCCTCCCACTCCAAGTCCCAACACCGCCTTCTTCATCTTCCTTCCCTGCCTCTATATTTTCTCACCTCTTTATTTCTTTTTTTTAAGACGTGCAAAGCACGTTTTTCATTAAGAGGATAGAGTTTTACAGAACACGTCTCTAGAAGAATCTCTAGAGCGTGGGAAAAAGAACAACAACCCGGACAAAGAACGAAGACAACAAGGGAGAAGAACGGAGAGCACCACACCACCACCACTACAGAAGAGACAACCTAAGACGACAGGCGCCTACCAGGGAAACACAAAGGAGGCACGCACATCACCACTAGCCAAACAACCCGGTAGCCGCGGAGGCAGAGAAGCAGTCTTGCGAGACGACGCCCTCAAGAAGGAAGCGACGACAACACCGTCGTCGCCTGCCCACCCACGAAGGAGTAGGCCGGATTTTCACCCGGCAGACCCGAGGGACTTGGAGGTCGCGACAACGCACCCAGCAGGGAAGTTACGAGGCCGCAACCGTTGTCAGCACTAGCAAGCGCTAGGCGAGGCTTTCGCCGAAGACCACCAAGGCCCAAACCACACAGTCGTCCGCCACCAGCAGGATGAGAGACGAAGCGATGGAAATCACAGCGAGCCGCCAAAGCGAAGGCAACGAAGGGCAGCAGCAGGCGTCGTCAAGGTGGAGGGGCTGCAGCACGGAGCAAACCCGACCAGCGACCAAACCCAGGAGCGAAGACCAAAGAGGAGGAGGAGGCGGAGCAACAGCCACCAAAGACCACCATAGCGCCAGTGAAGGCTCCCGCAACAGGAGCAACATCAGTACCAAGACCAACGTCTCAGGCGGGAAGGGCCGTCGATGAGGACGTGGACGCCGACAGGGAGGAGCCGCGGCCGCTGCCAGCAGGGGGAACAGCGCCCGCCGGCTAGAGGGGGGAGCCGCGGCTGCTGTCGAGCGGGAAGGGACAGAGGCCATAGCCCGGAGGGTGGAGCCGCGGTCGACGTCACAGAGGAGGGCACGCGACCGCCGGCTTGGGGGAAGGAGCCATGGCCGCCAGCACGGAGGAGGGGTTGCAGCCGACGGCGGGGAAGAAGCCTGCAGGGGTACCACTGAAGAGCCTGACGGGGGTCGACGGGGGCACCGTTGAGGTAGTCGGTGGCGAACCCGAAGAGGAGGCTGGCGGAGATGCGCCGGCGAGACATAGGTTGCGAAGGGGGAGCAGCCCGCCACCGCGAGAGGGGTCGTCGGTGGAGAAGGCGGAGGCGGGAGGTCGACGCAGCAGGGTCCGGGGAAGGCCTCCGGCACGGCTAGGGGGGTGTCAGCTGGCGCCGACAAGGCCGACAGGAGGGGGCCACGGCCGACCCTGGCCACACCGGCGGCGCCTTGGAGAAGTGCGGGAGGGGGTCATCACCCGGGAGCCCGCTGGGGCACCGACGAGTGGACACGGTCGATGCGTCGTAGCGGGTCATCGGGGGTCTTCATCGGGTGCCGCCAGGCGGCGAGGTCGGGGAGGAGGTGCCGATGACCGCGGAACTGGGCGCGCGCATCAGCGGTAGCGGCCTCCCCTCCTCCCCGCATCGGCTGCGGTGGCAGCTGCAGGAGGAGGGCCGCGGCCACCGGGAGCCGACGGAGAGGAGATGCGCCGTCCCAACCTGTCGAGGAGGAGAGCCGTCCCCGCGTGTCGTGACCGGTGGCGAGAAGGGGGCGCAGCGGACGGCGCGAGGGGGAAGGCCACGGCCGCCCGCGACAACACCACCGCGGCCTCAGCGGCAGGGGTGGGCCCGCCCAGATCTGGAGAACCGAACCCTGACGCCGCTGCGGAAGCCGGTGAAGTCCACCACGTCGGCGCGGCACATGGGGCACGTGTGGCTCTTCCTCAGCCACGAGTCCACGCACTGGGCGTGGAAGCAGTGCTCGCACCGTGGCAGCCGCCAGCACCAGTCGCCGGCCTCGAACGCCTCCAGGCACACCGTGCAGTCCCCGCTCATTGACCCGGTACCACCGCCGCCATCGTCCGCTGCCGCGCACTCCTCGTCGGCGTGGGAGGTGACGCAGGAGCCGAGCCCCCGCTGCAGGAGCTGGCGTGCCTGCCCGCCGACGTAGGTGGTCGGGCGCCCCCGGCGGCCCGGCAGTGCACCAAGCGCAGGTGGCTGGGCGCCCCCGGCGGCCCGGCAGAGAAGGGCGGTGGTGGCGGCACCGCCAGGGGCAAGCCCAAGCCGAAGTCGTGGGAGGCGGTGCCAGGCCGGAGGGGGGCAGTCGCGAAGCCAAGCCGCACCCCCGCCGCCCGCCAGAGGTGGAGAAGGTGGCGGCGGTGCTGGCCGAGAGGAGACCCAGATCTCGAGCAAGGGTTGGGTGGGGGCACAGAGAGGGAAGAGGAATCGAGGGAGGTCTCCGGCACGTGCCACTGGGCGGAGGAGGACGCCGTCGGCGCCGGGCGCACGTCGACACGAGCCAGAGCAGGGGAGGAAGGGGGCAAAGGATCCAGACGCCGACGACCAAAATAGATCCCGTGGTGTGGTGTGGTGAGGGAAGCAATGGGAGAGGGAAGGGGAGGAGGAGGAGAAAGGAGGGAGGCGCTCTGGCCGCCGCCGCCAACGGAGACGGCAGCGGCGGCCCCCGAGCACCGGCGGCGGAGGGCTAGGGCGGCGAGGATGGGGGGCCCTCGAGCCGCCCCCGGAGGAGGGCGACGCGAGGGGTTTTTTTCACCTCTTTATTTCCTCCTTCTCCCTCTGGTATGCAACATGACCATGCACAACCATCCACGCAGCGGGGAAGTCATGGACATGGATTGGGGGCTGAGCAAGCCAGCCAGCCCCTGCCAGCCAACCAGCAGCTAGCTGCGAGCCCCACCCTCCAACATGGTGGCCACCTCGCTCCGGTAGTGCTTCCTTTCGGCGCCCCTCCCTCCAATGGCTCCTCCCATCGGCAGTAACGAGGAAGAATGAAAGAGAGTGGGTGAGGTTGATGTGCGGGACCCAAGCAAAGAAAGAGAAGAAAGTGAAGATGACAAATGAGGCCTATGTGTTTTTTAGCTGTGACACATTTCTAACGTAACATCTCAATCACACAAACTTCGATTCCACTCAGAGCTAGCTCCACCTGAATTTTTGTAGTGGAGCAGCTCCCCTTAGAATTGAAGTCATCCCCTTAGAGTAAATTTTAAACATAAGTATATATCTAGATGCACAAAAAAATGAATATTGAATGTCAAAATGATCTACAATTTGAAATAAATGAGAATATAATTTTGTAAGATAAAATGCAGATACGTCGTTCGGACTTGAACGCTCTTACACAGAGGAGCGTAAGCGCAGTCCCGACCTTTACATTGCAATCCATTATACATGGCACATTTTGATAGACATTATTATCAATATACTACTTAAGAACCCTCTTCGTACATTGTGATGAGCTATGTTGCAATATTGCAATGACAATCATGGAGCCTTCTCAGCGATAGAGCTTGGCAGCACAAACCATCCTCCTCTAGTCTGTTCGGCATGAGTGTGTTAAAGCACAAACCATCCGCTCCTGACATTTCGAGTCCATTTGGCAGGGAGTCTCCTGCGGCTCCGGGAGTAGATTTTGATGCTGCCAAAGGGCGGAGGAAAACAGCTCCCGCACAGGAGCCCCTGATATTTCTGCTCTCTGGAGCGTTTAGCGCGAGGCGGAGCCAAAAAATGCAGCTCCCCCCGACTCCATCTACACGCTTGGAATGTCATTACCAAATTGCCCCTGCCGTTCGCAAAAATAACAACAAAAATGCCATTACCCACCGTATTGATTCCCCACGATTCCCCCGCGTTACGCATCGACTTTCCTCTGCTCTTTCTTCCCCATGCGCTCCACAGAGACCTGGCGGTGGCGGGAGCATGGAGAACCAGGAGGCGGAGGTGGCCGGAGAAGCTCTGATGGTCGGAATCGGTAGATCCGGTGGGGACCTGCAGGATGCGGCCCACTGAGGGACCGCTGGTGGCCCGTTCGTGCCCGGCGGAGGGGTTGGCGCCGCGCCCTTCTTTTGGCTGGGAGGTCTACCGACGGGTCCTCTGGGCGCCGTGCTAGCCGCCCCAGGAGTGCCTCCCGGCGTGGTGGCAAGCGGATGGCCCGGCCTCCCCGGTGCAGCTGGAGGCGCAAGCACGACGAGGGCAGACGGCACTGCCCATGGTGCCGTGTCATGGGGTGGCATCCCAGCTGCGGTGGGCCTGGCGGCCAGCACATGGCTTGACCTCCTCGGTGCTGCTGGAGGTGCAAGCACCGCGGTGGCGGACAATGCTGCCCATGGTGCCGCGTCATGGGGTGCCATCCCAACTGCGGCGGGCCTGGCGGCCATGAAAGGACCTTGATATCGCCTAGAGGGGAGGTGAATAAGCGAGACTACCGAATTAAACTTTTCTTCCCCTGACACTTGTACTGCCAGGCGCCACCGGTCAGACCGGTCCTGGCTCTACTTCACAGGAGGGCACCGGTCAGACCATTGCCCTGCACCGGTCAGACCGGTGGAGCACAGAGCACCTGCAAAAATAGTTTCAAGCTCCTCTTGACTTCTAGCACGAACCAAACTTGGTGAGTGGCCTTGGTAGATGATCATAAGCAGGGTAATGACCCCTGCATATACAAATAGCACACCCAAGTAGATCGAAACGAAAGCAAATCAAATATGCTAGAAAACAACTTAGATATGCAAACCACAATGACATGCACGGATTTGTTTCACGAAGTTCACTTCCACCAAGGAAGCTACATCTCCGTTGAGGAGCTTGTAAGGGATTCGAGTTCTCAACTAACTCTTCTCACAACAAGCCGAGTCTCTTTCAACCACTTTCCTCCATTCCACTAGGGCGATCTTTTTCACGAAGAGGCAAGATCACAGCCCTCACAAACTTGTCGTTGCTCACCACAACTTGGGAGCTAGCCGGCGACGCCTAGCCGTCTCGGAGGCAAAGCTCCAAGAGTAACAAATGCTTCAATGCTTGTATATGCGAATCTCAAGTGCTCAAGCTATGGGAATGCTCTTGTTAGCTCACAAAGGCTCTCTTGAGCTCACTCTCTCAACCCAATTCAAAGATATGACTTGAATCCACAAATCTCACAAAGATAGGTTGGGGAGAGCCACTAAGGCTTTAGGTTTGCAAGGAATGGCTTAGGAGCTCAGCAAGTTCACCAAGAACAACAACCCACACAAGAGGAGGGCGTGGGGTACTTACACCCTCAAAGGAGAAAACTAGCTGTTAGCTGTTGGGCGGCACCGGTCAGACCGGTGCCCCACGCTGGTCAGACCGGTGTTTGAAAACTAGTCGTTGGGCCTAGCTGCACCGGTCAGACCGGTGCCCTTGACCGGTCAGACCGATCAGGCCCGAGACACCCCAAAACCCTTTCTATCACTCCAACACTCCACCAAAGAGATGAAGTAGCTTAGGTTAGGTAAGGAGGGGTTGTTAGCACACTCCAAGGCTCTCAAGGCTATTTCTCACAAAGGTTTTCTAAGAGCACTCGACTTTGTCACAAAGCAAAAGCTGCATCCCTCTTGATAGTACGGCATACCTATACTCAAGAATAAATAAAACACCATGTCAACCTCTTGAGCTTGAATGTCTTCAATCTTGCCATACTTGATCAATTTCCACTTGAGGGCTTTCAACTTTAGCCAATGTCTTGAGCTCAACCATACTTGAGCTAGTGGCTTAAGATCTTTCCATATAGCATAGGAATGCACACTTAGATCCTTAAGTCACTCCATATTGCCAAACATAATATGTAGATGAGTGCAAATCTTCTCTTGGTTAAGGCTTGGATATGATACTTCGAGACCCCACGGATACTAGTTACTTCACCTTAGCAACACACCAATGGTAGCCACACTAGGCCAAGAATGCTTAGTACCTCGCTCTAGTCATCACTGTTGATCTCTTCATCACTTATCCAATACACGTTGAGTTCGGCTTTGCTTCATCCATATTTAATCTTCATTTGAAATCCCGCTTCAAATGCTTATTCTTGATTGCCAACGAGTATGCAAACTTCCAATAGAGGATCATCAAATATATACTCATCCTTGTATCCTTTTGCAATCACCACATGAAGCCTTGCATTAATTATTTTGAAATACCATTTCTCTTAAAATAATCCCTTTCATTTGTGTCCAAGCTATCACATGTATTGGAGACCTTGTAAATTCATCTTGAAATAAACTCCTATATCTTCTTTCAAACTAGCTTGTCATTTGTCAACATTTGTATAAGGTGTCAGCACTTGCTTGCTTTCATTCATGTGAGCCATACAACATTCATCAAATAGTGTGAACCACAATTACATCAAGAATGATTTATTTAAAACCTGCTCACATTCTTAAACAAACAAGTTAGTCCTTTAATAGCTTTGTCATTCAATTCACCAAAATTGACTTAGGGGCCTAGATGCAATTTTAATCTCCCCCTTTTTGGTGATTGATGACAACTCGATTAAAGCTTACAAATATATCGTTAAAGCGCAATTCAATTCTTAGATATAGCTAGAGCTCCCCCTTAATTTGTGCTTTGAATGGAATTTCAAGAATTTGGCCTCAAATGCCAAAAGCACAAATTTGGGAGAAACGCATGAGCTCCCCACTATATCTTAGAATCAGTGGAGTGTAACATGTGTGAATGACAAAATAAAATGTGTGATGCATATGACAAGTTAAGCACAAAGCAAACCAACATGTGTGATGACTGGGCGCCACCGGTCAGATCGGTGACCCTGACCGGTCAGACCGGTCAGGTTCCAGCCAGTACACAGATTGAGCGACACCGGTCAGACCGGTGCCCCTGACTAGTTAGACCGGTCAGGTCCGGTCAGAGCACAAAGCTAAAAACTGTGCATGCTATCTGGGCCAATGCAATCAGACCGGGGTTGCAAGCCGTTTTAGATCACCATACCCCATTTTGCCAACACAAACAATTCACCACATAAACAATGCATCACAATCTAGCATAAGGTCACTTAAATTACGTAAATGAGTTCAACACACATACAAGCACTCATACAAGGTTCTCAAGTCCACAAAGATAAGATCTAGAAGTTTATTACATGCTACTCTCATCAGCCAAGCATCGGTCAGACCGGTGTAGGCCACTGGTCAGACCGGTGACCACTGTCCTGCTACACTTGCTACTGAAGCTGTAAGCTTTCGATCCAATCTTCTCCCCCTTTGTCATCAAGCATCCAAGAAGGGCCTGGAGAAGGTGTAGCTATAGCTGATTAATCCCAAGCCGGCCAGTCGGAACCATCCCTTATTTTAAATATAATCAAGGCACCAATGCATAGGAGAGGTAAGAAATGTATTCTCGGGAAGAGTTTATTTTAGATAAGAAGCTAGAGAAGCATCAATCATACCCTGTGGTGGAGGGGAAGGAGGCCGAGGATAAGTTCATCCAAATATCTCAGTAGATATGCGACTAGCCCAATCTGGAGGAGCCTTAGGAGCATCGAACGATTTAGAAGTCCCTGTTGTACCAACTGGAGGAGGTGGTGGAGCTGAAGAAGAACTACCCTCGCTTGACTCAAAAAGGAAGCTGCCATACTGATTCACCAATATGGAATTGGCCATGCTTCTTATTCTCTCCTCAAAGGTGGGTATAGGAACCTCAGACGGAATAGGAGATATGGGAGAGCGAGGTGGCTGAAGCCCAAAGTGTGCATGCAACAATTTCATAGAATCCCTCTCTTTCTTCCTTTCCCTTCTTTCTCTTTGTTGTGCCACATCAATATCATGCTGGCTCTTGCACATCTCAAAAAGAAAGTTCAGAAGTTTTTGCATTGGAGAGGTGGCCTTCCTGGGTTGAACCTGCTGCTCAGACCCCCACCGGTTAGACCGGTGGCTAGCACTAGTCAGACCGGTGACAGTCTGGGCACCAGGCTGCTACTGCTGATCCTGCTGAAACTGCTCCCAACCTTGTTCTTCTTCTTCTCTAATCTCTGGCTCATGCTGAGGAGATGGAAGTCTTGGAACCTTGGTAGGATTGGGCCTAAAGGGTTTATGCTTTACATCCGTAGGAAACCCTATTTTAGAAACTTTATCCACCACAAACATGATATACGGACTGTAGCTGCAAATCTTCTTTGGATCTTCCGATAAGTACTTGATTTCTTGCCAAATGAAATCCCCCACACTAAATGGAGGTGCCCCTGGTCGCAAAGCAATCATCAAATTCTTCATAAATTTTGACATGTCGGAGGGGTTACCATCCTAGGAGTAAGCGACACACGAAGGAGCCTATTCAAAACTAAATAGTAAGTGTAGAGGCCCTTCACATGACCCACATTTGCTCTCTCATCCTTGGATACATAAAGCTCATAGACTCCGGCTCAAGAAGACCATCATCATGTAGCTTTGGGTAATCCTTATTGTGAGGAGCAATGTTGAAAAGAGCTAAGAATCTAGAGAAGCGAATTCCATAGTTCTCTCCATTCGACATCCAAAGCATAGCTCTTTCTCCATCCTTATGACCAAAGTGCACTGTGGCATAAAACTGAGTGATAATTTCCTTATTCCAATCATACCTAAATCCCATAAGATATTTAACCCTTTGTTGCTCACAAACTCTAATAATCTCATTGAAGATAGGATCATTTTTACACTCCATAAAGTCTCAATCCACATATTGTGCCTAATGGGTGATCTTGGGCTTCTTAATGACAACAGAAGTGTAATAGTCCTGCTGAAACTGAGCCCAAAACCTTTTATCTGAGGCTGTCTTGTCACTAGCATATGGATTTATATCCCTCAATTTCTTCAATTTCTTTGTCTTCCCTGTACGATGATAATTTTCTGCTTTGTCGGGAAACATATACATGGGCTTAGTGACCTTTGGCCCACCATGACCACTGTCATCATCGTCACCATCATCCTCATCCTCGTCCATAGGATCATCATCCTCATCTTGCTCTTGGCCCCCTGTGTCATCATCCTCACCCTCACCAATATACTCATCTTCATCCATGGTAGCTGGCCCCTTGCCATGAGGGCACAACTCATAGGCCTCAGTATATGTCTCATCCTCAACATCATCATCATCAATGCTCGCCTCTGTGGAACCACCAACAAAATCCTCAACTCTCCCTTGAGATGCACGTGGTCTCAAAATCCTCCCACTGCCACTGCCACTTGCCATAGAGCCACCGTGAGAACCAGGCAAACGGGAAAGATGGTCCTCTTTTCTCTTTTTAGCGCCTTCATTGGCCCTTGGCATAGCCATTGTCCTGGGTTACAAAAATTATGACAAGAGTGTATAAGACATCAAGATAGAGATTGAAAAGGATATGAAATCAAAATTCACAATTTGGAGCAATTGGCTCTGTTCTGGATGCCACCAGTCAGACTGGTGACGGCCAGCGGTCTGACCGGTGCCCACCAAAACAGAGCCAATGGCTCTAACTGTCAATCTCAACAACTTTAACCATTTTGGCATGATCACAGATGTACAAGAGACATTCCTAGATAGATAAGAGTCAAATACACGAAGAAAACACGATTTAGGGTTGGACGGGCCGCACCGGTCAGACCGGTCGGGGCCATCCGACACCAAATCTTGGGTTCTCACAATGTGTCCAAGCAATGGCTATGAAACTTTAGGGATGTCATCTAGGGGCTACCAGGAGATGTTCTTCTAAAGGAATCTGAAAACTTCTTAACGAGTAGAGAGATCGGGTAAAAGAAAGTTTTGAATACCTTTGGAGAGAAGAACTCGATTTGAAACCAAAGAACTTGAAGGGGAATCAATGGAGGATCCTTGGGAGACTCTTTTCCTTCAAAAGTCTGGGCACATCCATGGTTGAATCTTCAAATCTCCATAGGGGAAGTGAGAGGGAGTTTGAGGAGGAGAGAGGGAGGATCCCGGGTTGGAGAAGATGAATGCAGGTCAAATGATAGCGGAGAGAGAATATGGAGGGGTAAAGGAGGATATTTTTATTGTTGGCTCACGGGTGAACTCCCGGGAGCCACCGGTCAGACCGGTAACTGGCACCAGTCAGACTGGTGCCCCCGGTGCAAAGGAGCTGACCTAAATTTGCAAGATTTTGGTCCTTTAATTCCTCTTAGAGATTGGATAAGGAATATTGATAAGATTTTGATCCAACTTTTTTCACAAATCTTAGAAGAATATAGAATAATCCAATTTATTCGATAAACTTGATTCTTCCAAGTGAGAGAGATAGATAAAGAGATTATTATGGACTTGAGAAAATCTTCTCATTTGTGACTAGCCATCAATCAAGCATGGAGAACAATAGTCACAAATAAGTTGATTGGGTCACAAAGACCAAGAACCAAATATTTTTCAAATTTTCACACTTCCTACACATGCTAGTTGATTTTTCAAAAGTCTATCCTATGTCACATAGTGCATGCATCCACTTCAAGTAAACAACAAAATTCACTTGAGGCAATTACATGCTAAGAGAGACACACTAACATGGTATAATGGCTTAGATGCATTTTTAATGAATAAAAAGGTTTAGGAAAATATACCTTTGCCTTAGGCCATTTTATTCATGCATATATTCTATTTTATAGAAGGTCCTAACTCTTACTTGATCTTTTGAGAAAAGTAATTATTTAAGAGCTTGCATAAGGTGCACAAATACACGAGACTACAAGATCACTTAGAAGAAATTGTTAGTCCCACAAATGACACAAGTATTGAAATGAGCTCCCCCTTAATTAGTGGAAGTGCATCTAGACCCCTAAGTGGATTTTGGTGAATTGAATGACAAAGCGATTAAAGGTCTAACATATTTGTCTAAGATTGTGAGCAGATTTTATTTATATATTCAAGAGTTATTATTGAGATATATATTGATGAATGAATATTTTATGGCTCACATTGGAGAAGACAAATATATGTATGATCCTAAGGCACAGTGACAAATATCAAGCAAACAAATGAAGATAAGTATCGGGAATATTTTGAGAAGGTCAATTCATGGTCTCCGATAAATATGGTAGCTTGGTTAAAATACAAGGATCATAGAAAGAGAAGATGGTAATTCTCTCTAAGCTAAATGCAAGGCTTCATGTGACAAGTGATAGAGGACACAGGGATGAGTGTAGAGTTTATGGTCCTTAATTGGAAGCTTGCATACTCGTTGTCAATCAAGAACAAGCATTTGAAGCGGGAATTCAAATGAAGACTAATCATGGATGAAGCAAAGCCTAACTCAACGTGGATTGGATAAGTGATGAAGAGATCAACCGAGATGACTAGGGTGAGGGACTAAGCAATCTTTGGGGTCCTAGCTAGGCCGCCATTTGTGTTTTGCTAAGGTGAAGTTCTAGTATCCGTGAGGTCTCCAAGTATCATATCCAAGCCTTGACTGAGGGAAGCAATGCAACTCATTGATATATTTTGATTGACAATATGGAGTGACTTAAGGATCTAAGTGTGCATTTCTATGCTATATGGAAAGATCTTAAGCCACTAGCTCAAGTGTGGACGTGCTCAAGATATTGGTCAAAGTTGAAAGCCCTCAAGTGGAAATTGACCAAGTATGGCAAGATTGAAGACATTCAAGCTCAAGAAGTTGACATAGTGTTTTTATTTATCTTGAGTATAGGTATGCCGTACTATCAAGAGGGATGCAACTTTTGCTTTGTGACCAAGTCAAGTGCTCTTAGAAAACCTTTGTGAGAAACAACCTTAGAGTGTGCTAACAACCCCTACTAACCTAACCTAAGCTACTTCATCTCTTAGGTGAAGTGTTAGTGTGATAGAAAGGGTTTTGGGGGTTTCTCAGGCTTCACCGGTCTGACCGGTGAAGGGCACCGGTCTGACCGGTGCAACTAGGCCCAACGGTTAGTTTTTCAAACACCGGTGAAGGGCACCGGTCTGACCGGTGCTGCCCGACAGCTAATGGCTAGTTTTCTTGTTGAGGGGTATAAGTACACCAAGCCCTCCTCTTGGATGGGTTGCTGTTCTTGGTGAACTTGTTGAGCTTCCAGGTCATTTCTAGCAAGCCTAAAGCCTTAATGGCTCTCCCCAACCTCTCTCTTTGTGAGATTTGTGGATTCAAGCCATATTCTTGTGTTGGGTTGAGTTAGTGAGATCTTGAGACCTTTGTGAGCTAACAAGAGCATTCCCATAGCTTGAGCACTTGAGTTTCACGTCTACAAGCTTTGAAGCATTTGTTACTCTTGGAGGTTTGCCTCCTAGATGGCTAGGCGTCGCCGGTTAGCTCCGAAGTTGTGGTGAGCAGTGGCAAGTTTGTGAGGGTTGTGATCTTGCCTCTTCGTGGAAAAGATTGCCTTAGTGGAATCGAGGAAAGTGGTTGAAAGAGACCCAGCTTGTTGTGGGAAGAGTTAGTTGAGAACTTGAATCCCTTACAAGCTCCTCAACGGAGACGTAGCTTCCTTGGTGGAAGTGAACTTCGGGAAACAAATCCTTGCGTCTCTTTGTGGTTTGCCTCTCTAAGTTGTATTTCTAGCATATTTAATTTGCTTCCGCTTCGATCTACTTGGGTGTGCTATTTGTGTGTGCAGGGATCATTACCCTGCTTGAGATCATCTACCAGGGCCACTCATCAAGTTTGGTTCGTGCTAGAAGTCAAGAGGAGCTTGAAGTTATTTTTGTAGGTGTTCTGTGTCGCACCGGTCTGACCGGCGTGGGTAACCGGTCTGACCGGTTCTCACTTGTGCAGCAAAGCCAGCACTGGTCTGACCGGTGAGGCACACCGGTCTGACCGGTGAAGTCTGGCAGTTCAAGTTTGCGAGGAAGAAAAGTTTTAATTCGGCCGTCCGCCTATTCACCCCCCTCTAGGCGACATCAAGGTCCTTTCAATTAGTGCATAGAGATATTTGAATTTCTCATTCGTTGCACATTATTCAATTAAGAATATTGAGTGACTCATTCACATACTTGATCATGACACATAAATGATGAAACTATTGAATTGTGTCAAGTAACTCATTACCATTCATTTATAATCATCAAAAGGATGTCCTTCATGTGTCTTCATCAGAGACGCTGGAACTTCCGAGGAGCACCGATCAGACCGGTGCATGCCACCGGTCAGACTGGTGGATGCAGGTCCAACCTAGGTTGTGGGCCGAGTCATCCGAACCTAGGGTCCGGGTCACCCGGTGCGAGACAGAGACGTATCGGGTCACACAGACCCTTGGGCCGGGTCACCCGGCTCCAGCTGGAACAAGCCCTGCATCGGTCAGACCGGTGCGTGCCACCAGTCAGACCGGTGATAGGTATCCTAACTTCCCTTGATGTTCTTGTTTGCCTTGCTTCGTGAATTTGTGAACATTTCACATTTTTGGTCATCTGTTGAGAAAACAAGACATTGCTCTACTAGAGGGCCATTAAAAGCATCAAATGGAATGAGAGGGTAATTTTCATAAAATTGTCAAAGTCATTTCCTCATGCTTCACTAGTCCAAGACTTGTGATACATGAGTGTTCACAAAGAACTAAGAGTGACTTAGACATATAATTAAGCACAAGTTACCGAGATGTCACTGAAAGTAGGAATTTAACTCTAGAACTCTCCACATGGCCATGTCATCAACTTATGATTTCTTTTCATCTAGCCACGTGTTCAATGCATCTCTAAGTTCCTGCAAGCTCAACAAGCATTCTTTGGTACCCAAAGCTTGTTGGGTCCTATAGGGTTAGTCACAAGATGCTTAGGGACCCAAATGGCTCTTATGCTAGTTTGAGGTGAATTAACCACTCTTGTAGCACAAGTACTATTTTTATCTTCCCTAAGCTTATTGAAATCATAATGGATAAGGTTTGATTTAGGATTGTTACCATTTGGATAATCCTTTCCCAAGTGACCCTTTTGATGACAAGTATAGCAAAGATGGACTTTGTCCTTGCTAGACTTCACATTTTCTTATCCTTGCTTGCTTATGAGCCTTGTTCTTAGAGAAGGAATGTTTCTTGCCTTGTTGCACTGTGGTTGGCCTGACCTGGTCGCCACTGGTCTGACCAGTGTTGTGCACCGGTCTGACCGCCGGTCACGGCCAAATCCACTGCTAGCTGAAGCACTTGTGCAAGCTTCAGCCATGTGTCCCTTCTCTCTGCATTTGTAGCACATTCTCCACTTGTTGGAGTTTCTTTGCTTCTTGAAGAGTGTACTTTGTGTCTTGTGCTTGGTTGAGCAGTAGGGAGCAAAGTGTCCCACCTTTGAGCTCTCAAGGCACTTGTTATGCCCAACCTTGCTCTTTTCTTGAATCTTTGATAGGCGATGGCCCGATCTTCCGAGAGGTAGATGATAAGTCGATTGGTGGAGACTCGACGTTGACAACCTTGGCTTCGAATCAACACACAATTCGGACCCCGCAACCGTTACACCACTACTTCGTTGGTTATCAACCAAGAACAACTTGATTGACCTCGCCACGAAGGCTTTTCCCTGCAAGCGAATCGAGAACACAAGCAAGAAAGTAAAGCACGCAATCTGATAATTGCAGGTATGAATTGAAGCAAAGACAAAAAGGTTCAAGTTCTAATCACAAAAGGACTAATCGACACAGTGGTGACGAACAAGAACGGGGGCCCTGATTCACAGCAAAAGAACTCGGCGTTACAGTGGCTATGAAGATAGTCTGTTCCTCGAATCGAAGGGAAACAAAAACTCAAACAAAACCCAAGTCTAAACGACGGCAGCTACTGAGTTTTAACTCCTAAGAGGCAACCTAGGGTTGAGGGGGTGACCAGGGGGCGTCCTCAACCTGGGCTTAAGGCCCGATACGATACACGGCCCAAATGGCCCAAAAAGGTGACGCATCACCTTGTTGTGGTCACGCAGCATGATCCACGAACCTTCTGGAGCTGGGACCAGAACCAAAACGACGGCGTCGTCGTCCCCTTTCCAACACATCCTTTTACGCCTCGTTTGGATGCCGGATGAGAGAGATATCGCCGAAACCGTGCAGGGATGTCGGCTGAATCCGTACCAAACGTGGCAGCTGAGTTGGAGACGACTTGTAGCGTGAGGAAGGACGTGGCGTGTGCGTATCCAGCGTGGCGATGTCCTCATCATCCTCCCCTTCTTGAATTGGAGTCGTCCTTGACTCCATCCCATCATCAACCTCCTGCAAAAGGTTAGTGACAGCAGAATGCATACAAGACATAGTAGCATCGAGAATATGAACATCTTGGGACAGCATAGTATAACAAGGTGCATCATGATTTTCACAAAGTTCAGCAGTAGCAGATGTAGTAGCAATAAAAGCACCTCCTTTTAATTTAATACCCTCATGTTTATCAACATTAGAATCACTCATAGCAAGTTGTTTCATTTTATTTTCAGCAAGCTCTTTAAAATGTTTCCTAACATCAGCAGGTGATAAAGGAAGCAAAGTAATGTTTTTATTCTTATGCATGAAAGTGTAAGTATTAGTTCTACCATGGTGTGCAGCATCTCTATCATATTCCCATGGTCGTCATAATAAAAGTGAACATGCTTCCATTGGCACAACATCAAAATCAGCATAGTCGGTATAAGAACCCACCGAAAAATGTATGTGCGCTGAGTGCGTTACCTTTGCCTTACCACTATTGTTGAACCATTGTATGTGATATGAGTGACGTAGTTCACGAGTGGTCAAACCAAGCTTTTGGACCAGATCTGAACTCACCAAGTTGTTGCAGCTCCCAGTATCAATTATGGTGAGAACACGGTGCTCCTGGACAATGAGAAACAAATGGAACATATTGTTACGTTGTACCTTTGTGTTCTCCTCATCAGCCAATTGAGCGGCCAATACACACTGCACAAGAAGGCTAGGGAAGCCCGCGGCTGCAGCATCAGAATCAATGGTATCCTCCTCTTGCTCAACCGAAGAATCTGCAACAAGATTAGTAGCAAGAGCCAAAGAGTCTTCTTCCTCAGCACTAGCACTGATATAACCATTACCATCACACGCCCCCATACAACGTCAACCGTACCAGTCATTTTGAGTGGATACGAATGTATGCACACTATTTGTACATCACACGCTCGCATACAACGTCAACCGTACCAGGCAAGTAGCGCTCAGAATCTGCAGTCACTCGCCAAGATTTCAAGTATATTTTCATGAGCGTCACGAGGATTTGTCCTACCACACAGCTGAACATACAAATCAAAAAATGAAATAGCGATTGTCATTTTAAAAAAAATAATTGTTACCATGATCATTTTAATAATTTTGTATATAAATTCTTTTTTAATTATTATACCATTTGGTTGAGAACCCATTTGCCAGTGCTTACTTTGAGTGTACAACTCTAGTACCACATTCTTTTTCAATGTACATCGCATTACACATGTATTTAATGCAAGGCATCTCATAAATCTGAACTAAATAATTCTCATCCTGTGAGCTTCTCACCACATGATTTTTAAAATTGGATTGTACATGTCATATGAATAATGGTCCTAGAAGAGTTGAGTTCTTAATACCACGAGTAACAACACATTGACCTACTAGTAATCGGTCACTCTTACGGATCACCGACTACTTCGTTTTATGGGACGGAGATGAGCCTAGGGTCACTAGGGTCATGCCCTAGGCGTGGTCCAAAAATTTTCCCAATAACCCTTTGAATTTCCTTGGCCCAACCTGTTGAAGTTGTAATCTTTGACCTTTTGTTGGCCCAACAACAAAGGCCTACCTCGAGATATCTCGCATCTCTCTCGCGTCTACGGCCCATCCAACCATTCCGACAGCCTCCTCTCTAATTCCCTTGGCCCTCACTGTCTCTCTTGACACACAGCTCCAGATCAACAAATCCCCAAGAGGCAGAGGTCTAGAAGCTGTACAGGTCGGTGGCGGTAGCGCCTGGATGCTAGAGCCTGAAGAGCTAGTCGGTGCACTATCCTTGTGTTGTACTGCTCTTTGGGTGGACTTGGAAGAAAAAGTTAAAATAGTTCCCTTGTTGTTCTGTTTGCTAATTTTCCCTCATTTTCATATTTCTTCAAGTTTTGTATCTCTTTTCTTGGCAAGGAGGACCAACAACAACAAATAAGTTTTCTTCCTGACATCATATTTTTATTTCCCTTCCTCAGCAAGGAGTACTACTCGATTAAATTCTGTCGAGGGAGATGGCTGTGATCATTCCTTTGCTTCATTATCGGTTTGTTGCGGTAGTGTCGTTCTTCCCACTCAAACAAAAAATGAGCACTAATTACTTAATTAGGTACATCTTTTATACTGCATTAGATTTTTTTATACAAACTTGTTGTACAACTAGGCTTGAGATAAATCATGCATTTTGTAATTTGCTACTGTTAGTTGTCATTTCGTGGCTTGATTTGGGTAGTTTAAGCGCTTAGAAGTGGCGTGAGAGTTCGCCAGCTCCGCCACTGCTCTGTTATGTACAAGGGGCATTCTACATTGAGAACTCAGACAGCCCCAAGACTAAATTGTGATCGGTACAATATGATTGCTATAGTAACACCATGTTTTATCACAAGTAGCATAGTAGACAAACAATACTAATATACTATATAAGATGCTGAAATTAAGTTAAAATAAGCACAAGGTAAGAGCATGGTTGTAGGGTGGTCTGGTTGCTTTTTAGCACTTCGACCACTAATTAACAACATTAGTACTCCAGCTTAAGTTTCCAACACCTTGCTTCTAATTCATTGAAGAGAACCTCAGCTACTTATATGTTTGTTGATGTCACCCTCAATTTTTTCTTTTAGGGCATGTCACCCCCAAATTTGTGACAGCGTTGTATGTACATGAAAGTAATTTCATACACATACAAGGCATAATAAGTGCACATCATACACAACAAAGATTTATTCATATTCAAGTTACAAGTACATCACAACTTTATTTCCCTTTATCTAATACTGAAACAAACATCATTTTCCATGTTACCATCTCAGTGAGTCTACTATTCTTGTCTCAGCATGCATGCTCCTTCTGCGTATGTCAAAAGGAAGAGCTAACATGAGTATGCTTACACATAAACAAGAATAATAGAGGATTAATGAATAAATAAAAGTTAGTCAGCTATGATGATATACCATGTAGAGATATATCATGTGTACCGTCACAATCTTCTTCCATTAATTTTTATTATTATATGATACACTACTAGATTTTCCCCTTAATACAACGCACAAAATGTGTTGTAATATGCCATATTTGGTTGCAATAGCCGCAATTACAACCAAATTTTTTCGTCAACCATGTGATGCGAAAGGTGGCGTTGCATTAGCCTGTAGCAACCGAGGTCTTTTTTTGGTTGCAAAAGTTTTTCTATTGCAACGCAATACGGCGTTGCAACTAGCATCTTAGACCGCGCTCGTGTTGGTTGCAAATTATTCTATTGCGACGCATCTGGTGTTGCCATAGGTGCAATTGCATCGTACCAATCGCGTTGCAATTCAAAAAAACTTGCGTTGCAAAGTCTTGTATTGCAACGCTCTAATTGTGGTTGCTATAGGGGAAGCACATCTATTGCCACGAAAGTTATTTGGGTGCAATATGTGATTTCTTGTATTACCACCAAATTTTGATTTCGATGCTATAGGTAGTATTGTCTGATGCCACAAAATTGGTTATGTTGCTATAGGTGGTATCCTCTATTGCCACGCAGCATGTGGATGGTTGTTATAGGTGTAACATTCTATTACAACCAATATATATAGGATGGAGGCAATAGGTTTGGCACTCTATTGCCACGTAGTTTGCTTGTTTGTAAGATGTGTCCTCTATTATTGCTTCGAAAATGGTTTGGTTGCCAAAAGTTCAAGTCTCTATTACCACCATGATACAGGGTTGCTACAAGTTGAACGTTCTATTGCCACATTTCTTTTTGGCAACGAAAAATAAGAGTTGTGAAAAGATGACTTATCATTTGAAACGTCGAAAATGGTTTGGTTGCCAAAAGTTCATGACTCTGTTACCACCATGATACAGGGTTGCTACAAGTGCACCTTACTATTGCCACGTTCCTTTTTGGCAACGAAAAACATGGGTTGTGATAGGATGATTTATCCTTTGCAACGAAAGCTGTATTCTGCCACGCTCATTTATATAGCAGCAATAATTTGAAACATTAAATAACATCATCAGGTATATATAATTATGCATTTATAGTTCATGAAACAACATTCAACCATCCACTGAGTTATTACATGACACACGAAGTACTGAAATACTGAAAAGTTTCGGACGGGACATTGTTTCAACACATAGTAGGCTAATTTGATAGGAAATGAAGATGTTGGTCAGCAAATGGTGACTTCGAGAGGATCCCAACACTTGATCAGCAAAGGGTGACTTCAATGCAAGGAGCTCGCATCACCTGCTTGCTCCATTCGACATGGCTTAGTCTCTTGAAAAGAATCAACAACATTTTTAAGCTAGCATCAAATAATCTCTAATATTGGAATTTGTGCAACAACAGCATGTAGCAAACCAAAGTTTGATTGCGATTCATAAAATTATCAGAATGACATCAATAATTATCACAACCATAAACACACTTTGACAGCTGTAACATGAATTATATTCACAGCAGGAAGACGAGTTGCAAAAATTTCATCTCATGTCTTTTTGGTGCTTTGTCGTCTCCTTTGTGCAGCTTGTACCTGTAGCTGTTGAGATGAAATTTGTTTAACCGGGGGGGGGGGCGGATTGTGCTTCAGGATTGTTAACAGCTTTAGTACTTCTGGTTTTGCGAATGACTTGTTTAGCAACGACTTCAGATTCCTTCTCCTATGAACCAATAATTTGGAAGGAAAAGATTAGGCGTCATTTTATCAGTAACTGATGAGATGTAGTAGTAAAAAGTTGTGAATTCAAGAACAACCTGAGTAGAAGAGAGCACATTCCTGGAGTCTGTCTGTACATTTCCAGTTGTAGTGATTGATGGAACCGCCGCTACATCTACAGATTCAGTGACATTGTTGTTTGGTTGGACAGATGTTGGCAGGACAATCTATGAAAGGATACATACATTCAGATATAGAACCTAAGGAAAGAAAGTCATTCATGCAACTAGCTTGACCAGTACCTGTGGAAATTGTGCATGTCCATTTGCTGCTTGCAGCATTGATAGGAACTCTTGCCTAAGCTGTTGCAGATCAGCCTCCCTTTTCTTGTTACTTTCTTCAAGTTGTTGTGCATGTTCTCTCCTTTCTGCTTCCCTTTCTTCTTCCCATGTTGACATTTTTTCTTGTAGCAGCCCAAATGCGTCCATGAGCTCGACGTGTTCCTGATGCTGTAGCTCTTCCCTACGAATTTGTTCTTGGCGCTCCGCATTGAGCAGCTGCCTTCTAGTTGGGTTTTTTTGCCAGGTACCCATTACCATGCAACTTGGTTGATTTACACTTTGTGACTTCCTTGTATGCCTTCTGGAACATGTCGTTTTTTCCTTTTGGGAAACGAAGTTGTTCTCTGCATTTGATTCTGCCTCAGCAATAACGCTGCTTGCTTTGTCCTAACATTTATAAGGCACAGATGGAGGAGTTAGTTGAACAAGAAATTGCTTGCATTCTATAATTGCATGAACTATGTATAGTAATGTATGTACTAATTCATTAAGAACTCACATAGATATTTTTAGATTGTTCGTCTGTCCAATCCCCATGCTTAGTGTGAGTTAACCACCAAAGTTGCATATCATCGGGCTCTTCACCAGTTTCTGGGTCTCTCTGTTAAGCCAAGAACATAACAAATTAGTTATTCATCCTGCAAGACAGATTGGAGATCTGCTTCTCCAGTTATTACCTTCTCATAGCTGCGCTGAGAATAAGGCTTACAGCCTGACAAATGTCTTGTCATTTGTTGGCCTCGAATCGTAGAATTTTGTGCGCTCCTTTCCTATAGAATGTCAAGTTATGAACAATAATCTTAAAGACTCAGACATTGCCATTTGTATGAAAAATGTATTGCTCAGTAATAGTAACAAGGCAAAATAGGCAAAGACGTCCTTGAAGTCTTGACAAAAGGTCAAGTTCGTCCCTGAACTTTTGCAAAAGCCAGTTTAGTCCTTGAACTTTTGTGATTAGCGTCAGTTACATCGTTCCATCCGTTTTTGACGTGAACACCGTTATGTGTCATCCATCTTATCGGCATAAGCCCGGGAGCAGCACCGCGCGAGTGACAACCTTCTTCTCGCCCTGTCGGCCTTCCCTCAGCATCTCCACGCGCGCGCCCTAGAGCTGCTCCCGCCGCTCTGCTTCCCTCCCGCCTCCCTTTTACCATCCACTTCTGCAGCTCTAGGGCTGGCGACCAGGAGACCAGCGCGAGACTTGATCAGGTTCATCAGCAGCTCATCCTGCCATGCCAGGAATCAAACAACGAACACGACGGTTAAAAATTATTCAGAGCCACATCATGTAGAGATGCAGTACGTGTTCATTCAGAATTGCATAGGATCGCTATCCAGCACTAGAGCGAGATCGAGGCCGTCGAGCTCGTCATGCCGCGCCCCGACTGCGCCGACCCCGCGACGTCACGTCTGACTCCGAAATCAACTCGCCGCGCGGCTGCGGGGGCTGCATCATCAAGAAGCTCAGCAGGTCGTCGTTGCTCTCCCAAGGAGGAGCTCGATGATGTGGCCAAGTATGAGCTCCTGCTCTGGGAGCTCCATCCTCGACGGCGCCGCGGCGAGGGCCATCTTTGAGCTCCTCCCACTGCTCGTTAATCGCAATGCTGCACCAGAGTTGCTCTGCGTCGACGGATCCTTCCCGTCCGCCTTTGCAAGTTCGCCGTAACTCTGCCTCCTAATCGACAGCGCCAATGGTGCGTAGCAGCAAGCAGAGGAACACGTTGAAGCTGGGGAGGGAGGAAAGAACAAGCCGTGATGAGGAATCAGATCACAGGCTTGGAGACATGGAGGTAAGGAATCAAATCGATTCCTCCGGTGATGCGCCATCGCAGCGTCGAGCTCCTCCATCGCGCGGTGGCCGCGCACAGTTCGGACGGCGAGGTGTGGCTGGTGTGGGGCATTGATCGTGGTCGACGGGTGCTGCAACATGCGCCGCGTGTGGTCATGGGCGACATCGGCCACGATGCCGCCTAGGATGGACGGTCGGTGGGCCGGAAGAGCGATTTCACCCTCTCGCCGACGATGAACGGCCGGCGGCGGCGTCTGGATAAGATGCAGGGGTACGGTCCTGGTCCATCACGGGATAGATGACGGCATTCACGTCAAAAACGGATGGAAGGATGTAACTGACGCTAATCACAAAAGTTCAAGGACTAAACTGGCCTTTCCAAAAGTTCAGGGACGAACTTGACCTTTTGTCAAGAGTTCAAGGACGCCTTTGCCTATTTTGCCTAGTAACAATGTGGAACAAACCTTGAATTTAGCAGTACTGAAATACTTCAACAGATAGTGCCATTCAACAATATCTAATTCTTTAGGCTTATGTAACATTCTCTAGTGGTAGCTGTCGTATGTCCTGGCCGTAGCACTGAAAGTTGAATGTCATCCTTTGTAACGCTCCTTAGCAATGTCCCATATCTTTTCCCTTGAATTAGCATTATCCTCCATGTCCCACTTTGCCTGTTATATAATCACAATAGCATGCAAATACTATGTGAGTTGATATGTTAGTTTTTATTTGAATTGTATTGAAAAGCAAAGTTTATTATTACCAATACATCAGTTGCTATTACGTCTTTGACTTCTTTCTTGACATGTTTCCACGATTTCACTCCAATGACTGGCGTCCTTTTCCTTGTATACATGACTACTTCATCAACGAATGAGCGGTAGTTATCACCTACCGGTCCTCCATGTTTGGAGAATTGAATGTCCAACTGCTGTTTGCCCACCTTGATTCTCTTGGCAATTACCTTCAAGGCTCTTACGGGACTGCGTCCTCTTTTCTTCACATTTTGTGAGCCTATTCCATGGGAACAAAATGTAATAATACCCACAAAAAAACATACTATGCATAGACAGGTAATTTCTATTAAACACAAGTTACCATCTCCTTGCTCCTGCTGTTTCCAACGCCGAGCTGAGATGGAGGCTGCACTGGAGGTGTTGGGTTCATGTCATCCCTGTGTTGCAAAATAAAGGTGGGGTCCACATACCGTTCTGCAGACAATTTTGTGGCATGATGAGCTAGCATAATTTGTAGTCTGACAAAGAATGGTAATTTGCTTGCCAATTAGGAGAGGGATATTACCGATGTCATCAAGTAGTCCTGCAACATTCAGGTATTCTTGGTATGTATCAATTGTGTCCTCCCTGAATATGTCTTTTAATTCTGAAAAAGGATCCATAATTAATTTCAATCATGTGAGTGAACTGCAAAATCATGAGTATATATATACAAATATTGGGCTGTACCATATCTTACCCAAGGCTTTCTTCTCTTTATGCATTGCAGCTAGCCAAAGTTTGTATTCATCTAATTCAGATTCTTTGACTTCTTCATCATCATCATCATGTGTGGAAACACTTTTGGATTTCAATGGTGTTATGGGCATGGTATGGTTTTTAGGTATTGGCTCTCTGGATACAACTAAGCTAATCACCATCTCCTCCTCGTGAATCTTTTTCATTTTTGCTACATCGACATCGTAGTCAATCTCAGTGAGTGTTGCTTCCGCAGGAGATTCAGGAATTCTAGTCTTGTAGTAAACCAAGTCCCTGTTCCGATACCCGAATTTTTGTTTCAACTTGTTTATGTTTTCAAGGGTGATTTGTTTCCCAAGAGGTTTACATGTATTTTTTATCTGTCTCCCCGTCTCTACCCTTTTCAATCATATACACGGTCCAAATCTCCTCATCTTTTGATCTGCGCATTCATCGATGGCATTTCAATAATTTGAAGAAATTTGGTGTGCAAATCGCGTGAACAAATGCATGAAATCTAGGGTACCAGTGCGTGCACAAATGCATGAAATATAGGTGGCAGTACGAGGGGAAAGATCGAACGCGGAAACCGCGTACCTGGCCTCGGTCGTCTCATCCTAAGACGAAGGTACCACATCTTGGTCTGCATCTAGGCCGTCGACGATTGCTTCTGCGTCGCCCGAACCTTGTGATGCTCTTTGGGACGAAGGTTATGACCCAAAGAGCGTAGTCGTCGCCCTAGCCCTGGTGGACATGCTGCTGGTAGGTTCAGCAGTTGCCGTACCAGAGGTTGGTGTGAACATTGGAGGTAGCATGGCCGACGAAGGTGTGCGCAGCACTTCCGACGACGAAGGGGTCGCCCTTGCTACCTCGCTGGACGTCGGTATCCTCGTGTAAGGCGAGAAGCAGCTTGGCGGTGGCGTCGGTCGTCGTCGACTACCCGGCCCCTAACTGACCGAGATGTAGATTCGTTTTGCGAGGGGATTAGGGAGGGAAACTAAAGACGCACGACTTACTACTCTAATAACCCGGCGTTTGTCGCAACAACGTGGTGGCCCTAGTCATGGTAGCGCGGTAGTTTGGGCGTTTGTTAAATATTTCAGATGGAAAAACTGGCGCCACATTCCAAATCATTGGCTACCAAATTTTCTGAACGCTTGGCGTATTTGAGGGGTGCGTTTTCGTGTGTCCCGCTGATGAGTGGGTCCCACTCAGTTTTATATATATTTGTAAAGACGATGCGTTGAACATAATCAAGTTTTATAAATATAGTTTTATATAAGTTATACTAGTTTATTTCTTGTGTACTATGTAACTGCACAAGATGACACATGTTATTGTATATTGCTTTTAGAAAAGTTTTTGTGGTCAAAGTAAATTTTGATTATCATCTTTCCTCCAACTTTAGCAGAATAACATTCCTCACATCAATTTCGTACCAGAGTAACATGCATCACACAAATTAAGTAACCAACATAAAGATCGGCAGCCAGTGCGTACGATATATGAGGACTGAGTTTACACATAGGCTTCCCGAGCCACGATGACACCACAGCAACTAAGGATCATCAAAAACATGCTCCACATGGACACAAGTTGAGAGACACATAGACCAAAGACACAACTTCAGACACATGCTTCGAGTTTATTTGCTGGATTTCTTCAAAGTTCTGCCTAAAATGACGCCAAAGCCTCTCCGCAAGGTCCCTCCTCAGTGCCAGATAAATTTCCTGAAAAAAAAGAAAGCATTCACCGAACTATCAGAACAATTCAATTCCTGATAACTGAAATCCTGTGAACTGAAAGAATTTTAGCAGTCAGCTGAAGTTTCAGAACATAAGAATTCCAGATGTAAAGTGAATTCCTGATGAGTAGCAGACAAGAAAGAAAGCAAACATGTAAACTGAAATCCTGAATGTCTTTTATGGTGCATCATTTCTGGAACAAATTAATCAAAACATATCAGCAATCACAAACTTTTTACCTTGTATTAGATCATTAACGCTTCCTTGAGTGTGAAGAAGAACCAATCACACTCGTTTCGGATCCTACACTCCTCGCTGCAGAACCTATGCCACGAGTACCAAGCATGCCATCCTGTGTGGTTGCCACACCCGCGACCTGCACACTGAAAATCATCCTGGTGAGGTACGGGCACCGGCACCGGCGGCACGGCAACCGCCGCTGACGGCCGTAAGTCCCACGTCACCGAAATGATCTTGGAGCAGCATTTCGTACAAGTCAAGTTTTTCCAAGGAAGCGCCGTCGCCCCCTCTTCGGGTTCCTCGACCAAGCGCAGGAGCCACCGGGCCTCGTCATCGTCGGCCTCGCCGCTGTTGGGCCTGTAAAGGAAGAGGGCGAGGGCGTACATCGATACCTTGGGGCCCGCCTCCGCGGCGCGCCTTAGCTGGTCGAGGCACGGCATGATTACGCCGCATTTGTTCTCCAATAATACGAGGCACAACCCACTGCGGAACAAGGCCTTCGGGTTGCCGGCGGTGGCCAGTGTGGTGAAGAGCACCGCGCGATAATCCGGGCTGAGGTAGAATCGACGCCGCAGGACACGTTTCAGGGCTAGGCGTCGTCCGACCGTGGCGGCGCTGCACACCACACACATTGCCTTGCAGGTTGCGGAGATCCACCATGGCATCCTCTGACTGAGCAGCGACTCGGGAGACGATGTCAATCGTCAGCTCTGTCGGCAGTTGCACCAGCCTCGACGCCTCGTAGCGTGCCGCGGCGACCTTTTCCAAGGAGTGATTGCAGTTCGTCACGCGCGGGGGCTGATTGGATATGCAAGGCTGTGCTCCCCGGCGAGGATGAGGTAGAAGATGAAGGCGAGATGTGAGGGGAGATGGAAAAGAACCGCCACCGCCAGATCAGGTTGCTGATTGAATTAGGGGGTCCCAGGGTATATTGGGTTTAAGAAAATTGCACTTTCATAGGTAGGACACGTAATCACAGAGTTGTGGGTCCCACCTGTCGGCGCCCAGATTGTGATGTGTTCTTGAGTTGTTCATGGACCTAATTAACTTGATTCTTTGATTCGTATAATCATAGCTACAAATTTGTTTAGATTTCACAAATGACGTCCAAATCAGGAAATTTTTTTCCTACATTCTTATAAAACAATAATCTAGCTCATGGTGTCCATTGCATCTCATGTTAGTATGTTTCAACAATCATAATTAAGAAATAGAACAACTCAAAACTAGAATCAAGATTTTCAAATAGTAGATGATGTCAAATGGAAAAGTGATGAATACCAAAGTTTCATTGCTCGTCGAGATGAACAATCTTTATTTTGGTCGTTCATTTGACGAAGTGGTACTACATATTGTTCATTAATCCTAGGTTCACTCACATAGTTTAAGAAACTTGGTTGGAGACATGTCAATTTTGTACTGCATGATAGTACCAATTCGTCAAATGAAAAACCGACCAAAATAAAGATTGTTCATCTCGAGGAGCAATGAAACTTTGGTATTCATCACTTTTCCATTTGACATCATCTACTGTTTGAAAATCTTGATTCTAGTTTTGAATTGTTGTATTTCTTAATTATGATTGTTGAAACATACTAACATGAGATGCAGTGGACACCATGAGCTAGATTGTTGTTTTCTAAGAATGTACGAAAAAATTCCTGATTTGGACGTCATTTGTGAAATCTAAACAAGTTTGTAGCTGTGATTACGAATCAAAGAATCAAGTTAATTAGGTCCATGAACAACTCAAGAACACATCACAATCTGGGCGCCGATAGGTGGGACCCACAACTCTGTCGAATGGGGAAATCTCTCGCGGGTTTAGGCCAACAGGTTGGACCCACGACCCTGCCGACAGGTGGGACCCACAACTCTGCTGACAGGTGGGACCCACAACTCGATCGAATGGGGATATCTGTCGCCCCTTTCCTCCTGATTTCTCCCAATCTTTGTTCCAGTTTTACAGCTATTTCGCAATCTCCGCCTCGCTCTCACCGTCGGCCGCCTCGCTCTCGCCGCCGACTTCCTCCAACGCCGGTGATGGTTGGCTCCACCCCGGGTGCAGTGGGCAGTAGCATGCAGAGTCGCACCCGCATTGCCACCTCCCCTCCAGCGGCCGCCATTGTTGGGGGGCCCCGAGTGGAGCACCACTCCACCAACCAAGGGCGCGACTCGCGAGGAAGATTTGTGAGGAACGGACGCACCAGGAACCCGATGCCCCCTCCTCTCAGTTGTTGACGGTCAATATTTGTCATTTTCAAGACCGTCAACTCCTGCAAATCTGAGCATGAATTGAACATCCACACTAGAATAGGTGCTTAAACTCATACTTTCCACCAGTGTCGATGTCTATTTGAATGCAGGTATTTAGCATAGGAAATGAGAGGAATTCATGCACATTTACTCCACTCCAATCCAAGGCACTCAAATGCTGGCCAATCAGGGGCTGCCACATGGATTCTCCTGGATCCATGATGTCACCAATCCATGTGAAGGACTTTCGACGAATCACATGCTGCCACGTCAGCATCACATGGATTCATGGGCCCACTTTACCAACTAAACCACTAGGAAACGTACCATGCACGGAGGAGAGGCATCAGGACCCACATGGAAGCGAGCTAGAGGAAGCACACCACAGATCGAGGGGAGAAGGTGTCGGCCAACCCTAGGATCGGCCGAACCGACCTAGGGTCGGTTGATCCTCCCCCTCCACTTGTCACTTGCTCATTGGCTCTTGGCTGCATTCCCGGTTGTTTAGGGGCACTTTGAGCCCCGGAGCAAGCCTCCTCCTTGTCTATAAATAGGAGGGGAGGGGCTCCATTTCACACACACCACCTAGCTCTCAAGTTCCACTTTCTCTTGTGTAGCTCTCTCTCCCTCTCTCCAATTCTGCCCATGAGAGGTGATTCTCACCTCTTTGTGGTAGAATGGTGATGAGGAGAGATCTAGATTAGGATTAGTGTGAGGTAGAGGAGGGGTAAGGAGTGAGTTGATGTCCTCGTGAATGCTTGTTCTTCATTTAGATCAAAGTGAGTATTTCAGCATTCCTTATTTAGACTATAGTGGACATCATGCATGGTTGCTTTGTTCTTGTGTTCTTGGCTCGTTCATAAGTTAGAGCTTGTGTTCTTCGTGACACAAGGCTCTGATCCTTTAGAGCTAGAACCATAGTTCATTTACTTGTTTAGCATGCTCTGATCCTGTTTAGTTAAGTGAGTTTGCTGTATCTCGTTCAGCTGCATCCATAGCTTCCTTTCTGCTCCTAGTTCAATGATATGATCTGCTTTCGATCTTTCCCTTGTTCGTGGGACCGTATTTATACGATTGCTATAGTGTAGTTAGCGGGCTAGCATACGCCGCACTATAGTATTTATCTGAGGTACAGATGTGGTGTCTGGGCCTTGGGTTTCCTACAGAGACCACGTACGATCGTAGTGTTGGCATTTCTTAACCTCACCACTAGTTGAACAACTAGAGGGAGCGTATAAGAACAACCGGGTATACCGCAAACGTACGGAAATACCGCTGCAGCACTTCTCCCTAGGAGAATGAGTAGTCCCTTCGGGTTTCGATCCTAGGATGGAGAGTAACCAGAGAGAGTCTATCCAAGGACACCAGCTTTCGCTGGGATAGGTCGGGATACAAGAAGCACTTCCTTAAGGGACTTAGCTCTCATGATGTATTCCTGTCAGATCTCAGTCGTCCTCGCGGGGCGACAACACTCAGAGGTGTTGTCCTGCGAGCCCAACTCGGTACGCGACGCAGAGGGTTACAAAGGGTCCAACAGGCTGTCACCACTGCGGCCTACCTCTATGCTACGATCGTATGTGGTCTCGTAGGAAACCCAAGGCCCAGACACCACGTCTGTACCCCAGATAAATACTATAGTGCGGCATATGCTAGCCCGCTAACTACACTTTAGCAACCGTATAAATACAGTCCCACAAACAAGGGAAAGATCCGAAGCAGATCATATCATTGAACTGGGAGCAGAAAGGAAGCTATGGATGCAGCTGAACGAGATGCAGCAAACTTACTTAACTAAACAGGATCAGAGCATGCTAAACAAGTAAATGAACTATGGTTCTAGCTCTAAAGGATCAGAGCCTTGTGTCACGAAGAACACAAGCTCTAACTTATGAACGAGCCAAGAACACAAGAACAAAGCAACCACGCATGATGTCCACTATAGTCTAAATAAGAAATGCTGAAATACTCACTTTGATCTAAATGAAGAACAAGCATCCACGAGGACATCAACTCACTCCTTACCCCTCCTCTACCTCACACTCATCCTAATCTAGATCCCTCCTCATCACCATTCTACCACAAAGAGGTGAGAATCACCTCTCATGGGCAGAATTGGAGAGAGGGAGAGAGAGCTACACAAGAGAAAGTGAAACTTGATAGCTAGGTGGTGTGTGAGAAATGGATCCCCTCCCCTCCTATTTATAGACAAGGAGGAGGCTTGCTCCGGGGCTCAAAGTGCCCCTAAACGCCCGGGAATGCAGCCAAGAGCCAATGGGAGGACAACACATGGAGGGCTAGGTCGGTTCGGCCGAACCTAGGGTCGGCCGACCCCCTCGGGTGGCCTCCTGGCCTGTGCTTCCTCTGGCTCGCTTCCATGTGGGCCCTGATGCCTCTCCTCCGTGCATGGCACGTTTCCTAGCGGTTTAATTGGTAATGTGGGCCCATGGATCCATGTGATGCTGACGTGGCAGTGTGTGATTCGTCGAAAGTCCTTCACATGGATTGGTAACATCATGGATCCAGGAGAATCCATGTGGCAGCCCCTGATTGGCCAGCAATTGAGTGCCCTGGATTGGAGTGGAGTGAATGTGCATGAATTCTTCTCATTTCCTATGCTAAATACCTGCATTCAAATAGATATCGACACTGGTGGAAAGTGTGAGTTTAAGCACCTGTTCTAGTGTGGATGTTCACTTCATGCTCAAATTTGCAGGAGTTGATGGCCTTGAAAATGGCAAATATTGACCGTCAACACGTAGCGTAGAGGAAGGCCGCAGTGGTGATAGCCTGTTGGACCCTTTGTCAACCCTCTTACGTCGCGTACTGAGTTGGGCTCGCAGGACAGCACATGTGAGTGTTGTCGCCCCACGGGGACGACTGAGATCTGACAGGAATACATCTTGAGAGCTAAGTCCCTTAAGGAAGTGCTTCTTGTATCCCGACCTATCCCAGCGAAAGCTGGTGTCCTTGGATAGACCCTCTCTGGTTACTCTCCGTCCTTGGAACGAACCCCGAAGGGAGTACTCATTCTCTTAGGGAGAAGTGCTGCAGCGGTATATCCGTGCGCTTGCGGTATACCCGGTTGTTCTTATACACTCTCTCTAGGTGTTCAACTAGTGGTGAGGATAAGAAATGCCAACAAGCATTTCTGGCACTGTTGCCAGGGACGGCTGTTGTTAACCTTCGAGCTCGTCTATCCTCGTATTTATCTTTTTCCTTTTTTTATTCTACCTTCACCCCCGCTACCCTTTTTGAACTATCCCTTTTTGTTTTCTTTCTACCTCTACCCCCGCTACCCATGGAAGGTTATCCTTGTAAACACCTTCCGCCTTCGAGGAGTGAACCCTCAGAGCCATCTTTGTCAAGGACCACTCTTACATCTGGCTTATGGATTCACCCCTCTCTCATGAAGCTAATTCAGGACCTATCCTTCTCGGGGTTAAGTCATGAGAACCCCTTTGATCATGTGAGAGACTATGAGCGTCTGATTGAAACTCAGGGTAAAACCAGAGAATCACCGGATGTTCGGAAAAGAGAGTGTTTCCCGCTATCCCTCTCTGGGGAAGCTCGGGATTGGCACCGTTGTTTTGGTAGAAACTACCTTACTTGGGAAAGGTTGAGAGCAGCTTTTTGCTCCCACTTCTTCCCAATATGACGTGTCATCTCGTTAAGGGCAAAAATTCTTTGTTTCAAGCAATGTGAGGAGGAATAACTAGGAATGGCATGGAATCATTTCGCCTCCGCGGTGGAAGATTGTCCAGTCCTCTGCATTCCCGATTGGATGTTGCTTCAGCACTTCTGGTTTGGATTACGGAAGGGTGATGCCATGAGGCTTAATGCTCTCTCCGGAGGATCCTTTGTGCACCTAGATGCTGTCAAGGGAAGAGAGATCCTGGATAATCTCTGAGATTTCAGCTCGAGCATCCCGGTCAACGAGGCTCCCACCAGAGGAATTGTTGAGCCACCTAGATCCATCGTCAGCCGAGTCTGAGGCTTCATATCCACTCTTTCTGAGCTCTGGTGGAAGATGTCATTCCTGAATAGCAGGAGTCTAATGGAAAGATTTCGTTGTGCAAGATCTACCCTTGGGTTCCCCTCTCGTGCATCTTCTTAGACCTTCTCCCCGAGACTTTGTCTCGTGGGAGGATGGAGAGAGTAGTTCTGAGAGAATGACCATTCCTGGCCAAGATGACTTGTTCGATCCTCACTACTATCTCCTAAGGAGGGTATGAGAGGCCATCGTGTTTCTACGTTGAGGTTTGAGCTGAAGTGCTTTGCACTAAAGTTTCGTATAAACCGAGACATCGGTCTCTGTTTCATAGTCCATTGGATTCATCCATCAGACCGAAGGAGCACGATCATTTACCGATCGAATGGAGTGCATTCACTTTCCATCTCAAGCACATCGATCGATGCCGATCAATCAGGAGAAGCTTGCTCTATGTATCCTATGTCTGATTTGATCGATGCCCAATAGGAGGTGCGCTTTTCAGTTTATCCATAATCCCCCATTGGAAGCTTAGGCCAGACTTGGGAATGTTTTCATCACTTTGATGAGAACATCGAACCCTCAGCCTAAGGTAAGAGTGAGTAAATCTTGCTCTTCGTCCGAACTCTAGTTCCTGATCGTACACCGGCCTCTGGAAGTCCACGCTTTATCCTTTTGAGTGCCGAGTGTCCTTCTGAGCTTGAGTTCACTCGGAGATCGGTACCTATTGGTGAAGCACTAGCCTCAGTGCTCGATCTTTTTCTTTGAGTTCCACGACCCTAGTGCTATGGTCCTCGAGTCCCATGACCACCTCAGGAAAGGCCTCAGCCTCTCTGGGATGATCATGCTTGCTCTCAGCCTCGATATACCTTTTTGGACCCGAGTTCGTATACGCACTACCCTTGCAGAGCAGAGTTTATCGTTATATCAACAACATCTGCAAGGAGACAGTCATAAGTTGAGACAGGAGATCACAAGACACAAACACCCTGAGTACTCCTGGGACTCATCTCGTTTCCCCAGGATGAATTATCCTTTGGATATCTTGTGGACCATGGTCATGCAGGAGAAAGAAATTACCAGGATTAAGAGGAGTAGCAAAAGGTCCACAGGAAGGCACACCATTGTGGTGACACGGACGCTTCGTGACTACCGCCGGAAGTGCCTACACTTCTGACGAACCTAGTGTGTCGCTAGGGTGATTTCCCTCAGATTCTCTTTGGACATATCATGGTTTGGCCAAGGGTGGTATATAGTTGAGGATGAAATTTCAACCTCAACCTTATCTTAGCCTAAGGCCTAAGCCAAGCCTTCCATCTCGGGGAATCCACCTGGGCTGTCGATCCTGAAACCTGCTAGAGCCCACACGAGAATGGGGAGGACCAGAGGGGCCCACAGGGGGCCGGTCGAACCCTGGTTCGACCGAAACCCTGGTGCCTCCTCTCCCCTTCTTCTTTCACGTGTGCGTCTCATTCTCCTCCAGAACCCTTCTCTCTGCCGCCTGACGAGTTTTCACCTCGTGAAACCCATCTCCTCCACCTCAACTCCTCAGCTCATCTCCGCATCCATGGCCGGGAGGAGCGTTGTCCCTTTCAACGGCTCCACCTCGTCCACCGGCCCCGGGGCAGGAGGCAACCCCTCCATTGTTGCCGCCCCCGCTGCGGACCTCGCAATGGTGGCCGGTGTCCTGAATATTCCTCCGCTCGCCACCATCCCGCCGGGCGGGAGGATTCCAGGCACGCCGCCCTCAAGGCGCTCCGCCTCGCCTGGGAAGAGGCATATGAGACGGGCAGCCAGCCCCTACGGCAGGCCGACCACGGCTCAGCTTCGCCCCAGGGGGTTGCCGCTCGCTCCACCTAGCACACCGGGATCGTCGCTAGCTGGAGGGCAGACGAGCTCAGCACAGTCTGCTCCTTCACCGCAGCCGCCGGTGACCATCAAGCCGGTGCTGCCCAAGGAGAAGGCTCCCGCAGGGCGCCCAGCTCCAGTTCTGCCAGAAGAGGAGGAAGACATTGGCCTGGACGACAGGTTGCCACCGCCGCCCTACACTAGGAGGTCTAGGGAGAGGACTCGGGCAACCAAGCAGCTCCCTAGGCTCTCCTCAGTGGCCAAGCTAACCCCACTGATGAAGGAATTGGAGGCCAGCAACGAGAAGCTCAGGGCTGCTTACTCGGAGCAGAAGTTGGACCTGACCGAGCTCAGAGATGACATCCGCAACCTTCGCCGCGGCCTTTGTGCGAAGATGAGGAGGCCGTTCTCGGCCACGGGGCATGCAGCCCTCTATGATGTCGAGTAGTGGGGATTAGCCCCATCTTTAGTTCATTAGGTGCTAGTCTAGGTCTAGGTTTGTTTTCCCTTTGTTTCCCTTTATTTCATTTATTCCCTTTGCATGTGTGTGTAAGCGCCTAATCGTCTTTGCTTAAAACATTTGGATTTGAATAAAGTGGCTCACCGGTCATGTAACCCGGTTTAGCCACCCTTTGTGTCGTTACTTTGGTCTTTGTGATTTAGAAGACATCTAGGTTCGAGACAGTGTGGGGGAAGAGCGACGACTCTCCCAATGCAAGAGCGACGTTTTCGTACGTACCCACTGCGAGCACTCCGCGTTAGCCAATCGATCACCTACCGAGAACCTGAACGGGACCCACACGAGTTCACTCCTGTGGAGAGCCTCTCACGGTTCATCTTCCATGCATAGCGCCGGTTTGCATCTCGACAACTCACTCTCTTTCATTCCTGAGTTTTATAAGCTATCTCTGTCTACCTTTAAACTAAAACTCGAATGATGATGCTAATTATCACCCAGCTCGTTTGTACCTGAGTAGACTTACATATGTTTTATTCTTTGTTATCTGCCAGATGCTTGTGAACCAAAATCTTCTTAAGGACAAGCATGTTCACCTAAGTAATTGATTAGTATGATATGGCTGGATGATATGATCTTTTGCTCTGATGACTAACTCTCTTGGGGAATTTATTTTTGAAAACTCAAAACCTCTTGGAAAGGCTCCTCTTTGATGTGCCTCTGTCCCATTAGAGCCATATGATCTCTGTAGGTAAAAACCTTTGATTCATATGCTGCTTGTCATTACTTTGAGCTTTGTCAAATTCTGTGACCCTTGTGAGAATTCCTTTTATTACTTTCATGATCAAGATTTATGTGCACCCCACCTATTTCCCCTTGCTATGCTTCTACCCTGGAAGTTAGCATTGTACCATTTATCAATTTCATAAAAATAAAGCTCCATATGTGGTGTAACATCTCTCTCCAGAAGTGTCCTTCAAAAAAAAAGAGACATGGGCTATATAAAAAAAAGAAGAAAAAGAGAAAAACATGCTCAAGGCATGATGAAAAAAAGAAGAGAAGAAAGAATAGCCCATGTCCAAAATAAAGGAGGAATAGGAGAGAGATGAGATCATGCAAAAAGGAGTTCCATATCATAGATGGTAATAACTAGTGTCCATTCCGGGGCTAGTGACCACCTTACCATCAACCCACATTTTCACCTTATATATGTATGGTAATATCTAGCACCCATTCCGGGCCTAGTATCCACCTTACCATACACACCATAGCCATACCGGTGCACATCTTGATCTGATGGTATGATTTGATTTTCTCTGTGGATCCAGTCTTTGACTTTGCAAAATATGTGATGCAAGTATACTTTCTCTTTATCCTACCCTGAACTCCACATATAGCCATCATTAGAAGTATGATGAAGAAAGGCAAAATACCTTAGTGAGGACATATACACATTGAGTGATTTGAGAGAATCAAATGAGAAGCCACTAAGAGTTTTGTTTATGAAAATCTTGCAAAACCCCGAGGTGTTTATCATCAGGTGCATAAGTGACTTGACTCACAGTTGTTCTACTTTTCAATCACCCAAGGGAATATGATAGCCACTACACAGAGGTTCACAAGAGCAAGGTATGACTTGGAATATCTCTTATGTCTGTCTTACTTTTCGGTATTCATGACCCACTTGGCTTTGTTTCCCCTTCACTCGGGACGAGCAAAGGTCAAGTGTGGGGGTGTTGTTGACGGTCAATATTTGCCATTTTCAAGACCGTCAACTCCTGCAAATCTGAGCATGAATTGAACATCCACACTAGAATAGGTGCTTAAACTCATACTTTCCACCAGTGTCGATGTCTATTTGAATGCAGGTATTTAGCATAGGAAATGAGAGGAATTCATGCACATTCACTCCACTCTAATCCAAGGCACTCAAATGCTGGCCAATCAGGGGCTGCCACATGGATTCTCCTAGATCCATGATGTCACCAATCCATGTGAAGGACTTTCAACGAATCACACGCTGCCACATCAGCATCACATGGATTCATGGGCCCACTTTACCAACTAAACCACCAGGAAACGTGCCATGCACGGAGGAGAGGCATCAGGGCTCACATGGAAGCGAGCCAGAGGAAGCACACCACAGATGGAGGGGAGAAGGTGTCGGCCGACCCTAGGATCGGCCGAACCGACCTAGGGTCGGTTGATCCTCCCCCTCCACTTGTCACTTGCTCATTGGCTCTTGGCTGCATTCCCGGGTGTTTAGGGGCACTTTGAGCCCCGGAGCAAGCCTCCTCCTTGTCTATAAATACGAGGGGAGGGGCTCCATTTCACACACACCACCTAGCTCTTAAGTTCCACTTTCTCTTGTGTAGCTCTCTCTCTCCCTCTCTCCAATTCTGCCCATGAGAGGTGATTCTCACCTCTTTGTGGTAGAATGGTGATGAGGAGAGATCTAGATTAGGATTAGTGTGAGGTAGAGGAGGGGTAAGGAGTGAGTTGATGTCCTCGTGGATGCTTGTTCTTTATTTAGATTAAAGTGAGTATTTCAGCATTTCTTATTTAGACTATAGTGGACATCATGCATGGTTGCTTTGTTCTTGTGTTCTTGGCTCGTTCATAAGTTAGAGGCTTGTGTTCTTCGTGACACAAGGCTTTGATCCTTTAGAGCTAGAACCATAGTTCATTTACTTGTTTAGCATGCTCTGATCCTGTTTAGTTAAGTGAGTTTGTTGTATCTCGTTCAGCTGCATCCATAGCTTCCTTTCTGCTCCCAGTTCAATGATATGATTTGCTTCCGATCTTTCCCTTGTTCATGGGACCATATTTATACGGTTGCTATAGTGTAGTTAGCGGGCTAGCATATGCCGCACCATAGTATTTATCTGAGGTACAGACGTGGTGTCTGGGCCTTGGGTTTCCTACGGTGACCACGTACGATCGTAGCGTAGCGGTAGGCCGCAGTGGTGACAGCCTGTTGGACCCTTTGTCAACCCTCTTACGTCGCGTACCGAGTTGGGCTCGCAGGACATCACCTCTGAGTGTTGTCGCCCCGCGGGGACGACTGAGATCTGACAGGAATACATCTTGAGAGCTAAGTCCCTTAAGGAAGTGCTTCTTGTATCCCGACCTATCCCAGCGAAAGTTGGTGTCCTTGGGTAGACCCTCTCTGGTTACTCTCCGTCCTAGGAACGAAACCCGAAGGGAGTACTCATTCTCCTAGGGAGAAGTGCTGCAGCGGTATATCCGTGCGCTTGCGGTATACCCGGTTGTTCTTATATGCTCCCTCTAGGTGTTCAACTAGTGGTGAGGATAAGAAACGCCAACATCAGTCCCCCCAGGTTAGTACCGATCCTCTGGTATAATAGTTTTGTAATAGGGTTTCCTACTGTAGACATGGATTTGTGGTAAACCTAGGTGAATGGGATCAGTCTTAACTAGTCATGGATTTGGGGTTTTCTATTTTAGACATGGATTAGTTGCGCTCCTGGTGGACCCAGATTCACTTTTCCTAGGTTCTCTGATGCTAGATAAAGAACCAATTTCATTTACTTCTGCTAGATGCACTCATGGATGACTAGGTCTATTAGGGAGGTGATGTTCCTAACAAAAAATGTTGAACTCATTCCATATATTGCTTCAAATGTCCAGCATCTCTGTATGAATTGATCAATTGTGCTTGTATCTTCACTGATCCATGGTTGTAATGCATCAGTTTGCCTTTGTTTTAGGTAGTTGGTGTAACTCCACATGACATTGACTCAATCTGGGATGCAATCCACACGTGGAATGCAAGGATGGAAGGCCTTGGGACAATGCTTCGTGCCGTAGCACAAAGTCATGAAAGACTAGAATCATTTTTGGTGGATCAGCTTGCCGAAGCTAGAAAAAAGAATGTTGTGCTGGCAGAAAGAGTGGCAAAACTAGAGGCAAAGGTTGCTGAACTTGAGGCAGCAACAAAATAGAAGCTTCGTTAGTAATGTGCTTGCTATAAACAATGGAATGTAGTGTGTATGACTTAGTTTGGTGGTCAGCTTGTGATGTTGGCCTGCACTTGTTTAGTTATTACTTTTTGTTAAGAAGCCTTGAGCTTGTTGAGGTTGATGGACTTATGGAGTCTTGATGAACTGATGTATGATGCTTCTGTGTGCAAGTCTTGCTTGTGCCTGATGGATAACTAATAAATGGCTGTGTTCATGCTTGCTTATGTACATCTCTGCATGAATGGCTGTGTTCATGATATGATTTCCTTTTTTCGTCCATGAGATGTTCTCGTCTTGCTTGTACTTTTTTCGTTTCTATGCTTTATAATTATTTTGCTCTATACTTGTCAATCAGAAATACACATAAAACGCTCATGAACGAACTAGAACGAGGAAGTTCAAAAGCTGAGGACACTCGCTACCCTTAGCCTGACTCAAGCTAAGATACTCGCTCCTCTACCATCCCAGGTCTCCCAAGATCACAGCTACAGAACAGAGTTAAGCAAAGGCCACGTGAATTGATGCAAGGTTATCTCCTTGTCTTTGCAGAGATCAAAGAGCACTGGGGCTATTATGCAAATTGGGCTATCAAATAGCCAAGGATCAAGCCAAAATAGAAGGATGATCAAGGGTAATAATAATAGTAGCATTCACTAGCTACCATATATTTCCACTAAAGTAATGCCATTATACAAGTTCATTAAACAAAAGCCTCATTCATCAAATCTAGATGTTCATGAGGGAGTAGTTCACTACACAAAAGCTATCTATCATTCCTTGCAGGCATGCCTACGGGAGTGCCTAGCGCTTGATCACCAGCCGGAGGTCCTCCACCTTAGCCTCAATCTGAAATGGTTTTACAATGCATTATCAGTGTGATAAGTACATCAAAATTTGAATGAAACTGAACATAGTCAACACTGGGAATGAAGGTAATACCTCGGCATCAGTAGGACATTTTCGGTTGGGGCCCGGGAGGCAGAGCTCATCGTCGCCGTCGTCGTTGCATTCCACGAACAGCTTAACTCGTGCGAAGTTGAACTCATATGTCACCTTCGGCCCAAGATCCTGAATTAAGAAATCAAGACATGAACAGCAATATTCCACTTGTGAACTTAAGATTAATCATGTTGCAATCAGAGGTGAGCAAAAATTTGTTTCAAACTGTCCAAGATAAAATTCACATAAACACTAGTGTACCAAGAATGCTACTACACAAAATGTGGAGATGGATTTGCTCACTGATTCTTAACTAGATGATCTCTACCAAAAATTTCCACTAGTACCAATTCGTCAAGAAATCCTAAATTGCAAGTCCAGAATTGATTATGACTCAGAAACAATTTCGCACTCACACAAAAATAATCACTTCAATGTACTAAGCAACAACCAGAGGAATTTGGGCGAGTAAGAAAAGTTACCGGACGCTCCCATCCGAAGCCCTGCCATTTGCGGGGGTACAACTCCTCGCCGGACTCCTCCGCCGGCTTCGACTTCTTGGCATCGGGGTGCTGAAAACCCTCATCGTCGGCATGCTGCTTCCGAGGCATCCTAGCGGATTCAGCATCCGCTTCCTCGGATGCCCGGCGAACATCAGGGCAAGGAAACCACCCCAGCATCGCCACCTCCGCCGCCGGTCCCATCGAGGACCCCGTATCCCGGCTCGTCGAGGATGCCGCCGGCAATGCGGCATTCGCCGAGGAAGGGCGACGAGAAACCCTTGACACCGCGGGCGAGCCCGGCTCCATCTTGGTGTGCGGGTCCGGTGGTGGGGAGGTTTGGAAAGTAGTCGGAGTTGGGCGGCGGTGCGGAGGTTTGCAAAGTAATTGGAGTTGGGCGGCGGTGGGGTGGTTTCTACTGTAGCGAGGCGCCTGGGAAGGGGTGAGACAAGAAGCGAAACATCGGGGCAGGCGGGGGCGTCTAGGCACACACAGGGTGCGGTTGACACCAGTTGTTTTCCATCCCAAGCGGCTGACAAATGGAGCCCACCACGAAGGGCCCACACAGAAACCCCACACCAAAGGGATGCGACCCACCGATCGAGGAGACGACTACCTCGCAGTTGCTTTTTCTTCCTTGCGTTTGACTTGCGGGTCCCACATGTTGGCAAGTGATGAACTTATTTTTGTATTTTGATTCATATCAAAACTTAAAACATGTTTATATTACATGTATGATGTCCAACTCAGGTGGTTCCCCCCCCCACATTCTTAGAAAACAAAAATCTATCTCATGAGTCCAGTGCAATTCGAAATTACAAAGTTTGAACCATCAAATTTTCGAAATTCAAAGATTGATATCTAAATTTGATTTTTTTCAAACACTAGATGATGTCAAATGGAAAAATGATGAACACCAAAGTTTCATAGCTCATCGAGATGAACAATGTTTATTTTGGACGGTTTTTCATTTGACGAAGTGGTACTATCATGTAGTACAAAATTGACATGTCCCCAACCAAGTTTCTTAAACTATGTGAGTGAACCTATGTTAATGAACAATGTGTAGTACCACTTTCTCAAATGAAAATCTGATCTAAATAAAGTTCATAGATCTTGTTGAGATATGAAACTCTGGTATTCACCACTTTTCCATTTGACATCATCTGGTGTTCAAAAATATCTATTGTAGATATCATTTTTTGAATTTCAAAATTTGTCCTATTCAAACTCTGTCAAATGGATTAATGACTTAAATAAAGATTGTAGGCCTTGACGAGTTGTAAAGGTTTGGTATTCAAGAAATTTTCATTTGACAACTTTTGACAACTATATTCAAACTCTGTCAATTTTTCAAGGTTTTTGATAACATAAGCAATTTGCGTCATCGTCCCCACGCGTGGGACCAGTTAGCCGCATGACTGCACGAGCGCTGGTAGTGTGGACGAAGTTGTGTCCCCACTTCCTTTTAGCTTATAGACGAAGCTGGATAGACAGCATAGAATATTGCTTCATCCCTGTTCCCCCAAACTGTCCCATCAAAACTGGGGTTTTCTTGCCTTCCGCCATTGCCGGTGACCGCCAAGCTTCCAATCTCGGACGCCATTGCCACGCCACCTAGCTCTGAAGGAAGATTGGCACCCACGATGACCCGATGCGAGGCAGCGGAAGGCAGCGCCGCCCCTGAAAGGAAGGAGGATGCAGTCGGGGCAACCGCCGCCGCCGGCCCCCACACCAACCAAGGTGCTGCAGGCGGAGCAAGCGCCGCCGCGTCAGCAGAGTGCATCAATTTCCAGGTCAGCCCTTCGCGGTACATTGTGTAGGTAGTCGTGGATTTGTAGCAAGATTGAACTGTTTGATTAAGATTCCGAACTCTGTTTTCTTGGATTGGTACTGTAGGGTGGCAAGCGTCGCGCCGTGAATGTGTGGGACGTCGCTGTCGATGCTGTCGACGTTCGAGTAGGCAGTGGCTGGGACGAATGGCACCCCGCCGTCGTTCGTCCACGGCGTTCGCCGAATCCGGGACCGCCCCCAACTTCGGTCCACGAGGTCGAATTCTTCAAGGAGCGGTACTGCCACTCTCTGTGTAACTATTGGTATTCTCAGCTTGAGATGACTAAAACTTGAAATTGTGATGCATAGACTGGTTGTGCATATATTGGTCGGTGTGAGTAGAAACAACTCATACAATTAGGGTCTTTTGGTGACGTGATTCTCAGATGAAGGGCAATATCACTACAAGGTTTTCCCCCTATTGCAACACAACTCTTAGGCAACACCACAAATTCGGTTGCCATAGGGCGGTACTATGGCACCAAAACAGTGATTTAGTTGTAATATGCGTGTCTATTGCTACACAAAAGTTGAGTTGCAATATTTATTTTTTGTGTTGCAACAGGTTGACGCTAATGCACCCATTATGAGGATTTGTGTTGCATTTGGTTGGAAATACTGCTACCCCATTTCTGCGTTGCATTAGCATTTTGTGGGTTGCAATAGAAAGTTGCTATGGCCACCATACTAGGGTTGGTTGCGTTTGAACGGCTATATCGCAACGTCTTATTTGGGTTGCAAATATATCTTTGCGTTGTTGCAATACATGGAGGGCTATTGCTTCGTTTGTAGCCTTAAGATGCAATATCGTGTACATATTGCCACGAAATTTAGTCATTGCACTATTTTCCGTGGTCGACTCCTTGCATATCATATCACAGTAGGAAGGACACCCGTATATTTTTGCAAAATTAAAAAAATCGTAGTACGCCGTGACGCGAGGGAGACTCGAGTCGACGCAGGTGTTGACGGCTGTTAAGTACCATATTTATAACCGTCAACTCCTGCATTTTGACATGAGAAATATACATTCACAATAGAATAGGGCCTTATACTGACAATTTCCACAAGTTGCGGTGTATATTCAAATGCAGGCAATCAGCACAGGAGAGAGAGCAAAAGCACACCTTATCCATCCACCTCACCAATCCAAGCAATCCAGGCTCAGCCAATGAGGGGCTGCCATGCAAGCACCCCCTGGATCCATAATGTCACCAATCCAAGGGAGGAAGCCTCGGCGAATCAGAAGTCGCCACGCGTGTATCACATGGATCCCATGGCCCACCAGAGTGCCTAAACCGTCTCCAAACCACGTGGACACCTGGAACCGCCATAAGTACCCACCTGACAGCCACCACAAGAAAGCACAAGACGAGGTGGGCCACCAGGGGGTCGGACGAACCCTTGGTTCGGCCGAACCGACCTTTGCGTCGGGTAATCTCAGCCTTCCACGTGGTGTCTCCTGATTGGTCCCTAAGCCCATTCCGGGGGTGCACGGGGTGTCCTCGCGCTGGTGTCCGAGCCTATAAATAGAAGTGGAGGGGTTAGAGAATAGGACACACACTTCTCCTCCTCCTTCTCACTTTTGCCTTTTGGCTTCTCTCATTAGGAGAGGAGAGCTCTTTGCATATGTCTTGGGGTTGTGCCATGGTGTTTGGCACATTCCCTCAAGAACGATCCTCTATGGATGCTTCTGTTCTTCATTTAGAATAAAACATTCTCAATTAGACTAAAGTGGCATTCATACTGTGTTCTTGTGTTCTTTGTTCGTTCATCATTTAGAGGCTCGTGTTCTTCACGAACACGCTTCCTCGATCTAGTTGACGAACGAGTTACTCATGCTTTTGCGTTTGTTCATAAGTTAGAGGTTCGTGTTCTTCACGAACACGACCCTTGATCTTCTGTTATAAGTGCACAAGTTTGTATCCCGTTTGCATGCCTGTTAGTCTGATCAGAGTTAAGTGGATGCTCCTTTATCCTAATCTAGAGCAAGTCTATCCATGATCCCTTGCATAAGATAGTGTTTACCTGAGTGAGTTCGGGTCTCTCTCTCGTGGTTTCGTCGCTCCGTCTTCGTACGGAGTGCTATAGTGTTGTTACGAGTCGACAGACGTAATCGTGCTATAGTAGTAATCGGTGGTGTAGACGTGGTGTCTAGACTTCGAGTTATCTTTCGTTTGCCATGTATCCCACGGTTTGTCTTGGGGTAGGCCGCGGTAGTGACAGCCGTTGGACCCTCTGAAATCCACCACGTCTGGATACATCGTGTAGGCAACCATTTGCCATGAACCAACAGTTATAGCCAGGAGGGGCTGGTGTCTGAAATGAGAAGTCCCTAATCGAGAGACTGTTCTCAACTCTGCACGCTTTTAGCAGAATCCTTTCCATCTTCATCTCAACCTATAGAGTTGTGTCCTTGGATCATCAGTCTAGGATAGAAGGTAGTACACATCGTTTCTTGGATTCGATACCTTTTGGAATACTCCTTTGGGGAAGTGCTACAGCGGTATTTCCGTGCGCTTGCGGATTCTTTCGTACCCGGCGGTATACCCAGGTGGATCTTACGCTCTCGCTAGGTGTACAACTAGTGGTGAGGTTAAGAAATACCAACAGCAGGGTTGGGCAGTTGGGCAGAAGGCAGTTGGGACGGCCGGGTGTGTTTCCTGGGCCACAAAGAAATTTGGGCCGACGAATACTAAGACTAGTGTAGAAAGAAAATTATTCGTTGGGCTTTGAAAAAATACAAGGGGTATAAGTGATTTTTCGGTCTACGCCTAAGGCCATGGTCTGGATGGCCTTAGGCCCATCTCCGCCGTTGGATAGAGCCATATCTATACTATAAGGAACAAAAACAATTGAAAACTTTTCTCACCCAAATCGGGTCCACCGTACCCCTCATGCCGGACCCACCCGTCATATGTTTTAGGAGTGGATAGGGTGGAAGGACTATGGAAGGACCAAAAAATCGTAATTTGGAGAGCGTTTCTGCCAAAAATACCTAACTTTTTTCACCCGCACTCGGCGTACCCGCCCACCTGTACCCGCCGGGCACACTTTACCTTTCCCCATCGCTGCCCACCCCACGACGGACGCCCGGGTCCCCCAGCTCGGCTCGCGTCGCCCTCGGCTCGCGCGGCTCCCGCTTCATGTGCTACGAATCGCCTGCTCTCCCGCGACAACAGCGTCCTGGTCGTGGGCGACGAGGACGGCTTCATGGGCGCCGGGGAGCTCTGGAACGTGATGTGGCGGCTCGAGATGCCCGAGTGCGCGGCACAGGAGGACTGCCGGCGGATGATCGCCGCCCACGACGGTGTCGGCAGGATAAGCTTCCCCAAGTTCAGGGCCATATGGAGAAGGAAAAAGTCCATTTTTGACCATCCAATTATAGGCTAAGTTTGGTTTTGGCCATCGAACTTCAAAACAGGACATCTTTGACCATCCAACTGTCAAAACTGTTCAAATTTGGCCATCGGGTGGTTTTGATAGGCGGTTTTCAATTTTTTTTATTTACAATTTAGTCCTTAGATCTTAAAATGATTATTACTTTTTGCTCATACTTCCGATTTCGGCGATTCTTGCGGTCACGCGTTCATAATGGTGAGCTTTGTCTTTTCAGATGTTATTTATACTATTTTATCACTATTTGTTATATTATTCTTATGTTGTGGTGTAGGAACAACAATATACGAAAAGTAAAATAAACGGGTACAAAATAATATGAACAACATTTTAAAATATAAAGCTCATCGTTAAGAAAGCATGACCACAAGAATCATTTAAATCAGAGATACAAGTACAAATAGTAATCATTTTAAGTTAGGAGGACTAAACTGTAAATAAAATGATTAAAATAGTTCTTGGATCTTAAAATGATTACCATTTTTTCCTCATATCTTCGATTTAAGTGATTCTTGTGGGCATGCATTCCTAACGATGAGCTTTATATTTTAAAATGTTATTCATATTATTTTGTACCTGTTTATTTTACTTTTCATATATTGTTGTTTCTACATCACAACATAAGAATAATATAACAAATAATGATAAAATAGTATAAATAACATTTGAAAAGACAAAGCTCACCATTACGAATGCGTGACCGCAAGAATCACCGAAATCGGAAGTATGAGAAAAAAGTAATAATCATTTTAATATCTAAGGACTAAATTGTAAATAAAAAAATTGAAAACCACCCATCAAAACTGCCCGATGGCTAAATTTGAACGGTTTTGACAGTTGGATGGTCAAAGATGTCTGGTTTTGAAGTTCGATGGCCAAAACCAAACTTAACCTATAGTTGGATGGTCAAAAATGGACTTTTTCCTATGGAGAACTAGCTATCAATTATTCCTTGTGTGTTCCATCTTGTTCGTTACTGCTTTTTTCCCTGGAGATGACGGTCAGGCAGTGGCATGGAGCATACATATGATACACCCTCTGTCCGTGACTACTCGTAGCAAGAGTTAGCATGGATCGTGTTGTGTTTGTAATCTGTAAATGTTCATCGTTGTTTGGACTTGAGCCAATACAAATTACAAAATGCAACTGCTTTTGAATAAACAAAGTGTGGAATTGCAAATCTAGACTCGGGAGGGCAGCCTGGATTTTGCATTTTCAGTAGTTTGAATGGTGTCTGAACATAGCAGGAAAACATGAGAATTACAGGAGGTGTGTTTACAATCGAGAGTAGAGATAGTCAGCTTCTTCCTTGAGTCCCTGAACCAAATTTTATTAAATAAATAATAATATTTTTCTTTAATTTGGTTGTCATTTATGTGATACTGTAATGATCATAATGCTTGTAATTTTGTAGCACGTGTTATTTTGGTGGTGTGGTTGAGTGTTTGATTCAAGTGGTGTCCAGTTATGACCTTAAATTTTAAATTATTTTTTATATGCTTGATCTTAATAATGAAGAATTACAAATGATCTTGCCATACTTGTTACTTTGCAACACTATGGTGAATCATAAATAGTTACAATGATTTTTGCACGTGTGTGTTGCACGTGGGACTACAATACATGTTCTTTTAAAAATACAAACGTGCTCAATAATAATTTTTTGAAAACACGTGCGTGTCGCACGTGCACGTTACTAGACTAATTAAATTGTTAAGTGATCAAGTTGGATGCACCAAATTTCAACCAAATTTATTCTTCCTCTGTATTAACTTATTTTGACCCCTCCCTCCTCCCCTCCCGACAAAGACCAGAATAGAAAATGGGATGACGTGCCTTCTTCTCCGTCAACCTTGCCACCAAGCACACAAGCAGAACACCTGCAGCACTCCCTTGGCCGGGGAGTGTGGCTCGCCTCTCACCTCGCCTCCCATCTTCTCTTTGCTTTGCTAATAATACCACGTCTCCCTCCTTATACCCCCCTCGCCACCCATCCTCGCGAGCTTGGGTTCTTTCTCTCCTTCTAAACCACCAATCCTACCAATAAAGAAGAACCCGGCCGGGCTGTTAACCCTTACAGCTTCTAAGAACACAAATAATCCATTTCTGTCGTCTACCAAATAATTAATAACCCGAGAGTATCCTAGCACAAGAAGCAAACAAAGAATGGAGAGGCTCCGGTGGAGCCGCCCGGGCTCCCTCCTCGTCGTCGCCGCGGCGTTCCTGGCGTCGGCCGCGGCGTCGAGCGCCACGGGCATCGCTGCCGACTGGGACGAGCACTGGCAGAAGCGCCGGGAGCTCGCCGAGGCGGCAGCTCGGGAGGCGTACGCGCCCGACCCCTTCAACGTCACCAACAGCTTCAACGCCGCCGTGCACCTGTCAACCAGCCCGCGGCGCGAGATGCGTGAGAAGACGAAGAAGAACAAGTCCAAGCACGGCCCGTGCCTCGCCACAAACCCCATCGACAAGTGCTGGCGCTGCCGCAAGAACTGGGCCACCGACCGGCAGCGCCTTGCCCGGTGCGCCCGCGGCTTCGGTCGCGCCGCCACCGGCGGTCTCGGCGGCAAGATCTACGTCGTCACCGACCCGACCGACGCCGACGCGTTGAACCCCCGCCCCGGCACCCTCCGGTGGGGCGCCATCCAGCCCGGTCCGCTCTGGATCACCTTCGCCCGGTCCATGATCATCAACCTCTCGCAGGAGCTCCTCGTCAGCAGCGACAAGACCATCGACGGCCGGGGCGCGCAGGTCCACATCGCCAACGGCGGCGGCATCACGGTGCAGTTCGCGCGCAACGTGATCATCCACGGCCTCCACGTGCACGACGTGAAGCACACCGACGGCGGGATGATGCGGGACTCGCCGACGCACACGGGGCCCCGGACGAGAGCCGACGGCGACGGCATCTCCCTGTTCGGCGCCACCAACGTTTGGATCGACCACATCTCCATGTCCAACTGCGAGGACGGGCTCATCGACGTGGTGCAGAGCTCGACGGGGGTCACCATCTCCAACTGCCACTTCACCAACCACAACGACGTGATGCTCTTCGGCGCCAGCGACTCGTACCCGCAGGACCAGGTGATGCAGATCACCGTCGCCTTCAACCACTTCGGCCGGGGGCTCGTGCAGCGGATGCCGAGGTGCCGGTGGGGGTTCTTCCACGTGGTGAACAACGACTACACGCACTGGCTCATGTACGCCATCGGAGGGAGCGACGCGCCCGTCATCATCAGCCAGGGGAACAGGTACATCGCGCCGCCCAACATCGCCGCCAAGGTGATCACCAAGCACTACGCCGACGAGGGGGTGTGGAAGAACTGGGTGTGGCACACGGAGGACGACCTCTTCATGAACGGCGCCGTCTTCCAGGCCTCCGGCGGCCCCGGCATCCCCAGGAGGATCAACAGCAAGGAGTGGGTCAAGCCCAAGCCGGGATCCTACGTCACAAGGCTCACACGATTCGCCGGCAGCTTGTCCTGCAGACCCGGCAGAAAGTGCTGATCGAATCGATCGACGGGCTCACGACAGGGTTATTCTAGAACTCTCTGGTTCTTGCATGGTATCCTCATAGAAGAGAGCAAGGATGCACATAGAATACAATGGAGGGTAGCCGTGCTATTTTGCTAAACATTGCCTTCAAATTAAGTTTTTCCCCCTTTGTGTACTAATTGTTAAGAGTACAGTTTGATCATTTTCAGAGTCAGATTGTTTCTGTTACAGGTTGTACAACATGAAGCACTGTTGTTTGGGTTTTTTTTTTTGGAAAATGAACATTATTCAGGTATCTCATTGTTTAGAGAAATATTAAAGGTAGCTACCTCAGCTTGCTCCACATTTCATTCAATTGCATTGTCTAAAATCTCACGGTCCTGAGTACCGACAAAACAAAAATCCTCATTGCCAGTGCAGCGACACCAGAGAGCACAAGACCCCCCAAACAAGGTTCCTTGCCAAAAGATCCAATCCAAAACGCCTTCATCTCCGAACTCTTGGATCATGCTTTTCTCTAGAAGCCTTCCTTCAATGCATAAACTCTGCTCCGGAAAGGTGGTGGCAATCTGTTGATTGCTGCATCAATGTCCTAAAAACAGAGCAGACACAAGACTTAGTTTTTTTGTTGGTGCAAATATTGATTTAGAGATAGCAGAAGGCAATGCACATGCACGTGATGTGAAGCTGTTTCAAACCCAAAAAAAAAGGACAGCCAACTGGAATCTAAACATCTGAAATATGAGTACAATAATGATAGAATGTCCAATTGTTAAGGTTTTTTTTTCAAGTGCAAGTTCAGGTAGGCTAGAGAGAGAACCTATCAAGAGTATTTATACGAGAATGCAAATATTGTCAGCAATAGTAGCAACAATAGTGAATAGACATGAACAGACCAAATGTCATGCAGAGCCATATAATTTAAGTAGACATAACAGAAGCGAGATATTTGAGCACCTCTGCAGTATACCGATTTGAAAAGTGATTCAGTAAAATAGCTTTGTTTTCAAGCTTGTCAGAAAGACTCGCTATCTGCGCATATTGTCAAACATATAGTATCAATAAGGGTGATTAACTGATTACAGTGTCAAATTTTGGAAATTAAACAGAGTTGGAATTACCTCATACAAGTGAGTGTGCCCCTTTTCTCTTGCATCCTCAATTGATTTGGAGTCATCAATATAAGTACTCTGAAATTTATAGAGAACATTCAGTTGCATAAGCATAGCAACAAATCAGAACTCAACAGAAAAAGCAGACAGAAGATCTTGCAACAGGTTTTTAACAAAGGTTGCTACTGCAAATGCATTTAAATTCAGTCATGTGTTACCAAACTTCTAAACAGAACAAACACTGATTCTGAAGCTGAACTATGCAAAAGCAACATATTTGTCACGAAGTAATAACTGATAAGAAGCCATACCTCAACCACTAGAATTTTCGCCTTCAACACATCTGCATTATCAGCAAAGTTTTCATGGCGTCGCCTAGGCGACGCCTAGTCGTCCAGGCGGTTTTGCGACTGTGGCGTCTCGCTCGCCACGCCTTGGTTGGATATGGCGTCGCCTGACGCGCCTAGTCGTTGCCTGGGCGTCTGATTCGTCGAGGCGGACGCCCCACAGCAGGAAAGCGGCTGCACGCACGCGGGAAACGAGACGGCACGGTACGCGCGCGGGAAAGGAGAGGGGCCGGCATGCGCGCGCGGGAAAGGAGAGGGCCCGGCATGCGCGCGCGGGAAATCGAGCGCGTATACCTCTCGCGCGGGCGCACCCCATCCCTGCTGCGCGCCAAATCAAGAGAGTGGGAGGGAAAGAGGGGAAGAACAGAGGGCGGCGGCGGCAGCTGGAATCCGGCGGCGGGCAGCCTCCATCCGGCCGCCGTAGCTCTCCTTCCACGCCGCCGATTCGCAGCTCCGTGTGCTCCACGGTCTCCGACCTCCACTTCGTCGATTCGCACCTTCGATTGGACCTCTGCTCCGCCGATTGGACCTTCGCTCCACCGATTCGCCCCTCCAATTGGACCTCCGCCCGTCGATCCGCACCTCCGGCCTCTGTTTCCTCTGCTCCTCCTCCTTCCCGTCCGCTCAAAGGTACTCTTCTCTCCCCCTCCTTCCTCTGTTCTGAATCTCTTGGACTTGTGTATACTGTCTGCTCGTGCTTGTGCTTGTGCTTGTGCTTAGTGCTTGCCTCTAGCTAGTGGTGCTGGTTATTTGTACTAGCCTGGTAGGTGTTGGTGTTGATGGTCACTCCAGTGCTACTCCGTTTTGCTTTCTATATAGCCATAAGCCATGTGCTTTGTGTGAATCTATGCTTGGCTGGTTGCTTCTTGTCTGCCTGATGCTCGAGCTGTGCCTACTACCTTTCAGTTGTTTATTGATCTCCTACTTTGTGATGTGTGCATGTGTCGATTATTAATTTTGCCATGATGCTTTTCCTTGTTTATTCTCTGTCATGTGCTTGCTGATCATTTTATTTACTGCTTATCTGCTATGGATGTCTAGTATATCTTTTAATAACCCTATGTTGGTTCTTGATCTCCTCATCTTTTAAGTACCCTATGTTCTTTGCATGCAGCACCGGCCGACAGAGAAGAATGGCTAGCCCACCTTCTGTCAACAACAATGGGAGCTACGATCCAAAGACCGATAAAGCAAGGAAGGCAGGCAGGCTCAAATGATCCAGGCTGGAAGTATGGATATTGGAAAAACCTTGAAAACCGAGATCAAGTGACATGTACTCTTTGTGATATCACGGTTTCTGGAGGGATAAAAAGGTTGAAGCAGCATCTGGTAGGTGGATATGGAGATACAAAAATATGTTTGAAGACCACTACTGCTATTAGAAAGGAGATGAGAGATTACTTGGAATCACACATGAGGTGCAGGCCATTGTTTCTAGATGAGGGTGATGAGCAGGAAGAGGACCCAGATCCAGATGTGGTTGTGGTGCAAGGTCCTGCTGAATCTGTTCAAGTTCAACAAAGTGCATCTGAAGAATCCCAATCATCCAAGGTGCAGGTGCAGCCAAGTTCAGGGACTGCAGCCAAGCAAAGGCGTGCAGCCTTTTCATTCAAGGCTCCTGCTGTAGCAAAGAAGACCAAGGCAGCAGCACCCTAAAAGGGAAAGTCAATTATTGAGATGCTTCGGAAAACACCTGAAGAGATGGTTGATGAAAGGCGTAAAGGGTGTTCTCAACCCACAATTATAGCCAAGGCAAAGTCGAAAGAGGAGAAAAATTATGTGGATATGCAGTGGGCCTTGTGGTTTTATGAGTGTGGCATATCCTTCAATACAGCAGCAGCAAGACAGTTTCAGATTGCAGTTGAGGCAACCGCACAATTTGGTTCAGGGTATGTGCCTCCTTCTCCCCATATGCTTGGGGAACCATTGCTTAAGGATGCAGTACAATCGATTAGCACTTCGAGGGAAGAACATGAGCGGGCTTGGAAGCAATATGGCTGCACACTTATGTCTGATGGATGGACTGATAGGAGAGGTCGACATTTAATCAATTTCCTTGTGAACAGCCCTGAAGGGACTTACTTCTTAGAGTCTGTTGATGCATCAAGTGAGGTGCATGATGCATTCATGCTTGCTGATCTGTTAGAGAGCAAGATAGAGGAGATTGGAAAAGATAAGGTGGTTCAAGTTGTCACGGACAATGGTGCTAACTACAAGGCAGCAGGTAGGATTCTAATGGACAGGATTCCTACACTATTCTGGAGCCCATGTGCTGCACACTGTTTGGATCTTATGCTGGAAGACATTGGGAAATTGAAGGCGTTCAAAAAGCCAATTGCAAGAGCAAAGCGTATCACAACTTTTATCTACAGGCATGGGAGGATTTTGAGTCTGATGAGAGAGAAGACAGGTGGGGCTGATCTTGTGAGACCTACAGCAACTCGATTTGCCACCTCTTTCCTTACTTTGAAAAGTTTGTACAAGCATAAGGAAGCATTGAAGGCCTTATTTCTTAGTGAAGCATGGTCTGAGAACAGATTGGCAAAAACTGAAGCTGGTAAGGATGTGTATGATATTGTTCTCTCTGTGGAGTTTTGGAACAAGGTTGAAGACTGCCTTAGAGCTTCAGCCCCACTCCTTATTGTTCTTAGGGTGGTTGATGGTGATGAGAAGCCTACAATGCCGGAGGTTGCAGCATTAATGAATCATGCAAAAGAGAAGATTAGAGCCAGCTTTGATATTGATTCCAAGAAATCCTTGCTCAAGTCAATCATAGACATCATTGAGAGACGTTGGGTGAATCAAATGGACCATCCTTTGTATGGAGCTGCATTGTATTTGAATCCAGGAAAATTACATCCTCTCATACGGGACAATAAAGATTCAATTGTTGGGCAGCTGAGAGGTTGTTTTCTTGATGTGCTTGGAAGAATGGTGGAAGATGAAGAAACCAGAAGTAAGATTGATGCTCAGTCCCTGGACTATGAAGCCCTTAGAGGAGATGCATTCTCAAACAAAATGGCAAAGCAAAACCTTGAGAAACTGAGCCCTCGTGAGTGCAGTTTACATATTCACAACTTAATTCCAGCAAGTCTATTTCATTCCAAATTGCTGATAAATGTTTGTATTTTGCAATGTAGTTGATTGGTGGCGTTCTTATGGTGGCCGTGCTATTGAGATTCAAAGGTTTGCTAGACGTATTGTCAGTCTCTGCGCTTCATCATCAGGCTGTGAGAGAAACTGGAGTGCATTCGAGTTTGTGAGTAATTCCATCTTACATAAATTCAGCCAATCTACTCTTTGTTCTGCTCAGTTTGTGTTCATAGTTTCAGCCAATTAACTACTCTTTTTGTTTGCTGTTTTTCCATCTTTTGCAGATCCACACAAAGAAAAGAAATAGGCTGCTGCATAAGAAATTGAATGCTATTGTCTTCATTTCCTACAACCGGAAGATGAAGACTAGGTTTCAGATAAGGCGTGAGAAAAAAGGGAAAAGTTTTGACCCTTTGGTCATTGATCAGTTTGATTGGGACAATGATTGGGCTGACTCCAGCTATGTTCATCCTCAAGGTGCTCGTGGATGTGAGCTTGGAGATAATGAGAATGGACTTACATGGGAACTTGTTGATGAAGCTGTTGGTGCATCAAGCTCGCTGTGAGGCCGCAATCTTCCAAGGGCAGCCAGCAACAAGCGTGCAAGACATGGACACCCAAAGATGGCTGAAGCTTGTTCACCCAACGAAGAAGAGGAAGATGAAGACCAAGACCCACATGATGATGCTGATGTGAGCGATAGCGAGGATGCTCCCAATGACTCCAATGGTGATGGAGAAAACATGGAGGCTACCAACAATCCTGATGAATTTGATGATGGGTATTAAGAGATGGGCTGCTAGCAGATTTCACATCTGCAGCAAAGCTACTTTTGTGATGTGGACTTGTGCACTGCATAGTGCTTAGTATGTTATTAGCCTCTAAAGCTGTTGGCTGTGTCATTATCTTGTTGTTTTAAGACTGTGGTTGTTCTGAGACTCTAGCTTATGTATGTGGAATGTTTGTAATGTGGTTGTGACTGCTAATATCTAAGCCACTATTATGATATTATCTAAGTCTCTCTGAGTTGTGAACTGATATGGTATTCATGTATTTTCATCCACTATTGCTGTTATTCATGTAATGTTTGATACATGCAGCTTGCTGCTCGGGAAAAGAAAAGAGAGCTCAAAACATCAAAAGGTATTTCACTTGAATGCTTGATCTATATTAAGTATTTCAGTAATTCTGTTACATAATTACATTCCACACATGTTGAAACTTGCAAGGGGATGCATGCTACATGGATCAAACCAGCAAGGGATACTTGAAAGAGGAGGATCACATGTACATATGCTCCAGAATTGGCAGCAAAAAGGTATGCATCAGTGTGTTTTTGAGCTGCTCAATTGTAGATTAGGATATGAATATGGCGTCGCCTCGCCGCACGCCTAATTCGCCTAGGCGTCTGGAAGGGGGTAGCTCGCCGCGCCCCGCCTTGCCGCCATAAGAACTATGATTATCAGGATCAAGGATGAAATCCGACATTGTATCTCCCGTGAAAGCAATCTCAGGTGTCAACACTGTATTCGTAATCTGCAAGTTGTGAATTGGTCAACAGTTGCATACAACACCAAAGATTTGTACTAGATTGAACTCAAAATTGATTTCAACGTCCAGCAAGCAAACATACCTCAACTCCTGACTTTCTGAGAGTACCGAGTTCTTTCCCTGGAAGGCCAACATACTCGTCCTTAAGCTTGTGCTTCAGCCTGTATATCACATACCCCTACAGACAACTCACACGATTCAAATTCCATGCAAACATTGCAAGAAGCGATCCGCAAAATTCATTCAAGAACACACAGAATTGTACGAAGAAATGATTCCAATTGGCCGTCAGTACCTGGCTGGGCACAACGTGGTAGGTCTTGAACGGCCTGACCCTGAGGTCCTTGCTGAGCTCGTACTCCTCCCCGACCTCGAGCGGCACGAGCTTGTGGTCGAGGTCAGACTGGTCCATGGTACGGTGGACCTCGAAGAGCCTCCGCACAAGGTCGGCAAGGCAGGCAGGTACGAAGACAGTTGGTGGGCGCATCCTCCTGCGGCCCCATGTGGCAACGTAAATCGGTAGGCCCCCGATGTGGTCCATGTGCGCGTGGGAGATGAAAAGAAGGTCCTGCGAGACGGCAAAAGGCGGGCAGCGGCCGATGTCAAAGGCGAGGTTGAGGGAAGGGAACATGACGCATGTCTCATGCCCGGCGATCGAGATGCCCTCAACGGCGTAGCCCTCAATCTCAAGCCGCTGCATTGCCCTCGGACGTGGGGGAGCGGAGGTTGAAGTCGCTGCAGACTCATCAGCAGCCGCTGCTGACTTGCCACCCCTCGACATGCCGCTGTCACTGGTGGGACCTAGGATTTGATCCTAGAGTCTGCATATCCAGAAATTCCAATATGAAATACAGTATAAGTGTATAGCACAATGCAAAACTCTTTAACACAAACCTAAAGTACGATAACATATTCAAAATGACCCAATATATAACTTAGATCAACAAATTGAAATAGTGAATCACATTCATACGTCGACGTACACACCAATTTCAGTTTATTTTTGTACTCAATTTCAGATTAAGCACTTAAGCTAAACAAATATGCACTTGAAATTGCTGAATTGAAGTATACTAATATACTCAAAAGGTCATCATATAACTTAGATCAACAAATTGAAATAGTGAATCGCATTCGTACATCAATGTACACACCAATTTCAGGTTCAGCTAAACAAATCTGCACTTGGAATTGCCGAATTGAAGTACAACAGCATGTTCAAAAGGTTTCAATACACCTTAGATCAACAAATTAAAATACCGAATCACATTCATATGTCAATGTCCACACCAATTTCAGGCTAATCTAAGAGAAGCTGCACTTCGAAATTGCCGAATTGGAGTACTAGATTAGTCTCGGGTCCACTCACCAGTCACCAGTTATGCAGACGGCAACGCGGGGCGCGCCCGTCGGGGGGGACGGGCGGCCAGCGCGAACGGCGACACATCGGGGTCAGGTGCGCAGGCGGCGGTGGGCCGACGCTCTAGCGCTGCTGGAGACGGGGAGGAGTGGACGACGGCTCCGCGGAGGCCGGCGGGCCGACGGCGAGGGTGGTGTCCGGACGCGGTACTCGGGGTCGCGCGGAACGGAGTCGCGGGGTTGGGGGACCGGCCGAGACAGCGAGACGCCTCTCACGCGAACGGCGGGACGACGGGCCGCCGGCGAGGGGAGGGGGAGAGGGTTTTGGCGTCGGACGGTCAGAGGCCGGAGGAGGGGGCATATTTAATTATTTGCCATCCTAAGAAAGACCGCTTCTTCAAAAATCACTTTTAGAATTTAGCTTACAGAATTACCACTGGAGAGAAGTTTTAGCTACATATTTACCATTTTGTCCTACGTGGCACCCCAAGTCACCCATCCACGCTAGATTCGTGACGCGAAATGACCTCCATGCCCCTGCTCTCCTCATGTCAGCTATAGCTTATCCTTTCTCATGTGGGACCCACGTGTCAGGCTTATCTTCAACCTCCTGCCCGGTGGCCAGTTATCTTGAGCCGCAGGGTGGCTCCTTTCTTCCTCACTGCCAGTCAGCTCGTCGCGCCCGTGGTGGCGACCCCGACCGCGCGCTGCCAGGGCGCTCAACCCCGCTGTCCTGGGCCGCGGCCGCGCCGCCCCGAGGAGGTCAGCCTCGCCGCCGCCGCTAGCGGGCTCGGACGGCGCCATAGGAAGGAGAAGACGCCGACGCCATGGGGGAGAAGCAGAGGCCGCCGATGCAGGAGCCACCGAGGGCGAGCCGGGAGAAGGGTGGCCGCCGGCGCGTGGACCATGAGCAGGATGCGGGCGGAGTTTAGCGGCCGCGGCGCGACCTCTGGAGCTCGTGGCCGTCGGGGCGCACGACTGGGAGCAGGGTGGCCGCCGACGCGTGGACCAGGAGATGTGGGCGGCATTGAGCGGCCGCGGCGCGACCTCTGGAGCTTGTGGCCGGCGGAGGAGCTAGGGCGACGGCGTGGTGTTGACCTAGGGCAACGGGGGAGCAAGCTCCGGTGGTGGCCATCGCCGGCCATATGACTGGTTGTTCGGAGGTTGAAGATAACTCTGGCGTACGGGACCCACCAGTCATAGAGAGATGAGGGAGCAACAGAGCAAACACATAGACTTAAGGAAGAAATACATGGGTAGGAGGGTCATTTTACATGGCGAATCCACGCTGGCACGGTGACTTGGCTTGACACATCAGCAAAAATGACAAATGTGTTAACAAAACTTCTCTCATGTGGCAAATCTGTAGGTGAAATTGCAAAAGTGGCTTTTGAAGGTGTGGCTCTTCTAAAGATGGCAATTAATTAAATATCCCGGAGGAGGGTGGTGCTTTTGCGGGAAAGCCCCTTACGAAATTCTTATATGGGTTGTGATTTGTGAATGTGCGAGAGCCCAGAGGTTAGATCCTCACCGTCCATACTTGGAAACGGTCTACAACAACTGAGAGTGATTGGACCAATTTAGAGCATCTTCAAGAGTTTGTCAAATTTTACTTGGTAAATCTGGTGTTTTGCCAACTTCTAAAAAGATATGTCAAGTAAAAAAAAAGTTCATCTCCAACAGTTTGGCATAATTCACTTGCCAAATCTAGATTTAACTTACATCAGGAACCCTAAGAGAGAAACAAAAATATGTTTCTACCCTTCCACCTCTTAAAACTTAAATCAGGAATTCTGAGAAAAAAAATAAAATTATTTTTATACCCTTCCACCTCTTCTGTTACGGAAGGATGCGACGCGGATAGCTGCGCACATATATGCGCGCGAATAGGGGAGGGATGCCAAGTTATTTTCCCAAACTGTTGGAGGTTAATTTTTCATGTTTTGCCAAAATTAAATAGATACCAAACTAAAATAGCGAACTGTTGGAGTTGCTCGCTGATGGTGTTGTCTTTGATCTCATAAATTGGCATATAATCCTCAAACCACTCAACAACAATGAAATAAGAATACACAGTGATTTTTTTTTTTAAAGTTGTCTTGTAACAACTTCTTTTTTTTTAAGAGAAGATATCTTTTCATCCCTCAATTTCGTAAAAGTGTCACATTCATCCATCATATTTCATTTGGTGAAAATTAACTTCTTAACCAACTAAATTCATGCATTTAGCATCCTCATCTTAATTTAATGATGATTTAGTGTCATTTAATATCGTTTTAAACCATGTAATCATTTTATTAATCACTACTTAGTCACGTCTAATGTTAAGCCAATCACTATAATAATTTGGTATGAATCGATTCAGTTAGTTCTCATCATACTTAATTTTTTATGGGCAGTCAATTTAGATAATTTTTTGAATTATTTTTTGAATTTATATATTTGACTCAGTGTTAAACAAGATTCGATAGATGATTATATGGCATAAACCGCCATTAGATAGTAATAAACCATTGTGAATTAAGGTGGAATGATAAATGCACCGATTTATGTATTAGTTAAGGGGTGGCGTCTCTGAACTATACTGCTAAGCTCAATTTGGTCTCTGAACTATGAAAATGTCTAATTTAATCCTTAAACTATGCTAATCGGGTCAATTTGGTCTCTAAACAATGAAAAAGTCTAATTTAATCTCTGAACTATGATAATCGGCTCACATTCGTCCCTGGTACCATCAGTGACAGCAAGAAGAAGAAAAGGACGGTGTCGGTAATGTAGCAGTTCCCTATTATCCTTTATTTTCAAAATTACTTTTAAAATCATATAACAACATGAAAATCTTCAAAAATAAAAGTTAATCAACTTTTCAAGATCTCCAACTTTGCGTTTGGAACCATCTTTAAATTTCAAATATTTTTGAAACTAGAGTTTTGAACTTTCAAAATCTGTGCAACCGGCATCGGAGGTGGTGCAGACTGCAGAGTACGGAAGCAGAGAAACACTCCACGACCGACCTGATCGCCAAGGCCAAGATCTGTCGGCAGCTGCTGGAGATGGAGAGGGTGGTGCTGCCCGATGAGAGCATCAACCAACACGACCTGCAAGCTATGCCTGAAATTCAAAACCTTATTTTCAAAAATGTTTAGAATTTAAAGATAGTTCCAAAAGCAAAGTCAGAGATCTTGAAAAGTTGAGTAATTTTTATTTTTGAAGATGTTCATGTTGTTATATGATTTTGAAAGTAATTTTGAAAATGGAGGAAAATAAGAAACTCCTACAGTACCGATATTGTCTCTTTCTTCTCCTCGCTATCACTGATGTTGTCGGAGATGAATGTGAGCCGATTAGCGTAGTTTAGGGATTAAATTAGACGTTTTCGTAATTCAGAGACCAAATTGACTCGATTAGCATAGTTTAGGGACTAAATTGGACGTTTTCATAGTTCAGAGACCGAGCCCAGCAGCATAGTTCAAGGATGATTTTAGCTATTAAGAGATTGATTTGCACTAATCAAAACATGAGGGGTGAATGTGTAAAATTTAAGGACGGAAAATATATTTTTTCTTTTCTTTAGTAAAACTCATACATACGATGGTATAGTACTATATTAGTATTCCCTCTGTCCCAAATTACTATTCATTTTCGTTTATCTTTTGATATACATCTAAATATATACTTATGTCTTGATACATAATAAAAGAAATATATTAAAAAAAGTCAGAACAAATAGTAATGTTGGGGATAGGCTTAAAATCGTCTTTCTCGGATAATTCCCAGAAGACACGCGTCGGCAGTTTTAGGAATCTTCCGAAGGTTCAGTAGTTTTTCAGATCTGTGAACGGATCTAAAGACGTCATTTTTCATGATTGGAGAAAGTTTTTTGGTGAATCAAACGGCTGAACGAAACATTGTTTCATGCATGAACATTTTGCTGACCCTCGGAATGACGGAGAAATTATGATCCCTCTCTTCCCCTTATGTTCTGTGATGTTCAGGGTTCCGAGAGTTTTGAGAAGTCTTCACTGCGGCAGAGATTTCAGGAAGAAACAAAGGAACGGTGCGAAAGGGGAAACTTGGCCGAGGCTGCTCCCTTAGAGATTTCCGAAGATTGTGATGATATTCCAGGAAACCGAAGCTGACTCGGTCAAAGGCGTGACGGAGAAGATTCCAGGAGACGTGAGAAGCTTGACTACGGAAGAAGAAGGAAGTTAGAACACGCAATGGCACATTTGTAAAATAGAAAGAATCCCCGTGATTACCGCGGACTTATGTACCCCCAACATTTCCATATATGTGTTACTTTACAAAGGGTAGTTTCGGAATGTAAAAGTGACCCTCGGGCACTATAAAAGGAGCCTCCGTGCCTCCGTGTAAAGGGGTCAGCCTTTTCAGTGAGAGATCAGAGGCTTTTGTCAGTTCACTTCCACCTTTTGTCTGGAGATCTCGGAATTTCCAACAATGGCGCCCACCGTGGTCTTAGCTGTTAGAAACCTACGATGGCTCCACCGAAGAAAACCAAGAAATCCACAGCACAAGATCCTGAGAGCGAAGACAACCAAGAAAACACAGAGCAAGGCCTCGTTCTCCACCCCAAAACCAACACCGCACAAGATCCAGAGCAAGTTCAGGACTTGCAAAGCAACAGAAATGAAAAGGACAAGGAGCCGGAAGAAATCTCGGAAGCCAGCAATGAACACAATGAACGCGAAGTACCCGATGAAGAGTTACAGGCGGCACTGAAACAAGTCCAAACTCTGAAAAGACAGAAAGACAAGATAGCTATGCAACTCAAGGCCAAGAAACAAGCCATAGATAAGCAGCAAAGGCTGGAGCAAGCAAAAAGGGAAATAATGCAACTTCAGAAAGAAATCGATGACTTGGCTGAGGGAGAGGACAATTCCTTCAAGCAATTCACACCAGATCCAGAGTCCGCAACTAAGAATCAACGAATCAAGCAAAACCTCATTCCTCCGGAAAACACAGAACACATAAACAACGGGATTGCCCAGTTCAATGACCTCAACTCTCCGCTTTGTGTAGGCCTCCAAACAGCTCTATGGCCGTCCAAATACAAGCCAGTTTCACTACCAAAGTTCAATGACTTCGGCAATTCCAGACAGTTCCTGATGAGTTACTGTAACACCCTAAATTTCCATCATGCAAATAATAGCAACTTGGTGCTTTAGTTTTCTTTTTAAGGAATAAATAAATTATCAAATAAATTTGGCTTTTAAATATTTAAATATCATTTGATTAATTTTAGAGGCAACAAGTGCTTGAGCATCATCTTTTGTTTGCATAGTGTTTTTATGTGTTGGTGTGAAGTTTAAAAAATTTAAAATGTTTTGAAAATTTTGAAAAGGTTTGTAGAGTTTAAAGTTTGAAAGGTGTTTAAATGTTGAAAAGGTTTGAAAAAGGTTTTTGAAAAAAAAAGAGAAAACCCACCCCAAACCTCTCCCTCTCCCTTTCGGCCCACAGGCCCAGCCTCCCTCCTCCTTTCCCCGCCGGCCTGCTCCTCCTTCCGGCCCATCTTCCCGCGCCGGCCCGTTTTCCCCCTCTCTCTCTCTCCTTTCTTCCGCTGACCGCCCGGGCCCACCTGTCATCTCCTTCTTCCCTCCGTCCCCTCCTCTGCTTCACACGGACCACACCGCCGCAATCACCGCCGGCAGTTGCCAGCGCTCCTCTCGCCTCCCCTGCTCATCAAGACCCACAATCAAAGCCGTAGCACACCAGGAGCATTTCTCCTGTTATTCCTCCTTCGGTTTCCCCTAATCACGCGGCCCTTGAATGCCTTGAAGCCGCCGGCGCCCGCCATGGCAATTGATGGCCATTGCCCTCTGGCCGCCGCTCCCTCTCCCTCCTTCTCTCTTTTAAAAGCCGAGGTGGAGCTCCTGCCTCGCCCTTTTCGCCTCGCCCGCACCTCTCCTCCCTCGCGCACGCGCCGCCGCCAGAGAGCTCCGACCGCCGAACTGCAGGGCCGCCCGAGCTTTTCCGCCGACGGTGAAGTGCCTCTGCTTCTCTTCTTTCTTCTTCTTCGCTTTTGTCGCTCACCGAGCCTTCCTCTGTCCCAGGTCCGCTCTCCGTCGCCGGACCGAGCAGCATCGTGCGCCGCCTGTAGCCGAACCGCACGCCGTCGGACCTGCCATTCTCGATCTTCCTCACCAACATCCCCTCGTCGTCGGTGTGCACCTCCTCGGGTCCTCCTCGTCCTCGCTCGTCGTACGCGCTGCTCACACGAGGATCCGGCGCCCGGAAGCTCTCCTCCCGTCGCTGACCGAGCCACCCGAAGCTCTCCACCACCGGAGCGCCGCCGCCGTCATCGATCTCCTTTCCCTTCGTCTCTCCGTCGCCAACAAGTTGTTCTGAGGCTTCGCAGCAAGGTGAGAAGCCTTCCTGTGCTTTTTCCCCGCGCCTTCATGCACTTTGTCGCCCGCGTGTGCTCGCCGGCCTTATGCCCGCCGCTGCCGTCCGCCACGACCACCGTGGTGCCGCCACCGTAGCCCGAGCCACCTCCACAAGCCCCTGGGAGAGTTCGCCTTGCTCCCAGCTACGTGTAGGTCTTTTCCGTGCACCAAACCAAGGCCGGACGCACGTTTTCGAGATCGCCGGCGAACTTCCGGTGAACTCCGCCGCCGGCTCCGCCGTGCGCCGCCACCCCGCCGCCGCACGTCCACCTGCAGATCACCATGACCACCCGATCGAAGATCTACGGCCCTGATTAAATGAAGAGGGTACCCCTTCGTTTGGTTCACGGTGAACCCGTGGACCAGGTCCACCGCCGGTCCACGGCTCCGTCACCGCCCCGTCAGCGCCACGTCGTCCCGCCCAGCCAACCGCCTTGCGCCGCGTGGAGCCTTGTCAGCCAAGCCGCCCCTGTCAGCCGTAACTTTGCAGAAAACCCCCTGCGGTTTTGAAAATCTCAACCATGCCCTTCCACCTATATAAACCCTTTTTAACAGATCCATGTTTCTTCTGTTTAAGCCCCTAGACTTCTTAGTTTTTCCCACCAGAGGTCCAATCTTGTCTTTTTGCGCTATAGACCTTCGGTTTATAGGCATAATTATGTTTTAGCCCCTGGTTTCTTGCAGATAAGCCCCTGGAAGCCCTGTTTCTTCACAGAAAAGCCCCTGAACCTTATTTTGGCCGTATCTTTTGCGTTTTAGCTCCGTTTCCACCGTTTCAAGTTGCGTTAGGTTCATATCAACTCAAACTACGTGTTAGTGCCAATGATGAACATGTTCTTTATTTTATAATTTATTTAAATATTAAATATGATTAAATCCTTATACACATGTTTTTCTAATTAAAATCTAATTAGAGTTTAACACGTGTTTTCATAAGAAAGTTAATATGATTAATACTAGTTAAATATTTCTTATAATTAAAAGCTAATTAGATGCATACCTTGGTTTTCATAATCAAACTTAAATTGATTAATCTATATTCAATCTGCTTTACAAATAAAAGAAACATAGGCTATCTCGAGTTTTCTTAATTACATGTTAATTTGACTAATATGAATATGAATGTGTTTTTGAATTATAATTTGCCTAGTTGAACTCGAAATATAAAGTTATACGCCTAGATGCTTTTACATGCTTCTTTTAAATTAAATGTTTAATTTGCATAAATCATACTTGAATATTTATAAATAAAATTGGACTAGGCTTACATCGTCTTTTAAATGCAAATATAACTTGCTTAATTATAAATAGGGTATTTATTTGAAATAACCTATACACATGGTTTTACTTAATTAAAATATACCAAGCACATAGCTAGCTCTTGTATGTGATCATCCAAAGCTCCCGATAGTTCCTAGTGCTTTTGTGTTCGCGTTCCTAGAGCCAAACCTTATTCTCTCTTTAAGCTTTTCATGTCTGGTGTATTGTTTTGTTTATTGTATGTATTCTTGTGTGCTCGTAGACATCGTGCCAGTTTCAAGTGAGCAACCAGTTGAAGTGGATCAAGAGCAAGTTTTTGAAGAAGAAGAACCTCAGTGTTTAAGCAAGGAAGGCAAGTGGACTTCTCCCCCTGCATATTCTATTTTGTCCCACACAACTTGCATGATAACTCAGTTTACATTTAATGTTGTATTGCATAAATTTGATGGGAAATCACCTTTTTAAGGACATAACTAGAGTTTATCCCCTCTACCTTGAACAACCCTTTTAAATAAATGTTTTGGGTAGAAATGCTTAGTTGCTATACCTTGGGATGGTTCAAAGGAATCTTTGCAAAATGATGAATGTTGATCATGATAACTATGATGAAGATGATGCTTATGGTTAATAACAAGATCATATGTTTTAATCGGAACATGGAGAACCACCCAGGAAAACAGTGCAACCACAGTCCATATGGCTCTGGCTTAGCCAATTAATTAGGTGTGTGAATGTACTGATGACCTTATCCGAAAGGAGCAGAGGGGGATCGGGGTTGCAGGGGTATAGCCCGGTTCTTTTGGGGTAGCAGCCTTTGCTAAGGTGCTGACCACTAGGGAGGGTTATGGTCCGCCCTGATCTGTAACTATGCGGGTCGTTGGTCTTTTGCATGCCTTTGTAAAGGCTTCGTAGTGGACCCCTAGCCACTCACCTCGGAAGTTTTTAAGGGTCTGATCAACTCGGGCAACATGGGGAACACGAGCTGTGGTGAAAGTGTACAACCTCTGCAGAGTTAAAACTGATCGATCAACCGTGCTCACGGTCAAGAGCGGCCTGGACCCTCACATGATTAATGGACTTGAAGATGGAATTAAATTGTGGTTTATGTATGGTTTGAGATGGAAAGTTTTCTAAAGTCTTTTTAAGTGGGATGGTATAAACTTACACCTAGTAAATAGGTGCTTGCTAATAAAATTTGACCAACATTTAAAATGCTAACCGCTGCAAAACCTTAGCCTATCCTTGATAGCCTTGCATCTTCCCCCACTTGCTGAGCTCCAACCATAAGTGTGCTCACCCTTGCTTACCCGCTGTTCAGAGGAGAACACTGGAGAAGAGTACTCCAGCGACTACGTTGAGTTCTGAGGCTTGCGTGCCCCCAGTCATGTGCCTGTGGAAGTTGAAGACGGAGTTGCTTCGTCTAGTTATCGTTTGTTCGTTTAAAAGACCTTCGAGTCTAACGTCTGAGTGTAATAAAGAGATAATGTAATGGTTTAACTCTTGTACATTTTTATTGCTGTTTACTGATATTTCACTCATGACGTCTATCATATGTGTGTAAACTTGATCCTGGCACACATATGAGATGCATTTGGTTTTCTTCGGAAAATCAGGTGTGACAGTTACGAAGCTGCGGTAGCTGCGGTAGCTTCGGCAGGAGGCGATGACGTCGCTTTAGCAAAATCCTTCATTATCACATGCGAAGGCCCGGTGCTTAATTGGTATTCACTTTTTCCACCACACTCGGTGTACAGTTGGCTCGATCTGAAAGCCAAATTCCTCCAAGTCTTCCAAGCTTTTCATCGTACAACCACAAGAACAGCAGACTTATATCAGTGCAAGCAAAGAGACAAGGAACCGCTAGCAGAATTCGTGAGAAGATTCATGCAGCTAAAATCCCAAACTCCGGAGGAAGATGACAAAGCAACCATCTCAGCTCTCATAAGTGGGTTGACTCCGGGACAAACGGCCGGTCATTTCAACATATTAGACCCCAAATCAATGGATGAATTATTTGAAGAATTGGAAAAATACTGCAAATCCGATGAAGACCACAGAAGAAGAGTGGCAGAAAGGTACCAGCAAAGGCAATCCCAGAGAGGCAGCAACTGGAACGGAAATCAACCCATCATGAATGTGCAAGACAATTCATCAAACAATCCGTCACAAGCTCAAGATTACCACAACCAGAATCCTCAGCGAGGTGGCCATTCCGGAAGAGGAAGAGGAAAAGGTCGAGGAAGAACACCTTTAAAACTACAAAACCATGACAGCAGAGATCCACACTAGAGGGCACAGCACGGAAGCATGCCCAGAAACTCAGAAGAACTTCCAAAGAATCCAGGAACAACAACGCGTGGCCCAGATAATAGCCACACAACCCAAACAAGTCTAACACACTTACTGGCAACAACAATCCTTTCCTCAAACCCAACCTTTTATCCAATCACATCAAACAGCCTGGCAACCTTCGCCACAATTCTACCCACAAACTCATTTTCCACCACCACAACCTTCGCAACAATTTTTTCATCAACCCTCAGTTCCACAAAACCAAACTCCACAACAAACCTTCCCACAAACTCAAGCCATACAAGTTATCGAACAAGCCCAGCCAATCCAAGCAAAAGAAACTCTACCACCACCCCCAGCTCAAGTTCCAAAAGCCGAGCAAAACAATTCCCAAAACTCTTCAAGGGCCTTACCATCCTTCGGCATGATCTTGCCAATAACCGGAGGCTCTTCTATGGAATTCCAAACCAAGAAGCAAAGAAACGATTACTACAGACAGGTCAATATAATCATTGACGACGGTCCAGCAGCAAGGCTAGAATGGGCAAAGGTTCTAATAACTTTCACTGAAGAAGATTTCAGGCTGAAATCAGTCTCCCACAATGACGCAATGGTCGTTGAAGTTAACGTTGCTGGCTGGATTATAGGAAACGTCTTGATAGACAATGGAAGTTCAGCAGATATAATTTTCACCAGCACCTTCCAACGCATGGGCCTCGCTCCTCATATGTTAGCACCGCCAGAAAAACCATTGGTTGGTTTCGGAGGAAAACCAATCAGATCCAACAGAAAAATCTCTTTACCAGTGTCGTTTGGAGATCTGGACAACGCAAGAACAGAACATATCATGTTCGACATTGTTGACATGTATTATCCATACAATGCCATCTTCGGAAGAGGATTCATCAACAGATTCGATGCTGTATTCAGACAACTGTTCCTATGCATGAAAATCCCAGCTCCTCACGGAGTAATCACAATCTTCGGAGACCAGAATGAAGCAAGAAGAATAGAGCGAGGAAACACTCCTGGGCAACAAAACATCCATCATCTGGCAGATGATCAAGAAAGGCAACATCCATACTCCGAAGCAAAAAGAGATAAAGAGAAAATTGAAATAAGTGCAGATGGAGAACCAAAGAAGGTATTCTTAGATGGCATGCCAGACAGAGCAGTAACAATTGGGGCAGACTTAAGCCATCAAGAAGAAGAAGAACTAATCTATTTCCTAAATCAAAATAAGGATGTCTTTGCCTGGTCAGCAAAGGATCTGCAGGGTGTTGACCGAGACATCATTGAACACAAGCTCGACAAAGATGACAAAATTCATCTGAAGGAGCAAAAACTCAGAAAAATGTCAGAAGAAAAAGCAAAGGCCGTGGAAGCAGAAGTTCAAAGATTACAAGATGCTCAAGTCATCCGTGAAGTAATCTACCCAGTATGGCTGGCCAACACAGTACCGGTCAAGAAGAAGAACGGAAGATGGAGAATGTGTGTGGATTTCACGGATTTGAACAAGGCCTGCAAAAAAGATGATTACCCACTAGAAAGGGTGGACAGAGTAGTAGATGATGCTGCAAACAGCGAAATGTTGTCACTCCTGGACATGTTTTCCGGATATCATCAAGTCAGAGTGAGAAAAGAAGACGAGGAGAAAACTAGTTTCATAACTCCATTCGGAACATATTGTTTCGTGAGAATGCCAGAAGGGTTGAAGAACGCAGGATCCACATTCTCAAGAATGATAGCAATTGTGCTACATTATCAGCTTCGAAGAAACATTCTAGCATATGTTGATGACATCATTGTCAAAAGCATCAGAAGAGGTGATCACATCAGAGATTTGGCAGAAACATTCGCAAATTTAAGGGCAGCGAACCTCAAATTAAACCCAGAGAAATGCGTATTTGGCATTCAAAAGGGAAAGGTTTTGGGATGCCTAGTGTCAACAAAAGGTATTGAAGCCAATCCTGACAAAATCAAAGCAATCGTAGAAATGCAAGAACCAGCCTCGGTCAAGGACATACAAAAATTGACAGGGAGAGTGGCGGCGCTAAACAGGTTCATTCCCAGAGCAGCGGAAAGAAGTTTACCATTTTTCCAGCTCCTCCGAAGCTCCAAGAACTTCCAATGGAGCGAAGCCCAAAGCCAAGCATTCAAGGAACTCAAGGAATATCTGACAAATATGACAAAGCTATGCCCACCAGAGCCAAAGTCACCTCTCCTTCTATACCTCGCAGCTTCCAATTCAGTCGTAAGTGCAGTTCTCGTTCAAGAGAAAGAAGAAAACGGGAAATTAAGGCAAGTACCAGTCTACTTCGCCTCCGAAGCTCTATCAGGATCAAAACTATTTTATTCAGAGCTAGAGAAGATTGCCTATGCAGTCGTCATGGCAGCAAGAAAGCTCAGGCATTATTTTGAAGGACACCAGATTCGTGTTATCACAAACCAGCCTCTAAACGACCTCTTCACAAACAAAGATGCAACTGGAAGAATTGCAAAATGGGCTGCGGAATTGTCTGGATACGTGGTCGATTTTGAAAGAAGGAACGCTATAAAATCCCAAGTTTTGGCTGACTTCGTCATGGACTAGACTTCACCAATCATGGAAAGCAACAACTGCAAATAGGTGCCATGGATAATTTACTGTGACGGAGCCTGGTGTGGAAAAAGTGTGGGAATTTCAGCAATTGTAACATCGCCCTCGGGTATCAAAATAAGGTATGCAGCAAGACTAGACTTCCCAGATGAAGCAGTCTCCACCAACAACACCACGGAATATGAAGCCCTGCTACTAGCACTAAGAAAAATGAAGGCCTTGGGCCAGCAAACTTTCGTCATCAAATCTGACTCCAAAGTGATTCAAGAACACGTTGAGAAAGAAAGCGAGGCAAGAAATCCAGAACTTATCAAGTATTTGAAGAAAGTTCGAGAAATGGAAAAATATTTCAAAGGATATACTATGCAACATATCCCAAGGGCTGAAAATGGTGAAGCAGACAAGCTAGCAAAAGCAGCAGCCCAGAATCAACCTCTACCCTTAGATGTTTTCTTTGAAATTATCACTTCTCCTTCCGTAAAAGAGCAAGAAGAGAGAATGGTGAATGCCATAGAAAACATCGACTGGAGAGCTCAAATCATGGCATTCCTAAGAGACCATTATGAACCTACAGATGAAACCGAGTTAAACAGGCTCAGGCAAAGAGCAAGGGGCTATGCCATAGTAGATGGAGAGTTGTATAAATCTGGAATTTCTGAGCCTTGGCTAAGGTGCATCTCTTCTGAAAAAGGAAAGGAACTTCTAGCGGAAATTCATAGCGGATTCTGCGGAGCCCACATTGGTGCAAGGGCGCTCGCAGGGAAGGCGGTAAAACAAGAATTCTTTTGGCCATCCATGGTTATTGATGCGAGAAAGCTAGTTCAAGAGTGCGAGGCATGCCAAAAAACAGCAAGACATCAAAAAGCATCTTCACTCCCGATTCAGCTCATTTCACCATCATGGCCATTGCAAAGATGGGGAATGAATCTAGTGGGACCACTACCCACAGCTCAGGGCAATTGCAAATTTGCAGCGATAGCTGTTGATTATTTTACAAAATGGATTGAGGCAAAGCCACTAGCAAACATCACTGCTACAACTGTTCAGAAGTTCTTTTGGCAGAACATAATCTGCAGATTTGGAGTTCCAAGGGAACTCACAGTGGACAATGGAAAGCAATTTGACTGTTACACATTCAAGGAATTCTGTGGAACCATAGGCACGCATGTCAAGTTTTCCTCAGTTTACCACCCTCAATCAAACGGAGCGGTGGAAAGGGCAAATAGAATCATATTCACAGGTGTCAAGAAGTGCTTATTCGATCAAAAGAAGGGCAAACGGGTGGATGAGTTACCTAGAGTCATCTGGTCTCACAATACAACTACTTCAAGAGCTACAGGGTTCACACCTTTTCGCCTACTATACGGTACTGAAGCCATGACACCAGAAGAAATCAAGAATGGAACCTTAAGAGCCAGCAGAAAAGAAGAAAATTCTCAAGAAAAAGAAAAGATAGAGAAAGACATGATCGAACTAGATATTCTAGAAGCAGCCTAGAACTTGGAGAAATATCAGCAAGAAACCAGAAAGTGGAAAGACAAGAAAATTGTAAGGAAGGAAATCAGAGTCGGAGACTTGGTCATCAAGAAGAAAAAGGATTGGGAAAACCCGGGGAAGCTACAAGAAACTTGGGAAGGGCCATACATAGTGAAAGAAAGCAACAGGTCGGGTTCTTTTCGCCTAACTGATGAACTGGGAATGGAGTTACCACATTCATGGAACGTGGAAAGCTTAAAGAGGTATTATCCTTAAGAAAAAAATATATAGAATTATAAATTTAGCTAGGTCGCATTTAAATTAAGAAAAAATTGTAAAAACCCCGGTCTGTGGATCTATAAACAGTACCGAGGGAGAAAAATAGCTTTATTTTTCCTGTATTTTTATTTTTCCTAAAGGGACCGTACTCTTTTCCTTGCAAGGGGAACTCCACCATGGAGGCAAGGTTTTTAATGAGGCGGGTCTCATGTAAATTTCCTTTCCGTCATTAATGAAAGAAGTATTCTCCTAAAATTCCTGCATTTATGTTTATGTCGTTTCTTTTTTCTTGCAAAGGTCAAAACAATCGAAGGCCGAAGGCCATGTTCCAAAAGTGTGATTATCCAAGAAAATCACGAAGGCCGAGGGCCATGTTCCAAAAGGGTGATTATCCAAGAAAATCACGAAGGCCGAGGGCCATGTTCCAAAAGGGTGATTATCCAAGAAAATCATGAAGGCCGAGGGCCATATTTCGAAAGTGTGATTATCAAAGAAAATCACGAAGGCCTAGGGTCATGTTCCAAAAGTGTGATTATCCAAAAAAATCACGAGGGCCGAGGCAACGGAAAAGTTGCGGCCATTTTCCAAAAAAGAGTGATTATCCAAGAAAATCACTAGGGCCGAGGCAACGGAAGGTTGCGGCCACATTCCCAAAAAGTGATTCCCCATGAAAATCACAAAGACAAGGGGCAACGAAAGGTTGCAGTCAAATTCCAAAAAAGCATAGCTTAACGTTTCTTTGAAAAGGGGTACGAATTATATTCCACCTTTCGTCAAAAGTATACAAAGGCATGACGCCAATTAGACAAGATTCACAAAGGTTTATTTTTGTCAAAAACAAATTCCGCAAGGCATGTTGAACACAACCAAGAGTTGTCATATCAACATATTTTCCATCTTAAGTCCATAAAACTATTCACAAAGTTTTATCAATTTATCTTTAGAAAACTAATTCAAAGCTACAGAAGTAAATTTCAAGACTCTTCTCCTTCTGAAAAAAACGACACGCCCTTGTGCTATGAAACGCAAGGTAGGGAGGGTGACGTTTTTTGCAACAATATTTCTTAAATTGCTTTTTCGTATCACAAGGGATAGTGAGTCATTACAGCAAGTCTCTACAATACAAAAGAATGGTTTACAAAGGAAGTTCCAATACATGGCCAGGTTTTGAGCCTCATTGTTCGGCAATATCACAAACATATGCGAAATCGTCATCCGCAGCTAGGGGGCTGAGGGGCTCCGTCTTCACAAAGCGCGTTGTGTCTTCTTCGAGCGTTGCAACGGCAAACTCATCTCGAGAAGTAAAAAACCAACCCAGAGGAAAGCTATGCATCGAGAAGTATTCGCAGCAGAACATCCAAAAATCTCTAAATGATTTGTCAGGGAAAGCCTCTTTATACAGACGCCAAGAGGCACCACTAGCCATAACTCGTTCATGATACATACGAACAGGAATAACATCCTGCGCAGGCCCCCCTTCAAGGACCTGTGCAGGAATAGTGAGTTACAAATCTTGTCACAATCATCTCAAGGTTTTTGAAATCAGGAACATCCTAAATCCTAAACCTGCTCTGTGTCAGCTGGAGCCGCGTCAGGATCAGCAACGTTCACATCTTCAACACTCTTATCACCAACTTCGACAGCAACATCATCATCGGGATTCGTCTCCAACGCCGCTCGAAGCTCTTCTTGTGCCTCATCCTCCAAAATCTGAAAGAGACAAACAAAAGTGCCCATAAGCAAATAATGGCGCAGACAAATGAAGAAACCAAGCCATTCTCAAGAATGTCAAGAAGAAGAAAAGTACCTTAGCAAGCTTCGCACGGGCAATTTCTTTGGCATATTCTTTGCCACCTGCCATCCAAAACTTCTTAACAAAATTCTTCTTAATATTCTTAACATCCTCATTCGCACGGATCATGGAAACACTAGATGCCGAGGGAAATTCAAGACCAGAAGAGCAAAACTTCCCAAGATCAGCACAGTCTTTAATTTCCAACAACTTAAGAAGGCTCTCGGAGCAGAACGTAGCAGCGAAATCACTGGCAGAACCAATAAGTTCAGGTAGACTTTCAAATTCTTCAACAAGCCAGTTAATGATTGCTACGGGATCCTCAACATCAGGAAAAGGGTTCGGTCTAGCCCCATATTCACCAAGAGCTTCGCTATATTTTTCAAACAAAAGCTCAAAGTTATTCTTAATCTTCTTTTCTCCATCCCTCATAACCTTCAACTGCTCAGCAAGGTCTTTTTCCAGAGAAATAATCCTGAGATCTTGCTCGCTGTTGGCCTTTGCAAGATCTGTGTTTTGCTTTACAGCCTCGGCATTTTTAACCTTAAGTTCCGAAATTTGGTTAGCATCGCGCTCAACTGTCTTGCGCAATTCTTCAATGATTTTCAAGTCATCTTCACAAGATTTCTGGAGCTTCGCATGCTCCAATTCCAAACTCTTAAAGGCATCGTCAGCATGTTTCTTTCCTTCCTTAGCAAGCTCTACCATCTCTTTCAAAGTCTTGTTATGAACTTCTAGTTCCTGAGAAAGTTTCTTCGAAGAAGATAATTCTTGCTCAAGATTAAGAATCTTGCCTTGTAACGAAAGAGCATGGTTCTGATCTGCACGAGTTTTCTCAGAAGAAATTTTGCCTGCAATCACGGATTTCAGGCCGAGGGTGGTGCTGATCATCGACAAATCCCTAGCAGGAAGTTTCCGCAGAGCATCTTCAAAAACTACACACCGCAAAGGGCATAATAAGCAAAACTAAAGCAAAGAAAAGAAAAGGTGAACGCAAGTCAAAACCAACGTACCCGCAGGATCAAAATAGTTACCAACATCTTCATGTGCTGAGCTCTCAATCGCATGAGCATCATCTTGAACAGTCTCTATCCGAGACTCCGGAATTTTCTCTAAGTCTTGAACAGAAAAAGAAGGCTTCTTCAAAGCTTCGCCTCCAGATGAGCTCGCGAAAGAAGCAAGAGATCCTGGAGCATTCCATAGCATTTCAAAGCTATAAGGGTCATCATCCCTCCCAATCCCAGCACCACCAACAAACATTAACTTACCCTTCAAGTTTGTTCCAAAGGTCTGATTGTACCCATAAGTCTCGGCCGAAACTCCCCTACTTTCAGGAACATCTTGCCGACCTTGAATAAGAAGTGGAAAGTGAGAAGGAGGACCTCGCTGCACAGTTTTGTCAAGATCAGCCATGAATTTAAGAGAAGCATCACCGTTATTTGTTTTGTCTTCCAAGAGAATAATCCCTTTCTCCAAAGATGAAGCTTCGGAGACCTTGGACGCCTCAAGTTTCTCGGCAACTGCGGGTTCCTTATCTGAAAGAGATTCAATATCAACAAAAGTACTCTCTGAGGAAGGAGAACACACCACACAGCTCGGAACCACCTCACAACAAAACAAAGAATCACCTGATTGCTGGTTGTCATCGTCATCCTCATCAGACAAAGCAGGCGCGACTCAAGCACGAGGCCTGGAGGAAATAACCTTTTTGTTTCCTTTTCTTTTTTCAAATCTGCCAAGGCAGCTATAGCAGTTTTCTCAGCTTCGGAACTGCGAGGCAGCGAAGCTGAGCTCTCGGAAGACAGCTTTCTCTTCTTGGACACTTCCAAAATTTTTGTCTTCTCGGAAGCCTTGATGACTGCGGAAGGCTTCTCAGAAATCACCAAGACTTTAGGGCTCTTTCTCTTCCGAGACTTCGCAGGAACTCCAATAGCAGTCGACCCAGTAACGCCAGGTGCCTGCATCAACTTTTTTGGGCCAGGAGGCCTTGGTCGTAGAGCCGGGTCCGCGCCAAGTTTCGAGAAAACACAGTTCACTCGGCGTTTATGTTTCACAATATTCTTGAACTGTTTATACTCGCTCAGATAGCACTTCCCGACCATATCAACCACTAGTTCCTCAACAAGGTAAATAAAATCATCTAAACTTTGACCTTCAGAGAGGCGAAGATCAAATCTTGGAAAGGGAACTTTGCACGGTGCCCAATCCACGGAAAGATAAACAATCTTCTTAGGTTGCCACCCGAAAGACAACGGCCAGATGCTGGCAGCAACATATTCCTCGATAACATCCTGCCCACCAAGAATGGTGCAAGCGAAATAGAACTTGTCCTCACCTTTCTTGAAATCTTGGGATTTCCTGTTAAAAGAAGCAGTAGAGACAGCCGTCATCGGTCCGATGGATGTAAAGAAAGGATTCATAGGGCCAGCGAGACCCATCTCTTTTGACATATCAACCTTGACATATCAACCTTGACATAAAACCAAAATCTCTACTAATCATCTGCCCACTTTTCGTTGCTGCAAGGAGCAAGCTGACTTCTTTCGATTTTCTGACTTGCATTCTTCCGACGAGTGTTGAAAGTACTACAGCCATAGTGAGCTTCGTACAAATTATCATCATCAAGCTTGATAATTTTTCGCTGAATATGAAGCTCAAAAAGTCGAGCGAAAACATTTGCGCTTATATGACCCTCGAAAGTTTTCTGAATCCAGAAAAATTTCGATAACTCCAGAAAAGAGTTAGGCGTAAGCTGGTGGATCTTCACTTGGAATCGATTTAGAATCGCAGGAAGACGTTCATCGTACGGAAATCTGATACCAGTAGTAAAAAAATCTCTGAACACAACCACCTCATCAAGTTGAGGCTGAGGAATTTCTTCGCTTGCGGGCGGATGACCGCAGCCAGAGGGAAAAAAGTTCGCATCCTCAAAATCCTTGATCAAGTCAGGAGTTACTAGAGATTTTCCAAAAACAAAGGTGGGAGGATATGCAACCTTCGGAGGTATTAACTCTTCCATTTCAACTTCAACTTGAGAAATGTCTTCTTCAGTTCCAGAATCTTCGCCCGATTTCACCTCTCCCTCCTCAAGACTTGTATCACCAGGACCTGGAATCACAGGAGCAGCACTCGAAGAAGGAGCTTCAGAAGGTTGCGGAACTTCGGAACCCAGGGCGGCGGCAGCCTGGGCAATTTCTTCCTCCGTCATCAGCTTGGCAGTATGTCTCACTCGAGCCACCTAAAGGCCAAAGCACAGAATCAAAAAATTAATCTCCTATACCGAAGAACAGAACTAAAGAAACGAGGAGTTCAAGAATTACCTTCGGAGAAGAAGAGGAGCAGAACTCAGGAGGCGGGCCGCCAAAGGAGTCTTCAAAGAATTCAAGAAAATTTCCAAGAAGATTCAAAAGCAGACGAACGGTGAAAGCAAAAGTCACCGCAGGCCCCCTATTTATAGGAACGAATGGACGTATCGAGAAGGCGCCTCGATAAACGAACCACCACCCGGTAAAAAGCCGACGCGTGTCTCCCTCGACGCCCAGGGTGACGTTTTTAGCCAGTCCTAAGAAACTTTTTTCGTGGAAACGAGTCATCGGAGTCAACACGCTTCCCCGAGGGGCTACTGTTGGGGATCGGCTTAAAATCGTCTTCCTCAGATAATTCCCAGAAGACACGCGTTGGCAGTTTTAGGAATCTTCCGAAGGTTTAGTAGTTTTTCAGATTTGTGAACGTATCTAAAGACGTCATTTTTCATGATTGGAGAAAGTTTTTTGGTGAATCAAACGGCTGAACGAAACATTGTTTCATGCATGAACATTTTGCTGACCCTCGGAATGACGGAGAAATTATGATCCCTCTCTTCCCCTTATGTTCTGTGATGTTCAGGGTTCCGAGAGTTTTGAGAAGTCTTCACTGCGGCAGAGATTTCAGGAAGAAACAAAGGAACGGTGCGAAAGGGGAAAACTTGGCCGAGGCTTCTCCCTTAGAGATTTCCGAAGATTGTGATGATATTCCAGGAAACCGAAACTGACTCGGTCAAAGGCGTGACGGAGAAGATTCCAGGAGACGTGAGAAGCTTGACTACGGAAGAAGAAGGAAGCTAGAACACGCAATGGCACATTTGTAAAATAGAAAGAATCCCCGTGATTACCGCGGACTTATGTACCCTCAACATTTCCATATATGTGTTACTTTACAAAGGGTAGTTTCGGAATGTAAAAGTGACCCTCGGGCACTATAAAAGGAGCCCCCGTGCCTCAGTGTAAAGGGGTCAGCCTTTTCAGTGAGAGATCAGAGGTTTTTGTCAGTTCACTTCCACCTTTTGTCTGGAGATCTCGGAATTTCCAACAAGTAACTTGGGACTGAGGAGTAGTTACGTACTCCCTCCGTTTCAAAATATTTGTCATTCTGACTTTTCTAGATACATTCACTTTGTTATGCACCTAGATAGTATGTCCACATACATAATAAAGAGAATGTATGTAAAAAGCTCAGAATGACAATTATTTTGAAACGGAGGAATTAGTTTTAAAATTTAGTTTACGATGAGATGGTTATTTTACGAAATAATGATTTTCTTCTCTCGTCTCAGGTTGAGACCCCAACCAAAAAGCATCCGCGCGTGCACTGCCCGGCACGGCGGCACTGGGCAGCTAACTGCAATCCACCTCCGATCCCGTGTTGTTGCATCCACAATTGTCGGTCTGCATGCGGATGCAATCCGCAGAAATTTCACACAGCTCCACTAACTCATCTGCAGTATAGTATGAACTCCCCGACTCCGAAAGTCCGGAGTAAGAAGACCTGGAGGGTGGAGCCGTGGAGGCGAACCCGGCCACTATCCCTGGAGAAAGAAAAAGGTGTAGCAGAGCACCATTTTTTTTTCACCACGCCAAGACCAAGACCTTACCTAACAAGTCGCTGGTCATCGCTTCGCTTCCACTGTTCTTTCAGAGAGTGGTCGCATTTGTACATGAGTAGAGACTAGAGAGACGTGACCATTGCAAACGATTCCGATCGACGTAAGTTGACCGCCAAATTAAACATGGAGGACCTGGAAAAACTGGACGCCGATGGAGCGGTGGTGCCGAACGCGAAGACGACGACGACCGGTGCGTGCGGCGTGCCCTATAAATAACGCGACGCAGGAGCTCAAGGGCGGCAGGCCAACACAACGTACGTACGACTGTGCAACGACAACAGTGCGACTGCAAGATGGCCGCGCTACCGCCGGCGTGTCGTCCCCGCCTCCTGGCGCTCGCGTGGCTCGCCGTGGCGCTCTGGCTTGCGGCCACCGGCGGCTGCCTCTGCCGGCACGTCCATCCGACGCCGTCGCCGTCGCCGTACTCCCTTCACCCGCCGCCGGCGGACGCCCCTCATGTTCCTGCAGGTGGTAAGCTTCTGCTAGCAAGATACTTGATCTGTAAGTGTAAGATAATAGATATATGAACTCAGCAGCTTGTTGTCTTGTCCCCTTTTTAACCCTGCAGTTCCGGTTCCAACGCGCCCTTTCCGTCCCCGCCCGATCTGCCGCGGGCCGTTCTGCCCGCCGCGGCTCCCGCCCATCTGCCCGCAGGAAGGCTGCCCCGGCCAGGGCACACCTTGATTTTTCACGATGATCACCCATCTGTCAATGTGAATTTATGAATGCATGGAACAATGTGACGATGCAGCTTAATCGGTCTACACGATAAAATTTATAAACGGTCTGCCACACTGGTGCTGTATAGCGTGTTTTGTTTCAAGAGCTCCAGATGCTTTGTGTTTACTTTGAATAAGCATGTGTGATATTGAGGTTCGAGATTTGTCATGTGTAATAGTTTTTTTAATAAAGGAATAAGGTTGTTACAGCTGCTACATTTCTCAATGTATAGAGATTATAGTGTCAGGGAAAAAATATTCTGTAATCAATTTCTTGGTCGGTCTACACGAGATGTTTACTAGTTTTAATGCTTACTTTGTTCGCCTTTGGCCAATGAGAAACAAGGTTTTCCCAGAACGACCACCCTTAAAATGAACTTATGTCCCCTCCAATACCTCCATTGCACTTCAATCCACTAATGCCCAAACAAGCCCTTAATCGTTTCAGATACATATTACACAGTCGCTGCCGAAGACCACCAGAAGCAATGCAAAGAGAACATTCAATCGCGTACAGGTCACGAAACAAGCAAAAGGAAGCTCTTCATATTATTTCAAGACTAGTGATACAACACAATCCAATGGCAGTTTCAAGACATTTACATGCTTGTCGCAACTATGCAACCAACTATAGCTTGTGCAGAACGCACAGCTGTTTTCCCCCCTTGGCCTGATTGGCAAATCTTCTATACAACCATCATATATCATGTTACATAGACCAAAAAATGAAACGGAAGTCATTGTACAACGCTCTTAGAAACAACCGCCAGCCCCAGAAGACACAAGTCCTTAAATAACAACGGTGGCCAAGGCCACCTCATCACAATGCATCTGTTTGGGAAGGGCAAGCTTACAAAAACTGGAAGGCACCTCAATCTCCTAGGCTCAGACATTTTATCTCTAGGCTCAGAGCCATTGTGCTGCCTCAACTGCTAGGGTTGGTTTTCGGCCAAAAGCTAAAGATCTTCTAGATCACTGCGCAACCGGGCTTGAATATTCGGGTCCGATCTCCGAAGTGGTTACGCTGGATGACCCTGCTGAGGTCACGTTGCTGTATGAAGAGCCATTCCGTGTGGATTTTGGTTGGAGTTCCATCTCTCTTTGCCGCTCTGGGCCTGCTGCAGGTCTTTGACCCTCATCTGCCAATCTCTTCAGGATGTTCATTATAGTGGGAACAAATTTCGTCGACAGTGAAAGGATGGCAGGAAGCTGTATAACAGCACAACCGTAAAGAAGTAAATTAAACAATATTCTAGTGCTGCAAAGAGTTTAACAGGAAAATGGTTTGAATACTCACAAATCCGTGTTGAAATTCCCTGCCAATTTCTGATTGCACCCAAATGGCCTTTCCAACAAGATAAACCACAAATATGACCAGCAGATAAAGCGGATTCCTGTTATTCAAGTGAAAAAGGTTAGCCAGGTCAGATGCGAAAAATACCACGTGACATCCACCAATGTTTTTGCAGACAAAAGAAATACCTCAACAATGTCATAAACTCATTAAATCCAAGGATAGCCATTGCAGCAAGTGCCCATGGAGGTGGCAGCCAGTTGTTATTCCTCTTATTTGCTTCCTGATCAAGGTAACAGTAAATATTTAGCAAATATATCTTCTCATCCAGTATATTTTAAGTGGACAGATCCCACTTCCCATAATTTTCAGAACTATTAAACAAAATAAATGACTTAGACGACAGCCCCATAAGGTTTTCATACCACAACATATTAGGTAACTGGTGGAATGGAACAAGTGGAGATACCTGGGCAGCTATGGCTTGAGTGACTGTATATTCGGTTTCAGCTTTGAATTGCCTCCACAAATTTTTGCACTGCACAGGGGTGATTAAAGTCTTCTCCTCGGGAACCTGCTCAGTAAACATGTGATTTGTGCTTAAAGAAACTGCTAGGTAAAAACTGAGCGTTGCTTCACCTGAGAAACCTAAATTTGACATCACAGCTTCCTTACCCTTTCCCATGAGCTTGAGGCAAGTGGATCAGACAATTGGATACTCCTATCTGTAGTCCCAGCAGGTCTTCCAGCGTCAACAAGAGCAAGAGAGAGGGTGTTTTCAATGTTGTCACCATCTTCCTCCAATCGAATTGCAGCCATTGTAGAAAGTAATTTCATGGACTGCAGCAAAATGGTAGAATGAATATGATTCAGCTCCTAAGATAATTCTTTAATGTTGCAATTATATAATTAAAATTAGCATTTGACATACAGCTGATCGAGCAGTTTTAGTAATAGCTTTTATGTCCTCCTTTCCTGTCCACACCCTGGGCATAGAGTCAGCATCTCGGCTGAAGAGTGTCGAGAACCTGTAAATTTGTTTCAATTTAGTACATACACAGAAGATGTCTGTATATATGTCAACTGTCAATACGGAGAGCAGCTCACCTGTCCTTCATGCGAATCAAGACCCTCCCAGCTTCTTCTTTTGCCTTTGATTCAACTACACTCTTTCCATGTTTCTCAAGCTTCGCAAGCAGTTCTTTCTCAGCTGCTTCATCGAGCTCAAAAGATGTCACAGCAGATTCAAGACCTAAAACAGCAGCTTCTGTCTCACGTTGAAGAAGCTTTCTAATAGCTGGCCAGGTATCTTCACTGGCCGAATCTAGAAGAGCTTCGACTGGTTCTGCCAGAGCTTTGGTAAGTTGTGCCTGAAACAACATATCTAAGATTAGATAAGGAATCTATGTGCTGTACCATGACAAACAGATGGATTCAAACTGGGACGAACCTCATATTTGGCACAAACTTCAGATAATTTAGTAGCTCGAACTGAAGCTACATGTGCCTCGATGTCACGCTTAAGTTTATCCTTCACTTTTGAGGCATCCCAATTCACTTGTTGAATAGCAGCATCTGTCAAAGAATATGCATGTATGTAATAAGATATTGATTTAGGTGGAAGAGGAGAAGGATGCAAATTGACAAAATAACAGTTTAGGCAGAAGTTTTGAACCCAGAAATAGCTAACAAATACTACAGTTAGTGTATTTGGTCATTTAAGTTATACAGCCTCAGGCAATCAATATTGTCTGGATTAATCTTTTAGAAAGCTGTAACACCAAAAAGAAATCTTTATTATTCCATTGTAAGTTTGTTTATAACCTTTTTCATGAGTCAGCAGGCGGGTATTACCACTTTACCATAACCAGAAATTTAAAAGATTTGAAGAATTTGAACAAAAAATTATCAAACTTGAACAGAGAACACCAGGAACAACCAAATTGATGTATATATTGACCAAAGAACGCCAGGGAATATCCAGTAACCTAGGACGTTGTTGCCTGCTAGATTATACAAACTGCTTTCCACTTCTAGAGATCAATGTTTCCAACATAGCCCAGAGTTAATCTAACTGGTAATCAACATAAGTATATTTCTACAGAAGTGGAGCACTAGCAAAGACAAGAAACAATTAAATGACTAATGTTCGTGAAAAAACATACCTTCAGATCCTTTATCAAACTTCTCCAAGAAAGTCTGAGTACAATCACGCACTGCTGCAGCGAATCCCTCCTTTTCTAGGGCCTTGTCAAAGGACTGCTTAAATTCCTCTAATGTTCTGGTCCGCAAGTGACCCAGAAGAGATTGATAGGCAGGATTGACAAGCTATAGAGACAAGAAAGGCATTGGTTTCAACATAATGAAACAAGAAGTAGCACAGGAGAATATATAAAAGAAAGTTAAAATGCATGCTGGGAACTTGGGATCATATAAGCAAATATATGAGAAACAATCGAACTAATGGAAGGTAGATGAATGAACACGAACATTGTAGGAAACAATTTAGGTTTCAGTTTTGTTACAGAAGTTTCCGCTCTCCCACTAAACTGTTAGGGAAAAAACACGCAGACAGTCTAGCCAGGAAATGAGGATCAATATTTTGCTCCCCACATTAGGTAGGTGGTCTGTGATAATTAGCAGATTTGTGACCTAAACAGCTAAACCACAAATACTTGAACAACTGTTGATTAACCCACTGTATATAAATCTATGTCGATATGGACATGAGTTGGTGAAAGTAACTGTGACTACAATAGTAAAATATGAAAAATTATACCTATATTGACCAAATGGAAGTGATCTTAATATATCCTCAAATCAAAGATATTTCATCATAATATAGTTTCATAGTGTATAACTGTATACCAGCATATAGGAAATAGCCAGAGCTGCCCATGAAAACTATCACATCCAAAAACATCATACATTTAGATTTTGATGAAGTATCACCAAGTGAGGACATCCATATACCAAGGCAGTAATGTAACTAACTGGGGAGAGGCAATTTATTTCACAAAAAGGATTCAGCGTGTTCGAGATAACAAATTCAGAAGAATGATGAGACCTGCAAGAGTTTAGACTCAAGCTGCTGTCTTTTCGAGCTTCTAACACCTTCATCAAAATAAATAGCCTCCATGTCATACCTGCGATGCAAGAACGTAATCATAAAGTCAAGGATTTTTTTTCCAGGATACTTCATTACTAATGCCAATAAATGAGTATGGTTTTTTTCATCTCTAATGGCAGATCAACTACATAATTCATCTACAACAAATGGAAATCCTTTAGAGTGCTCTTCATTTGAACCTCAGTGGCTCAGTCTCAAATAATAATCACTGAACCCAAACTGGGATTTCAAAGTTCAAATTGGTGAGGGTTTTGATTCACAGTTTTATGGTCTGACCAGACAACTGCCGATCTTATATGGTACTCCCTATATTACAAATTGTAAGTCACTTTGGCTTTTCTAGATACATAGTGTTTACTATCTGAACATAGCGTATAGTTAGGTACATAGCATGATAGCAAAGCTATGTACCTTGAAAAGCCAAAGCGATATAAATTTTGGGGTGGAGGGAGTATATTAAGTACAAGTTGCAAGTCAAACACAAGAACCAACATGGTGCAGTGGTATAGTCATGACATCCCAACCCGACAGGTTTGGCCCTGGTTCATTGTTTTCTCATTTCAAATGCTGGTATGTTCCGGTTTTATATAAGCTTCAGACCACAAGCCAGATTGCCATGACCATGGTTCTTATGGCGTCGCCTAGGCGTCGACTAGGCGTCGGGGCGGTTTCTGAACCGTGGCGTCCCGTCCGCCACGACCTAGCTGTGTATGGCGTCGACTCAGGCAAAAATGGCGTCGCCTAGTCGGTCAATGGACGCCGCGGGAGCGAAAAATCGGCAGCGGAGGCAGAGATGGGCGCCGGCGGGGGCAGGAACGGGCGGCAGAGGAGTAGAAGGCAGGGGACAGCCGCCGCGGAGGAGGAGGCAGGGGACGGCGGTCGCCGCGGAGGAGGAGGCAGGGGACGGCCGCGCGGAGGAGGAGGCAGGGGACGTGCGCCGGCGGAGGAGGAAGCAGGGGACGTCCGCCGGGGAGAAGTGCGCCGGCTTCAAGCGGCGGCGGAGGAAGAATGGATGGATGTGAAGCTGATAGGATAGGGTTGGTAGGATGGGCTTTGCTGGGCCTATGTGTCTAACTATAGGCCCACTGCCTGATAAAAGGAAGGCATAGAGAGGAGGTCGGGTCAGGAGGAGCCGAGGAGGGCTCTGCTCATCGCCGCTGCCAATCGAGCTCGTCCCGCGCCTCGCCGATCTGCTCCGCCGCCGGTCGGCCTCGCCCAGCGCCTCCCCGATCTGCTACCACTGCTGGTCGGGCAAGCCTTGGGCCTCCCCGATCTGCTCCCGCCGCCAGTCGACCTCGCCCCCCACCTCCCCCTCTGTTTTTCTCTCTTCTGCTCCAGGCTTCCTTCCCTCCTCCGTCTCCTCTCCTGTGCCCAGGTATGTGTATGGCGTCGCCTCGCCACACGCCATACACGCCTAGGCGTCTCGAAGGTGGTGGGTCGCCACACCTCGCCTTACCGCCATAAGAACCATGGCCATGACAAGGTTCATCATTGTTAGCACCTAGAAGGAAAAGGGATCCCCAAATAGACATGAAGGACCTGGGCATGGACTCTGCTGTTTTGCAGTAATTAGTTGGATCCAAGAGTTGATACTTTTTTATTGAACAGACTTGGTTAGAATTGACCCAAGTTTTCTAAGCCATGGAAATACCGCGACCACAATAAGACAACAGATTACTGATAAAAGAACTTATGAACTCACTCTGATAAACATCTATCGAGAAGGCAGCTGATCTTCTTCCCAAACCCGGGACAGTAGTCATGTTGAACAGCCTCCTCAAAGTGTTGCCATTCCTGCATGTAAAAAAATATTTAGAATCAGAGAATGCATCTGTCTACAATCTAAAAATCAAGCATAATATGTGTTATAATCACCTCATCGGCTGTAAAACTGGCAAGTTTCTCATTACCGATTTCCTCACAACGTACAGTAGCCACCATAACCTGAATTGAAGGATATATGAGTATGCATGGTATTGATAGCTCAAATTGGAAAACAATGGATGGTACTCACTTTATGAGCAGGCAGGTCAAGGTCTTTGTTCTCCTTAATGACTTTCCAAAATTGCTGTGAACTAAATGAAAAACCTGAAGCTGGGACAACACCACGGCGATCACCAGCAAGTCCACCAGGAGCAATAGAATGCTGAAACCTATCTCTTAAATCAGAAACCTACAGAAAGAAAGATTCAATATTAAACACAATCCTAGCAACATCAGAAGTGAGCCCACATTTCGTAATTTACATTTTATAAACATCAACCTGCTGTTTGAATAACTCCTCCTTTTCTTCATAACTGGATAGCGCCACAACTTGTACCTGCCATGGAAAACAAATGCACTTGACTGTGAGGAACTCCAGCATCAAGACATGTTTTGAAGAAATATTTAAGTTATGAATTTTACATCGAAAAATTCACTAAGTGGAGTTTCTTTATGAGCGTGGGGTTTAGGAACAGCATCCCATATCTGCAGCAAAATGAGAACAGCTCAGGTCACTGAAAACCCAAATGGCGCAATAGAAAACAGAATATCATGTAAGCACATACCTTCTGAATATCTTCCCTTAAAATTGGCTCAAGATTTTCTAGGGGTGTCTGTTAGAAACCAGAAATAGCTGATATTATTTGACATACAAATAATTAAATTTAAAAAATAAATAAAATCTGACAGCTGATTGGCCCATATCATATAGTTCCAAGCAGCCTATATTGCAAAATAGCAAGCACTTACCCGTGATTTGTCACGGATAACAAATAATAATGTTGTTTTCCGGGGACTAAACAACCTCATCATGACCTACACATAAGAAAAAAATCCTGGAGTTATACAATTCCTGACATGCCACTGACGATCAAGCTTAGAAAATAGTAGGGTAAGAAGATACATCAAAGTATTACTTGTACCACCTTACCTGGAAAACTGTCTTCAAAAGAGGCTTGTTTGCAGCCTGTTCTCTGCCAATGTCATGACACCACCTAGAAAGGAAAACAAAACATTTGCTCAATTGGGCAAGGGAATAATTGGCCAAACAACCATCACTTAGTAAAACCAAACTTACATATTGATCAACACAATGTCTGAAACAGCCAAAGCAAATAATGCACTTTGCTTCTCAAAGGCTGTGTCATCCTGAAATATTATGTAAATGAATTAGGCATCAGAACAATGTGTAGTGAGAGCTCCATAGCACAAAAAATGGAACTTTTAGACAACCATGAGCAATCAGAAGGTTCAGTTTCAGCAAATATCATCAGAGTATCAAAAGATGAAGCGGGGAGATACAACATGCATCAATTACAAGGCTTATTCAACAGGCTAGAGTCCTCCTTCCACTTGAAATCCATAATAATACTAAGTCGATAAAAAGGCCTAACAGGGTTGAGGCTGACTGCAAAAGCCAGGCAGTCTTATATGCGATGTCCTAACAAGGTTTAGGATGCTCCAGACATGCGAAACAGAAAATAAACTATGTTTCTATTTATAAAAGGAAAAGCAGTGGGAACAAGGCAAGTTTAAGCATATGACTTTTGTGACCTAGTAAACACATGTTTGAACGACTTCCAAATTGGAGGTATGCTCGTTATTATTACCTCTCCCCTCTCTCTTCCATCAGTTCCTTCCAAGTCCATCACAAGGGTGCAAGGTTCAATGTCTTGTGCCTTCGCCAACCATATACCTTTGGTAGTCTGCGACCTGAACATACAAAAAAATGCTAGTTAAATTGCGCAAGAGCAGGCTGCAACAGAGGTAAGAAAATTTCTACTGACAAATATAAAGGAATAGTAGCATACCTTCCTCTGAAAGCATCCATCTCCCTAAAATTGGTGCGGAAAAGATGATTCAAAAGTGTACTTTTTCCTGCAAAGAAACGAGGAAGACAGTGTGATCAGACATAAGTAAATTCCCAGTAAACAGAGGTCGAAACAATGGAAAGGAGAGAACCCCATACCACTACTTTGCGGGCCCATTATTGATACAACAGCATATGAGAGCCCGCATTCACCCAATCTAATTTCCTTCATGAAGTTCTCCAATCCGGAGACATTGAAGACCCCATCTCCGTCGATGAGCTGTGTAGAGAAACACGCATCTGCCATTTCTGCTCTGCAGGACACGAATGTATGAAGCATAAGCAATCATTCATAATAGAAAGGAAAAAAAACTAAAACCCCAAGTAAAAGGAACATGATTGCGGCGATTCGCTAGCCTCCAGCAAAATAGAACACAAAGCTTAGCCTTGAGAACCAGGCCATCAAGATGTACCACAGGACAATCAGGCGCTCGTCATACAGCAGAACCAAACGATTATTGGCATACTCTTGAGCATACCATTCAAAACCCTCCCTCAATCACCCTGTGTTCCGCGGATCATACCCCGGAATTCAGGTAGAGACCAAATCAGGAGCATTAAATGGGATAGAGAACTAACAGCGCAGCAATGCTGTAGTACCAACGAGGGTACAATCTCGCGCTAACCACGCTTCCCTTTGGGTCATCCACGGCTGACTACTACAATTATGACTTTGAGATCGCACAGCGTACGCTATGAAGGGGGCTCCAGCTGAACCCCCAGGAAATCGGGTTTTGGGACCAAACAACAAGCAGTGCTACCACCCTACCCGTACAGCAAACAAATCCGCAACAATCGGAGCGACCCATCCAATCCAAGCACGAATGATTTTGATTTCAGGGTTCCAGCGAAAACAAAAAGGAAAGGCTTGCGCAGAGCAAAACCAGCAAGCAAGCTAGGGCTGCATACCGATCAAGCACAGGTCGGGGAGGCGGGACAGATCTCCACCCCACGCCGGCGGCCGACGCAGATCTGGCCGCGCTCTCCAACGCCGGCGCACGGAAGCTGGGGCGGGAAGGATACAGCGGCCCGGACGGAGGGAGGGAGGGGAAGCCCCAGTGTGGCGCCTGGGTTCGCCCTAGCCGCGCCGACGATGCCGCGCGGGGAGACGCTAGGGAGGGAGGACGGGGGCCGAGGGGGAGAGAGAGAACGGGGAGGGGAGGGGAGGGAGGCGAGGTGGGGAGGAGGTGGTGAAGCCGTGAAGGTGACCCGCGGGCACGGGTCGGGGTCGGGTCGGTTGGGCGCCGAAAGGTGGTCGACGATTCCAAAGCCGCTGGCTAGGCGCCGCCCAATGACGTGGCACGCGGCCTCTGTTTTTTTTTTCTTTTACTCTTTTCGCCTTTGCATTTACACCCTGCGTTGGGCGCGCTGTTTGAATAAGCACACGGCCACCGCCAACTCTAAAGAAATTCTGAAAAAAATAAGGAAAGGGCGAATGGAAGTTGCAAGGACAGGAGCCAAGAAGGAGAGGAGAAAGTTGTTTTAGGCCTATTGTGTGGAGCAATAGCGGAGCTAGGATTTGATTTTAGGGTATGCAAATCCAAGTAACGAATCTGGTAACAAATCGGTAAATAGTAGTAATATTGATAAAGGTATCATAATATCGTGAATTCAACAGTTAAATTTGAAAGTTGCAAATATTTGTAGGAGTGGACGTGGGGAGAGGGTGGAGGTGGCAACGGTATTTGGGAACAAAGTCCAGCGTCATTGCGAGCATGGTGGTGGAATGGTCGTGACCGATGATGCTTGGTTCATTTGAAGTACGGAAGGACTAGAGTAGCTAGCCCATCTTGCCATCCCCATCACCCACCCTGCAGGCTGCAGTCCACCTTCGCTCGGAGGACAGGAGCTTCGTGGCCCAAGAAAGACAAACTGCAGTAGGTGCTGTTAATTATTTTTACTAATGCAGCAGGTGTTGTTATTTTTACTAATGGAGCAGACCAATTCTTAGGGTATGCCACACCATACCTGGCATACCCATTGGATCCGCCACTGGTGTGGAGCTTTCAAAATAGCTCCCATATGGAATGCAGGGGTACGCCAACACATGTATTCCATGTGTCCCAAATTACATATCATTTTGATTGTTTATATTAATATAAATTTTGTTATATACTTAGATATACTATATCTCCAGATAAATAGTAATATCTTATGTTGGATTTTTTGAAGTGAAAAAAAAACTGGTTTCTCCTGCTTACTTCTTGCACGAAACATTTTCTTCTTAAGATTGGACTTTAATCATTTGGAATCAAGGAACGATTCTCTTTGAGAACCATTTTTCCATAAAGAAAATCAAAAGCGGGAAAGAGTTGTACCAAACAGGGGTCTCATTGTTATGTGCACCTGCAAGAAACATACTACATGGGTTTTTTTTTGTTTTTCTATTTCCTGGTTTTGCTTAAGTCACATGCTCTGCCTCCTTTAATTTTCTTTGTGAATTAATGGTAGAAAAATCTTTAAAGGTACACGGACTTTAAAATTTCCTACAATTTTTCGTTTTTGCCTTTGCTTGTACTGTTTTAATGTTTTATATACCAAAAAGAAAAAAAGGCAAAGTGGCACAGGTGCCCCAATACCAGGTCTCTACACCTCGAACAATCATAGCAACATTCTCTGTTGACAAAGAGGATTCTCATGCAGGATAGCAACTTTTGTGTAGGTAAAAAGAAGTTCGGATTCAAATGTGTCGAAAGTAGCTTCTGCAGTAGAAGCAGCAGTGTCAAAAGTAACCTAATTTGTTCGTTCAATTTTTTTTAAGTTCGTTCAAAAGTAACCTAATTTTACAACACAATACCGAAGAGGTGGTAAAAATAACGCAAGCGAACCATACGGCCTGAGATTAGCTGTATTGCAACTCGGTACACCAATTGCCACGCCCCACCTGTCCGAATGATTGCATCTCAACACATTGATGATTGAACCACCACCTTTGATTTCCTATAAAAGCCAGGAGGAGGCACTTGACCAAACATTGCAGATGATGATTACATCGATCGTGCAAGGGGGACCATGCGTGTATGAACTTCATCTTTCTGTGTGTAGAACGGCTACATATACTAGTGTAAACCAGCACGTACTACCACCATGATCATGAGCCACCATCATTACTCTTTGTGCTTAAGGATTGTCCACCCCACCTGTGATCAATATAATACCACTTCTAACAGTGAAAACTAAGCACATTGCGTCAGTGTATTTGACCTATATAAATATAACAGCCGAAAGGAAGTTGGTGGTGATGGATCAGATTAGTTAATATCCAAAAGTGAAAGTCGATCCAGCGTAGTCAAAACCAGTGGCATGCCGCGACATGCACGGTTGAAGTCAGCCATAACATTTTTTAAAGAATTAATGAGGAGATAATGATCATAATATATACTACCGCCGCTCTTAAATATATGACGTTTAGGACAATCAAATTAGTTCAAAAATGAACTAACTAACTTGTCCTAAACGTCATATATTTAATAAACGAGAAATAGTTTAACGGTATCAGATTAAGAGGAATTTGAGAATGCTTGAAAAAAAGTACCGAGAAATATAATGGCGTGGGAACAAAGTAAGTACGGGGAAGCACCTAAAGAGAGTACCAATTCGATAATAACCGATATAAAAAAAGTGGGATAAACAATTAATTTTAATTTATTTTTCACAATCTAAAAATCAAAGCATAAGGTACCTTCAAATATAAGTGTGAATAATATCATGTCATGGAGTGAACTTATAACCACAATCGTGGGACAGTGTCAACACGACATGGGGAAACTGCAAACTATATAAATATGATCAAGAGGCAAACAACATTGCTCCAGGGGACTGACACGTTACTGTTCCCTGTGGAAATACAAGTTCGGGTGTGTTTAGAATCCAAAATTTTGGCCAAAAACATCCCACCATCTATCAAATCTCATCATATCATCTCTCACTATTCATCTGACGCTACATGGTATTTCGTACCAATTTTGCACCAATCTTGCAAAATTGGTGCAACACTTTGACATCTAAACACACCTTTCTTCGCATTTCAGTTTTGTGCCGAGTATTCCTGCTGCTGCAGCTTTTTGTGGTGATGATGTGCTTGCCATTACCAATTTTTAGCACCACTCACTGTCTCACTCTACTGCTCAAACTAGTCTTGTCGACTATCCCAATTCCCAAAACCTTCTCTGAAAACATAATAACCGATACACTCTTTTTCATTTGTAGTTTCACCGTAATGCGTGGGTGTTTTTGTTTTAAAAAAAGAACTCAGTGGCCACACTACAAGATGAGAGGAAGCAGTTAAGGTCCTGTTTGTTTCTCATAAATAGGGTGACTTAAAGTGCAAAAAGTACAAAATAAGTTACTAGTGAAACCAAACAGTCCTGACTTAAATGGCCTGACTTATAAGTTACATAAGTAGCTTCACCCCTACTTAAAGTGACTTATTTCCACTTTTTCTCTCTCACATCCTGTGTGGAGTCTGCTAACTTATAAGTCACTGCAACCAAACATGACTGACTTAAATCCAACTGACTTGTAAGTCGCGTGACTTATAAATCAGGTGACTTATGAGAACCAAACACGAGATCCATCAGAGTAGCACAGTGACGAGTACTGGCAGGAGGTGGCGGTGACAGGGCCACATGAGCTTGGGACGGAAAAGGTTCACCAAGGCAGGGAATAAAGCGGATACGGCCAAATCTGATGAGGCTGTAAAACGCAAACGCTGTGCGCGCACGCGAGCTGCCGGACGCGGTAGAGATGTTTCCGGGCGGATGGATGGGTCGGCGGTGGGTGGCGCGCGCGGGGGGGTTCCGACGGCGGGCGGCGGCGTCCCCTCGCCGGGACAACCTCCTCGTGCCGCGCCCAGCCACGCACATGCCATGCCTCACAGCCTCTGGCCTGTGCGGCCGCGATCTCGCACACGCTCTGCGCACGTCCGAACAACTGCTCAATCTACCAACTTGCACAATTGTTATTGGAGCGCGCGCGGATCGAATCAATCATCAACAGGCAACAGCGAATCGAAGCCCATGCCTAGTTTTGTCCTAAACTTTTTGATTGAAAAGTCCTTTGACAGGAGCAGAAGGGAGATTACTAGCTTAATTAACTGTATCTCTTGTGGCGATGGTGGTTTCCCTCCCTTTTTTTCACTCACATTCGCAGGCACGTACTGTGCCCTTTCCAAAGCCAGATGCTATCGAGAATCCACGATCCACGTACTGCTTTTCACGCGTCGATCTTGCCATTTTTACGTGCTCGATCGATTTGTGGAGAGAGCGCTGCGCCGAAACGACGCGATAAGAATTCAGGATCGCGTGGTGTCTTTTTGAGCTTTGAAGCACTCAGAGTACCCCACGTCCCCACCACACACACGTCATCCGTTTCTTCTTCTCTCTTGCTGTCACGCAAAAGCATTGGGGATGATGACTACCGGCAAGTTCCAAAAAAATTCATGAACTACTCGTCACATCAATCTCTAGACACTAATTAGAGTATTAAATGTGAATTAATGACAAAATATATTCCACAACTCTTATCTTAATTTTCGAGACGAATCTAATGAGCTTAATTATGACAGATTAGACAACGTTGTGCTACAGTAACTAATCTCTAATAACAGATTAATTAAGCTTAATGGATTCATCTCGCGATTTCTAGTCCGTTCGTAAATATTCTTAATAGATCTTGGAAGGTGACCTCAAATTTTTTTTTTCAAAAACTTTCCACGAAGTCTCAGCCCCGAAGCAGCACCGTCAGCAACAAAATTGCCGATGATAGGTATGGGACGGCAACTTGCTTGGCAGCAAAGGTAAGTTGAGTCGTTGACCAAATTTTTAGGCTTTTCTCCAATTCAAAAAAAGGCCATTTTTAGAATTTCACAGTTTGTGACGATGAAAAAAGAAGAGGAAGAAGCCCAGGGAAATAAATGGGCTGGTTGTGCTAGCATTTGGTTGTGTTGGGGCCGAAACTAAAGGAAATATAAATGGGCTGGGCCGCGTTGGACTCGGCCAGCCTACTCTACCGATCTTTTTTTTTTCCAATATATTTTTTGAGTGTGAAACCGAGATGCAACTGACTGACGTTTGTCTACTTTTTGAAATGAAACGCAGCCAGTGCCCAGAGGCAGGTACTACGGGATTTCTGTTCATCACGAAGATTTTATTCAGATTTCAACGCTCCCAATTGGGATGAGGATCCTCTGTACTAGATGAGGAAGCTCTTGAGTCACTAATGTGTGGGTCCGGTCTCACCTGTCAGTGACCCAATTGTTCTCTGCAGTACTGCAGAGGATCCACTTCCTCCCAATTGTGTCAAGATCTACAGAGAAGCAGGTAGGAGTATTAAGTTGGCTAAGGGTATGGTACGTACTTTAAGCGAAGGGTACCAAAGAGACGACTACTACTACTGGTGCATCAGTTTCTAAATCGATCCGAAAGTAGACCAAATCTTTGTACATGAAACACGCTTACATATGCATGATGAGTTCAAGTAGAGAGGACAGAGTTCACATGCAGTGTGTTGACAGAGTACCCTGTGGATGAACTCTGTCACCACACCGCATGTGAGCTGCACAAGCCGTTCAGTAACATCATAGTGAATGTATAAATATGATTAATACATGCAATTATCTCAACCTTTGATGCATGACTCTAACATTTAATAATCTCATTATTTCTCTACATATATAGGTGGCGTATGAAAGTGCTTTTGCGCATCTCCCATGACGTACAAGTCACGACATGCAGATTTGTAAGGAATCGGATGACCGTAGCCTAAGAGGGGAAGGGGGTGAATTAGACAACTTAAAAACTTAACCTATGGCTTTCACTACTTGCATGAAACATAAATTAGAACATACTATCTAAATGTGCAACTAGGGTTGTTCTAGTGTGAAATTCCCATCTCAGAATAAGTTTTGCAACCTATAGCCAATCATAGCAAGATACTACTCTAGGAAAGTAAAGGCACACAAGGATTGCAAGGATGTAATGCGGAAACGTAAAGAGGGATGAGAGGAAGCAAACTCTTGACACGCGATTTAGCCCGTGGTATCGGTAGGCACTAAGCCACCCCTAGTCCACGTTGTTGAAGCACTCTACACAAGAGTATTGCTTCCTGGTCACCAAGTCTCTCCCAAGAGCACCACTTGACTTGCCACGAAGGCACTTGCCAAGCTCCCTTGGTCACCTTGATGCCGCCTCCACTAAGGAGCTTCTCCACCAAGGGAAGGGGGTCTACACGTCCCCCGCACAAAGTGTCCTCACCGCTCCACACCAAGCCGCGAAGACGTTTGCCGAAGAGCCACCTAGGCTCCAAGGCTTCCGGCGCACCTCGTACAACTTGATCCACTCGAGAATCACCTCACAAGGTAGGCACACCTTGCACTCACTTAGCTCTAAGCTAAACCTAACACTAAGCACACACATAAAGCATGTGCAAGTCTATGGATGATCAATTTAGCACTTGGATGGCTTGGATATGATCTTCTATGAGTCTTGAACTCCTCTGCACTTCTACACACTCCAGCAACTCCAAATAGGTGAGTGGAGGGGGTATAAATAGCCCAAAGCGTCCAAAGAGCCGTTGGCTAAAAGCTGCAGAAATTCATACCACCGGATGAACCAATGCTATTGAATTCCAGGGCAGCGGTTCATCCGGTGCCCCTCCACGTCACATATCTGTTGAGATCCTCTGACACAATTGCTCCGACGCTTGTACCGACGGCTTCCTTCTCCTACCGTCGGTTCATCCGGTGCTAAAGGATTCCATGCTAGAAACCTTACTGTTAGCTTCTTCGCAGCCATCGGATGAACCGTCGCTCAAAACCTTACACCCATCGGTTCATCCGGTGCTGAAGGACTTTGCGCCCGAACGTCTCTGTTAGCAAATACACGGTCGCCGGATGAACTGTCGCTACACCATCGGTTCATCCGGTGCTGAAGATTCCTGCTTGCTTGGTCTCTTGATTCATCTGGCGCAACTAGAAATGGGGTCGTCGGATGATCCGGTGATCTTCATATTGTTTTGAGTCTTCACGCAGTGTACCACTTTATCCGGTGATTACAGCGACGCTGCTTCCAAGGGTACCGTCGGTTCATCCGACGGTGTCATTTCTTTTTTTTATCTTCCACGGTTTTTACCCTTGAAAAAATATACTATCTTCTCATTTTGGTATATGGTATTTTTGCATCCTTGGGACCTAGAAGTGTCTACAAAGGCATGCTAGACAATATGGTTAGTCCCATTGATCATGTTGTCATTAATCACCAAAATCAAACTTGAACAAATGGTATATAAGGCCATGTTCGCTACAAGATTCTACCTGGCTACGCCTCAGTTGGTCTGGAGGAGGTTGCTCACCCACAATTTAATGACCTAGAGCTAGAGAGCCCAGGAGGTGATGAAGAAATGACACTCCATGATGCGGTTCACAGTATCATATTGTGGCCCAAACGTTACATCATAATCCCTTCGATGCAGGCACCGATCCCTCCTAGTGTTCCCTAGCAACCACCATCTCTTGGGCAGTCATCATCACAGGTACCGTCATTGAATCATGATCGCTCACCGTCTCCACCAAAGCAACCTTCCCCAAAGCAGGTGCCAAAGAGGTCCCGAGCATAATCTTCCAAGTCTATTCCTCCGCCAAAGCTGAATCCCCCGATGAAGAAAGAGAAAAAAGCTCCTGTTAAAAGGAAGCTACCATATGACATGACAGAAGAAGAAAATAAGGTGGAGTGTCAAAGATAATTTAAGGTGTGGGTGGACAAAACAAAAGAGTATATTAGACAGAGGCAACTCGAAGAAAAGAAGAAAATAGATACGGAGAAACTCAATTTTTTCATAGACATGAAGGAAAAAACCAAGAGACAAATATAGTTGAAAATTGATTATGACCGTTCGCTGAACAAGTCCCTACAAAATAAGAGATGAGGAGGGTCACCAAATAGTTACATCGACATAATATTGACGTCGATGCTGTCGAAAGAGCCTTCAAAGAAGAAGCCAACAGAAACGTCAACGTCGTCAAAAGAGCTTTCAAAGAACAACAAGCCAACAGAAGCGTCGACGTCAGCACAAACTTACATCGCCTCCGACCTTAGTGCACATGAACGAGCTCTTGCAGCTATGCCTACATAAGATTTAGTGCAAGTCATTCAATTTCAAGAAGAAACAGGGCTGCTAATAGATGCTCTTCTCGGCCATGGAGAATCACCACCTCGGGATCCAAACTCGTACTTAGATGGCACTTTGAGCTAGGACAACCTTTTGTCAGGCCAGAGTTGGTGAACAAGCTCCCTACTAAGATGCACAGATTTCATGAATGGTACATGGCAAAGTCTAAGAAAGGCCTGGGGATGATTGGTATGCTTGTTAGACCGGAAGATTTTGCTGGTGAAGGCGAGAAGGTGGTCTGGCTGCGATTCAATGATATTCAAAAAAAATATGAAATTTATGTGGATACTATGTCTGTGAGTTCATGCACCTTTTCTCAACTTCTGACCTGGGAAATTATACTGTAAGTATTATTATAAACCTATTAATAATACATCATTTTCTAACTGCTTATATTTTTAATTCTTGGGTGTTATATAATAACATATTTGGACATTACATAACGATATGATTAGGGACACACTTATTGAGAAGGATCATCTCTTGGCGGTTTGATTAAGTCTTGTGGGATTCTTGATGGACGAGGTGATTAATCCAGAAGGAAGACATTATTATGATGGTCATCCAATTGACGAAATTTAATTAGCACCTCCAGTGGAATTTGAGACTAGAAATTTGAATGGAATTATATTTTGATGTATATATACTATTTTCAGAAAATATTATCTCTGTTTTTCATGTAATATATTGTGTGTATATTTATTTATAAGTTTATTTTCTTAATATATAAGTCTAAGTACGTATAGTAGACACGTGCACATAGATACTTAGTGCAAACATTTATACATACACGTATAGTAGACACGTATACGTGAGAATATACACGTATAACAATATTAGAATACTTAAAATTAGAAAAAAAATGACGCAGGAGCTTTAGTCCCGGGTGGCCGGTATTACCACCCGAGACTAAAGGAGGTGCGTCCAGGCGCTGGCGTGCCCCTAGTCTCGAGTGGTAATACCATTCGGGACTAAAAGACCCCTTTTGTTCCAGTTGGTTTACCTAGGACAAAAGAGGATGCCTTCTGTCTCTCCTCTTTAGTCTTGGTTGGACCGGAGAGCAATGAGACTCCCTCCAACCGAGACTGGACGTGTTTGGGAGGGCTCCAAGCAGCTCCAGATTCAAAAAAATAGCTCCACTCCAGTTTTTTCCTGCCAAACACCTCAGTTCCGAAAACTCCAGATCCACCAAAAACATGAATTTAGCTCCCAACTCCACCAATTCCATGGAGTACCTCAAGGGGTACTCTGCGAAGGCTGGTTTCGTACTCACTCGTGGAGTTGGGTGAAAATTACCCACCTTTGCCACCCATTACACAACTTACCAGTTCAATTCTTTTTCCCCGAGACTCCTCGCGCCCCCCTCCCCTCGCGACTGCCGCGACGCCTCCCCTCCCTCGCGACATCCTCTCTCGCGTGACTGCGCCGCCGCCGCCTCTTCTTCTCCGATTCTAGCCGACTACGGGTGTGGAGCCAACAGACCAAGCTGCTCCGCCGTGAGAGGCATGAAGACGCGCGGCTCGTCGGACTCCAGCGCTGTCGCGAGCTGTGGCCACACGAAGGCGCTAACGACGGCACCGCCATCGCGGCTTGGCCGAAGCCGAAGTCCGTGTCGAGACGAAATGAGGTGAACTCCGTGACGATCACCGCCGGGCTTCCCAGGCCGATGGACACCGAAAGGATGTGATGTTCCGTCTTGTGGTCCTCGACCCAGTCCACCAGCTCCTGGAAGTGTTCGTCGTACGCCGGCGCCGTGATCGCCTCTCGCACCATGGCCGTCACGTCCGGCAGCGGTTTCCCCAGGACCTCTTCCACGCCTACGGCCTGCCTCCGCTCCCGCGAAGGCGATGACGTTGCTGAAGTAGTTGCGCGTGGCGCGGTGGAGCTCCAGAGACTTCAGGTGCCGGCGCCCGTCCACCCACCACCCCATCCGGCAGCGTGGATCGGCCGTGCCCACGACGCCGGTGAGGGTCTTCCAGAGGTAGGCCGAGACCGCCTCTACGCGCGTCGCCTCCGGCCCCCCGGCTCGCCGCCTCGCGCAGCCGCGCGACGTCGTTCGCCTCGATGCGGTAGAAGCGGAGGACGGAGCTCTGGTCGGCGGTGAGGGCGTTGACCTGCCACCGGGCGTCCAGAGGCGTGAACGCCTCGTCGAGCGAGGCGCTGTAGGACGGCGGCGCGCGAGGGCGGAAGACCGCCGGGCGTCTCATGCATGGTTCCGGAGGGTGTGAATTCGGACCACACGGTGACGAGCGAGCTCAGCGCGCACCAGTCGATGACGACGTGGTTGGTGCGCCATGCCACGGTGAAGCCGCCGCAGGCGAACGACACTGCCTGCACTGACAGCGCCATGTCTTCGCCGTACGACACCTGGATCTTGTGCAACGACGCGCCCATCACGGCGTAGTCCATGCAAATCTATGTGTTGTGCAAACCAGGCCCGTACCTGAGTTTAGGAGGCCCTGGTGCAAATACAAAATGGTGGCCCTATATATTTTTATTTGTATATAATCTTCGCATTCTAACCAATAACTTCATATAATAGAGAATACATAATAATCAAGGGGTTGTTTAGATTAAGAGGTGAAAATTTTACGGTGTCATATCAGATGTAATTATAGAACCCGTCTAGAAACCGCGAGATGAATTTATTAAGCCCAATTAATTTGTTATTAGCACATATTTACTATGGCATGTCATGGTTAAATCATGGATTAATTAGGTTTAAAAAATTTGCTGGCAAAGTTCTCAAAATTTGTACAATTTGTCATTTTTCATTTACATTTAATACTTCATACATGTGTCAAACATCCGATGTGAGGAAAAATTTTGAGATGTTAAGAGTGCATGTCGCTACACAGGTATAAATTATATCATCAGCAAATCACCTCACATACTTGGACATAGGTTTGTAAAATGATGCAGCGGTGCCAGCCTGAGTGGTGAAGCCGTCCAGACGGCAACTTGCAGTGGCGGCTGCTGCGTCCATGTTAGCCTAGGTGCCGACGTGCTGTGGATTTGGATGTGACTCCCTCTCTGTTTGGTAATAAATGTGACTTGGGAAATAAAAATACAACTTGCTTAATTAGAAGTAAATGACCGTGTGCAGCATTGGGCGGCCCTTCGAAATGGGCGGCCCGGCGCTGTCGCGGCGTTTGCGCCGCACCATCGACGGCCCTGGGCGCAAACCAATGGCAAAAAAAAAAAAAGAGACGCACGCACACGCCATGCAAATCTGTTGACGTACACGAATTGAAAAAAAAATACACACGCACGCCGTGGCTACAGGTGCAGCGTACAGGGGAAAAAAATAGGCCAACACGTTGAGAGCAAAAGAGAGCAATCTATTCAAACTCTCATTTTTCGGAGCTGAAGTTGTCATCTCTGCCAAACACATCTCTTCAGCTCCAAAGTGAGAGTCCAGCTCCACGGTGAAGCTGCAAATTGGTAGAGCAACAACTCCGGAGTGAGTTTGGCGGAGCTGAAGCTCTTCCAAACACGCCCTAAAAGCTTGGTCTCCACCAGTGTACTTTTGTTCTGGGCCATTCCATTTTCCACGTCACACATAACGTCCTAGCGAGTACCAGTAGTGATCACGCATGCATGAATGAACATAATGAACGAACGTGGATGGGGCAGCAGCCTAATAATTAAGTAGAGTACTCTCATATTCACACCTGTAAATAAAAGGAAAGTATCTCCAGCATCCGGCGAGTTCTGGCCTAGCTGGCATGTACGTAATATATAGGAGAGACAAAGAGGCCTCTATGTATTTGAGTATATTTTCTCTGAAATCAAGGAAGAAATTGGCCGAAACTCAAGATGTACCTGTGCCAACCACATTTGAAAAAGTAAGCGTTGTTTCTACTATATATCTACACGTTTGAAGGACTTCATCATTTGGCTACAACATGTGCAAGTGTCACGAACAAGGTCAACACGTCTACTAAGAGCAGATCCAAAAAGTGACCAATATTTTCTTTCTAAAAATATGAAGTTTTATAACTTCTAAAAAATATCACTCCCTCCATCCTCAACTAGAAGACGTTTAGGGCAAAGAATTTAGTTCGTTTTGAACTAAATTTCTTTGCCTAAACGTCATATATTTGGGGATGGAGGTAGTAGAAGAAATAAAGAAGATTGTTTCCAAGAGTTTCTAATAAGCCACTCCTAAAATATATAAAAGACAATTTACATCAAGAATCCTATGATTGTCTAAATCATCCTACCACTGTTATATTTTATTTCTCTTTTGTACATTTACTTCAAGAACCCTTTTCTTTTTCTTATTCTTTATGCGCCCTTCCACCTTTAGATTAGGAGCGAACTTAGAAGCACGTAAATTTACGCGGAATGTGATGACTTTTCACAAGTCCTAAAAGATTAGGAGAAGGTCGTGCTGGCATAAACTGAAGCCCTGTACAAAATTCTAAGGAGAGAACCAACGAAATAGAACAATAAATGATGGATATGGTATAATGTATTAACTTACGATTGAATGTATCGAGAATCGTGTCTCTATTTAATCTTTGTTGCATAATTTCTACTTAAACAACTTCATTCTTTTGATAACCAGAATCATACTTTTTAGGGTTTGCAGAAAACATGGCTTAGATCTTGAAACAAGAGGTCTAAATAAATTAATAAACATGCATACAAAATAAGAAAAAGAACTATTAAAATATTAATAATAACATAACTGAGAAAAATTTGTAAATAACCTACATGGAAGGTTCCTGCTGGCTACGCGTGACGAGTGTTGTCACGAAATCGTTGAGATGATAGAGTGCCTAGGTTGTGCGCCAGGCCGCCGACCGTCGGCATAGTCCATCTCCGTCGCTGCCCTAACGTGATGGATGAGAAAAAGGAAACCAAGCTGGATGCTGAGTTACTGACGGGAGACAATACACAAAGCTATACTCCCTTGCCTGTGCGCGAGATGGACCAAGATTGGCTCTTTTTCGCTTTTATTGAGAAATCAAGATGAGATGTGCCTTGGTTTATATATGATGAGTGATTGACCGGATGATTTGAGGCTTTGTGTTTGTGTGTGTTATGTCGTATTGTGTGTGTTGAGTTGTGTGCATTGTGTTGTGGTCTGTGTGTTTCTCATATTGTTTAAGTGGTGTGTTGTTGACGCACTCATGATGAGTGGTTGACAACGTTGTGCGGACTAACTCTTGGCCTAATATTGCAGGTGTTGGATGCGGTTTGGTTTGCATTGTTGCAAGTGAAGAACAAGCGCGAAAGGTTTTAGCCAGAGTGGCCTCCGGGGTGATGGAGAGACAAGTAGGCTTGGTTCGACAGACCCGATAGACGAGGGATCAAGTGCAGTCCGCATGACGCAAGAAGAGCAAGACAATGTCGTGTACATGGAGGAGCCAGTGCAGAGCGATATCTCTCATCAGGGCTTATTGGTTAGCCATAAAACCAAAAGTCGGTGCGGTTGTGGCGGCCAAGTCAAGGAATGAGGCAAGATCGAGTAGTTTGTCCGGGAGCCGAAAGTGAAAGACTTGATGCGCTCGAAGCTTGGCATGGTAAGGTTGTGCGTCTCGTGCACGGGGTTTGTTGGTTTACTCCACAAAATCAACACCAAGCCGGTGTAATGGTGATGGCCGAGTCAAGAAACAGGACAAGATCGAGTAGACCGTCCGAGAGCCGGAGGTGAAAGGCTTGATGTGGCTGATGCTTAGCGTAGTGAGGTCGTACCTTGTACACGAGGTTTGTTGGTTTGCTCCAGAAAACCACGATGGAGGGTTTCTCGGTTTGGGCCTCAAAACGAGCCCGAAGGCTCGACGTGACGGAAACGATATCCGGGTGCATCGGGAAGCTTCGAAGCGGGAGACACACGACGTGATTGAGGAGCTTGCGTCGAGGTAGGCAAGGCTCGATGGATGAGTGTCTGCTCGACGAGTGCATTCATGTATTGACCAAAATACCCCAGCGTGGGCATGAGTTGTAACTCATAGTGTAAGGGCACTTCGGTCTTTGAAGGGCTCTGTATATAGGAGGAGTGGCTGTTTGGGCAGCCATCTCTTTGGCTTGTAGGGTGGGAGTGCTCCTTCATTTTGGGTGCTCTCGGTGAGAGGAAGAGAGGAGAGAGTTGGCTCTTTGTTTGAGCTTCTTGCCATCCAAGATTTGTGATTCTTGTGAGTGGCTTGTAACCGGATATGGCTAAGTGATTCATAGAGATTACTTCCTCTTAATCTTGTACCAAATCCTTTAATCCTGAGCTCTTTTCTTTTTTGTGATTTTCGGAGGCATTTTTGGTTGATTTTTGAGTTCGTAGATTTTGATGTGTTTCCATAGTGATTTTTTTGAGGGGATCAAACATAAGTTCCTTGTGACTCTTTTACTTGTGATCTTTCACCCTCAAACGCTGGGAATTGCCTTTGATTTAGAGCTATTCGGATGAACACGAGTTCTTGGCTTTGATTCACGATTCCGCAAGATTTAGTGGGTTTGGGGACTTGATCTTCTAGGTATGGCTTGCCCATGAGGCAAATCTACTATCTCCAAAGTTTCACTTCAATCCATTGCGTGAGCCGGGAGATCGATTGGTCGGAAGTTTGAGTTCGAGCCGCAAGGTTGTTTTTCTGGGCTTGACCGGATGATCTAGTCCTGTGTCGAATGATCCGGTCACGTTGACTTTCCCTTACTAGTGCACCTCTCGTTCTTGTCCTAAATCACGAAGTTTGTGGTGAAGTCTTGATCTTTTGGTGAAGATGTTTTGGACAAAGACTCACTAGGTTGTTTTGACCCTCTGGTTAAAATTTTGTGATTTTAGGAGGTCATTTGATTGAGTTTTGGATTTTTTTGTCCTTTCAGCAGGCTATTTTCTGTGCAGACCCGGATGATCCGACATAGTGCCGGATGATCCGATGGATGTCCCGGAATCCACTGCGGCGGAATATCGGATGATCCAGCCCTGGACAGTGTGGTAATCCAGTTTTGCTTCTCCTTCTTCCGTGTTTGTTTCCGCTAGTTTGTAGATGATCCTAGGAGTTGTAATTGGGATCTAGGCCGAGTTCATTTTCATAGGAGAAAAAATTTCATCAGCTCCCATTCACCCCCCTCTCTGGTTGTCAATCCGATCCTTCATTTGTGCTGGGCTATAACCTGCTGCGTATGATTTTTTTTGGCCCTTAAAAATTGGGGACTCTGTACCAGCGTACATGCTGCAGTCCCATATGCGCGGGCCTGATTAGGAGGATGAATTAAGAGTTATTGGAGAAATTTTTTTCTCATCTTGCTAAAATCTAAGGATTAGGAAGGAATTTAGAGAACTCTCAGAGATGCTCTATGCTGAATAAGAAGACTATCGGAGGGGAAGAAAGCTCTGAAGAACTCTGATTGTTGGTATTACCCACCGGCAGTGATATGTATCACAACCCGTTGCTATTACCAACCGGCGGTGATGGTTCTTTTTGTTAGATCAAAATGTGATGACTAACAATACTTAGATGTAAACTTAATTAACCAGGATCACTAGTCTAGAATAGATCACACCTAGAACTTTAATTAATGCAGAATTGATCTTATACCGGTAGTGGTTGTTTCCATCACGTCGGTCTGACTCGGTGTAGTAGGTCACGAACTCGATCGCGAGTTCGTGAGGGGTCGGTGTAGTAGACGTCGGGGCTGGTGAAGTGCAGGCAGTCCTTGAGCGTCTCCACGGGGTAGCACCGGACTTCTGGTACTCCTCCTGGAGACGAACTCGAGCTTTTAAGCCTTCCAGCGCCCTCACTGATCGGTAGATGAGTTTAGGTGGTCAACTCACGGAACAGGGATCGCCAGGGGGGGCTCTCCACTCCTTATATGGTGGCGCTGTAGGCCCGAGGCCGAGCCCAATGGGCTTAGGTTTTGCCTCCCGATCACGGCAAAGAAACGGACTCCGGTCCATGGGGAGGGGGACGCAGAGGAAGGTGCGCGGGGTGCCCCTTCTCTGGCATGTGGTTTGGCTGACCGAGGTCAACCAAAATATCTAACATTCTCCCCCTTGACCGAGAGTCAACAAACTTTACAATTTTCAATTGTATCGATCATGTGCAGGTGGATACACTTTGATCAATAATCTCCCACTTAATCGAACAATCTTACCTTAAACTTATGTTCGTCTCATGTTCACACTCAATGCTACAGCAAAACCCAGCGAATGCGTCATCGGTAGACATTACAGACATACCGGGACATTACTAACCAAAGTCCACTATAGCACCTTGATAGAACACTTATTTTCTTATTTGGGAGCTTATTTATTCGGCCTCATCCAGAATCATATTTCAGATTTATCACCAATCCAAACTGATTTCGCGAAAATAGGATAGGTGTTAAACCCTTAATTTGTCATGTTGCTAGCATTTTACTTAATGCCTTAAAATGACTTGATCCTGGGAACCTTCATTCATAACATAAACATATGATTATCAATGGGCTTGACACCATCAATTATATATCATTACTTTGAAGGAATACTGTAATTAAATACATTGACATTGATTTCAATCAATGTTAACTTAATAACACATTAACGATAATACCAGAACTTATTTCTTATGCCTGCCTGAATTAAAACATGCCACATACAAAATTAGCTTTACACTAAATTTGTTTTAGAGCTTTCTGCAGAATCACTCATAACTGCAATAGCGAAGGACATAAACTAATTGTGCACTTTTACATCCATACATTCTTGCATAATCTTACTTGAATAATTCTTAATTAAACTAGCATGTTATGACGGTGCTTCAATCTTTTAGCACCTTTTTCCAGTGGAACTCCCCTGGATTAAGACTTATTGGTTTTGTCAAGCATTCCGGTTTGTAATGCTAAGTCAATTACTTATAGATCTTAGCATATGGTTTTAGGAACGTCTTCCTTTTACCTCATTCTTAACTTTATACTTATCATAAATTTTGATCAGCAAATCAAAACAGACATGGCTGTATATGCATTCACTTCTCAACTTTTGTCCTTTAGTGACAACCCAAATACTCACTTTGGTCCCATCTCAATGTCATGCTCCCCCAGAACTTAGGAGAGCTTCACTAAGATGCATCTTATCATGTGGTGAAAACTTTTCTCCTTTCTTGGAATGCATACTTATTTCTGTTAGCTTATGGAGAAAGCATTCACCTAGAGTATCAAGACAATAATATTTCCACCTTAATCTTACAAATAAAACATGGTCACCCATGATACTTACAAACTTAGTGAGTTATGAACTTAGCATCTGAGTTTCCTTTGGAATCACTATTTAAGTATGTAGACCCATTACAGCCTACTATTTTGACTCCATCAGAAAATTGCTAGTAAAACTATACTTATTTTATAGTTCACAGACTCCTTTACAACCTCTTTATTAGAAAACCTTAAATTAAGTGAGGCTCTTACTATTGTGCCCAAAGTTTATCTTATCATTAAGTATCACCCATTGCTGTTGTGGTATAATTATGGTACAAACTAAAATATATATGAGAGGATCATATACATGTTATCTTAAATCATCAATATAGAGAAAACTTATCCTATATCTCATTAAGATTTCCTTTCCTCCTATGTGAGCCCCCATTAATGTCTGCTCTCTTTAAGAAGAGAACTTTCTTATGTTAAGAATCTTAATGAAGCTTCTAGAGCATTAAAGTGTGTCGGCCCTTAAACTTAATTGAGTAACTTATAATGGTAGATCTTTAATTCCTTATGTTTGGCACGACATTAATTTGTTCTTTCTTAGATATCACATAATAACTTCCCTTGCTAACCTAGCCCACAACAGCTGTGGCCAGAAAATGAACTAGAGTAGCAAAGTTATGATTAAATGTTCATTAAATAGTTGTGACTAGAATGATGAACATAAACCATACTTCAATCATCTCGGGTTCTGTTGAACTAGTCCACAACAGCTGTGGCCATAAAATGAACTAGAACAACAAAACCTGTGAAAATCATCCCGTACCCAGCTGTGAGCCAGAGTATGAAATAAAATCACTCTTATTTGAGACAATTGGTAATTGTGGAGTAGTACTCCTACTTCAATGATATCAGAACAATCTTATCTCACATTACAATGACACCCTTGAACTTATTATTATTCTTAATGGGCATTAAAATGGTGCGAGAGTAAATACCCAAAAGGCGTCTTATTATTTGGAGTATTTTCTTAATTCATTTTGTAGCTATCAAGAGTATCTCTTATTTTATTAATCAGAGCATCTCAGGATTGATGAGACATTCCTTTCTCCCCCTCGAATTTGTGGTCTAAACGAAAGTGTACCACATGTTCGACAAGGTCTCATCATTTCTCACGCATATAAATTTAAATAAGGATCAAAGACAAATGCAGGGAAAACATAACAAATTTGATGATGTCTTTATTGCTTATCGAGAAACACAAGTCTTAAAATATCTCTCTCATAGAAAGAGTATAATTCTTATTTAATCTAAGGTACATCATCAACTTGAATTAAAACTAATGACTTAATGCTAATGCGAAGCTCCATAATCTTTGACTTTAATGATGTCTTGCAGACTTTACTCCCCCATTTCTCCCTCTCTTTATGGATCATTAAAATCTGAGGAAGAAATGAAATGTGCAAACACACCTTAGTCAATCCACCATAGGAGTAAATAATCTTAATAAAACTTATGAGACAAGTTAATTACCCTTCCTCTGAAGCCATACCTTAAACTTGGAACATTGCTTCAGTACATGACCAGGTTCTTTGCAAAAATTGCATATTATTTGAGCATACTTAATAGCATGCCTCTTATGATTCTCAGGTAGAGAAGCCACAATACACTGCTCAAGATCATAATTAGAGATGAGCTTCCCAAGAGCTTTTAGCTTAGTAGCTATGTCAACCATGCTCCTAATGTGTACGCTCAATGCACCTTTACCATTATATCATGAGTTTGACAATTTTGTCATGAGGAAGCTGACTAACTCATTCTTATGTCTTTCCTCAATTGAGTTCAGAAGCTCATTCGCACTTAGTCTAATACCATCTTTCTGAATAGGAAATGCTCCCCTTAAAACATCACTGATCGTATACTTAATGACAATGATTGCAAAGAAGTCAGATCTCTCCCATGATTCTAAATTGGAGATGTAATCCATCATTTCCTTAGCAAGATTCTCAGTTCCAATAACGGGAGCAATAGGTTTGTCCTCACGAAGTGCATAATCAAGATCAAGAACCCTGAGAATGCCCAGCACATCTTCATTCCAACTAGTGAAATTTGTGCCATCATAATGCTTAAAGGTGCTTAGCAAGTTTGCATAATCAACTGAAAGTTATATAAAACATGTCTTAGTTATACTTTACAATGAAGATGCACATAAAAGCACAATAATAACCTTACGGTGGTCCGATTAAAATCATGCAATGAATTTCAACTTGCATCACCGGTGGGGAAAACAAACAAAATTTATCTTAATACTCATGATTAAAACAACGGTGGTCAGAATTAATCACAAGTTTACTCTAACTGAACTTCCCGGTGATTCCATTCAATTAGAGGCATCTTTATTGTACTTAGGTGGAATAAACATGATTTTCAATCTTGAAAGAAGCAAACTAATACAACACTTAATCTTAAAAATTAAAGGAAACTTAAATAAACTTAAAACTGAAGGTTAATCATATTCCTATACTTTATAAAGTAAGGACTTGAACTTAAAGTAATGATGTCAATAAAGCATAAAAGGAACATGCTAATAAATAATAGGCACATCAAAACTTAATTCTCAAAATTAATAATAAGGAGCTTAAACATTAAATTATATGCTTAATTGTACTAAAAAAACTCAAAATTTATCATCATGATAATTCCCATATCTCAACTTGAAATTAGCCTTAAAAACAAATAAAATGTGGGAATTTATTCATGAAGGAAGAAATATCCACCATTAAATAGCCATAAACTTATTCGTCTTAGTAATCATATGCCAAGAAATGCACATGAAAGCATGATAATAACCCTATGTTGGTCTGATTAAAATCACACATCAAACTTCAATTTGCATCACCGTGGGGGAAAACAAACAAAATTTGTCCTAAGACTCATGATTAAAACAACGTTGGTCCGAATTAATCACAAGTTTGCTCTAAATAAACTTCTCATTAGTTCCATTTATTTAGAGGCATCCCAAAGCATAGTGGTGGATTTAAACTTAACTTTTCAGTATAATGACATGAACATCAACCACTTAAATTAATATAACTTATGCAATTAATAACTCAACTTAAAACATTAAATAATAGCAACTTAATCTTAAATAAAAGCTGCTGAAAACTTAAATAAAATGATGAAACTTAATTCAGCTCGAAAACTGAATTTGGCCCAAAAACAGCCCATTAGCGTGCGCGGCCTACGCAGGCGAATGCGGCCCAACCCAACTAAATGCTCGCGGCTCGGCTCAGCAGTTGGGATGGCGGCTCGGCACGCGGTTCAGTGCGGCGGCTTAGTGTTGACGGCTGTTAAGTACCACTTTCAGCCATCAATATTCTCACATAAATGGAGGCATATGCATTTATTACTTGCATTTGGGTTTGAATAATGTAGTTCCACTTGTCCTTGGAGATTATTTGTATGTAGGTGAAATAAGCATAAAAAGAGAAGGAAACCCACCTTTCTATGAGTGGTCCATGCCACCTCAGGCGAGGAGATGGCTGCCACCTAGGAAACATGTGGCATCCATGTCACTAATCTAAGGGAGGCACTCACCGATGAATCAGAGAGCGACACATGGACTTCACAAGGATCTATGGGCCCACTAGAGCTCCATCTTATCTGGAAACTTGGCATGCACGGAGGAGTGATCAAAGGACCCACATGTCAGCCACCCCGAGGAAGCACACCTCAAGAGGAGGCCCGGGATGGTCGGCCGATCCTAGGATCGACCGAACCGATCTTGCCTCCTCTCATCTCAGCCTTCCACGTGTTGGTCACTCATTGGTCACTTGTTGCATCCCCGGGTGTTTTGAGGCCATTTGGTGCTCCGAGCAAGCCTGGTCCTTGCCTATAAATAGAAGGGGAGGGGCTCCCATTTCTCACACACATCTCTCTTGACTCTCCTCTCACTTTTAGTTTCCAAGGCTAGGAGGTAGGCTAGAGTAGCTCTTATTCAGGTTCTAAGTCTACTTTGGAGTCTAGGTATGAGTTTTGTTGTATCTTTATTTCTATGTATGACTTTGATCTACTTTAGTTATTCAGCTATTTCATATAAAGTTGTGGTAGATCATATGATTGATACGTTCTTGAGTTCATCCATTGTTCATCATTTAGAGGCTCATGTTCTTCGTGAACACTACCTTTCGATCCAGTTGAAGGATGATTTACTCATTCCTTATGTGTTTGTTCATAAGTTAGAGGCTCGTGTTCTTCACAAACACGACCCTTTGATCTTGTTGACTAGACATAAGAGAGTTCGTAGCCGTTCATATGACTAGCCCTAGTTTGATCTTGTTTGATAGCATTGTTGTGTTGCATGAAGTTTGTGTTTAAGCTACGGTACTCGGTCTAAGTTGACCAGTCTTCTAGTGGCTTCATCCTGGGTCACAATAGCCTGGGCTGGGTGAAGTCTAGCAGCAATGCAGGCATGGTGCCTAGGTTGTGTGGCAACGTTAGTTATGAGCTTGCCCCCTGTAACGATTGAGGTAGGCCGCAGTGGTGACAGCTGTTGGACCCTTTGAAACCCTCCGTGCTGGGGTATTGCTGTAGGAGTCTAAAGGATAGTATTGCGGAGTGCTGGTCGTCGCGGGCTATCTCCCTGTTTTTACCTGGGTGTGAACCTTCCTCTCATGTAATGCTTTATGCTTATCTCTTATATAATCTTACTCTGTATGTTTAGTACCATAGAACCTAGAGCTAGCTTCGTATGTCCCTGTTGGCGGTCGATTTTCGTCAACCTAGCCACTTGTTTACCTTCTATGTTGGTATTGATTTGATATTCACACTAACGATCCTAACCCCCATTATATGTTATGTTCGCACTCGTGCATGGTTTTTGGAGTTTATTGTTTACACAGGAATCAAAAGCTTAAATGAGGACTTCCAGGTAAAGTTCATCAAGGGATTTACAAGGTGATCACGGACCCCAGGACAAGTCAAGATACAAGATGAACATGACTCCAAATGAACCAAGGACTAAAGCGTGAAGCCGAGAACTGCGGAGGACCTAGACGGAAGATGCAGGAGTTCATACACAAAGCACCCTCATCTAAACCGCGAGGAAAATGACGTCAAGGGCCCACATGCATCTCGGCAAAAACTCAGGAAGTCGCGAGAAGCTTCACGAAGAAAACCGGGGACGAACCGGGCCGAAGAGGCCCTGGGCCGGTCGGCCCAGGCCGGCCGGCCTGGCCCATCCCCGGGGTGGTTCGTCGCCTCCTTTGACCTAGATGATGCTCAGGCTATTTATAGCCCCCGTGCGAAGTTGCAACTATCAAGCCATTCGTCATTCGTCACCGAGGAGCAGAGGAGCCTGAGGGACACCACCCTGGAGAGGAGGGTCGTGTTAGTCATCTAGGGTTTGCCTAGCTGGCGTGGGAACCTTGCAAGGAGGATCACATCGGAGTTCCGGAGGCGTGAATCAAGATCAAGGTAGGATCCCGGTTGGATCTTTTTCATGTATACATACTTTTTGATGGAGTTTTAATGGATCCGATTCCTAGCGATCGAGTACCTTTGTTTGCAATTCTTGTTCTTGCTTGGTTGTTTTCTTCCTCAATCTATTCTTGAGATAGATTGCATGGGATTTTCTTGTAGCCGTGGTGGCTAGAGGTGCATACCCGATCTACCAAGTAGTTCAACGCACTCCTTGCGGGTGTGCTCTAAGATTCGATCGCGAAGAAAGAGGAACATCGTGATAGGATGTTGACACTGAGTACGGCAGGGCGACTTAGGGGGTTTGACCGAAGGTCAAGGTTTAAAGACGCTTTCAATGAGATTCATTTTACTCTCTCTTTTACCTTGCTCGGAACGACAACATAAACGCGATCTAGACCCTCTCTAGATCGGTACCTCAATGATTTCTCTTGCTACCTCTTTTGATCTTAGTAGATTAGATGCAATTCGAAACCTCTTAAAGGGGCAAGTGTTTCTCGGTTATTAGATTGATCTTGTATTACACATTGTTCCACAGATTCGATACCTTGGGTTCACCACTCAAGGGAAGAAGGGTCCCTTGACTACGACGGAGGATTTGTCCACTTGCAAGTCCAAACGAACTTTGCAACGATAATCAAACGTCAACAAGCCCCTTTTTCTGGCGCCGTTGCCGGGGAACAAGTAATCGAGATCCAATCTAATATCTCGTTTGTAAGTATTTTTAGTTTCTTTTTGATTTTTCTTTTGCATCTACTAAACTTTGATCATCCTCGAAAACCAATCTAATCTAGTTTTTGACTAACCCTTTTTTATAGTTTTCTTTTCTTTTAGATCTTTTGTATATTTTGTTTATCGCTAACCCTAACAGGAGATGGACGGCCACCTCTCCAACAAACCAAAAATTTTTGTGGATGATCCAGAAAAACTTTACAGGCAATGCAGACGTGAAGCACGATCTAGGAAGCTGGGGATTGTAGATCCAAACACCGGAGACGAAGGATCGTCGGGATCTCCAAAGGAATCACCACCTACAAGTCCGAAGAAGGAATCACCACCTACAAGTCCAAGGAGAGATCAACCTCAACCGCCACCAATGGGAGAAGAGAGGAAGATTGGGGAGCCAACTTCCAAAGTAGTCACTAAGGAGAAGGTGACTACTATTCCAGAGATTGCTACCGAAGAGCCGGAATTCGAAATGCCAAGTGATGACACGAAGATGCCTACACTAAAGACATGCTACTTTCGAGGTAAAATTGATAATCATTTTGAAAAGTTTGTGGAAGTGGTGCGCAGGTTAAGTATCAACATGCCACTATTGGACGCTCTCCAAGTTCCTACATATTCTCGCTACTTCAAAGACATACTTGCAAACAAGTATGAGATGGCAACACTTGGAGCAGACCATGTCAAGATGTCCGAACAATGTAGTGCCGCCATCGCAAATCAAGGGCCCGAGAAGCAAAGAGACCCTGGATGTCCGACTATCCCATGTTCTATTGGCTCATTCACGTTCGAGAAGGCATTATGCGACCTTGGAGCAAGCGTGAGTGTCATGCCAAGAGATGTGTTTGAGAAGCTACGCTTACCACTTGAGCCTACGGGTATGTGTTTGGAGTTGGGCGACAACTCTATCCGCTATCGTGTGGGAATCGCTGAAGATGTGCCCGTGAAAGTTGGAGATCACTTCATTCCCGTCGACTTTGTGGTACTTGAGATGGGAGAAAGGGAGAAGCCGCCCCTTATCCTAGGGAGGCCCTTCCTCAAGACCGTCGGGGCAATGATCAACATTGGCAAAGGAGAGATTAAGTTCGACGTCAATGGCACACGAAGCATATTCAAGTTTCGTTCACGTTTCGAGGTATGCAACATGATCAATGCTAAATATGTTCCACCTCTTCGTCATTTTAGTAAGGAAGAGCTAAGGAAGAAGGAGGAGCCCAAGAAGAAGGAAGCGAAGGTGATCAAAGAAGTCGTTGCATCTATCAAGACCAAAGAACAAAAGCTGCCTGTGAAGACCAAAAAGATGACTAGGCCGGAGAATAAGCCCGTGCCCAAGATGGTGCGGAAGTGGGTACCCAAGATTGCAACGCCTGCAAAGAGCATTGATCCGAAGTGAAGAAGACAAGAAGTCTAGCCATGGACTATAAACGAAGCGCTAGGCGGGAGGCAACCCGTTCGTCGAGTCAATAATAAGCTACCGGGAGGACAACCCGTTCAAGAATAAAGCTGCCGGGAGGGCAACTCGGATTATTTCCGATTTTCAAGTAAGTTGGTCTTAGAATATGCTACGCAAGACTTGGTATAAACTCTTAAGTGGTTGAACTTATTTTTGAGACATTTAAGTTGCTCGGATGTTTTATTTGGATTTTATTTGACATAAACCTTTGACATGAGCCATCCTACGATTTATTTGCCTCTTTTCGAGAAACCAACTGCAAAAATTCAGAACCTACCCACACCTTTCATCCTCTTCATGATGACAAGGTTGGTTTGTTTTACATCATAAAAACACACGAGTAGTGCCCCGTGTTGTTCCTTAATGATTTTTAGTCTTTGACGCATGCTAGGACTCGCGTAAACTTAGATTTTTGGTTTCATTCAACTTGATATCTACCGGTTTCTCTAGAGTTAGAATTTTCTAAGCCCATTTATTTTTTGTTCATTCAAAACATCTCTCTCATATTTGGCCAAAATTAGAACCTAAACCCACACCCCCACGGTCAAGTCGGAGGAGCTCGCTATCAATCAATGAGAGCAAGTGATCCCGGTATAACCAAAATCAATGTAGTCAGAAAGTTTCGACTTACAAATGTTTTTGATGCTTAAACACTCCTCTAAAAATACATTTGAACTCTTTGATATCTCTGAGTTAATTTTTAATTTTCAAAATTAGAGGAGTAATTAGCATCTAAACATGATCAAGGGAAGGTTTTGAGCTTAATTGAACTTCTAATGCTCTATGATGCATCACGGGAAGGCTTCATCATTAAGGCATCTTGAGCACATGCAAGGACAAGCATGGGGGAGGCAGCATTGTTTTGTTTTTGCAGGTTATGAATGATAGCATGGGAGGCAAGGAGGCATGGAAGTGACACAAAGAAAATGATCAAGATGGAGGACTTGACCATGAAAGAAAAAGGAGTGGCTGAGAAGAATTGGACGGTGGACGGCGTGGAGCACGAGTACACAACACCATGATCAATCAAGCAACAAGTGGGAGAAAAAGTAAGCCATTTGCTTCATTGCTAGTTCTTGTTCTTGAGTTCCTAGTCCAGAACCTCCAGAAACACCTCCGAAAAATTCGTTCTCCATTCTTGAGTCCAAAAATTCAGAGAAATACGTCACAATTCTTGCCCTTCCATATACTTCTTTTGTGTGTATTCCTACCGGAAAGAAACCCCCGGGGGAGTTTGTTTGTGATTTGTGCAGCAACTACAAGATGAAGAAGGTTTTTGGCAAGGTCCTTAGAAGGAAGATGCAATCATCATCATCGAAGCCGGCATCAACAAGTTCTTCGCGGAGGCACTCAATCTTCGAGTCACCGCGAAGCATGGAAGAGGATGTGGCGCCATCAAGGAGCGACACCATGCTCCTTAGTGGAAGAAGAGACACGCGAAGCTTGTCCATGCGGTTCACCGAACCGCAAGGGCGAACGGAGGAGCCGCCTGTCCAACCTCGTCGCTCGACTCGTTCATCCGCTCCACCACCGTACACTCCACGACATTGCAAGTATGGATTTCTTATGATGTCGGAGGAGGAGGAGGAGAAGCTTGGGCGCCTAGAGAAGAGGGTTGTGCCCAATGTTGACTTTGATGATGATGCCCTCCAAGTGTTGGGATTTTCTCCGGATATCTATCAAATGATGAACCACCTTGGATGGGGGCAATTTTCCGATGGAGTAGGAGTGAGTTTTCATTTGGTGCTTGCCATGGAGATTCTCATGACCATGGCACCAGTTATTAATGAAGGGGTGCCATCCCTCTCATTTTGACTCAAGGATGATGAGCACATAATTTCTAATGAGCAAATTAGAGAGTTGCTCGGTTTTCAGAGGGAAGCCCCAGAGCAAGTTGATGCTAATGAAAGTGTATTGGAAGGATTTTGGAGTATGATTTCAGGGGAAGATAACCGGCAGAGAAGTAGCATATGGAATCCCATCATCCGGATATTTCATTCTTGGATGAGCAAAAGGATTTTGGGAAGAATGAAGGAGTCCAAGGTCACCGACATGGAAGTTAATTGGCTTTATTCGGCATTGATTGCAAGGGAAGCCATTGATCCATCATATGTCATGATCAATCGGTGGTGTTGTGAGGCAATATCGGGGAGTGGACAAATTGGTTCGGGATGCTATCTCTCTATGATAGCAATTTCTGTGAAGCTGGGTATTTCAAGGAACCCAAAATTCATACTTGCGGGAAATTCACTCGGGATTTATTACATGAAGCAAGGAAAATACATTAGTGAAGATGAAAAGAGAGGGTACAAGGTGGCAAAAGTCAATGTTCCTCTCCCAAATATGAAGCTGAAATTATTTATTGAAGGGAGAGAGAATTGGTTAGAGGAAGGAATTCTCGTGCCGGCCAAGAAGAACAAAAGAGGAAGGATTGTAGAAGAAGGATCGTCTTCCGCAGCCCAAGAACAAGGAGGGGCTACCTACCATCAACCTTATGGTGGGATTCCTATGCCACCGCCCTACTATGGAAGTGTGCCGATGCAAGCATGGGGGAGTGGTGCAGCCATGCCACCACCTCCTCCAACATGTTATCCACCAACTTTTGTTGTGCCCAATGAAGCATTTGTGGCACCCTATGCAAGCATGCCCCAGCCCCAACAAAGTGCAGCCATCATTGGGGCGTATATGCAAAGGAATGAACAAGATGTTGAGAGGATCCGAAGCCATGTCAACCATTTGCATGAAGGAACGGCGGGAATCACCCATCAATTAGGACGTCTTCAACTCGTGCCGCCGCATCAATTCCATGGAGGGGCCATGCAACAATATTTTGAGCAAGGATTCAATGAAAGTCAACCAACAGAGCAAGAGCAATCGGATGAGGAGTGAAGAAAGAAGTAAGGGACGAAGCTTTTTAAGTGTGGTTTGATTTTTCCTTTTCCTTTTCTTTATTTTCATCTTGTGTGCGTTTATGTTTGCATAGTATTTTCTTGTTTTTATTTAATTTCAGCATGTGTGGTAGTAGTAGTTTGTTATCCATCATGATAAGTTCCACCGTTGCTTTTATGATCTTAATATGGATGGAGAATTTGTACCATGTTGATATGTGATGATCATTGCCGCTTTGCTCGATCTTATGCTTGTTTTATGCATGTTTAAGCTAGTGCTCTCTTTTAATATGAATCTGAAATTTAATTAAAATGCTAGCTTAATCTTGTGTGGAGGTTATGATAACTCAAGTTCCATAGTTCTTTTTCATTGCTCTCAACTTTGAATGAATCAAAGAACCTTTTTATTCTCAAAAAGTTATGCTACCCTTGTCACAAGTACCGCTTGCATTTTGCTCTACCCATCCAAAGCCTAAGTTTACTTGAGTGCAAAACCTTAGTATATACAAGATTTATTTTTGGGTGCATTAATTCAAGGCCTGATTTCTCTGGCCTGAGACTAAGAAGCTGGTCATTCCATTTTTGCGTATCGTTCTTTATGCTAGCCTCTTCTATCCGTGAATTGTGAGTTTCCACATTGGGAATTTCGCAAACCTCGCCGGATATCCAACCAAAACCCAGATATATCTTTTTTTTCACCTGCTTGACTACAACCCAATATATGAGTATGGATGAATATTTGGAGAAGATTACAAGGGAGGTGCTTCAAGTGAGAAAGGGAGACTTCCAAAAGGACCCCTAGAAGATTTTTCGAGTGTCTCTCTCTAAGAAAAATATGAGAGCTTCAATTTCCACCTTGGCATATTTATCACCTCTTTTGCCCGAGGACGAGCAAACGTCTAAGCATGGGGGGGTTGCCAAGGAAGTACTAGTATAGTCTAGAGTTCAAGGGGAGCAAATAAATAAAAGGAGAAAAAGTATGATGAAAGAAAAGAAAAAATGATGATGAATGATAAAAAAGAAAAAGTATGATGAGAAAAAAAAGAAAGAAAGAAAGAAAAAAAAATAAAGCTCCCCGATTCTCTAGCTATGTTAGTGCTCTTTGAGTTTTCAAGAGGATTCAAGATCAAGACCCATACTCATCTTTCCAACCATGTGCAATCTGATAACAAGGACTTCGTTTGTGCCTTGGGATCACTCTTTGCCATTTGCACATGTCCACCTATCTAAAAAGCGTGTGTTCATCACTCCCCCCTCCTTGATAACATTATTCTTCCAATGACCTTTTTGACGAGTCTCGGTAAGACCATGAGAAGCTAGTCTTGTTTTAATAATATCTCAGCTATAATATCTTGGTAGGACTAAACTTTCCTATAGCTCCACATAAAGCTTTCCACCATATGCTTTGAGAGAGGAAAGGAGTAGAACAAGTAGGCTTGAGAGATGAGAGTACATGAGCAAAGTGTAAGATGGTTATTTTTGATCTTGGTAAGGCAAATTTTCTCCTTATCTCATTCTTTATCTTTCAAAATTTCTTAGATTTGTTTAAAAGTTTGAGAGCTTGATCAAATACTTGTGGAAAGAGCTTGAATGATATCTACCCTCCATAAAGATAAAAGTTAGTACACTATGGAACTTTAATGAATATAAAACTACAGAGCATTATGTTTTCTCATGTATGATCAAGTGTAGGGTTTGAACATCGAAGGCAACGCTGATATCCATAGAAGGCTTACTCGAGGACGAGCAAGGTTTAAGCATGGGGGGATGTTGGCGGTCGATTTCCGTCAACCTAGCCACTTGTTTACCTTCTATGTTGGTATTGATTTGATATTCACACTAACGATCCTAACCCCCATTATATGTTATGTTCGCACTCGTGCATGGTTTTTGGAGTTTATTATTTACACAGGAATCAAAAGCTTAAATGAGGACTTCCGGGTAAAGTTCATCAAGTTATTTACAAGGTGATCACAGACCCCGGGACAAGTCAAGATACGAGATGAACATGACTCCAAATGAACCAAGGACTAAAGCGTGAAGCCGAGAAGTGCGGAGGACCTAGACGGAAGATGCAAGAGTTCATACTCAAAGCACCCTCATCTAAACTGCGAGGAAAATGATGTCAAGGGCCCACATGCATCTCGGCAAAAACTCAGGAAGTCGCGAGAAGCTTCACGAATAAAACCGGGGACGAACCAGGCCGAAGAGGCCCTGGGCCGGTCGGCCCAGGCCGGCCGGCCTGGCCCATCCCCGGGGCGGTTCGTCGCCCCCTTTGACCTAGATCATGCTCGGGCTATTTATAGCCCTCGTGCGAAGTTGCAACTACCAAGCCATTCGTCATTCACCGCCGAGGAGCAGAGGAGCTTGAGGGACACCACCCCGGAGAGGAGGGTCGTGTTAGTCGTCTAGGGTTTGCCTAGCCGGCGTGGGAACCTTGCAAGGAAGACCACGTCGGAGTTCCGGAGGCATGAGTCAAGATCAAGGTAGGATCCCGGTTGGATCTTTTTCATGTATACATACTTTTTGATGGAGTTTTAATGGATCCGATTCCTAGCGATCGAGTACCTTTGTTTGCAATTCATGTTCTTGCTTGGGTGTTTTCTTCCTCAATCTATTCTCGAGATAGATTGCATGGGATGTTCTTGTAGCCGCGGTGGCTAGAGGTGCATACCCGATCTACCAAGTAGTTCAACGCACTCTTTACGGGTGTGCTCTAAGATTCGACCGCGAAGAAAGAGGAACATCGTGACAGGATGTTGACACCGAGTATGGCAGGGCGACTTAGGGGGTTTGACCGAAGGTCAAGGTTTAAAGACGCTTTCAATGAGATTCGTTTTACTCTCTCTTTTATCTTGCTCGGAACGACGACATAAACACGATCTAGACCCTCTGTAGATCGGTACCTCAATGAGTTCTCTTGCTACCTCTTTTGATCTTAGTAGATTAGATGCAATTCGAAACCTCTTAAAGGAGCAAGTGTTTCTCGGTTATTAGATTGATCTTGCATTACACATTGTTCCACGGATTTGATACCTTGGGTTCACCACTCAAGGGAAGAAGGGTCCCTTGACTATGATGGAGGATTTGTCCGCTTGCAAGTCCAAACGAACTTTGCAACGATAATCAAATGTCAATAGTCCCCCCTAAGCCGTAGTGTGCTAGTGTAGAGATAGATCAGAGTGTGTGTCGCACTACCCTTATCATATCATTTATCTTACCCCTGTCTTTGAGTTGTTGTCTTCTATATCTATCTCTTGGTTTACATTCAGTGCAAAAGCATAAGTCTTGATATCAGCCATTGCCTTCCACAGATTCGATACCCTTGGAACACTCACTTCCCTGGGAAAATGCTACAATGGTTTATCTGTGTGCTTGCAGATTCGTTCATGATCGTTGGGTTTACCTTTGGCAAGTCTTGATGTTCACTCTAACTCGGTGTCGTTAGTAGTGACGTTAAGAAACACCAACAAGCATTTCTGGCGCCGTTGCTGGGGAAGGCACATGATTATCATGACTATGCTTTGCATCTGTTTATAAATCATGAGTAGGTTAGAGCAACTCTCAATGCAAGCTAACCTTGATTGTCTTCTTTTATCTTCAGATGATGAAGACTGGTAGTGTACGACTGGTTTCGACTTACCAGAGAATTTCACAGAAGATCCCGAGTCATTAGTGAGGAAAGCTCGAGTTCATTTTGACTCAACTCGTCGTACTCGTTCGGAAGGCAATGCAACTTCCTTCATACCATCTACGTCAAACGCTATTGCCCAGAAGACACTTCATGAGTACTCAGCTCCTTCTACTGACCAGGTGCTGCAAGGCCCTGAGGTGGCAGTAGGGACTGAAAACTTTGAGATCAAGACAGGTTTAATCACGATGGTACAGGCTAGTCCGTTTTGTGGCAAGCCAAATAAGGATGCTAATGCCCAGCTGCAGCAGTTCCTAGAGCTATGCAACACTTTCATCATTAGGGGTGCAAATATGGACGCTGTTCGTCTTCGACTGTTTCCTTTTTCTCTCCTGGGGAAAGCCAAGCAATGGTTCCATGCGAATCATGAAGCTGTTAATACTTGGGACAAGTGTTCGGAAGCATTCCTCAAAAAGTTCTTTCTGTTGGGCAAAACCAATGGTCTCTGTGGAAGGATTTCTAGCTTTCAGCAAGCAGTAAGTGAATCTATTCCAGAGGCTTGGGAAAGGCTTCAGGAGTACGTCCTGGCCTGTCCTCACCATGGGATGGAGGATTGGCTAATTCTTCAAAGCTTCTATAATGGGCTGACTCCGACAGCCCGAGGCCATATTGATGCTGCTGCTCAGGTAGCATTCTTCACACTCACTATTGATAACGCCAAATCACATATTGAGAAGATGGTATCCATCCAAGGGTGGAGCGATGAAAGACTCCAGCCACGTCAGAGGGGTACTCATACTGTTAAGGAAGCAGATATGATTACTGCCAAGCAGGACCTTCTTTTGAAAAGATTGGATGACTACACCAGCAAGAAGGCTGCCATGGCCACCACTACTCTGCCTATGGATTCTCATATGACTTGTGAAGTCTGTGGCAACACTGGGCATTCGAGAAATTACTGTCCTGAAACTTAGGAGGACGTGATGTACATGAATGGAAATAATAATGGTTATCGTCCCCAACAATAAGGAGGCCAAACGTGGAATCAACAACGCCCTTATTATCAATGAGGTAACCAAGGTAATACTTACAATTTTAACCAGCCCTCCTTGAGAGATCTTGTCTTCGGGCAGGTTAAAATTAATGAAGGTGTTACTAAAAAGTTAGCTGCCCTTGATAAATCCTTGGAAAGTCTCAACGTTAAGCTTGAAAGTTTTTCCTCTGCTCAGAAGAGGCAACTAAGTTTTAATAAAATGTTAGAAATTCAGTTAGCTGCTTTGGTTCCATCTGTTGATAACGGGAGGATCCCGGGGCAACCCGTGTCCTCTTGTGAAAATGTTAGTGTAGTGTCGACTAGGTGGGGTAAGCCACCTAGGAAGACGTGTGCTCCTAACTATGTAGGAAAGCCCATACATCAAATCCAAGATCCATGGGAGGAATCAGCAGTTTTGCACATAAGAGATCCTGGCTATCCAACTATCACATGCACAATTTATTACAAGACGATCAAGCATGCCCTTTGTGACCTTGGTGCAAGTATCAATCTCATGTCCAAGGCCATGTTCGAGCAACTAGGATATCCAGCTCTCTCTCCAAAAGCACTGACTATCCAACTCACCGATTCATCGATACGATATCCAGAAGGAATTGCTGAGAGTTTATTGGTTAAGGTCAAAAACTCTTATGTCTTCGCGGATTTCGTGGTCCTTGATATGGATGGTGAGGTAGGAATGCCGCTCATCCTTGGGCAACCATTTCTCAGTGATGTCAGAGCTAGAATCAATGTGGGAGCCTGATCCGTTTCCACATGGGAAGAGGAACTTGATGTTCAGGTTTCAAGATAAAGAAGAGAAATGCTATTTGGTGTAAGATAGTGTTGAGCAGCTTGGGGGAAGGACGGAGCCTTCACCCCCAACAAAGAAATCTTCGTCGACATTGAAGCAAAAGAAAATTCGTAAAGAGTGGCAGAAGGTTGAGAAGGCATTACCCTCTACTTCTCAGGAGTGGGATTCCGAGTGGTATTAACTGCTGAGAAGAGTCCTACTCGTCGGACTAAAAATGATGAGTCCTTTCTACCAAAAAGGTTAAATATGATATTTATCTCATATTTCCCTTTCCAAAATTTTATTTGATTTTCCAAATTGCATATTTGATTTTTCCAAACCTTGCATCTGCATGCTAGATTTATCTAGCCCATTTTCCTTTTCGAATAAAATTTTCGAAAATAATTTCCGAGTTTGAAAATTCTAGAAAAATGAATTGAAAAATATTTTTTGGGAAAGTTAGGCCGAGACACTCAGGTAGGCCCCCAACTAGCCGTTGGGGAGGCACTGGCCAAAGCAGGAGGCAGGTGGGCCCGACCAGAAATCGGCTGATCCCTGGGTCAGCCGACGCAGCCCAACGGCTGCTGGGCCCCACCTTGCTCCAACGGCTCCCAACGGCCATGTCTGGATGCCCGATGCATTTGCCTATAAATAGCAGGGGGAGAGGGGGTGTTCTTCACCCATTCAACTCTTTTCACTCACACTCCCCTCTCTACTCCTTGCTCTCTTGGTTTTCTTGGATTTCTTGCTCAAGTTTTGAATCATCAAGTACTCTCTTTATTATGTTGCTGCAAGTATTGCTATTGGTGGAGCAAGCTCGGTATGAATTTCATTCGATTTCACTAATCCATCACCGAGTTGCTTTTGTTGTCCCTTTGTTGTGCTAGCATGAGTTGGGCGGCGAACGCTCTCCGGAGGGTGACACGCTCCCATTCACAGGAAAGCGCAAGTTCATCTGTTCCCCCGAGCCGATGCCGAGCCCATCAATGATGGACTATGAAGAAGAGCAATAAGAACAAGCCGAACCACAAGCAACAGAGGAGGTCATTGATGACACCCCCTACCTCAGCTTGCGAGGTGCTCGAGAGAAGCAAGCCTACATTCTCCTAAAGGACCGAGTCTTCACCCACACCTGGGACTTCGACCCTGCACTTTTGGAGAAAACAGGCCCACCAGAAGCACGGTGATGAGAGCACACCTGCAGCAGCAGCAGCAGCAGTCGCAGCCACCACAGCCACAACCTACTGCGCCACCTATGGCAGGAGGGTCCTCTACGGGGTACATGGCCGGGGTAACCCCTGGGTATGCACCCTATTGGGACCAGCACACTTACCATCAGGATGCGAGTAGTATGGCTTGGGCTGACGCGAGCAGAGGCCGGTGGGCTACACCCACTAGTTCCAACTCCGGTGGTCCACCACCGTCTTCGTCCTTCAGACGACACTCTTCGGCCTCTGCACGAGAGGCTCAGCTCGCGCAGCAGCTGGGAGAGCTCACCGTCCAGGTCACAGGAGTGGAGGAGACGCTGAACACACACATTGAGGCCAACTCAGCGTGGCAGCGTCAGACTGGCGAGAGGATCGACGCCATGCAGCAGGCGCAATAGCGATAGATAGAGGAGCAGAGGGCTTTCTTTGCGAGTCAGGGTTTCTTCTACCCTCCACCGCAGTGAGCCTGAAGCTAGCTTGGGGGGAGAACCCCCATCCTGAGGTAACTTGTATCTTCCTTGGTTTTCAGAATGTCTTATAATGAAAAACCATAAAAATTTGCAAAAATAAAAAGACCAAAAAGATTTATTTGCTTTCATCATCAAGTTTGTTTTAGTTTGCTTTGATATGCATAGTAAGAATGCTTTGCCTCTATGGTTGAAATGATGAATAGTTTCTCTGTTTATTCTTCTCATGTGTCTTGCACATAGCTTTGTATCTTACCTAAGTTTTGAGTTTGTTGTCTTGCATGTTCAAACCTTAGCTTAAAAACTGTGTGTAGCAAAAAGCATGATCCATGCCTAAGTTGTTGTGAGACATGATATGGTATAATAGAGTGCTATAATCTTGTACCTAGTGATGCTTGACATCCGGAGTTTTTCTTTTTGAAAAAAATCTAAACATGATGAGTTCCTCAATGATGAGCATTTCCTATCAAGGCTGAAGGACCAAATAGGCGACCAGAGAGGGGGGGGGGGAGTGAATGGGAGCCGATAAAAATTCTTCCCGAAGGTCGAACTCAGTCTATACCCCGATTGCCACTCCAAGTACTCGCACACACCAGAGAAGCTCTAGACTAGGCACACACAAGCCCACAAGTCCTAGAGACAAGCATTGAATCAAACCGCGGAAGCACAAGACAAGAATCAAAGCACTTGGCCAATTCTGGAAACGACCAGTGCGGACTATCCGTATGGTATGGCCGGACTGTCCGTGATGCACAGGCGGACTGTCCAGACCAGCCTTGCGGACTGTCCGAAAAATGCAACAGAACCACTAGAGACGCTCTGGAAAATTCGGACTGTCCGACGGGACCAAGCGGACTGTCCGCTAGTGTCGCGGACTGTCCGTGAGGCCTGGGCGGACTGTCCGGCAAACCTCGCTGGAAACCCCAGACAAACTCAGCTCCACCCCAGACAAAAACTTGCCCACACAGACTGTCCGTGAGGGACACGTGGACTGTCCGCAAACTGCTTGCAACAAAACCCTAGCGCCACGACGGATCAAAACGCGAGTTCACAAGAACAGACGACGAACATGCGACGAACCCTAACGCACGGACTGTCCGCGGGCTCCTTGCTGACTGTCCACTAGCCCCAGACAGAACAGCTCGAGCTCGAGCTCGTGAAGTCAACCCTCCAAATCCATCACCGGATCTCCCAAACGGCAAAAGCTCTTGAGACAAGATTTAGGGTAGATGAGAAGCAACACAAGAGGAAGCTATGCCCCAAAAATCTCGACCTCTAACTCACTAAATCGCCGTGAATCACGGATCACATGAACCACCACCAAGAACTTGAACTCCGGCCAAAAACTCACGAATCGAAGGCTTTCCCCAGCGTTTGAGGGGTCAAGATCACACACAAAGATGCGCAAGGCATCCACCCATGATCCCCTCAAAAAAATCCGAAGGAAAACGCCCTCAAATCCCCGAATCGAGCGAAGAACGAAACTCCCCAACAATAGCCCCGAAAATGACATGAAAATCACAGAGGACTAGGAGATCACCACAACGCCGAATGCTTCCATACAAGAATCTAGCCTAAGGAATACAGAAGAAAAAAACAGTTCAGAGCAATCTACCGGGGGAGGAAAACCTAGAGTCCAAGAGAGAGAGATGCCATCTACCTCTCCGCTATTTATATGAAGTCTATCAGAGGGAGGTAAATGACCATGTTACCCCTACAACTTGAAATGAAGATACAACCCCTCAGGGGCATTTTGGTCAAGTCTTCATCGAGCGGACATGCTTCCACCGCGGCCTTGCTTAGCATCGACGCAAGCCCCGCGATCACGCCACGTGCCCCCCGCCTCGAAGCTTCCCGAAGCTCCCGGATCACTATCTCCGTTGCCTCGGGCCTCCGGACTTGGTTTTGAGGCCCAAACCAAGAAACCGTCCACCGATGGTTTTGTGGGCAAACCAACAAACCCCGCGTGCAAGCTTTGGGCTCCGTCCGCTACCTTGGACCGACCCATGTTCACGACTTCAGCCCGCCAGTCTTGCACCGCACGGCTCGCACTTGACCCCATCGGCCACCGGGTCCATCGAACCAAGCCTACTTGCCACTCCATCACCCAGAGGCCGCCACGGCTAAGGCCTTTCGCGCTTGTTCTTCACCCGCACCAACACGAGTTAAGCCGCAACCTGTACCTGCACACTTAGCCAAGCATCAGTCCACACAACGTTGTCAATCACTCATCACTAAGGAGCGACCCACCACTAGTCTTCGGACACACCTTGTCCTCAAAGGCCATATGTAGATTCTAGATCTTGTTAGCCTCCACATATGCAGCTTGTTCTCTCATTGAGTTTTATCAAATTGTTGTGATCCTTGTTAGAACTCATACTCCTCTGATCAAGATCACGTACACGTTCATGCTAAAACTTCTACACTAGAAGTTAGCATTCATCATTTGTACCATTTGCTTACGCATTCTTCCACAAATAAAACTCTATGCATCTTTGTATCATTCATCCCTCTCCGAATATCTCCAAAAGAGACAAGGGGCTACATAAAAAAAAGAGAGAAGCATGCTCAAAAGCATGGCAAAATAAAATAAAGAGAGCTAGCCCAAGTCTCGAAAAATTTCAAAAGGGGAAAAGGGATTGATATGTGCAAGAAAAAGAGTTCCACCATGTAGATGGTAATAACTATTACCTACTCCGGGGCTAGTGTCCACCTTACCATCAACCCCTCATTTTTCGTATAAACTATGGTAATATCTAGCACCCATTTCCGGGCCTAGTATACACCTTACCATGCTCATTATCATCACACACATATGCACATATTGATCAGGATGTATGTTTTTTTCTTCCAAGGATCCGGTTTTTGACTTAGCAAAATATGAGAGACAAGTATGCCACATTTCTTCCCTACCTACAGCTCCACATAAGCCTATTAGGAGTAGGATGTGAAGAAAGGCAACTTAATGCCTTGGTGAGGAACCATACACTTTGAGCGATCCGAGAGTATCATTTGAGGAACTCTGATTTTCTTTTGAAAAATTTGCAAAACCTCTGGATCAATAACTGATCAAGGTATGAGTGATTATGCATTTACTATATAACCATTATGTCTCTCAACTGCTCAAGGTAGGTGAAGCTACAAGCCCCACATCATCAAGCGAATGGTAAGAATATTGCCAACTTGTGCAACTCTTGGTAGAGTACTTTGCTGTATGTTTGCCATAAGTTAAGGATACGACATCGTAGCAACTCCTGATCAACCAACCTAAGTCCTTAATGTCTTGCTTCGAGATGAGCAAGAGGTTAGCTTGCGGGAGTTTGTTGACGGCTGTTAAGTACCACTTTCAGCCATCAATATTCTCACATAAATGGAGACATATGCATTTATTACTTGCATTTTGGTTTGAATAATGTAGTTCCACTTGTCCTTGGAGATTATTTGTATGTAGGTGAAATAAGCATAAAAAGAGAAGGAAACCCACCATTCTATGAGTGGTCCATGCCACCTCAGTCGAGGAGATGGCTGCCACCTAGGAAACATGTGGCATCCATGTCACTAATCCAAGGGAGGCACTCACCGACGAATCAGAGAGCGACACATGGACTTCACAAGGATCCATGGGCCCACCAGAGCTCCATCTTATCAGGAAACTTGGCATGCACGGAGGAGTGATCAAACGACCCACATGTCAGCCACCCCGAGGAAGCACACCTCAAGATTCGATACCCTTGGAACACTCACTTCCCTGGGGAAATGCTACAATAGTTTATCTGTGCACTTGCGGATTCGTTCATGATCGTTAGGTTTACCTTTGGTAAGTCTTGATGTTCACTCTAACTCGGCGTCATTAGTAGTGACGTTAAGAAGCGCCAACACTCAGCGCAACACAGCGGCTCGGCTTAGCACGACGGCTCGGCTTAAGACGGCTTGCGGCTCAGCGATGCAGCGGCTCAGCACGACCCAATGGCCATTCAGCCCAACAGCGAACGAGCGGGCCGCGATTTCAGCCCAGCACGACGCTGCGCGCTCCGCCTTGATCTGAGCCGTCCGTCGAGATCGACGGCTGTCGGCGCATCAGCGCCACTTAAAAGGCAAAAATGCCCGGGGAGGGGGAAACCCTAGCTCATTTAATTTGCCCTTTCCCCTCCCGAGCAGCAGCCGCAGGCGAGGGCAGGCGCCAGCGCTACCGCGCGCCTTTGCCGGCGACTGCGTGGAGCGCCACCGCCCTCTTTTCTCTTCTTCTCCCCCAGATCCAGAAGCCCCTCCGCGCTGGAGCACCGTGTGCCTCCTCTACGGCGCCGCGTGCGACTCGCGCGCGGCCCATCGAGGGGCTCCGCTGGAGCTCCATGGCCGGCGGTGGCTATCCTTCTGTCCCCATTTGCGATGAGCGTGAGGGCCCAGATCCGGAAGACCAAGACCTCATCATGTCTGAGCCTGAGCTCCACGGGACTCTGCGGCGCCGCATGCATCGTGCGCGCGCGGCCCCTCGAGGAGCTCCGCCGGGGCTCTAAGGCCGGCGGCGGCGCGAGCTGAAGCGCCGCCTGGAGGAGCACCGCACGCACGCAACGAAGGCGCACGCGCGCGCGGATAGGAGGTCCTGGCTTGGCCCGCGACAAACTGATGTCGCGTTGAGGCCGAGCCGGGGATGCCGGATCTCGCCGGCATGAAGGCCGGCGGTTGCGCATGGCGAGCTTATGCCATGCGCGGCCGCCGAGGCACGGTAGGCCTCCTTTACTTATTGTCTTAGGGTTAGGGTTTTAGATCTGGGATTTGGGGAATTCGCCGGGGTTTTCTTATTTGGATCTGATATTCGATTCCCTTCCTTCCAACTGCTGCTAATCCCGGGTTTGGGCCGTGATGATCATGCATGACATGTCGCAGAGATAAATATGACGCATGTGTATAACTGATCGAATCCCTAACTCATAAAACTTAGTCTAAAACATGAAAAGAACTTAGAAACTTCACTGATCTAATAAAACTTGACTTAAGCATGAAATATTAACTTAAAACTTGACTAATCTAAGCATGTAGGCAACTAATCATGACTTATCTTAACTGAAACATGAACTGAAACTTAATCTACACCTTATCTTAGATTGAACCGAAACTAAACAGAGGGCTTAGGGTTAAACTAGGGGATCTAAACTGACTAGTTTAGATGACTGATACCAATTGTTAAGTCAAAATGTGATGACTAACAATACTTAGATGTAAACTTAATTAACCAGGATCACTAGTCTAGAATAGATCACACCTAGAACTTTAATTAATGCAGAATTGATCTTATACCGGCAGTGGTGGTCTCCATCACGTCGGTCTGACTCGGTGTAGTAGGTCACGAACTCGATGGCGAGTTCATGAGGTGTCGGTGTAGTAGACGTCGGGCCTGGTGAAGTGCAGGCAGTCCTTGAGCGTCTCCACGGGGTAGTGCCGGACTTCTGGTACTCCTCCTGGAGACGGACTCAAGCTTCCAAGCCTTTCAACGCCCTCACTTATCGGTAGATGAGTTTAGGTGGTAAACTCACGGAACAGGGATCGCCATGGGGGCTCTCCACTCCTGTGGCGTTGTAGGCCCGGGGCCGAGCCCAATAGGCTTAGGTTTTGCCTCCCGATCATGGCAAAGAAACGAACTCCGGTCCGTGGTGGTGGTGGGGTGGGGTGGGGGGTGGGGGGGACGCAGAGGAAGGTGCGCGGGGCGCCCCTTCTCTGGCGTGTGGTTTGGCTGACCAAGGTCAACCAAAATATCTAACACTTTTCACCGCTAGTTTCGCAGCCTCACCGTTTTTTTTATATCATATCATCGCCGAGTTATATAAAACCAGCAGTGATAGCCCGACGGATGATGGACATTTATGTACTAGTGTAGATCCTATAAATGTCGGAGCTGCCTGGACATTCCTCATATTACTATTCCTAAAGTACACTATCATGTACACATGGATAATCAGAAGGAGAAAATTGTAAAGGCAGCATCAAGTTTGTTGCATGCATTCTGTTTGTAAGCACGCATATTGTGTGATGATCCCATAGTTCACGGAGATAGCTGCAACCACCTAGGCACCAACAACTGACTTGCTTCTGCTTGGTGTAGTACCTATCTTGCTGCTGATCCCCGTATAAATTGCTCGAGGCTCGAGCTGCTTATTGCCTACTATGTGCTCAACTATATATTCATCAACATATCCCTCAACAACTAGCTGCAGATTCTCCGGCGCATGCGAGCGAGATGAGTGCCAAGGTGACGCCAATTCTTCTGGTCACCATTCTGTTCGTCGGATGCCTCGCCTTCTCTGCAAACTGTAAGGGTATATGCACATTTACGTTCTCATCGTTCTATACCTCGATCGGATTATAGGTAAATTTTTGGTGCGAGATACTACGTGATTGCTATGATATTAACGCTCGTAGGCGAAGGCGGTTACGAGGAGATGCTACCACTACCAGATGGTCGCCGGTGGGAGGCGGCGGCCGGTGACCGCCAGATGACCGTGAGGAGGAGCAGTAGCAGCAGGAAGATGATGGACGCGGTGGCGGGGGCGTGCGTGAGGAGTACATGCGAGGGGAGCCCCTGCTTCTGCTGCCAAACGGTGCCCACCACGCCATGCTTCTTGGTACTGGATGCTTGCCTGAGAGTCTGCTCCGGTACGGTCGTCTGCTAGTCGAGAACAGATGCTGACGGCATCGTCGTCAACTGACCAGCGCAGGTTCCTGTGATGAGAGCAACAGTACTGTGTGAACGAGAACTTCAGTTCAACCGCACAAAAAAAATAATTATTACCACTATATATGCGTTGTTTCTACGGTTTTTTTACAACAATTTCTACGGTTTTTCTTACAACAATTTCTACGGTTGAAGGAACAAGGAAGCCTTCACTGTAATACTGTTTTTTTTTGAGAATTCACTGTAATACTGTTTGAAAAGAAGTAGTATGAAAGGATCCAACTTATATTGAGATTAATTGTGTAGCACTAAAACTTGCACTTATGGTATAAGTGGTACATATATGGGTGGTATATGAGTATTATTGGAAAATTTATCTCGGTGGAAAAGTGAAAAACAACGTGTGTGGACAAACGGCGTCCAAGAGAAAAAAACACAGTATCTAAAATAACATAATTTTTGAAAATTACAGATTTAACCATTTCAGAAAAGGACTTGTACCCTATACCGCCACCTGGTAGTATGGTATATCTTAAAAGAGTCAAAAAAAAAGAGAAAAGTGTTATGCAAATATTGACACTATGAGATTGATGTAGCGTATATATATGGCTTTGAACTATCCTCTATCCGCATGTCATGGAATACAAAAATCATGATGTGATGACGATTAACAACGTGGCACAAACTGAAACCTAATTGATCATCAGACGATGTCCAAACTTTGGGCAAAGAAACAGATACAAGATTGAGATCAGAAAACAAAATATTTGTTACTGCACCTCAAAACAAGATTAGAGAAGATTTGGAATGCATAATGTAGTGGGAGCGGCGGCAATTATTTGGCTTTTGGGGAGGGGAATGGCGTAGTGAGGAACAATTATTTTCAATGAAACAATATATTGGTCTTCACTTCCTCCAAAAAAAAATATACACATATTCGCCTTCGCCTTCACCTTCTCTTGCTCTCTACTAGTAAGGAAGCTACCTAATTGATACTGTTATTAGGGAATAACAGAATGTATTACTCAATGATCAGTGTTTACATATATAGGTGATGTGGGGAGCACATCAGACCCACATGTCAGATTACATTCTAACACTCCCCCACAGTCTAAACTGGAAGCACCGCGAACATTAAGACTGGACCTAAACTCCGTGAACACGGATGTCGGCAAACCTTTGGTGAAGATGTCGGCATACTGAGACGTGGTGGAAACGTGTAGGACGCGGACTTCACCAAGGGCAACTCGTTCTCTAATGAAGTGTAGATCGATCTCGATATGCTTGGTTCGCTGATGCTGAACGGGATTGGTGGAGAGGTAAACAGTGCTGACATTGTCGCAATTGAAATGAACTGGATTCCCAAAAATGAGAATCCAATCATCTGCACCTTTGTGATAGTCTCAGGAAGTGGCTATCACGTGCAATCACTATCTTGGTACAATTCCATACAACACAGGAATATTAGGAACATTACAAAATTTTAGTATAATATCAGAGTATATCTCTTCAGCACATGCCGGATACAAGTCCAACTGGACTAAACAAGAAAGGTAAAATATCTACACAGCGGATCTATCGAAGCGAAGCGACTCCAGCTCCACAGGCAAACTTGAGCGTAGAACCAGCTCTAGTCTTCCCATCCTTCATCGTCGAAGTCGTAGTCGGTCTTCGAGTCTAAAACACCGCCATCTACCCGATAAGCGGGTAGGTCATGTCAGCTTCCCAACAAAGAGCAAAAGCGGTGGTTGAATTCTAGTATGCATGGATAAACCTATATCTGTCTGTTGTAAGTTTATGCAGCAACAGCGATAGCAGTGACAATAAGGAATGCAGAATTAGCAGTGAGGTCATCACCTACGAGGCCAACACCCCTGGGGTCAACACCCCAAGCCAAGGAAGTCAACACCAAACACCGAATATCATCCCAAGATCTAGCACCCATCTCTCATCTGCGATGTGGGGTCACCGACTCCTATCCCCACATCTCAACGCCCCAAGGTTGGGCTCACGCACTCGGGGCAGAGAAGCATCACAAGAAAAGTCTAGCCATGTGAGAGATCGAAAGGGCTGTCCATACCAGTGGACACGAACTATAGCTATAGGTTTAACACTCTGCAGAGGTTGTACAACTAGACCCGCCTGATAGGGTAGAAACGGGGATCAGCCGTTCCACATCCCTACCTAACAGCCGGAGACCTAGTAGTGGATAGTGCTCTCCTACCTCTCCGAGCCTGACTCGTCCTCCTTTGGGGAACGTATCACCTAGTATCGGTCCTCGAAGCTGTGGAACCATCCCCGGAGAAGCCGGAGCGACGCCTACTCGGGGGGAACGAATCATTCCCCTCACACGATCACACAGATCCACCTACAGGCTGAATGCTATCCACATACTAGTTCTCGGACCGAACCCCGCCCATAATAAGGCAAACAGTTTGTACGAAAATAGCCCAATGATCAAGGTCACACAGTCGATCGGTCATGAGGACCAGGTGTGTCCGAGGACCAGTGGAGTCTCGCTCCTTAGTGATGAGTGATTGACAACGTTGTGTGGACTGATGCTTGGCTAAGTGTGCAGGTACAGGTTGCGGCTTGACTCGTGTCGGTGCAGGTGAAGAACAAGCGCGAAAGGCCTTAGCCGTGGCGGCCTTCGGTTGATGGAGTGGCAAGTAGGCTTGGTTCGATGGACCCGATGGCCGATGGGGTCAAGTGCAAGCCGTGCGGTGCAAGACTGGCAGGCTGAAGTCATGAACATGGGCCGGTGCAAGGTAGCGGTTGAAGCCTGAAGCTTGCACGTATACCTGAGCATTTTTGGCCCGGCCCGACCCGGCCCGCTGGCCCGGCCCGGGCCCGGCCCGCGCCAGGCCCGTCCACGGACTTTACTGGACGGGCGTGGGCAGAGATCTTGAAGCCTGCGAAAATTTTTTTTGGCCCGAGCCCGGCCCAAAATGCTGTTTTTAGTTACTTTACACTATAAAATGCACGGGCGGCCCGCCCCAAGCCCGGGCCCAGCCCGAGCCCGGCCCGAAAACTGAGGCCCGACACGTCCCATGGGATGGTCATGGGCAGGATTTTCTCAGCCCGAAAAACCCGGGTATTTTTTCGGCCCGGCCCGAACCCGGCCCGGCCCGTGAAATGCTCAGGTCTACTTGCACGCGGGGTTTGTTGGTTTGCCCACAAAACCTTCAGTGGACAATTTCTTGGTTTGGGCCTCAAAACCAAGCCCAGAGGCCCGAGGCGACGGAGACGGTGATCTGGGAGCTTCGGGAAGCTTCGAGGTGGAGGGCACGTGGCGTGATCGCGGGGTTTGCGTCGAGGTGAAGCGAAGCCGCGGTGGAAGCGTGTCTGTCCGATGAAGACTTGACCAAAATACCCCTTAGGGGTTGTATCTTTATTTGAGTTGTAGGGGTAGTGTGGTCATTTACCTCCCTCCGATGGACTTCATATAAATAGCGGAGAGGTGGATAGCATCTCTCTCTTGGACTCTAGGGCTTTCTCCCCCGGTAGATTTCTCTGAACTGCTTCTTTTCCCTCTGGATTCCTTAGGCTAGACTCTTGTACAGACTCTGTCCTCTGGATGTATGGAAGCATTCGGCGTCCCGGTGATCTCCTAATCCCTTGTGATTTTCGTGTCATTTTCGGGGTTATTTTTGGGGGGTTTCGTTCTTCGCACGATTCGTGAGTTTGGAGGTGTTTCTTCACGGATTTCTTTGAGGGGATCATGGGTGGATGCCTTGTGCATGTTTGTGTATGATCTTGACCCCTCAAATGCCGTGTAGAGCCTTTGATTCGTGAGTTTTTGGCCGGAGTTCGTGTTCTTGGTGGAGTTCGTGTGATCAGCGATTCCTGGCGAGTTAGTGGCTTAGAGGTCGAGATTTTTGGGCATAGCTTCCTCTTGTGTTGTTTATCATCTACCCCAAATCTTGTCTCAAGAGCTTTTGGCGTTTGGGAGATCCGGTGATGGATTTGGAGAGTTGACCTCGCGGGGTCGTGCAGTTTTCTGCTCTGTCTGAACCATGCGGACCGTTCGCGAGTCTCATGTGGACTGTCCGCGCGGTGTAGACAGCGCAGCTGTTCTTCGTGTTCTTCGGTTGTTCTTCGCGTGGTTCGTTTCAATCCGTTGGTTTCGGGCTTTTGTTTTGCAGGCAGTTCGCGGACTGTCCGCGTGGTCCTGGCGGACTGTCTGCGCGGCCCTAAGTTTTCGTCTGGGGTGGCTCGTGCTTTGTCTGGGGTTTCCAGAGGCTTCGGCGGACTGCCCGCGGTGCACAGTCGGACTGTCTGCAAGGAGACGTTTTCCCCCCGACCTTTCTGTTAGTTCCTGGTTCAATTTCGGACCGTCCGCGCCTGCCTCACAGACTGTCCGCGCTACCCTGGCGGACTGTCCGCGGCAGCCAGGTGGACTGTCCGACTTGGACGCAGGAACTTGCCAAGTTTGTTCGGTTCCTTTGATTCCTCTCTTGTGCTTCCGCGTGTGCTTCAAGGAATCATTCCTAGGACTTGTGGTTGATCCATAACCTTGTTGTCTTGGCGATTGGTGTTTGATTCGATCCATCTTTCGTGTGTGCTCGGATTTGAGTGGGGTCTTGGCCGAGTTCTTTGTGAAGAATTTTTGTTGGCTCCCATTCACTCCCCCCCTCTCTGGTCGCCTATTCGGTCCTTCAATTGGTATCAGAGCTGGTTACGGATCTTCGTGATTCTAACCAGTCTAAGATCCAAAGATGGGCCATTACGGCAAGGGGTCGAGTCCTCCGCACTTTGATGGCAAGACTTACCCGATGTGGGAGAGGCGCATGGGCGCGTTTTTGCGAGGGAAGGGAAGTCTTATTTGGGAGGTCACTCAAAATGATCAATATGTCATCCCAGATAGTTTTCTGCTTCCAGGATCGCGGGACATGTTTGAGGCCAACAGCAAGGCCGTTGATTACTTGTTTCGTGCTCTCTGTGCCTCGGAGTTCGAGCGAGTGTATGGAGAGAATGTGGCCGGAAAGATTTGGCTCAAGTTGAGAAATGCTCATGTTGGCAATGCCCAAGTGCAAGCCCGTATGTTTTCCACTTACTGGAGAGAGTATGAGAACTTCACTCATCTCCCCGGTGAGTCGACCGATGCTATGTTTCAGCGCTTCACGAGCATAATCAACAACATGAGGGCCAATGTGACAGTGCTCCCATACACGGACCATGATCAAGCTATCAAGCTTTTGCATGCCCTGGATCGGTCTATGTGGAGTGCCAAGGTCGAGGCCATTGAGGAGTCGAGCGTGTATGATATGCTGACGTTGGATGAGCTGTTTTCCAAGCTCAGGTCTTCAGAGGTTGATCGTGGCTTGAGAGCCAAGAGCGAGAGCCCCACTGATCCTCACAGTTTGGCTCTTGTCTCGGGATCACGGTCTAACGCTAACCCTGGTGGTTTCTCTTTGTCTTGTCTTGTGTCTTTGCTAATTGAGGACTTTGAGGTGCTAAACGAGGACGATCTCTCCTTGTTGAGCAAGAGGTTTGGGCGGATGTACGAGAACCGCAAGATTGCAAGGCAGAGCTCGGGGATGTGCTATCAGTGCGGGAAGCACGGGCACTTCATCGCCGAATGCCCTGAAGCCATGGAGATCAAGAACGACTACAAGGGCAAGCCTAAGCACGACTACAACAAGCACCGCTCCTAGAACGACTACAAGGACAAGCACAAGGACAAGGGCGAGAGAAGACATAAGAAGGGTGGCGGCCACAAGAGGAAGACCGCTCGAGCGATGGTGGCCGGAGCGAGCGACATCGACTCGACATCAAGTGATGCTTCTTCCGACTCGAGCAGCGAGGAAGAGCAAGAGAAGCGCAAGGACAAGCGGCACACGGGCAAGAACATCTTCGGCTTGAGCTTCGTCGCACAAGGAGGCTTTTGCGGCATGGCGCATTCCAAGAAGAGTGGGAGGCATAGCTCGGATTCGAACTCCGACTCCGATGAAGAGGTACGACAAGATCCCAACTTCTTGCTAGAGGAGAATGCTAGGCTCAATACGTTGCTTGATAACCGTGATGATGTGCTTAGAAAGACCAACAAGGAGAAGAGGGAATTTAGGTCTCTGTTGGGTGATGCTAAGGACAAGGTAGCCGAGCTTGAATCTTTGCTTGTGGATGCTAGAAATGAGATAGCTGCTTTGAAATCTGCTCCTGTTATGTCGGATGAGATTGATTGTGGGGATTGTTCAGTTTTTTTGCTGACTTGACTGCCCTGAAGGAGAAACATGCCTCTGTCCTTGAGGAACTAGATGTGGTTAGGATTGAGTGTGATGAATTGAAATCTAGGCCAGCTTTGGTAGGAGCTTGTACATCATGTCCTATTTTGCATGCTAGGCTAGATGAATCTCACACTAGAATTGTTTCTCTTGAGGTGGTATTGAAAGCTCCTCTTCCTACATCATGTTCAACCTGTGAATTGCATGCTTTGAAAAACATGGAACTTGCAAACTGTGTTGATAGTCTGCAAGATGAAAATGATGAATTGAGAAAAATGATGGGGTGGTTGTCTGGGCATGAGCCACAATTGAGTATGATGTTGGCTCAGTTTAAGAGGTTTGATGGTCAGGCGTTGGGGGCTGACAAGTGTGGTGAGAAGAGCGGTGAGGGAGAAGAGAAAGCCAGAGAGATCCCCATTCCACCACATACCACACCGATGAACAAATTTGCACCCAAACCAAACCACCTCAGAAACAAGCTTGACACAACACCTGATCCACCAGTGTTCCCCCACTAAGCTAAAAACTACCAAAAACCCATCAAGTTTGTGAGCACCCAGGGGAGTGTCTTTGATGGGAAGATAGGAGAGAAAGCTGGAGAGAAGCTTGTAGAGAAGCCACAGCCTAAGCCAGTGCCAATCTGCTTCCATTGTGAGTATTGTGGGAGGGATGGGCATAAGGATGAGTTCTATTTCCGGAGGAAGAGGGATGAGAGGTTTGCTAGGGAGATGGCAAACAAGGACAGGTACCACCTTGCTCGTGGTGTGCCTGAGCCTCGTAGAGGGCCTCTACCTAGGGGTGATGTCTTTGTGAGGACAGTTCCCACTCATGGAGGTGGAGGTGGAGGTGTGTTCCCTCAGAGAAATAGGCGTGTTGGGTTTGGGCGTGGTGAGTTGGCTCGATGTGCTCCTTCTCATGACCATTACGAGTTTGGGAGACACGATCAGAGTTTTGTGTCTCAGATGGACTACGGGCCACGTTTTCCTCCTAGTGGTGCGCGTACTCCTCTAGTGAGACGTGACAGGTCCCTTGGTGGTAGGCGTGAGAGGGCTCCACCTCGGGGTGTTGGTAGAATGGACTTTGCTAACCCTTCTTTTGAGCAAATGGCTCGACACTGGTTTGAATCGTTTGGAACTAACCCCAGTGTTGAGTCGCTTGCTCATTCTCGTTCTGGTTTTTGATTGCAGGTGGGAGGCTTGGAGAACTTTTGGTTGATCGACTCCGGTTGCTCGAGACACATGATCGGAGATCGTGGGTGGTTCTCCAGCCTCACCCCGGTGAGTACAAGGGAGTACATCACTTTCGGCGACAACGGGAGAGGACGAGTGCTTGCTGAAGGTATGGTGAAGGTGAGTAGCAAGGTGACCTTAACAACTGTGGCCCTGGTCAAGTCACTTGGTTTTAACCTGTTGTCAGTATCTCGGTTACTGGACGAAGGTTTTGAGGTTCGTTTCAAGTCTGGTGCTTCTCATGTGCTTGATTCTCGAGGCGATCTTGTCTGTATGATCGTCCCTGAGGGTCAAATCTTTCGTGCCGATTTTTCCCAGTCTGTTGGTCCTTCTCGATGCTTTGTTGCTAGCGTTTCGGCCGAGCTTTGGAAATGGCATAGGAGGTTGGGACACTTGAGCTTTGAGTTGCTTTCCCGCTTGAGTGGTCTCGACCTTGTCTGAGGATTGCCTAAGTTGAAATTTGAGAAGGATTTGGTTTGTGCTTCTTGTCGGCATGGAAAGATGGTTGCCGCTTCTCATGCCCCTCTGACGGCTGTCATGACCGAGCGACCTTGTGAGCTATTGCACATGGATTTGGTTGGGCCAGTTCTTGTTCGCTCTGCGGGTGGGAAATGGTATGTTCTTGTGGTTGTTGATGATTTTTCGAGGTACTCTTGGGTTTTCTTTTTGGAGGATAAGAGTGAGACATTTGGCTTTGTTCGAGACATGATCTTGAGGTTGAAGAATGAGAGACATGGAGATGCCATTCGAGCTATACGCAGTGACAATGCCACAGAATTTAAGAACTCTCATTTTGATGCCTTTTGCAGTGATCTTGGTCTCGATCATCAATACTCTTCTCCATACGTCGCTTGCCAGAATGGCGTAGTGGAGAGGAAGAACCGGACCCTTTGTGAGATGGCCAGGACGATGCTTGATGAGCATAGGACTCCTAGGTGTTTCTGGGCCGAGGCGGTCAATACCGCTTGCTATGTTTCAAATCGCATCTTCCTTCGTGCTTTCAAGAAGAAGACCTCTTATGAGCTGATGCATGGCCGGCAACCCAAGGTGAGTCATTTCAGAGCTTTTGGCTGCAAGTGTTTCATTCTGAAGAAGGGCAAGTTGGATAAGTTCGAGTCTAGATGTTCGGATGGGATTTTCCTCGGTTATGCTATTCACTCTAGAGCATATCGTGTGCTCAACCTTGACACTAACCGAATCATGGAGACTTGCGAGGTTACCTTCGACGAGACATAGCCATGTAGCTCTTCTGCTTTTGAGTGTGCAGGTGACGAGGAGATTGGTGCCAGGATCTTTGAGGATGAGAAGGATGGAGATGGAGACGAGGATGATGATGATGGTGGTGCTCCCGCGGCTGATCGTGTACACGCTACTTCCACTACTACGACGACGATCGATGATGGACCATCCCCTACACCCACTACGTCTGAGGCTGTTCGAGTGGAGGCTGCTGCTGAGGGGGAGGTTGTGTCCAGGCGTGAGGCTCCCCGGCGGGTACAAGTTGATCACCCACCGACGACAACCATTGGTGACCTCCATGAACACACTACATGGTCGAGGTCAAGGAATTCCTCTCATTTCGCTCACTCTGCTTTTGTTACTTCTTTTGAGCCCAAAGATATTCGACACGCTTTGTCTGATGAGAATTGGGTGAATTCCATGCATGAGGAGTTGGAAAACTTTGAGAGAAACCAAGTCTGGGTGTTAGTCGATCCACCACCAAATTGTCGTCCCATAGGTACCAAGTGGGTGTTGAAGAACAAAGAGGGTGAAAATGGGATGGTTGTGAGAAACAAGTCGAGGTTGGTGGCGCAGGGTTTCAACCAGAAGGAGGGGATAGATTATGAGGAGACATTTGCTCTTGTGGCTCGTTTGGAGGCAATTAGGATCCTTCTAGCCTTTGCTGTGGCTAAAGGGTTCAAGTTGTACCAAATGGATGTCAAGATGCTTTCTTGAATGGGGTGATAGAGGAAGAAGTGTATGTGAGGCAACCCCCGGGGTTTGAGAGTGAAAAATACCCACACCGTGTATACAAACTCCAGAGAGCGCTCTATGGGCTGAAACAGGCACCGAGAGCTTGGTATGGCAGGTTGAGAGGCTTTTTGCTGAGTAAGGGGTTTGTGATGGGCACAGTTGATAAGACCCTGTTTCTCCTTAAGCATGGGAATGACCTTTTGATTGTTCAGATATACGTGGATGACATAATCTTTGGTGGCTCTTCTCATGATCTTGTTGCCACATTTGAGATGTCCATGATGGGCGAGCTGCAGTTTTTCTTGGGCCTCCAGATCAAGCAGTGCAAGGACGGGACATTTGTACATCAAGCGAAGTACACCAGTGACATAGTGAAGAAGTTTGGCATGAACGACTCCAAGCCGCTGACTACACCGATGAGTACCACTACGGCTTTGGACGCGGATGAGGACGGCGAACCCGTGGACCAGAAGGAGTACCGGAGCATGATCGGCTCCCTCCTCTACTTGACGGTGACGAGGCCGGACATACAATTCAGTGTGTGTCTGTGCGCTCGTTTTCAGGCTTCACCGAGGACTTCACATCGGCAGGCCGTCAAGAGGATTTTCAGGTACTTGAACTACACTCCTGAGTTTGGTCTTTGGTATTCTGCCTCCTCGACACTCAGACTTCACGGTTACTCCGATGCTGATTTTGCTGGGTGTCGATTGGATCGCAAGAGTACTTCTGGGTGTTGTCAGTTTCTTGGTTCTTCTTTGGTCTCTTGGTCATCTCGCAAGCAATCCAGTGTAGCCCAGTCCACTACAGAGGCTGAGTATGTAGCTGCTACTAGTTGTTGTTCCCAGCTGCTTTGGATGACATATACCATGAATGACTTTGGACTTTCTGAGGGACAATGTTGAGAAGGGAAACATATCTTTGTCCTATGTCCCTACCCAAGACCAGCTAGCCGACATTTTCAGCAAGCCGCTTGATCAAGTCACTTTCACTCGCTTGCGGGGTGAACTTGGTGTTTGCTTTCCTTTCTAGCTGAGTCTTGGAGCTTCTCATGTATATATGTGCCATATGTCTATTTTGTTGCATTGCATTTATGCATTTTACTTTCTGTACAAAACCTGGTAGGATAGCCATCTTTGGATCACTTGTGCTAGGAAAAGCTTCTCTTATATACATTGATCACCGATGTGCTATATTTGTGATATATGTGCATGTTGAGTAATTTGTGGATGTGAATGCTATGCTCTGGATGGTTTTGTCATATATTTGCGTTGAGATAGCTATCTTTTGATGAAAATGCTAAAATTGTGTCTCTCGTGAGTAAATGCTTGTCTATGCTTAATTTGTGCCTAAATGCCTATATCATGTTTAGTTTGTGCTTGAGAATCATGTTCTCTTTGCTTGGGGTCAAAGACCTTTTGTCATCGTAAATGTTTAGCCCTTTTGCTTGCTTGGGGAGGAGCATAAGCTTCTTTTTGCCGCAAAGGCACTTCATGTACCATGTTTAAACTTAAAAATGAAATTGGTGTGTGAATTGCCTTATGATTGAAAAATGAGCTCCTAATCATGTTTTTATGCTTTGAAATTCATATCTTGGGTGCTAAACCGTAGCATGTTGTCTACCATGAGAAGTCTCATTTTAAGAAGTAGACACATGGCTCGGTGGCTTTAACATGACTTGAGTAGCTTGTGGGTGTTTATAATGATCTTGTGATGAGAATCTGTGATCTTGCATAAACTTTGGATGATCTAGTGTATTTATGTTCAAATTGGTATAGGGAGAATCTTGCTCATGAGATGACTTTTTCTTTGTGAAAATTGCTTAAAATTGCTTTTAGCCATGTCACATGCTTATATGTCTCTACCTTCTTGATGGCAATGTGCTAGATACACCATGTCTACTTTGCTTGCTCTATGTCTCATGTGTAGCATTTTGTTGTGCTCTTTATATATTTGAGAAGCTTGGTAGATTGTATATGTGCTTTGACATGTATTTTTCATGAAAACAAGGGGAAGAGTTTCATACACCCTGATTCATGCATTGTCAACAAGGGGGAGAATATACATGCTTTGGGGAGAGTTATGCACATTTGGGGAGATTTTTCATGCATTGGAAGTTTTTGTGAAAAATTGGTATGCATTTGTGATATGTGGCATGTGAGGAGAAAAAATTGAGAAGAAGAGGTTGCATTTGCTCAGGAGGAGTTTGCATATGTGCAGGGGGGGCTCCTTTATTTTTTCCTGAGTTTTGTGCTTTGTGATGTGCTCTTTGAGAGCTTTGTTTTGTTTTGGCTGTGTCGAGCCGTTGCCCTTGTCTTAGGGGGCCGAGACTTGGTTTGGCGGGTGATCTCGTTTTCGCTTATTCTTTGGCTTTGGATCACTTGCTTGGGAGGTTTGTGTTTGTGGTTATTTTCTTTTCTTTTTCTCTACGTGATTTCTATGGGTGTTGTCAATGCACTCATCAAGGGGGAGATTGAGGACCAGGTGTGTCCGAGGACCAGTGGAGGGTCGCTCCTTAGTGATGAGTGATTGACAACGTTGTGTGGACTGATGCTTGGCTAAGTGTGCAGGTACAGGTAGCGGCTTGACTCGTGTCGGTGCAGGTGAAGAACAAGCGCGAAAGGCCTTAGCCGTGGCGGCCTCCGGGTGATGGAGTGGAAAGTAGGCTTGGTTCGATGGACCCGGTGGCCGATGGGGTCAAGTGCGAGCCGTGCGGTGCAAGACTAGCGGGCTGAAGTCATGAACATGGGCCGGTGCAAGGTAGCAGTTGAAGCCCGAAGCTTGCACGCGGGGTTTGTTGGTTTGCCCACAAAACCTTCGGTGGACGGTTTCTTGGTTTGGACCTCAAAACCAAGCCCGGAGGCCCGAAGCGACGGAGACGGTGATCCGGGAGCTTCGGGAAGCTTCGAGGCGGAGGGCACGTGGCGTGATCGTGGGGTTTGCGTCGAGGTGAAGCGAAGCCGCGGTGAAAGCGTGTCCGTCCGATGAAGACTTGACCAAAATGCCCCTGAGGGGTTGTATCTTCATTTGAGTTGTCGGGGTAGCGTGGTCATTTACCTCCCTCTGATGGACTTCGTATAAATAGCGGAGAGGTGGATGTCATCTCTCTCTCTTGGACTCTAGGGCTTTCTCCGCCGGTAGATTTCTCTGAACTGCTTCTTTTCCCTCTGGATTCCTTAGGCTAGACTCTTGTACAGACTCTGTCCTCTGGATGTATGGAAGCATTCGGCGTCCCGGTGATCTCCTAGTCCCTTGTGATTTTCGTGTCATTTTCGGGGTTATTTTTGGGGGGTTTCGTTCTTCGCACGATTCGTGAGTTTGGAGGTGTTTCTTCACGGATTTCTTTGAGGGGATCATAGGTGGATGTCTTGTGCATGTTTGTGTATGATCTTGACCCCTCAAACGCCGTGTAGAGCCTTCGATTCGTGAGTTTTTGGCCGGAGTTCGTGTTCTTGGTGGAGTTCGTGTGATCAGTGATTCCCGGCGAGTTAGTGGCTTAGAGGTCGAGATTTTTGGGGCATAACTTCCTCTTGTGTTGCTTATCATCTACCCCGAATCTTGTCTGAAGAGCTTTTGGCGTTTGGGAGATCCGGTGATGGATTTGGAGAATTGACGTCGCGGGGTCGTGCAGTTTTCTGCTCTGTCTGAACCAGGCGGACCGTCCGCGAGGTGTAGACAGCGCAGCTGTTCTTCGTGTTCTTCGGTTGTTTTTCGCGTGGTTCGTTTCAATCTGTTGGTTTCGGGCTTTTGTTTTGCAGGCAGTTCGTGGACTGTCCACGTGGTCCTGGCGGACTGTCCGCGCGGCCCTAAGTTTTCATCTGGGGTGGCTCGTGCTTTGTCTGGGGTTTCCTGAGGCTTCGGCGGACTGTCCGCGGTGCATGGTCAGACTGTCCGTGAGGAGACGTTTTTCCCCCGACCTTTCTGTTAGTTCCTGGTTCAATTTCGGACCGTCCGCGCCTGCCTCACGGACCCTCCGCGCTACCCTGGCGGACTGTCCGCGGCAGCCAGGCGTACTGTCCGGCTTGGACGCAGGAACTTGCCAAGTTTGTTCGGTTCCTTTGATTCCTCTCTTGTGCTTCCGCGTGTGCTTCAAGGAATCGTTCCTAGGACTTGTGGTTGATCCATAACCTTGTTGTCTTGGCGATTGGAGTTTGATTCGATCCATCTTTCGTGTGTGCTCGGATTTGAGTGGGATCTTGGCCGAGTTCTTTACGAAGAATTTTTGTTGGCTCCCATTCACTCCCCCCCTCTCTGGTCGCCTATTCGGTCCTTCAGGTCCTTAATTGTAAGGAGCGAGCACTCCACCAACTCCATCTGCCCGACACGCCGCTAGGGCGAGAGGCCAGGTCGCATCTCCCCTTGATAGGCATTCACAAGTAACCAAACGGCTCGCTCCCATTACAACACATAAGGAGTCACACTCACCCAAAACACACGCTAGAATATACCGAGATATCCCAATCTCAGCCCAACACCAAAGATCCATCCATATCGTACAACAGGTAAAATATATGGATAGTATGTATCGGGGACTAGTTAGGGGTCGGTAGCTAGTCCCAAAGGTAGGGAGTTCAAGGTACATGATATATCAAAAGCAAGACATGGCTAAAAAATTGTCTATGCATTTAATCATCCAAAGCATCATAAATAAAGCACTAGCATCTAAATAGCATGCATGGGATCTATATGATCGGGAGTGACATGACACCAGCGCGGTAGTCGTCGTAGAGTAATAGAGGTTGAGGCCTTCCTTCGGGTCAGAGGTCTTCTCGATCGTCACAGCTCGGGTCTTCAAACATGATTACAAGCCTACACGAGATGTGGCGCGGAAATAAATAACAACAATCAACTAGGCAATAACTCCAAAGAACATCAATTTAGAAGAACTAAATAAATCCAAATTAGCTACAAGCAGCACTAGTTTAAAATAGTGAAAGTATAGCAATTAGTTTTATATACTAGAAAACAAAGATAGGGACAAGAGTTAGTTCAAGGCTGGGTTGCCGATCAAAGGCTAAGAGCTTTGATCATTGCACTTGCAAGGTATTGGAGCGACTGATTGTTGCAACAAAGCAGAGGTTCAAAGATGATGAGAGTAAAGCAAGGCAACAACAAGCTATGCAAGGCATTCCAAGGTCAAGGTGTGCAGCGGCCTCGCAAGGAGGATGAAAGGATCGATTGGTGGCCGATAAAGGGCGGTGATGTAGTAAGGCGTGCTCAAGAGCGCAAAGGCATCGGTGCTAGCGATGCAGTGACAACCACGGTGAGACAACTAAGTTGCAGCGCGGGGTTGCCGTTTGTGAAGCAGAGGCCTCTGCTCACGACACGGCCGTCCATCACACACGACATCCTAGCTACAAGCTCGCAGCACAGTACGTGCATCGCTACACTAAGCGGAGTTGAGTGAGAGCAGGTATGTGCATTGCAACACAAAGCGGTGGCTATGGTGCAGGCAAGGCGAAGGATAGCAGAGCAAGAGGTCACTATACAGAAGGTGACCAAGGTTACGAAATTAATGAAATTAATTTCGTAATTTTCGAGGCTCCAGAACAATAGTTATGAATTTATAAAGATTAAAAGTATTTTTTGAAATTAAAACCTGCATATACAAGAGGGGTAACTAAATGTTAACAATAAGTTAGCTCTAGGTGGCTATAGGTTAGCTCATGGTTGGCTGTATGCCGGTTGCAGCCGTCCACGTGGCTGCCACGCAGGTAGCTAAAGCTAGCTGCAAGGGGGCTGCAGGTGAGGTGGCAGCCCATGGCGGCTTAGGTGGCCGTGGCCACACAAGATCCTGGGGTGGATCTGATAGGCGATGGCTCGATCTTCCGAGAGATAGAGGATAAGTCAATTGGTGGAGACTCGACGTTGACGATATTAGCTTCGAATCAACACACGATTCGGACCCCGCAACCGTTACACCACTGCTCCATTGGTTATGAACCAAGAACAACTTGATTGACCTCGCCACGAAAGCTTTTCCCTGCAAGCGAATCGAGGACACAAGCAAGAAAGTAAAGCACGCAATCTGACAATTGCAAATATGGATTGAAGCGAATGACAAAGGGGTTCAAGTTCTGATCACAAAAGGACTAATCGACACAGTGGTTACGAACTAGAACGGGGGTCCTGATTCACAGTAAAAGACCTCCACGGTACAGTGGTTATGAAGAAAGATTGATCCTCGACGGAAATCACAACCTATTAAACAAAACTCAAGTCTAAACGACGATGGCTACTGAGTTTAAACCCTAAAGGGGTGACCTAGGGTTGAGGGGCAACCAGAAGGGGCGTCCTCAACCTGGGCTTAAGGCCCGACACGATACACGGCCAAATTGGCCCAAAAAGGTGACGCAGCACCTTGTCGTGGTCACACAACATGATCCACAAACCTTATGTAGCTGGGACAAGAACCAAAATGACGACATCTCTCGTCCCCTTTCCAACGCATCCTTATACGCCTTGTTTCGATGCCGGATGAGGGAGATATCGCCGAAACAGTGCAGGGGTGTTAGCTGAATCCGAACCGAACCTGACAGCTGAGTTGGAGACAACTTTAGCGTGGGGAAGGACATGGCGTGCACGTATCCAGCATGGCGATGTGCTCATCAGGATCTATTGCGGCGTGGGGCGGTGCAGGCTGGCGTGAGGCGGGGCCGAGAGTGGAGAACCACACGAGATCCCTGCGGCAGTAGGTGTGGTTGGCAACTTTGCAGGCAGCTGTGTGGTTTAGGCCCATAGCTATGGCTGGGGTGCCGCCATGTGCCCGATAGATTGCCCAAGAGGTGTTCTGCGACAGCGACGACTGGACAACGGCGGTTTTGGCGGAGGCCACAAGAAAAACACGGCGACGACGGTAGCACTGGTGCAAGGCGGCTAAGAGCGGCGCGTGACGCGGGCAGCAAAGCAGCACGGCGCGGCGAGGCTGTTGTGTGACGCGGCAGACAGCGATTGTGGCGGCGGTGAGCATGACAGAGCGGCAGCGCACGCGGGGAAAGATTCCCCCCGGACGCGGCTTGGCTGGGGGCTACAACGTGAAGAGCAGAGCGGCGTGGCTGCGGGCTCGGCTCTCGGCCGCTGTATGGCTACGGGCTACGAGGTGCACGACACGACGGCGGCGAGCAAAAGTGCAGCGGCGGCACCTGTAGAAGGCCACGACACGATGGTTGGGCGGAGACGATGCAAAAGGGAAGGAACGTGTGGCTGCGCTCTATTCGCACAAGACATCGAACACATGGTGGGCGTTCAAAGGAGCAGCTACAGAGTAGGCGTCCATGGTCACTAGCGTTCGGCACAGGAGCAACTGCACGGCACGAAGGCCGGCCAACACAGGCAGGAACACGAGAGCAAGTAAGGTAACATAGGGGCGGCTTGGGTGCTTGCTGCTCACCGTTGGGCTCGATTGAGGGCAAGGTGAGGCAGGAAATGTCGAGGTCGTGGGCAGGCTCGACGTCGTAGTACAGCTCGCGGACGGGTTGGCAGCGACGGCGATCCAACCTCCATCTCGAGCTCCTCGTGGTCGATGGCCACCATCAGCTCGGCGTCATCGTCCTTGGCGGCAAGGGCGTAGTCCAGCAGCACGCAGGTGCTCCACGACCTCCTGGTCCATGGCGTCAGCGCGGCGAAGGTGGATCACGGTGTTGAGGTAGGCGGCAGCGCTCCAGAGCTCCACGATCTTCTGTTGGCGACGTCGCGATGCTCCCGAACTACGACGGCGCAACGCTCCCGGACGGCGACGCTCCCGGACGGAGACGGCGCGGCGTGTCCAAACGCGACAGCGGTCTTGGCACTCTCGCACGATGGCGGTAATCGGCACGGCACGGATTCCATCCTCTCCTAGTGCGGCAGCTCCCGGGTGCTCTACTCCTCCATGGCGATAGGGTTTTCTCTCGGGTGGTTCTGAGGCACAGAGAGGCGGCGGCAGATGGTAAAACAGGAAGAGCTGCGGCTCTGGGCTCATATAGCACAACGCTAGGGTTCAGCAAGGACGGGCGCGTGCAGGGTGGACAACTGGATGAGCGCCTGCACACAGACGCCGATAAGCTTCTGCGCGCGGGTGGCTGTGATTCAGGCATTTAGTTGTCATAGTAAAATAGTCATCTGAGGGATGAGCATACAAGCGACAGTCTTATTCATTGTTGGGACGTATTCTCGGACTCAGCATCTTAACACGAAAGAGGAAAAAGTCTAAATAACTCCCCAGCCTATCAAAGGTGGACTACATCACCCCCTCAACTATAAAACCGGGTATTTAACCCTCCAACCTTTGTGAAACCGTTTAAATGACCCCCTATGGTGGTTTTATACAGTGGTTTTGCCATGTTGGCGTGCTTAGGTGGATAGAGATGATGACATGGATTACCTGACGTATGGGTCCCTACTGTAAGTGAGCAGGTTCCTCTCCTTTCCTCTGCATTGCCATTGGTGTTGATTGTCACTAGCACCGTCCTTGTTCTATGAATGTAATGCCATGCGCATCCTCTGTCTTCTGCGGTGCATCTTACACTAGGACCTTCCACCCTATGGCACACTAGCACCTGGTCGTCCACGGCCGTGGCACACACCTCTCCTCGCAGCCCATTCAACCGGCGGTGCTTCCTCGCAGGCAAAGCTTGTGTCTCGACCTTGTTCCTCACTGGTGTTTGCTGGTTAGGAACAAGATGTGCTAATACTAGTGGCCTCGCTGCTCACGGTCAAAATTGTTGCTTGTCCAAACTAAGAGTTGGCTAATTGTTCTTTAGTAGTTATGCAGGAGATTCGTATCCCTGACCCTCAGAAGCAAGCACTAGCAGTAGCAGCAGCTTGAACTCTCAACGCTCGCCATGGCCCCATCGATTTCGACTGCGGCTGTCGGTGTCCGGATTAGCTCAGGCACTAACTAGTGAATCGCGCTGTGATTTGTCTCTCGATGGCTGGTGCAATTGCTAACACATGGACATGGGTTTATTCTGGTTCCGGCCACGGGGTCGTATGTCTAGCAGAGTGTGCGTGAGCACTGTATTATATCGCACCGGGGTGCTTGCAGAGGGGGGCTACAAGCAAAGTAGGAGAGGAGGCGAGCCCTCCAAGTCCCTGATGGCTAGGTTGATTGAGGCAAAGTGCCAATATCGTGGAGTGTGTCAGCGGTGGTGTGTGGGCGTGTGAATCGAACGTATATGCCGCGTCATCTGCCTCCTCCTTTTATAGGCCAAGGAGGGGCAGTTACAGGGGTGTCGCACAGTAAAATGTACAGTGACTGTGTACTGGTGAGCGTGGCGCCAGGGATCGTCGTCCTCGCGAATCCTTGCTCCTGGCATGCGTTGATGGCGAGCTTCGGCTTCCGCAGGCATCGTGGCGGCTCCTGTGCTTGTCCAGGAGTGACTTTGAGGGGTAGCTTTGACCGGGATCCGCGCCCAGTCGTCGTCCGTACGCCTTTTGAGGGTGTGTTCATGCCCGTTCGAGGGATCCGCCACGAGGAGAAGGACGGGGGTTGGCAGCACAGGGCTGTGGAGTGACGCCAGCCTGTTCGCACAGCGCGTCGCATGCATGTACATCGCCGGGGATGGCCGTGCAGCGCCGGCCTGTCCGCACAGGGCCGTGCAGCACCTGCACAGCGACGGGATGGTCGCACAGCGCCGGCCTGTCCGCACAGGACCGCGCAGCGCCTGTACAGCAACGAGGATGGTTGCACAATGCCGGAGTTGGTAGACAAGACTCGGTCCACGTCCTCCGTACAGCAGCGTCGGCTAGCGCGTGCGCCCGGTCGCCGCCCGTACACCTTTCGAGGGTGTTCCCACACCCGTTCGAGGGCTCCGCCGTGGGGGAGGATGAGAGCAGGCGGCACAGTGCCACGGAGTGACGCCGGCCTGTCCGCACAGGGCCGCGCAGCGCTTGCATAGCGTCAGGGATGGCGGCATAGTGACAGGTTCGGCCGCACAGTGATGGGGTCAAACGCGCAGAGCCCCAGGCCGTGTCAGTCGCGGCGTGGGAAGGGATTTGCTTTTGACTTTGGTGTCTCACACGGGTAGCGAGTCATGGATGTCTCGGTGAGCTGTTGACAGGTGGTTCAAGTGGACGTTCGTGCCCCGTTCGATAAGGGTTGGCTTGTGGTCCGGAGACACGTCCATGAGAGCGCTCGCAAAGGTTTGGTAGGTAGGGCTCAGTCCCATTCGATAGGGGCCGAGGGCGCGGAAGCACTCCCTCGATGGGATCCCTTGACTAGCTGCCTTTGTCCGACCTTGAACACGACATGTGGGGCGTCCCTGAACTTCGCATTCAGGGATAGGCTCGATGGCGCACACCCTAGTCATCCCTGACTCTGTTGATTTGAAGTGCCTGTTCGAACCCTCCGCGGGTCAGGCTTCGTACCCCTAATCAGCAGGGCCTTGCGGGGAGCGACGTACGTCCCCGTCTTTATACATCTGCGGCGCCTGTTGAAGCCTCGTTGGGCCAGGCTTTGAACCGTTGATCAGAAAGGGCCTCACTATGAGGTGCATCTGTGGCGCCTGTCGTACCCTCGCGGGCTAGGCCTTGAGCCACTGATCAGTAATAGTTTGGAGGGGAAACGCAGGACGCCCCTTGGACTCCGCGTTCGAGGGTAGGCTCGAGCGAGCACGTCCTGGCCGTTCCTGGCTCCCTCGATCTGGGGCACCCGTCAAACCCTTTCGAGGGGCCAGGACTTGAGCGCCTGATCAGTAGGATTCGAGGGGTTTGCCTTACCTTGGAAGGAACCCCTGGCGCTTGGTCTTCGGTTGTGGATCGAATCGTGGCCACGCGCACGCGGTCGTGGCACGAAGTGGCCGCGCCTTTTAGGCGAGGTGGCGTGGGCGGCGGGCGGTTTTGAAGTGACGTGCCATAGTATTCCCGGTTTTATCATGCCGCAATAATTAGCACCGCGCACGTGCGTGTTGGTTTCGGGACGGTGGGGCCCTGCTGTCAGCGACAGGCGGCACCCACCGCATTTACTGCGGTTGCCCGCCGCGCCCTCGGCTATTCCGTCCCCTCCCTACTCTATAAAATAGGAAGTGTGGGGAATGGATTTTTTACCTTAGCCATTTGCAATCACCGCTCCCTCTCTCACCTTCGTCTGCAAAGTTGAGCTCCGTCGCCGTAGATCCATGCACGCGTCCGCCTCGCTTCCGTTAAGCTCCTTGCTCCCTTCTTCCCCAGCCATGGTTCAGATGGGCGATGCTGTGGCGTGGAACCCGTCGACCGTGGACGAGCACTCCTTGCTGGGGCTCGTCGCCGGCGGGCAATTGTCCGGGATCACCGACCAGGCGAGGCCAGAGTGGATCGTGCCGCCGGCATCACATCGGGTGCCAAGCTCACCGGCGGGCTACGTCGTGAGCTTCGTGTGCATGCACAAGCGGGGATTCAATGCCCCCGCGAGCAAGTTCATGCGGGGCCTGTCCTACCACTACGGGGCGGAGCTCCATAACTTTGCCCTGAATGCCATCTCGCAGGCGGTGACTTTCGTTGCCATCTGTGAGGGATTCTTAGGAATCGAGGCGCACCGGGACCTGTGGGTTCATCTCTTCTGGGGTGAGCTCCACACAGTCGTCGGTGGGGCGATGGGGTTGCGCAGGCCCGTTCGTGCCGACGGCCTCACGTTCGTGGTGTGCAAGACCAGGAAGCACCTGTACCTACCCTGCACCATGACGTCGAACAACAGCAATTGGGAGAAGGTTTGGTTTTATCTGCGCAACAACAGCGCCGGGCTCCCGTCGTACACCGGGAAGGTGCTGACGGAGCGGCTGGATGAGTGGATGCACGACGTGTCGCCCCCGGCGAGGCAGAGGAAACTTGGGCCTTTCACCGACACCCTACGCAAGTTGGCGGAGGCCGGGTTGACTGCGGCGCCCGTCATTGCGAACTTCCACCGGCGGCGGGTGGTCCGGCTCATGGAGACGACGCTCCCCATCTTCGAGATGACGGAGGGCGCGAACCCCGCGGCCCTGGCGGGCTCGCGGATGTTGGAGGAGCCGCTCCCCCCGGCGTACGCGGCCACGAGGGCGAAGCACGCGTTGGAGATCAGGAAGATGAGGTGTGATGATGACAACCTGTGGTCGTTCAAGATGCACCCTGTGGATGGCTATCTTCGATTGGTAAGAAATTGTACCTTGCTCCGACCGCCTTGGTTTGATCGGCTGAGAAGGGCCAATTCTCGCGTGGCTAACTGCGCCGAGCAGCGGCTGCAGAAGGCGAAGGTGGACATGGAGGAGACAAGGAGGAGGAGGAGGCGGGAGAGGAGCGACGTGTACGACGTGGAGTACTTGCGGCGGGAGAAAGAAGGTCTCTCCCCTCCGATGACCCCGGAAAACACGCCAGAGCCAGATGACGACAGCAACCAGGAGGAGCTGACCGTCACGGAGGGAGAGGAGGAGGTGCCCTTGGCATCAACGGCAAAAGGCAAGGCGGCCCTTGTCGGGTCCATGCCCTCGCCGTCGTGCGTTCGCGTCGCGCACGCCTCCGCGGCGGACATGACGTCTCTTGGTGAGGGCGCGTCATCGAGGGGTCCGTCCGGTTGGGGGGTGTGCCGCCCCCGAATCCCTCGAAGAAACGCAAGTGGCAGGCATTCGTCCAGCGGTAAGGCGTGCCTTGCTCTCCGCGTTCTTGATTTTGTTGATCAATTTGCTGATTTCCCTCTTCTCCTTCTGCCAGCCGGACGGGTACGCCCGATGTCCCTGCGCTTACGCCCACCAAGGCGCTCATGGTGGGGGCGCAAGACGCGCCACACGCAATGGGGCCCTGCTCAGTGAGGGTGCCACGATCAGCAGTGGCGGTCGCGGTCACCCTTCGGGCAGCGGTGGAGTGAGGGGCCGAGCGGGGGAGGTAGGAGCTCCGCCCCGCCGGCATAGTGGTCGAGGGCAACTCGAGGGGTACGGCTCCTGCTGATGGTGATTCGGCCCCTATTGGTGGTCAGGAGATGGAGGCAACCGCGCCAGGATCTGGACCTGCGTCCGGGATGTTGCTGGTGCGGCCTGATGGCCAGGTCGTGCTGCCGGCGTCGGTAGCCGACACTAGGGTAGAGCAGGGGGCCAGCGCGTCAACGTCGCACCACCCTGGGATCCCCGAAGGTTACGACGTGTGGGACCTGAGGTTCGACCATCCCGGGATCCCAGACAAGCTAGTGCGGGATGCGGAGGCGGAGAAGGCCTTGTGGCAGGAGTCCGACCAAATCGGTGTCTCCTTGCAGCGCGCCCTTCACAAAGCCTACTAGCTCCACACGGGTAGGGCGCTCAAGGTTTTCCGGGTAAGTGTGTTCGCGTTGGCGTCATCCGATTTTCTCTCTTTGTTCTTGCGTGTATTTCATCTGACCCCTTTCCCCCTCGGCAGCAACTTCGGGAGCAGGCGGGGGAGAAGGTCTCCTATATTACTGATATGTACACCTATCTTAACGAGCTCAAGCTGGAGAATGAAAAGCTAGGCCCGAATGTGACCCGGCTCCAATCCCAGGTGGAGGCGCTGCAGGCGGACGTTCGCACGCGCAATGACTCCCTGCTCCACGCGAAGCAAGAGCGCAACGCTCAACAGACTGCAGCAGAGTAGAAGGCCAAGGAGGCCGAGCAGCTGGACGCTACGCTCCAGGGGAAGGAGGAGGTGCTGACGGTGGTGAAGGGAGAGCTCCAGTAGGAGCGCGCGACGCTCGGTGAGGTCCAGTCCCAGCTCGCACTGAAGGACTCGGCCCTCGCCGAGGCGCAAAATCATGTCGTTGGCACATTCTACTTGGACATTCATCTGTGGGCGTGCTATAGCTGACCAGTCCACGCAGATGTGGTAGCTGTCGCAGAACTCCAAGAACTTTCTGCCTGTGAACTGGGTACCGTTGTCGGTTATGATCGAGTTTGGTACCCCGAACCTGTGGACGATGTTCGTGAAGAACAACACGGCCTGCTCGAACCTGAGGCTGCTGATGGGGCGGACCTCGATCCATTTTGAGAACTTGTCGATGGCCACCAACAAGTGGGTGAAGCCCCCGGGCGCCTTCTGTAGGGGCCCGACGAGATCAAACCCTCATACAGCAAAGGGCCATGTGATGGGCATGGTCTGGAGGGCGTGAGCTAGGAGATGAGTCTTGCGAGCGTAGAACTGGCACCCTTCGCAGGTGCCCACGACCTCGTTGGCGTCGGCGACCGCCGTGGGCCAGTAAAAGCATTGGCAGAATGCTTTGCCCACGAGGGTGCGTGGCACCGCGTGGTGGCCGCACTCGACGGCGTGGATATCTCGAATCAGCTCACGGCCCACGGGAATGGAGATGCATCACTGCAAAATCCCCGATGGGCTGCGCTTGTACAACTCCCTGTCGATCATGACGAAAGACTCAGCCTTCCTGGCGATGCGCCTTGCCTCGGTCTGATCCGGGGGCAGCTCCCCTCAGTCGATCGAAGCGAGATATTGGTCCCGCCAGTCCCAAGAGGGTGGGGCCTCGTCAATCTCCATTGCTTCAGCCTCATCTGCCAGAGAACCCTCGTGGTCCGAGGCCTTGAGTTCCCCCTTCGAGGGGTCCTCGTCCATGGGCTCGATGCCGGTGGCTTTCGAGGGGGTAGCCCCCGAGGCTTCTCCAGGGGCCTTGGCCGATTTGTTGCAATCGACGGAGGGTTCGATGAGGTCGCGGGCAAAGACGTTCGGGGATGGTGATTTGCCCCGATGTGATCTTAGCCAGCTCGTCCGCCTCTTCGTTGTACTTGCACGCGATATGGTTGAGCTCGAAGCCATGGAACTTGTCCTCGAGCTTGCGCACCGCGTTGCAGTACGCCTCCATTTTCTCGTCGTGGCAGCTTGCTTCCTTCATCACCTGGTTTACGACCAACTGAGAATCTCCCTGGATGTCGAGGCACTTGATGCCTAGCTCATTGGCGATACGGAGACCACTGAGAAGGGCCTCGTATTCCGCAATGTTGTCGGACACGAGGAAATGCAAGCGCACCACGTAGCGCATATGTTCTTCGAGGGGTGAGACAAAGAGCTGGCCCGCGCCTGCACCTGTTTTCATCACCGACCCGTCGAAGTACATAGTCCAGCACTCGGCTTGGATCTGGGGTGGGGGCAGCTGGGTGTCGGTCTGTTGGCGTTTCGTAGCGTCGTCATCCTAAGAACAGATCTGGGACCCGTCCTTAGCGACAACACCAGGAGACACCCTTTAGGCACCTCTCAATGTCACAACTAATGACGCCGGGTAAGCGTGAACATCGAGACTTGCCAAAGGTTAATCTAAACAATCATAAACGAATCCGCAAGCGCACAAATAAACCATTGTAGCATTTCCCCAAGGAAGGAGAGTATTCCAAGGGTATCGTATCTGTGGAAGGCAATGGCAGATATCTTAGACTTATGCTTTTGCTCTGAATGTAAACCAAGAGATAGATATAGGGAACAATACACTCAAAGACAGGGGTAAGATAAAAGATATAAGGGGTAGTGTGACACACACACTCAGATCTACCTCTACTCTAGCACACTACGGCTTAGGGGGAACATACAAGTTAGCTCTAGGTTCTAATGTACTAAACATACAAAGCTAGAAGATACAAGAGATGGGCATGAGTATTGCATGAGAGAGATAAGGTTCAGCACCCAGGTACAAACGGGGAGCTAGCCCGCGACGACCAGCACTCTGCGAATCTAGACTTTAGACTCCTACAACAGGTACCCCAGCGCGGAGGTTGCCCAAGTATCCAACAGGGCTGTCACCACCTGAGGACCGACCTCTCGTTATGGGGGGTATGCTCATAACTATCGTAGCCAACAACCCAGGCACCATGCCTATGTTGTTGCTAAACTCCACCCGGCCCGGGCTATTGTGACCCAGGGTGAGAGCCACCAGAAGACTGGTCAACTAGACCGAGTACCGTAGCTTGAACACAGACCTCATGCAACACTCTCATGCCATCTAACAAGATCAACTAAGGCTAGACATACGAACAGATATGAACTCTCTTATGTCTGATCAATAAGATCAAGGGGTCATGTTCGTGAAGAACACGAGCCTCTAACTTATGAACAAACACATAAGGAAGGAGTTTATCACCCTTCAAGTGGATCAAAAGGTAGTGTTCACGAAGAACACGAGCCTCTAAATGATGAACAGAGGATGAACTCAAGAACATATCAAGAATATGATCTACCATGACTTTATATGAAATAGCTGAATAACTGAAGTAGATCAAAGTCATACAAAGAAATAAAGATAAAAGAGAACTCATACCTAGACTTCCAAGAGGACTTGGAACCTGAATAAGAGCTACTCTAGCCTACCCCCTAGCCTTGGAAACTAAAAGTGAGAGGAGAATGAGAGAGTGATGTGTGAGAAATGGGAGCCCCTCCCCTTCTATTTATAGGCGAGGACAAGGCTTGCTCGGACGCCCAAAGTGCCCCTAAACACCCGGGAGTGAGGCAGTGGACCAATGAGCAACCACCACGTGGAGGGCCAGGATGGGGCGCCACTAAGGCGGTTCGGCTGATCCTAAGATCGGCCGGCCCCCTAGGATGGCCCCACCTGGTGTGCTTCCTCTGGTTGGCTGCCCTGTGGGCCCTCTGATCTATCCCCGGTGCATGGCTTGATTTGGTATCCGAGGTGGGCCCTTTGATCCATGTGAAGTCCATGTGGTGTCCTCTGATTTGTCAGTGAGTGCCTTCCCTAGATCGATGATGTGAAATGCCATGTTTCCCTTGGTGGCAGCCACCTCCTCAGCTGAGTTGGCATGGTTTCTTCATAGAAGTTGAGTTTCCATCTCTTTTAAGGGGTAAATCACCTACATACAAATAATCTCCAAGGACAAGTGGAACTACATTATTCAAACCTAAATGCTAGTAAATAATGCATATGCCTCCATTTATGTGAGAATATTGAGGGTTGGAAATGGTGAATTTCCACCGTCAACACGGTCCACTCAGCGACGAAATCTACCAAGACTTGCGATTTTATCGCCTTTCGTGGTGCGTAGGTGAGATTTTCACCCATGAGCTCCACAGACCACTTAGCTATTCTACCCGAGACGTCCTGGTTGTGAACTATCTCTCCCAGGGGGAAAGACGAGACCACGGTGACAGGATGGGCCTCGAAGTAGTGCCACAGCTTGCGCCGCGCGAGCACCACCGCGTAGAGCAGCTTTTGGATATGCGGATATCGCATCTTGGTTTCAGACTGCACCTCGCTAATTTAGTACACCGGCCTCTGAACAGGCAAGGCATGACCCTCCTCTGTTCTCTCCACGACGATGACCGCGCTAACCACTTGGGTCATTGCGGCTACGTAGAGATAGAGGGGCTCGCCATTCTAGGGCGGTGTCAAGATTGGAGCATGAGCGAGCGTCGCCTTCATCTTGTCGAGAGCTTCCTGGGCCTCGGAGGTCCAAGAAAAGTGTTCGTGTTTCTTCAGAAGCCGGTACCAGGGTAAGCCCTTCTCAACGAGACGTGAGATGAAGCGGCTCAGAGTCGCCAGGCAGCCCAAGACCTTTTGCACCCCCTTTAGGTCCCGGATTAGTCCCATGCATTCAAGGGCCGAGACTTTCTCAGGGTTGGGTTAGATGCCTCGCTGAGAGACAATGAATCCCAAGAGCATGCCGCGCGGCACCCCAAAGACACACTTCTCGGGGTTTAGTTTCACCCCATTAGCCCGAAGGCAACTAAACACAGCGTGCAGATCGTTCACCAGGTTGTCCGCCTTCCTAGATTTTACAACGATGTCGTCGACGTATGCCTCAACGGTCCGCCCGATGTGATCCCCGAAGACGTGGAGTATACATCGCTGGTATGTCGCCCCGGCGTTTCGGAGACCAAATGGCATCGTGACATAGCAAAACATACCAAATGGCGTGATAAAAGAGGTCGCGAGCTGGTCGGACTCTTTCATCTTGATATGGTGATAACCCGAATATGCATCATGGAAACATAAAAGCTCACACCCCGCAGTAGAATCTACTATTTGATTGATGTGTGGCAAAGGAAAAGGAACTTTTGGACATGATTTATTCAAACTAGTGTAATCTACACACATCCGCCATTTCCCATTCTTTTTCTTAACTAATACAGGATTAACTAACCACTCGGGATGGAATACCTCCTTGATGAATCCGGCCTCTAAGAGCTTCCGCAGCTCCTCTCTGATCGCCTGGCGCTTTTCCTCGTCAAAGCGTCGCAGGTGTTGCTGTACTGGCTTGGAATGAGGCTGGATGTCAAGGGAGTGCTCGGCGACCTCCCTCGGAATGACTGCCATGTCCGAGGGACTCCACGCGAAGATGTCGGCGTTGGCGTGGAGAAAGTCGACGAGCACCACTTTCTATTTGGGATCAAGAGTGGAGCTGATCCTCAACGCCTTGCCCTCGGGGGCACTAGGGTCGAGGGGTACAGCCTTGGTGTGCTCCACAGCCTCGAAGCTGCCCGTGTGATTGTTGGGGGAGTCGACGATGTCATTGGCCATCTTCTCCAGGTCCGCCACAAGAGCTTCATCGTGGGCGAGCGCCTCTGTGCGCTCAATGCACTTGACGTCGCACTCGTAGGCGTGCTCGAACAACAGCCCCACCGTGATGACGCTGTTTGGCCCCGGCATCTTCAGCTTGAGGTAGGTGTAGTTCGGGACCGCCATGAACTTGGCGTAGCACGGGCGCCCAAGGATGGCGTGGTATTGTCCCCGAAACCCCACCACCTCGAAGGTGAGGACCTCCTTGCAGAAGTTGCCCAGCATGCCGAAGCAAACGGGCAGGTCGATCTGCCCGAGGGGTTGAACTCGCTTGCCCGGCGCGACGCCATGGAACGACGACTTGCTGGGGCGCAGCTTGTCTAGGCCGATTCCCATGAGCTCCAAGGTGGAGGAGTACATGATGTTGAGGCTACTGCTTCCGTCTATCAGCACCTTGGAGAATCACGTGTTGCCGATGACGGGATCGACAAAGAGCGGGTAATGCCCCGGATTCGGGATGTGGTCCGAGTGATCTTCACAGCCGAACGAGATGGTCTCCTCCGACCAGTCGAGGTAGGATGGCATAGCTAGGTGAACAGAGTAGACCTCTCGATGCTCACACCTACGCTGCCGGGACGTCATGTCCACCGTCGGTTCCCCGAAGACGAAGAACACGTTCTCCACCTGGGGGAAACCGTCACCGCCGTCAGTCAACTTCTCTTCGGGATGGGTCGTTGGTCTTTGTGGAGATAATGTGTCAGCGGTGGTAGAAGTAGCTCCCTGAGTAGGCATGGGCCTTCTTGGCGTTGTCCTCCTTCGCGGCGACACGATTGTAGTACTTCCTGAGCATGTCGCATTGCTCGAGGGTGTGGGCGACCAGGGTCTTGTTGTACGGGCACGACTTCTTCAGCATGTCATTGAACACACCGGGCCCTCGAGGGGGGCCTCGAGCCCCCTTGTGGGCGGGGTCAACCGCGTGGACCTCGTCGGAGTCCTCGGCTTGCTCCTAAGCCTTTTTGCCCTGGACCTTCTTGTTGCTTGTCCAAACTAAGAGTTGGCTAACTGTTCTTTAGTAGTTATGCAGGAGATTCGTATCCCTGACTTGTAGAACCAAGCACTAGCAGTAGCAGCAGCTTGAACTCTCAACGCTCGCCATGGCCCCATCGATATCGGCTGTAGTGCTGTCGATCCCTTCTCGCTGCTGCTGATTCCAGAGAAGAAAGGGGACCTGCGGCCTGCCCACTTACAAGAGGGGCCCATGTGTCAGGCAATCCATGTCATCATCTTTATCCACCTCTGCACGCCAACATGGCAAAACCACTATGTAAAACCACCATAGGGGGTCATTTAAATAGTTTTACAAAGGTTGGGGGGTTTAAATATCCAGGTTTATAGTTGAGGGGGTGATGTATTCCACCTTTGATAGGTTGGGGGGTTATTTAGACTTTTTCCATGATATATTGAAATTCAGTATTATGATTTATTGTCATTGCTTTCGTACTATACCGTTTTATTGAATGTTATGTGTATTGTATTGCATATATTTGGATGCCCGTAGCAACGCACGGTTCCTAGTATTTTCTAAGTGTGGGAGATGAGGGGGCGCGCACCTCGTGCCGGGGGAGGGAGAACATTTGTACCGGGTAGGCAGGACACCTGGTACTAATGTGCTTCTATTAGTACTGGGTTTTAACCTCACCTGGTACTAATGGGTGACGGCAACATTAGTACCGTGTGGGGGCAACACCCGATACTAATGGCTATGTATTAGTATCGGGTGTTATCTGGACCTGGTACTAATATGTGGCGTCACGAGGGAGCTTAAAGAACTATAGCCATTGGACAGGGTACTATTGCTCCTATTAATAGGGGGAGGCAAAATAACTTGTACTAATGGAAATCGAGACCCATGACTAATACTCGGTTCCCCAGTAGTGAGATTATACTACTCTCAGTGATAAGTAGGAAATACTTGCACTTCCATAAAACTCCATATGATGACAAGACTGCTTGTAGTTGCATACTCAATTTCACCAATCATGAATATTGCTGTTGCTGATCTATAAATTGGGCCTTTGTTGGTCCCAACAATAATTTGGTTCTTATATGTACACTACTTTGTAATATTCCTCATGAAAGGAATCGAATTTGTTCCAGTTTTCATTGCCTGATGTTGTTTTTTAGTTTGAAATGTTGATCAAATCACTCAAAACATAGAAAAATGTGCCACTAAAATAGTACATTTGGGATCTGCTGAAGATGATATCTTACCTTACTCCCTCCGTCCCGCAAAGAGGTGGTGGAGGGGGTGCTGGTTGGTTCTGTTGAGCTTGTAGGTTCTGGACGGTGGCAGTGAGGTTTTGCAGCAGCTGGGTTTGAGCGGCAAGGAATTGCTGAAATGCGGGATCCATTTGGTTAAGCAGTGGGGGTGGAGGTGGTGGTGCTTGCGCTTGTCGATTGGCTATGTGAACACGGATCACCGGCGGAACGTCTTGTCCTCCTCCTGACCTGGTTTGTACCATCTGACTGTTAGAGAAATTATTCAGACAAGAAGATTGAACTGATGTATGAAGACATGGACTCGAAAAGATGAAGCAGCATGAATTTCAAAACTAAGACAGATTCTGATAGCTCAAGATATGATTAAAACAGTGATGTTGTGTCAAAGAGTTGTCCAAAAGGGATTTTACTTCAACCATCTTGTATGATAGATAAAGGAAAAGATAACCCAGATTTGATCCCAGACTATCTTTATTAACCTAACAATTTATTTCTTGTTGCATTTGTGGCCATCACTCCACAATACAACTCACACAAGCAAAGATCCAAATCAATCATGTGTTCAAACAACAAGCATTAACACAACGATCGTCCTCACAGGAACGTTTCTATCGAAGTTGATAAGGGGTAGGCAAACTAAGAACTTATATTAGACAACACCGGTGGTGGAGATCCCGCTGATAGATCAAGAACTAGAACTCAGTATAGATCAAAACAAAAGGATGTTTTTTAAAAGAAATAAAGAATAAATTAGATTTTATACGTAAATAAGTCAATTTTGAAGGATGACAGGCTTTCTAGAACATGAATCCTTACTTTTTGACCATTTCTAACTTAAGGTTGCGTCCTACAGTCATTACTGCTCTGATACCATTCTGTCACACCTGATTTTCCGAAGAAAACCAAATGCATCTCATATGTGCGCCAGGATCAAGTTTACACACATATGATAGACGTCATGAGTGAAATATCCATAAACAGCATTAAAAACGTACAAGAGTTAAACCATTACATTATCTCTTTATTACACTCAGACGTTAGACTCGAAGGTCTTTTAAACGAACAAACGATAACTAGACGAAGCAACTCCGTCTTCAGCTTCCACAGGCACATGACTGGGGGCACGCAAGCCTCAGAACTCATCGTAGTCGCTGAAGTACTCCTCTCCATTGTTCTCCTCTGAACAGCGGGTAAGCAAGGGTGAGCACACTTATGGTTGGAGCTCAGCAAGTGGGGGAAAGATGCAAGGCTATCAAGGATAGGCTAAGGTTTGCAGCGGTTAGCATTTTTAATGTTGGTCAAATTTTGTTAGCAAGCACCTATTTACTAGGTGTAAGTTTATACCATCCCACTTAAAAGACTTTAGAAAACATCCCATCTCAAATCATATAAAACCATGATTTAATTCCATCTTCAAGTTCATTAATCATGTGAGGGTCCAGGCCGCTCTTGACCGTGAGCACGGCTGATCGATCAGTTTTCACTCTGCAGAGGTCGTACACTTTACCCACAGTTCGTGTTCCCCATGTCGCCCGGGTTGATCAGACCCTTAAACACTGCCGAGGTGAGTGGCTAGGGGTTCACTACGAAGCCTTTACAAAGATATGCAGAAGACCAACAACCCGCATAGTTACAGATCAGGGCGGACCATAACCCTCCCTAGTGGTCAGCACCTTAGCAAAGGCTGCTAACCCAAAAGGACCGGGCTATACCCCTGCAACCCCGATCCCCCTCTGCTCCTTTCGGATAAGGTCATCAGAACATTCACACACCTAATTAATTGGCTAAGCCAGAGCCATATGGACTGTGGTTGCACTATTTTCCTGGGTGGTTCTCCATGTTCCGATTAAACCATATGATCTTATTATCAACAAAGCAACATCTTTCACCATAGTTATCATGATCAACATTCATCATTTTGCAAAGATTCATTTGAACCATCCCAAGGTATAGCAACTAAGCATTTCTACCCAAAACATTTATTTAAAAGGGTTGTTCAAGGTAATAGGGATAAAAGTCTAGTCATGTCCTTAAAAAGGTAATTTCCCATCAAAATTATGCAATATAACATTTAAAAGTAAACTTTAGTTATCATGCAAGTTGTGTGGGATAAAATAGAATATGCAGGGGGAGAAGTCCACTTGCCTTCCTTGCTTAAACACTGGGGTTCTTCTTCAAAAACTTGCTCTTGATTCACTTCAACTGGCCGCTCACTTGAAACTGGCACGATGTCTACGAGCACACAAGAATACATTCAATAAATAAAACAATACACCAAGCATGAAAAGCTTAAAGAAAGAACGAGGTTTGGCTCTAGGAACACGAACGCAAAAACACTCGGAACTATCGGGAGATTTGGATGATCACATACAAGAGCTAGCTATGTGATAGGTATCTTTTAATTAAGTAAAATCATGTGCATAGGTTATTTCAAAGAAATATCCTATTTATAATTAAGCAAGTTATATTTGTATTAAAAAGACGATGTAAGACTTATTCAAATTTTATTTATAAATATTCAAGTATGATTTATGCAAATTAAACATTTAATTTAAAAGAAGCATGTAAAAGCATCTAAGCGTTTATCTTTATATTTCGAGTTATTCTAATCAAATTATAATTCAAAAACACATTTATATTCATATTAATCAAATTAACAATTAATTAAGAAAACTCGGGATAGACCTATGTTTCTTTTACTTAGAAAGCAAATTGCATAAACATTAATCAATTTAAGTTTGATTATAAAAACCGAGGTGTACATCTAATTAACTTTTAATTATAAGAAATATTTAACTAGTATTAATCATATTAACTTTCTTATGAAAACACGTGTTGAACTCTAATTAGATTTTAATTAGAAAAGCATGTGTATAAGGATTTAATCATATTTAATATTTAAATAAATTATAAAACATAGAACATGTTCAACATTGGTCCTATCACGTAATTTGAGTTGATATGAACCTAACGCAACTTGAAACGGTGGAAACAGAGCTAAAACGCAAAAGATACGGCCAAAACAAGGTTCAGGGGCTTTTCTGTAAAGAAACAGGGCTTCCAGGGGCTTAACTGCAAGAAACCAGGGGCTAAAACATGATTATGCGTATAAACCGAAGGTCTATAGCGCAAAAAGACAAGATTGGACCTCTGGTGGGAAAAACTAAGAAGTCTAGGGGCTTAACTGTGAAAACCAGGACTAAACTGTAAGGATCTTTGGAGGTGGAAGGGCTCTTTTGTGATATTCAAAACTGTAGGGGGTTTTGTGCAAAACGGCGGCTGACGGAGTGGATCTGCTGACACGGCTCCACGTGGCGAGCTGTGGTTGGCTGGGAGGTGACGTGGGCGCTGACGCGGCCGTGGACCGGGCAGTGGACCTGGTCCATGGGTGCACGGTGGACCGATCGAAGGGGTACCACCCTGATCTGATCAGGGCCGTCCACTGGCGATCGGGCGGCCAGGGTGGCCTGCAGGCGATGTGCGGCGGCGAGATGGTGAAGCTGCGGCGGAGACTTGCCGGGGGCTCGCCGGCGTTGCACGAACTAGGGCGTCCGGCCACGGTTTGGGACGGGACTTGGTCCTACGCGGAGCTGGGGTGACGAAGGACCTATCCAGGTGGTCATGGAGGCGGCTCCGGCGGCCATGGCGGCTCGCACCGCGAGGGGGTGGCGCGGCCACTCCGACGAGCGCAGGCGGCGTGGACGGCGCGGAACGCGCGGGATAAAAGGGGGGGATGGGGTTCTTCACCTCGCTGTGGTACTCCGCATGAAGAAAACGACGACGGGGAGGCAACGGCGGGGCAGATCGATGCCGGCGGCTTCAGGCGGCGCTCCGGGAACAAAGACAGGGGCTCCGGGGCGCGACTCGATCCGGCGGCAGCCTGAGACAGGGAGAGCTCGATGAGCTTTGTACGCAGAAGAGAAAGTGAGAGAGAGAGAGAGCCAAGAGTATTCCACCGACGACAAGCTTCTTCACTGGCCGTCAATGGCGCGGCGGCAGAGGAGCTACTGGCGGCGGCGCGTGCGAAAGTGTGAGAGGATGCAGGACGTGCACGTGTGCGGAAAGGGCGAGGCAGGGGCTCGATCATGGGCTTTATAGGGCAAGGGAGGGAGAGGGAGCGGCGACCGGGGCCAATTGGCCATCAATGGCCAAGGCGGCCGGCGGTTTCAAGAGAAATCAAGGGAGGCCTTGATTGGAGGGGAAACGGAAAGAAATTAAGGGGAAGATGGCGGCCGGTGCTTCAATTGCTCCTTGATGATGGGGAGTGAAGAGGGGAGCGCGAGGGGCGCCGGGATAGCCGCGGTGGCCGGCGCGGCATTGCAGTGGGCGAAAACAGAGGAGGGGGCTGGAGGTTGAGGACGCGGCTGACACGTGGGGCCCGGCGGGCAGCCGCAGTGAGAGAGGGAAGGGGAAAGATGGGCCGGCGGTGGGAAGGTGGGCTGGTGGGGAGAACTGGGCCTGCTCGGGCTGAAAGGAAGGGGAGAGGGGTTTGGTTTTTTTCCTTTTCTTCTAAAACCTTTTTAAAACCTTTTCAACACTTTAAAACTTCCAAACACTTTTCAACTTTTCAAAATCTTTTCAAAGTTTCAAACAAACTTTAAAACTTTTAAAACTTTACACTATTAAACATAAACACCATGCAACCAAAATATAATGCACAAGCACTTGTTGCTTCTAAAATTATTAAAAATGACATTTAAATATTTTAGAGCCAAATTTATTTGATAATTTATTTAAAACCTTAAAAACAAAATCTATAGCACCATGTTACTACATTATTTTAATGATGGAAATTTAGGGTGTTACAGAGCACATCGCAGTGTCCTCACGAACAGCTGGCATCACGTGTTGCGAAGCGGACCTATGAAGTGTCTACAATACTTGCTAAACAATATGCTAGATACTTGTAAGGTCATTTTGGGTGGCAAAGCTAATACTTAACTACATCTTGCAGGTTCATGCCCCAGGAGCCGTTGTATCTTAAAACTCTGTTTTCCTTCTTAATTGAAATGCAGAGCTCCTGCCATTTACATTAAAAAACAATATGGCAGACACTGGTACTTTGACCCCTCCATCTGGCAATGTAATGATGTTTTTAAGTATTTGAAAAACAAATCTTTGTATTTGGATCAACAATTAATTACATAATTACAATTTAGAAAAGTCTGTTGTTGACCATCTAACTATAAGCTAAGTTTGGTTTTAGCTATCGGACTCCAAAACCGGAAATCTTTAACCATCCAACTGTCAAAACCGTTCAAATTTGACCATCAGTCGGTTTTGATAGGTGGTTTTCAATTTTTTTATTTACAATTTAGTTCTTAGATCTTAAAATGATTATTACTTTTTGCAAGTACTTCCGATTTAGGTGATTCTTACGGTCACTCGTTCATAATGGTGAGCTTTATCTTTTCATATGTTATTTATACTACTAGTAAAGTGCACGTGCGACACGCACGTGCTTAATAAAAAAATATTAGCGTATGCTTCATATTCATACAACACACATAATGCATTATAATTTATTTTTTAAGAACAAGCCACAACTTTTAGTCGTATCAAGAGTTAGGAAGTATCCAAAACTTGTATAGCTAACAGTGCCTTTAAGTTTTAGTGGAAGCAACACCATTCTCAAACGAGAGAACAACCCTTAATGAAACCAAAGATAAACCTGCATGAAAACAGTAATGAGCTTATTTTTACATCAACGACTTTTGCAAACCTAAAGAGTCCTTCAAAAGGCTTATAACTTTATAAGCTTGCAACGGGTTTGAACAGAAAGTCAGAAACTGAGCACACGACAGTTGTATTTGACATACTCTGACAAAACACAAAATTCAAAGAGGAGATGCCTAATGTTATAACTTCACTTCTCTTAGATGGTTTACGCTTCTTCTGAATTATCTCTGCGCAGAGACTTCAACAATATGATGGCTACTCAATTAGATAGGCATTACCCTGAACCTACCTCTTGTCGATATGAACACTGGTGACATCATTTCAGTATAAACCTATTAAAAAATAAGAAGAAACATATCGAGCTATTCCAGTAACCAATCAAATAAAAATAAAATCAGTGCCTTTCTGCAAACACTATCACTTGTAAAGCTCCAAGATGAAACTGATGGTTTCAGCCTCCAGCAAGATATTCAAAAGCTTGCAATCAAATGCCCATTAAGCTAAGTGGTTCATATCAGTCAAGAAACACTTTACACAAAAAAGAGAGATTTGAAACCCATGTGGAATAGAGTAAATTAAATTCAAAAACAACAATTTGGCTTACCTGTTGAGTCAAGTGGTTGCTATAATCTTCCACTTCCCATTAAGAAAAATTGTTGAGTCATGTATCTTTTCAAGTTGTGGACAATTTCAGCAGAATATACTGAATGGGTCAGGAGTGCAAGGTCGATGAGTCCGGTTACAACAAGATGACTGTGAATCCATCGCAAAAAGTTTAGAAGGCAACAAACAAAGGATATGCATAGCATCCGGCTTGTTGGACATACAAAACTCGTCGCCCCTAAAAAGTTTCTCACTTCGACTTCCCAACCCCAAATATGAACCGTTTAAATAGCTATTTCGGCTATGAGCTTACAAGATATTGAGATTGAAGCGGTTAATGAGTAAAAAGTTTAGAAGGCGACAAACAAAGGATATGCATATACAAAACTCGTCGCCCCTAAAAAAAATCCTCAACCCCCCACCCCCCCCCCCCCCACACCCCCCACACACACACATAAACAATTTTAATAGCTATTTCAGCTATGAACATACAAGTTATTGAGATTGAAGCAGTTATGTTTCTAATTCATTGAATGGATGAAATTTAGTAATTACAGACCAGCCTGAAGATAATGGGTGTAGAAAACACAATTAATATGCAGTTCATTGGCTGAAGCCTTTTAACCTTACCTTCAAGTTATATTTCTATGTTTTGAAATGTATGCTTACAAAATTTTACATCGACTTTGTTGAGGACGATGGTCCACCAGCCCGATTTCGCAATATTCCTGCATCCATACCGATGTGTTCTTCTAGTTATGAACAACGTACAACCATTAGTCCATTACCATGCCTGTAGTACAATCTAAAAAATGTGCGGGAAAAATATTATTCCTCTAGCTATTGTCACTTGCCAGCAATGCGGTGTGGGCACAAAAAGTACTGTCAGTATGCTAAACCACACTAATATAGCTCTGCAAGATCACACAAATGTCGAATCCATCTATATCCTTATTAGATAAATTAAGAGCTAGTGGAAGTTTCATACCCACACATTGTTTAATAAAACTCATTGACCTCAGTCTTTAAGGTACCTCTTATCCCTAATCCTTATTAGATAAGTTAAAAGCTAGTGAAACTTTATTGGTGTTGCCATCTTCTAGTTCCATAGAGAGAGAAAAAAAAATCTTAGACTGCAGTTCTTGCTTGCTTTACGAAAGATAAATAAGAACAAGAATATGTGCTGAACAAAGGAACAAAATTGAAAAAAAATACTTACTTTCTAGGATGCCTCTCCACAATTTATAGCAAATATTTCCTTATTGATGATGACCACAAAAAAGCGAGAAAAAGAAAGCAAAGGGCCAAAACACAGTGCAGTTCTTTATTGGTGGTGTCAAAATCCACAGGCACATTTAGACAGATTGCCACTTAAAAGCAGAAGCAGCTCATGGTGACAATTTATTCTCTATAACTGGGCAAAGATACTCGATATCGATATGATAAAGTGATAAACATTTAATGCACATTAGCTACAAGATAGGCAAACAGGACTGAGCGACCATGAAACTACCAGAGAGAACAAGTATTACAAAGACAAAGGGACAACACAATGTATCAAATACTTGGTGTGCACATGGGAGGGACTAAACCTGCAGCAATTGGCCACCTGCGAACAGACTTGTGTTCAGATCAAAACATATCTAAATCGGATCGGAGCGACGGTTGCACAAGCTCAAGTACAAATGCTGGCAACTTGGGTCACGACCCGTCGTGGATGCATGGGAACTGAAGCAGGAACATGCCAGGTGCTTGGGGGAGAATGCGCGCAGTGGCAGCTGATGCGAAGACTATCCGACACCACCTCTGCGTGCTCTGCGACCGGCGGCGAGGGCGGTTATGACCGCGCGGGAGCCTGAGACTGCCACTCATCGCGATGCTGGCAGTCTCGCCGCCTCTGCCATCAAGGCGCTCACCTTGGTTCAATACCTGATGGCGGCTCGGGGCTGGAGGGCCAATGAGGCGGGCGGGGGAAGTACTGCGGGCGGCTTGCGGGGGAGCGGGAGGATGGGCGCCCGCCGGTAGTGCGACGAGCGGGGAAGGGGAGGAAAACCGCAGAGGTGACGGTGGAAGGGGATAATTTGGGCGGTGCGGCGGGTACAGAAGCGGGTACGCGGAGGAGCGCGACGAGCGCACGGATCCGGGGGGGGGGGGGGGCACGGCGGGCCGCGATGCTGGCGGCGACCGACAGGAGGTCGCGGCGGCGCTCGGGTCCGGGTAGCCACGGTGAGCCGCGTGGCCGGCGGCGACCGACCGTGGCGGCGAAGATGCTGGCCATCACGTCGGGGCGCGCGGGGAGGCCCACCGGCGGCAGCGACGGGTGGTGGCGGCGGAGGGAGGGCCGACGGTGGCGGCGTGGGTCGATGCGGCAGGAGATTTTTATTATTTTGATCATGAAAGCACTGGGCTTATCTAAAATGATCACCATACGTTGGGCTTCTCTAAAATGACCACGAATCTGTTGTCAATAGGGTAGAATGACCAAATCTGAGTTTTAGAATTTTTGTAATCTTTTGTTAACTTTTCCCCACTTGAAGGGACCAAACTACCCTTGACTCCACCGTGTTCATCTGCTCTGAAGGAAAAAATCCTCCGCCCGATCTCTCTCAGTCTCTCCTGTTCTTCTCTCTCACCCCGGCCCGCACGAGATCCTGCCGCCGCCCCGGATGGCGCCGCCTCCGGCGCCAGCGCCGCCAGCCCCCACCGCGGCCGCGGCCCGCAGCGAGACGGCGGCCCCACCCGCGACGACGGCCGCCGCCGCCCTGCCCACGACGGCCAGTACCAAGCGGCACGAGCAGGAGGGCGCAGAGGAGCGGGAGCGGCGGGGTCCGGCCGGCGATGGCGCGGACGGCGCGGAGGCGGCCGGAGGTGTCGTCCACGGCGCGGAACAGCCTCATCCTGTCGCGTCTCAGGCCGATCCGGGCGCGGAGGAGCGGGAGCGGCGGGGTCCGGCCGGCGATGGCGCGGACGGCGTGGAGGCGGCCAGAGGTGTCGTCCACGGCGCGGAACAGCCTCATCCTGCCGCGTCTCAGGCCGATCCGGGCGCGGAGCCCCCTACCGGCGTGCCGCCACTGCTGCTTGGGCCGCCACCGCCCCTCCTTGTACTGCTAGACGCTTCTGAGGAGGCCGAGCAGACTCCCGTCTGCATGCTTGCCCTTCTAAATGAAAGGTAAATTTGTTGTGTTTGTGCAGAGGAAGGGATAATTTGTTTTATCAATTTATTTTATACAATCAGTATATTATTGTGCAGGCCTGCAAGTGGATCAAATGTCGAACCAATTGAGGTAATTGATTGGGATGCATTAGAAATTATTGAAACCCTTGATGAGGAAGGGAGATTGCAAGTTGCTAGTGATGAGCAATTGTACAGTGCTTTGGGTTTCAATGCTCAGGAGGAAGTGGCAGGGAAGGGTAGGATGGTTGCGCCTACAATTCCACATATAGATATTGATGATGATGGTGCAGCCATTCCTGTGGATGATAATATACCAGATGAGAGGGTCATTGACTATGACTCAGATAATCTTGAGGGCACAAACTAGGGGTCTTGCTCACTTGAATGTTGTACAAGGTGATCATTATGCTGCACAAGTAGTTGACATGACAGGTACTAATGTGAGACATGTTGTGAAAGCTTACTTACATGAGTGTTCATGTGAGGAATGGCAACACACTGGTAAGCCATGTCAACATGCTTTGGCTCTTATAACACAATAACCCACTAGAGATGTGCAGATGGAGAACTTTGTGAATGAATACTACTCAGTGGAAAGGTTCAAGAATGCATATAAGAGATTAATAGAACCACTTCCTGACAGATCACAATGGGTGAAAGTTGACCTAGAATTTAAAATTGGTGCACCACTTGGTAAAAGAAGTGTTGGCCGGCAGAGGAAGAATAGAATCAAATGTGCTCTTGAACGTGGTAGTGGTGGTAAGAAGAAGACTGATAAATTGGTATGTAATTATGAAGGAATGAAGACCGAGAAAGAAAAGAAACGGATTAAAGGCCCCACCACTTGCAAAAATTGTGGCTTGTTGGGACATAGAGCTAGTAGCTACAAATGTGAGCTAAATGGAACAAAGAAAATGCAAGTAGCTACAAAGCTAGTAGCTTTAATTTTCTATGTTCTATCAATTTACTATGTTAGCATCCTCCCAGATTACTATGTTCTTGTCCATTGAAGATTTGTGCCTAGCTGACCAATTTTTGTGAACTGTTGGCTTGTTGCTTTGCAGGAAGAGACAACCGAGGAAGAACACTACTAAAAATTGGTTCCCTCCACAACCTTCTTCAGCTAGGTAACAACCTAGCATTGCTGTTTAGTTTCTGCATATTGATCTATTTAGATCTAGATATAGTGCTGCAAGATTCCTTAATTGGTTCTCAATATTTAACTATGGCAAATTAAACTGTACTGATACTAGCCTGTTTTTTATGTTCCATATCATGCATGTGTAGTTAATTGTGAGTAGCAAAGTTTCAACTAGGCTATCATTTCTTAGCAAACCTTTTTTTTTAAATCAAATTTCCATATCATGTCTGTTCTTAATTGCCAATATTCAAAATTTCAACTAGGCCACTTGGTGTGGAGACGGGAAAAGAAAGTTCATCTCAGCGGCCTACTCAAAAATTGGCTCCAAAGAAGAACACGAATGCCTCAGTTCCATCAAGTGTTGAGTGTTGAATGTTGTTTGGAATGTTTTATTTTGAACCAAATGTTGGGGTTGAATGTATGAACTTGCTGAATCTTGAACTACCTGTTGAATGTTAGACATCAATGTGAGAACTACCTGTTGAGTGATGAACTACTTGTTGTTGAGTGTTTTTTAATTTTTTCTCTTGCTGGAACTCCCACCTGGAGTTTCAGACTGCTCCCGGACGATTTTCTCGAGCCTGGGTGATTTTTTCCACGGTCCCAGGAGCGCCGGGCAATTTTCTCGGGTGCTTGGAGTTTTTTTCCGGTCCTAGGAGCGCAGGTGAAGTTCCCAGGCGCGTGGAAGCCTAGGAGGGGTAGTACTGTCTTTTCCTGTGGCATCAATTAATTCATATTCAAAATGCTTCGTTGTCAAATGATATCGATGTTTCCATCTAGCAGTTGACGGTATACAGTAAGAGAAAATAATGATAAAAATATATACTTGTGAAGCCTTTCTGCCCTAAAGTATAAAATAAATTGATGAAAAGTGGAGTACATTGATACCATAGTAGTGCACATTGTACTATGCAATAAGCAGGAGATAATTGCACTTCCATGAAACTCCATCTTGTGCAGAGGCAAAATTTCTGGCTGCTGTTAGTACTTGTTTCTATAAATTTCGTGAGGGTCCAGCATATTTTGTTCACGTCGTCCTCAACTGCTCACCGGTGGCATCTCGGTAAAATTCCAAAAAACACTGCCGGCTGCAGGTTGATCGCCGGCTGGGCCACATGGATGCCAAGTTGCTGCCGGCAATCCTCGTCACTGTACTGTTGGCGTCCCTCGCCGTCACTGCAAAATGTGAGTGCGCACTGTATACATCTTCCCCGCCGTGATTCTAGCTCATGCGGCGTGTATAATTTTCGTGAGAGGCATGAATAACCTGACGACGACGTGCGCTTGCAGGCGAAGGTGAGAGAGCGGCAGCCGGCAGGTGGTCTCCGGCGGCGGCTGCCGGACGACGGCGAGGAGAAGATCGACGGCGGCGACAGGCTTCGTATCGTGCTGTGCTTCAAACACAGCAATAACGCGTGCGGCCCTGAGTTGCTGAGATGCTACTGCTGCCTGACGCTGCCGGGCTGTCCTTGCTACGTGGAACAGCAGGAGTGCTTGAACGTTTGCCCCGTGCCCCCGACCCAGGCCGCAACTCCCACATCAGGGGCAGGGCCTGGCGCTGGAGGCAGGATCATCGGCAGGTGTAGCTTGTAGTCTTGAGGCTGATCTAGTTACCTGAGAAAAAAATATGATTGATCATTGATGGAAGTTTGCGTCAACTTCATCAGTAAATAAAGTTAGTGTGTGTTCATCCTAATAACATGGTATTCATCTAATTACTATAGGACTAGCAGATGTACCCGTACGACACGCACAGATTAAAAAATAAAATGAGAAGATGAAAATTTTATTTTTCCAAGAAACAAAACAAAATAAAAGTATCCGCGTTCCACATGTTCTTTTGGCAACACATGAAGAAACTATTTTTACAAAAAAATATCAGTATGAACTTGTCGAAACGTGAGTAAGGGGAAAATACATGAATGAAAATATTAACAAACCCGAGACCATTGTAAACTTCTGGCAACGGATGGAAAACCTATTTTTTTTAAAAAAATCATTGTAAACTTGATGTATAATGAGATGGGAGAAAATACATGAACAAAAGTATTAAAAATAGTAAAACAACATACGGAAAAACTGCAAATATGCCAACCAAATGTTACATGCATTTCATTTCAGGATTAAAAACACAAAAGGCTCAAAATGGTAGCAATTGCACAAAAATTACCTTGGTTCGTGTCGGTTTCACATTTCCTCTTAGGTGCACGATGAGATATTGTGTTTGGAATATCCTGGAACAAAATTTGTCTACTCATCATGACAATATAGGATGCATAGATAAACAAAATCGATGGAACCATGTCAAATAACAATAACAAAATTGATGCAAGCAGTAGATTGAAATGAAGAACAAATCAACTTACATGGGTACTACATCTGAGAAGTCGTGCCTCCAAAACAATGTTTTTGTCATCTGAGAATTGAGTTTTATAGGGAACACAGTGTGTAAAAAAGGAAGGAGTATTGATTAGCGTGATTGAGAGTATTGAACTCAAAATGAAATAGTCAAGGACTCAAATCATCATTTACATATAAATGGCGTCCATCTAATTACATTTGAATGTCGTTGATATAACCATGCAGTGATTCTTTTCTTACTTGATCTTTCCTTGTTTTCCATTTTCTTGCTATCAATTTATGAATGGCGCGGCTATCATTGACAAAATGATGTAGTAATTCTTTCCTTAGTTCATCTAATCACGTAGTGATTCTTTCCTTACTTGATCTTTCCTTATTTTTCCTTTCCTTAATGTGTCATCAATCACACCAATCAATTTTCCTTTACTTTGTACATCGATATCTCTTTCCTTTTGAGTTCCTGAGTATTTCCTTTTGAGTTATGCCATCATCAATGAAGTTAATTAATTTCTCTTTCCTTGAAAAAAAAATGAACAAAGGAAACAACAGTTGTGATTGCCTTCGACGTTTGAAAAAGAATGAAGAAAGGAAATAACAGTCGTGATTGGTGGGGTTGGGTCGGGTGGGTATGCGCGGGCGGGTAAGAATGGGGTGCGTGAGAAAAAATAGTGGTTTTCGACAGAAACACTTTATATTCGTCAAAAATCTTCGTCGTCGCACCCTTTCGTCGTCCAAAACTGGTGGACCCGGGCTGACAAGTGGGGCTCTTGTGAGAGATGGGTAGACTTAAACCTGGGTGAGAATTGTTTTCAATTTTTTCTACTTTTATAGTATAGATATAATAAAGATCTTTGAAAACACCATTTATAATAAGCTGCTATCTCCTCCAATCACAAATGTGAGCCTATCGAGCTTTATATAAACTACAATTTTTTCTCAAGTGTCTAATGTTTTTTTCTCAACACATGACAACAAATTTTGGTTATACTTGAAGGGAGTAGTTTGGACTTTTTTTTAAAAATAGCAATAAAAGAATTCCAAACCCACATTTCCTCTCTAATAAAGTTTTTAAAAAAAATCTAAAAATAGTTGATGACTGTTGGCTATTCGTAAAGCACACTGGCAAAATCTTAAAAAATCTAACTTTTCTTCCCGGTGTTGCTCCCGCAAGGCGATCGGAGCGCACCCTCGCCACCCCCCGGTCCTCATCCTCTGCTCGCGGTTGCCCGAGCAAGCCACCGAAAGCACGACGACCGTAGAGGAAAGCGACGGTGGGGCATCCTAGTCGGAGTGGGCATTGTGCATAGAATTACAAAGGGGTATTAGGAATTGGCCCAAAATTCTAGGGTGGTCCCTGACCCAAGTGGACCATTATGCCTCCTCCACTAGTCGTGTGGCGTTGCGGTGGATTCTCGCGAAGGTCACACGTGACGGCTGCCATGGCATACGACTAGTGGCGCTGGAAGATGAGGCGGCTAGCGCCGTGTGTGTGTGGGGGGAGGTGGGGGGAGGGGGCGAGCGCCGAGGCTGGCACAAGACAAGGCTGGCAGAGTAGCATGGCCATGTGGTTGCGGCCCTAGAGGGTGTTGTGGTCGTGCGCGGCATGACGACCCACCGGAGTGAAGAGCTCCTCTAGTGAGGAGGTGGCGGTCTTGCACTTGATCCAAGAAGCAGGTGCCGTTATGCTGTAGTGGAGTGAATTGAAGGCGTGGAGAGGAAGTGTCTACAAAGCTGATGGTAGCCTGCACTGCTGCTACAAGCAATGTTGTGGTGGTGTATGCTTGCGGTTGTGTGGGTGTGCATTAGTGACACCGTGGGGGTGTTGGAGAATTAGGTCAAGTTAGGTCCCTCACTTCCAGAGGGTCACTAAAAGTCGGGGGAGCCTCGCTCGGAGGTTCGTGAGACTTGAGGTCAAGGTTTCTCCATAGCCCGAAGAGACTTGTGGTGGTGTATGCTTGCAGTTGTGTGGGTGTGCATTAGTGACACCGTGAGGGTGTTGGAGAATCGGGTCAAGTTAGGTCCCCCACTTCCAGAGGGTCACTAAAAGTCGGGGGAGCCTCGCTCGGAGCCTCTTGAGACTTGAGGTCAAGGTTTCTCCATAGCCCGGAGAGACCTCCCCCTGTCCAGAGGATTGCTAACAAAAGGCCTGAAGGAATGCCCACCCTATCCCGGAGGACACCCGGTAAGGGGCCCTCCAAGGTGGCACATATATGAACAACCAAGAAGGCAATCTTGCTACCCCGCTTCCTCTCTTCCCTCTAAAGGGAGAGGGATGAGAGGGCGCGTCTATATGTCGCAACGGCGACAAAAAACAAAGTGTCACGCGCGCCACCAGGAAATAACGTGCGGCTGGATGGCAGCACGTATAGATAGATTAATTAGGGTGTTTTTATCCCTTCTTATCCGTACAACACATGCATGAAAGAAAAATAAAAAAGGATGATATCATCCTCACCCAAATCTTGTTTGAAACTTAAAAAAATCTATAAAAGTTAAACCGAGTATCAAAATTAAATTCTGATTGCACCATTGTATTTCTAACAATTAAAACTTCAAAACAAGATCTCACTTGACTATATTTTGACAAACTTTTTTATTCGTATTTTTAAATTAAAGTTGTATATTCTATGCAATATAACCGCAAAACAAATTCTACAAATTATCGGAACAAAAACTTGTACGCACCAAATAAACTATATGAACTGACATAACAAATATGTATACCCATAGAACAAATTCTACTTCTACCAGGACAAATTCTACAAACTACTTCTGCATAAATTTTACAAACTATCGGAACAAAAAATTTATTCAAAGAAACAAAATATATGAACTACTGGAACAAATTATATGAATTGACAGAACAAATATGTATAACCATGGAACAAATTCTACAAACTACCGGAGCAAAAAATTTATGAAAAGAACAAACTATATGAACTAGTGAAACAAATTATATGAACTGGCAGAACAAATATGTATACCTGTGGAACAAATTCTACAAACTAACACGACAAATTATATAAACTATCAGAACAAATTCTACAAATTATCAGAACAAAAACTTTATACATACGAACATATTATAAGAACCGACAAAAAAATATGTAAACTTGTGGAACAAATTCTACAAACTACCGCAGCAAAAAAATTGCAGGTTTTCGAACAAATTATATGAACTAGTGGAACAAATATGTATATCTGTAGAACAAATTCTACAAACTCAAAGAAAAAAAATTTGTACAAACAGAACAAATTATATGAACTGATGGAACAAATTATAGAGGAAGAAGAAATATTTTCCAGAAAGAAAGTAAGTATTTCAGGAGAAATAAGTATTTAAAGAGGATAACAAATATGTAAACAAAAATAAATCATGAAGCATCAAATCAATCAAATGAGAGAAAAATACAAGATGAATAAATTGAAACAAAATAAAATAAAATATAGAAAAATAAATGAAAGACAACAAAAAAATAAGTAACAAGAAAGAAGGAAGAAAAATAAACATCATGAATGGAGAATTTAACATGGAAGAAAAATAACACGAGAAAGAAACAAAGAAAGGAAAAGAATGGAAGCGAAAAAACACTAAAGAAGAGGTAACGATAAAAGAAGGAAAATACACATCAAAAATGTAAAATGAAATAACATGGAAGAAAAACAACACGAGGAAGGAAAAAACAAAAAAATACATATATGTTCTTGATGAAATATTTACTGAGAAGAAGAAAAATACACATAAAAAATGTAAAATGAAATGACATTGAAGAAAAACAACACGGGGAAGGAAAAAAACAAAAAAAATAAACATATGTTCTTGATGAAATATTTACTAAGAAGAATAAGATAAAGGAAGAAAGAAGAAATAAATAGAAAAATAGAAAAAGAAAGAAATGAACAAAGAAAGAAGAAATAAAAATCGAAACAAGAAAAATAAAAAAATAAAAAAAGAAATGGAAAAGAAAGGACAAAAGAATGGGAAAAGTACGTACCTGCGCTACGCTGGTGGACTCCCCTCTCATCCGTCCATCCCACGTGCACGCTGAAGTCACACAGCCCACTCGGCTTCATGTGTCACCCGCGGCCTACTATCATCAAGGGCTCTTGCAGCCCACGCAGCCCCAGCGCGACAAATTATTTTTTGTCGCTTCGGCGACACATAGCCGTGCGGGGATGAGATGGGCACTCAAGTCTCATGAGGTCCTCCAGAGCAGGAGACCCCTGGACTTTCCAGAGCATACAAAGCATATGTCTGATGTTAACCCTAGGATGGAGAGGGGAGAGCCGCTGCTCCAAACAGATCCCTCCCATATAGAGAATTGCCAGGTGTGCCTTAATTACGATAGGGCAATGTACCATGGGAAAATGGTGGAAAAGACTAGGAGAGGGAGCACCTCGTATAAAGGGTATCAAGGTCTTAGTGAGTGTGTTCCAGGCCTATAAAAGAGCAAGTCAAAGGTGTATTCAGGAGACAACATTCTAGCCACTCAGTCCCCTGTAAATTCCCTTGGCAAGTTCCTTTGTCTTGGAGCCACCCTCTATTATTTGGGCATTTCATAACCACCAATAGTGGTGTGGTTGTCTGCCATGGCCCCCTCTCTTCTCTGAACTGCTTCATTGTCGGGCCGGGTTTGTACGACAGTGTGGGTGAAAGCCTTGCAACGATGACGCCTTTGGGCGCCACGATCCTCCATGGAGGGCGTCGGTCAGATGCCTACTCTCTCTCTCTCTCTCTCTCTCTCTCTCTCCCTCCTGGTCAAATGTCCTAATAGTGAAAGCCATGCTCCCGTCAGATGTCACACCTGATTTTCCGAAGAAAACCAAATGCATCTCATATGTGCGCCAGGATCAAGTTTACACACATATGATAGACGTCATGAGTGAAATATCAATAAACAGCAATAAAAACGTACAAGAGTTAATCCATTACATTATCTCTTTATTACACTCAGACGTTAGACTCGAAGGTCTTTTACAACGAACAACGATAACTATGAAGACGCGACTCCATCTTCATCTTCCACAGGCACATGACTGGGGGCACGCAAGCCTAAGAGCTCTTCGTAGTCGCTGAAGTACTCTTCTCCAGTGTTCTCCTCTGAACAGCGGGTAAGTAAGGGTGAGCACACTTATGGTTGGAGCTCAGCAAGTGGGGGAAGATGCAAGGCTATCAAGGATAGGCTAAGGTTTACAACGGTTAGCATTTTAATGTTTGTCAAATTTTATTAGCAAGCACCTATTTACTAGGTGTAAGTTTATACCAACCCACTTAAGCATTTAGGAAAGCATCTCATCTCAGAACCACAAGAACCACGATTTAATTCCATCTTTATGTTTGATTATCATGTGAGGGTCCAGGCCGCTCTTAACCGTGAGCACGGCTGATCGATCAGTTTTACACTCTGCAGAGGTTGTACACTTTCACCACAGCTCACGTAAAAGTTCCGAAGAACTTTGAACCCAACCACGCATGTGCTGATCAGGCACAATACCACACTTCCGAGGGGTGATTGCATAGGGACGCTACGAAGCCTTTACAAAGATATGCAAAAGACCAACAACCCACGACAGTTACAGCTCAGGGCGGACCATAACCCTCCCTAGTGGTCAGCACCTTAGCAAAGGCTGCTATCCCAAAAGAACCGGGCTATACCCCTGCAACCCCGAGCCCCCTGTGTTCCTTACGGATAAGGTCACCAGTACAATCACACACCTAATTAATTGGCTAAGCCAGAGCCATATGGACTGTGGTTGCACTGTTTTCCTGGGTGGTTCTCCATGTTCCGATTAAACCATATGATCTTGTTATTAACCATAAGCACACACATATATATCACCAAAGTTATCATGATCAACATTCATCATATTGCAAAGATTCATTTTAACCATCCCAAGGTATAGCAACTAAGCATTTCTACCCAAAACATTTATTTAAAAGGGTTGTTCAAGGTAAAGGGAATAAAATTCTAGTCATGTCCTTAAAAAGGTGATTTTCCCATCAAATTTATGCAATACAACATTTAAAAGTAAACTTAGTTATCATGCAAGTTGTGTGGGACAAAAATAGAATATGCAGGGGGAGAAGTCCACTTGCCTTCCTTGCTTAAACACTGGGGTTCTTCTTCTTCAAACACTTGCTCTTGATCCGCTCCAACTGGTTGCTCACTTGAAACTGGCACGATGTCTACGAGCACACAAGAAAGCATACAATAAACAAAACAATACACCAAGCATGAAAAGCTTAAAGAGAGAACAAGGTTTGGCTCTAGGAACGCGAACGCAAAAACACTCGGAACTATCGAGAGATTTGGATGATCACATACAAGAGCTAGCTAGTGCTTGGTATATTTTAATTGAATAAAGATGTGCATAGGCTATTTCAAAGAAATACCCTATTTAATAATTAAGCAAGTTATATTTGTATTTAAAAGACGATGTAAGCCTAGTCCAATTTTATTTATAAATATTCAAGTATGATTTATGCAATTTAAACATTTAATTTAAAAGAAGCATGTAAAAGCATCTAAGCGTTTATCTTTATATTTCGAGTTATTCTAATCAAATTATAACTTAAAAACACATTTATATTCATATTAATCAAATTAACAATTAATTAAGAAAACTCGGGATAGACCTATGTTTCTTTTATTTAGAAAGCAAATTGCATAATCATTAATCAAATTAAGTTTGATTATGAAAACCGAGGTGTACATCTAATTAGCTTTTAATTGAAAGAAATATTTAATTAATATTAATCATATTTACTTTCTTATGAAAACACGTGTTAAACTTCTAATTAGATTTTAATTAGAAAAGCATGTGTGTAAAGATTTAATCATATTTAACATTTAAATAAATCATAAAACAAAGAACATGTTCAACATTGGTCCTAACACGTAGTTTGAGTTGATATGAACCTAACGCAACTTGAAACGGTAGAAACGGAGCTAAAACGCAAAAGATACAGCCAAAACAAGATTCTAAAACTGACGGGCTTGAAAAAACGGTCGCGTGGACACCAAGAACGCTTAAAACGGATAAAAGACGGAAAAGATATGACTAAAACAAGGTTCAGAGGCTTTTCTGTGAAGAAACAGGGCTTCCAGGGGCTTAACTGCAAGAAACCAGGGGCTGAAACATGATTACGCATATAAACCGAAGGGCTTATGCGCAAAAGATCAAGGATGGACCTCTAGTGGGAAGAACTAAGAAGGACAGGGGCTTAAACAGAAGAAACAGGGGCCTGTTTAAAAGGATTCTTATAGGTGGAAGGGCATTTTTGTGATAGTCAAAAACTGCAGGGGCTTATTTGCAAAAAGGCAGAGGAAAGACTCTGTTGACCGTTACGGTCAACTTTGACTCGCGCGAGGGCTGCGATCTCAGCCGTTGATCGCGGATCGGTCGGCTGGCGGAAAACTAAGAAGATCAGGGGTCTATTCGTAAAGAAAAGGACCTGTTTGCAAGAGTTTTCACTGGTGGAAGGACCGGCATGTAAAAAGGAAAAGAACAGGGGCCTAAGCGCAAAACTGCGGCTGACGGGCGGGGAGACGCTGACGCGGCGCCACGCGGCGTGCGCTTACTGGCTGAGGGGGCTGACGCGGCGGTGATGTGGCTGTGGACCGCGCCGTGGGCGTGGTCTACGGGTCCACGGTGCGCCGGCCGAAGGGGTATCCCCTTGATAAGATCTGGACCGCCCGTGTGTGATCGAACGGCCCTGGACGCGTGCAAGCGGAAGAGCGGCGGCGAGCGCGCCGGAGACGGCGGCGCACGGCGGAGGGCTCGCCGGCGCGGCCCTAGATCGCACTGCGAGGCTCCAGATCGTGCACGCGTGGGTTCAAAACAAGGCTAAGGTGCTCGCGAACATATCCAGGCCAAAAAGGTGGCGGCTCCGGCGACCATGGCGGCTCGCACCGCGAGGGGGCGGCGCGGACTTCGCCGGCGTGCGAGCGCCGGTGCTACGGTGTGCTCACGAGCCAAGTGACGACGGGAAGGTGATGCTCACCACACAGAGACAGAGAAGATGAGCTTGCCGGCGAGGAAGAGGTTGCGGTGGCGAGGATCGGCGACGGCGGCTAGCTCGGGGCGGCGCTCCGGCAGACGGGGACAGGAGCTCCAGGAGGCGAAGGTGACGAAGACCTGGTGCAAGGGGGGGCTCAATGAGCGCCGGGCGCATCACCAGAGAGGAAAAAGAGAGGGAGAGAGAGAGAGAGAGTCCTTCACCGGCGGCGAGGAGGCACGGCGAGGTGGATCGACGTCGGCGGGTTCGAGCTTGGGCGGCGGACGGGATCACAGGCGCTCGCCAGGAAGGTGGTTGCGGCCTCGGTCGCGTGCTCCTGGGCGTCGCGATGGGACCCTGGTGTACCTGTGCGTGCGAGGGAGGGAGAGGTGAGGGAGGGCCGATGGATGCAAAACAGGGGCGGCGGCCATGGCTATTCACCTCGGCGGCGGCGGTGTACTCGTGCGGCTCGGTTGGCGGGGAGAAGAAGGGTTCCGGGGCGCCGGGTCTTCGTGCGAACGGCGCGGACGTCGAGCTAGGACGAAGAGACCCCGGGAAAGGCGTCCACCGGCGACAAGGAGCGCCGGACGGCCGGCAATGGTGCGGCGGCCGGAAGAGAGACGGCGACGGCGCGAGCGCGTGGATGGGGGTGTGCAGGAGCATAAGCGGTGTGGAAAGGAAACGCGTGATGCACAAGCTCGGCTCTTATAGGGGAAGGGAAGGAGATGGAGCGACGACCGGCAATGGCCATCAATGGCCAGGGGAGGCGCCGGCGGTTTTGATGGCATTCAAGAGAGGGGAAGGAGTAACTGAAAGGGAAAGATGGAGAGGAGTTGCTCCGGGGCCTTATTGCTCTGCTTAACTGTCTTGAAGAGGAGGGGGAAGCGGGGAGGACACCGGTAACAGCCGGCGGCCATCACGGCATTGCGGCGGGCGAAAACAGAGGAGGGGGGTGTGAGATGGGGGACGGAGCTGACATGTGGGCGCTGCTGGTCAGCGACCAGAGGAGAGGGGAGCCGCGCGGGGGTGAGCTGGGCCGGAAGAGAGACGGGCTGGCGGCCTGGTTGGGCTGCGCGGGCGCGCTGGGCCGCGAGCGGGGAAGGGAAGGGAGGCCGGCGGCCTGCGGGCTTGAGAAAAAAAAAGAAAACAGGCCGGGGAAAAGAGGAAGGGCCGGCTGGGCCAAAAAAGAGAGAAGGGGAGGAAGGGGGGTTTGAAGCTTTTTTTTTTCAAACTCCTTTTCAAACTTTTAAATTCTTTTCAAACCTAAACACTACAAACCTTTTTCAAAATTTTCAAAACATTTTAAAAACTTTTAAAACTTCACACCAACACATAAACCATGCACTTCAAAATATGATGCACAAGCACTTATTGTTTCTAAAATTATATAGAATGATATTTAAATATTTAAAAGACCAAATTTATTTGATAATTTATTTAAAACCTTAAAAATAAAATCTATAGCACCATGTTGCTACATTATTTTGGTGATGGAATTTTAGGGTGTTACATCAGAGTAGCGATGATGATATCTAAGGATGTTGTTTCTCTCATTTGAGACATTGCTTCGGAGGCAGCTGGTGCATGATTTTTTCCTAGTAGGCAATGGACCTTTGGTTCACCCCTTTAATCCCGGTTGAATTTTGGAACCTAGACTAAAGCCTTTGCATCGACATGGCCACAAGTAGCAGGAGTGCTCTGACCCTTTAGTCTCGGTTGGCAACACCAATCCAGACTAAAAGGGTGGGTCCTTTAGTCTCGGTTCGTAACACCAACCCAGACTAAAGCCCCCCCCTTTAGTCTGGGTTGGTGTTACGAACCGAGACTAAAGGGTCTCCCACAAGTTACTATAAGAGGATTGTATGCTGTGTAGGTGAGATGGTAAGAAAGTTACGCGCGAGGCTACAGGTCATGAGTTCGAATCCCTGCACTGGGCACGCGCATATTTCGCATGAAAAAATCATGTGTGAGAGCCTCTCAGGAATTTTCAAATTTTTTGACATTACCGTGCCCCCTTTTGTCCCGGTTGGTAATACCAACCTAGACTAAAGGCCCTCCTTTAGTCCCGGTTCGTTCACCTAGGACTAAAGGAGAGGGCCTTTTGTCTCTCCTTATTAGTCCCGGTTGGTCCCTTAGGTACCTAAGGCCCTTAATTACCAACCGGGACTAAAGCCCCCTTCTTCACCAGTGTTTAGGAGTGGTCATTGGTTGGTTAGCGGTGGACCGACAATGTGGGCGGCTTGGCGGTGGTCAATGGTGGCTACTTGTGAGTCGGCTTCATGGCTTGCAGAGGGCTGCGGTGGCTAATCTTGCTTGACAAGGTTAGTCTGGTGTAGAACGATGTCTTGAGATGGCTTGATGGTGGCTACACAACTTGCTGCGGCTCGTGGCGACCGACTTTGCATGGCAGCAGTTGGGTCGGTGCGAAACATCATCAGTTATGGTGGCACAAGTGATGACCTTTTGAGGGTCTTTGGTTTCGTCACGTGGTCGGGGCTGCTCATTTGGGGTGTTGTGGACCCATGGTGGTGGTTGGGCCATTGTCATGGTGGTTAGTGTTGAGGAGCTGCCATGAAGTGAGGGCAGTTATGCAGCTCGTATGTCCTAATCTGATGAGGCAGAGTGTCGACTATCTGAGCTGTGTTGCTTCGCAACCGCTATCTCCGATTACAACGACAGAGATTTAGAACATTGATAAATACTGTTGTTCGATTCGCTTTAATATTATTTTCTAGTGATCTATATGATTGATTATCTTGACTTTGCATAAAATGTGCGTGCTTGGACAATAAGGTCCACACAACAATGGAGAAAGGGAATTTTTATGGAATATTTCACAGAACTAATTCACACTAGACTCCTATAATGATTTTATTATACTTGCGTCCAAATTCCAAAATATTTAAGCAAAAATCTTTTCTTTGTTGTAATTAGTAAAAAAAGTGCACGAAAAAACTTTCTAGCTATGATGCTGTGGCTAAGTAGTTGTGACGGGGAAATAATTATATGGTCTACACTGCAATCAAATTAATGGCGCTAAAACATTGTTAAATGTTGGTAGCTAGAATGATAAGCGCACTGATTTAATTAGTTAATGGATGGAGTTGTACTGAGTGAAATATAAGGGATGAAAGTCACTTTCACCCATACTTTGGATATGAGTAGGTGAGATAAACTAATCCAAGATACTTTGGATATGAGTAGGTGAGATAAACTAATCCAAGCTAGCATCGATTGAATCTACCGAGATGAACTTGCATGATCACAGACGATAACGGAAATACATACAATATTTGTTCATGAGGGTTCAACTGAAACCTACATCTCCAGAGCATAACTACGTTCACTCCACACTAGTACTGCATCTCCTTGATCACGGCATCTGGCCACTCTTGCGAGTATGTCATTATGTCTTCATGATTACAACAGCACTCGTCCTCTCATGTTTGTGAGGCTCGAGTTACATAGAATATCACATGAATTTTTACCTCGTACTGCTAAATACAACTCAAGTTAAGTTATATTGTAACCGAACTTGTACAAATATTTTGACACAATATCTAACCTAAACACCCCCGTATGTATACAGTGAACACGTATCTCACCTTTTGCAATTCGCTTAAAGCAAAGCTTTTTCATTATTAAGTGCATTATTATGTATGGTAGTATGCATTTGTCCAATCAATCAAGCCTGGTACATTTTAATTCGGTTCCTGGTTCATCTGCCGATCTAGTAGTAGCACCCTGACGTATATTAAGCAAAAAATAATGATGCTCCCGTAGATGGGGCTCATCTTCAAGCAGCCTAAACATATGTGACTTCCATAATTCCATAAATCTTACTGTACTTATTAGTGGCCGATTTGCCTGGGTTTATGTAACCTCTTCATAAGGCCCAGGCACATATGCTAACTGTGTTTGCTTAATTGGTCGTCAGCACGTCATTGCAGGTTCCTCGGCGAGATGGATCCCAAGCGGTTAACGCCAATTCTCCTTGCCGCCCTATTGGCATGTCTCGTGTTACCTAGAAAAAGTAATTCAATCACCATGTCACTCAATGACTCAATTATATATTTTTTGTGAAGAAAAAAATGTGATGCAATCGATATCGATGCAGCGCTTGCAGGTGAAGGTGCGTGGTGGCGATGTGGAGACATTGGCAGGCGGTCTCCGGCGGCGGCTGGGCGGGGAGGAGATGGTTGGGAGCAGCAAGTTTCACATCGTGCTTTGTGTGAGGAATAGGTGGTGCCCCCTGGCAACAGGACTTGCTACTGCTGCGAGGCAATCCCTAACGCGCGACGATGCTTCTGGAGCCAGCAAGAGTGCTGGGACTCCTGCCCCAACCACCCGCAGGAAAAGGCCGGCGCCCCCGGCACTGCCCCCGCGCCGGCGGCGGCAGTGCCATCATCGTTCATCGAAGAACCGCACAGGTCCATCACTTGAGAGCAGCGCCGGGGGCGCCGGCCATCATCGTTCATCGAAGAACCGCACAGGTCCATCACTTGAGAGCAGTTCCGGACTGGGTGCATCCTGAAGACAATTTGTGATGATCTAGTCTCATGCCTTTATAGAGAATAAAGAGAGTATATTCGGTCGGAGCAACCTTTGCCATGCAAGAGTATGGATTTGGACATTTGGATACACATATGTTTTTTTATTGGGCGAGGATTTGTATAAAAGTTCTGAAACTGTTAGGAGTGGAATGAATTACAGTAGCAGGACTGCGATTCCAAAATTGCAAAATTAATGATTTGATATATAGGTTTGAAGATGAGTGGAATCACGATCGGGTTGGATAAGTAGTGACGGGAAATTATTATGTACTCTACACTGCTATCACTACCGGAAAACCGCACCTCTACTGTGTGCCCCAGTGTTTGCCATGACACTGGTAGAGAACGGACCCTTTGGTACGCCCCTTTAGTCCCTGTTGAACTTTAGAGTCGGGACTAAAGGGTTTCGGTCGACGTGACCCGAAATGACTGCGGGAGCCGCCCCTGTCCCGGTTGGTATTACCAACCGAGACAAAAGGGAGGGAGAGGGGGGGTGGCAATGGCTATTTCGAGGCAATGATTGGCGCCGCTGCTTTAGTTCTGGGTGGTGTCACCACCCAAAACTAAAGGGTTCCCTTTACTCCACGGGGTGACACCACCCGGGACTGAAGGCCGGAACCTATATATCGTGCTCCTTCTTCTTCCTCCTCTTGCTCAAGTCATTCTTCACCGAGAGCTCAAGCTCCTCCTCTCCATGGTGCCTCAAGCTAGGGATGTGCTGCCGAATTTTTTCTTCATTAATTTGTGAAGATTTCTCTTCTTCAAAGTGTTGCTAAGATTTGATTCTTCATCATCCCCTCATTTGTTGTGATTAAATTTCATTTTATGATTCAGAGAGGAAGAAAATAGAAATTTTAATTTCTAAGTAGGAGGAGCTAAGAGATGAGGTTTTTTATATACTTTAGATTTAGTAACAAGTAGTTATTTAGCTACTCACATTGTATCTTCTTTCATTCATTTTTATTAAGATTTTTTTGTTTTTATATAAAGAAAATTGAATTTTACTTTTAGGTAGAATAAGACATGGAATAAATTTAACATTTAGCTAGCTTTATTTGAACTGAGTATATAGAAAATATTGCCAGCAAGAAAATAATATGCATAAACAAAATGGATTAGTACCATGCAAATAATGGTAATTTAATTTCTCTTTCATATATCAGTATTATGATTTAGATTAAATAATAAAGTTATTTTGAGATTGAAAAAATAGACTACATACTTGCATTTTTCTTTATTTATTTTGTGCTTTATTATTAGAGAAAATAGAATTTAACTTTTTAGTTATTAGAAAATGAGACCAATAAGAGCAAGTTGTCCAAGTATAATGTTTTTAGTGACACCTCTTAGGTGGTCAGCTTCAGCATGTACAACAGCATCAAGTACAGAAACTCGTCCAAGAGAGATCGGCGGACAGCCTTGATTCCAAGAACCTGCATCACTTCAATCAGATAGATGGTTACTTGTTGTCCTTGTGCAACATCCTCGAGCATCCTTGTTGAGGCTACAGGGACAGTAGTAACCATCTGCCTTATTGAAGTGATATTACAAGTAATGATACTAGAGCTCTTAGACACCTTATTTAGAGAGTGAGAGTGAATGTTGACATCTTGCTTGTATATGCTGAAGCTGACCTCCTCTTGAGAGGTGTCACTGAGAATATTATGCTTGGATAACTTGCTCCTATTAGTCGAAGAACCACACAGGTCCATCAATTGTGAGCAGTTCCGGACTGAGTGCATCCTGAAAACAATTTTTGATGATCTAGTCTCATGCCTTTATAGAGAATAAAGAGAGAGTATATTCGTTCGGTGAGGAACCTTTGCCATGCAAGAGTATGGATTTGGACATTTGGATACACTCATACACATATCACTACTAGATTTTCCCCCTAATGCAACGCACAAAATATGTTGCAATATGCCATATTTGGTTGCAATAGCCACAATTGCAACCAAATTTTTTCGTGGGCCAGGTGATGCAATAGGCCACGTTGCATTAGGCTTTTGCAACCGTGGTCATTTGGTGGTTGCAAAAATTTTTCTGTTGCAACGCAATGCGATGTTGCAACTAGCACTTTAGACCACGCTCGTGTTGGTTGCAAATTATCCTATTGCGACGCATCTGGTGTTGCCATAGGTGCAATTGCATCGTTCCAGTCGCGTTGCAATGTGTAAAATCTTACGTTGCAAAGTATTGTTTTGCAACACACTGATTGTGGTTGCTATAGGTGGAACCCCCTCTATTACCACGAAAGGTATTTGGGTGCAATATGTGATTTCCTGTATTACAACAAAATTTTGATTCGATGCTATAGGTAGTATTGTCTGATGCCACGAAATTGGTTACGTTGCTATAGGTGGTATCCTCTATTGCCACGCAGCATATGGATGGTTGTTATAGGTGAAATATTCTATTACAACCAATATATATAGGATGGAGGCAATAGGTTTGGCACTCTATTGCCACGTAGTTTGCTTGGTTGTAAGATGTGTCCTCTATTATTGCTTCGAAAATGGTTTGGTTGCCAAAAGTTCAAGTCTCTATTACCACCATGATACAGGGTTGCTACAAGTTGAACTTATTATTGCCACGTTTCTTTTTGGCAACGAAAAATAATGGTTGTGAAAGGATGACTTATCATTTGCAACGTCGAAAATGGTTTGGTTGCTTCATGTCGAATGTTTTTGGCAACGAAAAAACAGGTTGTGATAGGATGATTTATCCTTTGCAACGAAAGGTGTATTCTGCCACGCTCATTTATATAGCAGCAATAATTTGAAACATTAAATAACATCATCAGGTATATATAATTATACATTTATAGTTCATGAAACAACATTCAACCATCCACTGAGTTATTACATGACACACGAAGTACTGAAATACTGAAAAGTTTAGGACGGGACATTGTTTCAACACATAGTAGGCTAATTTGATAGGAAATGAAGATCTTGGTCAGCAAATGGTGACTTTGAGAGGATCCCAACACTTGATCAGCAAAGGGTGACTTCAATGCAAGGAGCTCGCATCACCTGTTTGCTCCATTCGACATGGCTTCCTGAAAAGAATCAACAACATTTTTAAGCTAGCATCTAATAATCTCTAATATTGGAATTTGTGCAACAACAGTATGTAGCAAACCAAAGTTTGATTGCGATTCATAAAATTATCAGAATGACATCAAATAATTTTCACAACCATAAACACACTTTGGCAGCTGTAACATGAATTACATTCACAGCAGGAAGAGGAGTTGCAAAAATTTCACCTCATGTCTTTTTGGTGCTTTGTCGTCTCCTTTTGTGCAGCTTGTACCTGTAGCTGTTGAGATGAAATTTGTTTAACGGGAGGGATGGCGGATTGTGCTTCAGGATTGTTAACACCTTTAGTACTTCTGGTTTTGCGAAAGACTTGTTTAGCAACGACTTCAGATTCCTTCTCCTATGAACCAATCATTTGGAAGGACAAGATTAGGCGTCATTTTATCAGTAACTGATGATATGTAGTAGTAAAAAGTTGTGAATTCAAGAACAACCTGAGTAGAAGGGAGCACATTCCTGGAGTCTGTCTGTACATTTCCAGTTGTAGTAATTGATGGAGCCGCCGCCACGTCTGCAGATTCAGTGACAATGTTGTTTTGCTGGGTGATTGATGCAGCCGCCACCACGTCGGCAGATTCAGTGACATTGTTGTTTGGTTGGACAGATGTTGGCAGGACAACCTATGAAAGGATATAGACATTCAGATATAGAACCTAAGGAAAGAAAGTCATTCATGCAACTAGCTTGACTAGTACCTGTGGAAATTGTGCATGTCCATTTGTTGCTTGCAGCATTGATAGGAACTCTTGCCTAAGCTGTTGCAGATCAGCCTCCCTTTTCTTGTTACTTTCTTCAAGTTGTCGTGCATGTTCTCTCCTTTCTCCTTCCCTTTCTTCTTCCCATGTTGACATTTTTTCTTGTAGCAGCCCAAATGCGTCCATGAGCTCGACGTGTTCCTGATGCTGTAGCTCTTCCCTACGAATTTGTTCCTGGCGCTCCGCATTGAGCATCTGCCTTCTAGTTGGGTTTTTTGCCAGGTACCCATTACCATGCAACTTGGTTGATTTGCACTTTGTGACTTCCTTGTATGCCTTCTGGAACATGTCATTTTTTCCTTTTGGGAAACGAAGTTGTTCTCTGCATTTGATTCGACCTCAGCAATAACACTGCTTGCTTTGTCCTAACATTTACAAGGCATAGATGGAGGAGTTAGTTGAACAAGAAATTGCTTGCATTCTATAATTGCATGGACTATGTATAGTAATGTATGTACTCATTCATTGAGAACTCACATAGACATTTTTAGATTGTTCGTCTGTCCAATCCCCATGCTTAGTGTGAGTTATCCACCAAAGTTGCATATCATCGAGCTCTTCACCAGTTTCTGGGTCTCTCTGTTAAGCCAAGAACATAACAAATTAGTTATTCATCCTGCAAGACAGATTGGAGATGTGCTTCTCCAGTTATTACCTTCTCATAGCTGCGCTGAGAATAAGGCTTACAGCCTGACAAATGTCTTGTCATTTGTTGGCCTCGAATCGCAGAATTTTGTGCGCTCCTTTCCTATAGAATGTCAAGTTATGAACAAAAATCTTAAAGACTCAGACATTGCCATTTGTATGAAAAATGTATTGCTCAGTAATAGTAACAATGTGGAACAAACCTTGAATTTAGCAGTACTGAAATACTTCAACAGATAGTGCCATTCAACAATATCTAATTCATTAGGCTTATGTAACATTCTCTGGTGGTAGCTGTCGTATGTCCTGGTCGTAGCACTGAACGTTGAACGCCATCCTTTGTAACACTCATTAGCAATGTCCCATATCTTTTCCCTTGAATCAGCATTATCCTCCCTGTCCCACTTTGCCTGTTATATAATCACAATAGCATGCAAATACTATGTGAGTTGATATGTTAGTTTTTATTTGAATTGTATTGAAAAGCAAAGTTTATTATTACCAATACATCAGTTGTTATTGCGTCTTTGACTTCTTTCTTGACATTTTTCCACGATTTCACTTCAATGATTGGCGTCCTTTTCTTTGTATACATGACCACTTCATCAACGAATGAGCGGTAATTATCACCTACCGGTCCTCCATGTTTGGAGAATTGAATGTCCAACTGCTGTTTGCCCGCCTTGATTCTCTTGGCGATTACCTTCAAGGCTCTTACGGGACCACGTCCTCTTTTCTTCACATTTTGTGAGCCTATTCCATGGGAACAAAATGTAATAATACCCACAAAAAAACATACTATGCATAGACAGGTAATTTCTATGAAACACAAGTTACCATCTCCTTGCTCCTGCTGTTTCCAACGCTGAGCATGAGATGGAGGCTGCACTGGAGGTGTTGGGTTCATGTCATCCCTGTGTTGCAAAATGAAGGTGGGGTCCACATACCGTTCTGCAGACAATTTTGTGGCATGATGAGCTAGCATAATTTGTAGTCTGACAAAGAATGGTAATTTGCTTGCAAATTAGGAGAGGGATATTACCGATGTCATCAAGTAGTCCTGCAACATTCAGGTATTCTTGGTATGTGTCGATTGTGTCCTCCCTGAATATGTCTTTTAATTCTGAAATATGATCCATAATTAATTTCAATCATGTGCCCGAAATGCAAAATCATGAGTATATATATACAAATATTGGGCTATACCATATCTTACCCAAGGCTTTCTTCTCTTTATGCATTGCAGCTAGCCAAAGTTTGTATTCATCTAAGTCAGATTCTTCGACTTCTTCATCATCATCATCATGTGTGGAAACACTTTTGGATTTCAATGGTGTTATGGGCATGGTATGGTTTTTAGGTATTGGCTCTCTGGATACAACTAAGCTGATCACCATCTCCTCCTCGTGAATCTTTTTCATTTTTGCTACATCGACATCGTAGTCGATCTCAGTGAGTGTTGCTTCCGCAGGAGATTCAGGAATTCTAGTCTTGTAGTAAACCAAGTCCCTGTTCCGATACCCCAATTTTTGTTTCAACTTGTTTATGTTTTCAAGGGTGATTTGTTTCCCACGAGGTTTACATGTATTTTTTTATCTGCCTCCCCATCTCTACCCTTTTCAATCATATACACGGTCCAAATCTCCTCATCTTTTGATCTGCGCATTCATCGATGGTATTTCAATAATTTGAAGAAATTTGGTGTGCAAATCGCGTGAACAAATGCATGAAATCTAGGGTACCAGTGCGTGCACAAATGCATGAAATATAAGTGGTAGTACGTACGAGGGGAAAGATCGAACGCGAAAACAACGTACCTGGCCTCGGTCGTCTCGTCCTGAGACGAAGGTACCACATCTTGGTCTGCATCTAGGCCGTCGACGAATGCTTCTGCGTCGCCCAAACCTTGTGATGCTCTTTGGGACGAAGGTGATGACCCAAAGAGCGTAGTCGTCGCCCTAGCTCTGGTGGACATGCTGCTAGTAGGTTCAGCAGTCACCGTACCAGAGGTTGGTGTGAACATTGGAGGTAGCATGGCCGACGATGGTGTGCGCAGCGCTTCAGACGACGAAGGGGTCACCCTTGCCGCCTCACTGGACGTCGGCATCCTCGTGTAAGGCGAGAAGCAGCTTGGCGGTGGCGCCGGTCGTCGTCGACTACCCGGCCCCTAACTGACCGAGATGTAGATTGGTTTTGCGAGGGGATTAGGGAGGGAAAGTAAAGACGCACGACTTACTACTCTAATAACCCGGCGTTTGTCGCAACAACGTGGTGGCCCTAGTCATGGTAGCGTGGTAGTTTGGGCGTTTGTTAAATATTTCGGATGGAAAAACTGGCGCCACATTCCAAATCGTTGGCTACCAAATTTTCTGAACGGTTGGCGTATTTGAGGGGGGCGTTTTCGTGTGACCCGCTGACGAGTGGGTCCCACAAAGTTTTATATATATTTGTAAAGACGATGCGTTGAACATAATCAAGTTTTGTAAATATAGTTTTATTTTTATTATACTAGTTTACTTCTTGTTTACTATATATGTAACTGCACAAGATGACACATGTTATTGTATATTGCTTACAGAAAAGTTTTTGTGGTCAAAGTAAATTTTGAATATCATCTTTCCACCAACTTTAGCAGAATAACATTCCTCACATCAATTTCGTACCAGAGTAAAATGCATCACACAAATTAAGTAACCAACATAAAGATCGGCAGCCAGTGCGTACGATATATGAGGACTGAGTTTACACATAGGCTTCCCGAGCCACGATGACACCACAGCAACTAAGGATCATCAAAAACATGCTCTACAAGGACAAAAGTTGAGAGACACATCGACCAAAGACACAACTTCAGAGACATGCTTTGAGTTTATTTGCTGGATTTCTTCAAAGTTCTGACTAAAATGACGCCAAAGCCTCTCGGCAAGGTCCCTCGTCAGTGCCAGATAAATCTCCTGAAAAAAGAAAGCATTCAACAAACTGTTAGAACAATTGAATTCCTGATAACTGAAATCCTGTGAACTGAAACAATTTTAGCAGTCAGCTGAAGTTTCAGAACACAAGAATTCTAGATGTAAAGTGAATTCCTGATGAGTAGCAGACAAGAAAGAAAGCAAACATGTAAACTGAAATCCTGAATGTCTTTTATGGTGCATCATGTCTGGAACAAATTAATCAAGAAATATCAGCAGTCACAAATTTTTTACCTTGTATCAGATCATTAACGCTTCCTTGAGTGTGAAGAAGAACCAATCACACTCGTTCCGGATCCTACACTCCTCGCTGCAGAACCTACGCCACGAGTACCAAGCATGCCACCCTGCGTGGTTGCCACACCCGCGACCTGCACACTGAAAATCCTCCTGGCGAGGTACGGGCGCCGGCACCGGCGACACGGCAATCGCCTCCGACAGCCGTAAGTCCCACGTCACCGAAATGATCCTGGAGCGGCGTTTTGTACAAGTCAAGTTTTTTCCAAGGAAGCGCCGTCGCCCCCTCTTTGGGTCCCTCGACCAAGCGCAGGAGCCGCCGGGTCTCGTCGTCGTCGGCCTCGCCGCTGTTGGGCCTGTAGAGGTAGAGGGCGAGGGCGTACAACGATACCTTGTGGCCCGCCTCCATGGCGCGCCGTAGCTGGTCGAGTCATGGCATGATTCCGACACGTGTGTTCCCCAATAACGCGAGGCGCAACCCGCTGCGGAACAAGGCCTCCGGGTTGCCGACGTTGGCCAGTGTGGTGATGAGCGCTGCGCGATAATCCGGGCCGAGGTAGAATCGACGCCGCAGGACACGTTTCAGGGCTAGTCGTCGTCCGACCGTAGCGGCGCCGCACACCACGCACATTGCCTTGCATATTGCCTTGCAGGTTGCGCGCAGGTTGTGGAGATCCACAATGGCGTCCTCTGACTGCGCAGCGACTCGGGAGACGATGTCAATCGTCAGCTCCGTCGGCAGTGCCACCAGCCTCGACGCCTCGTAGCGTGCCGCGGAGACCTTTTCCATGGAGTGATTGCAGTTCGTCACGCGCGGGGGCTGATTGGATGTGCGAGGCTGTGATCCCCGGCGAGGATGAGGTAGAAGATGAAGGCGAGATGTGAGGGGAGATGGAAAAGAACCGCCGCCGCTAGCTCAGGTTGCTGATTGAATTAGGGGGGTCCCAGGGTACATTGGGTTTAAGAAAATTACGCTTTCATAGGGAGGACACGTAATCACAGAGTTGTGGGTCCCACCTGTCGGCGCCCAGATTGTGATGTGTTCTTGAGTTGTTCATGGACCTAATTAACTTGATTCTTACATTCGTATAATCACAACTACAGACTTGTTTATATTTCTCAAATGACGTCCAAATCAGGAAATTTTTTTTCCTACATACTTATGAAACAATAATCAAGCTCATGGTGTCCACTGCATCTCATGTGAGTGTGTTTCAGCAATCATAATTAAGAAATAGAATAATTCAAAACTAGAATCAAGATTTTCAAACAGTAGATGACATCAATTGGAAAAGAGATGAATACCAAAGTTTCATAGCTCGTCGAGACGAACAATCTTTATTTTGGTCAGATTTTCATTTGACGAAGTGGTACTACACATTGTTCATTAATCCAAGGTTCACTCTCATAGTTTAAGAAACTTGGTTGGAGACATGTCATTTTTGTACTGCATGATAGTACCAATTCGTCAAATGAAAATCCGACCAAAATAAAGTTTGTTCATCTCGAGGAGCAATGAAACTTTGGTATTCATCACTTTTCCATTTGACATCTTATACTGTTTGAAAATCTTGATTGTAGTATTGAATTATTATATTTCTTAATTATGATTGTTGAAACATACTAACATGAGATGCAGTGGACACCATGAGCTAGATTATTGTTTTATCAGAATGTAGGAAAAAAATTCCTGATTTGGACGTCATTTGTGAAATCTAAACAAGTTTGTAGCTGTGATTACGAATCAAAGAATCAAGTTAATTAGGTCCATGAACAAGTCAAGAACACATCTCAATCTGGGCGCCGACAGGTGGGACCCACAACTCTGTCGAATGGGGAAATCTCTCGCGGGTTTAGGCCAACAGGTTGGACCCACAATCCTGCCGACAGGTGGGACCCACAACTCTGTAGACAGGTGGGACCCACAACTCTGCCGACAGGTGGGACCCACAACTCGGCGAATGCGGATATCTGTCATCCCCTTCCTTCAGATTTCTCCCCAACCTCTGTTCCAGGGTTACAGCTATTTCACAATCTCCGCCTCGCTCTCGCCGCCGGCCGCTTCGCTCTCGCCGCCGGCCGCTTCGCTCTCGCCGCCGGCTTCCTCCAACGCCGGTGATGGTTGGCTCTACCCCGGGTGCAGTGGGCCAGAGCATGCAGAGTCGCACCCGCATCGCCGCCTCCCCTCCAGTGGCCGTCATTGTTGCGGGGCCATGAGTGGAGCACCAATCCACCAGCCAAGGGCGCGACTCGCGAGGAAGATTCGCGAGGAGCGGACGCACCAGGAACCCGATGCCCCCTCCTCCTCAGTCCTCCCCGGTTAGTACCGATCCTCTGGTAGAATCGATTTGGATTTGGGGTTGCCTACTATATACATAGATTCACTTTTGCTAGGTTCTCTGATGCTAGATAAAGAACCAATTTCATTTAGTTCTGCTAGATGCACTCATGGATGACTAGGTCTGTTAGGGAGATGATGTTCCTAACAAAAATGTTTAACTCATTCCATATATTGCTTCAAATGTCCAGCATCTCTGTATGAATTGATCAAATGTCCTTGTATCTTCACTGATCCACGGTTCTAATGCATCAGTTTGCCTTTGTTTTAGGTAGTTGGTGTAACTCCACATGACATTGACTCAATCTGGGATGCAATCCACACGTGGAATGCAAGGATGGAAGGCCTTGGGACAATGCTTCATGCCGTAGCACAAAGTCATGAAAGACTAGAATCATTTATGGTGGATCAGCTTGCCGAAGCAGGAAAAAATAATGCTGTGCTGGCAGAAAGAGTGGCAAAACTAGAGGCAAAGGTTGCTGAGCTTGAGGCAGCAAACAAATAGAAGCTTGTTTAGTAATGTGCTTGCTATAAACAATGGAATGTAGTGTTTGACTTAGTTTCGTGGTCTGCTTGTTATGTTGTCTTGCACTTGTTAAGTTATTACTTTTGTTAAGAAGCCTTGAGCTTGTTGATGTTGATGGACTTATGGAGTCTTGATGTACTGATGTATGATGCTTCTCTGCGCAAGGCTTGCTTCTGTGAGATGATTTCGTTTCTTCGTCCATGAGATGTTCTCGGTCTGCTTGAACTTTTTTCGTTTCTATGCTTTATAATTATTTTGCTCTATACTTGGCAATCAGAAATACACATAAAACGTTCATGAACACATCAATAATAAGAGCAAATTTTTTGCGAGCAAATATTTCGAACCGAGGGCTTTCCCCCAATTCCATTCCAAAGAAACGGAAATACCGGGCGTTTTCGGTTACTAGAGCGAACCAGAATGAGGAAGTTCACGTGAAAATCTTTATCTTATATGGAATCTTAGATTTCCATATATGACTATAGTTCCCCTGGTTTTGAAATATGAAGCTGAAAGCTTTGTCAACAATATTTACCCATTGTTCAAAGAGGATGGGCGTTAGCCATCTTGAAAACAGTAGATCCCCCCTGTTTTATGAATTGATGCAAGGTTATCTCCTTGTCTTCACAAAGATCAAAGAGCTCTGGGGCTATTATGCAAATTGGGCTATCAAATAGCCAATGATCAAGCCAAAACAGAAAGATGATCACAGGTAATAATAATAGTAGCATTAACTAGCTACCATATAGTTCCACTAAAGTAATTCACATTCATACAAGTTCATTAAACAAAAGCCTCATTCATCAAATCTAGATGTTCATGAGGGACTAGTTCACTACACAAAAGCTATCTATCTTTCGTTGCAGGGGTGCCTACGGGAGTCCCCAGTGCTTGATCGCCAGCCGGAGGTCCTCCACCTTAGCCTCAATCTGAAATGGTTTTACAATGCATTATCAGTCTGATAAGTACATCAAAATTTGAATGAAACTGAACATAGTCAACACTGGGAATGAAGGTAATACCTCGGCATCAGTAGGACGTTTCCGGTTGGGGCCCAGGAGGCAGAGCTCATCGTCGCTGTCGTCGTTGCAATCCACGAATAGCCTGACTCGAGCGAAGTTGAACTCATATGTCACCTTCGGCCCAAGACCCTGAATTAAGAAATGAAGACATGAACATCAATATTCCACTGGTGAAGTTAAGATTAATCATGTTGCAATCAGATGTGCGCAAAAATTTGTTTCTATCTGTTAAGCCAAGATAAAATTCACATAAACACTTGTGTACCAAGAATGCTACTACACAAAATGTTGAGATGGATTTGCTCACTGATTCTAAACTGGAAGATCTCTACCAAAAAATTCCTTATGTACCCTAGTCAAGAAATCCTAAATTGCAAGTCCAGAATTGATTATGACTCAAAAAGAATTTCGCAATCACACTAAAATACTCATAGGGATTAAAGACTGAGTTCTCGAATAATAAAGGGGGAACTGAAATTTGGTACGAGTAAGAAAAGTTACCGGACGCTCCCATCCGAAGTCCTGCCATTTGCGGGGGTTCAGCTCCTCGCTGGACTCCTCCGCCGGCTTCTTCTTCTTGGCGCCGAGGTCCTGAAAACCCTCATCGTCGGCATGCCGCTTCCGAGGCATGCTAGCGGATTTAGCGTCCGCTTCCAAGGATGCCCGGTGAACATCGGGGCAAGGAAGAAACCCCAGCATCGCAGCCTCCGCCGCCGGTCCCATCGACCCCGTCTCCCAGCTCGTCGATGCCGCCAATGCGGCCTTCGGCGAGGCAGAGCGACTAGAAACCCTCGACGCCGCGGGCGAGTCCGGCTCCATCTTGGCGTGCGGGTCCGCTGGGGAGGTTTGGAAACTAATCGGAGTTGGGCGGCGGTGGGGAGGTTTGCAAAGTAATCGGAGTTGGGCGGCGGTGGGGTGGTTTCTACTGTAGCGAGGAGCCTGTGGGAAGGGGCGAGACAAGAAGCGACACGTCGGGGCAGGCGGGGGCGTCTAGGCACATAAAGGGTGTGGTTGACACCAGTTGTTTTCCACCCCAAGCGGCTGACAAATGGAGCCCACCACGAGGGGCCCACACAGAAACCCCACAACAAAGGGATGCGTGCCACCGATCGAGTAGGCGACTGATGAACTTCTTCTTGCGGTTGACTTGCGGGTCCCACTAGTCGGCAAGTGATGAACTTATTTTTGTATTTTGATTCATAATTAAAACTTAAAACATGTTTATATTACACGTATGATGTCCAACTCAGGTGGTTTTTCCCCCCACATTCTTAGAAAGCAAAAATCTATCTCATGAGTCCAGTGCAATTCAAAATTATAAAGTTTGAACCATCAACTTTTCGAAATTCAAAGATTCATATCTAGAATTGATTTTTTTAAACACTAGATGATGTCAAATGGAAAAGTGATGAACACCAAAGTTTCATAGCTCATCGAGATGAACAATGTTTATTTTGGGTGGTTTTTCATTTGACGAAGTGGTACTATCATGTAGTACAAAATTGACCTATCCCCAACCAAGTTTCTTAAACTTTGTAAGTGAACCTAGGTTAATGAACAATGTGTAATACCATTTTCTCAAATGAAAATCTGACCTAAATAAAGTTCGTAGATCTTGTTGACATATTAAACTCTGGTATTCAACACTTTTCCATTTGACATCATCCGGTGTTCAAAAATATCGATTGTAGATATCATTTTTTGAATTTAGAAATTTGTCCTATTGAAACTCTGTCAAATGGATAAATGACTTAAATAAAGATTGTAGGCCTTGACGAGTTGTAAAGGTTTGGTATTCAAGAAATTTTCATTTGACAACTTTTGACAACTATATTCAAACTATGTCAATTTACTTGGTTTTTGTTTACAGAAGCAATTTGCGTCATCGTCCCCACGCGCGGGACCAGTTCGCAGCACGACTGCACGAGCGCTCGTGGTGTCCCCACTTATATTCCTTTTAGCTTATACTACACGAAGCTAGGCAGACAGCATAGAATATTTGCTTCATCCCTGTTCCCCCAAACTGTCCCATCAAAACTGGGGTTTTCTTGCCTTCCGCCATCACCGGCGACTGCCAAGCTTCCAATCTCGGACGCCAATGCCACGCCACCTAGCTCTGAAGCAAGATTGGCACCCGCGATGACCCGAAGTGAGGCAGCGGAAGGCAGCGCCACCCCTCAAAGGAAGGGGGATGCAGTCGGTGCAACCACCGCGGCCGGCCCCCACAACAACCAAGGTGCTACAGGCGGAGCAAGTGCCGCCGCGTCAGCAGAGCGCGTCAATTTCCAGGTCAGCCCTTCGCGGCCAGCATGTACATTGTGTAGGTAGTCGTGGATTTGTAGGGAGATTGAACTGTTTGATTAAGATTCCGAACTATGTTTTCTTGGATTGGTACTGTAGGCCGGTGGCAAGCATCGCGCCGGGGATGTGTGGGACGCCGCTGCTGATGCTGTCCACGTTCGAGTAGGCAGTGGCTGGGATGAATGGCGCCCCGCCGTCGTCCGTCCACGGCGTTCGCCAAATCTGGGACCGGCACCAACTTCGGTCCGCGAGGTCGAATTCTTCAAGGAGCGGTACCAGAGCATCAAGACCACAATCACTGGTGACGCGGGAGTAGTGGCAGAGTACATCAAAGAAATCGAAGGTAGCCCTCCTCCAGATCGTTTGCTCGTAGGATTGGACACCGAGTGCATTGAGCTTAGCGGTGGCGAGCTCAAGGTCGCATTGTTGCAATTGTGTGTCGGGCCGTGTTGCCTTATTTACCAGGTGCTCCATGCCGGCTACAAGCTACCTGATGTCCTGAGCAAGTTTCTCAGCGAGGAAGGCCACATCTTTGTCAGAGCGCATATCTCGAATGATGTTGAACGCCTAGAGCAGGACTGCGGAATCACGATTTCGAATTGGAAAGACCTTCAACTGCTTGTTTCTGAGGTTGATGACAAGTACAGCAAACTGTACCAAAATGGTTACAGGTCATCTCTGGAGAAGATTGGAAATGTGGTACTAGACCTACCTCTGTACAAGGGCAGAAGCGTGAACCACAGGCTGTGGGGTTTGAGGTATTTGCAAGACTAGCAGGTGGAATACGCCACCAAGGATGCATTTCTTTCTTTTGAGATTACAAATCAGCTTGAGATCAAGCATGGTTACCGATTTGTGCTAGATGATATATAGTTAGAATTATCTAGTAATGTAATAATCCATAGTAACAAGTAGCATTTCTGGGTTTTGAGAACAAGTATCTGTGTACGTATATCTAGTTATGCAGTGATGTAGCTAGTCAATGCTAGTACACTGCTACTACTTTGGTATATATGTGCAAGTCTTTATTTTGATGTCAAATGGAAACTTTGGTAATATATGTTGCCACCACACCACATGAAATGACACCCAGCCACGCCACGACACGACACGCCAGTTCCGACCCACAGCACGACACGCCAGTTCGAACCCACGCCACGCCACGCTAGTTCGAACCCACGCCACGACGCGCCAGTTCTGATGTTCAGTTGTTAATTTGTTTGGAAATAACTTGAGAGGCCGCCACCGATTATTGGAAAATAGAAAGACGCCGCCGGTTCTTGGAAAGTCCTCTCCGCCCACATCTCACGCTCCCCCGCCGCGCCCTCTCCGCCCACATCTCACGCTCCGCCGCCGCGCCCTCTCCGCCCACATCTCACGCTCCGCGGCGTGCGACTTCCCTTCCATGGCATCGAGGGAGCACCCCCGGTCACTTGCGGAACTCCCGATTGAGTTGCGGGAAATCATCGCTGGCCGAGTCGCTGCGACATCGAAACGACCAATGGAGGACCTCCGGAGCCTACGTGCCACCTGCAAGAGCATGCTTGGCCCCTACCACGACAGAGACATCGGTAGGCACATGGCACTAGGTCGGGTTCCAGTCGAGCAAATGCAGAACGCCGATCGCGAAGGCTACGATGTCTTCGTTCATAGCCTGGCTGCAGCCGACAACCCAGTGGCCGGCTTCCTCACCGGGATCGACGACATCTTCGGCAGGAACCACGGTCGGCGTCCTCCCCTCGACGAGCTACACCACGCTACCCAGGCAGGGAACAGAGGGGCGGCCTATGTGGCGGCCGTCCTCCTCTATAGGTTCTACAGCGGGGTCGACGTCGACGCCACTGCATTTGCGTACATGAAACAGGTTGAGGGCGAGGCTCCAGGGCAGTGGCGTCCACGGATGATCATCAACGGCCATTCTCAATATTTCCGGACTCGTGGGGTTAATCTTGCAAAGCAAATGAGGAGTATCGCCCTCCGCCAGGGTCGCCGCCGGCCGACGCTGCCACCGGCAGTGGCGCGAGGCAACATTCAACACTGCGTAGGCAGAACCTTCTGCGGTAGGGAGCCGAGCCGGAGGGGGTTTGGCATGTATTTCTGTAGTGATGAATGTAGGCTTCGTTTCGAATGCGATGCCTTCTTCTTTAGTGTTAATCATGTTTACAGAGGCTGAAATGGTGTAAAGTGTATCATCTGCTAGAACTTCCTAGTAGGCTTCATGCTCATGATGTGTCCCAACCAGAATAAAGAAATAACAAGTTATGTTTTTCTAGAGATTCTTCTACACTGGTAGGAACCTACCTTTGCCAAAATTACAGTACTTATTATTCAAATGCAGTGAGAATGTAACAGCTTGGGAAAAGTGACCACAAATACAGCTCATGCTTTAGTTTTGGGGCACGACATAATAATGTAAAAAATGTTGAAAACAATTGTCGTGGCAAGAATAAATTGCCTCTTAACACGCCAAACAAAATCGACTAAGTATCAATCGAAAAATTCATCATCTTGGGCATCTTGAACAATTGGTGCAACAATTCCATCATCAATGTACGTGTCATCTGCATCATGTTCATCATCAACATCAAATACGTCATCGTCTGGTTCATCAACTGCCTCGGCCCGGACCTGATTAATAACTGAGACATCCCCGGTTGTGCCTTCCTTGTCCGATCTTGACCAATTTGTCAAATCCTGGTGTTCACCGAGCAAATCAATACCTTCGATACCCACAGCAATTGAGTCCTCAAGATCTAATTCAGGCATGGCAAACAAGTTCCTTAGTTTCAATGAAATAACACTGCTCCAACCAGGTTTGCTCACCAGATTCACATAAAACACCAGTTCTGCCTGTGTTACTAGAATATAGGGTTCATTCTTATACCTGTTTCGAGTAGTATCGATGTCAATCACCCCAAATTTATCTTTACTGTATCCTTTGCCTCTGTTGGTACTTGTGGCAGTAGGCACATCAAACCAGTCACACTGGAACAGAATAACTTCTTTTTGTCCAGGAAATTCCAGTGAGATCATTCTTTTAATCACCCCATACCAGCTCGTGCCTCCTTTCTCACCCTTGACAAGCACACCACTGTTTTGTGTCATGAGGGTTTTCTCGATGTTAACGGTTCGAAACAGCCAATTGTTGATATGACATCTATTCAATGTACGAGGTCGGGGATCCGGTCCTTGAGCAAGTGCAAACAACTCTAAACTTACTTCCCCTCTCGCATGTAGACCTCTGATCTTGCCTTCAAACCATCTTACGAGTTGAGCCTCATGTCGCTAATCAAGATTTCTGGTTCCATATTCCTTCAGTTCTTCCAAATGTACCCTGCATACAAATGAATATTACCGTTAGTTTGAAATTTAAAATTAAAAGCAATAAATGATGTTGAGTAGTGTATCTTACTCGACATATGGTCTAGCTTCATCACAATTGCAAATTATGTAGTGCCTCATCTTCCGAAACTCATCTGGTGGAATTTCTTCGACCGTCTGTCCTCTCCTCTTGTAATCCATTTCAGAAAAAATGCTCAAACCAGATGGTGGCTCATTCACAGTAATTGTTTCATGTCGATCAACACGATTGTCTTTGGTGTCCACGTCCAAGAATCTTGAGCAGAATGTAAGGCACTCCTCGAGTATGTATCCCTCAGCAATTGAACCTTCAGGGTGAGCGTTGTTCCTCACAAATCCTTTCACAGTGCGTAGGTACCGCTCCACTAGGTACATCCATCTGTAACACACTGGCCCCCCAAGTTTAGCTTCTTCAGCTAGATGAATAGGCAAATGGATCATGATATCAAAAAATGCAGGTGGGAATATCATCTCAAGTCGACAAACAGCCTCCCTAATTGAACAGCTAAGCCTGTCCAATTCTGCTTCCACCAGCTCCTTTGAACATAGTGCATCGAAGAAATTACTAAGCTGAATCAATCCGATGACAACAGCTTCTGGCAAAATCCTACGAACCACTAAGGGTAAAAGTTTCTGTAGAATTAGATGGTAGTCATGTGTTTTCAAGCCAGACACCTTACGTGACTTTACGTCAACACATCTTCTTATATTTGAGGAAACCCCATCAGGCATCTTCACTCCATATAGAAATTGACACAAACTTTCCCTGGCATCTTTATCTAACTCGTACAAGGCTGATGGCAAGGTATACTTATCATCTTTAATCACAGGGTGCTGATCTGGTCGTATCCGTAGATGCTCCATGTCAAGCCGGGCATTCTCCCCGTCCTTACATTTGCCATCCAATTTAAGCAGAGTGCCTAGTATGCTCTCGCATATATTTTTCTCAATGTGCATGACGTCCAAATTATGCCTGATGAGCAAAGAAGACCAGTAAGGGAGCTCAAAAAATACTCTTCTTCCTCCAGTTGTGCCATCTGTTGTCTTCGTCATGCTTCCTTTTTTTTTGATAACAAGGTCTTTCCAAATTCTACCTGTTCAAAAGTATCATACTGCTCAAGTATCTGTGCACCAGATAGTGGTTCTGGTGCCTCCCTGGTTTCGACCTTGTTGTTGAAGCTGACCGCGTTGTTGCGCCATGGATGGTGGGGGGCAAGAAACGTCGATGTGCCATGTAGCAGTGCTTCTTCCCATGTTTCAACCACAAATAGTCAGTATGTTTGTGGCAGTATGGACATGCAAACTTTCCTTTAGTGCTCCAACCAGACAGCATAGCATAGGCTGGGAAGTCATTAATTGTCCAAAGAAGGATAGCGCGCAATCTAAAATTCTTCTTAGTCCCTGCATCTCTTGTTTTAACACCATTATTCCAAAGCTCCTTGAGCTCCAGTATCAGGGGCCTCAAATATACATCAATATCCATTCCAGGAGATTTTGGACCAGGTATCAACATTGACAAGATCCAGTTAGATTGTTTCAGACACAACCATGGAGGCAAATTGTAAGGTATCAGGATGACAGGCCATATGGAGTATGTAAGACTTTGCATGCCAAAGGGATTGAACCCATCAGAAGCAAGACCCAGCCTAACATTACGACCTCCTTTTTCTGAAAACCATTTAAACTCTGAATCCACGTGCTTCCATGCCTTTGAGTCAGCAGGGTGACGCATTTTCCCATCGTTCACCAATTCTTTCTTGTGCCACTGCATATCCTCTGACATTTGCTTTGACATATACATTCTTTGCAGCCAAGGAATAAGCGGAAAGTAGCGTAGGATCTTAACTGGTAACCGCTTCTTAACAGTAGTAGCACCAACTGCACTGTCATTATTACCACAGGTTTTTTCTACAACTTTCCACCTTGACTCCTTACAAATGGGACATGTCTCCAGATTTGCGTATTTATCAAAAAATAACACACAATCATTTTGACATGCGTGTATCTTGACATAGTCCAAGCCCAGGTCTCGAACCACCCTTTGCACTTTATCCAAGGAGTCAGGCATACAATGCCGTTCAGGGAGAAGCTTTCCAAAGAGCTTAAGTATGGCCTCCAATGCCGCGTTACTTAAGCCATACATGCACTTTATCTGAAAAAGCTCCACGATAAAAGAGACCTTAGTTGCATTTTTGCATCCTGGATACAATTCCTTCTTTGCCTGGTCTAATAGTTTCAAAAAAATCTCTGCCTGCTTATCTGCCTCTTCATCATCTCTGGTTTGTCCAAGATGTATAGTGCCACTGATAATGTTTCTAATCAGAGTATTAGTGGCAGCAGGGTTATCATCACAACCGTCTTCTTCATCGTCTTCTCCAAAATAAGGTGTTGTATCATCAGCTGTAGGTTGTGCATCATGATTATTGAGATCAAGAGTGACATCATGATTCACACGACCCTCAGATGATGAAGTATTAGTTTGGCCTTGAATGATACCATCATCGATGAAACAATCAGCAAACCCTCTAGTCACTAAATGAATTTGAATGGGAAACACGGTCTCATGTCTGATCATGCATTGACAAATAGTACATGGGCACGCAATAGATCGACCTCGTGCTGATGCGGTGGTAAAAGTTTGAAAAAAAGTTCGGAAATTGTTCTGCCAATCCGCTAAGTGTCGAGGCAAGCGCATCCAACTCCGATCTTCGTGTGATGCCATTAATTAATCTGCATTCATGTTTCAAACGACCTAGATCATGATATAGCAATATGCATATATATGCAGGGAACGAATGAAGATATATACGAGATCAAGACAATAGTACCGGCCGTGGCACCGCACAGATGTTGATTGATCACCGTGGAGATCAATCTAGATGGAGACGCCTAGACGCCGTCGTGGAGATCTTGATGGAGACCGACGTTGTCGAAGACTTGGAATTTTGGAATGGTCCGGATGAGTCCCTATCTGATCATCGTATTGATCTCCTGCATAAACGTTGCGATAGACAAATTACAGTGCAACCAAGGAATACCTCGTTGCAATAATTCTGATAAAGTTGCAACGACCACGAAAAATAGTGCAACGACTAAATTTCGTGGCAATACATACACGATATTGCATCTTGAGGCTACAAACGAAGCAATAGCCCTCCATGTATTGCAACAAGACAAAGACATATTTGCAACCCAAATTGGACGTTGCGATATAGCCGTTCAAACACAACCATCCCTAGTATGGTGGCCATAGCAACTTTCTATTGCAACGCACGAAATGCTAATGCAACGCAGAAATGGGGTGGCATTATTTCTAACCAAATGCAACACAAATCCTCATAATGGGTGCATTAGCGTCAACCTGTTGCAACCCAAAAAATAAATATTGCAACTCAAATTTTGTGTAGCAATAGACACACATATTACAACCAAATCACTGTTTCGGTGCCATAGTACCCCCCTATTGCAACTGAATTAGTGGTGTTGCCTAAGAGATGTGTTGCAATAGGGGGAAAACCTTGCAGTGTATGTTTTTTTATTGGGTTATTTGTCGTGAGCCTAGGATTTGACTCATGGAAAACTGCTTGTTTGCCGTGAGTCTTGGCCAAGGCTCACGACAATCAAGGAACACACGACATTGACCTTCTTTGCTGTGAGCCTGGACAATTGGCTCTCGGCAAAGAAAGTGCCACACGACAAACTAGTCGTGCCGTGATGACCGTTAGCCTTGGCCGTCTAATTTGTCGTGTGGCTTTAGTGTGGCTCACGGCCAAAGGCAACACCCATGGTATAGCTTTAGTGTTTGCCATATGAGCCCCCGGTTAGCTCTTGGCAAACCAAGGTTTGCCGAGGGTTTTCTCTGGGCTCACGACAAACAATTAAAAAAAATCACTTTCTCAGCTTTAAACCTTTTCTATGCTCAACATACACTTATACAAAACTTATGTTCAAATTTGACACAATTGTAGCTGGTGCCAAGGTTTATGTCCAAACTTTTTCTATGGCAAGGCTCACAGCAAATAGCTGTTTGCCGGTCAACTTTTGTCATGAGCCTTTGTTGTGAGTGTCGGGCTCACCACAAAGCGTCAGTTTCCTGTAGTGTATCAAATGGTGCTAAAACATTGTTAAGTGTTAGTAGGAATGTCAAGTGCACCGATTTAGTAATTAGTTTAATGGATCGATTTGCACCGATTGAAATGTAAGGGATGAAAGTCACACTTTCACCAATACTTCAGGAATGAATAGGGGAGTTGAACTAATCCAAGGTAGCATTGATTGAATATATTGAGATGAACATACACGACCGCACATGACAACGGAAACACAACATCTTGTGACAAGGTTCAGCCGATGCCTACATCCCGAAGCATGACTAAGGAGCTCCACCCCAATACCTCAACAACAGTTTCTTCGAGATCTCGACATCATGCACGACCTCCCCTACGAGCCTGCTATTGTGTCATCATGTTACAACATCGTAATCGAACTCATACAAATATACTTATTTTTAGACCTACTCGTACATATATTCAAGTTACACGAACTCTATCTCATTCTGCTAAATACAACTCAATTCACATCATAACGAAACTTGTACAAATATTAGACATTATATCTAATACAAACACCCCTATTGTATACAGTGGACATACCAAAAATCTCACCTTTCGCCATTCGCTTAAAGCAAGGTTCTAATTTTTAAGTGCAAGCATCTCCAAAAGTTCCCGAAATCCCTTTCTAATCCTTGGTTTTTAGCAACATGGAAAAATCCCTCGTCAACAAACTCCTAATCCATGCTCCTATTCTTTTAGAGCTTGGAAAATGTTACCCTATTTTGGTAAAGTTACACGCTTTTGAGTCATAGTGGAAGCATGTGTGGAAGAATAAAAAGTAGGAAAGGATTCCTGCTGCAAATGTACAAGAAAGAAATAAAATATAAAACTGACTAGAATAATTTAGAAATAGTATATGATTCAAGATGTAAAATTATCTTCTATATTCTTTAAAGAATAAAATATTAATTAGAAACTCTCGAAGATGATCTTCTTTATTCTTTTAAATATTTTTTAGGAGTTGTAAGTCTTCATATTTTAGGAAGAAAATATTAAGAACTCTTGGAGACGTGTACAATATACATTTTTGCAATCAGTCAAGCATGGTACATTTTAATTCGGTTCCTTGGTTCCTCTGTCGATCTAGTAGCACTCTGACGTATATTAACTTATTATTAAGCACAAAATAAAAACATTCCAGTAGAGAGTGCTCATCTTCAAGCCTAAATATACGTGACTTCCGTAGTTCCATAAACGTTACTTATTATTTGCCTGGATTTATTTGTCGATGATATATAAACTCTTCATACAAGGCCCAGGCACATATGCTAACTTTGCGCTCAGTTGTTCGCTGGCAGTCATTGGAGGTTCCTTGGCGAGATGATATATAGATGGATCCCAAGCAGTTTACGCCCGATTCTCCTCGCCGTTCTGTTGGCATACCTCGCGTTCCCTGCAAAAAGTAATTCATTCTCGCATGGCACTCAATTATATATTTTTTGTTGAGAAAAAATGTGATGCGATAGATGACTGATGTCGATGCAGCCCTTGCAGGTGAAGGTGGTGGCGATATGGAGACATCATCGGCAGGCAGTGTCCGGCGGCGGCCGGACGGGGAGGAGATGGTTGGGAGCAGCAAGTTTACCGTCGTACTGTGTGTGAAGAGTACGTGCAAACCTGGCAAAAAGAGTTGCCTACTGCTGCCGGACACTGCCTGATAACGCGCTATTCTTCTAATCTGGACCCAGCAACAGTGCTGGGACTCCTGCCCCAACTGCTGGCAGCAAAAGGCAGGTGCCGCCGGCTGCCCCCGCGCCGGCGGCGGTAGTGCTATCATCGTTCATCGAAGAACCGCGCAGGTCCATCACTTGAGAGCAGTTCCGGACTGGGTGACAATTTGTGATGTTCTAGGCTCATGCCTTTAGAGAATAAAGAGAGTATTGGGCGCGGAACTTTTGCCATGCAAGAGCATGGATTTGGATATTTAGATACAAATGCTTTTTAATTGGCCGAGGAGTTGATAAAAGTACTGAAATTGTTCGAGTGGAATTATCCGCGATTTCAAAGTTGCAAAATTAATGATTTAAGTGTTATTGTTGCAACCAACTGAGCCCACCGGTTACAGCGCCTTATACTGTGATAATCTAAATAGTTTGGAGCTAACTTATAAATAAATATTTAATTTGTGATCCATTACTTTTTACGGTGATGATTTATACTATGATGTAAATAGCACCTCGATCCAGTAACTATTTTTAGCACCTACACCATTCACCAAGGCTTAAACTAATTAGCTTAGATTAATTGTATACTACTGAAAATTGCACCAGTAGTATAAGTGGTATAGGTGGTATAACAGTCTTTTCAGGAACGGTAATGCTACGTCTCTAAGGTCCGACGCGCGTCGGACGCTTCCTCCCGCAGGCCCACCGTGCACGCGCTCACCGTGCCTCTAGATTCCAGCTCAAAACAAATATCTACGTGTGGGACCCACAACGACCACAACCACACAATCCATTCCTTCTTATCCTTTTCTTCATCGTATACCATTCAGAGCTCACTAGAGGTGCTGCCGCTGGTGCTCTGTCGGGGAGGGGCTGCTCCAACGTGTGCTGGTCACCGCTCCCCGCAGCCTGGCACGACCGCCTACTCCCCCGCGATGCTGATGCCCCTCCGCCCCCGAGCCCCGCCTGGTGCTCGAGCAGCACCCCTCCGTCCTCGAGCCTGTCGGCAAGCGCGCTCCCCTCCGTCCTCGTTCGGGGAGGAGCTGCGCCGCCGCGTGGCTCCGACCGAGGAGGAGCTTCGCCGCCTTGGGCGGTCGTCACTTCTTCATGGCTGCTCCTCGGTCGAGCGCGTGAGCCGCTGCTTCCACCCCCGGCGGGCGGAGGAGCTCCGGACGGCGGGAGGCGAGATCCCCACTGTGCGCGCGCTCACCGTGCCTCCAGATTCCAGACGCTGCTCAAAACAAATATTTGTGTGTGGGACGCACAACCCTAGACACACAATCCATTCCTTCTTATCCTTTTCTTCCTCGTATACTATTCAGAGCTCACCAGAGGTGCCGCTGCTGGTGCTCCGTCGGGGAGGGGCTGCTCCACCGTGCGTGGGTCACCGCTCCCCGCGGCCTGGCACGACCCCCTACTCCCATGACACTGAGGCCCCTCCGCCCCGAGCCCGGCCCAGTGCTAGAGAGCAGCACCCCTCCATCCCCGAGCCCGATTTTGGCAAGCACGCTCCCCTCCGTCCCCGTTCGGGGAGGAGCTGCGCCGCCACATGGCTCCGACCGAGGAGGAGCTCCGCCGCCTCGTGCGGACATCGCTTCTTCGTGGCCGCACGAGCGTGCGAGCTGCTGCTTCCACCCCCGGCAGGCGGAGGAGCTCCGGACGACGGCATGCGAGATCCCCACCGGCGCGCTCCCCGCAGGCGAGCTCTTCCAGGCGACTGACTATCCTCCTCCTCCTCCACGCCTACCGGACGCCGACGACCGCTCTCCCCCCAATCTGGTGATTTTCGTGATGTTGTAGTTGTCCTTATTTGATGTTTCAATCGACAATTTGAGATGTTGCAACATGTTCTTGCAATGTTTCAACAACGATTTTGTGATGTTTCACCTGTAGTTTGCGAATGTTGCATCCACATTTTTGAGATGCTTCGTCCGGTGCCGTCCGAGTAGATCAAAATGTTGCAATGTTGCATGTGTTTTTGACAAATGTTGCATGTGTTTAATCTAGATGTTGTATTTTTATTGAGATGTTTCATATAGATTTGAATGTTCCACGCAACATAAATCGGATATTGCGGGGCTGCACGTCGGCCGGTCGACCTCGGAGGCGTGCATGGCAGCAGTGGGGAGGGGACGCGGGGAGGAAGGGAGGGGAGGCGCCTGCAGCACTGCGGGCAGCTACGTGTGGGAGTGGGACGCGGGTGTGTGGATAAGTATGAGCGGCTGCGTGCAATGTGGATAAGAAGAAGGACGGGAGAGAGATAGGGTGCAAAACGGATAAGAAAGAGAGGCGTCCACGTCTGTATGATTCCCTCCCATCCAACGGTTGCGTGCCTGTCCGTTGCTAGCGTTCAGAACGGACGTCCGAGCGCTAGCAGCTTCGTTTCAGGAATTATGCCCACTTATTGAAAAGCATTCTAAAATTTAAAAGGCCAGACTTTGCACGAAACCCCTGATGACCTTCTTCTAATTCATGTTTGCAATCCTCAACATCACAAAACAGAGCCCGGCCTCGTCCGTGGCTCGGCGAGGTCGACGGGCAGCACCCTCGGGCAGTTCCCCACGGTGGCGAGCACGGGTACCAACCCATATTGGCGCGGCGCACCCTTTGGGGATGCTATTATTGGTGTGGAGCGGTGACGGACAGTGGCTAGCGGCAAAGGCAACGCGGACACTGCGGCGGCGTGGCTACACCGGCAGCATGGCAGCCAAGATACGAACGGGGTCTAGACCTAAGGCATCTACGTGTGCTGATGCACCTCCCCTGCATGCTCTTTTCCTCGGCGCATACCTCAAACAGGCTCGCCCCCAATGGCAGCTATAGTGGCGGCACGCTCTGGCTAGAGTTGGGCGTTCCTGCTGTCCAAGCCCCCAACACATGTGCACATGAGCATCTACAAGTCCCGCAGTTAGCTTGAGTAGAGAGGGTCGGAGAAGGGGTCCTCACTGGGGGCGTGTTGACGGCGGCCAGCAGAACATGGAAGCAACAATGGCGGCAGTGATGTCGTTTCTGCCATTGGGCAAGGAGTGGTTGGCGGGGCTCTGCAGGTTGTCACGGCGGGGGTGCATGGAAGGAGATCGTCGGAGACGGCTCGACGGTGATGGAATCAATGAAAAACTGCAGTGGGCGCACTGGGCGGGAGCAAAAAGAAAGGATGACACTCACCCTAAACACCCTTTAGTTCTGAATTTTTTGTGTTATAGTTCATGCCCATGCATTGCTACAGTTTTTAAAAAATAAAACCTTTACACAATTTTAAAGGTACATAATATTTGCTCATGAGTATGTGGAAATTCAATAAGATCAATATTTATGTGTTGTATCAAAATTTAGTTAAATACAACAAGTTAATGAGATGTCAGCAATAATACTTTTTTGTTTAAAATCCAAATCATATGTTTACTTTTAACACATGGAGAAATGAACTTGCCTCAAATTGCCACCTGATGAAATTATAACAATGAGCCAAAGTAATTCTTTAGAGAAGCTATATATATTCGCACAAGAAGAGTATATTAATAAGCTAAATACAAGAATGTACTTCCACCAAGTTCAGAGATAAGACCACATTACATTACAAAGGAGTTGAAACAATTACGGATGTTCAAATTTATGGAAATGAAAAGGCAACTGCTTCAATTTTGCATTAGCCCCATGCTTCCTGAGAAATACACCGAGAGATTATTGCTCTAGAGTGATTGAGTATGAAGAGCAACAGCTGGCCATTATTATGTGGCAAACCAGCATTATATTGTCATAAGAGAACTAAGTATACTTCGACGCTCAATACCCATGACCCTCTTTCAGTTCCTATGTTACTATTTGCCGGAAGTTGACCAACAAGCTGTGACATAAAAGGGGGGAAGAAACCACAATTCAGTATTCTCTTATGATCCTAAAATAGTGATAAAAATTGTAAGAAACTAAAAAGAGAGAGAAAAAACATACTGTTTTCTCTACAACAGAATATTATCAATGAAATGTCGTAAAGGTTCTAGTGCTAAAAGAAATCAAAGTGGCTGCATTTAACTAATCCAATTGGCAGGTATTAACTGAATTTAATGTTGTAAGCTAACTAAAAATCAGCCAATCACAAAAACATTACAATTACAATGAGCAGGTTGCAGCTTTTTTACCGGACAAGCAACAACACTCGAGCCACCACCCTCCCATCCTTGACCCTGGACACACAAAGTTAGAGATATATACAACTTGTGGCATACAATTGATTCTGAAAGATTTGCACATTGCAAGATAAAAGAATCACAATTGTATTAAATCAGTAAAAGAAAACCATCCAATAAAAACCTAAAATCAATGTTTTTTATAAAATTGATTGTGTTATAAGCATATCACATATCCATTCTAAACATTCCCTACCATCTGCAACACTCATATTCTCTCCAGGTAAATAAATTTTGGCACACTTTTTAGGATTCAATCATTCAAGACTTGATGGTTTCATTCTGACTCCCATGAATCCAAGATTGTAATATGCCAAATGCCCAAGTTCTGTAGTAATGGTAACCAAGGAATTAAGGCAAAGGCACATACCAGCGTGGCTGGTGAACTTGGCGAGAGCTGCTCCTCCTGGAACACTAAGTCTGAGTGCAGAACGGGCAGGGCAACCCTCCTGGAGGCCACAACAACTATGAGTCGAAGAAAAATTGTAGCTCTTGAAATCTTCTGAAATTAAAATTCCAACTACATCAGTCAGTATTGTCTGATTTCAGCAAAACCTATGCACTTATGCAAATTGACTGCAAAAAATAGGAGGTGATATTATCAGCACAAAGGAGTAAAAAAACTCATTTTGCTACAGCTGAAGGGACACAAATATTAAAACAATCTACTGAATCCGGGGCTCATACAGATAGCAATGCAAGTTCTTATATGCACTAAACTATACAAAAAGAAATTAGTCTACTGTTACCTCTTTTCTCAAACTGCTCTGTGCTCCCCTCCCATGTTACCCTGATTGCTATCGCTTTTCACCACACATCAAGAGTTAAAAAGGCAGAACTGAAATGTTTGATATGGAATATACATTCTATTTAATTCAAAAGCTTTCAGGCATTTTCAGATGACAAATGAAATTAAATACAAATAAATCATAGAACGTCTCTCTTGCTAGTAAATTATATATGGTTGGACCTTTTGTACTATGCAAAATCAATTTGTGATAAAATACGGAAAAAACCACCTCACTTTGTAGCTTAGGCACTTGCTCACAACTTCAGGCAATGTATCACTGCAAAATTAGAACAAATTATTGAAAAGGATTCAATAGAATTATTACAGAGATTCTATGAGCATAGAGGTGAACTCTGTACAGAGATGCTTTGAGCATAGCACCGGACTTTGAAATAATACAAAAAATCAAGTTAGATTAAATGACACGGTAATAAAAAAAGTGTATCAAAATAAGGAATCCCAAGCTGGTGGGGCAAGAATTTCAGAAATTAGGCACCATTTACTTTTGTAGCAAACATTCTCATTTGAAAACCTCTCATTTGGCATGGAATAATTTAAGTGTTCTCATGTTAATATTTGAATGCATCCAAGAATAATTGTGATCAAACAAGCTCAGAATTCTACAAGCCACAAAAAAAAAAGATGCCCGAGATGCAAAGTAGACACTTTGAAAAGCTCAAATAAACAAAAAGAACAAGTACCATTAAATGATCCTCAAGATTAGAATGTGCTTTGTTAGCATCAAATCCCCTAATTACCTATTCAGAATCATTGGCCATCTCAACAATTGGTGCAAAGGATGTAGGTCCTTTTCAGAATAAATCTCACAATACAAATAAGTAAATGCTTTATTCACAGTTTCAATATGATTTTCAGAGTATGAACTATGAAGCCATGGGAAGTAAACATGGCAACTTAAAAATTTTGTTATGTGTCCATGATTGATCCTACCTTTGATATACCTGTTAAGGCAGCCAATAGGCAGGTACTCGGAGCAACTGGCGATTTGTGCCTTCCCAGAACCAGCATTCTTGTCTGAGAACCCGTTCATTTCCTACCATAATAGTATCCTGAGATTTTTACAATATTTTTGTGCTTGACCTTTATCATACAACTAAGCTCATTATCTTGAAACCGATAGTCTTCCCTTTTAATCTTCTTTCCATTACGAAGCCTTCCTGAAGATGACATCGTTGGTTGTTACTTATTTTGTAGTAGAGGCAGGTTAAGAAGTGGTTATACATTCCATTAATAAGATGCACTAGAGTACTACACACCTTTGCATCACTACCAATCTTTGCATCCTCAAAGAAATTCCCTGTGCAATGTCCTTGAGAAGTGAGAAAGGAACAAGTCTTGCTCCACACTTTCATCATGTGATACCTGATAAATATGCTCCACGCTTTCATCATGTGGTACCTGATAAATTTCCTTTACCGAAAAATGACGCGGCATAAATACTATGAATAACAACAGACACATTATCATATCGTGCCTGAGATGATCAAGTTCAGGACTCTGATCCAATGGTAGTTCAGGAACAGGGCAACGTAAATCACAGCCTATCTGGAGTCACCGGGACGATTGAGAAACGACGTGGCTCCGGGTAGTGCCAAGTCGTCATCGAGGGTAGCGCACCCTAGATCGACGTCGACGGCGGCGCCCTGGACGACGACGACGACGGTGTTGCCCTGAATTGACGTCGACGTCGGCGCCTTGGATGACTGGGTCGATGTGCACCCTGGATCGACGGCGGCGGCGCCTAGATCGACGTCGAGGGTGGTGCGCCCTAGATTGACATCGACAACGGCGGCGTTAGGGATCCGATCTGCTGAGATCGGTCGATGCGGAGGAGGCGGCCGCATGACGTCGAACTTGGTGGTGAGCGGATGAAAAAAAGGAGGGGAGGAGGAGGGCAGGCGGCGGCGGCGCGGGGAGAGGAGAGGGGGAGGGGCGTGCAGTGGTGTCGCGACTCACGAGGAGAGGGGGACAATAGCAGCGGGGGACGCTGGAAGCGCGAGGAAAGGAGGAGGGCAGGCGGTGGCGATGCGACTCGCGGAGGGAGGAGAGGCGGAGTGGAGGTGGGAGGATATGGAGGCGGCGGAGGAAGAAGGAGAGGCGCGAGCTCTGAGAGGAGGCGGTGGCGAGATGGGAGGTGGGTGCTAGCGACGACGACAGTTCAGAGGGGGAGTCGAGTCATTTTTTTTGGCGGACGGCGTCGTGGGGGCAGGCGGCATACTCACGAGCGGAGGGCAGACTCACGGAGGAGAAATTTTTGACGATCATATTTTTTCTCCTCTTGACACTTTTTAGGAGTAGAGATTACTCCATCTGTTTCATAATACTTGTTGTTTTGGCTTTTCCAGATACATTTCTTTTGCTTTGTACCTAGATATATATTTATGTCTAGATACATAGCAAAATAAATGTATCTAGAAAAATCAAAATGACAAGTATTATGAAACGGAAGGAGTACTGTATAACAAGCACACAGAAAACTATAAAGTGGTCTTGAGTCCTAATACGGCCAATTATTAATTATCTTCCATCACTTGCATTTAGTGGTCGATCGCCTTGCCTGGATTTTTGTTTGTTGCTGATATAGTGATATATAAACTCGTATAAGGCCCAGGCACATACACAATTGTTCATCGGTAAATAGTTGCAGGATGCTCAGCGAGATGGATGCCAAGTGGATGATGCCAATTCTCCTCGCCGTTCTATTGGCATGCCTCGCGTTCCCTGCAAAAAGTAAGTCACTCACCATGTCACTTGATTATATATTGTTTTGCTGAGAAAAAAAATGTGATGTGATCGGTATCGATGCAGCACTTGCATGTGAAAGTGGTGGCGAGAGGTCTTTTACAGCGCACAATACGACCTTACGGTAATTTTCACTATGGGTAAAATGGTAATTTTCACAAAATATATTATTTAAAAAATTTCTCCACTGCCCATTCTGCCGAGATGCACCCGATTTATATATTTCATTTTCTATATTACAACAATACCATTTTACATTTCTGATAATACCTTTATACTAACCATACGATATGCGAATACTACCGTACTACAGTTAAAAAAACCGATAATATAGAATTAATTTCAACCGTCGGATCCTTAAATATATGTTATTTTCTATTACATACAAGTCTTTTTTCAATCGGTAGTACATATCGTATTGTGCGTGTAAAAGACCTCGGTGACGATGTGGAGACGGTTGGGAGCAGCAAGTTCCACATCGTGCTGTGTGTGAGGTCTAGGTTGTGCACCACCCCTGGACCCAAGACTTGCTACTGCTGTGAGACGCTGCCTAATGAGCGATGCTTCTGGACCCAGAAACAGTGCTTGGACATCTGCCCCAGCCGCCGGCAGCAACGCCCCATGGCACGCCCCATGGCACGGCCTTGGCTCCCCACGTCGGCGGCGGCAGTATCTTCATTCATCATCAAGAACCATGCCAGCTGTGGCGTAGCCAGGAATTGATATTTTTCATTATTGAGGGGATCAATAATGCTACTTTATCTAAAAAATTTGATCATAAATCGAATTTTCAACGGAGATTTGCAAGCCCCAGCCGCCGGCAGCAACGCCCCATGGCACGGCCTTGGCTCCCCACGTCGGCGGCGGCAGTATCTTCATTCATCATCAAGAACCATGCCAGCTGTGGCGTAGTCAGGAATTGATATTTTTCATTATTGAGGGGATCAATAATGCTACTTTATCTAAAAAATTTGATCATAAATCGAATTTTCAACGGAGATTTGCAAACCATAGGGGGGCATGGCCCCTGCCAGCCCCCCTTGGCTACGCCACTGCACGCCAGTCCATCACTTGAGAGCAGTTTCGAAATGGGTGCATCCCTGGAGATAATTTGTGATGATCTAGTTTCATGCCTTTTTTAGAAAATATTTAAACAGAAGAGCGTGTGCGAAACCTTTTGTCATACAAGAGTATGTGTATTTATTTGGACATTTGGATACATATGTTTTGTTTTTGATTGAGTGAGGATTTAGATAATGAAATTGTTTGGACTGGAGTCAGTTACAGTAGCTACACTGTGATTTCAAAGTTGCAAAATTAATGATTTGTTTGTTATTGTTGCAACAAACTTAGCCCAAGTTTTCCATTGTGGTGGATCAACCCTAATGTGAATCTGTGATAGTCAAAATAGTTTTGAGCAAACTTATAAATAAATATTTTTGATCCATTAACTTTTTTACATTGATGAATTTATGATGCAAACATAAACCTCCACTAACCATTTTTAGCACTTACACAATGATTTCTTTTATGTACTCCCTCCATCCCAAAATGAATGCAACTATAGCTTTTCGAGAAGTCAAACAATTTTAATTTTGGCTAAATTTGTACAAAATAATACTAACATTTGTGGTACAAAATAAGTATCATTAGATTAATCATCTAATACGCTTTCATACTCAATCTATTTACATACATAAATATTCGTATTCTTTTTTTTACAAATTTGGTCAAGTGTGTAATTGTTTGACTCCTCACGAAGCGAGAGTTGCATTCATTTTAGGACGGATGTAATAAAATAGGACGGTGTCGACCGGGCATCCCTGGGCCCACCACACATGTGGGCCATACCCGGGAGATGAGTTCCTGTACAACACCTGGACTACTTGACTAGTGGGCCACGGTGCTGGTACCGTGTACCACAAGGCAAGACAAGACGGACAAGGACTTGTACTAAGACTAGGATAGCTTTCCATACCTTGTATAGGCTACTCCTAGTCCTACTCGAATAGTACTCTTGTACCAATCCGACTTGTAACCCTGCCTCCCATGACATATAAGGCGAGGCAGGGACCCCTCTCAAAACATACACAATCAATACCGAGCCACACAACATATAGGACGTAGGGTATTACGCACATTGCGGCCCGAACCTGTCTAATTGTGTGCCCCGTGTCTCACCATCGTGTTCCTGATCTCGGCGAGCCCCACCGCACAATCTACTACTTCGGGTACCCCGTCGTAGGCTCGGTGTCTAAAACACTGACAGCTGGCGCGCCAGGTAGGGGCTCTCGTCGTTGATCCACTGGCGAACTCGATAGCTCTTGTCATCATCAAGCCGACCGTCGCTTTCCAGCAAGGCGACACCTTCGTTTTCGGCTCCTGGGTTTGCATTGCTGACGGCGCCAGAGCGTTCCTGCATTTCTTGGCGCCAACTGCGGAGTCAAAGCTCAAGTCCTCGACGCTTACGCAAGCTTCGATGGAAGAACTCGCCGAAAATTTCGGCGAAATTTTGATCTCTGACCCGCTCAGAGAACTCGAGTCGGAGCCTGAGTACAACTCGACTTCGCCTCCTATTCAGCCTGAGTTGCTCTCTTCAGCTTCACAGCTTGCGTTCAGCCTGGATAACATTCCAGCACCACCTCTCTTCGGCTATCATCATGTCAGTGCCGCTTACCAAGCTGCACTGAAGCGCCTCATGTGCCCTGGCCCGAAGATCGTGCTCGAGTACTCTTCGGATTCGGACGTCAACTTCGACTACTATGATTCGGATTCATCTGAGTTTGAGTCCGACTACGGTTCAGATTCTACTGAAGTACAGCAGCTGACTGGCCCTGCTCAAGGACTGATGATCACATCGACACCTGAGGGTAGATTCGTCTACTGGCCTGAGCATGTGCCTACTGTTCTCACTCTGGATGATCAGGAGCGCTTTATCGCTTGTCTCGACAACTTACCTTTCCAGGAAGGCGTCAAGCTTGTTGATTATGACACCGATACTGAGCTCGTTCAGAGTATGGGTACTTATTCATCGCATCGAGAAGTTTTCGTCGTTGATGCAACTACTCCGCAAGGGCATCGTGCCAATTATCACTTTCCGGATGATGTATCTGATGATGAACTCTCTGCTAATGCTCCTGCTGATGAAACCACAGAGGCCAAGACTGCACGTCACCAATGCAATGCTGATCGTGTGACCCTTCGTCGAGAACTCGCGAAAGCTCTACCTACCCGTAATCTTCAAGAGGCTCTGGATGCGGTAGCTACTCGTCAATATCGCACTCCAGAGGAAGCTATTAATGCGATCAACCTGCTTGGTCGCTCTATGCCTCGTGACAGGGTGGCTGCTGAAGTCGCGAAGCTGGCTGAACTAGCCTACATTATGCTACGCCAGAATACCAGTACTCCTAGTCACCACAACAGTAGTGGAGGTGCTCATCGTGCTACACCCACTCCTCAACGTACCCGTCCGGAAGCTAGCAACAAGGGCAAGGGCGATGATGGCAGTGTCGACAGCAAGTCGGGAGACTCTCGCTACGACGCTTGCACAACAATCAACACCAGACGCACTGAGCGTGAGAAGCAAAAGGATGCTGACTCTGATTCTTTTCCTGCTTTCTCTGCTCGACTTCAAGCTCTGTTTCTTCCGGAGAAATTCAAGCCTTACGGCATCTCTAAGTATGATGACAAGCAAGATCCAAGGTAGTGCTTGCGCTATTATGCTTTGTCCATCACCAATGCCGGGGGCAATGATGATACCAAGTGTATCTATTTCCCTTTTGTTCTGGAGCAAGAGCCCCTCACATGGTTCGAGTCTCTCAAACGCCGCTCCATTGACAACTGGGGGCAACTCAAGCACCGCTTCACCAGCAACTTCGCGGGTTCTCTGGGTCATCATGGTACTCGGATGGACCTTGCCCTGATCAAGCAAAAACAAGGCGAAACTCTTCGCGAGTACATGTGCCGCTTCTTTGAGAAAAGGGCTACTGTTGTTGATGTTACCGAGAAAGAAGTCATCGATACCTTCCAGGATGGTTTTTATGACGACAGGCTTTTCCAAGACTTTGGTCGCGCTCGCCCAGCCAACATCACCAAGCTCAAGGAGATGATCACTCACTGGGCAGACGAGGAAGACAAAGCCCGGAATCGGTTCAAGCATCTTCGTAACAATCAGAACAACAACAACAACTCTAATGCTGGTGGAAGCAACAGTGGCAAGCAACAGCAAGGCAATCGCACGGGTAATAACTACTCGAGCAATCCTAATCGCAAGCGCAAGCCCGACAATACTGTTGCTGCCATGGAAACTGCTGCCAAGCCTGAAGATGATCCTCACTGGGCAACATTGACCAAGCAGAAATGCCCATGGCACCCAAAAGGCGATCATACTACAGAGTAGTGTTACCAACTTCGTCGTGCGTTGAAGAACACACCTGAACCAACGCACCCAAACCCACAGTTTCGCAAACACAAGGGGAAGAAGGCTAACACGGACAAAGACACTAGGTTTCAAAATCCCTCCAACACTGTCAATGTCATATTTGGTGGTATTCCAACCAAGCGCATGCAGAAGCTCGCACTCAGGGAGATTATGTCCATCCAACCAGCAGCTCCACTTTTCTAAAGTGGTCTGAAACCCCATTACCTTCTCGAGGGCGGATCAATGGACTAGTTTCTCTAAGCCAGGACGATATCCTCTCGTTCAGGATCCAGTGGTGGCAGGCTCCAGGCTTACCAAGGTTCTTATTGATAGTGGCAGTGGTCTCAATGTCCTATTTGCTAAGACTTTGAAGAAGATGGGTCTGGATATCACCAACATGCTTACCAAGACCAACTCACCATTCTATGGTATCATCCCGGGCAACGCAGCTGTTCCTTTGGGTTCAGTTGTACTACCCGTTACCTTTGGGACTAAGGATCACTACCGCATCGAGTACATCAAGTTCGAGGTTGCTGACTTTGAGACTTCTTATCACGCCATCCTTGGCAGACCTGGTCTTGCTAAGTTCATGGCTATTCCACACTATGTATAGCTTGTACTCAAGATGCCAAGCCCCAAAGGAGTTCTCTCATTGCAAGGGGATTTGAAGCGTTCATACGACTACGACACAGAAGCCGTAGAACTTGCCTCGACTACTCAAGTACCCAATGTGATGATGGAAGTCTTCACTGTCGCTAAAAAGCTTGCTCCGAGCGAGCTGGAGGTTCCTGAGAAGACTGACAACAACAACAAGCCTGCACCATCTGATTACGTCCTGCTCAAAGCCATTGACCTCGGTACTAGTGACAGCAGCAAGACGACCATGATCAGTGCACAGCTTGATCCCAACTAGGAAGGCGCGCTTGTCAACTTCCTTCGGGCTAACCGTAATATCTTTGCATGGAAACCATCTGATATGCCAGGTGTGCCCAGGAGGTTGATCGAGCACTCACTCAACGTCGATCCTAATGCTACCCCCAAGAGATAACATCTTTGTCACTTTGCTGATGACCGCAGGGCTGCTATCAAGAAAGAGCTCGCTAAACTACTCGCGGCTGGCTTCATCCGTGAAGTTTTTCACCCGCAATGGCTTGCTAATCCTGTGCTCGTCAGAAAGAAGAACTCTAACGATTGGAGGATGTGTGTCGACTACACTGATCACAACAAGCATTGCCCCAAGGATCCTTTTGGGTTGCCGCGGATTGATCAAGTTATTGACTCTACGGTGGGTTGTGCTCTACTCTGTCTCCTGGATTGCTACTCCGGATATCATCAAATTGCAATCAAGGAATCTGACCAAGAGAAGACTGCATTCATCACCCCGTTTGGTGCTTATTGTTACACAACAATGTCCTTCGGGTTGAAAAATGCTGGTGCTACTTATCAAAGAGCTATCCAAGCGTGCTTCAAGGAGCAGCTTGACAAGAACGCGGAAGCATATGTGGATGACGTCATTGTAAAGACTAGGGATCCAGACATGCTTATCACGGATCTTGAGGAAACTTTCGCTTCGCTACGCAAGTACCAATGGAAGCTCAATCCCAACAAATGCGTCTTTGGCGTATCTTCAGGCAAACTACTCGGGTTCATCATCAGCCATCGTGGCATCAAAGCAAACCCCGAGAAGATTACCGCCATCTCCAACATGCAAGCTCCAACTACTATCAAAGATGTCCAGAAGCTTACTAGTTGTATGGAGTCACTCAATCGCTTTATCTCACAACTTGGAGAACGGGGTCTACCTTTCAAGCTACTTAAGCGGCAAGAGAAGTTTACGTGGACAACTGAAGCTGATCAAGCTCTTTCTCAGCTCAAGGAATTCTTATCCAAGCCTCCAGTCCTCACAGCTCCTTTGCCTAATGAAGAGCTCTTGCTCTACATCGCTGTGACTACTAATATCGTCAGCACTGCTATCGTTGTTGAACGGCAAGAGGAAGGCCACGACTACCCTTTCCAGAGGCCGATTTATTTCGTCAGTGAAGTACTCTCAGAGTCCAAGGCTCGCTACCCTCTGGTACAGAAGCTACTCTATGCGGTTCTGATTACTTCACAGAAGCTCTGCCACTACTTCGACGAGTACAAGATTTCTGTGGTTACTAGCTACCCGCTTAGCGAGATATTGCACAACCGGGATTCCATAGGAAGGATTTCTAAATGGGTTGTAGAGCTTGGTGCTCTATCGCTCGAGTTCAAGTCTCGCACTGCTATTAAGTCTCAAGCCCTGGTTGATTTCATGGCTGAGTGGCGGGAAAATCAAGTCCCAACTCCAATTGAGCGTCCAGAACATTGGGTCTTGTACTTTGACGGTTCCCTCAAGTTGGAAGGCACTGGTGCTGGGGTACTTCTGATTTCCCCCAAGGGCGAGCAACTCAAATATGTTTTGCAGATCTTCTGGAAGGTCTCAAACAATGAAGCTGAATATGAAGCTCTACTGCATAGTCTTCGTCTTGCAGTCTCTCTTGGCATTACACGACTACTTGTCTATGGTGATTCTTTGGTAGTCATCAATCAAGTCAATGATTCTTGGGATCGTAATGCTGAGAATATGGATGCGTACTGTCAGGAGGTACGCAAACTTGAGAACAAATTCCATGGTCTCGAGTTCCATCATGTGGTTCGCGACAACAATGTTGCTGCGGATGTCTTGTCGAAGCTGGGATCTACACGAGCTCAAGTGCCAGCTAGTATCTTCATCCATGAACTCCATAAACCATCAATTCTGGAGCAATCATCTGCACCCACGACTACTTCAGTTCAACCTGATCAAGAAGTGCTTATGATTGATGTGGACTGGAGAACTCCTTTCATCGACTACATTAAACATCAGTTGATTCTTGAAGACAAGTCAGAAGCCGAGCGCATCTCACGCCACGTCAAGGCTTATGCTCTAGTCGGAGATCAACTCTACAAGCGAGGTGCAAGTTCTGATGTACTCATGAAGTGCGTTTCTCGCGAAGAAGGCAAGGAAATCTTGGAGGAGACACACAAAGGAATCTGTGGCAATCACGCTTCTTCCCGCACCTTGGTGGGAAAAGTGTTCAGACGTGCTTTCTATTGGCCTACAGCTCTTGCTGATGCAGAGGAACTAGTCAAGAAATGCCAGGGATGCCAATTCTTCACCAAGCAACAACACGTTCCAGCCTACAAGCTCATCACGATACCACCAACTTGGCTTTTCGCTTGCTGGGGGCTGGATATGATTGGTCCTCTCCCAAATGCGCCAGGAGGATTCAACAGAGTTCTGGTGGTTATCAATAAGTTTACCAAGTGGATTGAGGTCAAGCCTGTTACCTGCCCCAAGACTGATAGAGTCCTCGACTTCTTGGATGAAATCGTACATCGCTATGGGTTCCCCAATCACATTATCACAGACCTGGGTTCGAATTTCAACAATCACCAGTTCTGGGAGTACTGCGAGAACAGTGGAATTGACGTCCGGTACGTCTCCGTCGCTCACCCACGTGCCAACGGCCAAGTGGAACGTGCCAATGGGATGATACTCGATGCTCTCAAGAAGCGATTGTATGATGCTGCAAACTCCAAGGGCGGCAAGTGGATCAAGGAACTACCCAATGCACTCTGGGGGCTGCTCACTTAGCCTACTACCCCCACAGGGTAGTCACCTTACTTCCTGGTCTACGGCTCTGAAGCCGTTTTGCCTGCTGATGTCATGTGGCGTTCTCCGACGATTGATCAGTACGAAGAAAGCGTAGCTGAAGAAACAAGATAGACAGATGTCAAAAGTATCGAGGAAGCTCATTGCAATGCACTTGTTCAATCCGCTCGATATCTCGAGAAGATTCGCCGCTACCATGACCGCAACGTTAAGGAACACTCCTTTAACGTTGGTTACTTAGTCCTTCGTCGCATCCAGAATACGACAGGGCTACACAAACTCAACTCGCCATGGGAAGGTCCTTTCTCTGTTGCAAAGGTTACTGGCCCAGGCTCATATCGTCTTCAAACTCTAGAAGGCGAGGAAGTTGACAACTCTTGGAACATTGACCAGCTTTGTCACTTCTACTCGTAGGGGGTATCAACAACCCTCTTCAGATAGCTACGACTATAAACAACCCGCAGGGGGTTTCATCAACCCTCTCCAGGCAACTTCGGTTGCAACCACTCAACAGGCAGCTACGGTTGCCACCACTCGTAGGGGATCAAGACAATCCTCTCCAGACAGTTTCGGCTGTATCTACTCGTGGCTTTCAACTGCGATTACTCGTAGGAGATTATGATAATCCTCTCCAGGCAGTCTCATTCTGCGACCTCGTAGGGAGTCATGATAACTCTCTCCAGATGACCCTGTGTCGTATAGAGCAATAAGTGGCACATGTTGTCCATGTCTCTATTTCTAATAAGAGGCTTCGGCCTAGAGTAACACCCTTCTGGTAGGGTCTCAGTGGAACTCTCATACAAGTTGCTGCTACAGCAAGGATGAGTTCATCACACTGTCTCCTACAGTCTTACTCGTTCTTCGGGACATCCTTGCGAGTACTCTCTCACTAGGCTCATAGCCTCAGAGGTACTTAAGACATTGTAAACTCTGTATAATGTATTCAGTAATAAAGTTGTTATCCAATATTTTGACTTATTACTGTCTTTTACTTATTCACAACAAAGCCTTCTTTCATGCTTCTACAGCTAAGGTGTTCAACTCGTTGTGAATAAAGTTCTTTTCGAGTACTCTCTCACTAGGCTAATAGCCTCAGAGGTACTTAAGACATTGTAAACTCTGTACAATGTGCTACCCTTAGCTTATTTCATGACAAAGCCTTCTTTTATGCTGCTACAGCTAAGGTGTTCAACTCGTCGTGATTAAGCTAACATTCTTCGGAACATATCTACACTTGAGTACTTTTACTCATGTATCGTATCTCTTTTTGCAGTCACACACTCAATACCAACTCGAGTACTTGGCAAACACACAAGCATACAAGGGATCTAGATAATTGACTTACTCAAGTTTTCAATTATATTACATAAACACTTGTTTGGGATTACACTTGTTTTTCCCTAGTGTTTTATTCTACAGGTACATCTATCGGAGATCAATAAACTTGGAGACTGCTTCCGCGATTGGAGAAGTCTGTTGCATCAACTCATTGAGCCTGTCGTCAGTGCAATCTCCAGATCTGCTGTTCATGATGACCGTGAGATCCGCATCGGCGTAGAATGACTTGATGAAGCTCAAGACTTGATTATGAATAGTGCAAGCCAACCTTTGGGTGTACTCCAAGATCTTCTTCGGCGTATCCTTCAACCTCTCCACAAGTGGACGAGGCTGAACTCCAGCAACCCTAGGCTCGAAGAGATTTGCCACTGGCTCGGCTGCTTCTGTCAAAGCTTTCAACTCTGAGCGCAGGCCTTTGGCTTCTTCAATCTTGGTCTTGAGCGACTGCATACATGTCAACAAGTCATTCCAGCCCGCAAGGCGAATCTCCATCTCACGCTCAAGTTCGAAGCACCGCACCTTATAATCCGCCTCAAGATCCATGTGAGTTGATTCTTCACAATTAAAGGCCAGCTGCCAGTCCAGCGCCTTGTTTTTGAACTTCTCAACGTCTTCAGTCGGCTCTGCAAGAGATCAAGGCAACTTATCAGATGCAGTGTGCAAGGACAAAAGTACTCTATGATGAATTCAGAAAGGGAGAATACCTTTATTCTTCTGGCGTAGAGACTTGTTTTTTCCCAACAACATCATCCTTCTGAGTCGTCAGCTTCTGGATTTCGTTGTGGTACTCGGCGGCATTTCCATCAAGTTTTTCTTGCAGCTTCAGAGATAAGGCTTTCTACTGTTTGAGTTCTTCTCTGAGCTGCGAGACTTCTTCGATGTCTGCCGCATATTGCTCAAGCAGGCGAGTCTTGCGCTTCGATTGCTTGACTACTTCCTGCAAGAGCAAGGCAATTCAAGAGTCAGATACAAGATATCTTTGGTTTAAACTACTCTACAAGAGATTATAACTTACCACGAAGAGTTTCTCAACGCTGCGGAACATCTCGCCATGCGCTTGCAAGTTGTCCTCATCCAGGTAAGAGTCGTCATACAGCATCAACCCTTCAGCCATGGATTGGGTACTTGTGCTTGCCGCAGAGTACTTCGCAGCACTGTGCAGAGGAGTCGGGTCTTCAATCATTGGCTCATGCGGCACTATGCGGTTTTCCGGGTTGTCCTCAAGTGCCAACTGTGCATCTATTTGGCGCACGGGGGCTTCAGCAATCGGGATTTCTTCGTGGCGCAGTCCAGTTTCTGGATCAACCTCCAGGCCTTCATTCACCACGGCTTCAATATCATCAGGATGCTGAGCCTTGGGCTTGGAAGCCACCTCCACCGTTGCTTTGACCACGTCGCTCCAGAGGAAGCGTAGTGCCTGCGCAGCATCAGATTCAGCGGGTACTTCTTGAGGCTCTGGAAGTATATCATCTTGTTGCTCTTGAGGGTTCTGATCTCCTCCGCCAAGAATACTCCCAGAGGCTCCCCACTTTACATCAGTGGATTTTCTGCATCAACAAGTTGGTTAGCATATGCAAGACTAACAATATCAATAAGTACTCGAGTATTTGAGTACATACAGAGCAGCTCGAAGCACCGAGACTTTCGACCCCAGCATGTCGAAAAATGCAGGTGCCGCCGGCACCTCTGGCACACTTTCCACCAGCGGCACACTTCCTGGTACCGCGGCTTCTTGTTGCTCACGCGTCACCGTCTCCACGGTCGACGCTGGAACCACCTCGGGTTCTATTGTTCTTGTTGGGCTACTCAAGGGTACATTGGTTGCACTCTCGATAACCTGTGCAAGTCAAATTCAAGACATTACAAAAGAGAGCAAGTATTCAACATGATATTGACTACTAAAGTTCTCAGAACTTACCGTAATGGAAGGCAGACTTGTGATTTTCTTCACAGCCCGTTTCCCCACTATGGTTCTCTTCTTCCGCGGTGGCAGCGTCACATCATCTACGAGAGATGATGCTGGTCTCTTCACTGCTCCTGCAAAGAGACCACTGGGGATTGGTGCCCCAGAGTACCCGTAGTGGCTTTTCACTACAAAATGCTGTTGAAGTTTCTGGCCGTCTTCGTCGCTTGAGGAGGCGTCCTCCACCAAGACTTCTTCTTCTTCCCCTTGAGCAGATCGACTACTCTCGGGGGCTTGAGCCTCAACTCCTGTTGGCTCTCCCTCTGGCGCTTGTAGTGGATCCTCGGGACGAGGAGGAGGGTTGGACACAAACTTCAAGACATCCTCCTGCGAAACAAGGCAAATATTAGCTACACAGCTACTTATAATAAGTACTCGGGGCCTAGTTCTTGGAAACTTACCAAACACGGAGGGTTGTCGGCACTATATTCCTGGACGGCTGCAGGAATTCCATGAAGATTCTTGAAGATCTTCTGCAGTCTCTCCATCACAAGATCATCACTGATCTCTTCTGAAGACAGCCTCGAGCCATCATCAGCTCCAGTGTACTCGAACCCAAGATGCTCCCGCTGCATCTAGGGTTGTACTCGTCGCTTCATGAAGCTGAAGGCTACTCTCTCAGCAGTCAGGCCTTGTGCCTTCTTCTGCGCAATCTTCGCCAGCAGCTCTGAAATTTGAATGCACTCTTGCATTGTTGGTTCATCCTTCCAGAGCTTGTCATATACAGGAGCGAACATACTTGGCTTTGGCAGTGGAGGCGGGGCGTTGTCGATGTAGAACCACTTGGTCTTCCAATCTTGGTTCGAATCGATCAAGTCGTACTTCAAGTACAACTCCTGTGCCTTCTGGCGCATCTGGAGACCGGCACCACCGACAACCACCGGGAAATTGGCATTGGGCTGCGGCTTCAAGCGGAAGATCTTCCTAAACAGAGCCCAATGCAGGCGGATTCCAAGAAAGGCTTCGCAGAAGTGCACATACACTGCAATCTGGAAGATACTATTGGGGTTCAGGTGTACGTGCTCCAACTTGAAGAAGTCGAGGAAGCCCCTGAAGAAGTCTGATGATGGCAGCGTCAACCCATGCTCGATGAAGTGGCCGAACATTAGGATTTCATCGGGACTCTTCTCCATTGGCCACGCATCTCCAGTGGCTGCACTCCATCCGGCAACCGCCTTCTCGCGTAGCAATCCGGCAGCTTTGAGGGCTTTAAGGTCATCTTCCCTCATCTTGGATTTCTTCCAAGAGACGGCCTGGCTTGGTGGCTTCGTGATTACCACGGTCTCGTACTTAGGCTCCGACAACTGATTTTTGCCACGGCCGGACTTCCTCTTCTGTCCCTTGGACGGCGCAGGCTTCATCCTTCCTGTCACGAGGGTCTTCTTTCGCATTGACTTGAGGGCTGTGAAGGGGTGGAGGTGTGCTCTCTTGGCAGCGTGGATGCTCGAACTCTGCGGCGGCTACGGATGCTAGGGTTTTCATCCTCTGGATCTAAGGGCGAATGGAAGTAGTGAAACCCTAAGGGATACCCCTTCGGATATTTATAAAACCAAAACCCTAACGGTTCGACCTGGTGACCCTTCGTATTCAACAGATTAGTTTCACACAGGCAAAATATTCGGCTAAGTCAGAGGACTTAAATTCAAGACCTGCTCGGCTCCATCTCGGGGGCTCGACTACTCGATGGAATTGAATTTCACTCAGTTAAAGTTCACTGAATTCAGGCCACTATTCTACAGTCAGATTGGATCCTTCAATTCGAGAAAGTACTCGACTCAAGGCTCGGGGGCTCCGTGCCACGTGTCCTTCAGTTTTTCTCAGGATTTTACGGGATTGTTTGACGAAAACTACTGTTTGACCCTCAGCTTCAATTATCAATTCAAACTAAGACTCGGGGGTTATATCCATATAGGATGCGATTTTTGCAAATCGCATTCCTATATTATTTCTTCGGATTATTCGGAGCAAGATCAAAGAGTAGATGATTGACCCTCAGCTTGAATCCTGGATTCGACCTAAGGCTCGGGGGCTACATTCCATATGGAATGCGATTTCAGTAATCGCATTTCCATATGGATCTTTGATGCAAAGATTTCAAGAACGAAGCAGGTATTATTGAAGACCTTCAAGGGAAGTACTCGGAGAAGCTTGGGAACAACTCGAGAAGACTTCAAAACTACTCATGGAGTTAGCTGGAGTACCTTCCAGCCTCGTAATGATTCAAGTACTATTGAAGATCGAAGCTTGCAGAACTCGGGGACGCTTGGGAACTACTCGCGGAGACCTTCAAGACTACTTGGAACATCACACTCGACTACAAAGTACTCGGGGGCTTGTCGACCGGGCATCCCTGGGACCACCACACATGTGGGCCATACCCGGGAGATGAGTTCCTGTACAACACCTGGACTACTCGACTAGTGGGCCACGGTGCTGGTACCGTGGACCACAAGGCAAGACAAGACGGACAAGGACTTGTACTAAGACTAGGATAGCTTTCCATACCTTGTATAGGCTATTCCGAGTCCTACTCGAATAGTACTCTTGTACCAATCCGACTTGTAACCCTGCCTCCCGTGGCATATAAGGTGAGGCAGGGACCCCTCTCAAAACATACGCAATCAATACAGAGTCACGCAGCATACAGAACGTAGGGTATTACGCACATTGCGGCCCGAACCTGTCTAATTGTGTGTCCCGTGTCTCACCATCGTATTCCTGATCTCGGCGAGCCCCACCGCACAATCTACTACTTCGGGTACCCCGTCGTAGGCTCGGTGTCTAAAACACTGACAGAGGGGTTTACCCTAGTACCTAATATTACCATCTTAAATCATGGAGCTTTATAACTTGTTGGTTTATCGATTTCTAAAAATATTTGTAGAAAGACGAATAGTCAAACGACTAAAAAGTCAGTGGTGTCATATATTTAAGAACAGAAGTAGTTGATACTCCCTCCGTATCGCAATTAGAAGTCGCTTTGAACAAGATTTGAGTAAAACATTGAGAATATAAATCATAAATAACTTTTAAGTTGTGTAGTTTGGAAATGTGAAAATCATATGAATAGATTTGTCTGGAGAATTATTTTCATAAGAATATACATATATAACTTTCCAATAAATATTTTTAAAGAAAAGAGAAGTCAAAATTGTATTTTGGAGACCGTGTCGCTGTTATAAACGTCTTCTAATTGCGATACGGAGGGAGTATATAAACTCGCGTAAGGCTCAGGCACATACACAATTGTTCATCGGCAAATAGTTTCAGAATGCTCAGCGAGATGGATGCCAAGTGGATGACGCCGATTCTCCTCACAGTTCTGTTGGCATGCCTCATGTTCCCTGAAAAAAGTAAGTCACTCACCATGTCACACGATTATATATTTTTTGTTCAGAGAAAAAACTGTGATTATGGGATCGGTATCGATGCAGCTCTTGCAGGTGAAAGTGGTGACGATGTGGAGGCATCGGCAGGCCGTCTCCGATGGCAGCCGGGAGGGGAGGGAGATGGTCGGGACCAGCAAGTTTCACATCGTGCTTTGTGTGAGGGCCACGTGCATTAGCAACAAGAGTTGCTACTGCTGCGAGACGCTGCCTACCGAGCGATGCTTCAGGAGCCACCAACAGTGCTTGAACATCTGCCCCAGCCGCCGGCTGCAACGGGCCGCGGCATGGCGCATGCTCCCCACGCCGGCGGTGGCAGTTTCGATCCATCATTGAACTGCGCCGGTCTATCACTTGAGCGCAATTTCGGATCGGACTGGGTGCATCCTGGAGACAATTTGTATCTAGTTTCATGCCTTTGTTTGGAGAATAAACAGAAGAGTATGTGCGCAACCTTTGGCATACAAGAGTATGTGTATTTATTTGGACATTAGGATACAAATGTTTTTTATTCATCGAGGATTTGGATAAAAATTCTGAAATTGTTTGCACTGGAATGAGTTACATAGCAGGACAGTGATTTCAAAGTTGCAAAATTAATGATTCATGCGTTAGTTTTTTTTGAACGGATGACAAAAGATTATACTTTCCTATATTTTTATTAAAAGAAAATAGACTTGAACCAATTCATAAGGAAAATCGGGAAAAACCCATACAACTTCGGTCCCTAGACTGCACAACTAGGGAGGTATTAGAACCATATATAGCTCGCAACTCTAGTTACAGTAGCTGAAATTGTTTGGACTGGAATCAGTTACAGTAGGTGGACTGTGATTTCAACGTTGCAAAACTAATGATTTGAGTGTTATTGTTCCAACCAACTGAGCCAAAGTTTTTCATTGTGGTGGATCAACCCAACTGTGAATCAGTGTTAGTCAAAATAGTTTTGAGCAAACTTATAAATAAATATTTTTGATCCATTAACTTTTTACAGTGATGAATTTATGATGCAAACCTAAATCTCCACTAAACATTTTTAGCACTTACACAATGATTTTTTATATACTCCATCCAAAAAGAATGCAACTCTAGCTTTTCGAGAAGTCAAACTATTTCAGTTTTGACTTAATTTATACAAAATAGTACTAACATTTGTGGTACAAAATAAGTATCAATAGATTAATCATCGAATACACTTTCATACTAAAATATATTTAAATGCATAAATATTCGCATTTTGTACAATTTTTGTCAAATTTGGAATTATTGGAGAAGCGAGAGTTGCATTCTTTTTAGGACGGATGGAGTAACCAAGAGCGGTTTGCCCCCATATCTAATATTACCATCCTAAAAATATGAAGCTTTATAACTCCTAAAAATTATTGAAAGAAATAAGAAGGCCATTTCCAAGGCTTTCTATTAATCCACTCCAAAAGTATAGAAGAAAATTTTACATCCGCAATCCTATACTATTTCTAAATTATCATAATCACTTTTATATATTCTTTCTTTCTTGTACATTGTCATTCGGAACTCTTTTCTACTCTTTATTCTTTCCATGACCTTCCACCTTGGATTAGGTCAAGATATGAGCAACCTTGAAACATGTAGCTTTACACGGAACAAGGTGACTTTTACTTACTTCTAAAGTATTAGGAGGATGGTTTAGAAGTTGTTAAAGAGGGTATTTTTCTCATCTTGCTAAAAACTAAGGATTAAAATGGGATTTATGGAACTCTTGGAGATGCTCTTAAGAAAAGGAGGAAATCTCAACAAGCAATCTCAAGAAACAAAAAAAATATAAAGAAAAGTTAGTCTCGTTTTCTCATGGCACAAAGAATCTTTTGGAGCCTTGGTTATAATCCTTTTAAAAATCAGATAGGTGATACGATGGACGATATTTGTAAACTTTTGAGGATGACGAAGCATGAGGCTTTAAATTACCCCAGATTTAGTGATTACCGCCAGACCCAAACCGGCTTTCCCCGCCGGTTTGGGAATCGTTGGGTCTGTTTGGTAGGCCGCATGAGCTACAGTCCAGGCCCGTAGGGTGCAAATGCCCACGTTTGGTAGCCTGGACGGCCTCTTGGGCCAGGTCCGCGGGCTGCAAAATTGGCCTCCCAGCCTGCACCGCATGAAACGCTCGAGGGGGTCGTTCTACGTGGTGCAGCCTCGTGGTGGCCGTTGCGGTGACCACTAGTGGGTGTGGTTTTTCCTCGCCATGTGCCGCAGAGGCAGGAGAGCTGGGGCTGCGGCGGGCCGCGCATGGAGGCGAGCCTCCGGCGGACATGGCGGCGCGCAGCGTGGGCGCAACCGGGGATTCGTCGGCGTGAGGCCATGGCCGTGCACCATGGGAGGAAGATGCGTGCAGGGGAGAGGCATCTGCTGCTCTGTGCCGCCGCCTCTACTCCGGTCGTAAAAGAGGGCAGGGCCGACCGGATAAAGGAAGGGAGGCACCGTGGTCGCCGAGATCTGCAGATCAAGACCGAGCTCAATGCCGACCGAGCTCCCGCCGCCGCACTCGATAGCGGGCCTCTTTGCGGCGGAGGAGCCGAGGGAGGAGGGGCCGCCACAGCTGGGGAATGGAAGGGGCATCGGGGATCATGGAGGAGGTGCACCGGCGAGGATGTGGTGGGCCGGCGAGCGCGGGGACGGAGCGGTGGTGAGGCTCCTCCATGGGAGGAGCAGCGCTGCCGGCTCTATCGTGAGGAGGAGCAGCGGCTGCGCGTCGTCGAGGTCACGAGCGCCCGCGCCTACTGCCCCTCGATCTGTCCGTTGTCACACGCACTCCGGCCGCACAGGAACCGGGCCCCCGTTGCCTAAATCGACTACGCGCGACGACCTGAGCTGAAGGGGGTGAGGCAGAGGAGCACGGTGCGCATGGATGGGGGAGATAGCGGACGACGCAGGGAGATGGCGTGGTGCGCAGGGATCTCGCCGGCACAGTGGTGGGGCGGCTCGCGAGGGCTTTGCCAGCAAGCTTGGCCACGGAGCTGGGGGCGGCGCACAGGGTCCTAGCCGGCGGCGCACTGGTGCAGAGGAGCACGGAGGCGAGTTGGGGAAGAAAGGGGAGGTAGGGTAAGCCTACCTAAGCCCATGTGCAAGGTATTGCTATCACTTCATGCAGCCCATCAAACGCTATCTCAGATATCTCAGCTCAGTCTGTATCACAGGGTGCAATTCGCCAATCAAAATCTTTGCACCTCGTGGGCCTGGTTCGTCTGGCTCGAACCTGGCTCATGGGCCTGGTTAAGCCAGCCCAGGTTACCAAACAGACCCGTTGTGGTCCAAGAAGTAGTGGTGATGGGGTAAGCCATCACCACCAATCTGGAACCGGTGGTGAAAGGCTATAAAAAGGCCTCACCTTGTTGCCACGCTGCCCTACCCCAGTTTATAGCAGCTTGAATGGATCTCCCTGCCGTTGATCCACCATCCCTTGCCACATCCTCTTCCATATGTGTTGTCTCCAATGATCACTTCATCTTCGCTCCTCGCTATCGCGAGTGAGGGGCGAGAGAAGGGTGGAGTAGAAGAGGGGCAGGCGAGAGAGGAAGGGGCTTGGCGGAGAGAGGAATGAGGGAGGGGGCTACCAGATAGACCGAGGGCTGGCGGGAGAAGGGAGGATGGGAGGTGGCTATGGGAGGGAGTAGGGAAGGCAGACTGAAGAGGGAGAGGGAGGAGGGGGGAGGCGGTCGTCGGGTGAGTCTAAGAGAGGACGAGGCGAGTGTGGATGGGAGAGAGAGGTGGGTATGGGAGACGGACATGAGAGGGAGAGAGAGGGGAGTGTGGGGGAGACAGCCATGAGGTGTACGAGTTAATTGGATTGAAATCTTTTTTGGGTTCGTAGTGCCTTTTTACAAACAGACACAATTATAAACCGCTTGTGATACTTCCACAACTGATTTTTGTCACTAACTGATGGTGACGGTACAATTTCAATGCTTTTTGCCCCCTTCCTTCTTCTAAATCAATTGTGATGGTTTGTCACTAGCCTATGCAAAACCGGTTGTGATGGGCCGATGGTGATAGCAGATTCTATATGAGTGGTTAAAATCTATGATCAACTCCCAACAATATTTATTGATGCGAATTGGATTGTAGTCCAATGGTAGCATGGTCTAGTGGGACGCGACCCACTAGGATTTAAATCCTGGTGCTCACACTTTTTTCAGGGATTTTCCAAGGTTTTACCGATGTTGACTGTTGGGGAGAAACCCGTCCCCGAAGTGGGGCCAACAGATGCAAGCACCAAGAGAGCGCGAACTCACAAGCAAACCAAGGCGTGTCTTCGGGCAAGCAAAAACCAGCCTCCCCTCCGACCTCCCTCTCATTCCACAAGGGCTCATTTAAATAGGCCCGCATCATTCACACTTTACATCTTTACCCTCACCTTTTTTCATCGTGCGAAGGATCTTTGAGGGCATTACAGTATTTTTACACCAACTCGCCCAACTACCACCCTTACAACTCAACACTTTACACCGTGGCACCCGTCATGTGGGCCCACACTCCTGCTTCCCCCTTTGGGGAATCGTTGCGGCCCCGAAGGCCCGCGCCAGCTTTGTGCCATTACCTTCGCGCGCTTGCCATCCTCCTTCACCCCTCGAGCACCCTTGAGTTCCTTCCCGTTTATCTTCTATCGTCCTCGCGAAGGTTCTCTGTACCTTCGCGTGTTCAGCACCTTCGACCTCTCGGACTCCCGATGCCCTTCCAGGCGAAGGTTCTCTGCGCCTTCGCGTGATCAGCACCTTCGACCTTCTCGCTCTGTCGTGCCCGAAGATGTTAAGCTTCGAGCCCTTGCGACCTTCGATGCCTTGCTTCGCCACATCCCGAAGATATCGAACCTGCATAATTACCAAAGAACAGAAGATGGCTACTTCTCCTCGACCCGAAGGCCTGCAGACGAAATGGATAAAAAAAGGGGGTTAGGTGCGAAATGGATTTCCCCAACATTAGCCCCTCGCATGCGAAGGTTTGTCCTCTTGACGAGCCGAAGTAGCGAAACTCAAACGGGTAGAAATATTTTCGCACCGAAGCGCCTCCCCATTTCGGCTCGTCCAGGTCTCCCTTTTCTTACATGTGTTTGGTTGTTTCGATTCTCTTGTTTTTTCGTGATATGATCTCTCTTCCCGATTTCCCGGTGATTTGTTCCTATCTTATCGAGATATGCTTCCGTAACTGCTGTTTTGATTCCTCCTATATTTTCGCGCCACGTATTTCCTAGATTGCCGCGCTGTTTGCGCTATATAAGGCCACCGCCGCCCCCCAGTGTCGAGCCCCTCCTTCTGCTGCTCTCCGATCGCCTAGTGCCTGCTCTCTACTGGTAACTTCTTATTAACTTTGTTCTATACCTTCGTTTTTATTTGTTGTACTGCATTTTTTTTGTACCTTCGCTTAACTAGGTTATACTTATTATTATTTTGGTTTTAGGTTGCTGCCTGTTTCTCTTGTTTTACTCTTCTTTGTGATGGCTCCGAAGTCTGCTGCGTCGAAGCCCCCAAAGGCCACTACGAAGGTTTTTGGGCGAAGTCGTGTGACTCCGCGGCTTCTTGCTGAGTACGAAAAACTTGGGTACTTTGAAAGTGGGCAAGCTAGAGCTCCCGGAAACGAAGTGACTCCTACCCCGAGAGATGATGAGGTTGTAGTGTTCCGTGATCTGTTTGCTGCTGATCTTCGGTTTCCTCTTGACCCTGTCGTCGTTGCAATTCTTCGCAACTTCGACATGTACGTTCACCACCTTACTCCGAATTCCATTCTTCGGTTGAGCTTGTTCATGTGGGCGTGCAAAACCATGGGTGTCAATCCTACCGTGGCCAACTTCGTTCGCGCTCACACTATCCATCATCAACCGCTATACATGGAGCGCACCGAAGGTGATACATACATCAAGGAAGAGGCCCAATTTGCTTCGCTGAATTTTAGATATAGAACTGATGTTGATGTCCCTGTTGTCTGCTATAAAAATCGGTGGGAAGATGACTAGAATACCTTCTGGTTTTATCATAAGGTTGATGACACTGCTACATCGCTTGTTATCAAGGAGCTGCAAGATCTCCCGAAGGGTGTTGGCCTAACTCCCGATGATTCTGATCAATCGCGAAATTTTTTGGTTGTCTTTCGGGAGATTGCAAAAATCATGGGTACTCGCGATCTCGTCGAGGAGTATTGCTGCTGCAAGATTTTTCCGGTGAAGACTGGCTGGTCTGTTGTCACATGGAGCGACTTTACAAGCCCTATTAAAGTTCTGGATTTTACAAAAAGCTTCAGAGTGAAACTCGAAGGTTTGTGTTTGTTTTTCTCTTATACGTTTTTTGATTTCTATACTTTGTCTTTCTTTGTTTTCTTTCTTGCTTATTTTCCCCCTCTTTACAGATATTGATGTTCTGCTTGTCGAAGACGCTGCCAACGAAATACTTGGTCCTGCCAGCCTTAAAGAAGACCATGATATCATGAACCGAATTGGTGGTCGTCGCGACAACCGTGTTTTCCAATTCTTTGGCATTACTGCTGGTGATCGTCAAGTCACCGTTACACGGCACGAAGCTGCCGCTAAGCGTGCTGCGAAGAAAGGGTCTAGCAGCGCTGCCGAACCTTCGGCTGCTGCTGCGCCTTCTCATCCTGGCAAAAGACGCGTGAAAGCCGCCAGCAACCGTCAACCTAAGCGTCGCCGCAAGCAAAGATCTGCCTCTCCTGAGACTGTGTCTTCTAGCCCCGATGGTAGCGATGGAAACCAAAGCGAAGGTAACAAGAGCAACGAGAATGTGGCTGACCCTGCGTTGTCCGGGCGAAGCACTCGAGCGTCTGACTTGGAATGTACAGAGGAGCAAATTGATGTGACTTCGATATCACCGCGCCCAGACGCCGGTGCCGGTACCATTGCTCAACCCTTCGATATTGACATTAGCGACCGTGAACCAGAGAGTGATGAAGAGCTTGCTGCTCCTTCTAAAACAAGTGGTAAAGCACCCGCTATTGCCGAAGACATCCCTAAAGAACCCGCCCCTTCTAAAGGGTTGGTTCCTTCTTCTTCGCGCAAGGTTATTGATGCCTTCGCTACTGGTGCCGGCGATAGTGATAGTAGCTCCGACACTGAGTCTGACAGTGGCCGGTGAAGTGGTGGTGTTTTTGTTAGTGCTGATTCTCCCTCTGTTGTTGTGTGCCGTCTCGAGATTTCTCAAAACTCTCGTTTTTTTGGTGATTGCAAAAGAAAATTACTTCAGTTCTGCAGTGATGATCACGAACGTGCTTTGCTCCAAGAGGCTGGTCAATCTTTTAGCTTCCCTATCATGGAAGAAGATCTTGGCCATGAAGGCGCTGATGAAGTTTTGATGCAGGCTCAAGATCTTGCTATGAAAACCTTCGTTGCCTGTCGAGTTGCTCAGCGCCGGCATCACGAAGACATCCGTCAATGCAACCTTCGTGACCAGACTACCTCTTCTGCTCTTGAGAAGGAAATTGTTACTGACAAGAATCTTCAGAAGGATAAGGACGGTCTTGCTGCTGCTTTGGAAGACGAGAAAAAGAAAACCGCCACTCTATCTTCGGAAATAACTTCTTTCTCGAAGAAAAATAGTTCTCTCGAAAACGAAGTTGCTAAGTTGAAAGAGGCTGTTGAAAACGAGAAAAAGAAGAGCGAAGGTTTGAAGGGCCCATACGAAAGTAAGCTGAAGGAGCTCAGTGAACTGAAAACTACTCATGCCGATCTTGTGAAAGAACATGAGGGTTATTGTGATGAAGTGGAAAAGCATATTGTTCCTGTTTGCAAGAAGGTTCATGATCTTTTGGCGGACTTTGGCACTACACCTGGCTCATACATCATCGAAGGTCAGTACATGGGCAACATTTTTAAGTGGCTGTCAGATGGTGTATCGTCTGTAGCTTCGGTCGGCCGTTCTTTTGGTGAACTAAGTGTTGGAGTTGCTGCGCAGACCATTTGCCACTCTGTGTACTCTCTCTTGAGCACTCCTACCGATGGGTCCGAGCCTGTTGTTTCCAAGATTGCTCTTCGCCAGATGCGTGATGGCTCCTTTGCCTGGCCTCAAGAAACCAATGTTGACCGTATTCCTGCCCTTCCAAAGAACATTGCGAAAAACTTTATTAAAGAGTTTTACCGTAAGTTCGGTTTTGGCTATGCGGTTGCTGAGGCCCGTCGTGTTCTGTGCAAGGTTATATTTCTGTGCTCTTTGCTAAGTTATTCCTGTCTTTTGCTTCTGGTTGCTTTAACGTGCAACTTCTCTTTTCCAGACTAGTCCCAACCCTGCTGCTTCTGGACAAGTTGGTGTCACCTCCGGTGTTGCAACTGCTCTGCTTTCTTCTACACCTTCGGCTGATGCTGCTTCTCGTGGTGCTTCTACGGCTCCCTCCTCTTCAGCTGGCGGAATGCAAGGCGCTATTTCTTCTGCTGCTCAAACTACTTCGGCTGCCCCCCATACCACCGAAGAGGTGTGAAGATTGGTGATGCGGTGTCTAGTGTTAGGTTGGGAGTGCTGGGACACATTTTGTCTATGTAACTGAACTATTTTGTGAATCTGCGCAGGTGCCGGAGTTGTGCCCTGCGCAGATAGACGAAGATGCCTGCCCAATTGTTATAAACCGTGGTGACTATTTTATGTCTGGTTCCATATGGTGAAAGTTTCACCTGAAATTTCCTCACGCGTCCTTTGATGAATTTTGGTCTTACAAAATTAATCGATATGATGAACGCAATAATGCGTCTAAGAATTTCTTCGAGCAATATAGCCGGAATCGGCTGATTCATGATTCAACTTCGCAACGACGACTGCGTGGAAGTGATTCTTTGGTTGATGTACAACCTTCGAGCAGTTCTCTGTATTGTGGTGGTTCTTCTGTTGCCATCCCGAAGGTTGAGATTGTTGATCTTACCGAAGATGATATGCATGAGTACATCTACAAGCGTTCTAACTGATGAGTTGCAAGGCTACCTTTTGTGTGTTTGGTTGTAATTTAGCTATGTTGTCATGTCTGTAACTGCGCTACTGTTCAAAACACTTTCTTGTTGTAATAAACTACCATTCCCGTGAAGTTTTTGGTTTTGAAACTTCGGAAAAAAAGGGAACTCAAACCGCGAAGCGCCTCCCCCTAGTTTCCTTTTCCGTGTTTCACAACCTGTATTGGCAAGTTTGATTGCAAAGAAATGTTATTTTTTCTCACGTGCTGCCTTCGCGCAGTTATATGTTATGTAATACTATTGCGCGACGTTTTTTATTGCATTGTCACACAACGTTTTGTTCCTCGAGATGACTCGTCAGTCGAATCTTGCATTTTGCTTCGCGCATACGGCGCCGAAGGCTTCTTTCCTTGTTACAGAAGGAGATGATTTGCGCCTTCGCCTTTTAACGAGTCGACTTATCCCTGTGGATTTTTCCCAGGGGCTTCGCGCATTGGCCGCCGAAGGCTTTTTATTGTTTTCGTGCTCGACTTCGATGCGAGCACCCTAAGTGAACCAATTACGTTTTTGCGGTTTGCCTCAAACATAATTGTTCACTTACGTGATATATGATATGTTTTGTGACCTGTGCTGAAAGTGACAACTCATTTCATTTGAGTTGCGTCACTTCGGACTTCCTGATGCGCACCGATGATATTTTTGGGGAGTCCTTGTTATAATTTCCAAGGAGATATTACATATGAAGACCGCCTCATTAAAAACCTCGCGTCCCTGTTGTGCCGATGATTACACAACTAAGGACTCTCCCCACGAGGAAAAGAGTACGGCTTCGAAAACTCAAAATGAAATGTTTGTTACAACAATGCGAAATGAAAAGAAACTACTAAGAAAAAGAGCTAAGATACAACGAAACTTGTTCCTCTTTCACAGCCAATATTTTTGCAGCATGTCTTCGTTCCACGAGTATGGATCCTCCACCCCTTCTAAGTTAGTTAGCCTGAAAGCCCCTGGTCTTGTCTCAGTCGCAATGAAGGGACCGTCCCATTTCTCTTGCAGTTTTCCCACACCTCGTGTCTTTTTCCTTAAGACCATATCTCCTGTTTTTATGTTCCTCCTTCGCACCTTCTTGTCCTTCCATCTTCTGGTTTCCTCTTGATAATTTTCAATGTTCTGTAACGCTTGAAGCCTAGCCTCTTCGTAGGTGTCCAGTGCTGGTGCCATATCCTCATTTCCAGGTGAGCCTTCGGTACGAATGGACCCTAGCCTTATCTCTTCTAGTACCATTGCCTCTTCGCCGTACAGCAACTTGAATGGCGTGAATTTTGTGGCTCTTGACTCTGTTGTGTTGTGAGACCATATGACTCTTGGTAACTCATCTGCCCACTTGCCCCTTGGCGTTCTCGTGATGTTTCTTTTGATGCCAGTGAAAATTATCCCGTTGGCCCTTTCAACAGCTCCGTTGGACTGCGGGTGAAATACTGAAGCGAAACACAACTTGGTGCCTAGGTGAAAGCAGAACTTGCGAAAGTCTGTTGAGTCAAATTGTTTGTCGTTGTCCACTGTTACCTCGTACGGGACACCAAATCTGCAGACCACATTTTGCCAAAAGAATTTCTGTATCACTCCCGAAGTTATGGTCTGTACAGCCTTCGCTTCAATCCACTTTGAGAAGTATTCAACAGCCACTATTGCATATTTGTAATTTCCCAGAGCCGTTGGCAGAGGCCCCACGATGTCAATTCCCTATCTTGCGAATGGCCACACCGAAGGAAGGAGCTGTATTTCGTAAGGTGAAAACTTGGAGTAATTTATGTGTTTCTGGCAGTTGTCGCATGTCCTTACAATCTCTTCAGCATCTCGTACTGCTGTTGGCCAATAGAAAGCTTCACGAAATACCTTGGCTACTAGCTTTCTTGTTCCTATGTGGGAAGAGCACATGCCCGCATGTATTTCTCTAAGCAATTCTTTGCCTTCTTCACGCGATACGCACTTGAGTAATGGTGCGCACACGCCCACCTTGTACAAGTTTCCCCCCCTCAACACGAATGACCTTGCTCTTGCTGCCATTCTCTTCCTGTCAACTTCGCTTTCTGGCTCGTAATGCCCTTTTAGATATGCAACTATTTGTGCCCTCCAATCTTCGCTGGTGATTGCGCTGACAAGCTTCGGCTCTGATTCCGCAAAGTGTGCAGTCATTTTCCTCAATGTTTCATAGAACACATCTGGTGGTAGTGGTTGTTTCGTGGCCCCTGCTTTTGCTAAAGCATCTGCCTCTTTGTTCTGCTTCCTTGGTATCTTCTTTACTGTGAACCCCAGGAAGTGCTTCTCCATTGCTCTTACTGTTTTCAGATATGAAGACATTTCGTCTTTCTTTGCTCTATAAGATTTGCCTATTTGGTTCATGATGAGCTCTGAATCTGTGTTTAACACCAACCTTTGTGCCCCTACTGCTTTTGCCTTTCGGAGACCCAATAGCAATCCTTCGTACTCTGCGACATTGTTTGTGTACCCATCAAACTCTAGCCTTACTACGTATCTCATTTTTATTCCCGAAGGTGATGTGAGAATTGCTGAAGCTGCTGCACCATCATTACAGTACGCCCCATCACAAAATATTTCCCATGATTTCTCTTCTTTTGGCGACTTCGTGCCGTCTTCATTTGATTGTGCCCATTCTGCGACGAAATCTACCAACACTTGGGATTTTATAGCTGTTCTTGGCGTAAAGGTTATGTCGTATTGAGACAACTCTGTTGCCCATTTGCCCATCCTTCCTGAGGACTCTTTGTTCTCAAACATTTCGCAAAGTGGGAAGCTGGTTGGCACTACCACTTTGAAACTTTGAAAGTAATGCTTCAACTTTCTTACTGCCATTACTACTGCGTATGCCATTTTCTCTAGTTCTGAGTATAATTTCTTTGCTCCCTTGAGCACTTCGGAGACGAAGTATACTGGCATTTGTTTCAGATTGTTGCCGTTCTGCTTCTCCTCAACCAATGCTGCGCTGACCGCATGAACTGACGCTGCCACGTACAACAACAACTTTGCTTCTAGCTCAGGACTTGCCATTACTGTCAACTTTTCTAAATATGCCATTAGGTCTTCGAAAGCTTCCTATTCCTTCTCTCCCCATACTATGCTTTTCTGCCCCGCCAATTGCTTGAAGAACGGTAAACTTCGCTCTGCTGATTTGGAGATGAATCGACTCAATGCTGCGAGCCTGCCGGTGAGCTTTTGTACCTCCTTCTTCGTTCTTGGCGGTCTCATGTTTCTTATTGCTTCTATCTTTTCTGGATTCGCTTGTATTCCAGACTTTGACACCATACATCCCAATAACTTCCCCCTACTGACCCCGAAGATGCACTTTTCTGGGTTCAGCATAAGCCCATACTTTCTCATGTTTTGAAAAGTTTCCACCAAGTCTTCGATGTGACTCTCTTTATGTTTGTTGTGCACTACCACATCATCTACGTATGCGGACACGTTTCTTTTCAACTGTGGACCAAGAACTATCTGCACCATTCTGTTAAAAGTTGGGCCTGCGTTGCGCAAGCCTTCGGGCATTCTTACAAAGCAGTACACCCCGAAGGTGTTATGAAACTTGTCTTGTCTCCGTCTTCCTTTCTCATCCACACTTGATGATATCCCAAAAAACAATCAAGAAGTGACATCCTTTCAGATCCTGCTGCCGTATCTACCAACACATGAATTCTTGGGAGAGGGTAGTCATCTTTTGGGCAAGCCTTATTGAGAGACGTGAAATCTATGCACATTCTCTGATCTCCATTCTTTTTCGACATCATGACTATGTTGGACATCGCGTATGACGCCTGCCGCATCTACCAACACATGAATTCTCTGATCTCCAAGTCGTGAATTGTACTTCGCGTATGATGCCTGCCTCTAGCAACTTCTGTACTTCGCGAAGTGCTGCTTTCTCTTTTTCTGGTGATATCACTCTTAGCTTTTGTCTTTTTGGCGTGACCTTCGGGTTTAAGTTTAGACTGTGCTCAATAACTTCACGCGGTATTCCCTTGAGATCTTTTTTGCTCCAAGCGAAAACATCTTGGTTTTCACTCAAATAGTTAAGCAAGTGTGCCTCTTCTTCTTCGCTGAGGTCCTTCGCTATTATGACTGTTTTATCATCCGTGCTGCCATTCAGCTTCATTCTCTTAGTATGTTGCATGGGCTTGATTCTATTTTCTTCTTCCTTCCTCTTCTGCTTTATTAACTACGACTCTTGTACATCACCTTCGCTTTCCTGGTTCCCTTCGCTGATCCGCACTAAGTGTACTGGCTTGCGGTCAGTGCCTGTATTGTATTCCCTGTCCCATGCATCCTCCTAGTCTCCATAGATTGACAACACCCCATTGATCGTTGGAATTTTCATACACAAAAAGGGCATGTGAATTACCGCTGCGAATTTGTTTATGACTCCTCTTCCGAAGATGGCTTTGTAGGAATAAGGGATGTCTACTACATCGAAGTTAACCATTTTTGTTCTCATTAGAGCCCCTTCGCCCATCGTGACATTCATTTCGATGGTTCCCAATGCTTCAACCCGCTTATTGCCGAAGCCATATAGTGGTTTTGTGGACGTTTGCAATTGATCATCCCTGAACTCCATTTTTTTGAACAGGTCGTAGGTGAGAACATCTGCGGAACTGCCGTTGTCTACCAGAATTCCTCCCACATCATTTCCCAGAATGTACTTTGTGTTCTTCCCCAGTATTGCTCTAATCACCAGCGAGTCTTCGTGTGGGTATCTCTTCAATTTCAGATCAGCCTCTGTGAAAGTGATTGGGATATGTGACCACTTCATGCGAAATACCTTACCCGAAGATAGATGACTGACTTCCCTTCTGTCATCCTTCCTTTGCCTCTTCGATGGGAACTCGGGGAAACAACATCCCCCAGTTATTGCGTTTATGATGTTCACCCTCTGATATCTGTCATCTGGGTCATTGTTTATGATGTTGACTCTTTGATATCTGTCATCTTGCTCTGACCTTCGGGCATTTTGCTGCTGGGATTGTGATGGGTTTTCTTTTGGCTGAAAGGGAGCACTCGGCACTGGGTCTTGCGCTGATGTGTAAGCTGGGTGAAACTACGATGGATATGGTAGGGGTTGGAAATATTGCGGTGGCGGCTGATACATGGGCTGCCAATTCGATGCTGAGCTGTTTGCTGCCGAAGGTACGGCGGGCGTCGCTCTGTTGAGGAAACCAACTTGGTTCTGCGCAATTTTCTTCTTTTCTCTTGATCGCCACTCTGCATTCATATGTCTAAAGACCTTTGTTCCTTCCATGTATGGAGCAAACTATTTGCGGAGGTGGTGTTGAGTATTTTGCAGACCCCTGTTGGTTTGACTGCGAAGGTGCCAGACTGTTATTTGCCCCCTTGGATGATGCATTGTTCACACCCCCTCTGTTGTAATTTGAGCTGTTTGTTGTGTTTCTATTGTTCACGTTTGGCCTTCTGTTCCATTCTTCTTTAGCCTTCGCTGCATTTTTCCTTGCATGATAATCCTCGATTCTCCTTTGCTTTCCACGATCGGACAAGCAATATGATTGTAAGACTTCGAACAATCTCTTTTCCGACGCTGGCCTTCGCCTGTCTAGGTATTCCCCACAAGGCCCCACCTTGATCCCACCTATAACAACGTCAATTACACTTGACTCTTCGACATGTGGTGCTTTTGCTCTAGCCTTTGTGAATCTTTTTATGTACTCCTGCAATGGTTCCTTTTCTCCTTGTTTGATCTGATGAAGGTCGTTGGCCGTGAGTTCTTGTGGCTGAAACCCTTGAAAGTTACTTTCAATTTTCTCCCGAAGCTGGCTCCATGAACTTATGCTTCCCTTTGGCAGTGACGCATACCATTGCTGAGCAGAGCCTTTTAATGCCATGATCATAGCTTTCGCCTTCGCAGTGTCATCACCTCCCCCTGAAGAAATTGCCACGCTATATCAAAGTATGAACTGCCTTGGATCTGACTCACCATCGTATTCTGGTAGCGAAGATGGTAGTTTGAACTTGTTTGGCCAATCTGCCTGCTCGAGCTTGAATGTTAGCGGGGTGGATGGCTTGTCCTTGGAAGAATGTGAACCTTTGCTCTTGTGATGTGGTCTACGTTCCACAAACGCCTCTTCGTCAGAATCGAACACCCATGATTCCTCAGAGTCGTACGAAGACTCCTCCACAACAACTGGTCTGCTTCACTTTTTCCCCTGAGGTGAAGCTGCTCTGTGTTGCTTTTTGGGCCTTGGCTCCGATCTTACTGAATGTTCTTGCAGAGAATTAAGCTGTGCCTGCAATATTGCCATATGTTCTTGAAGCTGAACAGTTTTCTGCCTGATTGCTTGTTGCTCTTGCTCCTTGCGAAGTTGCTGGAGAAGAGATTTCTTTTTCTGGATGTCTTTCAGCATCTGTTGGTACTTTTGCTGCTCTTGGCTAGGATCACCTGCCTGTGGTCCCTTAGCTTTGAGGAATGCCGCTTCTGCCTGGGCCCTTGTCCGGACATTGGACGAGCCTGGCATTTGACTGAGTCTTGCCGCTATTGTTGCCTCTACCCTTCTTAATGACGCAATGTCTTCGTCGAGGATCCCCGCATCCAAGAGGTCGACTTCGAAGTTTCCGTTTGCAATGTCTTCCAGTGCCCCATCACGACTGCCTGGTGCGTGGCTGAGCACTATGTCTCTATCTGCGTTTGCATTCGCCCCTTCGTTCACTGGGCCTTCGGACTCTGCTGCCGACGGGTCATCGGTAGCTCTTTGTGGATTGGTGTTGGTGTTCCTTGGTGCTCTCTTCGGTGCCATTGAGCTGTGGTGGGACGAAACACGGTGGGCGCCAGAAATGTTGGGGAGAAACCCGTCCCCGAAGTGGGGCCAACAGATGCAAGCACCAAGGGAGCGCGAACTCACAAGCAAACCAAGGCGTGTCTTCGGGCAAGCAAAAACCAGCCTCCCCTCCGACCTCCCTCTCATTCCACAAGAGCTCATTTAAATAGGCCCGCATCATTCACACTTTACATCTTTACCCTCGCCTTTTTTCATCGTGCGAAGGATCTTTGAGGGCATTACAGTATTTTTACACCAACTCGCCCAACTACAACCCTTACAACTCAACACTTTACACCGTGGCACCCGTCATGTGGGCCCACACTCCTGCTTCCCCTTCGGGGAATCGTTGCGGCCCCGAAGGCCCGCGCCCGCTTTGTGCCATTACCTTCGCACGCTTGCCATCCTCCTTCGCCCCTCGAGCGCCCTTGAGTTCCTTCCCGTTTATCTTCTGTCGTCCTCTGCGCCATCGCGTGATCAGCACCTTCGACCTTCTCGCTCTGTCGTGCCCGAAGATGTTAAGCTTCGAGCCCTTGCGACCTTCGATGCCTTGCTTCGCCACGTCCCGAAGATATCGAGCCTGCATAATTACCAAAGAACAAAAGATGGCTGCTTCTCCTCGACCCGAAGGCCTGCAGACGAAATGGATAACAAAAGGGGGTTAGGTGCAAAATGGATTTCCCCAACATTGACAACGAGCGACAACGAGGCGCCAATGGTGGCTTCGGGAATCTCCAGATCAGTCGGGTGTTCAGTCCTTCGGAGGTGCTCATAGAGGTAGGGTTTGCGTACATGTGTTCATATGAGTGAGTGTGTGTGCGTGTTGTCAGCGTCTGCGTTGTACTGTGTAAGAGCATCTCCAGCAGTGGCCCCTATTTCAGGGCCCCTAGTTCATGAGTAGGGGCTCCTCCTATTTTACAGGAGCACCATTTTTTCATCCAACTCTAGCAAAGGTCCCTACTCTTCAGCCCCTACTCTCCTTCTTACACGTGGGTCCCACATGGTAGTCTCTCTTTCTTTTCCCTTTTATTTCTCTCGTCTACCCTCCTACCACCGCGACCCTAGTCAGTCCCATCCTCCTCCTCTCCCATGCGCCGCCTCTCTGCCCTCTGCAGCCTCCCATCTTTGACATCTCGTGCTCGAGCTCTCCCCTCCCTAGCGGATCTGGCAGCGATGCGGAGCTCTCCCCTCCCTGCCCTCGCATGGCGGAGCGGAGGAGCGGAGTTCCGACAGCGCTACGTGAGGCCACGCCTGGCCCGGTGGTGGAGATGACTACGATGGCAGTGGAGCTCGGGCTCCAGCGGCCCCTCCTCTTCTTCCCGATCTCCGGGCAGCGCGGATCTGCGTGCCGGCTCTAGCGGTCGCGGCACCGGCGGGCTTCCTCTAGCGGCGGCGGTTGGATCTCGAGGGGGCGAGGTCGAGTAATCACCGGGAGGAGCGGTGCAGATGTCCGACGGATCTGCGATCTCCTCACAGTAGTGGAAGCTCGAGGTCCAGGGGTGGCGAAGAGAGCTCGAAGTCCAGGGTGGGGGCAGTGAGGTACTGAGCTCGTCCTTCCTGCTCGATTTGGAGCTCGATTTGGCCGTCGGCGTCACAGGTGGGGCTCAAGCGTCGGCGGAGGGAGCTCGGGTCACGCTTCTGGGAGGGAGAAGACGGGGGAGGAGCGGCTCCGCTCGGTGGCGGGCTGATGGAGACGGCCAACCACCGAGTAGGGGCCTCTCTCTCCACCCGCAGGAGAAGAGGCCGGAGGGGTGGAGTAGGGGCTGTGAACAATGGTAGGGGTGGAGTTGGGGCTTTCCTGGAGTTTGATTTTTTTTTATTTGAGCCCCTACTTTTTGAGTAGGGGCTTTGCTGGAGTTGCTCTAACTCAACAAAAAAAATTATTAATTTTTTTCATGATGCTGTTATTATTGTAGGGGAATAATCATACCAAGAACCAAAATTCTCCACCTAGATAGTGCATGCTAAAAATGTCAACAAATCCGTAGAGACATGCATATAGAATACATTAATTATCGTCATCGCTCACATATTAATTCGATGGATGTATCTATGCATCTCAATATGGTCTATAATTAAGGAGCGAGGCCACTTATAAATTTTAATAATTATTTGAATCTGTATAAGATCTTAACGTTCCCTTACAACATTTATGGTCGTCAGTGCTACGAAATATATTGGGGGCATCCTTTAATTATTACCTAATAAATATACCGTATTTTTTAGGCTGTAATATCACAAGACTAATTTAATTATAATAATGACGCAAATCCAATACTTAGCTGGTATATCTTGTTGGCCGGTCTATAAATAGTCTACGGCTCAGTCATATTTTTCTGTGTGTACTGCTAACAGGTATATCTCGAAACTAAAAAAAAAGAGACGCGGCTGTGCTGCTGGTTCACTCATCAATGGATGTCGTCAAGGCGATGGCAATCGTCATCTTCACCCTGTTCTTGGCCATCCTGGTGTCCTCTGCGGAGTGTAAGCACACACATTCATGATCCATCCCCTGTCGTCGTTAAAAATCAGATAAAATTGTTGACGCACGAGATTGATCTGATTCAAGGTTGTATATATGCATGTGTACAGCAGCGCGCTTGCAGGCGAAGGGTGACGACGTCGTGGAGAGATGGGCAGGAGGTCACCGGCGGCAACGGGACGAGGACATGAGCGGGAGCAGCAAGATTACATTTATTTGGTGCAAGAGAGACATTTGCGGCGATGACTTGACTCACTTGAAGACGTGTTACTGCTGCCTAACGCAGCCAGATCAGCCTTGCTACATTGGACAGCAGAACTGCTGGAACAACTGCCCCCGTCCGGCGGGACCTGAATCCAGCCCCGCCCCCGTTTCTGGGTCTAAATGCTAATGATTGTATTGTACGTAGAGGGATGCAGCCTCCTCGTAGGTTTCCAACAATAAATGATTGATTGTTTCATCTCCTTTTCAAATTATTTGTCACTTTAATTTTATAGTAAGTTAAACTTTTAACTTTAGAATTCTATACAATAGTAATAATTGTAATGGAGATATACATGGTTGCATTGATACTGTAAACAAGTACAGTAACAAACCTCTATAAATAAACGACTCGAGAAAAGAAAAGACGACGGTAAAGAAATTTTCACATAAATGCCAACCATTATGTGAAATTGTATGCCGACAGAAAAGTCCTGATGGACCGGTGCCGGTCTTATGATTTCGAGGGCCCTCTGGCGAATTCGTCGTGCCGGCCCCTCTGGCCGCTGGCGTGCGATCGGTAGCTGCCGACGGTCGACGCAATAACGCGACGTGAGCAGCAATCGGCCGATCGATTTGTGCCTTCGTCGCTTTGATCACTCATGAGCCGGTGCTTCGAATCGCGCGATCTTTCTAATGCTGCGCGAGCGCAGTCGACATTTTGGGTTCTCTCGTTTCTGTCTAATACAAAGTTGTGTACATATACGCTTGAGCTTGAGCCCTCTTCCGATTTGGGTACTCGGCGGTGCACATGCCCGCCTATGATCAGAGCCGGCACTGTGATGGACAGAGTCAATTGTATGCAATTTCTATCAGATGGACAGGCGGCACACGCTTCCACAGGACTTCAGAGTGAAATAACCAGATGGGAATACGGGCATGAGCCTGATAGGCAGTTCAAATCTTCCATGCATCCACTACTAGGGATAACACCTTTTGTACCGGTGCAAAACCCCCTTTTAGTACCGGTTTTGAAACCGGTATTGTTCCATCGGTACTAATGTGAAGTCACATTAGTACCGGGTAGGAAAATCGGTACTAATGTGGTAGTTCCGTCTGCGTCCGTCACCCCCTCCTCCCGTCCGTCCCCCGTCCACCCTTTTTTTCTTTCCCTTTTCTCTTTTTCTTCTCTTTTCTCTGTTCCTTTATTTTCCACTGTTCTTCTTCAATCACAAGAAATCATCCATTCAATCACAAGAAATCATCCATTCATACACAATATTCACACACATAGATCGATTCAACAATAAATCATCAAATTACAACGTAAATTGAATCATTCACACATGTTACAACATCCATTCGTCACAAAAATCATCACAAGAACTAGATCGAAGAGCAACAGAAATCATCACAAGAACTAGATCGAAATAGAAGAGCAAGAAATCATCCCAGCCGCCACAGCACGCCGCCGCAGGCCACCGCGCGCCCGCGCGCCACCGGCCGCCGGGCCCGCGTGCGCCTCCCTGCAGGAGGAAGAGAGATCCATGAGAGAGGGAAGGTGAGGATAAGGAAAGAAAAGAGATGAGAATGAGAGAGGCAGGAGGGACGCGGACGGACGTGGGGAGCCTGAGGCCGCGTGCGGTTGTTGTTGCAGTTTTTTTTTTTGACGGAGAGGACTTCACGAATCTAAACGTGAAAGATATTAGTACCGGTGTTTGTATAGCCCCGGTACTAATGTTCCCACATTAATACAGGGCTATTTCCCACCCGGTACTAATGTGGGCACATTAGTACCGGGTGGGAAATAGCCCCTGTATTAATGTGGGAACATTAGTACCGGGGCTATACAAACACCGGTACTGATGTGTCTTCACGAAGGCGTGCCGGGGTGCTCCCTTCTCATCCATACATTAGTACCGGTTTATATATACATTAGTACCGGGGGTAAAAAAAACTGGTACTAATGTCAAAAATGTCCTGAGACGAAAGCCCAATCAGGCTGATCGCCAGTTGCTTCGTGGCCCTTGTCTCCTCGATGGCTTCTGGTTTATCCATCATATAGGACCATTGGAATAGGAGAGCGACAGGGACCCTGGAGAGCGAGGTCTAAGGTGTGGGGTGACCCATAACGAATTTCCCTGTGCGTTCTACTATTTCCCTCGTGGTTCGGATGAAGTCTAAGAGCATCTTCAGCAATGTTGTTGATCAAATTGGAGATCTAAAATCGATTTTAAATATAGAGAAGAGAAAATTTTGGATATTTTAAAATTGACTTCTCCAGCACCATACCTATAATGCCCTACCTATTTTCATGATATGACAGCTAGAGCTAACGGGTCAGTGACTCATTCTTATCTTCTTCTCTATTCCTCTTCTTCCCCAACCGCGTCACTACCAAAATGAAACTGAGAATGGAACACTGGTGCAGAGTTCGAGCTCACCCGCGTAGAATAAGGCACCAGCTCATGGTGAGGCCCAACGCCTGTGTCAACATGCTCACCCTGCACCCGGTCGCCCTCCCCCTATCCCCCACCCGTCCTTGTTGTTTGCCCGTCATTGCTGGTGCTAGTGCTGCGCTGCTAATACGGGTAGCAGCATGTGGCTAAATAGCTACTCCCTCAGTCCTTAAATATATGACGTTTAGGATAAGAAAATTAGTTTATTTTGAACTAAATTAGTTGTCGTAAACGTAATATATTTAAGAACGGAGGTAGTATAATTGAACCCTATACTATATTACAAATATAATTGAACCATTTAATCAACCTGTAGGTTGTACCTTTAAAACATTCAGAGCTCGCCACCCTTCCCCAGCCACGCTGCTTCTCTGCCCATGCCGTGTCTATCGGCTGCACCTCTACCCACGCCGCTGCTTGCCCGACCATGCCACTCCTCTACTCACCCCACCTAGCACCTCCACTCCCAAGAAGAAGAGCTCAAAATCTATCTTTTTGCCAAATCGGCACGCCGAATCAAGTTTGGAATTAACCTCCTCACCAAATCACCATGCCGAATCGAGCTTCATCTTGAGATGGGCAGCAACCACCTATTTCGCATGGGGCTTGAGCTAACCTGCACATGGCCCGACTTGAGCCATTGCTTGCCCAAGCAGGGAGGGCCGCCAGAGGTGACAAATAAAATGATATGTGGTTGACAACGTGCACGAAACACAAAGCCTAGGATTTTTTTTACATGCCAAGCATGATAGCCTCCGAGAATTCTATCTCTGTAGTTGAAGATATCATTGTTGTACTATTAATCCAAATTATGATTTGTTTGAGAAAGTCCTTTTGGATTTTGATACTGCATTGTTCGTTGCATTTTGTTTCTTGATACACCCCCATTTACGGGTGCGACGTTGCTTTCCTCTTGAGATGTTGTTTTGGACTTCTTGGATGACAGTACCAGATCAACTTTGAGGGACGGAGGTGGATGGGTTTTTTCAGTGCACTTGATTCGGTTGCTTGAGTGTACGGTAGAGATTGACTAAGTGCATTTTCTACATGACAAGAGAGCACCAGGAAGCAGGTGGCCGTCAAGCAGGACGATCCTAAGTTCTAAAGTTTATAAGAAAACAACATATATGAGGGATTAATTAGTTGCTGAGGACCTGTGTGCATCCGAAGATCGGTGGATGGTCGCTCCTTAGTGATGAGTGATTGACAATGTTCTGTGGACTGACTCTTGGCCTAATATTGTAGGTGTAGGTTGCGGTTTGATTCGCGTGGTGCAGGTGAAGAACAAGCACGAAAGGTCTATGCCTGTGTGGCTTCCGAGGAGTGAAGAGACAAGTATGCTTCGTTCGCGGGACCTGGTGGCCGACGGGATCAAGTGCAGGCCGCATGCTAGCAAGAAGAGCAAGACGACGTCACGCGAGGTTTGCAGTGGTTTGACCACAAAACCACTAGGTTACTTGGCTGAGCCACAAAGCCAAGACCGAAGGCCGGAGCGTGGCGGTTCAGTACTGGGCCGGTCTGACCGGTGGGTCCCGTGGGCGTCTGGAAGTTTCGAAGCGGAGGACACGCGGCGTGATCGCAAGACTTGCATGGAGTTGAAGCGGCCTTGCGGTTAACGAGCATCCGCCCGATGGAGTTTCGACCAGATTTCCAAAAATGCCCTCGGTAGGCTTGTATCTTACTATTATGTTGTCATTCGGCGTTTCCCATATAAACTCATTGGAGTGGGAGATGGCAGTCAACTCTTGGAACCCTAGTTCATTTGCTCTTTTCTTTTTCCCTTTCTCTTTGTTTCCTAGGGCTAGCTAGAGCATATTGCAAATCATCAAGAGGGTAGGATGAAGGGAGGTTGCTAGCCTCTTTGTAAAGAATCATTCCTCGTAATGTGTGGAGGGTTTGGAGTTCATCCTCACCACGGATTTGTGGTGGATTACTTTGGCTATTTTGGTGGATTTTCGGAGTCTTTTCTTGGGAAAATCGTGGTGAGCTTTTGGGGGTGGTTCTTTGCAGGATTGTTAGTGGGATTCACTTATGAGGTCTTTGTACCTTATTTCTTGGTGATCTTGCCCCTCCAATCCCATGGAAAGGCCTTCGATTTTGGGGTTTTCGGAGTTCCTCGTGTTCTTGAGGTAGAGGCACGTGATTGTGATTCCTCTTATTCTAGAGGGTTTTGGGGCTTGTGCTTCGAGTTAGAGTTCACCCATGAGGTGTTTCTACCTTCTCCAAAGTTTCTCTTGAATCTGTGGAGCAAATCGGGAGATCAGGTGTGGTGAATCTTGGAGTTGACCCGTGGGTGGGGTTCATCCTGAGCAGCCCAGGCGCCACCAGTCTGATCGGTGTAGCACACCGGTCGGACCGGTGCAAGCCCTTTCTGGCTTTTGGCTCGGGTGAACGTTTGGTTCTGTGGGGATTCGCTGTGTATTTTCTCAGGGTCAGTTCTTGGTAGGATTCACGTTGGTTTGCCTCTGTTTGGCTCGGTTGGAGAAGCTTCTCGTGGTAGTTGCCTTTCTGGTTTGAGGTGGTTTGTGTTCCAGGGCCAAGAGATCTCACTGAGGCTCTCTGGAACGTTTCTGTGTGCTTGCTGTGCACACCGGCCTGACCGGTGTAGCATAGACAGCAAGCAGCACAGTTTTTCCGTTGTGGTTTTGGTTGTGTGTTTGGGTAGGAGAACTTGCTCCTAAGATCAGTATAACCTCCAGTGGATACGTTGTCTTGGAAAGGTGTGCGCGGGATTGATCGGAAGTGAAATCGGGGCATAGACCGAAGTTCTCACTAGAGAATTTTTATCGACTCCCATTCACCCCTCTCATCTCTGGTCGTCTAATCGGTCCTTCAGTTGCTAGCACAAGATCTAAGGCAAGGTTGAAGCAAGAGCATATAAGAAGTTTGATGCTATATACGTGATCACATCCTGCTATTGTAAGGCACGAGCGAATGCATTGGCCGGACATCTTGGAGATCGCAGGCCGGACTTGACGCGGGATGGAGATGACAGCCGCCTTGCCTTCGCTGCCACCGACTTCTAGATGCGTAGGCCGAATGAGCGGTTTGGAGGAGATGATGCACTCGCGCCACCTACACGAACGGGATGAGAACCACAGGACGGCAAATTAGAAACAATGAATTGGGAGATGATGGATGATTGGGACAACAGAGTTTGATTCAGGATTGATTGCATGTTTCACGGTGATTGATTGCTTGTTTCTGGTTTGGGGGCGCCGTGGGTACGGCTACTTGGTAAGCTTGCAGAGTGTCTAGATTTGAAAACTTTTCTTTTTTTCTGGACTCGTGTTCTTTCTATCAATTTTGATGGGTTTTTTTCTCCCTTCACCTTTTTTTTGAGAATTACACAATACAACGCAGACGCTCACAACATGCACGCACACTCACATCTACGAACACATGTACGCAAACACTACCCCTATGAGCATCTTCGAAGGACTGAGCACCGGCAGATCTGGAGATTCCCGAAGTCACCACTGGCGCCTCGCCGTCGATGGGAACGTCACTTACCACTTAATGCATAACGCCGGAAAATCCCGGAATAAATCCAGGAAAAGGTGCGAGCACCAGGATTTGAACCCTGGTGGGTAGCGTCTTGAAGCATGCCAAGCGGTACCAATGTGAGGGGTAGGGAGGTTTTTTGGATGAAAAATGTTTGAAGTTATTTTGGATCCTTATGACTGACTGACAACCACTCCCTCCATCCTATTAAAAGTGCAATCCTAATTTTTGAAAAAAATCTCACAAAAAGTGAAATTGTAGAAAATAGATCTAACAACCTGCCTAATTAAGTGGTTAGATCTATTTGCATGTTAAAACTTACTACATGTAGCCACTAAATGAGAGTATTAGAATATTTTCATACCACTACTAGGAAAGTGCCCGTGCATTGCTACGAGCATCCAATTATTTACAATGCAGTACACAAAACATTTAATAAAATTATATAGTACGCAAGTCATGACAATAAATCATAATACTAAATTACAGTACATCATGCAAACACAATGTTGTGTTTTAATTTAAAACATCCTATCTTGAAATTGACCATACCTAAAGGCCACCATTCATCTATTTTATCTCTTAGCCTATGATGCGTGAAAGATAATTTTTTATAATGCTAGGCAGGTGCTTCCTCCAGGCATTTACTTCATGCGCCACAAGATCGACGAAGAAGTTATGTCGTATAGCATAAGAGTATCGTGTAACATATGATGAATTTTTACTTAAAGTCTAACACACATATTTGTTTTAGTTGAACATTTTAGACTGTAAATTTAAATAGAATCCTTGTTTCCTTAACATACAATGCATTTGCTGGTATTAATTTTTAAAAGATTATTTTTTTTAGAAAATATTAACAACTTATCAAAAAAATGGATATGGCATTTGAGAAATTTATTTTCATTCCATTTTACACAAATTTGTGTGCCAAATCCAACCAAAACATGTCGTACAATAACAAACTTTTATGTATTTCACCTTTTTTCTTATTCATTCTATTTTCGTTTAGTGGGGCATATAGTCTCGCTGCACTGCTGCAAGCGGGTCCGAAGGTGATTGACGGCTGCACGATGCCGACTTCTATTTTTCGGCGGTGTGAAACGTCGCTGTATGTGGAGCTTTGAGATGTGTTTAGTTGGGTGAATGAAATTTTGGTTCCCTGTCAAGTTCTATTCGGAATATTAAACATAGGTTAATTATAAAATTAATTATACAAATAAATTGGAAATCGTAAGATGATCCATTAAGCATAATTAATATGTCATTATAGATTGGTTACTGTATCATGACGTTGTCTAATTATGATATAATTACACTTGTTAGATTCATCTTGAAAAATTAAGGTAGAGATTGTTGAATGAGTTTTGTCATTAATCTACATTTAATACTCCTATTTAGTGTGTAGAAATTCATTTGACTGGTAGTTGATGAAATTTTTGGTCATGAAACGTGCATTTTGAAGTCTATCATGGATGACTGTTTTGCCACCTCCTTATCCTTTTCGTTGGATGGAATTTCTCGGGCCTCACCAACCGAGCAGCACTCGCACTCCTAGCTGGCTGCTCTCTCTCCTCACGGAGCTCGAGCTTCTGCTCCAGTACCACGGCCCCGCTCCCGCAGCTCGCATCGGATCAGCTCGAGCTGTGGTGCAGATCGAGCGCTGAGCAGCCAGTGCGGGAGAGCTCTGGTCGGCGGCCGCGATGGGGGGAGATCCAGGCAGTCGCAGATGGGAAGCTCCAGTTGACGGAGCTTTGGGTGGCGGCCGCGGCGGGGGAGATCCGGACGGTCGCGGGTGGGACCAGGGGGCGGAGCTCCGGGCAGCACGGGGAGCCCGAGCTCGCAGCCTCGGAGAGGGCTTGAGCTCCGAGCGACAGCGGGCGAGCCGCAGGTGTGTGGAGCTCCGGGTGTAGGTGCGGCCGGCGGGCAGCAGAGCTCCGTCCGGGCGTCCGCGGCTGCACGAGCGAGATGCGGCGACCATGGGCGTCGGAGCGGCCGAGGTGCAGTCTAACCTGGGCTACTCAGGGAGATCGATCCCATTCCCAGGTGATGTCTCTGGTTGATCCGTGGTTTATTGATATGGCAATCACATCTAGCATCTTGAAAAATTCATTTTCAAGTGTGTGCTTTGACCGATTCATAACGGACGGGATGCTTATTGCTGATCTCCAAAATCTAATCATACAAGGTGTCAAGTGTTGAACTGATCAAATACGTTGGCTATTGAAATTTATAGATCCAGATAAACAAATTACATGATTTACTTACCTTGATTTTGTTAATTACTTCCTATCATCCATACGAAATACATTCCACAAACATTTTATATTATCAAAGAATCATGACTCATAGAAATTAAAATTACGAGCAGTGCAGTGTAGCGCACTTATATGCCTGTTGAGTAATAATCTGTGGTAATTACTATACATGGTGGTAATTCCATTCAGCAGCCTGTCCTGAACCATTGAACTATTGTATGTGTGTGTGCAGGTGTTGATGGGGTTCGTGGTGACCGATGGAGCTGTAGCCAGCCGAGCTTCACGTGGCCTTGTTGGCATGGATGCCTTTTTTTGTGGCATGCCAGGATAAGCATTGGCGGTGGCGGGTGATATAATAAGGCACCCACCGGTGGGTATCTATTAGTGATAGCAGTGAAGACTTGCTATGGGTGAGATTAATACAATAAACATGCCATAAATGACAACACTTTTCACTCTGCATTCCATTCAGTTAACAAAAGCAAACAGAAACACCACGAGGAACAGAAAAGTAGCATGCATATTCATTTTGATTCAATTACGGCTACCTATATTGGCATAAAATTAAGCAATGATATCTATATGTTGCTTCAAAAGATCAATATTCATGTAACCAAGTATTCTAATGCTTTGAAAAGTATGTTACCTTTTTATGCCGTATAATCCTTAAATGGTTGATAATCATGTAACCAGCATTGTTTATGAGTTAAAATACAGCTGATGAGCATGTACTATGATTACTACTATTAATTCTTATATCTGATTAACATCTTTACAGTTTCATATGGTAACTTATAGCTGGCTGCTTTCCTGGAGTAGGCTCACCATATTTTTTTTCAAGGGATGTGTATTCTTTATGATTATGCCATTGTTAAACTAACTGTGGTTTCTACTTTATCATGTGTCCAGTGATGTCCATGCTTAGTAATGCATAGAAGAGGGCTCTCTCCATTATATGATGAGGCCGGCATTGCTGATGATGATGTGAGCACCTCTTTTTGAGTACCTACTACCTTTTGAGATTGAAGCAATATTTTATAAACTCTTTTTTATCCTCTTAGGCACTGATTGGAGAAGTTGACATACCTGAACGAAGAGGAACAAACAATAGGTATCGGGGCTTCACAGCATCAGAAGAAACGGCAGGATTCAATCATTCCTATGTGAGTTGACATATAACTTCTTCAAATGAACTGTGATGCCCTTTCTCCATCCAACCATTTCTATAGCGTTAGTCTGTTAGGAGCATGAAATTTGTTCAGAGCAATGGTAAATAAACTTTTCAGAATAATTTTTCCAACCAAATATATTAGAAGTAAATGCAGAGCTCAATATGTCCTAGGGGAACCATGACCAGAGTTGGAATTTGCAGTTACATGGCAGTTATCAAGTACTAATATTCTAAATAAAAATGGGAAGATTCTAATTGAAGCAATATTATATATTTCGTCAAATAGGAACATTCTAGCAGGCTGTACAGTTTAACAGATGAAATAGATAATAAGATATCTATAATGCACCTGCCATAGCATGTGTGCCTTACGATATTAATCCTTACCTTTCATACTCTAGCTGCCTGTTAGAAATCTAGTGTCTTGTGCATCTTCCATGGAACAGCCCAAATCTGCGAAATTTGATGCGTAGATAATTTCATGACCCCAAAGAGTGTTGACATCAACAAACAAATATCATTATATCACATACCTTTATCAAAGACATCCATATTTGTCAAAAAGAAAAAAAAACTAATAGTTGTTCCTGCTGATATATGCAGTAAGTTTCCATCAAAATCATTGCATCACAGTGCTTGAATTGAGAATTATCGCATAGCTTGCATATGTCCTTGGCATAGCTAAAGTTGTGCTTTTACAGACGGGAATGAATTTATCTTTAATTCTCATTTTGCACATAGAAAAATATAGTTTGATAGCATCATCCATTTGTTATAACTAAAGGGATACTCATATTTTGATATAATACAGTACATTCTGAAAACAATTTAAAGGAAGCAATTAAAAAACCGCTGCATACATTGTCATCAGAAAGGTGTTCTGTATTGCATACATTGTTAGAGCAACTCAGGAAGATGTATGTTTTTAGCAGATGCTGCGTGGCGAGAGCAACAGCTGGCACATGTTCCCTTCCCAAGCTCGACGGCGCTGCTGCAGCCTGCAGGGCTTCAACGGTATCACCTCACACCATATGTTTACCAAAATTGGACTTATGCTAATCAAAACTATCGTTAATTTGCAGAGAGGATTCATCACCAACCTGGCTGATTTGCAGAGAGGATGTCTATGTTGGTCTCTAGGTATGACTCACACAACCTTGTAGGCTGCACTCAAAAAATCGAAAAATTGATGTCAAATAATCACGCACGCATGATGAACTGAAGAATGGGTTGTGCTCTTCTGTCAGTTTTGAGGAGATGATAGCAGCGCTGGTCGGGCTTTTAGAGATGGCAGCGCATAGTTTTGGAGATGGCGGTGCCTGCTCGGGGGTGAGGCAGAGGCAATGGCGACATCGATGTGGATTTCTGTCCAATCATGAATGCAACAATTTGCACAACATCAGTGCTAACAATTAATTGTGTGATCACAATAGATGCAATGGTCGTACCAAAGGGATGGATTCGAGGCCGAAGAGGTGGATTGGAGGATATGACGTCCTGTGCGGCCATGTTGGTGCTGGACATGAAGGCATCTCGTCGTGTTGGATGGAGACGGTCACGGTGTGGACGACGCGGATCTGCATGCTGGAGTCGATGATGATGGCGCCGATCTGCGTGCTGGAAACGACCACGGTGCCGATCTACGTGCTGGAGTCGATGACGGCGCCAGCGACAATGACTGGATTGGATCGAAGGCGAGGGCGTCACCGGTCGGCGTCCTGAAGGCGAAGGCGGCGGTGTCATTGGAGGCAGCGGAGGAGGGTCATACGGGATCTTTGGCCACGATATGGGACGGATAGGAGACGAACCTAGGTTAGGTTTGGAGGTAGTAGCGACGGCGTATGGGATCGGGGGTTTAGGGTAAAAATCGGGTGGACGTACGGAGGTGCGAAGCCCGGTGGAAGACAGACGGTTTAAGTTGTTTTCATCTCTAATCAATGGCAAAAATCAATCGCGCTAGGGTGCGGGCGTTGAGCGTAGGCGGACGCGCGGTGGAGCGGAAAAACGACGTACCAAGTTTTGAACTTATTTTCATTCTTTTTAGGAGTATAAGAGATAGAGATTACTCTGTCCTACAAAAACCAGAATTGTACTCTTTATTAAACTAATGGAGTAGATACATAGATTCTCGGTGATTGATTGCTTTTTTTCTTGTTTTGGGGCGCCATGGGTACGTTCGATGGACAAGAAGGGTGTCTAGGTGTGAAAACTTTTTGTTTTTTCATGGACTCATTTTCCTTCTATCAATTTTGATGAGTTAGCTTTTCCTCCGTCCTTTCTAAAGCCTGCCAAGCTGAACCATTGTGATGGGTAGGCAGGTTTTGTTTTTTGAAAAATGTTTTCAATTATTTTGAATCCTTATAGTATACTAGTAAAGTGCACGTGCGGCACGTACGTGTTTTTTTACTGGAACAACAAGCACGACACAAGCACATTGATATCCAACAATTTTCTTTTTTTAAATATGATAACGAGATTTAAAATTTCATAGTTTGAATGATCTTACGAATGTAGAATATAATTTATAAAATTGACTTCCACTCTAACTCTAGAATATAATTTATAAAATTGACTTCCACTAACTCTTTCACTGTTTTGTGTTTTCTCTTGCATCCTTGCGAAGCTTTTGGACTTGGTCTAGGTGTCGACTCAGATCAACACATATAGCAAATAACAAACTCTTGATTTCGGTATCTCTTTGACTTACGGAACCGTTGTACTTGTCAGCCAAGTTGTGGATATCATTTATTGCCTCACACGCCCAATCTTCGTATGCTCCGGCACCGTTTGCCAAGTGAACAAGCTCTGCTTTGATTGCCTTTTGTATTTCCGTGAGATTTTTTAATGTATATTTGCTTGGTTCTATGATATTGAAACCATATTTGTCTGTCAGGAATCCAATTGCACTTTTGTTGCTGTTGAGATGGCTTCGCGCTTGTCTGAATCAATATTGCTCTCAATTTTTTCTATTTTACGTGACGCCGAGTGTTGCAGCTCAACTCTTCCTATGTAAGACCCTCCTTTAAGTTCCTCAGCCTTTTTTAAGTCCGATTCACTTTCCTCTTCTTCGTCCTCGTATTCTTGCTCAGTTTCCTCATCCTCTGATTCTTCTTCATATTCATATTATTCTTCTTCGTCCTTGTCGTTTGGATTCCATTCACTGTCCCCATCTTCTTCTTGCGCCCTGTTCGCTTGGCTTATCAGCCACCAGCCAGCAGTACTTTTCTCTCAGAACAAACCAGCCACCAGCAACCAGCCAGCAGTACTTTTCTCTCAGAACAAATCAGCACCAGCCATCAGCCACCAGCCAAACGAACAGGCTGTTGGTATGTATCCTCCTCCTCTTCTTCCTGTAGCGATTCTGTTTCTTGTAGCGATTCTGTTTCTTCAACATTGCTTTCTGTATTGATTTCCTCGTGTTGAGTAGACTGCATTTATCAAACATATAAAATCCTTAATGTATTAATAATGATTCCGAAGGCGGTTTACCCGTACATTAAGTAGCTTCCTCAAGATAATTATATTTTTTAAATACAGAAGGGAGGGAGCAGTGCTTGTTCCTTCATGCTTTATCAGTATTTAATAAGCAAACAACATATCGTGATAAGATCGTGAGGCCTCACCTTGCGGAAGTTGCCGGTGTTTTGCGCAGCGACGTCTTCCTCGACTGGGTATGCCTGCTTTTTCCTTGATTTGGCAGTAGAGTCGTCGAGCTGGCGTTGCAGTTTAAGGACTTGGCTCTGGAGCTTATTTATTTGATCGATGGCATCCGACAGGGTTGAATTCTTGCTCATCTGATCCAATAGAGGAAAGTTTTGAAGTTTAGTTTTTATCTCTGTTTATTTATAGTTGAAGCATGTATGCACCTTGGTTATACTGGGGACAACGGCCCTTTGCTCGATGATTCCCTCGTGCGCGGCGCCGAAGTTGTCGTTCGACTCGGCGAATTCCTCCGTATTGATCTCCTTGCTTTTGTTGGTTATTTTGTTTACTTTGCCGCAGTTGTTCTGAATCTTGTCGTCGCTGTCGGCTACCTTCTCGATCTTCTTCATGGCTCTCCTTGTCGGTTTTGGATGAAAGCAAAGATTTTTGTTTCGACTCTTTATGCCTGGTCTTATTATATAGGGTGTGTTACGTGATCTTTTAGAAGCTTGCAAGAGTCTTGTTGTCCTTGTCCTATTTTACTTACATCAATTTTTTTATTCCCGATCAATCTCGTTTATTTTCGATTTCCTTTTCGGAAACGTATTGGCAATGTTTCCGTATGAGGTCTTTTTTGTACCTTAACCATTGAAATTACATCCTGTGGAATCCAAAAAATGATCCAAACCAATCAATGTCTTCTATTTCATCCCGTGCTCGCATGGAGTATGCAGGATTTGCAATTAGCTGTGAGCACTGGAGAGCAACTCTGTTACTATATGCTTAGAAATTTGTCATCTAGTGCTCACGTGTGTCTTGAACTTATATGATTCTACAAGTTTGCAGTCTAGTATATGCCCATAGGTTACTGCCAAATTCCAAAGGTACTATGTAGTTATTAATTTTGTTCACAACATAAAGCCAATGTCCTGCAAGATAAGTGTCCCATCTCTAGCACCACCGTACCGAATCCAAACCCGTCGCCGGTTGGCGCCTCCCTCACGCAACCCCGTCCCCCGCGTCGCCCCCCACGGGCGACACGGGCGGAACTGCCGCCGCCGCCGTCTGCTTGCGCAGCCGTCGCCGCCCGCCTCTGGCCCCGTTCTTCCTCGTCCCCGGGCTCCTAGCCGGTGGCAAGGGGAGCGGGGGTCCATCTTTTAGTAGATTGAGTTCTTCTAGGTCTCGGGTTTGCTCGCCGCCGATGATCGGCGGTGGAGTCAGGTTTTGCCGGAGGAGTGTGGCTCCTCTGTGGCTTGGTTTTCCTGGCGACGACGGCGATGCGGAAGCGACGGCATTGCAGAGGAATAATTTCTTCCAGTTTCTTCCGTTCTCCGATGGCGATCTACTCCGACGTCAACGGAGAGGCTGGAGAGACCTGTCCAGGAGTCGAGGGTCGGCGCATCGTCGTCTTCTCCAGGTGATGATGTTGTTGACCCTGTTAATCTCGAGGAAGATGTTCTTTGGCGAAAATCTGAGCTTTGCTCGGGTTGCTGGCGATGGTTTCGATGGATGCGTCGTGGGTACTGGAGTTGGCCGATGCGCCTGGGAGGCAGTGTACTCGGCTGATTCGCCTAGAAGTAAGCCCTCCTCTGCGGCCTCCACCTTGTGGAGATTGGCTCTGGTGCCCGGCGATGATTGGGAAGCGGCTTCGGCGGAGGTGACAAACGGATCTCTGAAGGCTTCGAGGAAGATGATTAGGAGTTTGGACAACTTCTTTGTAATCTTCTTTTTCTTTAGAGTCCTGTTTTTAAAAAGGTCAGTGTAATAGGCTAAGATCAAATGCATTTTCCGTCTCAAAAAAAAAAAAGATAAGTGTCCCATCTCAACAAAGCGAGCATGCAAGGCACAAGAGCAATGTTTTGATTAATTAGCACTCCGAAATTGTATTCTGAGTCTATTTGGAAAAAAAGAAGGGCCAAAAATTGATCAAGTATACCTTACACTCAGAGGTCTGCATTTACCTACCGGATATTAAACCTGAAATATTGAACATGTATCCAATAATGCAAACTCATCTATTTTACAATACCAATGAATGTACACAAAATTAACCATTCAAAAATACCAAATTCCAAAACTCCAAATAATATGATCTCCCGATATGAGATACCCATCCTTGATACAAAAGATCCCACCAAAAACATATTAAATGATAATACGAAGCATGATATTTTGGAAAGCTTCAATCACAGAACATATGGATATGTTGCAACTGGCAAAGGGTTTCCAACTTGTATGATTGTCACATCACACACCACCATAAAGTTCATGTTTGAATGAAAAATTATAGAAATGGAGGAAAAAAAGGGGGCAATAATCGGCAAGCAGTTCATAACCAATTGAACATCATTTCAGTTCAAATTAACATACCAGGCGATGAGACATATTGGCTTGTCCTTGACATTACGCCAAGGAGTCAGGGATAAGAACGCCAAACATATATTTGATGCTTCATCTATTTTTAACACTAAAAACAAATAAAACAACAGCTCTAAGTAGATCAATTAGATAGGTGAATCATGCTACCTAGCGAAAGGATATTCAGTTTTGTGAGATCCAGCAGATAATTGAGCCAAAGCAGGCAGGTCAATTTCTTACATGAAGATAAAAAAAATAGGGTGGTAACATGCTCCCTAGCACAACAGCGAGTATAATCTTCCTCAGGCCTTCTCAAGCTCTGGTGCAATCTCTGAGGAAGACAAACAACACACATAATGAGTGCATGAAACAAGCACCTTTATTATGACAAAATTTATCAATTAGCAACAATAGAATCATGTACTTTGTGTCAGGAAACTCACATTGCAATCAACAATGTCAACCTGCATGAAAAACAGAATCAGTGACCAGAACAATAACAGGGAAGAAAATCAGTTAATCCATTGAGCTTGACCAAACAAGTCTCCATGACATAAACAACGGATGGTCACCAAAATTCAAATAGATGGTGACATGTGAAATAAGTATTTGTTGAATCAATAAAAAATCCAAATAAGATGGTACCTCTAGCTCACAGTGGCTTTACTTCCATGGTTTTCCATCAGTACGTTGCATGCACTCCCTGTGAATAGCATGTGTAAGCAGATTTGGAAATCTGTCATAAAAATCCAAGAAAAACAAAATTACACACCATTCAGGTTCAAGGGCATTTTTTTGCACCAAAAGAGATTATTAATGTGGATCCATATAATGCTAACACATGAGCAAAATAGGATGTATAAACACTGAAATTACCTTGCAAGCCAAGTATATCTCCATCCACTAATTCTCCAAGTCCAACGACAACCTTGCAAAAAACAAAATATGAATGCTGCGGCTTATTATCATATAATTCAGTATAAGTATTCACTTTATCATTGACCTACAATAAAGTCAAGCTTGATTCAAATTGTCAGTCAACTAAATTGGTTAAGTGATCCGTACTCTAACTGACAAAAAAATTTCCTATCATGAAGCCCTATCTCATATGCTCAGCTTGACTGACAAGTTTTAAAAAGATTTTTTCAACCTACCTATTAGCACAAAATAAGTATATCTTATTCTGCTGAAAAGGAACACACACATTGACTGAGGTTTTAACTTCCAGGATCTGGACCATGAATTGCAACTGTCAAGACGGTTGTAGGAATAACACCATGAAATGGAATTACCATTCTACTGATATACTGACCACCTTACAACTAATTTTTTCTTGTTGACCATGAATTGCAACTGTCAAGACGGTTGTAGGAATAACACCATGAAATGGAATTACCATTCTACTGATATACTGACCACCTTATAACTAATTTTTTCTTGTTAACCAAATTACCTCTCCATTTTCCACTCTAAATCTATTCCCTACTTCACCATGGCCTGCTCAAGTCAGGCATGACATGTTCACCAACCTGATTCAGGGGCATTCAAATATCTAAATCAAACGATTATTTTTTGCATATCACCAATAATATTTGTTCACTATTACCAATGTATCGGAATAGCACACATATTTTTTTTTACCTCATTACCATAGACATCGCTACCAATGACGTACTAATATATAAGAGTACAATGGAACCTGCTCCTGCACTTTTCCATGTCTCTAGAAAATCACATTAAAAGAAGATTATAACTCGGTTCTCAAAGTTCATTTTTTAAAAGAAGGATAAATCAGTCATGAAAAAAGAAAGATACTACATGAATGTCAACCCGTAGATAGAAATCAACTGAGCTTTTCACGAATAGTCGGTAACTTTCCTGTGATTTAACACTTGAGAGGCTAATATCTATTATCTCAGGAAGCATGTTCTCCATCCATTTCGATACAAAAAATGAAAATAAAAGAAGGGCCAAGTGAGGATGTTATTCGTACCTAGGACAGTAATGGTGAAATAACAATATGCTAGAAAGTACCAATCATATAGTGATTTCAATTATATGAAATCAGAATTAATCATGGTTCTTAAACAAAAAAACAGTGGCTTGCGAATTCACTCTTGTGAAAGACTGTTTGTTAATTAGTACTACATGTCACAGTTTTGCTCTAGGAGACCTAGAGAGCTCCACACTACAACTACAATAGTGATAACCAAAACTAAAGCAGCGAACATTGAATCTAATCTCTTGCTATTTTCAAAAAGGTTCCTTTAGAATGTATCTCTCAAGTTACAGTATCGCACATGCATTCTCTAGGACAATAAGCATATGTACTGTGTTATTCAAAATAATGAAACATCTAAATTTAAAGCAGATTAGCATATCTGAAACAACCTAATGATATAACTGCTTGTGATCAGAGGGAAAACAAGACTGGACACTCTGCAGCAAAATTGGATGGAGATTGTGGAATGCTAAAAGCATTACATGGTGTTCAGAAAAGTATTCACCAATGTATCAGAAAACAATTATTACCTCTTTAAAATAATGCACTAATGCTAACGTGGAAGCTATCCTTCTTCATGCATTACAGTATTAATGAAAAAAAAGTAGATAGCATAATTCATGTTTGAAGAAGCTATTCGACTAAGCTACTCTACTTCATGTTTTGATATAAAATAATTCATCTGATTGTTCTATGTTCTGCTTAGGACGCACTCTTCAGTTAGCAGTTCAAATGGTTCACATGGAGGACAGGTTTTGTTAACAAAGGTACTAATCTGATCTTACTGACCTCACTGTTGAAATTGCTTGATTTTTGTTCTGATAGTTCTGTAATCATATGCTGGACACTGGGCCTGTATGTTCCCAGAACAGTGCCACTAATCAATCTAATAGTCTGTTTAGTTTTACAGAAGAGGTTGAAATTCTTTCAAAATATAATGATTAGGAAAAAAGGATAATAATGATGTGTACAAAGAGTTGAGCTTAGCATCTTCATAATGGCACTATGGCAGTGGCATGTGTGGCGGAGCTGCACCTATGGCAACTATGGCTATTGCTTCAGGTGAAGCTCTAAAAGACCTAAAAAACTTTATTAAATCTGAAAATAAGTTCGAAGAATTGTAGAATTAGTCTCAGGTACATGAATCCATCCCTTGATGTAATAAAATCCTAAATCTTCTATTGGGCATATATCATTAAACACTGAGATTGTAGAGCAGGTACTGGTATGTTGATTGATTGTTGTGTTGTGCCCCAAGAAGCCACACTCAGAGCACAGTGACACATCTCGCGAACCCAGTATTTCAAAATTTGGATTAAAAAATGTTGATTGATACTTTTCAGTAGGAAAAATAAACTTGGATGAAATAGCATTGGGCCTAGCTAACAGAAGAGAAGGGTTAGCTGACCTTCTAAAACAGAATTTTTAGAAAGAGCAACTTCCCTACAAGCTAACATATTCTTGATTATAGACCATGACTTTTCAAGCTCAAGCAGCAAAAAGGAATGCAACAATCCTACCATGATTTTACTGAAATTCCTACCAGAACAGTTACCATTGCGCTCCCCCTGTCATTGCTATCAAGTGTACAGGGCACAGCACGGTCTAGGCAATTCAACAGATGCTACAAAAATAATTACACCGTGCATCTACCGAATGAATAACAAATTTGAAAGGACCACTCACCTGTCCAGTGCGCGCGCTGAATCATTTGTACCTTGATTGATGAGAAGGGTGGCTTTGAAATATCCTGAAAATTGAGGATGGCAGACAACTCAAAGGACAGCGTTGAGGATGAATGGGATCTGTACAAAAAACAAAAGAAATCGAAAAGCGCATTGCAGTGCTAGCAGAAAGGCATATTACATGAGAAAAGAACACAGAAAAGCCACAGATATCATACCACGAGCAGACCCTTGATATTGGCCGCAGGGATCTTGCCGGTGCTCTTCTCGTATCCGAGGAAGGAGAGGAGGTCAGAAGGAAGGAGAGGACAGAGAAGAGCGGCTCGAGATCTCCTGTGGATGGAGGATGCTATGACACCCCCAATTCATCAATTAGAATAGAAAAGGTGTAATCCACCACTGGATGCAGGAATCAAAATTTGATGAGAAGAGCAGTTCGAATAAGAAACGGGTAAAATTAACCTTAATCGACGCGGAATCCGCTAACGCCACCATGCGCTCCCCACTGTGGAGTACCGGTGGAAGCTTCCATCTCCTTTCCCCCATGGCCACCCAGCGCCGGACGCTTCGCTCTACTTCCTCGTGGCCACCAACGCCGAGGACGAGCAGAGGGGCAAATGCCGGAGCCGGCACCGCGCGAGCGTTCGATCTGGGGCCGGCGAGCCCGAGGACGCGCAGGCTCGAAGACCTCCGGCGCGGGCTGCAGCAGCGACACCAGGACGGTGGGTGGCGCCGGCGGCGGGGCCGTGGCCGTGCCCATGGTGGGGCCGCAGCCGACGCACGGAGGGCGGCGGGTCCATGGAGGGAGAGAGAGAAAAGGAGGGAAATTGAAGGTGACCGCGCCGGGGATGGCGGTGGGCGGAGGGGCAGCCGGCGGGCGCGCGGGCATGGCGACAGGTGGAGGGGCGGCCGGCGAGCGGAGGGGCGACCGGAGGGAAATTGAAGAAGGAGAACGCACCGGGGATGGCGGTCGGCGGAGGGGCGGCCGGCGGGAGCGTTGCCGAGGTGAAGAAGGAGACCGCGCCGGGGATGCCGGGCAAGGGCGCGGGGGAGGAGCCCTGCTTCCCGGCGGTGGCTCGAGGGCGCTGGCCGCCGACGCGCGTGCGGCGCGGGTGGGCCTGGCGGGTGCGCGGGAGGATAAACGTGGGTAGGCCCGGCGGGTATAAGGGGCGGGTATGCGAGCGTCGGGTGAAAAAAAAATTCGTTTTTGGCAGAAACGCTCTCCAAATTGCGATTTTTCGGTACTTCATAGTCCTTCCACCCTATCCACTTGCGAAAACATATGACGGGTGGGTCCTTCGTGAGGGGTAAGGCGGGCCCGAATTGGGTGAGAAAAGTTTTCAATTGTCTTCGCTCCTTATAGTATAGATAGAATAGAATAATAGAAGACCACATGGCAGGCGTGGTTAGCACAAACTCAAAGTAAAAAAAAAAGGAATAGAATAATAGAAATAGATAGATATATAGAATTATGTTGATTGATTGCTTGTTTCCCGTTATGAGGCGCTGTGGGTATGGGCGAGGTGCGAAAACTTTTTTTTTTTGAACTCATTTTCCTTCTATCAATTTTGATAGGTCTTATCTCTCTCCGCCCTTTCTAAAGCCTGCTAAGCCGGACCAATGCGAGGGGTATAGGGAGGTTTTTTGGGTAAAAAACAATTTCAATTGTTTTGTATATATATATATATATATACACACACAAGGATTGATTGCTTGTTTCCCGATTTGGGGTTTCATGGGTACAGCTGTGGGTAAGCGGGGTGTCTAGGTGCGAAAACTTTTTTTTTACGCAGTTTTCTTCCATCAATTTTAATGGGTCTGCTCTCCCTCCACTCTTTTTGAAGCCTCCCAAGCGGGACAGTGATGGTAGGGAGGTTTTTTAGGTGAAAAATATGTTCAATTATTTTGGATCCTTACAGTGTAGAGATAGATAGATTGATTCGTGGTGATTGACACTACGTGAAAAACAGACATTGATAACGGGCGCGAACGGCCATTGGTAACGGGCAAAACGCCTGTTACCGAGCAAGCGTTACAAATAAGCCAACAAAGGTAATTAACGGGCCGATGCCCGTTACTGATGACACGTAATTGTAACGGGCGTCGAACAAAGACCGTTACCACAACTACTTATGAAATGGTTGTTTCTCCGGGCCTACCGGAGCCTTTGGTAACGGGTGCAGACACTGAGCCTGTTACTCATAACACGTATTAGTAACGGGTGTCTAACAAAGACTGTTACCGAAATTAGTTACCAGTCACCTGAAAATGTCTGTTTCTGTGGGCCCACATGGACCTTTGGTAACGGGCATAGAAACCGAGCCCGTTACATGAATTCAATATCAGAGACGTTTGCTGTGGACACGCGTCTCCACGAAAGGGGACGCATTTTTTGTACGCGCGTCTCCTCTGTCTGGACGAAAGGAGACGCGTGCTCTGGACGCGCGTCTCCTCTGTATCGACAAAAGTATCAACTTCTAAGGCCCACCGGTCAGTATTAGTAACGAGCTTTTATGCGGCCCGTTACAGTTTTGTCATACTTGTAACCGGCGTTCCAAGTGAAGCCCGTTACTCACGGATCAATTTTTGTAACGTGCCTTACTTAACGCTCGTGACCGATACGTACGGCACCTACAGTAACCTGCTCGTTTTCTGGCTGCATCCTGGAACCAGTCAGGATTTGGCAGCCACCAGATCAGGGGCTGCATCCTGGAAACGGACAGGATTTGGCAGCCACCACAACAATGCAAGGAGACATCACAAACACATTCTCATCACATATATACACAAGTAAGATCACATATATACACAATGCAAGATCACATCAAGTTCCTCTCATCAGGATCGACAAGCATGCTAAAGTTTCAAGTTCCTCATCGGTGCTTTATTTGGATGGAGTCCTAAGAAAACTGTCTAAATCAGGCAACATCTGACCCCAGCCAAGCAGGTTTCTCAGACAGTACTAAACTAGCCTGAATGCAGCAAGTTTCAAGTTTGTCAGGCAGTACAATGAACTCACGGTGCACCATTATAGAGGTTGCCGTTTCGGTAGAGGATCTCCTTAACAATGTACTCGCACAGCATCTCCCGGACCAGTTTTAGATCTTCTGTAGAAACATTTAGGGCAGGTTTGAAATCCTACAAAATAAAATAATTATGAGAATACAAGTACAAATCAGTTTCTAAAATCAAATGGAGAATATGAGCAGAGACAAGGGTGAGCATTATCTACTTACAGCAGCCTTCTTGATGTGAGGTATGTCTTCGAGTAGTTTGAACATATTGAATGCCACATGGAATCCATGCAAAAAGGACTCCGATGGCTGCTGAGCACACTGCGCATCGAGGTACCAAAATAACAAGTTAATGCAGTACCAAATTGGTATGAAGGGACCATAAAAAAAACCTCGGTCTTACAATGGTATTTGGCTTGTGCTTGAATGTCTGATTGGATTTTAGCTTTTTCTTCTTTCCTTTCATCATTTCGTCTTTTGGGCATATATTTTCCGAGGCCTTGCATGATCAGCAATACCGATTAGAAACACTAAGAGATTGAATTTTGTGAACAAAACCTACAAGGTACGGACCAATTCACAAGCGTTCGGAGGTCTTCGAACTTTCGCGCGAGATGATGTTTAGCAGAATCTAAATACCAAACCTCTTTGAACTTCATACAAATGATCAGTGTTACACAGTGGCCACTGGTGCAGAAGGCACCCACCACGTAGTCATTCGTCATTGCATTTCTCAATGCTTGTATTACAAGGGTAGACTCTTTATCAATCTTTGTGGTCGTGAGAACCTGTGGATCCAAAAACCCAACACTGATCTTCATCTCCGCTGCCTTGTCCATCATTTTCCTACAAAAAATCCAAATGTTAGCATGCATGAACTTTGTGGTCAAAATTAAAGAAATATCTGTTTTGGTTTTAAGGCACTTACAATGTCCACAACCTCAAGAAGGTCTCATTCAGAGCAAGCAGGGTTATAAGGTCATACACGTGACTGAATGCAATGTTTAACATTAAATCACCAGCACCATGAAAGGAGTCTTCAGGCAAATTTGCTGGAAAACTAAGTTTATCCTTATTGTGTTCCATGGCATAAGCATGCAACTTGACACAATTCGGTCCAGCAGCCTGTAAGTCTTCTTCTGACAACATAGGCACAGCAGGTTTGTATTTTGGATCTCGTTTTGTCCAAAAACAGTTAAGAAGCTCATCTCTAGGCAGAGGTTTCCTGGACCCCTTCTTCTGCGGTGGCTGCTGCTCAGGCGGAGATTGCCTGTCCTCCGCCCTGTTGCTGCTGCTGCTGCTTAGGCGGAGATTGCCTGTCCTCCTCCTGCTGTTGTCGATGCTCCTATTGCGTAGTTTTGCTGGTCTGCTGCTGCTTCTTAGGCGGAGATTGCCTGTCCTCCTGCTGTTATCGATGCTCCTGCTGCGTAGTTTTGCTGATCTGCTGCTGCTGCTGCTGAGCTTTCTCTTGTTGACGCTGAGCTGCAGTACCTCCATCTGATGCTGTACCCCTGCTACCTGATGTGGGTGCAGGGTTGGTATTTCTCATAATGGGTGGTACATGGATCCTGTTCTTTGACCATTGGATCCTTTGACAAAGAGCCTCAGCTAGGGTTGTTACTTCATCCCCCCAATTGGTACAAGCAGAGGGTAGTGACCCGTATTGCCTCATACATAACTAGGTTGCACACATCATACCCATCCTGCACCGGTACTGTATGGAGAGTCTTTTGCAATGGAAAGACAGTGGCTAGTGCGAGCTCCACTTTATTACCGGAGCCATCCAAAAGGCTGCACTTGGTTGGCTCTGTCAGCTTATCTATTGTGTCCAGCATAGGTGATCGACTATCAATGTGCTGTTGACTACCTTCGTCCTCGCTGACATGCCAATGGTCTTCCTCTCTGCCACGTGTTCTTCTTCCTCACTGCCATGCGCATCTTCTTCCGCGAGACCATGCACATCTTCTTCCTTGCTGCTACTGACAGGTGGTGATTGGGGAGGATGAAGTACATTTTTCGGTATATGGACAATGTCTGATTCTGCTAGCATGGAGACAATTCTGGTGACTGCTTCACCAATTAGCTCTTCCATCTGCGGTACAGCCTTCTTGTTCCTCTTCTTCCTGTACATTCCAGTAAACACTTCACCAAACCCTTTACCCCCAGCCAAGTGAACTAGACACGCCTCGGACCCGACCTCGATGCTCTGGAGTCTCAAGTGCTGCGGTGATGATATCATTCTCCCTAACCTCATGGAAAGAACCATCACTAGCCTGAGCTGCAAGTGTTTTCACCCTAGTTGCTACCCCCACCACCGCAGGATCACTGAATGTTATGTCCCCGCTTCCTTCACTAGTGGTCTTCCTCTTCCCTACCCTTGCCCGCAGATAAGGCCTCGAACATCTAGGAAATTGGTCCCAAGGGTTCTCTTTTCCTTCTTCAGCTAGCTTTGCATCCTCCTCCTCCCACTCTTTCCTTTTACGAACATAACCTTTCTGCCCGACCTGTGTGGCTTATTATGCAATGGTCTCTTTTCTTTCATCCCTTGGCTCAATCGCTGAAATCTAGGAGAATTAGTTTCCTGCACAAACACGGTCCAGTCTTCTGGCTGCAAAAATGCATGCTTCACAAAGGGAGTCTCCTCTTGGCTCACATATTTTTTTTCTTAAATGGGTCTTGAATTGTCGTTGCAAGGTTGCAATATCTGACATAGGTGCCTTAACTGCCTTCTTGCGAACAGATTTAACCAGATTGGCTGGGTAATCTAGCTTTTTCTCTAAAACTGTGAACAGCTCTTCCTTCTCAATTGGTGAGAGATCTTCAACTGCCTTGTTGATTGACACCCTCTCTCGAGCAATGAGGTCACAGATCAATACAAATCTATCCCTCGCAGCATCTGGGGTAGGCTAATAATTGTTATCAAGTCCAGTTGCGGTCAACTTATCTTCTGGCCATTTGGTTTGTGTCCTTGACCTGTGCGATCGAGTACTACTCGCAGCAGTATGTGCTGAGTGACCCTGTGAAGAAGGATCACCGTCGATAGGCTGTGAACAAGGTTCACCGTCGATGGGCTGTGATGCTGCACTGGAGGTAGAGGAGTTTGGTGTTGTGGGAGACTACATAGATGATATGTTAGGTCGTCAGTAGAGCAACATAAGATAGACTGAAAACCTAAACAAAATAAGATAAATTCTTGTTCTCTGACAGGCAAAATAGTTGATATTAGCATACAGGTTGGGGTGGTGCTAACCATTTTGATAGGGTGAAGCAATATGCTTATATATCAAAGCAGAGACTAAATTCCTTCAACTGCTTCCTTGTCCAACTTCAGCAGCAATGAATTGTGTGTTCCATGTGTACATGCAACAAGAGGACAAAGCGATCAGAATTAAAGTATGCTAACAGGTCCAAAGCATAACTGTCGATCTGGTACATTCGAAGCATAACATAATTTCAACAGTTCATATAAGTTCATCTGTTAGCAACAATTTATTCAAACAGATTTGGCGCAACAAAATTCATCTGTCATATCCACAGCCAATGAATTAAAAATGAACTATTAAGGCATGTTGTACTAATGCAGGCAATTCCAGGAGATTAATCCTATGTGAACAACCATAAAGTAGCATGTCTCCCTAATCCACCTTGAAAGGAATAGCAGATTGGGTGGCTGAAAGACCGAATAGGGTGACCAGAGAGGGGGGGAGTGAATGGGAGCCGATAAAAATTCTTCCCTAAGGTCGAACTCAGCCTGTACCCCGATTGCCACTCCACGAATCCGTGCACACAAGCGAAGCTCTAAACAAGGCACACACAACCCTAGAAGATCAACCAAGAAGCCTAGGAGCAAAGAGCGGAAACACCGGACAAGAATCAAAGCACTCGGTCAATTCTGGAAACGACCAGTGCGGACCGTCCGGCAGGTACGGGCGGACTGTCCGCGTGTGTACGGCGGACTGTCCGGACCTGCCCGGCAGACTGTCCGAAATAACCACCAGAGCTACCAGAGACGCACCCCGAAAATACGGACTGTCCGTGGAGAACCCGCGGACCGTCCGTAGAAAATCGTCCACGCGGACTGTCCGTGAGCCCCTCGCGGACTGTCCGCCAAACCCCTTGCAACCAAAACCTAGGGCCGAAACGGATCGAAACGAAGACGCGCAAGAACACGAAGAACACAGGACGAACCATAGCTCGCGCGGACTGTCCGCGGCTAACTTGCGGACTGTCCGCACCACGCGGACAGAGCAGAAAACGCCCGACCCCGCGAGGTCAACTCCAAGAACTCATCACCGGATCTTCCAAACGGTAGAAGCTCTTGAGACAAGATTTTGGGGTGATGATATGCGTCACAAAAGGATGCCATGCCCAAAAAATCTTGACCTCTAACTCCCTAAATCACCGGGAATCGCGGATCACACAAGCACCACCGAGAACACGAACTCCGGCCAATAACTCACGAATCGAAGGCTCTCCACAGCGTTTGAGGGGTCAAGATCATACACAAACATGCACAAGGCATCCACCCATGATCCCCTCAAAGAAATCCGTGAAGAAACGCCTCCAAACTCATGAATCGAGCGAAGAACGAAAACTCCCAAAAATAGCCTAAAAATGACATGAAAATCACAAAGGACTAGGAGATCACCGGAACGCCGAAAGCTTCCATACATCCAGAGGTCAGAGTCTGTACAAGAGTCTAGCCTAAGGAATCCAGAGGAAAACAAAGCAGTCCAGAAAAATCTACCGGGGGAGAAAGCCCTAGGAAGCCAGAGAGAGATGCCATCCACCTCTCCGCTATTTATACGAAGTCTCTCGAAGGGAGGTAAATGACCACGCTACCCCTACTGCATAAATGAAGATACAACCCCTCAGGGGCATTTTGGTCAAGTCTTCATCGGACGGACACGCTTCCACCGCGGTTTCGCTTCACCTCGACGCAAACCCCGCGATCACGCCACGTGCCCTCCGCCTCGAAGCTTCCCGAAGCTCCCGGATCACCGTCTCCGTCGCCTCGGATCTTCGGGCTTGGTTTTGAGGCCCAAACCAAGAAACCGTCCACCGATGGTTTTGTGGGCAAACCAACAAACCCCGCGTGCAAGATTCGGGCTCCATCCGCTACCTTGCACCGGCCCATGTTCACGACTTCAGCCCGCCAGTCTTGCACCGCACGGCTCGCACTTGACCCCATCGGCCACCAGGTCCATCGAACCAAGCCTACTTGCCACTCCATCACCCGGAGGCCGCCATGGCTAAGGCCTTTCACGCTTGTTTTTCACCTGCATCGACACGAGTCAAGCCGCAACCTGTACCTGCACACTTAGCCAAGCATCAGTCCACACAACGTTGTCAATCACTCATCACTAAGGAGCGACCCTCCACTGGTCTTCGGACACACCTGGTCCTCAGTGGCCGAGCAGAGAGAGGACGTTGGGGGTTCAAGCAGCACTAACCTCTGTCGCGAATGAAGTAGTTGTTCTCGTGGTGGTCGGAGAGGCCCGATCCGCGTCGCCTCGTTGCCTGAGGTGGCCAGCTCGTCGTCATGGCCGGGGATGCTGGAATCGCATCACCGTCTCTAGGTTGGCCGGGACGTCGTCCGCACGCCAGTAACCGCGTCCTCGTCACCGTCGTCACGGCTGGAGCCGCTTCGCCGACGTCACGCCGGGAACGATGCGGCTGGAGAAGAGCAGGGCTGCGGCGGGGAGAGCGGCGGCGGCGGGCTAGGGCTGGAGAAGGAGCAGGACGGCGGCGGGGAGAGTGCGGGCGTGGTGGATCTGTCTGAATTAGACTCACGAGTATTTGTCCCCTGTGCGCGCGTTACTATGTTCACAGAAATTACTGGCGTGCCCTTTAACGGCTCTCTGGTGGAATTGAAATTCCATGGGTATTATAGTCAATATAGGTGGGAATTTTTGAACAGCGCGCGCAAGGTTTGCCTGCTGACACTGACAATGGATAGTCATCGCCGACGTTGGTTAGTAAACCCGCGTCACCTTCGTTGGCAGGTATCTTCTTTATATAGGCTGCTGACACTAACACGTGGGCCCGACACTATTTTTTAGAAATGAAACTCGCATTCATCAAATATTAGAGCCGGTAAAACAACACCTAAAAATTCATTAAAAATAACATCAATTCATATTTGGACATTTAGTATTTTAATAAAATATCAACAGTCACACTTGTGTACCCAACATTCTTATAATTCGAATATACATCTCATGCTTGTGATATAATAATTCTAATAACATCTTAGTTTGTCCAAAAATTCTACAAATTGACGTGGTAACATAAATTGGGTACCTAAACTTGTCACAAAAAATTCAAATGGTTTCGATAAAGGAAGAATATACTTGTGTACAAATGGCTACATCTCTCACATAATTTCATAGAATGTTGCTTGAACATTGAAGTTTTCCACACTTTGCAACATGTTCGATCTCGTACGCATTTGAAATTTTTACACAAGCTTGTGTTCACCTTAAGATTAGGAAATGCAAAGTTTCATTACTAATGGTTGTGGAAAACAAATATTATTTCTATGTTGTACTTACAAAGAACAAGATAAAGGCATATAAATATTATTCACGAAACAAAATATACACTAAACAATGAAATTAATGAAAAGATGGGGATTTAAGAAAAAAATAGGAAAAAAATCATCAAGTTTGGACTAAGTACGACGGAGAAATACATGTTACAGAATTTGACTGCAGATTAAAAGGAGAAATGAGAACTGTTCTTCATTCCAATAGAACAGAGGGGGTGGTTAACTCGTGTCTCATTTGCCCCTCCAATCCTCATCTCCTACGCCCACCCAATAGAACAGAGAAGGAAGCAGACTAGCAGAGGCCACCGCTGCTACCGTGCTCGCTTTGACATCCATGAGGGCACCCTAGGCCTCTAATGCAAAAAATGAGACCACCGCAACCTTCGATGTGACTCAGAAACGTGACAAATCAAATCTTGTGGATGCGACACAGAATATGTAATAATTTACATTCAAGATACATAATTTTTATTGATGCTTCCGCCTACATCCCGATTTTCATCCTGCTGACGGCGTACTCCACCGCGACGCTGAATCCACGCGTCGAGAGGTTGAACTCATGACGGATGCGACACTCGGCGCTGCAGTAGTGGATGATCCCTGGGGTCTCCGGCCCGTAGCGCCTACATCCCGCTGCCCAAATGCAGACGTGGGGATTCTGGACAGGCAGCAACAGAATGTCATCGTCGCCGTCATGAAGCCAGTACCACCACGCAATGTTCCGGAGACCCCGGCGGACGAGGTAGCGCAGCCGGTGCAGGTTGTGGTTCTTCCACCGCCCGTCAGGGGGCGACGGCCCGCCGCTGATTTCGTGGAGCAGTGCCATCGCTTCGGGGTCCGCATGGTTGCGATGGTACTTCAGCATCGCTAAGAAGTACTTCGCACCGGCGTCTTTGGTAGCGGCCTTTCCGACGAGCTCCAGACCCTCATCGGGATTCCGCCGCCTCATCAACCTCTCCATCCCCTCGAAGCATAATGCCTCCGGATGTTTGGCGAGGCGGAAGCGCTCCTCCAACAAGGACCTGACGTAGCGATTCTTGCACTCTTGACGAAGCTCACGCAGCGACACTTGCAGGAGTACCTCATCCGAGTCGCAGATGTGCCGGAAGGTGCCGCAGACCCGATTACGAAGGATCAGGAAACGAATGACGGGCTCACTCTTGATGCAGCGGAGGATGATCTGGGTGACCAGTTCATTTGGCAGCAGCTCCATGAAGCACACCGCGGCCATCAAGCAGAAGGGGAAGGAAATGGAAAGGCGACAAGATCTGGAAATTGAAAGGCGGCGGGGTTTGGAAATTGAAAGGCGACGCGGTCATTTATAAACACCTGTTACTAATAATATGGAATTTGAAAGGCGACGCGGTTTGGCTGCTAACGCGTGGGCCCAACAATTGCCCCTGCCTCTCCACCTTCTCGCAAAATTGAAAGGCGACACGTGTTTTTGGACGGTTTTGCTCCCAAAAAATGGTTCCCGAGGCGTAGGGGGACATGGGGCGTGGGGAGGAAGGCGCCCTGACGGTTCACGTCTTGTCATCATAAATCCCCGACTGGTTGCTCTATAATTATATCGTTTCTTTCGCTTCATCTTTTTCCCCTCGCCATCACAAAACCACAACTCCGGTCACCGAGAGATCACACCAACAAGGAGCGAGAAGAGCATGGCGTCGAGTGACTCGTCGGCGAAGCGGGGACGAAGAGAGGACGACGACTACGAAAGCCGTCGTCGGAGGAAGTTGACCTTCAAGGAGAAGGGGAAGGAGCCGGTGGTGCCCAAGGAGAAGGAGAAGAAGGTGGCCGCCGACATCAGCTTCGCCGTCGAACTGCTGCAGGGCGCATTCATGAAGCTTCGAGATGTTGGCGAAGCGTTCAAGATCGAGGCGCATGACCATAACAAGGATGACAACATCAAATGTCTCGCCTTTAGGATCCACGTGTTGGCTGAAAAGCTTGAGAAGCTCCCTGTGGTCCAGCGGTTTCTTCTCGGCGACAGCGGGACTCCGACAGCGGCGACCGACTAATTGATCCACTCCTGTACCATTAATAATGTGTTTGTGATTATTGTGTGTTCGTCAGTTTGTTTGTCAGGTTGTTGGACTGCTTAGTTTGTCGATCATGAACTGCTTAGTTTGTTTGTCGATCGTGAACTGGTTAGTTTGGTTGTTTGATTTTGTATATATGTCATGAACTCGGTCTAAGAGACGCGGGCAGATCCATTCACGTCGCCTACAGTATATGTTCCTCCTGTGATGAACTCGATCTTGGAGACAATGGATAGTCATCGCCGACGTTGGTTAGTAAACCTGCGTCGCCTTCGTTGGCAGGTAGGTCCAGGCGGTTATCTTCTTTATATAAGCTGCTGACACTGACGCGTGGGCCCGACACTATTTTTTAGAAATGAAACTCGCATCCATCAAATATTAGAGCCGGTAAAACAACGCCTAAAAATTCATTAAAAATAACATCAATTCATATTTGGACATTTAGTATTTTAATAAAATATCAACAGTCACACTTGTATACCTAACATTCTTATTATTCGAATATACATCTCATGCTTGTGATATAATAATTATAATAACATCTTAGTTTGCTCCAAAAATTCTACAAATTTACATGGAAACATAATTTGGGTGCCTAAACTTGTCATAAAAAATTCAAATGGTTTCGATAAAGGAAGAATATACTTGTGTACAAATGGCTACATCTCTCACATAGTTTCTTAGAATGTTGCTTGAACATTGAAGTTTTCCATACTTTGCAACATGTTCGATCTCGTACGCATTTGAAATTTTAACACAAGCATGCGTTCACCTTAAGATTACGAAATGCAAAGTTTCATTACTAATGGTTGTGGAAAACAAATATTATTTCTATGTTGTACTTACAAAGAACAAGATAAGGCGTATAAACATTATTCACGAAACGGAATATACACTAAACAATGAAATTAATGAAAAGATGGGGATTGTAGAAAATAATAGGAAAAAAATCATCAAATTTGGACTAAGCACGACAGAGAAATACATGTTACAAAATTTGACTACAGATTAAAAGGAGAAATGAGAACTGTTCTTCGTTCCAATAGAACTGGGCCCCACCCTAATTAGAGGCGCGGGATGGTTAATCCTCGTCTTATTTTCCCACACAAACTGTTCTTCATTCCAATAGAACAGAGGAGGAAGCAGAGGGCGCCACAACCTTCGATTTGACTCAGAAATGTGAGAAATCAAATCTTGTCTATCAATAACCGTTTGGACGATACTTTACACAATAGAAGAAGACATTACATTCGTAACGAAGCCTACATTCATCACTACAGAAATACATGCAAAACCCCCTCCGGCTCGGCTCCGTACCGCAGAATGCTTTGCCTGCGCAATGTTGAATGCTACCTCGCACCACCGCCGTTGGCAGCGTCGGCCGGCGGAGGCCACGGCGGAGGGCGACACTCCTAATTTGCCAAGCCAGATTGACTCCACGATGTCAGAAATCTAGGGATTGCACATTGCTGATCAAACGCGGACGCCACTGCCCTTGCTCCTCGCCCTCAACCTGTTTCATGTACGCAATTGCAGTGGCGTCGACGTCGGCCCCGCTGTTGGCTCTGTAGAGGAAGACGGCGGCCACATAGGCCGCCCCTCTGTGCCCGTCCTTGGCAGCACGGTGGAGCTCATCGAGGGGAGGCTGAGGGCTACGGTTCCTGCCAAAAATGTCGTCCATCCCGGTGAGGAAGCAGGCCGCCGGGTTACCGGCTACAGCCAGGCTACGAAGGAAGACGTCGTAGCCGACGGGTTCGTTGTTCTGCATCTGCTCGACTGGAACCCGATCTAGTGCCAGGCGCCTACCGACGTCTCTGTCACGGCAAGGGCTGAGCATGTTCTTGCTGGTTGCCCATAGGCTGCAGAGGTCCTCCATAGGCCGATTCGATGTCGCTCCGACTCGGCCAATGATGATCGCCAGCACCTCCTGTGGGAGTTCCGCGAGCGATCGCGGGTGCTCCCTCGATGCCATGAGTGCCGATGTAGACGGGAAGTCGCGCGGTGTGGAGTGGAGGAGGCACAGCGTAGGGGCGCGGCGGAGGGGCACAATGAGGAGTGGAGGCAGTTGTGGTTTTCTCACGGGTAGAAGAAGGGGCTGGGGCAACGATTATTAATTTATTTTGGAGAGAAGATACAGGAGACACGTCTCCGATGAGTGGATATTACTAATTGCACATCTCGCTTATCGAGGAGTCAAACTCTTTGACGAAATGTAGATAAAATAATATCAATACTCTCCGATGAGTGGTACTATTAATTGCACATCTCTCTTATCGAGGAGTCAAACTCTTTGAAGTTTTACAAAACTCTTTAGAGAGTTATCGACGAAGTGGGTTTTGTGAACACGCGTCTTATTTGTCGGGTGGGTAGGTTGTCTTTTTTTATATAGACTGCATTTCTCACATAGTTTTTCAGGTAGAATATATACCGAATATATACAGTAACTTGGGCAAAATATATAGTCATCATATATTACAGACATCCCTGTATTTTACAAAAAAGGATCGGATTCAGCAGAAATCAATCTTGCTTCTTTTTCTTCTTTGATTTTTGTATATGGATCTTTTCATGATGGTCACTTCGCAAGTATGGTGTTTTGTCAGCTCCCAAGACTCGGGGCATGTATGAGGGTGTGAAAGGATGGACTTTCGTCAAACTGGTTGTATTTCTCCTCCTCAACAACATTTTCAACCCCAACAATCTTTTTTTTTCCAGACAAAACCACACTCTAGTTATTCTTTGCAAGGTCAGTTACATAGAACACTTGCTCAACATCCTTGGCGAAGACAAACGGTTTATTTTTGTAACCAAAGACCCGGAGATCAACACTAACATAACCAAATTTGTCCTTGATCATAGCTCTCTTCGCATTGGTGACCCATCTACACCGAAACAAGGCTACCTTCAATCCTACATAATCAAGCTCCCAAATTTCCTCTATTTGATCATAATATGTGGCTGTGTTCTTCTTATTGTCGACGGCCCGTATACGCACACCACTATTTTGATAGACGCTCTTGGCATCCTGGGCCATGGTGTAGAACGTGTATCCATTGATATCCATTGCTTGATATGTTGTAACAGTGAATAATGGCCCTGCTGCTAGTTTTCTTAGATCATCGGTTATAACAGCGCTACCACTCTGGACATAATCTCGGAGCCACCTGTTGAAGCATTGCATGTGCCTCTTTGTAACCCAATCCTTAGTACAACCAGGGTTTTGTTCACGTAGTTGTTGCTTGTGCTCATTGTCAAATGGTGTAACCTCTACGCTCTGTTCTATCATGGTGAAATGAGCCTTCCTGAAGGCCTCTCGGTGCGGAGTGATTGACTTTTTCCCCAGGGTCCCAACACCTGAAAGCCTACCTTCATGTCGTGAACGAGGCACACCAATGGAGTTTTGGGGGTGCATATAACCCATGGCCCACTCCACTGCTTCGATGGTCTCATAGCCGCGAACAATGGCTCCTTCCGGAAATGACCTGTTATGTACCAATGATTTGAGGAACCCATAGTACCTCTCATATGGAAACATCTGATGAAGGTAAGATGGGCCAAGGTACCAGATCTCCCTCGCGAGGTGTGTTGTTAGATGGAGCATGAGATCAAAGAATGATGGTGGGAAGGTAGCTTCAAGCAGGCATAGGGTCTCGAAATGCCTCCTCTCTAAGTCCAATAGTTTTTCCTCATCAATCACCTTTTATTCTATTTCATTGAAGAATAAACACAAGCTCTTGACCGCGTCGCGAACCAGTTCTATCTAGATACCTCTTAGTGCAACAGGAAGAATAGATGTCATCAACACATGGCAATCATGAGATTTCATCAAGTTGAAATTCATTTTCATGTCCTTCACCGACACTAGCCTCTTGGAGTTCGATGAGTAGTCTGAAGGTACTTTCAAACCATGCAAAAACTCACAGAATTCTTTTCTCTCTGCCTTTGACAAGGTGGTTGCAGCAACAGGAAGGTCCATCCCCGTGTCTGTTTCCTCTACATAGAGCTCCGGCCTAATGCCCATTTCTTTAAGATCCTCCCTTGCATTTTTATGACCTTTTCCTTTCGACTTCTGTTGTAGCAATGTTCCAAAAGTAGCTTCACACACATTCTTCTTGACGTGCATGTTGTTAATCGAATGACGTACATCCAAAAGCGGCCAATACTCTAGCTCCCATAGAATTGATTTCTTGTTCCACATTCCTTGCCCATCTTCTTCTTCTTCTTCACCATCTTGCTTCTTTCTTTTGCGAAGTTTCTTTTCAGACAATTTGGGTAACTCCTCGATAGTTTCGACATCCTTGACTTGCAAGTGGAGCAGATCTCCAGTCACATGCATTGACGCCTAACGATTCTCCTTTTCCCCATTAAACTGATGTTGACGGTGGAAATTCACCATTTCCAACCCTCAATATTCTCACATAAATGGAGGCATATGCATTATTTACTAGCATTTAGGTATGAATAATGTAGTTCCACTTGTCCTTGGAGATTATTTGTATGTAGGTGAATTACCCTTTAAAAGAGATGGAAACTCCACTTCTATGAAGCAACCATGCCAACTCAGCTGAGGAGGTGGCTGCCACCAAGGGAAACATGGCAAGACACGTCATCGATCCAGGGGAGGCACTCACCGACGAATCAGAGGACGCCACATGGACTTCACATGGATCAAAGGGCCCACCTCGGATACCAAATCAAGCCATGCATCGGGGATGGATCATAGGGCCCACAGGGCAGCCACCCAGAGGAAGCACACCAGGTGGGGCCACCCTAATGGGCCGGCCGATCCTAGGATCGGCCGAACCGCCTTTGTGGCGCTCCATCTGTTCCTTACACGTGGTGGTTGCTCATTGGTCACTTGCTTCACTCTCGGGTGTTTAGGGGCCATTTGGGCGTCCGAGCAAGCCTTGTCCTCCTCTATAAATAGGAAGGGAGGGGCTCCCATTTCTCACACACCACTCTCTCATTCTCCTCTCACTTTTAGTTTCCAAGGCTAGGGGGTAGGCTAGAGTAGCTCTTCTACAGGTTCCAAGTCCTCTTGGAAGTTTAGGTATGAGTTCTCTTTTATCTTTATTTCTTTGTATGACTTTGATCTACTTCAGTTATTCAGCTATTTCATATAAAGTCATGGTAGATCATATTCTTGATATGTTCTTGAGTTTATCCTCTGTTCATCATTTAGAGGCTCGTGTTCTTCGTGAACACTACCTTTTGATCCACTTGAAGGATGATAAACTCCTTCCTTATGTGTTTGTTCATAAGTTAGAGGCTCGTGTTCTTCACGATCACGACCCTTTGATCTTGTTGATTAGACATAAGAGAGTTCATATCTGTTCATATGTCTAGCCTTAGCTGATCTTGTTAGATGGCATGATAGTGTTGCATGGGGTCTGTGTTCAAGCTACGGTACTCGGTCTAGTTGACTAGTCTTCTGGTGGCTCTCACCCTGGGTCACAATAGCCCGGGCCGGGTGGAGTCTAGCAGCAACGTAGGTATGGTGCTTGGGTTGTCTGGCTACGATAGTTATGAGCATACCCCCCGTAACGAGAGGTCGGTTCTCAGGTGGTGACAGCCCTGTTGGATCCTAGGGCAACCTCTGCGCTGGGGTACCTGCTGTAGGAGTCTAAAGTCTAGTTTCGCAGAGTGCTGGTCGTCGCGGGCTAGCTCCCCGTTTGTACCTAGGTGCTGAACCATGTTTCACTCATGCAATACTCATGTCTATCTCTTGTATCTTCTAGCTTTGTATGTTTAGTACATTAGAACCTATAGCTAACTCGTATGTTCCCCCTAAGCCGTAGTGTGCTAGAGTAGAGGTAGATTTGAGGTGTGTGTGTCACACTACCCCTTTATATCATTTATCTTACCCCTGCCTTTGAGTGTGTTGTTTCCCTATATCTATCTCTTAGTTTACATTCAGAGCAAAAGCATAAGTCTAAGATATCCGCCATTACCTTCCACGGATTCGATGCCCTTGGAATACTCTCCTTCCTTGGGGAAATGCTACAATGGTTTATCTGTGCGCTTGCGGATTCGTTCATGATCGTTTAGATTAAACCTATGGCAACTCTCAATGTTCACGCTAATTTGCGCCAGTTAGTTGTGACATTGGGAAATGCCAACAGACACTTCTAACACTGACACTAAGGATGGATCCCAAATCTGTTCTTAAGTGATCGACGTTCAGAAGTGTTAACAAGCATTTCTGGCGCCGTTGCCGGGGAAGGCACAGGATTATCTTGACTATGCTTTGCATCTGTTTATAAACTCTGAGTAGGTTAGGACAACCCTCAATGCAGGCTAACCTTGATTGTCTTCTTTTATCTCTGGATGATGAAGACAGGTAGTGTATGATTGGTTTCGACATACCGGGAAATTTTACTAAAGATCCCGAGTCACTTGTGAGGAAAGCTCGAATTCATTTCGGCTCACCTCGTCGTACTCGTCCGGAGGACGAACCAGCTTCCTTTGTACCATCCACGTCCAACGCTATGGCCCAGAAGACACTTCGTGAGTACTCAGCTCCTTCTGCTGACCAGGTGCTGCAAGGCCCTGAGGTGGCAATGGGGACTGAAAACTTTGAGATCAAGACGGGTCTAATTTCGATGGTACATGCTAGCCCATTCTGTGGCAAGCCAAATGAGGATGCCAATGCTCATCTGCAGCAATTCCTAGAGCTGTGTAGCACTTTCGTCATCAGGGTTGCAAATATGGATGCTGTTCGTCTACGGCTATTTCCATTCTCCCTCTTGGGAAAGGCTAAGCAATGGTTCTACGCGAACCGGGAATCTATTGACACTTGGAGCAAGTGTTCACAGGCATTTCTCAAGAAGTTCTTCCTATTGGGTAAAAGCAATGCTCTTCATGGAAGGATTTCTGGTTTTCAGCAAGCAGTAAGTGAATCTATTCCAGAGGCTTGGGAGAGGCTTCAGGAATATGTCCTGGCCTGTCCTCATCATGGAATGGAAGGTTGGCTCATTCTTCAAAGTTTTTATAATGGGTTGACTCCGACAGCCCGAGGTCATATTGATGCTGCTGCTCAAGGAGCATTCTTCTCACTTACTATTGACAATGCTAAATTGCTCATGGAGAAGATGGTTTCCAATCAAGGGTGGAGTGATGAAAGACTCCAACCACGACCGAGGGGTACTCATACTGTCAAGGAAGCAGACATGATTACTGCCAAGATGGATCTTCTTATGAAGAGACTGGATGACTACACCAGCGAGAAGACTGCCATGGCCACTGCCTCTCTGCCTATGGACTCTCACATGACTTGTGAAGTCTGTGGCAACACTGGGCATTCAGGCAATTATTGTCTGGAGACTCAGGAGGAGGTGATGTACATGAATGGCAATAACAACGGTTATCGTCCACCTCAACAAGGAGGCTAATCGTGGAATCAACAACGCTCTTATTATCAAGGAGGTAACCAAGGTAATTCTTACAATCCTAACCAACCTTCCTTGAGAGATCTTGTGTTTGGGCAAGCTAAGATTAATGAAGGTTTTAACAAAAAGCTAGCTGCCCTTGATAAAACTATGGAAAGTCTCAATGTTAAGCTTGATAGTTTTTCTTCTACTCAGAAGAGTCAGCTGAGTTTCAACAAGATGTTAGAAACCCAGTTAGCTCAGCTGGCTACTTTGGTTCCATCTCCTGACAACGGGAGGATCCCGGGGCAACCCGTATCCTCTTGTGAAAATATTAGTGTAGTGTCGACCAGGTGGGGTAAGCCACCTAGGAGGACACATGCTTCTGACTATGCAGGAAAGCCCATTCAACAAATTCTTGATCCATGGGAGGAATCAGCAGTATTGCACAAGAAAGACCCAGGCTACCCAACTATCACATGCACAATCTATTACAAGAAGATCAGGCATGCTCTTTGTGACCTTGGTGCAAGTGTTAACCTCATGTCCAAGGCCATGTTTGAGCAACTGGGATATCCGGCTCTCTCTCCAACAAGACGGACTATCCAACTCGCCGATTCAACGATCCGATATCCAGAAGGAGTTGCTGAGAGTTTGTTGGTTAAGGTCAAGAGCTTTTATGTCTTCACGGATTTCGTGGTCCTTGACATGGATGATGGAGGAGGAATGCCGCTCATCCTTGGGCGACCATTTCTCAGTGATGTCCGAGCTAGAATCAATGTGGGGTTCGGTATCATCTGTTTCCACATTGGGGAGAGGAACCTGAAGTTCAAGTTTCAGGACAAGGAAGAGCAATGCTATTTGATGCAAGATAGTGTTGAGCAGCTTGGGGGGAGGGCGGAGCCTTCACCCCCAAGGAAGAAATCTCCGTCAAGAAGGGTAAAGAAAATTCAGAAAGAATGGCGGAAGATTGAGATGGCACCAACCTCTACTTCTCAGGAGTGGGGTGCTGAATGGAATTGATCGCTGAGAAGAGTCCCGCTCGTCGGACTAAAAATGATGGGTCCTTTCTACCAAAAAGGTTAAAGCTGGTATTTATCTCATATTTCCCTTTCCAAAATTTCCATTTCCAAAATTGCATATTTGATTTTTCCAAAATCTTGCATTTGCATGCTAGATTTATCTAGCCTTTTTCCCTTTTCAAAATAAAATTTCTGAAAATCATTTCTGAGTTTGAAAATTCAAGAAAAATCTTTAGAAAAATATTTTTGGGCGAATTTTGGCCGGTGCACCAAGGCAAGCCACGGGCTAGCCGTTGGGGAGCCACCAGCCGGAGCAGGCCGCCAGCTGGCCCGAGCCAGGGTCGGCCGACCGTTGGATCGGCCGAACCCGGCCAACGGCTAGCGGGGCCCAGCCGGCTCCAACGGCTCCTAGCCGTTGAGCCTTGGCCACCCCAAGCTGCCTGCCCTGTTTTGCCTATAAATAGCAGGGGAAGAGGGCGTGTTCTTCACCCATTCACTCACACTCCCCTCTCTAGTCCTTGCTCCCTTGGTTTTCTTGGATTTCTTGCTCGAGATTGGATCATCAAGTGATCTCCCTAAGTGTGTTGCTGAAAATATTGTTGTTGGTGGAGCAAACTCGGTAAGTACTTCATTTGATTTCACTAACCCATCACCGAGTTGCTCTTGTTCCTTGTTGTTGTGATAGCATGAATTGGGCGGCAAACACTCTCCGGAGGGTGACACGCTCACCCTCTCATTCGCGGGCAAGCACTAGTGCATCTACCCCCGCCGAGCCGACGCCGAGCCCATCGATGATGGACTATGAAGAAGAGCAAGAGGAGCAAGTCGAGCCGCAAGCCACGGAGGAGGTCGTCGACGACACCCCCTACCTCAGCTTGCGAGGCGATCGCGAGCAGCAAGCCTATGCTCTCCTGAAGGACCGAGTCTTCGCCCACACCAGGGACTTCGACCCGACCCTCATGGAGAAAACAGGTATGAATCTCGAGTTTGCTTCTATTTGGAATGCTCTTGGTTGGGAGGAGTTTGTGCCAGTCACAGAGCTTGGCTCTCGGCCTCTCACCATCCAGTTTCTTTGCTCTCTTACCGAGATCCCGGATGGCATTGAGTTTCGTCTTTTCGGGACCGATTATCATCTTTCTTGGAAGGATCTTAGTCGTCTTCTTGGTTTTAGTCCCTGTTGTGCTGTCTCTTTGAAGCGAGCTTGCGAGGGTTTTGTTCGGTAATCTTTCTGGGCAGATATCTCTAGTCTTGTTTACAGTGGCAAGTTTGTACCTCGGTGCAACGATATTGTGCATCCCACTCTCCGTCTGTGGCACAAGTGGCTCGCCATCACTCTCTTTCCACGAGAGGATGTTCGGCCCGTGCGCAGCGATGAGATGTTGCTATTATACGCCGCTGTCAACCGGATCAAGGTCGCTCCCATTAAAGCAATGATTCGGCAGTGGATGACGAATTTCAAGATGATAGGTCCCATTGAGTGTACGGCTTTGGTGACTCGTATTGCTCTCAGACTCGGGGTTCTTAGCGGGAATCCCGTACCCTTCATCGGGACGCCCCGAGTCCTCATTGATGAGGCATACTTGATCCAGGGGCATATACTCAAGAGGGGCCCAAATGATTCTTTGACTTTCTTCTTCCCGGGCTATGCAAACCAAATCCCGTTACCTAACCCAGGATTTGGATTGTATAACTCGGAGTCACTCACCATTCCTCTTGTTACACAAGAGGAAAGCCGTCGTGCTAGTGTTTCAGGCAGATCCACCAGGAGCGCGGTGAAGAGAGCACATATGCAGCAGCATCAGTCACAGCCGACACCACAGCCTCAGCCACAGCCTGTTACACCATCGGTGGCAGGAGGGGCCCCTGCGGGGTACATGTCCGGGGTTACCCCTGGATATGCACCTGTTTGGGATCAGCCCACCTGCCAGCCGAGTGCGAGTGGCACGGCTTGGGCGGTCGCGAGCAGAGCTCAGTGGGCCACAGCCGCTAGTTCTAGCTCCGGTGGTCCACCTCCGTCTTCGTCCTTCCGATGGCACTCCTCAGCCTCTGCGCGCGACACTCAGCTTGCACAGCAGTTGGGAGAGCTCACCGTTCGGGTCACGGGATTAGAGGAGACGCTGAACACCTACGTCGAGTCTACCTCAGTGTGGCAGTGTCAGGCTGGTGAGAGGATAGCAGCCATGCAGCAAGATCAGCGACAGTATATGGAGGCGCAGAGGGCTTACCACGCGAGTCAGGGTTTCTTCTACCCTCCTCCGTAGTGAGCCTGAAGCTAGTTTGGGGGAGGACCCCCATCATGAGGTAACTTGTATCTTCCTTTATTTTCAGAATATCTTATAAATGACAATCCAAATAAAATCTGCAAAATAAAAAGACCAAAAATATTTATTTGCTTTCATCATCATCATTTGCTTAGTTTGCTTTGATATGCTTAGTTTGCTCGTATGTCTTGCTTATAACTTTGTATCCTACCTAAGTTTTGAGCTTGTTGGCTTGTATGTTCAAACCTTAGCTGTATGTTTGCCATAAGTTGAGAATCATTTGAGGAACTCTGATTTTCTTTTGAAAAATTTGCAAAACCTCCAGATTGATAAGCTGATCAAGGTATGAGTGATTATGCATTTTCTATATAACCATTCTGTCTCTCAACCGCCCAAGGCAGGTGAAGCTATATGCCCCATGTATCAAGGTGAAAGGTAAGAACATTGCCAACTTGTTCAACTCTTGGTAGAGTACTTTGCTGTATGTTTGCCATAAGTTGAGAATACAACATTGTAGCAACTCCTGATCAACCAACCTAAGTCTCTAATGTCTTGCTTCGAGACGAGCAAGAGGTTAGCTTGGGGGAGTTTGTTGACGGTGGAAATTCACCATTTCCAACCCTCAATATTCTCATATAAATGGAGGCATATGCATTATTTACTAGCATTTAGGTTTGAATAATGTAGTTCCACTTTTCCTTAAAGATTATTTGTATGTAGGTGATTTACCCCTTAAAAGAGATGGAAACTCAACTTCTATGAAGAAACCATGCCAACTCAGCTGAGGAGGTGGCTGCCACCAAGGGAAACATGGCAAGACACGTCATCGATCCAGGGGAGGACTCACCGACGAATCAGAGGACACCACATGGACTTCACATGGATCAAAGGGCCCACCTCGCATACCAAGTCAAGCCATGCACCGGGGATGGATCATAGGGCCCACAGGGCAGCCACCCAGAGGAAGCACACCAGGTGGGGCCACCCTAAGGGGCTGGCCGATCCTAGGATCGGCCGAACCGCCTTAGTGGCGCTCCATCTGGTCCTTACACGTGGTGGTTGCTCATTGGTCACTTGCTTCACTCCCGGGTGTTTAGGAGCCATTTGGGCGGCCGATCCTAGGGTCCATAAATAGGAGGGGAGGTGCTCCCATTTCTCACACACCACTCTCTCATTCTCCTCTCACTTTTAGTTTCCAAGGCTAGGAGGTAGGTTAGAGTAGCTCTTCTACAGGTTCCAAGTCCTCTTGGAAGTTTAGGTATGAGTTCTCTTTTATCTTTATTTCTTTGTATGACTTTGATCTACTTCAGTTATTCAGCTATTTCATATAAAGTCATGGTAGATCATATTCTTAATATGTTCTTGAGTTCATCCTCTGGTCATCATTTAGAGGCTCGTGTTCTTCGTGAACACTACCTTTTGATCCACTTGAAGGATGATAAACTCCTTCCTTATGTGTTTGTTCATAAGTTAGAGGTTCGTGTTCTTCACGAACACGACCCTTTGATCTTGTTGATTAGACATAAGAGAGTTCATATCTGTTCGTATGTCTAGCCTTAGTTGATCTTGTTGAGAGCCAGGTGTGGTTCGAGGACCGGTGGATGGTCGCTCCCTGGTGTGATGAGTGATTGACAACGTGGTGTGGACTGATTCTTGGCTAAGTATTGCAGGTGCAGGTTGCGGCTTGACTGGTGCAGGTGCAGGTGAAGAACAAGCGCGAAAGGTCGTTGCCGGTGAGGCCTCCAGGTGTGGAGAAGACAAGTAGGCTTGGTTCGAGGGACCCGGTGGCCAGCGGGGTCAAGTGCGGGCCGCATGGTGGCAAGAACGGCAAGATGAAGTCATGGACGGTTTCTTGGTTGAGCCTCAAAACCAAGGTCGAGCCGGGACTACGTGGGAGCCGAGTCATGAGTGGTGATTGGCGGAGGCTACACCGAGTTCGCGGGGTTTCCGGTGGTTCACCAGAAAACCACTGGGTTCCTTGGTTGATCCACAAAGCCAAGACCGAAGAACCGAAGACGGAGGTGCAGCAGCTCCCGACCGGTCTGACCGGTGGGTCTGACCGGTCTGACCGGTGAGGAGCACCGGTCTGACCGGTGTGCGACGACGCAGTCCGGAATCTTCGAAGCGGAGGACACGCGTCGGGATCGCAAGGCTTGCGTCGAGGCTAAGCAAGTTTGCGGTCGCTGGGCATCCGTCCGATGGAGCGAAGACAAAGATTTCCGAATTCGCCCTTGAGGGGCATGTATCCCTAGTTAGCTAGTAAGGGTATTTTCGTCTTTCGGTTGCCTCCATATAACCCAAGTGGTGAGAGGATGGCAGCCATCTCTTGGAACCCTAGCTCATTTGATTTCCTATTTTCTCTTCCTATTTTCCTTAGGATTTTCTTAGGACTAGCTTGAGAGCTTCATGGTGAGATCTTGTGAGAGGGAAGGATGATCGGGCGGCAAGCTAGACCTTGTATGAACCTCTTTGGTATGTATAGATGATTCGGCGTGGTTCCTCAAGGCTTGGATGTGTCTTTCCCGTTTCTCCTTTTTGGTGATTTTCGGAGCCCTTTCTTGGCGATTTTCTTGGAGCGATTTCGAGGCCTTTCTCTTTGGGATTTGGTGGGGGATGTATGCATGAACCCTTCGTGGTTCTTTTCCCTTTGATTCCCCTCCCAAATCCGTGAGCAAAGGGGCTCGATTTTAGGGTTTTCGTGGCTCTAGGGTTAGAGGCGTTCTTGGTGGGATTTCTTCGTTTCCTCTTGATTTGACAAGTTTTGGTGGACCAAATCTTGGCTATGGAGTGCCCATGAGGTGTTCCTACTATCCCCAAAGTCTTGTGCAAAACCGTGGAGCGATTCGGGAGATCGGGAGTTGGATTTGGGGGAGTTGACTCGCGGGCGCTGTTCATCCCGACAACTCAGGTCACACCGGTCTGACCGGTGCCTCTCACCGGTCTGACCGGTGCACTCTTTGTTGAGTTTTGCTCGGGTGAACGTCTTGGTGAGTTCCCTGTTGCCCCGTGTTGCTGCTGTTTCGAGTTTGGGTCAGTTTGGAGCTCGGTAGGCCTGTTTGGAGGATTTGGGGTTTCCTGGCTTGAACCGGTCTGACCGGTGAGCTACACCGGCCTGACCGGTGTAGGGGCCTTCTGTGGAAGTTCCCAGGTTTTGCCAGCAGGGACCGGTCTGACCGGTGGTGCTCACCGGCCTGACCGGTGTAGGTCAGTAGCGCTCGAGTTGCTAGTTCCGCTGCGTTCTCGAGTCGGTGAAGGTGGTTGTTGGTTCCTAGGACCAGTAGCACTCTAGTGGCTGCGTGGTCTTGACCAACTTGGGTAGTTGAGTCGGAGACGTGATTTGGAAGCCGTGTTCGTCTTGTTGGGGTTCTCATCTCCTTCGAGAAGAATTTTTATCGGCTCCCATTCACTCCCCCCTCTCTGGTTCGCCTAATCGGTCCTTCAATTGGTATCAGAGCCGGTTCGGGTCTTTATTGACTCTTACCAGTCTAAGATCCAAAGATGGCATACCAGGAACGGGGTTCGGGTCCTCCGCACTTCGATGGGAAGAACTACCAGATGTGGCAAAGGCAGATGGCGGCGTTCCTCCGCGGAAAGGGTCAGATCCTTTGGGATGTCACGGTGAACACAGCTTATGTTCATCCGATGAACTTCCTTGCTCCAGGATCGAGGGATATGTTCGAAGCCAACAACAAGGCTGTCGACTACTTGTTTCGTGCTCTGTGTCAGCCTGAATTCGATCGGGTTCAGACAGAGGACTTAGCTTGTAGGATTTGGGAGCAGTTGAAGGATGCTCATGCTGGGAATGCTCAGGTTCAGGCTCGGATGTACGCGACTTACCGGAGAGAGTACGAGAACTTCACTCATCTCCCCGGCGAGTCCGTCGATGCCCTTTTCCAGCGGTTTACGGTCGTTGTGAACAACATGAGAGCCAATGTGGACGTCCTCCCATACAATGATCATGATAGAGCCGTGAAGCTCTTGCACTCGTTGGATCGTACCGTATGGGACGGGAAGTTTGAGGCTATTGTTGAGTCCGAGAAGTATGACACCTTGACGGTGAACGAGCTGTTCTCGAAGCTCAAGTCGGTTGAGTTGGACCGTGGTATGACAGCCAAGATCGAGAGCCCGACTGATTCTCATAGTCTCGCTCTCGTTGGTGGCAAAGGAGCTAAGTCTAACGCTAACGCATCCTCCAGGATGTACTCTCTGTCTTCTTTGATGTCTTTGCCAGACGAGGAGTTCGACGTGCTTGGAGAGGACGAGCTGGTGTTGCTGACCAGGCGGTTCGAGAGGCTGCACGAGAACCGGGTGAACACGAGGAGGACAACACGGACGTGCTTTCAGTGCGGCAAGCCAGGACACTTCGTCGCCGACTGCCCGGAGAAGACGGAGAACAAGGACGCTACAAGAACGGCTACAGGCACCGGTCGAGCAAGGACGGCAAGTACTGATCGAGGCGCGATCACAAGTACAAGAACAAGCACAAGGACGAGCGACGGTCGAGGAAGAAGGACGGCCGCGACAGGAAGGCCCGAGCGATGGTCGGAGCGAGCGACGTCGACTCCAGCTCTGCCTACTCTTCCTCGAGCTCGAGTAGCAGTGAAGATGAAGGTGATCGGCGCAAGAACAAGAAGTCATCCAGGAACTTGAGCGGGTTGAGCTGCTTCGCGGGAGATGGCTTCTGCGGCATGGCCCGTAGCTCCGGCAGCAAGAAGAGCCACCAGAGTGACTCGGACTCCGACTCCGAGGATGAGGTATGTGATGAGCTCTCTTCTTTGCGCAAGGAGAATGATAAGTTGGTTGACTTGCTTGATAACTGCGATCACATGCTTAGAGAGGCCAAGAAGATGAGGAAAGAGCTTAGGGCCTCACTAGAAGATGCTAGGAACCGTGTGGCTGAGCTAGAAACCCAGAACCTAGATGCTAAGCTTGAGATTGATTCGCTTAAGGCTTCTCCTGTGGTTTCTGATGAGATTGATTGCTGTGATTGCTCTGTGTACCTAGCTGATCTTACTGCTCTTAAGGATAAGCATGCTTCTACTTGTGATGAACTAGAAATGCTTAGGGTTGAAGTGGCTGAGCTTAAGTCTAGACCTGCTTTGCTAGGTGCTTGCACTTCTTGCTCTGTTTTGCATGGAAAGATTGATGAGATGCATGCTTACACTGTTTCGCTTGAGGCTAAGTTGAAAGAGCCTATTCCCACTTCTTGTTCTACTTGTGAATTGCATGCAGTCAAGAATTTGGAGCTTGCACATTATGTTGATCGCTTGCAGGATGAGAAAGATGAGCTGAGAAAATGTATGAGCTGGTTGTCGGGTCAGGAGCCTCAGCTTGGTATCATGATAGCGGCTTTCAAACGCTATGATGGTCAGGCGCTTGGGGCTGACAAGCTTGGAGAGAACAGTGGTGAGGGAGTTGAGAGAGTTGGAGAGATTCCTATCCCACCACCAAACAGATACAAGAACAAGTTTGAGCCCAAGCCTAACCATCTCAGAAACAAACTTGACACTACTCCAGATCCACCCATATTCCCTCACCCAACAAATGATTTTCAAAAACCGGTGAAGTTTGTGAGCCCAAAGGGAGGTGAGGAAGGAGAGAAGAAGGGTGAGAAGCCGAGTGGGCAGCCCCAACCCAAGCCAAATTCTAAGCCACAGTCCATAAAGTTCCATTGTGGGTATTGTGGGAGAGATGGTCACAAGGATGAGTTTTGCTTCAAGAGGAAGCGTGAGGAGAGAATGGCTAGAGAGTAGGCTAACAAGGACAGGTACCACCCCTCTAATGGTGTACCTGAGCCTCATATGCAGATGCCCAGGGCCAAGGCAAGTGTGAGGACAGTTCCGGCTTGGGGAGACCGGAAGGCTGCAGGTGCTGCTGCTGGCCGAGCTACACCGGTCAGACCGGTGCAGGTCTGGGCAGACAGCGAGTCGGGTTTCGTGCTCGTGAGGATGCTCGGTTTGGTTCTGGAGGTCGTGGTTCTGGTGGTTGGTCTGGAAAGTTTGCAGGTGGTCAGTTTGCTAGGCGTTCTCCACCTCGTGCTCAATACGGGGGTGGGAGGAGTCGTAGCTTTGAGATGGAGAGGAGGAACGATCCACGGTTTTCCTTTCGTGGCTTTCGTCCTCCTCCAGCTAGAGAGGGCTGGTTCCCTCGTAGTGGTTACCGTGGTGGTGTTCGTGGTGGTAGCTTTGATAGGCGTGATGTTTTGGTTTGTGCTAACCCCACTTTGGAGCAAATGGCTCGGCACTGGTTTTACTCTTTTGGTACTAACCCCAGTGCTGAGTCGTTTGTTCACTCACGTGCTCGCTTTTGAATTTCAGGTGGGAGACTTGAGGAACGTTTGGTTGATTGACTCCGGTTGCTCGAGGCATATGACCGGAGACAAGGGGTGGTTCTCAAGTCTCGTCCCGGTGGTGTCCAAGACATACATCACCTTTGGGGACAATGGGTGAGGACGTGTGCTATCAGAAGGTGAGATCAAGGTAAGTGACAAGGTCACTCTCAGGCGTGTTGCTCTTGTTCAATCGCTGGGGTTCAATTTGCTTTCTGTGTCTCAGTTGTTGGATGAGGGCTTTGAGGTGTTGTTTCGGCCTGGTGGTTCTCGGATTTTAGATTCTCGAGGGGACCTTGTTTGCATGGTCGTTCCCGAGGGTTAGGTGTTTCGAGCTGATTTCTCTCAGTCTTCTGGTGTGGAGCGTTGCTTTTTGGCTGGTTCTTCGAGTGAGTTGTGGAAGTGGCATAGGCAGTTGGGTCACTTGAGCTTTGACCTTTTGTCTCGCTTGAGTAAACTCAATTTGGTCCGAGGATTGCCGCGGTTGAAGTTTGAGAAAGAGTTGGTTTGTGCGCCGTGTAGGCATGCCAAGATGGTAGCCTCTTCTCACCCGCCTCTCACCGATGTGATTACTGAGCGTCCATGCGAGCTGCTCCATATGGACCTTGTTGGCCCAGTTCGTGTGCGATCTGCGGGTGGGAAGTAGTATGTCCTTGTTGTGGTGGACAACTACTCTCGGTATGCGTGGGTGTTCTTTCTTGAGGAGAAAGGGGAGACGTTTGGTTTTGTTCGAGATCTTGTCTTGAGGTTAAGAAACGAGAGGCACGGAGATGCCATACGAGCGATCCGCAGTGACAATGGCTCGGAGTTCAAAAACTCTCACTTCGAAACCTTTTGCCATGACTTGGGTCTTGAACACCAGTTTTCGAGTCCGTATACGCCTCCCCAGAATGGCGTTGTGGAAAGGAAAAACAGGACCTTGTGCGAGATGGCTCGGACGATGCTCGACGAGCATAGGACTCCGAGAAGGTTCTGGGCTGAGGCGGTAAATACCGTGTGCTATGTGTCGAACAGGATCTACCTCAGGGTTCACAAGAAGAAAACCTATTACGAGTTGATGCACGGTCGCACACCCTAGGTGAGTCACTTCCATGTCTTTGGTTGTAAATGCTTCATTCTGAAGAAAGGGAAGAAGTTGGACAAGTTCGAGGCTAGGTCTGTCGATGGCATTTTCTTTGGTTATGCATCTCATTCTAGAGCATTTCGTGTGCTCAATCTTGAAACTAACCAAATCGTGGAGACTTGCGAGGTAACCTTCGACGAGACACAGCCACGTAGTCAGCTTGTTTTTGAGTGTGCAGGTGACGACGAACTTGGCGAGGAGATCTTTCAGGAGGAGGAGCATGAACATGGAGATGATGAAGATGGCGGTGTGGTGCCCGCGGCTGAACATGTACCTACTACTTCGACGACGATCGAGAACGGACCCTCTCCCACACCTACAACGACAAACCCAGATCAAGGCGAAGCTGCTGTTGAGGGGGAGGTAGCATCAAGGCGAGAACCTCCCCGGCGAGTGCAAGTGGATCACCCAGCTTCGAGAATCATCAGCGACATGAATGAACGTACTACACGGTCGAGGGTTCGGAACAATTCTCATTTTGCTCATGCTGCTTTTGTTGCCACCTTTGAGCCCAAAGACATTGGACACGCGTTATCTGATCATAATTGGGTTAACTCGATGCATGAGGAGTTGGAGAATTTTGAGAGGACCCAAGTTTGGGTGTTGGTTGACCCTCCCCCAGGGTGTAAGCCGATTGGGACAAAATGGGTGTGGAAAAATAAAGAGGGAGAGAAAGGAGAAGTGGTGAGGAACAAGTCGAGACTTGTTGCTCAGGGGTACAGTCAGAAAGAGGGGTTCGACTACGAGGAGACTTTTGCTCCTGTAGCTCGTTTGGAGGCGATCAGGATCCTTCTAGCCTTTTCCGTGGCTAAAGGGTTCAAGTTGTACCAGATGGATGTGAAGAGTGCTTTCCTGAACGGTGTATTGGAGGAAGAGGTGTTTGTGAGGCAACCACCGGGGTTTGAGAGTGAGAAGTACCCCCACCGGGTGTACAAGTTGAGGAAGGCGCTGTATGGGTTGAAGCAGGCGCCTAGAGCTTGGTATGGTAGGTTGAGGGGGTTCCTGTTTGAGAGAGGGTTTGAGATGGGAAAGGTCGATCAGACCTTGTTTCTCCTCAGGTAGGGCAGAGATATCCTGATTGTGCAGGTATACGTGGATGATATTATCTTTGGTGGCTCGTCTAACTCTCTTGTTACAAGGTTTGCAGAAGACATGAGCAGGGAATTTGAGATGAGCATGATGGGCGAGTTGCAGTTCTTCCTCGGGCTAAAATCAAGCAATCAACGGAAGGAACATTTGTGCACCAAGCTAAGTACACCAAGGACATTGTGAGGAAGTTCAAGATGGAGGACTCCAAGGCCATGGCGACGCCTATGAGTACGACTACAGCTCTTGATGCGGACGAGGAAGGTGAACACGTGGACCAGAAGGAGTACCGGAGCATGATCGGGTCGCTCCTCTACTTGACGGCGACGAGGCCGGACATCCAATTCTCAGTATGTCTGTGCGCTCGTTTTCAAGCGTCTCCGAGGACTTCGCATCGGCAAGCAGTCAAGCGCATTTTCAGGTATTTGCGACACACTCCCGACTTCGGCCTTTGGTACTCTGCGTCTTCTTCTTTGGCGCTTCATGGATTTTCAGACGCGGATTTTGCCGGGTGTCGGTTGGATAGGAAGTCCACTTCTGGGACTTGCCAGTTCTTGGGTTCTTCTTTGGTGTCTTGGTCTTCCCGCAAACAGTCAAGTGTTGCTCAATCCACTACCGAGGCAGAGTATGTGGCCGCAGCTAGTTGTTGCTCTCAGCTCCTTTGGATCACATACACCATGAGTGACTTTGGTGAGGAGTATACCCATGTCCCACTTCAATGTGATAGCACCAATGCCATAAGCGTTGTAAAGAACCCAGTGCTCCATTCCAAAACCAAGCACATAGAAGTGAGGTATCATTTCTTGAGAGACAACGTAGAGAAAGGAAAGATAGCTTTGATCCATGTACCCACACATGACCAACTAGCCGATATTTTCACCAAACCTCTAGATCAAGCAACTTTCACTCGTTTGCGGGGGGAGCTTGGTGTTTGTTTGATTTCTTGAGTTGGTGTGTGGGAGCTCCTTTGTAGCATATGTATAGCTTTCCTTTGTGCATTTCTTGCATTTGGCATGGCATATGTAACATGATGTATAGGCATCTTTGTATCTTAGGTTGCATGCATTTTGTATCATATGCATTGTTTAGGAAAGGCTTCTCCTATATACATTGTTCACCATGGAATGATATATATGTCTTTGTGAGCTAATCTGGTAAGCTATGGTTAGTTTGGCTTAGCTCTTGATAATCTTGGTTTATATCCATGGTTGATGGCTATGTTTTTGAAAAAAAATTCATATGTATGCTCTCTTGTGAGTAAATGCCTTTACATGATCTTGACATGCTTTTGTGGCTTGGCTATGCTTAATTTGTGGTTGGATAGCTTATTTTGATCATATGGGGCCAAAGGCTCATTTGCCATCATGAATGTTTAGCCCCCATGCTTCATCTTATGGAGGGGCATAAGTTCCTTTTTGTCGCAAAGACATTTCATGTACCAATTATAAATCTGAAAATAAAATGTAAATTGCTTTGAAAATGTGCTCCCATGTCATATGTGCTAATTTTAATTTGCTTTGGGTGCTAAATCGTTGCATGATGCCTACCAATGAGAAGTCTCATATATAGAAGTAGGCACATGGCTCGGTGGCTTTGACATGACATGAGGTGCTTGTGGGTGTTTATGATGGTCTTATGCTTAGAATGGTTGTCCTAGCATGAAGTTTGTGTGGCTTTGCCATTTTGACATGTTTTGCTCATGTTTAGGACTTTGCTCATGAGAGGGTGATTTTTCGTAAAATTGCTCAATTCTATCTTAGCTTCGCCCAATGGTTGTGAAACTTGGTGGTCTTGTAGTTGATGTCATTACGAAGCTATAGAGTATCTAACTTGCTCATTTGGACATGTGTAGCATCCTTTGTTGAATTTTGTCTATTTGAGAAGCTCTAGGTTGCAATTTTTGCATTTTTTGCTTGATTCATGCATTGTCAACAAGGGGGAGAAGTTTGAGCATGTTTTGGCTTGCTGCATGTATTTAGAAGGTTTCCAAGTGGTTTCGAGCTATTTTTGAGCTCTGGCAGTTTCCCAGGTGGCATCGGCCTGACCGGTGAGGTACACCGGTTTGACCGGTGTAGTTCCCAGGTGCTGGACGATCTTGTCCACCGGTCTGACCGGTGAGGGTGACCGGTCTGACCGGTCAGAGCAAAGCTGAAGCAGTTGCTCTGTTTTGCGAGGCGGTTTGCATGCATTCGTCCAGGGGGAGTTGCATTGGTTCAGGGGGAGCTTGCATGTGTGCAGGGGGAGCTCTTTGTGGTTCTTGAGCTTTGGTTTGATGGGTTGTGCTCTTTGTTTGAGCATGTTTTGTCTCGGATGTGTCGAGCTGTTGCCCTTGCCTAAGGGGTCCGAGACTTGTCTTCTTCAAGTGATCTTGCTCTTTGCCTTTTCTTTGGCTTTCGATCGCTTGTTGGAGTTTCTTTTAGTCGTTTCTTTTCTTTTCCTTTTCTCTTGGTTACCAAAACGTGTGTGTTGTCAATGCACTCATCAAGGGGGAGATTGAGAGCCAGGTGTGGTTCGAGGACCGGTGGATGGTCGCTCCTTGGTGTGATGAGTGATTGATAACGTGGTGTGGACTGATTCTTGGCTAAGTATTGCAGGTGCAGGTTGCGGCTTGACTGGTGCAGGTGCAGGTGAAGAACAAGCGCGAAAGGTCGTTGCCGGTGAGGCCTCCAGGTGTAGAGAAGACAAGTAGGCTTGGTTCGAGGGACCCGGTGGCCAGCGGGGTCAAGTGCGGGCCGCATGGTGGCAAGAACGGCAAGATGAAGTCATGGATGGTTTCTTGGTTGAGCCTCAAAACCAAGGTCGAGCCGGGACTACGTGGGAGCCGAGTCATGAGTGGTGATTGGCGGAGGCTACACCGAGTTCGCGGGGTTTCCGGTGGTTCACCAGAAAACCACTGGGTTCCTTGGTTGATCCACAAAGCCAAGACCGAAGAACCGAAGACGGAGGTGCAGCAGCTCCAGACCGGTCTGACCGGTGGGTCTGACCGGTCTGACCGGTGGGTACCGGTCTGACCGGTGAGGAGCACCGGTCTGACCGATGTGCGACGACGCAGTCCGGAATCTTTGAAGCGGAGGACACGCGTCGGGATCGCAAGGCTTGCGTTGAGGCTAAGCAAGTTTGCGGTCGCTGGGCATCCGTCCGATGGAGCGAAGACAAAGATTTCCGAATTCGCCCTTGAGGGGCATGTATCCCTTGTTAGCTAGTAAGGGTATTTTCGTCTTTCGGTTGCCTCCATATAACCCAAGTGGTGAGAGGATGGCAGCCATCTCTTGGAACCCTAGCTCATTTGCTTTCCTATTTTCTCTTCCTATTTTCCTTAGGATTTTCTTAGGACTAGCTTGAGAGCTTCATGGTGAGATCTTGTGAGAGGGAAGGATGATCGGGCGGCAAGCTAGACCTTGTATGAACCTCTTTGGTATGTATAGATGATTCGGCGTGGTTCCTCAAGGCTTGGATGTGTCTTTCCCGTTTCTCCTTTTTGGTGATTTTCGGAGCCCTTTCTTGGCGATTTTCTTGGAGCGATTTCGAGGCCTTTCTCTTTGGGATTTGGGGGATGTATGCATGAACCCTTCGTGGTTCTTTTCCCTTTGATTCCCCTCCCAAATCCGTGAGCAAAGGGGCTCGATTTTGGGGTTTTCATGGCTCTAGGGTTAGAGGCGTTCTTGGTGGGATTTCTTCGTTTCCTCTTGATTTGACAAGTTTTGGTGGACCAAATCTTGGCTATGGAGTGCCCATGAGGTGTTCCTACTATCCCCAAAGTCTTGTGCAAAACCGTGGAGCGATTCGGGAGATCGGGAGTTGGATTTTGGGGAGTTGACCCGCGGGCGCTGTTCATCCCGACAACTCAGGTCACACCGGTCTGACCGGTGCCTCTCACCGGTCTGACCGGTGCAGACTCTTTGTTGAGTTTTGCTCGGGTGAACGTCTTGGTGAGTTCCCTGCTGCCCCGTGTTGCTGCTGTTTCGAGTTTGGGTTAGTTTGGAGCTCGGTAGGCCTGTTTGGAGGATTTGGGGTTTCCTGGCTTGAACCGGTCTGACCGGTGAGCTACACCGGCCTGACCGGTGTAGGGGCCTTCTGTGGAAGTTCCCAGGTTTTGCCAGCAGGGACCGGTCTGACCGGTGGTGCTCACCGGCCTGACCGGTGTAGGTCAGTAGCGCTCGAGTTGCTAGTTCCGCTGCGTTCTCGAGTCGGTGAAGGTGGTTGTTGGTTCCTAGGACCAGTAGCACTCCAGTGGCTGCGTGGTCTTGACCAACTTGGGTAGTTGAGTCGGAGACGTGATTTGGAAGCCGTGTTCGTCCTGTTGGGGTTCTCATCTCCTTCGAGAAGAATTTTTATCAGCTCCCATTCACTCCCCCCCTCTCTGGTTCGCCTAATCGGTCCTTCACTTGTTAGATGGCATGAGAGTGTTGCATGGGGTCTATGTTCAAGCTACGGTACTCGGTCTAGTTGACCAGTCTTCTGGTGGCTCTCACCTTGGGTCACAATAGCCCGGGCCGGGTGGAGTCTAGCAGCAACGTAGGCATGGTGTCTGGGTTGTCTGGCTACGATAGTTATGAGCATACCCCCCGTAACGAGAGGTCGGTCCTCAGGTGGTGACAGCCCTGTTGGGTCCTAGGGCAACCTCCGCGCTGGGGTACCTACTGTAGGAGTCTAAAGTCTAGTTTCGCAGAGTGCTGGTCGTCGTGGGCTAGCTCCCTGTTTGTACCTGGGTGCTGAACCATGTTTCCCTCATGCAATACTCATGCCTATCTCTTGTATCTTCTAGCTTTGTATGTTTAGTACATTAGAACCTAGAGCTAACTCGTATGTTCCCCCTAAGCCGTAGTGTGCTAGAGTAGAGGTAGATTTGAGGTGTGTGTCACACTACCCCTTTATATCATTTATCTTACCCCTGCCTTTGAGTGTTTTGTTTCCCTATATCTATCTCTTAGTTTCCATTCAGAGCAAAAGCATAAGTCTAAGATATCCGCGATTGCCTTCCACGGACTCGATACCCTTGGAATACTCTCCTTCCTTGGGGAAATGCTACAATGGTTTATCTGTGCGCTTGCGGATTCGTTCATGATCGTTTAGATTAAACCTATGGCAACTCTCAATGTTCATGCTAATTTGCGCAAGTTAGTTGTGACATTGAGAAATGCCAACAGACACTTCTAGCGCTGACACTAAGGATGGATCCCAAATCTGTTCTTAAGTGATCGACGTTCAGAAGTTTCAACAACTAACAATAACAACTGACAATCCATGTCCCGGTAGGCATGTTTCTTGCTGAGGAAACGACGGTGCCCCATAATTGATAATTTCTTTGAATTTCTTAGCCACCTGCACAAGTTTCTTCCAAGCAGTGTGGGCAAGCTGCACCTTTCCTTTTACTCTGGCAAGAAAGGTTGCGATGAGCCGGGTTGTCATTGATGGTGGTGAACAACATGGCGTGCAATGTGAACTCCTCACAGCCGAACTCATCCCAAACCTCCTTCACACTAGGCTTCCAAAGTTCTTCAAGTCATCAACGAGTGGCCTCAAGTAGACATCAATACAGCCGCCAGGTTGCTTTGGCCCGGAGACCAATATTGTCAGCATCATGTATTTCCGTTTCTTGCATAGCCAGGGTGGAAGGTTGTACATTGACAGCACGACAGGCTAGGTGCTATGTGTTGAGCTCTGGTTACCGAATGTGTTCACGCCATCTGTGCTCATAGCGAACCGAATGTTCCTGCTTTCACCAGCAAATTCCTTAAAGTGGGAATCAATGTTTTGCCATTGTTGGCCATCTGCAAGGTGCTTAATCTTGCCAACTTCTTTCGTTCATGTTTTATGCCAACGCAAGAGTCGGGCCTCCTTTCGTGTGGCAAACCATCTTCTCAACCGAGGAATGATGCAAAAATACCATGCTACCCTCACAGGAGCCCCTTTAACCTTCATCTTCTTCTTGCCTGTGTTCTCCATGGGCTCGTTCTCGTCATCATCAGCATTGTTATCATCTCCACCATCTTTTTTCCTCTTGTACCGATTGAACCCACACTTGGGGCACTTGTCAAGGTCTGCATAATCTCCACGGAACAATACACAACTATTCTTGCAAGCATGAATTTTTTCAACCTCTATTCCCAGAGGACAAATTATCTTCTTTGCCTCATAGACAGACGCAGCTATTTGGTTTCCCTCGGGTAGCAGTTCCTTAATGAGATCCAATAGTTGTTTGAAACTTTTGTTGCTCCAACCATGATCTGCCTTAAGCTGCAGAAGTTTTAGATCACCAGAAAGGCGAGAGTACTTCTTGCAAACCAGGATAGAGGGGTTTCTTTGAATCTTCAATGAACTGCTTCAGCCTCGCTAATTCAGAAGCTGTATACACTCGTTGAAACTCAACATCCTGCAACATTTGATCAACATTGTGCACACGTTGCAACAACTCACCATCATTGAAGCCCGTAACTTCTTGATCAGTGATATCGTCAGGTCTCATCACAATTGGTGGGAATGGTTCATTTTCCTAAAAACTCCACCTTCATCAAGCTCTTCATCATGGCATAGCGCTGACCCTTGTTGACGGTTGTTTTTCACCCACTTTTTACCCGTCAAATGTGTACCTTTTGGCATGGAAAATGATTATCAACACTAGAATAGGGCTTAAACTAATCATTTCCACAAGTGTTGGTGATTATGCAAATACAGGTAATTAGCACTAGAAAGAGGAGTAAAAGCACGAGTCTTTGATCCAAGTACCTCAAGCTCAGCCAATGAGGGGATGCCACATAGGATTCCCCTGGATCACTGATGTCATCAATCCAAGAGAGGCAAGCCTGACGAATCACGAATCGCCACGTGGACATCACATGGATCCAAGGGCCCACTAAGTACCCAAACTGCCAGGAAACTTGGCATGCACGGAGGACAAGCATCAGGGCCCACATGGCAGCCACCCTGAGAAAACACAACGCAGAAGGCCTCCCGGGGGTTTCTGCCGACCCTAGGATCGGCCGAACCGACCTAGGGTCGGTTGATCCCCACCTTCCACGTGCTGCTGCCTGATTGGTCACTTGCTGCGATCCCGGGCGTTTTGGGGCACTTTGAGCCTCCGAGCAAGCCACTCCCTCCTCTATAAATAGGAGGGGAGGGGCTCTCATTTGGAACACACACTTCTCCTCCTCTTCATTTTGGCTTGGAGCCTCTCTTTAGGAGAGGAGAGCTCTTTGTATAGGATTAGTGCTAGGAAGTGAGGTGGGAGGCTTGAGGACATGTCATGTTCTTCATGACATCTTCCTCAAGAACGATCCTCAGCGGTGCCTTTGTTCTTCAACTAGACTAAAGTGAGTATTTCGATATTTCCTATTTAGACTAAAGTCGTATGCATGCTTAGTTGCTTTGTTTTTGTGTTCTTCATTTGTTCTTGGTTTAGAGGCTTGTGTTCTTCGAACACAACCCTTCCGATCCAGTAGACTTAGATCATATGTTTGCATCTAGTTTACCAGCTTGTCTATTAGAGTAAAGTGAAGCCCCTGCATGTTTCAGTTAGATCAAAGTGCATTCGTGATCTTGCATGAGTGATAGAGCATACCTTGAGCTAGTGCCAGTATCTCCCTCGCGGATTCGTAGAAATAGTAGGTGGTGTAGACGTGGTGTCTGGGCCATAAGCTATCCTTCGGAGGCCACGTACGATCGTAGCGTAGAAGTAGGCCGCAATGGTGATAGCCTGTTGGACCCTTTGTCAACCCTCTACGTCGCGTACCGAGTTGGGCTCGCTCTAGCACATTGGCCTAGGATGTGCCTGGTGCCCGAAGTGAGTGTTATACCTGAGAGACCGTAACTAGACTCTACGCTCGGTCGAGGCAGATCCTTTCTACCTATCCTATCAATCAGTGTTGTGTCCTTGGATCATCAATACTAGAGTAGGAGATAGTAAACACCGTTCCTTGGATTCGATACCCTTGGAATACTCTCCTTCCTTGGGGAAGTGCTACAGCGGTATTTCCATGCGCTTGCAGTATACCTGGTTGTTCTTATACGCTCCCTCTAGTTGTACAACTAGTGGTGATGTTAAGAAACGCCAACAAGCATTTCTGGCGCCGTTGCCGGGGAACGGTTGCTGTATCTATCTTCAAACCTAGTGGTCCTCGTATTTATCTTTTTCGTTTTCTTCTACCTTCACCCCCGTTACCCATCAAGATATCCTTTTTGTATCTCTTGTTCTACCTTCACCCCCGTTACCCTTTGAGATGCCTTCCTTTCAATGCTTCTCTACCTCAAGGGGTGAGTTCGAAGAGCCATCATCATCTGGCTATGAACTCCCCCCTGGCTTTTTAGCCATGGTTCAAGATCGACCATTCTTTGGAGCAATCAATGAAGAACCCTACCTCCATTTAGAGGAATTTGAGGAACTGTGTCCTAGTCTGGCTATGCCAGGTATGACAAAGGACACCGTGAGGTGGAAGTTGTTTCCTTTCTCCCTCATAGGAGAGGCGGAACAATGGTACGCCGGCACTATATAAAGTGTGAATGGTGATTGGGGAGAACTCCGAGATAACTTTTGCCGCTCGTTCTCTCTCATGGAAAGGACGGAGCAATGGTACACTCGTGTAGCTTCTCTTCCAATAAGTATCCTCGATTTCGAGAAATTAGAGGAGGAGTCCCTAGGAATGGCATGGGCTAGGTTCCTACACCTTTTGGTGTCGACACCTGGTCCGTCTTTACCCATCGATGTGTTATTATACATCTTTTGTGTGGGTCTAGACATGGATTCTGCCCTCGATCTAGACGTTATTGCTGGAGGTTAGTTTGTGGAAAAAACTCCAATGGAAGGAAGAGAGATCCTAGATTCCCTCTTAGAAAACTCTTCTGTCCCTATTGATCACAATGAACCCAACCAAGAATCTGAGTCGAGCCATGAGAGTCCCTCAACGTCCAAGTCTGAGCCTTCATCTTCCGAATCCCAAGACTTGTCTGTTGAGCCCTCTCCTGAACCCCGAGCACCAAAGGAAGAAGAAATTCAATCTTCGGTGTCCACTAGCATATTCGAGGATGACCCATCTAGAAATCCTTCAGACACCTCGAATTCTGTTGATGCCTAATTAGGGGAGGATCCTTATTCTGTCCATACCGATCATTCTAGAAATCTTTCGACAGAACCTTCCCTTAGGCCTGCGGTGCCTCCTCTACCTCCTGATCCTCCTGACGAAGTATATCCTGAGGAGGCTGTGAGAGAGGAATGGTCAGAGGGAGTGACACGATTTTCCGAGGCAACTTGGAATAGTTCACCTTCTCTGGTTGTCCCTTGCTCTATCAGAGGCATTGCCGTAGAGGCCCATTGTAACCCCATCATGGAGGTTAACATTTTGCCATGGCACTTAGCGGAAACTCTTTTGGGCAGAGTCCCGCTAGCACCATCCGACATGCTCCTCAAGACTTGTCCCTTTGGACACGTTCTTGAATGTTGGGGGATTGCAAGTGCCGTGCCGCTTATCATAGACGGGATCGAGGCTAGTTTAGACTTTCACATCATTGATGTCCTTGATCTCGATCTTCTCCTAGGCTCCCCTCTAGAGCAGCTCTTCGATACATCTTTAGGGAGGCTAGATGATAAGCTTAGGGGAGTCACTTCTGCCTCTGCTACGCCTTGTCTGGGACATCCTATGGCAAAGCCTCTTCCCCAGCAAAACCTGCTCGAGAAGATGACGCATACATCTTCGTTCGCATCATCCGAGCCCGTTCTCATTAAGATTGTAGAATGTTCTACCCCTCATGAGGATGACTCGGGAGACTCTCTTCACCTTTGTGAAGGCGAACGTTAGTCACCACTCTCGACTGAGTTTCAGCCTCTTCCCGCTGGCCCGTATCATGTTGCTTTTGATCATGATCGAGAGTCAACATTGAGCTTCCATGATGATTCTCTTGAGATGGAGAATTCATGGGCCATGGAACCTGCCGAGGCACTGACTCTGCAGTCCGGAGGAAAGGATTCCACACACGAGCATGGTAGATTCATTCTTGATTCGCCATACAGACCATGCTCGCATCATGTCCCTCCAGAGTCAGACATGCTTAGTGCACTGAGCACGCATGAGGGCTGCAATCACCTTATGGTCCTCTTTTGTAGAAAGTTCAGAAGGTTGGTTGTAGATGTATATGTCTATCATAAGCATATCAGATTTCATGCGTGCGCTGTGGCACTAACCTTGCAGCTGAAGCTTCACTGATACATCAATGATTGGTGGTGAGACAGGCATGACACCACCAACGATAACTGCAAGATGAAGTTCTCATGGTCGAGCTTATGACCTTAAATAAACAAAGCACTCCCAGGAGATAGCCTGGATTAGGTTAGGTTTTATTTCCCTTTTCGAATAAAAGCAAGAACATGTTTTTAGGGTAAGTTGTCCTTCGGGTATTTTTGGTCACTAACCTTTCAGGTGGGATTGAAAAGAAAGATGGACAAATGATGCCTACGAACATGTGAGCCACATCACTGTAACACCTATATAAGCTTTGGTGAGGGAACATTTACAAAAGGAAGCTTGATCACCACACACTTGAGTTTTGTTGCCTAGCAATGCAAACTTCAAGTGTAGGGGAGGTATGTGAGCATCCTGAGTAAAGTTCCTCCTCTACCAAATCTTATCCTGGTGTGGCGATGATGTTAGCTCTTGCATCTTGCCCACTAGCTAGGTAAGTCCTGCTTTTGACATTAAACAAAACCCTTCCGGGAGGTTCCCGAGGTTCACCGTCTTATGTTCATGCTTATGTCCCTTGTTGATAATAGCTTGATCATGCTTTCTTGCTTCCTTCATTTATGTTCTTATGCTCTGGTTTGAATGTTTGAAGTACTCACACATTCATAGACTGTTTTAAATTAAGCATGGTGCTTAGGTTAAAATTGTCTTCTTCAATCAAAACATGACATGGTGTCGAGTTTTGATTGATGAACCTTAGAGTTATATCTTCATAGATCTTGGTTGCATATATGCTGACTAACCCCTGCAGAAAATTGTCGAACTTGAATGGGTAAGTCATTGAGCTAAATTCAGATGGGAAGGTAAGGTGAGGTGTCAGATTCATGTTGCACATCATGCAAAGGTGGTACATATGACCTCTCAAATGTCCAAGGTAAGTATATTCCCCTTTGTGTATAATGTGTAACCTTGGTCTAACCCTTTCGAGCAAATGACATGGTGACAATAAAATAAAACAAAAACAACAAAAATATTTGAATTTGAATAAAGGCTCTATGGTCCTTGAACCACTAGAGTCCCTCTTTTGTTTCCACTTTTTGTTTGAAGAACAAGCACCAGGTTCAACCACCAGTGTGGGGGAGTCCTCTCAAGCTCATCATCGACATTTCCACTAGAGAACTCCCACACAGGCGCTGCACAACATCGACTACGCCTTCATGACAAGAGCAAGGTAAACTAGAGTGACCCGGCTGCCCTCAGGTCAGCTGAATCACCACTAGTCTCCCTTGATCTCTTATCCTTCATAAGCGATGGTATGTGCACCCTCTATCTCACTTTCCGTTATCCATGAGTTTGAATGAATTTCAGTTCATATCCTTTACATCAAACTCAGCAATTTGTGCTATGCTTGCTCCACATGATTCCTGTGGTTGGCTTGCATATGTTTTATTCCTTACTTATCATCTTGATGCTTGTGGACAAATATCATTAGGGAACTCATGCTTATCTAAGTAGTTGACGTTTGTGATATGGTTTGATGATATGATCTTCGCTCTTTATGTTTGAGTGCTTGGGAATTTTATTTGAAAACATAAAAATCCTTTGCAAAGCTCCTCTTTGATTTGCCACCATCCCACTAGAGCCATATGATGTTCATGGTTGAAAACCTTCTACTCATATGCTGCTTGTTATTGCATTGAGCTTTGTCAAATTCTGTGACCCTTGTGAGAGTTCTGTTCATTACTTTCATGATCAAGATTTATGTGCACACCACCACTTTCCCCTTGCTATGCTTCTACACTGGAAGTTAGCACTGTATCATTCATCAATTTCATAAAAATAAAAGCTCCATATGTTGTGTGACATCTCTCTCAAAAAGTATCCTTCAAAAGAGACATGGGCTATGAAAAAAAAGAGAAAAGACATGCTCAAAAAGCATGATGAAAAAAAGAGAGAATAGCCCAAGTCCAAAATAAAGGAGAAATAGGAGAGAGATGAGATCATGCAAAAAGGAGTTCCAAATCATAGATGGTAATAACTAGTATCCATTCCGGAGCTAGTGTCCACCTTACCATCTACCAACATTCATCATACATGTATGGTAATATCTAGCACCCATTCCGGGCCTAGTATCCACCTTACCATACTCACCATATCTGTACACGTGCACATCTTGATCTGATTGTATGATTTGATTTTCTCTGTTGATCTGGTCTTTGACTTTGCAATATATGTGATACGAGTATGCCTTATCCTTTATCCTACTCTGAGCTCCACATATAGCCATCATTAGAAGTAGGGTGAAGAAAGGCAATCTAATGCCTTGGTGAGGACATATACACATTGAGCGATCCGAGAGAATCGAATGAGGAGCTAAGCAAAGGTTTGCTTTGAAAATTTATTGCAAAACCCCAAGTTACTTGACATGATGAGCAGGAGTGATTTGATTCATGTCCGTTCCATTCTTCAACTACCCAAGATAGCATGATAGACACTTCACAGAGTTCACAAGTGCAAGGTATGGTCTGGAATATCTCTTATGCTCACTTCATACCTATGGATATCATGTCTCACTTTGATCTTGTTCTTCCCTTCACTCAGGACGAGCAAAGGTCGAGTGTGGGGGTATTTGTTGACGGTAGTTTTCCACCCACTTTTTACCTGTCAAACGTGTACCTTTTGGCATGGAAAATGATTATCAACACTAGAATAGGGCTTAAATTAATCATTTCCACAAGTGTTGGTGATTATGCAAATACAGGTAATTAGCACTAGAAAGAGGAGTAAAAGCACGAGTCTTTGATCCAAGTACCTCAAGCTCAGCCAATGAGGGGATGCCACATAGGATTCCCCTGGATCACTGACGTCATCAATCCAAGAGAGGCAAGCCTGACGAATCACGAATCGCCACGTGGACATCACATGGATCTAAGGGCCCACTTAGTACCCAAACCGCTAGGAAACTTGGCATGCACGGAGGACAAGCATCAGGGCCCACATGGCAGCCACCCTGAGAAAACACAACGCAGAAGACCTCCCGGGGGTTTCGGCGGAACCGACCTAGGGTCAGTTGATCCCCACCTTCCACGTGCTGCTGCCTGATTGGTCACTTGTTGCGATCCCGGGTGTTTCGGGGCACTTTGAGCCTCCGAGCAAGCCACTCCCTCCTCTATAAATAGGAGGGGAGGGGCACTCATCTGGAACACACACTTCTCCTCCTCTTCATTTTGGCTTGGAGCCTCTCTCTTTAGGAGAGGAGAGCTCTTTGTATAGGATTAGTGCTAGGAAGTGAGGTGGGAGGCTTGAGGACATGTCATGTTCTTCATGACATCTTCCTCAAGAACGATCCTCAGCGGTGCCTTTGTTCTTCAACTAGACTAAAGTGAGTATTTCGATATTTCCTATTTAGACTAAAGTCGTATGCATGCTTAGTTGCTTTGTTCTTGTGTTCTTCGTTTGTTCTTGGTTTAGAGGCTTGTGTTCTTCGAACACAACCCTTCTGATCCAGTAGACTTAGATCATAAGTTTGCATCTAGTTTGCCAGCTTGTCTATTAGAGTAAAGTGAAGCTCCTGCTTGTTTCTAGTTAGATCAAAGTGCATTCGTGATCTTGCATGAGTGATAGAGCATACCTTGAGCTAGTGCCAGTATCTCCCTCGCGGATTCGTAGAAATAGTAAGTGGTGTCGACATGGTGTCTGGGCCATAAGCTATCCTTCGAAGACCACGTACGATCGTAGCGTAGAGGTAGGCCGCAGTGGTGACAGCCTGTTGGACCCTTTGTCAACCCTCTACGTCGCTGTTGACGGTGGAAATTCACCATTTCCAACCCTCAATATTCTCACATAAATGGAGGCATATGCATTATTTACTAGCATTTAGGTTTGAATAATGTAGTTCCACTTGTCCTTGGAGATTATTTGTATGTAGGTGATTTACCCCTTAAAAGAGATGGAAACTCAACTTCTATGAAGAAACCATGCCAACTCAGCTGAGGAGGTGGCTGCCAGCAAGGGAAACATGGCATTCCACGTCATCGATCTAGGGGAGGCACTCACCGACGAATCAGAGGACGCCACATGGACTTCACATGGATCAAAGGGCCCACCTCGGATACCAAATCAAGCCATGCACCGGGGATGGATCAGAGGGCGCACAGGGCAGCCACCCAGTGGAAAACCACCAGGTGGGGCCACCCTAGGGGGCCGGCTGACCCTGGGATCGGCCGAACCGACCTTAGGGGCCCCATCCTGGCCCTCCACGTGGCAGCTCCCTATTGGTCCTTTGCCTCACTCCCGGGTGTTTAGGGGTCATTTGGGCGTCCGAGCAAGCCTTGTCCTTGCCTATAAATAGAAGGGGAGGGGCTCCCATTTCTCACACACCACTCTCTCATTCTCCTCTCACTTTGAGTTTCCAAGGCTAGGGGGTAGGTTAGAGTAGCTCTTATGCAGGTTCCAAGTCCTCTTGGAAGTCTAGGTATGAGTTCTCTTTTGTCTTTATTTCTTTGTATGACTTTGATCTACTTCAGTTATTCAGCTATTTCATATAAAGTCATGGTAGATCATATTCTTGATATGTTCTTGAGTTCATCCTCTATTCATCATTTAGAGGCTCGTGTTCTTCGTGAACACTACCTTTTGATCCACTTGACGGGTGATAAACTCCTTCCTTATGTGTTTGTTTATAAGTTAGGGGCTCGTGTTCTTCACGAACACGACCCTTTGATCTTGTTGATTAGACATAAGAGAGTTCATATCTGTTCATATGTCTAGCCTTAGTTGATCTTGTTAGATGGCATGATAGTGTTGCATGAGGTCTGTGTTCAAGCCACGGTACTCGGTCTAGTTGACCCGTCTTCTGGTGGCTTTCAGCCTGGGTCACAATAGCCTGGGCCCGGTGGAGTCTAGCAGCAACGTAGGCATGGTGCCTGGGTTGTCTGGCTACGATAGTTATGAGCATACCCCCCGTAACGAGAGGTCGGTCCTCAGGTGGTGACAACCCTGTTGGATCCTAGGGCAACCTCCGCGTTGGGGTACCTGCTGTAGGAGTCTAAAGTCTAGTTTCGCGGAGTGCTGGTCGTCGCGGGCTAGCTCCCCGTTTGTACCTGGGTGCTAAACCTTATCTTTCTCATGCAACACTCATGCCAATCTCTTGTATCTTCTAGCTTTGTATGTTTAGTACATTAGAACCTAGAGCTAACTCGTATGTCCCCCCTAAGCCGTAGTGTGCTGAGTAGAGGTAGATTTGAGGTGTGTGTGTCACACTACCCCGTATATCTTTTATCTTACCCCTGCCTTTGAGTGTGTTGTTCCCTATATCTATCTCTTGGGTTACATTCGGAGCAAAAGCATAAGTCTAAGATGTCCACCATTGCCTTCCACGGATTCGATACCCTTGGAATACTCTCCTTCCTTGGGGAAATGCTGCAATGGTTTATCTGTGCACTTGTGGATTCGTTCATGATAGTTTATATTAACCTATGGCAAGTCTCGATGTTCACGCTAACTTGCGCCATTAGTTGTGACATTGAGAAATGCCAACAAGCATTTCTAGCGCCGACGCTAAGGATGGATTCCAAATCTGTTCTTAAGTGATCGACATTAAGAAATGTCAACAAGCATTTCTGGCGCCGTTGCCGGGGAAGGCACAGGATTATCATGACTATGCTTTGCATCTGTTTATAAACTCTGAGTAGGTTAGGACAACTCTCAATGCAGGCTAACCTTGATTGTCTTTTTTATCTTTGGATGATGAAGACAGGTAGTGTATGACTAGTTTCGTCCTACCGGGGAATTTTACTGAAGATCCCGAGTCACTTGTGAGGAAAGCTCGAATTCATTTCGGCTCACCTCGTCGTACTCGTGCGAAAGGCGAACCAGCTTCCTTTGTACCATCCACGTCGAACGCTATGGCCCAGAAGACACTTCGTGAGTACTCAGCTACTTCCGCTGACCAGGTGCTGCAAGGCTTTGAGGTGGCAATGGGGACTAAAAATTTTGAGATCAAGACGGGTCTAATCACGATGGTACAGGCTAGCCCATTCTGTAGCAAGCCAAATGAGGATGCCAATGCTCATCTGCAGCAATTCCTATAGCTATGCAGCACTTTCGTCATCAAGGGTGCAAATATGGATGCTGTTCGTTTACGGCTATTTCCATTCTCCCTTCCGGGGAAAGCTAAGCAATGGTTCTATGCGAATCGTGAAGTTATTGACACTTGGAGTAAGTGTTCAGAGGCATTCCACAAGAAGTTCTTCCCATTGGGTAAAACCAATGCTCTTCGTGGAAGGATTTCTGGTTTTCAGCAAGCAGCAAGTGAATCTATTCCAGAGGCTTGGGAGAGGCTTCAGGAGTATGTCCTGGCCTGTGCTCACCATGGGATGGAGGATTGGCTTATTCTTTAAAGCTTCTATAATGGGTTGACTCCGACAGCCCGAGGCCATATTGATGCTGCTGCTCAAGGAGCATTCTTCTCACTCACTATTGATAATGCTAAATTGCTCATGGAGAAGATGGTCTCCAACCAAGGGTGGAGTGATGGAAGACTCCAACCACGACCGAGGGGTACTCATACTGTCAAGGAAGCAGACATGATTACTGTAGAGATGGATCTTCTTATGAAGAGATTGGATAACTACACCAGCGAGAAGGCTGCCAGGGCCACCACTACTCTACCTATGGACTCTCACATGACTTGTGAAGTCTATGGCAACACTGGGCACTCAGGCAACTATTGTCCGGAGACTCAGGAGTAAGTGATGTACATGAATGGCAACAACAATGGTTATCGTCCACCTCAACAGGGAGGCCAATCGTGGAATCAACAACACCCTTATTATCAAGGAGGTAACCAAGGTAATTCGTACAATCCCAACCAACCTTCCTTAAGAGATCTCGTTTTTGGGCAAGCTAAGATTAATGAAGGTATTAACAAGAAGTTAGCTGCCCTTGATAAAACTGTGGAAAGCCTCAACCTTAAGCTTGATAGTTTTTCTTCTACTCAGAAGAGTCAGCTGAGTTTCAACAAAATGTTAGAAACCCAGTTGGCTCAGCTGGCTGCTTTGGTTCCATCTCCTGATAACGGGAGGATCCCGGGGCAACCCGTATCCTCTTGTGAAAATGTTAGTGTAGTGTCAACCCGGTGGGGTAAGCCACCTAGGAAGACACATGCTTCTGACTATGCAGAAAAGCCCATACAACAAATTCTTGATCCATGGGAGGAATCAGCAATGGTGCACAAGAAAGATCCAGGCTACCCGACTATCACTTGCACAATCTATTACAAGAAGATTAGGCATGCCCTTTGTGACCTTGGTGCGAGTGTTAATCTCATGTCCAAGGTCATGTTCGAGCAACTGGGATATCCAGCTCTCTCTCCAACAGCACGGACTATCCAACTCGCCGATTCAACGATCCGATATCCAGAAGGAATTGTTGAGAGCTTATTGGTTAAGGTCAATAGTTCTTATGTCTTTGCGGATTTTGTGGTTCTTAACATGGATGACGAGGGAGGAATGCCGCTCATCCTTGGGCGACCATTTCTCAGTGATGTCTGAGCTAGAATCAATGTGGGGTCTGGAATCATCCGTTTTCGTATTGGGATGAGGAACTTGAAGTTCAAGTTTCAGGATAAAGAAGAGCAATGCTATTTGGTGCAAGATAGTGTTGAGCAGCTTGGGGGAAGGACGAAGCCTTCGCCCCCAAGGAAGAAATCTCCGTCAAAGAGGTTAAAGAAAATTCGGAAAGAATGGCGGAAGATTGAGATGGCACCACCCTCTACTTCTCAGGAGTGGGGTGCTGAATGGAATTGATCACTGAGAAGAGTCCAACTCGTCGAACTAAAAATGATGGGTCCTTTCTACCAAAAAGGTTAAAGCTGGTACTTATCTCATATTTCCCTTTCCAAAATTTTATTTCCGCAAAAAACTGCATATTTGATTTTCCAAAACCTTGCATTTGCATGCTAGATTTATCTAGCCCTTCTTCCCTTTCCAAATAAAAATTCTGAAAATCATTTCTGAGTTTGAAAATTCAAGAAAAATCATTTGAAAAATATTTTGAGGGAATTTGGGCCGAGGCACTCAGGCAGGTCCCCAGCTAGCCGTTGGGGAGCCATTGGCCCGGGCAGAGGGCAGGTGGGCTCGGCCTGGGGTCGGCCGACGCCAGGTTCGGCCGAAGCAGCCCAACGGCTGCTGGGTCCCACCTTGCTCCAACGGCTATGTCTGGATGCCCGGCGCATTTACCTATAAATAGCAGGGGGAGAGGGGGTGTTCTTCACCCATTCAACACTCTTCACTCACACTCCCCTCTCTACTCCTTGCTCTCTTGGTTTTCTTAGAATTCTTGCTCAAGATTGGATCATCAAGTGGTCTCTGTATTGTGTTGCTGAAAATATTGTTATTGGTGGAGCAAGCTCGGTAAGAACTTCATTCGATTTTACTAACCCATCCCCGAGTTGCTCTTGTTGTCCCTTGTTGTTGTGCTAGCATGAATTGGGCGGCGAACACTCTCCGGAGGGTGACACGCTCACGCTCCCGTTCACGGGCAAGCACGAGTGCATCCACCCCCGCCGAGCTGACACCGAGCCCATCGACGATGGATTATGAAGAAGAGCAAGAAGAGCAAGCCGAGCCACAAGCCGCAGAGGAGGTCGTCGACGACACCCCCTACCTCAGCTTGCGGGGCGATCGAGAGGAGCAAGCCTATGCTCTCTTGAAGGACCGAGTCTTCACCCACACCAGGGACTTCGACCCGGCTCGCATGGAGAATACAGGTATGAATCTCGAGTTCGTTTCCATTTGGAATGCTCTTGGTTGGGAGGAGTTTGCGCCGGTTACAGAGCTTGGCTCTCGGCCCCTCACCATCCAGTTTCTTTACTCTCTTACCGAGACCCCGAATGGCATTGAGTTTCGTCTTTTCGGGACCGATTATCGTCTTTCTTGGAAGGATCTTAGTCGTCTTCTTGGTTTTAATCCTCGTTGTGCTGTCTCTTTGAAGCGAGCTTGTGAGGGTTATGTTCAGGAATCTTTCTGGGCAGATATCTCTGGTCTTGTTTACAGTGGCAAGTTTGTACCTCGGTCCAACGATATTGTGCATCCCACTCTCCGCCTGTGGCACAAGTGGCTCACCATTACTCTCTTTCCACGAGAGGATGTTCGGCCTGTGCGCAGCGATGAGATGATGCTATTATACGCCGCTGTCAACCGGATCAAGTCTCTCCCGTTAAAGCTATGATTCGGTAGTGGATGACGAACTTCAAGATGATAGGTCCTATTGAGTGTACGGCTTTGGTGACTCGTATTGCTCTCAGACTCGGGGTTCTTAGTGGGAATCCCGTACCCTTCATCGGGATGCCCCGAGTTCTCATTAATGAGGCATACCTGATCCAGGGACATATACTCAAGAGGGACCCAAATGATTGTTTGACTTTCTTCTTTCCGGGCTATACAAATCAAATCCCATTACCTAACCCGGGGTTTGGATTGTATAATTCGGAGTCACTCACCATTCCCCTTGTTACACAAGAGGAAAGCCGTCGTGCTAGTGTTTCAGGCAGGTCAACCAGGAGCGCGGCGAAGAGAGCACATATGCAGCAGCAGCAGTAGCAGTCACAGCCGACACCACCACTACAGCCTCAGCCACAGCCTGTTACACCACCGGTGGCAGGATGGGCCCCTGCGGGGTACATGTCTGGGGTTACCCCTGGATATGCACCTGGTTGGGACCAACCCACCTATCAGCCGAGTGCGAGTGGCACGGCTTGGGCAGGCGCGAGCAGATTTCTGTGGGCCACACCCGCTAGCTCCAGCTCTGGTGGTCCACCTCCATCTTCGTCCTTCCGGCGACACTCTTCAGCCTCTGCATGCGATGCTCAGCTCACGCAGCAGATGGGAGAGCTCACCGTCCAGGTCACGGGATTGGAGGAAACGCTGAACACCCACGTCGAGTCTACCTCAGCGTGGCAGCGTCAGGCTGGTGAGAGGATAGCAGCCATGCAGCACGATCAGCAGCAGTACATGGAGGCACAGAGCGCTTACTACGCGAGTCAGGGTTTCTTCTACCCTCCTCCGCAGTGAGCCTGAAGCTAGCTTGGGGGAGGACCCCCATTCCGAGGTAACTTGTATCTTCCTTTATTTTCAGAATATCTTATAAATGAAAATCCAAAAAAATCCGCAAAAATAAAAAGATCAAAAATATTTATTTGCTTTCATCATCATCATTTTCTTAGTTTGCTTTGATATGCTTAGTAAGAATGCTTTGCCTCTATGGTTGAAATGATGAATAGTTGCTCTGTTTATTCTCCTCGTATGTCTTGCTTACAACTTTGTATCCTACCTAAATTTTGAGTTTGTTGGCTTATATGTTCAAACCTTAGCTTGAAGACTATGGGTAGCAAAAAGCATGATCCTTGCCTAAGTTGTTGTGAGACATGATATGGTAGAATAGAATGCTATGATCTTGTGCTTAGTGATGCTTGACATCCGGAGTTTTCCTTTTTGAAAAATCAAAACATGATGAGTTCCTCAATGATGAGAATTTCCTATCCAAGGCCATATGTAGATTCTAGTTCTTAGCCTCCACATATGCAGCTTGTTCTCTCATTGAGCTTTGTCAAATTGTTGTGACCCTTGTTAGAACTCATACTCCCCTGATCAAGATCACGTACACGTTCATGCTAAACTTCTACACTAGAAGTTAAGCATTCATCATTTGCTCCATACTACTTATGCATTCTTCCGCAAATAAAACTCTATGTATCTTTGCATCATTCATCCCTCTCCAAATATCTCCAATAGAGACAAAGGGCTAGCTAAAAAAAAGAAAGAGAAAAAGAAAGAAAAGCATGCTCAAAAGCATGGCAAAAATAAAATAAAGAGAGCTAGCCCAAGTCTCGAAAATTTCAAAAGGAGAAAACGGGATTGATATGTGCAAGAGAAAGAGTTCCACCATATAGATGGTAATAACTAGTACCTACTCCAGGGCTAGTGTCCACCTTACCATCAATCTCTCATTTCCCTTATATAAAGCATGGTAATATCTAGCACCCATTTCCGGGCCTAGTATCCACCTTGCCATGCTCATATTCATCACACACATATGCACATCTTGATCAGGATGTATGATAGTTTCTTTCAAGGATCCGGTTTTTGACTTAGCAAAACATGAGAGACAAGTATGCCACATCTTCCCTACCTACAGCTCCACATACAGCCTATTAGGAGTAGGATGTGAAGAAGGGCAACATTGATGCCTTGGTGAGGGACCATACACTTTTGAGCGATCCGAGAGTATCATTTGAGGAACTCTGATTTTCTTTTGAAAAATTTGCAAAACCTCCGGATTGATAGGCTGATCAAGGTATGAGTGATTATGCATTTTCTATATAACCATTCTGTCTCTCAACCGCCCAAGGCAGGTGAAGCTATATGCCCCATGTATCAAGGTGAAAGGTAAGAACATTGCCAACTTGTTCAACTCTTGGTAGAGTACTTTGCTGTATGTTTGCCATAAGTTGAGAATACAACATTGTAGCAACTCCTGATCAACCAACCTAAGTCTCTAATGTCTTGCTTCGAGACGAGCAAGAGGTTAGCTTGGGGGAGTTTGTTGACGGTGGAAATTCACTATTTCCAACCCTCAATATTCTCACATAAATGGAGGCATATGCATTATTTACTATCATTTAGGTTTGAATAATGTAGTTCCACTTGTCCTTGGAGATTATTTGTATGTAGGTGATTTACCCCTTAAAAGAGATGGAAACTCAACTTCTATGAAGAAACCATGCCAACTCAGCTGAGGAGGTGGCTGCCACCAAGGGAAACATGGCATTTCACGTCATCGATCCAGGGGAGGCACTCACCGACGAATCAGAGGACGCCACATGGACTTCACGTGGATCAAAGGGCCCACCTCAGATACCAAATCAAGCCATGCACCGGGGATGGACCAGAGGGCCCACAGGGCAGCCACCCAGTGGAAAACCACCAAGTGGGGCCACCCTAGGGGGACGGCCGACCCTGGGGTCGGCCGAACCGACCTAGGGGGCCCCATCCTGGCCCTCCACGTGGCAGCTCCCTATTGGTCCTTTGCCTCACTCCCGGGTCTTTAGGGGTCATTTAGGCGTCCGAGCAAGCCTTGTCCTTGCCTATAACTAGAAGGGGAGGGGCTCCCATTTCTCACACACCACTCTCTCATTCTCCTCTCACTTTTAGTTTCCAAGGCTAGGGGGTAGATTAGAGTAGCTCTTATTCAGGTTCCAAGTCCTCTTGGAAGTCTAAGTATGAGTTTTCTTTTATCTTTATTTCTTTGTATGACTTTGATCTGTTTTTGAGTCATGGTAGATCAAATTCTTGATATGTTTTTGAGTTCATCCTCTGTTCATCATTTAGAGGCTCGTGTTCTTCGTGAACACTACCTTTTGATCCACTTGAAGGGTGATAAACTCCTTCCTTATGTGTTTGTTCATAAGTTAGAGGCTCGTGTTCTTCACGAACACGACCCTTTGATCTTGTTGATTAGACATAAGAGAGTTCATATCTGTTCATATGTCTAGCCTTAGTTGATCTTGTTAGATGGCATGAGAGTGTTGCATGAGGTCTGTGTTCAAGCTACGGTACTCGGTCTAGTTGACCAGTCTTCTGGTGGCTCTCACCCTGGGTCACAATAGCCCGGGCCAGGTGGAGTCTAGCAGCAACGTAGGCATGATGCATGGGTTGTCTGGCGACGATAGTTATGAGTATACCCCCCGTAACGAGAGGTCGGTCCTCAGGTGGTGACAGACCTGTTGGATCCTAGGGCAACCTCCTCGTTGGGGTACCTGCTGTAGGAGTCTAAAGTCTAGTTTCGCAGAGTGCTGGTCGTCGCGGGCTAGCTCCCCGTTTGTACCTGGGTGCTGAACCTTATCTCTCTCATGCAACACTCATGCCCATCTCTTGTATCTTCTAGCTTTGTATGTTTAGTACATTAGAACCTAGAGCTAATTCTCATGTTCCCCCTGAGTCGTAGTGTGCTAGAGTAGAGGTAGATTTGAGGTTTGTGTGTCACACTACCCCGTATATCTTTTATCTTACCCCTGTCTTTGAGTGTGTTGTTCCTTATATCTATCTCTTGGTTTACATTCAGAGCAATAGCATAAGTCTAAGATATTCGCCATTGCCTTCCACGGATTCGATACCCTTGGAATACTCTCCTTCCTTGGGGAAATGCTACAATGGTTTGTCTGTGCACTTGCGGATTCGTTCATGATCGTTTAGATTAACCTATGGCAAGTCTCGATGTTCACGCTAAGTTGCGCTATTAGTTGTGACATTAAGAAATGCCAACAAGCATTTCTAGTGCCGACGCTAAGGATGAATTTCAAATCTGTTCTTAAGTGATCGACGTTAAGAAATGTCAACAGTCGCGTACTGAGTTGGGCTCGCTCCAGCACATTGGCCTAGGATGTGCCTGGTGCCCGAAGTGAGTGTTATACCTGAGAGACCGTAACTAGACTCTGCACTCGGTCGAGGCAGATCCTTTCAACCAATCCAATCAATCAGTGTTGTGTCCTTGGATCATCTATACTAGAGTAGGAGATAGTACACACCGTTCCTTGGATTCGATACCCTTGGAATACTCTCCTTCCTTGGGGAAGTGCTACAGCGGTATTTCTGTGCACTTGCGGTATACCCGGTTGTTCTTATACGCTCCTTCTAGGTGTACAACTAGTGGTGACGTTAAGAAACGCCAACACCCCTTCATTATTAAGGCCCGTAGCATGGTGTCGTGCTTCACCTTCATTTAGGCATCCTGCTTCGACTTCACTAAGCCCTTCCTCACCATGTTTATTCGAACACGTGTAATTTTCTTTAAAACCACATGTGATCAAATGATAAAAATGTTGTCTCGTTGTCCGAACTTCTTCTGGTTGAGACAATCTATACAGGGGCAAAGCATTGCCTGAACACCACGGTTTCTCATATCCGCCTCTACTTGATCTAGAAAACCATTGACCCCCCTAAGAAACTGTCCCAATCTCGAGACTTACTGTACATCCAAGCCTGAGCAGCAACAGCCATTTGCAATCTTCATACATCAAATGAGCATAATGCATCACCAAAACCGATGAGTAAGAGGATTAGGACAGCGAAGTTCAATAAAAGGGGGCAATTTCCACCTTGACGAGGACTGTCTACGAGGCGAGCGCTTCCGAGAGGAGGAGGACGAGGCGTCGCGGCCGCGGCGACGGCGACGGCGCGGAGGACGGCGCCGAGCCCGAGGAGGAGGATCAGCTGCTGCTTTGGAGGACGACGACGTACGGCGCGGAGGGACGCCGCGCCGCGGTCGACATCCGCCGACCCCTTTCGCCGTCGCGCACGCGGCCGGCCGGCCTGCTGCAGCACTAGCTTTCTGAGGAGAGAGCGCGCGCATAGCGAGTGGGGCCTTCAGAGATCGCGCGCGTAGCGAGTGGGGCCTTCAGAGAGCGCGCGAAAATGCTGCTGCAGCAACGGCGGGGAGAGAGCGAGTGGGGCCCTCAGAGGAGAGAGAGAGTGTAGGTGTCGGAGATAGCAGAGTGGTCGGAACGCAAAGACAGACGCGTATTAACAACACACGTCTCTAATGTGAGAAAACAAAGGAGATGCTAGCTCCAAACAAGCGTCGCCAATTGGGTTGTCATAAAATGAGATGCGTCCTAAAAGCCACGCGTCTCCAATAGGAAAGTCATTGGTAACGAACTTAAAGAGCCCGTTACCGATAGGTTTCACTTTCGTATCGGACGCATTTTAACGTCCGTTAGAAAGAAAACATGTAACGGTCATTTAAGAAGTCCGTTACCAGAAGTCCTTATTGGTAACAGGTGTTGTGGTGGCGAGGTCAGGGCGAGGTCGGGGTCGAGCCTACCGCGCTTATGCGTAACAGGCGCCAAACAACAACTGTTACAGATGGGATCCATATAACAGGTGTTAAGAACCCGTTACAAATGTTGCGTGACCTATTTGAGGTTTTCACGTAGTGTGATCGCTTATTTCCCGTTTTGAGCGTTGTTGGTACGGCAGGTAGGCAAGCAGGGTGTCTTTAGGTGCGACAACTTTTTGTATTTTTGTGGATCCATTTTCCGTCAATCAATTTTGATGGGTCTGCTCTCCCTCCATCGTTTCTGAAGCCTACCAAGAGGGACTAATGTGAGGGGTAGGGATGTTTTTTTTGTTAAAATATATTTTCAATTGTTTTGGATTCTCACAGTGTAGATAGATAGACAAACAGATGAAGAGATAGATAGATATATAGATAGATTCACGGTGATTGATTGCTTGTTTCCCATTTTTGGGTAGGACTGTTGGTGGTTATGCAGGGTGTCTAGGTGCGAAAACTTTTTGTTTTTTCTTGGACTCATTGTCCTTCTATAACAATTTTGATGGGTCTGTTCTCCCTCCACACTTTCTGAAGCCTGCCAAGCGAGACCAATGTGGGGTAGGGAGGTTTTTTTGGGTAAAAAAATGTTTTCAATTATTTCGGATTCTTATACATAGATATAGATATAGGTAAAAAATGTTCTCGTTTCATGGCTTTGATCTTCAAGCTTAGTTAATTGGAAGCGGCTAATTTACAGCCGGCTGTAAAATAATTTAGGTACAACCGGCTGTTTTTTATGATCCTAATTGGCAGGCCCACGTTTCTGGTGTGTTTTTTTTCAGACCCACGACGTTTCTGCCAAGTTTCCCAAAAGCCCACGCAAGTTTTCCAGGCCCACGTTTCCCAGCCCTCTACCACCCCCGCTATTTCTGCGCGGCAAAAAAGCTAGGGTTCTGCTCCCTCCCCCACGCGCTGTCGCGTCACTCGCTGGCGGCGCGAAACAGGGGCGCCAACAGCGGCCGCACAGGGGCGACGGGGGATCCGATGCAGACAAGATCAAAGAAATCAATAAAGATCAACATGGGCCAAGAAAAAAGATCGTTCAGGTAAAAATCACATCAATTCCTTGCTCAATTTCACCACCAAGTAAGAAATTGCCACCAGAGACAAGATTTGTAACCAGAGAAAAAGTTTAGAAAGCTTTTGCAACCAGAGACAAGATTTGCTTTGTAGAAGCAAGATTCCCAACAGTGTTGCGTACACAAATCACACAAAATTGCTTTTGGTTACCTACGTGATTTGTTCAGAAAGTGTGCATCCAGCTGCAAAAACCACAGATCTGGTCTCCCCCACCCCACCGTAGTTTACTATATTTTCACTTGTCGATGTACATATCCAGGTTTGCAAGCATATGTGCATCAGCTACAAACGAACCTAGGATCTTCCCACCCCAACCCTAGCTTACTTTATTTTCAGTTGCCAATCTGCATAACCAAGTTTGATGACCATATGTACTAGCTGACTGTATTGTCACTTGCCATTCTGCAAAAAAAAAACAAAAGAAACGAAAAGATAGTTAGTGGGCATACCACTGCAGGGAAAAAGGTAGGGTCTGGTTATTACTGGAAACAAAAACAAAGAAAAATGACAGTTTTAGTTGGCTAGATTAGTATACTAACATGCCTTCATGTTTTTATTTTCCTGGCTGGTAAACTGAGCTAAGTTTCATTACACCAGATAGAATAGCTTATGTATTATTCATGACAATCTATGCATCAGTTTATATGGTTTATATGGTACACACAGTTGGTCAGATTCGTGTATTAACATGCCTCCATATTTTTATTCTTTTGGCCATTTAACTGAAATAAGATTCATGACAGTGGGTGCAAAATTTTTGTTGTCAGGCACCATAGACTTGAACCAATTGCTGCCAGAGTATGATGTTGATTTCTTAGATTTGGAGGCTGCGAATCCAGCCTTTTGTACTCAAGTGGAGCTGACAGATGATGCTTAGGATCCTATGGACAGCTTCAAGTTCCTAGTAACAATAACATGCTTGTTGTTGCTGCTACTACTGTGCAGACACTGGTGCAGATTAGTCCCAATCCTGATGTGAGCCAATATGTTGCTGGTGGTGACATGTTTGCTAAAGAAACAGGGCTGCATGATATAGCTGAAGGTGATGAATATCCTGATGAGAATAATGAAGATGTATGGTGCTCACCTCCTATCCCGTACACTAGGCAGACTTTTGCAACTAAAGAGGAAGCAAAGTCTTACTACAATGCTTATGCAAAAAGAATTGGTTTCTCAATTCGCATAAGTGCTACGCGTCTAATAGGTTCATCAAGGCAGCAGCGCAAAGTTACTTATGTCTGCAATAAAGAAGGCCATGGTAGAAAAGCTAAGGAAGAAGCAGTAAATATTGAATCTGATGAATTCTACTAGGACAGAATCTGAATCTGAAAGTGATGCAGATGGTGAAGAGGTTAACAAGAAGAAAATTGATGGCGGAAAGATGAGGAAGAGAGAAAAGATGCTGCACAAGGGATGCAAAGCGAGGATGGTTGTGAATCTCATAGATGAAAGATGGCATGTGACCTACTTTTTGGCTAAGCACAACCATGATGTAGTTGTCAAACCTTCTCTGAAGAAATTCCTAAGATCTCACAAAGGAATACCGCAACAGGAGAGGGAGTTTATTACCCTATTCCATGGATGCAACCTAACCTCTGGGCGCATAATGCAACTCATGAATGACCTCTATGGTTCTGCATAGATTGTGCCATATGAAGGAAAAGACATCAGCAACTTTAGGTCAAACATTAGGAGGACAAGGACAGAGAAGTACAAAGACATGCAGCAAGCCATAGACCGCTTTAGAGAGATACAGCAAGAAGATGCTAATTTCTTCTGCAAGGTGCAATTGGATGACAGGGACAGGATGCAGAGCACCTTCTGGGTTGATAGTGTGGCAAGATAGTCATACATTGATCTGTATCATGATTGTGTGTCCTTTGATGCTACCTACATGACAACATGTATGACATGCCATTTGCTCCATTCATTGGAATTAATAAGCATGGGCAATAAATCCAGTTGGGGTGTGCCTTTCTAAGGGATGAGAAAAAACCTAGCTACGTGTGGCTGTTTCAAGCATTCTTGGAGGCTATGAGGGGGAAGTCTCCCATGAACATTATAACGGATCAAGACGCTTCTATGAGATATACCATTGCACTAGTGTTCCCGAATATTACTCATAGAAACTGCCGCTTTCACATTATGGACAAGTTTTCAGGCACGATAGGTCCGCTGCTTGATAGCAATGAAGAGTTGGAGGATGATTTCAAAGAATGCATGTACAAAGTGACTCCAGATGAATTTGACACAAAATGGGCTGCTATGCTGGACAAGTATGGTTTGCGGGACAATGCCCATTTTCAGCACTTGCATGCCCTTAGAAGCACTTTTGCCCCAGTGTTCTACATGTATTCATTTTTCCCGTTCCTACAATCAACACAACGCAGCGAGGGCTTCAATGCAGTGTTGAAAAAATATGTGAACCCGAATATGTCAATACTCCATTTTGTTAAGCAATACCAGAAGATACAAGACAAAATTCTTGTTGCTGAGGATGGTCAAGATTTTAGGACAGATGATAAAGAGAGGCGAAGTTTGTCTAAATTTCGTATAGAGCGGCATGCTGCCACTATCTACACCAAGAAGCTGTTCTACAGATTTTCAGTTGAGTTTGAGAAAAATGCAGAGTATGATGTGAAGCAAGATGACAACATCCACTACAGGCTGGTGCCTAATAACACGCGTGTGTATGGCTATGGCAGGAGAGAATACATTGTGACGGCAATTGTGGATGAGCAAAGTTACTTCTGTGAGTGCTGCAAGTTTGATAGAGATAGTATTCTTTGTTGCCATATTCTGAAGGTGTTCGTCACATTAGGAGTTAAAACCATTCCAGATAACTATATACTTAAGAGGTGGGTTTAGGAGCCACTTATGCCGCCGGTGGTGGTTGGTGATGCTGCTAATGTGTCTACTCAGCCGAACTTAGTAGCACGTGGTATGCCTTTGAGTGGGCGAAGGACTTTGTGGTTCACAAATTTGTCTAAAGCTTTTGCAGGTTTGGCAACAGAGGGTTGTATGTCTAGTGAAGCATATAAAGTCACGCAGAATCATACAAAGATTATGCAGTCTGAACTTATTGACCTAAAGAAGAAAAGGAAATCCCGTAGGCAACGAGTGAACAGTGGGGCAGTGCCTGCATCTGCACCATCTACCTCTACCCCAGCTGCTGATGGACAGGTTAGGGATTGAATACAACTGTTGATGCCCATACCCAAGAAGGTAATCATCTTGTTGCTGCTGATGCCCATACCCAAGACGTTTTTAAAAAAAGATAATAACAATTTGTGTTTTAGGTGCTATTGATGGTGAGGATGGCTTGCCACTGAAGGTGGAGAACCCGCCCAGGTCAAAAGTTAAAGGGCGCAAAAAGGAGAAGAGGCTGAAGAAGGGAATGAATGCACAATCTACTAAGAGGAAAAATAGGTGCAGCAAATGCAAGTCTACAGAGCATAACATTGCGCGTTGCCCGAAGGCTGCAGAGGAGAGAGGGATTGACTTGGAGCTAGGTCCTCCTCAGTCAAAAGTGTAAAAAAGTGGAGAAAAATTGGTTCCGGATAATGTTAAGTTGCTGTATGAAACAGGTGTTGTTGCTCGCTTAGTAGGTTAAGTTGCCTGAGTTTCCTGCACTCGGTACTAAAAAAGGTTGAAAAACTCGCTTATAGGAGCTTATTATAGTAGCTTATAGTATCTTGTGGTATATTATAGTTTGTTGAAAAAAATAGCAGCTCATATATTGATGCAGCAGAACACTATCTGTGCACAAACATGCAGTGTAAAAAAAGCTTTCTAAGAGTTGGTTTTTGTACTCATATAAACTGGATTGTAAGAAGCATACAGTTTCATGGGTATGTGTGCTAAGTTGGTGTTGATTCGAGATTTCCTGCATACCTGTTTCCCCGGTAAGAATTTACTCTTTCACTTGGTGTCATTTTCTTCATGCGTAAACCACTTGTATGTGAGAAGCTTCCGGATATCGGGGATATCTTTGTCATTGAAATTGCAAACTTTGCGTCCATCCTAATGTTCAGCATGCATCAGCATATGGGAAATCGTGGCTGCAAAATGCATACGCAAAAAATATAAAATATCAGATCATGATTGATTGGTGTGGGTTTGACAGGATAGGTGCAAAGAAACACATCAGGGGTGGTGAAGATCAGATTACACTACAGAAGAATAAGTGCCAACAAAACATCAGGGGTAGTGCAGACGAAAAATAATTATTACTAGAGAAAGAATAAGTACCAACAAACTACTTCTATGTCTAGTATAGTTGTCTGATTAACAGGATCCTATATGCTGCTATGGATAAATGTCATTCCAAAAAAATGTTATCACGGTAGACTTGCTGAGATGAAAATTTATGATTGAAAATGTTGAACTGATAGAGATGAAAAAGGTTGTACGTACTTGTTGTTCTGAGGTGGGATGCTGATAGAGACAATTTTGTAGTTTTCAATAACTACTTTTGATTTCGAGTAGAATTCACTCCAAAGATGCTTGATTGATTCCACTATTTCGTCGTAGGAAGTCCTTAGTGTCATGTCTTCAAGTGTTCTCATGGCGTCAAGCACTTCAAACCTCTTATTGCATATGTTGAGCACCAAAAGGAAGTAGTGCCCAACATCACCAAGGTTTTTTGCCTCGATAGCTTGAAGAACAGGGAACATGACCTAGAAAATATTTTTGCTGCTGTTTTAGAAAGAAAAAAATGCAAATATTACGAATAAAAACACAACATAGGGTGCGGAGTTTAAAAAACCAGTATCTTTCTAAACAAGAATGAAAACTAAAGTGAGATTGCTAGATTGCTAAGTTGTTTATTAGAAACTATATTGTTGCTCATAAAAAATAATTATATTGCCTAATCAAATACATGTTATTGCCTAAAAATCTTGCTGCAATTGCCTAATTATGTTGACTAATTATATTACCTAAGTTGCTTGTTAGGAACCATATTATTGCTTATCAAGAATAATAAGATTGCCTGATTAGAAAGAACCTCAGATTGTTATCAAGTTAGAATGCATACCATTTGCCTGTGGTCAAGGTGGTTTGTGCCTTTGTTGAATAGACGCTTGATCTCTGCCCTGTCCAGGTTGCCTAACAAAAGGTATCACTATATAGTACAAGGTTTAGATGGAAAAAATGTTATTTAGATGGAAAATGTTGTTGGTCAGGTGGTTCTGGACAACCAAGAAAAAAGTCATTTATATAAGATGAGAGCACTCACATACAGACGTAGTGGCATAATCTGTTTTACAGCACCCCTGCCCTTAGGGTTGATTGCATATATGCCAACCTCTGCAACTCTGTTGATTAGATGTCCACTGGGCTTCACTGAATTTGCAAGCTTGTGCAAAAAAATGTGGATAGGCCAGAAATTGACCATTATCATCTTGTGGGTGCGAAACACATGGATCAAAAATGAGAGGGCAGCAAAATGAGGTTAGGAAAAAACACTGAAGATTTGAAAAAACAGGAATAGAGTGTTTGTGTGGAGAAAAAAAGCACGTACTCTACACTCTTTATGTCCCTTTATCTGGAAGGATTTTCATGGGTTTTGATGATAGCATCGTAGAGCTGGCATACTTCCTTGCTGCAGTGAAATGACTTTTTTGGTGCAGTATCAGCATATAATGACTTCATCACGACATGCTTCCTTAGTCTCCTCATGGCTGCTGGTTGGAAAGCTGGTGTCACATATGAGTTTGCTGATAATGATTCTTTTCCTTTTGCTGCTGTTGCTGCTTCTGGTGTTCTCCTTTGATCCTCTATTATTTCTACTGACTACTGACTACTTCTTACTTCTCCATCCTTCTGGCTTGAGTTGATCTCGATTGTGCTTGGTGCTGCATTATTGCCATCTTGAGAGGTCTTCAGCTTGAGATGCTTTATAGTATTTTCTTCTATTTCCCTTAACGCCTCTTCTGTAAACCCATCCAAGTAGCTTGCGGACCCTAGTTCGTTGAGCCAGTCTGGGTTTAAGGGCTATGTTGCAGGTGAGGTTGGATCTGTTTCTTCCACAAATTTCATTATGTCAACTTCAGGTGGGGTGAAATCTAGAGAGTTGCTCCTTGCAATTGGTGGTGCCTCCACTCCTCTTTGGCATGCATCATCAACTGATTTACTCCTCTTGTGGATGCGCTCATTAGCTGATTTGCTGTTCTGGAGATCAATAGGGTGATCTGTTGAAGTTCCAGGTTCTCTCAGCCTTAACCTCGCCCTTCTGTCCTTGGCTATGGGTGCTGGAATTGTCTCCAAAGGGGCAGGCTGAATCGTTTCCTTGAGCGTCCTTAGCCTTTTAATCAGCAGAATTTTATCGGCTGCATCTGAGTCATCTTGTTTGTGTGGGTTGCTGGCTGCTGTATGCCTCTCACCTTGACCTTCAGGGAGGCCTTCCTCATTGCCCTCTGAAATGGGGTGCAGGTCCATGCTACTGTCATTCATAGACCTGCAGCGCTTTCAATGTGGCTTGCTCGCTTCTGCATCACTAGAACTTTGGCGTGTTTTTCTTACTGGTTTGTGCATCACTAGAACTTGGCATATTTTGCTTGCTGGGTTGTGCTTCTTCATCAACATCCTCTTCTTCTCCATCTGTTGCGTGTGGCTGCTCATCTCCTTTGCCTTCCTCATCTTCACCTTCTTCGGAATCTGATTCTTCCCAATCATCTTCTTCTTCCTCCTCCTCATCCAGTTGCTCTTCATAATCAACATCTTCATCATCTGGTTCTTCATTTGAGGTGGACCTTATCCTATTTGATCTCCTTAAACTAGGACCACTTGTACCTTGTGTTGCCTGCATTCCAACTACACCAACTTCATTGAGGAAAGATCCAAGCAAATCTGTCATCCCGCACACCATTTTGCCTGCAACGTCTGAAAGCTTTCTCACATCCTGCATGAGGAAAAAATGCATGAGCACCATTGGTACCTAGACTGACATTCCTCCCGGTACCTTTGAAGCCACAAATCGAAAGAGGTCTTCCGTCCTAAATAAAGACTCCTGGATAGTTGTATTAGATAACTGCTTGAGCTGAAAAAAAACAAAACATGATCAGACCCGAAAAAAGAACCCACAAACTATGTTGGCATGTGTGCGTTGCTGCTCCATACCTTAAGTTTTCCAAATGATCCATCATTGTTGGTGTCTAGCTTGATAAGCTTATCAAATAGTTTCCGGGACCATGCTTCTACTCTAGGAGTTGTATCTGGGATATTCAAGCTGGGAGCATCCAGTGCGTCTGCATGTAGTATCTGTGTGGGCAGCAACAGAATAAACTAAGAAAAAAGTAGTAAGAACCAAAATAAAAGAGTTAAATATTTCCAAAAAAATTATGTACAATTGGTTTTTAAAACATCTGAATTGATGCCTAAAATGAACCTAATTGGAGAGTCTGCAGTGCTAAGTTGCTGACCACACAAATATACATGTTTGTGTGAGTGTGCCTAAAATATGCAATTGGTTTTTAAAACATCTAAATTGATGCCTAAAATGAACCTAATTGGAGAGTCTGCAATGCTAAGTTGCTAACCACACAAATTAAGTTGCTGACCACACAAATATACATTTGTGTGTGTGTGTGTGTGAGTTGGTTTTTAAAACCATCTGAATTGATGCCTAAAATGATCCTAATTGGAGAGCCTACAGTCCTAAGTTGCTAACCAAACAAATATACAAGTGTGTGTAAGTTGGTTTTTAAAACCATCCGAATTGATGCCTGAAAATGATCCTAATTGGAGACCCTGCAGTGCTAAGTTTTTTTAAAACAATTAATTGGATGCAGCAGCGGTATCGCATAAAAAGAAACCCCAGAACTCCCATGCAGTAATCACTAACTCATTTAGCTCCATGAAACTGAATTTCTACAACCACTACCTAGGTACTGTCAAAAAACAAACAAAGACAAAAAGTGCAAAAAGGAACTCCAGAATCTGAATCTTAATTTGAATTGAAGAAAACAATTGTATGGGGTGTAAGGAATCGGATGCTCGTAGCCTAAGAGGGGGAGGGGGTGAATTAGGCAACTTAAAACCTTAAGCCTAGGGTTATCACTATTTGTTCAAAACATAAACTAGAACATACTACCTAGATGTGCAACTACGGTGGTTCTAGTGTGAAACTCCCATCCCAAAACAAGTTTTGCAACCTATAGCCAATCCTAGCAAGATACTACTCTAGGAAAGTAAAGACAAATAAGGTTTGCAAGAAAGTAATGCGGAAACGTAAAGGGGATGAGAGGAAGCAAACTCTTGACACGCGATTTATCCCGTGGTATCGGTAGGCACTAAGCCACTCATAGTCCACGTTGTTGAAGCACTCCACACAAGAGTATTGCTTCCCGGTCACCAAGTCTCTCCCAAGAGCACCACTTGACTTGCCACAAAGGCTCGCCCACAAAGGCACTCACCAAGCTCTCTTGATCACCTTGATGCCGTCTCCACTAAGGAGCTTCTCCACCAAGGAAGGGGTCTCCACGTCCCCCGCACAAAGTGTCCTCGCCGCTCCACATCAAGCCAGAGGGTCGAAGACATTTACTGGAGAGCCCCTTAGGCTCCAAGGCTTCCGACGCACCTTGTACAACTTGATCCACTCAAGAATCACCCCACAAGGTAGGCACACCTTGCACTCACTCAGCTCTTAGCTAAGCCTAGCACTAAGCACACACACAAAGCATGTGCAAGTCTATGGATGAGCAATTTAGCACTTGGATGGCTTGGATATGATCTTCAACATATCTTGGACTCCTATGCACTTCCACACACTCCAGCATCTTCAAATGGGTGAATGGAGGGGGTATAAATAGCCCAAGCCAACAAACTAGCCGTTGGCTAATGGCCACTGAAAACTGTACCGTCAGATGAACCGATGGTCTCTTTTCCATATGCATCAGTTCATCCGGCGCCCTCCACGTCACTTAGCTGTTGCATCCCCACTGACACATATCCTCCGACGCTTGCACCGACGGTCTTCTCGCCTAGCCATCGGTTCATCCGGTGCTGAAGGGTTCCGCACAAAAACCTTTCTGTTAGCATTTTTGAAGCCATCGGATAAACCATTGCTTCCTCCGTCGGTTCATCCGGTGCTTAAGCCCTCTTTGAAAAACCTCTCTGTCTTGATTCCTTGATGCATCAGATAGACCGACAGCTCTTTCCAATGGACTGTTGGTTCATCCGGCGCTCTTGTCTCAGCCGCTTCTTCTCTGGCAATCATCCGGTGCAACTAGAAAACCCACTGTCGGTTCATACGACACTCTTCAAGTTAACTCATGTCTTCACATAGTGTACAATTTCATCTGTTGCTTGCACCGACGCTTGCTTCCAAGGTACCGTCGGTTCATCCGACGGTGTCATTTCTTTTCTTCTTCTTCCACGGTTTAGACCCTCAAAATATTTTTGCATGTGGTATTTTTGCATACTTGGGACCTAGAAATGTCTACAAAGACATGCTCAACAATATAGTTAGTCCTATTGATCATGTTGTCATTAATCATCAAAATCAAACTTGAACAAATGGCATATGAGGCCATGTTCGCTACACGGGGGCTGGCGATACTTACAACAAGCACAAGGATGTATCCCTTGAGAGATAATTTGTTGTTTAGTTTTGAACCATCATCCTTCAATTGATCTACAACAAATTGTGATCAATTTAGATGATTGACGCGATCCAAGTCAACTAGCTCCGGGTAGCATCTCGGGCTTATTCCAAGGCTTGTTGGAGGGCACAAAAAGGTTGATACAGCAATCATCAGCCATGACCTTAGAAAATCATCATTTGCTTCGTTGTTGTTCTTCACCCTTTCACAAATGGCCTCTATCCTAGGGGCTGTGCCAAAAACAATGTTGTACTCATCATGAATGAATTTAATTGCTTCAGCTTGAAGTTCATACTTCACTTCCTCTCCACTGTTTGACAACCCCAGTATACGTGAAACAACCTCTGCAGTCACTGAAATTCTACCCCTCCCAGGTAGCACAAGCTCCGTAGTTTCAGCATCAAAACATTCGACTATGAGCCACTTTGCAAACTCTGCAGGGATAGTGTGGCAGGCAATTTTGAGCAGCCCTCCAAATTTGACACCTTCAATCAGCTCCCGCTGCTCTGGTGAGATATGTCCATATAGCTTGACAAGCCTAGAAGGTGATGCCCTAATCCTCAGGCCCTACAAGAAAAAAGAAATGGGGGCAAACAAAGAATACGATGATCAAAAACAGCTGGTGAAAAAAGAAGTTTATGATGGATTAAAATAGCACCAGTTTGTATAGAACAAACATACCGCGTTTGCCCTGGTCGGCGCCCCGAAACGTTCCTCTTTCTTCTAGGCATTATCAACTTCAACAACAAAGAAGAAATGCGCAGTCTATGTGTGCATAAAACAAAAATGAAAAAAAGCAAATCGGTTAGTACATGATTATAACACCAAAAAAACTATGAACTACAAACAATTCCTTGGCCTAATGATCGAGTGAACCATGTAGTGCCACCACACCAGGCATTACAGGGCACAAGCGATATGGAAAAGATGGCCCATTCCCATTCCACTCTGGTGGATTTTGTTGGCTATACTTACATGGTTCAAGCGATCGTTAGGCTAAGGAACGTAAAACCTTCATGCAGCAGAAAAAAGTATCACCACTCACCTTTGTTACCATAGAGGTTTCCCCCTCCCCCTTCTCCTCCTCTACCACTGAACCTTTAAGCCACTTCACCTTTGAGTGCACAAAGTTCACCTTCGAGACACATAGGTCCCCCCACCTCCCTCCCCCCCCGCTCCATCTTCTGCCACCAAAACCTGAAGGCCAAAACCTACTTGATTGTGACATAATTATATAGCGAAAGAAAAATCATGTACTGACCATGCCTGCTATACACTCATGCTCGTAATTCGCTAAAAGTTCTATTGCAAATTTCCATTGAAAAAAGATGATATACCAGAAAAAGAAAATGTAACCTAACACAGGACACCTAACCAGAAAAATCTCCATTGCAAACTCACCTAAGCGATTTGCATATATGTCTAGCATAAAACCAAAAATCTAGCTGGATATCACACTATTTACAGTGCTGACACTCATACAGGAACCCACTATTTTTTCCCAAAATTCACAACAAACACAAAAAGGAGGTGACTGTTTTTCAGCACTGACAACAAACAGCCTATGACAATAGAAAAGCAAACTCAGTAATTGTATGCCAGAAAAAAATGTAAACTAAGACAGGACACACAAGCGAAAAATCTCCATTGACATGTAATGTAATCTAAAAAAACAGAGCAATCCTTCCCCTAGAAAACATGTAATTCCACAACTGAATCTAGCCTAGAGCCTATAGACGATGCTTAAAAAATACTGAGCCATAAAATTCAGTGAGGTGATGGTGTTTTGTAGCTTGCTAAAACAGAGAAACTAATGAGACAAGCATAACCCTACCTAGAAAACTAACAGAGAAACCGTTTTTGTTCCAGAATTCATAACAAACAGAGAAACTAATCAGACCATTTTTCAGCATTGAATCAGACAAGCATAACCCCATAAGAATTAGAAGCTTCATATATCAGCATACCATTTGCCTAATAAAAATGTATTATACTACTGCAGTCATACCTTGTGTGCCGAAAAAAATCAAAAAACAAACATATGATGCAGACCAAAAGTGTAAAAAAGGAAGAACTATTTGAGGTAGCATAATAGCTAATTGGCTAGTTCAGTTGGCTACAAAAAAATCAAGTGATAGTATGATAGGTTGGCTGATATGTGAAATTTCAAGGGCAAACAAAAAAGTTTGTATAGACAAATTCAGTTTGAGCAACTGCAGTTCAAGCATGAAATTTAATCTGACACTACATTAAAAATGTCAGGAAGGCTCCACTAATGAAAACTGGAGCCGATGAACCAAAATGATATGATAAATCATGAACTAATGACAAACTGATTTGCTCTGGTAAAAAGTGATGAAAATGAAAATTCAATGAGTTGTTCTGTAACTTGCTAAAACCAGAGGGGCTTGAATCAGTTAGTATAACCCTAGATATCCAGTAAAAAAATTGTGGATCCAAGCAAAAAGTACACGAAAACACACAGTACAAATGCAGCCCATCAACGTGTGGGGATCTACGAGTATTGCTACAGTTAAATCACCAGAAATGTTGGGGGAACCCCTGTGCTCCTCCACTTCTATGAATCCTGAAGCCCTAGTGGGAATTGCAAAGAAAAATCAAACAAAATACCCCCTTCCCCCCAAATCAGAAAGCATCCATCGACTTCTATGCACAAAAAAACTGAAGCAACATACTAGGCTGCACTCACCTCCTTCCTTGCCTCCCGCGCGCGCAGGATGTGGGAAGAGCGGCGCGTCTCAAGTGGGGTTCCACGACACCGCCCCTTCCTCCGCCACAAAATCCTCAAGCCCCGCTCGTGCTTCCTCGAAGCCCCTCGTGGTTCACCTCCGCCGCCGAAATCCCTGTCAAAAAAAAAAGAATCGAAATGCTCATTTGTGCATTTCCGTGAATGGTGGACGACCCGTGTCAGTGTAGTGTGCTCACCTCTGTGTGTTGTCACCCTTGGATATGTGCTTTCTCACCGCGCAGGGTTGCCGCCGGCAGCGGGGGAGAAATCGCTGGAAAAATCGACGGGAGGCGGAGAGAGATAGGAACCCTAGAGCGAGAGGGGGGAATGGGGAACGACGGCACCGAACGGGCGTGACTCCCATTATTTTGAACAGCCGCCTGACTAGTGAGCCCCGCGCGAGTGATTGCTCTGACTAGTTGGGCCCGCGGGCGAGTAGAGCAAGTGGGAAGCTCGGTCACCGCACGTGCACGCCGGCTGTAACGAGAAAATTGGTGACAGCCTGTTGTCATCAAGTCATTGGGCAGTTAATTATATTTACCTGACTTCCATAGTTGGCCGTCTTATAAAATCGTGACAAATCTGGAAGTCATGTAAATCTGCGAGATGGATGCCAAGCGGTTAACGCGGATTCTCCTCGCCGTTCTGTTGGCATGCCTCGCATTCTCTGCAAAGAGTAATTCATTCATCATTTCACTTGATTTTGTTTTTGTCGAGAAAAAATGTAAGTGATATATATCGATGCAACGCTTGCAGGTGAAGGTGGTGGCGATTTGGAGGCATCAGCAGGCGGTCTCCGGTGGCGGCCGGACGTGGAGCAGAATAGCAGATGATCGGGAGCAGCAAGTTGCGCGTCGTGCTTTGTGTGAGGGACACGTGCAAACCTGGCAACAAGGATTGCTACTGCTGCCAGACGGTGCCGAACAGGCCATGCTTCTGGGACCAACAACTGTTCTTGTCGAGATGAAAGGGGTGTGGATAATTTCCGCATCCGATCCGAATCCGAATTATGCGAATATGAAGAAGAGTTTTTCATATCTATGCGGATGTGGCTAATCCGAATCCGATTGTGTGTGGACGCGGATTAGGATATTGTGTTAGTGATATCCAACGGATATGGATTATTTTATAATTAAATGCGGATAATCCGAGGTTTATAATAGGATACCCGACTACTATGATAGCCCAATACGACCCATACACTATGACTTTTGCCCTATACACAATTAAAAAAGCAGAATAAAAGAGTTTTAAGCATTTATATTTAGTTATTTCGTTTGACGTGCTTGCTATACTCTTAAGTATAAGTTAAAAACTCATAATAATTTTATTGAGGCCAGAGTGTAAACTGTGAAGGGTCAATCTCAATAGTGAAGATTACTTTTATTATTAGCAAACCATAAAGGGTATTTTTCATATTATTTTGCTACTTTATGACTTTGCTTTAAAAAATATTGATCACCATTTGAAGCTCAATATAAGCATGTATTATCCGACTATATTAATCAGCGTCCGCTCCGACACCGATCCGACTCCGCACCACATTCGATATCCAAAAAAATCTGCATCCGTAACCGCATCTGTGTAATATCCGCTCCGCTGCATATTCGACAAAAAAATATGGACATGGATTTGAAACATGTATTCCGATCCGCTTTCATCCCTATGTGCTTGGACGCCTGCACCCATCTACCTAGTTTATATATGAGGTCCATCGGTGGGGGCGAAAGACTAAAATGCTCTTAGGCGATACATACCCCTTGAAGGGCAAATTAGGAAACTTGACAGCTTTTCCATCGGACGGACACCCAGCAACCGCACCTCGTGTAGCCTCGATGCCAAGCCTGTGATCCCGACGCGTGTTCTCCACTTCGAGTCACCTGACGCTCCTCGGCCGCCACCGGTCAAATGGTCTTTGACCCATCCAATCAAAACATGCATCCAAGCATAATATAAGCATGATATAGCCATTTATAGCACACAATGAGCATATACAAGCCTCTACTCATGAGAAAGAGAATATTAGCATTTTTGACAAAAATAAGCTATCTCATCATGGATATACAACCAAACTATCAAGAGCATAGCCTATCATCCCAAATATCAACCAAGTACATCCGCAAGCTCAAACATAGCATATCATAGGGATCAATGTACATAGAAGAAGTCATTCCTACCAAATGCATATGATACAAATGCAACATGCTGTTGACGGCTGAAAAGTGCCATTTTTATGGCCGTCAACTCCTGCAAATTGGAGCATGATTTGCACATCCACACTAGAATAGGAGCTTAAACTCATATTTTCCACCAGTGTCGATGTCTATTCGAATGCAGGTATTTAGCATAAGAAATGAGAGGAATCCATGCACTTTCACTCCACTCCAATCCAAGGCACTCAAATGCTGGCCAATCAGGGGCTGCCACATGGATTCTCCTGGATCCATGATGTCACCAATCCATGTGAAGAACTCTCGATGAATCATACGCTGCCACGTCAGCATCACATGGATCCATGGGCCCACTTTGCCAACTAAACCGCCAGGAAATGTGCCATGCACTGAGGAGAGGCACTAGGGCCCACATGGAAGCGAGCCAGACGAAGCACAAGCCAGAAGGCCGGCCGGGAGCTTCGACCGACCCTAGGATCGGTCGAACAGACCTAGGGTCAGTTGATCTCCCCCTCCACGTGGTGCTCGCTCATTGGTCCTTGGCTGCATCCCGGGGTGTTTTGGAGCACTTGGAGCCTCTGAGCAAGCCACCCCCTTGTCTATAAATAGGAGGGGAGGGGCTCCATTTCACACACACCACCAAGCTCTCAAGTTCCACTTCTCTCTTGTGTAGCTCTCTCTCCCTCTCTCTAACTCTGCCCATGTGAGGTGATTCTCACCTCTATGTGGTAGAATGGTGATGAGGAGAGATCTAGATTAGGATTAGTTGAGAGGTAGAGTAGGGGTGAGGAGTGAGTTGATGTCCTCGTGGATGCTCATTCTTCATTTAGATCAAAGTGAGTATTTCAGCATTTCTTATTTAGACTATAGTGGACATCATGCATGCTTGATTTGATCTTGTGTTCTTAGCTCGTTCATAAGTTAGAGGCTTGTGTTCTTCGTGACACAAGGCTTCGATCCATTAGAGCTAGCTCAGTAGTCCATTTACCTATTTGCATGCTCTGATCCTGTTTAGCTAAGTGAGTCTGCTGTATCCCGTTTGTTTGCATCCATAGCTTTCTTTCTGCTCCGTAGCTTGATGAATAGTAAGATGATTTGACTCCGTTCTTTCTCTAGTTCGTGGCTCCGTATTTATACGGGTTGCTATAGTGTAATTAGCGGGTCGACAGACGTAACCATACTATAGTAGTTATCTGGGGTACAGACGTGGTGTCTCGGCCCTGGTTATCCTGCGAAGACCATGTGCGCTCGCGTAGCGATAGAGGTAGGCCGCAGTGGTGATAGCCTGTTGGACCCATTGCAACCCACCACGCCAGCGTACCGAGTTGGGCTCGATATCAGTACATTGGCCTCTCCCTAAAAAGTTAGGATGTGCTGTCGCCCCACGGGGATGACTGAGAACGGACAGATGCATCTTGAGAGCTAAGTCCCTTAAGGAAGTGCTTCTCGTATCCCCACCTACCCCAGTGGAAGCTGGTGTCCTTGGATAGACCCTCTCTGGTGTTGACGGTGTAAATTCACCATTTCTAACCCTCAATATTCTCACATAAATGGAGGCATATGCATTATTTACTAGCATTTAGGTTTGAATAATGTAGTTCCACTTGTCCTTAGAGATTATTTGTATGTAGGTGATTTACCCCTTAAAAGAGATGGAAACTCAACTTCTATGAAGAAACCATGCCAACTCAGCTGAGGAGGTGGCTGCCAGCAAGGGAAACATGGCATTCCACGTCATCGATCTAGGGGAGGCACTCACCGACGAATCAGAGGACGAAATTCACCATTTCCAACCCTCAATATTCTCACATAAATGGAGGCATATGCATTATTTACTAGCATTTAGGTTTGAATAATGTAGTTCCACTTGTCCTTGGAGATTATTTGTATACAGGTGATTTACCCATTAAAAGAGATGGAAACTCCACTTCTATGAAGCAACCATGCCAACTCAGCTGAGGAGGTGGCTGCCACCAAGGGAAACATGGCAAGACACGTAATCGATCCAGGGGAGGCACTCACCGACGAATCAGAGGATGCCACATGGACTTCACATGGATCAAAGGGCCCACCTCGGATACCAAATCAAGCCATGCATTGGGGATGGATCAGAGGGCCCACAGGGCAGCCACTCAGAGGAAGCACAGGCCAGGGGGCCACCCTAGGGGGCCGACCGATCCTAGGATCGGCCGAACCACCTTAGGGCCCCCTGATCCTGGCCCTCCACGTGGTGGTTGCTCATTGGTCACTTTGCTGCAGTCCCGGGTGTTTAGGGGTCGTTTGGGCGTCCGAGCAAGCCTTATCCTTGCCTATAAATAGAAGGGGAGGGGCTCCCATTTCTCACACACCACTCTCTCATTCTCCTCTCACTTTTAGTTTCCAAAGCTAGGGGGTAGGCTAGAGTAGCTCTTCTTCAGGTTCCAAGTCCTCTTGGAAGTTTAGGTATGAGTTCTCTTTTATCTTTATTTCTTTGTATGACTTTGATCTACTTCAGTTATTCAGCTATTTCATATAAAGTCATGGTAGATCATATTCTTGATATGTTCTTGAGTTCATCCTCTGTTCATCATTTAGAGGCTCGTGTTCTTCGTGAACACTACCTTTTGATCCACTTGAAGGGTGATAAACTCCTTCCTTATGTGTTTGTTCATAAGTTAGAGGCTCGTGTTCTTCACGAACACGACCCTTTGATCTTGTTGATTAGACTTAAGAGAGTTCATATCTGTTCGTATGTCTAGCCTTAGTTGATCTTGTTAGATGGCATGAGAGTGTTGCATGGGGTCTGTGTTCAAGCTACGGTACTCAGTCCAGTTGACCAGTCTTCTGGTGGCTCTCACCCTGGGTCACAATAGCCCGGGCCGGGTGAGGTCTAGCAGCAACGTAGGCATGGTGCCTGGGTTGTCTGGCTACGATAGTTATGAGCATACCCCCCGTAATGAGAGGTCGGTCCTCAGGTGGTGACAGCCCTGTTGAATCCTAGGGCAACCTCCGCGTTGGGGTACCTGCTGTAGGAGTCTAAAGTCTAGTTTCGCAGAGTGCTGGTCATCGCGGGCTAGCTCCCCGTTTGTACCTGGGTGCTGAACCATGTTTCCCTCATGCAATACTCATGCCTATCTCTTGTATCTTCTAGCTCTATATGTTTAGTACATTAGAACCTAGAGCTAACTCGTATGTTCCCCCTAAGCCATAGTGTGCTAGAGTAGAGGTAGATTTGAGGTGTGTGTGTCACACTACCCCTTTATATCTGTTACCTTACCCCTGCCTTTGAGTGTGTTGTTCCCTATATCTATCTCTTGGTTTACATTCAGAGCAAAAGCATAAGTCTAAGATATCCGCCATTACCTTCCTTGGATTCGATACCCTTGGAATACTCTCCTTCCTTGGGGAAATACTACAATAGTTTATCTGTGCACTTGTGGATTCGTTCATGATCGTTTAGATTAAACCTATGGCAACTCTCGATGTTCATGCTAACCTGCGCCAGTTAGTTGTGACATTGGGAAATGCCAACAAGCATTTCTAGCGCTGACGCTAAGGATGGATTCCAAATCTGTTCTTAAGTGATCGACGTTTAGAAATGTCAACAAGCATTTCTGGCGCCGTTGCCAGGGAAGGCACAGGATTGTCTTGACTATGCTCTACATCTGTTTATAAATTCTGAGTAGGTTAGGACAACCCTTAATGCAGGCTAACCTTGATTGTCTTCTTTTATCTTTGGATGATGAAGACAGGTAGTGTATGACTGGTTTTGACCTACCGGGGAATTTTACTGAAGATCCCGAGTCACTTGTGAGGAAAGCTCGAATTCATTTCGGCTCACCTCATCGTACTCGTACGGAGGACGAACCAGCTTCCTTTGTACCATCCACATCCAATGCTATGGCCCAGAAGACGCTTCGTGAGTACTCAGCTCCTTCTACTGACCAGGTGCTGCAAGGCCCTGAGGTGGCAATGGGGACTGAAAACTTTGAGATCACGATGGTACAGGCTAGCCCATTTTGTGGCAAGCCAAATGAGGATGCCAATGCTCATCTGCAGCAATTCCTAGAGCTGTGTAGCACTTTCGTCATCAGGGGTGCAAATATGGATGCTGTTCGTCTACGACTATTTCCATTCTCCCTCTTGGGAAAGGCTAAGCAATGGTTCTACGCGAACCGGGAATCTATTGACACTTGGAGCAAGTGTTCACATGCATTTCTCAAGAAGTTCTTCCCATTGGATAAAACCAATGCTCTTCATGGAAGGATTTCGGGTTTTTAGCAAGCAGCAAGTGAATCTATTCCAGAGGCTTGGGAGAGGCTTCAGGAGTATGTCCTGGCCTGTCCTCATCATGGAATGGAAGATTGGCTTATTCTTCAAAGCTTCTATAATGGGTTGACTCCGACAGCCCGAGGCCATATTGATGCTGCTACTCAAGGAGCATTCTTCTCACTCACTGTTGATAATGCTAAATTACTCATGGAGAAGATGGTCTCCAACCAAGGGTGGAGTGATGAAAGACTCCAACCACGACCGAGGGGTACTCATACTGTCAAGGAAGCAGACATGATTACTGCCAAGATGGATCTTCTTATGATGAGATTGGATGACTACACCAGCGAGAAGGCTGTCATGGCCACTACTTCTTTGCCTATGGACTCTCACATGACTTGTGAAGTCTGTGGCAACACTGGGCTCTCAGGCAACTATTGTCCGGAGACTCAGGAGGAAGTGATGTACATGAATGGCAATAACAATGGTTATCGTCCACCTCAACAAGGAGGCCAATCGTGAAATCAACAACGCCCTTATTATCAACGAGGTAACCAAGGTAACTCGTACAATCCTAACTAACCTTCCTTGAGAGATCTTGTTTTTGGGCAAGCTAAGATTAATGAAGGTATTAACAAGAAGTTGGCTGCCCTTGATAAAACTGTGGAAAGTCTCAATGTTAAGATTGATAGTTTTTCTTCTGCCCAGAAGAGTCAGCTGAGTTTCAACAAAATGTTAGAAACCCAGTTTGCTCAGATGGCTGCTTTGATTCCATCTCCTGATAACGGGAGGATCCCGGGGCAACCCGTATCCTCGTGTGAAAATGTTAGTGTAGTGTCAACCAGGTGGGGTAAGCCGCCTCGGAGAACACATGCTTCTGACTATGCAGGAAAGCCCATTCAACAAATTCTTGATCCATGGGAGGAATCAGCAGTGGTGCACAAGAAAGATCCAGGCTACCCAACTATCACGTGCACAATCTATTACAAGAAGATCAGGCATGCTCTTTGTGACCTTGGTGCAAGTGTTAATCTCATGTCCAAGGCCATGTTCGAGCAACTGGGATATCCAGCTCTCTCTCCAACAGCACGGACTATCCAAGTCGCCGATTCAATGATCCGATATCTAGAAGGAATTAACGAGAGTTTATTGGTTAAGGTCAAGTGCTCTTATGTCTTCGCGGATTTCGTGGTCCTCGACATGGATGACGAGGGAGGAATGCCGCTCATCCTTGGGCAACCATTTCTCAGTGAAGTCCGAGCTAGAATCAATGTGGGATCCGGTATCATCTGTTTCCGCATTGGGGAGAGGAACTTGAAGTTCAAGTTTCAGGACAAAGAAGAGCAATGCTATTTGGTGCAAGATAGTGTTGAGCAGCTTGGGGGAAGGACGGAGCCTTCACCCCCAAGGAAAAAATCTCCGTCAAAAAGGCTAAAGAAAATTCGGAAAGAATGGCGGAAGATTGAGATGGCACCAACCTCTACTTCTCAGGAGTGGGGTGCTGAATGGAATTGATCGCTGAGAAGAGTCCAACTCATCGGACTAAAAATGATGGGTCCTTTCTACTAAAAAGGTTAAAGCTGGTATTTATCTCATATTTCCCTTTCCAAAATTTCATTTCCAAAATTGCATATTTGATTTTCCAAAACTCTGCATTTGCATGCTAGATTTATCTAGCCTTTTTCCCTTTTCAAAATAAAATTTCTGAAAATCATTTCTGAGTTTGAAAACCTTAGAAAATTTATTTGGGCAATTTCAGGAGTAAACTTTGGCCGGTGCACCTGGGCATATCTTCATATAGCCGTTGGTGGCACGCCTGCCAAAGGGGGCCAGCACCGGGCCCACTAGAGGGCCGGCCAAACCCTGACAACGGTCAAGTGGGCCCAGCCTTGGCCAACGGCTCCTAGCCGTTGCCCAACGGCTATCCCGCGGTGTGCTGCCTCTTTGCTCTATAAATTGGACCTGAGAGGGGGTGTTCTTCACCCATTCAACTCATTTCACTCACACTCCCCTCTCTACTCCTTGCTCTCTTGGTTTTCTTGGATTTCTTGCTCGAGATTGGATCATCAAGTGATCTCCCAAAGTGTGTTGCTGAAAATATTGCTATTGGTGGAGCAAACTCGGTAAGAACTTCATTTGATTTCACTAACCCATCACCGAGCTGCTCTTGTTCCTTGTTGTTGTGCTAGCATGAATTGGGCGGCGAACACTCTCCGGAGGGTGACATGCTCACGCTCCCATTCACGGGCAAGCACAAGTGCATCCACCCCCGCCGAGCCGACGCCGAGCCCATCAACGATGGATTATGAAGAAGAGCAAGAAGAGCAAGCCGAGCCACAAGCCGCGGAGGAGGTCGTCGACGACACCCCCTACCTCAGCTTGCGGGGCGATCGAGAGCAGCAAGCCTATGCTCTCCTGAAGGATCAAGTCTTCGCCCACACCAGGGACTTCGACCCGGCTCTCATGGAGAAGACAGGTATGAATCTCGAGTTCGTTTCCATTTGGAATGCTCTTGGTTGGGAGGAGTTTGTGCCGGTCACAGAGCTTGGCTCTCTGCCCCTCACCATCCAGTTTCTTTGCTCTCTTACCGAGACCCCAGATGGCATTGAGTTTGTCTTTTCGGGACCAATTATCATCTTTCTTGGAAGGATCATAGTCGTCTTCTTGGTTTTAGTCCTCGTTGTGCTGTCTCTTTGAAGCGAGCTTGTGAGGGTTTTGTTCGGGAATCTTTTTGGGCAGATATCTTTGGTCTTGTTTACAGTGGCAAGTTTGTACCTCGGTGCAACGATATTGTGCATCCCACTCTCCGCCTGTAGCACAAGTGGCTCGCCATTACTCTCTTTCCATGAGAGGATGTTCGGCCCGTGCGCAGCGATGAGATGATGCTATTATACGCCGCTGTCAACCAGATCAAGGTCTCTCCCGTTAAAGCAATGATTCGGCAGTGGATGATGAATTTCAAGATGATAGGTCATGTTGAGTGTACAGCTTTGGTGACTCGTATTGCTCTCAGACTCGGGGTTCTTAGCGGGAATCCCGTACCCTTCATCGGGATGCCCCGAGTTCTCATTGATGAGGCATACCTGATCCAGGGACATATACTCAAGAGGGGCCCAAATGATTCTCTGACTTTCTTCTTTCCAGGCTATGCAAACCAAATCCCGTTACCTAACCCGGGGTTTGGATTGTATAACTCGGAGTCACTCACCATTCCCCTTGTTACACAAGAGGAAAGCCGTCGTGCTAGTGTTTCAGGTAGGTCCACCAGGAGCGCAGCGAAGAGAGCACACATGCAGCAGCAGCAGCAGTCACAGCCGACACCACCACCACAGCCTCAGCCACAGCCTGTTACACCACCGATGGCAGGAGGGGCCCCTGCGGGGTACATGTCCGGGGTTACCCCTGGATATGCACCTGGTTGGGATCAGCCCACCTACCAGCCGAGTGCGAGTGGCACGGCTTGGGCAGGCGCGAGCAGAGCTCAGTGGGCCACACCCGCTAGTTCCAGCTCTGGTGGTCCACCTCCGTCTTCGTCCTTCCGACGACACTCCTCCGCCTCTGCACGCGATGCGCAGCTCGCACAGCAGATGGGAGAGCTCACCGTCCAGGTCACGGGATTGGAGGAGACGCTGAACACCCACGTCGAGTCTACCTTAGCGTGGCAGCGTCAGGCTGGTGAGAGGATAGCAGCCATGCAGCAGGATCAGCAGCAGTACATGGAGGCGTAGAGGGCTTATTACACGAGTCAGGGTTTCTTCTACCCTCCTCCGCAGTGAGCCTAAAGCTAGCTTGGGGGAGGACCCCCCATCCTGAGGTAACTTGTATCTTCCTTCATTTTCAGAATATCTTATAAGTGAAAATCCAAAAAAATCTGCAAAATAAAAAAGACCAAAAATATTTATTTGCTTTCATCATCATCATTTGCTTAGTTTGCTTTGATATGCTTAGTAAGAATGCTTTGCCTCTATGGTTGAAATGATGAATAGTTGCTCTGTTTATTCTCCTCATATGTCTTGCCTACAACTTTGTATCCTACCTAAGTTTTGAGTTTGTTGGCTTGTATGTTCAAACCGTAGCTTGAAAACTGTGGGTAGCAGAAAGCATGATCCTTGTCTAAGTTGTTGTGAGACATGATATGGTAGAATAGAGTGCTATGATCTTGTGCTTAGTGATGCTTGACATCCGGAGTTTTGCTTTTTGAAAACTCAAAACATGATGAGTTCCTCAATGATGAGAATTTCCCATCCAAGGCCATATGTAGATTCTAGTTCTTAGCCTCCACATATGCAGCTTGTTCTCTCACTGAGCTTTGTCAAATTGTTGTGACCCTTGTTAGAACTCATACTCCCCTGATCAAGATCATGTACACGTTCATGCTAAAACTTCTACACTGGAAGTTAGCATTCATCATTTGTTCCATATGCCTATGCATTCTTCCGCAATTAAAACTCTATGTATCTTTGCATCATTCATCCCTCTCCAAATATCTCCAATAGAGACAAAGGGCTAGCTAAAAAAAAGCATGCTCAAAAGCATGGCAAAAATAAATAAAGAGAGCTAGCCCAAGTCTCGAAAAAATTTCAAAGGAGAAAAAGGGATTGATATGTGCAAGAGAAAAAGTTCCACCATATAGATGGTAATAACTAGTACCTACTCCGGGGCTAGTGTCCACCTTACCATCAATTCCTCATTTCCTCATATAAAACATGGCAATATCTAGCACCCATTTCCGGGCCTAGTATCCACCTTGCCATGCTCATATCCATCACACACATATGCACATCTTGCTCCACATAAAGCCTATTAGGAGTAGGATGTGAAGAAAGACAACATTGATGCCTTGGTGAGGAAACATACACCTTTGAGCGATCCGAGAGTATCATTCGAGGAACTCTGATTTTCTTTTGAAAAATTTGCAAAACCTCCGGATTGCTGAGCTGATCAAGGTATGAGTGATTATGCATTCTCTATATAACCATTCTGTCTCTCAACCGCCCAAGGCAGGTGAAGCTATATGCCCCACGTATCAGGCAAAGGTAAGAACATTGCCAACTTGTTCAACTCTTGGTAGAATACTTTGTTGTATGTTTGCCATAAGTTGAGAATACAACATTGTAGCAACTCCTGATCAACCAACCTATGTCTCTAATGTCTTGCTTCGAGACGAGCAAGAGGTTAGCTTGGGGGAGTTTGTTGACGGTGGATATTGAGGGTTGGAAATGGTGAATTTCCACCGTCAACAAACTCCCCCAAGCTAACCTCTTGCTCGTCTCGAAGGAAGACATTAGAGACTTAGGTTGGTTGATCAGGAGTTGCTACAATGTTGTATTCTCAACTTATGGCAAACATACAGTAAAGTACTCTACCAAGAGTTGAACAAGTTGGCAATGTTCTTACCTTTCACCTGATACGTGGGGCATATAGCTTCACCTGCCTTGGGTGGTTGAGAGACAGAATGGTTATATAGCAAATGCATAATCACTCATACCTTGATCAGCTTATCAATCCGGAGGTTTTGCAAATTTTTCAAAAGAAAATCAGAGTTCCTCAAATGATACTCTCGGATCGCTCAAAAGTGTATGGTTCCTCACCAAGGCATCAATGTTGCCTTTCTTCACATCCTACTCCTAATAGGCTGTATGTGGAGCTGTAGGTAGGGAAGATTTGGCATACTAGTCTCTCATGTTTTGATAAGTTAAAAACCGGATCCTTGGAAGAAACAAACATACATACTGATCAAGATGTGCATATGTGTGTGATGGATAATAATATGGCATGGTGGATACTACGCCCGGAAATGGGTGCTAGATATTACCATGCTATATATGAGGAAATGAGGAATTGATGGTAAGGTGGACACTAGCCCCGAAGTAGGTACTAGTTATTACCATCTATATGGTGGAACTTTTTCTCTTGCACATATCAATCCCTTTTTCTCCTTTGAAATTTTTTCGAGATTTGGGCTAGCTCTCTTTATTTATTTTTGCCATGCTTTTGAGCATGCTTTTTTTTAGCTAGCCCTTTGTCTCTATTGGAGATATTTGGAGAGGGATGAATGATGCAAAGATACATAGAGTTTTAATTGCGGAAGAATGCATAGGCATATGGAACAAATGATGAATGCTAACTTCCAGTGTAGAAGTTTTAGCATGAATGTGTACATGATCTTGATCAGGGGAGTATGAGTTCTAACAAGGGTCACAACAATTTGACAAAGCTCAATGAGAGAACAAGCTGCATACACTACGTGAAAACCTCAAATAGGTCACGCAGCATTTGTAATGGGCCCTTAACACCCGTTACATGGACCCCATCTGTAACGGTTGTTGTTTGGCGCCTGTTACGCATAAGCGCGGCAGGGTCGACCACGACCTCGCCCTGACCTCGCCACCATAACGCCCGTTACCAATGAGGACTTCTGGTAACGGACTTCTTAAACGCCCGTTACATATTTTCTTTGTAACGGACGTTAACATGCGTCCGTTACAAAAGTAAAACCTATCAGTAATGGGCTCTTTAAGTCCGTTACCGATGACTTTCCTATTGGAGACACGTTGCTTTTAGGACGCGTCTCATTTTTTGACGACCCAATTGGCGACGCTTGTTTGGAGCTAGCATCTCCTTTGTTTTCTCACAATAGAGACGCGTGTTGTTATTACGCGACGTTGTTTTTGCGTTTCGACCACTCTGCTATCTCGGACAACTACACTCGCTCTCTCTCCTCTGAGGGCCCCACTTGCTCCCTCCCCACCGTTGCTGCAGCAGCATTTTCGTGCGCTTTCTGAAGGCCCCACTCGCTGCGCGCGTGCTCTCTCTCTTCAGAAAGCTGGTGCTGCAGCAGGCCGGTCGGCCGCGTGCGTGATGGCGAAAGGTGCCGGCGGACGTCGACCGCGGCGCGGCGTCCCTCCGCACCGTACATCATCCAAAGCAGCAGCTTATCCTCCTCCTCGGGCTCGGCACCGTCCTCCGCGCCGTCGCCGTCGCCGTCGCCGCGGCCGCGATGCCTCGTCCTCCTCCTCGGAAGCGCTCGCCTCGTAGATAGTCCTCGTCAAGGTAGAAATTGCCCCCTTTTATTGAACTTCGCTGTCCTAATCCTGTTACACATCAGTTTTGGTGATGCATTATGCTCATTTGATGTATGAAAATTGCAGATGGCTGCTGCTGCTCGGGCTTGGATGTACAGTAGTAAGTCCCGAGATTGGGCCAGTTTCTTAATGGGGGTCAATGGTTTTCTAGATCAAGCAGAGGCGGATATGAGAAACCGTGGTGTTCAGGCAATGCTTTGCCCCTGTAAAGATTGTCTCAACGAGAAGAAGTTCGGACAACAGGATAAGATTTTTCATCATTTGATCACACATGGTTTCAAAGAAAATTACACGTGTTGGAATAAACATGGTGAGGAAGGGCTTAATGAAGTCGAAACAGGATGCCTAAATGAAGGTGAAGCGCGACACCATGCTACAGGATGCCATGATGAAGAGCCTGATGAAGGTGGAGTTTTTGATGAGGAAAATGAACCATTCCCACCAATTGTGATGAGGCCTGAGGATATCACTGATCAAGAAGTTACGGGCTTCAATGATGGTGAGTTGTTGCAACGTGTGCACAATGTTGATCAAATGTTGCAGGATGTTGAGTTTCAAGGAGTGTATACAGCTTCTGAATTAGCGAGGCTGAAGCAGTTCGTTGAAGATTCAAAGAAATCCCTCTATCCTGGTTGCAAGAAGTACTCTCGCCTTTCTGGTGATCTAAAACTTTTGCAGCTTAAGGCAGATCATGGTTGGAGCAACAAAAGTTTCAAACAACTATTGGATCTCCTTAAGGACATGCTAGCCGAGGGAAACCAAATAGCCGAGTCTGTCTACGAGGCAAAGAAGATAATTTGTCCTCTGGGAATAGAGGTTGAAAAAATTCATGCTTGCAAGAACAGTTGTGTATTGTTCCGTGGAGATTATGCAGACCTTGACAAGTGCCCCAAGTGTGGGTTCGATCGGTACAAGAGGAAAAAAGATGGTGGTGATGATAACAATGCTGATGATGACGAGAACGAGCCTGTGGAGATCATAGGCAAGAAGAAGAAGAAGAAGAAGGTTAAAGGGGCTCCTGTGAGGGTAGCATTATATTTTTGCATCATTCCTCGGTTGAGAAAATGGTTCGCCACACGAAAGGAGGCCCAACTCTTGCATTGGCATAAGACACGAACGAAGGAAGTTGGAAAGATTAAGCACCCCGCAGATGGCCAACAATGGCAAAACATTGATTCCCACTTCAAGGATTTTGCCGGTGAAAGCAGGAACATTCGGTTCGCTATGAGCACAGATGGCGTGAACCCATTCGGTAACCAGAGCTCAATACATAGCACCTGGCCTATCGTGCTGTCAATGTACAACCTTCCACCCTGACTATGCAAGAAACGGAAATACATGATGCTGACAATATTGGTCTCCGGGCCAAAGCAACCTGGCGACCGTATTGATGTCTACTTGAGGCCACTAGTTGATGACTTGAAGATACTTTGGAAGCCTGGTGTGAAGGAGGTTTGGGATGAGTTCGGCCGTGAGGAGTTCACATTGCACGCCATGTTGTTCACCACCATCAACGACAACCCGGCTCATCGCAACCTTTCTGGCCAGAGTAAAAGGAAAGGTGCAGCTTGCCCACACTGCTTGGAAGAAACTTGTGTAGTGTGGCTAAGAAATTCAAAGAAATTCTCATTTATGGGGCACCGTCGTTTCCTCAGCAAGAAACATGCCTACCGGGACATGGATTGTCAATTTAATGGGGAAAAGGAGAATCGACAAGCGCCAATGCATGTGACTGGAGATCTGCTCCACTTGCAAGTCAAGGACGTCAAAACTATCGAGGAGTTACCCAAATTGTCTGAAAAGAAACTTCGCAAAAGAAAGAAGCGAGATGGTGAAGAAGAAGAAGAAGACGGGCGTGGAATGTGGAACAAGAAATCAATTCTATGGGAGCTAGAGTATTGGCCGCTTTTGGATGTGCATCATTCGATTGACAACATGCACGTCAAGAAGAATGTGTGTGAAGCTACTTTGGGAACATTGCTACAACAGAAGTCGAAAGGAAAAGATCATAAAAATGCAAGGGATGATCTTAAAGAAATGGGCATTAGGCCTGAGCTCTATGTAGAGGAAACAGACACAGGGATGGACCTTCCCGTTGCTGCAACCACCTTGTCAAAGGCAGAGAGAAAAGAATTCTGTGAGTTTTTGCATGGTTTGAAAGTACCTTCAGGCTACTCATCGAACTTCAAGAGGCTAATGTCGGTGAAGGACATGAAAATGAATTTCAACTTGATGAAATCTCATGATTGCCATGTGTTGATGACATCTATTCTTCCTGTTGCACTAAGAGGTATCAATACAGAACTGGTTCGCGACGTGGTCACGAGCTTGTGTTTATTCTTCAATGAAATAGAACAGAAGGTGATTGATGAGGAAAAACTATTGGCCTTAGAGAGGAGACATTTTGAGACCCTATGCCTGCTTGAAGCTACCTTCCCGCCATCATTCTTTGATCTCATGCTGCATCTAACAACACACCTCGCAAGGGAGATCTAGTACCTTGGCCCATCTTACCTTCATCAGATGTTTCCATATGAGAGGTACTTTGGATTCCTCAAATCATTGGTACATAACAGATCATTTCTGGAGGGAGCCATTGTTCGTGGCTATGAGACCATTGAAGCAGTGGAGTGGGCCATGGGTTATATGGACCCCCAAAACCCCATTGGTGTGCCTCGTTCACGGAATGAAGGTAGGCTTTCAGGTGTTGGGACCCTGGAGAAAAAGTCAATCACTCCGCACCCAGAGGACTTCAGGAAGGCTCATTTCACCGTGATAGAATAGAGCGTAGAGGTTACACCATTTGGCAATGGGCACAAGCAACAACTACGTGAACAAAACCCTGGCTGTACTGAGGATTGGGTTGCAAAGAGGCACATGCAATGCTTCAACAGCTGGCTCCGAGATTATGTCCAGCAGAGTGGCAGCGCTGCTATAACTGACGATATAAGAAAACTAGCAGCAGGGCCATTATTCACTGTTACAACATATCAAGCAATGGATATCAATGGATACACGTTCTACACCATGGCCGAGGATGCCAAGAGCATCTATCAAAATAGTGGTGTGTGTGTACGGGCCGTCGATAATAAGAAGAACACAACCACATATTATGGTCAAATAGAGGAAATTTGGGAGCTTGATTATGTAGGATTCAAGGTAGCCTTGTTTCGGTGTAGATGGGTCACCAATGCGAAGAGAGCTATGATCAAGGACAAATTTGGTTATGTTAGTGTTGATCTCCGGGTCTTTGGTTACAAAACCGAACCATCTGTCTTCGCCAAGGATGTTGAGCAAGTGTTCTTTGTACCTGACCTTGCAAAGAATAACTGGAGTGTGGTTTTGCCTGGGAAAAAATGGATTGTTGGTGTTAAAAATGTTGTTGAGGAGGAGGAATACAACCAGTTTGACGAAAGTCCATCCTTTCACACTTCATACATGCCTCGAGTCTTAGGAGCTAACAAAACACCATACTTGCGAAGCGACCATCGTGAAAAGATCCATATACAAAAATCAAAGAAGAAAAAGAAGCAAGATTGATTTCTGCTGAATCCGATACTTTTTGTAAAATGCAGGGATGTCTATTGCTGGAAATGGAATCCTTTTTGTAATATATATATGATGTGTATTGGTGGAATTTGAATGAATCTCCTTTCTGTAATATATGATGCCTAAGATACTGCCTAAGATGCCTATATATTCTGCCTAAGATACTGCCTAAGATGCCTATAAGCGAGATGTGCAATTAGTATTTTGTCTAACATTTCGTCAAACTTCAAAGAGTTTGACTCCTCGATAAGCGAGATGTGCAATTAGTAGTATCCACTCATCGGAGACGCATCTCCTGTATCTTCTCTCCAAAATAAATAACCGCGAAACCACCACATCTCCTTCATCTACCCACGAGAAAACCTCAACTGCCTATACACTCCTCGTCGTGCCTCCTCCGCGATCATCGTCGGCACTCATGGCATCGAGGGAGCAACCGCGGTCGCTCGCGGAACTCCCGGCGGAGGTGCTGGCGATCATCGTTGGCCGAGTCGGTGCGACATCGAATCGGCCTATGGAGGACCTCTGCAGCCTACGGGCAACCTGCAAGGACATGCTCCGCCCCTGTCGCGACAGAGACGTCTTCCTTCGTAGCCTGGCTGTAGCCAGCAACCCGGTGGCCTGCTTCCTCACCGGGATGGACGACATCTTCGGCAGGAACCGCAGCCCTCAGCCTCCCCTCGACGAGCTCCACCGCGCTGCCAAGGACGGGCACAGAGGGGCGGCCTATGTGGCCGCCGTCTTCCTCTACAGAGCCAACAGCGGGGCCGACGCCGACGCCACTGCAATTGCGTATATGAAACAGGTTGAGGGCGAGGAGCAAGGACAGTGGCGTCCGCGTTTGATCAGCAATGTGCAATCCCTAGATTTCCAGCATCGTGGGGTCAATCTGGCTTGGCAAATTAGGAGTGTCGCCCTCCGCCGTGGCCTCGGCCGGCCGACGCTGCCAACGGCAGTGGCGCGAGGCAACATTCAACATTGCGCAGGCAAAGCATTCTGTGGTACGGCACCGAGCCGGAGGGGGTTTTGCATGTATTTCTGTAGTGATGAATGTAGGCTTCGTTACGAATGTAATGTCTTCTTGTATCGTGTAAAGTATCGTCCAATCTGTTATTGATAGACAAGATTTGATTTCTCACATTTCTGAGTCAAATCCAAGGTTGCGGCACCCTCTGCTTCCTCCTCTATTCTATTGGAATGAAGAACAGTTTGTGTGGGAAAATGAGATGAGGATTAACCATCTCGCGTCTCTAATTAGGGTGGGGCCCAGTTCTATTAGAACGAAGAACAGTTCTCATTTCTCCTTTTAATCTGCAGTCAAATTTTGTAACATGTATTTCTCCGTCGTGCTTAGTCCAAATTTGATGATTTTTTTTCCTAGTTTTTTCTAAAATCCCCATCTTTTCATTAATTTCATTGTTTAGTGTATATTCCGTTTCGTGAATAATGTTTATATGCCTTATCTTGTTCTTTGTAAGTCCAACATAGAAATAATATTTGTTTTCCACAACCATTAGTAATGAAACTTTACATTTCGTGATCTTAAGGTGAACACATGCTTGTGTTAAAATTTCAAATGAGATCGAACATGTTGCAAAGTGTGGAAAACTTCAATGTTCAAGCAACATTCTAGGAAACCATGTGAGAGATGTAGCCATTTGTACACAAGTATATTCTTCCTTTATCGAAACTATTTGAATTTTTTATGACAAGTTTAGGTACCCAAATTATGTTTCCACGTAAATTTGTAGAATTTTTGGAGCAAACTAAGATGTTATTAGAATTATTGTATCACAAGCATGAGATGTATATTCGAATTATAAAAATGTTAGTTATACAAGCGTGACTGTTGATATTTTATTAAAATACTAAATGTCCAAATATGAATTGATGTTATTTGTCATGAATTTTTAGGCGCTGTTTTACCGGCTCTAATATTTGATGGATGCGAGTTTCAGTTCTAAAAAACAGTGTCGGGCCCACGCTTCAGTGTCAGCAGTCCGGACCAACCTGCCAACGAAGGCGACGCGAGTTTACTAACCGGCGTCAGAGATGACTATCCATTGTCTCCAAGGTCGAGTTCATCACAGGAGGAGCAGATACTGTAGGCGATGCTGAAGGATCTGCCCGCGTCTCTTAGATCGAGTTCATGCGACATGTATACAAAATCCAACAACCAAACTAACCAGTTCATGATCGACAAACAAACAATAAGCAGTTCATGATCGACACACTAAGCAGTCCAACAACGTGACGAGAACAAACTGATGAACACACAATAATCACAAACACATTATTAATGGTACAGGAGTGGATCAATTAGTCGCTTGCCGCTGTCGGAGTCCCACCGTCGTCGCTGCCGTCGGAGCCGTCGTCGCCACCGTCGGAGCCGTCGTCGTCGCCGAGGAGAGACCGCTGGACCACGGGGAGCTTCTCAAACTTTTCAGTGAACACGTGGATCCTGAAGGCGAGACCCTTGAGGCTGCGATCCTTGTAATCATCAGGCGCCTCGATCTTGAACGTTGCGCCAACATCTCGAAGCTTCATGAACACGCCCTGGAGCAGTTCGACGGCAAAGCTGATGTCGGCGGCCTCCGAATTCTTCTCCTTCTTCTCCTTGGGCGCCATCGGCTCCTTCCCCTTCTCCTTGATGGTCAACTTCCTCTGATGGCGGCTTTCGTCGTCGTCATCCTCTCTTCGTCCCTGCTTCGCCGACAGGTCACTCGACGCCATGCTCTTCTCGCTCCTTGTTGGTGTGATCTCTCGTTGACCGGAGTTTGTGGTTTTTTGATGGCGAGGGGGAAGAAGATGAAGCGAAAGAAAAGATATGATTATGGAGCAACTAGCAGTCGTCGGGGATTTATGATGACAAGACGTGAACCATCAGGGCGCCTTCCTCCCCACGCCCCACGTCCCCCTACGCCTCGGGAACCGTTTTTGGGAGCAAAACCGTCCAAAAACACGCATCGCATTTCAATTTCGCGGGAAGGTGGAGGGGTAGGGGTAGTTGTCGGGCCCACGCGTCAGCAGCCAAACCGCGTCGCATTTCAAGTTCCATAAATGGCCGCGTCACATTTCAATTTCCAAACCCCGTCGCATTTCAATTTCCAGATCCTGTCGTATTTCCATTTCCTTCCCCTTCTCCTTCATGGCCGCGGTGTGCTTCATGGAGCTGCTGCCAAATGAACTGGTCACCCAGATCATCCTCCGCTGCATCAAGGGTGAGCCCATCATTCGTTTCCTGATCCTTCGTAATCGGGTCTGCGGCACCTTCTGGCGCATCTACGACTCGGATGAGGTACTCCTACAGGTGTCACTGCGTGAGCTTCGTCAAGTCTGCAAGAATTGCTATGTCAGGTCCTTGATGGAGGAGCGCTTCTGCCTCGCCAAACATCCGGAGGCATTATGCTTCGAGGGGATGGAGAGGTTGATGAGGCGGCGGAATCCCGATGAGGGTCTGGAGCTCGTCGGAAAGGCCGCTGCCAAAGACGCCGGTGCGAAGTACTTCTTAGCGATGCTGAAGTACCGTCGCAACCCTGTGGACCCCGAAGCGATGGCACTGCTCCACGAAATCAGCGGTGGGCCGTCACCCCCTGACAGGCGGTGGAAGAACCACAACTTGCACCGGCTGCGCTACCTCGTCCGTCGGGATCTCCAGAACATTGCGTGGTGGTACTGGCTTCGTGACGGCGACGATGACATTCTGTTGCTGCCCGTCTAGAATCCCCACGTCTGCATTTGGGCAGCGGGATGTAGGCGCTACGGGCTGGAGACCGCAGGGATCATCCACTATTGCAGCGCTGAGTGTCGCATCCGTCATGAGTTCGACCGTCATGAATTCAGCGCTGCGGTGGAGTACGCCGTCAGCAGGATGAACATCGGGATGTAGGCGGAAGCATCAATAAAAATTATGTATCTTTTTTTTTTGCAGGTGAAAAATTATGTATCTTGAATGTAAATTATTACATATTCTGTATCGCATCCACAAGATTTGCGGTGGTCTCATTTGCCGCATTAGAGGCCTAGGGTGCCCTCTTGGATGTCAAAGCGGGCACGGCGGTGGCGGCGGCGGCGGTGGTGGTGGCCTCTGCTAGTCTGCTTCCTCCTCTGTTCTATTGGGTGGGCGTAGGAGACGAGGATTGGAGGGGCAAATGAGACGCGGGTTAACCACCCCCTCTGTTCTATTGGAATGAAGAACAGTTATCATTTCTCCTTTTAATCTGCAATCAAATTTTGTAACATGTATTTCTCCGTCGTACTTAGTCTAAATTTGATGATTTTTTTCCTATTTTTTCTAAAATCCCCATATTTTCATTAATTTCATTGTTTAGTGTATATTCCGTTTCGTGAATATTGTTTATATGCCTTTATCTTGTTCTTTGTAAGTACAACATAGAAAAAATATTTGTTTTCCACAACCATTAGTAATGAAACTTTGCATTTCGTAATCTTAAGGTGAACACAAGCTTGTGTAAAAATTTCAAATGCGTACGAGATCGAACATTTTGCAAAGTGTGGAAAACTTCAATGTTCAAGCAACATTCTAAGAAACTATGTGAGAGATGTAGCCATTTGTACACAAGTATATTCTTCCTTTATCGAAACCATTTGAATTTTTTATGACAAGTTTAGGTACCCAATTTATGTTGCCACGTCAATTTGTAGTATTTTTGGAGCAAACTAAGATATTATTAGAATTATTATATCACAAGCATGAGATGTATATTCGAATTATAAGAATGTTGGGTACACAAGTGTGACTGTTGATATTTTCTTAAAATACTAAATGTCCAAATATGAATTGATGTTATTTTTAATGAATTTTTAGGTGCTGTTTTACCGGCTCTAATATTTGATGGATGCGAGTTTCATTTCTAAAAAATAGTGTCGAGTCCACGCGTCAGTGTTAGCAGCCTATATAAAGAAGATGCCTGCTGACGAAGCCGACGCGGGTTTACTAACCAGCGTCGGCGATGACTATCCATTGTCAGCGTCAGCAGGCAAACCTTGCGTGCGCTGTTCAAAAATTCCCACCTATATTGACTATAATGCCCATGGAATTCCAATTCCACCAGAGAGCCGTTCAAGGGCACGCCAGTAATTTCTGTGAACATAGTAACGCGCGTGCAGGGGACATATATATACTTGGGAGTCTAATTCAGACAGATCCAGGAGTCTAATTCAGACAGATCCACCACGCCCGCAGTCTCCCCGCAGCCGCCCTGCTCCTTCTCCAGCCCTAGCCCGCCGCCGTCGTTCCCCCCGCCGCAGCCCTACTCTTCTCCAGCCCCACCGTTCCCGGCGTGACGTCGGCGAAGCGGCTCCAGCCGTGATGACAGTGACGAGGACGCGGTTACTGGCGTGCAGACGGCGTCCTGACCAACCTAGAGACGGTGACGCGGATCCGTCATCCCCAGCCACGACGACGAGTCGGCCACCTCAGGCAACGAGGCGACGTGGATCGGGCCTCTCCGACCACCACGAGAACAACTACTTCATTCGCGACAGAGGTTAGTGCTGCTTGAACCCCCAACGCCCTCTCTATGCTCGGTCACCCAATCTGCTATTCCTGTCAAGGTGGATTAGGGAGACATGCTACTTTACAGTTGTTCACATAGGATTATTCTCCTGGAATTCCCTGCATTAGTACAACATGCCTTAATAGTTCATTTTTAATTGATTGGCTGTGGATTTGACGGATGAATTTTGTTCCTCCAAGTCTGTTTGAATAAATTGTTGCTAACAGATGAACTTATATGAACTGTTCAAATTCTGTTATGCTTCGAATGTACCAGATCGACAGTTATGCTTTGGACCTGTTAGCATACTTTAGTTCTAATTGCTTTGTCCTCTTGTTGCATGTACACATGGAACACACAATTCATTGCTGCTGAAGTTGGACAAGGAAGCAGTTGAAGGAATTTAGTCTCTGCTTTGATATATAAGCATATTGCTTCACCCTGTCAAAATGGTTAGCACCTATCCCCAACCTGTATGCTAATATCAACTATTTTGCCTGTCAGAGAATAAGAATTTATCTTATTTTGTTTAGGTTTTCAGTCTAGCTTATGTTGCTCTACTAACGACCTGACATATCATCTATGCAGTCTCCCACAACACCAAACTCCTCTACCTCTAGTGCACCATCACAGCCCATCCACGGTGAACGTTGTTCACAGCCTATCAATGGTGATCCTTCTTCACAGGGTCAATCAGCACATACTGTTGCGAGTAGTACTCGATCCCGCGGGTCAAGGACACAAACCAAATGGCCAGAAGACAAGTTGACCGCAACTGGACTTAATAACAATTATTGGCCTACCCCAGATGCTGCGAGGGATAGATTTGTATTGGTCTGTGGTCTCATTTCTCGAGAGAGGGTGTCAATCAACAGGGTAGTTGAAGATCTCTCACCAATTGAGAAGGAAGAGCTATTCACAGTTTTAGAGGAAAAGCTAGATTACCCAGCCAATCTGGCTGAATCTGTTCGCAAGAAGGCAGTTAAGGTAGCTATGTCAGAGATTGGAACCTTGCAACGGCGGTTCAAGACCCATTTAAGAAAAAAATTTGTGAGCCAAGAGGAGACTCCCTTTGTGAAGCATGCCTTTTTGCAGCCAGAAGACTGGACCGTGTTTGCGCAGGAAACCAATTCTCCTAGATTTCAGCGATTGAGCCAGGGGATGAAAGAAAAGACAGCATTGCATGATAAGCCACACAGGACGGGCAGAAAAGGTTATGTTTGTAAATGGAAAGAGTGGGAGGAGGAGGATGCAAAGCTAGCTGAAGAAGGAAAACAGAACCCTTGGGACCAATTTCCTGGATGTTCGAGGCCTTATCTACGGGCAAGGGCAGGGAAGAGGAAGACCACTAGTGAAGGAAGCGGGGACATAACATTCAGTAACCCTGCGGTGGTGGGGGTAGCAACTAGGGTGAAAACACTTGCATCTCAGGCTAGCGATGGTTCTTTCGGGGTTAGGGAGAATGATATCATCACCGCAGCACTTGAGACTCCAGAGCATCGAGGTCAGGTTCGAGGCGTGTCTAGCTCACTTGGCTGGGGTAAAAGGTTTGGTGAAGAGTTTGCTGGAATGTACAGGAAGAAGAGGAACAAGAAGGCTGAACCGCAGATGGAACACCTAGTTGTTGAAGCAGTCACCATAGTTGTCTCCATTCTACAAGAATCAGGCTTTGAAATAAGGAAAAAGGTACTTCATCCTCCCCAATCACCACCTGTCAGTAGCAGCGAGGAAGAAGATGTGCATGACCTTGAGGAAGAAGATGTGCATGGCCTCGAGGAAGAAGATGTGCATGGCAGTGAGGAAGAAGAAGCACGTGGCAGAGATGAAGACCATTGGCATGTCAGCGAGGACGAAGGTAGTCAACAGCACATTGATAGTCGATCACCTATGCTAGACACAATAGATAAGCTGACAGAGCCAACCAAGTGGAGCCTTTTGGATGGCTCCGGGAATAAAGTGGAGCTCGCACTAGCCACTGTCTTTCCATTGCAAAAGACTCTCCATACAGTACCGGTGCAGGATGGGTATGCTATGGTGCAACCTAGTTATGTGTGGGGTAATAAGGGTCACTACCCTCTGCCTGTACCAATTGGGGGGATGAAGTAACAACCCTAGCTGAGGCTCTCTGTATAAGGATCTAATGGTCAAAGAACAGGATCCATGTACCACCCATTACGAGAAATACCAACCCTGCTCCCACATCAGGTAGCAGGGGTACAACATCAGATGGAGGTACTGCGGCTTAGCGTCAGCAAGAGAAAGGTCAGCAGCAGTAGAAGCAGCCACAGATCAGCAAAACTACGTAGCAGGAGCATCGACAACAGTAGGAGGAACCCAGTCAATCTCCCCCTAAGCAGCAGCAGTAATAGCAGCAGCAGCGACAGGCGGAGGACAGGCAATCTCCGCCTGAGCAGCAGCCACCGCAGAAGAAGGGGGCCAGGAAACCTCGGCCTAGAGATCAGCTTCTTAACTGTTTTTGGACAAAACAGGATCCAAAATACAAACCTGCTGTGCCTATGTTGTCAGAAGCGGACTTACAGGCTGTTGGACCGAATTGTGCCAGGTTGCATGCTTACGCCATGGAACACAGTAAGGATAAACTTAGTTTTCCAGCAAAGTTGCCTGAAGACTCCTTTCATGGTGCTGGTTATTTAATGTTAAACATTGCATTCAGTAACGTGTATGACCTTATAACCCTGGTTGCTCTGGATGAGACCTTCTTGAGGTTGTGGACATTGTAAGTGCTTTAAAACCAAAATAGATATTTCTTTAATTTTGACCACAAAGTTCATGCATGCTAACATTTGGATTTTTTGTAGGAAAATGAAGGACAAGGCAGCGGAGATGAAGATCAGTGTTGGGTTTTTGGATCCACAGGTTCTCACGACCACAAAGATTCATAAGGAGTCTAGCCTTGTAATAAAAGCATTGATAAATGCAATGACGAATGACTACGTGGTGGGTGCCTTCGGCACCGGTGGCCACTATGTCACACTGATCATCTGTATGAAGTTCAAATAGGTTTGGTATCTAGATTCTGCTAAACATCATCCCCCGCGAAAGTTCAAAGACCTCCGAGCGCTTGTGACTTGGTCCGTACCTTGTAGGTTTTGTTCACAAAATTCAATCTCTTAGTGTTTCTAATCGGTATTGCTGATCTTGCAGGGCCTCTGAAGATATATGCCCAAAGGACGAAGGGATGAAAGGAAAGAAGACAAAGCTAAAATCCAATCAGACATTCAAGCACAAGCCAAATACCACTGTAAGACCGAGGTTTTTTTTATGGTCCCTTCATACCAATTTGGTACTGCATTAACTTGTCATTTTGATACCTCGATGCGCAGTGTGCTCAACAGCCATCAGGGTCCTTTTTGCATGGATTTCATGTGGCACTCAATATGTTCAAACTACTTGAAGACATACCTCACATCAAGAAGGCTGCTGTAAGTAGATAATGCTCTCACCCTTGTCTCTGCTCATATATTCTCCATTTGATTTTAGAAACTGATTTGTACTTGTATTCTCATAATTATTTTATTTTGCAGGATTTCAAACTTGCCCTTAATGTTTCTACAGAAGATCTAAAGCCGGTGCGGGAGATGCTGTGCGAGTACATTGTTAAGGAGATCCTTGACCAAAATGGCAACCTCTATAATGGTGCACCGTGAGTTCATTGTACTGCCTGACAAACTTGAAACTAGCTTGCTGCATTCAGGCTAGTTTAGTACTGCCTGAGAAACCTGCTTGGCTGGGGTCAGATGTTGCCTGGTTTAGGCAGTTTTCTCAGGACTCCATCCAAACAAAGCACTGATGACAAACTTGAAACTTTAGCATGCATGTCGATCTGATGAGGAACTTGATGTGATCTCGCATTATTGTGTATATATATGTGATCTTGCTTGTGTATATATGTTATGAGAATGTGTTTGTGATGTCTCCTAGCATTGCTGTGGTGGCTGCCAAATCCTAGCTGTTTCCAGGATGCAGCCCCTAATCTGGTGGCTGCCAAATCCTGGCTGGTTCCGGGATGCAGCCAGAAAACGGGCAGGTTACTGTAGGTGCTCTACGTATCGGTCACGGGCGTTAAGTAAGGCACGTTACAAAAATAGATCCGTGAGTAAAGGGCTTCACTTGGAACGCCCGTTACAAGTATGACAACACTGTAACGGGCTGCATAAAGGCCCATTACTAATACTGACCAGTGGGCCCTACAAGTTGATGCTTTCGTCGAGACAGAGGAGACGCGCTTCCAGAGCACGCATCTCCTGTCGTCGAGACAGACGTGACACGCGTCCAGAGCACACGTCTCCTTTCGTGGAGACAGGCGAGACGCGCGTCCAGAGCACGCATCTCCTGTCATCCAGACAGAGAAGACGCGCGTACAAAAAATGCGTCTCCTTACGTGCAGATGCGTGTCCACAGCAAACGTCTCCGATAGTGAGTTCATGTAACGAGCTAGGTTTCTATGCTCGTTACCAAAGGTCCATGTGGGCCCAGAGAAACAGGCATTTCAGGTGACCAGTAACTTGTTTCGGTAACGGTCTTTGTTCGACGCCTGTTACAATTATGTGTCAACAGTAACGGGTATCCGCCCGTTACCTTTCTTGGCTTATTTGTAACGCTTGATCGGTAACGGGCGTTCTGCCCGTTACCAATAGCCATCCGCGCCTGTTACCAATGTCTGTTTTTCACGTAGTGATATGTGGAGGCTAAGAACTAGAATATACATATGGCCTTGGATGGGAAATTCTCATCATTGAGGAACTCATCATGTTTTGATTTTTTTTAAAAAGAAAAACTCCGGATGTCAAGCATCACCAAGCACAAGATGAGGACCAGGTGTGTCCGAAGACTAGTGGAGGGTCGCTCCTTAGTGATGAGTGATTGACAACGTTGTGTGGACTGATGATTGGCCAAGTGTGCAGGTACAGGTTGTGTCTTGACTCGTGTCGGTGGAGGTGAAGAACAAGCATGAAAGGCCTTAGCCGTGGCGGCCTCCGGGTGATGGAGAGGCAAGTAGGCTTGGTTCGATGGACCCGGTGGCCGATGGGGTCAAGTGCGAGCCGTGCGGTGCAGGACTGGCGGGCTGAAGTCGTGAACATGGGCCGGTGCAAGGTAGCGGATGGAGCCCGAAGCTTGCACGCGGGGTTTGTTGGTTTGCCCACAAAACCTTCGGTGAACGATTTCTTGGTTTGGGCCTCAAAACCAATCCCGAAGGCCCGAGGCGACGGAGACGGTGATCCGGGAGCTTCGGGAAGCTTTGAGGCGGAGGGCACGTGGCGTGATCACGGCGTTTGCGTCGAGGTGAAGCGAAGCCGCGGTGGAAGCGTGTCCGTCTGATGAAGACTTGACCGAAATACCCCTGAGGGGTTGTATCTTCATTTATGCAGTAGGGGTAGTGTGGTCATTTACCTCCCTCCGAGAGACTTCGTATAAATAGCAGAGAGGTGGATGGCATCTCGCTCTCTTGCTTCCTAGGGCTTTCTCCCCCGGTAGATTTTTCTGGACTGCTTCGTTTTCCTCTGGATTCGTTAGGCTAGACTCTTGTACAAACTCTGACCTCTGGATGTATGGAAGCTTTCGGCGTCCCGGTGATCTCCTAGTCCTTTGTGATTTTCGTGTCATTTTCGGGGGTATTTTTGGGGGCTTTCGTTCTTCTCTTGATTCGTGAGTTTGGAGGTGTTTCTCCACGGATTTCTTTGAGGGGATAATGGGTAGATGCCTTGTGCATGTTTGTGGATGATCTTGACCCCTCAAACGTCGTGTAGAGCCTTTGATTCGTGAGTTTTTGGCCGGAGTTCGTGTTCTTGGTGGAGTTCGTGTGATCCGCGATTCCCGGTGATTTAGTGGCTTAGAGGTCGAGATTTTTGGGGCATAGCTTCACCTTGTGTTGCTTATCATCTCCCCCAAACCTTGTCTCAAGAGCTTTTGGCATTTGGGAGATCCGGTGATGGATTTGGAGAGTTGACCTCGCGGGGTCAGGCTTTTTCTGTTCTGTCCGAGCCTTGCGGACTGTCCGCGAGTGCCGTGCGGACTGTCCGCGTGACCTGAGTTCGTCGCGTGTTCGTGCGCGCTCGTGTTTCGATCCGTTCTGTTGCTAGGGTTTTGTTGCAAGTTGTTTGTGGACTGTCCACGAGAGCTGGCCGGACTGTCCGCGTGGTGTTGCTTTGTGTCTGGGGTGGCTCGAGTTTTGTCTGGGGTGTCCAGGGAGTTTGGCCAGACTGTCCGCCAGGGGTGGCCGGACTGTCCACGGGCTGCCGGACTGTCCGCGGTGCTCGCCCGGACTGTCCGCGGTGCTTGCCCGGACTATCCGATTTTCCCCGGTGTGGTACTGGTGGTTAGGAGTCCTATTTCGGACTGTCCGCCGAGGGTCACCGGACTGTCCGTCGTACTCGCGGACTGTCCACCGTACTCGTGCGGACCGTCCGCTCAGGGCTTCGTAGGATTGGCTAAGTCTTTTGGTTTTTGCTTTGGTGCTTCGGCTCTTTGCTTCTAGTCTTCTTGGTTGATCTTCTAGGCTTGTGTGTGCCTTGTTTGGAGCTTCGTTTGTGTGCACGGATTTGTGGAGTGGCAATAGGGGCATAGGCCGAGTTCGACCTTAGGGAAGAATTTTTATCGGCTCCCATTCACTCCCCCATCTCTGGTCGCCCTTTTTCGGCCCTTCACAAGATCATAGCACTCTATTATACCATATCATGTCTCACAACAACTTAGGCAAGGATCATGCTTTTTGCTACCCACAGTTTTCAAGCTGAGGTTTGAACATACAAGCCAACAAACTCAAAACTTAGGTATGATACAAAGTTATAGGCAAGACATACGATGGGAATAAACAGAGCAACTATTCATCATTTCAACTATATAGGCAAAGCATTCTTACTAAGCATATCAAAGCAAACTAAGCAAACGATGATGATGAAAGCAAATAAATATTTTTGGTCTTTTTATTTTGCAGATTTTTTTCGATTTTCATTTATAAGATATTCTGAAAACAAAGGAAGATACAAGTTACCTCAGAATAGGGGTCCTCCCCCAAGCTAGCTTCAGGCTCACTGCGGAGGAGGGTAGAAGAAACCCTGACTCGTGTAGTAAGCCATCTGCACCTCCATGTATTGTTGCTGATCCTGCTGCATGGGTGCTATCCTCTCACCAGCCTGACGCTGCCACATTGAGGTAGACTCGACGTGGGTGTTCAGCGTCTCGTCCAATCCTGTAACCTGGACGGTGAGCTCTCCCATCTGCTGCGCGAGCTGAGCATCGCGTGCCGAGGCTGAGGAGTGTCGCCGAAAGGACGAAGACGGAGGTGGACCACCGGAGCTAGAACTAGCGGGTGTGGCCCACTGAGCTCTGCTCGCGCCCGCCCAAGCCGTGCCACTCGCACTCGGCTGGTAGGTGGGCTGGTCCCAGCCAGGTGCATATCTAGGGGTAACCCCGGACATGTACCCCGCAGGGGCTCCTCCTGCGACCGGTGGCATAGCAGGCTGTGGCTGAGGCTGTGGTGGTGGTGTTGGCTGTGACTGCTGCTGCTGCTGCATGTGTGCTCTCTTCGCCGCACTCCTGGTGGACCTGCCTGAAACACTAGCACGACGGCTTTCCTCTTGTGTAACAAGGGGAATGGTGAGTGACTCCGAGTTATACAATCCAAACCCCGGGTTAGGTAACGGGATTTGATTTGTATAGTCCGAAAAGAAGAAAGTCAAAGAATCATTTGGGCCCCTGTTGAGTATATGCCCCTGGATCAAGTGTGCCTCATAAATGAGAACTCGGGGCGTCCCGATGAAGGGTACGGGATTCCCGCTAAGAACCCCGAGTCTGAGAGCAATACGAGTCACCAAAACCGTACACTCAATAGGACCTATCATCTTGAAATTCGTCAACCACTGCCGAATCATAGCTTTAACGGGAGAGACCTTGATCCTGTTGACAGCAGTGTATAATAGCATCATCTCATCACTTGCACGGGCCGAACATCCTCTCGTGGGAAGAGAGTAATGGCGAGCCACTTGTGCCACAGGTGGAGAGTGGGATGCACAATATCGTTGCACCGAGGTACAAACTTGCCACTGTAAACAAGACCATAGATATCTACCCAGAAAGATTCTCGAACATAGCCCTCACAAGCTCGCTTCAAAGAGACAGCACAACGAGGACTAAAACCAAGAAGACGACTAAGATCCTTCCAAGAAAGACGATAATCGGTCCCGAAAAGACGAAACTCAATGCCATCCGGGGTCTCGGTAAGAGAGCAAAGAAACTGGATGGTGAGGGGCCGAGAGCCAAGCTCTGTGACCGGCGCAAACTCCTCCCAACCAAGAGCATTCCAAATGGAAACGAACTCGAGATTCATACCTGTTTTCTCCATGAGAGCCGGGTCGAAGTCCTTGGTGTGGGCGAAGACTCGGTCCTTCAGAAGAGCATAGGCTTGCTCCTCTCGATCGCCCCGCAAGCTGAGGTAGGGGGTATCATCGACGACCTCCTCCACGGCCTGTGGCTTGGCTTGCTCCTCTTGCTCTTCTTCATAATCCATCGTCGATGGGCTCGGCGTCGGCTCGGTGGGGGTGGATGCACTCGTGCTTGCCCGCGAACAGGAGCGTGGGCGTGTCACCCTCCGAAGAGTGTTCACCACCCAATTCATGCTAGCGCAACAACAAGGGACAACAAGAGCAACTCGGTGATGGGTTAGTGAAATCGAATGAAGTTCTTACCGAGCTTGCTCCACCAATAACAATATTTTCAGCAATACAATAGAGGGAACACTTGATGATCCAATCTTGAGCAAGAAATCCAAGAAAACCAAGAGAGCAAGGAGTAGAGAGGGGAGTGTGAGTGAAATGAGTTGAATGGGTGAAGAACACCCCCTCTCGGGTCCAATTTATAGAGCAAAGGGGCAGCATACCGCGGGCTAGCCGTTGGGCAACGGCTATGAGAGCCATGTGTGGTTCGAGGACCGGTGGATGGTCGCTTCCTGGTGTGATGAGTGATTGACAACGTGGTGTGGACAGATTCTTGGCTAAGTATTGCAGGTGCAGGTTGCGGCTTGACTGGTGTTGGTGCAGGTGAAGAACAAGCGTGAAAGGTCATTGCCTGTGAGGCCTCCAGGTGTGGAGAAGACAAGTAGGCTTGGTTCGAGGGACCCGGTGGCCAGCGGGGTCAAGTGCGGGCCGCATGGTGGCAAGAACGGCAAGATGAAGTCATGGACGGTTTCTTGGTTGAGCCTCAAAACCAAGGTCGAGCTGGGACTACGTGGGAGCCGAGTCATGAGTGGTGATTGGCGGAGGCTACACCGAGTCCGCGGGGTTTCCAGTGGTTCACCAGAAAACCACTGGGTTCCTTGGTTGATCCACAAAGCCAAGACCGAAGAACCGAAGACGGAGGTGCAACAGCTCCAGACCGGTCTGACCGGTGGGTCTGACCGGTGGGTACCGGTCTGACCGGTGAGGAGCACCGGTCTGACCGGTGTGCGACGACGCAGTCCGGAATCTTCGAAGCAGAGGACACGCGTCGGGATCGCAAGGCTTGCGTCGAGGCTAAGCAAGTTTGCGGTCGCTGGGCATCCGTCCGATGGAGCAAAGACAAAGATTTCCGAATTCGCCCTTGAGGGGCATGTATCCCTAGTTAGCTAGTAAGGGTATTTTAGTCTTTCGGTTGCCTCCATATAACCCAAGGGGTGAGAGGATCGCAGCCATCTCTTGGAACCCTAGCTCATTTGGTTTTCCTATTTTCCTTCCTATTTTCCTTAGGATTTTCCGTAGGACTAGCTTGAGAGCTTCATGGTGAGCTCTTGTGAGAGGGAAGGATGATCGGGCGGCAAGCTAGACCTTGTATGAACCTCTTTGGTATGTATAGATGATTCGGCGTGGTTCCTCAAGGCTTGGATGTGTCTTTCCTGTTTCTCCTTTTTGGTGATTTTCGGAGCCCTTTCTTGGCGATTTTCTTGGTGCGATTTCGAGGCCTTTCTCTTTGGGATTTGGTGGGGGATGTATGTGTGAACCCTTCGTGGTTCTTTTCCCTTTGATTCCCCACCCAAATCCGTGAGCAAAGGGGCTCGATTTTGAGGTTTTCTTGGCTCTAGGGTTAGAGGCGTTCTTGGTGGGATTTCCTCGATTCCTCTTGTTTTGACAAGTTTTGGTGGACCAAATCTTGGCTATGGAGTGCCCATGAGGTGTTCCTACTATCCCCAAAGTCTTGTGCAAAACCGTGGAGCGATTCGGAAGATCGGGAGTTGGATTTGGGGGAGTTGACCCGCGGGCGCTGTTCATCCCAAGAGCTCAGGTCACACCGGTCTGACCGGTGCATCTCACCGGTCTGACCGGTGCAGACTCTCTGTTGAGTTTTGCTCGGGTGAACGTCTTGGTGAGTTCCCTGTTGTCCTGTGTTGCTGCTGTTTCGGGTTTGGTCCTGTTTGGAGCTTGGCAGGTCAGTTTGGTGGATTTGGGATTTCCTGGCTTGGACCGGTCTGACCGGCGAGCTACACCGGCCTGACCGGTGTAGAGGCCTTCTGTGGAAGTTCTCAGATTTTGCCAGCAGGGACCGGTTTGACCGGTGCTGCTCACCGGCCTGACCGGTGTAGCCCAGTAGCTGCTCGAGTTGGTTTTTCCGCTGCGTTCTCGAGTAGGTGTAGGTGGTTGTTGGTTCCTAGGACCAGTAGCACTTCAGTGGCTGCGTGGTCTTAACCAACTTGGGTAGTTGAGTCGGAGACGTGTTTTGGAAGTCGTGTTCGTCTTGTTGGAGTTCTCATCTCCTTCGAGAAGAATTTTTATCGGCTCCCATTCACTCCCCCCTCTCTGGTTCGCCTAATCGGTCCTTCAGGCTAGGAGCCGTTGGCCAAAGTTGGGCCCACTTGACCGTTACCAGGGTTCGGCCGAACCCTGTTTCGGCCGGCCCAGTGGTGGGCCCGGTGCTGGGCCCCTTTGGCAGGTGTGCCACCAACGGCTATATGAAGATATGCCAAGGTGCACCGGCCAAAGTTTACTCCAGAATTTGCCAAATGAATTTTCTATGGTTTTCAAACTCAGAAATTTTTTTCAGAAATTTTATTTGGAAAGGGAAAAAGGCTAGATAAATCTAGCATGCAAATGCAAGGTTTTGGAAAATCAAATATACAAATTTGGAAATAAAATTTTGGAAAGGGAAATATGAGATAAGTACCAGCTTTTACCTTTTTGGTAGAAAGGACCCATCATTTTTAGTCCGACGAGTTGGACTCTTCTCAGTGATCAATTACATTCAGCACCCCACTCCTGAGAAGTAGAGGGTGGTGCCATCTCAATCTTCTGCCATTCTTTCCGAATTTTCTTTAACCTCTTTGATGGAGATTTCTTCCTTGGGGGTGAAGGCTCCGTCCTTCCCCCAAGCTGCTCAACACTATCTTGCACCAAATAGCATTCCTCTTCTTTGTCCTGAAACTTGAACTTCAAGTTCCTCTTCCCAATGCGGAAATGGATGATTCCAGACCCCACATTGATCCTAGCTCGGACATCACTGAGAAATGGTCGCCCAAGGATGTGCGGCATTCCTCCCTCGTCATCCATATCAAGGACCACGAAATCTGCGAAGACATAAGAACTCTTGACCTTAACCAATATGCTCTCAACAATTCCTTCTGGATATCGTATCGTTGAATCTGTGAGTTGGATAGTCCGTGCTGTTGGAGAGAGAGCTGGATATCCAAGTTGCTCGAACATGGCCTTGGACATGAGATTAACACTCGCACTAAGGTCACAAAGGGCATGCCTGTTCTTCTTGTAATAGATTGTGCAAGTAATAGTCGGGTAGCCTGGATCTTTCTTGTGCACCACTGCTGATTCCTCCCATGGATCAAGAATTTGTTATATGGGCTTTCCTGCATAGTCAGAAGCATGTGTCTTCCTATGTGGCTTACCCCACCTGGTTGACACTACACTAAGATTTTCACAAGAGGATACGGGTTGCCCCAGGATCCTCCCGTCATCAGGGGATGGAACCAAAGCAGCCAGCTGAGCCAGCTAGGTTTCTAACATTTTGTTGAAACTCAGCTGACTCTTTTGAGCAGAAGAAAAACTATCAAGCTTAACGTTGAGGCTTTCCACAGTTTTATCAAGGGCAGCTAACTTCTTGTTAATACCTTCATTAATCTTAGTTTGCCCGAAAACAAGATCTCTCAAGGAAGGTTGGTTGGGATTGTATGAGTTACCTTGGTTACCTCCTTGATAGTAAGGGTGTTGTTGATTCCACGATTGGCCTCCTTGTTGAGGTGGACGATAACCATTGTTGTTGCCGTTCATGTACATTACTTCCTCCTGAGTCTCCGGACAATAGTTGCCTGAGTGCCCAGTATTGCCACAGACTTCACAAGTCATATGAGAATCCATAGGAAGAGTAGTGGTGGCCATGGAAGCCTTCTCGCTGGTGTAGTCATCCAATCTCTTCATAAGAAGATCCATCTTGGCAGTAATCATATCTGCTTCCTTGACATTATGAGTACCCCTCGGTCGTGGTTGGAGTCTTTCATCACTCCACCCTTGGTTGGAGACCATCTTCTCAATGAGTAATTTAGCATCATCAACAGTGAGTGAGAAGAATGCTCCTTGAGCAGCAGCATCAATATGGCCTCGGGCTGTCGGAGTCAACCCATTATAGAAGCTTTGAAGAATAAGCCAATCCTCCATCCCATGGTAAGGACAGGCCAGGACATACTCCTGAAGCCTTTCCCAAGCCTCTAGAATAGATTCACTTGCTGCTTACTGAAAACCAGAAATCCTTCCACGAAGAGCATTGGTTTACCCAATGGGAAGAACTTCTTGAGAAATGCCTCTGAACACTTACTCCAAGTGTTAATAGCTTCACGATTCGCATAGAACCATTGCTTTCCCTAGGAGGGAGAATGGAAATAGCCGTAAACGAACAGCATCCATATTTGCACCACTGATGACGAAAGTGCTGCATAGCTCTAGGAATTGCTGCAGATGAGCATTGGCATCCTCATTTGGCTTGCCACAGAATTGGCAAGCCTGTACCATCGTAATTAGACCTGTCTTGATCTCAAAATTTTCAGTCCCCATTGCCACCTCAGGGCTTTGCAGCACCTGGTCAGCGGAAGGAGCTGAGTACTCATGAAGTGTCTTCTGGGCCATAGCGTTGGACGTGGATGGTACAAAGGAAGCTGGTTCACCCTCTGGACGAGTACGACGAGGTGAGCCGAAATGAATTCGAGCTTTCCTCACAAGTGACTCGGGATCTTCAGTAAAATTCCCCGGTAGGTCGAAACCAGTCATACACTACCTGGCTTCATCATCCAAAGATAAAAGAAGACAATCAAGGTTAGCCTGCATTGAGAGTTGTCCTAACCTACTCAGAGGTTATAAACAGATGCAAAGCATCGTTACTACGGCTTAGGGGGAACATACGAGTTAGCTCTAGGTTCTAATGTACTAAACATACAAAGCTAGAAGATACAAGAGATGGGCATGAGTATTGCATGAGAGAGATAAGGTTCAGCACCCAGGTACAAACGGGGAGCTAGCCCGTGACGACCAGCACTCTGCGAAACTAGACTTTAGACTCCTACAGCAGGTACCCTAGTGCGGAGGTTGTCCAAGGATCCAACAGGGCTGTCACCACCTGAGGACCGACCTCTATCGTTACGGGGGGTATGCTCATAACTATCGTAGCTAGACAACCCAGGCACCATGCATATGTTGCTACTAGACTCCACCCAGCCTGGGCTATTGTGACCCAGGGTGAGAGCCACCAGAAGACTGGTCAACTAGACCGAGTACCGTAGCTTGAACACAGACCTCATGCAACACTCTCATGCCATCTAACAAGATCGACTAAGGCTAGACATACGAACAGATAAGAACTCTCTTATGTCTAATCAACAAGATCAAAGGGTCATGTTCGTGGAGAACACGAGCCTCTAACTTATGAACAAACACATAAGGAAGGAGTTTATCACCCTTCAAGTGGATCAAAAGGTAGTGTTCACGAAGAACACGAGCCTCTAAATGATGAACAGAGGATGAACTCAAGAGCATATCAAGAATATGATCTACCATGACTTTATATGAAATAGCTGAATAACTGAAGTAGATTAAAGTCATACAAAGAAATAAAGATAAAAGAGAACTCATACTAAGACTTCCAAGAGGACTTGGAACCTGAATAAGAGCTACTCTAGCCTACCCCCTAGCCTTGGAAACTAAAAGTGAGAGGAGAATGAGAGAGTGGTATGTGAGAATTGGGAGCCCCTCCCCTTCTATTTATAGGCAAGGACAAGGCTTGCTCGGACGCCCAAATGACCCCTAAACACCCGGGAGTGAGGCAATGGACCAATGAGCAGCCACCACGTGTAGGGGCCAGATGGGGCGCCACTAAGGCAGTTCGACCGATCCTAGGATCGGCCGGCCCCCTAGGGCGGCCCCACGTGGTGTGCTTCCTCTGGCTGGCTGCCCTGTGGGCCCTCTGATCCATCCCCGGTGCATGGCTTGATTTGGTATCCGAGGTGGGCCCTTTCATCCATGTGAAGTCCATGTGGCGTCCTCTGATTCGTCGGTGAGTGCCTCCCCTAGATCGATGACGTGGGTTGCCATGTTTCCCTTGGTGGCAGTCACCTCCTCAGCTGAGTTGGCATGGTTTTTTCATAGAAGGTGAGTTTCCATCTCTTTTAAGGGGTAAATCACCTACATACAAATAATCTCAAAGGACAAGTGGAACTACATTATTCAAACCTCAATGCTAGTGAGATATGCATACGCCTCCATTTATGTGAGAATATTGAGGGTTGGAAATGGTGAATTTCCACCGTCAACAATGCTCTATCCTCTTTGAAGGCCGATTATCTTTCTGAGCTTGAGTTCACTCGGAGATCGGTACCTGTTGTTGGAGCACTAGCCTCAGTGCTCAATCTTTTCATCTCTGAGTTCCGCGACCCCAGTGCTATAGTTCTCGAGTCCCGTGACCACCTCAGGGATGCCTCGGCCTCTCTGGGATGATCATGTCTGCTCTTAGTTTCGATATACCCTTTTTGGGCTTGAGTTCGTATATGCGCTACCCTTGCAGATCGGAGCTTATCGTCACATCAACATTATCTGCAAGGAGATGGTCATGAGTTGAGACAGGAGATTGCAAGACACCCACATCCTGAGTACTATTGGGACTCATCTCGTTTCCCCAGGAAGAATTATCCTTCGGGTATCTTGTGGACAGTGATTATGCAGGAGAAAGAAATTGCCAAGATAAAGAGGAGTAAGCAAAGGACCACAGGAAGGCAACACCATCGTGGTGACATGGTGAACACTTCATGATTCCCATCAGAAGTTCCTACACTTTTGACAGATCGGGTATGGTGCCAAGGTGAGCTCCCCCAGATTCTTCAATGGTTGTATTATGGTTTGGCCAAGGATGTTATATAGTAGAGATGATTATTCAACCTCAACCTTATCCTAGCCTTAAACCTAAGCCAACCCTTCCATCGCAAGGAATCTACCTGGGCCTTTGATCCTGAGACTCGCTGGAGCCCACACGAGAAGGGGGAAGGCCAGAGGAGCCCACCTAGGGTCGGCCGAACACAGGTTCGGCCAAAACCCTGGTGACGCCGCCTCCCTTCTTCTTTCGCGTGTGCGTCTCATCCTCCTCCAGAAACCTTCTCCCTGCCGCCCGATGAGTTTTCGCATCACGAATCCATCTCCACTACCTCACCATCCTCAGCTCATCACTGCATCCATGGCCGGAAGGAGTGTCATCCCCTTCAACGGTTCCACCTCATCCACCGGTCCCGGGGTAGGAGGAAACCCCTCCATCGCTGCAGACCTCGCGATGGTGGTCGAAATCCTAGATGTTCCTCCACTCGCCACCATCCCGCCGGGTAGGAGGATTCCAGGCACACCGCCATCTAGACGCTCTACCTTGCCTAGGAAGAGGCACATGAGACGGGCGGCCAGCCCGTACGGCAGGCCAACCATGGCTCAGCTTCGTCCCAAGGGTTTGCCGTTCGCTCCACCTAGCGCACCTGGATCGTCGCTAGCTGGAGGGCAGACGAGCTCAGCGTAGTCCTCTCCTTCACCGCAGCCACCAGTGACCATAAAGCCGGTGCCGCCCAAGAAGAAGGCTCTTGAGGCACGCCCAGCTCCAGTCCTGCCAGAGGAGGATGAAGACCTTGGCCTGGACGACGGATTGCCACCGCCGCCCTACACTAGGAGGTCCAGGGAGAGGACTCGGGCAACCGAGCAACTCCCTAAGCTCTCCTCAGTGGCCAAGATGACCCCGCTAATGAAGGAACTAGAGGCCAGCAATGAGAAGCTCAGGGCTGCTTACTCAGAGCAGAAGTTGGACCTGGCCGAGCTGAGAGACGACATGCGCAACCTTCGCCGCGGCCTCTGTGCGAAGATGAGGAGGCTGTTCTCGGCTACGGGGCATGTAGCCCTCTATGATGCCGAGTAGTGGGGATTAGCCCCAGCTTTAGCTCATTAGGCGCTAGTCTAGGTCTAGGTTTATTCCCCTTTATTTCCCTTTATTTCATTTATTTCTTTGCATGTGTGTAAGCGCCTAATCATTTTGCTTCTAGAACTTTTGGATTTGAATAAAGTGGCTCACCGGTCATGTAACCCGGTTTAGCCACCCTTGTGTCATTACTTTGGTCTTTTGATTTAGAGGACATCTAGGTTAGAGACAGTGTGGGGGAAGAGCCACGACTCTCCCAATGCAGGCACGACGTTTTCTTATGTACCCACTGTGAGCACTCCGCGCTAGCCGATCGATCACTTACAGAGAACCTGAACGAGACCCGCACGAGTTCACTCATGTGGAGAGCTTCTCGCGGTTCAACCCCCATGCATAGCGCCAGTTTGCATCTCGACAACTCACTCTCTTTCATTCCTGAGTTTTATAAGCCGTTTCTGTCTATCTCTAAACTAAAACTCGAATGATGATGCTAAAAGATCACCAAACTCGCTTGATACCTGAGTAGACTCACATATATTTTATTCCTTGTTATCTACTCGATGCTTGTGAACCATAACCTTCTTAAGCACAAGCATGTTCACCTAAGTAATTGATAAGTATGATATGGCTGGATGATATGAACTGTTGCTCTGATGACTAACTCTCTTGGGTCATTTATTTTGAAAAACTCAAAACCTCTTGGAAAGGCTCCTCTTTGATATGCCTCTGTCCCATTAGAGCCATATGATCTTCATAGTTGAAACCTTAGATTCATATGCTGCTTGTTATTGCATTGAGCCTTGTCAAATTCTGTGACCCTTGTGAGAATTCTTTTCATTACTTTCATGATCACGATTTATGTGCACCCCACCTATTTTCCCCTTGCTATGCTTCTACACTGGAAGATAGCATTGTATCATTCATCCACTCCGCAAAAGTAAAAGCTCCATATGTGGTGTGACCTCTCTCTCTAAAAGTATCCTTCAAAAAAGAGATATGGGCTATGAAAAAATACACATGCCCAAAGCAAGCTTGAAAAAAAAGAAAGAGAAAGAAAGGATAGCCCATGCCCAAAATTAAGGAGGAAAAAGGAGAGGGATGGTCATGCAAAAAGGAGTTCCATAAATTTGATGGTAATAACTAGTTTCCATTTCGGAGCTAGTGTCCACCTTACCATCAACCCATAGTTCTCATCATATATGTACGGTAATATCTAGCACCCATTTCGGGCCTAGTGTCCACCTTACCATACCCACCATAGCCATACCGGTGCACATCTTGATCTGATAGTATGATTTGATTTTCTCTGTGGATCCAGTCTTTGACTTTGCAACATATGTGATGCATGTATGCTTCCTCTTTATCCTACCCTGAGCTCCACATATAGCCATCATTAGAAGTAGGATGAAGAAAGGCAAAAATGCCTTAGTGAGGACATACACACATTGAGCGATCTGAGAGAATCAAATGAGGAAGCCACCAAGAGCTTTGTTTATGAAAAACTTGCAAAACCCCAAGGTGTTTATCAGCAGGTGCATAAGTGACTTGATTCACAGCTGTTCTACTTTTCAATCACCCAAGGGGACATGATAGCCACTTCACAGAGGTTCACAGGAGCAAGGTATGACTTGGAATATCTCTTATGTTTGCCTTACTCTTTGGTATTCATGACACACTTGGTTTTGTTTCCCCGTCACTCGGGATGAGCAAAGGTCAAGTGTGGGGGTGTTGTTGACGGCTGAAAAGTGCCATTTTTATGGTTGTCAACTCCTGCAAATTGGAGCATGATTTGCACATCCACACTAGAATAGGAGCTTAAACTCATATTTTCCACCAGTGTCGATGTCTATTCGAATGTAGGTATTTAGCATAAGAAATGAGAGGAATCCATGCACTTTCACTCCACTCCAATCCAAGGCACTCAAATGTTGGCCGATCAGGGGCTGCCACATGGATTCTCCTGGATCCATGATGTCACCAATCCATGTGAAGAACTCTCGACGAATCATACGCTGGCACGTCAGCATCACATGGATCCATGGGCCCACTTTGCCAACTAAACCGCTAGGAAACGTGCCATGCATGGAGGAGAGGCACTAGGGCCCACATGGAAGCGATCCAGACGAAGCACAAGCCAGAAGGCCGGCCGGGAGCTTCGGCCGACCCTAGGATCGGCCGAACCTACCTAGGGTTGGTTGATCTCCCCCCTCCACGTGGTGCTCGCTCGTTGGTCCTTGACTGCATCCCGGGGTGTTTTGGAGCACTTGGAGCCTCTGAGCAAGCCACCCCCTTGTCTATAAATAGGAGGGGAGGAGCTCCATTTCACACACACCACCAAGCTCTCAAGTTCCACTTCTCTCTTGTGTAGCTCTCTCTCCCTCTCTCTAATTCTGCCCATGTGAGGTGATTCTCACCTCTATGTGGTAGAATGGTGATGAGGAGAGATCTAGATTAGGATTAGTTGAGAAGTAGAGTAGGGGTGAGAAGTGAGTTGATGTCCTCGTGGATGCTCATTCTTCATTCAGATCAAAGTGAGTATTTCAGCCTTTCTTATTTAGACTATAGTGGACATTATGCATGCTTGATTTGTTCTTGTGTTCTTAGCTCGTTCATAAGTTAGAGGCTTGTGTTCCTCGTGACACAAGGCTTCAATCCTTTAGAGCTAGCTCAGTAGTCCATTTACCTGTTTGCATACTCTGATCCTGTTTAGCTAAGTGAGTCTGTTGTATCCCGTTTGTTTGCATCCATAGCTTTCTTTCTGCTCCGTAGCTCGATGAATAGTAAGATGATTTGACTCCGTTCTTCCTCTAGTTCGTGGCTCCGTATTTATACGGGTTGCTATAGTGTAGTTAGCGGGTCGACAGACGTAACCGTACTATAGTAGTTATCTGGGGTACACACATGGTGTCTGGGCCCTGGTTATCCTGCGAAGACCACGTGCGCTCGCGTAACGATAGAGGTAGGCCGCATTGGTGACAGCCTGTTGGACCCTTTGCAACCCTCCGCGCTAGCGTACCGAGTTGGGCTCGATGTCAGTACATTGGTCTCTCCCTAAAATGTTAGGATGTGCTGTCGTCCCACGGGGATGACTGAGAACGGACAGATGCATCTTGAGAGCTAAGTCCCTTATGGAAGTGCTTCTCATATCCCCACCTACCCCAGCGGAAGCTGGTGTCCTTGGATAGACCCTCTCTGGTTACTCTTCGTCCTAGGGAACGATACCCTAAGGGAATACTCATTCTCCTAGGGGAAGTGCTACAACAGTGTATCTGTGCGCTTGCGGATTAGTTCGCACTCGTCAGTGTACCCGGGAGTTTCTTACATGCTCACGCTACCACGGCGCCTAGTGTTGAGGTTAAGAAATGCCAACACATGCTTATCATACAAAGATGCAAAACTATACATCAAGATACAATGATGGCTATCCTACCATGGTACATAAAGAAAACATGCATGCTATACATCAAAGTAAACATGTATGATACATATGCTACAAAGTGAGCTCTCAAGAACCAACTCAAAAAGGACAACACACACCAAGCTCTCCCCATAAACGAGCAAAAGTAGCTTGGTCAAGTGGTTTTGTAAAGATATCCGCTTTTTGGTCTTGGGTGGGGACATGGCTCAACACTATGGTTCCCTTCTCAACATTATCCCTCAGGAAGTGGTACCTCACATCTATGTGTTTTGTTCTGGAATGGAGCACCGGGTTTTTGGCTACGCTTATGGTACTGGTGCTATCACAGAGAAGTGGGATCTTAGTGCACTCCTCGCTAAAGTCTCTCATGGTATAGGATATCTAAAGCAGCTGGGAACAACAACTAGCAGCTGCAACATACTCGGCTTCTGTGATAGATTGGGCTACACTTGACTGTTTACGAGAAGAACAAGAGACCAAAGAGGAACTAAGAAACTAGCAAGAACCAGAGGTAGACTTGCGCTCCACACGACACTCAGCAAAGTCAGCATCAGAAAATTTGTGAAGTGTGAGTGTCGAAGAGGCAGAATACCGAAGACCAAACTCAGGAGCGTAGTGCAAATACCTGAAAATCCTCTTGACGGTCTGTCGATGTGAAGTCCTTGGTGAAGCTTGAAAACGAGCACACAGATACACACTGAACTGTATGTCCGTCCTCGTCACCGTCAAGTAGAGGAGGCCTCAAATCCACCAAAAGAAAATCGCCAAGAAAAGGCTCCGAAAATCACCAAAAAGAGAAACAGGAGAGACAATCACAATCACTTGAGGAATCACGTCGAACCTTCTATACATCAAAGGAAAGATTCATACAAGGTCTAGCTTGCCTCATCCCTCTCTAAAGATCTCACCATGAAACTCTCAAGCTAGTTCTAGAGAAAATAGGAAGCTTAACAGAAAAAATAAAAACCCTAAAACCCTAGAGATAGCTGCCAACACCCATCCACCTAGTTTATATATGAGGTCCATCGGTGGTGGCGAAAGACTAAAATACCCTTAGGCGATATATACCCCTTGAAGGGCAAACTAGGAAACTTGACAGCTTTTTCATCAGACGGACGCCCAACAACCGCACCTCGTGTAGCCTCGACGCCAAGCCTGTGATCCCGACACATGTCCTCTACTTCATGTCACTCAGTGCTCCTAGGCCGCCACCAGTCAGACCGGTCCACACCGGTCAGACCGGCCCAGTGCAGTCTTGAGCCGCCGACCACTCGGACTTGGCTTTGAGGATCAACCAAGGAACCCCATGGTTGTCTGGTGAACCATTGCGAGCTTGGTGCAGCCTCCACACTAAGCTCCTCGACTTGGCCGCCACGTTCGCCCCAGCTCGATGTTGGTTTTCGGATCAACCAACGAATCCACGATCCAACTTCGACTTGCTCTTCTCGCACCATGTGACTCGCACTTGATCCCGTCTAGCCACCGGGTCCATCGAACCAAGCCTACTCATCCCTCCAGTCCTTCAGAGGTCCTGCAAGGCTAAGACATTTCGCGCTTGTTCTTCACCTACACCCACGCAAATCAAGCCACAACCTACATCCACAAGACAAAACACAGCGTCAGTCCACACAACATTGTCAATCACTCATCACTAAGGAGTGGCCATCCACTGACCGTCGGACACTCTGGTTCTCATTGTTGCCTCCTAAACTATCTTTTGAGTCGCTGTAGTCCCACGGCCTATGCATGACTGAACCTCTTCGAGCTTCTGCAATTTGGCCATCAACAAGGAACTCTGGATGGCTTTAAGTCAAATGCTCCTTTACAGCTGAAAGCCATATATTTTTCCAAGGTGGACATAGGCCATGTTTGATTTCCTTCCTGGCTCTATCTCTCTCGGCCCATTTGTTTCTTTATTTTAACCTGATGGTGCCAGCAGCCCAATCAACTCTAATGTTTGTGTCAAGCGCAATGCTAGGCCTTGTTGCAATCAGTTTGCCTCCTCCTCAATACGAAGGTCCAATTCGAGATCGATTCACACAGCTGCAGCTTGGAGTTGTGCTCGTGCACGTCAAGGGCTCAAGGCCGGCCCAACACGGTGTGTCATCCAGCCAGCATTATAGCTGCAATCGTGGCCCTCGTCTCTCTTTCCGCTGCAAATTGCATCTCCACCCACTTGCCCTAGCCCTACATATATCCGCCACCGCTGAGGCTCCCACTACTAGGGAAAGCACCTTTTGTACCGGTGCTAAACCCCCCTTTAGTACCGGTATTGTCCGTTCGGTACGAATTTGAAGTCACATTAGTACCAGGGTGAAGAACCGGTACTAATGCCTCCTCTCCGTCACGTCCGTCTGGTTCCTTCCATGCATGCCCGTGCGTCCCCTCCGTCCCCTCTCCTCCTTTTCTTTTTCCTTTTTATTTTCCTTTTTCTATGTTCATCTTGATCATCTCATTTCATTCACAAAATTCACAAGATTTACAACACAAAATTCACAAGACTCATCTCTATCTCATCTCATTCAAAACAAACAAGTCACAATAATTCACAGATTCAATCCAGAGGAGGAACACCACCACCACAAAGAACTCACGAGAACAGATTGAGATCCCATACCAAGCCAGGGACCTCACCGCGCGGCCTGGGCGGCCTCCCGCAAGCCACCGTGCCGCCTCGCCCCTGGCCGGCCTGCAGCGAGCCACCGCACTGCCTGGCCGACCTGCTGTTGGCGGTCAATTTCCGTCAACCAAGAACACTTGTTATGTTGTAGTTTGGATTTCATTTCAGAACTAACCCGCCACTAAGCATACTAATGATATAACAAGTTCATCGTTGGATGTGTGTTTTGGAGTATAATGTTTACGCAGGAATTCATGCACTAAATGAGAAGAGATGCACTCGGTTCGGAGGACGATTTACATGATGATCAAGGGACTCCGACCGTGCGTGAACTTGACTCCAAAGGTGGCAAGGACCAATATGCTTCAATGAAGAATCTCCAAGGACAAAGGTGAAAAGATCAGAAGATCATGCGTAAAGAACCCTTAACTTGGTCATGGGGATAACGACGTCCAAAGCCCGTATCCAAAGGAGGAAAAACCCCAAAGTGCAAGAAATGACACGTGGCAAAAGACGGAGACGAACCGGTCCAGGAGAGGGCCAGGACGGTCGGCCCAGGCCGGCCGGCCCACCCCCTTCTGGGGTCGGTTCGCTGCCGCCTTTCTTCGGTGATAAGTTCGTGCAACCCTAATCGTTTGGGGAAGGAAGCCATTCGCGAAAGACGACCAGAGAAGCATCGGGAGATCAATCACAAGGAAGAGGGTTGATCGAGAGGGTGAAAATTCAAGAGGATCATCACCGAGGTCAAGGGAGGCCACGACGAGGAAGGAGGACGCCGAGGCCCTGCCACAGCACTACCGGAGTTGAAGGACACCGAGAAACGGATTCCATCGGGGCATCCACCATGTTCAACGGTGCCATGCTTAGCGTCTTGATGGGGTAAAGTAATTGTTTGTCCATGAAGTTGTAATGGATCTTGATATGTAGTCACAAACTCTCTTTTGGATCTTATATCTATCATACCTTTTGTTGATGATGCTTAATGTTTAAGGTTAGCTACCATGCCTTCGGGGTTGCTCCCGTAGATCACGTCAACATACCGTGTTCATTAGGGTTAGCGACGATTACCTTCGCGTAGTGACAAGAATGAGGGAAGGGAAACGCCTAATTCTTTGTTCACATCCTTAGATAGATTAGATCAGGGTTTTTATCATGTTTTGGGTGATTGCATCTCAAGTACCTAGACTCCATGGGCATACGTTCTTCATACTCGTGAACCACCTTTCTATCTCTCTTTAACATAATCTAGGGTTAGTTTATCTTTACTTTATAGATTAATCTTTACATCATAAAGTCTTTAATCAACTAAGTTAGTGTTAGGTTAAACGCAAGTAATTCCCTTGCTCCGTGGATTGACAAGAACCTAGGGGGTCCCCTCCCTTGGTGAAAAAGGCACAAAGTCACTATGTGTACTTGCGGTGAAGTTGAACGCGGTTTCGAACCGTCAACAATCCCCTTTTTCTGGCGTCGTTGCCGGGGAGCAAGCCAGTTTACTTCGTTTAATCTCTCATTAATTTTGTTGATTACTAACACCTAACTTTTGTGTTCTAGAAAAACACACTCTTTTTGTTTTTTTTGTTTTTGATTGTCTAGATGGCATTCGTTGGAAATCCTTTGGAGGAACCAGAAATATCACTAAGAGATTATGCTAGCCCCCGATGTGAGGATATCAAGGTACAAGAGTCGGATTCGATTCTCGAAGCGACAAGGTACGAAATCAAGGTTCGAATCATCGAGATGGCAGCAACTAATCTGTTCCGAGGGATAGAGACGGACAATCCATATAGACATATCCAGCGCCTCATGACGTTGTGCAATACGGTACGACAAGAGGGAGTTCCCGATACTTCGTTTAAATGGAATCTTTTTCCCTACTCACTTGCCGATGAAGCAACAAAGTGGTATTCGTTTGCGTCCTTCGAAGCCGAGGGAAATTGGGATCAATTGGTAAAGAAATATTGTACCAAGTTTTTCCCTATAACCAAGATTTAACATATAAGGATGAAGGTGATGACTTTCAAGCAAGGAGAAGAAGAGGGGATTGATCAAGCGTGGAATCGATTCAACGAGCTAGTTGAACAAGGACCAAGACTTGGATTTCCCGGTGACATACTATTGCATACATTCTTTTTCCCTAACCCCTAGTTGCATGCAATATGTTCAAATGTGTGCAGGAGGGGATCTCATGGAGAAAACACTCACAGAAGCTGCCAAACTTCTACAAAAAATAAGTAAAGCGGCAGCCATGCGAAGAGATTGGGAAATACAACTTTTGGGAAAGCCGGAACGCGACACAAGTGTGGCACCACTTGCTGCAATTTTTAGAAACACGACCCCGGAAGATAAGAAAGAGGAACCAATCCCGAAAAAGGTTGAAGAAGCCAAACATGAGGAAACTAGAGCTATCCCAGAGAGTGATCACGCTGAGACAAGCAAAGCAAGTGAAAGAACTATGTCGAGCGCAAAGCCACTAAGGGAGTTCGAGCAAATGGATTGGATCCCACTTGATTTTAGAGAAATCTTTGACAAGAGAAGAACGTTCCCTAATCAAAAAGGGATGGCAAGAGCTTTGGAGATAGACCTCCCGCCGGAAAAACAAGTGGAACCTTCATACAACCTAGAGACAACCGGGGAGGTCCTTCAAAAACTCTTTAGCAAAGAAGAAGTTGATCCGGACCATGTGGCCGAAGCTAAAAGAATCATGGGAATCAAGCCCGAGGCGTCACCATTCGCCTGCCTCGCTGAAATTTTTGGCATAGGATCCGATGAAGAAGAAAAGACATCGCCGCGTATAGATTGCAAGGCCAACAACATTAATTGCAAGGTGTTATGCGACATTGGAGCACAAGTAAGTGTCTTGTCTTCTAAAATCTTTGATGAAATTCATGATCACACCATTGACCTAGTTCCAACCTCTACTAAATTAATTATGGGAGATGGTAGAATTGTTAAACCTCTAGGAATTGCTCATGACCTAGAAGTTTTAATTTCCGAAAAATGCATTCCAACCGATTTCTTCATTGTTGATGTCTACTATGATAAAAATGATCATGTAATTCTTGGTAGACCTTTTCTTAAGTTGGTTAATGCTGTTTTAGATGCAGGAAAAGGAAAAGTAACTATTAACCTTGATGAGGATAATCACACATATAATTTTCTTCTCGCTTCTAGAATTGCCTCACCCCTACCTCTTGATGATGAAGAGGTAGGGAGCCTTCGTTTTGTTGAGACTTTCAGGGATCCACTACAAAGAGCTATGGAGAACCAATCTAATGATGAGCTAGATGAAGAGTTAGCGGAAGCAACCAAAGGACTAGAACTGCAAGACGGAAGCTTAGAGGAGGATACATTTGAAGACCTTGGATAAATTGTACATGAGGAACCACAAGCACCGGAGGTGGATCTTAAGCCATTACCCAAAGGATTAAAATATGAATTTTTAGGGCCGGACAAGACTTATCCTGTGATTGTGAGTGACGAATTGAGTCCCGAGGAGAATGATATGTTGCTGAATTTATTAAAGAAGCACAATAAAGTGATGGGATATTCGATAAATGACCTTAAAGGACTTAGCCCAACATTTTGCACTCACCTCATACCTATGGAGGATCAATCCAACCCCGTAGTGGACCATCAAAGGAGGTTAACCCATGCCATGTGAGAGGTGGTGAAGAAGGAGGTTATCAAGTTGTTGGATGCCGGGATCATCTACCCGGTGCCGCATAGCGAATGGGTGAGCCCCGTACATTGTGTGCCTAAGAAAGGAGGTTTAACCATGGTGAAGAATGAGAAGAATGAATTGATACTGCAAAGAACCGTGACCGGATGGAGGATGTGTATTGACTATCGGAAATTGAACAAAGCAACAAATAAGGATCACTTCCCCCTACCGTTCATCGACGAGATGCTTGAGAGGTTAGCAAATCATGCATATTTTTGCTTTCTTGATGGGTACTCGGGGTTCATGCAAATACCTATTCACCCGGATGATCAACATAAGACAACATCCACTTGCCCTTATGGAACATTTGCGTATAGAAGAATGTCTTTTTGTTTATGCAATGCTCCAGCCTCTTTTCAACGATGTATGATGGCGGTATTTTCGGAGTTCATCGAGGAAATTGTTGAGGTGTTTATGGATGATTTCTCCGTCTATGGTAAAACTTTTGCGGATTGCTTGGCAAATTTGGATAAAGTTCTCACTAAGTGTTTGGAGGTTGATTTAGTGCTAAATTGGGAGAAGTGTCACTCCATGGTAAGACAAGGAATAGTGTTGGGACACGTGATATCCGAGAGAGGGATTGAGGTGGACAAGGCTAAAGTTGAAACGGTTGAAAAGCTTCCACCACCGACGAATGTCAAGGCTTTGAGGAGTTTCTTGGGCCACACGGGTTTCTATAGAAGATTTATCAAGGATTTCTCGAAGATCACCAAGCTATTGACTAATCTTCTCCAAAAAGATGTGCCATTCAATTTCAATGACAAGTGCATGGCGGCATTCCGGACATTAAAGAGAGCTCTCGTAACCGCACCCGTCATTCAACAGCCCGATTGGAGTCAACCTTTTGAGATAATGTGCGACGCTAGTGACTATGCCGTTGGAGCGATGTTGGGACAACGAAAAGAAGGTAAGGTACACGCTATTTACTATGCTAGCAAAACCCTTAATGGAGCTCAATTAAATTATGCAACAACGGAGAAGGAATCGCTCGCGGTAGTGTTTGCCTTTGAAAATTTTAGATCATATATTGTGAATTCTAAAGTGATTGTCTACACTGATCATGCGGCGATCAAGTATCTCTTATCTAAAAAAGATGCCAAGCCAAGGTTGATTCGAAGGATCCTTCTTTTGCAAGAATTTGATGTTGAGATTCGGGACAAAAAGGGGTCAGAAAATGTTGTGGCCGACCTATCAAGGATGAATCGTGAGGATGATAAAGAGCCCATTGAAGATAAGATGAGAGATGATCACCTTTATCATATCCTTGACAAAGATACTTGGATGATCAACATTATTCGAGCCATTCGAAAGATGCCACTTGATCATTTGGATAGGAACACTCAAAGGAGAGTGATTGACGAGAGCCGAAAATATTATTGGGATGCACCTTACCTCTTTAGACTTGGAGCGGATGGAGTCTTACGAAGGTGTATACCAAGAGATGAAAGAGCTGAAATATTGAGGAAGTGTCACTCAAGCGAATATGGAGGACACTATGGACATTTTAGGACTCAAGCAAAGGTATGGGCTAGTGGATTCTATTGGCTAGAGATGCATGAAGATTCGAAAAGGTATGTTGCTTCTTGTTCGGAATGTCAAAGAACGGGGAATATAAACCAAAGAAATGCTATGCCCTTGAATTATAACTTGCAAATCGATCTATTCGACGTATGTGGAATTGATTTCATGGGGCCCTTCACTAGTTCAAATGGATATGAGCATATTCTAGTTATGGTTGATTATGTATCCAAATGGGTGGAGGCTATCCCTTGTCGAAGAGCTTCAACGAAAGAATCCATATTCATGATCAAAAATATTATATTCCCACGCTATGGAGTCCCGCGAGTATTGATAAGTGATGGAGGAAAACACTTCACGGGAAATAGTTTCAGAAAATGCTTGTCCAAGTTGGGGATCGAGCATAGAGTGGCCACGGCTTACCACCCACAAACCAATGGTCAAGCAGAAACTTCAAATAGGCAGCTCAAGAGCATTCTCAACAAGACCATTGAAAAGGGAGGTAAAGATTAGTCGAAGAAATTGGACGGAGCATTATGGGCATATCGGATGGCACACAAGACACCAATAGGTATGACACCATATCAATTTGTTTATGGTAAATCGTGTCATTTGCCTTTGGAGCTAGAACATAAAGTATATTGGGCGATCAAGGAGATGAATCTTGATTTTGATGCCGCGGGAATCAAACGGAAGATTCAAATAAGTGAACTAGAAGAGATGAGGCTCAAAGCTTATGAGAGTGCAACCATCTACAAAGAAAGAATGAAGAGATGGTATGATAAAAGGCTTCGAGCAAAGGAATTCAAAGAAGGTGACAAGGTTCTCCTCTGTAACTCAAGGTTCAAAATATTCGGGAAAGGAAAGTTGAAGAGCAAATGGGATGGACCGTACATCATTCACTCAGTCTTGCCAAATGGAGTAGTAACAATCATGGACGTTAAAGGAGATCGATATGTGGTTAATGGTCAACGATTGAAGGCTTTTCTTGAACAAGACATTGTACCTATCGACTACATTGATATATATCACATGGAGGACGAGCCCGAGCGTCAAGCCTAAGACGTAAAACAAGGTAAGTTTTCTGTAAATAAGTTTTTGTTTTTGTATTTATTTCGAGTCCTTTTCATAAATTTTAGCTAGACTTTACCACCACCTAGGCTAGTAATCACGAAACACAGAGGGCCGCAAAAGTTGGGCCGCGGGGGCCCAAAACAGGGGGCAGGCCGGCCGGCCCAGGACGACTGGCCCACCACCCCCCTTCCTCTGTTTCGTCCCGTTTTTCTCTGGGACGCGGTTCGGTGTATTTCCTTTTCTTGCCTACCTTTTTTGGGAGCGACAAAAATAGGCAAGGGAGGGTTTCGGCCGAATCCTTCCAGGGATATTTAAGGATGTCTGGGGAGCTCGAGGTTTGCATCTCAATTGCAATCTCCAACCTCCACGAAAGAACCCATGCACCCATGGCATCCCCGAGCAGCACCAAAGGGAAGAAAGAGGTGAAGGCAACCATCGAAGAAGAAGCACGCCTCCCCTCTCCAACTCTGGCGACCGAGGAGCTTCGTCGGTGCGCTGTGGTGCCAAAGCTCAAGAAGGAGGTGAAGAGGACCGCGCGGATTCAATGCGGCAAGCGTATCCCAACGAGGCGCATGGCTAGCCCAAATCCATGGGTCAAAGAGAAGAAGGAGAAGCCCGCTTCTCCTGTTCACCGCTCAGAGAGGCTCCTTAGGATGAAGAGGAAGGATTACGAAGAGAAGACCCCCCGAGCCGGCGGAGATTTACGGAGATAGCGACTACTCCAATGATCAAAGCCCTAGCTCGTGGGCAGCCAATGGAAGAGATGATAACGACCTCTATGTTTGGGAGGAGGTCCCAAGGAGGAGCTAGAGGAGGATCATGAGCAAGGCGAAGGAGGCAACCCAGACGGTGGCAACGATCCGGACGGTGGAGACGATAGAGGCAACAATGATCCGGAGGAAGAGCACAACATATGTTGCGCGGCTTGCCGCAATGCTATTGCGGAGCTCTTCTCTTCCCTTGATGAGTGCTTCCACACCATCAATGCCATGCAACAAAGGATTGAAGATTGGGAGCGCATGGCGGAAGCTCTTCGGGATGAACAAGAACTTCAAGAAGAAGGAGTGGTGCACCTCATGCGGGAAGTTTCACTAGGTGTTGTAGTTAGCTTGTTCTCCCCTTTTGTACCTTTTGTAAAGTTACAATGAGGACGTCGTAAGATCTAAGCGGGGGGTGGGCGGGGAGCTAGCTAGCTACCTTTTTAATTTTTTTTGCTTAAAGTGGTGTGAGAGTCTAGTCTTTAAATTGAGTCTTGTTTGAGTCAAGTGTGAGTTTTGCTTTATCTTTTTAGCTTGAAAGTGTCTTAATTTAGCGTTGAGTCAAGAAAAAGAAATAAAAAGTGTCTTATGCAAGTCTTTTGTTTCTTTTCTTGTTATGTCTTTACTTTATCTTTGTTATTCGAGCATGAACTTGATGATTAATTATTTACCGTGGTGCTTAGTGGAAACTTACTTTTGTAAAGCACCCATATTCAAACTTTGATCTAGGACTTTGCTTTATCTATGCTTTTAGTAATGCTAACATTGGAGGCTTTAATTTCTGAAAATTAAGAAAAACACCTTGCTATGAAGGTTAGCAATCTCTTTCTCCAAGTTGAGAGGTAATATCTATCCTATGCAAAGCCTTTATATATATATACTCCACCATAAGTGTTGTTTAGCATGATGAATTGGGTTAGGATTTTACTCTCTTGAGAGGTCTAATTTCAAGCAATGATCATGTCCTTGATGTATATCTTTTATTACTAGCCTCGTCATACATTCGGTAACGGGAATTTCACATTGAATGCCCCATACATCGCCGAGTTCCATACCCAAACCCATAAACATCTTTTTATCATCTTACTCCTTGAACACAACCCATGTTCGAAAATTCGTTCAATTTCTAGGCATGATTTATTTAAAATTCAGATTGGTATTCATGATCAAAAGATGAGCGAAAAGCTTCTGAGAAGAAGATGAAGATGTGGAAAAAAGAAAAAAATATATATGTGTGTGGTGCGCACACAAGAAAAAGAAAAAAAAAGAGAAAAGAAAAAAGAAAAAAAAGAAAAAAGGGGGAGAAGAAAGAAAAAGAAAAGAAGGAAAATCCAAGGCAAAGCGAGAGAGGTATAGTGAGGGATGACAAGTCAAATAAAGATAAAAAGAAGTGCAAGGAAGGATGCGATGATGTTGAGAACGAATCTTTGATATTTCATACCATGTGCAATCCGACATCGAGGACATCATTAGTGCCTTGAAGTCATTATTCTTTTTCCCTTTGCACATGTCCACCATTCTAAATCTTCTCATCCTTGACACCCCTACATTATGGTTTAATTCTCATGATCATTGGCTTGGGAGGTGAACAACCACTAGAGGATTTTTCCAAGCTTGATAATACTTGTGCTAGCTTCACTAGCCACACCTATAGCTCCACCTTACATTATAAATGAGAGACTTGTGGGAGGTGAGAATTTATGAAATTATCTAGGATAGCCACTTTAAATGAGTGACATGTGAGAGCTTGGAGAAGGACTTTGTCTAATGCTTTGTGCAGGAATTTTATTTTTTAAAAGTTTGTAAAAACCCTCCGATGAAAGTAAGAAAGCAAGTATGGATGAAGTCGAAGATCTCTAGTGAAAAGGTATGAGTTGTGGGGTAAGTCTTGAATTGGTAATTTCTAAACGCCCATGTTTACATTATGATCTTTGTTTCATGTCTCTTATATTAAAGATGAATGATTGACTAACTTGAAAGGAAAGAATCGATGAAGCATGTTTCAACTCCGTGGATGAACAATTTTTGAGCAACTTGCTCGAGGACGCGCAAGATCTAAGCGTGGGGGGATGTTGGCGATCAATTTCCGTCAACCAAGAACACTTGTTATGTTATAGTTTGGATTTCATTTCAGAACTAACCCGTTACTAGGCATACTAATGATATAACAAGTTCATCGTTGGATGTGTGTTTTGGAGTATAATGTTTACACAGGAATTCATGCACTAAATGAGAAGAGATGCACTCGGTTCGGAGGACGATTTACATGATGATCAAGGGACTCCAACCGTGCGTGAACATGACTCCAAAGGTGGCAAGGACCAATATGCTTCAATGAAGAATCTCCGAGGACCAAGGTGAAAAGACCGGAAGATCATGCGTAAAGAACCCTTAACTTGGTCGCGGGGATAACGACGTCCAAAGCCCATATCCGAAGGAGGAAAAACCCCAAAGTGCAAGAAATGACACGTGGCAAAAGATGGCGATGAACCGGGCTAGGAGAGGGCCAGGCCGACCGACTCACCCCCTACTGGGGTCGGTTCGCCGCCGCCTTTCTTCGGTGATAAGTTCGTGCAACCCTAATCTTTTGGGGAAGGAAGCCATTCGCGAAAGACGACTAGAGAAGCCTCGGGAGATCAATCACAAGGAAGAGGGTTGATCGAGAGGGTGAAGATTCAAGAGGATCATTTACCGAGGTCAAGGGAGGCCACCACGAGGAAGGAGGACGCCGAGGCCCTGCCACGGCGCCGCCGGAGTTGAAGGACACCGAGAAACGGACTCCATCAGGGGCATCCACCATGTTCAACGATGCCATGCCTAGCTTCTTGATGGGGTAAAGTAATCGTTTGTCCATGGAGTTGTAATGGATCTTGATATGTAGTCACCCACTCTCTTTTGGATCTTAGATCTATCATACCTTTTGTTGATGATGCTTAATGTTTAAGGTTAGCTACCATGCCTTCGAGGTTGCTCCCGTAGATCACGTCAACATACCATGTTCATTAGGGTTAGCGACGATTACCTTCGTATAGTAACAAGTACGAGGGAAGGGAAACGCCTAATTCTTTGTTCACATACTTAGATAGATTGCATCGGGGTTTTTATCATGTTTTGGGTGATTGCATCTCAAGTACCTAGACTCCATGGGCATACGTTCTTCATACTCGTGAACCACCTTTCTCTCTCTCTTTGACATAATCTAGGGTTAGTTTGTCTTTACTTTTTAGATTAATCTTTACATCATACAGTCTTTAATCAACTAAGTTAGTGTTAGGTTAAACGGAAGTAATTCCCTTGCTCCGTGTATTGACAAGAACCTAGGGAGTCCCTCCCTTGGTGAAAAAGGCACCAAGTCACTCTGTGTACTTGCGGTGAAGTTGAACGCGGTTTCAAACCGTCAACACCTGCCGCGAGCTGCCGCCAGCCAGCCCCCGATGCGCGAGCCGCCGCCTCGCTTGGCCCCTAGCCCCGTGCGCCGGCAGTTGCGAGCCCCCGTGCCCGGAGCCGCGAGCCCCCACGCCTGGAAGGCTAGGCCGGCCGCCGCACCTGGATCCCGGTCGGTGCCACCCTGCGCAAGAACGAGGAGAGAGGTGAGAGATCGATGTGAGAGAGCAAAAGAAGAAAGGAGAGAAGAGATAAGGATGGAGGCGACAGGGGCTGGGAACTTGGATAAATTGAGGAGCTGCGAGGGGACACAGTGCCCATCATGACGCCGTGACAGGGGATACGATTTAGTATCAGGCCAGAAAACACCCCGGTATTAATGTCGCTACATTAGTACCGGGTGGTATTCTAGTCCGGTACAAATGTGCAGGATTCACATTAGTACAAATTTGTAATACGCACCGGTACTAATGTGTCTACGCACCGGTACTAATGTGACACATTAGTACTGGTGCGTATTACAAACCGGTACTAATGTTGGTCACGAGATGGCTCCACAGGTCTCCTTTTTTGCACGGAACATTAGTACCGGTTCTATTTGACATTAGTACTGGGCGCCGAAATAACCGGTACTAATGTCAAATTTTCTCTGGGATGGAAGCCTCATTCCCTAGTAGTGTCCGCACCACGGCCGCGTGCTACGCTGTTTTGCCACTCCTGGATGTTACCGGAGCGGAGCCGAGCACCGCTACGGAGGGACGTCTGGCGTGGCTGCCACCGTGTGATGCTCTGTGACGTCGAGCGGGTGACGCCCGCCGTTCCTCAACGCCGTCGACATCGTCCAAGTCTCTAATACCTAGCCCTGCACCGCGTTCGAGTTGCTCATGAGAGCTTCACCACCAAGAGCATCACTGTGGTGCCAGGAAGTTCGACGTCACAGTGGATCCACCACTGCAACCAGCCGTCCGCCATTCTTATTTTCCAGCCACCATGTGAGAACTTCACTGAAGCCCGTTCCGCCGAACACGTCGCCAGTCACCAACCCTCCGTGGGAGATCGTCGCCGATGTGAAGGCCGTAGGGTGAGTCGCCGCCCATCTGCTCCATGCTGACCACTGCTCCGGTTCATGCCTTCCGCGGTAGCATCTCAGTGAGAACCCGTCAGTGTCTTTTCCATCCAGTTTCTCCATGATGATGGCTGTTGCCGCACACTGTCACCGCCGTCCACTGATCAACCATGACGCCACCGCAGGCAATGATCGTTGTCCCCAAGAGTTTCACGTCGGGGACTTACAATGGTCTCACTCGTGATTTGCCTCCATCTCGATCTGCTGTAGGAGCACGTCCACGCGATGGTCGAACCACATCTGTCCTCGATCGTCCAGTTCGGCCCATCACAGTTCGCCCGTCGTCATCGTTAGGTCATAATGGATTTTTGGCGGTTCTGGTCGTGGGCGGCGGTGGTGGTGGTGCTGACGGCGGCGGCGCCCAGCCGGCGGGGGCCGTGGTGGATTTTTTTTTTGTTTTATGAAAATGCCTTTGCCGAGAGCTATTTGCCCTCGCTGTGAGAAAATTGCAAATTTGGGTCTCCAAACGTCGCGCTTCGCAATTTTACCCTTTCTAACGCCGTCTTCGTAAAAATGGGCCTCCAAATGTTGTCCCTTTGTAAAACAAAATGTATTTCCAAACTGAAAGGACATTTTTTGCCCCTAGTATTTTTCCCAAGTCGTGTGCCTCGCTGGCTGGTTGGCCATGCTGCCCCTGGCTGGCTGGCCTTTTACTTGTCGCCGGCTGTGGCTGGCTGGCTGCTCGCTGTGGCTGGCTAGCCGGCTGCCGTGGCTGGTTGGCTGCCGGCCGTGGCTGACTGGAAGACAAATATATATCAATAGACACAAATAATATATAAATATACATAAATGAGCACGAGCAAATTAATCTCCAACCACAAATGAGTTCATGTCACAAAAATAAGATCATCTAAGAAAAATGAGTTCAGCTCACAAATCCACAAATTTAGCCTAATCGAGTTCATCACAAAAACTATAATTTTGCACTAAATGAGTTCCATATCGCAAATAAAGCATGAGGTCACATCTCATCGAAGATACAAACGTTCATCCAATAGTTAGCCTTCTCTTTGGCACCAACTTTTTAGGTGGAGCTTGAGTAGGCATCCTCTCAGGACTAGTGTTGATGGTGTTGTTTTGTGAAGAGGTGCCCTCTCCGAACAAGAACGTGAGCTGACTGCACATAATTTTGGGTCAACAATTAGATGTAGAAAACAATTATTGTATTGAAAATGTGTTAATACAATTATTGTATTGAAAATGTGTTAATATTTCTTACCTTCTAGTGACTCTTCCTTGACTATCTCGTAGAATTTCTTCTCGAGTCGACCTTTTTGTGGTGCTCAGTTCTCCTAGTGCAACTTTTGTAACATTCTTTCTAGGTTGCCTCCGCTTCCTACAAGCAAACTAGATAAATTAAAAAAGAAGTGTTGCCTAAAATTTTACATGAAAACATTTCAACAATTACCTCTTTTTTGCTGTCCCATTAAGTCTGCACTTGGAACTAGCTTGCCTATGTCCTTCCTCACCACATCTTAAGCACGTCATAGGTCCTCTAATCATTTTTTTTGCCCCTTTGCATTGACCAGAGCAGTAGCATTTTCGCCTACAGTGACACCTGCACCATAGTTGTCACCTTCTGTAGATTTGACACGTTTCTTCTTATGGCCACCCTCAAGACACCCCTTTATTCGAAGTTTTCTTTATCTTCGCACTTCCCCTTTATGTAGAGGTGCACCAACAGCAAATGCAGTTCCACTTGTGGCCACTATGTTTTGTCAGTCAGTGGCTCAATCTCTCTAGCATAGGCAGCTCTGAACATATTCACTGAGTAGTATTCATGCACAAACTGCTCAAGGTCAACTCCCCGCTGCCTGGTTACAAAGGAAAATACATGTTGGCAAGGCTTGCCAATGTGCTGCCATTCAAGACAGGTACATGTTCTTTGATTTAATTTCACAATATGCCTCTGGACTTTGCTGCCACTATGGTCCCAAACCTCTGCACTCCAGATAGCAGATGGTGCAATTTTCAAGTGTCCCAAACCTCCAGTATTGGCCTTCAGCTGAACCATAACGGCTGGAAGTATCCTGTCTTCAGGTAGGCTGTATGCAATATTTCTTCTCTTGTACCATAAATCCATGATATATCCTCTAATCTTATCATCAAGGTCACAAATAGGTAAGTCTTTATAGTCATGTATCCTATTATTGAACGACTGAAATATTATTAGTGATGTAGTCACACTTGATTTCAGGATTAAAAGCACACCTGTACCGCAGTAGTTTATGATTCTTTTGTAAGCATTGCACTGGTTCTGGGCTCTCAGAAATTATAGATGTTATTTCCTCATAGAAAATGTCTTCTCTGTAAGCCTTTGCTGCACGTGATAGCTGAAACCCTCTGAACTTCTTCATAAAATTTTTTGTAAGATGGAAAAACCGTTCTCTTTGCTCAACATTTGGGAAAACCTTCTTCACCACATTCTCTAAGCCCTTGCAAGCATCAGAACTAACAACAAGTACTTGAGGATTGCCTATTGCCTTCTGTAAGTGTTCCATGAACCAAGTCCAGTCTGCTTCTGTTTCTGAAGCTATGAAGCCATAAGCAACTGGATAAATCCAATTATGACCATCAACTGCTGTAGCTGTGACTAACTGACCATTCCATCTTCCATTAAGTGTTGTAGCATCTATACTCAAATAAGGCCTACAACCTTCCAAGAAACCATCAATGCATGGTTTAAGGGCACAGAAAAAACGATGGAAGTATAATTAATCATCATTTTCAAATACATCTATCTTCACGACACTCCCACGACACCGGTTCATTATCTCGGCCTTCCACCTGAATAACAACTCAAAACTCTCGTCCCATTTACCATATACCTCGGCAAGAGCTTCTTCTTTACCTCGCCAAACCTTGTCATATGAAATTGTGACCTTTGTGATCATTCTGTAAGTTTTCCTGCAATTCCTTAGCACCCATTTTTGGATAATCTTTAAGGATACTTACAGCCTTACTAGCTACCCACTTTTGACTCGGACTCGTACTGTTCAGCCTCATGGAAGAATAACACGTATGTTTATCAAACAACACAGTCACCTGCAAAGCACACAATAATAGTGAGAATCATACCAATTCACATAGAAAAATAATTAATCAAATCAAATAAAATCAAATCAATTTATTTACCTCTACATTTTTTTGTCCTTTCGGTTTGCTGCTAGTTATTTTCCAAGGGCAATCTTTACTAGACTTGCAATAACATCTATACCTCTGCTTATCTGACTTTTTTGTTCCCAAATCAAACTCTTTATTGATGGCAAACTGTCGCACAGCCATCTTGAACTCCTACATCGATGGATACAATGTACCTACTTCCATTGGTGGGTTGTTCTTATCATACACTATCACGATCTCACTTGGTATGCCATCACTAACAAGAGTGTCAGCAACATCAACACTATGTTCATCCATTTGACAATCAAATGTCTGTGCAGGAACAACTCTTGTCTCCTCTTCCCTCAAGCCTAATAGTTCATACATATGATCTTTACTAATAATTTCAATACGATCTTCATCATCATGTGTCTCCACAATTTGTAAGCTATCCCAATCCACTGATTCTATACTTTCCACATAATCTGTTCTACATGTACGCCTCTTGTTTAATGCTTTACAAAGAAGACTGTTATTATAAACCCGCGTCCCCAATGACTGAAGAACTCAAAGGAGACGTGGGTTACCAAAATGTGTTTTCTATGTGTGTACATAGGAGACGTGGGTTAAACAGGTCCGTTTTTGACATACTAATAGGAGACGCGTGTTCGTAACATGCACATGCGTCTCCTATGAGTCATTAGAGACACATGTGTTATAACTTAATTACCAATCCTAGCAGTAGATCTAGTCAGGTGCTAACTTAACTTAGACAGATACATGTGAAACACACTTAGATCTAAACCTAGAACAACTACTCTAGCACATCTACACTAATGCATAAAGTAAACAGAGGGGTAGAGCGGGCAGACCCTCCATGGAAGCCTGGGAAGCTCCTTCGCCAGACATGGTGGCGGCGGTGTTGGTCGCTGGGGCGGCCGGCACTGATCGGAGTCGAGGAAGGGGATCCGCCTGCTCGGTGGTGACGGCGGCGCCGTGTCAGAGTTGAGGGCGTCGGAGTGGTGTCGATGGGGAATCCCGCCGCTCCAGCACTCCCTTAGTCGGCTAGGTTTGTGGGGTGGGTTGTGCCGGCGCAGGAGAACCTCGTGGTGTGCGCCCGTGGCCCCCACCCCCGTAATATAGCACTGTGCGAGCAGGGGGCCACCAACCATCGATTGGTTGGGCACCCCCGACTAGGGCGCGAGACCGAGTCCGCAGCAGCCTTTGGGACGTTGCGGGAGAGAGATCGAACCGACGTTCTCCCTCTCGATCTCACTTAACACCTTTACCTAATCTCGAGTTTCTTAATTGATATCCTCTTCATCATGAATAGAACATATCGAGCATGGGTCATCTTGATCGTAATCACAACTAGATTAACCAGCCACAATACACTCATCCATTCTGAAAGGATCTTAACTTGGGCCCAGTCTAGGAATCATAGGCTTTCCCTTAAACCCATACCGGTAACGTGTTCCTTAAACACATTGGGTGGTAAGCCTTTTGTAAGCAGATCCACGATCATCTCTTTAGTACTTAAATGCTTCAGACTTATAGTTTCATCCCAGACTGTATCTTTCACCGCATAGAACTTTATTTCTATCGATTTGGTAGCATTTGTCGACTTGTTGTTGTGAGTGTAAAATACTACTGGAGCATTATCACAGTACAACTTTAGTGGTCTATGAATGCAATCCACCACTCTCAAGTCGGGTATAAACTTCTTTAGCCACATCACCTGTCTCGTTGCCTCATAACAAGCTATAAACTCTGCATACATCGTGGATGTTGCAACCAATTCTTGCTTAGAGCTTCTCCATGAGATAGCTCCCCCTGCTAGAGTGAAGACATATCCTGACGTGGATTTTCTATTATCTCTATTTCCCGCATAATCAACGTCTGAATACCCTACTATCTCTAGGGAATCAGACCTTCTATATGTAAGCATCATATCTTTCGTACCTTGGAGATATCAAAAAACTTTCTTTACCATCATCCAATGCTCTTTGCCTGGATTAGACTGATATCTACCAAGTACTCCCATAACAAATGCCAAATCAGGGCGAGTGCACACTTGTGCATACTGTAAGCTACCAACTGCTGAAGCATATGGAATCATCTTCATTTGATCGATCTCATATTGGTTCCTTGGACATTGATAAAGTCCAAACTTATCACCCTTTATTATGGGAGCAGGTGTGGCCTTAATCAAACATTGTTGTGCACTAAACTGGCACTCAAATCCACTGTTTGCTAAACATGATACTGAAATCAAATTTTGACTTAGAGAAGGAATGTAAAGAACATCATGTAGGCGAAGTGTGAAGCCGTCCTTCAACTTAATGGGGAGATCTCCAACCGCCTCCACTTCTGCCTCGACGCTGTTCGTGACATTAATTCTTCTTTCTCCTCTTGCTAGGATCCTCCTTGTATTCATACCCTGCATAGAATTAGCAACATGAGTAGTTGCACCTGAATCAATCCACCAAGTAGATTTATCAAAACTTAAGTACAGGGCTTCATCTACAAACGTAATAATGTCCTCACCTTTAGACCACATGTGCTTTAGCCATTGAGAGCATTACCTCCTCTAGTGTCCTGTCTGCTTGCACTAGTGACACTGGTTTGGAGCAAACTCTGTCTGGGGTGGAGCTTTCTGAGTTTTCTGAGACTGATCATTCTGGACTGGGGCTTTACTATGAGGCTTGCTTGGTGCATTGGAAGGTCCACTCTCCACTTGATTCTTAGGTTGGAAATTCTTAGTCGGAAAGCTTCTCTTCTGTGGCTTCTTACCATGATTCACATAGTTGACAAGACCACAATTTTGAGCCATAAGCCTCTCCTCCTCTTGAACAGACATAGCAATGAGCTTAAGCACGTCCCACTTATCTGGAATGGTGTTATAGTTAACCTCAAAAGCTGAGAACTCAGGAGGCAGGGACTTAAATATCAAGTGAATGACAAACTCAGTGGGAAGGACCATGCCCATCTCAGCAAGCTTGCCATTCATGTTGCTCATCTTAAGAATGTGGTCTCTTATACCACCACTAGTGTACTTCATTGCAACCAAACTACCAATAGTGGTACTGGCATATGTCTTAGTGTGGTGAGAGTGTTGTCTGTCCACTATTGCCAAATATTCGGCAGTAGTGAGTAAAACTCCGTCTTTATCCTTCTCGGGAATAGACGTCTTAATTGCCTCAGTCATCTTAGTCTGTGTAATCGCTAGACACCTTTTGTTGTCTAGATCCCACCTCGCCTCGGCGAGTTGATGCTCACTTTCCACCTTTACATGGGCGTTTTCCTGTGCTTCCCAAGCAGCATCAGTCTCATTTGCATTTCTGACCGGTGCCTCAGGAGCCTTAGAACGCTTTGTGGTGATCACATACTCCATACCCAGCATCAGAAATGCCAGTTTCAACACCTTGCGCCAAGCCGTGTAGTTGTTGCCAGTCAACTCAGGGATCTGGCCAACATAATCAGCTTGTGCTGAAAATTAAAATTTAGAAAAGAGTGAGAACATTTAACAATAAGTATTGCATGCATCAATTTAACTTTGGTCAAAATTAATACATACAACACACTTCTACATTAATTCTAAATCACCTTTGGGTAGAAAAATAGAACTAATGCATAAAACTTTAGTTTAACAGTTCATAATATTGTAATTATCTGCTTTGGCTAGAAAAATAACAATATCATAAATTACTCATAATTAAAAAACTTCTTCTCTAATTCAATATCCCTTTGGTTCAATTTAACTAGAGAATATTAAACGCAGCGGAAAAACAGGACAAACCACAGGAAAAACTTAATTTCAGAAGCATCTTACTCTCTGTGAAATCTCATCTAATTACACAAAATTTAATAGAGATATAAACATAATTAAAAAACCAAATAAAAACATAAAACACAATTCAAAATGCTCCTGAAATTTGAAAACTTAATGAATAAAACCTATTGTGCACGGCTTACAAAACCAGCCCAGCACTTAAAATGCCCGTGGCCTGCTAGCGCTCGCCCGCATGGGCTCGCGGCCCGGCAACCAACGGCTGGGCTGGCGAAGCAGGCCAGCGACGAACCCCGCCTGGGCCGAAAAGAGCCCAAAAAACAGGCGGCTGCGCGTGGTCGTCGATCTCTGGATCAACGGTCCAGATCAACCCCACGGAAATCCCGGTGGTATAAAACGCTCCGGCCGCACCCCTGAAACCCTAGAGCCATTTCCCTTTCTCTCCCCCGGCCTTCTCTGTCCAGCAGCGCAGCGGCGGCTGTCTTCTTCCCCGCGACCGGCGGCCTCACCGGCGGCAGTGGGGAGCGGCTCCGCCCGGTGCTGGACCACGACATGCTCCTCCCCCTCTCTCTGTTGTCCCCTCCCCCCTACTCTCTTCACCCGGCTTTGCGAGATCCAGAGAAGAGCACTTGCCGGCGGCAGCGCCGTGGAGGGTGTTGGCGCTGCCCTTGGCCCCCTCGCCGGCGCACGCGTCCACCCTGAGGGTGAGCGTGTCGCCGTCGAGCAGCTCACGGGTGGCGCCCGAGCTGCTGCCCCGCACACTGAAGATGCGCCGGCGGGATCCAAACCCGCGTGGCGGCGGTCTTCACCCGCACGGCGGCGGTCCAACCCCACACGGCGGCGATATTCCGCAGCAACAGGTACGTAACATTTGGGGAAAAAGATCTAGGGTTAGGGTTTTCTTTCGGTTTCGATTCGATTCTTTCCCTAACCCGTGAAACCTAGGGTTAGGGTTCATACTAGAGTTCAATTTTGACTCGAATTTGCTTTTTCTTCCCCTAACCTGAGCTGGAACTAGGGTTAGGGTTGCATCTTTCTTCGATTTTTATCAAATTTAGCCACTGTCAGTGCATCTCATCCCCTAATTGAGTCACCTCCTTCAACATTCTACACTGACATGAACAAACCCCTAATCTAGGATCTACTAACTAGTCTGGCTAAACTGATACCACTGTTATAACTTAATTACCAATCCTAGCAGCAGATCTAGTCAGGTGCTAACTTAACTTAGACATATACATGTGAAACACACTTAGATCTAAACCCAAAACAACTACTCTAGCACATCTACACTAATGCATAAAGTAAACAGAGGGGTAGAGCGGGCAGACCCTCCATGGAAGCCTGGGGAGCTCCTTCGTCGGACATGGTGGCGGCGGTGTTGGTCGCTAGGGCGGCCGACACTGATCGGAGTCGAGGAAGGGGATCCGCCTGCTCGGTGGTGACGGCGGCGGCGTGTCGGAGTTGAGGGCGTCGGAGTGGCGTCGATGGGGAATCCCGCCGCTCCAGCGCTCCCTTAGTCGGCTAGCTTTGTGGGGTGGGGTGTGCCGGCGCAGGGGAACCTCGTGGTGTGCGCCCGTGGCTCCCACCCCCTTAATATAGCGCTGTGCGAGCAGGGGCCCACCAACCATCGATTGGTTAGGCGCCCCGACTAGGGCGCGAGACCAAGTCCGTAGCGGCCTTTGGGCCGTTGCGGGAGAGAGATCGAACCAACAGGGTGTTAAAGCCGTGTCTCCTATGATGGTGTCTTTTTTGATGAGTTATCTATATAACATATATAGATGAAACCCAGTAAGAATCATTAACTTTATTTCTCTCAACATGCAAGCCATCCATCTCACATGCCACATCATTATCCGTTAGATCATCAATTTATGTCTTTTATCGATTTTCTGTGACTATAGTATCCATACATCTTTGCGAGTACTATGCTCCAAAATTCTAACAATAGAAATACGTGAAAGGTCACTCATTTAACAACTGGTTTCTCTCAACAAAATGTACATAATTTCATATATAGTGTCGTTTGTAAAAGAATGTTGCATAGCAATCACTTTCGTTTATACTTTCAAATTTTCACCTTACAACTTTGTTTAAAAATTTCCGCAGCAACGCGTGGGGTATCACCTAGTTACATAGTGATGGTTCATTCTCTGTTGAGTTAAGGAGTTGGCATAGAGATTTCTGATGGATGTCCTGCACGGTTCAGGTTTGTTCGAATTTTCTTGGCCTGCAGCAATATCGGTTGTTTATCTACAGTAGACTGTGCAGCTCTTCGAGCGACTGAATACATGTCCGCCTAACCGCCTCATTGCTCTCTGTTGTGCGTGGATGGATTACTGATTTTTATTAGACTATGGCGGAACGACTGAATACATGTCCGCCTCATTGCTCTCTGTTGTGCGTGCTGCTTCCATTGCTGTTTGCTCATGCATGTCGATGCTTGACAGATCAAGGTTTGTATTGTTTTGATTCGTGCAAATCAGTTTTGTTCTGTTTGGTGCCCGGGCGAAGCACGGGGGACCTACTAGCTTTATCACTATTGACTTTTGATTACAACATTTGACAATTAATTTTATTCAAAAAATTAGTGTAAATATATGCAAAACGTCAATCTATACTTAAAACATAAGTCACAAATAAAACAAATAATGTATACATAATTTTTTAAATAAGATAAATGATCAAATATTATGATTAAAAGTTAACAGTGATGAGTAATTTGGAACACTGCTAGCAATCAAAATCCACACGTAGCCGGCAAAACAATAGTTAAAAACGGTGAGTACCTCCCTGCTTCATATGTTGCAGTTGATTTCGGTTGAGATGCGTTCAGGAATCGATTTTTTATGCTTCTTTGAAATCTGTACTGAATTGCCTCCTGATCTCGCTCGCAGGGATCCTCGCCATTACTGAGTGTAGTATCGGACGTTTAATAAGCACAAAATAAAGTGGTCTCGAATCCTATTATTAATTACCATCCATCAATTGTATTTCGTGGTCGATCGCCTTGCCTGGATTTTAATTTAATTTGCTGCTGATATAGTGATATAAAAACTCGCGTAAGGCCGAGGCACATACACAATTGTTCGTTGGCGAATAGTTGCAGAATCCTCAGCGAGATGGATGCCAAGTGGACGATGCCAATTCTTCTGGCCGTTCTGTTAGCATGCCTCGCATTCCCTACAAAATGTATGTCATTCACCATGTCACTCGATTATATATTTTATTTTATTTTTTGAAAAAAAAGATGTGACGTGATCGATATCATGCAGTGCTTGCAGGTGAAGGTAGTGGCAATGTGGAGGCATCGGCAGGTGGTCTCCGGCGGCGGCTCGGCAGGGAGGAGATGGTCGGGACCGGCAAGTTTCACATCGTGCTATGTGTGAGGAGCACGTGCACTGACAACAAGAGTTGCTACTGCTGCGAGACGCTGCCTACCGAGAGATGCTTCCGGAGCCACCAACAGTGCTTGGATATCTGCCCCAGCCGCCGGCAGCAACAGGCTCTGGCACGGCGCATGCTCCCCACACCGCCGCCGGCAGTAGCTTCATCAATCATCGAAGAACCGCGTCGGTCCATCACTTGAGCGCAATGCTGAATCGGACTGGGTGCATCCTGGAGACAATTTGTGATGATCTAGGGTGTCTTTAGTTTCCTGAATTGGGATGTAAAATTCTGGATTTTGCACGGATTTTGGGTTGAAAAGAACTGTTCCGAACTGAAAAGCACTGTAGCACTTTTCGTTTGTTTGTGGTAAATATTGTCCTACCATGGCCTAACTAGGCTCAAAAGATTCGCCTCGCAAAGTACATCCAAACTGTGTAATTAGGTTTTGGTTTCATCTACATTTAGTACTCCATGCATGTGCCGGTATTTTTGATGTGATGTTTGATGTGATGGAAAATTTTTTTGCATAATGAATTTTGGGGGAAGTTGAGCTTCTAAACACACTCCTAATTTCATACCTTTGTTTGGAGAATAAACAGAAGAGTATGTGGGAAACCTTTTGCCATTCAAGAGTATGTGTATTTTTTTGGACATCAGGATAGAAATGTTTTTTTATTGAGCGAGGATTTGATAAAAGTTCTGAAATTGCATGGACCGGAATGAGTTACAATAGCAGGACTGTGATTTCAAAGTTGAAAAATTAATGATTCATGTGTTAGTTGTTTTTTACGCTTTCCTCTGATTTTATTAGAAGAAAAAGAGACTTCAACCAATTTATGAGGAAAATTAGGAAAAAATCATACAAGTTGGTGAAAATTAGGCAAAAAAAGGCTAATGAATGAATTTAGACTCTATGATAGAGTCTGAGTTGGGAGTGCCTTAACAAAGTAAAGTGGTCTCCATCAAATGCATTTAGTGGTCGATCGCCTTGCCTGGATTTTTATTTGCTGCTGATATAGTGATATATAAACTCGAGTAAGGCCCACGCACATGCACAATTGTCCGTCGGCAAATAGTTGCAGAATCCTCAGCGAGATGGATCATGGATGCCAAGTGGATGATGCCGATTCACCTCACTGTTCTGTTGGCATGCCTCGCATTCCGTGCAACATGTAAGTCATTCATCATGTCACTTGATTATATATTTTATATTTTTTTGCTAAAAAAATGTGATGTGTCGATATCATGCAGCGTTTGCAGGTGAAGAAGGTGGTGGCGAAGAATAGAGATGGAAACGGATCGGATTTGTATGCAATCAGATTCGGGTAGTACTTTTTACCATATTTTTACTCGAATATGAATACGGATTCGAATGTTTTCGAATACGAATACAAAACGGATGTCTCGAATTCAGAAACGCATCGGATATTTACTCGACTCGGAAGACAACATTTACCAATTTTCTTTATCGATAATTTATAATTACAAACATGTAAAGACTAGCGTATTAGTACATAAGAGAGATCGCTTATTAAGAATAATCACATTCATCCATATTTATTTTAATAATTAGTCATATAAACTAATAAATACATATTTTTAATATATATACATTTATCAAACAAATAATAAAAAATACATGAAAAATATTTTCATCGATACATAAATAAACTAGGAATTAAAATTAAACATTATATTAATGTATTTTTATCGTTAAAATTAATGATATTGGTCATTAAATTTAAATATAACTTTTAAATTGTTTTATGGATGCAATATTTTTAATATTAAGATTAATGTCATAATCATTAGTTATGGATATCATTTTTTTCAATTATACACTATCATTATTAGTATTCTATTGAACCTTATTTGCCATTAGTTATAGAGATAAGTTACAGTTTTATATAGTCGAATACGGATAGTGTCGAATACGCATGAAATTCGAATGAGAAAAAATCAACAAAAATGAATTTGGATGTATCCACTTTACTACCACATTTGAATTAGAATACGGATACAGATATCCATATTTACGTTTTAGCTGATACAGATATCGGATAATTCGGATTCCATTCCACATTTCCATCCCTAGCGAAGAGGAGGCATTGGCAGGCGGTCTCCGACGTATAGTATTCCAAATGGGCCAGGCCCGAAGAGCGGCACAAGGAACGACCCTAAAAAGCACGGTCCTAGCCCGGCACTAGGCACGATCGATAGTGCCTAGGGCTGGCCCGGCACGATAGGTTGATAGTGCCTGGGCCGCCAATCCGGCCCATAGTGCCGACCTGAGGCACGGCCCGATTTTTGCCGGCTCGATAAGCGGCCCGATAATAAACATCTCATCTCATATATATATACACCTGAAACCCTAATTTTCTCCCCTCCAATCCATGCACTCCAGCCGCCCCCTCCCTGCCTCCCGATTCCTCGATCCCCTCTCTACCTCCCGAGTCCCGCCCGATCCAGCCGCCCCCTCCCGAGTCCCGATCCATCCCGCGACGACCCTACCTCCCGATCCAGCCACCGCGATGCCGCCCCTCCGGATCCCGCCGCCGCGGCTCTGCCCCTGCCTCCCGATCCCGCTGCCGCGGCTCCGTCCCTGCCTCCCGATCTTGCCGCCGCCCCTGTGGCCCTGCCTCCCCCACCCTTTCCTGCTCCTAAAAAGCACATGTGCCGCCTCCGCCGTGGGGACCGGAGCTCCGGCCACGCTGGCCTGCGCCGCCTCCGCCGCGGGGGCCGGAGCTCCGGCCACGTCGGCCTGCGCCACCTCCACTCTGATGCGCCGCCGACGGATAGTGTCGGGCCGGACGCGGCCCGAGTCGCGGCCCATCGGCCCGTTCGTGCCGTCGTGCCGGCCCGGCCCGAAAACAGGCCATAGGGCCGTGCTTTGGCACCCCTCTCAGGCACGGTGCACGACCGGCACGGCACGAAGTTGCCATCGTGCCTGATAGGGCCGGGCCGCTTAGTGGCAGGCCATTTAGGGCTAGGGCCGGGCGGCCCGTTTGGAATTGTATACTCTAACGGCATCCAGGCGGAGAGGAGATGGTCGGGAGCAGCAAGTTTCACATTGTGTTGTGTGTGAGGTCTAGGTGGTGCACCCCTGGACCCAAGACTTGCTACTGCTGCCAGACGCTGCCTAACGAGCTATGCTTTTGGACCCAGAAACAGTGCTTGGACATCTGCCCCAGCCGCTGGCAGCAACGGGCCCCAGCACGGCGCATGCTCCCCATGCCGGCGGCGGCAGTAGCTTCATCCATCATCGAAGAATCACGCCGGTCCATCACTTGAGAGCAATTCCGTACTGGTGCATCCTAGAGACAATTTGTGATGATCTAGTTTCATGCCTTTGTTTAGAGAATAAACCGAAGAGTATGTGCAAAACCTTTTGCCATACAAGAGGATGCAAACATAAACCTCCACTAACCATTTTTAGCACTTGCACAATGATTTTTTATAGACTCCGGACATCCCAAAAAGAATGCAACTCTAGCTTTTTGAAAAGTCAAATAATTTCAATTTTGACTAAATTTATACAAAATAATACTAACATTTGTTGTAAAAAATATAGTATCATTAGATTAATCATTGAATACACTTTCATACTAAATTTATTTAAGAGTAAAGTACATGACAAGCCATTAAACTTGCATCAAGTTCTCATTTGAATCATTTAACTTGCAAATAGTACACACCACATCATCAAACTTGTACTCTTATTCACTAGAGATCCTTTTTGGCAAACAGCACGCATAGTGACGAGGCCATGGACCAGGGCCCACCAAGACCCTGAAAAACGCAGTACGGGCCCACGTACGGCATGCTCCGGCAGCTGACACAAACGAGTGTTGTGCTGCCCAAGCACGAGAAGTCTTGTACGACCAGTTTCCACCATGGGCCAGAAGGCAGGCGGCCCACGGCCATCCGCGCCCTCTCCCCCGAGTACGTGGCGGCCCGTACAACTAGTTTCCGCCTCACGGCCGCGACTACTCGCTCGTACGACTAGTTTCCGCCTCACGGCCGCGGCTACTCGCTCGCACGAGTAGTCTCCGCCTCGCAACCCCGACTACTCGTTCGCACGAGTAGTTTCCGTCACCAGCTAGAGCAGGCTTCGCGGGGAAGGCACGGGCCGCGTGGACCCACCAGATCGAGATCCCGGGAACCCCGCGCACGCTCCCACGCGCACCACCACGTGTCCGCTCCGCCGCAGCGGTCCGCCCGGGCCAGGCTGATTCGGTAATAGGGGACGGATTCGTCAATCCCTGCCACGAACGGCACAGTGACCGTCGTACTGCGGACGGCGTAATGGGCGCTGGACGACGTACGGTACAGTACACACTACGCTCTAAGCATCGGGAGACGCGGCGTAGATCACCTACTCGCATGAGTAGTTTCCCGTTTCCGACCAGTTCAAGACTTGGCCATCAAGGCCGCGGGTACACAGGCCCCGTTGGCGTCCCGTGACACCCCGATACGCGGTCTGTCATGTGTTGGCCTCCCTGCGCAGGTCCGCCCTGACCAGGTCGATCCTTTGTCAAAGAACGGATCTTCCTGCCGCTCCCCAGCAGGGACGGTACACACCGTACCACGGAGGGCACGGGAAATGCTGTGCCACCAACTGCACAGTGCAAGCCGTCACCTATCCCTCGATCTCCACGGTGCAGACTACTCCGTTTCCACAGTATCAAGAAAAGACAAGCCCCTGATCCACTGACGGGATCAGGGCACGTACTCTGTCTCCTGTACCCGACTAACTACTCGGAGGAGGGCGCAGGGGGCCCCGGGATGGCTACTTGGGATGCACGGGATCTGCACCGTCACCCAAGGCCCCGTAACAGTGCTTCGCCGCTGCTGTTGTCTGACAGCCCGATGCAGAGAAGGACGTCTCGCACTGTAGACTAACTCACACACTCGATGTAACCGCCCTGGGCTCCTCCCTTGCGACTATAAAAGGGGGAGACAGAGGCACTCACAAGACACGTTCGTTTCCACCCCCACACACACTGAGTATCGATATCTCATCTCATACAACTACACACACGTACGCAGACTCCTGCTACATGAACCACTCGCACACCAGGGACTTGGGCTCTACACCCTCTCCCGACTTGTTTGTATCCCCTACTACAAACTCCCGAGCATAAAGAACACCCTTTCTCAGACTGGACGTAGGGTATTACTCTCCGGAGGCCCGAACCAGTATAACCCCGAGTGTCTCTTGTGCTACTGTGCGGATCAGAACACGCGCTCTTATATAAATTTACTTACCGGCGGTAAAAAAACCTCGACAGTTGGCGCGCCAGGTAGGGGCCTTCGCGTGTTTTCGACGTTCTTTTTAGGTTCCGCACGGCCCTCTCGTCATCGGCTTCGACGAAAGCCATCACCAAGCCGTCGCTGATGGATGTTGACGGCTGATTTTCACTCAATTCTTACCCGTCAAACATATACCTTTTGGCATGGAAAATGATCATCAACACTAGAATAGGGCTTAAACTAATCATTTCCACAAGTGTTGGTGATTATGCAAATACAGGTGAATAGCACTAGAAAGAGGAGTAAAAGCACAAGTCTTTGATCCAAGCACTTCAAGTCCAGCCAATGAGGGGATGCCACCTAGGATCCCCCTGGATCACTGACGTCATCAATCCAAGAGAAGCAAGTTCGACGAATCATGAATCACCACGTGGACATCACATGGATTCAAGGGCCCACTTATCCCCCAAAACCGTCGGGAAACTTGGCATGCACGGAGGACAGACATCAGGGCCCACCAGTCAGCCACCACGAGGAAGCACAGGGTGCCACGTGGCCCCCCTGCTTCGGCCGAACCCTAGATCGTCCAAACCGACCTTGGTTCGGCTGATCTAGGCCCTCCACGTGTCATCTCCTGATTGGCCCCTGGTTGCAGTTCCGGGCATTTAGGGGTACTTGGAGCCCCGAAGCATGCCTCTCCCTCCTCTATAAATAGGAGGGGAGGGGCTCCATTTTGGAACACACTCTTCTCCTCCTCCTCTTCATTTTGGCTTGAAGCCTCTCTCTTTAGGAGAGGTGTATAGGATTAGTGCTAGGAAGTGAGGTGGGAGGCTTGAGGCCATGTCATGTTCATGACATCTTCCTCAAGAACGATCCTCAGCGGTGCCTTTGTTCTTCAACTAGACTAAAGTGAGTATTTCGACATTTCCTATTTAGACTAAAGTCGTATGCATGCTTAGTTGCTTTGTTCTTGTGTTCTTCGTTTGTTCTTGGTTTAGAGGCTTGTGTTCTTCGAACACAACCCTTTCGATCCAGTAGACTTAGATCATAAGTTTGCATCTAGTTTGCCAGCTTGTCTATTAGAGTAAAGTGAAGCTCCTGCATGTCTCTAGTTAGATCAAAGTGCATTCGTGATCTTGCATGAGTGATAGAGCATACCTTGAGCTAGTGCCAGTATCTCCCTCGCGGATTCGTAGGAATAGTGAGTGGTGCAGACGAGGTGTCTGGACCATTAGCTACCCTTCGGAGGCCACATACGATCGTAGCGTAGAGGTAGGCCGCAGTGGTGACAGCCTGTTGGACCCTTTGTCAACCCTCTTACGTCGCGTGCCGAGTTGGGCTCGAGCCAGCACAAAGGTCGTGTGCCTGGTGCCCGAAGTGAGTGTTATACCTGAGAGAACGTAACTAGACTCTGCGCTCGGTCTGAGCAGATCCTTTCTACCTATCCTATCAATCAGCATTGTGTCCTTGGATCATCTATACTAGAGTAGAAGATAGTGCACACCGTTCCTTGGATTCGAGACCCTTGGAATACTCTCCTTCCTTGGGGAAGTGCTACAGCGGTATTTCCGTGAGCTTGCGGTATACCCGGTCGTTCTTATACGCTCCCTCTAGGTGTACAACTAGTGGTGACGTTGAGAAACGCCAACAAGCATTTCTGGCGCCGTTGCCGGGGAGAGGTTGCTGTATCTATCTTCGAACCTAGTGGTCCTTGTATTTATCTTTTTCGTTTTCTTCTACCTTCACCCCCTTTACCCATCGACATATCCTTTTTTTGTTTCTTTCCTTCTATCTCTACCCCAGTTACCATGGAGGAAGCTTCTATCCAAAATCTTTCTGCTCCCAAACCTGAGTTGTTAGAGCCTCCACCTTCGGAACACCCAATTACCACATCTAGCTATCAACTCAGTACCGATCTTATCTCTTTGATTGGGAAATCGTATTCCTTTTCTGGGGACCGTCAAAACCCCTATGATCATTTGCAAGAATTTGAGCATCTGTGTTCATGTTACGCCTTTGCTGGCATGACACATGATACCGTTTGTTGGAAATTGTTTCCTTTTTCCCTCACGGGAAGCGCGAGGCAATGGTACAATGATCGCGCAAGTGAAGTGGGCGGCAGCTGGCCGAATCTTGTCGGAGAATTCTGCCGACGGTTTTTCCCACCTGCACGGCTCATTGCCCTGCGGAAGGATGTGCTCGGATTCAAGCAAAATGATAAGGAAACCTTGGGTGCGGCATGGGAAAGATTCTTACGTTTAGTAAAATTGGGCCCCACACTGTCGATACCCGACCATGTGCTCTATCAGCATTTCTATGCGGGGTTGGACGCTAAGTCCACCTGGCACCTTGACGATGCCTCGAGAGGTTCCTTTCTGGATAAAACTCTGAGCGAGGGGAGGAAGATCCTTGATTGTATAGCAGCCAATGCCTCCTTCACAGTCGAGCCGGAAGAACCTCAAGAGGAATGCACACCCGAAAAAGAGATTACCCCTGAACCCGAGCCTGAACCTTCATCACCCAATTCCATAAGCCCAGTTCAGGAGGTCACGACACCGGAGGAAGAAGCGATTCAACCTCTGGAGTCTCTTCTAAAGTTTGAGGATGAAATAATAGGTGATTATGGAAACACCTCAAACTATGGTTGCGAGAGAAAACCACCTTCACCCGTAAGTTCCCCAGATCCCTTGGATGTCGCTTTCCTCAGGGACAACGTTCGAGAATTAACGACCATCATGACCCAAGAATGGTCGAGGGAGTCGGAATCAATAGCTGGAATTTTCCAACTCCTCCCGCCTCGATCTACCCTTCCTTGTGTCATGAATGGGAGGGTAGTGAAAGTTCTCTACAACCCTCTGGTGGGAGTCAATATCATGTCTAGCACTTATGCTCTGAGGAACTTTGCGGACGAACCTCTGACTCCTACCTAGACGTCTATCAGGACTCCTGAAGGGGAAATCCTAGAAGGAGTAGGGATCTTGAAGGCTCTCCCCATCAAGTATAAGGAGGCCGACTTTGCTCTTGACTTCCACAACTATGACGTCCTTAGCTTCGACCTCATGATAGGATTACCCCTCGAAAAATTTCTCCTAGAGGCCCCTACCCAAGGAAAGCTTAACGTTAGCCTAGGGAAGGAGGTTTTCTCTGTAGAAATCTCGAGAGCGAAAAACACGAGAACTGATCCCCCTGATGACGCTACACATATTGAGGAGGTTAAGGCGATCATTCCAGGAGATACGTCGGAATCCCTCCTCGACGAGTGGGCACCCGAGTTCATAGATGAGATAGAGGAGCCTGATGAGCCTATAGATATATCTGAATTCCAGGCTCCACCTATGCCTCCTCTTGAGCTCAAGCCTTTGCCCGCTGGCCTTCGATATGTCTTCCTCCATGGGGACACTGAATCCCCAGTGATCATTAACGACAATCTCTCTGATGAGGAATCCAGAAGGCTCATCTCTATCCTAGAGAAACACCGATCAGTGTTCGGTTACTCTCTTCAGGATCTAAAGGGAATCAGCCCGAATCTCTACACCCATCGCATCCCTGTAGATTCAGATATTCCACCAACAAGGGAACCGCAGAGGAGGCTGAACAACGCGATGAGAGAAGTCATGAAGAAAGAAGTTCTTAAACTACTTCACGCAGGGATCATTTACCCAGTCCCTTATAGTGAATGGGTGAGCCCCGTCCAATGCGTACCCAACAAGGGAGGTATGACGACAGCCCCCAACGAGTTCGGCGAGCAGATTGCTCAACGCCTTCCCACAGGGTGGAGGATGTGCATAGATTATAGAAAGCTCAACAAGGCTACGAAGAAGGATCACTTTCCACTCCCGTTCATCGATGAGATGCTCAAGCGGCTGGCGAATCACTCCTTCTTCTGTTTCCTTGACGGGTATTCGGGTTACCATCAAATCCCTATCCACCCTGATGACCAGAACAAGACCACCTTCACCTGCCCTTACGGAACCTATGCTTATCGGAGAATGTCTTTCGGGTTATGCAATGCACCCGCGTCGTTCCAAAGGTGCATGATGTCTATCTTCTCAGACATGATTGAGAAAATCATGGAGGTTTTCATGGACGATTTCTCTGTCCATGGTAAAACTTTTGATGAATGCCTTAGAAATTTAGACAGGGTCTTGCAAAGGTGTCATGAGAAGGACTTAGTCCTAAATTGGGAGAAGTGCCATTTTATGGTTTGAGAGGGCATCGTGTTAGGACACCTGGTGTCCGAACGAGGGATAGAAGTGGATCGTGCCAAGATTGAGGTATTAGAAAAGCTCCCTCCTCCGGTAAATGTCAAGGGCATCCGTAGCTTCCTCGGCCATGCTGTGTTCTACCGACGGTTCATTAAGGACTTCTCACAGGTAGCTAGACCCCTTACCAATCTCTTAGCCAAGGATGCGCCCTTCGAATTTACAGAGGAATGTATGGAATCTTTCCTTACCCTCAAGAATGCACTCATCTCTGCCATAGTCATCCAGCCTCCCGACTGGACGTTGCCTTTTGAGATCATGTGTGATGCTAGTGACTACGCTGTAGGGGCCGTCTTAGGCCAAACTAAGGATAAGAAACACCCTGCTATAGCCTACGCTAGCAAAACCATGACAGGAGCTCAGTTGAATTATGCTACTACTGAGAAAGAGCTCCTTACTGTTGTCTTTGCCATAGATAAGTTTAGATCTTACTTGGTGGGAGCCAAGGTAATAGTTTACACTGATCATGCTGCTCTTAAATACCTGCTCACTAAGAAAGATGCTAAACCCCGCTTGATTAGATGGATCCTGCTCCTTCAAGAATTTGATTTAGAAATAAGAGACAAAAAGGGAGTAGAAAACTCTGTGGCAGATCATTTGTCTCATATGCGTGTTACTAACCTGCAGGAAGCACCTATCAATGACTCTCTACGAGATGACATGTTGCTGAAGGTCACGGATAGTAACCCCTGGTATGCAAACATTGTAAATTATAAGGTAACAGGGTACATACCCCCTGAAGCCGATAAGAAGAAAATGGTTCATGAAGCAAAGAAACACATGGGATGATCCATACCTCTATAAAGTCTGTGCTGATGGGTTATTAAGAAGGTGTGTGCCGCATAATGAAGGAATACAAATCATTGAGAAGTGCCATTCCGGACCTTACGGTGGCCACTATGGCACTTATCGTACACATGCGAAGATATGGCAAAGTGGATTCTTCTGGCCGACTATGTATGATGACACAAGGGATTTCATCCGAAAATGCAAAGCTTGCCAGAAGCATGGAGGAATTACTGCCAGAGACGCAATGCCCTTACATGATAATCTGCAAGTTGAGCTGTTTGATGTATGCGGTATTGACTTTATGGGCTCGTTTCCGAAGTCCGATGGAGCTGAATACATCTTGGTGGCAGTCGACTATGTGTCAAAATGGGTAGAAGCCATAGCCTGCAAGTCGGCCGATGCCAGACACTCCAAGAAGATGTTCAAGGAGGTGATATTCCCTCATTTCGGCATTCCAAGGATGGTAATCAGTGATGGGGGATCTCACTTCACTGATACCGATTTCAGAAGATTCTTGAGAAATCAAGGGATCCAACACAGCGTTGCCACTCCATACCATCCCCAAACTAATGGCCAAGCAGAAACCTCCAATAAGCAGATCAAGAATATCGTACAGAAAACAGTACAGGAGGCTGGCCGAAGTTGGAAGAGGCATCTTGATAATACCCTATGGGCCTATCGAACAGCTTACAAAACTCCACTGGGAATGTCCCCATATCAATTAGTATATGGAAAGACGTGCCATCTACCAGTGGAAGTGGAGCATAAAGCTCATTGGGCAATCAAAAGATTCAATTTGGATTTTCTGAAGTCTGGAAGAAACAGGCAGAAGTAGTTAGCAGAATTGGAAGAATGGAGAGAAAAAGCCTATCACAGTGCAAAGATCTATAAAGAAAGGACCAAGAGGTGGCACGATAAGAAGATCAAGAAAAAAGAATTTGCACCAGGTGATAAAGTGCTACTTTTCAACTCTTGATTCAAGCTATTCGGAAGAGGGAAGTTGCGCAGCAAATGGGAAGGACCATTCACAGTAGTAGAGGTAGCTCCTCATGGAGCTATCACTCTGCAAAATGATGAAGGCAACTATTTTAAAGTGAATGGCCACCGATTGAAAATCTTCCTCGAGCCGGACAACATCGAATATGAAGTGATCAACTTCATCGAGGATGGGTAAAATAAGTAAGAGCGTGCCTAACACCAGGTAAGTCCTCTCTCCTTTATTTTTGTTATCTTTTTTTAGCTTATTTTCATTTCTTAGGAAAAGATAGTGTGGGGGAAATCCCCACCCTGCAGAATAAAAAGAAGGACCCGACGTACGCAATCTTCCCTATCTCATTTCCACATACCTTTGAGTTGTCTTGAATCCTGAGACCAATCTTTTATAACACACTCATGAGGTAATTTCCTATGTCATACATGATTCTTGTGGTTGGACTGCATATGTTTTATTCCTTACTTATCATCTTGATGCTTGTGAACAAATATCATTAGGGAACTCATGTTTATCTAAGTAGTCGAGGTTTGTGATATGGTTGATGATATGATCTTCGCTCTGAATGTTTGAGTGCTTGGGAATTTTATTTGAAAAATCATGAGAACCCTTTGCAAAGCTCCTCTTTGATATGCCACTGTCCCACTAGAGCCATATGATGTTCATAATTGAAAACCTTCTACTCATATGCTGCTTGTCATTGCATTGAGCTTTGTCAAATTCTGTGACCCTTGTGAGAATTCTTTTCACTACTTTCATGATCAAGATTCATGTGCACACCACCTATTTCCCCTTGCTATGCTTCTACACTAGAAGTTAGCATTGTATCATTTATCCATTCCATAAAAATAAAGCTCCATATGTGGTGTGACATCTCTCTCCAAAAGTATCCTTCGAAAGAGACATGGGCTATGAAAAAAAAGAGATACATGCTCAAGGCATGATTGAAAAAAGAGAGAAAAAAAGAGAAAAGAAAAATAGCCCATGTCCAGAATAAAGGAGAAATAGGGGAGAGATGAGATCATGCAAAAAGGAGTTCCATAATTTTGATGGTAATAACTAGTGTCCATTCCGGGGCTAGTGTCCACCTTACCATCAACCCACTTTCATCATATATGTATGGTAATATCTAGCACCCATTCCGGGCCTAGTATCCACCTTACCATACCCACCATATCCATACACGTGCACATCTTGATCTGATTGTACGATTTGATTTTCTCTGTGGATCTAGTCTTTGACTTTGCAATATATGTGATACAAGTATGCCTTATCCTTTATCCTACCCTGAACTCCACATATAGCCATCATTAGAAGTAGGGTGAAGAAAGGCAATCTAATGCCTTGGTGAGGACATAAACACATTGAGCGATCTGAGAGAATCAAATGAGGAGCTAAGCAAAGGTTTATTTTGAAAACTTATTGCGAAACCCCAAGTTACTTAACATGATGAGCAGGAGTGATTTGATTCATGAACGTTCCATTCCTCAACCGCCCAAGATAGCATGATAGACACATCAGAGTTCACAAGTGCAAAGTATGGTTTGGAATATCTCTTATGCTCATTTCATACCTTTGGATATCATGTCTCACTCTGATCTTGTTCTTCCCTTCACTCGGGATGAGCAAAGGTCGAGTGTGGGGGTATTTGTTGACGGCTGATTTTCACTCAATTCTTACCCGTCAAACATATACCTTTTGGCATGGAAAATGATCATCAACACTAGAATAGGGCTTAAACTAATCACTTCCACAAGTGTTGGTGATTATACAAATACAGGTGAATAGCACTAGAAAGAGGAGTAAAAGCACAAGTCTTTGATCCAAGCACTTCAAGTCCAGCCAATGAGGGGATGCCACCTAGGATTCCCCTGGATCACTGACATCATCAATCCAAGAGAAGCAAGTTCGACAAATCATGAAGCGCCACGTGGACATCACATGGATTCAAGGGCCTACTTATCCCCCAAAACCGTCGGGAAAGTTGGCATGCACGGAGGATAGGCATCAGGGCCCACCAGTCAGCCACCACGAGGAAGCACAGGGTGCCACGTGGCCCCCCTACTTCGGCCGAACCCTAGATTGGCTGAACCGACCTTGGTTCGGCTGATCTAGGCCCTCCACGTGTCATCTCCTGATTGGCCCCTGGTTGCAGTTCCGGGCATTTAGGGGCACTTGGAGCCCCGAAGCAAGCCTCTCCCTCCTCTATAAATAGGAGGGGAGGGGCTCCATTTTGGAACACACTCTTCTCCTCCTCCTCTTCATTTTGGCTTGAAGCCTCTCTCTTTAGGAGAGGAGAGCTCTTTGTATAGGATTAGTGATAGGAAGTGAGGTGGGAGGCTTGAGGCCATGTCATGTTCATGACATCTTCCTCAAGAACGATCCTCAGCGGTGCCTTTGTTCTTCAACTAGACTAAAGTGAGTATTTCGACATTTCCTATTTAGACTAAAGTCGTATGCATGCTTAGTTGCTTTGTTCTTGTGTTCTTCATTTGTTCTTGGTTTAGAGGCTTGTGTTCTTCGAACACAACCCTTTTGATCCAGTAGACTTAGATCATAAGTTTGCATCTAGTTTGCCAGCTTGTCTATTAGAGTAAAGTGAAGCTCCTGCATGTCTCTAGTTAGATCAAAGTGCATTCGTGATCTTGCATGAGTGATAGAGCATACCTTGAGCTAGTGCCAGTATCTCCCTCGCGGATTCGTAGGAATAGTGAGTGGTGCAGACGAGGTGTCTGGACCATTAGCTACCCTTCGGAGGCCACGTACAATCGTAGCGTAGAGGTAGGCCACAGTGGTGACAGCCTGTTGGACCCTTTGTCAACCCTCTTACGTCGCGTGCCGAGTTGGGCTCGAGCCAGCACAAAGGCCGTGTGCCTGGTGCCCGAAGTGAGTGTTATACCTAAGAGAACGTAACTAGACTCTGCGCTCGGTCTGAGCAGATCCTTTCTACCTATCCTATCAATCAGCATTGTGTCCTTGGATCATCTATACTAGAGTAGAAGATAGTGCACACTGTTCCTTGGATTTGATACCCTTGGAATACTCTCCTTCCTTGGGGAAGTGCTACAGCGGTATTTCCGTGCACTTGCAGTATACCCGGTCGTTCTTATACGCTCCCTCTAGGTGTACAACTAGTGGTGACGTTGAGAAACGCCAACAATGGACTCCCCCGTGGGATCTCCGAGCTCGCTCCAGGCCGGGCTTGAGCTTCGCTTCGGAAGTCTGAACTTTCAGGCAATCGGAGACGGCTACATCATGTGCCTCATCGACGAGACCACCGACGCACTCGCATCAGCACCTGCTCCGACTACCGTGACACGTTCGTCCCGACGCAAGAAACGTTCAAACAAGCGTTCGAAGCAAGCCAAGGCGGACCGACGCAGGGCGGCGTGCGCTAGCTCCCCTCCATGGGTCGAGGTTGATGTGCCGCCGGCCACCGACGCGGTGGAGGACTCCTTGCCGTCAGACTCGACGGAGCGCATCATCAAGGGGAGCGCACCGAAGCCACCTCCCCCTCAAGGGATGTGCCACGTGGTGGCGTACTCCTCTTCATCGAGCACAGACATGGCCGCGTACGACAAGTACCCGAGCCATCATCTATGGGGCAACAGGGGGCTCCCGGTGACCTCACCTGACGAGCAGTACCTCGAGACCGATGACGCAGACGACATCCTCGACTCAGAGTGGGACTACGTCGGTCTTCGGGACGCTGGCGTCCTCCGTCGTTTCCAGACAAAGGCGGATTACTGCTTCGGCTACTCCAACGACTCGGACGACAGGGGTTACGACCCCTCGCGTGAGTGCTTCGTCATTATCAACGCCCCGGCGGCGCCGGCACCGGCCCATACTCCAGATGGAGCACTTCACTCCGCCCATAGCTCGACGGCGAACAGCGCGGCAGAGGCCCAGGTTCCTCCCAACCCCACCGCACAGCGCGCTTGATTGGATGAGTTGGAGGATGCGCAACGCCAGCTCAACGACGAGCGGGCCCAGCTCCACCAACAACTCGGGCGCGATGCGAACCCGACCCCCGCTTGCGCACGAGCAAGGGACGTCCAGCAATGCATCGTCAACGACGACCATGATGTCGTTGATGGCACGCCCGTCTTCAAAAGGGTGTCGCAAAATCTGGCGGCGGCGGCGGTCCTTCTCCGAATGATTCCTGAGCCCGCCACACCTCAAGAAAAAGAAATGCACAAGCAGATCAAGGATCTCCTCGAGACTGCCGCGTACAACAGGCAGAGAGCTCCGCTTCTCGACAGCGGGGCTCACAGGGTCGCGGGCACTCCGAGCCGCGACAGCCCGCAGCGTCATCACAGCAGCCACGACGGTCTGAGGAGGTCAACATACCAGTCAAGAGCCGACTGGGTCCCAACCGCGACGCACGTGACACCATCACGGCGCGGCAGAGGGCTGACGCGGGTCAGCACGACGACAACGAGGAGCAGCCTCGTAAGGAGTACAACCGGCGACGCGGAGGCCGGTACGACAGCGACGAGGACCGGAGCAGGAGCGGCTCGCCTGATGCCCAAGGGCCTCGTGCTTTCGGGAAGAATGTGCGCAGCGCCTGTTTTCCTTCGCGTTTCAGGGCTCCGACCTTCGTGCCTAAGTACGATGGTGAAACCAACCCCAGCGTCTGGTTGGAAGATTGCTGGCTAGCATGCAATGCTGGCGGAGCGCGGGATGACCTGTTCATCATCAAGAACCTGCCACTGCATCTTGCGGACTCGGCCCGCACGTGGCTCGAGCACTTGCCACGGGGCAAGATCGACAGCTGGTCGCAACTACGTGACACCTTCATTGGCAACTTCCAGGGCACGTACGCCCGACCATGGAACCCCTGGGACCTGCGCAACTACAAGCAGATGAAGGGGGAAAGCTTACGCGACTACATCCGATGCTTCTCCAAGCGGTGCACCGATTTGCCCAACACCACCGATACAGACGTCATCTCGGCCTTCCAGAATGGCACCACGTGTGCCACGCTGATCCATCGGATCGGGCGACGGAAGCCGCGATCTACTTGGGAGCTTCTTGACATCGCGACCGGCCACGCCAACGGGCAGGAAGCTGTAGCTGCGACGCTCAGCTCCAGCGCAAGCAAAGGGAAGCAGCCAGCCGAAGCTGGTGACGGTCCGTCCGCACGAATCAAGAAATAGAAAGGTAAAGATAAGAGGTACCGTGAGGACACCTTGGTAGCCGCTGTCGACCGAAAGACAGTGAGACCCAGAGGCAACCCTCCATTGGGTCACTTCGAGAAGCTGTTGGATGCCCCGTGCCCCAACCACGAGGGCCCAGTCAAGCACGCCTTCAAGGATTGCAACCTGATGAAGGCCTACCTCGCCGACACACTGAAAAAGCGAAGCGACCCTCCGACTGGTGACAGAGGGAAGGACAAGGGCAACGACGATGGCGCTTACCCTCGGGAGGACGGAGCCGTGATGATGATCTTCGGGGGATCGGAGGCGCGGCTGCCCAAGAGCCAAGAGAAGGTAGTCCGACGAGAGGTCTATCAACTCGAGCATGCGGCTCCGACCTACCTAAGGTGGTCCGAGAAGCCGATTACGTTTGATCGACACGATCATCCCAACCACATACCACGACCAGGTATCTACCCGCTGGTTGTGTCACCCTTGTTCGGCACCAAACGTGTGCACAAGGTACTGATGCACGGAGGCAGCAGCCTCAACGTCATCTACATGTCGACCCTGGACAACATGGGATCCCGTAGTCCCGACTACGGCCGTCAACGGCGCCTTTCCACAGGGTCGTACCCGGGATGGAGGCGGTTCCACTTGGGCAGATCGATCCGCCCGTCACGTTCGGAACTTCGAGCAACTTCCGAAAGGAAACCCTCACCTTCGAGGTGGTGGGGTTCCCGAGGACGTATCACACGATACTCGGAAGGCCAGCTTACACTAAGTTCATGGCCGTCCCCAACTACACGTACCTCAAGCTGAAGATGCCTAGACCGAAAGGCATCATCACAGTTGGTACAACTTTCCAGTACGCATACGAATGCGATGCTGAGTGCTTCCAATTCGCTGAAGCACTGATCTGGTCTGAGAAGCTCGCCGCTGAGCCACCCTCCGAGGACCAAGAAATCCCCGAGTTGTCCAAGCGTGCAGCCTGCTCTTTCGAGCCCGCCAAGGACGCCAAGGAAGTGCCCGTCTCCGACGACGGCCGCACACTCCGTATCGGGACGGCGCTCGATTCTGACTAGGAAAGCGCGCTCGTCGACTTCCTCCGCGTGAACCTCGATGTGTTCGCATGGAAGCCCTCTGACATGCCAGGGATTCCAAGGGAAGTCGCTGAGCACAAGCTTAACATTATGCCCGGCTCGAAGCTGATCAAGCAGCGTCTGCGCCGCTTCAACTCCGACAAGTGCAAGGCTATCGGTGAAGAGATCAAGAAGCTTATTAGTGCAGGGTTCATCCGTGAAGTCTGCCACCCCGAGTGGTTAGCAAACCCTGTATTTGTTAAGAAGAAAAATGGAAAATGGAGGATGTGTGTTGATTACACGAGCCTGAACAAGGCGTGTCCAAAAGATTCATTTCCTTTACCGCGCATAGATCAAGTAGTCGACTCGACGGCTGGGTGCAAAACCCTCTGTTTTCTCGATGCTTATTCAGGGTATCATCAGATCGTGATGGATCTGATCGACCAGCTCGCCACCTCGTTCATCACCCCGTTTGGCGCGTACTGCTACGTTTCCATGCCCTTCGGGTTAAAGAATGCAGGAGCCACATTTCAGAGATGCATGCGTCGCGTCTTTGGGGATCTCATCGGACGGCTAATCGAGGCCTATGTCGATGATATTGTGGTCAAGTCAAAAAAGGTGGGCGACCTAATACCCGACCTTACCGCGGTCTTCGAGAAGCTAAGGGAGCACGGCGTGAAGCTAAATCCTGAGAAGTGTGTCTTTGGGGTCCCCACGGGCATGCTACTCAGTTTCGTTGTGTCGGAGCTCATCATCGAGGCTAACCCCGAGAAGATCTCTGCGATCATGGGCATGGGACCCATCAAAAATCTGAAGGGAGTGCAGCGCGTCACCGGATGCCTCGCTGCTCTCAGCAGGTTCATCGCTCGACTAGGAGAGTGCAACCTGCCACTGTACCAGCTCATGAAGAAGTCGGAGCACTTTCAGTGGACGCCAGAAGCGCAGGAAGCACTGGACTCGCTCAAAAAACTACTCGAGAGCCCACCGGTGCTCACCGCGCCGGCCAAGGGAGAGGCGATGCTCCTGTACATCACTGCGACGACCCAGGTCGTGAGTGCGGCGCTGGTAGTTGAGCGAGAAGAGCCTGACAAGACGCAGTGTAACACCCTAGTTTGCAATTTGGCTAGGATTTAAAATTTTATTAAAATTTGTTAGAATTAAATAGAGAGTGTGTGCAATCTTTTCAAATAAATAATAATTTCTAAACGAGATAAATGAATCATAGGTTATAAATATTTGTTTGTTGCATTCATGCTGCAATGCATAGTTTTAATTGAGTAAAAAAATGAGTTTGAGTTTTAAAGCTCGAATAGGTTCGTCTATAGTTTAACCCTTGTCTCTCTCCAATCTTTTGGACCTAAAACCCGATATCCAAGCCAACCCATACCTCCTTATCTCTCTCTAAGAACTAAGCCTAGTCTCTCTCTCAACATAACCCACATCCCCCCCTCTCTCTCTAAATCTCTCTTCAAATCTCTCTCTCTACCATAGGGTCGTCTCTTTTCTCACCAAAACCATACCTCTCCATCTCTCTACAACTTATGTTCCCTCTTCTCTCTAAAACCATGCTCTCCCTTTCTCTTTAATCCTCTCTATCTCTCTATCTAAACCCAAAGGTATCACTCCCCTCTCTCTCTTTCTTTCTCTCTCTTTCTCTAGCTCACATCTCTCTCTATATATATCTCAAAGCATCTATATCTAATCTCCTCTGGGCCCAGATCCTTAATCCAACCCAACCCAATCCCCTCTTCTTTTCGAGCCCAACATCAACCCAGCCAGCTCTCTCCCACCTCTTTCGGCCCACCTCCCTCTCTTCCAAACCAGGCCGCCAGCCCACCTAGGCCCACCGGCTCTCCCTCCTGCGGTCCACCAGCCCGTCTCCCCTCCCTCCCTCCCACTGACCACCCTGCCCCACTGGTCATCCCCTCCCTTTCCTCCCCCTCAGCCGAGCAGGGCAGCACGCCGGCGCTCAGGGATTTGAATCCCGCGCCACCTCCGTGCCCCTCCGCGCAATCTTCGGCCACGTGGCCCACCTCCAGCCCTGCCGGACCTCCTCTCCCTCCCGCAACCCCGTCCAGGTGCAGCCCCGTCCTTGGATGGCAAGGACTGCACCACCCGCACCATTCACGGCCGGTGATGCCGCCATCCCATTCTCGAGCCCTGCTGCCCCGTCCTCCTCTATAAAAGCCCCAAACCGAGACCCGGTGCTTCCTTTTACACCACCGCCCGCTCCTCTCTCGTTCTCGCGTCGCCGATCGCCAGAATCGCCGCCGCCCACTACCTTGGTAAGCCACGGCCGCCGCCCCGTTTCGCATTCTCCAGCCCTCCCTCACCCCCGCTCCCTCCCATGCACGCACAGGTACCCCAGGAGGACATCCCCGCCCCTTAAGGCACGAAGCCGAGGTCGGAACACCGTCGCCCGCAAGTGCCCGGCCTCCCGTCCACCCCTCATCGGCGCACGCCCCCTCCGTCGTAAGATCGACCTCGAGACCCCCTTGGTGAGCTGCGCCCATCCTCCTCTTCCTCCTGGTCCAAACCCCGCTCGAATCCGTGCACCGTAGCTCGAGAACGCCGAACTCCGGCGAAGTTCCGGCGGGCTGCCGCCGCCCCTCTGTCCTGCACTGCACGCCGGCGACCCAAAGCAGGCAGAGCGCCCCTGGCCGCAAGATCCCACGCGAACGGCCCAGATCACATACCCCTTCGGGTGTGTAACTGGTGCACCGTGCGCCTGTGCACCAGGTCCACGGCGCGGTCCACAGCTGGTCCACAGACCAGTCAGCGCCACGTCAGCGCAGCCGGCCTATCAGAGCGCGCCGCGTGGCGACACGTCAGCCGAGCCGCCCCGTCCTCCCACCTTTTGCAAAAAGCCCCCTGGCAGACCAGGAAATGTCAGCCGCCATTTCTGTGTCTTGGCCCTTTTGCTCTTAAACCCTCAAAAAGATCCCACCTCTTACAGATCGGTCCAGCCGACCCTGTTTTATACATATAACCCTCTGTTTCAACCTTTTCGCGAGCACTATTCCCCGTGCCTTGCGTATCTCCCTTGTTAGTCCCTGAAGTTTATAGTTAATCGCAGATAGGTCCCTGCAATCTTCAAAACTCCATATCTTTCACGTTTTAGTTCTGTTTTAGCTCGTTCAAGTTGCGTTAGCTTCGTTTTGTCGTAGCGCACGTGTTAACAGCCACGTTTACCATGTTTCATGTTTTTGGAAATTAAAGTTAATATTAATTTGATTAATGTCCAAATTCAACCTCGTTTGAATAAAATCAAATATAGGTTTAACCTTCGCCTTTTTTAATAAAAGTTAACTTGTTTAATTCGAACATAAATATGTTTTTGTTATAACTTGTTTAGCTCAACCCGACACATCTTTTAACTCGTTAGTTGCTCTCACATAAAGTTTCTTTTATAAAGATAAATATTAAATTGGTATAAATTCTAATAAATTTTTATAAATAAAATATGACTAGGATCAACTCGTGTTCTGGAATCAAACTTAATTTGAATTAATTCCAACAAGGGTTATTCCTTCGGAATACCCTCCATACATGTTTTGTATAAATAAAATAAATCAAGCATATAGTTCCTTCTTTCTTATAACATAACCTATACCGATAGTTGTGCCCTTTCTTCCCGTAGCTCCGTTTAGTCGTCCCTCGCGCTCTCTTGTTCGTAGCTAGCTCGCGTTAGCTAGTAGTACGCTTTTCTAAAATGGTTTTATTGTCTGGTGCTCTGTCCTTAGTGTAGCATTGCTTTGTTGCAGATGATTGTTGTACGTTGAGGAACGCTTCTGAGCAGTGGAACATCAGGAAACGGGCAAGTGTCCTTGACATCTTGCTATTTTATACCTTTATGTTTTATTCACCATAATCACTACTTTATTTATGCTTTCTTGCATTAGATGTCTAATTTTGCTGGGAATCCTATTAAGGAATGTTTACTAGATTTTTCATGATCATTCCTTGCTTACCCTTAGAGGTTACCTATATGGGTAGATTTATGCTTAGCTTGCTCAACATGGGTTGGGTTAAGTCTTAACTTGATAATATACTATGCAACATGTTAATGTGGGTTATGGTTAGCAACATGAACACCCTAGGCGACTCAGACAAGTGGATGGGATGGTGACTTGTGATGCTTGATGTTGGTCTTGCCTGAGTCGATCTTTTAAGGACCGGTCAATGGAGCGACCACCCGGGACTTACCGTACAACCACGAGAACTGGATGGGCTACGGTCTTGGCTACACTGTTGGGTAATCCAGTGGTCTGCGTTGAGCGGGTATGGGGGCATGCAGCACCTCGGATATAAATGCATGGCTCAGTGTACCGCTGGTGCGCCAGCATGGGCCTGAGGGTCAATGCGCGCTGGAGAACCAATAGAAAACCTCGTAGCGTCCCTATGCTATCACACCTAAGGAAGTCTGAAAGTGCCTTGCAAGCACATCGTGACGGTGTTTAACGTTCCTTTGAACGTTTACGCGACTCGTGGGTAAAGATGTATAACCTTCTGCAGAGTGTTACAAATTGTTATAACAGCCGTGCTCACGGTCATGAGCGGCCTGGACCCTCACATGGTTAGTTGGTGGTTTGGGTGGATCACAGCGGTGGAGCTGTGGTTTGGGAGCTGGTTATAGTTTCAGGATGTTTTAACCTTAGGATCAGGACAAGTGGGTTCTTGTGCCTTGAATGGGATGGGAAGCCTTATACACATTGAATCATAGGTGCTTAATTAAAACTTGACTAACTAAAACTTGAGCTTTGCAGTCCACCAAATAAAGCCTTCCTTGCTTTAAGCCAGCATGTTATGCATACCTTTTCCTTCACTTGCGGAGTACACGCCTCCAGGTGTACTCACCGTTTTCCCTTTCAACCCCTGCTGTTCTCTCCCCACTGCTGCTCAGATAGACAGAAGACAGAAGAAGGAGCTACACCGTGAAGACCTGGAGCTCTTGGTTGGCGTACCCCCAATCGACGTTCCTGTGGAAGATGGTGCCTACTCCGCTGCGATAGATATCCGATGTGTAATTTTCTGTTTAAACCCTCTGGTCATTTTGTAAACTAAACGTTGTAATGATATATGTTGTGATATTACACTGATGATGTCACTTTATGCATGATTTTGATCCTGGGCATGCATAAAGGGTGCATTCGGTTTGTCCTTTAAAACCGGGTGTTACACACAGAAAGTACAGCGCCCCGTCTCCTTCGTGAGCGAAGTCCTCTCCGACTCGAAGACACGATACCCACAGATATAGAAGCTGATCTATGCGGTCCTCATCACTAAGCGGAAGCTTCGGCATTATTTCGACTCACCGCATCACGGTGGTGTCCAAGTACCCGCTTGGCGAAATCGTACAGATCCCGGAGGCGGAAGGCAGAATCGCCAAGTGGGCTCTCGAGTTGATGGGGCAAAATATCGAGTATGCGCCCCGCACTGCCATCAAGTCGCAAGCATTGGTTGACTTCGTCGCCGAATGGATGGAGATCCAAACGCTTTCTGCTCCCATCGAGAACGAGACGTGGCTCATGTACTTCGATGGATCCCTCATGAAGGAAGGAGCCGGGGTCGGACTCGTGTTCATCTCGCCTCTGGGCGTGCGAATGGAATACATGGTCTGTCTACATTTTGCAGCCTCCAACAATGTCACCGAGTACGAGGCGCTCATCAACGGTCTTCGGATCGCCCTCGAGCTGGGAATCCAACACCTCGACGTCAGGAGGGACTCCGACCTAGTCATGGGACAGGTTATGAAGGAGAAGAACTGCATAAGCCCAAAGATGGCCGCTTACTGTCGGGTGGTGCGCGAGTTGGAGGACAAGTTTCACGAGCTCGAGCTCAATCATGTGCTACGCGAGTACAACAAGGCGGCTGACACCGTCGCGAAGGCGGCGTCGAATCAAAAACCTGACCCGCACGGGGTCTTCGCCATCGACCAGAACGAACCATCTGTTCGTACAGAAGAGGACAAGGCGTCAGAGCCACCGGTCCAAGAGGTCATGGAGATCGACAGGGTGCAAGAACCCAACCTTGAAGACCCTGACTGGAGGACTCCGATCCTCGAATGGATGGTGGAAGGAAAATTGCCACCCAACAAGGAGACGGCTCGACGCATTGCTCGCATGGCCAAGTCATATAAACTGGTCGACGGCGAGCTCTGTCAAAAGGGCGCCAAAGGCATATTCATGCGATGCGTCCTGGCCGACCATGTCAAGGAGCTTTTGCAGGAAATCCATGCGGGCACTTGCGGACATCACGCCTGTCCAAAAACCATCGTCGGAAAGGCTTTCCGACAAGGTTTCTACTGGCCCACCGCGGTTGCCGACGCAACTCGGATCGTGCGCAGCTGCGAAGGCTGCCAGTTCTACGCGTGACAGACCCATCTCCCGGCGCAGGCTTTGCAGACCATTCCCATCACCTGGCCATTCGCGGTCTGGGGGTTGGATATGGTTGGGCCACTGAGGAAAGCACCCAGGGGCTACACCCACGTGCTCGTCGCCATCGACAAGTTCTCGAAGTGGATCGAGGCCAAGCCCATAACGAATGTCCATTCTGAGGAAGCCGTCGCGTTCTTCACCAACATCATCTACCGATTCGGGATCCCGAACTCCGTCATCACCGACAATGGCACGCAGTTCACTGGCCAGAAATTCCTCAAGTTCTGTGACGACAACCACATCTGTGTGGACTGGGCCGCCGTCAGCCATCCAAGAACCAATGGGCAAGTGGAGAGGGCCAACGAAAATGATCTTACAAGGTCTAAAGCTGCGTATATTCAAGCATCTCGAGAAGTTTCGAGCAACGTGGGCCGCAGAGCTTCCTTCCGTCTTGTGGAGCCTGCGCACCACGCCGAGTCAGGCTACTGGCTGCAAGCCTTTCTTCCTCGTCCACGGGTCGGAAGCGATCCTCCCAACGGACATCGACTACGGCAGCCCACGGGTTCAAGCCTACACTGAAGAGGGCAACCAGGTCGCTCTCGAGGACGCCATCGACCAATTGGACGAAGCGCGCAGCATCGCTCTCCTCCACTGAGCACAGTACTAGCAAGCTCTACGCTGCTACCACGAACGCAACATACGGGAGCGCGAGTTCCAAGTCGGTGACCTCATCCTCCGACGAGTTCAGAGTGACGAGGGGCGACACAAGCTCTCACCTCCATGGGAGGGCCGTTCATTGTCGACCAAGTACTCCGTCCGGGAACCTTCAAGCTCAAGCACGAGGATGGCAGGGTCATCTCCAACGCCTGGAACATAGAGCAGCTACGCCGTTTTTACCCTTAAGCATTTACTTCGTTTCCATGTTATGATAATGCAAGAGCTCTGAGCTACTTTCTTATTCGTGAGATGATATCTTTCTCAAGCTTACACCTTTTTACTCGAGTAATGTGTCTTTATTGCTTGTCTCACCCCGTGGGCAAGTCTCCGACTTGTCCATGGGCTTGGGGGCTACCCGGGGGCTACGACCCCCCTCCCCTGAGCGTTGCGAAACCTTTTTTTGATCAAAAACCACCCACGGTTTCTCGTATGATCATTGCGGTACACTCACATTCCTTAAAGGGAGATGAACAATGACTCTAGCGGTCACGAACCTGCGCTCGTCCGGGCCCCGAGTACTTACACCCCCGCGGCTACGGTACAAAGACCCACAAGCAAAGTTTGTGACCTCAAGTTATCGATCACTCGCCCCTTCGAAGGGATTCTGAGTAACCGTTTCAAACTCTCATGAGTTTTGTTGTTTGCAAAAATATGTACGTGCACCTACCTTTCTCCGAAGTACTCGAGGGCTACCTGCTCAAGTAGTAATGCTTCTAAACTAAGCCCTGTCGAGTCGCCTAGTTCCTACACCTTCGCGGCTACGGAGCAAGACACTGTCAGCAAAGTTTTAAGTTACACTACTCAGCGCACAGGTCCTCTAACTACTCGAGAAAAGGGCAACAAACAATCAAAATGCTTAAACTTGAAATAAAAACGGGTTCTTAACCCACGAGTTTGCCATAAACATCTGGCCCACAAGTTTTTACAAGCATGATTAAAAGCCTCGGCGAGGCAACTTGGTTTTTCTTTACAGGCCCAGGTCGTGAAGGGCATGACCCAGCATTGCTTTGGCGAAGTTGACGGCGCCTTCTTCGATGCTGTCATACTGCTCGTCGGTGTAGCCCGGGCACAATCCCTGGCCAAGCAGCGCCCTGTCCAGGTCTGGGTAGTGCGACAAGAAGATGGCTACCACCTTGCGGACGGCGTCACCAGCCATATCCATCGACTGTTGACGAGCTGTCGCAGCGGCCAACTCCAAGCGGTCCTTCATGTGGCCGGGAGGAACACCGAGTTCATCGCACACCTTGATGATGGTCGCTCCCATCCTGTTGCGGATCAACTCCAACTGCTTGATCTCGGCCTGGGCCCCCGCGAGCGATTTCCGCTCCTGCTCGAGCTCATTCACGACCTCTGGAGAAAATTGAAAAGACCAATATCAGCGAAAAATGAGCCAATCCAAGGAAGGCAAAAGATGAAGAGGACACGGCTATTACTATTGAGCCTCTCGTTAGCCTCATTGATCAGCTCCACCAGCTTCTAGTTCTCGACGAGGCGGGTGGTCGCGGTGCTCTCGTGATCCGCGACCTGCTTCTGCAAGTCGGTGTGGGCCACGCGGAGAGCTGTACACCCCCGAACAAAGACGACGCCTCGAATCAAGAAACCGCACGGAAGCAGAAAGCAAAGACAACAGGTCATAAGGTACTCACTGATGATCTCATTCTCACGCTTTTGGGCGACCTCTTCAAGACGGCCCTTCTCGGCGATGACGCTGCCGACTTGGGCCTCGAGTGTCGTCACCCTCTCACGAGCCACCTGGAGGTCGGACTCAGCCCACCCTGGTCTCGAGCTCCGTCTTCTCTTGGTGGGCGGTGTGGGCAGCGGCCTCAGTGTTGGAGCGTAGCTCCGCCGCCGCCTGCTCCGCCGCGGCCAGCTTCTCCTCCAGGGCGGCCTTCTCCGCCTGCGCCGTGGCCGCGCGCTCTTCAGCAGCCTTCGCCCTCGCCTCAAAGGACGCGTGCTCCGTTGCCCGGCTGGCCTCGCCATCCACCGCCGCGAGGCGGGCCGCGGCCAGCTGCGCCTCCAGCCGGACCTTCTCCGCGCAGAGCGCCTCAAAAGCCCGCGCCTTGTCCTCAGAGCGCCCAACGAGCTCCTAAACCACACATAAGTCGCATGACTAAGAACAAAGGGAAAATAAGTATGAGAAAGGAAGAGGAAGAAAAAGGACTCACCCTTGAGGCGGGGATCAGGTCCTTGATCGCTGGCTCTGACTGGCGTAGCGCCATCTCGCTCAGGCGTAGGCCACGCTCTAGGCGACGGCGGGCTGCCAGCTCTGCATCACTGTCAAGGCCCGGGCCTACTGAGGCCTGAACCGGCAACACGGACACCAGCCAGAGCGGCGGGACTTCCATCTTCTCCTCCTCCGCCGCTGTTGAAGTGGTTGGCCTCTACTCCCTCGAGCTATCCCCGACCTCCACGATCGGGGGAGGCATCTGCTCGCCCACCGTCCCAACGGGAGAGACGACCGGTGAAGGCGACGCCGGGATGACGATCACCTCCGCGGGGGCGGCGGCCGATGTGGCAACCGACGAAATGGGGATGATCCCCTTGGTCACCACAATCGCCGCCGCGGCGGGAACATCCTCGGAGGCGCGGTCGCCCACCTCCACCACCTCAACAGCGCTCCCCGTGCCCCCTGCCGACTCGGGGGCTCGGGTCTCCATCTCCACCTCCGCCGTGGCGCTCCCCGCTCCCCTCAGCTACTCGGGGGCTGGGGTCTCGAAGCCCGCGGTGGCAGCGGCCGTCCCCTCCAGCAACTCGGGGGCTGGCCGCTCGGCGTCTGCATCATCGCCCGCCCCCGTCGATGACTCGGGGGCTGGCTGTCCATCATCGCCCGCCCGCACCTCGGGGGCAGGGTTCTCTTGGTCCTGCTCTGGGGTGCCAGACAGGCACCTCGCCAACTCGCCCACATGGGCCGAGAGCGCTTCTTCAGTGGGGGCCTCGCCCCCCAAACCCATCGTCCCCATCGACAGGTCGCTGCGAGCCGGGCTCGCAGCTCTCTGTGGGGGGACAGTCATCACCTGGGTCCCAGACCCACCTGCCTCTTCTACCGCCGCCCCCGACTGAAGGGAGGATGGCGGGTCGCTCGATGACTGTGCGTCCACGACCACCTGGGCGGGGCGGCGCAGTGCCTTGACGGGCGCCGGCCTCATGGTGCGGCGGTCGGGCACCCTGAACCAAGAAGAATGTCACGACGACAAGCAAAAACATATTCACCAGAAACACGAAATAAAAACTAGAAGGTCGCAACTCGGAACTCACCCCTCTGCGACGCGGCGGGGCTGCTTGGAGCCAATCATGGGGTTGCGCGGGGACACCATCCTCTTGCTCCCCGCTGTCGGAGCAGATGCCGGAGGGGGGGTCGATCCGTCCCTAGCGACGACGACCGACGCAGGATGCCGTTGGGTCGGAGCTAGCCCCCCGCTCTGGGCTGCAGGTGGTGGAGAGGCTGCCGGCACACTCAGTGGCTCCCGAGATGGACGCGCGGAGGGCAAGTGCGACCTCCGGTGTGAGGAGCGGCGACGCGAGCCGTCGCGCCTCGACTCGTGGCGGCTGGAGTCGTCGCGCCGTGGAGAGCTCCTGCCCCTCTCACGGCGGTCGCGCCAAGGGACACGGCTGCTCGTTCCGGGCTGATCAGCCCGGGAGGAGGAGGGGGGCGCCTGCCGGCTCGAATTTGTGCTGGCTGCGGCCAAGGCGGGAGCCGATCCGCCGCGCGGCCGTGAGGCCGGCGCCGTCTCATGGTCGGTCCACTCGAACAGGGACTCGGCCTCGTCCATGTCTGACGGACCTGACGAGGGATCCTCGTCATTGGAGACGTTCCTCTCCCCACTGCGCCGGCGCGAGGCGCGCTTGTCGTTCCTCTCCCGTTTGGCGATCTCCTTCTGCTGGTGCTCTCTCTTGCGCTCTCCTCACCGCTGCTGCCGCGCGGCGGTCTCTTGGGTGATCATACGGTCCTCCTCCAGCGGAGGATGAGAGGCGAGGATGCGCACATCCCTCATCTGCGCAAGCACATGAACAATCACCACCCGCGACCACAAAAGACAAATCAAAAGAAAGTCGAGAGAAGACATACCAGGGTCACAGTGGCCGGGGAGGGGAGCATCTGCAGCATGTCTGGCAGCGGCCAGAACATCCAGGTGACCCCAGTGCCCCGAGTCACCCGGCGCTGGACCTCGTCCAGTGAAGGCAGCGAACGAGCGGTCACGGTCCCCTCAAAGGGAGCCCGGTCGTCTGTCATCTCCCAGAGGCGCAGCGCGTGGCGACGGAGTGGGATGACCCCCCGGGTATGGTAGCCGCCAATCAGGGTGATGAAGTTCACCCCGTTGTCGTGGAGTCTTGTGAGGGCGGCAAGGGCGCTCTCGAGGAACCGGGGGCGATCTTTCTTCAACGGCCCGTAACTCCACTTCGCCGGCGCCCGATCGTACCAGCAGTTGGTGAATTCCGACAGCGGATTCTCGGGGTCGTTCTTGAGGTAGAACTTCCCTCGGTGCCACCCGCTGTTGGAGGTAGTCAGGTAGGTGGGGATGTACTCCTCCATCCTCCCCTGCTTGCCGCAGAGACCGGTGCACCCAATGGCCACCGCGGAGTTGTGGTCCTTGACGACGACGAACTTGTAGAAGTACCAGAACATGTCCCAATGGGCTCCCTGCTCCAGGTACCCTTCACACAAAGCCTCGAAGGCCGCCATCTGCTGGACGCCGTTCGAGTTGAGGTTTTGAAGCTCCAAGCCGTACTCCTCGAGCACGGCGCGGATGAACCGTCCCGCCGGGACGGAGAAGCCTCGCTCGTGGAACAGCACGAACGAGACCACGTACCCCGCCGAGGGCTGGGGGCTGCTCTCCGGCCCAGGCACCCTCCACTCTTCCGCTGTGGTTAGCGGCGGCAGCATGCCGTCGGAGGCAAGGCGGTCGAGCTCGGACTAAGTCACCGTCGAAGATGACCAGTTCGACATTGCGTCGGCTGCGGTGGTGGCGGTGGGCATTCCTGGCTGGCGAGAGAAGGCGGGGCGAGCTCTGCGGTGTGCGCGCGGCGAGTATGGAGGCAAAGGCAAGAGGCAGCGGCGACGGCGGAGAGCTGAAGGAAGCGGAAGGGGAAAACTGGGCGGCGGCCGCGGTATATAAACGGGGGAATGATTACTTCTACCCCCACATTTAATGCCCGTGTCGCCTCGGGCCACGTCCCCCGTCTACCGAAGCGTCGCCCCTAAGGCGTGCCCCACTACTGCCCGTCGCCCACGACCGAGCCGCCACGTCACCCAAAGTGGGACCCGGCTATCTCGCAACGGCGCGAGATCTCCTCCAGTCACCCCACAACTCGCGCCACGTGGCAAGCCACCAGTCTCCGACTTGTCCAAAAATCCAGCGTTTAACCCCACGCACAAGTCTTCGACTTGTTCGTGGGCTCGGGGGCTACTACTCATGGGTCCGCTCGCGCGTACCCGCCGAAGAAAACACAAGTCTCCTCGTCTCCACGACAGTTGATCCTGGGAGCGAGTCTCTGACTCCCTCACTAGGCTCGGGGGCTACTGACGAGGCCATGGACCAGGGCCCACCAAGACCCTTGAAAAACATAGTACGGGCCCATGTACGGCATGCTCCGGCAGCTGACACAAACGAGTGTTGTGCTGCCCAAGCACGAGAAGGCTCGTACGACTAGTTTCCGCCATGGGCCAGAAGGCAGGCGGCCCACGGCCATCCGCGCCCTCTCTCCCGAGTACGTAGCGGCCCGTACGACTAGTTTCCACCTCATAGCCGCGACTACTCGCTCGTACAACTAGTTTTCGCCTCACGGCCGCGGCTACTGCTCGCACGAGTAGTCTCCGCCTCGCAACCCCAACTACTCGTTCGCACGAGTAGTTTCCGTCACCAGCTCGAGCAGGCTTCGCGGGGAAGGCACGGGGGCGCGTGGACCCACCAGATCGAGATCCCGAGAACCCCATGCATGCTCCCACGTGCACCACCACATGTCCGCTCCGCCGCAGCAGTCTGCCCGGGCCAGGCCGATTTGGTGCCAGGGGACGGATTCGTCCACGAATGGCACAGTGACCGTCGTACCGCGGATGGCATAATGGGCGCTAGACGACATACGGTATAGTACACACTACGCTCTAAGCATTGGGAGACGCGGCGTAGATCACCTACTCGCACGAGTAGTTTCCCATCTCTGACCAGTTCAAGACTTGGCCGTCAAGGTCGCGGGTACACAGGCCCCGTTGGCGTCCCGTGATACCCCGGTACGCGGTCCGCCATGTGTTGGCCTCCCTGCGCAGGTCTGCCCTGACCAGGTCGATCCTGTGTTAGAGAACGGATCCTCCTGCTGATCCCCAGTAGGGACGGTACGCACCGTACCACGGAGGGCATGGGAAACGCTGTGCCACCAATAGCACAGTGCAAGCCGTCACCTATCACTCGATCTCCACGGTGCAGACTACTCCATTTCCACAGTATCAAGAAAAGACAAGCCCCTGATCCACTGACGGGATTAGGGCACGTACTCTACCTCCTGTACCCGACTAACTACTCGGAGGAGGGTGCAGGGGGCCCCGGGATGGCTACTTGGGACGCACGGGATCTGCACCGTCACCCAAGGCCCCGGAACAGTGCTTCGCCGCTGCTGTTGTCTGACAGCCCGATGCAAAGAAGGACGTCTCGCACTGTAGACTAGCTCACACACTCGATGTAACCGCCCTGGGCTCCTCCCTTGCGACTATAAAAGGGGGAGACAGAGGCACTCACAAGACACGTTCGATATCTCATCTCATACAACCACACACACACACGTACGCAGACTCCTGCTACTTGAACCACTCGCACACCAGGGACTTGGGCTCTACACCCTCTCCTGACTTGTTTGTATCCCCTACTACAAACTCCCGAGCATAAAGAACACCCCTTCTCAGACTGGACGTAGGGTATTACTCTCCGGAGGCCCGAACCAGCGGTAACAAACCCCGACACATAGCATCATCAAATTTGCATCCATGCTCACCGGAGGTCCTTTTCTTTTCACATTTGATTGATCTGCCAGCTGGAGGCGATGACAAGGAATTTCATGACACTTCTGAGGGTTGTGGGGTTAGCCCAAATTATGTTATAAAGGTTGAGAGACATGGGTACCCATGGGTCCCTACCGGACAGGGTCCCAGGGGCCCCTGACAAGTGGACCCGACCTCCTAGAAGACCCGCCGACCTGCAAAGTGGGCCCGGCAACCTTATCCACAACTCCAACGGCCGCGGCCGACCTTGTCAAAGATCCTGGAAGATCCGCAGAGCTTGGCGTGCAAGTCAAGGTAATAGAATGTGGCGCACCGCCGCCTGTAGCTCCGTGTATCATGGGATACTCCTTGTAATCCGGGAGATAAGCTTCCCGCAGTTGTAACCGACCCCGACACGGGTCAACCGACCTTGAATGGAAACCCTAGCACATACTCCCCATATAAGGCGGCCTAGGGCTCCATTCAAGGGGACAACTCATCTTCGACCTCCCGCATAATCCACCACAACTGGACGTAGGGTTTTACTCTCCGGAGGCCTGAACCAGTCTAACCTCCCTTGTCTCCCTGTTTTAAACGCCATACTCGCCTAGTTCCGAGTTCACCACGTGGACTACCACCTACGCTCTTAGGTTCCGATCCTCCATTAACCTGCAAACCTCTAGGGTAACCCCCTAGCGGATCTGTCCAGGTCTCACCGCCTGACATTTGGCACGCCAGGTAGGGGCGATTGGGAACTCGCTGTGCAGCATGGTGGCCCGATCTGGCGTCATCTTCCCGGCGAGCATAGCGGCCTTCCTCGCCAACCCTGTGGAGATCTGCTTTCGATCTTTCACGTTGACCTCTCCTGCTCCAGCAGCCGCAACTCCGCTAGCGACCCCGGAGCAGGTCGTCACGGCGTCTGTCGCCACCCCCATTTCTGATCTAGTATCGGAGACCCACCGACCCAAACCCTGTGACCTTGTCCAGGGGATGGAAAACGTCATCAGCACGATGAGGGAAACTCTGGAGATCTACGAACGAGCTCAGCGCTCGGCGCAGACAGCGCTACGCCACGACACGTTCCCCTTTGGCCTGAAGTTTGCACCTGGCCTTCGTCTCAGCCAGCTGTCCACGCCTCCCCAGATCCAATCTAGGCGGCGACCTTCTGGTGATCTAAGGCCAGCACCTCGCGCTCGGCACGACCCTCTCGACGTGCCCTACACCTATCACAAGGGTGCGAACACACCCTCCGCGGGTGCCTCCTGCGGAAGAAGATCGATCAAGAGCTCCCTCACCGAGCTAAACGACCTACCCAGTCCCCGGACTGCGGGGAGTTCCAGAAGGTCCGTGTTCGAGTCTCCCCCAATGACTCGGACATCGTCTTTCACCAAGTGCTCGTGGTCTCCGAGAACGAGCCACCCCGCGCGGGCGCGACCAACTCTGAGGAAGCGGCCCGCATCCAAGCCAACGCCCGCTGTGCCAGCGACGTGCGGAAGAGCAGCAGTGCGTGGCCTTGCCCTGCGGTCGGGACCTACGCCTGGAGTTTGAGGAAGCTGGGATCCCGACCTTCAACAGCCCCCAGGCCAACCTAGGTGCGGCCATTACCCGGCTCCAGCAAGCTCCTATGACGCCTGAAGCTGAGCAGGCCCTCACGTACCTCCGGGTCGCCAACGCCTTGGTGGAGGAGAAGAGCGTGGCCTCTAAACCCTCCACGTCTTCATCGACCTGCCACTCGCGCAGTCGATCTCATCGACCTCCGCGTAGCCATCTCTCCCCCATCCGGGAAGAGGTCGCTCAGCACAACGCTGAGCAACCCGCCCAGCAGCCTTCCGCTGCTGACGACCTTCGCGTCAATCTCGACGCCAACAGGCGCACCCACGACAAGCGCGACTACGTCGACCAGCTCCATCGAGAGCACGAGGAGCGCGAACTTCATCACCGCTTGGAGTACGATCGCGAATACGGCCCACCTGGGGGCGATTCACCGCATCATGGAGCGCGAGCTGCGCGACCGCCACGACATCGAGAACAAGCAACGTGACCTCTACGATGCTGAGCACGGCAACCCAGGCGTTCTCCAGAGCAACCGGGATCGGCAGCCACGCTCCCAGGTTGTCATCCCGGAGCGCAACGTCCACTCTGCGCCTAGAGAGGCCGGTCCGGCTAGAGGCTCCGGTGACGACCTTGCCGTCACCGCCTTCCCAGTGTTGGCTTCCCGTTTCAGGACGATGGAGTACCCCGACAACTTCAAGCCCAACATCAAGCTGTATGATGGGCGCTCAGACCCTAACATCTGGCTGTCGACCTATTACGTCACCGTCAAGGCGGCTGGTGGTAACTTCGACCATATGGTGGCCTACTTCCCGCAGGTCATGGGCAAGGCCCTCCTTTCCTCCCTCCCGATGAAGCTCTACTCCGCCGGCAGAAGCACACTGCCGCTGCCACTCCCTCGCCGGAGCTAGCCCTAGCTGAGGTCAAGGGGGACTTCGACGAGCTCCTAGCCACCAAGGCTCAGCTCCACCGCAGCCAGTTTCTGCTGTAGCGCTATATGCAGTCTGGCCACCGCTCGTTCCCCTCTGCCGCCCGCCATCGCCGGCAAAAGCCAACTCCGGCCATTATGCTGCCGAAATTTGGCCAGCCGCCGCGTCGGAGTGCTCCCTAGGTAAGCTGTTATGCTGCCTGTGTTGCCTTTTCCCTCTTCTTCCCTTCCTAGTCGCGCCGCCGCAAGAAGGCCGTGCTGCCGCCGCGTCGGCGAGCCTCCGGCCATGCTCCGGCCACCACACATCCTGGTAGCCACCTCTCTACCCTCACTAGGCAGACACACGCATGCACACGCACACTTGTCTAGGCGCAGGATGCCCTCCCGGGCAATTTCCGTGCACGACCGTGCGCTGTCGCCGCTTCGGCGACCGTGCGCCGCGCCACCGAGCTCCTTCCGGCCACCACTACACCACTCCTAGCTCCGTCGTGTTCCCCCGAAGCCGTAGAGCCGCTTGTCGTCGCTGGAAATCCCCTGTAGTGGCCGGCAGTGAGAGCTCTGACGAGCTCCTCTGCACCACCACCGCGCTCGTGTCTATCTTGGGCAGCGTCGTCTGTCACCGTCTCGCCTTCTCACACCGCCACGCGGGCCCGGTAGTGACGACGTTACACCTCGCCGTCCGCACCCCTTTTTCCCTCCATGTGCACTTGGTCCGGGGGGACTGTAGGCACATCGTGCCACGCCGGCATGGTCCACCACATGGACGGCCACGTGTGCACCACGTTAGCACCATGCCAGCCCCTGCCTCCCCGTGGACGTGTCAGCTCCCGGCCCCACCTGTCAACCACTGTTTCCCCTGACTTTTGCTAGATCCACCCGAGCTAGTGCACATCAAGTTCTAGTTAGCCACCTTAGAAATTTCCAAAAATTCCCAAAAAATCACCATAAATCTTAGAGGCCCTAAAAACCCTAGAAATGTGTCCAATTAAGTTTGACACATTTCTAGGTATTAGATTTTTTTTGTTCTTTTCAACCTATAGAAAATCCCCTTTTGTGTAGACCAAAATTCCCCTCTTCATATCCTTAGCCCCAAAAATTCCACTAAAATTCATAAAAATACTAGGAGCCCCTAGAAGCCTAATCATATCTTAGTTACCCAAGATACCATCTTTCTTAGCCCTAGATCACTTAGGCAGCCGTCCTTTGTATAGAAAGGTCCATATTTTATGTGACCGGCTCGATCGTTTCACGTCACGATCATCACTTTTGATCTTAAGGTCTCGCACTAGATCCTTAGATCATGTTCTTATCTCTCTAACTTATGTTTGATGCCTGCTATGATTGTTGGTTGATTTATATTTATGCGTATAACTGTGTTACTATAGATCGAGTGTGATTCATCGGAAGATCAAGCAAAGTTCGAGAAGACGATATAGATCAAGACAAGGGAGCTCAAGACAAACACTATAGTTTTCCCCCTCTTTGAATTAAGGCAAGTCCTAGCAACACCCCCTTGATCATATTTTTATCCACTATTTTTAAATTAAAGTGAACCAAGATATTAAATTGACATGCATTCTGCTTAAAGGACTCGATGATCCCTATCTCGACTCAGTCGATGATCGAGCATCATCTTTAGTTTACTTATTCACATATACACATGAAAGAATCTCTGTTGGTTGGGAGAGATAGTTGAAGGGTAATAAAATGAACCCACTTAAGAGAGTTAGACTCCTTAAGGACAGACATGGGAGTATGGGGGCAGCCTCAGTGGAGGATCCTGTCCATGCTTACTCCGGTCGTATAAGGATTGTTTCACGGGAAAGTCTTTCCAGTGTTATAGTATGACCATACATAGCCAAAAAGGCATAACCTGTCGGGAATGCCTGTTTTTTGTGCGGCCTTGGATCACACCCCACCACTGAACCTTGTAAACCATCCCAAGGGGCCATGGTGGGCAACAGATGGTGTTGGCGGTCGATTTCCGTCAACCTAGCCATGAGTTTACCTTCAATGTTGGTATTAATTTGATATTCACACTAACGATCCTAACCCCCATTATATGTCAAGTTCGCACTCGTGCATGGTTTTTGGAGTTTATTGTTTACACAGGGATTAAGAGCCTAAATGAGGACTTCCGGGTAAAGTTCATTGAGTATTTTGTGAGAAGACCATGGAGCCCGGCACAAGTCAAGACACAAGATGAACATGACTCCAAACGAGGCAAGGACTAAAGTGTGAAACCATGAAGTATTGAGAACCTAGACGGAAGATGCAGGAGTTCATGCGCCAAGCACCCTTATCTAAACCGCGAGGAAAGTGATGTCAAGGACCCACATGCAGCTCGACAAAAACTCAGGTAGACGCGAGAAGCTTCGGGAAGAAAACCGGGGGTGAACCGAGTCGAGGACTTGGGCCGGCTGGCCCAGGCCGGCTGGCCCAGGCCGGCTGGCCTGGCCCACTTCCGGGGCGGTTCGCCACCCCCTTTGACCTAGCACCTCTTCGGGCTATTTATTGTCCCCGTGCAAAGTACCACGTATCAAGCCATTCGTCATTCGCCGCCGAGGAGCAAAGAAGCTAGAGGGACACCATCTCGGAGAGGAGGGTCGTGCTAGTTGTCTAGGGTTACCCTAGCCGGTGTGGGAACCTTGCAAGGAAGACCACGTCGGAGGTCCGGAGCTTGGATCAAGATCAAGGTAGGGACAATTTTCCGATGGAGTAGGGGTGAGCACTCATTTGGAGCTTGCCTTAGAAATTCTCATGACGATGGCACCGGTTATTAATGATGGGGTGCCAACCCTCTCATTTCGACTCAAGGATGATGACCAAATAGTTCCTTATGAGCATATTAGAGAATTGCTCGGATTCAAGAAGGAGGCCCCAGAGCAAGTGGACGTTAATGAAAATGTGTTGGAAGGATTTTGGGGTATGATTTCGGGAGAAGATAACCGGCAAAGAAGTAGCATCCGGAATCCTATCATCCAGATATTTCACTCTTGGATGCACAAAAGGATTTTGGGAAGAATGAAGGAGTCCAAGATCACCGACATGGAACTTAATTGGCTTTATTCGGCAATAATCGTTAGGCAAGCCATTGATCCTTCATATATCATGATCAATCGGTGGTGTTGTGAAGTGATTTCGAGAACCGGAGATATTAGTTCGGGATGCTATCTCTCTATGATAGCAATTTCTTTGAAGTCGGGAATTTCAAACCCAAAATTCCTACTTGCGGGGGATTCCCTTGGAATTGACTATATGAAGCAAGGAAAATATATAAGTGGAGATGAGAAGAGAGGTTACAAGGTGGCAAAAGTTAATGTTCCCCTCCCAAATATGAGGTTGAAATTATTTATTAAAGGGAGAGAGAATTGGTTAGAAGAAGGACTTCTTGTGCTGGCAAGAACAAAAGAGGAAGAATTATAGAAGAAGGATCGTCTTCCGCAACCCCAGATCAAGGAGGGGCTGCACATCATCAACCATATGGATGGATTCCTATGCTGCCACCCTACTACGGAAGTGTACCAATGCAAGCATGGGGGAGTGGTGCAGCCATGCCGCCACCTCCTCCAACATATTATCCACCGACCTTTGTAGTGCCAACTGAAGCGTTCATGGCTCCTTATGCAAGCATGCCTCAGCCCCAACAAAGTGCAACCATCATTGGGGCATATATGCAAAGGAACGTGCAATATGTTGAGAGGATCCAGACTCATGTCAACCAATGGCAAGAAGGAACGGCGGGGGTCGCCCATCAACTAGGACGCCTTCAAATTGTGCCACCGGATCAATTTCAAGGAGGGGCCATGCAAACATATTATGAGCAAGGATTCAATGAAAGTCAACCGACGGAGCAAGAGCAATCGGATGAGGAATGAAGAAAGAAGGAAGGGATGATGCTTTTTAAGTGTGGCTTGATTTTTCCTTTTCCTTTTCTTTATTTTTCAGCTTGTGTGCGTTTATGTATGCATAGTATTTTCTTGTTTTATTTATTTCAGCATGTGTGTGGTAGTAGTAGTTTTGTTTTCCATCACCATGAATAAGTTTCACCATCACTTTTATGATCTTTAATATGGATGGAAAATTGTACCATGTTGATATGTGATTATCGTTGCCGCTTTGCTTGATCGTATGCTTGATTTATGCATGTTTAAGTTAGTGCTCTCTTTAATACGAATCTGAAATTAATTAAATGCTAGCCTAATCTTGTGTGGAGGTTATGATAACTTAAGTCCCATAGTTCTTTTTTGTTGCTCTCAATTTTGAATGAATCAAAGATCCATTTTTATTCTTAAAAAGTTATGCTAACCTTGTCATGAGTACCGCTTGCATTTTGCTCTTCCGATCCAAAGCCTAAAATTTATTTGAGTGCAAAATATTAGTATATACAAAATTTATTTTTGGGTGCATTAATTCAAGGCATGATTTCTCTGGCCTGAGACTAAGAAGCTGGTCATTCCGTTTTTGCGTATGTTTCTTTATGCTAGCCTCTTCTATCTGTGCATTGTGAGTTTCCACATTGGGAATTTCGCTAACCTCGCCGGATATCCACCCACAAAACCCAAAAACATCTTTTTGTGTTCACCTCCTTGACCACAACCCAATATTTGAGTATGGATGAATATTTTGAGGAAGATTACAAGGAAGGTGCATCAAGTGAGCTAGACTTTGGGAGACTTACAAAAGGATCTGTAGAAGATTTTCAAGTGTCTCTCTCCAAGAAAATATGATAACTTCAATTTCTACCTTGGCAAATTTATCACCTCTTTTGCCCGAGGACGAGCAAACGTCTAAGCATGGGGGGGTTGCCAAGGAAGTGCTAGTATAGTCTAGAGTTCAAGGGGAGTAATAAAAAAAGAAAGAAAGAAGAAGTGTGATGAAAGAAAAAAAGATAAAGAAGAAAAAGTATGATGAGAAAAAGAAGAAAGAAAAACTATACATATATAATAAATGAGCTCCCCGGTTCTCTAGCTATGTTTAGTGCTTTTTGAGTTTTCAAGAGGAATCAAGATCAAGACCCATACTCATCTTTCCAACCATGTGCAATCTGATAACGAGGACTTCGTTTGTGCCTCAGGATCACTCTTTGCCATTTGCACATGTCCACCTATCTAAAAGTGTGTGTTCATCTCTCCCCCTCCTTGAGAACATTATTTTTCCAATGACCTTTTTGACGAGTCTCGGTAAGACCATGAGAAGCTAGTCTTGTTTTGATAATATCTTAACTATAATATCTTGGTAGGACTAAACTTTCCCATAGCTCCATATAAAGCTTTCCACTATATACTTTGAGATTGGAAAGGAGTAGAACAAGTAGGCTTGAGAGACAAGATGAGATGAGAGTTCATGAGCAAGATGCAAGATGGTAATTTTTTATCTTGGTAAAGCAATTTTTCTTTATCTCACTCTTTACTTTCAAAATTTCTGAGATTTATTTAAAAATTTGAGAGAATGATCAAGTACTTGTGGAAAGAGCTTGAATGATATCTACCCTCCATAAAGATAAAAGTTAATTACATTATGGAACTTTAATGAATATAAATCTAGAGAGCATTATGTTTTCTCATGTATGATCAAGTGCAGGGTATGAACATCGAAGGGCAACTATGATATCCATTGAAGGCTTACTCGAGGACGAGTAAGGTTTAAGCATGGGGGGATGTTGGCGGTCAATTTTCGTCAACCTAGCCATGAGTTTACTTCAATGTTGGTATTAATTTGATATTCACACTAACGATCCTAACCCCCATTATATGTCAAATTCGCACTCGCGCATGGTTTTTGGAGTTTATTGTTTACACAAGGATTAAGAGCCTAAATGAGGACTCCCGGGTAAAGTTTATCGAGTATTTTACAAGACGATCATGGAGCCCGGCACAAGTCAAGGCACAAGATGAACATGACTCCAAATGAGCCAAGGACTAAAGCGTGAAGCAGTGAAGTATCGAGGACCTGGACGGAAGATGCGGGAGTTCATGCGCCAAGCACCCTTATCTAAACCGTGAGGAAAATGACGTCAAGGACCCACATGCAGCTCGACAAAAACTCAGGAAGACGCGAGAAGCTTCGGGAAGAAAACCAGGGGCGAACCGAGTCGAGGAGGACCTGGGCCGGTCGGCCCAGGCCGACCAGCCTGCCTGGCCCACTTTCGGGTCAGTTCGCCACCCCCTTTGACCTAGCACCCCCTCAGGCTATGTATAGTCCCCGTGCAAAGTACCACGTATCAAGCCATTCATCATTGGCGACCGAGGAGCAGAGAAGCTAGAGGGACACCATCTCGCAGAGGAGGGTCGTGCTAGTTGTCTAGGATTACCCTAGCTGGCGTGGGAACCTTGCAAGGAAGACCACGTCGAAGTTCTGAAGTTTGGATCAAGATCAAGGTAGGATCCCGGTTGTGATCTTGTTCATGTAAACACTTATGGTGAAGTCTTTATGAATCCGATTTCTAGCGATCAAGTGCCTTCTTTTATGATTCTTGTTCTTGCTTGGGTGTTTTCTTCCTCAATCTACTCTCGAGATAGATTACATGGGATGTTCTTGTAGCCGCGGTGGCTAGAGGTGCATACCCGATCTACCAAGTAGTTCAACACGTTCCTTGTGAGCGTGCTCTAAGATTGGACTGTGAAGAAAGGGGAACATCGTGATAGGATGTTGACACAAAGTACGGCGGGGAGACTTAGGGGGTTTGATCGAAGGTCAAGGTTTAAAGACGCTTTTTATGAGATTCGTTTAGTTTTCTTCATCTATCTTGCTCGGAGCTACAACATAAGCATGATCTAGGCTCTCTAGATCGGTTATCTCTATGCTTTCTCTCGCTACCTCTTGTGTTTTAGTAGATTAGATGCAATTCAAAACCTCTTCAAGATGCAAGTGTTTTTCGGTTATTAGATTGAGTCTTGTGTTGCACATGTTCCACAGATTTGATACCTTGGGTGATAATCGAGGGAAAAAGGTACTATATGATTCGTAAGCTTGCGGTGAACCTTGGCGCGTTATTGAACCGTCAACAGATGCACTGGAGCAGGACCTTCGCAGAGTCCCAGGTCTGGCTAGTACAAGTCATCGGGTATGTTATGGCGTCAGGGTGACGCGGTGGTATTGTATACCACATTTTATATGCATATGCTTTTGTCCCGGGACGTGGACCCACGAGGCGGGTGGTGGTGGAATGACCCCTACTTAGGCCCCAGTGTAGACGTGGATGGAGCTAGGGAATGTTATCTACGGGTGGATGAGAATATAGTCCACACGAAGATGTCGGTGGGTATGGTTCATGTGTCCAGTACCGCCAAGGCCATGGTATCGGCTGGTCAGATGTATGGGTACAGTGTATGCCTCTACGCAGAGTATAATCTATTCGACTAGCCGTGGCTCTCGATTATGAGCACTCTTGGTAAAAGCTCCTGTTGATTAGATACATCTTTGGCGAGAATGGATAGGGTGAGACAGGGCCCTTAGAAAGCGATACGGCGGATGTCGGCTCAGTGGACCCCGGTGGTCACTGAGTTTAATAAAACTTGGGGACTGGTAGGGGAGGCTACGTGTTCCCCTCCAGGACCAACCTACTTATTATACTGGTTTTACTTTCAGCTTTTCTCCGAATTTACTTCACTTGCATTGATTTACTTTTATAATTATCAAGACATGTTTCCTTTCCTTTGGCAATCTTGCATATAGACATAGGTTAATTTCTTATACATTGAGATTTGTTGAGTACCTATTTAAGGTGCTCACTCTTGCTTCTCTTGTCCCTTCAATTCAGAAGAAAGAGAGGACGGGCTTCGTCGTAGGGGATGGTCTGCCAGACCTGTTTCCGGACAAGCTACCTGGGGTTATGGTCCTGCTACGTAGGACTCCGCTGCAAGTTTGAGGTTTCACCTTTGGTAGAATTCTTCTCTTACCCTCAAACTTCTTTAAATAATGTTTTGCTTGCTTTACGATATATGGATCTAATACATCTTGTGAAGTGCTGGTACCATCAGCCGATCCAGGGAATGGTATTATTGGCAACCGGGTGCCCATATATACATATTAAAAGTATATAAGAGGGTGGTCCCCACACTCCCCCCCCCCCGGTTTGGGAACCGTTGCGGCCCAAGTGGTGGTGATGGCCCATCACCACTGATTTGGAAGGCTGTTAAAAAAGGCCCCACCACGTAGCCTAGTGGCCATTGCGACGCTCCTCCACTCTACAGCCCCGCCACCGCCACTGTAGCACTCTAAAAGTTTTGTACTTTAGGATGTTATTAGGAAGAATAATTAAGCAATGATTTTATCATAATTTTTCAGAATCACCCATGTACATACCTGCAAGCTCCCTCTTGAGGGTTTCTACTCGAGCCTTCTTGACGCGCTCTTCACCGATGTGCATCTCCTTGAGAGCCTTCCACGCCTTCTTTGCCATCATCATGGCCTCCGACACCGCTTGCACAATGATGATGAGAGTCATTTGGTCCATCTTCTCATCAGCCGGACCTTTGCAATCCACAGCCGCTCACAAACCTTGTGTGCGCATGACGATCTTCATCTTGACTGCCCACATACTGTAATTGTTCTCCGCGAGCATGGGGTAACAGAGTGTCACCCCAGTCTCCACCGCAAGCATCAATGAGCTGAGCTGCATCTGTTTTGCACGTTCTCGTTGCCGTTTTGTCTGTCTCGTGCAAGCTTCGAGTCGCTGCACCACCTCCCCGTCGCCGCCTCGCCGGACACCCCAAACGACGGCCAGACAGGACCCGCAGGTTGAAGTCTCAAGCTACCGCATGTCGTCTCGGTCATCCGCTCCAAAATCTGTCTGCATCCATCTTCTTTGCCTGCTGGTGAGCACATCCTCGTACATACCCTTTGTTAGAATCAATGGGCGTGAGCCATTAATTTTTATTAAAAGAATTAAAACCCATTAGTTCAATGTTAGGGAAAATAAAAGTGGTTAATACCGTACGGGTATTTGAGAAAGTGTTGAGACAATACATATATACGTATGTGTAGTGAGATGCGGTGTAGTACAACAAGGTGCGAGCAAGCTGGGTCAGGTTGTACATGATGAGTTATGGAAGCAATCAAGGATTGGATCGCTTAACATAAATATGAGCGCTAGTTGAGGAATTGATTGCTATCCACTCATGTAGGCAACAATTATGAAATTGATTTCTTACTATAGCCATGGGCGTTAATTGGTGGATTGACTGCTTACCATAGTTGTGGGAGTCATTTAGGTAATTGATTGCTTACCATAGATATGGGCGTTCAGGTTCATCCCTTCGCTCTCTTGCCCGCCTATATAGCGTGCCCCTCTCTTCCATCTCAAAAGGCTTATTCACGCTCAGATACTCATGTTCAAGAGATATTTCCCTTCTCCCTTTATGTCTGCTGCTTTTTTCGCATTCCCATTGCCTGCGGCGGGCGATATGATTTTTGGGGAGCGTCTTCACGCAACTGCTCGCTCCCAGTACGACTACGTCCACTACTTCCTGAAGCTCGTTCGAGAGACTGCACAACATCAACTCTTCAATGCAACAACTTTGTACGGCAACATCAACTAGGTCATTCAGAATGACGAATGATAACAGCAAAGCGAGTGCCTCCGACACTCATCCAGATTTTGGGTACAGTCTAAATCTTGTCGGTATCTTTTGGTTTATGTTTACTAGTTGTTTAAACATGAACACGAGCACATGCCTTGTATCACTCACGTTACTATTTATCTTCAAATATCTATTTAATTGTGGAATTAAAATATGCCGAATAATCACCAATAATCTAACAATCCAAAAACCTTATATTGATGATAGGATGATTCCGGTAGCTAGCTTTGTGGCCACTATCAAACAAAAACCTTTCGATGGTTCCAACTTTAAACGGTGGTGAGATTTGGTCACCCTTTGGTTGACAACATGAACATGATGTATGTCATCTCTGGAACTCCGCCTAAGGGTGTCTCAGTGGAGGCTTTTCAGGCTGCTGATAGCCTTTTCCGGGGCCCTGTCATTAGCATTCTGGCTGACAATCTGATTGACACCTATCTCCGTTACAAGATGGGGAAGGAGGTCTGGGATGCTCTCGAGGCTCAGTATGGAGTCTTTGATGCCGACAGTAAGCTGTACATCATGGAACAGTTCCTAGATTACAAGATGGTTGAAGAACATCCTGTGTGGAACAGGCCCATGAGGTACAGGTGCTGGCTAAAGAACTCAAGGACTGTAGCAAAGAGAATCCATGTGTGTTGCCCGACAAGTTTGTGGCTAGAGCTATTATCTACAAGTTATCACAATCTTGGAGGGATTTTGTTACGACTCTAAAACACAAGAGACAGATGTTCACGTTTGATGACCTTGTCGCCACTCTTAATGTTGAAGAGAAGGCGAGAGCAAAAGACACATATGGGAAGGGAGTAGTTGGACCCTCGAGCGCAAACTTTGTGCAAAGGAGCAATCCCAAAAGCAGTTCCAAACCTCAAAACAAGAGGAAGAAGCCTCCACAAAACCCACCCAAGGCTAAGAAGGCCGACAGACCGGCAAAGAAGAAGCCGAGAGGCACCTGCTATGTGTGTGGAAGTGAGGAACACTTTGCTCCACAGTGTCCTAACTGCAAAGACGCCAAGAAGAAGTCTGTCAACATTATTGTTAGTGAGACTGGAGGAACATCAGGGTACGGTAATCATTTACCTACAGTTCTTTCAGTTTGTTTCTCACATGAGTGGTGGGTTGACAATGGTGCTAATATTCATGTATGTGCTGATATTTTTATGTTTTCTTCTTTGAAGGACCGAAACGGGCGACCAGAGAGGGGGGAGTGAATGGGAGCCGATAAAAATTCTTCCCTTTGGTCGAATTCGGCCTATACCCCAATTGCCACTCCACGAATCCGTGCACACAAGCAAAGCTCCAAACAAGGCACACACAAGCCAAGAAGATCACTAGAGAAGCCTAGGAGCAAAGAGCAGAAGCACCAAAGCAAGAATCAAAGGACTTGAGCACTGCTGCGAAGCCCCTGGCGGACTATCCGGAGTGACTGGGCGGACCGTCCGCGAGGAGGTCACGGACTGTCCGGCAGGTCACGGCGGACCGTCCGCAAAACCGTCTCGAACCACCTGTGGCGCACCCCCGAAATTCGGACCGTCCGTGGTGAGCACGCGGACCGTCCGCCTGAAAACCGGCCACGCGGACCGTCCGTGAGAACACCGCGGACTGTCCGCCAAACACTTTCCAGCCAAAATCTGAGATCCAACCGGATCGAAATGAAATCGCTCAAGAACACGCGACGAACACGAAGAACACGGGACGAACCCTAGTCGCACGGACCGTCCGCGTGGACCTCGCGGACTGTCCGCCAGGCGCGGACAGAGCAGAAAAACGCCCGACCCCGAAAGTCAACTTCACCTTTCCTTCACCGGATCTCCCAAACGGTTGAAGCTCTTGAGACAAGATTTTTTGGAGATCAAAAGCGTCACACAAGGATGCTACGCCCCAAAAATCTCGACTCCTAAGCCACTAAATCACCGGGAATCGCGGATCAACCGAACCATCACCAAGAACTCAGGCACCAACCAAAAACGCACGAATCGAAGGGTCTCCACGGCGTTTGAGGGTTCAAGATCACACACAAAGAGGCGCAAGGCATCCACCCATGATCCCCTCAAAGAAATCCGACGGAAAACACCCTCAAAATCACGAATCGAGCGAAGAACGAAAGCTCCCAAAAATAGTCCCAAAAATGACACGAAAATCACAGAGGACTAGGAGATCACCGGGACGCCGAATGCTTCCATACATCCAGAGGTCAGAGTCTGTACAAGAGTCTAGCCTAAGGAATTCAGAGGAAAATGAAGCAGTCCAGAAAAATCTACCGGGGGAGAAAGCCCTAGGAAGCAAGAGAGAAAGATGCCATCCACCTCTCCGCTATTTATACGAAGTCTATCGGAGGGAGGTAAATGACCATGCTACCCCTACTGCACAAATGAAGATACAACCCCTCAGGGGTATTTTGGTCAAGTCTTCATCAGACGGACACGCTTCCACCGCGGCTTCGCTTCACCTCGACGCAAACCCCGCGATCACGCCACGTGCCCTCCGCCTCGAAGCTTCCCGAAGCTCCCAGATCACCGTCTCCGTCGCCTCGGGCCTTCGGACTTGGTTTTGAGGCCCAAACCAAGAAACCGTCCACCTGATGGTTTTGTGGGCAAACCACCAAACCCCGCGTGCAAGCTTCGGGCTTCAACCACTACCTTGCACCGGCCCATGTTCATGACTTCAGCCCGCCAGTCCTGCACCGCACGGCTCGCACTTGACCCCTTCGGCCACCGGGTCCATCGAACCAAGCCTACTTGCCACTCCATCACCCAGAGGCCGCCATGGCAAAGGCCTTTCGCGCTTGTTCTTCACCTGCACCGACACGAGTCAAGCCACAACCTGTACCTGCACACTTAGCCAAACATCAGTCCACACAATGTTGTCAATCACTCATAACTAAGGAGCGACCCTCCACTAGTCCTAGGACACACCTGGTCCTCAATCTCCCCCTTGATGAGTGCATTGCCAACACCCATAGTAACCATGATAGAGAAAAAGAAAAGAAAACAACCTCAAACGCAAACCTCCTAAGCAAGTGATCCACAGCCAAAGAACAAGCGAAACTCGATCACTCGCCAATCCAAGTCTCGGCCCCCTAAGACAAGGGCAACGGCTCGACACAGCCGAGACAAAACAAAGCTCTCAAAGAGCACATCACAAAGCACAAAACTCAGGAAAAACAAAGGAGCTCCCCCTGAGCAAATGCAACCTCTTCTTCTCAAATTTTTCTCCTCACATGCCACAACTCACAAATGCATACAAATGCATACCAATTTTGCATAAAAACTCCCAATGCATGAAAAATCTCCCCATATCATACAAATCTCCCCCTTGTTGACAATGCAAGAATCAAGGTAAATGATCCTCTTCCCCTTGTTTTCATGAAAAATGCATGTCAAAGCACATATACAATCTACTAAGCTTCTCAAATATACAAAGAGCACAACAAAATGCTACAAATGAGACATAGAGCAAGCAAAGTAGATATGGTGTATCTAGCACATTGCCATCAAGAAGGTAGAGACATATAAGCATGTGACATGGCCAAAAGCAAATTTAAGCAATTTTCACAAAGAAATAGTCATCTCATGAGCAAGATCCTATCCAAGCCAATTTGAACATAAAGGCACTAGATCATTCAAAGTTTATGCAAGATCACAAATTCTCATCACAAGATCATTATAAACGCCCACAAGCTACTCAAGTCATGTTAAAGCCACCGAGCCATGTGTCTACTTCTTAAAATGAGACTTTTCATGGTAGACAAGCATGCTACGGTTTAGCACCCAAGATATGAATATCAAAGCACAAAAACATGATTAGGAGCTCATTTTTCAAGCATAAGGCAATTCATACACCAATTTCATTTTCAAGTTTAAACATGGTACATGAAGTGCCTTTGCGGCAAAAAGAAGCTTATGCTCCTCCCCAAGCAAGCAAAAGGGCTAAACATTTACAATGACAAAAAGGTCTTTGACCCCTAGCAAGGAGAATATGATCCTCAAGCACAAACTGAGCATGATATAAGCATTTAAGCACAAATTTAGCATAAACAAGCATCTACTCATGAGAGAGACAGTTTTATCATTTTCACAACCAAAATGCTATCTCATCATACATATATAGCAAAACCATCAAGAGCATAGCATTTACATCCACAAATTACCAAACAAGCACATATCTCATCCATAGCACATCAGTGATCAATGTATATAAGAGAAGTTCATTCCTAGCTCAAGTGATCCAAAGATGGCTATCCTACCAGGTTTTGTACAGAAATTAAAATGCATGAAGGAAATACAACAAACTGAACATATGACACATATATACATGAGAAGCTCCAAGACCCAGCTAAAAAGGAAAGCAAACCCCAAGCTCACCCCACAAGCGAGTGAAAGTGGCTTGATCAAGCGGTTTGGTGAAAATGTCAGCCAGCTGGTCTTGGGTAGGGACATAGGACAAAGATATGTTTCCCTTCTCAATATTGTCCCTCAGGAAGTGGTACCTCACTTCTATGTGTTTCGTTTTGGAGTGGAGGATAGGATTTTTGGCTATGCTTATGGCACTGGTGCTGTCATAGAAAAGTGGAACCTGGGAGCACTCCTCACCAAAGTCACTCATGGTGTAGGTCATCCAAAGCAGCTAGGAACAACAACTAGCAGCAGCTACATACTCAGCCTCGGTGGTGGACTGGGCTACACTCGATTGCTTGCGAGATGACCACGAGACCAAAGAAGAACCAAGGAACTGACAACACCCAGAAGTGGACTTGCGATCCAATCGACACCCAGCGAAATCCGCATCAGAAAAGCCATGAAGCCTGAGTATCGAGGAGGCAGGGTACCACAGACCAAACTCAGGAGTGTAGTTCAAGTACCTCGAAAATCCGCTTGACGGCCTGCCGATGTGAAGTCCTCGGTGAAGCCTGAAAACGAGCGCATAGACACACGCTGAATTGTATTTCTGGCCTCGTCGCCGTCAAATAGAGGAGGGAGCCGATCATGCTCCGGTACTCCTTCTGGTCCACTAGTTCGCCGTCCTCGTCCGCGTCCAAAGCCGTAGTCGTACTCATCGGTGTGGTCAGCGGTTTGGAGTCGTTCATGCCAAACTTCTTCACCATGTCCTTGGTGTACTTCGCCTGATGTACAAACGTCCCGTCCTTGCACTGCTTGATCTGGAGGCCCAAAAAACTGCAGCTCGCCCATCATGGACATCTCAAATTCCCTGCTCATATCATCTGCAAACTTGGCAACAAGATCATGAGAAGAGCCACCAAAGATTATGTCATCCACGTATATCTGAACAATCAAAAGGTCATTCCCATGCTTAAGGAGGAAAAGGGTCTTATCAACTGTGCCCATCACAAACCCCTTACTCAGCAGAAACCCTCTCAACCTGCCATACCAAGCTCTAGGTGCCTGTTTCAACCCATAGAGCACTCTCTGGAGTTTGTATACACGGTGTGGGTATTTTTCACTCTCAAACCCCGGGGGTTGCCTCACATACACTTCTTCCTCTATCACCCCATTCAAGAAAGCACTCTTGACATCCACTTGGTACAACTTGAACCCTTTAGCCACGGCAAAGGCTAGAAGGATCCTAATTGCCTCCAAACAGGCCACAGGAGCAAATGTCTCCTCATAGTCTATCCCCTCCTTCTGGTTGAACCCCTGAGCCACCAACCTCGACTTGTTTCGCACAACCATCCCATTCTCACCCTCTTTGTTCTTCCACACCCACTTGGTTCCTATGGGACGGCAATTTGGTGTTGGATTGACTAACACCCAGACTTGGTTTCTCTCAAAGTTTTCCAACTCCTCATGCATGGAATTCACCCAATTCTCGTCAGACAAAGCGTGTCGAATATCTTTGGTCTCAAACGACGCGACAAAAGCAGAATGAGCGAAATGAGAAGTATTCCTTGATCTCGACCGTGTAGTGCATTCATGGAGGTCACCAATGATGGTCATCGGTGGGTGATCGATCTATACACGCCGGGGAGCGTCACGCCTGGACACCACCTCCCCCTCAGCAGCAGCCTCCACTCGAACAGCCTCAGTCGTAGTGGGTGTAGGGGATGGTCCATCATCGATCGTCGTCGTAGTAGTGGAAGTAGCATGTACACGATCAGTCGCGGGAGCACCACCATCATCATCATCCTCGTCTCCATCTCCATCCTTCTCATCCTCAAAGATCCTAGCACCAATTTCCTCGTCACCTGCACACTCAAAAGCAGAAGAGCTACATGGCTGTGTCTCATCGAAGGTAACCTCGCAAGTCTCCATGATTCGGTTAGTGTCAAGGTTGAGCACACGATATGCTCTAGAATGAATCGCATAACCAAGGAAAATCTCATCCGAACATCGAGACTCAAACTTATCTAGTTTGCCCTTCTTCAGAATAAAACACTTGCAGCCAAAAGCTCTAAAATGACTCACCTTGGGTTGTCGGCCATGCATCAGCTCATAAGAGGTCTTCTTCATAAAAGCGCGAAGGAAGATGCGATTTGAGACATAGCTAGCGGTATTGACCGCCTCGGCCCAGAAACACCTAGGAGTCCTATGCTCATCAAGCATCGTCCTGGGCATCTCACAAAGGGTCCGGTTCTTCCTTTCCACAACGCCATTTTGACAAGCGACGTATGGAGAAGAGTACTGATGATCAAGACCAAGATCACTGCAAAAGGCATCAAAATGAGAGTTCTTGAATTCCGTGCCATTGTCACTGCGTATAGCTCGAATGGCATCACCATGTCTCTCATTCTTCAACCTCAAGATCAAGTCTCGAACAAAGCCAAATGTCTCACTCTTATCCTCCAAAAAGAAAACCCAAGAGTACCTCGAAAAATCATCAACAACCACAAGAACATACCACTTCCCACCAGCAGAGCGAACACGAGCTGGCCCAACCAAATCCATGTGCAACAGCTCACAAGGTCGCTCGGTCATGATAGCAGTTAGAGAGGCGTGAGAAGCGGCAACCATCTTTCCATGCCGACAAGAAGCACAAACCAAATCCTTCTCGAATTTCAACTTAGGCAATCCTCGGACAAGATCAAGACCACTCAAGCGGGAAAGCAACTCAAAGCTCAAGTGTCCCAATCTCCTATGCCATTTCCAAAGCTCGGCCGACACGCCAGCAACAAAGCATCAAGGAGGACCAACAGACTGAGAAAAATCGGCACGAAAGATTTGACCCTCGGGGACGATCGTACAGACAAGATCGCCTCGAGAATCAAGCACGCGAGAAGCACCAGCCTTAAAACGAACCTCAAAACCTTCGTCAAGTAATTGAGATACCGACAACAGGTTAAAACCAAGTGACTTGACCAGGGCCACAGTTCTTAAGGTCACCTTGCTACTCACCTTCACCATACCTTCAGCAAGCACTCGTCCTCTCCCATTGTCCCCGAAAGTGATGTACTCCCTCGTACTCACCGGGGTGAGGCTGGAGAACCACCCACGATCTCCGATCATGTGTCTTGAGCAACCGGAGTCGATCAACCAAAAGTTCTCCAAGCCTCCCGCCTGTAATAAAAAACGAGAACGAGAATGAGCAAGCGACTCAATACTGGGGTTAGTACCAAAAGAGTCAAACCAGTGCTGAGCCATTTGCTCAAAAGAAGGGTTAGCAAAATCCATTCTACCAACACCCCGAGGCGGAGCCCTCTCACGTCTACCACCAAAGGACCTGTCACATCTCACTGGAGGAGTACGCGCATCACGAGGAGGAAAACGTGGCCCGTAGTCCATCTGAGACCCAAAGCTCCGATCGTGTCTCCCAAACTCGTAACGGTCACGAGAAGGAGCACATCGAGCCAACTCACCACGCCCAAACCCAACACGCCTGTCTCTCTGAGGGAACACACCTCCACCTCCATGAGTGGGAACTGTTCTCACAAACACATCACCCCTAGGTAGAGACCCTCTACGAGGCTCAGGTACACCACGAGCAAGGTGGTACCTGTCCTTGTTTGCCAACTCCCTAGCAAACCGCTCATCCCTCTTTCTCCGAAAACAGAACTCATCCTTGTGCTCACCCCTCCCACAATACTCACAATGGAAACGAATTGGCACTGGCTTAGGCGGTGGCTTCTCTGTGGGCTTCTCACCACCTTTCTCTCCTAACTTCCCCTCAAAGACATTACCCAGGTTGCTCACAAACTTGATGGGTTTCTGGTAATTCTCTGTTTTCTGGGGGAACACTGGTGGGTCTGGAGTTGTGTCAAGCTTGTTTCTCAAGTGGTTCGGCTTGGGTGCATATTTGTTCATGGGTATGGTGTGGGATGGTGTGGGTGTCTCTCCAGCTTTCTCTTCTCCCTCACCACTCTTCTCACCACACTTGTCAGCCCCCAATGCCTGACCATCAAACCTCTTGAATTAAGCCAACATCAAACTCAATTGTGGCTCATGCCCAGACAGCCAACTCATCAATTTCCTAAGTTCATCATTTTCATCCTGCAGACGATCAACATAGTGTGCAAGTTCTATGTTTTTCAAAGCATGCATTTCACAAGTTGAACATGATGTAGGAAGAGGAGCTTTCAATGCCGCCTCAAGAGAAACAATCTTAGTGTGAGATTCATCTAGCCTAGAATGCAAGACAGGACATGAGGTACAAGCACCTAGTAAAGTTGGCCTAGACTTTAATTCATCACACTCCACCCTAACCACATCTAGTTCCTCAAGAATAGAGGCATGTTTCTCCTTGAGGGCAGTCAAGTCAGCAAGAAAAACTGACCAATCACCACAATCAATTTCATCCGACACCACAGGAGCGGACTTTAAAGCAGTTATCTCATTACGAGCATCCACAAGCAAGGATTCAAGTTCAGCTACCTTGTCCTTAGCATCACCCAACAAAGACCTAAATTCCCTCTTCTCCTTGTTGGTCTTTCTAAGCACATCATCACGGTTATCAAGCAACTCATTGAGCCTAGCACTCTCCTCTAGCAAGAAGTTGGGATCTTGTTGTACCTCTTCCTCGGAGTCGGAGTTCGATTCCGAGCTGTGCCTCCCACCCTTCTTGGAGTGCGCCATGCTGCAAAAGCCTTGTGCGACTAAGCTCAAGCCAGTGATGTTCTTGCCGGTGTGCCGCTTTTCCTTGCACTTCTCTTGCTCTTCTTCGCTGCTCGAACTGGAAGAAGCATCGCTTGATGTCGAGTCGATGTCGCTTGCTCCGGCCACCATTGCTCGAGAGGTCTTCTTCTTGTGGCCGCCACCCTTCTTGTGCCTTCTCTCGCTCTTGTCCTTGTGCTTGTCCTTGTAGTCGTTTGGGGACCGGTGCTTGTTGTAGTCGTGCTTGGACTTGCCCTTGTAGTCGTTCTTGATCTCCATGGCTTCAGGGCATTCGGCGATGAAGTGCCCGTGCTTCCCGCACCGATAGCACATCCCCGTGCTCCGCCTTGCATTCTTGCGGTTCTCGTGCATCCGCCCAAATCTCTTGCTCAACACGGCGAGATCGTCCTCGCTCAGCACCTCAAAGTCCTCATCTGGCAGGGACACAAGACAAGACAAAGAGAAACCACCAGGGTTAGCGTTAGACCGTGATCCCGAGACAAGAGTCAAACTATGAGGATCAGTGGGGCTCTCGCTCTTGGCTCTCAAGCCACGATCAACCTTAGAAGACCTGAGCTTGGAAAACAGCTCATCCAACGTCAGCGTATCATACACATTTGACTCCTCAATGGCCTCGACCTTGGCACTCCACACGGACCGATCCAGGGCATGCAAAAGCTTGATAGCTTGATCATGGTCCGTGTATGGGAGCACTGTCACATTGGCCCTCATGTTGTTGACAATGCTAGTGAAACGCTAGAACATCGCATCGGTCGACTCGCCGGGGAGATGAGTGAAGTTCTCGTACTCTCTCCGGTAAGTGGAAAACAAACGGGCTTGCACTTGGGCATTGCCAACATGAGCATTTCTCAACTTGTGCCATATCTTTCCGGCCACATTCTCTCCGTACACTCGCTCGAACTCCGAGGCACAGAGAGCACGGAACAGGTAATCAACGGCCTTGCTGTTGGCCTCAAACATGTCCTGCGATCCTGGAAGTAGAAAACTATTTGGGATGACATAATGCTCATTCTGAGTGACCTCCCAGATAAGAGTTCCCTTCCCTCGCAAAAACGCGCCCATGTGCCTCTCCCACATCGGGTAATTCTTGCCATCAAAGTGCGGAGGACCCGACCCCTTACCGTAATCGCCCATCTTTGGATCTTAGACTAGTTAGAATCAAAAAGATCCATAACCGGCTCTGATACCAATTGAAGGACCGAAACGGGCGACCAGAGAGGGGGGGAGTGAATGGGAGCCGATAAAAATTCTTCCCTTTGGTCGAATTCGGCCTATACCCCAATTGCCACTCCACGAATCCGTGCACACAAGCAAAGCTCCAAACAAGGCACACACAAGCCAAGAAGATCACTAGAGAAGCCTAGGAGCAAAGAGCAGAAGCACCAAAGCAAGAATCAAAGGACTTGAGCACTGCTGCGAAGCCCCTGGCGGACTGTCCGGGGTGACCGGGCGGACCGTCCGTGAGGAGGTCACGGACTGTCCAGCAGGTCACGGCAGACCGTCCGCAAAACCGTCTCGAACCACCTGTGGTGCACCCCCGAAATTCGGACCGTTCATGGTGAGCACGCGGACCGTCCGCCTGAAAACCGGCCATGCGGACCATCCGTGAGAACACCGCGGACTGTCTGCCAAACACTTTCCAGCCAAAATCTGAGATCCAACCGGATCGAAATAATAGCGCTCAAGAACACGCGACGAACACGAAGAACACGGGACGAACCCTAGTCGCACGGACCATCCGCGTGGACCTCGCGGACTGTCCACCAGGCGCGAACAGAGCAGAAAAACGCCCGACCCCGAAAGTCAACTTCACCTTTCCTTCACCGGATCTCCCAAACGGTTGAAGCTCTTGAGACTAGATTTTGGGGAGATGAAAAGTGTCACACAAGGATGCTATGCCCCAAAATCTCGACTCCTAAGCCACTAAATCACCGGGAATCGCGGATCAACCGAACGATCACCAAGAACTCGGGCACCAACCAAAAAAGCATGAATCGAAGGGTCTCCACGGCATTTGAGGGGTCAAGATCACACACAAAGAGGCGCAAGGCATCCACCCATGATCCCCTCAAAGAAATCCGATGGAAAACACCCCCAAAATCATGAATCGAGAGAAGAACAAAAGCTCCCAAAAATAGTCCAAAAATGACACAAAAATCACAGAGGACAAGGAGATCACCGAGACGCCGAATGCTTCCATACATCCAGAGGTCAGAGTTTGTACAAGAGTCTAGCCTAAGGAATCCAGAGGAAAACGAAGCAGTCAAGAAAAATCTACCGGGGGAGAAAGCCCTAGGAAGCAAGAGAGAAAGATGCCATCCACCTCTCCGCTATTTATACGAAGTCTATCGGAGGGAGGTAAATGACCATGCTACCCCTACTGCATAAATGAAGATACAACCCCTCAGGGGAATTTTGGTCAAGTCTTCATCAGACGGACACGCTTTCACCGCGGCTTCGCTTCACCTCGACGCAAACCCCGCGATCACGCCATGTGCCCTCCGCCTCGAAGCTTCCCGAAGCTCCCGGATCACCGTCTCTGTCGCCTCGGGCCTTCGGACTTGGTTTTGAGGCCCAAACCAAGAAACCGTCCACCTGATGGTTTTGTGGGCAAACCACCAAACCCCACGTGCAAGCTTCGGGCTTCAACCGCTACCTTGCACCGGCCCATGTTCACGACTTCAGCCCGCTAGTCCTGCACCGCACGACTCGCACTTGACCCCATCGGCCACCGGGTCCATCGAACCAAGCCTACTTGCCACTCCATCACCCGGAGGCCACCACGGCTACGGCCTTTCGCGCTTGTTCTTCACCTGCACCGACACGAGTCAAGCCGCAACCTGTACCTGCACACTTAGCCAAGCATCAGTTCACACAACGTTGTCAATCACTCATCACTAAGGAGCGACCCTCCACTGGTCCTTGGACACACCTAGTCCTCATTCTTACCAGGCCGGAGGGACTGGGTCCTTGCTGATGGGAAACGGTGCCCATGCACATGTTCTTGGTGTTGGTATGGTCACTCTGCAGTTTACTTCGGGAAAGACGATGTAGCTAAAGAACGTGCACCATGTCCCCACCATCAAGAAAAACTTAGTCAGTGGATCTCTATTGTGTAGAGATGGTTTTAAATTAGTCTTTGAGTTGAATAAATGTATCATTTCTAGATTTGGTACTTTAGTTGGAAAAGGCTATGATAGCGGAGGCTTGTTCCGCTTTTCTTTATCAGATGATAATTGTAATAAAGTTGTGAACCATGTGCTTAACGATGATAAATCAAATGTTTGTCATTCGAGGCTTTGTCACGTTAATTTTGGTTGTATGATTAGCTTAGCTAGTTTGAGTTTAATTCCAAAGTTTACCTCTGTGAAAAATTCTAAGTGCCACGTATGTGTTGAATCAAAAGAAACTCGCAAGCCACACAAGGTTGCTGAGGCGAGGGACTTGGCACCACTAGAATTAGTTCATTCCGATTTGAGCGAAATGAACGACGTGTTGACAAAAGGCAGTAAATGGTATTTCATGACTTTGATAGACGATTGCAATAGATTTTGTTACATCTATTTATTGAAATCAAAGGATGAAGCTTTACATTACTTTAAAATCTATAAAGCTGAAGTAGAAAACCAACTTGAGAGAAAGATTAAACATCTTAGGTCCGATCGAGGTGGCGAATACTTCTCAAATGCTTTTGACTCATTCTGCGAGGAACACAATGTTGTTCATGTGAGGACACCGTTGTATTCACCCCAATCCAATGGGATTGCCAAAAAAAGAACCGCACACTGACTAACTTGGTGAATGCCATGTTAGAAACCACGCGACTTTCCAAGGCATGGTGGGGTTGAGGCAATAATGACAGCATGTCATGTCCTAAATCCTGTACCTATAAAGAATAAGGAAGTAACACCATCCAAGGAATGGGAGAAGAAGAGGGTAACTCTTTCATAATTGTGTTCCTGGGGTAGCTTGACCAAAGTAAGTGTGCCAATAACCAAGAAACGTAAGCTTGAACCAAGATTTTGGATTGTGTCTTTCGAGGTTATGCTTTTCACAGCATTGGATATAGATTCTTGGTGGTAAAATTTGGAGTGCCCGACTTGCTTGTCGGCACAATTATGGAGTCCAGAGATGCTACATTCTTTGAGAACATATTTCCAATGAGAGATGAAACAAGTTCATCTAGGGAAGAGTCTATCGAGAAGGATAACTCTACTGAGTCGATAGTATTAAATGCACCCACACTTCCTGCACATCCTGTGGAGGATAACGATGAAGCTCCTAGGAGGAGCAAGAGACCAAGGATTGAGAAATCTTTTGGTGATGATTTCATCATATACCTCATTGATGACACTCCAAAACCATTGAAGGGGCTTACTACTCTCCTGATGATGACTACTGGAAGGAATCAGTAAGGGGTGAGATGGACTCTATCATGTCGAATGGTACTTTAGAAGTCATTGAACATTCTTGTGGGTGCAAACCTGTAGGATGCAAATGGGTGTTCAAGAAAAAGCTTATGCCTGATGGTACTATTGAGAAGTATAAGGCTAGACTTGTGGCCAAGGGTTATACCCAGAAAGAAGGAGAAGACTTCTTTGATACTTACTCACCAGTTGCTCGATTGACCACCATACGAGTGCTACTTGCTCTGGCAGCCTCTCATGGTCTTCTCGTCCATCAAATGGATGTTAAGAAAACTTTTCTAATTGGAGAGTTGGAAGAGATCTATATGGATCAGCCAGATGGGTTTGTAGCAAAGGGTCAAGAAGGAATGGTGTGGTTCCCAAAAAAAAAGAAGGAATGGTGTGTAAGCTGGTGAAGTCCCTCTACAGCCTCAAACAACCTCCTAAGCAGTGGCATGATAAGTTCGACAGAACTTTGTCATCTATTGGTTTTGTTGTGAACAAAGCTAACATGTGTGTACTATCATTTTGGTGCAGGCGAAGGAGTGATACTATGTTTGTATGCAGATGACACACTAATCTTTGGCACGAGCCTTAACATGATTAAGGAAATCAAAGACTTTTTATCTTAGAGCTTTGAGATGAAAGATCTTGGAGTAGCTGATGTTATCCTTAACATAAAGCTGATTAAGAGAGGAAATGGTGGGGTGACTTTATCTCATACTCACTATATTAAGAAGATCCTGAGCCGGTTTGGCTACAGTAATTCTAAACCCACCTCAACTCCTTATGATGCTAGTGTAGTTCTGAAGAAGAACAAAAGGATAATGGTAGATCAGTTGAGATACTCTCAGATCATTGGTTCATTGATGTATCTGGCTAGCGCCACAAGAACTGACATTGCATACATAGTTAGTAAACTGAGTTGGTTTGTTGCAAACCCAGGAAGTGAACACTAGCATGCTCTTAAAAGGGTGATGCGTTATCTGGTGGGGACAATGAGCTATGGAATTCCCTACTCTGGAGACCCTAAGGTCTTAGAGGGATTTAGTGACACAAATTGGATTTTCTGATCCTGATGAGTTAAAGGCCACAAGTGGATATGTGTTCACACTTGGAGGTGGCATTGTTTCTTGGAAGTCTTGCAAGCAGGGCATCTTAACAAGGTCAACTATGGAAGCAGAACTCGTAGCATTAGACACTACCACTGTTGAGGCTGAGTGGCTTCGTGAACTCCTAATGGACTTGCCGATAGTTGAGAAACCGATACCGACAATTCTAATGAACTGTGACAATCAAACTGTGATTGTCAAGGTGAATAGTTCAAAGGATAACATGAAGTCATCTAGACATGTCAAGAGGCTGTTGAAATCTGTCAGGAGATTGAGATACACCAGTGTTATATCTTTGGATTATATCAACACAACTAAGAACCTGGCAAATCAATTTACAAAGGGTCTTTCACAAAATGTGATAGACAATACATCTATGGAACTGGGCCTGAGACCCACATGAGTCTCTCCATAGTTGTAACCTATCCTATGTGATCGGAGATCCCGTGAATAAGGATGGTGAAACAAGCTATGGTTAGACTGAGAGAAGAGAACCTTGGAATAGGCTCGTTCCATGGGAAGATGCATTTTTCTTCAAATCTGTATGGCGGGATGGTGCATACCTTAATCTATTCCAAGTGGCTTCTCAGAAACAAAAGGAGTTGTCTCTCTGAAGCAAAGATATTGTCCTATAGTATATCTTTAAGGAGCACAACTATATGAGTCTGACTACTAGCCACAGTCTATGGGTTTTGGGTGATCTATAGAAAACTCATGAAGAGGCACGGAGTGTGACCTATAAGCTCCAACCCGCGGGGATGCTTCACAGCCAAGTATCAGTAAAGGGCTTTGTCCAAGCTTGTTTACACAAGACTGACAATTCAAGGCATAGTCCATTGTTCAATTGTGAATAAGTGTAACCTAAGTTCGTAGTGGATGTTCAACTTAACAGTCTCCATCGTAGTACTGGTATATCAAAGTAGAAGTGGAGAATGAGAGTATTTCTAAGTGTGTCTTGTAATTCTTGGTGGGGCTTGTTAGAATAAATGGGCCTGAGCCATTTATTTTAATTAAAAGAATCAATGCCTATTAGTTTAATGCTAGGAAAATAAAAGTGGTTAATACCGTATGGTTATTTGAGAAATTGTTGAGACAATACAAATATACATATGTGCATTGAGCCGCGGTGTAGTACAACACGGCGTGAGCGAGCTGGGTCGGGTTGGACATGATGAGTTATGGAAGCAATCAAGCATTTGATCGCTCACTATAAATATCAGCGTCAATTGAGGAATTGATTGCTAACCACTCATGTAGGCAACAATTATAGAATTAATTTCTTACCATAGTCAGGAGCGTCAATTGGTGGATTGATTGCTTACCATAGTTGTGGGAGTCAATTAGGTAATTGATTGCTTACCATAGATGTGGGCATCCAAGTTCATCCCTTAGCTCTCTTGCCTGCCTATATAACGCACCCCTCTCTTCCTTCTCAAAAGGCCTATTCACGCTCACATACTACTGTTTAGTGTTCGAGAGATCTCTCCCTTCTCCCTCTCTGTCTGCTACTTTTTTCGCATTCTCATCACCTACACCGCGCGCACGGTACCGGCAAGAGCAGAGCATCCGGAACCTCGACCGCCGCAAGAAGATCCTACACGGGATAGGTTTTTGGGGTGCGTCTTCACACGACTGCTCGCTCCCAGTACGACTACATCCACTACTTCCTGAAGGCCGTTTGAGAGACTGCACGACATCAACTCTTCACTGCAACAACTTTGTACAGCTACATCAACTAGGTCATTCAGAATGACGAATGATAACAGCGAAGCGAGTGCCTCCGGCACTCGTCCAGCTTTTGGGTACAATCTAAATCTTGTCGGTTTCTTTTGGTTTATGTTTAATAGTTGTTTAAACATGAACACGAGCACATGCCTTGTGTCACTCACGTTACTATTTGTCTTGAAATACCTAGTTAATTGTAAAATTAAAATATGCCGAATAATCACCTATTATCTAGCACCCTTCTCTCTTTTTAACTAGCTCTTCAGTGACGGATTCACCATCTTCCACGATTCTGTGTGAGCAGACTCGTTGCTGCCGTGCTCCGGCAAGGATGGCCACTAAAACTTCTACTGCTGTTGATGTTCGCCAGCCGGTGTACCAAGTTATTGCCAGCACTCCTTCCTCATCAGCTCCATGTCGTTCACCATCAACCTTCGTATCACAAAAGAAGGTGCGAACGAAGCCACATCGGTCATCATGATGGTCTAATAATCTTGCAGTCTCTAGTTCGCTAAACATTCATGCCTCTGTTCCAAGCAAGCCACCACATGTTACATACTATCTGGATGCAAACCAAATAACCAATGTCACTTCTGAACTAGTTTTATTCTTGTCCATATCATCTTGCTAAGAATTATGTACGTGCATGTGCTCTCTTTAGACAAGCATTGTCACACCTGATTTCTGAAGAGAAACCAAATGCATCTCATATGTGCGCCAGGATCAGTTTACACACATATGATAGACAAAAAGAGTGTAATATCATAAGCAGTAATCAAACGTACAAGAGTTAAATCATTACATTATCCATTATTACACTCAGACGGTGGACTCGAAGGTCCAATAAATCAAACAATAACTAGACGATCAACTTCGTCTTCAGCTTCCACAAGCACATGACTGGGGGATCGCATGCCTCAGAACTCCTCGAAGTCGGTGAAGTATTCCTCACCGTTGTTCTCCTCTGAACAGCGGTAAGCAAGGGTGAGCACACTTATGGTTGGAGCTCAACAAGTGGGGGAAAGTATGTAAGGCTGTCAAGGACAGGCTAAGGGTTTACATCGGTTAGCATTTTAATGTTGGTCAAGTTTCATTAGCAAGCCTATTACTAGGTGTAAGTTTATACCAACCCCAAAATTAAGCATTTGAAACATTATCCAAAACCATAAGGAACCACAATTTGAATTCATCTTCAAGTTTAATTATCATGTGAGGGTCCAAGCCGCTCTTAACCATGAGCACAGCTGATTGATAAGTTTTCACTCTGCAGAGGTTGTACACTTTACCCACAGCTCGTGTTCCCCATGTTGCCCCGGCTAGCTAGACCCTTAAACACTTCCGAGGTGAGTGGCTAGGGGTCCACTATGAAGCCTTTACAAAGACATGCAAAATACCAACAACCTGCATAGTTACAGATCAGGGCGGACCATAACCCTTCCTAGTGGTCGGCACCTTAGCAAAGGCTGCTACCCCAAAAGGACCGGGCTACACCCCAGCAACCCCGACCCCCCTCTGCCCCTTTCGGATAAGGTCATCAGTTCATTCACACACCAAATTAATTGGCTAAGGGCAGAGCCATATGCCACTATGGTTGCACTATTTTCTTGGGTGGTTCTCCATGTTCCAATTAAAACTTAGTGTTCTTGTGTTAAACAAAACCATCATCATTTAAGCATGAAAGTCTTTATCATAAAACCACTTCTAACCAACCCATGTAAAGCAACTAAGCATTTATCTACCCAAAACATTTATTAAAAAGGGTTGATCAAGGTGATAGGGGTAAAGCTCTAGTCATGTCCTTAAAAAGGTGGTTTTCCCATCAATTTATGCATAGCAACAAATAAAAGTAAATATTATTTAATATGCAATTATTTAGGATAAAGAGGAAAATGCAGAGGGGGAAGTCCACTTGCTTTCCTCTACAAACTGGGAATCCTCTTCTTCAAAGAAAGGTTCTTCTTGATCTTCTCCGACAGGTTGCTCAGTTGAAACAGGCACGAGATCTACGCACAAGCATGAGCATACAATAAATAAATAAAACATTTCACCAAACAATTCTATATGCTAAAGACACACTAATAAGAAGGTTCTACGCACCGATATGATCATTTTGATATATTATACATGAAAAACGGAGTTAAAACATGAAAGTTATGATTAAAACAAAAGTCAGGGGCTTTTCTGTAAGAAAACTAGGCTCTCTGGGCTTATTTGAAAGAAACCAGGGACCTAAAACATAATTATGTATATAAACAGACGGGCTATCATGTAAAAAGGGTAGAAAAGGATCTCGGGTGCATATACCAGAGAAGACAGGGGGTAGATCATAAAAAGAAGGACATGTTTGTAAGGGTTTTTGATGGTGGAAGGACCGGCTTGTGAAAATGTGAAAGTCCAGGGACTCTTTAACAAAAACTCCGGGCGCTGACTGTTATGGCCAGGTTTGACCCGCGTGGCCGGTGGATCTGAGCCGATCCATCTAGATCGGATGGCTGAGGTGGCGTGCAAGCAAGGAGGAGCGGCGGGGACGTCGGAGGGTGCTAGCGCGTGGCGGCGGCTCACCGGCGTAGGCTCAGGAGAAAGTTCCCGGCCACCATTTCGAGCATGGACAGGTGCTACACGTAGCGGGGGAGCTCGCGCACTCAGCCAAGCATCAGGAGGGAGGATTCGAGCGGCCACGGCGGCCGGCACCGAAAGGGGGCGGCGCGGCAACTCCAGTGAGCACGGAGCGGCCACGAACGATGCGGAAACACTCGGGTTTTGGAGGGTGTGACTTCCTTACCCCGGTGCGAAGCTACGAGTGAAGTCGATGAAGGGCGTGGGGCAACAGTGAAGAAGTTGGTCGACGGCGGCGAGCTCGGGCGGCGCTCCGGCGGAAGAAGACGGGCACGGCTTGGTCCGGCGATGAGGATGTGCTCCTGGAGCAGAGAGAGAGAGAGCTCGGTGAGCTTGAGCCACAAAGAAGAAGGGAAGGGGCCAAGTACTTCACCATCGGCGTTTGCTCTGGCGGCGGCGAAAAACAGAGGTGGCGGCGCTGCGTGAGAGCGGAGGGGAGTTTATGTGTGAGGGAGCACGTATGAGCAAAGGGGTGAAGCAGGATTCGTGCTCGGGTTTATATAGAGCAAGAGAGGGGAAGGGGAAGCGAGAGGAGCTCCGGCGGCGGCGGTAAATACCATCAATGGCCGGCGGCCACCAGGGGTGTTATGGGGGCAAGAAGAAGGAGAAACGGAAGGAGAAATGATGGCGGCGTGGACTGTGGGCTTAACCGCCCTTAATTGCAGCTCAAAGAAGGAAGGGGGAGGCAGGGAGGCGCGGGAGCGAGCGGTGGTGATCATGGCAGTGAAACAGGGGAGGGGGCACGAGGAAGGAGACGGTGCCGACACGCGGGCCCGGCGCGTCAGCGAGCGTGAGAGAGGGAGGAGGAAGATGGGCCGCGGCGGGAGATGGGCCGGAGCAGGCCGAAAGGGAAGGAAGGGAGGGAGTTTGGGGCTTGTCTTTTTTTCTTTTTTTTCTTTTTCAAACCTTTTTCAAACTCAAACTCTTTTCAAACTTTTTCCAAGTTTTCAAAATTTTAAAACCTTTTAAAACTTCACACCATCATTCATAAACACCATGCAAAGCCAAATGATGATGCACATGCATTTGTTGATTCTTAAATTATTTAAATTGAATTTAATTACTTTTAGAGCCCAAATTAATTAGCAATTGAATTAAGTCCTTAAGACTAATCCTAAAACTCTATGTTGCTTAAGAAAATTTTTAGTGATGGAATTTTAGGGTGTTACAAATCCTACCGCCTTAAAGAGAATCTCGTCCCGAGATTCAGAAGGATTAGAGAACAGCTGAGGAAAATCTTCCATGAGTTCATCCTCTCTTTCCCAAGTTGCCTCTTCCTCTGTATGATGACTCCATTGCACTTTACACATCTTGATAACCTTGCTCTGAGTAACCCTTTCTGAGGTATCCAAGATTTTGATAGGATATTCTTTATAAGTCAAATCTTTTTCCATCTCAATATCTTCCAGTTGTACTGGTTCTATTCTGACCTCACTTGTGCACTTCTTTAATTGTGACACGTGAAATACATCATGAACTCCCGACAATTGTGCTGGTAGTTGCAACTGATAAGCTACCTCTCCTCTCCTTCCCAAGATCTGAAAAGGTCCAATAAAACGAGGTGACAACTTCCCTCTGACATTAAACCTTCACAGACCTCGGATAGGTGACACTCTAAGATATGCATAATCACCCACTTCAAATACTACTTCTCTTCTACGAGGATCGGCATAACTCTTCTGTCGTGATTGTGTAGCTTTGAGACTTTCTCGAATTATCTCAACCTGCTTTTCGGCTTCTCTTATACTATCTGGTCCAAAGAGCTGACTTTCCCCAGTTTGATTCCAGAACAAGGGTGTTCTACATTTTCTTCCGTACAAAGCTTCAAAAGGTGCCATCTTAATGCTAGACTGATAGCTGTTATTATAAGCAAACTCTGCATAAGGCAAACTCTTGTCCCAACTACCTCCATGCTTCAAAGCACAAGCTCTTAACATATCCTCTAAGATCTGATTTATTCTTTCCGTTTGTCCATCTGTTTGAGGGTGATATGCTGAACTGAAATTTAGCTTTGTGTCCATCGATTCATGTAACTTCTGCCAAAACCGTAAAGTGAATTGAGTGCCTCGATCTGATACTATCTTCTTTGGAACTCCATGTAAACACACTATTCTTGAATTATATAGCTCTGCCGACTTGACCCCAGTGTAGGTCGTCTTCACTGGTATAAAATGTGCAACCTTGGTTAATCGATCCACAATAACCCATATAGAGTCATACCCATCACGTGTACGAGGTAAACCCACAATGAAATCCATGCTAATCTCTTCCCATTTTCACTCAAGGTATTTTCAAAGGTTGAAGCAATCCTGCTGGTCTTTGATACTCGACTTTTACTCTCTGGCATGTGTCACACAAAGCTACGTGAGCTGCTACATCCTTTTTCATTCCGTACCACCAATATCTTTGTTTTAAATCTTGGTACATCTTAGTACTTCCAGGATGAATAGAATAAGTTGAATCGTGTGCTTCCTTCAATATAGTCTCATGCAATTCTTTAATCTCGAGCACACAAATTATGTTCTTGAACCACACTGTTCCTTGTTCATCTTCCCTGAATTCTGGAACTTTACCCAACTTTATCAGTTTCTTGTACTCCTTAATCTTCTCATCTGTCAATTGCCCTTTCCTAATTTCCTGCTCAAGTGTCGACTTAATTTCTAATGTTAAGGTCTCATTCTGAGCAACTATTCCCAAATTAAGCTGTGCCATTTCCCAACATAACTCCTGAGGCATCAAACGACCTATTAGCATATTGGTCTGATTCTTCTGACTCAATGCGTCTGCTACAACGTTTACTTTTCCAGGGTGATACTGAATATCCAGATCATAATCCTTGATTAATTCTAACTATCTACGTTGCCTTAGATTAAGATCCTTCTGTGTAAAGATATACTTCAGACTCTTATGATCGGTGAAAATCTGACACTTATTTCTGATCATATAATGCCTCCAGATTTTGAGAGCATGCACAACTGCAGCTAGCTCAAGATCATGAGTAGGATAATTCTGCTCATGTTTCCTTAATTGTCTTGAAGCATAAGCTATGACCTTTCTGTTGGTGTAGCTCGGGCCCGAAGGTGGACGCCGAAACAACAGCCCCCTTTACACTCTCTCCCCCGAAGGGCCTTTTTGAGTCTCCCTTCGCAAGCCCCTCATGCCTCTCTCACTATCCTGCTTCGATCCTAACTCTACTTCTACTTCTACTTCTACTTCTACCACTACTACTAAGCAAGAATAAAAATGTGAAGCCAAGAAAGAAACCAAGCCTTTGAGCTCTCTCTTCATTCAAAATGTAGGTCACATCAATTACAGGAGACCCTTCTATTTATAGGGGGGCGCGGCCAACACTTTCCAACACAATTACACCTTTTTACCCACAACGGCTAGTTCTCGACACCTTTTAAGGGGCATCACAGGGAATACGGCCTTCGTACGGCCACACCAACTCCTTCGTACGGCCGTGTCAGCGTGCTTCCATGTCGATGACTCCTTTACACGAGCGTTCCTCCAGTGTGACTTCATACGGATCCTGCTATGTTTGCTTCCCGCATGGCGCCACGCTTCCACGCTGCTCCCTTCGCCTTCATCAGCCACCGTTGCCTGGAGGTCGAAGTTGCTTCGCTGCGAAGGCGCTTCGCCCTCTGCAATTCTCTTCATACACTTCACGAACATCCCCTGCTCAAAACAACTCTTCGACAGACAGAGAATGTGTTAAACCGTTAGACATTGTTGCAAAGGAGCTTTGGTGCGAAGCAGCTTCGCATTAGGATAAGCCGTGCGTCCGAAGGTGGTTGTTCCGAAGCTCCATTCCCCAACAGTAGCCCCTCGGAAGTGAGGGCCGTCCTCCCCCTTTTTCACGAAGGCTCGAACTTACGAAAGAACACCCCCTTTTTATGGCGGAGATGGGCTTCGGAACTCCCAGAGGACGGCCCGCTACTCTGATGCATATACCACCCTGTCCTTTCCCTTATGGCAGTTATGTGTAGCAATTAAGGGTATAAAGGTCTTTTCACGATGTGGTAACTGCTCTTTACCGAGCCCCCTATAAAAAGCCCCCCCCCCACCGCAGGGCCATTCTCGCACTCGCCTTTTCACCGTGGTCACTCTCAAGGGTTTCGAAGCAAGTAAGCCTTTTGCTGTTTTCTTTCCATTTAGCCACCTAGTTTCCTTCGATCGAGAATGCCCCCGAAGCGCAAGCGCGATTCTGCCGCCGGCGGCGGCCTGCCAAAAACCCTGACCTTCGGCCGCAGCCTAGTCGAGCCCTCTGAGGTCGTCGAGCTGGCGGAGAACAATATGATTGTTGATGGCGAAGCCCCAAGTGATGAGGAGATCCCTAAGCCAAAAGAAAACTAGGCCGTGGTCTTCCGTGATTTGCTCTGCGCCGGCCTTCGCTTCCCCCTTCACCCAGCAGTGGTGGATATCCTTCGCTATTTCAAGGTGTATCTGCATCAGCTTACCCCGAATGCAATCGTGCAACTATCGGTATATATGTGGATATGCCAGACAACGAAGATCAGGCCTTCGGCCGAGGGCTTCACAGCAGCCCACAAGGTGCACCATCAGACGAGAACTGTAATTGAAGGGGAAGGCGACGAAGCCGAAGAGAAGGACTGCCAATTCGGGTGTTTGAACTTCGTGTACAAGACAGGTGTTCTGGCCCTCGTGATTGCGTACCGCAATAGATGGCCTTCGGACTGGCAACAGTATTGGATGTACCACAAGTTGGAGCCCCTGGTCGAAGGTACGCCGCACCCACTGGCACCGAAAGTCTTGACACCTCTGGACTTTAAGACGAAACTAGATCCCTCGTGCGAAGAAGGTGACGCCTTCATCAACATGCTGCACTTGTTTGTGCGCAAGTACAGTACGCGCGACAGCGTCGAAGAGTACCGTACCGTGTGTCTTTTTCCCCTTCAAGATGGGTGGGTCGTGCCGGATGACTGCTGGGCAGAGCCCATAGGGTCAATTCCCTGCCCGGATTGGGAGAAGGCCTTCGGTTTTACCATCGAAGGTAAGGGTATCACCCTTCTCGGTTCCATTGGTACCACGCGCTCGTAGTTATCTCTAATTGTGTTCTAACTGTGCTTCGCCTGTTTGGTGCAGTCCTGAGGAAACGCAAGGTGGAGAAACATAGTGACTTCATTTTGGGGGCCGTGTCCACTGCGGAGTACAAGGAATTGTGCCTCCGCCTCAATGGTTCACGCACGAACCGCGTCTACGAATTCTTCCAAGTGACTCCACCTGAACGCGAAGGCTTCGCGAGGCACCGCGCTGCTGCTACGAAGAAAACTGGGGGGGCTGGTAGGGCTGGTCCATCCCGCGAGCAGACTGCCACTTCGCCCCCCCTGGTGCCGGTCGTTCAAGAGGTCGCTGCGCCTCCGCTGCTGTGGTCGAAACCACCGCGACGAAGCGATTGGAGTGGCAGAAGACTCTGAAAAGTGCTACTCCTTGCGTACCAAAGAAAGCATGGTTCGCGGAGCCAGCCCAGACCTCGAAAGGTGCCCCCATCATGGTGACGCCCCTTCGCTCTGTTCAGGCGCCCCCCGCAGCGTCGAAGGTACCAGAGGGGGCCCTCATGGTGCCCCTCAGCCCCCCAGAGAAAGATAGTGACGAAGATGAAAGTGATGTCAAGGTTGTATCGTCGGCTGGTGATGTTCCTCGGGCTGGCAGCCCCGTTGACTTGAGCCCCCGAGTGGAGAAAGGGAAAGCCCCGTCTTCGTCCGGGAGCTCGTCAAGTTCCCTTGGTACCGGGCAATCAGCTTCGCCTAGTGATTCGTCCGGTGATGGCGAAGCTAGTGCTACTGAGTCCCCCACCCGGGCTAACTCCCCGAGTCGCGCCGTTACTGTGAACACCGATTCCGACGAACAGGAGCCGTACAATAGTAATTACCGCGTCACTCCCGAAGCACCTGAAAGTGCAGCCCTTCGCCTAGGTGTTCCTTCTGAAGCCCGGTTGGTTGGCGGAAAGCAAATAGGTTTCCTTCGCCTGGTTAGCGGCAGACATGAGTGGAAATTCTTATCCGAGGCTGCCTCGTCCTTCAGCTTTCCGCATGAAGAGGAACGGTTTGGTGAGTTCACGCTGCTTGGAACGAAGGCTTGCTGCGGACCGCGAAGCTGCTTCGACCTTGACAGAGGAAACTGTGTCCGTGCTGCAGAAGCATGTGCAAGAGCTGGTGGAGCAGCTGACCACAGAGAAAAGCCGGGCGGAGTGCCTGGAGAAAGAAAAAGAAAGCGCCGCTACTGCTTCGGAGGCCACCCTGTCGCTCCTTCGTTCTGAGAAAGAGGCGCTAATATCTAGTCGCCAGACTCTACAGGCGGAACTCAAAGAGCAGAAATCCCAGACTGCTTCGCTGCAGGCGAAAATGGACGTAGCTCGCAAGAGACATACGGATAGTGCCTAAATGCTTCGTGATGACATTCTATCTCTCCTCGATCGCTACAATCTTGCTCCGCCGCCTTCGTCATTTCCCAAGTGCAGCATCAGTGCTTTCCATGACTGGGTTGATTCTTGCTTCAACCTTCTGGGCTTGAATACAAAGATTTTTGGGGAATTGAGCGCTGCTGTAGGAGTGAGGACCCTTGCGTACTCCGTCTGCTCACTGCTGCCTCCTGACCGCCCCGCTTCGGAGAAGGTTTTGAGCAAGAACGACCTTTGTTCTCTTACCAAGGATTCATTTGTTTGGCCGTCTCATGAATAGCTTGCCATGTCTACTCTTCTCGTGCTCCCAAAAAACTTAGCCAAGAATTTCCTGAATACTTTCTTCGCTGAAAGGGGTGCCCAACTGACCCTCCTCGAGGCTGAGCGCCTGGCTCCACAGGTTCGAGCTTACTTCTTCGCTCTTACTTCTACTTGGCCTACCGCTCATATTTTTGAAACCGTGTTTGACGAAGGCTTTTTTGCAGATCGCTGCGCGTCTTCAGGTGACTGTCGTTGCTCGTGTCAAGGAAAGGCATGCTTTGCATCAACTTCCGCCCCCGTCCACCTCATCGGAAGAAGCATATGTTGACATGACCCAAGTGGTGCTTCGCCCCCATGAAGCACTTCCATCCGCCGATGATGCCCGTGCCCTCGAAGTTGCTACTGCTCCCCAGGTGCTCACGGACGCTGGCGAAACCCTCACTGTTGCGGACCTCGACGAAGCCCTCGCTTCTGGTGGTGTCAACGAAACTCGCGCACTCGGGGAGACGGAGCAAGAAGTCGTCGTGCAAGGTGTCAAAGCTGATCGCAACCCTGCTAGTGATGGCGCTACCACATCTTCACTTCACCTTGCTTCAACCTAAGCTACTTCGAATGTGCCGCCTTCGACTTCAGGTGACCGTGAGCTGCCACTTGAAGATCTGTCCGCCCCTGACCTGGGCGCCCCTCGTGTGGCTGAAGACGTTGCTTTGAGAGATGTTGCTCCCCACCACGACGGCACTGACCCGCAAGCAGCAGTCGAAGAAGAGGTGTGAGCGTGGCTCGTGAGGGTGCTTTGTAGATATTGCCCGTATGTGGGCCTTTTGCTGTACTTGAAACATTTCATACTGATGCGGGTGCTTATGCACAGGTCCTTTCGAGTGTCCCTGCGCGGATAGTCGAAGGTGTGAGACCAAACGCTCCTTTTGTGGATTCGCTGTTTGTTTCGCCTAATGTCTGGACGAAGTTTAGTATTCGTAATCCTGGTGTATCGTACGATAAGTTTCTCTTGTTGCGACGTGAACGGTACGAAGCGCATAACCGAGCCTCTAAAGCATTTTTCGCTGAGTTTTCTCGCGACCCCGCTCGACGCGATGCCATCCTTCGGGAACGCGCGGCGAGACGCGCTCTGAGGCGACGCGAAGCAAGCTCTTCGCTCGATTCTACTACTATCATTCCTAAAGAGGAGCCTATTGATGTGGGGGCAATAGGTCCCCCCGAGTACATATACTTGATACCTTCGCCCCCAGAAGATTAAAGCGCTGTAACAAGTGTAAACGAAAGTATAGTAAATAAAGATTGTTTTCCTAACGTAGGACTTGTTTCCGACACAGGATGTATGCCCAGCGAGGCTGAACTTCGCACCATGGCCCTGGAAGTTATTGATAAAGCTATGTATCAAGTGTTTGAGGAAGTGTGCGAAGTTGTGCTGCGCGAGGACTGACATCGACCTTGTATTACACAAACCTATGTATATATTTGTGCATTGTTTCGAGGTGGCTGCATGTATTTGGGAATAAAAGACTACTTGTATGCGTAAAGTATGATGTTTGCACGCTTCGCATTTTGGTTGGTGCGAAGGCTTATTAACCTGTGCTTCGGAACTCCCCCCCCCCCCCGCAAGCCTTCGAGGCAAACAAAAATGCTAAATCGTTTCCCCTCCTGACCAACGCCTCGGTCCTATACTTGCACCCTGGTGCCTAACTTTTTTTTCGCTTGGACTCACCGGTGCCTAACTTGTGCTATTTCTCAAATATGCTTCGAGACTTGTGTCTTTTCGAAGGGTGTACTGGTGAGTTTAGAGCCTTACGGCGAAACTCGCATCGCCTTGCAGGTATATCTCTCACCTCTCGCGGCCACTCATGCCGCTAAGCCACACCCGTTAGTGCCGAGCCCCGTGACGAAACTCATGCCAAATCGTTGGTACACTTCGCACTCTTCACGGACACACATGCCGCTTGATCGCGCTTGCTATCTTCGAGCCTCGTGGCGAAAACTTGTGCCACTTCATAGGTACATTTTGCACCCTTCGCGGCCACTCATGCCGCTTGATCACACTCATTATCGTCGAGACTCGTGGCAAAACTCGTGCCACTTCGTAGGTACATTTCGCACCCTTCGCGGCCACTCATGCCGCTTGATCACGCTCGTTATCGTCGAGCCTTGTGGCGAAACTCATGCCACTTCATAGGTACATTTCACACCCTTCAGGCCACTCATGCCGCTTGATCACGCTCGTTCTCTTCGAGCGTTGTGGTGAAACTCGTGCCACTTCGTAGGTACATTTCGCACCCTTCGCGGCCACTCATGCCGCTTGATCACGCTCGTTATCGTCGAGCCTCGTGGCGAAACTCGTGCCACTTCATAGGTACATTTCGCACCCTTCGCGGCCACTCATGCCGCTTGATCACGCTCGTTCTCTTCGAGCCTCGTGGCAAAACTCGTGCCACTCATAGGTGAACAACAGGGTTAGCTGTGCAAAACCTGTAGTCGTTCACCTACATATTCATTCATACAGATTCACGAAGACGATGCCCCGTAGCGACGCTTTAGGGGTAGTTGCTTCGCCTGCATTCTTGCTCATTTTTTGGGGAATACCTGTTTATATTGCACAAGGGGTTACACTAGGTTCTGCCTCATTAAAAACCCCACACCTCACAGCTCCAAAGAGAAACTGCGAAGCTTCCCCTGTGAGGAAAAGAGTACGGAACCCACCGGCAGTTTATACAGACTCAAATTCTGAAAGAAGAGAAATAACGAAGAAAAGATACAAAGACTAAAACTTAAATCACTATCCCCTAGACGAAGTACTTCTTCAACATGTCAGCGTTCCATGTGTATGGCTCCTCCTCGCCGCTCAACTTTCGAAGCTTGAACGCAGCGGGGTTCCCAGTTGCTTCGGCGATGAACGGGCCTTCCCACTTGCCGTGCAGCTTTCCTGGATCTCTTCCCTTCGGGATTCTGCGAAGCACCAAGTTTCCCGGCTGAATTCCTTTTGGGCGGATATTCTTGTTCTTCCACCTCCTTGTTTCCTCCTGGTAGTCTTTCAGGTTTTCCGTTGCTTGCAACCTGACTTCTTCGATGTTCTGAACAGATGGTAATATACCTTCGTGTGAGCTGGGCTGCTCCCTTGCTCCTCCCAGGCATACTTCTTCGGGCAACATTACCTCTTCCCCATATAACAGCTTTAATGGGGAGAACTTCGTAGTTCTGGAATCTGTGGTGTTATGCGACCAGATTACCCTTGGCAACTCCTCGACCCACTTTCCCTTTGACAATTCCGTGATATTCTTCTTGACGCCAGCGAAGATTACGCTGTTCGCGTGCTCAACCGCACCATTCGACTGCGGGTGGTACACGGAGGCAAAGCACAGCTTCGTTCCCAGGTACTGACAGAATTCTCGAAAGTCGGTGCTGTCAAACTGCTTGCCGTTGTCCATAGTGACTTCGAACGGCACTCCGAAGCGACACACAATGTTTTGCCAAAAGAACTTTTGTATGGTCGCCGAAGTTATATTCTGTATGGGCTTCGCCTCGATCCACTTGGAGAAATACTCAATAGCCACTACAGTGTACTTGTAGTTTCCGGGTGCTACCGGTAAAGGGCCCACAATGTCTACTCCCCACCTCGCGAAGGGCCATACCGGTGGTATGAGCTGTATCTCGTTTGCCGCAAACTTACTATAAGGGAAATGCCTCTGGCATTCGGGACAACTCCTTACTATTTCATACGCGTCTGCCACGGTCGAAGGCCAATAGAAACCCTGCCTAAACGCCTTCTGCACCAGAGCTCTAGTGCCGATATGATGTGAGCACATGCTGCTGTGGATTTCGTGCAACAACTGCTTCCCTTCTTCTGTCGAAATGCATTTCAACCTCGGAGCGCACACACCCATTCTATACAGATTGTCTCCTTCGAGACTGTAGCTTCTGGCCCGGAGCGCCACTCGCTTCACTTCTATCTCGTCTTCTACTTCGTAATAGCCCTTGATAAATGCCACAATTGGGGCTCTCCAGTCTTCACTATGAATTGCATTGACGAAGCTGGGTGGTGCCTCGTCTGGGTATACTGACTTGAGCGAGAGCACTTCGTAGAACACATCGGCTGGTAACGGTTCCTTCATGGCTGCAGCTTTGGCCAAAGCGTCTGCCTCCTTGTTGAAATTTCTAGGGAAGCTTTTGACTGTAATGCCAAAGAAAAACTTCTCCATGCCAGGCACAGCTTGCAGATACTTCGTCATCTCTGGCTTCTTCGTCTTGTACGACTTGTCCACATGCCCTGCGATCAGCTCGGAATCTGTAAGGATGAGAAGCCGACGTGCCCCTACTGCTTTGGCTTTGAGAAGGGCTAAGAGCAATCCCTCATACTCCGACGTGTTGTTTGTGCACTGCCCACACTCCAGTCTCGAAGCGTACTGCAACTTCATCCCCGAAGGTGATTTGAGTACAGCCGCTGCCGCTGATCCCTTGTGGCAATAAGCCCCATCACATTGTACCTCCAAAACTGGTTCTGTTACTTCAGCACCTTCGCTCGCCTTTGGTGGTGTCCAATCAACTACGAAATCTGCCAACACTTGAGACTTGATCGCACTGTGTGACATGAAATTGATTACGTGTTCTGCCAACTCGGCTGCCCATTTTCCCAATCTGCTGGTTGATTCCCTGTTCTCGAACATATCCCGAAGGGGGTACGACGTTGGAACCGTGATGTTGTGGCTCTAAAAAAATGTCACAATTTCCTCTTCGCCATCACCACGGCGTAAGCCATCTTCTCTATCTGGGAGTAAAAGAGTTTGGACCCGCTGAGGGCTTCGGACACGTAGTATATTGGCACTTGCTTCGTCGTCTCGCCCTCCTGGTGCTCTTCGACTAAGACCGTGCTGACGGCTGCTTCGCCGGCTACGATATACAACAATAATTCTGCTTTTGGCGTGGGACTGGTCATGATTGCCGCTTTTTCGAGGTAGCTTCGCAGATCTTCGAACGCCTGCTGCTGTTCTGGCCCCCACTGAAAAGCTGTGTTCGCCTTGAGGGTCTTAAAAAAAGGCAAACTTCACTCGGCCGCACGAGAGATGAAATGGTTGAGCGAAGCTATTCTCCCTGTTAGTCGCTGGACCTCCTTCCTGTTTCTGGGCGGGCTCATTCTTCTCAACGCCTCTATCTTCGCTGGGTTCGCTTCTATGCCCCTTTTGGAGACCATGCAGCCCAACAAGTGACCCTTCCGGATACCGAAGATGCATTTCTCCAGGTTTAATTTCAACCCGTGCTGCCTCATGTTTTCGAAAGTCTCACGAAGGTCTGCCATGTGGTCCGTATCCTTGATACTCATGATAACGACATCATCCACGTACGCCGAAGCATTCCTGCCCAACTGGCTGCCAAAATCACCTTCATCATACGGTTGAAACTGGGTCCTGCATTGCGAAGTCCCTCCGGCATTCTGACGAAGCAGTAGATACCAAACGGTGTAGTGAACCCTGTTTTGGCCTCATCCTCCCATCGCATCCAAACCTGATGGTACCCGGAGAAACAATCGAGAAGACTTAACATTTCACAGCCCGCAGCCTGGTCGATGATGACGTCAATGTGCGGCAGCGGATACGGGTCCTTCGGACAAGCCTTGTTGAGGTCAGTGAAATCAATGCACATGCACATTTTACCATTCTTCTTCGGTACCATGACAACGTTGGCCACCCATACCGGGTACTGGACTTCTTTTATTATTTTGGCATCGAGGAGTTTCTATACTTCGGCCTCTGCCGCCTTCGCTCTGTCTTCCAACATGGGCCTTTGCTTTTGTACCCTCGGTCTTGCCTTCGGGTCTATGTTGAGTGCGTGCTCGATTACCACCCTGTGCGCCCCTGTCAAGTCTGCCTTTGACCAGGCGAAGACATCTTGATTATTGTGAAGGAACTCAATTAACTGTTGCTCTTCGGCTTGAGACATTTCCGTCCCCACAATGATAGTTCTTCCGGGGATATCCTCGCAGAGCGGCACAGTCTTTGTGTCATCCAGGGCTGTCATTCTTTCTGCCTCGGAATGCTTCATGGCTTGTCGCATTTGCTGCTCGGCCCTTCGGTCTTCCTTAGACAAGGTTTCGAGGTCCTGCTGCTCTTCGATTACATGTACCTACCGATTCATGGTGGATGTGTTTGATTCTGCCTTACGGGCTTCAAACTGGTCACCATAGACTGACAGCACACCGCCCGCTGTCGGGATTTTCATCAACAGATACCCTTGCTGTATTGCTGCGGCGAAGCTGTTAATTGTGTTTCTGCCGAAGATCGCGTTGTACGGGTAGGCGAAGTCTATTACGTCGAAGGTTATGAGCTCCGTTCGCATGGTAGGTCCCCCGAAGGTGATAATGACACTGATCTTGCCCAACGCCTGTATCCTTTTGTTGCTGAAGTCGTATAGCGGATGCATGGACTTCTGCAGATCCTCCTTCGTGAATCCCATCCCAGTGAAACACTACCATGTTAAGATATCTGCTGAACTCCCATTATCCACGAGCACTCGGCCTACATCGTTGCCGAAGAAGTTGGCTGTGTTCTTGCCAATGTTCGCCCTTATCACCAATGGGTCGTTGTGTGGGTAGTACTACAGCCTGACGTCTGCTGCTGTGAAAGAGATAGGTATGTGCGACCATGGCAGGTGGAAATATTTCTCGGAGCAAATATGCGACACGTTGCGAAAGAAGTCCTGCCTCTGCCTCTTGTTTTCATGCACCGGTTCGTGGGATCCCCCCGTGATGGCATTGATGATATTGACCGTGCCCATGGGGCCTGAAGCTGGCTGCTCCTGTGCCTCTTGCTTCGGCGGGACAGGCATATGATAGTTCGATGGGCCGTGCCCCCCTGCGACGAAGATGCCATGGCTGACCAATATGGTACGAACACCAAAGGTTGGCCGAAATGCGGAGGTAATGGTGGAGGCGGCGGCAGCTGCGGTGCCGAAGGCTGAACGAACTACTGTTGGTACATGTGCTGCAGAGGGTATGGCGCTGGCAAGGCACGAGTCTGAGCCATGACGCGATTGACTATGGCTCCGGATGCTTTCGCCTTCTCCTCCGCCTCCCATTGCATTTTCATTTTAACGACCGGGGGGCACTAGTGCGTGTGGTGGTACGCATTCGTTCCATGCAACCAGTAGAAAAATCTCTCTTGCGAGTGCGAAGTCGAGGCGATTTCGGCTTCGGCCCCCCATTTCCGTTGCCCCCATGATTCGAGTTGTTGCGAGGTGGCTTCGCACCCTGCCCATCAGACACATTGTTGACCTGCCTGTAAGCCTGTTTCGGTGGAGCATTCTTCCAGTTCTTCGTTGTGTCCCACGAACCCTACTATTTCGGCTCCTTGGCTGCGTTCATGCGCTCGATTCTGCGACGCCTGCCCTTGTTAGACTTGCAATATTCTTGCATTATTTCAAAGAGTTCTTGAACCGACTTCGGCTTCACCCTATCCAACAAGTCTTGGCATGAGCCTACTCGAAGGCCGCCCACCACCGCATCGATGATGCTATCCTCTGAAACCCTTAGAGCTCGCGCCACCAACTTTACTACCCTGTGCATATAGTCCTGTAGTGACTCCTTATCCTCCTGTAAACATGCGTTTGCCAAGTCATTCGAGTTAAGCTCTTCGATCTACATACCCTTGAAGTTGGTGAGCAACTTGCTTCGCAGCTGGTACCAAGACGTAATGCTTCCCTTCAGCATGTTTGCATACCAATACTGCACCGGACCTTTCAAGGCCAACACCAACGCCTAAGCCTTCGTTGTGGAGTAACCATTGTTGGACTCGACGACCGCCTCAAATTTCATCAAGAATTCCTTGGGGTTAATTTCGCTATCGTATGGGGGTAACGTAGTTGCGTTGAAACGACGTGGCCACGGGGCATTCTCCAAATCGACAGACAATGAAGAAATGGGAACCACATTTCCAATCGGCTCATCGTACTACGCGTGCACATCCCTTCTGCCCGAGCCCACGTCTTTGGGTCCTTCCCTGCGCTGCCTGAGCTGATCAATTTGCGCCTGCAACGTCTGCAGTGTCTGCCACGTTGGGTCCTGCGTCTCGTGCTGTGGCTCCGGTTGCCTCTCCCTTCGCGGCAACACCGGCAACACCTGCTCTACAGGTGGTGGCTGGTTTGGGTCCGTGCGAATGGTTGTGCTTCGCGTCAGCTGATTGCGTAATGCTGCAAAGCTTCGCTCCGCCTGCCTCAGGTTCTGTTCATTTCTTCTTCGTTCCTCTGCCTCCCCATCTGACGCCCCTGCCGCAGCCTGACTACGGGTCTGCACCTGCGACGTGGACGGAGTGTTGTCCTGCTCCTGGGCGGCCCTTGTGCTTGCTTCAGCGATCAGAATCTGGATCCTTCGAAGTGCTTCAATGTCCTCCACCGGAACTCCCAAACCTTCGAGGCTTACCTCAAAGGTCCCATCTGTTGTGTGCTCAATCTCTCCATCCTCCAACCCTTCGTTGGTTGCTGGACTTGCCACCGAAGGTTGCCTCAGCGGCCTTCCCCTCGCCATCTGGTACGAAGTTCTTCCATGAGGTGGGCGCCAACTGTTGGTGTAGCTCGGGCCCGAAGGTGGACACCGAAACAACAGCCCCCTTTACACTCTCTCCCCCGAAGGGCCTTTTTGAGTCTCCCTTCTCAAGCCCCTCCTGCCTCTCTCTATCCTGCTTCGATCCTAACTCTACTTCTACTTCTACTTCTACCACTACTACTAAGCAAGAATAAAAATGTGAAGACAAGAAAGAAACCAAGCCTTTGAGCTCTCTCTTCATTCAAAATGCAGGTCACATCAATTACAGGAGACCCCTCTATTTATAGGGGGGCGCGGCCAACACTTTCCAACACAGTTACACCTTTTTACCCACAACGGCTAGTTCTCGACACCTTTTAAGGGGCATTACAGGGAATACAGCCTTCATACGGCCATGCCAACTCCTTTGTACGGCCGTGCCAGCGTGCTTCCACGTCAACGACTCCTTTAAACGAGCATTCCTCCAGCGTGGCTTCGTACGGATACTGCTATGTTTGCTTCCCGCACGACGCCACGCTTCCACGCTGCTCCCTTCGCCTTCATCAGCCACCGTTGCCTGGAGGTCGAAGCTGCTTCACTGCGAAGGCGCTTCGCCCTCCGCAATTCTCTTCATACACTTCACGAACATCCCCTGCTCAAAACAACTCTTCGACAGACAAAGAATGCGTTAAACCGTTAGACATTGTTGCGAAGGAGCTTCGGTGCGAAGCAGCTTCTCATTAGGATAAGCCATGCGTCCGAAGGTGGTTGTTCCGAAGCTCCATTCCCCAACACTTTCCTTCCTGCATCAACACACAACCTAATCCTTGCCGAGAAGCATCACAATACACATCAAATCCTTTGTGAATATCCGGCATTATCAGCACAGGAGCTGTGGTCAATCTTTTCTTCAATTCTTCAAAACTGGCTTGACACTTTTCATCCCACTTAAACTCTTTACCCTTCTCTAGTAAAGTTGTAAGGGGTTTCACGATCTTCGAAAATCCCTCGATAAATCGGCGATAGTACCCTGCAAGTCCAAGGAAACTGCTGATCTCCGGTACATTCTTAGGCGGACTCCAGTTCAACACATCCCGGACTTTACTTGGATCCACTGCAATCCCGCCATCAGTGATAATGTGTCCGAGAAAAGAGACCTCCTTTAACCAGAAATCACACTTGCCAAACTTGGCATAAAGTTGATGTTCTCGAAGCTTCTGCAACACGAGTCTCAAGTGTTCTTCATGTTAATTCCTCACTCCGAGAAAACACCAGAATATCATCAATAAATACCACGACAAACTTGTCAAGATACTCCATAAACACTTTGTTCATCAAGTACATGAAGTATGCTGGAGCATTGGTCAAGCCAAACGACATCACGGTGAACTCATACAACCCATACCTAGACGTGAATGTCGTCTTTGGAATATCCTCCATTCCAATTTTCAACTGATGGTAACCCGATCGGAGATCTATCTTAGAGAAAACTTTTGCTCCTCTCATTTGATCAAACAAATCCTCGATCCGGGGTAAAGGGTATTTATTTTTTATGGTAACTTCATTAAGAGATCGATAATCTATACACAACCTCCTAGATCCATCCTTTTTATCCACGAAGAGAGTGGGGGCTCCCCATGGTGAAGAACTAGGACGGATAAACCCTTTACTGAGTAATTCTTCTATTTGTTTCTTTAGTTCTGCTAAGTCTTTAACATCCATTCTATATGGTCTTTTTGATATAGGAGCAGTACCAGGTATAAGTTCAATACTGAATTCAATGTCATGGTCAGGTGGCATACCTGGTAAATCATCCGGAAACACATCAGGATACTCATTTACTACTTTTATGTCTTCCAAGGCTTTGCCTTCAACTGAATTCATGGTGCCACCATTGGATGAGGGGGTATCCACATATTCTATTCTTTCTCCTTGTGGACTGGTTAATAACACTGACTTCTTGCGGCACTGTATAACTCCATCATATTTCTGTAACCAATCCATACCTAAAATCACCTCTATTCCCCATGACTTTAAGACTACTAGGTTAGCCAGAAAGTCTACTCCCATGATATTAATATTCACTTGTGGGCATATATGACCAGTTCTCATTTCACCACCCGGGGAACTAACTATCAATGGTGTCTTCATAAGACTCATAGGTATGTTATATTTTGCCACAAATTGATCAGTTACAAATGAATGTGATGCTCTCGAATCAAATAAAACTGTTGCAGGTATAGAATTGACGGGAAACATACCTAGTACAACGCCGGAGTCACTCTGGGCTTGCTCCACGGATACATGATTCACTCGGCCACGCATATAGTTCTGCTGGCCTCTCTTGTTTGGAGCTTGTGGAGTGCGAGGCTGAGACGATGACTGACCAGGCCTCTGGCCATTGTCCTTCTGAGGAGTCTGCATCCCTCTTTTGGGACAATTGTTGGCATAATGTCCCAGCTCACCACACTTGAAACATCCATTGGGCTGAACATGAGTGGTGTTTCTGACAGGTGCCCCAGAACCATTGTTAGAGCGATTCTATTGAGGAGTGGGAGTTCGTGGTGTCTGCGGGTTGAAGCGCTGCGGTTGAAATGAATGTTGTAACTGCAAGTTCTGAGGATATTTCCCTCCTTGACCACCAGAACGATACCGGGAAGAGCCTTGTTGTGAACTGTAGCGGGGACGGGTGTTACTGCTGGATTGCCCATGTGATGGAAACTTGCGTTTTTGCTCACCCAGTTCCTTCCTCTTACTCTCCAGTCCAATAGCTTTATTGAGCAATGTCTAGAAATCAGGGAATGTATGGCTCTGTAGCTGATAGTTAAGTGGCCCAATCAAGCCATCCAGGAACCTTTCCTGCCTCTTAGGATCAGTGTTCACTTCATTAGGAGCATAACAGGATAAGTGAGTGAACTTGTCGAGATACTCTGTGACAGACATATTCCCTTGCTTCAGTGCAAGAAATTCCTTCTGCTTAAGTTTTATCACTCCTGAAGGAATGTGATATGTACGGAAGTTATCCCGTAACTCCTGCCAAGTAATATCGTTTCTATTAGGATGTGCAGTCGAATATGCATCCCACCAATCACCAGCTTGCCCTGTCAGTCTGCCCGCAGCATACAGGACCATCTCTCGGTCAGTGCATTGAACGATCTCAAGCTTCTTAGTAACCGTCTTCAGCCAGTCATCGGCATCCAATGGATCAGTAAAGTGGGAGTAGGTGGGAGGATTGTGGCTCATAAACTCCTTATGTTTGTCCCTCGGTTGTGGGTGAGGCGGGGGACGTGGTGCTGGCTGGTTTTGTTGAGCTTGTAGGTTCTGGACTGTAGCAGTGAGGTTCTGCAGCAGCTGGGTTTGGGCGGTAAGGAATTGCAGCATAGCCGGATCCATTTGGTTAAGTGGTGGGGGTGAAGGTGGTGGTGCTTGAGCTTGTTGATTGGCTATGTCAGAACGAATCACTAGCGGAACGTCTTGACCTCCTCCTGACCTGGTTTGTACCATCTGATTGTTAGAGAAATATATTTCAGATAAGCACAAGTGATGCATGAAAAGTAAACTCAATGGATAAGGATGCTTGAACTTTTAATTTGAACAGATTCTGCTAGTCCCAACAAATCATGTGTAACTCCCAGTGATGTTGTCCAAAAATTATGAAAATTTATCAGAATATGTAGTATGAAATTTCAAAGCCAACCCAACCGGTTTAATCTCAATTGGAGATCTATAACTTGAGATATAAATTAAACAAGATCACTGTGTCAGCAGAGTTTTACAGTTTCTATTATCCCCAAAGTTTTGTACATAACTCCATGAATACTTATTCTTTACTGATGAATTTTTGCCAGAAATTTGCTCATAAAATTTGTGAACTAACCCAAATGGTTTTACATCAAACGGAGATCAAGATAAAATTCAAACTTGACTGCTGTGTCAGAGAGCTACGTGAACAGATTTTGTATCAACCGAACTTGATAAACAAGCATCATAGATAAGGATAACCCAACCCTTCATTCACTAAATGATTTTTTTGTTCTCGTCGCATTGTGGCCATCACTCCACAATACAACACACTCAAACAAAGAACCAAATCAAACATGTTTGCATGCAACAACCATTACAAAACTTGTTCTCGTAGCAACGCTCTATCGATAACTAAAGTAAAGGTGGGTCTCCTAATCTCCTAATCCTGTTGCACGCTGGTAGTGGCCTCGTCAGAACCGTAGTGAGTCCTCTTGCGAGGCGGAGACTCCGGAGGACAGAAGGGTGCTTCCTCCTCTGGAGGATGTCGCCCTGCAACCTGCGCCTCAAGCTGAGCAATCCGAGCCTGAGCCCTCTGAAGCTCCTCATGTAGACGATCCACCTCATCGTAGGTGCCCTCCAAGTCCGTGTTGAGTGCTGAAGCAACACGGGCCAAGATATCCACGCGACCATCCCTGTTATTCCCCACGGGAACAACGGTGTTCGCGCTGCCTCTAGGACGGCTGAGGACGTGGCGGAAGTCGGAGTCGTGCAGCCGCTCTCGATATCTGTGACTGATGGACCACAGGGCCCTCCTTGCTGCATCATTAACCGAAGCAGCCTGCACTGAAGTAGGAGCTGAGCTGAAGTGCGAAGAGTGAGTACTGTGCCTGATGCCTCCACGAAGAGGCACACGAATGTGAACCTCAGTGGTGTAGTAATCCTCCAACCCAGGCTCCGAGTAGTGCTTGGTGACATAGAGGGGCCTCTCCGTGAAGTCAAGGTGCTGTAGAGTCTCCTCCAATAGGACAACAAACTGTCCATCATCCTCAATGGTATGGTGGTAGTGGTATGTCGCTCCATGAAAGCGAGGGTCATCATCCACCTGATTATCATTCACAGCACTGTTGTCATCCTCGTGCTCATCAACATCAACCACCTCATCTTCATTCTCATTGTTGCCATCACTACCATCATTATCGCTGCTATCTCCATTGCTGCTATCTCCACTATTGTCATCACTGCTGTCGTCCCCGGAATCATCCGGGTCCCCTCCAGCAGCCTCCTGTGCGGGGGCATCCTGCACAAGATCCGCTGGCGGTGACGGAGGAGCATCAGGGGCAGCTGGAGGTATCACCATGTCGCCATCAGCATCCACAACCAAGTAGGTGCCATCATACAGCTGTGGCTGCCCACGGTGATCTTCAGCGTCATCCTCGAATATCCTCTCTTCTGGATCTTCCTCAACCTGATTTTCCATCTGAACCTCAGGCTGTTCCTCTGGCTCAACAAGTGGGTAGCGAGGTGCCAGCTGACCAGTAGGGACACGGCCTCCGGTGCTCTTGCGTGCTGTGTTCTTGGTCCTGGCCATCTGATAAGTAAAAAGGAGACTCAGCATAGATAAAACAAAATGATAGCATTTAATAAAGGAAAACTGAATAAATTAGTTTTTATGCATAAATAAGTAAATTTTGAAAGATGACATGGCTTTCTAGATGATGAATCCTTAATTTTCGACCATTTCTAACTTAAGGCTGCATCCTACAGTCATTACTGCTTTGATACCACTTTGTCACACCTGATTTCCGAAGAGAAACCAAATGCATCTCATATGTGCACCAGGATCAGTTTACACACATACGATAGACAAAAAGAGTGTAATATCATAAACAGTAATCAAACGTACAAGAGTTAAACCATTACATTATCCATTATTACACTCAGACGGTGGACTCGAAGGTCCAATAAATCAAACGATAACTAGACGATCAACTTCGTCTTCAGCTTCCACAGGCACATGACTGGGGGATCACATGCCTCAGAACTCCTCGAAGTCGGTGAAGTATTCCTCACTGTTGTTCTCCTCTGAACAGCAGTAAGCAAGGGTGAGCACACTTATGGTTGGAGCTCAACAAGTGGGGGAAAGTATGCAAGGCTGTCAGGGACAGGCTAAGGGTTTACAGCGGTTAGCATTTTAATGTTGGTCAAGTTTTATTAGCAAGCCTATTACTAGGTGTAAGTTTATACCAACCCCAAAATTAAGCATTTGAAACATTATCCAAAACCATAAGGAACCACAATTTGAATTCATCTTCAAGTTTAATTATCATGTGAGGGTCCAAGCCGCTCTTAACCGTGAGCACGGCTGATCGATTAGTTTTCACTCTGCAGAGGTTGTACACTTTACCCACAGCTCGTGTTCCCCATGTTGCCTGGGTTAGCTAGACTCTTAAACACTTCTGAGGTGAGTGGCTAGGGGTCCACTACGAAGCCTTTACAAAGGCATGCAAAAGACCAACAACCCGCATAGTTACAGATCAGGGCGGACCATAACCCTCCCTAGTGGTCGGCACCTTAGCAAAGGCTGCTACCCCAAAAGGACCGGGCTATACCCTTGCAACCCCGACCCCCCTCTGCCCCTTTCGGATAAGGTCATCAGTTCATTCACACACCTAATTAATTGGCTAAGGGCAAAGCCATATGCCACTGTGGTTGCACTGTTTTCTTAGGTGGTTCTCCATGTTCCAATTAAAACTTAGTGTTCTTGTGTTAAACAAAACCATCATCATTTAAGCATGAAAGTCTTTATCATAAAACCACTTTTAATCAACCCATGTAAAGCAACTAAGCATTTATCTACCCAAAACATTTATTAAAAAGGGTTGATCAAGGTGATAGGGGTAAAGCTCTAGTCATGTCCATAAAAAGGTGGTTTTCCCATCAATTTATGCATAACAACAAATAAAAGTAAATATTATTTAATATGCAGTTATTTAGGACAAATAGGAAAATGCAGAGGGGGAAGTCCACTTGCCTTCCTCTACAAACTGGGAATCCTCTTCTTCAAGAAAGGTTCTTCTTGATCTTCTCCGACAGGTTGCTCAGTTGAAACAGGCACGAGATCTACGCACAAGCATGAGCATACAATAAATAAATAAAACAGTTCACCAAAAAATGCTATATGCTAAAGACACACTAATAAAAAGATTCTACGCACCGATACGATCATTTAGATATATTATACGCGAAAAACAGAGTTAAAACATGAAAGTTATGATTAAAACAAAAGTTAGGGGCTTTTCTGTAAGAAAACTAGGCTCTCTGGGCTTATTTGAAAGAAACCAGGGACCTAAAACATAACTATGTATATAAACAGAGGGGCTATCATGTAAAAAGGGTAGAAAAGGATCTCGGGTGCTATATACCAGAGAAGACAGGGGCTAGATCATAAAAAGAAGGACCTGTTTGTAAGGGTTTTTGATGGTGGAAGGACCGGCTTGTGAAAAGGTGAAAGTCTAGGGACTGTTTAACAAAAACTCTGGGCGCTGACCATTACGGCCGGGTTTGACCCGCGTGGCCGGTGGATCTGAGCCGTTCGATCTAGATCGGATGGCTGAGGTGGCGTGCACGCGAGGAGCGGCGGCGGGGACGCCGGAGAGTGGCGGCGTGCGGCGGCGGCTGGCCAGCGTAGGCTCGGGAGGAAGTTCCCAGCCACCATTTTGAGCACGGGTGGGTGCTACGCGTAGCGGGGGAGATCGTGCACCCGGCCAAGCATCAGGAGGGAGGGTTCGGGCGGCCACGGCGGCCGGCACCGGAAGGGGGCGGCGCGGCAACTCTGGCGAGCACGGAGCAGCCACGAATGACGCGGAATCGCTCGGGTTTCGGAGGGCGTGACTTCCTTACCCCAGTGTGAAGCTACGAGTGAAGTCGATGAAGGGCGAGGGGCGACGGTGAAGAAGTTGGTCGACAGCGGCGAGCTCGGGCGGCGCTCCGGCAGAAGAAGACGGGCGCTGCTCGGTCCGGCGACGAAGATGTGCTCCTGGAGCAGAGAGAGAGAGAGAGCTCGGTGAGCTTGAGCCACAAAGAAGAAGAAGGGAGGGGGCCGAGTACTTCACCGTCGGCGTTTGCTCCTGCGGCGGCGAAAAACAGAGGCGGCGGCGCTGCGCGAGAGCGGAGGAGAGTGTATGTGTGAGGGGGCACGTCTGAGCAAAGGGGTGAAGCAGGATTCGTGCTCGGGTTTATATAGAGCAAGAGAGGGGAAGGGGAAGCGAGAGGAGCTCCGGCGGTGGCGGTAAATACCATCAATGGTCGGCGGCCACCAGGGGTGTTATGGGGTCAAGAAGAAGGAGAAACGGAAGGGGAAATGATGCGGTGTGGACTGCGGGCTTAACCGTCCTTAATTGCGGCTCAAAGAAGGAAGGGGGAGGCAGGGAGGCGCGGGAGCGGGCGGCGGTGATCACGGCAGTGAAACAGGGGAGGGGGCGCGAGGAAGGAGACGGTGCCGACACGCGGGCCCGGTGCGTCAGCGAGCGTGAGAGAGGGAGGAGGAAGATGGGCCGCGGCGGGAGATGGGCCGGAGCAGGCCGAAAGGGAAGGAAGGGAGGGAGTTTGGGGTTTGTCTTTTTTTTTCTTTTTCAAACCTTTTTCAAACTCAAACTCTTTTCAAACTTTTTCCAAGTTTTCAAAATTTTAAAACCGTTTAAAACTTCACACCATCATTCATAAACACCATGCAAAGCCAAATGATGATGCACATGCACTTGTTGATTCTTGAATTATTCAAATTGAATTTAATTACTTTTAGAGCCTAAATTAATTAGCAATTTAATTAAGTCCTTAAGACTAATCCTAAAACTCTATGTTGCTTAAGAAAATTTTTAGTGATGGAATTTTAGGGTGTTACAAGCATCAAAAGCTAATAAACTTATATGTTCACTTATACATACGTTCAGCTCATACCTTGCTTGATGTCAGCATTTCATCATGCTGATGTCATATACATCCTAAATCATGTAATTCTATATATAAAATTCCATCTTACCATCTAAGCCCTTGAATAATTTTGTAATTTCTGGCCAGTTCTTTGTGTCTTGGTATAGTTGCATATAGGCCCCTAATTAGATTAGATTCTTTCAACCTAATCCAACCCAATATCCTTTATAAATCTAACCTTAGGCTTTAACCTAATGATGATCACTAATCCATGTGTCTTCCAATCTTTGCTAACCCTTTCAATCAATAGTTAATCACATCTAGATCCTTTCAACCATTAATTTTTGGATCCCACGTTTTAGCCTGTTAAAGTGTGTTCTTGTTACGTTAGTTTCATCTCACAATAAAGTACGAGTTAGTATTGATGTTTACACTAAATGTGTTTTGAGAATTTATTCTAAATTAAATTGACTAATCTTACTTAATGGTGTTTTCCAAATAAAATGTAACTAGAGTTATACCTCCATTTTCATAGCTAAACTTAAACTCACTAATGTATATTCCATTTACTTTCTAAATAGAAGTTACATTAAATAGAAGCTACATAGGATACATCTCGAGATTTCATAATTAAATGTTAATTTGACTAATATGAATATAAATGTGTTTTGAATCATAATTTGATTAGTTCAACTCGAAACATAAAGTTATTCGCATTAGATGCTTTACATGCTTCTTTTGAATTCAAATGTTTAATTGATTAAATCACACTTCAATATTTATAAATAATTTGACTAAGTTTTACATCGCCTTTTATACATAAATATAACCTGCTTAATTCTAAATAGGGTATTTCTCTGAAATAACTTATGCACGTGACTTTAATCCATTAAAATATATCATGCACATAGTCTTTGTGTGTGAAAATCCAAATCTCTCGATAGCTTTTTCTTTTCCATCGTAGTTCAGTTCTCGACATTTCCTGCATTTGCGTTCCTAGAACCAAATCTTGCTCTCTTTTAACACTACGTCAGAAACGATTTGAGCCGGCGGTTAAAAGGGGTCTTTGCTGGCGGGTGGAGCACCCGCTAGCGACCTTGTGCCATCACAAATCGTCTATGTGCTAGCGGGTGTCCGCGCGCCAGCATAGAGACCTCAGTGCTGGCGGGCGACTTAAGCACCCGCCAGCACAAAGGTTTTCAGGCCGGCGCCAAAAAGCTCAAAATAAATAGAAAAAACCTTTTTTAAGGGAGGAACCCCACCGGCCAGCCACCACCCCGTCCCCGTCATCAAGTTGCCCCGCCAGCATAGAGACCTCAGTGCTGGCGGGTGACTTAAGCACCCGCCAGCACAGAGGTTTTCAGGCCAGCGCCAAAAAGCTCAAAATAAATAGAAAAACCTTTTTTTAAGGGAGGAACCCCACCGGCCAGCCACCCACCCTGTCCCTGTCATCAAGTTGGAAGACTCAAACCCGCCACCTCCACCCTCGCGCGAAGCCTCCTCTACCACTACACCACACACTCATATACGTCCATATCCAGTTTTCATTCTACTCATATTATACTACACCAATTGTAAATCATTTTTTGAGGCTCTAAACAGATTCAAATTAAAAACTTGTCATCTACACAGTTTCATAACTTTCTGAGATCTACAACTTTCATTTTGGGAGTTTCTCCATTCCAGGTCGTTTACAAAATTTGAATTTCAAATTTGAGAGATTCGAACTTATTTTTTCGTTGATAATATGATTTCAAATAAGAAAGTTGTAAACTACAAAGTTTCATAACTTCTCAAGATGTACAACTTCTGTTTAGATGTTTCTCTATTCGAGGTCATTTGAAAAATTCAAAATTTCAAATTCGAGAAATTTCAGATGTACTTTTCATTGACGAAAGTAATTCAAACTAAAAATGGTTCAACTACAAAGTTCTATAACTTCTGAAGATCGACAACTTTTATTTTGGTCATTTGGTCATCCGTATAGTGGTAGTAACATTCTTCAGCAATCTTATGCATCTCTCATATAGTTTCATGAAACTATATTAGAGACATATGTTTTGTGAACAAAATTACTACCACTTTGTCAAATGAAGAAACAACCCAAATAAAAGTTGTATATCTTGAGAAGTTATAAACTTTGTAGTTCACAACTTTTTGATTTGACAACTTTTTACTCCTTTAATAAGGGATTGTTGCTTTTGCAAAGGCACAGTGCTGGCGGGCGACATAAGGCACCCGCCAGCACAAATTGGTGCCAACACAAATGGAAACATTTATGCTAGTGACATAAGCGCCCACCAACACTGTGTTTACACCCGTCAGCATTGTGCCTACACCACAGTGCTGACAGGTGTCAATTGCCATGTGCCAGCACTCTATTTTCCATGTGCCAGCACAAATCGATTGTAGCGTAGTGTAAAGCCTCTCTTGATTGGTGTATTGTTTTTAGTCGTTCTTGTTTCTCTGCTTTGCATGTTCGTGCCCAATGTTTGCCTCGAGTAGAAGAGTTGTTGTTTGGGAGTCTTGAAGATCAAGAGTTTTAAAAGAGCAAGAGTAACTTTTCGTTGGAGAAAGGCAAGTGACCCTAACCATTCTTCTACCTATGCTTTGAATAAGAATATTATGAATTAATTGGAACATGGAGAACCACCCAGGAATACAGTACAACCACAAGAACTATATAGATCTGGTCTTGGCTAATTAATTAGAGACTCCAGTTGCAAGCAGCCTTACCGAAGGGCAAAGAGGGGGTCGGAGTTGAAAGAGTATAGCCCGGTCCTCTTGGGGTAGCAGCCTTTGCTAAGGTGCTGATCATTAGGAAGGGTTATGGTCTGCTCTGCTACTGCAACTCCAACAGGCTACTTCTTATTAGTGAATCTTTATAAAGGCCTCATAGCGTCTATATGCAATCACACCTCGAAAGTGTGGTATTGTGCCTAATCAGCACAGCATGGTTGGGTTGAAAGTTCTTCGGAACTTTTACACGACTTGTGGTGAAAGTGTACAACCTCTACAGAGTGTAAAACTGATCGATCATCTGTGGTCATGGTCAAGAGCGGCCTGGACCCTCACATGATTAATATACTTGAAGATAGATTTAAATTGCTTATGGTTATTTTTGTGGCCTTGCTGAGTATACCAACCATAAGTGTACTCATCCTTGATAAACCACTGCTCAGAAGAAGAAGGTGTATGAAGTCCAGAAGTTGGTGCTAGGCGTACACAACCCCCAGTCGATGACCTGTGAAGTTTTGAGCCTTTGTTTCTAGAATTTTGTTGTAAATCTCTGATAATCTCTCTTTCTTTACATGATATTATTTATGTTATTCACTAGCGATGTCAGTATATGTATGAAAATAGATCCTGGCATACATATAGGTAATATTTGGTTCGTTTTGGAAACCGGGTGTGATAGCCATCGACCCCACTCACGGCAACCTGGATCCGACCATCAAAATAACCCCAGAGAGAGAGAGAGAGAGATGCACGGTGGCAAGCTGAAGCTGAGCTTGAGCCGCGAGCCCATGCCACGAGAGACTACTGAATCCGCCCGCTGCCCCCGAGCTTGCCTGATCTGACGCATCCACTGCCTCGGAGCATGTCAGATCTGCTCCCCCCGGAGCTTGTTGGACTGGCCTCCACATCCACCACTTCGGAGCTTGCCGGATCTTGCCGACATAGATCCCCCATCCCTTGCCATATGCTTTCCCCTATGTGGTGCCTCTGCTCGCTCCGTCTTCGCTCCACATTGTGGTGAGTGGGGTGCAAGCGAAGGGTGGAGAGGAGGGGCAGCCGAGATAGGGAGGGGCCTGGTGGAGAGAGGAATGAGAGAGGGGGTGCCGGATAGACCGAGGATCGGTGGGAGAATGAAGGGAGGAGGGGAGGTGACAAGGTGAGGGAGGAGTGGAGGCGGTCGGAGGAGGGAGGAGGTGCAGAGGGGAGGGGAGGGGAGGCAGTTGGGTGATCCTGAGAGATAGGAAGGCGTGCGTGGACAAGAGAGAGAGAGGAGGGGGGTGGGCATGCGAGACCTACGCGAGATTTAGAGATAGGGGAGTGTGGGGGGAGACGAACGCGAGGTGTTCGAGTCATTACATCAGGATCTTTTTTTTGGATCCGTGATGGCTTTTACAAATGAATAGAATAACAAACCGATGGTGATACTTTCACATCCGGTTTGATGATGGTATGGTTTCAATGTTTTTTGCCCCTACCTCCTCCTACCTAAATCGGCTGTGATAGTCTATCACCGCTGGCCCATGCAAAACCGGTTGTGATTGGGCCGATGGCGATAGCAGATTCTGTAGTAGTGTTATGAGTTATGAGTGGTTAAAAGCTATGATCGACCCCATAATAATATATATTGTTTTTTCTTGATACTGCTATTATCATAGGGGAATAATGGTAGCAAGAACTAAAATTCTCGACCTATATAGCGCGCTATAAACACTACTAGGGAAAGAGGCTTTCGTCCCAGAGCAAAATTAACATTAGTACCGGTTCAGTTTGCCCACCGGTACTAATGTTGCAAGAACCGATACTAATGTCCCGTGCCAAAAAGGAGGCGGGCGGAGCCATCCCGTGGCAAACATTAGTACCGGCTCTTATTGAGCACCGGTACTAATGTCCCACATTAGTACCGGTGCTCAATATGGGCCGGTACTAATGTGTGGGCGGGACATTAGTACCGGCCCGTATTAAGAGCCGGTACTAACGTATTAAGAGCCGGTATTAGTACCGGCTCTTAATACGGGCCGGTACTAATGTCCAACGGCTATATCTCAGCTTCTTCCTCCTCCAGCCCGAGCCCCCCACCTTCTTTCTCCACTTCGAGCTCCTTCTTCTCCATGGCGCCCTAGAGGAGCTTTTGCCGGATTTGCGACCATTTCTCGACGATTTCACTCGTTGAAGTGGTCTAGAGGTCAGTTACTTCATCCTCTCTTGATTCATGCTTATTTTCTTGAGTTTCATTGGTTGAAATAGGAGTATTTTAGCACTTTAAAATGAACTAAGAATAGAGGATTTTAGCACTTTGAAATAGGAGTATGTTCTAATAGAGTTGATTGAAATGGATGTGCTGTGTTTGTTGGATGAGATGTTCTATATGATGATACAAATTAATTTTTTTGCATTATTTTTTATAGAAATAAATATAATAAATGCTTTAAATGTACTTACTAAGAGAAACGACTAGAATATTAATATTAGAATTAGAGAAATAATTTATTAGTCAAAAAAAATAGTTTGCTTATAATAATAATAATTTAAATTGAAATATAGTTTTATCATTATAAAAAATGTTTTCTTATAAGAAAAACATTTTCTTAAGAAAAAAAGTTTCTTTATTAGGAAAAAGTTTTCTTCAATACCATCAAAATGGTTTTTTCTTATTAGAAAATTAGGAATAAGTTTATACTTGATGTGGAATATGGATTTAAGTAGTTTGAATTTGTGTAACATAGTCTTCCATTCATTATTTAAACACTAGTACCGAGTCAAAAATGGTTTTCTCATTACAATAGTTATTTCTTAGTTAGAAAAATAATTTCCTCAATAGAAAAATAGTTTTCTTCATTAGAAAAATTGTTTGCTCATTAGAAAATTAGTAAAAAGTTTATATTTCATGTGGAATATGGATTTGAACACTATGAATTAGTGTAACACATATAATCTTGCACTTGTTACATGATAATAATATATTTTGTTTGGTTATATATTCTTTATTTGTAGATGGATCGATAATGGATGTACACCGACAAGAGAATATCCAATGAATTCTTTAATGGGCTTCGTGGATTTCTAGAAGTAGCAGAATCGAACAAACCCCCATCCGGTTTCATTATTTGTCCATGCAGAAAGTGCAGAAATTTGAAGGATTTCTCAACGACAAAGACTCTTCACGATCACCTATACAAATGGGGATTCATGCCAAACTATTTTGTTTGGACAAAGCATGCGGATACTATGTATGCGAGTTCATGCATACCTTTTCAAGCATCGGAAGAGGTACCAACCTTGAAGACAGGGTGCGTCCACTAAACTAAACGACACATGCATGTAGTTCTTATTTGTTCATGTTCTTTTTTGTACTAGTTCTTATTCTTTGTTCATGTTCTTTCGTAGATTGATGACATCAAGCAGGGGTTCCTCGAGTCGGAAAGAATCCGGTTAATTCAAGAACAACTTTGCGGATTTCTTCTAGATGAGGTGATTACACCAGGTGGAGAATTCTACTCAGGCTTATCATCTGTGATTGTAACGGGGAAGTCCACAGAAGAAACATCGGGCAAGTCCACTGCAAAAGCAACTGGGAAGTCGACGGAACAAACAGAGTCGACTAAGCAGGGGAGCAAGAGAGGAAAAAGCTCTGCAAAAGACCAATCATCAGGAAGCAAAAAAAACTAATATTAAACCTTGCTAACCTTTGATGCAATGTATTATATACACTAATATATATTTTTCGTATTTCTGTATGCACAATATTATATATGTTCTTTGCATTGGATCAACTACCGGATTTGAGATAATACATGCATACGAATATATGTACTAGTATAATATTAGATATTATACCACTACATATATACGTATGCATGTATAGTATTATCTCAAATATTTTATATGGCACACGAATATATATTATAGCGTATCAAGCATTAGGATTAGTATACGTAAATACGATAGAATTAATAAACCAGAAAACATTAAAGAAAAAGAAAAAACAAAAAAAATTAGTACCGGTTGGAAACGAGAACCAGTACTAATGTGGACCGTGCCACGTCGCCGGGGGCGGGCACATTAGTACCGGCCCTCATTACCAGCCGGTACTAATGCCCACATTAGTACCGGTTTCCAAAACCGGTACTAATGTGACTTCACATTAGTACCGGCAGAACAATATCCGTTTGGAAACCGGTACTAATGAGGGTTATAAACCGGTACAAATGAAGGAATCCCTAGTAGTGAAAATGTGAACAAATCCATAGAGATATGCATATGTAATACATTAATTATCATCGCTCACATGTTAATTATCTAGATGTATCTATGCATCTCAATATGGTCTATAATTAAGGAGCCTGGCCACTTATATATTTTAATTATTATTTTAATCTTTATAAGATGTTCACATTTCCTTACAACATTGATGATCATATTGGGGCATCCTTTAATTATTACATAATAAATATAATATATTGTATCTTGTTTTTAGGCTGTATCACAAGACTAATTTAATTAACTCGTAACCATATATAATGACGCAAATCCAATACTTACCTGATTTATAATACTTGGGGAGCCAGGAAAACATGTTTTCCTGATTTATAATATGGCCTATAAATTGTCTACGGTTCCAGCATTTTTTTCTGTGTCTCTAGTGCTAACAGGTATATCGGTCGAAACAAAAAGAGAGAGAGAATCTCAAAAAAAAAAGAGAGAGAGAGAGAGAGAGAGAGGGGCTGTGTGTGCTGCTGTGGTTCACTCTCAATGGATGCCAAGGCGATGGAAATCATCATCTTCACACTGTTCTTGGCCATCCTGGTCTCCTCGGCGGAGTGTAAGCACACACCTTCATCCCCTGCCGTTCAAAATCAGAAAAAAAATGTTTACGCACCATCTGATTCCAGGTTGTATGTATGTGAGCAGCGCGCTTGCAGGTGAAGCGTGGTGACGACGTCGTGGAGAGGTGGACAGGTGGTCGCCGGCGGCAACAGGACGAGGACGTCAGCGGGAGCAGCAAGATTACACTTATTTGGTGCAAGAAAAGCATTTGCGGCGATGACGTGGCTCACTTGAAGACATGTTACTGCTGCCTAACGCTGCAAGATGAGCCTTGCTACTATGGACAGCAGAACTGCTGGAACAACTGCCCCCGTACGGGACCTCCCCTGTTAAACCCTGCAGGCCGTGCCGGCACTAGCAGGTCGGCAGCAGGCTCACTCGGGACTCAGTCCAGCCCCGCCGTCTCTGGGTCTAAATTCTGATTGTATTGTAGAGGGATGTAGCCTCCTCGTTGGTTTCTAACAATAAATGATAGATGGTTTCATCTCCGTTTCAAATTATTTGTCATTTTTATTTTATCTCAAGTTATACTTTTCTAACTTTAAAATTATATACAGAAAATAATACAGATATACTACACGTTTGCATTGACAATATAAACAAGTACAGTAACAAAGCTCTACAAATAAACGACTCGAGAAAAGGAAAAGACGACAGTAAAGAAATTTTCACATAAATGCCAACCATTATGTGAAATTGTATGCCGACAGAAAAGTTCTGATGGGCAAAGTCAATTGTATTCAATTTCTATCAGATAGACAGGCTTCCACAGAACTTCAGAGTGAAATAACCAGATGGGGATACGGCCGGGTAACCTCTGTTTTATGGCATATTAACATACCGCGTCTCTTTGTTAGCAACATTTTTCAAGGCTGGTATCAGATGGCATCATGACAAAATAAGGTAACTGTCGAAGTAGCAATGACTCTGTAACATCTTGTTTGTTATTGATCCTTTTTAGCGCAATGTATCACAACAAGCCATGATGTAGAACTGTGAGTGAAAGTAGAGTCTTCAACAGGGCTTTCATTAGGACTATATACATGGGAGAATGACGATACCAATAGCTCCTACTTAAGAACTGTGAGTGAAAATAGAGTCTTCATTCAGTGCTGGTCCAGAGATTTTGAGGGCTGGTGATGATAGTAGAAACTTGGCCTTATAATCAAAGTCGTGCTAATTTACTCATTTGATAGTGATAGTTTATCTGTCGAACGCATAGCATGAAGGGATGAGCCTGATAGGCAGTTTAATCTTCCGTGCATCCAATCAGGCTGGTCGCCAGTTGCTTCGTGGCCCTTGTCTCCTCGATGGTTCCTGGTTTATCCATGGGACCATTGGATATTTAAGTATAGAGGAGAGAAAAATTTGGATATTTTAAAGTTGACTTCTCCAGCAACGTACCTATAATGCTCGACCTATTTTCATGTTATATGACAATGACAACTAGAGCTCACGGGTCAGTGACCCATTCTTATCTTTTTCTCTGTTCTATTCCTCTTCTTCCCCAACTGCGTCACTACCAAAATGGAACTGAGAATAGAATACAGATACAGTGCTCGAGGTCACCCGCGCGGAACAAGGAAGCGGCTCAAGGTGAGCCCCGACGCGAAAAGTCAAATCAGCAACCGACCGTCTCGAGCGAGCGATCCAGCAGAACTGCCCTCCACCCACGTGCGTGGGGTCCACTGCTATTTATTATCACCGGTTCCCATTCCTACCATCCTTCTCCAGCTTCGCTCATCCATTCATTTGGGAAGGAGAAAGATGGGCTCTCTCTCTCTACTACTATTTCTCTGTCACCTCCTCCGGTCCTCTCCTTCCCTGCAGGCAGCTCCCAAGCTCCGCCCAATCCATGGGTGTCCACTGTCCACCGACGAGGGGGCGCTGGCGGAGCCCTGTGTAGCGGCGGTGCAAGGTGACAGGAGAAGACGACACAGCGAGCAGCACGGCGAGCGGCGGCCATGCGGCGGTGGACTGGACGCCAAAGGTCTGTGTTTCTTCTTCATTTTCATTTTCTTTTTTATTTTATTTTTTGTTTGTTTTCTGAATTTGTGGCCAAGTTGAAAAGTTATACACATAACTTTTATATATTGTTTTTTTCATAAGTTATATATACATTTTTTTCTTATTGAAAAGTTATATGTACAAGTTTTGCTTCTCCGCACAAGTTACATATACAACTTTTTATTTGAAAAAGTTATATATATAATTTTATTTTATAAGTATAAATTTTGCTTCTGCCGTATAAATTATATATACAACTTTTTATTTAAAAAAGTTATATATATAAGTTTTGCTTCTCATACATAAGTTATATATACAACTTTTTTTATATATATAAGTTTTGCTTCTCATACATAAGTTATATATACAACTTTTTTACTTGAAAAAGATATATATATAAATTTTACTTCTCATGCATAACTTATATTTATTTATTTATTTATTTGAAAATTGTACGTATAAGTTTTGCTTTTCAAATTTTTTATTCTGCAAAACTTATATCATTAACTTAGCTTTTTGTGTTAATGGACATGTGCTGCAGTATGGCACGACACCGAAGCGAGCAGGGAGGCACGTGTATGTGCAGCTGTGCTGGGGGCCACCGCTGACTGAAAAGGAAATGTTGCTGCGCGCGGGTTGGAAAAGCAGTTTTGGTCGGAAATTGATCGTTCCGACGCGCGCGCTAATTAGATACTTCCGCCCCGAACGTTGTGTCCACATGCTCAACACCCACCCCCCTCCCCTCCCCTCCCCCCACACATCCTTGACTAGTTTTTTTTTAGAATCCATCCTTGACTAGATTGCCCGTCATTATTCCTCGCCGCGACTATACGTTGCTTCAGCGACCAATAACACTTCGTCGCGCCGGTGGGCTGCACAAAAGTTTGTGGGCTGCAAGAGTATTCGGGCCGCGGGTGCAAGCGCGCACGAGAGCGAGTGAGCCGCGTGACTTCTGTGCACGTGGGACGTTAACGACCACGCGAGCACGTGGTGGACGGATGGAGAACGCCAGGTACTGTACGTACTTTTCTTCCGTTTTCTTTTTTATATTTTCCATTCTTTCATTTTGGTTTATATTTTTATTTTTCTTATATATTTTTTCTATTGCTCCTCTCTTCTTTTTAACACTAAAGTATTCTCTTTCTCTTTTCTCTCTTTTTATTTTTCTTTCTTTTTTTCTGTTTTCATTTTCTTTTCTTGTCTCTTTGTTTTTATTTTTTCTATATTCTTTTATACTCTATTCTTTTATATTTTCTCTTTTTATCTTTATTTAGTTATTTACTTATTTTCATCGTTCTTTTTTTCTGTATTCTCTTTTCTTTTGTTTTCCCCTTCCTCTTATTTTTTCTTTAACACAAATTGGTTACACCTTTTTATTTCTCTTGGGTTCTTCCGTGATTCAAACTCAACATATTTATCATCTTTAAATTTTTATTTCTTTTACTTATTCTTTATTATTTTTCGTTTTATTTTATTTCGTTTTATTTTTTATTTTCCACTTCAGGTTGTTTTTGACCTAAGTAAGTAGGGGAAGCCCTTATCTATTCTTTTATAAAATTTTATTTCAGTTCTTTTTAATTCACTCTCACGAAGAGTTGAATCCGGGTTTGTTGGATGCTACTGAGGTGCTCTAACCACTATACTAGAGGTCCTTTCACTCCACTTCAAAGTGTTCCATCTCAGTGAATAGTTATTCTTCTTTATTGAATATTTGTTCCATCTTGATGAATATTTATTTCAGGTCAATAAAAATTTATTCTCGCCAGTGAATATTTGTTCCACATTAGTAATTATTTGTACCCATTCATTGAATATTTGTTCGCTCTTAGTGAATGTTTGTTCCACATAAGAGAAAAATTATTCCCGCTCAATGAATATTTGTTCCACCTCAGTAAATATTTGTTCCCATCAGTGATTATTTGTTCTCCTCTACATATATATGTCACGCTAAAAATATAAGCTTAATTAAAAAATAAGAATAGAAAAGTTTATCAAAAATATAGTAAGTGAGATCTTATTTTCAAGATTTTATTGTCATAAATACAATGGTCCAATCAAACAATGGTGCAATCAGTATACATATTTGTTCCAGCAGTTCATGTAATTTGTTCGGTACGTACAAATGTTTTGTTCCAATCATTATTAGAATTTTTTCGACACGTATACATATTTGTTCCGCAGTTCATATAATTTGTTCGGTACGTTCACATATTTTGTTCGGGTAGTTTCTAAATTTTGTTCTACAGTTATGTATTGAATAGAATATATAACTTTAATTTAAAAATATGAATAAAAAAAGTTTTTCAAAATATAGTCAAGTGAGATCTTGTTTCGAAGTTTTTATTGTCAGAAACGCAATGGTGCAATTATAATTTTAATTTGATAGCCGGTTTATGATTTATAGTTTTTTTTAAGTTTCAGGTCGGTTTGCATGTGGATGACGTCATCATTTTTGTCCTATCTGCATGCATGCAAAGAAAGCTACCTTTTACTCCACAGAGACGGCGTGATGGCTTGCTAAACCATCGCTGAAGCGATGGATAGCCACGCCCATTATTCCTGGTGCTAGACATTTTTTTACGGTACTTGAGAAGTATTAGGAAGTATTAGGAAGTATCAGGAAGTATTAGGAAGTATCAGGAAGTATCATCTTAATTAATTGAAAAATTAAAGTAGATAAGAAAAGGGCGTTATAGTAATTTCCTTGTGGGTCCCACCATTTTGATACTTCCTAATACTTCCTAGTAGGAATTTTCTGATACTTCCTGGGTATTCCACCGTTGGATCTCGTCAGATGGACGGTTCATAAGAAAACAACTACCTTAAAAATCCTCTTGTTATATTTCACAGTTGTTCAGACAATGCAACAACGGAGCTCGCCTTACCCTTCCCAAGCCACGCTGCTCTTCTGCCCGTGCCGTGCCATGCTGTGTCCACAGGCCGCATCCCTGCTCACGCCGCTCCTTGCCCGACCGTGCTACTCCTCTACTCACCCTGCCTAGCACCTCCAATCCCGAGAAGAAGAGCTCGGAATCTACCTTCTTGCCAAATCAGCACGCCGAATCAAGCTTAGAATTAACCTCCTCATCACCAGATCACCATGCCGAATCGAGCCTCTTGTTGAGATGGGATGGGCAGCAGCCACCTCTTCCGCATGGGGCTGCTAACCTACACATGGGCCGACTTGAGCCATTGCTTGCCCAAGCAGGGAGGGCCGTGCTGCCAGGTGACAAATAAAATGATGTGGTTGGCAAGGTGCACCAAACACAAGGCCTGAGATTTTTTTTTACATGCCAAGCATGATAGTCTCTGAGAATTCTATCTCTGGTTGTTGAAGATATCATTGTTGTACCATTAATCCAAATTATGATTTTTTTTGAGAAATTCATTTTCGATTTTGATGCTACTTTGTTTCGTTGCATTTTTTTCTTGATACCCCAATTTATGGGTGTTGCTTTCCTCTTGAGGTGTTGTTTTGGAGTTCTTAGATGACAGTATCAGATCATCTTTGAGGGATGGCGGTGCATGGTTTTTTTCAGTGCACTTGATTGGGTTGCTTGAGTGTACGGTAGAGATTGACTAAGTGCATTTTCTAGATGACAAGAGAGCACCAGGAAGCAGGTGGCCGTCAAGCAGGACGATCCTAAGTTCTAATGTTTATAAGAAAACAGCATATATATATGAGGGGTTAATTAGTTGCTAGCACAAGATCTAAGGCAAGGTTGAAGAAAGAGCATATAAGAAGTTTGAAGCTATGCACGTGATCACATCCGGCTATTGTAAGGCACCAGCGAATGCATTATATTGGCCGGATGTCATGGAGATCGCAGGCTGGACTTGGCGGGGGATGGAGACGACAACCTTGCCGTCACTGCCACCGACTTGCAGATGCGTACCGAATGGGCGTCTTGGAGATGATGGACTCACCCATCCTACATGAACGGGAAGAGAACCACGGGACGGTAAAAAAGAAACAATCAATTGGGAGATGATGAATGATTAGAACAATAGAGTTTGACTGAGGATTGATTGCATGTTTCACGGTGATTGATTGCTTGTTTCCCATTTGGAGGCCCCGTGGGTACAGCTGGTGGGTAAGCTAGCGTGGTGTGCGAAAACTTTACGTTTTTTCTTGAACTTGTTTTCTTTCTATTAATTCTTTGGATGAAAAATGTTTTCAATTATTTTGGATCCTTATGACAGACAGACAGGCACTCTCTCCATCTTATGAAAAGTGCAATCCTAACTTTTGAAAAAATCTTATAAAGAGTGAAACCTTAGAAAATAGATCTAACCTACCTAATTAAGTTGTTAGATCTGAATTACATGTTAAAACTTACTACATGTAGCCACTAAATAAGAGTATTAGGTCTTTTCATACCACCATTACTCTGTCCTATAAACACTAGAATTACACTCTTTATGGAACTAAGAAAGTAGATAGATAGATTCACGGTGATTGATTGCTTGTTTCCCGTTTTGGAGCGTTGTGGGTACCACTGCTAGTGGTTATGCGGGGTGTCTAGGTGCGAAAACATTTCGTTTTTTCTTGGACTCGTTTTCCTTCTATCAATTTTGATGGGTCCCCCCCACCCTCACCCACGCACACACTTTCTGAAACCTGCCAAGAGAGACCAATGTGGGTAGGGAGGTTTTTTTTGGTAAAAGTTGTTTTCAATTATTTCAGATCCTTATATAGACTAGTGGAAGTGCACGTACGGCACGCACGTGATATAAAAAAAATTGTAAATAAATAGAATATGTTTAAAAAGCAAAGATATATTATATTATCACAATAGTAACACTGGTGGAAAAACAGTCTTCCGTCCCGGGTGGGAAAGGCTTTAAGTCTCTAAAGCCCACCCGGGACGAAAAGGGAGAGACAAAAGGCCCCCCCTTTGTCACCGGGTGGGCAACCGGGAATAAAGGGTGCCCTTTATTCCCGGGTGGTAGCCCCACCCGGGACAAAAGGGGAGGGCTAGCAGCGCCTGTGCGCCACCCCTTTAGTCCCGGGTGGTAACCCCGCCCGGGACAAAAGGGGAGGCACACCAGCGCCTGTGCGCTTTACCACCCGAGACTAAAGACCCTGCTGTGAATTTTTTTTGTTTCATTTCAAATTATTCTAATAATGTTATACGCGTATATTCTCACGTATTTGGGTGTAATTTACGTATACATATAAATGTTTGCACTAATTATACGTGTCTCCTATACGTACTATATGAAGAGAATAAACTTATAAATAAATATATACACACATTATATTACATCAAAAGCATAGCAGATAGTATTTTCTGAAAGTAGTATATATATATATATACATCAAAATACCGTTTCATACTAATTCTAGTCTAAAGTTCCACCAGAGGTGCTAATTAATATTTATCAATTCGATGACCGTCATAGTGATTTCTGTCTTGTGGATTAATGACCTGGTCCATTATGAATCCGCAGAGACCTTCTTGAATTGCCAAGAGTCGGTCCTTCTCAATGATTGCGTCCCTAATCATATTGTTCTGCAATGTGCAAATAATTTAATATATTACACACAAGAATTAAATATATAAGAGGTTAGAAAAAAAGTATTATTAATTGATTTAAAATAATACTTACAGTATAATCTGACGGGTCTGCCTCGCAGAAATTGTGGATGAATTCACACACATAGTATGCACATAAATGTGTCCCTGGTTCCTGTCTCATACACTAAATTGAACAAGATAATTATGAAAAATTAGTGTTATGCATTTTTAATTTGCCCAATCTAAAGTTGTTATTTGGTTTACGTACTGGAAAATTTGTAGTGAAGTTTATTCTAGGTTTCCATTGTCCAGGGTTGACAGCCTTGAATTTTTCCCAAGCTCTGGCAGAAAATAATGAAAGTTAGAGCTAGATAGTGTTAGTAAAAGCACACTATTGCATAAAAGGGAACGTATGGATAGAATTATTACTCTTGAAACATATCTTGAAGGTCCAAGTATTTGTCCGGATCTCTTCTCAACGAATCAAAGACAAGGATGTTGCTTCTGTTGACATCAATTATGAGAAGAATCCAGTGGAAACTGTATATACATAGAAGCTCAAAAGATTAGAACTAAATAATGTTAACTAAGATAATTAGAAATGCGAACCCTTAGCAATTAAGATGGTAATCACACTTACTCGAAGTTGTAAGGTAGAAGTATCAAATCCTTGTAATGCAATTCACACAAGGTCCTTACGATTGTTTTGAATGTTGTTTCTGGTTGCTTCTTTACTTGATCTTGATTAACTAAAGATCGGTCCATGAAACCTATTCGTTGGTAACCATTCTTCCCCATGTTATGCATTTCCAGGCTATAGAAAATGAAAGACAAAGATAATAATTAGAGTATGCATAAATTTGTTAATTAGGGTATGTATTGCACCGTCACTTACAGGCACCAGGCCATGACAAGATCGGTATTCAAGGAGTCAAGATGGTAAATTTCATAAATATCCTTGAATCGTAGCCAGGACAACTTCTCGCCTTTACCAGCAAAATGTTCCGGATTCCCGAGCGCCAAAGTGAGCTCATCCATGTCTCTGTCAGGAACCAATCTGCCCGCTTTGATGTCTTCATTCTTTTTTATTATCTCATGTGCCGCCTCCCGTAACATGGGTGGGAATACGAGGGAACCATCATCAGGGTTCAATCTTCCACTGCGGGCATAATACCAATTCTTCGATCGTTCTTCCCAGTCAATGACCGCTGGTACGATACCTTTGTTGAGGAGGTCTTGTTCAATCTTCTGCCACTTGGGTGCTGCAACCGCGTAACCACCGCGACCAAGACGATGGGCGTAATCCGTCTTCTTACTGGCACTTATCTGAGCTCGTGCGCTCTTGTTGGCGAATTCTTCACTATTCTTGTAATCCACAAAGGACTGCCAGTGATCCTTTAGCTTGGGATAATCATCAAAATTTGGAGTTCGTTTCTGCTTGATATAATCTCTGTGCAGCTGCTTCTTGAAACTCTGCAATTGAGTTGCCATCTTCGTGAGAGTCCACTGCTTCACGAGATTTGCGTTCACACCCGGTGGAAGTGTGAAGTGTTTTAGAATATCATCCCATAACATATTCTTAAGTGAATCTGGAACCACCCATGGATTATCTTCTCTTCCTTCCATTCTCTATATGATATGGGCACGTTGTCCCTCACAATAGCACCGCATTGGGACACAAACTTGTCCCTGACCTTCTTTGGTTCCCATGGCTGGCCAAGCTCGTTGACTTCAGTGATATGAAACTTCACGTCATGATCGACGATTACTTTTGTACGGCCTCTCTTAGTCTTTTTGCTTGTCGAGGTTGAAGCCTATAAGTTGCGGATTTGTTATTCACGCGGGGTTCCAGAATGATATATATACCTCATTGTTAATGCATTTATGGACTTGTTAATGCATGATATATATACCTCGTTGGAACCTTCTGCATTTACTATGACAAGGTCTTCATTATTGTCCTCGGCGCGGCTGTCGATGTCCGCGGTGCGGGAGTCGATGTCCGCGGTGCGGGTGTCGATGTCCCCGGTTATGTTGAGGAACACGTCTGCCTGGCTACGCTTCTCCTCGGTGAAGGTTGGACCCCTAGCAATAAGGCTCTCCATCAGCCGCTCCTCCTCATTGTGATCCATAACTAGAAATTTCTGAATACATAAATGAATTTCTGAGCACATCAATGATTTTCTGAGCACATAAATGAATTTCTGAATACATAAATGAATTTCTGAATACATAAATGAATTTCTGAGCACATAAATGAATTTCTGGATACATAAATGAATTTTTGAATACATAAATGAATTTCTGAATACATAAATAATTTTTTGAGCACATAAATGATTTTCTGAGCACATAAATGATTTTCGGGCGAGAGTCGAGCGAGACTACCTAAGTGTCGAGCGGGAGTCGAGCGAGTCGGGCGAGAAAACCTAAGTGTCGGGCGGGGTCGAGCTAGTCGGGCGGGAGTCGAGCGAGTCGGGCGGGAGTCGAGCGAGACTACCTAAGTGTCGGGCGGGAGTTGAGCGAGTCGAGCGAGAAAACCTAAGTGTCGGACGGGGTCGAGCGAGTCGGGAAAGAATCGAGCGTGTCGAGTGATACTACCTAATTGTCGGGCGAGCAAAAAAATTAAAATCTCTAAATACATATTTCATCTCTAAATACATATTTCATCTCTAAATACATATTTCATCTCTAAATACATATTTCATCTCTAAATTCAAATCTAAAATCTCTAAATTCTCTAAATTCTCTAAATTCAATTCTAAAATCTCTAAATTCAATTCTCAGCACATAAATAAATTAAATGAAAACATAAAAAAATGCTGACGTCAGCCATCAGGGGCTGACTGTTGACGCGAAAATAGGACGTCACCTCCGCGCGCGACACACGTGACTCCCCGGTCTGTAGCGAGGCGTGCCAGCAATCTGACCTGTTGATTGACAATGGAAAATATTAAGGATCGGCTAGAGAACCGATGGCCTTGCAGTGACACGTGTACCAGCCAATCGGCCGATACGGATAAAGCGGGATCGGCCGGCTCGAAAGCGACCGAAGCGCGGGTGCGATCGGTTGGATCGGCCAATCGTGACGTCAGCGCTCGAGTAGATCGGAATCGGCTGCGGTGGTATGAGCCGATAGGATCTAGATCGAACGGAAGGGTAAAGATAATAGCTAAAACTACAAGAATTTGGTACGAAAACTTGTAGATCTAGCTAATATCGGTAAGGGGTGAATAAAGAACTAGATGAAACCTCAGCGATGCGCCCAGAGGTTAAAGCCTAGGATTATTCGGTAAAACGGTACTCACAAGCTTGCCGGAGATCAACTGATGCAGCCCGACGAACCCGAAGCACAACGTTGTAGAAAAGAGAAAAACGTAATGGCGAAGTCACCGAAAAGTAGATGCTGTAAAGGTAGATGCTGTAAAGTAGATGTAGTAAAAGTAAAGAGTTTGCCCGGAGGTGGTTTGTTTGATATTGGTGTGTACACTTTTTTCCGACCACGCAGGGTCGCTATTTATGTCCTGAGGACAAACCCGACTCCTAGCCGATCACGGCACTGTTTACTTGCTTCTAAAGACAAAAACTACTAGAAATAGAAAAGGACTCTCACAGGAGTCAAAAACTTCCTAAAACTGACTCTTTGACCCATCGTCAATCGTAGACTGACCCGCCTCCACCATGCTTTCCTTTTGGCGTATTTCTTTTGAATACCGCCTCTTCTTTCCTCCATCGGCCGATCTTCTATCTGATCATCGGCCGATCGCTTTGACTAGCTGGCCCACCGTCAGGGTTGAATCCCTTTGACCATCGGCGATCCGTGTTGGCCATCTTTCTCTCCCTTCAATCGGCCGATTGTACTTTGTTTTCATCGGCTATTTCTCCTTATTCCTTTTTGACCTGTTTTTCCAAAAAACGGTGTCAACACATGCCCCCTAGTTTCGGAGTAAATAATCTTATGCTCCGAAATTTACTCGAATCCGTTATCTCCCTTGATTCGAAGTCGGCCACAGAATCTCAACAAATCTTCGAGGTCATAAATACAACCGTCCTGGTTCTTTTTCTCCCCAAAATCTTGTTGTTCCAGCAGCTCGAGCTTTCAAGCGACGAACCCTAAACTCCAAAGTTCTTGCTAATCCATGGCGTCCTCAAGCTCCGCTAGAGGTTCTGGCTCTGCTTCTGCACCTCCGAAGGCATCTTCTTTCTTCAGTTCCTCCGGTATTTCCTTCAATCTTTTGCTTTTATTTGTCTTTAAATACCGCCGTCTTTCTTTGCCTGAAGCCCAGATTCATTTATTTCTCCAGGAACTTAGATCCCATCTCACTATCCCTGTTGATGATAAACCCGGACTTACTTTCCTTGGACCGATGGGTGATACTGACCCCTTTGAGATGATTAATTTTGAAACCGGCCGAATCCCTTTCAAGCATGCTTCCCTGAATTTGGCCGATTGGGATGTTTGTTTTAGGTCTTGGACAGGATACGCCAAGGGATGGAGAAATTGGTACCGAAGGGTATCTGCTAAGAACAGGGGTTTCTGGGAGAAATATAAAATCAATCAATGCATCACCTTGTCTTTGTCTGATATGTCTCGGAATGAATCTCTCTTAATAGCTGCCTCTTATTTTTGGTCTGATGCTATTAATGCCTTTTTATTTGGTCACGGACCGATGTCTCCAACTTTGGCTGATGTCCTTCTATTGACTGGTTTGGATATTTCCTCTTCGGATACCCTCTTCAGTTGCCGCGATCTTAAACTTTCCCATCGTTTGAAAACCAAAAACGTGGGTGGCTGGTCTGGGTATATCTCTAAGCATATGAAGGAAGGCACCGTAACTGACAGAGAACACGTGGCTTTTCTGAACATGTGGCTTGAAAAATTTGTCTTCTGTGGCAAGTCCTTTGGTCCTACCTCCAATTATCAGATTGTAGCTGAGCAGTTAGCTGTCGGGTCTTCCATTCCTCTTGGGAAATACCTTTTAGGAGCAGTATACAATCTCCTTCACCAGGTGGCAGTTAGCCTGTCAACCAACTCCCCAATAGGCACTCCAGGAGGTCCTTGGTGGTTTATCAATATGTGGTTGAATCTTCATCTCCGAGACAGATTGGAACAAGATATTTTTAGTATGCGCTTCCCGGGAGACCAGCCAGATGGTGTTCCGATTGTCAAGCGTCGATGCATGAACTTTGGAGAAGCGGTCTCTGTTTTTCCCGGACATAAAAAGACTCCATCTCGCATAGCAGAGCATTTCAGGAGTTTCTATCTTGGCTTCACTCCAGAATCCATCACCTGGTTTGTGTATAGGGATGATAATACCAATTTTGAGACCGTTTTCAGCTTCGATGATCTCCATGAGGATGATGAAAACAGAGTGGTTTTCGTGTAAATGATCAAGCCGGGACTTCTTCCGTCATGTGTTTTTGGGAAAGATTCATCGGCCACTTTTGAATTTTACAACCCTTCAGTGAGTGCTCGTCAGCTGGGGTTTGGTCAATTGCCGATTGGTCTTTACTTCTCTAATCTGATTAAGCCACGGGAGGTTATCTCTAGTAGTCTCCATTATCGGCGTTTGCTGGACTTAGTCCCTGATTCTTCCACCATTGACCTTGATACTTGGAAATTTTCCAGTTTTACCTCTCCTCTTTTCAATACCTGGTGGGCAGAATGGTGCGATCACCTTTTCTGCGTATCTCCCAGAACTTACTGTGAAAAATTGGATCCTGATTATGTGGCATCGGCTGATGAGGTATTTGATTGTCTTGTGTACTTTCAACATATTCTGACTGTTTATACTTTTAACACATGCTGATTTGCCTTTCCTTCTCTTCAGCCTGTCACCACTGAACCTCCTGCTACCAGCAGAAGTGGCAAATAGATTCAATATTGGCCACCAAGACAAGCACCATATATTGGCTATAAAGCCCCTTCGATTTCTTCAGTCATGCAGGGTCCCAAGACTAATCTTGTTCCAGACAACCTACCTCTGTCGACGCTCAAGAGAAAAGCCGTGAGTAGCAAGGTTCTTACTCATAGATCAAAGAAGAGAATAGATTCTAAGGTCATCAATGTCTCGGATATGGCAGGAGTACTAGCAAGTGCTTTCCAGGTACTGACTTTCATCCCTTTTTTCTTCTTTTTCTGTAACTTTGATTGATCATCCTCTTTTGTGCAGTCTTCGGGATTAATTGGTCAATCAGAACGAGCCACGACTGCTGATCTTGGTCAAGAAAAGGTTTTGGGAGAAGCCCCTGTTGATGATGTTGACCAGTCTGGAACCCATCAAAGGGTTGATGCTTCTGCTGACCAACTTCAAAGTTCTCCTGCACGAGCTGGCCCTCACATTGAAGACCCAATTGAGGTAGGATTCTTATTAATGTTTTTTCTTCTATTTTCCCATGTTCAATCCTTTGTCTCTGTTCAGGATGTGGTTGAAGCGCCGATTGAGACCCAAGACAAGCCTTTGGATGATTCCCAGCAGAATATCGGCGACCAACCACAGCTGCCGATTATTGAAGTCTCTGAATCATTATTGACTGAAAACCCAACTGCGCAAACTTGAGTGACGTCTTCTGCTGTAGAGGTAAACATCCTGGTTTCTTTAAACTTCTTTTTCAGCTTTCTTCCGCTTATCCACACTTTCTCTACAGGTTTCATCAACCTCATCTCTTATCGCTCGGAGTGGATTAGTAACCGTTCTTCCTGATGACGTGAAAGCCAAGCTGATAGAAGTGCTTCCGCTGCTAAACCGGGATATCAATCAACTTGTACAAGATGCTGAGCCGATCAGGACCATCTTTAAGAAAATTCAGGGCCAGTTGCCTAGAGACCTCAAGGCGAAGATGCTTCAAGTCGCTTTCATCGAGAATCGGCAGCTCGTAGTCCAGGAAGCCCAAGATCGGCTAGCAGAAAGAAGACATCAAGAGCAACTTATTCAGGACAGGGAGAAATTAGATCACAGTATGGCCGATCTTGACAATAGGATCGAACTCCTATCTTCCTCGCGTCCTGACATCGTCAGCACTATCGATCGCCTGAAGAAATGTCGTGCTGAGTTGATGAAGGAGCTTGATCAGATCGGTCAAGACTTGATAGCTGAAGAGCAGAAACTGGCCGATCTCCCAGGCACCATATCTATTATGCAAGAACGGAGGGATTCCATTGCACAGCAAGCCCAGACCCTTCGTGAACAGGAGCAACTGATTCCTGGTTCGGCCGATGCCGATCGTCAGGAGATAGAAGCGGTTGACCAGCTGCGCCTGGATCTCATCGATGCCATCCATTCTTTAGGCTTGGTTTAAACTTTATTTGTAATTTTGTTACCTATGTTTGGCCTTTTCTTGGCCAACTTCCAACGCTCCACATTGAATGCTTTGACCGAACGTTTCAATCGGCCTTTATATACTACCAGCTTCCTTTTTTAGAACTGTCATCTTCCTTTTGTGATGGCTTCTTCTTCTTCCTCCTCTTCTGTGAATCAGGTTGGTTCCTTTTTTCTTTTCCTTGTGTTCACGATTCCATCCCTTGACGTTTCTTCTTTCTTAGTCTCCAAATCGTGATGCTGTGGAAAGGATCGTCTCAAACATCAATGCCTTTGGTGCAAATCGGCCGAACCATTCGTCTAGACAAGAACGCGGTCTCCGTCTGGTGATTGCTAACAATGAGAAGAAGCTGGAAGTTCTCGAAGCCAGGAGGACAGTTCTCCTTCAGGAACTGGATCGTGTAGGTGAAGAGCTCGCTCAAACTAGGGCAGAACTAGATAAAGCCAAGAGCCTCCTTTAAACTTAGATGTATTGCTAGCCGATACAATCGGCCTTTTATGAATGAGAACTTCCTTCTCTTGATTGTACCACTCTCTAGCAATGAATTCTCATCCATATTTGTGGGTGCTGTTTTTATGACTTGGTTCAACTTCTTTGCTATAAAAACTCATCTTGTTCTTTGTGTAGCATCACTACTTTTACACATGAACCAAATCGTCCTTCTGTTAGGAATGAGAAGCATGTTCCTCCGAGAGAATCTTCAGGAAAACACAATTATTTCCACTCCTTGACAAGTTTCTTCTTGAAGATCCATTGTACCCTAATGATGCATCAAAGCTTGTCGTCGTTGCTGGAAATTTAGAGAGATAAGAATCTCGAGAGTCTCCTCTTCTGGAGTACAGAGTAGGGTCACGCAAGATTATTTAATTCTCCTTCAAAGACAGCCCCTAAATTTTGGGAAACGTATCACTGCATGCCTGCCCATTGTCGAGCCTGAGACTTTCACGGGGAAACTGTTCTTGCTTTGACTGCATCGGATGCTCTTCAGCTGATAGAAGTGCTTCCGCTGCTAAACCGGGATATCAATCAACTTGTACAAGATGCTGAGCCGATCAGGACCATCTTTAAGCAAATTCAGGGCCAGTTGCCTAGAGACCTCAAGGCGAAGACGCTTCAAGTCGCTTTCATCGAGAATCGGCAGCTCGTAGTCCAGGAAGCCCAAGATCGGCTAGCAGAAAGAAGACATCAAGAGCAACTTATTCAGGACAGGGAGAAATTGGATCACAGTATGGCCGATCTTGACAATAGGATCGAACTCCTTTCTTCCTCGCGTCCTGACATCGTCAGCACTATCGATCGCCTGAAGAAATGTCGTGCTGAGTTGATGAAGGAGCTTGATCAGATCGGTCAAGACTTGATAGCTAAAGAGCAGAAACTGGCCGATCTCCCAGGCACCATATCTATTATGCAAGAACGGAGGGATTCCATTGCACAGCAAGCCCAGACCCTTTGTGAACAGGAGCAATCGATTCCTCGTTCGGCCGATGCCGATCGTCAGGAGATAGAAGCGGTTGACCAGCTGCGCCTGGATCTCATCGATGCCATCCATTCTTTAGGCTTGTTTTAAACTTTATTTGTAATTTTGTGACCTGTGTTTGGCCTTTTCTTGGCCAACTTCCAACGCTCCACATTGAATGCTTTGACCAAACGTTTCAATCGGCCTTTATATACTACCAGCTTCCTTTTTTAGAACTGTCATCTTCCTTTTATGATGGCTTCTTCTTCTTCCTACTCTTCTGTGAATCAGGTTGGTTCCTTTTTTCTTTTCCTTGTGTTCACAATTCCTTCCCTTGACGTTTCTTCTTTCCTTAGTCTCCAAATCGTGATGTTGTGGAAAGGATCGTCTCAAACATCAACGCCTTTGGTGCAAATCGGCCGAACCATCCGTCTAGACAAGAACGCGGTCTCCGTCTGGTGATTGCTAACAATGAGAAGAAGCTGGAAGTTCTCGAAGCCAGGAGGACAGTTCTCCTTCAGGAACTGGATCGTGTAGGTGAAGAGATAGCTCAAACTAGGGCAGAACTAGATAAAGCCAAGAGCCTCCTTTAAACTTAGATGTATTGCTAGCCGATACAATCGGCCTTTCATGAATGAGAACTTCTTTCTCTTGATTGTACCACTCTCTAGCAATGAATTCTCATCCATATTTGTGGGTGCTGTTTTTATGACTTGGTTCAACTTCTTTGCTATAAAAACTCATCTTGTTCTTTGTGTAGCATCACTACTTTTACACATGAACCAAATCGTCCTTCTGTTAGGAATGAGAAGCATGTTCCTCCGAGAGAATCTTCAGGAAAACACAATTATTTCCACTCCTTGACAAGTTTCTTCTTGAAGATCCATTGTACCCTAATGATGCATCAAAGCTTGTCGTCGTTGCTGGAAATTTAGAGAGATAAGAATCTCGAGAGTCTCCTCTTCTGGAGTACAGAGTAGGGTCACGCAAGATTATTTAATTCTCCTTCAAAGACAGCCCCTAAATTTTGGGAAACGTATCACTGCATGCCTGCCCATTGTCGAGCCTGAGACTTTCACGGGGAAACTGTTCTTGCTTTGACTGCATCGGATGCTCTTCAGCTGATAGAAGTGCTTCCGCTGCTAAACCGGGATATCAATCAACTTGTACAAGATGCTGAGCCGATCAGGACCATCTTTAAGCAAATTCAGGGCCAGTTGCCTAGAGACCTCAAGGCGAAGATGCTTCAAGTCGCTTTCATCGAGAATCGGCAGCTCGTAGTCCAGGAAGCCCAAGACCGGCTAGCAGAAAGAAGACATCAAGAGCAACTTATTCAGGACAGGGAGAAATTGGATCACAGTATGGCCGATCTTGACAATAGGATCGAACTCCTTTCTTCCTCGCGTCCTGACATCGTCAGCACTATCGATCGCCTGAAGAAACGTCGTGCTGAGTTGATGAAGGAGCTTGATCAGATCGGTCAAGACTTGATAGCTAAAGAGCAGAAACTGGCCGATCTCCCAGGCACCATATCTATTATGCAAGAATGGAGGGATTCCATTGCACAGCAAGCCCAGACCCTTTGTGAACAGGAGCAATCGATTCCTGGTTCGGCCGATGCCGATCGTCAGGAGATAGAAGCGGTTGACCAGCTACGCCTGGATCTCATCGATGCCATCCATTCTTTAGGCTTGGTTTAAACTTTATTTGTAATTTTGTGACCTGTGTTAGGCCTTTTCTTGGCCAACTTCGAACGCTCCACATTGAATGCTTTGACCGAACGTTTCAATCGGCCTTTATATACTACCAGCTTCCTTTTTTAGAACTGTCATCTTCCTTTTATGATGGCTTCTTCTTCTTCCTCCTCTTCTGTGAATCAGGTTGGTTCCTTTTTTCTTTTCCTTGTGTTCACAATTCCTTCCCTTGACGTTTCTTCTTTCCTTAGTCTCCAAATCGTGATGTTGTGGAAAGGATCGTCTCAAACATCAACGCCTTTGGTGCAAATCGGCCGAACCATCCGTCTAGACAAGAACGCGGTCTCCGTCTGGTGATTGCTAACAATGAGAAGAAGCTGGAAGTTCTCGAAGCCAGGAGGACAGTTCTCCTTCAGGAACTGGATCGTGTAGGTGAAGAGATAGCTCAAACTAGGGCAGAACTAGATAAAGCCAAGAGCCTCCTTTAAACTTAGATGTATTGCTAGCCGATACAATCGGCCTTTTATGAATGAGAACTTCCTTCTCTTGATTGTACCACTCTCTAGCAATGAATTCTCATCCATATTTGTGGGTGCTGTTTTTATGACTTGGTTCAACTTCTTTGCTATAAAAACTCATCTTGTTCTTTGTGTAGCATCACTACTTTTACACATGAACCAAATCGTCCTTCTGTTAGGAATGAGAAGCATGTTCCTCCGAGAGAATCTTCAGGAAAACACAATTATTTCCACTCCTTGACAAGTTTCTTCTTGAAGATCCATTGTACCCTAATGATGCATCAAAGCTTGTCGTCGTTGCTAGAAATTTAGAGAGATAAGAATCTCGAGAGTCTCCTCTTCTGGAGTACAGAGTAGGGTCACACAAGATTATTTAATTCTCCTTCAAAGACAGCCCCTAAATTTTGGGAAACGTATCACTGCATGCCTGCCCACTGTCGAGCCTGAGACTTTCACGGGGAAACTATTCTTGCTTTGACTGCATCGGATGCTCTTCAGCTGATAGAAGTGCTTCCGCTGCTAAACCGGGATATCAATCAACTTGTACAAGATGCTGAGCCGATCAGGACCATCTTTAAGCAAATTCAGGGCCAGTTGCCTAGAGACCTCAAGGCGAAGATGCTTCAAGTCGCTTTCATCGAGAATCGGCAGCTCGTAGTCCAGGAAGCCCAAGATCGGCTAGCAGAAAGAAGACATCAAGAGCAACTTATTCAGGACAGGGAGAAATTGGATCACAGTATGGCCGATCTTGACAATAGGATCGAACTCCTATCTTCCTCGCGTCCTGACATCGTCAGCACTATCGATCGCCTGAAGAAACGTCGTGCTGAGTTGATGAAGGAGCTTGATCAGATCGGTCAAGACTTGATAGCTAAAGAGCAGAAACTGGCCGATCTCCCAGGCACCATATCTATTATGCAAGAATGGAGGGATTCCATTGCACAGCAAGCCCAGACCCTTTGTGAACAGGAGCAACCGATTCCTGGTTCGGCCGATGCCGATCGTCAGGAGATAGAAGCGGTTGACCAGCTGCGCCTGGATCTCATCGATGCCATCCATTCTTTAGGCTTGGTTTAAACTTTATTTGTAATTTTGTGACCTGTGTTTGGCCTTTTCTTGGCCAACTTCCAACGCTCCACATTGAATGCTTTGACCGAACGTTTCAATCGGCCTTTATATACTACCAGCTTCCTTTTTTAGAACTGTCATCTTCCTTTTGTGATGGCTTCTTCTTCTTCCTCCTCTTCTGTGAATCAGGTTGGTTCCTTTTTTCTTTTCCTTGTGTTCACGATTCCTTCCCTTGACGTTTCTTCTTTCCTTAGTCTCCAAATCGTGATGCTGTGGAAAGGATCGTCTCAAACATCAACGCCTTTGGTGCAAATCGGCCGAACCATCCGTCTAGACAAGAACGCGGTCTCCGTCTGGTGATTGCTAACAATGAGAAGAAGCTGGAGGTTCTCGAAGCCAGGAGGACTGTTCTCCTTCAGGAACTGGATCGTGTAGGTGAAGAGATAGCTCAAACTAGGGCAGAACTAGATAAAGCCAAGAGCCTCCTTTAAACTTAGATGTATTGCTAGCCGATACAATCGGCCTTTTATGAATATGAACTTCCTTCTCTTGATTGTACCACTCTCTAGCAATGAATTCTCATCCATATTTGTGGGTGCTGTTTTTATGACTTGGTTCAACTTCTTTGCTATAAAAACTCATCTTGTTCTTTGTGTAGCATCACTACTTTTACACATGAACCAAATCGTCCTTCTGTTAGGAATGAGAAGCATGTTCCTCCGAGAGAATCTTCAGGAAAACACAATTATTTCCACTCCTTGACAAGTTTCTTCTTGAAGATCCATTGTACCCTAATGATGCATCAAAGCTTGTCGTCGTTGCTGGAAATTTAGAGAGATAAGAATCTTGAGAGTCTCCTCTTCTGGAGTACAGAGTAGGGTCACGCAAGATTATTTAATTCTCCTTCAAAGACAGCATCTAAATTTTGGGAAACGTATCACTGCATGCCTGCCCACTGTCGAGCCTGAGACTTTCACGGGGAAACTGTTCTTGCTTTGACTGCATCGGATGCTCTTCAGCTGATAGAAGTGCTTCCGCTGCTAAACCGGGATATCAATCAACTTGTACAAGATGCTGAGCCGATCAGGACCATCTTTAAGCAAATTCAGGGCCAGTTGCCTAGAGACCTCAAGGCGAAGATGCTTCAAGTCGCTTTCATCGAGAATCGGCAGCTCGTAGTCCAGGAAGCCCAAGATCGGCTAGCAGAAAGAAGACATCAAGAGCAACTTATTCAGGACAGGGAGAAATTGGATCACAGTATGGCCGATCTTGACAATAGGATCGAACTCCTATCTTCCTCGCGTCCTGACATCGTCAGCACTATCGATCGCCTGAAGAAACGTCGTGCTGAGTTGACGAAGGAGCTTGATCAGATCGGTCAAGACTTGATAGCTAAAGAGCAGAAACTAGCCGATCTCCCAGGCACCATATCTATTATGCAAGAACGGAGGGATTCCATTGCACAGCAAGCCCAGACCCTTTGTGAACAGGAGCAACCGATTCCTGGTTCGGCCGATGCCGATCGTCAGGAGATAGAAGCGGTTGACCAGCTGCGCCTGGATCTCATCGATGCCATCCATTCTTTAGGCTTGGTTTAAACTTTATTTGTAATTTTGTGACCTGTGTTTGGCCTTTTCTTGGCTAACTTCCAACGCTCCACATTGAATGCTTTGACCGAACGTTTCAATCGGCCTTTATATACTACCAGCTTCCTTTTTTAGAACTGTCATCTTCCTTTTGTGATGGCTTCTTCTTCTTCCTCCTCTTCTGTGAATCAGGTTGGTTCCTTTTTTCTTTTCCTTGTGTTCACAATTCCTTCCCTTGACGTTTCTTCTTTCCTTAATCTCCAAATCGTGATGCTGTGGAAAGGATCGTCTCAAAAATCAGCGCCTTTGGTGCAAATCGGCCGAACCATCCATCTAGACAAGAACGCGGTCTCCGTCTGGTGATTGCTAACAATGAGAAGAAGCTGGAAGTTCTCGAAGCCAGGAGGACAGTTCTCCTTCAGGAACTGGATCGTGTAGGTGAAGAGATAGCTCAAACTAGGGCAGAACTAGATAAAGCCAAGAGCCTCCTTTAAACTTAGATGTATTGCTAGCCGATACAATCGGCCTTTTATGAATGATAACTTCCTTCTCTTGATTGTACCACTCTCTAGCAATGAATTCTCATCCATATTTGTGGGTGCTGTTTTTATGACTTGGTTCAACTTCTTTGCTATAAAAACTCATCTTGTTCTTTGTGTAGCATCACTACTTTTACACATGAACCAAATCGTCCTTCTGTTAGGAATGAGAAGCATGTTCCTCCGAGAGAATCTTCAGGAAAACACAATTATTTCCACTCCTTGACAAGTTTCTTCTTGAAGATCCATTGTACCCTAATGATGCATCAAAGCTTGTCGTCGTTGCTAGAAATTTAGAGAGATAAGAATCTCGAGAGTCTCCTCTTCTGGAGTACAGAGTAGGGTCACACAAGATTATTTAATTCTCCTTCAAAGACAGCCCCTAAATTTTGGGAAACGTATCACTGCATGCCTGCCCACTGTCGAGCCTGAGACTTTCACGGGGAAACTATTCTTGCTTTGACTGCATCGGATGCTCTTCAGCTGATAGAAGTGCTTCCGCTGCTAAACCGGGATATCAATCAACTTGTACAAGATGCTGAGCCGATCAGGACCATCTTTAAGCAAATTCAGGGCCAGTTGCCTAGAGACCTCAAGGCGAAGATGCTTCAAGTCGCTTTCATCGAGAATCGGCAGCTCGTAGTCCAGGAAGCCCAAGATCGGCTAGCAGAAAGAAGACATCAAGAGCAACTTATTCAGGACAGGGAGAAATTGGATCACAGTATGGCCGATCTTGACAATAGGATCGAACTCCTATCTTCCTCGCGTCCTGACATCGTCAGCACTATCGATCGCCTGAAGAAACGTCGTGCTGAGTTGATGAAGGAGCTTGATCAGATCGGTCAAGACTTGATAGCTAAAGAGCAGAAACTGGCCGATCTCCCAGGCACCATATCTATTATGCAAGAATGGAGGGATTCCATTGCACAGCAAGCCCAGACCCTTTGTGAACAGGAGCAACCGATTCCTGGTTCGGCCGATGCCGATCGTCAGGAGATAGAAGCGGTTGACCAGCTGCGCCTGGATCTCATCGATGCCATCCATTCTTTAGGCTTGGTTTAAACTTTATTTGTAATTTTGTGACCTGTGTTTGGCCTTTTCTTGGCCAACTTCCAACGCTCCACATTGAATGCTTTGACCGAATGTTTCAATCGGCCTTTATATACTACCAGCTTCCTTTTTTAGAACTGTCATCTTCCTTTTGTGATGGCTTCTTCTTCTTCCTCCTCTTCTGTGAATCAGGTTGGTTCCTTTTTTCTTTTCCTTGTGTTCACGATTCCTTCCCTTGACGTTTCTTCTTTCCTTAGTCTCCAAATCGTGATGCTGTGGAAAGGATCGTCTCAAACATCAACGCCTTTGGTGCAAATCGGCCGAACCATCCGTCTAGACAAGAACGCGGTCTCCGTCTGGTGATTGCTAACAATGAGAAGAAGCTGGAGGTTCTCGAAGCCAGGAGGACTGTTCTCCTTCAGGAACTGGATCGTGTAGGTGAAGAGATAGCTCAAACTAGGGCAGAACTAGATAAAGCCAAGAGCCTCCTTTAAACTTAGATGTATTGCTAGCCGATACAATCGGCCTTTTATGAATATGAAGTTCCTTCTCTTGATTGTACCACTCTCTAGCAATGAATTCTCATCCATATTTGTGGGTGCTGTTTTTATGACTTGGTTCAACTTCTTTGCTATAAAAACTCATCTTGTTCTTTGTGTAGCATCACTACTTTTACACATGAACCAAATCGTCCTTCTGTTAGGAATGAGAAGCATGTTCCTCCGAGAGAATCTTCAGGAAAACACAATTATTTCCACTCCTTGACAAGTTTCTTCTTGAAGATCCATTGTACCCTAATGATGCATCAAAGCTTGTCGTCGTTGCTGGAAATTTAGAGAGATAAGAATCTCGAGAGTCTCCTCTTCTGGAGTACAGAGTAGGGTCATGCAAGATTATTTAATTCTCCTTCAAAGACAGCCCCTAAATTTTGGGAAACGTATCACTGCATGCCTGCCCACTGTCGAGCCTGAGACTTTCACGGGGAAACTGTTCTTGCTTTGACTGCATCGGATGCTCTTCAGCTGATAGAAGTGCTTCCGCTGCTAAACCGGGATATCAATCAACTTGTACAAGATGCTGAGCCGATCAGGACCATCTTTAAGCAAATTCAGGGCCAGTTGCCTAGAGACCTCAAGGCGAAGATGCTTCAAGTCGCTTTCATCGAGAATCGGCAGCTCGTAGTCCAGGAAGCCCAAGATCGGCTAGCAGAAAGAAGACATCAACAGCAACTTATTCAGGACAGGGAGAAATTAGATCACAGTATGGCCGATCTTGACAATAGGATCGAACTCCTATCTTCCTCGCGTCCTGACATCGTCAGCACTATCGATCGCCTGAAGAAACGTCGTGCTGAGTTGATGAAGGAGCTTGATCAGATCGGTCAAGACTTGATAGCTAAAGAGCAGAAACTGGCCGATCTCCCAGGCACCATATCTATTATGCAAGAACGGAGGGATTCCATTGCACAGCAAGCCCAGACCCTTTGCGAACAGGAGCAACCGATTCCTGGTTCGGCCGATGCCGATCGTCAGGAGAAAGAAGCGGTTGACCGGCTGCGCCTGGATCTCATCGATGCCATCCATTCTTTAGGCTTGGTTTAAACTTTATTTGTAATTTTGTGACCTGTGTTTGGCCTTTTCTTGGCCAACTTCCAACGCTCCACATTGAATGCTTTGACCGAACGTTTCAATCGGCCTTTATATACTACCAGCTTCCTTTTTTAGAACGGTCATCTTCCTTTTGTGATGGCTTCTTCTTCCTCCTCCTCTTCTGTGAATCAGGTTGGTTCCTTTTTTCTTTTCCTTGTGTTCACAATTCCTTCCCTTGACGTTTCTTCTTTCCTTAGTCTCGAAATCGTGATGCTGTGGAAAGGATCGTCTCAAACATCAACGCCTTTGGTGCAAATCGGCCGAACCATCTGTCTAGACAAGAACGCGGTCTCCGTCTGGTGATTGCTAACAATGAGAAGAAGTTGGAAGTTCCCGAAGCCAGGAGGACAGTTCTCCTTCAGGAACTGGATCGTGTAGGTGAAGACATAGCTCAAACTAGGGCAGAACTAGATAAAGCCAAGAGCCTCCTTTAAACTTAGATGTATTGCTAGCCGATACAATCGGCCTTTTATGAATATGAACTTCCTTCTCTTGATTGTACCACTCTCTAGCAATGAATTCTCATCCATATTTGTGGGTGCTGTTTTTATGACTTGGTTCAACTTCTTTGCTATAAAAACTCATCTTGTTCTTTGTGTAGCATCACTACTTTTACACATGAACCAAATCGTCCTTCTGTTAGGAATGAGAAGCATGTTCCTCCGAGAGAATCTTCAGGAAAACACAATTATTTCCACTCCTTGACAAGTTTCTTCTTGAAGATCCATTGTACCCTAATGATGCATCAAAGCTTGTCGTCGTTGCTGGAAATTTAGAGAGATAAGAATCTCGAGAGTCTCCTCTTCTGGAGTACAGAGTAGGGTCACGCAAGATTATTTAATTCTCCTTCAAAGACAGCCCCTAAATTTTGGGAAACGTATCACTACATGGCTGCCCACTGTCGAGCCTGAGACTTTCACGGGGAAACTGTTCTTGCTTTGACTGCATCGGATGCTCTTCAGCTGATAGAAGTGCTTCCGCTGCTAAACCGGGATATCAATCAACTTGTACAAGATGCTGAGCCGATCAGGACCATCTTTAAGCAAATTCAGGGCCAGTTGCCTAGAGACCTCAAGGCGAAGATGCTTCAAGTCGCTTTCATCGAGAATCGGCAGCTCGTAGTCCAGGAAGCCCAAGATCGGCTAGCAGAAAGAAGACATCAAGAGCAACTTATTCAGGACAGGGAGAAATTGGATCACAGTATGGCCGATCTTGACAATAGGATCGAACTCCTATCTTCCTCGCGTCCTGACATCGTCAGCACTATCGATCGCCAGAAGAAACGTCGTGCTGAGTTGATGAAGGAGCTTGATCAGATCGGTCAAGACTTGATAGCTAAAGAGCAGAAATTGGCCGATCTCCCAGGCACCATATCTATTATGCAAGAACGGAGGGATTCCATTGCACAGCAAGCCCAGACCCTTTGTGAACAGGAGCAACCGATTCCTGGTTCGGCCGATGCCGATCGTCAGGAGAAAGAAGCGGTTGACCGGCTGCGCCTGGATCTCATCGATGCCATCCATTCTTTAGGCTTGGTTTAAACTTTATTTGTAATTTTGTGACCTGTGTTTGGCCTTTTCTTGGCCAACTTCCAACGCTCCACATTGAATGCTTTGACCGAACGTTTCAATCGGCCTTTATATACTACCAGCTTCCTTTTTTAGAACGGTCATCTTCCTTTTGTGATGGCTTCTTCTTCTTCCTCCTCTTCTGTGAATCAGGTTGGTTCCTTTTTTCTTTTCCTTGTGTTCACGATTCCTTCCCTTGACGTTTCTTCTTTCCTTAGTCTCCAAATCGTGATGCTGTGGAAAGGATCATCTCAAACATCAACGCCTTTGGTGCAAATCGGCCGAACCATCTGTCTAGACAAGAACGCGGTCTCCGTCTGGTGATTGCTAACAATGAGAAGAAGTTGGAAGTTCTCGAAGCCAGGAGGACAGTTCTCCTTCAGGAACTGGATCGTGTAGGTGAAGAGATAGCTCAAACTAGGGCAGAACTAGATAAAGCCAAGAGCCTCCTTTAAACTTAGATGTATTGCTAGCCGATACAATCGGCCTTTTATGAATATGAACTTCCTTCTCTTGATTGTACCACTCTCTAGCAATGAATTCTCATCCATATTTGTGGGTGCTGTTTTTATGACTTGGTTCAACTTCTTTGCTATAAAAACTCATCTTGTTCTTTGTGTAGCATCACTACTTTTACACATGAACCAAATCGTCCTTCTGTTAGGAATGAGAAGCATGTTCCTCTGAGAGAATCTTCAGGAAAACACAATTATTTCCACTCCTTGACAAGTTTCTTCTTGAAGATCCATTGTACCCTAATGATGCATCAAAGCTTGTCATCGTTGCTGGAAATTTAGAGAGATAAGAATCTCGAGAGTCTCCTCTTCTGGAGTACAGAGTAGGGTCACGCAAGATTATTTAATTCTCCTTAAAAGCCAGCCCCTAAATTTTGGGAAACGTATCACTGCATGCCTGCCCACTGTCGAGCCTGAGACTTTCACGGGGAAACTGTTCTTGCTTTGACTGCATCGGATGCTCTTCAGCTGATAGAAGTGCTTCCGCTGCTAAACCGGGATATCAATCAACTTGTACAAGATGCTGAGCCGATCAGGACCATCTTTAAGCAAATTCAGGGCCAGTTGCCTAGAGACCTCAAGGCGAAGATGCTTCAAGTCGCTTTCATCGAGAATCGGCAGCTCGTAGTCCAGGAAGCCCAAGATCGGCTAGCAGAAAGAAGACATCAAGAGCAACTTATTCAGGACAGGGAGAAATTGGATCACAGTATGGCCGATCTTGACAATAGGATCGAACTCCTATCTTCCTCGCGTCCTGACATCGTCAGCACTATCGATCGCCTGAAGAAACGTCGTGCTGAGTTGATGAAGGAGCTTGATCAGATCGGTCAAGACTTGATAGCTAAAGAGCAGAAACTGGCCGATCTCCCAGGCACCATATCTATTACGCAAGAATGGAGGGATTCCATTGCACAGCAAGCCCAGACCCTTTGTGAACAGGGGCCACCGATTCCTGGTTCGGCCGATGCCGATTGTGAGGAGATAGAAGCGGTTGACCAGCTGCGCCTGGATCTCATCGATGCCATCCATTCTTTAGGCTTGGTTTAAACTTTATTTGTAATTTTGTGACCTGTGTTTGGCCTTTTCTTGGCCAACTTCCAACGCTCCACATTGAATGCTTTGACCGAACGTTTCAATTGGCCTTTATATACTACCAGCTTCCTTTTTTAGAACGGTCATCTTCCTTTTGTGATGGCTTCTTCTTCTTCCTCCTCTTCTGTGAATCAAGTTGGTTCCTTTTTTCTTTTCCTTGTGTTCACGATTCCTTCCCTTGACGTTTCTTCTTTCCTTAGTCTCCAAATCGTGATGCTGTGGAAAGGATCGTCTCAAACATCAACGCCTTTGGTGCAAATCGGCCGAACCATCCGTCTAGACAAGAACGCGGTCTCCGTCTGGTGATTGCTAACAATGAGAAGAAGCTGGAAGTTCTCGAAGCCAGGAGGACAGTTCTCCTTCAGGAACTGGATCGTGTAGGTGAAGAGACAGCTCAAACTAGGGCAGAACTAGATAAAGCCAAGAGCCTCCTTTAAACTTAGATGTATTGCTAGCCGATACAATCGGCCTTTTATGAATATGAACTTCCTTCTCTTGATTGTACCACTCTCTAGCAATGAATTCTCATCCATATTTGTGGGTGCTGTTTTTATGACTTGGTTCAACTTCTTTGCTATAAAAACTCATCTTGTTCTTTGTGTAGCATCACTACTTTTACACATGAACCAAATCGTCCTTCTGTTAGGAATGAGAAGCATGTTCCTCCGAGAGAATCTTCAGGAAAACACAATTATTTCCACTCCTTGACAAGTTTCTTCTTGAAGATCCATTGTACCCTAATGATGCATCAAAGCTTGTCGTCGTTGCTGGAAATTTAGAGAGATAAGAATCTTGAGAGTCTCCTCTTCTGGAGTACAGAGTAGGGTCATGCAAGATTATTTAATTCTCCTTCAAAGCCAGCCCCTAAATTTTGGGAAACGTATCACTGCATGCCTGCCCACTGTCGAGCCTGAGACTTTCACGGGGAAACTGTTCTTGCTTTGACTGCATCGGATGCTCTTCATTTCCCTTTTTAATTCCTTTTTGTAGTTATCTTCTCTGCATCTTGGGGCTATAAATAGGCCTGAAGCTTGATGGGAAGAACTCACTCTTCATCGGCCATGGCACAACTAACTCAGATAGATTACAGACTCCTGCTGTATGATTTTTTCTTTCCTCCTTCCCTCTTTTATAGCTAGAAGAATTCTTGTGAAGTAGTGTAGTGGCCCCTCTTCTTCTTTGCCTCCTTTTGAAAAGCCAGGAGGCGCCATAGCTAGAAGAATCCTTGTGAGGATCTGGCTTTGGAGGGAGAACACAGGTAGGGTGTCTTGCTACACATTTATCAGAGGAAGAACGCACCAAAGGAATGGCCATCGGGCTCCTTCCGGCGGAAGATTGAAGATCTTAATCTTTCGTTTCCTCTTTGCGTGTGTCCTTCTCCCATTCATCGATTCAATATCCTCATCATACTGGGAGTTAGGACAATGCCCTTCTTGTAACCTCTTGAGAACATATGTAATCTGTAGGTCTGAGTTGTAATCCAAAGCAGAAGAGATAAACATGTATTTTTGCTCTGAAGGCGATACATGTATCGGCTATAACCGAATATATTGATTTTGTACATTGGTTTTACATTTTTTGCACTAAAGGCGATTCTTTACAGATATCGGCTATTCTACGATTACATTAGCAATTGGCTGTAGCTCGAAAACTCAATCGGCCGATAGGCACGATAAGACAATCGGCTTGTACAATTATTGACGCACTCGAGCAACCAATCCATTGGCTGCTGTGACTTTGAGCCCAAGCTTCCTTTTGTCTTCAATGAATTGATTCATTAAGCCTCGTCATCAGAGCCGACTGCTTGAACCGGCTTTAGTCCAAAATGGGACACCTTGAGATACTTGGTATCCCATGCTTTTCCAGATATGTAGCTCACTCGATCATAAGTCCATCCTTGTGCTTCTGTAGCTGGTACTGTCAAGGAGGTTTCCCCTTGCACCATCTCCACTGAATCTCCAATCCATTGGATGATGCATTGATGCATTGTAGATGGTATGCAACAATTGGCATGTATCCAATCCCGACCCAGCAGTAGATTATAAGATCCCCTCCCTTTAATGACAAAGAAAGCGGTTGGAAGGGTCTTACTGCCGATGGTGAGCTCCACGCAAATTGCTCCTTGAGCTGGAGAGACGTTGCCTTCGAAGTCCACCAACATCATGTCGGTTTGGGTCAAATCTTCATCAGACTTCCCAATCTTGCGCAGCATGGTGTACGGCATCAGGTTGACTGCTGCTCCTCCATCTACTAGCATCCTGGTGACCGGTTTCCCATTGACAAATCCTTTGAGAAATAGAGCCTTCAAGTGTTGTCTCTTCTCATCTTCTGGCTTCTCAAAGATGGCTTGCCTAAGTTCTAGTGTTAGTTGAGCCATGCCAAGTTCTTCATCGGATAGATCTGAATCAATTGGAGCCATGAACTCTTTTGGTAGGAAGACAACCATGTTTATATCAGCTCGGGGTTTGTCATCTTCCTCACCATCGGCCTTAGGCTTTGGGCGCCAAACTTTAGACCGAATCTTCTTCTTGTCCAGTACAAGTCTCTCTGCTTCTTCATGCTGTTCTAGCTGACGTAAGTGCTGGACTCTTCTCTTCTGGGACTTAGTTAAGCCATATGGACACCACTGTGGATTAGGCTTCTTACGTGTTTGGCTTGACCCTTCATCATCCAGTTGTAATGTGCGTCGACGTTCAGGAGCTCGGCACATGATGTCCTCGTCAGGGACCAGAGAATCGGCCATCTCTTCTAGCCGATCGTTTGACTCTTCATTGACTCGGCTTCCCAGCCGATCGTGAACGCTAGCCTTGCCCCCCAGCCGATCGTGGATGCTGGCTTTGCCCCCCAGCCGATCGTGAACCGAGACTCGTTGATTATTGAATCCACGGTGATCCTTGGCTGTAGGTCTTCTGTCATCAAAGCAAATCCTTTTGGATGAATTGCCATTATTGTAAGCCCCATTGCACTCTGGACAGTTTTCTGCCATCGGCAGTTTGATCCCTTGTTCCCAACAGTACTTGAAGAACGGACATCTCCAATGTCCTTCATTACGCCGTGCCCACTCTTCTCTTTCCTTTGCCTTCTCTTGTCGGCGCTGGAACTTATTGATCAACATTTGTGACGTGACGGGTCGGCGTGGCTTTGATTCTCCTTCTTCAAGTAGTAACCCTTTTCCTTTGAGATCGGCAGCGGTTACTTGTACTTTGGGATTGACGGCTCCTTTATTTTGAACCAAATCAGATGTCAGCAACTTAACTCGTGACGTGTCTTTGCTAGATACTTCAACTGTGTTAGCTGGAAGGGGTGCTGATCAATCTTCATCGGCTTTTCAGCTTTGGTAGGAGTTTCAAATTTAAGCCTCCCTTGCTCAATAGCTGATTGGATCTATTGTCTGAAGATCTTGCAATCATTGGTATCGTGCGATGTTGCATTGTGCCACTTGCAATACTTCATCCTCTTCAACTCTTCTGCAGATGGTATGGTATGGAACTGGGAGAGTTTAATCTGCCCTTGCTGAAGCAACAGATCAAATATCTTATCGGCCTTAGTGATATCAAAGCCGAATTTCTCTGGCTCTTTCTTGCCAAAGGGACAGGACACTGTCTTCTTGCCTTTGATCCACTCTGCGAGCCCTATCATATTGTCTTCATCTTCTGAGTCGGAGTAGTCCACATATGACACCTTCTTCTGAAAGTTCCTTCTAGGCTCATAGGACTTTGCAGTTTCTTGACTCATCCGGCTGATCAACTGGCTGAGGCTTTCAAAGTCATGTGATGCATATTTCTCCCTTAAGGTCGGCAAGAGACCTTGGAAAGCCAACTCAGCTAGTTGCTTGTCTCCCAAGTTCAGACTATAGCACTTATTTCTGACCTCTCTGAATCTTTGAACGAATCTAGCTACTGTTTCATCGTTCCTTTGCTTGAGTCTGGTCAGATCAGTGATCTTCATCTCGTTGATGCCAGAGAAGAAGTAATTATGGAACTGCTGTTCTAGATCGGACCACTTGATGATGGAGTTAGCTGGCAGTGATGTAAACCATGAGAATGCCGGCCCTGACAGAGATGAAGAGAACAACCGTATTCTGAGTGCATCAACATTCCCTGCTTCTCCACATTGGATGATAAACCGAGTGATGTGTTCCCTAGTGGATGTTTCATCTTGTCCAGAGAACTTGGTGAAGTCTGGCACTTTGAACCTTGGAGGGAACGGTATCTGATCATAGCCAGAGGGATACGGTGTCCTGCACATGCAGGACTGCTGCTTGGGTTTTATCCCATATTGCTTTGATAGCATCTCCGAGAAGTGGTCGATCAACTCCTGCTTCACATGAGATTTCAACTCCGTAGCCACTTGCTCAATTGCTTGTATCTCAGCTGGAGTTTCTGGAGGTCGTTCCTCTAAGATTCTTGTCTTTGGATCTGGAACTGTCCTTGCCTCAGTAGAACCTTGAGTGTTTGAATGATCTGTAATAGGTGTAGCCTGTTCAATCGGCTGACTAGCCGATGGGGCTGGTTGCTGCGTATTCAACTGGTTTGAAATAGCCAATTGATTTAGAAGTGTTTGCAGCAATTGCGCTGAATCCACCTGTGGAAATACTAGCTGCCCTGCTGCTCCTTGGTTGATCGGCTGTTGAGGTGAAGATCTTGTATGAGCCACTGTATTAGCTGGGGTTAAGACAGCTTGCATTGACGTTGACTGTTGAGGCGGGGCTGTCTGTATGGGCATCCCGAGCGTTGTTTGCTGTAGCGGAGCAGTTGGCATGGGCATCCCGAGTATCGGCTGCTGAGTCGATCTCTGAGGTGGAGTGGGATTTGGCCTCTGAGGTGGAATAGGAGGTCTTTTCTCTATTGGTATGACCATGTGAGCATGAGCTGGACTAATCTTGACTCTTTCAAAGTTCTTGCTCCCATGATTGAAGTAAACGAACACCACTCCTTCCCCATTCATGTGCACAGTCCCTGGAGTACCTCCAAATGTAGCTTGGTAAGACTGTGGATACTTTACTTTTGGAACTTCCTCAGGCGCAGGCTCAAAGAAATTTGAGATGTTAGTCTCAAAGTGATCACGAGGTAAGTCCCATCCTGCGAGCTTCCCATCTGAATCTCTCATAGCAGGATATTTATGTTGATTCTGCACTGGAAGCACTTGATCCTGGACAACAGATTGCACTGGTGTTGTGACAGCAGGATCTTTATCTTTACCATCACCACTCTGATTCTGAATCGGCTGAGAGTCCGATGAAGAACTGGTGGCAGCTTGTGGAGATGGTGTAGCTTTTGCTGTTGGATCATCAATCGACGGTATAGCCGATTGGCCTTGCTGGAACACAGGAGGAGTACGCCTTGGTTGAAAGTATGCAGGTCCCAGATATCCTGCCTCTGCTCCTTGCTTGAGTGCATCAATTATGGCATTCTGAATAGTATTTGCGAATACCTTGGATTGATCAATCATTGTTTGATGTATGACTTTGGTCATCATGTCTTGAAGCCCTTCAGGATCGGCTGAAAAGGTGACTTGTATAGGCATTGGCAGCGGATTCTTCTTGAAGACTCCACTTTTAGTCTGACCGTATGATGCCAGACAAAGCTCTTCGTAATGCTTCATGTGAGCTTCTAACTCAGCTTTGTCTGAATCTTTCAGCTGATCCTTGGTGATTGGTTGGACGTTGTCCGGATCGACTTCATGAGGACCAGTCTTCGTAGGCTTCGTCATTGTTGACTATTTTCATGTCCCACTGGGCGTGCCAAAAGTGTGTTGATGCGAAAATAGGACGTCACCTCCTCGCGCGACACACGTGACTCCCCGGTCTGTAGCGAGGCGTGCCAGCCAATCTGACCTGTTGATTGACAATGGAAAATATTAAGGATCGGCTAGAGAACCGATGGCCTTGCAGTGACACGTGTACCAGCCAATCGGCCGATACGGATAAAGCGGGATCGGCCGGCTCGAAAGCGACCGAAGCGCGGGTGCGATCGGTTGGATCGGCCGATCGTGACGTCAGCGCTCGAGTAGATCGGAATCGGCTGCGGTGGTATGAGCCGATAGGATCTAGATCGAACGGAAGGGTAAAGATAATAGCTAAAACTACAAGAATTTGGTACGAAAACTTGTAGATCTAGCTAATATCGGTAAGGGGTGAATAAAGAACTAGACGAAATCTCAGCGATGCGCCCGGAGGTTAAAGCCTAGGATTATTCGGTAAAACGGTACTCACAAGCTTGCCGGAGATCGGCTGATGCAGCCTGACGAACCCGAAGCACGGCGTTGTAGAAAAGAGAAAAACGCAATGGCGAAGTCGCTGAAAAGTAGATGTTGTAAAGGTAGATGCTGTAAAGTAGATGCAGTAAAAGTAAAGAGTTTGCCCGGAGGCGGTTTGTTTGATATTGGTGTGTACACTTTTTTCCGACCACGCAGGGTCGCTATTTATGTCCTGAGGACAAACCCGACTCCTAGCCGATCACGGCACTGTTTACTTGCTTCTAAAGACAAAAACTACTAGAAATAGAAAAGGACTCTCACAGGAGTCAAAAACTTCCTAAAACTGACTCTTTGACCCATCGTCAATCGTAGACTGACCCGCCTCCACCATGCTTTCCTTTTGGCGTATTTCTTTTGAATACCGCCTCTTCTTGCCTCCATCGGCCGATCTTCTATCTGATCATTGGCCAATCGCTTTGACCAGCTGGCCCACCGTCAGGGTTGACGGGCGGCGTGCCGACGACGGCGGCCGGGAGCTCCGGCGGCGGAGATGGCGCCGGGCCGGTCGGGCGCGGGCAGGGACGGCGGGGTGCGACGGGGTCGACGACGGCGGGGTGCGAGCTTCGACGACGACGGAGGCAGGCGCGACGGAGGCTTCGATGACGACAGAGGCAGGGGCGACAGTGGGGACGACGATGGCCGGAGTGTGAAGTGGAGGAGTTGGGGAAGAAGGGGTGGATCCGTGGGATTTATATCCCCCCCTTTAGTCCCGGGTCGTAATCAGACCCGGGAGCAAAGAGCCTTTAGTCCCGGGTCGTATCACCACCCGGGACTAAAGGCCCCTTTCGCGCGGGAGGGTGGTAAGGGCAAAATTTCGGCCTTTTGTCTCGGGTGGTGTTACCAGCCGAGACTAAAGGCCCCCCTTTAGTCTAGGGTTGTAACACCACCCGGGACTAAAGTGTAATTTTCGGCGGGAACTGTTTTTCCCCTCCCATTTCTTTTCTCATTTTCACATTCTATCTCTTTGAAATCAAAAAAAATATAGTAACTTTTACTATTTTTTCCATGCAAAATTATATTTAGTTAAAATATAATAAACTGTACTTTGCTATGCAAAATTATATTTTAGAGTTGTAAACATTCACTTCCAATTTTCATTTGCAATATTGATGTGCATTCCCAATAAAATTCAATTAAACCGAAAAAATAGTAAATTAATTCAGAAAAATCTCAAACTTGGTGAGTCAATCTCACATGGCATATTCAAGCTTCATAAAAATTTTGAGACCGATACAACACTGCAAAGTGCATGGACTTCAAAATCGTTAAGACATAAGTGGTATAGACATGGTTCGATGAAAGGTTCTATATAGCTTTGTGAAGCACGTGTACTCCATCTATGTCGAAATGGTCTGAAATTTTTTTGGTTGTCATTTACACTCAAAATATTAGCTCACGCAAGATCTTAGATTTTTCTGATGACTAAATGTATTTTAGGTTTTTTCTTCGTGCTAAAGGAGCTAGAATATTGTGAATTACACATCAATAACTCAAGAATTATGATTCGACTTCCAGATAAATTAGACTCCTAAGGCACAAGAGAACTTGTGGCCAAGTTTGGCACCATTCTGGATCGTTTCAGGGGTGCTCTCAGCTCAACATTTAATTTCTAGGTGACGTCGCACGGAAATTCAATTAAACCGAAAAATAGTAAATTAATTCAGAAAAATCTCAAACTTGGTGACATATTCAAGCTTCATAAAAATTTTGAGACCGATACACAATTGATTTGATCAATAATCATTACATTACAACATTAATCTCAAGCATGTAAGTACGGTGTCTCTTCACGTCCAAGCAATATGCTTGGATCAACTTCGACAGCGAACGGAGGCATGCCATCAAACTGATCATAATCATCGGATTGATCTGTTTTGTTCTCGACTCCCACGATTACTCTTTTACCTGGAAGAACTATGTGATGCTTTGCCTCTTGTGGTCCTGCTTCTTGTGGATTTTTATTCTTCGGTATGCTAGTCATATCCTTCACATAGAAAACCTGATGCACATCTTTGGCAAGCACGAATGGATCATCTTTGAACCCAATCTTGGTAAGGTCCACTATTGTCATTCCATATTCATCTTTCTGTACCAGGAGGTGCGTCATAACATCGAGGAAGGAAGGTGGAAATGCCAACTCAAAGCCGACAAGACATTGAACCGCATCATTCTGTAGCTTTCCTAGCTTGGCTGGATCGATTGCCTTCTGTGAAATTGCATTGAGAAATGCACAAAGCTTTACGACCAGTAATCGTACATTCTCTGATAGAACACCCCTCAACGCAACTGGAAGCAACTGTGTCATCAACATGTGACAGTCGTGGGCCTTTAGATTTGTGAACTTCTTCTCTTTCATATTTATGATCCCCTTTAAATTCGACGAGTAGCCAGATGGAACCTTAATACTGTTCAGGCAATCAAACACGCTTTCCTTCTCTTTCTTGGTGAGAGTGTAACTAGCAGGACCATAGTAATCAACATCATCATCATCCTCTTCCGGATCAGTTTCATCATCACCCTCCCGCGGAACTTTGGGAATCTTATGAAATTCTTTCAGGTCCTCTCGTGCTTCATTGGTATCCTTCGGGTTACCGTAACAACCCATGAAGCCTAGCACATTCACGCAAAGATTCTTCGTAAGGTGCATCACGTCAATTGCGTGTCGGACCTCAAGGCTACGCCAATAAGGTAGCTCCCAAAAGATAGATATCTTCTTCCACATTGGTGCACGCCCGTTGGCGTCAGTTGGAACAGGTTCACTGCCAGCACCCTTTCCAAAGACTACCCTTAGATCATTTACCATCTCAAATACGGCATCTCCATTAAAATGGGGTGGCTTCGTACGATGGCCAGCCTTCCCTTTCCAATGCATCACTTTCTTCCGTAAGGGGTGATTAGTTGGAAGGAAACAACGGTGACCATTATACATGACCTTCTTACAGTTTTTGAGATGAATACCTTGTGTTCTATGTAAACAGTGCGTGCATGCCCGATATCCCTTGTTTGTCTGCCCAGAAAGGTTACTTAGGGAAGGCCAATCGTTGATGGTTATGAACAACAATGCTCGTAGATCGAAGTTCTCTTGCCTATCCTCATCCCACACACGTACGCCCTCTTGCCGCCATAGCAGTAATAGTTCATCGACCAACGGTCTTAGGTACACATCAATGTCGTTGCCAGGTTGTTTTGGACCTTGGATGAGCACCGGCATCATAATGAACTTTCGCTTCATGCACATCCAATCAGGAAGGTTGAACATGCATAGGGTCACAGGCCAAGTGCTATGACCACTGCTAAACTCCCTGAATGGATTGAAACCATCCGTACTTAAACCAAACCTTATGTTCCTTTCCCCATTCTCAGAAAATGTCTTGAATTCTCTATCAATCTTTCTCCACTGAGACCCATCAGCCAGATGTCTCAGCAGGTTGTCTTGCTTACGTTCCTCGGCGTGCCATCTCATCAACTTAGCATGTGCTTTGTTCCGGAACAAACGCTTCAAACGTGGTATTATAGGAAAATACCACATAACCTTCGCCGGAACTTTCTTCGTCTTGTCACGGTGCCCCTGGAGATCACCAGCATCTTCATCTCGCCGAATCTTATAACGTAGTGCTTTGCACACAGGACAAGCATCCAAATTCTCGTAATCCTTACCCCGATATAGGATGCAATTATTAGGGCATGCATGGAACTTCTGTACCTCCAACCCAAGAGGGCACAAAGTCTGTTTTGCTTCATATGTGGTGGACGGTAATTCATTGTTCTCCGGAAGCTTGTCCTTCACAATTTTTAGCATCCCTTCAAATGCCTTATCAGACACACCATGTTTTGCCTTCCATTGCAGCATTTCTAGTGTAGTACCAAGCTTTTTGTGACCTGGCTTGCAATCTGGGTATAACGGTTTTCTGTGATCTTCGATCATACGTTGGAACTTTGCATTTTCTTTTTCGTTTTCACAGTCCCTTTGTGCATCCTGTAGAACCTGGCCGAGATCATCAGCAGGCCCGTCAGCATGTGCTGGTAACTCTTCTTCGTCAGCATCTTCCATTAAAGTATCTGCAAAAGCTTGACCTGCGGCCCAGTCCGGAATACCCTCCTTCTCTTCTTCGTCGTCTTCCATCACAACCCCTCTTTCACCGTGCTTGGTCCAAACCACATAGTTCGGCATGAATCCGTATTTCAACAAGTGGAGGTGAAGTATGCCCGGGTCATGGTAGTCTCTTTCGTTTCTGCAATCGGAGCATGGACAACACATGAACCCACTCGCATCCTTGTTTTTTTCGCCACTTCGAGAAAACCATGCATGCCGGTAATGTACTCCGTTGACCGTCTGTCGGTGTTGTACATCCATTGCCGGTTCATCTGCATCATATTAAGTGAAAAATATCCATGTTAATTCTAACAACACTAAAGTATAAAAAACAAAAAAAAATCTTAGTACAAATGAATTTCTATGTTAGTACAAATGATAACTACTTATTACCAAATCTAAAGTATACTAAAAACCTCATCTCTTAGCTCTTAAATCAAAATTTCTATTTTCTCCTTCTCTAAACCATAACATGAAATTTAAACATAACAAATGAATGGAGGATGAAGAATAATACCTTAGCAACACCTTGAAGGTGAGAAAACTCCACAAATTGATGACGAAAAATTTGGACAGCACCTCCCTAGGTTTGAAGCGCCATGGAGCTGTGAAAAATGGTCGGGTAGGGGAAGAAGAAGGGAGCGTGCTGTCGATTTTGTATAGGGGAGGCCTTTTGTCCCGGTTGGTAAAACCAACCGGGACAAAAGGCCTATGAAGGCCGGCCCGCCAACCCTTTAGTCCCGGGTTGGTTTACCACCTGGGACTAAAGGCTGGCCCCAATTATTGCGGCCGTGGATGGCTGGCCTTTAGTCCCGGGTTGGATTACCAACCGGGACAAAAGGATTGCCCCCCAATGACCCAAGGAACATATGCATTTTTCATGTGTTGATTTAACAACACTTAGGCTATTTCAAAATTAGATTTCTCATTTTATACACTATGGTTTGTAGTGCACATAGTTAAAATGGAACATATGCACTCTATAGATCATAGACCTCGAGTTTCACAAATTTAGGAGCTCATTTGCTAATTAAAAGGAATAAGTAAACACAGCTAAATGAGATCTGGAACTCCCAACCCAGGCATCTGAACGAACCGGTCACGCCACGGTGCGTGGCGTGACTCACTTACGAGTCGCGCCACGCAGTGTGGCGTGACTCCCTCCGCCACGTCAGATGCGACTTTTTCCAACGCCACCGTGGACATTAGTCGCGCCACATCATGTGGCGTGACTCAACTATTAGTCGCGCCACAAGGCTTGGCGCGACCAAAAGGGCTACTTCTTGCAATTTTAGTTGGGGAGGGGTTAGTTTTAAAATTTTAGATTAAAAAGGGTTAAAAATAAAAAAAATTCGTTGTTTTTTTAGTTTAATATATATTAAGGTCTCCAAAATTTGTGATAAAGACTAATATTAAGGCTTAATCAATACTTTGGAGGTGAGAACCCTAATATTAAGGTTTCCAATAAATTAGTCACTGACCTAACATCAATACTTAAGGTCTTAACAAAAAATATAAAAAAGTTCGTACATCAATACTTAATTAAGGTCTTACAAACATAAAAAGTTCATACATGAATACTTAAGGTACGGTCTTAACAAAGATAGAGGGTGCATCAATGCACGACACATATTTCACACTTCATTCTTCTTCCTTAGATAGTCCATATAGTTGAAGTCTCCGATCTTGAAGTCGAGAACTTCAGCGAAATATGCCAGAGAATGGATCAGTGCACTCTCTATCGCTTCACAATTATGGTCACATGGACTTCCATAAATTTCAAACAGTGGCGACGAGGCAAACTGATATGGCCTGTAAAATGAAAGATGAGCCTGATACTTCCAATTTCTTATTTGTATAGCATTTGAATCTGTGTAAGAAAATCCCACAACATCCATCACTTGATCTAGAATTGCATGGAAGCTCATTGCCGCAAAAGTTTGACCAAACATATCCTACAATTAAGAATAATGTTATTACGACGCATTAAAAATGCTGAATAAGAGTAAATGGTGCTCCATACCATGTCATGTTCATTTAGCCGACAAAGTCTCTCTGCGGTCCTGGTGACACTTTGTCCTTCCTCGAGTGACTTTATTAGAAAATAAGAGTAATCTGGCACAAAATACCCATTAGCGTTTAGTTGTTGTAAGCATGCCTGCACGGCGGTCCTTTCATAAGTCCTCTTAACCAGTGCAGGGGCACCCCACCCAACAATCGATACCATTTGGATGGGTTCTGAAGACAGCGAGGAGTGATTTTGTCCACGAACAGGTATGTCAAACGAGATTTTTAATTGTATGCAATTGTTTGGACCGACAATGGCGCATTGTGTAACAGGAGGGGTACCACCTAAATTTTCAACAACATGTGCGAGCCACTGCAAATGATTGAGAACCTGCGTTGTATGAAAATAATATTATTATCCGTGTGTAGTACGTAAACATGAAATTTATACAACGAAAGAATATTACTATGTTGGGACGAGGTCCCTGGCTTCGATCACCAGTAGGTAACTCAATCACACCATGGGTGAAGCGTATGCCTGGACGACGAGCCAAAGGTGGCCGGTCATCAAAACTGATTCCACGACCGCCGCCATGACTTGCCATAGTTATTCTGGACTACTCTGTAATATATATAAAATAATGCTTAAATAAGAGAATGCTTAAATTTATTCTATATAAAAATAACATATATAAGACCTATTTTCTCATTTTCTAATAACTAAACAGATAAGTGCAAGAGCTCGTTCAGGTGCAGTGAGCCCTGAGGCGACGTAAGTCTGTACTATACCTTTTCGAATGACCCTGATCATCTACGAACTACAGCCTCACCTCACCATCATATACACGCACATCGCTCTCCCACTTACAGTTCCAAATCAACTAGCTACAGCCCAACATCTCCTATCTAGCTACAGTCCTACGTCACTGAGCCACGTATAGCCCCAGCTCGCCGGTAACGTAGCTAGGTACGAGATGTTGGGATGTAGCTTGGTGATGTAAGGCCACTGGTAGAGAACCAACCGACTGTATATGGAAAAAAGAAAAAAAATAAGAGAATGCCTAAATGTATTCTAAATAAAAACAAGAAATACTTAACAAAAATGAATTAAATAAGTAGGTAGTATATTTTTGTTTGGTAATGACCATTTTTTAATAAACTAACTTCTCATAAATTAAGCTAAATGTAAAATTAAATGCATCTCTCATCTAAAAGTTAAAATCAATTATCTCTATAGAAAAAACTATAAAATCAGAGGATAAATCCCTATGTGAAACTATGCTTAAAAAATATGTGAAACTAAATACAATGTTAGCTAAATCTAAAACATCTCTTAGCTCCTCCTACCACTAAAAATCTAAATCCATATTTTCTCCATTTCTAACCATAAAAACGAAATTTAATCATAACAAATGAAGGAAGGATGAAGAATCAAACCTTAGCAACACTTTGAAGGAGCGAAATCTTCACAAATGGATGACGAAAAAATTGGCTAGGAGAAGAACTAGCTAGCTCTCTTCACAAACTATCTCTTAAGTCTCGGGTGAATGTGAGCTCGGGCAGAGGAAGAAGGGAGGCAGGGATTTATAGGCGCACCCTTTAGTCCCGGGTGGTATTACCACCCTGGACTAAAGATGAGACTTTAGTCTCGGGTGGTAATACCACCCGGGACAAAAACTTTAGTCCCGGGTGGTGTTACGACCCGGGACTAAAGGCTCACCCTTTAGTCCCCGGTCGTAACACCACCCGGGACTAAAGTCTGGCGCCAATAATTGCGGCTCGGAGCCGTTGGATGCCAGGCCTTTAGTTCCGGGTGGTATTACCACCTGAGAATAAAGGGGGGGCGTCGCAAACAGCCTTTCGAGGCCACGTCGCCCCAAAAGCATTTGTCCCGGTTCCAAAGTTGAACCGGGACAAATGCTTGGGAACAAAGGTCGTTTTTCCACCAGTGTAATGATTACTAATCTCAAATTCATAATTTATTATGAGAACGGTAGGGAGGACATGTCGACCAGGAGGAATGCAAGGCACACCAGGGACACGATGGGGCGACATAAGATTAAATAGATGCTAAAAGCATGCGTGTGTCCTGTATGGAAAGATGAGAGACAAAATAAACTAATTAGACCAGATTGTTTATTTTCCTTTCTTGCTTGAAAGCCAAAATTCATCAAGTTTTGGATCGGGATTTTTTTTCTAAATAAATCAGGTGTCAGTTTATATTACAATGTCCCATGAAAAAAAAACCAGACTTTTTTATTGGTAAAACTTATCAATTAAAATAACACACCTCAATAAATATATATCATTCATACAAATGACATCAATCTAACATTCTTTGTGTTCTTTCCACTCGTCTACCCTGCATAGCAGTTAACAGATTAAATTAAATTATAACAATTTGCATTGAAAAAACTAAGATATTTGATAAATAATAATGCTCAAATAATACAACGTACCTCATGCTTCCAAGACATCCCTATACACAATGTTCTTTGTGCCTTTTCCGGTGGGATCTATGTTTTTGTTCTTTGTAGGAAGAACCCACGTAGTTGCACGGGAGATACCTCTAGATAGTGCCACATATAGCTGTCCATGTGCAAACACAGACTCTGGGAGGTATACACCTACATTTGGGATCGTCTGCCCCTGTGCTTTGTTAATCGTCATGGCAAAGCTCAATCGGATGGGAAACTGTTTGCTCTTCAACTTGAAAGGAAGCGTCAGATCCTTAGTAGGCGACATTGGTATCCGTGGTATGAAGACCCTTGTTCCAGCATGTTGCCCATTAACAATCTCAGCATCAATACAATTCTTCATGAGTCCTCTGACGATCAAACAGGTGCCATTGCACAATCCATTGTGAGAGTCTAGATTCCGTAGCAAGATGATAGGACAATTCTTTTTAATGGTAAGCTCATGAGCAGGCAACCCATTAGGTGTTAAAGAATTGAGAAAATCTAAGGGATAATTATTCCGTGTGTCATCTTCTACCTCATCAAAGCTGTAATACACATGTTTATCACCCGAAAATCTATCAATCATAAGTGCATTGACAACATCGACATGCTCATTCCTAGTTGAAAGGATAGCACGTTCGCGCATGTACGCCGCTGATCTAAAATTGTCTTGTAGATCAGGGAACACACGCTCGATAAGCATATCAATACAAATCTCCTCAGAAGGGCTGTCGATAAGGATATCATCAGGGAGAAGAACATAATCATCGGCTATTGTTTCCTCAGTACCATTACCAATTCTCAACAAATATGCTGCAAACCATGAGTTAGACTGCGCTCTCATGTTCTGGATCAAATGAATGCGCCGAACTCTTTGCGATATGTACGATCGGAGCAAAGTAGCATCAGTTATCTGTGCTCTTGTACCCCGAGCAATGATGGGAAGGACCTGCCTAAAGTCACCCCCAAACAACATGACCTTCCCCCCAAAAGGCAAAGTACAGTCCATTATATCCTGTAATGACCTATCTAGTATCTTGACACATTGTCACTTGGTCATCACTACCTCATCCCAAATAATAAGAGATGCTCTATTAAGCAGTTGAGAAACCACACAAACGGGTATTGTCCATCTTGATTGGTATTTTAAATCTAGAGTGGGCTGTGCGTCCACCAGGCATGATGGACGCAGCTATACCAGATGTTGCTGTAGCAATAGCTATAAGATCCATGGATCGTACCTTTGCAAGCAAGGCTTTATATAGATATGTCTTTCCAGTTCCGCCAGGACCATCAACAAAAAAGACACGACCCTTACCCTTGATGACATGATGCAATATCTCATTGAAGGCAGCACTCTGCTCTACATTTAGTGTATCAATGATTGCCAAGTGTTCCTCCTCATAACCAAGATTCTGCTCTTCTGTGAATTCTCTATAGCGATCCCTTGTACGTATTTCATCTGCACAAACCATTGAATTAGTTAAAATGTAAATAATTTTAACTATGACAACACAACAAATTAAAATTTTAATTATTAAAATTTCATTATCTCTATCTATAAATGAGGCATGAGATTTGGAATACAACGGTGGCAGCAACAAACTCATTGTGCTTTTTTGCATTAAATCTCACTTATTGTTTGGAATCAATAAAGCATGAACAAATGCACCATATAAAGATTCATGGATGGTGTAAAGTATCAATACAACAACAATGGAGCCTTTTAGTCCCAAACAACTTGGGCAGTATTAATATTCAACAGGATAATTAAAGCTTTCGCACTATTTCATTATGAATTTATACAGTAATGATTTAGTCACTACACATATAGAACCACACATGTTGTATAAAGCTTTAGCACAACCAGCCGGTAGCATGTTCAATAAATTAAAAAAAGAACACGAGGACTAAATTATTAATTAAGTCAATAACCAAAGCAAACTGACCTGCCACAATCAAGTCTGGAAGTCCATATTTTTTAATCTCCTTCCCCATTGACCTTGGATGACGCGATATATCTTGGAGGACCAACTGTTCAATGTTACTTTTACTATCATTGCGCCGCTAGAAATCCTCAGCATTGATTCATAATGTTTGTCCCATAGTTTTCTTATGTCTGCACACTCGCAGAAAACCATTATAGTAGCAAACAACCTACGAAGGGAACATGGAAATCTAACCATGGCACAATCAGTGAGACAGTCATCCAATGATTTATCAGTGGCCACAAAACCCATGGCTTGAGCGGCTGCCCGAAAATCCACATATGTAACACCTCGCCATGTCCGGAGGTTCTCGAATGATTTTGCTCCCCTGGTATGGTTAAGGCAAACTCGAAGGTAGAATCTGTCACCTTCGCTAGGACTAACACAGACCAATCTACTAATCGCCAGCCTATTTTTGGCAACTCTAGGTTTTCATACCTTTGCAGACTTGTCCCACGTGTAATGTTCGGGAAACTCTCTATATAAAAATCAACCTGATCCATTGCAGGTGCATTGTACCTGCTCTGATCGACATCAATGCTGGTGTTGAGCTCAATAATGTACTCCTCAAAATTTTGTACATTACCCAAACTTGTGAACACTTGCACATATGGATTCAATCATTTAAGGATTCCTCTTACATAGCGGATCAAATTCTCATCAAGCCCAGGTGATCTCTTTAAACGATAGGCAACACTATCATCGGTATCATAAAAGTACAACTGCATATCTCGTTGTCCTTCACCACTCGGCTTGAGTGGATCCAGTTTATGATAAAGCTTCCCATGTGCCTTAAAGACATACACACCAGATCCCTTTGGGTTTGCCAAATGCTTATCAACAGACACACCAAAACTAGTAAAGGAGAAGTGTGAGTTGAAGTACCGTATATGTTTTCTGAAATATTTTGCATCCTTATCCGTCTGGCTCACAAACAACCGGCGTAGCTCGCACGGCACTTTCGGAATATATATGTGGACCTTTCCTTTCCTGCAACAGAAAGCTAGACCTTCACCTGGAAATCTCTTCGCATGGAAAAATTCACACGTTTTGACCTTCCTCAAAACGTGATGTTTCTTAGGGAGGTCCTTGTACACTACATCAAAAGGATCTGGTATGTTGGAAGCAAACTCAGGATCTCTGATATAATCATAATGGGTACCTGACAAGTATAAAATCAATAAATTAAACAATTATGCATAAACTTTGTGCAGGCTTATATAATACTTTTATAATACCAAAATACCTTCTAGATAATATACTCTCACTTCATCATCTTCATAAATATCAAAAATATCAGGAGGAGCCACACAATCTAAATCATTTTCTGGGACATTATTCACAAGTAAATATATTTATTTATATTAGATTAAAACATAAGCCATGCTATCTGCAAAACCAAGCAATATACCTTCGACACCATGATCAGGACTATCTGGTACCCATATAAAGGATGGGTTTGCCTCATCATGATTTCCTGCAACAACAAACATTTACATATCAATGCTACGGACTTCCATCGGTCTGTAGCATAGGAACCCAAACAATTTATTCTATACTATAAATCCCCTTGGTAAAATCATGGTTAAAGGATATAATAAATTTCCATGACAGTATGTTGTAACATACGTACCAGCTATCTGAAGGTCACCATTTTCACACTGTTGTTTTTGACGACGCCGATCTTCACACCGTTTGGCAGACTTTGCAGCTCTTTCATCTGGTGGTAACAGATTGTATTTCCTCTTTTTTTTTCTCACGGTCCTTTTCTTGATGACATTCTTTAGTCGTAGTGAGACACCCTGGACCTACTAATCCAGCCAAAAAAATGTGACACGTCCTTTAACCCAATTAAATAAAAATCAATTTAATCTACCGTTGTACTCCGCATTACTGATGTGGATATTTACCTGTTTGAGACAGCGGAATCTCTAGCCTGTTGGGCTCATCTTCACCAACATCGTCTACATTTAGAATTCTATCGCGTGCAAAATTATTGTTCCGATGGAGCCACTCGTCTTGATTGTCATCATGATCAATTCCTCCCTCTAATATGGCAAACAAATTAAAAGAGCAAACTAAATTAGTTACTGAAAACCACAACTCTACGTCTAACCAAGGGCGCCTACTAATCAAGAAAAAAATATGTACGTTTAGACAATGGAATTTCCAGCAAGGTGGAATCATCACCAACAACATCTACGTTTACAATTCGATCACGTGAAAAATTATTATTCTGATGAAGCCACTCGTCTTGATTGTCATAGTCGTCAATCCCATCCTTTAACATTGCTAGCAAAATGAACACGCTATAAGTAATAATTCCATCCCTTGATTTTTGTCAAAAAAATCTGTGTTGATTATTTAATTAGTAATAATTATCAACACACTAAAGTAAAATAATTAACTAATCAGAATATGAGACAAACCCTTGTTGACTAAAAACAGATCCATGGTCGTGGGAAATCACTTCATATATCATCATGAAAATTTACATGTCAGTGCGTAAAAAAAGAATCAAGGTACTACATTGTATTTTCCATTGCAAAAGAAACATACCTAATGCTGGTGTACTCAAATCAATTCCATGCCCAAAGGTATTAGATGCAAACCCTTGACGACCAGTAATAGATCCATAACCGTGCAAAACCGCTTCGCATGAAAATGTTAATGTCAACGCGTCAAAAAATGTACAGCTACTATATTAAATTAATTCAGAAAGAAACACACATGATGCAGGTGTATTCAAAACAATTCTATGATTAGATAGGCAACCGGTATAAGATGCAAATTCTTGTCCACCAACAAAAGAACCAAAATAATGGGGACTGTTGACGCAAAAAAAATGAAATAAAGTTCTTCAACAGCAACATATAACGGATCCCCGGGATGTTACAAGGCGTGCTAGCCGACATGACCTGTTGATCAGCACGGAAAGAATATGAAACGTTAGATGTGGGTTAGATCGGCTAGAGAACCGATGTGGGTCTTCAACAAGTAACGGCCCGATCGGCCGATACGACTGTAGAGCGAATTGGCTAGCTAAAGCAGCCGAAGTGCAAGTATAACCATACCGGCTAGATTAGCCGATTCCATGACGTAGGCAAAGCGCAAGCAAAAGCAGAGCAAACTAAGCCCTACGAGACAACACTCGGAACCTGATCTGAATCGGTTGTATCATAGTGGAACAACACAGGGGGGAGATTTAGTCGATACGACGGGATCACGAGCTGGATAAATTGGTGATAAAAGCTAAATAAACAAGAAAAGACTTGCAAACCTAGCTAATATCGATAAATTGTGAATAAAACTTAGACGAAACCACAGCGATGCGCCCGGAGGTTAAAGCCCAGTTGTTATTCGATAAAACAATACTTACAAGCTTGCCGGAGGTCGATCGATGCAGCCCGACGAGCTAGAAGAACAGCGTTTGAAGAAACAAGAAAATAAGAAGAAGTAAAAAAGGGGTGGTGAAGTCGCCGACTTGAATAAGTAAAGGTTTTGTTGATTTGGTGTGTACAATCTTTTCTGACCACGCAGGGTCGCTATTTATGTCCTGAGGACAATTTGACTCCTAGTCGATGACAACAAAGCTTACTTGAACAAAAACTACTGAAAACTTAACAACTCCTAAAGGAATCGGACTGGTTTTGACCCGTCGTCAACTTGGTTGTTGACCCGCCTCTGTCTTCCTTCCTTTTGGCGTATTCTTCTTCTGCCACGTCTCTTCTCCATCAATCGACCGATTCTCGATTGGCTGGTTCCCCTTTCTCCCTTTCTCCATCGGCTCTGAGGTCTTCCCGATGTCTCTTCATCTTTCCTCTGACACGTGTCAAAAAGCGGTGTCAACACATGCCCCCAGTTCCGGAGTAAGATATTGCTCTGAAATTTTCTCGATCTCGTCTTCCCTTTTTTGCACCGAATCGTAACCAACGGATAGATTTCAAAAGAAATCTGAGAACTCAAGGGTATAAATACAACCCTATCAGCTATTTCCCGGCTCCCACAGCCTTTTGCTATAGTTCTGCTATAACCCTAGCTTAGAGTGCAGATCTGATTCGATCCATAGCTTGAAATCAATGGCGTCTTCTTCGACTCCGATTGGTGGTGATCCTCAAGAAACTTTCGTGAGCATCCCCGAGGTGACCATGATTTCAATCCATGAGGTATTTCTTTGCCTTTTGTATCCCTTTCTACCGATTTCCTTGCTCTATTTTTCCACCGATCTCCCTTTTTCTTAGATTAGAAATATTTTGCAGGAGCGTAGAAACCACATCACTATTCCTTTGAGTGATAAACCTGGAGCAATCTTTTTAGGTCCTATCGGTGACCCAGATCCTACAGAGTTAATAAATCTTGAAACCGGTAGAATTCCCTTCAAACATGCCTCTCTGAATCTTGAGGATTGTAAGGGTGCTTTCAGAGCTTGGACTGGCTATACTCCTGGCTGGAGGGGGTGGTATCATAGGATGGCAGAGAAAATGGGAGGACATTGGGAGGCTTATAACATCAATCAATGCCTCACTCTTTCTTTGTCAAATATGCAGCGTATGAACCCATGCTTGCGGCTGCTTCATATTTCTAGTCTGATGCTCTAAATGCTTTCCTCTTTGGTCATGGGCCGGCATCACCTAATCTGGCCGATGTAGTTTTGTTGACAGGGCTAGACATTACTTCCGATGATCAGCTTTTCTCTTGCTCCAAACCAACTTATCGATTCGAGACCGAAGGGTATAATTGGAAAACTTATATCAGTGAATATGCTAAGACGGGTACCATTACTGAGAGGGAGCATGTTATCTTTCTTAACATGTGGCTTGATAAATTCTTCTTCTGTGGTAGAACCATCGGCCCATCCTGTACCTATCAGCCGATTGCTGAACTTTTGGCAGCTGGTAATCATGTCCCTTTGGGAAAACATCTCCTAGGAGCAGTGTACAACGTCCTCCACCAAGCTGCAGTAAATTTATCTGCTGGTCAACCTGTAGGTAGTATTGCAGGCCCTTGGTGGTTTATCAATATGTGGTGGAACCTTTATTTTCGTAATCATCTGGTAGTAGATATTTTTTCTGTGTCTTTCCTAGTATCTTCACCCTGGGATGCCGTCCCTGACACTTGTCGACGCCGCAACTTTGGAGAAGCTGTGACTGTCTTCCCTGGCAAGAAATTAGATGGCCCTGAAGTATCTAAGTTCTTTAGACTCTTCTACATTGGTCCTTCTAAAGGGACTACTATGTTGTATGCTTATCAAGATATGGAGAATTCTTTTGAACATGTCTACGATCTTAGTGATCTTTCCGATGACAGAATCAAGGCCATGCTTGAGGTGACCATAAAGCCTGGGATTCTTCCTGCCAACTTTTTTGGAAAATCCCTCCCTTCCTCCTATGAGTTTTACAATCCTTGCGCATCTGCTCGTCAGTTGGGTTTTGGCCAATTACCAATTGGCCTTTATTTTGCTCCCCTTGTCAAACCAAGAGAAACACTAGCAAGTGCTCTTCAGTATCGTTATCTGAGAGACCTGTCTCCAGATTCTTCAACTATAAGTTTGGATTCCTGGGTCCCTCTCTTCAAACTTTGGTGGAAGGAATGGCATGCTCATCTATTCTGTGTTGCCCCAAAAGAATATTGCCTTCAATTCAATCCTGCTTACAACAGTCATCCTGATGAGGTAACTTCTGATCTTGATGTGTATCTTCTTTATTTGCTTTTCTTATGATGTGTCTTATTTTTCTTCGATTCTGCTTTCAGGGTGATTCTGTTGAGCCACCGGTACTTAGTGTCAGCGGTCGGCTGATTAGTTATCTTCCCCCTCAGGAATCTCCATATATCGGCCATAGTGCTCCCCCTATTGCTTCTATTATGGACGGTTCTGCTCGTCGACCTGCTAAAAGGAAAGTGTTGACGGTTGAAATTCACCAATTTCAACCCTCAATATTCTCACATAAATGGAGGCATATGCATTATTTACTAGCATTTTTGTTTGAATAATGTACTTCCACTTGTCCTTGGAGATTATTTGTATGTAGGTGATTTACCCCTAAAAAAGATGGAAACCCACCTTCTATGAAGAACCCATGCCAACTCAGCTGAGGAGGTGGCTGCCACCAAGGGAAATATGGCATTCCACGTCATCGATCCAGAGGAGGCACTCACCGACGAATCAGAGGATGCCACATGGACTTCACATGGATCAAAGGGCCCACCTCGAATACCAAATCAAGCCATGCACCGGGGGTGGATCAGAGGGCCCACAAGGCAGCCAACCAGAAGAAGCACACCAGGTGGGGCCACCCTAGGGGTGCGGCCGATCCTAGGATCGGCCGAACCGACCTAGGGGGCGCCCATTTGGCCCCTACATGTGGTTGCTCCTCATTGGTCACTTGCTGCATCCCGGGGTGTTTTGGAGCACTTTGAGCCTCCGAGCAAGCCTGGTCCTTGTCTATAAATAGAAGGGGAGGGGCCCCCATTTCTCACATACCACTCTCTCATTTTCCTCTCACTTTTAGTTTCCAAGGCTAGGGGGTAGGCTAGAGTAGCTCTTATTCAGGTTCCAAGTCCTCTTGGAAGTCTAGGTATGAGTTCTCTTTTATCTTTATTTCTTTGTATAACTTTGATCTACTTCAGTTATTCAGCTATTTCATATAAAGTTATGGTAGATCATATGTTTGATATGTTCTTGAGTTCATCCTCTGTTCATAATTTAGAGGCTTGTGTTCTTTGTGAACACTACCTTTTGATCCACTTGAAGGGTGATAAACTCCTTCCTTATGTGTTTGTTCATAAGTTAGAGGCTCGTGTTCTTCACGGACACGACCCTTTGATCTTATTGATTAGACATAAGAGAGTTCATATCTGTTTGTATGTCTAGCCTTAGTTGATCTTGTTAGATGGCATGAGAGTGTTGCATGAGGTCTGTGTTCAAGCTACGGTACTCGGTCTAGTTGACCAGTCTTCTGGTGGCTCTCACCCTGGGTCACAATAGCCCGGGGCGGGTGGAGTCTAGCAGCAATGTAGGCATAGTGCCTGGGTTGTCTGGCTACGATAGTTATGAGCATACACCCCGTAACGATAGAGGTCGGTCCACAGGTAGTGACAGCCCTGTTGGATCCTTGGGCAACCTCCGTGCTGGGGTACCTGCTGTAGGAGTCTAAAGTCTAGTTTTGCAGAGTGCTGGTCGTCGCGGGCTAGGTCCCCATTTGTACCTGGGTGCTGAAGCTTATCTCTCTCATGCAATACTCATGCACTTCTCTTGTATCTTCTAGCTTTGTATGTTTAGTATATTAGAACCTAGAGCTAACTCGTATGTTCCCCCTAAGCCGTAGTGTTCTAGAGTAGAGGTAGATCTGAGTGTGTGTGTCGCACTACCCTTATATCTTTTATCTTACCCCTGTCTTTGAGTGTGTTGTTCCCTATATCTATGTCTTGGTTTACATTCAGAGCAAAAGCATAAGTCTAAGATATCCGCCATTGCCTTCCACAGATACGATACCCTTGGAATACTCTCCTTCCTTAGGGAAATGCTACAATAGTTTATCTGTGCGCTTGCAGATTCGTTCATGATCGTTTGGATTAACCTTTGGCAAGTCTCGATGTTCACGCTAACCCGGCGTCATTAGTTGTGACATTGAGAGGTGCCTACAAGGTGTTTCTTGGTGGTGTCACTAAGGACGGGTCCCAGATCTGTTCTTAAGATGACGACGCTACGAAACGCCAACAGAAAGCTGCTGGAAAAGCTGATCATGTATCTCAGAAGGTTATCTCTTGAAAGAAGCTAGCAAAGAAGGCCCCTTCTGCTGACGCCACACCTGTTGATCCAAGTCATGTAGTCAAGCTTCTCGCAAGTGCAGTGAAGGTAAAACTCTTCCCCCCTATGTTTTGCTATTTGTAAATATAGTTCCTTTCATGTTTGATGATCTTGCAGTCTGTTGGCTTGATAGGCCATGTCCAAGAAGAAGCAACGGTATCATCATCAGATCAGATGACGGGACCAGATGTTATACAGAATCCTTCTGTACAAACTTGTGTAGTTGAAGATCAACCTTTATCGGCTGGTCAATCTGAAGAAAATTTGCTGAATGTAGAGCCGAAAAATCAGAATGTATCGGCTGTACTAGAAGTCGTGAGCATTCTTTAACCTTTTTCAATAGAATTGATTTCTGTATTTTAGCGGTTGTTAACTCTCTCTTCTTTGCTAGGCTGACGAAAACCTGATCATTGGCACTACTTCTCATGAGGTATCCCTGGGTCCTCTTCCTAATGACGTCCAAGCTCAGCTTCGGTACTTGCTACCACTTCTTGATCAAGAGATCGGCCATCTGGTTCAAGATGCCGAGCTGATCAGGAATATCTATAAGAAGATCAGAGGGCACCTGCCTGCTGAAATTAAGAAGAAGCTTCATGCAGTGGCTTCCATAGAGATTCATGAACCAGAGGTGGAGGAAGCACAGAATCGGCTAGAAGAAAGAAATCGTCAGGCCAGGCTGATCCAGAATCGGGAGAATTTGGATTCTCAAGTGGCTGATCTGGATAGGTGAATCCAAACTTTTTGCAGCTCTCGCTCTGCCATGGTTTCCAATATCGATCGGATGAAGAGAAGACATGCTGAACTTCTCGCAGAGCTAAGGCAGCTTGAAGAAGATCTGCCGATTGAAGAGAAGAAGTTAGCCGATCTTCCTCAAGCCATCGGCAACATGGAGCGCACCAAGCAGAATCTTGCTAAAAGGGCCCAAGCTATACGTCAAGCAGAGCAGCCGATGCCAGGTTCGGCCGAAGCCGATCACAAGACGATAACTGAAGTTGATCAGCTCCGTGTAGATGCTATAAATGCCATTCACTCCTTGGGCATAATTTAAACATTTCCTTGTGTAATTTTGAAACTTGGTTCTGTGTGCCTGGTCTCTTGAATGTACTGGCCAACTTGCAATGCTTCTCTTTATTGTTTTGACTCTTCTTTTGACTGACTGTTCTGATCGGCCTATAAAAGTAGATGTACTCTTCCCTGATTTCGTACCATGATGTCTTCTTCTTCAGTGAATCAGGTCTGTTCTAACTCATATCCTCCTTATTTGCGAACTTTTGTGGTGACATCTCCTTTCTTCAGCCCCCTCGCCGTGAAGATGTGGATAGAATTTTGGTTGCCATCAATGCTCATGGCGCGGATCGACAGGCTCTAACTTCAAGGCAGCAACAAGGACTATGTCTTGTGATCTCTACTGATGAGAAGAAGATCGAATCTCTAGAAGCGAGGAGGACGCAACTTCTTGCTGAGTTGACCCAAGTTGATGAAGAAATGACCATTATTCGAGCTGAGCTAGACAAGGCCAAGGATTTAGTGAAGCCATGATGTATTTTTCTTAGCCGATGCATTCAGCCTTGTACTCAAATTAAGAACCAAATCCTCTTGTAGTGGTCTTTCTGACTATATTTTTCCTCTCTTGAGAACCCTTCATATACCTTTTGCTCTCTTGCCCCCGTGTGTTTGACCTCTCAACCGCAGCTAAAAGAGTTTCTTGTGACAAACTTGGGTTTAATGATAATTCACTGAGTTGTGGAGAGGAATAAACAAATTTGGTGAAGAACTGGGGCTCTTCTATTTCTTCTTTACCATTTCTCTCTCTGGTACTCATTGAATTAATAACCTTATCATGCTGAAGATGAGAATCTTTTATGTAGCAAATGATGTCTTCAAACAGATGTACTCCCCATGTACTAAAGTATATGTATACACTTGTTTTTGTTCCATAGGGCGATTATGATCCGAATCATTTATCGGCTATGAAATTCCTTTCACTTTTCCTTGAGACGATAACTGAGTATCGGCTGTCTACTCTTCGAAGACGATTGCCAAGAATCGGCTTATCAATTACAATCAGTTATAATTCCGAAGGGGTAACTAAAATTAGTTGAAAGCTAGAAGTAGTCATCAACCAAAAATAATCCTTCCAATTGATTGCAAATTTACTTGACTCGTTACTCCTCCGATCCGATCATTTGGATCGGTCTAATTTCAAACCAGACATCTTCGAGGAAATCAATCTTCTTGTCATTGTCCTCGGCTTGGGATTGAACATCCTCTTTACGAAGTGTTTGCTTCTTGATTCCTGCTTTTGTTTGTCTTTGGATTTTGGACATTGTGTCACACTACCAGTATCTCCAGAAACATCAGCCTCAATTATTATGCACGAATATCTGTCCACCAGGATCCCATGAAAAATGAATCCTAGATAGTTGATACTTTGAAGCAATAACTTTGATTAGAGAGTAATAAATGTCCCAAGAAACAGTATGCTGCTCTCCTTTGGTATCCTTGTAACCAATGGCTTCTGATTCCTCAATTTCCTTAGAATCTGTCATGGTAACCTAGGTCGTTTTCTTCTGGCCATTGGTCCTCGCCATATTTTCTAAACAAGGATTTTTCTCAGTTGTAACTTCATAATCAGGATTCCTGGAATTGCCAACTTGTTTTGCTCTATCTCTGCGGTTAGCTGAGAATTCTTCCACAAGAACCTTTCCAGAGTGATGTTCCTCCTGCTGGTATTTACCTTTGAATTCGTCAACCAATACTTGCACTTTATGAGTTTCCTTTTACTGTATATGCTCATTGAATACAATTTTCTGTTGCTCAAAAGTCCATTGAACTGATAGCTCTGTTATCAGTTGTGATGACACTTCCATATCCTGATAAGCTGACAATGGTGATTCTTGAGGAACATATAGTGATTCAATATTCTCATTTTTCTAATAGATTCTTTGTGTGCTTACTTTGTCTGTATCAGTCGGACACAAGTCTCTGCCAGTCTTCATTTGATGAACAGATTGGCTGACCATTGATTGAGAGATTATTGGTCGATGTAATTGGTGAGCAATCGGCTGTAAAATAATCTCTCTTGTCGGACACGTTTTTGAAGCCGATCCTTGTGACCAATAATTTTCCAGTGGTTGTTGTTGAACTGTTGACTGTTGCATATGTTGAAATGCTGGTTGTAGAACTGATGCCCACAGTTGGTAACTCTCTTGATAATGCAACTGGACATTTGTTGACTGTGGAACCAATGTTTGAACCCAATCCTAACCTGTTTGACCATGAATTCCTGATGAATAACAAACAGGTGAGGTTTCGAATACCACATTAGCTAATCATTCTGATTGTCGACAGTATGGCTCCACGTAGCTTTGTTGCTGAATTAAGTCGCAAAAAAATGTAGTATTAGCCGATGTAATCAGCTGCCGATGATATGATCCCAGATAACCTTGTTATTGAACTAGACCATGCGAGAACACATCTCCATAGTGGATGATATTCGCCAGTGTTTGACCGTACGTGATGGACATCGTTGGACTGCTTTATGGTAGAATATTATTTTCGTGTCCCACTGGGTGTGCCAAGATGTATTGACCCAAAAAACGGAATAAAGTTCTTCAATGGCAACACGTAACGGATCCCCGGGATGTAACAAGGCGTGCCAGCCGACCTGACATGTTGATCGACACGGAAAGAATATGAAACGTTAGATGCGGGTTAGATCAGCTAGAGAACCGATGTGGGTCTTAAACAAGTAACGGCCCGATCGACCGATACGACTGTAGAGCGAATCGGCTAGCTACAGCAGCCGAAGTACAAGTATAACCAAACCGGCTAGATCAGCCGATTCGATGACATAGGCAAAGCGCAAGCAAAAGCAGAGCAAACTAAGCGCTACGAGACAACACTCGGAACCTAATCTAAATCGGCTATATCGTAGTGGAACAACACAGGGGTGAGATTTAGCCAATACGACGGGATCACGAGCTGGATAAATTGGTGATAAAAGCTAAATAAACAAGAAAAGACTTGCAAACCTAGCTAATATCGATAAATTGTGAATAAAACTTAGATGAAACCACAACGATACGCCCGGAGGTTAAAGCCCAGTTGTTATTCGATAAAACGGTACTTACAAGCTTGCCGGAGGTCGATCGATGCGGCCCGACGAGCTAGAAGAACGACGTTTAAAGAAACAAGAAAATAAGAAGAAGTAAAAAAGGGGTGGCGAAGTCGCCGACTTGAATAAGTAAAGGTTTTGTTGATTTGGTGTGTACAATCTTTTCTGACCACGCAGGGTTGCTATTTATGTCCTGAGGACAATTTGACTCCTAGTCGATGACGACAAAGCTTACTTGAACAAAAAGTACCGAAAACTTAACGACTCCTAAAGGAATCAGACTGGTTTTGACCCATCGTCAACTTGGTTGTTGACCCGCCTCCGTCTTCCTTCCTTTTGGCGTATTCTTCTTCTGCCACGTCTCTTCTCCATCAATCGACCGATTCCCCTTTCTCCCTTTCTCCATCGGCTCTGAGTTCTTCCCGATGTCTCTTCGTCTTTCCTCTGACACGTGTCAAAAAGTGGTGTCAACAGGGACGCCCTGGACATATAATCAGGGCAAAATACAAAATAAAAACAATTATACCACAAAATAAAAAAAATCAAGCTCGAATGTTGTAAAACCTAATTTAGGTGTTGGATTAATCAACACGGATTCTGGTGTGAACTCTTGTGTATGTTCTGCCACTACTACCAGGTTACCATCCCCTTTACGCTGACAAACCGGTGTGAACTCTTGACGTTGTTGAGCTGCTACTGCCGCAGACGCCTCTTTCTCAACCTTCTTTCGCTGGTAATCTTGTCTCCGCTTTGCATTCCTCTGTTCCTTGACTTCAGCTGGTAAACTTCCATAGCTCTCATGACGTTTCTTGTTGACTGTAAAAGGTTCGAACAAAAAAAATGGAAATGCATTGGTAAAACAAAAGGAGGTTAAAACCCTGTGGATTCATCAAAGAAGGAACTCACCGCCTTTAGAAGTATTGCTCAATTGATCATTTGTCCTCTTCGAGCCGCGAGAGGCACGACGAGATCCTGTGTTCGTAATATCACCGAAGGGGATGCGTTGACTCATTGCAAAAACCAGATATAAGCCCTCGCCACTGTCTTAGTGTCGAATCAGGGAGTTAGAGATGGGAGATGGGTACATACCACAATTCACGGACTGAAGGGCAACAAAGCTGAACAAACCTGATCAGAAATGGACGATTGACGAAGTAGTGCACAACCCCGTCATCGTCGCCCTAATGCGCGATACGTGGAGACCTCGCCGGATGATAACCTTGCCGACGTGCAGTTGAGAGCCACGCTGCTGCGCGCTCGCGCCCTTGGGAAAGCTTCTCGGAAGAAAATTATCATCCGGGGATTAACTGGAGAGCTGGCGCCTCACGGGGATTTCTATCGACGAGCAGGTAGCAGCCCGTTGCACAAGCAGCAAAGAAAACACGTGCAAGAAGAAGCAAGCAACAATGGGACGGCTATAAAGGGTTGCTGGGCTTGTGAGAAATTAAGGCAGCATTCCGGCGATCAATCAGGGCCATCCCGAACTTGCAGCAATCAAATCACCCATGCCAAAACTTGTCACGTCATACAAACAATTTTAAAAGGAAACAAAATTTTTGTATGACATTTAATTTAAATTAGGGATGGAACGAGGGAAGGAAGGTTTCTTGTGAATGAAAGGAAACATACACACACGGTTTGGCTCTATTTGGAAAGGAGAAACAAAGGGGAAATAAATTTGGGTGTGATCGTGATTGGTTGGCAGGATTTAATTTAAATTAGAAAAGGAATGAGGGAAGGAAGGTTTCTTGTGAATGAAAGGAAACAGATACACAAAGTTTGTTTCTATTTGGAAAGGAGAAACAAAGGGGAAATAAATTTGGGTGTGATCGTGATTGGTGGGCGGGATTTAATTTAAATTAGGGAAGGAATGAGGGAAGGAAGGTTTCATCTGAATGAAAAGAAACAGACACACACGGTTTGTTTTCTATTTGGAAAGGAGAAACAAAGGGGAAATAAATTTGGGTGTGATCGTGATTGGTGGGCGGGATTAAATTTAAATTAGGGAAGGAATGAGGGAAGGAAGGTTTCGTGTGAATGAAAGGAAACAGACACACACGGTTTGGTTCTATTTGGAAAGGAGAAACAAAAGGGAAATAAATTTGGGCATGATCGTGATTGGTGGGTGGAATTGGCGTCATGTGTACCGTATTAGAAAGTTTGAGTACGTGAACTGTGGCATATAGTGTGTGCCAGTTGACGTGAACACTGACCCACGGGGTGGGTACACTTTGGGGGTGGGTACACTTTGGGTGAAAAAAGTTTGGGGGAACGACGATGAAAGAGGGGGAGAAACACCCCCTCACTTCCATATTTGAGGTTTCGTCGTCGTTTTCCTTCCATATCTGAGGATTGCCAGGTGGGTCGCACATGACATGCGGGCCACTCTGTGAGAGGTGGGTAGACTAAACTCTTGGTGAGAATTATTTTCAATTTGCACCTCTCTTATAGTATAGATATAGATACAGATAGATAGATATAGATAGAATATATAGAACATCAAAGATACGTGGAGCTCCAACACTTACCTGCTATATATTCTGCTGCAGAGTGCAGCACTCTGTGACGTATATTAAGCACAATGTAAAGATGTTCCCGTTTCATGGCTCTCCAAGCTTAGTTAATTATATGTACCTGACTTCCATAATTCTCCATCTTATTTATAAATAAAATCGCAACAAATATTGAAGTCAGGTAAATCTGCGAGATGGATACCAAGCGGTTGACGCTGATTCTCTTCGCCGTTCTGTTGGCATGCCTTGCATTCTCTGAAAAAAGTAATTCATTCATCATGTCACTTGATTTTTTTTTTGTGGAGGAAAAAAATGTGATTGATATATATCAATGCAACGCTTGCAGGTGAAGGTCGTGGCGATATGGAGGCATCAACAGGCGGTCTCCGGTGGCGGCCGGACGGGGAGCAGATGATCGGGAGCAGCAAGTTGCGCATCGTGCTGTGTGTGAGGGACATATGCAACCCTGGCAACACAATTTGCTACTGCTGCCAGACGCTGCCAAACAGGCCATGCTACAGGAGCTACCAATATTGCTTGAACATCTGCCCCAGCCGTCGGCCGCCACTGCGCATGCCCCCTGCTGCCCTGCACCGGCGGCGGCAGTAGCTTCATCCATCATCGAAGAACCGCGCAGGTCCATCACACTTGAGGGCAGTTCTGGACTGGGTGCATCATGGAGACACATTACTCGGGATACCAACATCAGTACCGGTACTCAACTCCTATTAGTACCAGTTATAGCTTCGGTATTGAACTTCGGAGACTAAAGGGGATCCTTTCGTACCGAGTATAGAACCGGTACTATTGGGAGTCCATTAGTACCGGCTGTTGTTCACGGCCGGTACTAATGGGGCTGCCACGCACCCCGTGGTAGCGCCCACATTAGTACGAGTTGTAAACACCATCCGATACTAAGTGCTGATTTCAGTTTATGAACTTTGTTTATATATTGATTTTGATTATATTTCTTTAAATTATATATATACTCGTATCTCACATTTGTTTTTGCATTACGTATAATAATTCTAATACACAATATTATAATGTCGTATCTCATATATAACATTACATTAGACTTAATGGATATATAGTCATACATCCGTAAAGATGAAAATATCACATATAATTAAATATTCGCAGAGTTCAGTATTTATTTTTTCCCATCTGAGCCCAAGTCGAAGTCCAAGTCCTTTTGCACATTGGGTATTAGAATTGTTCTTGAATCAATTGGATTTGTTCTGTCTCATGGTATCCCTCCTTTTGCATATGCTGAAACTACCAAACAAGTTATTAATTTGTATAAGTACTACTAATCAGACCAAAGGATATGAATAATAAGCAATAAGTTATTATTTTGTATAATTTATCAAGAATTAAAATTTGTGTACGTACTTTGGTGTCCATGTTGGCATCGTGTGTGGCACTTGAAAAACCGTATATGAACTCGCATACGTAATCTTCTATACTATAAGGAGCGAAAACATTTGAAAACATTTCTCACCCAATCTGGACCCACCTTACCCCTCACGCCGGACCCACCCGTCAGGTCGCATGATGACCAAAAAGGTGGAACAACCATAAAAATCGCAATTTGGGAAGCGTTTCTGTCAAAAACATAATATTTTTCTCACCCGCCCCGCGTCTACCCACCCATGTACCCATTTTGGGCCCACCACCCGCCCCCACCGTGCGTTGACCGATGGTGAGAAAACTCTCGAGACAAAAACCGAACTCCCTCAGGTGAAAAGAAAACCGGACTCCGGGGCGTTTAAAAAACTCCCGAGAGAAACTGTGCTTCGCTGCCACGTATTGTTTCTCTTGGGCCAGCCCAAACGTTCAACAGCAGCCAGGAGTAGGTCCGTGAAGGCCCAAGTGGCCAATTCAATGAGAACCAACGAACTCTACGTAGTAGACAGGGAGGGAGGTGCAATCCATCCCAACTCCGAAATTACATGTGCTTCTGCTTGCCGCATGTCGGTGCTCGTGCTCCCAACCCTAGCAGCCTAGCCAGCTCTTGCAGCACGAGAAAGCAGAGATGGAGCATCAACCGGTGGCATGCTCCTGCGGCTGCAGCGCTGAGCAGATTAGGAGTAGTAGGCGAGCCGCGAGCAAGCCGTGGGGCAAGGCACAATATAATCGCTGGCTGGTGCTGATGGAGGAAGAGGGCTGAGCAGCTACCGCTTTATTATTACTTGTTAATTCATCTTTACACAATTTACAATACTTTTTTAGAATTTGAGGTAACACACTAAATTTCACTTCTTTTCTTTATCTTTTTTTTTTGCCATTGTTTGTGTTGACCATTGCAATATATGAATGTAGTGTGAAATGAATAAATGATGTATTTTTACTTTTAATTAAGTGCTCATCAGAATTTGCCCCACCTATAATTTTTTTTCTTGGTCTCGCCACTCGAAGAAGATAAACAAGAGAGAAAATATGAAGGACACGCATCTGAATCGTTGGACTTGATTCCATGGACGAAAACATTGATTGTTAGCAAAAAAACAAAATCACAGTCGCGATGAGGAAGCATATTCATAATTATATGCTCATATGTGCTAACATATGTCCTACCCACTGCACACAGCAACAATCTCATAACCTCTTTTGTCGTGCTTATAGACCAGGTTAAGACAAACCATATTTCAAAGGGCCGACAAAAATTGCACATATGATTTATCATGATATGACATAAAATTCAAAAAAGAAAATTCTAAAAGGTTATTAAATCTAGCATGGTGTTGTGGAGCTGAAGTTAATGATACACACAACTAATGATACTTACAAATAGTGCAATTATTATATATTCGAATGTGGTAGCGTTGTACGTTTCTTTTAGTGGCAGTGGGTTTTATACGGGAAATACATTGGATGCTTATAGTAGTATAAAAGGTATTTCTAATCTTTACCAGTAGCAACCCACGGGCACTTTTGCTAGTATCTACAAAGATTATTTTCTTAACCCTATGTCATGCACTGTATATATGGCAAAACGAAGTTATGAAATTTTTATGTTGTATTGAAAGAAGTGACAAGAGATAGAGGTCCTTATGCTTCTCTGCTTCTCGCCAGCTTCACTGCCTGCTCCATCCCAGTCGTGTGACCCCAGGCCACGGGCACCTTCTCCTCTCGGCTTCAGCTTCGTATGAGTTCTGCTTTGATTGTATATGCCTTATCTTGATATGCTTATTTGTTACATCAAAACATGAGTTGCCACTCATCTGATTCATTAATCTTCGGTTCATTATTTAGATCAAGATTGTTTCTCGATGTTTGTAGTAATTGTCCCTCGTTTTATTTCATGATTTTCTTTTTACAGCTGTCTTTAAATCAGTATATCTGGTTGCCTTGTGTGACTTATTATATTCATCTTCAATCAATCTATTATTTCCCGTGAGCGCATCTCACTTACAATTAAAAAAAATCTTAATACACGTTGCAAGAATAAATCATGAGAAGTCTACTCCACATGGTGTCCTTAGTGAACAGTGTTTCTGCCTTAATTATATATTGTTGTGTAACCGTAGTTCATCTCAATTATCTATCTATAACAACTATATAGGTGAGACCCACTACAAGTCATGGATAGATTTCTCTCAACATGCAAGCATTACACGTCACCATCCACTATATGACATGTCACCATCCACTAGATTATATATTTATGTCTTCAATCGATTTTATGTGGTTACTATCATACCTTTATGAGTAGCATGCTACAAAATTCCCGTAGTAGAGAAAAATATAGGATCAATAATTTAGAATGGTTCTCTCAACAAAATTATCATGTTTCCATGTATAATGTTGTTTACAAAATAATGTTGTCATAAAATCACTTTGGTGTTCCTACTTTCACATTGCACCGTACAGTTTTATTTAAAAAAAAATTCATAGCATCGCGCGGGGTATCACCTAGTTAGATTAAGAACATAGAACTTTTGAAGAAAAAGATGTGTGTTGTGTGAATATAAAGTGTGTTTAATAATTTTTATTTTTCAAAAATATGAGTATGCCGCACGTACACACACATATATATATGTGTGTGTGTGTGTGTGCGGCATACTCGTATTTTTGAATAGTGTATACATAGGTTATATAATGTATTAAATAGTGTATACATAGGTTATATATTATTTTATCTATTTCAAAATTTATGTACATATTTTTTTGTTGCATATAATGCACATGGGTGCATTTTGTACAGAGAATGCACCCACCCTGATTTCAATTGATAATTGCTCAGTTGCAACAAGACCGACTCTTGTTGCAATTGGTTCGCGTCGTGTTGCAACTAGGTCTGGTCTAGTAGCAATTGTTTTGTATCCAGTTCGAAGTTGAAACCGGTCAAAGCTGTTGCAATTAGTTCCGTCGAGCTGCAATTAGTAGAGTATCATAGTTGCAATTGGCATAGTGTCGTGGTTGCAGTTGGTTTACACACAACTTCAGCAACTAGTTGCAACTGGTCTGATTGCAATTGGTCCACATCCAATTGCAACTGGTTTGTTTAGTTGCAATCACGTATTTTGTAACTGCAAGAGTTTGTTTATTTGTTGTACAAAATGTGTTTCCGTCGAGTTGTAATTAGTATGGTGGCATGTTGCAATTGGTCTAGTCTAGCTATTACAATTGGTTGCAACTACAGGGTCTGTGCATTTGCTATACAAATTGTACCTTGTTGCATTTTAGCCTCGTCCTAAACCCTAAACCCTATGTATATATATGTGTATGTATAGATATATATATATATATAGTGCAACAAAAAATATGTACATAAATTCTGAAATAGATAAAATAATATATAACATATGTATACACTATTTAATACAACTAATATGATTCATAGCTTGTTCCATTCTAAATAATATAAAAAAGATATAGTAGAAAATTTGCTCATTCTACCTCATTGAAAAATAAAAAAACTATATTTATAAAGCATAAAACTTAGTATACTAACCATAAAACTATAGAGGATCAAGTTTCTAACCTTTAGAACATTTCAATAAGTCAAATCCTCAACAATTCTTCAAAAATCAGGCGTGACCTCCCCAAAATTGCCATGAGAAAGTTGAAGCCTGAGGTTGAAGAATGACTCGGACTGGAGGAAGAGGAGGTTATTTTATATGAGGCACATTAGTACCGGGTGGGGGGACACGTGGTACTAATGGGTGCCTATTAGTATCAGGTCTTAACCCCACCCGGTACTGAAGAGGTGACGCCACATTAGTACCGGGTGAGGGGAGACCCGATTCTAATAGTGAAGGACTGGATTAGCGACATGAGAGGGGGGAGTGAATGAGATCTGATAAAAAATCTTCTCACATGGAGCAAGAACTCGGCCTATGATCCCAAATCACTTCCAAGGCCTCAAACACCTTGCTTGCCAAATCCACGTAGTCACTAGAGTACTACTGGACCTAGGAACAATTCAACCACCGAAACGAGCGCACACACAAACTGTAGCGGAAGAAAACGCTCGAAACCAAAACTCCTGCCTGGGGCGGTTAGACCACGTGCTAGGGGCAGTCTAGCCGCCTAGCCTGCCTGAACCAAAAACACCGAGAAACGAAGCAAACAACTCCGAACTGACCCAAAATTTCACCTGGAGAATCCTCTGATCAAAGCGAATTGCTCCCAGAAGAAAACCCTAGAAAACCAAACTTTCCTCGGTGAAACCCCTAGGGTGGTTAGACCGCCTCCCCTATGCGGTCTGGCCGCCTCCACCCAGAAACTTGAGCGCGGGTCAAACCTCAACTTCCCATCGATCGATCTCCCGATTCACCCTATGGATTGCAGTGAAACTTTGGAGATAGCTGGGTCACCTCCTGGAAAACCTCTCCCTCAAAGGATACCACCAAAGCGCTCTCAATCAAGGGGAATCGCAAATCTCGGGCCTCTAGGTCATGAACTCAGGCTACTCCAAAAACCACCAAAGTCGAAGGTCTTCCCACAGGTTTGGAGGGGTAAGATCACGAAGAAAAGAGGCACAAGGTTCTCATGTGTGATTCCCACTACAAATCCCTTAAAGAAATGCCTCCAACACTTCCCTAGAAAATTCCCAAGAAAATGGCTCCAAAAATCACAAAAAGAAAAGCCACGGGATTCACAAGCAAATCAATAAGAGGCACAAGGATAAACTCCAAATCTTCCACACATGACGAGGAATGATTCTTTGCAAAGAGGCTAGCAACCTCCCAACATCCTTTCCTCTTCTGGATTTGCAACAAGCACTAGCTAGCCTAAAGAAACCAAAGAGAAAGAGGAAAACCGCAGGCAAATGCAAAAGAGTCTGAAGAGTTGGCTGCCATCCACCTCTTCCTAGGCTTACATAGGTGGATGCCAAATGACTAAACTACCCCTAGTACATGAAAGTAAGATACACGCCTGTGGGGGGTACTTTAGGAATCCTCGTCGAATCTCCATCAGACGGATGTGCATCGACCGCAAGCCCGCTTCATCTCCACGTAAGCCTTGCGATCATGTCGTGTGTCCTCCACTTCGAAGCCTCCCGATGAACCGCGGCCACATGGTCAGACCACCCCACCGGTCAGACCGCCCTGGCCAGGCGGTCAGACCGGTCTAGGATGGCCGTTCAAGTCTCATTGCATCTTCGGTCTTGGATTTGAGGCTCAACCAAGGAACCTAGTGGTTTTGTGGCCAAACCACTTCAAACCCTGCGTGCAAGGCACAGCCTCACCTCGCCAAGCCTCGAGCCCGTCAAGCCTTTCACCTCTGGCGCCCAGACAGTCTACTCGCACTTGCCTCGTTCCTTGACTTGGCCGCCACCATTGCACCGGCTCCATGTACTCGACTTCGTCTTGCTCTTCTTGCCACCATGCGGTCCACACTTGATCCCGTCTGCACTCTGGTCCCTCGAACCAAGCCTACTTCTCTCCACTCCCTGGAGGTCACACAGACATAGACCTTTCACGCTTGTTCTTCACCTGCACAACGCAAATCAAGCCGCAACCTAGACCTGCGATACTAGGCCAAGAGTCAGTCCACATCATGTTGTCAATCACTCATCACTAAGGAGCGACCATGCCTCGGTCCTCGGACCACACAGGTCCTCAAATAGGCTCCCTTTAGTACCGGGTGTTCCCCCCTCTCGATACTAGTAATGTGGCTTCACGAGGATGCCTGGAGAAACTAGCCATTGGATCTGGTACCATTGCTCCTATTAGTAGGGGGGTAAAATAACCGGTACTAATGGAAATGGAGGCCCATGTCCAATGCTTCGTTCCGGAGTAGTGACAATTTGTGGTGATCGAGTCTCATTCCTGCTGGTACCTAGTTTATAGAGAATAATTTAAGAGAAAGAGTATTAGGCGTGGGACCTTTGCCATGTAAGAGTATGGGTTTGGACATTTGGATACAGATGTTTTTTTTGAATCGGTGAGGATTTGGATAAAAGTTCTGAAATTGTTTGGACTGGAGTCAGTTACAATAGTGTAGCTAATATGGCAAATGAAATTGTTTGGACTGGAACCTTTTGGTCGTAGTCTGTGATTTGGGTGATTAAATGCAACATAATCACCCGCAAAAAAAAGAATATGCCAACATAGTTAATGGGGCTAATGTTTTGTCAAGCAAGTAATTGTAGGTTTTTCTAGATCCAAAGAATGAAAACCAAGCCATTATAATCTAGGATGTTTTTACAAATTTGGTCACATTTGAAATTGTTTGGCTCCTCGAGAAGCGAGAGTTGCATTCTTTTTTGGACGTATGGATGAAAACAGGAGGGGTTTGCCCCCTACTGGTTACCAAGCAATCTCAAGAAACATAAAAAGAAACAAAAAAAGAATATTAGTCACTTTTGCTCATGGCACAAAAATAATCTTCAATGTTTGGAGGCTTGGTTGTAATCCTTTGAAAATTAGATATGTGATGTGATGGAGGATCTTTATAATCCTTTTTAGGATGATGATGTATCAAACTTTACGAGTTACGAGTGTTTAAAAGATATGATGGACTCGCAAAAATATATATTGATTTTTTATTGATGTTGTTATTATTGTAGGGGAATCATCATACCAACTAAAATTCTCTACGTACATAGTGCGCTCTAAAAATCTCAGCAAATCCATATGGTGCAAATTGTTGGTCTGATCTTGACTGATTGGATTATGATTATGACAATGATGGTACTCGAACCATTTCCTTGTTGGAGACATTGCTTATAGAGAGTCTCTCTCATGATCCAGGTGTCGATGGGGATGTGAAAGAATTTTGAATATTGAGTTGTGTTATAGTTTGTTGCAATATGATATAGGATACCATGTCTCTTTCCTTTTTTATATAGGTTGTGCAATTTAGCTGTGTAGAGGCAGAAAATGATTCTTGTATGTTTGTATCACATAGATGTAATCATCTAAGATCAATGAACTTTTCTCTTATAAAAAACCTAAATATAAAAAAGTTAAGTAGCTCGGTTCAGCCGAGAGATCATAATGACGGGGAACAAAAGGAAATGCCTTGAAGCTATGTGTTTATGTAATAATCAGTTGTTTTCTTCTTATTAATATAAAGATACACAACTCTTCCACTTGTGTTCGAGAAAAAAAATTGTGACAAGCAACTATTGCCTCAGATGATGCAAAAATAATGGATCTTTACCATTTACCTAAAAATCTGCAGAAAGAATAAGACTGGTGCACTACCAAAGAAAACTAACAAAGCATCACGTGTAGGTTTTAATTAAGACGATGACTGATTTTTTTAGTTCTCAGTAATATATTTTTCAGTAAAGAATCAAGTTTACTTCCTTCAGCTTACTTTTTCGCTTAACATAACATCCGGAACAAAATTTTAGCTCATTTTACTCTCCTGAATTATTTCACATGTCCAATCTACCCCTAATTAGATTTATCTTTTTTCATGTATAAGTCGAATTTTGAGTTTAAGTTTTGTGAACATGTACAAAACATGATGTGTTATGTCAAAAACTATACAAATAATTTTTCATGGTTATTTTTATAGGTTTAGAAAATATTTAATAAAAAATTGAGCTTAGATATACAAAAATATGAAAAAATAATAATGAAATTTTTTTAATGTATTTTTCTATAAAAATTGACATTCAAACTAAATTTGTACACGAAGTAAAAAAAGATCATATTAAGGGGTAGATTGGATTAAATACACTAGTTTGGGGGAGTAAAACAATGTATATTTTGCGTAAATTTTCTATTTCTAAATTATACCTTTACTAGCTAGATATACTTACCTGATATATCTTGTTGGCCTATTGTCATGTATGGGCGCACCTTTGCCTGGCGCAGCAGGGGAGGCGTGCAGGCCCATGAGTAGTTAGGATAGAGATTTTGGTTTGTTGGCTTGGAGATAAATTTGGGAGATATGTTAGGAAGTTTGTTAGCAACCGGCATCATATAAGCCAGAATTGCATAGAGAGAAGGTAGGCTTAGATTGGATTGTACCTTGGCCTCTTGTCCCTGCCTCCCCGGTGCGCCGAAAGCTTCATCATAGCTCCGCCACGCCGTCGAGGTCAAGGGCCACGTCCGGCCACTTTCTTTGAGTACAATCTTCGCCAAATCCCTTCCACAAATCATCCAATTCCCTCTGTCTGTGACAACATTGTATCAGATTTCCTTGGTTCCGTACCATGGGGAGCTCTGACGGTGTCAAGGAGGCGCTGGAGAAGCTCACGTCCGAGATTAGGACATGAAGGTGTCGCTAGACAAGCTCTCACTCCTCGCACCCGTCGCGGATCAACTCGCGACGATCCCAACCAAGGTCGTGTTCCTGCAATCCGCGGCGTTCAAGAATGGGGAACAGGCTAGGGCCTTGAACCTCGCCCTCATCCGCACGGAGAACTCCCAACGCGACAACAAGGGCCTGGCGACCGGTGATGACAGTGACACCACGATCCACTACACCAACGACCAATCCAAACAGGGGTACAAGCCGCTAAAACGCCCGCGCGTGCCGCCCAACCTGCCTCAGAAGGATCACTTCGGCCCACCGCCACATGAACGCGGCCGCGGCACGTACAAGGATGACACCGACTTCACTGATAGCTGCTTCCATCCTGGCGTCCTCCTCAAGTTCCCATCGTTCGATGGCAAGGAGGTCCCCTTGCCCTGGCTAGACCGCTAGGAGGACTACGCCGACCAGTTCCTCGCCTTCGCCTGTCGTGACGCCGACCTCACAAAGCGGCAGCTGGTCCAGATCTATACGGCGGGCATCGTCAACCTGTTGAAGACAGACATCACACTCTGCCGACCGACAAGCCTCGACGACGCCATCATGCTGGCCCGCGCCTACGAGCAGTGCACGCAACTCTACCTGTCGGACTCGACACACGGCCGCGGCAGGTGTCCACCGCACCAGTCATCTTCAGCCGCAGCCACATCCAAGAAGAGCTCTGCCGCGTTGGTGACTGCCTCTGCTTCCTCTTCGACGCCGGGATCAGGTAGGACTTCCGCCCTGACCTCGCCACTGCCACGCTGCTACCTGTCCCAATCAGAGTTGTCCCAACGGCGGGCCGACGGCCTCTGCTACAATTGTGATGAGAAGTTTGTCATCAGGCACTACTGCAAGAAGCTATTTATCATCGAGATTGCCAACTCTGAAGACGAGGAGGAGGCGGTGGACGAAGAAATTGAGTGCACGGCGTTCTCTAGCTCGATCGTCATGCCAGAAATTTCCTTGCACCCCATCATGGGTGTCCGTGCGAAGGGATTCCAGACGATGAAGGTGTACTTCTCCGATGGGGATGTAGTGGACATCGCTCTCCTCAACTCCGGCTCATCGCATAACTTCATCGATGGAGACATGGCGCGGCGGGCAGGCATCCACGTCCAGGAGCACGCGGGACTCTTGGTCCACAGGCAAGGCCACTGCCTAGATGGTGCACATCGGCGTGGAACCCTTCGTCGTCGACCTCTATGCCCTGCCCCTCAGCGACTATGACATGGTGTTGGGTGTCCATTGGTTGGGGACACTGGGGCCGGTCTTGTGGGACTTTGCACGGCTCACCCTGGTGTTTGAGCGCGACGGCAAGCGCATCCTCTGGCACGGCGTCGACACCACCCCCGGTCCTGCGCTGACGTTGCTAACGAGTTCAGGCGGTGACCTCCTCGATACCCTGCTAGACAAGTTTGCGGACTTGTTCTCTAGGCCCCAAGGTCTTCAACCGCGGTGCCACCTCTGCCATCGCATCCGCCTGAAGTCCAGCACACACGCTGTGGTGGTGCGCTCCTACCACTACACCCACACACAGAAGGATGAGCTCGAGCGGCAGTGCGACGATATGCTCCGTCTGGGCGTCATCTGGCCGGGTTCGTCAGCATTAACCTCGCCAACATTGCTGATCCGCAAGCATGACGGCTCATGGTGACTTTGCATCGACTACTGAGTGCTGAATGACATGAAGATCAAGGACAAGTTTCCCATCCTTGCGGTGGAGGATCTTCTAGACGAGCTGCGCGGCTCCAAGTTCTTCACCAAGCTCGACATGCGCTCCGGCTACCACCAGGTGCTGATGCACCTTGACGACATCGAGAAGATGGTGTTTCGCACTCACCAGAGGCTCCTCCAGTTCTTGGTGATGATGTTCGGCCTCTCCAACACCCCGGCGACATTCCAGGCGCTCATGAACGACATACTACTTCTGTTTCTCTACCGGTTCGTCCTTGTGTTCTTCGACGATATCTTGATCTATAGCTCATCATGGACGGAGCATCTATGCCACGTTCGCACAGTTTTTTTGTACACTACAAGACCACCAATTGTTCCTCAAGAGGTCGAAGTGCGAGTTTGGTCGGCCCTCGGTGGCATACCTAGGATATGTCATCTCTGAGGAGGGAGTCGCCATGGATAAGCAGAAGGTACAAGCGGTGCTGGATTGGCCGCTGCCAAAGTCACCATGAGCGGTGCGCGGTTTCCTTGGGTTGGCGGGCTATTACCGCCGCTTCATCAGTGACTTCAGCACTATAGTGGTGCCCCTCACTACGCTCCTCAGGAAGGAGGGATTCAAGGAGGGATTCAAGTGGATGGCTGAAGTAGAGTAGGCGTTCCAGGTGCTCCAACACACACTGACCACAGTGCTCGTCCTGCAGCTTCCAGCTTTCAATCGCGACTTCATCATCGAGTGTGTGTGTTGGGCTCTAGGTTCAGTGTCGTGCTACATCAAGGGGTTGGCCCATCACGTTCTTCAGCCGGACAATCGCGCCATGGCATGCCAAGCTTGCCACCTACGAACGCGAATTGATCGGCCTCATCTACATGGTGTGGCATTGGTGGCTGTATTTGTGGAGGTGTCGTTTCGTGATCTGCACTGATTACCAGAGTCTCTGCTTCCTCCTCGACCAGCGCCTCACCATCATCCCTCAGCACCAGTGGGTGAGCAAGCTGCTAGGCTTCTATTTCCTCGTGGCATACAAGCCCGTGAACTGAACATGGTGGCGGATGCTCTGTCCTGCTGTGACGAGGAGGCTGGCTAGCTGCTGGCACTGTCTGCCCCCAATTCGCTCTGTTCGACGACTTCAGCAGGAAATCAATGGTAATGTGGCATTGTCTCAGTTGTGCGGCACCATTTGGGGAGGCGCCATGGTCTGTGGTGGACGGCCTCATCCTCTACAAAGGCCGCGTACACATCAGGGTGACGTCGCCGCTGCGGCAGACGATTCTGGAGCTTATCCATGGAGCGGGACATGAGGGTGTCCACAAGATATTGCATCTGCTGTAGGCAGATTTCCACTTCCCAAAGGATCAGGCGGTGGTGCAGGATTTCGTCCAGGCTTGCGATGTCTGTCAGCACAACAAGGGCGAACATCTTTAGCCAGGCGGATTGTTGCAGACGCTCAACATTCCTGCGGCGGTGTGGTCTAATGTGGCCATGGATTTCGTCGAGGCTCTTCGCAAGGTGAGCGGCAAGTCTGACCTTCTCACGGTGGTGAATCGGTTCTCCAAGGCGACGCACTTCATTCCTTTGGGCCATCCCTACATGGCAACGTTAGTGGCGTGTGCCTTCTTCTCTGAGATCGTCCACCTCCATGGCATCTGACAGAGTCCATTATCAGTGATCGGGATCCAGTGTTCATGAGCAAGTTCTGGAAGGAGTTGTTTCGTTTCACTGGGGTAAAGCTGCATATGACGTCCGCGTTCCATCCCCAGTCGGACGGTCAGTCGGAGGCCACAAATAAGATCATCGCCATGTATTTGAGGTGTCTGACAAGCGATCGGCCCCGCCACTAGCTCGAGTGGATGCCATGGGCAGAGTTCTGTTACAACTCCTCCTATCAGCAGTCCATCAAGACGTCCCCCTTCGAGTTGGTGTATGGCCTGGCGCTGCCATCCATTCGTTCTTATGTTCCTGGTGATGCTCAGCTTCCGACAGTGGAGAAGGCCATTGAGAAACCAAGTTGATATGTGCCTTGGTTTGTATATGATGAGCGATTGACCGGATGTTTTGAGGCTTTGTGTTGAGTGTGTTTCGTCGGGTTGTGTTGTCAGTTGTGTAACTTCATATGTTTATGTGCTGTGTTGTCAATGCACTCGTGAGGAGTGGTTGACAACATTGTGTGGACTGACTCTTGGCCTAGTATTGCAGGTGTTGGTTGCGGCTTGGTTTGCGTTGGTGCAGGTGAAGAATAAGTGTGAAAGGTCTATGCCTGTGTGGCCTCCGAGGAGTGGAGAGACAAGTAGGCTTGGTTTGAGGGACCCGGTGGCCGACGGGATCAAGTGCGGGCCGCATGGTGCAAGAAGAGCAAGACGAAGTCGTGGACATGGAGCCGGTGCATCGGTAGCGGCCAAGTCAAGGAACGAGGCAAGACCGAGTAGACCGTCCGGGCGCCAGAGGTGAAAGGCTTGACGGGCTCGACGCTTGGCGTGGTGAGGCCGGGTCGTGCACGCGGGGTTTGGTGGTTTGGCCACAAAACCATCGGAGGACGGTTTCTTGGTTTGGGCCTCAAAACCAAGTCCGAAGGCCCAAAGCTCTCTCTTTCTAGGGTTCATACCCTAAATCTTTTTCTGGTGGTGTTTCCTTGATCTTTTGGAGGAGATCTTTTGGGAAAAGCTTCCTTGTGTTGCTAAGAAGCTATGGTTAAAGTTTCGTGATTTTTGGAGATCGTTTGATCGAGTTTTGGATTTTCCTTCCTTCTCCCGCGGGCTATTTTTCTCTGTTTTTCTGAGGCTGTCGGAACTTCTGACCTGACACAGGTAGTACCGATAACCCAGACAGAAAGCTTTTATCAGAAGTACCGACCTTGGGCCGGTAGTACCGACGGTCGGAAGTACCGACCCTGCGTCGGAAGTTCTGATATCGGGTTTTCGACAGACAGAAAGTCTTTTTCGGTAGTTCCGACCTTGGGGCGGTAGTTCCGACAAAAATTGCAGTAAGTTGGTTTAGCTCGTTCGTTTTCTTGTTTCTTTTTAAGCTTGCTTCCGCTATGTTTCTAGGCTTGTCCTAACTTGTTCCTAGGGTCAGTAGGTCCGTTGTGACTACGTGATCTTGGCAAGTTTGTGTGGGATTCTTTGGAAGTGATTTTGGGGTTTTAGGCCGAGTTCTTGAGAAGAATTTTTATCGGCTCCCATTCACTCCCCCCCCCTCTCTGGTTGCCTATTCGGTCCTTCAATTGGTATCAGAGTCGGTTGCGGATTCGTGTGACTCTAACAAGTCTAGGATCCATAGGGCGACAAAAGAAAAGGGGCGCTTTGCTTGCGGATTTGGTTTGCGTGCTTTGAGGTTGTTTTTGGCTAATCCTAACCGGTGCTTTGAGTATGGCACCAAGCTCTTCTCCTTGTGATTCTTTGAGTAGGAGGAGTATGGAGGTTGAGGCGGAAGCCGGAGTGGAGAAGATGATGTCCCTCATCGAGGACTATCAAGATGGTGATCTCAAGAAGGGAGAGCTCTACCACAAGCTAAGGGACATGAACCAAGGTACGCTTGCCAAAGGCATTTTGATCCTAAGCGATAGGTTGAATGATTGTGAATGTGATTGTCGAGATTTGCATAGGAGAAACATAGATTTGTGTGATTCCTTGCGCAGGAAGAATGAGAAGATGAAATGCTCCCTTGCTAGGTTGAAATGTGGTATGACTCATTGGAAGTCGTGTGCTTTGAATTCTTGCACTTCTTGTAACACCATGCATGCTAAGAATGATGCTTTGAACTCTTCTATTGCTTGCTTGCAATCGGAAATTAAATTGTTGAATTTCAATGCATCTTTGCCTTGCAAATCTTGTGATGCTGCTTGTTGAAAATCTTGAATTTGCAAGTGATGTGAGTAGCTTGCTTAGAAAGAATGAAGAATTGAATTCTTCTCTTGCTTGTTTGATGGATGAGAATGACTTGTTGAAATCCAATGCTTCTATGCCTTGCAATTCTTGTGTTGCTTTGAATATTGATCTTGATGTGGCTAGAAGTAAGATTGCCTTGTTGAAGTCGGATGCCTCTATGCCATGTGTTTCTTGTGAGTCTTTGCTTGCTGAAATTAATGAACTAAAATTGACTCACACCACATGTGTAGATGAACTTGAGCATGCTAGGGCTGAAATTGGTGATATGAAATCCATGCCTTGTAGCAAGTGCTCTTTGTTGCTTGTAGAGGATGCTTGCCATACTTCTTGTGATGATGATGATGCTTTGGTTGATGTAAATGATGATACTTGTTCATGTGGTCTCATTTGCACTTCATGCATTGAATTGGAAAGTGAAGTTTTGGCTTTAAAGAAAATGCGCGATGATATGAGCGCCAAGTTGGTTGTGCGTGATGAGATGAGTGCCAACCTTGAGAAAGAGAATGAACTCTTGCGCACCACATATGCTAGATGCATTGAGGCGGAAATTGAGAATTTGAGAAATATGACATGTGGTACTTGTGAGAGCCTCAAATTTGAAAATGAGGTTTTGCGCACAAGGTGCAAGAGTCTTTGTGCCAAGGGTTTGGATTCTCGCATTTCTTGTCACTCCGATGTTGATACTTTTAAAATTGCTTCTTCTCAACCGGAGTTGACTTCTTCTCTTGAGTGTGAGTCTTTGGATGGTGGCACGTGTGGTGGTGCTTTGGATAGCTCTCCCATAGCTATTCCTAAGCTTGGTGGATCTTCCGATGTTGCCCAAGGTAAATTGAATGGCAAGGGTGCCTCCCACATATTTGGAACTCATACTCCCAAGCTGAGGTTCCAATGCACCTTTTGTAAGAAGGATGGGCATACTGCTGAGTTTTGCTTTCGCCGTGTCAAGCACGAGCGACGTGTGCGTGCCAAAGCTTTTAAGAAGTCACGTAGCCTTTCTCATGGCACGTGTGATTCTAATGTAGGCATGAAGTCGGATGTTGGGGTTGATGCTTCTTGCTCTAAGTCCCAAGGAACTTCTCACTTACAAGAGAATGGTGATTCGTCCACTTGGACCGTGCCTCTCGATAGGCCTTTGTACCATTGCTCTCATTGTGGGAAGGATGGGCATCAAGAGAGCTTTTGCTACCGCCGGGCAAGGAAAATGCGGCGAGGAGGTGCTTCTAGGCCTTTGGTTGTTCACAGCCCTTCTCATGGCATGAACACTTGTGAGCCTAAGAAGGCACGATTTGTGGACGGGTTTTATGACACTCTTTCTAGTGAGTTAGGCCATGCTCGTGGACATGCTTCTAGTGTTTCTTGTGTTGGTCCGCGACATGCTTCCCGTGGTGCTTGAGTTGGTTCTTCTCCTATGACCTCGAGGGACCTTTGCCTTTTTGCTTGTGGTAGCACTCGGTTTTCTTCGCGAGTGGCTCCTTTGAGGCATGGTTCTAAGGGTGTTCGAAAGCCTTTTCATTCGAACCGGCATTTACATCATGCTAACCCACATGATAAGTTGAGTGCATTGTTTACCTGTATGACCAAGTATTGGATTCCCAAGTATGTGCTTGCTAACCCTTTGGAATCCAAGGCTCGGTCTTTTTCGTCTCCTTATGTGTAGGTATGGAGACGCGGTTGGAGAACATGAGTTGGATGGTGCTTGATCTTTGCCCGTGAGGTGATCAAGACAAGATGGTTCTCCACACCGATTTGGATGGCTCTTGAAAGCCTTTGTACACATGTATAGTGAGTTTTCTTTTCCCCTTGTTCTCACTTGTATATACTTGTTGCATGCTTTGATTTTGTGTCATGCTTGTGTGTAAACCATGGTAGGCTAGCCACCTTGTTCATGATAGCTTTGTGATCTTGTATACCTATCTTGCTATCTTTTGTAAGATATTGTGGTGGATGATATATATGAACATCATGTCATGCTTTATGGTTGTTCTATGGTGGTTATGTCATGTTGTTCATCCATATCATTTTTGTCTAGCTCTATGGTATCCTTTCTTGTTAGCATGTTTGTCCCCCCATGTATATCTTGTCATGCTAGCTTTGTAATATATGTTGGTGGATGATCCATATGAACTTGTACCATGCCTTTGTTTAGTTCTTGTATCATGTTTGGCATGTTGTTCTTTGGTATCATTTTGGTTTAGTATCCTTGTATAGGGTTGTACCTTGTTGACATGCTTGCTAGCCCATGCTTATTCATATATGTGGAATCATGTTACAATGCTTTATTTATCTTGATTGGTATTATCAATGCATTGTGTAGCATGTTTTGAGCTTGCTTTGAGTTTCGGGCTTGCCTTGTCTTCGGATTGTGTTTTGTTCCTTCTTTGGTTTTCTCCCTTTTTAGGTTGGTTTTAGAGCTTCTCTTTTGCTCTTTCTTTTCCTAGCTTTTGCTTTGCTAGTTGTCTTTGGTTGAGGGGGAGCTTGGCTTCTTTTGATGGGGAATTTGGTTTCAAGGTGTGTTTTGGTGTTCGGTAGCCATTTGTGATCCTTCAATTGGTATCCTTTCTATGGTACTCAATTGGGATCTTTGGTGGTCTTGCAATTGGTATCCTTTCTATGGTACTCCATTGGGATCTTTGGTGGCTCCTCTCTCGCCTGGAGCGGTTCTTAACTGGTGTGTCCCCGTGTGAGCCTTCTTATTGTTAAGCCGAGTCCCGTGTCTCCCCATGCATTTTGCATAACATATGTATTCATATATCATGATGTATAGACTATGGTAGGTTTGACATTCATGTCTTGCATTGTGTCATATATCATGTTGCATTTGTTGTACATATCTACTTTTGTTGCATTTGTATCATATGCATGGTAGGTTGAGCTTCTCCTATATGCTATGAATACTATGATATGCTATTTGTGAGCTTTTGAGCATGTTTGATATGATTTGGTGATGGATAGCTATGCTCTTGATAGTGTTGCTATATATGCATTTTGACATGGCTATTTTTGGAAAATGCTAGGATAGACTCTCTCTTGTGAGTTTAAGGCCTTGCATGATCTTAGTGTGTTTTGGTGGTCTATATCATGCTTAATTTATGCTTGGATATCATGTGCTTTTCACTTGGGGTCAAAGACCCATTTGTCATTATGAATGTTTAGCCCATGTGTTACCTTGTGGGGGAGCATAAGCTTCTTTTTGCCGCAAAGGCACTTCATGTACCATTTTGTGCTTAAACTTGAAAAATAAAATTGGTATGAAATGCTTATGCTTGAAGTTATGCTCTCACTTGTTCCATGTCATAAATGCTTTAAAACTGAATTTATATGGGTGCTAAACCATTGCATGATGTCTACCATGAGAAGTCTCTTTTTAAGAAGTAGACACATGGCTCGGTGGCTTTAGCATGACATGATATGCTTATGGGTGTTTGTAATGATCTTGTGTTGAGGATATGTGACCTAGCATGAAGTTTGTGTGATTTAAATTCACTTTGGCATGTTTTGATCATGTTTAGGTCTTTGCTCATGAGAGGGAAATTTTTCGCAAAAATGCTTAATTTGATCATGCCTTTATCATATGCCTATATTGCTTTACTATCTTGATGGCTATACTTTTATGGAACTATAAACTATCTTGCTTGCTCATTATCTCACTTGTAGCATTTTATAGTGCTCTTTGTATATTTGAGAAGCTAGTAGTTGAATTTCTTGCAAAATTACCTTGATTCATGCATTGTCAACAAGGAGGAAAAGTTGCATTTGGGGGAGAATTTGTTTCAGTTTTCATGCATTTCTTGCATCCAGAGGGATACTCAGTTCAGGGGGAGAACTTGAGTTTGCATGCACATTTTCAAGGTAAGTATGCATTTGTGTAGGGGGAGCTTTGGTGAGTTTCCTTTATTTTCCTGAGTTGTGCTTTGGTGGTTACTCTTTGCTCTATCACATGTGTTTAGGGTGAGCTTTGTATGCTCTTTGGCCCTAGTGCATGTGTTTAGGGGGAGCTGGTGAGCTTGGTGTGCTCTTTGCTCTATCACATGTGCTTAGGGTGAGCTTTGTATGCTCTTTGGCCCTAGTGCATGTGTTTAGGGGGAGCTTGTGAGTTTTGTGCTCTTTTGCTCTTTTGCCGGTGTTGTTGAGGCCCTTTGCCTCTACTTGAGGAGCTGGCGGTTGATTTGAGTTTTCGATCGTCACATGATTGGTGTTGATCCCTTTGTGCCTCTTCATGAGGGATCATGTGCTTTCGTTTGTCTATGATCGGTGTTGAGCCCTTTGTGCCTCTTCTTGAGGGATCATGCGTTCTTGTCTCGGTTGTGTCGAGCCGTTGCCCATGTCTTTGGGGACCGAGATTGTTAGTGGTGGTGGCCTTTGTATTTTTTTCTCATGCCAAGTGTCTTTGTTTTTTTTGCCTATGTGTGGCTTTCGTTCACTTAGATGAGATTTTCGGCCTTTGCCCTCTCAAACCATTTCTTTGTGCTTGCATGTTGTCAACCCACTCCTCAAGGGGGAGAAATTTGGAAAATCAACTTGATATGAACCTTGATTTGATGGTGATGAGCAGTTGACAAGTGCTTTGTTAAGAGCTGAAATTGGTTTGATGGCTTTCGGGATTGCTTGTAGCTCTTGTGGATTGCTTGACTCTTTGGTGGTGTTTAGCCTTTGTGCTTCCTTTGGTTCCTAGAGTATTTGGTGGGAGCTCTTCTCATTTCAAGTTGCCTTGTGTTTGCCTTTTCTTGGCTTTTGGGCACTTGAATGAGTTTTCCTTTTGCTTTCAAACCATCTTTTGTCAATGCACTCATCAAGGGGGAGATTGAGAAACCAAGTTGATATGTGCCTTGGTTTGTATATGATGAGCGATTGACCGGATGTTTTGAGGCTTTGTGTTGAGTGTGTTTCGTCGGGTTGCGTTGTCGGTTGTGTAACTTCATATGTTTATGTGGTGTGTTGTCAATGCACTCGTGAGGAGTGGTTGACAACGTTGTGTGGACTGACTCTTGGCCTAGTATTGCAGGTGTTGGTTGCGGCTTGGTTTGCGTTGGTGTAGGTGAAGAATAAGTGTGAAAGGTCTATGCCTGTGTGGCCTCCGAGGAGTGGAGAGACAAGTAGGCTTGGTTCGAGGGACCCGGTGGCCGACGGGATCAAGTGCGGGCCGCATGGTGCAAGAAGAGCAAGACAAAGTCGTGGACATGGAGCCGGTGCATCGGTGGCGGCCAAGTCAAGGAACGAGGCAAGACCGAGTAGACCGTTCGGGCGCCGGAGGTGAAAGGCTTGACAGGCTCGACGCTTGGCGTGGTGAGGCTGAGCCGTGCACGCGGGGCTTGGTGGTTTGGCCACAAAACCATCGGAGGACAGTTTCTTGGTTTGGGCCTCAAAACCAAGTCCGAAGGCCCAACGCGACGGAGACGGGGATCCGGGAGCATCGGGAAGCTTCGAGGCGGGCGACACGCGGCATGATCGAGGTGTTCGCGTCGGGAGGACGCGAAGGCCCGATGGATGCGCGACCGTCCGATGGTGAACTTCATGTGTTGACCAACATGCCCCTGTGAGGGTTTGTATTGTATCTCCTAGTGTAGGGGCACTTCGGTCTTTTCCGGAGGGCCTATATATAGGAGGACGGGGCTGAAGTTTCAGCCAACTCTTTGGCTAGAGGTGGGAGTGCTCTTTCTTCTTGGGGTGCTCTTGGGAGAGAAGGAGAGAGGAGTGAGTGGCTCTTTGTTTGGAGCTTTTTGCCATCCAAGATTTGGAATTCTTGAGAGTGGCTTGTAACCGGATATGGCTTGAAGATTCATAGTGAAATCCATCTCTTAATCTTGTGCCAAATCCTTTAATCCCGAGGGTTTTTCTTTTATGCGATTTTCGGAGGTATTTTTGGAGGATTTTTCATTCGTCGGATTTGAGTGCGTTTTGGTGGGGATTTCTTTGTGGGGATCACTCATACGTCTTGTGTGACCATTCTCCTGGTGATCTTTCACCCACAAACCCTACGAATCGGCTCGGATTTGAAGTTCTTTTTCTCTACCTCTAGTTCTTGGTGTTCATCACGAAATCCTCGATTCCGCGAGATTCATTGGGTTTGGGGCCATGAGATTTTAGGGATAGCTTCTACTTGAGGCAAATCCACTTCCCCTAAAGTTTGGTTTCAATCCATTGGGTGAATCGGGAGATCGGTGATTTTGAGGAAAAGCTCTCTCTTTCTAGGGTTCATACCCTAAATCTTTTTCTGGTGGTGTTTCCTTGATCTTTTGGAGGAGATCTTTTGGGAAAAGCTTCCTTGTATTGTTAAGAAGCTATGGTTAAAGTTTCGTGATTTTTGGAGATCGTTTGATCGAGTTTTGGATTTTCCTTCCTTCTCCCGCGGGCAGTTTTTCTCAGGCTGTCGGAACTTCCGACCTGACACAGGTAGTACCGATAACCCGGACAGAAAGCTTTTGTCGGAAGTACCGACCCTGAGTTGGAAGTTCCGATATCGGGTTTTCGACAGACAGAAAGTCTTTTTCGGTAGTTCCGACCTTGGAGCGGTAGTTCCGACAAAAACTGCAGTAAGTTGGTTTAGCTCGTTCCTTTTCTTGTTTCTTTTTAAGCTTGCTTCCGCTATGTTTCTAGGCTTGTCCTAACTTGTTCCTAGGGTCAGTAGGTCCGTTGTGACTACGTGATCTTGGCAAGTTTGTGTGGGATTCTTTGGAAGTGATTTTGGGGTTTTAGGCCGAGTTGTTGAGAAGAATTTTTATCGGCTCCCATTCACTCCCCCCCCCCCTCTCTGGTCGCCTATTCGGTCCTTCAGCCATGACGTATCGGGATGAATTTCCAGCGGAGGTGAAGGATCGGCTCGAGCATGCTCAACATCATTACAAGGTCGTCTATGACCGCAGGCACCACCAAGTGCAGTTTGCTCAAGGACAGTGGGTGTGGCTGCGGTTGCTGCACCGGCCGGTGGCATCTCTCAACGTGCAAGGGCGTGGCAAGCTTGGGCCTAAGTTTTTTGGTACCTTCCAGGTTGTGGAACGCATTTGGGATGTTGCTTACAAGCTAGGTTTGCCAGCGGGTGCGCGGATACATGATGTCTTCCATGTGGGGCTGCTCAAGCCATTCTATGGTGCGCCGCCCAGTCGGGTACTGGAACTGCTGCTGATTCAGCATGGTCGGGTGGTGGTGGAGCCAAAGGCGGTGCTTCAAGGTCGTCTGGCTCGTGGATGTCGCGAGCTCCTGGTTTGATGGAAGGGTGCTCCAGCTGCTGAAACATCTTGGGTGGCACTTGAAGATTTCCGCGATCAGTTTCCTCAGTTCCAGCTCGCGGACGAGCTGCTTCTCCAGGGAGGGAGAGATGTCATGTATGGGCGCACCTTTGCCCGGCGCAGTAGGGGAGGCGTGCAGGCCTAGGAGTAGTTAGGATAGAGATTTTGGTTTGTTGGCTTGGAGATAAAGATTTGCTTAGAGATAAATTAGGGAGATAAGTTAGGGAGATTTGCATAGAGAGAAGGTAGGCTTAGAGCAACTCCAACAACCTTTGTATCTTTTCGGCTAAATTTGAAGTTTGTAGTTGTAAAAATACAAAACCATCTAATGTTGTGAAGCAATCCAACAGACTAGCTAAATATCTCCCTCCCCACCTGATGTGTAGGTCCCACGTTATCTCCTTCCCTTCTTCCAGCTCTCTCCTCGGCCGCAACCTCTCCGCTCCGTCCTGGCCCTCTCGATCTCTCCTCTCTACTCCCCCGGAGACTCTTCCTCCCTCCCACCCCCTCCGTCCCTCCCTCTCCGGCGGAGACTTCCACCCCGGCAGGACGGAGCTGACGCTGACGACCCATGGTGGGAACAAGGCGGACGGGAGCACGCAAAGCGCATCCACGGCGTGGGCGACAGCCAAGGGCGGCGCCTCAGCTCGATTCGTCGTCATCGGTGAGTTTCGGCTCAATTCCTCGCGGTTGGAGCTTCTATGTGACATCGCGCATCCATTTTGTAGCTTACCCGCCTCTCTCGCTCGTCGTGCAGGACCTCCCGATGAGGTTCATCCGCCCCTTCCACAGCTGCTCATGGAGCTCTGTCACACTGCTGCCTCAAGCTGCGGAGGTGTGGGAGCTCCTTGGTGACCCGCTCCGCTTCTGCCTGTAGCCCAGCCCAGGCTCCCCACGCCAACTACAGCGCCACCTCCCGTGCCGCTGCCGCCGATGATTCGGCCCGCCGCTGCCTCCAGCGCTGTGCGGGAGGACGAGCTGTGCGTGCATGACGAAGAGTTGGGCGTGCAGGAGGTGGACCTGGCGCGGAGAGGGGGATATTGCGAGGCACATTGAATCGCCAAATAACGCGAGCGGAGGCGACGGAATGGCGAGGTCGATTGCGAGCGAGAGATATTGTGAAGATGTTGGAACCGTGGTTTTCTTGTTTTTTTTATATTTCACCGATGGAAGATGAAATAAAGGATTTGTTGGAGTTGCTCTTAGATTGGATTGTACCTTGGCCTTCTGTCCCTGCCTCTCCGGTACGCCGAAAGCTTCATCATAGCTCAGCCGCGCCGTCAAGGTCCAGGCCACGTCTGGCCACTTCCATTGAATACAATCTTCGCCAAATCCCTTCCACAAATCATTCAATTCACTCCGTCCGTGACACCTATAGATTTGGTAAGCAAATACTTATTACTAGGTAAAAATACCTAATAAATATACCATATCCTTTTTTAGGTGTATTACAAGACTAATTTAGTCCGTAACCATAAATAATGAAGCAAATCCAGTACTTACCTGATATATCTTTTATTTTTTTCCTATAAATTGTCTACAGCTCCAGCATATTTTTCCTTATGTACTAGTTAACAGGTATATCAGTCGAAACTAAAAAAACAAGGAGAGAGAGGCTGTGCCGCTGGTTCACTCATCAATGGATGCCAAGGCGACGGCAATCATCGTCTTCACCCTGTTCGTGGCCGTCCTGGTGTCCTCCGCGGAGTGTAAGCACACACATTCATCGCCGTCGTCGTTCAAAATCAGATAAAATTGTAAACGTGCATGATCTGATGCGAGGTTGTATGTGAACAGCGCGCTTGCAGGCGAAGGGCGACGACGTGGTGGAGATATGGACAGGTGGCCATCACCGGCGGCAACGGGACGAGGACATGAGCGGGAGCAGCAAGATTACCATCATTTTGTGCGCAAAAGACATTAGTGGTGATGACTTGTTTCACTTGAAGACCTGTTACTGCTGCCTAACGCGGCAAGATCGGCCTTGCTACGATGGACAGCAGTACTGCTGGAACAACTGCCCTGGTCCGGGACCTCGCCGGCTAGACCCTGGGAGAACAGCAGGCTCACTCGGGACTCAATCCAGCCCCCCCGCCGTGTCTGGGTCTAATTTCTGATTGTATATAGTAGATGGAATAAGGGATTATGCAGCCTTCTCGTTTGTTTCCAACAATAAGTGACAGATTGCTTCATCCGTTCCAAGTTACTCTTTAGCAGCATTTTTTTTTTTATGTTAGGCCGTCGTAGAGTACCATCGTTCTCTTTAGCAGCATCACTGTCTGAAGCCTGCATGACCTATGTTCGATCCTCTAGAAAATCTAGTAGATGCAAAACCCTGCATTTTCAGCAAGGAAGTAATACTACAGGCGGATCAAGTTTGTGTGACAAAACAAGGAAACAAATATACAAACTGAGCTAACCTAATGAGAGTATGAGACTACCCAGTTTGTGATGGCAGTATCAGGGGAGATAATTAGCTAACTGATCCACTAGAGCAAGCATACAGATTGTGACAACTGAAAACACATTAAACTCAACTGAAGCTTTAAGAGTCTCAGAGTTCCAACAAACTAAGCAATTCTAGTAGATGAAAATTTAATCTTAGCATATGCACACGGTCCTTGATATAACATTAATTCCAGCGACTTCAAGATTTCGTCATATCTTATAGCCTGAATAAAACTACAAACCAAGATAAGAATCGTGAACCTCCCAATTATCCATGATGGAAACCAAAAGATTTGTAAAATTTTATTCTTTATTCACCTTTCCCTTACCTTTAATATGGTATTGCTGAGTGTAGTACTCTGACGTATAATAATCACAAAATAAAGTATCTGGAATCCTAATACTGCCTATTATTAATTACCTTCCATCTATTGCATTTAGTGGTCGATCCCTTGCCTTGGATTCTTATTTGTTGCTGATATAGTTGTTATATAAACTCGCGCAAGGCCTAGGCACGTACACAATTGTTCGCCGGCAAATAGTGGCAGAATCCTCAGCGAGATGGATGCCAAGTGGATGACGCCGATTCTCCTCGGCGCCGTTCTGCTGGCATGCCTTGCTTTCCCTGCAAAATGTAATGTGATCTATACTCTCATCACTATGTCAGTATGTCACTAGATCATATAATTTTGATTGAGAAAGAGATGTGATGCGATTTCGTTGGCTTGTTGCTTGCAGGCGATGGCGGCGGGGATATGGAGACGTCGGCAGGCGGCGGCGATCTCCGGCGGCGGCCGGACGGTGAGGAGATGGTGGTCGGGAGCAGCAAGCTTCGCATCATTCTGTGTGTGAGGACTTCGTGCGACCCTGGCAGCAAGACTTGCTACTGCTGCAAGACGCTGCCTGATGCGCCGTGCTTCTGGGACCAGCATGAGTGCTGGAACTTCTGCCCCAGCCGCCGCCGGGGCATGATCAGCGCCCTGCCCGCCGCCGTGCCGGAGGCACCCATCGTCGACGACGAGCCGCCCAGGTCCATCACTTGAGAGAGGTTTGCGACTCTCGATCGGCCGGCGTCGTCTCTGGGAGAGTTTGTGACCATGTAGCTTCATTTTTATCAAAAAGAATATTAAATCGTCTATTTTCATGCATGAGATAGAATAAGGGGATCGGAAGAGTATGCGGGGAACCTTTACCGTACAAGAGTATGCATGTATTCGAACATTTGGATGCAGATGCTTTCTTTTTTTGTGAGGATTTGGACATAAATTCTGAATTTGCTTGGACTGGAATCGGTTACAATAAGAATATTCTTATTTCAAAGGTTGATTTGAGTTACCAAATTAATGACAGTAGTGTATGTATACCCGGCTGCAACACTTGTGTTTTGTCCTTTCAGCCCACTGAGCAGTAGTGTATGTATACCCGGCCGGCCCACTTGCGTTTTGTCGTTTCAAGCACCACCCTATAGTGATAGTCTAAATAGTGTTACCAAAGATCATTGTTATTTCAATTGTTGATGTTCAAACTTCCTCTGCAGTTCAAATTAGTAGCGCCTAAGGGTCCTTACGTACAGAAATTAAATGATTCAATTTCCATGTCCATGTCGCTAGGATTCACGTAGGGTTATTCACAAAAATTGGATCACGCTAGGTCCGCAGCCGCATGCATGAAAGAAAGACAATCTATCATTACTAGTGTTTGTTTATAGTTACTTTAAGATTCATGAATTTTTTTTATAAAAAAACGATCACCGGCCCCAGCAGCTGTCTTATTTAATGATTTGGTTGCAGCTAGCTTAGCTAGATCCTTTTTCCTATCTGGGTAGTCATTCATGCATCCTTGTGCTGCTGCTCTTCTGTCTTGCTGTGTTGCACAACAGAGACGCGTCAGTTTCAGGCGCTTGGGAAAGGAAAACTCAAATGAGCGATCGAGAACAAAAGCTAAATTTTGAGAAATGACCTTACGCTATGTCGCGTCGCAGCCTATATATAAAGCGTGCGCCGAGCGGCCGCTAGTGCAATACACTACTAGGACTACTAGCGAAACAAATTTCAATACCGGTTAGGAACCTTTTTTAGTACCGGTTCCCATACCAGTATTGTTTAATCGGTACTAATGTGAAGTTATATTTGTACCGGGTGGCTCACCTGGTACTAATGTTCACATTAGTACCAGGAGCTCCGGTACTAATGTGGGAGTGGGTGAGCACTGCAGATCTCAATCGTGTGCTGTTGCCATGCATGGCTGTCGATGTCGATCTCTATCTGTTCCCTTGCTTGTTGATTTGCGGTTTTAATATGTGCTCATGTCTTGAGTCTTGACGCATGCAGGTGGTGATGGTGGTGCTGTTCGCGGCTGGGTCGAGCACGACGGCGGTGGTGATCTTCTTCCAGGCCGGTCGACACCTGGGGCGTGCAGCCACTGGCAGGGCGTCCGCCGCGCTCACCCTGTGGGTGTGGTTTTTCAGCACCCTCATCACCATCCTCCTCTTCTTTTATCATTGCCATCTAGGATCTCAATCTCAAAGCCAAACCTCCCGGAATATATAAAGTCTTGTTATTAGAGGTCTAGTAGCTAGTGTTGTGCTCACTTCGTCTCTCTCGTCTCGTGTGGGATCGGATGCGTTAGCTGCTAACAGTGGCGAAGTCAGAAATGGTCGGTAGGGGGGGCTCCTTCCTCTTCTTCCACCTTCAGCCCCTCCTTTCCTCTTCTTCCTTCTCAAAATTCTAGGGGGGGCTCTTATGACGTCGCCGGCGGTAGGAGGGGCTTCCGCCCCCCCCCCCCCCCGACCCGGCGCTGGCTCCACCCCTGGCTGCTAACCATGGGGCATCTATCCACATCAAATAATCTTTGTAGTGTTAGATTGCACTGCCCATTTACTACTATATAGGTGAGAGATAGCATCAAACGATCTTTAGGGTAATTTCATCAGTAACTCACAGTCGTTAGACTCAGTGAGTTTGGTACTGCCCATGTAAGTTTAATTTCTGTTTGTTGCTTTGGTTATTTAGATTTATATAACGGTGTTTAGTCATGTTTATCACCAGTCTATGTTGATGTGCATGATGGATGCATGGGCTTTGAGGAAAGAAATGTAGGGCTGCTAAGTGCTGAGGAGACTATTTCTAAAAATGTCAGTCATTGTAGTTTCTTTCTCCTTAAGTTATTTTTACTTAGAATCTATACTTTGTATTTATGTTTGTTTGCATAATTTCGCTGACGAAATTTAATTTGCAGCTCCTTCTCAATTTGCCTGATCACATTCACTGCATGGTGGTGACTGATGTATACCGTAATACCGGCCACATGCATGCATATATACCAGCTAGATATATGCTGTCTTCTACTTCTACACTTTCCACTGTCGTCATAACCTCTCGTAGGACAACTTTGTGATAACGTGTCAACATATCACCTCTCGATCAAACCATAATTATAAGATTGACTCTCGTGCTAATAAATAGAGAGCTTTGCATGCATTTGGATTTTGCAAGATTAGTTCTTGTACAGTTGTCCCGCACGCGCAAAAACAAAGCGTTAAACTTTTTTTATGTAGTAAAGGAAGTTGATGTGAAACCATGTGCAGGTTGCAGGACGGCATAAGATCTCACAAGAGTTTTGTGAAGTTGCTAAGAGGGCGGTTGCAGCAGAAAGCCGGAAATTCCTAGTAGTGGCGAAGAACGACCATGCATGTAGAAATTCTGCAACTATGACCAGCCTGCACACATACTATGAAGAAAGTAACTTATCGAGATGCCTGTGAAGTCAGAGACGGAGCTAGGATGGTAAGGTTTGGGAGGGGGGGGGGGGGCTTGAGGCCCCCACTTCTCTCCATGGAGATCCTGGTGTGTGTGGGGGGAGCCCCCCCCCCCCACCCCCAACACCGCCAGATCCGTCCCTGAGTGAAGTTCCTAATGAAGGATCAAGGTAAGGAGTTCCGGCCCGGCATAGCTCGCGCGGAAATTTCTATAGTGTAGGAGTATGTAGCGTAAAGCTTGGAGAAAGCAAAATTTTCCGTCCCATACTAGTATGAGCATATTTCTAGAGCACATACCAAATGTCATCCTAGCTAGATGCTAGATGGACAGTCACCCATCACTAGAAAACTATAAGAAAAGTGAATTTAATGGATCCAACGTATAGAACTGAATTATTTTCATGGAAATACTCTCCGTTCTTAAATGTATAACATTTAGTACAAGCAAATTAATTCATTTTTGAATTAACTAGCATGTTCGAAACATCTTATATTTGGGATAGAATAGTTTCAAAGTAACAAGATCCTATTCTTTGATGAGACAGGAAGCTATGTCATTTACTATTCAAGTAACAAAGGAAAAATAATCCCTCCATATAGAAAAAATATAAGTCACCTAAGGAAGCAGAGAAGATAGAGGTTGGGGAGGAAGACAGTGAGGTGGCGGGGGAGAGAGGCCATGAGGACATGAGGGCGAGGGCGAGAGCGAGAGAGGGAAAAGGAGGGGGTAGACGTGAGAGTCGGACTTAACTCCCATTCACAAAAAAATCTGGTTTGGCCACTCCCTCTTCCCGACAGTAGCTTAAACAAGCTGGCAGTGATACTTATCACCGCCAGCTCGTAGTTGAAACTGGAGGTGATAGAAGTCATCACACAGTCAGTTCAACATCTACATTGTCCATTAATTTAAAAACTGTCAGTGATACCCTATCATTGAATGTACACTTAAAACCGAAAGAAATAGCGTCAGTTCAACATCTACATTGTCCATTAATTAAAAACTAACAGTGATACCCTATCACTGAGAGTACACTTAAACCGGCAGGAAAAGGCGTCTTCCATGGTGAAATCTGTAGTAGTGACAGTACTTAAGAGCTGGAATCTCAAAAACAGGATTCTAGTTGTCACAGGTTGTATCCTTGAGACCGCTAACTTTTGCTCGAGAGATATTTTACGGATACACATTAATGTGATGCAAAATAAAGGAATCACTAAGAATGTTTTATTCTGAAAAAAAAAGCTTTCCTGATGTGCATTCCATTTTCACTGTTTTCACTACTGTGCAAATGAGTTGCTGCAGCTCAAAATTATCTGATCCGACAAAGGCTTCCCATGAGAGATACGAAATACGTGCACCTCTTAGAACGCAAGACAGCCTTTGGGGACCACTCCAGTAAAAAACAGCATGTTGTCTTGTAACAAAACTGTGCTTTGTCGATTACAGGAAAAACAAAGACCGGAGGAACTTGCATCTCCTTTGCGACTGAGAAACAAGTATAATTATTCCAGTCTAAAACAAAATCAAAAATTGGAATCTGAATCAAAATTCACGAAGCAATTCGTTTTCTTCAGAGACGTTCTCCTGGGACATTGAAGCCTCCAGTGTTCTCCCGTGATCCGGCCAATAGCTGCCGCCGGGCAACGGGCGGCCTCGCTTTGATCCCAAGACGAAGTGAGCGTGGTGCGGCGGCAGCAACACTGCCAGCCAGCGGCAATTTAGGGGGACAATGCGGCTTGCAAACCGGGCCGCAGACCCTCCTGCATTCTTGCAAGTCTAGGTAGCAAGGATCGTTTGCTAACGCTTCATAGCATTACTACGGGAAACTCACGGTTTGCCGAGTGTCCAATACACTCCTTAGAAGCCTGGAACGCGGAACGTTGGTATGTTCCGTGTTCCGGGAACTTCGTTCTGGAACGCGGAACGGGAACGACACGGAACGGCGTCCCCAAAACGCATGGAACGGCGATCTGATGGTGCTGGGACATGGAGACGGTTCGAGGCGATCCAAACGAGGTTCTTGGATGAAGTGAGTCAATGCCTCACGATCGTCGGACGGCCGGCCGCTGGCACTGCCGTAGCGCCGCCAAGGTCTGGGGCTCTAGGCTCCGCCACTCCAGCTGTGACATTGTGACAGCACAGCATGAGGCTCGCAGCTGCTCCATGCTTGGCACTTGTGCCTCGGCCGTCCGCCGTCGCCGGCACCGGCTAGCCGCCTGCGGCCTACTGCCGCTGTCCGCAGCTCCACGCGCGGCCACAGCTCCGCAGTCCGCACATACAGCTCCACGCGCGGCCACAGCTCCGCAGTGCGCACTCGTGCTCCTCGCAACGCAGCTCGCCCTCGCCCACAGCCTGCTCGGCGGCGCGGCAGCGGCCGCTATGGAGTCCTCCGTCCTCCGTCAAGGCATCGACGTCGAGGGGCACTGCTGCGCAGCTGCGGGACTGCGGTGGTAGGAGTCTGTTTAGTTTTGTGTGAGAAAAGGCGGCTTGGGCGGCGGACGGGTAGGAGAATAGAGGATAGGGGTTTTTTTGACTTGAGGGTAACGGACGGACAGATTTGAGTCGTTGGCATGATCTCATGGACCAAAATTCACCTGACTTAAAAACACCAAATAATATGGATCGCGTTCCTCGTTCCAAAGCATCGTTCCGATCACACTTGGAACATGTTCCATCTATGATAGGAACATACTGAATAGGTATACTCTCTTCGTTCCATGATTTTACGAAATGATGTTCCACGTTCCACGTTCTCGTCCCTCGTTCCTAATGTTCCGGGAACATGGCTTCTAAGATACACTCGGCAAAGGCAGGATTTCTCTCGGTAAAGGGTTTGCCGAGAATAATTCTCGGCAAAATCCTCACGGCAAACATTCTCACGGCAAAGGGGTCTTTGGACCGAAAACTGTGGATTGTGTCTTTTTTTGTTATGCTTTTCATAGCGGGGTTATAGATTTTTAATAGTAAAATCTGAAGTACCTGACATGCATGTTGATATAATAATAAAGTCCAGAGATGCTATATTTTTTGAGAACATATTTCCTATGAGAGAGGAATCTAACACGTCTAGTTAAGATTTATCTATTAATAAAGAACCTGCTGTTTTGATAGAACACACTGCACAAACACTTGTAGAAAACACTGAGGAGGATAATAATGAAGCTCCTAGAAGGAGCAAGAGACAGAGGACTGAAAAGTCTTTTGGTGATGATTTCATTGTATACCTCGTGGATGACACACCTAAGACCATTGAAGAGGCATTTCATCTCCTGATGCTGACTATTGGAAGGAAGCAATAAGGAGTGAGATGAATTCTATAATGTCTAATGGTACTTAGGAAGTCGTTGAACGTCCTTATGGGTGTAAATTTGTAGGATGTAAATGGGTGTTCAAGAAAAAACTTAGACCAAATGGTACTATTGAAAAGTATAAGGCAAGACTTGTGGCGAAGGATTACACTCAAAAAGGAGAGGACTTCTTTGATACATACTCACCAGTTGCTCGATTGACCACGATTCGAGTGTTACTTTCTTTGGCAGCCTCTCATGGTCTTCTCGTTCATCAAATGGACATTAAGACAACTTTCCTGAATGGAGAGTTGGAAGAGGAGATCTATATGGATCAACATGGATTTGTAACAGAAGGTCAAGAATGAATGGTGTGTAGGTTAGTGAAGTCTTTATATGACCTTAAGCAAGCGCCCAAGCAATGACATGAGAAGTTTGATCAAACTTTGACGTCCGATGGCTTTGTTGTGAATGAAGCTGATAAGTGTGTACTATCGATATGGTAAAGGTGAAGGAGTGATCTTGTGTCTGTATGTGGATGACATACTGATTTTTGAGACAAATCTTAATGTGATTAAGGAAGTTAAAGATTTTTTGTCTCAAAATTTTGAAATGAAAGATTTGGTAGAGGCTGATGTTATCCTTAACATGAAGCTAGTAAGAGAAGGCAATGGTGGGGTGACTCTTTCGCAGTCTCACTATGTGGAAAAGATTTTGAGTCACTTTGGTTATAGTGACTCTAAACCTGCTCCAACGCCTTATGATGCTAGTATGATTCTGAAAAAGAACAAAAGGATAATGAGAGATCAGCTGAGATATTTTGAGATAATTGGTTTTTTTGATGTGCTTAGCTAATGCTACGAGACCTGACATCTCGTTTGCTGTGAGAAAATTGAGCCGATTTGTTTCAAATCCGGGAGATGAACATTGGTATGCTCTTGGAAGAGTAATGCGCTATCTAATAGGCACAATGAACTATGAGATTCACTATTCTGGGTACCCTAGGGTACTAGAGGGATATAGTGATGCAAACTAGATCTTTGATGTTGATGAACTTAAACAAGTGGATATGTGTTCACACTTGGAGGTGCCACTGTTTCCTGAAAGTCTTGCAAGCAGACCATCTTAACGAGGTCAACAATGGAAGCAGAACTCACAGCATTAGACACTGCCATTGTTGAGGCTGAGTGGATTCGTGAACTCCTAATGGATTTTCTAGTGGTTGAAAAACAAATACCGGCTATTCTAATGAATTGTGATAATCAGACGGTGATTGTCAAGGTGAACAGTTCTAAGTATAACATGAAGTCTTCTAGGCATGTAAAGAGGCGGTTGAAGTCTGTCAGAAAATTGAGAAACTCCAGAGTGATAGCCTTGGACTATGTTCATACGGCTAAGAATCTGGCAGACCAATTCACAAAGGGTCTTTCACGTAATGTGATAGATTATGCATCTATGGAATTGGGCTTGGGACCCATGAAAGTTAATCAATAGTGGTAACCTGTTCTATGTGGTCGGAGATCCCGTGAAATAGAATGGCGAAACAAGCTATTGTTTGATTGTGAGAAGAGAACCTTTGTTTAAGGCTCATTCCAGAGAAAGTGCAGTTCTCTTCTACTCTGTATGGCAGGTTGGATAAAATCCTAATGTAATCCGAGTGATTCTTAGGAATAAAGATGTTGGCCTACAGAACATCTTCAAGGATTACACCTATATGAGTTGACTGTTAGTCATGGTCTATGAGATTGGGTAATCTCTAGATACTCATGAAAGGATCGGAGTATGACTTATATGCTCCAACCCACGGGGATGCTTATAGCAGCCTAGTACTAACAAGGAGCTTTGGTCAAGCTTGTTTGCACAAAACTGTCAATTCAAGGCATAGTCCATTAATCCATTGTGAACAAGTGCAGCCTCTGCTCTAGGTGGAAGTTCAACTTAACAGTCTCCACTAAAAGTTAGTATATCAAAACAGCAGTAATTCACAGAGCATTTCTTGTGAGCCGTGAATTATTGGTGGGGATTGTTGGATTTAATTGGGCTTAGTCCATTTCCAAGCAATTAAATCAGTAATAATTAGGCCCACAATTAGTTCTAGAGGTTACCAAATAGTGATTAACGTAGTTAATTCCATATGATTGAATGAGAAGGAACATAATCAACTTGATTGGTGGACTTTTCACTGGTAGAGAAACAACCTTTGATCCAACCCTTTTGTCCCGGTTAAATTTTGGAGCCTAGACTAAAGCTTTTGCATCGACGTGGCCACGAGTGGTAGGAGAGCTCGGACCCTTTAGTCTCGGTTCGTAACAAGAACCGAGACAAAAGGAGGGCCTTTTGTCTCGGCTCGTAAAACGAACCTAGACTAAAGGGTCTCGGGCCTTTAGTCTAGGTTGGTGTTACAAACGTAGACAAAAGGCCCCCCTTGTCTCGGTTCGTAACACCAACCTAGACTAAAGACCCGAGACCCTTTAGTCTAGGTTCGTGTTACGAACCGAGACAAAATGCCCCTCTTTAGTCTAGGTTCGTGTTACGAACCGAGACAAAAGGGTCTCCCACGAGTTACTATAAGAGGATTGTATCCTCTACTTAGTCAGATGTGCTGTGTAGGTGAGATGGTAAGGAAGGTACACGCGAGGCTAGAGGTCACGAGTTCGAATCCCCGCACCGCGCATATTTCGCGTGACTTGTCAATTTTTTTTTGACGCTGGCGTGCCCCCCTTTAGTCCCGGTTGCCCACCCGGGACAAAAGGGAGGAGGCCTTTTGTCTCTCGCCTTTCGTCCCGGTTGGGCCTTAGGGACATTACACCCTTCCCAACCGGGACGAAAGACCCCTCCTCCACCAGTGTTTGTGCTGCACACCTGCGTGCTTGCCGTGGAAAAATGCCTTGGCTGTTACTAGTGCTAATGGCGCCTGTGCAAATGCTCATCAATTACTAGTGGCTGGTTGTTGCGTCAGTTACTAGTGTTAATTAGCATTAGAGGCACATGGTGGTGTCCAGGTTCGATGGTTTTCTCTCCTTTCAGCCTCTCCTATATTTCTACTGTTGTTGCTACTCACTAGATCCTCCACATTCCACTTCGTGCGCGCACACACTGCTGGAAGAGCAGAGCCTCCGAAACCCGTCACGCTAGAGTTCCTGCTCAGGAATAGCGAGACAATCAGGTTTTTGGGTAGCGCAATAAGTGCGCGACTGCTCAACGTTCTTCCTCCTCCGATCCTGCTGCGAATGACTACATCCCGACGGCCATCTGCACTGCAACAATGTCTTCGCTGCATCAACTCTCGATCGACTACATCGAATCAGGCCAGCCCAGGATCAACATGGTTGATCTAGCTGGTAACGGCGCACTCGCTGCCCCCGGCAACGGTCCCGCCCCTGGGTATATCCTAAAACTTGTGATGTTCTTTGTGTTGTTCATGTTTTATAGCGATTTAATCATGGACACGAACACAGACCTTGTTATCATATTTTGACTCTTTTACATCATGAATTACTTGCTGAATTTTAGAATTAAAATATGTCGAATAATGCTTAGATTTCTAACAATAAGGGGATCGGAAGAGTATGCGCGGAACCTTTACCGTACAAGAGTATTCATGTTTTCGAACATTTTTGGATGCAGATGCTTTCTTTTTTGGGAGGATTTGGATACAAATTCTGAATTTGCTTGGACTGGAATCTCTTACAATATGAAGATTAATTCTGATTTCAAAGGTTGATTTCAGTTACCAAATTATGACAGTAGTGTAGGTATACCTGGCCCACTTTTGTGTTGTTGTTTCGGCCCACTGAACCCATGTGTTACAGTGTGGCGGATCACAGCGGTACAGACGTACAGTGATGAGATTTTTTTATATTTTTTTCCTGACTTTGTAAAATTATATGATCGTTCTGCAATTTATCAAAACTATACGACAAACGTCGTGGTCCGTAGCGGTTAGTGACAACCGTCGTGGCCTACGGCGGCTAGAAAGGCCAACCGCCCTGAGCCACGACGGTAGGCCTACCGCCAACGGTCGGGGTGGCCGCGTGGCCTGGCTGTGGGCCCGCGAACACCTACAGTCGTGGGTCATGGCGGCTGGCTTTGCGACCGCCGTGGGCCACGGCGGTAGCTCTCAACCGTCGTGGCAAATGGCGGCTGCCCGGTCTATATAAATGGTGACGGCGGCCGCCGTCCCCCCCCACCCACCCCTCCTGCCTCCGGCCCTCACTCCCTCCCTCACTCCCTCATGTTAGTTTTTTTGTTTTTTTAATTAGTTTATTTTATTTATTTAGTTTAGAATTAGTTTAATTAGTTTAGAAAATTAGAAATTATTTTGTTTAGTTTAGAAAATTTAGAAATTAGTTTATTTAGGTTAGAAAATATAGAAATTAATTTATTTAGCTTAGAAAATTTAGAATTTAATTTATTCAGTTTAGAAAATTTAGAATTAGTTTATTTAGTTTAGAAAATTTAGAAATTAGTTTTTTAGTTTAGAAAATTTAGAAATTAGTTTATTTAGTTTAGAAAATTTTGAAATGAGTTTATTTAGTTTATAAAATTTAGAAATTAGTTCATTTAGTGTAAAAAATTTAGAAATTAGTTTTTTTAGTTTAGAAAGTTCTCAAATTAGTTTCTTAGTTTACAAAATTTAGAAATTAGTTTATTTAGTTTAGAAAATTTAGAAATTAGTTTTTTGAGTTTAGAAAGTTTAGAAATTAGTTTAAATTACTTTATTTGGTTTAGACAATTTAGAAAATTAGTTTATTTGGTTTAGAAAGTTTAGAAAATAGTTTAAATTAGTTTATTTCATTTAGAAAATTTAGATATTAGTTTAAATTAGTTTATCTAGTTTAAAAAATATAGAAAATTAGTTTATTTGGTTTAGATAATTTAGAAAATTAATTTATTTGGTATAGAAAGTTTAGAAAATAGTTTAAATTAGTTTATTTAGTTTAGAAAATTTAGAAACTAGTTTATCTTGTTTAGAAAATTTAGAAAATTACTTTATCTGGTTTAGAAAATTAAGAAAATTAGTTTATTTAGTTTAGAAATTCTAGAAAATAGTTTATCTGGTTTAGAAAATTTAGAAATTAGTATAAATTAGTTTATTTGGTTCTCAAAATTTAGAAATATCTTAATTTGTTAATTTACTTTTAATTTGTGTACGTAGCTGCTGCTATGGCTCAGGCTCAAGCTCAGGCGCCAGCAGAGTACGTGCGGCGAGAGATGTTGGACGCTAGGGTCGACATCAAGCACCATTCGTACCCGTCCGCCGTTCTCGGAGCAGATCTTGGACATGTACGTGCTCGCACTATGTGCACATTGATGCCGATACACGACCTTTGGGTTCCCAAGTATGTGAAATGATGCTCGGTTAATGTATTTATCTTCCTTTATGCTTATTTTTGTACTAATAAAGTAACCTTATTTGTTTCAGACTACGTGTTGCAGGACTACTGCCTCTAGTGCGATTAGTCGAGGGGGACAAGCTGCGGGACGTGGTTCCTCGGAAGGATCGCATGACACGGTTCCAGTTCGACTTCTACCTACTTTGCGCGCTTCTAGACCACTGGAGGCCCGAGACACACACGTTCCACTTCACCATCGGCAAGCTGGTGCCGACTCTTCAGGACACGGCCCTCTTGATTGGCCTTCCTTGTGAGGGCGAGGCGATAGGGGCTGTGGACATCTCGGCCACTTGGCGTGAGGACTTCCTCGCTCGGTTCGCGAACGTTTCTCGGAACGATCTCGCCCCCGCGCCAGACCAGCCGTTCGCGAACTCTCACGAACCCATCTTGGTCTGGTTGCAGCAGTTCAGCGTACGTACCTTGACCTCATATTTTTCTTCATTTTTATAGTTGTGGAGACAATGTAACGAACGTTTGATTTTGTTTGTGCAGGCTGGTTACCTAGCAGATGACGCCTAGCCCGAGACACTCAATAGGTTCCTAGAGGCGTACTTGTTGTGGTTGTTTGGGTTCGTGATGTTCTGCAGTTCTCAGGGAGACGCGGTGTCGAAGTTCTTGATCCCCTACTGTGGAGACCACCCTCCGGATGACCCCACTTAAGCAATACAGAGCCACGCCCTGGATCGGGTAAATGGCACTAGCTCATATGGGTATGATAATCAGAGTAGAAAGAGATAGAAGTTAATGAGAAGATTACTTCGGTGATTATATAGTCACCTTTACCATAGGAGCACACAACAATCATTATGCAGCGGTAGACGTAGAAAAGGCCGTAACCTGGGCAAACAAGCAAGTATGAGCACTTTTACCAGAAGTACTCAGCAAGTACACCAACTATAAGGATTTAATGACATGAAAGTAAGAGATATAGTGGGGCTAGCATCAATGCATAAAAGTAAACTCATGCAAGTGTAAACACGGTATAACAACTATCGGACTCTTAACTCTAGTATAACAAGGAGTGGTGGCCCTAGAGGAGGAACATGAAGCCTCTCCTACCAGTTCCCAATTTTAATGCAGCGATCGACAGGATCCTGCTTAACCCTTGCCCATTGCATCAACTCTTGGGCTTCCGCCCACTAGTTTAATTATCTTATCTCTAATGGTGGGACTAGTCAAAGAGAGCTTTAAGCAAGGGGGTTTATAACCGAGAACCATGGCTATCCGGATAAATCATACTCTGTGCAGAGGGTACACTGTACCCATACGTCCGACCAGCCCATACCCTACGTATAGGCGGTACTGGCCGCGAGAACCATACCCACCGGCGTCTACTCATGGATTAAATTATCATCCACTTCTAGACAACATTCCCTAGCTCCATCCACGTCTACACTAGGGCCTAAGTACAGGTCATTCCACTACCACCCGTTTCGTGGGTCCACATCCCGAGACAAAAGCATATGCATATAAAGTGTGGCACACGTACCACCACGTCACCAAGATGCCAAGACTTTCTCGATGACCCGTACCGGCCAGACCTGGGACTATGTGAAGGTCCTGCTCCAGCGCATCCGTTGCCCACCACGACCCCTTGGGATGGTTTACTAGGTTCAGTAGTGGGGTTTGATTCAAGGCCTCACTTGAGTAGGTACTCCCGACAGGCTGTACCTTTTTGGTTACGTATGGTCGTACTAAACACTGGAAAGACTTTCTCCTTGATCTGGTCCTTATACGGACTAAGGAAATCGTTGGGTGGAGCCTCTTCCCAAGGATACCCAACTTCCCTTACATCCTCTCTAGGATGTTTCTAAGGCAAGTTTTATATTTCAAACTCACACGTAACTATCCATTCTAGGTGATAACATAAGATAAACATGTTTTAAAGGTTGCAAGCCTTGGGTATAAGGCATGCCCTAGGGTTTTATAGAGGAAGGAGAAATGAGTTTCTCCTGGGTATTATGCCTAAAGCCAATTTATCGCATGTGATATAAATGCGGTACAATATTATGAACTTGGTAAATTTTAATATATAACATAGAATAGGCATGACCAAGGGGTGTTGTCGAGATACTTGCCTCACTTGTTGAACGAAGAGTTGAGTCCCTATAATGCGTATCCCAGTTGATGAGAGCGCAATCACTGGGTTAGAAGAGAGACTAAGCACAAACAATAAATTAACAATTCATCAATCATCAAGCAATAAGTCCAAATACTTTGATAATTAAGATTTCTAGAATGTCCTTGAGGAGAAGGAAAGATTGATCGTGGATCGAAGACTCGAGATCGGCTTCGGGGTTCGTGATTTTATGTGGCTAACGATCGTCTATCAAGTATATAAAGGGGTGTTAACTAAATCTAGAGGTTCTAAGTGTGGAATTGGAGATGTGAGTTAATGAACATCCTTAGGATATATCCCAATAATTTTGGAAATTTATTGGGAATTTTTGGAGCTCTAGATAATGAAATGCACATTTTGGTGTACATTCCATGTGTCTTAAAATAGGTTTTGGGTTAAGGGCTCTAATGATGTGATAAAAAGATTTGGAGTGCACCTATGGGTTTGTGGGACCATCAAGTATTTTTGAGAATTTTTGTGGAATTTTTGGAAAACTCTAAGTGACCTAACTAAACTTGTGTGTGCACAAACCCGGTGTACTTAGCAAAAAGAAGGGGGCTGACGCAGGCACGCGTGGGGCTCAGCACTATGCTGTGGACCGGAGTCGTGGACTCCGTGGACTGAGGCGCAGCTAAGTCTGTGGTCTAGGGGACTGGGTGCACAGAGGGGGAGAAGGTGACGCGGCGGTTGGCGTGGCGCACGTGTGTGGCTTACGCGCGGGGCCAGCGCTGGCGTGGCAGCCACGTGGGTGCCACGTCGCTGCGCCACCCAAGTTTGGCAGGCGTGCGGTGGTGCAGCAGGGGAGGCTCGCTGGCGTGCTCGCTGTCGGTGGCTATAGAGTATCCCCGGCGATGGCGAGTGCATCTACATGCTCAACGTGCAACGGCAGAGAGGACGGGGTGGATGTGGAGGCAAGGAGCGAACCACAGTGGCCGGAAGAGCTCGCCGGAGTTCTAGGGGCGGAACGGCCGAAAGGGGAAACACATAGGGGTGGATTTGGGACTCAGGCAAGTGCACGGGAAGGTGTGTGTGGACGTGCTGAACATGTGTACATGCTCGTGTGGACAGAGGGCTGCCGAAGCGGCGGCGGTGGGTCGCCGGAGCTCGGCGGCGCTCGGGCGCAAGGTGGGGATGGCCTGAGAGACGACGGCGGCTCGGGAGATGATTTGGGCAGCACAATGGTAGTACCTGAAGGGTATTCCGACGAGTTGTGCAGCGGCTAGAGCTTCACAGTAGCGGTGGCGCTAGAGACAGCGGCGGCGGAGCAGGGATCTTGCCAGCGGGTCGGATGGGCGATGCTACGGCGAGGTGAGGGCTACGGGTAGGTTTGTGAGCACTATTGCTACACCTAGCACAAGTCTTGGTGAGCAGGAGGAGCAGCGGTGGGCGGAGGAGGCATGCACTTCGGCCGGTGTGGAAGACGATGTGTGTGTGGGGGTGTGGCCGTACCCCGGGGTGCTATTTATAGCCTCGGGAGGTTGAGGCGAGCTCGCTCAAGCTCTCCAGATGAGCTTGGGCGGGCGGATAAGCTCGCCGGCCAGTGATGGCTGGCAGAGCTCTGCGCGGCCGTGCGCAGAGCACTGGCGCGGCGTGGTAGAGGGCCTGCCAGGGTGGGTGTGGCAGGGCATGAGGTGCAGAGAGGTGCAGGTGATCGAGGTGAGCGCAGCACGCATCTTGGCACGGAGGAGGGATGGCCGGGGACGGCGGATCTAGTTGGCGCGGGGTACGGCGACGCTCTGGACGCGTACGCGTGGCGCGGCGGTGAAGGCCCGTGGATGAGTTCAAGCAGTCGTGGGATGTTTGGGTGGTGCAAGTGGTCATGGGGCTCGCGTCAGTGGGGTGAGGGGAGGGGTGGAGAGGGGGTTTCAGCCGTGCGTGCCAATGGCGGCGCAGCGGGGCAGAGCGGGTGCGCGCCAGCGGTGCCGGAAAATAGATTGGCTTTTCCGCCTTTGGGGAGAAAGGATGAGGGTCTTGGTGCACGCGTGCAGGATGAAGGTGTGGTGGTAGTGAGGGAGCGTGTGGCGAGGCGGTACGGTGCAGCGCGACGGAGCTCTAGTGTAGGGCATGGCAGGGATGCAGTGTGGTCCAGAGAGGGGAGGAGAGCGTGCGCCGGCAGAGGGTTGGGCGGTGAAAGCCCGCCGCTTTCCAGGGCGCGCACACGCAAGTCAAATGGTGCGGCGGAGCAGTGGGGCATGGCATGGGCGCGGCGGGGCTGGGCGGCGCGTGACGCGGGCGAGGGGAGGGAGGTGACGGAGGAAGACGACGGCCGCGTCGTGGGCCTGCTGGGCCGGCTGGGTTGGCGTTCGCGGGGGAAAAATAAAAAGGAAAGGAGGAAGGGCCGGGTTGCTTTCGATGCTGGGCTATAAGTGAGGTTGGCAGCCCACCAGTGCATAGGAAGCTTTGAGAATTGTTTGAAAAGGATATTGAGTGGAATTTGAATTCAAATTTGAACTAGTTTCAAATTTGAGGAAGATTTGGAGATTTGGACTTTTTTCTGGATTCTAAAGCACTCAAATGCACAAACATATGATGCATGGTTATGAAATTTAATAAAATTTTATTTGGGAGGGGTTTTAGGGTTTCTATTTCTTTAAAAGCTTTAATTAGAATTTAAATTCTTTAAGAATTCATTTAGGGTTTTTGATTTCTTTTAAAAAGTTTTAATTTGCAGTGATTTTTAAGGATTTGAAAAGTTGGGTTGTGACAAATCTACCCCACTTAAAGGGAATCTCGTCCACGAGATTCGGGGATAGATCAAGGGTATATGTTGATGTTAACTTGGTTGGATTTTAGAAACTTTGGATTTTTCTTTCTTCTTTGGTCTTTAAAGATTCATTATTCCTTTGGTTTTCTTGGCCTTCCCTTGGTTTTAAGGTGTTTAGATGGATTTTTAAGGTAGCTTCTGTTATTACAACTATCTTTAAGTTTTAAGGTTTAAAGATTTTACCTCTTTCATTCTTTCTTTAAGTGGGACACTACCTGGGACACTACCCCACTTAAAGGTTTTCAAATTTCATTCCTTAAGTTAAACTTTTCTTATGGTCCATTCTTTATTACCTTGGGGTGCTACCCCACTTAAAAGTTTTTATAGTTCACTTTGTTTACTACCTTGGTTATTACTTTTCTTTGGGGATTAGTTTTTAATGCTTAATTTTTTTAAGCTAAGGGTCCCTTTTCTTTAGCTTCCCTTGGTGGTTCCCTTCATTTTTACTAAGGGTCATTCATAGAGTTATGCAAACTTTAATGGGTCCAAGTTTGGTTAAACTCCTTGTTTAGGTGGGTGGGTGGTTGATATAAGGTTTCATCTTGTAGCTTGAGCTTATTGTTGTTGGACATTAGTTATCCTTACTTGGAGGATACTTAGAAAGATTTCCTTTTGATCTGTTCTATCTTCTGAAGATCTTTGTTTTATAACTGAGCCATGGCATCCTCATTGCCTCTAACTCATTTTGTTGAGCTCCAAGGATTCAACTTTTGGTGATTATGTTATTCTTAAAGGTGTGGGTTGATTTACTATTTTGGAAGACACTTTTCTGACTAAGAGTGAGATAAGGAATTTATCCCACCTTGTCATAGAGGCTTCCTTTCTTCTTCTTTTTAAACAAGTTGTATAAAACTTTTTCCCTCCCTAGGATTTTATTAGCAAACAAACATCACACCAAGCACCTTATAGGAGCATTTGTACACTTTTTAACAGCTCCCATACTCTAATTCACAGCAAGACTACTACACACCTATGTTACAAAGAGAGAAAGAAAACTTAGCCTACACACTACTCTATCGCTTACTACTCCTTAGTGAGGTTCTTTAATTAGGAGGAAGGAGTTCTGTCTCCATGATAGTGATGTCTTCTTCTGCCTTATCCAGGTTCTCATCCTCAGAGGGGTCTCAGTATATGGTGTGTATAACCTGATCCTTCTCTGATGTAGTCTTTGCATCGGGTACACCTGCATGGCTATGTGTGCAGCTATTACGACATCATGTGTATACTGAGGTGGTGGCTGAGTATCTTCATCACATGCTCCTAGATCCAAGGTCAACTCTGGCAGCCTAAAGTCTTCCGTTCTGACTTGCTCCTGAAGCTTGGAGGGCAACTTGTCGTTGAGTCGCTGCAGCTCCTGACTCTCATCCTATCTAAAACCTTCCAACTTGCCTTGTATCGGTCTACCTTATCATATAGGTAGATTACCTTCTTGATCAAGTTGATCAGGTGGACCTGGGTTCTGCTTCTCGGCCTCTTTGTTTTGCCAGCTTGTACCGTAGAGCTTTGTTCTTGTGATATTGGGCCTTGTGGGTGTTGGTGGCCTTTTGATATTCCAACTGGTTCTGAAGTCCATGTATCTGTTCCATGAGTATCCCTTGCTGATCAGTATAGTCTCTTCGGGTATCTCTGAGCTTGTTGATCATCATGTCTCGTTCTTCTTTGTATCTGCAAACCCTCATGTTTTGCTGCTCTAACATGCTCTCATAGGTATCGATTTGGTCCTTCATCACGGCATGCTTGGCCTCCATCTTCCGGATGTCGTTCCTGAGTTCTTCAAGAATTCTACCACTGGTATCCAATTCCTGATGATAACCTCGTTTTTCACCTTCCAACTCGGTTATGTATCTGTGTTGTGCCACTGCATACCTTCCCATTACTCGGAGACATGGGTCGGTTTCCATCTCTGGTGCTATGTCCATAGCTTCCGCTGTCTGGCTCATGTTTCTGGATCCCACTAGAGTGCTGGGAAATAGGCAGTATATGGACTGGGTGAATCTTTCCTGATTCTCCTGGTGGAGTTGGCTAAGCATTTTGCGGGCAGCTGATTGGGTGGCCTGGAATAATGAATTCCCAACCACTGTTATAGTGGTGGGTTGCCTATCTGGGTTCTCTGGGGCTACTGGTACGATGATAGTGAGCATGGTTGTGCCTCGTTCTTGATTAAGTCCATACATATTTCCAGAATACTGGGCATTGACTGCATCAAAACCGAGATCTACCAGGCACTCATGAAGGATTGCGGGAAATCCTTTGTGATTTTTGCCACTGAATTGAACTTCGTTCCACTGCTCCATTGTTCCTGTGTATTTCAAGTATCCATGCCAGGATCACATCATAAATACTTATAACTTTTATTCAATAAAAGTTGCTTTATCGAGTATATTCACATAGGGATCCTCATCCCTTATTCTGACATTAAATAGGAAATCACCTCTCAGGGGGTTGCCGATTTCGACTCCTCTTCTATGATCCCATATTGACCAAGAAGTTGTAGAAGTCGTTTTCGGTTTCCTACCACTAAGTATGGCTTCTCCGACTCTTGTAGTTCTGAAGTAACCTCATTGTCGTGCTTCCCGGCTACCTTGTTCTCTGCCATTGACTCTGCTGGCCTTGGTATGCTTGACGAAGAGTTGTGGTTGGTGGCGGAATCCAATCCTGAGTATCCACTGTCAGTTATCTCTATTTCTCCTTCAGACTCTTCTTCTTCTGATGAGGTGTATTCGGGCAGGTTCCCATGAAATTCAGGTGAGTTTTCGTGGAAATTTTGTGGAGCTAGAGCTGGTATTGGTTCATCGGGAATAGGGTTTAGATTTTCTGGTTCAGGATTAGGTTCGGGTTCTAGTGTTGGTGCTCAGGATTGTGCTTGTTGCAAAGCTTGCTCTAATGCTCTGTTGTATTCATAGGCTGACTGCAAAGACTGGTGCAGGTCCTTCACCATAGCATTAAGATTATCTATGGCGGTGGTCATTTCCCGCATTGCGGTCTCCGAATGGTATTCGGATTGGATGTTTTTGTCTCTGGTACGTAGAGTCTATACCTAAGACATTTCTCTCTATACTTGGCTCCCTCCGCTTCATGTCGGGCGGCTTGGAAATCCATTTCTTTGGTGGTATGTAGCTGGTATAAGGATTGGATGTATTGGACGGTGCTGACTTGAGTAAGATTTCGAGAATGTTGTAGGAATTCCATTCTCTCAATCCAGAGGGGATGTGTGGTATCTTGGATAGGGTAGTATTTGGTTGGGGTTTTGTCCAACTCATGGATATGTTTAGTGCATAGCTTCACTAGGGCTTGAAGAGCTATGGTTTGTAGTGAGTCACTATACTCGGTTCCTTTTGCGTAGGTTACACAAGGTTCCCATTCTGGGTGTGTTTGTATGGTCGGTATCCTGAGGTACATTTCACATCTGTTGATTCCGTTCTTCCGAGTTTCCTTCCCACTGTACTCTGGATATAGGGTATATCCCAAACTCTGCATGACTTCCCACAGAATCTTCGTGAATCCCTGCTTATCGATGTAGTGCCCATGTGTCCAACCTTCTCCGTCAACCCAGTTGTCCCAGTCATTCTGATCTTCCATATGTCATGGATGGAAAAGGAAATTTTTCAGAATTTTCCTTCCCCTTAGAGTAGAGGTATGAATGGAATTTGAGTTAAGAAGAGCAAGAATTTGGGGAAAAGGTGAGTTATAGCATATCTTTTAAGTTGTTATCCGTATTATACGCTCTAAAGAGTCATAGTGGTTAACTATAGCTCTGATGCCACCCTGTGGAGACCACCCTCCGAATGACCCCACTTAAGCAATACAGTGCCACGCCCTGGAACGGGTAAATGGCACTAGCTCATATGGGTATGATAATCATAGTAGAAAGAGATAGAAGTTAAGGAGAAGATTACTTCGGTGATTATATAGTCACCTTTACCATAGGAGCACACAACAATCATTATGCAGCGGTAGACGTAGAAAAGGCTGTAACCTGGGCAAACAAGCAAGTTTGAGTACTTTTGCCAGAAGTACTCAGCAAGTACCCCAACTATAAGGATTTAATGACATGAAAGTAAGAGATATAGTGGGGCTAGCATCAATGCATAAAAGTAAACTCATGCAAGTGTAAACACGGTATAACAACTATCGTACTCTTAACTCTAGTATAACAAGGAGTGGTGGACCTAGAGGAGGAACACGAAGCCTCTCCTACCAGTTCCCAATTTTAATGCAGCGATCGACAGGATCCTGCTTAACCCTTGCCCATTGCATCAACTCTTGGGTTTTCGCCCACTAGTTTAATTATCTTATCCCTAATAGTGGGACTAGTCAAAGAGAGCTTTAAGCAAGGGGGTTCATAACCGAGAACCACGGCTATCCGGATAAATCATACTCTGCGTAGAGGCGTACACTGTACCCATACGTCCGACTAGCCCATACCCTACGTATAAACGGTACTGGCCGCGAGAACCATACCCACCAGCGTCTACTCGTGGATTATATTATCATCCACTCATAGACAACATTCCCTAGCTCCATCCACGTCTACACTGCGGCCTAAGTAGGGGTCATTCCACCACCACCCGCTTCGCGGGTCCACGTCCCGGGACAAAAGCATATGCATATAAAGTGTGGCACACGTACCACCACGTCACCAAGACGCCAAGACTTTCCCGATGTCCCGTACCGGCCAGACCTGGGACTATGTGAAGGTCCTGCTCCAGCGCATCCATTGCCCACCACGGCCCCTTGGGATGGTTTACTAGGTTCAGTAGTGGGGTTTGATTCAAGGCCTCACATGAGTAGGTAGTCCCGACAGGCTGTACCTTTTTGGCTACGTATGGTCGTACTAAACACTGGAAAGACTTTCTCCTTGATCCGGTGCTTATACGGACTAAGGAAATCGTTGGGTGGAGCCTCTCCCCAAGGATACCCAACTTCCCTTACATCCTCTCTAGGATGTTTCTAAGGCAAGTTTTATATTTCAAACTCACACCTAACTATCCATTCTAGGTGATAACATAAGATAAACATGTTTTAAAGGTTGCAAGCCTTGGGTATAAGGCCTGCCCTAGGGTTTTATAGGGGAAGGAGAAATGAGTTTCTCCTGGGTATTATGCCTAAAGCCAATTTATCGCATGTGATATAAATGCAGTACAATATTATTAACTTGGTAAATTTTAATATATAACATAGAATAGGCATGACCAAGGGGTGTTGTCGAGATACTTGCCTCACTTGTTGAACGAAGAGTTGAGTCCCCATAATGTGTATCCCGGTTGATGAGAGCGTAATCACCGGGTTAGAAGAGAGACTAAGCACAAACAATAAATTAACAATTCATCAATCATCAATCAATAAGTCCAAATACTTTGATAATTAAGATTTCTAGAATGTCCTTGAGGAGAAGGAAAGATTGATCGTGGATCGAAGACTCGAGATCGGCTTCGGGGGTTCGTGATTTTATGTGGCCAACGATCGTCAATTGGGTAAATAAAGGGGTGTTAACTAAATCTAGAGGTTCTAAGTGTGGAATTGGAGATGTGAGTTAATGAACATCCTTAGGATATATCCCAATACTTTTGGAAATTTATTGGGAATTTTTGGAGCTCTAGATAATGAAATGCACATTTTTGCTGTCCATTCCATGTGTCTTAAAATAGGGTTAAACTAACCCAAAATGGTTAAGGGCTCTAATGATGTGATAAAAAGATTTGGAGTGCACCTATGGGTTTGTGGGACCATCTAGTATTTTTGAGAATTTTTGTGAAATTTTTGGAAAACTCTAAGTGACCTAACTAAACTTGTGTGTGCACAAACCAGGTGTACTTAGCAAAAAGAAGGAGGCTGACGCAGGCACGCGTGGGGCTCGGCACTGTGCTGTGGATCGGAGCCATGGACTCCGTGGACCGAGGCGCGGCTGAGTCTGTGGTCTAGTGGACTGGATGCACAGAGGGGAGGGAAGGTGACGCGGCGGCTAGCGCGGCGCGCGTGTGTGGCTGACGCGCGGGGCCAGCGCTGGCGTGGCAGCCACATGGGCGCCATGTCATTGCGCTGCCCAAGTTCGGCAGGAGCACGGCGGTGCGGTAGGGGAGGCTCGCCGGTGTGCTCGGTGTCGGTGCCGGTGGCTATAGAGTATCCCCGGCGACGGCGAGTGCATCTACGTGCTCAGCGTGCAACGGCGGAGAGGACGGGGTGGATGTGGAGGCAGGGAGCGAACCACGGCAGCTGCAAGAGCTCGCCGGAGTTCCGGCGGCAGAACGGCCGAAAGGGGAAACACATAGGGGTGGATTTGGGACTCAGGCAACTGCACGGGAAGGTGCGTGTGGACGTGCTGAACATGTTTACGTGCTTGTGTGGATGGAGGGCTACCAGAGCGGCGGCGGTAGGTCGCCGGAGCTCGGCGGCGCTCGAGCGCAAGGTGGGAATGGCTGGAGAGACGACGACGGCTCGGGAGATGATTTGGGCAGCACAATAGTAGTACCTGAAGGGTATTACAACGAACTGCACGGCGGCCGGAGCTTCATAGCAGCGACGACGCTAGAGAAAGCGGCGGCGGAGCAGGGCTCTTGCCGGCGGGTCGGATGGGCGGCGCTGTGGCGAGGTGAGGGTTACGGGTGGGTTTGTGAGCATTATTGCTACACCTAGCACAGCTCCTGGTGAGCAGGAGGAGCGGCGGTAGGCGGAGGAGGCAGGGCAGCGGCGCTTCGGCCGGTGAGGAAGGCGATGTGTGTGGGGGTGTGGCCGTGCCCCGGGGCGCTATTTATAGCCGCGGGAGGTCGAGGCGAGCTCGCTCAAGCTCTCCAGATGAGCTTGGGCGGGCGGAAAAGCTCGCCGACCAGTGATGGCTGGCAGAGCTCTGCGCAACCGTGCGCAGAGTGCTGGCACGGTGTGGCAGAGGGCCTGCTAGGGCGTGGGGCGCAGAGAGTTGTAGGTGATCGAGGTGAGCACGACGCGCATCTTGGCGCGGAGGAGGGATGGTCGAGGACGTCGGATCTGGTTGGCGCGGGGGTACGGCGGCACTCTGGGCGTGTACGCGTGGAGCGGGCGTGGCACGGGAGGTGAAGGCCCATGGATGAGTTCAAGCGGCCGCGTGATGTTTGGGTGGTGCAAGTGGTCATGGGGCTCGCGTCAGTGGGGTGAGGGGAGGGGTGGAGAGGGGGTTTCAGCCGTGCGTGCCAAGGGTGGCTGTTGACGGCTGTTATGTACCTACTTTAGCCGTCAATATACTAATGAATAAAGGAGCATAAGGCATTTCTTACACGTATTTAGTTAAAAATAATGTAGTTCCACTTGTCCTTGGAGATTATTTGATTGCAGGAAAATAAGCAGGAAAAGAGTGACAAACTCACCTTCTATGGTCCATGCCACATCATCTCATCCTAGGTGGGCTGCCAACAAGGATGCCATGCATGCACACCTGCCAACAAGGGAGTCATGCATGCATGCCATGCAAGCAATCCAAGTGAAGCAACCCCCGATGAATCAGAGTGTGCCACGTGGACGTCACATGGATCTATGGGCCCACAAAGGCATGCAAATCACGCCAAAATAGGGTGGACACCGGGAACCGACCTAAGGACCCACAGGACAGCCACCAGGAGGAAACACACCCCGAGTGGGGCCCACAGGGGGTCGGCCGTCCCCACAGGTCGGCCGAACCGACCTTGTGGCCGCCACTCTGGGCTTCCACGTGGTGCTTCCCTATTGGTCCTAGGCGCCATTCCCAGGGTGTTTGCATCTTTTCCTCGCTGGTGCTTGGGCCTATAAATAGAAGGAGATGGGGCTCACTTATGAGACATCCACACTTGCAACACCTCTCTCACTTTTAGTCTCAAGGCTAGGAGGTAGGCTAGAGTAGTTCTAATTCAGGTTCCAAGTCTACTTTGGGATCTAGGTATGAGTTCTCTTGTATCTTATTTCATTTGTATGACTTTGATCTACTTCAGTTATTCAACTATTTCATATAAAGTTGTGTTAGTATACATGAGTGATTTGTTCATGTGTTCTTCACCTGTTCATCATTTAGAGGCTCCTGTTCTTGATGAACAAGGCCTTTCGATCCACTTGACGGGAGACTTTCACTTGTTTCTGGTGTTTGTTCATAAGTTAGAGGCTCGTGTTCTTCGCGAACATGACCCTTTGATCCAGTTGAACAGACATAGGAAAACACGAATCCGTTTGTGTACCTAACCTGGTTTGATCTAATTAGATGACATGACTGCGTTGTATGAAGTCTGTGCTTAAGCTACGGTACTCGGTGTAATTGGCTGGTTTATCTGGTGGCTTGACCTGGGTCACAATAGCCCGGGCTGGTCAAGTCCGGCTAACAACGTAACCATGGTGCTTGGGTTGCGTAGCTACCTTACTTATGAGCTTATCCCACGGTTTGTCTTGGGGTAGGCCGCGGTAGTGACTGTCGTTGGTCCTCTGAAACCCCCCACATTCGGATAAGCTGTAGGAGTCTAAAATATAACAACCAGAGTTGTGCGGAAGCAACGCGGGAGGTTATCTCCCCGTGGTACCTGGGTGCTTAAGTCAATGTTCTTCAACGCTAGTGTATCTAACTCGTTCCTACCAGCTTTATGTGTATAGTACATAAGAACCTAGAACTAACTCGTATGTTGCCTCCTATGCCTAGGACCCGTTAGAGAGAGAGTGAGTGTGTGTGTGATCACACTACCCCCATTATCATATTTTACCCCTGCACTTGAGTGTCTGATTTATTTCCGTCTATGATCTATACTCATTGCAATAGAGTTGATCTTGTCATTCCACCAATGCCTTCCTTGGATTCGATACCCTTTGGAGTACTCCTTTGGGGAAATGCTACAATGGTACTTCCGTGCGCTTGCGGACTCCTGTAACGTTAAGAATTACCAACCAGCATTTCTGGCACTGTTACCAGGATGGGTTCCAAACTCGTTCTTAGGTGATTGCGTTAAGAAATGTCAACAAGCATTTCTGGTGTCGTTGCCGGGGAAGGCTTAAGGATGACATATCAACACTTTGCATATGTTTACAATCACGACAGGAATAAAACAGTTCTCAATGCAGGCTAACTTGGATTGTCTTCTTTGTCTATTGATGAAGACAGGTAGTGCATGACTGGTTTCGACTTACCGCCGAATTTTACTGAAGATCCTGAGTCACTCGTAACGAAGGCACGAACTCATTTCAGCTCTCCTTTGCGTGAACGTTCAGAAGTCGATCCAGCTTCCTTTGTGCCATCCGCATCAACTTCCATGGCCAACCCTGTTGAGAAGACTCTCCGCGAATACTCCGCTCCCTCTGCTGACTAGGTGCCGACAGGCCCTGTGATCAACACTGGGAATGGAAACATCGAGATCAAGACTGGCTTAATCACGATGGTATAGGCTAGCCCATTCTGTGGCTAGCCTAATGAAGACGCGAGCGCCCACCTGCAGCAGTTCCTGGAACTGTGCAGTACCTTCACTATACGAGGAGTGGAGGAAGTGCTATTCGTCTGCGACTGTTTCCCTTCTCACTCCTGGGAAAGGCGAAGCAGTGGTTCTATGCTAACCGTGCAGAAATTAACACTTGGGCAAAGTGCTCCGCAGCATTCCTCGCGAAATTCTTTCCATTAGGCAAAACCAATGTCCTTCGGGGGTGAATTTCAAGTTTCCAGCAAGCAGCAAATGAGACTATCCCGGAAGCTTGGGAGAGACTCCAGGAGTACATCCTGGCTTGTCCTCATCATGGGATGGACAACTAGCTTATTCTTCAGAGTTTCTACAATGGGCTGACTTCGACAGCCTGAGGCCATATTGATGCTGCAGCTGGAGGGGCCTTCTTCTCTCTTACTATTACTGAAGCTACTACACTGATTGAGAAGATGGTTACCAATCAAGGGTGGAGTGATGATCGACTCCAGCCACGTCAAAGGGGTACACATACCGCCAAGGAAGCGGATATGTTGCACGCCAAGATGGACCTAATGATGAAGAGAATGGATGATCTAGCCAATGAGAAGGTCGCCGTGGCCACCACTACTCAAAGCTATGGACGCTCGCATGACTTGCAAAGTCTGTGGTAATACTGGGCATTCAGGGAATTACTGCCCTGCTACTCAGGAGGATGTGATGTACATGAACGGCAACAACAACAGTTATCGTCCACAAGGAGGTCAAACGTGGAATCAATCACGCCCTTATTATCAGGGAGGTAATCAAGGTAATGCTTTCAACCCAAACCAACCTTCCTTGAAAGATCTAGTCTTTTGGCAAGCTAAGATTAATGAAGGCTTTAATAAGAAAACAGCTGCCTATGATAAGGCTTTTGAGAGCCTTAATGTTAAAATTGATAGCCTTTCATCTGCTCTTAAAAACCAGCTGAGCTTTAATAAGATGATAGAAACCCAGTTGGATCAATTAGCTGCTTTGGTTCCCTCTGCTGAAGATGGGAAGATTCCGGGGCAGCCTGTATCTTCCTGTGAAAATGTTTGTGTAGTGTCCACCAGATAGGGTAAGCCATCTGGGCGGGCACAAGCTACTAACTATGCAGGGAAACCTATACAGCAAATACTTGACCCATGGGAATCTTCAACAATCACACACAAGAAAGATCCTGGTTATCCGGCTATCACCTGCAAGATATATTACCAGAAGATTAAGCATGCTCTCTATGACCTTGGAGCAAGTGTTAACCTCATGTCCAAGGCCATGTTTGAAAATTTGTGGTATATAGCTCTAACTCCAACTGCGACGGCCGTCCAACTTGCTGATGCATCGATCCGACATCCAAAGGGGATAGTAGAGAACTTATTGGTATTCATCCAAGGTTCATACATCTTTGCGGATTTCGTGGTCCTTGATATGCAAGATGATAAGGGAATGCCTCTCATTCTTGGGAGACCATTCCTGAGTGACGCCAACGCAAGGATCAATGTCGGAGCTGGAACGATCTGATTCCGCATTGGGAAGAGGAACTTGATGTTCCGATTTCAGGCAACAAAAGAGAAATGATATACACTGCAGGGTAAAAATGAGCAATCAGGGGCATGGACGGAGCCACAGCCCCCGCGACTTCCCACCACTCCAACAAAGCCTAAGAAAACAAGAAGGGTGTGGCGGGAAATACAAAAGTCATCTCCATCAATTTCTCGGGAATGGGGTGACGAGTGGAATTGATCGTCGAGAAAAGTCTCGCTCTCAGACTTAAAAAGATGAGTCCTTTTGCCAAAAGGTAAAATTGGTAGTTATCTCATATTTCCCTTTCAAAATTTTATTTGATTTTTTCCAAATGCATATTTGAATTTTCCAACCTTGCATCTGCATGCTAGATTTTTTCTAGACAAATTTCCTTTTCAAATAAAAATTCTGAAAATAAACTTTTGAGTTGGAAAATCCTAGAAAAATTATTCGAGCAAAGTTCTGGGCGAATCTGGACCTAGACATCTGGGCAGGACATCAGGTAGCCTTTAGAGAGCCGTTGCAAAAAGCTGGAGGCAGGCAGGCCCGGCAGGGGCTCGGCCGACCCTGGCCAACGGTCATGTGGGCCCCGCCTCCTCCAACGGCTCCTAGCCGTTGCCCTTGTCCTCTACCCCGGTGCCTGGCTGGGTTGCCTATAAATAGAAGGGGGATTGAGGGGTTCCTTCACCCATTCACTCATTTTCATCACCCTCTCTCCCTCTTTGCTCTTGCTCTTTGGTTTTCTTGGATTTCTTGCTCAAGTGGAAGTGTCAAGCACTCTCTCCAATTTGTCGCTGAATATTGAATAGTGGTGGAGCAAGCTCGGTAAGGATTTCATTTCGATTTCACTAACTGTCACACCCTAAAATTACATCACTTTAAAAGTAATAGAAACAAGTTTAATTTTATTTTCTAAGGGTTTAAATAATTTTGACTAATTAAATTTGCTTTTAAAGAATTAAATAATATTTAATTAATTTAGAAACACCTAAGTGTTTGATGCATTCATGCCTTTGCATTTGTTTTGTTTGTTGTGTGTGGTTTAAAAAGTTTTTAAAAATAATTTTGAAAACTTGAAAAGGTTTTAAGTGTTTAAGGTTTGAAAAGTTTTGAAATAAAAGGTTTGAAAAAAAAGAAAAAAACAAACAACACCGCAACCCCCTCCCCAACTCCCTCCGCCATTTTCTTTTTTTTTCTCCGCGGGCCCGTCTCCTTTCGGCCCGTCTAAACCCCGCCGGCCCGCTCCACACCCCTCTCCACTCTCACTGGCTGACAGCTGGGACCCGCATGTCAGGGTCATCCCCTACCTCAGGCCACCCTCCCTCTTCTCCATGGCCGCCGGCCACCCCCACCTCACCGGCGCCTCCCTTCCCCCTCCGCATCCCTCTCCATCCCCTACCGAGCCACATCAATGCGCCGCAACCCACGTCGCCCCCACCCTCTTCCCCTTCCCCTCCTAAAACCGCTCTCCACCGTGCTCCGTCGTGGCCATTAATGGCGGCCACCGAAATTCCCACTGCCCACTGCCTCACCGGCCTTCCCTCTCCCCCCCTCTACCTATATAAAGCGCTCCGGAGCATCCTCTACTCCTCGCACCGCTCCTCTCCCTCTCCTCGTCGCCTGCACGGAGCCGCCCCAGAGCTCACCGCCGCCGGCCGTCGCGCCGCCCCGATCCGTCTCTCCGCCGCTCCTTCCTCCTGTACAAGCCCCTTGGTGAGTTCCCCGCACCCTCCTCTTCGTTTTGGTCTTTTCCCCGTTGAGAATGGTGCACGAGAGGCCCCGTTTGGCCGTCGCCGGCGAACTCCGGTGAAGCTCGCGCCGGGCGCCGCCCGTCCGCCGCCGCCAGCCGCCTGCAGGCCACGGCGACCGTCGATCGTGCGATCGACGCTCCAGATCTCAGCCCCGCCCGGGTCAAACACCAAGGTAACGTCAACCCTAGGCCGGTCGTGGTCTTCTTGCAAAAAAAGCCCCTACTCTTTCAAATATCACAAGTATGCCCTCCCACCTCCAAAGATCCTTACAAATAAGTCCTTGTTTTTCTGTTTAAGCCCCTACCTTCTTAAGTTTTTCCAGCCGAGGTCCAAGCCTTGTTGTTTTACATCAAAACCCTTCAGTTTTTATGTGTAATTAGGTTTAGGTCCCTGGTTTTTTGCAGAAAAGCCCCTGAAGCCCAAGTTTTCTTACAATCTAGCCCCTGAACCTTGTTTTAGCTATATCTTTTCCGTCTTTTATCCGTTTTTGGTGTCCATGCGACCGTCTCTCAGAGCCCGTCAGTTTTAGAAGCTTGTTTTAGTCCTTTGTAATGATTCATGTATTGTTTTTATTTATTGAATGATTTTTGCTGTGCGCGTAGATATCGTGCCAGTGGGTGTTGAGCTACCGATCGCGGATCAAGAACAAGTTTTTGAAGAAGAAGAATCACAATGTTTAAGCATGGAAGGCAAGTGGATTTCTTCTCTTGTATATTCTATTTTGTCCCACACAACTTGCATGATAACTAAGTTTGCATTTAAATGTTGTTATGAATAAATTGATGGAAAATCACCTTTTTAAGGACATGACTAGATTTTTTCCCCATTTCATTGAACAACCCTTTTAAATAAATGTTTTGGGTAGAAATGCTTAGTTGCTATACCTTGGGATGGTTCAAATGGAATTTTACAAAATGATGAATGATGATCATGATAACTTTGGTGAAAGATGATGCTTTGTTAATACAAGATCATATGCTTTAATTGGAACATGGAGAACCACCCAGGAAAACAGTGCAACCACAGTCCGTATGGCTCTGGCTTAGCCAATTAATTAGGTGTGTGGAATTATCTAACAACCTTATCCGAAAGGAGCACAGGGGGCCGGAGTTGAAGGGGTATAGCCCGGTTCTTTTGGGGTAGCAGCCTTTGCTAAGGTGCTGACCACTAGGAAGGGTTATGGTCCGCTCCGCTGCTGTAACTGTTGCGGGTTGTTGGTCTTCTGCATATCTTTGTAAAGGCTTCGTAGTGGACCCCTAGCCACTCACCTCGAAAGTGTTTAAGAGTCTGATGAACCCGGGCAACATGGGGAACACGAGCTGTGGGTAAAGTGTACGACCTCTGCAGAGTGAAAACTGATCGATCAGCCGTGCTCATGCTTAAGATCGGCCTGGACCCTCACATTATAAGTGAACTTGAAGATGAAATTAAATCATGGTTTTATATGGTTTTTGAGATGAAATGTTTCTAAATTCTTAAGGGGTTTGGTATACACTTACACCTAGTAAATAGGTGCTTGCTAATAAAATTTGACCAACATTAAAATGCTAACCGCTGCAAAACTCTTAGCCTATCCTTGATAGCCTTGCATTTTCTCCCCACTTGCTGAGCTCCAACCATAAGTGTGCTCCCCTTGCTTACCGCTGTTCAGAGGTGAACACTAGAGAAGAGTACTTCAGTGACTATGATGAGTTCTGAGGATGCGTTTCCCCCAGTCAGATGCCTATGGAGTTGAAGACGGTGCTGGATCGTCTTACCTATCGATGTTCGTGTAAAGACCCTCGTGTCTATCCATGAGTGTAATAAAAGTTAATAAACCTCTTCTTGTATGTTTTTTAGCATTGCTTCTGTTATTACACTCATTATGTCTATCGTATGTGTGAAATTGAGATCCTGGCACACATATGAGATGCATTCGGTTTTCTTCGGAAAATCGGGTGTGACAGAGTGGTACCAGAGCTATACTGACTGTAGGACGCAGCCTTAGATAGAAATGGTCGAAATAAGGACTCATTTTCTAGAAAGTCGTGTTAGCTCTTCAAAATAAATCTTAATTCCACCTAAAAATATATCTTATTTGTCCTTTGTTAAAATTGTACCCTTTTGTTTTATTCTGCTCTGAGTTCAGCTTTGTTCTATCAGATGGCCGGGATTCATCCGTACGGAAACAACGGAATGGAGCTGCCTCCGTTGGCTGACCCAGTCATGGAGAATCTCAGTGATGGCAGTGGCAGCGACGGTGATGCAGAAGAGTACTACTACGACGGTCCTCGTGAAGGGGATCCGGCCTGTCGCATTCATTCCTCGGAGAATGAGTCGGGCTACTTTCCCTACCTGCTTCGTCAGACGCTGCGGGAATTGGGAAACATGGTGAAGCCGCTCTACGTCACCCACAGTTGGACAGAGCCACCACTTGGTACCTTCTACATGACTCGAGTTCACGTCAGGGCTTATGAGGAGACTACCAGATGTTACCCTACGATCAAGGCACATGACTCCACCACACCTCACTCCACCTACAGTGCTTCTGTCAGCAATGCTGCAAGAAGAGCCCTGTGGTCTCTTCGTTCCAAGCGCAACCATGAGCTGAATATCAGTGACTTCCATCACGTTCCTCAACGCGTCAGTGGCACTGAGCATACAGTGGTTCAAGTTGGATATCCCGGGGAGAATCATATCAACATCCTTGTTCAGGTCGTTGCAGGACTCAACACCAACTTGGAGGTTGCTACTGCTGAGTTGGACCAGACCCACGAGATGTTGAAGGATGCCTATGAAAGAATCGCGCGGTTGGAAGCCGAGCGTGATGGCAGGGAGCCACCAGAGCAGCCCGCCGAGATTCCTTGCGCTGCGATGTCACCACCCCACAAGAGGCTTTGCTATGGCTCGTCCATCGCCACGACCGGTATTCTTGAATAGGATGACTACCCTTTCAGTTGATCAATAGATCCGTTCCTGCGAGGACGTAAATGATGTAATAATGCTTGTTTGGTGAAAACATGTTTGTTTTGGATCTTTTCATGATTGGAATGCTTTATGGAGTGATGGCCATAAGTGCATTAATAAAATAATTAATTTAAATTTAAGTCTGTACCCCCTGTTCTTTTGTTTATCTTTATCAGTTCAACTTCCTATCTGAATATCTTCCCCTAACAATCAGATGGTAAACACCAGGTCAGGAGGAGGACGGGACGTTCCACCTGTGATTCGTGCCCACATCGCTAACCAGCGAAATCCAGTACCACATGCACCACATAACCAAGCAATGGATCCAGCAATACAGCAATTCCTTGCAGCCCAGACACAGTTGTTGCAAGCACTCACAGCTATTGTTCAGAACATGCAAGCTCAACAGAACCAGCCATTACCTCAAGCACCTCCACCACTTTCAAACAAACACAGAGTGTTCATGAGCCACCACCCACCTACCTACTCCCACTCAGTGGAACCCCTTGACACTGATGACTAGCTCAAGACTGTTAACAAGAAGTTGGATATAGTACAATGCACTGATCGTGAGAAAGTCTTGTACGCTGCAGGACGCCTGGAGGGCACATCAGCTAATTGGTGGGATGCGTATACTGTTGCACATGCCGCTCCTAACACCATCACCTGGCAGGAGTTCCAGAACGGTTTTCGTACACATCACATCCCAGCTGGTGTGATCAAGCTAAAGCAGAAGGAGTTTCTAGCTTTGAAGCAAGGCAACATGTCTATTAGTGAGTATCGGGATAAATTCACTCAGTTATCTCGTTATGCTCTAGATGAAGTAGACACAGACCCAAAGAGGCAAGAACGTTTCTTGGATGGTCTCATTGGCCCACTTAACTACCAGCTCCAGAGTCATACTTTTCCTAATTTCCAGACTTTGCTAGACAAGGCCATAGGCTTGGAAAGCAAACGTGCAGAACTTGTTGAGCAGAAGCGCAAGTTTAAATCTCATGGAAAATCCAGCAACACACGTCCCCACTTCAACTCATCACAAGGTTCTCAATCCCATTCTCGTGAACAAGGCAGAAGTTATCAGGAGAATCAGCAGTTTCAGTGATCATTTCAGGAACCCGAAGATTTCAACCAAATAACCCCACGTGCTCCAAATCCTTCTCAGAATCGTTCAGATGCACTAGTAAGGAACAACACCCCAGTTCGACCTAGTGGTTGTTTCAACTACGGAGAATTAGGACACTATGCTAGTATTTGTCCCCAGCGCACACCTCAGAAAGGCAATGGTCAGAGACTCGGACAGTCATCGTCTCAAGTACGCATTGGGAATCCAAATTTTCAAGGTAATAGAGGCCAACAGAACTACATGCGTGGTAGGGTGAACCACGTGACAGCTGAGCAAGCCCAAGAGGCCAAAGATGTTGTGCTTGGTACGTTCCTTATCAACTCTGTACCTACAACATTTTTATTTGATTCCAGGGCATCGCATTCATTTATTACTGAACAATTCGTGGCAAAGCATGATGTACCCATGAGTTCTATGAAGACACATTTGCTAGTTGGTTCCCCAAATGGTGAAATGAAATCCACCCATGTATGCCCAGAGGTCACTCTAAAAATCGGAGAGATAGATTTTCAAGCTGACTTAGTAGTTCTAACATCTAGTGGAATAGATGTGATCCTTGGAATGGATTGGTTAGGCAAACATGATGGAATTATTCTGTGTGCCAAGAAGTCGGTGCTCTTGACCAGCCCGCAAGGAGATAGGATTGAGTTTGCTGCTACTAGCCCAAAGAAGAAGGAAAAGTGAATCAAGCCATGTGGTTGTACCCCAACACCTTTCAAGATCAGTTTGTATCTCCTCAAGTTGTTTTCCAATCTCTCCGAATCTCGGGACGAAATTCTTTTTAAGGGGGTAGGATTTATCACACCCTAAAATTCCATCACTTTAAAAGTAATAGAAACAAGTTTAATTTTATTTTCTAAGGGTTTAAATAATAATTAAATTTGCTTTTAAAGAAGTAAATAATATTTAATTAATTTAGAAACACCTAAGTGTTTGATGCATTCATGCCTTTGCATTTGTTTCGTTTGTTGTGTGTGGTTTAAAAAGTTTTTAAAAATAATTTTGAAAACTTGAAAAGGTTTTAAGTGTTTGAGGTTGGAAAAGTTTTGAAATAAAAGGTTTGAAAAAAAAAGAAAAAAACAAACAACACCCCAACCCCCTCCCTTTCTTTTCAGCCCAGTGGCCCAACTCCCTCCGCCCTTTTCTTTTTTTCCCCGCGGGCCCGTCTCCTTTCGGCCCATCTAAACCCCGCCGGCCCGCTCCACAACCCTCTCCTCTCTCACCGGCTGACAGTCGGGACCCGCATGTCAGGGTCATCCCCTACATCAGGCCACCCTCCCTCTTCTCCATGGCCGTCGGCCACCCCCACCTCCCTGGCGCCTCCCTTCCCCCTCCGCGTCCCTCTCCCTCCCCTACCGAGCCACATCAATGCACCGCAACCCACGTCGCCCCCACCCTCTTCCCCTTCCCCTCCTAAAACCGCTCTCCACCGTGCTCCGTCATGGCCATTAATGGCGGCCACCGAAATTCCCACTGCCCACCGCCTCACCGGCCTTCCCTCTCCCCCCTCTACCTATATAAAGCGCTCCGGAGCATCCTGTACTCCTCGCACCGCTCCTCTCCCTCTCCTCGTCGCCTGCACGGTGCCGCCCCGGAGCTCACCGCCGCCGGCCGCCGCGCCGCCCCGATCCGTCTCTCCGCCGCTCCTTCCTCCTGTACAAGCCCCTTGGTGAGTTCCCCGCGCCCTCCTCTTCGTTTTGGTCTTTTCCCCGTTGAGAATGGTGCACAGGAGGCCCCGTTTGGCCGTCATCAGCGAACTCCGGCGAAGCCCGCGCCGGGCGCCGCCCGTCCGTCGCCGCCAGCCGCCTGCAGGCCACGGCGACCGTCGATCGTGCGATCGACGCTCCAGATCTCAGCCCCGCCCGGGTCAAACACCAAGGTAACGGTCAACCCCAGGCCGGCCGTGGTCTTCTTGCAAAAAAGCCCCTGCTCTTTCGAATATCACAAGTATGCCCTCCCACCTCCAAAGATCCTTACAAATAAGTCCTTGTTTTTTCGTTTAAGCCCCTGCCTTCTTAAGTTTTTCCAGCCGAGGTCCAAGCCTTGTTGTTTTACATCAAAACCCTTCAGTTTTTATGTGTAATTAGGTTTAGGTCCCTGGTTTTTTGCAGAAAAGCCCCTGAAGCCCAAGTTTTCTTACAATCTAGCCCGTGAACCTTGTTTTAGCCATATCTTTTCCGTCTTTTATCCGTTTTAGGTGTTTTTGGTGTCCATGCGACCATCTCTCAGAGCCCGTCAGTTTTAGAAGCTTGTTTTAGTCTTTTGTAATGATTGATGTATTGTTTTTATTTATTGAATGATTTTTGTTGTGCGCGTAGATATCGTGCAGTGGGTGTTGAGCTACCGATCGCGGACCAAGAATAAGTTTTTGAAGAAGAAGAATCACAGTGTTTAAGCAAGAAAGGCAAGTGGATTTCCTCCTCTGCATATTCTATTTTGTCCCACACAACTTGCATGATAACTAAGTTTACATTTAAATGTTGCTATGCATAAATTGATGGGAAAATCACCTTTTTAAGGACATGACTAGATTTTTATCCCCATTACCTTGAACAACCCTTTTAAATAAATGTTTTGGGTAGAAATGCTTAGTTGCTATACCTTGGGATGGTTCAAATGGAATTTTACAGAATGATGAATGATGATCATGATAACTTTGGTGAAAGATGATGCTTTGTTAATACATGATCATATGCTTTAATTGGAACATGGAGAACCACCCAGGAAAACAGTGCAACCACAGTCCATATGGCTCTGGCTTAGCCAATTCATTAGGTGTGTGGAATTATCTGACAACCTTATCCAAAAGGAGCACAGGGTGGCGGAGTTGAAGGGGTATAGCCCGGTTCTTTTGGGGTAGCAGCTTTTGCTAAGGTGCTGACCACTAGGGAGGGTTATGGTCCGCTCCGCTGCTGTAACTGTCGAGGGTTGTTGGTCTTCTGCATATCTTTGTAAAGGCTTTGTAGTGGACCCCTAGCTACTCACCTCAGAAGTGTTAAAGGGTCTGATCAACCCGGGCAACATGGGGAACATGAGCTGTGGGTAAAGTGTACGACCTCTGCAGAGTGAAAACTGATCGATCAGCCGTGCTCACGGTTAAGAGCAGCCTGGACCCTCACATGATAAGTGAACTTGAAGATGAAATTAAATCATGGTTTTATATGGTTTTTGAGATGAAATGTTTCTAAATTCTTAAGGGGTTTGGTATACACTTACACCTAGTAAATAGGTGCTTGCTAATAAAATTTGACCAACATTAAAATGTTAACCGCTGCAAAACTCTTAGCCTATCCTTGATAGCCTTGCATTTTCACCCCACTTGCTGAGCTCCAACCATAAGTGTGCTCACCCTTGCTTACCGCTGTTCCGAGGTGAACACTGGAGAAGAGTACGTCAGCGACTATGATGAGTTCTGAGGATGTGTTTCCCCCAGTCAGATGCCGGTAGAGTTGAAGACGGTGCTGGATCGTCTTAGCTATCGTTGTTCGTGTAAAGACCCTCGTGTCTATCCATGAGTGTAATAAAAGTTAATAAATCTCTTCTTGTATGTTTTTTACCATTGTTTCTATTATTACACTCATTATGTCTATCGTATGTGTGAAATTGAGATCCTGGCACACATATGAGATGCATTCGGTTTTCTTCGGAAAATCGGGTGTGACACTAACCCATCACCGAGTTGCTCGTGTTGTCCCATTGTTGTGCAAGATGAGTTGGATTGCCGGTGTGTACCGGAAGGTGACCCGTTCACGCCGTTCTAGAGACGGAGAGGGTTCGTCTCACCACTTCGGAGCTACACCGAGTCCAATGTCAACCGACCGTGAAGAAGAGGAAGAGGAGGAGCTACCCACGCCACAAGCCGAAGGAGTGATCAATGACGATGCCGCCTTCATCGACTTGAGGGACAACCGGGAGAGACAAGCCTACGCTCTCATCAAGGATTGAGTCTTCGCCAACACCAAGGAGTTCGACTCGGCCCTTCTCAAGAAAACAGGTATGGACTCCGAGTTCGATTCCATTTGGCATGCTCTTGGTTGGGAGAATTTTGTTCCGGTGTGGGAGATCGGTTCTAGGCCTCTCACCATCCAGTTCCTCTGTACTCTTTGGGAGGATGAGATCGGTATTACGTTTCGTTTCCATGGAACGTCGTATCGAGTCTCATGGTATAATCTTAGTCGTGCTCTCAGTTTTCATCGTCGTTGTGCTATTTCTCTCGATCAACCTTGCAGCGATTTTATTCGAGATAGTTTTTGGGAAGAGCTTTCTGGTTGGCCTGTCCGTGGCAAGTTAGCACCTCGGTGCAACGATATCACGCATCCCACTCTTTGACTGTGGCACAAGTGGCTCGCCATCACTCTCTTTCCAAGGGATGATGTTCGAACCGTGCACACAGACGAGATGAGGATATTATATGCCGCGGTCAGACAGATCAAAATCTCCCCAGTGCAAGCTATGATTCGACAGTGGTTGACAAATTTTAGGATGCTGGGTTCTATTGAGTGTACGTCTCTGATCACACGTATCATTTCGAGTCTTGGGATTACGCTAGGGGCTAATGTTCCCTACATTGATTCTCCCCAGGCCATGATAGATGAGGCGTATCTGATTCAAGGACATACTCTTAAAAAGGGCCCGGATGATTCATTGGTTTTCTTTTACCCTGGCCATGCAAACCAGATTCGGTTACCTAACCCAGATTTCCGTTTGTATGGCCAAGGGGCACTGACCGTTCCTCTTGAGGAACCTCGTCGTTCTAGTGTTTCTAGAGATAGGGTCACTAGGAGTGCATCGAGGAGGGCAGCGACAGCACAGCAACCGCCACAACATCCGCCGCCACAGCCATCACCGCAGTCGCCACCTCAGCCACAGCCTCAGCCGACCCCACCGCCGTCTGGCGCATGGGCCTCGGCCGGGTACATGTCTGGAGTTATACCCGGATGTGCCCTCGGTTGGGACCAACCCATGAGTCAGCCAGGTGCGAGTAGCTCGACCTGGGCTAGCGCAGGGAGTGGCGAGTGGGTTCGGCCCGCCGGTGCTACCTACGGGAACTCGTCCTCATCGTCCGGGTTGCGCTCGTCATCTCGTGGGGCCACCCTCACTCAGCAGATGAGCGAGCTCAACATCCGTGTCGGTACCATGGAGGAGACAATGCACTAGCAGACTGAGTCCACTCGGGACTGGCAGCATATGACTGGCGAGATGATTCACACCATGGAGCAGAGATAGCAGCGACAGCTGGAGGAGCAGAGGGCTTACTACGCGTGGATGGGATACGACCCTCCACAGTAGTGAGCCTGAAGCTAGCTTGGGGGAGGACCCCCATTCTGAGGTAACTTGTATCTTCTATTGTTTTCAGAACCCCGTATGCTAAAAACACATAAAAATCTGAAAAAGTTAAAAAGACCAAAAATATTTATTTGCTTTCTTAAATTAGTTTGTTTTCATATGCGCGGTAAGAGTGTTCTTGTTCTCCATGGTTGAAATGATGAATAGTTGCTCTGTTTATTCCTCTTGTATACCTTGTTTACAGCTTAGTATCCTATCCAAGTTTTGAGTTTGTTGGCTAGTATGATCGAACCTGAGCTTGAAATTTGTGGGTAGCAAAAAGCATGATCTTTGCCTAAGTTGTTGCAAGATATGATATGGTACAAAAGAGTTGCAATGAGCTAGTACTAAGTGATATTTGATGTCCGGAGTTTTCTTTTGAAAAATGCTAAAATGATAAGTTCCTCAATGATAAGGAATTCCTATCCAAGGCCATATGTAGATCTTAGCTTCTGTCGAATTGTTGTGAGCGTCGGCGAGTAAACTTGTCATTACTCCCATGATCAAGATCACGTACACAACACCATATGCGAAACTTCTACACTGGAAGTTAGCAACCATCATTTCATCCATTTCTCATCCATTCCACAAAATAAAGCTTCGCGCAAGTTCCATGATTACTCTCCCTCCAAAAATATTCAGCAAAGACTATGGGCTATGAAAAAAAAGAGAGAAACATGCTTGTTGACATTTCTAAACGTCGATCACCTAAGAACAGATTTGGAATCCATCCTTAGCGTCGGCGCTAGAAATGCTTGTTGGCATTTCCCAATGTCACAACTAATGGTGCAGTTAGCGTGAACATCGAGACTTGCCATAGGTTAATCTAAACGATCATGAACGAATCCGCAAGCGCACAGATAAACCATTGTAGCATTTCCCCAAGGAAAGAGAGTATTCCAAGGGTATCGAATCCAAGGAAGGCAATGGTGGATATCTTAGACTTATGCTTTTGCTCTGAATGTAAACCAAGAGATAGATATAGGGAATAACACACTCAAAGGCAGGGGTAAGATAAAAGATAATATGGGTAGTGTGACACACACCTCAAATCTACCTCTACTCTAGCACACTACGGCTTAGGGGGAACATACGAGTTAGCTCTAGGTTCTAATGTACTAAACATACAAAGCTAGGAGATACAAGAGATGGGCATGAGTATTGCATGAGGGAAACATGGCTCAGCACCCAGGTACAAATGGGGAGCTAGCCCACGACGACCAGCACTCTGCGAAACTAGACTTTAGAATCCTACAGCAGGTACTACAACGCGGAGGTTGCCCTAGGATCCAACAGGGCTGTCACCACCTGAGGACCGACCTCTCATTACAGGGGGGTATGCTCATAACTATCGTAGCCAGACAACCCAGACACCATGCCTACGTTGCTGCTAGACTTCACCCGGCTCGGGCTATTGTGACCCAGGGTGAGAGCCACCAGAAGACTGGTCAACTAGACCGAGTACCGTAGCTTGAACACAGACCCCATGCAACACTCTCATGCCATCTAACAAGATCAACTAAGGCTAGACATACGAACAGATATGAACTCTCTTATGTCTAATCAAGAAGATCAAAGGGTCGTGTTCGTGAAGAACACGAGCCTCTAACTTATGAACAAACACATAAGGAAGGAGTTTATCACCCATCAAGTGGATCAAAAGGTAGTGTTCAGGAAGAACACGAGCCTCTAAATGATGAACAGGGGATGAACTCAAGAACATATCAAGAATATGATCTACCATGACTTTATATGAAATAGCTGAATAACTGAAGTAGATCAAAGTCATACAAAGAAATAAAGATAAAAGAGAACTCATACCTAAACTTCCAAGAGGACTTGGAACCTGAAGAAGAGCTACTCTAGCCTACCCCCTAGCCTTGGAAACTAAAAGTGAGAGGAGAATGAGAGAGTGGTGTGTGAGAAATGGGAGCCCCTCCCCTCCTATTTATAGAGGAAGACAAGGCTTGCTCGGACGCCCAAATGACCCCTAAACACCCGGGAGTGAAGCAATGGACCAATGAGGAGCCAACACGTGGAGGGCCAGGATCAGGGGGCCCTAAGGCGGTTCGGCCGATCCTAGGATTGGTCGGCCCCCTAGGGTGGCCCCCTGGCCTGTGCTTCCTCTGAGTGGCTACCCTGTGGGCCTTCTGATCCATCCCCGGTGCATGGCTTGATTTGGTATCTGAGGTGGGCCCTTTGATCCATGTGAAGTCCATGTGGTGTCCTCTGATTCGTCGGTGAGTGCCTCCCCTGGATCGATGACGTGGATTGCCATGTTTCCCTTGGTGGCAGCCACCTCCACAGCTGAGTTGGCATGGTTTCTTCATAGAAGTGGAGTTTCCATCTCTTTTAAGGGTAAATCACCTACATACAAATAATCTCCAAGGACAAGTGGAACTACATTATTCATACCTAGATGCTAGTAAATAATGCATATGCCTCCATTTATGTGAGAATATTGAGGGTTGGAAATGGTGAATTTCCACCGTCAACAAACTCCCCCAAGCTAACCTCTTGCTCGTCTCGAAGCAAGACATTAGAGACTTAGGTTGGTCGATCAGGAGTTGCTACAATATTGTATTCTCAACTTATGGCAAATATACAGCAAGTACTCTACCAAGAGTTGATCAAGTTGGCAATGTTCTTACCTTTCGCCTGATATGTGGGGCATATAGCTTCACCTAACTTGGGCGGTTGAGAGACAGAATGGTTATATATCATGCATAATCACTCATACCTTGATCAGCTATCAATCCGGAGGTTTTGCAAATTTTTCAAAAGAAAATCAGAGTTCCTCAAATGATACTCTCGGATCGCTCAAAGGTGTATGGTTCCTCACCAAGGCATCAATGTTGCCTTTCTTCACATCCTACTCCTAATAGGCTTTATGTGGAGCTGTAGGTAGGGAAGATGTGGCATACTTGTCTCTCATATTTTGCTAAGTCAAAAACCGGATCCTTGGAACAAACAAACATACATCCTGATCAAGATGTGCATATGTGTGTGATGGATATGAACATGGCAAGGTGGATACTAGGCCCAGAAATGGGTGCTAGATATTGCCATGTTTTATATGAGGGAATGAGGGATTGATGGTAAGGTGGACACTAGCCCCGGAGTAGGTACTAGTTATTACCATCTATGTGGTGGAACTCTTTCTTTTCCACATATCAATCCCTTTTTCTCCTTTGAAATTTTTTCGAGACTTGGGCTAGCTCTCTTTATTTATTTTTGCCATGCTTTTGAGCATGCTTTTCTCTCTCTTTTTTTTAGCTAGCCCTTTGTCTCTATTGGAGATATTCGGAGAGGGATGAATGATGCAAAGATACATAGAGTTTTATTTATGGAAGAATGCATAAGCATTATAGAGTAAATGATGAATGCTTAACTTCCAGTGTAGAAGTTTAGGATGAACGTGTACGTGATCTTGATCAGGGGAGTATGAGTTCTAACAAGGGTCACAACAATTTGACAAAGCTCAATGAGAGAACAAGCTGCATATGTGGAGGCTAAGAACTAGAATCTACATATGGCCTTGGATGGGAAATTCTCATCATTGAGGAACTCATCATGTTTTGATTTTTTTCAAAAAGGAAAACTCCGGATGTCAAGCATCACTAAGCACAAGATCATAGCACTCTATTCTACCATATCATGTCTCACAACAACTTAGGCAAGGATCATGCTTTTTGCCACCCACAGTTTTCAAGCTAAGGTTTGAACATACAAGCCAACAAACTCAAAACTTAGGTAGGATACAAAGTTGTAAGCAAGACATACGAGGAGAATAAACAGAGCAACTATTCATCATTTCAACCATTTAGGCAAAGCATTCTTACTAAGCATATCAAAGCAAACTAAGCAAACGATGATGATGAAAGCAAATAAATGTTTTTGGTCTTTTTTATTTTGCAGATTTTTTTGGATTTTCATTTATAAGATATTCTGAAAATGAAGGAAGATACAAGTTACCTCAGGATGGGGTCCTCCCCCAAGCTAGCTTCAGGCTCACTACGGAGGAGGGTAGAAGAAACCCTGACTCGCGTAGTAAGCCCTCTGCGCCTCCATGTACTGCCGCTGATCTTGCTGCATGGCTGCTATCCTCTCACCAGCCTGACGCTGCCACGCTGAGGTAGACTCGACGTGGGTGTTCAGCGTCTCCTCCAATCCCGTGACCTGGATGGTGAGCTCTCCCATCTGCTGTGCGAGCTGAGCATCGCGTGCAGAGGCTGAAGAGTGTCACCGGAAGGACGTAGACGGAGGTGGACCACCTAAACTAGAACTAGCGGGTGTGGCCCACTGAGCTCTGCTCGCGCTCGTCCAAGCCATGCCACTCGCACTCGGCTGGTAGGTGGGCTGGTCCCAACCAGGTGCATAACCAGGGGTAACCCCGGACATGTACCCTGCAGGGGCCCCTCCTGCCACCGGTGGTATAACAGGCTGTGGCTGAGGCTGTGGTGGTGGTGTCGGCTATGACTGCTGCTACTGCTACATGTGTGCTCTCTTCGGCGCGCTCCTGGTGGACCTGCCTGAAACACTAGCACGACGGCTTTCCTCTTGTGTAAGAAGGGGAATGGTGAGTGACTCTGAGTTATACAATCCAAACCCCGGGTTAGGTAACGGGATTTGGTTTGCATAGCCCGGAAAGAAGGAAGTCAAGGAATCATTTGGGCCCCTCTTGAGTATATGCCCCTGGATCAAGTATGCCTCATCAATGAGAACTCGGGGCATCCCGATGAAGGGTACGGGATTCCCGCTAAGAACCCCGAGTCTGAGAGCAATACGAGTTACCAAAGCTGTACACTCAATAGGACCTATCATCTTGAAATTCATCATCCACTGCCGAATCATTGCTTTAACGGGCGAGACCTTGATCTGGTTGACAGCGGCGTATAATAGCATCATCTCATCGCTACGCACGGGCCGAACATCCTCTTGTGGAAAGAGAGTAATGGCGAGCCACTTGTGCCACAGGCGGAGAGTGGGATGCACGATATCGTTGCACTGAGGTACAAACTTGCCACTGTAAACAAGACCAGAGATATCTGCCCAGAAAGATTCCTGAACATAACCCTCACAAGCTCGGTTCAAAGAGACAGCACAACGAGGACTAAAACCAAGAAGACGACTAAGATCCTTCCAAGAAAGACGATAATCGTTCCCGAAAAGACGAAACTCAATGCCATCCGGGGTCTCAGTAAGAGAGCAGAGAAACTGGATGGTGACGGGCCAAGAGCCAAGCTCTGTAACCGGCGCAAACTCCTCCCAACCAAGAGCATGCCAAATGGAAGCAAACTCGAGATTCATACCTATTTTCTCCATGAGAGCCGGGTCGAAGTCCCTGGTGTGGGCGAAGACTCGGTCCTTCAAGAGAGCATAGGCTTGCTCCTCTTGATCGCCCCGCAAGCTGAGGTAGGGGGTGTCGTCGACGACCTCCTCCGCGGCTTGTGGCTCAGCTTGCTCTTCTTCATAATCCATCGTTGATGGGCTCGGCGTTGGCTCGACAGGGGTGGATGCACTCGTGCTTGCCCGTGAACGGGAGCGTGAGCGTGTCACCCTCCGGAGAGTGTTCGCCGCCCAATTCATGCTAGCACAGCAACAAGCGACAAGAGCAACTCGGTGATGGGTTAGTGAAATCGAATGAAATTCTTACCGAGTTTGCTCCACCAATAGCAATATTTTCAGCAACACAATAGAGAGACCACTTGATGATCCAATCTTGAGCAAGAAAACCAAGAGAGCAAGGAGTAGAGAGGGGGTGTGAATGAAATGAGTTGAATGGGTGAAGAACACACCCTCTCGGGTCCAATTTATAGAGCAAAGGGGCAGCACACCGCGGGGTAGCCGTTGGGCAACGGCTAGGAGCCGTTGGCCAAGGCTGGGCCCACTTGACCGTTGCCAGGGTTCGGCCGAACCCTGGTTCGGCGGCCCAGTGGTGGGCCCGGTGCTGACCCCCCTTGGTAGGTGTGTCACCAACAGCTACATGAAGATATGCCAAGGTGCACCGGCCAAAGTTTACTCCAGAAATTGTCCAAATGAATTTTCTATGGTTTTCAAACTCAAAAATTATTTTTAGAAATTTTATTTGGAAAAGGGAAAAGGGCTAGATAAATCTAGCATGCAAATGCAGAGTTTTGGAAAATCAAATATGCAATTTTGGAAATAAAATTTTGGAAAGGTAAATATGAGATAAATATTAGCTTTAACCTTTTTGGTAGAAAGGACCCATCATTTTCAGTCCGACGAGTTGGACTCTTCTCAGTGATCAGTTCCATTCAACACCCCACTCCTGAGAAGTAGAGGTTGGTGCCATCTCAATCTTCCACCATTCTTTCTGAATTTTCCTTAACCTCTGACGGAGATTTCTTCCTTGGGGGTGAAGGCTCCGTCCTTCCCCCAAGCTGCTCAACACTATCTTGCACTAAATAGCATTGCTCTTCCTTGTCCTGAAACTTGAACTTCAAGTTCCTCTCCCCAATGCGGAAACGGATGATACCGGATCCCACATTGATTCTAGCTCGGACATCACTGAGAAATGGTCGCCCAAGGATGAGCGGCATTCCTCCCTCGTCATCCATGTCAAGGACCACGAAATCCGCGAAGACATAAGAGCTCTTGACCTTAACCAATAAACTCTCGGCAACTCCTTCTGGATAACGGATCGTTGAATCGGCGAGTTGGATAGTCCGTGTTGTTGGAGAGAGAGCCGGATATCCTAGTTGCTCGAACATGGCCTTAGACATGAGATTAACACTCGCACCAAGGTCACAAAGGGCATACCTAATCTTCTTGTAATAAATTGTGCAAGTGATAGTCGGATAGCCTGGATCTTTCTTGTGCACTACTACTGATTCCTCCCATGGATCAAGAATTTGTTGAATGGGCTTTCCTGCATAGTCAGAAGCATGTGTCCTCCTAGGTGGCTTACCCCACCTGGTTGACACTACACTAACATTTTCACAAGAGGATACGGGTTGCCCCGGGATCCTCCCGTTATCAGGAGATGGAACCAAAGCAGCCAGCTGAGCCAACTGGGTTTCTAACATTTTGTTGAAACTCAGCTGACTCTTCTGAGCAGAAGAAAAACTATCAAGCTTAACGTTGAGGCTTTCCATAGTTTTATCAAGGGCAGCTAGCTTCTTGTTAATACCTTCATTAATCTTAGCTTGCCCAAAAACAAGATCTCTCAAGGAAGGTTGGTTAGGATTGTACGAGTTACCTTGGTTACCTCCTTGATAATAAGGGCGTTGTTGATTCCACGATTGGCCTCCTTGTTGAGATGGATGATAACCATTGTTATTACCATTCATGTACATCACTTCCTCCTGAGTCTCTGGACAATAGTTGCCTGAGTGCCCAGTGTTGCCACAGACTTCACAAGTTATGTGAGAGTCCATAGGTAGAGAAGTAGTGGCCATGGCAGCCTTCTCGCTGGTGTAGTCATCCAATCTCTTCATAAGAAGATCCATCTTGGTAGTAATCATGTCTGCTTCCTTGACAGGATGAGTACCCCTCGGTCGTGGTTGGAGTCTTTCATCACTCCACCCTTGGTTGGAGACCATCTTCTCCTTGAGTAATTTAGCATTATCAACAGTGAGTGAGAAGAATACTCCTTGAGCAGCAGCATCAATATGGCCTCGGGCTGTCGGAGTCAACCCATTATAGAAACTTTGAAGAATGAGCCAATCTTCCATCCCATGATGAGGACAGGCCAGGACATACTCCTGAAGCCTTTCCCATGCCTCTGGAATAGATTCACTTGCTGCTTGCTGAAAACCAGAAATCCTTTCACGAAGAGCATTGGTTTTACCCAATGGGAAGAACTTCTTGAGAAATGCCTCTGAACACTTACTCCAAGTGTCAATAGCTTCACGATTCGCATAGAACCATTGCTTAGCTTTCCCCAGGAGGGAGAATGGAAATAGCCGTAAATGAACAGCATCCATATTTGCACCCCTGATGACGAAAGTGCTGCATAGCTCTAGGAATTACTGCAGATGAGCATTGGCATCCTCATTTAGCTTGCCACAGAATGGGCTAGCCTGTACCATCGTGATTAGACCCGTCTTGATCTCGAAATTTTCAGTCCCCATTGCCACCTCAGGGCCTTGCAGCACCTGGTCAGCGGAAGGAGCTGAGTACTCACGAAGTGTCTTCTGGGCCATAGCGTTGGATGTGGATGGTACAAAGGAAGCTGGTTCGCCCTCCGGACGAGTACGACGAGGTGAGCCGAAATGAATTCGAGCTTTCCTCACAAGTGACTCGGGATCTTCAGTAAAATTCCCCGGTAGGTCGAAACCAGTCATACACTACCGGTCTTAAACATCCAAAGATAAAAGAAGACAATCAAGGTTAGCCTGCATTGAGAGTTGTCCCAACCTACTCAGAGTTTATAAATAGATGCAAAGCATAGTCAAGATAATCATGTGCCTTCCCCGGCAACAGCGCCAGAAATGCTTGTTGACATTTCTAAACGTCGATCACCTAAGAACAGATTTGGAATCCATCCTTAGCGTCGGTGCTAGAAATGCTTGTTGGCATTTCCCAATGTCACAACTAATGGCGCAGTTAGCGTGAACATCGAGACTTGCCATAGGTTAATCTAAACGATCATGAACGAATCCGCAAGTGCATAGATAAACCATTGTAGCATTTCCCTAAGGAAAGAGAGTATTCCAAGGGTATCGAATCCAAGGAAGGCAATGGCGGATATCTTAGACTTATGCTTTTGCTCTGAATGTAAACTAAGAGATAGATATAGGGAACAAAACACTCAAAGGCAGGGGTAAGATAAAAGATAATAGGGGTAGTGTGACACACACACCTCAAATCTACCTCTACTCTAGCACACTACAGCTTAGGGGGAACATATGAGTTAGCTCTAGGTTCTAATGTACTAAACATACAAAGCTAGAAGGTACAAGAGATGGGCATGAGTATTGCATGAGAGAAACATGGTTCAGCACCCAGGTACAAATGGGGAGCTAGCCCGCGACGACCAGCACTCTGCGAAACTAGACTTTAGACTCCTACAGCAGGTACCCCAACACGGAGGTTGCCCTAGGATCCAACAGGGCTGTCACCACCTGAGGACCGACCTCTCATTACAGGGGGGTATGCTCATAACTATTGTAGCCAGACAACCCAGGCACCATGCCTACGTTGCTGCTAGACTTCACCCGGCTCGGGCTATTGTGACCCAGGGTGAGAGCCACCAGAAGACTGGTCAACTAGACCGAGTACCGTAGCTTGAACATAGACCCCATGCAACACTGTCATGCCATCTAACAAGATCAACTAAGGCTAGACATACGAACAGATATGAACTCTCTTATGTCTAATCAACAAGATCAAAGGGTCGTGTTCGTGAAGAACACGAGCCTCTAACTTATGAACAAACACATAATGAAGGAGTTTATCACCCATCAAGTGGATCAAAAGGTAGTGTTCAGGAAGAACACGAGCCTCTAAATGATGAACAGGGGATGAACTCAAGAACATATCAAGAATATGATCTACCATGACTTTATATGAAATAGCTGAATAACTGAAGTAGATCAAAGTCATACAAAGAAATAAAGATAAAAGAGAACTCATACCTAAACTTCCAAGAGGACTTGGAACCTGAAGAAGAGCTACTCTAGCCTACCCCCTAACCTTGGAAACTAAAAGTGAGAGGAGAATGAGAGAGTGGTGTGTGAGAAATGGGAGCCCCTCCCCTCCTATTTATAGAGGAAGACAAGGCTTGCTCGGATGCCCAAATGACCCCTAAACACCCGGGAGTGAAGCAATGGACCAATGAGGAGCCAACACGTGGAGGGCCAGGATCAGGGGGCCCTAAGGCGATTCGGCCGATCCTAGGATCGGCCGGCCCCCTAGGGTGGCCCCCTGGCCTGTGCTTCCTCTGAGTGGCTGACCTGTGGGCCCTCTGATCCATCCCCGGTTCATGGCTTGATTTGGTATCCGAGGTGGGCCCTTTGATCCATGTGAAGTCCATGTGGCGTCCTCTGATTCGTCGGTGAGTGCCTCCCCTGGATCAATGATGTGGATTGCCATGTTTCCCTTGGTGGCAGCCACCTCCTCAGCTGAGTTGGCATGGTTTCTTCATAGAATTGGAGTTTCCATCTCTTTTAAGGGTAAATCACCTACATACAAATAATCTCCAAGGACAAGTGGAACTACATTATTCATACCTAGATGCTAGTAAATAATGCATATGCCTCCATTTATGTGAGAATATTGAGGGTTGGAAATGTTGAATCTCCACCGTCAACAATGCTCAAGGGCATGCATATAAAAAAGAATAAAGAGACATAGCCCAAGTCTCAAAAATTTCGAAAAGGAGGAGAGTAAAATCATGCAAATAGGAGTTCATTATCCATCCACCATACACACACTTTTGCACATCTTGATCAGGGTGTATGACTTGTTCTCCCAAGGATCCGGTTCTCGATTCGACAATACATGAGAAGCAGGTATGCCACATGTTTTCCCTACCTACAGCTCCACATATCAGCCTATTAGAAGTAGGTAGTGAAAGAAGACAAATCAATGCATTGGTGAGGAATCATACACATTGAGCGATCCGAGAGTATCATTTGAGGAACTTTGATTTCTTTTTGAAAACCTGCAAAACCTCCGGATTGATAACTGATCAAGGTACATGTGATTGGTAATCTTTATACAACCATTCTATCTTTCAACCGCCCAAGGCAGGTGAAGCTACACGCCCCATATCAATCGAGTGTAAGGTAAGATCAATGCCAACTTCTTCAATCCTTGATAGAGTACCTAGTTGTACCTTGTTATACACTAGGAATACAACATCGTAGCAACTCCTGATCAACCAACCTAAGTCCTTAATCTCTTGCTCGGGACGAGCAAGAGGCTAGCTTGGGGGAGTTGTTGACGGCTGTTAAGTACCTACTTTAGCCGTCAATATACTCATGAATAAAGGAGCATAAGGCATTTCTTACACGTATTTACTTAAGAATAATGTAGTTCCACTTGTCCTTGGAGATTATTTGATTGCAGGAAAAGAGTGACAAACTCACCTTCTATGGTCCATGCCACATCATCTCATCCTAGGTGGGTTGCCAACAAGGATGCCATGCATGCACACCTGCCAACAAGGGAGCCATGCATGCATGCCAAGCAAGTAATCCAAGTGAAGCAACCCCCGACGAATCAGAGTGTGACACGTGGACGTCACATGGATCCATGGGCCCACAAAGGCATGCAAATCATGCCAAAACAGGGTGGACACCGGGAACTGACCTAAGGACCCACAGGACAGCCACCAGGAGGAAACACACCCCGAGTGGGGCCCACAGGGGTCGGCCAACCCCACAGGTCGGCCGAACCGACCTTGTGGCCGCCACTCAGGGGCTTCCACGTGGTGCTTCCCTATTGGTCCTAGGCGTCATTCCCGGGGTGTTTGCATCCATTCCTCGCCTATGCTCGGGCCTATAAATAGAAGGAGAGGGGGCTCAGTTATGAGACATCCACACTTGCAACACCTCTTTCACTTTTAGTCTCAAGCCTAGGAGGTAGGCTAGAGTAGTTCTAATTCAGGTTCCAAGTCTACTTTGGGGTCTAGGTATGAGTTCTCTTGTATCTTATTTCATTTGTATGACTTTGATCTACTTCAGTTATTGAACTATTTCATATAAAGTTGTGTTAGTATACATGAGTGATTTGTTCATGTGTTCTACACCTGTTCATCATTTAGAGGCTCCTGTTCTTGATGAACAAGGCCTTTCGATCCACTTGACGGGTGACTTTCACATGTTTCTGGTGTTTCTTCATAAGTTAGAGGCTCGTGTTCTTCGCGAACACGACCCTTTGATCCAGTTGAACAGACATAGGAAAACACGAATCCGTTTGTGTACCTAACCTGGTTTGATCTAATTAGATGACATGACTGCGTTGTATGAAGTCTGTGCTTAAGCTACGGTACTCGGTGTAATAGGCTGGTTTATCTGGTGGCTTGACCTGGGTCACAATAGCCCGGGCTGGTCAAGTCCGGCTAACAATGTAAGCATGGTGCTTGGGTTGTGTAGCTACCTTACTTATGAGCTTATCCCACGGTTTGTCTTGGGGTAGGCCGTGGTAGTGACAGCCGTTGGTCCTCTGAAATCCCCCACATTCGGATAAGCTGTAGGAGTCTAAAATATAACAACCAGAGTTGTGCAGAAGCAACGCGGGAGGTTATCTCCCCGTGGTACCTGGGTGCTTAAGTCAATGTTCTTCAACGCTAGTGTATCTAACTCATTCCTACTAGCTTTATGTGTATAGTACATAAGAACCTAGAACTAACTCGTATGTTGCCTTCTATGCCTAGGACCTGTTAGAGAGAGAGTGAGTGTGTGTGTGATCACACTACCCCCATTATCATATTTTACCCCTGCACTTGAGTGTCTGATTTATTTCCGTCTATGATCTATACTCATGGCAATAGAGTTGATCTTGTCATTCCACCAATGCCTTCCTTGGATTCGATACCCTTTGGAGTACTCCTTTGGGGAAATGCTACAATGGTACTTCTGTGCGCTTGCAGACTCCTGTAACGTTAAGAATTACCAACCAACATTTTTGGCGCTGTTACCAGGATGGGTTCCAAACTCGTTCTTAGGTGATTGCATTAAGAAATGTCAACAGCGGCGCGCCAGGGCAGAGCGGGCGTGCGGGAAAGGTGATTGGCTTTTTCGCCTTTGGGGAGAAAGGATGAGGGGTTCAGCTCTCTTGGTGTACGCATGCAGGAGCACAACGTGGTGGCAGTGAGGGAGGGTGCGGCGAGGCAGTACGGCGCAGCACGGTGGAGCTCTGGTGCAGGGCATGGCGGGGACGCAGTGCGGTCCAGAGAGGGGAGGAGAGCGTGCGCCGGCTGAGGGTTGGGGCGGCGAAAGCCGGCCGCTTTCCAGGGTACGCACGCGCAAGTCAAAAGGTGCGGCGGAGTAGTGGTGCATGGCATAGGCATGGCGGGGCAGAGCGGCGCGTGACGCGGGCGAGGGGAGGGAGGTGACGGAGGAAGACGACGACCGCGTCGTGGGCCTGCTGGGCCGGCTGGGCTGGCGTTCGCGGGGGAAAAAGGAAAAGGAAAGGGAGGAAGGGCCGGGCTGCTTTCGGTGCTGGGCTAGAAGTGAGGTTGGCAGCCCACCAGTGCATAGGAAGCTTTGAGAATTGTTTGAAAAGGATATTAAGTGGAATTTGAATTCAAATTTGAACTAGTTTCAAATTTGAGGAAGATTTGGAGATTTGGACTTTTTCCTAGATTCTAAAGCACTCAAATGCACAAACATATGATGCATGGTTATGAAATTTAATAAAATTTTATTTGGGAGGGGTTTTAGGGTTTATATTTCTTTAAAAGCTTTAATTAGAATTTAAATTCTTTAAGAATTCATTTAGGGTTTTTGATTTCTTTTAAAAAGTTTTAATTTGGAGTGATTTTTAAGGATTTGAAAATTTGGGATGTGACACATACGCTCAGTGGATCGCCGACATGCCCTTGGATGCGGTCCCTCAGATCAGTTGGGGCTCCGCTGTTCTTGTCGGCACGTACAGGGGCTATGCACGAGGGTGTCGAAAGGTCGTTCAGAGAAGCCGATTCTTGTCGGCTATCCTCTCCTTCTGCAGCTCTGGTGCCATGAACGCTTTACGATTGGTCGGCCAGTCATCTCCCTCAGGGCGTACGACGACCTGCCAGAGGGCCACGACCCCGCGCGACCGTTTCACCATGGGCTCGCTGTGGTGCCCGCGGACGGTAATTACTTACCTTTCACTTTCAATTTGCCTCTACATTTTGTTCGCTCAATTCGTATGTAGGGTTCACATTTCGTTTGTATGCAGATCTCGTATGCTCACGAGCAGATGAAGAGGGCGTACAAGGACTTCGTCGGTCAGTTCGACTCTCTCACGGATGACGACCTCAGGTGGACGCCGTACATAGAGGAGGCTATCGCGGTCCGCGCACCACAGGGCCTCTCATTTTTGTGTTTCCAAGACCAGCACTACTGGAAGACGAAGACGCCCTAGGTGTTCGACATCTTCGTGGAGGAGTACGCCGTCCACAGGGTGATGAGGCAGTTTGGCCTCTACCAGGAGTCGCCTCTGCCTATTGCGCACACTGTTACTCCTGACGTCCATAGGTAAGTTGTGGTCAATTTCCAAATTAAATTCCGCGTACGAAAATTGAGCCGCTGACAAATTTGTTTAATTTGTGATAGCTGGTCTCGGAAGGGAGTTGCGGCAACGACTTCTTGGGCTGACAGGATCCAGCCGTACGTAGACGCTTGGGCTGCCGCTGTCGCGCCGGAGAATGTCGTCACCGAGGACCGACCTCACGACGGCAGGGCGTGGGAAGCGTACATCCAGTGGTACACCCCGAGGACTCGAACGCGCATGATGTACGTTCCACCGCAGCCACCAGCGCCGGTTCCGGACGTAGCGAGGATCCTTCCTTCTGTCATGTACCCGGTGCGACGGGATCAGAACTACAACTCGGTGGTGAGTTTGTGGATACAACGAAAATTATTTATGCTACTAAACATTATAACATTTACTAATAATTTCATTTGGAGTACGACGTGATTGCAGACATTTCGCATATTTTAGGGAATGCGAGGATGAGGCTGCATGTCATGGGATATCAGGAGATCGAGCAGACATATGAGAGGATGCATGGCATCACCACGAGGTTCCTTGCCGCGGTCAACTACGGCGGTAACGTGGCTCTACCTCTTTTTCCATGTTACCCCCCAGTCGTCCTCCAGCTCTGCCTCAACTGGTCGTTCGTACCAGGCACCGTCGTCCTCGTCACGCCCACCCTTCTCGGCCACTTTCTCGGCTTCATCGTTTGTGCCGCGCCCTCCGGTGCATCCCTGAAGGATGCATCCTCCAGTGGGACCAGGTCCTTTCCTATTCCCTTGACCTGCACATACTGCGCCAGCAGCACCAGCACCAGCAGCAACAGCAGGAGATGTTCCTTCCTCGCCCACTGGCGTTGCTCTTCAGTCAGGTAATGACCACAATTCTATCTCTAACCACATACAAATACAAGATTCTTTTAAATACGATACGTGATTTAATAATACTATTTGTTCCAGCTTACGGCAGTGGAGACACTCCTGACTCGACCATAGATGGAGAGGAGCAGCCGATGGGTTTCGACGATTTCAGATTCGACTACTTCGACTACTTGCGTGGCACCGGGACGCAAGAGGACCTTGGAGGGTCGCAACTACCAGCGCACCAGCCATAGGGACACAAGAGGGCGGAGAGGCGCGTGAAATGGAGCAATCTGCTCGCAATTATGCTTCGCATGGGTTTCCATCATCACTGCGAAGTTCTTACAGCAAATTCAGCTTGACAGTTAATCACTCAAATGAAAATTAAAAGTTCACTGAAGGGAAAAATCACAAGTAAAATCTATTATTGCTTCTCCATCAGTTCTTGACAAAGATACCAAAGTGACAACTTCTAATGCTTTGCTTGCCATTAGAGTTGGACGAAAAGCTTGTAGCCTGTTAGCTCGCTCGGCCTGGCTCGGCTCGTTGTCTTTTCCTAACGAGCCGAGCTGAAAAATTTAGCTCGCAAAAATTAGCGAGCCAACTCGAGCTGCTCGCGAGCTGCTCGTGAGCTAAATGAGCTGAGAGCTTCGCAGGATAGCAGCCCACGAGCATCAACAGGCCAGCAACCCAGGATCGTAAGAAGAGCCCAAGTAAGCCCAAGATAAGCACTGATATGTACTCCAGTTGATGCCAACCTGGTCAACCCTTTAACTCCACGGACATTCACATCTGCCCGCGGGGGGGGGGGGGGGGATCCTCCACTCTGCCATCACATCATCCCCACCGTGATTCACACAAGTCCCGTGGCGGATTCTCAGATCCTTGCCCGCTCCACGAGTTCGATGGTCGTCAATCCTTGTGGCCGTACAGCTGCGCTTGCACTCGAGGAGCTGCGCCGGCGGGGATGGGTCAGACCGTCAGAGGATGAGGAAGAAGAGGCACCGGAGTCGCTATTTGCTAGGCGGCCGGGTGGCCCTGTGGCCTGTGGGCAGGGCTCGCCACGTCGCCGGTGGATGCCGAGCAGGTAGGGATGAGAATGGGTCGGCCTGGACCTGGCCCCCATGGCCCCATGGCTGATTTTAGGAGCCACCGGTCGACCTAATTCTAGATTTGTTTGTGGTCTCGACGGTTCAATGTGTAGTACGAGCCGACCCAATCTAGGTGGCAGTGTTAGTCAAGAGAAGCAAAATTAGTTAATTCATGAATAGGGTTGTGCCATGTAAAAGCCAAGTTTCCATGCACAATTTTGAATATTGAGCATCTCAGGTGTTTTAAACTACAGAGTCTACTATAGACGTTCTTTGTGAGAAGTTCGGCAACAATTTAGGGACCGGTCAGAATCAATTGTTCTGCAGTCCAAGTCTTTTGACGACCAATGGATATGGCCTCAAAATTGCTTGGCAAAGCAAAACTCTGCTTTTTGAAGTTGTACGAGTACCGAGTGAACATCGGTGTTCCCAGGAGTACAGATTACGAATGGTACAAGGGCCAAAACTGCTGCAGAAATGTGACTAGCAAAGGCCAAAGGGCAAGAGACTACATATGCAAAGTAACTGCAGGAAGCGACCTGTATTTGGCAAAAGCTCTGCAGTCTGCATCGATAATGTATATTGTATATGCTAATGCAAGCATATAGCAAAATCGACACAATGCAGCTCATGTATTTACAAAAAAAAAATCATATGTGTAGTTTTTGAGTTTGGGTCGACCCATGTTGCCCAGTGGGTCAGTAGGTTCCGGCTCTATGGACCATTTTTCATTTGAGGCCGACCCATATGCCCCATCAGTCTTGAACTTTTGGGCCGGGCCGACTACCCATTGGGTCGACCCAACCCATTCCCATCCCGACGAGCAGGCGACAAGGCAGAGTAAGCGTGAGTGGATGAGGGGAGCTGAGATGGCAACAATGTTCAATTTGCTTGGCTCGCGAGCTACTACGAGCCGGCTCGAGCTTTTAACGAGTCGAGCCGAGCTTCAGTTTTTGTTCGTTATGCTAATGAGCCGAGCCGAGTCAGCTCGTAAAAATAACGAGCCGAGCCGAACCGGCTCGTTATCCAGCCCTACTTGCCATGCAGCAGTGACCAAAACAGTAGCCAATAAACTCCTCTGAAAACCGCATGCATAAAAGAGGTGAATTTTTTTCCTCAACAATTATATCATTTCGAGTACACCAAATCATCCACATAAGAGCAGCAACCCCCACAAAGATCAAACGTCTTATCTTATTATCTATGCCTGTTAACCAATTCCGTAGAAAATGATTTATGGATCTAGGTGGGATAGCAACATAAACAATCCTCCAAATAGTTTTTGCATAATGATAATTAAAAAATAGATACTTGATTGTCTCATTACTATCACAAAAGAAATATTTTTTTTGCTACCCTTCCAATTTCTTTTGACTAGATTCTCCTTTGTTAATATTACACCCTACTGGACTGCCAAAGGAAAATCTTTATTTTTAGAGAAATTTTCAGTTTCCAAATACATTTTTAGCTTTGTTAATGTTACACCCTACTGGACTGCCAAAGAAAAAATCTTTATTTTAGAGGAATTTTCAGTTTCCAAATACATTTTTAGCTGAAAGGGACATCTTGGTTCATCATACATTGGTACATAGACCGAGTCGAAAACATGTCGTTATTATGTAACTCTCAATAGAACCTGTCTCTCTCTATATTTAGCGTAATCAGCTACTTTAGCCACAAGGTTGTTTCAAGCTACCAATTTATCCCCAAACTCCCTTACAAGGGAATATTAAGTAGCATTTAGGTGATTTAGAAATTGGTCTTTAAGTGGAGTTGACCCTACCCAAGTGTCTTCCCATAATCTAGTTTGCGAACCATCTTTTATTTTGAATGTCCCGCATCTTAGAAAGTCTTCCTTGGCTTTTAATAGACATTTCGACAAATGTGAGTCCTCGAGTTTAGTTTTTACTTAGGTCAAACATTTCGAACTTAATATATTTATTTCTAAGTAAGGTCTGCCAGGTCCCCTCTTCATTGAGTAATTTGAATAGCCACTTACTAAGGAGGCATTTGTTTTCAATCCAAAAATTTTGTTATCTCCAACCCTTGGTCTTTGGGTCGACACAAGATGTCCCATTTTGCTAGGCTATATTTTTGTTTATCATTGTTGCCTTGCTAAAAGAATGTTGACTGATAGAAATCCAAATTCCTTAGAACACCTGTTGTATTTCGAAAAAAAAGACATCATCAACATAGGGAAGTTACTTAGTACTGAGTTTAATAGAAGTATATAACATCCCATCTTCTCTTCTCTTCTCCCACGAACCACAAGTGAGCGCCGCTCGATTGATCGATATCGCGGTCAGGGGCGGACCCACGTATATTTCAGAGTATTCAACTGAATATCTATTATTTTTATTTTTTTCATATATACTATATAGTGTATCCTATGTATATATATGCGTAAAAATAAAAAAAGAACAGCAATCCAAACGGAACAAAAGTCCACTGAAGTCCTGGACCGCCCTCTCTTCCTCATTTTCCCCATACCGCGCTGGCCCAATGGCCCAATTTGCCCATCGGTCAATTCCCCTTCCTGGCCTGTGGTGGCCTCCATGCCTCCTCTCCACTCTCCACTCAGGCACGCACCGCACCGGCACACAGCCGCACGGCGCACGCTCGCACTAACCCTAGCGGCGGCCGACGGGCAGACTGCCGGCGAGGAAGACGGGAGGCTAGACGGCGAGCGGCGGCGGGCGGAGAGGGCGGAGACGGAGGCGCGGCGTCGCCCTTGGCGCAGGGCGCACCGGCGCACGGCGCAGGGCCGTCCCGGCAAAAATCAAGGCCCTGTTCAAACTCTAAAGTGAGGCTTCGGAGGCTAAAGAAATAGAAGAACAACTAACATATATATACATATCAACATGATGCTTAAGAATAGTACATATTAGTTCATCTTGGTTTTATAGTCTTCGTCAATATGCTTTTCGTGTTCCTTAAAAATGACACTTTCAATGATACATAATCAACCTTGTTCAACATGTCATTCTCAATAACTATCATGGCTAAATCACTAAATATTACTTGCCTTATTGTGGAACACACGGACTTAGTAGACTGATATTGATGAAAGGGATAAAAAAAAGGATACACGTCAAAACAATAACAAAGCTAGTTTATCGAATCATCAATTAAAAAGAAGAAGAAGTTAACCTTACGACCTGTGACTTATCATGTGACTCATGTCCCAGTTCCTGCAGTATGTAACTAAGCAAATCTCGATGTAATCCACGTCCAAGGCGACGTGCAGACAGCAGGGAACGGGGAGGCTTCACCCACGCCTGATCTCAACCAGCACTCACGAGTCACACGTCACGCTGGTTGGTGCCCTGTTGGGGGTGCGCAACATGCGAGCAGACAGGAAACAATCTTCGAGTAATTAACAATTCTATAATGGACTGCGAAATTGGAGGCCCTTGAAAATCAGGAGCCCTGTTCAGCCAAACAGGTCACACCCCCATGGGGACGCCCCTGCACGGCGGACTGGGACTGCGCGCACAGTGCCACAGCAGCCGGCGGCCGGAGAGCGGCTGGTTGGTGCCGGAGCAAGAACGGGAGAAGCCGAGCAGGGGGCCAGGGAGCACCAGGAGTCCAGCCGTCCAGGACTGCAGTCTGCAGCAAGACACAGGTGAGCAACTGAGCATTGATCTAAAATTGGGATTGCTTAGAAAATTGTTAAATGGGAAAATTGGATCTTTGCCATCAAAACAATCAGCATATGAATATTTTAACATCAAAAAATTGGAGGGTGTGTATGTACCATCGGATCATCTGTCACATATATATACCATTCCGTTTGCTGCATACGCCGTCCCTCTACCTGCTCGCGCTAGCGCCGCTCCTCCCCTTGGCGCTGGAGCTCTGCCGCGGCTCAGCCCCTTCGGCGCCCCTCCCCTCTGCTCGATCCGGGAATCTTCCCTCAGCGGCGGCGGCATGCCTAGGGCCTGGGCAGCCGTGGATTGCATGCCGCTCCGATCCCTTGCTGCAGCTTCCATGGAGACAGGGTGATGGAAAAAACAAAATTCCAACTATTTCTTTATCTGATTTGTAAAGATGGGTAGTAAAATCAATTCGCAACGGATCAAGGAATTTTCCAGTGCAATCATTTGTAACGAAACTCACTATGGCCGACGAATTTGTTGATGAACATATGGTGGACTACTGGGCTTCCCAACGGAGAACGGGACAAGGTTTCCAGTGCAAGCATTTGGAATGAAACTCACTATGGCAGACGAATTTGGCTTATGGTGGACTACTGGACTTCCCAGTGGAAGACGGGACATTTTGGGCACCGCCTCCAGTACGGGCTCGAGCAGGAGGACGTGGTGACTGGTGAGGCTGTCACCACCATATAAGCCTCACACAAAATGTCCCGTCATCCACTAGTCCACCATACATATGTTCATCAGCAAGCCATAGTGAGTTTCATTCCAAATGCTTTCACCGGAAGATTCCTTGATCCGTTGCGAATTGATTTTACTACCCATGTTTACATAATCAGGTAAAGCAAAATTTGGAATTTTGTTTTTTTTTCCATCCGCTTGTCTCCATGGAAGCTGCAACAAGGGAGCGGCATGCAAATCCACAGCCGCCCAGGCCCTAGGCATGTCGCCACCGTTGAGGGAAGATTCCTGGATCGAGCAGAGGGGAGGGGCTGAGCCGCGGCGGAGCTCCAGTGCCAAGGGGAGGAGCGTCACGAACGCGAGCGGGGAGGAGGGACGTTGTCTGCAACGATTTTGACGGGAGGCAGACGGAATGGTATATAGCTGTCACGAACGATCTTCCGATGGTAGATACCTGCCCTCCAATCTTTTGATGATAAATATCTATATGTCGATTCTTTTGATGGCGAGGATCCAATTTTCTCTATGTTGATCATTTAGTAGTTGGAAAATTTTGGTTATGATACATTATATTAATCAATGATGCTGCCACTTAGTTCTAGTGCTATGAAACTATAATTTAGGTTGTCACAAAAAATACCCATGATTCAAATCCTGTGCCCGTCTCTGCTCTAGGTAAGCGGCAGTCGACCATGGTGACTCCAAGGGCGGCCATCCTGATCGGCCGTGTGGCTCTGATAACTGTACAGTTAGCTGCCTTCATCTGTGCCTTGCGAGCAACAGAGGTTAATTTTACCGCCTTCATGTAAGTACACATTATCTCTGGTGGTCATCGATTAGCTACCTGCTTGTTTTAGTTTCCAGCTGGTTATTAGCGTACCGGAGATGATGGTAGAGCTGCCGGGGTGCAGGTTCCTGAAGGTGTTGCTGCCGGTGTTGCTCCTCTGTAACGCGCTGAGGCTGGTGTACGACGCCGCCCAGGTCTTCCTCGACGTCCCTCTGCCGCCGCAGCTCATCGTATTCACTGCGCTCGTCCTTTCAGACGTCGTGAGTAGTACTGTTGCCCTGGGTTCTTCTCTATAGAATCAATGGTAGCTATAGATCATCATATATACGATCGCACATCAATACATGCATGCAGGTGGCAGCAGTGATGCTGTTCGCGGCCGGGTCAAGCGTCACGGCGGTGCTGGTGTTCTTCCGGATAGACACCAGGGCGTGCGGGTGGGAGATGATGAGGCCAGCTGGGCTGCCTGGGGCGTGCAGCCACTGGTACGTCGCCGCCGCTGCGCTCACCTGGTGTGCATGGTTCTTCAACCTCGTCATCGCCGCCTTGATCGCCTTGCTCCTTGTTGTCTTCATCCATCATGGGCAAGACTAACTGATCTCGCCACTGCTTTCCGAAAAGCAACTAGCAATAGCCAGCGTGCAGTGCTTGGATAGATACGATCGTTTGGGCCGCATCAGATACCAGAAGTAACTATACAGGGCAGCGGACTAAGTATTTGAGATGGGGTGTGTGAGTTTGCTGTGCATATATGGTTGCTTATTACTAGCTACCGATACTATGTACTCCTTATTTGTGTGTGTGTATATATATATATATATATATATAGACACACACACACTAGCATAGACGGATGTCGCACGTGATATAAACAAATTCACTAACCAGTTTCTAATTCTAAATATTAAAAAAAATAGCAACCAACACCTTTTGGACAAAAAATGTGCCCACTTAAAGCTTGGATAAGATGTAAATTAGTGCTAATTACAGATTTTAAGTACATAGATCCACCAATATATTCATCATATCCTTGCTATTAGCTATTGTGTCGAATATTTGTACAGTCCGGTTACGATGAGACTTGAGTTGTATTAGTAGTATAGGGTAGAGTTCATGTCATACTCTGTAACCCGAGCCTCCTCATAAATATGAGAGGGGGACTGATATTACCATGACGACATAGCGACAGGTTCGCAGGGGGAAGACGGCACGATGCAGGGATCCTAATGCAGCGGGTGTTGCGGTATTAGGGAGGAGCGCCCGTAGTCAATCTCGTTAACAAAAGATCGTGTCTCCGTTGCCGTCTGTGATCATGCAGATTCGTCTCGGTAGATCCAATCGCCGTTCCGCTGCGTGAAGATTAGCGGGTAGCTCTGTAAGGAATCGGATGCTCGTAGCCTAAGAGGGGGAAGAGGTGAATTAGGCAACTTAAAAACTTATCCTATGCCTTAACACTATTTGCATCAAAGATAAACTAGAACATACTATTTAAATGTGCAACTAAGGTTGTTCTAGTGTGAAACTCCTATCTCAAAACAAGTTTTGCAACCTATAGCCAATCCTAGCATGATACTACTCTAGGAAAGTAAAGGCAAGCAAAGATTGCAAGAAGGTAATGCGGAAACGTAAAGGTGATGAGAGGAAGCAAACTCTTGACACGCGATTTATCCCGTGGTATCGGTAGGCACTAAGCCACCCCTAGTCCACGTTGTTGAAGCACTCTACACAAGAGTATTGCTTCCCGGTCACCAAGTCTCTCCCAAGAGCACCACTTGACTTGCCACTAAGGCTCGCCACGAAGGCACTTGCCAAGCTCCCTTGGTCACCTTGATGCCGCCTCCACTAAGGAGCTTCTCCACCAAGGGAAGGGGTCCCCACGTCCCCCGCACAAAGTATCATCGCCGCTCCACACCAAGCCGGAGGGTCGAAGACGTTTGCCGGAGAGCCACCTAGGCTCCAAGGCTTCCGGCGCACCTCGTACAACTTGATCCACTCGAGAATCACCTCACAAGGTAGGGACACCTTGCACTCACTTAGCTCTAAGCTAAACCTAGCACTAAGCACACACACAAAGCATGTGCAAGTCTATGGATAAGCAATTTAGCACTTGGATGGCTTGGATATGATTTTCTATGAGTCTTGAACTCCTCTGCACTTCCACACACTCCAGCAAGCTCAAATGATGGGGTGGAAGGGGTATAAATAGGCCAAGTCACCAAACTAGCCGTTGGGCCACGTCTCCTGAAAATAGTACCATCGGATGATCCGACGCTGTGCTTTTTCCTAGCGTCGGTTCATCCGGTGCTACTGACCGTTCCCTTCCATCGCACTTAGCCGTTGAATCCTGCTGACATCATTCATCCGATGCTTCAACCGACGCACCGTCGGTTTATCCGGTGCTGAAGACTCCGCGACCAAAACCTCTTTGTTAGCTTCTTTGGCATCATCGGATGAACCGTTGCTTGTACCCTTGTGACCATCGGTTCATCCGGTGCTTAAGGGTTTCGCTCCAGAACGTCTCTGTTAGCAAACACACGGACGCCGGATGAACCGTTGCTCCACCATCGGTTCATCCGGTGCTGTTGATTCCTGCTTGCTTGATTTCTTGATTCATCCGGCGCAACTAAAAAAGGGGGCGTCGGTTGATCCGGTGATCATCATGTTGACTTGAGTCTTCCCGCAGTGTACCACTTCATCCGGTGATTGCACCGACGCCGCTTCCAAGGGTACCGTCGGTTCATCCGACGGTGGCATTTCTTTTCTTTTTCTTCCACAGTTTTTACCCTTGAGACCTAGAAGTGTCTACAAAGATATGCTAGACAATATGGTTAGTCCCATTGATCATGTTGTCTTTAATCACCAAAATTAAGCTTTGAACAAATGGCATATGAGGCCATTTTCGCTACAAGCTCGTCGCCGCGGAAGGCTAATTTCTTACACTTGCGATGCCTCGGGGTGTAGTTTGCCAGTGAACCCTTCTGTAGCGAACATGGCCTCATATGCCATTTGTTCAAAGCTTAATTTTGGTGATTAATGACAACATGGTCAATGGGACTAACCATATCGTTGAGCATGTCCTTGTAGACATTTCTAGGTCCCATGGATGCAAAAATACAATATGCCAAAATGAGAAGATAGTATATATTTTGAGGCAAAACTGACAAAGAAGAAATAGAAGAAAAGTACACCGTCGGATGAACCGACGGTATGTAGGAGTCAAGCGTCGGTGCAATGGCCGGAGGATTTGGTACGCTGTGTTGAAGGCCAAGTCAGATGATGACCACCGGATGATCCGACGATGGATATTCTAGTTGCACCGGATGATTGCCAGTGAAGAGGCAGCTGAGTTTGTAGCACCGGATGAACCGACGGTGTAGCAGCAGTTCATCCGGCGGTAGTGTGTTTGCTAACAGAGACGTTCTGGAGTAAAGCTCTTCAACACCGGATGAACCGATGGGTATAAGGGATTGAGCGACGGTTCATCCGACGGCACCAAAGAAGCTAACAGTAAGGTTTTTGGAAGAAATACTTCAGCACCGGATGAACCGACGGCTAGGCAAGAAGACCGTCGGTGTAAGCGTCGGAGGATATGTGTCAGCTGGGATGCAACGGCTAAGTGATGTGGAGGGCACCGAATGAACCGACGCCCATGGAAAAGAGGTCATCGGTTCATCCGACGGTACCAATTTCAGCAGCTTTTAGCCAACGGCTCTTTGGACGCCTTGGGCTATTTATACCCCCTCCACTCACCCATTTGAGCTGGCTGGTGTGTGTGGAAGTGCAGAGGAGTTCAAGACTCATAGAAGATCATATCCAAGCCATCCAAGTGCTAAATTGCTCATCTATAGACTTGCACATGCTTTGTGTGTGTGCTTAGTGTTAGGTTTAGCTTAGAGCTATGTGAGTGCAAGGTGTGCCTACCTTGTGAGGTGATTCTCGAGCGGATCAAGTTGTACGAGGTGCGCCGGAAGCCTTGGAACCTAGGTGGCTCTCCGGCAAACGTCTTCGACCCTCCGTCTTGGTGTGGAGCGGCGAGGACACTTTGTGCGGGGGACGTGGAGACCCCCTTCCCTTGGTGGAGAAGCTCCTTAGTGGAGGCGGCATCACGGTGACCAAGAGAGCTTGACGAGTGCCTTCGTAGCGAGCCTTTGTGGCAAGTCAAGTGGTGCTCTTATGAGAGATTTGGTGACCGGGAAGCAATACTCTTGTGTAGAGTGCTTCAACAACGTGGACTAGGGGTGGCTTAGTGCCTACCGATACCACGGGATAAATCGCGTGTCAAGAGTTTGCTTCCTCTCATCCCCTTTACGTTTCCGCATTACATTCTTGCAATCCTTGTTTGTCTTTACTTACCTAGAGTAGTATCTTGCTAGGATTAGCTATAGGTTGCAAAACTTGTTTTGGGATGGGAGTTTCACACTAGAACAACCTAGTTGCACATCTAGATAATATGGTCTAGTTTATGTTTGATGCAAATAGTGATAAACCATAGGTTAAGGTTTTAATTTGCCTAATTCACCCCCTCCCCCTCTTAGACTACGGGCATCTGATTCCTTACACCTTCGTTTTGCATCTCGAAGCCACCACATTCAATGCAGATCATCGACTTCCCTAGTGGCCCGTTTCGCCAAAGGGGTATTATCAGCATTACGATATTTTAAGGCCTACATTTATCAATACAATGAACTAACTATCATCATATTACTTGCTAAACTGGACACCAGGATCCAATTTTTTAAAAATAAACTGGACATGATTACTAAATAATTGAAATTTGATCTGCGCGGGTCATTTATCATCCACAGAGTAATTGAGGTTTCGGTACATGTAGGAGAGTGGTCCGAACTGAAACAGATTCGGATGTCTATGGAAATGGATTCAGATGTCACTTTTTACCATATTTTTATTCGAATTCGAATCGCATACGAATCTTGTCAGATATATACGGATACAAATGTTATCGAATACAAATATAAAATGGATACATTTGCTTTGTTGATGATTTTATAGTTGGTAAGAAAACATTTTACTAGTAGTGAGTAAATTATGAATAAGACAACTTATCAAAAATATATATTTATGAATAAAAATGTAAGTAATCCAATATATCAAAATAAATATAAAAATAAATATTTTCATAGATATATCATTTAAAATTAAAATAAGTGCATTAATACATATACTATATTTTTTAAAAAATAATATAATATATTTTAAATTAACATGAATAGCCAAATTGTAATAATTAAATTTTATTATTGTATATCACTAATAATTAGACTAAAATAACATTTGATATTTTTAATAATTTAGATGATGTACATAATTTTTAGGTAACAATATTAAAATTATCATCATCTTCTAATTACTAATTAGTCATCAAAATAAGTTTTAGAAAATTTTATTAGTACTTTATTTTACACGGATACAGATAGTGTCGGATAGTCCACATTTTTGTCGAATACGAATCTGGAACCGGATAGAGAAAAACTTAAAAATCGAATACAGATACATTCATTTAACATTCACATTAAAAACGAATACGAATACGGATATCCATATTGATGATTTTATCGAATAAGGATTCGGATAATTCGGAGAAACCTTATACGAATCCATCCGTACAAGTAGTTCGGGCTGTCGCTATGTGTGCGACGTGCGGTTGTCCACATGGCCACAGTATCCCGAGCATCAGTGGCACTAGCCGCCAGACACCGCCGTGGCCTCGGACGGCAGCCGCCGCTGAGCCGTGGTACAGCATCCCCCAGGCCGTCTATTTGATTGCGATGCTGGGAATACTTGTGTTGCCCTGCTATAGGAGAGAATCACATGGGAGATTGGAGGGTGCGGACGGTGTGGCTAGGAGAATCGTTCGGTGAGAAAAAAATCGTCTATTGGCAGAAATAATTTCCTTTGATCAATTTTTCGGTCTGCTCCCCTAGGTTGATACTATGTCCCCACCTTTTGGTCTACATGGTGGGTCCGACTACGGCATGAGGGGTAGGGTGATTCTGATACAGGTGAAAAAACTTTTCAATTGTTTCAATTTTTTGTAGTATATATAGAAGATAATGAAGGAATTGTCAGTGTTTTGACCACTGAGCCTACCAAGGGGGTACCCGAGGTAGTAGATTGTGCGGTGGAGGATCGCTAGACCTGGAACTCGAATGTACGCGCGAGGACACAGGACACAGATTTATACAGGTTCGGGCTGCCGGAGTGGCGACCCTACGTCCTGTTTGGAGTATCATGTATGGCGCCCTGCGCTTGGGTGATCCCGAAGGGTTGGGGATCTGAGATGTTGGCCTGTCCTCCTAGGTACCCGGCCCTCCTTTATATAGTCTAGGGGGCGGGTTCCTAATCGGTTACAAGATAGGAGTCCTAGTAGGATTACATGGTACGAATCCTAGTAGGATTATAAGAATTTATGGTATGAGTTCGTATTCTTCCATGTATAGGTACCCAGGGGTATATGGTCGACAAGCCCCCGAGCACTTTGTAGTCTTGAGCAGCGAATTCAAGTAGTCTTGAAGTTTCATCGAGTAGTTTCTGATCGTCTCGAGTACTGTTAACCGAAGTCTTCAATAGTACTTGAATTTCCGAAAGAGTGGAATGTGCTCTTAGTTCATCTATGAGTACTTTTGAATCATCCCCGAGTAGTTCCCAGGCATCCCTGAGTTCTAACCCAAGAAGTCTCCAAAAAATACCCATCTTGTCTTGAAGTCTTGATCTATATGGAGGTGCGATTTGCAAAAATCGCACTCCATATGGAGTGTAGCCCCCGAGCCTGAGTTTGAATCGAAGAATGAAGCTGAGGGTCAATCAATAATCTGCATCTTCCGTCTTGAAAAAAGAGGTTGATGGTTGTAGCATAGTAGCCCCCGAGCCTTGAAGTGATTAGATATAATCAGTCCAAGGGTCTTCAGTTCGCGAAAGCCGTCATCCGAGTACTCTTGTAGCATCTAGCCCCTGAGATTATGTGCCAAGTGAGCCGTATGAGCCATGCCGAGTAGTAATTGGAGTTGAGCCTCCGAGCTGAAGAACGAACGGAGCATGCTGAAGTTGTCTCTGAGTAGTAATTTGGCGTGAAGCCATTGTACTTGAGAAGTAGCATAGACTACTCGAGTCGTCTTCGAGTGGTAATGTTGCCGTCAGAGCGGACTTTAGATGCGACCGTAGTCGACTTTATGCCGTCAGAGCGGACTTTAGATGCGACCGAAGTCGACTTTTAGATTGCCGCACGGAGCGGACTTTAGAATGCGACTAGAGTAGTCGACTTAGAGATGCGACTTGAGTAAGTCGACTTTGTGCTGCGCGGAGCAGACTTTTAGAATGCGACTTGAGTAAGTCGACTTTGTGCTGCGCGGAGCAGACTTTAGAATGCGACTTGAGTAAGTCGACTTTATGCTGCGCGGAGCAGACTTTAGAATACGACTTGAGTAAGTCGACTTTATGCCGCGCGGAGTGGACTTTGAAATGCGACCGAAGTCGACTTTGTGCTGCGCAGAGCAGACTTTAGAATGCGACTTGAGTAAGTCGACTTTGTGCCGCGCGGAGCGGACTTTGAGTACTTCGGGCCAAGTACAAAGCTAAAAAGTCAAAAAAGCACGTTCCGGATGGCAAAAAAGCGAATTAAAAAACAGAAAACGAAAAGTTTTGCCTCCGGAGACGTCTGGAAAAAAACACATTGTGTCGAGAACAATGTCCGAATACACTGTTGAGTAATAGTGTCTTAAGTACCTCTGAGGCTATGAGCCTAGTGAGAGAGTACTCGAAAGAACTTATCCACAACGAGTTGAACACCTTAGCTGTAGCAGCGTGAAAGAAGGCTTTGTTGTGGATAAGCACATTGTACAGAGTTGACAATGTCTTAAGTACCTCTGAGGCTATGAGCCTAGTGAGAGAGTACTCGCAAGAATATTCCGAAGAACGAGTAAGACCGTAGGAGACAGTGTGATGAACTACTCCTTGCTGTAGCAGCAACTTGTGTGAGAGTTCCACTGAGACCCTACAAGCAGGGTGTTACTCTAGGCCGCAACCTCTTATTGAAAAATAGGAACATGGACAGCATGTGCCACTTACTGCCCTATACGATACAGGATCGCTGGAGAGAGTTATCATGACTCCCTACGAGGTCGCAGAATGAGACTGCCTGGAGATGGTTGACAAAGCCCCCTGCGGGTACTCACAGCCGAAAGCCATGAGAAGGTATAGCCGAAACTGTTCGGAGAGGATTATCTTGATCCCCTACGAGTGGTGACAACCGTAGCTGTCTGTTGAGTGGTTGCAACCAAAGTTGCCTGGAAAGGGTTATTGATACCCAATACGAGTCGATTTACAGCCGAAGCGGTCTGGAGAGGGTTGTTGAGACCCCCTACGGGTAGTCGCAGCCGAAGCCGCTTGTAGCTCAAACCCAAAAGCTGCTTACAGCTGAGTAGTCGCCTGGATCAGGAAACCGGATACCACTAGGTAATCGCTTGGACCTGAAAATTACTTACAGCCAGGGATCGGCATAGAAGCAGGAACCCGGAGTAAGGATCGGATGGTGACAGGGAGGCCTTAGAGTATGGATCGGCATGATAACCGGGAGACCCAGGGTAAGTTGGGCAGAGCGAGAGTACTTAGGGCCATACATTTCAGACCCATGGTACGAAGAGTGAAGACCGTGTGCAGTTAGGTACCATCGTTGCCAGGACGAGAGGGCCACTTACAGCTAGGTTCCATCGAAGCTTACACACGCAGTATGCCGCCCGAGCAGGCGAAAGTGCGACTAGAGTCGACTTTAAATTGCCACGCGGAGTGGACTTTGAGATTGCGACTTGAGTAAGTCGACTTTGTGCCGCGCGGAGCGGACTTTGAAAATGCGATTTTAGAAATCGACTTTATGATGCGACTAGAGTAGTCGACTTGGAGATGCGACTTGAGTAAGTCGACTTTAGATTGACGCGCGGAGCGGACTTTAGAAGTTGCCTCCTTGGGAAAGCCCCCGAGTTGATGGAGTGAGCTCGTGGTGACTTGTTGATATGTCCCAAGAGTAGTTGGTATAGTGTAGCTCTTGTGGAAAAATCTGTTGAGAAGCGTACACCAATAAGTAGTCCTTGGCGTGTTGTCCTGCATGCGCAAAACAAGCCAAAGAATGAAAAAAGTAATCATTAAAAATAAATGACTTACTGATACCGCTAGAGCGGTCTAGAGATGCGACCGAAGTCGGCTTGTACCGCCGGAGCGGGTTTTGAATGAACTCTGGACGAGTGTTGACGAAGTTGACTAGTCGAAGCCGGGTCCGACTAGTTGTGTGGGCGTAGAAGCCGTTCTCGACTAGTTTTCTAGTAGAAACTAGCCGAGAAGAGTAGCCGAAGTAGTCCACGATGAGTTGGTGTGACCACAAGACGATGTCGAGGCGGTGCACGGCGTAGTCGAAGTAGAACCGGTGCAGCCACGAGACGAGGTGACCGGGCGCACGGCGAGAGCCAGGGCGATCGACCGACGGGAAGTCGAGCGGCGAGACGACGCGTTCGGATGCACGGTATAGGCGCAGTAGCGCCAATGCAACCGAACGACGAGTAGTCGAGCCGCGAGACAGAGTGACGGGGCGCACGGCGAGAGCCAGTACGACCGACCGACGAGAAGCCGAACGGCGAGGCGACGCGTCCGGATGCACAGCATAGGCGCAGTAGAGCCAGTGCAACCGGACGACAAGTAGTCGAGCCGCGAGACAGAGTGACCGGCGCACGGCGAGAGCCAGTGCGATCGACCGACGAGAAGCCGAGCGGCGAGGCGACGCGTCAGGATGCATAGCATAGACGCAGTAGAGCCAGTGCAACCGGACGACGAGTAGTCGAGCCGCGAGACGGTGTGACCGGGCGCACGGCGAGAGCCAGTGCGACCGACCGACGAGGAGCCGAGCGGCGAGGCGACGCGTCCGGGTGCACAGCATAGGCACAGTAGAGCCAGTGCAACCGGACGACGAGTAGTCGAGCCGCGATGTAGTTGTACTCGAGTAGTTGAAGTTGTCGACGGCGAGGTGACGTATGCCGAGCATCGATGTATTTGTACTCGCGTACAATTCTTGTGTGAACCAAGCTGAGGTCTTGAATCTTTCTGGTAGCCTTTCGCATGTGCGTGTAACACAATCCAAGTTTGATTTTTGTGCCATGCGAATTTAGGCAGCCACGTGATGCAAATTGAATTCTTGGTCACAGCCTCACAGGAGCTTGATTGGATGTCGCAAATAGAACAGCAGCACTTGATTGTTTTGCACGTGACGAGGCGAGAGTGCTTGTACCAGCATCCTGATGGAAATCGAGACCGACTGCTTCTGCCTGCTTTCGACTTTGATTCGGACTTGACGCCGCCCACTGGACGAGGCTCCATGTTGCCAAGCGACAATTCGAAATTGAATCGATCTGGAACTTGAATTCCGTGTTGAATTTTGACGCGAGACGCGACGAGTTGCGGAAAACACGTGATGTCAATTCCGCTTAGGATTGAAGCCCGGACTCGGCAAGTCGAAGTAACGTTGCCGTGCCGGATTGATCTTGATGATTGATCCTTCGAATTCGTCCGGTGATCTCGACAATCTCCCCTACCTGGCGCGATATCAGTGTTTTGGCCACTGAGCCTACCAAGGGGGTACCCGAGGTAGTAGATTGTGCGGTGGAGGATCGCCAGACCTGGAACTCGAAGGTACGCGCGAGGACACAGGACACAGATTTATACAGGTTCGGGCCGCCGGAGTAGCGGACCCTACGTCCTGTTTGGAGTATCATGTATGGCGCCCTGCACTTGGGTGTTCCCCAGAGGGGTTTGGGGATTCACCTTGAGGTGTTGGCCTGTCCTTCTAGGTACCCGGCCCTCCTTTATATAGTCCAGAGGGCGGGTTCCTAGTCGGTTACAAGATAGGAGTCCTAGTAGGATTACATGGTACGAGTCCTATTAGGATTATAAAGATTTATGGTATGAGTTCGTATTCTTTCATGTATAGGTACCCAGGGGTATATGGTCGACAGGAACTACTCCTTCCATTCCAAAATATTTTGACTTTATTTGGCTTCTCTTCTTTCGGCTTCTTACGTAGTATTTTTACTTAGAATAAATCTATCGTACAAATCAACACGTAGTACTTTTCTCTCAGAACAAATCAGTCGTACTTGAATATGAAGGAACTCTTTGTCTCCTTCCACCAAATTATCTATGTCATTTTGACATTTTTAAATTTATGACATTTTCTCTAGATGTAGAAATATAAACTATATACTTGCTGGAATCAACAAGTTGCCGGCATGTGGGATTATTCGATAGCATGTGGTCTTGGAATCAGGGGCGGGCCCAGGATTTAAGGTTTTGGTATTCAAAATTTTCAAAGAGTAAACTTTTTTTAGGCAACCTAAAATTCAAATTATAGTACATAATTAAGTACCAAAATTATTACATTTATCGTAACTTGAAATTGTTCGACGCGGAGAGATAATAGATGTACTAAACGATAAACATATTCAAGTTGCAACATGTGAAATAAAAAGAGAAAAATGATAAAAGAGCTTATAAAATGTGAACTACATTTTAACATTTTTTATCCTTAATGGCTTGAAAAAACATTAAATCAGTAGTAGCACTACTGGCTTCCTCTTCATTATTTAAACTTAAAATTGCAATCACAAATTTCAGAAATAATTCTAATTTTAGCCACTGTATTGCTCTAGAATTATCATAATAATTCACAAATTAACAAGCAAACCAGACAACCAGTGGTCAGTAGCCCACCTGCGTCACCACTGAAGTCTGAACTGATGAAGGAGTGAGGGTGCTGCAAGACAGTGGGAGCCACCAGGTCGGGAGTCGGACTGGGGTGCGGTCGCCGGCTCGTCGTCCTTTGCACCGCTAGGCCGGCTTGCCGCCCGTCGCGGCCGCAGGCAGGAGCGACTGTTGTCTGAAATGCAGTACGGTCGCGGGGCGTCGACCGGTCAGAGACATAGATAGAGGCTTGAGGACAGGTGGGTGTCTGGAGGACCTGGCAGACCGGCGGACTGCGGATAGGCGCCGCCGCCGCCTCACTGTCGTCGCACATGTGGATCGGGATGCGGTGCGGTGGTGTGTGTGCGCCGACGGCCTGGATCATGGGGAGCGACGGTGTGCGTGCGCCCATGAAGCTACCACTTTACAAATCATGTGTTTCGAATTGCTTCTTTCTTTTTTTTTGTTACATATACATGTTATATACTATATACATCATTTTTCTTCAAAATTTTTGGGTATTCAATTGAATACCCATGCATACATGGTAGGTCCGCCCATGCTTGGAATAGAGGGTCATGATACAACCCTCTCCTATTAGGATAAGTGGTTTTATACATCGTGGAAAACTGTGTTGCAGTGGGACTTTACTACCATTGTCACACATTGTCTCCTTGAATAATTTTACTTTACAATAATGGCATAAGTTATAGGCCCTTGGACCAAAGGGGAGAATGCTGGAAATATCCAGAGGTGGTCAAAGAGCCGAGAAAGAGAAAGGATAAAGAGAAGAACTCTCACGTCTCGGTATAGCGACGTGCCGCCTTGCGCCTTGATCGGAGGCGCAACAAACTCATACACTACTGGAAACTGTGAGAATGGTATGTGCGTGAGTCAAAAGTCGGGCTCACAGCAAACGGTATCTTTGCCGTGAGTCAGGGCTGTGGCTCACGGCAAACACCTAACACACATCGTTGAACGTGTTTGCAGTGAGCCCGGAACTCAGGCTCTCGGCAAAGATAATGGCACATGATCTTATTCGTGTTTGCCGTGAGTCTGGAGCCACAGTTTCGGCAAAGAGGGGGGCACACGGGAAACTAGACGTGCTGTGATGGCCGTTGGCCTGGGCCTCTTTGTCGTGAAATTGTTTGCCGTGAGAGCTTTGCTGAGAGTATTCCGGCCTTGCCGAGTGTAACGGACACTCAGCAAACCGACAACAAACAAGGTGGAGGCCCGAAGGACGACGCGATCTCATACATATTTCCCCATCACCAGCGACCTCTTCACCGGCCACTGCTCTGACTGATGAGATGGCTGGGAACTCGCACATGATCGCTGCTCACCAAGTCCCTAAACCCTTAGTGTTGTTTGTGCTCGTGTTTAGAGGCAAAAATCATGTTTAAGTTGTTTTCTAAGTAATGTAGTTCCTACACCGCCATACATCATTGGCACCACTAACTGATTGTGAAATCTCACCATTGCTTTCCGAAAAGCAGCTAGCAGTCGATCATTGGGTGGTATGAGATACTTCTTGCCGTAAGTAACTATACAGGGCATCGGATAGCATGCTATAGTACTTTGTATATGTTCGTATGGGCAGCCAAGGGCGTGCGTTCGGGGGGCGGAGCCCCGCTACCCCTGCAGCGCCAGGGCGTCTTGAGGAAGAAGAGAAATAGAGGAGGAAGGAAGAAAAAAAAAGTAAGCCCCCTCTCCTCTAGGAATCCTAGATGTCAGCATTTTCTATGATGCGACAAAGATTTAAAAAAGAGAGAGATAAATGAGTTTTACGGTGATAAAACTATGTATACAAAGTTTCTAACAGAGTTTGTTTTGCATTTAACCTAGAAAACAACAATGAAGTATTTATTTAGAAACATAAACATGAAACACTAGGCCAGAATCGATTTGTACTGGCACATGACAATTAGCGTACTAGCGTGCACAATTGGCACCCGCCAGCACAGTGGTGCGCGGGGGCGCCAGGTCTGTATCCGCCAGGGGTAAAGACACAGTGCTGACGGTCGACATAAGCCAGCCGCCAGCACAGATCGATCATCAGTGCTGGCGGTTGGCTTATGCCGCCCGCCAGCGGTATTTTGATAGTGCTGGCGGACGACGGAAGCCAGCCGCCAGCACAGATCGAAGCACCAGTGCTGGCGGTTGGCTAATGTCGCCCGCCAGCACTGTGCACAGTATAATTGTTCCGACACTTTCTTCTTCCCAGCCAACCTTCCATTGGAGCTTTGTCCGAGTGGAGCTCGGGAAAAGCTCCAAAAACACCAAATCAAGGGGGGAAGGTTTTGCTCTTGTTTTTCTTGGAGGAGGTGACTATATAAGGTGAGTTTTTTCTATTCCAACCTTCTTTTTCACCTTTAATCCATCATTTCTAGCTTTATCTCTAGAGATCTAGATCTAGACCTAGGGTTAGCAAGGGAGAGAGAGGAGTGAAGAGAGAGAAAACGAACTAATGATTTATTTTTTAGAATAATTATATATGTGACTAATATAATCATTGTAGTGATATGTTTGTCATTTTATCATTAGTTTTCATTATTAAATAAAAATCTAGATTGAGTTTTCTTTTATTTATTATAATTCAAGAATTTAAGTTAGTTTATATATTTGAGTTTAATTGAGGTTTTAATTATTGTGACTCATATATTTACATGTATATATTTAAATTAGTTTATAAAATGTAGATTTATTTTTTAAGTTCTTTAAGATGGATATGTTTGACATTTTTTATCAGTTTCATAAATTAAAATTATAGAATTTAATATCGTTTAATTTTTTACATATTAATTAGTTTCTAAGATGTAGAATTATTTTACAGGTAGTTCAAAATGGATAATAGAGCATGGATGTATGGCACACAAATACATTCGTCTACATTCATGTCCGAGTTATCAAAGTTTCTCGAGGTTGCGAAGAAGCATGCCCAAATTTGCAAGACAAAGCAAATACGTTGTCCGTGTTCTGACTGTTGCAACAAAGTAGTTTGGGAAGATATTAATGTCATGAAGATGCATTTGGTAAAGCGAGGTTTTGTGAAAGGATACACAACTTGGTCCCACCATGGTGAAGCAGTAACTACTGTCAACAATGCAGACACCGACACTAGATATGATGAAGTGGGTGGCGAAGATGAAGATGAAGATGAAAATGATCATGTCATGATGGATGATCCTTTTGACTGTGGAGATCGAAATGACGATCAAACAGATGCACCACAGGTGGACGAGGAATGTGATGTTGATATGGAAGAAATGTTGCGCCACATTGAACCAGAGGTGTTGCTAGGGAGTGCTAAAGGGTTAGAAAATTTTGAGACACTTAAGAAGGCTGCAAAGGATCGTATGTATGAGGGTTGTGGGAAGGAGTGGACAGTGTTGCGTTTCATCCTCCAGCTTCTGATTGTGAAAGCTAAATTTGGATGGTCGGACAATAGTTTTAACGAACTCCTTACTTTGTTGGCCAAGCTGCTCCTGAAGCCAAATTTAGTGCCAAACAACACATATGAAGCAAAGAAGATTATCAACCCATTGAAGATGTGAGTGCAAAGAATACATGCGTGCAGGAACCACTGCATGTTGTACCGCGGTGACTATGCAAACATGCAGAAGTGTCCAAATTGTGATGCTAGCCGATACAAAAGCAATGCAGATTTCGATGCGGAACGTGTCGCTACCTCGAAAGGCACGAAGAGGAAGATGGGTGGAAAGAAAAGTGCAGGCGCTCAAGTGGAGGATGAGTCTAGTATTGGTACTGACACAGCTGGTCAACGTAAAGTCCCTGCTTTGGTGATGTGGTACTTGCCGGTGGAGGACCGTCTGAAGCGATTGTTCTCGAACCCAAAGACCGCTAAACTAATGACTTGGCACGCCGATCGCCCAGACAAAAACGATGGGAAGCTTCGACATCCTTCGGATGCTCGGCAGTGGAAGACCTTTGATTCCAAGTATGACAAGTACTTTAGTAGTGAAAAAAGAAATATACGATTCGTGTTAAGTACAGACGGCATGAATCCATTTGGTGAAAGAAGCAGCACACACAGCACATGGTCAGTGTTGATGAGCATATACAACCTTCCCCCTGGCTATGTCACAAGAGAAAGTTCCTTTTGCTAACCATTCTAATCCAAGGACCGAAGCAACGTGGTATCGACATAGATGTTTTCCTGGAGCCATTAATCGAAGAAATGGAGAAGCTTTGGATACATGGGATTAAGATGTGGGATGAGTACAGACAGGAGCAATTCACACATAGGGCCATTATCTTTGTTACCATTAATGATTACCCTGCCCTATTTTCTGTGTCAGGTCAGGTAAAAGGAAAGATAGGCTGTGTAGTATGCTTGAATAATACAATATATTTGTATCTTAAAGGATCTACGAAGACAGTGTATATGGGCAACAGACGATGGCTATTAAAGACTCACAAGTACCGCAAGATGCCGGAGTATTTTGATGGAAAGATTGAGAATGGTTCTGCCCCACAACCAGCCACAGGTAGAATCGTATTTGAAATGTGTCAGAAGGTCAAGTTCAAACTTGGTAAGAAGTCAAAAGTTGGTGTTGATGAACCTACTAAAAAGGGAAGGAAGGAGGCTGAAACTACGGAGAACGTCGACGTGCCTTTTAAGAAGATATCTATCTTCTTTAAGTATTTGCCATACTGGAAAGATTTGGCGGTGCGCCATGCCATTGATGGGATGCATCTTAAGAAGAATGTGTTTGAAAGCATCTTGGGTTTCTTAGGTTTATCGGGCAAGGTAAAGGACGGACTAAAGTCACGTAAGGATCTTGTTGACCTAAAAATCAGGCCAGAGCTCACCCGCAAGAACATCCTAATGGTAAACAGTACCTTCCCCCGGCCAGCTACAACTTGACACAAGATGAGAGGTTGGCTATTTGCAAGTGCTTGCGCGGTCTGAAAGTGCCTACCAGATTCTCATCCAACATCAGATCACTAGTCTCGTTGAAAGACATGACGCTTACTGGTTGTAACTCTCATGATTGCCATGTGATGATCACTGTTTTTCTCCCATTTGTGATCCGAGCTGTTAAACCAGTATTCCTTAAGATGGTTATCACAAGGATGTGTTACTTTTTCAACGTGATTTCGCAGAAAGTGGTCGATTGTATAGAGTTGGCAAGACTGCAGCTTTTTATGGCTGAAACGCAGGCCCAGCTCGAGATATGCTTCCCTCCATCCTTTTTTTATATCATGGAACATTTGATGCTCCACATGGTTGAGCAAATTACAGAACTAGGACCTATGTACTTCCATCAGATGTGGACCTACGAACGATTCATGTCGATTCTGAATGGATACATGAGAGATAAGGCATTTCCAGAGGGCAGCATGATCGAGAGCTACCATACAAAAGAGAGTGTTGATTGTTGCATAGATTACATAAAAGATACGAAAGCGATTGGTTTACCGGAATCTCGACACGAGGGAAGATTGTCTGGGGCAGGTACCATTGGAAAGAAAAGATTCATTGATGAGGACAACCAAGAACTGGAGAAAGCACATTCAAGTGCTCTCATCGTGGAACACATAAAACAGATTAGTGAAGAAAATGATGGTCGGTCCGATGATTGGGTCCTCAATGAGCAAAAGCGTTGTTTCCCATCCTGGTTAAAAGAACATGGGCATCTATTTGAAGACGATGTAGTAATGACCAGATTAGCGTCCGGCCCATCAAGTAATGTCACCTCATGGCAAGCATACGAAATTAATGGGTACACCTTTTATACCAAGGCAAAAGACAATAAGAGTGTCGCTTATCAAAACAGTGGTGTTCGCATAGATGCGATTGATGCCCGCGGAAACAACAACACTTTCTACGGTTTCATAGAGGAAATATGGGAACTTGACTATGGAGCGAATATCCGTATCCCCTTGTTTCGGTGCCAATGGGTCAAACACCCGAAGGGCGTTACAGATGACAACTATGGGCTGACACTTGTAGACCTTGCCAACGTAGGTTACAAAGATGACCCATGGGTACTCGCTGAGCGTGTTGCACAGGTTTTCTACATAGCTGATCCTATGAATGTAAAGAAGCACATTGTCGTCTCTGGAAAACAAAGAATTCTTGGAGTTGAAGGTGTAGTTGACGTTGAGAATTACAATCAGTATGAGGAATTAGTCTTGTTCAAAGATCATGAAAAAAGAATCAAAAGAATTGAAAGCAGCATTCCTAAATCGGAGAAGCCATGGTTACGTACAGACTGCGAAGGAAGAATTGTTAAAGGATAAATTAGCACTTCTTATTAGTCTGTCTTGATGTATCTCTTGTAAGACTTTATTAATCAATGTCGTTGTAAGACTTCTTATTAGCACTTCAAATTAAGTCACATTTTGAAGTCATTATTATATTGTATTGGGTTCGATTTCACGTCATTGAAAGCTCACAAGTAAAATCATACACATACAACAACGCATGATTAATACATCAGTACTTTAGTCTTAGCAAAGACTAAAAGTTCAAATCCATACAATTAAAAGGGTACAAATTTCATACTTAATTAAAATCTAGGATCGTTCACATCATGACCGTGAATCATCGTGAGGTACAAAGTATGATTAATATCGATGATGTTGATTCCTAAGAACCTATCAACATAATCCAGCGCATATATGTATGCACTATCTCTGGCCATGTAGGGCGTCATGAATATCTCTCCAAATATTTGCACCGAATTCATAGATGATGATAGGGTAATGCCAGCTTGCCAACCGCTACGTACTGGACATGGGTGCGGTGTTGTGAATGTCCATCCAATGTTATGCAATACTTGACATAAGACCTCATGCATACCTTGATCAGCGTGCATGAAACTGTTATACAATGCGTCCTGATTCAATTGGCAAACAAAACATAACGTGTAAGTACAAGGTTCTTAAAAAACAAATTCCAAAAATAAAGAGTAAGTTTTAGTTACATACAATGGACGATGCATACGATGGTGATATCCGTTTAGGCATTTCAGTGACGGCCATGTTGTTATGTTCTAAGGCTTTAATCTTGAAGTAACTATAGTTTGGGATTACATGTCTTGTTTGAGCTTCTATTTCGATAAGTGCCTTCCTCACGGCATCAGAAGCGGCAACATGTGGTTGTATTGCAGCAAAAGAATTAACATGGATAATAACTGTATCACCAAGTGTTTGCTCTCGCATACCCGCAACATTAATTGATAGAGAAACAATAAACCTTCCTCGTGATGAAGTCGTTTGTTCATGTCTCACCATTGGAGCTTGTCCAGTCACAGAATATATAACTCGTTCTAACCATTGCATTGGTGAAACCAGCTTCATAATTAACAATGCAAATAATACACATTATTATCATTGTAAAAACAATGACAAATTCAAAAAATAGAATATCTAAGTGCATACCACATTTTGACGTAACTCGCGTTGGGTAATGGGCATGGGTTCTTGACCGACAGGGAAGGAAGCACCAACAGGTTGCCCTGGGGGTAGTGGCGGAGGGTCTGGGACTGGGGGACCACTACGAACAGGACGACGACCACCTCCACGGCCGCCATCACGATTAAAAAAGGCAAACCGATTTGTCATTGTTATCCCTAAAATATACACGATATTTTATTTAAAATTTTCTACACAAACTTAAGTCTAACAAAAATTTGCTACACAACCTATTTCTAAATTACTACACAATCTATTTTGAAATGTATACAAAATTACTACACAATCAATTTCTAAATTCTACTCCCTTCTATGTAATTTTAAAATGCACTAATCTAAGCTAACAATTTTTTTAAAAAAAATTACTTACAAGCAGGGAAGCTGGCGCGGGCGATCGGAGTTGGCGGGCAGGGGTGCTCTGGCGGTGCAGGCGAGCTGGCGGCGGCGCGGGCAGGAGAGCTGGCGGCGCGCGACGGCAGGGCGGCGGCGAGGCGGGATGGTGGCGAGGCGGCTGCGAGACACGGCCGCGGGACGGGAAGACGGCGAGGCGCAGTCCGGCAGCCTGCCGGCGTCGACGGCGCAGTCCGGCAGCCTGCCGGCGTCGATCCGCTCCCGCAATAGTAGTCAAACACTTAGGAAAAACGGAGTAGTTATAGAGCACTACGCTGCCGGGCGCTTAAGCCACCTGCCAGCACTGATGCACACTGCTGGCGGGTGGCTTAAGCGCCCGCCAGCATAGTGCATATCGAAAAAATTCGAAATTTGGCCCAAACCTTCTCAAATTTGTCTGAAACTTTCACATCTCTTATAAAATGTGTCAAATTTAAGTTTGGAAATGTGTTATCTCATAAAAAATTATTTATTTGAAAAACTTAGTTCAAATGTGACTCTTGGTTGAAACACCTCAAGTGTTATAAGAGGTTTCACCCATGAGTCACATTTGAACTAAGTTTTTTAAATAAATAATTTTTTATAGGAAAATAAACTTTTTAAATTAAATTTGAAACATTTTGTTAGAGTTGTGGAAGTTTGGGACATATTTCAACAAGGTTGAATACGATTTTGAATTTTTTGATTTTTCAAAATGTGTCAAATTTTTTGAATGCCTTCTAAATTGACTAAATTTAGAAACTACTAGTTCTTTGTTAGGAAACACACTTCCTAAACTTAATATTAAGAATTTTACTTCACTTGTATAAGTTTCAAATAATTTTAAATTAATTTAGGAAAGATTTCAAATTTTTTGAATAAAATATTCGAAAAAAATCAAAAAATTTGAAATTTGGCCCAAACCTTCTCAAATTTGTCTCAAACTTTCACATCTCTTATAAAATGTGTCAAATTTAAGTTTGGAAATGTGTTATCTCATAAAAAATTGTTTGTTTGAAAAACTTAGTTCAAATGTGACTCTTGGGTGAAAGACCTCAAGTGTTATAGGAGGTTTCACCCATGAGTCACATTTGAACTAAGTTTTTAAAACAAACAAATTTTTATGAGAATACAAACTTCCCAAATTAAATTTGAAATATTTTGTTAGAGTTGTGGAAGTTTGAGACATATTTAAACAAGTTTGAATAAGATTTTGAATTTTTTTTATTTTTCAAAATGTGTCAAATTTTTTGAATGCCTTCTAAATTGACTAAATTTAGAAACTACTAGTTCTTTGTTAGGAAATACACTTCCTAAACTTAATATTAAGAATTTTACTTCACTTGTATAAGTTTCAAACAATTTTGAATTAATTTAGGCAAGATTTCTAATTTTTTGAACAAAATATTTGAAAAAAATAAAAAAATTTCGAAATTTGGCCCAAACCTTCTCAAATTTGTCTGAAACTTTCACATCTCTTATAAAATGTGTCAAATTTAAGTTTGGAAATGTGTTATCTCATAAATAATTATTTGTTTGAAAAACTTAGTTCAAATGTGACTCTTGGGTGAAACACCTCAAGTGTTATAGGAGGTTTCACCCATGAGTCACATTTGAACTAAGTTTTTCAAAAAAACAATTTTTTATGGGCAAACAAACTTTTTAAATTAAATTTGAAATATTTTGTTAGAGTTGTGGAAGTTTGAGACATATTTCAACAAGGTTGAATACGATTTTGAATTTTTTGATTTTTCAAAATGTGTCAAATTTTTTGAATGCCTTCTAAATTGACTAAATTTAGAAACTACTAGTTCTTTGTTAGGAAACACACTTCCTAAACTTAATATTAAGAATTTTACTTCACTTGTATAAGTTTCAAATAATTTTAAATTAATTTAGGCAAGATTTCAAATTTTTTGAATAAAATATTCGAAAAAAATCAAAAAATTTGAAATTTGGCCCAAACTTTCTCAAAGTTGTCTGAAACTTTCACATCTCTTATAAAATGTGTCAAATTTAAGTTTGGAAATGTGTTATCTCATAAAAAATTGTTTGTTTGAAAAACTTAGTTCAAATGTGACTCTTGGGTGAAAGACCTCAAGTGTTATAGGAGGTTTCACCCATGAGTCACATTTGAACTAAGTTTTTAAAACAAACAAGGTTTCACCCATGAGTCACATTTGAACTAAGTTTTTAAAACAAACAATTTTTTATGAGAATACAAACTTCCCAAATTAAATTTGAAATATTTTGTTGGAGTTGTGGAAGTTTGAGACATATTTAAACAAGTTTGAATAAGATTTTTGATTTTTTGATTTTTCAAAATGTGTCAAATTTTTTGAATGCCTTCTAAATTGACTAAATTTAGAAACTAATAGTTCTTTGTGAGGCAACACACTTCCTAAAATTAATATTAAGCATTTTACTTTAGTTGTAAAAGTTTCAAACAAGTTTGAATAAGAGTAAGAAAATTTTGAAATTTTCAAAATTCAAAACCACAGCGCTGGCGGGCGCTTATGCCACCCGCCAGCATTGTGCTGTACCGCTGGCGGGCGGCTTAGGCACCCGCCAGCATAGAAGATCACCGCTGGCGGGTGGCTTAAGTCACCCGCCAGCAGTGACCCCACTATATATGTGGCGCCGCCATTTCGAAATTTTCTAAGTACTGACGCGAAGTCGAAAAAGCGTCGTCAGGCTGCCGAAATTTCCCGCCGGCCTCCCCGAGCGCCGCCGCCGTCCTCCACGAGCGCCGCCGCTGTCCTCCTCCGCCGCCGTCCCAAGAACGGCCTGAAGATTGTGTCGACCTCCCACCGCGGTTCCCCGACCGCCTCCACAACCGCGTCAGGCGGCGGCTCCCCAAGCGGCGCTGTGGCGCCGCCTCCGCCGACGGCGGCTGCGGCTGCGGCTGCCTCATCCCCGACCGCCGCGACGGCTTCTCCCGAGGCCGAGGGGACGACGCCGGCCGCCGCCGCCGCCCCATCGGCTCCGCCGCCGGCCGAGGGGTTCGTTCTTTTTTTTTCAAAATACAATTACCTATAATATATAGAAATGTATATATATGTATAGAGAAATAGCATTTTATTATTGGACTATGAATTTAATTTAAATAGATTTATTGCAAAGAACAAATACCAAATTTATAAATATGTATGGAGAAATACAAATATCTTTGGTGAATAATATTAATTCGAAATGTTTATAAAACCTTAATTTTTTAATAGTCGTCTCAATTATAGATTCATTTTTGTATAGACGTCTCAATTATAGATTCATTTTTGTATAGACGTATCAATTATAGATTCATTTTTGTATAGACATCTCAATTATAAATTCATTTTTTCTATGCGCGAAATATTTTTTTGTTAATTGATCAACAACATATGAATGCACAATGTATATGCTTATAATTACCTTTGATCAATTGACAACAGTGTGGAATCCTCAGAGGATTCCAGTGATTTTAATGGAGATTATGAAACTCCACCCGAGTACGAACCAAGCGTACCGCGGCCTCGTAGGTGTCGAGATGACGATGATCTTGATTACGAACCAAGCGGAGATAATGAGGTCTGCATGCACATTCAGTACGAATAATGTATGTTGTTCAAATTTAGTTATACTGAAAATGATGTTTTCCCTGTAGAACGATGAGAGATCCCCGCGACGACGTCGTCGTAGAGCACCTACCATTGTTGTTCAAGAGGCAGAAGGTTCAGGACCACAACCTTCGGGTACTACTGTTTCTAGTAGTAACCCGAAAAGGAAACGTGGGCAACGAAGAAGAAACCAGATCCCTGATAGAGGACAACTTGTGATAGAACAATTGGGTGACAAAGGCGAGCCCATTGCACCTGAGAACGTAGGTGCTAGGTTTCAGAACGTCGTTGGTGCAATTGTCAGGGACATCATGGCGCCCTGGATCACAACTGATAATTGGAAGAAGGTGCCTAAGGCTACAAAGGATGTATTGTGGGCCAAAGTGAAAGAAAAGTTCATTTTTTCAGAAGGCACAGAGAATGATGGTAGAAAGTATGCTGAGGGCTTTTGTGGAAGAACTCTCAGAAATTGGAGGTCTGTGCTTAACACTGAATTTGTTAAGAAAGACAAGGATGCTAGGGATGTGTATGGAAACATCCCGCTAAATGTGTGGGAAGAATTCAAAGAGCAGAAGAGAACAGAGGAAGCTCTAGCTTAGAGTCTCCAAGCTCAGGAGAAGGCTAAGAAAGCTGCTGAGAACCCACATCACTTGGGTTCGGGAGGATATGCTGTCAAGTTAGCAAAATGGAGGCAGGAGGAAGAAGAAAGGAGGGTAGCTGGTTTACTAGAGTTGTTTGAAGGCATGGATGAGCGCAGTAGGAATTGGTGCCTTGCTCGAATTCCTACTGTGAAACCTGACGGCACGGTGACATTCGAGAAGCCCACAACAGAACAGATCTATGAGAAGTTGGGAGAGCTCGCCGAAATGCAAAAGAAAGGTCTTTTCAAGCCCGACAGGCAGAACGATATGCTAACCGCCGTGATCGGTACCCCTGAGCACTCTGGGCGTGTTCGAGGGATGTCATCTACCTTGCCATGGGGTAAAGCATTTGTTGAACACCAGTCAAGCTACAAGAAGCGGGACTGTTATAAGAAGGGCCTTGAAGATAAGATGAGAGAAATCGCCAAGCAAGAGTTGTTAGCCATCTTCGTAAGCCAACAGATTTCTGCCGCACAGAGTGCACAAAATGCATCTAATGGTCCAAACTTGCAGCTTGCTGGCCTCCTTCCAAACTTGCAGCTTGCCCAGATCGGAACCGTTGTGCCTCCAAGTAGTGCGGGTTCTATTGCAAACACCACGTATCCTGTTGATGAAATTAGAGAGGATACACCATGCAAGTTGGTTATACCTTATGGAAGAAAACAAGATAAGTTTCGAGAGGTTGCAACAGCCATGGCACTATCGGGTCATGTGTTTCCGAATCCACCACCGGCAGAGTATGCATGGGTGCAAGTTGTATCGGTGTCTGATGAGTCGCGCGAGATTGATATCCCTATTGATGAGGGGATCGAGCTTCTCGGTGATGCGAGGAACCAATACATACTATGGCATCGCCGAGATATCATTCTTAATGCATCACCAAATCCCTCGCAACCTAGCCAAGAACGATACCCCTCCTAGATTCAGACCCTAGCCAAGCCCTGCAAGATTCTAATGCTGCAGTCGTTGAGAACATGGAACAACCTACGATGGGTGTTGAGCAGGGAGGTAACAATGAGAACGACATGCCAAGGCTATCACCCGTCCAAGAAACTCTAGATGAAGGGGCATTAGCAGAATCTGCAGACGACGTGGATAATTTTCTAAGGTCATCGTCTCCTACGCCATCTCCACCTACCAAGAGTCCAGCAACAATACGATGTATGATAGTCTCACATGAACCAAAGAAGGTCACATCAGATGCTGACATGTTCTTCAAAGCACTCAAGAATACAAAGAATGTAAAATCCGGTGCAACTACTAGGAGCCGCCGTAAGCAAAAGAAGGGGCTTGGAGATTTTATTGGGTCGGATGATGTCCCCGACAGGTATGAGCATGGCAAACCATTCTTGCATTCATGGCAACTGAGCGAGGTGCCACAAGAACTGAAAAACCTGCACCGATGGATCATGAATGCCATGAAGGAAGGCATAAACTCTATCACCGCGTCTGTCCCAACATGGGTGTTCGGTGCCTCTCAAGTGAACAAGCTTGTAATTGATTTCCAGGATTTGCACGCGATGTACCGTCGTGAACACCTCGACGTGAATCTCATCACCGCTTGGTGCATGTAAGTCAACATGCATGTACCATACTATATCTTTTTCAAATTCATATGTATTTTTGGTAACCATCCTAAGCGATCTATTCTGCAGGATGCAAGCGTTGGATGAAAAGAAGACAATTGGGAGGTGGAGTGTAGCATACTGTGACCCGCAACAAATATGCGAGGCGGAACACACGTTTGTAATGTCTGAAAAGCTAAGAAAGGAAATCTAAGAACAAGCACAGACACAAGAGGAGAAAGATCTTTTGATACAGAAATACCATACAAGCTTTAGTCATGCGGTGTTTGTATACATTGGAAAGAGAATAAAGAAAATGCAGCATAAGGATAGTATCATGTGTGCTTACAATTTTAAGTAAGTTCGTTCTCATTACTAGATATATATAAATAGATATATTATGTGGTTTATTTATATTAATTATTTAAATATAATACAGAGACCATTTCATTGCCCTCCACATCTGTCCGAAGCATGGAGCTGCAATGGTCTACGACTCATTACACTATCAAGAGGATTCTTACAGTCAATTCATCGACATTGTAAAAAAGTGAGACAACTCATTTCAATAATTAATAATGTGTGTATCAGCTAAATTTGTATTACTAACTTTTGTCTTTGCATCCTTAAAGTGCGTATCGGTTGTACATAAGGAATGGTGGGGAGCACCCTCCAAATAAGGATACAATGACGATACGACATGCTAAATGGGTAAGAACATAACAACTTGGTTTTTATCAGAGTTGTACAATTTTGTTAATAATTTTTGATCATTTTTTATTTGTTTGCAGTACTACAAGCAACCTCCCGGCACTGTGCTATGTGGATATTACGTGTGTGAGGTCTTGAGAAATAATGGGAGGTACCGGACGAATCCTCAAGACGTAAGCCTCTTGTTGTTTGTTCAAATTATCTTCCTATAATGGTAATGCATTTAGAATCTTTATTTATTGTGTGTACGTGCACAGATGCCTACCATCGAGGGATCGTGGGGAAAGCTGGGTGACAAGCAAATCAACAACATTTGTGCGGACATGGCGAGGTTCATCCTACATGAGATTTGCCATGAGAAAGGCGTATTCTTCGACAAAGAAGGAGTGTTGATTGTGGACGAGTGCGAACATTTACGTAGATGGGCCGGGTTTAATTGAAAACTTGTATTATCTATTCGACATGTTGGATGTCGATTATGTATTACGTACGATGTTTTCTGATAACGTGACTTATGTATTATAATATACTAGTTTGAATTATGTGGTATTTGAATTTGGCGGTCAAATACAAATAATAATAATTTCACGTGAATTTAGCATACAAATACAATTAATAATAAATACCAGTGAATTTAGCGGGCAAAATCAGATAATAAACAAAAATATAATAATAAATGTGAATTATATACAAATAATAAACGATTAATGTGAATTATATAATAATAAATGGTAAAATGAAAAAAACATTTCGCTGGCGGGCGGCTTAAGCAACCGCCAGCACAGAAGGACTCTGTGCTGGCGGGCGGCGTAAGCACCCGCCAGCATTGATGTCCTCTGTGTTGGCGGTCGACCTAAGTGCCCACCAGCACAGATGTCCTCTGTGCTGGCGGGCGGGCTAAGTGCCCGCCAGCACAAATGTTCTCTGTGCTGGCGGATAGGGTAACCGCCAGCACAAAAGGCCATTTCTACTGGCTCAAGGTCGCTGGCGGACGCTCTACCCGCCAGTAAAGAGCGGTTTTAGCCGCCAGCACAAATTGTTTCTGGCCTAGTGAAATCTCTCATTGAGAAGGCAAAGACATCATTATTTTGGATGAGATAACATGCCGAGGAGCAGTTACATGGCCAAATTTGAACATAAATTTTGCACATAAATTACAAAATTTAAATATAAATTTATTCAGTGTCAGAATTTAATCAAGAAAAGGCCTTATTTAGTTCGACAATTTGCCGGCAAATTTTCACTATTCACCCATCACATCGAATCTACAGACACTAATTAAGAATATTAAACATGGATTAATGACAAAACTCATTTCATAACCCCCGGCTAATTCGTGATATGATTCTAATGAGTCTAATAATGTCCTGCCACATGAAACAATCTCCAATGATGAATTAATTAGGCTTAATAAATTTATCTCAGAATTTCACATCCATTTGTATCATTAATTTCTTTATTCATATCCGAATACCCCGCCTTGAGACATCACGCTTTCGCAATTTGCCACTTTCCGAACTAAACACAGCCATATATTCTATCTTACCATTATATGAGTTTAGTACAGATAAGGATGAAGTAAGTCTTTTAAATAGACTATTTTGCGGGAAACTTTGATCTTTGGCACATGACTTTTTAACTGTAACAGCACCGCGAGCCACAACTGCAGCAACTTTTTCTTTATAGCTATAATGCTTGCTCAGTTGCTTGGTTCTCCGCGGATTTCCCTTTAAGCAAAGAATCTGTCATTACCTCTTCCATTCAGATCCTTTTTCTCTCTTTATTACATAAAAAACTTTTTTTAGAGGAAACACACACGCGGGGTGCAGTGCGCACACACTGGTACATATATGCATGTATTGTACAAAGTACAAACTATATAGTACCTATGACACAATCAGTAAACTCAAGATTTCAGGGCGAAGAGATATCGTCAACTGTGCATATGACCGCAACGATTTATCGTTCATTTGATGTCAGCGCGCGGTAACTGCAGCAGCACAAATGCATCATGAGCATGACACATGGTCAACGGTTGATATTGGCGTATAGTACGAGGACAGTGTTGAAAACCTCCAGCATGAAGAGAATAATTTTTGTTTCATGACACAGTCTAATAATGGAGTGTATGTATGTATATATATATATATATACACACACACACGTACACAGATATTGTCATTCCATCCGACTTGATGAGTAAAATAATTCAGAATTTCATTATTCATCGTCAATGCAATACATAATGGTTCCTCATCACACCTTCAAATGCTGTAGATGTTGATTTACCCAAAAAAAAAATGCTGTAGATGTAGATCATCAATTGCCTGACTTTCCGTGGGCGGGTCCAGCAGAGTTGATACGAATGGGATGATAGTAGTCAGGGCTAGAGACGAGGCGAATAAAAGACCTGATGGAGGGTTAATCTATTTATATATTATAAAGATCGAATAATTTGAAAAACCTTTCTCATCCAACTTGGGTCCGCTGTACCTCTCACGCCGGACCCACCCGTCAGGTCATTGGAGGACCAAAAAGTGGGTAGAATCATAAAAACTGAGAGTTAGAAAATATTTCTGCTAAAAATTTATTTCTTTTGTCAACTGGCCCTGTTATACCTACCGCTATACCCGCCTTTCTAATTTTTACTACACGGTCCTCAGTCTTTATATTTCACGACTTCAGTCCAATCTAAACGATTACACGTTTCAGAAAAAAAGAATATATCGATTACAACCTGCAGGCACCGGCCGGATTGTCTACAACAATGGGCGTGCGCGGCAGCACGAAACGACGAAGTCGGCGAGCTCCTTGCAGTTCTGCCGGCGCCAACTCAAAGGGCAAGAACAGGGTTTTCCCCATCAGCGGCGGCGGCGACGACGGCAAGTCAAAGTGACAGAAGACGACAACACCATCGTCAGCTGGCCCCAGCGGCGGCGGCGCCGACCCCGACCTGATTAGCTGCCTGGGCGAAGACGTGCTCGTGCGCGTCCTAGAGCTGCTTCCCGACGCGAGGGACCTGATGCGCACGGGCACGCTCTTGCGGCGGTGGCGGGGACTCTGGACGCGCGTCCCCACCCTCCACTTTGCCTCCAGCGCCAGGCTGGAGTTCGCGTCGTCGACCGCCGAGCGCTACACCGCCTTCGTGAGCGACGCCCTCGCAGACAGAGCCCGCCCTCGAGTGCATAGCGATCTCGTTAGACCAGATGACGAAGTGCGGCGAGAAAACCAAGCGGCTCGCCGCCCTCGCGACGCCGTCCATCGTCAGAGCCGCGGAGGCATGGTTCCAGTACGCCGTCGTTCGCGCCCTCAAGTCCTTTGACCTCAAACTCCGCCTGCCGATAAGCTCCGGATCCGGCTTGCCAACGATGGCTCTCGACCAGCTCCCAAGCACCACAGTGCTGCAGACCTTGCGTTTTGCCATTGGCCACGCGGTCGTCAAGCTGCCCGAAACGGCGGTGCTCGCATCGCTCACGGATCTCTCGCTTGAACGCATGGGGACTGAGGTAGGCAGTGGCCGCATCCTAGCCCGGCTCCTGTCATCGGCGTGCTGCCCGCGCTTGAGGAAGTTGAGGCTGAGGAAATTCAGGCATCGGCTTGTTGTTGCTGGGTTTCATCAAGAGTCGCTACTGCTTGAGTCCGGCACGCTCTCGGAGCTCTCGTTTGAGGATATGGAGGAACCCGGGGTTCTTCAATTGAGGACACCCAAACTGCGAGTTCTCTTCATCAGGAACTGTTGGGTTGTGCTGTTCGCCTGGCCGTTGCTCATGGTCGTGGTGCTCACCTTGGTGATAGTGGCAGCAGGGCGAGTTCCTGGCTAGAGTAGTGCAAAATATCCATGGATGAGTTGGTTGTGCTGGTCCTGGAATTGCCGCTTGCAAAATAGTTTATTAGATTTGCTTAGAATATGTATTAGATATAGGTAGGTTTGCAAGTTCATTGTTGCACCAGTGCATTGCTGGAGATTTAGGAATGTAATGTTAGCACACCATGCCTTGAAAACAAATACCCTGAAGTGCTTTTGAAGAAAACCCTCAGTCGGTTTTCATGGCTTCTTTGATAATTCGTTTGGAATATAAGCTTCGATTTTCCTTCCTCATGACTTTGTCTTTGTCTTTGTGAAATTGAGGTGGATATATGAATGGAACCGGGTCACTCCTAAGCATGGAGACGCTATTGGACCATTCATCATAAGTGATATGAACATATTGATTTTTATATCTTATTTTGGATTTAATTTTAATTATAGTTTTTCTGCAAATAATGTGCGTGTCGCACGTGCGTCTATGCTAGTTATTAGAAACACACCAAAAAATTCCTAATGAATTCCATTAAAAGAAAGATAAATAATCTTCCATGATTGAACACGAGCAACAACCGCTAAATTCAGGTCTAGAACGTGGTTAGCTGTTCTCACCCCATTGTGGACCCCATTGTGTGCACGTCTTGTTGATCTTCATCTATGATTAATCCATGGGCTCTTTGTATCTCAAGAGGCAGCCAAAGTCCCGTTGATTTGCCATGCATCAATCACTGACATTTACAAATAAGAACATGAAAATTTCAAATTAGATAACAGCACCGATCCAAGGAAAAAAATCGAACTGGTGCCATGACGAACAATTAAGACACTACTAGTTAATTATTACCTTGACGGTGCGCGCTCCCCCAGGGGCGTGCAGTCACTGGTAGGGCGCCTCCGCCGCGCTCACCTTGTGGGTGTGGCTCTTCAGCGCCATCATCTCTGTCATCCCCTTCTTTATCCATCAAGTAGCTACTTAGCGTAAAGCTTGGAAGCTAGTGATAGGCATGAAATGCACTTGTGTGAGCTAGCCACGGATATAGCGGTGGGGTTAAGGGGAGGGGCTCAAGCCCCCCCACCCACCGGAGTGTCATGGAGGCCCCCTAAACCCTCTTTACAAATTTGAAGAGGAAAGAAGAGCCTGCCTCCTCCAAGCTCAATCCTGACTCACTGTCATTTACAAATAAAACATGATACTCTCAAATTACATTAACAGCAGCGATCCATGGAAATAGAACTGGTGATGACATGTTGAACAATTAAGACACTACTAGTTACTGTATTACCTTGACAAGCAGAGAGAGGGCTGATTAGAAACATGGGCAGCAATATGTATAGGACTAGGATCGCCTCCACGGTGACTTGCGAAGCCAAGCACATGCAGCCATGGAAATTCGAAAATATGAACCAGTTTGAATCAGAATTAGAATCAGAAGATGAACCCGTTCGTATGATGAGCACTCTTACGCTCACACGGACTTATTGAGACAGCTATATAAAGCATCAGAGATCACATATGACATGGGGTGGAACTAATTAAAATCCACTAATTCAGTCTACTAATACAAAGCAATGGAATAAGTGACAAAATATGTAGGTCAAAAGGGAGTAGATGAAAGTGAATGCAAGTGTGCAGAACCTTTTCACTACGGGAGACACGTGCTTCCCCGAGTGCCAAATGCACTCGGGGAAGGGGCAAAAACACTCGGGGAAGCCTTCCCCGAGTGCAACACTCGGGGAAGAGCCTCCGAGGATGCATCTCACGGGAAAGAGGTCTTCCCCGAGTGCCAAAAATCGTACACTCGGGGAAGCCTTCCCCGAGTGCCGTCCAAGCACTCGGGGAAGATTTGACGCCGTCGGCGCCATTCGGCTTTTTTTTAAAAAAAAAAACCTCTTCCCCGAGTGCAACACTCGGGGAAGAAATTTGTTTTTTTTAAAAAAAACCCCTCTTCCCCGAGTGTTACACTCGGGGAAGAATTTTTTTAAAAAAAAACCCTCTTCCCCGAGTGCTTGCGCAAGGCACTCGGGGAAGAAATTTGGCTGTTTTTTATGAAAGCCCTCTTCCCCGAGTGCCGCTGCCCAGGCACTCGGGGAAGCCACTTTTTTTTTTGCTCTTTGCTTTTCCGTGTAAAGAACAAAGCATAACAAAAAAAAAAGGTGTGTAGCCAAATTCAAATATTCATTCACTAGAAACATCTCACGACAGCAAGCTCCATATATTTCTCACACACCCATAGTTGTCTTAAGACCTACACAATCATTTCTAGAAACTCAACAACAAAAAGGAACGTTTGGATCTAACAGCAGGCTGTATATTAGATTATCTTGCACCTGTGTGCTAAATCACTTCAGGACTGACTCAAAATCCAAAAGGAATTGCATGGATCTAATAGAAGACACTAGCTTGAGTAGTTGGCAGGGTCTACTAACTTCCTGAAAAATAGAATTTCAATTATCAATAAAGTGCAGACATGGTATGTGAAATTTTAGAGATAAGATTTGTGTTTGGAAACATCAATTAACACACAAGTCACACATGCATCCCGGGGAACCACAATCTTTATGCAACAAAGGGTATTGCCAGCTCAAACACAAAGCATGCTGTAGAAAATTAAAGAGACAGCAAGCAGAGTTAAGGTATACCTGAAATATCAATAATTACTTTGCCACACAAAGCATGCTGTAGAAAATTAATGAGACAGCAAGCAGCGCTAAGGTATACCTGAAATATCAATAATTACTATCACCAATGCTAGGCCAAATATCAATAATTACTATCACCAATGCTAGGCCACATGTTTGGATGCCTTTGTCACTAACTTTCAGCTCCCAGAAGAAGGAGCAATTAGAACCACTTTAAATCAGCCTTGAAAATAGTAAGCTAGAACTAAATTCAAGATTGCTATGGCTTAACTGATCTACATACTAGAACAAGAACAAGATGTTCCTACGCAAGAACTAAGAATGCTAGCTGTAGAACCATGAACATATGACAGAATCTCAATCCTAGATACTACACCACTAGTTACCGAGATAGTATCTCCTCCAATTGGGTAACCAACAACAGTGACGGCATCCTGGAGTGCTGGAAGTGACCCGAACTCCACAGGTGAAACCCCTTCCCAGAATTCATCATCCTCGACTGTTAACATTGCTGTAATAGAAAGCTCAGTTGTGGTTAATGAACTAAACAAAAAGTTCATTTATTGGGACTGTTCTTGTTAGAAGAAGCTGCAAATTTTGGCAAAGCATTATTTGAATATTGAATCCAATCTAGTTGATGGAACAAACACAGATTCTTGACATGGCACTAAGATCTCAGTTTGGAGGGGTGCATACAAACAAGCTCTAGTAAAATTTCCCCTATAACCATCTTATCCGCCAGAACAATTGCATGATTTTTATTATATTCTTCAGCACAATCATGCACTCTGTTGTACTAATGTTCACTCCTTTTGTCATGCAATTCTGACCAAAGACAAATGTAGCATGTACAGCCCTTATATTGTAGCAGGCATCCTATATTCGCACATCAATGCACATCAACATTATACAAAAGAACCAAGTAGACAATGGTCTTCCAATGTGAAAATGAATGAATTTAGTTGGATAGCAACAAAAGAGATGCTACCTTTCACGCATACATGACTACATCTACAGAACATGCATACATGACTACATCTACAGAACATTGCCATTTTGTCAGATACTTGAAGCATCAAGCTTTGACTATTGCAAGACAAGTACAACTAGTAGTTCACATTAAAAGGTATGTCAACTTTCCATGTGTGGAGAGCCGCCGCACCTCGCCGGAGAGGGAGGTCGAGGCCGCGCCGGGAGGGAGGTCGAGGCCGCCGTCGGGAGGAAGCCCGCTCCACCCCGCACCGAGCCGCCCCGAGCCCGCACCGCCCCGAGCCCGCGCCGCGCCGCGCCCGCTCCGCCCCGAGCTCGCCCCGCCCCGAGCCCGCGCCGCGCCGCGCCCGCTCCGCTCCGAGCTCGCCCCACGCCGCTCCGCCCCGAGCCCGCCCCGCGCCGCGCCCGCTCCGCCCCGCGCCGCGCCGCGCCGAGCTTCGCTCCGCCGCGCCCCGCCCCGCGGCCACTCCGCCGCGCACCCGCGCCTGCATGGATCTGAGAGGGGAGGATTGGGGAGACGGCGGTGGCTAAGGGTGGGTGTGTGGGGCGGGTGTGGGGGTGGGTGTGGTTTATTAGGGTTCCAGTAGATGGGCCGGCGGGGTAATTTTGCTTATGGTCCGGCAGGGTAATTTTGCTTTCGGTTTTTGCAATTTCTTCCCCGAGAGCCGTGGCCAGGCACTCGGGGAAGAGACCCCTTCCCCGAGTGCCTACACACCGGCTCTCGGGGAATTATTTTTTTTTAGTTTTTTTTGCTCTATTTTTTTGAGGCCATCACATATTATTTGAAACTCCTTGGTCAAATTTGGGGTAATTTTGAATTTTTTCTAGATTTCGTTAGGTTTTTTTGGTACTTAATGGCGCAAATGGATGGAGGTATTTTAAAAACACTCTTCCCCGAGTGCCTTACCCTAGCACTCGGGGAAGCAAGCCTCTTCCCCGAGTGCCTCATCGTAGCACTCAGGGAAGCATGCCTCTTCCCCGAGTGCCTTCACCTAGCACTCGGGGAAGAGGCTCTTCCCCGAGTGCCAGGGGAAGGCACTCGGGGAATAAATTTCTTTTTTTTGTTTTTTTTGCCCTAATTTTTTTGTGAGGCCATCCCACATTATTGGAAACTTCTTGTTCAAATTTGGGGTAATTTTAAATTATTTTGGTATATTTTGTTAGTTTTTTTCTTTTGTTGAATTTTTTTCATACTTCAAATTTGAACTACAGGTGCATGAATTAATGAAAAATCTTGATTCAAAAAATGATATTCATAATATTTGGTGTATATTGAGGCCTTATCCAGGAAGTCATATGAAATGTTAAGCATCTTGTTGTTGTAACATGACGAACAACTTACAGGAAAAGTGTTTCTAAATTACAGAAAATCCGAACGAAGTCCGAAAATCACGAAACTTGTCGGGGCGTCGTGTTATCACATTTATAGGTTGTGTGCAAGAATTGGGAAGATTTCGAGCAAGTTGGCACGTTGGATGCCTAAAACCCAAACATCTTCGTGTGTGTTATCACATTGATCACATGTGGAGATGTCTAGGTTTTAGGCATCCGATGTCGTAACTTTCTCGAAATCTTCTCAATTGTTTCACACAACCTCTACATGTGATAACATGACTCCACGACAAGTTTCATGATTTTCAGGCTTCGTTCGAATTTTATGTAATTTACAAATACCTTTTCCGCAAATTGTTCATCATGTCACGGCAACAAGATGCTCGACATTTCATGTGAGTTCCTGGATACGGCCTCAATATACACCAAATATTATGAATATCATTTTTTGAATCAAGATTTTTCATTACTTCATGCACCTGTAGTTCAAATTTGAAGTATGCAAAAAAATTCAACAAAAGAAAAAAACTAACAAAATATACCAAAATAATTTAAAATTACCCCAAATTTGAACAAGAAGTTTCAAATAATGTGGGATGACCTCACAAAAAAATTGGGGCAAAAAAAACAAAAAAAAAAGAAATTTATTCCCCAAGTGCCTTCCCCTGGCACTCGGGGAAGAGCCTCTTCCCCGAGTGCTAGGTGAAGGCACTCGGGGAAGAGGCATGCGTCCCCGAGTGCTAGGATGAGGCACTCGGGGAAGAGGCTTGCTTCCCCGAGTGCTAGGGTAAGGCACTCGGGGAAGAGTGTTTTTAAAATACCGCCATCCATTTGCGCCGTTAAGTACCACTTTTCGTCCCCGAGTGCAATTCTTCCCCGAGTGTTGCACTCGGGGAAGAGGGCCTTCCCCGAGTGCCTCTCTTCCCCGAGTGTCATGGACTCTATGGCACTCGGGGAAGCCTCTCTTCCCCGAGTGCAATTCTTCCCCGAGTGCAACTCTCGGGGAAGATTTTCTTCCCCGAGTGCCCGATTTTTGGCACTCGGGGAAGAAAGGGACACTCAGGGAATTTTGCTTCTCCCGTAGTGTTTATTTCTATTTTGCTCATCGGCTTTGAAGCTAAATTCATTGTAACAACTTGGTTGTGTGTGGTTGCAGAGGTCGGAACTAATTAATTCCATTTTCTAAAAAAAGAGTGTGAGATCTTCTTTCTTGACAAAAGTCGTTGTAGAGTCATCAAAATTACATTATAGGGTAAATTAACAGCTTTAAGTGGATTGTTGCCTGGCTGGATTTTCAGGATAACTTGTTTTTTTTCTTTACTAATAATGAGAGGTGTTGCTAACTGAACCAAAGGAGAGGACTAGTAGAAGCACATACCTAATTCTAAAAAAAAAGGGTAGAAGCACATACCCGCCAGAGTTTTCAAAAGTAGCTAGAGCGTCAGCACGAAGACCAACAATTCAACACAAAATCTTGAAATAGGAGAAGATAACCAAATCACTTATATTTCAACAATCTCCCTCATGTGCAGGCTCCATGCATGAACATGCAAATAGTCAAGGATGAAAAAAATACGATAGTAGATAAAAATAGATTTGAAGGACACCCTACTCATATATTGAAAGGATAAGACAAGTGGCCTAGAGGGGGGGTTGAATAGGCCTACAAAACAAATTCAAATTCTTTTTGCCAAGTCACTGTCAGAGTCCAGAACCTCTGAGGTATTTCCCGGAACCTCCAAGAAATACAGCTCAGAACCTCTGGGGAATTTCCTGCAACCTCCGGGAACTGCAGAAACTTCACAGGCAGCAAGCAAATTATAGAACTCCTGCGGATAATAAGTAGATAAACAAATCTCGAACTGCAGAGATGATTGACAAGATATGAATTGAAGATCTACACACTACAAAAGCCCTAGAGCACAAGTAGTAAGCAGATCTACAACAAACCCTAATAGTTCTAGAGCAATGCAAGCAAGAGCACTCAAACAAGGTATATGAAATGTAAAGCACGAGAGACACCAAATTTAACCCGTGGTTCAGCTCACCACAAAGGCTAGCCTACGTACACATTGTTGAGGTAAGCCACAAAGGCTTTGGGATCTCTTTCAATCCTCTCCTCTCTCTCACCTATCACCAAAGCAATAGGTGGAGGGTTCCACTAAGCACACGGGGTAATACTAACTCCTTGGGGCTGCCACACCAATCTTGGAAGCTCCCAAGTACCTCTAGCCATCTAGGAGCAAAGCTCCAGGAGTAAAAGATCCACCAAGAAAGTTAGGGTTTCACCAAGTGCACAAGAACACTAGGGGGAATGAATTTGCTATTCTCTCACAAAGGGAATGACTCAACTTGAATGCAAGGATCAAATCTTGGCTTCGAGTTGGTGAGAGTCAATGCAATGGAGAGAGAGTGAGCAGAGAGCAGTCTGAGCGCAGGGGAGAAGAAGCAAAATGACCGTTAGGTCGGGGAAGGGGATAAATACCCAGATCCAGATCTGCAACGGTTGGAAAGGTAAGTTCAGAACCTCTGGGAAAAACTCCGGAGGTTCCAAGGTCTGGAACTTAAGCTAGTTGTCTGAAGAGAGTCCAGAACCTCCGGGGTTGAACCTCGGAACTTCTGGGAACCGGGAGAACAACAGCAAGACAACAAGTGAAAGGAGTTTCTTTGTGGCTGGGATGATTTTGATTAAGATGGTTTTTCATGCACTTGTTTCACCTTTGCCACCATTAAAATCCCTCTTGATAGTACGGCTGATCCTAAACTCAATTTCAAAGCATAAAATAAATTAATTTTCATCTTGAGCCAAGGAAAGCCATCACTTAAAAATTGGGGGTTCTCCTTTTTACCTTTTGCACCTATCTCTCAATGTAAACCTGTCACATATACTCAAAAGCTAATCAGTCATTTAATTGTGTGGTCAACATCACCAAAACCCACTAGGGCTTGATTGCACTTACAATCTCCCCCTTTTTGGTAAATGTTGACAACCCAATTAAAGCATATATAAAATTGAAAAGATTGAGCTTTTGATGACATGAATACAATGCTCCCCCCTCAATATATGCATTCTTCATTTTGAATAAAAGTTCTTAGTCTCCTCAAGACATCATTTGCATATATTGTGAGCAAATACAAAAGATACATTGTATTAATATCATCATGGGGTGCAGAAACAATGGTGTGAGATGAAAACCGTGATGCATATGACAGTTACATCAAGCAGAGAGTTGTCTGTTGTCAGAACCCTGAACCTCTGAGAAATTCCTCAGAACCTCCGGGGTCTGGCAACAGAACCCAGAACCTCCGAGAAATTTCCCAGAACCTCCGAGGTCTGGTAACCAGCAACTCCAACAATCATCACAGGCATGAATAAACAACATCATATAGGTACTAGAGACGGATTAGCATCAACAACACATCTAGCCCTATTACAGCTCATCACAAAGGTTTGAAATTTTTCACATCCACAAATTTTGTCCACAACCACAACTAAAAGTACCAACATAGAGTACCAAATATTACAGACCAAGAGTTTTAAGGTTTGCTCTCTCACAGCTCACAAAAGAATAGATCTGGATCAAGTTCACAATCAGCACAACCCACAAGTTACCATCAAAAGTTACCAACAAGATGCATCTCAATCTTCCTTTCTCCCCCTTTGGCAACAGTTAACAAAAAGGGAAGAAAGAGAGAGAGGAAATTCAGATTTGAACCTGACCATCGGCTTCACTCATCACCACTCCAAGAGTTTTCCTCTTCCTCGGTTTCATCACTACCAACAGATTTTTCTTCTTCAGAGATAGCAGCCCTGCTAGGTGGTTTTGTAGGAGTTTTGAGTGTCCTCCTGATGCCTATCTTGGGACCTTTAGCCTTCCTTATTGAGGTACCTAGCAGCTCATCATCATCAGGCACCTGCACTTCTTCCTCTTCACTAGAGGTAGAGTCTGGAAAGAAAATAAGAGGAGGTGGGATTTGCTGAGTTTGAAGACCATGAAACTGCAGCCGCCTGTTGATGTCCTTTCGACACTCAAATACTTGAGTGGTTGAGTACCGACACATGGAGAACGTGTCCCTGACCATCTGTCTAAATTTCTTAGCTTTTGATCTTTCTTTCTTGGAACAACTAGGACTAGCACCTTCATATGACTGACCAGCGGGGGTTTCTGGACCTATAAAAGCCTTCATTGCATCCTCCTTTTTCTGGTGCTCCCATTGCTTGACATGATAGGGTGTATGCTCACAATCCTTAGTGTAGATTTTGCCACTGACCATCTCTATGACATACATAACATAAGGGGCATAAGGAAAGTTACTGACTCCATTTTCCATAGCAAGGACGAGTGAAAACCAAATGAACTTGCTAACTGAAAATTTAGGAGCATCTGGAAGCATTCTAAACATAAGATTGACAGCAAACTTCCTTAAGGAGGTGGAGTCACTTTTCCCTTTAGGATAGATAGTCACCCTCAGCAGATTATTCAGCACATAGTATACTAGCTAGCTTCAACCCAAGTGTTGTGCCATCTGCCATGGCATCAATCTCATACACATCAGCTATCTGGTTGGACTTCATAGGATTCTCAAAGTTGATGATTTCAGCCTCTCTATCCTCTCTACCAAATCCCAAGAGCCTAGCAAAAGTGGTGAAGTCAACCTTATAATGGACCCCCTCTGTCATCCAATGAATACTATCAGCTGTGTCCTCAAAGAAGAAAGTAGCATGGAACTGACCAATGATTTCTTCATTCCAATCATATTTAAACCCCATCAAGTCTCTCATCTTGTATTTGTCAACTACTTCCAACACTTCCTCAACCTCAGGCCTATCAAGATTCAAAAAGTGCTCCCAGTCCACCCATTTCATGCTTGTGATCTTGTTTTTCTTATAGGGGACAGTGTGGTAGAAGTTGAAGTGAAAGGCAGACCAAAACCTTTTGTCAAGTCACGCAAGTCGAGGTAAGGCATAAGGATTGTCTTCTCTTGCTAACTTGACTTGGGTTACAATTCCCTCATAATTTTGATGCTCAATGGTCACTAAGCTGTCATCCTTGGTAGGTGGCTTTTTCTTTGGATTTCCTCTGTACTGCATAAGATAGGGGTTATCAATGCTCCCAAGATTGACTGCTGCATCAACAACAATAGGAATAGTTTTTCCTTCTGTCCCTCCACCATCCTCTGTCTGTGCTTCTGCTACAGATCCACTCCCAGAAACATTGCTGCCAGTACCTCTGCCACCAACAGACCCTCCTCTAGTACTAGAGCCAGCACCTCTTCCTCTCTTAGGCTTTGATTTTCTCAGTCCTTGCTCTTTGCACATTTTCATTCTGTCAGCCAAGGGGAGAGTGTCTCCTTCATCAGAATCTTCTGAGGACACCCTCCTCTTCTCGTTCCCCTTTGAAATCCCACTAGCCATCTAGAGAGAAAGGTGTAGAAAATGAGAAACTAGTGAAAATGGAATAGAAACATTAAGGCAAAGTTCAGTGGAATTTTGAATCAAGAACAAAACTGTTGTTCCTATACTATTAGGGACACAGTTCATGAATTTGATTCAATCTTCAACTAAAATCTGACCACAATGTACTACTACATCAACACTAGAAGGCATCAAGGAGCATATCTACAAGGAGTTTCAAGACAGGAACGGATTTTGAAAGCAGATCGAGAAAGATTAGGTATTCACCTCTGATCTGCAGAAGGAAGAGGAGCACAAGACTTGGGCACACTGGAGTCGAGGACGAGAGAGGCACCACCACAGGGCTTCCCTGGCCGGCTGCACGTGGGGGCGACGGCAGGGGCAGAGAGGGACCGACGGTCGTGTGTCGCAGGGCGGACGACGGGCGCGTAGCAGATCCCGAGTGTTGCCCTCTCCCAACGAGCAGCGGGCTGCGCTGCAGGGAGCGACGAGCGGGAGATACATGGGAGATGCGGCCCTCCGCGGTCTGGCAGTGGCGACGGGCAGTGCCTGGGCGGAGCGGTGCAGGCCAGCCAACCGCGACAGAATAGACGCGGCGCGGGTCAGACGAAGCGAGGACCGAGGGGGAGGCCGCGGTTTCACCGCGTGACGGAAGCGGTGGAAAAGAAAGGATAGGGTTAAAAGAATATTCCTTTTTGATACTTTTGACTTGTTGACTCTATCTTGACTGCCAAATGCTTAAGTCCCGAACCTCTGAGTAATTCCTGAGAACCTCCGGACTCTGAGACTAAATTGAACTTCTGAAGAGATGACAGATAAGGTTCGGAACCTCCGGGAAATACCACGGAACCTCCGAGAACTGGTAACCAGAGACAACCACTTCCAGAGCTGAGAGATTTTTTTTTCAAAGATAAGAAATTTTGGCTTTGCAACAGATTTGGAGCTATGGTTGTGAACAGCTTGTCCCAGGTGGCTAGCTAGTAATCAATCAAACATAACTATAGCCACTTGGAACAAGTTTGGATATAAGAACCATAAATTTTGAAAGACAGAAATATAAGATTTTGCAAACCTATCTAGAAAAGAAGATAACAATCATAGGTGTGCAAGAGATCAAGCCACATAACGAGAATCAAGAATATTTAGCTCATTCCTTAAACTACAAAACCTTGACTCATCAAGGGGCTTTGTGAAGATATCAGCTAGTTGTTTATCGGTGCTCACATGACTTAGAGCAATATCTCCTTTGGCTTCGTGGTCTCTCAAGAAGTGATGACGGATGCCTATGTGTTTTGTTCTTGAATGGCTGACGGGATTGTTTGCAAGTTTTATGGCACTTTCGTTGTCACACAAAAGTGGGATATGGGTAAAATGACATCCGTAATCCTTTAGGGTTTGCCTCATCCGAAGTAGTTGTGCACAACAAGCGCAGGCCGCAACATACTCGGCCTCGGCGGTGGAAAAGGCTACTGAGTTTTGTTTTTAGAACTCCAAGACACTAGAGACCTACCAAGGAATTGGCAAGTACCCGATGTACTCTTTCTATCTACCTTGCAACCAGCATAGTCGGAATCCGAGTAGCCAAGTAGATCGAAAGTGGAGCCCTTAGGATACGACAAGCCAAGGTTAGAGGTATGTACTAGATATCTCAAGATTCTCTTTATGGCCATGAGATGACACTCTTTCGGGTTAGCTTGAAATCTAGCACACATGCACACACTAAGCATAATATCCGACCTAGATGCACATAAGTAAAGAAGAGAGCCGATCATGGAGCGATATACCTTTTGATCCAAAGATTTCCCTTCTTCATCAAGATCTAAGTGTCCATTGGTAGGTATTGGAGTCTTGATGGGCTTGGCCTTGTCCTTGTCAAACTTCTTAAGCATGTCCCTTGTGTACTTAGTTTGACATATGAAAGTCCCTTCCTTTGCTTGTTTGATTTGAAATCCAAGGAAGTACTTGAGCTCACCCATCATGGACATCTCAAATCTCTTCGTCATAATCCTACTAAACTCTTCACAAAAAACTTCATTAGTACTACCAAATATTATGTCATCGACATATATTTGGCACACAAAGATATAACCATCAACTTTATGAGTAAAGAGAGTAGCATCGGCTTTGCCTATTTCAAAGCCTTGCTTGAGCAAGAAATGCTTAAGGCATTCATACCATGCTCTTGGTTCATGCTTAAGCCCATAGAGCGCCTTATGGAGCTTGTACACGTGATTAGGACGCTTGGGATCTTCAAAACCTGGTGGTTGCTCAACATAGACTAGATCGAAGAGTGGTCCATTGAGAAAAGCACTCTTGACATCCATTTGATATAACTTGAAGTCATGATAGGCAGCAAAGGCAAGAAGAATCCGAATGGCTTCAAGTCTTGCTACCGGTGCAAATGTCTTTTCAAAGTCTAGTCCTTCAACTTGAGTGTAACCTTGAGCAACCAATCTTGCTTTATTCCTAATCACAATGCCAAACTCATCTTGCTTGTTCCGGAAGACCTATTTGGTGCTAATCACATTTGTCTTGTGTCTTTCCACCAACTCCCACACTTGATTTCTCTCAAAGTTGTTCAACTCCTCTTGCATAGCCATCACCCAATCCGGATCCTCGAGAACTTGTTCTACTTTGACAGGTTCAAGAGAGGAAACAAACGAGTAAAATGCACAAAAATTCTTAAGATGAGATCGTGTTGTTACCCCTCTCCTTATGCTCCCTAGAATGTTGTCAACAGGGTGATCCCGTTGAGTGGATTGATGCACACGAGGGTGTGATGGTCCAAGAGGTTGGTGTAGGGGTTGTTCTTGCTCATTTTCATCAGCTTGAGACTCTTGAGAAGCTTCATGATCATCTCCATGCTGATGTTGATCCTGGTTTGCAGGGACTTCAGGTGCTGTATTTCCAGACTCCGGAACCTCCGAAGAATTTCTCAGAGGTTCTGCTCTGGCGACAGTGCTCGGAACCTCTGGAGATTTCTTCGGAACCTCCGGGGTCTGCACCTCTGCAGAACCAGTGAGGTTAGGCCCTTCAAGTGGTGTTGAAGCTTGATGTTGTAGCTCATCTTCTACTTGTTCTTCAACTGGTCTAACATCACTAATGGCCAATTGCTTGATTGCTTCACAAGTCGGCTTCTCTTTACCTACAACATTTAGATCAACTTGCTCCACTTGAGAGCTATTAGATTCATCAAACGTCACATCTACCGTGGTTTCAACCCTACCGGAGGTTAGATTGAAAACTCGGTAGGCATGCTCGTTTGGACCATAACCAAGAAGAAATCATTCATCAACCTTTGGTGCAAACTTAGAGCTTCGGGGCTTTTTGTTGAGAATGAAACACTTGCACCCAAATACCCTAAAGTAAGACACCTTAGGCTTTTTACCGGTGATTAGCTTATAGGAAGTCTTCTTGTGAAACTTGTGAAGATAGAGGCGGTTGATGGCATGGCAAGCTGTGTTGATAGCTTCAGGCCAAAAGATATCTTGTGTCTTGTACTCATCCAACGTGGTTCTTGCCATTTCAATAAGTGTCTGATTCTTCCTCTCAACCACCCCATTTTGTTGAGGGGTATAAGGAGCTGAAAATTCATGCTTGATGCCCTCTTCATCAAGAAACTCTTCATTGTTGGTGTTGCGAAATTCGGAGCTATTGTCACTTCTTACTTTCTTGATGGGTAATCCGAATTCCCTTTGTGCTCTTCTTATGAAGGCCTTCACCTTCCCTTGAACCTCACCTTTGTCAAACACAAAGAACACCCACATGAAGCGAGAAAAATCATCAACAATAATCAAGTCATATTTGTTACCATCAATGCTTATGTAGGTCACCGGTCCAAATAGATCCATATGAATGAGCTCCAATGGGCTTGTTGTAGTGAGGATGCTATTTGGTGGGTGAGGTGCACCTACTTGTTTCTCGGCTTGGCATGCTTGACATATCCTATCTCTCAAATTGAACATTAGTTAATCCAAGGATGTATTCATCTTTCAAGAGTTTGGCCAAGTTCCTCTTCCCAACATAGGCTAGTCGGCGATGCCATAGCCAACCCATGCTAGATTTTGCCACTAAACAAGTCTTAGGAGAAGCTTTACTTTTGTTGAGATCAACTAGGTAAAACCTACCCTTCAAGCGACCCGTAAGGACAATAGAGGAATCCTCCCTCTTTATGATGGACACACCCTTATCCGAAAAGTGACAATCAAATCCAATCTCACTAAGTTGTTAAATGAATAATAGATTGTAACCCAACAGATCAACATGAAGCACATTAGTAATTGAATATTTAGAAGAGATAGGAATATCACCAACGCCAATGACTTCTCCACTAGCATCACCTCCATAAGAAATTCTTTCTCTTGGTCCTTCTAGATGGAGGTAGGTAGAGAACATACTCCTTTCTCCGGTCATATGATGTGTACATCCACTATCAAGCACCCAACTTGATCCACCAGAGGAGTATGCCTACAAAACAAGTTTAGTTCCTTCTTTTAGGTCCCAACTAGCATTGGGGCCTTCCACGTTAGCAACCAAGACTTTAGGAACCCACAAGGATCTCTTCACATATATGTTGGATTGGGTTCCAACATACGTGGCAACAACTTTACCAAGGTTGTTGCGTCTCAATACATAGCTAAGGGGGTCTTCATTTGAAGCTTGAGCCTTGTTCTTGTGGGTATACTTGTTTCTTCTAGGCAAGATAGGATTATTCTTGACTTCTTGGTGATTACGTGATGCCTTGGTAATGGATGCCTTGGGAGTAGGAGTCTTGGGGACAGATTGAGGTTTGATTCCTCTCTTCTTTAGTGCTCTGTTCAGCCATCCTCCAAAACTTCCGCTCTTGTTCTCTGGAACTTCCGAGGTCTGATGTTTCTTCAGAACCTCTGAAGATTTCTTCAGAACTTTCGAAGTCCGCTTTGACTGTGTAGTTGGCTTCCAGACTCCGGAACCTCTGGTGATAGAGGCCGGAACCTCCGAGGTCTAGGCAAACAGAACACCCTTGCTGTCAAACTTGATACACTCCTTGTTCTTGATGATCTTCCTTTCGTTGGTTTTTCCACCTTCAACATAGCCAAAGCCATTTCTCTCGGTGGGTGCATCTTTTCTCTTTGTAGCCTTGCTATTTTTGTTTTTATTCTCATCACTTGAATGTCCCATAGCTATGATTGAGGTAAGCCTAACAATTTCTTTCTTCATAGCTTCCATATTGGCAAGGTTAGTAGCATAGGCATCAATATCAAAATTATAACATCTTTCACAGCCCTTGCTAGTAGAAGCGCTAGAGTCACCTTTTGCTTTCGAAGGATTTGAGGTGCTACTCCAAAGAAGGCTATATTGCTCCTCAAGCTCTTCATTCCTCGTCTTGAGAGAATTACATTGAGCTTGAGAGGCATCTAAATCCTTCTTGAGAGTAGCATTGATGCTCTCCACTTGGTCAACTTCCAAGCACAAAGCCTCAACCTCACTTCTCTCCGACGCAAGAGAATTGTCGGTGTCCGGATTAGCATCGGCACCAACCAGTGATTTGCGCTGAGATCAGCTCCTCGATGGGCGGTGCTAAGCTAAGGTAACGCGGGGTTTATCTTGGTTCCCGCCGCGCGGCCATACGTTCAGCAGGGTGTGCTTGCGCACTTGTATTAGCTTGCACCGGTGGTGCCTGTAGAGGGGGGCTACAAGCAAGGCGGGAGAGGAGGAAATTCCCCCAAGTCCCTACTAAGGTGATTGAGGCAGGTGCCAATATCTAGAACAGGGTGGTGTGCTGTGTGCGGGTGAATGAGCGTCGTCCCCGCACAGGGGGCTCTGCCTCTCCCTTTTATAGGCCAAGGGAGGGCAGCTACAATGATGTCAGCCAGCATAGTGGCTGCGTACTAATGAGTATGGCGCCGGCAGTCTCGTCCCGCACATCATGGTTCCTGGCGCGAGTTGGTGGCGCCTGTTGACGGCTGTTAAGTGCTACTTTTACACCGTCAATACCTGCATAAAATAAATGTAAAAGGATCATCAACACTAGAATAGGGGTTTATACTGACGATTTTCACAAGTGTTGGTGTTTCTAGCTTTTGTTGCAGGACGCACCGAAATATGTGTTACATGACATAGTCGGGAGCAAGTGCACCAATGGCATAGATATGGCGTCATCATAAACAATCACAAATGCCAAATTGGTCTGCACCACTACAATGGGCTCGTCGAGACGATCGAAATGGATATATCATTTGCCTACTTTGGAGTTCGGATCGAAATGGATATACAAGCACACGATAATATGTGGGCCCGGTGGGACCCACACCAAGCCACATGGCGACGTGCAGTCACACAGGAGTCCACGTGTCCATGACACATCATCGATCCAAAGAAACACACTCTTGACCAATCAGGAGCCAGTACGCGGATCCAAGGGCCCACAACCACGAGATAAATGGCTAAAAATACCGCATGCACCCCCATACCCACCTTGGGACCCACCTAGCAGTCACCTGGACGAAAGGCGGCGCGAGGGGGCCTACCCGGGGGTCGGCCGAACCCATTTTGTGGCCCCTCGCGTCGCCCTTCCATGTGTCGGCTTGTCGTGAAGAAGCAAAAGCGGTTCTAGGTGTGTGCCCGAATATTCCTTCAGGATCCTGCCGGAAAGCTCCTTCTCTTGCAAGCTACTTGGCCTCCACTCCTCTTTGCCACATGTCACCACCCTATTGGTGGCGCCCAAGGCAGCCAAGGGAGCTCCTCCTACCCCCCTTGGCCTATAAATATGAGGAGAGGGGGCTAGAATAGAGACACATCCCATTCTCCTCCTCCTCTTTAGAAACACTCATTTCCTCCCTCATGTGATCTCTCATGGATCAAATGAGTTGATCCATGAAGGTGAGAATAGGTGCTAGGTAGAGCGTGGTGTTGGTGAGGGTGTCATGTTCTTCAATTACAGCAAAGTGAGTATTCTTGTATTTTCCAATTAGACTAAAGCGTTATTCATGCATGAATGACATGTTCTTGAGTTCTTCGTTCGTTCATCATTTAGAGGCTCGTGTTCTTCATGAACACGCTTCCTTGATCTAGTTGACGAACAAGTTACTCACGCTTTTATGTTTGTTCATAAGTTAGAGGCTCGTGTTCTTCACGAACACGACCCTTTGATCTTTTGTTACAAGTGCATAAGTTTGCATTTTGTTTGTGTGAATTATCCTGTTAGATCTTGTTAGAGTACATTAATACGCTGGCATTCGTTCTTCCTATCATCTGTGTGATCCTGTGGTAAGTGAGATTAGCTCGAAGCTCACGGGTTCGTCGCTCCGTATTTATACGGAGTGCTATAGTGTTTCTACGGGATATCAGACGTAGCCGTGCTATAGTAGTAATCGGTGGTGTAGACGTGGTGTCTAGACTATGGGTTATCCTTCGAATGCCCTGTATCCCACGGTTTGTCTTGGGGTAGGCCGTGGTAGTGACAGCCGCTGGACCCTCTGAAATCCCCCACGTTCGGATATAGCGTGTAGGCAACCCTTTGCTGTGAACCAACTGTTATAGCCAGGAGGGGCCGGTGTCCGAAGCGAGCATAATTGCTTGCTCTTCTCCTCTGGGATCAGTATTCATAGGAAGCGCCTCATCATCTCTCAACCTTAGCTAGGGGCTTGGTGTCCTTGGACCTTTCATCTAGGATAGAAGGTAGTGCACATCGTTCCTTGGATTCGATACCCTTTGGAATACTCCTTTGGGGAAGTGCTACAATGGTATTTCCGTGCGCTTGCGGTATACCCGGTTGCTCTTATATGCTCCCTCTAGGTGTACAACTAGTGGTGACGTTAAGAAACGCCAACAAGCATTTCTGGCGCCATTGCCAGGGAACGGTTGCTGTATCTATCTTCGAACCTCGTGGTCCTCGTATCTTTTGTTTTTCCTTTTTCGTCTACCTTCACCCCCGTTACCCATTAGATATCCTTTTTGTTTCTTTCCTTCTACCTTTACCCCCGTTACCCATGGAGAAGACTTCCTGCAATAGCATCTCCACCCCTAGGGGCGAGTTCGTCTTAGAGCAACCATCAACTTCTACATCTAGCTGCGAGCTTCGTCCCGGTTTTATAGCCATGGTTCGGAATTGACCTTTCTCTGGTGCCATCAGTGATGATCCCCGGGATCATTTAAAGGAGTTCGAAGAACTGTGTTCATGCTTGGTAATCCCAGGTATGACACAGGAAATTTTGAGGTGGAAGTTGTTCCCTTTTTCTCTTATAGACAGAGCAGAACAGTGGTACACCCGCACGATAGAGAGTGTAGACAATTGGGAAGAACTACGAGATGACTTTTGTCACTCATTCTCCCCTTTTGAACACTTAAATTCGCTACCGTGTGAATTCCGTGAATTTGAGCAACTAGAGTGCGAGTCTATAGGCGCAGCTTGGGCTAGGTTCTCACACCTGTTGGAGCTTAACTCAGACTTGTCTATACCCGATAATGTATCCTTGAACATCTTTCACGGGATGATAGACATGGAATCTGCATTTGAGCTCGACCTTGTAGCTGGAGGTTCATTCAGAACCCAAACTCCAACGGAAAGAACAGAGATCCTAGAATACTTCTTAGAAACCTCTTCTTCCTATCCCAGATACAATGATCTCCACAAAGAATCAGAGTCAACCCAAGGGAGTCTCCTGATAGACGAATTTGAGCTTTCACCTTGCACATCTAATGATTCGTCTAGGGAGCCTTCTCCCGAACCACGAACCCCAAAGGGAGAAGTAATTCAACCTTTGGAGTTCTCTTCTCGATTTGAGGGTGATCCTTCTCGGAACATCATAAATACCTCAGATCGTTCTTGGCACGAGAAGCCTACGGCATCGTTGGACTTTGATAAGGTTCTTGATGAAGTTTGGAATCATGGGGCAATAGTGGAATGGTCGCCTTGGAAATCAAAGCCTGTTGCCGAAGTAATTCAGGTCAGCTCGACTTCCACGACCATCCCTTGCTCCATGAGGGGAAACACCGTACATGTTGTTCATGACCCTGCTGCTGGAGTTTGCATCATATCGGAGTACCTTTTGGACACTCTAGTGGGTGACATGCCCCTCACCCCGACTGATAGATATTTCCAAAGTACTAGGTATAAAGAATACATTTTCCCATGTCGAGGGATTGCAAGGGATGTGCCAATCATCATAGACAAGATCGAGGTGCACTTAGATTTTCACATCTATGACATCATGGATTTCGATCTTCTTCTGGGCTTCCCATTGGATGAACTTCTTGATAAATCTCAAGGAAGCCTAGATGTAAAGCTTAGGGAAGCCGCTCCTACCACGTCCATCTCTTGTCATGAACATTCCATGGTAGAGCCTCTTCCTGAGCAAAACCCGCTCGAGACGATAATGCACGTACCTCCGTTCGCATCATCCGAGTCTGTTCCGATTGAGGTTGTAGACTTCTCTACTCCTCAAGGGGATGACTCGGGAGATCCTCTTCACCTCTGTGGAGGCGAACGATCATCATCTATCTCGACCGAGTTTCAGCCTCTTCCCGCTGGCCCGTATCATGTTGCTTTCGATCATGGTCGAGAGTCAACATCGAGCCTCCACGATGACTCTCTTGAGATGGAGACTTCATGGGCCATGGAACCTTTCGAGGCACTGACTCTAGAGTCCGGAGGAAAGGATTCCACACACGAGCATGGTAGCTTCATTCTTGATCTGCCATACAGACCATGCTCGCATCATGTCCCTCCAGAGTCAGACTTGCTTAGTGCGCTGAGCACACATGAGGGCTGCAATCACCTTATGGTCCTCTTTTGTAGGAAGTTCAGAAGGTTGGTTGTAGATGTATATGTCTATCATAAGCATATCAGATTTCGTGCGTGCACTGTGGCACTAACCTTGCAGCTAAAGCTTCACTGATACATCAAGGATTGGTGTTGAGACGGGAATGACACCACCAACAATAGCTGCAAGATGAAGTTCCCATGGTCGAGCTTATGACCAATAAATAAACAAAGCACTACCAGGAGATAGCCTGGATTAGCATAGGTTTTATTTCCCTTTTCGAATAAAAGCAAGAACATGTTTTTAGGATAAGTCGTCCTTCCGGTATTTTTGGTCACTAACCTTTCAGGTGGAGATTGAAAAGAAAGATGGACATATGATGCCTACGAACATGTGAGCCACATCAGCTGCAACACCTAGATAAGCTTTGGCGAGGGAACATTTACAAAAGGAAGCTTGATCACCACACACTTGAGTTTTGTTGCCTAGCAATGCAAACTTCAAGTGTGGGGGAGGTATGTGAGCACCCTGAGTAAAGTTCCTCCTCTACCAAATCTTATCCTGGTGTGAAGATGATGTCAGCTCTTGCATCTTGCCCACTAGCTAGGTAAGTCCTGCTTTTGACATTAAACAAAGCCCTTCCGGAAGGTTCCCGAGGTTCACCATTTTATGCTCATGCTTATATGCCTCTTTTGATGAAAAGCTTGATCATGCATGCGTGTTTCCTTTATCTTTGTTCGTATGCTCTAGTTTGGATGTATGCTCGAGTTTACATTCATAGACTGTTTTAAATTAAGCATGGTGCTTAGGTTAAAACTGTCTTCATCAATCAAAACAAACCATGGTGTCGAGTTTTGATTGATGAACCTTAGAGTTATACTTTCATGGATATTGGATGCATGTATGCGGACTAACCCTTGCAGGAAATCATTGATTCCAAATGGGTAAGTCATTAAGCTAGACTCAAATGGGAAGGTAAGTTGAGGTGTCAGATTCAGGTTGCACAACATGTAAAGGTGGTACATATGACCTCTCAAAGGTCCAAGGTAAGTATATTCCCCTTTGTGTATGAAGTGTAGTTTTGGTCTAACCCTTTCGAGCAAATGACACGGTGACAAAAAAAAACCCCAAAAATATTTGCTTTTGAATAAAGGCTCTATGGTTCTCGAACCAGTAGAGTCCATCTCTTGTTTCCACTTTTGCTTGAAGAACAGCACCAGTACAAGCACCAGTGTGGGGGAGTTCTCTCAAGCTCATCATCGACATATCCACTCAAGAACTCCCACACAAAGGCTGCACGACATCGACTATGCCTTCATGACAAGGACAATGTAAACTAGGGTGAGCTGGCTACCCCACAGGTCAACCGAATCACCACTAGTCTTCCTTGTTCCTTATCCTTCAGAAGCGATGGTATGTGCACCCTTCACCTCACTCTCTACCTTTGAGTTCGAATGATCCTCAATTCTTATCCAATAAACCAAACTCAAATATCGGTATTTTGTTTGCTCTCCATGATTCCTGTGGTTGGCTTGCATATATTTTATTCCTTACTTATTATCTTGATGCTTGTGAACAAATATCATTAGGGAACTCATGCTTATCTAAGTAGTTGATGTTTGTGATATGGTTTGATGATATGATCTTCGCTCTTTATGTTTGAGTGCTTGGGAATTTTATTTGAAAAATCATAAAACCCTTTGCAAAGCTCCTCTTTTGATATGCCACAGCCCTACCAAAGCCATATGATATTCATAGTTGAAAACATTCTACTCATATGCTGCTTGTTATGGCATTGAGCTTTGTCAAATTCTGTGACCCTTGTGAGAATTCTCTTCACTACTTTCATGATCAAGATTCATGTGTACACCACCATTTTCCCCTTGCTATGCTTCTACACTGGAAGTTAGCATTGTATCATTCATCCATTCCGTGAAAATAAGGCTCCATATGTGTTGATCTATCCCTCCTAATTTTTGTTACACAAGAGACATGGCTATCGAAAAAAAATATGGACACATGAAGGTCCAGGTATTGAAAAAATAGAAAAAAAAGAGTTGGACACATGAAGGTCCACAAGGAAAAAAATATATAGAGATAGCCATGTTCTCAAAAGATTTTTATACAAGAGGGAGAATCATGTGAAAAGGAGTTCCATATCATAGATGGTAATAACTAGTGTCCATTCCGGGGCTAGTGTCCACCTTACCATCTACCGACTCTCATCATACATGTATGGTAATATCTAGCACCCATTCCGGGCTTAGTATCCACCTTACCATACTCGCCATGTCCATACACGTGCACACCTTGATCTGATTGTGTGATCTGATTTTCTCTGTGGATCTAGTATTTGACTTTGCAATACATGTGATACAAGTATGCCTTATCTTTCATACCTACCCTGAGCTCCACATAAGCTATCATTAGAAGTAGGATGAATGAAGGCAGTTTAATGCCTTGGTGAGGACATATACACATTGAGCGATCCGAGAGAATCAAATGAGGAGCAAAGCAAGGTTTGTTTTTGAAAACTTATTGTAAAACCCCAAGTTACTTGACATGATGAGCAGGAGTGATTTGATTCCTGACCGTTCAATTCTTCAATTACCCAAGATAGCATGATAGAAACTTCATAAGTTCATGAGTACAAGGTATGGTTTGGAATATCTCTTATGCTCGCTTCATACCTTTGGATATCATGTCTCACCTTGACCGGACTCCCTTCACTCGGGACGAGCAAAGGTCAAGTGTGGGGGAGTTGTTGACGGCTGTTAAGTGCTACTTTTACACCATCAATACCTGCATAAAATAAATGTAAAAGGATCATCAACACTAGAATAGGGGTTTATACTGACGATTTCCACAAGTGTTGGTGTTTCTAACTTTTGTTGCAGGACGCACCGAAATATGTGTTAAATGACATAGTCGGGAGCAAGTGCACCAATGGCATAGATATGGCGTCATCATAAACAATCACAAATGCCAAATTGGTCTGCACCACTGCAATGGGCTCGTCGAGACGATCGAAATGGATATATCATTTGCCTATTTTGGAGTTCGGATGAAAGAGATATGCACACGATAATATGCATCCAAGGGCCCACAACCACGAGATAAATGGCTAAAAATACCGCATGCACCCCCATACCCACCTTGGGACCCACCTAGCAGTCACCTGGACGAAAGGCGGCGCGAGGCGGCCTACCCGGGGGTCGGCCGAACCCCCAGGTCGGCCGAACCCATTTTGTGGCCCCTCGTGTTGCCCTTCCACGTGTCGGCTTGTCGTGAAGAAGCAAAGGCAGTTCTAGGTGTGTGCCCGAATATTCCTTCAGGATCCTGCCGGAAAGCTCCTTCTCTTGCAAGCTACTTGGCCTCCACTCCTCTTTGCCACATGTCACCACCCTATTGGTGGCGCCCAAGGCAGCCAAGGGAGCTCCTCCTACCCCCCTTGGCCCATAAATATGAGGAGATGGGGCTAGAATAGAGACACATCCCATTCTCCTCCTCTTTAGAAACACTCATTTCCTCCCTTATGTGATCTCTCATGGATCAAATGAGTTGATCCATGAAGGTGAGAGTAGGTGCTAGGTAGAGTGTGGTGTTGGTGAGGGAGTCATGTTCTTCAATTAAAGCAAAGTGAGTATTCTTGTATTTTCCAATTAGACTAAAGTGTTATTCATGCATGAATGACATGTTCTTGAGTTCTTCGTTCGTTCATCATTTAGAAGCTCGTGTTCTTCATGAACGCGCTTCCTCGATCTAGTTGACGAACAAGTTACTCACGCTTTTGTGTTTGTTCATAAGTTAGAGGCTCGTGTTCTTCACGAACACGACCCTTTGATCTTTTGTTACAAGTGCATAAGTTTGCATTCCGTTTGTGTGAATTATCCCGTTAGATCTTGTTGGAGTACATTAATGCGCTGGCATTCGTTCTTCCTATCATCTGTGTGATCCTGTGGTAAGTGAGATTAGCTCGAAGCTCGCGGGTTCGTCGCTCCGTATTTATACGAAGTGCTAGTGTTTCTACGGGATATCAGACGTAGCCGTGCTATAGTAGTAATCGGTGGTGTAGACGTGGTGTCTAGACTACGGGTTATCCTTTGAATGCCCTGTATCCCACGGTTTGTCTTGGGGTAGGCCGCGATAGCGACAGCCGTTGGACCCTCTGAAATTCCCCACGTTCGGATACAGCCTGTAGGCAACCCTTTGCCGTGAACCAACTGTTATAGCCAGGAGGGCCGGTGTCCGAAGCGAGCATAATTGCTTGCTCTTCTCCTCTGGGATCAGTATTCATAGGAAGCGCCTCATCATCTCTCAACCTTAGCTAGGGGCTTGGTGTTCTTGGACCATTCATCTAGGACAGAAGGTAGTGCAAATCGTTCCTTGGATTCGATACCCTTTGGAATACTCCTTTAGGGAAGTGCTACAGCGGTATTTCCGTGCACTTGCGGTATACCCGGTTGCTCTTATACGCTCCCTCTAGGTGTACAACTAGTGGTGACGTTAAGAAATGCCAACAACGCCCTCCGGCTTCTGCGGGCGGCGTGGCGGTCACTGTGACCTATCCTGCTTTGACTTCGAGGGGCTGCCCCTGCTGGATCGAGGCCCTAACCGCCGGGGGAAAGACCGGAGTTGGTGGCACGGGACTGCAGCGCGTCACCGGCTTGTCCGCACAGTGCCGCGTATGTTGTCGCATAGTGGCAGGAGTGGTGGCGCAGCGCCGGGGATGGTCGCATGCGGCACCGGAGTTGGCGGAGGGGACGGGGCGCACGCCGCCCATACGGCGGTGTCAGTCGGGGTGCGCGCCCGCTCGCCGCCCATACACCCTTCGAGGGTGCCCCATGCCCGTTCGAGGGTCTTGCTGCAGGGGAGGACGGGAGCAGGTGGTACAGTGTCAAGGAATGACCCCTGCCTGTCCGCACAGGACCGCACGGTGTCCGCACAGTGCCGGGGATGGCTACACAGTGGCGGGTTAGGCCGCACTGTGGCGGTATCAGGCGCTGTGACTATGTCAGATGCGCGGTGTGGGGGGAAGATTCACCCTTGACTTTGGCGTCCCGCCGTGGGGGCGGGCATTAAATGCTGCTGTCGAGCGGAGCGGGGGCGGTTGCCCGCTCGAGGGGGTCCGAACCCCTCGAGCGAGGCGGAAATCTGCTCGAGGGGCCGGCGCCCCCGAGCGGGGCGGAAATCTGCTCGAGGGGCCGGAGCCCTCTAGCGAGACGGAAATCCGCTCGAGGGACCGGAGCCCTCGAGTGAGGCGGAAATCCGCTCGAGGGACCGGAGCCTTCGAGCGAGGTGGCCAGGCGGGCCTTCTCGGTGTAGGCTGCTGCTGGGCCGTGGTAGGCCGTGGGCCCGTGATGTCCTGTGACCAAGGTTCGGGAAACAGTACTTGGGCGGTTTGCGTTTAACGAGGGTGATTATCCCCTTAGTTAGGGGACCCCTAATGGGGAACGTATCGTGTGCAAACCAGGCATGTTGTGGAAACTATGGAAACCAAAACCTGGACCACTAGATCTTAATCTAACGTCTAGAATAGGATGCCTGGCAATTTTCCAAAGAAACGCCCGCCTGCTGCTTGTAATTTCGTTAGTTTTGCATAATCCCCCCGGCCTCTCTCTGTTCGTGGTCGTCGCGAGACGCCGCGGACTCCTCGTTTTTCCGTAGCCGCGTACGGTTCGTTTCTTTTTCCGCCGCCATACGTGATCGTCGCCGTCGGCCAGGAGTTGTGGGACGCCCGGACGCCATGCAATCCGGCGCCAACCAGACGCCGCCGACGATTCTAACCTTGGGCTCGTACGGCCGGACGCCGTCGCTCGCCGTTCAATCTCGGGAGGCCGCCGTTTACGCAGTTCACGACCGGACGCCGCTGGAGGCCGCCGTTGACGCCCGAACGCCGCTGGAGGCCCCCGTTGACGCCCGAACGCCGCTGGAGGCCGCCGTTCAGGAGCGCCAGCCGTCGGTGCCCGCCGTTCTGGAGCGCTGCCCCCCGACGCCCGCCGTTCTGGAGTTCGAGCCGCCGCCTGCCGTTCACGCCATGAACTCCGGGAGCCCTTCATCACGTGGTTAGTTTCTCAACCATGGACTCCATTTTCTCTTCTTTTCATTTTTGTTTTGGTAAAAAAAAATCTGATCACAGAAACAGTGGACGGTGAACGTGCAGTAGCCATGGAGCTCGGCGCTCGTGAATTGCCGCCCACCCGCTTGGCCGTGGTCTCCGGGGCGCGTCCTGTATTCGCCCGTGAGTCACCGGACGCCCGTGTGTCCCCGGAACCCCGCGACGTAGACGACTCCGGCAGCCCTGTACGCCGTGGTTAGTTTCTCCCATTTGTTTTTACCCCTGTGATTTTAATGTAGTGTAGCCATGCATGATGTGAACCCATGTTTGATGCATTCAGTTCAGTCCATGATCATTGCGAAAGATGCTATATGCGTTCAACATTACTTTCATCATGAATGGTTCGATGATCAGCCCTTCATTAATGGTTTTCATGCACTGGACAGTGAACATTTGAAGCCTAAGGTTGGAATGATATTTGATTCACTCGCAGATGTGGAGAAATTTTACAAATCGTATGCACATGATAATGGTTTCGGTGTTCGTGTTGGTCAGCACAAAAAGGGAAATGAGGCTATATTATTCAAGCGGTATTATTGTGCAAGAGAAGGATACAGAAAGGAGAGCGTAAAAAATGTTACAGATGAATCCGGAAAAAAAAAGGAAGACACCAAATGTGATGGAAACCAGATGTGGCTGTCCGGCACATATTGTTGTGAAGCTTGAGAGTGACAAGAAGTATCGAATATTTTCAGTGGTTTACGAGCACAACCATGGTTTTGTATCGCCGGATAAGAGGCACTTGCTGAGATCTAACCGTAATGTTAGTGAGAGAGCAAAGAGTACTTTGTTCAACTGTCATAAGGCTAGCATTGACACGTCCATGGCATTTTGACTTCTTCAAGTCAGTGATGGTGGTCCTGAGAATGTTGGTTGCACACGGAGGGATTTGCAGAACTATTATCGTGACCTCAGGAGCAAAATCAAGGATGCTGATGCACAAATGTTTGTGGGACAGCTTGAGCGAAAGAAGGAAGTAAATCTTGCCTTCTTTTATGACTTCATGGTGAATGAAGAAGGCCGACTTATTCGTGTATTTTGGGTAGATGCCACATGCAGGAAAAAATTATAGTCTATTTGGTGATGTGCTTTCGGTAGATGCAACATATACCACTAACCAATATGATATGAAGTTTGTGCCATTTACTGGAGTCAATCATCACCTGCAAAGTATTTTCCTTGGGGCAGCATTCTTGGCTGATGAAAAGATCGAGTCATATGTGTGGTTGCTTCAGATCTTTCTTAAGGCTATGGGCCAAGTACCACCTCATCTAATTATAACAGATGAAGATGCGAGCATGAAGGCTGCTATTGCACAGATTCTACCAACTACAGTACATAGATTTTGCATGTGGCATATAATGGATAAGGTACCTGAGAAGGTCGGTCCCTCCATAAGAGAGGACGAGGAGTTCTTGGTTAGATTCGGCAAGTGTGTATGGGGCTCCGAGGATCCTGATGAGTTTGTGTCTGAATGGAATGATATCATGACAAAATATGGGCTCATGAAAAATGAGTGGTTTTCCACAAAGTTTGATATGCGACATTCATGGATTCCGGGATACTTAATGGACGTACCTCTAGCAGGAATTCTTAGGACCACATCACGATCAGAGAGTGCAAATTCATTTTTTAACCGTTTCATTCATCGAAAATTGAGCTTCGTTGAGTTTTGGCTGAGGTTTGACACAGCATTGGAGTGCCAGCGCGAAGAGGAGTTGAAAGCCGACAATGCAAGTCTTCACAGCAATCCTAAATTGCTGACACCATGGCCCACGGAGAAGCAATGCAGTGCAATATATACACATGAAGTTTTCATAAAGTTTCAGGAACAACTCATTGTTGCAAGAGACCATTGCATTATTCAAGGGATTTCGGAGTCCGAAGATATGAAAATTGTCACCATCAGCAGCCTATCTGGAAAAGAGCGGGTGGTTCAGATGAACAAGTCAAACATGTTTGGTAGGTGCTCCTGTAAATTTTATGAGTCCTATGGCATCCCGTGTCGTCATGTCATACAAGTCCTTAGAGGCGAAAAGCAAAATGAGATACCATCGATTTATATTATGAAGAGATGGGAGAAAAGATGTAAAAGGTGAGTTTACACGACTTTTTTTTGTATTACTATTTTTTTTCTATATGGGCTAGTGTTGACTTCAATTCCTTTGATTTCACAGAGAAATGTTCTTTGATGAGGAAGGCAACCTCTTGGATGAAAAGGCGAAAGATCCTATGGAGGTGGCTAGGCGGAAAAAATTTTCAGAATCACGTAACAAGTTCGAAGATCTGATCCAAATGGCCAAGAACTCTGAACCAGGGGTGGAGTTCTTATATTCTAGTTTATGCAACCTTGAAGAGCCTCTGAAAAAAATCCTGCTGCTACATTTAATAAACAGGATGAGTTTGAATCATTCCTTGGTACCAAAATTCCAAATGAAGTTGACATACATCCACCAACTGACATCGTGTCCAAAGGGCGAGTCAAAAGAATTAGGAAAAGCAAGGAGAAGAAGCCACCAACGAAAAGGAAGTGTTCGAGATGCAAGCAAATAGTGGATCATGATGCACGAAATTGTCCACTGAACCTGAACCGAGTTGCCTCATTGTAAACATTTTTAGTGTATCACTGAATTTTTAGTGAAAGAATTTTGCCCAATGATCATTTTGGCTGGTTGTGAACAGTATATCATTTTGGCTGGTTGTGAACAGTATATCATTTTTCCAATTTCAATATATCAATTTCAGTATATACTTATTACTTGTTCAGCTTTGAATATGAAAAATGGCATGTTCTCTTATTCACAAGCATGTGTGACATAGCAGGAATGTATGGTTCAGTGTTTCAGTTAAGTAATGTGTGCCACCACCAGATGTACTGTTGCTGGCAAAAAATTGTATCACTGAAATTTATGATCATTTGTGTCTCATCATTTTTCATTCATCTTTTCCATTCAGTTTCATGGTTAGGTGAAAGAACTATTGTTGGATATTATTGTCTATTTTCAGAGTTTCAGCATCATAATCAATTTACTGTCTGTTTTCCTTGTATTTCTGTCTTTTGAGGGATTACACACATTTTTTCACGCACAACTACACCAGATCACACACAATATTTTCATGCACAAGTTCATCAGATCACACACAAGGTGAAAAGCTTCACTCTGAAAATTCCATCACTCTGAAAATTCACTCTCATAATTTCATAGTTTCACTCTGAAAATTGCAAAGCTTCAATCTGAAAATTGTCTTGCACACTTGCACATGCAGTTCACACAAAATTACCCAAGAGAATCATCATTTTATTCCACACACAAATGCATTACATAGGAGGTGCAATTGCACAACACTAGACAGGAGTTCTTTACAATTGATGCCAATTCACAAGTTCAGGCAATTACAAGTTCCAAGCCCTCAAACTCGGCCAATTGCTCTTCCTGCAATTTTACAAAATTTTTTACAGTAGTAGACAGCAGCACACAACTCAGCAATTGCTCTTCCTGCTCCTCCTAGGTGCGCCCTCGACCAAGAAACAGACCATCGACCTGACTTGAGAACCTGCAAAAGAAAGATGAGACAGTGCCAGTCAGCACCATATTTTCTTCTAAGAGAACATTTCTCAGCGTCATTTCACAAAGCAGTTGAAGTAATCAGACAGACCCCAGAGCCGACTTCTCATTTTGTTCATCACATATTCTGATCAACGAAACTAAATAACAGGATTGCTCTTGGAGTAGCAGCTAACAGTCTACAGCCATATCAGCTTCAACTTGGTGGACTTCACTGACCCCTCGAGATGGTGTTCACCAACCAATTCAGTAATTATTCCATTCTCGGTCTAGATTTCTTTAATGATGGTGTTTCCCCAATCCATCAAAGTGACCTCCTGGGCGCTACTCATGACTGATGCATCAGCATACTCTAACCAAATTCTATTTGTGAATGTTGTAGGCTTGGTAAGATGCGAATACTGTGCTTGGATGCAGAGAACGATGTGCCTGAGGTCTTACCTGACCAGTGGATGCGCCTGAGGTCTCCCTGCTCGCTGAGGAGCCGCCGCCGCTGCGAGGGGGTGCCGGCCCGGCGATGGGGCGGCGGAGCGCCGGCTGCGAAGGGGGCGCCGGTCCGGTGATGTGGCGGCGGAGCACCGGCTGGGGAAGGGGGTGGCGCTGAGAAGGGGTAGCGCAGGGAGGGGGCGGCGGTCCGCCGACGCAGGGAGCGGGCGGCGGCCAGCCGGCGCAGGGAGGAGGCGGCAGTCCGCCGGGGCAGGGAGCGGGCGGCGGTCAGCCAGCGCATGGGAGGAGGCGGCAGTCCGCCGGCGCAGGGAGGGGCGGCAGTCCGCCGGCGCAGGGAGGAGGCGGCGCCCACCAGACGCAGCCGCGCAGGACCTTCGCGATTCGATTTGCAAGGAGGGGGTGAGGTTCCTGTGGCCGTGTTGACTAGGGGGAGGGGGGTAATAACAAAATTCCGTGGACAACTAGGGGGCTGGCGGGCGCTAGTTTGCAAATTTCCCTCACCCCTCTCCCGAGCCTTTGGATCTGAATCTAGTGTTCCAGATCTGAGTTTGCATAGTTTGCACCGGTGTGGTGATTTCCACCTGATACGCTCCCCTCTGATGACCGTCCCCGATAGTAGCCCCCGAACCTTTGCTGGAAAGGGAACCGTTCCGGCAAAGTATGTCGTTCTCGGGTGCTGTGTGCGAGTCTCGTCCCCTTTGATCGTTCATGCTTCCCTGTGGGGGCACGCTAGTGCACCCGCGGGTGTAAGCTCCCGAAGCCCTGCAGGAGTGCGTGCACTCGTGCAGGGGTTAAATTTGTAGGGTGACGTGGCTTGCCTTGCGTTTGTTTCAGCCGGCCTCAGCGGTATTTCAGCCGGCATCGGTAATCTACACAGGAGGGGATGCTTTGTGTTGACCCAGGGTGCTTCGGGTAGGTTGACCGTTTTCGGGGGCATAACCCTTGGCAGGTCGATGCGGTGGTGAAATGAGCCTTGTTGAAAGCCTCTGGGTCCGGAGTTATTGACTTTTTCCCCAGGGTCCCAACACTTGAAAGCCTACTTTCATGCCGTGAACGAGGCACACCAATAGGGTTTTTGGGGTCCATATAACCCATGGCCCACTCCACTGCTTCGATGATCTCATAACCACGAACAATAGCTCCCTCCGGAAATGACATGTTATGTACCAATGATTTGAGGAATCCAAAGTACCTCTCATATGGAAACATCTGATGAAGGTAAGATGGGCTAAGGTACCAGATCTCCCTCGCGAGGTGTGCTGTTAGATGCAGCATGAGATCAAAGAATGATGGTGGGAAGGTAGCTTCAAGCAGGCATAGGGTCTCGAAATTTCTCCTCTCTAAGTCCAATAGTTTTTTCTCATCAATCACCTTCTGTTCTATTTCATTGAAGAATAAATACAAGCTCATAACCGCGTCATGAACCAGTTCTGTCTTGATACCTCTTAGTGCAACAGGAAGAATAGATGTCATCAACACATGGCAATCATGAGATTTCATCAAGTTGAAATTCATTTTCATGTCCTTCACCGACACTAGCCTCTTGAAGTTCGATGAGTATCCTGAAGATACTTTCAAACCATGTAAAAACTCACAGAATTCTTTTCTCTCTGCCTTTGACAAGGTGGTTGCAACAACGGGAAGGTCAATCCCCGTATCTGTTTCCTCTGCATAGAGCTCCGGCCTAATGCCCATATCTTTAAGATCCTCCATTGCATTTTTATGATCTTTTCCTTTCGACTTCTGTTGTAGTAATGTTCTCAAAGTAGCTTCACACACATTCTTCTTGACGTGCATGTTGTCAATCGAGTGACGCACATCCAAAAACGGTCAATACTCTAGCTCTCATAGAATTGATTTCTTGTTCCACATTCCTTACCCATCTTCTTCTTCTTCACCATCTCGCTTCTTTCTTTTGCCATGTTTCTTTTCAGACAATTTGGGTAACTCTTTGATAGTTTTGACGTCCTTGACTTGCAAGTGGAGCAGATCTCCAGTCACATGCATTGGCGCCTGTCAATTCTCCTTTTCCCCATTAAACTAACAATCCATGTCCCGGTAGGCATGTTTCTTGCTGAGGAAACGATGATGCCCCATAAATGAGAATTTCTTTGAATTTCTTAGCCACACTGCACAAGTTTCTTCCAAGCAGTGTGGGCAAGCTGCACCTTTCCTTTTACTCTGGCAGAAAGGTTGCGAAGAGCCGGGTTGTCGTTGATGGTGGTGAACAACATGGCGTGCCTTGTGAACTCCTCACGGCCGAACTCATCCCAAACCTCCTTCACACCAGGCTTCCAAAGTATCTTCAAGTCATCAACTAGTGGCCTCAAGTAGACATCAATAAGGTCGCCAGGTTGCTTTGGCTCAGAGACCAATATTGTCAACATCATGTATTTCTGTTTCTTGCATAGCCAGGGTGGAAGGTTGTATAGTGGCAGCACAACAGGCCAGGTGCTATGTGTTGAGCTCTCGTTACCGAATGGGTTCACGCCATCTGTGCTCATAGCGAACCGAATGTTCCTGCTTTCACCGGCAAATTCCTCAAAGTGGGAATCAATGTTTTCCCATTGTTTGCCATCTGCGGGGTGCTTAATCTTGCCTTCTTCCTTCTTTCGATCCTTATGCCAACGCAAGAGTTTGGCGTACTTTCGTGTGGCGAACCATCTTCTCAACCGAGGAATGATGCAAAAATATCATGCTACTCTCACAGGAGCCCCTTTGTTAACCTTCTTCTTCTTCTGGCCTCTGATCTCCACGGGCTCGTTCTCGTCATCATCAGCATTGTTATCATCTCCACCATCTTTTTTCCTCTTGTACCGATCGAACCCATACTTGGGGCAGTTGTCAATGTCTTCATAATCTCCACGGAACAATACACAACTGTTCTTGCAAAAAAGAATTTTTTCAACCTCTATTCCCAGAGGACAAATTATCTTCTTTGCCTCATAGACAGACTCAGCTATTTGGTTTCCCTCGGGTACATGTCCTTAAGGAGATCCAATAGTTGTTTGAAACTTTTGTTACTCCAACCATGATCTGCCTTAAGCTGTAGAAGTTTTAGATCGCCAGAAAGGTAAGAGTACTTCTGGCAACCAGGATAGAGGGGTTTCTTTGAATCTTCAATGAACTGCTTCAGCCTCGCTAATTCAGAAGTTGTATACACTCCTTGAAACTCAACATCCCGCAACATTTGATCAACATTGTACACACGTTGCAACACCAAACCATCATTAAAGCCCGTAACTTCTTGATCAGTGATATCCTCAGGCCTCATCACAATTGGTGGGAATGGTTCAGTTTTCTCAAAAACTCCACCCTCATCAAGGTCCTCATCATGGCATCGCGCTGCCCCTTCATTAAGGCCGGTAGCATGGTGTCGCGCTTCACCTTCATTTAGGCATCTTGCTTCGACTTCATTAAGGGCTTCCTCACCATGTTTATTCCAACACATGTAATTTTTTTTGAAACCACATTTGATCAAATGATGAAAAATATTGTCTCGTTGTCCGAACTTCTTCTGGTTGAGACAATCTATACAGGGGCAAAGCATTGCCTGAACACCACGGTTTCTCATATCTGCCTCTGCTTGATCTAGAAAACCATTGACCCCGCTTAAGAAACTGTCCCAATCCCGGGACTTACTGTACATCCAAACCCGAGCAGCAGCAGCCATTTGCAATTTCCATACATCAAATGAGCATAATTCATCACAAAAACCGATGAGCAAGAGGATTAGGACAGCGAAGTTCAATAAAAGGGTGCAATTTCCACCTTGACGAGGACTGTCTACGAGGTGAGCGCGTCCGAGGAGGAGGACGAGGCGTCGCGACCGCGGCGTGGGCGACGGCGCGGAGGACGATGCCGAGCCTGAGGAGGAGGATCAGCTGCTGTTTTGGAGGATGGCGACGTACGGCGTGGAGGGACGCCGCGCCGGGGTCGACGTCTGCCGGCCCCTTTCGCCGTCGCGCACGCGGCCGGCCGGCCTGCTGCAGCGCCGGCTTTCTGATGAGAGAGAGTGCGCGCGCAGCGCTATAAATTAGCTGGCGACGGCAGGGAGAGAGCGAGTGGAATGCAAAATAGAGGAGAAAGAGCGAGTGTAGTTGTCAGAGATAGCAGAGTGGTCGGAACGGAAAGACAAAGACGCGTAATAACGACACGCGTCTCTGATGTGAGAAAACAAAGGAGACGCTGGCTCCAAATAAGTGTCGCCAATTAGGTCGTCATAAAAGGAGACGCGTCCTAACAACCACGCGTCTCCAATAGGAAAGTGAGGTTTCACTTTCGTATCGGACGCATTTTAACATCCGTTACAAAGAAAACATGTAACGGTCGTTTAAGAAGTCCGTTACCAGAAGTTCTCATTGGTAACGGGCGTTGTGGTAGCAAAGTCGGGACCAGATCGAGGTCGAGTCTGCCGCGCTTATGCGTAACGGGCGTCAAACAACAACCGTTACAGATGCGAGTCCATGTAACGGGTGTTAAGAACCCGTTACAAATACTGCGTGACCTATTTGAGGTTTTCAGGTAGTGTAAGAGCACCCCTGAAATTCTAATGCTTTTATCTTATTTTGTTCTGTAACACAGCAACATTTTAAAATTTTAATTTTGAATTAAATTTTTTATTATCCTATTTTTGCAGTTTGTGAGAAACCAAACCCTCCGAGCCAACCACCTGGTCGTGCTGCACCTTGTGGTCCGCCCCCGTGATAGATATAGTTGAGGATTATCTCTTCTCTCCCGGTATACATGCTTGTGTATGAGTAAATGAGTGGTGCCTTTTGAGGTTGAGATGCTCGGTGAACCGAGAAAACTCATTAAGGTCATATGGTTTTTATGGAGTATTTGAGAATAGGAATTTAAACTTACTTTTAGATCAAGGATTTTTTTTATATTCAACAAAGCATGGATCATGGTTGCGTGTTAGACTGGAGTATTGTATTCTCTCTTCTTCAACTGTATATTGATGTGTAAGTAGTAATATTAATAGAACCAGACAGTTCAGTTTATTAGTTACTGCAACTAGTAATCTTTCTGCAAGAGCTTTCTACAATTCTTGTTAAGGCGAGGTACCAATAAATTTAAAGTGACTATTTACTACAAAAATCTCTGCCCACTACCAAATAATTAGTGGATTAAAATCAATGAGGCACATTGCAGATGGTTGTAATAATATCTGAAATTCGGTCAAAAAATTACTAGAGGACACGTGTTTAATTGAAACAATATTTGTGAAATGCAAAAAAAAAAACTCAAACGGTCCTTCCTTAGTCATCAAATGAAATTAAATCATGAATCAACAAAGCATGGTCCTCACAACTTTGAACAATACCACAATATAATAATGATGGAAGTGGCGAAAGGGTATCTAGTCTAGTGGTTAGAGTACCTGAGTAGCACATAGCAGACTCAAATTCGACTTCATGTAGGAGCGAATTAACTACGTTTGGATTAAAACTACTTTTTTGAATTATGGAAAAATCCAAACTTTGACGTTTGAAATGCTGACCTGAGCACAAGTGGACTGTAGAAGTCATCACAAAATGTTCTCTTCTCTCTTCTAGATGACAAATATGGGAAATGCTTAAAAAAAGGAGACATGAAAAGACCTGCCATCCACCTCTCACATCATCACTCCTGTTTTCTTTAAACGACCAGGTAGGTGAGCTACTTTGTTACTGTGTCATGTTTACTTCTCAAAAATTTCACCATCCATCCGTCACATCGAATGAACGACATAAATTAGAAATATTAAATGTGAATTAATGATAAAACTAAGTTTGGAACAAAAGAAAATTATTCAAAAGAATAGTTTGGGGTTTCTCTTATTGACGTCGGTAAAAAAAAAAGATGGAAAGTGCATGAGGCGCAACACGTTGAATCTAGGCACTTCTATAAAATGTGGTTTCGATCGACTTTCTGTTTTAAAAAGGAATTAAAACTACTTTTTTGGATTATGGAAAAATCAAAACTTTGACGTTTGAAATGTTGACCTGAGCACAAGTGGACAGTAGAAGTCATCACAAAATGTTCTCTTCTCTCTTCTGAGATGACAAATATGGGAAATGCTTAGAAAAAAGGAGACATGAAAACACCCGCCGCCCACCTCTCACATCATCACTCCTGTTTTCTTGAAACGAACGGGTAGGAGAGCTACTTTGTTGTATTATGTCATGTTTACTTCTCAAAAATTTCACCATCCATCCGTCGTATTGAATGAACGACACTAATTAGAAACACTAAATGTGAATTAATGACAAAACTCATACCCCTACCTCAAAACTCGAGAAGAATCTAATAAGTGTAATTATGTCATGATTAAACAATGTAGTGCTACACTAAACAATCTCTAATGATGAAAACTTAATGAATTCGTCTCGCGATTTTCCGTCTATCTGTGTAATTAGTTTTATAATTAATCTTTGTTTCTTCCTCCGAGTAGGTATTGAAAGGAGACTCAAAAAAATTTCTTCATGAACTAAATGGGGCCTAAAAAGGAGAAAGCCCAATATCACTCTTCATTGACACTTGAACAACCACGCCTATCTCAATTCATGATCCAAACAATTCCACAAGTTTGAAAGCCATCATCATCAACAAAGCTACATCCACTACAAGAAACTATTTATTCTGTGACGCAATCATTCTGTCACGGATTAAATAAAATTCGTCGCAAATCAGCATCCGCGACGATTTAAATTTTCGTGGTGGAATGAGCGTCATTGATTAAATCTGTCGACGCTCCTTAATAAACATCACGGTTTGTGACGTATCTGAATTGTCACGAAGTAGCCCAAAGCCCATGCAGCCCAACCCATAGCCCACTATCTGTGACAAAATAAATCGTCGCGGATTGCTACTGACATGGCAGCTGACATGGACGATGACATGGCATCCTACATGGATGATGACATGGCATCCTACGTGGACGATGATGTGGCATCCAACGTGGACGATGACGTGGCAGATGATGACGTGGCATCCTACGTGGACGATGACGTGGCATCCTACGTAGACGATGACGTGGCAATTAACTCACTGAATTTCAATAATTTTTCCATCCCAATTCATTCAACAGTAAGCAATTAGAACCCAATTAACTGCAACAGTAACATCCCAATTTTAACATTTAACAGTAAGCAATTCCAGCCCACAAGTAACGACATCACATATGTTTCGATTCAGAATAAAAAAAGATTACATGCATTTGTAAGATCACAAGCATTTGTTAATCACTAGTAGTGCAGCATAGAAAATCAAGTATCCTCTTTCCTTCTAACTGCTTTTTACTGGATGCAATTGATGCTCATCCAATCACTTCTAGTGGCTTGCTCCTTGCTGATCTGATCCTCGCCTGAAAGAGCACATTGGTACTAGTCAGAGGGCAATGTTAAAGTTCTCAAATATTCCAATCAACATGATTCTTGCTTTAGATGAATCAAATCAACATGGACCAAACTGATCTACTATGACATGTAACAAACACCAATATTCTAATCATTAAATAATTTGAGTATCACCATGAGACAGTTGTGTAATTTACCAAAGAAGCTACAGGTGGCAAGCATATACTGAAAGTTGAAAATAAAAGAGTAGTGAACAATATAATGTGTTGACATCTGAGCAACAGAGGAATAGAGTTAGACAGTCTACCAACATGAGCTATATATACAAATGTTCCACATAGAACAAAGGTATTCTCTCTGTGAGGTGAGAGAATTGCAGGTCGAGAGCTATCCGAATTCTCGCACTCATCTGCTTCTCGATGGCGGTTCTAAGTGCCATCGGCCATGCTACCTGGATGAGCCCTTTGCATTCTGATGGTTTTGTTTCAAATTAGTAAAAGGTATTTATATTATTTCTTTCATTTTTTGACTGATGTATTCATTTGCTACTGCTGCAGTTGAGAGTCACAGAACACTCGGAGCAAACCGTGCGCCTAGGGGAGAAGACTGGTGTGGCGCCATGACAGATAAAATCCAATCTGTTTGGATTATTTTCTCTCTGATCTTCCCAGTAGGAGGGTGTGTGGTAGAAATTCCTGTCATGTAGAGAGACTGCGAGTACGTAGCGGTGTGCCACATCGAATGCATAATAAACACGTCCGAGAAGAGATGCATGCATTTTTTTAGATAGTGGAAATAAATCAGCCTCTCCGAGAATCGTACACAACCAAGTTCTTACAAAATTTTCAGCTTAATAGCTGAACACAAGTAAACACTATATGAAAAACTCACATTGGTAACGGGCATAGATGGCTATTAGTAACAGGCAAAATGCTTATTACCAATCAAGCGTTACAAATGAGCCAACAAAGGTAATGAGCAGATGCCTGTTACTGATAACACGTATTTGTAACGAGCGTCTAATAAATATCGTTACCACAACTACTTACCGGTCATCTGAAATGGTTGTTTCTCCGAGCCCACAGGGGCCTTTAGTAACAGGCACAGACATCGAGCCCGTTACTGATAACATGTATTTGTAATGGGTGTCTGACAAATACCGTTACCACAACTAGTTACCAGTCACCTGAAATGGTTGTTTCTCTGGGCCCATAAAGACCTTTGGTAACGGGCATAGAAACCGAGCCCGTTACATGAACTCAACATCGGAGACGCGGAAAATACTTCCATAACGCATCTCCTCTGTCTCCACCAAAGGAGACCTGTCTGGTGTACGCGCGTCTCCTCTGTCTAGACGAAAGGAGACGTGTGGTGCGAACCCGCGTCTGCTCTGTCTCGACGAAAGCGTCAACTTTTAGGGCCCACCGGTCAGTATTGGTAACAGTCTTCTATGCAACCCGTTACATTGTTAGCATACTTGTAACGAGCGTTCCAAGTGAAACACGTTACTCACTGATCTGATTTTGTAACGTGCTTTACTTAACACACGTTACCGATACGTAAGCCACCCCTACAGTAACCTGCATGTTTTCTAGCTGCATCCTGGAACCAGCTAGGATTTGGCAACCACCAGATCTGTGGCTGCATATGCATCGTGGAACCAACCAGAATTTGGCAGCCACCGGATCTGGGGCTGCATATGCATCCTGGAACCAGCCAGGATTTGGCAGCCACCACAACAAGGAGACAACACAAACACATTCTCATCACATATATACACAAGCAAGATCACATATATACACAAGCAAGATCACATCAAGTTCCTCATCAGACATGCAACGAGTTTCAAGTTCCTCATCATGCTTGTTTGGATGGAGTCCTAACAAAACTGCCTGAATTAGGCAACAACATCTGACCCCGGCCAAGAAGGTTTCTCAGGCAACAATACATGACTAAACAAGTCTGAATGCAGTAAGTTTCAAGTTTCTGACTATAATGAACTCACGGTGCACCAATATATAAGTTGCCCTTTCGGTCGAGGGTCTCCTTAAGAATGTACTCGCACAACATCTCCCGGACGGGCTTTAGATCTTCTATAGAAACATTTAGGGCAGCTTTGAAATCCTGCAAAATACAATTATTATGAGAATACAAGTACAAATCAGTTTCTAAAATCAAATGGTGAATATGAGTAGAGACAAGACTGGCATTATCTACTTACAACAGTCTTCTTGATGTTAGGTAAGACTTCTAGTAGTCTTAACATATTGAATGCCACATGAAATCCACACAAAAAGGACCCCGGTGGCTGCTGAGCACACTGCATCGAGGTACCAAAATGACAAGTTAATGCAGCACCAAATAGGTATGAAAGGACCATAAAAAACCTCGGTCTTACAAGGATATTTGTTTTGAGATTGTTTGTAGGATTAGTTTTTGTCTTTTTCTTTCCTTTCATCATGCCGCCCTTTGCTACTCGCATATCAAAGACCCTGCATGATCAGTAATACCGATTAGAAACACTAAAGGATTGAATTTTTTGAACAAAACCTACAAGATACTGACCAGTCCACAACAGCTCGGACGTCCTGAAACTTTCACGCGGGATGTTGTTTAGCAGAATCTAGATACCAAAACTCTTTGAACTGCATACAGATGATCAGTGTTACCTAGTGACCACCGGGGTTGTAGACACCCACCACGTAGTCGTTCTTCATTGCATTTGATATTGCTTGTACTACAAGGGTATGCTTCTGAGAAATCTGTGTGATCGTGAAAATCTGTGGATCCAAAAACCCAACACTGATCTGCGTCTCCGCTGCCTTCTCCATCATTGTCCTACAAAAAATCCAATTGTTAGCATGTATGAACTTTGTGGTCAAAATTAAAGAAATATCTTTTTTTGGTTTTAAGGGACTTACAATGTCCACAACCTTAAGAAGGTAACATCCAAAGCAACCAGGGTTATAAGGTCATATACGCCACTGAATGTAATGTTTAATATTAAATCACTATCACTTTGAAAGTAGACTTTAGGCATCTTTGCTGGAAAGTCAGGTGTATCCTTATTATGTTCCATGACGTAAGCATGCAACCTGGCACAATTTGATTCAGCAGTCTCTAAATCCGTTTCTGACAACATAAGTACAGTAGGTTTGTATTTTGGATGTGACTGCTGAGCGTACGCAGATATTGATCCGTACGAGGTTAGGCAGGTCCAAGATCCGTAGCTCCACCTCTGCTTACTGCTTCGTCACGGTCTCACAACTCTCTGAAAAGAAGTCCCTTTTATTTGTGTTTGCTTGCTCCACGCGACCACAGGAGGTTGAGGTTCACACTAAAAATAATGCATGTGTTGTCCTCTAGGAAACTAAACATAGTTGTTGGTGGTTCACATTAGAAATAATGCATGTGTTGCTCTGCTCATTGGAAACGTCAAGGCAGGGATTGGCATGTAATAATAACAATGGGCCAAAATTCTCTTCATGCATGAGTGGAAATGGTTTGGTGGGGGTTAGGATCAACCAAGTCCTTATTTTTCTTTGTCGCACGAATAACGTGTGCTTCCAGGACCGATCTGTCAACAATATGGTTAGTCGTCAACAACTCTCACTAATCACCATCAAGTTTACCATTCCTTTTGACTCCTTTGTACCTTTGAAAATCACCTTTGCTACGCGTGCTCGCAAGTAAAAGAGGGGAAAACACTAAGTAGCAGCTGCTACAAATAAGCCTCCAGCCATCAACCACTGAGCAGCACAGAGGAAAACATCTCAAACCATGAGTCGCCTAAGGCTGGGAACTGCTCAGTTCCTTGCGTTTCTCTGCTTCTGGATGGCGTTTCTGATGGCCATGGGCTTTGTCGCGGGTGCCAGGGAGGGTAAGTACTGCTCAATCCTTGATGGTTCTTGGTTTCGTGGCATATGCATTTATTACATTACTTTCTTTAAGAACGCAAAATCTAAACGATCGAAGAGCCTCCCGATTAGGGCACTCGCAACAGTTACGTCAACTCCTTATAAGACTCCACATCAACTTTTTATCAGACATTGATGAGAGAGAAATGAGAAAAAATAGAAGCATGCCGCCAGGTCTAGTGAGTGCCTCTAACTCGGCTTTTCATGCGACCGGTAAGGGTGCTCATGACGTGCGCGCACTCATCCATCATATCCATGTGGAATAAAATCTATATAACATATATAAATGCACCTTACGAAAATTCATTAACTACATTTCTCTCAACAACATTATAAGCTATTCACATCACATAAGAACCCTAGTACATCACACCACGTCATCATCCACTAGGGTCGTCTATTTATATTTTCCACCAATTTTCTGTGATTATCACACCATTGCTGCCATCCCTGGCCTTGGCGAATATTTTGGCCGTGTCGAGGCAGTGCATCACGGTAGGCACGCCCTTCTCCCTCACCTTCCTGTCCCTGTGGCGGATCTTGGCTTGGCGGAGATGACGGTATCGGCACCGTGCAGCGTGGAGAACACAACGGCTCACGCTCGTAGAGGGTTTGAGCGGCGGCGACAGCGGTAGCGCCGTGTGGTGCGGACGCACATGACGGTGGGGTAGGGGTTGGGGGGGGGGGGGAGGGCAGCGCAAGATGATACAAGAGCAAACGGCGATGTGGGTGAACAGCATAAGGTGATGCAGGAACGAAGGGGGTGGGACGAACAACACCACGCCCGCGACGTGCATGAGAGGGACAAGTATTGGACTATTGGGCGACGCTAGCCGCACCTACTATACACCCTCGTGCATGAGAGTGTATCGCACCTACTGCACCTGCGCACCTGCACGTGCATGAGAGGGACGAGTATTATTGGACTATTGGGCGACTGTAGCCACGAACAGACTTTTTGACGGTGAAACTCGTTACAAACTGACGAGAGAAGAAGTCAAACATTACAAAATGGGTTCTCTGTTCTTCTAAAATGACAAAATCAGAACAAAACCACTGGCGTGCATGCTTGAATTAACAGTTGGGGTAGCCGCCTATCTTAATGATGAGCATAACAGTTCCACAAGTTTGAACTCTCTGAAGCCGTCAACTACAGATATCTTTATAAATATTCCAGCTGCATTCCTCCTTACCACCAGCCCAGTACTGAGGTAGCCTTGCTGTGAGCCCAGAGAATCATATGTCTCCAGCCATGAGCCTGAGGTTGGGAGCCATACGATCTCTTGCCCTCGTCTGCGTGCTTTGCCATGGCGGTTCTAATGGCCACCATCAGCTCTGTCGCCACCATCCGTGGTGGCTCTGTTGCCGGTTTCCATGGTGGTGGCTCTGCTGGAAGTATGAGCGCCCCTGAAAATCTAATGATTTTATCTTATTTTGTTCTGTAGCACACAAGAATTTTAAAATTTTAATTTTGGATTAATTTTTTTATTATCATACTGTTGCAGTTTGCGAGAAACCAAACCCTCCGAGCAAACCACCTCGTCCTGCTGTACCTGTACCTTGTGGTCCGCCCCTGCGATAGATAAAGTTGTGGAGGATTATCTCTTCTCCCGGTATACATGCTTGTGTACGAGTAAATTAAATGAGTGGTGCTTGTTGTGGTTGAGATCGATGCTCGGTGAGCCACCTCATTGAGGCCATATGGTTTTTTTATGGAGTATTTGAGAATAGGAATTTAAACTTACTTTTTAGATAAAGGATTTTTTATTCAACAAAGCATGGATCATGGGTGCGTGCTAGAGTGGAGTATTGTATTCTCTCTTCATCAACTATATATTGATGTGTAATAGCAATATTAATAGAACCAGACAGTTCAGTTTATTAGCTCCTGCAACTAGTAATCTTTCTGCAAGAGCTTTCTACAATTCTTGTTAAGGCAGTACCAATAAATTTAAAGTGACTATATATATGTACTACAAAAATCACTGTCCAGTATCAAATAATTAGTGGATTAAAATCGATGAGGCACATTGCAGATTGTCGTACAAAATTATCTGAAATTTGGTCAAAAAATTACAGAGGACATGACTTGTGAAATGCAACAACAAAAAAAAAATCCAAACGATCCTTCCTTAAACGGCCACTTTGCCGTGAGCCGGTTCCTCACGGTAAAGCTCGGAGCTTTAGCATGAGTAACCACCGGCAAAGCACTCACGACAAAATTCCGCCGGCAAAGGGCTCTTTGCCGTGAGCCATTCCTCGAGCTCACGGCAAACATTTGCTGTGTGTAATATTGGACTCTTGGCAAACATTTTTGGAACGAATAAAAAAAATCAAACAAATTCGCCGGCTGCCCCACCGGCCGGTCCCGGCTGTCCCCTTCCCGGAGATGGGCTCCACCACCGTCGCCGCCGCGGCTCGCCCCGCACGCTGCCGCCACCACCACCAGGCGCTCCCCTTGACCACCACCAGCTCCACCACTATCGCCGCCGCGTGCCCAGTCCCGTAGAGGAGCTCCACCACCACCATGCTGCCGTCGCCACCACCTGGAAAAAATAGGAAGGAGGGAGATGAGAGGGACAGAGAGAGAGGAGAGGGAGAAAACCTGGATGCCACGACCGTCAGATGGAGAGGTGGGCGGCGAATCTGACGGCCCCGTCCGCCACTGCTGCCCTGCACACTCAGCCGTCGCGGATGGAGAGGATGTCGAGGTCGATGCACCGGCGGAGGGAAAGAGGAGGCCGACGTAGATCTCGGAGCCGGGGAAGAAGCTCGCCGCATATCCGTTCGCGCCCGCTGCCGTGGAGGCCATCAGCGCCACGCCAACGTCGGGGGAGAGGAGGCCGAGCTCCTCCTTATGCGCCGCCGCCGCACCTCGGCCCGCCGCTGCTCCTCACTGCCGGTGAGGGGCGAACGGAGAGGGAAGGGGAGACAGGAGGGCCCGGCGAGCCTAACCGGTGAGAGAGGGAGGGGGAGGAGTGAGCGAGGGAGGCCGGAGGCGGAGGGAGTGAGGGAGGCCGGCGGGTCTGAGCGCGGGGGATGGAGGAAGAGGAGTCGGCGGCAGAGGGTGGGAGGGAGGAGGCATGGGAGGGGAGGGGAAGGGGCGCGGGTTATATAGGTAGGGTTTCAGTCGGGAGTGGGCTGTCGGATTAGATGGGCCAGATGACCCAATTAGGCTTTTCTGTGAGCTCAAGTTAAGGCCCACGGCAAAGAGATTTATAAAAAAAATACATCAAAATGCATTTAATTATTTAAATATAGCAAACAGCTTCAAATGAAAAAATTATCATATACAAAGTTTCATAACTTTTTGAGATACACAACTTTCATATTGCAAGTTTCTCCATTCAAGAATATTTACAAAATTTGAATTTTCAAATTCAAAAAATTCAAACGTACATTCAAACTTAGTTTTTCTTTTACAACATGATTTCAAATAAAAAAGTGCTAAGCAACAAAGTTTCATAACTTTTCAAGATGTACAACTTTTATTTATAATGTCTCTCCATTCCGAATGTCGTTTCAAAAATTCAAATTCGAAAAATTCAGACTACTTTTCGTTGACGAAAGTAATTCAAATTAGAAATGGTTCAACTACGAAGTTTCATAATTATACCGACAACTTTTATTTGATCATTTGATCATCCGGTATTGTGGTAGTAACAATCTTTACCAATCTTATACATCTCGCATACAGTTTCAAGAAACTATATGAGATATAGGTTTTGTGAACAAAATTATTACAACTTTGTCAAATAAAGAAATTACCTTAATAAAAATTGTAAATCTTGAGAAGTAATGAAACTTTGTAATTGATTTTTTTATTTGAATTAATTTACTGCTTCAAAATTTGATTTCAATTTACGACAAAGGTCATTTTTACGACAAAGGTCATTTTCCCGTCGGCTCACGGCAAAAGGCTCTTTGCCGTGAGCCGCTCTCGGCAAAATAGCATTTTGCCGTCGGTCGCAAAAAGATCACGGCAAAATTCCATTTTACGGTGAGCCGCTCGGAAAATTCCCGTGAGCCGCTCTCTGTGCCGTGAGTTTTGCTATTGACTGTCGGGAAATGAGTATTTTGCCGTGAGCTCGACTTTTGGCTCACGGCAAAATACGTGGCTCACGACAATAATGAGATTTCCGGTTGTGTTAGTCATGAATGAAATGAAAATCTTGAATCAACAAAGCATGGTCCTCACAAAATTGAACAATACCACAATATAATAATGATGGAAGTGCATGAGGTGCAACGCGCGGAATCTAGACACTTCTATAAAAAGCGGTTTCCATCAGCTTTTCGTTTTAGAAAAAGAAATTCAATTACTTTTTTTTTAGATTCTGGAAAAATCAAAACTTTGTTGAAACGTTGACCTCAGCACAAGTGGTAGAAGTCGTCAACAATCACAAAATGTTCTCTTCCCTCTTCTGATGAGATGACAAGACATGATCGGAAATGCTTATAAAATGGAGGCATAAAAAAACTCGTCGTTCACCTCCTACATCATCACTCTTTTTTTTAAATGAACTAGTAGGAGAGCTGCTTGTTGTATTAAAAAGAAGAAAGCCAAGTCATCACTCCTCATTGACACATGAACAACCACGCCTATCTCAATTTATGATCCAAACAATTCCACAAGTTTGACAGCCATCATCATCAACAAAGCTACATCTATATATACAAATGTTCCGCATAGAACAAAGATATTCTCTCCGAGAGGTGAGAGAATTGCAGTCAGCCGCCATGAGCCTGAGAGCTATCTGAATTCTCGCACTCCTCTGCCTTTTTAAAAAAAATACACGCGCAACGTATCATTGTATTAAGAAGACAAGAATTTAGTACTATTTCGGTTACAATCCAAATGAAACGAACTCAAGATGAACGCAAGCCGGTAAGCTAGTTGAACACAACCCGAACTAAAAGCTCTAGTAAGAACTACTCACATCCAAGACGACCTAAACAACTGGCTCTACACGGAACCTTCAACCAACACTCAATCCATGAAGGAAGAGGTCTCTCTTGTTCCTCAACACTCTTCTGCTTCTGGATGGCGGTTCTGAGTGCTGTCGGTTCTGTCACCGCTAGCTGTCCACGACCGCGACGGCCATGACGCCTGGATGAGCCCATTGCATTCTGATGGTTTGTTTCAAATCCGTAACTTTCGTTTTTTGACTGATGTATTCATTTGCTATTGCTGCAATTTTAGAGTCACCGAACACTAGCTCGGAGCCAAACGCCTAGGAGAGAAGATTGCGGTGTGACGCCGTGACAGATATCTTGTTGTCTCTGATCTTTCCACGTGGGAGGTCGTGTGGTTGAAATTCCTGTCATGTAGCTAGAGAGACTGCGAGTACGCAGCGGTGTGCCACATCGAATGCATAACAAACACAGCGAGAAGAGATGGCATGCATAGCTTACCCGTTCGTGATGAGGTGGAGAAAGGCAGCTAGCTAGCTAGCTCTCAGCTCTCTGCATCGCCACATTGCAATCGCCATGGGCCTACGGAAGTTTAGTTGGGATAACCAAGCCTTTTTCTTTCCAGGACCAAACTGTAAACAATACATGGTCGGTCGTCAACAACTCTCACTAATCACCATCAAGTTCACCATTCCTCTGTTGACTCGTTCGTACCTTTGAAAATCTCCTTTGCTACGCGCTCCGCGTGCTCGCAAGTAAAAGAGAAAAAACACTAGGTAACAGCTGCTACAAATAACCACCAAAGCCTCTTCCAGCTTAGAAACTTGCGTTGTGAGTTTGTGACCCCACGAGAGAGAAACAGCGCTCAAACCATGAGTCGCCTAAGGTTGGGAACTGCTCAGTTCCTTGCGCTTCTCTGCTTCTCGATGGCGTTCCTGGTGGCCATGGGCTTTGTCGCCGTTGCCGGGGCTGGAGGTCCACAGTGTAAGTACTACTCAATCCTTGATGGTTCTTGGTTTCGTGCCTTCCTGATGGCATTTGCATTTATTACATTACTTTCTTATTTCATATTGCAAAATCTAAATAGAGAGGCTTCTCAATTTAGGGTGTGCGAAGAAATTAAAAGCCAAAAAAGAAAAATATAACACAAAAGGTAGCATTTGAATCGAAGAAGCTACAAACTGAATTGACTCCTCCAACTGCGGCAACTTTATAGTTTCCTCCGACGAGCACATCTTCTCCAACTCCGGTGACCTCTTGTTCCTGTTCTAAATTTGGGGTTGGGATAAGAGTTTCGGGTTTGCGTAAACCAGCAGATCTAGCAGTTGCGGCAGTGCCACCTGTGCTGTGTTGTGGAGTCCGGTTCGGCAGGGCCAGGGCTGTGTCCAGAAAATTGAGGCCCGTGAGCAAAATGCATAACAGGACCCTAAAATATGACAAAAAAATCATGTGTAATACAGTTAAGTTACATTTTCACACAATTATAGGATTTCAGCATGTTTCATTTCACACAATATTTAGAAATATGTAAAATATGAATGCTAAAAAAATAGCACGGAACAACATTTTCAAAACCTGAATCTTACTTCCTATTTCTCATAGGAAAATCCTCGAGGAAACAAGCGTCTAATTCTTTATTTAATGAGCCAAAGAAATTTATTAATTTGATGGCTAAACTTCAATTCTAGGGCCTTGTTTAGTTGGCAAAAAATTTGCAAAAGTAACTGTAGCACTCCTGTAGCACGTTTCGTTTGTTTGTGGTAAATATTATCATACCATGGGGTAATTAGGCTCAAAAGATTCGGCTCGTGATATACAACAGAACTGTGTGATTAGTAATTTTTTTTACCTACATTTACTACTCCGAACATATGTCTTTTGATGTATTTAATGTGATGTGATGAAGAGAGTTGAAAAAATAGCAAATTTTTGGCAAATTTTTTGCCAACTAAACAAGGCCTAGGATTAGAACATTATTGACAGACTCACCTCACGTTGGCCGCTATAGGTCTTGCCTGCTTGTCGGCTTGGCATGTACTAGAGATTACGATTGCAGGCTTGTCATGGGTCGATTGCGACACGTGAGGGGGGAGCGAAGGGAGGCAGCCAAGGACACTGGCTAGCTGCAGTGTACTCAGACGTGCACTGAACATGGCATGGGAAGTGAGTGTCTAAAGCCTTGAGCTGTCAACCTTTGGGGGCCCTTTAGTTTTGGTGGCCCGTGAGCGGTCGCTCAGCTTGCACCTGCCCATCGACGGGCCTGGGCAGGGCTAGTGCCGGTGGCAGTCACCTGCATGGCTATGCTGTGCACGCCTGCTTCATCGCATGGGTGATCGGGAGGGGCTAGCTGTACGGGGCAGGGGAAGCTCGGATTTAAAGCAATTGAGGTAGAGGAGGAGAGCTATCAGAAACTGGCTGTTTGCCGAGTACCGGCTCTTTGCCAAGTGCATTTAATTTTGTCGGTCACTCCCCAAACAACCAATTTGGTTAAGTGTTTTTAAAAAAAGACTCAGCAAAAAAACACTCGGTAAAAATTAGTTTTATCGAGTGTCAAAAAAATACACTCGACAAAGAGTCTTCTAACACACGATAAAAGAACACACTTGGCAAACTTGCTTTCCGAGTGTATTTTTTAGTACTCGGTAAATATTTGCTTTTTTAGCGAGTGTATTTTAAAGCAATTGAGGTAGAGGAGGAGAGAGATCAATCTTCGCTGATCACGAGCGAAGAAATGGCGGAGGGGTGGACTGGATGGGGTGGAGAACGCCTGCTGCAAGCATGGTGTTGGTTGAGAGATGCGCAGGGATATAAGGGACTGGATGGTCATAAATGGAGGGGTCTCACATTTGTGTTCAAACCAAGAGTTTCTGTTGGTGTAGTATAGCCTCTTTTTAAAAAATGTTTCTTTTTTAGCTGAAATTGTTTGCTACCGTTGCAGATTGTGAAACTCCGAACCCTCGGCAATCCAGACCTTCGGAATGTAAAATCAATGCTAAGCGTTGATGGGTGTGTATTTGGTCTCTAATATGTATGTGTCAGAGTCTCAGAGAGTAGCTCCAGTGTAGCAAAGCCATGCTACTTTTGTAATAATTGATGACCCCTCTATCGAAGTGAGGGCAATCTTATCATATGTGTAATGACAATGTTAAAGCAGAGACGTTTGGACGGGAAAAATTTAGATATATGCATCTCGGTGAATGTTGCATGAAACAAAATGTTTATGTTGCGGTTTAATTAGTTGTTTCACATATTTTTCAATGTTGTATCTATCAATTATGGATGTTGCAATGGAGTGTTCAATGGGAAGCTTTTTCTATTGGACATCTGGACGCTTTGATATCGTCCGATCAGCACTTAACCAAACCAATCCGACCCGCTATACCCACAAGTCAGCGCACCCACCAAGCCAGGTCCACCAAAACTCACACTAACAAGATCTTGGCATGATGGTGAGAGCTGTCCCATCTATATGTTGTGCTCTTCACTATTAATTTCTGATGTGGGCTTAAACTTGACAATCTTCACTGTCATACATCATCTCCAACTCTTCCATCACAGGCAACCTAGCTATGTAATCTCTCGGAAGATGTTATACCAAACTGGAAGATCTCAAACTCTGAGTCCAACTGCCTACACAACACAATCAGTGTGACGCTTTGGAGAGGTTCACAGGCTCCTCCATCACCGTGGAAGGAACTCTGGTGCCTCTGTAGATGCATCATAGGTATTTTCTAGAGAACACATAGAGGGAAGAATCAACAAATTGTTAAATTTGATGGTGAATGGTGATAGAGTTGGTCAATGTCTCGGTGGTGGCCTAGTCAAACGGTGCTCAATGTAACAGCATAATGTGACGTCTCGGTTGCTTGCTTAACGTCAACCGTGGAGACTTTACGACCACGTGCTGCCGCGGTCGCTGCATGTGGTAAACACAACACCGACAGACCAGAGTTTCTAGTCAAAGTTTAATTTTAACTCGCCGTTTGCTCCGTCGCTGTTAACTCGTCACTGACATCAAACAAGTGATCAATAGTAATCAATGCAAAATCATCTTATTTGGTGATTAAGTTTGAGTTTGATTCTCTGTATTTTTTGATTTGTGAGGTGGGAAAAAAAAGTTAAAACGTCATTCTGAAAATTTTGCCAATGGAGTTACGGGAGCACGAACCTTGAGAAATAGTAATTTTGTCGTTTTCTGCAAACGAACTCCACCTTGTTCGCCGCCGTCGGTAGAAGCCTATTTCTACCACCGGCATCACCGCCTTGTCAAGCTACCACACGGCACACACAGTGTCCTTCCGTTGAAAAGTTTGTGAAAAGTTCACCAAGAAAAATTCAGCTTTTCACAATTGAAAGTTTCCAAACCGATGAGCGTGAAACTTCACACACTTTATTCTTCCTGTCTTTGAAATTTGATTTTTGACTTTTTGAAGTCTTGTGTCATCTTTCTAAGGATGGCAGGACTTCCAAGTCATGCGTATGGTCACGAACGAATAACATCAGTCAGCGAACAGCTGGTACAAGATAGTCGATAAATGTAATTCGTTACTAGGGCAGTGTCCGGTAGGGGATGAAAAAAATTTCACCCTAGAGAATCTATGTATGGAGTAGGAGTACTAAATAAAATTTATTTGTAAAACCTTTTTACGTATGAGTGTAATTTTGCACGACGAATCTAATAAGCATAATTAATTAGTGATTTGCTATAGTAATGCTACAGTAACCATGTTCTAATTATGCGGTCAAAAACCTCATTAGGTCCGATCCGTCTCGCGATTTTGCTCGAGATTGTGAAGGTAGTTTTGAAAACTGATTTTATTTAATACTTCTAATTAGTGGTCAAAGTTGCATTTAATACGGGAGTAAAATTTTTTACTCCCCAACCAAACATGGTTTAGAGCGCAACGTTTTCGTTACTACAGCTGGTACATTGCATACTACACCAACGACTTGTTGAATTGCAAATCCCAAAACTCCGACATTTCCTTAGCTGAGGCGAGGTTCTGTTTAATTTCCAAATATTTCACTAACTACCCGTCACATCAATCTTCGAACACTAATTAGGAGTATTAAATGTGGATTAATGACAAAACTCATTTCACAACCCCTACCTTAATTTTTTAGACGAATCTAACGAGCCTAATTATATCATGATTAGATAACGTTATGCTACAGTAACCAATCTCTAATGACAGATTAATTAGGCTTAATGGATTCATCTCGCGATTTTCAGTCCATTCGTATAATTAGTTTTGTAATTAGTCTATATTTAATATTGCTAATAGACTTTGAAAAGAAATCCAAAAATTTCTTTCACCGAACTAAACAGGAGACGTTTGAAAACTCCAACATTTTACAATGGATCAACCAGACTGTGGATGCCTTTCTCTCCAAGCAGACACATGCATGGGCTTCCTATAAATCAAACGGAAGGTAAATAGTAATACATCGCACGGCCCAATAGGTCGGTTACTGTGCTTCTTCCTCTTCGAGCAGCACATCTCACTCGCCTTCACCGCCGCCGGGCCGGCTAGCCACCAGCCCACCACAACCCCTTGCTAAGCTGGTGGCCACCGGCAGTGACGGATCCAGGAAAATTTTTAGGGGGGGCTGAACTATAAAGCTATATCCACATAACACCATCATAACCTCTCATAATTGACAGATATAACAGTTTAAAGTAGTCTTGTATACGTAATCTGTACAAAATTTTACTAGGGGCTACGGTGGGGCTCCACTTGCCCGCGCGCCGTAGGGGGGGCTCGAGCCCCCCCCCCGCCCCACCGTTCCCTCCGTCCCTGGCCACCGGAGAAGCTCTACCCTTGAAACCCACTCAAATAGGCAATGGACCTCTTGCTAGTGGATCGGCAGCGCTCGCTCAAACCTCAAAGAAGCCTGGAGGTGAGGAGGAAGACAACCATATTGAAGTGATCTTTTCGTTACAAAGGAACAGTGAAAATCACTATTTACCCATCACATCTTCTCTCACAAGAAATACTATTCCAGTACTATTCATTTGTAACTTCACTATTTCTTTTCACTCAAAAGAATGGGCTGGACTTCCTACCCACTGAAAGATGGATAAGATTTCGGCCTGACACATTGTCATATGAGACTCAGATATCTTCATGACTTCAAAGGCCAGCTTAAGGCCCAAGAGGCCTAGAGGGTGAGGTAAGAGAGTTTCTTATAATTTTTTCCTCTAGCAATTTTATATTCAAAGCTAACTTTAAAAATATTTTAATAATGGCTTCAAAAAATATTTTAATAATTACACTGAATCTATAATATTTTTATGAAAAAGGTCGAGCTAATTAGTGTAATTTCTTTATATAAGTGTAAGTATTTTTAAGTTGACCACTAAAATTCAAAACTCTTAGAAACACATGCAGAGTTACATCCGACTCCAAAAGAAAATGTGAAAACAAATATAGGTTCAATTGTATCGTTCATATACAATCCAATATAGTTGCACCCATACATATGGCATCCATGGAAACATCCCATGCATCTTGAACTCCTCAATCTGTGTAGCGAACATGGCCTCATATGCCATTTGTTCGAGCTTGATTTTGGTGATTCATGACAATATGATTAATGTGACTAACCATATTATTGAGCATGTCTTTGTAGACACTTCTTGATCCCACGGATGCAAAAATGACACATGCCAAAATGAGGAGTTAGTATATATTTTGAGGCTCTAAACTGTGGAAAGCTGAAGATGTAAGGAATCAGCAAAAGTCACCATCGGATGAGCAGACAGTACCTAGAAGCAAGCGTCGGTGCAAGCGCCGGATGAGTTGGTACGATGTGTTGAAGGCCAAGTCAAAAGGCACCATCGGATGAACCGACAGTGGGTTTTCTAGTTGCACTGGATGATCACCAGAGATGAAACAGCTGAGTTAGAGGCGTCGGATGAACCGACGGTCCATTGGCGGGCACCGTCGGTCTATCTGATGATTCACAAGATTAAGACAGAAACATTTGGAGCTAAAGCCTTTCAGCACCGGATGAACTGATGGACAAACGGATTCAAGCAACGGTTCATCTGACGGCTCATGTGTTCAAAACAGAGACGTTCTAGAGTGTTTTCTATCAGTGCCGAATGAACCGACGGTAGGAGAAGGAAGACGTCGGTGCAAGTGTCAGAACAATTTTTCAGAGGAGTGCAACGGCTATGATAACGTGGAGGGGCACCGGCTGAACCACTGCCTTGGAAAAGTACAGTATCGGTTCTTCCGATGGTGTATTTTCTACTAGCCGTTGAGCAACAGCTAGTTGGACACCATGGGCTATTTATACCCCTTCCACTCACCCATTTGATCGAAGTGGCTGGAGCATGAGGAAGACCAGAGGAGTGTGAGACACATAGAAGATCATATCCAAGCCATCCAAGTGATAAATTGCTCATCCAAAGACTTGCACATGCTTTGTGTGTGTTTAGTGCTAGGCTTAGCTTAGAGCTGAGTGAGTGCAAGGTGTGCCTACCTTGTGAGGTGATTCTTGAGTGGATCAAGCTGTACAAGGTGCACCGGAAGCCTTAGGGTCTAAGTGGCTCTCCGGTAAACATTTTCGACCCTCCGGCTTGGTGAGCGGCGAGGACACTTTGTGCAGGGGACATGGAGACCCCTTCCCTTGGTGGAGAAGCTCCTTAGTGGAGGCGGCATCAAGGTGACCAAAGGAGCTTGATGAGTGCCTTAGTGGCTATTCAAGTGGTGCTCTTGGGAGAGACTTGGTGACCGGGAAGTAATACTCTTGTGTGGAGTGCTTCAACAACATGTATTAGGGGTGGCTTAGCGCGATACCACAGGATAAATCGTGTGTCAAGAGTTTGCTTCCTTTCATCCCTCTTTATGTTTCCGCATTACATTCTTGTAATCCTTGCTTGCCTTTACTTTCCTAGAGTAGTATCTTGCTAGGATTGGCTATAGGGTGCAAAACTTGTTTTGGGATGAGGGTTCCACACTAGATCAACCATAGATTGCACATCTAGATAGAAATGATCTAGTTTACTTACATGCAAAGTGGTGGAAGTCATAGATTAAGGTTTTAAGTTGCCTAATTCACCCCATCCCCCTCTTAGGCTACGAGCATCTGATTCCTTACAATCTGGAAACACTAACCCGGGCGCACCAATGTACCAAAGCATCAACTATAGGCATGGCCTTATCCTAATTCCTAGCCATGCTTAAAAATTAGGAGATGCATTTTCATGTAACTGGTAGCAAGAGAAGTATGGACTTTTTCCTCATCATGCTCATGAAACTCTCCCTTTCTCAGAAATGCAAGACACAAGATGAAAAACTGAAACACATGTTGGCCGAGTTCTTCAAAATAAAACAAGAATATACACCAAAATTTGTATCTTGATATAACAAAGCTTCATTTGGTTCCTCCGTGTCTCTACAATTCGCACATGGAGGGAGAAGAAACCAACCCATAAAAGGTCTTATCTTCTCCCAGGAGGACACCATCCTCGCTGAAATGGTGGTCTCGTCAGAGGGTTTGGTGATTCACAATCTGCAACAGAAGGGGCAAACAGATTCAGTCTAGGTCAGAAAACCAAAAAATAAGGCAAAACTACATCCACCCCTTGAAACCATTGGGATTTGAGGGGCTCTTACAAATGAAATCGGCTCTGGCTATGGTGATGGCGCCAATGGCCATGAGAGCCGCCAGCCAGAAGCAGAGAAGGGTGAGAAAGTTAGCTGCTCGGGACCTCATGGACATGGTTGTAAAAGTAATCAGAGGTGCGGAAGAATGGGAGAAACATCGTGCCGTCCCCTTGGCCGGCGGCTACGTGTTATATGGCGAGGAATAGCTCCTCTGGTGGCTTGTACATCAAGTGGATGGATATGGCCGGCTGGTGGTTGAGATAGAATTTGTTACAACAGAATCTAGTCTAAACAACTCTACCAGCCGGCCATAATCCTATCTTTTACAACTGAATTACATTATCTAACACTCCCCCTCAATCACAATTTTCTAAGGTTGAGATTGTGTTTAAAATTTTCTAGCTGTCAAAATGCTAATCCTTTAGTGAAGCCATCAGCCGCGTTGCCCCCTGATGCTCTGAGGCGTGCGTCGTGGGCGATGCTGATTGGCTCGAGAGGGAGCTGGAGGCAGGCGCTGTCGGGACCGTGCCTGGGTCGCTGCACGAGGCTTCGCCGGAGTGGGGCGCCGTCGCAGCTGCGCCCTTGGACGCACCGTTGCTACCTGCGCCAATGATTGGCACAAATCCCGAAGGTGATATGCGCAGGCAATCAACTCCGATAGCAGCGTCAGCTTCTGTTTCTTCCGATTGTGCCTGCAGATCATTATTTCTTGCACCAAAATTTTCAGGGTTAGCACCATTAGTCATAGAATCATTTACAAATTCATCCCCATGCGAGGGATTAAGGAGGTTTGGTGATAAAAGAAGAATTTCAGACCTAAGTCTTGCTCCGGCATTGGGATGAAGCTTGGAAAAGGGGAAAATGTTGTCATCAAAAACAACATCCCTTGAAATATACACCTGACCTGTAGATATATCTAGACATTTGAATCCCTTGTGAAGATTGCTATACCCAAGGAAAGCACATTCTTTAAATCGAAAGGCAAGCTTGTGACTATTGTAGGGTCGCAAATTAGGCCAGCAGGCACAACTAAAAGTGTGAAGGGATCCATAATCAGGTTTTGTGTGGAACAGACGCTCAAGGGGTGTGTCAAAGCTAATAACTTTGCTAGGCATACGATTAATCGAGTAGGTGTAATGACCCACCTATCAGAGGCTGAGCCCGCCTACGCCTGGCAGCTCTCTAGGACCTCAAGAATCTCCTCACAGACTAACACATGTCTTTTCTGCGCACTTTGTCCTCATGCGCATCCGGAAAGGACTTCCCGGTTGGTCACCCATCGCTCCATGCTAAGCACGCTCTTTGGAGTTTTTTGGTGACGGGCTTCCGAAAAAGAAGTTGCAACTTGTTGGTATGAGTATCCTTATCAATCCTATTAAACCTTGGGCCGGGATGTCACATACACCCCCCTTAGAAGATCGACGTCCTCGTCGATCAACCCCAAGCCAGGAATGTCCTCTCTTGGCCACGTCAGTGGGCCCAGTGCCAGCGCATGTGCCATGTTATGTGACCACTCAGGGCCCACACCAGCCATGCACACCATGCCTGCGCAACTGCGACCGCACGCGCTCGTGAAACCGTGAGAATCGACTTTGATACCAATTGTAATAACCCGCCTATCCGAGGTCGGGCCCGCCTACGCCTGGCAGCTCTCTAGGACCCCAAGAGTCTCCTCACAGACCAACACATGTCTTTTCTGCGCACTGTGTCCTAACTCATGCGCACCCGGGAAGGACTTCCCGGTCGGTCACCCATCGCTCCAGGCCAACACGCTTAACTTTGGAGTTTTTTGGTGATGGGCTTCCAAAAAGAAGTTGCAACCTGTTGGTATGAGTATCCTTATCAATCCTATTAAGCCTTGGGCCGGGATGTCACAGTAAGTGAGAGACATAGGTACCCCTGGGTCCTCACCGACTAGTGTCCCAGAGGTCCCTACCAAGTGGACCCAACCTGCCAGAAGCCCCGCTGACCTGCAAGTGGGCCCAAAGACCTTATCCACAGGCCCGATGACCACGGACGACCTTATCCCGATCCCGAAGGATCCGCAGTACTTGGAGTACGAGGCAAGCAATAGCATGCGGCGTGGCACCGCCTGTAGGTCCGAGTATCACGGGATACTCCTTGTAATCCGGGAGGATAGCCTTCCAACTTGTAACCGACCCAGATACGGGTCCACCGACCTCGAATGGAAACCCTAGCCCGCTGCCCATAAAAGGCGGCCTAGAGCTCCATTCGAGAGGACATCTTGATCTCTCTCGCATAATTCCACCACCAAACTGGACGTAGGGTTTTACTCTCCGGAGGCCTGAACCAGTCTAAACCCTTGCGTCTCCATGTTCTTCGCCTGCTTGCCGTGTTCCGAGTTCATCACGTGAACTACCACCTACGCTCTTAGTTCCTGATCCTTCCATTAACCTGCAAACCGCTTGGGTAGCCTCCTTGCGGATCTGTCTAGGTCTCAACCCCTGACAGTTGGCGTGCCAGGTAGGGGCGATTGGGAGCTCGCTGTGCAGCATGGTGGCCCGATCTGGTGTCGTCTTCCCGGCAAGCATGGCGGCCATCCTCGCCAACCCTGTGGAGATCTGCTTCGGCTCCTTCACGACGACCTCGCCTGTTCCGGCGGCCCCAGCTTCTCCAGCAGCCGTGGAGCAGGTCGCGGCGATGCCTGTCGCCACCCCCATTTTTGATCTAGCATCGGAGACCCACCCGCCCAAACCCTACGACCTTGTCCAGGGGATGGAGCGCATCATCAGCATGACGGAGGAAACCCTCAAGATCTGCGAGCGAGCTCAACGTTCGACGCAGCTGGCACTGCGCCACGATACCTTCCCCTTCGGCCTACAATCTTCGGCCAGTGCCCGTCTCGGCTCGAGGCTCAAGCCCTCCCAGATCCAATCCGAGGTGCGCAAGCTCGAAGGCCACTTCGAGGGGATCGAGTTGCATCACGTCTGTCGCGACAATAACGTAGCGGCCGACGTCCTTTCCAAGCTCGGCTCCAAGCACGCACTGGTTCCGGCCAGTGTGTTTGTCCAAGACCTACGCAAGCCTACCATCAAAATTCTCTCTGACCCAGAGTCACCAGCCGACAATGCGACCCTGCCAGGTGGCCGCGACGTCCTCATGGCTGAGGCTGAAGATGATTGGCACCTTCACATCCTCACCTTCATCCTCGAGCATTGGGTCCCCGTGGAGAAGGCAGAGCGCGAGAAGGTCATGAGGTGTAGCGCCAACTACGTCGTCATTGGCACAGAACTCTACCGAAGGTCCACCTCCAACGGTGTGCTAATGAAGTGCATCTTACGATCTGAGGGTCTCAGGCTCTTAGAGGAAATCCACGGCGGCGAGTGCGGCAACCATGCCGCTGTTGACATTTCTTAACGCAATCACCTAAGAACAGGTTTGGAACCCATCCTGGTAATAGCGCCAGAAATGCTGGTTGGTAAATCTTAACGTTACAGGAGTTCGCAAGCGCACGAAAGTACCATTGTAGCATTTCCCCAAAGGAGTATTCCAAAGGGTATCGAATCCAAGGAAGGCATTGGCGGAATGACAAGATCAACTCTATTGCAATGAGTATAGATCATAGACGGAAATAAATCAGACACTCAAGTGCAGGGGTAAAATATGATAATGGGGGTAGTGTGATCACACACACACTCACTCTCTCTCTAAGGGGTCCTAGGCATAGGAGGCGACATACGAGTTAGTTCTAGGTACTATACACATAAAGCTGGTAGGAACGAGTTAGATACATTAGCGTTGAAGAACATTGACTTAAGCACCCAGGTACCATGGGGAGATAACCTCCCGTGTTGCTTCCGCACAACTCCGGTTGTTATATTTTAGACTCCTACAGCTTATCCGAACGTGGGGGATTTCAGAGGGACCAACGGCTGTCACTACCGCGGCCTACCCCAAGACAAACCGTGGGATACACTCATAAGTAAGGTAGCTACATAACCCAAGCACCATGCTTACGTTGTTAGCCGGACTTGACCGGCCTGGGCTATTATGACCCAGGTCAAGCCACCAGATAAACCAGCCAATTACACTGAGTACCGTAGCTTAAGTACAGACTTCATACAACGCAGTCATGTCATCTAATTAGATCAAACCAGGTTAAGTACACAAACGGATTCATGTTTTCCTATGTCTGTTCAACTGGATCAAAGGGTCGTGTTCGCGAAGAACACGAGCCTCTAACTTATGAACAAACACCAGAAACATGTGAAAGTCACCCGTCAAGTGGATCGAAAGGCCTTGTTCATCAAGAACAGGAGCCTCTAAATGATGAACAGGTGAAGAACACATGAACAAATCACTCATGCATACTAACACAACTTTATATGAAATAGATAAATAACTGAAGTAGATCAAAGTCATACAATTGAAATAAGATACAAGAGAACTCATACCTAGATCCCAAAGTAGACTTGGAACCTGAATTAGAACTACTCTAGCCTACCTCCTAGCCTTGAGACTAAAAGTGAGAGAGGTGTTGCAAGTGTGGATGTCTCATAAGTGAGCCCCCTCTCCTTCTATTTATAGGCTTGTGCACCGGCGAGGAATGGATGCAAACACCCCGGTGATGGCGCCTAGGACCAATGGGGAGACACCACGTGGAAGCCCCTGAGTGGCGGCCACAAGGTCGGTTCGGCCGACCTGTGGGGTCGGCTGACCCCCTGTGGGACCCACTCGGGGTGTGCTTCCTCCTGGAGGCTGCCCTGTGGGTCCTTAGGTCGGTTCCCGGTGTCCACCCTGTTTTGACGCGGTTTGCATGCCTTTGTGGGCCCATGGATCCATGTGATGTCCACGTGTCACACTCTGATTTGTCGGGGGTTGCTTCACTTGGATTGCTTTCACGGCATGCATGCATGGCTCCCTAGTTGGCAGGTGTGCATGCATGGCATCCTTGTTGGCAGCCCACTAGGATGAGGTGATGTGGCATGGACCATAGAAGGTGAGTTTGTCACTCTTTTCCTGCTTATTTTCCTGCAATCAAATAATCTCCAAGGACAAGTGGAACTACATTATTCTTAACTAAATACGTGTAAGAAATGCCTTATGCTCCTTTATTCATGAGTATATTGACGGCTAAAGTAGGTACTTAACATCCGTAAACAACTCCCCCAAGCTAGCCTCTTGCTCGTCCCGAGCAAGAGATTAAGGACTTAGGTTGGTCGATCAGGAGTTGCTACGATGTTGTATTCCTAATGTATGACAAGATACAGCTAGGTACTCTATCAAGAGTTGAAGAAGTTGGCATTGATCTTACCTTACACTCGATTGATATGGGGCGTGTAGCTTCACCTGCCTTGGGCAGTTGAAAGATAGAATGGTTGTATAAAGATTACCACTCACATGTACCTTGATCAGTTATCAATCCGGAGGTTTTGCAGGTTTTTCAAAAAGAAATCAAAGTTCCTCAAATGATACTCTCGGATCGCTCAATGTGTATGATTCCTCACCAAGGCTTTGATTTGCCTTCTTTCACTTTCTACTCCTAATAAGCTGATATGTGGAGCTGTAGGTAGGGAAAACATGTGGCATACCTGTTTCTCATGTATTGTCGAGTCGAAAACCGGATCCTTGGGAGAACAAGTCATACACCCTGATCAAGATGTGCAAAAGTGTGTGTATGGTGGATGGATAATGAACTCCTCTTTGCATGATTTTATTCTCCTCCTTTTTGAAAATTTTGAGACTTGGGCTACGTCTCTTTATTCTTCTCTTTTTTTATGCATGCCCTTGGGCATGTTTTCTCTCTTTTTCTCTCTTTTTTTACATAGCCCATAGTCCTTGCTGAATATTTTTGGAGGGAGAGTAATCATGGAACATGCGCAGAGCTTTATTTTGTTTAATGGATGGGAAATGGATGAAATGATGGTTGCTAACTTCCAGTGTAGAAGTTTCGCATATGGTGGTGTGTACGTGATCTTGATCTTAGGAGTATGACAAGTTGCTCGCCGAGGGTCACAACAATTCGACAAGACTCAATGAAGAAATCAGGTAGCATATGTGGAGGTTTAACAGAAGCTAAAATCTACATATGGCCTTGGATATGAATTTCTTATCATTGAGGAACTTATCATTTTAGCATTTTTCAAAAGAAAACTCCGGTTATCAAACATCACTTAGTACTAGCTCATAGCAACTCTATTATACCATATCATACCTCGCAACAACTTAGGCAAGGATCATGCTTTTTGCTATCCACAAATTTCAAGTTCAGGTTCGATCATACTAGCCAACAAACTCAAAACTTGGATAGGATACTAAGTTGTAAACAAGGCATACAAGAGGAATAAACAGAGCAACTATTCATCATTTCAATCATGGAGAATAAGAACACTCTTACCGCGCATATGAAAACAAACCAATTTAAGAAAGCAAGTAAATATTTTTGGTCTTTTTTAACTTTTTTCAGATTTTTATGTGTTTTTAGCATATGGGGTTCTGAAAACAATAGAAGATACAAGTTACCTCAGAACGGGGGCCCTCCCCCAAGCTAGCTTCAGGCTCACTGCTGTGGAGGGTGGTATCCCAACCACGTGTAGTAAGCCCTCTGCTCCTCCATCTGTCGCAGCTGTCTCTGCTCCATGGTGTGAATCCTCTCGCCCGTCATACGCTGCCAGTCCCGAGTGGACTCAGCCTGCTGGTGCATTGTCTCCTCCATGGTACCGACATGGATGTTGAGCTTGCTCATCTGCTGAGTGAGGGTGGCCCCACGAGATGACGAGCGCAACCCAGATGATGAGGACGAGTCCCCATAGGTAGCACTGGCGGGACGAACCCACTCGCCACTCCCTGCACTAGCCCAGGTCGAGCTACTCGCACCCAGCTGACTCATGGGTTGGTCCCAACCGAGGGCATATCTGGGTGTAACGCCAGACATGTACCCGACCGAGGCCCATGCGCCAGACAGCGGTGGTGTAGGCTGAGGCTGTGGCTGAGGTGACGGCTGCGGTGATGGCTGTGGCGGCGGATGTTGTGGCGGTTGTTGTGCTGTCGCTGCCCTCCTCGATGCACTCCTAGTGACCCTATCTCCAGAAACACTAGAACGACGAGGTTCCTCAAGAGGAACGGTCAGTGGCCCTTGGCCGTACAAACAGAAATCCGGGTTAGGTAACCGAATCTGGTTTGCGTGGCCAGGGTAAAAGAAAACCAAGGAATCATCCGGGCTCTTTTTAAGAGTATGTCCTTGAATCAGATACGCCTCATCTATCATGGCCCGGGGAGAATCAATGTAGGGAACGTTAACCCCTATTGAAATCCCAAGACTCGAAATGATACGTGTGATCAGGGACATACACTCAATAGAACCCGTCATCCTAAAATTTGTCAACCACTGCCGAATCATAGCTTGCACTGGGGCGATTCTGATTCGTCTAACCGCGGCGTATACTATCCTCATCTCGTCTGTGTGCACGGTTCGAACATCATCCCTTGGAAAGAGAGTGATGGCGAGCCACTTGTGCCACAGTCGGAGAGTGGGATGCGTGATATCGTTGCACCGAGGTGCTAACTTGCCACAGACCAGCCGACTAGAAATCTCTTCCCAAAAACTATCTCGAATAAAATCACTGCAAGCTTGATCGAGAGAAATAGCACAACGATAATGAAAACCGAGAGCACGACTAAGATCATGCCATGAGACTCGATACGACGTTCCATGGAAACGAAATGTAATACCAATCTCATCCTCTCGAAGAGTACAGAGGAACTGAATGGTGAGAGGCCTAGAACCAATCTCCCACACCGGAACAAAGTTCTCCCAACCAAGAGCATGCCAAATGGAATCGAACTCGGAGACCATACCTGTTTTCTCGAGAAGGGCCGAGTCGAACTCCTTGGTGTTGGCGAAGACTCGATCCTTGATGAGAGCATAGGCTTGTCTCTCCCGGTCGTCCCTCAAGTCGATGAAGGCGGCATCGGTGTTGATCACCCCTTCGGCTCGTGGTGTGGGTAGCTCCTCCTCTTCCTCTTCTTCACGGTCGGTTGACATTGGACTTGGTGTAGCTCCGGAGTGGTGAGACGAGCCCTCTCCGTCTCTAGAACGGCGTGAGCGGGTCACCTTCCGGTACGCACCGACAATCCAACTCATCTTGCACAACAATGAGACAACACGAGCAACTCGGTGATGGGTTAGTGAAATCGAAACGAAATCCTTACCGAGCTTGCTCCACCAATATTCAGTAGTTAGCGACAAATTGGAGAGAGTGCTTGGCACTTCCACTTGAGCAAGAAATCCAAGAAAACCAAAGAGCAAGAGCAAAGAGGGAGAGAGGGTGATTGAAATGAGTGAATGGGTGAAGAAACCCCTCAATCCCCCTTCTATTTATAGGCAACCGAGCCAGGCACCGGAGTAGAGGACAAGGGCAATGGCTAGGAGCCATTGGAAGAGGCGGGGCCCACATGACCGTTGGCCAGGGGTCGGCCCGCTTGCTTCCAGCTTTTTGCAACGGCTCTCTAACGGCTACCTGATGTCCTGCCCAGATGTCTAGGTCCAGATTCGCCCAAAATGTTGCTCGAATAATTTATCTAGGATTTTCCAACTCAAAAATTTATTTTCAGAATTTTTATTTGAAAAGGGAAATTTGGCTAGAAAAATCTAGCATGCAGATGCAAGGTTGGAAAATTCAAATATGCATTTGGAAAAATCAAATAAAATTTTGGAAGGGAAATATCAGATAAATACCAATTTTACCTTTTGGCAAAAAGGACTCATCTTTTGAAGTCTGAGAGTGAGACTTTTCTCGGCGATCAATTCCACTCGTCACCCCATTCCCGAGAAATTGATGGAGATGACTTCTGTATTTCCCGCCACACCCTTCTTGTTTTCTTAAGATTTGTTGGAGTGGTGGGAAGTTGCGGGGGCTGTGGCTCCGTCCATGCCCCTGATTGCTCATTTTTGCCCTGCAGTGTATAGCATTTCTCTTTTGTTGCCTGAAATCGGAACATCAAGTTCCTCTTCCCAATGCGGAATCGGATCGTTCTGGCTCCCACATTGATCCTTGCGTTGGTGTCACTCAGGAACGGTCTCCCAAGAATGAGAGGCATTCCCTCATCATCTTGCATATCAAGGACCACGAAATCCGCAAAGATGCATGAACCTTGGATGAATACCAATAAATTCTCTACTGTCCCCTCTGGATGTCGGATCGATGCATCAGCAAGTTGGACGGTCGTCGCAGTTGGAGTTAGAGCTGGATACCCCAATTGTTCAAACATAGCCTTGGACATGAGGTTAATACTTGCACCAAGGTCACAGAGAGCATGCTTAATCTTCTTGTAATATATCTTGCAGGTGATAGCCAGATAACTAGGATCTTTCTTGTGTGTGATTCTTGAAGATTCTCATGGGTCAAGTATTTGCTGTATAGGTCTCCCTGCATAGTCAGGGGTTTGTGCCCGCCCAGAATGCTTACCCCATCTGGTGGACACTACACAAACATTTTCACAGGAAGATACGGGTTGCCCCGGAATCTTCCCGTCTTCAGCAGAGGGAACCAAAGCTGCTAATTGAGCCAACTGGGTTTCTATCATCTTATTAAAACTCAACTGGTTTTTAAGAGCAGAAGAAAGGCTATCAATTTTAACATTAAGGCTCTCCAAAGCCTTATCATAGGCAGCTGTTTTTTTATTAAAACCTTCATTAATCTTAGCTTGCCCAAAGACTAGATCTTTCAAGGAAGGTTGGTTTGGGTTGAAAGAATTACCTTGATTACCTCCTTGATAATAAGGGCGCGATTGATTCCACGTTTTACCTCCTTGTGGACGATAACCGTTGTTGTTGCCGTTCATGTACATCACATCCTCCTGAGTAGTAGGGCAGTAATTCCCTGAATGCCCAGTATTGCCACAGACTTCGCAAGTCATGCGAGCATCCATAGCTTGAGTAGTGGTGGCCATGGCGGCCTTCTCATTGGCTAGATCATCCATTCTCTTCATCATTAGGTCCATCTTGGCATGCAACATATCTGCTTCCTTGACGGTATGTGTACCCCTTTGATGTGGCTGGAGTCGATCATCACTCCACCCTTGATTGGTAACCATATTCTCAATCAGTGTAGTAGCTTCAGTGATAGTAAGAGAGAAGAAAGCCCCTCCAGCTGCAGCATCAATATGGCCTCGGGCTGTCGGAGTCAGCCCATTATAGAAACTCTAAAGAATAAGCCAGTTGTCCATCTCATGATGAGGACAAGCCAAGATGTACTCCTGGAGTCTCTCCCAAGCTTCCGGGATAGTCTCATTTGCTATTTGCTGAAAACTTGAAATTCGCCCCCGAAGGACATTGGTTTTGCCCAACGGAAAGAACTTCACGAGGAATGTTGCGAAGCACTTTGCCCAAGTGTTAATCTCTGCACGGTTAGCATAGAACCACTACTTTGCCTTTCCCAATAGGGAAAAGGGAAACAGTTGCAGACGAATAGCATCTTCCTCCACTCCTCGTATAGTGAAGGTACTGCATAGTTCCAGGAACTGCTGCAGGTGGGCGCTCGCGTCTTCATTAGGCTTGCCACAGAATAGGCTAGCCTGTACCATCGTAATTAAGCCAGTCTTGATCTCGAAGTTTCCATTCCCAGTGTTGATCACAGGGTCTGTCGGCACCTGGTCAGCAGAGGGAACGGAGCACTCACGGAGAGTCTTCTCGACAGGGTTGGCCATGGAAGTTGATGCGGATGGCACAAGGGAAGCTGGATCGACTTCCGAACGTTCACGCGAAGGAGAGCCGAAATGATTTCATGCCTTCCTTACGAGTGACTCAGGATCTTCAGTAAAATTCGATGGCAAGTCGAAACCAGTCATGCACTACCTGTCTTCATCATCAATAGACAAAGAAGACAATCCAAGTTAGCCTGCATTGAAAACTGTTTTATTCCTGCCATGATTAAAAACATATGTAAAGTGTTGATATGTCATCCTTAAGCCTTCCCCGGCAACGGTGCCAGAAATGCATGTTGACATTTCTTAATGCAATCACCTAAGAATAGGTTTGGAACCCATCCTGGTAATAGCGCCAGAAATGCTGGTTCGTAAATCTTAACGTTACAGGAGTCTGCAAGCGCACGGAAGTACCATTGTAGCATTTCCCCAAAGGAGTATTCCAAAGGGTATCGACTCCAAGGAAGGCATTGGCGGAATGACAAGATCAACTCTATTGCAATGAGTATAGATCATAGACGGAAATAAATCAGACACTCAAGTGCAGGGGTAAAATATGATAATGGGGGTAGTGTGATCACACACACACTCACTCTCTCTCTAAGGGGTCCTAGGCATAGGAGGCGACATACGAGTTAGTTCTAGGTACTATACACATAAAGCTGGTAGGAACGAGTTAGATACACTAGCGTTGAAGAACATTGACTTAAGCACCCAGGTACCACGGGGAGATAACCTCCCGCGTTGCTTCCGCACAACTCCGGTTGTTATATTTTAGACTCCTACAGCTTATCCGAACATGGGGTATTTCAGAGAGACCAACGGCTGTCACTACCGCAGCCTACCCCAAGACAAACCGTGGGATAAACTCATAAGTAAGGTAGCTGCGCAACCCAAGCACCATGCTTACGTTGTTAGCCGGACTTGACCGGCCCGGGCTATTGTGACCCAGGTCAAGCCACCAGATAAACCAGCCAATTACATCGAGTACCGTAGTTTAAGCACATACTTCATACAACGCAGTCATGTCATCTAATTAGATCAAACTAAGTTAAGTACACAAATGGATTCGTGTTTTCCTATGTCTGTTCAACTGGATCAAAGGGTCGTGTTCGCGAAGAACACGAGCCTCTAACTTATGAACAAACCCCAGAAACATGTGAAAGTCACCCGTCAAGTGGATCGAAAGGCCTTGTTCATCAAGAACAAGAGCCTCTAAATGATGAACAGGTGAAGAACACATGAACAAATCACTCATGCATACTAACACAACTTTATATGAAATAGATAAATAACTGAAGTAGATCAAAGTCATACAATTGAAATAAGATACAAGAGAACTCATACCTAGATCCCAAAGTAGACTTGGAAGCTGAATTAGAACTACTCTAGCCTACCTCCTAGCCTTGAGACTAAAAGTGAGAGAGGTGTTGCAAGTGTGGATGTCTCATAAATGAGCCCCCTCTCCTTCTATTTATAGGCCCGTGCACCGGCGAGGAATGGATGCAAACACCCCGGGGATGGTGCCTAGGACCAATGAGGAGACACCACGTGGAAGCCCCTGAGTGGCGACCACAAGGTCGGTTCCGCCGACCTGTGGGGTCGGCCGACCCCCTATGGGCCCCACTCGGGGTGTGCTTCCTCCTGGAGGCTACCCTGTGGGTCCTTAGGTCAGTTCCCGGTGTCCACCCTGTTTTGACGCGGTTTGCATGCCTTTGTGGGCCCATGGATCCATGTGATGTCCACGTGTCACACTCTGATTCGTCGGGGGTTGCTTCACTTGGATTGCTTGCATGGCATGCATGCATGGCTCCCTAGTTGGCAGGTGTGCATGCATGGCATCCTTGTTGGCAGCCCACTAGGATGAGGTGATGTGGCATTGACCATAGAAGGTGAGTTTGTCACTCTTTTCCTGCTTATTTTCCTGTAATCAAATAATCTCCAAGGACAAGTGGAACTACATTATTCTTAACTAAATACGTGTAAGAAATGCCTTATGCTCCTTTATTCATGAGTATATTGACGGCTAAAGTAGGTACTTAACAGCCGTCAACAGTCGCTTCCGCCAACCTGGTGGGGAAAGCCTTCAGGTCGGGCTTCTACTGCCCCACCGCTCTGGCCGACGCTCAGGACCTTGTCCGGCGATGCAAGGGGTGCCAATTCTTCGCCAAGCAGCAGCACATGCCGGCTCAGGCCCTGCGGACCATCCCCCCGTCCTGGCCCTTCGCAGTGTGGGGCCTCGACTCGGTGGGAACTTTCAAGACTGCTCCCGACGGCTACAAGCATATCATCGTGGTGGTGGACAAGTTCACCAAATGGATCGAGGTCAGGCCTATATCTAGCGTTACGTCGAAGGAGACGGTCAAGTTCATCGAGGAGATCACCCATCGTTTTGGGGTCCCCAACAGGATCGTCACCGACCTTGGCACAGCCTTCACAGGGGCTGACTTCTGGGACTTTTGCCAAGACAGCCTCATCGACGTCTACTACTCTTCGGTGGCACACCCACGGCGCAACAGCCAGGTCGAGCGTGCCAACGGCATGGTACTGCAGGCCATCAAAGATCGCATCTTCGACGACGTGTTGCCCTACGCCACTAGGTGGCTAGCAGAGCTCCCTCATGTCATGTGGGGTCTCCGGACTCAGGTCCGCTTGGCCACAAGTTTCTCCTCACATCCAACATTACGACGAGGGCGAAGCTGAGCAAACATGCAAGGTAGACCTCGACAGCCTTGAAGAACATCGTGTGGCCGCGCTGATGCACCACACCCACCACGAGCAGCAGCTATGTCGCTACCACGACCGCAACGTGCGGGAACGTTCCTTCAACGCCGGTGACCTGGTCCTGCGGCGGATTCAGAACACCAAGGACATGCACAAGCTTTCGACACCTTGAGAAGGCCCCTTCATAGTCAAGGAGGTCATTGGACCGGCGACCTATCACCTCCAATGGGCTGATGGCCAGGGCGTCCCGAACCCTTGGAACATCGAGCACTTATGTCGCTTCTACCCTTATGAGCCTTGTACCAAGATAAAAAGCTATATACTCTACCCTCTTGTTATTTATAATCAATAAAGATAGATTCCCTTTTGGCAGGCCTCCTGTCGACCTGCATCTGGGTCTCTTTTTATTTTCTGTTCATCCCACCCCCTCGACACGCTCGGGGGCTTGGTCTAAAGCCGGGCTCGACACGCTCGGGGGCTTGGCTTTGCCAATCTAAGGGTCTTACGACCTGAGGGGTTTACCTTTTCTTTCTTAAAGTGTTTTCCCTTACCACAGCTCTTATGCTTATTATGCGTATTCTTAAGTCGTGTGGTTGCGAGACCTTGGGTCCAAGGCCCCCCTCCGCGCGCCGGCTGCATCTAAGCCTCCACACTGAGCTGTGCAGTCAGTAAGCCGTTCCTCTACTGAGTTGGGTTAGCGGAGGGGACTCGTTTTACAACTACATTGCTCATGAGTTCTCATAATAGGTGTTTTTGCCACATAAGGGGTTATGCTTTTTAATTAAAAGGGGCCTTTTCATTCATGCTAGTTTATGTACATCGTCAAAAGGGTCCACGACCTCATTTACATCGACAGCCTAATACATCCTGGACTACAATTTCAGAGGTCGACCTTCTTGATGATCTCCTCCGCGGCGGCCTGGACGTCTTCAGCGTTCACTAGCTCCGACAAGTCGACATCTTCTGCAATCTTCCGCAGGTCGAACGTCAGCTCGTGGAACTTCACTGTAGCCAAAGCTGCGGCCACGACGAGCTTGCTGGTATCCAGTACCATCGTCTTCATCCGGCCCTCTGGCTCGTCCAGACGGGCAACCAGCTCCTTGGGTTCTGCCCCCTCCTCTTGAGGGACATAAATGTCCATCAGGTACTCAGAGGCTTCCTTGAGGTCGCCCATCTGCTTCTCAAGATCTGCAATCATCGCTTGCTGGTCAATGATGGTCTGTATGGCCCGGGAGAGGTCGATCTCCAGGTCTCAACGTACACCATGCTCATATGCAGCTTTTCGGGAAAAGTAATACTCACTGTCCTGGGCCTCCTTGGTCTTCTCCTTGAGGCTCTTCACTTGGTCCTTGGACTCCTTGAGTTACTTCTTCAAGGAGTCCTTCTTCTTAGCATCTGGAAACATCAAAATCAAGGTCAGCAAAAGGCCACAATCTCCAGAAATCAAGGTCGGGAGTAAAGTTCAGGCATACCATCTATGATGACCTTGACGTCCTCCTCGGCGTCTTCCACCTTCTTCTGGGCGGCTGCGAGCTTCTTCCTAAGGGCGGCCATCTCCTTCTGCGCCTGCTTGGCCATGGCGTCCTTGATGCGTTGGATCTCCTCCGCGGCCTTGATCTTGGTCTGTAGCGCGGCCACTCGAGCTGCAGTAGCTTCCATGTGCGCCTTGGCACCTTCTCTCACAAGGTCCGCTCGGGCCTGCGCTCGCCCAGCGATCGACTGCAACAAACAAAGTCAGCTCCACAAAACACCAGAACAACCAGTAGCGGCTTCCCATGGAAGAAAGGACCTACCGAGAGTGTCTGCACAATCGTCTGCTGCGCCACCTTGAACTAATCTAGGTCGCGGCGGTCAGCGATGATGTCGTCCTCCCATGGGGTCCCGGCGTAGAGGCACCTGTCGTCCTCATCCTCTCCGTCAGGCCCGCTCCCTTGTCCAACCTGTGCCTCCCGCGTCAGCGGTGGGTCAGATACGAGCGGATCTTGCTGAAGCCCTTCGACCTGCTGCATACAGTCAGAGGCGACCTTTGTCGCCGCCGACGTTGTTGTCCCTATAGCCCGAGGAGTCTGGCTCGAGATATCCCCCGCCGACATTGCCGGTGACTGCTCCACCGGTGCCTTCCCTCCGTTGTGCCAAAGGCCTCCTGGCCTGTGGCATTCTTGCCGCTCTCCGAGGTAGCAGGGGTCGACCTGCTAAAAGGCAAAATACGTCAACAGCGATGCATACAAGACGTGCTAAGCCAAATGTGAGTGGATAAAGTTCGTCGACTTACTTGCTACTAGGTTTCAACCCGGGCTTTATTGGCCTGGGTGGAGCTCTCCTCTACTTTTTGTGCGACCCTGCGTCGCTCGGCCCCCCGGTGCCTGGCTTCGGGAGTGCCTCCTCCACGACCTTGGGAAGTGTCTCCTTCTCCTGCCCGGCTGGCATGTCGCGTGACCTTGCATCGTCGTCATCACCGGCGTCCGTCTCCGCCTCGACGCTGACTGTCGTCGTCTCCCTCGACGCGGTGGTTCCCTTCCTCTTCCTCTTCTTCGTCCCCGCCTCCTGGGTGGCAGAGATCATCGCGGTGGCCTTGGATGCTGACATCTTGCCAGCAACATGTCGCGTGCGCCGTGTCAACGGTGCGACAGTCTCCACCGTCTTCCCCGTGGTGGGACCTTTGTCGTCACTACCCTCCACCGTCGAGTTGGAGAGGTAGTTGTCGATGTGGTGCTGTGGAGGCACCTTGATGTCCTCCGCAGCTCTAACCTTGAAGCTCCGCTCGTCCTCGTCAGGGAGCGGAGCTGGGCTCCAGTACACGCCTTCACGAACCTGCGTCAGACGACCTTCGTCACAATCATCGAATATCCAGGTACATGAACAACAACTAAGGCCGATTGGACAGAGGGCAACTTACGGCTTCGGTGGGGCACTTCAAGCTGATCGCCTTAGGGCACGTCCGATTGCGGATCCGCCCAGAGAACAGGTCCTTCACTCAGTTCACCATCTCCTCCTTGGAGACCTTGCACTGCGCCACCCAGGTGGGGTCGGCCTGGCCCCAGTACTCATAGGCCGGGTGCACTCGATCTTGGATCGGCTGCAGCAGCTGCCGACTGAAGCTGATCGCCACCGCGCCGCCCGTCAGCCCCTTCGTCTTCATCCTCACCAGGTCTTCCAGCAACCGCTTGATGGCGTCGTTCTCCCGTGACATCAGTTGGTTGGCCCACTTTGGCACCAGAACCGGCGCGTACCCTGACCTTGTCGGTAGTGCCGGCTTCGAGTTGTCGATGTAGAACCAGCCTTGTCTCCACACCATGGTGTTGTCTGGCAGCACCATCTCGATGTACACCGGCTTCATGTAGCGGCGGATCATGAAGCCGAAGCTCCCCATGACCTTGGACTTCCCCGTCTTCTTCAGCTCGAAGAAGTACCGCCACAGATGGAAGCGTGGCGGTATCCCCAAGTACGCCTCATAGAGGTGGATGAAGGACGAGATTGTGGTAATGGCGTTGGGGACGAGGTGTACCAGGTCTATCCGGTAGTAGTAGAGGAGCCTGCGGAAGAAGTCGCCCGTGGGGACTCCGAATCCGCGCTCGATGTGCGAGACGAAGGCGACAGTCTCGCGCGGTCCCCTCGGTGGGGAAGGCCTCGCCGGTCGCTGGCCTCCAGCCCACCTCCTCCTTGGGCTTCAGCAGCCCGTGCGCCACTAGACCTTGGAGCTGCTCCTCCGTCACCGTCAAGGGCTCCCAGATGTCCTCCGGCGGTGGCGGAAGCTCAGGAGCCATTTCTTCTTCTTGAATACCGGTGGATCTAGCCCTATGTACCGCGAGGGACTTCACACGCATACGGCGGCGTGCGGCGGGGCGGATCTAAGCGCAGCAGCGCCGGTGGACTTGCGCGGAATGCTTTAGTGGCGGAAGTGAAACCCTAAGTCGGGGTGGAAATGGAAGTGAGTGGGGTCTCCGGCCCTTCACTCAGCCTTTTATAGATTGGCCCCAACAGCGCTGTGGGCCGCTGCGCCCAACGTCTCTTCATTTATATGGGATTTTCAGTGACCCAACGGATATTTGTTCAACGACTCTTTCAGCCTAACAGTCACAGGTAGTAACGGCTCACGCCGTGCGGGAATCTATGCCCACCAGCTCCGTGGTTAACAGCCTAGCGTCCATAGACCTGTCATGCCCTACATTAAGCCCCCTACTATACTGCAAATGATATCTGCTTCAAGGTCTCCTGATGGATGGACGACCATCGGGTCTATCACATCACCTCTGTGAGGTTGATGAGGCCTTGCTGCCTCCTAGGTCGCCTCGGCCTACGACGGCGGGTTCACACCCACGGCTCCTATGCCATGCTGCCTCTTAGGTCGCCTCGGCATACGACGGCGGGTTCACACCAACGGCTCCTAGGCCCTGCTGCCTCTTAGGTCGCCTCGGCCTACGACGGCGGGTTCACACCAATGACTCCTAGGCCCTGCTGCCTCTTAGGTCGCCTCGGCCTATGACGGCGGGTTCACACCAACGGCTCCTAGGCCCTGCTGCCTCTTAGGTGACCTCGACCTATGATGGCGGGTTCACACAAATAGCTCCTAGGCCCTGCTGCCTCTTAGGTCACTTTGGCCTACAACGGTGGGTTTACACCAACAGCTCCGTTCTTAAAGGCCACGCTGCCCGTTGGCGACCTCCTGGTCATAACTACAGCTCCTCCTTGAGGTTGCTAAGGCCCTGCTGCCTTCTAGGTCGCCTAGACCTAAACTTCTCAGGTTGACGCCCTGCATTGTGCCACTACACAGCAGTCGTGTCGATCCAGGTCGACACGGGTCCTTTGTCTCTTGTTAGGGCCTCCCGAAGGTCGGCGTGCTAACATAGCCCTGCTGGGATCTTGGTAGCCATACCATTGCTGCCTAGGCGCCTCTACAACTACTTGAGAAATACCATTTGTCATACAAATGTGTACATGAAGCTTCATAAGCTGCAAGAACTTTGGCCCTTGGTCAATTACAAGATACAAAGACATTAATGGCCCTGAGCTACCCTATATAATGTTTGTGATGCAGTCTACACTAATAAGGCGCATCGCAAGTTTTCTTCTAGCTTGTGTCCCTGCTGCCTTCTAGGTCACCTCGGCCTACAACGGTAGGTTTACACCAACGGCTCCTAGGGCCTGCTGCCTTCTAGGTCGCCTCGGCCTACAACGGCGGGTTTACACCAACGGCTCCTAGGCCCTGCTGCCTTCTAGGTCGCCTCGGCCTACAACGACGGGTTTACACCAACAGCTCCGTGCTTAAAGGCCCCGCTGCCTGTTGGCGACCTTCTGGTCATAACTACAACTCCTCCTTGAGGTTGCTAAGGCCCTGCTACCTTCAAGGCTGTCTAGACCTACAACCTTCAGGTTGACGACCTGCGTTGTGCCACTGCATAGCAGTCGTGTCGATTCAGGTCGACACGGGCTATTTGTCGCTTCTTAAGGCCTCCCGAAGGTTGGCGTGCTAACATAGCCCTGTTGGGACCTTGGTAGCCATACCATTGCCGCCCGAGCGCCTCTACAACTACTTGGGAAATACCATTTGTCATACAAATGCATACATAAAGCTTCATAAGCTGCAAGGACTTTGGCCCTTGGCCAATTACAAGATACAAAGACATTAATGGCCCTGAGAAACCTTATATAATGTTTGTGATACAGTCTACATTAATAAGGTGTATCGCAAGTTTTCTTCTGGCTTCAGGACCTGGTTGAAGACCTCTATCGCTGCTGTAGAGGCAGCTGCCACACAACCTCCTCTACTCGCGCTCCAGCAGGTATCCTGTGTTGCCCAGTATTACCTCTGAGCTTCACCACAAGATCCCAAATGGGACCAGCATCACCTCTGGCCTCTCCTGGTGGAGCATGGTGGCCTCCAGCATCACATCATGCCTCTGCGTGTAAGGCCCGTCGACGCATGTACTGCCCCATGTTCCACCTGGATTCCTCGATGGGCGCGGGTGAAGCGGCTGATCGAGTTCTTCCGGCTTCGCAAGCATTCTTCTAGATCCAGGCATGAACGACACTAGCTCTATGCTCTGGTGGACGGACGCAAGTCCAAGGAATGGAGAAATTACTACACAGCATCGTCATGGCTTTCACAAGTAGCTTGGGTGCTTTGCTCAATGGTGTGGGCACCTATTTATACCCGCAGCACTTGGCCTTCGATCTTATCCGCAACCCAGCTTGCGCGGCGTCCTTATCCTCAAGGTCACTGTTCTCGCGTGAAGCATGAGGTCACTGTTCACCTATGGGGGGCATTGGCGTGCCTTTCCCCTACCTGACTACATCCTGGTGCTTTTGTCCTTTGCAGGTGCACAGCGGCTTGTGCTTTACGTGGGAGCAGGGCTCATGACCATACAGTGCGCTTATGACTCAGGTCATGGCAGCTTTCGGCGTTTGGCGTCTTCCTTAAGATTCCATGTATTTTGGCCTATTGGTTCAGTTCGTCAGAGCATCATGCTGACACAACAGAAGGTTGTAGGTTCTCTTTTTCTTTTTCTTTGGAGCATCAAACCGGCCATTCTGGTCACTTTACTGCTCGGGGGCTACTACACGAGTGCGTCTTGCGACGCTCTCTTCTTCTACGTCGCATCGGCCTACTGGAAGCCTGCTTCCATTACTTCTCTGCTCGACCTACCTACAGTCGGCATTACGGCCTTTCTGAAGGTCGCGAGAGCTACTTTTTGTCACTTGATCCAGGTCATGTCGGCGGTTCTTCAAGGTCGCCGTCTCGCCTTCACTTCGACCTTCTGGATTCATATTCCAGGAGCTCGATGTTCGACTTCGTGCATGCATTGGAGGGGTTTTTTTTTCTTTTTTTATCCCCGTGCACCCTACACGACCTTGACAGTGCCATGTCTTCGCCAATCTTCGACATTACCTCGTCTCGGCCGCTACGCCTACACGTCGATCGAGGGCTTGAGAGACATGGGTACCCCTAGGTCCCCACCGACTAGTGTCCCAGAGGTCCCTGCCAAGTGGACCCAACCTGCCAGAAGCCCCGCCGACCTGCAAGTGGGCCCAAAGACCTTATCCACAAGCCCAATGACCGCGGACGACCTCGGGCGACCTTATCCCGTTCCCGGAGGATCCGCAGTACTTGGAGTACAAGGCAAGCAATAGCACGCGGCGTGGCGCCACCTGTAGGTCCGAGTATCACGGGGTACTCCTTGTAATCTGGGAGGATAGCCTTCCAACTTGTAACCGACCCAGATACGGGTCCACCGACCTCGAATGGAAATCCTAGCCCGCTGCCCATATAAGGCGGCCTAGAGCTCCATTTGAGAGGACATCTTGATCTCTCTCGCATAATTCCACCACCAAACTGGACGTAGGGTTTTACTCTACGGAGGCATAAACTAGTCTAAACCCTTGTGTCTCTGTGTTCTTCGCCTGCTTGCCGTGTTCCGAGTTCATCACATGAACTACCACCTACGCTCTTAGTTCCTGATCCTTCCATTAACCTGTAAACCGCTTGGGTAGCCCCCTTGCGGTTCTGTCCAGGTCTCAACCCCTGACAGTAGGTGGCTGTGAGGAACGCTTCATCCCAAAATTTAAGAGGCATGTGTGCATAAGCGAGCACGGAGAGACCAACCTCCACTATGTGCCTATGTTTTCTCTCGGCAGCACCATTCTGCTGATGGATATGAGGACAGGAGACCAAATGTGTTATTCCTACTTTGGTAAAAAAAAGGAATGAAGTTTCTCATACTCTCCACCCCAATCAGATTGAACAGCAACAATCTTCCTATCAAAGAGTCGTTCAACAAGATTCTGAAACTCATGAATTTTTGAAAAACTTCATATTTGTACTTCAGCAAATATATCCAGGTAAACTTGCTGAAATCATCAATATAACTCACATAGTATTTATATCTCCCAACTGAATCAATGGCTTCCAAAGGTTGGGTAGAAACACTTGTAGAAATAGAATAAGGAAGTTGATGACTTTTGGCTTGTTGACAAGCACCACACACTGAATGTTTATTCGACTCTAATGAATAAGGAAGCTTATTATCCCTAAGAACTCTCTCAACTGTGGGAATAGCAGGATGTCCTAGACGACTATGCCATCTATCAATGGACAGTTTATGGACTCCAAACGCTTGATTTGACGACGAGGAAAGAAGAGGATAAAGCCCCTTGCGGCATGGTCCCTCAAGCAGAGTGCTCTTCGTGTCCCGATCCTTGATAAGAAAATAATCAGGATGAAATTCAAAGAAAATATTATTGTCAGAAGCAAGTCGATGGACAAAAATAAGATTCTTTTTAGTAGATGGAGCATGCAGGATATCTTTTAGATGCAAGTCGCGAGATGGGGTATGAATTGTATATTGACCCATATGACTAATGCGCATACCTGCACCATTGGCGGTGTGAATCTGGTCCATGTCATTGTACTTCTCACGGACCGCTAGCTTCTCAAGCTTGCCCGTGATGTGATCAGTGCTGCCAATGTCGGTGTACTAGTTGGTGTCGATGTTGTAGGAGTTCATAGCCTTCGACGTATGCTTCTCTTCAGGAACGTAGTTTTCCTCAAACCGGTGCCAACACCGATCTGCACTGTGTCCACCTTTAAAGCACACCTGACAAATGGGCTTATTGTTGCCACTGGAAGCCCTAAAAAAGTTGCCACGTCCACCGCCACCATTGCTGGCTTGGCGCTGGTTGTTGGTGAAGTTGCCGCGCCCATTACCACGGCCACCACCGTTGTAGCCATGGCCGCCGCCACCACGACCGCCATTGTTGTATCCACGTCCAGCGCCATTCCCACGGCCACCACGATTCACCGTGTTGGCTGAGGAACTAGATTTGCCAAGACCTAGCATGTCCATACGTGTTTCAAATGCAAGTAGCTACTGATATGCTTCACTTACAGTGACCATCTCCTTCCTGGCGATGAGGGCAGAGACAATGGGGTTGAAATCTTCGTCGAGCCCCGTGAGGATGTACTCGACCAGCTCTTTTTCTTCAAGTGGCCGTCCCGCGGCCACCATCTGATCTCCAAGTGCCTTCATTTTGCCGATGAACTCAGTGATCGTCGTGTTGCCCTTCTTCGTAGTCGCAAGGGCGAGACGAGTGTTGAGCAAGTGCGCTCGGTTCTGCGAGGAGAACATGTCTTCAATCGCAGACCAGAGGGCCGCCGTCGTCTCCTTGGTGGCGACTTGGGAGAGGATTTCCCGGGCCAGTGACCCGAGAACAAAGCCAAGGACTTGTTGATCCTTAGCAAACCACTCTTCATATGCCGGATTGGACACCTTGGCGTCCTTCCCGTCGGGACCTCTGCCATCAATCTCCACGACAGGTGCTAGTGTAGAGCCGGTGAGATGACCTTCAAAATGAGCTCCTTGGATGGCGGCGAGGATTTGGGCCTTCCACATTGCATGATTGGTGCGAGAGAGTTTCTCTGACACCGTAATGCTGAAAAAGGGATTGGCAAGCATAACGGAGGAAGAGGCCATGGCTGCAGCTCGAGGTTATGGGTGTAGGTGTGTTTTTGGCGATGTGTTTTAGGCTCTGATGACCATGTAAAAGTAATCAGAGGTGCGGAAGAATGGGAGAAACTTCGTACCGTCTCCTTGGCCGGCGGCTACGTGTTATATGGCGAGGAATAGCCCCTCGGGTGGCTTGTACATCAAGTAGATGGATATGGCCGGCTGGTGGTTGAGATACAATTTGTTACAACAGAATCTAGATCTAAACAACTCTACCAGCCGGCCATAATCCTATCTCTTACAATTGAATTGCATTATCTAATAATGGTTTGCGACTTGTTTGGCTCTTTGCTCAAGAGCAGAGACGTTTGCTCAAAATTGAATTGGTGCAGTTTCAGCTTCAGTTTGCTTTGCTGCTGTTTATAGGTTATCGAAGGTAAAAAAATGTCGAACCAACAAGAGTATTAAACTAGTAGCCTTGGTAGTTGGCCCGGTCCACTAGCGTGTGGTGTGGTGTCTTTCACACAATCACACTGCTGGCCTGAAGCATGAAGACCTTTTCGATGCTCCGCTGCGGGTGGTCGCTGCACAATGCTCGTACACAAACTATACATATGTTTGTGTATGATGCCATGTAGAACTACTTTGCCTGGGCCCTGGAGACGATCAAACTTCAGAGAACAAAGACGTCGACGGAGAACAAGTAGAACGAGCTAGAAGAAGAAGATAGTACTAGCAAGCTGGGCAACGCACCTCATTAGTCGGATTAGGGGGGCGAGCGGAGGAGGGGGAGCAGAGAGGGCAGAGGGAGGCAGTAGTGGGTCCGACAACGAGGAGGAAGGCGACGCGGTGAGGGGAGGGGAGCCAGTAGCTTGGGGGGAAGAAGACCCCTCGTGGGTTTTGCTGAGCTTTCGGTTCTGGTTGGGAATCCATCACCGAGGCGATAGCTATAGGTTCTACCCACTCAGAATGGTCATCTTCTAAAAAAACTCAGAACTCAGCTAATAGTGTGGAAATCGGATAGCTCTTGACCTCACGCTCATGGCGTCTGACTCTGCCATTCTCTCACCTCACAGAGATAAGACCTTTTGTTCTACGTAGAACTGGCTGGTGTGGCTAGCAGGGAGCTGGAACATTTGTATATATAGATGTAGCTTTGTCGATGATGATGATGGCTGTAAAACTTGTGCAATTGTTTGGATCATAAATTGAGATAGGCGTGGTTGTTCAAGTGTGAATGAGGAGTGATGATGAGAAGGGAGAAGAGAACATTTTGTGATTCTTGACAATTTCTACTGTCCACTTGTGCTGATCGATGTTGGAGTTCTGGCGAACTCAGAATGCCGGTGAACTCCTATGAACGCACATGAACACCTGGAACACTTGGAACACACGATGTTTTTGTGCCGCAACACGAACTAGCAGCGTTTTCTGAATGTATTCAACACCCTAAATACAGACTACCATGATCCTCAGATCCTACAAGTGCGGCATGCCTATCTCCATGATCGTGCCATCCCCCGGCCTCACGGACACACCACGCACTCCCCTAAGACATGCTCCCACGAGCGAATCGTGTGCTGAGCTCCTCCTACAGACCCGGACTCCCTACAGACTCGCTCTTCCCAACAGATGGCGAGCTTATTCAAAGCAAGAAGAAAAACATTAACAGCTCAGGATTACAGACAACATTCTCCTCCTAATCCTGACGCTGGTTCTTCACGTCGACGATCCCGACTCGATCACGTAGCTCTTGAAACAGCACACGACCAAGTGATTTCGTCATGATGTCCGCGAGCTGATCCTTGGTAGAAATCTACTTAAGGACAATCTTTCCGCCCTCCACACATTCTCTGATGTAATGGTATTTCACCTCTATATGTTTGCTTCTGCCATGGTGGACGGGATTCTTACTCAGATCAACAGCAGACTTGTTGTCTACTTTCAGTACTGGCGCTCCAGATTCTGAATTGATCAGCTCCTTCAGTAATTGAGCCAGCCAGACTCCTTGACATGCTCCACTCCCAGCTGTGATGTATTCTGCTTCACATGATGATAGTGCCACCACCTTCTATTTGGTTGATTCCCGGGTGATGGGGCTGTCTCCAAGACAGTACAGCACCCCAGTAGTGCTCTTTCGGTCATCAACATCTCCTGCAAAATCACTGTCACTATACCTAACCAGTTGTACTCTGCCTCCTCCCTTCCTCCTTCTGTAAACAAGCTCATGATCAAGAGTGCCTGCAACATAGTGCAATATGTGCTTTACTGCTGATCTGTGATCCTCATGTGGCTCCTCCAGAAATCTTCCCACAAATCCTACTGCATATGCAATGTCAGGACGTGTGTTTACTAGGTACCTGAGGCTTCCAACTATACTTCTGTACTCAGTGACATTCACAAGGGGGGAGTCACTCTTCTTACTCAATTTGAGTCTTGACTTAAGTGGTGAAGCACATGGATTGCATCCTGTCAGCCCACTTTTGTCAACCAGCTTTGAAGCATAAGCTGATTGTACCACTGTTATCCCCTCCTTTGTTTGCTTCACTTCAAGTCCAAGGTAATAAGACAGCAGGCTAAGATCACTCATCTTAAACAACTTCTTCGTCTCAGTCTTGAATCTATTGATGCCATGATGTCCAGTAATGATCAAATCATCCACATAGACACCCAAATCAATTTTCCTTCTCCAGTCCCTCTCACATAAACCCTATGCTCAGATGTGCTCTTCTGGAAACCAAGAGACAACAGACTACTATCAAGCTTCGCATTCCAGGCCCTGGGTGCCTGTCGAAGTCCATACAGCGCCTTCTTGAGCTTCAACACCTTGTGCTCTGCTCCCTTTACAACAAACCCAGCCGGCTGTGCAACATACACCTCCTTAGCCAAGTCCCCATTCAGAAATGCGCTTTTCACGTCCATGTGGTGGACTTCCCACCCTTCCTGTGCAGCAACAGCCAGGAGAAGTCTCACTGATTCCAATCTTGCAACTGGAGCATACACCTCTTCAAAGTCAATTCTAAGCCTTTGCACATAGCCCTTTGCCACCAGACGAGCTTTATACTTCACAATTGCACCAAGCTCATCTCTCTTGACTTTATACACCCACTTCAGACCAATTGTCTTGAACCCTGCAGGTAGATCAACAAGAGACCAAGTACCATTCTCTTCAATTGAGTCAATCTCCTCTTGCATTGCACGCTGCCAACATTTCTGATTCTCAGCCTCTCTGAAAGTTGTTGGCTCCTCCGCATTGGTAAACATCAGCTGCCCACCCTCTAACTCACGATCAGCAAGACCAGGTGGCGTACCTGACACACCCACATCAGCGAGGGTGCGGAATCGGACCGACGCGTCGCCGTCATGATCAGCGTCCACCAGGTCGAAGGCGTCAGCCGGCGGCGTCGCGAACTCGATGTGTGCAGGTGTCACAGCCGCAGGCAACGTCACAGGCGTGGGCGACGTCGTAGGTGGAGGTGGCATCATGGGCACGACGCCGGCGCCCGGTGTTGTGCTGGGAGTGGCTGGGCTCCCCCCGGTCGGTTCGTAGTCATCCACCACGTACTGTGTGACGAAGAATTCCTCCGCCTCAGCGCCTCCTTCACCTCCAGCATCCGCGCCCCAATCCCAGCGCGCGTCTCCATCAAACACGACGTCGCGCGCGACATGGACGCGCCGCGCCACCGGGTCATACACCCTGTACGCCTTGGTGCCCTGCTCATAGCCGAGCAGCACCATCTTTGTGCTCCGATCCTCGAGCTTCTTCATGTGTGGCTTCACCGTCTTCACGTGCACGACGCACCCGAATGTGCGGAGGTGCTCCACCGACGGCTTGACACCGTGCCAGGCTTCATACGGCGTTCGCCCGGTGAGGCTCTTCGTGGGCGCCCGGTTCAGGAGATACACGGCCGTCACAACGACCTCCCCCCAGAACTCAGCCGGCACCTCCCTTCCCTTCAGCAAGCTCTGCGCCATTGCCACCACGGTTTGATTTCTCTGCTCCACAACACCATTTTGCTGTGGTGAGTATGGAGCAGAGAAGTGACGCCGTACTCCCCTGCCTACGCACCATTCACCAAATTCCACAGAGGTGAATTCTCCTCCATTGTCTGTGTGCAACACCTTGAGCACACGCCCTGTCTCGGCCTCCACGAGTGCTTGCCACTGCTTGATCGCCGACGCAGCTTCATCCTTGGAGTTCAGCAGCCTCACCCACATGTACCTTGAGTGATCGTCGACGAGCAGCAGAAAATGGCGGCGCCCTCCTGGCGTCGCCGGCGTGATGGGCCCACAGAGGTCACCATGGACCAGGTCCAGCAACCCCTACGCCCGGTACTTCGCCGCCGCCGGGAACAAATTCCTCTTCTGCTTCGCCGCCACATAGCAATCACAGAGCTGCTCGACGTGTTCAATGTCGGGCAACCCGCACACCATGGCTCCCTTGGCAAGCTTCCGCAGCGCGTCGAAGTGAAGGTGCCCATACCTCTCATGCCACCGCAACGCCTCATCACTGCGCCGAGCAACAAGACAGACTGGCGTGGCGAGCTTCAGCCGGAGCGTGTACAGGCGTGCCGCGGAATGCTTCACCTTGACGATGAGGCACTTCTTCTTGTCCCAGATCCGCAGCACACCGGCGTCGATGTGGACCGGGCAACCTCCCTCGTCGAGTTTCCCAAGGCTCACGATGTTCGCCGTGAGCCGCGGGATGAAGTAGACGTCGTCGAGGCGCTGGTGCTCCCCCGTCCTTGCCTCGAAGAGGATCGATCCGCGGCCCTCGATGGCGACCACGGATCCATCCCCAAATCACACCGTGCCGCGAACGCCGGTGTTTAACTCGGTGAAGGCTTCGCGCGCTCCCGTCATGTGGTTGGTGGCTCCGGTATCGAGGTACCAGAGCCCCACATCGCGCTCCCCACCGTCGTCGCCGTCGAGCTGGGCGAAGACCTTCGCCTCCATGAGATCCACGACGTCGGCGTGCGGTGCCGCTTTGGCGTTGACCACCGCCGAGGCGAAGAACAAGGCCGGGCCGTCGTCCTCTTCAGCCTGGGCCACGTGGGCCTCCCCCTTTTTGGGCTTCATCGGACATTCACTGGCCCAATGGCCCATCTTCAGGCACCGGCGGCACTGGTTTATAGCAAGTTTCTTCTCCGGCCCACCTCGCGACTCGCCGCCGCCGTGCCCGCCGCGCCGTGGCTTTCCCCGACGATCACCGGACTTGGAGCCGGAGCCGCCTGCGTCAGAGAATCGACGCTTCTCCTCCTTGGCCTGCGCATCCCACTGCTCCCGTGTCAGATACACCTTACCATCTGCGCGGGGCGGCGGCGCGTCGTCCTCCTGCTCTGCTTCCTGCGCCGCGCGCAGCCGGCCGCTGGCATCCTCCAGCGTCAGTTTGGAGAGGTCCGCCGACACCTGAATCGCAATGGCCACCTGCCGGAGCGATTTGGGCACGGTTCGCAGCAGCTTCTCCATGACCCTCCGCGGCAGGATCAACTCCCCCATGGTCTCGAGCTCGGCGACGATGTTCTGAATACGCAGAGTGAAGTCGTTGACGCCCACGCCGGAGTTGAAGCGGATGTTCTCGAATTCCCGGAGGAGCCACTGCGCCTCTGTCTTCTGCACCTGGTCAGACCCGACCCGACGCTCCTTCACGGCCTCCCACGCCTCTAGCGCGATCGCCTTCGACGCGAGCGACGCCACCATCTCCGTGGGCACGGTGCTCGTAATGGCATCTAGAGCCATGCGATCTTCCTTGAGTGGGACGCCGCCCGGCTCGATCGCCTCCCACCAGTCACGGGCCTGCAGCTTGATCTTCATCAGCAGGGACCACGTGGTGTAGTTCGTCTTCGTGAGCATTGGCCAGTTTGGCGCGCCGACGGTGATCTCCCGGACAATGCGCACAGTCTCACCGCTCCCGCCGGCACCGTCAGTCTTGCCGGACTTCTTCGGCGACTCGGGAGGGGTCTTGACCTTCTTGCCATCACCGTCGCCCGCCATTAGTGCCCACCAGATCGCCGGATCACGATTCCAACGGCGGTACCTCGCCGCGATCGAATCCTGCCGCTCACCGGACTCTGATGCCAATTGTTGGAGTTCCGGCGAACTCAGAACGCCGGTGAACTCCTATGAACGCACATGAACACCTAGAACACTTGGAACACACGGTGTTTTTGTGCCGCAACACGAACTAGCAACGTTTTCTGAATGTATTCAACACCCTAAATACAGACTACCATGATCCTCAAATCCTACAAGTGCGGCATGCCTATCTCCATGACCGCGCCATCCCCCGGCCTCACGGACACACCACGCACTCCCCTAAGACGCGCTCCCACGAACGAATCGTGCGCTGAGCTCCTCCTACAGACCCGGACTCCCTACAGACTCGCTCTGCCCAACAGATGGCGAGCTTATTCAAAGCAAGAAGAAAAACATTAACAGCTCAGGATTACAGACAACAATCGAGGTCCACATTTCGACGTCAAAGTTTGGATTTTCCAAAATCCTACAAAAGGGACCTTTTAATTTCTTTTTAAAACTGAAAGCTGACGGAAACCACGCATTTTATAGAAGTGCCAATATTCCATGCGTTGTGCCTGAGGTTCTTCCATCATTATTATATCGTGGTATTGTTCAAAGCTGTGAGGACCACGCTTTTGTTGATTCATGATTTAATTTCATTTGATGACTAAGAAAGGATCATTTGGAGAATTATTATTATTATTTGCATTTCACAACTATTGTTTCAATTAAACTCATGTCCTCTAGTAATTTTTGACCAAATTTCAGATAATATTTTACAACCATCTGCAATGTGCCTCGTCGATTTTAATCCACTAATTATTTGGTAGTGGACAGTGATTTTTGTAGTACATAGTCACTTTAAATTTGTTGGTACCTCACCTTAACAAGAATTGTAGAAAGCTCTTGCAGAAAGATTACTAGTTGCAGGAGCTAATAAACTGAACTATCTGGTTCTACTGAGACTGCTATAGTTGAAGAAGAGAGAATACAAATGCTCTACTCTAGCACGCACCCATGATACACACTTTGTTGAATAAATAAATTCCTTGATGTACAAAATATGTTTAAATTCCTATACTCAAAATACTCATAAAAAACCATATGATGGCCTTCATGAGTTTCCTGGTTCACCGAGCATCTCAACCTCAACAGGCACTACTCATTCACTCATACACAAGCATGTATACCAGGAGAGAAGAGATAATCCTCCTCAACTTTATCTATCACGGGGTCGGACCACAACGTCCACCAGGTGGTCTGCTCGGGGGGATTGCTAATTTGCGGGCGCCCGCACGGGAACCAGCTAGTGGTCAATTTCCGACCACGGCACCCGCCTGCTCCCATTTGCCGCATGTGCAGGCATACACGTGGACACGGGCCCACGATCCCCCACGTGACTCCCTCAGCACTTCCGCATTTAGAGTACCTGGCCGAAAAGAATTGTAAAAAAAGAAAAACTTTTTGGTAGTACTCCAAAAGTTTTAACAAAAGTTTTCCAAAAATTTTGGTAAAAAAGATTTAACAAAAAATTTACTCATTAATGTTTGGAGCGAAAATATATGAACATATTATTTTTAAAAATATTGTGCAAAAATTGGAAACCGAAAAGTTTTGAGTAATCCAAAAAGTTTCTGCATAAAAAGTTTGGTAAAAAAGATTTAACAAAAAATTACTTACAAATCTTTGAAGCGAAAATATATGAACAGATTTTTTTAAAAAAATATTCTGCACAAAAAAATTGAAACCGAAAAGTTTTGAAATATCTAAAGTTTTTTACAAAACTTTTTGCATAAAAAACATAGAGAAAGAAAAAAAGGCAAAAAAAAACTCGGCAGCGGTGGCCGCCGGCGGCGGAGCACGACTCCACGCCGCAGTCCCGCCTCCCTGCGGGCGGAACCTCGCCGGGAGGACCCCGCGTCCGCGCCGCCGCTCCCCGCGGGGGAAGGTCGTCGAGGGAGCCCGCGTCCCGCCGCCGCTCGGCGGAAGCTCGCCGGGGAAGCAGCCCCGACGTCCGCGCCGCCGCCCGTCGCTCGGCGAAAGCTCCCTGGGGGAGCACCCCCCGCTTCCGCGCAGCTGCTCGTCGTCTCGTGCGGAAGCTCGCCGGGGGAGCGCCCGCCGTGTCCTCGCTGCGCTGGGCTCCCTCGAGGAGGAAAGAGAACGAGGAGGAAAGAGGAATACTAGAGGATGAAGACGGTGGGGCGGCGCACATGGGGTGTCAGATCGACCGTGACGACCTGAGGTTCCGGTCGCGTGTAAACTCAACATCCTGTCTGCTCGGAGGGTTTGGTGTCTCGCAAACTACAACAGTACTGAAAAAAAAATCTTTCAGTCCAAAATTCAAATTTCAGAATAAGTGTTACGCATTAAATAAGATACAAGCTTTCGAATCTCAGGGGATCGTACTTCCACCAGAGCCACCACCATGGAAACCGGCAACAGAGCCACCACGAATGGCGGCGACAGAGCTGATGGTGGCCATTAGAACCGCCATGGCGAAGCAGACGAGGGCAAGAGATCGTATGGCTCCCAACCTCAGGCTCATGGCTGGAGACATGATTCTCTGGGCTCACAACAAGGCTACCTCAGTACCTCACTCAGTGCTTGGCTGGTGGTAATTAGGAGTGCAGATGGAATATTTATAAAGAAATATCTGTAGCTTGTTGACGGCTTCAAGGTTCAAACTTGTGGAATTATTTTGCTCATCATTAAGATAGGCGGCTACCTGTTTTCCAATAATAGACTCTGACCAGTGGCACAATGATGATCGATGAGTAATTTGTAATTAACGACGTCTGTGGTCAGCTTGTAACGAGTTTCACCGTCCAAGAGTCTGCTCTCATTTGTCATTTTTGTGACAAATGAGATGGTTCAAAGAAAGGAAGTAGAGATCATGTAATATTCTGAATTAAGAACATGAAGGTTTCATGATCTTGACTCGGAATATTACATATGTGAGATGTCAAACGAAATGCCTTCAATATGATGAGCTCTACGGATTACCTGTCACCAATATATATTCGTGCTTTTGAGTCCAACGGCCAACTTTTTGCCTCATTAAACGGCTTTTGTAAGATTTTTTTTTTGGGTGTGACTTACTTACAGCAGGGATTTTCGATTTTTTTTCTTAGGATTTATCTATCTAGGTGAATACTGACAATAGAATCCGTTTATAGCAACTTGAACAAACTATTTCCATGCTGTCTACTTGCTCACGAAGTAGAACTTGGTGCCTGGATTTTACTATTGGTACTCAAACTAATCCATCAGAGGTTTTATATTAAGACTCTGCTATCTCACGCCTTCATAATACACTATTCGATTAAGCTTGTTGATTGAATAGTTTAACGGTATGTCTGTTCCACATGGTTTTCAGGGATGTTATGCTAACATAAACATGTACATTTACATATTTTTGGAAGTATGTAAATTCGCACTTCATTTCACTAGTGATTTATTTAATCTAAGTGTGAGTTAAATTACCGTACCTCACTAAAGACAGAGATGCAATTGAAAAAAAAGACTAATAAGGCTTAAAAAGCAGACAGTGTGCATCAGCCTTGTAAAGCGCGGCCCCTACTGCTCATCTTCATTGATTACCGTACTCATACTAGACATTAAGCATGGTAAACAAACTTTTTTTTAGAATAAGGAAAATAATATCCGGTCTCAACCATTTACAAGTGAATGTCTACAGCCAACTGAAATACAACTGCAAATTGTAAACAACTCTAGCAGCAGTCAGGCTGACAGGGCCACACATAAGCCCCACATACAAAGCTTTAGAACAAAAGAAACTAGATCAACTGGTGCTGAATTGGTGTGAGAAAAAAGTTCATGGAGTACCAACTGCACTTGCTGAAAATATACATGACCGTGACTTCTGTTGACGCTTTTTCTGGTCGAACACACGAGTGCGCTAGTTCACGCGGACGTTGGAAATCAACTCGTCGAAGCACCCGACACGGGTCAGTCAGACCGCCTGGGGGACGCGGTCAGACCGCCTTGGACAAGAGCGTCGCCGAAAACCTAAGTTCGTCACTCCGGGAGGAACCCCGTCGGGAGAAACACGCCTAGGGTTGTCCTGAGGTTGGCAAGGCCACTCAGAACTTCCTCAACCGCCGTGGAGACGAAGGAGGAGAGCAAAGGGTTTGGAAAAGCTAGGGTTTGGAGAAAATAAAGTAGTAAATTGATAATTCGATTGGATGATAGGTCTCAATCGGCCACGCCCCTTTATATTTATAGGGGGGAGGTCTTGCCCTGCAAGGAACTCTTTACAACTCGGGAATAGCCAAAAACTCCTAATTTGGGTCGGACTCGGGGAGACCCGGTCAGACCGCCCGGGGGAGGCGGTCAGACCGCCTGGCAGCCTCCGTGCCGGACCGGCTACAAGACCACGCGGTCAGACCGCCCGAGCAACCCGGTCTGACCGCCTGGTCCAGCTTGATCCGACTTTTGCCAAATTTGAGTGTCAACATATGCCCCTTTGTTTTTTTAGTAAAGCTTGCATGCTAAAAAATAAATCTAAGGACGATGTGACACCTCATCGGCCATTTTTTGAACTTAGGGCGATTTTTACTAGAAATCGGCCATATCCCCTTCAAGCGTCTTGCCATACACTTGGATAGAACTTCTTCAAGTATCTTCCATTGAGAACCTGAGGTAGTTGCTGTCCTTGCAAAGTTTCCACTATATAAGAATTCCCAGAGCAAACTCTCACAATCTTATACGGTCCTTCCCAACTTGGAGACCACTTGCCGAACTTGTTACTCTTAGATCCTATAGGCAGAATAGTCTTCCAAATCAAATCACCTACTTGAAAAGATTTGGTTTTTACCTTCTTGTTGTATGCTCTAGCAACTCATCTTTTATCTTTCTCAATTGCTTCTAAAGCCTCCGATCGCTTATCGGTCACTTCATCAACATTGTCCATCATCAAAGCATAATATGTATCAAAATCAAGATCATTTTGCTTTGCAAGTCTATATGCGCCTAGATTCACCTCAACGGGTAAAACGGCCTCTTGACCATACACAAGCTCATATGAAGTAACTTTAGTAGCACCATGTCTAGAAATACGATGAGCCCATAAAGCTTCAGACAATACCTCATGCAATCTCCTAAGATTATCTTCTATCTTCTTTTTAATGAGCTTAATCAAAGTTTTATTGCTAGACTCGGCTTGACCATTAGCTTGAGCATAATATGGAGATGAATTTAGCAACTTAATACCATAGGAAATGACAAAATCACGCACCTCTTTAGCAATAAATGAAGTACCTTGATCTGTAGTCAAAGTTTGTGAAATACCAAACCTATGGATAATATGCTCTGTAATAAACTCAATTACCTCCCGATCTGTTATATTCTTCAGGGGTATAGCTTCAGTCCACTTGGTAAAATAATCAGTAGCCACAATCACAAAACAATACCCTTTCGACGAAGGTGGATGAATCCTGCCAACAAAGTCCAAACCCCATTCTCTAAAAGGCCAAGGCTTAATAATTGGATGCATCAATGCAGCAGGCACCAACTGAATATCCTCATGCTCTTGACACTCTTTACATCATTTGTAATACCGAAAACAGTCAGCTATCATAGTAGGCCAATAAAAACAAGCTCTCCTGAGAAGCCACTTCATCTTAGAAGCCGATTGATGAGTACCAAAAATCCCTTCGTGAACTTCCGCCATAGCTAGCCTTGCTTGATCAGGACATAAACACTTTAAAAGCAAATCATCTGTGGTCCGACGATACAACTCATCATTATCTAAGATAATCTTTAGAGCCCATCGTCGGACTTTTCGGTCACTTGTACCCTTAGGATCCTGCAAATATATAATCAAAGGCTTTCTCTAGTCATCCACTTCGTCCTCAACAGTTTTGGAAGAAACAACGGCCGAAGTGGGATTTTCTTCTGCAGGATGGTCAGACCGGCCTGGCAGGGCGGTCAGACCGGGTATGGCGGTCTGACCGGCTCCTCCAAAACATAACCCTCGGCTTTGCCAAACACCGGTTTTCTTTCTTGAAAATTTCTTTTCTGAACATCATAACCAGATGCTTGCTGAGCCAGAGCATTTGCCCTTGAATTCTTTTCTCGTGGCACATGATTAATCACCAATTCATTCATACAAGATATGATGTCTAAACATTTATCAAGATAAGCATTTAAAGCACCATTTAAATATTGACATACCTTAGATACTTGTTGTACCACCAACAAGGAATCACCATATGCTTCTACATGTTTTACTCCCATATCATGTAAAATTTGCAAACCAAACAAGAGAGCTTCATATTCGGTTTGATTGTTAGTGCAATCTTGATCCAAATGGTTAAGAGCTTCAAAAACAGCTCCATTGGGTGAAATAATAATAACTCCAACACCACAACCACTTCTACAAACCGATCCATCAAAATGTAACTTCCATGGAGTAAAAGTTAAATAACCGACATCTAAATTAGGTTGCTCATTAATTCTATGTTCTACAATAAAGTCGGCCACAATCTGATCTCTCATTGATTTGATTGGTTCACAATGTAATCAAATTCAACAAGAGCATAAGCCCATTTGCCGACTCTACCACCTAGAAAAGGTTTTTGCATCATATATTTAATTATGTCGGTTTGACAAGCCACATAGCAAGTACTTGATAATAAATAATACCTTAACTTGGTACAAGCATAATATAAAGATAAACATAGCTTTTCAATAAAAGTGTACCTCGTTTCAGCGTCCAATAATCTCCTGCTCTCATAAGCAACAACATACTCCTTACCATCGGTCTCTTGAGTCAAAACAGCCCCAATAACGCTCTCCTCAGCCGCCACATATAGTCTAAAAGGAACACCACTCTTGGGTGCTTGAAGAACAGGTGGCGTAGTCAAATAATCCTTGATCTCATCAAAAGCCTCTTGTTGTTTTGCCCCCCAAGTAAATTCTGATCCAGCTTTCAACCGAAGTAAAGGAGTAAAAGTATTCACCTTCCGAGACAAGTTACAAATGAATCGCCTCAAATAATTTACCTTGCCCAAGAACTTTTGCAAATCTTTCTTGCAAGTACGAGCTTGAACCTTTTTAATTGACTCAATCTTTTTGGGATCAATCTCCACACCTTTTTCATGCACAATAAAGCCCAAAAACTTGCCAGCCGACACACCAAAAGCACATTTGAGTGGATTCATTTTTAAGTTATATCGTCGCATTTTTTCAAATACTAGTCTTAAATCGGCTAAATGGGAATTTAAACCAGCCGACTCGACAACAATATCATATAGACTTCTACGATTATACCAAGTAAGTCATGAAAAATCAAATTCATAGCTCTTTGATAAGTAGCACCAGCATTTTTCAAACCAAAAGTCATGACTACCCACTCAAACAAGCCTACAAATCCTGGACATATGAAAACCATTTTGGAGATATCCTATTCAGCCATAAAGATTTGATTATACCCAGCATTACCATCAAGAAAACTAAGAATCTTATGTCCAGATGCAGAATTAACAAGAAAGTCGGCTATAGGCATAGGATATTCATCTTTAGGAGTAGCTTTATTAAGATCTCTAAAGTCTATGAAAACACGAAGCTTTTTTGTTCCTTTTTTCTCAACAGGCACAATATTAGAGATCCAATCAGCATATCGACAAGGCCTTATGAAAATTAGCAACAAGCAACCGATTGATTTCTTCTTTCACTCGGTCATATATATCAGGATTAAAATTCCTATGTGGTTGCTTATAAGGCTTAGAACCAGGTTTAATAGGCAAATTATACTCAACTAAATCACGACTTAAACCAGGCATTTCAGTATAATTCCATGCAAAGCAATCGACATACTCCTTTAATAACTTTATTAACTCTGATTTAAATACAGGATCAAGACTCTTGTTTACAAATGTCGGCCTAAATATAGTGCCATCACCAATGTCTACCTCCTCAAGAGGATCAGCCGACGTAAACCCTTATCCTAATTTCCCCAAATCATCTAAATCATCGATGGCTTCACACGTATCGTTCTTATGCTCCCAATAGTGATCAATCCTTTGCTGCAACCACTCTTTAGTTGAACTCATTGATTCATATGAAGTGGTTTAGACGATTTTCGACCAGCTTTATGACAGCAGGGATGAAACCATCCTTGGAACAGCTTACAAATTCATAATCAGTTAAATCTAAGCCAGATAGACATTTTACATCATCATGCACATTTATAGAATGACTATCAGGTACAGCTACACAAGCAGAATTATCACCATGCACAACTTCTACCTCATCGCATATCCATTGTATTAAAAATTGATGCAAGGTAGAAGGCACACATCTATTTGCATGAATCCAATCACGACCAAGGATCAAAATAAAGTTACCTTGTGTCTCAGCGACGAAGAAGGCCGTAGCTAGCGTCTTGCTTCCAATGGTGAGCTCCATGGAGATAACGCCTTTGGCACATATCGGCTCGTCTCCTCCCAACCGCTGACGGTCATGTTGGTCTTGATCAGCTCCTCATCTGAACCTCCAAGCTTCTTGAACAGAGAATACGGCATCAAGTTGACAATCGCACCTCCATCCACCAACATCCGAGAGATAGGCTTCCCATTGATATGACCCCTCATGTATAAAGCCTTCAGATGATTATCAGTGTCTTTAGGCTTCTGGAATATAGCATCCTTTGGCCCAAAGTCAAGATGAGCGAAGTACTCCTCCGAAGGTGCAGAGCCATCCACGAATAAATGAACCACATTAATGTCAAGGTTCATGCGCTCTGGAGAAGAACTGTAGTCAACAAGTTGCTCATCGTCTTCTGATGTAGGCACCGACGACAACTCATCATCGCGAACCACGGGAGTCAAAGAAGTGAAGCCGGGCGGCATCTCTGGGGAACCTGGTCTGACCGCCTCCAGGGCCGGTCTGACCACGGGGGCCGGTTTGACCGCCTGACCAGCCGGTCTGACGGCCTCTGTTGCCGGCTGAACCATCTCCTGCGGTCTGACCGCATCCTCTGGCAGTTTGACCGCCTCAGTCTATGATGTGGCTTTAGCTCTCCACTCCTTCCCTTATGGCACCATGGGTCTGTAGTTGTTGAACATCTCATCTCTTTTTGCCTCCATCTCCTTTTCCTTCTTCTCCCGGAACCTCAGTCTTTGAAGCTTTCTCCTTTGAGTATGGGTCAAACGGGGAGGACACCACCTTGGCAAGAAGTAATTGGAGTTGGAACTACTCCCACCGGCCTCATGGTCATTAGTAGCAGCACATTCCTTATGAGTAGGTGTCACAACCTGATTGTTTACCACAACCGGTCTTTTGCCACTTTTCTCAATAGGAACATCCATTGTCCCAATTTGTATGATGTCTTGGCGAGTAGTCCTCTCTGGATCAATATCCATCTTCTGAACCTCCTCCTCTCTGATCTTGGGCTTGTACACTTATCGTGGAGGAGATTGAACTTTTTCCCTGGGTAGGGCGGTCTGACCACATGCGGGAGGCGGTCTGACCGCGTTGGCCTGCTGATGCTGCCTTGACCAACGTGGAGCCCAACGATCTTGTACTGGTCGTGAAATCCAGTCTAGTGCTGGTGTTTTTGGTCCTCCCCATCCAGGATGAAAGGACTGCTGATAAGGCACCCACATCACTCCATTGTCGTCATAAACCGGGCAAGGTTGACTTGAACTCGAAGGTGCCCATTATGGAGTAAAGTGTCGCCCTTGCTGTGATGGTTCACCTCTGAATCCTGTAGCTGCTCTTGAAGGCGACGACGGCCTCTCTTGATGTGGAGGTGATCTCATCCTTTTTTAATGGCCGATCACTTGTAATGGCCTTTTGCTTAGAGTATTTGTCAAATAACATATCAAATGTGACCTTTGACTTTGAAACACTCCACTGATTCTTGGCAATATTAAGCTTCCAGTTTCCAATCTCTGGCCGCTTCGGAATAAGCATCTTTGGTCGACCGTGGGGAGGGGCGGTCTGACCGCCCTAGGGCGTAGGTCTAACCGCCCTGGGCTGAGCAGGCTCGGTTGTTTGTTGACCAGACGACGTGGACGATCCTTGCCCCCCATGTCCAGAAGCTTTGATAGTAATTTTGAATGTCTCTCTGCCATCAGGGGTCTTTTCACATGAAACTTCTCTTACCAACTCTTTTCCCCTCAAGTCGGACTTAGCTTCCCCGACTACCACGTTCTTGGCTTTAGCTGCTTCGACTTGGTGTGGCCGAATCAACACTTTAGGTTGCTGCAAATCCATGGTATTGATAGGAAAAGGCTGCTTGTCCACTTGCATCTCATGAAGCATCAAACGACCTTCATTTATGGCCGATTGAATCTAACGACGAAACACATTAGAATAAGAGTTATGAAATTTGCAATATGCACGTCGTTTAATTTCATCAAGTGGAGGCGTGTTATGAGAAATTTTAATATTTCCAAGTTTAAGTAATTCATCAAAAATACGATCACACTTAGAAACATCAAAGGTAAATTTCAATTCTTCTTGCCGACCTTTAGTAGCCGGCTTAAGTGATGCACAAGAACTAGGTTTAGCCTTAGAAGACCACACAAATTCAGCAACATAAACCTCACCCTCGTCGTTCGAGCTATCAGAATCATAATCAACCAAATGCATGTTAGACCGACGAGGTTTATAGTTTTCTTTTTCTTTATTCAGTTTTAGTTCTTGTGCCATACCTCTTACAAGAAAAGTAGCAAGAGAATAAAATTCTACACCTTCTAACATTTCTCTAAGATTAGATCTTAAACCTTTAGCAGCAAGGTCAGCAAGGTCAGAATCAGAAAGTGTAAGATTAAAACAACGGTTTTTAACTTCTTTAAAGCGCTTAAGGTAATCAGAGACTGATTCATCTTTACCTTGCCTAACTGCTGTTAAATCTGTCAATTTTAATTGATAGCTCCCACTAAAGAAGTGATCATGAAACTTTTGCTCTAATTGATCCCACGAATCAATAGAGTTAGGAGCTAATGAAGAAAACCAAGCAAAAGCGGTACCCGTCAAAGACAAGGAAAACAAATGTACTTTCAAAGAATTATAAGTACCCGCTTCACCTAGTTGAGCAGTGTATTGACTACTTTGTTCCCAGGTTGTGCGGTTATCATCACCATTAAATTTAACAAAATCAGACATACGCCATCCAGAGGGAAATTCACATAATCAAACTCGGCTCTATAAGATTTTTGATAGAGTTTAGAATTACCAAAATCAATGCCGAGCTTATTTTTCATCATATTAGCTACTTCTTCTTTAAATTGAGCAAATTCATTCCTAGCAGCTAATTGAGATTGCATTGGAGCTGATGTATTAAATCTACTCACATGGGGTTGATTAGGATTTTGAACACGATGCAAGTCGGAAAACACATCATTAGGCACACCATAAGATGGAGCAACATTAGGTATAGGTGGTGATGTGTGAGCACTAGTACTGAACGCATACGGTGCAATACCAACATTACTACGCCCAGGAATCTGAGTATTAGGCGCAACCGACAAAGGCATCGGCAGTTCTGGAAGCAGAACCATCTGGCCTGACTAAGCGGTCAGACCGCCTATAGGGGGCGGTTTGACCGTGGTCGGCTGGGTAGATGGCGTTTGCTCAGGATAAAACCCTGTCGGTGTACCGTACATAAATGTATCACCTGAAGTATTAGGTGCTACCGACATGGTTTGGTACAGAACCCCATGTGTATCAACTTGAGGGATCGAATCATCAGTAATATCAGTACTAATACGCTTACCCTCTACTTTTTCAAGGCGAGTAATAACACTAGCCACTAGATTATTCTGATCACTAAACGCATGATCAAATTTATCAGATATAGAAAATAATTGCGTTACTAGATCAGGTGGAGTTTGGCTTACAGTGGGTATTACCTCAACCTTGTTGTTGTTCATCTTGAACGCGGGCATCTCAAAGTCTTGAGCTAAAGTCACCTTGCCTGCACGATCTTTCTTGGCGCCAGAGAGAAACTGCTTCTTGATGTATTCTTGAAGCTCCGTGTACTTCCTCTGGTCTTCTTCGCTGAGTTCTTCGATGTTCACCATGATGAGATTCTTGGGATCGACTTCACAACGCGCTCCCATGCAACAATTGACAAAACGGTTGTAAAAACCAGATCTGTCCCCAGCGGAGTCGCCAAAAGTGTGTTGACACTTTTCTGGTCGAACACACGAGTGCGCTAGTTCACACGGACGTTGGAAATCAACTCGTAAGAAGCACCCAGCACGGGCCGGTCAAACCGTCTGGGGGACGCGGTCAGACCGCCTTGGACAGGAGCGTCGCCGAAAACCTAAGTTCGTCGCTCTGGGAGGGACCCCATCGGGAGAAACACGCCTAGGGTTGTCCTGAGGTCGGCAAGGCTACTCAGAACTTCCTCAACCGCCGTGGAGACGAAGGAGGAGAGCAAAGGGGTTGGAAAAGCTAGGATTTGGAGAAAATAAAGTAGTAAATTGATAATTCGATTGGATGATAGGTCTCAATCGGCCACGCCCCTTTCTATTTATAGGGGGGAGGTCTTGCCCTGCAAGAAACTCTTTACAACTCGGGAATAGTCAAAAACTTCTAATTTGGGTCGGACTCGGGGAGACCCGGTCAGACCGCCCGAGGAGGCGGTCAGACCGCCTGACAGCCTCCGTGCCGGACCGGCTACAGGACCACGCGGTCAGACCGCCCGAGCAACCCGGTCTAGCCGCCTGGTCCAGCCTGGTCCGGCTTTTGCTAAATTTGAGTGTCAACAACTTCCGGTAAATGGTGACTCTCTTTCAAGTTAGCTTTCTCTTCCTCTTTAAAAAGCAATGACCAGCGCCTCGTCCAGTATTCCCTCGAAAATTAGTTGCAAGGAAGAGTTAGAAGTGGTTTTGTTGAACAAAACATCATTCCTACTCAACCATAAGGCCCAGCACAGAGCAGCCACCCCCACTAGGATTTGGTTTTTAGGGTCTAGAGAAAAACTTCTCAGCCAAGAACCTAACTTAACATATGAGAGGCACTTGTTGGAGGGTTGAATACCAAAACGAAATTAGAACAATATTCCAATTATACCTTTCCATTGACATTCAAAAACCAAATGTTGAATGGTCTCATTAGAGCTACACAAATAACCTTTTTTGAACCATTAAGGACTCGAATCATCATCTAAGTTTGCCTGAGTTCATCTCCAGCACATCCACATAGGCCTTATCTAGCTCCTGGAGGGCAGCTTCCACCTTCATGACGTCCTGGTGCGTTTGGTGACTCGCAATCTGCAACAATGAGAAAATGACTTCATCTAAATAGATAATAACACACAGGCACACATATTTTTTATTCATAACCACACATAATAGGGAGTCGAGCTAGCGGCCTCTCACACGCATCAACGACGATGGAGCTGATGGCCATGAGAACCGCCGCCATGGAGAAGCAGAGGATGGCGAGAAAGTGATGAACAGCTACCAAAGTCATGCTCATGGTTAGGAAGGTGTTTCTCCTTACAAAAAGTTACCTTTGGCCCTGTTTAGTTCCCAAAAATTTCGCAACTACCCGTCACATCAATCTCCGGACACTAATTAGAAGTATTAAATGTGAATAATGACAAAACTCATTCCACAACCTCTACCTTAATTTTCGAGACGAATCTAATGAGCCTAATTATGATATGATTAGACAACATTGTGCTACAGTAACCAATCTCTTATGACGGATTAATTAGGTTTAATGGATTCATCTCGCGATTTCTAGTCCATTCGTGTAGTTAGTTTTGTAAGTAGTCTACATTTAATACTCTTAATATACCTTGGAAGGGAACTCCAAATTACCTTTCTGTGCCGAGATTCGAGCAGTGTTGCTTGCATGTATTTATAGTTGTTTTTGTACCCAGGAAAACGTTGATGTAGGTTGGTGAACGCACAACGAATAATCATTTAGACTGCTGAACTTGATGGTGTATACTAGGGATGAAAACGGATCGGATACGGACGGATACTGCGGATACAGATACAGATAGTTTTTCTTTCTCAGACTGAATTTTCGGATCGAATACGGATACGGACAGTATATTTTTTGTCGAATAGTGATATTTATCATATTTGGATCATAGAAATTCAATTTTGAATTTCCGGATACTAATGCAGTACGGATAGTTACGGATATTAAATGTCCGGATTCGAATACGATTTTACCATTTGAGTGTCTGAACCTTTCGGTCGGTCGGTCGGACGGATAATATCCGTACTAGTTTCATCCCTGGTGTATACAGTACGCTAGTGTTGACTATAGTGTCCCCATTTGATAGGTGGTCAACCTTTTCGTGCGCCGCGTACCGTGGTGGTTGAGAAGTTTTGAATAGTACAAGATAGCAAGCATGATATTTTTTGATAAAGGAATCATTGTTGATCTAGAGCAGTTACACGCACGCACACCCTCTCGAAACATATGCACGCAATCCTACCTTTATGAGCACCTCCGAAATACCAGATTGGCAAATCCTGAAGGTTTGACAAGGTCAAGAATAAAGCGGGTTAAATTCTGAAATAAATTCAAGAAAATGTGAGTACCAGTGTCGAGTGAAGAACTCGAACTCTGGTGGATAGGTTCCACCGGTTCGCAGTTTTCAAGGGCAGAGCGCTGTTAAGTGGCAGCCCATGTTAAGCCCAACCCAATAGTAATAAAGTAGTGACTGAGGGCCAAGAGCAAGCTCGAGGTCCACAGGTCCAAATTGTCGGCCAAAAGTATTGTGCTTAATCGGAAATCCTACCTATCTTTTTTTTTGAGATTACACAATACAACGCAGACGCTCACAACACGCACGCACACTCACCTTTATGAATACACGTACGCAAACTCTACCCCTATGAGCACCTCCGAAGGACTGAGCACCGGCAGATCTGGAGATTCTCGAAGTCACCACTGGTACCTCGTCGTCGACGGGAACGTCGCTTACCACTTAAAGCATAACGCCGGAAAATCCCGAAATAAATCCAGGAAAAGGTGCAAGCACCAGGATTTGAACCCTGATGGGTAGCGTCCCACTGGGAGTAAAAGGTTGGAACTTTTACTGTTTGAAATTCGTGTAAACACTCAATCTTCGGACACTGATTAAGAGTATTAAATGTGAATTAATCTAACGAGTCTAATTATGCCATGATCAGACAACGTCATGCTACAGTAAACAATCTCTAATGATAGATTAATTAGGCTTAATAGATTCGTCTCGCGATTTCCCGTCCATTCGTGTATTTAATTTTATAATTAGTCTACATTTTTTACCTCTAATAGACCTTCGAAGGGGCTGCCAAAAAATTTTTGCCAAAAATTTTGGCAACTAAACAGACTCTACTAAGATCTCTACACTCAAACCTTAGGTCACATCACATCTTCGTGCTCCCTCCCTCACCCTGACTGCGCGCATGCGTGCACTGCCACACCCGCTTTCGCCTCCCTCCCTTGAGTGTGCCACCACCACCGGCCAGCCAGCGTGTCGCACCACCATTGGCCCCTCCCGGGCGCGCCACCCCGACCAGCGCGCCTCCCTGCACTCTGCCCCGCCCGGCCGCCCCTCATCCCCATCACGCCTGTACCCTACGACATGCCTCACGCCTCCTCCTAGCGCACTTTCTCCTAGGAGAGAATTTGCTGTATGCCATTGGAAAATATAACCCATGAGATATGTGCCATTGAAAATTAGAATGTGAGCTCTGTGTCATTGGTTTACAATTTTCATTCCCTACATGCCATTGACGTCAGCCTGGCCGTTACCCACACCGTTTGACTTTGTGGGGCCCGCTCGTCAGTCTGTGAAGGGGAAAAATCCCCATCCTGCCGCGCGCTGCCGAGTACGCCCCCGCTTTCTAGGTCCCTCCGCCGCAGCCGCGCGCCCCGGTGTCGAGGACAGCGACGGGGTGGAGGACGCGAGGCGGTGGCGGCGCGCGAGGAAGACGCGGTTGGGGCCGGGTGCAGCAGGGGTCGTGGGGACCGCGGGCATCGCTCGAGGCCGGCAGGCGGGCGGGGGGTTGGGAGGTGGGAGGCGAGGAAGAGGTGTGGGGGAGGAAGTGCTGCCTCTCGTCGTTGCCCTTCCTTTCACCTCCGCGCAAGCAGCCTCGCCGGCACCTCCCTGCCTCCGCCTGGAAGGAGATCGAGCGCCGACGGGCCTCGATTTGGCGCGGTCGGGCGCAGATCGACCGCTGTCGCCGGCGGCAGCCTCTCGAGCCGCGCGGCCCCACGTCCACGGGCGGCCTCTCCCTATCCTCTCTGCTCCACGGCTGGCAGTGCGGTGGTCGAGCCAGCGGCGGTGAGCTGCTCCTGCTGCTCGAGCTCGGTTGAGATCCGGGCGAGTGCGGGCGTCCGCCGTCAGCCGTGCCGGATCTTGCACGACACCGGCGTATCCAGGCGCGGTGGAGGCAGGGGCCGAGAACAAGGGGGCCGCGGGGCTCGGCCGATGAAGACAGACGAGCAGGGACCCTGCGGCTGCGCGGGGCATCGCCGAGGCATCGGCGGAGCTCGTCAAGCGGAGGAGCTGGGATGCGCCGCACCACCCGGTGCCTGGCGCGCGAGGAAGAGGAGCGGCGGCCAGGTGCTGGGATGTACCGCTGCGGTGAGGAAGGGGATTTTTCCCCTTCACAGACTGACGAGCAGGCCCCACAGAGCCAAACGGTGTGGGTAACGGCCAGGCTGACGGCAATGGTATGTAGGGAATGAAAATTGTAAACCAATGGCACAGAGCTCACATTCTAATTTTCAATGGCACATAGCTCATGGGTTATATTTTCCAATGGCATACAGCAAATTCTCTCTTCTCCTAGTGCATGCCCACGGCGGGCCTCATTGGCTCTCACATGCCTTGCAGGTCCTGCCGGCCTTGCTGCTGCGGCCAATCGGTCGGCACGGGCCGTTGGAGCGGAAAAGAAAATGTTGAAATTTCATTTTTAAGAATGTTGAAAAAACTGGTCACCGTTTTTGTTAAAAAATGTTGGTGCAAGTTTTCTGTTCAAAAATTATTGAATTCATCCTTTTCTAAAAGAAAATAGTGATCCAACTCTTTTTGTAAAATGGTGATCCAACTTTTTTCTGAAAATGTTGGAAAAGTGTGATCAACGTTGGATCAACATTCTTCCAAAAAAGTTGGACCAACCTTTTCTAGGTGGATTCAATAAGTGGGAGGGTTGGGGAAGAAGATGAGGAAGAATCTGAAAAATTCTTTTATTTTCAAATCTCATACACGTACATACACATCAAATGAAACAATCGTACAATTAACTGAACTTTTAATTAATGTACATAAAACTGAATACACGTCAATATATCTTACCTATTAAAGGATTCAAACCAGTTGGCATCGATAAACTTTGCTTGTAAGTTCATCTCTCGCTCGGCCTCGACCACATATTAACAGAAGGTACAACGCGTACGCGGCCAACGCGGGTTAGGGCAGCGTCCGTAACGAATCGGTCGTGGTGCATTTGGTTACTCGCACACTGCAAACAGTGACAACACAAAGGACTTAGTTCCAAAAATCACGAGGTTTTCTTGGGTACACAATACGACCTGTCAGTTGGAAAAGGACTCGTATGTAACAGAAAATGACCTATAGGTAAGGATCGGACGGTTGAGATTAATTCTATACGACCGATTTTTTAAGCTGTCGTACGGTAGTATTCAAAGGTCGTACTGGCAGTTAAAGAGTATTATCAGAAATGTAAAATGTCATTTTTGTAATATATAAAAACGGAGAGAGGAGGTGTGCACACCGGGTGGGTAGCGGGGAATTTTTTTTCTAAAACATATATCAACCTAATTACCATTTTACCCTTAGAGAAAAAACCGAAGAAACCGACAATACGACCGTACGACCGTTGGAACGTATTGTGTACCGAAGAAAACCTCAAATTCATCACACAGACGCACAAATCAAGGAACCATATATGACCATAAGGATTCGAGCGGCTCCTCACTCCTCGCATTGACGACGACAGAGCCGATGATGGCCCTCAGAACCACCATGGAGATGCAGAGGACGGTGAGAAAGTGCACGGCTCCGGACCTCAGGATCATGGTTTCATGAAAAGGCCGGTGTTCTCTTATGCTGCTTACAAGGGCTGCAGTAAATCTTTGTTCACTACGTTTTTTTTCTCGAATACGCAGAAAAGCTGTACATCATTATATTGAGAAGACAAGCGAAGTAGCTGATTTACAAGACTTGCGGAGCAAGCTCACACACAACACTCGTGGCTAGCGCAAGGATACAACCAAACGACTCTATGACTTGCACTACTCACACTTCAAACGACCTAGATGACTTGCCCCCGCGAGTACCCAAGATCGACGATGTCTCGCTTAATAAGGCCCCGTATAGTTTTATAAGTGAAAGTTTTGCGTTCTCTTTCGAGATCTATTAGAAGTATTAAACGTACACTAGTTACAAAAATAATTACACAAATGATCTGGAAATCACAAGATGAATTCATTAAGCCTAATTAATCTATCATTAGAGATTGATTATTGTAGCATAACGTTGTCTAATTATGCCATAATTAGGATCGTTAGATTCATCTCGAAAATTAAGGTAGGAGTTGTGGAATGGATTTTGTCATTAATCCACATTTAATACTCCTAATCAGTACCGGAGATTGATGTGATGGGTAGTTGGTAAAATTTTGGGAACTAAACAGACCAGTTTAGTTCCCAAAATTTCCATCACATCAATCTCTGAATACTAATTAGGAGTATTAAATGTGAATTAATGACAAAATCCATTTCACAACTCCTACCTTAATTTTCGAGACGAATGTAACGAGCCTAATTATGTCATGATCAGACAATGTTGTGCTACAATAACCAATCTCTAATGATGAATTAATTAGACTTAATGGATTCGTCTCGCAATTTCTGGTTTATTGGTGTAATTATTTTTGTACCTAGTCTACGTTCAATACTCCTAATAGACCCATAGTGTGACATATTCGATGAGCACCGGCAGGGAGAGGCCGGCAGTAATGTCGTTCGTCCATCTTCTTCCCGGAAGGGCCTTGAGCCACCGTCCGGGTGGAGCGAGTCCTCTTGCTGATGCATGTTGGGGGAGCTGAAAACATCATCTCTCGACTCCGGTGTTTTTTAAGGAAACCTGTACAAAAGATCGAGCTTCGCCTATGTCCGGTGATTTAGGGAACAAAACTGACCAACGAAAAAAGAGGAAATCTTTGTCTGCAGGAAAAACTCGAGCTTCGGAATCTTTCCTACCTCACGCCCGTCGACGGTCCGGACCTCACCCAGAATCTTCAGCTTCGGCACGACGCCGCGCCCGGAAAGAAAGCGATCAACAGAACATCGGCTTCGAGAGGTAGTTACCAAAGCCAAGGAACTTTGGACGCAAGAACAAGAGAAGGCGGTACCGGGCCGCGGAGCTCCAATGTTTTCTCTGGTTGGACTTAGTCAAAGCTTCCCCATTACGCTACAGCCGCAACACCACTCTTCACGGCGCATTGCCCGCTCCGTTTTTCGCAGTGGTTTCCCCGCTCCGCATTTTACGTTGCACATTTTAGTTTGTACATAACTACCCCAGGACATTCCTCTTAAGTGCTAGGGTTATGAGGGTAAATTTGGAATGTAAATTTGGCTTTTTGACACTATAAAAGGGATCCCTCCCCATTGTGAGAGGGACGGCTTTTTGAAAAAGAATGAAGTAATGTATGGTAGAAAGTTTATGCCCTAGTCTGGTTGATTTGTTCGAGCGTGATCATTGTTAACTGTTCTTCAGGTGTTCTTGAGTTCTGTTAGGAAGTTTAGTTCCCAACAATGCATTCGTAAAGAGAGGGCGCAAGGACTGAAATGGATGATCCACCGATACAGCTGTCTTCCCAAAACAAAGTTCTCTGTCCATTCGAGACTGTCACCGACGCTCTGAAGAAAGCTTGGACTTGCGGTTCAACGTGAATGTTCGAGCAGACCACGAGCGGCCCTCATCCACCTTCAGGAACCATAGCCATCGCGTCCGTGTATATTCCCAAAATTTTCTCCATCGACCCGTCACATCGATTGAACGGATACTAATTAGGAGTATTAAAGGTTAATTAATTGTAAAACTTATTTCATAACCTCTACCTCAAATCTCAAGACGAATCTAATAAGCCCAATTATGTTATGATTAGATAATGATGTGCTAAGTAAACAATTTTTAATGATGAATTTATTAAGATTAATGAATTCGTCTCGCGATTTCCGGTCTATTTGTGTTATTAGTTTTGTAACTATTCTAAATTTAGTCTTCCTAATAGATCTTGAAAGAGCACCCAAAATTTTTCCCTAAGGAACTAAACAGGACAGGCTGGTGAACGTGCAAAGACTCAACAAGGCTGCTAAGCTTCAGTGTATAATGTATTAGACCATCCACACTCGTCATCCTCCATTTCCTCCTTCAAAACGGAATATTCCATTCCGGTCATCAATATTCTCTCCTTCATATTCACTTCTCCCGCATCCATATTCCTTCATATCTCTCCTTCATCAGTAGTGGGACCCACCTCTCCCAACCTCTCTCTCTCCCCCACCCACCCACCCCTATCCCCCCGGACCGCCGCCCGCACTCCCTCCCTGCCTCCTCGTCCCCTCCGCTCCTGCCCTACCGGGCCACCGGCGATGGCGCCGGCGCCAGCTCTCCCTCCATCGCCGGCATCTCCGCCCCGTCCGCGCCCTGCTCCGGCGCAGTCCGCGCCCTACTCCGACGAGGTCCGCCCTGCCCTGACGAGATCTGCCCTGCTCCGACGAGCTCCGCCGCGCAGGGAGAGAGAGAGAGGACGGGGCTGGCGCGACGAGGTCCGCCCTGCCGGGCTCCTTCCCGCGGCGGGCCGCTCCGACCTGCACGGCGCGACGAGGTCCGCCCTGCGAGCTCCTCCCCTGCTTGCCGGTTGACGCGGCGAGCCCCGCGCCATCGAGCTCGCGCAGGCCGCACCCATGGAGGCGAGTGACGGCGACCTTGGCGTTGAGGAGCGCGGGGTGCGCTCCAGTCCTCCTCGGCCTCGTCTCCTTCACTCGCCCACCTCGTCAACCGCGAGCACGGGCGGGCGGTGGAGCTCCTCTGCCGCCGCGAACACGGGCGGGGTGAGGCGGCACCTCGAGCTCGTCGCAGGAGGAGGCCGGTGAGCTCGTGGTGGACACGGCTCCTCGAGCTCGTCACCTGGAGATCCAGCCGCGCCGACGACCGTGCTCGAGGCGGAGGCGGCGGAGGAGCTTGTCGTCCCCATCTCCATCCAGGCGGCTCCCCAACTTGGCCGTGCTCGAGCTCGTCGCCGACGGTGAGGCAGGGGAGCTCCTCCGGCGGCCATCCCTCTCCCTCTCCTCTTCTCCGGCGTTCCGAGGGATGGCGCGCGGTTGTTGGGGGACCAGTGGGGCGCTTGGTGGGCCCACCTCCTCCTGGAGGAGGCTCTCCATCACGGCAGATATGGAGGATGTGGGAGGCGACGGGAAAATGAAGACGGCTTTACAGTCCCCCGCTGCGGGGACTTTCTCCTTCATAGGACGCCGCTACAGGGATGACGGGGGGGGGGGGGGGGGGATATCCCGTCCCTAGTCCGGATGGTCTTTTAGTACTCGCTAGAGCCATCTGTGGTCAAGCATGGCATGCTACCACATGGTCGCTGCGCCGCGCCAACGAGCGGATGTTTGCAATTGTGGTCTGGTTTCCTTCGTAATGGCCTTCAGGCTGATCTGGATTCTAGAGACTGTCCATGGCGGGCCTTCAGGCTGATCTGGATCCTAGACACCTAGAATCTAGGAGCTAGTCCGGATGGTCTTAGTACTCGCTAGAGCCATCTGTGGTCAAGCATGGCATGCTACCACATGGTCGCTGCGCCGCGCCAACGAGCGGATGTTTGCAATTGTGGTCTGGTTTCCTTCGTAATGGCCTTCAGGCTGATCTGGATTCTAGAGACTGTCCAAGGTGGGCCTTCAGGCTGATCTGGATCCTAGACACCTAGAATCTAGGAGTAAATAAGTATATACAAATGAACTGTCACAAACACCGCCGGTGTATAGACCCGCCAAGGAGAGTGATAGGCGACGAGTCGAGGACACAGCCACTACGAGTCCACCACTGCAGATCAGAGCAGAGCTGAACAGAGGAGCAGCAATTGCCAGCAGCACCTCCTTTCAGAAGACATCAGGACCACGAGGCTGGCGGTTCTGGTCCGCAATTAGGCCCTGTTTCGGAGGACTCTAGCCGGCTCCGACTCCAGCACTGTAGCGTCACTATAGCATGGAGCCGGCGGAGTTACCCAAACCAGGCTCCAAGAGCTCTAATGAATAGTACATGTGTCAGTGAGAGAGAAGAAGAAGTGGGTGGAGCGGCTCCGTGCTACAGTTGCGCTGCAGTGCCCTCGGAGTCGGCTGGAGCCCTCCCAAACGGAGCCTTAGGGTGCGTTTGCGAGGGTGGCTCAACCGGGTCTTGCGCTCGCGAGCTGCAACTGCTCGTATTTGTGACCTTGGCTCGCGTTGGAGCTCGACTCGCTGCAGCAAAAAACGACGGTGCAGCCAGGCTCCAGAGAAACGCGGCTGGAGCTCGTTTCTCGCGAGCTCGGTCGTACGCAGCGCGCTGGGGCGATTTTGTGGCAGGCTGTCCCACATGTTAGTGGTGAAAGGATCTTGATGTCGTCTAGAGGGGGGTGAATAGACGAATCTGCACTAATAAAAACTTTCAACCCACTGTTAGTACCGAAACCGGTCAGATTGGTTTCCCAAACCGGTCAGACCGGTTTGCCACAGAGAGTACTGTCCAAAACTGAAATTCCCTCTACGAGTTCTAGCACAAACCAAACTTGGTGTAGGGCTTCTCCAGATGTTTCCAAGAGTATAAATAAAGCCCCTGCACAAAGCACAAGCACACCAAAGGTAGATCGAAGCGGAAGCACAAGGAATAAGCTAGAGACCGAGGTAAATGAAGCAAGCGAGATATGTGAATGTAAATGCACAAGAAACACAGGGATTTATCCCGTAGTTCAGCTCGCCACAAAGGCTAGCCTACGTCCACGTTGTTGAGGTAAGCCACTTCGGGCTTTGGGATCTATTTCAATCCACTCCTCTCTCACACCTATCACCACAAGTGAAAGATGGAGAAATCCACTATCTTCAATCTGTAGTTACAAACTTCTTGGAGCCGCCTCACAACGATTGGAGGTTTCCAAGCGACCTTCTAGCCGTCTAGGAGCAAAAACTCCAAGAGTAACAAATGCTTCACAAGATGGATCAACACGATCAGCTAGTGCTCAAGATTAGGATCTGCTCACAAAGCTCACAAGGCTCTCACACTAGTCACTCTCTCAACCCAACTCAAGGATAAGGCACTCGAGGCTTGAATCTCACTTAGAGAGGTTGGGGAGAGCTCAGCTGGTGTCTAGGATGGTGTAGGAGTCGTGGAGAACCAGTGGCCCCTCAAGGAGGAGCTCATGGGTATAAATACCCAAACCACCAAAACTAGCCGTTAGTCTGTCAGACAAAACCGGTCAGACCGGTTTGCCACACCGGTCAGACCGGTTTTCAAACCAACTAGCCGTTGGACTGTGTCAGTGCCAAAACCGGTCAGACCGGTTTGCCAAACCGGTCAGACCGGTTTGGGCCAGAGAACTCCACCAAGGTTTAGATCTCGCGGGTTAGTCTCTCATGGATTCACTTAAGCACTATTTGATGCATGAAGTCCAACTAATGTTGCATCCCTCTTGATAGTACAGCATACCTAAACTCAAGGCAAAATATAAATACTATTTGATCCACTTGAGCTAGAATATCAAGGACATGCCGAGACTTGATCTTTGTCAACTTGAGGGTCTTCAACATTTCATTGTTGCCATCCAACTGATCTTCAATGCTTGAGCATATCCATCTTGAGCTAGTGACTTAGGATTCTTCCTTAGAGTAGAGTAGTGTTCACTTGAATACATAAGCCACTCCAACACATCAATCATAACATTTGGATGCCTAGCATAGCCTTCTTGATAGAGCTTGGATATGATACTTCGAAATTCCTTGATGCTAGAAACTTCACTTTAGCAAACCACTCATGGACGCTATCCATAGTCTTTGCTTGGTCCCTCGTTCTAGCCATCTTGACTTCTTCTTCACTTATCCTTGCCTCTTTAAGTCTAGCTTTGCATTGCTTCCATGTTGAAATACATTTGAGATGTCACTCAAATTCTTGTTCTTTGATTGATAATGTATAACCATGATTTGCAAACTTCCACTTGTAGGTCAAATGACATAGAGATAACCACATGACCATTTTCAAAGCTCTTCTTGAAGTCCTTGCAAATCCTTCTATACAAGTCATCACAATCTTCTTGTTATAAGGACGAAAACCACTTTGTAATGACTATGTCCTGCAAGCTTTCATTTGTAGATCCATGCTAGGAGCGAGCACGTGACACTTCACTATACTCAACTTGAAACCTCACAAGAACAATTCGTATAAATCAACAATTCTTCCTTTTTTTGATAATTAGATTGAAATCCACTTCATGTTGATTTTTATCGACTTGTATATCCCACTTGTATATGATAAGCTTTGCTTTCTTCACATAGAGGTCGACCAAGGATTTTATACAATTGTGCTTCTTTCTTTATCTCAAAAGCTTGTTGTATGTTGCAAGTAATGTCCATGGGAATAAATATGACTCCTATCATGACTCTTGTCTTTAGTATGCTTGCATACCATCCATGTATAAAGTCATGATCCACACTTGTTTTCTTGCAATATGAGCCATAAAGATGATCTTCCTCATAAGGATCATTTATCTTTAATTCACAACATGCTCACATGCTTAAACAAGATTGTTAGTACTTTAATCAAGTTGTCACTCAACTCACCAAAACCCACTTAGAGCTTGATTGCACTTACAATCTCCCCCTTTTTGGTGATTGATGACAACCTCGATTAAAACTTACAAAAGATATATAAATGAAGCTCATAAGGACTGATTTTTAGGTAAAGCTCCCCCTCAATGTGTGTAATGAATGGAATTCATCAATTTGGCCTCAAAATGCGAATTTGCACATATTCAAGAAAAACAAGGAGCTCCCCCTAAATCTCAGCAAAGTGGGGTGCAACAAGTGTGTGTGACAAAATAAAATAAAAGTGTGATGCATATGACAAGATTTCTCATAACAAGAGACAAAAACAACAAAGATGTGTTCTGTCTGGGGCAAAACCGGTCATACCGGTTTTAGAAACCGGTCAGACCGGTTTCACCCAGTCAGTTCACAAAGCAGGTAAACTCAGAAGAAACTCATCCATCATACAAACATGCATCACATACTAACATTTAAGTCACTTAGAACATTAATAGTACATTACACACATAGTAGCACACATTACAATTGTTCTCAAGTGCAACACATAGATAAGGGTCAAATAGATAAATATTACAGATCCAAGTACTCTCAACAAGTTCTCTTGACAAAGATAACTAGATAACAAGATACATCAGGAGCTAGAAAGTGCTCAGCACAGAAACCAGTCAGACCGGTTGTGGAAACCGGTCAGACCGGTTTTACCAACACAACACAGATAAGATAAGCTTTAATCTTCTTTTCTTCTCCCCCTTTGTCATCCATCAACAAAACACATGGAGAAGATGTGCTGCTGAGCTTCTCATCACTGGTCATCATACTCCGGAGGAGCACCGGGCGGAGCGGAGTAGCCCATGGGAGTTCCAAAGATGGACTGAAAGGCTTGAGACACAAGATTTTCTCCACTAGTAGATGGACCGGTAGGAGGAGGTGGAGGAGGAGGTACTTCATATCCATAGTAGTGTGCATAATTTTGAAAGTACCCCTCGGAGTTCAGTTGAGCAACCATGCTGTCCACTGATGGAATGTCTTCTTCTATAGGCTCAGGAGAGATCGTGGATCTAGGAGGTTACAGACCTTGATTATTATGCATTAATTTGATGGAGTCTTGCATTTTCTTGTTTGCCCTTCTAGATCGTTGCTGCTCAACCATGATATCCCTCTGACTCTTGCACATAGAGGTAAAGAAATTTACGAGCTTGCGTAGAGGAGAGGATGGCTTGTCCCTTGGCTGACTGCTGCCTGATGCAAACCGGTTAGGCCGGTTTTCCAAACTGGTCAGACTGGTTTGGTCCTGTCAAGTGACAGCAGCTGCTGGCTGCTGCTGTTCACCTCCTTCTTCAACTTGTATCTCGTCATATCTGCCAGGTGAGGGAGTCTTGACTTTCTTGGGTGCAGGGATTCTAAATGGTTCATGTTTTGCATCCTTTAGAAATTTCTTCTGAGACACTTTCTCAATAATATGCATGATGTACAGTGCATAACCACACAACCTCTGGGGGCTTTCACTTACTGAAAATGGAAGTCCGGGAGGCCTTGTATGAACAAGGAGATCCTTAGCATAATTTGAGATATCCGTCGGGTTTCGTCCCCTAGGTGTAAGTGTCATCCGAAACATGCGGTTTAGCACACTATAGTAAGTGTAAAGACCTGCAACAAACCCCGCATTTCCTTGCTTATTTCTCGGATACATGAACTTTAACTCTTTAGATTCCATTGTACGAGTGCCATGGTGAATACAAGGGAGAGTCACATCAGCCGGGCTAGCTCCAAACAATCTAGCAAAATGTGTGAAGGTGAGACTGTGTCTAGTGACTTCAGTCATCCAATGCATACTCCTTGTACCATCATTTTCCTCAAAGGCAACAGTGGCAAAGAATTGTGCAATGATTTCAGTGTTCCAACTGTGCCTAAAACCCATAAGTGGCTTAATCCTCAGAGTAGTGCAAACCTCAATAATGTCCCTGAAAATAGCATGGTTTGTCTTCTCCATGTAAGCCCAATCTATCTGTCACACCTGATTTTCCGAAGAAAACCAAATGCATCTCATATGTGCGCCAGGATCAAGTTTACACACATATGATAGACGTCATGAGTGAAATATCCATAAATAGCAATAAAAACGTACAAGAGTTAAACCATTACATTATCTGTTATTACACTCAGACGTTAGACTCGAAGGTCTTTAAAACGAACAAACGATAACTAGACTAAGCAACTCCGTCTTCAGCTTCCACAGGCACTTGACTGGGGGCACGCAAGCCTCAAAACTCATCGTAGTAGCTAAAGTACTCTTCTCCAGTATTCTCCTCTGAACAGCGGGTAAGCAAGGGTGAGCACACTTATGGTTGGAGCTCAGCAAGTGGGGGAAGATGCAAGTCTATCAAGGATAGGCTAAGAGTTTGCAGTGGTTAGCATTTTAATGTTGGTCAAATTTTATTAGTAAGCACCTATTTACTAGGTGTAAGTTTATACCAACCCACTTAAGCTTTAGAAAACTTTCCATCTCCAAAACCATACAAAACCACAATTTACTTCCATCTTCAAGTTTATTAATCATGTGAGGGTCCAGACCGCTCTTAACCGTGAGCACGACTGATCGATCAGTTTTCACTCTGCAGAGGTTGTACACTTTACCCACAGTTCGTGTTCCCCATGTCGCCCGGGTTGATCAGACCCTTAAACACTGCCGAGGTGAGTGGCTAGGGGTCCACTACAAAGCCTTTACAAAGGCATGCAAAAGACCAAAGACCCGCATTGTTACAGATCAGGGCGGACCATAACCCTCCCTAGTGGTCAGCACCTTAGCAAAGGCAGCTACCCCCAAAGAACCGGGCTATACCCCTGCAACCCCGATCCCCCTCTGCTCCTTTCGGATAAGGTTGTTAGTACATTCACACACCTAATTAATTGGCTAAGCCAGAGCCATATGGACTGTGGTTGCACTGTTTTCCTGGGTGGTTCTCCATGTTCCGATTAAAATATATGATCTTGTTATCAATATAGCACCATCTTCACCAAAGTTATCATGATCAACATTCATCATTTTATAAAATTCCATTAGAACCATCCCAAGTTATTGCAACTAAGCATTTCTACCCAAAACATTTATTTAAAAAGGGTTATTCAAGGTAAAGGGAATAAAATTCTAGTCATGTCCTTAAAAAGGTGATTTCCCATCAAATTTATGCAATACAACATTTAAATGTATATATTAATTAATATGCAATTATTTAGGACAAAGTGGAATATGCAGAGGGAGAAGTCCACTTGCCTTCCTTGCTTAAACACTGGTGTTCTTCTTCTTCAAAAACTTGCTCTTGATCCACTCCAACTGGCTGCTCACTTGATACCGGCACGATGTCTACGAGCACACATGAAAACATACAATAAATAAAACAATACACCAAGCATGAAAATCTCAAAAAGAGTACAAGGTTTGGCTCTAGGACCGCGAACGCAAAAACACTCAGAACTATCGGGAGACTTGGATTATATCACACAAAGCTATGTGCTTGGTATATTTTAAATTCAATAAAGATGTGCATAGGTTATTTCAAAGAAATACCCTATTTATAATTAAGCAAGTTATTTTATATTTAAAAGACGATGTAAACTTAGTCCAGTTTTATTTATAAATATTCAAGTATTATTTATGCAAATTAAACATTTTAATTAGAAGAAGCATGTGAAGCATCTAAACGTATATCTTTATATTTCGAGTTGAACTAATCAAATTATAATTTAAAAACACATTTATGTTCATATTAATCAAATTAACATTTAATTAAGAAAACTCGGGATATAGCCTATGTTGCTTTTATTTAGAAAGCAAATTGCATAATCATTAATCAATTTAAGTTTGATTATGAAAACCAAGGTATATCTCTAGTTGTCTTTTAATTAAAAGAAATATTTAACTAGTATTAATCATATTAATTTTCGTATGAAAACACGTGTTGAACTCTAATTAGATTTTAATTAGAAAAACATGTATATAAGGATTTAATCATATTTAATATTTGAATAAATTATAAAACATAGAACATGTTCAACATTGGTCCTAATACGTGCTTTGAGTTGATACGAACCTAACGCAATTTGAAACGGTGGAAACGGAGCTAAAACGCAAAAGATACGGCCAAAACAAGGTTCAGGAGCTTTTCTGTGAAGAAACAGGGCTTCCAGGGACCTAACTGCAAGAAACCAAGGACTTAAAACATAATTACGTATATAAACCAGAGGTTTATAATATGAAAAGGCAAGATTGGACCTCGGGTGGGAAAAACTAGGAAGATCAGGGGCTTAAACAGAAGAAACAGGACCTGTTTGTAAGGGTGTTATAAGGTGGAAGGGCACTTTTGTGATATTAGAAACCTCAGGGGGTTTTCCGCAAAACAGCCGGCGACAGGCGCGGTTGACCGGTACTGATCCGGTTGACTCGGCGGGCGAACCGATCTGAGCCGTTGATCAAGACTTGAACGGCCGGGGAAAAAACTAAAAGATCAGGGACCTATTTACAAAAGCAGGGACCTAAAAGGAACGATTCTTCCAGGTGGAAGGGTATCATTGTGAAAAGGAGAAGCTCGGGGGCCTTTTTGCAAAACGACGGCGGCCGGCTGGGTTACCGGTACGTCGCTGGGTTTGACTCGGGCGGGGGCTAGATCTCAGCCGTTGATCGCCGCGTGGACGGCGGGGGTGAACTGCAAGCGACCGAGCGGCGGCGGCGTGATGCGCACGGCGGCGGCGGCGTGATGCGCACGGCGGCGCCGGCAGCATAGCTCGCCAGAGCTCGCTCGATCTCGAGCTCCCGGGCATGATTTGCGATGAGGAAAGGCTCCACGCGGAGCGGTGATCATGGCGAACTCATCCCTGAGCTCAAGGAGGTGGCTCGGGTGGCGGACGAGGGGCTACGGCCGGCGAGGCGGCTCGGCCAACTCCGGCGAGCGTGCAAGGATGGAAGAAGGCACGGGAGCAGTCGGGTTTTGAAGGGCACGAGTTCCTCACCTCACTGCGGTGCTCCGGTTGCACAAGAGGGCGAGGGAGAAGCGCCGTAGAGGAAGATCGACGACGGCGGTTCCGGCGGGAAAAAGGCAAGGGATCTCCGGCGGCGGCTTGGTTCGGCGGGGAAGGAGAGTTCCGGGGCGCCGGGTCTTCGTGCGAACGGCGCGGACGACGAGCGAGGACGAGGAGGAACCGAGGAGGCGCTCACCGACGACGAGGGGGGGTCTGGACGGCCGGCAATGGCACGGCGGCCGGTACTCGAAGGGCGACGCAAGCGCGAGGAGAGGAGAGGGATGAGGGGCTCGGGAGAGGGAAAGGGGTGCGACAAGGACTCAGCCGCGACCTTTATAGACTAGGGAGGAGGGGAGGGAGCAACAGCCGAGGCCAATTGGCCATTGATGGCCATGGCGGCCGGCCCGGTCTTGATGGCATTCAAAGAGGGCGCGTGAAGGGGGAGGAGTAACTGAAGGGGGATGATGGGGAGACGGCCGTGGTGCTTCAGTGCGCCTTGATGGTGAGAGTTAAAGGCGGGAGGGCGAGGAAGGCGGGGGAAACGGCCGGCGGGGTTGCTGCGGTGCGGAGCAGGGGAGGGGAGCCGGAGGTGGGTGATTATAACACCCCAGGTGTTTATTAAAGATAAATACCTCATTTAGTTGTTTTAATCAAGACTAATTAGCTCCTAAGCATGTTTGACATGTTTATGCACACTTTTGCACAAAAGCCCTTGGTCAAAGTCCAAATACGTGGTCAAACCCCTAACGATCCAAGAGGCTGATTCGGTTTTCTTGCACGTTCTCCAAATTTCACTATAGAAGTTCAAAGTCGGCCAATATAAAAGTTTTTCCTTATTTCCGGGAACACATTTTTTATAATTGGCGGACATTCCAATTTTGAGTGTAAAGGTACCAAAAACAGGGTTGAACTCGCTGTGAACAGTGTTTCGGGGCCGAGAAAACTGGCAGGTTCGTCGCGTTTTCCCCGTCAAACGAAACATCAAAACATATGGCACCCTTTGTGAAAGCTGTAGAGTTATAGTCCATCTACAACTTCTAGTTTTGGAGATTTTCAAGTATGTTGACACGTTTTGAAGTTTCGTGATTTTGAAAACTGGATCGCGAAATAACATGTGTCGCCGGCGTCGCTGTGGCCGCGCTCCAGCGCGTTCGCGCGCGCGCCCGCCCATCCGCCACGCGTCGCTGCTCCGTTGCTCCGGTGTACGGGCGTCTCGGAAGCCTCTGCTATGGACCCACCACCTGCCGTGGACCCTCCGCCCGTGTCCATCCCGTGCACCGCGCCTAGCAGGCCGACCGTGTCGCGGGCAGGGCCACGCGCCCGCGTGTGCGCGCTTCTGCGCGCATGCAGCGGCCAGCTAGCCCAGTTACTTGGTCAGGCTGCTTAAACCCCTTCCCGTCGATTGCTTTGTCGTGTCGTCGCCCGAAAATCGGAGCCGCGTGTGCCGTCGTCCTTTTGCCGAGCTCCGCCGTGCGCGTCGTCGCGCGTGAGGTCCGAGCAGAGTGCCGCCTGTTGCTGGAAGCTGTCGCCGCCGAGTCAAGCCCTGCAGCCGTTCCGTCGCCCGCCCTCTGCTCCGGTTCCACCCCTGCGACCACCCCGTGCACCGACCTCGTGCGTCCGGCCGCACCTCGCCGTTCCTGCGTCGCAGCAGAGCTCCGTCGGCCACCTCCACGCCGCTGGCCGCCCGGAGCACCTCCCGACCTCCGGACCGCCTCAAATCAAACCCTAGGTGAGCCCTCGTCACTCCCCAGCACTTTCCCCAGTCAATCTCGCCGCCGGCTCGCTGGATTTTGGTCCTCCCCGCCGGCCATGGCGCCCGAGGACTACATTGCTTTGATTTCAGTCTTTTCAGGGTCCTTTGTGTAAACCGAGGGCTGTTTTGTAATTTCCGAAAGTTCTTTCGAGGGTCCCCCTGTAAATGTATTTTAGGGTTTTGACTGCAACTTCAAAAATCCGTTAAAAATTGTCGAAAATTCAGAAAAATGCAAATCCAACTGTTTTGGATTCCTTGTGAGTAGATCTACAACTTTTACAAAAGTTGTATAGGGTTTTTCTGAGTAGTTTTTAAATGTAAATTCAAATTCAGTTTGAGATCTTTTTATTATAATTCAAAATGTACTCATGAAAATGAAATGAAATTTGGATATGTTGTTGTGTACTTCATGTTCAGTTTTGTGACCAAGTTTCACACATTTTTGTTGGGTAGAATTCCAGTTATGATTTTTTGAAGATGTATGCTAGTTTAAGCTTGATGCTTTTTATAGTTCCCTCAAAATATAAATTCCTTAAGCACCAATACACCCTAGGCTTTTGTCATGATGTTAAGCATCTCTAGAAAAATAATGGTGATTTTACGAGCCTGTTTGATTAGTGTTTGGTATTTATGCTTGTGGAGGATGTCAAATTCATAACTGGAAAAATATGGTGAATCCACTTGAATATGTTGGGTTAGAATTTAGTTTTGGCTTATTGGATCTGTAGGAAAAATTTAGGATAAAAAAGTTTAGCAAATATTTTTGTGTGATTTAATTAAGTCTATCTAGGCTGAAATTTGTATTTTTCATTTAAATTAATGTATAAACGATCTTGAGCTGAAAATTTATATTTAAGTTTGGTTCGGTCATACTCTGCTGTGGTAAAATTTTCATACCAGTTGGAGTCATGTTTTAATTATTATGAATTAGGGATGAATGGCTAGTTATAATGGAATAAATAAATTTATTTTATCTTTTAAATTTGATTTAGAGGTGTTTAAGTTCAGTGACTGTTTAAAATGAGTTTAAGCACACCCCCATGCTGATGGTGAAGTTTATTAGTTTAACTTTCTTAGATATGCACACAATCACCATCAAAGTCATAGTTAGTCTACCATAATCCACCCCTTTAATTTTAATGAAGTTTAATAATATAATTTGCTTAGATGTGCACGCAATCACCATCAAAATAGATGTTAGTTCACTCTCACCACACACCATACTTTTGTGAGCTCTCTTGTTTGTTTTGATGTATGTGGTCAACAATAGTTGGGTTCGTTTGTAAAATCTCACCTTCACACCATAACAAATGCATATGCATAACGTGTAGATCTTCCCGACGGGATGTACACACTTGTTGAGGAAAAAGGATCCGCCAGTGGAGAGCTAAATCAAGTTAGTGGGCAGCAAGACCTGGACCAAAGTCCAGAAGAGCCAAAGGCTGTTGCTAACATAGAAGAAGGCAAGCCCCGGAGTGCATATAACCTTTTTGGGATAAACTCACATCTTTTACTTTTCAGTATTTATGTTATGTTTTGTGGATTTAAGTTTCAGGAGTTGAATTGAAACCTAGATGCATGATCCTTAGGATTCCTATGCTCTTATACGAGTATGTTAGGACATCATATCGGCGCTTCTCCAAATACTTCTTTGCCCTCTTTACGTAAACATATTCAGAACCTCCAAGATGACCCACCAGTCCTGTCAAATACATATTCAAGCCAAACTTGCATAATATCAAGAGTTAGCACTAGATTGGCAATTCTAGCCTTAGCTTCACATATCTCGAACCGTGCCACTTTTGGGTGCGAACATATGCCCCCCTGTTTCTTGGTAAAGCTTGCGTACCAAGAAATAGCTAGCAGCCCCAAAACTGCACAAGAACAATGTTGAGCACAAGTGTGGCAAACAAGTCTCATTTTTTTTAAAGGACGATAGTATCTATCGACCATATTACTTGATTTTGTCCAATATGAAGATTTCAACTTGTTGCTGCCATTTATACACATTGTGTGAGTGAAATAAGCCTGAGTACACACTCCCATGGCTGTGGATCCTTGAAATATTATTCCAAAATCATTCTCACACTTGTAAGCTTTTGTGAATGCATAAATCGACCAAATCGCTATAATGACAATTGGTCTTTGCAATATTCACTAAATTGACAATGATGAAGTATAGAACAATTCATAAATTCATTCACAAGTTATTTTGACCATAAATGAAGTAGGATGAGTAATCAGCCCCAAAAGACAATTTGACACAATTACCTTGGAATTGATGGACAGCCGGATTACTCTTGGACCATCCTTGTTTGTTCTCGACTTATATTTTCAATGCACCTCGGATCATGCCAATAACCAACAACAAACTTTCTCCAAGCGTCAGTCTTGGCTTCAACAAGTTTTAAAAATATGGACAGCCAAACCAACAGCCACACCGGTCAGACCGGTCATGAGGGTCGGTCAGACCGGTCTGTCCAGGATGTGCACCCTGCATTACTAAACATCGGCCCTTTTCCATGAAAATGTCTTTTGGACACCATGGCCTGATGGTCATCGTTTCAGAGTGCTAATCCTTAATTTTCATGTCTAGATAAAGTATGGATATAAAATTTAGATAACACTCTAGACATGTATTAAGAAAACATTTAGTGACCCATTTAAACATAAATGCTTGATGTACCTTCACTAATGAATCACTGCATGCCTCTGTATGATTTTACAACTATGTATCCTCAAATCTAGCCTGAATAGAAAAAATTCATATTCGGCTTGTCAATTGAGACTAAATACACCAATCGACTAAAAATCTCAAAATGCCATTATTTGGTGAAACAGCACCAACATTCTGAGAAATCTTGCAAGCCGATTTAGTAAATAGAAACTCCGTAGTGGTAAATTACTCTTTTTGCTTAAGTCTTGCCCCCCGAGCACTTAAGGCACCAAAAAGGTTATAAGCAACCTCTCATCGGGAAGCTATCACTTTAGAACGATGATCTAAGAGATTCATCGGCCATGTATGTTGTCAAGGACAATAATTCAATATCATCCACAAAGAATCCATCCATAAGAATACGCACAACCGAAATAAAAGAGTAGAGATATATAATTCAGAAATTAAAATCATCTCTAAGAACTAAATATTTCGGCTTTTGCAAATTAATCAATATGCATAATAATTTGGTGATAACCCTCTATGATATAAAGATGATCCATGTGGAACCCAAGGACCAAAATAAGAGTATGAGGGATAATCAAGCATATCTAAGGATGAATTCCAAAACATAGGCATATGTGGCATTTGTAAAGCAAATGAACTAGGTAATGACCAATAATTTTGATGATTTGGTGCAAACCTCAATTTTGAAGATTGTCTCTCATATCTTTTCTTCTCCTTCAATTGTCTTGCACCTTTTGCTTGATCATCACCCGTGTCTTGAGTCTGAATGCTTCCTTTAGGAATCCATGCCATGCCTTTCTTTCTCAGCTCTTGAGCACTAAGCTTTTGGAACTCATTCTTCCGCCAATTTGATAAACCAAGCGAATGGCTTGGCTTTGCTTTAGGTTTGGACAGCGGCGCTTCAGTCTTCATTTCTGGCCTCTTCACCTTCTTTTGTCCAGATTTGGCACTTGAAGAATTAACAACTGATTTTTCCCTCTCTTTGCCATTAGTAGCCGAAGCGCTCAACACATTAATCGGCTTTTTATTAACTGAATTCAGATCCGAACTTTTATCTTTGCGACCATCTCTTTTCACTTGGTAAACTTGCTTGACAACCTTTTTCTTGTTTTGAGCACTAGACCGATTTTTATACTCAAAACGGTCACTTTCAACATACGGCTGCCTTGCACGTGATGGTCCCCTTGGAGCTGCATACTCAACATGATATGGTCTGAAATATGAAGGAGTATGTACCCATGAATCACTCCAACCCCATGATGAATAAGGATGAGCACTAGTGGGACATGGAGCATATGAAACCGGCATTGATGGCTCAAAAGGAGAATATGATGCTGCTGATTGAAAACCCATTTTTTGCCGATTCCAATTCCCAGAATTATGCTTAGGAGGCAATCTTGATGATTTAACTTTATTTGACCGATTAGCACGCTTGACCTCATTGTCTTTTTGGTACTTAGCCAGAAGTTCGTTAAAAGTGAGCTTCGGCCTTTTACCATTGTGCTTGACATGGTCTTTACCTCCATTAGCTACAGGATGTTCAGATTTGGACATCCCTGATTTTTTCACACTTGCACCGGTCAGACCTTTGGGCTGCACCGGTCTGACCTGTGGGTCACCGGTCAGACCTTTGGGTTGCACCGGTCAGACCTGTGGGTCACCGGTCAGACCTTTGGGTTGCACCGGTCCGACCTGTGACTCCAGAACAGGAAGAGTAACAGGTTCCTATCTTGATCAAGAAAAATCCTTTTGCCCCCCCAGTAAATTCCAGGATTTTGATAGGCTCATCGTCCTCGAAAATCGTTTGATTTTGCAAGTTATGGACGATGTCCTTCTCAACACTCGGGAGCTTTGAATCTTCCTCTTTGGCAATTAAATTTAGATCCTTGGATGAACCGGCTAATGTTAACTGATTTAATGATCCTTTGCCATCAAAACCAATTGTAGACAGTTGGTCATCCTCTTGTATTTGACAAAATTTCAATCGTCCAGTGTTAATGGCCGATTGTATAAATTGGCGAAATATATTGCAATCTCTAGTATTATGATCAAAAGAATTATGCCACTTGCAATATTTTCTATCCTTTAACTTAAGAGGTGATGGACTAACTTTGTGATAAGAGAGCTTAATAAAATTATTCTCTAGCAAGATATCAAATAAATTATCACACAAAGTTAGATCAAAGGTGTACTTTATTTTTTCCAACCGATGCTTTTGTGGAGAAGGCTTTAAGGCTAAGCAAACGAACGGTTCAGATTTCTCATGGATCCATTCGGCTATACCTTTATTTGCCCTTCTCATACCCGATGCTTTAAAGTTGGTCACTATATTAGCATCAGACTTCACAAAGGCTCTCGATTTTGATCTCTTACTTTTAAGTCCAGAATATCCATAAGTACACCATGAAGAGAAAAACTTTGACAATGATGATATAGAAAATTTAAATGTCAAAGAATTTTTATGATCAGCCTTTTTAATTTTAACAATGCATTGGCTGGTAGAATCTAAAGGCATGCTATCACTAACAAGTAAATCATCCTCAATCGATCTCTTAGAATTATTTATGATAGAATCACTAATAAATGAATTAACTGAAAATATAGGATCTGATTGGGAATTACTTGCAGAGCGTACCTTGTCAAATATTTTCGAGAGGCGAGGAATCTTGATGTGGATGATATCGCATTTCTCCTCTTGACGGCAGCCCACAATCATCCTCTGCCTGGGCCGGTCAGACCGGTGTAGGTGGCCGGTTAGACCGGTGTCTCCAGAGTTGCTGGAAATCACCTTGTGTCGACATGCCAATGATCCCTTCTCGCCTCTTTTGTCTTGGTTTTCAACAGTTTGATTTTCTGAACTTTTCTCAGCCTGAACTTGTCGGTTAGTAGCATGACAATCGCTAGTAAAATGTACGACAACTCCGGCTTTAGGAAAATCAAGCATAGTTGTTTTATTTTGCTTGGCATTCTCTTTTACAACTAAGCTTGGCTCTTTTAATAGAACAGATTTAGAATGAAAATCTGAATCGTTCTTCTTTTCACACTCATGTGCCGAGGCAATAAGCTCCTTAAGTTCAGATTTCCCTTTTATCAATGCAGCCAAGTCTGCCTTAATGCTAGCAATTTCAGCATACCAAGCATCTGATTTATACTCTAGAGGTGCATATGTCTTTGCTGAATTTTTATTAATTTGGCTAGAGTTATTAGAAACATTTAGAGCCAAATCATGATTATTAGCATTTGCATGTGGTGCTGAAAAATTAGATGCAACCTCTACTCGAGTGTCATGTTGTGTAGCATATGATGATTGAGAACAACTGGCCTGATAGCTAGAATTAGCATGTCCAATTTTCTCGTTTTGTTCTTTTATACTTAATTCATATGCCATAGCTTTCACAAACACTTCATCAAGTGAATTAAATTTTATATCTCTCAACCAATCTCTAAGGGATGATTTTAAACCTCTAAAAGCAAAATAAGCTAGATCTGAATCGGAAAAAGGTAAATTAAAGCACTGATTCTTTAATTCTTTGAATTTTTCTAAATAATTAAAAACCGATTCATCTCTACCTTGCTGAATATTATAGAGATCAGTTGCACATGATGTTTGAGAATAACTGGCCTGATGGCTAGAATTAGCATAGCCAATTTTCTCATTCACCGGCATGTTTTGTGATGTAATCACATATCCTGCCGATGGATAGATAGATGAAACACCTTGCTGAAAATTAGTAGAATTACTAGCATGTGGTGTTCCATAAGAATTAGCCGAACTCATCGTGTTAGTTTGGCCTTGATGCATGTTAACCGACTTTTGAACTTGTTGTACAGCCGGTGTGTGAGTGTAATGTTGTATGTTGCTAGTATCATTAAAATTCAAAACATGCATATTATTTGACAATGGCTTTTGCATATTAAATTCAGAATTATCATTTGCATAAATAAATCCATCTGAACAAGTATAAGCCGATGCAATATGCCTACTAGTATCAAATCTAGCAACATCAACATAAGGATTCATGGTACTTGCAAAATAACTATTAATATTAGACATAGGCAATGTATTTGCAAATTGTACCTTGGGCTCGTTGTAGATGAATTGATGCGAAGTATATGGATAGCCCGCCATAATAAATATTGATGCTTCAGATCTTGTAATATAGATAAGTCCAGATATTCTCGAAAATCCAAGCAATCAATGACCAATATCTTGCTTCACTTTTAATCTTCAATATGTAGTAGCAAGCAAGACAAAACACAACACAAACGGCTTTAGCAGCCTGATGCAATGTGATAATTATAGATGCAATCGGTCCTGAAAGACATGATTCAATTATAACGGCGAATTAAGATAATAGCTCAATTAGGTAAAAGGCTAGGGATCGATAGAACGGTTTGAGCAACCTGATCTTTCTCCCCAGCGGAGTCGCCAATTTGTTGACGCCTTTCAGGGTCAACAAGCAAGAGCACTAGAGTGTGCGGGTCACGAACGGAACGAAAAGCAAAGATACCGCCGGCACCGGTCAGACCGGTCAGGCGCACCGGTCAGACCGGTGACCTAGGGTTTGCCTAATTCGAGCGTTCGGAAGGATAACTACCACTCTTACGTGATGGAGGACGGCTAGGTTTACGAGCAAACCAGCAAAGAGACAACCAACGCACTTACGTGGCGAAGAACGACTAGTTTACAAGCAAACTAGCAAAGGCCGTCGAAGCTCTCGCCCGGGAGGGACCCCGTCAGGGCGTGGACGTCGCCGGCGTGCCCTAGGTCGACCAGCAGGCCCTAGGACGCCATCTCAGGTCATGGAGATCAAGAGACGAGAAGCATGGAGGTTGGAAAAGGTGTTGAGAGGATAAAAAGTAGAAGGTAATGATAGATTCGATTGTGTTTGCCTCAATCGGCGTGGCCCTTCATAAATATAGGGTGGGGAGGTCTTGCCCCAGTAGGAGTCGAAGCCTATACAAATACGGTGTCGAAATACAACTCCTAACTCGGATTTGGCTGCGAGTACCGGTCAGACCGTCGGGTCCCACCGGTCAGACCGGTCAGGCGCAGGGCTGGTTCTTGCCAGGACCATAACTCCCTCATCCGGATTCCGAACTGGACGTTCCACATATGCATTTCGATCGTCTCGACGAGATCTACGCAATGGTGAAGTCCAATTGGCATTTTGAGCACTTTGGTTTGACCGGTCTGACCGGTGTGGGTCAAAGGTCTGACCGGTCAGGGCTGCTGAATCGGCTATATGACCGATAACTGAATCAGATCAGTTGGCCTTCTCATATCAGCCAGATCAGCCACTTTTGACCATGATTATTTGATCTACATGACTATCTTGATCCTTTTCGCAAAAGCTTCATCTTGGTGCACTTGAACTTATGATTTGACATCATATCGGCGCTTCTCCAAATACTTCTTTGCCCTCTTTACGTAAACATATTCAGAACCTCCAAGATGACCCACCAGTCCTGTCAAATACATATTCAAGCCAAACTTGCATAATATCAAGAGTTAGCACTAGATTGGCAATTCTAACCTTAGCTTCACATATCTCGAACCGTGCCACTTTTGGGTGCGAACAGGTACGTATGGACAGAGCATCAACGGTGAAAGTCAGCATACATCAGAAGCTCAGACATACAAGAGAAATAATCAGCAAAGACACAATCGGCTGATAGGATGGAGTTCAGGCCAAAGTGATTCAGCCGATTGAGAAGCTCGTGCGTCCAATCCTAGAGCTTAATTAAGTTGTGGCCAGGTATTAGGGGAATTAAGGAAATTGATCATGGCTACATGATCACTGAAGCGAGCATGGCGGCCAACTGATTAATTAAGCAAAAACAGGACAGCCAGGACATTCACGATCGGCAGGGAGAATCGGCAAAGGTGCATCGGCAGGGTGACGACATAACGAATGGGCATGCAAGCGATGTTGGCTTGTCTAAAATATGTTGAAGTTCAATGCTTGTACATGACGTGGAGCCCAGAAATATGAAGGAGCTGGCCAAGCAATAAATAATCAAGAAAAGGAGAAATAGGAGAGAAGAAGACGTGAGAGCATTGGATTGTTGCGGTTAATTGAGGGGAGGAAGAGCTTGATTTAATCACGCACGCACGCAGTCGTCCGCCGGCCCGAGAAAATAAGCTTTATTATCAAGAATTCTATATAAGGGAAAATAGAGTTCATATATCTTAATATTTCCTTTAATTTAGATACTGTGTATTATGCAAGAATTGTACGAGTTTTAGTCCTAGCTAGTCAGGAGTCTTCGGTTCAGGGTATAAATATGTGCCCTCGGTCATTGTAAAAGAGTATCACACGATCAATACCAAAACCGCCTCCGGGCACCCCTTTACCAATTATTGCATCTACTTTACTGCATCTACTTTTCTGCATCTACTTTTCGGCGACTTCGCCTTCGTACCTTTTCTTCTTTTCACGAGTTCTCGCAAACTCGCCGGGCTGCATCGCCTCGATCTCCGGTTTGCTGGTGAGTTCCGCTTTACCGAATAATATCTAGGCTTTAACCTTCAGGCGCATCGCTGTGGTTTCGTCTAGATTTATTCACCAGTTATCGATATCAGCTAGATTAGCAACTTTTATCCTAATTCTTGTTGTTCTAGCTTTTATCACCAATTATCCAGCTTGAGACTGCTTTCTGTCGACTCTTACTGCATTATTATATTTTAATCATCATACATAGCCGATTAGATCTGTTTCAAGTGTTGCTCACGTAGCTCTGCTTAAGTTGCCTCTGGTAGCTTACGCTCTGCCTACGTCATCATATCGGCTGATCTAGCCGATCTGTTCTGCTCCGTATCGGCTACCTAGCTGTTACGATTTTATCAAAAGGCCATCGGCTCTCCTGCCGATTTTCCATTGTCAACCAACAGGTCAGATTGGCTGGCACGCCTCGCTACAGACCGGGGATTCACGTGTGTCGCGCGCAAGGGTGACGTCCTATTTTTCGTCAACACACTTTTGGCACGCCCAGTGGGACACAAAGATTAAATCCCCATTATTATATCGCCTGGTGAGCACCAAGACAGTATCCACGATGAATCAAGAAGTGTTCGAGGAGTACATTCAGTGCGCCATGGACAATCAATCTGGAATATTGGCGAATATTATAATCAAAGCAATTGAAGGTGCATTCTCTGAGTTTGCCCGGCAACAAAGTTATGAGAAATCATATTATCAACAGCCGACATTATCAGCTAATGCGGCATCCAGGACTCCGTCTGATTACTACTCAACAGAAATTCATGGTCAGGTAGCTTATTAGAATTGGGCTCAAACATCGGTTCCACAGCCAATTGCTGTTCATTCACATTACCAAGATAATTGTCAGTCATATGTGTCGGCTTCAGAATCGATGATGCCACATTTACAACATCTGATGCTGCAGCAAGACAATATGGAGCCATATTATCAGCAGCCGATAACATCGGCTAATACATCATTTTCCTACAATCCAATTCAGCAACAAGGCCGTGAGGAACCAACATACGTATATCCTGGGTCATCAAGTACTACAACATCAAGTGTGAATGCAACCTTCCTTTCTGATTCATCACCGTTGGCACAAGGGAATCTGTTTAGCGCTCTAGGATATACTACTCAAATTCAAGAGTCAACATGCGTTCAAGGTGTTGCCAAAGAATTACAATCTGTTCCCCATGATACGCGACAGATAGCTTCATACGCTTGACCATTAAATCAAAGTCAGCAATTGCAAAGTTATCCGCCACAAGTATCGGCTCTACGGCCGATGGCGGATCAGTCGCAGACATCGATCTATCAACCAATGACTTATCAGCCGCATAAGCCACAAATTTATCAGTCACCAGCCATGGATGAACAGTTGATGGTTCAGCAGTCACAATTGATAACTCAACAATCTTGGCCTGGGGGGCTGCAAACAATAGTTCAGCAACCTTTGCCTGGGGCGCTGCAGTGTTCCCAAATATCAGCTCAACCACAACAACTAGGAAATTATTGGTCGCAAGAATCGGCTTCACAACAGAAAGCATGTCAGCCAGAAGCATTTATTTCACAGTCGATTCGACCAATAATTCCTCAATTAATGACCAACCAGTCTGATTTAGCAAAATCACAAGGGTTTGTGGATTCAACAGAAACGGATGGAAATCAGTGTCCAATTGGTATGGTCAAGGAGAGCAACCAAGATGAAGGGGCTGATTCAAAACTATCAAATTCCTGGGTGACTAATGGATCAGAAGTCACAAATCACGAAGTGCATATCCCATTTGATGAAATCAAGGGTGAGGCCCAATGTGGAAGAGAATGTTATTCTGATATGCCTCACAAAGAAAAGGTGCTAGCCGATAATAAAAAAGAGGCATTTGCTAAAATATGGACCTCGCAAACATCGGCTCAAAATCAAGGAAGCTGTCAGATGGGAGATGAGAATATTCAACCACAATTTGCTCCTCAGGAATCACCGCCAACGGCTCAACAATATGATGTAGTACCTCCGCAACTGGTCTCGATCGACGAGTTCAAGAGCGAAAGCCAGTATGGAGAGAAGTTTAGCTCTGAAGATATTCACAAGGAAGAAGTCCTAGCCAATTACAAAGATAGAGAAAAACAAGCTGATGAGATAGAAAACAATGCTATTTATGTATCAACGCTCGGCTTCTATGAAATTGGCAAAAGGACTGGACCAATTAAATTAACAATGCTTGATGGCCGTACGATCAATATTTTATTCCAGTCATTGAGGAGAGAAGAAGTAGCCGATGGCGATGGGTGGATAGGAATTGCAGAAGCAGAGCAAGAAATAATTTCTCAGATTATTTATTGCCCATTGCTCGAAAATATTGTCCAGAGATATCAGTTGATGGGAGTTCATGTCGCATGGGAGCCGGACGATCAAAAACACAGATATATTTCCCGGAGATATCGATTGCTTGGGGTTGAATTTCCGTGGAAGCCAGGTGACCAAGAAACAAAAAATATTGCCTGGAATTATCGGCCGATTGCAGTTTGCATGCCATGGGATCCAGGTGGATTGAAGCTACACGCATGCTTACGAAGGACAAATCGGCTACTTGGATTCAGAAATCGGCTAGAGAAGGAAAATTTATATGGCCGAAATGAACCGTAGCCGATGAGATTCACACCTTCAAGTGTATACTATGCTATGACTAGGCGTCAAGAACTTCAATGGATTTGTTAAACAGCCACAATAAGAAGTTTCATTATATGGGTTGTTAGTAACTTTTTTGGTCAGCTACATAGCACAACATGCAAATAAATATATCGGCTGATTGCTGCTAGCCGATGGAGATAAAAATTATTGGCCCCTTCTCCATCTGCCGATAGTGTTTATTTATTTTTACTGATGGCGTTTGGTTGGATAACTCATCACGACGGATGTTTCAGCGTCACTTTACAATTATCTGAACATGTTCAAATAGTGGATGGCCGTGAAAGAGGAAATATTCAAAGAGTGCCAGTTTCAAGAGAATCCAATGGACGACCAGGAAGCTAGCAAAGGAAACGCTGAGAAGCATAACCATCCACAATTCTGACAGAACAGATATATCAGAGACACTGCCCAAAAATATTTCCCAGGAGTATCAGCCGTTTGGAGCTTATTTTCCATGGGAGTCAGGCGATCGAGAGCTGAAAATTATTACTCTGAAGATTCAGCTGATCGGGGTTTATGTTCCCTGGGATCCAGGCGGACAAGAGTTACATGTGTAATTTTAAAGCTGATGTCTCTAATCGGCTAGATGGCACATGAGACAAATCATTGTAGAAAAATGACGAGATATATCGGCTCCTTTATTTAAAATATAGCCGATAGAAGTAGAAGTTGGCCGCTAGAAGAGCAACAAAGTCAGCCGATGGAGCACGACCGCCCTTCGTTAACCTCACCTAAAGAGTCGTCATCAAGCTCAACGCCGGCGATCTCGCCAACAACTTCATCAATGACTACTTCGACGACGACAACTACAACAATGTTATTAGCGAACGCCTCTGCACCTACTCGTCATCAAGTAGGCATGTTTACGACAATGCCTAACGCCCTACGCGGTATGTATCTACTGATAACTGCCCTACGCGGCAAGTGGAGTAGATCAATTGGCACCAAAACAAATGTAAGTACGTGTGTCAGATGGAGAATTGTTGTTGGCTTATCCTTCACCTTCGGATGACTTATTTAGCCGATGAAAGAAAAGACTGACGCGTCATCGGCAAATACACACGCATGTCGTATATACATGCTGGCACGTATGCTGGTACGTACGAGACATATCGGCTAATTGATTCAAATGATAGCCGATAGAGTTATTGAAGGAGGAGCTAATACAAGATTATTTAAAGAAAGGAAATCGATCTCCAATACCTGGCTTCTCAACATTTAACTTCCGGTGGATCAGTTCTGATAGAAGCAATATGGCAGCCACTAGAAAAAACGGCCGATAAAAGATTAATCAGCTAATTAATCGAATATACTTCTATATTGTAAAAGAGCCAATAAAGCATAGCAGTTCACGTGGGGACTAGAGATGTGGAACGTTGGGTTCAGACCAATGACGCAAGAAATTCTGACAGAATTTGAGAAGCAAACCAACAGAAGGCCAATCGGCTAAAGACCACAACATGTGGAGCATACGCATAGCCGATACAAGGGTGATGTGGTGTGGCAGCCGATGGTTTAGACAATTAAAAACTGGGAGTTGGTAACAGAGGACAGAACATCACTCAGACCTTTCACAGGCGGCAGAGCTTCTCCAAGGGCCCTCTGTTCAAATGGACATGTCAATATCCTGGGTAAAATTCATTCCGGATAAAGCATAGAAAAAGGGATGAGAAAAGAGTGTATGTTCAAGTACATCTACATGACCTACGGCTGCTAGTACTAGAATTAAGCCCAAAGGAGGACAAGCAATAGCATAACTTGCCAATGCGAGTATGGAGGCTGATGATAGAATTCTTTGGGTAATGACGCACTACTACGGGGTCATCAGCATTCAAATTAGAAGCAATCGGTTTACCAGATGATGGCATCATGACTGTTTATCTAATGGAGATGAGGGCTGATAGTTTGATATGATCTTCGGCTGAGAGAAATATTGGTTTGTTCTGGCTTATTTTCATACTAGCCGATCGAGTCATTATTCAGCTAAAAGTCGCGGTGAAAATAAAAGATAGCCGATAAAATAATTTTTGCATCGGCCATTATTATTCTATGGGCAAAAAATATTTGCTGCTGTTGGTCGCACAGGCGCTAGCGAACTCGGAATATCTCAGATGTTGATTATCCGGTTCTGTCCGTGACCATGTAGGGAAGCTAAAGCAGAGAAGCAACGTGCCTGAGGATTTTTATACTTTACCAGTTGATAGCATATGATGGATACAGCTTCCTGATAGAAGAAAGACAGCTAGCTGATAGAAAATCCTGGCGCCTGCTAGGCATGTCATCCGCAGCAAGCCTCCGCAAGTTGCTTCATACTAAGAGGGCATCTCGAAGACTAACGACGAGACTGTTGGGTGTTCAAAAGATGGCTCCAACACCACGGAGCTGCCCGAAGGTGCCGCCGCTAAGGTTGACATACTGCTGTTACGGCAAGGGTTGGATCATGGCACTAGGGATGATGGTGCTGACATGCTGTTCATATAGAAACTTTCTACTGCAAGAATTTCCTGTCCAGCACCATATTCACAGCAGGTCATCCCTGATGATTATGTATCAGCTAGATGCAACATGAAGAGTAGTGACAGATTATTTATATATAGTGTAAAAGGTAATTTCAAGGCTGAAGTTGATGCGCAACAACAACAGCAAGATATTGAATGGGTACGTCAAATTACTGCACGTTCAGAAACATGGTTGATGACATGATGTGGCTTTTAGAAAACTTGCAACTCCAGTCACGTACTCATGGCCAAAGGAAAAGCCGGCGAAGAGAGTTGGAGCAGCTATTAGCTAATGATGAAGATATTGATGAATCAAATGTTCAAAATGGGAATTCAGTATGAATGTCGGGTACATAGTTTGCAATTAAATCAGTTGGTTGGAGGTATTAACTTGAAGTCCCAGTACAGGGCACCATGGATCACGAAGTAACCCACATCGGCGAGGTGATCGACACAAGATTGGCGCATTCCTGTTGCACTGGACACTAGATCCTAGTATGAAAACAACATTGATGGCATCATTGACAACGTCTCAGATGCGTTAATACCCAGAATTCCCTCCAGCAAGAAAATTGCCTCGACAGGGCAATATTCAGTTACCCCATATATTTTGTTCGGCTGTAATAGCCGATATAAAAAAAAGAAAAGAAAGGGCCGATATGAATATTAGATTAACTACCAAGTCCTGCAACAAGAGGACATCGCCTAGACGGCATCAAGCTGTATGAGCATGTCGTCAAGATTATTTCGATGGCCCAACCGACAACAGGACTGCTGGCAACCTCGATGACTGATAAGCTGTACTGAACAAGCAATTTTGAAAGCCGATATATGAAGTCTATCGGTTAAAAATCAGTCCGACCGAAATTTGAAAAGACCTCCCTCGAAATCACAAAACATGAAGGACTGGTGCTGAAACAATTATAAGATTGTGTATCCAATGAAGCCGGCAAAACCAGCATCAGGTCAATGAGGTCAAGCGGCCAGCAAGGCGATGCTTGCAACAGCAATGGAGACCTGCGGTCAAATTGGTCACCGAGGTACCGGCTGAGTGCTACGGACAACGATGAGTCATCCAACCAGAAGCGACGCAACGTGACTGCAAAACTGTTGTGCCGTCAGGTGACCTATTCATGTTAGAGGTATGAAGACCGACGCCTTTCTGCGTACATGATAGCCAGAAGACACAAGGTTGTGCATGTATATGCATGTAAATTATATTTGGGGAAGTCAAAAGCCACCGTCAGAAGCGGATTCAAAGGCAGCAGGATGGCACTATTTACAAGTGCGGCACTGCAAGAACCCGATGACATTGTTTCATGGATACCTGAGAAATCGTGCCGACAACCACGAGACGAGGTCACTGCTGCCGCTGCTGCTATGGCGATCGATTCCGATGTTGTTGCTATTGCTGGTAATGCTGCAGTAAGGTGGCCAGAAACAGAGTAACAGAGAAGTTCGAAAAAGGTGCAAGATGTCAGCTGATCGATGAAGTAAATGGCTAGACATAGTAGTCGGCTATGGTAGTGTTTAGATGGAGGATTCCGACCGGAAGGAGCACACAGCCAAAAGAGTGATGGATGAATTTATTCCGATCCATGGGTCTACTATTATTCAAGATTCTAGGAGTTTGAAGGGGACCCAAATAATAGTTTAATGACGATTCATTTGAAGACAGACTTTCGTCGGCCATGTGTCCTCCTGCTAATTGAAACTAGTTTGGAAGAGCTGATATTTTGTTCATGCCATTAAGTAATCGGCTGATGAGTTGTGCAAAAGGATTTGAGCTGGTAGAGATATTAAAGATGGATAGCTATATAGCTCAAGCAGAGGCTGATCTCTGGATATTTTATATTATACCAAGAAGGCCCCAGGTGCGTCAAGGGGTCTAAAATGAGGTTCTATTAATAATTATCCAGCATTAGCCGAAGTGTCCACCAGCTACAAATACTGGAATTGAGCCGATTTGGCACAGATAATGCATCGGCTATTAATGGAAGAGTTGAGCTGATGGAGGGACAGTTCCGTCATTTTCCCATTTAAGGAGGCTAATAAGAATTGGCTGATCAGTGAATGCGGCATGGGCTGATTTTTTATTGAATCTAAAAGAGGCAATTTGCATGCTGGTCACGAGGTAATGATTGGGAGCTGATGATAAAAGACTGACGTGCTCATCAGCACACAAACTACCAATGTCATAATGCCAGAAGTACTGATGCGATACTGCAAGCAAAGATTGCCGTGACAATAAAATGACACCAAACTTATCTAATCCAGGAGAAGATATCGGTGCTAATCAATGAAAGGGAGCATTGATTTTAAAGAAACGTAGTTTTGCAAATACAGGGTCTTGAGATCAATGTTTGAAGATCAACTCAGATACACCTGAAGCTCATATGGGATGTTGTGCCGATGATTCAAAATCCGATGCAACAGGATGAACAAAGTTATCTTAATTCTTCATATTGGTCAAGATATTGTGATGGATATTGGCTATGAAAGGGCACCGCTGGAAGATTTGAAGTATCAATTCACGGAGCAGTTTGCATCAGTCAGAAGATAGAGGTTCTGGATTTACAGAATTTCGAAGCATGAATCTTTTATACTCCGAAACTGAGGGGCTTGTGTTGACACCATTTTTTGACATGTGTCAAGACTGAAGTCAAAAGGGGGCAGAGGGACCGATGCAGGGCATGAGAAAGCATGTGTCGATGGATGGCGAAAGCAGCACAAGCCTATTGAAGGCGGAAGAGGCTCAACTAATGGTCGGTGAATCTGATGTGATATACAAAGCGATCAGTTATTGGTACGTATGGACAGAGCATCAACGGTGAAAGTCGGCATACATCAGAAGCTCAGACATGCAAGAGGAATAATCAGCAAAGAAACAATCGGCTGATAGGATGGAGTTCAGGCCAAAGTGATTCAGCCAATTGAGAAGCTCGTGCATCCAATCCTAGAGCTTGATTAAGTTGTGGCCAGGTATTAGGCGAATTAAGGAAATTGATCATGGCTACATGATCACTGAAGCCAGCATGGCGGCCAACTGATTAATTAAGCAAAAACAGGACAGCCAGGACATTCACGATCGGCAGGGAGAATCGGCAAAGGTGCATCGGCAGGGTGACGACATAACGAATGGGCATGCAAGCGATGTTGGCTTGTCTAAAATATGTTGAAGTTCAATGCTTGTACATGACGTGGAGCCCAGAAATATGAAGGAGCTGGCCAAGCAATAAATAATCAAGAAAAGGAGAAATAGGAGAGAAGAAGACGTGAGAGCATTGGATTGTTGCGGTTAATTGAGGGGAGGAAGAGCTTGATTTAATCACGCACGTACGCAGTCGTCCGCCGGCCCGAGAAAATAAGCTTTATTATCAAGAATTCTATATAAGGGAAAATAGAGTTCATGTATCTTAATATTTCCTTTAATTTAGATACTGTGTATTATGCAAGAATTGTACGAGTTTTAGTCCTAGTTAGTCAGGAGTCTTCGGTTCAGGGTATAAATATGTGCCCTCGGTCATTGTAAAAGAGTATCACACGATCAATACCAAAACCGCCTTCGGGCACCCCTTTACCAATTATTGCATCTACTTTACTGCATCTACTTTTCTGCATCTACTTTTCGGCGACTTCGCCTTCGTACCTTTTCTTCTTTTCACGAGTTCTCGCAAACTCGCCAGGCTGCATCGCCTCGATCTCCGACTTGCTGGTGAGTTCCGCTTTACCGAATAATATCTAGGCTTTAACCTTCAGGCGCATTGCTGTGGTTTCGTCTAGATTTATTCACCAGTTATCGATATCAGCTAGATTAGCAACTTTTATCCTAATTCTTGTTGTTCTAGCTTTTATCACCAATTATCCAGCTTGAGACTGCTTTCTGTCAGCTCTTACTGCATTATTATATTTTAATCATCATACATAGCCGATTAGATCTGTTTCAAGTGTTGCTCACGTAGCTCTGCTTAAGTTGCCTCTGGTAGCTTACGCTCTGCCTACGTCATCATATCGGCTGATCTAGCCGATCTGTTCTGCTCCGTATCGGCTACCTAGCTGTTACGATTTTATCAAAAGGCCATCGGCTCTCCTGTCGATTTTCCATTGTCAATCAACAGGTCAGATTGGCTGGCACGCCTCGCTACAGACCGGGGAGTCACGTGTGTCGCGCGCAAGGGTGACGTCCTATTTTTCGTCAACACACTTTTGGCACGCCCAGTGGGACACAAAGATTAAATCCCCATTATTATATCGTCTGGTGAGCACCAAGACAATATCCACGATGAATCAAGAAGTGTTCGAGGAGTACATTCAGTGCGCCATGGACAATCAATCTGGAATATTGGCGAATATTATAATCAAAGCAATTCAAGGTGCATTCTCTGAGTTTGCCCGGCAACAAAGTTATGAGAAATCATATTATCAACAGCCGACATTATCAGCTAATGCGGCATCCAGGACTCCGTCTGATTACTACTCAACAGAAATTCATGGTCAGGTAGCTTATCAGAATTGGGCTCAAACATCGGTTCCACAACCGATTGCTGTTCATTCACATTACCAAGATAATTGTCAGTCATATGTGTCGGCTTCAGAATCGATGATGCCACATTTACAGCATGTGATGCTGCAGCAAGACAATATGGAGCCATATTATCAGCAGCCGATAACATCGGCTAATAAATCATTTTCCTACAATCCAATTCAGCAACAAGGCCGTGAGGAACCAACATACGTATATCCTGGGTCATCAAGTACTACAACATCAAGTGTGAATGCAACCTTCCTTTCTGATTCATCACCGTTGGCACAAGGGAATCTGTTCAGCGCTCTAGGATATACTACTCAAATTCAAGAGTCAACATGCGTTCAAGGTGTTGCCCAAGAATTACAATCTGTTCCCCATGATACGCGACAGATAGCTTCGTACGCTTGACCATTAAATCAAAGTCAGCAATTGCAAAGTTATCCGCCACAAGTATCGGCTCTACGGCCGATGGCGGATCAGTCGCAGACATCGATCTATCAACCAATGACTTATCAGCCGCATAAGCCACAAATTTATCAGTCACCAGCCATGGATGAACAGTTGATGGTTCAGCAGTCACAATTGATAACTCAACAATCTTGGCCTGGGGGGCTGCAAACAATAGTTCAGCAACCTTTGCCTGGGGCGCTGCAGTGTTCCCAAATATCAGCTCAACCACAACAACTAGGAAATTATTGGTCGCAAGAATCGGCTTCACAACATAAAGCATGTCAGCCAGAAGCATTTATTTCACAGTCGATTCGACCAATAATTCCTCAATTAATGACCAACCAGTCTGTTTTAGCAAAATCACAAGGGTTTGTGGATTCAACAGAAACGGATGGAAATCAGTGTCCAATTGGTATGGTCAAGGAGAGCAACCAAGATGAAGGGGCTGATTCAAAACTATCAAATTCCTGGGTGACTAATGGATCAGAAGTCACAAATCACGAAGTGCATATCCCATTTGATGAAATCAAGGGTGAGGCCCAATGTGGAAGAGAATGTTATTCTGATATGCCTCACAAAGAAAAGGTGCTAGCCGATAATAAAAAAGAGGCATTTGCTAAAATATGGACCTCGCAAACATCGGCTCAAAATCAAGGAAGCTGTCAGATGGGAGATGAGAATATTCAACCACAATTTGCTCCTCAGGAATCACCGCCAACGGCTCAACAATATGATGTAGTACCTCCGCAACTGGTCTCGATCGACGAGTTCAAGAGCGAAAGCCAGTATGGAGAGAAGTTTAGCTCTGAAGATATTCACAAGGAAGAAGTCCTAGCCAATTACAAAGATAGAGAAAAACAAGCTGATGAGATAGAAAACAATGCTATTTATGTATCAACGCTCGGTTTCTATGAAATTGGCAAAAGGACTAGACCAATTAAATTAACAATGCTTGATGGCCGTACGATCAATATTTTATTCCAGTCATTGAGGAGAGAAGAAGTAGCCGATGGCGATGGGTGGATAGGAATTGCAGAAGCAGAGCAAGAAATAATTTCTCAGATTATTTATTGCCCATTGCTCGAAAATATTGTCCAGAGATATCAGTTGATGGGAGTTCATGTCGCATGGGAGCCGGACGATCAAAAACACAGATATATTTCCCGGAGATATCGATTGCTTGGGGTTGAATTTCCGTGGAAGCCAGGTGACCAAGAAACAAAAAATATTGCCTGGAATTATCGGCCGATTGCAGTTTGCATGCCATGGGATCCAGGTGGATTGAAGCTACACGCATGCTTACGAAGGACAAATCGGCTACTTGGATTCAGAAATCGGCTAGAGAAGGAAAATTTATATGGCCGAAATGAACCGTAGCCGATGAGATTCACACCTTCAAGTGTATACTATGCTATGACTAGGCGTCAAGAACTTCAATGGATTTGTTAAACAGCCACAATAAGAAGTTTCATTATATGGGTTGTTAGTAACTTTTTTGGTCAGCTACATAGCACAACATGCAAATAAATATATCGGCTGATTGCTGCTAGCCGATGGAGATAAAAATTATTGGCCCCTTCTCCATCTGCCGATAGTGTTTATTTATTTTTACTGATGGCGTTTGGTTGGATAACTCATCACGACGGATGTTTCAGCGTCACTTTACAATTATCTGAACATGTTCAAATAGTGGATGGCCGTGAAAGAGGAAATATTCAAAGAGTGCCAGTTTCAAGAGAATCCAATGGACGACCAGGAAGCTAGCAAAGGAAACGCTGAGAAGCATAACCATCCACAATTCTGACAGAACAGATATATCAGAGACACTGCCCAAAAATATTTCCCAGGAGTATCAGCCGTTTGGAGCTTATTTTCCATGGGAGTCAGGCGATCGAGAGCTGAAAATTATTACTCTGAAGATTCAGCTGATCGGGGTTTATGTTCCCTGGGATCCAGGCGGACAAGAGTTACGTGTGTAATTTTAAAGCTGATGTCTCTAATCGGCTAGATGGCACATGAGACAAATCATTGTAGAAAAATGACGAGATATATCGGCTCCTTTATTTAAAATATAGCCGATAGAAGTAGAAGTTGGCCGCTAGAAGAGCAACAAAGTCAGCCGATGGAGCATGACCGCCCTTCGTTAACCTCACCTAAAGAGTCGTCATCAAGCTCAACGCCGGCGATCTCGCCAACAACTTCATCAATGACTACTTCGACGACGACGACTACAACAATGTTATTAGCGAACGCCTCTGCACCTACTCGTCATCAACAATGTAACAAGAAAAACCATTTGTCTTATCTCTTGTCCTTTAAGCTACCTCCTTACATGATATGCTCTATGCTTCCTTGCCTTACAAGTTTGTGGTTGTGCACTTGATTTCCACACTATCATGTTGTGCACACACCTAGGGGGAGCTTAGTTTGTATCATGCTAGTCTCATGAGCTTGTGGTCCACCTTAGTTATTCACACATGTGGTATCTTCATTGATATCATACATATGGATCATGGTTCATGCGGCTTTCTCCCTTGTATTTAACATTTTTCTTTGAGCTATGTTTGCTAGGCCTTGCTAGTTTCCTTGGAGACCTTTTGTTTTGGTCACTTTTTGGAGATTTTATTCCAAACGGGGAGAATGTGGGACCAAAGCAAGCTAGAGTTTCCAAAATGGGAAGAGGCAAGCTATGTGTGAACATAGGAAGAGAAGATCAAAAAGGGGGAAGTTTGATCTAGGGGGAGTTTGGATGATGGTAAGCATCCAAGCAAGTGTAAGTGATTCTTGAGTGGATCAAGCTGTACAAGGTGCGTCGGAAGCCTTGGAGCCTAGGTGGCTCTCCGGTAAACGTCTTCGACCCTCCGGCTTGGTGTGGAGTGGCGAGGACACTTTGTGCGGGGGACGTGGAGACCCCCTTCCTTGGTGGAGAAGCTCCTTAGTGGAGGCGGCATCAATGTGACCAAGGGAGCTTGGCAAGTGCCTAAGTGGCTAGCCTTTGTTGCGAGTCAAGTGGTGCTCTTGGGAGAGACTTGGTGACCGGGAAGCAATACTCTTGTGTGAGTGCTTCAACAACGTGGACTAGGGGTGGCTTAGTGCCTACCGATACCACGGGATAAATCGCGTGTCAAGAGTTTGCTTCCTCTCATCCCCTTTACGTTTCCGCATTACTCTATTGCAATCTTTGCTTGCCTTCACTTTCCTAGAGTAGTATCATGCTAGGATTGGCTATAGGTTGCAAACCTTGTTTTGGGATGGGAGTTTCACACTAGAACAACCCTAGTTGCACATCTAGATAGTATGTTCTAGTTTATCTTTATGCAAAAGTAGTGAAGCCATAGGTTAAGGTTTTTAGTTTGCCTAATTCACCCCTCCCCCTCTTAGGCTACGAGCATCCGATTCCTTACAAATGGTTAGGCAAGGTCATGCTGAAATTCTGTTGAAATCTCTGAGTTGGTCTGAAACTCGAATTTTTACATATAGTTCCTAAATGAATTTGACCAGAGAATCTATAGCAAAATCTAGCCTAGATCATGCTGTAAAAATTTCATAGTAAATGGGTACTCAGTTTTTGAGTTATAATCTTTTTAGTGAAGCTCTGCCCTGCTGAAATTTTCTGGGCAACAACACTCTAGAAATGGATCTTTTACACCCTTTTACAATCTGAAATAATTCAACCATTGAATACCAAAAATGTGAGTTAGAATGTTTCTGAGCGGCTCACAAAAATTTGAAATTTTTGGGGTACTGGTTGTTCAATTATGAATTTTTGTTCAGAACTGCCAGTTTTGCCATTGGTGTGTTAAACTCATTTTGGGGTCTAATATGCAATTGTATATGTTAGGCTGACCAAGAGTATGTACCTTGTGTGGCTAGAAGCTACATGAAAATCCTTGATGTAATGGTGATCCCAAAAACTTAACTCTGATGTAAACCATATGGATGCACAACCTTATGCAGTAATCTGCGTGAGGAATAAAGTTAAGTTGTTTGTGATCGCGGTGGGGTTTGGTGTTGAACACCATATTGGTTCATAATTTTGTGATGGCAATGCTCACAAAATTTCAGCATTTATGCATAAGTATAATGATCATCATCGAATTTTTGGTCCACACATGTTTGCTGTTTTTGACAGCTAGACAGAGGATGAGTTTTTGAATTTTTCAACCACTTTAACTTTGGAAATTGGATCTAAGTTGAATACCAAAGTTGTGGCTTCTGAAATTCTACACATGCTTACCAAAATTTAGAGTTTTTCGACACTTGAGCTGAGAGATAGGAATTTATTTCTCAGAGTTGTTGCTGTCCAAATTCTGGAAATTTCCATTTGAAGTTTCCTTAGACATGCCTACTTGTCATTTTGTTGGCAAGATTTTGGATGTACATCTAAGGGAAGATCACATGGTTTCGATGGACGGAAACCCTTTCCTCAATTCCGGAGAAGTAGTTGATAGTGAGGCAAGTGTCTGCCATCGCCATCGAACTTGTGCTATACGAATGGCTATTACCTTCCATTTGGTGTGGTGATCAATGCATGAGGCTAGCCCAACTTGAAATTGCTCTCGCTTGGCAAGTGCGTGATTAGCACCATGAGAACATGGCCAAGGACTGGGTACTAAATGAAATCACTTGATAGCTAGGATTTTTTTTCCTCCAGCAAAATCGTGATAAGATCTTCGTTTTGTTTTCTTGAATATTTGGGGCTACTTCAAGAATACCAACATGGATTGAAACTTTGTATTCGACATACTCATCCAAATTCACCCTCCTCATCTACTCTAAGAGTTGTAACATGTTTGGGAACCTTGGTTTGCTGCCCAACCACCAAGGCAGAGTAGAGATATTCGGATTCAGGAGGATGATATCTTAATCGACGTGTTCACTTCCGTATCATGTGGATATGCTCTCTGAAGCACTCAACTATTCCTTGATCTTGGCATCATGGGTTCGATCACTATTGATCTCCCAATTCTAAAAATGTTTCTTTTTGACCTTGCTCATCGATTTTGAGTAGGCAAGAAACTGGATATGTTCATCGTGGTTTCATTAACGACATCCTCATATACTCCAAAGATGAGAAGGAATATGCCAAAGAATAAAAGTCAACTATTTAAAGGTAGTCTAGAAGACACTAAACTTTTGCCCAATTAACTTCCAAAGTTGAACCATCCATGACTACAACCTTGTAGGCCATTAAAAATTGAGTTCACTTAGAATAATTGAGGAATTTTTGCATTTGCAGATCTTATAACATGAATTTTGGAAGTTGATGACCCAAAATTTCAGAAACACATCGAAATGTGTTGCTCAGGTTAAGGTCGGATGCAATCTGAATTTCTCGTGGAAGTCCAATACGAAAGCAATGAGAATTTATCCATGGATAGCTTTTGTGTCTTTATCATCTATTACTGAAATTATGGGATAAGGTTATGACTAGATTATTATGGCACATCCTAGGATGAAGCCATCAAAATCATAAAACAAAAACTCTCGAAGAAGGATGAGAACTACAAGTGTGTTCGCCAAGATTAGAATAGAGTCGGATGGTTTGAACAACACCTAGTTGTTCCAGAATATCCCAACCTTCAAAAAAAATAATTTTGGATGAAGCACGCCTTTCCAAATTCTCTATTCACTGAAAACAAGAGTTTCTGAATATTGACAAAAACGAGAATTTGAGGATGCTGGACCTGTGAGATATGAATTTTCTTACATCTCACTATTTTTATCCAACTAGCATTCTCTACGATCAACACTTCTACTTGCACCTGCACATGATCTACCCTGCTCCCTGATAACTGGAGAGTAATTTTATGAGTCATGAGACTCCTAGAAAGTTGTAAAATGCAGAATGGTGCCAGAAACCCCTGCCTCCTCGTTTCTATCCATCCCCCGTGAAGTCTCGAGGGCCAGTTTGACCCCCTCCATATCTGTGCTTCGCCTGTTCTGTGTCGCTCTGTCACAACCACCACTGCTGATTGTGGTCGTCTTGCCGCCAAGGCATCCCAATGCCAGCCACCATCGTGCCACATGCCACCACCACACCTCCTTGCCACCGGCCCCGACCCAAGTGGCGCGAGCACCACTGCTACTACACCACGGTGAGCATCATTAAAAGGAGCACCTTCCCGTCGACATTCACCGCTCAGAGTTGCGTCCACTTAAGCCACCATCTCTCGTCACCCTCCCTTCTCTCCAGTTGTTTTCTTTGAGCACACACCGGCCACTTTTGCCGCTTACGGCATTCCTCGTCGATCATGCCCTTTCCTCTATCTTCCCCAGCAATGTGGAGAAGAGTCAAGCTCCCCCAGCTATCGGTGTCAAGTCCGAGCCTTTCCCTGAAGCTCCTCCATTGAAGGTTGGTGCCAACATCACAAAGAAGAAGCTCGAGAAGAGAGCCACAAGAGGGAGCCAACCCCACATCACCAACTATGGATCATTTTCTAGAGATGTTTGATTCCGTCCGCTGGACTCTAGTAGAACTGTATGACTGCTTTGCGTTCCAGTTCTCAATGGTTTTAGCTTTTCATGTGTACATTCATCGCCCGCTCCCGCACGAGCGACATTGATTTCCTCATCAAGCCTGTTATCTCCCCTGGAGGTTTTCCTCTAATCTTGTTGTCAAATCTCGAGATGAGATTTCTTTTAAGGGGGTAGACTGTAACACCCCAGGTGTTTATTAAAGATAAATACCTCATTTAGTTGTGTTAATCAAGATTAATTAGCTCCTAAGCATGTTTGACATGTTTATGCACACTTTTGCACAAAATCCCTTGGTCAAAGTCCAAATACGTGGTCAAACCCCTAACGATCCAAGAGGCTGATTCGGTTTTCTTGCGCGTTCTCCAAATTTCACTATAGAAGTTCAAAATCGGCCAATATAAAAGTTTTTCCTTATTTGCGGGAACACATTTTTCATAATTGGCGGACATTCCAATTTTGAGTGTAAAGGTACCAAAAACAGGGTTGAACTCGTTGTGAACAGTGTTTCGGGGCTGAGAAAACTGGCAGGTTCGTCGCGTTTTTCCCGTCAAACGAAACATCAAAACATATGACACCCTTTGTGAAAGTTGTAGAGTTATAGTTCATCTACAACTTCTAGTTTGGAGATTTTCAAGTATGTTGACACTTTTTGAAGTTTTGTGATTTTGAAAACTGGATCGCGAAATAACATGTGTCACCGGCGTCGCTGTGGCCGCACTCCAGCGCGTTCGCGCGCGCGCCCGCTTATCCGCCACGCGTCGCTGCTCCGTTGCTCCGGTGTACGGGTGTCTCGGAAGCCTCCGCTATGGACCCACGACCCGCCGTGGACCCTCCACCCGTGTCCATCCCGTGCACCGCGCCTAGCAGGCCGACCGTGTCGCGGGACAGGGCCACGCACCCGCGTGTGCGCGCGTCCGCGCGCATGCAGCGATCAGCTGGCCTAGCTACTTGGTCGGGCTGCTTAAACCCCTCCCCGTCGATTGCTTCGTCGTGTCGTCACCCAAAAATCAGAGCCGCATGCGCCGTCGTCCTTTTGCCGAGCTCCGGCGTGCACATCGTCGCGCGTGAGGCGCGAGCAGAGCGCCGCCTGTTGCTGGAAGCTGTTGCCGCCGAGCCAAGCCCTGCAGCCGTTCCGTCGCCCGCCCTCTGCTCCGGTTCCACCCCTGTGACCACCCTGTGCACCGACCTCGTGCGTCCGGCCACACCTCGCCGTTCCTGCGCCGCAGCAGAGCTCCGCCGGCCACCTCCACGCCGCCGGCCGCCCGGAGCACCTCCCGACCTCCGGACCGCCTCAAATCAAACCCTAGGTGAGCCCCCGTCACTCCCCAGCACTTTCCCCGGTCAATCTCGCCGCCGGCTCGCCGGATTTTGGTCCTCCCCGCCGGCCATGGCACCCGAGGACTACATTGCTTTGATTTCAGTCTTTTCAGGGTCCTTTGTGTAAACCGAGGGCTGTTTTGTAATTTCTGAAAGTTCTTTCGAGGGTCCCTCTGTAAATGTATTTTAGGGTTTGACTGCAACTTCAAAAATCCGTTAAAAATTGTAGAAAATTCTAAAAAATGCAAATCCAACTGTTTTGGATTCCTTGTGAGTAGATCTACAACTTTTACGAAAGTTGTATAGGGTTTTTCTGAGTAGTTTTTAAATGTAAATTCAAATTCAGTTTGAGATATTTTTGTTATAATTCAAAATGTACTCATGAAAATGAAATGAAATTTGGATATGTTGTTGTGTTCTTCATGTTCAGTTTTGTGACCAAGTTTCACACATTTTTGTTGGGTAGAATTCTAGTTATGATTTTTTGAAGATGTATGCTAGTTTAAGCTTGATGCTTTTTATAGTTCCCTCAAAATATAAATTCCTTAAGCACCAATGCACCGTAGGCTTTTGTCATGATGTTAAGCATCTCTAGAAAAAGAATGGTGATTTTAGGAGCCTGTTTGATTAGTGTTTGGTATTTATGCTTGTGGAGGATGTCAAATTCATAACTGGAAAAATATGATGAATCCACTTGAATATGTTGGGTTAGAACTTAGTTTTGGCTTATTGGATCTGTAGGAAAAATTTGGGATCAAAAAGTTTAGCAAATCTTTTTGTATGATTTAATGAAGTCTATCTAGGCTGAAATTTGTATTTTTCATTTAAATTAATGTATAAATGATCTTGAGCTGAAAATTTATATTTAAGTTTGTTTTGGTCATATGCTGCTGTGGTAAAATTTTCATGCCAGTTGGAGTCATGTTTTAATTATTATGAATTAGGGATGAATGGCTAGTTATAATGGAATAAATAAATTTATTTTATCTTTTAAATTTGATTTAGAGGTGTTTAAGTTCAATGACTGTTTAAAATGAGTTTTAAGCACACCCCCATGCTGATGGTGAAGTTTATTAGTTCAACTTTCTTAGATATGCACACAATCACCATCAAAGTCATAGTTAGTCCACCATAATCCACCCCTTTAATTTTAATGAAGTTTAATAATATAATTTGCTTAGATGTGCACGCAATCACCATCAAAATAGATGTTAGTTCACTCTCACCACACACCATACTTTTGTGAGCTCTCTTATTTGTTTTGATGTATGTGGTCAACAATAGTTGGGTTCGTTTGTAAAATCTCACCTTCACACCATAACTAATGCATATGCATAACATGTAGATCTTCCCGACGGGACGTACACGCTTGTTGAGGAAGAAGGATCCGCCAGTGGAGAGCTAAATCAAGTTAGTGGGCAGCAAGACCTGGACCAAAGTCCAGAAGAGCCAAAGGCTGTTGCTAACATAGAAGAAGGCAAGCCCCGGAGTGCATATAACTTTTTTGGGATAAACTCACATCTTTTACTTTTCAGTATTTATGTTATGTTTTGTGCATTTAAGTTTCAGGAGTTGAATTGAAACCTAGATGCATGATCCTTAGTATTCCTATGCTCTTATACTAGGATGTTAGGACGCTAGTGCCATGCTTTAAGGACACGGTACAAGTCGAGTAATGACTCATTGCTCGTGAGATATAGGATGCTTATGCTGGAATTATAAGTTGGATAAATTGACTCGCTCATGTGGTAAGAGCAATGGGTTCGGTCTCGACCGAGTAGCATGGTGCTGGTCTAAGCTATTGAACGTACCAAGCACTTGTCGGGAATGGGACCGGTAAGCCTAGTACCTAATGAACCAGTGCGGGAATTTTATCGCTACTGCTCTTGAGATGCGTCTCCCGGTTCGCTACCAGTAGTGCAAGTGTGAGTCTGGACGTGCCATGAGTGAGCGTACCAGTAAGCCTTGTACTTAGGACTGTGGCATCTTTTCCTAATCTGGGGAATGACGGGAACCGCCTGGTTGGGGTAGACCCCGCATTCGCTTTTATTTGATTTCTTGGGGTCTACCTTCTTCCGTGTGTGTTGGGTTGACCTTGCAAGGATATAAATCGATCGATCGTCGGTCACTCGCCGTTATCTGAGTCGGCTTGACCACTGGCTACCCCATATTTATTTATGGAACATTTGGATTAATATTGTTTTCTGATTATTGTTGTTTGCACAAACATGCTTGTTTAGTTAGGTGATTACCTAGAATGGTTAACATACTAGAATATGAGCTAAAATTTGAAATTAAGGATCAACTCTTAGTCGCTTTTGGCAAAATAGACCCACCAGCCAAAATGCCTTGCATGTCTAGTTGTACTTTTATTTTTGCCGGGTCCGTCTTGCTGAGTATTAGCATACTCAGCCTTACTTAATTTGTGGTTTTCAGGTAACCCCATCTGGCCTGGATCTATTCCAGATGGTTGGGAACTTGTGTGGGAGCAGGATGACGAAGAGTGATACTCTATGGATGGCCTCCCATGTGTATCTTCCTCTAGTTTTATTTCCGTTGTTTAATCTCTGAAACACCTTTACTTTTATGTATGAAAACCTGGTTTGTAATAAATGTGAACTTGTGTACTTTTATGTAATGTTGAACTTGTACTCTGGCCCCGCCTTCGAGTGGGCTTAGCGCATATCACCGATCCTGTTGTAAGTGATTTACCGGGCATGACCCGGCAGAGGCGACAAAATAACTACTTGTTATCGCTTATTAGCCAAGTGGTCTGGCTTAGGTGATAATACGGATTTATTTTGGGCGGTTCTGTCACAGTGATGGAACTGCCAGGCGGGCCCGAGACGTCAGCGGCTGGAGAGAGAGGTGGAGAGCTGGGCCGCCGAGTGAACGGGTCGAGCAGGAGAAGATGGGTCGGCGGGGGAAGACTGGGCCGCGCAGGCCGAAAGGGGAGGGGTGAAGGGTTTGGGGGGTTTTGTTTTCTCTTTTTTTTCCAAACCTTTCCTTTTCTTTTAAAAACTTTTTCAAACTTAAACACTTTCAAACCTTTTTCAACTTTTCAAACAAATTTTAAAACTTTTAAAACTTCATACAAACAAACAAAAACCATGCAACCAAAATATGATGCACAAGCACTTGTTGCTTCTAAAATTTTATAAATGATATTTAAATATTTAAAAGCCAAATTTATTTGATAAATTATTTATTTCCTTAGAAAATTAAATCTAAAATACCATGTTGCTACATTATTTTAGTGATGGAAATTTAGGGTGTTACACTATCCATCTTGCCTCGGCAATTATTCCTTTCTTCTTGGCAATGATGGCAGTGGTATAGTAGTCCTGCTGAAAGAATGTGTGAAATCTATAATCTATACCACTGTTGGCGGCTTTTGGCTCACCATAAGGCCATTCCCTTCTCTTCTTTCTAGCTGCCTCTGTCATTCTCATACCAAGATAGTTCACCATTCTATGGTTTCCTGGGTTGACAGGCCTTCTAATTTCCAGCAAGATTTCCTCTTCACCTTCTTCTTCTTCTGCCGCTGCCCCTTGTCTCTCCCTACCACCAAAATCTTCTTCAAACTCCTCCTCATCACTGTCCTCAACATCTATTGCTGGTCCTTTTCCCGCACGATGTTCAACATGCCAGTCCTCATTGCTCTCATCATCATCACTGGATGTGCTATTGCCTTCTTCCTCAATCTCAGCAAAGGATGGCTCCACAACCTCTTTAGATACTCTAGGTCTCAAGGCTGGACAACTGGAGGCTTCCGGAGGCTCATGCGGATCTGGTGCATTTTTTGACTCAACACCCCTTGCCTTCTTCCTTTGCCTAACATATGTCCTTGGGAGCTCTGACATTTGATCCCTGACCATAAATATGTGACAAAGGCACATAAGATCAATTAGGAATTGAGCTTGAGATCCCAAAAGATTTAGAGATGAAGATCATGACAAGAAGGTGTGTTTCTGCCTGATAAAACCGGTCAGACCGGTTTCGTCGGCTGAAACCCTAGATTGTGAAATTTGAAATGTAGCCCATCAAATTGATTCAAATTTTAGAGATAGCTTCCTGGGCATACTAATTGATGATTGCTCAAAGGAATCCTAGAGATATGCATGAAGCAAAGAGATCGGGCATGAGGAACCTTAGATACCTTGAGAGGAGAGGAGAAGATGGGTAGAACTTCAAAAGCGGTCTCCAATCCGGTCTGGCCGAAGATAATGACTCCAAAGCTTCAATCTCCAAAGGGGAAAAGCTTTTCCATGGTTGAAACTTAAGGATTCATGGAGGAGGGCATTTTTGGAGGTGCAGGGGTGAGAGGGAGAGAGGAGGCACGGGTGTGGACTGGTGGGAAGAATGGGGAAGAGAGAGAGGAATATTCCACCAGCGGAGGAGTTAAGGAGGTGGACCCGGGGAAAACCGGTCCGACCGGTTTGACAAACTGGTCAGACCGGTTTTCGTCAGGAAACCAGATCAAATTCAGCACTGACTCCAATTGAAGCTCTTTTTCCAGATCTAGTATAAGATATATGCTTAAAAGATGTCCATGTACTAGATATCACTGAGATGCCTTCAGAGTCTTCAATCCAAATTTTTCTTCTCAAATTCTCCAAAATTTTGATAAAGGAAAGGTGGATAAGATATGGAAATTATAAGCTCCTTTCCTCTCGAGATAGGTCTAGTGAAAGATAGAATTTTTAGCGAATCTCAAACCACTATAAATAATTCCTAGAGTGTGATTTTCCATTTGGATCCGAAAATTCCTTGATACTTCCAAGTGAGCTTGAGAGATAGATATAGAGAATATGTTGGACTCAAGAAAAATCTCACCACTTGTGACTAGCCATCAAACAAGCAAGGTTAACCATAGTCACAAGAGGATCAATTGGGTCATAAAGACCAAGTGCCAAATATTTTCACAAATCACACACATCCTATCATGCTAGTTGAGTTTTGTAAAATCTATCCTATGTCATACGATCATGTAGCCAAACAAGTTTTAGGACCATATTGGTATGTTTAGTTCATGCCTTTCACATTATAACAAGCATTTGACTTCAAGCCAATATAAAGGTAGGCATCAACTAAATATTCAATAGGCACACAAGAGAGAACTTAGAATGGACCACATGTCAAGAGAATGCACACACTAGCATGAACAACCCTAGATGATAAAGGTAAAACAAGTTGTGAATGAAAATCATACCTTTGCCTCTAGCTATTCACAGTTCACGTTGGTGAATCGTGAAATTTCCTTAACTTGTGCATTTATCATTTTAAGCCCAAATGCTAACTCTCACTTCATATATTCCTTAAGCACATCATGAGAGAGAAGCATTAAATAGCACAAGCACTAGCTTCAACCTTTAGTGACCATTTGTATTAGAGAGACAAAGGAATCACCAAAGATTGAAACCTCACAATATAGATCAAATTCCTTTTGGTTTTGGTGTATGTGAAGAATTTATGAACGAATAAAGTCACATGCACCAAATATGTCAATTAAGCCTAACTCAAGGAATTTAAGCTATATTGCAGTGAGTAGCTATGTGCTAGGTTAGTTTCAAAAACCAAATGGAGAGAAACCAATTTTACCACTTTGAGCTCAGTGTCATAGCATACTCCATAGGAGAGAGACAAGCTCTCAATTTGAGACTACAAAAATCACTAAATAAAAATATTAGTCTCAAAAACACAAATTGTAGAGTGATCTCCCCCTAAAAAGGTGCATCGTGGATTTGAGTTGCATGAATCAAGCACTTAGTCAATTTAATGATCTTGGGGAGGTCACTTCACAATTTGGTCAAGGCACAAAGAAGATAAGTTACGAATATTGAAATTGTGCCAAGTGAACTTACTATCACAAAGATAGTGTATTTATGATGCCATTAAAGAGCTGAGAAGAGTTGAATAAATTTCTTCAATTTTCTTGAAATGAATCGATCAGTTGGAGCAGCACTGGGCCAGAACCGGTCAGACCGGTTTGGCAAACCGGTCAGACCAGTTTTTGCCAGTGAGCCCAACTGAGGCAATTCTTCAAAATTCCTAACAGTTCACGATGCAGGTATATTTTCATGAATCTTCAATTTGATGACAAGCACCCTGATTCTTAATGTTCTATAGGTCTGAATTCTAGATCCAAGAACCTCCGAAGAATTTCCTAGAGGTTGAGTTCCTTTCGAGACCTCCGGGGAATTTCTCAGAACCTCTAGAGTCTGTGCTTCTATAGAATCAGGGATGTTTGGTATTTAGAGTTGGTGTTGAAGCTTGAAGATATTCCTCATCTTTTCTTTAGCTTCAACTTGGTCTTATCATCACCTTTAGCCAAATGCTTGATTGACTTACAATGTCACCTCTACTTTTTCCCTACATCACTTAGATCAACTTGCTCTACTAGAGAGCGGTTACGAGCATCATATGGTAAGAGGAGCATAAATGTACACTAAATTACCTAGTCAAGCCAAGTGTACAAGACCAAGGTCTTGTAGCACAAGTGTCCACCAAGGATCAGTTGACCAAGATGAAACATGAAGATTATGTTACCGAGATGTCATTGGAGTGTGGATGTAAAAGTTTATGCTTGATACTTGGCAATATTGTAGGTTGTAGTCCTTCTTTCTAGTTTGCCAAGCCTCCAATGCATCTCCATGCTCCTGTAGTTCTAGCAAGCACTTTTTGGTACCCAAGCTATGTTGGGTCCTTTGAGGTTAGTGACAAGAGATTTGGGAATCCAAATGGCTCTTATACTAGTTTGAGGTGAGCTAATCACTATAGTAGTATAGACACCCTTTTTGTCATCCCTAAGTCTAGAGAATGCATAATCAACAAGTTTTGACTTAGGAATGTTACCATTTGGACAAACCTTACTCTCATGTCCTTTTGTCCGACAAGTGTAGCAAATGCGGTTTTTGTTCTCGCTTTCAGATGCATTGCTCTTAATGTTGCTCACTTGTTCTTTACTGATCTCATGGCTTGCTGTAGAGGCTTGATTACGCTTGACATAGTGTTGAGAGGCTGTCCTTGCCAAAACCGGTCGGACCGGTTTCCCAAACTGGTCAGACCGGTTTGGTGCAGACAGCACCCCCACATCTTGTGGACATGCTGCAATCAAGTGTCCGGGTCTCCTACACTTGTAGCATATTCTTTGTCTTGATCTTCTTGGCCTCTTGTTCTTGCTCCCTAGTTGTGAAGAGCACATAAATGCACAATGCCCCATGGTTGAGCACTTATAGCATTTTATGTGATCAAGCTTCTTTTCTTTGATTTGTTGAGCCTTGCACTCAATAGCTTGATTCTTCATATCATGACACATTCTCCTCTTGATGGGTCTTGTTTGCTTCTTGGAGGATGTCTTTTGAGCCTCGGGCTTGATGAGGCAATGGGAGCTTTCATTTCCCTTCATTGAGAATTTGACATGCTCTACTTTCTTTTCTCTTAGAATCTTGCTCTTGTTGATCTTGAGTTGATGTTGAGGAGTTGAGTTAATGATGGTTGACCCCTTCTCAAGCTTCTTAACCATGTAATCACAATTATCTTGAGAAGGTTGCATTTTACCCTTCTCCATCAACTTGCTCAAGTCTTCTTTAAGCTTTTCAACCTCTTGCATGAGTTGATCATTTTCTTGAGCAATGAGGTCATCGCAAGACTCTACAAGTACATGCTCAATACTGGATTGGCTTGCTTTAGAACAACAAGAGTTAGTACAAGACAATTCAATATTGACACGTGAGCATGTGCATGTGTGTGTGAGAGGTTGAGTGGATGTTACCGAAAAAAGCACAACCTCATGAGCTACTTCTAGATAAGTATATGATTGTGCAAGCTTTTCATGAGAGCATTCAAGTTCATTGTGAGTAGCTTGCAAAATCATATGCTCACTAGTGAGCTTCTCTAGTTTGTCATTGAGCACTTGCTTATCTTGTTCCAAAGATGCTACACAAGTAGTCAAGTTAGTAGCACAAGCATAAGCATTGAACAAATCCTCATACTTACTGACCAAGGCCTCATGTGACACTTCAAGTGATTTAAGCTTTTGGCTTATTGCATAGATGACTTCAATACTTTGGTCTACACTTCTCTTGACCATCTTGTTCTCTTTAGCCATCAAGCACTTGTGATCACCATCACTTCAACATGAGGACCTTGATGACTCTAAGGCTTGTCTTGAGCGCTTTCGGGAGCTCATTTTGCCCTTTCTTGCTTTCATCCTGTGAAAACCGGTCAGACCGGTTTGCCCAACCGGTCAGACCGCTTTTGGCATAGAGCTCCTCAACTTGCTTTTCTTCTCGTGTTGATCCACAATTGGAATCACTAAGAGATTAGAGCAAGTTTCTGATGTAGAGCACTTCTCTAGTGATTCACTCACTACTTGATCTTTGCAAGCATCATACATATTTTTGAGTGCGGTCCAAATACGATGTGCATCATGGTTAATTGTATCATCATTGTCATCATCCATGATCAAACTGAATAAATCTTCACTCAAAGCACGAATCAAAACGTAAGATGCTTGAGCGTTGAGTTGTATGCAATTCTTCTCCTCTTCGGTCAATTTTGAAAAATAAACATTAGAAGGAGAATTGCCCACAACTACAACCTGCGCAAATTGTGGACCCATGGTCCTAAGGATATCAAGAATATGAGCTGACCAAGAAACATAGTTTGAGCCATCGAAAGCTAGTGGCTCAAGTGATACCTCATTTGATTCCGACATCTTTTCTCCAAGCGGTTAAGCTCGATTCAGAGCACCAATGCTCGGATACGAATTGAAAGGATCTTGATATCGTCTAGAGGGGGGTGAATAGACGAATCTGCACTAATAAAAACTTTCAACCCACTGTTAGTACCGAAACCGGTCAGATCGGTTTCCCAAACCGGTCAGACCGGTTTGCCACAGAGAGTACTGTCCAAAATTGAAATTCCCTCTTCGAGTTCTAGCACAAACCAAACTTGGTGTAAGGCTTCTCCAGATGTTTCCAAGAGTATAAATAAAGCCCCTGCACAAAGCACAAGCACACCAAAGGTAGATCAAAGCGGAAGCACAAGGAATAAGCTAGAGACCGAGGTAAATGAAGCAAGCGAGATATGTGAATGTAAATGCACAAGAAACACAGGGATTTATCCCGTGGTTCAGGTCGCCACAAAGGCTGGCCTATGTCCACGTTGTTGAGGTAAGCCACTTCGGGCTTTGGGATCTATTTCAATCCACTCCTCTCTCACACCTATCACCACAAGTGATAGATGGAGAAATCCCAATCTGCAGTTACAAACTTCTTGGAGCCGCCTCACAACGATTGGAGGCTTCCAAGCGACCTTCTAGCCGTCTAGGAGCAAAAGCTCCAAGAGTAACAAATGCTTCACAAGATGGATCAACACGATCAGCTAGTGCTCAAGATTAGGATCTGCTCACAAAGCTCACAAGGCTCTCACACTAGTCACTCTCTCAACCCAACTCAAGGATAAGGCACTAGAGGCTTGAATCTCACTTAGAGAGGTTGGGGAGAGCTCAGCTGGTGTCTAGGATGGTGTAGGAGTCGTGGAGAACCAGTAGCCCCTCAAGGAGGAGCTCATGGGTATAAATAATCAAACCACCAAAACTAGCCGTTAGTCTGTCATACAAAACCGGTCAGACCGGTTTGCCAAACCGGTCAGACCGATTTTCAAACCAACTAACTGTTGGACTGTGTCAGTGCCAAACCGGTCAGACCGGTTTGGGCCAGAGAACCCCACCAAGGTTTAGATCTCGCGGGTTAGTCTCTCATGGGTTCACTTGAGCACTATTTGATGCATGAAGTCCAACTAATGTTGCATCCCTCTTGATAGTATGGCATACCTAAACTCAAGGCAAAATATAAACACTATTTGATCCACTAGAGCTAGAATATCAAGGACATGCCAAGACTTGATCTTTGTCAACTTGAGGGTCTTCAACATTTCATTGTTGCCATCCAACTGATCTTCAATGCTTGAGCATATCCATCTTGAGCTAGTGACTTAGGATTCTTCCTTAGAGTAGAGTAGTGTTCACTTGAATCCACAAGCCACTCCAACACATCAATCATAACATTTGGATGCCTAGCATAGCCTTCTCGATAGAGCTTGGATATGATAATTCGAAATTCCTTGATGCTAGAAACTTCACTTTAGCAAACCACTCATGGACGCTATCCATAGTCTTTGCTTGATTCCTCATTCTAGCCATCTTGACTTCTTCTTCACTTATCCTTGCCTCTTTAAGTCTAGCTTTGCATTGCTTCCATGTTGAAATACATTTGAGATGTCACTCAAATTCTTGTTTTTTGATTGATAATGTATAACCATGATTTGCAAACTTCCACTTGTAGGTCAAATAACATAGAGATAACCACATGACCTTTTCCAAAGCTCTTCTTGAAGTCCTTGCAAATCCTTCTATACGAGTGAAGGACCGATTAGGCGAACCAGAGAGGGGGGGAGTGAATGGGAGCCGATAAAAATTCTTCTCGAAGGAGATGAGAACTCCAACAAGACGAACACGGCTTCCAAAACACGTCTTCGACTCAACTACCCAAGTTGGTCAAGACCACGTAGCCACTGAAGTGCTACTGGTCCTAGGAACCAACAACCACCTTCACGAACTTGAGAACGCAGCGGAACTAGCAACTCGAGCGCTACTGACCTACACCGGTCAGGCCGGTGAGCACCACCGGTCAGACCGGTCCCTGCTGGTACAACCTGGGAACTTCCACAGAAGGCCCCTACACCGGTCAGGCCGGTGTAGCTCGCCGGTCAGACCAGTCCAAGCCAGGAAACCCCAAATCCAAAAAACAGGCCTACCGAGCTCCAAAGTGACCCAAACAAACTCGAAACAGTAGCAACACGGGACTACAACGAACTCACCAGAACGTTCACCCGAGGCAAAACCCACAGAGCCTCTGCACTGGTCAGACCGGTGAGCAGCACCGGTCAGACCGGTCAGGCTGGGCCGCTCGGGAATGAACAGCACCCGCGGGTCAACTCCCCCAAATCCAACTCCCGATCTCCTGAATCGCTCCACGGATTTGTGCAAGACTTTGGGGATAGTAGGAACACCTCATGGGCACTCCATAGCCAAGATTTGGTCCACCAAAACTTGCTAAATCAAGAGGAATCGAAGAAATCCCACCAAGAACTCCTCTAACCCTAGAGCCACGAAAACCCCAAAATCGAGCCCCTTTACTCACTGATTTGGGAGGGGAATCAAAGGGAAAAGAACCACGAAGGGTTCATGCATACATCCCCCACCAAATCCCAAAGACAAATGCCTCGAAATCGCTCCAAGAAAATCACTAAGAAAGGGCTCCGAAAATCACCAAAAAGGAGAAACGGGAAAGACACATCCAAGCCTTGAGGAACCACGCCGAATCATCTATACATACCAAAGAGGTTCATACAAGGTCTAGCTTGCCGCCCGATCATCCTTCCCTCTCACAAGATCTCACCATGAAGCTCTCAAGCTAGTCCTAAGAAAATCCTAAGGAAAATAGGAAGAGAAAATAGGAAAGCAAATGAGCTAGGGTTCCAAGAGATGGCTGCCATCCTCTCACCCCTTGGGTTATATGGAGGCAATCGAAATACTAAAATACCCTTACTAGCTAACTAGGGATACATGCCCCTCAAGGGCGAAATCAGAAATCTTTGTCTTCGCACCATCGGACGGATGCCTAGCGACCGCAAACTTGCTTAGCCTCGACGCAAGCCATGCGATCCCGACGCGTGTCCTCCGCTTCGAAGATTCCGGACTGCGTCGTCGCACACCGGTCAGACCGGTGCTCCTCACCGGTCAGACCGGTACCCACCGGTCAGACCGGTCTGGAGCTGCTGCACCTCCGTATTCGGTTCTTCGGTCTTGGCTTTGTGGATCAACCAAGGAACCCAGTGGTTTTCTAGTGAACCACTGGAAACCCCGCGAACTCGGTGTAGCCTCCGCCAATCACCACTCATGACTTGGCTCCCACGTAGTCCCGGCTCGACCTTGGTTTTGAGGCTCTACCAAGAAACCGTCTATGACTTCATCTTGCCGTTCTTGCCACCATGCGCCCCGCACTTGACCCCGCTGGCCACCGGGTCCCTCGATCCAAGCCTACTTGTCTTCTCCACACCTGGAGGCCTCACCGGCAACGACCTTTCGCGCTTGTTCTTCACCTGCACCTGCACCAGTCAAGCCGCAACCTGCACCTGCAATACTTAGCCAAGAATCAGTCCACACCACGTTGTCAATCACTCATCACACCAGGAAACGACCATCCACCGGTCCTCGAACCACACCTGGCTCTCAATCTCCCCCTTGATGAGTGCATTGACAACACACACGTTTTGGTAACCAAGAGAAAAGGAAAAGAAAAGAAACGACTAAAAGAAACTCCAACAAGCGATCGAAAGCCAAAGAAAGGCAAAGAGCAAGATCACTTGAAGAAGACAAGTCTCGGACCCCTTAGGCAAGGGCAACGGCTCGACACATCCGAGACAAAACATGCTCAAGCAAAGAGCACAAACCATCAAACCAAAGCTCGAAAACCACAAAGAGCTCCCTCTGCACACATGCAAGCTCCCCCTGAACCAATGCAACTCCTCCTGGACGAATGCATGCAAACCACCTTGCAAAACAGAGCAGCTACTTCAGCTTTGCTCTGACCGGTCAGACCGGTCAACCACACCGGTCAGACCGGTGTGCTAGATCGCCCAGCACCTGGACCTCACACCGGTTAGACCGGTGTACCTCACCGGTCAGGCCGATGACCACCTGGGAAAAACTGGGAACTGCACGAGCTCAAAACTAGCTCGAAACCACTTGGAAACCTTCTAAATGCATGCAGCAAGCCAAAACATGCTCAAACTTCTCCCCCTTGTTGACAATGCATGAATCAAGCCAAAAATGCAAAAAATGCAACCTAGAGCTTCTCAAATAGACAAAATTCAACAAAGGATGCTACACATGTCCAAATGAGCAAGTTAGATACTCTATAGCTTCGTAATGACATCAACTTCATGATCACCAAGTTTTACAACCATTGGGCGAAGCTAAGATAGAATGGAGCAATTTTGCGAAAAATCACCCTCTTATGAGCAAAGTCCTAAACATGAGCAAAACATGTCAAAATGGCAAAGCCACACAAACTTCATGCTAGGACAACCATTCTAAGCATAAGACCATTATAAACACCCACAAGCACCTCATGTCATGTCAAAGCCACCGAGCCATGTGCCTACTTCTAGATATGAGACTTCTCATCGGTAGGCATCATGCAACGGTTTAGCACCCAAAGCAAATTAAAATTAGCACATATGACATAAGAGCACATTTTCCAAGCAATTTACATTTCATTTTCAGATTTGAAATTGGTACATGAAATGTCTTTGTGACAAAAAGGAACTTATGCCCCTCCACAAGATCAAGCATGGGGGCTAAACATTCATGATGGCAAATGAGCCTTTGGCCCCATATGATCAAAATAAGCTATCCAACCACAAATTAAGCATAGCCAAGCCACAAAAACATGTCAAGATCATGTAAAGGCATTTACTCACAAGAGAGCATACATATGAAATTTTTCAAAAACATAGCCATCAACCATGGATATAAACCAAGATTATCAATAGCTAAGCCAAACTAACCATAGCTTACCAAATTAGCTCACAAAGACATACATATCATTCCATGGTGAACAATGTATATAGGAGAAGCCTTTCCTAAACAATGCATATGATACAAAATGCATGCAACCTAAGATACAAAGATGCCTATACATCATGTTACATATGCCATGCCAAATGCAAGAAATGCACAAAGGAAAGCTATACATATGCTACAAAGGAGCTCCCACACGCCAACTCAAGAAATCAAACAAACACCAAGCTCCCCCCGCAAACGAGTGAAAGTTGCTTGATCTAGGGGTTTGGTGAAAATATCGGCTAGTTGGTCATGTGTGGGTACATGGATCAAAGCTATCTTCCCTTTCTCTACGTTGTCTCTCAAGAAATGATACCTCACTTCTATGTGCTTGGTTTTGGAATGAAGCACTGGGTTCTTTGCAACGCTTATGGCACTGGTGCTGTCACATTGAAGTGGAACATGGGTATACTCCTAACCAAAGTCACTCATGGTGTATGTGATCCAAAGGAGCTGAGAGCAACAACTAGTTGCGGCCACATACTCTGCCTCGGTAGTGGATTGAGCAACACTCGACTGTTTGCGGGAAGACCAAGACACCAAAGAAGAACCCAAGAATTGGCAAGTCCCAGAAGTGGACTTCCTATCCAACCGACACCCGGCAAAATCCGCGCCTGAAAAACCATGAAGCGCCAAAGAAGAAGACGCAGAGTACCAAAGGCCAAAGTCGGGAGTGTGTCGCAAATACCTGAATATGCGCTTGACTGCTTGCCGATGCGAAGTCCTCAGAGACGCTTGAAAACGAGCGCACAGACATACCGAGAATTGGATGTCCGGTCTCGTCGCCGTCAAATAGAGGAGTGACCCGATCATGCTCCGGTACTCCTTCTGGTCCACGTGTTCACCTTCCTCGTCCGCATCAAGAGCTGCAGTCATATTCATAGGCGTCGCCATGGCCTTGGAGTCCTCCATCTTGAACTTCCTCACAATGTCCTTGGTGTACTTAGCTTGGTGCACAAATGTTCCTTCCTTTGATTGCTTGATTTGTAGCCCGAGGAAGAACTGCAACTCGCCCATCATGCTCATCTCAAATTCACTGCTCATGTCTTCTGCAAACCTTGCAACAAGAGAGTTAGACGAGCCACCAAAGATAATATCATCCACGTATACCTGCACAATCAGGATATCTCTGCCCTGCCTGAGGAGAAACAAGGTCTGATCGACCTTTTCCATCTCAAACCCTCTCTCAAACAGGAACCCCCTCAGCCTACCATACCAAGCTCTAGGCGCCTGCTTCAACCCATACAGCGCCTTCCTCAACTTGTACACCCGATGAGCGTACTTCTCACTCTCAAACCCCGGTGGTTGCCTCACAAACACCTCTTCCTCCAACACACCGTTCAGGAAAGCACTCTTCACATCCATCTGGTACAACTTGAACCCTTTAGCCACGGAAAAGGCTAGAAGGATCCTGATCACCTCCAAACGAGCTACAGGAGCGAAAGTCTCCTCGTAGTCGATCCCCTCTTTCTGACTGTACCCCTGAGCAACAAGTCTTGACTTGTTCCTCACCACTTCTCCTTTCTCTCCCTCTTTATTTTTCCACACCCATTTTGTCCCAATCGGCTTACACCCTGGAGGAGGGTCAACCAACACCCAAACTTGGTTCCTCTCAAAATTCTCCAACTCCTCATGCATCGAGTTAACCCAATTATGATCAGATAACGCGTGTTCAATGTCTTTGGGCTCAAAGGTGGCAACAAAAGCAGCATGAGCGAAATGAGAATTGTTCCGAACCCTCGACCGTGTAGTACATTCATTCATGTCGCCGATGATTCTCGAAGCTGGGTGATCCACTTGCACTCGCCGGGGAGGTTCTCGCCTTGATGCTACCTCCCCCTCAACAACAGCTTCGCCTTGATCTGGGTTTGTCGTTGTAGGTGTGGGAGAGGGCCCGCTCACGATTGTCGTCGAAGTAGTAGGTACATGTTCAGCTGCGGGCACCACACCGCCATCCTCATCATCTCCATGTTCATGCTCCTCCGCCTGAAAGATCTCCTCGCCAAGTTCGTCGTCACCTGCACACTCAAAAACAATCTGACTATGTGGTTGTGTCTCGTCGAAGGTTACCTCGCAAGTCTCCACGATTTGGTTAGTTTCAAGATTGAGCACACGAAATGCTCTAGAATGAGATGCATAACCAAAGAAAATGCCATCGACAGACCTAGCCTCGAACTTGTCCAACTTCTTCCCTTTCTTCAGAATGAAGCATTTACAACCAAAGACATGGAAGTGACTCACCTTGGGTGTGCGACCGTGCATCAACTCGTAACAGGTTTTCTTCTTATGAACCCTGAGGTAGATCCTGTTCGACACATAGCACGCGGTATTGACCGCCTCAGCCCAGAACCTTCTCGGAGTCCTATGCTCGTCGAGCATCGTCCGAGCCATCTCGCACAAGGTCCTGTTTTTCCTTTCCACCACGCCATTCTGAGGAGGCGTATACGGACTCGAAAACTGGTGTTCAAGACCCAAGTCATGGCAAAAGGTTTCGAAGCGAGAGTTTTTGAATTCCGAGCCATTGTCACTGCGGATCGCTCGTATGGCATCTCCGTGCCTCTCGTTTCTTAACCTCAAGACAAGATCTCGAACAAAACCAAACGTCTCCCCTTTCTCCTCAAGAAAGAACACCCACGCATACCAAGAGTAGTCGTCCACCACAACAAGGACATACCACTTCCCACCCGCAGATCGCACACGAGCTGGGCCAACAAGGTCCATATGGAGCAGCTCGCATGGACGCTCAGTCATCACATCGGTGAGAGGCGGGTGAGAAGAGGCTACCATCTTGGCATGCCTACACGGCGCACAAACCAACTCTTTCTCAAACCTCAACCGTGGCAATCCTCGGACCAAATTGAGTTTACTCAAGCGAGACAAAAGGTCAAAGCTCAAGTGACCCAACTTCCTATGCCACTTCCACAACTCACTCGAAGAACCAGCCAAGAAGCAACGCTCCACACCAGAAGACTGAGAGAAATCAGCTCGGAACACTTGACCCTCGGGAACGACCATGCAAACAAGGTCCCCTCGAGAATCTAAAATCCGAGAACCACCAGGCCGAAACAACACCTCAAAGCCCTCATCCAACAACTGGGACACAGAAAGCAAGTTGAACCCCAGCGATTGAACAAGAGCAACACGCCTGAGAGTGACCTTGTCACTTACCTTGATCTCACCTTCTGATAGCACACGCCCTCGCCCATTGTCCCCAAAGGTGATGTATGTCTTGGACACCACCGGGACGAGACTTGAGAACCACCCCTTGTCTCCGGTCATATGCCTCGAGCAACCGGAGTCAATCAACCAAACGTTCCTCAAGTTTCTCACCTGAAATTCAAAAGCGAGCACGTGAGTGAACAAACGACTCAGCACTGGGGTTAGTAACAAAAGAGTAAAACCAGTGCCGAGCCATTTGCTCCAAAGTGGGGTTAGCACAAACCAAATCATCACGCCTATCAAAGCTACCACCACGAACACCACCATGGTAACCACTATGAGGGAACCAACCCTCTCTAGCTGGAGGAGGACGAAAGCCACGAAAGGAAAACCGTGGATCGGACCTCCTCTCCATCTCAAAGCTACGACTCCTCCCACCCCCGTATTGAGCACGAGGTGGAGAACGCCTAGCAAACTGACCACCTGCAAACTTTCCAGACCAACCACCAGAACCACGACCACCAGAACCAAACCGAGCTTCCTCACGAGCACGAAACCCGACTCGCTGTCTGCCCAGACCTGCACCGGTCTGACCGGTGTAGTGCACCGGTCTGACCGGTGTAGCTCGGCCAGCAGCACCACATACTGCCTTCCGGTCTCCCCAAGCCGGAACCGTCCTCACAATCGCCTTGGCCCTGGGCATCTGCATACGAGGCTCAGGTACACCATTAGAGGGGTGGTACCTGTCCTTGTTAGCCCACTCTCTAGACATTCTCTCCTCACGCTTCCTCTTGAAGCAAAACTCATCCTTGTGACCATCTCTCCCACAATACCCACAATGGAACTTTATGGGCTGTGGCTTAGGCTTTGGCTTGGGTTGAGGCTGCCCACTCGGTTTCTCACCCTTCTTTTCTCCTTCCTCACCTCCCTTTGGGCTCACAAACTTCACCGGTTTTTGGAAATCATTTGTTGGGTGAGGGAATATGGGTGGATCTGGAGTAGTGTCAAGTTTGTTTCTGAGATGGTTAGGCTTGGGCTCAAACTTGTTCTTGTATCTGTTTGGTGGTGGGATAGGAATCTCTCCAACTCTCTCAACTCCTTCACCACTGTTCTCTCCAAGCTTGTCAGCCCCAAGTGCCTGACCATCATAGCGTTTGAAAGCCGCTATCATGATACCAAGCTGAGGCTCCTGACCCGACAACCAGCTCATACATTTTCTCAGCTCATCATTCTCATCCTGTAAGCGATCAACATAATGCGCAAGCTCCAAATTCTTAACCGCATGCAATTCACAAGTAGAGCAAGAAGTGGGAATATGCTGTTTCAACTTAGCCTCAAGCGAAACAGTGTAAGCATGCATCTCATCAATCTTTCCATGCAAAACAGGGCAAGAAGTGCAAGCACCTAGCAAAGCAGGTCTAGACTTAAGCTCAGCCACCTCAACCCTAAGCATATCTAGTTCATCACAAGTAGAAGCATGCTTATCCTTAAGAGCAGTAAGATCAGCTAGGTACACAGAGCAATCACAGCAATCAATCTCATCAGAAACCACAGGAGAAGCCTTAAGCGAATCAATCTCAAGCTTAGCATCTAGGTTCTGGGTTTCTAGCTCAGCCACACGGTTCCTAGCATCTTCTAGTGAGGCCCTAAGCTCTTTCCTCATTTTCTTGGACTCTCTAAGCATGTGATCGCGATTATCAAGCAAGTCAACCAACTCATCATTCTCCTTGCGCAAAGAGGAGAGCTCATCACATACCTCGTCCTCGGAGTCGGAGTCCGAGTCACTCTGGTGACTCTTCTTGCTGCCGGAGCTACGAGCCATGCAGCAGAAGCCATCTCCCGCGAAGCAGCTCAACCCGCTCAAATTCCTGGATGACTTCTTGTTCTTGCGCCGATCACCTTCATCTTCACTGCTACTCGAGCTCGAGGAAGAGTAGGCGGAGCTGGAGTCGACGTCGCTCGCTCCGACCATCGCTCGGGCCTTCCTGCCGCGGCCATCCTTCTTCCTCGACCGTCGCTCGTCCTTGTGCTTGTTCTTGTGCTTGTGATCGCGCCTCGATCGGTACTTGCCGTCCTTGCTTGACCGGTGCCTGTAGCCGTCCTTGTAGCCGTCCTTGTTCTCCATCTTCTCCGGGCAGTCGGCGACGAAGTGTCCTGGCTTGCCGCACTGAAAGCACGTCCGTGCTGTCCTCCTCGTGTTCACCCGGTTCTCGTGCAGCCTCTCGAACCGCCTGGTCAGCAACGCCAGCTCGTCCTCTCCAAGCACGTCGAACTCCTCGTCTGGCAAAGACATCAAAGAAGACAGAGAGTACATCCTGGAGGATGCGTTAGCGTTAGACTTAGCTCCTTTGCCACCAACGAGAGCGAGACTATGAGAATCAGTCAGGCTCTCGATCTTGGCTGTCATACCACGGTCCAACTCAGCCGACTTGAGCTTCGAGAACAGCTCATTCACGGTCAAGGTGTCATACTTCTCGGACTCAAGGATAGCCTCAAACTTCCCGTCCCATACGGTACGATCCAATGAGTGCAAAAGCTTCACGGCTCTATCATGATCATCGTATGGGAGCACAGCCACATTGGCTCTCATGTTGTTCACAACAACCGTAAACCGCTGGAAAAGGGCATCGACGGACTCGCCGGGGAGATGAGTGAAGTTCTCGTACTCTCTCCGGTAAGTCACGTACATCCGAGCCTGAACCTGAGCATTCCCAGCATGAGCATCCTTCAACTGCTCCCAAATCCTACAAGCTAAGTCCTCTGTCTGAACCCGATCGAATTTGGACTGACACAGAGCACGAAACAAGTAGTCGACCACCTTGTTGTTGGCTTCGAACATATCCCTCGATCCTGGAGCAAGGAAGTTCATCGGATGAACATAAGTTGTGTTCACCGTGACGTCTCAAAGGATCTGACCCTTTCCGCGGAGGAACGCTGTCATCCGCCTCTGCCACATCTGGTAGTTCTTCCCATCGAAGTGCGGAGGACCCGAACCCCGTTCCTGGTACGCTATCTTTGGATCTTAGACTGGTAAGAGTCAATAAATACCCGAACCGGCTCTGATACCAATTGAAGGACCGATTAGGCGAACCAGAGAGGGGGGGAGTGAATGGGAGCCGATAAAAATTCTTCTCGAAGGAGATGAGAACTCCAACAAGACGAACACGGCTTCCAAAACACGTCTTCGACTCAACTACCCAAGTTGGTCAAGACCACGTAGCCACTGAAGTGCTACTGGTCCTAGGAACCAACAACCACCTTCACGAACTCGAGAACGCAGTGGAACTAGCAACTCGAGCGCTACTGACATACACCGGTCAGGCCGGTGAGCACCACCGGTCAGACCGGTCCCTGTTGGTACAACCTGGGAACTTCCACAGAAGGCCCCTACACCGGTCAGGCCGGTGTAGCTCGCCGATCAGACCGGTCCAAGCCAGGAAACCCCAAATCCACCAAACAGGCCTACCGAGCTCCAAACTGACCCAAACTCGAAACAGCAGCAACACGGGACTACAACGAACTCACCAGAACGTTCACCCGAGGCAAAACCCACAGAGCCTCTGCACCGGTCAGACCGGTGAGCAGCACCGGTCAGACCGGTCAGGCTGGGCCGCTCGGGAATGAATAGCACCCGCGGGTCAACTCCCCCAAATCCAACTCCCGATCTCCCGAATCGCTCCACGGATTTGTGCAAGACTTTGGGGATAGTAGGAACACCTCATGGGCACTCCATAGCCAAGATTTAGTCCACCAAAACATGATAAATCAAGAGGAATCGAAGAAATCCCACCAAGAACTCCTCTAACCCTAGAGCCACGAAAACCCCAAAATCGAGCCCCTTTACTCACTGATTTGAGAGGGGAATCAAAGGGAAAAGAACCACGAAGGGTTCATGCATACATCCCCCACCAAATCCCAAAGAGAAAGGCCTCGAAATCGCTCCAAGAAAATCGCCAAGAAAGGGCTCCGAAAATCACCAAAAAGGAGAAACGGGAAAGACACATCCAAGCCTTGAGGAACCACGTCGAATCATCTATACATACCAAAGAGGTTCATACAAGGTCTAGCTTGCCGCCCGAACATCCTTCCCTCTCACAAGATCTCACCATGAAGCTCTCAAGCTAGTCCTAAGAAAATCCTAAGGAAAATAGGAAGAGAAAATAGGAAAGCAAATGAGCTAGGGTTCCAAGAGATGGCTGCCATCCTCTCACCCCTTGGGTTATATGGAGGCAACCGAAAGACTAAAATAACCTTACTAGCTAACTAGGGATACATTCCCCTCAAGAGCGAAATCGGAAATCTTTGTCTTCGCACCATCGGACGGATGCCCAGCGACCGCAAACTTGCTTAGCCTCGACGCAAGCCTTGCGATCCCGACGCGTGTCCTCCGCTTCGAAGATTTCGGACTACGTCGTCGCACACCGGTCAGACCGGTGCTCCTCACCGGTCAGACCGGTCAGACCGGTCTGGAACTGCTGCACCTCCATCTTCGGTTCTTCAGTCTTGGCTTTGTGGATCAACCAAGGAACCCAGTGGTTTTCTGGTGAACCACTGGAAACCCCGCGAACTCGGTGTAGCCTCCGCCAATCACCACTCATGACTCGGCTCCCACGTAGTCCCGGCTCGACCTTGGTTTTGAGGCTCTACCAAGAAACCGTCCATGACTTCATCTTGCCGTTCTTGCCACCATGCGGCCCGCACTTGACCCCGCTGGCTATCGGGTCCCTCGAACCAAGCCTACCTGTCTTCTCCACACCTGGAGGCCTCACCGGCAACGACCTTTCGCGCTTGTTCTTCACCTACACCTGCACCAGTCAAGCCGCAACCTGCACCTGCAATACTTAGTCAAGAATCAGTCCACACCACATTGTCAATCACTCATCACACCAGGAAGCGACCATCCACCGGTCCTCGAACCACACCTGGCTCTCAACGAGTCATCACAATCTTCTTGTTATAAGGACGAAAACCACTTTGTAATGACTATGTCTTGCAAGCTTTCATTTGTAGATCCATGCTAGGAGCGAGCACGTGACACTTCACTATACTCAACTTGAAACCTCACAAGAACAATTCGTATAAATCAACAATTCTTCTTTTTTTGATAATTAGATTGAAATCCACTTCATGTTGATTTTTATCGACTTGTATATCCCACTTATATATGATAAGCTTTGCTTTCTTCACATAGAGGTCGACCAAGGATTTTATACAATTGTGCCTCTTTCTTTATCTCAAAAGCTTGTTGTATGTTGCAAGTAATGTCCATGGGAATAAATATGACTCCTATCATGACTCTTGTCTTTAGTATGCTTGCATACCATTCATGTATAAAGTCATGATCCACACTTGTTTTCTTGCAATATGAGCCATAAACATGATCTTCCTCATAAGGATCATTTATCTTTAATTCACAACATGCTCACATGCTTAAACAAGATTGTTAGTACTTTAATCAAGTTGTCACTCAACTCACCAAAACCCACTTAGAGCTTGATTGCACTTACAAGTGGGTGCTTTGGTGTTTTGGCCCGGCTGCACAAACATGAACTCGTTTTAGTCTGGCTCAAGAAATACAGGAAGACAAACATGATGACCTGACCCACTTGAGATTGGCCAAACATGACCTAGGCCGCGCGGGCAGGCCAGGCTGGCCTCAGCCACCTTCACAAACGCACCCTTAGTTTCAGCTACGGAAGCTCCAGCTCTTTCTCAGCCTCCACCAGTTGAAGCACCGTCGTCTGATATTTGAGTTCTGGCACAGTCTATTGATAAGATGGCACAGATATCCTTCAAATTACAGGGGTGCTTGGACTGTTCACTTCTCAGCACATGACAGCGTGAGTTTGAAAGGTGTTTCTGCTTGCAACAAGGCAAGCTTTTCTCCGTGGCAACTGGCAACTGGTGTTCTCCTTGCCTATATTTAGTTCCCCAAATGTTCACCAAAATTCTCACATAGACAACCGGGTTTTTGCGCACGCGGTCCAATACAAAAAATTTCATCCACTTTTCACCAACTAAACGCAGCAGGTGTTTTTTTTCGGAGAAACTTTGATGTCGAGTTGTAATGTATAAAAAATCTACAAGGCCGCTAAGCTTGACTACGTAGTATTCCCTTCGTCTTATGAAAAATGCAATTCTACCTTTTGAAAAAAAAATCTTACAAAGAATGCAATTTTAGAAAATAGATCTAATTAGTTACCTAATTAAGTAACTTGATCTGATCTATATGTCAAAACTTACTGCATTTGGTTAAGAAATGAGGGTATTAAAGTATTTTCATACCACCACTAATCTGTCTTGAAAAAATTAAAATTGCACTCTTTATGGAACAGAGGGAGTATATACGATGGTGCTGAGACTATTGAGTACTCCCTCCATTCTAAATTACTTGTCGTTTTGACTACATAACAAAAGAAATGTGTCTAGAAAAGTTAGAACTATAAGTAATTTGGAACGGAGGCAGTAATACTCAGCTCACTCAATCAGTGGTCAAACTTTGCGTGCTGCCACACGGTCATCGCTGCTCACACACATATACACATAAAAAATAATGCACTTACAGAAAATCCTATTGATATATGATAAATTTATTGTATGACCACCATACACACCCAGATCAAGTCATAGACGATAGAACCGATTTGCATTGGGTGTACATTCTCTTCTCCATGAGTAGTAGCAAAGCTTATATCTCACACAGAAGAAAATAATTTAACCTATCATGGAGGAGGACATCTTCCTCCTGGCATGCCAGCAAAACGCTTCCGAGGAGGCCTGCGGGGGTCTGGCGATTCGCAATCTGCAACAGCAACAAGATAAAGGTAATCAGTCCAAAGATGGAATCTGCAGCAGCTTCAGCAACAACCATGAACCATGGTGATTTGAGAGGCTCTCACAACTGGAGTCATTCCCAGAGACGGTGACAGCGCCGATGGCCATCAAAACAGCCATCCAGAAGCATAGGACCACAAGAAGCTGAGTGGCTCTCGACCTGGTGCTCATGGTGCAAAGATATGTAATTCCTTATCTCCTCCTATGCCTTCTGTCGGTCTATCCACAAAGAAGACCTTTGTTCAGTGTGGAAATGGTGTGGCTGCAGCCTGAAGCATTGCGGTTATTTATAGATCGATGTGTAACTTTGTGACGGTAATAAAAGAATTAACAGGAGTCTTACGCTTGATGCTGATCTCTACTGTTGAGGAAAAAGGTTTCTTTGACCATGTCTTATGGCCTACCGTACAAGCCAAGTTTTCAACTCATGATGCAATGATGTTTGTTCTTTCCGGGTTAAAGTCACTGTGTTGGGCTTCCTCTCTGCTGCTTGCTGTTAGATATTTCTATTTTCTAAGAGCAACAAGCATAATAGTTAATTCATAGTATCAGGTGCAGCCTGCAGGTAGCTGTTGTAGCAGGCTAGTGGAGTTCGGTTTGTTTGGCAGGCTACAGATCTCGCCCTTTTTTTAAGATTTACACAGTACGTTCACAGCACACACGTCACACTCACCCATGTGAACATACGTACGTAAATCCTACCCTATAAGCATCTCTGAAGGACTGAGCACCCGGCAGATCTGGAGATTCCCGAAATTACCATTGGCGCCTCGCTGTCGACGGGAACGCCGCTTACCACTTAACGCATAACGCCGGTAATCCTGAGAAAATATCAGAAAAAGGTGCGAGCACTAGGATTTGAACTCCGGTGGGTAGCGTCCCACTGGACCATCCTATCATTGGACTACAAGCCAATTCGCCACTGCCAAATGATCCTTGGTTAGGGCGTTTTCTTCATAGTTTGACTCAAAAATGATGCATAAGCATTTTTTTTATTTATTGGTCAACTATATCTCAGACCAAGCTTTTCTGTACAAGCTAATCTTCCTATTATATTGATGCTTATGCAGTTATAGTTCCACACAATGTGACTAACAACAACTTCTTTAATTAGTTATAAGAAACAAGAAAAAATAGTACTCTAGATTTACCATTAAGAGTACCTTATAATTGTGATACTCTGTAAAGAAAAGAAGCATCATATGCATGGTCCAACTTTGAGCAAAACATTATGGCAATTCGAGCATTCTCTACTTGACGTCTCCGCTCCTCATGTTTTTACCACTAGAACAACAACCCACAATCCAGATGAACATCGGACCGCTGTGCCTTAGCCTAGAAGCAACCGGCCCCCTCCTCCTCCCGACCCCCTCTCTCCCGGCTCTAGCGAGCTTGCCTCGTCGCAGCGGGCAGGGAGCGGGCCCCCCCGGCCTCCTAGTAGCTGTAGTACTAGCTCATAGTAGTAAGCTCCCCATAGTATCTCCGCCGTATGGCGCTTTGCCCGGAGATTTTGGTCGCCCTTGCCGTCATTGCCGTGGCCTTGCTCGTTACCTCGTCGCCGGCACCGTACACTCCGAGGTTCGTTCAATAAATCTGCCCTCTCTTGGCTCAGATTTGCTCGCTCCCGCCCCGGATCTGGGTCTTTTCCCCTCTCCGTCTCCGTCCCACCAGTGCGCCGCCACCCTAGATCCTGCCGGAGTCTGGATCGACCTGCGTGTGCCTCCTCTAGATCGGCTCCTTGGTGCGGATCTGCTCTCTGGAATGGTCGCGATTTCCTCTCCTTGGCGGTTGTTCCGACGCCCTCGCCCCCTTCCGGGTTGTGGCGAGCTCGTCGTTGTTGAATTTGCCGAGGTGCTCCGCCGCCGTCTTCATCGGTGATGGCGCCGCCCCTGTCTCCCTGCAGCACTTTGGCGGTTGTTCCGACGACCTTGTTCTGAGCTCGTCGTCGAACGTGCTGCCGTGCTCCCGCCTCTGCCTCCACAGCCATCTAGCAGTCACCTCTACAAAATCTTCTTTACAACAAGGTAACAACACAACTAGTGTCGGCTCGATCTCCTCGCCTTCATCTGGGATTCGACCTCGTGAGCCTTCATCTACCTCCGGCGACGGGTTTCTATCAACTCTTCGGTCGCCTGGTGTGTGCTTCATCAGCTCCGTCGATCCCGCTTCAACCGACGCTCAGCGCGGCCCTCCACCTGGATGTATGCTTCATAGATGCCTTTACGTCCCTGCCGGTGAGTTCGTCATCGACAACTTGGTTGCTCTGCTTGTTCCTTGCTGGTCTTTGGACCTACATGTAATTCTGGTCTTCTCCGAGGACCATGCTGTAATTTGGCTGCTCTTTTAATATATTGGCAGTTGTAAAAAAACCTACAATCCAGATACAGATGATCTACATGATTTTTGGATCATGATTGGCATGAAACCTTGGATAGTTTTATTGTGATTCTGATTTTATCCTCAGAGAGCTAGGCAACTTTTTTTGAGGGCAACTACGGCAGGCAAGAGGCCGGCCTGTATGTTATATATTAAAGAATATACAAGTTTGAGCATACAAGATTTGTGAAAGAGGGGGGTGGAGAGAGGTGGCATCACTAGGTTCTATTACATAAGATACTACTCCACAGCAAGAGACGGTCCCGGTGACCTTGATTGCGCAGTCGATGCACCCAAAGGCGCAAGTCCTCACCGGCTTGATGAATGAGCACAAGAGGGGGGTGAAGTCACCACTGAACACGATGGTGTTTCGACCTTTCCAAATGTTCCAGAGGATGGCAATGATGACGGTGGAGCTGAGCTTGACGGGGAGGTCGTCAGCGAGCTGGGGCATGGTCCAGAGGTCATGGCAGTCGGCCAAGTGGGGAGCGCACGACCACCCAAGGGCCCGCCAGACTTGAATCGCCCTGGGGTAACGTAGAAACAGGTGTTCCTGATCTTCAACCTCACCATAGTACACACAAAACGGTGAGTCGATGATGTTGCGGTGGCGGAGTAGCGCTACAGTGGGTAGCTGCCGGTGATGCAAGAGCCAGAGGAAGTGGCGACCGCACGGGATCACAACATTTTCCCAAATGTAGTCAGCAAACGGATCCGCCGGCAACTGCGACATGCGATGGTGGTAGTAGACCGAGGAGGAGAAGGGGACCATTGATGCGAACCCGCTAGGGTTTGTGCCTGATCTTTCAATGAGAGTGGGGAGGGATAACTCGATTGGAGGAGATGACGTTCACGACCCGACTACAACCTTTCAAAGGATGCGCCTTAGCAACCGATACACCACCTCCTATGGCTGCAGCGATCTTGTGGAGCGCGTCAACCGCCACTAGGGCACCCGTTCCTACAAGCAACCAAAGAACAAGCAAGAACAAGTATAACAAGTACTGAATTACAAGATATTGAGATGAAATCCAATCTATAGTAACCAAGTTGGGGTTCTGAATCATGTAGAACGGGTGGTCTAGCTGACACACACGTCTACAAGGAAGTAGCAATGGCTAAACTTACAACGAAACAAAACCCAATCTGTTTGTGACAGCTGTGGGGGTATACGAGAGGGTAGGGGCCCCTATGGGCTCCGACATGATACACGGGACAACGGGCCAAAACTGGGCGACGCAGCACCTTAACAGATTCTGGACGTCCACTTGTTTCGACGATTTCTGTCGACTCAGATATTATTTTAACATGAGACCAGTGCCATTGGAAGCTCTATGAAATTATCTTTCTAACCATATAAAGAACGTCCAAAATGGAGTCCGTATGAGTTCATGGCGTCCGTTGCAAGTTGGCCCAGTCATGCAGTCCGCGCCCAAAACGTGTTGGCTTTGATCTCTTTCCATCTTTGGGTCAAAAGTGACGTGGTGGCCTGGTGGAGGACGTGGGAAACACTTGGACTGGTCCTCAATCAACTTATTTGGTCCTCCATGCTTACCATGTACGATTAACACTCTTTTTCATCCACGTTAGTATTTCTGAAAATGACAAGCAACATACATCATGGTGCGGCAATAATTCATCAAATATACCAAATACAATAATGATAAAGAATTGGTTCACCTTAGAATCAAAACTTGCTATTATGGTCGTATCTGAGCCGGTGATGTCCTCGTCATTCTCTCCTTCTTGGCTGCAAGTCGTCCTTGACTTGCTCCGGTAGCATCTAAAGGTCCTTACCTCGATGTTGGAACACAGAGCGACTTGTATACTGCAAATCGAGTACGAGCAATGCTCCCCTTCTTTGGGTTGACCCTGTTTCTTAAGAGAAAAACTAGAAGGATTTTGCAAGACATTGTTAGCTTTAGTGCAACCCTCTATTTTATCATGGTCATATGACCCAAAAGGAGATTTCAGATCTGAGCAAATATAAATTCTATGCACCAAATATTCTCCTTTGAAATTATATTTGCCAATAAAGTGATATGTATGATCAGCCAAACATTTCAATTCATAATAAGCAAAAAGTTTCTCCTCTAAACAATTTAGATCACAAAGAACATCAAATTCAATATAACCTAGAGTATTCAAAGAAGACAACAATTTCAGTTCAGCTTGTGCACAAGTAATAGGATGAAAAAGCTTTTCTTCAGCACATATGTATGGATCCAAACAAAAAGTATCACTCTTATTCACTACTTGTGGCATAGGAGTAAAAGAAATATCAGCACACAAGTCCTCTTTTTCACAGGGAACAGCAATCAATTCATCGTGTGACAAACTCAAATCAGCAGCAGGTTCCACAACTTGTTGCTCTTGATTAGCAAGCAGAGTGGACAAATTTCCAACATTATGGGTCACATCATTCTTGCAACTACTCACAGATGCAAGAATTTCCTTTTCAGCACTTCCAGCAAGCCAAAATAATGAACCAATATTGTTGTATGATTTGCTAACTAACAAGGTTTGAATATCAGAATTGAGCCCTTTCATGAACCTACTCATATTATCTTCTTGACATTCTTGCAATCCACCAAAAATGACACAAATCTTAAAGGTATGATAGTATTCCTTGACAGTCCTACTACCTTGCTTCAAGTTGTCTAATTTTGCAAGTAAACAATTAGCATAATATTCAAGAACATATTCATCTCGAAAAAGTATTTTAAAATCTTTCCAAATTTGTGGAACTTTGTTGTGCCTACAAATATGTTTCCATGTAGTCAAAGCATAGTTTGTTAAAGCACTAGAGGCAACAAAAATCATTTGATGTTCAAACAAGTCATACTTATCAAATTCTGCATCTACCTTAAGCTCCCATTCAATGTAAGCGTGAGGATCAAACATACCAGCATATAAGGGCAAGTGCTGAATGATACCTTGGATGTGAGGATCTACCTTCAACTGCTCAAAAATCTCTATATCACCTGCCATGATTAGTAGAAAACAAGAAACACAAAATATTTTGTTTTCTCCTATCAACTACTAGGATGTGTCGGGTGTAATTCTCTCAAACTCAACTTGTTCAAAACAAGCTCTTACAAGTTCTTACCAAGCAAAACAGGAGGGGACAGCAACCAACAAGATGTCAACCTCGAAGAAAGTGTATCGATGCCGCAGCAACAAGACCTATCAAGCTGTAATCGAATATGTAGAGCTATAGATGGGCTGAAACAAGGAATGGACTAGCACCACATTAGTTATAAACGCAAGCTGAAAAATCGTTCAACAGAGGTACTGTGCTGGTCCTAGGCTAAACCATGCTAGAGACGTGAGCCTAGGCACAAAGGTAATCACCGACAAAGAGGAACTAGCACAGCACAAAGAAAACAACAAATTCAGCCCCTTTTTTCATTCACTTCCTTTCCTCCTCTCTTTCTTTTTTCTCTTCTTTTTTTCTGTTTTTCTTCTTCTTTTTTTCTCTTTCTTTCTTTCACTTTTTTTTCACAAGACTAAACTCTTTTGCTGAATAACATGACAAATCCACACCAAAGGATGAGTTTACACAGATTGCAGATCGCCAATCTCCAAGACAATTGCGGAACGCTCAAAACGAATTTTGCACCAAGGCTAGATCCGTTGAAAAGATAAAAAGCTAAACTTTCTAGATTGTACTTAAACACTTGAATCAAACTTAGGATGGATCCGTGGTGGCCAAAACGCCGCACTGATGTATATGGTGATGCTGGATCTCGTGGTGATCAAAACGTGATAGAACTCAAAACTCTAAAGGATTAGACACTAAGACCAGCAACTCGACACAACTGATGCAACCGAAAATTCAACGAGCCCTAACTAAAAGTACTAGTAAAGGCTCGAATGGTTTATTGGATCACAGGTAAACTAATCCACTATTTTTTTGGCTTTTCTGGACTATAGGAAAATAAAAATAGCAAAGGATTGATAGTCTCTCACCGAGAAACCTCACTCTGATTACCAACTGATGCGAACCCGCTAGGGTTTGTGCCTGATCTTTCGATGAGAGTGGGGAGGGATAACTCGATTGGAGGAGATGACGTTCACGGCCCGACTACAACCTTTCCAAGGATGCATCTTAGCAACCGATAAACCACCTCCTATGGCTGCAGCGATCTTGTGGAGCGCGTCAACTGCCACTAGGGCACCCGTTCCTGCAAGCAACCAAAGAACAAGCAAGAACAAGTATAACAAGTACTGAATGACAAGATATTGAGATGAAATCCAATCTATAGTAACCAAGTTGGGGTTCTGAATCATGTAGAATGGGTGGTCTAGCCGGCACACGCGTCTACAAGGAAGTAGCAATGGCTAAACTTACAACGAAACAAAACTCAATCTGTTTGTGATGGCTATGGGGGTATATGAGAGGGTAGGGGCATGACCAGGACCTGGTGGGGGTCATGCTCCAACCCTAGGACGCGCCCCTATGGGCTCCGACATGATACACGGGCCAACGGGCCGAAACTGGGTGATGCGACACCTTGACAGATTCTGGACGTCCACTTGTTTCGACGATTCCCATCGACTCAGGTATTATTTTGACATGAGACCAGTGCCACTGGAAGATCTATGAAATTATATTTCCAACCATATAAAGAACGTCCAAAATGGAGTCCGTATGAGGTCGTGGCGTCCGTTGCAAGTTGGCCCAGTCATGTAGTCTGCGCCCAAAACGTCTTGGCCTTGATCTCTTTCCATCTTTGGGCCAAAAGTGACGTGGTGGCCTGGTGGAGGACGTGGGAAACACTTGGACTGGTCCCCAATCAACTTTTTTGGTCCTCCATGCTTACCATGTACGATTAACACTCTTTTTCATCCACGTTAGTATTTCTGAAAATGACAAGCAACATACATCATGGTGCAGCAACAATTTATCAAATATACCAAATACAATAATGATAAAGAATTGGTTCACCTTAGAATCAAAACTTGCTATTATGGTCGTATCCGAGCCGGTGATGTCCTCATCAACCATGGCCTCACCAACACCCCGGCAATCGGGCACCCCGTCCTGTAGGGACACCAGTTGTAGATCCTGGAGGAGGGTGTTCAGTTCGGTGCTGCCGTGGGCGATAGTCGGGGATGTAGGTGGCGGTCCCAGGCCGCACCGTCGAAAGAAGACGCAACAGAGATGTTGGCCTGGGTGCAGTGGGAGAGGAGCGTCGGGAATAGTTCAAACAGGAGCTTCGGTCCAATCCAGTGATCAAACCAGAAGGACGTGTAGACCCTGTTGCCCAAATGCACCCTGGTCGAAGAACGGAACTCCGGCAAGAGCTGGAGGAGGGCATACCAGATCGGGGTATTGAGCTGATGACTGTCCCCCAGATCACGTGAAGAATCAACTCCATAATACCAATGAAACCACCCCTACCAGTTTGTTGTGGGAGGCTGAAGCAACTTAGCAAGGAACTTGATGAGGCCATGGTTTTGCAATGCCAAATCTTTGACCCCAAGGCTCCCCTGTTCCTTATCAGTGCAAACGATAGTCTAGGCAGCCTTGCACTATCCACTGTTGCAGGCAGAGCCGCCCGTCCAGAGCAACGCACGCCGGCGAGCATCAATGGCCTCAATGGTGCCCTTCAGAAGGAGCGAGGAGTACATAGCGTAGACGACTCTGCAACCCAGGACAGCATTAGCCAGAATGGTGCGCCCGCTCGGTGTGAGCACCTTCTCACACCAGCCAGGGATGTAGTTCTGAACCGCGAAGATGAGAGGTTGCCACGCCGCTAACCACAACTTGTGAACGGACAACGGCAGTCCTAGGTAAGTTTGTAGAAAGGCGGCAACATGGCAGCCTAAGGAAGCTGCCAGAGTAGCAGTTTGATCTTCAACAACGGCAATGGGCACAAAGGTGCTCTTGTCATAGTTAATGTGCAGTCCGGTGGAGCTGGAGAAGTTGTTGAGAATTCACTTGAGGTGGAGGATCTGGTCTTGATCAGCCTTGAGGATGATGTGATTGTCGTCAGCGTACTGAAGGACTGGGCACGGAAGATCGTCCACGAGCGGATGCTGCAAGAGGCCGCGGTCAGAGGCGTCGATGATCATTTGTTGCAGGAGATCAGCCACCAGGATGAAGAGGAATGGGGAGAGGGGGTCACCCCGTCGGATCCCCTTCTAGCATTGTATCCACTTGTTCGGGACCCCATTCAGTACAACAGCCATCTGGCTGGAGGTGTTGAGGAGGCTGACCCACTACCGGCAGAGGTCGGGGAAGCCCTTGGCCACCAAAATGGCATCCATGGCATTCCAATCCACGGAGTCGAAGGCCTTGCGGAAATCCAACTTGAGGACGATGGCAGGAGTGTCCCTCTTGTGACAACATTGAATGATTTCAGCAGCGTAGATGAAGTTCTCGGTGATGCAGTGACCGCGCATGAAGCCGGTCTGGTCACAGTGGACAAGCCATGGCATCCAGGGCTGCAGCCTCGACGTCATGCCCTTAGTGCAGAGCTTAGTGACACAGTTCTACAGAGAGATAGGCCGGTAGTCCTTCCGAAGCAGACAATGTTCCTTCTTGGGAAGCAAAGCAAGGTAAGCTTTGTTGATCCAGCGCAGGTCAGCAAAGCAGCTATGGAAATTGTTGAGGAGGAGTAACAAATCAGCCTTGAACCGATCCCAATTTACTTTGAAGAACAGGGGAATGAACCCATCAGGCCCAAGGGTGCAATCATTCCTCATGGACATCAGGGCCGTCTTCAGCTCTGTCATAGTGAATGGCTCGACCAGAGTTCTAGCTTGCAAGGCACTGAGGCGGGTAGTTTGCAGGTAGTGGTCAAGCCCAGGCAGTGGCTGAGTATCATCCGCATCTCCGAGCAGGTTGCGGTAGAACTCATGGAGGAGGCCAGCCTTGGACGTATGGTCAGAAAGCAATTGTCCATTGTCGGCCCGAAGCATCCTGATCTGATTGCGGCGCTATTGGCTTGTTGATGTGATGTGGTGGAATTTGGTGTTCCCATCCCCTAGAACACATGTCTTCACCTTGGCTCGCTGTCGCCAGTAGATGGCCAGGAGGTCGGCTTGCTCTTGTGCAGCATTCCGGATGAAGCCCCAGAGAGCAAATTCTGTCGGGAAAAGGGGGTGGCATTCCTCTAGATGATCCAACATACCAATGGCCAGGTTGCAGTTGAGCAGGACATCCTTCGGTGATCGAGCAGAGCGCTGCCAGGCTTTGAGATCCGCTCGGCACCATTTGAGGCTGAGCACGAGCTTGGCGGTACCAGAGCATTGCTGGACACTACCCCAAGCAGATGCGTTGACATCTAGAGACCTCGGCATGCGCATCCAGTGGTTGTTGAAGCGGAAAATGGCTGGCTTGGGCACCTTGGTGGTGGCGGTGAGGAGGAGCTGGCAGTGGTCGAACACCGGGGTGGAGGACGATGCGATCGCGGAGTCGGGGAGGAGCAGGTTCCAATTTGTGTTGACGAAGAAGCGATCGAGCGTAACCAAAATCGGATCCGACTGGTGACAAGATGGAGATAGTTCTCAATGTACTAGCCATAGAAAACACGAACTACCAACCAGTTGAAGCGCGTACATAGACCCGGCAAGAGAGGAGGAGCACAACAGGGAAAGCAAGAGAGAGCAAGAGTGGTGGCGCGTTCAGGCAATAGCGCCACCATCCAGCATTGTTCAGACAACCTAGCACCAGCGGCAACACAGCCAAGTTTAGGCCAACAGGCGCAAATTACAGACCAGACGGCATGGCCCCAAATGATACAGCAAAAGAGCAGGTGAAGCAGAAGAACCCTGGAGCGCAGCATCTTCAGTCAAGAGCATCCACGATCGGGGCAGGACGGGTGTCGAGCTGCAGCAGGCAGGCCTCAGGAACGCAGCAGGCGCGCCCCAGGAGCTGAAGATCCTCGACATTCCAGGCAGGCACAGCAGGAGGAGGCGGTGCCAGAGTCGGGGATGTCGAGCCGTCAGTGTTGTTGGTGATGTCAGAGGAGCCAAGGTCGGTGTCGTCGTTCACAGCACCGTCGGCAGGTGCTGGTGGGGCGGCACAGTCCGGCGTGACGTCACCCAGCTTGCGCTTCTTGATGCGTGAGGCCTTGTTGGGCACTGTCTCACGCACCACAGGTTCCTTGGCGCGAAGCCTAGCACTGCTCAAACGCAGGGGGCGGAGCACCGCCTGGATCGTCTTGTGGCAGAAGAGGTCAAGCTCCTCTGATGGTGCAGAGCCCGGTGCTGGAGGCTCCAAGGTGGTAGAACACCCAGCAAGGTCGGCCAGTGCAACCATCACCGGCACCTCCTGGTCTGGTCGCACGCCGTGCGCCGGGATGACAACTGGAAGGCTAGCGTTCATGAGAAGCGGGAGGAACAACAAACCATGGCTTGGTGAGCGGCAGAGCTGTGTTGGTGACGACGTGCTCGACGACGTCCCCTTTCCAGATGCCACTGGGGGTGTCTGGGATCTTGAACTTGGCGGCCGCGTCAAGATCCAGCGCATCGAAGTCTGGCTCACTGTCGAAGGACGGGGGAGGCGGTCGGCATCTGCCTCCAGGAGGCCCGGCGCCGGTGCTGGCGGAACGGCAGGTTCCAGCGGAGAGGCGGCTGCCGGAATGGACGCCGCCTGTGGGGGGTGCATCAAAGGCAGGCAGGTGGGTGGCGTCGCACAGCGCACTTGCGTCCCCGACGGAGATGGTCGCCGACGGGGGAGGCCCGGCGCAGAGGGGGTTCGCCGAGAAGGAAACACATCGACGTTGGCCGACCCTGGTGACTTGGTGCAGAAAGCCAATGGAGATGGAGCAGAGGTTGACGACGAACATGCCCTGGTCGCCCCTGACGTCGGTGCGGTACAGCTGCAAGGGGACCTTGTAGAGGCCCACCTAGCCATCCGCTGCCCTGACAGAGATCTCGAAGTAGGAGCCGCGGCACAGCTTGAAGTGAACGCTTGCCGGCTTGGAGAGCAAGGGCTGAGTGTGGACCTCAGGCACGAAGGAGCGCCCACGGAGGCGGCCAATAGGGATAGGCAGAACGTCCGCCAGGGTCATGGCGCTGTCGCTGCGGCGTGGCGCCGTGGGCCCGTCCAGATATGCATGGCACACCGGAAGCGCATTGAGGTGGAGGCCTGCGTGGCCGCCGTTGCCACCGTGGTTGGCCGGTGGCGGGGCATGAGGGCCCCCACCGGCATGGTTGGCCCCACCAGCATGAGGGCCATGCGCGAGGGGGGCGTTGCCAGGGTCCCCGGCTAGGGGCTCATCAAAGATAAGGTTCCCTGGGCCAGCGGGGGCGCATCACCGTCGGAGTCGGAGTCCTCCAGGTTCTCCACCCGCACGATCTGGATGGTAGCGACAGAGTCGAGACCAGCATGTGTCTTGAAGTTCTCTTCCCAGGGAATGTCAGCGAGAGATTCGGCCTTGATCGTGAGCAGGACAGCAGTGAAGTCGACGCCAAAATGGCAGATCAGGTCGAGGATGTGCGGGTCGGCATAGGGACCAGCGCTGAAGATGATGCGCTTGCGGTTCCAGTGCTCCAACGGGTACTCCCTGATGGTGAGGCTGACGAAGGCCTCATGGTCGAAGTGGAAGCGGTGGGGAGCGTCCTCATGGCGTTCCAGTGTGATGACGTGCTCACACCCCACGAAAGGTGCCTAGAGCAAAGCTGCCGCGCGGGCCACCGGCCTCTCGAACACCACGAGCACCGCGCACGTAGGAGGAGATGGTGAGCACCATGCGGGGGTTGCCCGCCTGGGTGACGAGTGCTTCCCGGACATGCGTGCCCGGGTTCGAAGGTGACGGCTCGACGTTGGCGAAGGCGAGGTGGGCGAAGCGGTCCATACGTACCGGCAGCATGTAGACGTCGACGTGGTCGGGGCGAGGAGGCCTATTGAAGGCATCTAAGCCCCTAATTTGTGTTTTGGTAATTAATAACAATCATCGTGGACTAACATTTCTATTGAGATATAAGAATAGGTTAGTCTGGAGAAGCGTTGAGCTCATGGAATATGCAAAGAGGAAGGCATGTGTGCTTTGGATGTAAAGGAGCTCAAGGCAAATGTATAAAGATAGGGTTTTTAATTTTACCGGTCATGAGGTGATTAGAGGATGATAAATGACTGGATTGATAGGCTAGATAGCCGTACTATCAAGAGGGATCAATTTCATTGACTTGACTTTCCAAAGTGCCACTTTGATCAAGAATTTGCATGGTTTACATTTAGATGAGTGGTGTTTTCAAAAGATGAAAGAAGCTTTGTTGAAAATCTTGAGAAAATCTATTTTCTGCAGTTAGGGCGGACAGTCCGGGCCCCCTGGACGGACAGTCCGTGGGATATAAATTTTATTGAAAAGATATAAGTTTGGGCGAAGTTTTTCGAGAAAAATCAGTTTGGGGCGGACAGTCCGCGAGGCTCTTGCGGACAGTCCGATATTCGTCTCGAATCTAACAGAAAGGTTATTGGCTCGGGGGCACCTGGCGGACAGTCCGCAGGCACCTGGCGGACAGTCCGCAGGCACCTGGCGGACAGTCCGCAGGCACCTGGCGGACAGTCCGCAGGCACCTGGCGGACAGTCCGCAGGCACCTGGCGGACAGTCCGCAGGCTCCTAGCGGACGGTCCGCCCGGTCCAACGGTCACCTCTGACACCGTTCGACCTCGCGTTTTTACCGTTGAAATTCAAACGCGGACAGTCCGTGATGAGGTCGCATACAGTCCGCGAGGCACGCGTTTTGAACTGTTTTGAACATAACGGCTAGTTTGGTGGGAAGGAGTATATATACTCCATGCCCGGGATGGGAGAGCCTCTCTTGGCACTTTGAAAGGCTTGTACTCCATTGTTGAGCTCTCTCCCTCCTCTCTCTCACTCACTTTGCTTAGAGGTTGCATCTTTAGTGAGATTGAGAGCATCTAGTGCATTGCATCAAGGTTTTGATCTTTGTGGCACTAGGGAATCATCAAGCAAGTGGTTGATTTGTTACTCTTGGAGGTTGCCGCCTCCTAGACGGCTTGGTGGTGGTAAATCCGTGGAAGCTCGCAAGAAGATTGTGCGTGGCTCCGGATCTATTGGTGTGAGAGGTCTTGTGCTCACCTCGCCGGAGTGGTGAAGAGCAACTCTAGTGGAAAAGAGATTTGGAGCGGTTCTTTGGTTCTAACCGGCTCATAGATCAAGTGGTGACTTGATAGAGGAGCGGTTGAACATTGAATCCATCTCAACGTGGATTAGGGGTGACCAGCAAGTCATCGATACCACGGGATAAAATTCGTCTCTTGTGTTTGTTGATTCTCTTGCTCAATTTACTTTCAAGCATTTACTTTGAGAAATTATCTTCATAGAGATTGAATTGTATTCTTGTCATCCTAGGTTGCAAACCTTCAACATAGGCTTAGTATAGCTAGAGATTGAATCCTCCATGTGCTTCTAATTAAATTTCTCTAGTGTTGTTGTTTTAGATTTTAAACCGCCTATTCACCCCTCTCTAGTCGGTATCCTAGATCCTACACCTGTCCGAGGCGTCAGAGCCCGAAGAGGTGTCGTCGCCAATGGCCTCCAGATCCGAGGCAGAGAGCGGGATCTCCCCTTCCTCTAGTTCCGCCACCATCTCCGTCGGGATAGGCTGCACTAGGATGTCCGAGGAGGTCGGGAGCCCATCGCCGGAGGCCGCGGTGGAAGAGCGCGGAGAGACCACCACCGGGGACATCGATTCGGCCTCCATAGGGGAGACGGAGGGGGAAGGCGCCGCCATTGCTGAGGCCAGCGGATGGGGACGTGCGCGGCAGGTACGTTGGGTGTGCCCAAAAACCCAACACTGCCGGTAGCGCACCGGCTCTCTGCAGGCGCTCCGGTGATGATCAAGCGCAAAGCAGAGGAAGCAGCTGTGATGATCGGGAGGGAGGCGTGGTGGGGGAGGGGTGAACGGCGAGGCGGCGGCGGTTTGGTAGGCGAGGCGGCGATGGTGGCAAAGGACGGGCGAGGTGGGGTTTTTTGGGAAGTGGAAGGGGAGGAGTGGAGGGCGGTAGGAAGCGGGGGGAAGAAGCCTCCTCCGGTGGGGAGGGGGAGAAGACCGGTGCACCGGGTGCACGGCCCAGATGACGGATCGGTTCCACGTGGCGCCGCGGATGGACCAGGGCGCAGGTCTCCGGCAGGTGGGGCGCACCGGGTGCAGGGCGGAGGGAGCGCCCGCACGAAGCGGGAAGCGGCAGCTGCAGTGATGATGGGACGTGCACAGTGGCATGCCACGTCTGCAGCAGCCACGCCATCCCCCTCGCCACCCCCCCCCCCCCGCAGATCCGGGCTGCGAGGGCTTCCAGCCGGGCCGCCAAGGTTGCCGCGCCCGAAGCGGAAACGCCTTGGGCCGGGTCAAAGATAGGGCCAGAGTCCGGAACCGTGGAGCAGGCCGAAGCAGTAGAGACGCCAGGCCCATGGCCAGCAGCGGAGGGAAGCACGGGGGCGGGAGTTTCAGAATTCGAAACAGGAAGGGAGGAAAGAGCCATTGCCAGGCTGGGGAAGAACCTGAGTGTGATGCGGCCATGACGGAGGTCCCCCAAGGTGAGGATGAAATCCGCAATGCTCGGGCGGGCCACCTCGATGGAGAAGATTGCCGGCGCCACCTCAGCCGCCGGCACAGCCGGCGTGGAGCCATCGAGCCAATAGTTGAGGGTGTTGCGCACCCAGAACAAATTGCAGGAAGGAAGGCGCGGGTAGGGGGAGATCCACAGCCGCGTAGGTCGAAGCAGCGGGGATGGAGCGGCAACCTGAGCGAAGACGGTGGCGTGGAAGCAGGAGAGGAAGAAATCACGAAAAGCCTCTCCTTGGGGAGAGGCTCGGGCGGTCAAAGGCGACACCATCGGCACCCCAGGAGGGGGCGCGGGGTGAGGCGAAGCCGGTAGAAGCCGGCAAGGGGCGGCCGACAGCCTGGAACCGGAGGCGAGGCCGACGCAGGGGAGGCGGCGGGATGGAGGGGTTGGCGGGGGCAGCGACCGTCATGACGGGACAGTCACCGTGGTTGCCCACTGGGGCGGTGGAGCTCGGGGAGGCTAGAGGGGCTTGGGAGCGGCACCGACGCCGGGGGAGGCGCCGCCGCCGGGGGCGGGGTCGGGGTCGGGGGCACTCATTGCAATTTGCATCTCAGAGCTAGGCAACTCGAAATCACGGACATGAAAATACAACAATGGTCACGGGTCAGGACATCTCCAGATTGAGAGGAGGTAGTAAGCAGCTCCCAACCTCATTGCGATGCTACATGCTAATTCACACCTAAAAATGGTCTCTACCTCTATCTATGATTATGAAGGTCATTTATAGGTATGATTATGCCAAACTTGAAAGCCACATAGTCAAATGTTAGAATTATTGTTGTTGATATCAAAGAGATGCAAGTTCCACTTTGTTGGGAGCTTTATTACAATGCTTTTAAAAGATCAGTGGTACTTTTGCAGATACTTTTCTTTCTTATCCTTATTAAAAAAGTTAAATAAATGCACATAATTAAAAGGGTACATAGTAACTGTAATTTCTTACTATTCTTTTGTACTTGATCCCCCTAGATTGGTACTTTTTAGTACTTTTCATTAAATACTTCATGGTACTTCCTCTGTTTCCACTGTTTGATTTCATCATATGGAGAGCTCTCTCATTTTTTTCAAGCACTATAACAAAAAATTTAAGTGTGGACTTGAGCAATGTCAAAATAAAGGATTCCTTTTAAATTGATTATATTGGTTATTACATGTGATTATTTTTTTTTGAGAAGGTTATTACATGTGATTAGATCAGAAGATAAATTCAAGGTACAGATATCCGATAAATTCAAGGTACGTACAGATATCCACGTCCAAACAAAATTATCCAACTAGATCCAGTTTCGAAAAGAAAAGGTCTACTCCCTCCATCTCATAAAAAAAAGTGTAATCCTAACTTTTGAAAAAAATCCCACAACAGTGCAATCTTAGAAAATAGATCTAATTAGTTGCCTAATTAAACAACCAGATCTGATTTGCATGTCAAAATTTATTATATTTAGCTAACAAATGAGAGTATTAGGATCTTTTCATGCCACCACTAATCTATCTTAAAAAATTGGAATTGCACTCTTCATAGGACGGAGTTGCACTCTTCATAGGACAGAGGAAGTAGTCAATATAAATCCAGTCCAACTACCTTTTGGATTTTATTTAAAGTCTAGGCATCGTCGTGAAAGACATCATCAAAATCAAATGCACCATGCCACTTGGTCTATACACCCTTGCTGTCGTGTTTTTTTATCTGATGGAATAAATTTGTTGTCAGAGTCCTGCCTCAGGCCATCACACTACGCAAAAAAACTTTTGTGCTGCGGCCAAAAGTGTTTTGACTTGTAAGCTGGTTCCGTTCACAGAATTAAAAAAACTAGAGGTGTATATTAAGAAGAAGATCTTCTCACACAGGTCGAGAAAATCTCCGAACTTCTGTCCCACTCATATACGGCGGTACTGTCATACACGTGAGACCAAGTTAAAATTTTCAAACTTTGATGAACCACTTAACGAAATTAGCATTACTCCATCCGTTTTTTAAAAATGTAAGATCTTCAATTTTCTCCTTTATCAAACTTTCTAACTTTGGTCAAATTTGTAGAAACATATATTAACATCTACAATAGGAAACAAATACACACTATCAAAACGTATTCCATGGTGCATTAGATGAAATTAATTTGATGTTGCAGATGTTGTGCTATTCTTCAATAAATTTGGTCAAAGATAGTGAAATTTGATTAGATGGGAACTAAAAACGCATTACATTTTGGACCAGAGGGAGTATTATTTAGGTGAGATAGAAAATTACGATAACCACAACCCAAATGGTAGTTAGCAAGATAACATCACCCAAATGATAGTTAGATAACATATGAGGAATCATCTCTCTGTCAGGCATGAACGCATATGATTGTGTGGTGTAGTGGTACTGGAGGCTTCGCGCGAGGAGGAGGTCACAGGTTTGAATCCCGCCGACTGCGTAGCGCCAAGATTTTGCGCGAAAAATGACGCGACTTGCGACTCGATGACGGGGACAGGTGGCTGGCCGGTGAGGTTCCTCCCCTAAATAAAATTGTTTTGCTATTTATTTCAAGTCGTTTTGTAAAATTCATAGTGCTGGCGGGTGCTTATGTCGCCCGCCAGCACTATGGTCTCTATGCTGACGGGCGGGCATCCGCCAGCATAGAGATCGAGCCATTTCTACTAACTCAAGACTGCTGACGGTTGCTCCACCCACCAGCAGAAACCACTTTTAGCCGTCAGCACAAATCGTTTGTGGCCTAGTGTATGCTAGCGGACAGATCGAGGTTACAAGAATCACGGGACAATCACAGTCATCAGGATCGTGCGGCAAGTCGTGTCTCGTTCTCGCGGCTCCGCGTTAGAAAACCTGAAGCGTGTGGGCTGCACGACGTGGAAGCACACATATCAATGGCGTCCAGCGGCAGTGGGATTTCGGCGGTCAGCTACCGCACCGCGCGGGGGACAGCCAAAATGAACGAAGCTCCAGGCATTTGGGGCGTGTTTGGAAACGTGGTTGTGGCCAGCCCGACCCAGCATCCAGGCCGTGGCCAGACTTAGGCCGGTTCAAACGGGCCAACCCCTCTTCTTTGGGTGCTTGGCCCAACCCAGCCAGGGCGTGCTGAGCTGGTGTTTTTGGGCACCACTTGGTAGCCGAGCTGGCAGCCCAACTGCAAGAACAGCTGAAGCGGGATGGTGTTTGGTGCCAGACCAGGCCGCCCAACCACCAGATTCCATCCTAATATCACATACACAAGATCAAAACCAACAATTTGACATACACAATTTGATATATGATTTCATCATCACAATTACAATATCATAAGTTCATATCCAAGAATAATTCATCTCACAATTACAATATCATAAGTTCATCATCACAATTACAGGTTGCCTCAGACAAATAATTTGTTTGCCTCAGATTCATGGCAAAAAGTTAGGGTTCATGGCAACCATGGAAACATGAGACACATCCATCCCTATAGCAAACTTCCCAGTGGCCATAGAATGGCCAAAGATGGCTTCCATCTCAGTGTACAACCTAATGGGACAGTTAAGGAACTCAGCATCCTTAGGGTGGTCCTGCACAAGGGTAGCAGGATATGAATTCTAAGTAGCAGGACATAAACTCAACTGGATATGGAACCTAAGTAAAGATAGCAGGATATGAATTCTACTTTGATGTGGTTAGAGTAGTGCTTCACATCCAACATGATAGCATTAAGGTCAGTATCCCAAAGAGCCCCACTCAAATCTTTGAGCTTAGCAACCTTTGCCCACTTCTGCCTCTACTTCCTTAGGTGGTTGTACACTTGAGTGGGGTTGACAACCTCACCATTAAACTCAAATAGTATCTTGGCAACCAAGTTCACATCTTTGTCCTTGAAGACTTTGTCAGGCCTACTACCATCACTCACAAGCTGTGCCATTCTCCTAAGCACAAAGCCAGATGTTCAATTGTTCCACCTCATTGGGCCAGCAGGTGCAGCTGCAGCTGCTGCACCTGGTGGTGGTGGTGCTGCTGCTGCTGGAGCAACAACAGGAGCAGCCTCAACACCAACAGCAACAACCTCAACACCACCCAAAACCTCCTCAACACTAGCAGCTGCCATCCTAGTATAGTTGCAGACAAGAAAGAATACATTGAGGATATAATGTAAACAGCACAGAAATATTACATAGAGGATAAAATAGGTCTCAGCTTTGTCCATCACTTATTACAACAGCACAACAAATCCAAGAGTTCTAGGTCAGGGCTACCAAACTAGACATTACAATGAATCACTACTCATGCATCAAGTCCTATGAACACCCCTCTCATCCCACATTGCATTGCAAATGTTGTCCCTCTTGGCTGTCATGGCCTGAGAATCTTGGGAGAACATCTCATCATGAGGTGAAGTGTCCTGGTCCACAGGTGGTACCCAATTTTCATCAGGCACAACTTCATCTAACCCAAAACCTATGATCAAGTTGTGCAAGATGCAAGAAGCAATGACAAGCTTCACTTGTGTTTTGAAAGTGTGGAATGGCTTGTTGTCTAGGATCCTGAACCTGTTCTTCAGTGCACCAAAGGCCCTTTCAATTGTGACCCGAAGTGAAGAGTGTCTCAAGTTGAACAACTCCCTTGCATTGGTTAGTCTGTTCCTTGGGCCATACTCTGACAAATGGTATCTTACCCCCATGTAAGGAGGAAGGAAACCATTGCGGCACCCATACCCAGCATCTACAAGGTAGAATTTACCTACAGGGACATCAAATGAATCCTAAGGCCTCTAAATTATAATAGTACAGTGAACAACTATATTTGAAATAGAAATATTACAGTGAATAACTACCTTCAGGTACAACAAACCCATCATTCCTCTCAAGTGCATCAGCAAGTATGAGGGCATCATGTGCTGAGCCCTCCCAACCAGCTAGGACATAGGTGAACTTCATGTCAAAGTCCACAACTACCATGACATTTTGTGTGGGGTCTTTGTGCCTACCCCTGAATGGTTGCTGTCTGCTTCTAGGAACCCTAGCCAACACATGAGTTCCATCTATTGCACCAATACAGTCCTAAAAAAATGTGCATGTGTAGTTAGAACAAGTCAGGACAACCACACTCTCAACTACTATTGGTAATGTGTGGTTACCTGCAAGTATGAGTTCCATCTGTGGCTCCTAAGGATTTTTGGATGGGTAGTGGTAGAAGGAAGCTTGATCATCTCAGACCTAAGCTCACCAACAGCAAAAAGTACTTGGTGGATGAAACGAACCAGATTTCCAAAACTGGAAACCCGATCCTCTGCACCTCTGTGACAGTCCCAGGAAGTGGCTATCACGTGCAAACCTGTCTCAAGTGGTACAAATCCATTCAACACAGGAAAAGGGAAATTTACATAATTTTATTAATACATCAGAGTACAACATTTCAGCGTAAGCTAGGTACAAGTCCAACTGGACTAAACAAGCAAGGTAAAACATCTACGCAGCGGATCTATCGAAGCGAAGCGTCTCCAGCTCCACAGGCAAACTTGAGTGTAGGACCAGCTCTAGTCTTCCCATCCTTTATCGTCGTTGTCGTAGTCGATCACCAAGTCTGAAAGCATCGCCACCTACCCGATAAGCGGGTAGGTCATGTCAGCTTCCCAACAAAGAGCAAAAGCGGTGGATAAATTCTAGTATGCATGAGTAAGCCTCTATATGGCTGTAGAAGGTTTATGCAAGCAGTGGTAGCAACATCAAGGTAAGCGGTATTGCAGAGAGATCACCATCTCCGAGGAGATCCACACCTCCGAGGCCGACGCCTCCGGGGTCAACACCCCAACCAAGAAAAGAACACCAACACACTGGACCTCAACCGAGTCACAGCATCCCACTCTCATCTGCGATGTGAGGTCACGAACTCCTACCTCACATCTCAACGGCACCAAGCCGGGCTCACACACTCAGGGGAGAGAAAGCAGCACCAAAAGTATACTAGCCAGGTGAGAGATCGAAAGGGCTGTCCATACCAGTTGACACGGACTATAGCTATAGGTTTAACACTCTGCAGAGGTTGTACAACTGGACCCGCCAGATAGGGCAGAAACGGGGATCAGACGTTCCACATCCCTACCTAACAGCCAGAGACCTAGTAGTGGATAGCACTCTCCTGCCTCTCCGAGCCTGACTCGTCCTGAACTGGGGCGCGAAACTTGTCAGCAGGGCCTCGAAGCTGTGAAACCATCCCCGGAGGAGCCGGGGCGACATCTACTCGGGGGGTATAACCCGTCCCCCTCACACGACCACACCGGTCCGCCTACAGGCTGGATGCTATCCACCTACTAGTTCTCGGATCGAACCCCGCCCATAACAAGGCGAACGGTTTGTACGAAAATAGCCCAAAGATCAAGGTCACACAGTCGATCGGTCCTTAATTGCAAGGAGCGAGCACTCCACCAACTCCACCCGTCCGACACGCCGCTAGGGCGGGAGGCCAGGTCACATCTCTCCTAGACAGGTATTCACAAGTAACCAAAGCGGCTCGCTCCCGCGGTAACACGTCAAGGATACACACTCACCCAAAACACACGCTAGAATACCGAGATATCCCAATCTCAGTCCAAACCAGAGATCCATCCATATCTCGAAACCGGTAAAATGTATGGATAGTAAATATCGGGGACTAGCTAGGGGTCTGTAGCTACTCCCAAAGGTAGGAAATTCAAGGAACAGGGTATATCAAATCCAAGTCATGGCTAAAAGATTGTCTATGCATTTCAATCATCCAAAGCATCATAAATAAAGCACTAGCAACCAAATAGCATGCATGGGATCTACATGGTCGGGAGTGACATGACACCTGCGCGGTAGTCGTCGTAGAGTAGTAGAGGTTGGGCCCTTCCTTCGGGTCGTCGGTCTTCCCAAACGTCACAACTCGGGTCGTCGTCGCAGCTCGGGTCTTCATACATGATCACAAGCCTACACGAGATGCGACGCGGAAATAAATAACGACAATCATCTAGGCAATAACTCCAAATAACATCAATTTAAAAGAACCAAGTAAATCCGGACTAACTACAAGCAGCACTAGTTTTTAAATTAAATAAATTAAGGTAATTAGTTTTATATTAAAATAGTTTTAAGCTACTAGCTTTATTTATATATTAGAAAATAAGTTAGGGAGAAGGATTAGTTCAAGGTGGGATTGCCGATCAAGGCTAAGAGTTTGGTGATTGCGCCGGCAGAGCATTAGCGCAATAGATAGGTGCAACAAAGTGGAAGCTCAGAGGATGAAGAGAGAGGAGAAAGGTGAAACAAGCTAGGCAAGGCATTAACAGAACAAGGTGTGCGGTGGTAGCACAGAGAGAAGGAAAGGATCGACTTGTGGTCGATGAACGGGTGGTGATGTGGTAAGGCGTGCTCGGGAGCACGGCGAAGCAACTGCTAGCAAAGAGGCAAAGGGAACACGACTCGGGGATGTATTCCTTTCCGCATCACGTCAGTGGCCAGTTGCGGGGCTCCAGCGTCCCAGACCCACAATAGCGCAGTGACGGTAGCGGCCACGAATCCTACTCCAAGTACACAGGGCGAAAGAGGTTCGGTTCAAGGGCAAGAATGGATAAGGATAGGGTAGCAGCGAGCGTCTCAGAATTATGAAACCAACGCAACTGGTTTCATAATTTTCAGAGCTCCGGATAATTAGTTATGAATTTTTAAAGATTAAAAGTATTTTTGAAGAATTTATAAAGGTTAAAATATATTTTTGAAATTAAATCCTGCATTTACAACAGTGTTAACTATAGGTTGACTATAGGTTAGCTCATAGCCGGCTGTAGGCCAGCTGCAGAGGTCCACGTGGCTGCCACGCAGGTGGCTAAAGCTAGCTGTAAGGTATCTATAGGGCGAGGTGGCAGCCTACGTGGCGGCCTAGGTGGCCATGTCCACATTGGATCCTAGGGGTAATCCTCTGCGGCACAGGGAGTTGTAGATCCGTGTGTGGCTGGGCTAAGATTGGAGGGCCGCACGGGATCCGGGCGGCGGCGGGTGTGGCTGGCGAGGCACAGCGGCAAGGTAAGGCGCCACATGTTTAAGCAGCGGCGCGACGCAAAGGCCGGTCAAGGGCGGCGGCGACAGCGAAGTGCAAAGCTGCAGCGCGGCGCAGAACGAGGCAACAGAGCGATACGGCACAACGCGGTAGCGGCAGCGCGATGGCCAGGCAGAGACGATGCGGCTTCCTTGGCTCGAAGGCCGGCATTCAGCACGACAGCGCGGGAACGGACCTTGGCCGCGGTGCGGCGGAATGGCGACCGGAGACTCGGAGCAGGGAACAGATAGGGCAGGAGAAGACGGTTGGGGGCGTGCTGCTCACTAGGGGCTCGACGTGGTTCACGGCGAGGCGGGAAGAGATCGAGGCCGTGATGAGGTGATGCAGGCCGGCTTGGTGTCGTGGTTCAGGAAGACGGCGTTGAGCTCCGGCTTGGCCTCCTTGGTCCCGCGGTCATCGGCGTCGTGGTGCTCTTGCTGTCGTTCCGGCTCGACTTCTCGTCCTCCAGGTTCATGGTGTTGGTGCGGCGACGGCTTCATGTTGTGGCATGGCGCGGCGCAGCGCAGGTGTTGGTGTTGCGCGCCGTGGCAAACCGCAACGGCGGGCGGCACACACTCGGGGAAAGAGATCTCCCGCGCGCGGCTCGGCTGCGGCGAAGGCATGGAGCAGCGGAGCGTTGCGGCGCGGCTCAAAGAGCAAAGGCGGAGTGTCAGCGTGGACCAGAGGATTGGGGGAGAAGCAGAGAGCGGCGATGGATTGGGAAGCAAGGAAAGGGAAAGTTTCCCCAAGGATGGGCGGCTACAGCACGGCACTGAGGTCTTACATAGGTGGCCAAAGCAGGGCGACGCGAGCTCCCGGTGTTGCCCTCACCTTGGCGAAAAGAGGGAGATGTCGCGGACGGCTCACGGCTGTGCCCAGATGGGCGTGGTTAGGCGTGGAGCAGGGGCAAGGAGGGGATTTCCCCGGGCGGAGTGCACGAGGCGGGGTCATCCGGGGCACGGGGTGGTCTCGACGTGCGGGCCAGCCAGGACGGGCGCGGCGCGGCCGTCTCGTCGCGGTCACACGCGCGCGACGCGGTGAGGCGCACGTGCAAAGGGGAGAAGGAAGAAGCACAGGTGCGCCGCCTGACATGCGGGCCCTATTTGTCATAGAGGGAAAAGGGAGGCGAGGCATCAGTTGGTTTCGGTGGGCTGGATGGGCCGCAGAGCTGGGCCGGTTTGGCGAGCTTGGTTCGGTGCAAAGAGATAAGGGGTGTTGAGCAGACTTTGGTTGCTGAGTTTGAGCCCAAGTTAGTGGTTAGCTATTTAAACTAGGTTTTGCAATATAGTTTGAATTTGAATTACTTTTAAATTCAAACAACACTCAATTAACTCCAATTTAAATTCCAAGAAAAACCAAATCATATTTATACCATAATTTGAAAATAATTTTTATATTGTTTTATTTTATTTGGAATTTAAGGTGAGAGGCTAGCAATTTGTTATAAAATTTGGTGACACACATGTTCAATCAAAAAGTTTTAAATTTTTCCGAAAATTCACTCATGGGAAAACATTCAAAATTCCGGGATGTTACATTCCTCCCCCCTCACAAGAATCTCGTCCCCGAGTTTAAGCTCGTGCCGGGTGTGGTGAGGGTCTCCTCTTCGGTAAGTCTTCAAGATGTTGATGTCTTCGACATTGTAGAGCTTTGCTGACAATGTCTCTCTCTTCCATATGGTTCCACTTGTGTTTTAATTTCATCGCATATCGCTTCCATGTGAGGCTTTCCGAAGCCTAGTGTTATTGTGTGTTCTCTTACATTAGCATCCATTAGCACTTTGGTAAGTTTAGTCCATATATCTCCAAGAACTTTACTCTTGCTCAAGTCTGTGACAAATTCCAGCGGTAGACTAGAGTTCCCTTTGTAATCAATCTCTTCTAGCCGTGCTACATAAGCTTGGTAAGCGTAGAGAAGTTTGGAGCTTGACTGTCTCATCTTGTTCCAATCCTCTCGCTCAAGGTTACATCCTTCTTAACAACCAGCATAGCCCTTGCTGGCTTTTAACTTATTCCACAAGTATTGCTTATGTTCTTGGCCTCTTTCTCTTGGCATCCATTATTTATATCGTTAAATCCAATTAGGCACGATTCTTCAACTTCTTTCCATATGAGGGAGTCATATACTTTATGCATGGCATAGCCCTGCAAATTTGACGGCATTTCTGGGTCTAACTTGTAGCAGGTAAGTAGTTGGATTGCACATGGCAAGCTCCTATCCAATTGGTTGCCATATACCGAAGATTGTATTCTTAGCGTACCCATAGATATATTATTATCTTTGTCCAAATTTGTTCGCTTCTCCCAAAAGAGGTACGTCAAGCAGAAGTTGAGTCTCGCAAATATCTCTTCTTCATCCATGTTTTCGTATATTCTCTAGGTGTCCCTAGTTTATCCAAGAAATCTTCTTGAAACCGTATCTATCTGGGATATGTTGAAGATATAAAATATTATCTCTTGATCCATAAGTAGATATTCTGATTTTTCCAAAACATCGGTACAGTCGCACCTCTTGTGGCGTGCACTCTCAGCAGCTAGCAGCTCTTGGGTGAACATAACTTCCTCTCACTAACTCAGTCATCTCGAGGCTTAAGAAACATCTCAGCTTCTTGTAAAGGCACATCCAAATTACCCTATTTCAGTACTTATATTCCATAATAGGGTCTTGTGCGGTTAATCAAAGTTCCTCAAATTCCAGGGGGATTGGTTCCATCTGCGAGGTCGAACAGATACCCGGTGTCCAGTAGTTGCCGAAGTAGTTCTTCTTCCCACTAAATCAATATACGGTGTCCCATAGAGCTTCTTTATTAATCACTTATTCCAAAAGTGGGCTCGACTGAACTTCCTGTCTTATTCCAAATGTCGACCTCGTAATTCCTTTAGATGTCCTTCATGTGTTATATTCTAAAAGCACTCCTTGTGGTGCGTAGTTGTTGCACTGCTCACACAATAGTTCCAAAAGAACTTCTTAGGAGGTGTAAGTGTGATTATTCCCACAGAATGACTCTGGGATGACTACTCGTGTAGTGCAAACCTTGTATCCTTGGAGTTTAGTCATCTGATTCCATTCCAAAACTTCAACACTACCCTCAGGTCGGGGTATTGTCCACTTAGCCGTAATCCCTACACTTCCATGTCATGGTGATGTCGTAGATCGGTATCGGTGTCCCTAGATTCGTTACTTCCAAATGCCAGGCATGGGTGTACATCCATAATGACGGCATGGTTCAATCCATGGTGGTAAAATAGCCCTTATTGGTATCCACTACCTTTTCCTTGACAAATTCCAAAGGTAGACATTCATAAGGTACCTTATGGAAGCTAAAGTACTAGAATTAGGAATTCTCGTACTGATTTTTGTTCCATATGGAGTACTTCATCTTTATCCGATGACTGAGTACCGGCTGATCTAATCCAAAATGTATTGTTGACATCTTAGGGTACTCAACTGCTCTTAACCAATATATGCTTCCATGGTGGTTCATACACTTCTGAGCTTTCGGTGTTTCAAATTCTCGGGTACTCGGTTTCTGGTTTGCGGACTCGATTCCAATGAACATCGGGGAACTCATCTGATGTCTTGGTTCGATTAGTCGAGGTTTGCGAGGAACTCTTCTCTCTTTCTAAAGCAGGGTCTTCTTTAAGTGCTAGATACGCCCGTCTTCATTCTTCAAGCTCTTGGTCTTGTAGTATGGGGAGCTAAGACATCTAAAGGAGCCATCTAAAGATCTAGCAAGCAAAGCACTCAGTACAATCTCACTAAATCAAGAAGAGGCATAACAACCATAAGACCATAAAGATCCAAACACTCATGCAATGCACCAAGCAAATGTGTATCTCGAGGCTGACTCCTAAGACCTTCAAGAATACACCAGGAAGAAAACATTCTAGTATATCGTGGGCATTCGAAGGAATTTTCACTAAGGTTAGTGTTGCATCACTGGGAGAGATACATCCCATCTGACATCTCGGCGCTGATCCTTCTGAAATAGGCTAGTGAAATTCTTCCCCGTGCTGGCTTGATTGAGAACCGGTAAATTGTGTTCAATATTCCTCTTCGAGTCATATGTCTTATTGTGATCCATTTGACTCGGGTAGTACTGATGTTGTATCCTGTAGCAATTGCTACCCTCACGATCCTTCGGGTTAGGATCCACTTGCCAAAATCATCCTTCCGACTGAAGGGGTTCCATTTGTAGCCTAAGAGGTGCATGGGGCCCTGTGGAAGGAAGCTAAAATCTTCTTCATCTTAGTCCAATGCCTCTTGTCCCAATCTTCCAATTCAGATACTCCATCATAGTTGGACTACTCTTCTTCGTCCATGGTCCTCGTTGCTTTGTCCTTCCAAAGGGGGTACTCTATGTTTATCATTGCATCTGTGCCCGTGTTTATCCTCTGTTCCTCTTAATCCATTGTCATCCTTGGGTCGGTTAGGGAGATTCAAATCGAGTCATCCAAGTTTCACGCTTCACGTTCGGCGTATTCCATAATGGGAGTTATCAGCTCTTTAGTCCTTGTATGTGATGCTTTCGTGTAGGGTAATCTGAACTTATCTGTTCAATCCAACCTTTGCCTCTGGTAGCTGCAGCTTGTTTCAATACCTTACTCCTTTGTTACTCGGCTATTCATATAGCTTCCAGTCGATGGGTCTTTCTCCAAATGCTGAGCTACGGGCATCTCAGGAGGTTCTGTCTCCTGCATGCATGCTTACATGTGCCACATCCATACAGTAGATATCCAGTTCCTTATGTGGGCGCACCTGGAATTAGGATCTTATCTTATCATCTTCTAAGTGACGTTGTCCAAGCTTCATCCTCGGCAAGGAGGGAAGGGTGCGTAAGGTTCTTGTTGCTTCTCAGGTACACAAACTTCATGTGGCATCAAGGTGACAGTCTATTCCATCTTTGATGGTCTGAATTCCATAGTAGGGTAACTGTGATGGGGGTAAACTTGTAGTAAGGGTTCAGCAGGAGATAGTCCCGCTAAGTCCATTAGAGTCATCTTCATCTTTCCCTAGACCCAAACTCCATAGCTGTCTTTATAGTAGTTGCCTTTGTCTTGTATGAGGCATTTTTCTGTAATATGGCTTGGTCTTGATCAAGTGGCATCCGTTGTTCTCCAAAGGTCAGAAAACACGCAAAGGGTTGTTAGTAAGTAAGTTAGATAGTGAGAAGTCAAGGATGTAATAGTAGAATTCAAGGGGTTTATATAAGAGTCAAGGAGTATATACTCAATCAGGGATATTTAGGTTGTCCTAAACTATCGGCCATTGCTAGGGCTCGTCCTACGGTCAAGTACGGCTCTGATACCACCTGAAACGAACCAGATTTCCAAAACTGGAAACCCGATCCTCTGCCCCTCTGTGATAGTCCCAGGAAGTGGCTATCACGTGCAAACCCTGTCTCAAGTGGTACAAATCCATTCAACACTGGAAAAGGGAAATTTACATAATTTTATTAATACATCAGAGTACAACATTTCAGCATAAGCTGGGTACAAGTCCAACTGGACTAAACAAGAAAGGTAAAACATCTACGCAGCGGATCTATCGAAGCGAAGCGTCTCCAGCTCCACAGGCAAACTTGAGTGTAGGACCAGCTCTAGTCTTCCCATCCTTTATCGTCGTTGTCGTAGTCGATCACCAAGTCTGAAAGCATCGCCACCTACCCGATAAGCGGGTAGGTCATGTCAGCTTCCCAACAAAGAGCAAAAGCGGTGGATAAATTCTAGTATGCATGAGTAAGCCTATATATGGCTGTAGAAGGTTTATGCAAGCAGTGGTAGCAACATCAAGGTAAGCGGTATTGCAGAGAGATCACCATCTCTGAGGAGATCCACACCTCCGAGGCCGATGCCTCCGGGGTCAACACCCCAACCAAGAAAAGAACACCAACACACTGGACCTCAACCGAGTCACAGCATCCCACTCTCATCTGCGATGTGAGGTCACGAACTCCTACCTCACATCTCAACGGCACCAAGCCGGGCTCACACACTCGGGGGAGAGAAAGCAGCACCAAAAGTATACTAGCCAGGTGAGAGATCGAAAGGGCTGTCCATACCAGTGGACACGGACTATAGCTATAGGTTTAACACTCTGTAGAGGTTGTACAACTGGACCCGCCGGATAGGGCAGAAACGGGGATCAGCCGTTCCACATCCCTACCTAACAGCCGGAGACCTAGTAGTGGATAGCACTCTCCTGCCTTTTCGAGCCTGACTCGTCCTGAACTGGGGCGCGAAACTTGCCAGCAGGGCCTCGAAGCTGTGAAACCATCCCCGGAGTAGCCGGGGCGACGTCTACTCGGGGGGTATAACCCGTCCCCCTCACACGACCACACCGATCCGCCTACAGGCTGGATGCTATCCACCTACTAGTTCTCGGACCGAACCCCGCCCATAACAAGGCGAACGGTTTGTACGAAAATAGCCCAAAGATCAAGGTCACACAGTCGATCGGTCCTTAATTGCAAGGAGCGAGCACTCCACCAACTCCACCCGTCCGACACGCTGCTAGGGCGGGAGGCCAGGTCGCATCTCCCCTAGACAGGCGTTCACAAGTAACCAAAGCGGCTCGCTCCCATGGTAACACGTCAAGGATACACACTCACCCAAAACACACGCTAGAATACCGAGATATCCCAATCTCAGTCCAAACCAGAGATCCATCCATATCTCGAAACCGGTAAAATGTATGGATAGTAAATATCGGGGACTAGCTAGGGGTCTGTAGCTAGTCCCAAAGGTAGGAAATTCAAGGAACAGGGTATATCAAATCCAAGGCATGGCTAAAAGATTGTCTATGCATTTCAATCATCCAAAGCATCATAAATAAAGCACTAGCAACTAAATAGCATGCATGGGATCTACATGGTCGGGAGTGACATGATGTAACATCCCGGATGTTTAAGTAACAGTGATCACCACCATTTGTGAGGCTAAGCATGGTATTTAACTTCTTGACTTGGTCAACATCTCTAACCCTAGTCAAACCCCTCCAAATCAAGGTCAACACCCTAGGGTTCCATAACTATCCTCTATAATCTAGCGCGTTCTCCGATTTTCATATAACAACTTCAAAGTCGGCCAATATGAAAGTTGTTCATCTTTGCACGGGAGACATTTCTCTCAATTGGCGGCATTTCAAATTCGAAGTGGAACATCCTCAAAAGTTTGGTCAAAGTTCAGAGCTATCTGTTGACCTAGCCGAGAAAAACAGCATTTTCAAACCACTTTATCTCCAAATCCGTGACGAATTTCATAGGACGGCCTTTGCTAAAGTTGAAGCTGGTTAAGTCCTCAACATCTTTTGTATTGACGGATTTTTAACTTGTATTCAACTTTCAATTGTTTGGATCGGTCAAACAGGCTTAGGCTGAATTGCTCGTCGCGCCCGGAACGCCGGCACGCGCTCTAGAGCGCTAGAGCGCCGTGCGCCGCGCCGGCCGCTGCCGTTTCGGCATCCGTGCAGTTCCGCCTGTGGGACCCACGCGCCGTCAGGTCCAGCTCGAACAGGTGCGCCTCCCCAGGACGCCACCCGGCCAGTTCAGTCGCGCCAGGCGCCACGCGCCGCACGCCGCGCCCGCGCGCGCGCCTGCGCGCGTGCCGCGCCGCGCCTCGGCGCTGCTTGTGCGCGCCCTGCCGCCCGCCCGCGCGCGCGCTGCAATCCCGGGACTCTCCCGCGCAGCCTCCCGCGCACCGCCGCCTATTTAAACCGTAGCGCCGCACTGCTCCGCCACCGCATCTCCGCCGCCGCCATTGCCAGAGCTGCCGAGGAGCTTCACCCTCCACACCAGCTCGTGCCCGCCTGAGCACTCCAGGGCCACCTCACCGCCCCACCAAAGCTTCCCCGGTCGCATGTTGACGAACCCCGCACCGTACCTCGCCCAAGCACAGGCCGCAGTACCCGTCGTGCCCCTGCGCCGGTGAGCTCAACCTCCCGCTCTTTTCCGCGCCCGTCCGAGCACCCTAGAGTCACCCTACCATCCCACTGATGCTTCCCGTGCCGCCCATTGCTCAGCACCGGTCCCCTGCTCGCCGGTGACTTCGCCGCCGCGGCCGCTCTGCTCCCGCTCCGCCGCCGGCGATTGCCGGAATCCCCTCCAGGCCGACCAACCCCTGGAATCGACTCCAGGTGAGCATGTGGTCCTCCCCCACCACTCACCCGGCCGGCTCCGGCCCCACCTCGCCACCGGCGAACTCCCAGCGCCGCCGAGGGCTTTCTTGTGAACATCGAACTCTTTCCGAGGACCTCTGTGCAAAAGCCAAGGGTGTTTCTGCAAAAAGAATCTTCCACTCTCTTTTCAAATTCCTGAATCTTGTAAATTCGAGATCAATTCACAGAAAAATTATAAAAATGCAAACTCAACTGTTCTGGAATCCGTGTGAAGAACCCTAACTTTTCTACAAAGCAAGTTTTCAAATTTTTGTGTAGTTGTTAAATAATTTTGAATTTACCAGTTTGAGTTGATCTGAAATAATTCAAATTCTATGCATGATCTGAAGCTCAATTTTGGATATGTTGTTCTAAATGTCATGTTTGTCCTCTGGTTAAATTTTGGCACAAAGTTATTGAGTAGATCTTTAATTATGAATTAAAGTTGATTTTCAGCATTATTCCTATTTCTGATTTATGTAAATTAATCTGTTGAACTTTTGGGCCCAATCTTTTTGCTATGCTCCTGTTTCATGGTTTTGCACCCATGATAAATAGTAGAGATGTTGTTATCATGTTTTATAGGGTCAAGTAATTTTTGTGCATGTTTAACCTTCTTTCATAAATTTAAAGTAATTTATATTTTCTTTGCTGAGTAAGTGCATATCTCTTCATGAATAGATGTTTTGTGCTTCCACATGAATTTCTAGCGCAATTTGTGGTATATTTATTTTTGTATGATTTATTATTATTTTTAATGAATGAATCTAGTTGTATTTTTCATGCTAGATATATAGCTTGGATGGATCTAAATTTTTGGCAGTAGCTCATGTGTAGTATGATGTGTCTCTCTGCAAAGTTTCATGGTCATATTGTTTGTATTTCATCCAGAATGAATTTTCGAAGTTAAGCAAGCTTAATCCAAGAAATAAAAGAAAAATAGAAATCACCTTTTGCTTTCTTTTCAAATCTTTTGGGTTAAACCTCACCAAATCACACCCTGAACAGTACCATTAATTTGGTGAAGAAAAATTAATTAATCTTTTAAATGTGCACACAATCACCATCAAATAAGGAGTTAAACCCCTCACACATACCCCTTTCTTTGATAGGAAGAGTATGCTGGATATATTCTTATCCAGGTGAATGTGGTCACCCATACACCCCCACGTTTACCATTCAATGCTAAGCTATGTTCTCACTCCTAAGTTATAATTACATGAAGTTAATGCATATGCATATCGTGTAGAACTTCCGGACGGGAACTACGCGTTGGTGCCGGAATCCGAGGGAGATCTCGCTGAAGGAGAAGTGAACGTGGTGGAAGTGCAGCAAGACCCGAACCAAAGTCCGGAGGACTTCGTCACTGACTTTGCTAGTGAAGGCAAGCCCCGGAGCATAACCCAGTTTTCTAACTTTTACAATTATGCTTGTCTATGTTTGTGCATTTACGTTTCAGGAGTTGAATTAAAACCCTAGATGCATGATCCTAGGTTCCTATGCTCAAATACTAGCTTGATAGGTCGCTAGTTGCCATGCTCTAAGGACACGGTAAAAGTCGAGTGATGTTCGTCACTCGTGAGCTATAGGTCTCTTATGTTGGAATCATAAGATTTTGTTAAATGGATATGCTCATGTGGTAAGAGCATGGGACCGGCTCCGGCCAGTAGGTCTGTGGTTAAGCGTTTGAACGTACTAAACATTTGCCGGGAATGGAACCGGTAAGCCTAGTACCTTCTTGATCCGGTAAGGGATCTATGACCACTAATCTTGGGAAGAGTCCCCTCTGCCTGCAGCAGAGTGGTGCACGCGTGAAGCTGGGCGGCGTGTGTCTCCGTGGCCAGTATACCATGTACCAAAGACTGTAGAAATGGATCCTGAGTCGAGGACGGTTGGGAACCGCCTGGTTGGTGCACACCCACCCCCTTTTGGTTTCTAGTTGGAATGTTTTTGGGGTGTGCATTCTTCCGTGTGTTTAGGTTTCCCTTGCAAGGTTAATAATCGATCGATCGTCGGCCTCTCACCGTTACCCGAGATTGCTTAACCAAACACTCTATGTCCCTTAATGATGGAATTGAGAAGAAATTTGGTTATATGCTTAATTGTTTGCACAACTTATGCTTGCAATAGTTGCTTACTTAGTAATGGATAATCAACTAGCATTTTGAGCTAAAACTTGAAAGTAAAGACCTACTCCTTGTTGCTTTTCAGCAAAACAACCCCCTAGCCAAAGAGCCTTGCATGTCTAGAGAGTTGGTTTAGTCTTGCTGAGTATTAGTATACTCAGCCTTGCTGTTGTTGTTGTTTACAGGTGCTATGTATGATGATGGGTTCCCGTGGCCTGGTTCTCTTCCTCCCGGTTGGGAAGTGGAGTGGGAGGATGACAGTGCTTAGTGACGTCATGGATGGCCTCCTATGACGTTACCTATGACGTGTAGTATTTTATTTCCGCTGTGTTTTCGAACTCTGAACTATTTACCTTATGCAAAGGACTTGGTTTGTAATATTAAAACCTTATGAAGCTTGATGTAATAATTTGTGAAATGTTTATCTCTGGACTCGCCGTCGTGTGAGTTTTAATGTACAATTCTTCGATCCTGGTTAAAGTGATTTACCGGGCTTGACCCGGTAGAGGCGACAAGTTACTTCTGTGTTATTGCTTAATGACCAAGTGGACTGGTTTAGGCAATAATTCGGAAGTAATTTGGCCGGTTCTGTCACACATGACACCTGCGCGGTAGTCGTCGTAGAGTAGTAGAGGTTGGGCCCTTCCTTCGGGTCGTCGGTCTTCCCACACGTCACAGCTCGGGTCGTCGTCGCAGCTCGGGTCTTCATACATGATCACAAGCCTACACGAGATGCGACGCGGAAATAAATAACGACAATCATCTAGGCAATACCTCAAATAACATCAATTTAGAAGAACCAAGTAAATCCGGACTAACTACAAGCAGCACTAGTTTTTAAATTAAAGAAATTAAGGTAATTAGTTTTATATTAAAATAGTTTTAATTTACTAGCTTTATTTATATATTAGAAAATAAGTTAGGGAGAAGGATTAGTTCAAGGTGGGATTGCCGATCAAGGCTAAGAGTTTGGTGATTGCGCCGACAGAGCATTAGCGCAACAGATAGGTGCAACAAAGCGGAAGCTCAGAGGATGAAGAGAGAGGAGAAAGGCGAAACAAGCTAGGCAAGGCATTAACAGAACAAGGTGTGCGGTGGCAGCACAGAGAGAAGGAAAGGATCGACTTGTGGTCGATGAACGGGTGGTGATGTGGTAAGGCGTGCTCGGGAGCACGGCGGATCAAGTGCTAGCAAAGAGGCAAAGGGAACACGACTCGGGGATGTATTCCTTTTCGCGTCACGTCAGTGGCCAGTTGCGGGGCTCCGGCGTCCCAGACCCACAATAGCGTAGTGACGCTAGCGGCCACGAATCCTACTCCAAGTACGCGGGGCGAAAGAGGTTCGGTTCAAGGGCAAGAGCAGATAAGGATAGGGTAGCAGCGAGCGTCTCGGAATTACGAAACCAACGCAACTGGTTTCATAATTTTCAGAGCTACGGATAATTAGTTATGAATTTTTAAAGATTAAAAGTATTTTTGAAGAATTTATAAAGGTTAAAATATATTTTTGAAATTAAATCCTGCATTTACAACAGGGTTAGCTATAGGTTAGCTCTTAGGGGCTTTAGGTTAGCTCATAGCCGGCTGTAGGCCAGCTGTAGAGGTCCACGTGGCTGCCACGCAGGTGGATAAAGCTAGCTGTAAGGTATCTATAGGGCGAGGTGGCAGCCTACGTGGCGGCCTAGGTGGCCGTGTCCACACTGGATCCTAGGGGGGATCCTCTGCGGCACAGGGAGTTGTAGATCCGTGTGTGGCTGGGCTAAGATTGGAGGGCCGCACGGGATCCGGGCGGCGGCGGGTGTGGCTGGCGAGGCACAGCGGCAAGGTAAGGCGCCACATGTTTAAGCAGCGGCACGACGCAAAGGCTGGTCAAGGGCGGCGGCGACAGCGAAGCGCGAAGCTGCAGCGCGGCGCAAAACGAGGCAACAGAGCGATACGGCGCAACGCGGTGGCGGCGGCGCGATGGCCGGGCAGAGACGGTGCGGCTTCCTTGGCTCGAAGGCTGACATTCAGCACAACAGCGCGGAAACGGACCTTGGCCGCGGCGCGGCGGAACGACGACCGGAGACTCAGAGAAGGGAACAGACAGGGCAGGAGAAGACGGTTGTGGGCGTGCTGCTCACCAGGGGCTCGACGTGGTTCACGGTGGGGCGGGAAGAGATCGAGGCCGTGACGAGGTGACGCAGGCCGGCTTGGTGTCGTGGTTCAGGAAGATGGCATTGAGCTCCGGCTTGGCATCCTTGGTCCCGCGGTCATCGGCGTCGTGGTGCTCTTGCTGTCGTTCCGGCTCGGCTTCTCGTCCTCCAGGTTCTTGGTGTCAGTGCGGCGACGGCTTCACGTTGTGGCATGGCGCGGCGTAGCGCGGGTGTTGGTGTTGCGCGCCGTGGCAAACCGCAACGGCGGGCGGCACACGCTCGGGGAAAGAGATCTCCCGCGTGCGGCTCGGCTGCGGCGAAGGCACGGAGTAGCGGAGCGGTGCGGCGTGGCTCAAAGAGCAAAGGCGGAGCGTCAGCGTGGAGCAGAGGATTAGGGGAGGAGCAGAGAGCGGCGATGGATTAGGAAGCAAGGAAAGGGAAAGTTTCCCCAAGGATGGGCGGCTACAGCACGGCACTGAGGTCCTACATAGGTGGCCAAAGCAGGGCGACGCGAGCTCCCGGTCTTTCCCTCACCTTGGCGGAAAGAGGGAGATGTCGCGGCCGGCTCACGGCTGTGCCCAGATGGGCGTGGTTAGGAGTGGAGCAGGTGCAAGGAGGGGATTTCCCCGGGCGGAGTGCACGAGGCGGGGTCATCCGGGGCGCGGGGTAGTCTCGACGTGCGGGCCAGCTAGGACGGGCGTGGCGCGACCGTCTCGTCGCGGTCACACGCGCGCGACGCGGTGAGGCACACGGGCAGAGGGGAGAAGGAAGAAGCACAGGTGCGCCGCCTGACATGCGGGCCCTGTTTGTCATAAAGGGAAAAGGGAGGCGAGGCATCGGTTGGTTTCGGTGGGCTGGATGGGCTGCAGAACTAGGCCGGTTTGGCGAGCTTGGTTCGGTGCAAAGAGATAAGGGGTATTGAGCGGACTTTGGTTGCTGAGTTTGAGCCCAAGTTAGTGGTTAGCTATTTAAAATAGGTTTTGAAATATAGTTTGAATTTGAATTACTTTTAAATTCAAACAACACTCAATTAACTCCAATTTAAATTCCAAGAAAAACCAAATCATATTTATACCATAATTTGAAAATAATTTTTATATTGTTTTATTTTATTTGGAATTTATGGTGAGAGGCTAGCAATTTGGGATAAAATTTGGTGACACACATGTTCAATCAAAAAGTTTTAAATTTTTACGAAAATTCACTCATGGGAAAACATTCAAAATTCCGGGATGTTACAGTGGAAGTGTCTGTGAACTGCCTCTATGGACCTCCTAAAAGAATGGTGCACCACCCTAAATCTCTGATTGTGCCCAACAACATGAAGGAACATTGCAACTTGTTCCTCAACACTAACACCAGCATTGTCATGTAGAAGCCCCTTGGATCTAAATGTCTCACACAAACAAAAAAAAGGTTTCCTCCTCATTCTTAACATAGAGACACATTCTACATTTGTGGAATTATAGATGGCCTGCAGGGTTCTGTCTATGCTGCTCAGCATCAGCTCTAAGGCTATACAGGAGAGGGTTTGGCTCTGTATCAGGCTCAGGTTCATCCCTCAATCTCTTTAGAGTAGAGACAACAACAGACACTATGGACACTATCATGCAAGTATCTTGCCTCACCATCATTTCACGGGTCTCAGGAACATCCATCTACATGCATAGTAATTCAAAGAATATCTAAGTAAGGTATCCCTGACTAGCATCAACAAGGAAATGCATGCTTAAAAAATTTTCTGCACGGCTGCTTAAAAAAGCCTCCCAGTGCACAGGACATCATCATCTACCACATCATCATCACTGCACCGAATGAAACAAGAACAACCGCACTGAAACAAAACAAGAACAACCGCACCGCATCGAAACAAGACCAACTGCACCACAACCGCACCGCATCGAAACAAGAATAACCACATCGCATCGAAACAAGAATGAGCGCACAACAGAAATCCATAACAAGGATGGGGATTCGGGGGTCGATTTCACCTTAGGGAGCTCGGAGGAGGCACGGGAAGCAGAGCAGAAGACCAGGCAGAAGAGGAAGCAGATCTGGGTTCCCGATCTTCCGTCAGGTGGAGATAGCTATCGATTTGGTGGAGATGTCACACAAACGATCCGGCTTCCAATCAACACGACTAGAACCCCGCAATCGCAGCACCACTTCTCCTCTGGTTATCAACCATGCACTGCACGATTGACCTCGCCACGAGGGCTAATCCTTGCCTGAGAATCGAAAGACACAAGCAAGAACAAGAAAGAAACACAATCTGGAAAATTGCAGATGAATGATTAAGCTCACAAGTTGGGGTCTCACAAACCGATCGAGCGGCGAACTGTTCTTGACAGAATGACTTAAGCAAAACCCCCCAGTTTCTAAGATGACGGCTACTGAATATATGAGAAAGGGGGCGTCCTAGGGTTGGGGGCGACCTAGGAGGGGGCGCCCTCAACTTGGGCCTAAAGCCCAACAAAACCGGCGACGCAGCACTTTGGCAGATTCTGGACGTCAACTTGTTTCGACGATTCCCGTTGACTCAGGATGAATTTTGGCATGAGACCGGTGCCATTGGAAGCTCTATGAAATTCCGGTTCCAACCATATATAGAACGTCCAAAACCGACTTCGTATGCGATCTGGGCGTCATTTTTATTGCACGCTGCTCCTGGACTCCGAACTGGACTCGAACTTGAATTGATTTGGGTCTCCACCTTGGGGACTCGAACCGGATTAGCCTTGAACCTCCTCGTTGACTTGGACACCCTCTTTGGACTCCTTCTTCTCCATGCCATGCTCCCATCATGGCCGTATGCATGGGTGCCATGTCCTCATCATCCTCCCCTTCTTGACGAAAAGCCGTCCTCGGCGCCAATTGTTCGCTCAACTGGTCCTGCCAAGCACAAAGGAGAACGGGGTTGCGAAAACAAATGGAATTGAAATATTTGTGAGGGGGAATGTGACCATGTTTCCAGTTGTGTATCATGTCATGTCGCATAAAAGTGTCAGCAACTCTGGAGACTTCGTTATTGAAAGACACAAATTGTTTATCAGTGCTATCCTGCAAAAGATTAGTACCAACAAAAAGTATATGCTCCCCTTCTTTAGATTCAATTTGTTTATCCAAAACAGAGTTAGAGGAATATGGCATGACATTATTATTTTTATTACAGCCCTCTAATCGATGACAATCTTGCACAACAAAAGAAGAATTCAGATTTGGACAAATGTAAACACGATGTACCATATATTGTCCCTTGGAGTTATATTTGCCAATAACATGATATGAATGTCTAGACAACCATGGCAAATCAGCATATGCAAAAATTCTCTCTTCTAAACAATCTAGATTACACAAATCATCAAATTCAATGTAACCCAAAGTATGTAAAGAAGACAACAATTTTTGCTCATCATGTGCACTAGCAATAGGAATAACATGTTTATTTTCAGCAGAAGTGTTTGGTTCCAAAACATGTAAAACTGAAGCATTTTCAAACAATTCATCTTTATCACAAGAAATATCAAGCAAATCATCATGTGACATAGATAAATCTAGAGAGGGTTCCACTAACAATTGCTCTTGGATAGCATGGTGTGTGGAAAAATTCAGCATATTATGACAATTCTCACCTTCTGTGAGTATAGCACCATGCTCATTACCTGTCTTCTTAGCAGAAGTATTAGTTGCATTGTGAAGTGATGGTTCTGAATTTTCACATGAGGATGTGAGCTCCTCATTTTCTTCCATGTCATCCTTGCCCTCTTGCTTTTGTTTAGAATCCTGCAAAAGGTTAGGTGGAGCAAGAGATACAACAATGGACTGATCCTCTAAATTATTCACCTCATCATATGAATTTAATGTAGAAGGTGGATGAACAAAAGTTTCTCTCATAAGAATTTTCATATCATTCCAAGTTTGAGGTTTATCAGAATTATTTAAAGACTCCCACCAAGTTAAAGCTGAGTGTCGCAAAACACTAGCTGCATTTTTTACCTTCCTCCTTGGACACATAAAACGAGTAGCAAAAATTTCTTCGATGGCAATTTCCCACTCCATGTATGCATCAGCACCCACACCATTGTATGTTGGTGGATATGAAGAACCTGTCATGGCCAGAAGACAGAAAAAAAAACAACACAAACGGTGAAGGTTATCCCTAATAATCTCACTACACGCTCCTCTCAGGTGGAACACAGGAACACACTCTATCGTGTCTTACCAAGCTCTTACAAGTGTCTGACGAAATACAAAGCAAATGATGGTACAATCGGAGGCTGGTTCGTGATACTTACCAATAGGGAAGTGAAACCGCGATTGCAAGGTCAAAGCTGTATTGATCAGAAGAAAATATGTGGAGCTTGGGAGGCCAAAATATAATATGAAGGAGTAGCAAATATCGAGTGCAGATTAGTGAAGTTCAATAAGTGTCCAAAGCACAAGTCACAATTGCTGGCTAAGACGGGTCCTATCGTAGCACAACAAGGTAAAAGTAACAAGGAACGATGGACAAAACTCAAAGAACTTAGCAGAATGGCAGTTCTGTAAATAGAGCAGTTTTTTCAGCACTAGTAGAAATAAAAAACGGGCGCTTCCAAAGGGGTACCAGCAAACGAGTTGATCTTTGGCCAAATTTTTTACCACTGAACTAAGATCAACAAAGATGGAAGCACAAGAAAAATCACCTGAAACAAAGGTGTATTGCGGCCTAGGGAAATTCTGGAACTTTTTCAGAAATCCCTCGAAACGAGTAAATGATTTTTTTCTTTTTCTTCCTGATTTTTTTTGAATTTTTTGAGAACGGCGAAACCGACGAAGTGGGTCAATCGTATGTGCAACTTTTCGTTGCCAAGCTCCTGTAAAAATTTGAGCCAAAATGGAGCACCGAGCGAAAAGTTATGCCTGTTTTATGGAAGGTCACTCAACCTATGTTTTCCAAAAGGCACAAATCGGCAGGAAACGCAGCGGTGGCTATGGAACGCAGGGGCACAATCCTCCCTGGTATAAGCCATAGGTATTGCAAGATTATGAATCAAGGAGGGGCTCAACGGCGGTTTGCAACCTATCTATGGCTGGCGTGGCAGGAATTCACACAAGGCGGCTAGCGAGGGCAAGTCGAGTGATGTGGTGGCTCGACTTGTAATCTGGAAAAGGTGGATGGGCTAGCGGCGGAAACAAAACAGCGACGGCGCGGTTGAACTACGATGATAAACACGACCTAAACCAGCAACAAGACTCGAACACGGACACAAACTCAACAAAGCAATCTGAAAACGAAATTGCGAGGCTAAAAACTAGGGTTGTAGGACAGCGGAAATTTTTTGTAAGCTTTTTTGTGGACTATGGGACGAAGGCGAAAACACTCAAAACTAGGGTAAGCCTGACGGTGATACCTGAGTCTCTGATTACCACTTGATGGGGACGTGGGTTCCCGATCTTCCGTCAGGTGGAGATAGCTATCGATTTGGTGGAGATGTCACACAAACGATCCGGCTTCCAATCAACACGACTAGAACCCCGCAATCGCAGCACCACTTCTCCTCTGGTTATCAACCATGCACTGCACGATTGCGGGGTTCTAGTCGTGTTGATTGGAAGCCGGATCGTTTGTGTGACATCTCCACCAAATCGATAGCTATCTCCACCTGACGGAAGATCGGGAACCCACGTCCCCATCAACCGCACCGCCCGGAGTCCCGGCGAGGAAGTGAGGCGCGTCGGCGAGTCGGAGCAGATCCGGCGTGGCAGAACGGAGAGGAAGCCCGCCAGTCGCGGACTGGAGCTCGCCGCACACCACCACGAAACCCTAACTGGTATCTCATGGGAGCGAGGGGAGAAGAAGAGAGGAGGCGACGGCGCTCGCCTTTATAGGCCATGGATTTCACGGTGGAGAAGGGCGGGAGTAAGTTTCCCTTCTCCTGCGCGAACCCGCCAAGGCCACCCGTCGCCGGCGCAAAGCGCCCAAAATCGCCCGCCCAGCGCCGCGTGGAGCCGAGCCCTCTAGCTATGGTGGAAAGTGGCGTACGAGAGGAGCCAGGCGGAGGGGGGGTTTGCCTCTGGCGGGCCTGGCCGAGGGAGAGAAAAAGTGGGTCAAACACGAAAATGGGCTCCTCGGAGCGCAGCTGAAACGAACCGGGTTTCCAAAGAAGGGAACCTGATCCCTGCACCTCTGTGATAGTCCGAGGAGGCTATCACGTGCAAATCCCTGTCTCAGAAAGTAAAGAAAACCGTACAACAGAAGGAAATATATGAAGGTCCACATAATATTATTATAATAATTAAGCATCTGAGTACAGCATTACGGCACATGCCGTTTACAAGTCCAACAGGACTGAATCAAACAGGGTAAACATGTACGCAGCGGCTCTCATGTAGCGAAGTAGACTCCATATCCGCAGGCAAGCTTGAGTGTAGGGCGATCCTCAGTCCTCCCATCCATCGTGCTCAAAGTCGTAGTCCGGCTCCTGGTCTGAAAACCCGTCATCTACTCGATAAGCGAGTAGGTCATGTCAGCTTCCCAACAAAGAGCATAAGCAAAAGAGAATAATTCTAGTATGTATGAGTAATCCTATTTATGGCTGTAGAAGGTTATGCAAGCAGCGGTAGCAACATCAAGGAATGCAGAATAGCTGGGAGGTCACCATCTCCGAGGAGATCCACGCCTCCGAGGTCAACACCTCCGGGGTCAACACCCCAACAAGGAAAGAACACTAAGTACTGGATCTCAACCGAATCACAGCATCCCACTCTCATCTGTGATGTGGGGTCACCAACTCCTATCCCCACGTCTCAACGGCACGAAGCCGGGCTCACACACTCAGGGGAGAGAAAGCAGCACAAAAGAAGACTAGCCAGGTGAGAGATCGAAAGGGCTGTCCATACCAGTGGACACGGACTATAGCTATAGGTTTAACACTCTGCAGAGGTTGTACAACTGGACCCGCCGAATAGGGCAGAAACGGATGCCTCTGATCCACATCCTGTTTACCCTAGCAGTGGGTGGCACTCTCCTGCCTCTCCGAGCCTGACTCGTCCTGAACTGGGGCGCAAAACTTGCCAGCAGGGCCTCAGAGTTGTGAAACCTTCCCCGGAGGGGCCGAGGTGACGTCTACTCGGGGGGTATAACCCGTCCCCCTCACACGACCACACCGCTCCACCTACAAGCTGAGTGCCAACCACCAACTAGTTCTCGGACCGAACCCCGCCCATATGTGAGCGAACGGTTTGTACGAAAATAGCCCAAAGATCAAGGTCACACAGTCGATCGGTCCTTAATTGCAAGAGCGAGCACTCACCAACTCCCACCGTCTGACACACCGCTAGGGCGGGAGGCCAGGTCGCATCTCCCCTAGATAGGCGTTCACAAGTAACCAAAGTGGCTCGCTCCCGCGGTAACACGTCAAGGATACACACACATCCAAAACACACGCTAGAATACCGAGATATCCCAATCTCGGTCCAAACCTGAGATCCATCCATAACTAAGGGTAAAATATATGGATGAATAAAGCTGGGAACTAGCTAGGGGTCTGTAGCTAGTTCCAAAAGTAGGTAGTTCAAGGACAGGATAAAACAATTCCAAGACATGGCTAACAATTGTCTATGCAATTCAAAAACATGCATAAAGAGTAATTAAGCACTAGCAACTAGAGCATGCATAGGATCTATATGGTTGGGAGTGACATGACACCTAGCTGGCGTCCATAGTCCTGGTCTGGGTTGAAGTCGGGGTCGTAGGCCTCCTGCGGGTCGTAGCTCGGGTCTGTGCAGCACGAGATACGAGACGCTAAATTACTGGCAATCAACTAAGCATAAATCCAAAGAAACCCAATTTTAAAAGATCCAAAAAGATCCAAACTATCTACAGTCAGCACCGTCACATTTTTAGAAAAATTATGAAACTGGTTTCATATTTTTCGGAGTTATAAATAATTAATTATGAATTTTCAAAGGTTAAAGGATTTACAAATTAATTTCCAAATTCTTTTATAAATCAGAAAAAGGATTTTTAATTTTGAAAATAGGTGATGACGTCAGCATGACGATAGCATGACGGCATCAGCAGGGTTAGTGGGCTGTTGTTGGGCCGAAAGTGTTAGTGGGCCGGTTTCGGCCCATTGGACTCAGCCCATTGGGCCAAAGGAGCCAAGTCCAACAACCCACCCTGGATTAAAATCCGAGTCCAACAGATAAAAAGAAGAGGGCCGGCACCTGGGCTGTAATGGGCTACGGCCCATGCGGCCTTTCTCTCGTTTATAGCGGAGAAGTCCGTTTTCGCCCCTTGAGCTCCGCTGGGGTTCAGCGGCGCTCCGTGCCTCGCGTGCGCGCGTCGGCGTGTCCCGGCTTGTGTCCGGCGGCGGCGACGCACAGCGAACAGCGGCAGGGTTGATCCCGGGACACGTGCAAGCGACGGTTAGCGACCACTAGGGCCTGGCGGTTGCTCCGTAGGCGCAGCCATGGCCCTGGGGTCGGGCTCCTTGGCGTGCACGGCGTGGTTCGGTGGCACCCTCGGCGCGGTGACAGCGGCAGCCTCGTTTTTGCGCAGCTCCTGCTCTTGCGCTAGGGGGCGCGGGACTCGGATGCATACGCGCGCGCGCACGCATAGACGTGGCGACAGCACTTGGCTCACGCGTGCGTGTATGCGTGCAGCACGGCAGTGCACTGGGCACGACGCGGCAGAGACGGCGGCGACAAGCTAACAGCGGCGCGAGGAGAAACAGTAGCGGAGCGGCACGCACATCAACCAGAAGCTCAGCGTGGCATGCCTAGCACGCGGGTGTGCTCGCCAGGGCACGAGCGCGCGCGCAGGGAAAGCCTGGCCGCGACAAGGCCGGTAGGCGCACACGGGTCCTCGGCAAGCCAAGGTCGCGGCACGGCGTGACAGCAGCGATCCCTGCAGAAGATGCCTCGGCTCGAAGGCCGGTCACAGATGCACGGCAGCACAGCGAAAAGGAGCAGCGAGGCACGACAGGGTGTTGGGGTACACCACGGCGGTGACATGCGGCATGGCATGACTCGAAGGCCGGCGCATCAACTCAGGCAGACCAAGGTGAAGGAGAGAGAGCAAGGACATAGAGAGGCTCACATTGTGGCGGAGGTGAAGATGTGGCCGTGACGAGCGCGTTGGTGTAGCGACGGTGATGTTCACAGTGGCGTCTTGCTCTGCTCTGTCGGTGGCTCGACGCGGACGGGCTCTTCCTCTTCATGGGCGGCGCCGGTCTTGGGGGCTTCGGCTTCAGCGGGACGGCGCGGCGGCGACGGGCCTCCCCCTTCTTCTTCCTCCTCACTTCTCCCCCTCTTCCCCCTTCTCCCTTCTCGCGGCTATGGAACAGAGAATGGGAAAATTTCCCCCAAATGGCGAGGTGGCCAAATTGGAGAAGGCTGCAGGGGTTTTGAGCGCGCGCGGGGTCAAGGGGACCAGGGAAGCCGTGTGGGGCTCGGCTGTCCCCTGTCCTTTGCCTTGGCGGCGAAGGCGCGGCGCGCGGGGCATGGGCTTGCTTGGCGCGCGAGTTTGCGCAAGGGCAAAGCAGTGAATACTCGGGGGAGTTGTGCGTGGGGTCCGCCTTGGCGTGCGAGCCAGTCCCTCGGCGTGCGTGCCAGCAAGGCGGGGCGGTGCGGTCTGGCGCGCGGGCGCGCGGTGCGGCGTGGCGGGCGGTGCAACGCGCCGGGTCAATGCGGCCCGGGGTGGAAGATGACCAGGAGTAGGTGGCCCCCACCTATCATCGAGTCAGCCGCGGCGGGGAAAGAATTGGGCCGCGCTGGGCTGCATCTGTTGGGCCGGTGGAAGGTCGAGGTGCTCAAGTGCCCACGGGCTAAGAATTGGAGGTGGTCCGGCAGACTCAAGGATTGTTAACTAGCCCAAGAGTTAGTAAAGGGGTTTTTTGAATATAGATTGAATATAGGAGTAAACTTTATATTTGAATTTGAATTTATTCAAATTCGAAACACACTCAAATAAATCCAAATAAAATCCATAAAATCCAACTCACATATTTATACCATAATTTGAATTTGTATTTTTATAATTAGGTTTTATTTATATAGAATTTAGGGGAGAGGCTAGGATTAGGTTTTAAATTATGGTGTCACTCAACAAATAATCAAAAGTTCAAATTTTAATTTCACTCATTTTCATACTTCCAATTTTCTGGGATGTTACAGCAGCCGAGCCCACGGGCCACCCCTTCAAACACGCCCTTCAGGAGTGAGTTCAACCACCTCTCGGTGCCTGCCGCCTACCCATGTTGGATGTTTGAGACTTCTCAATTCATAAGATCCAACTCATGGGTGGCCTGCCGCCTACCCATGCCAGGCCCCGTTTAGTTGGTTGAAATTTTGGTGAAATAGGTGGAATTTTTTGTTTTGAGTTACGTGCACAGAGAGAAGAAATGTACTGACACGGTCTTTTAGGTAAAAATTTTTGTGAGAATTTCGAAAACTAAACAGGGCCTTCAGCTATCCATCTTCTTCTGAAGTAAACTATATGTACAGAGAATCTCAAAAATTTGGGATAAAGATATACACATCATGATGCATCTGAATAGGCTAATTCACCATCTTTGAGACCTTTTTATACATTACCCAATCTAATTTTTACTCACAGTTTTATAGAGTGACCACCCACCTCTGTTGTTAAGGCGTTCTGTAATCTTGTACTTATTGGCTTTCTAGCCTCTCCTCTATTAAATACAACCGGCAGCTCTCCTGCTGGTTCGTTTCAGAAAATACATCACGTGTGAGTGCAGGTTCCTTGCAGCTCCCTAGGAATAGCAAAGAGCTTTCGAGGTGGTCGACCTGGATGGTTTGGAGACTCGCAATCTACATGGCAGCAACAAAAGAACTCATTCCAAAAAAAAAATAATAGAAGAGATAAATGCAATGGCATGAAACGAAACCATTTAGCTAGAGACTCACATGTATTGGCTTCAGCAACCGCAATAGCGCCGATGGCTGTCAAAACCGCCAGCCAGAAGCAGAGGAGGGGCAGAAAATGAGCAGCTCTCAACCCCAAACTCATGGTTTGAGCCGTTTAATTATTTCTTTCTGTGGTCACAACTCACAACTAACGATGGATATGGGTTCGAATGGTATGGCTGCTGTTTGGCCATTTCTTCATATTTATAGATGCGTGGCTTAGTAGTGAAGGAAAGAAAGAGTCGATGATAGTTTTCAAAGTTTGACGGTGATTTGGTACTATGCAAACACGGATACTACCTCTGTTCATAAAGTCAATTATTTTGTCCTAAACATCATATATTTACGGTTGGAGGGAGTACTTGATGGTGCTTTCGTGCATTGGGTTCAGTTGTGTTCCCTAGGTCGGTCGAAGATGAAAGCTGTGGTTGGTATGCAATTTGTATATTGGTCTAACTCATTGTCAGACGCAAGGTGGTTAAACTGGTTTCAAGCATAAAGGCGTACGCACAGTCCAGAACTCCAGATGCGGTGGGAGACTCTTCAAACCTGAGACTTGGTTTCACTCATCGATTAACATATAGGAGAGGCTGACTTGTCAAAGAACTACTGGTCAGATTTGATAATGTCAGCAAATGATTCGATTAATGCCAGTTTATCTACAAGTGAAATCATGCCGTGTGGAAAGAGTAGTTGCCGTGCGCTATTGTTGGAACGGTAGTAGTTTACCTTACTGTACTCATAAGACCAGGGATTTTTGTTCAAACTTCCTGGTCAAACAAGTCAAAATACCTTGTCAGAGTGTACTATTGTTCAACAAATACTTTTTTGTTGCCGTCAAATTAAATAAATAAATTTGTCCAAGGTTTCAGAAAATGTTAATTATAAACATGGGACAATACAAGATGTAGATATCTACTTTAACCCATCCATTCAAGGGCTGACGGTGGGCCGTGTTAAGGAATTGTTTTCCCTAGACAGTTTTTGGCCCTTTCCTATTGGTTTTTGGCTGGGTAGTACAATATAATTTGATTTATACATTTCATCATACTAGTAATGTGCACGTGCGACACGCACGTGTTTATAAAATAGTTTATTGAAATGTGGTGGAATGCAAAAGGAATAAACCAAACTTATATCTGAAGGTATAAGAGTGTGTGAGTGGGTGGGTGGGGGGAGGGACTCATGTGCTAACATTTTTTACATAATGACTTAGCAATCCTAGCATGTGAAAATAAGGTTTTTGACAGCCATTATACTGGATTTAGGAGCCATTATATTGAATAATCCTAAATCCAGGCTTCACTCGGAACTCTTGTGCGACACGCACGTGGTATAAAAAATTCACTAAGAAATTTTTAATTCTAAATATAAAAAATCAGTAACCAACACCTTTTAGATAAACAAATTGTGACTATTTTTTGAAGGTTGGATAAGATTTGAATTGGTGTTAAATGCACGATGTAAGATGCTTGCAAATGGATGTGCATCCAGCAGAGACGTGGACTGGTGGCCCATTCTCCAAAGGGGAGTACTTGCACATTTTCTATGAGAAATAATTCATCAAACCGATGCACAACATTTGATATCTCATTTAGAATACACTATCATGCATGTATCCTGAAAACATCTGTAAATAATCAAATGCATTCAGAATAAATATTTCAAAAGACATTGTTTTTAATGCTTCAATATCAAATTTCCCCCGTGGAGGCCTGTGGGGATCCGAAATCGTGTTCAATTGAAGCCCAACAAGAGCCCAATAACCTGTCCTGGTATATATTTGCACAACCAAACCCTAATTCATTCACTCCACTCCTCACCCGTCACCGCCGCCGTCCCTCGTCTCTACTCCCTCTCCCGGGGACTCACAACGCAGCACCCGTATCCCAAGTCCGGTGAGATCTGAGGCTCCTCTCCATCCTCCGGCGACCATCCATGCAGCCCACGTCACTCTTCTTTCCGGTGTCGATTTTCCTCTGCCATACACATTCGTCGTGTGGATCTGCAGCAAGCACTTGCCGCTTCGTCGCTGACTCCCTGTCGGGAGGCCAGACATCCTGGCGTGCTTATAGTTCAAGACTTGTACATGCTCATCGATCTGTACTCTTGGATTCTAGTTGTGATTTAATTGAATGTTGACCGATGGGATGCGAATCTTTGATTTCTTTTCTTGTGGTGAACTCATACTTCCAGAAATCTTTGCTTTGGTTTGTTTATTAGAAGTTTGGTTTCTTTTCTTGAATCATGCATGCTCTTCGTTACAAAAAAGTTAGCGCACATAATCTTTTTTTGGCCTTTGCATGAGTCCCCGACCTGCCGGACTGGGATCGGGGATTTGACGGGCCCAGCACGGGGTTCGGCCTAGGATACACGGCGTGTTGTGCCGGGTTTCCCTTCTCGAGTATGTTGCGCAGAGAAGTTTGGAGCTGTGCGGGAGCGCATGTTGCTATGTGGGCCCGGCAGGTATAAAGGGCGGGTACACACCGGGTGGGTAAGAAAAATAATTTATTTTTGGTAGAAATGCTCTCCAAATTACGATTTTTATTGTTGTTCCTTCTTTTTGTCATCATGCAACCTGGCGGGTGGGTCCGGTGTGAGGGGTAAGACGAACCTGATCCGGGTGAGAAAAATTTTCAATTGTTTTCGCTTTTTATAGTATATTAGTAACGTGCACGTGCGACACGCACGTGTTCATAAAGCAACTTACTGAAATGTGATGGAATGAGAATGGAACAAACCAAACTTATATTCATAGTCATAAATGAAGGGAAAAACTTATATGCGAAGGCATTGACACATGCTTTACGGCTTAGCAAGCTGCCTCGTCAAGTAGAGCAAGCTAAGCATGTATCTAGTAGTTACAACTTTCAAGGTGCATAATAGAAACCTGGGTCTTTACATCCATTAATTATATTTGATAATCCTATAAGGCTAGTCCCAGTGGAGATGGTCATTGCACAGTTATCAAGATTGTAATCTTAAGAACTATGCCAGCAGAGGATCATGTTGATGGCCCTCCTCTTTCATTTAATGACACTTCCCCTCCTCTATCTTCATAAATTTGCTGATGTGGTATGATATTTAATGCTCATGACCGTCCTATGACACTTCTCACTGAGACTGATTTAAATCCAAGCTTTAGTAGGAACTCTTATACTCAACCATCTGAAATGTCGGTACCTCTTCTTGGTATAAGAATAATTTAGTTTGCCCAATTTCTGTCACTTCTTCTCTCTAGGCTTGAAAAGTCATTAATTAATCTAGATAAGAAGAATAAACCATAGTGATTGAAGAGCCATAGCCTGCGAGGGTTGATCCGGGTTGGGTTGCTCAGTTAGAGTGGAGCTTGCCAACCCGATTTCGATTTTCGTCGAATGCATCTTCGCTAGAGTAGAAGATGGTTCGGTCGGGGTTTGAACTCTGGCACTGACGTCCGATCTGATTAAACCTGATTAAATTCAGGTGACGCGAAGGACTACTCCAGTCTATAACCTCTTTCTAAAAAGAGTAAAATGCACCGGAGGTCCATCAACTTGTAAGAAGGTGTCACTTAGGTCCATCAACTTTGAAAATGCATTTTTAGGTCCATAAACTTGTTGAGTCGTTCACCGCAGGTCCACAACTGTCCACATATGCTTCTACTGGTGACATGACATGATGACTTCGCTAGAAGAAGAATATCCTAATTGAGACATTTCATCGAACAGCTTATAAGTGACACATGCTTGATATTTTCGGAGCTAAACGACAGCAGACTACTCCTGTCGTACACGCAAAGAGGCTACCGTTATTCAACCTAAGGAATGTCTAAGTATATGTGTCACCCATTTGTAACCTACTCATTGAAATGTCTCAGCTAGAAGATGCTTCTTGAGCCAAGTCATCATGTCATGTCACCACTATAAGCATATCTGGACAGTTATGGACCTGTGGTGAATGACTCAACAAGTTCATGGACCCAGAAATGCATTTTGAGAGTTGATGGACCTAAGTGACACATCCTTACAAGTTGATGGACCTCTGGTGTATTTTACTCTATAAGCAATCAAGTCTCTAGCCCCTTTCTAAAAAAATCTAAGTAATGCATGCATGGGACCTTCGCATGACGAGGATCATAATCAGCTGTGTGTTCATAGCAAGAATACTGAAAAGTTGCTACCCCTCCAATCCAGTCAATCCAGTCATGACTTGTGTTGTGGAAATTATTTTTTAAAAGTGAGAGTAAATTCATATGATAATTCAGTAGGACAAAACAGTAACAAGTGAACAAAACTGACCTGATATTGAACATCTAGAACACTTCATATGATAATTCAGTAGGACAAAACAGTAACAAGTGAACAAAACTGACCTGATATTGAACATCTAGAACACTTCATATGATAATTCAGTAGGAAAAAACAGTAACTCAGTAGGAATGCACTTTTTAAGATATCCAAATACATCAGAAGTAAGCACTTTTCTGCATAGTTCGGAAAAGCACAGGTTTATCAATCTAGGCATGAAATAGTGAGATCAGACTCTCAGAGACAATAAAAGGCTGCAGTTTGGGTTATAAATCCATCACAAATAAAAATTAGAAAATATGTATTAATAACAATGATAATTGTGATTGCTTATCAGCATGTCAACAAGCCCATCTAGGCTTTCTTAAAGTTTGTTGCAGCCTACAAGAACCTAGTAAATGCAAGTGAATAAAAATATGAGCCTAGAAATCAGCTACACCATCAGCCTACCTGCTCCTCTTGGATTATTTCCATCTAATCCACCTCTGATGATAAGAAATTGTAGCAATGATGCTCTTATGCAGTTAATTTCAACATCATGATGGTGCTCAAAATTGCAGACTTCTGACAAACAGTGCATAGAAGCAAGAAACTTAACCCAATCCGTTTTAGAAATCCTAATCCAATGATCCAATCTAATAACCATAAGCTGCCAAAAAGATCTAAAAGTAGAATTAGCAAATGGTAAATTTGATACCTTTGGCAATGCAAGTTATTTGCCTCTGACCACTTGGACATGGCAGTCTCATGCCTCTCGAGGTTGATGGACACTAAGCTGCACTTGAGCAATAGGAAATTCAGTAATTTCTACCTAATACAATTAACCTAAACAAACTAAGTGACATGTAGATATGAACTAATTAGCTTATCCTGAGGTAGCATGCTGCATAATTAAATTTAAAAAGTTGGTAAGTAATGCAGTCTGATAAATTTAACAGATGTTAACAATATTTTTATCAAGTTATTTTTTATACTACCAAAACATTCTTAACAGTGGCTTCAGACTTCAGTCTGTGCACATTTCTCAGAAAGCAATGTTGCCAAAGCCAACTACTTTAGCAGATCACTTCTGTTGGAGACAATTATAAACATAACTATTTTTTTCATCAGCCAAGAGAGCCAAGAGCATAAGGAGAGGAAATGCATAATTGACTTGTGTGGCTCTAATTGATTGGGAAGATAAGATAAGAAATACATGATGACAGAACCCACTGTCAGGTCAGAAGATGATGAGGGCGCGGAGGCGGAGCGGAGAATGTGGAGGTGTGGCGATGGGAAGGTGCGAGGAGGAGCAATCAAACGGACCAAAATGCGTATGGAGGATTGGAGGCGGAGCGGAGGGTGCTCGTGGAGGGCGGGCGGACGCACGACCATGCGTGGTTGGAGGCTGTCGACGGCGGCGAGGAGGGGGACGTCAATGGCGGCGCGGAGGGAAGACATCGACGATGACTGAGAGGAGGGGGTGGCGACGGTGGCGGAGAGGAGGGGGATGGTGGCGGCGGAGTGCGGGGTGGGATGCATTGTTTCCTAGTGTTTACATACAGTGCATCGGGGTGGGGGCGACGGTAGGAGCCGTTGACACCATTTTTTGACACGTGTCAGAGGAAAGATGAAGAGGCATCATAAAGATTTCAAAGCCGATGAAGAAAAGGGGAAAAGTGACCAGCTTATTTGGAATCGGCCGATTGATAGAGAAGAAACGTGGTAGAAGGAGAATACGCCAAAGGAAGGAAGACGGAGGCGGGTCAACAACCAAGTTGACAACGGGTCAAAATCAGCTTAGAGAGACCGATTCCTATAGGAATCGTTAAATTTTTGGTAGTTTTGTTTCTTTAGATTCAAGTAAAATATTGTCGTCATCGACTAGGAGTCAGGTTGTCCTCAGGACATAAATAGCGACCCTGCGTGGTCGAAGAAAGATTGTACACACCAAATCAACAAAACCTTTACTTATTCAAGTCGGCGACTTCGCCACCCCCTTTTTACTTCTTCTTATTTTCTTGTTTCTTCAAACGTCGTTCTTCTAGCTCGTCGGGCTGCATCGATCGATCTCCGGCAAGTTTGTAAGTACCGTTTTATCGAATAACAACTGGGCTTTAACCTCCGGGCGCATCGCTGTGGTTTCATCTAAGTTTTATTCATAATTTATCGATATCAGCTAGGTTTGCAAGTCTTTTCTTGTTTATTTAGCTTTTATCACCAATTTATCCAGCTCGTAATCTCATTGTATCGGCTAAATCTCGTTCCTGTGTTGTTTCACTACGATACAGCCGATTCAGATCCGGTTTCGAGTGTTGTCTCGTAGTGCTTAGTTTGCTCTGCTTTTGCTCGCGCTTCCCCTACGTCATCAAATCGGCTGATCTAGTCGTTTTGGTTATACTTGCACTTCGGCTGCTCCAGCTAGCCGATTCGCTCTACATTAGTATCGGCCGATCGGGCTGTTACTTGTTGAAGATCCACATCGGTTCTCTAGCTGATCTAACCCGCATCTAACATTTCATATCTTTCCGTGCCGATCAACAGGTCAGGTCGGCTGGATCCGTTACATGTTCCCGTTGAAGAACTTTATTCCGTTTTTTGCATCAACACATCTTGGCACGCCCAGTGGGACACGAAGATAATATTTTACCACAAAACAGCCCAACAATGTCCGTCACGTACGGTCAAGCACTGGCGAATATTGTCCGCTATGGAGATGCGTTCTCACATGGTCCAGCTCAACAGCAAGGATATCTGGGATCATATCATAGGCAGCAGATTACATCAGCTAATGCTGCATTTTCTTGCGACCTAGTTCAGCAACAAAACTATGTGGAACCATACTATCGATAGTCGGAATCATCAGCTAATGTGGTATTCAAAACCTCACTTGTTTGTTATTCATCAGAAATTCATGGTCAAACAGGTCAGGATTGGGTTCAAACATCGGTTCCACAATTAACAGATGTTCAGTCGCATTATCAAAAGAGTTACCAAGTGTGGATATTAGCTCCACAATCAAGGTTTCGACATCTGCAACAGCTAACAGTTCGACAGTCTTGGCTTGGAGGGATGCAATTTGCCCAAGAACAACAACAACAACTAGAAAATTATTGGTCATAAGAATCGGCTTCACAGCAGAAACCATGTCCGTCAAGAGTTATTATTTTACAGCTGATTACTCACCAATTACATCAACCAATAATTTCTCAATCAATGGTGAATCAGTTTGTTCATCTAAAGAAGATTAGCAGAGATTTGTGTCCGACTGATGCGAATAGAATGAACACGCAAAGAATCTGTCAGAAAGATGGAGATATTAAGTCACTATATACTCCTCAAGAATCACTGTTGTCGGCTTATCAGAACATTGAAGTACCATCACAACTGGTAACAGAGATATCAACTCATTTGGCTTCTGAGCAACAGAAGGTAATATTTGATGAGCTTGTAAAAGAAACTCATAGAGCGCAAGTCTTGGTTGATGAGTTCAAAGATAAATACCAGCATGAGGAGAAACATAGCTCTGGAAGGGTTCACATAGAGGAGCTTTCAGCTAGCTACAAGGATAGAGAAAAGCAAGCTAATGAGGATTTTAATTCTTGGAATCCTATTCGGAAGGTTATAGCCAACAAAGACCCTTGTTTTGGAGATATGGTGAAGGTTGACAGCCAGAAGGAAACAACCAAAGCTATCATGATAGATTCTAAGGAAAGTGAGGAATCGAAGGTCATTGATCACAAGGTTACAGAAAAAAGCAGCATATTATTCCTTGGAATATTTATTGCTCACTGCTCAAAAACGTTACTTCAGAGTATCGATTATCTAGAGTTCATTTCTCATGGGAGCTAGGTGATCAAGAAAGAGGAATTTTTATTCTAAAGCATCAGCCATTTGGGAATTATTTTTCATGGGACCCTGGTGGACAGATATTCGTGCATAATGATATTTGAGGCTGATACTGATAGTGTGACACAATGTCCAGAATTTAAAGACAAACAAAAGCAGAAATCGAGGAGAAAACACTTGATAAAGAGGAGGTTCGATCCCAAGTATGGTATATCAAGCCAAAACCAAATGACAAGAAGACTGATTTCCTCAAGATGTCAGATTTCGAAAATAAACCGATTCAAATGATTGATCAGAGGAGTAACGAGTCAAGTAAATTTGCGATCAATCGGAAAGATTATTTTTGGTTGATGACTACTTCTGGCTTTCAGCCGATTTTAGTCCTAAGTATTGTTAGTTACTCTTTCAGAAATATAACCAATTGTAATTGATAAGCCGATTCTTAGCAATCGTCTTCGAAGAGTAGACAGCCGATACTCAGTTATCGTCTCAAGGAAAAGTGAAAGAAATTTCATAGCCGATAAATGATTCGGATCATAATCGCCCTATGGAACAAAAAATAAGTATATACGTACATAGCGATTACATCTGTGAAGACACTATTTGCTACATGAAAGATTCTCATCTTCAGCATGATAAGGATATTAAATAAGTGCCAGAGAGAGAAGAATGGCGAAGAAGAAATGGAAGCCCCAGTTCTTCACCAGATTTGGTGATTCCTCTCCACAACTCGGCGAATTGATAACTAAGACGAGTCAACTCCCCTTCAAGTGATCATCTGCTGGAACGTACAGCAAGCATTCTACCTTGCTCCTTCTCAACAGTCATTAAGCCCAAGTTTGTCACAAGAAATTCTTCTAGCTACGGTTGAGAGGTCAAACACAGGGGGGCAAGAAAGCAAAAAGGATATAAAGGATTCTCAAGAGATGACAAGTATAGTCAGAAAGGCCACTACAAGAGGATTTGATTCTTAAAACCGAATACAAGGCCGAATGCATCGGCTAAGAAAATACATGAGTAAAATGCATCGGAGGTCTATCAACTTGTAAGGAGGTGTCACTTAGGTCCATCAACTCTCAAAATGCATTTCTGAGTCCATGAACTTGTTGAGTCATTCACCGCAAGTCCATAATTATCCATATATGCTTGTACTGGTGACATGACATGATGACTTGGCTCAAGAAGCATCTTCTAGCTGAGGCATTTCAATGAGTAGGTTACAATGAGCTACATATATACTTAGACATTCCTTGGGTTGAATAATGGTAGCCTCCTCGCGTGTACGACAGGAGTAGGTTGCTGTCGTTCAGCTCCGGAAATGTCAAGCATGTGTCGCTCATAAGCTGCTCGATGAAATGGCTTAAGTAGGATATGTTTCTTCTAGCCAAGTCATCATGTCATGTCACCAGTAGAAGCATATCTGGACAGTTATGGACCTGCGGTGAATGACTCAACAAGTTCATGGACCCAGAAATGCATTTTGAGAGTTGATGGACTTAAGTGACACCTCCTTACAAGTTGATGGACCTATAATGCATTTTACTCAAAATACATTATGGCCTCACTAAATCCTTGGTCCTATCTAGTTCAGCTCGAGTAATGAATATTTCTTCATCAACCTAGGTCAATTCAGCAAGAAGTTGCGTCCTCCTCGCTTCCAGAGACTCTATCTTCTTCTCATCAGCAGAGATCACAAGACGCAGTCCTTGTTTTTGCCTTCAAGATAGAGCCTGCCGATCCGCGCCATGAGCGTTGATGGCAGCCAAAATTCTATCCACATCTTCACGGCAAGGGGACTGAGAAAAGGAGGTGTCATCGCAGAGTTCGCAAATAAGAAGGATACAAGTTAGAACAGACCTGATTCACTGAAGAAAAAGAATAAGACATCGTGGTATGAAATCAGGGAGGAGTGAATCTACTTTTATAGGCCGATCAAAACAGTCAGTCAAAAGAAGAGTCAAAACAATAAAGAGAGTGTTGGGAGTTGGTCGGTACATTTAAGAGGCCAGGCACACAGAACCAAGTTTCAGAATTACACAAAGAAATATTTAAATTATGCCCAAGGAGTGAATGGCATTTATAGCATCTACACGGAGCTGATCAACTTCAGTTATCGTCTTATGATCGGCATCGGCTGAACCTGGCATCGGCTGCTCCGCTTGACGGATAGCTTGGGCTCTCTTGGCAAGATTCTGCTTGGTGCGCTCCATGTTGCTGATGGTTTGTGGAAGATCGGCTAGACTCTTTTCTTCAATCGGCAGATCTTCTTCAAGTTGCCTTAGCTCCGCGAGAAGTTCAGCACGTCTTCTCTTCATCCGATCGATATTGGAAACAATGGCAGAGCGAGAACTGCATAAAGTCTGGATTCGCCTATCCAAATCAGCCACTTGAGAATCCAAATTCTCCCAATTCTGGATCAGCCTGGCCTGACGATTTCTTTCTTCCAGCCGATTTTGTGATTCCTCCACCTCTGGTTCATGGATCTCCATGAAAGCCACTGCATAAAGCTTTTTCTTAACCTCAGCAGGCAAGTGTCCCCTAATTTTCTTATAGATATTCCTGATCGGCTCGGCATCTTGAACTAGTTGGCCGATTTCTTGATCAAGAAATGGTAGCAAGTCCTGAAGCTGAGTTTGAACATCATTGGGAAGAGGGCCCAAGGAGACCTCATGAGAAGTAGTGCCAATGATCAGATTTTCGTCAGCCTGGCAGGAAAGCAGAGAGTTAGTAGCAGTTAAAACACAGAATTCAATTTTGGTTGAAAAGGTTTAAGAATTCTCACGACTTCTGGTATAGCTGATACAGTTTGATCTATCGGCTCTGGGTTCAGCAGACTTTCTTCAGTTTGGACAGCCGGTGAAGGTTGATCTTCAACTACACAAGTTTGTTCAGAAGGATTCTCCATGATGTCTGGTCCCGGCATCTGATCTGATGATGGTACCATTGCTTTTTCTTGGACATGATGGCCAATCAAGCCACCAGACTGCAAGATCATCAAACATGAAAGGAACCATATTTAGAAATAACAAAACATAGAAGGAAAGAGTTTTACCTTCACTGCACTCGCAAGAAGCCCGGCTGCATGACTTGGATCAACAAGCATTGCGTCAGCAGAAGGGGTCTTCTTTGCTCGCTTCTTCTCAGAGATAACCTTCTGAGATACATGATCAGCTTTTCTAGCAGCTTTCCTTTTAGCAGCTTGGCGAGTAGCACCATCCATAATAGATGCAATAGGAGGAGCACTATGGCCGATATATGGAGATTCCCGATGGGGAAGATAATTAATCGACCGACCGCTGACACTAAATACTGGGGACTCAACAGAATCTCCCTAAAAGCAGGAATGAAGAAAAATAAGTAACACATCATAAGAAAAGCAAATAAAGGAGATACACATCAAGATCAGAAGTTACCTCATCAGGATGACTGTTGTAAGCAGGATTGAATTGAAGGCAGTATTCTTTTGGGGCAACACAGAATAGATGAGCATGCCATTCCTTCCACCAAACTTTGAAGAGAGGTGATGTCAAGGGGAGAGGGATCCAGGAATCCAAACTTATGGTCGAAGAATCTGGAGACAGGTCTCTCAGGTAACGGTACTGAAGATCGCTCACCAATGTTTCTCTTGGTTTAACAAGGGGAGTGAAATAAAGGCCAATTGGTAACTGGCCGAAACCCAACTGACGGGTAGATGCACAAGGGTTGTAGAATTCATAAGAGGAAGGAAGAGATTTTCCAAAGAAATTGGCAGGCAAAATACCAGGCTTTATTATTTCCTCAAGCATTGCCTTGATATTATCATCAGAAAGATCACTAAGATCATAGACATGTTCAAAGGAATCCATCGGATCTAGATAAGCATACAGGATAGTGGTCTCTTTGGAAGGACCAATATAAAAGAGTCTAAAAAAATCAGATGTTTCAGAGCCATCCAATATTTTACTGGGAAGATAGTCACTGCTTCTCCAAAGTTGCGGCATCGACGAGTTTCAGAGATATCATCCTCTGATGAAGATACCGGAAAAGACATGGAAAAGATGTCCACTGCTAGCTGATTACGGAAATAAAGGTTCAACCACATATTAATGAACCACCAAGGGCCTGCAATACTACCTACAGGTTGACCAGAGGATAAATTGACTGCAGCTTGGTGAAGAAGGTTGTATACTGCACCAAGGAGGTGTTTTCCTAAAGGAACATGATTACCAGCTGCTAAAAGTTCAGCAATCGGCTGATAGGTGCAGGATGGGCTGATGGTTCTACCACAAAAGAGGAATTTATCAAGCCACATGTTAAGAAAGGCAACATGCTCTTTTAGGGTAATAGCACCCGTCTTGGCATATTGGTTGATATAAGTTTTCCAATTATATCCTTTGGTCTCAATTCGATGAGATGGTTTTGAGCAAGAGAAAAGCTGATCATCAGAGGTGATGTTCAAACCTGTCAACAAAACTACATCGGCCAAATTGGGTGATGCCGGTCCATGACCAAAGAGGAAAGCATTCAGAGCATCAGACCAAAAATATGAAGCAGCCACGAGCATGGGTTCATGACGTTGCATATTTGATAGAGAAAGAGTAAGGCATTGATTGATGTTATAAGCCTCCCAATGTCCTCCCATTTTCTCTACCATCCTATGATACCATCCCCTCCACCAAGGAGTATAGCCAGTCCAAGCTCTGAAAGCGCCTTTCCAATCCTCAAGATTCAGAGAGGCATGTTTAAAGGGAATTCTACCAGTTTCAAGATTTATTAATTCGGTAGGATCTGGATCACCCATAGGACCTAAAAAGATTGCTCCAGGTTTATCACTCAAAGGAATAGTAATGTGGTTTCTACGCTCCTGCAAAAATATTTCTGATCTAAGAAAAAAGGAGATCAGCGGAAAAATAGAGCGAGAAAATCGGAAGAAAGAAATACGAAAAGCGGGAAAAATACCTCAGGGATTGAAATCATGGTCACCTCAGGGATGCTCGCAGAAGTTTCTTGAGGATCACCGCCAGTCGGAGTCGAAGAGGACGCCATTGATTCGAAGCTATAGATCGATTCAGATCTACGCTCTGAGTTAGCATTGCAGCAGAACTGTAGCAAGAGGTTGTGGAAGCCGGGAGTTAGCCGATAGGGTTGTATTTATACCCTTGGGTTCTCGAGTTTGTTTGGAAATCTATCTGTTGGTTACGATTCGGTTCAGAAAAGGAAGCTGAAGTCGAGAAAATTTCGGAGCAATATCTTACTCTGAAACTGGAGGGCATGTGTTGACACCATTTTTTGACACGTGTCAGAGGAAAGACGAAGAGGCATTAGAAAGATTTCAAAGCCGCTGAAGAAAAGGGGAAAAGTGACCAGCCGATTTGGAATCGGCCAATTGATAGAGAAGAAACGTGGCAGAAGGAGAATACGCCAAAGGAAGGAAGACGGAGGCAGGTCGACAACCAAGTTGACAACGGGTCAAAATCAGTTTAGAGAGACCGATTCCTATAGGAATCATTAAGTTTTTGGTAGTTTTGTTTCTTTAGATTCAAGTAAAACGTTGTCGTCATCGACTAGGAGTCAGGTTGTCCTCAGGATATAAATAGCGACCCTACGTGGTTGAAGAAAGATTGTACACACTAAATCAACAAAACCTTTACTTATTAAAGTCGGCGACTTCGCCACCCCTTTTTACTTCTTCTTATTTTCTTGTTTCTTCAAACGCCGTTCTTCTAGCTCGTCGGGCTGCATCGATCGACCTCCGGTAAGCTTGTAAGTATCGTTTTATCGAATAACAACTGGGCTTTAACCTCCGGGCGCATCGCAGTGGTTTCGTCTGAGTTTTATTCACAATTTATCGATATCAGCTAGGTTTGCAAGTCTTTTCTTGTTTATTTAGCTTTTATCACTAATTTATCCAGCTCGTAATCCCATCGTATCGGCTAAATCTCGCTCCTGTGTTATTTCACTACGATACAGTCGATTCAAATCCGGTTTCGAGTGTTGTCTCGTAGTGCTTAGTTTGCTCTGCTTTTGCTCGCGCTTCGCCTACGTCATCAAATCAGCTGATCTAGTCATTTTGGTTATACTTGCACTTCGGCTCCTCCAGCTAGCCGATTCGCTCTACAGTAGTGCCGTCTGATCGGGCTGTTACTTGTTGAAGATCCACATCGGTTCTCTAGCCGATCTAACCCGCATATAACATTTCATATTCTTTCCGTGCCGATCAACAGGTCAGGTCGGCTGGCACACCTTGTAACATCCCGGGGATCCGTTACATGTTGCCGTTGAAGAACTTTATTCCGTTTTTTGTGTCAACAGGAGTGGAGGGAGGCAGACGCACGGGGGAGGGCAGACACATGGAGAAAGTAGCATCAAATTTTTGTCTTACTTTCATTCTTTTTAGGAGTAGTGAAGTACCAATAAAAATAGAATTGTATTTTTTTTGGGACGGTTCGTGAAAGACCTGATTCATCAGCCGGTCAGGTCGGTCCAAAGAAAACCCAGTATTATCCTTCTTGTTCGCTTGCCCATGCTTGACCCAACGTATAACCGAGAACTGGCCAGGTCAACCCGACAACCTGACACCTCCCCGTGCTCCGGCCGGTATCGACAAATTAAGGTCATGTTTGGTTTTCATAAGTCACTGACTTATAAGTCTCTGACTTATAAGTTAGTTAGATTTAAGTCAGTCATGTTTGGTTGCTGTGACTTATAAGTCAGTGAGCTCCACTCGAGGAAGGAGAGGGGAAAATGTGACTTATGCAACTTTAAGTATGGGTGGAGCAACTTATGGGACTTATAAGTCAGAAAACTTATAAGTCAGGGTTGTTTGGCTCCAACAAATGACTTATTTGCACGTGACTTGTGGGAACCAAACGGGATATAAGCTAGCTGAGGACGACTCCTACCATCTCCCAATCTCTCCATCTTCCGCATAAGCGTTGATTCGACAGCCAGCTACTGAGACAAGAGTTGAAAAGGAGACGGTTAGTGGGGGGCAATTCAGGGCACTGCAGGCGTTGTGGCTCTGCCCTGTTCGCTAGACTGGTGGTTGCTGCCTGGTGCTGATTTGTTCTGAGAGAAAAATACCGCTGACTGGCTGGTGGCTGGTGACTGATCTTGATTTATTTTGAGAGAAAAGTACTGTTGGCTGGTGGCTGGTAATCCAGACGAACAAAGCGTCGAGACAAATATATTGGTGTTCTTTAATATGTGGTGTCATAGTCAAGGTTCTCTAGGTGGTTAAAGAGGTTGAGATATGGTTTTACTTGTAGATTCAGATCTAATTTGTTGTTAGAATGAATTTATGAGGCTGTTATTAAAAATTCCCTCGTTTATTTTTGCCGCGGTTCGGAAGTTTTCAAGACCCTGAGAATTTTACTTCCTCTTAATATAAAATCAACCTAGTTTTTATATGTAGTGTCATGTATTGACAAGTAATTTTGAAAAAAATCTGTTTTCTTAATTTGTGCATGTAAAATATATAGTGTGAATTGTGTGTCAACCACAACTCCTAAAATTGTCTAGTAGTTGTTTCATAGTCCTGAACTTTAACTTATGAGATGGCTGTTTTGTGAAATAATGATGTTTTTCTCTCTCCTAATAATCTCTCCTTCGTATCAACAAAAAATCATATCCTACTATTACTAATTGGAGGTTTCTTTTGAAACTTCCACATGAAACCACCTAGGAATCCTAGGTGGACACTTAAAAACAGAAAAGCCTTCACATGAAGCCAAAATCCTAGGTGGACACCCTAAAAATTTTCATTAATTTTAATAGCCATTAGATGTACTTTGTTTCTAAAATTACCCACCTATGTCATTATAAAAAAATTAACAAAAATAATCCTACTATATCTATGTCTCAATTACCCACATGTATCATTGCAGTCAATTTAAACCCAAACCATCTCCCGGTCACATCTTACATAATAAATCTTTTTACTTCAAATAAAAAATCGTCTAACTATCATGTTGTATCTCCCACATGCAACATAATAGTCTCTTGCCCTTTATCTCTTTCCCATATTTAAATGATAAAAATATATATCTTAAAAGGACATTTAGCTAATACAATTAACAAACTAGCTAGATCTGTAAGTGCATGTAGAGATGCATGCTGATCACATATAACATAGTTAATCTTTTGCATCGAATCTTTCTTCCATATTTAAATGATGAAAACAATATATCCTTATATATTTTGTACTATAGAGAGTACGTGCGTATATAAAAAGAGAGCCTCTTGTGTAATGTTTCCGTCAACTAGGACCTGCTGCTACTTTCATCAACGAAACTAGCCTCCTACTACTATTCACTAGAAAGGTATGATAACTTGTCTCTGAGCATTCTTCTATGGCTGCACGGAACCTTTTAGACTCATTGGTTAGAATAGAGATCAATCAATGTCGAGACATTGTTTGGAATTTGTTTGATTTCCCTTCTACAATTAGACTAATTTTTCATGGTATATGTTACGACTACTAAATTATTTATTTATTATTTGGGGTGTTGAGCGCTACATACATATAGATGACTTGCTTCTCACGATTGTTCTTGAATCTTCCTATCGCAATATATTTTACTTGATTGTTGTTTGGGTACCATAACTGGTGTATAGAAAAAATTCCATATTTTCATGGCATGTCTTTTGTATATAAAATAGATCAATTAGATCCATCACAATCTTTTGCTAATGTAGTTGAACAAGTTGCAATGATGAACAAAACCTTAAAGTGAAATTAGACTAGAAAATAATTGTGGAATATCAAGGCAAGAGTAACCATATTGTGGAATGGAACCTTACTTAGCACTTATGAACAATTAGATGTTTAGTTTGATTGTATTTTTTGTATTATTTCGGTTTACAAATTATTAGTGTTGATGTAAAATTAGGGAACCATGATGCATAGTGTTATCAATAAGATTAATATGAAAAAGTTCAAACCACTTATTGAAAAAGGTAATGTGTACATAATTACAAATGTCAGAGTCATGTAGCAGAATAGAAGTATCGGCCAGTGGAAAATGATAGGATAGTCAATTTCCTGCCTACAACTACTCCAAAAAAATTGAAAGATACTCAAGACATTGCAAAGTATAGCTTCATGTTTATGAGCACAGATATGCTTTCAACAATAATAAATATGGACACATATCTATCGGGTATAACATTACTAATTTTATAATTTTTACACTTCCACTCATTCTACGACATCTAATAATAATTTATATTAATGTTTTATAGATGTTATATGTGATAATAATTTATAATTTTTACACTTGCACACATGGACTAGTAGAAGAAACAAGGACAAACTACAAATTTATAAAAATCCGTGATATTGTGCTCCTGATCGAGTAATTCTCTTTTCTTTGTAGAAAACAACTACAAAACTTTCAAAGTTTGCATGCATGCTATAGAAGTTTTGTTGGACTAAAAACTATCTTTTTCTATAGTGCCCCTCAAAATAATTCACCAGAGATATGTGCATCAACCGTAACTTGGTTCAAGAAAAATGATGCAAATCATGAAACACACAAGACAAATAATACACTATGATGGAATCGTTATAGGTAATGATTTGAACAACTCTTAGTTAATAATTATTCATTTACAAATGATGAACTAACAGATACCACTTTAAATGCAAATATTTACACTGTTGAATTTCAAAAGATAGACCTCCAGCGCACCTATATACTCAATGTCATGATAACTGCTACTTTGGAACGTAAATTATAACAAGAGAAGACAAGAAACAATGAGATTTGCATTTTATTGGGGTCGATCTTTTAATAAAAACAAAGTTAATTGTATTATCTTTTTCATCATAGTATGCAATCTTAAAATTATAATTATCTTCCTCCCTAACTATGCTGACCAAATACTAAATAGTATATTATATTTACTGAAACTTATTAGGATGCTCCTAATAAAAGTAAGTAATAACTTTTAATAATTAAAATAAAGTACTATCCCGTTCGGACGCACAATTGATGGACTACTGTGACAAATTATGTGACAACTTTTGAAATTTTCTTTCGGGATCCCGATTTTGGACCTAGACTGGAGGGGCCAGCCGAAGGCCCATGCCAAAGAGGACCGACGATCCTTATCTGTTCAAGTACATACAAATATATACGTGTGTTTTAAGAGCAACTTCAAAATCTTATGTAAAATCTTAGCTAAATTTAGAATTTTAGAAGGTATGTAAAAAAATAAAAAAAATCATAAGAGCATCTCCTAAATTTAAAGATGAAGAGGCTAGCTAAAAAAATAAAAAGCTCTCAAAATGAAGGGCAAACCAACAGACTTTTTAAAACTATAAACTCTCTATATATTGTAGTACCAACCTCCTTTCTTATCTCCTTCTCTCTGGCCGGAGCCCGAGCTCCTCTTCTCGACGCTGGCACGCCGCCCGACTGCCTCCCCCGGCGCCACCCTAGCTCCGTCCGAGCTCCTCCCCGGGCTCCGCCCGTGCTCTTCCTCCCCAATCCTCCGCCCGAGCTCCTCTGTTAGCAGCAGGGGAAGGGGATCGAGATAAGCAAGGGGATTTGGGGAATCAGAGAAGGGAACGCAGGAAGGAGAGGAAGAAACAGAGCTGCTGTATTGAGAAGGAAGACGAACAGAGGAGTTCAGTTTGATACAATGATAATCGATGCCCTCATTCCTCTCCCTCTCCTATATATGTAGCAAGGTACATGGGCCGAGCCCAGCTAAAGATGGCACGCAGGCCCATTAACCCATGGAAACCCAGTGTCAGCCCAACCGGATCCTAACATTCTCCCCTTCTTAAAATTCGGCTTGCCCCCAAGCCGATGTGAAAATAACTCAACCAGGATCCCACGAGGCTTGCAAGTATTTGATGTCGATCCTGTAGTTGGTCTTGATCTCCAGAAAGAAAGCGGCTAGCAGGACTGCTTGTGACCTGACAAATATTTCAGCAATTGGTGATGGGTATAGCTTGTCTGTCGCTTGCACTTTGATCTTGGTCACCACAACAGAAGTGCCTAGAAGAAGAAGCTCCTTTGATCTGAACATAGACTCCGCAATCAGCCATTGGAGATCCTTCCAGTCACCAGAATTAATGCCAGCCTCACCATCACAATATTCGAGAAACCAAAGTATTGCAGACTTTGATGGATCCAACTTAGAATTATCAGCAATCCCAATGATGGCAGCTTCATTCAAAGAGCATGCAACAAGAACAATTAACTGCTTTATCTTTTGCCACCATATCAGAGTAACCCTTCCATTGTGCCAAATATTGGTGCTGCTGGCAACACAACTACTGCTGATGTATAAGCACAACAGAAACATCCATGATAGCTTCCACGGGTCGAGAGCACCCTGAAACACATTAGCTGGTAGTCCGGCTATAGTGCAAATGGAACATGGCAGCCACTGAAGCATCTCAAGATTGAAGGCTGCCAGCTGAAGGATGGCCACTTCCCACGATCAAACATGCAACTAGCAGTAAAGCACTCCACAAGACAATTGATGTTTCTGAACTGAAAAGAATGCCAAGTGTGTGATATAACTTCCTTTAGGTCCACAGCTGAGAGAAAACCAAAGCATGTCCAGGGTGTTTGCCTAAGCTGAATACCAACTCTTTGCATCACTGACTGTATGGGCGGTGTTTGTTTCTCAGTAAACCACAACCTAAACTTAAAGGAGATCTGAGAATTAATATTTCCATTTGCACTATTAGCTTCTAGATAGACTATTGGCCATGGGGGCTTCGGTGAGATGTCAACTTGCTCAGAATTCAGATTAGATGGCCCTTGATTCATGTCAACTAAAGCAGCAAGCACTGAATTTAGCAATACTTGTTTTAGAACATCCATTCTTGGACACACTATTTGAACCTCCAATACTCTAGTGGCCCACCATGGAAGCACAACACAAACTGAATATGCAGAGGTAGATTTGGCGATGTACCTTTGATGCTGCACATTCTCAAACGAGTAGCATCTGTTGAGGGAGTTCTCAGATTTGAGTATGTTGTCGCAACTGAGACTGTGTCGAACACCTGACAGGTGAGGTGGTGAAGGCTTCCTCCTCTGCATCCAGAACAATTGCAGCCGTCCATGGGAAAGCAAGTGGTGCACTTGGCTGGCTGCACTCAATTGAGTAGCCGTTGTTGCTGTCGTGGTAGTGGCAAAACGTCGAACACTTGGCGAGCTCGGTGGTGAAGACGACTCCGGTGAGAACGAGCGCCCTGAAGTCACCCAGCCCCTCAGCACCTCTGGAGACCGGTGAGGTCGTGACGCAAGTGCGCTGAACCGCCGCCGCGGACGCGGGCGTGTTGCAGGCGGGCGAGCTCATCTCGACCCGGGCGGAACAAGGGAAGACGTCACGCGTGGCCACCGAGAGCTCGGCAACTACGGCCTGGGCCGCGCCAGGAGACAGTGGCACGAGCTCCTGGAGAGCAGTGGAGTCGAGGTGGACGGGACGAGTAGCGAGTCGGGGTCGGCGAAGCCATGGCGGTCGCGGAAGAGCACGCCACGGTCGATGGAGCCGAGGCGGACGAGGAATGGCACGTCGAGGTCGACGAAGCCATGGCGGGCGCGGAGGAGCACGCCACGGTCGTCGAAGCTGAAGCACTCGCAGCGATGTTCGCTGCGGACGTCGAGGACGAAGTGCGCGCGGTGGAGCTCGGCGCGGTCGCCGAAGCCGAGGCGCACGCAGATGCGCTCCCGGGCATCGAAGACGAGGCGGGTGCGGAGGACGACGCTGCGGTCGCCGAGGCCGATGCACACGCAGAGGGGCCGAGGCTGATGCTGAGGGCGCCGCAGGCGAGGTCGACGGTGGAGCCGACGCGGTGCTCACAGGCACAAGAGTGATCCCGCCATGGGTGAGACCCAGTGTCGAACACCTTGCGGGCGGATGATGCAGAGGCATCTCGGTGGTGGTGGAGCCAAACGCCGCAGTGTGCTCGCTGCCGGAGCTGGTGAAGACGGCCTCACGGGGCGCCGCAGCGGAGGCGAATGCTGCCTGAGACGCCGCGGTGGTCGAGGTCGGCGAAGGGGAAGGTGCTGGTGCCGAAGGGGAGGTGAGCTGCTTCTCCCTCTTCGCGTCGAACTCCTCGATCCGCTTGAGGCGGTTGCCCACAGCGTCGATGCGGTCGCAGATATGGTCGCTGAACTTCCTCATCTCCTCGAGCAGGAGGAGCACGGAGGCGTCGTCCATGGCGGCAACAGGTGGAGGAACAGATCGAGAACAGGAAGAGGATAAATCCAGGAGAGAAACCCCGAGAATCGGTGTCTCTGATACCAAATGTTAGCAGCAGGGGAAGGGGATCGAGATAAGCAAGGGGATTTGGGGAATCAGAGAAGGGAACGCAGGAAGGAGAGGAAGAAACAGAGCTGCTATATTGAGAAGGAAGACGAATAGAGGAGTTCAGTTCGATACAATGATAATCGATGCCCTCATTCCTCTCCCTCTCCTATATATGTAGCAAGGTACATGGGCCGAGCCCAGCTAAAGATGGCACGCAGGCCCATTAACCCATGGAAACCCAGTGTTAGCCCAACCGGATCCTAACATCCTCCTGCTAACAAAGCAGAGGAACACGACGGACGCCGGTGGCGGCTGCGCGTCAATGGAGGAGCGAACAGGCGAGGAAGAGTTGGAGACCCCACCGCGCCGCAGTGCTTCGCTGGACGCTTGTCCTCCTCTTCCGGGGCTGGTTCAGCGCCTCCTTCTCTCCCGGGCGACGTTTGGCCGCGCCTCCTCCTCCTCTCCCTCTTCCTCGTGCATTGCGTCCCTCCGCATATCCGCATCGCCCACGCCCACGGCCCATTCGTCTGCCGCCATCCGCCCGTCCGTCCGTCTGCCGCCAGCGCCCGTTTGTATGTTGTAGTGCCGTGCCGTGCGTCATTAATCTGCTATATTATTACTTCCTTCTGCTTAGCAGGTAGTTTTTTTTTAAAAAAAATCTAGTGTTTTAACTTTCTAATTCTAATATATATGCTCCTTCATAGTTTAGATGTTAAAATCATAGAATGATACCTAAGAATCATTTGTTGGGTTCTCAGAGCCAAAGATCCTCTAGTCTAGTTGATTTGATTCGAGAGGTTGAGACACGATCACACTAGTTGACCCTGGTTCAATAATTCGTTGGCGTAGCCGGGTTCCGAGACTAGATCCGGAGAAGGTTACCTTTTCTTAATGAAAAATCATGAGGCTCTTCACCCCACCGGGTCTAGATTTTTGTTTTGTTCTAAAAAAGAAAAATCATAGAATGCTCCTTCATAAATTTTTTTTAAAGTATTGAAGTATTATTGTCGATGGAGTACTTCACGAAAGTTTGGGTCTTATTGGAGGTAATTCAGTAGTTTTATTTTTCCTCTCTTTTACTTTGTATAGTATCAACGTTACTTCTTATGAATATATCACTACTATTTTTAATTACATATGAAAAGAAATATTTTAATCTAATGGACCCATTGTTTCCGCTTGCCTAAAAGGCTCTCAAAATCAAAGAGCCGGCCCCCCCTACTCGGGGAGCTCAGATGAGGGAGGCAGATGGCGGCAGAGACAGGCGAGTAGGGTGCAGAAGGAGTGGCTGTAGAGGAGAGGTTTGGGCTCCTATATGTGTACCGAAAGATGATAGGAGTTGACACTTTCAGTCCACCAAAGTTCACTTAAATTATGTCTTGTTATTCTCAACCCTCTCATCATAGATTAAAAAATGTTATAACATTTTTTTATATGCTTCAACATTTTTTTAAAAAAATTGGACAAACACTTTTCATAAAAAAATTGGATAAAATTTTTGGAAAAAAAGTTGTAACAACAACATTTTTTCCAAAAAGGTTGCACCAATATTTTTCATGAAAATGTTGAAATTATTTCTAAATTTTAAAAAAACCTATAATTTTTAGCTTTCTCTTCCTCTCCCAATCTGGTGACCGACAACGAGGGCAGGCGGCCGCCGGCGGCCCCTGCTCCTGACGAGTCCGCAGAGGGGTGCTCCCACGTGTAGGGAAGCCGTCGGCGGTCCCTGCTCGCTCCGCGACAAGTCCATTGGGTTGTAGTGGCATAGGCTACGGAGCAGCCGAGGCGGCGGCAAAATCACGAGGTTTGGAGGGGCACGGCCAACAGCGGAGCTCGTGCTCGTGCGAGCCGGCGGCGAGCAAAGACCGGCTGTGATGGTGGCGCCGCGGAGCCCTGACTATGTGAGGGGTGGGCTGACGACGCCAGGCAGCCCCGCGCGGGGTGGCAGTGTGGGCGTGGGGAGGGAGTGAGCAAGAAAGGTGAGGGTTGAGTTAAGGTTTGAGTGTGGAGATCATGATATATGAGTGGTTGCACAAATCTCAAACTCTCTGACATGCTCTAACGAGAAGGTACCATATTTTTAGTTTTTATCTTGGATTCATGGGGCGGATGGGATATTAGACGAGTTTTCAAATTCCAAATGATTTTTTCTTTTAAAACACTAGCAATGACGCACGTGCGGCCGCACGTGTCTATCAAATGATATTTCAGATTCAACGATTTAAAATCAACAAATTTTTAATGATCTAAAATCAAGAAGTTTTATGAAATCACAAATTGTGAAGTTTTATATGAACAACTTGTTCGAGAATAAAATGCAAGAAAATCAATTAATTTATTTTTAAAAATTCTGACAAAAGCCTCGATACTTGCGGGGGCTACTCTTCTTCAATAAGCAAATTACACAACAGTGATAACTTAATAAATTCTACCAGTTGTCGCTGCTAAGGATGATGCATTCTTTGCCGAACCTCTTACCCTTCTTTCCTTCCTGATGTTGTTATGTAATTTCAGTTTTCACCAGTGCAAAGAGATTTGTTACACCATCAACATACCTTTTTATGGGTGACTTGTGCCCATTTTCTCATTAAAAACCAAAATCCGTACTCATGCAGGGCCATTGACACTATAATCTGGGAGACATTCTTAACTCTAAGCATTGAACCAGCATAAGGGAAATTACCATATTCTTGTAGAACGACAGAAGCATGTGATGTCCTTGAATTGCTCCGAAAGCAAAAGCAATAAATTTAAAAAAATTAGTAGTGAAAACCAAACTACATGATTAAGCAAAACTGCCACTAAATTATTGCTGGCCATTGTGAGAGGAGACCTACCTGCTGTCCCTCTGAATTAGCTCCAAACGTTACAAGGCAAAAAATAAACCTGCATGTTTCTGAAGCCAGTAATCAGCATTAGAGTACTACATTAGTGTGTCTCAAGCCGATCGAAAATCATCACTGACGAACAAGAGCAGCAGCACCACGCAATGCAACTCCTGCAAACTACTCTAGGTAATGACTGTGCCGCTGCAATCCAATCTAACCAACACAGAAAAATGATTCAATGGACGATCCAATCTCAAGAATTAAATCTAAAGGTGGAGTACCGACAGCATATGTTATGCACAGGAGCCTCATAATGGGCATCTCTGTCAATGCCGGCAAACTGGACGGGTCAAGCGGCTATGAATACAGAGAGACGACGGTGGTTGATGAAATCTCGAGGAGAAAGAAGGTGCAGAATGGACCTTCGCGCCTCCTCCTTCATGTCGTGTGGGCTGCCGCTATCAGCCCACCGCAACCGTCGAGGCGAGGTAGATGGAGGGGAGGGACAGAGGCAGGACACCGCTGCCGCCACATTCAAAGCGGCGCAGATGGCGGGGGTGACGGGGATCGACTAGTGTGGGTGGGGCAGAGCCCTGAAGAGCCAGGTCACCGGAACAGAGGGGGTCGCTGGGACGCTTGAGTCGGCGTCAAATCCGGTGCAGCAACATCCTCCATTGCCAAATCAAGGTCAACGACTGTCAAATCGACCTCCATCTATGTTGAATTGAGGACCTCACCGTCCCTATCATCTTCTCCAAGCACGGTGTGGTCAGAAGTAGCGGCACGGCGCTCCTCGTCGTCTCCGTAGGCCACGGTGCCACAGGGGGCAGGAGCGGGGCGGCCTGACGCCGCCGCAGGGAGGCAATCCCAACGCCGCTGCAGGCTGTTGCGTCGTCCCTCTTGAACCTCTCCTTGGAGCCGAGTGTTGGCGTTTCGTAGCGCCGTCATCTTAAGAACAGATCTGGGACCCATCCTTAGTGACAACACCAGGAAACGCCTTTTAGGCACCTCTCAATGTCACAACTAATGGCGTCGGGTTAGCATGAACATCGAGACTTGCCATAGGCTAATCTAAACGATAATGAACGAATCCGCAAGCCCACAGATAAACCATTGTAGCATTTCCCCAAGGAAGGAGAGTATTCCAAGGGTATCGTATCCGTGGAAGGCAATGGCGGATATCTTAGACTTATGCTTTTGCTCTGAATGTAAACCAAGAGATAGATATAGGGAACAACACACTCAAAGACAGGGGTAAGATAAAGGATATAAGGGTAGTGTGACACACACACACTCAGATCTACCTCTACTCTAGCACATTACGGCTTAGGGGGAACATACAAGTTAGCTCTAGGTTCTAATGTACTAAACATACAAAGCTAGAAGATACAAGAGATGGGCATGAGTATTGCATGAGAGAGATAAGGTTCAGCACCCAGGTACAAACGGGGAGCTAGCCCGCGACGACCAGCACTCTGCGAAACTAGACTTTAGACTCCTACAGCAGGTACCCCAGCGCGGAGGTTGCCCAAGGATCCAACAGAGCTGTCACCACCTGAGGACCGACCTCTATCGTTACGGGGGGTATGCTCATAACTATCGTAGCCAGACAACCTAGGCACCATGCCTACGTTGCTGCTAGACTCCACTCGGCCCGGGCTATTGTGACCCAGGGTGAGAGCCACCAGAAGACTGGTCAACTAGACCGAGTACCGTACCTTGAACACAGACCTCATGCAACACTCTCATGCCATCTAACAAGATCAACTAAGGCTAGACATACAAACAGATATGAACTCTCTTATGTCTAATCAATAAGATCAAAGGGTCGTGTTCGTGAAGAACACGAGCCTCTAACTTATGAACAAACACATAAGGAAGGAGTTTATCACCCTTCAAGTGGATCAAAATGTAGTGTTCACGAAGAACACAAGCCTCTAAATGATGAACAGAGGATGAACTCAAGAACATATCAAACATATGATCTACCATGACTTTATATGAAATAGATGAATAACTGAAGTAAATCAAAGTCATACAAAGAAATAAAGATAAAAGAGAACTCATACCTAGACTTCCAAGAGGACTTGGAACCTGAATAAGAGCTACTCTAGCATACCCCCTAGCCTTGGAAACTAAAAATGAGAGGAGAATGAGAGAGTGGTGTGTAAGAAATGGGAGCCCCTCCCCTTCTATTTATAGGCAAGGACCAGGCTTGCTCGGAGGCTCAAAGTGCTGCAAAACACCCGGGAGTGAGGCAATGGACCAATGGGGAGCTGCCACGTGTAGGGGCTAGATGGGCGCCCCCTAGGTCGGTTCGGCCGATCCTAGGATCGGCCGCACCCCTAGGGTGGCCCCACCTAGTGTGCTTCCTCTGGTTGGCTGCCCTGTGGGCCCTCTGATCCATCCCCGGTGCATGGCTTGATTTGGTATCTGAGGTGGGCCCTTTGATCCATGTGAAGTCCATGTGGTGTCCTCTGATTCGTCGGTGAGTGCCTCCCCTGGATCGATGACGTGGAATGCCATGTTTCCTTTGGTGGCAGCCACCTCCTCAGCTGAGTTGGCATGATTTCTTCATAAAAGGTGAGTTTCCATCTCTTTTAAGGGGTAAATCACCTACATACAAATAACCTCCAAGGACAAGTGCAACTACATTATTCAAACCAAAATGCTAGTAAATAATGCATATGCCTCCATTTATGTGAGAATATTGAGGGTTGGAAATGGTGAATTTCAATCGTCAACACCGAGGACTAGCCACGGCGTGCAGGGGCACCCCACCACAGGGTGCAGGGGCGGCACGGCCCCGCTCGTGGAGCTACGAGGCCCTGTCCTAGCGAGCAGCCGCAACGCAAGGGGTGGTCCAGCCTGAAGAGGTGACGGCGACGGGCCATGGTGCAGGGGCAGCGGCGGTGGAGCAATGCACGTCGACGACGAGGGAGAGCCAGCACATCGGACAGACGCGGTGGGCAAACGGGACGTAGGGACGGGCGCCGGCCGGGACATGGGCGGTCAAACGCCGAGGGAACGAGGATTGCAGCAAGTTCGTGGGCCCACTTGTGGATATAGGTGGGTGGGTAAGAAACGTCGAGGTGATGATAAAAGAATTAGTTTTTGTTGACAGAAACGTTCTCCAAATTGCGATTTTTATGGTTCTACCGTCTTTTTGGTCCACCAAATATATGATGGGTGGGTCCGACGTGTGGGGTAAGACAGACCCGAATTGGGTGAGAAATGTTTTTCAAATTATTCGATCTTTATAGTATAGATCAAACCAATTTAAATCCGTTTAAACCATAATATTTTTAGAATTAATGCAAAAAATGAGCTCCAATATGTTGTTTTAATGTTTCAACATTTAGACATTTTTTAATAACTTCTCAACATTTTTATGTACCGTTTCAACATTTTTTATTTTAACATTTCAAGGTTTTTAATGTACTACTTCATCATTTTTAGTAACTACTTCAACATTTTCTCTATTGTTTCAATATTTTCAATGTACTACTTGAACATTTTTAATAATTATTTCAACATTTTTAATGTAGTACTTTAACACTTTTCAATAACTACTTCACCAATTTTTAAAAATTTTAAGAAAATATTGGTGCATACAAAAAATGTTGATGAACGTCGCGAAATGTTGGTAGCAATTAAGAATCGGCTTTAAAGAAAATGTTGACGAATGTGTTGGATATTCGAAAAAATATCACAACAGATAAAGAGAAACAAAGACGTGGAAAGGCAAGCACTTTTCTTCTCAAAAGTTAGATCCCTTTACACGAAGGCTGGAGGCTCCTTTTATAGTGCTCCGAGAACACTTTGACATCTTGATTTTACCCCTATATGCTAAGCATCTTTGAAGAATATTCGTGTACACAAATGTCCGCGGTGATCACATAATCTGCATGATCACTCTATATATTTACAAGAATGCCCTTGCGTAGTCAAGTTTCTCACCCTTGCGTAGTCAAGCCTGCATGATCACTCTATATATTTACAAGAATGCCCTTGCGTAGTCAAGTTTCTCACCCTTGTGGAGTCAAGCTTCTCACGTTTTCCTTCTTCTTCTCGATCACGCCATTGACCATTCAACACCGGGTTTCTCTTCCAGAGTTAAGATTTCTTCCTCTCCTTCCTTGTCCACCACGTATGGAGTGACGTCAGCTTTATCAACACTGACACCGCTTTTGGTGATACTGTTGACATTGCTAACGTCATCGACTAGAAACGGATATAAGATCCATCTCTATCGACGGCACCAGAAATGCAAAGGTATATCTTAACATGATGCTAAGTGTATATCAGATGTTGCTTTCAGATTAAACTAAAAGGTGAACTCCGACACGATTCATAGCACAACTCGATATAGGTTGTCAGCCCTGACAGGTGTGCCAGAAAACGCATGGATATGGTACTCTTACATATGCCTTGGATCTCTAGAAAAGAAGATATATATAAACAGGGAATCCGCAAGCGCACAGATATGAATATACCATTGTAGCATTTTAACCAGGAGTAAAACCAGGTATCGTATTTATATTCTACCACAGGAAAAGAAGTCTTTCTAATCCATAATAGCTAATACATACTCATCTCTCAGTTTTATAATGTAGAGTGGCCAAAATATATCAATTGCTATAAACAGGGGTAAGTCACATAAAGATAAAGATATTGATAGCATTGTTCAAGTCATAACATCATGAGCAGCTAGAAAGTGTCATTATAGCAAGAGAAACATAGCAAAGTCTAGTTAGAGAGGATACTCCTCGGTAACTCTAAACTATATGTCAATGCAAACTATGATTAGTGCAAACATTTAACAATCATGGAAGAAGAACTATTATATTAATGCATGGGGAGACTATCCAGGAGGATCAAGGCCGAAACTTGAAACAACCCAAACAGTATAAGGCTCCACTAGTCCTATACACGGGGGGTGGACTGCGAAGGACTCAATAGTGCTGTCACCACCACGATCTACCACACGACCCGGCATATAGGGTGCAATCGCAGATAAATACAATATAAGCACCACGCTTACACTGTCTTTACCGTTCACCCATGTTAACAAATGATCTAGGTGAGGGCTATACGACTCCATACATGAATATAAAGGCAAATCAACTATGCTAAACATGTAATCATAATAAACACCAAAGCATATAATGTCGAATATAATCATTGATAAGAACATATGTCTGTATAACAAATGTAAGGAACTAGATAAGAACTTACAAGAGCGAAACTAGATCAGTATCTCGATCAGCCTCTAGACGATCAGGAGCCAAGTAGACGCCTTGCCTCCTCCTAGATCTAGACTAGCTAGCTACTCTGCTATATGGTGTTTCTAGGGCGTAGTATCTCTGACTTGATGACTTGATCTGGTGTATGCAAACTCAGGTTTCCAGATGCCTCTGCCAGGGGGCAGGGGGGCTGCTTATATAGCCCTGAGGGGTAGACGTGCGCCGTTTGATCAAACCGACCTAACGAGTGGTTTAGATTGATCCTCATAGGCGGTGGAAGAACCTTCTGGAAGTAGGGCTGAGGTGGCGCCCGGGGGAGGCTGACCGGCCCCACCACCAGGCCGATCAGGCTGGGGTGGGCCCCCCTCGGGGCCCACTTCGGCCAGGTGGTCTGTCGCTTCTTCTAGATGCTTCTTTCTTGGGTGCCAAGTCACGTTGAGTTCCGGAGCCTTCTGGAGTCTTCTAGATTTGATTCTTTTAGCACTTTTCCCGAATGCTTCCTGGATTTATATAATTTACCAAATCTCCAGAAAAACTGTTAGTGGCACCCTATTCTAAGTTGATATTAACATTTATGCCATTTTCTCATGTTTAGTTGACTTATAAATATATAGGATAAGATGTGTCAACAGATACTTGAATCTTTCGCATTTTTCTGAGCTCTGAAGTGCGCTGCCTTCCATCCCTAGCCTCAGGACTCCGTTTCATCATTCTTGACTTATTACCCAACTTCGCATCCTACAAAAACAAGGGAGAAAGTCTCTTCCAGTAATCTCCGTACTTTACACAAACTTCTATATTTCTTCAAACTCTCGTAAAGAATGATGTCATTCTTCCTAACTTCCCCAAAAAATCATGGAACCGTTACCTCCGAAGTTCACCAAAACTGAGAGATATTGGAAAACATCTTTACATAAACTTCGCTTATCAAGATCCCTATAAGTTTCGTTACAATACCCATATTTGCTAAAAAAAACTCGTATGGTATCTAACCATTTTCGAGTCCGAAGTTCAAACCTATTCCTGGTTTGCCGAAACCTCCTCACCTCAAATCCTCGAAAATGACATCATCATCGTTCATGGCTAGTTTTGAGCGTTTTATTGAAAAAGTAGTTTGTCTTTGACGTTTCGAGGGTGACTAAATTTGTTCGATTCCACAACAAAATGTCAGTCAATGTTAAGAAAGATTTTAGTACATAAAAAAATTAAAGAAAAAAGTCTTAAAAAAGAAAAATGTTGGTTAACATCTATAAATGTTATTATATTCGAAAAATGTTCAAAATTAATTTGATTCAAAATATGGTTAAGTGTGGATTTATTTTGTAAATCTCGTCGTAACAAATACCATGCATGGTTCAATGCAAATTTGATTTGTATACTTGGTTTGGAAACATAGGATTTGTTCCTTTGAATCTTTATTTTGCACGAAAACCAAGTTGCACGTTAGAAAGGTGCTGTCTTCGTCCTGTTTCAACGCTAGCAAAAAAATATTAGTAGGCCAGCCGATTTGGTGGGTAGGCCTTGCGATACGATCATACAACGCTTATCCACCTTTCGTGGAATAGGAGTCCCCAATGTTCAGGTCTATAGTCATCTAAACCATATGTAATGTAGACTTTCTTTTGTTAAACACAGCATGCGACACGGTGCAAGCCAAAAACATTTAAAAATGAAAGAAATGGAAATTTTATTAGTAATATGTGTCTCTGAAGATGGTAAAGAAAACATCTAGAGCCCAGAGAGATCGAAGCAGGGCAGTATAAGCCAGCAATCTCATGTTTATATGGAGAAAATGGAAGGCTCATGAAATAGCTCATTTGCCATAGAACCCACAATCCATACACTCGTGATAAATATACATGACATTTACCTCGTCACTGGCATTAAACCTTGGTTGGTTTTCCTGTGATTCTATCTAATATTATCCTCTGAGATTACATGCATGCAAACTACGACCAATGGTCACGGGTCAGGACATCTCCACGGGACGCCGCCCCACGGTAACCAGGGCCTTCTCGGGGGATTGGGTGACTCACAGTCTGCACAAGCAGCACACACAACACAACCAGGCGGTGAAGGTGGTCATAGAACTGAAAAGCAAGCTAAATCTCTGAAGAAAAATGGCAAACTTGAAAAGTAGGAGTACATCTTTGATAGGTTCTGTTACTGCGTTCATTTGTATATATCTGGGGAGGAAATCTGACATCCTGATTTAGTAGACGGTGCGTACTCTTTGTCTTTCTCAGCGTTGGTGAAGGAGGCCACGGTGACCATCACTGCGACCACCCACATGGAGAGGATGAGGAGGTAGTAATAAGCAGCTCCCGACCTCATTGCGACGCGCGTCACCTCGAGATGGTCTCTACTCTCTATCTATGCACGACGAATGAACCTAGCTTGTAGCTGAAGGTTATTTATAGGCATGATGATTATGCGAAACTTGAAAGCCATAGAGTCAAAGGTTAGACTTATTGTTTTTGTTATCCAAGAGATGCGGGTTCCCCTGAATTACCTTGCTGGAATTCTCATTCCTTCAATTCTTATGTCTAGTTGTGTGTCACGCGTGGTCTATCTTCGATTTTTTTTTCTAACCAACAGACCTTGACCTGAAGCACATACTATACTTGCTAGATCCCCTAATTCTAGCGTAGTTGGTTAATTTACAAGAAACCTGTAAAAATAATGTTGTAGATGTGATCTACACTATGTCATCGTATACATGCATGTGACATTTTTCATAGAACAAAAACTGTAAGTGTACGTGGACTTGGGCAGTGTAAAAAGATCGAGGATTCCTTTTAATTTGGTGATATTTCTGATTTCATTGCTTCATGCGATAAGATTGCAGTAAATAAATTCAAGGTATATGGGTATTCATGTCCTGATGTCCAAACAAAATTATCCAACTCAATCCAGTTGGGAAAAGAAAGAAGGTCTAGTCAATATAAATGCAATAATCTAAATTCAATTGGGCGAGGTTAACGTGCGAGGCTTCCCACTGCTAATTGCACCCACTATATTTAGAACAACATAAATCTATAATGTTTATTTCAACTTTAACTACTGAAAAGTATTATAGAACCGAAACAATTAGCAGTGGGAGGCCTCGCGCGTTAACCTCACCCAATTAGCAGTACATAGTTGAGATCGAAGCAACAGGCTGGTCATATCAGCAACTTTTATTTATAAAACTTAAAAAATTATTGACTGAAAGAAAATTCACATGTCCATCTAATTTGTTTATAATGTGTTGTTGTAATGTTTGGATTGTAGGTGTATCAATCTGCCAAGTTATTGCACCAAAATATTAAGCATTTTAAAAATTGTTGGACCAACATCCATCCACATATCAAGTTACTTTACTAACATGAGCATTTCACAAGTTGTTAGATCAATCTGTATCCACCTATTATTAAGTAATAATAATTGTATGATGTGGCAATTTACTCTTAAAAGCATGGTACGTGTGGTCTTACCGCCGCTTTGTGCATGCATTCATCCTTCCCAGCTTTTCTCTGATAGGATTAATCAAACAATGTCATCCAGTAATGTCGTATTCGAATGACCTCATCTTTATTCAATGGTTACACTAGTTTATCTATCTAACCGATTGTCTTTTGTGATTTACGTTTGAAGGCTATATTTATTATAGGCATTTTTGGTGAAAGACATCAAAGTCAAACGTGCCACGCCACTTCATTGGTCCGTACGCCCTTGCTGCCGCTTTCTTTTTCTATATCTGATCGAATATATTTGTTGTCAGTGATCTTATCTCAGGCCATCAGCATATTCTTAGACCAAAGACAGCCTGGTCTAGTCTGAAAATGATTTTCCAAATTACAATTAATAACATACAAAGGAGTAAGATTTTTCAAAATCATGCTTTTCTTAAGCAAGTTCTCATTTAGTCACATGTACGTTATTATTTGAGAAATTGACTTAGGCGGCCCTACTTCCTAGAAGAGTCTAGTTGCTAGTACCTATTGCTGCCTCGATCTGTGTTATAATAGTTATCCAATTCTCATACGACATACCTATGAGGAACAAAATTTAAAGTTAAATAAACTTTAAGCAAATTAAACCGTGTTTGTTAATCATCAGTGGATAGATGTAGCACTGATCTGTCTAATGAGATTGATGAAACTATCCCCCAAATTGATGAAATTATACCAGGTATTAATCTAGTCTTAAGCTGCAAGGTATGCAGGCTAGACAAACATTGTGAAACAGAGCCACAGAAGAAGTACGAACTAGCTGGTTATCCCCAATTTCTCCAACTGACAGTCTTACTTTGAACTGAAGCACCACTCTTGCTCCCTAAGGGTCGATTTGAACTTAATAAACCTATTAATGGATCAACAAAGAACACGCATACTTGTGGTACACACTACTACACCTACATGATAACTTTGTTCTTGAAGATATATACATACGAGTGGACGACTTGGACTGGGAATAGAACTTTGTCCGAGTCGATCGACACTCCATTTTGTGAAACAGGTACCACACTTGGACTTTCTACATGATAACTTTATGTAAACCATTGCATTGTAGAGATCTGACGGAAGCTGAATGCAAAAATTTCAGCTGATTAATTTCTGGAACCTGCTGGTATATGGTCATATGGGAGACCACGACTTAGGCCCTGTTTAGATCCCAAAAATTTCACCAACTACCCGTCACATTAATCTTCAGACACTAATTAGGAGTATTAAATGTGCATTAATGACAAATCCCATTGCACAACCTCTACTTTAATTTTCGAGACGAATCTAATGAGTCTAATTATGACATGATTAGACAACGTTGTGCTACAGTAACCAATCCCTAATGACGGATTAATTAGGCTTACTGGATTCATCTCGCGATTTCTAGTCCATTCGTGTAGTTAGTTTTGTAAGTAGTCTACATTTAATACTCTTAATAGACCTTGGAAAAGAACCCCAAATTTTTTCCAAAAACTTTCCACGAACTAAACAGAGTCTTGAAAGTCGCATAAATACTTGTAGTGGCCATACATGTGATGGTTATCTATTGCTTATACGTTATTTTGATCTTTATTCTATTATTTGTTTATCTTGGCCCTTGGGGAGACTATATCAAAATTTCAATAATTTCCGGACTAGGTACTCCCTCCGTCCCACAATATAAGGACTCCTACCTTTCTACCCTTTCAAAAAAAACAGCCGGAGGAGGAAATGGTACATTTACCCCTGTTTTTCCTTCTCTCCACTCCCTCCTCTTCCTCTTGCCCGCCGCAGGCCATGGCGGCTACCACCTCCTCCCCGACGCCGGAGGCCATGGCTCCCCCTCCTCCTCCTCTTCCTCCTCCCCGCCGCCGCAGGCCATGGCCGCCCCCTCCTCCACACCGCAGGTCGCCGAGGAGGCCTGCTGCCAAGGGGGAGAAGCAGGCGAGGGCCCGCAAACCGCAACTCGAGTCGCCACCGTCCGATCTCCACCTTCGCGGGAGGGAAAGGTTGGCCGGGGAGCTCTGCCACCATCGCCACGCCGTTGCCATGTCTGAGGCCGCCATCGTCCAAGGTCACTGTCGTCCCTTCGAAGCCTGCCGCGTCGACCTCCGCCTCCACCGTATTGGCTCTCCCTGGCCAGATCTGGTCACCGAAGCCGTAGTGCCGGCTGCCGCAGGTAGCCTCACTCTCTAGGCCGGCGGGCCATGCCGTCATGCTCCTCCCTCTATGGTGCCGGGACGAGGCATGGGGCCGCGGCGGATGGCGCATAGGAGGATGAGGGCAAGCCGGTGCACATCGTCGCCGCCACTGATGGCGCTGAGGCATGCCGCACAGTCACCGCCGCTGGGGAACGTGCGGGTAGGGAAGGAGTAGAGATGGGAATTTTTTTATGTTGGAATCCAATGTGGGGCCCACAAGACCCTCAAGTGCTTATATTATCGGAAAAAATTCAAATGCCCCAAGTCCTAACATTATGGGACGGAGGGACCAAAGGGAGTACCATTTATAGATGACGTTTACATATTCATTCAGCAATCTATGATGAAATGTTGTTTAATTTAGAAATTTGTTGAGAACGAGGAATCGAGAAAGAATGAAATGCATGCTGAGTACATGTTAAGTGTTCTGCGTACCTACATGCATTTTTTTACAAGAAACACTTAATATATTAAGGCAGCAGCCAAATTACAAAAAGGCCCTCCAAGAAGGACCTAATTACAACGAAGTCCATCAACTTCATCTGCCATGGGAAGCTACGAAGACGCCGGAGTCGAGGGGGACGAGGTCGTCGGCGGAGGGTTGCGTGGGCGTCTGGGACGCATACACCCGGGTGAATGACCGCGCAAAGCGTCGGTTGTAGCAGGGACTGGTGAGCTTGCAGGGGCAGTGCACCGGCGGTTGACGGATGTTGTTGGAGTAGCCACCGGAGGTAGAAGAAGCACACGCCAAGGTCCCAGGGGATGGCGAACCTAACAATTCGACACCGGATCTGGAGCTTCTGAGCTGAAGAGAAGAACATCAGATCCAGAGGCTGCTGAAGAGTGCGGTACTGTGGTGCGTTCGACGATGACAACAAGGTCTGCTCAACCAGAGGAGACTGAGCCAGAAGAACAACCACAGCGGTGAGGGCGAACGCAGAGCGGCGGCAGAGGCGGAGCAAGGCGAGGTAGAACTGGGTATCTTGATGCGTTCAACAACGACGCAGTCACCTCAACAAGAGGGGGCAGGTCAATCGGAACAACCATCGAGGTACAGCCGTGTGAGCAGGGAAAATCGGCCGTGGAGTGAGGCGGTGGTGGAGGTGGAGCGAGGCAAGACGGATCTGGGGTTGGATGCAGAGGAAGCGGCATGGAAGGGAAGAGGAAGAGAGTAGAGGGAGCCGCTCGGCGGTGAAAGGGGAAAGGAGAAGCGTGAGCGAATTTACTACTACTGACCTAGACGGCGGCGGCGGTGACGAAGAAGTCGACGACGGCGACGACGACGGCGACGGCGGCGCAGCTGGAGCAAAGCTTACCACTAAGGGATAGAGCCATAGAGGCTAAGTAGATCTACTAGCTAGATAACTAATACTATTAACTAAAGGCTTCGGGGCCCCTCTCCCGGTGCTCACCGGCGAGATCGACGGAGGCGGACAGGAAGGGGCCGGAGGAGGAGACGGGGGAAGTTTCTTCGGGTGTAAGCGAACGGAGGCTTCAAGGCTCTTGGCGGGCCGCCCTCGAGGCTCTCTTTGCTTTATCCCTACCTACATGCATTTGACATTAGTATCGGAGGTTCCTTAACTACTTAGTACCACATATGGAAATTGATTTCTACATCCCTTCAATCACAAATGAACGAATAAAAGCATCTGGAAAACAAGTTACCATCCACCTGTACAAGACATTTTGGTAGTAGTGATATTTGCTACCTAGAATCATAAATAAAAGTCATTTTAGGATACCTTCTTGGTCCAACTTTATATATATATTCCACCATTGATGGATAAAAATGACAAGGTAACAAGGTTCATATTTTAAGATTCCTTGTGAGAGTACATCACAATATGTGTGTAATCCTTTTTATTCTGGATCACACAGGCAATGTAAATATTTAATCCCAACACCGTAAATTCATGAGTATATGATCAAGAATACAGGATTATATGGATTTCTAAATTCAGGCAGTGTAAATATTGAATCACAACACCATGAACTCGTGAGTATGTATATGATCAAGAACATAGGATGGTATTGGGATTTCAAAACTCAGGCAATGTAAATACTGAATCGCAACACCGCGAAATCGTGATTATATGATCAAGAATACATGATGGTATTTGGATTTCAAAACTTAGGCAATGTAAATATTGAATCGCAACATCACGAATCAATATTATATGATCAAGAATACAGGATGGTATGGATTTCCAAACTCTTGCGTCGTCTTCGAGAGTAAAATTATTATTACTTAACCTTAACAACTAGCTAGTATAATCGGTCAGAGCCTATGCTCCAACTCTTGCATTAGAAGCAAATAATATGATCTTCCAAAAGATGTTATCTCAGGCTTCAAATACAACTCTCCAGTTACAACACCTTCATGATCCTCCGGAGAGTGGGTCCCCCACCATGTGACCTTGAAGACGCTCCAGGTTCCCGGCCTTTTACTTTGATACCATTTTAAAAGTGCACAACAGATTTTGGCCCGACCTGCTATATACCCCACGAGCCGGCATCTCAACAAGTGTCGGTCCGCCAAAGCTCATAACAACAAGACATCAGCAACTCAACCAAAAAAAAAAACTACTTTATAAAGGGTTGCCCCCATGTTATATGTTGTGCTTTAATTTTCACCATTAATTTTCGATGTGGTACAGACCTAACAGCATACAATTCCTATTCAGACAAAAGGAGTATAAGTAGCAGTACTCTTTTATATCATCGGAATCAGTAGGTTTGCCAAACTCTCAGCTTACAAAGGTGTTCCAACTCTGCACTTCTGCTACATATAGAAAGCACACACTCACACTGTCACACACGCAGTCACGCACCACATGCGGAGAGAAGATACGCATCCGTGAAACCTCTCTAATCTATAATGGATCAGTGGGATATACAAACTAGTCCCTCAGGTGGTTTGCTTGGAGGGTTTGGTGACCCACAATCTGCGAGAGTAGTAGTAGCACAATTTTTTTTTTGTCAAAACAATAAACTGGACGAAATAAATGAAATCATGGGGACTGGATGATCAGATCTCTCACATCGACGGATTCCAGCAACGGGGGTGGAGCCCATACACATGAGAACTGCCATCCAGAAGCAGAGGAGTGCGAGGAATCGACGAGCAGCTCTCGACCTTGAGCTCATGTCTTGGTTAATGCTTCTGAAAGCTATGCTAATAAGTTGCTAGCCTTCGTCGGATGCAGTGTTTCGATGACATAAACTGATCTGAAGCCTTGCTGTATTTATAGGTGTAGCTTTGCGAAGGTAACAATGATTCAACGGGAGCGTTACATGTTCTTTCTAGATAAAGGATAAAACCTGGCCTACTACATGGGGAGTCCTTATCGGGCGCTCGTTCGCCGCGGCATTATAGCAGCGAACAATCGCTTGTACGTAGTAGCAGCGGGCGAGCGTTCCAAGCGCACGTATGTGTAGGTAGTAGCTGGCTGTGGTAGTGGGTAGTGTGGCTTCATTTTTTTCTCGATTCCTGTTTTACACTAGATATTAATATTGTTTCTGGCTTCAATTTTTTCTCTTTCGGGACAATGGGTGTGTGGGTGAGTAAATGAGTGGGGGATTGTTTCACATACATATGAATGTGGAAGCTGATATTTTAAATGAATATTTTATGAGTTTATAGTTTAATCATTTATCATTTGTGCATTTATTATTATAGTTTAAATGAGCGGGAGGATTGTTTGACAAACAAGAATAAAAAGTTGTCTGGTACCAAAAGAAACCATGCGAAACTTTTTTATATTAAAATTGAATATCATAAGGAGAACAAAAAGGAAAAATAAGGTTATCGCCATGTTAAACATAAAGACAAGCTTCTGGTCCATTTTCTGTACAAAAGACGAGCATAATTTCAGCATGATATTCTGTAAAAAAAAGAAATAAGTGTGACTCAATGGTAACAAAAAAAAACATGGATTTCAAAAGAATTTGTATATCAACAACTTCATATATGCACTTTTATCTACCCTTATTCTTCATTTGAATATTATATACATCTAAAATTTTAACATGCAGATAAATAACTTCCTATTTGATCTTTTAAAACTTTAAAATCATGTGTGTAGTTAAAAACTTAAAATCTGAATTAACAAAACTTTGTATTTGATATGTAAAAACTGTCAAACATCTCTGATGACCATTTCATGGATTAGCTAACATTATTGGTTGTAGAGCTCTTACAAACCTTCATTTTTCTTGACTTTACACTACAACTAAAAAAACTTACTACTTGAACATTTCAAACATTACAATCGTAAATAGAAAACTTTGCCCACAAGATTTAGAAACTTTGTACCATCACATTGTAAACTTTACACTCCTAGCTACAAAACTTTGTACCTACAAAAGGTGACACTACTAATTCAATAACTTTATACTAACACAATTAGAAATTATTAATATAAGGTCTGATACTTTGTTAAAATTACATGTAGGAACTTTATGATTCAAACAAAATTGGACTCCCAAATATAGAAACTTTAGACTATAACATTATAAACTTTGTACTCCTGACCTTTAAGTTATATATCAACTTTTTTGTTATACCCCGTGTTTTAAAAACTTTGAAGAGGTATACCGAAAACTTTATATATATGCTCATTTTTAAAAAATAAAATAGATCGAGGCAGATTTTGCATATCATTGAATAGGGGTATATGTTAAATTGGCTTTATAATAAATACTATGCTGAAAAAAATAGTAGTTTGAATATCATATACCTTCTTCTCTATTTTAGACTCATGTTGCTTCTGTCACTCCAAATGAACAACTGAAGCCTGTCGAAAAGAATGACATGTAAAGATTATGGATGGTAAGAAAAATTAATTCTATAGTTTTATTTGTATAGGTGATACCAATACTAGCCATGGACCCATGGTGTTTCCCACTACTGACCAAAAGCAGAGTATATACAAGCTAAAAACGTGTGCATGCTTAGCAGAGTGTAAAGCAAAGACCATCATCTGACATAGAGCATACATTTTAAATAATGCACACCATAGATATTAAAAACTTTGTATTGTAGCATTATTTAATTTTGTGCTGTAGAATATGGAACTTTATGCTAAATCATTATTTACTTTTTTGCTCTAGAATACCATAGATATTAAAAACTTTGTACTATAGCAGTATTTCCTTTTTTGCTGTAGAATATGGAACTTTATACTAGAGCATTATTTACTTTTTTTGTTGTAGAATAATAAAGTTTATACTGTAACATCATTAGCTTTTGGCTCTAGAAATTGAAACTTTAAACTACACCATAACTAACTTTGCGATCCTAGATATAAAACTATGCAACTGCAAAAATTTGAACTAGAATAAATTGGGGAAACAGGTGCTCTCATTGGTGCATTCATAAATTAATTTCAAAAAACAAATGTAATTACAGGCTAAGGTTTGACAGTAACACAAGAAAATTATTGAACGGTAAAATGTATTAGATAACAGCTTTGTACGGAAGTATTTAGAACTTATAAATCCCTGTAACAAAACTCTGAAATGACTTATCCAAAACTTTGTGCCCATAGATCCAATAATTTGAAAAAACAGGAAATCGGGATTGAGAACTAAAATCAATGGCAATTTAGTAATAATCCTTGTAAAAGATAATGGGAATATGTGATTGAGTTTGTAAAACTGGAGGGGCATAAAAGCTTACTGCTGGAGCACTTTTTTTTTTAAAAAAAAGTACACTACCGGCTCCTGCAAAGGATAAAAGCTTTGAAGTTAAAAACTTACAATCTAGAATTAGGAACTTTATACTGTAGCGTTATTTCCTTTTGTGTTGTAGAGTATGGAACTTTGTACTACGATATTATTTAATTTTTGCTCTAGAATTTTAAAGTTTACACTGCAACATCATTAGTTTTTGGGCTCTAGAAGTTGAAGCTTTATACTGTAGCATAATTAGCTTTGAGATCCTAGATATAAAACTATGCAGCTGCAACAATTTGCAGTAGAATAACTGGAAAAGTATGTATTCTCATTGATGTGTAATAACTTCGTAAGCAAAACATCAATGTAAGGGAGAACTTAACTCTAAGATGCGAAAAAGGGTGTGGTTTCCTCAAAAGGTGGCTCCTGTAATCAGTAGAAAATCAAATAAAAAGATGCCTCATGCAGACGTGAGATATTAATAGTGCCACACCAAATTCAATCAACTCAAAAACTAATATGTGAAAAGTATCGAATACATTTAAAAACTACTGTGAAAGGGACCAAAATCACAACATAACACATTTAATTTGTTTCAAATTGTATGTTGTTTTGTCTTTTCCAAATACACAGTACTCATTGTCTAGGTACATATCAAATACTACATTAAGAAAAGTCAAAACACCATGCACTTTTGGGACAGATTTAGTAGGTAATGATCTTTTAACAAGGGCTACATCTAGATGAAGAGCCCCAGAAACATTTTCATATGCAAAGATACTGTTACCTTAGGTATCAGGCTAGTGTTATCCTATTGAGTACTATTTTCGTCTCGGGTACCTAGTATGTGGGGAAGCAATCCAATACTAGATTTGCTCACTAGACTTAAAGGTGTGATGCGATTGTTTATGCCTAGCTACTTCTATTCTTGATTGTTTGGTCATTCACATCATTTGATTACAACTCCGACGAACAAGCCGGAGGACAATAGTACTTGCTAGGAGCATGTAACCAGGAGGCCAATCATGTTAATTTACTCTAAAAATTTAATCAATATTACAGCTCATGTAGTGGAGATTCTCACGGGCTGGCCCTCTTTAATTTGGAATCCGCTGCATTACAAATGTTGTAGGAGCAGCCAGTCGGTCAAACTATACGCCATAAGCCGCCTAATAAGCCACAGATCATGTATAACTAGCAGATTTCAAACTACACAGAACAGTAAATACTAGCTAACCAGAATAATCCACACTAAATTAACAAAGGTAAACCGAGTAAGCATGAGCCAACCAAAAAATCAATCTGAAAAAACCTTCGCTAATCACCGAGCAATAATTGTGCCATCTATTCGATTTTGGGGTGCCCCTACCTTTTACTAACGCCAAATGTCGAGGTACAGGAAGACAAATCAGGTCTAAATTGAAAAGTACAGGGATCGAGTCGAGAGAGCATGAGTACCTAGATCGGCTCCCCCAGACGGTGGTGAAGCGCAGGGGGAGAGATGGCGCGTGGAAGCAGATGCCCACGGGGATGGCGACACAGGTCCTCCTCGCCGTGCCGTGAGCAGATGCTCGCGGGGGTGGCAGCGCGGCTCCTCCCTCGCCGTGCCGGGGGCACAGAAGTAGAGGCCCGCGGGGTGGCGGCGCAGCTCCTCCGTCGCGATGCCAGGGGACGCGTGGAAGCAGAGGCCTGCGAGGTGTGGCGGTGCGGCTCCTCCCTCACCATGGCGCTGGATCCCCCTACGACGCACAGGGCCCTGTCGATGCGCGGGCGTGGTGGCGGTGCTCTCCTCCTCGCCATGCCGAGGGGTCGTCGAGTACCACGCCGAACGGGCGACGGGGGACGGAAATCGCCGGGGAGCTGGGTGGGTCGCCGACGAGATCCCGGTGAAACAAAAATCTATGAGCGGTGATTTGGACGGGACGGGTGGGAAAGGGAACATTTCGGTAACCAACGCCGAACGGAAACAAAAACAAAAATGAGTTGGGTCGCGGGCAGCAAAACGACACGGTGAATAAAAGGAACATGGTGGGGTCCATAGGTTGCCTGTTAGGGGCGTTCGTCGGGATTGTTTGCGGCGCGTGCGCGCTAAATAAGAAATTTGCTACTACATGTCTACATCGACTGGGTTATAGTGATGCTAAGCCATAGCGCGTTAACAGTTAAGGGATCAATAGTCAATTAAGCTCTCGTGCGTCATGCAGTGTACTCGCTTGTCTTACCGACGACACGTGTCCCCCACGTTTTCTAGCGTCAACTGCAAGTAGAGATTTTTTTTTTTTTGGTACAACAGCAAAGCCAATAATAACCTGTCGATGGCCTGCCACAGGTCATGAAATATATCATTAGAGCAGACTTGGACGATGTCAAAGTCAACAGCTTGTATGATCAAACTTGTGACAATTTCTTCATGGATTAACCGTCGTCATAGGAATATATGACGAAAGATAAAGCAATATCTTGAAGGAAACTGCTAGAATGATTTGTTTATTGCATCTTTTGGTCATTCGTAGGCCTGCTAATGGGGCGGGTTGTAATGGATTTTATGGTGCGGGTTGTTTTATGGGATGTGTTTGAATGGGTGGAAATGAGTTTAGTATCTAATGGGTTGGGTGGGTTGGGTATAAGACAAATACGGGTTGGGACGGGTTGGTGGAAGTGGGGTTTTAAGGTCCGGTTCCTGACACGAGGCCCACGTATAAGTTTAGATGCACCACTTTGCACAGAGTAGCGGGCTATCGAATTGAGTCATCTACATAAATTTTAACTAATTTTTCTAAAATTCTAAGGTGTGAATGCGAAGTTTTAGTTTTAGGGCCCGGTTCTGGATGCGGGGCCCACGTATATAGTCTAGCCCCACCACTTTGCACAGAGTAGCGGGCCGTCAAATTGAGTTATCTGCATAAATTTCAGTCAAAATTCTCTAAAATTTTAAGGTGTGAACGAGAGGTTTTAGTTTTAAGGTCCGGTTCTTGATGTGGGGCCCACGATAAGTCCAACCTCACCACTTTGCACAAAGTAGCAGACCATCAAATTGAGTCATCTGCATAAATTTCAGCTAATTTCTCTAAAATTTTAAGGTGTGAACGTGATGTTTTAGTTTTAAGGTCCGGTTCTTAACGCGGGGCCCACATATAAGTCTAGCTCCACCACTTTGCACAGAGTAGCGGGCCATCAAATTGAGTCATCTGCATAAATTTTAGCTATTTAAAAAAAATTTAAGATGTGAACGCGAAGTTTTAATTTTAGAGTCCGACTCTTAATGTAATGTAGATGCTACAAGCAATAGAAGTAACTAACTACAACTCATTTACACTCGCACATAATGAGGTGGGGTGGGGTGGGTAGACAAGTTAAATGAGACGGAGCGGGTTGGGTTGACATAATTTAATTATTAATTATGAGAAGGGTGAGTTTGGGGCGGGTCCCCCCATTAGCAGGCCTAGTCATTCGGATAAGTTGTTTTCGTTGGACTAGGCTACTTTGTGCAATTACATGTACCGACTCTCTATGATTAGGAATGAAATCCTGAAGTCCATCCATGAGCAGTATACTTTTGGTGTCATACGGAACAGGCACCAGTAGAGAAATCACATTGCATCTAGTAGGATTTTTAGTTATGGACGTTTTTTTAACCGGGACTAAAGGGCAAGCCAGCTCCGACGACCACCAGCGACAGGAGTTTTAATCCTGGATGATATTACCAACCGAGACTAAAAACCTCTTTAGTCTCGGTTGTAACAAGTTAGTGGCGAGGAAATTTGGTTGAGGATCTTTAATCCTGATTATTGAAACAAATTTCACAGTTATTGAAACGAACTCCACAGTTGGGTAATATTACCAATGGATGCACCAATCTAGTATACAAATATATCGAATCCAACAAAGTCCAACCTAAATTCATATCAAAGAGTCCATGGACGGCCAAAGTTCAGATAACACCTCTACACTGATGATATGTCATATGTCACTCTCGCTGGCAACTTTGATGAAGGCATCTTCCAGCGTTGCATCAGACAGGCCCCAGGCAGCGATGTTCAGCCAGCCCTTCGCATGCTGCATTGCCTGAAACACTTGGCTGATCCTCAACCCCTGCTTCGGCATCTCAAACTTCTGTGTCCCCGCGATGCGGTAAATTCTGTTCGCTGCAGGGCAGAGGGACTGGACCAGCTGCTCCACCACCTCCTCCTCGCCCGCCGCAGTTGTTATGGTGAGCACATATGTGCCTCCATACTTGGCTTTCAGCTGCAGAAGTCATGTTTTATGGTGGACAAATTTTAGCACCTACCATAGATCAGTGGTCATGTTGAAAACAGAGTTAAGTGACATGTATAAGGTCAACCTCTGTGGATGTCCCAATGCGCTGCAGACTCCCGTTTACCATGATTCCTATCCTATCGCACAGTGCTTCAGCCTCTTCCATGGAATGCGCTGAAAATTGAAGGGGTAATTATGTTTTGAAGTTCATGGTGGTAGCTGATGAAAAATGCTATTTGATTAGCTAAGATGAGAATGGACTATAGTGTCTGAAAAAATTATTACTTGTGAGAATGATGGCCCTGTTCTGTTTGGCAAACAACACAGCATTCCACAGTGCTCTCCTTGATGCTGGATCCAATCCAGAACTTGGTTCGTCCATGTAAACAACCTATCAAATGCGCCCAATACATAACCTTTGACATGGGTAAATACTACTGTTTCTAACTGTACAAGGAATGCACTCTATCTCCTGAATTCTGGTCAGATGGTGAAATGCAAGTACCTTAGGATCACCAATTAGGGATATTGCAATGCTGAGACGGCGCTTCATGCCTCCGCTGTATTCCGCCACACGCTTATCACCAACACCACCATCAAATAAGCATACACTTTTCAGAGATTGTACTACAGCCTGGAGGAAAGGAATGATAAGCTTTGATTTAATTGCTATACAGTAAATAATTATAAAACTCAATTGATTTTTATTCCAATGTGTATCAATTGATTTCAAAGTTCATAATTATGATATTCCAAGTTGCGTGGATGAGCACAGGACGGACTCAATCCTAAAATATACAGATCCGGTATGACTTCAAACCAGATAGCATGGTGCCTCAGATTCAAGGAGGTGAATTATAATGGCAATGAAATTTATCAGGCATGAAAAGAATGTCGAAATAAACAGCACAAAATTAACATGTTGCCAGACTTTACCCTATCTAATGCTGCATATCTCAAATTCTTAAGCCTGCCATAAAACAACAAATGCTCTCGACCAGTCAGTGTTTCCCATAGCAAGCTGCAAGGAGATGATCAATGGAAAGGAGCAGTTAATTCACCTTAAACTATACAAGAATATTTGGTTCAGAATCAAGTAAGCCTTTTTTTTCAAAACAGAAGTTGAGAGGTAGGGTGTAAAATTACTCAAATTGTGGACAAACACCAATTCCTGTATAAATCTTGTTCATGTCTGATCGTATGTCCCTTCCGTTAATATAAGCCGTGCCAGATGTAGGTTTAGTAAATCCAGTCAACTGTTGTCAGGTTAGGAGTTATTCAAATTCGATAATGTAATGTAGCGATGAAAAGTCAATTATATATGCACATGAACTGATGAACAATAGTTAGAACCTTTTGGAATAAAGATGAAAACATGATGTTTTTTGATTCAAACAAATGTGTATACAACAGTCTTAAAAAGTTAAAATCGGTCGTAGTTCCTTAAAGAGAGAAATTGCCGTCTTCAACATGATGTATAAAAAACTGATTATGCATCTAGAATTATACATACTTATTACCATGCTAATGAGAGAAGTTTTCCCAGCACCATTTGGACCAAGAATTCCAAAACATTGCCCACGTTGTATAGAAAGTGATAACCCTGTGACAGCAATTTTCTCTGAATTTCCATCTTGTCCATGGTACACTTTCTTAAGACTGTCGCATATGATCGAATAACTACTATTCGATTCTTTTAAGAGTTGTTCGACTATCTCCCTCTGAAAGTAAAGAACAGAAAGTTATGCCAACAATTGGTTGAAGCACATTCATGCAGGAGTAATTCCACATACTATTTTTTTTATCTTAGTTTGTTGTATCACACTATCAACAGCGTCCAAGTTTGCTGGGAGGGTTTGAGGTATTGAGGGTTGATATGATGTTTGAATCAAGTTAACACATGGCATACTTCAATCTATTATTCTACTTAAATCAAGCATACTGATAATATGGAGGTGCACGTACTTCTCTCAAAACATCAGTCCTGTCCATTTCAACTGAATATTCAAATTCTTGAAGTTGAATAGTCTGCTCCAGAGAAGCCTGAGAACTCCCATCGACGTTTGAGTGAAAAACTGATACCATTTTTCTAATTCCATTTCCGAGGGTACCATATTCATCCAAAAAGAATGTTAACAAAAGGAACGTGGCCCACTCGAGTGCCATTATGATGAGAATATCTTTCATTCCATTTTTACGATCACTCAAGTCTCCCCAGTGTATTCCAGAAAAGTCTGTACAATAGAAAGGTGATGGAGGTGGAGAAAACTCATAGATTATGCGGTACAGAGCAAATGGCGGGAAGAACTCCATCAGTGTAGTCCAATTTCCTAAAGCACAGGAAAATTATATCATTTTCTTAAAATAATAGTAGGGGTATAAGATATATCACAATAGACTTAGCCATAGTATAGTAAGAAGTTTTTGCACGAACTTGAGAGGGACATATCTTCGAAAATAGGCCTGAATAAATATTCTCCTAAATAGCCAGATCCAATTGTGAAGAGATATGCAGTCACTACAGAGACAGTATCGTATAATGAGTCGATAATTCGCTGGAACTATCTGAAGAAAAGGAAATGTGAATACTTGAGTAGAATCATACCACTAGCAGTCCTGACATTGGAAAAGTATGTCGCCATAAGGAAAGCAAACGAAATTTGCAAGTTCATATAGGCGAAATAGACCACAAACAGTGCCTTGTAATCACTCAATTTAAACAACATTATACCTGGAAACAGAAAGACAAGTAATTATTGGCAAACTCGTAGTTCCATGATTCAAAATACACAAATGGTCCCTGATGTATATTTTGAAGGTCTTCCAAGTAAGTTTTGCATAAGCCTAAAGCATCTACTTTTTTTTTTGAGGGCTAAAGCATCTACTATTAGAAGAAAACAAAATCAAACTATCGTATGTGTATTATTAACCACTTGTGCAACCCTGACAACTTTAACATTGATGTCCTTTTTATCTGGAATATTAATGAAGCACATCTCTTCAAAATGTGAAATGTATTGTCTTACCTGCCCCTTTGCCAAAAACAATCAAGATGAGCATATACAGTAGTGATAGAAGAAGAAAATAACAATAGGATATAGTCCAGTATGCCACATCTCCTAGACCGTGCATCTTCATTATAGTTCTTAGCTTCTGTTGCTTCTCGTAGACTAAATTACTTAGGATGACCTGCAATAGCAACATGTTATATGAGATTCTCTGAGTAGCTAATGTCTACTATAAGAAAAGCAAAGAAGTGTCAATCTAGGTGCATTTAAATATATGGTAACGTCATACCGGGAAAAGAAGCATTATCATCCATACAAAAACCACCTTCCCCACTAAGAAAGATATATCAATTGTCATTTCAGATTGAGCTCTAGGCATGTCTTTAACACACTCAAATTGCATCTTAGGACCACCGGCCCTCAGCCGAAGGTATGCATTTGAGATCTGTAAAAGCAGATAGGGGCTCCATAAAAATGAGTAGCACAATGCATATAGAAAATCTGAATTTTTTTATGAAGAAATTATTTAGTAACATAAGGTTTTGACTTTAAAATTAATGGACAGTTAAAATCATAATTATTCCTTTCATTTTGTGGGGTAGGGGATTGAACCTTATATCCTTATTGTATTTATATGTTGTAGCAAAAATATTTAGGCTAGAAAAATTCTTTTTTCACATTGAAGGAAGAAAATTACAAGATTCAGTAGCCGCGGAAGTCAAAGCATGACTGGTGCCAATGAAAATGAAGATATTGGCGAAATTGAAGCTTCAGTAGTACCCATGTATGTTGAGTTGTATAAGACAACCAAGTTAAAGTTGTTGAGGTCTGAGCTTGTGAGGTCATATGCTGTAAAAAGAACAACATAAGTACACTCTCAATTAGAGTGGTCAATTAAGGGGCAAAGGAAAGAACAAGGAGGCGAATGGTAAAACCTGAAGCAATTTTATTTGTCTCCTTATCCTCTTGCCAATAACCCCTGTATAATTCACTGTTCATGATTGATGATCTCTGACGCCACAAAAATAATCCTTCAACACATTCTGCATCTGCTCCAAGCCGGTTTGGTAAAGAAAACACCTGTTAGTGTTCATATTATTCCACTAGGTCTTAGTCTGGTCATATCCATTTCAGAAACGGTACACAGTCTGCTCATATTTCAACCAATCATCAAATATTTGTGGAGAGAAAATATCTGGGTAAAATTCTGAATAGTAATCCTGTTTCCCTTTTCTTAAAAATCAGAAGAAAAAATTTTCATACTTGTTCGTGTATGATAAGCACAACTCTGTAAATATTAAGTTATCATTTGATTTCTCTACATATCTCTTGTGTGGGCTGTGCCTGTGAGAATCTCACCTTTGGTGAAATTGCTGGGACCTTCTTGGACTGGAAAAGAAAGTTTTGAGTTCGTGGTGCAGTTGCTCTGAAGGAAAAAAAGGTTGCTGTGCGGATCAAAATCAGAACCAAGTTCATCGGCACCACTAGAGATCATGCCCATTGCATTTCCACCCTGATAATATTTTGCAAAAAAAAGGTTAAATCAATGAGTGAACCGTACCCAGTGAGCATCACACAAACTAAGCTCAATTTAGGGAACCAACCAGCACGAAATCCGCCAAGGTGGCGATGTTGGCTACAAACTTCAACCCGCCATCATGCTTGGGGAGCATGTTACTCATGACACCTGCAAGCAAGGTCAGGTCGTCATGAAACCGTGAAATTCAGAACCTGCAAGACCATACCAAAATGATATTTTGCAGTACTTGAGTAGTACCGGGTAGTACCTTGTACTAATATTTTTTTCACTAGCTAATTTAATTATGTAGTATCAGATAATACCTAGTACCGGGTCTACCAAAATGATACTACCGGGTACTACCCCATTAGTACTACCTAGTACTACCTACCACCGTTAGATTTTACCGGATGGATGACTCACATTAATTACGAGCACCCTAAAATTTCCCTATTTTGCAAGTATAAATATAGTCAGTCTTGAAGAATTAAGCAAGCAGAACAAAAGATGTGATATTTTACATAATTTTCTAATAAGACGAACGTTCGAATTTGAAATAAAAAAATCAAACAAATCATAATTTGGAACAGAGAGAGTAATAAGAAACTTCTAAATTTTACTAAAAATAAAAAATGGGCTGCATACTTTCTGCAAATGGCCGGTCGTTGCCGGTGACGAGGAACCTCGCGGGGGAGTGTTTCGCCCTTGCGATCGGCGCATCCGTGAGGTTATTGGTAGAGTCGTCGAAGGGGCCAGGATCGTCTGAATCTTGTGGCAGGTGCAGCACTGGGGGCCATTTGGACGCGATCGGCAGGGGGCATTCGATCGGGCAATAGAGACCTCCAACCCTGTCCTCGTTGGAACTCTTGGTGCTGGCAGTGCAGTTGCAGCAGTCGATCCCGGACTTGTGCGCTCCTGAGCTGCGGTAAGCCAGTATCACGATCAGCTGCGTCCCTCCGAGCAGCAAGCATATGAGGAACGGGAAGCAGACGAGGCAGCAGTTGGCCCTGCAGTTGCGCCTCTGCAGATTGGCAGTGTAAGGATCACGTCAGAATTAAGCGTCAGAACAAGGTGAAATCGTATCAAAAACAGATGGATTCAAGCATATGCGCTGATGTAAAAAAGAAGGTGCAATCTTGGGGCCAAGGCAAAACACATGACCTGCATTCCTGAATTCCTCGAAAATTCACTGGATCGAGCACGCAGTACTGAATCTTTCAGAAGCGGAAAAAAAACCCACAACGAAAAGATTTCGAAACAGAACACGAGTCCAAGATTCGAGAAACACGAAGAGGGATTTCAGATCGAGGACGACGCATCCACCGTACCTGGATCACGAGGTTCTTCCTGAAGAGCGCATTGGTCTGCGCGAGGCAGTTCGCCGAGCCCATGGCCGCTTCCAGAGGAGAGAAGAGACGCTGCTGCCTGCTACACTTGGAACGGGAGCAGGCGTGTGAAGTGTGAACTGGCCACCGTGGCGTAGTGTGCTATCTGCTATCACTACATAAGCAGCAGCAGACCACGTGCAAAAGACGGTTCTGCCCCTGGACTCCTCCCCTCTGCACACGACAGGAGAGAGCTCCTTCCTTTGCCCCGAAGCAAGGTCAGTTTCGGCAGATCGCACAGCAGGACGTCACTGGGGCTCGGCGAGGGTGCGGTGGCATTGATTCCACGGGGTGGATGGGTTTGGCTGTTGTGCACGGTCAGATTTAGCAGTGTGCCCCCTAATCTGCTCAAATTTCGATGGCATTTGGTTTGATCTCATGTCCACGGCAGCAAACCATCAATTTCTGGGAATCCAAATCCGGGTAAGACCGTCTCTAGCAACATCTGCATCCGTTTCCCATCTGCAAAATAAGGAGAAAAACTCCACTGTAACCCCTCCAGCGGTGTCTGGATCCGTTGCTGCAAAATGCGCACAACCTCCCTCGGTCGCGCATTCCTTGGGGGCTCTGGCTGCTGCTGCATCCGTCCGACTTCCAACTGCCTCCTCCCTCTGTCGTAAAAAAAAAACGCCTCCTCCCTCCGCGGCTCCGCCCCCTCTCTCCTCACCATTCGAAGCAGCGGCCGGCGCCTCCACCTCCGCGCGGCCTCCTCCACCCCCAAGCCTCCTCCTCCGCGACCTCCAACCGCCTCCCTCTGTCCCCTCTCCCCCACACCTGAGCTCCAATCGCCCCCTCTCCCCTCGCGATTCAGAGCAGGGGCGCGGCCGGGGCGAGGCGGAGCAGGGGCCGGCGACTCCACCTCCGCGCGACCTCCTCCATCCCCCAACCTCCTCCTCCGTGCGGTGCAGGATCTGTCCGTGGCCTCCCTCCCCGGGGACGATGATGGGACTCGACTCGGGGAGCGGCGACGCAGATCCGGCAGGGAGGAGGCCGGCGAGGCATCGATCTGTGCAGGGAGGAGGCCGGCGATGGCGAGCTAGTGGCGGAGCAAGGGTCGGGCGGAGGAGCTCCACGGCGCCTGCTCAAGGCCAGCGGAGACGACGGCTCCAGGCTCTGCCAGTCCGGCTGCTGCGCCGCCGGCGCCCTGCTGCTCCTCCTCCTCTTCCCGCAGGGGCCGGCGCGGAGGCAGAGGACGGTGGAGGTGAGCTGCGAGCCTGCGACAGCAACGGATTGCGGCCCCTGCGACGGATGCGAGCTGCGGGTGCGGTGGCCTCCCCGGCAGGAACGGCGGCCCTCTCTGCGCGGCGGGGGAAGGGCTCCTGGCGGCGGAGGTCCCCTTCCTCGTCGACTCCGCAGCGGCTCCCCTTGCGCGCGGGAGCCAACTGCCAGAGCAGGATGCGCCGAGGGATGCGCATGCTGCTGGAGTTACAATCTTTTTCCCGTACTGTTTGCTTCTCTCTCTTTGCCGCACATAGGACCTTTGAGGATGCAGATCCGAGTCCTTGCTGGAGATGGTCTAAAGGATGCCATGCATTTATTGAAATGGGCATTTGAAATAATGGTTTTGGGAGGGGTGTGGACCCCACCATTTTTAAATGAAGTGCAGCTTCTGTGAAACTTCTTTGCTCCTGATTTGCAATGTGTTTGTCTCGCTCTGCTCTAATTTTAGCGGTTCTTTTCTGCGTGCACGTCTGTTTGGTGGCCTATCTAGTGATCGAAACAGGTATGAACGACGATTGAAATTCGGCAAGGGTGTTTGTAACGTCAAACGAAATGGGGCCTGGTTTATGATCACAGCTAGCTTCGCGAAATGGGGCCTGGTTTATGATCACAGCTAGCTTCGACGACAATGTAAATATTTGTGCACTCGCTAGCTAGTCGCTAGTATATGAGCAATAGAAGTTTCACGTACGGTCAAAACACTTTATTTACATATATAGCATATGTTTGTATTTTGACACCGTATATTACCGCGGCAAAGACATGCAGTGTTCTCATTAACAATCAACTTATATGTTTCATAAAACAAGAGCAGTGTTCTGGTCTCGATCTTCCATTAGTTCAAACTAGCAACATGCCCGTGCGTTGCTACGAAAAAACTTAGATTTTCATGTATTGTTTCTTTTAAAATATTTGGCGGTGGCTGCACCACAAGCTTAGTGCCCTTAGACTGTCTCCAACAATACTACCCAAACCCATATATAGGTCCTCCACAATGTTTTTCATCCAAAATCATCTTCCAACGGATGACGCAAAGATGCGACGCATTTTGTGTGCGTGCCGATCCGCGAGGCAAAGAAGCGTCGTCCCAAGGGACAGACGCAAATCTTGAGCACCTGTAGTGGTGGGCCCGTGAATCCGTGATGAGGCAGTAGTAGGGAGGAAGGCGAGGGAGGGGAGGAGCACGACGGCGGTGGCCTCGACGCGGTCGGCATAGCCCGAGATGCCCCCCCCCCCCCGACGGCTGGCGAGGCGCGGCTTGAGACGCCCCCCGACGGCTGGCAAGGCACGACAAGGCTCGAGACGAGCCCCCGGCGGCCGGCGCGGCGCGGCGCGGCTCGAGACGGCCCCCCGGCAGCCGGCGAGGCACAACAAGACTTTAGACAAGCCCCCGGCGTCGGTGGAGGGGGCCGCAAACGGCCGGTGGAGGCGGTGCGCGGGCCCCTCCCGGCAGTGGCGCGAGCTCCTCCCGACACGGCGAGCTCCTCCGAGCGGGTGAACTCCTCCCGACGGCGACGGCCCTCCCGATGGCGAGCTCCTCCCAGCGGGCAAGCTCCTCCAGGCGAGTGAGCTCCTCCCGACTGCGACGGCCCCCCCGGCGTGCGAGCTTCTCCCGACGGCGAGCTCCAGGTGGCGGCCCCAGCGAGCAGCAGGGCCCCGGCGACGCTTTGTGTTTTGCGTCTGTGCTGTTGGAGAAGGGGGATATTTGGGTGCCCAACCGTTCCACTGTGTGCGATCTAAATCATCAAATGCATCTTGTATTTGCCTATCCTCTGTCGGAGACAGTCTTATAAGTAGTAGATTTGGATTTCTTTTTATTACCCCACGTGCAGATCATTCCCACCTCCACGTCCAAACCTATCCATCTTTTCTTCCATACATTTCCGTTGCTCTAATCTTTAAACATGCTCACGGTGGAGATCCATCGAGGTGTGGATTGACGAAACTGATTTGTATAGTATTGTTTGAATTTTGGTATTAGATCACTAACATATGGATTCATGCTTTAATTTGTTACCCATGTCAAAGGTCACTATTGTAGAAGAGGCTCATTCTCCGAATTGATTGTCTTGTTTCACTGATGATAACGTAAGGTATCATAAAAGCTTCCTTTGTTTGACTTTAGGTAGATTGTTTGTCTTTGTAAACCTTATAATCTATATTTTTCATTCTCCTGAGCGTGCAGCCTTTGAGGTCTTTGTAGTTTTTGTAACCCTTGTAAACATTTAAGCTCGAACTCGCTTCTCTCTTCTCTTAATGAAAAACGTGTTTTGCACGTCTTAAAAAAAGTAAAATATCATAAAAACTTCCTTCATTTGACTTTAGGTAGATTTTTTAGTCTTTGTAAACCTTATCATCTATATTTTCCATTGTTCGGTTCTGAATTAATTATGTAGTTACCTCACTTTAAAAATAAATATCATTAATTATGTAGTTGTCTCACTTTAAAATCAATAAAAATATAATAAAAATCAAGACATGAATTCAGTCCATTCGTAAGGTGTACATTCAAACCTCGATTACATTGTGGTTGTTTCGATGTCCTTGCCTCCCTCCGGGATGCGGCGAGTCAGACATCGTCGAACGCACCGTTGCCGCCCTCCTCCCCTGCTTCGTTTCCTCCACCACCTCGCCCGATCTAAGCAGGGCTCCACCTCTCTGCCTCGCATCCAGCCCAGACGCAGGTCACCGATGGTTGTTCTGACGACCGCGTCTTCTTCTGTTGAGACGAGCTTGTCGTCGTCGAACGCATTGACGTACCCCCATCTCCGGCTCCGCCCCCATCCACGACTTGAAGCGGTTCCTTCCTCTACGGCTAATCCAATCTGACCTCGCACCAGAACTTCGGTGGTTATTCCGATGACCTTGCCTTCACCTGGGAAGCGACTTGGAGGCCCTTCTTCGAACTCCGGCGACGATAATCCAACCATTCTTCGTTCACTTGGTGCGGTCTTCTTGGCCCCGTCGCTCCTACTTCAAACCGACGCAACGCGCGGTCCTCCATCCGGCTGCAAGCTCCTCCGACGCCTCTGCGGCCCTCACCGGCGAGCTCGCCATCGTCGAACGCATCGTGTTTGTTGCTCTGTTCCGGTCTGTGGACCTCAGTGTAATTCAGGTCTTCCTCGAGGATCTTTTTGTAAAAGGTCTACTTAAGTCTTAATATATATGCTTGTTGTAAAAAAAATAACGTGAGTTGTGTGTACGCTCCCTTTATTATTTACTTTCTTTGTGTCCCAAAGATCTCAAAACTATCAGCCCACGGGACAACTAAGCATCATCGTATATCCACTCCCCCCCCCCTCTTAACCCTTTTACTCCTACTCAAAGTCATACTGAACGGTTCAAGTATGCTCATATACTAATTTCAAACGTTCAAATAACACAAAACATGCATCGTTACAACAAATGTAATGTCGCTTACATGGTTGCTTGGATCCGCCTTCATCTAAGATGTGGTCTGGCGGAGGGGACAGGGGAGGTTGTGCTGGCCGGGAGGGCAGCGGGCGGGTCGGTTCACGCGCGGAGGGCGGAGGGGAGGGCAGCGGTCGGTTCACGCGCGGAGGGAGCACTCGGTTCGCACGGACGCAGCGGTTTTTCTTTTTCTGCGACCGTTTTTTTGATCAGATTTCAATCCTTGCGCCGGTTCACGTTCGGTTTTCACTGATTTAGGTTCAGTTACTGTAGACGGACGAAAAAAGTGACAGAAACAATTCTTGCTTTAATATTAGGTAGAGATATAGATTCATCCAGTTAAATGAGTTTTGAATCAGAAAGCAAGACTCCCTATTGTCACGAGATCAAAACAAAGGAATCAGCTGGGATATGATCGAGTAACACGCCATCTCGTTCGAAAGCTGTTTAGCTATAGATGGAAAGAGAAACAACCTTCGGTTGGGTTGTCCAAGCGTATCCGTCAGCGCTGCACGCTTGCTAATCGCTCGCCTGATACTGTGCCAGGACGCCGACGCCGTTGCTCTATGCTGCTTGTGTTGTTGTCGCATAGTCCACAGTGTGCCTGTGTGTGTCGACTACACGCATTGACCAGCCCAAACATGCCATCAGCGCCGCCTCACGGGTGCAGATTGCACTCAGAGGCAGACCTTTGACCAAAAGTATAGAGGGATCAGTCCACTACATTAAGAGATTGAGCACCAATGAGCAATACCAATATTATTGTTCAATATTATTGACCAAAAGTTTACGCTGGACCGGGGAAGGGGGGGGGGGGGCATGGCCCTCTTTGTCTTGTGTAAGCTCCGTCTTTGATTGGATTGTTATGTTGCCTCTGCCCTAGGGTTAGGACATCCTGAATTTCACCTGGTGAGCTCGACGGAGTGTTCAAGAGCGGTTTGTCAGGTGGTTACGCAGCTACGCTGACGAGGTACTGGACACTTTCCTCTCGCGGAAGGCCAATGTCAGTAAGGTTAGGGAGGGACTGGTCATTGTCTGAGCCGCATCCCCAACACCTAGGTTGCCTATTTAGCGAGTAGCAGCATGAATGCATCCTTTGTCCACCACAGGTCACACTTTCTTGTAATATCTAGTGAGTGAGTTTGGCGTGCGCCTAACCGGGCACGCGCTATTGTAACAAAATATTTTCATCTCCTTAATACAATGATACGTAGCCCTCCTGCGTATTCGAGAAAAAAGAAAAAAAAGACCTGAGGCTAGTTCGTCGTAGGACATCCTGAATTTCACCCGGCCTGCTGTACTTTTGCAAATTTGCCCTGGCACCAAAGAAAAGGTGACTGCTTGTCTTGCGATCCACGAACGGAGTCAGACAGTAGGAGAAATGCCACACCTCGAGCTACGACACCAGGGACATGGTGCTAGGGTTGAGGCCCATGATCCCTGATGCGTTGAGGAGGCTTCCCCTGTGATATTACCATTGGTGATCTCAAGCTTCCTCTCATTTGCTTCTTCCTCAACTTTGTAGAGATCCATATAATTCACAGCTTGAAGCCAAGAAAGTCTATTCTACACGTGTAGTTGCAGCACCCAGCAGGAGGCCCCCCCCCCCCCCCCACATCTGTCCCACCCATCGCACTTGCGATCTTATATGTGAGGCGGGCAACGATGATGTCCACTTGATAATGGTGGAGCTCAGAGATGGGATGAACCTGTGTCACCAGATGCCTCTAGCTAGGTGGCTGGCTTGGCATAAGAATGAGATCTCAGGGTGGTGGTGCACACTTCGTCAACATCTATAAAAAAACAGGTTTAGGCCGTGGAGTCTTGCGGCAGGTGTATTGAGGTTCCTACGTGTGCTGGTTGGTGGATATAACTAAATAGACACATCGATCATTTCAAGAAAAAAAAGATTGTCTAACAAATAAAAACTTTAATTGAGCAATTACTAAATCCAAACTAATTGTTCAAAAAATCAAATCCAAAGGTAAGGTCTTATTTGGAATGCCCTGGACTAGCTCATAGATCTCGGTCATCAAAGCAAAGCAAAGCAATATTTCTTTCAAATGTCTGAGCAAACAAAGCCTTTGAACAGCTACCAAATGCATAACCTTGCCGATCCAGGCCGTTCCCCACTTCCCCCAAACAAATGTACGATCAAAGTCCAAGTGCCGGTTCTAATCAGGGCATTTCTCACTCTCCTTGGAAACTTTAATAAAGACGTCTTCCAGCGTTGTATCAACCAGGCCCCAAGCAACAATGTTCAGCGAGCGCTTTGCCTGCTCTATGGCCTGGAAGACTTCAGAGATCTTCACCCCCTGCTTCGGCATCTCAAACTTCTGCGTCCCTGCAATGTGGTACGTCCTCTTCGCAGTAGGGCAGATGGACCGGACCAGCTTCTCCACTGCCTCATCCTCGCTGGCCGCAGCGGTTACCGTCAACACAAACGTACCTCCATACTTGGCTTTCAGCTGGGAGAACACATGTTGAGGGTACATTTAGCACCGTAGGTCAGTGGTCCTTTCTGAAAACAGAATCAACTTTCTGATAGGTACAACTTTACCTCTTTGGATGTCCCGGTGCACCGGAGGCGCCCATATGCAGATATTCCTATCCGGTCGCATAGAGCTTCAGCCTCTTCCATCGAATGTGCTGAAAGTTGAAGGAAAAAGTTTGACGATTTGAAGTCCAGTTATGGTAGCAGATGAAAAATGTTGTGATTAGCAGAGATAAAAGTGGATTAGTGTCTCAAAATATGGGCTTGAAAATCTTACTTGTGAGAATTATGGCTCTGTCCTTTTTGGCAAACTTCACAGCATTCCACAAGGCATTCCTTGATGCTGGATCCAATCCTGAACTAGGTTCGTCCAGGTAAACCACCTACAATACGCTCCAAATACATAATGTTTCATTATTTGATCAAATACCTACTTTTTTCTATCTAAAAGGACTACAGTCTGTTTCATGGATCATGGACAACTACATAGAACAAGTACCTTAGGGTCACCGATTAGAGATATAGCAACGCTAAGACGACGTTTCATGCCACCACTGTATTGTGACACGCGAGTATCAGCAACACCACCCTCAAATATTCTTAATACTTTTAGAGATTGTTCAGCAGCCTGGCAAAAGGACAGAGAAATTAAGCTGAGCATTTGGCTGTTGAGAGTTGCTAAACCAGGACAAATTATTTTGGTATACATCCAAGACTATGAACGAACAGTTATAAGTAACACCGCAATATATGAGAACTTCCTTTTAGCAAAAACAGAGAGAAATCATAACTTCTATTTGTAAACAAAGATTGTTTTCAAAAAGTTGTAAACAAGAGATGGCTATAGTACTAACTGTAATTTAGTGTCTATGATGATAACCCAGATTTATCACAGATGTTTCTATAAACATCTGTCATAGAGGTACCGCTGATGGTTTGTAACCTATCAGTGATATATAAATGGCGTAGAAAAATGATGGCACTTCAGCTTGGAAATGGAACATGTTGGATCTGTAAACAATGCCAAAACAAAATAGTAAACTGTTGCTAGACATTACCTCGACTAATGCGGCACCATTCAATCTCTTAAGTCTGCCATAGAACATCAAATGCTCTCGGGCAGTCAGTGTTTCCCACAGCAAGCTGCATAGAAATTAAAAAATATATATTACACGTTACATTGGAGTTTCTCTCACATTGAAATAAAGAAAGGAGACAATTGTATGGGTGAAAAGCTGAAATTACTCAAATTGTGGACAAACACCTATCCTTGTATATATCTCATTCATGTCCGTTTGTATGTTCAGTCCATCAATATAAGCCGTGCCAGATGTCGGTTTAGTAAATCCAGTCAGCTGAGGTTATAAGAATTTTATCATGTGAAGTAGGAACCGAAAATCAAAATTATTTGCACATGAACAGAAGCTAGTAACATTTACAAATCATGTGTTTTAGTTCTATTTCTACATGAACCTCTTAAGACTTAAATTGATCACCTGTTATTTAGACAAATGTATGTCTACACTCTTAAAATCGGTCACATTTCTTTAAAATAGATGTTTGAATTTTTTCCCAATTACCAAGAGGTCAAAATTACTATACTTGACCAAACAATAACATGCTACATCTCAAGAATTCATAAAATGTTCAAGAAATTTACAATTAAATAATATGATATACATACCATGCTAATGAGCGAGGTTTTTCCAGCACCATTAGAACCAAGGAGTCCAAAGCATTGCCCTCTTTGGATAGAAAGTGAGAAGCCTTTGACAGCAACTTTCTCTATATTTCCATCTTTTGGAGGGTACACTTTCCTAATGTTGTCAATTATCACCGAATAACTATTATCTGGTTGTTGCAAGAATCTATCAACTATCTCTCTCTGAAAAGAAAAGCAAACTACACCATTATCAACGTATTTAGTGAAAAAAATATCCAGGCTGGAGTAATTTAAAAAATACTAGTACCTAAAAATACAGTATCCAAGTTTGGTTGTGTGTATATATGGGAGGGGGAGTGCAGTGTTAAACAGATCATGGTAAGTACAACTGACTTGTGCAGATATAAAAGATTCAGGTGCACCTCTCTCATAATATCAGTCCTGTCTATTTCAATTGAAGCTTCAAATTCTTGAGGCTGTATGGATGGCTTCTGAAGAGCCTGACAGCTCCCATCGGGGCGAGAAGCTGTTACCAACTTCCTAATTCCAGTTTGGAGGAACCCAAATTCGTCCAAATACAATGTGAAGAAAAGAAATGTGGCCCACTCGAGTACCATTATGATTAGTAAGACTAAAATTCCATTCTCCGAATTGCTCAGGTCTCTCAAATGTACACCAGTAAAGTCTGAATAAAAATCCATGGCTGGAGGTGGAGAGAGCTCATAGATTATGCGGTACAAAGAAAATGGTGGGAACAATTCGCCATCAGCACAATCAAGCCTCCTGAAGCACAGGACAAAATAATGAATAGAAAGTTTCTGAAACTTTATAGCCATAATCAAAGAAGAAATTAGTTAGGTGCAGACTTGAGACGGAGGTATCTTCAATAAAAGGCTTGAACAAATATTCTCCTACAAAGCCAGATCCAGTGACATAGAGATATCCTGTCACTGCACCAAGCAGTTTCCATGTAATGAGACTAGGTACTTTGTTGCAACCATCTGAACAAAAATTATGAGCATTCAAGTAGAAGCATACCAGTAGCCGTCGTGACAGTAGTAAAGTATGATGTCATAAGAAAAGCAAATGATATTTGCAAGTTCATGTAGGTGAAGTAGATTATGAACTGTAACACATAGCTATTCGATGCAAATAACTTTACACCTGGAAATATAGAGACAAGTAAATTAATTTCAGAAGTGAAGTAGTTCAACCCATTATTAAAAGAGCATATATGGATAGACCCTGATGTGTGTTTCGGAAGATATTCCAAGTAACATTTCCTAGAATCACAAAGCAGTAATTACTAACACAAGATATAAAAGAAAACATAAAATTATTTTAGTTTTATTTTGGCAATTGTGCAATCATAAGCACCCTGACTTAGGTGGGGGGGGGGGGGGGGAGCAAACTCAATGAAGCAGTTTTCATATAATTCTCGAAGGTATCATCTTACCAACAATGGAGCCAAATATAACCAATAAGAGTATATAAATTAGCGATATAACAAGAAAATAGCAATAGGATATAGTCCAGTATGCTATATCCCCTAAACCATGCATCTTCATCATAGCCCTTAGCTTCTGCTCCTTCTCATAGACTAAACTGCTCAGGATGACCTACAATACCAATAATATGGTTAGAGTATATAGACTGATTTCATCTTTGGTATTTTCCTATTATTGACGGTTATTTTTGTATATTCTCCATGTCGTGCACATACATATTTCTGTCCTAGAGTCATCAGATGACTACTCCACCCATTTCAAATTATAAGTCATTATGATTTTTATTCATACATAATTTTATAATCTATCTAGACATAGCATATATCTAGCTAGGTGCATAATATATGTGGAAGAAGATATTCCTTGAATCTGGATTTAACGACTACACTATTATGCCGATTCTAGGCCTCTGATCAATCATTGTGCTCTATCCATGAATGCTTATCGGTGAACAATTTCGCCACAGAAATTGAAGGATTTTTTTTATTTTGACTGGATTAAAATTAAGTAGCATATATAGTTGAAGTTTGTTCTGTTGGAATTAATGCGCATCAGGGCACTAGAGAATTTGTTCTGTTGGACTACTATAGTTGAAGACTTGAAGTTTCAATTTGAACCAATATAAATGTTTAGTGTTCAAACTCAGGCAGTTCAGATAAATTGTGAAGACCTATATCTATCCCAGCTAAGCATATCCTTTGGGTTGGGAACCTCTTTATATTGGTGTAGTACTGCAGCAGATGGTGTAATCAAATATTCAAGTAGCAGTAACTAAACTGCTCAGGATGACCTACAATACCAATAATATGGTAAGCGTATATAGACTGATTTCATCTTTGGTATTTTCCTATTATTGGCGGCTATTTTTGTATATTCTCCAAGTCGTGCACATACATATATTTGTCCTAGAGTCATCAGATGACTACTCCGCCCATTTCCAATTATAAGTCATTTTGATTTTTCTTCATACATAATTTTACAATCTATCTAGACATAGCGTGGGTAATCCCTCCATCCTAAATCTAGCAAGGTGCATAACAAAAACCATGTACCTAGAAATAAAAAAAATGACATATAATTTAGGATGGAGGGAGTACCACAGATATTCATAACATAAAGTTGTAACTAACTCCAGATTAAAATAGGTCATACCGGGAAAAGAAGCATTACAATCCATACAAAATTCATCTTTCCCACCAGGAAAGATATATCAGGAGCCTTCATAGGGTGACCATCTCTAGGCATGTCTTTGGCAAACCCAAATCCCATCTTCTTACTGTTACCCATCAATTGAAGGTATGCGTTTGAGGCCTGCAAAGTATCAACAAACTCTATAAAACCATAATAAAAACTGAAGTTTTGACTTTAGATCCGGGCTTCTTATTGTACACAAGGTCTCCCAAAGGGTTGGAAAAATGGTAGTATTTTATAAAGATATGACCTGATATTTGCTTTCAAGATGAAAAAGAAGTATTACCAGATTCATTAACCGTGGAACCCGACCCATGTTTGATTTATCAGGATTATGTTGGACAATCAAGTTGAAGTTCTTGAAGTCTGAGTTTTTGAGGTCATATGCTGTAGTAAACAGATGAATGTAAGTTACATAATCAATTAGGGATATAACTTATGGGTAGAAAAATACTAATGGGATCGTAAAACCTGAAACAACATCATTATTATTCTCCGCCATTTCCTTGATTTTGTCTTCGTTGTAACCTCTGTACAGTTCTTTGTTCATGACTGTCGAACTCTCTCGCCAATCAAACAATCCTTGAGTGCATCTTGCATCTGTTCAGACTTTTTTCAGTTAGGAATAGCAGTTAGGATATAAATCTAATAATTGCACCAGATATTGTCAAAGTCTAGTCTATCTTATTAGTAGGCATATAAACATTTATATTTAGGATATGAATAATACCACACGTGGGTATTTTTATTCCCTCTTTAACACCTAAAATTTTGGGCATTAGATACTCATAAAATAAAGTTACATTTGGGGACTCTATTTCTATCTTTTAATTTCCTCTAGCCGATTCTTCACCTAGCATTTTTTTTCTTGTCCCTCCATCACTGCCCATTTATATTTAGGATTTTGATCTTGGAGTTGGGAATTTCATGATTTAAAGCAACTCCTTTAAATCCCGAAATCCCCTACTCCAACCTCAAAAATCCTCAAATCTCAAACCCTAACCCATTGGACAACCTTGAGCTCGCTCGAACATTTGTATATGGAGACGAATAATCTCGGCACAACTTCAAATAGTAAAAATAATAACATCGTAAGTTGTGTTCCCACTTTCCCTTTTTTTGAGCATCGGGGAAACTTGCATAGACACCGGGAAACTTTTAGGGCCGTACTGAACTTGCGGCGCCTTCCTGTCCTCATTGGTGACGTCCTCCGGCTTGTCCCCGGGGAGCAGCAGGGCGACGGGCCACCGCGGGGGTATCGGCAGCGGGCATCGGGGGCCTCTCGTGCTCGAAGGAGTGGTCCACATTAGTACCGGGTGGGAAATAGTCCCGGTATTAATGCAGATACATTAGTACCGGGGCTAGTTCCCACCCGGTACCGGGGCTAGTTCCCACCCGATACTAATGTGGTCACATGGAGGTGCGACGGGGGTTCTCCCTTCTCACATCACATTAGTACCGATTTTTATTCACATGAGTACCAGACATCAAAATACCCGGTACTAATGTGTTTTTTTCTCTGGGATGGATAGGGGTTCCCTTGTAGTGTTTTGATACTTCCGTTTTATGTTTATACTCTTAGAAGTTTAGGGGACAATCAGGACAGAGTGTACACGTACACATCAAGTAATGTAACTCTTTACACGCCACCTACACTTAAAGTTAGGGTTCTAGCTTTCAGTTTAGGCAGGGCGGGCCCACTTGGTATTCAATGGTATTCATTGAATACCAATTATTTTTGCAAAAAAATTGGATATGTATAGTATATACATCATGTGTATTTAACTAAATGGAAAAATACAGCAACTCAGGCCACCCTACAGCTCATTTCGCAAAACTGGGCCAACAACCCAACAATTGGGCCCAACTCATGCCCCGCCTCCCTCCCCTCAGCCCGCAATTTAAGCTGTCAAAAAAATTTTTTTACACCCTTTACTAAGTTCGAATACCAACACTCAAAATCCTGGGCCCGCCCCTGAGTTTAGGTCTTTAATTAAGACCGAGATGATCGTCATTCGTTTTATGTTACGTTGGTAAAGAGCTAATATACCCAGAAACCATCCGTACTAATCTTTTGAGACAAAATGTGTCCCCTTTAGTTCTGGTTAAAATAACCGGGAATAAAGAGGCCACTATGCACGGGCGCGTGCACAAGTACCTTTTAATCTCGGTTGGTAATACCAATCGATACTAAAGATCATTTTTCTTTTATTTGCACATTTTTCATGTTAATTGCATATTGTTATTTCACATATTAATTCTAATTGTTGCTTCGTATTTGTACAAGTATATGCATATCATCTTATTAATTATAATAAGTTACATATTTTCAATTTTTTAGTAATTTACATACATCAAATTAGCTAGTATTTGTACAAATACTGTATATACAATAAATTATCCTCCAAATTCCTAGGATCCTCTTGTTGTGGAGCTTCTCACTGGAAGCACAAAGATCAAAAGTGCAATTAAGATTGAACCCTAGGGCTCCATTTCCTCCTCTCCTTTCGTCCTTCCTCATCTTTTTTTCTCTCTCCGCCGATGACTAAATTTTCTTAGGGGCTCCATAGGATCCACAGCGGCAGGGGGCTAGCGCCCCCCCGGAAGAGGTTCCTCTGACGTTCACGTCCCTGCCATTGGGTCACTGCCGTGTGGGTCCCACCGAGTTTGGGCCCACACGTCAGCTACTCAATGGTAGAGGCTGAATGGCAGAGGATCTCGTTCGCCCCCCCCCCCCCCACCACCCACCCACCTGTTGAAGAAGATCAGCAAGAGTGTGACAACCCAGCTCTGTTGGCGACTTGGCGTTCTGCGCAGGGACGGAGCGTCAAGACGCTTGAAGTGCAAGTTTTTCCTTCTTTTATATTATCTTTTCAAGTTCTAGCTTGAAAAGATAAAATTTGCTTCTTTGACCTCTTTAATTCACGCATTTAGTTTTAAACTTTTAATATATCACACTCTTAAGCATATCTCAATGAATTGATCTCGCTCGGATAATCACGATATGACCCACACTGTGATAATTGCTTCAATATAGTCTTAAAACAATCATTATGTGAGTGCCTTCAGAGTTAGGTTAGATGCTTCTATAATTTAATGTGCGTGAAATTTATTCAGTATGCATAAAAAATTCAATAGATATAACCAAGGAAGTTTGAAAAAAAACCATCTGTATAATTAGCCATCCAAAATAACCCTTTTTACAAAAATACAATTTACTATTAGGAAAAGTCCAAATTACTCCCTTCAAGTGTAGTCTAAATAACCTCTTGAACTATGTTTTGGATTAATTTACCTCCTAAACTATACTATTTAGTTCAACTTACCCCATAATACAATTTGTCATTTTTGTTTCTTCATAAACAAGTTGAATTTTAATTTGAGACTTTGCAGGGTGGTTAGTACAAATCATAATCTATATTAAAAATATTTAATAAATTTTTCATCATTAGTTTTTATGTAATTTTCTATCTTAAGAATAAATTTTATTACTAAATATCTTGCTCTATCAAAATAGGGACGAAGAATTCAAACTATATTTTTTAACATATTTTATGTTGTCTACTACAAATTTGTAAAATTTTAACTTAAAACTCCACTTGCACATGGAGAAACAAAAAGAACATTTTTATTAAGGGGTAAATTGAACCAAATGACATAGTTTAGGGGGTAAATGAAACTAATAAATACTTTAGAGGTTATCCAAACTTTGGTTATATTTGAGTGGAGTAATTTGAACTTTTCTTTATTAAGATAATAAAGATATCACCACTTTACAATCTACAGTTTTATTACAAGATAATGTTCGCGACTATCTCGACCTCTATAATTCCCTATTTGACACCGGAAAAACTACTCATTTCTTTCTTGATCTTTAAAAAAATTCGTTCTCTATTGGACAACGAGTTCAACTTTGATTCCTTATATGATATTTTGTTCCGTTTTCCATCCGTTTGTCGTTAAATGCCCTATGAAAAGACGACTTTACTCATGTGGGTCCCACCACCCTTCTCCTCTCCTCCACACGGCACGGGTCCAGGGCCCTTCTCCCTTGGCCCGGTCACGGCTCCACACTGCCGCCCCCCTGCGTCAGCGCCGCTGTCGCGGAGGTCGTCGACCACCTTGCTCCCGCGCAGCGCTGGGAGCCTAAGGTGGCAGCAGTCAGGGTCGCCGTGCATGATGGTCATGGGGCGGTTGTGAAGAGGGGCTGTCTGGATGAAGGGAACACAGAGCTGGGGGTGCATAAAGTGACGCCGCTGAGGCCTATGCGGGCGTGCTGGATTTGATAAGGCATCGCCGTTGTGTTCGAAGGTGTTGGCGATTGTAGAGGGGTGATTCGGTGGATTTCGAGCTGTCCCAAATTGAAATTGATGGGGGCTAATGTCCGTATTTTCTTGGGAAAAATCAGAGCAATTGGCTTCAATGCCTTGCTGCCACCCATGATCTTCTGCCTCCGTGCATGCTTACAATGATTGAATTCAGCCGGAGGTCACAACCGATGATTGAATCCACCTCGTGTGTGTTGAAGCTATGGTGGCACCCGCAGGCGGCACACACGACAGGAGCGCCGCTACCGTGCCCTCTGCACCCTATGCCATGAACTCGCGGCAGTGTGGAGCAAGAGCGGTGTACGACCGGAGGGACTAGGGCCTGTGCGCGCAGTCTCCCATGGGGTCACGGCTGCCAGCACCACGCGGCCTCCCGCGGGGGCACGCCGGTGGCGCTTGGCCTCCCATGGGGGCACCCCGGCTCGCGACCCGCGGCCTCTCATGGGGGCACGCCAACCAACAGGGCTCGGCCTCCCCACGGGTGCACGGCGGCGCCAAATGGGGAGCCGCAGCCGACTGGAGGGAGAAGGACCAGTGCGGCGTGGAACAAAGGAGGAAGAATTTGAGGAGAAGAGGGAGAAGGGTAGTGGGACCCACAGGGGTAAAGTCGTCTTTTCACAGGGCATTTAACGGCAAACAGATGGAAAATGTAACAGAATGGCGTATAAAGAATCGAAATTGGACTCAGTGTCAAATATGGAACATAATTTTTTTGAATGCCAAGAAAGGAATGAGTAGTTTTTCTAGTTTCAAATAGAGAATTATCTCATAATTCAATCCTGGCTTCATCCTGGTTTGGCGGCAGTGTAGTGGGGCATGTGCTGGCAGGTGGAGCGCCCGCCAGCACTCTTGAGCCAGCACACCTGCTAGCATAGAGACCTCAGCGCTGGCAGGAGCCTTAACACACCCGTCAGCACTGAGGTTTTTGGCACACGGCAAAAAAGGCTCAAAATAAATAGTAAAAAAACTGTTTTAGGAGAGGACCCCACCAGCCACCCACCCACCCATCCCCATCAGCGATGCTCCAAGGCCGGTGGGATTCGAACCCACGACCTCCCCCTCACGCGCAGCCTTCTTACCACTGCACTACACACTCACATGTGTCTATATCACGTTTTTATCATCTTCATATTATACTACACGAGTGTAAATTGCTTCTTTGAAGCTCTAAATGACTTCAAATTAAAAAGTGGTAAGCTACAAAGTTTCATATCTTCTTGAGATCTACACGTTTCATTTTGGGAGTTTCTCCATTCGAGGTCATTTACAAAATTTGAATTTCAAATTTGAGATATTCTAACTTAGTTTTTCGTTGACAATATGATTTCAAATAAAAAGTTGTAAACTACAAAGTTCCATAACTTCTCAAGAGGTACAACTTTTATTTTGAATGTTTCTCCATTTGAGATCGTTTAAAATATTCAATTTTTCAAATGACTAGATATTCATACATACTTTTCGTTGACAAAAGTAACTCAAATGAAAAATAGTTCAACTAGAAAGTTTTATAACTTTTGAAGATGTAAAAATTTTATTTTGGTCATTTGCACATCTGGTATAGTGGTAGTAACATTCTTCACAAATCTTATACACCTCTCATATAGTTTCATGAAACTATATAAGAGGTATAGATTTTGTGAACAAAATTACTACCACTTTGTCAAATGAAGAAACAATTCAAATAAAAGTTGTACATCTTGTGAAGTTATAGAACTTTGTAATTTGAAAAAAATATTTGAATTTACTACTTTGTAACACGCACTAACAGTTGATGCAAGGCACAATGTTGGCGGGCGACACAAGGTACCCACTAGCACAGATGGAACCATCTGTGCTAGCGGGTGCCTTATGTCGCCCGCCAGTACTGTTGCATCTTTGCTGGCGGGTGCTAATTACGCCCGCCAGCACACTATTTTTCATGTGCTAATAGAAATCGATTATGGCGTAGTGTTGATTGGATCGGCTACTCTCTAGAGTTTAATTAAATTAACCAATTGATAGTTGTTTTGTTTGGTGCTTAGATTGAATACTTGGCTACTCTCTTCTACATTCCTCTCGAATTTCAATATGCTTTTCAATCTTTATGTTTTAACCTATCATTTAGCTAGGTGTTTGTTGACGCTCATTTATGACACCCCTAGAGCACTTGTTACATGAAGGTTTCAGTATTAATTTGGAACTAACCCGCCACTAGGCACCCTTATAATGTAACAACTTCGCATTTGTATGTGCTTTTGGAAGTATAATGTTTATGCAGGAAATCGTGTGCTTCATGGATAAGTTTGCACCAAGTTCGGACGATGCTATGTAAGAAGATCAAGGGACTTCGTTCATGTGCAAACACAAGATGAACCTGCTTCCAAAGGTGGAAAGGACCAAGATGCAATGACAAGATATTCCCGAAGACCGAGATAAACAATCAGAGTTGATGCGACAAGACTCCCTATCTTGATCGCGAGGATAATAATGTCTAAAGCCCACATGCAGAGGGGTACGTAGAAGGTTCAGAAGCCATGAGGAGCGTACAGGAGAAAGATGGGCCCGAGGTGGGCCAAATTGGGCCTGGGCTAGTCGGCCCATAGCCCATGTGCCGACCGGCCTACCCTCTTTTTGCGCTGCCTCGACCTCCCCTTTGGATTAGGGTTTCTTCGGTCAATAAATAGCTCACAGCCTCGACGACCGCCAGATCCATTCATTAGAGAGCCACCGAATTGAGGGACACACACCGAAGGAAACCGACGGTCGCCTCAAGTCCTTGACATTGCCTAGGAGATGGCTTAGGCTAGACTCTAGCTGCCATGTTTGGCCCTGCATGGTGAAGCCATGGTGGAGTTCCGGAGCCATGCCTTGGATTCATCAAGGTATATGTACTTTTGACGGTGATATCAATCTAATCTTGTCTCTACTTTTGATCTACTTCGATGCATGCTTTACCCTCTGTATGTGTAGCTAGCATATGTTCTTAGTAGGAATCTAATCATGATGGTTAGTCTATGCCTTGCGGATACATCATAGTGGTGCACGAGAAGTCGGTGGTTGATTACCCTTATGTGGTGATAGCATACGGGAGGGAAAAGGCCGAATGAACGTGTAATGTCGAGTTTGATCTATGGTGAGTATCGTGAGTGTCACTAGGTAAAGCTTTGGGAAACCTTAGGCGTGTCGTATACGCGTACCTTGCAATGGCATTCACGGGAAAGTACTAGGGATATCTCTTTATCACGGTATGAGTATTAGATTAGTTTATCGCTTTGGTTGGAGTTGCAGCTAGAAGACGGTGGGCTTGTGCTACCTTTGGTTGTGTTACCTTATGGCTACTGAATGTGATCCATACATTACTACATGTTTGTATGCTAACCTCATATGCAATCTATACTTCATGATTAGGATAAGTATCGTAGATTAGATAGAAAACCTTAGTCAGTTCGCTTCCGATCCACTGATTGATAAAACTTGGGAGAATACTCTAAGGGAAGAGCTATAATGATCCGTGTACTTGCGGTTCGAACTTGACGCGCTTTTGAGTCGTCAACAATGTTTTATTCAAATACATATGTGTATGTATGTCACAATATTGTTGTCACCATTGACGGTTTGCGCCCCCCCCCCCCCCCCGCCGTCCAAATCCCGGTTGGGCTGCATGGAACACCGCAGGGAGCGCGGGGCGCACAACTTGATTGGCAATTGTAGTGGCAGCAGCAGCCGCCTCATTGACCATGACCTACAGGCAAGAACAAATGGGCGCACAACATCACAATGGCATGTGCAAGTATGCAGTTTGACAGAATGCCCCTAAAGATGCACAAATGTGCGTGCTGTCTGTTGTGAGCTTGCTGAGCAGCCATGGCGATGGGGGCGGTGTACATCCGGTGGTAGAGTGCCCGGGACTCCATACATCGAATTGAATTAGTCGGCGCTGCTGAAAGCATCTACTAGGCCCGTACGTAATTCATGTTTTTATAATCAATAGTAATACTTATAGGCTAATTATTTTATTTGAGACATGAACATATAGGTTAATCTAAGGGTTAAATTGAGCATAAATGGTTGCTAATATGGTGATAGCTTGGATGATCTCAAGATGGAAAGCTCAAGGTAAAGGTATATATAATAAGTTTTTTTTATTTTACAGATCAAGATTAAGAGGTGATTAGATTATGATATTTGACCATATTCATAGGGTAATTAAATAGTCGAACTATTAAGAGGGGTCAATGTTCATTTACTTGACGATTCTATAGTACTACCACTTTGAGCAAACAATTGCATATATGTATATGGATTAGTGGCATTTTAAAACGAGAAAAGAACTAGAATGACATGAAAAGAAGGAAATGAAAATATAAGGCCATCTAGTTCTTTTTATGTTTATATTTTGTAGAGTTCTTTAGTATAACCACTACCAGAAAATCGAAGTTTGCCGTGAGTCCTGCTTTTGCCGGGCTCACAGCAAATATCATATTGCCGACGGCCACGGTGAAACCTAAAGGCAAAAAGCAAGCTCTGGAGGCCGACTTAGGTCACCGCAAACATTCTATTTTGCCGTGGGCTTTTGTTTAGGCCGACGGCAAAAAACCATCTTCTCGATTCAAATATTTTGATACCTTTTTCATACAACTTCGATGAAGAAAAGCTTTATATCATAATTGTACATCTCGAAAATATCTACAACTTTTAGTAAGGAATGTTTCTAAAATTTCAAATTTAATATGTGTTTTTCTTTTTTTCGATTGAATATGGAAATGACACTTATGACGCAACTTATAGCTATGTTTATCTTCTATATCTTAAACTTTTTGTGCTCTTCCCATACAATATGTGTTACTCGATGTTAAAATTCGTTACATTTTTGTATTTGTTTTCTATATTTAACTAATTAATTGTATTTCAAATAATTTTTTGAGTCAAATCAAAATTTGAACCGCATCTGGTTAATGTAATAGCATACAATAAGTGGAAAAATTATATTCATGTTACTCCCTCCGTTCTTAAATATATGACGTTTAGATTATATATATATATATATATATATATATATATATATATATATATATATATATATATATATATATATATATATATATATATATATATATATAGGGCGAGTTTTATCTACTCCCAGGTGTAGTTACTCCCATACTTGTATCTCACAAATTAGAAAGTATCTTTGCATACTTGAGGTTTCTAAAAAAAGTATGTACACATACTTGATTTTTAAAAGTGGTATGTGGACATACTATTTTTTTTATGTGTAAGGAAACATAAAGTTAGTGAACATACTCATGTTTCAATATAGGAAATAACATACATCACATGGTGTAAAAAATTATGAGTTTCTATGAAATTTTTTCATGGTTATCACTTTGATAAATCTTATTTTAGGTATGAGAACATACTCCATGTGATAAATGGGTATATACACATACACAAAGTGGTTTTTTTGAACATGGGAGTAACTACACCCGGGAGTAGAATGGATTTTTCATATATATATATATATATATATATATATATATATATATATATATATATATATATATATATATATATATACGCGTTTAGAACAAGTAAATTAGTTCATTTTTGAACTAAATACCTTGTCCTAAACGTCATATATTTAAGGACTGAGGTAGTATTTAGTAAAATTTAAGTCCTTATCCATAAAATGGAAATAAATTTTCAAAATCTTGTCCGGGAAACATGATTAGAGACGCGTGCCTGAATCATTTTAAAATTTTAAAAAGCGCAAATGAAGTCTGAAAATCATAAATTTTGTCAATATCTCATGATATCATACATGGAGGCTGTAGAAAAAAATTCAGTGGATTTCGCACTTTTGTCATGTAGGATCTTTACGAACCGAAACATCTACGAAGAAGTTTCATAGAGTTATGAAGGAAACGGTTAAAATTGTAGACGAAGTGACGTTCAAATTGGAATTTGAATTCAAAACTTTTTCTACTTTTCGCACACTAACATATCGCGCTCCATTTTAAATGCATTTGCAGCATATTTTGAAAAAAAATCTTTGTCGTGGGCCGGTCATTGGGCTAACAGCAAACCCAAATTGGGTCAGTCACGACCCATTAACCCCACCGGCCGAAAAACTCACCGGGAAGAGTATTTAACACCCCCACAACTCCCTCCCCCGAAAACCCTAACCCTATTCCCCCTACCTCTCCCTCCCGACCGCCACCCTCGGATCCCCCGAGCTCCTCCCTTCTCATCGCTGCCCCTCCTCTCTCTCCCCGCCGCCACCCCTCTTCTCCCGCCCCTTCGCCCTCAGATACGCCTCTTCTCTGCCTCCCCTCCCCCTCTTCGCTCGCCCCTCACCGGCGGTAAGGAGCAGCAGCGGGGTGAGGTGCGGCGGTGGCGCATCTCGAGGAACAAGCTGGAGGTGCGACAACATGATCTACGATGGCAGCAGCGCATCTACTATGGCGACGGCTAGCAGAGGTGCAACAGCGGGATCTACGACAGCAACGGCGAGATCTTCGACGGCGGCGGCGGCATCTTTGACGGCGGCCACGGCCTCCTCTCCCCGAGTGGCAAGATCCACAACTTCCCTTCCAGCATAGCATCCTCCCCTCCGATGTGGTGGCCTCCTCTTCCTTCCCTCCGGTGCGGCAGCTTACTCGTCCTCCCGAGGTCAAGTGGCGCGGCGGTGTCGCAACCTCTTCCTCCAGGTGTGGCGGCCTCCACCCTAGGCGTGCGGCCTTCTCCTCCAGGCTCGGCAGTGCGACCTCCTCCCGCAAGCTGGCCGCCCACTCGCCTCCTTCCGTGTAACATCCCGGATTTTTTCAGAATGTTAATGTTTGCAAAAATGTGGAATTTCAAAAATTTTCGTGCTTGATGTGCTTTATCAGAATCATAACACTATCTTCTCTTGCCCTTTCCAAATTCTTAGTAATAAAATTAATTAAATTGCTTTGAGTGCTAAGGATAAATTCTATGTTAGTGTGATTTGGTTTTATTTGGAATTTTCTTGAATCTTTGAGTGTGGTTTATATTTGAAATCTAATTTCAAATATAAATCAAAAGCTAATTAAACTAACTACCCTCTCTAACCTTCAGACCCGGCTAAACCATCTCTCGGGTCTTCACCTGCTAACTCGGTGGACCCTCCAACTTTTTCGGCCCTTTAATCCTTCCCGGCCTAATCTCTTTCAAAAGTGCTCCGGAATTTATTAAATGGATTATAGAATTATTTTCTGACTCTTTGAATTAATCTTTTGCAATTGATTCGATTTCGGGGAATAGACTATAAATCCTTGAATTAAATTTCCGAGAGCTCATTTGAATTACGACGATGTTTTCTGGCTTCTTGAATAAATACTTTGCTATTTAAGTCATTTCCGGAAAAATAGTTTAAATTCATTTGTACCAACTTTACGAAATAAATTGTCATCAATTTATTTCGCAGGCTTATTTAGATTGGGTCCAACCCACCGGGCTCATCTCAAAGCCCATCTTCTAACCCTAATACCCTCACATTCTCCTCTCTCCCATCTCCATTTCCCTTCTTTCCCCTACCTTTTTTCCCTGCAGCCGCCGCACCTGTTGTTGGTTCTTCACCGTAGCAACTCCACCTCCTAGACACCAATTCTCTCTCTCTCTCTCAGATCAGCTGGCAACATCTTGGTCTCTGTTTTTTTTCCATCGGCCTGCAAGAACAAGCAAGCAGAGCTTGCCCACTCGATCTCCTCTCTGATTTATTCATCCTCTGAAACAACACAGCAGCCGCTGCCCCCTCTCTTCCAGCCACCAGATCGAGCATGGCTTTCTTTTTCCACTCTTCTGATGCAGCCTGCCGCTCCTTTTCTTCCCCACCGCAAGAACCAGCAAGCTGCTCCTTCCCATCGCTATCTTCTGCTCTCCCTCTCTGCTCCATTTTTCCTCTCGCAAGAACAGCAGCCGCAGCTACCCAAGGCGCAGCCCCTCTTTGCCCAAACCGGACAGGGGAAAACCCCAATTCCAAAACCGTCGCCGCCGCTTGAACCACGACGTCAAAGCTGGAGCTGCCGGCCGCGTGGAGGAGACGCTGCCATGGAAGCCACGACATCACCGTCCAGAAGTGCTGCCCGTCGCAGAGGAGGAGCGCCACGCCGCCGCCGAACCGCAAGCCGTCATCACCGCGCCTCCTCCCCACTGTGTGCTCGGCCTTCGTGCCGCTGTCCTGCAGGTGCTGCGCCGCCGCCCTGCCTCGCCTTGAACACCGACGAGCCCTCACGGTGAGCACACAACCAAACATCTTCCTTGCCCTCCAACTGTTCGATGAAATGCCTGAACTGATCTTTGAACACCTTGACGACAAACTGCAGCCGTACGTACCCCAAGCCACGTTCCGCACCGAGCCGGCCACACCTACTCGCTGCTGCCGACGCCGGTGCAGGGAGGAGTTGCCCTCCGCTAAGGATGCCGTCGCCGCCGAGGAAGGGACCGACCGCGAGCATGCCGGCCCCGACAACGCCGATGTTGCTGCTGTTCTGCTTCCTCTGCACCACTGTTGGTATTTCTTAACGTCACCACTATGGCGTCGGGTTAGCGTGAGCGTGTAAGAATCATCCGGGTATACTGACGAGTGCGAACGAATCCGCAAGCGCACGAATACACCGTTATAGCACTTCACCTCAGGAGTATTCCCAAGGGTATCGAATCCCAAGAACGGTATGGGGGACTCTACGAGTGACTATCCAAGGGCACACAGTCCCTGCTGAGGTAGGTGAGTGATGTGAAGTCTCCTGTAGGTTCTCAACTCTAGAGAGGAACAAGCACGGATAAGATCTCGCTTCGGACAACGACCCCTCCTGGCTATAACAGTTGGTTCACGGCAAATGGTTGCCTACACGCTGTATCCGAACGTGGGGGATTTCAGAGAGTCCAACGACTGTCACTACCGCGGCCTACCCCAAGACAAACCGTGGGATACAGGGCATTCGAAGGATAACTAACAGTCTAGACACCACGTCTACACCGCCGACTACTACTATAGCACGACTACGTCTGACGTCCCGTAGAAACACTATAGCACTCCGTATAAATACGAAGCAACGAACCCGCGAGGTTGAGCTAGACCTTACTCGTCATTGAATCGATTTGCGCGAGGAGATATGATTGATACTTGATCTAAATCAGATATGCATGAGCTTCAATATATTCTAATAGACAGGCAATCACACAAACGAGATGCAAACTTATGCGATGATAATAGAAGATCTAGGGTCGTATTCGTGAAAAACACGAGCCTCTAACTTATGAACAAACGCAAAAGTATGAATAACTTGCTCGTCAACTAGATCGAGGAAGCACGTTCATGAAGAACGCGAGCCTCTAAATGATGAACGAACGAAGAACTCAAGAACAATTCATTCATGCATGAGAGCCACTTTAGTCTAAATAGAAAATACTGAAATACTCACTTTAGTCTAAATGAAGAACAGCATCGCTCACGAGGTACAAGGGGACGATGGATGATGAACGGATCATCACCACCTCACCTCTACTCATCCACACACTCCTCTCTACCTAGCACCACCTAGTCTAGATCCTCCACACACACACTCATGGTGGGATGAGGTTTCACCTCCACCAAAAGAGAATGAGAAAGGGAGAAAGAGGTAAAGATGAGAAATGGCTTCAAGTGTGTTCATCCTCTTCTTACCCCCCTCTCCTCCTATTTATAGGCTTGAGCAACCAGCGTGAGTGTTGACGGTTGAAATTCACCATTTCCAACCCTCAATATTCTCACATAAATGGAGGCATATGCATTATTTACTAGCATTTAGGTTTGAATAATGTAGTTCCACTTATCCTTAGAGATTATTTGTATGTAGGTGATTTACCCCTTAAAAGAGATGGAAACTCACCTTCTATGAAGAAACCATGCCAACTCAGCTGAGGAGGTGGCTGCCACCAAGGGAAACATAGCAATACACATCATCGATCCAAGTGAGGCACTCACCGACGAATCAGAGGACGCCACATGGACTTCACATGGATCAAAGGGCCCACCTCAGATACCAAATCAAGCCATGCACCGGGGATGGATCAGAGGGCCCACAGGGCAGCCAACCAGAGGAAGGCCACTAGGTAGGGCCACCTTTGGGGGCCGGCCGATCCTAGGATCGGCCGACCCGCCTTAGGGGGTTCCATCCTGGCCCTCCACGTGGCAGCCCCCTATTGGTCTGTTGCCTCACTCCCGGGTGTTTAGGGGCACTTTGGGCGTCCGAGCAAGCCTTGTCCTTACCTATAAATAGAAGGGGAGGGGCTCCCATTTCTCACACACCACTCTCTCATTCTCCTCTCACTTTTAGTTTCCAAGGCTAGGGGGTAGGTTAGAGTAGCTCTTATTCAGGTTCCAAGTCCTCTTGGAAGTCTAGGTATGAGTTCTCTTTTATCTTTATTTCTTTGTATGACTTTGATCTACTTCAGTTATTCAGCTATTTCATATAAAGTCATGGTAGATCATATGTTTGATATGTTCTTGAGTTCATCCTCTGTTCATCATTTAGAGGCTTGTGTTCTTCGTGAACACTACCTTTTGATCCACTTGAAGGGTGATAAACTCCTTCCTTATGTGTTTGTTCATAAGTTAGAGGCTCGTGTTTTTCACGAACACGACCCTTTGATCTTATTGATTAGACATAAGAGAGTTCATGTCTGTTTGTATGTCTAGCCTTAGTTGATCTTGTTAGATGGCATGAGAGTGTTGCATGAGGTCTGTGTTCAAGCTACGGTACTCGGTCTAGTTGACCAGTCTTCTGGTGGCTCTCACCCTGGGTCACAATAGCCCGGGCCGGGTGGAGTCTAGCAGCAACGTAGGCATGGTGCCTGGGTTGTCTGGCTACGATAGTTATGAGCATACCCCCCGTAACGATAGAGGTCGGTCCTCAGGTGGTGACAACCCTGTTGGATCCTTGGGCAACCTCCGTGCTGGGGTACCTGCTGTAGGAGTCTAAAGTCTAGTTTCGCAGAGTGCTGGTCGTCGCGGGCTTGCTCCCCGTTTGTACCTGGGTGTTGAACCTTATCTCTCTCATGCAATACTCATGCCCATCTTTTGTATCTTCTAGCTTTGTATGTTTAGTATATTAGAATCTAGAGCTAACTCGTATATTCCCCCTAAGCCGTAGTGTGCTAGAGTAGAGGTAGATCTGAGTGTGTGTGTCACACTACCCCGTATATCTTTTATCTTACCCCTATTTTGAGTGTGTTGTTCCCTATATCTATCTCTTGGTTTACATTCAGAGCAAAAGCATAAGTCTAAGATATCCGCCATTGCCTTCCACGGATACGATACCCTTGGAATACTCTCCTTCCTTGGGGAAATGCTACAATGGTTTATCTGTGCGCTTGCAGATTCGTTCATGATCGTTTAGATTAACCTATGGCAAGTCTCGATGTTCACGCTAACCCGGTGCCATTAGTTGTGACATTGAGAGCTGCCTAAAGGCATTTCTAACGCTGACGCTAAGGATGGATTCCAAATCTGTTCTTAAGTGATCGACGTTATGAAATGCCAAGAAGCATTTCTAGCACCGTTGCCGGGGAAGACACAGGATTATCATGACTATGCTTTGTATCTGTTTATAAACTCTGAGTAGGTTAGGACAACTCTCAATGCAGGCTACCTTGATTGTCTTCTTTTATCTTTGGATGATGAAGACAGGTAGTGTATGACTGGTTTCGACCTACCGGGGAATTTTACTGAAGATCCCGAGTCACTTGTGAGGAAAGCTCGAATTCATTTTGGCTCACCTCGTCGTACTCGTCCGGAAGGCGAACCAGCTTCGTTTGTACCATCCACGTCTAACGCTATGGCCCAGAAGACACTTCGTGAGTACTCAGCTCCTCCCGCTGACCAGGTGCTGCAATGTCCTGAGGTGGCAATGAGGACTGAAAATTTTGAGATCAAGACGGTTCTAATCACGATGGTACAGGCTAGCCCATTCTGTGGCAAGCCAAATGAGGATGCCAATGCTCAGCTGCGGCAATTCCTAGAGCTATGTAGCACTTTCGTCATCAGGGATGTAAATATGGATGCTGTTCGTCTACGGCTGTTTCCATTCTCCCTCTTGGGGAAAGCTAAGCAATGGTTCTATGCGAATCGTGAAGCTATTAACACTTGGAGTAAGTGTTTAGAGGTATTTCTCAAGAAGTTCTTCTCATTGGGTAAAACCAATGCTCTTCGTGGAAGGATTTCTGGTTTTCAGCAAGCAGCAAGTGAATCTATTCCAGAGGCTTGGGAAAGGCTTCAGGAGTATGTCCTGGCCTGTCCTCACCATGGGATGGAGGATTGGCTTATTCTTCAAAGCTTCTATAATGGGTTGACTCCGACAGCCCGAGGCCATATTGATGCTGCTGCTCAAGGAGCATTCTTCTCACTCACTGTTGATGATGCTAAATTACTCATTGAGAAGATGGTCTCCAACCAAGGGTGGAGTGATAAAAGACTCCAACCACGACCGAGGGGTACTCATACTGTTAAGGAAGCAAACATGATTACTGCCAAGATGGATCTTCTTATGAAGAGATTGGATGACTACACCAGCGAGAAGGCTGACATGGCCACCACTACTCTGCCTATGGACTCTCACATGACTTGTGAAGTCTGTGGCAACACTGGGCACTCAGGCAACTACTGTCCGGAGACTCAGGAGGAAGTGATGTACATGAATGGCAACAACAATGGTTATCGTCCACCTCAACAAGGAGGCCAATCGTGGAATCAACAACACCCTTATTATCAAGGAGGTAACCAAGGTAATTCTTACAATCCCAACCAACCTTCCTTAAGAGATCTCGTTTTTGGGCAAACTAAGATTAATGAAGGTATTAACAAGAAGCTAGCTGCCCTTGATAAAACTGTGGAAAGCCTTAACGTTAAGCTTGATAGTTTTTCTTCTGCTCAGAAGAGTCAGCTAAGTTTCAACAAAATATTAGAAACCCAGCTGGCCCAGCTGGCTGCTTTGGTTCCATCTCCTGATAACGGGAGGATCCCGGGGCAACCCGTATCCTCCTGTGAAAATGTTAGTGTAGTATCAACTAGGTGGGGTAAGCCACCTAGGAAGACACATGCTTCTAACTATGCAGGAAAGCCCATACAACAAATTCTTGATCCATGGGAGGAATCAGCAGTGGTGCACAAGAAATATCCAGGCTACCCGACTATCACTTGCACAATCTATTACAAGAAGATCAGGCATGCACAATCTATTACCCGACTATCTCATGTCCAAGGCCATGTTCGAGCAACTGGGATATCCAGCTCTCTCCCCAACAGCATGGACTATCCAACTCGCCGATTCAACGATACGATATCCAGAAGGAATTATTGAGAGCATATTGGTTAAGGTCAAGAGTTCTTATGTCTTCGCGGATTTTGTGGTCCTTGATATGGATGACGAGGGAGGAATGCCGCTCATCCTTGGGTGAACATTTCTCAGTGATGTCCGAGCTAGGATCAATGTGGGGTCTAGAACCATCTGTTTCCGCATTGGGAAGAGGAAGTTGAAGTTCAAGTTTCAGGACAAAGAAGAGTGTTGACGGCTGTTAAGTGCTACTTTTATGCCGTCAACTCCTGCATAAAATAAATGGAAAGTGATCATCAACACTAGAATAGGGGTTTATACTAACAATTTCCACAGGTGTTGGTGTTTCTAGATTTTGTTACAGGATGCACCGGAATACGTGATAAATGATACAATTGAGAGCAAGTGATCTAATGGCTTAAATAGGACGTCATCCATAACAACCTCAAATGCCAATTTGGACTGCACCATTGCGACGAGCTCGTCGAGACGATCGAAATGGATATATCATTTGTCTACTTCTGAGTCTAGATGAAAGAGATATGTACAAGACAAGATCACCATCTTGATACGTGGGCCCGGTGGGACCCACACCAGACCACGTGGCGATGTGTTGCCACGTTGGATGTCACATGTCCATGACACATCATCGATCCAAAGAAACACACTCTCGACCAATCATGAGCCAGTACACGGATCCAAGGGCCCACAACCACGAGATAAATGGCTAAAAATACCACATGCACCCACATACCCACCTTGGGACCCACCTGGCAGTCACCAGGACGAAAGGCGGTGCGAGGGGAGCTACCTAGGGGTCGGCCGACCCCCCAGGTCAGCCGACCCCACTTTGTCGCCCCACGTGTCGCCCTTCCATGTGTCGGCTTGTCGTGACGAACCAAAGGCGGTGCCAGGTGCTTGCCCGAATATTCCTTCGGGATCCTGCAGCTCCTTCTCATGGAAGATACACCAACTTGGCCCCCACTCCTCTTCGCCACATGTCACCACCCTATTGGTGGCACCCATGGCAGCCAAGGGGGCTCCTCCTACTCTCCTTGGCCTATAAATAGAAGTGGAGGGGGTAGAGAATAGGATACACAACTCCTCTCCTCCTCTCTCATTTTCTCTCTTTAGAGGAGAGGCTCTCCTCTCCTCCTTCTAGAGTGTAAGTGTGGAGTAGTTGATTAGATCAAAGCTAGGGAGAGAGTGAAAGGGATGTACCTCTATGGATGCTCGTTCTTCAATTAGAGTAAAGTGAGTATTTCTGCATTTTCTATTTAGACCAAAGTGCAAGTGATATGTTCTTGTGTTCTTCACCTGTTCATCATTTAGACGCACGTGTTCTTCACGAACACGCCCCCTCGATCTAGTTGATTAGGTGCACAAGTTTGTATCCTGTTTGTATGGCTAGTCTTTTAGAATAAAGTGGATGTGCTTGCATACTCTGATTAGAATAAAGTGTGTTCGTGATTCCTTTCTAATAGTTTATGCTAGGTTGCATGAGTAGTCTTTTCCCCTGTTAGTGCGTAGATCCTAGGTTTATGCGTTCGTTTGCTGCAAGTCATTCGTATACGTTGGAAGCATAGTACGGGGCCAAGTGCTGTCCTGTATGCCTTTAGTATAAGCTAGTAGTACCTATAGTGAGTGAGATCAGTTCTCTTCCGTGGTCGTAGTTCTATAAGTACAGAGTGCCGTAGTCCGTTGGCTACGACAGTAACCACAGCGTAGACGTTATGTCACGCTACCGGTTATCATTCGTTCGGCTTATCCTAAGGTTAGGTAGAGGCAGTCCAGGTGGTGGTGACAGCCCGTCTGGCCCTCGTTGATCCTCCGCAGCTGGATATAGTCAGAGCTTCGTTCCGCATAGATCCGCGTGCCGGAGTCGCCTATTAAGTCAGAGCTATCGGTACCCTATGCCAAGTTCTATCTAGAGATCGACCTTTAATCTCATCTATAGAGCTATCTTTAGGAATCCTCTCTATCCTTGCCTTTTATCTGGGTGTGTCCTTGGACTGACTAGTACGAAGTTAGTGCACACTGTTCCCTTGGATTCGATACCCTTGGAATACTCTGAGGTGAAAGCTGCAACGGTATCCGTGCGCTTGCGGATTTATTTCGTGTGGTGCTAAAATACCCAATAAGCTTTCTGGTGCTGTTGCCGGGGAACGGTTGCTGTATCTATCTTCGTACCTAGTGGTCCTCGTATCTTTTCATTTTTCTTTATTCTACCTTTACCCCCGTTACCCATGGAGAGGCCATCCTTTCACGACCTCTCCACCTCAACTTATGAGTTCAATGATCCATCAACGTCTTCATCCAACCATGAACTCAACCCTGACCTTATAACCATGGTTCGGAATCGACCCTTCTCTGGAGCTATTAGTGAGGATCCCCATGACCATTTGATAGAGTTTGAGAGGTTGTGTTCATCCCTGACTCCCCAGGAATGATACAGGGAACCTTGAGGCTCAATTTGTTTCCTCTCTCTCTCTCACAAAGAGGGCGGAGCAATGGTACACTCGCGCCATAGGGCGTGTGAACGATTGGGAAAAACTCCGAATTGACTTCTATGTTTCTTCCAACCTTGCAAGACATAGGGTGTTCCTTCCGAGTGACATCCGCAACTTTAAGCCATTAGAGGAGGAGACCATAGGTGAAGCTTGGGCTAGGTTCTTACACCTGATGAAGTCTAGCCCAAACATGTCTATACCCAATCGTGTATACTTGTGTACTTTCTACTTAAGTTTAGACATGGACATTGCCCTATATCTTGACAGCATAGCTGGAGGTGTGTTCGCAGACATAACTTCAAAGGAAGGAAGAGAGATCCTTGACCACCTCTTAGAAAACTCTTCCTTTCTTGCCGACCATAACGAACCCCGCCAAGAATCAGAGTCGATCCATGAGAGTCTCTCAACAGCTGAACCCGAGCCTTTGACTTCCACATCCCAAGATTCGTCTGTTGAGCCCTCTCCCGAACCAAGAACAATGGAGGAAGAAGAAATTCAACCTCCAAGGTTCCTTCATCAATTCGAGGATGACCCTTCTGAAAATATCAAGAACACCTCGAATTTATTAGATGACCCAATAGGGAAGGATCCCTCTTCTGTCCAAATCCAGCCAGCTAGAAATCCTTTGACAGAACCTTCCCCTAGGCCTACGGTACCTCCTTTGCCTCGCGATCCTCCAAATGAGACATCTGTCATGGAGGCCATGGAGAAGAAGTGGTTGAATGGAGTGGGAAACTTTTCCGAAGCACTTTGGATTAGTTCACCCTCTACGATCATTTCTTGTTCCATAAAAGGGACTATCGTAGAAGCCCATCTTAACCCCACTATGGAGGTTAATGTCATGGCATGGCACCTAGCGTACACTCTTTTGGGCAATGTTACGCTAAGACCATCCGACAAGCTTCTCAAGAATTGTCCCTCTGGACACATTCTTGAGTGTCGGGGGGGTTGCATGTGCTGTGCCGCTCTTAGTAGACAAGATCAAGGTTAATCTAGACTTCTACATCTTTGGTGTCCTCGATCTTGATCTCCTCCTAGGCTCCCCTGCAGAAAAAATGTTTGATATATCTCGAGGGAACCTAGATGAAAAGCTTAGGGAAGCCGCTTCTGCCACCACTCCCTTGTTTTCAGAAAGTTCTATGGCAAAGCCTCTTCCCAAGCAAGACTCGCTCGAGGAGACGATGCATGTATCTCCGTTCGCATCGTCCGAGCCCGTTCTCGTTGAGGTGTAGAATTCTCTACTCCTCAGGAGTACGACTCGTAAGACCCTCTTCACCTTTGTGAAGACGAACGATCATCATCACCCTCGACCGAGTTTGAGCCTCTTCCCACTGGCCCATACTATGTTGCTCTCGACCTTGACCGAGAATCAGCATCGAGCGTCCATGATGTATCTCTTGAGATGGAGAAATCATGGGCCATGGGAGTCTATGAGGTGCCGACTTTGGAGTCTGGAGGAAAGGATTCTATTAACAAGCATGGTAGCTTCACTCTTGATATACTTCAGGAACCATGCTTGCATCATGCCTCTCTAGAGTCAGCCATGCTCAGTGCACGGAGCATGCACGAGGACTACAACCACCTTATGGTCCTCTTTTGCTTGATGTTTAGAAGGATTGTTGTAGATGCATATGTTTACCATAAGCATTGTAGATTTCGTGTTTGTTCTGTGCCACTAACCTTGCAGCTGAAGCTTCCATGACACATTAATGATTGGTGGTGATATGGGAATGACATCACCAATGATAGCTGCAAGAAGAAGTTCCCCGGGTCGAGCTTATGACCGTAAACAAAGCACTACCAGGAGATAGCCTGGAATATCATAGGTTTGTTTTATTTCCCTTTTCAAATAAAAGGCAAGAGCATGTTTTTAGGATAAGATTGTCCCTCGAGTATTTTTGGTCACTAACCTTGCAGGTGGAGATTGAGAAGAATGATGGACAAATGACGCTTAAGAACATGTGAGCTATATCAACTACACCTTGGTAATATTTGGTGAGGCAACATTTACAAAAGGAAGCTTGATCTCCACACACTTGAGTTTTGTTGCCTAGCAATGCAAACTTCAAGTGTGGGGGAGGTATGTGCGTGTCCCGAGTAAGGTTCCCTTCACACAAAATCTTATCTTGGTTTGGAGATGATGTTTGCATCTTGCCCAGTTAGGTACGTCCTGCTTTTGACTTTAAACAAAGCCCTTTCGGGAGGTTGCCCGATGTTCACCATCTTATGCTCATGTTTATATCCCTTTGAAAATAGCTTGATCATGCTTTTATGCTTCCTTTATCCATGTTTGTAATGCTATGGTTTGAGTGCATGTTTAGCTACGTGCATTCATAGGTTGTTTTAAATTAAGCATGGTGCTTAGGTTGAAACGGTCTTCTTCAATCAAACAAGACATGGTGTCAAGTTTGATTGATGAACCTTATAGTTAATGCTTTCATGGATATTGGTTGTATGTGCGGACTAACCCTTGCAGGAATTTTCAAAATGCAAATAGGGTAAGTCATCGAGCTTGCTTCAAATGGGAAGGTAAGCCAAGGCATGTCAGCCTTGTTTGAGCTAGGTTCATGGTGAGTAAAAAGAAAAAAATATGTTTGCTTTTCAAATAAAGACTTCCTGATTCTCGAACCGGTGGAGTCCCTCTTTTGTTTTTCCTCTTTTGGGTTGAAGACAGCACCAGGTACATAAACAAGTGTGGGGGAGATCTCCCAAGCTTATCATCGACATACACACTTGAGATCTCCCACACAGGCATTGCACAACCTCGACTGCACTTTCATGACAACAGACAAGGTAAATTAGAGTGAGCCGGCTGCCCCATGGGTCAGCCGAACCACTGCTAGTCCTCCTTGATCCCCTTTTCTTCAGGAGTGATGGTATGTGCACCCTTTATCTCACTCTCCCTAATTCATGAGTTTGAATGAGTTTCAATTCCTTTCTACTAAATCAACTCATAGAATCGTGCTCGACTTGCTCTACATGTTTCCTGTGGTTGGCTTGCATATGTTTTATTCCATACTTATCATCTTGGTGCTTGTGAACAAATATCATTAGAGAACTCATGCTCATCTAAGTAGTTGGCGTTTGTGATATGGTTTGATGATATGATCTTCTCCCTGAATGTTTGAGTGCTTGGGAATTTTATTTGAAAATATGAAAACCCTTTGCAAAGCTCCTCTTTGATATGCCAAAGTCCTACCAAAGCCATATGATGAGTTATCTCGGAAACCTTCTACTCATATGCTGCTTGTTATTGCATTGAGCTTTGTCAAATTGTTGTGACCCTTGTGAGAATTCTTTTCATGCTTTCATGATCAAGATTCATGTGCACTCCATGTTCCCCTTGCTATGCTTCTACACTGGAAGTTAGCATTGTATCATCTATCCATTCTACAAAAATAAGGCTCCATATGTGGTGTGACCTTTCTCTCCAAAAGTATTCTTGAAAAAAAAAAGACGTGGGCTATGCGAAAAAAAATCATGTTCAAAGCATGAGAAAAAAGAAAGAAAAAAAGAGATAGCCCATGTCTAAAGGAAAGAAGAAAAAGGAGAGAGGTGGAATCATGCAAAAAGGAGTTCCAAAAATTGATGGAAATAACTAGTACCCATTCCGAGCCTAGTGTCCACCTTACGATCACCACAACATTCATCATATATATGGTAATATCTAGCACCCATTCTGGGCCTAGTATCCACCTTACCATATCCATCACATCCATACATGTGCACATCTTGATCTGATTGTATGAATTGCTTTTCTCCTTGGATCCGATTTTTGACTTTGCAATATATATGATGCAAGTATGCTTTATCTTTTATCCTACCCTAAGCTCTACATATAGCCATCATTAGAAGTAGGATGAAAGAAAGGTAAATCTAATGCCTTGGTGAGGACATATACACATTGAGCGATCTGAGAGAATCAAATGAGGAGCTAATCAAGGTTTGTTTTGAAAATTTATTGCAAAACCCCAAGTTACTTAACATGATGAGCAGGAGTGATTTGATTCATGACCATTCCATTCCTCAACTGCCCAAGATGGCATGATAGACACTCCACAGAGTTCACAAGTATAAGGTATGGTTTGGAATATCTCTTATGCTCGCTTCATACCTTTGGATATCATGTCTCACCTTGATCCTTTCTCCTTTGCTCGAGGACGAGCAAAGGTCAAGTGTGGGGGTGTTGTTGACGGCTGTTAAATTGCTACTTTTATGCCGTCAACTCCTGCATAAAATAAATGGAAAGTGATCATCAACACTAGAATAGGGGTTTATACTAACAATTTCCACAAGTGTTGGTGTTTCTAGCTTTTGTTGCAAGATGCACGGGAATACGTGATAAATGATACAATTGAGAGCAAGTGATCCAATGGCTTATATAGGACGTCATCCATAACAACCTCAAATGCCAATTTGGTCTGCACCATTGCGACGGGCTCGTCGAGACTATCGAAATGGATATATCATTTGTCTACTTCTGAGTCCGGATGAAAGAGATATGTACAAGACAAGATCACCATCTTGATACGTGGGCCCGGTGGGACCCACACCAGACCACGTGGCGACGTGTTGCCACGTTGGATGCCACATGTCCATGACACATCATCGATCCAAAGAAACACAATCTCGACCAATCATGAGCCAGTACGCAGAACCAAGGGCCCACAACCACGAGATAAATGGCAAAAAATACCGCATGCACCCCCATACCCACCTTGGGACCCACCTGGCAGTCACCAGGACGAAAGGCGGTGCGAGGGGAGCTACCTGGGGGTCGGCCGACCCCCCAGGTCGGCCGACCCCACTTTGTCACCCCTCGTGTCGCCCTTCCATGTGTCGGCTTGTCGTGACGAACCAAAGGCGGTGCCAGGTGCTTGCCCGAATATTCCTTCGGGATCCTGCAGCTCCTTCTCATGGAAGATACACCAACTTGGCCCCCACTCCTCTTCGCCACGTGTCACCACCCTATTGGTGGCGCCCATGGCAGCCAAGGGGGCTCCTCCTACTCTCCTTGGCCTATAAATAGAAGTGGAGGGGGTAGAGAATAGGATACACAACTCCTCTCCTCCTCTCTCATTTTCTCTCTTGAGAGGAGAGGCTCTCCTCTCCTTCTAGAGTGTAAGTGTGGAGTAGTTGATTAGATCAAAGCTAGGGAGAGAGTGAAAGGGATGTACCTCTATGGATGCTCGTTCTTCAATTAGAGTAAAGTGAGTATTTCTGCATTTTCTATTTAGACCAAAGTGCAAGTGATATGTTCTTGTGTTCTTCACCTGTTCATCATTTAGAGGCACGTGTTCTTCACGAACACGCCCCCTCGATCTAGTTGATTAGGTGCACAAGTTTGTATCCTGTTTGTATGGCTAGTCTTTTAGAATAAAGTGGATGTGCTTGCATACTCTGATTAGAATAAAGTGTGTTCGTGATTCCTTTCTAATAGTTTATGCTAGGTTGCATGAGTAGTCTTTTCCTCTGTTAGTGCGTAGATCCTGGGTTTATGCGTTCGTCTGCTGCAAGTCATTCGTATACGTTGGAAGCATAGTACGGGGCTAAGTGTTGTCCTATATGCCTTTAGTATAAGCTAGTAGTACCTATAGTGAGTGAGATCAGTTCTCTTCCGTGGTCGTAGTTCTATAAGTACAGAGTGCCGTAGTCCGTTGGCTACGACAGTAACCACAGCGTAGACGTTGTGTCACGCTACCGGTTATCATTCGTTCGGCTTATCCCAAGGTTAGGTAGAGGCAGTCCAGGTGGTGGTGACAGCCCGTCTGGCCCTCGTTGATCCTCCGCAGCTGGATATAGTCAGAGCTTCATTCCGCATAGATCCGCGTGCCGGAGTCGCCTATTAAGTCAGAGCTATCGGTACCCTATGCCAAGTTCTATCTAGAGATCGACCTTTAATCTCATCTATAGAGCTATCTTTAGGAATCCTCTCTATCCTTGCCTTTTATCTGGGTGTGTCCTTGGACTGACTAGTACGAAGTTAGTGCACACTGTTCCCTTGGATTTGATACCCTTGGAATACTCTGAGGTGAAAGCTACAACAGTATCCGTGCGCTTACGGATTTATTTTGTGTGGTGCTAAAATACCCAACAAAGAGCAATGTTGTTTGGTGCAAGATAGTGTTGAGCAGCTTGGGGGAAGGACCGAGCCTTTACCCCCGAGGAAAAAATCTCCGTCAAAGAGGCTAAAGAAAATTCGGAAAGAATGGCGGAAGATTGAGATGGCACCACCCTCTACTTCTCAGGAGTGGGGTGCTGAATGGAATTGATCACTGAGAAGAGTCCAACTCGTCGGACTAAAAATATGATGGGTCCTTTCTACCAAAAAGGTTAAAGTTGGTACTTATCTCATATTTCCCTTTCCAAAATTTCATTTCCAAAATTGCATATTTAATTTTCCAAAACTCTGCATCTGCATGCTAGATTTATCTAGCCCTTTTCCCTCTTCTAAATAAAATTTCTGAAAATAATTTCTGAGTTTGAAAACCATAGAAAATTCATTTGGGCAATTTCTGGAGTAAACTTTGGCCGGTGCACCTTGGCATATCTTCATATAGCCGTTGGTGGCACACCTGCCAAAGGGGGCCAGCACCGGGCCCACCACTGGGCCGGCCGAACCAGGGTTCGGCCGAACCCTGGTAACGGTCATGTGGGCCCAGCTTTGGCCAACGGCTCCTAGCTGTTGCCCAACGACTATCCCGCGGTGTGCTGCCCCTTTGCTCTATAAATTGGACCCGAGAGGGGGTGTTCTTCACCCATTCAACTTATTTCACTCACACTCCCCTCTCTACTCCTTGCTCTCTTGGTTTTCTTGGATTTTTTGCTCGAGATTGGATTATCAAGTGTTCCCTCTATTGTGTTGCTGAAAGTATTGTTATTGGTGGAGCAAGCTCGGTAAGAACTTCATTCGATTTCACTAACCCGTCACCGAGTTGCTCTTGTTGTCTCTTGTTGTTGTGCTAGCATGAATTGGGCGAAGAACACTCTCCGGAGGGTGACACGCTCACGCTCCCGTTCGCGGGCAAGCACGAGTGCGTCCACCTCCGCCGAGCCAACATCGAGCCCATCGACGATGGATTATGAAGAAGAGCAAGAAGAGCAAGCCGAGCCACAAGCTGTGGAGGAGGTCGTCGACAACACCCCCTACCTCAGCTTGCGGGGCGCTCGAGAGGAGCAAGCCTATGCTCTCCTGAAGGACCGAGTCTTCGCTCACACCCGAGACTTCGACCCGGCTCTCATGGAGAAAATAGGTATGAATCTCGAGTTCGCTTCCATTTGGCATGCTCTTGGTTGGGAGGAGTTTGCGCCGGTTACAGAGCTTGGCTCTCGGCCCCTCACCATCCAGTTTCTTTGCTCTCTTACCGAGATTCAGGATGGCATTCAGTTTTGTCTTTTTGGGACTGATTATCGTGTTTCTTGGAAGGAACTTAGTCATCTTCTTGGGTTTAGTCCTTGTTGTGCTGTTTCTCTGAAGAAGTCTTGTGTGGGTTATGTTCGAGAATCTTTCTGGTCAGACATCTCTGGTCTTGTTTACAGTGGCAAGTTTGTACCTTGGTGCTACGATATTGTGCATCCCACTCTCCGCCTGTGGCACAAGTGGCTCGGCATTACTCTCTTTCCACGAGAGGATGTTCGGCCCGTGCGCAGCGATGAGATGATGCTATTATATGCCGCTGTTAACCGGATCGTCTCTCCCGTTAAAGCTATGATTCGACAGTGGTTAATGAATTTTAAGATGATTGGTCCTATTGAGTGTACGTCTTTGGTAACTCGTATTGCTCTCAGACTTGGGGTTCTTAGCGGGAATCCTGTACCCTTCATCGGGACGCCCCGAGTTCTCATTGATGAGGCATACTTGGTCCAAGGGCATATACTCAAGAGGGGCCCAAATGATTCTTTGACTTTCTTCTTTCCGGGCTATGCAAACCAAATCCCGTTACCTAACCCGGGGTTTGGATTGTATAACTCGGAGTCACTAACCATTCCCCTTGTTACACAAGAGGAAAGTCATCGTGCTAGTGTGTCACACCTATTTTTCTGAAGAAAACCAAGTGATAGCTATATGTATGCCAGGATCTATTTTCATACATATAGTGACATCATAGTGAATAACAGAAACAATATCACGTAAAGAAAGAGAGATTATCAGAGATTTACAGCGGAATCCTGGGGAAGCAAAGGCTCCAACTTCACAGGCAATCGACTGGGGGTTGCGTACGCCTAGCACCATCTTCTGAAGTTCTTACACCTTCTTCTTCTTCTCTGAACAGCGGTTTAGCAAGGGTGAGCACACTTATGGTTGGAGCTCAGCAAGTGGGGGAAGATGCAAGGCTATCAAGGATAGGCTAAGGTTTTGCAGCGGTTAGCATTTTAATGTTGGTCAAATTTTATTAGTAAGTGTCTATTTACTAGGTATATGTTTATACCAACCCAAAATTAGCATTTAGAAAACATTATCTCAAAACCATATAAAACCATGATTTAATTCCATCTTCAAGTTCACTTATCATGTGAGGGTCCAGGCCGCTCTTGACCGTGAGCACGGCTGATCGATCAGTTTTCACTCTGCAGAGGTCGTACACTTTACCCACAGTTCGTGTTTCCTATGTTGCCCGGGTTGGCCAAACCCTTAAACACTTCCGAGGTGAGTGGATAGGGGTTCACTACGAAGCCTTTACAAAGATATGTAGAAGACCAATAACCTGCGACAGTTACAGCAGCGGAGCGGACCATAACCCTCCCTAGTGGTCAGCACCTTAGCAAAGGCTGCTACCCCAAAAGAACCGGGCTATACCCCTTCAACTCCGGCCCCCTGTGCTCCTTTCGGATAAGGTTGTCAGATAATTCGACACACCTAATTAATTGGCTAAGCCAGAGCCATATGGACTGTGGTTGCACTGTTTTCCTGGGTGGTTCTCCATGTTCCGATTAAATCATATGATCTTGTTATTATCCACATCTTCACCAAAGTTACTAAATCTTGTTCATCATTCATCATTTTGTAAAGTTTCATTTCAATCATCCTAAGTTAAGCAACTAAGCATTTTCTACCCAAAACATTTATTTAAAAGGGTTATTCAAGGTATAGGGATAAAATTCTAGTCATGTCCTTAAAGAGGTAATTTCCCATCAGATTTATGCATAACAACATTTAAATGTAAATTTAGTTATTATGCAAGTGATGTAGGACAAAGTAGAATATGCAGAGGGAGAATCCACTTGCCTTTTTCCAACGAAAAGCTACTCTTGCTCTTGAGATCAGCAGCTCGATCTTCTACTCGAAGCAAACATGAGGCACAAACATGCAAAAGCAAACGATCACAACTAAGAACAATACACCAAGCATGAAAGGCTTAAAAAGAGGACAAGGTTTGGCTCTAGGACCACGAACGCAAAACACTTGGAACTATCGAGAGATTTGAATTATATCACACAAGACTATGTGCTTGGTATATTTTAATTCAATAAAATCATGTCCATATGTTATTTCAGAGAATTAACCTATTTAGAATTAAGCAACTTATATTTATATTAAAAAGACGATGTGAGGCTAGTCCAATTTTATTTATAAATATTCAAGTATGATTTATGCAAATTAAGCATTTAATTTTATAAAGAAGCATGTAAAGCATCTAAGTGTACAACTTCATGTTTCGAGTTCAACTAAGCAAATTATAATTCAAAAACATATTTATATTCATATTAGTCAAATTAACATTTAATTAAGAAAACTCGGGATAGCCTATGTTGCTTTTATTTAGAAAGTAAATTGAATAAATATTAACCAATTTAACATTTATATTATGAAAAGCCGAAAGGTAGCTCTAATTAGATTTTATTTAGAAAACAAGTTTAATAGATATTAATCAAATTTAAAATAAAATAAATTCGTAAAACACATTTTGTGGTAAACATTAGCACTAGCGCGTATTTTATTGTGAGACGAAACTAACACAACAAGAGGACGAGCTTCAACGAGTAACCCGTGAGATCTATGGATTAAACAGGGATTAGGAATCTAATCATGTGTAACCGGAGATTGGATGGGCTATCAAAAAAAAGATTCGCGAGACACAAGAGATAAACGATAGATTGAAATAAAAGAAAAGAGATAGGCTATATTGCTGAAATACATTTGCTGAGATTTACTAGAATTGTATTTTCAAAGGAATACCATGTATATGACATGAGCATGATGTAATCCTGACATCATGGAGGTGGACATGTACTGATTGCTTGCTTCCCAGCATATACTCACGTACTGCAAGCACATGCATGCAAGCATGGATTTAACAGGGTGTGCTAGATCGTGCTTGCTAGCATGTGTTGAGTGCTGCGTGCTACCGTGCATGGTTCTGCTAAAAAGAAAACATGCATGCCATATCATCAGCTGCATGCAACACCTCGGCTTGCATCCTGTTGCTACTGCATGCAGCGCTAGAACACAAAACAGGATTAAATCAGCATGTGGTTTCTCACCTCTGACGTGGTGACTAGTTGATGGTGAACGGCATGGAACTGATTTAGAAGGAGCACCAGCACTAGCTTGGTACAGACGCGATGAGACTCCCGCCATCCACTTCAGTCCCGGCGAACAGCAACAATAGCAGAAGCTTCAGCGAACATCCTTGCCGGAGCATGGCAGCAGCGAGTCAGCAGGCAGAGATGGATACGGACAGATTTTTGGGCGGAGAACTGTTGGCCGGACTTGGCCAGAGCGGCGGATGACGGCAGCTGGCTCGGGTACGCTGTACGCGTGGCCGGCGATGTCTTGGCGACGGGGAGGTGGTGCAGCGGCTGAAAACTTGCAGGCGACAGACGAAATGGCAACAAACATGCAGAACAGATGCAGCTCGGCTCGAAGATGCTTGTGACGGCGGCGTCTTGGTCCGGCGGCGACGGACGACGGGGTGGCCGGAAACGGCAAGAGCGACGGACGATGTCGTGGTGCCTGTGGTGGCGCCGGCTTCGTCTGCACGGAACACGGCAGCGCTGTGCGAGGGAACTGGAGAGGCGAGGCGAGGCACTGGACGAGGGGAGCAGCAAGGGTCGTGAGCGGCGGACTGTGCAGCAAGGTATGCGAAGGACCTTGGGCACTCAGCTTTATAGGCACGTAGGAGGCAACACAGGAGAGAGCAAACGGCAGGTGCACTGATGGAAAAAGGTGGAACGGCTGGCCATGATGTCCATGATGGCATGCAGGAGGCGGCGTAGGAGGGAAGGAAATGGCAGGCTGCACTGATGGACAATTGCCATTGATGACCATGGTGTGACTGCGGCCGTTTCTGGAAGGAGAGGAAGGCCCGACCATTAATTCTTGGTGTTGAAGACGGCCGTTACTGGTGGAAGGGAAAGGGAGGGGAAGCGGATAGGATGGGCGGATCGCACACGGGAGGCAGCAGGCGGCGCGGTGTTCTGGCACGAACAGTCCGTGCGGACAAGGGCGTGGGAGCCGGGCGGTCGGGTGCGCAGACGTACGGGTGACGTGGCGCACGAGCAGGGAGGTGAGCGATTGCAGCGGGTCGCACGGATGGCGCACAGGCGCGCGGGAGGGCGAGCGGGCACGGAGCTGAGGAGGCCGAGCGACGCGGCCAGGCGGATGATTGGGCGCACACACTGAGATGGCGATGGCACACTGATCGGCTCGGGCACGGTCATGTGCGGCCGGAGATTGGAAATAGCATGGCGCATAGGCCCAGGCTGTCGCGGCACGCGAGGACGATCCGAGCGGGCACGAGGAGCCTAGCATATATATGCGGAAGTAGTGTGGTGGTAGCAGAGGCGTGACGGCGGTGGTCGTTCGAGCGACAGGGTGCAGAGAGGCTGAGCGGCACAGGAGGAGAGCGGATGCGGGGCAACGAGCCAGCACAAGCAGCGCGCGAGGGCGGCCGAGCGACGCGGACGCAGCACACACGTGCGTATCGTCATGGGCATGGGAAAAGAGAACGGAAGGGACAACAACACACCGTGGAAGGGAAAGGACGGGCGTCGCGGCCCGCGGGGTATCCAGCAGCTCGGGCGCAAGCGCAGGCGCTGGCGCACTGGTGTGTAGAGCCGAGCGAGGCATGCGGTGTGAGGCAGGTGGCCAGGGGCACCCGGGCACGACGGCCAGGCAGGAGGCGGGTTGCGCAGGCGTGTGAGAGTGCGTGGCTTGGATGAACAGGAGCGCTGGCAGTGCTGGCGCAATGGGCGACGGCACTGGCGCACGCGCAGGCGAGTGGAGGCGGTCGAGCAGCGCACGAGAAGGTGAGGGCGCGAGATAGGCGTGCTGCACACAGAAGCTGAGCGGACGAGTGCAGGCATAGCACACGGGCGCACGAGCGGTGCGGCGGCGCACAAGCGCGTGCGTGTGCGAGGCAGCGGTGAGGGTGCGTAGGACGAGGATAGCTAGAGGCGGCACACAGATGTGGCTCAAGCTGGGTGCAGAGGGGTGCGGGAGGCCAGGGAGGCGGATGAGCACACGAGACAGGTGCGGCGGGCGCGGCAGGAGGCCGTGAGGCGCGTGGGCGGGCATGTGCGTGCGGCAATGCTGTCCAGAGGTGGGAGGAGAGAGATCGGCCGCAATGATGGCAAGCTGTTCTGGCACGGGTAGCCGAGTGGTGCGACCACGGCGCAGGAGAGGAGAGCGGCCATGGGAGACAGAGGAACGCAGGGAGGTGAGCGAGCGCAAGGCAGCCGGACGGTTGCAGCAGCGCACGAAGGGGCCTAGCGGCGCGGGAGTGCGCCGGTCGGTGGTGGAAGACGCACCTGAAGGTGGAGCCACGCCGTTAGTGTTAGGAAAGAGGGAGGAGAGGGTGAGCTGGGCCAACCGATAGATAACTGGCTGACAGTTGTGATTGCTCCTGGGTCGAGCTAAGATTTGGGGCGAGAAAAGAAAGATAGCCAGATGGGTTGGAAACATAGATAGAGAGAGAATGACTTGGATGTATCATAAAAAGATAGAGAGATGGAGGGAGATATTTGGATTTGACCTTTTTATGATTTTGAAAACACTACAAACATCAACCAAAAAACCATGCAAACGAATATGAATGCATCACTCATAGAACCATTTCATTTAATTAGAAAAACAAACAATGATTTTCCTATACTAAATTTTCTGTAGAAATAAATAAATGTTGAGCAAATTTTAAATTTATTTCAAAATCATTGCTTAATTATTGTTCCTAATAACATCCTGAAATCGGAAAATTTCAGGGGGTTACATAGTGTCTCAGGCAGGTCCACCAGAAACGCAGCGAGGAGAGCACACATGCAGCAGCAGCAGCAGTCACAGCCACCACCACCTCAGCCACAGCCTGCTACGCCACCGGTGGCAGGAGGGGCCCCTGCGGGGTATATGTTCGGGGTTACCCCTGGGTATACACCTGGCTGGGATCAGCCCACCTACCAGCCGAGTGCGAGTGGCACAGCTTGGGCGGGTGCGAGCAGTACTCAGTGGGCTACACCCGCTAGTTCCAACTCAGGTGGTCCACCTCCGTCTTCGTCCTTCCGGCGACACTCCTCAGCCTCTGCGCGTGATGCTCAGCTCACGTAGCAGATGGGAGAGCTCACCGTCCAGGTTACGGGATTGGAGGAGACGCTGAACACCCACGTCGAGTCTACCTCAGCGTGGCAGCATCAAGCTGGTGAGCGGATAGCAGCCATGCAGCAGGATCAGCAGCGATACATAGAGGCGCAGAGGGCTTACTACGCGAGTCAGGGTTTCTTCTACCCTCCTCCGCAGTGAGCCTGAAGCTAGCTTGGGGGAGGACCCCCATTCTGAGGTAACTTGTATCTTCCATTATTTTCAGAATATCTTATAAATGAGAACCCAAAAAATCTGTAAAAATAAAAGGACCAAAAATATTTATTTGCTTTCATCATGGTTTGCTTAGTTTGCTTTGATATGCTTAGTAAGAATGCTTTGCCTCTATGGTTGAAATGATGAATAGTTGCTCTGTTTATTCTCCTCGTATGTCTTGCTTTCAACTTTGTATCCTACCTAAGTTTTGAGTTCGTTGGCTTGTATGTTCAAACCTTAGCTTGAAAACTGTGGGTAGCAAAAAGCATGATCCTCGCCTAAGTTGTTGTGAGACATGATATGGTAGAATAGAGTGCTATGATCTTGTGCTTAGTGATGCTTGACATCCGGAGTTTTCCTTTTTGAAAATTGAAACATGATGAGTTCCTCAATGATGAGAATTTCCCATCCAAGGCCATATGTAGATTCTAGTTCTTAGCCTCCACATATGCAGTCTGTTCTCTCATTGAGCTTTGTCAAATTGTTATGACCCTTGTTAGAACTCATACTCCCCTGATCAAGATCACGTACACGTTCATGCTAAAACTTCTACACTGGAAGTTAGCATTCATCATTTGCTCCATATTGCTTATACATTCCTCCATAAATAAAACTCTATGTATCTTTGCATCATTCATCCCTCTCCAAATATCTCCAATAGAGACAAAGGGCTAGCTAAAAAAAAGCATGCTCGAAAGCATGGCAAAAATAAATAAAGAGAGCTAGCCCAAGTCACGAAAGTTTCAAAAGGAGAAAAAGGGATTAATATGTGCAAGAGAAAGAGTTCCACCATGTAGATGGTAATAACTAGTACCTACTCCGGGGCTAGTGTCCACCTTACCATCAATCCCTCATTCCCTCATATAAAGCATGGTAATACTAGCACCCATTTCCGGGCCTAGTATCCACCTTGCCATGCTCATATCCATCACATACATATGCACATCTTGATCAGGATGTATGTTTGTTTCTTCCAAGGATCCGGTTTTTGACTTAGCAAAACATGAGAGACAAGTATGCCACATCTTCCCTACCTACATCTCCACATACAGCCTATTAGGAGTAGGATGTGAAGAAAGGCAACATTCATGCCTTGGTGAGGAACCATACACTTTTGAGCGATACGAGAGTATCATTTGAGGAACTCTGATTTTCTTTTGAAAAATTTGCAAAACCTCCGGATTACAAAGCTGATCAAGGTATGAGTGATTATGCACATGCTATATAACCATTCTGTCTCTCAACCGCCCAAGGCAGGTGAAGCTATATGCCCCACGTATCAGGCGAAAGGTAATAACATTGCCAACTTGTTGAACTCTTGGTAGAATACTTTGCTGTATGTTTGCCATAAGTCGGGAATACAATATTGTAGCAACTCCTGATCAACCAACCTAAGTCTCTAATGTCTTGCTTCGAGACGAGCAAGAGGTTAGCTTGGGGGAGTTTGTTGACGGTTGAAATTCACCATTTCCAACCCTCAATATTCTCACATAAATGGAGGCATATGCATTATTTACTAGCATTTAGGTTTGAATAATGTAGTTCCACTTGTCCTTGAAGATTATTTGTATGTAGGTGATTTACCCCTTAAAAGAGATGGAAACTCACCTTCTATGAAGAAACCATACCAACTCAGCTGAGGAGGTGGCTGCCACCAAGGGAAACATGGCAATCCACGTCATCGATCCAGGGGAGGCACTCACCGACGAATCAGAGGACGCCACATGGACTTCACATGGATCAAAGGGTTCACCTCGGATACCAAATCAAGACATGCACCGGGGATGGATCAGAGGGCCCACAGGGCAGCCAACCAGAGGAAGGCCACCAGGTGGGGCCACCATAGGGGGCCGGCCGATCCTAGGATCGGCCGAACCACCTTAGGGGGTTCCATCCTGGCCATCCACGTGGCAGCCTCCTATTGGTCCATTGCCTCACTCCCGGGTGTTTAGGGGCACTTTGGGCGTCCGAGCAAGCCTTGTCCTTGCCTATAAATAGAAGGGCAGGGGCTCCCATTTCTCACACACCACTCTCTTATTCTCCTCTCACTTTTAGTTTCCAAGGCTAGGGGGTAGGTTAGAGTAGCTCTTATTCAGGTTCCAAGTCCTCTTGGAAGTCTAGGTATGAGTTCTGTTTTATCTTTATTTCTTTGTATGACTTTGATCTACTTCAGTTATTGAGCTATTTCATATAAAGTCATGGTAGATCATATGTTTGATATGTTCTTGAGTTCATCCTCTATTCATCATTTAGAGGCTTGTGTTCTTCGTGAACACTACCTTTTGATCCACTTGAAGGGTGATAAACTCCTTCCTTATGTGTTTGTTCATAAGTTAGAGGCTCGTGTTCTTCACAAACACGACCCTTTGATCTTATTGATTAGACATAAGAGAGTTCATATCTGTTTGTATGTCTAGCCTTAGTTGATCTTGTTAGATGGCATGAGAGTGTTGCATGAGGTCTGTGTTCAAGCTACGGTACTCGGTCTAGTTGACCAGTCTTCTGGTGGCTCTCACCCTGGGTCACAATAGCCCGGGCTGGGTGGAGTCTAGCAGCAACGTAGGCATGGTGCCTGGGTTGTCTGGCTACGATAGTTATGAGCATACCCCCCGTAACGATAGAGGTCGGTCCTCAGGTGGTGACAGCCCTGTTGGATCCTTGGGCAACCTCCGCGCTGGGTACCTGCTGTAGGAGTCTAAAGTCTAGTTTCGCAGAGTGCTGGTCATCGCGGGCTAGCTCCCCGTTTGTACCTGGGTGCTGAACCTTATCTCTCTCATGCAATACCCATGCCCATCTCTTGTATCTTCTAGCTTTGTATGTTTAGTACATTAGAACCTAGAGCTAACTCGTATGTTCCCCCTAAGCCGTAGTGTGCTAGAGTTGAGGTAGATCTGAGTGTGTGTGTCACACTACCCCGTATATCTTTTATCTTACCCCTATTTTGAGTGTGTTGTTCCCTATATCTATCTCTTGGTTTACATTTAGAGCAAAAGCATAAGTCTAAGATATCCGCCATTGCCTTCCACGGATACAATACCCTTGGAATACTCTCCTTCCTTGGGGAAATGCTACAATAGTTTATATGTACACTTGCGGATTCGTTCATGATCGTTTAGATTAACCTATGGCAAGTCTCGATGTTCACGCTAACCCGGTGCCATTAGTTGTGACATTGAGAGCTGCCAAAAGGCATTTCTAACGCTGACGCTAAGGATGGATTCCAAATCTGTTCTTAAGTGATCGACGTTATGAAATGCCAACAGTGAGAGCACCCAAACACCCCGGGGATAGCTTCTAGGACCAATGACCTAGGGGGTCGGCCGAGCCCATCTAGGCTCTGCTGGGCCTCTGCTTCGGCGTGTGGGCTCTGGCGGGGCTTAGGGTCTGTGGGTCAGGTGGCCCACCGATTCTAAGGTCGGAGGCTTCAGCAAGGGCTAGAATGGAATTTCGGGCATATAATTGCCTTCTAGCCCAGACAACTTTACTTAAACCTCTTTATACCTTAATAGCTCAACTTGGGGACTTTACCTAGACTCACACCTGGATGAAGAGTTATTGTTACCCTATTGCTCATATCGTCCATTTTCTCCTGGTGATATCCTCCTACTCTGCCCTGTGGTCCTCCTTGCAGGTTTCTTTATAATAGGATGTATTTTCCTTCCTACATGGTTAGTGCATATGTACGATGCAAGCTGTATATATGGTGAAACAGAGGTGATCCTCACAACCATCCTAAGGGAACTATGATGGGTAACCTTAGGAGGAGAGCGCAGCTAGCAAGGCTATAGCACTACGGACGAGAGATGATAGAGGTGATGGAGTTGAGCACAAAATTCAGGCCTAAAGCCTAGAGTGCTCTAAGAGTGAAGCTTTCACCTCTAGAACTCAAGTATGATCGGACCCCAGATTGAGTGAGTGAAAGTTTATGGGTCGGACGATCATTCGAGCTGAAGGTCGAGAGTGACGAACTTGCTAGTTCATCCTCTCCTTGGGTTGACAAAGGACCTCACCCTCACCTAAGTCGGATGACACATAAGTTAACCCAAGCTTCCAACGGAAGTGTAAAAGATAGGTATGTAACCACACTCCCGCAGGGCATCGATCAGGTCAAGAAGTGAAGAGTAGGATTTACATCCACTTGACTTGATCGGCATCGGTCTTAGCTGAACTTAAGATAAAGAGATAGATTGCTCAACTAGACCGGATATAAGTTCGCGCTTCCGCAAGCCAAAGATATGGAAGTTTCACTGCGCCAGGGCTCGTGTCTTAGCATAACCCTCAGTGTGGCGGCACTTCAGATTAAGCCTTGACATGAAGCATGAAAAACATCCATCGTGACCTCCCCTGGAGAGTTGCGAGCAAGGTTGAAGTGATCATCCCCGCCAGGAATGATTCTTCTTCCTCGACTGCTACTCTCCTCCTTCCCTCGAGACTAAGTCTCGAAGGCTGGGTTTTTAAGAGAAGAAACGATAGGGGAATCTAGGGGCAGAATTTGCACTAAGTGCTCTTTCCCATAGATTCCAGCCAGTGAGGAGTGATATCTTCGACCAGAGCACAGAGAAATTTGGCATGTTAGCTCAGGCTCTCTCGAGGATTGGCTTAGGCAACTCGACATTTTCTCGTTTGGCTACCTCGTCATTCGAGTCAGGTGGGGAGCTGAAGTCTCAGATTTCTCCTAGAATTTCCAGTCCTTGTTCTGGCTCTAAGAGCACAAAGGCGCCTCCCGAGATGGCATCAAGCATCATGCCACAATCTCTTCGTAAACCAAACCGGAAATGCTGCAAGAGCACTGGGTCGGGCAGACCAAGGATCGGGCAAGCTTCAACCAAAGAGGCAAAATGATGCCATGCCATGCCTAAGGTTTCCTTCTCTCTTTGTTTGAAACTGAGGATCACCATTCTTAAGGAAACGACATGCCGCACCAGAAAGAATCGAGTGCAAAGAGATGCTCTTAATTCCTCGCAGTGTAGGTGGTTGCAACCAAAACAACGGTACCAAGTTCTCGCTTCCCCAGAGAGGGAGAACAGAAACAGGTTCCTCTTAAGAACATCTTGTGTTGTCCCGGTTTTACCCTGGGTAGAACACAATTGCTCAAAGTCTCTTGCGTGATCATAGGGATTCTCATGACTCATTCCCGAGAAGGGTTTTTCCTCAACTAGCTTCATGAGAGATGGGTGAACCATACAAGGTGTTAGAAGAGCGGGTTGTCTCCAGAGAGTTGATTCCATAGTTTCACTCATAACGGGCGGAAGGTGTGTACAAGGATAACCTTCCTGGGATAGCGGGGGTAAAGGTAGAAACAAAAGATAAGAGGATAGTCGGGTTTGTAGATTCTCGACAACCGTACCCCAGCAACGGCACCAGAAATGCTTGTTGGTATTTCTTAACGTCACCAATATGGCGCCGGGTTAGCGTGAGCGTGTAAGAATCACCTGGGTATACTGGCGGGTGCGAACAAATCCGCAAGTGCACGGATACACCGTTGTAGCACTTCACCTCAGGAGTATTCCCAAGGGTATCGAATCCAAGGAACGATATGGGGGACTCTACGAGTGACTATCCAAGGGCACACAATCCCTGCTGAGGTAGGTGAGTGATGTGAAGTCTCCTGTAGGTTCTCAACTCTAGAGAGGAACAAGCTCGGATAAGATCTCGCTTCGGACACCGGCCCCTCCTGGCTATAACAGCTGGTTCACGGCAAATGGTTGCTTACATGCTGTATCCGAACGTGGGCGATTTCAGAGGGTCCAACGGCTATCACTACCGCGGCCTACCCCAAGACAAACCATGGGATACAGGGCATTCGAAGGATAACCAGCAGTCTAGACACCACGTCTACACCGCCGACTACTACTATAGCACGGCTACGTCTAACGTCCCGTAGAAACACTATAGCACTCTGTATAAATACGAAGCGACGAACCCGCGAGGTTGAGCTAGACCTTACTCATCATTGAATCGATTTGCGCGAGGAGATATGATTGATACTTCATCTAAATCAGATATGCATGAGCTTCAATATATTCTAATAGACAGGCAATCACACAAACGAGATGCAAACTTATGCGATGATAACAAAAGATCTAGGGTCGTGTTTGTGAAAAACACGAGCCTCTAACTTATGAACAAACGCAAAAGTATGAATAACTTGCTCGTCAACTAGATCGAGGAAGCACGTTCATGAAGAACGCGAGCCTCTAAATGATGAATGAACGAAGAACTCAAGAACAATTCATTCATGCATGAGAGCCACTTTAATCTAAACAGAAAATACTGAAATACTCATTTTAGTCTAAATGAAGAACAGCATCGCTCACGAGGTACAAGGGGACGATGGATGATGAACGGATCATCACCACCTCACCTCTACTCATCCACACACTCCTCTCTACCTAGCACCACCTAGTCTAGATCCTCCACACACACACTCATGGTGGGATGAGGTTTCACCTCCACCAAGAGAGAATGAGAGAGGGAGAAAGAGGCAAAGGTGAGAAATTGCTTCAAGTGTGTTCATCCTCTTCTTAACCCCCCCTCTCCTCCTATTTATAGGCTTGAGCAACCGGCGTGAGAGCACCCAAATACCCTGGGGATAGCTTCTAGGACCAATGACCAAACACCACGTGGAAGCACCTGAGTGGGTGCCACAAGGTCGGTTCGGCCGACCTGTGGGGTCGGCCGACCCCCTATGGGCCCCACTCGGGGTGTGCTTTCGCGTGGTGGCTTTCCTGTGGATCCTGAGGTCGGTTCCCGGTGTCCACGTGATTTGGAGGCGGTTTAGGCACTCTGGTGGGCCATGGGATCCATGTGATGCCTGCATGGCGGCTTCTAATTCGCCGAGGCTTCCTCCCTTGGATTGGTGATGTCATGGATCCAGGGGATGCTTGCATGCAGCCCCTCATTGGCTGAGCCTAACTTGCTAGGATCATGAAAGTGTCTTTTCTCTCCGTTTCTTATGCTAAACACCTACATTCAACTTAGCATAGCCACTTGTGGAAATTGTTAGTTTAAACCCCTATTCTAGTGTGGATGCTTAGTTCTTATGATAAAATGTAGGGATAGACGACCCTAAATTAGGTACTTAACAGCCGTCAATAACCACCGTCTTTCACCGCTCGCCGTCAAGCCAACTCGAGGTGAGCGCTGGTGCCCAAGTCCCCTGTTTGGATGAGTTGGAGGCCTTCCAACTGATGGAGGGAGAAAATCCCGTGCGCCGTTGTTGCGTGCGCATGCTCTGCCTTGCTTGCACCGCGCCGCCGCGCGACCGCTGATGCTTGTCTGCCGACCATCGAGTCGAGCCTTACGCCTGTAGGTGCCGCTGCCTTCATTAACACACGTAAGCCCCGCTTGGCCTTGTGCCAGTTGCCCGACGCCGACGAACGCGCCGCCCTGCCCGCTGCGCTGACGCGGCCAAGCCACCGGTTTGCATGCCCGTGCATGCACGCGCAGGGAGGCGGAAGGCCTTGCCTTTGGTTCGCCGCGCACCGACCACCCACCGAGCGCCCGCGCACCCACGCGCACTCGTCGGCGGCCAAGTCGTGATCTTCCGTGCCTCGCCGTCGCGCACGCCGGGCAAGGCGCCGCCATGGCCCAAGCCCTGGCCGGAGCACGCACGAACAGGGGACAAAGCCCCTCCTTTGGGGTCGATATTCCGCACCACATCGAACCCGTGCACGCCCAAGCGCACACGCGCACTCATGCACGCACGCCGGCGACCTGACCGCAGCCTCGCGCTGCCGTCCTGTTTTTCGTCGCTGCCGTGCGAACAATCGGCCAAAGCTCCAACCTTTAACCACCCTAGGAGGAACCCTAGCTCCTCCTGAGCCTCACCAGAGCTGTTTGCGCCATAGCGCAGTAGTCTAGCCTACTGCACAACCCTCCAACCGTGCACAGCGCGGCCCTGGAGAACCAGGTGCCCACGCGTGCAACACGGCCATGCTGCGGCCATAGGACACCATGTCACCGCGCACACGCAACCCTGTCCTCGCCCTTGTTAGCCTACCAGTTTTGCTACCAAGCTGCCACCTTTTTCCTATTTGTTGCAGCCAAGAACAGCAAGCAGAAGCTTGCTACCCTTCCTTTCTGTTCTGCCTGTTTAAGCACAAACACACCTCACCATGTCAGCTCGTAACTCTAGATCACCGGTCTGCAACAATGCTTGCCATGCCCTTTCTCTTCAGCTGAACCTGCACAAACACCTATGAATAGCCATCTTCTGTTTTGTTACCAAGCCATACACCTTCAAATGTTTAACCTTGATCCTTTATCCTTCTTGCTTGTGCATTGCTCGCTGCCGAGCTGTGTGTAGGACTCTAATATGCTAAAGTTGTAGTGCTTCCTAGCCTGTGATCAGGCCACGATCATGCATGCCTAGCTGCTGCATGTTTTAAACAAGGCCATGTCGGTGGCCAACAAACCTTCAGTCTTCACCCTCCTTGCTAGTCCTATGTGACCATGTGTTCTAAATCAGCAAGTGCTCGTCCTGTTTGAAGCTCTATCTGAACCTGTGCAAACTTGTGAGACTTTTATCTAAGCCTGCTCAACCTGTGTGTTATACTGCCGGTCTGTGTGTTGTCCTCAAGCAAGGTAGCAGTGGCAGCTGTATGTGTGTTGGAAGGCCATGTACATGCTAACTATGCTAGCTCGCAGCCCTTTGCCTTAATCTATCTTCCAACCTTAATCATATTCCTGTTTTGCCTTACTAAGCATCAGTCTTTCCTTTTCCCACCAGAGCTTAGAACCAAACCTGCAGCCTCTAGTGCTAGTTTTTCTCTGACCATCCACCAACTCTCTCCTTTTAGTTTACCATGCCAATCCTACAACCTCTGTGCAGCTTACTTCTCCAACGAGCTGCTTATGGTCTATCTGTTCCACACCATGAAGTTTCAGTCTGAGCAAAAGCTAGCACGTCGGGCCTCTCCTGTCTTGTTTCCGAAGGCATATAATCTTACGTGTTTAATTACGAACCTTAATCTTTCTTGCTAGCACTTTGCTGGATGCCGAACTATGTGCCAATGCTAGCACTTTACTAGTCTCTGTTTCGAACCTCAAACCATACAAGCAGCAACTACTGTCTGTTCTTCCTTTCTGCCTATAGCTGAACCAGCACAAGCTTAGTTCTAGCATGTGTCTCCAGCCACACACAACCTTAGTTTAGTTGTTGCATGTGTTTGCCTAAAGTCATGTACGTGCTAAATCAACCTTGGTCCTTAAAACTTGAACATCGATGCTTGGATCCGATCTTTCAAGTCCCGACCATACCTTTCGCCGCGGCCGTGCGACGCTTTCGTCGTGCACGACGCGTGCACTAACTGAACCATCCGCCATACCATGGATGAATCCATCCTCGCCACATCTCTGTCATGTTCCAGCTTGAGATAAGTTTCTCCATATCGTTTCTGCTATCTCTCTACTCTAACCAAAGGGGGTCCGCGGACTTACCGATGGGACCCACTAACTTGTGAGACCGCTAACTATCCAGCCTGGTCCCGGGGCCACAGGATGACTTGTGGGGTTCGGTTGACCATTGACCTTTTCCTTTGACTTGGTCAACTAAGATGGTTGACTAGTCAACTAAACCTTGCAGACCACCCAAAACCTAGTTTGTGGTTCTCTAACTTGCTAACTTATGTTTTTCTGTACTTTATCGCATTTAATTAAATTCATAAAATATTTCTTTATTTGAAAATCAATAATAAATTGATTCTAGCTTAGAAAAATATGAAATTAGTTTCTTTATTCTTCTAAAATGTTGAAGCTCCCGTTAGACTAGCTTTTGGAGTTATTTGGTTCTTTATTGCTTCTCTTTGGAGTTTATTTGCAAATAGATCCTCGTTATTTATTTATATTTGCGAATCTAGGATTTCCCGGAGCTGAGGAGACAAGCCAGAAGATCAAGTACGACTACGAAAATTACGACAACTACTTGCACACAGGTGTTCACGCCCGACCGACTTTGAAATCCTATTAGGCATTGCTTATAGAACTGCTAGCGCTTTACTTTATGCATGATGATGGATATGATAAACCTTGCACTGCCTTCTTTATTTACCTTGTCCTTGATTGCCCTACCACTACTATAGATATATGCGTGTATATACGCTGAGCTTCGCTGCATGTGTATGGGATATGTGGATAGATTCTTGGCGTGTGTGGGGAAAACTGGCAGGAGAAGGCGTTTTTGGGTGACTTGGCGGGGGTGAGCTCAAGACAACCCGATCAGGGATCGGGGGCCGGGGGTTCGTCTTCTCGGGCGATCCCTATTTCGTGCCTATGGCAGGCACAATATTTTCGGAGCACAGGTGTTGGGGTTTTGTGATTACTTTGGAGGACAGGAGCTCGCCCCGGTCTGAAACCGAGTGGGTCACTTTGTTTTCACGGGACTTTCGTACACACCACCTCGCCGAGAGTGGGGATAGGGCCGGGTCGACCCTGGCAAGTGCGATACCATACCTGCTAGTAGGATAGAGGGTATCAGTGAAAGGGAAGCGGGTGAGGGCCCCTTCCCTTTGCGGCGCTCCTCGTGTGGCCACACGGGGGCATGTTCACAGTTCCGGGGTGGTCTTCTGCGGGGGACCGCAGTGAGACCCGGATACAGGGTGGAATCGTAACTCCTAGGTGTTCGTCCGGTAGGGTGGGTTCAGTCCACTTGCCACCGACTGGGCTCCATCCCGAGTTGGGTACAGGTGTACACGCTCTGCAGTGTTTAGATCTATACGTATAGCCGCGTCCTCGGTCATGGACATACCCGTTGTTACTCCGACTCTCATGTTTTGGGATTTCTACCTCCTCCTTTAGGTTATGAGTGTGGTGAGCCGTGGTTGCATTCGGGGAGAGGAGAATTGCTCCCTCTGCCTCGAGGATCCGGGTGCAATCATTGAGGTCCGAGGAGTGGGAGTTCTCGCACCGACCCTAGATGGAGATAGGACTTGGAGACGGTGATCTGGGTGACCAGGTGTATCCGATTGTGGATGAGAGACTTGGGATTGGCGGGATATGGAGATTTATTCTTTTTGCTTTGCTACTGCTGCATAGGAAAACCTGAGCCTACTCCTTGACTACTTTTATACCTTTAGCTTTAGGCCACTTAAAGCTTGCATACGGTTGGTGACGTGAACCCATCCCATTCCTTAGGGATAGTTTGTGAGTGTGCAGGATTGGACTTGGAGTGAAAGTCCATTTATGAAGAATCCATGGAGGAAGGGTTGCGTTGCTTCGCTCAAGGATGCCTGTGGTGAAGATCGAGGATGAAGACTTGAAGCCTTAGCTACCGTTGTGTAGAGTTTCAACTTGTCGTTTAGCCCAAGGGGCTTGTACTTAAATCGTATACCGAGCTGTATTCGGATGTAAATACTATGTTTTGTACTCTGATTTTGTTGTATGGAAATGATATTATACTGTAATGAGTTCTGTACGTGATAGCTACTGATCCAGGGACTATCACAAGGGTACAGGGAGTCGGGTTTTCCTCACCGAAAACCCGGGTCGTTACAGGTGGTATCAAAGCCGTACTTGACCGTAGCACGCAACCCTATGTTGGTCATTAGCTTTAGAACATTCTAAATGCTCTATTTTATATATGCCCCCTTGAACTATATTAATTCTGCCTCTCCTACTTTGAAAAACTCTGTCTTTCCTTCGTTGAAGCAACTTCTTACGTGGACTAGCCAGGATGAGTCCGAAGATAGCTTGGATGCTATGAGAACACTTTGAACCACTAAGAGTAGAGTCTACCTGGTTTGACATACCACGAAATAAATAGATCGATTAGTGCGCAAGATCTCAAAGGTTATTAGAGTCAGCCTTGAGATAGCACTATCTATAATGCTTTGAATGCCTGAGTGCTTGATTCTTGTGAATCTTATTGGATCTTATGGTTCTTACAATTGTGTGTAGGGTTATATATTAGTAATATTTTCATGCTTGTACTTGACTCCTAGAATAGGTAACCCTAGTGTTACCCAAGTTAGAAAAGACCACCACTACGAAATGCTTTGAAGACTATTAGCCTAAGGAACCCTGAGGTAACCCACAGAAGGAGGACAAGTTATCACTATAAGCCAGGAATAAGGAGTATCGGAGTCATGCATATTCAGCCGAAGTTGAAGAAGAATACGACATTGCAGCCTATGAGACCAAGATTTTGAATAAGCTATCTTGTACGTGTTGGAATCAAGCTTACTGACTTGAGGTTGAGATTATGGAAAGTTGGAACCACCCACTACCTCGAAGTTGCCAGTATTTGAAGAAGCATACAAGGAGTAGAGAATCTACGATCAGAGTCTCTCAAGTTATACTCATGAAGAGACATAAAGGATCACTATGCTAAGGATCAAGAGATTGAGATTGAGATCAAGATCAACCTTACCTCAGAACTTTTTCAATTGCAAAGATTTTGGTTGCTTGCACACTATTGGAATTGACAAGTGAGCAACTACAATGGAACTGAAGATACCTGAAGCATGCATACACCTTGAAGAAGCGGGTACCCCCAATGTACCCAGTGAAGTTTTAATCTCGAGGACGAGATTCTTGTAAGGGGGGAGTCTGTAACATCCCGGATTTTTCCGGAATGTTAATGTTTGCAAAAATGTGGAATTTCAAAAATTTTCGTGCTTGATGTGCTTTATCAGAATCATAAGACTATCTTCTCGTGCCCTTTCCAAATTCTTAGTAATAAAATTAATTAAATTGCTTTGAGTGCTAAGGATAAATTCTATGTTAGTGTGATTTGGTTTTATTTGGAATTTTCTTGAATCTTTGAGTGTAGTTTATATTTGAAATCTAATTTCAAATATAAATCAAAAGCTAATTAAACTAACTACCCTCTCTAACCTTCAGACCCGGCTAAACCATCTCTCGGGTCTTCACCTGCTAACTCGGTGGACCCTCCAACTTTTTCGGCTCTTTAATCCTTCCCGGCCTAATCTCTTTCAAAAGTGCTCCGGAATTTATTAAATGGATTATAGAATTATTTTCCGACTCTTCGAATTAATCTTTTGCAATTGATTCGATTTCGGGGAATAGACTATAAATCCTTGAATTAAATTTCCGAGAGCTCATTTGAATTACGAAGATGTTTTCCGGCTTCTTGAATAAATACTTTGCTATTTAAGTCATTTCCGGAAAAATAGTTTAAATTCATTTGTACCAAATTTACGAAATAAATTGTCATCAATTTATTTTGCGGGCTTATTTAGATTTGGCCAACCCACCGGGTTCATCTCAAAGCCCATCTTCTAACCCTAATACCCTCACATTCCCTTCTCTCCCATCTCCATTGGACCATTTCCCTTCTCTCCCCTACCTTTTTTCCCTGCAGCCGCCCCACCTGTTGTTGGTTCTTCACCGTAGCAACTCCACCTCCTAGCCACCAATTCTCTCTCTCTCTCTCCTAGATCCGCTGGCAACATCTTGGTCTCTGTTTTTTTTCCATCGGTCTGCAAGAACAAGCAAGCAGAGCTTGCCCACTCGATCTCCTCTCTGATTTATTCATCCTCTGAAACAACACAGCAGCCGCTGCCCCCTCTCTTCCAGCCACCAGATCGAGCATGGCTTTCTTTTTCCACTCTTCTGATGCAGCCTGCCGCTCCTTTTCTTCCCCACTGCAAGAACCAGCAAGCTGCTCCTTCCCTCGCTATCTTCTGCTCTCCCTCTCTGCTTCCTTTTTCCTCTTGCAAGAACAGCAGCCGCAGCTACCCAAGGCGCAGCCCCTCTTTGCCCAAACCGGACAGGGGAAACCCCCAATTCCAAAACCGTCGCCGCCGCTTGAACCACGACGTCGAAGCTGGAGCTGCCGGCCGCGTGGAGGAGACGCTGCCAGGGAAGCCACGACATCACCGTCCAGAAGTGCTGCCCGTCGCAGAGGAGGAGCGCCACGCCGCCGCCGAACCGCAAGCCGTCATCACCGCGCCTCCTCCCCACTGTGTGCTCGGCCTTCGTGCCGCTGTCCTGCAGGTGCTGCGCCGCCGTCCTGCCTCACCTTGAACACCGACGAGCCCTCACGGTGAGCACACAACCAAACATATTCCTCGCCCTCCAACTGTTCGATGAAATGCCTGAACTGATCTTTGAACACCTTGACGACAAACTGCAGCTGTACGTACCCCAAGCCACGTTCCGCACCGAGCCGGCCACACCTACTCGCTGCTGCCGACGCCGGTGCAGGGAGGAGTTGCCCTCCGTTAAGGACGCCGTTGCCGCCGAGGAAGGGACCGACCGCGAGCATGCCAGCCCCGACAACGCCGATGTTGCCGCTGTTCTGCTTCCTCTGCACCACCGTCTTTCACCGCTCGCCGTCAAGCTAACTCGAGGTGAGCGCTGGTGCCCAAGTCCCCTGTTTGGATGAGTTGGAGGCCTTCCAACTGATGGAGGGAGAAAATCTCGTGCGCCGTTGTTGCATGTGCATGCTCTGCCTTGCTTGCACCGCGTCGCCGCGCGACCACTGACGCTTGTGTGCCGACCATCGAGTCAAGCCTTACGCCTGCAGGTGCTGCTGGCTTCATCAACACGCGCGCAAGTCCCGCCTGGCCTTGTACCAGTTGCCCGACGCCGACGAACGTGCCGCCCTGCCCGCTGCGCCAACGCGGCCAAGCCGCCGGTTTGCATGCCTGTGCACGCACACGCAGGGAGACGGAAGGCCTTGCCTTTGGTTCGCCGCGCACCGACCACCCGTCGAGCGCCCGCGCACCCACGCGCACTCGCCGGCGGCCAAGTCGTGATCTTCCGTGCCTCGCCGTCGCGCGCGCCGGGTAAGGCGCCGCCTTGGCCCAAGCCCTAGCCGGAGCGCGCACGAACAGGGGACAAAGCCCCTCCTTTGGGGTCGATATTCCGCACCACATCGAACCTGTGCACGCCCAAGAGCACACGCGCACTCGTGCACGCATGCCGGCGACCTGACCGCAGCCTCGCGCCGTCGTCCTGTTTTTCGTCGCTGCCGTGCGAACAATTGGCCAAAGCTCCAACCTTTAACGCCCTAAGAGGAACCCTAGCTCCTCCTGAGCCTCACCGGAGCTGTTTGCACCATAGCCTAGCAGTCTAGCCTGCTGCACAACCCTGCAGCCGTGCACACCGCGGCCCTGGAGAACCAGGTGCCCGCGCGTGCGACACGGCCATGCCGCGGCCATGGGACACCATGTCACCGCGCACATGAGCCCTGTCCTCGCCCTTGTTAGCCTACCAGTTTTGCTGCCAAGCTGCCACCTTTTTCCTATTTGTTGCAGCCAAGAACAGCAAGCAGAAGCTTGCTACCCTTCCTTTATGTTCTGCCTGTTTAAGCACAAACACACCTCACCATGTCAGCACGTAACTCTGGATCACCGGTCTGCAACATTGCTTGCCATGCCCTTTCTCTTCAGCTGAACCTGCACAAACACCTATGAACAGCCATCTTCTATTTTGTTACCAAGCCATACACCTTCAAATGCTTAACCTTGATCCTTTATCCTTCTTGCTTGTGCATTGCTCGCTGTCGAGCTGTGTGCAGGACTCTAATATGCTAAAGCTGTAGTGCTTCCTAGCCTGTGATCAGGCCACGATCATGCATGCCTAGCTGCTGCATGTTCTAAACAAGGCCATGTCGGTGGCCAACAAACCTTCAGTCTTCACCCTGCTTGCTAGTCCTATGTGACCATGTGTTCTAAATCAGCAAGTGCTCGTCCTGTTTGAAGCTCTATCTGAACCTGTGCAAACTTGTGAGACCTTTATCTAATCCTGCTCAACCTGTGTGTTATACTGCCGGTCTGTGTGCTGTCCTCAAGCAAGGTAGCAGTGGCAGCTGTATGTGTGTTGGAAGGCCATGTACATGCTAACTATGCTAGCTCGCAGCCCTTTGCCTTAATCTATCTTCCAACCTTAATCCTATTCTTGTTTTGCCTTACTAAGCATCAGTCTTTCCTTTTCCTACCGGAGCTTAGAACCAAACCTGCAGCCTATAGTGCTAGTTTTTCTCTGACCATCCACCAACTCTCTCCTTTTAGTTTACCATGTCAATCCTACAGCCTCTGTGCAGCTTACTTCTCCAACGAGCTGCTTATGGTCTATCTGTTCCACACCATGAAGTTTCAGTCCGAGGAAAAGCTACCCAGGGGAGATCGCTGTACTCAGGCGGGCTCAGGTAGGGGTGATCGGGAACTCGCTGTGCAGCATGGTGGCCCAATCTGGCGTCGTCTTCCCGGCGAGCATGGCGGCCTTCCTCGCCGACCCCGTGGAGATCTGCTTTGGATCCCTCATGGCGACCTCCCCTGCTCCGGCAGCCTCGACTCCTCCAACGGCCTCCGAGAAGGTCGTCACGGCGTCTGCCGCCGTCTCTGTTCCCGATCTAGTATCGGAGACCCACCCACCCACCTGAGCCGGCGTGAATAGTCGGTTACTCCTCGGTGGTGCACCCGCGGTGCAACAGCCAGGTCGAGCGTGCCAACGGCATGGTCTTACAGGCCATCAAAGACCGTATATTCGACGGTTCAGTGCCCTACGCAACCAGGTGGCTCTAAGAGCTTCCTCACGTCCTCTGGGGTCTCAGGACCCAAGTTAGCTCGGCTATAGGGTACTTACCCTTCTTCCTGGTCTACGGGTCAGAGGCCATCCTCCCCACCGACGTGGCCTTCGGTGCTCCTCGCATCCAGAACTTCGACGAAGGAGAAGTAGAGCAAACACGCCGGCTCGACCTCGACAGCGTCGAGGAACATCGTGTGGCCGTGCTCATGCGCCACACCCGCCACGAGCAGCAGTTACGTCGCTACCACGACCGCAACGTGCAGGAACGTTCCTTCAACGGCAGCGACCTAGTCTTGCGGCGGATCCAGAACACCAAGGACATGCACAAACTCTCTGCGCCTTGGGAAGGCCCCTTCATAGTTAAGGAGGTCATTGGACCGGCGACCTATCGCCTCCAATGGGCCGATGGCCAGGGCGTCACGAACCCCTGGAACATCGAGCACTTACGTCGCTTCTATCCTTAGGAGCTTTGTACCAATAAAAAGTTATGTACTCTATCCTTTGTACTTCGATATATATATATATATAAGGATTTCCTTTTCAACCTGCTTCCCACCTATTTGTTTTATGTTCACCCCTCCCCTTCGACACGCTCGGGGGCTTGGTTTAAAACCGGACCCCTCACGCTCGGGGGCTTGGCTTTAATCTCGGCCCTTCACGCTCGGGGGCTTGGCTTTAAGCTCGGCCCTTCACGCTCGGGGGCTTGGCTTTAAGCTCGGCCCTTCATGCTCGGGGGCTTGGCTTCGCCAACCTAAGGGTCGTTCGACCTGGGGTTTCTACCTCTCTTTTCTTTTTTACCAGTGTTCCCTTACCACAACTTTTTGCGCTCCTTATAAATATTCTTAGGTCGTGGGGTTGCTTGACCTTGGGTCCCTGACCCCCCTCCGCGCGCCAGTTGCACGTAAGCCTTCACGTCGAGCCGTGTAGTCGGTAAGCCGTTCCTCCACTAAGCTGGGTTAGCGGGGGGAAAAGGGTTTTTGCAACTCCGTTACCTTTACGTTTTTATAAGGAGTATACGAGTCAAATAAGGGATCACATCAACTTAATTAAACATGCCTTTTTCATTCATGCAAGGTTTAGCTTACATCAAAAGGGTCTACGACCCACTGTCTCTAACTGTTTGCTACGTCCTAAGTTACATTTCCAGGTCTATCTTCTTCATAATTTCATCTGCAGCGGCCTGGATATCTTCGCTGCTCACCAGCTGCGACAAGGCGAGCTCCTCCTTGACTTTCTCAAGGTCGAACGATGGCACATGGTGCTTCACCGTGGCCAGCGCGGTAGCAGCGGCGAGCTTCTCGCTATCTACCAGCAAGGTCTTCACGCGACCTTCCGCCTCCTCCAGCCGCGCGACGAGGTCCTGTGGCCCACCTTCGACCTTGGGGACGTAGACGTCCGCTAGGTACTCGGTGACCTCCTTGAGGTCGTCCAGCTCCTTCTCAAGATCTGCAGTCATCTCTTAATGGTCAATGATGGTTTGCATCGCCCGGCCAAGGTCGATCTCTAGATCCCTGCGCACGCCAAATTCATATGCAGCTTTTCGGGTGAAGTAAGACTCACTGGCGACGACCTCCTTGTGCTTCTCCTTGAGGATCTTCACCTGATCCTTCGACTCCTTGAGGTCCTTCTTCAAGGCAGTCTCCCTCTTCTTGGCATCTGCAAAAGTCAGGGTCAAGATGGGTTTACCACGGCGTCAAAACTTAAAGACCAAGCACGTCCCACGACGTACCTGTGGTGGCGACCTTCAGGTCGTCCTCCGCTTCCTTCGCCTTCAGCTTGGCAGCCTCGAGCTCCTGCTTTAAGGCCTTGATCGCCTTGTCCTTCGAGGACGCTTCGTCCTTGAGGAGTTGGACTTCCTTCGCGGCCTCAATCTTGGCCTGGAGCACGGCCTCCCGTGTCGTGGCCAGCTCTGCGTGAAGCTTGGCGCCCTCCGTCAGCAGGGCCGCCCTACCCTGCAACCGCTCGGCAAGAGTCTGCACCAACACATTATGAAAAGATCGTCACATCAATGCGCCTGAGCGAATTAAAGACTTAGCCCCAAGGGCAATGTTAGCTCACCATGAGCGTCCTGCCGATCGTCTTCGCCGCCTCCGTGATGGTTGCTTGCGCGGTCTTGAAATCGGCAAGGTCTTTGGCGTCGGCAAGGACGTCGTCCTCCCATGGGGTGCCAGTATAGAGGCACCAGTGCCGTTCGTCCTCCTCGTCTCCTCCTCCGGTACCCGCCAATTGCATATCCGGCAGGCTTGACTCGGGTAGGTCCTGCTGTTGCAGACCTTCCCCTGCTGAGCGCTGTCCGCAGCAACCTTGGCCGCCTCCGACGTTGTTCCCTTCACGGTCTCTGGGGCCCCACTGGTATCATCCCCGCCTGAGTTCGCCGGCGACTGCCCGACCGGCAACTTCTCGAGCTTCCGCCCTGAGGCCTCTTGGCCTGAGGGGTTCTTGCTTGCACCAGACGCAGCGGGAGTCCCCCTGCCCAAGATGCACACAATCGTCAGAACGACGTACCTAACAATTTGCTAAGGTTGAGCAAAGCAGTAAAAACAAGCTCCATGACGTACCCGCTGCTGGATTTTAACCGAACCTGAAACGGTCTGGGCGGCGCCCGCCTTGGCTTCTTCCGCAACCCTTGGTCGCTCACGCCTTCCGCGCTCGGCTTCGGCTGCTGCTCGCCTACAACACCGAGCGCGGTGTCATCTTCTCCCGCGGCCACTACGTCGCCCGACCCTGTGGCGACGTCGTGCGACCGCGCATTGTCCTGCTCCTCGAAGACAACCTCGGTGCTAGTCGTTGCCGTCTTCGACGATGCAGTGGTGTCCTTCCTCTTCCTCTTCCTCTTCTTCTTCTCCGCCTCGATGGTGGCGGAGATGATCTTGACACCCTTGTGTGCCGGGATCTTCCCGGTGGCGTGCCGCGTACGACGAGTCATTGGCACGGAGCTCGCCACGGGCGGATCCTCATCATCACTACCCCCCACCGATGAGTCGGAGAGGTAGTTCTCAACTAACTCTGGCGGCGGAGCCTGCACATCCTCCGCCGCGCAGACCTTGAAGCTGTGCTCACCCTCATCAGCAAGGGGAGCCGGGCTCCAGAACAAGCCTTCACGACCCTGCACAGGCGACCTTTGTCTCAGATCAAGGGGAAAGCAAACATAAGATTAACAAGAATCAAGGTCGATCAGCGACTTACCACTTCGGCGGGCCGCTTGAAGGAGAATGCCTTGGGGCACGTCCGGTTTCGGATCACCCCGTTGAAGAGCTTCCTCACCCGCGCCACCATCTCCTGCTTGGAGACCTTGCGTTGCTGCATGCGGGTCAGGTCGGTCTGGCCCCAGTACTCGTAGGCCGGATGCACTCGATCTTGGATCGGTTGCAGCAGCCTCCGGCTGAAGCTGATGGCCACCACGCCGCCCGTCAGCCCTTCCTCCTTCCGCGCCTTGAGGTCCTCCAGCAGTGGCTTGATGGTGTCCATCTCCCGCGACGTCAGCTGGTTGGTCCACTCCGGCACCGGGACCGGCGCGAACCCATACCTGGTGGCCAGCGCCGGTTTCGGGTTGTCGATGTAGAACCACCCTCTCCTCCAGCCATGGGTGTTGTCCGGCAGCTCCATGTCGATGTACACCGTCTTCATGTGACGGCGTAGCATGAAGCCGACGGCACCGATGACGCCATTCTTCCCTGTCTTCTTCACCTCGAAGAAATACCGCCACAGGTCGAAGTGCGGCGGTATCCCCAAATATGCCTCGCACAAATGGATTTACGAGGACACGGTGGTGTCGGCATTGGGGACGGGGTGTACCATGTCGATGCGGTAGAAGTGGAGCAGCCCGCGGAAGAAGTCACCCACCGGTACTCCAAATACGCGCTCCACGTGCCTGACGAAGGCGACGGTCTCCCCGGTCCCCTCGGAGGGGAAGGCTTCGCAGGCGGCTGGCCTCCAGCCCACCTGCTCCTTGGGCTTCAGCAGCCCGCGCTCCACCAGATCTTGGAGCTGCGCCTCTGTCACCGTCGAGTGCTCCCAAACCTTCTCCGGCGGCAGCGCAAGCTCTGGGGCCATTTCTTCTTCCTCGAACCCAGTGGATCTAGTTCTAAACACTACCAGGAACTTCTGGTGCATACGGCGGCGCTGGGCGCGGTGGATCTAAGCGCGGTGGCGCCGGCGAATCTATGCGCTAAGGCTCCTGGTGGCGGATCGAGAACCCTAGCTGTTGCGGGGAATGGAAGTGAGTGGGGTCCTCGACCCTTCACTCGGCCTCTTATAACTGGGCCGCATCAGTACGGTGGCTGCGACGCCCCAAACGTCCCTTCGGATTCGGCGATATTCTCAGCGACCCAACGGATACATCACCCAACGGCTCTATCAGCCTAACGGCTACAGGCAGTAACGGCTAGCGTCGTGCGGGAATCCATGCCCATTAGCCTCCTGGCCAACAGCCCGACGTCCATGGACTCGTTATGCCCCACTTCAAGCCCTTTTCCCATCATCTTCTTCAAGGTCTTTTGGCCTCTCACGACCTCCGAGTCTATGTCAACACCTTCACAAGGTCGACAGGTGCTACCGCTTGGTAGGTCGTCTCAGCTTTCACTAGCGAGTTCACACCCCCGGTTCCTAGGTCCTGCTACCTACCGGATTGCCTTAGCCTTCATGGCTGGTTTATACCAACGGCCCTGTGCTTAATGGCTCCACTGCCCGTTGGCGACCTCCGGGTCAAGTAGCACCTCCCCGAGGTCGCTAAGGTCCTGCTACCTATTACATTGCCTTAATGGCTATACCAACATCCCCGTGCTTAATGGCTCCACTGCCCGTTGGCGACCTCTTGGTCAAGTAGCACCTCCTTGAGGTCGCTAAGGCCCTGCTGCCTTCTAGGTCGCGTAGACCTAGAGCTTCCAGGCTGACTACCTGCGTTGTGTCACTGCACAACGGCCGTGTTGACCGAGGTCGACACGGGTTCCTTGTCTCTACGAAAGGCCTCCCGAAGGTCGGCGTGCTATTAACAGCCCTGCCGGGACCTTGGTATCCGTACCATTGCAGCCTGGGCGCCCTTACAACTACTGATATCATGACATTCCTCATCTAAAACAATATTTACAGCTTCATAAGCTACAAGGAGTTTGGCCCTTGGCCAAATTACAAGATACAAAGATCTTAAAGGTCCTGCATTACCTTCCAAAGTGCTTACGACTCAGTCTACACTAATAAGGCTTGTCGCAAGCTTTCTTCTAGCTTCAGGACCTACTCGACGACCTCTACAGCCACTGTGGAGGCAGCCGCCACACAGCCACCTCTACTCGCGCACCAACCGGTCTCCTGCGGCGCCTAGCATCAAGTCTGAGCTTCCCCGCAAGATTGCAGAAGGTCCGAGCTTTAACACCAACCTCGCCGGGTGGAGCGCAGTACTCACCAGCATCACATCAGACCTACAAGTGTCAGTGCCGACGATGCAACTACTGCTTCATACTCCTCCTGGGTTCCTCGGCGGGACTGGGAGAAGAGGCCAATCGAGTTCTTCGAGCCTCGCAAGCATTCTTCTAGCTCCAAGCATGAACTACATCAATCCTACACTCCGGAGGGCGAACACAAGCCCCTGGCATGGCAATATTACTACATTGGACCATCTTGGTTCACCTTTGGAGATTGGTACGGCTTGCTTCCGCGTCTGGGTACCTATTTATACCACCAAGCACCTGCCACTCAGCCTTATCCGCAAGCCAGCTTGCGTGGCGTCCTCATCCTCAAGATCACTGTACCCTCGTGGTGCACGAGGTTACTGTTCGCCCGTGGAAGGCATTGGCGCGCATATGCCCTACCTGACCACAAACTGGAGCACCTTTGTCTTTTGCGGGTGAATGCGACCTGTGCCACGCCTGCAAGACGGCTCGTGACCATACAGTGCACGCGTGACCCTAGTTGCGCCAGACCTGTCACCTGCTGCCCTCTGCAAGATTCAGGAGCTCTTGTCCTCTAGTGTCAACACTAAAAGAGCATCTGTTTCCTAAGTAGAAGGTCGTAGGTTCGGATTATTTTTCTTTTCTTCTTCTTTGGAGCATCAAACCGGCCATCTTGGTCGCTTTACTGCTCGGGGGCTACTACACTAGTGCGTCTTCGACGCCCTATTTTCTTCGGGTCGCCTCGACCTAATGGAAGCCTGCTTCCATCACATCTCTGCTCGACCTACCCCTGGTAGGCTTGTTGACCTTTCTGAAGGTCGTGGCTGCTACTACAACATGCCTGACTCAGGTCAGGTCGGTGGTTCTGCAAAATCTACGCCTCATCTTCACTTCGACCGCATGGTCCTTCGACCCAAAAGCTCGACGCTCAACTTCGTGCGCACATCTGAGGGGTTTCTTTTCGTTTTTCATCCTCGTGCACCCTTCACGACCTCGACGGTGTTGTGCCTTGCTACTCTTCGACACAACCCCGTCTAGGCCACTACGCCTACACGTCGATCGGGGGCTTGAGAGACATGGGTACCCATGGGTCCCCACCAGCCAGGGTCCCAGGGGCCCCTGACAAGTAGACCCGACCTTCCAGAAGACCCACCGACCTTACAAGTGGGCCCAGCGACCTTATCCGCACCTCTGAAGACCGCGGGCGACCTGATCAGGATCCCGGAAGACCCGCGAAGCCTTGGCGTGCAAGTCAAGATACGGCGACCTGGCGCGCCGTCGCCTGTAGACTTCGCGTATCGCGGGATGTCCACTGTAATCCGGGAGATATGCTTCCCACAGTTGTAACCGATCCCGACACGGGTCAACCGACCTGCGCATGCAAACCCTAGCCCGTCCTCCCCATATATCGCGGCCTAGGGCTCCATGCACAGGACAACTCATCTTCATCCTCGCATAATCCACCACAACTGGACGTAGGGTTTTACATATAAACCCTTGTCAACCGACCTGCGCATGCAAACCCTAGCCCGTCCTGAACCAGTATAAACCCTTGTCTCCCTGTTCTTCACCGCCATACTCGCCTAGTTCCGTGTGCATCCCGTGCACAACCACCTACGCTCTTAGGTCCGGATCCTCCATTAACCTGCAAACCACTAGGGATCTGTCCAGGTCTCACCCCATGACACCGAGCCTCTTCCGTCTTGTTTCTGAAGGCATATAATCTTATGTGTTTAATTACGAGCCTTAATCTTTCTTGCTAGCACTTTGCTGGATGCCGAGCTATGTGCCAATGCTAGCACTTTACTAGTCTCTGTTTCGAACCTCAAACCATACAAGCAGCAACTACTGTTTGTTCTTCCTTTCTGCCTATAGCTGAACCGGCACAAGCTTAGTTCTAGCATGTGTCTCCAGCCACACGCATCCTTAGTTTAGTTGTTGCATGTGTTTGCCTAAAGTCATGTACGTGCTAAATCAACCTTGGTCCTTAAAACTTGAACATCGATGCTTGGATCCGATCTTTCAAGTCCCGACCATACCTTTCACCGCGGCCGTGCGACGCTTTCGTCGTGCACGACGCGTGCGCTAACTGAACCATCCGCCATACCATGGATGAATCCATCCTCGCCACATCTCTGCCATGTTCCAGCTTGAGCTAAGTTTCTCCATATCGTTTCTGCTATCTCTCTACTCTAACCAAAGGGGGTCCGCAGACTTACCGATGGGACCCACTAACTTGTGAGACCGCTAACTATCCAGCCTGGTCCCGGGGCCACAGGATGACTTGTGGGGTCCAGTTGACCTTTGACCTTTTCCTTTGACTTCGTCAACTAAGATGGTTGACTAGTCAACTAAACCTTGCAGACCACCCAAAACCTAGTTTGTGGTTCTCTAACTTGCTAACTTATGTTTTTCTGTGCTTTATCGTAATTAATTAAATTCATAAAATATTTCTTTATTTGAAAATCAATAATAAATTGATTCTAGCTTAGAAAAATATGAAATCAGTTTCTTTATTCTTCTAAAATGTTGAAGCTCCCGTTAGACTAGCTTTTGGAGTTATTTGGTTCTTTATTGCTTCTCTTTGGAGTTTATTTGCAAATAGATCCTCGTTATTTATTTATATTTGCGAATCTAGGATTTCCCGGAGCTGAGGAGACAAGCCAGAAGATCAAGTACAGCTACGAAAACTACGACGACTACTTCCACACAGGTGTTCACGCCCGACCGACTTTGAAATCCTATTAGGCATTGCTTATAGAACTGCTAGCGCTTTACTTTATGCAAGATGATGGATATGATAAACCTTGCACTGTCTTCTTTATTTACCTTGTCCTTGATTGCCCTACCACTACTATAGATATATGCGTGTATATACGCTGAGCTTCGCTGCATGTGTATGGGATATGTGGATAGACTCTTGGCGTGTGTGCGGAAAACTGGCAGGAGAAGGAGTTTTTGGGTGACTTGGCGGGGGTGAGCTCAAGACAACCCGATCTGGGATCGGGGTCCGGGGGTTCGTCTTCTCGGGCGATCCCTATTTCGTGCCTATGGCAGGAACAATATTTTCGGAGCACAGGTGTTGGGGTTTTGTGATTACTTTGGAGGACAGGAGCTCGCCCCGGTCTGAAACCGAGTGGGTCACTTTGTTTTCACGGGACTTTCGTACACACCACCTTGCCGAGAGTGGGGATAGGGCCGGGTCGACCCTGGCAAGTGCGATACCATACCTGCTAGTAGGATAGAGGGTATCAGTGAAAGGGAAGCGGGTGAGGGCCCCTTCCCTTTGCGGTGCTCCTCGTGTGGCCACACGGGGGCATGTTCACAGTTCCGGGGTGGTCTTCTGCGGGGGACCGCAGCGAGACCCGGATATAAGGTGGAATCGTAACTCCTAGTTGTTCGTCCAGTAGGGTGGGTTCAGTCGACTTGCTACCGACTGGGCTCCATCCCGAGTTGGGTACAGGTGTACACACTCTGCAGAGTTTAGATCTATACGTATAGCCGCGTCCTCGGTCATGGACATGCCCGTTGTTACTCCGACTCTCATGTTTTGGGATTTCTACCTCCCCCTTTTGGTTATGAGTGTGGTGAGCCGTGGTTGCATTCGGGGAGAGGAGAGTTGCTCCCTCTGCCTCGCGGATCCGGGTGCAATCATTGAGGTGTGAGGAGTGGGAGTTCTCGCACGGACCCTAGATGGAGATAGGACTTGGAGACGGTGATCTGGGTGACCAGGTGTATCCGATTGTGGATGAGAGACTTGGGATTGGCGGGATATGGAGATTTATTCTTTTTGCTTTGCTACTGCTGCATAGGAAAACCTGAGCCTACTCCTTGACTACTTTTTATACCTTTAGCTTTAGGCCACTTAAAGCTTGCATACGGTTGGTGACGTGAACGTATCCCATTCCTTGGGGATAGTTTGTGAGTGTGCAGGATTAGACTTGGAGCGAAAGTCCATTTATGAAGAATCCATGGAGGAAGGGTTGCGTTGATTCGCTTAAGGATGCCTGTGGTGAAGATCGAGGATGAAGACTTGAAGCATTAGCTACTGTTGCGTAGAGTTTCTACTTGTCGTTTAGCCCAAGGGGCTTGTACTTAAATCGTATACCGACCTGTATTCGGATGTAAATACTCTGTTTTGTACTCTGATTTTGTTGTATGGAAATGATATTATACTGTAATGAGTTCTGTACGTGATAGCTACTGATCCAGGGACTATCACAAGGGTACAGGGAGTCGGGTTTTCCTCACCAAAAACTTGGGTCGTTACATTCCGCGGCCCCGCTACTGCCAGTGATGGGATCCAGTGACAGCGGCCCCGGATCTGCCTGTCTGGTGGTGGCGGTGGCGCTGGCGCTGGCGGTGGCGGCGTGGTAGCGGGCGTGGATGGCGGCACGACCAGGCCGGCGGCGGAGGGCCAAGGCGGTCGGTCAGTGGGGACCGGAATCCCCGACTGATGGGGCTTTTTTTACTTTTCTCAAAAAAATATTTGTCGAGAGCCAAAGTATACACACGGCATTGCTTTGCGGAGTGTACGAGAGAAGGCTCACGTCAAAGAGTTATTTGTTCGTGAGCACTTTGCCGAGAGGATTTCGGCTTTTGCTGTGAGTACGACGCTCACGGCAAACATGTCGATTCTGGTAGTGAACCCAAAAAGAGGTCCTATAAGAGCAACTCCAAGAGATCCCTTAAACTTCTCCCAAAACTTTGATTTTGGGAAAAACAATAAAAAAAAGATGCTCCAACAGTTCCCGTATAGCTTCCCAAAAGTTTCGCGACGTGAAAAAGAACTCCACGCCGCGCATATATTCACGTGCCCATTCCTCCCCGAATCGCCCATTGCAGAGGTAGGGGCCCACTGCTAGGTTGCGGAGGCACCGAAGGAGTAGGGATGAAAGCGGATCGGATCGGATCAGATGTAAGGAATCGGATGCTCGTAGCCTAAGAGGGGGAGAGGGTGAATTAGGCAACTTAAAACCTTAACCTATGGCTTCCACTACTTTGCATAAAACATAAACTAGAACATGCTATCTGGATATACAACTATGGTTGTTCTAGTGTGAAACTCCCATCTCAAAACAAGTTTTGCAACTTATAGCCAATCCTAGCAAGATACTACTCTAGGAAAGTAAAGGCAAACAAAGATTGCAAGAAAGTAATGCGGAAATGTAAAGGGGGATGAGAGGAAGCAAACTCTTGACACGCGATTTATCCCGTGGTATCGGTAGGCACTAAGACACCCCTAGTCCATGTTGTTGAAGCACTCCACATAAGAGTATTGCTTCCCGGTCACTAAGTCTCTCCCAAGAGCACCACTTGACTTGCCACAAAGGCTCGCCCACAAAGGCACTCGCCAAGCTCCCTTGGTCACCTTGATGCCGCCTCCACTAAGGAGCTTCTCCACCAAGGGAAGGGGCTCTCCACGTCCCCCGCACAAAGTGTCCTCGCCGCTCCACACCAAGCCGGAGGGTCGGAGATGTTTGCCGGAGAGCCACTTAGACTCCAAGGCTTCCGGCGCACCTTGTACAGCTTGATCCACTCAAGAATCACCTCACAAGGTAGGCACACCTTGCACTCACTCAGCTCTAAGCTAACCTAGCACTAAGCGCACACACCAAGCATGTGCAAAGCCTTTGGATGTTCACTTAAGCACTAGCATGGCATGGATATGATCTTCAATGTGTCTTGGACTCCTCTGCACTTCCATATACTCCAGCAAGCTCAAATGACGGGGTGGAAGGGGTATAAATAGGCCAAGACATCAAACTAGCCGTTGGGCCAAAGCTGCAGAAAGTAGTACCATCGGATGATCCGACGCTATGTTTTTTCCAGGTCTCGGTTCATCCGGTGCTACTAGCTGTTGCCTTCCACCGCACATGACCGTTGACACAAATCATCCGGTGCTGAAGGGTTCTTCCCCAAAACCTTACTGTTAGCTTCTTTGCAGCCGTCGGATGAACCGTTGCTTGTATCCTTGTGACCATCGGTTCATCCGGTGCTTAAGGCCTTGCAACTGGCTACTCTCTGTTAGCTGTCTTCACACCGTCAGATGAACCACTGCTGACCCATCGGTTCATCCGGTGCTACTATCTTCTGCGAGCTGACGTTGCTTCTCCTCTTGAGTTCATCCAGTTCATGCAAAACTAGGGGCGTCGGTTCATTCGGTGGACCATGCTGACTTGAGTCTTCCTTCGCAGTGTACCACTTTATCCGGCCATTGCACCGACACCTTCTTCCAAGGTGTCGTCGGTTCATCCAACGGTGTCATTTCCCTTCTTCTTCTTCCACGGTTTAGACCCTCAAAATATATACTATATTCTCATTTTGGCATGTGGTATTTTTGCATTCATGGGACCTAGAAATGTCTACAAGGACATGCTAAACAATATGGTTAGTCTCATTGATCATGTTGTCATTAATCACCAAAATCAAACTTGAACAAATGGCATATGAGGACATGTTCGCTACATCAGATAATACATTTTTCATATCCACATATATATATTTTTTTGTCGAGTGTGGAGCGGAGCGGATATTACACGGATGCGGATTTTTCGGATGTCGGATATGGTGTGGAGTCGGAGCGGATACAGATTAATATAGTCAGATAATACATGCTTATATTCAATTTCAAATGGTGATCAATATTTTTTAAAGCAAAGTCGTAAAGTAGCAACATAATATGAAAAATATTCTTTATGATTCGCTAATAATGAAAGTAATCTCCACTGTCGAGAATGACACTTCACAGTTCACACTCTGACCTCGAATAAAATTATTATGAGTTTTCAGCTTATACTTAATAGTATAGCAAGCACATCAAACCAAATAACTAAATATGGATGCTTAAAGCTACTTTTATTCTGCCTTTTTATTATGTATAGGTAAAAAGTCATAGTGTATAGGCTGTACTAGGCTGTCATAGTAGTCGGATATCCTATTATAAACCTCGGATTATCTGCATTCAATTATCGGATAATCCATATTCGTCGGATATCATTAACACCATATCCTAATCCGCATCCGCACACAATCGGATTCGGATTATCCACATCCTCATGGACATCAAAAACTCTTCTCTATATTCGCATAATTCGGATTCGGATCGGATGAGGAAATTATCCACACCACTTTCATCTCTACGAAGGAGCCGTGGAGCCGCGGGACGGCGAGAGCACAAAGCTGACCGACGCCATGCGTCGTTCCCGTCGGGGTCTTCAGCTCACCGGGCCCGTGCCACCGTTCGTGTGGGTGCTGCAGGTCACGGAAACCGCGCCGCTGCTCCCGTCGGGGCATTAGCTCGCTCGAGCTCTCGCCGGCTGCTGGCCTGCGCCGCCACTCCGGTTGGGGGACTGCAGGTCACTGGCCTGCGCCGCCGCTCCTGACTAGGCAGCAAAGCTGGCATGCGTCGCTGTTCCGGACAGGGAATGCGGACAACAGCTGGCCCCAACCCCCACGCACCGCTGAGCAGCAACTCTCCCCACCCCGCGCGCCATCGGGCCCGCTCACCACCATCGTCGGGAGTCGCCTCCTCCACTGGATCAGGTAGAGTTGTGATCTGTGAATGGAGGTGAAGAAGAAGAGAGAGAGGAGCAGTCAGAGAGCGGTGTGGCGCTGGTAGAGTGGTGTGGTCTGATACTCAGATGGACGAGCTGGAAATTTGATGATGATGGGTGGCTTGTTTTAAAATATTGGGGAGACTGATTTTTCACAATCTACTGGAGGATGACAGTATTTGGGGGTGGGGGGGGGTATTTTGGGAGAGCCTCAATACAACAATTTCTTGGAGTTGCTCTAACATCTTGTAGAAGATGTATAAGAGGTGTAACTATAAAGCCCATTATAACACATTCCATCACCCAGTCCGCGATCATTTTCGCTTGACTACCGAAAGCCTATCAAAGTCTATTTAACTACAAAAATGTTAAATAAAACATGTTGTCGATATTTTTTTAAAAAGTTGAAACAACATTTTTTGAAAAAGTTGAACCAACATTTACTCGGAAAAAAAGTTGAGCCAAACATTTGTTTGAAAAAGTTGAATCCAACCTTTTTAAAAAAAACAGTTGCACCATTATTTTTTCAAGAAAAGTTTATCCACATTTCCCCGACCTTCTTCTCCAGCTGGAGCGCACAGGGACGGTGGTGCAGGTAGCCAGGCTATGGTTTGAGTTTAATGTGGATTTCACGGACCTTATTTGTTGCACAAATCTTAAATATTGAAAAATAACTAATAAAAAATTCGGTAATGCTTGGGATCAGACGTCCGACGCAAGGGTGAAATATCGGACGCCTTCCACCAACTGCTCTCTGCACTTATTGTTATCTACCACCACCTACCGCACCACTGCCTTATCCAAAGCTTCACACTGGCACCGCTCATCTCTCTCTCCCTTCTCTCTGTTGCATGCCACGGATGCGGGCGGCGAGCTGCTTTGCTCCGGGGCGCAGGCCGCCATTCCCCCACGGCCAGCGCAGGCCGTCGCTCTCCTCCATGGCCAGGCGCGGGCGTGGCCGGGCCACCGGCCATATGGACGGGAAGGGAGCTCTGCTCCCAGGGTGTGAGGCGCGGCCATGGATACGGGCGGCGAGCTCTGCTCTGGGGCGCAGACACAGGCGCGGCCGGGCGCGGGGCGTGCGGGCTGCCGCCACACGGAGCTCGCGGCGGCCAGAGCGGAGGCGGCCTCTCCTCCGGTGGCGGCACAGCCGGGCGCGGGCATGCGGGCCGCCGCCGTGGGGAGCTCGCCTAGTGTTGCTCCGTTGTCGGCGCGCCCTCCTCTGCCTTCGTACTGCACCACGCCGCCGCTGAGGAGGAGGCCTCCATGGCCGCGGGCGAGGAGGAGAAGCCTGGCGCTGAGGAGGAGGCCTCCACGACCTCCATGTTGCAAGTGTACGTTTTGGGTGTTACAGAGGGTTCGAGGGAATGTTGCAAGTGTTTCATGTAGATGTTGTAAAAGCAGATCTTGATGTTACAATGTTGCAAAAGTAGATCTCGATGTTGCGGGTGTTGTTTTCGAATGTTGCGGGTGTTTTTTTTAATGTTGAGGAATTTCATCTCCATGTTGCACGCAACATGACTTGATGTTGCGACATGATTTTTTTCTACAGTGTTTCGATCTGATGCTGCTACAGTATTTTAATCTGACGACTCTGGATGTGTTCGTTTTTTTCTCACCTCCGGGCATCCGGGGGCTAGTGCCTCCGTAAAATCTTTAATAGACCTAAAACGGGGGGGGGGGGTTTAGCCCCCCCGTTGAGCCACGTCCGCAGGAAAAGGACGGCCGTCGGATCGCACGCGGACGGCTCGGATCCATCCGGGAAGCTTGGCAGTTTTGCAAAAAAGACCTCGCACTTCATCTGAATTAATGTACAGGCCACCTCACACTTAGTGACTTTTATTAAAACCCCCTCAAACTTTACATTAATAGCATTTGCCCGAACCCCTCTCATAACGTTTTTCGGTAACCCCATCGGGTTTTGAAGAAATGTCAAGAAAATTGCCAAATTTACAAAATCCCCATCGAACTTTATCAAAATTAAAATGTACTCCAACCACTACTCCGACAATTTAATGATAATCAACCCGTGATCTATGCATCTTTCACAAACCTGAGCTTTACAGAAATTAATACACGGCCCACATGATTCTATGTAAAGACCCTACAGTTTCTGCAAATCTACCCACATACCAAAATTTTGCAGAAAAGACCCCATCTTTCTCACGACCAATCTACGGTCCCTGCATTTAAACTAAAAATACCCTAAAGTTTTAAAAAATTAACCCACAAATAAATCCTGCAAAAAAAATCTTCAGCCTTCCTACCAATCACTGGACTACAGGTAATGGCGCGGCAACGACGCGCCGGTCTTTCTAGTAAATTTCAGAATAGGATTTCTGTCACCCAAAATGATCTGGAATGGAATGGGTTATGATGATGGGCCTGGATCGGAGACAAATGGGCCTCCAACTCGCCGAACTGCCTAGGGAGGGCCTCCTGTGTGGACCGTTCCAGTAGACCGGAACCAACCAGGCCCAGCCGCCCAGGTGCACGCTTGTACATACATATATACTAGCGAATGGGCTTGTAGTCTAATGGTAGGACGGTCCAGAGGGACGCTACCCACCAGGGTTCAAATCCTGGTGCCCGCACCTTTTCCTGGGTTTATTCCGGGATTTTCCGGCGTTATGCATTAAGTGGTAAGCGACGTTCCCGTCGACGACGAGGCGCTAGTGGTGACTTCGGGAATCTCTAGATCTGCCGGTGCTAAGTTCTTCGAAGGTGCTCATAGGGATAGGGTTTGCGTACGTGTGTTCATAGGGGTGAGTGTGCGTGCGTGTTGTGAGCGTCTGCGTTGTACTGTGTCATTCTCAAAAAAAACATACATATATACTATATGTAGAATTTATATATATATATATATTCTCTATTTTGCAAAAATAAATGGTTCCCCAAAAATTTAGCAGATCTATACTACTGCCGCCGTACCCCGCCGTGCGGCACGGCGGCAGTTGCCGTGGCCCACAGCCAGACGTGGGCCCGAACTGTCCGATCACGGCGGTATGTCCCTACCGCCGTGAGGTACGGCGGCAGGTCCTAGCGCCGTAGGGCACGGCGGGTGCAGGCCTGGTACCACCGTGCCCCACGGCACTTGGATCTGCAACCTATATAAGGCCGAAATTCAGCCGAAAATGTCATAATAATTCGGAAAAAAAGAAAGATAGGTGGGGGAGAAGAGAAGGGAGTGAGGAGGAGGTGGCGAAGGTGCGAAACTCTGCCGGTTTTTCGTCTTGTTAGAGGTAAATACTCTGGTAATCAATATTTTGAACTGTGATAATTCATATTTTGAAGTACTGTTTTAGTGTATATTTGCTTAGTAAAAATATAGTTTTAGTGTAGATTTGCTTAGTAAAAATATAATTTTAGTGTAGACCTGCTTAGTAAAATTATAGTTTTAGTGTAGATCTGCTTAGTAAAATTATAGTTTTAGTGTAGATCGATTAGTAAAATTATAGTTATAGTGTAGCTCTGAGTAAATATATTTTGTAGTTACAGATCCACTTGTTAATAGTGTTTTTTCATGCTGTCAGACATGTCTGATGCAGTTACTGTCAAGTTGTATTTCGGTAATGGCCAGATTAAATATAGTGAAAATGGAGTTGACTTGTCAGAATTTGATTCGGTTGACCATGTGATTAGAAGAGCAGCCGAAAGAACTTAGGGGTTCATAACCAACTTTTTTTATAAGGCATTCCATGTAGATGTGGAGCAACATGACTTGTCCATTATGGCTCTAATCAACAGGAGTGAGTCAGTATATTGGGAGCTTATGCCACTTCAAGGCACTGAACATTGGAGGAGTTATATCAGAACAGCATGTCAAATTGGTTTGCTTGTGATTTTGTTTATCCAAGTTGTTCACAAGGCTGGGTCTAGTAGTCAAGTGCATGAGGAGGGTACTGGTGCTCACCAGGGTGAGGCTGAACTAGAAGCAGGAGATGGTCATGCAACTGAGGCAGAAGAAGGAGATGGTGCTACCACTGAGGCAGAAGAAGGAGATGGTGCTGCCACTGAGGCAGAAGTAGGAGATGGTCACACACCCTTTGAGGCCCGTGGTGAAATTGACGAGGGGGAAGTTAATGAAGAAGTACTAAGGCAGTACGAAATGGAGGCCGGTGACGATGAACGTGGGTTGCAAGAGGACTCCTCAGATGATGAGGATGACCCGCCAGTGCCAAGGGATTGGGACAGCTACAATTTCTCACAGCTATCTGTCAATCCTGGTGAGAATGTGTCCTGGGAGTATAGAGAGAATCAGGTTTGTGTTGGCGCCATGTATAAGAGTGCAGTCGAGGTGAAGGATGCAGTGAAGAGGTGGGCCACCCTTACTCAGCAGAGAGAGTTCAGGGTAGTGAAGAGTTCTCCACACATATATGATGTACAATGTGTGAAGCCCAACTGTCCTTTTCGAGTGTATGCTTCTAAGGGCAAGTGGAAAAATTACTGGGAGGTCAGGTCTGTTGTGGATCACACTTGTGTACTTGACCAGCTAGATGCAAGCCATCGTAATTTGTCGGTCGGTTTTGTGGCCAGCCAGATGTTTGCTAAGATTGTGGAAAAATCCTGCTTATGAGCCCAAGTCGATTATCTTGACAATTGAGGAGAAATTTAGGTACCTGATAAGTTATGGTAAAGCATACATGGCGAAGAAGAAGGTAATGGAGTCGAGGTGGGGTACTTGCGAAGCATCCTACGACAATCTGCCTCGATTTCTTAACACAGTTGCCACACTAAATCCTGGTAGTTATTATGATATCAAGACTTATAATCTTGTATCAAGGCCAGGGAAGCAAGTCTTGCAGCGGGCATTCTTAGCATTGGGTCCAACTATTGCTGCATTCAAACAGTGTCAACCAGTCATTTGCATAGATGGCACATTCCTAACAGGAAAATACAAGGGCACAATCCTTACAGTTGTGGCTGCAGATGGCAACAATCAGTTGTCTCCATTGGCAATTGCTTTTGCAGAGGGAGAGAATGGTGACAGTTGGTATTGGTTTCTGGAGAGATTGAAGCAGATGGTGGTGGGAGATGTGTCAAACGTGTGTATGATACACGATAGACACAAATGTATTTTGCAGGTGATTAATAACATCAAAGAAGGTAGTCAAGAACGTCACAGAGCAGCACAATGGCCAGATATGCATAGCAGGTGGTGCATGAGGCATATGGGAGCAAACTTTCATAGCCAGTTCAAGAACAAAGAACTTACAACATTGTTCAAGCGGTTATGTTCGACGAATCAGGAGAAAAAATTCAACAAGCTCTGGCAAAAATTAGATGATCTGACGAAGAAAGCATCAGAAGAGATAGCTGAGAAGCCAATAAGTACTGAACCCGGGGAAGAGCAAGTTTCTCTGGAGGACGTGGGGCTAGATGCTCCAAATGTCAGAAGGAGAAGGGGACGTGTTGTGAAGACCTTTAGCCAGTGGATTCAGAATGGGCCTAAGGAGAAATGGTGTCTCCTGTTTGATAAGGGAGGTGTGAGGCATGGGATAATGACAACAAATTTTGCTGAGGTCTACAACACGGTTTTACGTGGTGCCAGAGCTCTCCCTCTTGTTGGTATCATTGAGTTCTTCTTGTACCACACAATGAAGTACTTTCTTGAGCGTGCTACTGCAGCACATGCAGCTATGCAGGACTGTCAAAAGGTGTATTCAACATAGATGACTGAGTACTTGGACAAAAAACAGAAGGCTGCTCTTGCTCACAGAGCTTACCCACAACCTCTACGTCGTGATCCTGGCGAGGAAGTTCAGTGAAAGTATCAGATAAGTTGCCAGTCCAAATCACAAAAAGCGAATGGTGAAATAACAATACAACAAACAGTTTTTGGGAATCAGACATGCTCATGCTCTTGACAGAAGCCACTGCTGCTACACCTCCCCTGCTCACATGTGATCGCTGCATGCCTTGCAACAAAGAATAACCATTGGGGTCGGTACGTGCCTAAATACTTTTTCAAGCAAACCATTCTAGACACTTGGAACCACACTGTTGAGGGCTACCTACATCTTGGTACTTTCACTCAAGACCCCAAAGACAATGCGTTGTACATACCAAATCCAGATCCAACCATGTGCCAAGGTGTTGGTCGACGCAAGAAGAAGAGGATTAGGAACAACATGGACGAGGCTGAAGCTGGTCCTCCGGTGCAGATATGCTCTAAGTGCAACAATCCAGGACACTCCTACAAGAAATACACCGAAGCATCTTACTTTTCCACTGCCACTTCTCCAGCACCTTCAGCTAGTGGACGTGGACGTCGTTCCCGTCGCTACACCGAAGGAATGCAGTGATCGTACTTGTTTGTGCTACCGTGTTGTAATATTTGAAATACTTATGCATGTTATCATCTTGTAATATTTGAACCATTTAATTTGCAACACCGTCTGAACTTATGCATGTTATCGTGTTGTAATAATTGAACTACCTTTTCATTTGCTTGTTGTTTTCTTCTTGCCTTCAAATTTATTATCATATCATGTTATGTATTGTTCTCTAATTTCAAATGAAACATGTAATGAATTATCATATTTCTCATCTTTTTTGTAGGCTTGCAATGGCTTCCTCGGGTCCTGAGATGAACTTGGAGTTGCTCACGAGTAGGAAGGACAAGGTTGCGGTGCCAAAGGGGATCCACACTCCTATGTGCTACTGTGGTGACAGCTGTAAGCTTGTCAAGTGCAACGTTCTCGGCTACGTCTACGGGATGAGGTTCTTCATGTGCGTGAACTACGAGCATGACCCCCTCCCACCATGTCGCAATGTTAGACCAAAAGTAAGAATAAACTGCATTACTAAATAAATAATATGATATTGCTATTTTATTATGTGCTAACTTGTCTTTGAAAAAAGACTCCACCTCCTCTCTGTGATTTTATGCAGTGGCTAGATTGTGAGCAGTCCGACAAGACAAGCGTTACGTCGAGGCGATGGGTCGTTCAGCACGTGAGAGGTGGCAAAGGATGGTTGAGGCAGAAAAACAAGAAGAAAAACGTAAGGAGCAGCAGGAGGAAATTCGCATTCGCCGGGAGATGAAAGAACGTGAAGCGGCCGCGGCCTGTGAAGCAGATAGAGAGAGGAAGAGGGAGAGAGCTTGCCGGGCTAAGGAAGCTGGGCCGGATGCCATGAGGAAGGGGAAATACCCCCGTTGTACCCAGTAGACATAGAGTACTAGACGCTGAGTGCCACTGTATCTCTAAAAAATTATGATTTCATTTCATCATCCTCTAGAGTCGGCTTGTATCATTAAGAACTTGATTTCAGATGCATTAGAGCATGTTTCCTCAAACAGTAAAACTAGTACTACGGTGTGTTTCCTGTGAGTAACTGCGTCAAACAGTGAACACATAGGGTGTGTTCTCTGTGAGTCACTGCACCAAACAGTGAACCTAGTACTCGAGTGTGTTTCCTCCAAGTCACTGCCCGTTTTTCTTGCCCCGGATCGAATGACCCACCGTCCAGTCTACTTCATTGCCTACATATATGTGAGCACTCTTCTCCGGTGTCACTTCTCAACACAACGAGCACCAATGAGTTCCTGGACTGGGGATGATGATGGCTCCCTCGGTCCAGCACTATGGAGCCAGCAAGATCCAGAGTTCAACAACAATTTTCCAGTCTTAGATAAGAGAGATTTCAAATCCATGCATGATGTTAGAAAGTACGCACCAAATCAAATGGTGAACTGGCCAAGGTGTGCACACGGTGAGTTCTGTGTGATGCAAGTTTACCAGGGATGGAACAACTCTGATCGACGCTTCTGGCATTGCTCACAAGCATGGGTAAGTAAAACTACATGACATTTTTCCTTCATCATTTTATGGTTTACTAATATAATATCGGTTTCTGCAGTACTCCGACCAACCAGATAACTGCGGTTTCGTGTAATGAGTGGATCCCCAAGCTATTCACCCGTATCAATAGTACATCGACTACCTCGAGGATGTTGTCATCTTCAACCTGAGGCAAGAGCTCGCGTCGGCATTGGATTCTCTAGATCCGACTTCTACCAACGATGACGACGGACCGGTGACCGGACCAATGGTGGTGAAGACGAACACCGGCTGTGAGGACGAGTTCTACTGCTGTCCATGTCACGAGAAGAAGAACAGCACTCTACCAGCAACTCCACCCCGCCACCATCTGATCCAACTCCACCCCCGCCGGGGTACGGGTACTACATGCCCTCCCAACACTCCGGCGGGTCTATGATGTCCGGGTTCTCCGGGTACTACTCATACAACTAGACTACTAATGTTGTAATCGTTTATCTAAATTCCCTAAGGCACGTTAGGACTAGCAGCGGCACAAAGTTAGGGTATTTGCGTCGTACGTGCCATTGTTTGTTTATGTGATTCGTCGTTAAGTATCAATGGTTTGTCGTTAAGTATCAATGGTTCAAAAAAATGGAACTTACCAGGAAAAAAAACTACCGCCGTAGGGTACGGCGGTAGGTCCCTACCTACCGCCGTGGCCTACGGCGATTCCTGGAGGCCACGCTGCCGCCGGGCGGTATGCACCTACCGCCGTGTGGTACGGCGGTACGTGCCCTTGCCAGTGGGCCACGGCAGCTGCCGCCGTGCCGCACGGCGGTAGCAACCCTACCGCCGTGGGGTACGGCGGCAGTAGTATAGATCTGCTAAATTTTTTAGGAGTCATTTATTTTTGCAAAATAGAGGGAAAAAAATATAAAAAAATCCTATATGTATGAGTATCAGAGTATGTATGACAAAAAAATTTTTTGAAGGAACATCCGTAGCAAACCCTCCCGAAAATTCCCTCAATCCCCACCGGGCCACCGGCGGCGGCCTCTTCAAGTCTGCCCCAGCTCAAGCTGTCAAACAACAACATGGCTGATGGCGAGAACATTGCAAATGGTCCCATCGCCCTCGCCGTCGACCCTATCCTCCTCATGGAGGACGGCATGGAGGCCCCCACCGTGATGGCGAACGGCACCGTCGACAGTGGCTCCCTTAAGACCGGGGACTTCGCCGCCGCCGCCGCCGCGGATTTCAGGGGACGACGACGCACAGTGTCCGTGGCAGTCGCTCTCCGTGCGTCCGTGCTGTATGCCGTCACCACATCGCTGGCGCTGTGGCCCGTCGCCGGCCGACCACAAAGCGTCGTGTGGGTCTTCTCGATAGCCATCACCACCTACCTCGTCCTATGGACGACCATCCTCGCCGAGACGACGCGCGCGCGGCGTACCGCGCTCATCTCCACATCCTACATCGCGCTGGTCGCCGCCGCCGTCGCCCACCTGAGCTCTCGCGTCGGCATGGTCGTGATGCATCTCGAGTTCTCGACACGGCCTACGCCGCCGGCCTGTTCGGACACGCCCTCGCCGAGCACATGCGGCTCGTCGGCGCCGACGAGTCCGCCGCCGCGGTCCCCAAGCCGTCCTCCCGCAGCGAAGAGGAGCTCAAGAGAGACGAAGTGAACCGCAAATCAATGTCCTTCTGCGCGGCGGTGGTGTCGGTGGCGTGCGCGGCGTGCGTCGCGTGCGCGCTGTGGTTCACCGAGGACACCTTCTGGCTCGTCTTCGAGACATCATTCCTCGTCTACCTGTCGCTCTACTGCTGGGCCTGCATCCTGGCTCTGGAGATCCTGCATGGTGTCATCGTCCAATCGATGCACATGACGTCGATCTACCTGATTGGACCTCCATCGCTATGCCTATCGGACATCAGTGTCTCCTACTTCTTGGGCCGGGCAAGGCGATTGGGACGTTGGTCTACTCCCTCGGCATGATGGCAATGGCTGCATTGTTTGGGTACAACCTTGCCGTATACGAACATTACAAGCATTTGGTATCATTGGAGGAGGATGGAAGCAATGACATGGTTGGTGAAGAGGGAGGTCAAGGCATGAACCAGTGAGAGTATAAGATGATGGGTGGGATTACGCCAGGCCATGAGTTGACATCCAGTAACATATATATGTCAGTGTTTAGGTTGGGAAGTATATATGGATTCTTTTTTAGTAAAATTACATGGCGAGAGTGGTTTCATGGGATCCTCATACTATGAAATTGTTCTTTTGAGCTCCCTAAACTATCGAGGTGGGTCCCCTATGTCCAAATTTTTCACATTGCATATGAGAGCTGACATGGCACGATGACATGGATGTGACATGTGGGATCCACATGTCAGCCTCCCTTCCTCCCCTACTCTATCTTCTTCCTCTCCCCCGACAGGTGCCGGCGTAGATGCGGGTAGGCAGGGTCGGCGTCGGTGAGGAGAGAAGCCGGTGGGGAGGAAACGACTAGTGCGAAGAAGGAAGCTCGCGGCACTGACATGGGGTGGCACCACCAAGGCCCGCGGCAGTGGCTGAGGTTGACATATAGTGTCGGGCATCCATGGGGAGCTCGCGCGAGGAGGAAGAAGATACATCAGGGGAGGGAGGGAGGTTGACATATGGGTTCGACATGTCAAGTCCCATGTCATCGTACCATATCAGCTCTCGTGATGCAACGTGGTAAATTTGGACCTAGACGACCCACCTCAATAGTTTAGGGAGCTGAAAATGCAATTTGATAGTATTGGGATCCGGATGAGAAGAGCCCAATAGTTTAGGGACCGGTTATGTAATTTAATTTTTCTTTTTTATGAAACCAAAGCTGCCATCCCCCACTTATAAAGTGTTGGGTTGCAAGAAAAAAAGGTTGTCGAGAATTTAATACAGATTGAGGAAAAATAGTATCTTAATACTATATTAGTATATTAATCCAAAACGTCTTTGATTCATCATATCATGGCATCCAGGCAACCCTTCACCACCTCAGGCACCACACTTTTGCCTGCCAAAGAGTACACGAACACTGCATAGACCGACTTAGATTACTCTTTGTAAGTGGGTTGCGACAGCTACTACTGCAATGCTTCATCTAGCCTAAAAATTAAGCCAAGACTTGCCAGTACACAAGTCTATGTAAATTCTCAAAATAGGATACAAATTCAGTAAAATTCAGAGAACCTAAGCCAGGGGCATGTGCCCCTACCAGGCCATCTTTAATTCAATAGTTAACATATCTATAAAGTAAAATAGTATTAAAATATTTAAATACCTACTCAAAATGTCCATTTCATTTGTCCGCCCTGAATTGAATACACAATCAGATTTATCACCCTGAAGTGGCACCATGTAGGCTGGACCTGCTGACATGGGTCGCAAGCACCATAACGCCACTCCTGTTTGTCACCTCAGGTATGAGGTCCAACTGTAGTATCTATACATTTCATCCTGGTGCATAGGGATGGCACTACCTAGTTGTCGCCCATGTATTATTTTTTTTCTATTTTTTCGTTTCATATTGTTTTCTTTGTTGTTGTGGTATATTTTTTTCAAGCTAGCAGTTGCCATTTTATGATATATTTAAAAATGTTGTAGCGAACATAGCCCCATTATACCATATATTTATGATTTTGGTAATTGAGAGACAATATAATCATTGGAATTAATGCTTTGTCTAGCATGTATCTTGTAAGTTTTCTAGGTCCCAACAATGCAAATAAAACTATGCCAGGTCCAATTTATGGTATTCAAGTGTTCAAAGCTATGATATTCTCGACATCCAAGTCATAGTATTCAAGTATCCAAGCTATGATATTCGAGTGACCAGCCATGGTATCTAGGATTATTCTATGGTATTGAAGCATCCTAATGATAGAAGAAAAATCCAGAGAAGCGTAAGAGCATGCATCAAAGCAATTGGTACGCTGCGAATAAGCAGAGTCAAAGTCATACCATCGGATGTTACAATGTTCATTTTTAGTAGTGTCGAAGCAATTGCTAGAAGTGAAGGGAGAAACCTTAGACAGTCCGATGTTCCAATTCGAGGTCAAGAGGAGCCATCAGACGAAGCATATTTACTTTGAATCTACGCAAAAAGGTTTTGGTCGAAAACCATCAGCATCAGATGAATTTGTGAAGAACTTGACCATGGGGGAGGCCAATGGCTAGTAGCACCGGATGTTCTGATGTAGGCCAAAAATAGACCATTGGAACATCTTATGGTACCAAAATTTGCACTCGCCCACTTGGAGTTGCAGGAGTGTGTTGAAGTCTATTGGAGTGCAAGACACATCAAGAATGCGTTCAAGCCACCAAAGTGCTTAAATGATTATTCATCAAAGGCTTAGCCGAACTTTTAGAGAGTTAGAGAGAATAGTGATAGGATAGGCCTAGAGAAGAGAGTGTGCCCGCCTTTGTGCTCATGCTCTAGAGTGAACCAAGTGTACAAGTGGTGTGTTGGAGCTTTGGTGGCTCTCCGACAAGTCTTTGACCCTCCGGCTTGGTGTGGAGTGGCATTGACGATCATGTGCGGGGGATGTGGAGGCCACCTTCCTTTGTGAAGAAGCTCCTTGATGGAGATGACATCAAGGTGACCAAATAACTTGGTGTGAGCTTTTGCGGTCGAGCATTTTGTAGCAAGTCAAGAGTGATTTGGGAGGAGACTTGGTGACAAGGAAGTAATATTCTTGTGTAGTTGCTTCAACCACGTGGACTAGAGGTAACTTAGTGCTTACCAATACCACGAGATAAATCTTGTGCCAAGAGTTTACTTCTCATCCCATACTTTATGTTTCCTCTATTTTCTTAGTAGTATTTTGATAGGATTGATTATACGTTGCAAAACTTCTTTTGGGATGAGGGTTTTGCATTAGATCAACTTTGGATGTGTATTTAGATAGCATGCTCTAGTTTCCGTTTTACGCAGTTAGTGGAAGCCATATATTTTAGGTCTTAAGTTTGTCTAATGCACCCCCTCTCCCTCTTCAACTACGAGCACTGATTCCTCTCAATTTCTCAACTTTTCAAGTGTTCTAGCTAGTACTAGAAATTATCGTTTCATGGTATATTTTGTATTAGTCTAGTAACGTGATTTGTGCTATATTTTTATATTATTGTTTCATGATATGTTTTGGATTGTTCCAACGATTAAAATTCATCGTTCCATGATATATTTTTGTATTGTTCCAATAATCAAATCCATGATATATTTATGTTTTTTATGACGTTAAACAATTTCTTCTGAAAGATTATTTATCGCAACTTCATGAAAAATATTATAGCTTAATAGAAAATACTTCTTAAAAAATATTATCGAAGCATAGTCAAGCAGAGAAATCTTGTTTACTTATCTTTAGAAACTGGATGCAATTGAAATTTAATTTAAATACTTGATTCGATATTTATGTTTCAAACTTACATGTCGGTGATATCAATGATTTCTGCCAGATTTGGAAATGTCGCATTCATCGCTACAACTGGACCAAACCAAGAGTAGCAAACTCCACTGCCATTAGTTAGAGATACATTTCAGTCTCCCTGATGCATTATTACCCTGGCTTCAGAAAGTTCAGGCACACGATTTGCCCTAGGGAGCAGCCAGGTAGTCAGGTACTCAGGTCAGGTCACAGTGGACATGTCACTATCTTTGGCAACTCTGACGAAGACGTCCTCCAGAGTCGTATGGGCCATGCCCCAGGCGAGGATGTTCAGCCTGCTCTTCGCGCCCTCCATGGCCCGGAACACTTCAGAGATCTTCAGGCCCTCCCTCGGAATCTCGAACTTCTGCGTCCCGGAGACGCAGTACACCCTGTTCGCCGCAGGCAGGATGGAACGAACCAGTCCCTCAACCTCCTCCTCTTGGCCGGCCGGAGTTGTTACTGTGAGTACACATGAGCCTCCATACCTGTCCTTCAACTGAAAATAGGGTGGTCATGTAAGGATTTGAGATCATTGGTCATGTCTGGAAATATGACTAAAGACATGTGAGTAATTGTACTTCTTTAGAGCTCCCAATGCACTGCAGGCTACTATTTGCGATTATTCCAATCCGGTCGCATAAGACTTCAGCCTCTTCCATTGAATGCGCTGAAAATAGATTCAAGTATGATGTTGTGATCATGTGATGTGAAACTCAAGAACACATGTGAAAAAAGCACTGATTAAATGCACTGAAGACAGGAACTGTTTAAAGAGAACTAGGAACTATTTGGTAGCAGGGATTGAACTGGATCTAAGTTCTTAGGATTTAGCTCGAATTTGAATAAAACCATTAAGATTCTTGAAACAACCGTTTAGTCCAAAAACACCCCCATGGTGGTCAAGTGAAGAACTGTACTCGTGAGAATTATTGTCCGCTCCTGTTTGGCAGACTTCACAGCTTTCCATAGGTCTTTCCTAGATGCTGGATCCAAGCCAGAGCTTGGTTCATCCATATAAACAACCTGCAAAACGTTACGGATATAATAAGTTTTGCAAATTCTCAAATATTGGATTCTGAATCATGATCTCAGTTAATAAATAAAAGTACCTTGGGGTCACCAATCAGAGAGATAGCAACACTGAGACGACGTTTCATGCCCCCACTGTATTTTCCTACAAGCTTATCAGGCACACCATCGGCAAATAAACGCACCCTTCTCAAAGACTGTTCAATAGCCTGCAAACAACAAACAATTGGTTTCTTTAGTACAATAGTATAATTTTGTTTCGCAACCAGATAAATGAAATGCTGATAAAATATTTTAACGTCTGCCTAGAATCATGACTGAAAAACACAAATGGCTCGATATATCAAGATCATGATCTCCTACAGATACTGATTGCTAGATTTACGAAGAGATGATGACGCCCCTTGGATCTTGCATAGGGATACTTCTAAGTCTATATTGGTCAGATCAGGACAACTCAGTCCTATCTGCCATAACGCACTCATATTAAAAGATGCACATCGAATTGACTGGATGTAGTCAAGTGATTTACAAAGATGGAAATGGAATCCCTCATATTCATATTAATGTCGAAATAAACAAGCATCAGTTCACAAATTACCTCAGCTAATGCTGTGCCCTTTAATTTCTTAAGCCTACCATAGAACATTAAATGCTCTCGACCAGTGAGGGTTTCCCATAGCAAGCTGCATGATGTGATCCAAGAAAGGGGAAAGTTATCACGAGTTTGCTACTGCATTTAATAAACTAACCTGAAAAGCTAGTTCAGAAACATATGAGTGAGATAGAACAGTTTACTCATCCTGTGGACAAACACCAATCCCTGTATAAATTCTGTCCATGTCCAAGCATATGTCCAACCCTTCAATGTATGCAGTGCCAGAAGTAGGTTTACTAAATCCAGTCAGCTGTTGAAAGGTTAAGAGTCCTTAAAACTTAATAACATGGTATAAATGATGGATAAGTTACATGTATAGCAGTAGCAGCTAAAATTGGAATTCAGTTTAATTATTACATAAGCACCCAAACATGTTTTCCCATAAAAATGATTGTCACCTTGTGGAACATGCTTTGTATACCATAATGTTATTAAATCTAAGTCTAAACTTACCATGTTAATTAGAGTGGTCTTCCCAGCACCGTTTGGACCAAGAACACCAAGACACTGCCCATGGGACATGGAAAGTGATATCCCTCTAACTGCAATTTTATCTGCATTTCCATCTTGGCCACGGTACACTTTCTTGAGTTTGTCACATATGACTGAATAACCGCTACTTGATTCTTGTAAGAGCTGTTCAACTAACTCTCTCTGGAAAGAAAGGTGGAAAGGTTAATTTGGTATGTTCTCAGAAAAGAGATAAGAGAGACCTACTTCACAAGGTGATTTTGTTTAGGCTAATATGATTTATTACATCTTTAAGTGGACCTACAATTTTCTGATAAAATTGTAGCAATACTCTTGCATACTTAACAAAAAATTAAGTTTCATTATTTCCAACATTTTAGGGAATTTGAATCTCTTCTTCTTCATAAAAGACTTGTGATAACCACTGGTAGGGCAATATTAACTCCGAAGGGAAATTTTCTGTTCTTGGTAATCTTTTGAGGCGGCAGATTGTTTGCTTTAAACTTATCAGGTGTGGATACTGATATCTCCACGAACTCTTGACGCTATATGAACAGAGTTGAGTGTATTGCAGAAGAGAGTAGAGGTCACCTCTTTGATAACATCTGTTCTTTCCATTTCAACAGAAGCTCTGAACTCCTGGAGCTGTGTGTTCTGCTGCTGAGCAGCTTGAAAACGATTCCCATCTATGCGGGTGCGCACAAGTACTGCTGCTTTTCTTATTCCATTTCTTAAGGAACCAAAGTGATCCAAATAGAATGCAGATAAAAGGAATAGAAACCATTCGAGTATCATTATGGTTAGCACACCTGCCAATCCATTTATGGGATCGCTCACGTCTATCCACTGAATCCCGGAGGAGGCCATATCATTGTCAGGCCGTAGACATTGTGAGAATTCATAGATAATGCGGTACAACGAAAATGCGGGTAAAAGTTCCATAAGTGTGATCCAGCTTCCTTGGAATGAATAAAAAGGAATTCCCACACAACTTATTAGAAAAGAGGAATATACCCTTAATTGACTACATTAATAGGAAATGAACTAGTACTTACTTGAGAGGGAAACATCTTCAATATATGAACTGAACAAAAATTCTGCTAGAAGGCCAGACACAATTATGTACAAATATCCTGTCACTGCATCAAGAGAGATTCCAAATAATGAGCGTAGATACTCCGCATTTTCTGATAAAGTGAAGTAAAAAGTCCAGTTTAAGGACATACTGAACACATTTATGGACACATACCAGTAGCTGTTCTCACACTAGAGAAGTATGTTGCCATAAGAAATGCAAATGAAATTTGCAAGTTCATATAAGCAAAATAGAATACAAACTGTACTCCATAGCTATTCTTGCGGAAGAACCTTAAACCTAAAAAGAGAGATTGGATTATGGTTAGGTTATGTTGTTTCCAGTTTATAAAAGTGACATGAGACTCCTTTCAATTTCAAATGGACAAAGAAAATAAAACATCAACATATTGTGATAAAATCAAGTGAATAACTAGCTAAAACTTTTTCAGTGTCAATGTTTAAGTCACTTGAATTCAATCTTGATTCCATTTCGATGATGATAAGTGCATTTTCCTAGTCTTAAGAGCAACTTATCATACCAAGTACAGAACCATATAGAATGAAGGCTAGCACATAAAGCAGCGACAGTAGTAGAAAATAGCAGTAGGATATAGTCCAATAAGGCAAATCTCTAAGGCCATGCATCTTCATCATTATCCTTAGCTTCTTTTGCCTCTCGTATACCATGCTTGTTAAAATTACCTGCGGAAACCAATTCAGTGCTTCATGAGCTATGAAAAGTACTTAACTACTACAATTCTTTGCCTCTAAAAGTGACAAAAATATATATATCAGAATATTCAAATTTAACAGAGATATACAAAAAACACACAAAAATGTATTTCATACCGGAAAAAGAAGCTTCATAGTCCATACAAAAGGCAACTTCCCTACATATGGAGAGATATCAAACCGGCCCAGGTAGTGTATAGCTACTCTAGGCATTTCTTTGACAAAATCAAATGACACCCTGAGACCATTTCCTCCGAAGTGAAGGTATGCATTTGAAGCCTGTAAAATTTGAAACTCTGTGAAAAGCTCAGTTCTCATGTGTTGTTCAAGTAAAATAATGACGAAATGGTACCGCCACAAATAATTTGACTAAAAGGAGTGAATAGAAAGGTCTGTATGCTGAAGAATCAAGAATGGCATGAGAGTGAGAATAAACATATTTGTAGAGAACTAAAAGAATGGATAAAAGAAAGTGAAGGCAAGTTTTTTTCATAAAGAGATAATCTATTATTTCTCTCCTTTGAGAAAAGCGATATATACCAACCATATTAGTTAGTCGTGTAATTTGAACCGGATGAGGCCTTTGCACATATCCTCCTTGATTAAGAACGAAGACAGGGTCTTCTGTGTCATAAAAAATAGGATAGTCGTTTGATGCATTATATGAGATGATCAAGTTGAAGTTTCCCTGGTCAGAACTTAAGAAGTCATATGCTGCATGTAGCGATGAGCCATTTGTTAGATGTTAATGAACACCAGGTTCAAATAACTGATTTGCATAGAGTTGGATTTAATATGACCTGCAGCAATTTCGTCGGTCTTGTTCTGATTATTCCCTTGGTAATAACCTCTGTATAGTTCATCGTTAATGAGCCACGAACTGTCACGCCAGAGCATTAATCCTTCTGTGCATCGTACATCTGTTCCATGTTCCGATATTCATTCAGAATAAGTAAATTGTAGTAAAAAACATTTCTAAATATGAAGACAGGAAAATCTCTTGTGATTCTGTTTATCCTTTCGCTATGTGCTCAAAGACCACACTAATCTGAAGTTCTGAACTATCTGTGCTAGAACCAACAACAGCTAGGCTACTGTCAGCCTGTCACTGCAACGTAGAGCCTTTTTATGTAGTTGAACCTAGTACGTTTATCGTCAGTGAGCAGTGCAGTGTCTGACTGACCTTGCACGGAGAGAATTACATACCTTGATTCTCGATTTTATTGCCATACTGAATTGGATAAGAAAGCGTGAGGTTTGGAATGCACTTGTTCTGAAGAAAGCTCTGCTCGAAATGCCCACCAGTCGCCTGCAGATTTTCAGACATCAAACAATGCTCAAACAACCAAAGATCACATAGAGAACCCAAAGATTAAAACCTACCAGGATAAAATCAGATAGCGCGGAAACACCGGCCGACAGGTTCACCGAAGCATCATGAACAGGGAAGAACATGTTATCCATCACTTCTGCAAGGTGAAAGAAAAGGTTTAGTTTCAGAATGAGTTCTGAGTTTGTGACTGCACTGGAATGAACAGCTTCCTTACTTGTTACAAAAGACTGATTGTCGCCGGTGACAAGGAACGTCGCCGGGCAAGACCCTCCGGCCCTGCACGAGGCGTCCGGGAGGTCGGTGAAGGGGAAGAGCCCGTCTCCGGCGACCGCCCGGTACTCGGGCGGCGGGATCTGCACGACGGGAGGCCATCTGGGCGCGTGAGGCAGCGGGCACTCCTTTGAAGGGCACGCCAAGCCTCCGAACGCGTTCCCGTCGACGCTGACGTTGCTGCACCCACAGTCGAAGCGGGTGCGCGGCTCCGGCGACGACGACGACGAGCGGTCGATGGCGATCTGCAGGCCGCCGATGATGGAGCAGAGGAGCAGCGGGAACAAGACCAGGCAGCAGTTGGTCTTGCAGGCGCGCCGCTGCGTCACAGCAGAGTCAGAATTAAGCGTCGAGGACGAGTGATCACTGATCTTGGATATACAAACCAATTTTGAGAGCAAATAGCGTCAGAATCAGGAACTTCCTTCTCCATCTATATGATGAGAGAAAAGTTGAATCTTCATGCAACCTTCCAAATTGAAATCGGAGCTTGGCCAGTTTTGAAGAAGGTCGGAAATAAAGGAATGAATTTTGAAAATTAACCGGAGATGGAGGCGCCTTCACCTGGATCACGAGGTTTTTCCTGAAGAGAGCATTGGTTTGCTCGAGATGGCTCGTACCCATCGCCCTTGGAATTGGAGAAGCTGAAGAGACGGGGCCAGCCGAACAGGCTCTATACTGGCGTTCAGATTGGCGGGTAATTCTAGCATCCACTACACTATGCAGCCGGCCGGCCCGGGCGTATGGAATGGCGGTTTGGCCCTTGGAGTTTTGTCGTGGCCGTCACGGCCGAACAGACACATCCTCGGTCTTCCCGTTGACTCCTAGTCAAAGTCTGAACGATGTTTCGCAAATCGTCGATGTCAAGATATGATAAGTCCAACGTAATCAATTTTTTCTCACGTTTTTTTAAGCAAAACTTTCGGTTTTTAAGATTTCAAGTTTTGATTGTATTCGATTTTTCACATTAATGGACGAAGGAAATCTGCTCCGATGAATGTATGTAGATCATTTTTTTCCAATGTGGCTGTTCCATAGTTCGCCAATCACTAACATCTTTTATGTTCAAAAATTTTCCTACACAAGTTGCATATTACTACATCACACGTTGCAACAGTGCCAGCGCAGATTGTAAGGTTTCATTTGAGGCCCAATTTATCATAATTTGGATCAAAAATTTTCGTCTATATATAGTGAGCAGCAGGAAATCTCTGTCCTTTTCTTCTTCGAAGAAAAACAGTTTCGTGGCATTTCACCAAGACAGGGGGAGACCGGGAGATAAAGTTGGATTCGGTGGTACGGACATATGTCCATTTCTTGGTTTTGTCGACCAAATATATCATCAAACAAAACCAGCAAGCACAGCCAATCTGACATGTCACTTTCCATAATATTGAATTCAGTTCGACCAAACCTAGACTCTGATATCATATTTGGTGGAATTGATTCAAAATACAGTGAAGGCTCCCAGCTGATCTATAATATTACCTTCGTCTAGGAAAGAATACAACTATGGGATCCGGACCTATCAGCGCCGGATGAACCGACGGTTAAGTGAGGAGCCCGTCGGTCTATGCGTTGGATCAATTGTGTCGGTGGATTGCAACAGCTAGATGATGTGGAGGGGCACCGGATGAACCGACGGTGGTGAAAAAGGAGCCATCGGTTCATCCGACAGTACCAATTTCAGTAGCCGTTAACCAATGATTAGTTTGTTAGCTTGGGCTATTTATACCCCCTCCACTCGTCCATTTGAAGATCCTGGATGCTAAGGAAGAACAGAGGAGTGTGAGACACATAGAAGATCCTATCCAAGCCATCCAAGTACTAATTGCTCATCCGTAGACTTGCACATGCTTTGTGTGTGTGTTTAGTGCTAGGCTTAGCTTATAGCTGAGTGAGTGCAAGGTGTGCCTATCTTGTAAGGTGATTCTTGAGTGGATCAAGCTGTACAAGGTGCGCCGGAAACCTTGGAGCCTAAGTGGCTCTTCGGTAAACGTCTTCGACCCTCCGGCTTGGTGTGGAGCGGCGAGGACACTTTGTGCGGGGGACGTGGAGACCCCGTCCTTGGTGGAGAAGCTCCTTAGTAGAGACGGCATCAAGGTGACCAAGAGAGCTTGGCGAGTGCCTTTGTGGCCGAGCCCAAGTGGCAAGTCAAGTGGTGCTCTTGGGAGAGAATTGGTGACCGGGAAGCAATACTCTTGTGTGGAGTGCTTCAACAACGTGGACTAGGGGTGGCTTATTTCCTACCGATACCACGGGATAAATCGCGTGTCAAGAGTTTGCTTCCTCTCATCCCTTTTACGTTTCCGCATTACTTTCTTGCAATCCTTACTTGCCTTTACTTTTCTAGAATAGTATCTTGCTAAGATTGGCTATAGGTTGCAAAACTTGTTTTGGGATGGGAGTTTCACACTAGAACAACTGTAGTTGCACATCTAGGTAGTATGTTCTAGTTTATGTTTTGAGCAAATAGTGATAACCCTAGGTTTAAGGTTTTAAGTTGCCTAATTCATCATCTTCCCCTCTTAGGTTACGAGCATCCGATTTCTTATACATACAATAGGGGACTAGGGTGGTGCCACCATGCCATGGCTCCCCCTGTGCCTACACCACGGCCCTAGGCAACAAAAAGCCCAATGCAAATGGCTCATTATCTTCATTGGTTGGCCCTAGGCGTGGGCTTGGCCCAGCTCCGCTCTCAACAGAATTTTACAGGAGTTTTTTTAACATTAGATGTGTTGTCACATCAGCTAGGCAAGATTATTATTAGAGGGAATTTCATCAGAAGAGAGAGGAGTTTCATCCTCATAAAAACTCAATTGGTACAGCTACCAAGTCCTTCGTGTTGCTAACTGCGCAACGAAATTGTCCAGTCTAATTAGCTCTTTGAGTTTCTAAGTAAAACAGATAAAAATCATCATTTTTTTGACAAGGTTAAAAAATCATTATTTTAGCACCCTTTAGTATTTGCATTAGTTCTTTGGCTTTGGCCGCCTTAAGAAAAATTACTAGCTTCATCCCTGACATTCATAACCTCAGACTCAACCTCTTCCAGGAATGTGGCTGTGTATGCACTGACGGTGACGGCATGCCAAAATGAATGAAACCGCACAAACAGACTAGTGAAGTAGGTGGATTTACGAAATTTTCTCCTTTTTCAGTGGTTTTTCTTGTTGGTACACCAGGTATCTCAAGTTAAACCCAAGAACACAAAATCCACATGGCAACTTTAGTTATTCGCCGAAATTATCAAGGAATGGACATCCAGAAAGAAAACGGAGCACACGAATTTCATGAACTACCAATGGTCCGACACTGCTTGACCAAACCCTCTTGTATGTCCGGCACGGCACTCACGGTCACGGCCCCTCTCTGCCCAGTGCGCCCCTCACCAGCCGAGCGCCGGCACGGCGCGGCCAGGGCGGGTGGGCGCGACGAGGTTGCCGGCGGGGTCGTAGTTGATGACGCCGGAGAAGTCGGGGAGCTGGCACTTGCCGCCCATGAGGATGCCCCTCTGCCACACGCACGCCGGCGACGCCTCGCCGCCGCCGGGCTGCACCTGGTGCACGGCCGCGATCACGGGCTCCGTCCGCCGCCGGCTCACGCTGGCCAGCGCGCGCCGCAGCCGCCCCGCCACGGGCCCCGGCGCCGAGTGCGACGCGCACAGCGCCAGCGCCAGCGCGCACACCGCCAGGAACGCCGCCACGGCCGCCACCGCGGCGCCGGGGTGGCCGCCGGTCGCCACCGGCAGCGCGGCGGCAATGGCGTGCAGGCGCAGCGCGAGGTGGCGCGGCATGCTTGCTTTGCGTCACGGAATTCCCGGAAGTGTTTTGTCTGAGCGATCAGGTGATCGAGCTGACTGCTGAGATGGTGAATGCGCTGAATTCTGCCGCGTTGGATTTGATGAATATATAGCGCGCATTTTTTTGGAGTAGTTTACTTGCTCTCTGCCAGTGAAGAGCTGCGTGGAGTTGGTGGTGGCGCGAAGACTGATTTCCTCTCCACAAAGAGTGGTTTGCTAGCTCTGCAGGTTCCAACTCCTTCTGGTCAAAGTCCTAACTGAACCATTCTGCTTCAAAGCCTTGCAAAATTCAGCTGACTTTCTGAAAGCAATTTGAATGAGGCTGTAAAAAGTCTAGAAAAATTGGCTGCAGCTTATAACAGATTATACTCCCTCTGTTCTTTAATATATGATGTTTAAGACAAGCAAATTAGTTCATTTTTGAACTAACTAGCTTGTTCTAAACGTCATATATTTAAGAATGGAGGTAGTAAGTCATGTCAGGAGTTATGATTGTTATTTCTTGTGTGAGAGAAATTGAAATGGCGGAACACATCTCAGCTTGGATTAGTTGACCTGCTGAGATACACAAGAACAATATGTTGTCATTTCTGCTGTTATTGTGGGTCAGGATTCATGAACAGCTGAATTGTGAATGTTTTTTTTCTATTATTTTTTTACAACAGTAAGAGTCATACAATTACTTCATGACATCATTATTTCATTACCCAATCAAGATTCGTAACAATCCTGCTTTTTACCCCCAAAGCAAGAATTGCATGCAGCACGCAAATTAATCAGGACCCAAAAATAAATTCAAAGAGTACCATGATCAGTAATTTTACATGCATCTGCTTCTGCTCTATACTATGTCGCACAGTTACCGCAGCTCAGGTTTTATTTTGAGTCAACACTCTAACCTTCAAGATCCTGAGAGCTTCTCCAATTCCATCCTGGGCGCAATAGCGACGCGATCAATAGTTGAGTTTTTAACTTTTCAAATAAAATGGGTGTTGACCTATTTCCTTTGCACAACAATTGTAGAGTCAGACGACACACCTCATTAGGAAGTCTATCAGCAACTCTGGTCGCTTGAGCTTTAATTTCTGGTGATAATGCTGATCTGATGGCTCCAACTAATACCTCTGCAGCATTATGAATGCTCAAGGCGTCCTCATTATCTGGGATTAGATGCCGTCTCTGTAGGGGTTCAGGTGCCACTCCTAACCAGTGTAACCTCTCTGCCCAGTAAAACTGGTCCAGCAGGAAAGGGCACACTACCTGCATCGCAGAATAGTACAATGAATCCATCAAATAAACAGCAATATTATTGAATGGTCAAGAAAATGCATAATCTGGATGTTGCTGTATTGTTTGAATCAGCATCAGAACTTCAACAGTATATTAAAAAAAAATCAGTGCTGATACTTCTTGGAAATAAGATATTAATGTTGTTTACTCAAGAGTTTTTAACTACTTCCATCTCATTACTGCTAAGATATCAATGCACAAAAACTAATGTCTGCTGCTCTACATTAGAATTTTCAATGTCTAGAACAAGGGATATATAGGGCGCAGCGGAACCCTTAGGTGTGAAATGCGCACTCACAGAATAATGCAAGTGTCCAAAGTTTAAATGACTCTGCCTCCTTCCATCCCAGAGTGCCTACTGAATACTGATTATATATAAGATAGGCATACATCATTCTTTGTTATCAAGGGTGAAATAGTGTTGAGCCTTGAAGAATTGTCATTTATTTCAGAAAACATATGATACCATAATGATGGCTGGCGAAAAGACAAACAAATGTTTTATTTTGAATTAAAGTCCCAACTCCCTGAGTAGAATTAAGTACCACCAGTGTAGCAAAGAAAAAGGAAAAGAGCCACAGAAAGACAGGATCAAATATGTTGAAGGTATATAGAAAGTGCTGCTGTCACCTGTGGGATTCCAGCAAGTAGTGCTGCAGCTGTCGACCCACTGTTATCAAAGCAGCAAAATATAAACATTTTGTGGAAGCAGCAGTAACATGAAAGGTTAAGAATTAGCCCATTGGCCACTGTGCGAGATTTTTTAGCTATGTGTACCTTCCAGCATGGTGAATAGCAGCTGTGCATCTAGGAAAGAGCCAGCTATATGGTATTGATCTGAAAGGTAACATCATTTACTACCAATTTCAAATGGCAGGAAAAACATATGACATCAATCTAGTACTCACCCAGAAAAGCACAAAAGCCGACCATTGTAAAGGAGAGTGCTGTCACCACAAGGTGTTTCCCCTCTTGATTTGGTTAATGAAGAAGCAATAGCTTGTATTGCAGAATCCAATGGCTGGTATCCAGATGAGAAGAGGATGAATCTGTAGTCTGTCGACTCTATGGCAGCCTTAAGCACCGTTAGAAATGCTTTAGGATTTCTAAGAAAACCCATGCTGCAGCAGATTGTTGTCATGAAAGGAAATTCATAAGAAAAATGTTAGAACCCAAGGTTTGTGATCTCTAAGAAAAATAATAGATACCTAAAATAAAGATAGGATGCAGCATGTTTAAAACTCAACTTTTTAGTAGCCTTATTTAAAAATGAAAATGAGGCAATGAAAGCTAATAAACTTCGGTTCTAAATAATCCACATGCTCTGACAATTTTTCTTTGCATATACTAATTACAAAGACTAGGTTGAGGTAAAGGTTTGGTCCTAAGTTCTACGCCTTAAGTTGGAGGGGTAGATCCTTTGTGCACAGTTGTACTGAAATGTTTTATTTGTAACTTAATGATAGGCCAGAAAATTACTATGTAACTGAAGGTTTAAAAATAATATTTGTGAGTGATGAATAGCTCTGTGAGTTGGGTCATAATTTCAATCTCGATCCATTGCAACACACAATCACCAGGCTAGCAAGAGACTAAGAGAAAAGAATATCAACACAAATTTGTATCAGATGAGAAACACACCTACCAATTGAACTTAGTCCTACAAATATAGGTCTTGATGAATAAGAATTCCCTATGAGGAAGTGTTCCAGGGAAGAATGATTTGCACACAAAACACCCCCAGATGAAGATTTAATATTTCCAGACAAGTCCGTGCATTTGTCACAAGAAAATTGCCATGCCATAGGAAGAAACCAAAAGCCACAAGCATGAGCACTGGATGGCCAATATCCTGCCACAATACCATATATGTATTGTTGAAGTTAGATCCATAAGAATTGAAGAGCTATAAACATCTAAAATGGTTTTAGACAGATGTCAGAGGCCATCAGAACTCACCTGGGCACTCGACAATTTCTTTGCTGAAACCATATCTGAACCAAAAAAAACTGCTGTCATTTATCCAATATATACTAATTCAAGAACATTTTACTGTCCACCAGTTATTTACTATCAATCCATCACAAAATTTTCATTTCTTAAGTTTCCCCTTATAAGTAGCTCACAGATTATAACATACCAAAGGTGGATTAACTTGATTATCCTCTTACAAGGTATAGGTTTCATATTTAACATCAAAGACATGATACTTACAGCAACAGTGGTGACTCCTCTCGCACATGCCACAAAGGAAGATTTGTTACTGGATCCTGCAGTTAACAAAAAACTACCTCAGTAGAGTTGCAATGACTTGGAAAACAGGACTGCAAAAAGAAGTGGCCATTATAGATAATTCCACCCACTGTGAAAGGAATAGCGCTAAGATTTAGACAATTCTCTCTCCATGATCCCCAACTTTCTGTGAAGAGCACCCACATCCAGTGGATAATGTCTTTCCAGCAGACCTGCCATCATTTTATAACATCAATTTACGTTTCCCCCCTCAATGCTTATGGGACATACATAATCACTCACACATTTCAGACACTAACATATGAGAATCTGCAATGTCTATGATGGGGAGCTAGTGATATAACAAAAATGGAACGGCCCATAAGAATGGCAAACCTAATGACTACATATGATGGTTGAAATGTTCAGTGTCAAGGATCTGATGAACATCCCAACTAATCTACAGGGATTGTTGTCTACGGGATGAATTTCTCTATTTTTTACTTGCTAAAACAATGATACCATGTGAATTACAAAAATGTTAACAGTCAAGCAACTATGTCTCTAGAATTAGAAGATGAGCCAATATATTCACATGCCATAGCTGATAACTTAAATAGAATATGAAATTAAAAAAATGTTTACAAGTTCCAGAATTGAGCAATCCAAAGAGTCAAGAAAAGAGGTAAAACACTGTTACGAAGGATCATTCTGCACCGTGTTTGAGGGAGCTTCTTGGAAGTACTTGTACAGTAGAGGAAAATTATGTTTGAATTGCCGTTCGAACATTGTAGGAGCACTGAAAAAAACAAGTGTAAGCATACAAAATTATTGGAAACAAGGCATAAATGGACTAACTTATTGACACATACATAATAAGAGCAATAAAAGATATAGACAATCCCGTAGACTGTGTGAATTTGAGTCAATAGAGCCCAAGTTACCTATATGGAACGAAATAGGGAGCAGCAACGATGCACTTAACTTGGAACAATTCTGCAAGGTGCCAACCTTCCTAAATCAGGAGATGACTCATATTATGACAGGGTCAGTGCATATTGTTGCTGTATTAGGTTATTAGGAAATATGCTGATTTCCTATATATAGAGCTGATTGCTTTATTTGGTCATGGATATGTCCACAACCTTCTGTAATGGAAAGTTCCATTAGTTCAATGTTTGTTGTGTAAAACTTTTAAATGGCAAAATACTTTTTTTTTAAAAAATATACAACAAACTGTCAGAAAGTTCCAACTGATGCATGAATAAAGGTACTCCTAGTTACTTACCAAAGCAAAGAAATTGATCACAAAAAAATCCCCATAAGTGGTTGTATCATTTCCAAAAACTTCTTCCACAGAAGACAAACATTCTTTCCTATGCTCCATCTGAATGGTCTTTTTCTGCATCGAAAAGGACTCATGCTCCTGATTTGATTGAACAGAATCACCTGAAAGATGGTTGCATGACAAATTTTCCTTTGCAAAAAATAACTAACTATTACCAAGATGTGAGTATCACTAGATTAGCATCCTGGAACTTACATGAGACATTCTCAACCTGCTCGGTGGCGAGGACAGGTGGGCTTGACACAGGCATGTATCTAACGTTGGTGGCTTCTAGATGTCCTGACAAACTCTGCACCAATTTCATTACGATTACATTATGCCAGAAGAAGCAAACCCAAGTTCGAAAACTGTTCCCTTCTTACCCAGTGCGCTGAATGAGTGATGAACGTCACATCATACTGCTCTTGCTCACGCGCAAAAGCTGCAGCAAGCGCCTACAGAAACAGATACGGAATCAAATTGAAAGCACGGAGCTCCAAACTAATTCCAACCCATGAGGTTTGTCTTCAGATAACATCAGTGTTCACTGTTCAGTAACAGGTGGAGCAAAAGAAAGCAACATCGTCTCCAAGAAGTCAGCTTGGCGAGAGGCGAGGAGAAGAGATAGAAAGATACTGCGATGGGGAAGACATCGCCTTGGGTGCCGAAGGCCATGAAGACGGCGCGAGGCCGGCGGCCGCCGCCGCCATCGCCGCGGCCGGCCATCGTCTGCTCGCCAGATTTGGGGGCGTGCGTAGTCACGTGCGTGTTTTGGCAGTGGATGGGTCACGTATTCAGCGAGAATGCGACATAGGCCCCGTATGCAGGTGGCTGAGGGTCGGTTACTACTGATGGGCCGAGTCTTCTTCCCAGTAAATAAACCTTCAGGGAAAAAGTCTGTTTCACCTCCCTGAACGTAACACCGAGTCCATGTTTCCTCCTCAGACCGGAAAACCGGGTGAACTGCCTCCCTTAACTATCAAAACCATTTAATTTACCTCCCCACCCTTGTTATAAGCGGTATTCATATCCGGTTTTGTCATTTTCAATTAAACATAAATCTGGTAAATACTTAATGAGGTTATTGAATCACGAAAAATATCTCTAAGCTTTTAAAAATTTTGAGAAAAAATCCTAAAGATGGAATAGGAGCAAGAAATCTAAATAAAACATTTAAACTTGTGAAAAATGTCTATTAGATTTAGATTTAACCTACATAAAATTGAATCTTGAATACTTTTCGTACTAAAAACATGAATTGAAGAAGACATGAATACATTCACCGAAAATGCATTCAAAATTAATATGTTACATGCATGATGGTGGACTACATTTTATGCTGAATGTATTCATGTTGACTTCATTTCATGCTTTTATTTCTAAAAAGTATTTCAGATGTGATTAGAAAATTTTATGATGGTTTAATTGTTTTCAACATATTTTCATTTTTCTAGAGCTACATTTAAATTTTAGAAAATTTATATACATTTTTGCTAGTTTTTAAATATTTTATTTAGATTCTTGTGTCCCAATTCATCTCTAAAAAATTTCTAACAATTTTTAAAAGCTTAGGGACAATTTCTGTGGTTTAAAAAATATTTATGAGATTCATTTTTAATTAAAAAGACAAATCCACTTTTGAAAACCGCTTATAATCTGGACAAGGAGGTAATGTAAACAGTTTTGAAACTTGAGGGAGGTAGTTCACCCAGTTTTCGAGTCTGGGGAGGAAAGGTGGACTCAGTGCTGCGTTGAGGGAGGTAAAACAGACTTTTTCCAACCTTCAGTTCGTTTCGTTTTCTTTCATCCAAAACTCGCTCAAATTGCCCTTGCTTAAGTGGGGGCTCGTGTCCAAAATTGCAAAATGATGGAGTGAATTGAAGCACGTGAAAATGTAAATGGGCAAATGGCAACAATGATATGTTACAACCACATTATGTACATCAATATGTTCATTGCAAAACAAAACGTACATCAACATATTCCTCACAAAATAAGTGTACATGAATGTGTGGGTGCACCTTGTAGAACACATCAAAGTTTAGAGGGTTAGGAGCTGCTAAGAAAAAAAAACATGGTTTCCTATGCTCAGTTTCAGGTTTTCAGCATTTGTAAAGGCATTTTTGATGTGCTCTTGTTTTTTAGACCTAGATATTGGAAACTACTAAAATTTTCTTGTACAAAATTGACATCGTAGTTCCGGAAAAAGAATATATTTCATGGCACAATGCCTCATGAAGAAAATAAGCATAAGTGGTGGCTGGTGGGTAAAAGAAACTCGAATCGTGAAAAGTGGAGTCATATCGACGTCACTTTCTTGCAAACGATCGATGTCATAATAAAGTACATTAGTACTGAAAATTGTATATTTTGTTCTATCCGTACAAGATAAATATCAAGATTTTAGGGTTGTTAGATGGCATCATAACCTATATTAAAAATTCCTTAAGAATTAGCATGATTAAATTTTATATAACAATCTTTATAGGTTTAAACAAGTGTGGGATACTCCCAACATATGAAAACAAAAAAAAACAAGAAAACGTTGTGATATTTTTTTATAGGATAAGAGGTGTGGTAGAAGCAAGCTATCACCCCCGCATTTTTAAACCAACATACTTTTTGAATGAAAAACTAAAAAAAATTTATACAAGGACGAAAAAGATAACTTTTGCTATGGCGGTAAACCTCACCGATTTAAATGGTTACTAGACCTAAACGAGCAAAAAGAAGGTAATAATAAGGGGTAAAGTAATCCAATCAAATTATTACAATAGTAAAAATGGACCTTTCAAGTAAGGATTTGAAACATTGCAAACCGCGGTTTTAAAATAAAAGGAAAGCTAACATGGAGTCATGCATGGACGGCTGGCCATCGAATTGAGCGAGCTACCTACCTTGTTGTTTTGGCGAAATTGGGGAAAGTCGAGACGACCTGTTCGTTCCTGACCAAAACAGAACAAGACGTGACACTCGGATCTCTGGAACCCACAGATTCCATGATCCGCCGATGTCCATGATCCGTCGAAGTCGCGAGCTGTCCGGCTCACTAGTTCCTCGATCGTGAAATGATTGGGGGGCGCGGACGCCGTGCACGCCACACACATGACACATGTCGGAGCCGCGGACAAAAAGATTAGAGAAGATTGAGGGGACGCGGCGCAGTTCTACTACTTGTACCCCTGCACGTCCAGTTCCTCTGCTGGATGCCAGCTCTTCTAGGAATCCAAGGAAAATGTGGGTGCGACGCCTTCTTCTTCTTCTTCTTCTTCTTCCCCCCGCCAATTGGCAGCCTCTCCCTCCTCAATCTGCACCATTACCACCACGAAACAATACATCGAGACATCTATGTTGCTCTTGCTGCTTCATTGCTTCTGCTGCTGCCACAAGTAAATCGAGAAGCTAGACAGGCGCCGGCCTGCCATTACCGAAGCTCGGAGCTAGCTGCCTCCCTTGTAGCGACAGCACGCGCGATCGTCGTCGTCTTGCTCGACCTCGATTCCGGCAAGATGAACGACCTGTTCACGTCGGGGTCGTTCAAGAAGTACGCGGACCTGAAGCAGCAGGTGGTGCTGGACGACCTGGAGTCCGGCGGCGTCGGCGGGGAGGACGAGGGCCCGGACCTGGACCGGTTCTTCGAGGACGTGGATGTGGTGAAGGAGGACCTGCGCGGGCTGGAGGAGCTGCACCGGCGGCTGCAGTCGGCGCACGAGGAGGGCAAGACCGCGCACGACGCCGCCGCCGTGCGTGCCCTCCGCGCCCGCGCCGACGCCGACGCCGACCAGGTGCTCCGCCGCGCCAGGGCCGTGAAGGCCAGGCTCGAGGCGCTCGACCGCGCCAATGCCGCCTCACGCAAGCTCCCCGACTGCGGCCCGGGGTCCTCCACCGACCGTACCCGCACCTCCGTCGTCACCGGCCTCGGCAAGAAGCTCAAGGACCTCATGGACGACTTCCAGGTCCGTTCGCCGCCGTGTTCTCGTCTTCTTGCTCGACATCGCTTTTATCATCTGCCGCCGATATGCTCAACTGGATTGATTGTCTCTGGAACACGCCGGACTGCAGGGCCTGCGGACGCGCATGGCGGCGGAGTACAAGGAGACGGTGGCGCGGCGGTACTACACGGTGACCGGCGAGAAAGCAGAGGACAGCACGGTGGACGCGCTCATCGCGTCGGGCGCGAGCGAGACGTTCCTGCAGAAGGCGATCCAGCAAGGCCAGGGCCAGGCCGCGGGGCGCGGGCAGTTGCTGGACACGGTGTCGGAGATCCAGGAGCGGCACGACGCCGTGCGGGAGATGGAGCGGAGCCTGCGGGAGCTCCACCAGGTGTTCCTGGACATGGCGGCGCTGGTGGAGGCGCAGGGGCACCAGCTCAACGACATCGAGAGCCACGTCGCGCGGGCGAGCTCCTTCGTGCTCCGCGGCTCCGTCGAGCTGGAGACGGCGCGGGAGTACCAGAAGGGGAGCCGCAAGTGGGCCTGCATCGCGGTCGTCGCCGGGGCCGTCCTCGTCGCCGTCATCGTGCTGCCCATCGTCGTCAACCTCCACCTCCTGACCGTCAGATGATAGATCGCCGTCGTTGCCATTTTCATCTGACACCGTGCCGGCGATCTCTCCGTCTTGTTGTGGTGGAGATTGTTCTTGATCGTCGCTGGAGATCAGAGAGAAGCTAAACTAGCGCCTAGCGGTGTTGATTAATCACATCTGAGTTGTGCCATTTGTTTAATTTATTCGTTCCATTATATAAGCTGGTAGTGGGAGGAGTGTGGAATTGTAACCGGTGGATTTATGGTTTGCATATTGCAGCAGCGAAGAGATCACTGAAGATGATATTGTGGAATCTCCTCGATTCATTCCAGAATGCAATGTTCAGGCTTCAGTTTGCTTGGATTATTGCGAGCCTTTAGGCTGTGGTGTGACCTTAATTTCCTCACGTCGTCCGTCTGTATCATTCACCGGCTAAACATAACAAACAAGACGTGTTCGCCACCACTTGTGATGAGAAAGCATAGATAATGTAGTGACGGGGGAATTTAAGAGTGGCTGTACTACATTAGAAGCAACTTGTCCTCGAACATTTGGACAAAACTCAGGGAATTTAAGCGTGGCTGTTGTTGGCACTTGCCACTTGGCAGTCGGCACTTGGATCCTGTGTGGTTTTCTTAAAATAGTTTATAAAACTCTGAACTTGAGTTAAGAACACCAAGGCACCAGTGGTCTAGTGGTAGAATAGTACCCTGCCACGGTACAGACCCGGGTTCGATTCCCGGCTGGTGCAGTTTTTAGAATTATTTTTTATTCCTAGATTTTTGTGACTTTTGTTGCCCGACTCCGCTACCTATCCATGTATACGTGTGCAATACATAGTCCTATCGAGTATCCCAAGTCCTTTGGCTTGATCTCAATCCGCCGCAAAACAAACACGACCACGATCATGCCAACGGAACCCCATACGAAGCCGCCGTCGTCCGATGGACCTCCGGACGACCAGCCGCCAGCACGGCCGCATCTGCCCGAAGACGTGGTCGTGGAACACATCCTGACGCGGGTCCCGGCCGCCACTGTCGGCCGCTTCCGGACGGTCTGCCGGTCGTGGCACGACGCGCTCACCTCGGACCACTTCGCCGACGCCCACCGCGCAGCCAGAGCCGCCGCCGCCCACGCGCCGGAGATCGCCTTCTTCGCGCCGGCACCGTCCGCCGCTGGACCCGCACGCTCCAACAACCACGGCACCGCCTTCTACACGTGCAAGCTGAATCTAACCGCCACGAAGAGCAACGACAACGAGTCTGCGTCGTCGTCGGCGGCGCACGAGCTCATGACCGTGGGGAACATCTGCCCGGACCACCTCGTCCTGTTCGGCGCCAGGCCGTGCCGCGGGCTCACCCTCCTACACTCCCAGTGGTCCCCGTCGGCGTACCACGTCTGCAACCTCTCCACCGGCGAGCACGTATCCCTGCCACCATGCACACCCAACTGCCCCTACTGGATCGCGAGCGCCGGGCTCGGCTTCGACCCTGTCGCGCGCGAGCACAAGGTGGTCAGGCTCTACCGTGACGCCGACGAGCGGCGGCCGCGGTGCGAGGTCTACGGCATGAGAAGCGGAGGATGGCGCCCCTGCGCCGAACAGGTGCCGCAGCTCCCTGCCGCCGTCGACTGGCGGTATAAGGATAAGCACGGCCGGCCACCGGTGTTCGTGGACGGGTGCTTCTACTGGCACGTCGACGCGCGAGCCATCCTGTCGCTCGCCGCGAGCACAGAGGAGTTCAGCTGGGTGCCCGCGCCGGGGCGGCGGCCGGTGCGCTCCGTCCGCGGCCTTGCCGAGCTCGACGGATCCCTGTGCGCGGTGGTGGAGCTGGACCCCCGCCTCAGGATAAAGCACCGCGAGCCCGAGCTCTGGACTCGGGCGGCGGCGGCGGCGGCGGCCGGCGCCGGCGGTGGCTCGCCGCCGTCGTGGTCGATGCGCTGCCGGATCGTGTTGCATAGCTTGCCCCGGACGGTCAGGCACGGCCTGCTCAGTGGGCTCTCCCGCACCATCCTCCCGCTCGCCACCTCGATCGGTGGGAAGATCCTGCTCGCCACGAGCTTCCACGAGGTGTACGCCTACGACCCCGAGAGCGGCGGCGCGGAGAGGGTGTTCTCCATGAATGAGTTCCTGGACTACACTGGCAGTGAGGCGAAGGTGCTGCTCAACGTCGCCATGCACGAGGAGAGCGTCACTGGCGTCCGCCGGCACCCTGTAGGCAGCGACGGCGACGGGGCCATGCTGAAGGTGAAGCTCGGTAGTAGCACGCTTGCCAGGCGAGAAGGACACGCAAACTACTACTGTGGCCCGGAAACGTTACGGGCGGCGATTGACAATGCAATAATGTATGAACGTAATTCTCAACCGATGAAGAGGATTATGTGACATGTTTTTCCATAATTAAAAATATGGGTGTGTCTCCTTGTCAAATGACTGAAATTTAGACATATCTCAATCACATTTTTTCTGTCCGTAGATCTTGGATCTAGTGGTGGATTTTCAAGTCCTAGAAAAAACGATTGATTTTTTTGTTTCAGCTCAATCACTTTTCCAGTTTTGTGTGTAGGCAAATCTGTTGCTGGTTTTTCCTACAAAAGTGATTGAGATTTGATTTTGTCTCAATCACACCTTTGCTTTTGTATCTGCCTGCCCACTCTCTGATGTGGCTTTTCCTTGATAGATCCATATGACCATATTCCCTTCCAGATTTCCCTGTTGAAAAAAAATAGATATGGATCTGTGTTAAAAAGATGCCAAAATAGCATTTGATTGGAGAATGAAACAAAAAATTGTGTGAAAATAGGGAACTTTGTTTCCTAAGTATAGGTATTTAGATCTATATCATGGATTTTGCGACAAGTTATAAAATGTTGAACTCATCTAAACTCAGCAAAACAAAATGTGTGTTCAGCAACAGGAATTCTCATCATTAAGGAACTCATCCATCTGTGTTGCTATAATAATTGAGTGTCGTTTCAGCAAAAATATGAACCTAATTAGCATAGTTCTAACTACAGAGCTTGCATAAATAACTTATTATTGTGTATGCTTATTGCAGCTATGTCATGAAAAAGGTCATTGTTAAACTTGAGTCTTCCCTGCAGACAAGCAATCTATGTTATCTTTGATCTTTACAACTGCAGCTATGACTTAACTAGAGGCTGTGTAAGTTCAGGATAGGTTAGTGTCTTGTTGTTTCAATTAGCATGGTTGTTGCCTGCTGTGTTGAGTGTGTGAGTGGGATTTGAAGTTGTATTTGGGCCCGGCTATGCTCTTTGTTACGTTGCTCTTAATTTTTCTGAATGAAACGGCACACAATTCTACTATGTTGTTCAAGAAAACAGGTGAGCACACTATTCAATCCTAGTTGTTATTTTCTTGCTAGCATAGTGGACCACAATCCAACATGTATGCGATGAAAAAAGTGACAATTAAGTACTTTAGCTATTCATGATACAGGAACTCAAGTGAAAGTTAAGTCATGATGCAGGAACTTAACAAAAGTGCTCACTTGTCATGACAACATATGTGATGAAAATGGACATTAGAAACAGGGCAAACAAGTTTCTGCGAAGAATATTCACATAAATCATGATGCAGGAGCTGAACAAAAGTGCTCATTTGTCTTGTATGTGATGCAAATGGGCATAGGAAACAAGGCAAACAAGTTTCTACCAAGAATATTTGCACAAGTCATGATGGAACTTAACAAAATTGCTCATTTGTCATGACGGTGTATTCGATGCAAATGGGCGCAAAAAACAGGGCAAACAAGTTTCTACCAATATTTTTTTCTGGAACATTCTACTAAGAATATTCACATACTGTATGAACAAAAAAAGGCACAAGGACAAATAAGTTTCTTATCGAATAGGAATGACATATGTTCACCTCTTATGATTCTCAAGGTCAAAGCAGGCAAAGATCAGATGCTTGGGGCCGTTTAGCTGGTAGTCCTTGGAAATACCTCCATGCACACCATGCGAATTTGGTACTGTTGTAATTGGCATACCACTGCAAGGATATCAAAAGTCAGGAAGAAAAACACACAAAAAGAAGAAAAAAGAGCCAAGTATGTGACTTGTGCTGCATGAGAAGGTAGTTACTGGTGAATCCTGTAGAAATACATAGGGTGTGTATGGGGGGGGGTAGAAAACACATACTAGATGGGGAAATGACCTGAAAATACATGAAAAGAATAATGAGGATTCCTCCATATCTTTGCTGCTAACTTCACTAAGAAATTGGACAGTTACTGATTCTGAGAAATTTGACTGCTTTTGGCTGCAATTGTAACAGAAAGGAGAACAAACAGTTAGCTACTAAATTATACAAAATTTATGTAACTATTAACCTAAAATTTATAATAGGGTAGCCATATAGATACTACATGCATGTGAGATCAGATGTAGTGTGGTTTTCCACTTTGAACTGCATGAAATGAAAAAATGTACAAGTATTAGTGGATTGTGGGAAGACGTTAATGTTAAAAGAAGTTACCTTACCAAGAAAACCAAGGGGTTTGGGAGTTATGGGATTGTTGACGGTGAGGGTGCACAATACTTATAGGTCTACCTTTCTCAAAAAAAAATACAGGTCTACCTAATGAGTTTTTAAATGCTTAAAAGCTCTTCATGTGACTCTTAGCTGTTTGGAATGACATGCAAGATTCTAGAAAATATTTTCTACTCTTTCAGAATGCCTACTTCCTACATCATGAGCCAGGCTATCGGCTAATAGTACTACAATAATCCTGCACTAGTGCTATGAAAATCCCAAGAAAGCGAAGATTGTCATGAAAATTTTAACCTGAGTAGTGCGATTTGCATCAAGTTCAAATTGACCGAGTCATAAAGACGACAACGCTGATACAACCTGACTCCCATCTTTGCACTCACTTACCTTATCCCTACAACATCAGTGTTACAAAAACACATTGCTTAGAAAAAGCTTACATGAAACAATCCAAAACATCAAATAGTCCATCAAACATATGGTGATGAGAAATTTCAACCTGAGCCATGCAACAATATTATATTGAAATTGTAGAAGTGGTAAATGTGTAATATCCATGTTACTACTTGAAAGTTTTTTTCAAAGAAACAAACCTTCTAGGGGAAAAAACACAATAATGGATCCAAGATATAAATTGTTTATATAAATTTCATTATTCTAAACTGAAAACAAAGGAAGAATCTGCACAGTTTATTTTGCATGATACACAATTTCTTTTTATGTTGGCACATAGTTTATTTTGAATAATACACAGTTCTTTTGCAGGGTACACAATTAGTTTCATGATGGAAAAAAGGATAATAATGCCTGCAGTACAAAAGGTGAAGAAAAAGTAATGGGCTTGATGAAACTGAAATACTACATGTGCAATGGGTGTTGTATTTTCTGCAGTTGCCTGGTGAAGGTAATGCAATCAATGAAAAGATGTATGAAAAAAAGTGGGTGTCATTTCTATGAGAGTAAAAATTGCTATTTTTAAATCATTAGTGCTGAATTGAACAGATTAGATCTCACATCGTGCACCATGCACAAGATGTGATCAAACACACAAGAACGAGTGCCAAAAGACGTTTGACATACCATAAGTCATGTGCTGCTACAGTCTCTACACAGAAATTTGGAATACCACTTCGCATAACCTGAAGGGTAAATAATAACAACAATTATGCCCCAGAATGTAAGGACTAAAGATGTAGCATAAATAAGATTATATCAACACTCTGCAGATGAAGAGCGACAATGATAAAAGAGACGGTGACTATGACTCAGTGATTTGACATACAACAATTGTCTAGAATCCTGCCTGCATGAATAAACATTTCCATCTGGTGTGGAGAGAAAAAGGAAAGCCTCACTTTTTTGGCATAATTTTTGTATCGCCTTTTATTTAAATTGCAGTGTAGAAAAAATGAAAGGTAAAGATCTGAGACCTAAGCATCAGCACATGGTCAAAATGTATTTCAAAAGAATCAAAATGGGAGGTGAAAACCAGTTATGCAAAATAGTCTGGTTCTAACATGAATCTAGTTATGTGCAATGCTTGAGTTTGCTAGAGGCTAAGACAATGCATTGATCCCATCTTATTACTACCTTGCCTATCTGTGGTGCAAGCACGCGCGCACACACACACATTTACAACAATGAAATTAAACATCTGATGAAAGCTTAAATATGCACTAAATTTTAAGAAATTAGACCTGAAGTCTTGCACCAGACAAGGTACTACAGAGATGCTTTTCCACTATATAGTGATTCAAAGAAGAAAAGAACTTATTACCTGTAGAGGGAAACTGTAAAGTCACTCTCACCCACCAGTATAGTAGTAGACATCTCACTAGGCAGCATGTAAAAATAAAAACACATAATGAAATCTGACACCATATACAATACAGATCGCAAAAACAAATATATGAGAGATGAATGAATGACTTTTTGTCAGTCACAAAAACATACCTCCAGGAAATGCTCACATCCTATAAGGCTATAAGACTCTGTCTCCTGAACCTCCATGGTGTCTCTCACACAATTATTAGTGCGCACCTGCATAGTATACTAGGTATGAAAAAACATTCATTTGCAAGAAAACAAAAACTAGATGACCACATTTTCTACCACACACAAAAATTGGTCATGCCTCTCCATGGATTTCTATACACTAGACTAACACAGAGAAAACCCCCTGTTAGGTTAGCAGATTAACGATTATGCTTGGGATTGGGAAAAGGCGAAATAGGGGAAAAAAGAAAACCCTGGATATCTATCACTACAACGCAAGACACGAATCGACGTCCTAGATCAACAAACTGGTACCACCTCATGCAGCGCAAAAATCACCCTGAATTGAAAAAAAGGATTGGTGATTTTTTGCGGTTTACCTCTACAAGCTGCTAAAAGCTTGTTTGGTAGAAGCGGGTTGAGACGACTCCTGGAACTTTTCAAAAGAAAAACCACGATTCGACGGCCGGCCGGCGTCGCCGTGCCGGAGAGCCGGTTCGCCCATCCCTCACCCCTGATTCTCCCCTCTACCTCCCTAAATCGCATCTCCCTTCCTTGGTGCCTCGCACAGCTACGAAGGGGAAGAGCTGGAAACGAAAAGTCACTGCGTCACGTGAAGGTTCTTTCTTCCTGCTACCCCTGGCCCCACTCCACCCTTAACTAACAGGTTTCTAATTTAGATCCGGATCCGCGAAAAAATCTAGGAGGTGTCGAAGGTTGGGCTGCGGGTTCGGAAAAAAGAAAGTGTATCATCCGCCCGATCATGATCCAGCGGCTGCAGCGAAAGTGATTGAGCCAATTTAAAAAATCAAGCATTTGAGAAGAAGTAAATCTAGGAACAAAACTACTTGATGTCTACAAGAAACCTGATTTTTTTAAAAAAAATCAACTACTAATCAGGCATTTTTTGGGGTGCACAACACATCTACTAACCAGGAAATTAGGCTGCATCCAGTTCCAACAAGAACCAAAGAAAAGACGAAACACCCTAATCCCCAAGAGGTATGCTGCCTAAAATCGATGCAGAATATCCCCTAATAAACATGAACCTGACACAGAACTAGCAAATCACAAAAATCGCTGGGGCTCTCATGAAAACACAGGTTACCACCCAATCTCTATGTAGAATTGACGCAAAACAACAGAGCAGCGAACACGTATCCCTCCTGATCCTGCCCATGAGAACCAAAAACCTAACGGGGAACTCGCATCAAGCAAGTACAGCCTAGTAAATGGCTCAAATCAACTTGTTTTGAAAAAGAATTGGGAGATTTTTTCAAGTTACCTCAACGAGATGGAGATGCGTACATGGGACGAAGGGCTGACACCACCGGGGACACCGATTCGCCGACCAGTCGTCGTCACTGCGATGGAGAAGAAGGTTGATGACGACATGTGGTTGTCGCCCTCCTGCACCGGCTTCTTCTCCTCTGAATCAGATTGAGCTCACAGGTCAAAATAAGGAACAGAAGTGTTCGAGGGAAAAAAAAGAAGGAACAGAAGTAAATAAAACAGTTCTATCTAAAATAATTCCAAAGGAACACACCAAAGAGAGTCATGACCCGTGCATATCCTACTACTACTAGCCTGTCAATCCTGTTGAGTTGTAGAACCAGAAGGCATCTTTTAACAAAATCATGCAAGCTTTCGATCATGAAAACCATCAGTAGCACTAAAAATGGACAAAAAATGATCCTATGCTTCAGAAGAAACATGCAGCTAAAAACAAGCAGACGAAGAAAGAACTCATGATGTTGGCTGCTGAAATAAAAAAACTAATGTCCATTCAGTTGACAACACTCATAAAAAATGAAGTTACAAAAATAAAAATTTTAAAATCATAAAATAAAAAGCCCTTAACAGACAGAAAAGGTTTCCTAAGGTAGATCGGTATCTAAGCATAATTGGTTGCATCGTTCATACCTTGTTGTGGGTTCATTAATATACCAGTTCCAACATAACACTCCAGAATAAGATATTAGAGAAAAAAATAGATCCCTGCTCATTCTTTCTGCAATTTGAAAATTTGTCTTTGGCCTGACATGATATCTATTATTTTCAATTAGGATGTCAATTTCTCCAATGTTTCAACGGTTGCAGAAAAACACCATGTAACAATGAGAGTTAAAGGAATGATGCAATGACAAAAAAGGGTACACATGACATAACACAAAATTCTGTTTGATAGCAGAGGAGGCTACATAAGAAAAGGCATCACATATACATCAGAAATATTTTTGCAATCCTATGTTTTCGAAAACAAGGACACAAAGTTTTTGGGATAGGTACGGACCACTTGGCTACTAACAATATCCATTTTCCAACTGTACTTGAACATGCAGTGTAACTCTGCCTCTTCGAAAATAAAAACTGGAAAAGGGATATATATAAACAGTAAGAAAAAATGATATAAATTAGGAAAACAACATGTTGTACTTTGGAGAGAGAGAAAAATGAAATGTATATAGTAAAAACTTGCATTAGCTTCCAAAGGAAAATATTCTTGACAGAAGGGCTTACAGAATATTCTTGTCCTGCATAATAACACATAGATAATTGAATTAGCTTACAGAAGATAGGATTAAGCCATCCAGGAAAATTGACAGATTAAGTCTCACATTAAACGAAGTTGGTCAGCACAGCTACATTAAAAAGAAGAGACCTTCTTCCAATAGGAAAGGTATAGATTTGTCTCTTTCACACATCATATCATACTAAAATTATTCAACTGCTAGCAAAGTAAAAAATTGTTCATGACCTTATGTTGGCTATCAGACCGTGACTGTTTTCCACCTAACAACCCCAGGTCCTACCATGTCCGCCATCCATTTGTCGACCACCTGAAAATTCACAATCAACAAAGAAAGCATAAGCAAAGGGGGACGTGGGAAAATATTGAATTACATCAAACACTTTTCGGGCCACTTTGCTAAAGAAAATGGGCATATTGATCAAATATAGTCACAACCCATCTCAAAAATATGAGAACCACAAGTAAATGGTAGCTGCTTATGCTAAAACAATATAATAAGGTAAGTAAATATGTTAAGCTTCCTCGCAAAAAAAAGTAAATATGTTACATAAATGCCACACACATCATCCTGAGTTTATATTACATAAATGCCTACACGTACAAAAATCCATCCTGACAAAGAGCTTAGATAGGCATGGGAACTTGCAGGCTACAATCCAGAGCTTTGCCTCATTGAGATATGTAAATGAAAAAAATAGAAAAAATAAATCAATCCATATGTGAAACATGAGAATGATAAATATAATTCAATGTAGTGGGCTGAATTAAATGAATGTAAAAGAATATTGAATTATTCGGGGGAAAACAACTTTAATTTTCCAGTTTGAAATTAAAACATCCTTACATCAGGAAACTTCAAAGCTATAATGCTGCTCCGAAAATGGTACTCCACGCACAGGATAAAAAATATTGAAGAAACTGAGAAGTGATTGATGTACAATTCCAAAAAACATGGAACTAAAGATAGCTTAGACTTATGTGACAGAACAAAATGCATGAAAAATGCGAGTTTGTTGGCCACTATGCTGTATCAAGCAAAGCACGATCTCCCTCATAGGTCATGGAACATCTGACTATCTGAGACCATCTTTAGAGGAACTATCTCAATCTCCATTTCCCTGCCTTCCTTCCTCCCCTACGAAACAACTAGCTAGCCTATGCAAGCAACAACTTCTCAAATTTGTAAAAATCCTGCGGATTGCCAAAATCAGACAACCTTGAGTAGAATAGTATGAACAACAACAGCAACAATTCGTGGACAATCTCCCCAAAAATGGAACCCTAAAAACACATGATGAATTTAAATCCACATGAGTCGGCAGCACAAAACAGATAGCAAGCAGTGGCAGATCGACTACCACTAGGCACCCTTGCCGACACAACCGAACTGATTGGGATTGCGAGTGAAAAAGGAGGAGGGTGTGGACCTTGCTCCAAATCTGGGAGAAAAGGGCCAAGTACGGCTGTCGCTTGCGGTGGCGTTCACGCCGACGATGTCGCGAGGAGCCCCTGCGTCTGGGCCGTGCCGCCCCAGCAGCCCGTGCGGCAACATGGCGCGCCGCGCACGAGAGCCCGCTGCCAGGGCTCTCTCCTCTGTTCTCTCTCTCGCTTGCTCCCGGCGGCAGCGGGAAAAACCAGGAGGTAGGAAGCGAGGCGGAGGAGGGAGGACAGATCCGATAGGCCACCCTTGTGAGAGATCACCGGAGACGGGAGTGTGCGGTGCGGTGGTGCGGGAGGAGTGCGGCATCTCCGCGAGACTGCGGGAGAGAAGAGGTGGGGATTGGCCGCGGCGCAAAGAAGCGGGCGGTTTGACCAGACTTGACAACGACTAATGTCCATGGATCATCACAGACGTATGTCCCAGATCGGATGGTTCACAGAAAAGTGACTGAGAGAAACTAAAAAATCAAGCATTTGAGCTCTAGCAAATCTATAAAAATATAGGTCATGTATATCTATCCAACATATATAGTACTTCCTATATCTCGAATAATAATTTTGGGACGGATGAAGTACTAATTGGTCTCACCTACCTTGTGCATTTGAGTAGGTATGGAGAATCTAGAAAGCATAAATCTAAAACGCATAAATCTAAAACGAAATGTGACATTAAAAGGGGTGACTGAGAATCCATTTGTTTGATTGAATGAATTTCTTGAGTAAGAATGGGTTGAACCTTCCAATATTTGAGATTCATGAAACCAAACTCGTTTGTTAGATGAAAACACAAAAAACCAAGCTCACCTCCTTTCCTCTGCCTTTCTTCCTCTTGTGCTCAGGCCCCAATCCTCCGCCGTCGGCCATCCCCAATGCATCCTTCGTACGGACCTGCCCCATCGCCGCCGCCTCCCCTGCCAAATTTGCCCCGTCGCCGCTACCCCAATCAGTTGCACTGTCGCGGGCTCACCGACCTCGCGCGCATCCGGTCAGGTGTGCTGTCGCGGGCTCGCTGAGCCCGAGCACCTCCGGTCAGGCGCGCTGCCGTGGCCGCGACCACCGCCCAAGCCTGGCTCCCTTGACCCACAGGCGATCTCCCGTACCGTCGCGGCTCGGCGTGCTTCTACGCTGTCAGCCGGCCCCAGCACCCTCTCCGACCGCGGTCGGAGCTGCGGGCTGGCCAACCGTCTTGCTGCTGTTAGCCGCCAGAGGCGGAGGAGAGGCGGAAAAAATGTTGAAACATTTTAAAAAATGTTGATCCAATATTTCCTTGAAAAATCTTGGTGCAACCGTTTCAAAAAATGTTGAATGGAACATTTTCTCTGATTAAATGTGGATGGAACTCTTTTCAAAGAAATGTTGGTCCAACTTTTTCATTGAAAAATGTTGTAACATTTTTTTAGAAAATATTGCAACATTTTTTTTAATTAAGGATCATGAGGTGGGAGGGGTTGGAAAATAATAACAGGCAATTTAGATGTGATTTGGCGGGTTGAAAGTTTCAACTCTTATCCACCTTCCGGTAGCCATGTAGGAGCCCCCAACATAACCCCTCCTCCCACGCCCAACCTTCGTCCACATAGCAAGGTAAAACAATGGCAGAGGGAGGGAAGTCCTACTAATTGTAAGATCTCATGGATGAGGAAAGTTCGTCTACACCCTTCGCCTACAGTCCCTCCTTCTCCGCATCTGCCTCCGGTGCCCCGAGAGGCGCTCTGATGGCATCAATCTCCTCTGGCACCGTAAGAAGCAATCTCGAGCTGCCCATCGCCACCGACTTCGTCCAATATTCCCCAATTGAATAAATGTCAGCATTGTACTCATGTCAACCATCCCCTTAGTCACAAACACAAACGTCGTTGTCTCCTTTCTCCCTTGCCATGTTCCCGATGCCAAGCCCGAAGCCACCTCCAATGCCCCAAGGAGCGCCCTGACACCTTCAACCATCCCTAGCACCGCAAGGAGCAACCTCGAGCTGCCAATTGCCGCAGCTTCGTCCGATCTTTATTAGGTGTACAAAATGTCAATGTCATTCCCAATGCGACCGCGGGCCTGAAGTTATGGATCGCGTCCTTGCTGCTGAACTAAGGACTTCGGAGTTTGCCACCAGCAGGGACACAGTCGTCCCCTTCCTCTTTGGCAACGCCATCAACATCCTCCACCTCGAGCCAGAGGCCAAAGCCAAGGATCATGTTCCATGGATTTGGGTAGACCCGTCATCCACAAACAATGTCGCATTAATATAACAAGTCAGGCCCTGTTGATTCCAAGCATTCTCCTCATCAGTAGAGTTCTTGCCTCCGTTGCTAATGCTCTTGGTCTGACGCGAGACAGCATGGTTCTTGGGAGCTCGTCTACGGCAAAGAGCAGCATTGAGCTTTGGACATGCCACCCGTCTGTCATCGTTGTTCATCAGGTATGCATTATGGTTCATTCTTTGAATCTTCACTGCACTCGTAGGGAGAGGAAGTGAACCGCCTGATTTGAGATGACTCAGATAAGTTTCCAGTATGCTAATTCTTGGTCTTGGTTTGCTGATTATTGCAACAAGGAGACCACAGCGACCGAACTCGTGGGACTCTCCCTCCTTCATGCGCCACGTCAGGCCTATTGTTTGGTTCCTGTTGTACTGCTGCAACGAGACCTGCGGTGAATACTGTCGCACTGGGAGCATCACGAGATGCTCCATCTACTTCTGCACGCGTCGAGTACCTCTCCTGAGACCACATCGCCCAATGCCTTGACGGAACCTACCAGTGCTCCCCCATCCTACGTGGCATGTATTCTCTATTGTCGACCAAGCGATGTACATTGTCATCCAGTACTACAGAGTGCTCCCCCATCCTACGTGGCAGGTATTCTCTATTATCGACCAAGTGATGTAGATTGTCATCCAGTACTACAGAGCTGAGGAAGCGTACTACTAGCTAGATGGCACAGGAGTGTCTTTCAGGGTGCACTTGTTCAGGTTCATACCAAAGTTTGGGAGGTCCTAGTGCAATATAAAATGGGGTCCATATTTATGAATTATTTTATCAACTTTCAAAAGTGCTCCAGACTCATTGATGTTTGTGTTATCATAATGATTTTCATCACTATCTACATAAGAGCGTCCTTTTGAGTTTGAACAATTTAAGTTTTTTTATTTTTTTTTTGCTTTTTGTTAATGAAATTATATTTCCTAACCATAGAATATGAAAAATATAATTAAACAGATCGTCTTGTTTCATCAATTAAAAAAACTTCAAAAATACCATTGACTAATGAAGAATTGAAGGTAACAAATAAATGATAAAAAGTTATTAGTGGTCAAATCATGATCTGATGATCGGAGGTGTAGAGAGTGTGTGGGTCTGTTAATGCTAATATAAAGATTTGAACTTAACAAAAATACTCTCTTTATTGCAACAGTAAAAGTATTACAACAAAACACTTTTACACTTAGATGGCTAGCCTAACACACACACCCTCACTCTTTCTTCTACCTATCTAGTACTACTATCTTGCTCTCTTCTACCATGCTCATGGAGGATGGCATGGTAAGGAAAAGGCTATCTATTTATAGCCCTAGGAAGGCACAAATATACATGGTTCCATACTCTTCCATGATTCTACATTCTTCTAAAAGAAAAGCTTAGAAACATTCCTAGTAATTTTGACCTTGCTCTCTCAACCCGGGATTACTAGAATTAGAATCCTAACCCTGTAACCAACAGCCCACAAGATAAATGCGTAGTACATGATCACAGAAGATGTTTTAGCCATGAGCCATTCAGAATTTTGCAAATACATCATCAAGACAATGAGGATTTTACAAAATACAGGGAGACACTTGGCCATAGCCATGTAGTGCGCTAGTCGGGCGCCCGGCCCACCACGGCACATAGGGAGCCGTTGAGCTCCACTAGGTGGAGCACGTTGTGCGCCTGCTCTGGATCCTCTGGCGCGCGCACCCATTCGAACGAAATGATGCGCTCCAGCGTGCTGAAGAAAACGACACGTGCTGAAGAAAACGGCTTGCTGACAGGTGAAATTTATCCGAGGATCGATGTACCAGTAGAAGCATCCGTCTAGGAACACTAGGGGGGACAGCCTTAGACACCCTTGGCCGCGTGCGGTGGCACTTGGCCGGCGTAGGGGCGCGCCACCCGCCGGACCTCAGGCGGTGGACCTCGCAGAGTTGTTGGTTTTCGAGCCTGACCACCTTGTGCTCGTTGGCCGTCGTGTCGAAGCCGAGCCCGGCGCTCGAGAGCACGTATCCAAGCTGGTGATCATTAGGCTTCGGCAAATTACCCGATACCCATTACCTGAACCCAAATCCGAATTACCCGAACCCGAGGTACCCGATCCTAAGTTCGGATAGTGATTGTGATTACTCGAAATTAGTTTGGGTAATTCGGGTAGTACACTTCGGTACCCGAACTACCCGAAATTTGACTTTGTCTTTGTATTTATCACGTATTGTTAGTTGAACACTTAAAGTTATCACTTTATTATAATATAATTCTCTTGGTTTGAACAAGTTACTATAATATATTATTCTTCTCAACTTGTTGAAATTCTACACAAATTACTAGTGATTTTTCCTGTTAAAATTCTACTAACATTTTGTGCAGTTTGTCATTTTCTGTAAATTTGGGTAGATTGGGAATACCCGAACCCGAATTATCGGGTACCCGAAATCTCAGGTAGTGTTTTTTCGGAGCTAATATCGGGTAGCAGTTTTCATTACCCGAATTATGAATTACCCGAATTACCCGACCCGAAATAATCGGGTAACCCGAACGCCCACGCCTAGTGATCATAGAGATGGCAACGGGTAGTATCCGCGCGAATACTGTCTACAAAAATCCGCGCTCGCATGCTGGAACCCGCACCCGTGCCCATGCCTGCTATCCGCAAAGGGCACATAGTCATGCCCGCGCCCGCAATCCGTGGATAGCGGATACCCGCGGGCATGCCCGTGTGCCCGCAAAATTAAAATTTGCAGGCAACTTCAGCAAGAATTCAACACACATTTCAACACAAAATAATTAAGAGATAACAAGTGTCAAGTATGTAAATGCAACACAAGTATGTAAGTGTGAACTATATATACTTGTAACTACTGGGGTCCGCATGTCAGCAGTCTTAACGGGTTTAGCGGATTTGCGGACGCAAATAGCATTTTTTAAAATCCATTAGTAGAGTATCCGCAGGTTTAGGATCAAACCCGCGCCCGCGCCCGCGGGCACAGACCTAGATCCTCATCCGTGCTCATCGGGCTTGGCATCCGCGGGTACGCGGATATTTCGTGCCTGTTGCCATCTTTAGGTGAGCATGGGGGTAGGGAGACGTGCTCGCCGGTGGAGAGGTTGCAAAACGTGGTACGCGGAAGCGCTGGGCTGGAAGAGGAGGGTGAGCCCGCGGCAGGACAGGACGACGTCGTTGGCGCGCAGGTTGCCCACGGTCACGAGCTCGCGGGACGCGCATCGTCGTTATCCGCCGACGGCTTGATACGCCTGGCAGGCTGAAGTGATCGGAGGCGATCGCGGCATGCCACTCCCGGCTAGAGATGAAAACAGGACGGGAAAAATCCCGTCCCGACCGGCACCGTATACAGCATATCCTGCTCAAATACCGTATTGACGGTAAAAAATAGGAACAGAAAAATTCCCGAGATTAACCGGCAGTAACAGGAACGGATTCAGGTGGGGCAAATTCCCGACCGTATTCACGGATCCCGTTTCCAGCCGGGATTCTCCCGTTTTTTCTTGCGGGAATTTCCCGCTAAAATGTCAAACTTTGGCTGCACACTGTGTGTGAGCTGCGAGCCCCCTCAGTCCTTAATTATAGCTCAACTGCGGAAGCGTTGCTTCGTTGCTGGGCGAGGTGGGACTAATAGGTGCTGCATTGAACAGCCTCCGCACAGCGCTGACTGCCGGCCTGCGGAATTTTTTTTTATATTTTTTTTCTCTATTTTGCAAAAATAAATGGTCCGCCAGAAATTTTGCAAAATTATACATCTGACGCCGTGGCCCACGGCGGCAGGGACATACCGCCGTGCGGCACGGCGGTAGGGGCCGTGGCTCACGGCCAGACGTGGGCTCGTAGTGTGCGACGGACATACCGCCGTAACCCACGGCGGTAGGGACATACCGCCGTAGCCCTACCGCCGTGGGCTACGGCGGCAGGTCCTAGCGCCGTGGGACACGGCGGCAGCAGGCCTGGGGGCCTCAGCAGCACCAGAGCATGTACGACAGGATCGTCGATGCTGCCATGAGGTACTCCGCCGTCGTGAACTACGCCGGGACCGCAGAGATTCCTCTCCTTCCGCGTCACCTAGCGTCGTCCTCGAGCTCCGCCTCGACAGCGGCTTCGTAGCCGAGGCCTTCCACCCTTGCCGGCGGCTTCTCGACTCCGACAGCACAGCAGCAGCCACAGGCGCGGGGCCCGCACACCTACGTGCAGCGGCCGTTTGTTTCCCCCGGCGCAGGTACTTTCAGTAGACCTTATTTTCAACTAATGCATGGAATTGTTGTGTATTTGTGTTATACTATATTCTAATCGTACAGGGCGACCGCCGCTCTTTCCGACAGCCGGGCCTCGACAGCCGGAGACGACAGTACCTAGAGCGCCGATCTTTCCGCTAGGAGGTTTCAGACCGCCGGTCTTTCAGTTTGCGGCGGTAGATATTCCTTCCTCGTCCACTCCGCATATGTTCCAGCCTGGTAACGACCTTAACTTTACAGTAAAATTCGTTGTACTATACGTTTTGGAGAACTAATACTATTCGTTGCAGCCGGTTTCGACGTGACCACCGAGGAGCACCTGGGCTGGGATGAGTTTGGGTACGGCGACATTCTCGCGACCATGGATGCCCCGCAGGCCGAGGAGGTTGGCCCGTCACAGTTCACACAGGCACCGCCTATTGGGACTCAGCCGACACAGCCAGTAGGCGGAGCGACCCCGGCGGCCAGCGGAGCGACACCGGCTGCTGCAGGGTCGTCGTTGGCGGGCGGAGGGACACCGGCGGGCGGAGCGACACCGGATGCTGCAGGCTCGTCGCAGGCGGCCATGGCGACACCGTCTCCCGACCAGCTCGGACCGCGGGTGGTCAGGGCACCTGACCCCTGGACGTACGCCCGGGACCACACCTGGGCTGGCGCTAGAGCTGTTAGGCCGAAGAAGCACCGACGCATTTAGATGTAGTAGTACTTTTACCATGATTTTATATAAACTATTTGCATCTACTCGTTGATTATGATATGATCTTGTGATTATGCTTACACTTATCAGTTTGTTGTTTTTTAAAAAGGTTAAAAGTGTTTTAAAAATAAAAAATTAAAAAAATAATAATGGCTTTACCGCCACGTGGCACGGCGGTAGGGGTCTGCCACCGTGCCACGCGGCCCTGCCGCCAGAGGTGCTCTCCTGCCGCCGTACCCCACGGCGGCAGGGACTTAACGCCGTGGGGCACGACGGCAGGGATGCTGCCGCCGTGCGGGGTACGACGGCAGATGTATATTTCTCGAAATTTTTGGTTCGTCCATTTATTTTTCGAAAATCAAAGAAAAAATATATAAAAAAATTCCCGGCCTGCCATGTGCCTGGGCTAGTGGGTTGGGCATGACGCGGCCCACATGGTGCCAGGAGCACCACGGAAGAGCAGCAGGCAGCATATTCGGTCATTCTCATCTCTTTTCTTTTTTGTGTTTACGGTACTATTTGTATATGTATTATATATATATAGTTGTAATATTTTTATTGAGTTGAATGGTTGAAGCGTTTACTTGTTAACATTCCCGATTTTAACAATGATTCCCGACCGTAATCGACATTTTCCCAATCGAAATATTCCGTTCCCGATCGAAATATTCCGTTCCCGATATACCGTAATTCCGATTTCGTTTTCCCGACTGACCTTTCCGTTCTCGTTCTCGCTCCCGTTCCCGACAAAAAATACAGAAACAGAAATGGTTAAGACGTTTTCCCGACCGTTGCCGACCGTTTTCATTCCTACTCCCGGCAGACCGCTCGGAAGCGGACGGTGTCAACGGCCGGAACACGCGTCAGAATATGGTCGACGATCACTTCTGGGAAGCAACGGTGCCTCGTGGCCGTGCCGAGGCATCTTGGCCGGCCGTGGCGGTGACGGTGGCGCCGCTCCCGATTCTGATTCGGACATGGTGGTGGATTGATCGTATTTCCTGTGTTAATTGGTGATTACTACATTAAAGAACTTGGTCGGTGAGAAGGATTAGCGACGACATGCCACACCCACAAACCGTGAAGGATTCGAGGCCAATCCTAATAATATCCTATACCTATACGGAAACTGTGTTAAACGTAACGGAATGGCAGTACAGCTACGTTCAGATTTTTCCAAGTCAAAACATTTTAACTTTGAGTAACAATACCTCCAAAAATAATATACAAAAGATTACATATTTATGATGGTTGGTTTCATTATAAATCTACTAAATTATTTTTATATCATTAGTCTCTATGATTATTTTGCTATTCACGGTAAAAGTTGGATACATTTATAACTATATTTTGAGATAGAGAGAGTATCTTATATGAAATCGCTCCTCCAAATGCGAACATAAGATAATCAACACTGGTAGAGAATGGGACATTAGTCCCGGTTGGTAAGGGTCTTGGGTACCTAAGAGACCAACCGAGTTTAATGCTGAGAGACAAAAGGACTTCCCTTTTAGTCCCGGGTCCAGAACCGGAACTAAAGAGCTTAATGGGGAACTAAAGAACTAAATGTATTTGTGCCAAAAGAATATCGAAAAAAATATTGATCGACATTATCATAAAAATGTTGGTGCGACTGTTTGAGAAACATGTTGGATACAACTTTTTTTCTAACGAAATGTTGGTCCGTCTCTTCTAAAAAATGTCGGTCCAACTTTTTCAAAAAAAAATGTTGTAATATTTTTCTTAAGATCATTAGGTGGAAGGATTGGGAAAAGAAGAAGAAATGGTTAAAATGTTCTCCGGTGGATTGGAAGTTTTAACTATTATACTATCTAACTTCTGTAAGATAAATATGAATCCCGTTGCAAATGAGGATTTGCTAGCACACTATATCTAATATGTGAGCCATAAAAGTTAGGGGAGTACGTATACTCACTATGTTCTTATGTATCTATCGTTGGGAAATCGTGCGTGTGAGGAGGTCACGAATTCACGATTTCCGAGCGACTATTAAACGGAGACGGATGGAGTAGCACATAATTTTGGACTATATTTATTAGGTAGATGTGAAAAATCCCCCACTCTCATTGCAATGCGTTGGCATAAATTGAAAAAAAAAATCCATGTATCGTCACAATCGGAGTTGTATTATCTGACACTGTCCCAAATTTGACTACTTGAACACTAGTAAGAAATACGATGAACTTTGCTGTCTACGTGTATGTACATCGTGCAGTTACGTTTAACAGTTTCCGTACGGGTACAAGATTGATCACGAATTCGAATCCTTTAGGGAAAATTGGTTCAGTAGCATCGAAAGAATGCGACTTCCGTAAAATACCATTGAAAGACATCTATCCCGTGAAATACCATCAAAACGTTGCTCCGTTCACTGGAAATAGCATTCCGTCGCAATTGGGTGCAAACGCCGGCGCCTTCGTCAAAATGAGCGTCTCCTCCCTCTCTTTGTGGCCGGCGGCCCGCTTGGCAACGGCGAGAGGCGGCCATGGCACGGTGCTAGCCGGCGCGCCGGCCGCAGAGCTCGCCGCCGCGCCGCGGAGCTGGCTGGCCGCGAAGCTCGCCTGCGCGCCGCGCCCCTGGCCGGCCGCGGAGCTCGCTTGCGCGCTGCACCCCTGGCCAGTCGCGGAGCTCGCGCGCCGCCTCCTGGACAGTCACCGAGCTTCCGTGCCGCCTCCTGGGCAGTCAGAGTCGTACCCAAATCATCCATTGAGAGCTCCTGGTCAGTCCGGGTTCCAATCCCCGAGCTCAGGATTGGCAGCAATGGCGGCCGCGGGGGTTCCAATCCCCGGCGCTAGAAGGCATGGTGAGGGGCAACAAGTGGTGGAGGAGGTAGCTGAGAGGGTCACGCATATGTGTGTGTCGGCAATTTGAGAATGGTGGCCGGAGATAGAAGTAATTGGCCGGCGGACACAGGCTGCTCGGCTCGGTTGGCTCTGTCCTAAGGAAGAAGAAGAAATAAAAGAGAGAAGAAAGAGAGCAGGGGAGGCCGTGCCAGACTGCCAGCCTTGTTTGACTCCCGCCTGGTCGTGGTTGTTCGCCTGCCAGCGTTGGTCCTGCCTCGTCGGCGTCTCCTCCCACCGGCGAGCCAGCTCCGCAGCTGTCCAGGAGGCAGCGCGCGAGCGAGCTCCGTGGCTGGCCAGGGGCGCGGCGTGCAAGCGAGCTCTGCGCCCGGCCAGGAGGCGGCGCGGGAGCTCCGCGGCCAGTGAGCTTCGTGGCGCCGCGGCGAGCCCCGTGCCGTGGCCGCCTCTCGCCGTTGCCAAGCGGGCCGTCGGCCACAGAAAGACAGGGAGGAGACCCTCATTTTGACGAAGTTGCCGGTGTTTGCACCTAACCGTGACGGAATGCTATTTCCAGTGAACAGAGCAATATTTCGATGGTATTTCACGGGACTGACATCTTTCAATGGTATTTTGCGGAAGTCGCGTTCTTTCGATGCTACTGAACCAATTTTCCCAATCCTTTACGGTTGTGGGCGCGACATGTCGCCACCCTGACCACGTTCTCTATATCTGTGCGCAACCTTCGCCTGGGACTCTTTCTTACTCTTTTGGTTTGATCTCAACAAACCGATCCACCACTGCACCATGCCGGAACCGGAAGCGGCGGCGGCGCCAGCGCCGCCACGACTGTTCAAGAGACCTCGGGTCGGCCAGGAGGCACCGGTGGTGCCCAACGAAGTGATCGTCGACCATATTCTGACGCGCGTCCCGCCCGCCGCCACCATCCGCTTCCAGGCGGTCTGCCGGTACTGGCGCGCTGCGCTCACCTCCGATCACTTCGTCCAGGCGCACCACGCCGTTAGAGCCGCCGCAGCGCCGGAGATCGTCATCTTCGTGCTCGGCGCCGCCGCAAGCTCTACCACCTTCTACTCGTGTAGCCTTAAGTCAACCACGCCGCGGAACGGTTCTTCGTCGCCGGCGGCGGCCCGCGAGCTCGTGACCGTGGGCAACCTGCGCGCCAAGGATCTCGTCCTGTCGGGCACCAAGCCCTGCCGCGGGCTCACCCTCCTCTTCAAGCCCGGTGAGACCGCTGTTGGCCTTGGCCAGGAACAAACGTTCCCGCAGCTTGCACTTCACCTCGCTCACCACAGCTCTCACACACGGCAATGGACAGAGGAGGAAGATGAACAGTAAAAGTTCTGGCGAACGCCGCGGAGCCAATGCTCCTGTATCTTGGCCTACTCGCAAATCAAATGGAACCCGGCGGCGGTACAATGGGGAGCACAGGGGCTACTTGTAGGCCGGGGAGCTCGCCTCCACGCACGGCCGTCGCGCACGATCTTGGGCCCGCTCAGCCACGTTCACGAGCCATTGCTCGATCCGAACATGGCGGCCTCCCGCAAGACCAGCGCCCACGCACACCACTCGCCCAACAGAACCGCCACGACGCGTCCTAGGTCGCACGGCTGCAGCAGAGCACACCTCCGCACTCGCCGGCGCCCGAACTCGACAGCGCCGCGTTCTCCGCCCGGCGCGCCACACGCGCTGCACTCGGCCGAAACGCGACACACACACACGCGCACGCCCTGGACGCAGCCATGGCGTGCTTTATTCCTAACAATCTCCCCCTAAACACGACATGGCGGAGACGGAGCTTCACAGGAGTGTCGCCTCCTCGTCGACACCGGCGAGCAGAGCCTTCTCCTTCTTCCTCGGGCAGTCCCTGGCCATGTGCCCACGTGCGCCGCAGTCGAAACACCGACCACGGTAGCGGCTCCCCCACGCCCGGAGCTCGTGCTGCTCCCGCCGTCGTCGTCGTCGCGGTCACCTCCATGGCCGCCGCCGCCGCCGTGACGCCCGCCGCCTCCACCCTGACACGAACGAGCCTCCCACTGGCCCTTGGTGAGCAACAGCTGCTCGCTGCTCCCCCCCTTGGCCGCCAGCTCGTCCTCGGCGTCCGCGTCCTCCGCGACCTGCAGCTGCCTGACAAGCTCGTCGAGCGTCATGGTGTTGAGGTCGCCGTGAATCTCGATGGACACAGCCACCTGCTTCAACCTTCTTGGCACGGCGTGCAGCACCTTCCTCACCACACGGGAGTCACCCAGCACCTCCCCGTGGTCGATCAGTCGCGCGTTCAGGCGGTCAACGCGCACGGCAAAGTCCGCCACCGTCTCGCCGTCGCGGAAGCTCAGGAGCTCGAACTCCTTCATCAGGCGCTGCACGTTGGCCGCCTTCACGCGCTCGTCACCGCCACACATCTTCTTCACGGAGTCCCAAGCTTCCTTCACCGTCTTCTTCACGGCGAGCCCGGCCCTCATCTCCGGCGGAACGCCACGGAGGATCGCGGCCAGCGCGCGCCGATCCTTGGCGCGGTCCTTGCCCTCCGCCTCGACAACTTCCCAGAGCTCCAGCGCCTCCAGGGCATGAGGGACCACTCCTGGTAGCTCCCCTTGGTCAGCAGCGGCAGCTCCACCACACCGGAGTTGGGCGCGCCGCGCACCACGACGCCGTCGGCCGAGGTTGAACTGTCACCGATCTCGCCCTTCACCATCGTGACCTGGCTCTGATGCCAATTGTTGGCCTTGGCCGGGAACACACGTTCCCGCAGCTTGCACTTCACCTCGCTCACCACAGCTCTCACACACAGCAATGGACAGAGGAGGAAGATGAACAGTAAAAGTTCCGGCGAACGCCGCGGAGCCAATGCTCCTGTATCTTGGCCTACTCGCAAATCAAATGGAACCCGGCGGCGGTACAATGGGGAGCACAGGGGCTACTTGTAGGCTGGGGAGCTCGCCTCCACGCACGGCCGTCGCGCACGATCTTGGGCCCGCTCAGCCACGTTCACGAGCCGTTGCTCGATCCGAACATGGAGGCCTCCCGCAAGACCGGCACCCACGCACACCACTTGCCCAACAGAACCGCCACGACGCGTCCTAGGTCGCACGGCTGCAGCAGAGCACACCTCCGCACTCGCCGGCGCCCGAACTCGACAGCACCGTGTTCTCCGCCCGGCGCGCCACGCGTGCTGCACTCGGCCGAAACACGACACACACACACGCACGCCCTGGACGCAGCCATGGCGTGCTTTATTCCTAACAACCACGTACCATGTGTGCAACCTCTCCACCGGCGAGCACGTCTCGATGCCGCCGTGCGCATTGGCAAACAGCGCGCCCAGTCAGGTCCACGGCCCCTACGTGCTCTCGAGCACCAGCCTCGGCTTCGACCCGGCGGCCGGCGATCACATCGTGGTCAGGCTCTTCGAGGACTGGCGCAAACAGCAGGGCTGCGAGGTGTACGGCCTGAGGTCCGGCGGGTGGCGCCCCGTTGCCGGACGGGTGCCGCCGTACACGGCGAAGGGTCTCAACGGCCGGCCGCCGGTGTTCCTGGACCAGGACGGCGAGTGCTTCTTCTACTGGCACATCAACACGAGCTACAACTTCTCCGGCATGGAGGAGATGCGCTTCAGGACGCCGGAGCCCATCTTGTCGCTCTCCGTCACCACAGGGCAGTTCGGGTGGGTGCGCCCGCCGGAGGAGCTGGCGCGCCGCCTGTTCCACCTCGCCGAGCTCGACGGCGACCTGTGCACGGTGGTGGACATGCGCTTCTGTGTCGAGCAACAGTACGAGCTCTGGGTTCGGACGACGACGGCTTCCTCGACCTCGACGGTGCCGTTGTGGTCGCTGCGCTGCCGCATCGGCTTGGCGAGACTGCCGCGGCCAATGAGGGAAGCACTAGGCCGTGCCTTCCGCGTGCTCCCACTTGGCTCGTCGGGAGGGAAGATCCTCCTCGCCACGAGCCGCCACGAGGTGTCACTGGTGGAAAAACGACCTTTGTTCCCAAGCATTTGTCCCGGTTCAACTTTGGAACCGGGACAAATGCTTTTGGGGCGACGTGGCCTCGAAAGGCTGTTTGCGACGCCCCCCTTTAGTCTCGGGTGGTAATACCACCCGGGACTAAAGGCCTGGCATCCAACGGCTCCGAGCCACAATTATTGGTGCCAGACTTTAGTCCCGGGTGGTGTTACGACCCGGGACTAAAGGGTGAGCCTTTAGTCCCGGGTCGTAACACCACCCGGGACTAAAGTTTTTGTCCCGGGTGGTATTACCACCCGAGACTAAAGTCTCATCTTTAGTCCAGGGTGGTAATACCACCCGGGACTAAAGGGTGCACCTATAAATCCCTGCCTCCCTTCTTCCTCTGCCCGAGCTCACATTCACCCGAGACTTAAGAGATAGTTTGTGAAGAGAGCTAGCTAGTTCTTCTTCTAGCCAATTTTTTCGTCATCCATTTGTGAAGATTTCTCTCCTCCAAAGTGTTGCTAAGGTTTGATTCTTCATCCTTCCTTCATTTGTTATGATTAAATTTCGTTTTTATGGTTAGAAATGGAGAAAATATGGATTTAGATTTTTAGTGGTAGGAGGAGCTAAGAGATGTTTTAGATTTAGCTAACATTGTATTTAGTTTCACATATTTTTAAGCATAGTTTCACATAGGGATTTATCCTCTGATTTTATAGTTTTTGCTATAGAGATAATTGATTTTAACTTTTAGATGAGAGATGCATTTAATTTTACATTTAGCTTAATTTATGAGAAGTTAGTTTATTAAAAAAATGATCATTACCAAACAAAAATATACTACCTACCTATTTAATTCATTTTTGTTAAGTATTTCTTGTTTTTATTTAGAATACATTTAGATATTCTCTTTTTTTTTCTTTTTTCCATATACAGTCGGTTGGTTCTCTACCAGTGGCCTTACATCACCAAGCTACATCCCAACATCTCGTACCTAGCTACGTCACCGGCGAGCTGGGGCTATACGTGGCTCGGTGACGTAGGACTGTAGCTAGATAGGAGATGTTGGGCTGTAGCTAGTTGATTTGGAACTGTAAGTGGGAGAGCGATGTGCGTGTATATGATGGTGAGGTGAGGCTGTAGTTCGTAAATGATCAGGGTCATTAGAAAAGGTATAGTACAGACTTACGTTGCCTCAGGGTTCACTGCACCTGAACGAGCTCTTGCACTTATCTGTTTAGTTATTAGAAAATGAGAAAATAGGTCTTATATATGTTGTTTTTATATAGAATAAATTTAAGCATTCTCTTATTTAAGCATTATTTTATATATATTATAGAGTAATCCAGAATAACTATGGCAAGTCATGGCGGCGGTCGTGGAATCAGTTTTGATGACCGGCCACCTTTGGCTCGTCGTCCAGGCATACGCTTCACCCATGGTGTGATTGAGTTACCTACTGGTGATCGAAGCCTGGGACCTCGTCCCAACATAGTAATATTCTTTCGTTGTATAAATTTCATGTTTACGTACTACACACGGATAATAATATTATTTCATACAACGCAGGTTCTCAATCATTTGCAGTGGCTCGCACATGTTGTTAAAAATTTAGGTGGTACCCCTCCTGTTACACAATGCGCCATTGTCAGTCCAAACAATTGCATACAATTAAAAATCTCGTTTGACATACCTGTTCGTGGACAAAATCACTCCTCGCTGTCTTCAGAACCCATCCAAATGGTATCGATTGTTGGGTGGGGTGCCCCTGCACTGGTTAAGAGGACTTATGAAAGGACCGTCGTGCAGGCATGCTTACAACAACTAAAAGCTAATGGGTATTTTGTGCCAGATTACTCTTATTTTCTAATAAAGTCACTCGAGGAAGGACAAAGTGTCACCAGGACCGCAGAGAGACTTTGTCGGCTAAATGAACATGACATGGTATGGAGCACCATTTACTCTTATTCAGCATTTTTAATGCATCGTAATAACATTATTCTTAATTGTAGGATATGTTTGGTCAAACTTTTGCGGCAATGTGCTTTCATGCAATTCTAGAGCAAGTGATGGATGTTGTGGGATTTTCTTACACAGATTCAAATGCTATACAAACAAGAAATTGGAAGTATCAGGCTCATCTTTCATTTTACAGGCCATATCAGTTTGCCTCGCCGCCACTGTTTGAAATTTATGGAAGTCCATGTGACCGTAATTGTGAAGCGATAGAGAGTGCACTGATCCATTCCCTGGCATATTTTGCTGAAGTTCTCGACTTCAAGATCGGAGACTTCAACTATATGGACTATCTAAGGAAGAAGAATGAAGTGTGAAATATGTGTCGTGCATTGATGCACCCTCTATCTTTGTTAAGACCGTACCTTAAGTATTCATGTATGAACTTTTTATGTTTGTAAGACCTTAATTAAGTATTGATGTACGAACTTTTTTATATTTTTTGTTAAGACCTTAAGTATTGATGTGACTAATTTATTGGAAACCTTAATATTAGGGTTCTCACCTCCAAAGTATTGATTAAGCCTTAATATTAGTCTTTATCACAAATTTTGGAGACTTTAATATATATTAAACTAAAAAAACAACAGGGTCATTGGGGGGCAACCCTTTAGTCCCGGTTGGTAATCCAACCCGGGACTAAAGGCCAGCCATCCACGGCCGCAATAATTGGGGCCGGCTTTTAGTCCCGGGTGGTAAACCAACCCGGGACTAAAGGGTTGGCGGGGCCGGCCTTCAGAGGCCTTTTGTCCCGGTTGGTAAAACCAACCGGGACAAAAGGCCTCCCCTATACAAAATCGACAGCACGCTTCCTTCTTCTTCCCCTGCCCGACCATTTTTCACCGAGAGCTCAAAAGCAAGCTCCTCTAAGCACCATGGCGCTTCAAACCTAGGGAGGTGCTGCCCAAATTTTTCGTCATCAATTTGTGGAGTTTTCTCACCTCCAAGGTGTTGCTAAGGTATTATTCTTCATCCTCCATTCATTTGTTGTGTTTAAATTTCGTGTTATGGTTTAGAGAAGGAGAAAATAGAAATTTTGATTTAAGAGCTAAGAGATGAGGTTTTTAGTATACTTTAGATTTAGTAATAAGTAGTTATCATTTGTTATGATAATCTTCTATCATTCATTTGTACTAAGATTTTTTTTGTTTTTATTAAAATTTTACTTTTAGCTAGTATTATTAGAGAAAATAGAATTTATTAATTTAGTTATTAGAAAATGAGACCTAGGGATAGTGTATATTTTTTATACTTAAAATTTATGCCATAATTAAGAAAATAGAAAATTTGATTTAAGAGCTAAGAGATGTAGTTTTATATTAGTATACTTTAGATTTGGTAATAAGTAGTTTTCATTTGTTATGATTATCTTCTTTCATTCATTTGTACTAAGATTTTTTTTTGTTTTTTATACTTTAGTGTTGTTAGAATTAGCATGGATATTTTTCACTTAATATGATGCAGATGAACCGGCAATGGATGTACAACACCGACAGACGGTCAGCGGAGTACTTTACCGGCATGCATGGTTTTCTCGAAGTGGCGAAAAAACAAGGATGCGAGTGGGTTCATGTGTTGTCCATGCTCCGATTGCAGAAACGAAAGAGACTACTATGACCCGGGCACACTTCACCTCCACTTGTTGAAATACGGATTCATGCCGAACTATGTGGTTTGGACCAAGCACGGTGAAAGAGGGGTTGTGATGGAAGACGACGAAGAAGAGGAGGGTATTCCGGACTGGGCCGCAGGTCAAGCTTTTGCAGATACTTTAATGGAAGATGCTGACGAAGAAGAGTTACCAGCACATGCTGACGGGCCTGCTGATGATCTCGGCCTGGTTCTACAGGATGCACAAAGAGACTGTGAAAACGAAAAAGAAAAGGCAAAGTTCCAACGTATGATCGAAGATCACAGAAAACCGTTATATCCAGATTGCAAGTCAGGTCACAAAAAACTTGGTACTACACTAGAAATGCAGCAATGGAAGGCAAAACATGGTGTGTCTGATAAGGCATTTGAAGGGATGCTAAAAATTGTGAAGGACAAGCTTTCGGAGAACAATGAATTACCGTCCACCACATATGAAGCAAAACAGACCGTATGCCCTCTTGGGTTGGAGGTACAGAAGTTCCATGCATGCCCTAATGATTGCATCCTATATCAGGGTAAGGATTACGAGAATTTGGATGCTTGTCCTGTGTGCAAAGCACTACGTTATAAGATTCGGCGAGATGAAGATGCTGGTGATCTCCAGGGACACCGTGACAAGACGAAGAAAGTTCCGGTGAAGGTTATGTGGTATTTTCCTATAATACCACGTTTGAAGCGTTTGTTCCGGAACAAAGCACATGCTAAGTTGATGAGATGGCACACCAAGGAACGTAAGCAAGACAACCTGCTGAGACATCCGGCTGATGGGTCTCAGTGGAGAAAGATTGATAGAGAATTCAAGACATTTTCTGAGAACGGGGAAAGGAACATAAGGTTTGGTTTAAGTACGGATGGTTTCAATCCATTCGGGGAGTTTAGCAGTGGTCATAGCACTTGGCCTGTGACCCTATGCATGTTCAACCTTCCTGGTTGGATGTGCATGAAGCGAAAGTTCATTATGATGCCGGTGCTCATCCAAGGTCCAAAACAACCCGGCAACGACATTGATGTGTACCTAAGACCGTTGGTCGATGAACTATTACTGCTATGGTGGGAAGAGGGCGTACGTGTGTGGGATGAGGATAGGCAAGAGAACTTCGATCTACGAGCATTGTTGTTCATAACCATCAACGATTGGCCTGCCCTAAGTAACCTTTCTGGGCAGACAAACAAGGGATATCGGGCATGCACACACTGTTTACATAGAACACAAGGTATTCATCTCAAAAACTGTAAGAAGGTCGTGTATAATGGTCACCGTTGTTTCCTTCCAACTAATCACCCCTTACGGAAGAAAGTGATGAATTGGAAAGGGAAGGCTGACCATCGTACGAAGCCACCACATTTTAACGGAGATGTCGTATTTGAGATGGTAAATGATCTAAGGGTAGTCTTTGGAAAGGGTGCTGGTAGTGAACCTGTTCCAACTGACGCCAACGGGCATGCACCAATGTGGAAGAAGAAATCTATATTTTGGGAGCTACCTTATTGGCGTAGCCTTGAGGTCCGACACGCAATTGACGTGATGCACCTTATGAAGAATCTTTGCGTGAATGTGCTCGGCTTCATGGGTTGTTACGGTAACCCGAAGGATACCAATGAAGCACGAGAGGACCTGACAGAATTTCATAAGATTCCCAAAGTTCCGCGGGAGGGTGATGATGAAACTGATCCGGAAGAGGATGATGATGATGTTGATTACTATGGTCCTGCTAGTTACACTCTCACCAAGAAAGAGAAGGAAAGCATGGTTGATTGCCTGAACAGTATTAAGGTTCCGTCTGGCTACTCGTCGAATTTAAAGGGGATCATAAATATGAAAGAGAAGAAGTTCACAAATCTAAAGGCCCACGACTGTCACATGTTGATGACACAGTTGCTTCCAGTTGCGTTGAGGGGTGTTCTATCAGAGAATGTACGATTACTGGTCGTATAGCTTTGTGCATTTCTCAATGCAATTTCACAGAAGGCAATCGATCCAGCCAAGCTAGGAAAGCTACAGAATGATACGGTTCAATGTCTTGTCGGCTTTGAGTTGGCATTTCCACCTTCCTTCCTCGATGTTATGATGCACCTCCTGGTACACCTTGTGAAAGAAATTACTATTCTCGGTCCAGTATACCTTCACAACATGTGGCCTTTTGAGAGGTTCATGTCGATCCTCAAGAAATTACTATTCTCGATCCAGTATACCTTCACAACATCGACACCCGCACCGCGGACATCGACTCCCGCGTCGCGGACATCGACTCCCGCACCGCGGACATCGACTCCCGCACCGCGGACATCGACAGCCGCACCGAGGACAATAATGAAGACCTTGTCATAGTTAATGCAGAAGGTTCCAACGAGGTATATATATCATGCATTAACAAGTCCATAAATGCATTAACAACGAGGTATATATATCATTCTGGAACCCCGCATGAATAACAAATCCGCAACTTGTAGGCTTCACCTCGACAAGCAAAAAGACTAAGAGAGGCCGTACAAAAGTAATCGTCGATCATGACGTGAAGTTTCATATCACTGAAGTCAACGAGCTTGGCCAGCCATGGGAACCAAAGAAGGTCAGGGACAAGTTTGTGTCCCAATGCGGTGCTATTGTGAGGGACAACGTGCCCATATCATATAGAGAATGGAAGGGAAGGGAAGATAATCCATGGGTGGTTCCAGATTCACTTAAGAATATGTTATGGGAGGATATCCTAAAACACTTCACACTTCCACCGGGCGTGAACGCAAACCTTGTGAAGCAGTGGACTCTCACGAAGATGGCAACTCAATTGCAGAGTTTCAAGAAGCAGCTGCACAGAGATTATATCAAGCAGAAAAAGCAGAAATGAACTCCAAATTTTGATGATTATCCCAAGCTAAAGGATCACTGGCAGTCCTTTGTGGATTACAAGAATAGTGAAGAATTCGCCAACAAGAGCACACGAGCTCAGATAAGTGCCAGTAAGAAGACGGATTACGCCCATCGTCTTGGTCGTGGTGGTTACGCGGTTGCAGCACCCAAGTGGCGGAAGATTGAACAAGACCTCCTCAACAAAGGTATTGTACCAGCGGTCATTGGCTGGGAAGAACGATCGAAGAATTGGTATTATGCCCGCGGTGGAAGATTGAACCCTGATGATGGTTCCCTCGTATTCCCACCCACGTTACGGGAGGCGGCACATGAGATAATAAAAAAGAATGAAGACATCAAAGCGGGCAGATTGGTTCCTGACAGAGACATGGATGAGCTCACTTTGGCGCTCGGGAATCCGGAACACCCAGGACGTTGCAGGGGCTACGGGGTAGTCCCGTGGAAGTATGCTTTCAAGGGAAGTGCTGACACATACAGAAGCCGCAAAAGAAGGGAGCGTGAAGAGGGGCGGTGGCGTAAAATGATGGAGCAGAAACTTAAAGATCAAGAAGATCGTATGAATGCAGAGATTGAACGACAAGTGGCCACCGCGGTAGCTCAGATCACCCCTGCCGGAGCACTGCCCCAAGCACCGGTGGATCCCGTCATTAGCCCTTCCGCTCGCAAAAGCAGCTGTGCTTCCACAGAGGCCCCCGAAGAACAAAGGGTGGCAAACCAAGAAGAAGTTCAAGTAGAGGACAATGAACGGTACCCTGTGGATGAACTCTGTCAGCTCACCGCATGTGAGCTGCACAAGCCGATCGGCAACATCACAATGAAGGTATATATAGACCTGATTATACGTGCAATTATCTCAACCTTTGATGCATGTCTCAGGTATTTAATAACTTCATTATTTCTCTACATATATATAGGTGGTGTACGGAATGGCTTTAGCACATCTCCCAGGACGTACAAGCCACGGCATGGAGATTCCAGCTGACTACGCCTCAGTTGGTTTGGAGGAGATTGCTGACCCAAAGTTTAACGACATAGAGCTAGACATCCAAGGAGGTGACGGGGAAAGGACACTCCGTGATGCGCTTCACAGTATCATATTGTGGCCCAAACGTTACATCATAATACCTAACATGTCACCACTGATCCCTCCGAGTGTTGCCGAGCAGCAGCCACCATCTCCTGGGCCGTCACCGGGCCGGTCGTCGCCCAATAATTGGAGCTCACCGTCTCCACAACGAGGGAATTCTCCTGCCGCGAGCGATGACGATCGTTAGCAATCACCACCGAAGCATCAATCACCACCAAAGCAGCCTTCACCAAAGCCTGCCAAGAGGCGGTCCTGATCAAAATCTACCGCGTCTATGCCCGTGCCAAATCCGGATCCCCCGAAGAAGAAAGGTAAAAAGCTGCCTGTTAAAAGGAAGCTGCCATATGACATGACAGCATCAGAAAATGAGGCGGAGTGTGATAAGCAACTCAAGGCGTCGATTGAAGGGAATAAAGAGGCTGCTAAACAAAAACGGCTCGATGAAATGGAAGCAGAAAAGAATAAAGATCGTCCGCAGAAACTCAAAGCTTTCATAGAGAAGAAGGAAGCAGAAAAGAGATAAGAAATTATAAAACCCCTACTAAGTGATTATGACCGGTCGCTGCACAAGTCCATGAAGAAGAAGAGACAAGGAGGGTCACCAAATAGTTACATCGACCAAGTACCGGGGTCGACGATGCCACAGGATTATAGGAAGAAGAAGAAGGCAACACAAGCGTCGACGTCGACGAAAAAGCCTTCAACGAAGAAGGTAACACAAACGTTGACGTCGGCGAAAGAGCCTTCAATGAAGAAGGCAACACAAACGTCGACGTCAGCGAAAGAGCCTTCAACGAAGAAGGCAATAGAAGCGTCGACGTCGGGAGTACAGACTTACGTCGCCTCCGGCCTCACTGCAACTGAACGAGCTCTTGCAGTTATGGACGCAGAACAACTAGCGGCGGTCATTGTAATGCAAGAAGCAACAGGGATGCCACTAGAATACGTTCTCGGCCACGAATCACCTCCTCGGGACCCAAACTTCGTACCTAGATGGCGCTACGAGCATGGGAAATCTTTTGTCAGGCCTGAGTTGGTGAAGAAACTCCCTACTCAGATGCGCAGATTGCATGACTTCTACATGAAGACGTCTAAGGCGGGCCTGGAGATGATTGGCATGCTTGTTAAATCGGGAGATTTTGCTGGTGAAGGCGAGAAGTTGTCCTGGCTGCGATTCAAGGATATTTATGAAATTTACCATCTTGACTCCTTGAATACCGATCTTGTCATGGCCTGGTGCCTGTAAGTGACGGTGCAATACATACCCTAATTAACAAATTTATGCATACTCTAATTATTAATTTTGTCTTTCATTTTCTGTAGCCTGGAAATGCATAACATGGGGAAGAATGGTTACCAACGAATAGGTTTCATGGACCCATCTTTAGTTAATCAAGATCAAGTAAAGAAGCAATCAGAAACAACATTCAAAACAATCGTAAGGACCTTGTGTGAATTGCATTACAAGGATTTGATACTTCTACCTTACAACTTCGAGTAAGTGTGATTACCATCTTAATTGCTAAGGGTTTGCATTTCTAATTATCTTAGTTAACATTATTTAGTTCTAATCTTTTGAGCTTCTATGTATATACAGTTTCCACTGGATTCTTCTCATAATTGATGTCAACAGAAGCAACATCCTTGTCTTTGGTTCGTTGAGAAGAGATCCGGACAAATACTTGGACCTTCAAGATATGTTTTAAGAGTAATAATTCTATCCATACGTTCCCTTTTATGCAATAGTGTGTTTTTACTAACACTATCTAGCTCTAACTTTCATTATTTTCTGCCAGAGCTTGGGAAAAATTCAAGGCTGTCAACCCTGGACAATGGAAACCTAGAATAAACTTCACTACAAATTTTCCGGTACGTAAACCAAATAACAACTTCAGATTGGGCAAATTAAAAATGCATAACACTAATTTTTCATAATTATCTTCTTCAATTTAGTGTATGAGACAGGAACCAGGGACACATTTATGTGCATACTATGTGTGTGAGTTCATCCATAATTTCTGCGAGGTAGACCCGTCAGATTATACTGTAAGTATTATTTTAAATCAATTAATAATATTTTTTTCTAACCGCTTATATATTTAATTCTTGTGTGTAATATATTAAATTATTTGCACATTGCAGAATAATATGATTAGGGACGCAATCATTGAGAAGGACCGACTCTTGACGATTCAAGAAGGTCTCTGCGGATTCATAATAGACCAGGTCATTAATCCACAATGCAGAAATCACTATGACGGTCATCGAATTGATAAATATTAATTAGCACCTCCGGTGGAACTTTAGACTAGAATTAGTATGAAACGGTATTTTGATGTATATATATATATATATACTACTTTCAGAAAATACTATCTGCTATGCTTTCGATGTAATATAATGTGTGTATATATTTATTTATAAGTTTATTCTCTTCATATAGTACGTATAGTAGACACGTATAATTAGTGCAAACATTTATACGTATACGTAAATTACACCCAAATACGTGAGAATATACGCGTATAACATTATTAGAATAATTTGAAATGAAACAAAAAAAATTCACAGCGGGGTCTTTAGTCCCGGGTGGTAATACCACCCGGGACTAAAGGGGTGGCGCACAGGCGCTGGTGTGCCTCTCCTTTTGTCCCGGGCGGGGCTACCACCCGGGACTAAAGGGGTGGCGCACAGGCGCTGCTGGCCCTCCCCTTTTGTCCCGGGCGGGGCTACCACCTGGGAATAAAGGGCACCCTTTATTCCCAGTTGCCCACCCGGTGACAAAGGGGGTGCCTTTTGTCTCTTCCTTTTCGTCTCGGGTGGGCTTTAGAGACTTAAAGTCTTTCCCACCCGAGATGGAAGACTGTTTTTCTACCAGTGTGTACGCATACGACCCCGAGAGGAACAGCATGGACAAGGTGTTCTCCATGCAGGAGTTCATGGACGCCCCGATCGAGCCGGAGCTGTTACTCAACATCTCCATGCACGAGGAAATGGTCGCCGGTGTCCGGCGCCGCCCTTTGGCCGACGGCGATGTGGGCAAGCTGAAGATGAAGCTCGGCCGCAGCACCATTGCCAGGAGAGGAGGAACTGCAGACGAGCACAGAGACGACGATCTCAGTGTTGCGCAGGAACAGGTCCAGCAGATGTTCAGCGCGGCAATGACCATGTTTCGTAACATCGCTAACATGCATAACTGATCATCAGATTAATGTGCTAGTCTTTCTTCCATTTTTCTAGGAGTGGCCACGGATCAAACAAAGCCGAAGCCAGCACATACATTAGATAAACTAATTAGTGCTAGTCATGGTGTTATTGCAAAGTCTCAGCTGCATCAGGACTGGAAGTCGTTTTCTTTTCTGGCAACCGTTGCTACCGAGCTTCAAAATCCAGCATAACCAAAGAGGCAAAAATAATAAAAACATGCACCAGCCGGGAATCGAACCCGGGTCTGTACCGTGGCAGGGTACTATTCTACCACTAGACCACTGGTGCAATGAATCTCATATTCTCTTTTTCCTATTATGTCTCATATATCATTTAGGTTCACGAGCAGTACACTAGTTGATTGCCATGTCAATCATCTCCTGTGACGTTTATTGCGAGGTGAGATCAATGTGAAGTAGTTTGCTTTATCCTTGTCACCGGGCAAGCCTGCTATTGCCGACCTTCACCTTCAGCTGGCCCCCGTCCTCACTGGCCACTGGACGGCGGCGGAGGACGCCGACGACGCTGCCCTCGTGCAGGATGATTTTGTGCAGAGTACTCCCATCACTTTCAGGTCATCGTTCAGGAAATCCCCCATGGAGTCGGAAAACCCTCTCCGTGCACTGTTGCTGGCAGTGCGGCATCAATGGCACATGACACTAAACTACTAGAGAACCAACTTTTGGTTGTAGCTTTTAGTCCCGGTTGGAATTTGAACTTGAGACAAAAGGCATTGGGACGAGGTGGAGTCAGAAAACCCTCTCCGTGCGCTGTTGCTGGCAGTGCGGCATCAATGGCACATGACACTAAACTACTAGAGAACTAACTTTTGGTTGTAGCTTTTAGTCCCGGTTGGAATTTGAACTTGAGACAAAAGGCATTAGGACGAGGTGGCCTAAAAAGTCTGCGGGCAACCCCTTTTAGTCTCAGGTGATAAAACACTAAAACCACTCGGGACTAAAGACCTCCAACGGCTCTCTGACTATAATTATTGGCGCCGACATTTAGTGGTATTACCACCCGAGACAGGGGGGCTTTAGTCTCGAGTGGTAAGCCAACCCGGGACTAAAGCTTTTGTCTCGGGTGGTGTTACCACCCGAGACTAAAGGCCTCACTTTAGTTCAGGGTGGTTTTACCACCCGGGACTAAAGCCTCGGTCCTATAAAATCACGCACTCTCCTTCTTCCTCTGCCCGAGCTCTCTTCTTCTTCCTCACCCGAGAGAGAGCTCAAGCTTCTCTCCATGGCGCCTTTCTCCTAGGGAGGTGCTGCCGATTTTTTTATCATCAATTTGTGAAGATTTCTCTCCTCCAAAATGTTATCAAGGTTAGCTTATTTATTCTTCCTTCATTTGTTGTGATTAAATTTTGTTTTATGATTTATTAGAGATGAAGAAAATAGAACTTTTAATTTCTAGATAGGAGGAGCTAAGAGATGAGGTTTTTTTATATAATTTAGATTTAGAAACAAGTAGTTAGCTACACATTATTCCTTCTTTCACATATTTTTTAAGCATCCTCTTATTTTCTTGTTTTTGATATAGAGAAGATTGAATTTTACTTTTAGATATAATGAGAGATGCAATTAATTTTTACATTTAGCTAAATTTGTTAAAAGTTAGTTTATTAAAAATATGGTCATTACCAAACGAAAATTATGGTCATTCAAAATATGGTAATTCATTTTTAAGTATTTTTTGTTTTTATATAGAATAAATTTAAGAATTATCTTTTTTTCATATGCAGCCGGTTGGTTCTCTAATAGTAGCCCTACATACTAGCTAGCTACAGTACTACATCACTGGCGAGGTGGGGTTGTAGCTCGGTGATGTAGGACTATAGCTAGGTAGGAAATGTACGGTTGTAGCTTGGTGATGTATAGGAATGTAAGTGGGAGAGCCAGGTGTGTGTATATGATGGTAAGGTGAGTTGTAGTTCTTAGATGATTAGGGTTATCTGAGCCAGGTGCGTTTATTAGAAGTTAGTTTATAAAAAAATATGGAAAATAAAATGTACTACCTAATTCTATTGTTTTATGGTTTAGAGATACAAAAATAGTAATTTTATTTCTAAGTAGGTAGGAGGAGCTAAGAGTTTAATTTTTTTATATACTTAAGATTTAGAACAATTAGCATTGTTTATTCTTTCATTCATTTCTGAATTCACGTATTGTCTTCAAATCATCAACATGTTCAGAAAGCATGTTTATTATTATTTAAATAAAAAATAATAAAGTTCTTTTTTCACTTAACGTGATGCAAATAAAACGACAATGGATGAACGCTGACAGACGAAGCAAGGAGTATGTCAATGGCATGCATTCTTCTCTCGAAGTGGCCAAAGCCAACAAGAACCCAAACTGTTTCATTTGTTGTCCATGCTCCCAGTGTAGAAGCTTAAAAGACTACGCTGACCGGAGGACTCTTCACCTCCACTTACTCAAAAATAGATTCATGCCAAACTACATGGTTTGAACCCAGCACGGTGAAAGAGGAGTTGTGATGAAAGACGGTGAAGAAGAGGAGGATGATAATAATATTCTGGACTGGGTCGTGGGGCAAACTTTTGTAGATACTTTAATGGAAGATGCTGATGAAGAAGAGTTACCTGAAGACGGTCTTGCTGATGATCTTGGTCAGGTTCTACATGATGCACATACGTATTGCGAAAATGATAAAGAAAAGGCAAAGTTGAAGCGTATGATCGAAGATCATAGAAAACTGTTGTACCCAGATTGCAAGCAGGGTCACAAAAAGCTTGGTACTACACTGAAAATGCTGCAATGAAAGGCAAAATATGGTGTGTCTGATAAGGCATTTGAGAGGATGCTAAAAATTGTGAAGGACAAGCTTCCTGAGAAAAATGAATTACCGTCCACAACATATGAAGCGAAACAGATTGTGTGCCCTCTGGGGTTAGAGGTTCAGAAGTTCCATGCCTATCCTAATGATTGCATCCTGTATCGCAGCAAGGATTACGAGAAATTGGATGCTTGTCCTGTGTGCAAAGCGCTATGTTACAAGATCCGGCGAAATGAAGATCCTGGTGATCTCGAGGGGCAACCTCCCAAGACGAAGATAGTTCCGGCTAAGGTTATGTGGTATTTTTCCTATAATATTACGTTTGAAGTGTTTGTTCAGAAACAAAACAAATGCTAAGGACCTCTTTGGGAGGGCTTCACACACGGCTCCAAAAGCAGCTTCAGATGGAGCCCTCCCAAACGGTATTTTTCTCAACAGCTCCGGGGTTGAAGCCCCTGAAATCATGCTCACTAGAGCAATTTTGCCCGGGCGGAGCCACGAAACACCAGCTCCATCCGGGTCCAGTCCTCCCCCAGCATTCCTCCCTGTGCTTTGCCATCAAACTTCAAAGAAATTATAGCTCCTGCCACCGCAGAAACAACAACATCGATCCCCCCCGACCCCCTCACACGGTCCTCCTGTCTCCGTTTGTCTCTCTCTTCTCTCGCGGAAACCTAGCGGTGGCGCGCAGCGGGATAAATCCCCTCTGGTGACCTGCCGGGATGGTGCGCAACGAGACCCCTTCGAGCATCGAAATCGATGGATCCCCTCCAGAGGAAGACGATCTGGGCAACAGGGGCGGCGGAGGCTTCCCTTACGGGCCGGAGGGCCCCTAACGGGCGGGAGGATTTGTGCCGGCCAGCCATGGTGCGGCGGCGGCGCTGCAAGCTCCAAGGGCGAGGGGCCTAGACCCGGCGTGGCCTAGCTCGCCGGCAGCCACCCCAACAGGATTCCCTGCTGCAGGGCCCGGCGTCCCGGTGTCCGGTGTCGGCGGCGGCGGCGCACTTGGTGGAGGATCGGCTATGTCGAGTGCGGCAAGGAGAATTGGAAGGTTCTACTGCTGGAGGAGGCAAGGATAATTAGAAGAGATCGACGCCGCGTTCGATCAGTTCTGCTTCTGCAAGATTGGTGGAGATCGTTGATGATGATTCAAAGACCGAGCAGGCTGACAATGCAAGGAGCCCATCAGATGCTTTTATGCAGATCGTTCCTCACAACTTTTCTCAGAATTACAGATCAAACCAAAGCTCATCTTTGAAATTTACTACTCTCACAAACAATTCCAAGAGCAATGCTGCAAGTGGTGAGAAGGATGATTCAAAGGTGAGGATGCCCAGTCTGATTGCCAAGTTGACGGGGCTGGAGAACCTTCCATCAGCGAAGGCTGCCGCAGAGCGCAAGGGGACACAAAGGTTTGTAAAACCTGAAGCAATCAGGGGACAGAGATAAGACAAATTATTATTAGCTAACCAATATTTCTATTTATTTATTTATTTATTTATTTCACATGATTTAAAGTTTTAAACTCAATACAAACATATAATTCAGCAAATAAACATGTCACAAAGCAAAGGGCATATTGGACATTTCACCTCTTCTTTCTATTCATAAAAACCAGTATGAAGCCATTTTGCCAAACGTTTTCTAAAACGGCTCCAGCTCCACCAGAGGAGCCGGAGCTATTTTGGGTGGAGTCGGAGCTCTCCCAAACAGGCCTGTAATATACTCAAGGAAATACTCTGATATGTTTGTTCTTAATTCTTTCAGCACCATGGAGGCTGGGAAACAGCTATTCAGTTTGAACATTGGTCTAGGGTGGGTTCAGTGATAAAAGGTAATCTTTTGGGTAGCGAGTATTAACTTGTTTACCATGGGTTCTTTTTCAACAAGGTAACATCTATACAAATATATGTGTGTCGAATGCCATGAGATTTGTTGTAGATACATTCACTAACTTGGCACTAACATCCTACGTACTTGAGTATTTTTTTCCTTTCTAAGTACATGACCAAGAAATGGTTATTGTGCAATCTACAGGTGTCCATTGATGCAAACAAAAAATGTTTGAAAGTAGGCAAATTCTTAATTTATATTGAGTGAATTATTCACTTGTTAACTTGAAGGGTACATGCGTGTCAATAATTATCTTCTTTTTGTATAAAGAGGGCTTCATTGAAATATCCAATTACTAATTTTATTTTATTCTCTGAATTGTTAACTTGGAACTGGTGGCATTTTATCATTCTTTATTCTGTGCAACTTGGTTATTATCAGAAGGATGATAACTACACTTAATCTGTTAGCATTTAATCAAAAGGAGTTTGGTAACTTTTTAAGGTGGCTATCAAATGAGCTTCTTAAGCAAATAATGTTACATCTTTGATTGTAGGGAAATTTCATAGGGAGATGCTGAACTTAGAGACGTATTGTAACATTAGGTCAATCCCCAGCGGTGCGCATAGGAGCGGTGAGACAAGGTGATGGTGGTACCACTGGTCAAAGCGGAAGAGATCGTCGGTTGGGTAATGTAGGGTTATGTCAACCATGTTGAGGAAGATTATCATGTCTGGGAGGAGGGTGGAGTGTCGACGGATTCGGCGCGGCGCAGTGCCGCGGACGCGGGGGGAGGGCGGGATGGGGCGAACACAACAGACTTGACTGTGAGTGGAAGGCGCCGCTGAAGACGCGGGGAGCAGGGCGGGGCGGGGGCGAACACAACAGCTTGACTTTGAGTGGAAAACGAGCTAGGGTCCTTTGGGCTGTCTCATTCGTGGACTGTGCCACCACGAGGTTGTTGCTGGGACTCCACGTTCTTCCGAGAGGTTGTTGCTCTGGTAATAAAATTAGTGTGGTATGATATTACATTTCTTTGTTATTATTGAATATGCTCATGCACTTGCATTTTTAGACACGTGTGTCGCACATGCACTTTACCATATAATATTTTTTTTAAATGTGGTTTTTGAACACGTGCGTGCCGCACGTGCATTTTACTAGTGTCACTAAAAAGTAAGCACTCACTGTGCAGACTCTACCGTAGAGTCTAAATATATTTATTGCTTTCATATTTATTGTAATTTGTTGATGTGCCGCTTATGTGGCAGTATATTTATGGAAGAGAGAAGAAGAAAAACCAAGACTCGAAGTCTTATTTAGACTCTAAGTCTATAATTTCTTTGAGATAATAAATAGTTTAGATTCTATGTAGAGTCTACATTGGAAGTGCTCTAATACACCATAGCCACTGAAGAGTAGATGTAGCAAAATATTCAAGGTAGCAGTTCCTCCCATCCAATGCATGCCTACGTGCGTTTACACTTGACCGAAAAAAGAAGACGAGCCGAGAAGGAAAGGGACCGGGACCCGATAGCGCCTAGGGTTGCGAGGCAAAATATAGCGACGCCCTGCCCCTCTGGTGAACCAAAGCAAACGCAAACACAGCGCAGCTGCCGCGTCCTCGCAATCCAGATCTAGGTTTCGGGAGAGGAAGAGGTTAGTTCCCTGAGGCTGCGCCCGAGGTTGCGTTGGCGGAGGCCGGAGCGGCGAACAAGCTGGCGGGGAGCGGCATCGAGACGGCGGCAGCGGTGGAGGCGGGCAAGGGGAAGCTGGAGGAGGGCAAGAAGAAGATGGTGAGGGTGGACCAGGGGTACATCGACAAGCTGCTGGCGCGCCGCCCGATCAAGCCCTACCCCTACATCCCCGAAGAGCGCATCCAGCTTATGGATCCCAAGAAACAAGAGGAGACGCGAGCCCACCAGGCCAGGATGGCAGCCATCATCAAGGTGATTCGCGACGAGGAGGAGGACATCCTCGAGCAGTACCGTGTCAAAGGGTACACCGAGCAGCAGGCCGAGGACGAGGATCTGGACGAGTAGGGCGGTGACCATCGGAAATTAGGCAATGACCGCAGGGGATCGGTGGAGGAAAGCTTCAACTAGTAGTCTATTTAGATGTTGGTCTGTGTCGTGCAATCTATCTATCGTTTGTGTAATCAATCTATCTTAGGTGATGGTACTGTTAAAGCTGATCATGGTGCAAATTTTGATCTCATGATGTCATCATCATGGTGTTAAGTGACTAATGTTATTGAATCTCTGGCTTTATGCCATTGTGTTCAACTGGAGGGGTATGATTGATGGAAATTTGCTATTTTGATTGGAATAATAGTAACCAACTAAGAAAGCTTCCGCATAATAGCCATCGATTAAGTATGGATGTGCAGGTGAGGGAAGGTGGAGAAGATAAAAGTTTGGTTTTGAGCTATGGGTGACTGTTATTCAGCAGCCTATCTGCATAAAGCTGGCTTGTCTTACGTGCTTATTTCTCCCATTTGTTTCAGCTACCTGAGGATAATTTTTTTAGTAAATTTGTACTGAAACCCACATTCAATGCCTTCAATCATGTATCTTTACCTTAGCCTAAAAAAATTATCTTTACTCACCAAGAATGGTTGAATTTTAGCTCTGTCGTTGCAGTGGATAATGCTGCATGAATTTACAAACCTTGTGGAGAAACCAAATGGCTGCTATGTTATGAGGCAAGTTTCCTATTTCCATCACTAGGCCAAAATCGATTTGTACTGACACATGAAAAATAGATTACTGGCGGTCGCAATTGTCACCCGCCAGCACAAATGGGATCATTTTTGCTGGCGGGCGCTTGAAGTCACACGCCACTACTGTGACCACAGTGCTGGTGGGTGACTTAAACGACCGCTAGAAAAAATGGACTCATTTGTGCTGGCGGGTGACTTAACACGCCCGCCAGCACAGTGCTTTTCAAAATTTTAGGTTGTGTGACAATCCCTTTTTAAAGCAGTAAAAAGTTGTCAAATCAAAAACTTGTCAACTACAAAGTTTCATTACTTCTCAAGATGTACAACTTTTATTTAGATTGTTTTTTCGTTTGACCTATCTCTCTTATATAGTTTCATGGAACTATATGAGACATGTATAAGATTTGTGAAGAATGTTTCTACGACTGTACCGAATGACTAAATGACCAAAATAAAAGTTGTTCATCTTGACAATTTATGAAACTTTGTAGTTGAACCTTTTTGAATTTGAATTACTTTTGTCAATGAAAAGTACGTCTGAAATTTCTCGAATTTGAAAATTTGGATTTTTCAAACGACCTCGAATGGAGAAACATTCTAAATAAAAGTTGTACGTCTTGAGACGTAATAAAATTTTGTAGTTTACAACTTTTTTATTTGAAAACATATTGTCAACGAAAAACTAGGTTTGAATCTCTCAAATTTGAAATTCAAATTTTGTAAATGACCTCAAATGAAGTTTTGCTCAACATGAAAGTTATAGATCTCAGAAAGTTATGAAACTTTGTAGTTGACAAGTTTTTAATTTAAAGCCGTTTAGAGTCTCAAAAAGGCAATTTACACTCGGTGTAGTATAATATGAGTAAAATGAAAATTGGATATGGACGCATATGAGTGTGTGGTGTAGTGGTAGAGGAGGCTTCGCGCGAGGAGGAGGTCACAGGTTCGAATCCCACCGGCCGTGTAGCGGCGCGACGGGTGGGTGGCTGACCGGTGGGGTTCCTCCCCTAAATAAAATTTTTTGCTATTTATTTCGAGCCGTTTTGTAAAATTCACAGTGCTAGCGGGCGCTTAAGTCACCCGCCAGCACTATGGTCTTAGTGCTGGCGGGCAAGCACCCGCCAGCACAAATGACGATTTCTCCTGGCTCAAGATTGCTGGCGGGCGCTCCACCCGCCAGCAAAAACCCCTTTTACCCGCCAGGAGAAATCGTTTGTGGCCTACTACATGTAAGACTGTCGCTTTATTCCATTCATTTAATGATATTTGTTGCTCTTATTCCAAGAGCTCTTGTATTTTGTTAGCTAAATTTTGAGATTGTACCCCCTTTGTAAAAAATAGAAACCCCTAATTCCATGTGGTAGTCCACGAGACTAGGTAAAATGTGATGCATATATTTAAAATTGGGTTCACATCATGCAATTCCATCGGTCTCTTCCGATTCCACCAGATCAATCCTGTTTGCGGTGGCAATATCCCATAAGGAAGCACCAGAGCTTTTTTTTTGACAACAAACATCTTTATAGATTAAGCAGCCAAATTACAAAATAGACCTTCAGAGAAAGCTGTATTACAACTAGGTCCACCGACCGGAATACAACAGCGGACACGGCGGCGACAAAGACGAATTCGCCGGCGAAAAGCTGATGTGTCGCCGGAGGTGAGGATAGCCGGATGAAGGACCGCGCCATGCGTCGGTTGAAGGAGAGTCGACGGAGCCGCTGATTGAATCCACATCGTGCGACCGAAGGATGTGTAGAGAACTCGTCGCCGGCGATACAAGGTGGTCGATGTCGAATCCCGGATGGAGGCGAAATCATCGGGTCAACACCAGTTGAAGAAGATCCGGGGTGGACTGGGTCTGCTTGCTCAAAGGCTGCGCGAAGGCGAACAGTGGTGGAGGCAGAGAAGGGAACCTGACGGAAGCTGAATCTGGAGTCGAATCGGTGAGCAGGTATACGATATGCAGCACCAGGGGCCGGATTTGCAGCTATGGTGGCCAAATCGACAACTAGATTGACTGAATCAGGGGCGGAGGAAGGTTGGTAGGGGAAAGGGATCCACTGCGAGGTGAAGACTCCGGTAGATGGAGCGACGGCGGGGATGGAGGAAAAGACATCTGCCAGAGGGGGAAGGGAAGCTACTTTATTACCACTGATCTGGGAGGCGGTGTGGACGACAGCAAGAACACCGACGGCGAGCAGGCGGGGAGAAGCCATAAAGGCTAAGCACGAAGGCTACTAAACAAGGGAAAAACTAATAGTACTAGATACAGGAGCACTAGATCTATGGTTTGGGGGGGGTCCCTACCCTCTCGCCGCCGGCGAGGTCGCAGGAGGGGAGGAGGGAGGGGCCCGAGTCAGGCGGACGGAGGAGGAGGCTGGAGACGAAAGCACCAGAGCTTGAAGCTTTCATTCAAGATTACAAGAAAATCAAGGATAAGGAAACATGATCGAGCACTTGTCACTGGTGGAAAAACACCCTTCCGTCCCGGTTGGTAAAGGCTTTAAGTCTCTAAAGCCCAACCGGGACGAAAAGGGAGAGACAAAAGGCCCCCCTTTGTCACCGGGTGGGCAACCGGGAATAAAGGGTGGCCTTTATTCCCGGGTGGTAGCACCGCCCGAGACAAAAGGGGAGGGCACACCAGCGCCTGTGCGCCACCCCTTTAGTCCCTGGTGGTATTACCACCCGGGACTAAAGACCCCGCTGTGATTTTTTTTGTTTCAATTCCAATTGTTCTAATAATGTTATACACGTATATTCTCACGTATTTGGGTGTAATTTACGTGTACGTATAAATGTTTGCACTAATTATATGTGTCTACCCCCAGAAATTGTGGATGAACTCACACACATAGTTTTCACATAAATGTGTCCCTTGTTCCTGTCTCATACACTAAATTGAAGAAGATAATTATGAAAAATTAGTGTTATACATTTTTAATTTGCCCAAGCTAAAGTTGTTATTTGGTTTACGTACCGGAAAATTTATAGAGAAGTTTATTCTAGGTCTCCATGTTCCAGAGTTGACAGCCTTGAATTTTTCCCAAGCTCTGGCAGAAAATAATGAAAGTTAGAGCTAGATAGTGTTAGTAAAAGCACACTATTGCATAAAAGGGAACATACTCTTGAAACATATCTTGAAGGTCCAAGTATTTGTTCGGATCTCTTCTCAACGAACCAAAGACAAAGACGTTGCTTCTGTTGACATCAATTATGAGAAGAATCCAGTGGAAACTATAGATACATGGAAGCTCAAAAGATTAGAACTAAATAATGTTAACTGAGATAATTAGAAATGCGAACCCTTAGTAATTAAGATGGTAATCACACTTACTCGAAGTTGTAAGGTAGAAGTATCAAATCCTTGTAATGCAAATTACACAAGGTCCTTAGGATTGTTTTGAATGTTGTTTCTGGTTGGAGCTTTACTTGATCTTGATTAACTAAAGATGGGTCCATGAAACCTATTCGTTGGTAACCATTCTTCCGCATGTTATGCATTTCCAGGCTACAGAAAATGAAAGACAAAGTTAATAATTAGAGTATGCATTAATTTGTTAATTAGGGTATGTATTGCACCGTCACTTATAGGCACCAGGCCATGACAAGATCGGTATTCAAGGAGTCAAGATGGTAAATTTCATAAATATCCTTGAATCGTAGCCAGACCAACTTCTCGCCTTCACCAGCAAAATCTCCCATTTAACAAGCATGCCAATCATCTCCAGGCCTGCCTTAGACATCTTCATGTAGAAGTCATGCAATCTGCGCATCTGAGTAGGGAGTTTCTTCACCAACTCAGGCCTGACAAAAGATTTTCCATGCTCGTAGTGCCATCTAGGTACGAAGTTTTAATCCCGAGGAGGTGATTCGTGGCCGAGAACATATTGTAGTCGGAGCCTTGTTGCTTCTTGCATTTGAATGACATGCGCTAGTTGTTCTGTGTCCATAAGTGCAAGAGCTCGTTCAGTTGCAGTGAGGCCGGAGGCGACGTAAGTCTATACTCCCGACGTCGACGTTTATGTTGCCTTCTTCGTTGAAGGCTCTTTCGCTGACGTCCATGTTTGTGTTGCCTTCTTCGTTGAAGGCTCTTTCGCCGACGTCGACGTTTGTGTTGCCTTCTTCGTTGAAGGCTCTTTCGCCGATGTCGACGTTTGTGTTGCCTTCTTCGTTAAAGGCTCTTTCGTCGACGTCGATGCTTGTGTTGCCTTCTTCTTCTTCCTATAATCCTATGGCATCGTCGACCCCGGTACTTGGTCGATGTAACTATTTGGTGACCCTCCTTGTCTCTTCTTATTTAGGGACTTGTGTAGCGACTGGTCATAATCACTTAGTAGGGGTTTTATAATTTTCTTTTCTGCTTCCTTCTTCTCTACGAAAGCTTTGAGTTTCTGCGGACGATCTTTATTCTTTTCTGCTTCCATTTCTTCAAGCAGTTTTTGTTTAGCAGCCTCTTTATTCCCTTTAATCCACGCCTTGAGTTGCTTATCACACTCCGCCTCATTTTCTGATGCTGTCATGTCATATGGCAGCTTCCTTTTAACAGGCAGCTTTTTCCCTTTCTTCTTCGGGGGATCCGGATTTGGCACGGGCATAGACGCGGTAGATTTTGATCAGGACCGCCTCTCGGTAGGCTTTGGTGAAGGCTGCTTTGGTGGTGATTGATGCTTTGGTGGTGATTGCTGACGATCATCATCGCTCGCGGTAGGAGAATTCCCCCGTTGTGGAGACGGTGAGCTCCAATCATTCGGCGATGACCATCCCGGTGACGGCCCGGGAGATGGTGGCTGCTGCTCGGCAACACTCAGAGGGATCATTGACGGCCCGGGAGATAGTGGTTGCTGCTCGGCAACACTCGGAGGGATCGGTGGTGGCATGTTAGGTTTATGATGTAACGTTTGGGCCACAATATGATACTGTGAAGCGCATCGCGGAGTGTCCTTTCCCCGTCACCTCCTTCGAAGTCTAGCTCTATGTCGTTAAACTTTGGGTCAGCAATCTCGTCCAAACCAACTAAGGCGTAGACAGTTGGAATCTGCATGCTGTGGCTTGTATGTCCTGGGAGATGTGCTAAAGCCGTTCCGTACGCCACCTATATATATGTAGAGAAATGATGAAGTTATTAAATGCCTGAGACATGCATCAAAGGTTGAGATAATTGCACGTATAATCAGGTTTATATATACCTTCATTGTGATGTTGCCGATCGGCTTGTGCAGCTCACATGCGGTGCGCTGACAGAGTTCATCCACAGGGTACCGTTCGCTGTCCTCTACTTGAACTTCTTCTTGGTTTGCCGCCCTTTATTTTTCGGGGGCCTCTGTGGAAGCACAGTTGCTTTTGCGAGTGGAATGGCCAATGACGGAATCCACCGGTGCTTGGGGCAGTGCTCCGGCAGGGGTGATCTGAGCTACCGCGGTGGCCACTCGTCGTTCAATCTCTGCATTCATACGTTCTTCTTGTTCTTTAAATCTCTGTTCCATCATTTCACGCAACCGCCCCTCTTCACGCTCCCTTCTTCTTTTGCGGCTTCTGTAGGTGTCGGCGCTTCCCTTGAAAGCAAACTTCCACGGGACTACCCCGTAGCCCCTGCAACGTCCTGGGTGTTTGGATTCCCGAGCGCCAAAGTGAGCTCATCCATGTCTCTGTCAGGAACCAATCTGACCGCTTTGATGTCTTCATTCTTTTTTATTATCTCATGTGCCGCCTCCTGTAACGTGGGTGGGAATTCGAGGGAACCATCATCAGGGTTCAATCTTCCACCGTGGGCATAATACCAATTCTTCGATCGTTCTTCCCAATCAATGACCGCTGGTACGATACCTTTGTTGAGGAGGTCTTGTTCAATCTTCCGCCACTTGGGTGCTGCAACCGCGTAACCACCGCGACCAAGACGATGGTTGTAATCCGCCTTCTTACTGGTACTTTTCTGAGCTCGTGCGCTCTTGTTGGCGAATTCTTCACTATTCTTGTAATCCACAAAGAACTGCCAGTGATCCTTAGCTTGGGATAATCATCAAAATTTGGAGTTCGATTCTGCTTGATATAATCTCTGTGCAGCTGCTTCTTGAAACTCTGCAATTGAGTTGCCATCTTCGTGAGAGTCCACTGCTTCACAAGGTTTGCGTTCACGCCCGGTGGAAGTGTGAAGTGTTTTAGGATATCATCCCATAACATATTCTTAACTGAATCCGGAACCACCCATGGATTATCTTCCCTTCCCTTCCATTCTATATATGATATGGGCACGTTGTCCCTCATAATAGCACCGCATTGGGACACAAACTTGTCCCTGACCTTCTTTGGTTCCCATGGCTGGCCAAGCTCGTTGACTTCAGTGATATGAAACTTCACGTCATGATCGACGAATACTTTTGTACGGCCTCTCTTAGTCTTTTTACTTATCGAGGTTAAAGCCTACAAGTTGCGGATTTGTTATTCACGCGGGGTTCCAGAATGATATATATACCTCGTTGTTAATGCATTTATGGAATTGTTAATGCATGATATATATACCTCGTTAGAACCTTCTGCATTAACTATGAAAAGGTCTTCATTATTGTCCTCGGCGCGGCTGTCGATGTCCGCGGTGCAGGTGTCGATGTCCGCGGTGTGGGTGTCGATGTCCGCGGTTATGTTGAGGAATGCGTCCGCCTGGCTACGCTCCTCCTCGGTGGAGGTTGGGACCTCGGTATTTGGACCCCCAGCAATAAGGCTCTCCATCAGCCGCTCCTCGTCCTCATTGTTATCCATAACTAGAAAATTGTGAAAACATAAATGAATTTCTGAATACATAAATGATTTTTTGAGCACATAAATGATTTTCTGATTACATAAATGAATTTCTGAGCACATAAATGATTTTCTGATCATATAAATGATTTTCTGAATACATAAATTAATTTTTGAATACATAAATGATTTTCTAAGCACATAAATGAATTTCTGAATACATAAATGATTTTCTGAGCACATAAATGATTTTCTGAATACATAAATGATTTTTCTGAGCACATAAATGAATTTCTGAATACATAAATGAATTTCTGAATACATAAATGAATTTCTGAGCACATAAATGAATTTCTGAATACGTAAATGATTTTTGAATACATAAATGATTTTTAAGTGTCGGGCGAGAGTCGAGCGAAACTACCTAAGTGTCGGGCGGGAGTCGAGCGAGTCGGGCGGGAGTCGAGCGAGACTACCTAAGTGTCGGGTGGGAGTCAAGCGAGTCGGGCGAGAAAACGTAAGTGTCGGGCGGTGTCGAGCTAGTCGGGCGAGAGTCGAGCGAGTCGGGCGGGAGTGGAGCGTGTCGGGCGGGAGTCGAGCGAGTCGGGCAAGAAAACCTAAGTGTCGGGCGGTGTCGAGCTAGTCGGGCGGGAGTCGAGCGTGTCGGGCGGGAGTGGAGCGTGTCGGGCGGGAGTCGAGCAAGTCGGGCGGGAGTCGAGTGAATCAGGCAGGAGTCGAGCGAGTCGAGCGAGAAAACCTAAGTGTCAGGCGGGGTCGAGCGAGTCGGGAAAGAATCGAGCGTGTCGAGCAATATACTACCTAATTGTCGGGCGAGCGAAAAAATTAATATCTCTAAATACATATTTCATCTCTAAATACATTTCATCTAAAAACACTAATTAAATTCAAATCTAAATCTCTAAATTCAAATCTAAATCTCTAAATTCAAATCTAAAATCTCTAAATTCAATTCTAAAATCTCTAAATTCAATTCTAAAATCTAAATTCAATTCTAAATCTCTAATTCTAATCTAAATTCATAAATAAATTAATTGAAAACATTAAAAAATTTGTTGACGTCAGCCATCAGGGGCTGACGTCAGCAGATGCCACACCGACCGGGAGCGACGGCGGCCTCAGGGGGGCGACTAGGGCTGGATATCGAGCCTGACTCGGCTCGTTAAGGCTCGGCTCGTTATAGCTCGGCTCGTTCCAGCTCGTTATCTTAGCGAGCTAGGAACCCAGCTCGGCTTGGCTCGTTAAGAAGCTCGAGTTGGCTCGTTAAGCTCGCGAGCCAGCTCATTAACGGTTTTAAATTCAGAAAATTAAAGTTAACAGGTAAGCATGAAATCAACAAATGCAACATGTTTACAATCCAACCAACAATGAAACCAAGTAGTCAACAAGCAATCTAATACTCTAAGTTATTAGGTTGTGATATAAAGTTGGACCTATTAGGTTGTTTGCTGGTTGCTGCAACCCAGGCTCGTTAGGGCTCACGAGCGGCTCGCGAGCCAGCTCGAGCTCGGCTCGTTATCGTAGCGAGCTAAAACCTGAGCTCGGCTTGTTACAAATTTACTAACGAGCCGAGCCGAGCCACTAACGAGCGAGTTCGAGCGAGCTAACGAGCTTCGAGCTTTTTGTCCAGCCCTAGGGGTGACAACGTCGGCGGCCGGGAGCGGCGGCGGGCGGCAGCCGGGCGCGGCAGAGACGGCGCTCGGGCGCGGCGGCGGCGGAGTAGGGGCGACGGCGGCCAGGAGCGGCGGCGGGCGACGGTCGGGCGCGGCGGAGACGTGGACGGGCGTGGGGACGACGGCTGGGTGCGGACGGGGTCGACGGGCGGCGTGCAGACGACGGAGATCCACGGCGGCCGGGAGCTCCGGCGGCGGAGGGCGCGGGTGTCAGTGTTTTAGACACCGAGCCTAAGACGGGGTACCCGAAGTAATAGATTGTGCTGTGGGGCTCGCCGAGATTAGGAACACGATGGTGAGACACAGGGCACACAATTAGACAGGTTCGGGCCGCAATGTGCGTAATACCCTACGTCGTGTATGCTGCGTGGCTCTGTATTGATTGTGTATGTTTTGAGAGGGGTCCCTGCCTCGCCTTATATGCCACGGGAGGCAGGGTTACAAGTCGGATTGGTACTAGGGTACTATTCGAGTAGGACTCGGAGTAGCCTATACAAGGTATGGAAAGATATCCTAGTCTTAGTACAAGTCCTTGTCCGCCTTGTCTTGTCTTGTGGCCCACGGTACAAGCACCATGGCCCACTAGTCGAGTAGTCCAGGTGTATAGGAACTCATCTCCTGGGTATGACCCACAATGTGTTGGTGGGCCCAGGGATGCCCGGTCGACAAGCCCCCGAGTACTTTGTAGTTGAGTGCAATGCTCCAAGTAGTCTTGAAAGTCTCCACGAGTAGTTCCCAAGCGTCCCCGAGTTCTATAAACTTCAATCTTCAATAATACTTGAATCATCACGAGGCTGGAAGGTACTCCAGCTAACTCCATGAATAGTCTTGAAGTCTTCTCGAGTTGTTCCCAAGCGTCCCCGAGTACTTCCCTTGAAGATCTTCAATAATACCCGCTTCGTTCTTGAAATCTTTGCATCAAAGATCCATATGGAAATGCGATTACTGAAATCGCATTCCATATGGAATGTAGCCCCTGAGCCTTAGTTCGAATCCAAGATTCAAGCTGAGGGTCAATCATCTATTCTTTGATCTTGCACCGAAAAATCCATAGACAATCCGAAGAAATAATATAGGAATGCAAGTTGCATAAAATCGCATCCTATATGGATGTAGCCCCCGAGCCTTAGTTCGAATTGACAATTCAAGCTGAGGGTCAATCAGTAATCTTCATCAAATAGTCCCTAAAATCCTGAGAAAAAAACTGAAGGACACGTGGCACGGAGCCCCCGAGCCTTGAGTCGAGTACTTTCTCGAATTGAAGGATCCAATCTGACTGTAGAATAGTGGCCTGAATTCAGTGAACTGTAGCTGAGTGAAATCCAATTCCATCGAGTAGTCGAGCCCCCGAGATAGGGTCGAGCAGGTCTTGGATTTTAGTCCTCTGACTTAGCCAAAATTTTGCCTGTGTGAAACCAATCTGTTGAATGCGAAGGGTCACCAGGTCGAAACGTTAGGGTTTTGGTTTTATAAATACCCGAAGGGGTATCCCTTAGGGTTTCACTGCTTCCATTCGCTCTTAGATCCAGAACGCCTTAGCATCCATAGCCGCCGCAGAGTTCGAGCGCCCATATTGCCTAAAGTGCACACCTCCATCCCTTCGCCGTCCTCCAGTCAATGCGAAAGAAGACCCTCGTGATAGGAAGGATGAAGCCTGCACCATCCAAGGGACAGAAGAGGAAATCCGGCCGCGGCAAAAATGAGTTGCCGGAGCCAAAGTACAAGACGGTGGTCATCACGAAGCCCCCGAGCCAGGCTGTCTCTTGGAAGAAATCCAAGATGAGGGAAGAAGATATCCAAGCCCTCGAAGCCGGCGGGTTGCTGCGCGAGAAGGCGATTGCCGGCTGGAGTTCTGCTGCCGGTGATCCGTGGCCGATGGAGAAGAGCCCGGATGAAATCCCAATGTTCGGGCACTTCGTCGAGCGTGGGTTGACGCTGCCATCGTCAGATTTCTTCCGCGGCTTCCTCGACTTCTTCAAGCTGGAGCACGTACACCTCAACCCCAACAGCATCTTCCAGATTGCGTTGTACGTGCACTTCTGCAAAGCCTTCCTCAGAATCCGCCCTCACTGGGCCTTGTTCAGGAAGATCTTCCGTTTGAAGCCGCAGCCTAACGCCAACTTCCCAGTTGTAGTCGGTGGAGCCGGTGTGCAGATGCGCCTGAAAGCGCAAGAGTTGTACTTCAAGTACGACTTGATTGACTCCAATCAAGATTGGAAAAACAAGTGGTTCTACATAGAGAACGCCCCGCCTCAGCTGCCGAAGCCGAGTATGTTCGTGCCAGTGTACAACAGGCTCTGGAAGGACGAACCAACGATGCAGGAGTGCATCCAGATCCCCGAGCTGCTGGCGAAGATTGCGCAGAAGAAGGCGCAAGGCTTGACTACCGAGAGAGTAGCCTTTAGCTTCATGAAACGACGGGTACAACCTTTGATGCAGCGGGAGCATCTCGGGTTCGAGTACACTGGAGCTGATGACGGCTCAAGGCTTTCTTCAGAAGAGATCAGCGATGATCTTGTGATGGAGCGGCTGCAGAAGATCTTCAAGAATCTTCATGGAATTCCTACAGCCGTCCAAGAGTACAGTGCTGACAACCCTCCGCGTCTGGTGAGTCTCCAAGTACTAGCCCCTGAGTACTTTTTATAAGTAGTCGTGTAGTTAATTCTTGTCTTGTTTCACATGAGGATGTCTTGAAGTTTGTGTCCAACCCTCCTAGTCGTCCTGAGGACCCGCTGCAAGTGCCGGAGGAAGAAGCAATAGGAGCGGAAGCTCAAGCCCCCGAGAGTAGTCGAGCTGCTCAAGGGGAAGAGGAAGAAGTCTTGGTGGAGGACGCCTCCTCAAGCGATGATGACGGCCAAACACTTCAACAGCACTTTGAAGTGAAGGGCCGCTATGGATACTCTGGGGCACCCATCCCCAGTGGCCTCGCCGCGGGATCATCAAAAAGATCAGCATCATCTCTCGCAGATGATGTGACTCTACCGCCGCGGAAGAAGAGGACCACGGTGGGAAAGCGGGCCGTGAAGAAAATGACAGGCCTTCCCTCCATTACAGTAAGTGTTGGAGAACCTTTAAGTAGTCGATATTGTATTGAGTACTTGTTCTATGTTGTAATGCCTTGTTTTTTGACTTGCGCAGGTTATCGAGAGTACAGCTAATGTACCCTCGAGTAGCCCCCCAAGAATAACAGAAACTGAGATGGTTCCAGCGTCGGTCGTGGAGACGGTGACGCATGAACAACAAGAAGCAGTGGTACTAAGAAGTGTGCCGCCGGTGGAGAGTGTGCCAGAGGTGCCGACAGCGCCTTCTTTCTTCGACATGCTAGGGCCGAAAGTCTCGGTGCCTCGAGCTGCTCTGTAAGTACCCGAGTACTCGAGTACTTATTAATATTATATATTCTGCTTTTGCTGACCTACTTGTTGATGCAAAAAATCCACTGATGTGAAGTGGGGCACCTCTGGAAGTGGTGCTGCTAGAGGAGACCAAATTCCTCAAGAGCAACAAGAAGACATACTTCCAGAGCGCCAAGAAGTACCCACAGAAGCTGAAGCTGCCCAAGCACTGTGCTTCCTCTGGAGCGACAAGGTTAAGGCAGCAGTGGAAGCAGCTTCCAAGCCAAGGGCTGAAGATCCTGATGATATCGAAGCCGTGGTGAATGAAGGCTTGGAGGCTGATCCTGAAGCCATGCTGCGCCACGAAGAAGTCCCAGCAGCTGAAGCCCCCGTGCATCGTGTTGATGCACAACTGGCGCTGGAAGACAACCCAGAGAACCGCATGGTGCCGTATGAGCCACTAATTGAAGTCTCGGCTCCTCTACGCAGCGCTGCGAGGTACTCTACAGCCAGCACAAGTACCCAGTCCGCGGCCGAAGACTTGATGCCATATGATGACTCATGCTTGGACGAGGACAACTTGCATGCACATGCAGAGATGTTCCATGGTGTAGAAAAGCTCCTTGCGGTAAGTTCATGTAGTCTCTTATAGAGTACTTGTAGTCACAGATATCTTGTCTCTGACTCTTAAATTGTTTTTGCCTTCGCGGGAAGTAGTCAAGCAGTCGAAACGCAAGACTTGCTTGAGCAACACGCGACTGACATCGAAGAAGTCACGCGGCTTAGAGAAGAACTTAAGCAGCAAAAAACTGTCTCTGAAGCTGAAAGAAAGGCTTGATGCCAACGCCGCCGAGTACCACAACGAGATCCAGAAGCTGACGGCGGAGAATGATGATGTTGTTGGTAAAAACAAGTCTCTGCGCCTGAAGAATAAAGGTAATCTCCCTTTCTGAAATCATCGTTGAGTACTTTTGTCCTTGCACACCGCATCTGATAAGTAGCCTTGATCCTTTGCAGAACTGACGGAAGAGGTCGACAAGTTCAAGAACAAGGCGCTGGACTGGCAGCTAGCCTTTAACCGCGAAGAATCAGCTCACATGGATCTGAAGGAGGACTATAAGGTGCGGTGCTTCGAACTTGAACGTGAAATGGAGATCCGCATTGCCGGCTGGACTGATTTGTTGACTTGCATGCAGTCGCTCAAGACCAAGATTGAAGAAGCCGAAGGCCTGCGGTCAGAGTTGAAGGCCTTGACGGAGGCGGTCGAGCTAGTGGCAAATCTTTTCGAGCCCAGAGTCACTGGAGTTCAGCCTCGTCCACTTGTGGAGAGGTTGAAGGACACGCCGAAAAAGATTCTGGAGTATGCTCAAAGGCTGGCTTGCACGATCCTGTTTTTTTCTCAGGATTTTACGGGACTATTTGATGAAGATTATTGATTGACCCTCAGCTTGAATTGTCAATTCGAACTAAGGCTCGGGGGCTACATCCATATAGGATGCGATTTTATGCAAATCGCATTCCTATATATAAAGCGAGGAAGGGACCCCTCTCAAAACATACGCAATCAATACAGAGCCACGCAGTATACAGGACGTAGGGTATTACGCACATTGCGGCCCGAACCTGTCTAATTGTGTGCCCTGTGTCTCACCATCGTGTTCCTGATCTCGGCGAGCCCCACCGCACAATCTACTACTTCGGGTATCCCGTCGTAGGCTCGGTGTCTAAAACACTGACAGCGGGGACATGTCGACGGCCGGGCGCGGGCAGGGACGGCGGGGTCGACGACGGCGGGGTGCGACCTGCGATGATGACGGAGGCAGGGGCGACGGCGGGGGACGATGATGGCCGGCGGAGATCAGCAGGGGGACGAGACTGCGGCCGGAGATCGAGTGAAGTGTGGTGATGAAGTGGAGGAGTTGGGGAAGAAGAGGGGTGGATCCGTGGGATATATATCCCCCCTCTTTAGTCTAGGGTCGTAACCAGACCCGGGAGCAAAGAGCCTTTAGTCCCGGGTGGAGATACGACCCGAGACAAAAGGCCCTCCTTTTGTCTCGGGTCGTATCTCCACCCGGGACTAAAGGCCCCTTTCGCGCGGGAGGGGGCACGAGGGCAAAATTTTGGCCTTTTGTCCCGGGTGGTGTTACCACTCGAGACTAAAGTCCCCCCTTTAGTCTAGGGTCGTAACACCACCCGGGACTAAAGTGTAATTTTCGGCGGGAACTGTTTTTCCCCTCCCATTTCTTTTCTCATTTTCACATTCTATCTCTTTGAAATCAAAAAAAATATAGTAACTTTTACTATTTTTTCCATGCAAAATTATATTGAGTTAAAATATAATAAACTATACTTTGCTATGCAAAATTATATTTTAGAGTTATAAACATTCACTTTCAATTTTCATTTGCAACATTGATGTGCATTCCAACTAAAATTCAATTAAACCGAAAAAAATAGTAAATTAATTCAGAAAAATCTCAAACTTGGTGGGTCAATCTCACATGACATATTCATGCTTCATAAAAATTTTGAGACCGATACAACACTGCAAAGTGCATGGACTTCAGAATCGTTAAAGAACATAAGTGGTATAGACATGGTTCGATGAAAGGTTCCATATAGCTTTGTGAAGCACGTGTACTCCGTCTATGTCGAAATGGTCTAAAATTTTTTTGGTTGTCATTTACACTTAAAATATTAGCTCACGCAAGATCTTAGATTTTTCTGATGACTAAATGTATTTTAGGTTTTTTCTTTGTGGTAAAGGAGCTAGAATATTGTGAATTACACATCAATAACTCAAGAATTATGATTCGGCTTCCAGATAAATTAGACTCCTAAGGCACAAGAGAACTTGTGGCCAAGTTTGGCACCATTCCGGATCGTTTCAGGGGTGCTCTCAGCTCAACTTTTAATTTCTAGGTGATGTCACACGGAAATTCAATTAAACCGAAAGAAATACTAAACTAATTTAGAAAAATCTCAAACTTGGTGGGTTAATCTCACATGACATATTCAAGCATCATAAAAATTTTGAGACCGATACAACACTGCAAAGTGCATGGACTTCAGAATCGTTAAGAACATAAGTGGTATAGACATGGTTCGATGAAAGGTTCCATATAGCTTTGTGAAGCACGTGTACTCCGTCTATGTCAAAATGGTCTGAAATGTTTTTTGTTGTCATTTACACTTAAAATATTAGCTCACGCAAGATCTTAGATTTTTCTGATGACTAAATGTATTTTAGGTTTTTTCTTCGTGGTAAAGGAGCTAGAATATTATGAATTACACATCAATAACTCAAGAATTATGATTCGGCTTCCAGATAAATTAGACTCCTAAGGCACAAGAGAACTTATGGCCAAGTTTGGCACCATTCCGGATCGTTTCAGGGGTGCTCTCAGCTCAACTTTTAATTTCTAGGTGATGTCGCACGAAAATTCAATTAAACTGAAAGAAATAGTAAACTAATTTATAAAAAATCTCAAACTTGGTGGGTCAATCTCACATGACATATTCAAGCATCATAAAAATTTTGAGACCGATACAACACTGCAAAGTGCATGGACTTCAGAATCGTTAACTTGTTGGAGACCAATAAAAGAGTTGATCACATTAGCATTACACAATTGATTTGATCAATAATCATTACATTACGACATTAATCTCAAGCACGTAAGTGCGGTGTCTCTTCACGTCCAAGCAATATGATTGGGTCAACTTCGACAACGAACGGAGGCATGCCATCAAACTGATCATAATCATCGGATTGATCTGTTTTGTCCTCGACTCCCACGATTACTCTTTTACCTGGAAGAACTATGTGACGCTTTGCCTCTTGTGGTCCTGCTTCTTGAGGATTTTTATTCTTCGGTATGCTAGTCATATCCTTGACATAGAAAACCTGATGCACATCTTTGGCAAGCACGAATGGATCATCTTTGAACCCAATCTTGGTAAGATCCACTATTGTCATTCCATATTCATCTTTCTTTACGCCATTCAGGTTTACCCATTGGCAAAAAAACAGAGGGACGTTCATCGCTCCATACTCAAGCTCCCATATCTCTTCTATGATACCATAATAGCAGGTCTTGCCCCCATCTTTTCCGATGACGTCCATACGGACACCACTATTTTGGTTTGTGCTTTTGCGATCTTGAGCTCTCGTGTAAAAATTGTAACCATTCATATCGTAAGCTTGAAATCTTGTAATTGTGCTACAAGGTCCCCTGGCTAACAAAGCTAGTTGTGGATGAATCGTTGAGTTTTCGATGAGTTGTTCACTCAACCATGAGGGAAACGTTTCCAAGTGACGACGTGCAATCCAGACTGGGGATTTGTTTGGATTTTGAGAAGCAATAATCTACTCATGTTCCGTCCTATACGGAGTCACCAGTGATGATTGTTGCAGGACTGTTAGGTGTGCTTTATGGAACAAATTAGTATTATTGCTCAAACTTGATTTCCTTCTGATGGTACCCTTTCCCTGTAGCCTCCCCTCGTGTCGTGATACTGGAAGCCCAATCGAGTCAATTGTGTCGACAAAATCAACACAAAACTAAATGACCTCCTCAGTTCCATATCCCTTAGCAATGCTTCCTTCCGGACGGGCATGGTTAAGAACATATTTCTTGAGGATCGACATGAACCTCTCAAAAGGCCACATGTTGTGAAGGTATACTGGACCGAGAATAGTAATTTCTTTCACAAGGTGTACCAGGAGGTGCGTCATAACATCGAGGAAGGAAGGTGGAAATGCCAACTCAAAGCCGACAAGACATTGAACCGCATCATTCTGTAGCTTTCCTAACTTGGCTGGATCGATTGCATTCTGTGAAATTGCATTGAGAAATGCACAAAGCTTTACGACTAGTAATCGTACATTCTCTGATAGAACACCCCTCAACGCAACTGGAAGCAACTGTGTCATCAACATGTGACAGTCGTGGGCCTTTAGATTTGTGAACTTCTTCTCTTTCATATTTATGATCCCCTTTAAATTCGACGAGTAGCCAGACGGAACCTTAATACTGTTCAGACAATCAAACATGCTTTCCTTCTCTTTCTTGGTGAGAGTGTAACTAGCAGGACCAAAGTAATCAACATCATCATCATCCTCTTCCGGATCAGTTTCATCATCACCCTCCCGCGGAACTTTGGGAATCTTATGAAATTCTTTCAGGTCCTCTCGTGCTTCGTTGGTATCCTTCGGGTTACCGTAACAACCCATGAAGCCTAGCACATTCACGCAAAGATTCTTCGTAAGGTGAATCACGTCAATTGCGTGTCGGACCTCAAGGCTATGCCAATAAGGTAGCTCCCAAAATATAGATTTCTTCTTCCACATTGGTGCACGCCCGTTGACGTCAGTTGGAACAGGTTCACTACCGGCACCCTTTCCAAAGACTACCCTTAGATCATTTACCATCTCAAATACGGTATCTCCATTAAAATGGGGTGGCTTCGTACGATGGTTAGCCTTCCCTTTCCAATGCATCCCTTTCTTCCGTAAGGGGTGATTAGTTGGAAGGAAACAGCGGTGACCATTATACACAACCTTCTTACAGTTTTTGAGATGAATACCTTGTGTTCTATGTAAACAGTGCGTGCATGCCCGATATCCCTTGTTTGTCTGCCCAGAAAGGTTACTTAGGGCAGGCCAATCGTTGATGGTTATGAACAACAATGCTCGTAGATTGAAGTTATCTTGCCTATCCTCATCCCACACACGTACGCCCTCTTCCCGCCATAGCAGTAATAGTTCATCGACCAACGGTATTAGGTACACATCAATGTCGTTGCCGGGTTGTTTTGGACCTTGGATGAGCACCGGCATCATAATGAACTTTCGCATCATGCACATCCAACCAGGAAGGTTGAACATGCATAGGGTCACAGGCCAAGTGCTATGACCACTGCTAAACTCCCCGAATGGATTGAAACCATCTGTACTTAAACCAAATCTTATGTTCCTTTCCCCGTCCTCAGAAAATGTCTTGAATTCTCTATCAATCTTTCTCCACTGAGACCCATCAACCGGATGTCTCAGCTGGTTGTCGTGCTTACGTTCCTCGGCGTGCCATCTCATCAACTTAGCATGTGCTTTGTTCCGGAACAAACGCTTCAAACATGGTATTATAGGAAAATACCACATAACCTTCGCCGGAACTTTCTTCATCTTGTCACGGTGCCCCTGGAGATCACCAGCATCTTCATCTCGCTGAATCTTATAACGTAGCGCTTTGCACACAGGACAAGCATCCAAATTCTCGTAATCCTTACCCCGATATAGGATGTAATCATTAGGGCATGCATGGAACTTCTGTACCTCCAACCCAAGAGGGCACACAGTCTGTTTAGCTTCATATGTGGTGGACGGTAATTCATTGTTCTCCGGAAGCTTGTCCTTCACAATTTTTAGCATCCCTTCAAATACCTTATCAGACACACCATGTTTTGCCTTCCATTGCAGCATTTCTAGTGTAGTACTAAGCTTTTTGTGACCTGGCTTGCAATCTGGGTATAACGGTTTTCTGTGATCTTCGATCATACGTTGGAACTTTGCCTTTTCTTTTTCGTTTTCACAGTCCCTTTGTGCATCCTGTAGAACCTGGTCGAGATCATCAGCAGGCCCGTCAGCATGTGCTGGTAACTCTTCTTCGTCAGCATCTTCCATTAAAGTATCTGCAAAAGCTTGACCTGCGGCCCAGTCCGGAATACCCTCCTCCTCTTCTTCGTCATCTTCCATCACAACCCCTCTTTCACCGTGCTTGGTCCAAACCACATAGTTCGGCATGAATCCGTATTTCAACAAGTGGAGGTGAAGTGTGCCCAGGTCATGGTAGTCTCTTTCGTTTCTGCAATCGGAGCATGGACAACACATGAACCCACTCGCATCCTTATTTTTTTCGCCACTTCGAGAAAACCATGCATGCCGGTAATGTACTCCGCTGACCGTCTGTCGGTGTTGTACATCCATTGCCAGTTCATCTGCATCATATTAAGTGAAAAATATCCATGTTAATTTTACAACACTATCCCTAGGTATCCTTTTCTAATAACTAAATTAATCAATTCTATTTTCTCTAACATTAAATATAACTAGCTAAAAGTAAAATTTATATAAAAACAAAAAAATCTTAGTACAAATGAATGAAAGAAGATAATCGTAACAAATGAAAACTACTTATTACCAAATCTAAAGTATACTAATATAAAAACTACATCTCTTAGCTCTTAAATCAAATTTCCTATTTTCTTAATTGTGGCATAAATTTTAAGTATAAAAAATATACACTATCCCTAGGTCTCATTTTCTAATAACTAAATTAATAAATTCTGTTTTCTCTAATAATAAATAAAGCTAGCTAAAAGTAAAATTTTATAAAAACAAAAAAATCATAGTACAAATGAACGATAGAAGATTATCATAATAAATGATAACTACTTATTACTAAATCTAAAGTATACTAAAAACCTCATCTCTTAGCTCTTAAATCAAAATTTCTGTTTTTTCCATCTCTAAATCATAAAACAAAATTTAAACACAACAAATGAATGGAGGATGAAGAATAATACCTTAGCAATACCTTGGAGGTGAGAAAACTCAAAAAATTGATGAGGAAAATTTGGGCAGCACCTCCCTAGGTTTGAGGCGCCATGGAGCTGAGAGGAGCTTACTCTTTGAGCTCTCGGTGAAAAATGGTCGGGCAGGGAAGAAGAAGGGTGCGTGCTGTCGATTTTGTATAGGGGAGGCCTTTTGTCCCGGTTGGTAAAACCAACCGGGACAAGGGTGCCTTTTGTCCCGGTTGGTTTACCAACCGAGACTAAAGGGTCGCCCCCCTCCCCCCATGACCCTGTTGTTTTTTTAGTTTAATATATGTTAAGGTCTCCAAAATTTATAATAAAGGCTAATATTAAGGCTTAATCAATACTTTGGAGGTGAGAACCCTAATATTAAGGTTTCCAATAAATTAGTCACTGGCCTAACATCAATACTTAAGGTCTTAACAAAAAATATAAAAAAGTTCATACATCAATACTTAATTAAGGTCTTACAAACATAAAAAGTTCATACATGATTACTTAAGGTACGGTCTTAACAAAGATAGAGGGGTGCATCAATGCACGACACATATTTCATACTTCATTCTTCTTCCTTAGATAGTCCATATAGTTGAAGTCTCCGATCTTGAAGTCGAAAACTTCAGCGAAATATGCCAGAGAATGGATCAGTGCACTCTCTATCGCTTCACAATTACGGTCACATGGACTTCCACAAATTTCAAACAGTGGCGAGGAAAACTGATATGGCCTGTAAAATGAAAGATGAGCCTGATACTTCCAATTTCTTATTTGTATAGTATTTGAATCTGTGTAAGAAAATCCCACAACATCCATCACTTGCTCTAGAATTGCATGAAAGCTCATTGCCGCAAAGGTTTGACCAAACATATCCTACAGTTAAGAATAATGTTATTACGACGCATTAAAAATGCTGAATAAGAAGATTAAAAAAAGTTAAATGGTGCTCTATACCATGTCATGTTCATTTAGCCGACAAAGTCTCTCTGTGGTCGTGGTGACACTTTCTCCTTCCTCGAGTGACTTTATTAGAAAATAAGAGTAATCTGGCACAAAATACCCATTAGCGTTTAGTTGTTGTAAGCATGCCTGCACGGCAGTCCTTTCATAAGTCCTCTTAACCAGTGCAGGGGTACCCCACCCAACAATCGATACCATTTGGATGGGTTTTGAAGACAGCGATGAGTGATTTTGTCCTCGAACGGCTATGTCAAACGAGATTTTTAATTGTATGCAATTGTTTGGACCGACAATGGCGCATTGTGTAACAAGAGGGGTACCACCTAAATTTTCAACAACATGTGCGAGCCACTGCAAATGATTGAGAACCTGCATTGTATGAAAATAATATTATTATCCGTGTGTTGTACGTAAACATCAAATTTATACAACAAAAGAATATTACAATGTTGGGACGAGGTCCCTGGCTTCGATCACCAGTAGGTAACTCAATCACACAATGGGTGAAGTGTATGCCTGGATGACGAGCCAAAGGTGGCCGGTCATCAAAACTGATTCCACGACCGCCGCCATGGCTAGGGATGGCAGCGGGTCGGGTAAGTGCGGGTAAGACGTTTACCCGCCCGACAACATATCCGCGCTTTCACTCTTTACCCGCCCGATAGTCCGCCCGCGGGTAAAAATTTGTACCCGTATCCGCGCCCGACGGATATCCGCGGGTATCGGGCAAACCCGTCACCCGGAGCCGATGTGCCAATGGAGGGGCGAGAGGCGACGACCGACCAGCAATGGAGTGGTGAAGGTCGAGGTCCGGTCGGCGGGAAGCGAGGAGCCGATGTGCCCTCCCGTGCACAGCAACTACAGATGCCCTCCGTACCCGTGTGCCGCCGAGCGCCGACCGTCTGCATCTGCAGCCGCCTGCCCATGCGGCCTGCCTGAGCGAGCGAGGAGCGACGAGCCGTGGAGGCATGGAGCTGGAGGGGCGAGGGCCGGCCTGCCGGCGGGGGCGAGGCGATGATGTCGTGCGCCGGCCCTGGCCTCCTGTAGATGCGCTGCCGCCGTCTGCTGGGCGCTGTGAGCTGTGCGCCGCTGCCGCAGTCTGCTGGGAGCCGTGCGCGGTGCGTCGCCGCTGCCGTCTGCTGTGCGTCCTGCGCCTATGTTTTTTTCAGCAACGCCGTGCGCCTGTGCCTGACCGGGGATGGGAGAGAGAGAAACGAGAGAGAACGAGAGATTGGGGCGGCGGCAAAGGATTCACGAGGAAGAGGATAAGGGTGCGGTGGATGGGTGTTGACCGTGAGTCTGTGATGCTGATGTCCCTAGTGTAGTTGTTGGGCTTGGGCCGAATGGTAAATGTTGGACTTCATATAGCTAATGTTTTGGTGGACTTCTATATTTCAACGGGTATGGGTTTATCCGCGGGTGAAGTATTTTACCCGTGTGTTGCCCGCGGGTAAGGATTGCTGCCTGTATCCGCGCCCGCGGGTGAAATTTCTTGCCCATACCCTTGCCCGTCGGGTCGGGTATCCGCGGATATCCGTGTCCGCGGATAAAATTGCCATCCCTAGCCATGGCGACCTCCACGGCGACCACCGCGACCAGAATAATTTGCCATAGTTATTCTGGACTACTCTGTAATATATATAAAACAATACTTAAATAAGAGAATGTTTAAATCTATTCTATATAAAAACAAAATATATAAGACCTATTTTCTCATTTTCTAATAACTAAACAGATAAGTGCAAGAGCTCGTTCAGGTGCAGTGAGCCCGGAGGCGACGTAAGTCTGTACTATACCTTTTCTAATCACCCTGATCATTTAGGAAGTACAACCTCACCTCACCATCATATACACGCACCTCGCTCTCCCACTTACAGTACATCGCCAAGCTACAGCCCTGCATCTCCTACCTAGCAACAGCCCAACATCACCGAGCCACGTATAGCCCCAGCTCGTCGGTGATGTTGGACTGTAGCTAGCTAGGATGTAAGGCTACTGGTACAGAACGTCCAACCGACTGTATATATGGAAAAAAAAGAAAAATAAGAGAATGTCTAAATGTATTCTAAATAAAAACAAGAAATACTTAACAAAAATGAATTAAATAGGTAAGTAGTATTTTTTCATTTGGTAATGACCATTTTTTTAATAAACTAACTTCTAATAAATTAAGCTAAATGTAAAATTAAATGCATCTCTCATCTAAAAGTTAAAATCTATTATCTCTATAGCAAAAACTATAAAATTAGAGGATAAATCCCTATGTGAAACTATGCTTAAAAAATATGTGAAACTAAATACAATGTTAGCTAAATCTAAAACATCTGAAAACATCATCTCCTCCTACCATCTAAAAATCTAAATCCATATTTTCTCCATTTCTAACCATAAAAACGAAATTTAATCATAACAAATGAAGGAAGGATGAAGAATCAAACCTTAGCAACACTTTGGAGGAGAGAAATCTTCACAAATTGATGACGAAAAATTGGACATCACCTCCCTAGGAGAAGAACTAGCTAGCTCTTCACAAACTATCTCTTAAGCTCTCGGGTGAATGTGAGCTCGGGCAGAGAAAGAAGAAGGGAGGCAGGGATATATAGGCGCACCCTTTAGTCCCGGGTGGTATTACCACCCTGGACTAAAGATGAGCCTTTAGTCTCGGGTGGTAATACCACCCGGGACGAAAGTCTGGCGCCAATAATTGCGGCTCAGAGCTGTTGGACGCCAGGCCTTTTGTCCCGGGTGGTATTACCACCCGAGACTAAAGGGGGGCGGCGCAAACAGCCTTCCGAGGCCACGTCACCCCAAAATCATTTGTCCCGGTTCCAAAGTTGAACCGGGACAAATGCTTGGGAACAAAGGTCGTTTTTCCACTAGTGTGTGGAATTTCCACCCAGATTTGTACTCTATTGATTAAATAGACAAGTTGTGTCAATGTCTTTTTTTTTCAACAATGCTTGAGCACCTGTGGAATTTCCACCCAAATTTGTACTCTCTTCATTAATTAGACAAGTTGTGTCGATGTTTTCTTTTCAACAATACTCGTGACGGTAAGATATATGAATAGTTTTACAATGATCTGATAAATGATGTGGATATTTACCATTTGCTGCTACACGATCAGCACCAACAATGACTGTCTGAACATGCCCTTGTTTCATCAGTGCAGCAACACCAAAATCTGATATTCATTAATAATCATTCGAGTTTATGCCAGAGATGTAATAAATACGCGACAAGCAGCAGCCCAGCCTGCCACACGTGCGGGGAGACGGAGATGCGGCCGAGCGGGGAGGGAGCTGCCACTGGGGAGGGCGCCGTACTGGGGAGGGCGCCGTACGGGGAGGGAGACGGTGGTTGGAGCAGAGAGAAAGAGAGATTGAGATGGTGCCGGAGAGGAGAGGAGGAGATAAGATTTAGTTTTTGTCCCCCTTTCATTTTTTTAATAATTACACTTGAGTCCTTAGAACTTATATTTCCTCACAATCTAATTCTTAACTTTTATTTTCTCACATTTTAGTCTTTATGGAGGTAAGGAATGAATTTTTAATTGAAAATGGTAGTTGCAGGTGGATGAATAAAATATATAGTTGTTGGTGTAGAGTAAATATATAGAGTAAGTAAAGAATCTTGATGACGTGATTAAAATATTCTTTTTAAATAAAAAAAATAAAGTAACACGAATGCAGATAGTCTTACACGGTCAAATCAAGTTTGGAGTTCAATTTGAGTTGTGCCACCCAGTCACCTAACGTTCGACGACTATTGCAGTGTGTGCAAACATTGTTCGATTTGCATGGAGCTGCCGACTATCCGCAGCAAGCCCCTAAAATCATCGAGATGTCAAAATCATCCTCTAAAGTCTAAACTTACATCAGCCTTGTAAATCGTGTGAAAGCGTCAACTCTTGAAAAGTGGAGCGCTATTGGAGTCACTGAGGTAGTGGCACATGACATGTATTCATGTCTGCAGTACTCTTGTAGGAAAGCGGTTCAATCCGCTAACACGACGTTCTCTGTTTCTTTTCACTATGTCATCAACAGCCCAACGTTAGTGGTTGACTGGTTGGTGGTTAGTACCGATTTGTTCTGAAAAAATATTGTTGTCTGATTGATGACTGATCTGATTTGTTCTGTGAGAAAAATATTGTTAACTCATGGCTGTTAATCCAGACAACAGAGCGAACTTTTTTTCTTATGATGCAACTTATGTTGACCGCAACATTACAAGTTTACAACGTGGCATCAGGTCGTTCATTTGATCCTAAAGTCGATTGAAAAAAATAGGCGGAATAGCTAAATACGTCCTCGAACTATCAGTGAAAGCTCAGTTTCGTCCCTAGACTATAAAAACAGCCGATTCAGTCCCTGAACTATCCAAATTGATCCGTTTTCGTCCCTGCGCTCACGCCGTTGCTGTTTGCCGTCAACCGCTGTAACTCCCATGCGGTTCGCTCCATCCCCATGGGCCATGGCGAGGACCTGGACAATGGCAGCTCCCTAGCGCTCTTCCTCCTGCTCCTTGTCGCCACCGCCGACGTGGGGTCATTCCCGTGTGCCGCCTAATCCACGAGATGGTGCGATGGTGGGCAGGCCGCCGCGTCCTCCGCATCTAGCTGCCTCGCCGAACGACGTGCGAAGCCTGAGCCAGCCGTGGCCTCCACAGCTTCTACCACGGCGTCGCATGCACAACGATGGTGCAGCAGCTCCACGGCAAGGAGTAGGTGGCCGCCGGCGGTAGCGGCACGGGCGCGACGCCGCGTCCTCGTCGTTCCTCACCGTGCCGCCGTCGGTGGTCGGTGGTGGTGGCCCGGGCGTCGACGGACCTGGAGGAGGCGGCGGCGAGGAGGGCGCGGCACGCGACGGTGGAAGCAGGGGAAGAGAGCTAGTTCCCGTGACGGATGTCGTGCGTGGACGGTGTCGGCGGTGACGGAACCGGACTCCGACAAGTTCGTTGTCGTCAGATCCTGCATGACCCCCGCCGGCTCCATCTTCATCGACTCCGGCGTTGACCACCTTGAGAGTGTGCTCAAGGAGATCCGCCTCAACACCCGCACGGCCGCACTGCACATCCACGCGTCGCGCCGTGCTGCCGCCGGTGAGATTGAGGAAGTAGAGGAAGGGGAAGGACGATGCTGAGGTGGGGTATGTAGTGGCCGGCGGCGCGCGGGATGCAACCGCGGAACTGCCGCCCTGCGTCAACAGTGACGGGGTCGGCGCCGCTCGACCGCCTCCATACCTGGTACAGCCCACCTTCGCAAAGCACCAGGTTCTTGGCGTCCATGTACTCCGAGAACCTCCAGCTGGCCGTGCGTGGGCTAGTACAGAGAGTCGTCCAGCGGGATCTCCTCGCTGGTGAAGGGGTTGAACAGAACGGGCGCTGCGGTGTCGCCCGCGACGAGTGTCACCCGTTGCGCGACGCGCCGACGCAGCGGCACCGTGCAGCAGAGCCGAGCCTGCCGCCCGGCCGGTGCCCGGACCAGCGCCGCGCATGAATGGAGCAGGCCGCAAGCGAGACAGGGATGCCTGCGGCGTCTTCGGCTGGGAGCATGGCGAGCGGGCGCGAGAGCGACGTCGGGAGCGCGGAGCGCCACGCGGCGCGGCAGGAGGCGTAGTCCTCGAGCGCGTAGCAGGCGGCGATGGTGGAGACGAGGTCGGGCTCGAGGTCGGCCCATGGCGGGATGGGAGCGCCGACGTGAGGTGCGGGAGCCAAGTGTGGTTGACTCGGATGCCCGACGCACCGGCGACGACGGTGGTGACGAGGAGCGGGAGGAGCGCCAGGGAGCGGTGGCAGAGGCGGCTGCCATCGTCCAGGTCCTCAGCACGGGGACGGAGCAGACCAAACAGGAGGAGCAGCGGTTGACGGCAAACGGCAACGGTGTGAGCGCAGGGACAAAATCGAACCGATTTGGATAGTTCAGGGACTGAATCGGGTGTTTTTGTAGTCCAGAGACGAAATTGAGCTTTCGCTGATAGTTCGAGGACGCATTTGGCTATTCCGCCAAAAAAATACTAGTAAAAATAACTCAAGGAGACAAGGTGACGCCCTCCCTACGCAAATCTAACGGCCCATTAATTCAGTCGAGGTACCATATCCGTCCGCTGTGATCCAACGGTGAGAGCAACCAAACACATCTAGCAGGCCGGTCTAGTGGCCCATCTCAGCCCAAAACATATGTTCCCCTTCTCCGCGCCGTCTCCGTCGCCGCGCCGATGTCTGCGCATACGCCCAGGCCTCGTCCGATGCCGGCAACCATGGCCTGCGTCAGCTTGCGTATCGCCGCCGGCGCCCGCCGCTCCGCTCGCAACCCCGACCGCGCTTCCACCTCAGGATGTAAGCGGGCGTCTCTGCAGACACCTGCAGGACCACCGGCATCACCTGCATACACAAATACAACGTTCTGCAGGAGCCCGCCAATCCTTTGCTCGGAACCTGCATTCTCCTGCTGGGTTATGCGGGAAAAGCAAGTAGGCTTTGCGGGAGCCTGCGGGAGCCTGCGAGGGAAGAATCGTGTGGCTAGGCGTGAGCAACACATCATTCTCGTGCGGGCAAAGCAGAGGGAAGACTAAATTCCGCTCCAATTACACCACACGACAAATCCTAAACTAATTGGATGAGCTGAGAGAAACGATTAACTTAGCCACCGACGAGATGAACTAAAATACTAGCTACTGTCGGACACTGCAAAAGAGAGATAGCTGAATCTTCTACTGCACAATCCGATTCAAAGCCAGAGAGAGAGTGTGTGCACGGCGGCTGAATGAAGCTCCTGCACGCCAGAGACAATGCGAACTAACATGCGGAACAGACGGAGCGCATGCATGTGGATCTCGGCACAGGGGATCTCAGCGCCATTGCGGGGATGAGGAGGAAAGGTCGTGGAGAAGACTGGAGCAAGCGAAGCGGAGAAGAAGGAGGTGAAGCAAGTCTCCCCACTGGACGGCCGCTTGCAGCGATGGCAGTGACTTGGCAACGGCGGCGCTGCTCTTGCAGCAGCGGCGGCGGCAGTGCTGCTCTTGCGGCGATGCAGATGCAGCACGCCTCAAGAGAATGATTTGCGGGCCTCGCGGGCGTGGCAGGACAGAGGCAGGATGTTACGGGCTATCCGGCAAAGCCCACATGGTTTCGCAGACTTAATCTGCCAAGCTCACTAAAACTCCACAGGTATCTGCAGGCGCCCATTTTGCTTTTTTTCGCAGGCGGGCCTTGCAGGCTGGCAGGCCAGCCCGCGCCTGCTTGCATCCTTACTTCCACCAACCGTAGCCGCGCAACGACAACATCCAGTCCCTCTCCCCGACACCGGCAGCTGACACGCAGCCGCTCGCGCCTCGCCGACGCTCCTGCTCGCGAGCTCGGCCACCACCTGCAGCAGCTTGCGCTCGCGAGCCCGGTCTCCTGCCATGGCCGCGCGGGAATTCCGGCCAGGACGCTTCTCAACGCCGTTAGCTCGCCCGCGGCCGCTCGTGCATCGCCGCCGGAGCCGCCGCTCGCGCTCACAGGTCACGTCTCCATGTGCACGGCCGTGGAGCTCCCGCACGCCCGACCTCCTGCAAGCTACTCGCACGCGCACGGCCATAGAACTCCCGCACGCACGACCTCCTGCCAGCCGCTCACACGCACACAGCCATGGAGCTCACGCACACCGGCAGACGCGGCCTCCAACACGCCGGAGGGGCGAGGCCAGGGACCTGGGAAAGGTTGGAGCCGCCGGCAGCATCCTTGTTGGGCCAAGGCCCAGCACACGGAGGCATGCAGCACCTGAGAGCCTCATGGCTATTGTGTACCGTCAGATTCTATTGAATGGTTTAGATCATCCGACTGCAGAGTACAGTCGATGAGGGCGACTGCAGACGATCTCGTTCCGTCACGGGACTCTTCTTCTTCCATCATCGTCAACAAGTCACGGAGATGAACGGCGGCAAGAGGTTCGGTGGCGGCCGGCCGCCGACGGGGACTCCTTCCCTCGCGTGGTCTTCCGTGGTCATCGTCGCCTCCCTCCTCGCCGGCGCCTCCATCGTCCACAACATCTACAAGCCCGACATGGTTCGTGAACCCATCCCACCCGCCTCCACGCACGCCACCTGTTCGACCAAATTCCTAGACGAGATCCAGCTCATTTTTTGTTCCCCTTTCCGTCTCATTTTCCACACCTGCAGACCATTCCACCTGTGGAGAGTGCCAGCGGAGGCGGCAGCAAGGAAAGCTGAGCCGGGTACCCGTGTGTTCATGAGAGTCATCCGTCAAATTACTGAAGCACATGTTGCGTCTGTTCATCCTGTGTTTTGGTGCCTGCTTTTCTTTTTGCAACTGAAATATGTGATAACAGCAATTATTTGTTACACTTGACGCTCTTGGCTGCTCATAGCCATGGGGTTATATTCAGTTTCATGTTTATTCAGTACACAACCATATCAGATAAAACATCCATCAGTTTCTGATCATCATCTGATACTAGTAGACCACCGTTTTCAGGACGAGTTATAATAAGTGAATCGAGAATGCGATTGTCCTCGAACTCGAAGAGAAGATGCACACAGTTCACTTGTGTCGTCGTAGTACATCAAAGCCAAGAACGCACTACTGCACTGTCATATACAACTGATACAAATGTTTTCACGACACACAAAACGTGCCCCCACTGCCAGCTAGCCTTGACATGGTTACTACCGTACTTGTCGCTTGCCTTCTGGGCTCGGAGCGCCGCTCGAAACATGGCACCGGTCGAACAGCTGATCATGCATGGCGCCGCCGATTGAGCACTTGCAGTCGGAGCGACAGGCGAAAGGGGTTGATTCCCTCGGCGACGAAGCCGCGCCACGCACCACTGTCCAGCGCGCGCACCACATGCTCGTGGCGGCGGCCGGCGGCCTCAGCGAGCCCCGTCCCGCCACAGCGCCCGCCTGGCGTACCGCGCCGAGAAGGAACGCGACAGGTTCTCGGGCTCCCCCGCCGCGGCGTCCTCGTCGAAGTTCTGTGCGTACTCGTCGTGCCCGTACTGCTGCTCCTTCACCGACGACGACCCGCTCCGGGCCATCACCGCCGCCTTGCTCCCTCTCCCGACCCAAGCCAGCAGCGCGCGCACTACGCCGCCGCCAGCTGGTGGCCGGGACGCGGGCGCTCCCCCGCGGCCGTCCCCGAGTCTTCTTGGCCGCTCGCCTCCGCGCCCGCCGCACGAAGCGAAGGCGGACGCGAGGGCCGCCGGCACGGACCTCTGCCTCGCGAGCTGGTGGTTGGCGACGACGGTGGAGTAGCGCGAGCCGGAGCTGGAGATGTAGGCGGCGCCGGCCGTTCCGGCGTTGCTGGCCATCATCAGTTCCAGGAACGCACGGCGGCGGGTGGCGGTGGCGGCGAGAGGTAGGACGAGGTTGCACGGGTGGTTGGGTTGGGGTCTTGGGGACGGGGGCGTTCGAGGCCGTGCTGGCGCTGCGGATGTGATGTGCTGCGGACCTCCCCGCTCGCCGAACGAACAAGCATGCATACAACACCGTGCAAGTGTGTGGCGTGGCGTTCCGGTCAGGTCGGCGGCGGCCGACGAGTAGGTCAAGCGCGTGGTGCTCACTGCTCAGCGCCGTTTGCTGCTGGGAACACGCTGCGAGAAAGGTCGCAACAGAAGAAAACTCCATGCGGCTTTCAAGTTTGAATCACAACGTTTCCCAAAAAAAAAAAGTTTGAATCACAACAAGAAGTCAAACAACTTTTTTTTTTGAGAGAGAACAAGAAGTCAAACAACTGGCAACCAAATCAAAAGAGACCGCTTGGGCCTTGCTGGAGCAGCCCGGCCCACGATTGCTCATCCCGGCCCACGATTACGCCGCCAGGCCCTGCCTGCCTAATCGTCGTCGCCCCGGCGGCGGCCCGGTCAAAGCCGGCGCCTGAGCCCCCCCGCACCGCCGCTTTCCCGGCAATAACCACCACGTACCTCTAGCCGGTCGCCGTCATTCGCATCTAGAAGCACTTCCGGCCGGCGCACCTCCTCCACGCGGACCCGCTTCCGTTCAGCTTCCAGAGGACTTCCAAGTTCCAACCACGGCATAGAAAAGCCAAATCCACACTTGCCCTCTGGCCCCCCGACCAATCAAACGCGGCGGCTACCGACCGGCCGGACTTGCTTGGGCAGGTCTTCCCTCCCTCGCCGCCCCGTCCCGTGCACGCGCGCTGCAAGTATATATACACGCGCGCCATCGCAGCCAGCTGCCCCCAGCGCACCAAATTCCTCGATCGATTGCCATCTCTTAGCTTTCTCCGGCTCTCCGCCCGTCGTCTCCCCAGCTCTCCCCGTGCTGTGCACATCACACACGCGGGATCCTTGCTTAATTCGCTTGGCGCGTCAGAAGCGGCATGGCGGCGTCTGGCAGGTCATCATCATCGGCAGTGGAGGAGACGACGACGACAAAGGCGGCGGCGTCGCCGGCCGCGCGAGGGCGGCGGGGGATCGTCGACCGGCAGGCCGTTGACCGCGGCGTCGCCTACGTGCTCATGGTCGCCGCGCTCGTCGCCACCTACGCGCTCCACTAGAAGCTCTGCTTCGTCCTGCTGCCCCCCGGGCGGCAGAGCAGAGCTCACGGCCTTTCTGTTCCCCGCATCAGTTTCGGATGGAGTTCCCCCCAGCAACAAACTTCATTTTCTCTCGTCTCCTCTTGACGCCGGTGTACTAGATAGCCTCCTCGATTGCTATTAGAAAATTCTTTTTCTACTATATGTAAGTATTCTTCTTGTGCGATATGTACAAACTGGTCATTTGTTGCCGAGAAAGCGCTATATTACTAAACTTGTATTTGTGTGCACGTGGCAATGTGAGATTTGGGTTCGGTAATCATACTTTGTGGAGTGACAAAATTTGTTTTCATCGTGGATTTCACCGAAACAGCCATGTGTGATATATTAGCACTTAGGTGACTGTAATGTGCACCAAAAGTAGTTCATATGGACTACAATGTTCCATTCAACTTACATGACACATTGTGGAAGTGATCCATATGGACATATGGTAGCCCATATAGCAAAATGTACCCAGTATTACAATGTGCTTCGTCACTTATAATGAAATCCGCATCACAATGCAGCCAACAAAATCTAGAAGTTCAAAGTAACAATGTGCTTCATGGTAATATTTTTGTGTGTAACAATCACAATTTATTGATAGGTACAACATACATGTATACTATATACAGTAGTACTTATGTTGGGGACGGTTATTAGGGGTCACCTAACTAAGGGGATAATCACCCTCGTTAAACGCAAAACCGCCCAAGGACTGTTTCCCGAACCTTGGTCACAGGACATCACGGGCCCACGGCCTGCCACGGCCTAGCAGCAGCCTATACCGAGAAGGCCCGCTTGGCCGCCTCGCTCGAGGGCTCCGGTCCCTCGAGCGGATTTCCGCCTCGCTCGAGGGCTCCGGTCCCTCGAGCGGATCCACGCCTCGCTCGGGGGCTCCGGCCCCTCGAGCGGATCCACGCCTCGCTCGGGGGCCCCGGCCCCTCGAGCGGATTTCCGCCTCGCTCGAGAGGTTCGGACCCCCTCGAGCGGGCAGCCGCCCCCATTCCGCCCGACAGCGGTATTTAATGCCCCACCCCCCGGCGGGACACCGAAGTCAAGGGTGAATCTTCCCCCCACACCGCGCATCTGACATGGTCAGAACGCCTGACACCGCCACAGTGCAGCCTAACCCGCCACTGTGTGGCCATCCCCGGCACTGTGCGGGCGCCGCGCGGCCCTGTGCGGATAAGCAGGGGTCATTCCCTGACATTGTACTACCTGCTCCCGTCCTCCCCTGCAGCAACGCCCTCGAACGGGCAGGGGGCACCCTCGAAGGGTGTACGGGCGGTAAGCAGGCATGCGCCCCGACTGACACCGCCGTACGGGCGGCGTGCACCGCGTCCCCTCCGCCAACTCCAGCGCCGCATGGCCATCCCTGGCGCTGTGCAGCGACCCCGGGCGCTGTGCGGCCATCCCCGGCGCTGTGCCGCCATTCCTGCCACTGTGCGACAACACACGCGGCACCGTGCGGACAGGCCAGTGACGCGCCGCAGTCCCGCGCCACCAACTCCGGTCCTTCCCCCGGCGGTTAGGCCCTCGATCCAGCAGGGGTAGCCCCTCGAAGTCAAAGCAGGACAGGTCACAGTGACCGTCACGCCGCCCGCGGAAGCCGGAGGGCGCCACCAACTCGCGCCAGGAACCATGACGTGCGGGACAAGACCGCCGGCGCCATACTTATTAGTACGCGGCCACTGTGCCGGCTGCTGTGCAGCACCCCTGTAACTGCCCTCCCTTGGCCTATAAAAGGGAGAAGCAGAGCCCCCAGCACAAAAAGGACGACACACTCACCCGCGCACAACTCACCACCCTGTTCTAGATATTGGCACTTGCCTCAATCGCTTAGTTGGGACTTGGGGGAATTTCCTCCTCTCCCGCCTTGCTTGTAGCCCCCCTCTTCAGGCACCACCAGTGCAAGCTAATACAAGTGCGAAAGCACACCTTACTGGACGTACGGCCGCGTGGTCGGAACCAGGATAAACCCCGTGTCATCTTAGCTAGCACCTACCATCGAGGAGTTGATCTCAGCGCAAATCACTAGTTGGTGCCGGTGCTAATCCGGACACCGACAACTTATGCTGGGTAAAAGTACTCGTTGAGCCAAAATCATGAAGCACTCGTTGACTACAACACTTGCATGAAACTAGCGTAGAGGATGCACATGCACTCACACACACACAAAACTCCGGTACTATGATACCTTGATAAGACTACAAGAGTTTCCACATGACATGGATCCTCTGATGAAAATCATGTTAAGTTTTGGGAAAAGTGCATACATGCTTAAAATCTTTGAGTTTTAAGAAAAAAGCACAGTCGGATTATGTAAATCAAAATATTTATATTTGAGACAATTAAAATACATTGCATGACAGATTGGTTCTACATGTGTTTTTTTTTTAATCATTGTGGCTACGATACCATGTGCGTTGCCAATACCCTTACCCATACTAGGGCTATATCAAAGTTATCGAGTTAAGGGAATATTTGAGTTGCATTTAAGATCATGACTAGAATTATTCATTGTTCTCGTTGCATCTTGCAAAGTCGTGGATAGTTATCTATGATATTTGTCCATCGTGCCATCTTTCATTGATTTGATCTAACTTCGAGGCCACTGCTGCATGGGAATATATGCTCCTATTTTCTTGATTTAACAGAGAAATACAAAGACACACGCTCGGTTTTTAAGCTAGGACTCCCCTCACCACTTCATAAACACATGGAATAAGATATTTAATTGTGTTAAAATGTACATAGTAAAATTTACACTTACAATTCTAAGATCTTGCTCCCTGATGTAATCTATGATATTTGTCCATCGTGCCATCTTTCATTGGTTTGATCTAACTTCGAGGCCACTGCTGCATGGGAATATATGCTCCTATTTTCTTGTTTTAACAGAGAAATACAAAGGCACACGCTCGGATTTTAAGCTAGGACTCCCCTCACCACTTCATAAACACATGGAACAAGATATTTAATTGTGTTAAAATATACATAGTAAAATTTACATAGGCCAGTCTCAATGGAGATATCATGAACACGTTTACCTAGAGTGACACATCATCTAAAAACGTTTGAGACTATAATGAAACACCTCTCTCTAAATGCATAATTTCATCTATTGTTGTTTTCTAGGTTGCATACAAGACACAAGTTGTCTAGGTAACTGTGTAGAGAGGATGTCATCCTCATGAAACTCATTTCACATCTCTCCTCATTAATACACTGCCACATCATCAAAAGTGTTGACATGGCAGCCTATTTAATGTCCATGAAACCTTCCATTGAGACTGGCCTTACAATTCTAAGATCTTGCTCCCTGATGTAATTATGCATTAAATTATTTACCAAACTTTCAAACCAAACATAACCAGCACGTTATTTGAAAAATGTATTAATTCATCTTTACACACCTATAATTCCCTATCGTGGATATGTGACAAATGCTAGTGTACTCATATACACATGTTCAGATGTATTTCTCATTTCTTTCATTTTGAATTACTTTGTGCATATGGTTATAGATCATTATTTTAGTGAAACAACTGTTTATGGATCTGTTTTCATTTTTCACTAATTGATTTTAGTTTTTTTTGTAGGATTAACATTTCAGATAAGTTACAATTTTCATGCTACGACACCTTCCCCTTCCGTACATACTCGATATGATAAAATGTAAGTCAACATCACATCAATACTGATTAACAGATTCAAGTACATAGCCTTGAGTAAACAGATTCAAAATTTCAAATACATTTGGGACTAGTTTAACAATTTAACTTCAAAATATTTGAGGCACCTGAAGTTAAAGCATTAGTTGCTCTTAAGCTTTACCGGAACAACAACCCTGCTTTCCCGTCCGCCTCCGGCGTCCTCGCCGGAGCGCGCCGGGAGGGGAGCCCGCCGCCGCTCCTTGTAGTATATTAGTAGTTTCCTTTCCGTTTGTGCCTTCATGGCTTGTCCCGTTTGTGCTGTCCGCCGCCTGCTGGTAGTCGTCGTCCTCGTCGTTGGGTCTTTCTTGGGACTCCTCGTCGCCGGCGTCGATGAGCTCCGGGTGAGTCGTAATAAAACTCCTCCGCAACCTCCAGCAGCTCCCTCTCCATCACCATCAACCCTCAGCTGCTGGAGCTGCCACCCACACCTTCTAGATTCAGTTGGTGTTGAGCTCGATCTGCAACTGCTGAGATCAGATCAGGCCCGCTTTTGGGCGGATCTGCTTCCGCCGACGGTCTCAGGTGGTTGCTCCTCCCCGGCTGCGTCTTCCACCATCTCCGACTCCGCCTCCCCGTCTCAGCAACTTTCGACCTTGAAGTTATCTACTCCAACACGGTGTCACCGTCTCTGGTTCCTGCTCGACGAAGCTGCCTCCCCCGGGATCCTGGAGCAAGTTACTTCATCAATCTCCCACGACAATCCAACCGTATCTTCCGGTCATCGGTGTGCTCTTCCGACCGTGGCTTCTCCGGCCCGCCTCAAACCGACACTATGCGCGGTCTCCACCTGGGTGCACGCGTCCACGACGCCTCTGCGTTCCCCCCGCCGGCGGCTCCATCGACTTCTTCACCATGGACGCCATCGTCATCACCTCTTTGTTTCAAGGCCTTTTGTGCATTTTGGTCTTCTCCTGAGGACCTTTGTGTAATATGGTTGCTGTGATATTTTAATATATACTCCCTCCGGTTCCATATTAGAAGTCGTTTAGGACAGCGATACGGTCACCAAAGCACAACTTTGACTTCTCTTTTCTATTAAAATCTTTATTGGAAAGTTATATGTGTATATTCTTATGAAAGTAATTTTCAAGACAAATCTATTTATATGATTTTCACATTTTCAAACTCAACAACTTAAAAGTTATTCATGATTTATATTCCCAATATTTGACTCAAACCTTATCCAAAACTACTTCTAATAGGGAAACGGAGGGAGTATGTTTGTTGTAAAAAAAAAAAACCTGCTTTGCTTAACCACTACGTCAGCAGTACAAGTCAACATCCCACGATCTAAAAAGGCCAACCGGAAAACACACCGGCGCCCTTCAGATCCAATCCACCCTACCTCGGAGACCCGTTAACCCGCTTTGCTGCCTCTCTCTCCACTCCCCCTCTCCGCCTCGTCGCTCTCGCAGGCCCGCATTTGCAAATCTCGCCACCGCTCCCCCGCGCGGCGCCTGCACCTCCCCCGGTCCGGCGGCGAGAGGCCACCGCCCGCGCGGCGCCGCTCCTCGCGCTCCCACCCCGCTCCGCGAACCCTAGAAGCGCCGCCGCCTCCCACGGCTGCGACTCCGCACGCCGCCCTCCTCGCGTCGCCGCCCCCGCCGTAGCCGTCGCGGGCGCCACCATGGTACGTGCACGTGCCTCCCTCTCTCTCATCTTCCTCACCCTCGTCACCAGCTCCCGCCTCGCTTCTCCACCGCCGCCAGCGCGAGATCGCGCACGTTGGGCTGTGGGCCGCTCGTGTCGTCACTGCGGCGAGATCCGCGGCGGGGTTGGTCGTAGTCCGAGTGGATCTGGCGGTTTCCGGCGCTGTGTACTGACGTGATTGCCTTTTTTTCTGCCTGTGGCGGTGGTGGGCGGGTGATGGGCGTGTTGCGGCAGCCGCTCCGGTTGGATATCAAGGTAAATGTCGCGACACCTCTCTCTCGGATCCGTTGGGTTTTCTGCTTCGCGGTTTGTCTCGGCGCGCTAAATGCGTTTTGGGGTCGTTTCGCTGATGGTGGTTGTCGGTTTCGTTGGATCAGAGGAAGCTCGCGCAGAGGTCGGAGAGGGTCAAGTCCGTGGATCTGCATCCGACAGAGCCATGGTGAGTGTCTGGTTCCTTGTACAGAAATGCTGTGTGAATTATCAGTGCTTCGACCAAGCCACAGCTAATCACATTATTGTTGTTACTTGGTATGGTGCAGGATTTTGTCAAGTCTGTACTCGGGGAGCGTTTGCATCTGGAACTACCAAACACAGGTAGGTGATTTTTCATGCTTGACAGTAGCTTATGTCCTTTCTACTAAGGGTGTGTTTAGAGCCCAAACGTTTGGGCAAAGTTTGGCAATTCTGACCAAAATTGGTGCAAAATACACTGTAGCGTCAGATGAATAGTGAGAGGTGATGTGATGGGATACAATAGATGATGAGATGTTTTTTGGAAAAATTTGGGCTTCTAAACACACCCTAAATAAATCGGGTCGGTAGATGAACATTTAATGCTATGATGATGACTATCCATTATTTGCATATTGCGTTCACTATAGAAATAAAGACACACAGGCATTTAGGGTGTATGTAATAATGAACTTAGCAATATGCTAGCAATAGAGAGGAAGGGAGGGATAACTGATTACATAAAACCCATAAAGGAAAGATTTAATGGCATCTGCAAAAAGACAGTGTAATGGACCAAGACAAAAGTAACTAGCACCTGCCTGATGGTTTCTGAGAAGAACGGGTGCTAGTTGCATATGACAAGCTTATAACTAACTTGTAAAAGGCAGACAGACTACATATATTAAATCAGAAAAAGGCAGTCACAAGAATATACACCAGTATTGGAATGTAGAAAAGAGAAGCATGCACTTTGTAGATTTATTATTTGGAAGGGAACAAAAAGACAAGTGAAATGCAACTACTTTTTCAAATAATAATTATTAACTGTAGTTTTGTTTTAAACTTGAGTGATGAGTTTGTATTAATTCATCCGCAGACAATGGTGAAATCATTTGAAGTTACGGATTTACCAGGTATGCTCGCGCAACCTTCTGCTCGCTTCTCTAACCTGATATTCTGCATCATGCTAATATACTCATGCCAATTTCAGTTCGTTCGGCCAAATTCATTGCACGAAAGCAATGGGTAGTTGCTGGTGCAGATGATATGTTCATCCGTGTGTACAATTACAATACAATGGATAAGGTCAAGGTTTTTGAAGCTCATACTGACTACATTAGATGTGTGGCTGTTCATCCCACCCAGCCTTTTGTTCTGTCATCTTCCGATGACATGCTGATTAAGCTATGGGATTGGGATAAAGGCTTTGTGTGCACTCAAATCTTCGAGGGACATTCTCACTATGTGATGCAAGTCACATTTAACCCAAAAGATACCAACACTTTTGCTAGTGCTTCCCTCGATCGTACAACAAAGGTTTGTGTTATCTCCCCTTCACAAATTTTGGTCGGCCAAGATCTGTGTATTTTATTTGCTGTCATTATCTTTTTCTTTGCTTGGCCACGATATCTTCTTTTTTTAATTTCAGATATGGAGTCTTGGTTCTCCTGACCCTAACTTTACACTAGATGGCCATTCAAAAGGTGTGAACTGTGTTGATTACTTCACTGGTGGTGATCGGCCATACTTAATTACTGGCTCTGATGATCAGACTGCAAAGGTTTGTTATATGCACTGAATTGTACTCATATGCGTGTATATGTACATTGTGGTGATGTTATTGGTCAAATCAGGTTTGGGATTACCAAACAAAGAGCTGCGTTCAAACACTTGAAGGACATGCACATAATGTGTCTGCTGTATGTTTCCATCCGGAGCTACCTATAATAATTACTGGCTCAGAAGATGGGACGGTTCGCATGTGGCACTCTACCACCTACAGGTATTGCTTCTCATCTAATTTGGGGGCCCTGACATGCATGCTACTTGCCTATAAAAGTATAAATGCAACTATGCTGTCGTTTTGAGTCCAAATCTTGCAGCAGTTAAAGTTTATTGGCACTTTCTATACTAAAACATCTTATGTTGTTTAATTTGACGCTCAACTTGGTTGGGACAAAAAGGTGCTAAAATTTGTTATTGTTTGTCTGAGGTTTAAACTCGTGACATACTGACATCACATCCCTAGGTTCCAGAGGGTTAGAGCTTGATTCTTAGATTACAGCAGCAACTGATTTTGTTACTTCAGATTGAATTCGTGGGCTTACAATACTAATATCCTCATAATATAATGTGCTTGGACTGTGACAGTAATAGCAGTCCAGCAGGGTAGGGAAAAAAGGTCTGATGCTTAAAGCCTTAAACTAATATATATGTTTGGCTCTATGTAGTCACATCCTGTGCCGACCAGACTAAGGTGTGATTTTGTTTTCCTGCATATGTACTTTAAGATTGATTTATTTCTTCTGTGTTATACCTTTCAATCAAACACCCATGTATGTTTAAATGTAGAAATATATTTTGTGACAGGTTACATGTACACCTGTTAGTTTTCCATACAATGCAGTCCTTCTCTACCAGTTGGAATGGGTTTCATGCAAATAAGACAGTGCTACAAAAAGTATGGGCGAACAATAGGGATGCGTGATATTAGCCCATGTCTTGATTGGCATCAGAGCTTGTTGTAGTGATTGAGCTCTAAACAATTATAGAATGTACGACTAGAATAATTTATTCAAAAACTGTTAAAAGTGATTTGCTCCTTTAACAAAGAAGTGTTGAGAAAAAAGATATTTAGAGCTGTGCTTTCTCCTGCAGTGTTGAGAAAAGGAATTCTTAGACTTACCATTTTATGCAGAATTGGTGTAATTATAAAATCCCTTGAATTCTCTGTTGCTCCTATCGAATTATGGCGCTGCTATTTGCTCCAAAACTCAGAATATATGGATTTAGATTAATAGTATACTGTTATAAATTGGCTACTATATATTCATATCTCTACGTGGAATTGAATATCAAACATAATCCTGTTTCTATGCTTTGTCAAGCATCTAGTGCATTTTTTTCCTTATGAACAAGGGAATAACAATTTTCTTGATACTTTTACAGGCTTGAGAACACTCTTAACTATGGACTTGAACGAGTTTGGGCTTTAGGATATATGAAGGGGTCAAGAAGGTACTCTCCTTCCCTCCCCACCTCCCTGAATCAGGACGATACTGAGCATCATATCTTATAATATATTATCAAAGCTCCACTCAAACCCACAGCCTAGTCATGCTGCATATGTTGTAATTTTCACATATCCTTCTCAATTGTCTGCTGGTAATAGTATTTAGCGTACTTTTTGTTTCTGTATCCCATACCCATATGTTGTGACAATAAGATTATTCGTCTGCGGAACTGTTTGTTTGAGAATTTTCTCTCATGAAACATCGTGAGCCTTTCATTGAACTTGTTTTTTTCCTTCAAAAGGTTGAGTTAATGATATGCAGTGTCTTAATTTGTGTAGGGTTGTGATTGGATATGATGAAGGGACAATAATGATAAAAATTGGCCGTGAAGTTCCTGTTGCTAGCATGGACAGCAGTGGAAAAATCATATGGGCTAAGCATAATGAAATCCAAACAGTTAATATCAAGAGTGTTGGTGCAGACAATGAGGTTGGTTCACCATGCTGTTGTGCAATTTGTGCTGTAAACTTCTTAAGTTCATTATAATCTTTCTCTATGGTCCTTAGCTGTTTCATTCTTCAGATAGCAGATGGTGATCGGTTACCATTGGCCGTGAAGGAGTTGGGAAGCTGTGATCTGTACCCACAAGTATGTTTACTTCTGACAGAATGAACACATATTCCAATCGTGACACTTTTTTATCACTAGTCAACTAGATGCTTGAAAATGAATTCTAATTTTCTTTGCAACCTTTGTGGTAATTCATCATATCATCATTGCAATAATCATGTCATTATGGTAACATCATTTCTTCATGCATCCAAAATGTTTATACTTTGAAATAGTGCATCCAAATATTTATGTTTACACTTCCATTTTGTATATTTAGATTCTGTTACCTGCATTTGTTTCATATAATTAAATAAGCTCAAATGTGAAAATGAAATGCATGTGGTTAGTGATAACTCATTTGGGGAATTGATGTTTTTGTTTTTAACTTGGTGGGATCACAAAAATGCCTATGTGTTAGGGCAGATTCTTCTAAACAATGTTAAATGTTTGAACTTCAATAGTTTGTTTTCTTGTTGAAACTTAATGTGATACATATTTTTGTGAGCTGGTTTGCATTTGCAAGTCACTTATATTGACATTCATTTCAGACCTTAAGGCACAATCCAAATGGGAGATTTGTCGTTGTATGTGGAGATGGAGAGTACATAATATACACAGCATTAGCATGGAGAAACAGATCTTTTGGGTCTGCACTTGAATTTGTTTGGTCAACTGATGGAGAATATGCAGTCAGAGAAAGCACCTCCAGGATAAAATTATACAGTAAAAATTTCCAGGTTTTTCTCTATCTAACTTGTTTCACTTTTCCTTGCTACTGCTTTTTTAGTTACCTCTAGTTCTCTACACTGACATAGATATCTTTGACAAACACCCATCATGTCTAACATCCATTTTTATAATTGTGGGGTTCACTGGCTAATTGTAACCATGAAAGATAACCTTGAAATGTTTGCCCAATCGGCCTCATATTCAACCTGTGGTCTAGTATTCGCTCCAATGAATTATGGAAGTTATGAATTAATTCTCTTACTAAAAAAATGAAATAAACTGCACAGTTTATGTTGGCACCCTTTTTGTTAAGTAATGTGCAATATAAATGTATTTGAGATGTATTACTGTGCTTGAGATTAAATTGTTTAATGAACATTGCTGTTGGAGTATAAGTGAATTGCCCACCTTTCCTCATCAGCTTAAGCTTTTGGGTTGAACTGGTTGGTGCATGCAACTCAATATGGTATCAGAGCCAGAGGTCTCGAGTTCGAATCCTGGCGGGCGCGTTAATTAAATTAATTACAGACCCACTCCAATATCCATGTATGCGGCCTGAGGGAGCCTGCACGTGAGGGGGAGTGTTGGAGTATAAGTGAATTGCCCACCTTTCCTCATCAGCTTAAGCTTTTGGGTTGAACTGGTTGGTGCATGCAACTCAATAATTGCCAAACAGCATCCTTTGCTATGGGTTTCTGAAACATTGTCTGATAACTGGACCTGGCCATTTCAGGAAAAGAAAAGTATACGGCCGTCGTTTTCCGCAGAACGCATATTTGGAGGAGTGTTACTTGCTATGTGTACAAATGACTTCATTTGCTTCTATGATTGGGCGGAATGCAGGTTAATACGTCGGATTGATGTCAATGTGAAGGTAACTTGATTTGTTGCTTCATGGATTCAAACCTGTCGTTACATGTATGCCATTTGGAATGTTATGCAACTGAAAATATCTGTTTTCTTTGTTGTAGAATCTTTACTGGGCCGACAGTGGTGATTTAGTAACAATTGCAAGTGACACGTCATTCTACATTTTGAAGTATAATGTGAGTTCTGCTATAAACTTAATTGCCTATGTTTAATTGTTCTTTCTGTTATGTTCGCACTTATGCACTTTTTGAAGTATCAAATTTATTAGCAACAGAAACTCTACATCAGTTACAAAACAATTGTTCTGTTAAATTTAAATGTACTAACACAAGTAACTTTTTGCCATCTAGAGGGATGTAGTTTCATCTCATTTGGATGGAGGGGGTTCAGTTGGTGAGGAAGGTGTCGAAGATGCCTTTGAACTGCTTCATGAGATTAATGAACGTGTCCGGACTGGACTATGGGTTGGCGATTGCTTCATCTACAATAATTCTTCATGGCGGCTTAATTACTGTGTAGGAGGAGAGGTGAGTGTTTCCATCTCGTGAAAATACAATTGTTAAATATCTATCATTTGTTGTTAGAGCTAATAGCTATAGCATGTCATAACCATTTCGTGTGTTACAGGTCACAACCTTGTTTCACTTGGATCGGCCAATGTATTTATTAGGATATCTTGCAAACCAAAGCCGTGTTTATCTTATTGATAAGCAATTTAAGTAAGTTCATCTTTGTTTCTGTAATATTCTCTTACAGTTTCCAACTTTCCATGCACAATTTCTGTGTCTGACGTATTTTTTGTTGCAGTGTTGTTGGGTATACCTTACTCCTTAGTTTGATCGAGTATAAAACACTCGTGATGCGTGGGGATTTTGATCGTGCAAATGATGTTTTATCATCTATACCAAAGGAGCAATATGACAGGTGCCCAATGTTCAACTAACTGTTACTCAGCAATTTAGGTTTAGCATATAAAACATAACCAGTTATTCCTTTCTCCTTTTTTGGCAGTGTGGCACGTTTCTTGGAATCACGGGGAATGTTGGAGGAAGCCCTTGAGATTGCAACAGACACTAATTACAGATTTGACTTGGCTGTGCAGCTTGGTCGACTTGAAATTGCGAAGGCATAGTTGCTTTTTTTGTTATCCAAATTGTTAGAAAGTAACAATTTCCTGTTTTCTTATAATAGTTGCTTTGCAGGCGATTGCTACTGAGGTGCAAAGTGAGTCCAAGTGGAAGCAGCTAGGGGAGTTAGCTATGTCAACTGGAAAGGTACAGCTACTGTGTTCTGTAAGGTACAATGCTTAGCCCACTGCATATCCCACTTGTCTTACATGTCAACATCATTTTGCAGCTTGATATGGCAGAGGAGTGTCTACTACATGCTATGGACCTCAGTGGTTTGTTGCTTTTGTACTCATCCCTTGGGGATGCTGACGGTATTACAAAATTGGCATATGTAGCTAAAGAGCAAGGAAAAAACAATGTTTCTTTCCTTTGCTTCTTCATGCTAGGAAAATTGGAAGAATGCCTTCAACTGCTAATAGAAAGGTACAACTAGGCAGTGGGCAAGACTGTCCTTTGATCCAATGCTTAGCCCTTGTTTTTATATTGATCATTACTGTCCCTTGTACAGCAATCGTATTCCGGAAGCAGCATTGATGGCAAGATCTTATCTTCCTAGCAAAGTCCCTGAGATCGTGGCATTGTGGAAAAAAGATCTCCAAAAGGTCTTCTGTCCTACAAATCTCCTTTGCTTTTGTTCTACGCAGTTTTATGCTAAATCTTTTAGCAGATGTTCATTATGTTAACTTGATCTTAGTGTGTGTATCTCCTTAGCATAAAATGTGAGTATTTTAATGTTTTTAGCATAACAATGATACAGTATGTTTGTTCTTGATTCACCCATAAGGATGCTTTCAAATTTGACAAGCAAAATGGTGCCAGATATTTTGAATACACAAAATTCAGGATGGTTATGTATTATGCATTTATGCTAGAAAATAACAAAAAAATATCTCAGCCTTCAAATTGCAGGGGCTTGCTAAATTTTGCATTTTTTTGGGTTCCATTTGCGATTTAGGTAAACCCCAAAGCATCAGAGTCATTGGCGGATCCTAATGAGTACCCAAACTTATTTGATGACTGGCAAATTGCTCTCAATGTCGAAGCTACTGTTGCACCCAAAAGGTTTTGTTACTTTCTATCTTCATATAGCTTTATCTTTGTCAAGATGTCCCTGGTTACCTCTTCCATGCCTCAGATGGGGGTTTAGATTTTGCTCTAATTGGATTCATTTGATGAAAATTGGAATTGTTGTCAATACTCATATTTTCCTAAGCTATCATTTTTATCGATGGTCTCACCCAAAAAAAAAATGATTGAATAGGGGTATCTATCCACCGGCAGAGGAATACATGAATCATGCTGAAAGGTCAAATGAGAGTCTAGTGGAAGCTTTCAAAAATATGCATGTAGATGAAGAGGTGCTGCCAGATGATAATGAAGATATTGTTCATGAGGTACTACCATGACTGTTACTGAAATAGGTTACGTTTGCATTCAATTATTCACTGGTTGATTCAACTAATGTTGAGAGGTACATGGTTTTCTGATGTTACTCTGCATCTTGTTTAATGCCTATTTTATCTGTTGAGTAACTTGGGAATGTTGATAATGCAATACTAGTTTGATATTGAAATTAGACCACGTACTTGTGTGCATGTTTGTAACTGAACCTGCTTGTTTTCGAACTTGCGGATAGTTTCACATCATGCTTACTAGTGGAACATTCTACATGGTTTCCTTTTATGCTTCTTACAGTGTAAGACTACTCTCCGGTCAGTGTCCAGTCAGTTAAGTTGTATGTTTGAGTTCAGTGCAGTTTCCTTATATTTCTAAAGTTCTGTGTGTGCTCAAGACTTCAACTATTTTTTTTTCTTTCAGGTTTTTGGATTTTACTTTGCTTCAATTGCTAGTTTGCTACTATTCTTGCAAAAACTTAGAACACAAATCCTTGTTGTACAGGTAGTTGAGGATGGTGGTGTAGAAGAGAGTCAAGATGATGCTGTTGAGGTTGATGCTGAGGATGACGGAGTAGAAGAGAGTCAAGATGATGCTGTTGAGGTTGAGGCTGAAGGTTCAACTGATGGTGCAGTCCTTGTGAATGGAAATAGTAGTGAGGAACAGTGGGGTACGAAAAATGAAGAACCATCAGCATAAAAGCTGTAGTTGAGCAAGTGTACAGTCCTACATACCTTGTTTTTCCTGGTCTTCCCTCCCAATGCACCAGTGATCTTATGAAACTCCTGCTGGGTGCTCTGTCCTGGATATATCCTTCAGTTGCCCTTATCCTTAGCATTAGCAGTACAGGGAGTTTTGATCAAGAAAAAATTCCACTAAATTTATTATGGGCTTAGGTCAAACTTTTTAGAAAAATGCCCAGCATTTGTCTACCCTTGGTTGTTGTACTCAAATGGATCTGTTTCTGTAACTAGCTGCTAATTTCTTTCTACCTTTCACCTGATTGATAGGTTTACACATATATAGTAAATGAACTAAGTCTTTGATAGGCAAACTATAGTTAGAATTAGTTCTTTTGTACCGAAGTTGTAGAGGTAGTGCATATTCTTGTTAATTTACTTCTTGATTGTTTTTGTTAGCATTTGTGTTTGCTAATTGTACAATTCAATAAAAAGTGTTTCTAATGACTGTCTTGTCATTGCAGTGCTGACACCTGAGCAATAGTGGATCAATGGGACAGCAACTTCGCTTCAGTGGTTTAGTTGTAAAGGTGATATATTATTCCAAGTATACAGTGAGTCATTTAGCAGTTAGCAGACAACCCTTTGAGTTGTTAAATCTATAATTTTTGGTTGTAGGTTGCTGACTGTTACCGACATGAAAGCCATTTTTCTCCAAGCACTGGACACACCCTAGGATTGGCTTGTCCCCTTACCAAGTTGATCTGCACTTTATCGTTGTGCCCGATAGGAAATTTTGTGCTTCTTTTTTACATATAGAATCAGGTCTTTAGGTTTTGCAGATGTTTTATAGTGTACCGACTGATATTCTGTTTCACCGAGATTTGATGAGTGGCAATCGGAGGCGTGATGTTTTACAAAGGTACATAGGGTAGTAGCTTGTCGAACTGAGAATGTTTTACCTGTGATGTATATTGGACTTGGGAGCTGTGTATCATTGTGTTTTACCTTTGCAATGGTAGCGAATAAGTTTACACCTGGTGGTTTTCCGGTAGCCTGTGTTTATAATTTTGTGCACTGTATTTCAGTGTCATGCCAAGCGCCGCACTACTTGCTACTCCGTAGTTGGATATGGCCACAGGACAGAACAAGCAGCCAGTCATCTCGACACTAAGCAATTAATATAGCCTGAAAAATTAGGCTTGAAGAATCTGTAGGGTTGCCGGCTAAAAACCTTTGCTTCCTCAACCAAGGAGAGTGCATGGCAGAGTGAGAGAAGGCATGTTTTTTTGTTCCTATTAGCTAAACTTAGCAAATCAGCAAGAAGCAGTTGGATTGCACATTAATCCAATGGTCATAACAATGATAACACACGACACGCAGGAAAGCCCCTTTCTCTCCTTCCAGGCGCGTATCTACTACTACTAGCAAGCTAGAGAGCAGTGGGCAGACGTTGACGGCAGAGAGGGCAGACGGCTTTATGGCGGAGCCACTCGGCGATGCAGTGGTGGTGGAAGGCGTGGGAGCAGGGCATCGCCCCCAGCTTCTCGTCGTCGTCGGCGACGAAGTCTTGCAGGCAGATGGCGCACTCCGACTGCAACACGTCGCTCGCTGCCACTTCCTGTAGCATGTCCTCGCTGGCGGCGGCGGCGACGCGAGGACGCTTGCTGCCGCGGCGATCCCACAGGCCGGCGGCCAGATGTTCTTCTTCGTCGTCGTCGTCATCCATCACAGCAGCGAACAAAGCGTCCCTTTGGCTGAAGTCGTAAATGTCGTCGAAGGAAGAAAAGGACGCGGGGATCGGCTGCATCGTCCCTGCCCTCGGGCCCGTAAGGACGAGCATGAGTCTTCCATGCTCCTGGTCCTGGCCTTGCCGGCGGCGGCGGGAATTCATGCCTTGCGGGCGGCGGCGGGAATTCATCGCCGGCATCTGCATCGCACCAGCACCGCAATGGGGTTCGGATGCGAAGTATATTTGGGATCAGGAAGGGAAGGGAAGGGAAGGGAAGAAGCCCTAGATACCCACCTGTGTGTCCATCCCTTTATATGGGCACCGGCGCCGGCGGAAGCTCCTGTAGGATTCCAGTTGTACGAGTCGGAGTCGGAGTAGCAGCTGTTCTTGCCGGAGTCGGATAAGGATCGGACACGAGATCTGCTGATGAACCGATCCAGGCAGAGGGGCGACAACGAGACAGGGCCCGTCGTCCGGGACGGCACGGCACGGCAGCAGTTGATGATGGCCGGGGAGGTGGTGGTGGCGGCGGCGGCTCGGCCTCTGCCTCTGCCTGCGTCGTGGAAAAGCAAGGAGAAAGGAATCAGATTTAGTTGGGCTAACTGGGCCGGGGAACAGAAAAGGGCAGCCCAATAGCGTGTCTAAAATGCGAGAAAATTCAAAACATGACACTTTTGAAATCTCTCCTCTAATGCACATGTCACTATTATATGGTTCTAAAAAAAATGTCACTATTATATGTCAGGACGTGATTCTAAAATAAAAACTATTACGTCAGGATTTGTCTGCCCCGATGCATATATATTTTGAGAACTTTCCATGAAATTCCTGAGAAAAATATGGTTCCACAAGTTAAAGGTAACAACACAGTATATTGCTAAACAAATCACAAAATTGATTGATCACAATTATACACCTGATCGAGTAGACGAGTATACAGTCGGATATTATCATCCGCAGTAAATTGAATAGCCAACTGCACTAGAAACAGACATGCTTATAGCTAATAATATATCTGACACTGTCCGAGATAACAAACGAATACAAAATATACAAACTATGCCATAATACAAGCACCAAGCAGAATGCCGCGGGCACAAAATATACAAGGAATGGGGCTGCGTGCAGCTTACGCCCTCCAAAACAGAGTTACATTTGATCATTGACACCCTGTGTAAACAAGTACAACGGATTTCGCGACAAAATACACAAACCGGTTGTATGAAACACATCCTCCTTGAGGGTTTCGATGCATGTTTGTCCTCCTGAGTGCTGCAAACCCTTCGCCTGGAGATGAAATAGTTGGTATTTCCACATTTGATCTTTTATCCAAACGGATTGCTACCCCCGACAGAGCCGTAGGAAGGTGGGGTGCTTGGCTGGGAGTATCTGGGTGGAGCTTGCTGATCAAAACCCATGTTGAAGGATCCTAGACCTTGTTGCCTGTGATGTCACAAGGTCAGACATCACATCTGGGTTGAAACCAGAAAAATATAGGACATGGTGTTTAAGGACAAGGTTTGTGCTACTATTTTTAAGCAGGTTCCTTTTTTATGCATGCCATATCAGGAATGTCATAGAAGTATAGGACAAAACAATAATTACACGACATATTTGCATAGTCTAACACTGCATATTTCAACTTTGGAAGATGTAGTAATAAAGTTTTTACTCACATTGCATGCATGCTATTCGGTGGTTGCTGGGGCATGCTGTTTGGAACTTGCTGCATCATGAAATGGCCTGAATTGAGACACGAATTAGCACAGCACACAAAAAGATTGGTAACAAAGTGCAAGGATATGATGGGGATATATGTAATTACTTGGAGGTGCAGCTGATTGATAGAGCTGGTGAGGTTGCTGTGGAGGAACACCAAAACTAGAGGCGCCAAGTAAGGTTTGGGAAGTTGTGCCTGCTGATGCTCCTGGTGGCCCAGATAGAGGCTGCCCACATATACGACAAAAACTGAGATGTTAATGGAACAAGCAACGGACAAGTTAAGAAATTAAGCATGCATAATATGGAAAAAGATCCGAGTCTAAGATAGACACTTTAGTCATACCATATGAGCTTGAACTGGCTCATTCCCAAGATCAAAAGGGTTGGAAGCTTTCACTGGTCGGGGCTGGGGCTGGGGCTGGGGCTGGGGCTGGGGCTGGGGTTGGGGATATCCATGTTGCGGATATACAGGTTGCTGATATGTTGGTTGAGCAAATGCTGCCTGAGGATATGCTTGCATTCCCTGAAACTGGACGAGCATTTGTTATGCAAGATCAAAAATAGTACAAACTCAGGTGCATAATATATGCAGTAAGACATAAGAATGACATATATACCACTCCAGCAGGATATTGCATGCCGTATCCCATTCCAAACTGGGGAGCTCTCTGCCACCCAGGCATCATTGGAGTTGATGTTGGATATAGTGCAGTAAAGATATCCTGTGACATGTTTAGTCTGTCAAGCATGCGCAAATGACTTTGCCGAAAAGCATGGTGTAAGATCCATCAGCATATCATTTGTTTTCTACAACATTCTTAAAACAAAAGATACTTATACACTAGTCTTCAATTGACAATTTAGATAATGATCTTGCAAACGAACCCATGTGCTAATAAAAAGAGAACACAAGTGCACCAACATATATGCATTAACAAGCATTTTTGGTCATTCAAAGTGCTACTTTACAGAAACCAAAGGTTCAAAGAAACTACTGTGATGACTTTGCCACCGAATCACGGCTTACACATTCAAATATATATATATATTTACTTTCATCCCACGTAATTTGTAACACCCCAGAATTTTGAATGTTTTCCCATATGTAAATTTTCGCAAAATTTAAAACTTTTTGTTTGAACATGTGTGCTACCAAAGTTTTGCCCAGATTGCTAGCCTCTCACCTTAAATCCCAAATAAACCAAAACAATATAAAAATTATTTTCAAATTAAGGTGTAAATGTGATTTGGATTTTCTTGGAATTTACTTTGGAGTTTCAAATTGTGTGAAGTTTTGAATTTGAAAGTTATTCAAATTCAAACTTAAATATAAACTATCTTTATATTTCAAAACTTATTTCAAAAAAACTGACATCTAACTTGGGCCCGAATCCAGCAACCAAAGTCTGACCAACAACCTTAAACCCCTTGCACCAAACCAGGCCGCACCTTAATCTTTAGCCCAACAGCAGCCCAAGGCCAGCAAGGCCTGCTTTGCGTTTTCAGCCCAACGTGAAGCCTCACCCCCTGTTCCCGTTTCTTCTCCGTGAAGGCGTCGCCGCTCTGCTTTCTTTCGCGCCGCGCCTCTCCCCGTCCCGTCGCGCCCAACCACCGTTGCGGCTCGCGTGCTCGCACGCAAGGGAGACAATCCCCCGACATCCTTGGCCCCACCTCGGAACCGCCACCTCTCACGCCCTCGCACCGCAGCTGTCAGCAAGAAGGTCACACACGCGACGCCTGCACCCCTCTGTTTTCCTCTGGCACTTTTCTCCATCCTCCAGAGCCGTAGCCTTGCAGTTCTCCCCTGCTACGCCGCCACCAATTTCGCTCAGGGAAAACCCCAATTCTCCTACCGCCACATGCGAGGGGAAGAGGGAGGAAGCCGTGGAGCCCTGGAGCACCGTCCTCGCTGACATGATGGCTGCATCGCCGTACCCGTTCTGCCCCGTGCCGCATCGTCGTGCCGCACCGGGAGTGCAAGGAACACCATCACTGCGTAGCGTTGGAGATGCGCCATACCAAGTACAAGGAGGCCCGCACCCGGAAGAAGCCATCGCCGTCCAGGAGCACCGCGGCGTAGAAGACCCCGGCATCGCGTCGTGCCGCGCCACCTCCACCTTGGCCGCGACCCCGACGCCGGGGAAGACGACGCCCACAACGCCGAGCTGAAGGTGCCTCGCTGAGCCACTGCGTGCTGCGTCGCCGCCGACGATCACGAGCCCGAAGAAGCCAAGCTGGAGATCGACGCCAATGCCGCGCCGAGGAGATGCCGCGAACACCGACGCCGAGCACGGAGCGCCACCCAGTGTACCACGACATCACGGTCGACGCCTTCAACCACGAACTCTGTCATGCCTGTCCTGCCTGCAACGACCCGCCACGGCCTCGACGTTTCCCTGCTTCGCCTCGCCCTCCATCACGCCCCCCGGTGAGCACATCCTTGTCTTCTCCTGTTCCGTTCCCCGCTGCTCGTTCCGTTGTGCCACTGCCCTGATCCGAATCTGTGGCCGCCTTTGAGTTGTGAGCCGGCCTTCGTGCCGAGCACTTGCTCCTGGAGCCAATCGATGGTGAACGGGACCGCCTGCTCTGTCGATGATCTTGAGGTTGCCCGCCATGTGTTCGACGCTTTGCGCAGACGGAGCGCAGCAGCTCACCTTTCTCCTTTGAGCCGTCTCTGCCGGCCTTTTGTGTCGAGGCCATCTGCTGGTGCGCCGCCGCTTCGCTGCACCGCACTGTCCTGCTGCTCAACGCGCTGCTCTGCCTTGCGCCGTGCCTTGCCGCTCCCTCGCACCTCGTTGCGCTGCCCTGCTAACCTGCCTCGTTGCCGCCCCTCTTCTCTCACCGCCGTTGAAGCCTTCCTGCCCGGCCTGGATGCCATGCCCGTTATCCCTGCAGTAACCCTTGTGCCACACCTTGAACCGTGCGCGCGGCGCGTCGCTCGCCGGGAGCCCTCGCCGCGCCGCCGTGCGCCTAAGCCAGACCCTGAACTCCATCTGGCCGTGAATCTCACCTTGCCATCACCGCGTCCACCTGTGTCACCTGAGCCACAACCCGTGTTCGCCAGGCGCATCCTCGTCGCGCTGCCAGCGTTCCGCACCGACGAATCCTCACCGCGGCGTCATGGGCGTCAGCGAAGTCCAGAGGAGTTGGAGGACCGGTTGCAAACCTGAGGGAGATTAGACTTTAGGGAGATCCGGGCCTTTCAGCCCATGGGAGCCCATGCAGGCCTGACAAACCAGCCCGTCAAGCAAACCAGACCTTAGCAGAGTTGAGGGAGGTTTTCCAGACTTGAACCATGGGCCCAATGGGCCACTGACACTTTCGGCCCACCTAAGGCCCACTAACCTGCTGACCGCTGACGTCATGCTGACGTCAGCATTATTTTAATAAAATTATTTTCTGATTTAATAAAAGGATTTAATAAATGTTTTATAAATCCCTTTTTCGTTTAAAAATTCATAACTATTTATCTGGAGCTCCGAAAATTATGAAACCACTTGCGTTGGTTTCATAATTTCGAGACGCTCGCTGCTACCCAATCCTTATCCTCTCTTGCCCTTGAACCAAACCCTGTTTTGCCCCGCGTACTTGGAGTAGGATTCGTGACCGCTACCGCCACTGCGCTATTGTGGGTCTGGGACGCCGGAACCCCGCAACTAGCCACTGACGTGTTGCAGACACGAATTACATCCCCGAGTCGTGTTCTCATAGCTTTCCTTGCTTGCACCACTTCCACCGCCTTGTGCCGCAAACCGCATAACCGCTCTCGCTCTGCTTTGCTTCGAGCCTTGTAGCACGCGTCGTACCCGGTGTTAGTACCCGGAAAGCCGCGCGTGATGGACGGCCGTGCCTTGAGCAGAGGCATCTGCTTCAAGCGCGGCAACCCCGCGTTGCAACCTGGCTACTACACCAGGGTTATCGTCGCATTGCTAATGCTTGTTCCATCGTGCTCTCGAGCCCGCCTTACCGTATCATCACCCTTTTGGCCGACCGTAACTCGATTCCTTTCCCTCTCTCGGTGCTGCCACCGCACACCTTGTTCTGATAATACCTTACCTAGCTCGGATCGCTTTATTTCCCTTTCATCACCCTCTGAGTTTCCGCTTTGTTGCACCTATCTGACACGCTAATGCTCTGCTGGCGCGATCACCAAGGCCCTTAGCCTTTGATCGACAACCCAACCTTGAACTAACCCTTCGCTCTAACTTGTCTTCAAGTATATACAGCTAGTAGCTTAAAACTATTTTATTATAAAAACTAATTACTTTAATTTTCTTAAAATTAAACTAGTGCTGCTTGTAGCTAGCTCGGATTTATTTGGTTTTTCTAAATTGATGTTATTTGGAGTTATTACATAGATGATTGCCGTTGTTTATTTCCGCGTCGCATCTCGTGTAGGCTTGTGATCATGTTTGAAGACCCGAGCTGCGGCGACGACCCGAGCTGTGACGATTGGAAAGACCTTTGACTCGAAGGAAGGGCCCAACCTCTACTACTCTACGACGACTACCGCGCAGGTGTCATGTCACTCCCGACCACGTAGATCCCATGCATGCTATTTAGTTGCTAGTGCTTTATTTATGATGCTTTGGATGATTGAAATGCATAGACAATCTTTTAGCCATGCCTTGGATTTGATATACCCTGTTCCTTGAACTTCCTACCTTTGGGACTAGCTACAGACCCCTAGCTAGTCCCCTATATTTACTACCCATATATTTTACCTGCTTCGTGATATGGATGGATTTCTGGTTGGGACTGAGATTGGGATATCTCGGTGTTTTAGCGTGTGTTTTGGGTGAGTGTGTATCCTTGACGTGTTACCGCGGGAGCGAGCCACCTTGGTTACTTGTGAACGCCTGTCTAGGGGAGATGCGACCTGGCCTCCCGCCCTAGCGGCGTGTCGGACGGTGGGAGTTGGTGAGTGCTCGCTCTTGCAATTAAGGACCGATCGACAGTTTAACCGTGATCTTTGGGCTATTTTCGTACAAACCGTTCGCTCACGTATGGGCGGGGTTCGGTCCGAGAACTAGTTGGTGGTTGGCACTCAGCTTGTAGGCGGACCGGTGTGGTCGTGTGAGGGGGACGGGTTATACCCCCCGAGTAGACGTCGCCCCGGCTCCTCCGGGGATGGTCTCACAGCTCCGAGGCCCTGCTGGCAAGTTTCGTGCCCCAGTTCAGGACGAGACAGGCTTGGAGAGGCAGGAGAGTGCCACCCACTGCTAGGTCTCCGGTCGTTAGGTAGGGATGTGGATCGGAGGCATCCGATTCTGCCCTATCCGGCGGGTCCAGTTGTACAACCTCTGCAGAGTGTTAAACCTATAGCTATAGTCCGTGTCCACTGGTATGGACAGCCCACGGGTCTGTTACTCTGGCTAGTATTTTCTTGTGCTGCTTCTCTCCCCCGAGTGTGAGCCCGGCTTGATGCCGTTGAGATGTGGGGATAGGAGTTGGTGACCTCACATCGCAGATGAGAGTGGGATGCTGTGACTCGGTTGAGGTCCAGTGTTTTGGTGTACTTTCCTTGGTCGGGGTGTTGACCCCGGAGGCGTTGGCCTCGGAGGTGTGGATCTCCTCGGAGATGGTGACCTCTTTGCATAACCGCTTACCTTGATGTTGCTACCGCTGCTTGCATAAACTTACTACAGCCATATATAGGCTTATCCATGCATACTAGAATTCATCCACCGCTTTTGCTCTTTGTTGGGAAGCTGACATGACCTACCCGCTTATCGGGTAGATGGTGGACTTTCAGACTCGGCGACTGACTACGACCTCGACGACAAAGGATGGGAAGACTAGAGCTGGTCCTACACTCAAGTTTGCCTGTGGAGCTGGAGACGCTTCGCTTCGATAAATCCGCTGCGTAGATGTTTTACCTTTCTTGTTTAGTCCAGTTGGACTTGTACCCGGCTTATGCCGAAATGTTGTACTCTGATGTATTAATAAAATTATGTATTTTTCCCCTTTATTCCCGTGTTGTATGGATTTGTACCACTTGAGACAGGGTTTGCACGTGATAGCCACTTCCTGAGACTATCACAGAGGTGTAGAGGATCAGGTTTCCAGTTTTGGAAATCTGGTTCGTTTCATAATTTGCCAACCAACCCAGATAGTGCATTCAAAAAACAAAACGAAAAAAAATTCTGGCCTTACCATGACATGAATTGTTATACAAAACTGCAACTATATCAGAACATTATAAGTACGCATGAAAGTTGCACTTTGAACTGAAATTCAACTTCTGAAATATGTCTTGATAGTGCATTTATTCAGTATTATATTATAGATTATTATATTTTCTATAAACTTCATCAAAATTTGGCATCTAAGGACAAAACTAAAACTACCTAAATTTTGGAAGAGAAAGTAATACATTAAATGGTATTACATGAAATTAGCTCACTAATGCAAGAAGCACACGGTTAGTCACATATGGCATACCGCTGGAAGTTCTTTCCTGCCACTGGATTTACTGTCATTAGAAGATGCTGCTCCTTGAATACCACTGGTTCCTTGTGGATTTGCAGTTACTTGAGATAGAAGTCCAGCTGTAGGTGCAGCAAAAGGAGATTGTTGAACTGAAGATCCTTGGTTGGACACTGTTGAGGCCTGAGAAAGGAAACAAGTGAAGACTTTTTATAGGAAAAAGGGATGAGTGTATACACCTCGAGCTCTTATGCAAATATAAGTACAAGTACCTGGTTGCCTGAGATTCCAAAGGGTGCATCAAACAAGTTATGAGACTGGTCTACAATGGATGAGTGTCCTCCATCATTCCCTTTCAAAGTGGGATCATTTGAAGCTGGAAAAGCTGACACATTGGTTGCAGAAGGTGCTTCAGAGAATGACAGTTGCGCAAGTGCAGACTCAAGTGGATTTGCACTGCTGCTTGTTTGTGGCGTTTGTTGTTGGCCAAACGCATCAAAAGATGCCCAGTCACCACCACTCACGGAAGGAGCACTATTCCCTTGATCAAGAACAGGCTGTGGTGCAGGTGCATTAACAGGATGCTGTTGAGCCGTAGAGGCCGGCTGTGGAGGTGCTGCAGGTGCAGCAGGTTCGGGATCTGCACTAAAATCAATTAAACTCACTGCATTTGCGACCTTCACTGGTTCTGAAGTCCCCTCAGAAGAAGCAATGCTGCTGGCACTAGACATCGTCTGCATTATGAACATGCAAGAGGAACAATTAAGTTTAATTGAATTCCAGCTTAAAAAGAACATGCACCCAATAATACGCTGATATTTTGAGAGAATCCAAAAGCAGTGTCTAAAAGAATGGAAATGCCAGGAGTGACAAGTACAACCTTTGCCAGTCGTGGAGGATCAATTGCTCTGGTTCCATTTGGCTTTGGAGGATCAATCGGTCTGGCTACAATTGGCTTTGGAGGATCAATAGGTCTGGCTACAATTGGCTTTGGAGGTTCAGTAACTGGCTTTGAAGGCTCACCAACCCGAAGTTGAGGAGCATTGTCACCCAGTATATCCCTCACTGGCCGCACAACAGGACTAGAACCATCTGCTTCTTTCTGAAAGTCTGGAGACCCATTATCTGGCTTCCTTGGTTCGGAAAACCTGCGGTCCTCAAACCTTTGAACTGGAGTTGTTTTTCCAGATCTATCATCAACAACCTCAAAGTAGCGAGGACTTTTCTTATAGTCATTTTGGTCATAGCCAGGACTACGATCTCCATAGGAATATCTGGAGTTTCTGTCATCACTCCGTCCACTATAACTCCTACGGTCAGAGTAACTTCCATTTGGTGGACTTCTTGAACCACCCCAATTCCCATCAGATCTCCTATTCTCACTATACTCATCCTTGTCATCCTGAAAGATGATAATCAATCAACACAGTGAATTTAGAAGAGAATAAATTTGCAAGAACATGGATTGGTTACTGATGGGAAACAGTAAGGAGCCAGGATCACCTTTCCCCTCGGTGGCTTATCGGCACTTCTTTCTCCAGTGAATCTCCGTTCAACATATGCATGCTTAATGAAATTTCTCAATTTATCAGCATTGCTGAGACCAAAAGAACCATGTCAAACTTCCAAATACAAAGTGGAGTAGTTGTGACCTAAAATAAAGAATTACTAAAAAAAAAGGTAACCTGCTGTCAGGGTATCCATTGCGTTGAGGATCCCATTCCTTGAAAAATACTTCTCTAGCACGCTACAGGTCAAGCAAACCCAATGTCATAAATAAAAGACACGAATTGATAGAAAGCTAGAAAAATAAATAAAAGAAGAGTTACCTCGTTTCCTCCTTCTTGAAGAGCAGTGACTTCTTGTGCGGTAAATTTGGCCATGGAAACTGATTTTACTCGATGCGTGAACTCCCGACTGCAAGGAAAAGAAATTGATATAAGAAAAGGAGCAACACATCTCAATTGGGAACTGCCAGACAGGTGGGTCCGTAGTGCCCTCCATCAAACCAAACATGATTAAACAGAAAGGACGGGGGAAGCTATAGAAGGCTCGATCATCTGAACTGAAAGAGGACAGAATAAGAAGCTTACTGTGCTCCACTGCAATTGGTACAGATGAAGGTCCAGAAATTTGTGCAGACATATTGTGGTCCCTGTTCAAATCACCATAAACATATCAGCATTCTTTTTCTGAGTGGGACAGTAGGTGATGCCCTAATAAATTAGTGCTATTCTGACATAAAAGCAAGATACGTACAGAAGGTCCTCCAGAACCAATACACTTTTAAGTGGACAAGGTAAGCAAATCAGTACAAAATGAGAAAACAAGATAGACAAGTCATTCAGCAGTTAAAACTTGTTAGTTCACTTTACAAAGCAAACGGAGCATAAGAAGATACTAATGACCAATGTTTGCTGAGATACAAGGTAGCAGTTCAGTCAAACGCATGCGCGGTGTTCACTTGGCCCCTAAGGGGTAGAGTAACCTCAATTCCTCAAGCGTCACCTGCCAGCATGACGGAGATCCGGAGATGACCAAAAAAAAAAAAGAAGGAAAAGGGCAGCAGGGTAGTCCTAACCACGGGCATTTAGTAGGTTCTTAAGAAATCAAATGCATTTCACAAGGTGTTTTGAGATCTTAGGCTCACATATTAGTTTGTTTTCAACACCATTCATGTGCTGCATAGGTGCATGCACTACGAAAGTATGAACTTGGCAGATTATATCAACAAAAATGGCATGCTATCAACTTATCAATGAAACTTCCTTAATATATATTCTCTAAATTTATATGTCTTTTTCATTTATAAGGAGGTATTACTCCCACTTTTGCTTATAAACTCATGAGGCCCTAGATATGATGGAAGGTCAATGCCTGAAGCACAACTTCTGCATTCGACTGCATTGCTAGGTATCAACGCGGAGGCACGAACAATACATCCTTCATAATTAATAGGTCGAATTCCCGTTGACCATTGACTCGATGTACTAATCTCAGGTCCAAAATCATCGTGCCAACAAAATCAAAAGTCGTAACAGTTACATATCTTGCAGGCAGTGAAACAATGCTGCGTGACTACGACAACGGCAGAACGATGAAGCTAATCCTAGTCTCCTGCATCAAGGCTACATTTCAGTTCATTCCATTCCAGAAGGGGGCCTGAATCTTAAGCAATGCAATAAAACACCGCTCTCTGGACAAAATCAAAAGCTCACGGTATGCTGTTCGTGCACCATTTTCCTAGCAGCAAACTCTAACGAAGCATTGCGGTGAATGAAGCCAAGCAAAGCGAGCCGAAACAAAGCAATTGTCCACCTTCTAGCTTCCCGTCCCCAAAAGGCCAAAACCCGTCCACATTTAGCAGACGGGGTCGAGAAATCCGGGCGAAGGGGCTCACCAAATTGTTGCAGTTGATGCAACGCTTATTGGCGGGCAGCTTGAGCAGTCCCCGTATGATCCGCTCGTGCCTCTCGTCCTCCTTGACCCGGCTCGCCATCGCCGCCGGATCGCCACGCGCGTGCCCCCAGGACCCTGTGAGAACCCACAGCCGAGCAAACGAAATCACACAACGAAATCCACCGAAATGCCCCGAGATCCGGGCGAGAACCCCCCGCCAGATCCGTCCCGCGAATCACCGTGGCCAAATCGACCAACCTGCGGAGACGGGTGCGCGGCCCTCCCTCCTCGGCGCTGGGGAGCCGAGCGAGCGAGCGCGAGATCCCCCGCGCACGCGCCCGTGCGGCGGCCGAGGTGGCGAGGCGACGAGGCGGTGGCAGCGGCGAGCGAAAAGGCTCGCCTCTTTTGTTCGCTGCTGCGTTGCTTCGCTGCGCGTGTAAAATTAACAGGGGTGAAGAAAAAAAAGCTTTTCCTCGTGGGGGGTTTGGCCGTTTGGGGGAGGAGGTGACCGGGAGGGGAGAAGAAGAAGGGTGGGGCGCGAAGGCTGCCGGTCAACCGCGCTGGCCGGGACCGGGTGCAGCCGGTCGCCGGGGGTGGCGGCTTCTAGAGAGGGGAAGGAGGGATGGGTGGGGCCGGGGGTTTATGGGGCCCGCATGTCGGTGACGGTTGGGGTTCGGTTTCGTGGGCGGGTGCGCGGTGAGCTGAACGCGTTGGGTTGTTTTGGGTTTGTGTGGAGCTAAAAGCTACTACTAGCTGGCTAATGATGTGCTAAATCACCGACACGACACGAGGTGATTACAGGAAAGACTACCTGTGTCTTTGCCATTTTTAAAGTTGGTACTAGGCTGGGTTGTGTTGTGCAGGCACAACGGGGCCGTGCACATGAGTTGGAGTAGGGATGGAACTAAAACATCCGAATTGTATCATAGATTGATTTTTTTAGATCACAATAAAATAATTTTGGTGCTAATTTTTTATGCATTATAACCAGCTAATTACTGGAAAAAATAAAAAAATCAGCTACAATTTTTTTTATGGATTATTTGCTTTCGATAGAGGAAAAGGTGAAAAAACATCCGTATCCGAATCCGAATCCGAATCCGAATTTCTTTTCATCATTTGATCAAAATATAGCACACATTTGGGGTTTATTTTGTATGAATCTTAACAAGCACAATGCCAAGAACAAGAATATAAATTTTTGGATACAAAATATTATGCCTAATTTAGCTAAAATCAAAAAAGAACGGCTAAAAAATGGTATCCGAATTACTATCCGTTTCCATCCCTAAGTTGGAGGCATGTATGGGAGATGGTGGTGGCTTCTCTCTTTCTTTTGTCTTTTATTTACTTTGAAATTTTGGTCTCGAAATATTTAGCGCTTCTTCTGTTACAAATTGCAAGCCATTTTATTTTTTTAGGTTCATAAATATTAATATGTTTCTAGACATACACTGTATTTAAGTGCATAGCAAAATCTATGCAAAAGTCAAAACGATCTACAATTTGAAATGGATGGAGTAAATTTTAGGAGTGTCTTAAAAATAGTTTTTTATAGTATAGTAATTTATTAAATTAGTACTAGATACTGGTATAATGTTAATTAATAGTCAAATTTGTACTCTAATGACCAAAATGGTGGTCAACGGTGTCTAGAATTTTGACAAAATGGACGATAATTCTGCTGCTTCTAGATATGAGATTCAATGTTGACGCATTTGGTAACAAGAAGGAAAAGCTTTTTGTGACTTGTCCAGCCATCATGCAAACTCATTAGTCATTATTACAGGTTCCCTCATTCTCACGCACGTCGAATTCAGATTCACACACATGTTTCTTTGCGGGTTTCTTTTGGTGCCCCATGTTCAGAATGAGGTGACTTTGTGATATTGTTTTTACAGTAATTAGGGGATCTTGCTAGTCGGTAAAATGGGTAAGTGCTAGGGCTTGCCTAAGTTTTTTGTTGAAAATGATTCTTACATGATTTTTTACTAAATTGTACCTATCATACAATAACTTGTATGGTTGTATCAATTTGGCCCAACAAGTTACAAAAACTTGTTAGATATGCACATATGCAACTAGGTGTATTTTATCACCATCGCGGGTCACGTGGGTTATATCTAAGACAATAAGTACAAATTTTGTCACTAGACCAATCACTCATTGGCACACCGTTAAGTTAGATCCATTTTAGGATATATCTTTTTTCTCTGATTTTTCTGTAGTCAAACAATCTTATATAAAATTTCTACTATTTTATTGTGATGGACTATGTTGTTTGAGTGCATTGTGTGGTAACATATATATGAGAACCAAATTAATTCCACAAGTGCACCATAGTAAAAAACTACATTATGCAAAGTTAGATATAAAAAGACACCATGTCAAAGCTAAGAATATGATTAAAAATATGCAATACGTTAACAAATGCAATACATATACTAATACAATATAGGATTGATCTGGAATGATTCACCCAACACAAATGTAACCTGGACAAAAAAAATTATGCTTGTAACTTAATGAAACGGTCCACCTGACTGCCAAAATACACTCATCGGTGTGACCATATACGCACACATCAAACAAGGAAACCTCTACCTAATTTTTTTTATAAATTTCTATTCCAGCCATGTTTAATTGCTCTTACGGTGAGTCGAACCCGAGCCTACTTGGTGCTACTCATCTCAGGTGTTCTAACCACTAGGCTAAAAACTCTTGCACTACAATAAATCTATTAATATAACATTTATCTTGAAATTGCCATCTTTATCATTTTTGAAATTCATGTCCAAAGCTAAGGAGAACTTTGGTGCGTAGACAATTTCACTCCTATGTTTGTATCCGGAAAACACTATTTAACTTTACAATATTTTAAAAACAAGCAATAAAGTAGAATGGAACTCTAGTTTCAAAAGAAAAAGGTAGAATGGAACTCTAATTAGGGGATCTTGCTCGTCGGTAAAATGGATAAGTGCTAAGGTTTGCCTGGATTATTAAAATAGTTCGAAAATATTTTTATAATGAATATAGTATGATAACATTTACCTTGAAATTGTCATCTTTATAACATTTTCAAATTCATGGTCAAAGCTAAGGAGAAGCTTGGTATGTAGAAATCATAAATGGCTTACTCATATGTTTGTATCGGGAAAACTATTTACTTTTATAATATTTAATAAAAACAATAAATTAGAATGGAACTCTAACAAACCATGAATTTATTACGTGAAGTCCTCCCGGTATCAAAGACTTTTAGGGAACTATTTGGCTGATTCCCTAATAAGATAGACAAGTTGACTAAATTGGAGCCCGACATAAGTTAAAATGATAACCACTAGCAATACTGCTGCCATATACACCATCAATCTTTGTGTGCGAGATGCATCAATTGACAAAGTATAAGTGAATTGTCCACTCTACCATATAACAATTTAAGTTTTTTGGATTGAATGTTCGGTGACTTGGAATCTTTTTAGGCTGAACTTCACGGTGCATGCATAGATGCATAGTTAAAGGCAAGTAGGACGACACACGTGGTGGTTATAAGCATTTATTATGCAATTAGGATCGTGCCTGTGCGTTGCTACGGGCAGCACAATACTTATATTGCAGTACACAAATTATTAACAAGACAACAATAATCATATATATATATGTATATATATATATATACACCAGCGCTATTCCATACCCTGGTATGAAATGATATTCCTACCCGAGCTAGCCATCGCAACCCGGTGCGCGCGGACCTTCTCTCGCGGTCCCGCGACGGTTTTTGTCGGGCGCGCGCGCGAGCCGGGGCAAGCTGGTCTTCCTTCCCGTCGCTGGACTAGTGGACCGTGATTCAGTCGTGGGCGCGGAAATAAAAAAGCTTTGGCGGTTTGTACATCTTGGGCGGCCATGCCGCGCCCCTCCCTTGTTCCTTCCTCAGTTCCTCCAGCGGCGATACACCCAGAGCTCTGGTGGCAGCGGCGCCTTCGCTCCCACTCCAAGCCACGCCCCGCGTCCTAGATCTAGATCCTTGCGCGCCGGTTATGGAGAGAGGGAATCGTGCCAGAGATGGCCTTGGGCACGGGCGCGGCGTGCTCGCCGGCGTTGTGGTCGCCCGTGGCGGCGGCGGACGTCATCAACATCGCCTGGACGCGCTGATCCGGCCTCCCTGCGTCGCGCCGTGAACTGACGGGAGACACATCGTCCACGCTGTCGCTGCCTTCCCGCGCGGCCGCGATTCCACCCGCGCTCGTGGATGCTCTTCATCGAGGGCTTTTACCGTGCAGACGGCGGCCACGCCAGCTTCTTGGACCTCTCCACAGCCGGCGACGACGCCTTTCTCCCCCCCCCCCCCCCCTCTCACATGTCGGCCGCCTCCGCCTGCAGCGCGACAGGGACACTGCAGTCCGCCTCCTCCAGCCCTTCACCAGCGGCGTAGAACTGGAGTTCGAGCTCACTTGTGCTTTCAGGTAAGCAGTGCTGCTGCAGGTGGTTTCATCCAAGAAAACTAAAGGAGAGCAGTATCAGTTGAGGTATGGATCCTGACCAGAGCTAACCATATTTCCCAATTTTCTCTTGCAGATCCGGTAGAGCAGCAATTCATGTCCGGCTTGTTTCTCCACTGCCAGGTGCACCCTCCTCTGCGGTGGTGCCGGATTCCAGGGTCGGCGAGGTCGATACATGGCCGCCCTCTTTCTTTCTCTTGCGGTCTGTCTGCCCCTCTGATGAATCTTTCTTGCTGTTTAGGGTTTTCTGTCTTTGATCTTGTGAAGTAGATCTTTGTTGACACCAAATATTTGTTATCCTTGTGCCTGCAGTGAGGAAAGTTGACTAAGTAGCAGGGCTTAAGCTTTTCTAGATGGGTTAGTGCCTTCTTCCATGATCATTTTTTCGCTTATATGATGTTGGTGTGATTTAGCAAATTGACTCATTATTGAATCAAGATCTTTTTCCTCAAGAGTTCAGTATGTGCTCCGAGCTGACCACTCTCGGTGGTGGCATTGATTTCTTTTGACTCACAAATAGTAGTTTATTTATTCCATTCAATTTACACTTTTAGAGGAAAGTATCACACTGGAAAGGGGACAAGTGTATATAATGAGCCGTAAAAAATCAGCACCACAGTTTAATTACTATTGTCCAGTTTAACAGTAAGAAGCATTAGTGCATTACTTCTTCTAATTTTGGTAGACTGAAATGTAGCAAGAGGATGATGCAGTTCCCTTCAGTGGCTTTACTTCTGAATTTTGGTATCCATTACTGCTTCCTAATTTTGGCAGACTGAAATGTAGCAAGAGGATGATGATTATTGTGCGTGTGTGTTTGATTTCTGAAATTGAAATGAGATCAGAGATAATCAAATTCAGAGATACATATATTCAGATATAATTTGATGAGTAGCAAATTCATGTTTGTAAAGAAATTATTATTTTTGGAGGTAAAGAGATACATATATTCAGATTTATTTTGATGTGCACCATGATCTACTTGTGCCGTTTTTGAAGCTCCTACTCATATCTCAAACTTCTTCTTTACCTACAGCCTCAGACTGATGTGCTTAGATGTGGGTTGCATTTTAATTTGTTGGTTATCTTAATGATTATGTGATTATGTGTTGATCTGATGTGAGTTTGAGATGTTCCACACAACAATATTGCTACCAGAATGGTTATTATTCTTGGATTTGTAACAAGCGAGTGTTGCTCTTATGTTTACTTGTCTTTGATCTTTGATTGTTGTCTCGATAGGGCGCGCATCGCGCGCCAAATTGTTCTAGTTATACTCAAGGTAGAAACCACTGTCCTCTTGCAGACAAATTCATGATTGCCCTGAAGAACATATTGGGGTGTTTGATTTTTTTTTACAGATATGCGGTGCAGCCATGCTAAATCTCTCGCTGCTGACCTCAGATATGTGGGCTGTTTTAATCCGTATCTTTGCTTATCATGAGAAAGTATGATATGGATTCCCTTCTCCATGAATTCATCACAATGGCCATCCATAAACTGATCTGGTGGAAGCAAACTCTTCTCATCTGCAGGTTGACTGGATGTACTTTCTTGCTTTTGCCGGCACAGCGGCAGGCCTTGTCATCTACTCATACAAGTTCTGCGCATTTCCAGTTTACTGTTGTCTCTAACCATGGATAGGGACATAGCTATGATACTATACTGGTGTCACTACTCACCACTTAAAACTGCTGCTAGCAGGGGCTCAAAGCAGACGACTGAAGAAACTGCATAGGTCACAGGGGCCGGGGACTAGGAGGCTGCAACGGGGAATCGGACAGCACAAGGAGATGATGGAGCATCCTCCAACAAGGAGTTTTCATCAGCTTATATTGCCTCGAGGTAGTAGGTTAACTGCCTACCAGCTACCAAAACTACCTGTAATGGAACATGGACACGGTTGTGAGGTGTAATATCTTTTGCTATCCAATGTGAGGGGGGTTCTTATAAGCACGAAATGGGAATGTATTTACAAATACTGAAGGAGCTGAATATTGTTTCTATCTGAAGCTACCATGCATCTCAACGTTTCCGGAATCTGGATGATCAAGGAGCTGTGAATTTTCAGTCTTCAGGGTCTGTAGAACAAGTGCTTGATCCTAAAACAAGTGTCGACGGGAAAGCTTAGTTGTGGCCTCTTTGCCCTACGGTTCCGGCTAACAGCCTCCGGATCGGATGGCTACGCCTACAGGCTCATAGCAGATCATGACAGATGGCCAACACGTCTGATGCCTCCGACAGACTCACAGATGGAACACGAAACGCATCCTGATTCTTCTCCCACATCACTTCGCCTTCGCATGACACGAGGGGTTTTCTCTCGCAAATGATGCGGAGACAGCAAGCTGAGGTTTTGTCACCTTGTATTTGGTTCCTGTCCTGGGCTCGGACGGCGAGTGCAGGCGAGCGCAGCCCAGCTCCGTCCGGCGCGGCGGAATGGCAAATCCATCAATCTATGATGGCAACACAGCCAGACGGCGCGGCGGGCGTTCGTCACCCCTGGGCCCTGGCCATCAATATGTAGTAGCCAATTAGGCACACCAGGAAGCTACAGAAGTTCGTGTTTTTTAACAAAAAAAAGTGAGTAATAAAAACACAAATATTGTAAGCACATGCTCAATTCATTCATGCCCTCATCATAGCCAATTAGGCACACCAGGAAGCTACAGAAGTTCATGTTTTTTAACAAAAAAAAAGTGAGTAATAAAAACACAAATATTGCAAGCACATGCTCAATTCATTCATGCCCTCATCAGGAATTCAACATTAAACTAAGATAAAAAATATGAGTTATGACTAAGAATACCAGAATTCTCATTTCACTCGTTGACCTTGTAAAAATATGACTGTTTATATTTTATAAAAGAACCAACTACTTTCTTTTGTACTACATGTTCATTTGCCACCTCAGGGCTGATTGCTTTATGTGGTGTTTTTGAGCTGCCGCTGTATACTCAGCTCATGAAACTGTGTTCTAAAAAAAAGTGAGTTATAGAATTCATGATCTGACTGACCAAACTTCTTGTAAAAATATGAAATATTTGTTATCCAAAGCCAACTTTTACCACTTGTGCTTAATGATGTTCTCCTGCCTCGGTCACGGTTTGATTGCATTAAGTTCAACATAAGAGATTTTAAAAGCAGCCACCGAAAATTCGGTGTATGAAACTCTTTCACAAGGAAAAAAAGTGTGAGCCTATTTATGATTCACAGCATTGACATTATCTTAAATTGTGAGCATATAAAAGGTAAGTATACGACATGGAGTTACTAGCTAGCACACTAATCATATATTAGTACTCTGTCCCATTGTTCGTTCTGTCCACTGTAGGATAGATTGACAAAACAAAAAAGGGTCATTTCTACCCCCTCTAATTGAATCATCCAGCTATACAAGCCAACATGTTCCACTCGGCGCACCCTCACACAAAATCAAATTGAAATTTGACAAGCCGTCGGGTCTCCACCCGCCATGATCACCAGTGAGCAGATCCTCCAGCGCGGGTGGTCTCTGGCAACCCGGCGGTCTCTGCGTGGGCGATTTCTGCCAATCAAGGAACTCTTCCGGCACGAGCTCCAGCGAGCAGTCTTCACGAACGCCCTTCTCCACAAAACACAAACATGATTGATGAGCTAACGGATACACATTGCTCCCGGCACTGCTACTTCTATGCTAGTGCACACATTTCACAGAGAGAGAGAGAGCTAGTTGTCTGCAACTATCCGAAAGCACGCATACTATCCCTCTCCAGCAGATTTGTGATACGTGCTTAGGAGCTGATGAACTGAATTAAAACATGTAAGATCAAAGTAGTCGCACCGTGCAGATCCTATGTCATTGCAGTTGGACCTCCTTGACAGTCCTCCCTCTGCTCATCTGCGGCAACATAGAAAACGAGAAGATAAGAACACTAGTCCACAAAAGGATAAGTATCCAGTTTCATTGATCAATGCTTTTACTCAATTCGAATATTTGGAAATCTTCTCTCCAGAAAAAGACAAATAAAAAAGGACAGTTTCTGTAGGTATGCAATAAGCTGCACTTCACAGTTTGCAATGTTGAATCTCATCAAAACAGGCATAACCAACGTCATAATTACTTGCTGGTGAGCCGAAAATAATTATAGCAACATGTCTGAACATTTACATATCTTGACAAAAACATGATGCATATCGGAACAAGTTCTTCACATACTCCCTCCGGTTTGGTAAAAGAAGTCGTTTAGGACAGCGACACGGTCTCCAAAACACAACTTTGACTTCTCTTTTCTATAAAAATATTTATTGAAAAGTTATATATGTATACTTTTATGAAAATGATTTTCAAAACAAATCTATTGATATGATTTTCACATTTCTAAACTCAATGACTTAAAAGTTATTCATCATTTATATTCCCAATGTTTGACTCAAACCTTGTCCAAAATGACTTCTTTTACCAAACCGGAGGGAGTATGAAAATCATCAATTCACTTAAAAATAGCAAGACATAAATCTCTAATTATGTATCACTTTGGCAACAAGTCGGTGACAAGATAACGTTGCCCCTCACTAATCGATGAGAAATACTCACTGCCTTCCTTAATCAATGCAGAAATTAATTCCAAGGGCCTAAAGGCTGGACTTACTGCTTGTGCAGGAGGCCAGTTGAAAGGCCAGGTTGGAACGTCATTGGGTAGCATCATTCAGCAAGACATCAAACTATTAAATGTTCCTTATTGTGCTTACTGCCTAATTTAATTGCACTCGTGAGGATGGAAGCAAATGAGATGACACTGAAACACATGGTTGAAAAAAAGCCCCTATATTGAAGTTTTAGCTAGTACAAAAACTTCATCCACAGAATTTAATCCAGGATCCCAAATAGGTAGAGTCTGTAAAGTATAAATAGCAACACCAAACTGGTCGTGAGAGAGAATTAAGAAGGCATAATCTCAACATGTATCGCAGGAAAGATCGCAGCTCTATTTCTATCGCAGGAACCTTGAACCTTCAAAGAAAAGGAGGAGATTGACCAAATATGAAGGACCGGGATCATGCACTGTGGGAAAACAATCAAGTTGCTAAGCAATTGGAAACATGTGCATACCTCTCTTGTGTGCTAATGAATGCCATTGTCCTGGGATTGATAGGCATCCTATCCACCAACCGCTGACCGGTTTCCATCCTGACATAAAGACTAGTTAGAAAATAAACCAAGAGAATAAAAGAGACCAAGGAAGTAAAGGGAATATGAAAAGTTAAACAGCTAAATTAAACAACTATTTGTCATATGGTGTTCGCACTAGCGCATTAAATCACAAGTGTAAATCCCCAACAAAGAACATATTAAATAGTGAAAGAATGTTGCTGCACGCGACCTGGAAGATGAGCACTGGGGTGGTGAAGATCGAGGAGCACCATCTGAATGGGAGGGTGTTGGATCTACACATACAATAAGTACAAATGTAACTCGGAATGATCTACCAACTATGCAAAGGACATTAGAATGAAACATGTATAAATTGCCCCACCAGAAGACTCCATTAGTGAGTAAGAATGCTGAATTAACAACAGATCGACGTACAGGTGCAAAAGGCTGAGACAACTGACATGCAAAACAGAGGATGGCTGGTAAAGCCCTGGAAAGCTGGAAGGTGAATCCGTGGGACAGCAGCAATATACAAATGTGCATCTGCAGGAACCAAACCACCAGTAGGCTAATTTTTTACCCTCAATCTTTGCTTATCAAGCCTGCGACGAAACATTATTATAATAAACAAAATTAAATTGGGCGATATTTATGAAATTATGTATACAAGCCCACAATCAAAAGTTCAATTTTTGAAGGCCAGCTGGGATTATGTGTGTGCGTTGCTACAGGCAAACCAATGTTTAACTTGTGACCACCTGTTTAGTTGCCTTAAACAATATAGTTATATTCGCATTGAATTCGATAGACACTGAGTTTTACTCATTGCAACTACAACATGGATGTGCAAGGAAGTTTCACAAAGCCACCTGATAGTGAGAGCCAATTTCTATACAAAAAAGGAAAAAGTAGATGAAACAATCAGTATAACACTGTACTATTCTCTAATAATGAAAGTCACATCATAATTGGATTTGAGAATTACCAGCCAATAAATGAACTTAGAACCAATACAAAATTTAGGAGCTTATAACATGACTACGTACATGTGACTGTGTACATTTGTACATGTGACTGCAAATCCAGAAATGCGGATAGGTTTTCATGAGCATTGACCATGTTATAAGCAAACTGTGCATAACCTTTGTATTGTATATACAGAAAATAAAATGCTCAGTCCCTGATCTGTAGCCAGGAGCACCATCACCGGCTCATGACTCCAAGCAGGCTGCTGCCGGCCAATTCCTAACACCTTGGAACATAGGCTCCCTCTACTTGCTCTGCATTTTCACAGAATATGGTGCATCCATTGCATTGTTTGATTTGTTTCCATTACTTTAGTAGTTGAAGGCTGATATGAAATTTTGAGCCAAATTTGTGACATATAAATGGTATGTCACTAATACTAATACTGATACAATTTCTTGCCAAGATGCTTTTGAAACTTATTGAAATTGAGAATGTAAATTAACTAGCAATAGGCCCTGTGGCGAATGAATTTAACTACTTCACAACAACTAAAACCTAAGTTTAATTAAGGAGGAAACCTTGTGTGCACATGAACGCTATGAAAAAGAGCTACATATATTTGCCCAGTAGAAAATGCACAGACAACTAAATGGGTGAGCTTTTCCAACAGAAACTCACTTTGCTCTGGTTGAAGCATATAGGAATGAATATCACAATCCCATAAACCATAACAGATGGAATATTTGCAAGAAATTTCAAGGTCTGTAATATCCATTCATCTCTCGACTAAAACCTGTTGGAAAAGAGGAGAACAACTTAGGATTGAATAACCAGGTTGCACACAAAGTAGGAAACAACCAAACGCCCCACTGATAATCAAATCTGCGAGGGTGAGAACCTTGTCATCAGGTACCAATTGAGTGGAGGTGGAGGAGCCGGAGCTCGACGGCGAAGCGCTGGGTGACCGTTGGAACCCCGACCTCAGCTGGAGGATGCACAAGCCGATGGGGATGAGCGGTCCAAAATCTCAATCTGGAGGGGGCGGAGGCAGGTGAGGATGAACCCCCGTTCCGAGCAGGGTCACGCGGTGGCGGGCGGGAAGACGAGGCGGCGGCGGCGACAGAATGGGCTGCCGGGCTGGAGCTGGGTACCTGGATCAGTGGAACAACGGGGGTGCGAGCTGCCGGATGTGAATGGGAACGGCGGCGAGGGGTCGGGGTGGGGCCGTGGGCGGCGGGGAGGAGTCGCAGGGGAGCGGGACTGGAGGGGGAGGGGGTGGGGGACGGCGGTGACGAACTAAATCGCCGGCGACTTGCAGCGTGAGGCGCGGCGCAAGAAAATTAGCAACCGGCAGGAACGAACGTGGGGGTGAGGGAAAAAATCAGAGAAAAAAAAAGGAGAAAAAAACCGGGAAACAAGCGGGTGCGAGAGGCGGCCGGGTGGCGCGTCGGGCGCTAGAGGAAGGCTCGGGTATGGAATAGTTATTCCATACCCAGGGTATAGAATATAAATATCCTATATATATATATATATATATATATATATGATCGTACCCGTGCGTTGCTACGGACGAAATATGCTTTTTTCTGACATTAAGACATGTTGAAATAGAGGCATACACCATGACTTGAACAATATTAATGCCCACAAACATATTTCAAAGTAAGAAAATGAATTGGTAAAAAAGAAACAACTTTTCTCTAACCATCAATTTTCATCATATGAACTATGTGTAAATGGAAGGCATGTAGCAACAGAAGCACACATCATTACTTGAACAATGTTCATGCTCCAAGAACATATTCCAAGGTAAATGAATTGTTAAGAAAATGGGTGCAATTTCAGTACTTCGTCAGATTCCTCAAACTCTCTACTTTCGCCTCTGCATGCCACCCCTGTTGTCATCCTGCATCCGTCCCAGCAAGTCCTATGTGTGCAAGGAAGGGGGGGTTGCATCTGTAAAAGGAACCGTATAGGAAAGATAACAATAAAATATGAAATTGATACCACTAACTACAACCAATGACACCTTCAAGGCAGCTCCAATGCCTAAGCTTGTTGTAGCTATTACTGTAGGATAAAGATATTACGCAGTTAGGTTTGTACACACATGCCACTTGGTGATTGCTGGTGGGCAACAAATAGGTTTGGATAGCCCCTGCAAATCATTCCCTCCAAGTACATAAAGATGGAGTCTAACAGTCCGAGAAAAACAAATGTTCTGATTCCATTCTATTTTTAGGCATAAAACTACAAACTGCAACAAAAAAAATTCAGTGAAGGTCACGTTTGGACTCCATGGCGAGCGACTCTGATGGTCAGCCTCACCGGCACTGCAGCGTGTGAGAGGGACGGGCAAGCATGCATCAAACAAACAAAGGAGATCATTCAGCTTCCGTTTGAGCACTCAATCAGTGCCACCAACTTGACGGGGCGGTGGAAACAGAGCTGAGCATGTCGTGGCCACAGAAGGAACTGGCGGGGGCATGGAGGTCGAGCAGCGAACAGAAGGAGCCGGATGGACGTACCTTCAAAACAGTGTTGGAGGAGACAGCATGAACTATCAAGCACTACTATGTATGGTAGGGACACTTATCTTCCTACAAGAAAACACAGATCACTCATGATTATATTGCTTTGCATCACCTCATAAACTCTGAATGTGAGGCAATGGCTTTTGGTTAAATCAGTGCCACCACCTTTATACCTCATAAACTCTGAATATGAGGCAATGGCTTTTGGTTAAATCAGTGCCATCACTTTTATATATAATCAAAATTGGGACCAAATTGAACACATGTAATAATTAATCTTGTGTGACAATGCATTATGGTAGTTCTTGTAATGGGACAACTAAGCATGGAATTAGTCAGTGCATACAAAGAATGTTGAGCAACTTTTCTAGTGACCCTTGCATGTTAATTATGTAAATGCTCCTATTGTTCCATCAGTACGCATAAAATTGAGAGGTCGTAATGAACCCAAAAAAAATCAAGAGTGCTACCTTACAAAGTTGAGGTCTACAAAGTTACAGCAGAAAACTATGTTGTTAACTGTTCAATCTAGTCCACTATAAGGTTGGGAATCTCTTAAAATGAGTACAACGGCACCAAACTATTATTATTATTTCTTTATTTAGCGCATTGATGAGTCTTCAGAACAAAAAAATGCAGATATACTGATATACACTTTAATACTTGTATAGGGTAGATTAGTTTCACACAATCATGAATAATAGTAAAAAATATCATGAATGTTTCAGAAGCAAACAAACATGGAGCACTAAAGGAAATATTTGTCAGCAGTAATCATATAGGCCATCACAACAGTTACATTGTAAATATTTTGTTTTTGTCCACGATACAAATCATGGAAGAGGCAAACTATATAATTATGGCAGAAACAAGACAAAATTGTTAGATATATTTTATTTTCCAACAATATCATTTGGGCAGGTAATATATAAATCTAAGTTAAAAGAATAGTGCGCAGGTGTGTCGCTTTAGCACAGACAAATAAAACAAGGAGCAGAGCTTTCCAAGTAATAAGCAAAGAACACCATAAAAAACATGAAATGCACTTCCACATTATTTCAAGTTTAGAGATAAGACCATCCCATTACAGGTTGTTTATAACTGTTCAAAGTCAGTATGTACCTTTCTCAATACGACACCAAACATGCATAATAATGAAAAACGCAGATGCAAAATAACATCAGGCAGAACTAAGATGCACTCACAGTGTTCGGCTTGGGGCAGGCACCCTGGTCAGTGTGGAAGAGGGCCCTTGCAGGCACTGATTGCGACCACCTATTGACCTGGGACCTTGGACGGCAGAGTCAGTTGGATGAACGACCCCGGGTGACTGGATTGGGCATTCATCATACCTGCAAGCAAATAATGGACACGACCATTGTCCTCGTTTAAGTTGCTGCCAATCCATACTGAAAAATATTTTGAAAATCCGAGGCTGAGCATGTGGTCAATAATCTACCTGGTGCCACACAACCAAATTAGTACTCACTAAGGAAGTGAACACATGTAAAAAATGTGAGATCCAGAGGCTGCTCATGCTAAGCATTTGGAAATTTAATAAAATTTTATTTGCAGATTATTAGTGTAGATCACTTTATCAATTAATGCACACTGGTATCAAACTAAAATTTAGACTGGATGTGGGCAATGATCTTGAGAGAATTCGAAGTTATCTGCATGGTTATCAAGATAGAGAGCTGCCCTTACTATAATTTGGAGTGCACCAAAAATAAATTTGACAGTACTTTTGTCAACAGATAAGGACTTAAAAGTGAGTTATGTACCGTTCAGTGATCTACAAAACATTGAAATCTTGTATTAACATAAAAGAAAACTATCCTCAATTATTGACAAGATAATTATTGATTAAATTATTCCAAGAGCTAAATTATTGACTGGATTATGGACAGTGGATAAAATTTGTTACTGGCCAAACAATGTTCATCCAATTTGGGAGAATTTGCACCTTTTGCTCCATAGTCGGCTGTCCATTAGTAGCTAGATCTTAAATTCATCACGTGGTTGTCATTGTATTAACATTGTTTACAGTTCAGTGAACAACAGTAAATGATAAGAAAAATTACAAATAAAGGTGTAAGCTTTACCTGTCCTCCGGCGAAGCCTTGGCAGCCCGCTCGAAGTAGCTGGACGCGCGCTCCTCGTCGCAGTGCACGTCCCAGACCAGCTTGGCGTACTCCGACAGGAGCTCGCCGTCGTCAGGGTCGGCAAGGATCGCTCGGGAGTAGTATTCCTCTGCCCGCCGGTAATCCCCTTTCACCTGAAAACGATTTATTGTTCAGGTGCCGTCAGAGAAGTAAAATGTTGCTCTGTTCTCTGCAAGATCTGCTGAATTCCCAAATTGACGGTAGAACAAATGGGGTTGATGTTTTACCTGATACAGGAACTGCGCGTAGTTCCTCAAGAAGGGGTCGTTGCAGGGGTCCTCCTCGATCATCTTCTTGTAATGCATCTCGATGCCGGACCGGTCCCCTCCGTTTCCAGAGGTGATGAGGTTGCTGCCGCCGCCGTCGCTGCCACCGAACCCGCCGCCGCCGCCGCCGCCGTCGGCGCTGAGGAGGCCCGAGACGAGGCGGTCGATCCCGAGGCCCCTGGCGAGGAACAGCGGGTGCTCCTGCGAGTACGTGCTGCCGCCGCCGCCTTGCTGCTCCGGTGCGACGGGGCCGATGCGGAGACGCAGAGGGGTGACGCCATCTTCTTCTCCACCTCCCTCTCCTCCTCGCCCGCCGCCTTGCTGCTCCCCACACGCGCCGCTCCCTCGCAGCCTCGCCGGTGGTCGACCAATGGGCGCAAGGGTGGGGGCCGCCGCCGCTGCCGCGTGCAAGGCAGGTCGGGGTAGGGTTTGGGAGGGGAGGCACTCGATCTAGCGGGGTGGAGCGGACCGATGGGGGGAGGCAGACCCACGAGCCGCGCGGAGGCGGGCAGAGACGCAGAGGGAGTCTAGGGTTCGGGGGAGGCGGAGGTGTGGAGTCGTGGGAGGGAGCGCAGGCGGAGCGGACGGTGGAGGGGAAAGGAATCGGTCGCGACGCGGGGGGGCCCACCGCGACACGCACGAGGCGTGGGGCAGACCCATCGCAGGGCAGCGGGGGGTGGGCGGCAGACCCATCGCAGGGCAGCGGGAAGGATACTGCGATATTTTTTCCTCACTTCATCCTTTTTAGTATATATAGATATATAGAAGAGATTATGCCGATTGCTGATCATTAGTTTAATTAGCCTACTCCATAAAGAATATCCTCCCTTCTGTACCAATCTATTAATTTTGGTGGTGTCGTTCACCCCCACCCAAATCCGTCGCCCTCGCGCGGAGCCCGACCCGAGCGCCCCCCCTCCCGCGCGGAGCCTCGCCCCTCCCGCCCAAGATGGAGCGGGGTGGGCGGAGGAGGAGGAGCTGGAGCGCCCGCGCCGGCCAGGGACACGGCGGCCTTCTCCGTGGCGCCGCTGGGGTGGAGCGGGGTCTCCCTCCTCGGGGCGTCGAGGCGGTCGATGGCGGCGGAGACGGCGTCGGCGACGGCCTCACCCGCGATGGACTCCTGCTCGGTGGAGACCTCGCCGGCGCGCGGGAGGCGCGGGAGCCCCGTGACGAGCCTCCTGAGCGCGGCGTGGTCGCAGCGCGCCACGGCGAGGTGCGTCGGGCTGTGCGCATACTTGGACACGTCGTCCATGGCTGGGCCTGGGGGGCGTGGGCGTGGGCGGGAACAGCGGGCTCGAACCGTGGGCCCGCCGGCCGCCGCCGTGGCGCGCTCCGTAGCTAGGTCAGGCGGATCTGGGACGGAGCGGTCCGTAGGAGCATGGGGGTGCCGTGGGGGGCAGATCTGACGCGTCGGGGAAGGGCATGGACGCTGCCCTACAGCTGCTCGAGTAAATGCCCTTAAAGGTCAGTTAGTCATTACAATCCCTAATTTCTTGCGCTAGCTTGTTGTTGGCATTTTCTCTATTGCATTAGCGCTAAACTGAATTGTCTGTTAATGCCTGAATCGAGTGCAAGAGATTCGTATACTTGTGGAACCAATTTATGTCATTTGATGGATGAAATTAAGCATCAGTAATGCTTAACAATACAGTGGTTCCTCGTGTTATTTGGAAACTGCAATGACTCTCGTCTCTTTCCTCCAAGACAGATGCATCTCGATGCACAATTTGTGGATAATCATCTAAATTGATAAACCTGCCAAAGATGTGGTGGTTTGTGGCCTTCGTCTCCACCCGTCCCATGCTAACTGTTTGATAAAATGTCTGTGTAGTTCTTCTCCATTTGCTTCCCGGAAACAGAAACTTATCTGCATACAATGGTAATCTAAAACTTGCTTTCTCTACAAGGGTTGGGACTATCAACATCTTATTTTAATTTCTTGCCTTCACAAGCAGTGTCACATAGTATGTTGGAAGATTCCTATTAATTATTCTTGCACATAATTAATTGTGTTACACTATTCTTCTGTTCATTTCTACCTTGGTTACCTGGCAGTGTTGCTGATTTCTGACGAAGGCATAGTATTGAAAAGAATGATCGGAGTTTTTGCTCCAGGATATTGCCAGCTATGTGCTTCTTGCATGTGGATCTGTCTATGTTACTTCGGTAAGAGAGAATTTCAGATGTTCATATGTGTTGATAGACTCTGTTATTGCCTTAGTGATTCTAAAATTGTAGACACAATACTGTAAAATGGCTAAATAGTACATTTTGCCGGATGCTGATACCTTAACCATTTTCAGCCTTTTGTTTTTTTAGTTGAAGCTACTATAGTTACAGTAACTGCCCAACCTAATTTGATTGGCTCGATTTGACTCTCTCTCTCTCTCTCAGAGGCAGTACTATTTCAAATAATCCTTTTTAGTATTTCATTGTTCGTAGCAATTTTGCCACTGTATTACAACACACCATCATGCATATGCATGCTGGCACTAGAAAATCAAAGAAACCACAACTATTTATTGAGATTAGTTATAGTGATATTGTTTATTTTTTGTATTTGTGAAAAGAGTTCTAGCTTTTAGTTGGAATTCTATGTCACCATCTATGACATGCTTCCTTCTAAATTTGGTTAGTCTGCACATGAGAGCACTATAAAGAGTTGTAGTTTGACGTGCTTTCCTGATCTTCTCGAGAATTGTTACAGGCATTTGAGCGAGTTATTAATCTGCAGATGCCATACTCGGCAGGGACATGGCAACAGGAAGAAAACGCTTATGATCTGTCACTCGGTGCTGGCATCAGACATGGTGGGATCCATGTCCTTGCTTTCTTTGATGAGGTGTGAATAATGGTTTAATTTCTACATTCTCTCTTCCCAATAACCATTCATAAATTGTCCAAAGCAAACTGTGTTCATCCATCATCACCAGGTTGATTGTATGTACTAATTCTCCTGGAAACCATTCATCTATCACTTTTGGTTGTATAACAGCCTTTGAATTCAACCATCTTTATTACCACCGTCTATTTGTTTCTTAGAGCAAGGCCATTTTCTCATCTTTTTTTAAAATTAAGTCAGGCTACATTATTTTGATAGTTTCCAAGGTGAAAGCTTCTTGAAAATTGAGTTGCTTTATTAGATGCCATCAAGGCGAGTGAATTTTCTCTTAGAAAAGTGTTGCAACGTCAACTTATGGTGATTGAAGATAAAAATGTTAAACCCGGTTAATTTTTCCATGTGCAGGTTCCATGTAGTAGGCCTGTGGTGCTGATTCCAAGCACAATTTGTTTTCACGATGATGCAAGCAGTTAATTGTGTGATACTTAAAGTTCATGAAAGTATCTTTAGTTTTTTTTCTTAATCAAGAAGTATTGGGCAGGGTTTTTCATTTTCAAAAATATTGCAAATTATATGGGAATGAGCTTGAGATGGCAGCAGATGGGAGTTTGTATTTAATTTGGCATAAAAGTTGTTTGCCTCATCGAGCTGAATATGACAAAACCACATCACCTTGACAAATTTTAATTGTTGAAAGCATACGTTAGTCACTTTGATCTAATTTTAATTGATGAAAATATATGTTAGTCATTATTATGCCTTAGGGATCCAAATGCACAAGGAGCTAGATAGAATTGTCAAAGGAAGAATAAATGAGAAAGACATGACCATGATTTGGGGAGTTGTATTAGGGTATTGTGATTTTTTACCCGTAGCAACGCACGGGCACATTCCTAGTTTTTATATATGTTCCGTAAAGTTTTGATCTGCGGCTCCGATCCCGTGTTGTGGGTAGAGTAGTATTGTTAACTATTTCCTCCGTTCCTAATTCTAATTTGTTTGACTTTTTTCTTCAAATATGATCATTTGTCTTATTAAAAAATTGTGCAAAATATCATATTTTTTTGTTATGGTTTGTTTTATTAATGAAGTTCTTCAAAAATGATTTAAACTTGACTATATTTACACCAAATTTTTAAACGAGATGATCGATCAAATTGGAAGTTGAAAATATCAAACGGTCTATAATTTGAAACCGAAAAAGTATTTTCAGAACCTGGGCCCGATGCATATCTCTGCAGATGCCAAGAAGGATCCGGGTGACGTGGATGTGTCCCTGATTCTCAGAGCCGTGAGCTGAGCTACTGATTTACGTCGTTCCCGTGATCCTGTTCGTCCACTAATCTACTCTGTGTGATTGACTAGTCAACACAACGTTAAAGATCCCAAAAAAATGGAGGGAGGAGATCGAACGCCGCTCGGTCGGATAGCGCAGACAGGCGCCCGACGGATTTCTTAGATAAGCTCCGGCAACTAACTCCAAGCGCTGCCCATATGGGCTATGGCCTATGGCTATCCACAACAGTGGCGAATCTAGGATTTTAGTTTAGAGTATGCCACACAAAAAATTCATATACAATTTAGTTAATCTATTTTACTAATTCGGTAATAACTGTGCAATTGATAATGTAATTTGATATATATAAATATGTGAATACACTTGCACCTACTGGAATTGCAGGGTATGCCGGTGCATACCTGGCATACCCTGTAGCTCCGCCACTGATCCACAAACTACAAGCGATCACACAAGAATCGGATGCCTAATAAGATAACTCCATTAATCAGTTGCGCGTCTCACCGGGAGATCTAGATAAGCGATGATATACGTGTGGTGCGTGCTGCAAGCTAGCTAGGGATCGGACGTGTGCCATCATCGGGCAGGAGGGCATGCTTATTGTCTCTTTAGGATAGGATTTGCATTTTGCAAGTCTAGTCTTTCTGTGTTGGCCTATTAATTTGCAACTCGAATTGCAAGGAAGCGAAGCTCGATCAAAGGCGCCAGAGCTTAGAGAGGAGTGTGACCAACAACTCTCTTTTTGCGATGGAGCTGAGGTCGCGCTCGGCGTGATCCATCATCTCGGGTGTTTGGAGCCGTAGGTTTGAGATCACAATAGTATCTATAACCTCTGCACGAACCATGATACCTTTCACATTGTTGCCGCACAAAATTGATCACACACAACAATTTTAACATTTTAATTATTTTTTTAAAAAATTAACCTCTTATATTAGAAAAGGACAATATATTAGTTTGTAAAAGAATAGAAAAGAGAGTTACTTTTTACAATTACATTTTAAGCAAAAGGTGTTCAGAAATGCAGAGACGACCCAGCCAATATATACCATTGCTTTCTATTCAGCAGGTCTTAAAACGGTTTCTATTGATTTGTACGACTGATTTATTATGAGAGAAAAATATTGGGCAAGAAGTAAAACATTACTCAAAATTGAGAAGCCAATATATACCATTGCTTTCTACTCTCTCTGTTTCAAATTGTCATTCTAATTTTTCTACATATATTCTCTTTGTTATGCACCTAGATAGTTAGTATGTCCACATATATAATAAAGAAAGTGTATTTAGAAAAGACAGAATATGAAACGAAGGGAGTATTCAGCAGTTCTTAAAACGGATTTTATTGATTTTTACGACTGATTTATTATGAGAGAAAAATATTGTGTAAGAAGTATCAGAAACACTACTCAAAATTGAGAAGCCGAATGGACTTTGGTCGTTTAAGTAGGAACGGTAGAATTGGATAGCGACCGCGGCGTCACATTTGGGTTGTTTGTGACAATTTAGTTTTTGCAACCGAGTGCACGAATCAAGAATTACTGACTGCAAGTGGTGTCTACAGTCCACACAACAAGACCATCTGCTTCGAAACCAACGGGGACAGACGGACACGGTTTTCAGCAAACCAAGGCCATCGCCGAAAAGGACACCGGCCGGAAACGAAACCCACGCCGGCACGCCCCTCCGAGCCAATCCAACGGCAACCATCCCAATCCCGTCCACTGAGATCATAGATCCTACTAAAACCTTCCCGCCTATATAAACCCTCCGGCACGCTCTCCCACACACACCACCAGAGCTCACGACGACATGACCCCCACTCCGGACGACACCGGCGATCACACGCTCGCTCTTCGCAACCGCAAGCAAGAAACGGCGGCGAGGATAGAGACACCGTCGCCGGCCATGGGCGACCTCATCCCGGGGCTCCCGGAGGACGTGGCCCGGGAGTGCCTGGTGCGCCTGGGGTTCGACCAGCTCCCCGCGGCGCGCCGCGTGTCGCGCGCCTGGAAGGCCGAGGTCGAGTCGCCCTTCCACCACCACATCCGCCGGCCCCGCCCGCTCCTCGCGCTCGCCCAGGCCCCGCCACCGCTCGCCGACTCCGGCCCGGCGCGCAAGTACGCGGCCTCGGCGGGGTACTCCTACCGCCTCGTGCTCCACGACCCGACCGCCGGCACGTGGACGCCGCTCCCCGATCTCCCCGGCAACCGTGTAGGCGGCGGAGGCCTCCCGCTGTTCCGCCAGCTCGCCGCGGTCGGCGAGGGTCCGTCGACGAAGCTGGTGGTGCTGGGCGGGTGGGACCCCGAGACGTGGGCGCCGACGGCCGCGGTGCACGTGTACGACTTCCTGTCCGGCGTCTGGCGCCGCGGCGCGGACATGCCGCCGCCGCGGCGGTCGTTCTTCGCGTGCGCGGCGGTCGGCGGCAGGGTGTTCGTGGCCGGGGGACACGACGCGGAGAAGAACGCGCTGCGGTCTGCGGCCGCGTACGACGCCGAGGCCGAAGCGTGGGCGGCGCTCCCGGACATGGCGCGGGAGCGGGACGAGGCCAGGGGCGTCCGCGCCGCCGGCGGCGGAAGGTTCGTCGCGCTCGGCGGGTACCCGACGGAGGCGCAGGGCCGGTTCGCCGGCTCCGGCGAGGCGTTCGACCCGTTCACCTGGTCGTGGGGACCCGTCCAAGAGCGGGTGATCGAGGACGGCGCGTGCCCGAGGACCTGCTGCGTCACCGCCGCCGCCGCGGGGAACGGGATGATGTACATGCTCGACGGCGGGCGCGTGATGGCGCGGGACGACGACGACGAGGGCGGCGCGTGGCGTACCGTGGCGCGCGTGCCGGAGGACGGGCGCGCGGTGGTGGCGACGGAGGTCGTGGACATCGGGGACGGCCGCGTGGCCGTCGTCGGCTCCGCGTGCCACGGCGCCGAGCAGACCGTGTACGTGCTGAGCCACGGCGGGGCGACGACAACGCCGTCGTGGACGCGCGCCGCGGCGCCACCGGAGTTCACCGGGCACGTGCAGGCCGCATGCTGTGTACAGATGTAGTCATACAGATCCGTGCAGACCTTGTAGGAAGCTTGGACCGTTCGACCTTGGATTTGAACTATTTCGCTGTTTGTAGAGTCTTCCCTTTTCTTTCATTTTTTTTGTAGTGTTTGTATTAATTTATTATTTTTTTGTATTAATTTGTTATGTCGAAGTGAGATTAGTATCATCAACATAATGACCGGCGCTGTAATCTGCACACTTCACGTTGAAAATTTCTGGTACCATGACTGCTGAATATGCAGGTTCAGAGAAATGATTATAGATTTTTTTCTTTTTTTGCATAATATTTTTAAAGAATAATGATGATAGATTTTTCCTGTTCCCTTCAATCGCAGAAGAAATGCATCAGCGTTGCACCACCCTTAATCTCTTGCTAGATGCTTGTCAGAATTCGCACTCAGATATTAGTGCCAATGTTTCTTCAATGTTTTAATGGGAGATAATTCAGTGGCGCGTAGGAATATGAAGCGATGTGTGTACTCCTACTACAAATCTATTTCAAATAAATGAAGAGTAGAAATATTTCCTCTAGATGGTTTACAAGAAACTATGAACGCTGTTATGAGGAAAAAAGAGCTAGAAAAAAAGAGCGCGTAGAGGACATGGTTTTTTTATATTTAATGATTTTACAAAAATACATATCTCTTTCAATTTTTTTTGCAACACTATACCTATACCGCCATTTGAAATGGTAGTAGGGTGCTGCACTCACGAGCGGCACTATAGCAGTCCTACTGTCATTTCGGTCTGTTTTCAAAAAAATATTGTAACTTTTTTTGTGTAAACTCGAATGAAGATAAACTTTATATGAATGTAGCTTTTGACGAGATCTACAATTTTGTAGTTTAAGTTTTTTTTTCATTTGAAGTCATCTTCAGACTCAAACAATCGGCACAAATGTTTCTTGTCTTAACAACATATTTTTTGATATGAACTCGGATGGAGATAAATGTTACATGAAAATTGTAGCTTTCGTTGATATCTACAACTTTGTAATTCGTAATTTTGTCATTTAAAATCATTTTGATGCTCCAATAATCGATATTATAATCAAATTTAAAATTTGACAAATTTTCTCTTGACAACATATCTTCAAAAAATTATAACATTTTAAAATAAATTCGGATGGAGGTAGACTCCACACCGAAATTGTATATCTCGACGAGATTACAACTTTGTAGTTCAAGTTGTGTCCATTTGAATTCATTTTGATGCTCAAATGATTGACACAATATTTAGATTTAAAATTCATATTTTAGATCTTGATAGTATGTCGATTATTTGAGCCCAAGATGACTTCAAATAAAAAAAAGTTGAACTATAAAGTTGTAGATCTCGTCGAAAGCTATAATTTATATATAAAACTTATCTCCATCCGAGTTTACACAAAAAAATTATGATTGTTTGAAAATGAACTATTCCTACTGCCGTTTCAACCGGCGGTAGGTCGACAGGTGCCAATCGCCATTTGAAACGGCAGTAGGAAGCCTACCACCATTTCAAATGGCAGAATAGATATAGTTTTGCAAAATATTAGGAGGAACATATATTTTTATAAATTTGTAAAAAATAAATATAAAAATAAAAAAAATTCAAAGAACAAGTTATTTTTGCAAAATATAATTATTTTTGAGAATTACAAATCTACAATTGTGTGTGCAGGAGCTATGACTTAGAAGCCCATTAAGCGAGATAAGAGCTATGGCTTAGAAGCCCATTAAAACCCATCGCACAGCCCATGACCGTTATGATTGTGATGCGGGCCCGCCACCGCCTGCTTGCTTTTCATCATCATTAACCCTGACCCATCACATTATCTTCCCCTCCCGCGCGTCCTCCTCTCTCGCAGGAAGGGACGCCGCCATGGATCTCATCTCAGCAAATCGTGCACCACCCGAGCTCGCGCGAGTGGTTGCCACGCAATCCTGTCCTGTGGCGAGGCAAAAGGGCGAAGCAATGGTGTGTTCGGAGACTGGCGCCGCCCTCAGCAGCCATGGCGCCTGGTTTGGCCCGCACGAGACATCTCGCCGTCGATCTCACCCCGCGGAGATGCCAAAGGCCGGCGGCCGCCGAGGCCGGGAGCCATGCAAGTATGCAACCATAGTCTGACGGTACGTTAGCTGATTCCCCCCTCATCTTCTTTTTCTCACGAATCTTCTTTTTTGTGGGAGCATCGTTGGATTTTAAGTTGTTGCTGTAATTTCTCTCTGTTCTTCGGTTTCAACTCAAGAGTTGTGAGTTCTTCTGGAAGATCATTTTTGGTCTAACTGTTTGGTTATTTGCTTAGACTGGCTTATGTTCCCCGTTCTTGGTTTGGTTGGCTTTCTTCCTAGTTGGTGGCGATTTGGTAAGCGTCACTTTAATTTGTTTTAAGGAGGTGGATGGCAACAAAGTTTTATTGTATTGAAATTATAGGCTGGCGAAAAGATCAAGCAAAAATATCATACAAAATAACTTTAGTTCACATGTCAAAAGATTTCTCTTCTTGCTTAGAAACATGCTCATGCTTTTTTTTTAATCTTCTTCCATGTTTACACATTCATATTTACACTGTATACATCTCCATCTCTTCTCTTTCAGACCACTCTTGCAAAGGATTAGTAAGATTTTAGAAAGAAAGCAAAAGGGAGAAAAACTAAGATGGGCCGGCACGATACCAGAGCAGGCGCAAGAACATTTGAACATTTCGCCCTTTCCGACTCCAGTAGTCTCTCTACCGGAGCGCCGCCGGAATGCAAGACCCTCCGGGCCCCATGAAGCGCCGGGCCGTGGAGCGTACCCCGCGCGCGACAGATCGAGCCCCGCTCGGCGGGCTCCGCCTGCCTCTGATCCGCGACAGGGGCATGCCGGCGTGGGCGCCATCCGTGCTCGGCGGCATCTGCGCCCGCCGCGGGCGAGGGCGTTGGGGGGAGGGTTGGATGGAGGTCGAACCCCAGCCCCGACCCCAAAGTGGGGATCGCGTGGACAGCGGCCGGGGTGCAAACCCCCACGCACGCGGAGGCCAGGGTGGCCGCCTCCGTCCTCAGGCGGAGGCGGCGGGGATCCCCATCCTCCACCACGCGGCGCCGGTGATGCTCCACCAGCTGCTGACACTTCTGTACGAGGCGTGGATGCTGCTGCTCCCCCAGCTGCTCCTGCTACTTCTGCTAACAACCCGGTAATGCCCTGATCCTTCTAATTAGAGTAGAAGTCCCAGGCCCACCATTGATCGACAAGTCATTGTAGCAGCTCCGGAACGCCAAGGTGTTTTGGGGAAAAATGCAGCTGGCCAAGCTGTTAAGGTCTTAAGGATGGCCAACACACGGTTGCGATTTCTAGTGAGGAGTGCTATAGAATGCTTGCCTCGGACTCATCACTAATGTCAATTGGATGCACTAGAGAATCTACCTGCTGGTTGGCAGAGCGAGCTTGCTTGGATGCCACTGTCCTCAGTGTTTCTCCTCAGACGCAATCGTCCACTCAGTTTGCCGTGGCGTTTGTCCTCAGCATTGAAGCCTCAAGGAACTGGTTGGGCATGCTTTGCTGTGGGAGACCACATGTCCACATGATGGCCCCACAACATATAGTGATTCACTAGTCATTTCTGGTTCTTTAGAGAATTCTGGGACAAAAGTATTTCTTGTTGTCTGTGCCGCCACTACACTATTTCTAGCAAAGGTTGGGATAACGTGGGGAATATATTGATTATATTTTCATCCTTTAATTTCATATGCTGGCTTATAGACTAGTTTCCTCTATTCAGTCTCTGTGATATCTGGAGCTGATTCTAGAGCAAGGTTTTGTCATAACATTGCTTTTACTGCTGTGATGCTAACATTCCATATGCATTTACGCCAATATGTTTCTTATAATAGGCCAATGGTGTACTTGGATTCATGTGCTGCTTTTGACAAGTCAATTACACTGCTGCACTCCAATTTTCAGAAAAAACTGGTAAATCATTTGCGGGGTGCAAACCCCCACGCAAGCGGAGGCCAGGATGGCTGCCGTCCTCCAGGGGGAGGTGGCGGTGGCCCCAACCCTCCACCACGTGGCGCCGGTGATGCTCCACCAGCTGCAACTCCAGTACGAGGCGTGGATGCTGCTGCTACTGCTACTGCTAACAACCTGGTAATGCCCTGGTCCTTCTCCTTAGAGTAGAGTCCCAGGCCCATCATTGATCGACAAGTCCATCTAGCGTTAGAGCAGCTCCACTGCTCCAGAACGCCAAGACGTTTCGTGGAAATTGCAGCTGGCCAAGCGATTTTCCTCCACTTAGTTTGTTAAGGTCACAGTTGCGATTTCTAGAGAGGAGTGCTGCAGAATGCTTGCCTCTGACTCATCACTAATGGCAATTGGATGCATTAGAGAATCTACCTGCTGGTTGTCAGAGCGAATTTGCTTGGATGCCACTGTCCAACGCTTCTCCTCACACACAATCGTCCACTCAGTTCGCCGTGGCGTTTGTCCTCGGCATTGAAGCCTGGAGGAACTCGTCGGACATGCTTTGCTGTGGGCGACCACATGATGGCTCCACAACACACTTCACTTCAGAGATGCACTAGTCACTTTCTGGTTCTTTAGAGAAGTCTAGGACAAAACTATTTCTTGGATAGGGTGGGACAACGCCGGGACCGGGAATAAATTGCTTATATGTTCATCCTTTAATTTCATACATGCTGGCTTTTAGACTAGTTTCCTCTATTCAGTCTCTGTGATATCTGGAGCTGATTATAGAGCAAAGTTTTGTCATGACATTACTTTTACTGCTGTGATGCTAGCATAGCATTCTGTATGCATTTACGCCAATATGTTTCTTATAATAGTGCAATGGTATACTTGGATTCATGTATACTTGTACTGCTTTGACAAGTCAGTTACACTGCTGCACTCCAATTTTCAGCTAAATCTGGTATTTTATATCTTACAAGCTTTGCTATGTGTCGCATTACCTCCCGAGTTATAGTAAACATATTGCAGTACAATGCCTTCAAGTTATATGTGCAGTTACCTCTCACTAGAGTTGTATGAATATATATTGTAGTAGTGTGCCAGACCTGTAGCAGAAACTGAGGGTGATATTGACAGGAATGAAGCTACTGTGAAGAGATGCAGCCTATAGTCTTGGGAAGAACTAGGAAGTTAAGTTCAGGGCTAACCATTCGTCCATTCGTGGATGCCCTGCTTGAATGTTTATAGGGCATAGTGATGTAGCAAATTTGTGCCATGCTTCTTTGCATTTCCTCATTAGCTTTCACCCCCAAGTCGTTTCAATGTACTGGGTCATCATCATTATTATTATTTGGGGTAGAGATATCCACCCTTGCGGTATCTTGACTTCTTGAGCAGTTGACCTTGTCAAAGAGAAGTTTAAGTTTTGCAAACTACTGGTGATTCAAAGCACCTTATGTACCTTGTCTTGGCTCTTGATGCTTGTTAGCCAAAAAGTATTTACCTCCATGGCCACTTGTCTTTTACTGGCACTGTCATTTCTACTAGCTAATGGTCCCCCTTCTAAATTATTGGTCATTTTGACTTTCATAGGTTCATAGTTTCTTGTTATGCATCTAGATGTATCCTGTGCCTAGATTCATAGCAAAATCTATGAACTTAAAAAAGCTAAAATGACCTATAATTTGAAACTGAAGGAGTACCTAGGACTGTGAAATTTGTTGTGCTGGACTGGTAGTGCGTATTGATAATTAGGTCATTGATTGATTTATTTATTTCAGTAAGAGGCATACAAACTGGACAAGGACTATCAGTTGGATGCTGCCCGCTGGATGGGCACTACACTATCGCTAAAGCTGATTTGGTGAGACCTTTTGATGAGAAATTCCATTTTTTTTTGTTCGATCTGAATGGAAGAATAGAGAATTATATTCAAGTTTAAGTTCCCCTAACTTGAATTTGTTTGACAGATGGGAATGGATGATGATGCCGTCCTTTATCAGCCCTACTTTGCCGCTGTTGGCAGAAACCAAGATGATCGCGATGTCATTGCGCTCAACAAGCTGCTCTTAGCTATCTATTCAGAAATGTTGGACATATACGTGGACATCTACAAGGTTGCAATTAAGAGGTGGGTTATAACAAGGAGTCTGGCTGATTTGCCTTGGAAAGTGGTGGAGGACCTGGTGAGAGGTCTCGACTGCGACTTGACGTCGTACTGTGACAGCTATGATACAAGCGAGAAATATTCCATCATTTTGATGGGGAAGGTGGAGAAACGCCAAGCTCAGCCTCTTCGAAGGCCACTTCTACTGGAGAAGAACCCCAGACTCCTGCTGGATAAGAGCCCCAGCCGCTTTGTTTTCCACAAGGAAAAGAGAGTCAGGAAGAGGAAAATGCCTTGGGAGATATGAAGATGATCGAGAGGAAAGCTAACAAGAAAGACAGGTAGTGGCTGGAGGCAGGAGGGAGGTGAGCCGCCGCGAGAAGAGAAGCTGAGGTTGAAGAAACGAGCAAAGGAGAAGTGAAAAACTATGCTGCAACTTAACACCGGCATGCAATCCCTTCTTGTGCTTCGTTTCGCCTATTTTGGTTGTTGGTTTCGATCTTTTGGTTGCTTCTGTGACCGGTTGGTTGGTGTTGTGGACTCCTGTAGCCACTCGTCTTTTGGGTTACTGCTAATACTATCATTAGGAACTGCTAAGCTGCTGCTGACTGCTCTGACCTTGGACATGTACACGGCCTGCACGGTGGATAGCCAGCTCCGACGAGGCGTTTGACTCGGCCACATGGTCCATGGTCGTGGCTGCCTGCTGTATGCCTGTCGGGGCAAATGTGTGCGATGGACGATGTCGATTTAACGTGTTCATTATATTCTTGTTTTCTGCGGGTTTGATCGATCAGCTGTAACGACGGGCGACGGTCGATGGTGCTGCTTGTCTCAAGACTGAAGTCTTATCTGCTGTGGCCGACCATCTTCTGAATCCTAACCATTCAGTAGTTTAATTTGCATTTCTTTTCAATTTTCAGTACATATATCTGCTTCCAGTACATAGAGCATGAATTCAAGCAGCAGACCAGAGTAGAGCGTGAATTCAAGCATGGCTTGTTCGACTGGAATCAGTTCCGACTTCGACATCAGAGACTCGGAGATCGGACTAGTCCGACTCGGATTCCACGGAGAGGAGCACTAGCAGGAGAGGAACACCACGAAGCCAGCCCGACCACCCACGAGGTCTTACCGTCTTGGGGTTGATTGTAAGAAAAAACATATTAATAATTTACTAAATTGTTTAATTTTGACTATTTTCTAAATAGTTTGACAAAAAATACGGTGACTGTCAGCCGGCACCTCGCCGGCGGTGAGCACTCGGTGCTCTGGTGATGAACCTGAAACAGAGCACGAAGGAGTCCAGAAAAACAGAGCAGTAGGCAGGTGTTTTTGGTGTCGCGCTAGCCGCAACGATTTTCATTGATCTGCTACTTATAGCAAAGAAAATACAACTGAAAGAATGAGGGAGAGGAGGAGCTCGGTCCACCTCCCGCTATGCACGCCACGATCCGTAGAGTGCGCGCGCCATCCCGCACGCCGGGTCATGCCGCACGAAGCGGACACACCTCGCCACAACTGGTTACAGGACGCGGCTTGATCCAAATAGGCTGGAACGTGAAGCCTCACAAGCTAACAACTGAATCCTAACATAAAACAAACTGAACTCGAGTTTATTTCTAACATTTCACCCCCTAAACTTGATGTTCACCGATGATCTTGCAAACTCCCAGCTGGATGCGCAGCACACAAAACCTGTCGCGCCCAAGTGGCTTTGTCAAGATGTCGGCGAGTTGCTCCTCAGTACGAACATGCTCCACATCCATCTTCCCGTCCACGATGCAATTCCGAATGAAATGAAAGCGAACGTCGATATGCTTACTTCTTTCATGATGAACGGGGTTCTTACTGAGTGCTATTGCTGATTGACTGTCCATCTTCAAAGTGAATCGCTTCTGCTGCTCACTCCTCAACTCAGCGAGCAGCTGTGCCAGCCAAGTGCCTTGGCACGCCGCCGTGGTTCCTGCAATGTATTCTGCTTCACAGGAGGACAGTGCCACGACCTTTTGCTTCTGTGACTGCCAACTGATTGCACACGGGCCAAAGAAGAAGAGAACTCCAGTGGTGCTCTTTCTGGTATCTATGTCTCCGCCCATGTCTGCATCACTAAAACCGAGCAGTTTTGCCTCACCCTCGGTCCTCTTGTAGCAGCAGCCGTAGTCCAGTGTCCCCGCCACATAGCGCAGGATTCTCTTGACAGCCCCTAGATGCTCAGATGTTGGGGCTTCCATGAACCTGCTCACATAGCCCACAGCGAAAGCAATGTCCGGGCGAGTGTGAACCAGGTACCTAAGAGAGCCGACGATGCCGCGGTACTCGGTGGCATTCACTGGAACGCCACTGCTGTCCTTGCTGAGCTTCAGTCTGGGCTCCATGGGCGTGTGACACGGGTTGCAGCCACCCATGCCCGCCTTGTCCAGCACCTTCCGCGCGTACCCAGCCTGAGAAATGCAGATGCCGTCGTCTCTCTGCAACACCTCGATCCCCAGGTAGAAACTGAGCAGACCAAGGTCGCTCATCTTGAATTGGCCCTGCATCTGTAGCTTGAAGGTGGCGATCTCGGAAGTGTCGCTGCCGGTAATGATCAGGTCGTCAACATACACCCCCACCAGTAGTCTTGAGGAACCTTGGCCCCTTGTGTACACTGCGTGCTCGGAGTTGCTGTTGGTGAAGCCGAGAGCGCGGAGCGTCTGGTCCAGCTTGGCGTTCCAAGCGCGAGGGGCCTGCCGCAGCCCGTACAGGGCCTTGGCGAGCCGCAACACCTTGTGCTCTTGCCCCTTGACAGCGAAGCCTTCAGGTTGCTTGACGTAGACCTCCTCCTGCAGCTCACCGTTGAGGAACGCCGATTTGACGTCCATGTGATGAACTGTCCATCCTTCCTGGGCGGCGAGAGCTAGCAGCAAGCGAACGGATTCCATCTGCGCCACCGGCGCGAACACTTCATCGAAGTCCACCCCCTGCTGCTGCACGTATCCCTTCGCAACGAGCCTCGCCTTGTACTTTAGGATCTCCCCGGCACTGTCCTTCTTGAGCTTGAACACCCATTTGAGCCCGATTGGGCGATGTCCTGCAGGGAGAGTCTCCAGGCGCCAAGTGTTGTTGCTGAGGATGGAATCCATTTCCTCCTTCATCGCCTTGCGCCATGGTTCGTGCTGCACAGCTTCAGAAAAGGAGGCAGGCTCCTCCCCGATCTGCAGGTGCAGCTCGTCCTCGAACTCCCGGGGGATCGGGCCCGGCGGCGTGGCCGGCCCGAGCACATTGTCCATGGCGCGAAACCGGGGTGTGACGTCGTTGTCGGAGTCGAGGTGCTCGTAGGCGTTTGGTGGTGGCGACACGAAAGCAGGAGACGGAGCCGCTCCCACCACCCCCTGTGCCGTGGCTGGTGTCGGTGTGGACGCGCCGGCCAGCGGAGGAGGGTGTGTGCCGTGCCCAGGCGATGGGCTCGACACATCTGGGCTGCTGACGATCTCCTCCGTGGCGAAGTCGATGACGAACTCGGAGTTGCAGTCGCCGTCGTTGTACACCTTGCTCCAGTCCCAGCTTTCGTGCTCCTGGAACACGGCGTCGCGTGACACGTGCACGCGTTGCGCCACCGGGTCGAAGAAGCGCCACGCCTTGGCACCGGGCTCGTAGCCGATGAAGACCATGGCGACACTCCTGTCTTCCAGCTTCTTGAGATGGGGGCGTGTCACCTTGACGTACGTGACGCAGCCGAAGATGCGCAGGTGCTCGACGTCTGGCCTGTGCCCGTGCCATGCCTCGAACGGGGTCTTCCCCGCCACGCTTTTCGTGGGCGCCCGGTTGAGGAGGTACACTGCAGTGGTTACAGCCTCACCCCAGAACGCCGTCGGGAGCCCCCTGGTCTTCAGCAGACTCCGCGCCATGTTGACGACGGACTGATTCCTCCGCTCGACGACGCCGTTCTGCTGCGGCGTGTAGGGCGCTGAGTGCTGGCGCTTGATGCCGTGCTTGACGCAGTGCTCGACGAAGGAGACGGAGGTGAATTCACCCCCGTTGTCGGTGCGCAGAACTCGCAGGCGCCGGCCTGTCTCCACCTCGACGCGGGCTTGGAACTGCTGAATTGCTGTCAGTGTGTCGCTCTTGTTTGCCAGCAGAGAAAGCCACATGTGGCGGCTGTGATCATCCACCAGCAGGAGGAAGTACTCCTTTCCTCCCGCCGTCGCCGGAGAGATGGGTCCGCAGAGGTCCCCATGGACCAGGTCAAGGAGCCCGTCGACGCGCCGCTTGGCCTGAGCAGGGAATGGCCTCCTCTTCAGCTTGGTGACGGCGCACCCGGTACAGAGCTGATGAACGTGTTCCACATAGGGCAGCCCGTCCACCATCTTGTTCTGTCCCAGCTTCCGAAGCGCCTCGAAGTGCAGATGGCCGTACCGCTCATGCCAGAGCCACGGCCCGTCGTCACGCCGTGCCGCCAGGCATAGTGGCCGGGCGACCTTCACCCGCAGCTTGTACAGACGGTTGCTGGAGCGCTTCACCTTGGCGAGGAGGCGCTGGTTCTCGTCGCGGATGCGCAGGATCCCGTGCTTGATGTGGACGTCGCAGTCGCCTTCATCGAGTTGCCCGAGGCTTATGATGTTGGTGGTGAGCCTCGGGATGAAATACACCCCCGTGATGGGAGTGTGCTCGCCGTTCTTCCCCTCCAGGATCACCGTCCCGGCGCCCTCGATTGGCACCGCGGAGCCGTCGCCGAACCTCACGACCCCGCGGATCTTGGCGTCGATCTCCTGGAAGGCGGAGCGACACCCGGACATGTGGTTCGTGGCGCCGGTGTCCAGGTGCCACACTGAGTTGTCGCGGTCGTCGTCCCCGTCGTCAAGCTGGGCGAAGACCTTGGCTTCAACAACCTCGAGCGCCTGGTGGTTGGCGGCGGCGGCGGCAGGTGCGGCGGGCGAAGCGCTGCGGCGTGGAAGGGTATCTGCGGTCAACGACCCCTGCGCCATCAGCAAAACGGGCTCCTCATCCTCCTCCGCCTGGGCCAGATGGGCCTCATCTCGCAGCCGCGACCTGCATTCTTTGGCCCAGTGGCCTTTTTTCCCGCAGTACCTGCATTTATCAGTTTTCTTGGGCTGGCCCAGCTCTCCTCCGGTTCCTGATGCGTGACGCACGCCGCCGTTGGAGCGGCCGCACCCACGCGTTCCGCCTCCGTCGCGCTTGCTGCCGGCGGCGCCGCCGGACCCACCAGCTCCGCTCTTCTCGCTGATCTTCAACTTAGCCATCCACTCCTCCTGAGTCATGAGGAGCCGGCCCTGATTGTCGACGACGGGCGCAGCCTTGCGGCGGCTGCGTTGCTCGACGGCGCGAAGGCGGCCGGTGACCTCCTCGACAGAGACGGTGTTCAGATCGAGGAGGGTCTCGATTGAGACGGCGACCTGTTCCAGGGGCTCAGGGACGACGTCGAGGATCTTGCGCACGACGACGGCGTCGGGGATGTCGTCGCCAAGCACACGGAGGTTGTTGGCGAGCCCGGTGATGCGGACAGAGAAGTCCTCCGCGGTCTCCCCTTCCTTCCACGCGATCGCCGCGAATTCGCGCCGGAGCTGCTGGGCTTTGGACTCGCGCACGCGCTCGACACCGACGCGGATTGTCTTCACCGCCTCCCACGCAGCTCACGCCGAGCGCTTGCCACGGAGGGTGGGCAGCATGTCCGCCGGTACGGAGCGCAGGATCGCCGCGAGCGCCAGGCGGTCATCGCGGTACTCCACCTCCTCGTCGGGGTACGGGTCCACGGCGTACCAGATGCCTGCTGCCTCCATGTTCACTTGCATCAACATCGACCACTCGTCGTAGTTGGTGCGGTTAAGAGTCGGGTACACGATCGTCGCGTTGGCCTCCTTGATCGTCCGCCGGACGACGATCTTCGGTCCGCCGCGGCCGCGCATGGGCTCGGGCGAGAGTGACAGACGGCGACGGCGCGGCGGCGTGTGGGAACGCCAGTTCCACGGCTCGGAATGCCGCGACATGGATGCCCCTCCTCGTACCGGCTCTGATGCCAGATGTCAGCCGGCACCTCGCCGGCGGTGAGCACTCGGTGCTCTGGTGATGAACCTGAAACAGAGCACGAAGGAGTCCAGAAAAACAGAGCAGTAGGCAGGTGTTTTTGGTGTCGCGCTAGCCGCAACGATTTTCATTGATCTGCTACTTATAGCAAAGAAAATACAACTGAAAGAATGAGGGAGAGGAGGAGCTCGGTCCACCTCCCGCTATGCACGCCACGATCCGTAGAGTGTGCACGCCATCCCGCACGCCGGGTCATGCCGCACGAAGCGGACACACCTCGCCACAACTGGTTACAGGACGCGGCTTGATCCAGATAGGCCGGAACGTGAAGCCTCACAAGCTAACAACTGAATCCTAACATAAAACAAACTGAACTCGAGTTTATTTCTAACAGTGACTTCACCTGAGACAAAATTAAAAATCTTGAAAACGAAATATAAGACCTTTATCTCTCTACCAACGGTTTTCTATTTGAATAGATAATATTAATGGCTTTTGCACAATGGATTTTCAACAAAACCCAACTACAAAGGCTTGCCTATTGTGGGTTGGCCGCATCTCCAAGAGTTTGACAAATATTACTTGGCAAATCTTGTATTTTGCCAACTTCTAAAAAGATATGCCAAGTAAAAAAAGAGTTTACCTCCAATCGTTTGGCATAATTCACTTGTCAAACCCAGATCTAACTTACATCAGGAACCTGAGAGAGAAACAAAATTATGTTTATGTTCTTCCACCTCTTGAGAACTTACATCAAGAACCATTCTCAGTTATTTATTTCTTTTTTACCCTCCCTCCTGTCTAGAAACGATGATGTCAACCGCGAGTCACGTGCGTATATTTGCGCGTTGGAAGCTGATTTTTCCCAAATTGCCAAAAAAATACCAAGTCTTTTGCAAAACTGTTGGAGAAGTATTTTAAATATTTTTGCCAAAAATGGAGGTGGCAACTCGATTTGGCAAACTGCTAGAGATGTTCTTAAAGCACCTTTAGATTTTAGCTCCAGCGGTTTTTGGTTTGCACATGCAACCAATTTGTATCATCTGATTGAAATATCTTTATCATAGACATCACATACATTCATGATCCAACATGACATACATATGCCATATAGCATTAATAGATTACATAAAACAGTTCAAAGATTGCTATGTAGTAATGGGGCCTACTAAGAGTTATTAATTTTATTTCTCTCAACATGCAAGTTATCCACCTCATCTAGGAACCCACTACATCACATTTCACATCACTATCCATTAGGACCATCTATTTATAACTGTCATCGGTTTCAGTGACTAATATATCCATGCATACAAATTTTGCCATGCAATCACATTAGCATTTCTAATTTCAAATTTTAAAAAATGTTGTCATGCATCATTTTAATATTTTTACTTTCAAATTTTATCTTATTTAGGAAAAAAAATTTCACAGCAACATACGGAGTATCACATACGTGACACTATATCGATAGAGTTAGGTACCGCCTTAGAGGAAGGTGACGGCCGATTCTCCTTTCTCTTCATGGCATAAAAGTCAGGGAAAATACGAATACGGACCCTCACCCTTTTATCGAGGAGAGGGAGAATGGAGGAGATGGCCATGTACTTCAATTTTTTTAAAAAAACTATTACAAAAACCATTAAAAACATTAGGAATCTATAAAAAAGAATAGAAATAAATATGTAAATGGGAAATCAACATTTGACACGTGCAATACTTAATTGACAACAACTAAAAGAGGAAAGGGAAAGAGGAAAGGGAAAGAGAAAAGGAAAGGAAAAAACCTACTTTTTTTGAGATGTAAAGGAAAAAACCTACTTTTTTTTGAGGGGAAGGAAAAACCTACTGACAGCCGAGTTCTGCTCTGGGCCAAAGAAAATATGATTTCCACGATAAAAAGAAGAAAACGAATGCATAGGCCTAAAATGTGCAGTGGGCCGTTCAATGGGCTATATCTATCTAACGTGGCCTTGTGGGTCTCATAGAATTTGGCCTTGTACTTCCGCAGCAGAAGTCTAGTTGAATTCGGCGCTGCCTTCTTCGGATTCGGACTTGGGGAAGTCTCCGATGTCGTCCAGCAGCTGCAGCGCGCATAAAACCGCAAGCCCCGCGAAACAGAACCAGACGAGAACACCACCGCCATCATCTCGAGCTCCTTCCAGTCCAGCTCCAGCAGCCGCCGCCATCTCGATCTCCTTCCGAGTTCCACAAGCCGCCGCCGCCGTTATCTCGATCTTCGAGAGAGGAGAGGAGAGATGGACATGGACATCGACTGCGCGCCGGCCGTCGCGGGGACGAAGAGGCCCGCCGCCTCGGAGGACGCGGCGGGGCTGGAGAAAGACTGGATCCTGGAGGAGGAGGTGCGCGGGAAGTTCCCCAAGTGGAACTCGCGGGCTGCCGAGCCGCGGGAGGACCTCCCTCCCGACATCAGGGAGCTCCTGCATCAGGGCTACATGCTCATCCTCCAGTCGGCCGCCTCCCGCGCAGCCACCAACAGAAGGATCGAGGCGCCGCGCTCGCCCACCTGGCCCCCAAAACCTTCGCACTCAAATCCTTCCGCCGCAATTGATTCAAGCGGATCTGCTGCTGCCGCGTGCTGCATGCCTGTCAGACAGAGTCATATGTGTCATGTGTCATCTGTGATGGGTTTTGTAGTGCATGTGTTATTCATTTGACTGTAATTTCACCTTTTTGGGGGGTAATTTCACTTCTATGTGGTGATTTCACCTGTCTTGTGGATCAGCTGAAGTTAAATTGTTGTTCTTGGCCAACGATTTCAGGTCACAGCGACCACCATGATCTTATATCTGTCTGAGTCTGTCCGAAACCTCTGTTGCAACTGATTAGGTTGAGAGGATAATTTTGTTTCCGGAGAAAAAGCGAAGAGAAATAATCTTGAAAAGTTCAACTTTGAAATGCCTCTGGCGAAAAAATGCCCCATTTTCTTCACAGAAAGAGAATTTCAATACTTTAGCAGTCTTCTTTGTTCGGAAAATGTGGTACCAATTGCTTTGAGAGTTTGAGTGCTGCACTTCCACAGGCCATTTCTTAATGACCATGGGCCAACTTCATACAAAACCTGACCTCCCTCCCTCCATCCAAGCAACATGGGGTCTAGTATGTTTCTTTGTGTGTGGAGTTTGAACTTCAATCTTGCATCTGCAGACTTCTGTGCTGTGCTGCGTGCTGAAACATATAGGTTCACTCCACAAAGGATGCTTGCTGCTGCGTGCTGCGTGCCTGCTATTCTGCTGCTATCTTTTCTGAACATCGTCTTGTCTGCTCTGGCATTCTTTTGAGCAACATTCTTTGCCTAGCATTTCGAAACAACAAGAAGCACCAATTGCTGCGTTACGAGAGAACGATTTTGTTTTGCAGCAACGGTTATCTCTAGCTATGGTCGCATTCGGGACACTAAGAAATTTCCCCAGTCCTATATGATGGAATTGAACTGTGAAATACTCCAAACGGGCTCTTAAACTGACTCGAGTGCCGATGGCTCATCACTAAAAATGTATTCCCTCCGTCCTCCAAATTGGAGATCATTTTAGCACTTTTAGATTATAAATTTACTATGTATCTAGGTATAAGTGTATATCTAGGTGCATAACAAAATCTACAAATTTAAAAATATCAAAATGACATACAATTTGGAAGTTGGAACCGGTGAAAGTAGTAACAAACAACAAGGTTCTCGAACTCCAATATGACAAGTAGCCAGATTTCAGGATATATCCAAGTAATCAGGTTTCATAACATCCCAAGTGCTAGAATCTCTTCTCGGATGCCATTGGTAAGGATGGCAAATAATCAAGTTTTACACATATATGCTTGCACACACTGTATAACAATAAAGCAGTTACACTTGTGACCCGTATAGACAAATGTTGTTTGGAATTGTTTTCCAAAGAAGCGTCAGTGCCTTCAGCTACTTCACTAACTCAAAATGCTCTTTATTTCAGTTTGCCGACCTGTGTATTAGTCCCAATTCTCATACAAACTCAAGCTCTCCATGGTTGCCTCCAAACTTCCCTACAGATGCAAACAATGAAACAAGCATATCAGAAACTAACATGTAACCCCCAAAAAAAAAGCAGGTGGCACACACAATTTCATGGTGATCACAAACAGAGTTTGATCTGGCATGCTCATTTTCTTTATTTTGGGTTCATTATCAGCAGATACATGCATGATATATCTATAAACTTCTGCTAACAAAGAGCTCCAGATATAATACAAGACATGTGTTCTTGGAAATATTGTCAATCAGCAGTATTGTGATCTAAACAGAAATGAACATACCATCGGCTCCAAGTCTTCGGAGAATCTATCTTGATGAGTTGACTGTGCATTTTCTCTCTTTTGGGCACGGCGTGCACTATCTTTTTCTTCATAAAAATCAAAATCATCCAGAATTGATGTTCCCTGAGGATGATCCTTGAAAATTTTCAACATTTGCACACCTTGCAGCAACCCAATCTGCATAACAAGAAGAACGACGATTGGTTAACAGAACATAAGATGAGAAAATTTTTAATGTTTATTTGAACATTCATAAAGGCGAATTTATATTAAACCTGCTAGTATCCTGCTTCAAAACATATTAATTAATGCCTTAACTGTAGAATCACTAAACAACCCACTTTGTTGTAATATAACAGATTTTTTATAGCTTTAATGTTCTCCAATGAATCTATAAGAGTAAATAACTATATTTTAACCTATTTTATTTTCTTATAACAGATTTGGGATGGTACCTCCTGAGTGTCCCTACTAAATGTAACTGGTCTGTTATCATTGTGTTCAAGAATTATATGCCTGAACAGCCGATTTGGAATGTCCTTTATAATATGCCAAATTATAGGGAAAAAACCAGTCCATTTATCTCCTTTCCAAAAATCCATGGTCTTCTTGAAATCAACAGGGCCTAACATTTCAGCCAAACCTACAAACTGTCCGCTGGTGTTAACCTGAAAAAGGAAACAAGGAAAATGAGTGAATTGAAAATTCAAGTTTCTACAATAGCCATGGAACTGCTTCAGTCAAGTTTCGAAAATGACATCCATTGACTGGCAGGCCTATCTTGACCAGAATCAGGTTAAAACTGTCCTCTATGGAAATAAATTACACATTTAAAACAATGAACCACTTAATACAGAAAAAACATAACAAGTAAACAGCAGAATTGCAGAAATCACGAAAAATAATCAAAATATAGCAGGCAGCAATCTTTTTATGCTAGGAAGTAGCAAATAGCCAACTGCAACCACTTTCTCTTTAATTAATCCTCAAATTAGACAGGTAAAGAAGCAAGCAACATCACATTCATGTCTTGACCAAATCAGTGCGCATGATCAGATATTCATTGCAACCTTTTGAGTAGTTTATGTGAAAAATAAATCCTAAAACAAAGGAGGCTGAAATGTTTATCTAAATAAGCCTTTAGTAAGGTGCAAGTTCAAATGCATAAAAAACCCTGAAGTAGGTTGTCTATTGAAGGTGGATCCAGGGTTGTCTATCACTATTCACTACAGTCATTTACAACCATTCATCTAAAACTTTGTAACTGAAGATAAAACCACTTGAATCCCCTTTTGGAAAACCAGTGATGTCTCACTAAACTACTTGCTTAAACATTGATTTTATCAGATACTAGGACCACTGACCTCCCAAAAAATGAAAGGATAAATAATATAGAAGGAAGCATTTGATCCTTGCTTGAACAAAGAATAGTTTTTGCTGCTATGATATAAACTGTCATTTACTTTTGCTGCTATGAACAGGCGAGAAGATAAATAATTAGAAGGAAGCATTTGATCCTTACTGACCGAGAAGAATAGGAACACAAGACACTTTTCCCCATTCTCTTTCATTAAAATTTGAGCATCATGGTAAGCAGCATCCAGCTTATTGTTCCCGTTTGGTGTACTTGCCCAAACATTGTATTTGATAGCTTTCTGAATATCATCTTCACTATATGATTTTATCATGAAAAACTTGGCCTCTTTATACTGAACTGAAAAGTCCGATCTATTGAATTGATCCCTACAGACCAATGGACTCATGATATCTTTCACAGGGGATGATGCTGAAGCATCATTCAATTTATTTGCTCTTGGCCCACGAACTTGGTCCATTATATCATCTGGATTTCTGCATCGATTATCTTTCATATTGGTCCTATAGTGGTCACTAGTGTTTGCAACTCTGTTGACCGTCCTAGGTTTTATAAAAGCATGTTTGCTTGTGGCAACTTTGGCTTGCTCATTGGTATTAATCCTTGAAAAATGTTGTCTTGAATTACCATTCCGATGACAAGCACCCTGCCGGTACCTTGATGATGCATGTACCTCAGCATCATGGCACCAATGACTAGAGCGCAAAGGGATCCTATCTCGGTAGCACCAATTTGGAGAAAGTGATGGGATCTCATCACCATACTCATATCTTCTTGAGAACAATGGGGTTTGAGGACTGTACTGCCATTGGCTTGAGCGTGAAGGTGCATACTTCTTCCTAGACAAAGAAGGGATTTCATCACCATACTGCAGCCCTCTTGGTAGCGAAGGGCCTCCATCATCAAAGCACCACTGACGTGAAATAGGATTGACATCATCTAAATAGTGGTGTCGTCTGGCATAATCGACCATCTGTTTCAACAAACAATGAAATATTTCCATACAGAAAAAGGTTAGCTGTTATGCATGCATCAGACTAAAGAACACAGATAGAAAGTCACCATTTTAGTAGTCAGAAACTCAGAATGATAAACAGATATACCTCATTGAAATGTTCTGCAGATTGACCACTGTGGCTTGAAAAGGCAGTAAATTGGCCTGATCTTCTGTAACAATGTTCTGAACGATCTAAACCATAATCGAGTTCAACTTCTCCTGGATGCTTTCTCATGTGAGAAGCAGTAGTAGGATTTGAAGCAAAATAATCTGGCCTTGCACTGAGGGTGTTGGTTTTGGTTCTCATTTCCCCCAATGCATGCCCTAATGCATCTGGGCTACTTCGTGCTGCTTCAAATGCAGAAGCTTTTTCCCATGAACAGCTTGAAGTAGGAAGGCATGGCTTCTGCCTATGATATTCTCTTCCCAGCGGCAATGGATCCTCAGAATATGCATGTGATCTAAGGTCAGTAACATAGTTGGACTCCACAGGTCGTGCTTGATAATTCTGACAAGGGAGGATTTGTTCAAGTACAGTGAATGAAAGCTTAATATGAATCCAGAGAGCTTTGTTCACAAATTGCATAATTGATTTAACAACATACATGCCTTGACACATAGTGCCAGAGTAATAATTACATTCAGCGATCTATCTAAACTACATACATGCATGCCTTGACACATAGTGCCAGGTATTAGCTGGGTAGGGTAGTCAGTAGTCTGGACATAGGACATGAAAATGCAATTATTAAGGCAAGATATTCAACAAGCGAACATACATTTCATGTGCGAAAGTAACTCCTTATCTTTTGAGCTCATTCGAACAAGTTGAAAATTGGAATGTCCGAACCCATTTCGAACTAATTTAGTAAATGTTTTATTCGGTGTTATTGCTGAATTGTTTGGCATATAAAGCATTAATTGGCTTATCATTTATAATTTGTGTGGTTAAACAAGATATTATAAGGGTGTTGAGAAAAAGGAAAGGATGAATGTTATCAAGAGAAAGCCTGTACCACATGCGACATATTCCTTTTTGCCTGAGATAGCAACTGGCCGTGTTCTTCAAACTTCGTATTGCCCCCTACAGAATTGGCTGGAAAATAAACACAGATCCAACGTAACCTTGCCCATTTAGAATTTGGTTTTCTGGGGAGTACCAGGGTACATACATAATTGATACGAAGAACCCAAATCTTGCTTGAAACCCACATCATTCCCAATGGAAGTACAAGTACCAATTTTTGCTCCTGTTTCCCCTTCCATTTCAGGTGGATCAAAAACTTCCTGCATCTGTCAAGCAAAGACATGAAATAAATGTGAGAACCGACAAATAAAATGGTGAGTCCAGACTGTGCTACTATTTCTCAATGATCAGAGACAGCATTTAAGGTCAAAATATTAATACTTTATAAGCTGAAGTCAGGGCCCCTTTGGTAGAGCTCCAGCTCCTGTTCCTGCTTCCCTGGTGGAGCAGGAGCAGTTCCTTAAATCGTTTGGCAATATGCAAAAGAAACGATTGAGATAAGTATCACAGGTATGATTGAACCACACAAATCAAACTGGAAGCAGTTCTGGAAATTTGCTAACAGATGATGGAAAGATCAAACAGAACTCATATGTTGCTGCACAAGTTGATTACAAACAAGAACTGCTGTGCAGGGATGAGCACAAGCACGCACTGATCGATACAATCAATTCTAACAACAAAAAATGACAGATCTGGGCATGGATGGAAAATGGTGGCACATGAACAGATCTGGGCGTGAACTTGAGCATCAGTGGGACCTACCAGAAGAAGGTGGCAGCAACAGGTGTGGATGACCCTACTACCTCAGCCACCTCTGAGTGGAAGATATGAAACGACAGGTACGCGGAGTGCTGAGATAGGTGTGAGGAGGGAATGTTGCCAATGGAGGTCAGGTCTTTTCTGCTATGAGCTTTCTAGTACAAATTACAATAGCTTGGAAGTGCTTCCCCTGCACCTCCAGCCGGTCAGCTTGTATGTTTGAAGTTTGGAAGAGCACCTCAAGATTCAGCATGATGAGCAGGATCTGAACCTCTTAACAAAGGGGGCTCAATGTTGCCGCAGAGGACGGCCAGATTTTTTTCCCTCCCAAAGCTGTCTGTGCACATGCATTCCATGCAATTGCTACTTCTGTGGCTGCGGCCATATACCTGGTTTCCCATGCAGAATCTACCAGAAGTTTTATCAAGAAAGACAAGGTTTCAGTCAACAAAATATAACATCCGCGGATTCCGTAAAATGGATCACTACGGTGACTTTTCCCTTAAAATCCAAGCATCAAATATACCTAATGTGCTATGGAAGTCTTTTGTATCCATGAAAAAGCTACTTGCTGCCTTAAAGAATTTTCCTTTGTGGGTTTACATGGTTATCTGGAGTGCAGAGCTAAAGAATTATGAGAGGGAAATGGAGAGACACAGATTGGGATTGCTTCAATACCGTTGACTGCAGAGCCCATCACCCACTGGTCAGTGAGGCAGGGACGATGGACAGACATCCAGACATGACAAATATGACAGTTACTAGCAAATAAGCAGCCCTTTATTAAAAGGCATCTTTTCTTTGGTCTTTTAATAAAAATATAAATGCAGTAGGTGTAACAGATTATCCTACATGGCCAACTTTTATGTAAGAAGAACCGTTTTTATTCAATACAAAATAATACACAGCTCTCCTGCCTATTCGAGAAACTTATGCAAAACTCCAAATTGTATTACCCATAGGAAACCAGTTACACATTCTCTTTGTATTGCAAGGGAAGGCAGAAAAGGACAGGAAAGTCATACTTGTCCTTTCTGTTGTGCCATGTGCACCAATGCATGCTGAAATACAATAATGCAAAGTGTAACCCAACGGATACAATTTTCTCTCAGGTAACCACGATCGCGCAATTAAAATAAACTTGATCTCATCAAGAGGCAACATTTCCTCAGGAAAATGCAGCACATTTCACCACTCCACTGTGCGGCTGTTGCCCTAAAAGGCTAAAACCCTACAACAAGAACGGCTCTCCCCAAAACTGACGAAGCTCCACCATCTATAAGCAGGTGGGATCAATGCCGCGATCACGGGCGAACCCCCGTGTAGGACACGGGTGCATACGATTCTCACGAGAAAAAAAAATCGAAGCCATAATACACGGTTTAGATCCGAATAAAATAGCGCACGTTAGGGGTTTAGCTGTTGGATTTCGCGCAGCAGGAAGGGAAGGGGAGGGAATGGGCGGGGCATACCCCCTGCCGGATGCTCGTCGCAGTCGAAGCGTCCGACGACTGGCCAAGGGCGGCGCGGTGTCGTCGCCTGGAGGAAAGGAGGACCGAGAGAGAGGGTGCGGCTCTGGCTGGGAAAGGAGAAAGAGCAGAAAAAATAGTGTGTGTTGGCTTCTACCATGGACGGGCCCACTGTACGGCCCACAAGACGTCCGGGTCCATATAGCAGGAGCAGAAGGCCCAGTTTGGCCCAGCGCAAGAAAAGCCAGCCTAGTTTAACTTTCCCCCCCCCAAAGGATGGATGGCGCACGGTAACACAGATCAAATCTTATCTCTAACTAGGAAAGTGCCCGTGCGTTGCTACGGGCAACAAAATATTAAAATTGCTATCCAAGATCAACCGAAAAAATATATTTTTTATATTCTTTTTAAAGATAGGTCTACACTATACCAACACACGAACAAAATAAATACGTAAGTCCAATTTTAGACACAATTATTAAAACATACTCCCTACATTCCAAGTTTAATTAACCAGGGTTTTAACATCATTTTTTACGGATAGACCCAGTGAAGAGACCATTTCCATCAAATGAACCAGAACAGCCTGCTCCAATTTTGAAATTGCTACAAAATGACATCTTATAGAAACTATATTAGCATCATCAAATGTCATTATTGCCATCGTACATGAAAGAGGAAATTTGGCAGCATTCGAGTTGCTATAAGAAAAATCCTAGAATCAATATAATACATTAGTAGTCACCATTATTTTCCAATCACCAAGGCTTTAAATGTATTAAAAAAAGGAACACCAATTACTAAATAAATTTGCTAGACTCATTTGCAATGCCAAAGTTATATTCTTTATGAACTTAAAAAAGGCCAGTATCTTAGCAATGTAAGTTCTGATTTCATTCACATATGGCTAAACCGGGATTGATGGTTTTGAACTTTGTATATCTACACTGACACTCAAAACATAGAGCCACTGTTGCAATGCTAACTTCTTAGCTTTATCATCCTTGAGTAATACCTTTCTAACCTGGAACATAGCCAAAATTTGTAGTACCTTTAGCCCAATTAATAAATCTGAGATCCATTAGCAGAAAAAAAATGTACACAGAATTTTGCAAATTATCAATTTGTACCTTGGCAGCCTGGACATGACAGTCTCATGATTCGTGATATGTCAAACAACTGTCCAGAGGCTAGGCACATGTTACTGTCACAGCAGCAGCAAAGCATTGTGCAATCGGTCGTAGACCAAGATTTCACAAGCTGCATGAACACACCATGGCAGCAATCAGTACAGTAGCAATTTTTCATTCTTATGCTTCATGGTTATTAACAAAAGGAGCTGAGGTGTATTAGAGGAACATTACAGTGAAAATATCTGACAATAACTCGCGGTTAAAACATTATGCATCCATATCTTTACATGAAGGATTGAATGAAAAAATAGCATGTCGAAACAACATCCCATGCATAGTGTGATAGAGCATTTAAATCTACCAAAAGAAAGCAAGAGGTATCCAACTCTGGCTCGTTGTTGATGGATCCATCAGCACCGTGAATATTCATATATCCTTAACAAAGGAAAACTCACAAGCTAATAAACATCCACGCACACATAAAAAAGTCAACTCCCATATGCATTTCAGATGAACAGAACAGCTAGGTTTGTTCATGCAGCTAATTTCTATAGTAATACTTGTGATGAATCAGGAACACATAGCGAACCCTCATATGCCCAGCTATTTTTAGGGAAATATACATAGCAACCTTAGATGATAGAAATTGTTTTGATTCAATACCTAGATGATGTGTTTTCTTCCTCTCCCTTTTGTTTTTTTCCTTTCTTCTTGGGTTGTCCCTGCTGTGTCCAACTTGAATACCTGATTTGCCTCCATACACAAAGGCCAATCTGCAGAGCCAAGATAAAAAAAAGATAATTGTCTGATGATCCCCCCAAGAGCACATAAACATAGAAACAGAAGACTGAACTCCCTTCAATCGTCTGTCCGGAATCACATCAGTAAAAATATATTTTTTCTATTTAACAATTTTTTTTCCTACTTAACTCTCCAGCTCCCAACTCTTTCTTTTTTTGAGGGGGTAACACATTTGTGATGATAACACATAAATCATAAACACATAAATGATCACAGATGCCACATCAAAGGATACATGATGGCATCCGAAAACCAACACTTCCAACAATTCAACTCTGTCCTAGCAACCGAAGTGATAGTGTCAAATGGAGTAACCTAGAAACTGTTCAGATTTTATCTTATATGGGACCAAACAAGATACACCCTTTACTTCTAGCAACTGATAAATGCCAGATATTTTAATTTTAACTCCTCCCAGGTAGTAGAGAGATGCAACATGTAGCATGCTTAAATTCTTATGACAATTAAGTAGGAAAAATATGTTATCGGTGAAGAAACTTGACCTGATGTTGAACGTCAGCAAAATTTCCACTTCACGAGGCTATTTGGAATGCACATATTTAGAGGCCCAAAGACAACACAAACAAGTACTTTCCTGCAGAGTTTAGAAATTATTTACAAAGTGATCTATAAGCATCAACACTTACTAACAATAAGCATTATCCAGGCATGATACATTGAGATCAGACACTCACAAACAATGAATACAAACAGAGTAAAATGCAATCATATACATACAACTTTACTTGCATCAAGCTAAGATAAGCAAGTTTTAATCAAGAGTAAAACCCAATCACATATATATTTGCTTTACTATTTTATCTAACAAAGCCGAAAGTGATTTTCCTAATCTGGAGTCAAAAGAACCTGTTACTTTTATCTAACAAAGCCCCAAAAGGATTTTTATGCTCTAATTATTATATGCTAAGTGAGTAATCCTGTATTTTGCAACTCTGTCTCTTTGGTGATGCACTACCAAGAATGAAAACTGGATCACGGTTAAATCCCTGAAACACAAGACCACCCCATGCTGCCCAACAATCCTAACCAGGCTGGCATTCATATAGGACATATTGCTTACACCATTCATATAAGCCATGCAGTTACCATCCCATCAACAGTGTAACAAAGACCAAGCATTCTGTTGTTTTGATACTTTTCCACTGTCATCCTGTGTAAAGAGAGACACGTTGAGACCCACAGATTTAAGGAATTTAGTATATGGAGACAAAGAGGCCACTTGATTTATTAGGATAAAGAAAATAGCTAACCAAATTTAAGAGCTGTCAGAAGGAAGTCTGAAGCCTCAAATGCCAAGAGCCTGTCAAAAAAACTTGAATTTTTGGTAGTGATAAAAGTAATGGCACAACTTAATTTTCTGAACTAATGTGTCAACATATGACTCCAACAATGGCTATGTCGAAAAAATTCTTAGTCAAATACAATAAAAATCTGAAATTATTTCTACCAATGTACCCTTTGCTTATCTATCATTTGTTTCAGATTAGTCGCCACCAAACAAATTGTACTGTTTTGAGTGTTTCTCATACATATGACTAAAATAAGAACCCCAAAACCAAAAAGAGGATGTTGGGTAACAAAACACCTTTCATGAACACAGAAAAAGACCTGAAAATAGATAGCAGGAGAGATGTTGGCCTCAGATGTGGTGAAGGCATCTGGTGCACAAATATATCCTTGTGACCTTGCTTCAGTTTTGCAAAAAAAAAACCACACTTTACAATCTTTAACTCCTGCAAAGAAGACATATAACTTCAAAAGCATTGACATTGCCACACCTGACACATATATCGATCAGTCACCTCTCTTGCTAGATATTTTATATTGCAATCCTGTGAAATAAGAAAGAGTATGCAGTTCCATTCATCAGACTGCAGCCACAAGACATACTCGAATCCAGATTTAATGAGAACTGGCTGATATATGGAATACCATTGTCTTCTCGCAAAAAATATGGTTAATGCCTTTCTTGTCAGTGCAATTACGATCCTTGCCTCCTGGTCAATGCATTGCTCCATTATCTATGTGTTTTAGTAGTGATAAGAAATGACATTGAGGAAAACAAGAGTATGCAAATGAAAACTTTGTATTATAATCTAAAATGACTCGTAGGATTAGCATAGCTCCTGCTAAGTAGGACTAATGATTTTTCCATGCCAAAACTTTGTCTACATTCTTAATAAAAAAATTAAGGAACCCTTGCCAATTGCCAATTTCACATGGTAATTGTGGAGTTACAGAAAAACTCCAAAAGTAGGACTAAGTATAATCTATAGTGCTCAAATAAAGCTCACTCCAAAAGAAAAACAGAGTACAGACCTACAGAAAAAGAAGAGTAGAATTAGTTTAGGCAATGCTCATATAACTTACATTTGTTTGTTTATTCTTCTACCTGCACAAAAGTGCTAATAGTATTCTGCTCCTGCAATTGCCACACACGAACTTCAGCATAATATATCCCTTTCTGCAGTACAAAATTTAATTGCCTACCTTTTCCTTCCAAGTTCCTCTTATATCCCTTTATATCCCTTTCTGCAGTTCATTTAAAAAAAAATCGATTTTTTGCACTCTAAATGGCACCAATACTCTTTATGATTAGGAGATGGATAATCTTTGAACCACATACTTAAGTAATACTTCCTAATAAGAACATTGCACAACTTGCAGATGGGTCTACATATACATACCACAGCCACAATTAAGCAATGAAGGACCAGAAACATAAGGCACTAAAAAGATTTTGTGGTGCTGCATACGAACTTGCAAGAACGATTTCATGAGGGGTATAAGAACTGTTCGATAATCAAGAGAAGAAGAGGATCAGTGACCCAGCAAACCTATCAAGCAACATGACCAGCTCAAATGGAACCAAAATTACTGGGTAGGGCTAACATCTCATTCAGGAAGTAAAATAAAAAGCATACCACATCAATTTCTTCCTACTGTGTCCAGATGATACATACCACAATATATACACGGAAAGAAATAAACAAAATAGTATCAAACACTTCCCTAAGGGAACATGTCATGCTGAACAGGATACAATTTAGTAGAACTAAGTAACATCGGATACCCAAAACATTGTGAACAACGACCCAGGCAAGAGTGACCAGCTCAAAACATCGGATATCAAGCAACATGACCAGCTCATAAGTAAATTGTCTCAGCAAGGGAAGGGAGAGGGTACATACGAGCAGGTATTTGAGGCTGGTGATTGGAGACGTCTTCCTTGGTCTTGTAAGGGAGAAGAGGTCGAGCTTGCTGTCGTAGTGCTGCCACAACTTGACCCCCTTCGGGATCCCAGAGAGGCATGGTAGCGGCGTCGATCCGTAGAGGACCAGAGGGTCCTGGCCGGCGAGGAACGGCGCCGCGGCGGTGGCGGCGACGTTGGAGACGGCGACGGTGGCGGCTCGACGGCAGCGTCGATCCAGCGGTTGCATCAATCCACCGCCGGATCCCTCACCGCTGGATCCCGCACCCCGTCGCGCCCCAGCCTCGTCGGTTGCCGGGTGCAGAGAGGAGGGGGGTTGACGGCGGCGCGAAGAGGACGGGCGGCAGCGGCGGATCGAGATGTGGATGCAGGGAAGGTCGCGACGGATGGAGGAGGTGTGCATCTGGGGGAGGAGGTGAAGTGTGGCCGCGGTCGTGGGGAGGCGTGGACCCGGTGCGGCGTCGATGCGGAGACGCGGATGGGTCTGCGGCGGTTGGCGTGGTCGACGGTGGCAAGGGAGTGGAGAATGACGGCGGGGATGACTCCAGCGACGGCGGCGGCGGCGTGAGAGTGACGCGTTGGCATTAGGGTTTAGGATTTGATAGGGCGGACGCGCGGGGGAGGGAGGGCGGCGGACACGCGGAAAAAAAAAAGAGGCGGAGCGGACGCACGCGTAGGGGGAGGCGGACGCACGGGAGAGCGAAAAAAGTACTAACGGATTTTTTTCTCCACTTCATACTTTTTAGTCTTATCTCTAAAAAAACACAGATCAAATCTATGTTTGCTAAATCAATTTTAAGGAAGATTAAGTATCGGACGTGACTACATGGAGAGCCCTCTCCATTTAGTCTTAGGTGGAGAGCCCCCCATAATTAACATCCTTTCCAATTATGGAAACAGCTATATGTGTCCCCCCCCTCCGCACGCACAGCGAGCGTAAACGGACGATGACAGTTTGCGGCAAGAAAACCGGGGGGAAAGCAGAATTGCGTACGGTGTGAGATTGTGCAGGGGTAAAAGCTACATGTATACTATTGAGAAAAGTGTGTTGGCCCTAATAAGAAGCCCGGACAGCCCATATAAGAATGAAAAACTCTGGAATTGTTGGAGCGTTGTTGAGTCCGACACGACACATGCATCGTCAATTTAATCCGAGAAAAAAACACACAAGATTACAAGAAAAATAGAGTGCATGACAGCATGACAAGTGAAGAAACAACAAAGGAAGATCAATCTTGTGTAGATTAACATCCTTCTCATCGAGGATAGAAAACACAAACATCTGACAGATCGATTCAATCAATTTACCTCCAAATATTAGGACTGAAATAAACTAGTTACATCCTGATTTTGATTGTTGTACAACCTAGATCACAAAGTGATGCATCCCTTTTATTCAAAAAAAAAAGTGATGCATCCGGTGTATTTGTGGTTTCCTGTACATCTCAGATCCCTAAATCAGAAGCAAAACACGTTTTAATATCTCATTTTTGATAGTTAATTGCGATGAAGCAAGAAAAACCTAACATCGATGTTAACAGTGAAGAAAGGCAGATGCATAGTTAATTTCTCATTGTACATGATCTGGAGAAAAGTAACATTCAGGTTAATAATTTGAAAAAGACACAATGAATATGTAGACACGAAAAAAATGTATGCTAAAAAATAAAAAATAGAATTAGTTACTTCTTATATCACTGCATATGTGTTAGGTTACTTCCTAAGTCATATAAATAATGACAAGTTACTTCCTAATTCAAAATAGTAAAGGGGCAAAGCCACATCTTTTTTTAAAACATCAGAGGGGGAAATCAAAACAAAGATATTGCTAATATTTTTATTAAACTATTGTTATTAGTATAGATAGTGAGATACCAGTAAGCTAGTCAAGGCAAAAGAATGTGGTATAATTCCTTTTTTCAAGTAAACATAATATTCTATCAACATGTGTTACATCCTAAGAAATAAAAATTTAGAACCAGTTACTTCTTGTGTCACTTTGCATGGAATATAATATAGAATTAGTTACTTGGCATGGAATATAAATATATAATTAGTTACCTCTTAAGAGACTACATATGTGGCAAAGTTACTTCATATGGTAAGTTAAGCACATTACCAAAAGAGAATACTGAAACAACAGTGAGAAATTGCAGCTTATGAGAAATGGCCGTGACAAACAATATATAGTATGGACAAATACAAAAACTCATTGTAGGCCGAAAATAGCACAGAACTAGTAGTAGTTAAAGTCTATTAGGTGCGCAAAGTAGCAATGATGCCTTTAATGAGCTGGTTCAAAAACAACCTTCATCAAAACTTAGTCTAGTGGATGCAGTAGCTCCGTGTCGACCTTGCATAGCAGCTCTTGTCTTTGTCTGGTAACAAAACAAAATAACATTGGTTAGATCAGCGGAAAACAGGTGCTAAACTACTAAATGTACTAGTTGATTAGCATCACCAATATTGTGTGACAAACAAAATTAATGCAATAGTTGATTACACATAAAGCCATATCACCACAACAAGGAACAACATGATTTGTTAGCGAAATTGAGGAGAACTCACAATTTCTCTCCCAAATCACAAGCCCCACTAGTCGATTTTTGTGATGTGCTAGATGAGCTAGTCAACAAGACTTAGTCTCCTATAGGAATATAGAATAGTTAAGGGAATAAGGGCATGGAGGAGATCTCCAGAGGAAAGTGTTACTTACAATAATAATGTGAACGAACTATTAGTTACTTCCTATGTGATTAAATTTAGAGGAAAGCTACATCCTGCAGCATGTCAAGTGATTGATTAGTTACTTCCTTTGTATTTAAAATGAATGGAATGTTACTTCCTATCATGTAAAAATTATTGATTACTTAGTTCCTATGTATTCTAAAACAGGGGCAAGTTACTTAGTACATTATGTAAATGAAAGATTAGTTACTTCCTATATATATATGAATAAAATCAAGAGAACGTTACTTCATATGTGCTTCAACAAGGGGAAAAGTTACTACCTATCTAATGAGAAAGGATGGCCAGTTATTCAAATCAAGGGAAAGCTATTTCATGTATAAATGTAAACTATGATTATTTACTTCCTATATGATTCAAACTAATGCAAGTTACTTCCTATCTAATTCAAATATATGACTAGTTACTTGTTGTGTGTTCCAAATCAGTGGCAAAGAACTTCCAATGCCATGTGGATAAATGAGTAGTTATTCTAAATCTCATGAATATCAATGGCAGGTTGCTTCCTATCCCATATTCTAGTAGCACATTATTTATAAACTCAAAATAGAAAGAGGAATATGTAGTAACGCATTACTTTTTAACTCAAAATGAGAATGGAAATTAACAGCGATGCCAGGAACACGTGATGCCTATAGCTAAAACTACTTCATGTTTTGTATTTTGTACTCATAGAAAAATAGGAGGTTAAATAAAGTAGGCATGGCTAAAAGCAGCATAACATGGGCCATTCACTGAGAGATACGAACATATGCATTTGTAGCAGAGTGACACAATAAATACTATGAGTACCAACACAACATAGTTGTAGGGATTATGGTGAGAGGATGTACATGTTTGGTAGATAACTGATGAATATGTGCCAAGCACTGATTATTTGATATAGAAATAACTATAGTGATATGCACTGAACACACATAAAAGAAGTTGATAAAGACTTATGACAAAAGTTCTGAGTTAGCAGAACCTAGAAAAGGAGGAACACAAAAGTAAGCTCATTATGATATATCAACAAACTTTCTGAATCAAAGGCACCCAAACTACTTAATTTGTAAGATAAAACATGAAAATTTTGATCTGCTAATATGGTTTAGAAAAGGTCACGAAGGGGCGAAGGCAGAGTGTCGGGAATAACACAACTGTTGGCCGGTTCTCTTCATCGTAGGCTAGTTGATATCACTAATTTTTCACTGAAACTTAAAAATCCACCAGGGTCAGCTGAACTTGATGAAGCACCTATCTCTGCCGTAAGGTCATGGACACGGGAAAAAACATTTATGACACTTTTTGGTTTGTCACTAGCCGGCACAATACTTTATATGAGTTTCAGTTTATATCAGAACAAGAAAAAATCCAGTTACTTTATATGTGTTTCAAACTAGGGAAAAGTTACTTCCTACCTAGTGAGAATAGATGGGTAGTTACTTCCTATCTAGTGAGAATACATGTGTAGTTACTTCCTATCTAGTGAGAATAGATGGCTAGTTACTTCCTATCTAGTGAGAATAGATGGCTAGTTACTTCCTATCTAGTGTAAATGGTTGATTAGTTACTTCTTATATGTTTTAAATCAGTAGAATGTTACTTATTATCATGTTAAAAATATTGATTATTTACTTCCTATTTATTCTAAACCAGGGGCTAGTTATTTACAACCTTATGTAAATGAACCATACAAAAGCTTGTGGAACCATAGAAGAAGAAACAAACTTGTTTATCCTATTTATTAGAAAAAGTGATGCACTCATCAAACTTGCTTTAGATTTAGTGAACCATACAAGAAAATATTATTATCCAGATCATTAGATTATAACCATTTTGGATAATGTACCGACATAAGACTTTAGTTAACAATTATGAAACTAAAATATATGGTGGAAAAAGAGTGAAGCACATATTGACCAGCCTGTAAAACAAGATCACCGCAAATGGGATTTATAGAATTTGTTAGCGAAATTGAGGAGAAATCCAAAATCTCAAGAGACTAGGTGGATTTCTGCAATCTGTGCTAAATAGTATAGTCAACAAGACCTACTCTTCAATGTAATAGTTCAAAGAACAAGAGCATTCATACGATCTGAAACCAAACAAGGGATGTTACTTGCTACACTATGTTATTTATACTTCCTATATGTTTTAGAATATGGGAAAGTTACTTGTTTTAGAATATGGCCAAGTTACTTGCTACATCGTGGGAGGGGTACTGATTGACATACACCCAGCGAATGTGTGGCAATCACTGATCTAGACTTTTTTACACAAACAATGGCTTAGATGAATCTGCAAGTAATTTAATGAGTCAAACAAAAAGTGTGCATTCTTCAGTTTCTACATATTGCTGACTACAGTAAAAAAAACTGACAAGTTACTTTTCTTTGCATGTGAAAATTTGATAAGCTACTACCTTGTTAACATAAATACTGACAAGTTACTTTTTAACACAGAAGATTGTGACAAAATGGTGACTAAGTGTTAACATGATCATTAGTGAAGGATTTAACAGTAGAAACATCACATGAAAAAACATTTGTTCTTGTTATAAAGCATTCAAATTAATCTTTAAATTGGTGCTGCCCCTAAGAAACACAAAGGGGAGAATAAAAAATTAGTCAATTAGAGTAGGGACAACACATATGTAAACAGGGTGAAAAACTTAGATGCCTATCTTAGTAAAAATAAAGACAAATTCAATGTCTCTTTTACACTTTTTGGCTTAGGCCTTGTATACTTCTCCTCTATTAATTAATACAAGTCCCGCAATCTCTGCGAGGTCTTTTCTTTCAAAAAAAAGACAAATTCAATGAACAGAACTTTAATAGACATGTGCCTAAACGGGATTGCAAACTTAGAACTATTAGTGCCATGTAACTCCAATAAAGCAACTAATCGGTAGCATATAGGTTGGTCGAAAATCAAATTAGTAGATGGTGTCCTTGATCAGTAGATGGAGTACTAATCAGAAGCATATAGGTGTCCTCGATCCCAGATCACGTTCATCAGATTCTGATTACTAGATGGAGTACTAATCAGAAATGCATATAGCATATATGATCTACTAACCCGAAAATCAGTAAATGGAGTACCAGAATCTGGTGATTAGCAGAAATAGCAGAATCTCCATCCAATAAAGCAACTAATCAGATTAGTAGATGGAGTACTAATCAGTAGCATATAGGTTGGTCGAAAATCAAATGCATATAGCTTGATCCAAAAGTTATAGCAACACGAGGATGAAGAAGAGGGAGTGTACCTGGATCAAAGCGTTGCCTCATGTCAACTGTCACATCTCCTCATTGAAGCTGCTGCCTGCTCTTCCTTTATGTCTGCTGGCTCGACGGAGCACTGTCTCCCTTTGATTCAGGGTGAGGCTTCGAATCAAGGTCCACACTACGTCGAACCGTGTGGCCTCCCCTTGGCCCGGTGAATCTTCTCTGCTGCCATGCTCGGCAAGGTTGCCTCCCCCAAAGCACCGCATATCTCCTCCACTCGTCGTGCCTCACCTCGCCTTGCGGAATCGAGCATCGAGCCGCCGAAGATCTCCTCCCCTTGCGGCGCCTCACCTCTCCGAATGAAGCTCCAGCGACAGGGAAAGGGAGGAGGGACGCGATTTTCCTGTCAGCTCCCGTTCCCTCTAGATCTAGAGGCGTTGCGGGCTCACGGGAAAAGCCGAGGTGGCATGGGGCATGCGCACTCACGGCCTCCGTGTGCGCCATCCCAACCGCCGCCGGCGCTGCTCCTCTTCCCCTGCTCCGGTTCCGCCACCACTCGCCGCCCTACGCGCCCACCGCCACCATCGATGAAGAAGACAACGGCCACCGCCGGGAGGAGGACCGCCTTGTGGAGGAGGAGGGCGAGAAGGCGGCACGGATCCGGAGGAGCTCCGGGGCGGGGAGCTCGAGGAGGGGCGGTGCCGCCCCGATGCTCCTCGCCGCCGACGGAGAGCTCCGCCACCGGGGGAGAGCTCTGCCACCGGGAGATCTGGGGGTTGTACCTCCCTCTCCTCCACGGCCGCTGCCAGCCCTGCTTTGGATCTCTACCACGCTCCTCCGCTGTGCTAGAGGCCTCTGCCCCGTCGTCGAAGAAGAAGAAGCCGGCGCGCGGAGAAGGGGCTGTCGCCGGTGGAGGAGGGCTCCTCCGCTAGGAGCCCGACCTCCCCTTCTCCCCAATCGCGTCTCGGAGGGAGCAGGGGAGGCACGCGGAGGAGATGGAGGTGCTGTCGGATCTGGCACGGCAAGCGGGGAGGAGCGGCGCGGCCGGCACCTCCATGGCCAGCACCTCGAGGCCGCCGCGTTGACACGGAGGGAGGCGGCGGACGCGGAGGAGAGGGAGGGAGGCGGCGGATGCGGAGGAGAGGGAGTCACCGACGTGGAGGAGAGCGAGATGGCGCCGGACCCGACGCCGGCGAGCCGGCGGGCGGAGCCAGGGGAGCAGAGCGCCGGGGATGGGGAGGAGGGGATCGGTGGGGGAGAGAGAGAGAGACAGGAATGGGAAGGGGAGGAACAAAATACTACCTCCTCTCTCTTCGGCGTGACTCCTATGGACCTCACGTGGAAACTAGAAGGCAGACGTGCGGGAGCATTGTATCACGTACCAACGGTGATGGGGGGAGGGCTCTCGCGGTAGGCTTAAAAGGAGAGCCCTCTCCAGATAGATTATACGTTAAGTATCAAGTAGTTCTATGCTAGTGCTGAAAGATTGCATAATCAGATTCCAAAATAATTTATTTAAACCTCTCTAGCTAGCCGCTAGTGACGGCAGAGGCCGCGGGCGTCTGGTAGTACTGGCGGGCGAGGTCCTCTCTGAGCTTGGCGCTGCGGGCGATGGAATCCGCCATCCGGATGCTATGGATGCGCACTCTGTGCAGGATCTCGCTGATCTCAAGAGGATACACCCACGATCTCCCCTTGTGCACCTTGGTGCGCAGCTTCTCCTCGAAGCGCTGCTCCCCGTCATCGTCTTCGAGGTCCTCCACGGCGACGGCGGGCCTCTTCACTCCTCCCTTCGCCGCGGCGACGTCTAAATCCATGTCCATCTCCATCCACTCCTGCCGGCTGCGCCGCCTCTGTATTAGACGGTGGACGAATGGTGCGGCCGAGGCTGATGCTTCTGTTTTGGACGGCGTGGACGAACGCTAGCTGCTAGCTGATGCTTGGAAGGCTCGCGGGCTGCTGGTTTTATCGCGGCGACTCGGGTCCTTAGTCGGACAGGAGCACGAACTCGACTCCGAGTTCCTCCGGTGACCCTGGGTGAGAGTGGTAACATTTTGATGTTTGGAGAAGCATGTGCAGAATGAAGAAATGAATTGATATGGTCCTCTAAGTGAGAATTTTGGTGAAACTTTGAGAAACTAAACACGACCTGAATTTTGTTAGCGTGACAAAGCATGAGTTGTGAATTTTCAGTAAAAACGGCGAATGAGTTTGCAGTCAACGAGGTGGAAAATGTTGAGAATGGGCAGCATCATCTTGTACAGTACAGGGGTACATGACCTTTCGCCCATCACAGAACATTGGGGGGTTTTTGTGTCAATTCGGACAAGACGTAACAGAGCATTCTATAGCAGACGAAAACGAGATGGCAATGGTCAATACCTGGGAAGCATGTGCAAAAAGCTAGGCACCGGAATGGCCAGACACCAACATACGGAACGCATTGCAAACCCAAAATGAAAGCAAAGGTGCACACTTGATAAATCGTTTGCTTAAAAAAAAGGTCAGAAAAGAAATGTCGCCACCCCATATCCCATGGACGGAATAAACTGCCCGAAGGAGGGGGGAACAGTAGTAGGCGCGCGCGCTCACACACCACCGCTTCCATCAACAAAACTTGCCATATAAAGTAACCTGACGGGACATGTTCTGGTGGGCATTATTCGACGCGCGTATAAATCAAACCAACAAAATGCCACTTTAAATTTTAACAGGTTTCGAAAGATTTAGTTCTGCGATCACATTACTATAAGGTTGTTCGCAGTGCGGAACCATGAAGAGCGGCTACTGTTCAAAACGGTTGCAGAAACTCCTAGAAGATAACGAGTACAACCAGCAACTTTCTAGTCTATCCCAGATTACATCCTTTGCACGGGTGTACACCACTGACGATACTTACATGCCCAAAAAAAATATTGAGTAAGAAAAAAACACCCTACAACGGACGCTCGCAGGTTGTACAACATCTACGAAAAGGAAAACCAGCTGAATTTTACAACTGCTCTACTATCTCGGCCTCCATACCATACCACCCACGCTACCAGCGTCGTAGCCCTGGACGCTGCCACTGCCGGGCACCACACCATACTGGGGTTGCTGTACAATGTTGGTCACCGGAGCTAAGGCGGCAGGCACACCCTGCGCCGGCCACCAGGCGTTGTTAGTCTGCTGCCATGCTTGCCCAGACTGGAGCTGCTGCTGCTGCTGCAAATTGAGCTGTTGCATAGGCTGCTGTTGCTGCTGGGTGCGGAGGTAGGCGTGGGGCAGCGAAGAGATGCCCACCTGAGGCTGCACTGCACTTGGGATATGGTACTGCTGCTGCTGCTGGTACGGGTGCATCTGCTGGACGACGGGAGGAGGTGGAGGCAGCGGCAGTTGCTGTGGGGCGGCAGGCAGTGGCTGCTGCCTGGTAGGCTGGTGGTGGATGGTGGTGGTGGCCTGGGTTGGGTTCCATTCTGGTATGTCATCGTCATCGTCGTCATCCCAGCGGTGGGTCTGAACAGATGATCTTTTACCATACTTCTGAACCAGCTCCCTCATCTGCTCTGCTGGGCGAGCAGAGGGGGGAGGTGGCACATGCTGCCGGGACTTGTAGGCATGCACAGTTACATTAGCAGCAGGGTGTGACGAGTTAACAAAATTAAATTCAGGAAGATCGTCCTCATCCCTAGCAACACCAGGGCCAAAGCCCGGAGGGACATCATCAGTTACATCTTCCTCTTCGATGTGATGGCGCTGGTTGGGAAAGCCTGGCGGCGCACCATATGAGTTAGGAGGCAGTGAGGGCCTAGCGGCCGGGTTTGTAACCTGTGGTTTCCTTAGGATTGACTGCCTCCTGGAACCATCATGATGCCTGTGGTGGGAGGTTGACACCCTAGGAACATTGGGCCTCCGCCACACGACAACTCCGATGAAGGATGATCCTGGAACAGCAAGGCCCTCCTGGTGCTCCTTTGGCAAGTGCCGTGACAGAATCTCCACGGTTTTCCCGTGAGGAGGGCACAGGTACAGCTCTATTCCTTCTGCAGGTTCAGCTAATCCTACTCTTTCATCTGCAACATATGCATCGATAGTCTGCACGAGGAAAAACAAATTATGTGAATCCGGCCCTCAATCTTATATTACCAGCATTCGTAAGTGGCAAAGAAAGAAAAGAACCTGCAGGATCTGTTGGCGACCACTCTCCGGAGAACCCTCCTTCCAACACAACTCAGTTATCTATCAAAGAAATACCAGGTAGTTACATCAATGAAATGGATATCCGATGACTAAACAAAGGCACAGACATTCTTATTACAAAATCAAAATTTAATCAATCAGCAACAAAACTGTCCACAGCTTCTAGAACATTTAGTCAATAACTTAAGTGCTAATATCAAATAAAATTATATATCACAATGGCAGTTCAAGACAGAAGGTATGAAGGTCTACAATCTACAGGATTCCAAAAGTTAAAACAGGGTATACTCTCTGCCATTTGCATGCATAAACACAACAATGACATGCAATAACACAAAAAGATGTGTAGTTTTTATTTTCAGCACACAATAAACAGCCAGGATTATCCCACCAGACTAGAAATTAAGTTTAAAGTTTATCCTGCATCTGTAACCTAAAATCTATAGCAATCTCATATGAACCCAAAGTTCATCAACAATTGTTCGATCCAGATGAGCACTAGCACTCCAACTCTGGCCTCTGGGTATATCAGCCACTTTGCAGCGTGGAAACAAATAGCCCTAAACTGCAAACAGACTAAACCTGCCCATACTTTACATATTCTATCTAAACCTTGTCTTTGAGAAAAAGCAAACAAAATACACTAGGAAAAAGGAATTACCATTATAGCACGGCTTCTAGATTTGGGAAGCTGTTCAACAAACTCTTGAAAAGCATTAAGTTTAACTCTCCCCTTGATCTCAACAAAACTACGCCAATCTTTTAATGATGGCTTTTCACCACTGAAAAGGTAAAATTTTCAAGACATGTAAGCAGCAGTCCATAAAGAATAAATACATTTACACATTTCCATGCAGTCATCAATTTGCAGGTAATTAACATTCACATAAATGGTACAAAAACATGAAAAGTGACAAGTGTTTAACAAATGTGGTACAAAATCATATGACATCATTTCTGAATACACAGACTACACATCCTGCAACCATTTTCAAGTTAAAACAGTTGATATATCCTTTGATCTTGGTATACGAAAACTATTATAGTGCAAAGAACATTGGAACTATTAAAACATAAGACAAGATCTGTGAACTAACAAGGCTCGTGTAGCAAACTATCAATAAATATAAGTACACAACTGGCTAATACTCCATCTATCCACCAAATCAAAGTAAGGAAGATTCCATGATTTCGGATGTTAGATCTTGATATGCCATTATTAACTATGAATTACTGACTAAAATATAAATGGCTTTCTATTCACTACATGTTTGAAGTATTAACATTGTCCGTGGAAGATGATACAATTTCCATTTGAAATTGCACACTTTTTTTCAAAAGAACTAATTTAATAACAGTGCGGGATGTAGCAGTTGATTGGAAGCATGTGGAGTTGTATGACGCATCTACCTAGATCCCACAAGGTTACATAGAAAAGGCAATATAAAGAAGTCAAAGCAAATAACATGTTCAGAGTTCTGTTGGTTGCACTACAAAAATGCACCTTACCTCCTTACATAAAATGTCTTAAAACATAACTTTAAATGAAAAAAAATCAGAACACGAGTCAGCCATAAACAATAATGTTATTGATTCTAAGTTCTAAACTCAATAACCCATAATAATGGTCTTAAATATGGCCACAAGAATGTGAGAACAAACACTATTCAGCAGAGCATGCAGAAAAGATGAAGATAATGAAGAATGTGTTAGATCAACATGACATACTGGTGACACCAGAGTCATCCAAAGGCAAATGTGAAAATGAAAAAAATACCTTTTGAAGAAGGCAAAAACATTAGAGAGTGAAGACACAGTCAGTTGGATTGCACCCTCCCATATGCTCTCACGTATCATAGGAATATTGGTTGCCTTAGTTTGAATAATAGAATCAGGATTAGAGATATTATCAGTAGCTGTTTTCGTGGCTTCATCTTTACTAGGGGAGGATTTGCTTGGCTCTCCATCACGTGGTTCAATCAGATCTGAATTTGGAACTGCTGCATGTCCTGGTGACTCTAACTTGGGCTCATTGTTATCCTGTGCTGATGGCTTATCAGAAACAGATGCAGACTTCTCTGGTGTAGAAGCTTTATCTTCTGTCCCTGGTAGTTCCTCAGGCTCCAAGGTGGTGTCAGGTTCCTCACTGTCATTGCCATCTTCTTGAGGAGTCCCAACTGAGAGTTCAACAAAAGGTGGCTCGGAATCTAAGCCCTGCATGAATTCATCTAATGAAGGAATTGGTGGAAGATTTTCTGTGTCCTTCACGTCATCCAAAATAAGTTCCTGCATGAGATCTGCTTTCTCATTATTAATATATTCTAGATCACCAGACGTATCATTGTTGCCTGTCCTACCATCCTCATCCTGTGAAGTGCTATCAGATGCTTTTTCTTTTTCTTGAACACCTTTACCATCCACACTTGCTTTTTCATTAGACTTGGTCTGATCTTCTACAGCTTTCGATGGAATATTAGTAAGGTTACTCCCAAGCTCAACCTCCATAGAGATACCATCTGGTTCTTCTACTTCAACTTGGAACTCTCCTTTGTGAGTTTTTCTAACCAAACGCCGAGGATCAACCTCGGTATTTGGAAGGACAACCATCTGTGCAAGCTCTTCAGCCTTGGCCAGCCGCCACTCTGAGAGTTCCTTAGAGGCGAGTTCCTCCGCAGTCATTGAACAGAGGCGTTTAGGTGCAATATCTCCAGACAAAACCCTCTCTCTTAGCTCAGGATTGCTTTTGTCTTTTAAGTTAAACAAAAGAGACCTACCCCTTTCCTTGTACTTCTTATTTACTCCACCAAACAGTTTAAACAGCTCCTCTTCAATTCTAAATGCCAAACTTTCAGCCTTTTGATTAAGTATTTCCTTATCTTTTGCGAACGCATTTGCAGATTTTATTCTTTTTGACTCAGACTCTACAAGAGATTCTGTAGCCCCAGGTTCCACATTAGAAGTTCGCGGCCTTTTTAAATTAGATTCTACATTAGGTTCAGAAACCCCAGCATCAAGATCAGAAACCCAACTAAGTCCGTGACCTTGCAAAAGTTCATCTGTAACCATGCATTGACCCAAAAATTCCTCTTCTGTACAAACAAGATTTGACTGTTGCGGCATGTCATCATTTACACTTGTGATCATGTTCGAAATTAAATCACTGCTTAACTTCTCATCTCCCTCACATCTCGTAGTCGTAGGAGCTACAGTTATGGCTACATCTGAATTCACTGTGCTCACATCTTTTGATGTGATTGCCACTGGATCCTGTACAGCATCTCCTGCCGGCTTTGACTTATCTGCAGATCCATCAGGTTGCACATTATCAGGAGACTGACACTTATTCTGTTGATCAGAATCCAAACTCAGTGCTCCAGCAAGCGACTCCCTGAACTTGGACCTCACAGATTCAAGTTGCTGAGGTTGGACCTTTGATGGTGGCTCCTTCTGGGCAGAACGTTTATTAGATGACTGGAACGATGGAGATTTCAGCATTTGAACCTTTGGAGAAGCAACTGCCTGTTGTGATTTCCTGCCCGCAGTGGCCGGTGAGGGTTGTGATCCAACCATTGCTGGTAACGATGTTTGAATATTTAGCACTTGCTGTGGCGGCCTCAATGACACTCTACTTAGTAAAGGCTGCGCCCCCAATGGTCGTGCAACCTCTGGCCTGGAAGCACCTACTTGGACTGATTGTTGACTCATGGGGACAATATAATATGAGCTGACTGGTACTGAAGATCCCACTGAGAACATCGGCTGTGAAGCCCAGTCACCAGGCAATGATGGATAAAACATGGATGCATACTCTGGTTGATTAGATTGGACATTTGAAGAGGGGACTGGTTGAGATCCCAAGTTGTTTGGCATGGTCGACTGCCCTTGCTTTGAGAACTCCATTGTGAAACCTCCTTCCAAAAACTCCAGAGACTCCTTTCAGATAACTGTATTTTCACTGTAGCCTCAAACCCAAATATCTGCAAATGAATAAAAAAAATCACCTTATATTCATGAAAGGAAAATGAGTAAATACTGAGGGTCAGTGTACTACAAGAACGTGGATGCAGTATTTTTGACTGTCTGAAGTGGGTAAAGTAAAGCAACTAACTGCCTCTCCCGCAGGTGCAGGGGGTGAGGATGAGCTTTTCCGAGTTACTAATATTTTTGAGCTAGATCCCTAAAATTTACCAGAGCATAAGTCATTTCCAAACATCTACTTAGCTAGGAATGAGTACGAAAACACTCTTCTATGACGAAAAGATATAAACCCGCACATCACATAAACCATAAAAAAGATGTAGCATTACAATTGCTATGAACAAAGAAGCAGACAAGCATTGCAATACAATCAATGGTAATACTATTCCACGACACTATGAACATACAGCACTGAGAGATAAAGTGCCAACACGGCAGTGAGCAATACAAAAACATGCAGATACCTATCAGTACTTTCAACCTACAACGAATAAAACAGCAAGCAATGCTCAGCGTTCCTATAGCAACTAAAAATGAAGCGTGACTCATTTAATTTCTTAAGATTTACATGCATACAACAAGCAAACATAACAGGGAGTTGGGGTCTCAGGGATCAACCTCTCCACACCCAAAACACAGTAAATATGGCATGACATCTAGAATGCATTCCCCAGACTAGCAAACACGCGGAATCTACCCTCCCAATCGAATAATTCGAAAGCATCGACAAAGAGCATATGTATGACGGATTCCTAAACGGCTCAACCCCTCACTCCACGCGGTGAGCGCCGCGTGCCTGGTTGCAGAAGGGGCGCCCTGACGGCCAGCCTATCCCGGAACATACCCACGCGCTGAGGACGAATTTCCCGAGACGGGATAGCGCTAGGGCAAATCTCCCCAACAAAAAAAAAATCCCCCCAATCCCAATCACAAACACTTAACCAACGGAAAATCCCCCCTGCTCCTCGCATCGAACCGCAATCCAGAGCATCACGGAGACATTACACGCAACAAAACCAACGAGCATCGATTGCGCGCGAGCCGGATTTCGTCTGGTAGGAGAGGGAGGCTTCTCAGCGTACCTCGGGGGTGGAGCCGTGGGGCGGTTGCGGCGGCGGCCCGCGGCGAGGCCAGCGCTCGACGGCACCGGCCTGTGGGCCCCGTGACTGCGGCGGCGGCGGCGCCGAGATCGGGAGATTTGGGGGTTTAGGGTTAGCGACGCGAGATGGCTGCGTTGATTTATTTTTCCATTTGCTTCTGGGTGGTGCGTGTGGATGAGGCGGGCGAGGTCGAGAAGGAGGTGGTGTGGTGGTATGGTCTGCGCCTGCCTATCCGGTTGCTGCTCGCAAACTGCGTTCGGCGCGGTCTCTGAGGGGGCCAGGCGGTTTGGGCCCTGTTTAGTTGGCTAGAAATTTGCTAAAAATTTGCTAAATTTTCAACTCTATCTCCACCACATCATATTAAATACATCAAAAGACATATATTCAGAGCAGTAAATGTTGGTAAAAAAATAACTAATCACACAGTTTTGTTGTACATCACGAGACGAATCTTTTGAGCCTAGTTAGTCCATGATTGGACAATATTTACCACAAACAAACGAAACATGCTACAGTATGCAACAGGGGTTCTAGAAGTTACTATTGCTAAAAATTTGCCATCTAAACAGACCCTTGTCCTTTTTTTGTCCTTTTTTGGCCTTGACTGATGATACGTGTAAAACAGGTTTCTCGAAATTTTTTAAAAATATATTTATTTTTTCACAATTTTTCGAAAATATATAGCGGATTCAAAAATTTGCAAAAGTAACCTCCAACCACCGTGCTAAATGGCGGTAGGAACCTACCGCCACCGAGAACGGCGGCAGGGATACTGTAGCATCTCTACCGACTTTTCAATTAGCGGTTGCTACAGTAACCCACCGCGGGTACTATGGCGGGTTCGTGCCGCAGTTTCCCGTGGCGGCAGGCACACCTTCTCTTTGAAAAATCATAACTTTTTTGTATGAACTCGGATGAGGATAAAATTTATATGAAAATTGTAACTTTCGACGAGATCTACAACTTTGTAGTTCAAACTTTTTTCATTTGAAGTCATCTTAGAACTCAAAAAATCAATATACTATCCAGATTTGGATACTGTAAACTGAGATCTGGATAGTATATCGATTTTTTATCAAAGATAACTTCACCTGGTGATTTTGGGTCTGGTGGTAGAACTCAAAAAATCAATATTCTAACCAGATCTGGATACCGTTTGAATCTGCAACTTTTGCAGGTTTCTCGGACGTGACTGTTTTGGGCCTTCACCTGCTGGTTTCATCGGGCTTTCGGCCTTATGGGTCAGAGACCCACGTAATTCTTTTTTTTTTCTTCAGCAATACACTTTGGTAAACTTTGTCATGTTTCTACAGAAAAGAAACTTTGACACGTGTAAAGCAATGCAGAAACCGATGTGAAACAATGTACCTCTGACACTTTAGAGCCCGTTCGTCTGATCTTGGCACGACTTATCTTGACTTATTTCCTCTCACATAATACTATTCAATCTACCAGCCGAGTACTATTCAATCTGCCAGCCGAACAGTTTCTTAGTGAAACCAAAACATGAGGAGTGCTACTAGAGCCACCAACTTAGGTAGAGGCATGTTTGTTGGATATCACAAAACCTATAGACATGCTTAATGATTACTATAGTGCTCCTCCTTTTTTTTTGAGTATGCATGCGACGGACTCCAACAAAGAGAGTCATTTTGCATAAGCAAATCTACTTTTGCCTTGCATGCAAGGTACTTTGCCTCTCCTTATCAAAGGGATGTCTCCAACAGCAAAGCAATTGCGTTTCCCCTTGAAGCCGCCCCGTCCCAGACCACGCCACCACTGCCGCTCCACCCCAGACGTCAACCCCTCAGCCGGTGGTTCCTCGTGCAGTCGTGCCCCCACCACTGCTCCGACCGGCCCTCGCGTTGCCTGGATCTGGCGGCACTGCAGCCCAAGCTTCGCAAGGGAAGGCCTCGGTCTCGGCCTTCTCGTCACGGACTCGCTGGCGGTGTCGAGCTCCGCCTGCAGGTCGCCGAGCATGGCCTGTTGTCGGGACAACACCGTGGCCTCGTCGCTGATCTCCAACCGCACTACCGCGGGGAAGCCTTGTCTTCCTCTTTGCCGCCCTACAAGGAAGGAGGGAGGCGGAGCAAGAGGTCGACGGCAGCATGAGCCCCGACGGCCTCCCATGCGAGGAAGACGGCAAGGAGGGGGAGAGGAGGGAGAGAAGAGAAAGGAGGCTTGCGGTCGTCGGGGTCCGTCGGAGATCAAGGTACGGACCTTCGTGCGTGACTTTGCCGGCGAGGGGCTCACCACGGGCGTCGAGGCTCTCAAGGAGGCCATCCGGGGCCTCGACGTCGGCGCCCTCGTCGACAACCCCTCTACCGCGTGGCACTCGACTCCCGCCGCGCTCCTCCACCGTGCCGCGCTTGCCTCACACCGCCGCCGCTCGCCAAATGCAATCAAGGAGAGATGAGATGTATTTTTACATCTCCTCACCTGTACTGTTGGAGAAGAATTTCATGATGCACATTGCCAATTGAAGATGCAAAAATGAATTTGTATTGCCTGTTGGGGTCAATCTTAAAATGTCCTTGGACTTTCAAAAAAAATGTCTTTGCACTGTTTCGTGTTGGGGTTGATCACCATCTTCACATCTGATGTGAAGATTTCACTCATTTGGTTTGGCAAACCATCACCTGTTCAATTAGTGTCACCCTACCTTGATTTTGTACTCATTCAGTTGCCTGACCATCATCTAGTTAATCCGTGTCACCCTACCCTGATTTGTCGGACTCCACTTTGATCAGTGTTGATTGCTGCTTTGCAGGCTTGCTCGCTGTTATGTTGCGTGGAGAAGGGTGGTTCAGGATTATTTTTACGGTAACCGGTCAAACCAGCCGGTGTAACCAGTTCGGTTAATTAGTTCTACGTAACCGCAACTGATCCGGACAAGTAAAAACGATTAGCACGGTAAACGATCGGTTACCACCAAAAAAAAAATCCTGGGTGATCTGCCATCCGTGCGAAAGGTGGTGAGACACACTAGGCAGATGCGTCGTTTGAACAGTGTACTTGACCTGATCAGAAGTGTTCTAACGATGCATTTGGTACAGAGGCCCCCTGTCCGATAAGGCACCGTTTAGTTCGGTGAAATTTTGGAGAAAGTAGTGAAAATTTTGGTACAGAGGCCCCCTGTCGTTTGAACAGTGTACTTGACCTGATCAGAAGTGTTCTAATGATGCATTTGGTACAGAGGCCCCCTGTCCGATACGGCACCGTTTAGTTCGGTAAAATTTTGAAGAAAGTAGTGAAAATTTTGCATTGAGAAGCGTGTTTTGTGAGAAGTGACACGGTCTGCGATGCGAAAAATTTTGGGACTTTTGAGGAACTAAACTGGGCCTAAATGACAAGCGCTGCCTTGAGCCACACTAGTGCTCAACAACTCGCTTGGTTGTCTTCAGAGTTTCAAAATAAAAACAGAGAAAACGACAAGCTCAAGCACACAAGCTGCGGCTACCAGGAATGCTTGGGATCACTACATGCGTTTGAGGACGAGAACGCCGAAGGCGATCCCCGCGAAGGTGGCGATGGCGATGCCCAGGATGCCGGCGAGGATCCCGGGAACCACCAGAGAAGCCCACCCTTTGGCGGTGGCCATCCCGCAGGCGGTGGTCGGACCACCCACGTTGGCGTTGGACGCGATCAGCAGCAGCTTGCGGTCAATGCCGAGCAGCTTGCCGACGCCGAGGGTCAGCAGGAGGTGCACGGCGATCTGCACGAAGGCGAACGCGAAGATGCCGGGCGTCGTGGCGAGCACGTTCCCGACGCTCCCGTTGGCTCCCACGACGGCGAAGAACACCTGCATCAGGACCACGGCCATGGCCTCCCCCGACGGCGCTAGCTTCCCGATCTGCGCGGGGAACACCGTCGCCAGCGCCACGGCGAGCGCCGTTATGCAGGGGAGGCTTCCCCCTCGTACGCCCAGCGCGGCCGCCGCCAGCTTCCCCGCCTTGCATATGGCGAACGCGACCGCCATGGCCACGGCGCTGTTGTTGCTACTGCTGTCGTCAGCGGCACCCACTGACTCACCGTCGTTCCCGGTCGTGGGGTCTTCTTCCTTGGGGATCTTGGAAGCCAGCGCGAAGAGGGTCGTGAAGTAGAGCGCGCAGATGAAGTTGTCGGCGGCGAGCCCGGCCTCCAGCACCGACGGGGTGACCCCGAGCGCTTCGGAGACGGCGACGTAGTTGACGGCGCCCCCGATGTGTCGGCTCATGAGCGCCGCCGCGATCTTCCAGTTGTCGGGCCCCAGCGACCGCATCGGGACGAGGAGGAACGCCACCACCGTGCCGGCCACAGTGGCGGCGGACCCGAGCAGGAAGGCGACCAGCAGCGCGCCGGTGGAGCGGAGCACGCGGCGGAGGTCGGCGCGGAAGAGCAGCAGCGGGATGGCGAGCGGCAGGAGGTACTCGAGCACGACGCGGTACGCCGGGGCGTCCGACGCCACCACGCCGGCGCTGCTGGCCGCCAGGCCCAGCAGCACGCTCACCAGCGCCCCGCTCAGCGCCTTCCCCACCGGGGTATGCTTCTCCGACCAGATGCCCAGCGCGGCGGTGGTCAGGAGGAAGGTCCAGTTGCCCCAGTGGTCGGACGCGGGGACGAGTGGGCCGCGTAGTAGTCCATGGCCGACGCAAGACGGCGCCGGTATCGGGCGGCGCCGCCGGCGGACACTTGCACTGGAACTGGCACACGACGACGGCCATGGCGACCGCGCTGTCGCAAGGCCGCACGAGTAGTTCTGGCGGCGGTGAAGGAGCGGAGCGGTGACTCTGGCGCTGGTTGCGGCGAGCACGGCCGTGGCAGCTGCCATCACGGCGGGAGTCAACGACAGGACAGGTGAGGCGAGGAGGAGATCTCTTCTTCCGGCGGAACAGACCCGATTGACAGACACTGACTGACAGGCTCCAAGTAGCCGGAACAAAGCAACATCTTTTCAGAGGCTCTTTGCAGTGCACTGGACTCCACTGCACCAGTGATGGATGAAAATGAAAATAGCCCGAAGTGAAGATACACAGCAATTTCATCTCATCGCCCATCGATGAGCGGATCTTGAAGCTAACGGCGTCCATCTTGTTGCTGGCGAAGTCGATCTGGGCGATGGCCGATGGCTGCACTCCAATAAAGTGAACCTCTGTCGTAAGGTGTTCGGTGCGCTTGATCTGATCAGAGAGGCAGCCACGGACCAACGGTTGGCTTGGCTGGTTAATCGTGCATGGCAAAAGCGTTAGCTAGCGCGTCGCGAACCAAAGAACGGGTGGAACGAGATTTGGGAAGAGCAAGGAACGGTGGCCACTTGTCTAAGCAACCAAAAAAGGGAAGGGAATGGTACCATGTCCGATTCAGAGATCACTTCTGCTACACGCTAATCTCACGACAAGCTGCAACTGCCGGGAGACCGGGACCGGCGGCGTCGGCGAACCATGCACATATATGCCACTAACTACTTACTAATAACACGCACACGTTGGAAAGAAAACAGAGGCCCTCCCGCTCGCGTCGCCCCAGGAACCCTAGCCGTCGCCTCCTCTCACCTCCGTCCTCTTCTGTCGTGCCGCCGCTCGAGAGGTCTCTCGGAAGCCTTGAAGGCGTCAAACGACGGCGGCGGCGCAACCTCTTCCCCTGACTCGGCGGGACGCGGCGGGTGCGGCGCCCTGTCCATCCGAGGGTGCTTGCCGGCGTCAACAGCCTCCATGGCGGCGGTGGTCGGAGGCCACGGATCCGACCCCGCCCCGCCCGGATCCGGTGGCCGTGCGGCAGGGGCGCGTGTGTGCGTGTGGGGCCGGGTGGCTTGTGCTGAGCATTCCCAGTGCAGGTGTGCTCTTGTGGTGCTGTGGTGGCATTTCAGGACGTGCCAAGTCATCTCTACGGCAGAGACACTACAGAGGTGACGGAGAGCTTGCCACTACTGCTTGTCTGCGAGTGTGCAACAAACATAGTGTTAATCCGGGCGAAAACCTTCATCGGCATCCTTGCCGGTGATAGTGGCGGCGGCGCCCTTGGGGCGTCACTTTCCTTGCTGGGAGCGTCATTACGGGGCACCTTGTCATATAGCACAGGGTCTCGGGGTGAAAAATCTTATGAGAGGAGTGTTCTTCATTGGTGCCGCAACAGGAATTTTCTGCCGACGCTATGTTGGAGCAGGGGATCAACGACTATGTGTGCGCGGCTTGGGGATGATGGTCCCGTGGTGGAGGAGTTCGAGTTGTCGCTTTAGTTTAGCGGTCCGCGACATTTGGTGTGGCACAACAACGTTGGTGACGACGACGCAGTTCAAGGTGGTTTACTTTTGGCTACTCTCCCAGGTTGAGGTGGTGATGAGGCCATGGACCAGGACCCACCAGGACCTTAAAAAACGCAGTACGGACCCACATACGGTGTACTTTGACGGCTAATACAACGAGTATTAGGCCCCCGAGTACCCGAGAGCCCGTACGACCTGTTCCCGTCATGGGCCGGAAGGCAGATGGCCCACGACCACCAGCGCCTTCTCCTCCGAGTACACGGCGGCCCATACAACGGGACTTCACCGCCGCCTCCAATTACTCGCTCGTACGAGTAGTTATCGCTCCCCGTTCCCGACTACTCGTTCGCACGAGTAGTTTCCGTCGCCGACCTGCGCGGGCTTCGCGCAGAAGGCAAAGGGCGCGCGAGCCCCTCCTGATCGAGATCTCGAGATCTCCGCGCACGTCCCCCCGCGCACTGCCACGCGTCAGCTCCACCGCAGCGTCCCGCCCGGGCCTGGCTGATTCGGTGTCAGGAGGCGGATTCGTCAAACCTTGCCACGAACGGCACAGTGGCTATCGTACTGCGAACAGCGTGAGAAGTGCTGAGCAACGAACGGCACAGTACACGCTACGCCCTGAGCATCGGAAGGCGCGACATAGACCACCTACTCGCACGAGTAGTTTTCCCCCTCCGACCAGTTCAAGACTTGACCGTCAAGGCCGTGGGTACACGGGCCCCGTCGATATCCCGTGATATCCGAGCGCGTTAGCCCGCGACTAGCCACATGCTGGCCTCTCCACGCCGGTCCGTCCTGACCAGGTTGATTTGGTGTCAGAGGGCGGATCCGCCTGCTCCACCACAAACGGGACAGTACGCGTCGTACTACGGATGGCACGGGAAATGCAGTGCCACGAACGGCATAGTGTACACCGCTCCCTATCCCTCGAACACCGCGGTATAGACCACTCCACCTCCACAGTAACTGGAAAAGACAAGCTCCTGTTCTATTGACAGGGGTAGGATATGAATCCTACTCCCCATGCCCGACTAACTACTCGGAGAAGGGTGCGGGAAGCCCCAGAAACGGCTACTTGGGACGCACGATTCCAAGAGGATCTACATCGTCACCTGTGACGCCGCAACAGTTCTTCGCCACTCCGCCTGACAGCCCAACACTGGAGGAGGACGTCCTACGCTGTAGACTAGCTTACACCCTCAATGTAACCCCTGTGAACCTCTCCCTTATGACTATAAAAGGGGAGGAATAGGGCACTTGCAAGACACGTTCATTTCCACCCCCACACGCACTTAGTATCGATATCTCATCTCATACATCCCCACAGACGCACTCACACTCACGTACGCAGAACCTTGCTACAAGAACCACTTACACGCCAGGGACTTGGGCTCGAAACCCTCTCCCGACTTGTTTGTATCTCCTACTGCAAACTCTTGAGTATAAAGAACACCCCCTCTCAGACTGGACGTAGGGTATTACTCCCCGGAGGCCCGAACCAGTATAATCTCGAGTGTCTCTTGTGCAATCGTGTGGATCCGTACATGCATTCTTATAAATTTACTTGCCGGCGGTAACAAACCCCGACAGTTGGCGCGCCAGGTAGGGGGCTACGCGTGTTTTCGACGTTTCTTTTAAGGTCCGCACGGCCTTTTCATTGTTTGCTTCGATAGAAGCCATCGTCAAGACGTCACTGATGAGCTACCCCATGGGATCACCCGACCCGCTTCTGGCTGGGCTCGAGTGATGAGGACACCACGAGTACATCTACATCGAGTACATCTACATCAGCAGCACCTTCTCCTACTCCAGCGCCGGGAGCACCTTCTTCAGCGCCACCTTCTGGGCCGATTACTCAGGCCTGTGCAAGAGAGTTCAACTTCGTCATGATGCTGAAGAATGAAGGCCCAGAAGACCGAAGGCTAGCCCAACAGGCGGCCTTGTGCGTGGGCGCCTAGGACGGGCCCAAGAGGACGCCTAGGGTTGCACCCCCTCACCCACGACGCTAGGGGCGGCGCCCCCTTTGCTGGCCGCGCCTCCCCTAGTGGCTGCGCCATTTTCCCTTTATTAGTTGGAGTCCTATATCGTTTACAACTCGAGTTTTGTTTTACATCCAGCTTTAGCTACACCAGAACACACACAAATATGTGCTGTCCTCTGTGATTCAGAACTCTACCTTCGAGTGATAGTAAGATTGCTCGCCACTTTTTCTTGTTCGTTCTTCGATTGCGTGCAGGAAACGATCTTCGTGATCAGGCTGACTTTGCACCGGCAAGGTTGGTAACCATCGGGAGTTGGTTCAACGATTGCATTGGCGCTTCGAGCTCGCTCGTCGTAGTCGGATCATGAGGGTCGACAACCACCAAATCGAATTTATCTCCACTCACCGAAAGATTGGGCACTCCGCCTCTATCAAGTGGTATCCGTTTTCCAGGTTGATCGGTGAGTTTATCGAGTGTTTTTATTTCCTATAGCCCACAAAAACCAAACAAAAATTTGTTTTAGGTTAGATCTTTGTCCCAGCAATCCTTTTTAGCCTCGCACTTTCATTCAATAATTTGCGTTGTTGAATTTGTGTGCTTTACATTTCAAATGTTGCTGGTTACTTGTGTTTGTTTTTCTCATCGCCTTGTTCCTGTTCTCCACAAACCCTACCACGCCGCTCTCCCTCCCACGCACGCCGCCGCCTCCCCCTGATCGCGAACCCCTGGGCGCGCGCCCCCTCCCTGGTGTGCCGCCGGCCCTAGTTTTCCCTGTGTTTAGAAAGTAAAAAAAAGGAAAGAAAGCAATCAAAAAAAGGAAAGAAAGCAATCCAAAAAAAGGGAAAGAAAAAAAGGAAACAGGGCCGCCACACCACGCACACCGCGCGCTAGGCCGTGTCCTTCCTGGACACAGTCACGAACTCCTCCTCTCTCGCCGAGTTCCCCCTCCTTGGTTCGTGCACTTCCCACCGAACCTTCTCCCCCACTGTGCCATTTTTTCATACTCGTATCTCTCTTTCTTAGCACCATATTCTGAGTTTGGCTTTACTCTAGAGAGAGAGAGAGAGAGTGTGTGTGTGTGTGGTGATTTGCTGTTGGAGATCCTCTGTGTTCATATTATCAGTTTTGAGGACTCCTGCAAAAAAAAGAAGAAAAAAACAGCAAATTGCTGTGCCCTCCACCTTCCTTGCTGTCCTTTCGATTTCACTTGTTGCCAGCAGCGTTTGATCGTGTTTAGCACTCTTATTCAACTTTGCATTATTTTTTGATTATGCTAATCCTTCAATTGAGTGCAGCCTTCCCAGAACTCCACATATTCCTACGACGAGCAGATTTTGTTTCTCCAGGCAATCGCTGCTCCAATCTTTCGCGAGTTCCACCGGTTGGTTGCAGGTCGCCCCTGTGTGCGTGGTAAGAACGGATAAGAATTTGATAACAGCACTAGTGTGAGAGTCTTTGTGAGCTGTCCCACCCCTGTTTTTGTCGTCATTTTGTTTTTTTATTTGTGCTAACCATGGTGGAAGACGGCGCCGCCGGGGATGATCCGCTGCAAGACATGCGAGCACAAGTGGAAGGACTAGCCGCAGACATTCGGACGATACATGAATGGCTGGACGAAACGATCACTACGTCGACCGACCGTTTCGATCAGCTCGACCTCGCCCAGACGGCCACCAAGACCACACTCAACGCTCTCGTGGACCGACTCGATGCCATGCACACCACGATCACAGCCCGCCGTGTGCCACGCCGCCCTGGTAATGATTCTTTTTCTAAGATTAAATTTAAAATCCCACCTTTTAATGGCAAATATGATCCTGCTACATATCTTGATCGGGAGTTAGAGGTTGAACAAAAATTTTCATGCCATGATATTGCTGCAAATTCTCAAGTTAAATCTGCTATTAGTGAATTTACTGATTTTTCTTTAATTTGGTGGCGTGAGTATAAAACTAAACATCCTACTGCCATTCCGACCACTTGGGATCAATTAAAAATTGCTATGCGCCATAGATTTGTGCCTTCGTATTATGCTCGTGATTTGCTTAATAAGATGCAGCGTTTTCAGCAAGATTCTCAATCTGTTGAGGACTATTACCAAGAGTTACAAAAAGGTATGATTCGTTGTGGGATATTGGAGACCAACGACGCTGCTATGGCACGTTTTCGTGGTGGCTTAAACCGCGAAATCCAGGACATACTTGATTATAAGGAATATCATGATATGACTCAATTATTTGAATATACTTGCAAAGCTGAACGTGAAGTGCAGGGACGCCGCTCGAAGACTTTTTCTAACCCTTTTGCAGGTCGTAGCTCGACATCCAGCCCCGCGGCCGCTTCTCCTGCATCATCTACGGCCACGCCTACATCCCGTGATAGGGCGGCCAAACCTGCAGGCGCCGCTCCATCCACAGGCGCGACCCCCACCACAGGCCGTACGCGGGATATCACGTGTTTTCGTTGCAGTGGACGTGGCCACATGGCTCGGGACTGCCCGAACACATGCACTTTGCTCATTCGTGACGATGGTGAGTACTCTTCCGCTAGTGATTCTGAGGATATTCAACATACCATGCTGGCCACTGACCATGCAGCAAAGACGGATGTACATGTCAACCCGGATGACGCCGATAGGTATGAAACTCTTGTTGTGCAGTGTGTTCTCAGTACACAGGTCGCGCCACCGGAGCAGAATCAGCGGCACACCCTTTTCCACACAAAGGGCGTTGTGAAGGAACGGTCGATTCGCATCATCATCGACAGCGGCAGCTGCAACAATTTGGCGAGTACTGCGCTGGTTGAGAAACTATCCTTACCCACTCGTAAGCATCCGCATCCATATCACATTCAATGGCTTAATGATGGTGGGAAAATTAGAATAACACAAACAGTGCGTGTTCATTTCTCCATGGGTGCTTATTCTGATTTTGCTGATTGCGATGTTGTTCCCATGGAAGCACGTTCCTTGTTACTTGGTCGACCTTGGCAATATGATACTGATAGCTTGCATCATGGTCGTTTGAATCATTATTCTTTCATGTTTAAGGGACAGAAAATCATTATACATCTTATGACACCTGAACAAATTGTTAAAGATGATGTTGCTAAGGCTGCTAAAACTGCTAAGAAACTTGAATCATCACCGTCGGTTAATTCTGAAATCAAGTTGCATGCTCCTGTTCTACTTGCTACATGTGCTGATTTTGATGATTTATGTGATGCTCAATTGCCTTGCTACGCACTAGTATGCTCTAGTCTACTCATTTCACTTGATGATGCACCGTCTTTGGATGTTCCCCCTGTGGTTGCTAACCTTTTGCAGGAGTACGCTGATGTCTTTCCCAAAGACTTACCACCGGGTCTCCCACCAATCCGTGGCATTGAGCACCAGATCGACCTCATTCCAGGCGCACAGCTTCCGAATCGCGCCCCGTACCGTACAAATCCGAATGAGACAAAGGAGATCCAGTGCCAGGTACAGGCATTGCTTGACAAGAGTTACATTCATGAGTCTCTCAGCTCTTGCTCAGTTCCTGTGTTACTTGTTCCAAAGAAAGATGGATCCTGACGTATATGTGTAGATTGTCGTGCTATTAATAACATCACCATTCGTTATCGATATCCCATACCACGACTTGATAATATGCTAGATGAGCTTAGTGGTGCCATTATTTTCACAAAAATTGATTTGCGTAGTGGTTACCATCAGATTAGAATGAAACTAGGTGATGAATGGAAAACAACTTTTAAAACGAAATTTGGCTTATATGAATGGTTGGTTGTGCCATTTGGTTTGACTAATGCTCCCAGCACCTTTATGCGCTTAATGAATGAAGTTCTAAGGCCTTTCATTAGATTGTTCGTTGTTGTCTATTTTGATGATATTCTGATTTACAGCAAGTCCATGGAAGCACATTTAGAACATTTGTGTGTTGTTTTTGATACGTTGCGTGCTGCTAACTTGTTTGGTAACATGGATAAATGCATCTTTTGCACACAACGTGTCTCGTTTCTTAGCTATGTTGTTACTCCACAGGGCATTGAGGTGGATAGCAGCAAGATCGACACCATTCAGGAGTGGCCTACACCGACGACGGTCACACAGATTCAGAGCTTTCTTGGACTTGCAGGTTTCTACCGCAGGTTTGTTCGTGATTTTAGCTCCATTGCAGCGCCTCTACATGAGCTTACGAAGAAAGATGTGCCATTCGCTTGGAGTGATTCGCAGGAGGTAGCATTCCGCACTTTGAAAGATAAGTTGACCCATGCTCCCCTTTTGCAATTGCCTGATTTTAATAAAGTATTTGAGCTTGAATGTGATGCTAGCGGTATTGGGCTAGGTGCTGTTTTGTTACAAGAAGGAAAACATGTTGCTTATTTTAGTGAAAAATTAAGCGGTGCTAGTCTGAAATATTCTACTTATGATAAGGAGCTTTACGCTTTAGTGCGCACTTTGCATACATGGCAGCACTATCTTTGGCATCACGAGTTCATAATTCATTCTGATCATGAGGCTTTGAAACACATTCGTACCCAAACAAATCTGAACCGTCGTAATGCTAAATGGGTAGAATTCATTGAGTTCTTTCCTTACATAATTAAACACAAGAACGGGAAGGACAATGTTATTGCTGATGCTTTGTCTCGTCGCTATACCATGTTGTCACAGTTAGATTTTAAAATCTTTGGCTTGCAAACTGTGAAAGATCAATATGTAGACGATTTTGATTTTAAAGATGCTTTTGCCCATTGTATTAATGGCAAACCATGGGGCAAATTTCACATACAGGACGGGTTCCTGTTTCTCGCTAACAAGCTGTGTATTCCAGCTAGCTCGGTTCGTCTTTTGCTGTTACAGGAAGCGCATGGAGGCGGTCTCATGGGACACTTTGGCGTCTACAAGACGCATGAGGTGCTGGCTTCCCACTTCTTTTGGCCCCGAATGCGTGCTGATGTTGAGCGCCTAGTTGCACGCTGCACTACTTGTCAGAAAGCTAAGTCACGGTTGAACAACCATGGTTTGTATATGTCTTTGTCTGTTCCTACTTCCCCTTGGATTGATATTTCTATGGACTTTGTTTTGGGATTGCCTAGAACTAAGAAGGGGAGGGATAACATTTTTGTGGTTGTTGATCGATTCTCCAAAATGGTTCATTTCATACCTTGTCATAAGACTGATGATGCTAGCAATGTTGCTGAATTGTTCTTTAGAGAGATTATTCGTTTACATGGTATTCCAAATACAATAGTCTCTGATCGTGATGCTAAGTTTCTCAGTCATTTTTGGAGATCTCTGTGGAATAAATTCGGAACTAAATTGCTGTTTAGCACAACTTGTCACCCTCAGATTGATGGACAAACTGAGGTGGTTAATCGAACTTTGTCCACCATGCTTAGGGTTGTTTTAGATAAAAATTTGAAATGTTGGGAGGATTGCTTGCCTCATGTTGAGTTTGCTTATAATCATGCAACGCATTCCTCTACAAAGATGTGCCCTTTTCAGATTGTGTATGGTTACATCCCTCGGGCGCCTATTGATTTGTTTTTGTTTGATGCTGAAGACGCCCCACACTTAGATGATGTTGCACATGTTGAACAAATGGTTAACCTGCATGAACAAACTCACCAAAACATTGCTGCTGCTAATGCTAAATATCAGGTTGTTGGTAGTAAAGGTAGAAAACATGTTACTTTTGAACCTGGTGATATGGTTTGGTTGCATTTGAGAAAGGATCGTGTTCCTACATTGCGCCGTTCTAAATTAATGCCTCGTGCTGCTGGTCCTTTTAAAGTGCTAACCAAGATTAATGATAAGGCTTATATCCTTGACCTACCTGCGGAGTTTGGTGTTTCCACTAGTTTTAATGTTACAGATTTGAAGCCATATCTGGGTGAGGATGAGTAGTTACCGTCGAGGACGACTTCAGTTCAAGATGGGGAGGATGATGAGGACTCCACGAGTACATCTACACCAGCAGCACCTTCTCCTACTCCAGCGCCGGCAGCACCTTCTTCAGTGCCACCTTCTGGGCCAATTACTCGGGCCCGTGCAAGAGAGTTCAACTTCGTCATGATGCTGAAGAATGAAGGCCCAGAAGACCGAAGCCTAGCGCAACAGGCGGCCTTGTGCGTGGGCGCCTAGGACGAGCCCAAGAGGACACCTAGGGTTGCACCCCCGCACCCACGATGCTAGGGGCGGCACCCCCTTTGCTGTCCACGCCTCCCCTAGGGGCTGTGCCCTTTTCCCTTTATTAGCCGGAGTCCTGTATCGTTTACAACTCGAGTTTTATTTTACATCTAGCTTTAGCTACACCAGAACATGCACAAATACGTGCTGTCCTCTGTGATTCAGAACTCCACCTTCGAGTGATAGTAAGATTGCTCGCCTCTTTTTCTTGTTCGTTCTTCGATTGCGTGCAGGAAACGATCTTCGTGATCAGGCTGACTTTGCACCGGCAAGGTTGGTAACCATCGGGAGTTGGTTCAGCGATTGCATTGGCGCTTCGAGCTCGCTTGTCGTAGTCGGATCGTGAGGGTCGACAACCACCAAATCGAATTTATCTCCACTCACCGAAAGATCGGGCACTCTGCCTCTATCATCGAGATCCGTTTCGGGAGCCTGAACTTCCGGACGACTGGATACGGCTATCTCAAGAACCTCGTCGGCGAGGCCGCGCCGGCTCCTGCTCCGACCGCCGTGCCACGCTCGCCCCGACGCAAGAGGCGCTCAGGCAAGCGCTCACGATAGGCCAAGGCAGAGCGACGTAGGGCGGCACGCGCTAGCTCCCCTCCGCGGGTCGAAGCTGGCGCACATCGCCAGAGAGAGCGCACGATGCCATCACTCTCCCGAGGGACGCGCTACACGGCGACAGCATATTCCTCTTCGTCGGGCACAGACCTGGCCGCGTATGACAACTACCAAGCCATCGTCTGTGGTGCAACAGGAAGCTCCCGGCAACCTCGTTCGATGAGCAGTACCTCGAGTCCGACGGCACGGACGATGTCTTGGACTCGGAGTGGGACTACTCCGGACTTCGAGACGCAAGCGCCTTCCGTCGTTTCCAGACGACGGCAGACTACTGCTTCGGCTACTCCGATGACTCCGACGACGGGGGATACGAACCCTCGCGCGAGTGCTTTGTCTTCGGTAACACCCTGGTCGCACCGGCACCGTCCCACACTCCCGAGGGCGCGGTCCAATCCGCCCACAGCTCGACGGTGGATAGCACGGCTAAGGCGCAAGTCCCGCCCAACGGAGCCGCGCAGTGAGCGTGACTAGATGAGTTGGAGGACGCACAGCGCCAGCTCGACGATGAGAGGGCTCAGCTTCACCAACAACTCGGGCAGGACACAAATCCAACTCCTGCCCGCGTACGCGCTAGAGACGTCCAGCAACGCATTGTCAACGACGACCAAGACGTCGTCAACGGCACGCCCGTCTTCAAGAGGGCGTCGCAGAATCTGGCGGTAGCTGCAGTTCTTCTCCGGAAGATACCAGAGCCTGCCACCCCTCAGAAGAAAGAAATGCACAAGCAAATCAAGACACTTCTCGAGACTGCCTCCGTGCAGCAGGCGGAGAGGTCTGCTTCCTGTCAGCGGGGCTCGCAGGATCGCGGGCACTCTGAGCCATGACAACCTACAGCGCCGTCGCAGCAGCCGCGACGGTCTGAGGAGGTTAACATGCCAGTCAAAAGCCGCTTGGGTCCTCACCGCGACGCGTGCGACACCATTAAGGCGCGACAGAGGGTGGACGTGGGCCAAGACGACGATTACGAGCAACAACCTCGCAAGGAGTACAGTCGGCGGCGTGGCGGCTGTTACGATAGCGACGAAGACCGAAGCCGGAGCAACTCACCTGACGCCCAGGGATCTCGCGCCTTCGGGAAGAATGTGCACAACGCCCGTTTCCCTTCGCGTTTCAGAGCTCCGACCTCCGTACCTAAGTACGATGGTGAAACAAACCCTAGCGTTTGGTTAGAAGATTACCGACTGGCGTGCAACACCGAAGGAGCGCAGGACGACTTGTTCATCATCAAAAATCTTCCGCTACACCTCGCGGACTCGGCTCGCACGTGACTCGAGCACTTGCCACGTGGCAAGATCGACAGTTGGTCGCAACTACGTGACACTTTCATCAGCAACTTCCAGGGCACGTACGCCCGAACAGGGAACCCCTGGGACCTACGCAACTGCAAGATAAAGGTCGAGAGCTTTCGCGACTACATCCGACGCTTCTCCAAGCGGTGCACTGAGTTGCCCAGCACCACCGACACGGACATCGTCTCGGCCTTCCAGAACGGCACCACGTGTGCCACGCTGATCCATCGGATTGGGCGATGAAAGCCGCGATCTACTCAGGAGCTGCTCGACATCGCAACCGACCACACCAGCAGGGAGGAAGCTGTGGCTGTGACGCTTAGCCCCGGTACCAGCAAGGGGAAACAACCGGTCAAGGCCGACGACGGTTCGTCCGCACCAACCAACAAGAAAAAGAAGAATAAAGATAAGTGGTACCGCGATGACACCTTGGTGGCTACTGTCGACCGAAAGACAGCAAGACCCAGAAGTGACCCACCGAAGGACTACTTGGAGAAGCTGTTGGAGGCCCCGTGCCCCAACCACGAGGGCCCAGTTAAACACGCCTTCAAGGACTGCAACCTGATGAAGTCCTATCTCGCCGGCACGCTGAAGAAGCGAAACACTGCGCCGACCAGTGATGGAGGGAAGGACAAGGGCAACGACGAAGGTGCCTACTCTCGTGAAGATAGAGCTGTTATGATGATCTTCGGGGGTTCGGAGGCGCGGCCACCCAGACGCCAGGAGAAGCTAATCCGGCGAGAAGTTTACCACGCCGAACACGCAGCACCGACATACCTAAAGTGGTCGGAGACACCGGTCACGTTCGACCGTCGCGATCACCCCGACCACGTCCCACATCCAGGCAACTACCCGCTAGTCGTGTCTCCCTTGTTCGGCACCAAGCGCACGCACAAGGTGCTGATGGACGGCGGTAGCGGCCTCAACGTCATCTACATGTCGACCCTCGACGACATGGGGATCTTGCGGTCCTGACTGCGGTCGTCAACGGCACCGTTCCACGGGGTCGTACCCGGGATGGAGGTGGTTCCCCTCGGGCAGATCGATCTGCCTGTCACGTTCAGAACTCCGAACAATTTCTGAAAGGAGACCCTCACCTTCGAAGTGGTAGGGTTCCCGGGGACGTATCACGCGATACTCGGAAGGCCAGCTTACGCGAAGTTCATGGCCGTCCCCAACTACTCGTACTTCAAGCTGAAAATGCCCGGACCGAAAGGCATCATCATGGCAGGTACAACTTTCCAGTACGCATACAAATGCGATGCTGAGTGCTTCCAGTTCGCTGAAGCACTGATCCAGTCCGTGAAGCTCTCCACAGAGCCCTCCTCCGAGGACCAAGATATCCCCGAGTCGTCCAAGCGAGCGGCATGCTCTTTCGAGCCCACCAAGGACGCCAAGGAAGTGCCCGTCTCTGAGGACGGCCGCACGATCCGTATCGGGATGGCGCTCGGTTCCGACTAGGAAAGTGCGCTCGTCGACTTCCTCCGCGCGAACCTCGATGTGTTCGCATGGAAGCCCTCCGACATGCCGGGGATTCCAAGGGAGGTCGCTGAGCACAAGCTTAACATTAAGCCCGGCTCGAAGCCGATCAAGCAGCATCTGCGCCGCTTCAACTTCGACAAGTGCAAGGCCATTGGCGAGGAAATCAAGAAGCTCCTTAGTGCAGGGTTTATTCGTGAAGTGTACCACCCCGAGTGGTTAGCAAACCCTATACTCGTTAAGAAGAAGAATGGAAAATGGAGGATGTGCATTGATTACATGAGCCTGAACAAGGCGTGCCCAAAAGATCCATTTCCTTTACCGTGTATAGATCAAGTAGTCGATTCAACGGTCGGGTGCGAAACCCTCTGTTTTCTTGACGCTTACTCCGAGTACCATCAAATCATGATGAGTCTGATCGACCAGCTCGCGACCTCATTCGTCACCCTGTTCGGCGCGTACTGCTACACTTCCATGCCGTTCGGGCTGAAGAATGCAGGGGCCACGTTTCAGAGATGCATGCGACGCGTCTTTGGAGACCTTATCGAATGGCTAATCGAGGCCTATGTAGATGACATCGTGGTCAAGTCAAAAAAGGTGGGCAACCTGATCCTCGACCTCACCGCGGTCTTCGAGAAGCTGAGGGAGCACGGTGTGAAGTTAAACCTCGAGAAGTGCGTTTTTGGGGTCCCTAGGGGCATGCTACTCGGTTTCGTCGTATCGGAACGCGGCATCGAGGCCAATCCCGAGAAGATCTCTGTGATCACGAGCATGGGGCCCATCAAAAATCTGAAGGGAGTGCAACGCGTCACCGGATGCCTCGCTGCTCTCAGCACGTTCATCGCTCGACTAGGTGAACGCAGCTTGCCACTGTACAAGCTCATGAAGAAGTCGGAGCATTTCGTGTGGACACCTGAAGCGCAAGAAGCACTCGATTCACTCAAGAAACTACTCGAGAGCCCACCAGTGCTCACCGCACCAATGGAGGGAGAGCCAATGCTCCTGTACATCGCCGCAACGACCCAGGTCGTAAGCGTCGTGCTGGTGGTCGAGTGAGACAAGCCCGGGAAAACGCAGCAAGTACAGCGCCTAGTCTACTTTGTAAGCGAGATCCTCTCCGACTCGAAGACACGCTACCCGCAAATCCAGAAGTTGATTTACGCCATCCTCATCACCAAACGAAAGCTCCGACACTATTTTGACTCACACCGCATCACGGTGGTGTCCAAGTATCCGCTTGGCGAGATCATACAGAGCCCGGAGGCAGAGGGAAGGATCGCTAAGTGGGCCCTCGAGTTGATGGGACAGAACATCGAGTACGCACCCCGTACCGCCATCAAGTCGCAGGCATTGGCCGATTTCGTCACCGAATAGACGGAGATCCAAACTCCTCCTGCCCCCATCAAACACGAAATGTGGCTCATGTACTTTGATGTGTCGCTTATGAAAGAAGGAGCTGGAGTCAGACTTGTATTCATCTCGCCTCTGGGCGTGCGAATGGAATACTTGGTCTGACTACATTTCGCGGCCTCCAGCAACGTCGCAGAGTACGAAGCACTCGTCAACGGTCTCCGGATCGCCCTCGAGCTCGGGATCCGACGTCTCGAGATTCGAGGAGACTCCGACCTGGTCGTGGGGCAAGTGATGAAGGAGAAGAATTGCTTAAGCCCAAAAATGGCCGCATACTGTCATGTGGTGCGCGAGTTGGAAGACAAATTCCATGGGCCCAAGCTCAATCATGTGCTGCGAGAGTACAACAAGGCAGCGGACATCCTCGCAAAAGCGGCATCAAATCGAAAACCCGTCCCTCACAGGGTCTTCGCCAGTGACCAGTACGAGCCGTCCGTCCGTTCCAAGGAGGACAAGCCGCTAGAGCCATCGACACAAGAGGTCATGGAGATTGACGAGGTGCGAGAGCCTAACCTTGAGGACCCAGACTGGAGGATCCCGATCCTCGAGTGGATGGTGGAAGAAAAATTACCACCCGACAAGGAGACGGCTCGACGGATCGCTCGCATGGCCAAGTCGTACAAACTGGTCGACGGCGAGCTCCGACGAAAGGGTGCTGAAGGCATACTCATGCGTTGCGTCCTGCCCGACCAAGGCAAAGAGCTGCTGCAAGAAATTCATGCGGGCACATGCGGGCATCACGTCGGTCCGAAGACCATTGTCGGGAAGGCTTTCTGACAAGGTTTCTACTGGCCAACAGCAGTCGCCGATGCGACTCGGATTGTGCGCAGCTACGAAGGCTGTCAATTCTATGCACGACAAACTCATCTCCCGGCACAAGCGCTACAGACCATCCCGATCACTTGGCCTTTCACGGCCTGGGGGTTAGACATGGTCGGACCGCTGAGAAAGGCACCCGGGGGCTACACCCACGTGCTCGTCGCCATCGACAAGTTTTCAAAGTGGATCGAGGCTAAGCCCATAACAAATGTCCGTTCTGAGGAGGCTGTTGCGTTCTTTACCGATATCATCTATCGCTTCGGGATCTCAAACTCTATCATTACCGATAATGGTACCCAGTTCACTGGCAAGAAATTCCTTAAGTTCTGCGACGACAACAACATCCGCGTGAGCTGGGCCGTTGTCAGTCACCCGAGGACCAATGGACAAGTGGAGAGGGCGAAGGGCGTGATTTTGCAAGGTCTGAAGCCACGAATCTTCTAGCGCCTCGAGAAGTTTCGGGCAACCTGGGCCGCAGAGCTCCCGTCCGTCTTGTGGAGGCTACGCACCACGCCTAGTCGGGCCACTGGCTGCACGCCGTTCTTCCTGGTCCACGGGTCGGAGGCAATCCTCCCGATAGACATCGACTACGGCAGCCCACGGGTTCAAGCCTACACCAAAGAAGGCAACCAGGTCACCCTCGAAAACGCCATCGACCAGCTGGACGAGGTGCGCAGCGTAGCTATCCTCCACTCGGCACAGTACCACCAGGCTCTACGCCGCTACCATGAACGCAACATACGGGAACGTGAGTTTCAGGTCGGGGACCTCATCCTCCGACGAGTTCAAAGCAACGAGGGGCGACACAAGCTCTCACCGCCATGGGAGGGTCCGTTCATCGTCGACCAAGTACTCCGTCCAGGAACCTTCAAGCTTAAATACGAGGACGGTAGGGTCATCTCCAACGCTTGGAACATAGAGCAGCTACACCGTTTTTACCCTTAAGTATTTACTTTGTTTCATCTTATGATAATGCAAGAGCTCCGAGCTACTTTCTTTTTTCGTGAGATGATATCTTCCTCAAGCTTGCATCTTTTACTTGAGTAAAACATCTTTTATGCTTGTCTTATCCCATGGGCAAGTCTCCGACTTGTACATGGGCTCGGGGGCTACCCGGGGCCACGGCACCCCTCCCTCGCACGTTTCGAAATCTTTTTTTGATCAAAAACCGTCTACGGTTTCTCGTACGATCGTCGCGGTTAGGGATGAAAACGGTCGAAAAAGGTCGAACATGAAATCATAAATGTAGAAAAATGATCGGAACGGAACGGGATTTTTCTACATTTATGAAAGTAAACTACTACAAAATAATGAAGAATGACATTAAAATTAATTGAATCTGACAACTTTTCATAATTCGGTAAAAACAGGATCAAAATCATAATGTAGAAAAATGGTCGGAACGGAACGGGATAGAAACCGTCCGTTTTCAACCCTAGTCGCGGTACACCTGCACTCCTTAGAGGTAGATGAATGACGGCTCTAGTGGTTACGAACCTGCACTCGTTCGGGCCCCGAGTACTTACGCCCCCGCGGCTACGGTACAAGGACCCACGAGCAAAGTTCGTGACCTCAGGATGTCGTTCACTCACCCCCTCGAAAGGTTGCCGGGTAACCATCTAAGCTATGAACTCTGAAGAGTTTTCTTATTTGCAAAAACACGTACACGCCTATCCCTCTCGAAGTACTCGGGAGCTGTCCACCCAAGTAATACCACTTCAAGGCTAAGCTCGGTCGAGGTGCCAGGTTCCTACGCCCCCGCGGCTACGGAGCAAGACACCGCCAGCAAGGTCTTAAGCTACACCGCTTGGGTTCGCGAAGTCCCCTAACTACTCGGGGAAAGGCCAACGAACAAATAAACGAAATGCTTAACTTGAAATAAAAATGGGTACTTAACCCACAAGTTTTCCACAAGTGCTCGATCCATAAGTTTATCACAAGTCATCACCAGCATAACCAAAATCCTCTGCGAGGTGACTCCGTTTTTCTTCCTCACAGGCCCAGGTCGTGGAGGGCATGCTTCATCATAATCTGGGCAAAGTCGACGGCGCCCTCCTCAATGCGGTCGTAACCATCGTCGTCATAACCCGGACACCATCTTTGACCCAGCAGCTCCTTGTCCATTTCTGGATAATGCGACAAGAAGATGGCTACCACCTTGCGGATGATGTCGCGAGCCACATCCATTGACTGCCGGTGGGCTGTCATGGCGGCCTGTTCCAGGTGATCCTTCATGTTGAGGCCGGCAGGGACCCCGAGGTCGTCCATCGCCTTGGTGATGACCTCGGCCATCCTGTCACGGATTGTCTGCACTCGCGTAAGGTTTGTCTTGGTCGCCCCATGCGACCTATGCTCCTCCTCGAGCTCCGCCACGACCTCTGAAGAAAGATAGAGACCAATGTTAGCAGAGGATGTCTCGATCAAAGAAGGCAAATCAGGAAGAAGACACGGCCTTACTGTTGAGCCTCTCTGTGGACTCGCGAGCAAGCTCTGCCAGTTTCTCGTTCTCAACGAGACGGGTGGCTGCGGCGCTCTCCTGATCCGCGACCTTCTTCTCCAAATCGGTGCAGACCACGCGAAGAGCTGTTCACCGTAGAAGACAAGGCATCATCATGAAAACAAGCAACTACCCGCAAGCAAAAGTGAGGGCAACAGGTCGCGAGGCACTCACCGACGATCTCCTCATCACGCTTCTGGGTGACTTCCTCGAGTCAGCCCTTCTAGACGCTGACGCTGCCGACCTGGGTCTCAAGCACGGTCACCCTCTCACGGGCCACCTGGAGGTCAGACTTGGCCTGACCCGCCCTGACCTCGAGCTCCGTCTTCTCTTGGCGAGCGGTACGGGCGGCGGTCTCGGCATTGGAACGCAGCTCCGCCGCTGCTTGCTCCACCGCGGCAAGTTTCTCTTCCAGGGCGTTTTTCTCCTCCTGCGCTGCGGCCACGCGATCCTCAGTAGCCTTCGTCCTCGCCTCGAGGGTCGCGCGCTCGGCCGCCCGGTCGACTTCACTGGCCGCCGCAGCAAGACAGGTCGTGGCCAGCTGCGCTTCCAGCTGGGTCTTTTCCGCGCGGAGCACCTCAAGGGCCCGTGATTTGTCGTCACAGTGCCCAACAAGCTCCTAGACCATACATGAGCTTCACGGTCAAGGAAGACGAGAAAACGAGCATGGAAATTAAAGAGGTGGAAAAAGAGGGTTATGACTCACCCTCGAGGTGGGTAGGACCAGCTCCATGATCGCCCGCTCCGACTGACGCAGCACCCGTTTGCTCAGGCGCAAGCCTCGCTCCAAGTTGCGACGGGCCAGGAGCTCCGCGTGGCCGTCAACATCCAAGCCAACGGAGGCCTGAACTCGCGAGACAGGCACCAGCCAGAGCGGCGAAGCCTCCGTCTCCTCCTCCGCCATCGACGTGGTCTGCCCCGGCCCCCTCGAGCTCTCCCCAACATCCGAGGTCGGAGGTGGCATCTGTTCGTCCGCCACCATGAGGGGAGAGGCGACCGGGGAAGGTGAGTCCGGGATGACGACCACTTCTACGGGGTTCGGTCGGGGAGCGGCGTCAGACGTGGCGGCCGACAAAATCGGGACGGCCTGCTCGGTCACCCCAACGATCGTCGCAGCAGGGCCCCCCTCGGAGTCAAGGGTAGCCGTCTCCACCTCCGCTGCAGCGCTTCCCGATCCCGCCAGCGACTCGGGGGCTGGGGTCTCGGGGTCCGCCGCGGCACCGCCCGTCCCCTCGAACGACTCGGGGGATGGCCGCTCAATGTTTGCGGCGTCGTCTCCCGCCCCCATCGACGACTCGGGGGCCGGTTGTTCAGCGTCGCCGGCCTGCGCCTCAGGAGCAGGGTCTTCTTGAGTTTGCTCCGAGGGGCCGGACATGCACCTTGCTAACTCAGCCGCATGGGCCGAGAGCACTTCTTTCATGGGGGCCTCACCCCCAAACCCATCATGCCCATCGACAGGTCGCTGTGAGCTGGGCTCCCAGCTCCCCGTGGTGGGACTGTCATCTCCTGAGTCCCGGACCCTCCTGTCTCCTCAACCGCCGCCCCCGACTGGAGGGAGGGCGGCGGACCGCCCGACAGCGGCGTATCCCCGACCACCTGGGCCGGGCGGCGCAAAGACTTCACAGGCGCCGGCCTTAGGGTACGGCGGTCGGGCGCCCTGAAACGAGAAGAATGTCACAACGACAAACAAGCAAAAGGCATACTTCCCATGAATACGAAGAGATGGTCAAGAGTTACAACTCGGAGCTTACCTTTCTGCAAAATTGCGGGGGCGCTTGGAGCCGAAAGTCGGGTTGAGAGGGGATGCTGCCCTTTTGCTCCCTGTGGACAGAGCAGAGGTCGAAGAAGGCGTCGCTCCGGCCCCAGCAACGACGATCGACGGAAGACGCTGCTGGGTCAGTACCAGTCCCCCACTCTAGGCTGCAGGCGGAGAAGAAACCCCCGGCGCGTTCTGTCGCTCCCGTGATGAGCGCGCTGAGGGCGAATGTGACCTCTGGCAAGAAGAATGGTGGCGCGAGGTGTCGCGCCTCGACGTGTGGCGAGTGGGGTCGCTACACCGCGGAGAGCTTCTACTCCCCTTGCGCGGCTCCGCTGAGCGGTAAGGCTGCTCGTCTCGGGCTGATCAGCCCGGGAGGACGAGGGCGGTGCTTGCAGGCTCGAGCCGGCACCAGCCGTGGTCGAGGTGGGCACCGACCCACCGCGTGGCTACGACGTCCCCGTCGTCTCGTCGTCAGTCCACATGAACTCGGACTCGGCCTCATCTGTGTTCGGTGGCGGTGACGAGGGGTCCTCGTTCTCAGAGATGTTGGCCTCTCCGGCACACCGGCGTGAAGACCGGCCGTCGTTCCTCGACCGCTTGTCGATCTCCTTTTGGTGATGGGCCCTCCTGCGCTCCCCCCGCCGCTTCTGCCGCACGGCGATCTCCCGTGTGAGTGCCCGGTCCTCTTCCAGCGGAGGACGCAAAGCGAGGATGCGCACCGATGCCATCTGGGAGACACAAGAAAATCGTCATCCACCGTCACAGCGAGCAAGTCGAAAAGAAATCGAGAGAGGCGTACCAGGGCCGCGGTGGTCGGGGAAGGAAGCATTGGCAGTGCGTTCGGTGGCGACCAGAACAAATGAGTGACCCCAGTAGCCTGGGACACATGGCGCTGGACCTCGTCCATCGAGGGCAGGGGGTCAGCCGTCACCGTCCCCACGAAGGGAGCCCGGTCGTCCGTCATCTGAGAAAGGTGCAGAGCGCGACGACGGAGCGGGACTATCCCCCTCGCGTGGTAGCCGCCAATCACGGTGATGAAGTCCACCCCATTGTCGCGGAGTATCTTGAGGGTGTCGAGGGTGTCGTTGAGGAATCGGGGTTGATCCTTCTTCTCCGGCTCGTACTTCCACTTCGCCGGCGCCCGGTCGTGCCAACAGTTGGTGAACTTAGGCAGTGGGTTCTCGAGATCGTTCTTGAGGTAGAACCAATCTCGGTGCCACCCGCTGTTGGAGCTTGTTAGGGAGGTGGGAATATACTCATCCATCCTCCCCTGCTTCCCGCGAAGCCCGGCGCACCCAATCGCCGCCGCGGTGCCCTCGTCCTTCAGGCAGACGAACTTGTAGAAGTATCGGAACAGGTCCCAGTGGGCTCCCTGTCCCAAATACCCCTCGCACAAAGCTTCGAACGTCGCCATCTGCTGGACGCCGTTCGGATTCAAGTTGTGGAACTCGAGGTCATACTCCTCGAGGACGGCGCGGATGAACCGCCCCACTGGAACGGAGAAGCCGCGCTCATGAAAGATCACGAACGAGACCACACATCCCTCAGAGGGCTTGGGGCGGCTCTCAACTCCAGGAACTTTCCACTCCCCCGCTTCGGTCAGTGGCGGCAGCATGCCGTCGGCGGTGAGACTGTGACGTCCCAGGTTTTAATTAACCCTAATTGCTGGTCAAAACAGTTGACTGTGGTCAAATCATGGTCAACCTGGGCCATCACCTCAAAAACCTCCCTAACACTCACCCTTGAACACCTTAGACAAATCAACACTAGCTACCTTGGTCAAAACCCTAGCTATAGTGGTCAAACCCCCTTGATGTCAATGCCTTACTCTAGAACTTTGGCCACGTTCTCCAATTTTTTGTCTAAACACTCAAAATTCTGCCAATATAAAAGTTGTGTAGAATTGTGAGGGACACATTTCATCTTCAGGTTGGCATTTCAAATTTGGAGAGGAAAAGCCTCAAATTTGCAAGTCAAACCTGCCTATTACTGTTTTCCAGGGCCGACAAATTCAAAATCTTGGCATCCAATTTTCTTCCTCAAACCGAAAGCAAATTGAGCTCGGCTAGTGCCTATGGTGTAGAGCATTGATTCATCTACAAAAACCATATCTACAGTTTTTGGAGTTTGCTTTGAAATTTAAAAGATTTAGGCGTCCAAACATGGGGACTTTGAAATTCAAAGCAGGGCGTCGGCGCCAGAGCGTGCGCGCGCGCCGGCGCGTCGCGCCCGCGTCGCCACGCGGCGCATCGGCGTCCGGGCCCCCCGTTGCTCGCTGGACGGCCGCGCGCCTGAGGCCGACGCCATCATTGGCTCCCCGCGCCCCGAGCCGCCTGGGAACGCGTTCCTACACGCGCCCGTGCCCCGGCCGGACCCCCCGCCGTGCCTCCCGCCGGTGAAGCCCTGTGCACATCGGCCGCCGCGCGCCGCGCCTTAACTCCCTCGCCCTTCCTTCGAGACGATGCCCGCACACCCCCTCGACCTCACCCGTGCCTATAAAAGGCAGCTCTTCCCTCCCCGCGTGCGCACACCGCCCCGCTGGACCGCCATTGCCGCCGCCGCGGTGAAGTAGCCCCTCCGCCCGCTCTCGTCGCCGGCCAAGCCCCTTAGCACCTCCACTAGACCCCACTCGAGCTTCCACGGCCACGTGTTGACCCGCATTGCGCCGGTGCTCGCCGGAGTTCGAGCCGAGGCAGCCGCGCCGCCACGGTCTCGCCGCCGCCACTCGCCGGAGCCACCACAGGCCGAGCCACCGCCACCAATCGAGCCGTGGTAAGCCCAATCGACCGTCCCTGTCATTTGTTTGACACCCCCGGCCGTAGTTCACCGCCGGCGAGCTCGCCCCCGCCCGCGAGCTCGCCCCCGCCGGTGAGGGCATGGTTGTGAATCGCAGGGGCAGATCTGTGAACCCAGGGACCTAGTTGCAAGGATTTGAAACTTAGTTTCTTAGCAACTTAGTCCAGTGCCTTAGAAAAATCCTAGAAATTCGTAGAGAAATCAGAAAAATGCAAAACCAATTTTGTTGGTTTCAGTGAGACTAGACCTACAACTTTTGCAAAGCATGACCATAGTTTTAACTAGTAGATTTTGAATGAAAATTCAAGTTTAGTTTGACATCATTTTCTTATAGTTCAAAATCTAGAAAGGCTATGGAGCTAAACTTTAGATATGTTGCTAGTTATATCATTTGTGGGATCTGGGCAAAAATTTGAACAAAGTTACTATGTAGATCTTTTTATATGAATTACTTTGTATTTATGCTATTTCTGTCTTATTGATTTTTGTGGCAAAAATTAAATAGATTTTTGTGCTCAACTTGTGGCTATGTCATGTTATGCCTAGATTCAACTTTCCTGTATTTATCATGATTTTATCTCTGCTGTAAATATTTAATCTTGATTTATGCTTAGATTTACATTTAAATGCATAGTTCAAATTTCAAATGTGTTTGTGATGTGCATGCCGGTTTCCTAAACTTGTTTTAGGTCAGAGGTGATGTAGGAGTGAGATGGGGTGCAGAAGTACTTTATTTATTTTATTTGTGCATTCCTCATATTTTGGTAGCTAGGAAATGTTATTTTTGGTATAATTTAATTGTGGCTCTTTTAAAGTTAAACCTTGGTCCACTAGCATGTGTAGGGTCTTTAGGGCCAGCAAGGTACCTTCGTCCTTGTTTTTATAATTTTATCTTGCAATTAAAAGTTGAGTGCATATAGGATGCATATTAGATAATTAGAAAGAAATCATCCTTGCATTTTCATGACTTCGTTAAGTTGTTGCTTAGCTAAATTAGGGGCTACAAATACACCCTTGCTATTTTGTGTATTTTATTAGTGTCTTTTGCTTAAATATGTACACAGTCACTATTAAAAGATTAAAAGAATAAACCTTCACATATAATAACCTTAATGGAAAGAATTATTAATTAAATGTTTGTCAAGGTGAATATGGCCAACAAGAGTTGGATGAAATAATTAATCTCTCACTTCACTTGAACCCTGCATTGCATTCCGTGTAGACCTCCCTGACGGTAACTATGCGCTCGTGCCGGAAGTCGAGGAAGGAGGAGCTGACGCGGAGCTGCAGTACGTGGAAGTGAGCGAGGACACCGAGGACCCTCAGGCTAACTGTGCTGACGAAGGCAGGCCCCGGTGCATCAACCTAAGTATTTTTGGAAATTTATGCAACTATCTATGGATGTTTGTGCATTTACGTTCAGGAGTTGAAATGGAACCCTAGCTGCATGATACCTAGGTACCTATGTTCTTGCTAGTATGCTAGGTCGGTAGCTGCTATGCTATAGGACCGTTACAAGTCGAGTGATATTTGTCACTCGCGAGAATAGGCTCTTATGTTGGAATCATAAGATCGTTATAAACGGATTGCTCATGTGGTAAGAGCATGAGATGTGGGCTCCGGTCCAATGACTTTCGTGGGGTAAGTGTTTGAACGTACTAAGCACTTGTCGGGAATGGGACCGGTAAGCCTAGTACCTTAATGAGGCGGTAAGGGATTTTACCGTCACTAATCTTGGGATGCGTCCCACGGCTAGCTACCGGTGGTGCATGTGTCATTCTGGGTGCCTCACGGGGTATGCCAGATAGCCTGTACCGAGAACTGTGGCCTTTTATCCCGAACCGAAGAGTTTTGGGAACCGCCAGGTTGGTGGGCTCTTGTGAGTGCACCCTACCGTGTGTTTAGGTCTACCTTGCAAGGTTTAAACCAATCGATTGTCGGCCTCTCACCGTTATCTGAGACTACTTATCCAACTGGTCATGATATCCCTAATGATGGAACTTGGTGAATATTTATGCTTGATTAATTGTATTGCACAACTCATGCTTGCGATAGCTTGCTCATTTAGAAAAGAGTAATCAACTAGAACCTGTGCTAAAATCTTGAAAGTAAGGACATACTCTTTGTTGCTTTTCACCAAAAGAAACCCCAGTGGCCAAAAAGCCTTTCATGTCTAGAGTTGGTGATGTAGTTGTCACCGACGGGTAAGTCTTGCTGAGTATTAGTATACTCAACCTTGCTGTAATCTGTTGTTCCAGGTAATGCTTTTGCTGATGTGTGGCCTGGAGAGATCCCGCCTGGCTGGGAGCTGGAGTGGGTGGAAGACGATGAATGAAGACATCATGGCAGGCCTCCTGTGATGCTCCTCGCGCCGTTTAGTTTAATTCCGCTATTTTCAAAACTCTGAACTTCGTTATCATGTCAAAGAACTTCGGTTTGTAATAATTAAACCCTTCGGGGTAGATTTGGATGTTAATTATGTGTTGTACTCTGGACTCGCCTTCACGTGAGTTTTAATGCATATATGTCAATCCTTGCTGCTATGTAAGTGATTTCACCGGGCGTTAACCCGGCAACTAACGACAGGATGATACTTTATTATTGCTTAATAACCAAAGTGGATTGGTTTAGGCGATAGTACGGTGTTTTCCTGGGTGGGTTGTCACAGAGACGATCGAGCTTGGACCAGGTCGCCGTCGAGGACGCCTAGTTCGACATAGCGGTGGCCGTGGTGGCGGCGGCGGACGGAGCTATTTTGCAATTGAAGGCGAGAAGGGCTTGGTGACTTGCGCAAGGCGGATATGGAGGCAAGGGCAGAGGCGACGGCGACGAAGTGCACAAGAAAGAGGAAGGGGAAGGATTTTAGCCGCGGCGGCGGTATAAAAAGGGAGAAATGATTACCCCCCTAGCAGTTAATGCCCGGACTGCCTCGGGTCACGTCCTCCGCTCGCCGAAGCGTCGCCCCTCAAAAGACGCGCCCGCTATTGTCAGCCGCCCACGACTGTGCCGCCACATCATCCACAGCAGGGCCCACAAATCTCACAACAGGCGCGGGATCTCCGCTATTCATCCCACGGCGCGTGTTGCGCAGCAAGCAGCAAACTTCCCCAAATTCAAGATTTCAACATTTAACCCCACGCACAAGTCTCCGACTTGTCCGTGGGCTCGGGGGCTACTACCCGCGGGTCCGCTCGCGCGTCCCCGCCGAAGAAAATACGACTAGTTTTTTTCCGTCTTCATAGCGACTGAGCCTGGGAGCGAGTCCTTGACTCCCTCACCAGACTCGGGGGCTACTGACGAGGCTATGGACCAGGACCCACCAGGACCTCTAAAAAATGCAGTACGAACCCACGTACGGTGTACTTTGACGGCTAATACAACGAGTATTAGGCCCCCGAGTACCCAAGAGCCCGTACGACCTGTTCCCGTCATGGGCCGGAAGGCAGATGGCCCACGACCACCAACGCCTTCTCCTCCGAGTACACGGCGGCTCATACAACGGAGCTTCACCGCCGCCTCCGACTACTCGCTCGTACGAGTAGTTACCGCTCCCCGTCCCCGACTACTCGTTCGCACGAGTAGTTTCCGTCGCCGACCTGCGCGAGCTTCGCGCAGAAGGCAAAGGGCGCGTGGGCCCCTCCTGATCGAGATCCCGGGATCTCCGCGCACGTCCCCCCACGCACTGCCACGCGTCCGCTCCACCGCAGCGTCCCGCCCGGGCCTGGCTGATTCGGTGTCAGGAGGCGGATCCGTCAAACCTTGCCATGAACGGCACAGTGGCTATCGTACTGCGAACGGCGTGAGAAGTGCTGAGCAACGAACGGCACAGTACACGCTATGCCCTGAGCATCGGAAGGCGCGACATAGACCACCTACTCGCACGAGTAGTTTTCCTCCTCCGACCAGTTCAAGACTTGACCGTCAAGGCTGTGGGTACACGGGCCCCGTCGATATCCTGTGATATCCAGGCGCGTTAGCCCGCTACTCGCCACGTGCTGGCCTCTCCACGCCGGTCCGTCCTGACCAGGTTGATTTGGTGTTAGAGGGCGGATCCGCCTGCTCCACCACAAACGGGGCAGTACGCGTCGTACTACGGACGACACGAGAAATGCAGTGCCACGAACGGCACAGTGTAAACCGCTCCCTATCTCTCGAACGCCGCGGTATAGACCACTCCACAGTAACCGGAAAAGACAAGCTCATGTTCTACTGATAGGGGTAGGATACGAATCCTACTCCCCATGCCCGACTAACTACTCGGAGAAGGGTGCGGGAAGCCCCAGAAACGGCTACTTGGGACGCACGATTCCAGGAGGATCTACACCGTCACCTGTGGCGCCGCAACAGTTCTTCGCCGCTCCGCCTGACAGCCCAACACGGGAGGAGGACGTCCTACGCTGTAGACTAGCTTACACCCTCAATGTAACCCCTGTGAACCTCTCCCTTATGACTATAAAAGGGGAGGAATGGGGCACTTGCAAGACACGTTTGTTTCCACCCCCACACACACTTAGTATCGATATCTCATCTCATACATCCCCACAGACGCACTCACACTCACGTACGCAGAACCCTACTACAAGAACCACTTACGCGCCAGGGACTTGGGCTCGAAACCCTCTCCCGACTTGTTTGTATCCCCTACCGCAAACTCCTGAGCATAAAGAACACCCCCTCTCAGACTGGACGTAGGGTATTACTCCCCGAAGGCCCGAATCAGTATAATCTCGAGTGTCTCTTGTGCAACCGTACGGATTCGTACACACATTCTTATAAATTTACTTGCCGGCGGTAACAAATCCCGACAGGTGGTGTGTTGTTTTGTTAGGTACGTTTGCGTGTGTTGTTCTGTTAGATGCGTTCGCTTCAGCTCGTGATGTACAATTGCTACTTCTTCTTAAATGATATATGACAGTGCTCCTGTATTTAATTTAAAAGAAACACACACGCAGGCAGCACACGTCCATCGTTGTCGTCCCTACATACCTTGCTTGGACTGCACCCTTTCGGTTTAAGGTACGTGACGCCGCAATGTTGAGTTCGCAGTCCCCCTGGCCTCTTTCATTCGTTTCCCAGCTGTAAACACACCACCAACGAACATTTCGATCGGCGTTAACGACTATCTCATCATGAACAGCCATGGCCCTTCTCGTACGCGGAAAGTACAGAACGAGCCAGGCACGACGTTGGGGCTTCCTAAATAGCGACCGGTCGCTGGGGGCCTTCCTAGCGACCGGTTCCTTCCCTCCCGAACTCTTCTTTTCGGAAAAGTTTTTTCTTCCCGTGAGTTTCTATTTTTAGAATATCGTAACTTATACACACAACTTTGGTGCATAACTTTGATCTATAAATTTTGTCAGATAATTTTTAAGCATAAGTTTGATTCGCGCAAAACTTGTGCGTAAACTTGTATGCACAACTACTTGAAGAATAACTTGTGCGTATATTTTTTTCTCTAACGACAAATTGTGTGCATAACTTTTTATGTATACGTCGAGTTGTATGCATAACTTTTTCCATACAGACGAGTTGTGCACATAACTTATGTATAAGAAAAATTGTTAAAAGACTAGCGAAGTGACCGTGCGTTGCCACGGGTATTGGACACTAAATGATTGTAGCTTCCCATGCACTTAAATTAAATGAAGCATTTCTTCCATCGCAAATACATATTTAAATTAATATGCTTTTGTTGTACAAGAGACCAAAATAATATTATTTTCTAATGTTCTAGTATTTTACATCTTCTTGGACTTGATGCGTGAAAGAAGTCCTTTGATATCTTCAGGCAGCAACGATCTCGCTTCATTTGTTTTTGAAGTTAGGAGTAGGGTTGAAAGCGGTCGAACTCGGTCGAGATAACCCCAATATTGTTTTCACTTTCACATTTGGATACGAAAACGAAATCGAATTCGGAAAGGTCGTAAACGAAAACGAACTTGCGGGATATCGAAAGATTCGGAAACGAATTAATTCGATCGGGAACATGTTGAACACGGTCGGAATACGAAAAAGCAAATTGGAAACACCGACCCGTAGAACCTAGTTGAGCCCAACAACAACACAATCACACAACCCGTCAACCACACACACGGCCATGCATAGACAGGACAATCAACCAATACACCGTACACAGGTACATAACACTAATCACGAAATCAAACAATAAAATACGCAGTACAAATTGCATAATCTATACCAATCTATTATTTGTGGTGATGTCGTTCAAATATAATGAGATGCTTTCAAGTGCTCGTGTGATCTAACCTTGACTTATAGTGTTTGTGAGATCTGCAAACGGGGTTGAACTATCCATCAGCGGAGTGGAACAGTCTGCATGAAATCAAGACAATATATTAGGCAGTATCTCTACTCCGCCAAAACCATCTGGCATGCAGGATCACTGAAAGTCTGAAACCGATTTTTGTCATTAGACAGTTTCAACTATGAAGGGGTGTTGCTATGGGCAACAAATATTAATAAATGTAAATACTAAATGTTAATCAATACTGTTGAAAAACACATATCACCATTCAAACAATATTACATCATCGATAAAAAATTTAAATCACAATACAAAGATTTCTTGACAATATACATGACATGCCAGTACACTACAATATTTTATCTGCTTGGATCTTTATTCAAGAAATAGTGGAATTTATCCACAAAATAGTGCTTTCCTTTCGTAGGAACAGATAAGTCTCATTTTGTCTGATTCAAGAATATAGTAATTATGTAGTTTATTTTTTTGAAAGAAAATTATGTAGTTTACGTATGTAGCTTTTGCAGAGACAGGGAGTGATGAACGAGGATGTACAGCTCAGCTCGTGGGATTTTACTAATCCTCTGGCCTGGAAAATATTTACCTTTTGTTTTTTTATCTAAATTATGAACTGGCGATTATGGAGTAATGGACCTTGTGAATGTCTGAAATATTGTCCTATGAATCAAACTCTGGAACTTTTGCAACCATACAATTAAATGGTTCTAGAACAAGGATTTTTTTGTTAAAGTACAAGTTATAGGTTCAGGATAAAATTATCAAGACATTTAGGAGCCAGAGTGCAAGATTAACATGTAATGAATAAATCTACAGTAATTACCAAAAAGGACAGGGGCTAGAGTGCAAAAGGGGATTGACTGGGCTGCTGCCGTGCGCAGGGATGATGTGGTGGCTACTGTTCTGCAGGCTCGGTCTACAAGCTCATGAACCAGCGGTGTTTGATATGCAGTCCACCGTGAACCAAGTCCACATGAAGGGGTATCTAGTGCATCTAATATGGACCATGGATCTCGGATCTAAGGGCCACCGGATCATCTCCTTCCCTGGGCACAGGACAACAATGTTGAATCACGGTGGCGCCATGCATGTGTTCCTCGGAACGGCCGGAAGTTCACCGGAAAATGCCAGATCGGCCTACGGTGTATGGAATTTGACGGGAAGCGGTGAAACGGAAAGCACATGATATGGGGATCTTACCTAGGGTGTTTTGAGGGCGGCGTCGGTGTAGCTCTGGCTCGAGACGGAGGGGACGGCGAGAGGTGCAACAACGGCCAGTGCTTCGTTCTGGGCGCGATCGACGACGACGGCGGGGCGTCGATCTGTCGTCGGTGGACGGAGGCGACGCGCGGGCGAGGGGGCGAGCGGAGGGATGGTGGGACCGGGGGCGGGCGACGAGGCGCTAGACGGTCGCGACGGGTTAAGGGGAGGGGGGTGAACGACATCACCACAAATAATAGATTGGTATAGAAGGAAATTAGAAAAAAAAATGAAAAAAAGAGGAAAAAAACCCACGTAGGGGCGCGCGGGACAGGAGGCGCGGTCACTCCAAGCGACCGCGTGCCAAATTGGTTTTGCGCACGACGTTGGGCACGCTTTGGCCTGGGGGGTCGATCGAACTGGAAGTGGAAGCGGACACGGGACGGGGCAGCGCGCGCGGCGAACGAGCGGGCGCGTGCGGCCGGCAACCACACATGCCCCCGCGTGCCGGCCGTTCCATTTCGCAGCCTGGTTCTTTTCCACTGGATCGCGTAGGGTTGAAGCCCGGCTGGCTGCTGGCTGGCACGGCAAAGCACAGCCTCCTCTCCCTCCTCCGTCCATCTCGGTTTCGCTGATCCAAAAAAGAGATGCAGAAGGCACCAATCGCATACAAACGTCCGCCCGCGTCGCTGCATGCATGCGCAGCGCGCCAGAGTAAACAGAAAGAAACAGATCGCGCCGCATCATCGGCGACGGCAAGGCGCAAGCAACGTCGCAGCATATGCCTAGCTCTAGCTTGTTTCGTCATCCCATCGGCGCGCTCATTGTGGGGGTAGTACACCCAGCCAGCTGCATCAGACAGCAGCTTCATGACCTCATCATCTCAGGGCAGCTCCAGTGTATTTACTAAGACTGACTCCAACAGTCAGTACCCAAACGCGAGACCCATTGCCTGGTTTGGATAGTGTACAGTAAAAAAAGTCTGTGACCCAAAACAAAATTTCTCCAACAGCCACGACCCATCCTCCATCGCGAGTCCCAACCTAGCCAGGCTCCGCCGCTGATGATGGTCACCAGCTCCGCGGCGAGGAGGCGGGCGGCGACGCGGGGTTGCGGCGCCGACGCTGGCGAATGGCGAGCACGCGCAAGAACCTGGTGAACGGCGAGCACACGCAAGAACGCCGACGCCGCCCACCAAATCACCTACAGCTCTCCAACGCCCCATGCACCGGAACGCCTCGCCTCCGCGCCGTCGACGACCTGTGCCGCCTCGCAGCGTCATCACGCCGCCTGCTCCTCGCCGTTGCGCCGCTGCTGGCGAGCTCCGCAGGCCGCGGGACCCTGCCGCGCGCGAGCTCCACCGGCCGCGAGCGCTGGCCGACGAGCACCGCTGGGCGCCGCGCGCGAGCTCCGCTGCGGGGGTGCCGCCGCGCGCGAGCTCCGCTGCGGGGGTGCCGCCGCCGCCGCCGTCGTCAGAGCTCTCGATCTCGTCCTCCTCGCAGGCGCCGCCCAGGACCACCCACCGCATCTCCGCCGACTCCGTCTTCCGCAGCCTCGAGACGCCGCTCCCGAACTCCATCCGGATCGAGGCGGGCTCGGGACATGCGCCTGCGCCTGCCGGGCGGAGCTTCCATGGCGGCGCCGGCGGCCGGAGGTGAGGAGGACGCCAGGGGCAGAGCCTTGAGCTCGTCCGCCCGGCTGGCGCTTGAGCTCGAGCCTACGGCAGTGGCGGACGGAAGGGGTAGCTCCGGCTCGTCCCCGTGCCTCGCCGCGCCGGCGGGTCCTCGCCCCGCCTTGCCGGCGGGCTCCAAACGTCTCCTTGCAGTGGGCCCGACTTGGTGGAGACGCAGAAGGACGGACGGAGGACGCAATTATGCATCGCGCGTCGGCTCAGACCCAAAATGATCGCTCGTTTGGGTCGCCTGTTGGAGGGTGTTTTGCCACCCAAAAACACTGTGTCGCACCCATTTTTGGGTTTGCATCTCCTTGTTGGAGATAGTCTAAGCTGGTGCCGGAAGGAGAGAGAAAGAACTGGAGGAGGTAATAAACACTAGAGGTCAGGTGCCAGCCTAGCACCACCCAGCACCCAGTGCGCTGAATAAACAATTGATTGCATTCAATGCAAACCGTTGGCCGGAAGTGAACCGTTGGGCGCTCGGCGTTCAGGCCAACTAGCCGTTGAGCATTGTTCTACAAATACAAACAACTTTGCATACATCCAAACACACATCTGAGTGCCTCACATCTAAAAAAAATTCTACAAAGTCCCATGGACGATTCATCTGGTTTCAATCCCTCTAGTGCCTCACCTGATGAACAGCCAAATAAAGTCAACCAACCTATCTCAGCACCACAATTTGCAACCAATTATCCACCACAGTTTAGCCACCCATTGCGACCTCCGTTTCGAGGAAACTTCAATCCATATGGCATGCCTCCCTACCAGCCATACGGTGGATTTCACCATAGCAATCCGTATGAAGCCAACTTCAACATTTCTCCAAGCGCAGTGTTTGGAAGGGGAGCAACAAGTGAAGGTGTTCGATCGTCATCACCAGTTGAGTCGATGGTTTTTGGTCGATATGCCAGCGGATCAAGTCCAGCCTCGCCAATTTCTCCTGCACCACAGACCAATGATGTCAACAACCAGGTATGGAGTGATAATAGTGATGAAGAAAAGAGAGGAGGGCGTATGAATTGGACTGAAGAAGAGGATCTGAAATTAGTTAGTGCATGGCTGCACAATTCCATTGATTCAGTGAATGGAAATGGACAAAAGGGTCTAGATTTTTGGAAGAAGATCGTAGCAGAGTTCAACAGCCATGTCTCAGCAGATCGAAGGAGGACAGTTCCACAGTGCAAAACCCACTACACCAAGACAAACAAGCAATTCAGTAAATATGTCTTTGTGTTTGCACTCAATTTGAACAATATATAAATACACAACACACAGGAAAACTAGCTGTTGGAAAACTAGCCGTTGGAAAACTAGCTGTTGTAAAATTATTCTCAAATATAGTATGAGTATTGGGCAAACATCTACGCCAGCATAAAAAGAATCTTTTTTTACTTGCATAGACATCATCACGCATCAAAGATTTGAAGGTAAATCCAAAACAAATCTCGTAGCACAAATAAATCATACCATGTGAGCTTCTACGGAAGCATCAGAGAGCCCAGCAAAAGGGACGGATTGGACGAAGGGGTCAGGTTGCGTCCGACTTCAGCTTGCGTCCGGCTTCAGATCGATCCACGACGCCACGGACGGGATCTCGCTGCTCCCTCTCCTCTGCGCGGCCTGCTGCAGCGATATGCCAAGGTCTCCTTCGTAGACGCCACAGATGGCACCTCGCTGCTCCATCCGGTCCGCCTCCCATGTCCGCGCCGCCGGCCCTCTCTCCCCTGCTGCAGCGCGCGCAACGCCGAGTCCGCCTCCCATTTATGCCGCTCTACCTCACCTTTCTGCGCGACCTCCAGATCTACTCCCATGGCTCGATTTGTGCGCACTCGCATATGCTGGACAGGAAGAAGAGATGGGGAGGGAGGGGGAACAGGTGTGGAAGAAGCCATGGATATCTCCGCTGGAAGGAAATGCCGCAGGTTGGGGAAAGGTGGGGAGAAAGATTTTTCTATTGCTGCGGGTCCCATCTTAGTCATAGCTAAGCTTTTCCACACGTTGAAGCTTAATTTGGTACATTTGTTTCCTGTGACTGTCTCACCTGTCACCTTAGCCTAAACTAAGAAAACACACACTAAAGCTGCCCTCACGCCCTTACTTATTAGCTGCCCAATCCAGATGCAACAACAGCAGCAACTAGCACTAGCAACTGGCTCCTGGAAGAACCAGCCCCCCACATGTGCTCACTACCAGCTGGTAGTGATCATCTGTTTAGTTCTCAAAAATTTTCTCAACTACCCGTCACATCAATCTTCGGATACTGATTAGGAGTATTAAATATGAATTAATGACAAAACTCATTCCATAACCCCTACCTAATTTTTGATACGAATCTAACGAGCCTAATTATGCCATGATTAGACAACGTCATGCTACAGTAAACAATCTCTAATGACGAATTAATTAGGCTTAATGGATTCGTCTCGCGATTTCCCGTCCATTCATGTAATTAGTCTATATTTAATCCTCCTAATAGGCCTCCAAAGGGACCCCAAATTTTTTTTCCCAACTAAACAAGCTCATCCTCGCCCTTTATGCTGGGTTGGATGTGACAAAAAAAAATGTATACTCTCTCCGTCTCTTAAAGACTATCCATTTAGAAAATTATTAGACACACTAGTAATTATAGCAAGTGACTATACTACCTCTAACTATTTTGCTTGATTTTCTGGACTATGAATAAATGTAGTGCGTTTGAACCACAGAAAAAGCACCAATGGTCATTTTATTGCTTCTATGCATTTCTCAATGCACTTTTTTTCATTGGTTTGAGTGTTGCTTTCATTAGATTAGTTTCACTAAGAGTTAAATGAACACTCTTTGTGAGATAAAAATTTGAAAGCTAAATGAACACTTCTTGTGGGACGGAGGGAGTATACATCTTTCCTGAATCCTTCCAAAAGTCAATTTGACGAACTAAGGAAAAGAGGTAACATAAAGTGTGAAATAATTAGTGCATGTGAAGTCATAGTACTACCACTACATTTTTTTACGAACTTCTCTTTTTGTTCTTAATTGCAACTAAGTTCCTCAATTATTTCCATGCTGATTTTCTCTGCGCGCTTTTCAAGAGATCTAGCAAATAAATAATTAATACATAGATCTAGGAACAAATATGCCTTTTCAGCTAAATACATTAAGGGCGAACTAGTCTGCTAAAACTTGTGTCTTAATATGACAACCCAGCAGCGTCCAAAGAATGCATTTTCCATCACTTCTCTCACCATGCATGTGATCTGATAACAGCTATATATATCTAGCTACCTTAAGCTAGCGTGTATCGATCGATGCATGTGATTTCCCAACCTGGCTAACATTATTTGTTCAGCAAAATGAAGAGTACTGTTCAAAAAAAGGTTGAAAGAATAATACCTTATATTAATTGCTTGATACCTTGATCTCATGGACGGCTAGCAACAACCTGTTCTTGCAGTTAATTGTGGAGTAGCATGTGACATGAGGCTCTCTTCACATGACGCCTTACTTTTCAGCTAATTAATCTATCGGAGAAAGCCAGACTGCCAGTTTTTGTAATCTCTTGTCGTTGCTTTAAGAACACAAATATTGATCTACCAAGTGGGCGTTTTTATAGTATATACTCTGGTATACTATCCTACTTTGAAAAAAAGATAGCAAGGCATTTGGGAAATATATTTATACATGCTAGCTAGTAGGTGTAGGGCAGCTAGGTGTAGCTCATCAGTTTGTTAATCTCTCTACAACACAATGTCGTAGCTGATCCGTTTGGCACAGCTGTGATTGTGACAGCTCCGGCTGTGGTTGTGTTAGTGAAGTAGATTCGTTCTTGAATCAGAAACTATTTTGGAAAAATGTTTGGCAAAACAGCTTCTTCTGGCTGTGTAAAGAGTGAAATGTCCAAAGTACCCTTCCCTTTTCTTTTTTTCTTTTCTTTTTTTCTCCTATTTTCCTTTTCTTTTTATTTTACTTTTTCCTTCTCATTTTTTTCCTCTCCCTTCAATTCTCCACCGCACCCCCTCCCCTGCCTTATCCATTTGCAACCGCGTCGGCAGGTACCGCAAAAGCAAAAAAAAAACAAACAAACGCCTGTCGCCTCCGATTCGACTCCGCTGGCGCTCCAATCCACCTCGCCGGCGCTCCGATTCACCTCGTCGGCGCTCTCCCCAGCCACCTGCACCCGCGGCCTCATCCTGCTCCGAGCCCTCGGCCCCCATCCCCCTCACGCAGCACTGCCGCACCGGGAGGCGGCTCAGGCGGATCTGAGCCACGCCGCCGTCAAGCTCGCCGGCTGGCGCTCTCCCCCGCCTCCCACAGGCCTCCCTCGCGCCGTGGGCCGGCCATAGAGGCGGCCTGCAGAGATCCGCCTCCACCGTGCTCGCGCCCGCCGAGCTCCCTCCGCCTCCACCGCGCCCGCCGGCCTCCCGCCGAGCTCCTCCACCGCGGCCATGGAAGCGGCCCGGGCAGAGGGAGGCGTGGGGAGGGAGGCCGCCGGCGGAGGGAGGCGCGGGGAAGGAAGCCGCCGAGCGGAGAGGGAGGAATGTCGCGCGCTTGAGCCGCCGTCCCCCGGCGGCGCTCCTCACGGCGGCCTTCGCCTCCACCGCCACCCATGCTCACCGGCCGTCGCATCGGGCTCCTCCACCGTCGGCGACCGTCCTGGGCGACCTTTTCGGCCTCTCCTGCAGCCCCGCCGGCCGCCCGTGGGCCCCTCCCACCCGGGGTAGGCTTGGCAAACGGCAGGGCGAAGCGGGCGAAGCTGCCCTTTTGCAGCTTCGCCCGGACGGAATCGCTCTAGAGAGCAGAAATTACGGGAGGGGGTGAAGTGATTCGGGGGGAAGCTGTTTTGGTGGACTGTTTGGCACAGCTTCACCCAAAACAGCTTGCGAAGCAGCCGGTGAAGCTGTGCCAAAGGCACCCTAGGTAGGAAATAGCTAGGCATCACATCCAGAGTACTGAATGGCCCTCCAATATAAATTGAAATATATCAACCAATTTTGGAACCATGGAAACCTGTATAGTAGTACATGTCTTCACTGAAAAGGTCAACCTGTATATTTATACATGCTAGCTAAGAGGAAGTCACTGCGTGGAGAGTTTTATTCCAATTTAGAGGTTTTACAAGTATATGACAGATGCATAAATACATTTCACTTTGATGTGATAAGGTTGATTAGGGTTGGACCGTGAGCCAGAAACTCGTGAGCTGGCTCGATTTGTTCATAGCTCGGCTCGACTCGGCTCGGCTCGATCAATTTTTTAACGAGCCGAGCAACTATTTTTGCTCGTTTTGTTAACGAGCTGGCTCGAGCCAGCTCGCAAGCTGCTCGTGAGCCAAACGAGCTAGAAAATTCTAATTTCAATATAGAAAAGCGAGCAGTAGCCGCAACCCCGACACGCATCTGCCGACGACAGTTGGTTCCCGCGCGAGGAAGGAGAAAGGGCCGCGCCGGCGGCACGCCTCTTCCCGGCGTGCAGCAGCGGCGGGCGCAGGAGGGGCCGCGGGCGAGCTCAAGGAGGCAGCCGCGGGCCTCGCTCCCGGCCTCGGAATGGGAAGTGGCAGCGGCGGGCGCAGGAAGGGCCGCCGGCCGGATTGACGCCGGGGCAGCAGCGGAGGAGACGGAGGAGATGACGTCGGCGAGCTCCGCCCCGACCTCGAGCTCGACCTCCACGGCGACCTCGAGCTCGCAGATCCGGACCTCCTCCTCCTTCTCCTTCTTCCCCGACGCACTCCTCCTTCTCCCGCCACCACCGCTTCCCGTTGACCTCCTCCCGCACCGGATCTGTGCTGGGGTGGTGCGGAGGAGATCGAGAGGGAGCCGTGCGGCCGAATCGCGCCGGGCGGCCGCTTCCTGTTGACCTCCACCAGCAGCCGGAGCTCCTCCCCACCGCGGCTGCTCGAGGGAGAGGGAGCGTGAGGAGGAGGCGGCGGGGTGGAGCAGGGAGAGCTGACGTGCGCTGGAGAGGGAGGCGTGCGGGAGGAAGAGAGAGAGCAGGCAGTTGAGATGAGAGAAGGAGAGAGAAATCCCAGGAATGGGGAAGGAAGGGGTGGTGGATGGGGAAGACTTCATTTTGCAGCAAGGGATGGGGAAACTGCTGGAGCTGCTACAGTGACGGGTGCTGCCTCATTTTGAAGATGGGGGAAGGGACGGGGAAACTGTTGGAGACAATCTAAAAGCCTAATCATCCTACACAAATGTTAATTTCAAATTTAGAAAGTAGAGATTGGTGGAGTAGATTTTGCACCCCCACCGGGACAAGATCCCTCTCGGGGAGCAACTAGGAATAAGCCCCTTTTGATAAGCATATGTGATCATCAGCCTACTAGAGCTCACACCTGTCATGCATGTGAGCCTTCTTCACTTGTTAAAACCTCCCATGAGTTTCTTTCAAAAAAAAAAAAACCCCCTCCCATGAGCTACTTCCCCACATGGCAGATTGGTAGGGCAGTAGGCAACCATGTGATGCTTCCATTGCGCAGTGCTATACTGGGTTTGAATAAAAGGATCCTGATCTGCTCTCTGATCCAACCTCCTACATGACTACGAAGAGTATGAACCTTTCCAGTGTGTGCTGTGTTTGATTGTAACCTGTAATATAATTGTGGTGCCATAACAGATAATTTTCAGTATGGCTGCTGCATTCTTTTGAGTGACGATAGAGCGTGATGGTTTGGTAACATTATTTTGGGACGAAGGGTTTTGGCAACCACCAGGCGAATCTCGAAGAGATGTGGATTTGTTGGTAACATGGTAACATGATCTCTGTTCTCCCTTCAGCAGTTTGCCCAACGGACCATGCATGCATGTGGTGCAGACGAGCAGGGTGGATGGCTTTGAGCCTTTGAGCATGTTGATGAAAGGCCCACTGGCCCCACTTGGAGAAGGATTACCAATCACAGAAGCAAGGGACAGAAGAGAGCGGAGCAAGAGAGACGCCCCGCTGCAGGATTGGTTCGTACGCGCCGTAGGCCGGTGCTTTCAGGCGCTGCCGGCCTACTACACACCACAATATGACACGCCACGGCATGATGACGGCGAGAATGGCAATGGCGGCGCCGCCGGCTAACAAAGGGATCCCCGCCGGATTCCCCTCCGGCCTCCGGTCCGTTTCCCTTGGGTTTCATTCATTCACCTGCACGCCAACGGACGCCTTTCCGGAGCGCTATCGTTTTCTCCGCCGCGCCCCTCCTCCGATCCCCGATCTGGATGGAGCCAGCCGCCTGGCGGTGGCGCGCGGTGGCGGCGGCCTCGTGGAATTTGCCGTTTCCGGCGGATATATGAGCTGTCGATAGATGTCGACATGTGGTTGCGTGAGGATGGGTCTGTGTCAGGCTTGTCAGCATGCAGTGAAGGACTTGGATTTTCCTTTTACGGGAAGAGAGTGTTAGGAATTATTGGAAACTCGGAAAGGCACGGGCCGGCGCTCGCTGCTGTGCGTTAGTTGCTCGCGGTCGTCGTTGCGTGTATGCTTTGAGCCTTGAGGGAGGACGATGAAACTTTGCAAATTGGAACAAGGTTTGGTGGAGTATCTATCATTGGCATATGGCGATCGACACGGCGAGACGAAATTACAGCAGCGAAGCGGCATCTCTCTGCTGCTGGCCCCGGCCTTTTGCTCGCTTTGGCAAAACCGTCGCGCGGCCTCTGCGCTTTGTTGATTATACGTGCAAGCAAGAGCTCCATGCATGCTGAATGCAGCTTGCACACGCCGTGGGTCATGACGCGTACGACGAACAAGAATACGGGATGGTAGGGTATGATTGGCGCTGCTCATGGCCTTGTTGGAGCAAAGTTGGGGGACGTGCACGTGCGCAATAGGCCGGAGGGATAGGATCAGAGATCCAGCGGATTCTCAGCTAGGGCCAGCGCGGAGAGAGATCGATGCAGACTACTGGTTTGCCTTTGCCTCCCAGTCTCCCACTCCGTCCGTCTTCGTCCGTTTACCGTGCAGGCATGCATGCATCATGGAGAAGTCATCCGAGAGTTCCGTACAAGCAAGAAGCACGCCGCCGGCGTGCGTGTTTCCCGTATCTCCTGTCTCTGCGACTGCACTGCATTCCATGGCGTGGCTTGCCAACGAACACGGGAGGGGACACCCGATCAGCAGCTAGCGTCGCCCATTTTTCTATTACACGCGTGACGCGTCTCCCCTTGGTGGACCTGTGCGTCCTACCTGTCCTCCCACGTGCCCGCATGCACCGGATCCTCTCATCCATCAGAGCATCTCCCTCCCTCTCGCCGGCTCCACTCCACGCCAGGGCCCACAGCAACCCCTGACCCGCGGGCCCCGCGCGCAGCAGATTCCCTTTTCCCTCCTTCCACCACCACAAGCGCGCGCGCCCGGGGAAAACCGGCCGAAAAACCCCATCCGGATCATGTGGCCGGCGAGCGCCGCCACGTCACGTCAATGCTTCTTTCCAATTTCCATCGCCCAAAAAAACTTAACAGGGCTTCTAATCTAATCTAATCTAATCTAATCCATCGTTCTCGACCTCCTGTGACGACGACGATCGTGGTCGGAGCGGACGACGATGCACAAGGGGAAGAGCGGCGAGGATTGAAAAGGCGAGAGGCAAAAAAAAAAAAACCTTCTCGTTGCCAATTTGCCATTATCTCTTCTCGCGGGGGAGGCAAACGACGGCCACGAAAATTGAACGAACACAACAGAGACGGATTCCCGGCCGGGTCAAAAAGTGACCGGACCGGGCGAACACGGATGATGGACCAGGGACACGCCCACACACGCGTCGCCGCCCTTTTTTCTCACGTGGTATCGATCGATATATACTGCAAATACGAGATCAAATATATATATGTTGCCTAGTTAGTGGTGAGTGGTGACCGTGTGTTTTTCTGCTGAAAAAGTCTCGACACTTTACTTAATTGGTTGGAACAAAATTAAATCAATCCATCTTTCTCCAAGTTTAGCTCAAATTTATTATCATTAGCGGCCGGACAAGATACTTATCCGGCCGCTAATGTGTACAGCCTGCGGAACATATCTGCTTCAACATCATTCTGTGGGAAAAGATCAATCCATCTTCTCCAAGATATGCTATTTTAGTGGCGTCTGAATATCTTTGTTTCCCCATGGCCGTACGTGCAATATCATGTTTATCATTAGCAAGGAGATGGATGTTGAATACTACCCCAAGCAAATAATACTCGTGCTATTTTGTCTCTACTAACTATTGGGTGCACATATATATCTAGGGTGCGGTGTAGTAAGTTGTGCACATATATTATTATTTTCAACCTAAACACTATGTATTAATTTTCATAATTAATGCCCATGAGTAATATCTAAAAATATTTCCAACTTTTCCGAATAGTTATTTTCCCCGGTGACCGGCGGACGAGTGTAGGCTCAAAACATTACCGGGTAAGAATGACCGAGAAATAATCTATATAGCCAATGTGTTACACTGTTAACCACTTGAGTATTAACTCCTAGGGGAAAGTTTATAACGTTGTAAAAGAATATTGATGACAAATCTAGCAAAATCCTTTTGTAGTATAATACTGTACAAGTAATTTATGAGGTTGCAAAAGAACTTTGACAACAATATCATTTTTGCAGCGTATGACGTTATACAAGTAATTTTATGAGGTCGTAAAGAACTTTGATGACAAATCTAACAATATCATTTTACATGACATATCATTTATGATTCGATTTGGTGTTTTCTTTCTTTTTGTTGACAACGATGGGTATGTACACCATATTTACTACCCAAAACCCCATATGAATGTATGCTTTTCAAAATGCAAAATCCCGAAAGAATTCAAGCCATAAAGCACACAAATTCTAAATGGATATCAAATATATTTTATGAGAGCCAGTCACGAGTCCACCAGAAATGATATAAACACCATTTTCTAGTTTTTCATGTAAAAAATATTTCCTGCTTTATCTGCCAAAAAGAAGCTAAAAGAGTTTTAGACATATGGCGTGATAAAGATACTACTCTCTCCGGCCTTAAATATATGACGTTTAGGACAACAAAATTAGTTCTGAACTAATTTTGTTGTCCTAAACGTCATATATTTAAGGACGGAGGGAGTATTTACGTTTGTTTGCTGGGTTGCAAGAATAATGAGCCTCAAGCCCTCAAGCAATTTTGTTCCTAAAAATGTTTTGGTGTGCAAAATTGTGCATTTGGGATGCCCATTGTTTCTAATACTGGGAACCTATAGTAGAGTGGTATCATTTTCCAAGGATAGTACTGTGAAGTGTTGGTCCTCTTGGACTAGTGGTTCATTTCGTTTTTTCTTGGATAGTACTGTGAAGTGTTGGACTAGTGGTTCATTTCGTTTTCTTTTAAAAGAAGCACCTCCATGATTATATGCCTACCGAACTAACAAATTTCAGGTAGCAAGTAGACAAGTAGTACAAAGTAGTGAATTCATACAAAAATAGTAATAAGTTAATATAACTAATTAATTACACAAGAATTCAGTCAATGTTTATACCATCAACCTCTTAATGAACTAAAATAAAGAAAAATCTCCATCTTATTAACCTTATCTATCACATTCTAACACCATAGAATTCATTATTTGTTTTTTTGAATACATGTGCTCTATTTATCCATACATGTTTGATCCTTTTCAAATTTTCACCATAATTAATTGTGGTCAATTTGGAATTAAAAATGATATTTTCTTAAACCCTAGAAGTTCCATGCTTCATTTATTTTTTGATCACACATCTTATGTCCAAGAAATGTCAGAATAATGCATATAAGTTGAATGTACTATATATATTTTAATAAAGGATGGGATTTTAGATTTTAGAAACACAAAGACCACAAATTTCATATCTAAAAATTAGCCGGTCCTCCTGCATTGAAGCATCGCTTTTTTTGGGCATCACTCCTGGACATTCTCCTCCACCAACATCATAGAGCCCCATACCCTCCAAAAAACAGCAAAAACCCCATGCAAAGAATGAAAAACCCATTTTAATACCTTGGCTTAGCCCCTACCCTCTCCCCTCCGCACGCTCTCTTTCATCCGTCACCACCTCTCTCTCCCTCCCATATTGCCACCGCCTCGCCGCTAAGCATGCAATCTGGTCTCCTCTCGGCGTTTGCAGGATAGAATGTGGTGCGTGCACGCGGAATCCTCCGAGAGGTGTGGGAACTGCAGCAGGACGACGGTCCGACGCGAGATATAACGATCTCATAGCTCCTTGCGCTATGATGACGGTACCGCGGTGGCGATGCAGCGGCGGGGCAGAGGGGGTGGCCTGCGACCGGTCTGAAGAAACCAAATCTATGATCATAGGCCCATAGCACATCGGTGTCAAAGGTAAGCGCGAAACGTCTCTCCCGTAGTATTTAGTAATGTCGTATCCTAAGAAGATATTAAAAAGAATGACAAGATGATTAATTCGTGAGGAAAAGGTCTTAAACCCACAGGATCGACAAAAAATAATCACTCTTTCTCTTGGGCGTCACGAGGGACTTGAGGATCCACCGCGCGAGCGAGATCCCACGGCGTTGCAAGCGCGCCCGTTACCCGCATCGACGGCCCGGTTCCGCGGCACGCGGCGCGGGCACGGGACGCCCTCTCTCCGCTGCGAGAAGGGCGGAACCGGTCACTGGGGCAGGGCCGAGTGGGTTTTACCGGGAGCAGCCGGTGGCGTGCCCCGTCTCCCACACCGGCCGCGGTTTAAGAAGGGGTTGGCCTTGAAGGGTTTAACCCAACCCGCTCCACGCACGCACGCCTTCACCACCACCAGAAGGAAAAACCCACCGCGATTCAAAACAAAAGAAAAAAAAGAGGAGGAAAAACCACCAGCGGAGGAGGAGGGGCGGAGGGGGAGAGAGAGAGATGAGGGAGACGGGAAAAGGGAAATAAAAAAAAAAGGAGAGACCGAGAGAGAGGCGAAGCAAGGCGGAGGAGGAGGCTCGGAATAATTCCTCCCGGGTGAGGAATCTCGGACGGGTCCGGCCGGGGCGGAGGAGGAGGAGGAGCCCGGCGAGGCGGTGATCTGCGGGGGCGATCGGCGCAGGTGAGCCCGCGGCCCAGCCCCCCCGGCGTGCTAATTCCGGGTGAATTCCACCCAACCGTGCGGTTCCATGGCTGGTTTTCGCGTTTCTGTGCTCTCCCCCGTTGCTGTGGGGGGCGCTGCTGAATTTGGGGCGGTTTCGGTCCAATCCACATCCGAATTTCGCTCGCTCTGGTCCGATCCGCGCTGCGCCGGGCTCCGCGAGAGGCGATCTCGTAGTTTTCTCTGAGAATTCCGCTGCATTTCTGGGCTGCGGCTTCCGATTTGCGGGGCTGGTGGCCTGGTGCCGCCGATTCGTGATTTCTTGGACGGAATTGTGCGCCTGGGGTGGTTTGCTGCTGCTCTTTTTTTTGGCAGTTGCTTAATTCTCACGGATGCGCGAGGTTTTTAAAAAAAGGTTTTCTTCCTCTCTCTCTCCCACCTTGCCTTTTGATTCTTGCCGTGCTGGTGTATCCCTCGAATTTGCTTGCTTGGGTGCGTTGAATTCTAAATTTGGATCTCTCTGCTCTTCTCGTCTTCGGTGTTTGCTAAATTTACATGGGGTTTTTTGTTGCTCGCGTTTGGAGCGCAGCATGTTTAAATTTTCGTCATTTTGGTCGTTCCATGTGTTAATCTCTTGCTTCTCGAGATTCTAAATGTTTGCTAATTAATTACACTTCACACCATGATCGGTTCCCTGTTTAATTAAATCGGGGGTTTATCTGAGATTTATCCTAAATTTTGCGCAGATCCCGATGAATGGTTTCCTTTTTTCTGTTCAATTGTGCTGGACTACTACCGATTTTCCTTTCTGATTGCTGATCCGATCTTTGAACACTTGCCGTGCAGATTTGCGTTGGGGGACAAGGCATGAACAGCGCAACCTCCGGTTGTTAACGAAGCAACCCCTTCTTGTGAATTGCAAGCAACCGAAAGTGATGTTGCAGAGGAGGTTGTCCTTAGAGATGGAGTCGTGCGGTAGAGGCCAAGCTGCTGCGGAGATACCGCGCGTTCCCAAGTCCGCGAGGGTACGCGGCTTTCAGCGCATTGATTCGGACCTGGCTTCGCTGCCCTTGGTTGGTGAGTCTGAAAATTGTTCGGTGAAATGTGCAGGGCAAGAGATCGGTTCGGAAGAAGGAGGCTCAGAGCCAGGTGATGTCCCCGTTCGACCTTCTCGCGACGGTGGCTGGGAAGCTGCTTGATGATGGCGAGGGCTCGCTCGGGAACACGAGCGCCTGTGCTCCGGCCTTGAATGTGTGCGCAAAGGATGTCCGCATGAAGCAGGAGCAGTGTGATCAGGAAATGGAACATTTCAAGCACGATGTGACGGATCAGGATAGTTGTAATGAGAGTGCAGTTCTTCCCCACATTGTGTTTCAGCGGTCAGGGAATCATGCTCGGAATGAGGATCCAAAGGCGAAGGACAAGGCTGAATTGAGTTGTAATTTCAGGGCAGTCGCAGATTTGTGGTCGGCTGAATCCGTGGAAGCTGGAGCCTTCGCTGGAGATGCAGCGGCGAGCCTGATGATGCCGGCTGCCACAGCGGGATTTCAGAAGAATGCACCTGACATGTATAGTTTGCTTGATCCAATGGATGTGGACGTGAAGCCTCCTCCTTTGGTCAGCTCTGAAAGCACCGGTGAGATGCCACTGCACGGCGATAAAATTCACCGCTCAATCTCCTTACCAAGGGCCCTGAAGGGTGTTGCCGGGTATGCTGTAGATAGAGATGATGACGACGATAAGTCCTCTGGGTGCACTCATCCGAGCACCACTACTAACAGGGATTTCAGCCCCAATTGTACAGCTGAGCATAGTAGGGTTAGGAAGCTGCTCACTTGTAAGTACAAGAAAGTTGCTCCAGTCAGGATGCACAAATCGGATCTTTCCTATAGTGGTAAGCACTGCAAAAGTCTTGGCTTTCCTTTTCTTTTCTGTAGCACAACATTGATGGAATTCATATTCAAACTAGCTGCATCTCACTTGAATTATTTGATCCTATTAGATGTTGAGCGGAAACCTTCTTTCCGCAACAAGAAAATGCATTATGCACGACAAAGGACACAAAGGAGTACATTTAAGCGGAGGAAGCTCTTTGATCGTCATGCAGTTCTAGCATCAGAATTGGGTAGAGCAAATGGAAAGGGAAACACAATGCTTACTGGAAGATACTCCAATGCTGCTTCTTTGGAAGGTCAGTCTTACTTCCTCGTTCCACATGGGAAATATTCATGCTATTTCCCTTATGTTACTTATCTGTGGGTAATAATTCTACTGCAGCAAACAAGGTGACCAAGTCAATGCCATTTCACAAATCTTGTGTATCGAACGACTGCCATGGTGAAATTTCACTCCCCTGCTCCCCAGCAAGTTCATTTAATCTTGTACTGTCTATATTTGGCCCTAAGATATCCTTGAATTCTTGCAGTGAAACTTAAAATTAAGTCCTTCAAGGTGCCTGAACTTCTTGTTGAAATCCCAGATAGTGCAACAGTTGGCTCACTAAAGGTATGTACAGAACATCTATAGTATGATGTATAAATACATTGCAGGTTTTCTTTGTGCTCAGTGGATTTTCCTGTGGTTTAATCAGTATTTCCAATGCAGAAAACTGTTCTTGAGGCAGTGAATGCCATTCTTGGAAGTGGTCTACGCATTGGTGTTCTTCACCATGGAAAGAAAGTCAGAGATGATAGTAAAACATTAGTGCAGGCTGGGATTAGTCAGGGTGATATGCTGAATAACCTTGGTTTTTCACTTGAACCCAACTGTATGCACAACCCATCACAAGTCCAACCTCCTGAAGATACCAGTTTCATGGAAACCATTGATATTACTGAACCCCTCGCAAGGTAACAAGCTAAGCTTCTTAACAGTTCACCAGCATGCTATAACTTGAGGTGCCTTCATCCTGACCCAGAATGATGAGCTTCTTCTGATACAGGATTTCGCCTGCTGACTCATCTTCCAAACATGGTGAAGTTGATGTGTCCCATGAGCTTGCATTAACCCCCTTTGCAATGAACTACCAGGGCAGCGATCATGATTCTGTACACTCCCCTGGGGGCATCTCATCACCTGATAAATTTTCCACAAACTCACGAGCTTTAGTTCCAGTTGCAGCTGCAGGCCCAAATGCAGGGGCTTTAGTTCCAGTGAATAAGTCAAAGAGGTCACCGGAGCAGGGGCAACGCCGGATCAGGCGTCCGTTCTCCGTTGCTGAAGTAGAAGCACTTGTGCTTGCAGTTGAAAAGCTTGGAACTGGAAGGTATAATTTCTTATTTCCTCTCACTGGAGTATAAACTTTCCTGGCTTCTGTATTCTTACAGCGTAGTTATGGATACCATGCAGGTGGCGAGATGTAAAACTCTGTGCTTTTGACAATGCAAAGCACAGGACATATGTTGATCTTAAGGTACTAACTGTCAAATGCTTGACTTTGACTTCAACTCAACTGAATAGTGCAAATATCATAGTACTGTAATACTTGTCAAAATTTGATCATTGATTTCTATATTGTCCTTTCCTGATTTATTGATTGATCCCCATGATTTCCCTTTTTTGCTGAACCTTTTATTGCTGCTAGAAGGAGGCCATGCACGGAATTGCATACTTAGACTTTATGCAAAGTCCCTAGTGGGTTAGGCTACTTGGCCGATTGAACCAGTAGTTTGGTGCCTTGTGGGTTTTCGGTTCCTCACCCAACCAGACTGTGCTGTTGTTGTGTATTTAGCAAGGTTTCAGCCGAACTATTTTCCTTGAAAGCTTTTTGTCCTTGCGGTTCAGTTAGTGCTGTCCCCACGCATCAGCTTTGTTGTTTGGATGGGTCATGTGGGTTGTAATGCCATAACGAGCCGCCTAGAAACAAAGGAGACATATTCCTGCTCGTTAACTAACCTGATCCGGACCTTCAGAAACAGTCTTGCTCAGCTCGGAATATCGGTAAGCCTTCCTGTATTAGCCTGGATGCTTCTGGGCTGCTTTGCATTGCGCGCCTGTTGGCAACTGACTGCATTCTCTAGTAAAAATTTGATGACGACTTTGAATTGGCAATGAATTAACCGTGCAGAAATTGTCACTTTAACAGGACAAGTGGAAGACGCTGGTGCACACGGCGAGCATCTCGCCTCAGCAGCGGCGTGGCGAGCCGGTGCCGCAGGAGCTGCTCGACCGGGTCTTGGCTGCCCAGGCCTACTGGTCCCAGCAGCAGGCCAAGCTCCAGCCTAAGACGCCCCCGCTGATTGAGGCCAGCTTGCTTGCCTAATAACTCATGGTCCCGGCTGATGGCCTCCTCGGAGGCCTGTCCAGCCTTTGTATAAAGTCAGTCAGTTATTTCCTTCACAGGAGTTTTAAGGAAGATATTAGGAAAGAAGAAAAATACATATATAAGGTACAGGAAGCATTGACCGATTTGTTGTAATATCTACTCACCACCGGTCATTCTTTAAGCCAGGATTCCCTCTCCTTGTGAAATTTAACCAAAAGGAAAAGGGTATTTCTTTGGCAAATTGTACATGTTGATGATGATAGAAGAAGATGATTCATGAGCTGAGATCTGCAGTGTCTACTAATAGCTCACAATGTTTTTTGCAATTGTGGTTTAAGAAACTGAAGGTGCTTCTACTGCAGGAACAAGCTCCGGCCACAGCTTCTGAGTTCTGTTGTGAAGTAGTTGTTGCCTCTTACAGAAGCTGTAAAGCTTCAGATTCTTTTGTTCAATTGAATTCATTCTTTCCTTTGTTTTTCTGGAGGGGTGATGGTAGGAAAGAAGGGATGGATATTGTTTCAACTTTTCCCTTTCTTTTATTGGTGTAATTGTACTGTTTCCTTGCACCAATTAATCTTGTACATGATCTTAATTTATAATTGATCAAAATTAAAGATATATGAAAAAAATGGATTCTTTTATACCACTTTACTGCCCTCCTCTCCTTTAAACTTTGGAGTTTAGTCATTGGATATACTTATCCATTAGCCCCTCCAGTTACAAGTCCCATGAACGTTTGATCTATTCATAACAACAGCTGGTTTATAATAATTTCTAAGGTGTATGATTCTATCTTAATCTTATACTACTACGACTCCAGCTAGTATCTGAATTAGCACAGGAAGCAAGTTGACTTGGTTGTTCTCTACGTTCATACAATTTAGCTGCTTAAAAGTAGTAGCTTGCAATTTCTCAAAAAAAGAAGAAAGTAGTAGCTTGCAATTGACATGTCACAGAGAATACTCTACTTGCAAAGATTTTCAAAGGTTTAAACCAATGGCCTAGCATCATTACATCTACTGGGCCTTCCTTCTTGCAGCGCTGCTGGCCTGCTTGCTGTTCACCACCTTTTTTGTTTGGATGGCGGCCGGCCGGCCCTCACTCACATTGCTTGATCAGATCAGGCCCAAAACACTCGCATGTTCCTCGTTGGGGAGAGGAGCTCTCTCTCTCCCTCTGCCTCACCAACGAACGACGACGCATCGACACATCTCAGGACTCGGTCAGGGTAATTGGCGAGAAATACACGCAGAACGATGTGACAAATGCACGTTGTGTATGGGCCCATGTGAACGAGGCCGACGCCGATGGGGGTACATGCACATGTACCCGCCGTCTCGCTGCTGTCCCCAGCAGAGCAAACGATCGATCACGGGCGGCAACGAGCACCCGCCATGATCCGGCGGTGTCATCTCATCTCATCTGGTCCCATACTCCTCCCATCAAGGAGCAAGCTAACTCAGGCGGCTGCACAAACATACACTTGCACACAAATTATGAAATTAATAAGCATCTGATTGAGGCCAGATCCCAGGCAGGATCACACACTGCTGATGAGTCTCCTCACGGAATTAAAGGATCACACACTGCTGATGAGTCTCCTCACGGAATTAAAGGAGACTGGTCCTAGTTCAGCTCAGACGAAAAGAAAAGAAAAGAAAATATATATACAGATGAACTGCAACTGTAACCAATGTTCTTCCTCCATGCATGAATTGAGATATGCTGATGCAAGAGATGTTCTCTGAACCCTGACAGAAGTTGTTTCATGCCTGAAAAACAGTCATATGTTAAATTACGCACCCACCACACGGCAGGTCGTCTGATTCGTTCGATTACATTCGGCTGAGCTGCTGCATGGGTACCTCACACCCATAAAATCAGGCCACATCATTTCATAGTTAGTGCTGGTGCTCACTGACATTGATGTTTACTACAGGTAGTGGAGACTGGGGCATAGATGAGTGATGAGTCACTGAAAACAACATGGATACACAAAAAAAGCCCACCGTGTAGGGAAAATGAAATTTTATAATAATGCTCATGGAACATGAGCTATTTAAGGTCTATCTCTGGATCATGACCCACCTGCTGGTATGATAACGGAGTGATGAATGATTTTATGGTCCATTTTGATTGGATGATGTATATCAAGGAGGTATCACTCATTTGGTGGCAGGTCGCTGTATATGATGAATCTTAGTCTTGGATTTGTGCTTGATGAATGATCTAAACAGGAGCCTACCTAGTAACCCAACGACTACAGGTGGTGAAAAATCCTGCAACATGCTGCCGACATATGAACTACAACCTACACATCAAGTTTTTTAAACGAACATGGCAGGGGCTCTACGACGAGCTCCTTTCCGGTGTCCTATACTAGGTTATACTATCATTGAAAAAAGACCAGTATACAAACATCTAACGGTTCAGATTAATTGGAACTCAACAGTAGTACGTGGTGGTATGAATAGATAGTATGGAGTGATATAGGGCATTATGGGAATAACAAATAAAACAACTTTTACAATTACGTCCTCATATAATTACAATTAATATTTTAATCACACATGATTCATTTGGAAATGTAGGTATGCTCCTGTTCAATCCCGGACCCGTCGGTCAGTCCGTCACTATCTCTCAGTCTCCTCTCTTCCTCTTGCATTGTTCGTCGGCCGGACTGCCTGCCGCCGGCCGGAGCCGGAGACGACGGCTGCTCCTGGGCCAGCACAAGCAGTGTCAACAGATCCTGGGCCAGCACAAGCGGGGAGAGCGGGTCCGCCAGGGGTGCAGGGCGCAGGGGCGCGCGCGGAGTCGGCGGCTGGTCCTGGGCCCGCGCGAGGTGCGGCCACCGGCGGGGAGGGCAAGCCCGCACGAGCTGCAGGGCAGGTGGGGCGCGTGTAGTCCGGTGGCGGCTCCTGGGCCAGCGCGAGCAGGGGCCACCGGCGCGAAGGCGAGGAGGGCAACTTCTGCGGGCGGATCTACGCATCGGAGTAGCCGGATCCAGGCGTGTCTGTGGGAGCGGCGGTCATGGCGGCGGCTGGGATGGCTGCGGTTTCGTGCTATTCGGCGGCGGCTTGGGGAGGGGGCGGCCGTACCCGAGGTCGTCATCCCGAGCACGCGCCGATCCCGCCGGAGGTCCCCGCGGAGCACGAGGGGGCTGGGGAGGACGGCGACGAGGGGCTGTGGTCGGCGCTGGTCCCCGAGCTGCTGGCGGACATGCTGCGGCGCGTGGACGCCGGCGCCGAGAGGCGGCCTGGCCGGCGCGACGTGGTGGCCGCGGCGGAGGCTCGTCGTGGCGGTGGGGAAGAAGGCAACTACTGGCCGGGCAAGCGCTGGCGCCTGCAAGAAGAGCCAGGGTTCCGGCCGCTCCTCCGATGCTGCAGTGCCGCCGCCGTCGTGAGTCCGGCCGGAGAGGGCTGTGTCGGCGGTGCGGGGCGTGACGGTGGAGGACACTGACGCCCTCGACTGCGGCGTGTGCTTCCTCCCGCTGAAGCCCCCAATCTTCCAGGTACGCACGCGCACTGCACTCCCTTGCCTGTGCTGCTGTGCGTCGAGACGAGTAGAGCCGTAATTGTTCGAATCCACGGATTAATCCATCCATCGATCCAAGCCACGAGTCCTAAACGGAAGTTGGTTGTGTGGCGGCTTGACAGAAAAGAGATATCGTTGTTTAGGTTTTTTTTAAGAGATTCCATTTTGTATAAATCATTTAAGCTTTTTATGGCAATATTATTGGTGAAGAATATGTTGTCTCAACAATTTGTACAATGTTATAATCAAAGTTACAGCTTTACGTAGATATCAATGTGTACAGATATTAGTATATTAATCTAAAGTACAACTTGAGTTTTCATATAACTTGCATAACATGAAGTGCATCTAATGTTATGTATTTGGAAATAGTAAATCTTATGCAACTAAAATGTTTTTGTAAAAAAAATAGAAATCAATCTTATCAATTCGAATGAAATGAACATTATATATAGGTTTTTATAAGATATTAAAACCTAAGTGTACACGGGGCTTTATTACCACATTCTGGAGTGACGGCCTGGCCCATCGTGACGAAACATGTCCAGCCCATCCACCGTAGCACCATTAGGGCTCCTTTGGCAGCACGGGATTTCTCAGCCCGGGAAGCATACACCCCGCAGGGGGATTTTTTGGATTTTGCAATCCCCTCCCACCGCAGGGCAGTGGTGCCCCCTCTGCCCCGTCGCTGTTTGGAGACGAGGGGCACCCCTGTTCATCAGAAGTACAGGGATTTTTTAAAAATTTTGTAATCTACCAGCTAGAGCTGCTTGGACCTGCAACTGCAGTCGAAGCTGCTACAAAGGACAACAACAAAATGCTTGTTCTTTTTGTTGCAGGACATGACTACTTCAACCAAAGTTTTTTTTTTAAAAAAAGACTGCCAATCAAAAATACGTGTATATCTAGCAAGAACGACATGCATTTCTCAGCTCATTTAAAATCCATAACCAACCAGGTAATCGCATAACAATATACATGATTTTTCAAAAATTTAGACAACACAATTTACCTGAAAATAATACAAGCTTCAGACAATAGAAATGGTAGAACAAATATTACATCCTAGCCGATACAGGAGAAAAAACAGGTCTTCTTTGTATGATTTAAGCATCTGTTCATCCACAAAATTATGTAGCAGACACATCCAGCTGAAGGCAGACACAAGGGGCTTAGTTTTCTTTTGTAGCATCACAGGTGGTAGAAAGCTGCAGCACAAAAAAAGTAAAAAGGTAAAATCAGTGACACAATTTAGTTGGAAAATGAGGAAGCCACCAGTTATGTGCAAGAGTGCTATAACTTAAAAGTTGTTGGTGAGAATAAGGATTGCAATTATCAGGGATGATTTTCAAAATGAAAGGAGAAGTACCATACAACTATGACATTTTCTAAACAGCCTTTGTGGACTGCTTATCACAATATCAGCATAAGGCTTTCATATATGCACAAGACAGAAGACACCAAGAACTATACTGAGAGTAGGACAATTGAGAAAGTGGACATCAGTATGAGAGGATAATGTCATTGCAGTGTACTACTGTAGCTAAATGTCCATCTGATGGGGGTATTTAAGGCGCACAATGCGCACAATAGTCAGCACTGAAAAGTCATAAACGAAAACTTAATGTACAATTTTATTAATTCATTGCTGATGATGCCACAAACCAGCCACCACCACTACCATGCTAAACATAAGCACAGACTTTGCACAGCCAGGAGCTAAATAATTCCCTCATCATTCAAAAAATAAATTCCATTAAAAAAAGATGATTCATTATCTCAAACAAGGCACAAGTTAGTAGTAACATGTCAGCGAAGAATGGTATTCAGAAAGTTGGTTGTATTCAGAAAGGGACATATGCAACATGTATACAAAGTGAGTAGGATGAAATTAACATCAGAGGAGCAAGAGATTCTATTTCTAACGGAGCATCAGCAATTACTTGGCTCCAATAATACACATGCAGCTATGCAGATCAGCCTTACGACTGGTATGGCTGGATAAGCATGGTTTGCATCATCCATCCATCCTAGTGATCCATTGCTATCCTATGCCACCACCTATGAAACACGGATACGCCATCAGGGTAGCGTATCCGGTATCCGATACGTATCGGACACGGATACGCCGCGGATACGCCTTAGATACGTATCCAATCCGTATCGGTGTATTGGGCCGTATTGGGCCTGAAAACTCAAGATTGGATACGTATCTGCATGTGATACAGCCCAACAGCCCACCTTAAGAGCAGATGCACCACAGAAAGAACGAGTGGCCTCATTCTATGACGGAGATGAAGCAGCCATGGCGCCAGCTCTTTGTGAAATCTGTATCAATGGAGATGGCTCTTGGTGAAATCGAGGACAGCAGAGTGAAGAGGAGGTTGCTTGCTGTCGATTTGACTTATCTCTTGTGCGAGATGTTGGTCGGTGGCGAGCAATCGGCGGCGCTGACCTGCGAGGAGAGCGGAGCAGCGAGGAAGGAGAAGAGTTGCGGCGGCGGCCAGTGTTGGATTTTTTTTTTGGGAAACGGCCAGTGTTGGAATTGTGGGGTATATATGGGAGCATCTGGGATTGAAGGGGAAGAGCTCTTTAGGTCAAGTTGTGGGCTGGCTGGGCCTGGAAACAGCAGGCCAGTGGCCCATCTATTTCTAATTTACTTTTTTCTTTTTCTTTTATTATCTATTTATTTAAAAAAATAGGTAAACGTATCCGCGTATCAGGTTTTTTTGGAAAACAACGTATCCGCGTATCCGTATCCTTCCGATACCGATACACGTATCCATATCCGTGCTGCTTAGGCCACCACAAGCATGCAAGCAAGATTCATTCGTGAAGGAACAGTTTGTGTGATTAGGGGAGAAAGCAGTTGTCTGATTTTTTTTTTACTTTCTAATTTCACAGGCTCCACATGTGACCCATATATAAAGAATGCTAAGTGTGACACACTGAATCACAAACTTTGATATGTAAACTTATCTTAATAGCAAGCCATGCCTAGTGCTGAAGCACAAACTCTGATAGTGTGATCTGTAAACCTATCTTTTATTGTACTAGCCTTGCTAACTGTTGATAGAACAAAACAAGATTCCATTAGATATCTAATAAAAAGAAGACAAACTAGATTATTGAAGGGTCTGACAAAAAAAAAGACAACAAACTTGAGGTTATACATCTATGCATGCATGGGACACATGATATTTCGCAGGAAAATGTAGCATGATTGGCTCTTTTGATGACCATCTTATAGCTGCTGCCAGTTTATTATTCGCTGGAAAACATTTTCACATCGAAAATCTGTGCTAAAATAGCAACTATACTACTGTTACAGCAAGAGGAGATTCAGATATCTGCATGGAATTACCTTAAGCTGCAGTTTGTTGGCTACCTACTGAGATTGCAGAATGGATTGTGGTGGGCACCCAACAAGGAATCCTGAGATCTGCGCAAACAGAGCATGAAAGAAAACAATATCACAAATCTGAAATTACAACATTTAAAATCATGATACAGTGCCTTTCGAATCCAAGGAATTCGGTCAGACAGATACTGGAAGAAAATTATGTTGTTTCAAATGATAAAAGTCGCGGAGGCTTCAGTGCATCACCTGAAAGACCATCAGCGGCATTAGTTTCAGGCCTGAACACAACATTAATCCAGACTGCTAGTTCATGGTGACAAGAAAATGCTACTCTGATTAGCCATATAGCATCACAATTTCGTTAAACATTACAGCTCTTGCATAACATGCACAATTTTAGGTGCACTCAAGTTGGCAGAAAATAGTACATCACTTAACAATGATATAGCAACCATACTTGTAGGAAAACATGGCCTTGCATCACTCAAGTTTGGGTCAAGTGCAGGAAAATTAGAATGATACAAACAATTCCACTCAGAAAATAGATACTGAAAATTAATTACACTCAGAAATAGATACTGGAGATTAATTCCACTTAAAAATAGATATTGTGGAAAACAGATTTTGTCTTTGGATAAATCATAACCATAGCTTTTTTCTGGTTTACTTTCTTGCACTCAGATGTACTCTCTAGTCCTAGATCAATTAGGTCTTCGATGGGTACTCAACAGTAACTGACCCCTATAGTTCTCTCACTAAACTAAGCTACAAGATACACGTGAACAAATGTAGGGCTCAGGATACTATGAAGAAAGCTTTTTACAGCCACAGCTAATCAAGAATCCATAATTTTGCTATCAGGAAGTGACAAAGACAAGCATATGGCCATTAAATGATATGTCATGGAATTGGCTCTCAGCAAAAAAGATTCATCACAGAAAATCTTGTAGCAACGAAGAATTGCAATGTCATCCTTATATATTCAAAGTACTAGCAGAAGAGATTATTAAATAATCGTTCGTAAGAGATTATTAACAGGTGACGGGTAGTAATAACATGCTAATGAGCAGTACTAGCATACTAGATGCACGGGGGGACTTACCTAAAACAAGATTGTCCGGTGAAGAGAAGAACATGGATGGATCTTGGGTCTAGCACCTTTGAAATCACCGAGATCTAAAACAAATCGAATCAGCAAGAGGGGTAGAAACCATAGGAAATAGGAAAGGAGGAGAACTCAGGTGCAGCGGCGCTTGGACGGAGGCAGGACGACGGGTTGGAGGCGCTTGGACGGAGGCACGACGACGGCGCCTGGACGGAGGTAGGGCGATGGGTCTCCTTCCCTGGAGGAGAGAGATAGAAGGGGCGGCGCCTGGATGACGAGGATCAGGGACGGCGACGCTCGTCGCCTGGGAGGAGCAGCGACGGCGGCGCTCATCGCCTGGGAGGAGCAGCGACGGCGAGAGGATGGGAGAGGCGCAGGACGACAGCGCGTTGCAAGGAGGAGTGACGAGTCGCGACTCGCGGGGGAGAGAGACGGGGTGGAGCCGTCCGGACCCGAGAGGTGTGGGACGGCCGCCCGGGGGAAAAGACGCGGATGAGGTCGGACGGACCCGTGATTTTGGACTCCCAAACGACAAGAAGATTCGGCCCAGGGCTCCTAAGGGATTTGAGGTTCCCAAATGAGCCCTAAGAGCTCATTTGGGAACCTCAAATCCCGGAGGGATCCCCTCGATTTCCCTGGGTCGGCACCCCTCGTCGATTTCGGCCCCGGGCTGAATCTTCCTGTCGTTTGGGAGTCCAAAATCACGGGTCCGTCCGACCCCGTCCGCGTCTTTTCCCCGGGGCGGCCGCCCCACACCTCTCGGGTCCGGACGGCTCCACCCCGTCTCTCTCCCCTGCGAGTCACGACTCGTCGCTCCTCCTTGCGACGCGATGTCGTCCTGCGCCTCTCCCATCCTCTCGCCGTCGCTGCTCCTCCCAGGCGACGAGCGCCGCCGTCGCTGCTCCTCCCAGGTGACGAGTGCCGCCGTCCCTGATCCTCGTCATCCAGGCGCCGCTCCTTCTATCTCTCTCCTCCAGGCAAGGAGACCCATCGCCCTACCTCCGTCCAGGCGCCGCCGTCGTGCCTCCGTCCAAGCGCCTCCAACCCGTCGTCCTGCCTCCGTCCAAGCGCCGCTCCACCTGAGTTCTCCTCCTTTCTTATTTCCTATGGTTTCTACCCCTCTTGCTGATTCGATTTGTTTTAGATCTTGGTGATTTCAAAGGTGCCAGACCCAAGATCCATCCATGTTCTTCTCTTCACAGGACTATCTTGTTTTAGGTAAGTCCCCCCGTGCATCTAGTATGCTAGTACTGCTCATTAGCATGTTATTACTACCTGTCACCTGTTAATAATCTCTTACGAACGATTATTTAATAATCTCTTCTGCTAGTACTTTGAATATATGAGGATGCCATTGCAATTCTTCGTTGCTACAAGATTTTCTGTGATGAATCTTCTTTGTTGAGAGCCAATTCCATGACATATCATTTAATGGCCATATGCTTGTCTTTGTCACTTCCTGTTAGCAAAATTATGGATTCTTGATTAGATGTGGCTGTAAAAAGCTTTCTTCATAGTATCCTGAGCACTACATTTGTTCACGTATATCTTGTAGCTTAGTTTAGTCAGAGAACTATAGGGGTCAGTTACTGTTGAGTACCCATCGAAGACCTAATTGATCTAGGACTAGAGAGTACATCTCAGTGCAAGAAAGTAAGCCAGAAAAAAGCTATGGTTATGATTTATCCAAAGAAAAAAATCTATTTTCCACAATATTTGTTTTTAAGCTGAATTAATTTCCAGTATCTATTTCTGAGTGTAATTAATTTGGTGCTGCAGTGGTTTCTCCTGAACATCGTTAATATGGAAAGAGTTCTCCTTTTGACAGTTTGACAACGGAAAATCTACGGTTCTGGAGCAGACAGTTCTTGGTTTGTTTTTGGAGGGTCCTACGCTGGCGCACTCAGTGCTTGGTTCAGATTGAAGTTTCCTCACTTACATGCGCAAGTCTTGCAAGCTCAGGAGTTGTTCTTGCTGTTTACAATTTTACTGATTTCAACAAACAGGTTAGTGAAGGAGCAAGCTGTGATTTGTGCATTAAAAGGTAACACTTTAATTTGCACCTAAAGTTCTACTTTTGTATATGATATATGTAGATTGGGGAGTCTGCTGGTCCTGAATGCAAGGAAGCACTTCAAGAAGTAACAAGACTTGTTGATGGGCAGCTTCAGTCTGGCCGCCCCAACTCAGATAAGCAGTTGTTTGGAGCAGCAAAGGTAATCCATCTGTGATATTAAGTGTATTTTGCTACAGCTCTGACAGCTTTTCAATCCTATCTCGTTTGCAACTACTGGCTTTTTCCTTTAAAAATATCATGTATGCTGTCTCCAAAAAACACTACATATTATGTAACTAGTTTGGTATGCTCGAAGAGGACAATGCTAATAAGAAAGAGAGACATATAGTGGTGGTGCTGAATCGAGCCTGCATTTTTTAAATATAGATTGCACTCATTCACTTCATTTCTTCTTTAGACATCATATCACATAATGGGTTAGTCCGAGCATTTCCAAGTTGTTATTAGTTACCAGTTTACAGTCCATAGAAGAATTGTGTGCTCATGCAAGATTACGAAGATATCTCTTTTTCTGATGTGTACAACTTATCTATCCTACCTAAGTCTTTTCTTATATTAAAGTTTGAATTGTCTCATATATGCATCTTGAATGCATGCTTAAACTTCTAGGTGTGCTGCCAATAATGACTGCTTGTAGGTTATTTTGTGACTGTTGTCTTAGCTCCTTGGATTTGTTAAGATCCATGCATTTGTTTTGCTTAATTCCAGTTAGAAAATGATGGTGACCTCCTCTACTTACTGGCAGATGCTGCTGCTATTGCGGTATGCTCCATGTGCATCTATTTTTGACCTCATTGTTTATTGAAAGTAATTGCAGTAATGAGATCTGATGTCATTTGCAGTTTCAATATGGTAATCCTGATGTCTTGTGCTCCCCACTAGTTCCCAAATAGCAACGGTGGGAGGGGGGGGCTTTCCTTCCTCTGCTGGGGAGGGATATGTATGGCGCAGGACTTTCCCTGAATACATATTTGTGCCTTGATGTTAACTATATATGGTTTGCATCAAATTGTGCACTAATGATAATTATGCATGCCTTGCAGATTGAGATAATTTTTACTATGGAATAAGTTTGATTAGGGAGCAGGATTTTGAATCTAATCTTCCATTTCCCAAGTGCAAAGAATTTTCATTCCATATTTGCAGATGCTAACATGCAATCAGTTTGTTGTCCAAGCAATACAGATGAAATTACAAGTCTTCATCCATGCAATAAAGTTCATCTATACTTGTATTACATACTCTTTTTTTGGAACACCTGTATTACTTACGCTCTTTGCGCAATTCAGCTGCTGGGCTGGTGAGATGTACCACTACAGTACTAGACAATGACTGTACTTTGTTGATATTACAGTTGAAACCATGATCTGGTGAAATTTATTGTTTAATTTGCTTGTTATCTATGGTTAGATGTGCTAGTACATTGCTACATAATGATTACGCTTTGTTGCCATTACAGTTGAAATCATGATCCAGTAAAACTTGTTTAATTTTTATGTTATCTTTCACCAATCTGATGAAATTTTCTTATTTCTCTATTGATATTGTGGTGAAGATGAGAATTTGCTTAGACAACGATATATTATGGAGAGACCAGAGATTCCCCCTCCCTCTTCCACAAGGTCCCCTGGTTTCCAAACTGCAGCAGGGAAGGGAATCAACGGGGGGAAAGGCTAACCAGGGAAACAAAATGCAAATTAAATCCCCCTGTGGGCTTTCCTTCCCTGGGTTAGGCCCCCCTAGCTCCCAAACGAGCCCTTAGGGTATATTCTTATCCTCCCCGTCGCATCTCCCTTCTTCTCCCCGGCGGCCGGCGACATGGTTCCCTCAAGCTTCTCCCTTCTGCCGTCGGGTTTGAAGGCTGAATTGAATCAGGGGGTCACGGGAGAAGTGAGGACTCAAAGAGGGGTCACGCCAGATTATGGAAAATTGAAGGGGTCCAATGAAAAAACAGGAAAAAAAACACAAGTACTAAATTACCTCTTCCTATACTTCGTACCACTCATCGGTGGTATAGGGCACCGGAAAAGACCTCACGACGATTCAAGCTGCGATTCACCGTCCAGAGCCAGCTGCGATGCCAGAGCTTTGCCTTCTTGCCATTTCCGATGGAGATGGTTGTGAATGCATTAAAGAAAATCCGATCAGCACTATTGCAATTTGCAAGGGACATCTGAATCAACACATGGCATTGGCTTAATCCTCTCGGTCCAGCCCTGCCAAAGCCAGCACGACCAAATTCGTCAAGGTCTGTCACCCCAAGGCGAGTAATAAATGCGAGGGTATTTTGGTCTTTCACCACTTTTAACAAGTTTTAACGATTTTTGACTGGTTAATGACTAAAGTATATTTTTTGAGCTCCAACTAAAATTTAGCAAAGTTGTACTGTAGTCAGATCCGTTTGATCCAAGTGGTTAAATTAAACCAACTAAACTTTAACAAGAGGATCCAGACAGAACCAAAGGAAAAAGTTGAATTTTGTTGATCTGTTTCCTCGCTCAAACTTCAAAAGGGCAGATGACTTATACTTTTTGAACTCCAACTAAAATTTTATAACAACTCTTATAACAACTCTTGACTGGCTAATGACTTATACTTTTGAACTCCAACTAAAATTTAGCCGACTAAAGTTTAATAAGAGGATCAAAACATGATCAATGTCTCCTATTGTCGTTCTCTTCACCCTTCCAAAGGAAAGAGTTGAGTTTTGTCGATGTGTTTCCTCGCTCAAAACTTCAAAAGGGAACATGGTCAGGTGGTGGCTGATTTTCTCAATGAAGGCTGGGCATGCACTTTTTGCAGGGAGTGGACATGGAGCTAACTCCTGCAGAGCAATGTAGCTCCTGAAGCACGTGACGTCAAGTCTGCTATATATGACCCTTTTTTTGTTTTATTATGCCGTTAAAAATATGCGAAATTAGCAATACTCGCATCATGCTTTTTGTAAAAAGAAGAGAAATATTTATTTTTGACCATTCAACTATAGGCTAAGTTTGGTTTTGGTCATCGAACTTCAAAACCGAAAATCTTTGATCATCCAACTGTCAAAACCGTTCAACTTTGGCCATCAGGAGGTTTTGATGGGTGGTTTTTAATTTTTTATTTATAATTTAGTTCTTATATCTTAAAATGATTATTACTTTTTACTCATTCTTCCGATTTAGGTGATTCTTACGGTCACACGTTCATAATGGTGAGATGTATTTTTTCAGATGTTATTTATACTATTTTATCACTATTTATTATATTATTTTTATGTTGTGTGTATAAATAATAATATAAGAAAAGTAAAATAAAAAGTTACAAAATAATATGAACAACATTTTAAAATATAAAGCTCATCGTTACAAACACATGACTACAAATATCACTTAACTCGGAGATATGAGTAAAAATAATAATCATTTTAAGAGAGGAGGACTAAACTGTAAATAAAATGATTAAAATAGTTCTTAAATCTTAAAATGATTACTATTTTTTCACATATCTCTGATTTAGGTGGTTCTTATGGTCATGCATTCTTAACGATTAACTTTATCTTTTAAAATGTTATTTATGTTATTTTGTAAACTGTCTATTTTACTTTTTTTATATTATTATTTTTACACCACAGCATAAGAACAATATAACAAATAGTGATAAAATAGTATAAATAACATTTCAAAAGATAAACCTCACCATTATGAACGTGTGAGCACAAGAATCACCTAACTTGAAAGTATGAGAAAAAGTAATAATTATTTTAAGATCTAAGAACTAAATTATAAATATAAAAAAATTTGAAAACCACCCATCACAAACCGCGCGATGACCAAATTTGAACGGTTTTGACAGTTGGATGGTCAAAGATTCCGGTTTTGGAGTTCGATGGGTAAATTCAAACTTAACTTATAGTTAGATGGTCAAAAATAAACTTTTTCTAAAAAGAAACATTCTTATGAATTGCATTTTTCTTTCCTGTGAATCGACTACATGCTAAAAGTCGTTGCCACAATAAATTTGGCACACAAACTACAGTAGCATGACAGCGTATATCGCGTAAATTAAGAGTTGACAGCGCAGATCGTTTTCAAGCATTGAATCCCAATCGCATTCTTCCACCCTGTTTTTGCTATCAATAGTTATGCTATTTCTCTTTGGCTGCTTAATAATAAGCAAATGACAGCTTCTTTTGAATCGTATAAAATACCTCAAAGTCTAAAGCTAACGATGTGGTTAATGTAAACGGTATGTTAAGGCTACTTCCTTACATTTCCATTTGTCAAGAGTTTCATTTTAGAAAATGCAAATTTTTTTAGCCTTTGCATAGTTTACGCACATCCTGGCTACCTTGAACTTTCAAGATCTAATTTACCCAAAAAATAAAAAACTTTCAAGAGCTAATAATGTACTGTCATTCTATCCACAGTGCCAGCACACATTCTTGTCTGCCAGTGAAGTAACATTCGGTATCTTCCAAGGTATCTCCTTGCCAAAAACCTGCATACCGTGGCTGTAGACAATTGGTTGGGAGCACAACAATGATTGCCAAACGAGCTTATCACTTATAAGAGATCACAGAAAAACAAAATCTGAAACAATAATAGTCACATGTCGACTGCCAAAACGCTGATCCCTGAAAATCCAAAAATCATTGCACGTTTTCACTGTCAATGAATGTTGAAACAACCTGATAGAGATCAAGGGGGTTAGGTAAGCTTCATGCTGTTGCCAGCCTTCTCTGTTCTCTCCTTATATACCATACTATAGAACGGGGTGCACTTGCAAGAACAAGCCACTCTCCTCTCCCACCACCTTCCTCTCCTTCCCCTCTTTCGCGAAGAAGAGGCCGGCCGCCGCAGCAATGGATGAGGGTTTCGAGAGAGATGAGCGGAACCTGTCGGCCGTGGAGAAGGTCAAGAAGCGCCACCACGACAAGGGCTTCTTTTATGCCTGGTCAGTAACAAAATCACCACAAGTCCACAAGCTACTCCTCCATGCCCATGCATGAGTTGCTCTGCAGAAAACTAGCTTCTATCCACGAACAAGAACAGCTGCAAGCATCTGCAAATTTAAGTCTCATGTTCTGCACAAGTGTCGAAGCGAATTTACACGTTCATAAATCATAAGTAAGATGCATCATGGTGAAATTGATTTTTTTTATAAAAAAATTTTGGTCGTTGCTTGTTGCAGTGCCTTCACGCTGTGCTGCTGCTTCTGCTGCTACGAGGCATGCGAGCACTGCCTGGACTTCTTCTGCTGCTGCTGCAAGAAGGACGATTAGGGACCCGGTGGTGCAGGCATTGTTCAGCCACGATTCCGTCGTCGCGCCATGATCAATTCGTTGTGGATATGTTTTGTTCGTGAAGAAGAAATGTGATCAGTCTGGAATTGTTCGTCGAAATAAAGCATGATGCGGTTGGTGTCAACTCTACGTTAACAACCGTAGTGAGCTCAGTGAAGCTGCTGTAAATCCCATCTGTTATTGGTTTGCCATGTCAGCACGCTGGCAATATATTACACCCTTGTGAATATAAAAGGTTGCTTGTGTTATTGTTCGAGCTCTTTTTATGAAGTTACTGGCTTGTGCATACTGTTGTATTTGTATAGTACTCCGTAGATGCTTATGCATCTGCAAGGCTAGGGATGACGCAGAGTTGCAGAGCTCCAGCATTCAGTGGTTGGATCACAGATGATGTGGTTGGTGTGTCGTGGTGTGTTCCTGTTGCCTATGATACGCTCTTGCCACCTTCCTTTGCTCATAAAATTTCGACGCATTTTTACAATATGTATTTTTTTCAAAGAAATAAACAACAGTTGCAGTTTAATTCATCCTCTTTTTAAGAAAGAAAAAAATACCTCGGATATCAATCAGAGCCTTCGTCTGAATTCTGAATCACGCGAGCGCTGCACAACGCATCAAACAATTGAAGTAAAGCTTCTTCAACTTCCAAATGAGGAAAAGAGAATGAAGATGTGACGCCAACCGATATTCACAGGAAAATGAAAGATGTCTCACGAGAGCACGAGACATCATTTCTACTTCTGACTCAGTTCTTTAGCTTGTTTGGTCTTCCGGCGGTTTGAGATTATTCAGTTCGGTACAGTTAGATTTTACCTACGGGAGCACAACTAAATCCAGAGAGAAAGTTTTTAGAACCTCCATTTCTAATGTGATTATTTTCTTAAGAAAGGACAGGACAAGAAAACTGAATCTAATCTCGCTGTCTGGCCTAAATTTGGCCAAACATGAAACACATTCAGGCATGCCAAACATTTACTTCTGTGTGGTTTGAAACTTTGAATCCAACGAAATTTGATCAGTCCGCGTCCATTCCTTACAGTCGAGGCCCATTTCCCACTTTCTTTTCTTCAGCAAAAGCCGAAAGGCCCAAAACCCAAACGGGCCAGCACCCTACCAAAACCCAAACCCCTACCGCGCCGCGCCGGAGTCAGCGCAAACTCCGAGGCGGCCGGCATCAGTCCTCGCGCGCCGGCGGCGGACTGTTCCGGCGGTTGCGGTCGGGGGCAACGAGGTTGTAGCCTATTGCCTCTCCGGTGGCTTCTTTCACGCCTCGCCTGCGGTGGCAGTTCCTCTTCGTCCCGCCGGGATGGGCGGGCATGGGCTGCGCCGCTGCGGTGGCTGACGCAATGTGAGCTACTACAGCTGCTGGTGAGCTGGGGTAATCTCGTGTTTCTATATTAATCACAGTTCTGCGCTGTAAAATGTGATCCGTTTCGATCTAGAACAAGCGTGCGGATATTGGGGGAAAAGGTTGGTTTGGGATCTACTTTGACGTTGGTGGTAATGGAAATCGAGAATTAGCATGCTGGGTTCTGGCAAGGAATTTAGAGAAGAGTCCTTTGATTAGCCCTGGGTGCTAATCGGGTTCATGTTTTCCATAATTTAGGATCCTTAATCATCAAACGGCAGAGTTTCTGTTCATCCGCAGTGAGAAGGATGCTGCCTCAGATTAATTTGGAGAAGAATCTTCTGATCTGGTCAGCTATCAATAAACAGAAGTAAAACAATGCCACATCATGCCAATATTTATTTTATGGAGAGTATCAGTTGGACCAAAGGTATAAAATCAATGGAGAAGTTTATATTGAAGTCAACTATGCACAATTTACATACAATTTGCACAAAGGCCCCCTTTTGTTCAGTACAGGTCAAACTGATTGTAAAATGAAAAATGGTGTCAACTACAGAGAATTTAAACAAATGCTACATCTGTACACTCTCTCATTATCTTACATTGCTGCAGTGCCTATATACTGAAAATGTATTGAAGCGACACCGCTAGGTGGCTTTGCTTATCTTCTTTGGAAGTTGAAGACTTTGATGGAGAAGGCAAAGACGAAAGCAAAGAGAACTGTGAATCCGACAACAGCAGTAGCTACATAACCCAATTGGTCATGATGGAACCCGAAGAATCTGTTGACAAAAGCTTGCACTGTTTCCTCATCATCTTTTAGCCTAATATGTTCGATATCTCCGAATTGTGAGGCCACAAGTCCATATAGCGTCCAAGCCACCGGACATGCCCATGAGTACCATCTCCACCATATTGGTATCCTCTGCAACCCAGCAATGTATGCTTCAGCATCAACAGTACAGAGAAAATTGAGTTGTTGCGATGTACAAGGATTTAGACTTGGGCACTTACCGGTCGAGGGATAAGGAAGCCAGCAAAGATATTCCATATTGCGTAGAATGCAGTTGAGACTATGGCAGCGATGTCGCTGTTTGGTGTCATGGCGACTGCCATCATGCCATAGAACGTGAAGTACATGAAGGTGAAGAACATGAAGAACATATACCAGAAGAACTTCACAACTGTCCAGTCAAAGCCAATAAGGCTGTAGACAATGAGACCATAGACGACTGTCTGAAGGAAGATGTGTGGGATCTCAATAAGAACCTGTTGAAAGGTAAAATTGTCAGAACTTAAAGTTACAATTCAGCATTAGATTCAAGGAAGAACACTGCAATTATTTCCCTTTATTTAAATCTTCAGTTACGACCAGTTACCTGCGCAAAAGCATAGGGTAGAGCAGAGTACATGCCAGCTGCCTTTTCTCGGTAGAAAACTGTTCGCTCAACATCTACAATTGGTTGCACAGTTTGACCATTCTGAATTCCAATGAAAAGAACTGCTGCATACATGGATCCCAAAGAATTGAACAGATCCTGCCTAGTGTTACTGTAAGGAAGAATAACAGAACAATTAATTTTCTTTGTCACAGTATGACAACACGGATCAGGTCATTCAAGTCTCAATTGGAGCTGTAAGCAAGGGAACTCACATTTTCTTGCCTAAGTTTAAGAAGATTGTTCCGAAGATGAGGGCTATAACTGTCGTGAAGAAGATTCTAGTCGCAGTGTATGACGGATTTCTCCAGTAAGATTTGTGCTGCTTCCACAGGCAAGCCATGCATTGTGTAAGGAAGGACTGTGAGTACTGGGTTGGGAAGTACAGGTCCTTGGATCCAGGTGGAGGTGTGCTTAGTTCACTGATTAAAGCTTTGTTCCTCCTGCAATGATGCATCCTAATCAGTGATATGAAACACATCACAGATAAAAGAGAAGTGCCATTTGAGGTTGATGTCACTGAACATACCAGTATAGGTCAGAGTTTCTGTATACTTCGGCAAAGTTGATCCCAAGGATATCTTCTTGAGCTAAGGTGGTCACTTCCAACATCCATGTTGCGGGGTTGTAACCATCCTTGATTTTCCTCACTCCTTGTATACCCTACATTTGAAACACCAAGCAAAGGTTATCATGTGTGTCATAAGTCCGAAGTTGAATGTTTTGTTCAGTGAGTACTGAAGCTCACCTCAAAGTAGTCAATCAAATCGCACGAGTTGCGTCCCAAGGGGCCGACATATATTTCTTCCCCTCCTCGTTTCATCAGGAATAGCTGTGGCAGTTCAAGTATGATATATGAGCATTGCTTCTAGAGTTCAAGATTACCACTGAAAGCTCCCAATTTCATGATCATCACAACTTACCTCATCAAAAGCTTCGAAGATGTCAATACTGGGCTGATGGATTGTGCAGACAACTGTCCTTCCTGTATCAACCGTATTCCGGACTGTCCTCATCACAATTGCAGCTGCCCTGGCATCTAGTCCTGAAGTTGGTTCATCCATGAATATGATGGATGGGTTGGCAACAAGCTCAACGGCAATGGTGAGCCTCTTTCGCTGTTCAGTGGATAAACCATTTACACCTGGCAGTCCCACCAATGCTCCCCTCAGTGGTGTTAACTCCACGAGTTCCATGACTTCTTCCACAAACATCTGCATCCATGAAGTGATCCAATTAGCCAAGTATTCTAATTATGGTTTGCAATGCAAAATGGTAATGAATTGCTTATGAACTAGCGAAATGAAGGCCTTTTTCACCTACCTTTCTTGCTTCTGAGTCTACTTCTTGGGGCAACCGGAGCCATGCTGAGTACAGGAGGGATTCATAGACAGTGACATGTGGAGAGTGGATATCATTTTGCTCACAGTAGCCAGCAATCCGAGCAAAGGTCTCTTGCTTCTTTGGGTATCCCGAGATGGTAATGTCTCCCTCAATGTAACCACCAGTTTTCCTTCCCGCCAACACATCCATCAGGGTAGTCTTACCGGCTCCACTGACTCCCATCAGTGCTGTAAGGACTCCTGGTCTGAAGGCTCCACTTACACCCTTCAGCAGCAGTAACCTGTCTTCAGTAATACCTTTATCTTTCATTTCCTGTCAAAAATTCATTGAATTAATACTTATTGTTCAGTGTTATCAGTTTCTATGTTAAATATAGGACAAATTTTCTGTTTTGTGCTTACCTGAGGCATGTCCACGGAATATTTGATATTGTTGAAGGTGATTGACAATGGTGTAAATGGAAGTACCATTCCTCTCTTCCTGGTGTCTGCTCCAACAATTTCTCCTCTTCCTGCATTGTTTAGACTTGTAAGAACGCAACAATGGCATGTTCAGTTAAAATTTGTTGCACAAGAATCTGCTTTGGACTGACCATTAGGAGAAATTTGGGAATCTGTTCCAAGCTGCAGCAGCTCGACATTTTGACCGGTACGGTTTACATGCTTCTCCTGCAGTTCCTCTTCAGAAACAACAGTTTGACCTTTTCCAAGTGCTGTTGTTTTGAGAACGGCGTTAGTGACAACTGACAGACATAAGACACTTTGCATTTTATGAATTTAAGTACTTTTGAGCTGAGAAGGTACTCACGGCCAAGCCAGTCGAGGAACAAAACAAAGAGAACGTTGAAGAGCATGATGTAGCCAAGCAAAGCGCCGACACCGATCCAGTACCAGTTTGGGTCGACAAAGATGCCACGAGCCTTCAGGATTTGGACACCAAGTGTGTCATTGCTTATTTTTGGATCAACAACCTGCATAAATTTTGAGATAGTTTGTCAGCTATCTATCTGAACTACATAGTGATCCGCTTGGATTGCTTCAGATAAGCTGCATTACCATCTGCCAGCTGTGGCCTAGGAATTCATTATTGGCTATGGCATTCTGTGCATACATCAGAGGGGAGGACCAGTAGCCCCAAACCCACCATTTCTTGATATTATCTGCAGATGGAGAGAGAGAGAGAGAGAAAACTCAGTTCCATGCTCTGGATAGTATCTAAACAAGGTTGCGAACGGAGACTTGGCATACCTCTTGCTACCAAAAAGCCACCGAGAATCAGAAGAACAAGCTGAGCGAATGACCCAAATGTGTCTGCGACAACCATTTCTCTTCCTAATGCAGCAAGAAGCCGGAAAAGACCAGATGCCATCTGGCTGATCAGTACAAGCAGTAGGTAATGGCGGAAGAACCTTTCGATATTTGGATCAAAGCCAATGACATAGTAAGTCATGCCAATCCACACAGCGCATTCCAAGAATGATATTGGGATCTTGAGCACCCATGTAGGCAGTGCATATGCCCATGATGGATAGAAGAGGAGGTCCCTCTGCTTATAGAATATCGGCAGCTTTGCAATGCTCATGGCAAGCTCAGCGAAACCATTGAACAAGTGTGTAACTAGGCCAAGGAACATTGCTCCCAGAAATATAACCCCATCTTCGACACTGCGTCGATGCATTGTCGTGCGCAGGAAGACCGTCATTGCAATGGTTCCTAGGATTATGAGCTGGTACAAATATGGAACATTCATCAAGATTTGCTATCTGAATTCTGAAGTCGAGAACATTCAAGGAAGCAGGACACATACCTGGACTACTTTGAAGATGTAAACAAATGAGTTCCTCTTCATCAGCAGCCACTCCCTAGAGAAGCTTGCCTTGAGAAGCTCCATCTTGCTGATACCATACTTGGACGTTGTGAGAGCTGCAGGATGGTTCCTGGTTCGATCAAAGGGCACCTTGAGCTCTGATCCTAGCTTATGCCCAACATGGAATGCTTTGAATGCCTCTGTGAAGTCATTAACTGAGACGTATCGGTATGGTTCATCTCTTCGACACCAGTATTGATGTTGATCCTTCCTAGATGTAACCTGTGACACCACAAAAGGAAAACACTGAGTTTGGAGTTCCAAATCACAATGTGCAACTAACGTATGATTCTTTTGGATCACTCACTTCTTGCAGGAAGTCCGCAACACCTTTTCTCTCTGGACATTTGAAGCCCATGGCCTCAAAGAACTCGAGGACATTCTCCCGAGGACCCTGGTATACAATTTGGCCCTCAGAGAGAAGAACTATGTCATCAAAGAGCTCATATGTTTCAGGTGCAGGCTGAAGCAATGCGATAAGTGCAGTTCCACCAAGGATGTGGACCGACTGCCTGAGAGAGTTGACTATCTGATACGTCGTGGAGCTGTCCAGGCCGGTGGAGATTTCGTCCATGAATAGCGCCTTAGCTGGCCCAACAAGCATCTCGCCTGTAACAATTCAACAAGTCAAGAAGTCAGATTTTTCGGTCAGGTTTAAACTTCGAAGGGCTTGATGCACATATCATTATGTAACTGCAGATTGCACACACCTGTTGTGACACGCTTCTTTTGTCCTCCTGAGATACCTCTGATCATAGAGTCCCCAACCATTGTATCTGCACAGATCTCCAGACCCAGAATCTGGAAAAGAAATACAAATACTGTCAGGAGGCATATCCATTTCTCCTGCTTCTTTTTGTGTGGTGTATTTTTACTCACTTTGAGGATGTAATCTGTGACCACGCTCTCCTGACCTTCCACAGAGATAGCCTGTTTGCACAGAGAAGAGCACAATAACTTTGAGTGTGCCTTGTTACTTCCAATGTAAATACAGGGTTTGATTCAAATTAAATGAATTATACCTTCATGTAAACATCGATATCAGGATCCGGCTTAATGTTGGCTTCTTTCTCCCTTCTTGAGAGCTCTGTAAGCATGTCTGTGTAATTCAAGAAACAATTAGTTTCACTCTAGCAAAGGTAAACAATTATCTTGTTCCTTTTCACTGCTCATGTTACCGTACCGTAACGTGTTCCAACTCCTTGGCATCTTGCAGAGAAGGCAAGTGTCTCCCGGACCGTCATTTCTCCCACATGAACATCATGCTGACCGATGTATGCTGATGTCCGCTGAGGGACGAATTCGTCCATGTCATGCCCATTGTAAGTCACTCTTCCTGACACCTGGAAATTTGCATTACAAACAAGTTCATGCATGTTAAACGTACAACCAGTTTTATCTCTAATAGCCTTTTGCCTGAAAGTTCAGAACAACTCAAACTCAAGAAATTATGCAAGATGTTGGTACCTTGAGAGTTGAGTCAAGTTTCCCTGACAAAGCTAGAAGTAGGCTGGTTTTCCCAGATCCAGGAGGGCCAAGCAACAAAGACATCCTGAACAAATTCCACATGGTGAGTACAATTGTCCAACTAGAGAAACACTAAAATCTTGCATATTCAAAATTCTTCGATTTCTGACCTGCCGGGTCTTATGATCCCACTGATGTCATGAAGGATGGAGATGGGCCCCTTCCCGCTCGAGACAATGCGCATAGCACTTAGTGCATCCTGTTGATGGGGATTGGGAGCATCAGGTCAATGCATGGGGTCAGAAGCTGAAGAAACTCGAGGATTTGCTCGTTTTCCACGGCTAGGAAGAAGCACTCTTTGAAGCTGCCACTGCAGAAGCCTACCATGACTTTGTTGGAGAAGAAGTTGGTGAAGGTCGGGACGCCCCGGTCGCCGACGTAGGCCTCTGCGTCAATGTTGAGGTGCTCAAACCGTACTTCTATTGTCGGGTTGTCAATCCCAACTCTGCGAAACCAACGAAAATTAAACCATGAATAAAATCGAGTGGATGCACAGCACGAAATGCTTCTTCTTAACGCGCGTGCTGCTGCATCATGAAATGGTTTCTGAATTTTTTTTTTCTGAAATGATTTCAGAAAGAACTGCAGCAGAGTGATTCAGTGCTTTAATTCATTACCGCTCCATGCGGTCGCGGAGCTTGAGGAGGAATCGCTCGTTGTCCTCCTCGGCGGTACGGATGAGGCGCTCGATGAGGTTCTTGCGCTCCTGCATGCCGAGCCCCTGGATGTCCACCTCCTCGACGCCGCCGGCGCCGCCCGCTGCCGACCCCGTGAGGATGCCCTTGCGCATGCGGTCGTAGGTGGGCAGCTTCTCGATGGCCGCCCACCGCAGCGCCTCCTCGTCGTCCTCTTCCCTCGCCGACCGCCCGAACGCGTCGCTCCGCTCCGACGCCCGCCACGACGACGCCGTCCGCCGCAGGCTCCCGCCGGCGACGCTCCCCATCCGGGCTAAATCCATCCTTTCCCGTGCCCGATCGAACCAAACCTCGTCAACTCCTCCGTCCTTGGGGTTCTCAGGCTCTTCTTCTTGTTGTTGCTGCTTGACCAACCGTGTTCTTCCTCGATCACTGCTTCTTGCAGCTTGCGCTGTCCAGCTTTAATTTGCTGCGATAGATGTTCTCGTGGAGAAGAAGAAGAGGAGGAGGAAGAGACAGAGCTGCTGCGAGTGTTGTGAGTAACGAGGAGACGGCGATGCGGGTATTATAAATACGAGCGAGCGCGCTCCCGTTCACGTTCCCGCGTCCCGGCGTGGCGCGACCGCGCGAGGCGACGGCGTGCGCGAATTGATCCGCGGTGGCGGGCGCGGAGGTCGCTTGCTTCTTCGCGGGAAATTATTCGGCCGTTAGACTGGACGAGTAGTAGCAGTTTTTACTAGTTTTCCGTTTCCTCGTTTCATATTAGGAGTCCAGCGTAAACAGTTTGACCGTTTGAATGGGCCGTGCTGGGCCCAGCCTGCTCGCGGCTTGCTTGACCGACCACCGACCGACCGGACGCCAGCCGCGCCAGCAGGAGGCGCCTTTGCCTGACCCGGGCACTACGCCACTACGTTCTACGGGTCGGGCACTACGTTGCGGTAACGCCTTTTGATGATTCTTCTTCTTTTTTTTTTGTTTCAATCTCCTCCGGCGGCTTAATTTGACCTGCAACGACGTACTCCATACAGAGTTCGAAGATGGAGTCTCTTTTTCGCCCCCAATTTAATTTGCATTCAAATAGCTGGACATGAATTCTTGCACTGCCCTTTTTTCTCTTGCTTTGTTCGATCGTCCCCAGAATCTAACTTCTAGAGGAGGCATTTGACTTCATCATCGCGTACGGTAGGTCTCGCCGAGTGTCACAGCGCACGTACACACTAGCTATAGGTACACAAGAAGAAAACCCGACCACACGTACAGACGTACTCACTGTGCTACGTTAAACGAGTCGAGCCCCGAGACGTACGTGTTGGTCACGTACAGCTACGTTAAGTCGTTAACGGTACGTGTGTTTTGCTCGTCGCGTCGGTCGATCTAATTGTGCTCTCCGGGCGATTCGTACGCAGTTTTTTTTTCCAACCGGTTATACCAAACGGTCGGCCACTAATTCCGGCTAATCGTCCGGTTCGACCGGTAACTGAAAAGACCGATTGAGTTCGAATTGCAAATAAAAAATCGTAGTTCAAACAGTTCGGACCGGTTAGCCGGGCGGTTAGCTCTGGTTACTGGGGTTTAAAAAAAACCGGCGCATGAAGAATTTAGCGTGTCTTCAAATTTGAATTAAAAATTGGAAAATAAAAGAAAAATTTGTAAAAATATTTCAAGGTGCGTAGAATCTAAAGGTGTCAAAAATTTTCAAATTTTAGTGCATTTAGTATTTTTTGCGGGCATTAAAAGTTCAACCGGCCAAACTTTTCTCCTTTTTCTTTTTTGGTTGAACTTCTAATGCCCGTAGAGTATACTAAATGAACGAATTTTTGACACTATTAGATTTTACACACCTTGAAGTAATTTTGAGAATTTTTCATTTTTTGAATTCAAATTCACGTTTTGAATTTGGACCGGTTGCTAACCGGCCAGAACCGGAACCGGACCGGACCGGTAACCGCGGTATCCGGTCCGATTCCGGTCGGTTAGTTGAACCCTGTGTTGGGGAATGGGAGCTTCAGAACCACCACCATCGGACACTTGTACCTTTTGAGAAATCTTCCCAGGTGCGAAGCTGCTTCGCTACGAAGCAGTCTCGTAGTGATACTAATTCATTAACCCGTTTTCTGCTTGTTGGGGAAGAATTGTTGAGCAGGTCTCCAGGTCGTGATTGCGAAGCCCAGGAAGGGAACTACGAGAATCGAAGTACCTTCGTTCCATATTTGCTTCGGCCCGGCGGAGGCAACGAGGACCGGCGAAGGCAAAGGGAATGGATGTGGCGCTGTCCGTACGAAGCCACGGTGGAGGAGCGCTCGTGTAAAGGAGTCGCCAACATGGAACCAGGCTGGTGTGACCGTACGAAGGAGCTGGCGTGACCGTACGAAGGCCGTATTCCCTGTAATGCCCCTTAAAATGTGTAGAGAACTAGCCGTTGTAAGAAAAAAGGTGTAATTGTGTTGGAAAGTGTTGGCCGCGCCCCCCTATAAATAGAGGGGTCTCGTGTAATTGATGTGACCCGTATTGAATGAGAAGAGAGCTCATAAAGCTTGTTTCCTTACTTCGCAATTTACTCTTTCTTAGCAGTAGAAGTAGAGGTAGAAATAGAAGTAGCAGTAGGGCCAGGATCGAAGTAGGGTAGTCGAAGAGTAGGGTAGTCGAAGGGTCGCTCCCCTGGGGCCCTTCGGGAAAGTGAGTAAAAAGGAGGCTGTTGTTTCGGCGTCCACCTTCGGGTCCGAGCTACACCAACAGTTGGCGCCCACCTCGTGGAAGAACTTCGTACCAGATGGCAAGGGGAAGGCCGCCGAGGCAACCTTCGGCGGCGAGCCCAACAGCCAACGAAGAGTTGGAGGATGGAGAGATCGAGCACACAACAGACGGGGCCTTCGAGGTAAGTCTCGAAGGTTTGGGAGTTCCGGTGGAGGACATTGAAACACTTCGAAGGATCCAGATTCTGATCGCTGAAGCAACCACAAGGGCCGCCCAGGAGCAAGAGAACGCTCCGTCCACATCGCAGGTGCAGACCCGCAGCCAGGCCGCTGCAGGGGCAGCAGATGGGGATGCAGAGGAACGAAGAAGAAATGAACAGAACCTGAGGCAGGCTGAGTGAAGCTTCGCCACATTACGCAATCAGCTGACGCGAAGCACGGCCATTCGCACGGACCCAAACCAGCCACCACCTGCAGATCAGGCGCCACCGGCGTTGCCGTGAAGGGAGAGGCAACCAGAACAGCAGCACGAGACGCAAGACCCAACGTGGCAAACACTGCAAGCGTTGCAGGCGCAGATTGATCAGCTGAGGCAGCGCAGAGAAGGGTCCGAAGATGTGGGCTCTGGCAGAAGGGATGTGCACGCGCAGCACGATGAGCCATTTGGAAATGTGGTACCCATTTCACCATTGTCCGTCAATCTGGAAAATGCCCCATGGCCACGTCGCTTCAATGCAACTACGCTACCACCGTATGACGGCGAAACTGACCCCAAGGAATTCTTGATGAAATTTGAGGCGGCTGTTGAGTCCAACAATGGTGACTCCACAACGAAGGCTAAGGCGCTGGTGTTGGCCTTGAAAGGCCCAGTGCAGTATTGGTATGCAAACATGCCGAAGGGAAGCATCACATCTTGGTACCAGCTACGAAGCAAGTTGCTTGCCAGTTTCAAGGGCATGCAGATCGAAGAGCTTAACTCGAATGACCTGGCCAACGCATGCTTGCAGGAGGATAAGGAGTCACTATAGGACTATATGCACAGGGTAGTAAAATTGGTGGCGCGAGCTCCAAGGGTTTCGAAGGACAACATCATTGACGCGGTGGTGGGTGGCCTTCGGGTAGGCTCGTGTCAAGACTTGTTGGATAGGGTGAAGCCGAAGTCGGTTCAAGAACTCTTTGAAATAATGCAAGAATATTGCAAGTCTGACAAGGGCAGGCGTCGCAGAATCGAGCGCATGAACGCGGCCAAGAAGCCGAAGCAGCAGGGTCCATGGGACACAACGAAGAACTGGAAGGATGCTCCACCGAAACAGCCTTATAGGCAGGTAAACAATGTGTCTGATGGGCAAGGTGCGAAGCCACCTCACAGCAACAACTCGAATCGTGCGGGCAATGGAAATGGGGGGCCGAAGCAGAAACCACCCGCACCTTCGCACTCTCAGGAGAGATTTTTCTGTTGGTTGCATGGAACGAATGTGTATCACCATACGCACCAGTGCCCCCCGGCTGTAAAAATGAAAATGCAATGGGAGGCAGAGGAGAAGGCGAAAGCATCAGGAGCCGTAGTTAATCACGTCATGGCTCAGACTCGTGGCCTACCAGCACCATACCCTTCGCAGCACATGTACCAGCATCAGTACGTTCAGCCTTCGGCGCCGCAGCTACCGCCGCCTCCACCGTTGCCGCCGCACTTCAGCCAGCCTTCGGTATTCGTACCATCTTGGTCAGCCATGGCATCTTCGTCGCAGGGGGGGCATGGCCCGTCGAACTACCATACGCCCGTCCCACCGAAGCAAGAGGCACAGGAGCATCCAGTTTCGGGCCCTATGGGTGCGGTCAATATCATCAATGCTATCACTGGGGGGTCCCACGAACCAGTACATGAAAACAAGAGGCAGAGGTAGGACTACTTTCGCACCGTGTCGCATATTTGCTTCGGGAAATATTTCCACCTACCATGGTCGCACATACCTATCTCCTTCACAGCAGCCGACGTCAGGCTGCAGCACTACCCACACAACGATCCATTGGTGATAAGGGCGAACATTGGCAAGAATACAGCCAATTTCTTTGGTAACGATGTAGGCCGAGTGCTCGTGGATAATGGAAGCTCAGCAGATATCCTAACATGGCAGTGTTTCACCGGAATGGGATTCGCGAAGGAGGATTTGCAGAAGTCCATGCATCCGCTATACGGCTTCGGAAACAAAAGGATACAGGTGTTGGGCAAGATCAGTGTCAATGTAACCTTCGGACAGGGACCAACCATGCGGACGGAGCTCATAACCTTCAACGTAATAGACTTCGCCTACCCATATAATGCGATCTTCGGCAGAAACACAATTAACAGCTTCGCCGCAGCAATACATCAGGGGTATCTGCTGATGAAAATCCTGACAGCAGGGGGTGTACTGTCAGTATATGGGGACCAGTTCGAAGCACGTAAGGTGGAGTAAAACACATCCACCATGAATCGGCAGGTGCATGTAATCGAAGAACAGCAGGACCTGGAAACCTTGTCTGAGGTAGACCGAAGAGCTGGGCAGCAAATGAGGCAAGCCATGAAGCATTTCGAGGCAGAAAGAATGACAGCCCTGGACGACACAAAGACTGTGCCGCTCTGCGAAGATATTCTCGGCAGAACTGTCATCGTGGGGACAGAAATGTCTCATTCTTCGCAATGCCTCAATCTTCGCCTAGTCAAAGGCAGACTTGACAGGGGTACACAGGGCGGTGATCGAGCACGCACTTAACACAGACCCGAAGGTAAGACCGAGGGTACAAAAGCAAAGGCCCATGTCAGAAGATAGAGCGAAGGCGGCAGAGGCCGAAGTACAGAAACTCCTCGATGCCAAAATAATAAGAGAAGTCCAGTACCCTATATGGGTAGCCAATGTTGTCATGGTACCGAAGAAGAATGGCAAAATGCGCATGTGCATTAATTTCACTGAGCTCAACAAGGCATGTCCGAAGGACCCGTATCTGCTGCTGCGCATTGACGTCGTCATTGATCTGGCTGCGGGTTGTGAGATGTTAAGTCTTCTCGATTGTTTCTCCGGGTATCATCAGGTTTGGATGCGAAGGGAGGATGAGGCCAAAGCAGGATTCACTACACCGTTTGGTATTTACTGCTTTGTTAGAATGCCGAAGGGGCTTCGCAATGTAGGGCCTACTTTCAATCGTATGATGAAGGTGATTTTGGGCAGCCCGTTGGGCAGGAATGCTTCGGCGTATGTGGACGATGTCGTTATCATGAGTATCAAGGATACGGACCACATGGCAGACCTTCGTGAGACTTTCGAAAACATGAGGCAACACGGGTTGAAATTAAACCCAAAGAAATGCATCTTCAGCATCCAGAAGGGACAGTTGCTAGGCTGTATGGTCTCCAAGAGGGGCATAGAAGCGAACCCGGCGAAGATTGAGGCGCTGCGAAGAATGAGCCCGCCCAGAAATAGGAAGGAGGTCCAGCGACTGACAGGGAGAATAGCTTCGCTCAACCGTTTCATCTCTCGTGTGGCTGAATGAAGCTTGCCTTTTTTCAAGACCCTCAAGGCGAACATAGCTTTCCAGTGGGGGCCGGAACAGCAGCAGGCGTTTGAGGATCTGCGAAGCCACCTCGAAAAAGTGGCAGTTATGACTAGTCCCACGCCAAAAGCAGAGTTATTGTTGTACATCGCAGCCGGTGAAGCAGCTGTCAGCGCGGTTTTGGTCGAAGAGCGCTAGGAGGACGAGACTACAAAGCAAGTGCCAATATATTACGTGTCCGAGGCCCTCAGCGGGTCCAAACTCTTTTACTCCTAGATGGAGAAGATGGCTTACGCCATGGTTATGGCGAAGAGGAAGCTGCGGCATTATTTTCAGAGCCACAACATCACGGTTCCAACATCGTACCCCATTCGGGATATGTTTGAGAACAGGGAGTCAACCGGTAGATTGGGAAAATGGGCAACCGAGTTGGCAGAGCATGTAATCAACTTCGTATCGCGAAGCGCGATCAAGTCTCAAGTGCTGGCAGATTTCGTGGTTGATTGGACACCGGCAAAGGCAAGCGAAGGTACCGAAGTAACAGAACCAGTTTGGGAGGTACAGTGTGATGGGGCTTATTGCCACAGGGGGTCAGCGGCAGCGGCTGTACTCAAATCACCTTCGGGGATGAAGTTGTGGTATGCTTCGAGGTTGGAGTGTGGGCAGTGCACAAACAATATGGCGGAGTATGAGGGATTGCTTTTAGCCCTTCGCAAAGCCAAAGAAGTAGGGGCACATCGGCTTCTCATCCTTACAGATTTCGAGCTGATCGCAGGGCATGTGGACAAGTCGTATAAGACCAAGAAGCCGGAGATGGCGAAGTATCTGCAGGCCGTGTGTGGCATGGAGAAGTTTTTCTTCGGCATAACAGTCAAAAGCTTTCCTAGGAATTTCAACAAGGAGGCAGACGCCCTGGCCAAGGCTGCAGCCATGAAGGAACCGTTGCCATCCGATGTGTTTTACGAAGTGCTCTCGCAAAAGTCAGTTTCCTCAGACGAGGCACCACCTAGCTTCGTCAATGCAATTCACAGTGAAGACTGGAGAGCCCCAATCGTGGCATTCATCAAGGGCTATTACGAAGCAGAGGATGAGATAGAAGTGAAGAGAGTGGCTCTTCGGGCAAGAAGCTACAGTCTCGAAGGAGACAATCTATACAGAATGGGTGTGTGCGCACCAAGGCTGAAATGCATTTCGGCAGAAGAGGGGAAGCAGTTGCTACACGAGATCCACAGCGGCATGTGCTCACATCATATTGGCACTAGAGCCTTGGTGCAGAAGGCATTCAGGCAAGGTTTCTATTGGCCTTCGGCAGTGGCAGACGCGCACGAAATAGTAAGGAATTGTCCCGAATGCCAGAAGCACTTCCCCTATAGTAATTTTGCGGCAAACGAGATACAACTCATACCACCGGTATGGCCCTTCGCAAGGTGGGGGGTGGACATTGTGGGCCCCCTGCCGGTAGCGTCAGGAAACTACAAGTACACTGTAGTGGCTGTCGAATATTTCTCCAAGTGGATTGAGGCGAAGCCCATACAAAACATCACTTCGGCGACCATACAGAAGTTCTTTTGGCAAAACATTGTGTGTCGCTTCGGAGTGCCGTACGAAGTCACTGTGGACAATGGCAAGCAGTTCGACAGCGCTGACTTTCGAGAGTTCTGTCAGTACCTGGTAATGAAGCTGTGCTTTACCTCCGTGTACCACCCACAGTCGAATGGCGCAGTTGAGCGAGCGAACGGTGTGATCTTCGCCGGCGTTAAGAAAAACATCACGGAATTGCCGAAGGGAAAGTGGGTTGAGGAGTTGCCAAGGGTAATCTGGTCGCATAACACCACAGATTCCAGAACTACGAAGTTCTTCCCATTCAAGCTGTTATATGGGGAAGAGGCAATGTTGCTCGAAGAAGTATGCCTGGGAGGAGCAAGGGAGCAGCCCAGCTCGCACGAAGACATATTGCCATCCATTCAGAATATCGAAGAAGTCAGGCTGCAAGCAGCATAAAACCTAAAAGACTACCATGAGGAAACGAGGAGGTGGAAGAACAAGAATATCCGTCCAAAAGGAATTCAGCCCGGAAACTTGGTGCTTCGTCGGATTCTTAATGGAAAAGATCCAGGAAAGTTGCACGGCAAGTGGGAAGGCCCGTTCATCGCCGAAGCAACCGGGAACCCCTCCGCGTTCAAACTCCAAAGGTTGAGCGGCGAGGAGGAGCCATACACATGGAATGCTGACATGTTGAAGAAGTACTTCGTTTAGGGGATAGTGATTTAAGTTTTCAGCCTTTGTACCTTTTCTTCGTTATTTCTCTTCTTTTTTGAATTTGAGTCTGTATAAACCGTTGGTGGGCTCCGTACTCTTTTTCTCACAGGGGAAGCTTCGTAGCTTCTTTTTGGAGTTGTGAAGTGTGAGGTTTTTAATGAGGCGGAACCTAGTGTAACCCCCTGTGCAATATAAACAGGTATTCCCCAAAACATGAGCAAGAATGCGAGCGAAGCAACTACCCCTAAGCTTTGGCCGTGGGGCGTCGTCTTCGCATTTTTTGTATGAATGGATGGGTAGGTGAACGACTATGGGCTTCGCACAACTAAGCCTGTCGTTCACCTATGAGTGGCATGAGTTTCGCCACAACGCTCGAAGCTAACGAGCGTGATTAAGCGGCATGAGTGGCCGCGAGAGGTGCGAAATGTACTTGCGAAGTGGCACGAGTTTCGCCACGTGGCTCGAAGCTAACGAGCGTGATTAAGCGGCATGAGTGGCCACGAGAGGTGCGAAATGTACCTGCGAAGTGGCACGAGTTTCGCCACGCGGCTCAAAGCTAACGAGCGCGATTAAGCGGCATGAGTGGCCGCGAGAGGTGCGAAATGTACTTGCGAAGTGGCACGAGTTTCGCCACGCGGCTCGAAGCTAACAAGCGCGATTAAGCGGCATGAGTGGCCGCGAGAGGTGCGAAACGTACCTGCGAAGTGGCACGAGTTTCGCCACGAGGCTCGAATCTAGCGAGCGCGACTAAGCGACATGACTGGCCGCGAAAGATGCGAAATGTACTTGTGAAGCGGCATGAGTTGCACCACTACGATCGAGGCTAGCGAGTATACCCTTCGAGGTGACACGAGCTTCGAAAGGAACTGACGAAATAATATAAGTCATGCCCTGGAACGAAACGAGAACAGAACGCGTGATGGCGCGAACCTTCACGCAACACGCGAAAAGGTAACCACCACTATGCGAGCATATGGCAAAGGCGGTAAGACATGAAATAAGTTGCAGTACGAACAACCATCAGTCATAAGAAGAAACGCTTCGACATTTGTTCGCCTCGAAGGCTTGCGGGGGGGGGGGGGGGAGTTCCGAAGCGCAGGTTAATACGTCTTCACGTCAATCAAAAATGCGAAGCGTACAAACATCATAATTTTTGCATACAAGTAACCCTTTATTTCCAAGTACACGCAGAAGTCTCAAAGCAGAAAATACATAAATACACAGGTATACATAATGCAAAGTGGGTATCAGTCCTCGCGCAGCACGTCTTCGCACACCTCCTCAAACACTTGACACATAGCCTTATCAGCAACTTCCAGGGCCATAGTGCGAAGCTCAACCTCGTTGGGCATGCATCCTGTGTTGGAAACAAGTCCTATGTTAGGATAACGATTTTTATTTACCATAACTTTCGTTTACAACTATACAACATTTTGATCCTCTGGGGGCGAAGGTATCAAATATATGTACTCGGGGGGACCTATTGCCCCCCATCAACAGGATCCTCCTTGGGAACGATAGCTACAGAATCAAGCGAAGGGCCTGCTGCGCGTCGCTTCAGAGCGCACTTCGCCGCACGTTCCCGAAGAATGGCGTCGCGTCGAGCGGGGTCTCGAGAAAATTCGGTGAAGAAAGCTTTAGTGGCTCGGTTATGAGCTTCGTACCGATCACGTCACCACGAAAGAAACTTATCATATGATACACTAGGATTTCGAATACTAAACTTCGTCCAGACATTAGGCGAAACAAACAGTGAATCCACAAAAGGAGTGTTTGGTCTCACACCTTTGACTATCCGCGCAGGGACACTCGAAAGGACCTGTGCATAAGCACCCGCATCAGTACGAAATGTTTTAAGTGCAGCAAATACGGGCAATATCTACAGGTACTCTCCCAAGCCACGCTCACACCTCTTCTTCGACTGTCGCTTGAGGGTCAGCGCCATCGTGGTGGGGAGCAGCATCGCTCGAAGCAACGTCTTCAGCCACACGAGGAGCGCCCAAGTCAGGGGCGGGAGGATCTTCAAGCTGCAGCTCACGATCCCCCCAAGTCGAAGGCGGCACGCGTGAAGTCCTCTCGACTGAGGTAGAGTGAGGCGGAGATGTGGTATCGCCACCACTAGCAGGGTTGCCATCAACTTCGACAGCATGCACGACAGCTTCTTGCTCTGTTTCCCCAGGTGCGCGAGCTTCGTCGGCATCCCCCGACGTATGGGCGTCGTCGAGGTTCGCGAGAGTGCGTGTTTCGCCAGCATCCGTGAGCACATGGGTATCGGTGGACGCTTCGGGTGCATGAGCTTCAGCGGCGGCTGGCGGTGCCTCAAGAGGGCGAAGCGCCACTCTGGTCAAGTCAACGCACGCTTCGTCCGACGAGGCGGACGGTGGAGGAAGTTGATGCAAAGCATGCCTTTCATTGACACGAGCAATGACAGTCACCTGGAGACGAGCAGCGATCTGCAGAAACGCCTTCATCAAACATGGCTTCAAAGATAGGGATGGTAGAGCAAGTAGCAATAAGAGCGAAGAAGCAAGCACGAACCTGTGGAGCCAGGCGCTCAGCCTCGAGAAGGGTCAGCTGAGCACCCTTCTCAGCGAAGAAGGTATTCAGGAAATTCTTGGCTAAGTTTTTTGGGAGCACGGGAAGGGACGAAGCGTCAAGCTCTTCGTCAGTCGGCCAAACAAATGAGTCCTTCGTAAGAGAACGAAGATCGTTCTTGCTCAAAACCTTCTCCGAAGCAGGGCGGTCAGGAGGCAGCAGTGAACAGATGGAGTACGAGAGGGTCCTCACTCCTATAGCAGCACTCAATTCACCAAAGATCTTCGTGTTCAAGCCCAGAAGGTCAAAACATGAGTCGACCCAGTCATGAAAAGCACTGATGCTGCATTTCGGAAATGACGAAGACGGCGGGGCGAGGTTGTAGCGATCGAGGAGGGACAGGATGTCATCACGAAGCATTTGGGCACTCTCGGTGTGCCTCTTGCGAGCCGTGTCCATTTTCTCCTGCAGCGACGCAGTCCGAGATTTCTGTTCATTAAGTTCCGCCTGCAGCGACTGGCGACTTGATGCTAGCGCCTCCTTCTCAGAGCGAAGGAGCGACAGAGCGGCCTCAGAAGCAGTAGCGGCGTCTTCTTTTTTCTTTTCCAGGCGCTACGCCCGGCCTTTCTCCTTGGTCAGCTGCTCCTCCAGTTCACGCACACGTGTCTCCAGCGCGGACACAGTTTTCTCGGACAAGGACGAAGCAGCCTCCCGGTCCGCAGCAAGCCTTCGTTCCAAGCAGCGTGAGGCAACGAAGCTCTTTAGAGCCAAGTCACCACAAGCTGCAGCGAGCTCGTCGGCAGATAGCTCACCAAATCGTTCTTCTTCGTGCGGAAAGCTAAAGGATGAGCCTACCTCGGATAAGAACTTCCATTCATGACCACCGCTGACAAGGCGAAGGAAGCCTATTTGTTTCCCGCAAATCAATCGGGCTTCGGTAGGAATACCCATGTGAAGGGCTGCAGCTTCTGGTGCTTCGGGGGTGACGCGATAATTGCTGCTGTCAGACTCCTCTTCGTCGGAATCGGTGTTCACAGTGATGGCGCGGCTTGGGGAGTTAGCACGAGTAGGGGAATCAGCAACCCCAGCTTCACCATCGTCGGACGAATCACTAGGCGAAGCTGACTGCCCCGTAGCAAGGGAACTTGATGAACTCCCGGATGAAGATGGAGCCTTCTCTTTCTCTACTCGGGGGCTCAAGTCAACGGGGCTGCCAGCCCGCGGAGCATCCCCGGCCGATGATACAACCTTAACGTCACTTTCATCTTCGTCACTGTCTTTTTCCGGGGGGCTGAGGGGAACCATGAGAGCCCCTTCTTTAACCTTCGATGCAGCAGGGGGGGCTTGAACAAAGCGAAGCGGCATCACCATGATGGGGGCACCTCCCGAGGTCTGGGCTGGCTCCGCGAACCGCACTTTCTTCGGGGCGCGAGGAGCAGCACTTTTCTGAGTTTTTTGCCGCTCCAATCGTTTCGTTGTGGTGACTTCGACCACAGTGGCAGGGGCACGGCGACCTCTTGAGCACCCAGCACCAGGGAGAGGCGAAGTGGCAGTCTGCTCACAGGATGGACCAGCCCCCCAGTCTTCTTCGCTGCAGCAACGCGATGCTTCGTGAAGCCTTCATGTTCAGGCGGTTGCACTTGGAAAAACTCATAGACGCGGTTCGTGCGTGAACCATTGAGGCGGGAACACAATTCCTTGTACTCCGCAGTAGACACGGGCCCCAAGATGAAGTCACCATGCTTTTCCACCTTGCGCTTCCTCAAGACTGCACGAAACAGGCGAAGCACAGTTAGCGCACAATTAGAGGCAACTCCAAGCGCATGGTTTCAATAAATTCGACAGGGCAGTACCCTCACCTTCGATGGTAAACCCGAAGGCTTTTTCCCAATCAGGGCAGGGGATTGACCCTATAGGATCTGCCCAGCAGTCATCCGGCACGGCCCATCCATCTTGTAGGGGGAAAAGGCGCACGGTCCGATACTCTTCGATGATGTCGCGCGTGCTATACTTGCGAGCGAATAAGCAGAACATATTGATAAAGGCATCACCCTCTTCGCACGACGGATCCAACTTTGTCTCGAAGTCCAGAGGTGTCAAGACTGTCGGCGCCAGAGGGTGAGGAGCACCTTCGATCAGGGGCTCCAAGTTGTGGTACATCCAGTGTTGCTGCCAATCCGAAGGCCACCTGTTGCGGTAGCAATCACAAGGGCTAGAACACCCGTCTTGTACACCAAGTTCAGGCACCCGAATTGGCAGTCTTTCTCTTCGGCTTCGTTACCATCCCCCTCTACTACGGTTCTTGTCTGGTGGTGAACCTTGTGGGCCGCTGCGAAGCCTTCGGCTGAAGGCTTGATCTTCGTCGTCCGGCATATCCACATATACACCGAAAGTCGCACGATGGCGTTCGGTGTAAGCTGATGTAAGTACACCTTGAAACACCGAAGAATGTCCAACACCACGGGGTGAAGGGGAAAGCGAAGGCCGGTGTAGAGCAAATCCCGGAAGATCACAGCTTGATTCTCTTTCGGCTTCGGGATCTCCTCATCACTCGGGGCTTCGCCATCGACAATCATGTTGTTCGCCGCTAGCTCGGCGACGTCTGCAGGCTCGAGCAGGCTGCGGCCGAAGGTGAAGGTTTTCGGCAGGCCACCGGGGGCGGCAGAATCGTGCTTGCGCTTCGGGGGCATATTTTCAATCGAAGGTAACTGACCGGCTAAATGTTAAGAGAACAACAGAAGGCTTACTTGTGTCGGTTCCTTCGAAAACCTTGGGAGCAGGCGCGGTGTAAAGGACGTGCTGGTATGGTCCCGCGCGGGGGGGGGGGGCTTTTTATAGGGGGCTCAGTAAAGAGCAGTTACCGCAGCCTGAAAAGACTATTATGCCCCTAATCACCCCACGTAACCGCTGCAAAGGAAGGGACATAATAGGGTTTTATTGAAGCAACGGGCGTCCTCTGGGAGTTCCGAAGCCCACTTCCGCCATCTTAAAGGGGGTGTCGTAAGTTCAAGCCTTTAGTGAAAGATAGGACGGCCCTCAATTCCGAGGGGCTACTGTTGGGGAATGGGAGCTTCGGAACCACCACCATCGGACACTTGTACCTTTTGAGAAATCTTCCCAGGTGCGAAGCTGCTTCGCTACGAAGCAGTCTCGCAGTGATACTAATTCATTAACCCATTTTCTGCTTGTTGGGGAAGAATTGTTGAGCAGGTCTCCAGGTCGTGATTGCGAAGCCCAGGAAGGGAACTGCGAGAATCGAAGTACCTTCGTTCCATATTTGCTTCGGTCCGGAGGCAACGAGGACCGGCGAAGGCAAAGGGAATGGACGTGGCGCTGTCTGTACGAAGCCACGGTGGAGGAGCGCTCGTGTAAAGGAGTCGCCAACATGGAACCAGGCTGGCGTGACCGTACGAAGGAGCTGGCGTGACCGTACGAAGGCCGTATTCCCTGTAATGCCCCTTAAAAGGTGTAGAGAACTAGCCGTTGTAAGGAAAAAGGGGTAATTGTGTTGGAAAGTGTTGGCCGCGCTCCCCTATAAATAGAGGGGTCTCCTGTAATTGATGTGACCCGCATTGAATGAGAAGAGAGCTCATAAAGTTTGTTTCCTTATTTCGCAATTTACTCTTTCTTAGCAGTAGAAGTAGAGGTAGAAGTAGAAGTAGCAGTAGGGCAAGGATCGAAGAGTAGGGTAGTCGAAGGGTCGCTCCCCTGGGGCCCTTCGGGAAAGTGAGTAAAAAGGGACTGTTGTTTCGGCGTCCACCTTCGGGCCTGAGCTACACCAACACCCTGCTCGTAGACAGAGTGAGAGGAGAGGGGGTACACGTCGTCGTGTTGCTCCAAGACGACGAAGGATCACTGTTGCTAGCATGCTGTGGCATTGCCTATACTTCCTGGCTGGGCGACCAAACAAACAAGTCATCGGGGCAGCATGAGGGTCATGATGCATGCATGGACTCTCATGGTCTCATGGAACTTGGAATCGGTCAAGACGGCCCGGCTGCGCCAGTGTGCAGTGAGTGTGCGTGGAATGAAGCCAACTACGGCCGGCGGGTTCGGCAGCCAACAGGTCAAACATGGCTTGCTCTACTATCTACTGCGTGCTGCTGTTGCAACGGAGTTCTCGAACGAGACAGACTTTGCTCAAGTCTCCTCTCTATCCATCTTTTCAATTCGATCCTCTCTCTGGACGGCGGAAATCATTCGGAACTTTATTTAATACTAGCAATTATACCCATGCGTTGCAACGGGAGAAAAGATTACTCTCTTATGATTCATCTTACTCACGACACCATCATCCGTCGTGTCATCATCCCCACTGCCCCTGACCTCCCCGACCATGTCGTCGTTCCTGTCGTGGCAGCGCTACCTTAACCACGCCGTCGTCGTCTGCGCCTCCCCTAGTCTCGATGTTGTCTGCTCGACTTTGTCTTCTCCGGTTGCATTGTTGTTCTGAATTATGATGCCTACACCATCCTGACCTCGCCTACCGTTGTCCGCACCCCTCCAACCTCGTCATCATCTGCCAAGCTGTGTCGTCGTTCCCGTCGCGCCCGTACCACCCCGACCATGCATGCCATCGTCCATGCCTCTCCAGCCATGCCGTCATCTATTCCTGCCGCGTTGTCATCCTCGCCACCCCGTACCTTACTCGACCTTATTACCATCACGCCCGCAGTCGTCCGCCCCGACCTCAGCATCCCCCGCCACACTGTCATCTCCACCATTCATGTGCCTCCTCACAATAATCGAGTTATGATAGCTCTACCTATCGATAACATATGATGGATAAAAAAGAAAATTACAAAACTATTAGTTTATATTTTAAATCACATATCGATTATACAAAATAATTATTTTTATTGTAGAATTGATCATTTTTTCTACTCCAATTAAAATATACATGGAGACAAAAAAGACTTGTGAATCAATTTTTTAATACGCTAGAGAACCAATTGAAAATCAGTAATCACCTTGGCAAACGTAGTTGGGAGACGCGGATGAAACAATACACTATTTCCGATATTTAGAATTTATTGTGTTAGCAAACATAATTGAAATTGAAATGCTAGCCTGTCTGGACTCTGGAGGGAACTTTTCACGGGAAGGTGGGTATTTTTTTCGCAAACAAACTTTAGATCAGTTGGTTTGTCAGTCATTGGAAGGGAGGCTGGGTTCGATTTCCACATTTGATTTTTAATGTTAAGAGATTTTTTATTTTCCCCTCCCCACGTACACGCACCACTCGGAACCGGAACGATGCGCCATGTTTTTCGTGCGTCCGCTCGTTTTTCCCCAGACGCGCGTCCGCCGCCCGGTTTGGTTTTGTCCGGTTTTCTTCTGTTCCCTCGACGCGGGTCCGCCCAGTTTAGTTTTGTCCGGTTTAGCCGGCAAACAACCTGTCTCTACTATCACAGAGGCTGTCTCTACTGTCGCTTTGGTTCGTTTTTATATTGCAATATAAAATATAATTTATAAAATTCACCAGGAACAAATATATTCATATTATGTTTACATTTGAAAAATGAAAAGTAAATATGTGGAAGTTACCGACAGGAAAAGATTGAAGATGTCGATTTTGTGGCCATCTTAGAACTCATCAACCACACTCCTTGTACCCTGCATTGTAGAACTCATCAATCTTAGAAACACATGGAACGAACGTTGGTTGATAGAGAGAAACAAGAGAGATGAAGGAGTGACCTCAGCACGAATGACCTGATTGGAAAATCTGCTTGCTGAAAATAATAGCTGAATTGAAAAAGAGAACTCGTTAAGTAGATACCTAATGTTCATAACATATCAACATGTCAATACAATTGCTAAAACACAATTTTCAGAGTTTGGTTACACCAAGATAGACATATACTAGTGCAGCATATCAAAGTAGTGCAAAGGATGAGGTGCATTATATTCAAAGCTTGCACATCAATGTATTCAATTAAAAAAATCAGTGACCAACAAAGTCATATCTTCCTAAAGCATGGAAAAAATCACAATACTGGATACAGCTGCATTAATTTTGCCATATGGGCTATAGGTAAGAATTGCTCAACCTTCTTTCGCCACCTCCTATTTGAATTAGCAAAGATCAAGTAATCCCAGCAATGTCATAGCTTAATACTAACCCCATGCAAATAGATACAACCTGACAGCTAAGGCTATATACCAAGACCAAATGATTTCAGGACTAGCAATTATGCCATTACAGTGACCAATCAAGTCACGGCGGCCTACAGAGGAATTAGGAGAGGGGCGAGCGCGGGCACGCAGGATCCGTCGCACCGTCGTCTGGGGAAGATGACGTCCTAAAGCGAGACGATGAGAATCGCGAGAAAAGCGAAATAGTCTAGGCGGCGGCCGTGATGAGCGAACGCGTGTTCAGAATCCTAGGTCCCAAACGCGCGTACGAGAACCGATATCCGAAATCCTAAGAGACCCAAATCCCGTCCTCGAAAACTAACAAAAACTAAGCCCGTACGAGAACTGAGATCCGAAACCCTAAGAGACCCAAATCCTGTACCTCCTGCTGCTTGCGGAGAAGCCTGCACCCCAGGCTGCGGAGCGGCGCCGCCATGGCGCACGTTGCCGCCGAAGGGGGAGGAGGTGAAGGGGAGGGAGAACCGCAGGGCAAAAACCTCTCCAAACAAAAAACCTCTCTCAGGGACAAAGGTGCTGCGCCGGAGGAAATTATAGCAGCGACAGCGAGGGGCTCCTGCCTAGCTAGCGGGGTTGAAACTTCCAGCCCCACTAAGACCCATTTAAATTTCCTTCTTATTTTTTCTCACCAGCCCACCTTTCTTTCCCACCAGCCCACCTCATGACTATTAACTAAAAAATGATCTAACATTTTTAAGAAATGTTTCAATATTTTTTTTAGAAATGTTGGTTTTTTCAACATAATTTCGTCAACATGTTGGAAAATGTTCCAACATTTTTTGAAAATGTTGAACAACATTTTTTGAGCTCTCTCCGATATTCCAACATTTTACAGAAATGTTGATTTTTTGAACGTGTTTTGGTCAACATTTTGCAAAATGTTTTAACATCTTTTGGAAATGTTGGACAACATCCCTTTCTTCCCTGAGGCCGGCGGCGGCCGCGACGGCGCACCGGCCGGTCGGCGAGCTCGCGTGCGGGGTCGCAGCCGCGGCGGCCCGACGAGCCCGCACGTGGGGCCGCGACGGCCGGCCAGGAGCACAGACACGGCGGCCTGGCGAGCTCGCACGCCGGCCAGCGAGCTCACGTGGGGCGTGGCGGCGGCGGCGAGCTCGCACGGGGCGGGGCACGGCGAGCTGGGAGGCGCAGCGCTGAGTTGTGGCCGGCGACGGCAGGGTCGTGCTGGAGGAGGGCGGCGGGGTCGGGCTGGAGGAGAGGCACTGCGAACTAGGGTTGGGGAGGGAGGAGATGCATCCAACGAATGCTATTGCGTGCACGAATCTTGAAGCAAGCGGAAGGCAAATACCATCCTACCTTCCGGAAGACAGATAGGATTTCCGGCGACAGAGGACGGGATGATATGGGCCGGGCCACTCCGCTCAGAAGATGGGCAAAGTTTAAGAATCTTAACATTTTGGAATTTTTTCTTCGATTTTCTAAAAATAAATGCTTCAAACAAAATTTAACGGATCTATACACCTGCTGCCGTGTGACATGGTGGCAGGAGCCAGACGCCCTACCACATGGCGGTAGGGGAACCCTACCGTCGTGCCACACAGCGGTAGGGCGTACCGCCAACGGTCGGGTAGAGCGGGGTGCCCTGCCAGTGGGCCAGGGCACCTACCGTCGTGCCACAGGACGGTTGGAGCCCAACCGCCATGCCACATGGCGCTTGAAGCCCAACCACCGTGTGGCACGACAGTAGGACGCAACTGTCGTGCCACATGGCGGCAGCCTCGACGAGGCTGCCGCCGTCGACCCCCTCCCACTCATCTCTCCGTCCTCTTCGCTGGCATTTGAAGCTTTCGGAGCACTTCAGACCCAGGTATGTTTCTAATTATACCTAGTTTAGTTTAGTTTAATTAGGTTAGTTTAGAATTAGCTAAGAAATAGTTTAGAAATTGTAGAAATAGTATAGAAATATTGGAAATTAGTTTGGAAATATTAGAAATTAGTTTATAAATTGTAGAAATAGTATAGAAATGTTTAGAAATAATAGAAATTAGTTTAGAAATATTAGAAATTAGTTTAGAAATATTAGAAATGGTAGAAATAGTTTAGAAATATTAGGAATTAGTTTAGAAATCTTTAGATATTGTTGGAATTTGCTGAAAATTCTTAGAAATTGCTAAGAGTTTATAGAAATTCATAAAATTTACTGAAAATTCTTAGAATTTGCTCATATTGCTTGAAATTTTTAGCACATTTTTAGAATTAGCTGAAAATTTATAGAAATACTTAAAAAAATTTGTAAATACTTAGAAAATTGATATAAATTCTTAAAAAATGTTGTAAATTCGTTGAAATTGATATAAATTCTTAGGACATGTTGTAAATTCGTAGATTTTTTTGTAAATTGATATAAATTCTTTGAAATTATTGTAAATACTTTGAAATTGTTGGAAATACTTTGAAATTGTTAGAAAATGTTGTAAATATTTTGAAATTGTTGTAAATACTTTGAAATTACAGAAAATTGCTTTACATTCACACAAATTGCTATAAATATTTTGAAACAGCCAGAAATTTCTTCACATTCCTAGAAATTGCTTGATTTTTTTGTAAATTGTTACAAATTGTTGTAAATTCGTAGAAATTTGTCAAAATTTATATAAATTGTTAGAAATTACTCGAAATTGATGTAAATTATTTTAAAATCTTATATAATTTCTTTTTTTCCAGCTATGGCTTAGCCACCGGTAGACTACGTACGACCGGAGTTGTTCGAGAAGGCGGTGGACCTGAACCACCGCTCCAACTGGTCGGCCGTTCTTGGAGAGAGAGAGTTGGCGATATATGTGCTAGGACCACCCGCACGTTGATGCCGATACACCAGCTCTGGATCCCCAAGTACGTAAACCATTTTTTAAATTTATTTATCTTTATTTACAATAGTTTATGTATAAGTAAATTGTTTTTCTGTTCCATTTTGTGTTTCAGGCTACACGCTGCAGGACTACTGCCTTTTGTGCTGCTGGTCGAGGGGGACAAGCTACGGGCTCAGGTTCCCATGTCGCAGCGGATGATGCGGTTCCAGTACGACAGCTCTCTGGCCGCAGCGTTTCTGGATCGGTGGCGACCAGAGACACACATGTTCCACTTGCCCGTCGGCGAGATGACGATGACTCTGCAGGACGTGACGCTCTTGGGCGGCCTTCTGTGTGCTGGCCTGGCGATGGGGCCTATGGACATCCCCGCGTCTTGGCGTGATGACTTCCTTGCTCGGTTCGCGAACGTTCCTCAGAACGATCGTGTGCCTGAGCCGTACCAACCGTTCACCAACACACACGGTCCCACCTTGACTTGGTTGCAGTAGTTCAACGTATGTGCTATTAGCTATTATTTTCATTGTTTGTATGTATTTAAAACAAATGTGACGATTGACCTTTGTGTGCAGGCTGATTACATGGCGGACGACGCCGACCAGCCGACAGTGGACAAGTTTCTGGGGGTGTACCTGCTCTAGCTGTTCGGGTTCGTGATGTTTTGCGAGTCAGCGGGAGACGTGATGTCCAGGTACCTGATCCTCTACGCGCGGATGATAGCGGACGCACCCCTCTGGGGCAGCGCTGTTCTATGTTGTACCTACAGGGGTTGTGTACGACCGTGTCGAGGGAGGGAGTAACCAGGGGATCCTCCTTGGTTGTCATCTCCTTCTGCAACTGTGGATCCACGAGCCTCCTGATACACTTGTGCTTCAACAACAGTTTCTCTTAGTACAATCCATTACTGTTGACGGTCCACCTTGATAGCGGTCAAGATGAGCAGATTTTGCAGATTGAAATCTCCATTGAAGGAAGAGTTCTGAAGAACAATCGTTTTGGGAAGCTGAATCAGTTCATGACGGACGTAAGCAGTCACAAAAACCTTAACAGTAGCAGACACTTGCTCAGGACTCACATTCAGGTAACGCTGTCAAAATTCAAAACCACTTGCTCAGTAAGTTGCCTTCTATTTTCATTCTCAGGCAGGCAGGCTGAAGAGCTTTATCACACGGATCACTAGCCTTCACTCAACCATATACCTGGCAGTTCAAATTATGCGGCATGAACATGTCAGCCATCACAAAATGGATAGAGGCTTCGAACATACTGCCCAAGTCACAACAACAAAAATAATTGCGTCCCTAGATTGCAGTTTGAACAATGAATCGTGTGATAACAAACGTCTTCTCCCAATCATCAACAGTGTCCCAACAGTAAGGAGAGAACAAACTGAGAATCTTTTTTTGTAGATAAAGCGAAAAACTGAGAGAATTGAACCCTTGATAATCAGGTAGTTGCCCCACTACCAAGGGATCGTTCCCAGGATTCACCTAGAACTCAGAAAAGAAATGATCATTCTCATGCTCAACATACTACAAGGAATGACACCCAATGGCCAAAATTAGAGCTATTTTACGGTGGATCATATCACCCTATACCACTGTTGGAAAAAGACCAGTATGAAAGGATCTGACGACTAAGATTAATTGTATACCACCACAACTTGCACCTGTGGTATAGGGTGGTATACATAAGTGGTATAGGGGTATTATTAGAAGTTTTATCTCGGTGGCATAAACGAAATATATGCTTTCTTCATTTCAAATTTTTTCATTTCCCGCGGGTGGTATGCCCATTTTTTTTCAAATTTCAAATGAAAATTTTCAAATTTTTTCATTTCAAATTTTTCTTGGTGGCATAAATGAAATATTTCAAAATTTTTCATTTCCCTCTGGTGGTATGGGCAAATTATTTTAAATTTCAAAAAATAAACATTTTCAATTCAAATTTCAAAATCAATTTTTTTCAAAATTTTTCATTTCCCCGTGGTGGTATGGGCATTTTTTTTCAAAATTCAAAAACAAAAATTTTCAATTCAAATTTCAAAAACGAAAAATTTTCATTTCAAATTTTCCTTGTGCATAAACGATTTTTTTTTCTCGGCCCGAGGTTGCTAAATTTATTAAAAGGTTACAAAAATTACCTATTTAAGGGGTGTTTAGCAGCACTCCAGAGCTGTAAAAACAGCCTCACTCCACCTGCTTCACAAATTTCTCTGCCAAACACGTCCTAAATGAACGAATTTTTGACACTATTAGATTTTACACACCTTGAAGTATTTTTGAGATTTCTTTTGAGGATTTTCATTTTTTAATTCAAATTCACATTTTGAATTTGGACCGGTTGCTAACCGACCGGAACCGGAATCGGACCGGACCGGTTGGACCGGTAACCACGGTATCCGGTTTGGTTCGGGTCGGTTAGGTGAACCCTGCGCTCGTACGTCCAGGACAGAGTGAGAGGAGTGGGGGTACACGTCGTCGCGTTGCTCCAGGACGACGAAGGATCACTGTTGCTAGCATTAGGGATGAAAACGGATCGGATACGGACAGATACTGTAGATACAGATACAGATAATTTTTCTTTCTCGGACTGAATTCTCGGATCGAATACGAATACGGACAGTATATTTTTTTGTCGAATAGTGATATTCATCATATTTGGATCATAGAAATTCAACTTTGAATTTCCGGATACTAATGCGGTACGGATAGTTACAGATATTAAATGTCCGGATTCGAATACGATCTTACCATTTGAGTGTCTAACCCTTTCGATCGGTCGGTCGGATGGATAATATCCGTACCACTTTCATCCCTAGCTAGCATGCTGGGCATTCCCTCACGTTGCCGTCACGACGAGGCCGGCCCGGTAGCCACACGCACCGGCGTACGTACGCGTCTAAGTCATCATATCAGCACAGAGTGGCAGAGAGCCCAGCAGGGGCAGCAGGAGCGTCATGAACCCATGATGCATGCATGCATGGACTCTCATGGTCTCATGGAACTTGGAATCGGTCAAGATGGCCCGGCTGCGCCAGTGTGCAGTGATTGTGCGTGGAAGCCAACTACGGCCAGCGGGTTCGGCAGCCAACAGGTCAAACATGGCTTGCTCTACTATCTACTGCGTGCTGCTGTTGCAACGGAGTTCTCGAACGAGACGAGTCTCCTCTCTATCCATCTCTTCAATTCGATCCTCTCTCTGGACGGCGGAAATCATACGGAACTTTATTTAATAATTAATATAATTACAATCACGGACTCGAGTAGGGAGCCTCGTCGCAGCACTGCTTGCATGGATTTGAAGCATTGCGTGCGTGCGTGCGTGCAGCTGTCCTTTGTTCTCTGCTGTTTTGTTACGAATAGATGTACAAGCAGCATGCTGCTTCAAATTTCCTGAGTCCAAGTAGCTCACATTTCCATATCAGGACCCACACCTTGGGAAGTTGATATGGTTTACGGCAGCCAACCTAAGCAAGGGAATTAGGGCATTTCCAACCCAGACTCTATGTCTAGAGTCCATACCTCAAAGACTCTGTCTCAAGACTCCATAATCTCCAATGCAAGTCTGAAATAGTAGTTTCTAGAGATATTACTAAGCACAAAAAGAGCTGATCAGATGTGACAATTGTCTTGTGATCCACTATGCACACCACACGCATAGGCATCAAAAACAACCTCACACACAGAGCAGAGCATCAGAAACGGAGCAGAACAACCTCCGCTCCGGCGCTGGAGAGCAAAGCACACAGAACAGAGCAGCACAACCTCCTCTCTCCAGCGAAGCACACAGAAAAGAGCAGCACAACCTCCTCTCCGGCGGCGGCGCGCAAAGGCCGGCTCCCCCTCTCCGGCGGCGGCGCGTGGAGGCCGGCACATCCTCTCTAGCGGCGGCGCGCGGAGGCCGGCCCGTCCTCTCCCGCGGCGGCGCGCGCGGAGGCCGGCCCGTCCTCTCCAGCGCCGACGCGCGCGGAGGCCGGCTCCTCCTCTCCAGCAGCGGCGGCGTGTGGAGGCCGGCCCCTCCTCTCCCGCGGCGGCACGCACGGAGGCCGACCCGTCCTCTCCGGTGCCGACGCGCGCGGAGGCCGTCCCATCTTCTCCGGTGACGGCGCCGTGCAACCTGCTGATGTTCGAGCTCGCGGGGAGACGCTGCTGTGGCGGGCGCTCAACCACGGCGGCCTACGACGTCGCCTACACCACCACCGTCCGCGAGTTCCCTAGCCTCCTCAACGCCGCCCGCGCCGCCAGCGCCGCCCCGTCCCGAACCTCCTCTTCTCCGACGGACCCGCGCGCGCGAGACTGGAGAGGGAGCGCGCGGGTCGGAGGGGGCTCGGTGGCGCGCGAGCGGAAGGAGGACGCCGGCGTACGGGATCCCTGCACTCCATCCGGTCCTTCCCAACGCGGAGTCCTGCTGGAGTCCTGCGCATCGAAGCATGCGTAGAAACGAAGTTGTGATAAGAAACGAAGTCCTCTTTTTTTCCCTCTCTCTCCTCAATAATTACAGAGTCACATCAGCAAAAATGACTAATAAATAGACTTGGACTCTACGATAAAATCTGAGTTGGGAGTGCCCTAGGAATTATATTCCCTGCAAGCCAGGGAGATTCGGTGCATGGGGAGCTAGGTAAGGAGCAATCCACGTCAGGGTCTAGATATAGCTAAGCCAAAAGACTTATCAGGCGAGCGTATGGAAGAACAACAGAGAGAGTCTTTGTTCCCATCTACTGTGCTCACGTGCATATTAGTTCAACCTCTCACCAAGGTCTGCTTTCTTCACCCGTGCTCATTTCTCTTTGTTTTGTCATTTTGAATCGGGACAGATCCTTCCTTCTGGTTCAAATGAATGAATTACCACGCTTTCTCCCGGCTAATCTCTTTTCTTTGAGCCAGTAGCTAAAAATGTTTTTTTACTTGTTAAAAAAGAAAAAGAAAAAAAGGTCAGCAGTCCATCGTTGAGAGCGTGCCAGTGCGACGTCCAATCGAGGATGTTGACGCAGCCGGGATCGGCGGTGGGCCGGTGATCAAAATCAAACTCGCCGAGGTCGTGCTAGCTGGCCAGACCGACCACCCACGGCGAAGTCATTCGTCGCCGTTGCCGGCGGCCTCGTTGCCCTGTTGGCCGGCCCTGCTGGCCGCCATTTTCCACCGAGGGATGACGTGCGCGCGGCGATGGCAGAGTGTAGTGTGTACCTCATCAGCTCTCATATCCCGACAAGAATCCACGAGCCTCGCCAAGGATTCATTACCTATAATAATGCTGACACTTGACAGGGTCAAGCTCGTACGACTGAACTGGTTCACATATCACGGGCGGAACTTCAACGTATCGTCAGTAATAGTCGGGGCTGTCTATTAAATTCGACTTGCAAGAGACGTCTGGACCACATATATAACGTTTAGCAAATGTTCGGTCACTCGTTTCCGGATCCTTACAAGGTACATACTACTCCCTCCATACCTCAAAAATAAGTGGTTTAAGAACGTGATTGTGCATACCATGAAGCAATTGATTAGAAGTTATGTTTTCTACTTTGTCCATATTAAACAGAGTATGATTGTGCATACCAAGAAGCGATTGATTAGAGGGTATTTTTCCTACTTTGTACGTGTCTATAACAACTATATAAGTGAGATCTAGTACAAAACATGGATAGACTTCTCTCAACATGCAAGATATTCACGTCACCATCTACTAGATCTTCTCTCAACATACAAACTGTCCACATCACCATCCACTAGAATCATGAGTTTATGTCGTCTACCGATTTTCTACGGCTATGCATTGTGTTAGTATTTGCGAGTACTATGCTACATTTTCTGCGGTTATGCATTGTGTTAGTATTTACGAGTACTATGCTACAAATTTCTGAGTAAATCTCTCTCAATAAAATGAATATGTTTTCATTTATATTGTTGTTTGAAAAAATGTTGTGATGTAATCATTTTAGTGTTTCTACTTTCAAATTACATCTTCAATTTTTGTTGAAATTCCCGCAACAACATGCGGAGTATTACCTAGTTAAATAGGGTTATGGGTGCCTCCTGTACAACAATTAATCTTACCTGGACTGGTGAGTGCTCCATGCCTCCATGGCCCAAGCATTGATCACCACGCGGATGGATAAGATATGTTTTCTTTTTCATTTTTAATAAATAATATTCTCATGATAGAAAATCTAGATAATTCATGAAAAGCACTCAAGATAAAAAATACTAGAGATAGATTGAGACACGGGAATCTGATATTTGGGGCTGGAGAAAAAACCTCCAGAACCCCCAATAAATGGACAAAGCTTTAAAAAAGTGAGAATAAATTTCAAAAAATATCAGGTCTTCAAAAAACTATAATGATTAAATAAATGCATTTAAGAGTCATTTTCACACAAGGGAAAAGAAAATACAACCAACATAATGCAACACAAAAAAACTAGTTCCTTAAATTAATTTAGAAAAAAATGTATTGCCTAATTTAACTAAAATCTTAAGACCTGAAACAGACTCAAATAAAATCTACAAACTCTACTAAATGCCACTAAATTACAATTGATTAAATTTAGGGTGTTATAATATAATGTCATATCATGAAATCATGTCGTATTAGAATGATGAAGAGTCATCACCTGATTAACTCATTTGAAACATTCTTTTCCAAAGTAAAGTTCTCAAAGAAGAAAAAAACAAATTTACAAAATGAATTCTTAAAGTGAATCTCACTGAAATTAAACATAACACCTAAAGCCAAGCAAGAGACAATATGTCACGCAAAAACTTTACAGATGCTGATGGCAAAATAGCTACCCAAAAATAACACTACAGTACCGCTTCCACCCAGTCTAGCAACTCCTTCTCGATCCTGTTCCTAAAGGCCTTCTGCAACTTGTCACGCCTAAATATTCAAAATATGTTACTTCAACATGCTGTGGGGTAAACCATTATTAAAAAAATGTATTATCAAAATACATTGACATTCATTTAGGTTTACAAGCATGGAAAAAGTTAAAAGAACATCAATAACTTTGAAAAAGAAATCAATCAGTTCAAAAAAAATACTTTGCCAGAAATGAGTTTTATTTGGAACACTGTGGTTAAGTGAGAGTCTGGATGTACTTAATGAAGCACCAAGAACATATTTAGAAATAGTGGTTACAACAGCAGGCCTAAACCTACAAATGTTTTTCAAAATATAGATGGATTTATGTGCGATATATGCTAGCAACTCCGAAATATAGCTTGCTTTCTACTGAGGCCTGTATTAGCGCAGTTTCTGATGTTACATGTTTCATATAGTGATTCGAAAAATGCATTAATGCTGAAAAAATCGTCAAATGATAAAATTGCAGGGAATAGTAATGTTCATACCAGTAATTTGAACTTTCATTGTATGCAAAGGTTGTTGATTCCTTCTAAGCAAGGGTAGCAGTGCTCAACTTTTTGAACATGAGAGTTGAGTTGTTTGCCTGCTTGAATCCTGATTTCAAATTCTGCAGCTAAATTGCAAAAAAAAAGAAAAAAAGATTTGTTTACATAATTGTATAGATGAAGATAGAAGAAAACCAATGTCAAAAACTCATGATAGTGCTATCAATAGCAGTGAATGATATGCTGGCCTCACATTAAAGTTATTGTATATCTAGCAACTTCTTATTTTTTTTAAATTACCATATTGCATTAGTGTGCAAGTTTGTGATCATCAAGTCCTATTGTTAAAGAAAGTGTCAGTGCAATAGAGCTTGTGACTAACAGGTGCTTTGGTAAACTGTGGCTAAAAAATCATAGTAAGAATGCATGAACCTATGATCGGTAATTTTTCAATCTAATAAACCAATCTGAACAGGCATATAATAAGAGTACATGTTTCTGGAGCTTCCTGTGTTAAGAGTTGTTCATTTTGTGAAACACCTTGCAGAAGTGGAGGCAATGTCAGATAAGTGCATCGCAGACTTGGGAGTTTCATGTGTAATGTGTACTGAGATTTGGTTCAGGACAGTGTATCCTAAAACTAATTTCTCATTTTGTAAAAGGCAAAATAGTCATTTTGATCCCCCCCAACTTTGCTCAAAGGGTCAAGTTCGTCCCTCAACTTTTAGATTGGCCAATCTAGTCTCTAAAATTTCAGTTTTGGGTCAAAATCATCCTTTATGCTGATGTGGTACTCCATGTTCGCATGAGATTGATGTTAAAAATCATTTTTGCCCTCAGCTCATCTTCCTCCTCAAAACAAGCAATGAGAATTTAGTAAATGTAAAAGTTAAACTACATAATCATATAATTGTTGGGGGGCACATGTCAAATATGAGCAGAAGAATTTTTTTTCACAAAAAAATCACATCCATCATGCGAAAAGTCTGATGATTAGATGCATCAACCTTCGGCCGTGGAGTAAGAATAGTGAGAAGATGAAGTAAAATTCAAACTGAAATGATCAGATCCACTACGTGAAAATCTCAAATAGGTCACGCAGCATTTGTAACGGGTCCTTAACACCCGTTACATGGACCCCCATCTGTAACGGTTGTTGTTTGGCGCCCGTTACGCATAAGCGTGGCAGGCTCGACCCTGACATGGCCAACACAGCGCCCGTTACCAATGAGGACTTCCAGTAACGGGCTTCTTAAACGCCCGTTACAGTTATTCTTTGTAACGGACGTTAAAATGCGGCCGTTACGAAAGTTAAACCTATTGGTAATGGGCCCTTTGAGTCCGTTACCGATCACTGCCCTATCGGTAACGGGCTCTTTGAGTCTGTTACCGATCACTGCCATATAGGTAACGTGCTTTTAAGTCCGTTACTGATGACAATTTGACGCCTGTTACTAGACTCGGAGCTCAATAATGGAAGTCCATTAGCACTCTCACTGCCGTCAAATATTTGACTATGTCATCATAACAAATATTGGATATCACACAAACATATAATCATGTCTCTTAATAAGATGCAAAACCACAAGTACACATAGATAGTAGTCATAAGAGCATATTCTACATATTTAAGATGCATATATAGCTAGCATCACATGTTCACATATGACATGCATAATGTTCAGAACAAACAGATTCACATGATCATATCTGATGTGCATCAGCAGGGGTACTAGTTAGATGGCTTCTTTTGTGCTACAGCCTCAAGTTCAACTATCTTTGCCTCTAGTTTTACAAGTCTTTCCTGCAGCTCAGCATTCTTCTTTGCAGCTTCGGCAAGTTCAATATCTTTCATCTTCTGTGCGCCTTTAAGCTTCTCCAACTCAGATTCTAGTATTTTCTGACCATTTGCTAGGAGACTTATGTCGTCCACAGCCTTATCATCCATCCTTCTATCCACCTTGTCGAGTACTTTCCAGATGCAGTGAAGATCCTCCCGAGTAACAACACATTTCTACAACAAATGCAAATTGATGCAAGTTTCATAATTAGATTGCCAAGTTTAATATCATGAAAGATGTAACTAGTCAAACAAGAAAGTTGTTTAATTAGCTGTAACTGGGTTCAGAGCTTGGTTGATCCTGTGGATTTGTTTCCAGATCATGTTAATGTCCTCCCAAGCTACAGCACCTCCCTAAAACAAAGGCACTTGATGTTCAGTTAATAAAAGTTGATGTAGCATGGAGATTTAGAAATTGAAGTAGTATATAGAATAAGTTCAACAATTTTGTGAGTAGCATATGATGAGTACCATGCATTAAATTTCAAGCATAACAAAGTTTCTACTCGAAAGGTTAATAATTTTCCTCCCGAGTAACAACACATTTCTAAAACAAAGGCAAATTGAAGCAAGCTTCCCAATTAGATTGTCAAGTTTAATATCATAAAGTTGTAACCGGTCAAACAAGAAAGTTGTTTAGCTGTAACTAGGTTCAGAACTTGCCTGCTGCTTCTCTTTACCAATGTCATCCTTCTTCATTCTTTCCATCCTGTTTAGGAATGTGCAGATGTAGTCTAAGGTTTTCTTGAGCCTGTCGATTTCTGTCCAGATCTTGACAATGTCATGTGCTGGTACAACAACTTCCTAAAACAATGGAAAATTGATGCATTGGAACCATTGATCAGTGAAGGCACTGGATGTTCAGTTAATAAAAGTCGTTGAGCATGAAGATTTAGAAATTGAAGCAGTATACAGGATGAGTTCAACATTTTTGTGAGTAGCATATGATGAGTACCAGGAATTCAATTTCAAGCATAAATCTAACTTCAAGCATACCAAACTCGAGGAAGGCTCGGCCTCTGCCTGTCGGGCGTCGCCGGAGTGCACCCCCTTGGCGCTTGCACGCTTGTACGGCCTCCTCCCCCTGGCTGACGAAGAACCGACCTCTTCGCTGCGGAACCTCACTCTTTTGGCAGGGGCGGCGGGCGGGGCCTTCTCCTCCTCGCTGCAGAACCTCCCTCTTGAGTCGCGGCGGCAGAACCACTGCTTTCCGCCGGCCATCTCTGCGACAGAGACGAGGAAGGAGAAGGGGAGAGAAGACGACGGAGATGAGGAAGGCAGAAGGTTTGAGAAGGAAGGCAGAATGACAGATCTAGTGGCAGAGGAGAGTGACTTTTGGTCAAACATTGGGAACAAAGGATACGTGGATAAGCCAAACCTCGTCTCTAATGCACGGGGGCGGCGCGTGGGGCCGGCTCCTCCTCGTCGGTTTGGAGGGGCAAATGCGATGCGGAATAACCATCCCGCGTAGTCTCCTTTGTATCTGTCTTGATTGACAGGTCAGCCCGATCCTCTCAGGGCTCCCATTTCGACATATAGGCAAAATCAACAAAAAATCTTTTGAGACAAAACAGACATAATATAGATAAAGATAACTTGTCCACCTATATAGATAAAGATTACTTGTCCACAAAGATCCACACAGATATACATAATTATTACAAACAGTTAACTTGTCCATCTAGCTAGGCCTTAACTTGCCCATCACATTTTTACAATAGTCATGCTATCTGATCATGTACATCAACAAAAGCATGCCCCCTTCAACGTCAACAAAAGCATGGTATCTTCAACTAAGGTTTGCTTTTTTTGCAGCCTCTTCAAATGCAACCAAGGTATCTTGAAACACATCGAGCGCATCTTCCATGGGCTGCAGATTTTGTTCAGCCACAAACTTGTACCGCCTCATGAATGCAGCCTTTTTGAGGAGGATGTGCATTTCTTCCTTAATATTATCAACCTCAGGTTTCACATATTTCCAGACAGTGTCATGCCATTTTGATTCCTACGGAATGAAAAACATAGAAAAGTTGCTACATTGATCATTTGGATGAACCATATATAGGAATGAGAAGATTGAGATAGACACAGGAACAAGCTGGCCATTTCATAGGAACAAGTTGCTACATTGATCATGTTAGAAATCCTACAAAATCTCTATGGAGCAGGCCATTTCATAGGAACAAGTAGATCAAGCTCAAGCTCAAGCTCAAGCTGCTCCATTTATAGAACAAGTAAAAGGCACTGTGATTCAGAGAAACTTGCCTCGCCGTCGTCATGGTAGTTGCCAGCGTCAGATATGAGGTCCTCTACACCTTTGCCGCTCCCTCGACCCCTCTCCATCTTTGCAAGACATTTGCTATCGCAGACGTGAGGCAGGCGCCTTGCCCTCTTCGCTGCCCCCTCGCCGGCACGCTCCTCCCTGCCGTTGCTTGGCCCCTCGTCGGAACCCGAGAGGATCCAGTCGATGACACTCATCTCCGGCTTTGGGTTCACTGCACCGCCGTTTGGCCCCTCTCCGACGGTCATCGTCGTCTCCGTCTTCGCCGCAATCTCGCTGGCGCGCGCGGATCCAGTTGCGGCACCGCATCGCGTTCAGCTTCTCCTCCTCGATCCACGGTGCGCGGGGTCGTCCGCTGCTTGGCTCCTCGCCGGCGCTCATCGTCGTGTCCCCGCCTCCGCTCACCTCGCCGGCGCCGCCTCCGCTCACCTCCGCTAATCCCTAGTGAGAAATTAGGAAAGCGTCGTGTGTGCTGCGCTTATCCATTCAGGATCTTATATTCATTTTTCCAAAATGAAGAGCCATTGCTGACGCAGGTTCGAGAACCCGCGTCATATTGGTTGTCACGTGGGGGCGGGCAGGCAACGGTTATCATTTTTATATAGGCTGCTGACGCTGACACGTGGGCCCGACACTAATTTTTTGAAATGAAACTTGCTTCCCTCAAATATTAGAGCCCATAAAATAGCAACTATAAATTCATTAAAAATACGAACAATTAGTAGTTGGTCATTTAGTATTCGAATAAAATATCAGCAGGCACACTTGTGTAACCAAAATTATCAAAATTCGAATTTTTATCTCGTGTTTGGGATATAATAATTCTAATAACGTATTAGGTTGGTCTAAAAATTCTACAAATTGAGATGGCAACATAATTTGGGTCCCTAAACTTGTCATAAAAATTTCAAGTGGTTTCTAAAAAGGAAGATCATACTTGTGTACAAATGTGTACATCTCTCACATAGTTTCCTAGAATGTTACTTCGACACTGAAGTTTTCCACACTTTACAACATGTTCAAACTCATATACATTTGAAAATTTAACACAACCTTGTGTCCACCTTAACAATACGAAATACAAAGTTTCATTAGTAATGGTTGTGTAAAACAAATATTATTTCTATGTTCTACTTATCAAGTACAAGATAAGGTATAAAAACATTACTAACGAAAAGGAAATATACACTAAATAATGAAATTAATGAAAAGATGGCGATTTTAGAAAAAATAAGAAAAAACAATCATCAAATTTGGATTACGTATGACCGAGAAATACGTGACACAAAATTTGGTTCTAGATTAAAAGGAGAAAGGAGAATTGTTTCCTTTGTGGTTGGTTTGCAGCGAATAGAGGTATTAATAAATTAAAATAAGCTATATGAACAGTCTTTGCATTGGAACTTGAAAAGAGATATTAAAATAAGGTATATGAACAGTCTTTGCGGGACGGAGGTAGTCAAAGTCTTTTGTCAAATGCGACGCTGGTTAGTGGACACGCATCGCCGCAACGTACCGTGTTCCGAGGCGTAGTGGTGTGCCGCAGTGGGAAGACTGGCCGTCTGACGGTTCCCCGTCTTGTCATATAAATGCCCGGCCGGCCAAGAGCTTCTTCCATAAGCTTTCCTCAAGCGCGCCACCAAGATAACCCCAGCTTCTTCTTCCTCAAGCGCGCGCATGGCATCATCGTCGAGCGAGCCATCGAGGAAGCGGGGAAGGGAGGAGGACGACAATGACGAAAGCCGCCGCCGTCGGCTCATCCAGGAGGCGCCGGCGCCGCCGGCCGAGGAGCCCTCCTCTCTAAGTTCTCAACTAGTTTTGGACAACATTTGGTCCGTCCAACTCTTGGCCGAAGCTTTTAGGAAGCTTCAACAGGTGGCCGTTAAGCTCGGCTTGCCACGACCCAACGATCCGCTGCAAAGGTCCGTGAAGGATTTCTCCTTCAAGATCCATTGGTTGGATGGGGACCTTCAGAGAGTCATGGTCTGGGGCGACGGTGACGACGACGGCGACAGCGACAACGACGGCGACGGCGACAGTGATAATGGCGGCTTCGACGACGGTGACGAACGCGGCCTCGGCGGCTCTGACTCCGACTCCGACGGTGGGGCTCCTCCGGCGGCGGCGACAAGTCTTCTACCTTAGCTTAATTAATTTGTTCCTCCTCTGTGTGTTCATGCTCCTCTGTTTGTTCGTGGAACTCTGCTTGTTCCTTCTGTGTGTTTGTTGAACTTGTGATGAACTACATCTAAGTGGCAGGGGAGAGTGGCTTTTGGTCAAACATTGGGAACTCTGCTTGTTTGTCATGAACATGTTCCTCTGTTAATATATGTTCCTCTAGTGTGTTTGTTGAACTTGTGATGAACTACATCTAACAATGGCAGAGTGGCAGGGCAGAGTGGCAGCGGGGCAACAATGAATTGCAATGTTTGTTACTCTATTTGTTAGTGAAAAGATTCTGAGTTTCGAAAAACTCTGTATAAAATCATTGGAGACGCGGGTGCAGGCTGGTTAATTTCACACTGAAATGTCAACACAGATGAATTGATGAAATTTGTGATATGTGACACATTAAGATTCGTGACCCAATTGTCATTCCATTTCATTTTCTTCATTCATACATTTAAGTTTGTCATCTGTGACAAATTTTTATTCCTCATTCACACAGATGAAACAAATTAAAGCACCACTTTTCACATCACAATTACTTCTTTGCAGCATACATCCCCAGTAAACATCCAAATACTACACAAACAGCACCCACAATAATCAAGTTCATCTTCCAGATCACATTGTCCATCTTCTCCTCCAGTGCTTTCTTCCTCTGCTTGTGGTCCGGTGCTTTGCTCTGATTGTTGCTCCCAAGTTGACAATCCACTGAATCAAGTACTTCATCAATCACGTCTGCCCAGTTCGACGGTCGAAAAGATATGACGCCAGCATCCTTCAGCATCTGGAGATACTCCTTCTCGAAACGATAATATCCACAAAGCTTGGGGAACTGTGCAAATCAAAAGCACATAAGAACCCTAACTCAGATTTGGGAAATCACAGCTCAGACTACTCACCGCGTTCCTCGCACTCTTGAAATAAAGACGACCGTGGTTTTCACCTTCCTTCTGCGTCCTCCCCTCCACCACCCGAGCCATACCACAGTCCGGGCAAGGGACCAGTGGGAAGCCGCTTAGCTCACCAACTGGATCCAAGCCGATGGAGTGAATGCGGCTGCCCCGGCCACCTTGAAACCTGCTCCTACCACGTCCACCTCCAGACGAATCGGCGTAGTGCGACATGTGCGCGACGGTGGGGAAAGGAAGGGCGGGCGGCGGTGGAGCTCAGAGCGGGGAAGAAGAAGCAGGGAGCTCAGAGGTCAGCGTCGTGTGTGCTGCGCTTATCCCATTTGGGATGTTATATTCATTTTCAAAATCAAGAGTCATTCCGACGCGGGTTCGGGACCCCGCGTCTCATTTGTTGTCAGGTGGATTCGACCGGCCAGGCAATGGTTATCTTTTTTATATAGGCTGCTGACGCTGACACATGGGCCCGACACTATTTTTTTTGAAATGAAACTTGCTTCCCTCAAATATTAGAGCCCATTAAATAACATCTAAAAATTCACTAAAAATATGAACAATTTGTAGTTGATCATCTAGTATTCGAATAAAATATCAGCACGCTTCCATATACAGGAAGAGGAAGAGGGCCAGTACTGACTCATCAGTTGATAAGCAACAGATGAAGGAAGAAATCAAGCAAGAACTCAAGGCTGAGATGGAGAAGGATATGCTTGACATGATGGCACGAGGGTACCAGGTGGTGTTTGCACCAGTGTCCAATCGCACAAGCCCTTCACCCGCCGGACTGAAGAGCAGCTGTGCGTCTGCAGATAATGTAGGTTTGATCAACGGTGCTACAGAGTTGTCGACAGAGGTAGTGCACATTGCTTCCCCCACACAGGAAGACCTTGTAGGCATGTTGACTGAACCCACAGACTGTGGCCTATGGATCATATTTCACGGTGTTGAATGTGAAGCTGCAATTGGTGTGGTTCAACCAGAGCAGACTACGCTACACACAGTCCCGATTCATAAAGACTGTGCTGTGGTCGAAGTGCTGCATGTATATTCTGTCTTTAGGGATCACGCGCTGGAACACCCTCCTAATGACGAGGTGACGACACTTGGACAAGCTCTACACCAGAGGATACAGTGGAAGAGGTGTCACATTCACATCAAGGGAGCACCAATTGCAAAATCTTGTTCGCACACTATGGTACAGTTTCCTTCTGGTTCACAGACTACAGGACAAAACCCAAACCCAGAAATGCAAATTACACAACAAAATTCCCCACCTGGTAACCCACCTCCTTCTCCTCGTCCACACCCAGAAACGCAAATTACAGAACAGATTCATTCCCAACCTGGTAACCCACCTCCTCCTCCTCCAGACCCAGAAACACAAATTACATCCCCACGTTCTCATGAAAGAACAAAACCTCCATCCCCAAAAGAAAGTGCTCAAAACAATGATGCCAAAGCAGGAGCCCAGAGTCATGTGTTGGCTGATGCCGAGAAATCTGTCGACGATAGTTCGAAGAAAGCTGCAGGTACATCTGGACCCAATATCTCTGCAATAGCTGCTGGTCAGACACCACCTGAGAAACCTTCTTCAGCCATCTCAAAGCAGCTGGAAAAGAAACTCGCTGAAAATAAAAAGTCTACCAGAAAGCGATCTGAGAAACCTTCTTCAGCCATCTCAAAGCAGCAGCAGCAGAAAATTGCTGGAAATAAAAGGTCTCAGAACCCTACCACAAAACCTTCTTCAGCCATCTCAAAGCAGGAGGAAAAGAAGCCTGCCAGAAAGCCATCTGAGAGAAACGCTAAGAAGAAGGTGGCCAATGTTGTTATGACTCATATTAACCCAAACTACAAATTTGGAAATGCAATGCTCAGTCCTGATGAACTCAAGCATCCGGATACTACTCCTTCTGTCACTAATCTCCACAATTTCTACATGGGACGTTGTAAGGACAATGACGAGTCTCTGATTCAGGGCATAATATGGCCCAAGCACGGCTGGTGGCCTATGAGAGAAGATGAAAAATACGAGCTGTTGTCTGTGATCATCAGCGACTTGTACGATCTCTTCAACTTGGATGCTTTGGATATGGGACTTCTCCGTTGTTTCATCCTGTAAGTTGCTTGAAAATTTAATCTGCTTCTCACTAATCATTTTCTATCTAAATGTGCTTTCTGCCTTAGTTCATCTTTACTATGTATTTTGCCTCCTTACACTTTGTTTTTTCTTAATATTAGGAATATGGCTGTAGAAGTACGGCAGAAGAAGGAACCCGTTGCCTTCCTTGATCCTAAATGCTTTAGCATGTCAAATATACAAAATAACAGGGATTTTTTGTGTCCTATACGAAGTGTGCCTACCAGTCATATGCTAAAAAGAGAGTCATCATTTCCTGCTATAACATTGGGGAGGACTGGATTGCAGTGGCGATCTTTCCAAAGCAGAAGACGGTCTTGTATCTTGATTCATATAGGATCCTAGGCGCTAATTTCTCCGAGTTGGTACTTGCCATTGATGAGTAAGTTCTTTTTCTTTCTTAACCTACAAACTTCCTCAACAAACTCTGTGGAGTTTATTAATACTGCCCTAACCATTGTTGCATGTTTTGTTGTAGTGCTTGGAATAGTTACTGCGATGACAACAAGTTGCCCCGCTGCGCCTTGAACCATGAGAAGGCTTTTGATGTACGTATTACTTAGTATTTCCTGCATGTGGAAGCTAGTACTAAAGCTTGAGTTTATTTCTTCTCATCACTGTTTGTCTATGTATATTTATCGCAGTGCCACCAACAACTTTACAAATCCAGAGTCTGCGGCTTCTATTGTGCCTATCACATGCTTACAGTAAAAAATAAATTGAAGGACCCTGAGGTACTTTCTTGGGATCTGCAATTGTAACACCTGCAACTGAGCACAGTTCTTGCTTATTAGCACTGTACATGTTTGGTAACCACCTGTGTGCTGACTGCTGACATTGTTATATTCAGGCATTTCACATATCTACTTGTCAGCTGCATCGAGGCACGCTGCTCCACATTAGGGAAAGAACTGCCTCATTCCTCATGGACCAGGTGATCGCACCCTCAGGAAAATTTCACATTAATGATGCTATTCTAGCTCGCATTGTATTAGATACCAATCCTTATGGCTAGTGATGATATTGTTGTGAACCTTACTTAGCTTGTTAGAAGAGGATACTGAATGCCTGAATTTTGACAGATTATGCATGTGAATCTTGTGGATTTCTATTCAGTTTGTGGAGTTTTGTGAATGTGGATGCTGGACCTAATTTTTGTGAAAGTAGACAACGCGTCTCCTTCAGTCGAGACAGAGGAGACGCAAGTTCACAGTACTCGTCTCCTTTGGTCGATTAGAGGAGACGCACGTACACAATAGGCGTCTCCTTTGGTCCAGACAGAGGAGACGCATGTACACAGTACGCGTCTCCTTTGGTCCAGACAGAGGAGACACACGTACACAGTACGCGTCTCCTTTGGTCGAGACAGAGGGAGACGCGGGTTCACAGCAGGCGTCTCCTTTCGTCCAGACATAGGAGACGCGCACTGACAAGACGCGTCTCCTTTCGTCCAGACGGAGGAGACGCGCACTAACAAGACGCGTCTCCTTTCGTCAAGACAGAGGAGACGCGCACTGAGAAGACACGTCTCCTTTCGTCAAGACAGAGGAGACACGCACTGAGACGCGTCTCCTTTCGTCAAGACAGAGGAGACGCGTCATTTTCCGCATCTTCGATGTTGAGTTCATGTAACGGGCTCGGTTTCTGTGGCCATTACCAAAAGTCCATGTGGGCCCAGAGAAACAGACATTTCAGGTGACCGGTAACTAGTTTCGGTAACGGTCTTTGTTAGACACCCGTTACTAATACGTGTTATGAGTAACGGGCTCAGTGTCTGCACCCATTACCAAAGGCTCCAGTGGGCCCGGAGAAACAGCCATTTCAGGTGACCAGTAAGTAGTTGTGGTAACGGTCTTTGTTCGACGCCCGTTACAATTACGTGTCATCAGTAACGGGCATCGGCCCGTTACCTTTGTTGGCTTATTTGTAACGCTTGATCGATAATGAGCGTTTTGCCTGTTACCAATGGCCATCCGCGCCTGTTACCAATGTCTGTTTTTCACGTAGTGATCTACATATCAGCTCGTTAGATTTGTTGGTCATACTAATTAAGCATCTAGCTTAAATTCACAGTTAGCTGTTTACAATCCTTCACAGTAAAGTTGAGGGACGAGCGAATGGGCTTGTAGTACAATGGTAGGACGGTCCAGTTGGACGCTACCCACCAGAGTTCAAATCCTGGTGCTCGCACCTTTTTCTGGATTTATTCCGGGATTTTCCGGCATTATGCTTTAAGTGGTAAGCGACATTCCTGTCGATGACGAGACGCCAGTGGTGACTTCGGGAATCTCTAGATGTGTCGGTGCTCAGTTCTTCAGAGGTGCTCATAGAGGTAGGGTTTGCGTACGTGTTTTCATAGGGGTGAGTGTGCGTGAGTGTTGTGAGCGTCTGCGTTGTACTGTGTAATTCTCAAAAAAAAAAGTTGAGGGACGAAGTTGACCCTTGAAGCAAAGTTGAGGGACCGTGATGCCTATTTTGCCTTTGTAAAACTTCTGGAATAAGCAATCATGCTACCGATAGTTTTGTTTTCATATGTTCCTATTCAACTTGTATATCTTCTTTTTTCTTCTCATACTCTGTACATATGAGAAAAGCTTTTAGACAATATTTATGAATCCCTAAATAATCTTAATAATAAGTACTGTAGGACTTACACACCAATTAACCACAACAAGGAAAAATAACAGAGAAGGGCCAACGTTAGGATGCAGGCTTGCAGAGACAACAGGTATTCAATCAGTGCATGATTCTTAGGAGAATACCATAGGAATTTCGGTCATCCTTGCAGCCTATCTTCACACAGGATTTCTTGCATAGGCAAGGATAACATTGTTATTTGTAGGAACCCTGGTATTGTGATATATCTAAACATCTGTTCTTCAATGAGATCAATAATGGCATGCAAGCTTTGAGTGCCAGATCCATTAACTGTAGGAACATGTAGTTACTAAACTTCCATTGCTTTTCTGCTGGCATAAAGCTTACGAGTACATTGGATGGACTGAATTCGGCTGCTTGTCCATACCAATGCCTTTTTCTTTGTTGATATATTTTCTTTACCTCTAAATTTCCAAGTTTAATCTATAGATTTTCCATAAATTAATATGCATTAACAATAACATAAACTATATAGTAGCAACTCGATCGCCTCAACATTGTGTATCCCTACGCGGAGTCTGTCTATACCTTTAGTGTAAGTTTCAAACACATAACTGTGCAATTGCTGTATCAATTTTTATAATTCACGTGGATCAAAATTTCAATCACACTATAGTCCCTTACATCTTATTTGATTTTATGATGTAATATACCTCTTGTCACTAATAGATCAGTTTCCTCACACAGCTAGGGTTGAAAACGGACAGTTTATATCCCGTTCCGTTCCGACCGTATTTCTACATTATGAGTTTGTTCCCGTTTTTACCGAATTATGAAAAGTTGTCAGATTCAATTAATTTTAATGTCATTCTTCATTATTTTGTAGTAGTTTCTCTACTACTAAAAAAATGAAAGTAAGACTAAATTTTCGTCATCTTTTTTTTCCACTCGCGCGGGTCAGCCTCCTGCGCGCGCGTCCTTCCGGTCCCACCGTGAGCACGACGGCTCCACGTCCTCCGGTTCCCACCGTGCCCCCCCCCGCGCCAGCGTAGACGCTCCACAACCCAAACCCTAAACCGCCGCCGTCGCCCTTCAATCCCTGACGCCACCGCCGTCGCTCACATCCTCCGATCTCTCATCCCTCAAGCCGAACCGCGTTCGGATCAGACTCCGCCACGGGAGAGGAAGCGGCACCACCGGCGGATGCCAGGGCCGCGCCACCGCTGACGCCTGGAGACTGCCGCCGCCCCGCCCCCTCCCTCTCATCTCCTCTCCTCTCCTCCACCCCTCTCCCCGACCGGCGGCGGCGGCGAGGCACGGGAGACACCTCCGACGCCTCGCAGGAGCACCAAGCCTTCTCCTCACCTTGGATCGACGTTGCTGCCAAATCGACACCGTGCGCGCCTCTTCGGGTCTCTCCGGGTCGTTGCCGCCGCCGGATCGAAGACATCGACGCCCGCCGCACACTGTGCCGATCTTCCGCGCTCCGCATCTTCGACGACCGTCGCCGCCGACATCGCGCCGAGGTAATCTCCCCATCATCATTCTCTTCCGGTCCTCCATTTTTCCGATCCGCATCAATCCATTCGTGAGTACTCCAGTAGCTCAACACCGGCAACGTGTTCACGACGCTCGAGTCCTTGGCCGCGGCGGCATAGCAGGAGGATCCGCCATAGAAGGAGGTCTTCTCGGCGCCCGCGCCGCTCACCACCAAGTCCTGCACAACGAGGTCTATTTCTCCTGCTCCTCATACGCCTCTTGACTCTTCAAAACCTGCATTTGCTTTATGGAACTGTGTAGAGATATCCATACCTCAAAAGTGGTTGAACTGATCCTTCAGGAGGAACTGAACTGATCTTGTTCTAATATTAGAACTTTAAATTTCATGTCTATTTTCGAATGGTCAAATAAGTTTGCTCCGATGATGCTCTGGTCACTATGGTACTTATGGGATTCCTTCCCTTGCAATGGAGATTGCGCCATTGTTTTGTGCTTTGGTATGTGAGAGTTCATGCAGTGATATCGAAAAGATAAATTAGACATGAATCTAAGATTTGTGTTGTTGTGCGCAAGACTTCGTTTTATCAAGACGACCCATCTCATAGCAGATTTGAGTCTTGAACCAAGATTACAGGTTCTTTTGTGCATATGTGCATTTGAGTGTACTTTTTCATTTTATTGTTGACACTACAATTGTTTCTGCTGCACTATGTGAGGCAAGGGCACGTTGAAGGCTGACATATCACTTTTCAATTTCTTAAAACTCTTTTGGAATTATAGTGTGTGACATCAGATGCCGACCCCGAACATGAAGTAGGCATGAAGAAGAATGCCAGGTAACTGAATAAATTACTTTTGTGCTGGAAATTCTGTCCTTTCTTAAATAGAGATAACAACATGTTTAGGTTTAAACATAGCAGCATTTAATTAGTCATTGTTTGAAATTAAATTAGCATCAAACTGAAATTAGTATGATGAGTAGCTACGTCTGAGATCATGATTTTGTTGAAACTATAAATATTATATACGACTGGAGAAAATGACTTGCCAATTCCTTTTATAAATAAAGTCATCAGTTTGATACTCTGATCTAATGGAGGAATTTTTCAGTAGATGTGCATGTGGAGGAAGTTTTTCACTGTTTATATACAACTGGAAACAAAAGGCATAAATGCATTTATATTTTATCTTTGTTACATCGAGGGTGCAGTGTTCTTTCTATTGCATAGCAATATGACAAAGAAAACACTTGGCGGTTTTTAACTTATAAACTCCATCTTGGAAAAGTTTCTTGAACTGTTTCCAGATAACACCATACTTACTTTTTGTAGTGTTGGGTGAGATGATAGCACAATAGTGCATTGTTCTTTGCCTGCCTGGGCTTAGAATTCTTTTACCATGCTACTGTGCGTCGTTTGCAGAACAGCTGCGAGTCAGCTTGATTGGGTGACCCATATTATTATTGTGCATCATGTGTGTACAATAACAGAGCTAATCCCATGTGTCAGCTTGATTGGGGTGACCCTTATTAGCATTTCTGTCGATTCATCAGTACTGCTTTTAGGTTTTTTGTAATGTTCATTAATAATGTCAACTTCATTAATCAGTATTGCTAATCTCATGTCTGGTGTTGCAGGTTACTCGGACAAGTATTGGGTAACATGTACCTTCACTTTGATCAGGTTACATAGCTGAATACATGTTTTTTGTCTTTTGAAAGGAGACAAGTTGATCTTACAAGGAAAATAAGGAGATAGGTTAACTTGCTTGTCTTTTAGGTAATGCATCCTTGTGGCCAAGCATTTCATATACATCTTCTTATTCTTTGTAAGGTGCTTCATAAGATTTCCTGTTATGCACCCAATACTTTCAGTCGGCGACAATTTTATATTGGCCACAGTACATCATAATAATTCAATAATTTATATGTATAACTTGACAAGACATGCATTTCTATGCCAAGCTGTCTGCATTCTTCTTTGAAAGTAGTACAAACCTCTAACAATTACCCTACTACTGAGAAGATGATGCTTTCTGCCAAATAAATTGCTCTTTGGTCCAGGTTGTTGCAAAAAAAAATTCAAAGGGAAAACATGTTTTTATGTGTGTAGCGCCAAGGCATCATCTTGGATGAGCTTAACAATTATGTGAATCCTTTTTGAGAACCATGCTGAGATAATTAGTAAACATTACACAAATAAAAATAAAATGTTCATACTAGATAACCAAGTGACATGATTAATGGACATTAAAAATGCTTATACTAGATAGTGGTGTTTTAGGACTGTATATTTTAATTCGTTAGTGCAGTTCCTTTTATTGAGGATTGCTCTCTTAGCCATATGCCCTGTGTATGGATTATCATAGTTTAAATTCAGGCTTGGTTTAGATCAGCATAATTATTGCTATCAGATGGACAACAGTATATGTTTTTTTTCTTAATAAATTTACCAACTGTCTTGTCATATTCCTTGTTACAGTCAATTAGCTTGTGTCAACTAGAAGACAAGACGAAGCATTTCAATGGAATGGAACGGAGGGGAGTTAAGTAGTGATGCCTCATTCTTTATCTGTACAAAAAGAAAAGGCTATGGTTGAAACTAAATCTTTTTTATTCTCCGTCATTCTTCACCATTCAAAGTGTGTTAGCTTAGTGTAGATCTTGTGTTCATATGACATCTTATTTGAAAATTTAAATATAACATGACAGTTGGGCTTTATTCATGTATGCATATTGGAATGATACTTGAGTTTCAATGTGTGTGATAAGTTAATTTGTATTATGGTTAAATGCATGAATATGCAAGTTGAATCATTATGAAAAGTATTTTGGTATGCTTGACCAGCATCCCCCCCCCTTCCCCTTTTTCTTTGAAGTAAAAAGAAGTTATTTGCCCGTAGCAACGCACGGGCACGATGCTAGTACTTTCATAAATGTAGAAAAATCCCGTTCCGTTCCGACCGTTTTTCTACATTTGTGATTTCGTGTTCGACCTTTTTCGACCGTTTTCATCCCTACACACAGCCAATCATGCCCACTATGCATATCAATTTCATATTTTATATTCATAGATACGCTTTATAAACATGATAACGTTCTAATCTCAAGTAAACTTTGCTAACCAAGTGCTCATTGTCTCGAGGCATATAACTCACCAGTAGCAGTAGGAACCTCAAATATAGCACGGCAAAGCCACGCTAGAAGTTTTATAGTAATAACTAATCCTCTCTAGCGTGAATCCCAAATCAATAGCACAAAGCAAACCTAACCGGTACGGATGAACCATGTACATTGATCCAAACCCAATCCATAGCGTGAATCCCAAATCAATAGCACAAAGCAAACCTAACCGGAACGGATAAACCATGTACATGATCCAAACCCAATCCAGAGGGAGAAACGAGAAAGGAATTAGGGAATCCAATTAGAACGCAACGGACAAACCGAGAGATACGGGAAGGGTTCTTCCGAAGAATCCTGTACCCTAGGCTCCGTAGCGGTGCCGCCATAGCTACGGCGACCGCAACTTCCGCCCAGGGGGAGGAGGTGAGAAGAGGGCGAAACACGCCGGGCGACGGCAAAAACCTCCTCTTAGAAAGGGAAATGTTGCCGTCCCCCAGGTATCTATAGCCTCGGCGCCAGCGTCCCCCAGCGAGCGGACGACGGACGAGACGAGACTTAGAGGCTGTTCGGATGGCTGATACTCGGCTTATTTCAGTTTTTTTCGGTTTACTAGGTTCGTGCCCGTGCATTGCTACGGGCATCCAATTATTTATAGCGCAATACTCAAATCATACAAAAAAAAATTCAATGGAAGACATCACATCCGAAGAACGACTTGAAGTTGAGCGTACAGTTTGATCTATTAATCTGGTAATCTGCCTAAGTGACTATGACAAGCCAAAATGACACACTATGTCTATTCAAAATCTTTGCCTGTGAGTGTCGAAGATAGTGTTTTACAATGCTTGGTAGGCGCTTTCTCCAAGCATTTGCTTCATGCGCCACAAGATCGACGAAAAAATTACGTCGCATAGCAAGACTATCCTGAAACATTTGAATATTTTTTTCTTAAAGTCAAAACACGACATGTAATAGATCTTTTTGCATATTTTTAGATTATGAAAAAGTAACATTCAACAAAGTACATTTACTCACCGTACAGATGTCAACTTTTTTTATCACTTTTCCAGCTAGTCATGTATTGCAGAATGAGCCATCCAATTGAAAATCTGTGGTAAGAACAATCGTAAGCTTTTAGAGAATGCAAACATATATTTATACGAATAATTGATAGTGTACCTAATAACTCAGTCTGAGCCGGTCTTACCCATCAGGATCTTCTGATATTCCAGCCTTCCGTTCAAATTTCCATTTGTGAACATCCACCCATGAATTAGGTCTCACCTGTTTAACAGCTGATCGAAGTTCTATGCGAAACCCTACTATCAATATGCATAAGGACCCCCTCGGTCAAAGTTTTAGTAGTCAAAACTGGCACAATAATTCCATTACACATCAAATTTGAATATATACAATTTACTTTTTAGTACTAAAGAATCTGTGCATGCTTTCTAATGTGTTATCAACAGTATCAGAGAATTGTCAAAGACAACCACTGGCCAGAATATGTTATCAGTACCACTGTTGCATAAGTAAATAATCGTCACCTTAAGTTGACTAGTGAAACTAATTTAAGTGCAGCCACACTCCTCTGAAGCACAACACACATCAACGCCTAATATCCTGTTGTAGCAACCTGAGAATCGTAAATAGTTGATTAATAAAGAAAAGATTTGGCATAAGACGAAATAGTATAAGGAACAAATTATAGCAGTTGTTCCTGCATATTAGTACTTTCAACAGTTTTTTCTTATCACCATTGTGATCACTCTACACATTTGGCAAGCCATTCATTTAGCGATCTCACCATCCTGTGTGAATATAAGTAACTACCTCATACGGTCCTACCAAATATAGAAAAAAAAAGTATCACAATTGACGGTTACTAACACCTCAGAACATGGATTTTTTTGTTGAAACAAAGTATATACACCATAGGTTGATAGTACAGATAACCGATAATTAATACGAAGTAAGCAATGGATCAATGCACTCTTCGAAAGCTCCTTTACAAACCCACACCACTATGTTGCCCAATAAAAGCTTTACATATTTAAGATTTTAACACAGGTTGAACCAATGATGCATCAATGCACCATAAAGAAGTGCACAAAAAGAGTAGACATATGAAGCAGTAGTGCTAATAATAACTCATGAGCCCAAATAATATAGTTCCAGTTACCTATTCATTTTAAAGATTCAGCTCCAATCGCCATGTGTGGAATAGAATGAATAACTCATGAGCCCAAATAATATGCTAAAAGTTTCTTTAGCACGCTCTAACCACAAGCCTCGTTCCATTGCAGAGTCCGTTTGCAGGGTCTAAATTTCTAAGCAATATTACCGGGCAGTCGATCTTTAGCTTTAGGACATGTGGAGGTATCCCGTTGGGAGTCAATGTGTTAAGGAACTCCTGAGGATAGTAGTTATGTGGATCATCAACCGCTTCGTCGAAACTATGGTACACCACCTCTCCACCCTGGAACTTGTTGATCATCTTCAAATTAATATCATCCACCTAGTCATTACGTGTTGATAAAATGGCTCTGGAGGTGATGTAATCCTTATCTGTCATGTTTTCATTCAGATTTGGAAAGATGCTCTCGATCAGTGTGTCAAGATCTTTCTCGGAATCTCCAGTGTACGGGATACATATTTCGTCAGGAAGGCGTACATCACCATCTTCATTAACCTCCTCTGTGCCATTACCAATGCGCAAAAGATAATCCGCGAACGCTCGGTCACTCTGGGCCCTCATGTTGCGCACAAGCTTAAGATGTCGCATGGATGCCCAAAGATCCGACTTTCACAAGGAAGCGCCAACAATTTGAGCTCTGGATCCTTTACGTACAACAGGGAGGACCTATCTGAAATCTCCACCAAATACATCTGTCTTCCCACCGAACGGAAGATCCTTTCGTCCCATTATATCACGCATACTATAGTCCAGCGCTTCCACAGCCTGCCTCTTTGTCATAGACGCCTCGTCCCAAATGATGAGAGACGCTTGCTGCAGCAGCTTGGCAGTTCCACACTGTTTGGTGAAGCCGCATCCTTGTTTATCGTCGAGCGTTAGAGGAATCTTGAAAGGTGAGTGGGCTGTCCTCCCACCAGGCATTATAGATGCTGCGACACCAGATGTAGCTGTAGCAACGGCAAGCTTGTTCTAACTGCGAACAGTTCCGAGAAGCGCTCTGTACAAAAAAAGTCTTTCCAGTGCCGCCTGGTCCATCTACAAAGAATAAACCACCTCGTTTGGAGTCGACTGTGGACATTATTTCATCATAGGCAACCCTCTGCTCCTCATTTAGTAGGGACGATAGCCCCACATCTTCTGGATTTGTCTCAATACTGGCCTCCTCAAATATCTCACGAGGGACCGCGCTAGCGTCATCGTATGCATCTATTTTTGGTAGGGGAAACTTCTCAAACTCTTTACCCATAGATTCCACCATGTTCCTGATGTCAATCAAAACCATATGTTCCACCCATCTTGGGTTTGGATTGGTGCGCTTGTAGTCTTTTGCCATTGCATCAAACGGTTTTGTCCACAAACCGGCCATATCTTTCCGCGTACAGAACACCAATATTGTAACGAATAGCCTACGCAATGAGGATGGCATCTGGAACATAGTACTCTCAGTAAGACAATCATCGAGCGTGTTGTCATCTTCGATCAGACCAGCAGCACAAGCAGTGTCGGGGTTTGTTACCGCCGACAAGTAAATTTATAAGAACGCCTGTGTGGATCCGCACGGTTGCACAAGAGACACTCGAGGTTATACTAGTTCGGGCCTCCGGAGAGTAATATCCTACGTCCAGTGAGAGAGGGGGTGTTCTTTATGCTCAGGAGTTTGTAGTAGGGGTTACAAACATGTGGTGCAAGACAAATCTGAATGATTATTGGCTCAGGCTAACCTTGTTGTTCATTGTCTTGAGTTAAATTTGCCATATGGAGCATTTCATTATCTTCATCTACATGCACTACGCGACCATCGGCTGGCCAAATTAAATGTCTTATTAATGATTTACTCAATAGTGTCATCCATTGATACACATAGGTCATCACAAAAAGTAAATGATTATTGGTTTCGACTAACTTGGTTGTTCAATCTCTTGTGTCAAACTTCCTCTATGGAGCCATTCTTCATCTTCATCTCCTTCCATTGACACACTAACATCTGGTGAAATTAGACAATGCATTTACTTATTAAATCATATATTTATGCATGTAGGCCAATGGAATTGACCGCACTGCTTAACATCTGGTCAACTTAATGATGCACAACAGTAAATCATATGTTTATCTAGTATGATTATTATCATAAAAAATAGCATTTGTGATTAATCATAAGAAGATAAGAGGTTATGGTCATCTGTTTCCTTTGCTTGCAGTTTCCATTACCACTAATTGATTCTGAAAAATGAAAAAGACACTACATATATATTTTGTAGCCCGTAGCAACGCATGAGCACTATCCTAGTTAAACCATATATATTTTCATAAATAAAAAAAGAGCATATGACACTAATCATAAGAAGATAAGAGGTAACGATAATTATTAACATCACATTGATACATTAACACCTTGTCAAATTAAAATGAAACATGCATTTAACGATGGAGACACATGAGATCCACAGCTTCAATTAAACAATAACAATGATGGCACATGTATCATTTGCGGTCCGCATGATGGTATGGTCTGCATCAGATGGAGCATGGCTTTGATCCCTTTGATTTGCACCCACGTTAAACAGTCCTGATCCTACGAGTCACCTTCGAAACATTATTAGTATACAATGCTATCTCAACCCCGCACACACATGTGATCCATCATGAAAATGAATGACTATTACTTACAAGACTAACCTGGCACGTCATTGTTTGGAGCCAAATGTCCCCTGTGGAGCCATTTTTCATCTTTACCCATAGTTACACCTGGTCAAATTTTAATTAAAACATGATTTCCTCCCAAGACGGCATACACATGTGATTCATAGTTTCCAAGAAAAAATAGCAAGATGGGACCTGTATCGTTTGGGATCTGCAGGATGCTATGTTCACCTTCGGGTGGCAGAAAGGTATGATGTCCTTGAGTACATTAAACAGTCCTAACCCTATTAGTCCCCCATCCAAACCTAATTAGTATACATTACTTCATAAAAACAGTACCTCCATCACCTGACTTGTTTTCATGTTCCCTTCGTTTATTCTCCAGGCGTCTCTCTCGTTTCTTCTTGTTGAGCTCATCTTTTTGGTCCTTTGGCATCAATGCATACCTCTGCCTCCTCCGCTCATTACGATCCAAGACTCCTGACAACAAATTGAACCATGAGACACGTACAGATTGCGCAAACATAAATAAATTACAGAGGTGTGTAATGTAAAAGTGTTACATCGAACCTTGATTTATATTGTTTGTGATTTCTGCAAGTGGGGTCAAACTATATCCTGTTCCCGAGGGATCCATCACAATTAAGAGTGAAATTGCCTGTATGAAAACAAGTAGTCGTTGCTGTAAATCCGCAAGGTGCATTGTGCATGGGTGTCTCTCCACCGGAATCAAAGATATCGGCAAAACGGTAGGCCGTGCAAATATCTACTGCTATCATTGACACCATGCATTTACGCTTGTGCAGAGTTAAATGGTAAACTGATATATTTAGAGACATCCAAGAACATTGAATTTTTCCCTAACAAACGGGACATTAATCTTTAGAATCCATAAATCGACTAAACAAAAAAACATATATGATACTGATACTACGGGCAAAACACAAGGTAGTACCCATCAGGTTTACATAAATCGACTATATTATTCTGTCTTAGTATTCTGTCCTAGTATGCGTCTTTGATGACAAAAAATATGTACCCTGGCGGACCTAGAATGAAGAACAATACCTTTCTGCCACCCGGCCGCTGTGGCCACCGCCAAATTCTGCCGTCTGAGCTTGCAGTTGATCAAAGGGTTTGGGGATTTGGGGATGTGGCGGTGTGTAGGAGGACGGCAACGACGCGACGGCACCACCATGGCGAGATGGGCGGCGCAGCCAGACGGGGACGGTGATGACGCGGCGGACCCGGTACTGTGCCCCGGCAAGATCGGTGATGGGCGACGGCGACAGCCGCTGCTGGGGTTGGCGGCCAGGCGAGACGGGCTGCGCAGCCAGACGGCGACGTTGACGACGCGTCGAACCCGGTACCGTGCCCCGGCGAGCTCGGCGATCGGCGACGGCGGCGGAGGCGGCTGGGGTTGGCGGCCTGGCGAGGTCCCCGGCCAGACGGGTGGCGCAGCCAGACGACGGCGTTGACGACACGGTGGACCAGATCGGCTGGGGTTGGTACCGATTCCGGCCGAGATTGGCGGCGGCGAGGTGCGTCGTTGCGGGCACGGGGGTGTGCGGACGAGATGGGCACGGGGGATAGCGGATGGGAAAGTCGCGGTCGTCCGCGGGCTTTTTTTTTACGAGCGGACGTTTTTTCTTTTTGATTTTGACGAGCGGACGACCGCAGGCTTTTTTTACGAGCAGACATTTTTTTTATTTTGACAGCGGACGTTTCTTTTTTTGACGAGCGGAGGGGGCACGAGGGGAGCGGAGGGTGAGTCGCGTCGTCCCGTGGTCGTCCGAGCGGCAAAAGACTTGGGGAGCGGAGGGTGAGTCGCGGTCGTCCCGTGGTCGTCCGAGCGGCAAAAGACTTACCAGTTTTTATCTTCACTTCATTCTTTTTAGTAGTACTAGGATCATGCCCGTGCGTTGCTACGGGCAAAAAAGAAGGTTGCAATCTCAAAAAAAAAAAAAGAAGGTTGCAATATGTGAAATATCCAACAAGGTAATAACAGTCCTAACAAACAACCAAAGCATATTTTGAGACATTTCATTTACTATAGAAGAGCTCAGATCGTACGATATGGACGTTAATGGTAATCATTCAAACTATGGTAGTAACTTGAAGCCCAATATAATCTTTATTTTAACAAAAACGAACTGCTAAATATTCAGCTGTATTTACACAGCTCGCCTTCCATGCCGTAGATACTCTCAAGAATGACTTGTACTCTTGCATGGTCTCTTTGTTAGCGGCTGCCATCAATCTGCAAGACTTTTGCACCCTCTTTCAAATGAGCAGAAGCTGCAAGAGTACATTTGCATGTAGAAGCCATTATAAACCAAAGAGACCAAATACACCAGATAACAAGGAAAAAATCAACTGTTTCACATGCTGACAATTGAATGACAATATGCTGTATGAATTTCCATATGAAATAAATAAAAATTTATGAATGGCCAGCCTACCACCATCACAACACAGGTAGATCTAAAAGGTAATACAATTGTATGCAAATTACACTAAATTCTCAAAGATTATGAAAATTGATGATATCCCTCCAAACAAGAAGCTAAATCATATGTGCATTAATATGCATGCATTAGGCAATAGATGCCCTGAACAATATTCAACTTTTCTATACCAACCAATAAAGGTTTAATTTCTTTGTAACATTAATAGATTGCATGGCAATATTTCCGCAAGTTATTTAAAAGAAATAAGTAATATGACAAGCAAATTGCAAGGTTGGGGCAATTACAATTCCCATCAACACTCCTAAATGTTTGGGGGTACAAGCAGATTGCAAGGTACCAATTTTAGATCAATGACTGAAAATCAACATATCATTGTGACATTGTCCCATAAATCAAAATATTGTCCCAAATATTGTCCTGTAACATGTAGACACATGGGATATGGATCAATGTACCTTGATAATGTCGTCCACCTTCTCCTTTGCCTCAAGCAGTTGGTGAGATTTTTGCTACGCATGTTTTCTTCTGCTCCTCCTGTTCTTTCTCTCAAGGCTCACAGCTTCGCGATACAGTTTGCAAGATCCACATTATATACCTCTCGTTCATCATAAGAAGAAAATTATTTGAACATGCTTGTTTACAGTTTTCGTACCTCAATCTTCTTCTGCTCGTATACCTCCATTAGCTTGTGGTACTCTTCCTTCTGCTTATTCGCAACTTCCTCGTATGGAGCCTTCTGAGCCTTTCTCATATTTTCCCACTCTTGTTCGGGCAAAAAAACATGTATATTGCAATATACTTTATTTTGAGACAGAAATAAGCACAAATATTAAAAACAGTACACATATGCTGCAACAGTCGAAAAATTTATCTCCATGTTAAAGTCGAAAAAATTATCTCCATAAGCATTTCACATGGACAACATGCACCCAGCAAAATGAACTTACCATTAACCAGCGAAGAATGAAATAAATGGAATCTACCGTAACTTGAATTGCTGCTTCAGAACCTTCTTGCGCAGCCTTCACATCATTCTTGGGCACTGAAACATAAACATAAAGTGCTTAGTGGATACAGTTTAGAATTTGGCAAAGTTTACCTGAGCGGGAGTTGCGTCAATGTTACCAGCATCACTCTTCAATGATACGGTGCCATCATATTTGTCAAAAACTTAAAGTGCTTAGTGGATATACATTGGAGAGAATTTCATCTGAAGTTCTACTTATGTGGGCATGAGGAACAATTTTCTTGGAACTAATTTAGGATAGTCTAAGAATCGGGTAAACATATTATTGTTAAGTATGTTGATACACATAATCTTCAATGTGAACCGGCACAAATCTAGAGCCTACAAATCACAGAAAGGGGATTTCTAGGGACCAATTTCAGAGAAAACAATGAAACTACAAGAAGGAACAGGAAAAAAATTGCAGTGGCAACTAAAACGGGAAATATGCAAGTGTTGGCATGTTTTGGAGAATTTGTTTTGAATTGACTCTGGATTAAAATTTTCCATCTCTTTCTATAGTACCTTCTTATCAAGCATAGTTTGCAAGTGAAAGAGCTTTCCATAATTTTTTATTTGTTGAAGTAATAAACAACCATATATGTTATCAAACTATCTGTCAACAATTTTTTCATCTATCAATCCCTTGTGCAGCAAACACTTTAATATATATGACTTCAGCAAAATATGGGCATGACAGAGTGGGAATTGTTTGGAAAATCTCCTAATCGCTGAACTTGTATTTCAGTCAAGTAGGAGGTCAAGCAATTTGGTAGCAAATAGGCGTGCATCAAAAAGATATGCACCTTTGATTTCTGACTTCCCTACCAATGCAAAGCCTAAACCAACGAGAATGGAGGGTTACCTGGCTTATACTGGATTTCACGATCCTTCTGCAACTCATAGACAGCCACAGGGTTCGACGACACCATGGCCCCTTCAATTGTTGTTGCTTCATCTCATCTTGACACCATCAAATTCGGATGCCGGGACTGGTCTTCCCCAGTATCACCTCCGGTTCCGTCACTTCCACCATGACAAACACCAACAATCGACCTGCACACAAGATACTGCAGCAACTCATCATTCAATTCAAGAAATACATTCATGAGTTGAGGGGCTATGGAGTAGGGCATTAGTGGCAAGGCCGGCGGCAAATCTGCTTGGGGAAGCAGATAAAGAGTCCATACATTATGAGCATCTGCAAGCAATCTGTGCATCCACGGTAGTGAGGTAAATCAATTAGCTGCATAACGTGAGAGGAGTCATCAGCTAATTATTCAAATTAGTTTCTTCCCCACACATCACATAAATAAGGTAAAACTAATAGAGATTGGGAGTTGGAACAAACCTAGAGAAGGCAGTTGTAGCAAGCGGATGCCACCACTGCTGATGGGGCAGCAACGTTGTTGTCTCCTGCTTTGACACCACCGTGCTTGATAGATGCCTCCAAATGTGGACGTTGTCCGGGATGGGCCGGGGGCGGGGGCGGGGACGGGGACGGCAAGACAACACGGAGGGCATCGCACGGGCTGATCCTCGGGGGGTCAGAAGGATATGGATCGAGTCCACAGAAAATTGGGAGATAGAGAAATACGGTGCGAGATGCAGAACCAGAGGCGTGCAGCATGGTGGCACGGGATCGGCAGTGGCGGCGGGGCCCATGTGGTGGCTTGCCATCAGCCACCGTGATACTCGCCATAGTACGCGCCCCAGCGTCGCCGGTCGACCGGTACGGGGAGGACGGAGGAACGGCAACGGCACTGGAAGACGGGGACGACGGCCGCGAGTGAAAATGGGGGACAGTGGCGGCGCGGGGAAAGGAGCGCCCGCCGACAATGAATGTGGAAGATCGGAGGAGAAAGGGGATCAGGAGATTACCTCGGGGTTGAGGTAGTGGGCACTGGCTCTCCTCCGTGATGCTCGCCAGAGTCCGCGCCCGCTGCCAACGATGGCGGCGACGGCGGGCGCAAGCGGAGCTCTCGGCGCTAGGTTTGAGAAGGTGTGGGGGACGGGGACGGCGAGGGTGGGGGCGGGGGTGGGGTGGGGTCGTTGGGGGGAGCGCGCAGTGGCGCCAGCGTGGTGGCGGCGGCAGGGAGAGGGAGCCCGTGCGCGTCTTGGTGCGGTTGCGTCGGCTTCTTCTTCCCGTTGGGCGCACGGGCGGCGCTGCCTTGGAAGATCCACGACAGGAAGCCGCCGAACACATCGCCAGGCCATCCTCCGCCGTGGTGGTTCCTCCGGGAGCGACCGGGTGTGGAGTAGTAGGAGGAGGAGGCGGCGGCGTGGTGGTGGAAGGGCAGAGCACAGTGCGGAGGAAGGCGGCTGCAGGGTGCCCGGCGACTGGCGTGGCGTCGAGCGGAGGAGGAGGAGCGGACGGCGCGGGATTCGGGGAGGCGGAGGCGGACGCACGGAGGAGAGCGGACGACGCGTGATCGGGAGAGGCAGAGGCTGGTGCGCGGATCCGCGGGATTGGGGCAGAGGGTAGGCTCGCGACGCCGATTGGGAAGGAGAGCGTGCGCGCAGCGCGGGATTGGGGAGGAGGCGTCGAGCGGAAGGCGGACGCGCGGGTGAGCGGAGGAACGACGTACAAGTTTTTCTTTGCTTTCATTCTTTTTAGAATAGAGATATTGACAGCGGACGTTTCTTTTTTTTGACGAGCGGAGGGGGCACAAGGGTAGCGGAGGGTGAGTCGCGGTCGTCCCGTGGTCGTCCGAGCGGCAAAAGACTTACCAGGTTTTTATCTTCACCAGTATAGTAGAGATTTTCTCTCACACAATACTATTCAATCTACCAACCGACCACTATTCAATCTACCAGCCGAACAGCCTCTTACTCATGTGCTGGCCGTACCGGCAATATCGAAAATGGGCTGCCTGCAAAAAGAATAATAATAATGAAAATAATGAAAATCTTAGCATATGAATATATTAGATTGAATAGTGTTGTGTGAAAAGAAATAAACCGAAACAAACTGAAATAAGCCGAGTATCCACCAGCCGAACAGCCTCATGATTGATGAGATCGTACTATACTTCATCACCGCAAATAATGGGCAGAAATAGACGAAAACTTCAGGCGACAAAAAATTTCTAGCATGGGTTCACAACTTTATATGCAACACAGGCACACGGGCGTTGTGACGAGACTTGTCGTACGCCAGGTCGCCAGCCGTGTCACAGTCGAACAAAAGGAAATCAGTAGAGAAAAGCTTACCGTCAGCCCAAGATACAGTTGGCAAAGAGCGGGAGCATTTTCAAAAGAAGCTTGCACAACTGAACCGGTTATCAGACATCACGGGGTCAGCTTTACCGTATCAGCAATAGTCAGGCCGGCTAATAAATTCAACTTGAAAGACACGTCTGGACCACAAATAGCAGCAAATGAGCAGCCACTCGTTCACTGATCCTTTGCATAACTTAACATTGCACCACACTTGCATTACAGTTCTAGTACATGGCAAATGCAAGCTACTAGTCTAAGAAATTAGTAACCGAGAAGACCATACAGTCGGCACAGTGTTCACATCACGCCATTCTCGTACAACGACCCGTCTCTGGTTGTAGCATCTTCGGCCATGTCAAGCTCGACCATTGCAGCGTCGACAAGAGACTAATACAAAACAGAGAATCAGTGCATTATACTTCATACAGATACAGCACTAAAATGGTCAATGCAAGATGTTGATGATTTGATGGTGACATGAATATGCATACAGGAAATAAAAGAAAAACAGCACTGAGAAAATAACCTGAAGCTTCTGTTCAGCTGTCTTGACTCTGTCATTGTAGTCTTGGAGTTGGAGAAAATGTTTGTACAACTGCATACAATGGTTTCGTCAGACAACTAATTGCAATTCTACACTTGCAGGTTTTCATAGATAAGCAGCCAGCAAGTGAGGAGCACATACGTCTGTAACAGCTAATTGTCGTTCCGAAGAGACTTTCCTCGCAGCAACTAGCTCATCCTCTAATTTCTGCAGTTTTACAAGAAAAAAATGTTATGTGAACTATCATCATAACTCAGCCTAAAGATGGCCAAGCAGAGTGGTGCTCTCAAATAACATGGGGACAAATGATAACAACAAAATGCTTCAAAAATCAGGACAGGGGATCACCTGAGCTTTCTTCTGCAGGTCTACGATGTGCTGTTCTTTTGCTGCAATTTTATCTTTCATCTGGTTAACCTGCAAAACTACAACATTCAAACTCATGTTTCACAATATAAAATGCAAGTCATTAAATCACTGAACTGACACTCATGGGCTTCATGGTCATCTTGAGAGTGGCTAGGAATGCACAAAACTACTTAAATCTTAGTATGTCATTCTACCATGGATCCTGCACCCAGCCATCAAAAGGATACCATGATCTGTGAATGGGAAACTAATTTGAATCTTTTCTTGGTAAACAAGGTATCTGCATTCCATGATCAATGCTTGGTTAGTCATATGGGTATTCCCGAAAAGCAGTGGATCGGATGAAAACAAGCTAAATATTATCGAATCTGTCAAAACTGATATCTGACAACAGAAGATAAATATTAAGTTAACTACAACAGTAAATAAGTATCTCTATTTTCGCAAATGAGTTGAGTTTCAAAATTCTGCAAACTTCCTTGCATCTAAAAACTCTCAAAATTTCCATTTTTAGTTTTAACATGGTATTCATATTTAGCTCAAATTCACCTTGTATTTTTCCCAAATCAATGCAGGCAAGTTAGCTTGAATGGACATATTCTGAGGGAAATAAATTCATAGTAGTTCTACAATCACCCTCTGATATGATAGGGTACAAAGTGCTTTGATGATGGCCATATCAAACTAATACAACACAAGAACATTAAGAACATGGGGTACCTCATTTTCAAGGCCCTCACGCAGCTGAATGGCCTTGTCCATGTGGTTTTTTCCCTGCTATACAAAAAGGAGAATATAACAAACTTACCAAAACAAGGAGGAATTAAGGTAAACAGATCGGAAAGCCAAATAGCCATTCACAAGGGCACAGAACAAAGATGTGTTTACTTCATTTGGAACATCACCACTGGAACTTGATAAATCTCTGCTATCACGACCTTTTGGACGGCTGCATAGAAGACACTAGGAAAGTAAATGCCCCGATATTGAAAATATCATAGGTTATCTAAGAGATATTTCCAATATGGTTCAGCAATGTTTTGTAACTGGATAAAATCTTCATGTAAGAAAATTTGGACTTAGCGGAGGAAATAAACAATAAACAATGCTGTTTTACAGTGAGAGTTGCAATCATGCTACCTCTGAATACCATACCAGTCAACAAAACTATAATTATAATTATAAGCACGCAACACATTAGGAAGAGGATTTTCAAGGGTGATAATGCAATGTACCCAGGTTCCTATAATGATACCATATAAAAGTGTATGTCTGCAAAGCCACTATTCATCAAACAAGTATTTGCACATTAGGGCAAAATAATCAACATTCATCAAAGCTGGTCAGCTTTCTAGTTGTGAAGGCAGGCGATCAATTACTTGAATTTGAGTGTATAGAGAGTAATCTGTGGTAACATATTGATATTATAAACAAATTGCTGTTAAAATTCTCTAAAGTTTAAATGATCTTTTTTTATTTATCTAACAAACTATAGTCTTTTTCGTCATGGATTCCAAGATATCAGAATGCAACACGCAAGTTATGAACCAAGAGATGTTGCAGAATATTAAATTCAGATGGCTCAAGAACATCAATTGAACACATTAAGATTTTCGTAAGATATTACATATCACACATGATATTGTTTTCGTTTAATTGTTCAAAACAGATCTTGGTTAGCAATATCAACACAACTTCATCACCCCAATATGAAAAAACAAAATTAAAGTGGCACCTGAACCGTTTTCTTGATCCGTGCTCCTTGTCTCTGTCATTATCTGAATCCATATTATGCATTTCTACCTCGCGTTCATGGTCTCTAGGACGCCTCTCATCTGCTTCATGATCGCGATCCATGGGATAATCGATTTCTCGATTAAAGCCACCATGCTCATAATCTCTCTCTCTATCATACTCACGGGATCTATCACTATCCCTGTCATGGTAGGGATCTCTTTCACGATCGTAGCTCCGTTCCCTATCCCTTCTGTCCCAGTATGGATCTCTACCATACCTTCTAGGATCTCGCCTAAAACCATCACGGCCAAAATCTCGGGCACCTCTTGTACGCACTTCATTTACTCTAACAATGCGATTGCCTATTTTCTGTTGCAAACAAAAATAAGTGTTAAATACAAGACAAAAGAAAGGTGATACATCCCAAACAGGCAGGAAGCATACCTTGCCATCCATGCCTGCAATTGCATTCTCAGCAGCTCTGGGGTGACTGAAAGTAACAAAACCATAGCACTTGCCTTTGACAGAATGATCATTTATCACCTGGAATGCACGAATTAATCAGGGAAAAAGTTATATAATCTCAGAACACCTCAAAAACAGTTGGTTGCATCGCACAGAACCGCCTCAAGAAAAGCCACAGCATTGACTCAAGCAAAACAAAATCAAATGATATTAGCAATTCACAGTACACATTTGCAACCCATGCACTCTGGATAAAGGTTCGATAATCATGATGCCATACACACCCCCACAGTCTTAGAAAAGCAAGATGGTCAAGACATTAACTAGAATTCCCTCAATTTCATGACTTGAACTCCTGAGCTCCAATTGGAACAGCTTGTAATCCCCAATTCTTCAATGTATTTAGTCAACAAACAGCAAAGGGAAACTAAGCATCCAAAAAAGAAAACCAAACGTCCAGGGTGTAAACACCACAAAACAACTAACTGACAAGTCTGAACTCCACTCAGAACCATTCTATTTCTACCCCACAATCCATCTTGGCTTCAAATTAGTTTAACCATCAACCATCAACACTGAGAAGCCCCACACTACCCCTCTTTTTCCTTTGTGTCGTTATTTTTCTTAAAAGACAACCATGCATTGCATAAGCTCCCGAGATCCCTCACTAATCGCAACTCTCCTACCGCCTATAATGAGCTGATATCTGCCAATAATCGTCATCCCACAAGATACTACTAAAGAAAAGCAAAAACAAAAAGAACCCTTTTTTTTCCCGATAAAAATTACCCAACCACCCAACCGAAAGGCCACAAATTTTCACCAGAACATTAGCAAAAAAGGAACCCTTCAACTAAAATCAACCCGCTTTTGGACCATACTTAAAAAAACACACATCACCGCCCGCAGCCCGCCTCACTAGACATCGATGTAATCCACCAGCGCCCCCGCAAGCGCGAGAGCTGACTAAAAGGAAAGGATAGGAGGGAGGGAGAAGGGGAGCGGGGCGGACCTTGACGGAGACGATGGTGCCGTAGTGCTCGAAGGCGTCGCGGAGCATGTGCTCGTTGGCCTCGTAGGGCAGGCCGCCGACGTAGACCGAGGTGACCTCGTCCACCGCCATCTCTCCGCTCCGCTCGCAGCAGCCGCCGGCGACGGGCCGATGGGGCCGGGGGCGCGCTAGGGTTTTGGGTTTTCCCCCTCTCGCTCTGTCTCGCTCGCGCCGCGACGACGACGACGACCGGGTGGGAGAGGAGACGGTGGGGGTGGGGAGAGCGAGCGGGCTGTCGGATCTGATCTGGAAAAATCACGGGTCACCGTGTCCCCCCGCCGCCCGCGCGGCTAGCCGATCTCCGCCGTCCGTTTCGTTCACGGGAGCGGGCGATGGCGTGGGCTGGGCTGAGTCCCCACGTGCACACGACGCGACGACACTCGGCCCATTTAGCGTATGACCCAGTTGATACTGTGTTCCTGCTATTTCAGCCCAGTTGATGACAGTGTTCCATCTTTTTTTTTTTAAATGCAGATACCATGAGTCCATGACACACGTTCTCCGGGTATTATTCGTGCTTTGCGTAATTGCGTCGCTGAGGCTTTGGCGTGTGATTCCACCTACAAGGATGTTTCCCGTTGGTGAAATGAGTAGAGTTTGATTTCTTGTCTTCGCTCTGCAGCCATGCAAGAGTTCAGGTAAGAAAGGCCATTCCGCTATCAATGGAGTATCATGCATGATTACTTTTTTTTTTTTTTGCCTTTTTGAAAGACGAAGCGATACCATTGGGCATTGGCACGGATTCAGTTCCCGTTGGTAAATTGTAGCTGTTCTCTTGCAAATTTAAATTACAAACAAATTTCCAGTACACATTATGAATACAAAATGAGTGACTGAACCACGGTCAGATAAAACGATCGAACTGGCTAATCAATATTACTAGCAAATAGGAACACCAAGGGTACCAATCACATACCAAAACAAGGGCCAAACAGGTATATACTCGCAAAATCTAGAAGACTATCATCAAAAGAAGATTACCCAAAATTGTAATAACCAACAACAGTTTATATCTATGGAATGAAACAACAGCTACAGATACTCTCAACTCTCAAGGTGCTTAAAAGATATGCTACAACAACAGAAGAATATAGGCCGCCTTATTTTTTTTCTGCCGCCTTTTTCGGCAGCCCTAGATGACAGGCCCAAGAAACTTTCAATTCCTCCAAAGACTTTGTGCTAACTAAATTTCTGAGGGGGGAAACTTATTGAGACTGTTGGCCGGATATCTCCGTGGTGGTACTATCAGTTTCTTGAGACTGTTGGACAGATTTCTCTGGGGTGGTACTCTCGGTCTCTTGAGACTGTTTGACTGCAGAGCCATTTGCAGAGGTCTCGCTACCTAGACTTTCTTGGAGAGAACCGTTTCCTGTCCCGACTACTTGGGCGGTTGTTTCGACAGTCTTTGCTTTCAACATCTTTTCTCTCTCAAGATCTTGCTTTGCCAGTGAAGAGAACTGTGAGTCAAGGGACCTTACAGCACCCAGCCATGCAAGAACAATCATCAGGAGTATTCCACCAAGGTAGGGCGTTGAATTTGCAAGGGATCCAAATGACAGGATCATGAACTGCTGAATCAAAGCACCTCCAGATTTCCCCAAGGGGTTGCAGACCACGTCAATAGCTGCTTTGCCTTTAACCTGTCATCAGCACAAGAAAATGTTGAGAACAAAACTAACAAATGAATATGGAGGTGTCATGAAGTGAGCCTAGATATTATGTTTTCAGAAACAGCGCCAATTATTGAAGAAATCATTGAATCTTATGTACGTAACATATCTAAAAATATATATAGTAAATAAGATTAACGATTATGACTTTTTTGTTCTAACATAACATGGGAGGTTGAGTGGTTATGCAGTATTTCTATGATGCAGGTGCTATTAGAGTCAACGACAGTGAAGCATGATATTTCTCATGCAGTGCTATCAATATCAAAGAAATAAGAAGTCAGTAAAATTAGAAATCTCGTGTATATGTCTTTGCTTTTACAGGTCATGGTATGTGCTGATTGCAGCTTCTCCTCTGATGAGAGCACACAATCAGATAAAAAGTACAAGTATTAGAATCTTATACTGTATTTGGTGTGTTGAACAACCAGTTAATCACATAGCCTACTGACAAACTATTCTGTTATTTGGAGCAATCATATAGATGCGAGTATGGTTAACCATGGCACATAGGCATTCGATATCAATCTACACAAGGAATAGGTATATTTGGAGACTAACCTTCATATCCTCATCCAAGGGAATGTATGCCATCTCTTTGCAAGGATCAAATAAACTGTATTTTGCACTCTTACTGAAAATGTTCTGCAACGCTCCAACATAGACTGCCGCAAGTAAAGGTGTCATTCCAAACTGGGTCATGAGAGGAGTCAGTGGTCCACCAAACAAAATCAGAGAGAAGAATCCAACTCCTGTGAGAAGCAACACTGCAGGTGTGATCGTAGCTGCAACTCCCCACCCGAACTTTCTAAGAATTACTCTCCCCAACAACATCATTGTAAAAGTGGCTATGCCAGTAGCAGTTGAGAAATCGCCCATAAATGAAGAATATTCGTTAGGGCTCGGGAACTGCAACACGACATCAGAAAGTTAATTAGCAACTATACTGTGTATAAGTTGCTGATAGATTGGAATGCATTTCGTGCAGAATCATACCTGTGCCTTCAATTTTGACTTCCATGTCACCTCAACAAGGTTAATGCTTATTCCGTAAGCAACGACCAACGTGGCAAGATCCCTCACATACCGAGATGACAGTAGCACCTTCATGCTCTCGCCCAGACTGAGCTTCGGCTTGTCCTGAATGGTTATGTTTACAGAATCATTAAGGAAAGCTCCATAAACACAACAGAAGACAGTAGAAAATCTGTCAGATCAAACCTTCTTTTTCCGCTCGACCACTGGCATAGATGATTTATCAATAATAAATCTGTTCACTCCCCAATAAATACCAGTGATCACCAGACCCAGAATAACCACTATGCTCATCATGGCCTTCAAAGAAATTGCCCATCCATCGACTCCAGGGCCCAAATTCTTCCTCATGTTTGAGAAGTATTTCACCGTGCGGCCAGAGAAAATGAGCGCCACATTGGCCCCTAGCCCGAACAGCGGGTAAAACTCTTTGGCCTCTTCAACCGTGGTAATCTGCAATAATACAAAAAGACCTGAAGAATTGTACGTAAACAGGACACAACAAAACTATGTACTGCCCTGGTTTTGGAACAGAAAATTATTATTTTCTGCTAATAGAGCCAACATACCCCACCAGCCATTCCAAAGATTTTAGAAAGGGAATATCCAGAGTCCACAACAGAGCAACAACCAATTACTACTTTTAATTTTGAAATATTCAGCCAGGAGTCACTAGCATTTCAGGAGAGAGTTTGCAATAGGTGAGCATTAATAAATTACTACTGTGACATAGAGGACACAGTAATTGAATTGGGTGTTCCAGATTCCAAAGATTATGGAAAGCGAACCTGAATCCAGAACAGAGCAGTTATCGATTAATAATTCTAATTTTAAAATATTCAGTCATAAACCACTAGGATTTCAGGAGAGAATTTGCAATAGATGAACATTAATAAATTACAACTGTGACAGAAAGGACATAGAATTGGCTGTACCAGATTCCAAAGACCATGGAAAGCGAATACCCATAGTCCAGAACAGAGCAATCAGCAATTGCTACTGGAAATTCAAAAATATTCAGCCATAAAGAACTAACATTTCGGGAGAGAATTCACAATAGGTGGACCATTAATGAATTATTACAGTGACAGAGAAGGCAAAGTAATACAGAATTAGGTGTACCTGGTTGGCGAAGCCCCAGAAGAGGACTGATATGACAACGCTGCCCCAGAGCTCGGCCATGACGTAGAAGAGGCAGAAGCTCCAGACGCGGAGGATGGCGACGGGCCCGAGGAAGCTGGGTCCGAGCGCGGCGAGGAGGCGGTCGGCGAGCGCGGTGGGGTGGATGGCGTCGCGCATGGGGTAGAGCACGTAGCCGAACGCCCCGAAGAAGGCGATGAAGGGGAGGATGACGGCGTAGAAGAGCGCCTCCTTGGAGAGGACGTCGGCGAGCTTGGTGTAGAGGAGCATGAAGCCGATGGCCATGGGCAGGTTGACCCAGGTCTTGAGGAAAGGGATGATCTCGGCGCTGCTGCCCTTGGCGGTGACGACGAGCACGTCCTTGGTGTCCCGCAGGATGGTGTAGTTGAAGAGGATGCAGAAGAACATGAGCCCCAGGGGCACGATCTTCTTGAGCGTCCTCGTCTCCACGCCCAGGAACTTGGGCGCGTCGTCCGCCGGGGACGCAGCGGCGGCGGCGGAGGCGGAGGCGCGGAGGGGCGGGGGGGAAGGGCGGAGCGGGAGCGCGGCGGGAAGGCGGAGCGGGGTGGGACGGGGGAGGTGGCGCGGGAGGCTGAGGCGGAGGGCGGGCGCCGCGGCCGGGGCGGCGACGGGGTGGCGGTGGCGGAGGAGGTGGAGGTGGTGGCGCGCGCCCGCGGCCGCGGCGGTGGCGGAGGGGAGTAGCGGGAGGCGGAGGCGGTGGCTTGCGACGAGGCCGGACTCCATGGCGGCGCGGCGGGGGCGTCGAAATATCTCCGGATGGAGGAGGGGGGAGGAGGAGATAAGGTCAGCCGCCCGGCAAGCAGGGGGTTTGGGAAGGGGAGGCCGCTTTCTTATACTGGGGGGTGGCGGGGATCAGAGGAGGGCAGAGGCGAGAACGTATCATGTGCTCCCACACTCTCGTATACTGCAATGCTCCTGTGATTAATAGTTCACTAAAAAATGCATGAAAAAATCAACTAAAAATATAAATGGGTACATGATACAATGAAGTATGTTCATGAAAAATTTCAGATTCAACAAGAATTTGTGCATGAAGAAACAAAAAAGACAAATCTACATATGAATAGATATGGGTTTGCGGGTCCAGATGAATAATGCATCCGACCCGTTAGCCTGCTGAATTTGCATTTTTTATTTCTCTTTGTACAGATTTTTGTTCAACTTGAAACTTTGTACGAACATAAATCATTGTGTTCTTCATCCATTCATATTTTTCATTGTATTTTTCATGATATTTGTTATGAGTTATTAATTAGAGGAGCATAGGAGTAATAAGAGGGTGGGAGCACCGGATACATTCTCGGGCAGAGGCTTGGTTAATGAGGGATTAACGGAGGGAGCCTTCGCCTAATCGTGGACAGGGGAGTGAAAGTGAGTGAAGGTGAACGAACGAGCTGACGGGTGGGCCCGGAGGAGGGCGGTTACTGGTTAGTGCTGAGGATATTCTCGTGTTTGGCGTGGCTTGATAATAGTGTCCACGCACTAGCAAAGTGGCAAAGCTGAAAAAACTATATAATTCAGCCATAAATTTAGCTGCCAGATATTAAATATTTATAGCTATTTGATCACTACGCAATTGGTGTGTACGAAATCAAAAAAATTAGCAAAAGCTTCAATTCCATAGTACCTTTTGATTATGGAGCTGAGGGTAGGCATAGGCAATGCTGCTAACCTTATGAAATCATCTTCATAGTTAAGTACACCACATGTTGTGGCACTAAAAATGAACTAATTGAGTTATAATTAGTAGCTAATTGTTTCAGAATAACTTGTCGTAAATGCCATATATTTGAAAACTAAAAGAGTATTAACATTAATATATTATCAATACATCGAAAAGCATACCGATAAAAAATGGTTTTATTTAATTTACTCGGACAATATGCTCAAACCTTTTTTACTAATATAGTTCATTGGATTTTGCACTAAAATATGTTTAACTACTCCTTCCTTCCACCCCACTAAGGCATGTTCGTCTGGCTTATCAACCACCAGCCAACAGTATTTTTCTCTCAGAACAAATTAGCCACCAGCTACCAGCCAGCCGTATTTTTCTCTTAGAACAAGTTTAGATATGCTATGAAAATATATTTCAAAATGAATCTAATAGAACTTGTTATACATAAGAGCATTCATATATATTTTTATATAAATTTAATCAAACATAAGATGTTTTGATTTAGGACAAAACTAAATAGATACTCTTTTGGGAACCGAGCAAATATGTTTCATTTAGCCTCGTTTAGTTTCCAAAATTTTCCCTAACCACACCCGTCACATCAATCTTCATACACTAATTAGAAGTATTAAACATAAATTAATGACAAAACTCATTCCATAACCCCTCTTCAAATCGCGAGACGATTCTAACGAACATAATTATGCTATGATTAGACAACATCGTCCTACAGTAAACAATCTCTAATGATGAATTAATTAAGTTTAATGGATTCGTCTCGTGATTTCTCGTCCATCTATGTAATTAGTCTACATGTATTACCCATAATAGACCTTGAAAGCGTAAATATTCTCCTAAATTTTATTTTAACTAAACAGACCCTAAGCACTGATTTTTAAGAAATTTACATGGTATAATTTGTCTGGCCCCTCTTGTTTGAGTTCTGGTTCTGGGGCCACGTCTATACTTGAAAGCTCAAGTTACCGAGAGACGTGAGGGCATAAAGTACCGTACTCCAACACGAAACGGCATCGTTCACTGTTAAAAGAAAAGGCAAGAGGATGGAAGCTGTGCAAAAGTTCATGAGAGTGAGAGTCGATACTCCCTCTAGATGAGGCACAATTTAAATTAAACGTGACAATTGCGAATGCAGTGAAAAAAAGACGTGACGGTTTATGAAACGGTGCTTTACTAGTTTATACATGTTGCGCCCGCTAGCATTTGCACAATCTCTGTATTTATATAGGAGTATAAAATTAAACATTGTGCGGATGGAGTCCTGTAACGACAAAACTTTGAGTTGGTGAAGCCTGAAGCGAACAGCAGTGCAGTACGGAGTGTACATAGTATAAGTGTACTGGTGTCTCGTGTTGGTAGAGACGAATGATGTGTTGTCGGCGCCTAGAAGAATCGGACGGGACGCGCACCCAAACACACGTCGTCGCCGCTCGTGTCTCGTGTCGGGGGCACGCCGCAGTGCCGCACAGCACGTTCCTCCCCTGACCTCCGCCGCTCGAATCATCAGCGGCTCGGTGCTTGCCGGACTGGGGATGCATGGGCGGCGGACGCGCGCGGCGCCGGGACCAGCTGGGTCCAGGACGCCCGTCGCCCGGGGGCCAGGGCGGATGGAAATTGGAATTGACGGCCAGGAGCGCACGATCGGGGACCCCCCTCTGTCCCAGCTAGCGCAGCGATTCCACGTGACGTGACGGTACCCTTTCTACGACCGGTAGGAACCGGATCATCTGCCATTCAACCTCTGCTATTGAGTGACAGACATACGGAACCCATAGCCTCTGAGCCCACATGGCGGTCACTCAATGACAGGGGGAGTAATGTTAGAGGATCTCATTCCGACCGGTAACGGAAAAAAAAAAGGGACGGTCCAAAATCCTCCGGTCCTCATTGTTTTTTCTGCCTGAATCATGCTTCTTACGCGTGCTAGTGGGAGCATGATTACATATTTACATGTGTATATTCATAATAAAATTGAGTGTGCATATGTTGTGAGCGTTTGCATCTCTATCTTTTCAAAAGAAGATTGCTGATCGGTTAGCTTCATGAGATTGCTGATCGATTTGCTTCATGGGGCGTGTGCTTGGTTTGCTTCCAATTTTTGCACAGTCAAAAAATGAAAATCAGGGCTCGTTAAAATCAAGACATGCCAAAATACCCACTTGGTATAATGCTAAAACATGATAACTTATAAATTTTTTCTTTTAAAAATTTATAATAACTTGCATGTCAAATTCTAGGTAATAAACCGAACTTTTTGTTGGGCAAATAATAAAAACATGGGACCCAACCAATTAAAAGCTAAGTCGGTGGGACCGTCCTCACGGTTTTCATTAAGAGAAGAAATCCTCCTCCCGGATTAGAAAACTACCGAACCCTGACTTCACCGGCGAGGGAATTTTTTTCGGGAAATAAATCCCTACTGAGATAAATTCGAACCCAAGTCGGCGGCGTGGCCATCTGCAATGCCTACCAACCGAGCTACAGCTCGTTCTCGGGACCCAACCAATTCATGTATTCTAATCTAATCTGCGTCTGTACTTTTTTAAAAAAAAGTAACTGATCGATTAGCTTCCTGGGACATGATCGGGAGGCACAGATTCTAATCCGTGGCAAGTGGTCATCAGTGAAGCCGCAGCCGTGCGCGAGACTAGTAGTAGAGTAGTAGCAGGCAGAACAACAAGGAAGGAGATGCACAGTGGTTGGAGTGGAGTGTGGGTTAGTGGTTGTTGTTAGGTTCTTTTTGGCTTCACGCGCGTGACCGTCACGGGCCTCTTGGGCTTTTCTTTGCCTGCAAATATCTCACACTCTGCTGCCTGCTTCATTGCTTCGCCGTCTCGTTCGCTTCTTGTATTGCCACGTATGCACGGGTTGTGTGGGTGGTAAAGGACCATCTAATTTAACCTATTAAATTGAAAGATCGGATTAAAGTCGAGCTATATTACTATACAATGTTGAGCAAAAAAGAAATATGATTTAGTTGAATTGTGAATAACAAATTAGGATCATGATCAGTTACCATCCCTATTGTGCCTGCGTGGAATCTTTTAGTTCATGCAGAAAAAGAATATACGGGAGTCGTTAAGGAGTTAGGCCCTAGATGAAGAAGTTGGGCCATATGAGTGAGTTTTGTGGCAGAGGCCGCCGCAATGTCCGGGGCTCACACACAAAGGCAACATCGCGCCACGGCCCAAGACTGCTGGCTTCAGCGCGTTTGGGCTGTCTGGTGTGTAAGTAGGCTGAAGAGGCTTTCGGAGTTTTTTTTTCGCTACCTACCGTCCTGGAAAAAAGGTCCAATCATATAGGAGCCCGGCCCTTGGCGTCCTTGCATCGACTTTCCCTTTACTATGCACTAGTAATTATACTCGTGCGTTGCACGGGAGCGCTTGTCTCGTCGTCGTAAGTTATAGTCACGTCGTCACCTGGTCGCTTTCGGAGCTCGACTCAGCGTTTTTCCCACCGCGTTAGTGCCACCCTAACCTATCCCATCGCCGTTTTTCCACTACCGTCCTGGCAAAAAGTCCAATCATATAGGAGCTCGGCCCTCGCCGTCCTTGCATCGACTTTCCCTTTACTATGCACTAGCAATTATACTCGTACGTTGCACGGGAGCGCTTGTCTCGTCGTCGTAAGTTATAGTCACGTCGTCACCTGGTCGCTTTCGGAGCTCGACTCAGCGTTTTCCCACCGCGTTAGTGCCACCCTAACCTATCCCATCACCGTTCACGTCTTCCATCATCTATAAAACCTCGCCTTTCCTAATCACACATATGCGCCATCCCGACCTCATCCGCGTCTTTTTCCCAGCATCTTCATCATCCAATCATCCACCTCGGTCGTGACATCATCCTCGCCTCCGTAGCCTTACCATCACACCCCGCGCCACCATGATCGTACCGCCACCCTACCGCCCACACACCTTCTCAACCTCCTCGTCCTCGTCGTGCCTGCACCATCCTAATATCATATGTGCTTTCCTAGCCACACCATCATTCCCATCATGCATGCGCCAGTCGCCGCCTTCCCACCTCACTGTCGTCTGCCCTGACCACGTTGTCATCCCGGCCTCCCCAACCTCACCGTCATGCCCTGATAACATGTGGATTTATTATAAGAATATGAGAAGATTTTTTTTGCAAAATAAAAATATATAATCACAGTTGAAAGAAACAATGAATATAACCATCAATTGTCGGCGGCTTGTGTGGTGTATTCCACCAATCAAAGAAGGTTGGAATTCATATATCATTCATGACGTGTCATTCTCTACTCTCTTTTTTTCTCCTATCTCTTTCTTCAACCTCATCTCCTTCTTTCCTGTGGAGCCCATAAGACAAGCCATGGAGCTCAGCGGCAGCGGCCCTCGCCGTCCGTTTTTCCTGCCTGCGAGATTGCCCCCGCCTCCCCAAGCCGCTCTCCGTCCACCAGCCCTCCCTGTGCCTAGCTCGGAGCTCGTGCTCTGTCGGCTATGGAGGGCTCGCATGGAACCGGGTCTCGTTGGCGGCCATGGAGGGCGTCGCGGCCCGACTTACCCATCGCCGACTTTTACGCTCGTCCTCGTCGTCCCCTCCTAGGCTCATTCGCCAGGGCCATGACCGCCCCTTGAAGGAGCTCTTCCCCGCCGTTCTGGGGTCACAACCGCCCGTCAGAGGGGCTCCACCCCGTTGTCCTGGGCCACGACCGCCCGCCGGTCTGGGCCACAGCCTCCAGCCGGGGAGCTCTTCCCCACTGGCTCTAGGCCACAACTACACTGTTTGGGAGCTCCTCCCCGCCGGCTTGGGCCACAATCGTGCCCCCTGGCTCACCTCCCTTCGGACCGCTGGCGGCATCCTCTCCTCTTGCTCGCCTCGTGTTGTGGAATGGCAGCGGCCTTGTGGAATGGCTCGCCAGTCCCAATGCCGCGAGACGAAGGAAGATATTTGTTTTGAATCTTTGTCCTGACGTGAGGACTGTGGGTTGATTTCAATCAAGTCCGAGGTCTTTTTTGCAAAAACACCATGGTGGATTTACGAAAACAACCGCTCTTTAATATTAGATATAGATACAAAAGTTGAGACGACACTACTAGATTAATTCCGACGAACGATTTCATTTTTTTTCTAAGAGTGTCATATCAACATAAGAAAAATAAAATCATGGATGGAACACGTATAATACATTATTTCATCTTTCATATTTTATAGGCTTCCATCACATTTAATTTTATGACTCTTATGAGAGTTGGAAACTTTATATATATGATTTTGTCTACATGAAGCTAGTTTCACTCTCTCCGCATCATATAAAAATCTTAGGTGACATGTAATTTAATGAGAATGAAATTAAAAGTAGATACATAGTGGTGAAAATTTATGATATATTCTTTTAACATATCTATGTTGTCTGCTATAAATTTGTAAAATTTGAACATAAAACTCTACTTGTGCAAGGAGGAACAAAAATGAAAAATTATGTTAAAAGATAAATTGAATCAAATGACTTAGTTTAAGAAGTAAACTGAACTGAGAAATACTTTAAGAGATTATTAAGATTTTAGTTATACTTGAGGGAAGTAATTTGAACTTTTTTCAAAAGACTAAAATCATTGAAAGTGGATCGATCGTGGTACGAATTAATCTCGAAATTCTGTCTGGCAGTCTCCCCTCATGTTTGGTCATCTTGTCTTGGACAATATATTTTGCCCACGATATATATGCAGCCAAGCTAGGCTTCTAGAAGGACATCTTTGTTTTCAGCTACTCTTTTTGTACCTTCTCCATTTCGACCTGCTACCCAAACTGTCCCCAACAAGAAAATGCAGTTCGCCAAAAAAGAAAAAGAACAGAAAAAATGCAGAAATACGACATGGCATGATCACTGGTGGTTACCGACTTCCGTACACTACGCGGCCAGTTCATCACACGCAGTGATTGTGCAAGCTTCTGGTCATCTTGTGAGGATCGAATGTGAGATAGATGACGCCAAAGTTTGCCCTGGCATTGGTGGTGGCGGCGCCGTCCCTGTCCGGCTGTCCCATAGAAACGTCCCGATCGACGTCTTCAACAGAGAAAACCAATCCTCTGCAGTACTGCAGAGGAGACTTGGAAACAATTTAAGTTTAAGTAATTTTTTGAAGGATCGGATTGGTAACCAGAGAGGAAGAGAAATGAATGGGAGCCGATAAAAATTCTTTCTCAAAAGAACTCGGCCTATGTCCCAATCGCAACTCTGAGGGTCACACACGATCAAGCGGGAGCACAAATAAACCTCTCTTGAGACCTTAGGAACAAAGCTTGGAAGGTTAGGAAGCAAAGCGGAAGCAAACACGAAAGAACTCGATCAACAAAGCAAAAGGCTTGTCTACCAACGCAAACCAACACCTGCAATACTAGGCCAAGAGTCACTCCACACAACGTTGTCAACCACTCCTCACGAGTGCATTGACAACACGCCACATAAACATATGAAGTTACACAACCGACAACACAACCCGACGAAACACACTCAACACAAAACCTCAAAACATCCGGTCAATCTCTCATCATATACGAACCAAGACACATATCAACTTGGTTTCTCAATCTCCCCCTTGATGAGTGCATTGACAAAAGATGGTTTGAAAGCAAAGGAAAAACTCATTCAAGTGCCCAAAAGCCAAGAAAAAGCAAACACAAGGCAACTTGAAATGAGAAGAGCTCCAACCATAGACTCTTGGAACCAAAGGAAGCACAAAGGCTAAACACCACTGAAGAGTCAAGCAATCCACAAGAGCTACAAGCAATCCTGAAAGCCATCAAACCAATTTTAGCTCTTAACAAAGCAGTTGTCAACCGCTCATCACCATCAAATCAAGGTTTATATCAACTTGATTTTCCAAATTTTCTCCCCCTTGATGAGTGTGTTGACAACATATGAGCACAAAAAAATTGTTTGAGAGGACAAATGCTGAAAATCTCATCCAAGTGAACGAAAGCCACACAAAGGTAAAGAACAAAGACACTTGGCATGAGAGAAAACACAAAGGCCACCACCACTAACAATCTCGGTCCCCAAAGGCATGGGCAACGACTCGACACAACCGAGACAAGAACGCATGATCCCTCAAGAAGAGGCACAAAGGGCTCAACACCGATCATGGAAGGACCGACAACTCAAATTAACCACCGGCTCCTCAAGAAGAGGCAAAGGGGCTCAACACCACCGACAAAAGAGCAAAAGAGCACAAAAACTCACAAGCTCCCCCTAAACACATGCATTGGGGCCAAAGAGCATACAAAGCTCACCCTAAACACACGTGATAGAGCAAAGAGCAAATCACCAAAGCACAACTCAATCAAGCCAAAGAAGCTCCCCCTGCACACATGCAAACTCACCCTGAACATGTGCATGCAAACTCAAGTTCTCCCCCTGAACTGAGTATCCCTCTGGATGCAACAAATGCATAAAAACTGAAACATTTTCTCCCCCAAATGCAACTTTTACTCCTTGTTGACAATGCATGAATCAAGGCAATTTTGCAAAAGATTCAACTACTAGCTTCTCAAATATACAAAGAGCACTATAAAATGCTACAAGTGAGATAATGAGCAAGCAAGATAGTTCATAGTTCCATATAAGCATAGCCATCAAGATAGTAAAACTATATAGACATATGACAAAGGCATGATCAAATTAAGTATTTTTTGCGAAAAATTTCCCTCTCATGAGCAAAGACCTAAACATGAGCAAAACATGTCAAAGTGAATCTAGATCACACAAACTTCATGCTATGTCACATATTCTCATCACAAGATCATTGCAAACACCCATAAGCGTCTCATGTCATGTTAAAGCCACTGAGCCATGTGTCTACTTTTTAAAATGAGACTTCTCATGGTAGACAACATGCATCGGTTTAGCACCCAAATTAAATCATTTAAAGCATTTATGACATGAATCAAATGAGAACATAACTTCAAGCATAGACATTTCATATATACCAATTTCATTTTTCAAATTTAAGCACAAAATGGTACATGAAGTGCCTTTGCGGCAAAAAGAAGCTTATGCTCCCCCACAAGGTGTCACATGGGCTAAACATTCACAATGACAAATGGGTCTTTGACCCCAAGTGAAAAACACATGATATCTAAGCACAAATTAAGTATGATATAGACCATCAAAGCACACTAAGATCATGCAAGACCTTAAACTCACAAGAGAGAGCATATCCTAACATTTTCCAAAAATACCCATCTCAACATGCACATATAGCAAAACTATGAAGAGCATAGATATCCATCACCAAACCATATCAAACATGCTCAAAAGCTCACGAATAGCATATCATAGTATTCATGGCATATAGGAGAAGCTCAACCTACCATGCATATGATACAAATGCAACAAATGTAGATTTGTACATCGAATGCAACATGATATATGACACAATACAAGACATGAATGTCAAACCTACCAAAGTCTATACATCAGGATACATGATACATATGCAATGCAAAATGCATGGGGAGACACGGAACTTGACTTAACACCAGGAAGGCTCACAAGAGGACACACCAATTAAGAACCGCTACAAGCGAGAGAAGAGCCACCAAAGATCCTAATTGAGTACCATAGAAAAGATACCAATTGCAAGACCGCCGATGATCCCAATTGAGTACCATAGAAAGGATACTAATTGAAGGATCACAAATGGCTATCAAAAGCCACACCCTCAAAAACAAATTCCCCATCGAAAGAAGCCAAGCTCCCCCTCAATCAAAGACAACTAGCAAAGCAAATGTTAGGAGAAGAAAGAGCAAAAGAGAAGCTGTAAAACCAACAAAAAAGGGAGAAAACCAAAGGAGGAACAAAAACACAACCCGAAGACAAGACAAGCCCAAAACTCCAAGGAAAGCTCACAACATGCTACACAATGCATTGACAATACTAATCAAGATAAATAAAGCATTGTAAAATGATTCCACATTTATGAATATAAGCATGGGCTAGCAAGCATGTCAACAAGGTACAACCCATATAGCTACCATAAAGCATGACATGATGTTCATATATATCATCCACCACAAAATCATACAAAGATAGCAAGATAGATATACAAGGTCCCAAAGCTATCATGAACAAGGTGGCTAGCCTACTATGGTTTACACACAAGCAAGACACAAGTATATACAAGTGAGAACAAGGGGAAAAGAAAACTCACTATACATGTGTATAAAGGCTTTCAAGAGCCATCCAAAGCGGTGTGGAGAACCATCTTGTCTTGATCACCTCACGGGCAAAGATCAAGAACCATCCAACCTATGTTCTCCAATCACGTCTCCATACCTACACACTAGGAGACGAAAAAGACCGAGTCTTGGATCCCAAAGGGTTAGCAAGCACATACTTGGGAATCCAATACTTGGTCACACGGGTAAACGATGCACTCAACTTATCATGTGGGTTAGCATGATACGAATGCCGGTTCAAATGAAAAGGTTTTCGAACACCCTTAGAACCATGCCTCAAAGGAGCCATTCGCGAAGAAAACCGAGTGCTACCACAAGCCAAAAGGCAAAGATCCTTCGGGGTCGTAGGAGAAGAACCAACACAAGCACCATGGAAAGCATGTCGTGGACCAACACAAGAAGCACTAGAAGCATGTCCACGAGCATGGCCTAACTCACTAGAAAGAGTGTCATAAAACATGTCCACAAATTGTGCCTTCTTAGGCTCACAAGTGTTCATGCCATGAGAAGGGCTATGAACAAAAAAAGGCCTAGAAGCACCTCCTCGCCGCATTTTCCTTGCCCGGCGGTAGCAAAAGCTCTCTTGATGCCCATCCTTCCCACAATGAGAGCAATGGTACAAAAGCCTATCGAGAGGCACAGTTCGAGTGGACGAATCACCATTCTCTTGTAAGTGAGAAGTCCCTTGGGACTTAGAGCAAGAAACATCAACCCCAACATCCGACTTGGTGCCCACATTAGAATCACACGTGCCATGAGAAAGGTTACGTGGCTTCTTAAAAGTTTTGGCACGCACTCGTCGCTCGTGCTTGACACGACGAAAACAAAACTCAACGGTATGCCCATCCTTCTTGCAAAAGGTGCATTGGAACTTCGGTTTGGGAGTATGAGTTCCAAAAAAGTGAGAAGCACCTTTGCCATCTGACACATCCTGGTCAACACCGGAAGAAGCAACAAGCTTAGGAGTAGCTATGAAAGAGCTATCCAAAGCACAACCACACGTGCCACCATCCAAAGACTCACGCTCAAGAGAAGAAGTCAACTCCGGTTGAGAAGAAGCAACTGTAAAAGCATCAACATCGGAGTGACAAGTAATGCGAGAATCCAAACCCTTGGCACAAAGACTCTTACACCTTGTGTGCAAAACCTCATTTTCAAATTTGAGGCGCTCACAAGTACCACATGTCATATTTATCAAATTCTCAATTTCTGCCTCAATGCATCTAGCATATGTGGTACGCAAGAGTTCATTCTCTTTCTCAAGGTTGGCACTCATCTCATCATGCACAACCAACTTGGCGCTCATATCATCGCACAATTTTTTCAAAGCCAACACTTCACTTTCCAAATCAATGCATGAAGTGCAAATGAGACCACATGAAAAAGTATCATCATTCACATCAACCAAAGCATCATCATCTTCACAAGAAGTATGACAAGCATCATCTACAAGCAACAAAGAGCACTTGCTACAAGACATGGATTTCATATCACAAATTTCAGCCCTAGCATGCTCAAGTTCATCTACACATGTGGTGTGAGTCAATTTTAGTTCATTAATTTCAGCATGCAAAGACTCACAAGAAACACATGGCATAGAGGCATCCGACTTCAACAAGGCAATCTCATTTCTAGCCTTGACAATATCATCATTCAAGTTACCACATTCACTAGCAAACTCAAACATATCTCCTTCTAGCACCTCAATTTGAGCAAGCAAAGCATCATAAGATTTGCATGGTAAAGAAACATTGAATTTCAACAACTTAATTTCAGATTTCAAGCTAGCAAGAGAAGAGTTCAAATCATTATTCTTAGCATGCATGGTTTTACAAGAAGTGCAAGAATTCAAAGCACAAGACTTCCAATGAGCCATACCACATTTCAACCTAGCAAGGGAGCATTTCATCTTCTCATTCTTCCTACGCAAGGCATCACACAAATCTATGTTTCTCCTATGCAAATCTCCACAATCACACTCACAATCATCCAACCTATCGCATAGGATCAAAATAGCTTTGGCAAGTGTACCTTGGTTCATGCTTCTTAGATTGTGGTAGAGCTCGTCCTTTTTGAGATCACCATCTTGATAGTCCTCGATGAGGGACATCATCTTCTCCACTCCGGCTTCCGCCTCAACCTCCACACTCCTACTCAAAGAATCACAAGAAGAAGAGCTTGGTGCCATATTCAAAGCACCGGTTAGGATTAGCCGAAAACAAGCTCAAACCGCACAAACCAAATCCACAAGCAAATCACCCCTTCTCTTTTGTCACCCTATGGATCTTAGAGTGGTTAGAGTTGCAAAGACTTGCAACCGGCTCTGATACCAATTGAAGGACCGGATTGGCGACTAGAGAGGGGGAGTGAATGGGAGCCGATAACAATTCTTTCTCAAAAGAACTCGGCCTATGTCCCAATCGCAACTCCGAGGCTCACACACGATCAAGAGGGAACACAAATAAATCTCTCTCGAGACCTTAGGAACAAAGCTTGGAAGGCTAGGAAGCAAAGAGGAAGCAAACACGAAAGAGCTCGATCAACAAAGCAAAAGGCTGAGTCCACCTACCGGATCATCCGGACACTTGGGCCGAATCACCCTGTAGCATCCAGAGCCGCTCCGGGTCACCCGGCCACAAGTGGCCGAATCAACCTACCCCTTCGGATCATCCGGCCCAAGTGACCGGATCACCCGGGACAGCCCAGAAAACAGCCCGCGAAATCGCCTCAAACTTTCGATCAATGGATCTCCCAAACCACTTAGGGTCTTGAGACGAAATTTTGGGAAGATAATGAACACCATAAGGAGATGTTATGCCCCAAAAATCTCAGCCTCAAACATCCTACAACTCCCAGAATCATGAATCTTGGCCAAGAACACTATGAACTAGGGTTCATCCGAAAATCAACGAATCGAAGGCCAAATCCGACGTCTGAGGGGTCAAGATCATCCACAAAGAGGCACAAGGCACTCACCCATGATCCCCTCAAAGAAATCCGGAGAGAAACACCCTCAAATCGACGAATCGAGCGATAAACGAAAATCCTCCAAAAAAACCTCGAAGATCGCAGAAAAAGAAAAACGCCGGAAGCAAAGGATTTGACACGAGATTGAGAAAGAAGATTTCACTATGAATATCTTAGCCAAATCCGTATACAAGTCACTCACAAGAATCACAAATCTTGGATGGCAAAAAGCTCAAACAAAGAGCCACTCATACCTCTCTCCCTCTCTCCCCAAGAGCACCCCAAAATGAAAGAGCACTCCCACCAACTAAGCCTAAGAGTTGGCTGCCCAAATCAGCCACTCCTCCTGTATATAGGCCCTCCGGACAAATGACAGAAGTGCCCCTACACTAGGAGTTACAATTCAAGCCCACACAGGGGCATTTTGGTCAACACATGAAGTTCACCATCGGACGGCCGCGCATCTATCGGGCCTTCACGTCCTCCTGACGCAAGCACCTCGATCATGCCGCGTGTCGCCCGCCTCGAAGCTTCTCGACGCTCCCGGATCCCCGTCTCCATCGCGTTGGACCTTCGGACTTGGTTTTGAGGCCCAAACCTAGAAACCGTCCTCCGGTGGTTTTGTGGCCAAACCACCAAACCCCGCGTACACGGCCCGGCCTCACCACGCCAAGCGTCGAGCCCGTTAAGCCTTTCACCTCTGATGCCCGGACGGTCTACTCGGTCTTGCCTCGTTCCTTGACTTGGCCGCCACCGATGCACTGGCTCTATGTCCACGACTTTGTCTTGCTCTTCTTGCACCATGCGGCCCGCACTTGATCCCGTCGGCCACCGGGTCCCTCGAACCAAGCCTACTTGTCTCTCCATCACCCCGGAGGCCACCTTGGCATAGACCTTTCACGCTTGTTCTTCACCTGCACCAACGCAAACCAAGCCGCAACCAACACCTGCAATACTAGGCCAAGAGTCAGTCCACACAACGTTGTCATCCACTCCTCACGAGTGCATTGACAACACACCACATAAACATATGAAGTTACACAACCGACAACACAACCCGACGAAACACACTCAACACAAAGCCTCAAAACATCCGGTCAATCTCTCATCATATACGAACCAAGACACATATCAACTTGATTTCTCATTTTCAGATCCGGATCCTCTGAAATTTTCCCACCTACCTCAGACAGAGGTAGGAGCTCCTGCCCGTTTGATCGGCATCCGAAGGCAGCATGTAAGACAATCGTTCCTCCCGGAGACGGTTATCGTACCAACAAAAAAAAATCCTCCATAGCACAGAAAACAAGAAGTAAGCAAGACGACTGAGGGTGTGTTTAGATCCAGATGAATTGGCTGAATTAGGGAAGAATTGGTGTAAATGCAGATGAATAGTGAGAGGTGATGTGATAGATGATGAGATGTTTTTTTGCAAACTTTTTGGGATCTAAACACACCCTGAATACTCCCTCTCTCCTCTTTCTGATAGAGATATTTGACTAAGAAAAATAATCTACTTATCATCTACATGCAAACGAAAACATTAATTCTCCAATGTTGACTCAATAACACCTCATTATCTATACAATTTATGGCTACAGCCCACATCGAGGGAAAATAGAACTATCATTTGCGAAACTATGGTTTTTTTGAGGAAAAATGTTTTTTTAAATCTCTAGGAACAGAGAATGGAGGTAGTACAAGATTTCTTGGCTGGCATGGCAAAGCAAGGTACATGTGATTGACTATGTGAGGTGAAATGAAACTCTCTAATACACTAGTTTTAATCAGGTTTCACAGTTTTGAAAAACAATAGATGTAGAGTTTATTCACCTCCTTTCCTGCAGTACAGTCGCAGATGCTCACATACACGCACACACACACTCACCTACTCCTATGAGCCAAATCTCCGAAAGATTGAGCCCATAAATTCTCGAAATTGATGAAATCACCACTGAACCTCTCTATGGATGGGCATGTCACCTACCACTAAAACAATGACGCTGATTAAATCATAGAATAAATTTAAGAATATGTGAGCATCATCGAGTCGAGGAGTCAAATCCTGATGGACGGGATCCACGCTCAGTTCACCTTCCTCTCTTCATAATTTTTAACTATGAAGATCGAAGTACTGTAGCCGTCAGATTTACTTAAAAAATTCCCACCGCAACATCTTGTTTCATGCAACATTCAGGATGAATCAAATGAAACACCGAATCACAGATGTTGCAACACGAAAAAGTAGTAGATGAACAAAATAAAGCTGCCGCAACATCCATAACATGGTGAAACACGGAAACACAAAAATTGTAACATTGAAAATTAACAGATGAAACACCAAAACACAAGTGTTGCAACATGCATACAATTTTGCAACATTCAAAAAATTATGTTGCAACACCGTAGGATGCCTACTGCAACATCGAGTCGAGAGTAAAAAGTGAACCCCTCGTACGTCACCGCTCGTACAGTCTCGTCAGCCCCGGCTCTACCAGCCATGGCCGCCGCTTGAAGCTCCTCACTCGCCTGGGGCGGCTCACCCCTAGCAGGTAGCGGCAACTTGGGTGCGATGGTGCGGGGGAGCAGCGACCCGACCCCTATTGCGTGCGCACCACCTGCTGCTCGCCCGCCCTTCCTCAACAGCGGGGGAGTAGTGGGCGGTGCCTTGCCGGGCAAAGCGAGCTCGCCCCGCCTCGTCCTTGACGCGGGGGAGCGGCCTCCAGCGTCCGGTCGAGCATCTCCTCCGGAGGCCCCACGACAGGTAGTAACCGCGCGCAGCTCCTCGACGACGTGCTACACTCGCCCCTCCTCACTGCGAGGAAGCGGCGACCAGTGTTGGGCCGAGCAAGCAGCGGTCAATGATGGAGAGCAGCTACGCATCACGGGCTAGGCGCCGCCCACTACTCCCCCGTAGTGAGGAAGGCCGGGCGAGCGGCCATGGCGAGCAGCAGGTGGTGCGCACGCGATAGGGGTCGGGTCACCGCTCCCCCGCACCATCACACCCAAACAGAGGGAGCGGTGGGGTGAAAAGATAGGCAACCAAACGTTGTGTGTGGGAGATGGTGAGCGGTGGGGTGAAGAGATAAGGCAATGCAACCAGTGGGAGATGGTGAGAAGGTAGGTGAAGGTGCCAGTGTTATTGTTTCCGTGGTGGAGAATACTCCACGTAGCGTCTGTTTTTTACCCACACGTCGGACATCTGTGGTATAGCATTACTGAAAAATATTTTATCCCCCAAATTAACAAATTCTCCCTGTGCATGCATGCTTGTACCTGTGTCCTATTCACGCTTGTTTCCGCACGCGCCCATCAGATGCCCCGTGCATAAGGATGGCAGTTTTACCCACGGGTAAGGGTACCCGCGGGTACCCTACCCTGTTGGGTAACGGTAAGGGTATAGAGTTCTACCCGCGGGCAAGGGTACGGGTATAAAATTCTACCCACAGGCAAGACTAAGGGTATGAAATTCTACCGTGGGTTACCCAAGGGTACCCGCACTAAAAAAGCCCATACAAACAGTTGACGCAAGTAGACCCATATATCCTAACCCTAGCAACTCGCAAGACTAAAGTATAACTTGAATTGATCTAATGTCTATTATTTTGTGTTCTCAAGATGATGTTGAGTCCGACATTATTGATCCAGGACTCGCAACTCGCAAGATAGACATCACAATTTGATCTTATTTCTTATGTTGAGATGTTGTAATTTCTCTTTGACATGTGCTAGTTTGGACTTTGGAACTTTATGCATGTCAGCATGTGTGAGTGTGTGACAGTTTGAGAGTTGAGAATTTGAGACTTATTTATGTCAGTACCAATATGTGTGTGATTATAAAGTTTGAGACTTATTTAGCTATCAAATTATTATTGTACTCTTGGATATGAACTTATTGACATGTTTATGTTAATACCCAGCGGGTACCCTGTTATCCGGAGGGTACCTGGCGGGTAAGGGTACGGGTAAGGATTCTTACACATTACGTTTGGCGGGTAAAGGTATAAAAGAGGTAGACGGATATGTCAACGGACAGGTAAATGCTTTACCTTTATCCTACCCCGCCCATTGCCATCCCTACCTGTGCAGCAGCTCTACCTCCCTCTGAGGTAGCTGGAGGATCTTGTTCCCAATTTTTAAAGGCATCCTTTGCTATCAACTTTGCCCCTAGCTCATTGCCCAGCAGAGCCACGCTCCCATAAATTTAGGTATCATAGAATTTTGAATCGAGTTGAAAAGGCAGAAGCATAAACCTGTGAAGTGGAAAATCGTAATTCGAATAACATAATACCTACATAGATTGGAATAAAAAATAAAAAACAGAGGAAACAAACGAGTATATTTCTTCTTTCGAACTTCGAAGCCACCTACAAATGCTTGGGGCCCCCAAAAGTTTATTAAAAAAACGTGTTGATTTATGTGGGGTTGCTGCACGGGCTACTTGGAGTACTCGCAATGATATGGTTTTTAGGGAAAAAAGTTATAGAAACACCTCTAGTTTCTTGACACTGTCCAAAATTATAGAAATCACCTCTAGTTAATGCATTGAGAGTGCTCTAATAGAAATATACTCCCTCGGTCATGTAATAATGTATTCTACAAATTTTAAGACAAATTAAGAGAGAACATAAAAGATACATGTACCCTCATTTTATTTCGTAATCAAAGGTTATCATCAATATGATTAATGGTGATTGGTTGATAAATAGAAAATATTTAATGCAAAAATGATTTTTATCCTCTAGAAACTTATTATATTTGAAGACAAATTTCGAATGCTAGAATACACTATATTACAGGACGGAGGGAGGGAGTATGGCCAAAGCATAAACAGCTGCTAGCATCCATCTATCGTGGCAGGATCTGATTCCATTCTTTCCTTGCCACTAGCCGGCTGAGTGGCGACAGGCAGGGTCAGGGGTCCCCAATGGCGCTAACAAATAAAGATGATTGTACGTAGCACATCGATCGTCTTTGCTTATTTTCGAAGCAACCCGAAGACTACACCGACAGGCTAAGGAGTAAGGACTTCCTCTTCCTCTGTTTCTCCCCCGGCGCCGGCGCCGGCGCCGGTCGGTCGGTGTTACTTACAGTTCGATCGAACAGTAAGCGCTTCCCTTCTTCTTTCGTCGTAAGCAGCTGTGTGCTTCTTTATCAGTTTCTTCTTCCAGATCGACTCGATGAACTCTCATGTCTTCCTTCCTTTTAGATCTATCTATGCTTTCTACTAGCTCCCTAGTTGACTGCTGCCACATGTTGTTGCTGCATGCAGCGACGAGGAATTTGTTTCACTATATATCACAAGCTAGCGGCTGCTGTTGCTACTACTCTCAGCAGGCCCGATCTGGCCAGCCGAGCTGCTGCACCAACGTCGTTTCTCAGGAATTTGTTTCATCGTCATACATATCCCGGCAGCAGTGGGCCGGCACCGCGAGATCTTGCACCAACGTCCTTTTCCAGGAAACACACAGGTGAGCTCGATCAAAACCAGCTTCGTTTTCAAGCCACTCAAAGCCTCCATATTAAATACTTCATTTATTCAAAACTAGCAGGAATACCCGTGCATTGCAACATGACTACACTTTATTATTTAGGGTGTTCTGTTTAGTTTCAAATATTTCTGCATCCACCCGTCACATTGAATGCTCGGACACTAATTAGAAGCATTAAATATGGATTAATGACAAAACTCATTTCATAACTCTACCTCAAAACTCTCTAATCAACTTAATTATGTCACGATTAGACAAGACAATATCATGCTACAGTAAACAATCTCTAATGACAGATTATTTCTATTTATGTCTCAGTATTTTCGATTTGGTGGGATATTTTTTCCTTAGACTTAGATTTAATTTGGACTTGCACTTTTTTTTTGATAAAAGGCCTAAATGGCCCGGCTTTGTTTTTTTAGACAATCACGAGAGCTTTCATTAAGTAGTATCAAGATTACAATCAGTTTCAGCTGCTCTAATCAAGCGAGTAGGAAAGACATCTAACCAAACCAATTCATCTAAACTGGAGTCTAAAGCAAAGCTCGCACACAGGTGAGCTGTTTCATTACCCTCCCGATGCACAAAGGAAATTTTAAAATCAACAAAACTCCTATCACGCTCTCGGATCTCTTGCCAAAACCCTGCAACAACACTTCTTTCGCCTGCATCAGATTGTAACAGGTTGACAAGGACCTGGTTATTATCTATCTCGAGGATGACCTTGTCACAGCCCTTCGCGGCCGCCAGCCAGGGTTTCAATTACCGTTGGTAACCGGTCGGTTTACCACAGTAACCGGTGATACCGCTCCAGTTCGGTAGCAAAACCGATCGGTAACCGCTACCTAACCGAACCTATCTTACCGGCCCGACCGGTATACCGGTCGGTAAGACCGGTATACTGGTCCGGTTTTCTCGGTTCAAAAAACCGCTACTGTAGCGGTAATTAAAACCCTACCGCCAGCACTAGCCCATCCTTCTCCGAGGTCTAGGCACCGGCTTTGTTATAAAGCAGGAAACAGACTGGGGTACCAGTTTTACAAGATTGGGTGCAAAAAGAGGCTATCCACACAGAACCCTCTACCACCCCTCTACAAGGACCGACAACCCAGAAGGAAGCAATCACTACGCACAAGGGACTAGAAAAAGGAGTAGAAATCCTATTACATTTCAGATTTTGGCAAAGAAGCTCCTAGTTATCTCCATCAGGCCATAGCCGCCTCCATCAGGCTCTAATGATGACAGTCAAGTCTCAGCTTTTGCATCTCCGCATCTATCCATTGTTGTTCCCTCTGCCCTCTCCTTGTTCAGTATCTTCCACTTCTGCATATACGAGATTGCATGGTATAAACCCACATTAGGAGAATGGATCACCATATTGTTGAAAACAAAGTCATTACGAATGAGCCATAGGCTCCAGGCCAAGCAGCCAAACAGAAAAATATAGCATTGAATTTGTCTATTTGTGCCCTCTCTAATTAAGTCAATTAAACTATTTCTATCCATTGGGACTAGAGGCCACTCCAACACATCCCTACACACACCAACTGAATTGAGCTCACACACTGGAACATTATATGGTCTGTAGTTTCAGTTTGCCCACACAACTCACACTCTATTGCCCTGGCCAGTTTCTCCTTTTAAGCTTCTCAGCTGACTGAATTTTGTCATTGAACACTTGCCAGAGTGATGAGTCCGACGCACACCCCTCGGGGAAAGACCCAATCGCCCCAAAAGACTAGTCTGTTAGGGGAAGGGTGACTCTCCCTTTTAAGGTGGCTTTCTCCTCCCAAGTTAAGCAAGGTGGGATAATTCGGACGTGCACGGCTTCGCCGCCTACACTGTCGTGCGCCTGGCTAATCCGTGCTCCCGCTGGCCACGACTGCCGCCTACACCGTCGTGCGCCTGGCCCATGGGCCACCTACACAGTCATGCGCCTGGCCAAATCGTGCCCTGGGATGTCCTCATCATCCTCCCCTTCTTAACATGGTCTCAGCTCTGATACCAAAATGATGAGTCCGGCCCAGCACACCTCTCAGGAAAAGGCCCAATCACCCCAAAAGAGTAGTTTGTTAGGGGAAGGGTGGCTCTCCCTTTTAAGGTGGCTTCCTCCTCCCAAGCTAAGCAAGGTGGGATAATCGGACGTGCACGGCTTCGCCGCCTACACTGTTGTGCACCTAGCCGTGCGCCTGGCTAATCCGTGCTCCCGCTGACCACGATTGCCGCCTACACCGTCGTGCGCCTGGCCCATGGGCCGCCTACACTGTTGTGCGCCTACACAGTCGTGCGTCTGGACAAATCGTGCCCTGGGATGTCCTCGTCACATAGAAACACTCTAATCTTAAGGGGAAGTTTAGTTTTCCATATAGAGAAGAAGTAGAGAAAAATCATGATTTTTCTTGCACCCACTTTACCGAATCCGGTTCGTCAGTTAGTGTGACACCCTCTAGTAAATTTGATAGCTCATCCCATTCTTCTGCCTCTCTAGGCCCGAAATTTCTCCTAAAGGTTAAATTTGTATTACCTAGTCTCAAATCAGTATGCACAGTGCACTCCTGTTGGTTGCAAATTGCATAGATATTAGGGAAGGAAATTTTCAAAGGACATTCTGTTGGCCAACACTCATGCCAGAACCTGGCCTTCTTGCCATTTTCGATTACATAGAACAGTCCCCTGCGACAGCACTCTTTCACATCAATCAGGCCTTTCCAGAATTGTGATCATACTCTTTTGTGGCAGCTAAAAAAACGTCCATCTCCTATGTATTTGCTTCTGAGAAGATTTAGGCATAGATTATCATCACCTCTTTCAACTTTATAAATCCATTTGGCAAGCAGACATTGATTCATCACTTTGGTATTGGTAAAACCAGCACCTCCTACTCTCTTGGGGGTAGCAAAAAGTTCCCAATTGGCCATATGATACTTCCTCTTCAGGTTAGGACCATGCCAAAAAAAGTTTGCTCTTGGAGTGTCCATCTTATGGTGAATTTCCTCTTGTAGCATGTAGACCCCCACAGTGTAATTTGGAATTGAGCTCAGACTTGATTGTATTAGAGACCCACACTTTGCCAAGTTGGAAGTTTTTTCTCCACTTTTTGGTAGACATATGACAAGTCAGAGATTGTCATGTGTCTGCTATGAACCATCACCCCGAGATATTTCATTGGTAGGCTTCCTATGTTCCAGTTAAACATTTGAGCCACTCTACTTTGTTCTTCCTCTGAACCTCCCACCACCAGAACCTCAATCTTCTGATAGTTAATTCTCAAGCCAGAAATGTTTTCAAAGCAGTACAATAAGAACTTCGTATGAATGATGGACTGGTCATCTAGTGCCAGGAAAATTATTATGTCGTCAGCATATTGTAAGTGTGTAATTGCCCCCTCTATCAGGTTGCAGACAAATCCTTTGATTTGTCCAGCATTCCGAGCTTTATCCAACATAGATGCTAGAGCGTCACTCACAAGATTAAAGAGCAATGGGGACAAAGGGTCTCCTTGTCTGAGACCTTTATGAGTGTCAAAAAAACTGCCATAAGTCCCATTAATGTTAACATCGACTTTACCCCCCTCTACAGACTGTTTTATCCATTCTATCTATTTGGGTGGAAAATTTTTCTTCCTAAGTACTTCCAACATAAAGTTCCATTGCACCTTGTCGTATGCCCTTTCGAAGTCAAGCTTAAGGATCACTCCTTTAGATTTTTTCACTCTTAGTTCATGCAGAATTTCATGGAGGATTATTACACCCTCTAGTATAAACCTTCCTAGAATAAATGCTGTTTGGCTTTTGCTGATCAGCTTATCCACAAATGGTGTTAATCTCATAGTCATAACTTTGGAAAACCATTTATAGTCGACATTAAGGACACAGATAGGTTTGTACTGACGTATATTGTTTGCTTCTTTTAGCTTTGGGATCAGCGATATCATCCCAAACTTGAGTCTTCTTAAATTGAGTTCCCTTCTATGTAAATCATGAAACAGATCTAGGAAAATTTCTTTTAGTTCGCTCCAGAACGCTCTATAAAAACCAATAGGTAGGCCATCCGGGCCTGGGGACGAGTTGGCATCCATATCCTTAAGCGCATCTTCCAGTTCCGTCAAGGTAAATGGTTTTATGAGTTCAAGTTCTTCTTCATATGTCAGTCTACCAGAGTCTGTCCAGAAATTATCATCTAACCTAATTGTGCCTTCTTCCTCTCTTCCAAACAACTCCTTATAGTAGGTGTCCACATGATTTCTTATTTCTTTAGGATCTTTTATCTCTCTATCACCTTCTTCTAATGAGAAAATTGAGCATTTTTTCTTTCTACCATTCGCAATCTCATGAAAGTATCCAGTATTTGCATCTCCTTTAAGAACCCATTTAACACCACCTCTCTGTTGCAGTTGCTTCTCCTCTATACTATAGATTTTTTCCAGCTGATTCTCTAAATTATATCTTATCTGCCATTGAGTAGCCCCTAACTCTCTCAGGTCTGCCTCTTTATCAATGTCTTTGAGCTTCTCCATCAGCATTCTCTTATCTCTTTTCATTTGACTTTGGAAATTAGCACCTCATCCCTTACAAAATTGTCTAGTTGCAGTTTTGACACCTCTCCAGTAATTTTGAATTTCCATACTTTCTCTATCAGGCCATTTATTTTTCAGAGTTTCTTTAAAGCCTTCTTGTTCCAACCAATGCATTTCCAATCTGAAATTGTGTTGCTGATTAAACCTATTATCTGAAGTGTTAACAATGATGGGATTATGATCTGATCCCACTCTAGTAGCAGATTCACAAGATGCATTTCTGTACTGATGATCCCATTCATAGCAGACAAAAACTCTGTCAAGTACGCTCATAACTAGATGCAGCTGCTTATTTGTCCAGGTAAATTTGCTACCTTTCCTCAGAAGCTCTTTGAGCCCGTTGTTAGTTATAAAATCATTGAAGATGTCCATCCCTCTCCGATCTACATTATTTGAGGATTTCTCCCAAGCATATCTAATCATGTTGAAATCACCACCCATCATGCATAAAAGGCCAAGTCATGTTAAGACTTTTCTTTGTCAATTCCTGTATCAAATCTGGTTTCTTCTCGTCTTGGACTGGACCATACACATTCACAATTTCCCATTTCACTTTGTCATATTTGGTTTCAATCTTCATATCTTTGGATTGGATTGGAATTCAACTGTTGCAAGAGTTGGGATGGAAAAGAGTTTCTTTTGTTCCATTTTCCGTCCGAAGCAATTTTTACCGCATCTCCTGCTTATAAGAAATCAGACCAAAAAATCCAGAAAAAAATAGGCAGAAATTTTATGCCTCTCTCTCTCTCTCTCTCTCTCTCTCTATATATATATATATATATATATCTCATTGATTCATTTCTCACAATCAACCACTCCTTTACATACAGGAACAAAGAAACATAATGGCGGCTGCTGGTATTGCTGTGAGTGTTTCCATGGGGGTGATGAAACCTGTCCTTGAAAAGCTCAGCACGCTCATGGGCGACCAGTACAAGAAGATCAAGGGTCTTCGGAACGAGGTGTCCTTACTCAGAGATGAGCTTCATGCCATGGACGATCTCCTTGAGAAGATGGATACCGCTGACCGACTTGATTCACAGGACATACAGTGGAGGAAAGATATAATAGATATGTCCTATGATATAGAAGATTGTATTGACGACTTCATGCACCGTGTTGGTGAAGCTTCTGGCTTTCTGAAAATTCTGAAAACTATCGAGGATCGTTACCGCATGGCCAATCAGATCAAGAAGATCAATACTCGTATGAACCAAATAAGTCAACGTCGAGAGAGGTACAGGCTTGATGTGTGCATCTCTAGTACTGCCCCAGTGGTTGTCGATCCTCGGCTGTCTGCACTCCACAAAGATTCAACAACCCTTGTGGGCCTTGAATACCAAAAGGAACAACTTGTCACATGGATAATGGATGAAGAGCGACAACTAAAGGTGATGTCAATAGTAGGATTTGGAGGTTTAGGCAAGACCACCCTTAGCAAGTTGGAGGTGTATCGTCAAGTTGGAGGGAAGTTTACCTGCAAGGCACTTATTTCTGTGTCTCAGAAACCGGATATTAGCAAGCTACTAAAGAGGATACTGTTAGAACTTGGACTACAACAATATTCTCAAGCGGCCTGCTGTGTGGAGCAAGACCTAGTCAACGCCCTCAGAAAACATTTACAGGATAAGAGGTAGGTCCATCATGCATGCTTATCTAATTTAGCAAAAAATAATAATGTTCCGTGACTGGTTCAAATTTAAAATGAGAATATATATCTTGATTGTTCAATATATATTGAAGGCAAAAGACCGTACACATATATTATTCAATGCTATTGTGGTAAATTTTTGATTTAATTCTCTATTTAATCTCTGATTTTTCTTTTTAATCTCTCGCCAAAACATGTAGCTAGTCTTTCTTCCTGGTACTAACTTGAAATTTGGTGATTTTTTAAAATCATGCTCTATTAATTTATTGTGTTCTTGCAGATATTATTTTGGTCAACTTTTCGTGTGACTTTGTTTTGTTAATTAAAATTTCGAATATCAAAAATCGCAACTTAGTCACATATACTCCAAGTCCCGCGAAACACACAGGTGATGATAGTAGTTTATGAAACCATACAAGAGATGTGGAAAGTTTGTGAACAATGTTACTACCACTTTGTTAGATGAACAAATGATCAAAATAAAAGTTGTAGATCTTGATGAGTTCAATAACTTTGTTGTTCATGATATTTTCAGCTAAAATCATTTACTCTTTTAAAATGTTGTGACAAGTTTAATTTTTTAAAATTCAAATTTATAATTGTTCAAACAAAGTCACACAAAAAGATGACCACAGCAGGTTAGCCTTAATAATATAGATACATATATATGTTGTAACTTCTTCCTGCTCGTACACGTATTATTGTTGCCGGTTTAAGTGTGTTAATTTACTGATTCTAATGTGCTCGTACATCTACATTGGTGTTTTTGTGTTGATATATTATTATTACATATAACATTTCCATGCTTTTTGTGTCCAGATACTTCATCATAGTTGATGATTTATGGGAGGCTGAAGCTTGGGATGCCATTCAATCTGCTTTCCCACAAAATGATCAGTGTTGCAGAGTCATGATAACCACACGGAATGAAAATGTGGCAAGAAGAAGTTGTGGCAACGATGAATTTATTCATAATATGATGCCCTTAAGTGAGGCAGACTCAAGAAAATTATTCTTTAAAAGAATATTTGGATCTCAAGATGATTGCCCTCCTCAATTCACAGAAGTATCAAGTGCAATTCTGAAGAAGTGTGGTGGTCTACCTCTTGCAATTACAACTATAGCTGGTATTTTAGCTTGTCAACACATAAAACCGAAGGAAGCATGGGAGTACATCCAGAATGCTCTAGCCACAAAGATGGAAACAAACCTTGACTACGAAAATATGATGTACTCTATCTTAGATCTCAGCTACAAGAATCTTCCTCGTCATCTAAAGGCATGCTTTTTGTACCTTGGTACATACCCAGAAGATTACATAATTGACAGGGTCGAGTTAGTCAGACGATGGGTGGCAGAAGGTTTTGTTAGTAACTCTGTTGGGCTAAATATATGGGATGCTGCTAAGAGCTATTTCAACGAGCTAGTTAACAGGAGCATGGTCCAACCCGTCTACTATAAAGATGACGATGATGATATGTCAGGTTGTAGAGTACACGATATGATGCTGGACCTTATTCTAAGGAAGTGCAAGGAAGATAGTTTTCTCACTTTGGTAAACGATCCCCATGAGGTGGCACTGGCAGCAGGGCAAGACACTAAGGTTATTCGTCGACTCACCGTTGACTTGAAAGGTGTAGACGAAGATGGCAGAATGGCGGCGGCTATGTCAAGTGTTGGGAACCTTGCGCATTTGCGCTCTCTTACCATATTGACAGGACGATCAAAGTGGATGATATCTGCATTGCCGGAGTTCAGGTTTGTGCGGGTGTTGCTCCTTTCAATTAGTTGGGATGAGAATCAAATTATGGACCTTTTCAGTATCATCCACAAGTTATCCCATCTGAGATATCTGAAGGTCAAGGAAGGAGTTACAGGCAACAACAATATAGTGGTACCAACTCATCATCAGATAAAGGGTCTGCGGGTTTTGGAGACACTTGATTTATCTGGGCTTATTAACGTAAACCACGGACAGGATAGACGTCCATTATTTGACTTTGTGGATTTGCCGCGGTTGTCGCATCTATGTGTTCCAGGTGCTAGTGGTACGGGACTGCCTCGTGGGATCGGCCATCTTCTCAGCCTTAGGGAGCTGTACATTGGAGCGAAGCAGATAACCCAAGACGACATTGGCATCGTTGGAATGCTACCCTCCCTCGTCAGGCTCAACCTGCGGATTCTACATGTCGTCCCGGGCACGACGATCGTGATACGAGGAGGATTATTCACTCTTCTCAAGTGGTTTATGTTCGACTGTGATGGGATATCGTCCCTGACATTTGAAGCCGGGTCCATGCCCAGCCTAGAACACCTCGTCTTGGCCATCAATATCAGTGACTGGGACAGCGACAGGGCTACGCCTGAGGGGCTCCAACACCTCGAGGGCCTCCAGCGACAGCAAGTCACTATATACAGGCGATGCGGATTTCCTACGCAATGGCGTATATACACCACCTTAGGCTGAGTCCAACAGCGGGAGGCAAATGCATTTTTGCCTCCCGCTGGTCACTGTGCACGCACCCAGCAGCCTCCAACAGAGAAGGTATTGAGCAATGCAAACTTCCTTCTGAGGAGAGAGGAGATGCAAAATTGCATCGCCTCTCTCCTCGAAGGCATCCGCCGCGGGAACGGGAGGGTCGGTTGCGCGCGCGGGAGAAGGAGGGGGCGACGACCTCGACACCCAGCGCGGGAGCCGCTCGCTGGCGGCGTCCTCCAGCGCCGCGCCGCGGCCGCCGCGAGGACCGGAGGGGGGCCGCAGGAGCCGCCTACGCGCGGGCGCTGCGCCATCCACGCCGACGTCAACTCACAGCGTGGAGGAGGGGTGCGGCGGAGCAGGTCGATTCGGCGGTGCGCCGGCGGCGGAGATCGATTCAGCGACGGAGGAGCTCAAATCAAAGGTGGAGCAGCTCCAATCGATAGCGGTGTAGGTCGATTTGGCGCGTGCGGGGTCGATTCGGCGCCCTTCCGTCGTCGACCTTCTTCCCCAGGCGCGGCCACCTCCCGCCGGCGAGCGCAGCCCCCCTCGCTTCGCATCGAGGTGGAGGAACAGGGGACGCCGGGGCCTCTCACAGTCGTCCGAGGATGGGGGTAGGCGGATCCTCCTTGTTCGCATCCCTCCTCCAGTCCTCTTCCTTGCCGCCGTCCTTCTTGTCCTCCCCTTCCTCTTCCTTTCCAACTCCAAGTGCCGGCGCGTCCTCCTTGGCCTCCCTCTTTGGCCGCGCGGGGAGCAGCCGCTCGAGCACGGCGAGCCCCTACGCCCCCGGATCGAGCAGCCCCGACCGGCGGAGGAGTATGGTGGCTGACGAGGTTGGCGGAGGAGCAGAGGTTGGGACGGGTGGGGGAGATTTTGCTTTTGCATCACTGCTCTTGGAGATGGGAATATTTGCTTGTTCGGTGCATTTCCTGTGCGCGAGGCAAAGGAAGGAATGCATTGCGTTTTTTGCATTGCGCTGTTGGACTCAGCCTTAGGGCAGTCCCAATGGCTGGTTTCTTGAAACAGAATCCAAAAAGAGTTAATGCTAATAGAAATCATCCTCTCCAACCCATAGTTTCTATATCAATCATTGTATAGTGAAAAAATTAAATACAGTATAGAAATAAGATAGATCTTTTGTGGCAAAATTTCACTCCCTCTTTCCTTCCTAGTCTCTTCTTTCCTTATCCAGAGTTCCAGACCGCCGGGCCGCCGGACCTTTCCCACCTCGTCGTCCTCGCTCGCCCCGCCGGGAGGCACGCACGCCCGCGGATGCCTCCAGGAGGAGCAAGGACCGGCGGAGGGGCGGCGGGGAGCTCGCGCGGGAGGACTGGCGCGGCGGAGGAGCGGCGGCGGGGAGCTCGCGCAGGAGGACGGCGCGGCGGATCCTGCCCGTCGCGGGCGCGGCGGCGCGCGTGCTCCCCCACCGGGCGCAGGCGCAGGACACGACGAGCACCTGCACAGGGAGTGGCGGCAGGCTGGATCCAAGCTCGCCGACGGCCTGGGCGCGGCAGCCGGGGGTCGGTGGCCTGGGCGCTGCCGGCCAGGGCCCGCTCGATTGGCCGCGGCGTAATCTCGCCGGCGGGGCTGCGGCTCGATCTTGCCCGCCAGGGGGCGGTGACCAGGGCTCGTCGCCTCGTCGGAGTCGAGCCTGCGCACGGCGCCCGCCTGGCCGGGGCGCGGTGGCCGGATTTCGCCGGCGTCGTCGCGCTGAAGCTCATCCACCTAGACCTGCACGCGGCGACCCGCCTGACCGGGGCAAGCTGCTGCCCGTCGGGAGAAGCGGCGGCGCGCGGGGCCGCGACGAGCTGCTCCCGTCGTCTGAGCGGCGGCGGCACGGGGTGCGAGCAGGGGCGGCCGGCGGGGGTGCTCGTTCCGACGGGCGAGATAGCCAGCTCTGCCCCCACCCGCGGCTGCTCTCCGCCGACGAGGAGGACCGTCCCGAAGCTGCCGTCCCTGAGCTTACTCTGCTTGCTGCTCACAGGATCCGGAGGAAGACCTTGGGAAGAGGTCGTTTCTTCCCAACGCGATTTTGCCCGATTTCTTATGCATCGGTTCCAGAGTAGACTTCGTTTCTACATCAAGAAACCGTTTCTACAATTTTCCTTCTCTTTCTTCGTTGAGGAGTGTGCTGCCTTCAATTTTTGCCGAGCTGTCGTCCGAGTTAATGAAGATAGAAACGACATTAAATGCCGGACTGCCCTTATCCAACGGCAGTGAGAGCGGATCGGGGGCAAGTTGAATCTGCAGTTGCTTGTTTAATTAGCGTGCGTCAGAAATCACCGTTTCAGTTTTCCGTTGGCCTCCGTGAGAGCGGCTGCATTTAACAGCCCCACCAAATCGACCATACCTCCGGTCGGCCACCATCCATTAATTGCTGTTGGTAGATCATCTTCTTCTGGATCTGTGGAGTGATGCTCCCATGACGCTTGCTCCTGTGCCGGGGCTAATTTCTCCGGGGACAAGATATTTCCCTTTGCTACAATTCTTTCCCACGTTCCCTTTGTCGCAGATATAGGTTCGCGTACACAACCATTTACAAACCAAATATACCGGGATTGGACGGATGGAATTTCAGTAGATGATGTGTACGCTACAAATTGATTGGTTGATCTAAATCATTTAAGCGAGATTATGTGTCTCATTATAACATATATGGGGTCAAATGTATATATCAGTTGCATATGACTCGTATCAGTTGCATTTAAATTTTGATAAAAGTAAGAATATCTATCTCAATTTGGTGTTCGATGATTTGATTTGTACTGTTGGATGTGGAAAAGAAGAAATAAATGATACACTAATTGAATCAAAATCAGTTCGCGAAAAGTAGTTTTTTGCCCGTTCTAGTGGAACATGCATTGTTGGAATCTAAAATTTGGCCAATCGTTATACACATGATTGAAATAGCTACTACCATTTTAATAAGTTTGCCATCAATGCCACAAAGAAATTGTATTTTTCAATTTACTTAACAAACTTAAAAACTATATATGCGAGTTGGAACATGGTATTTTTTTTCAGAAGGGAACATGCATTGTTGCCTATGTTGGAATCTAAAATTTGACCAATCGTTATACACATGGTGACATGGTTGAAATAGGTACTACCATTTTTAATAAGTTTGCCATCAATCCCACAGAGAAATTGTATTTTAAAATTTTCTTGACACACTTAAAAACGTAAAAAAAATACATGCTGCATTTTAAATGCCTACCACCGCTTCGGTAAAAAAAATGCCTACCACCTCTCTCAGCCAACAATTAAATGTGTCTGGCCCACAAACTGCAAAAGAGTCCCTTCCCCATCATGCAAAGACCAGGATGTCCGCCTCTCCTAACGACACGCATGCAGCTTCTACCTACCCCACCGTGACGCCGTGAAATAGGCAAACAGATTGATTAGATATCGGATCTCCCAACGGGTCAGTAACCATAAAGACGATGCGGCCGTCGATCGGTTGCTAGACGGTGTGGCGATTAAGTGGTGTATCTACGCCACTGCGTAGACTAGCATTATCGCTATACAGGGCACGGCTGGCTAGCGAGAGGAGAATGGTACTTGGAGCATATGCTGGGCTGATGAGTAGCGTGTTCCAGGATGCTGTCGACGTGCTCCCTAATCGCCCAGTATTAACCTATTTTAGGAAATACGAATACGTGGATAGGTAAAAGCTTTTCTACCTTCTGGTGCATGCATGCGTTCCCTACATTACTAATTATTTCCATGTGGTCGGCCGGCCGGCCGGCGTGCAGATACCAGGGCCGCCGGAACTGAGCAGCTTGCTGGATGCCTGTCCTGCCGAGCAGTCCTGCTGCTGCTCTGGCTGGTGTTCGCTGGAGCTGGCCTTGGCGTTCACCGAGCATCGGCTGCCAACGGCGAGAGCTCCACCCAGTTCCAGTGCCAGCTGCAGCAGCTATCGATCGACGAAGCGACGACAACGCCCAAGCGTGCAAGCCCACGATTGGCCAAGAACAACGACATTGGGCTCTGGGCAGATCCCTTGCGAAAGCTCTACTCGATCCGGAATCGATCGACGACGGCGGTCGTTGGAAGTGTCTCGCTATCTTTTCTCCAAGTGAAAACCTTTGAAATACTACAATCATGTTCTGTTTGTTTCAATTCGGTTTATTTCGGTTTATTTCCTCTCACACAACACTATTCCATCTACCAGCCGAACACTATGTTGGTTCTGACGGCGGCGGCAGTGGTATTATTGATGTCGCTTCCTCACGCGGGCGTCGCCATGGAGTTGTGAAGCCTTACAGTGTCGTAGTCAAGAGCATATTTACTGTAGCTATCCCTAAGTGGAGGAGCAAGGTGAAGGGTTCTGCTGAGCGTGAGCAATACAAGTTGAAAGCAAGACTAGGATGATGATCGCAGCTTAGTCTTTGTGTTTAGCTTTAGTCTTTTGCTGTAATTTGAGTTTCTCGATGTCGAGGGTCTAAGTACTCTTTATATTTTGTTTGGCTACACATATCCATTCATGGATATATATAGAGGTTGTATTTTTATACATTATCTAAAAATTGACTCCATGAACAAAGTGAAGAAGCCGACGGGACCCAGAAATTTGGACCACAGTACAGGTTATTCGGCTGGTATAGAATCCGGCTGATTTCGAAGTTGAGATTCATTAACTCTCATTGAAAGTTGGGATCACTTATAGTTTGGGATCACAGTACAGGTTATAATTTGAGATTCATTAACTCTCTATAGCAAGTAACTAAATACTATGTAAGTTTTTTTAAGACGTGCAAACACGTTTTTCATTAAGAGAAGTTAGAACAGTTACAAAAGCATTACAAAGACACGATTTTAGGAGAAACCTAAAGCGCAACCAACATGACAACAAACCGACCTAAGAGCGGGGAGGAAAGCAAGAAGAAGAAGAGGACCCCACACCACCACCATACAACACAAGAAACAAAGAAGCATAACCTGCTGCAAGCTAGGGCGCCAAGAGCACATGCTCATCACCAGGCGCCAAAAAGCTAGAGGCCTAAAAGGAGTCGGTCGAAGAAGCCAAGCAGGACGATGCCGCCAAGGGGGAACGATGAGGTCGCCGCCATCATCCGTCTCTCCACAGGGGAGAGAACAGGTTTTCACCTTGCCGACCACACTGGAATGGGGCTGAAGCAACAACACCTCCAGTGAGGTAAGCTACGCCAACAAGCGCAGCCGTTGTCGGCCCGACAGATGTCGGGCGAGGCTTTCGCCGAGCCCCAAACCAACTCCAAACAACTACCCTGAAGGCATGGCGCGAGACGGCAGGTGGAAAGGCAGCATGCGGCCCGAGGCGTGAGGGCAGGTCAGGAACAACAACAGGCCAGCGACGAACGAAGCAGCTACCCGAGGGCGAAGCGAAGGTGACGACGCTGAGGCGGACGTGCCGATGGGGAAAGGCCCACACCGACATGGAGCCTCGAAGACGCAACACCGGTGGGAGGAAGGGAGCCGCGACCAACGGGAGGGGGGCGTCGTGGCCGCCATCGAAGAGGAAGGGGTGTCGTGGCCGCCAATGAGGAAGCCGCGGCCGCCGTAGTGTCAAGGTGGAGAGGCGCAAGCGGCCGGGGATCTCCGGGGAGGAGGGGCGCAGACGAGGGGGTAGGTGGGCGCAGACTAAGCTGAGCACCCGGACGGCCGCGAGCACCACGGTCGCGACGACTGGGCCAGATGAGGCGAGCAGCGGTCGCCGCTGAGGAGCCGCGACCGCCGCCGAGGAGGAAGGAGGCGCTGTGGCCGTCGAAGCGTCGAGGAGGAGGGGCGCCGACGGCCGGTGATCTCTGAGGCCAGCCACAGGCAGCTGCCCGGCAGGAGAGGTGGATGCAGCGCCCTTGGCAGCCAAGGGTGGCCCCTGACCCAGGTCTAGGGTTGGCGGGGGACCCGGCAACGACAGTAGGGAGAGAGAGAGGCCGACACCGCCGGGCCCACCCAGCCCAGACGCACCCGTAGATCTGCGCAGAGCTAGGCCAAGAGGCACCCTCCCGGCCAGCCCGGCGCGCAGGCGGCGGCGACGGAAGAAGGCGCAGGGGCGGCCCCAGATCCAGAGCCGCCAGATCTGGGGTAGCCCGGACACCGTCGCCTAGTCCCACAGCGCGAAAGGGGCGGGATGGGAGGGCCGCCGGCGACGTGCCCGCCGCGGGGGAGACCGATGCGTGCCGCTGAGCGCCAGGGAGGGGGAGGGCCGCCGGCGACGCGCTTGCCGCGGCGCGCCCGTCGCGGCTGGCCGGAGACAAGCACAACACCAGAGGCGGTGGCGGCCCCATACGCCATCGGATCTAGGGTTCCCGAGGTTCGAGGAGGACGGCCGGGAGGATGAGAAGAGGAACAGGGGGCCGAAGGTGACGAAAGGGCCACCGACGCCGGACAGGAACGGGGGAGGAAGGAGGAGGAGGAAAAGGCGACCTAGATCTGGTGAGCGGTGGTGGGGTGAGGGAAGGGGAAGGGAGGGAGAGGAAGTGGAAGAGGAGGAGGAAGGACGTGCACGGTCGCAGTTGTTTGCGCTGCCGTGGGCCACTACCGCCGGCGAAGGAGGTGGTGGTGGCGGTGGCGGCCGTCGCCGATCGGGAGGGCGGACCTCGGGCGGCGCAGTGGGGAGCCCTCGAGTCGCCCTCTTGCGAGAGCGACGCGAGGGAGGTGCCAGTCCGCCCCAAAGCACAAGCGTTCATCTTCTAAATACTATGGAAGTTACAAAGTGACTAACCCTTAATACATTCATACTGAAACCATTTCAGAGATATTGTTGATTTGGACGCAGCTGATGCTAGTCTTTCCTTCCTAAATTATAAGTTCTTTTGGTATTTTTTACTCATAGATTTTGTCATACTAAAATCTATAAAACTAGGTGAACTCCCCGCGCGTTGCTGCGGGATATTTTGCATGATTATTTGATGTATTTCGAAAAGAGTTAAGTTTTTGAGCTTTTTACGTGAAGGTAAATTATTCTATAAATTTTTTTATTTAATGGATAACTAAGAATGGTAGATACTCCCAGCGACACTCTTTCTGAGACGGAGGGAGTACGTGGTTTACTGATGAAGTAACATGCATTCGCAATAAACTAACTGCTTTTCATCTATGTTCTTGGAATTCTCTTCACTGAAAATAGCTTTCATGCTAATAAATGTGGAGAGTTTGTTACCTGATTGACTCAAAGAAGCTAATGCTCTTGTTATTTTTAGAGATGAAATCAATTTATATAAACCTACAAAATTGGATCTGAGCAGGCAACCGTGGGTGATCCTGCGCGGTTCGCGCTCCACCGCCCAGTTGAAGCTGTGCGTCATGGCCCCCAATGATGCGTAGGCATCCTGCATCTGAAAGTTGATCAAGCGAGGTCGATCAGAAAGGACGGATATATGGATCATCATATCACTAACCACGGTTTTCTCTTGCCATCGCTGTAGCCGCTGAAGAGCACGACCTTGCCGCCGATGTTGACCTTCCATGCGCTGGACGGCGGGTGGTGGTCCTCCCACTACCAGTACGGCAGTACCAGTTCCTGGCGACGCGATAGAGAAAGGGGAGGTCGAGGACGGTGGTGCTGTAGTAGCAGTCGTCCGTGCGGCGTGGAGCCTGGCGCCGTGCGGCGCGGGAGCATATGCCATGACCGCCTTGTCGTAGTCGTCATTCATCAACGGACGCACCTCTGGACGATCGTCCTCGGCGACGCGCTGCACTGGATGGTGGGGGATCAGAGGCGGTCCTGGACATGGAGGGAGGCGTCGAGGCGAGCACCTGGACGCTGACCCGAACGTCAAGTGAGGCGAGTGCTCACGCTCAGTAAAGAAGAGGGGAGGGTGGAGGCTGTTCATCTGCAGCCATTAGTGCCAGTTCCTTGGTGTGCCCAAATTATTGCCTGAGTTAAAAAAAAAAAACTCTTGATCTGCCAAGGTGCTAGATGCGGTAATCAATTCATTGCCTGCGGGAGGAAAGCGAGCTGCTAGGGGAGGCGGCGGGTGGGGAGGGGAGGGGGTGGCGAGAGGGCTGCTGCACGGTGGTCGTAATGGGACGACACGAGTGGGATAGTGGGGATGAATGCAGATGATGTCAGCACATGACGTGGCACGCTGAGAATTGAGAGAAATAGATGTAGGGTTTGTAGTGGGTACCGATTAGAAAAGTCTAAACAATATATATTTAGGACAGAGAGAGTATTTCAGATATATACACATTAACCTGCATGAGGAGTGGGAATACTTTCATGTTGATATAGTGATGTGACCGACGTGTAGACCTCCTAGATCTGGTGAGCTGTGGCGGGGTGAGGGAAGGGGAAGGGAGGGAGAGGAAGTGGAAGAAGAGGAGGAAGGACGCGCACGGTCGCAGTTGTTTGCGCTACCGTGGGCCGCTGCCGCCGGCGAAGGAGGTGGCGGTGGCGGCCGTCGCCGGTCGGGAGGGCGGACCTCGGGCGGCGCGGTGGGGAGCCCTCGAGTCGCCCTCTTGCGAGAGCGACGCGAGGGAGGTGCCAGTCCGCCCCAAAGCACAAGCGTTCATCTTCTAAATACTATGTAAGTTACAAAGTGACTAACGCTTAATACATTCATACTGAAACCATTTCAGAGATATTGTTGATTTGGACGCAACTGATGCTAGTCTTTCCTTCCTAAATTATAAGTTCTTTTGGTATTTTTTTACTCATAGATTTTGTTATACTAAAATCTATAAAATTAGAAATGTCTAAACAATATATATTTAGGACAGAGAGAGTATTTCAGATATATACACATTAACCTGCATGAGGAGTGGGAATACTTTCATGTTCATATAGTGATGTGACCGATGTGTAGACCTCCTAGATGTTTGGATTTAGCGACCGATTATTATTAGAACTTAAAGTGAGAAACCTGACATTAAAAAAAAAGCAAGTCAAAGATACTAGCGTGACTGTGGCCTGTGGGATAGGTGCCACACGGGCCTCAAATAGGCCGTTTGTCTGCTACATGACACAAGAATTAATTGTTCGGCCTACTAATTTCGAGTCCCTGTAAACTGCAACGAAATTGTGTAGTTTGGCTCGAGCACGAAGCTAGACTTGCTCCCTTTGTCGCAGAATATGGTTATATTTAGATTTTTTTAATTCAAAATTTTTAACTTTGACTGTGAATAGCAAAATAGTTATCGAGATTAATAACATAAAAATGATATTAGTAGATTTATTATGAAAAAGTTTCAATAAGACTCTACCCATTAACAGTAGGGTGTTCCGGTCGAATAGAGGCTTGGGGTTGAATAGTCTTTTATAAACATTTCATAGAAATTAGGAAAACATTCAAATTACTCCTTTTGAGTATAATGAAAGTCTAGATAATCTCTAAAATTATGTTTTGGTTCAATTTATCTTCTAAACTATGCTATTTGGTTCAACGTACCCTACAACGCAACTTGTTATTTTTGTTTCTCTATACGTAAATTGAATTTTAATTTGAGACTTTCCAAGGTGTAGTAGACATCATTATATATATTAAAAATGGTAAAATTTTCTTTATTAGTTTTTATATACTTTTGTATTTCTTGGATAAATTTTATTATTAAATATCTTACCTATCAAAATAGTGATGAAAATTCATGATATTTTTTAACATATCTTATGTTGTCTGCTATCATTTGCAAAATTTGAACATAAAACTTCACTTGTGCATGAAGAAATAAAAACGACAAATTATGTTAAGGGATAAACTGAATCAAATGACATAGTTTAAGAGGTAAACTGAACTAAGAAATACTATAGGAGGCTGTAAGACATAAGAGCATTGATATTTTGTTTAATAAACTTAATCAAACATAAAATGTTTTGATTTAGGACAAAACTAAAGAGATAGTCACTGTGAACGAAAGGCAAAGATAGTTTATGTTCAGGCTTGCACGCTTGTGTGCTTTGTAACTAAACTATTCTTCTGCTTAATATAATGGTGTGCCCCTCTTCTGCACATTCCAGAATCTATACTATAAGGAGCGAAGATAATTGAAAACTTTTCTCACCTAATTCGGGCCTGCGTTACCCCTCACGCTGGACCCACCCGTCAGGTTGGGTAATGACCGAAAAGGTGGAACGACTATAGAAATCGCAATTTGGGGAGTGTTTCTGCCAAAAACGTAATGTTTTTCTCACCCACCCCGCGTATACCCACCCTTGTACCCGCCTTGGGCCCACCCCCTGCACCCGCGCCCCCACATGCATGCATACATGCGGCGTCCAGCTGCGCGCGGTGCGCCCGAGTGGAGTCCAACACCGCCGGCGGCGGGGAGCTTTCCGCCTGTGCAGTGTCGTCTTTCCATCGGTGAACACGGACACTACTCCTCGATCGGCGCGGCCTCGATCGATATCGCCTCTGGATCCGAAGCGAGCCACGCGTGCGTGCATGCCGCGAGCACTGTAACCCCGGCGAACGGTCGATGGCCAGCTAGCTAGCATACCTGCTGTGACAAGTTGCAGGTTGTCCCGTGGACCTTGGTGGCCTGGAAGCAAGCCAGCCCGCTCGATCGATGTCTCTGCTCCATCGATCGACACGGCTGTTTATTTTCCGGTGATCACGATCGCCACACGCGTGCCTAATTCTCAGGTCTCACACGTAGACCGTCGTGCTGCTGGGTGGCATTGTGTAGTGACAAACATGCCCCTTTATGACCTACATGGCTACTCTCCATCCATCCATCCATTGAACTAAAAAGTACGTTATCGGGTGGGAGGGAGCCAGCCCTCCGCCGGTTGGAAAGGCCTGCACATGGAGGTCGATCGATCGATGCGTCGTCGTTGGTCTCCGATGGATCCACACGCCACCCGGGCGTCCTTCTGGCAACGTGCGCGACTCCTCGTCGCCATCAAAAGGTGAGGCAAGGTGCGACCGTCGTCCTCAAGCTAGGGCGCCACCGGTGTTCGTGCTTCTAGGCGTCCGCTTTCCTCCATCGTTGTCAGCTTCAACACCGGCACCCTGCGTCTCAAAAAAAGTCTAAGGTAGATTATCTCATCTACAACAAAAAAAGAGCAGCAAACACAAAATATTAACTATTTATTATACTAATTTTTATTACGGGAGTTTTTTCAAAAAGAATTCACCAGTTAAGAACAAAATAAACTGATGGGGGACTCTATTATCAGTGTACATAAAATTGTTTCTTTGAATAATATACTTGTAAGGTTGTACGTGATTTAACATGTAACATTAAGTTTATTCTAAATGTCAATGCATGAACACCGTGAGGTCGTCCGAACATGGTTCGGAATTACCTAAGTTAAAGAATAAGAGAAGCAAACAACTACGAACGTGGTTTAACAAGAAGATATGAAAGAAGGAATAGATAACAATGCTACATCAGAAGATGACAACGACTTGGACGACGAAAAGATCAATTCCAAGAGTCTGAATGAGGTATATTCGAGGAAAAAGTCTACATCACCCCCTAATCTATGAGGGGTGGACTACATAACCCCCCAACCTATGAAACAGTATATATCACCCCTGAACTTTCTAAAACCAGCCAAATTACCCCTAAGGCAATTTTAAAAAATCATAGTAAATCACAGAAAAATCATAAAATGGAAAATCCAACTGTGTTGGACTCCAAATGAATAGATCTATACAATGAACCTATAATATGATATGCTTTAGTATATATTTTTTGTTGTAGCTTTAGATCTATGTTTTTCTTCATAGCTATAAAAAATTATATTAAAGCATATCATATTATATGTTTATTGTATAGGTCTACTCATTTGGAGTCCAACACAATTAGATTTTTCATTTTATGATTTTTCTATGATTTTCTATGATTTTTAAAAATTGTCTTAGGGGTAATTTGACCGGTTTTAGAAAGTTCAGGGTGTGATATATACCATTTCATAGGTTTGGGGGTTATGTAGTCCATCCCTCATAGGTTGGGGTCGGGGGTGATGTTGACTTTTTCGTATATTCAATGATGCTAAATTACCTAACTTGGAAGGCAATGATTTCAAAACTTCTCGACATAATAAACCAGAGAAAGCACATATGACTATAATTTCTCCAAGAGGTATATCCGCCAAATAGTATATGTACATTTAACTTTAAAGTCTGAAATTGGTAAACCTGCTAGATCTGAATATAAAACTGTAGATTATGAGTGTGATGATAAAGAAATCAATCTGGAGTTGGACGGATCACATCAAGAAGAGGAGGATGATGATAGCTCCAAACAAGAAAAGGCCGACAGTGAATGGCAGTCGGAGGACGAGAAAGAAGAGAACAAAAAAATCTAATGATGGGAGGAAGAGCTGCAGACATTATTCAATACAACATACGCAAAATACAAAATGAAGTCTTCATGTTCCCTAAAGTATGTGTTTGATTACATACAGGTCACGTTTTTCGTAACCAAGGTGAGATGTTGAAGTTTTTGATGTGTCATTATACGGATTGGTTAATTAACCATGGATTGTTAAAGTTTGAATAAATTGTGTTCTTGTAACAGTATTTGTGAACTCTATTAAAGTTGAAATATAATATTGATCATATATTTTTTAAAGAATTATTTTTTATTTCATATATATTTTTTACAAAACACATACGTGCGGCATGTGCCAAAACACGTGCGTGTCGCACGTGCATTTTACTAGTAAAAAAAAATTGTTGAACGAAAGGTAAGAGGATGTGAGCTGAGCAAAAGTTGAGAACTGCTTCCATAATCCTTTTCTAATTTGTTGCACGGATCTTAAAGCAACTAAATAAATATTTATTAATTATTTTCTGCTGGGTTTCATCCGGGCCCGGCCCTGCCCATGCCCAGCCCTTCACGATGGGTTCCGTTCCGCCCTGGATGCCATCGATCTGACCAAAGCAGGTAGGCGGCGGCTCCACATCGGCGGCACTCTACAGCGGCAACAAGGAACCACGAGGACGGGCTATTGCCTATTGGCATGTCGAATGTATTCGTCGTGGCTGAGGCATTCACAGCGGTGTATTGCAGGATCGATCAGAGTAGCAGAACTCTTGGTCGCATACCCTAGCAATAATGTGTAGATAAAGATACAACTGCAAGATGTTATTAACAAGGATTAATTGCACAGTCATTGTCGGTTTCTATGCAGTTTAACTGCAGATTGCATTCTCATCGTATCTGTTACACGGATTTTCGAAAGCAGTAGGAATGCATTTGTGTTCACACGAGAGTCAATGCTGGTAAAAGTGGAAGGCTGAAACGGGTTTGCCGTCATGAAGATAGTGTTGCCGCCTCATTGCCTCAATCTATCTACTCTCGATGGCGCCACCGCATGGCGCAGCCATCGCCGTCTTGCAGCATACCGATCATAAGGATCCATGGGATTGTGGGCTTATTCCGCCTAGGCCCATTCGTGACCCAGGTTGAGAATAATTAAGAAAATATTAATTAATTGCTGCTTTAATATGTGTCCAACTTTTTAAAAGAGGAGCACTGGAGCAGTTCTCTTTTGAATATTCACACATTTTGGTGATATTCATGTGATTGCGTCATGCATGAACTCAACAGTGCTGGCCAATGCCGAACTCATGAGGCACACACATGTTCAGCTTGCGCCCTTAGCGACTCAGCTTGAGCGGGTTCTCGACATAAAAAAGCCCGTGGTGGTTTCAACTATGTTTTCCACTCACGATGAAAAAGTCCCACGATTATTAGCAACATGCCAATATCTCATTACACTGGCCACACTGCATAGCTTAACTCCTAATGACACATATGAAGGTTTTTTGAGCAGTATGTCACAGCAAAGCTCACAGCTTATTTGTAAGAAGGTACTTTATACATTTTCAGCATTATAATAAATTAATAATGCATAATTTGCTTTGACATCATCGTGTTCATGATTTTTATTTCACTGCCCTCTTTCTCTAGGCTGCAAAAGCAGGCATCATCTTGTTCATGAGCATTGAGCGCGCCGCTGGCTAGTCTTGCCGCCTTGCAGCTCTCACCAATGCTTAACCTAACAAGTCCGCAAACATGTTGATGCCACATTGCGGGGCTTACCAACAACTCACACGTTTCATCTAGTAGCCACAACAGAGACAAGCTTCGCGGCCCTGGCTGATGACACAATGTTTACCTGATGACCTCCAATGCAGCAAGCATACTATAAGGTCATCAGGTTCCTATTCGATGATTATAAATACAAAGCCAAAACCTCAAGACCAATAGTATATCCTCCATCAAACTCGACAATACTTCCTCCTAACTATGTGTACGACCAATAATATATCCTTCATCAAACTCGACAATACTTCCTCCTAACTATTGGTACAGAAACAACGATCGAGCCAACTTGTTTCCCTCCAGCCTCTCAATTCTCATGCATATATAACAAACTAGCATATTCAAGAAGAAACAGCTTGAGAGGGCCAAGAAAATTATCTCTAGATACCCTATGCTTGTATAGAAAGATGACCCCTGCATAGAGCACCAGTTAGCTCATCCTGTTTAGGTTGGGTGTTCATGCATCTAGTATTAATGTAGGTAGGCTCACAACAAAAAAATGACCCTCATGGCCTCACGTCTAGTTCGTGTTTACGCTACCTTATTTTCCTATTTGGTTTACCAAACTATTCTGTGCTGGACAATGCCAAGCTCATGAGACACACACATGTTCATTATACCCCCTTCCTGCACAAAACGGTTGGCAACCAAAATTATGAAGATAAAAGCAAAATGTTGCATACATGAACTAGATGTGAGGGTACTTCGGATGAACACTATATTGGACCAATCACTGGTAAATGAATGCAATGCAAGCTAGAAGGCAATCTTCGATTCAACATAAATATGGTGAGGATGGAGAGGACAATGCAGTGCTCTCTAGCCATTTCTTCTCCATATAGGGTAAGTGCCAGCATGATTCTTGCTGTGAGGTATTGGAGTGAAACAAATGATATTGTTTTTTTTTGTATGTGCTAGCTAGTATTAGCGATGAGGTAACATATATCCGCTTCTTTATGTTATCATTAATGCAACGTCTGGAAAGGAGAGCTATCTGCAAAGATTAAATGGCTCAGGGCAGGTTGCTGATGGAGGCATAAATAGAAATTGTGAAATGGCAAAAGGAGTGTTCTGTCTGCCTAGGTTTATGATGAATTTCATTGCAGTTTTATGCATGTTCAATTTGTTTTCCCCTCAAACAGTTGAATCTTTTCTGGTTGGCGAAGAGCATGAATGATACTGATCCACTCTGTAGTTTATTTGAGCGTATACCTTTGCACAATATAAATAGTTGTCACACCTGTTTTTCCAAAGAAAACCAAGTGCAGATCTATATGCATGCCAGGATCAAGTTTCATACATATAGTTGACATAAGTGAATAACAGAAACAATATCACGTAAGAAAAAGAAAGATTATCAGAGTATTACGCTTAAATCCTGGAAACAAAGGCACCAAACATCCACAAGCAATTGACTGGGGGTTGCGTACGCCTAGCACCAACAACATCTTCACAACGACTTCATAACAGCTTCATCTTTCTGAGCAACATTGTTTATAGTAAGGGTGAGTACATGCCGTACTCAGCAAGTGTGGGGAAAGTATGAATGCAGAGGCTTGACAAGGAAATGTTGACAGGTTGACTGCATTAAGCACTTTTAGTTGGTCAAATTTTATTAGCACCTGATTACTATGATATAATTACTATGATATAAGTATATACCAACCCACATTAACATGAAGAGATACGCCATAAGCATATGGCTAACATAACCAGAAACCATGATTTAAGTCCATCTTCAAGTTCAATTATCATGTGAGGGTCCAGGCCGCTCGTAACCGTGAGCACGGCTAATCGATTAGCTTTACACTCTGCAGAGGTTGTACACTTTCATCACAAGTCGCGTAAAAGTTCAGAAAAACTTTGGACCCAACCATGCTGTGCAAAAGTAGGCACAATACCACACTTCCTAGGTGTGATTGCATAGGGACGCTACGAGGCCTTTACAAAGAGTCCTCCCATGTGTATTAGTCCATAGCAGCATATGCCATAGAGGCTATCTTTCGTACCACACTTCTATTCACGGACGGTCAGCCATAGAGTACTTCCATTCCAATACCTATCCGGAATAGAAGAGTCATAAAAGCATTCCTCCGTACCCAAGCTACTATGCGAGTAATGGTCACACAAGACTTCCCTAATTACTCAACCAAGACCAGAGCCATTTAGTCCTTGTGGTTGCACTGTTGTCCTGGGTAGTTCTCCATGTTCGAATTAATCATTGTGGTCTTGCATTAACCAGAGGTATATAGCATCAAAGTAAAGCAAGTTCATCTTTAAAGTTCCTTAAAACCACCATAACCCAAGGTAGAGCAACTAAGCAAAGCTACCCAACATAAAGATAAACCCAGGTTGACAAGGGATGATAATAAAGACTAGGATAATCCTTAATAGGACCTATCAATATTAATACAAGCATATGCAATGTGATTAAACATAGTTATTAGGACAAAAGAACAAGGACACACTTGCCTTTAACCAGAGTAATGATGTTGCTCAGAATGTCTTCACCTTCAAGCTCTTCACTGCTCTCGGACCACGTTCCTTCTACTCGCATCAATCATCAGGCACAAGCATACAAAGCAAACAAACAAGCAACTAAGAACAATGCACCAAAGCAAAAGAAAAGCTTTAAAAGAACGCACTAAAGGATAGGCTCGATTCTATGGTTACGCATGAACGAAGGAAACGCTGAAAACAGAACTAAGGTCGAAAAGATGAAAGCTATCAGGAGATTATCAAACAACAAGAGACTAGGTGTTGGATATATTTTAATTAGAAAATTATGTGACAAGAATATTTCAAAAGAAATACTCTTTGTTAGAATTAAGCAAGTTATATCTAATTATAGAAAACACGATAAGTCTAATCATATTTCATTTGCAATGTTTAAGTATAAGTTATGCCAAATTAACAATTGATTAAGAAAGACAAAACATGTATAAACATCTAATCGAATAACTTTGGATTACGTGTTCAACTAAACATATTTTTGATATGGAAAACCATTTATAATATCATTAAGCATATTAACTTTATTGAGAAACTCGTTGTATAGCTCTAACATCTTTTATTTAACAAAAACTAGTTAGAAATAAGAGTTAACCATTTCATATCATGATTAAAGAAAACCGAGATATAACCTAATCACTTTTATTTAGAAAAGCAATGGAATAAGAATTAGTCAAGATTAACATGCAACTTTAGTGTTAAAAACAAGTAACATGTGATACACATGCTAACGTACAAGTTAAGGTGAACGAACGAGAACGATGTGAACACAACTACCAAACATACAAGAAAGAACGAGCTATCAAACATAGAAGAAACCTTAAGCTAGGATCTAGGAAAGCTAAGCTGACAGAGTTACTATCAAGATTGATTCTAGGAAAGACAAGTGTAGAAGATTAGGCATAAGAACAAAGCTGATTCATAAAGAGATAACCGAGATAGATTAGCTAGGAAACAACAAAGAAAGCTGTGATAAGATAGCCATGAACTAGACACTGATAAACGTGATTCTAAGAGAATGTGAAACAAGAATGATAAGATTACTTGATAGGGAAATGAGCAGCACCAAACTACTCACTATGGATTAAGCTACTAGGTAGAATGAAAACTCTAAGGTAAGCTATGTGGCACTAAGGCACACAAACCATGTTTGGAAAAAGGTAGGCTTGATTAGATGTACAAGTCACACGGTTTGATCTTGAGCTAGGACCGTAAAGGTTCAGAGCTTCAAAGAGACTAGATCATCAAAAGAGATACTGAGATAGATCGAGCTGACAACGAACATCTAACGAACGATTTGCATATATGAGAAAACAAACTATGAGCTATGTTTATTTTAATTAGCAAAAGCTATGTTAAGGATATTTCATAAAGAAAATACCCTAAGTTGGAATTAATGTAATATTATATTTTATTTGCAAAAGACCGAAGTAAAGAACTAGTCAAATTTTATTTATAAAGATTCATATATAAATTATACCAATTAAACATTTAATTTAGAAAAACTAAACTATATGAATCATCTAAACGTCACTTTATAATTCGAGTGGATCATATTATTATTGAAAACATCATAGCATTGGTATTAAACAAATTAACTTTTATTTATAAAACCGGTGTAAAAACCTATTCAACTTTTGATTATGAAAGGTTAATTAAATATTAATCAAATTAACATTTGATTTACAAAAAACCGGGTAAAAGATCTAATTAGATTTTATTTACAAAAGCACGTGAAATAATCATTAATCAAATTAACATTGATTATGAAAAACAGTGTGTAGCTCTATATTGCTTTTATTTATAAAAGGCATGTATAACTAAGCATTAAACAAAATTAATATTAAATTAATTTTCAGAAAACAAGTATGATAAAAACTCACCACTAACATGTACTTTATATTATTATGAACCTAACGCAACTTGAACGGATTAAAACAGAGCTAAAACATGGAAGATATGGCTTATAAAAGGTGTAGGGACTTGCTGGCAAAGTTTCAAAACTTCCAGGGGCTTTACTGCGAGAAACCAAGGGCATATACATAATTTCGTATATAAACCCGAGGGCTTTCATGCAAGATCTTCAGGATGGACTGGATCTGGAGGATCTAATAGATTTAGGGGGTTTCTTGTAGTTTTTGCCAAGACACATGAAAAGGATCTAAGGATTTTCAGGAACCGCAGGGGGTTATGCGCAAAAGGGTCTTCTTCCTCCTCACGACACAGGCGGACAGGGGAGCTCGACCAGCGGGGCTGGCGGTGCTCTGGGCAGCTAGGGGCTCAGGTGAGCCGCGCAGAGGAGGGAGGAGGTCGAGGGGGTGCTGGAGATTAGCTCACCGGCGACGGGGACGAACAGGGACGAACGGAATCGACCGGCGGCGGAGCTCAGGCGGTCGACTGTGGTGCGCACGACGGCGGCGGTCTCCGGCGGTCCTCTGGCGACGGGAAGTGGTGGAGAGGATGCAGCTCGACGCGGGCGTGCTCCTGATGGTCACGACCTGCCCCGAGGTCAACGGCACCGGCGAAACAGCGGCGGACGGCTGAGCTACTCGGCTGCGCTGTGTGGCGGTGCACGACGCTGTGCAGACGGCGAGGCAGCGTGGCGAGGTGGCTAGGGCAGCAGGGCGTGCGAAGTGAAACGAACCAGATTTCCGAAACTGAAAACCCGATCCTCTGCACCTCTGTGATAGTCCCAGGAAGTGGCTATCACGTGCAATCCCTGTCTCAAGAGGTACAAATCCATACAACACAGGAATAGAAGAAATATTACAAAAGTTTTATTATATCATCAGAGTACATTTCTTCGGCTCATGCCGGGTACAAGTCCAACTGGACTAAACAAGAAAGGTAAAACATCTATGCAGCGGATCTATCAAAGCGAAGCGTCTCCAGCTCCACAGGCAAACTTGAGTGTAGGACCAGCTCTAGTCTTCCCATCCTTCATCGTCAATGTCGTAGTCGATCACCAAGTCTGAAAGCATCGCCATCTACCCGATAAGCGGGTAGGTCATGTCAGCTTCCCAACAAAGAGCAAAAGCGGTGAATGAATTCTAGTATGCATGGATAAGCCTATATATGGCTGTAGAAGGTTTATGCAAGCAGCGGTAGCAACATCAAGGTAAGCAGTATTGCAGAGAGGTCACCATCTCCGAGGAGATCCACACCTCCGAGGCCAACGCCTCCGGGGTCAACACCCCAACCAAGGAAAGTACACCAAAACACTGGACCTCAACCGAGTCACAGCATCCCACTCTCATCTGCGATGTGAGGTCACCAACTCCTACCACACATCTCAACGGCACCAAGCCGGGCTCACACACTCGGGGGAGAGAAGCAGCACAAGAAAAGTCTAGCCAGAGTAACAGACCCGTGGGCTGTCCATACCAGTGGACACGGACTATAGCTATAGGTTTAACACTCTGCAGAGGTTATACAACTGGACCCGTCGGATAGGGCAGAAACGGTGGCCGTCGTTCCACATCCCTACCTAACGACCGGAGACCTAGCAGTGGGTGGCGCTCTCCTGCCTCTCCGAGCCTGACTCGTCCTGAACTGGGGTGCGAAACTTGCCAGCAGGGCCTCGGAGCTGTGAAACCATCCCCGGAGGAGCCGGGGCGACGTCTACTCGGGGGGTATAGCTCGTCCCCCTCACACGACCACACCGGTCCGCCTACAAGCTGAGCGCCAACCACCAACTAGTTCTCGGACCGAACCCCGCCCATACGTGAGCGAACGGTTTGTACGAAAATAGCCCAAAGATCATGGTTAAACTGTCGATCGGTCCTTAATTGCAAGAGCGAGCACTCACCAACTCCCACCGTCCGACACGCCGCTAGGGCAGGAGGCCAGGTCGCATCTCCCCTAGACAGGCGTTCACAAGTAACCAAGGCGGCTCGCTCCCGCGGTAACACGTCAAGGATACACACTCACCCAAAACACACGCTAGAATACCGAGATATCCCAATCTCAGTCCAAGCCAGAGATTCATCCAAAGCATCATAAATAAAGCACTAGCAACTAAATAGCATGCATGGGATCTACATGGTCGGGAGTGACATGACACCTTCGCGGTAGTTGTCGTAGAGTAGTAGAGGTTGGGCCCTTCCTTCGGGTCGAAGGTCTTCCCTATCGTCACAGCTCGGGTCGTCGTCGCAGCTCGGGTCTTCAAACATGATCACAAGCCTACACGAGATGCAACGCGGAAATAAATAACGACAATCATCTAAGCATTAACTCCAAATAACATCAATTAGAAGAACCAAATAAATCCGAACTAGCTACAAGCAGCACTAGTTTAATTTTAAGAAAATTAAAGTAATTAGTTTTTATAATAAAATAGTTTTAAGCTACTAGCTTTGTATATACTTAGAAAACAAAATAGAGAGAAGGGTTAGTTCAAGGTTGGGTTGCCGATCAAGGGCTAAAGGTTTGGTGATCGCGCTGGCAAGGCATTAGCGCAACAGATAGGTGCAACAAAGTGGAAGTTCAGAGGATGAAGAGAGAGGAGTAAGGCGGAACGAGTTAGGTAAGGCATTATCAGAACAAGGTGTGCGGTGGCAGCACCGAGAGAGGGAAAGGAATCGAGTTACGGTCAGCCAAAAGGGTGATGATATGGTAAGGCGTGCTCGAGAGCATGATGGAACAAGCATTAGTGATGCGATGATAACCCTGGTGTAGTAGCCAGGTTGCAACGCGGGGTTGCCGTGCTTGAAGCAGAGGCCTCTGCTCAAGGCACGGCCGTCCATCACGCGCGGCCTTCTGGGACTAACACTTGCTACGACGCGTGCTACGCGGCTCGAAGCAAAGCAGAGCGAGAGCGGGTTTGCGGTATAAAGCGGTGGAAGAAGTGCAAGCAAGGGGGCGGTGTGAACACGATTTGGAGTAGTTATTCCTGTCCGTAGCAGGCCAGTGGCTAGTTGCGGGGCTCCGGCGTCCCAGACCCACAATAGCACAGTGGCGGGCAGCGGCCACGAATTCTACACCAAGAACGTGGGCAAAAAGGGGCTTGGTTCATGGGCAAGAGCAGAAAAGGATAGGGTAGCAGCGAGCGTCCCGAAATTATGAAACCAACGCAATTGGTTTCATAATTTTCGGAGCTCCGGATAATTAGTTAGGAATTTTTAAAGGAAAAGGGGATTTATAAAACATTTATTAAATCCTTTATTAAATTAGAAAATAATTTTATTAAAATAATGCTGACGTCAGCGATCAGCGGGTTAGTGGGCCGTAAGTGGGCCCAAAGTGGTTGTGGCCCATTGGGCTGGCCCAGTGCGGCCCAAGATTTTAGATGTCTAGGAAAGCACCCTTAACTCCTACTTAGCTCGGCCTGGTTAACCTTCGGTCCAAAAGGCCTTCATGGGCCAAAAGCCCGGCAAGACTCCTTAGTAGAAGTCTAGCTTTTCTCCCCATACTTTCCTAAGGTCCGATCGTCATGGTGTCTAAAGGATTCTCTGTGGCTTGTGTGGGCAGGTGTGCGTGTGGCCCGGTGTGTGGTTCCACTCAGGGTTAGGAGAGAGCGCTCGTGCGGCAGGTGTTCGACAGATTGTGCCTAAGAAGCGGCGGAACAGCAAGGGGGCTTGCCGGCGATGTGGTTCAGTTACGACGACCACGCGTGCACCTGCAGAGAGTTTGACACGGCGCGAAGGCCGAGCATAGCACGAGAGCGGTGTCGGTGCGATGCAGAGCGGCGCGGCGCGAGGCGTGTCAGCGTGACGCGATGCAGAGCCGGGGTGTGCGCGCGGCGGAGCAGCGAGGAGCAGCGCGGCACGGTGTGGCTGTGGAAGTGGCAGCGCGGCACGAAGGCCGATCAGACGCGCTTTGGTTTCCCCGACTCGATGGCGCGGTTCATAGGTAGACGGCGTCCATGGGAACAGAACAGGGCAAGGCATGGAGGTGCTCACCGAGGGGCATGATGGAGGGCAAGGCGAAGCAGGGCCAGCACTGGGGTGTGCTCAGCAGTATACGAGCAGACTTAGGCTGAGCCTGGTTGCGACCTGGTCGTCCGTTGCGCACCCTCGGCGAACCGAAGCCGCAGCGCGGCGCACAAGGGGACGGCGAGGCAGACCACAGTGCATGGCTCGAAGGCCAGCTCTCAAGCAAGATCAACAGGTCGAAGAACGGAATGCAAAGCTATGGTTAGAGATGGCAGGGCGCGGTCGTGGTGTGGCGTCAAGGAGAAGGGAACCTGCAGAAGATCGACAGCTCGAAGGCCGGACAGGGGCTGAAGATGAGCACGGGGCTCTGCGCACGGCACGGCGGCCGGCGCGGCGTGGCGCAGGGGCATGCTCCCGAACAAGGTGAAGGGAAGAAGGGGAGATGGGTGGTTCACTGGCTCACCGAGAGGCGACGGTGTAGGCGAAGCCGTGGAGTCCACGGTGGTGAAGTTCACGGCGGCGACGGTGTGGTGAAGGCGGCGACGCGGCGAGCTCCTCTGCTTCGGTCCCGTACTCTCATGGACAGCCTTCCTCACGACCCGTCCGGCTCCGGCTTGGTGTGCTCCGTCTTCGGCAGGTCGGCGCGGTGGTGGTGCACCTCCGTCTCCTCGCCTTCCCCCTCCTTCTCCTCCTCTTCCTCTCCTCCCTCACTCGGCGGTGGAACAGGAGATGGGGAAAAGAATCCCCAACTGGCAACGAAGCCAAATTGGAGCAGGGCACTGGGGCTTTAAGTGCGCGCGGGTCAAGGGAACTGCTGCGCAGTGTGGGCCAGGGCTTGTCCCTCTCCCTTTCCTTGGCGGCGAAGGCGCGGCGCGGAAGGAGCAGGTGGCTTGGCGTGCGGGATTTGCCAGGGGCAGAGATGTGGTTTCGCGCGGGGAGGAAAGCGTGTGGCCACCTCGGCATGCGGGCCACCTTCTCGGCGTGCGTGCCAGCGCGTCAAGGCGGTGCGATCTGGCGCCTGGTCGCGTGGTGTGGCGCGGTGCGATGGAGCGGCTCGGCACGGCGTACTGGAGAAGAAGAACAGGGAAAGGGGGGTTTGCGCACAGTGTGGCCGAGCCGAGGTGGGCCGGTTGTTGGGCCTAAAGACGAAGATGGATTTATGGTGGCCGCGGTTTGAGAGCTGGTGGGGTTTGGATGGACTTCAGCAGAAGTTGGTTGGCCCAAAGTTAGTAAAGGGTTTTGAAAATAGTTTTGAATTAAGATTTAAACCATAAGTTGAATTTGAATACTTTCAAATTCAAACACACTCAAATAAAATCCATAAATTCCAAATCACATATTTACCATATTTTGAATATATATATTTTTATATGGTTTTATTTTATATGGAATTTGAGGTGAGAGCTAGCAATTTAGGATAAAATTTGGTAGCACTCAAGTTCAAACAAAAAGTTTTAAATTTTAGCGAAAATTCACACATGGTAAAACATTCAAAATTTCGGGATGTGACATTCCTCCCCCCTCACAAGAATCTCGTCCCCGAGATTAAGCTCGTACCGGTTGTGGTGAGGGTCTTCTCTTCGGTGGGACTTCAAGATGCTGATGTACATTGACGTTGTAGAGCTTTGTCGTCAAGGCTTCTTATCTTCCACATCTCTTATTCCCATGGTCTATACTCTTGTTCCATCTCTCGAAAAATTCCAAGTATAGGCTAGATATCTCTTTTCCTTAATTCTTATCATCTAGCCGTGCTACTTAAGCTGGGTAAGCTCATAGCAGTTTGGAGCTTGATAGTCTCATATTATTCCAATCCTCGATCTCAAGGTTACATCCTTCTTATCAATTAAGCTTATTCCAAAACTATTCCGTATGAATTGGGCCATATTCTCATGGAGTCCATTATGTACTTATAATCCAATTAGGCACGAGTCTCCCACTTCTTTCCATATGAGGGAGTCGTATACTTTATGTCTAGCAGAGGTCTGCAAATATGACGATATCCCTGAGCCTAACTTGCAGTATGTAATTAGTTGGTATGCATATAGCAAGCTCTTATCCAAATGGGTTGCCATATACCAAAGTTCTTGTATTCCTTAGCGTACCCATAAGTTTATCTTTGTCCAAATTTGACTGCTTATCCAAAAGAGGTTCGCTAAGCAGAAGTTGAGTCTCACAAATATCTTTTCCTCATCCATGTTTTCTCATATTCTCTAGGTTTCCCTAGTTTATCCAAGAAATCTTCTTGAAGCCATACCCATGTGGGATATGTTGAAGATATCAAATATTATCTCTTGATCCATAAGTAGATATACTGGTTTTTCCAAAACATCAGTGCAGTCGCACCTCTTGTGGCGTGCACTCTCAGCAACTAGCTGCACTTGGGTGATCATAACTTCCTTTTTACTTCCTCAGTCATCTCGAGGCTTATGAAATATCTCTGCTTCTTGTATAAGCACATCCAAATAGTTTACCCTGCTGCAATACTTGTATTCCATCATAAGATCTTGTGTGGTTAATCAAGGTTCCTCAAATTTCAGGGCGATTTCTCATCTTCCAGAACTCCTCTGAGTGTCCAGTAATCTTTACCATTCTTCGTGTGCGGCTCTTATAGTAATCCATCTGTTGGTTTATCACGTCTTCAATGATTCTCGTCAGAGTGCTAGCAACATCCGACATGTCCGATTAGCTCCTGGTCGTAAACACTATGAATGGTTACTTCCCATTCATGATAGTCCATGTTACGAGGAGTCATCTGCAACACCCTCGACTGTGTGAGTGACTCTTCCCATCCGAAATCTCACACTAGTCAATTTGGTTCCAATTTCTTGAGATGGATCTTCCCGTGGAAGTTACATCTACCTTACTCTGGTATGCTCAACCAACTCTTCTGACTTATTTCCCAATAGGTAGGTTCCAACTACGAGGTTGAGCAGATAACTAGTGTCCAGCAGTTGCCGATGTAGTTCTTTCCACTAGTTCATTATACGGTGTCCAGTAGAGCTCCCTTATTGATGGCTTATTCCAAAAGCGGGATCGACTAAACCTATCCAAAATACGTCGCTGACATCTTAAGGTACTCAACTGCTCTTAACCAATATATGCTCCCATAGAGGTACATGCACTTATGAGCTTTTGAGGTTTCAAATTCTCGGGTACTCATTTTCTGGTTTTGCGGACTCGATTCCAATGATCATCGGGTAACTCATCTGAAGTCTTGGTCTGATTTGTCGAGGTTGCCCGAAATTCCTCTCTTCTTCTGAAGATTGGTCTTGTAGTATGCTCAACGCGTCGGTCTTCATTCTTCAAGCTCTTGTCTCCCAGGATGGGAAGCTAAGGTCTCTAAAGGAGTCATCTAAAGATCTAGCAAGCATAAGCACTCAATACAATTTCACACAAACATGAAGAGGTGTAACAACCATAAGACCATTAAGATCCAATCACTCAAGCAATCCACCAAACAAATGTGTATCTCGAGGCTGACTCCTAATACCTTCGAGATTACACCAGGTAAAAACGTTCTAGTATCGTGGGCACTGGAGGGATTTCCCTAATGTTAGTGCTACTTCACTTGAGAAGATATATTCCATCTGATGTCCCAGTGCTGAACTTTCCGAAACAGGCTGGTGAAGTTCTTATCCATGCTGGCTTGATCGAGAACCTGTAAGTTGTGTTCCATATTCATCTTCGAGTCACATGACTTATTCTATCCATTTGACTCGTGTAGTACTGATGTTGTATCCTATAGCAATTGCTACCTTTACAATCCTCTGGGTTAGGTCCAATTACCAAAATCATCTTCATGACTGAAGGGGTTCCATATGTAGCCTGAAAGGCGCAGGGGGGGTCCTGTGGTAGGAAGTTATATTCTTCTTCATCTTTGTCCAATGCTTCTTGTCCAATTCTTTTAACTCAGATTCTCCATCTTAGTTGGACTACTCTTCTTTAGCCATGGTTCTCGTGGCTTTGTCCTTCCAAAGGGGGTGCTCTTTGTTTATCATTACATCCATGCCCCGTGTTTCTCTTCTGTTCATTCCAATCCATCGACAACTTCGGTCGGTTAAGAGGATTCGATCCCAAGCATCCGAGTTTCACACTTCTTGTCAATGGAAAATTCCATTTAAACTTATCAAATCCTTATTCCAAGTATTTGATGCTTGCTTCCAGGGTGATCATGGCTGTTCAATCCATATTTGCCTCTTGTAGCTGCAGCTTGTTGTAGTTTCTTAATCTGTGGCGACTCGGTTATTCGCATAGCATCTAGTCGATGGGTCTTTATCCAAATGCTGAGCTACGGGCATCGCAGGGGTTCCGACTCCTGGATCCAAGCTTACGTATGCCAAATCCATATAGTAGATAACCAGTTCCTTATGTTGGCGCACTTGAGTTTAGAATCTTAACTCCTTATTGTCTCCAGAGTGGCCCTATCCTAGTTCCATCCTGAGCAAAGAGAGAAGGGCGCAGATTGTTCTTGTTGCTTCTCTTGTGTGCAGTCTTCATGCAGCATCATTGTGGCAGTCTATTCCATCTTTGGTAGTCTGAACTCCAATGTAGGGGAACTGTGATGGTGTAAACTTGTAGTGAGGGTTCAACAGGGGATAATCCAAGTAAGTCCTGTAGAGTTATCTTCATCTTTTCCCTGTACCCAATCTCCGTAGCTATCTTCATGATAATTGTCTTTGTCTTGTACGAGGCATCCTTCTGTAGTATGACTTGATCTTGATCAGGTGACATCCGTGGTTCTCCATAGGTCAGCAAACGCGTAAAGAGGTTGTTAGTAAGTCAGTTAGTTAGTTAGAAGTCAAGGGTGTAATAGTAGAATTCAAGGGGTTTATATAGAAATCAAGGGGTATATACTCAATCAAGGATGTTTAGGCTGTCCTAAACTATCGGCCATTGCTAGGGCTCGTCCTACGGTCAAGTACGGCTCTGATACCACCTGAAACGAACTAGATTTCCAAAACTGGAAACCCGATCCTCTGCACCTCTGTGATAGTCCCAGGAAGTGGCTATCACGTGCAATCCCTGTCTCAAGAGGTACAAATCCATACAACACAGGAATAGAAGAAATATTACAAAAGTTTTATTATATCATCAGAGTACATTTCTTCGGCTCATGCCGGGTACAAGTTCAACTGGACTAAACAAGAAAGGTAAAACATCTACGCAGCGGATCTATCAAAGCGAAGCGTCTCCAGCTCCACAGGCAAACTTGAGTGTAGGACCAGCTCTAGTCTTCCCATCCTTCATCGTCAATGTCGTAGTCGATCACCAAGTCTGAAAGCATCACCATCTACCCGATAAGCGGGTAGGTCATGTCAGCTTCCCAACAAAGAGCAAAAGCGGTGAATGAATTCTAGTATGCATGGATAAGCCTATATATGGCTGTAGAAGGTTTATGCAAGCAGCGGTAGCAACATCAAGGTAAGCAGTATTGCAGAGAGGTCACCATCTCCGAGGAGATCCACACCTCCGAGGCCAACGCCTCCGGGGTCAACACCCCAACCAAGGAAAGTACACCAAAACACTGGACCTCAACCGAGTCACAGCATCCCACTCTCATCTGCGATGTGAGGTCACCAACTCCTACCACACATCTCAACGGCACCAAGCCGGGCTCACACACTCGGGGGAGAGAAGCAGCACAAGAAAAGTCTAGCCAGAGTAACAGACCCGTGGGCTGTCCATACCAGTGGACACGGACTATAGCTATAGGTTTAACACTCTGCAGAGGTTGTACAACTGGACCCGTCGGATAGGGCAGAAACGGTGGCCGCCGTTCCACATCCCTACCTAACGACCGGAGACCTAGCAGTGGGTGGTGCTCTCCTGCCTCTCCGAGCCTGACTCGTCCTGAACTGGGGCGCAAAACTTACCAGCAGGGCCTCGGAGCTGTGAAACCATCCTCGGAGGAGCCGGGGCGACGTCTACTCGGGGGGTATAGCCCGTCCCCCTCACACGACCACACCGGTCCGCCTACAAGCTGAGCGCCAACCACCAACTAGTTCTCGGACCGAACCCCGCCCATACGTGAGCGAACGGTTTGTATGAAAATAGCCCAAAGATCATGGTTAAACTGTCGATCGGTCCTTAATTACAAGAGCGAGCACTCACCAACTCCCACCGTCCGACACGCCGCTAGGGCGGGAGGCTAGGTCGCATCTCCCCTAGACAGGCGTTCACAAGTAACCAAGGCGGCTCGCTCCCGCGGTAACACGTCAAGGATACACACTCACCCAAAACACACGCTAGAATACCGAGATATCCCAATCTCAGTCCAAGCCAGAGATTCATCCAAAGCATCATAAATAAAGCACTAGCAACTAAATAGCATGCATGGGATCAACATGGTCGGGAGTGACATGACACCTGCGCGGTAGTCGTCGTAGAGTAGTAGAGGTTGGGCCCTTCCTTCGGGTTGAAGGTCTTCCCTATCGTCACAGCTCGGGTCGTCGTCGTAGCTCGGGTCTTCAAACATGATCACAAGCCTACACGAGATGCAATGCAGAAATAAATAACGACAATCATCTAAGCATTAACTCCAAATAACATCAATTAGAAGAACCAAATAAATTCGAACTAGCTACAAGCAACACTAGTTTAATTTTAAGAAAATTAAAGTAATTAGTTTTTATAATAAAATAGTTTTAAGCTACTAGCTTTGTATATACTTAGAAAACAAAATAGAGAGAAGGGTTAGTTCAAGGTTGGGTTGCCGATCAAGGGCTAAAGGTTTGGTGATCGCGCTGGCAAGGCATTAGCGCAACAGATAGGTGCAACAAAGTGGAAGTTCAGGGGATGAAGAGATAGGAGTAAGGCGGAACGAGTTAGGTAAGGCATTATCAGAACAAGGTGTGCGGTGGCAGCACCGAGAGAGGGAAAGGAATCGAGTTACGGTCAGCCAAAAGGGTGATGATATGGTAAGGCGTGCTCGAGAGCATGATGGAACAAGCGTTAGCGATGCGATGATAACCCTGGTGTAGTAGCCAGGTTGCAACGCGGGGTTGCCGTGCTTGAAGCAGAGGCCTCTGCTCAAGGCACGGCCGTCCATCACGCGCGGCCTTCTGGGTACTAACACTTGCTACGACGCGTGCTACGCGGCTCGAAGCAAAGCAGAGTGAGAGCGGGTTTGCGATATAAAGCGGTGGAAGAAATGCAAGCAAGGGGCGGTGTGAACACGATTTGGAGTAGTTATTCCTGTCCGCGGCAGGCCAGTGGCTAGTTGCGGGGCTCCGGCGTCCCAGACCCACAATAGCACAGTGGCGGGCAGTGGCCACGAATTCTACACCAAGAACGTGGGCAAAAAGGGGCTTGGTTCATGGGCAAGAGCAGAAAAGGATAGGGTAGCAGCGAGCGTCCCGAAATTATGAAACCAACGCAATTGGTTTCATAATTTTCGGAGCTCCGGATAATTAGTTAGGAATTTTTAAAGGAAAAGGGGATTTATAAAACATTTATTAAATCCTTTATTAAATTAGAAAATAATTTTATTAAAATAATGCTGACGTCAGCGATCAGCGGGTTAGTGGGCCGTAAGTGGGCCCAAAGTGGTTGTGGCCCATTGGGCTGGCCCAGTGCGGCCCAAGATTTTAGAAGTCTAGGAAAGCACCCTTAACTCCTACTTAGCTCGGCCTGGTTAACCTTCGGTCCAAAAGGCCTTCATGGGCCAAAAGCCCGGCAAGACTCCTTAGTAGAAGTCTAGCTTTTCTCCCCATACTTTCCTAAGGTCCGATCGTCATGGTGTCTAAAGGATTCTCTGTGGCTTGTGTGGGCAGGTGTGCGTGTGGCCCGGTGTGTGGTTCCACTCAGGGTTAGGAGAGAGCGATCGTGCGGCAGGTGTTCGACAGATTGTGCCTAAGAAGCGGCGGAACGGCAAGGGGGCTTGCCGGCGATGTGGTTCAGTTACGACGGCAACGCGTGCACCTGCAGAGAGTTTGACACGGCGCGAAGGCTGAGCATAGCACGAGAGCGGTGTCGGTGCGATGCAGAGCGGCGCGGCGTGAGGCGTGTCAGCGTGACGCGATGCAGAGCCGGGGTGCGCGCGCGGCGGAGCGGCGAGGAGCAGCGTGGCGTGGCGTGGCTGTGGAAGTGGCAGCGCAGCACGAAGGCTGATCAGACGCGCTTTGGTTTCCCCGACTCGATGGCGCGGTTCACAGGTAGACGGCGTCCATGGGAACAGAACAGGGCAAGGCATGGAGGTGCTCACCGATGGGCGTGATGGAGGGCAAGGCGAAGCAGGGCCAGCACTGGGGTGTGCTCAACAGTATACGAGCAGACTCAGGCTGAGCCTGGTTGCGACCTGGTCGTCTGTTGCGCACCCTCGGCGAACCGAAGCCGCAGCGCGGCGCACAAGGGGACGGCGAGGCAGACGACGGTGCATGGCTCGAAGGCCAGCTCTCAAGCAAGATCAACAGGTCGAAGAACGGAACGCAAAGCTGTGGTTAGAGACGGCAGGGCGCGGTCGTGGCGTCAAGGAGAAGGGAACCTGCAGAAGATCGGCGGCTCGAAGGCCGGACAGGGGCTGAAGATGAGCACGGGGCTCTGCGCACGGCACGGCGGCCGGCGTAGTGTGGCGTAGGGGCACGCTCCCGAACAAGGTGAAGGGAAGAAGGGGAGATGGGCGGTTCACTGGCTCACCGAGAGGCGACGGTGTAGGCGAAGCCGTGGAGTCCGCGGTGGTGAAGTTCACAGCGGCGACGGTGTGGTGAAGGTGGCGACGCGGCGAGCTCCTCTGCTTCGGTCCTGTACTCCCGTGGACAGCCTTCCTCATGACCCGTCCGGCTCCGGCTTGGTGTGCTCCGTCTTCGGCAGGTCGGCGCGGTGGTGGTGGACCTCCGTCTCCTCCCCTTCCCCCTCCTTCTCCTCCTCTTCCTCTCCTCCCTCACCCGGCGGTGGAACAGGAGATGGGGAAAAGAATCCCCAACTGGCGACGAAGCCAAATTGGAGCAGGGCACTGGGGCTTTAAGTGCGCGTGGGTCAAGGGAACCGCTGCGCAGCGTGGGCCAGGGCTTGTCCCTCTCCCTTTCCTTGGCGGCAAAGGCGCGGCGCGGAAGGAGCAGGTGGCTTGGCGTGCGGGATTTGCTAGGGGCAGAGATGTGGTTTCGCGCAGGGAGGAAAGCACGTGGCCACCTCGGCATACGGGCCACCTTCTTGGTGTGCACGCCAGCGCGTCAAGGCGGTGCGGTCTGGCGCCTGGTCGCGTGGTGTGGCGCGGTGCGATGGAGCGGCTCGGCACGGCGTACTGGAGAAGAAGAACATGGAAAGGGGGGTTTGCGCACAGTGTGGCCGAGCCGAGGTGGGCCGGTTGTTGGGCCTAAAGATGAAGATGGATTTATGGTGGCCGCGGTTTGAGAGCTGGTGGGGTTTGGATAGACTTCAGCAGAAGTTGGTTGGCCCAAAGTTACTAAAGGGTTTTGAAAATAGTTTTGAATTAAGATTTAAACCATAAGTTGAATTTGAATACTTTCAAATTCAAACACACTCAAATAAAATCCATAAACTCCAAATCACATATTTACCATATTTTGAATATATATATTTTTATATGGTTTTATTTTATATGGAATTTGAGGTGAGAGCTAGCAATTTAGGATAAAATTTGGTAGCACTCAAGTTCAAACAAAAAGTTTTAAATTTTAGCGAAAATTCACACATGGTAAAACATTCAAAATTTCGGGATGTTACACGAAGGCTCGGGTGCGTGCCCTTTATAGGGGCGCGGACGCCGAGGTTGCCCTGGCGCGCACGCCAAGGCGCCCATACGGCGGCGCCGGCCATGGCCATGAGGCCGAGGGGCCTCGGCGGGCCGGGGAGCGGGCTAGTGGAGCAGGTGCGGGTCCGGCCTTTGGGCTCGGCCCAAACCTAAAAGATAGGATAGGATTTTTCTTTTTTTAATTTTCCGAAATACTTTTTCAGTGCAAAACAAATCCAGAAAATACTAGAAATGTTATTAAAAGCACGAAAAATACTCAGAAAATCCCAAAAATTCCAGGAAAATTTCCTGAGATAGATTGAGACATGATCAGTCCAAATAAAATATTTGGTGCTCATGAAAAAGATTTTAGAGCCTTCTAATAAATAGAATAAGTTCAGAGAAAATGAGAATAAATTCTAGAAAAATCCGGAAAATTCTCGGAAGGGTTTGGTCAGCACCTCAGCGCATTTAAAAACCTTTTGCACTCAAAAACACCAGGATGCATAGGCATGAATGCAACACTCACATAAACATTTTATTTAATTTAGAAATACAAACAAAAGCTTTTTCCTATACTATATTTCCTGTGAAGAAAATAAATGTGGAAAATTTTTTAAAATTGAGAGAAAATCGTTGTTTAATTATTCTTTCTATTCACATCCTGAAATTGGAAATTTTAGGGTGTGACAAATCTACTCCCCTTAAAAGAAATCTCGTCCTGATATTCGAAAAAGGCTAGCAAGAGACAAGGATTTATTTCGAACTCTTTTCATATCCTTCAGCAAAATTCCTCCTTTCATATTACAGAAAACTCTCCACAGCCTAACTGATCTTAACATCCTTAGGTATCAGACGTCTTGTCTTGCTTGTTTCGTTGCCTCCATGCTTTCTTGTGATACCGATCCACACATTTCTTTGGGCACCTGTTGATAAGGTGTCCACCAGCTTTGCAGTAGAAACAAGCTCTAGTTTCCTTAATGTTCCGACGATTGCGTGGTGTCTCCTCAATTACTTGCACTGTGCAACCATGAGGATATTCTAGATATGCATCTTCATACTGATCTTCAGGATAAACTTGGGTTTGGGACACATGGTAAAGATGAGAATTATCAGCTTGCTCTGGAAATTTTCTCTTCTTACTCATGATCTCCTGTTGTTTGCTTTCTAGCCCAATGGTTTTGTTGATTACATCTTGCAGACTGAAATACTCATGTAAGCTTAGTATACTTTGTAGGTCTTCATTCAATCCTTTGATGAAATGTTCTCGTTTCTTCCTATCACTTTCAGCCGATCTTGGGGCATACATAGATAACTTGATAAACTTATCTCCATACTCAGTCACAGACATTTGTCCTTGCTTTAAATTAAGGAACTCCTTCCTTTTGAGCTTCATCGCACTTACAGGAGTATGGTGTGACATAAAGTTGTCCTTGAATTCCTTCCATACAATACTCTCAGGTTTCTCATGTCCATTGATGTAGGAATCCCACCACTCTGAAGCTGCTCCAACAAGTTGTCCAGATGCATACAAAGCCTTTTCTCTATCATTGCACTGTACGATATCTAGCTTCTCTTCAATTGTCTTGATCCAATCATCAGCTTCTAAGGGGTATGTGGTGTTAGAGAATATTGGTGGCTCAGTCCTCATGAACTCTGCATACTTATCCTCCAAGGGTGGAAATGATAACATATCTTGGTTGTATCCATAGTTATCATTGTTCTCATGGCTTTTCTCTTGGTTACCTCCTTTTAGGTTTTCCATCTGGTTGGTGGATAAATATATGATCAGAAGAGAACAAGAGTAAACATATAGCTTGAAGAGTAGAGTAGAAAGAACAAGGAGAAACAAAGAGGTGGGAGGTACAAAAGAAAAACCCAACTAAGCAACTGATGTTATTGTAGATATAAGACCCACAATACACCAACACTCACCACAAATAAACGAATCAATCAAGGTCATAATACCAAAATATCATCATGCAAGCACTGAATTCCACCAATCAAGACATAGTTAAAGAAACGATACTACATGTTGTTAATAAAGTCAGAGGCATCCTCCTAATAGATTAGATGTAGCTCCCAGTAAGGATATCTGTAAATAACAAATTTCTCACAGATCATGGAGTACGATATTATGAGTTCATCCCAACTGGAATCACCTCAATCAGAGGTTTAGAACCCGGAATATAGATTAATCAAGATGGCTATTTCAGCAGTGTTGATAGATTCTGAATGCTCCACTAATTCGTGTGTATCTCTCTTGATATAGAACGAATACTCCTGAAGTTTTGACAGAAATTGACCCATGAAATTCTGGAACTAACCCAACTGATTTCATGTCAATCGGAGTTCCGTAGCTTGAGATAGAATTAAAACAGTAACGATGTGTCAGAGAGCTGCGCGAACAGATAGAATATCAAGGGTAACAATTCTACCAATAAATCAAGGGGGTGTCATTGCTTGAGAGAATGCACAGTCGAGATCGAAGAAGTGTTCAAGGAGAGTGAAGATAAATATACAAGAATTCACGGTTTAGCATTTGTGAGGAAAGGAAGTGCAAATGCTAAGGGTCAACTGAGAAACCAGAGTTATCACGGTAGGGAGAGAAGAAGATGGTTGAGAAGTGAAAACATTCATTAGGGAGGTCAAGGATAAGGTAAGAATGAAATGTAGGACAAAAAAGACCTTAAAAAACGACCATTGCTAACTACGCTTACGTTCTACAGTCGATACAGCTCTGATACCACTCTGTCACAACTGTTTTTCCAAAGAAAACCAAGTGCAGATCTATATACATGCCAGGATCAAGTTTCATGCATATAGTTGACATAAGTGAATAACAGAAACAATATCACATAAGAAAAAGAAAGATTATCAGAGTATTACACTTAAATCCTGGAAACGAAGGCACCAAACATTCACAAGCAATCGACTGGGGGTTGCGTACGCCTAGCACCAACAACATCTTCACAACGACTTCATAGCAGCTTCCTCTTTCTGAGCGACATTGTTTATAGCAAGGGTGAGTACATGCCGTACTCAGCAAGTGTGGGGAAAGTATGAATGCAGAGGCTTGACAAGGAAAGGCTGACAGGTTGACTGCATTAAGCACTTTTAGTTGGTCAAATTTTATTAGCACCTGATTACTATGATATAAGTATATACCAACCCACATTAACATGAAGAGATACGCCATAAGCATATGGCTAACATAACCAGAAACCACGATTTAAGTCCTTCTTCAAGTTCAATTATCATGTGAGGGTCCAGGCCGCTCGTAACCATGAGCACGGCTAATTGATTAGCTTTACACTCTGCAGAGGTTGTACACTTTCACCACAAGTCGCGTAAAAGTTCAGAAGAACTTTGGACCCAACCATGTTGTGCAAAAGTAGGCACAATACCACACTTCCTAGGTGTGATTGCATAGGGACGCTACGAGGCCTTTACAAAGAGTCCTCCCATGTGTATTAGTCCATAGCAGCATATGCCATAGAGGCTATCTTTCGTACCACACTTCTATTCACGAACGGTCAGCCATAGAGTACTTCCGTTTCAATACCTATCCGGAATAGAAGAGCCATAAAAGCATTCCCCCGTACCCCAGCTACTATGACAACCCCATCCGAGATAAGTCCGTACTGTCACTTAGACCGATCCGCTTTGGGTCATTAAGTGATAATAAAGAATTATCCCGTTGAGTGTTGCCGGGTCATAGCCCGGTAAATCACTTGTAAACCACACAGAGGATCGAAATGCATACATTAAAATCCCCACGAAGGAGAGTCCAGAGTACCTTACAATTTAATACTAATCTTCCTTGTAGGGTTAACTATTACAAATTATGGTTCATAAAGTAATAAACCATGGTTCAGAGTTTTAAATAACAGCGGAAATAAACTACGATAACTTGGCATCATGGGTGGCCAGCCATGACACCATTACTTCTCGTCTTTCACTCATTCCAGCTCCCAGCCGGGGAAAAATTTCTCCAGGTCAAACAATATTACCTGAAAACAACATATATAGCAAGGCTGAGTATACTAATACTCAGCAAGGCTTACCCGTCTGAATAAAAGACTTATCCTTCTAATCATGCATGGCTTTTGGCTGTTCGGTTGGTTTTGTCAAAAAGCAACTAAGGAGTTAATCCTTACTTTCAATATTTTAGCTAAAGTTCTAGTAGATCAATTATTACTAGATAAGCAACTAATTCAAGTATACTTGTGCAAACAATTAATCAAACATCAAGTTATTAACATTTCATCATAGAGGGATTATCATGGTTAGAGGTTAAGCTGTTCCCAGATAACGGTAAGAGGCCGACGATCGATCGATTAATAACCTTGCAAGGTGAACCTAAACATATGGGGAAAAACCCTCACAAAGAGTGTTTTCAACCAAACGGTTCCCGTCATTCTTCGGATTAGGATCAGATGCCACAGTCCTAGGTACATTGCTAGCTGGCATGCCTCACACTAGCATCCAGCGTCACCATGCACCACAAGAGTAGTAGCCTAAAGTTCCCGCACCACGTCGTTCTGGTACTAGGTTTACCGTACCCATGTCCGACAAATGTTTAGTACTTTCAAACACTTAACCTCTTAACCACTGGACCGGAGCCCAAAATCCCATGCTCTTACCACATGCAATTCAATTTAACAAGTCTTATGATTCCAACAGAAGAACCTATTATTGCGAGCGAAGTACATCACTCGACTTGTACCGGGTCCTTAGTGCCAAGCAACTACCGACCTAGCATACTAGTAAAAGATCATAGATACTTATCGATCATGCATCTAGGGTTTCCATTCAACTCCTGAACGTAAATGCACATATATAATCAAGCATAAATTCAGAAATTTGAAAAGGAAACACATAGGTATATGTTAAACCAGGGCTTGCCTTCGCTAGCAAGTCAGTAGGAAAACTTCCGAACTTGGTTCGGGTCTCGTGGCACGTCCACGTAGTCGATTGCTTCCCTCGTACGGTCCGTCACCTCGATCCGAGACGAACTCGAGGCTAACGTAGGAAGGTTCTACACGTAGAATGCATATGCAACAGTTAATTGGTGGAGTGAGTTTATCCATTTACAAAACATCACATGACTGTGTAAGGTGTTAAGTTTTCCATATTCTTTTAAATAGAATATATTTAGCATACTCTTCCATAAAGATAACTTGAGCAATAATTTATTAAGTAATTATTTCAAAGGTGATTGTGGGCATCTTTGTGAAAACAATTTAAAATCACCACACGAACATTTGAGTTACCCTTCAGAACTCCAAAGTAGCATTCCTTAGGGGTAAAGCACACTTAAGCTCTTAAAGAAATGATTTCTTCATTTATCTTTTTATATTACTAGTTTCATTCCAAAAATCATTCTGGTAAAACCGTGCAATGAAACACAGTGAAACTTTTTATACAAGCACGTAAAGCTTTAACAGAGTTACTGATAAATTTTCATAACATTCAGAGCTATATGCAGAGCATGAAAAATACGACAAGTTATTCATAGCAAAAGTAAGAATGTTAAATACAGAGAAAACTACTCATGCACTGGTGCTAAAAAATTACACAGAGCTACTATAGACTAAAACTAGGTTACACACCAAAAATTAGCTCCAGAACCTATTTCATTCATTCTACACAAAAATAACCATTTTCAGCATTTTTATTCACAAAGTATTTATTCAGAGAAATTTATGACTCATCTGTAGCCCAACTTTCTACCATAGCCTAAACATGACATGCACATCATCTATGCCAAAGATAAGCATCACTGGGGCAATACAAACTGAGCTATAGATTTAATTTCATAAACAAGCATCATTCAGAAATAGATAGGTAGACTGCTCCTAAAACCATGATAAGTTTACCAGGAGTATATTTATGTATAACAAGATGATAGACACAAGATTAGCGATACAAAGCATTTAAATGAAGCTGTACAAAATATATACACAGATCTAGCCGAAATACAAAATAAGTCATAACTAAAGATTTACTCAGTAACTTTGTGCAAAAACTTAGATGTAGTCTATACTGGTACTGACTACCAACATATCCAAAGATCAAGGTTAATTCATCAGTAGAACTCGAGTTATGAACAATCACATGCAAACTGGTTTTGATTTTTCATTCAAAAACTATTTACCAAAAGTATATACAGCCTTTGTAAAAGATGCAGATCTGATCATAAGGAGACCATCAAAATTGGTTTTGCCTTATTACAATTTTTCTATGATTTTATACGATTTTCCAAAGTTACTGGACCAAATAAGAAAAAGGGGTAGAATCTATTTTCAGCTAGGCCCCTGGTTCAACTCTTTCTTTACAGAACAGCCCTCACCTTTTTCGCTATGGCCTTGGGAAAAACGAAATCGTTGCACAGGTGCCCTTGGTGGCGCAGGGGAGCTCGCCGACAGCGATGGCCGGCCGGCTTGGTCCACAAGCGGCACGGGGGTTCATGGGTGCTCACCAGGGGTCGATTGGGCGAGATGGCCGGCACGGGGACTGCTCCGGTGAGCTTCGGCAGCGAGGCCGGGAAAGGGCGGCCGCCGCGGCTCTGATTCTGGTGAGGTGAGGGGTGATGCAGGGCAAGGCGTGGCCCGGAGGGCTATACGGGGTACAAGTGGTTGCGTAGCCGAGCTTGAGTGGCGGTGGTGAAGCCGGGGGAGTGGAGTTCACCACAGAGCTCTAATGGCAGGCATGGCGGTGGAGTGCAGAGCAGCTTCGGTGACGTGCGTGTGCATGGGCGGTTGTGGCCTTTTATAGACGGCGACGACGACTTGACGATGCTCGCGATTGGCCCGGAGAGGCGGTCACGGCATGGCACGGTACAACGACGTACGGCAGCGATGCGATAGGAGAGACGGTGATGGTCGACGCGGCGCGGCCTACAGGGGCTCGGCGCGTGGCTGAGGGAGATTGGGCGCGGACGTCGGTGCGGGTGTGGACCCCAGCGCGTGTGCGCGGAAAGTGCCTTAGCGTTCGGACCGGCAGGCGGAGGCGTGCCTCGGTGTGCGCGTGTCTGGTGGCCGACGTGGCGAGAGCGCGACGACGTCGTGCGCGAGGGAGCTCCGACGCAGGAATGTTTCAGTGAGGCACTGTTTGACTCGAATTTTCTCTCGATTTCGATACTGAAGTGCACCAAGTGGAAATAAGGAAAGTTGTAGATCATGGATCCCTCTACAACATTTGCAAAGACCGATAGGTGTTTTGATCTCTAGATCGAGCAGAAATAGCAGGCAAAAACTGAGATTTTCTCGGTGCTTGTAAATAGTACTCAATGGCGTTGATCGGGTTTTTCACCATTATCCACTCAACTTTGGCAATGCCGCCCATTAGCAAAGTTGTGTCTCTTAAAAAGATGAACGACTTCTATTTTGGCTGATTTTTAAGTGTTTAGATGAAATTCGGAGAACGCGGCAAAAGTTCTAGGATTGTGTAGGGTTCAAGGGGGTTTAGGTGGGGTGTTGACCATGCTTTGACCAAATTTGACTAATTTTGACCAAGCACTGACCATTAGGGATTGTTGGCTCGATTTTTGAGGTGATGACCCAGGTTGACCAAGGTTTGACCAAAGTCAACATGTTTGACTTGGTTGACCCGTCATTAGAGCTAAACACCCTAATTGAAAACCTGGGGCGTCACAGCCTACCCTCCTTAAAAGGAATCTCGTCCCGAGGTTCACAGTTTCTAACAAGATATGGGAATGGTAGTGTCAAGAGGAGTGTACCCGTTGTTTCATTGTTCCTTCCGGTAGGGTAAATGTAGTTGAAACATTGGCTTGGGAGAAAGCTGTCTCCTGAGTTTCCTATTCTCAAACCCTTCACTTTGGTCCCGCTGCGGTTCTAGGCACTCTTTGGCTATGTGCCCCCGTCGGTTACAATTGTAGCACCGGGGTTTTCTCTGATTGCATGGAGACGGAAGTGCACTAGAATTTGGAAACCGCTGAGTTTTGCTGTTTTGCTTTGTAGCACAAGGCTTGAATTTGGTGCAGGTAATTTCCCATCCACTTAAATCCATTTCAGGCAAGATTTGCTTGGACTTCCTACTCCTTTTCTCTTCCTTCCTAAGATCCCTAGGTAGCTGTGACGGTGGTAAAAGAGAGTCAGAGGTGTTGACTCGATCCTGGTTCATATGATCCACTAGTCGATTGTAAAGACGGGCTTGTTCGGCCACTGATGCAAACAATGATCCAGTGAAGCTAGCAGTTAAGCTGGTTTGAGACAACCCTTGATAGAGTCCATGGGTAACATTGTATACTATCTGACCAAACATTGCATTTTGTTCTCCCAACCTCTGGATTGTATGGACGATTGTGTCTATATCCGCCTGGGCAGGTGCTTGAGATGGGCAAGGCTCATAGCGACGGGGTTCACCGGGTTTTGCTCGGATGGAGTTCCTAGCCTCCATGTACATTTCTGGTTGAGTTGGACTGGCACCCACTGTAGGTTGCGGTTGTAGCATCTGAAAGATTTGCTGTTGCATCTGGAGGATTTGGCGCACTACTTCCATTTGAGCAGTTGTAAACCTTCGGGTGTTGCCATGGGGGGGTGGCATGTTGCTACCACTCGGTCCACCAAAATGATTGGAGAAGTTGCGTGTCGGTTCCCCCATCTAAAAGATTAAGGTTTCATTAAACACGTGCTCATAAGCTTGTTCATAACTGTTAATAGGGATGGAAATATGGAAATGGAATCCGAATTATCTGATATTCGTATCCGCTAAAACGTAAATATGGATATCCGTATCCGTATTCGAATTCAAATGTGGTAAGAAAGTGGATACATCCGAATTCGTTTTTGTCGATTTTTTCTCTATCCGATTCCATGCGTATTCGGTAATATCCGGCACTATCCGTATTCGACTATATAAAACTGTAACTTATCTCTATAACTAATGGCAAATTAGGTTCAATAAAATACTAATAATGATAGTGTATAATTGAAAAAATTATATTCATAACTAATGATTATGACATTAATCTTAATATTAAAAATATTGCATCCATAAAACAATTTAAAAGTTATATTTAAATTTAATGACCAATATCATTAATTCTAATGATAAAAATACATTAATATATTTAGTTTTAATTACCCTAGTTTATTTAAGTATTGATGAAAATATTTTTCATGTATTTTTTATTATTTGTTTGATAAATATATATTAAAAATATGTATTTATTAATAGTTTTATTTATTATATGATTAATTGTTAAAATAAATATGGATGAATGTGATTATTGTTAATAAGCGATCTCTCTTATGTACTAATACGTTAGTCTTTACATGTTTGTAATTGTAAATTATCAATAAAGAAAATTGGTAAATTTTGTCTTCCGAATCGAGTAAATATCCCATCTGTTTCCGAATTCGAGACATCTGTTTTGTATTCGTATTCGAGAACATTCGAATCCATATTCGTATTCGAGTAAAAATGTGGTAAAAGGTGCTATTCGAATCCGATTCCATGCGAATCCGATCCGTTTCCATCCCTAACTGTTAATGAGTAGAATATATACAACAAAAGTTCGTTCATGATAAGTCCTTCGAGATCAGACAGCAACAGTTAGGGTGATGTCCTCAACAATACAAGTTGACTCAACAAGAAAGACACATCAGATTACACTTCCTGGCATTGAGAATTCAGATACGGCAAAAGATACATGGGCTATCCTCACTTGTTTCCATGCCGCTCATGAGGAAGCGAGCGATGGATATATACATGAAAAACTAAAAGCAGACAGATTCCGCCGGTAACGCAGAGATACATCACTATCAGCGTCCAGCGAATCTGCTCGAACATCTCCAGAAGCTGCGCCATGGTTGGTGATGTAGGCTTGGGATCTTCTTCTGATCTTTTTCTTGGTGTCGTTGAAGAGACCGGAGGGAGATTTACTCGGCAAGGAATGGAACAGATGACGGAGATGGCTGGTGGCGGTTGCCGAAGAACAGCCGGAGGAGAAAGGAAGACGACGGTGAGATCAAACTCAACTAGGAGGAGAGATTTGAAACTGGTGGCATCGAGGGAAGGTTTCCTTTTTATGCTGCGGCAGGATTGTAACGGCCGTCCAAGATCATCTGCGGCAAGAGCTGGCGGAGTGATCCGGTGGTGACGGCACGTGTCTCGATATTGCTCGTCCTCGAGAGAACTCGGTGACATGATCGCGGCTGCGGAAAAGAGGCAGCAGGGCGACTCTACGACATTGTGCGTTTGTGGCACTGAAAAGGATGAATTTCAACGGTCTGAAGAAACGATCATGCTGACGGCGGGAACAGGAGAAAGTTTCCCGGAGGTCCACCATCTGGGTTTAACTGGTAGTAACGAGAATTCTGCTCGAGACTATACCTGTCCTTTGTTAGTTGATCTTCTGGTTCCTAAGATTTGGAGGGTATGATCAACAGATCGTAGATTGGGGAGTGACTGAAAACTCATACATTTGACTTTTAGAGAACCTTGACTGCTCAGAAAGCACTACCACTTCTCCTTCAACTTAGCCGGTTGGGTTGGAATTCTGCTCGGAGATCGTTACGATTGGACGGACGGAGGATCCATTTGACGAGTTCCATAACAATTTTGATGAAGAAAGGGAAGGCTAGTAAACACTGTTTGTCCAAAATGTTCACTATGATTCTTGGTTTTATTCAGAAAAGCAACAAGTGGAGTGGCGATGGGTAAGGATTTCCATCGTTTGAATCTTGAGGTTAGGTCCATAATAATACTGATGTCATAGAGAATGGCTACAAGGAGTCATTTCAGGTTAGAAGATGACAGTGGCTCGTATGGATAGGTTGATACGGAATTTCAGAAAATGTTTGCTCACTGGTTACTTAATTTAGTGAGCTTCATGCAAAAATTTTATTTAACTGGATGTGATGTACCAACTGAACCTATGGTTGTACAACTAAGCATGTGGTGTACAAAGGAAAGGTACACATGCTGATGCTCATGTCATAAGGTTAGCATGTTTGTCTTACCTTACGATACTTGAAAAGAGGTCCAGAACATAAGGTTGAGAAAATTTACTACTGCGTGTTGCATCCTCACAACGAAGATACCTAGCGCGCACCTAATGGTAATCACATGGCTACAGCACATATGATACCCTCGGTTTCGACATGGCACCTTTGGTCAAGGGATACAACGCTACTGATCAAAACAAGGTTAAGGTAGAGAGATTGAGATTATAAGGCGTATGCATGTTAGTCCTCCAAGGGTTTCATGCATATGTTGTGCAATGCATAACCATGCTAAAAGATTTCATTAAGAGGGTGATACCTGCAACAACTTAAGTATTTTACTTACTCCTTACTCAAGTTTTATTTACTTGAAAATTCTTGTGAGCAAGCTAAGATAGAAGCTCAAGGTTGGTAAAATCAAATGGAGCACGGTAGGAAAGTTTATCAAGGAAAAGCCAAAAACTCCTAGGATTTTTAACTGAAACTCTAATTGTCCCATAGAGATAAAGTCTTCCACATGATCATACTTGGGTATTCACTGGATTTGAGAATTGATCACAACAGCAGTATTCATTCAATCGTCAGAATGTGGCGATAAAGGATTCATCCATTATATTACATTAAGGTCAAGTTCGGGAATCACCACAACATAACATAACGGTTACACTGCAGTCCAGCTGCGAAAAGCATACTCCTAGGTTCAACCTATCACAACCCCCTTCTAAAAGCGGTTGCACATCCTAAAGTATGTCCTTCTACTACAACATTTCAGCACATCATTTCAGTACATCAACTAGTCTTCGCTTCACCTTCTCTTATTCCGTCTAATTAAGGTGAAACAAGCTCAAGGGGAGGCAGGTCCAGACTCTACTCCAGACTCTCCCTGAGCGTCCTCTGGGTTTTCTTCCTCTCCTAGTTCAGGAATAACAGGAGGAGCTGCTGCGGCTTCCAGCTGATTCTCTAGGTCCAACATGTACTGATCATTATGCTGTAGCATGAAATTCTGCTCAAGAATGGTTTGACCCATCTCACGCATTCTTCTCTTATCCTTGCGTCTTTTCTTCTTGAGAGATGCTATCTGAGCTCTAGCTCCTTCCAACTCTTGTGTAGTACCACTTCCTTCTAGAACGTGCTGCCTATAGATTTGGTGTCTGTAGAACACACCTTCTCCCACCATCAACTCATAGGTGTCAAACATGGCCTTGGAGAAGTGGGAGGAGGTAGCAAGATCAGGGTTATAGTGAGAATTGCCCAGAGCGGGGAGAAATGCTCCAAGTTCCGCCCATTGCCCGGAGTATTCTGCTCCTACAGGAATCACCTTGGCTGGAGTACCAGCCATTGAGGCAGAGTGCTTTCCACAAAAGGTGGTGAGAGCTTCAAGAGCGGCCTTCTGTATAGTGTTGGGTATTGTCAAGCCTATGGGTGTACAATCCCATTCCTCCCAGTCGGGATTCGTCGGACAAGTGGGGCTCTTCACCTTCACATGCCAATGAAGGATTTGTCCTACGGTCATGAATTCACGTCCCTTGTATTCTGGGTATGTGGTGTATCCAAAATCCTTTAAGGTGTCCCACAAAAGTGCAGGGAAACCACCCTCCTGGAGGCAGTTCAAGGGAGTCCACACTGGCGTGTTAGCGGTCATGGATCCGGAGTTGGACATCTGGATAAGGTGACAAAAGTAAGTATTCTGATGAAAAGATTGTGCACAAGGGTAAATTCATAACTTGATAGTGAGTTGCATGCAAAAATCATACTAAGGAACCTATCTTTCCTTGAGTTCTTAAGTAGATACTCAGGAACGATTGGATCCTTATATGGGTAAACATTGGGATTGCCATCTATACAAAGGTATAGAGCATGCCTAACTCAAACAAGCGTGACATACAATCGGCCTAAAGTTCTGTCAGTTGTGAACAAAAATTCATAACTCAGAAACTACAGTCCCAAAAATTCTCAAATTTTTGGTAGCAACTTTGTAAGGTTATGAGGCATATTTTTGGTATTCAATGGTAGATCTGGATCAGATAGGAACATGCTTGAAAGATTACGAGTTTAGAGTGAGGTATCCCGGAAAACAGCAAGACAGGGTGTCACTATTTTGGGTATAGCTCGTGATCTATAGAAGCTATGATCATGAAATTTTTGGTAGCAGATACTAGGTTAGATAGGGAGCAACTTTGGTATAGATCATCTAGTCAAGTTCTTTTCAGAACAAGAGGTAAAAAGTAAGTAAACAGATCCGTCAACTAGCTGTCCAAAAACAAGCTACACACATGCAACCTATTTTTAACAACAAGGGAGCAAGGTAGCAATTTAAAGAGCATACCACATGTATGTTTGCAACATTTTAGGGTTCAACAAAATTTTAGCATGATGCAAAAGCGTCACATACGGCCTCACACGGCGATCAAGCCAAAAATCGAAGTTAGTGCCGGTGGCAAGGCTTATATACTTCTCTCCCTATAATAACTAGTCGGAGCTACACCTTGGTCACATAACGATCGTACGAAACGTTGTTAGTGTACCTGCAGAAAAAAACCTTCTGTGCCAGCATGACACGGGAGCGTCCACATACATTACCATTTGCTATAGAAATGGTATCCATGCATTTTACACCGCATGGACAGCGTCCAACCTGAGACACCCCTTTTGAATGGAGGGTGTCCCCCTTCGCATGTTGGTAATGCGGAATCATGCACACGTATAGCAAAACGTGGCGACATCACAACTCATGACATGTTCATCTTGAATAGAACATGGCATCCTTCGTATGACTTGCATACGGTAGCACACGTATGAAACACGTGCACATCCAACCGAGAAGATAGGATCCGTGGAATGGATTACCCTATCGACCCTCGCATACTCATGATGCGGTATTACACACGTATGAAACACGTGGCTTAAGAAGTGCTGGAAGTTAGCATAAATAAACCATAAATACTTAGCCACCTTAAAAGAACCCAAAAATTCCCTCTAGGGCCTTTCGGTCTAACTGTTCCTTAATGATCCAACGTATTTTCAGAATACAATCAATCTTAGCAAGTTTTAATTGTAAATCATGTGATTAGTTGTTTAAACTAATTACTCTGGTGTATACAGATGCTCTGGTACCAACTGTGACAACCCCATCCGAGATAAGTCCGTACTATCACTTAGACCGATCCGCTTTGGGTCATTAAGCGATAATAAAGAATTATCCCGTTGAGTGTTGCCGGGTCATAGCCCGGTAAATCACTTGTAAACCACACAGAGGATCAAAATGCATACATTAAAACCCCCACGAAGGAGAGTCCAAAGTACCTTACAATTTAATACTAATCTTCCCTGTAGGGTTAACTATTACAAATTATGGTTCATAAAGTAATAAACCATGGTTCAGAGTTTTAAATAACAACGGAAATAAACTACAATAACTTGGCATCATGGGAGGCCACCCATGACACCATTACTTCTCGTCTTTCACTCGTTCCAGCTCCCAGCCGGGGGAAAATTTTCTCCAGGTCAAACAACATTACCTGAAAACAACATATATAACAAGGCTGAGTATACTAATACTCAGCAAGGCTTACCCGTCTAAATAAAACATTTATCCTTTGTTGACGGTTCAAAACCGCGTTCAACTTCACCGCAAGTCCACGGAGTGACTTGGTGCCTTTTTCACCAAGGGAGGGGACCCCCTAGGTTCTTGTCAATCCACGGAGCAAGGGAATTACTTGCGTTTAACCTAACACTAACTTAGTCGATTAAGCACTTTATGATGTAAAGATTAATCTATAAAGTAAAGAGAAACTAACCCTAGATTATGTTAAGAGAAAGAGAAAGGTGGTTCACGAGTATGAAAGACGTATGCCCATGGAGTCTAGGTACTTGAGATGCAATCACCCTAAAACACGGTAAAACTCTGATCCAATCTATCTAAGGATGTGAACAAAGAGTTAAGCGTTTCCCTTCCCTCGTACTAGTCACTACGCGAAGGTAATCGTCTCTAACCCTAATGAACACGGTATGTTGACGTGATCTACGGGAGCAACCCCGATGGCAATGGTAGCTAACCTTAAACATTAAGCATCATCAACATGAAGACATGATAGATAAAGATCCAAACAAGAGAGTGGGTGACTACATGTCAAGATCCTTTACAACTCCATGGACAAACGATTACTTTACCCCATCAAGACGCTAGGCATGGCACTGTTGAACATGGTGGATGCCTCCGATGGAGTCCGTCTCTCGGTGTCCTTCAACTCCGGTGGCGCCGTGGCAAGGCCTCGGCGTCCTCCTTCCTCGTGGTGGCCTTCGTTGACCTAGGCGATGATCCTCCTCGATCTTCACCCTCTCGATCAACCCTCTTCCTTGTGTTTGATCTCCCCAGGCTTCTCTGGTCATCTTTCGCGAATGGCTCCCCCTCCCAAACAATTAGGGTTCCGCGAATATATCACCAAAGAAAGGCGGCGGCGAACCGAGGCAGATAGGGAGTGGGCCGGCCGGCCTGGGCCGGCCGGCCTGGCCCACTTTCGGCCTAGTTCGCCTCCGTCTTTTTCCATGTGTTGTTTCTTGCACTTTGGGGTTTTTCCTCCTTCGGATATGGGCTTTGGACGTCGTTATCTCCGCGACCAAGTTAAGGGGTCTTCACACATGATCTTCCGGTCTTTTCATCTTAGTCCTCGGAGATTCCTCATTGAAGCTTGTTGGTCCTTGCCACCTTTGGAGTCAAGTTCACACACGGTCGGAGCCTCTTGATCATCATGTAAATCGTCCTCCGAACCAAATGTATTTCTTCTCATTTAGTGCATGAATTCCTGCGTAAACATTATACTCCAAAACACACATCCAATGATGAAATTGTTATATCATTAGTATGCCTAGTGGCGGGTTAGTTCCAAAATGAAATCCAAACTATAACATAACAAGTGTTCTTGGTTGACAGAAATCAACCGCCAACATCCCCCCACGCTTAGATCTTGCGCATCCTCGAGCAAGTTGCTCAAAAGTTGATCATCCATGGAGTTTGAAAACATGCTTCGTCAAATCCTTCCTTTCAAGTTAGTCAATCATTCATCTTTAATATAAGAGACATGAAACAAAAATCATAATGTAAACATGGGCGTTTAGAAATTACCAATTCAAGACTTACCCCACAACTCTTACCTTTTCACTAGAGATCTTCAACTTCATCCACACTTGCTTTCTTACTTCCTTTAGAGGGTTTTTGCACTTTTAAAAATAAAATTCCTGCACAAAGCATTAGACAAAGCCCTTCTCCAAGTTCTGACATGTCACTCGTTAAGGTGGCTATCCTAGATAATTTTATAAACTCTCACCTCCCACAAGTCTCTCATATGTGATGTAAATGGAGCTATAGGTGTGGCTAGTGAAGTTAGCACAAGTGTTGTCAAGTTAAGAGAATCCTCTAGTGGTTGTTCACCTTCCAAGCCAATGATCATGAGAATTAACCATAATGTAGGGGTGTCAAGGATGAGAAGATTTAGATTGGTGGACATGTGCAACGGGAAAAAGAATAATGACTTCAAGGCACTAATGATGTCCTCGATGTCGGATTGCACATGGTATGGAATAAGATTCGTTCCTATCATCGTGGCATCCTTCCTTGCACTTCATTTGGTCTTCACTTGACTTGTCATCCCTCACTTCACCTTTCTTTCCTTGCCTTGGATTTCCTTTCTTTTCTTTTCCTTCTTTCTTCTTTTTCTCTTTTTTTCTCTCTTTTTCTTTTTTTCTTTTCACCTCTTTACCTTCTTCTCCCATGCTTTTCGCTCAACTTACGAACATGATCACAATCTGAATTTTAAATATAAACATGCCTAAAGATTGAATGAAACTTTGAATATAGGTTGTGTTCAAGGAGCAAGATGATAAAAAGATGTATATAGGTTTGGGTAAGGAATCCGGCGATGTACGGGGCATTTCAATGTGAAATTCCCGTTACCGAATACACGAAGAGGCTAGCAACAAAAGGTATATATCAAGGACATGACCATTGCTTGAAATTAGACCTCCCAAGAGAGTAAAATCCTAACTTAACTCATCATGCTAATCAACACTTATGGTGGAGCTCATGTATGTATGTAAAGGCTTTATATAGGATAGATATCACCTCTCAACTTGGAGAAAAGAACTTGCTAACCTTCATAGCAAGATGTTTTTCTTAATTTTCAGAAATAAAACCTCCAAAGTTTAGCAATACTAAGAGCATGGATGAAGCAAAGTTCTAGATTAAATTTTGAGTATGGGTACTTTACAAAGGTAGGTTTCCACTAAGCACCACGGTAAACAATTAATCAAAAAGCTCATGCTCAAATAAGAAACATAAATAAAAGATATAACAAGAAAAGAAACGTGAGACTTTGCATAAGACACTTTTTATTTCTTTTTTCTTTGACTCAACGCTAATTTAAGACTCTTTCAAGCTAAAAAGATAAAACAGAGACTCACACACTCTCACACTTGACTCAGAAATTAAACACTAGACTCAAACACCACTTAAAGCAAAAATTTAAAAAGGTAGCTAGCTAGCTCCCCCCACGCTTAGATCTTACGACGTCCTCGTCATAACTTTACAAAAGGCACAAGGGGAGAGAACTTTCTAACTACAACACCTAGTGGTACTTTTCGCACGAGTTGCACCACTCCTTCTTCTTGAAATTTTTATTCATCCCGAAGAGCTTCCTTATGTTGCGGTTGAGGTACTTGAAGTCATCTTCCGCCATGCGCTCCCAATCCTTAATTCGTTGTTGCATGGCATTGATGGTGTGGAAACACTCATCAAGGGATGAGAAGAGCTCCGCAATGGCGTTGCGGCATGCCGCGCAACACACATTGTGCTCCTCCTCCGGATCATCATCTCCATGGTCTCCATCGTCCGGGTCATTACCACCGCCTGGGTTGCCTCCTTCACCTTGCCCTTCCGGATGCTCCTCTGGCTCCTCCTTGGGCACCTCCTCCCAAACATAGAGATCGTTGTCATCTCTTCCGCCGGCTACCCACGAGTTAGGGCTTCGATCCTCAGAGTAATCACTATCTCCATAGAAATCCGCCGGCTCGGGGGTCTTCTCTTTGTAGTCCTTCCTCTTCTTCCCAAGGAGCCTCTCTGAGCGGCGAATGGGAGAAGCGGGCTTCTCCTTCTTCTCCTCAACCCAGGGATTTGGGCTGGCGACGTGCCTTCTTTGACCACGCCCTCCGTATTGAATCCTCGTGGTTCTCTTCACTTCCCTCTTGGGTTTTGGCACCACGCACCGGCGAAGCTCCTCCATCGCCGGGGTTGGAGAGGGGAGGCATACTACTTCTTCCATGGTCGCCTTCACCTCTTCCTTGTCCTTGGTGCTGCTCGAGGATGCCATGGGTGCTTGGGTGATTTCGTGGAGGTTGGAGATTGCAATTGAGATGCAAACCTCGAGCTCCCCAGACATCCTGAAATATCCCTGGAAAGATTCGGCCGAAACGCTCCCTTACCTATTTTTGTCGCCCCTAAAAAGGGAAGACAGGAAAAGGAAATGCACCGAACCGTGTCCTAGAGAAAAATGAGCGAAAACGGGCAAAGGGGAGTAGTGGGCCGGTCAGCATGGGCCGGCCGGCCTACCCCCTCCTCTGGGCCCCCACGGCCCAACTTTCGCAGCCCTCGGTGTTTTGTGAATACTAACCTGGGTGGTGGTAGGGTCCAACTAAAAATTATGAAAAGGACTCAAAATAAATATGAAAACTAAAAACAAAAACATATTTACAGAAAATTTACCTCATTTTATGTCTTAGGCTTGATGCTTGGGCTCGTCTTCCATGTGATATCAATGTAGTCAATGGGCACGATGTCTTGTTCAAGAAAAACCTTTAACCGTTGACCATTAACCACATATTAATCTCCTTTCACGTCCATGATTGTGACCGCTCCACTTGGCGAGACCGAGTGAACGATGTACGGTCCATCCCATTTGCTCTTCAATTTTCCTTTCCCGAATATTTTGAACCTTGAATTATAGAGGAGAACCTTGTCACCTTCTTTGAATTCCTTTGCTCGAAGCCTTTTATCATACCACCTCTTCATTCTTTCTTTGTAGATGGTTGCACTCTCATAAGATTTGAGCCTCATCTCTTCTAATTCACTTATTTGAATTTTCCGTTTGATTCCCGCGGCATCAAAGTCAAGATTCATCTCTTTGATTGCCCAATATGCTTTATGTTCCAACTCCAAAGGTAGATGACATGATTTTCCATAGACAAATTGATATGGTGTCATACCTATGTGTGTCTTGTATGCCGTTCGATATGCCCACAATGCTCCAACCAATTTCTTTGACCAATCTTTACCTCCCTTTTTAACGGTCTTGTTAAGAATGCTCTTGAGCTGCCTATTTGAAGTTTCCGCTTGACCATTGGTTTGTGGGTGGTAAGTCGTGGCCACTCTATGCTCAATCCCCAACTTGGACAAGCATTTTCTAAAGCTATTTTCCGTGAAGTGTGTTCCTCCATCACTTATCAATACTCGCGGGACTCCATAGTGTGGGAATATAGTATTTTTGATCATGGATATGGATTCTTCCGTTGAAGCTCTTCGACAAGGGATAGCCTCCACCCATTTGGATACATAATCAACCATAACCAAGATATGCTCATATCCATTTGAACTAGTGAAAGGTCCCATGAAGTCAATTCCCCATACGTCGAATAGATCAATTTGCAAGTTGTAATTCAAGGGCATAGCATTTCTTTGATTTATATTCCCCGTTCTTTGACATTCCGGACAAGAAGCAGCATACCTTTTCGAATCTTCATGCATGTCCGGCCAATAAAATCCACAAGCCCATACCTTTGCTTGAGTCCTAAAATGTCCGTAGTGTCCTCCATATTCGCCTGAGTGACACTTCCTCAATATTTCGCCTCTTTCATCTCTTGGTATACACCTTCGTAAGACTCCATCCGCTCCAAGTCTAAAGAGGTAAGGTGCATCCCAATAATATTTTTGGCTTTCGGCGATCACTCTCCTTTGAGCGTTCCTATCCAAATGATCAAGTGGCATTTTTCGTATGGCTCGAATAATGTTGATCATCCAAGTATCTTTGTCAAGGATGTGGTAGAGATGATCATCTCTCATCTTATCTTCAATAGGCTCTTTATCATCCTCACGATTCATCCTTGATAAATGGTCGGCCACAACATTTACCACCCCCTTTTTGTCTCGAATTTCCACATCAAATTCTTGCAAGAGAAGGATCCATCGAATCAACCTTGGTTTGGCATCTTTTTTAGACGAGATACTTGATTGCCGCATGATCGGTGTAGACAATCACCTTAGAATTCACAATATATGATCTGAATTTTTCAAAAGCAAACACTATGGCGAGCAATTCCTTCTCCGTTGTTGCATAATTTAATTGAGCCCCATTGAGGGCTTTGCTATCATAGTGAATAGCATGTACCTTGCCTTCTTTTCTTTGTCCCAACACTGCTCCAACGGCATAGTCACTAGCATCGCACATTATCTCAAAAGGTTAATTCCAATCGGGCGGTTGGATGACGGGTGTGGTTACAAGAGCTCTCTTTAATGTCCGGAATGCCGCCAAGCACTTCTCATTGAAATTGAATGGCACATCTTTTTGAAAAAGATTAGTCAACGGCTTAGTAATTTTTGAGAAATCCTTGACGAATCTTCTGTAGAATCCTGCATGGCCTAAGAAACTCCTCAAAGATTTGACATCCGTTGGGGGTGGAAGTTTTTCAACCATTTCAACTTTAGCTTTGTCCACCTCAATCCCTCTCTTGAATATCACGTGTCCCAACACTATACCTTGTTTCACCATAAAGTGACACTTCTCCCAATTTAGCACCAAATCAACCTCCGAACATTTAGTGAGAACTTTATCCAAGTTTGCCAAGCAATCCGCAAAAGATTTACCATAAACGGAGAAATCATCCATAAATACCTCAACAATTTCCTCGATGAACTCCGAAAATACCGCCATCATACATCGTTGAAAAGAGGCTGGAGCATTGCATAAACCAAAAGGCATTCTTCTATATGCAAATGTTCCATAAGGGCATGTGAATGTTTTCTTATGTTGATCATCTGGGTGAATAGGTATTTGCATGAACCCTGAGTACCCATCAAGAAAGCAAAAATACGCATGATTTGCTAACCTCTCAAGCATCTCGTCGATGAACGGTAGGGGGAAGTGATCCTTCTTTGTTGCTTTGTTCAATTTCCGATAGTCAATACACATCCTCCATCCGGTCACGGTTCTTTGCGGTATCAATTCATTCTTTTCATTTTTCACCACGGTCAAACCTCCTTTCTTAGGCACACAATGTACGGGGCTCACACATTCGCTATGTGGCATCGGGTAGATGATTCCGGCGTACAACAACTTGATAACCTCCTTCTTCACCACCTCTCGCATGGCATGGGTTAACCTCCTTTGATGGTCCACTACGGGCTTGCATTGATCCTCCATAGGTATGTGGTGAGTGCAAAATGCTCGGCTAAGTCCTTTGATGTCATTAATCGAATATCCCATCACTTTCTTGTGCTTCTTCAATAAATTCAGCAACATATCATTCTTCTCGGGACTTAATTCATCACTCACAATCACGGGATAAGTCTTGTCCGGCCCCAAAAATTCATATTTCAATCCCTTGGGCAATGGCTTAAGATCCACCTCCGGTGCTTGTGGTTCCTCATGTACAATTTGATGGATAGAGTGGATAGAAAGCTTAATGCTTGTTCACAATTTTTGTCTTACACTGGCAGGCTGGAAATGATCAACTCTGTGCTCACCTCTACTTGCACTTATGCAATGTGTTCTATTAAACTTCCTGCTGGTGTGATTGAGAATATTGACAGAATCAGAAGGCAATGTCTCTGGAGAGGGAATAACCCTGAGAAGAAAGGAGGAAATCTGGTTGCCTGGCCCATGGTTCAGAAACCAAAACATAAAGGAGGCCTTGGGATTTTAAATCTTAGATTGCAAAATGATGCTCTCTTGCTCAAACATTTACTCAAATTTTATAATCACCATAATACCCCTTGGGTTTAGCTCATTTGGCATAGGTTCTACTCTAACAAAGTCCCCCATGCCTCTCCAGAGACTGGTTCATTTTGGTGGAAGGATGTGCTCAGATTAAATATCCTATTCAGAGGGATTGCAAAGTGCTCTGTTGGTAGAGGATCCACAGTCACCTTCTGGGAGGATCTGAGGTTAGATGAAATTTTGTCACTGAAATTCCCAAGGCTTTTCTCATATGCAAAAAATGAATCCATTTCAGTTCATCAGGTTATGCTAGCAGAGGATCTAGACTCCTTGTTTCACCTGCCTTTATCTCCTGAAGCTCACTCTGAACTGCTCATATTACAAGATCAACTTGAGACAGTCCCTTATGATCCGGCAGAAAGGGACTTGTGGATGTTCATATGGGGTAATCACACCTACTCTTCCAGAATATACTATCAGATGGTCTTCCAAAATTTGCATGCTCACCCAATATTTAAGGCGCTTTGGAATTCTAAGTGTACTCCTCACATTAAGTTCTTCCTCTGGTTAATTTTTGTGGATAGGCTCAACACTCGAATGATGCTCCTGCGATGTAATTATAATGTTCAGCCAAATGAATTTTGTGTTCTATGTGCCCTGAATATCGAAGAAGACATTGAACATCTGTTCTTTGGCTGTTCCTTTGCCCAACAGTGCTGGCAGAAGCTGGGCTTTGCTTGGGATTTGTCTCTGCCGATCATTGACAGAGTGTGGTTAGCCTCGCGAAGCACCAATATTGAGTTTTTCTTGGAATATTTCACAATGGCCGCCTGGGAAATTTGGAATCTGCGTAACTCGGTGATTTTTGATAATGGGGCTGCATCTGTCCAACAGTGGGCGAGGAAATTTGTTTCATTAGGTTACCTTCAACTCGTGAGAGTTCAGGAGGATAGGCGTGCTTCTTTCATTCAATTTTTAGAGACAATCACTTAATGAGTTGTAATCCCCCTACCCCCTCGTTTTCCCCCTATTTTCTTGTAAATATCTCTAACTTTTTTGAAATGAAATATGCTGTGGGGATCTCCCCCACAGTCTTTTATGTTCAAAAAAAATTTTCTCCAAGATCTTCAAATTTATCCTCCTCTAAGCTTCCGTCTTGCGGTTCTAGTCCTTTGGTTGCTTCTGCTAACTCTTCATCTAGCTCATCATTAGATTGATTCTCTATAGCTCTTTGTAGCGGATCCCTGAAAGTTTCAACAAAACGAAGGCTCCCTACCTCTTCGTCATCAAGAGGTAGGGGTGAGGCAATTCTAGAAGCGGGAAGGAAATTGTATGTGTGATTACTTCCATCAAGATTAATAGTTACTTTTCCTTTTTCGGCATCTAAAACGGCATTAACCAACTTGAGAAAAGGTCTACCAAGAATTACATGATCATTCTTATCATAGTAGACATCAACAATGAAGAAATCGGTTGGAATGCATTTTTCGGAAATTAAAACTTCTAGGTCACGAGCAATTCCTAGAGGTTTAACAATTCTACCATCTCCCATAATTAATTTAGTAGAGGTTGGAACTAGGTCAATAGTGTGATCATGAATTGCATCAAAAATCTTAGAAGACAAGACACTTACTTGTGCTCCAATGTCGCATAACGCCTTGCAATTAATGTTGTTAACCTTGCAATCTATACGCGGCGATGTCTTCTCTTCTTCATCAGATCCTATGGCAAAAATTTCAGCGAGGCGGGCAAATGGTGACGCCTCGGGCTTGATTCCCATGATTCTTTTAGCTTCGGCCACATGGTCCGGATCAACTTCTTCTTCGCTAAAGAGTTTTTGAAGGACCTCCCCGGTTGTCTCTTTGTTGTATGAATGTTCCACTTGTTTTTCCGGTAGGAAGTCTATGTCCAAAGCTTTTGCCATCCCTTCTTGATTAGGGAACGGTCACCTCTTGTCAAAGATTTCTCCAAAATCAAGTGGGATCCAATCCATTTGCTCAAACTCCCTTAGTGACTTCGCGCTTGACATAGTTCTTTCATTTGCTTTGCTTGTCTCGGCGTGATCACTCTCCGGGATAGTTCTAGTTTCCTCATGTTTGGCTTCTTCAACCTTTCTTGGGATTGGTTCCTCTTTCTTCTCTTCCGGAGCCGTATTTCTGAAAATTGCAGCAAGGGGTGCCACACTTGTATCACATTCCAGCTTTCCCGAAAGGCATATTTCATTCTCAAAAAGAAAGAAAGAAAGAAAGGCGTATTTCCCAATCTCTTCGCATGGCTGCCGCTTTACTTATTTTTTGTAGAAGTTTGGCAGCTTCCGTGAGTGTTTTCTCCATGAGATCCCCTCCTGCACACATTTGAACGTATTCCATGCAACTAGGGGTTAGGGAAAAAAGAATGTATGCAACAGTACGTCACCCGGGAATCCGAGTCTTGGTCCTTGTTCAACTAGTTCATTGAATCGATTCCATGCTTGATCAATCCCCTCTTCTTCTCCTTGCATGAAAGTCATCACTTGCATCCTTATATGTTGAACCTTGGTTATAGGGAAGAACTTGGCACAAAATTTCTTTACCAATTGATCCCAATTTCCCTCGGCTTCGAATGACGCAAATGAATACCATTTTGTTGCTTCATCGGCAAGTGAGTAGGGAAAAAGATTCCATTTAAACAAGTGTTGGGAACTCCCTCTTGTTGCACCGTATTGCACAATGTTGTGAAGCGCTAGATATGTCTATATGGATTGTCCGTCTCCACCCCTCAGAATGGATTAGTTGGTGGCATCTTGATGATTTGAACTCTAATTTCGTACCTTGTCGCTTTGAGAATCGAATCCGACTCTTGTACCTTGATGTCCTCACATCGAGGGCTAGCATAGTCTCCTAGTGATTTTTCCGGTTCCTCCAAAGGATTTCCAACGAGTGCCATCCAGACAATCAAAAACAAAAACAAAAGAGTGTGTTTTTCTAGAACACAAAGGTTAGATGTTAGTAATCAACAAAATTAATGAGAGATTAAACGAAGTAAACTGGCTTGCTCTCCGGCAACGGTACCAGAAAAAGGGGCTTGTTGATAGTTCAAAACCGCGTTCAACTTCATCGCAAGTCCATGGAGTGACTTGGTACCTTTTTCACCAAGGGAGGGGACCCCCTAGGTTCTTGTCAATCCACAGAGCAAGGGAATTACTTGCGTTTAACCTAACACTAACTTAGTCGATTAAGCACTTTATGATGTAAAGATTAATCTATAAAGTAAAGACAAACTAACCCTAGATTATGTTAAGAGAAAGAGAAAGGTGGTTCACGAGTATGAAAGACGTATGCTCATGGAGTCTAGGTACTTGAGATGCAATCACCCTAAAACACGGTAAAACTCCGATCCAATCTATCTAAGGATGTGAACAAAGAGTTAAGCGTTTCCCTTCCCTCGTACTAGTCACTACGCGAAGGTAATCGTCTCTAACCCTAATGAACACGGTATGTTGACGTGATCTACGGGAGCAACCCCGATGGCAATGGTAGCTAACCTTAAACATTAAGCATCATCAACATGAAGACATGATAGATAAAGATCCAAACAAGAGAGTGGGTGACTACATGTCAAGATCCATTACAACTCCATGGACAAACGATTACTTTACCCCATCAAGACGCTAGGCATGGCACCATTGAACATGGTGGATGCCTCCGATGGAGTCCGCCTCTCGGTGTCCTTCAACTCTGGCGGCGCCGTGGCAAGGCCTCAGCGTCCTCCTTCCTCGTGGTGGCCTCCGTTGACCTAGGTGATGATCCTCCTCGATCTTCACCCTCTCGATCAACCCTCTTCCTTGTGTTTGATCTCCCTAGGCTTCTCTGGTCGTCTTTCACGAATGGCTCCCCCTCCCAAACAATTAGGGTTCCGCGAATATATCACCGAAGAAAGGCGGCGGCGAATCGAGGCAGAGAGGGGCACTTTCGGCCCAGTTCGCCTCCGTCTTTTGCCACATGTTGTTTCTTGCACTTTGGGGTTTTTCCTCCTTCGGATATGGGCTTTGGACGTTGTTATCTCCGCGACCAAGTTAAGGGGTCTTCATGCATGATCTTCCGGTCTTTTCATCTTGGTCCTCGGAGATTCCTCATTGAAGCTTGTTGGTCCTTGCCACCTTTGGAGTCAAGTTCACGCACGATCGGAGCCTCTTGATCATCATGTAAATTGTCCTCCGAATCGAATGTATTTCTTCTCATTTAGTGCATGAATTCCTGCGTAAACATTATACTCCAAAACACACATCCAACGATGAACTTGTTATATCATTAGTATGCCTAGTGGCGGGTTAGTTCTAAAATGAAACCCAAACTATAACATAACAAGTGTTCTTGGTTGACAGAAATCGACTGCCAACATCCTTCTAATCATGCATGGCTTTTGGCTGTTGGGTTGGTTTTGCCAAAAAGCAACTAAGGAGTTAATCCTTACTTTCAATATTGAAGGACCGATTAGGCGAACCAGAGAGGGGGGGAGTGAATGGGAGCCGATAAAAATTCTTCTCGAAGGAGATGAGAACTCCAACAAGACGAACACGGCTTCCAACTCACGTCTCCGACCCAACTACCCAAGTTGGTCAAGACCACGCAGCCACTGGAGTGCTACTGGTCCTAGGAACCAACACTCAACCTTCCTAGCCAAAACTCACCAAAACACACAGCGGAAACTTGCACGGCTTGCTGCCTGTGCTACACCGGTCAGACCGATGGCCTGCGCCGGTCAGACCGGTGACACCGGTCAGACCGGTGGACAGAGCCGGTCAGGCCGGTGGCTACAGCAGCCGCACAGCAAACGTTCCAGGAAGCCTCAGTGAATCCTCTAGGCCCTGGAACAAAAACCACCACGAAACACAACCTGTGAGGAAGAAGAACCCCTCACAAATCCTAGCAAAACAACTCCAAACACTCCAAGAACTGATCAGCAGGACCACGGGACAAAACCACACGGACAAGGCTGTTCCCCGAGACAAAAACCCACCAAGGGCTAGCACCGGTCAGACCGGTCAAGAGCACCGGTCAGACCGGTCGTGCCTGGGCAGCTCGGGATGAACAGCGCCCGCGAGTCAACTCCTCCAAATCCAACTCCCGATCTCCCGATCCGCTCCACGGTTTTGCACAAGACTTTGGGGATAGTAGGAACACCTCATGGGTACTCCATAGCCAAGATTTGGTCCACCAAAACTTGTCAAATCAAGAGGAATCGAAGAAATCCCACCAAGAACGCCTCTAACCCTAGAGCCACGAAAACCCCAAAATCGAGCCCCTTTGCTCACGGATTTGGAAGGGGAATCAAAGGAAAAAGAACCACGAAGGGTTCATGCATACATCCCCCACCAAATCCCAAAGAGAAAGGCCTCGAAATCGCTCCAAGAAAATCGCCAAGAAAAGGCTCCGAAAATCACCAAAAAGGAGAAACGGGAAAGACACAACCAAGCCTTGAGGAACCACGCCGAATCATCTATACATACCAAAGAGGTTCATACAAGGTCTAGCTTGCCGCCCGATCATCCTTCCCTCTCACAAGATCTCACCATGAAGCTCTCAAGCTAGTCCTACGAAAATCCTAAGAAAATAGGAAGGAAAATAGGAAAACCAAATGAGCTAGGGTTCCAAGAGATGGCTGCCATCCTCTCACCACTTGGGTTATATGGAGGCAACCGAAAGACTAAAATACCCTTACTAGCTAACTAGGGATACATGCCCCTCGAGGGCGAAATTGGAAGTCTTTGTCTTCGCACCATCGGACGGATGCCCAGCGACCGCAAACTTGCTTAGCCTCGACGCAAGCCTTGCGATCCCGACGCGTGTCCTCCGCTTCGAAGATTCCGGACTGCGTCGTCGCACACCGGTCAGACCGGTTCTCCTCACCGGTCAGACCGGTACCCACCGGTCAGACCGGTCAGACCCACCGGTCAGACCGGTCTGGAGCTGCTGCACCTCCGTCTTCGGTTCTTCGGTCTTGGCTTTGTGGATCAACCAAGGAACCCAGTGGTTTTCTGGTGAACCACCGGAAACCCCGCGAACTCGGTGTAGCCTCCGCCAATCACCACTCATGACTCGGCTCCCACGTAGTCCCGGCTCGACCTTGGTTTTGAGGCTCAACCAAGAAACCGTCCATGACTTCATCTTGCCGTTCTTGCCACCATGCGGCCCGCACTTGACCCCGCTGGCCACCGGGTCCCTCGAACCAAGCCTACTTGTCTTCTCCACACCTGGAGGCCTCACCGGCAACGACCTTTCACGCTTGTTCTTCACCTGCACCTGCACCAGTCAAGCCGCAACCTGCACCTGCAATACTTAGCCAAGAATCAGTCCACACCACGTTGTCAATCACTCATCACACCAGGAAGCGACCATCCACCGGTCCTCGAACCACACCTGGCTCTCAATCTCCCCCTTGATGAGTGCATTGACAACACACACGTTTTGGTAACCAAGAGAAAAGGAAAAGAAAAGAAACGACTAAAAGAAACTCCAACAAGCGATCGAAAGCCAAAGAAAAGGCAAAGAGCAAGATCACTTGAAGAAGACAAGTCTCGGACCCCTTAGGCAAGGGCAACGGCTCGACACATCCGAGACAAAACATGCTCAAGCAAAGAGCACAAACCATCAAACCAAAGCTCGAAAACCACAAAGAGCTCCCCCTGCACACATGCAAGCTCCCCCTGAACTGATGCAACTCCCCCTGGACAAATGCATGCGAACCACTTCACAAAACAGAGCAGCTGCAACAGCTCAGCTCTGACCGGTCAGACCGGTCGACACCACCGGTCAGACCGGTGGGCAACATGTGAACAGGACCAGCACTCTGACCGGTCAGACCGGTGACCTCAACCGGTCAGACCGGTGCACAACAGAGCCCAAAAATAGCTCGAAACCACCTGAAAACCTTCCAAATGCATTCAGTAGGCCAAAACATGCTCAAACTTCTCCCCCTTGTTGACAATGCATGAATCAAGCCAAAAATGCAAAAAATGCAACCTAGAGCTTCTCAAATAGACAAAATTCAACATAGGATGCTACACATGTCCAAACGAGCAAGTTAGATACTCTATAGCTTCGTAAAGACATAAACTTCATGATCACCAAGTTTCACAACCATTGGGCGAAGCTAAGATAGAATTTAGCAATATTGCGAAAAAACACCCTCTCATGAGCAAAGTCCTAAACATGAGCAAAACATGTCAAAATGGCAAAGCCACACAAACTTCATGCTAGGACAACCATTCTAAGCATAAGACCATCATAAACACCCACAAGCACCTCATGTCATGTCAAAGCCACCGAGCCATGTGCCTACTTCTATATATGAGACTTCTCATTGGTAGGCATCATGCAACGATTTAGCACCCAAAGCAAATTAAAATTAGCACATATGACATGGGAGCACATTTTTCAAGCAATTTACATTTCATTTTCAGATTTATCATTGGTACATGAAATGTCTTTGCGACAAAAAGGAACTTATGCCCCTCCACAAGATGAAGCATGGGGGCTAAACATTCATGATGGCAAATGAGCCTTTGGCCCCATATGATCAAAATAAGCTATCCAACCACAAATTAAGCATAGCCAAGCCACTAAAACATGTCAAGATCATGTAAAGGCATGTACTCACAAGAGAGCATATATATGAAATTTTTCAAAAACATAGCCATCAACCATGGATACAAACCAAGATTATCAAGAGCTAAGCCAAACTAACCATAGCTTACCAAATTAGCTCACAAAGACATATATGTCATTCCATGGTGAACAATGTGTATAAGAGAAGCCTTTCCTAAACAATGCATATGATACAAAATGCATGCAACCTAAGATACAAAGATGCCTATACATCATGTTACATATGCCATGCCAAATGCAAGAAATGCACAAAGGAAAGCTATACATATGCTACAAAGGAGCTCCCACACACCAACTCAAGAAATCAAACAAACACCAAGCTCCCCCCGCAAACGAGTGAAAGTTGCTTGATCTAGGGGTTTGGTGAAAATATCGGCTAGTTGTTCATGTGTGGGTACATGGATCAAAGCTATCTTCCCTTTCTCTACGTTGTCTCTCAGAAAATGATACCTCACTTCTATGTGCTTGGTTTTGGAATGGAGCACTGGGTTCTTTGCAACGCTTATGGCACTAGTGCTATCACATTGAAGTGGGACATGGGTATACTCCTCACCAAAGTCACTCATGGTGTATGTGATCCAAAGGAGCTGAGAGCAACAACTAGCTGCGGCCACATACTCTGCCTCGGTAGTGGATTGAGCAACACTCGACTGTTTGCGGGAAGACCAAGATACCAAAGAAGAACCCAAGAACTGGCAAGTCCCAGAAGTGGACTTCCTATCCAACCGACACCCGGCAAAATCCGCGTCTGAAAATCCATGAAGCGCCAAAGACGAAGACGCAGAGTACCAAAGGCCGAAGTCGGGAGTGTGTCGCAAATACCTGAAAATGCGCTTGACTGCTTGCCGATGCGAAGTCCTCGGAGAAGCTTGAAAACGAGCGCACAGACACACCGAGAATTGAATGTCCGGCCTCGTCGCCGTCAAGTAGAGGAGTGACCCGATCATGCTCCGGTACTCCTTCTGGTCCACGTGGTCACCTTCCTCGTCCGCATCAAGAACTGTAGTCGTACTCATAGGCGTCGCCATGGCCTTGGAGTCCTCCATCTTGAACTTCCTCACAATGTCCTTGGTGTACTTAGCTTGGTGCACAAATGTTCCTTCCTTTGATTGCTTGATTTGTAGCCCGAGGAAGAACTGCAACTCGCCCATCATGCTCATCTCAAATTCCCTGCTCATGTCTTCTGCAAACCTTGCAACAAGAGAGTTAGACGAGCCACCAAAGACAATATCATCCACGTATACCTGCACAATCAGGATATCTCTGTCCTGCCTGAGGAGAAACAAGGTCTGGTCGACCTTCCCCATCTCAAACCCTCTCTCAAACAGGAACCCCCTCAACCTACCATACCAAGCTCTAGGCGCCTGCTTCAACCCATACAGCGCCTTCCTCAACTTGTATACCCGGTGAGGATACTTCTCACTCTCAAACCCCGGTGGTTGCCTCACAAACACCTCTTCCTCCAAAACACCGTTCAGAAAAGCACTCTTCACATCCATCTGGTACAACTTGAACCCTTTAGCCACGGAAAAAGCTAGAAGGATCCTGATCGCCTCCAAACGAGCTACAGGAGCGAAAGTCTCCTCGTAGTCGATCCCCTCTTTCTGACTGTACCCCTGAGCAACAAGTCTCGACTTGTTCCTCACCACTTCTCCTTTCTCTCCCTCTTTATTTTTCCACACCCATTTTGTCCCAATCGGCTTACACCCTGGGGGAGGGTCAACCAACACCCAAACTTGGTTCCTCTCAAAATTCTCCAACTCCTCATGCATCGAGTTAACCCAATTATGATCAGATAACGCATGTCCAATGTCCTTGGGCTCAAAAGTGGCAACAAAAGCAGCATGAGCGAAATGAGAATTGTTCCGAACCCTCGACCGTGTAGTACGTTCATTCATGTCGCCGATGATTCTCGAAGCTGGGTGATCCACTTGCACTCGTCGAGGAGGTTCTCGCCTTGATGCTACCTCCCACTCAACAGCAGCTTCGCCTTGATCTGGGTTTGTCGTTGTAGGTGTGGGAGAGGGTCCATTCTCGATCGTCGTCGAAGTAGTAGGTACATGTTCAGCCGCGGGCCTCACACCGCCATCTTCATCATCTCCATGTTCATGCTCCTCCTCCTGAAAGATCTCCTCGCCAAGTTCGTCGTCACCTGCACACTCAAAAACAAGCTGACTACGTGGCTGTGTCTCGTCGAAGGTCACCTCGCAAGTCTCCACGATTTGGTTAGTTTCAAGATTGAGCACACGAAATGCTCTAGAATGAGATGCATAACCAAAGAAAATACCATCGACAGACCTAGCCTCGAACTTGTCCAACTTCTTCCCTTTCTTCAGAATGAAGCATTTACAACCAAAGACATGGAAGTGACTCACCTTGGGTGTGCGACCGTGCATCAACTCGTAACAGGTTTTCTTCTTGTGAACCCTGAGGTAGATCCTGTTCGACACATGGCACGCGGTATTGACCGCCTCAGCCCAGAACCTTCTCGGAGTCCTATGCTCGTCAAGCATCGTCCGAGCCATCTCGCACAAGGTCCTGTTTTTCCTTTCCACCACGCCATTCTGGGGAGGCGTATACGGACTCGAAAACTGATGTTCAAGACCCAAGTCATGGCAAAAGGTTTCGAAGCGAGAGTTTTTGAATTCCGAGCCATTGTCACTGCGGATCGCTCGTATGGCATCTCCGTGCCTCTCGTTTCTTAACCTCAAGACAAGATCTCGAACAAAACCAAACGTCTCCCCCTTCTCCTCAAGAAAGAACACCCACGCATACCGAGAGTAGTCGTCCACCACAACAAGGACATACCACTTCCCACCCGCAGATCGCACACGAGCTGGGCCAACAAGGTCCATATGGAGCAGCTCGCATGGACGCTCAGTCATCACATCGGTGAGAGGCGGGTGAGAAGAGGCTACCATCTTGGCATGCCTACACGGCGCACAAACCAACTCTTTCTCAAACCTCAATCGTGGCAATCCTCGGACCAAATTGAGTTTACTCAAGCGAGACAAAAGGTCAAAGCTCAAGTGACCCAACTTCCTATGCCACTTCCACAACTCACTCGAAGAACCAGCCAAGAAGCAACGCTCCACACCAGAAGACTGAGAAAAATCAGCTCGGAACACCTGACCCTCGGGAACGACCATGCAAACAAGATCCCCCCGAGAATCTAAAATCCGAGAACCACCAGGCCGAAACAACACCTCAAAACCCTCATCCAACAACTGAGACACAGAAAGCAAATTGTATCCAAGCGATTGAACAAGAGCAACACGCCTGAGAGTGATCTTATCGCTTACCTTAATCTCACCTTCTGACAGCACACGCCCTCGCCCATTGTCCCCAAAGGTGATGTACTTCTTTGTCACCACCGGGACGAGACTTGAGAACCACCCCTTGTCTCCGGTCATATGCCTCGAGCAACCGGAGTCAATCAACCAAATGTTCTTCAAGTCTCCCACCTGAAATTCAAAAGCGAGCACGTGAGTGAACAAATGACTCAGCACTGGGGTTAGTACCAAAAGAGTAAAACCAGTGCCGAGCCATTTGCTCCAAAGTGGGGTTAGCACAAACCAAATCATCACACCTATCAAAGCTACCACCACGAACACCACCACGGTAACCACCACGAGGGAACCAACCCTCTCTAGCTGGAGGAGGACGAAAACCACGAAAGGGGAACCGTGGATCGTTCCTCCGCTCCATCTCAAAGCTACGACTCTTCTCACCCTCGTATTGAGCACGAGGTGGAGAACGCCTAGCAAACTGACCACCTGCAAACTTTCCATACCAACCACCAGAACCACGACCTCCAGAACCAAACCGAGCATCCTCACGAGCACGAAATCCGACTCGCTGTCTGCCCAGACCTGCACCGGTCTGACCGGTGTAGTACACCGGTCTGACCGGTGTGGCTCGGCCAGCAGCAACACCTGCAGCCTTCCGGTCTCCCCAAGCCGGAACCGTCCTCACAAACGCCTTGGCCCTGGGCATCTGCATACGAGGCTCAGGTACACCATTAGAGGGGTGGTACCTGTCCCTGTTAGCCCACTCTCTAGCCATTCTCTCCTCACGCTTCCTCTTGAAGCAAAACTCATCCTTGTGACCATCTCTCCTACAATACCCACAATGGAACTTTATGGGCTGTGGCTTAGGCTTAGGCTTGGGTTGGGGCTGCCCACTCGGCTTCTCACCCTTCTTCTCTCCTTCCTCACCTCCCTTTGGGCTCACAAACTTCACCGGTTTCTGAAAATCATTTGTTGGGTGAGGGAATATGGGTGGATCTGGAGTAGTGTCAAGTTTGTTTCTGAGATGGTTGGGCTTGGGCTCAAATTTGTTCTTGTGTCTATTTGGTGGTGGGATAGGAATCTCTCCAACTCTCTCAACTCCCTCACCACAGTTCTCTCCAAGCTTGTCAGCCCCAAGTGCCTGACCATCATAGCGTTTGAAAGCCGCTATCATGATACCGAGCTGAGGCTCCTGACCCGACAACCAGCTCATACATTTTCTCAGCTCATCATTTTCATCCTGCAGGCGATCAACATAATGTGCAAGCTCCAAATTCTTAACCGCATGCAATTCACAAGTAGAGCAAGAAGTGGGAATAGGCTCTTTCAACTTAGCCTCAAGCGAAACAGTGTAAGCATGCATCTCATCAATCTTTCCATGCAAAACAGGGCAAGAAGTGCAAGCACCTAGCAAAGCAGGTCTAGACTTAAGCTCAGCCACTTCAACCCTAAGCATATCTAGTTCATCACAAGTAGAAGCATGCTTATCCTTAAGAGCAGTGAGATCAGCTAGGTACACAGAGCAATCACAGCAATCAATCTCATCAGAAACCACAGGAGAAGCCTTAAGCGAATCAATCTCAAGCTTAGCATCTAGGTTCTGGGTTTCTAGCTCAGCCACACGGTTCCTAGCATCTTCTAGTGAGGCCCTAAGCTCTTTCCTCATCTTCTTGGCCTCTCTAAGCATGTGATCGCGGTTATCAAGCAAGTCAACCAACTCATCATTCTCCTTGCGCAAAGAAGAGAGCTCATCACATACCTCATCCTCGGAGTCAGAGTCCGAGTCACTCTGGTGGCTCTTCTTGCTGCCGGAGCTACGGGCCATGCCGCAGAAGCCATCTCTCGCGAAGCAGCTCAACCCGCTCAAGTTCCTGGATGACTTCTTGTTCTTGCGCCGATCACCTTCATCTTCACTGCTACTCGAGCTTGAGGAAGAGTAGGCGGAGCTGGAGTCGACGTCGCTCGCTCCGACCATTGCTCGGGCCTTCCTGCCGCGGCCATCCTTCTTCCTCGACCGTCGCTCGTCCTTGTGCTTGTTCTTGTGCTTGTGATCGCGCCTCGATCGGTACTTGCCGTCCTTGCTCGATCGGTGCCTGTAGCCGTCCTTGTAGCCGTCCTTGTTCTCCGTCTTCTCCGGGCAGTCGGCAACGAAGTGTCCTGGCTTCCCGCACTGAAAGCACGTCCGTGCTGTCCTCCTCGTGTTCACCCGGTTCTCGTGCAGCCTCTCGAACCGCCTGGTCAGCAACGCCAGCTCGTCCTCTCCAAGCACGTCGAACTCCTCATCTGGCAAAGACATCAAAGAAGACAGAGAGTACATCCTGGAAGATGCGTTAGCGTTAGACTTAGCTCCTTTGCCACTGACGAGAGCGAGACTATGAGAATCAGTCGGGCTCTCGATCTTGGCTGTCATACCACGGTCCAACTCAGCCGACTTGAGCTTCGAGAACAGCTCGTTCACCGTCAAGGTGTCATACTTCTCGGACTCAACAATAGCCTCAAACTTCCCGTCCCATACGGTACGATCCAACGAGTGCAAGAGCTTCACGGCTCTATCATGATCATTGTATGGGAGGACGTCCACATTGGCTCTCATGTTGTTCACAACGACCGTAAATCGCTGGAAAAGGGCATCGACGGACTCGCCGGGGAGATGAGTGAAGTTCTCGTACTCTCTCCGGTAAGTCGCGTACATCCGAGCCTGAACCTGAGCATTCCCAGCATGAGCATCCTTCAACTGCTCCCAAATCCTACAAGCTAAGTCCTCTGTCTGAACCCGATCGAATTCAGGTGGACACAGGGCACGAAACAAGTAGTCGACAGCCTTGTTGTTGGCTTCGAACATATCCCTCGATCCTGGAGCAAGGAAGTTCATCGGATGAACATAAGCTGTGTTCACCGTGACATCCCAAAGGATCTGACCCTTTCCGCGGAGGAACGCCGCCATCCGCCTTTGCCACATCTGGTAGTTCTTTCCATCGAAGTGCGGAGGACCCGAACCCCGTTCCTGGTACGCCATCTTTGGATCTTAGACTGGTAAGAGTCAATAAAGACCCGAACCGGCTCTGATACCAATTGAAGGACCGATTAGGCGAACCAGAGAGGGGGGGAGTGAATGGGAGCCGATAAAAATTCTTCTCGAAGGAGATGAGAACTCCAACAAGACGAACACGGCTTCCAACTCACGTCTCCGACCCAACTACCCAAGTTGGTCAAGACCACGCAGCCACTGGAGTGCTACTGGTCCTAGGAACCAACACTCAACCTTCCTAGCCAAAACTCACCAAAACACACAGCGGAAACTTGCACGGCTTGCTGCCTGTGCTACACCGGTCAGACCGATGGCCTGCGCCGGTCAGACCGGTGACACCGGTCAGACCGGTGGACAGAGCCGGTCAGGCCGGTGGCTACAGCAGCCGCACAGCAAACGTTCCAGGAAGCCTCAGTGAATCCTCTAGGCCCTGGAACAAAAACCACCACGAAACACAACCTGTGAGGAAGAAGAACCCCTCACAAATCCTAGCAAAACAACTCCAAACACTCCAAGAACTGATCAGCAGGACCACGGGACAAAACCACACGGACAAGGCTGTTCCCCGAGACAAAAACCCACCAAGGGCTAGCACCGGTCAGACCGGTCAAGAGCACCGGTCAGACCGGTCGTGCCTGGGCAGCTCGGGATGAACAGCGCCCGCGAGTCAACTCCTCCAAATCCAACTCCCGATCTCCCGATCCGCTCCACGGTTTTGCACAAGACTTTGGGGATAGTAGGAACACCTCATGGGTACTCCATAGCCAAGATTTGGTCCACCAAAACTTGTCAAATCAAGAGGAATCGAAGAAATCCCACCAAGAACGCCTCTAACCCTAGAGCCACGAAAACCCCAAAATCGAGCCCCTTTGCTCACGGATTTGGAAGGGGAATCAAAGGAAAAAGAACCACGAAGGGTTCATGCATACATCCCCCACCAAATCCCAAAGAGAAAGGCCTCGAAATCGCTCCAAGAAAATCGCCAAGAAAAGGCTCCGAAAATCACCAAAAAGGAGAAACGGGAAAGACACAACCAAGCCTTGAGGAACCACGCCGAATCATCTATACATACCAAAGAGGTTCATACAAGGTCTAGCTTGCCGCCCGATCATCCTTCCCTCTCACAAGATCTCACCATGAAGCTCTCAAGCTAGTCCTACGAAAATCCTAAGAAAATAGGAAGGAAAATAGGAAAACCAAATGAGCTAGGGTTCCAAGAGATGGCTGCCATCCTCTCACCACTTGGGTTATATGGAGGCAACCGAAAGACTAAAATACCCTTACTAGCTAACTAGGGATACATGCCCCTCGAGGGCGAAATTGGAAGTCTTTGTCTTCGCACCATCGGACGGATGCCCAGCGACCGCAAACTTGCTTAGCCTCGACGCAAGCCTTGCGATCCCGACGCGTGTCCTCCGCTTCGAAGATTCCGGACTGCGTCGTCGCACACCGGTCAGACCGGTTCTCCTCACCGGTCAGACCGGTACCCACCGGTCAGACCGGTCAGACCCACCGGTCAGACCGGTCTGGAGCTGCTGCACCTCCGTCTTCGGTTCTTCGGTCTTGGCTTTGTGGATCAACCAAGGAACCCAGTGGTTTTCTGGTGAACCACCGGAAACCCCGCGAACTCGGTGTAGCCTCCGCCAATCACCACTCATGACTCGGCTCCCACGTAGTCCCGGCTCGACCTTGGTTTTGAGGCTCAACCAAGAAACCGTCCATGACTTCATCTTGCCGTTCTTGCCACCATGCGGCCCGCACTTGACCCCGCTGGCCACCGGGTCCCTCGAACCAAGCCTACTTGTCTTCTCCACACCTGGAGGCCTCACCGGCAACGACCTTTCACGCTTGTTCTTCACCTGCACCTGCACCAGTCAAGCCGCAACCTGCACCTGCAATACTTAGCCAAGAATCAGTCCACACCACGTTGTCAATCACTCATCACACCAGGAAGCGACCATCCACCGGTCCTCGAACCACACCTGGCTCTCAAATATTTTAGCTCAAGTTCTAGTAGATCAATTATTACTAGATAAGCAACTAATTCAAGCATACTTGGGCAAACAATTAATCAAACATCAAGTTTATCAACATTTCATCATAGAGGGATTATCATGGTTAGAGGGTTAAGCTGTTCCCAGATAACGGTGAGAGGCCGACGATCAATCGATTAATAACCTTGCAAGGTGAACCTAAACATACGGAAGAAAACCCTCACAAAGAGTGTTTTCAACCAAACGGTTCCCGTCATTCTTCGGATTAGGATCAGATGCCACAGTCCTAGGTACATAGCTAGCTGGCATGCCTCACACTAGCATCCAGCGTCACCATGCAACACAGGTAGCTAGCCTAGGGCAGCAGCTCAAGAGTAGTAGCCTAAAGTTCCCGCACCGCGTCGTTTCGGTACTAGGTTTACCGTACCCATGTCCGACAAATATTTAGTACTTTCAAATGCTTAATCTCTTAACCACTGGACCGGAGCCCAAAATCTCATGCTCTTACCACATGAGCAATTCAATTTAACAAGTCTTATGATTCCAACAGAAGAACCTATTATTGCGAGCGAAGTACATCACTCGACTTGTACCGGGTCCTTAGTGCAAAGCAACTACCGACCTAGCATACTAGTAAAAGATCATAGGTACTTATGGATCATGCATCTAGGGTTTCCATTCAACTCCTGAACGTAAATGCACATATATAATCAAGCATAAATTCAGAAATTTGAAAAGGAAACACATAGGTATATGTTAAACCGGGGCTTGCCTTCGCTAGCAAGTCAGTAGGAAAACTTCCGAACTTGGTTCGGGTCTCGTTGCACGTCCACGTAGTCGATTCCTTCCCTCGTACGGTCTATCACCTCGATCCGGGACGAACTCGAGGCTAACGTCGGAAGGTTCTACACGTAGAATGCATATGCAACAGTTAATTGGTGGAGTGAGTTTATTCATTTACAAAACATCACACGACTGTGTAAGGTGTTGAGTTTTCCATATTCATTTAAATAGAATATATTCAGCACACTCTTCCATAAAGATAACTCGAGCAATAATTTATTAAGTAATTATTTCAAAGGTGATTGTGGGCATCTTTGTGAAAACAATTTAAAATCACCACACGAACATTTGAGTTACCCTTGAGAACTCCAAAGTAGCATTCCTTAGGGGTAAAGCACACTTAAGCTCTTAAAGAAATGATTTCTTCATTTATCTTTTTATATATACTAGTTTCATTTCAAAAAATCATTCTGGTAAAACCATGCAATGAAACACAATGAAACTTTTTATACAAGCACATAATGCTTTAACAGAGTTACTGATAAATTTTCATAACATTCAGAGCTATATGCAGAGCATGAAAAATACGACAAGTTATTCATAGCAAAAGTAAGAATGTTAAATACAGAGAAAACTACTCATGCACTGGTGCTAAAAAATTACATAGAGCTACTATAGACTAAAACTAGGTTACACATAAAAAATTAGCTCCAGAACCTATTTCTTTCATACTACACAAAAATAACCATTTTCAGCCTATTTATTCACAAAGTATTTATTTAGAGAAATATATGACTCATCTGTAGCCCAACTTTCTACTATGGCCTAAACATAACATGCACATCATCTATGCCAAAGATAAGCATCACTGGGGCAATACAAACTAAGCTATGGATTTAATTTCATAAACAAGCATCATTCAGAAATAGATAGGTAGACTGCTCCTAAAACCATGATAAGTTTACCAGGAGTACATTTATGTATAACAAGATGATAGCCACAAGATTAGCCATAGAAAGCATTTAAATGAAGCTGTACAAAATATATACACAGATCTAGCCAAAAAGCAAAATAAATCATAACTAAAGATTTACTTAGTAACTTTGTGCAAAAACTTAGGTGTAGTCTATACTGGTACTGACTACCAACATATCCAAAGATCAAGGTTAATTCATGAGTAGAACTCGAGTTATGAACAATCACATGCAAACTGATTTTGATTTTTCATTCAAAAACTATTTACCAAAAGTCTGTACAGCCTTTGTAAAAGATGCAGATCTGATCATAAGGAGACCAGCAAAATTGGTTTTGCATTTTTACGATTTTTCTGTGATTTTATACGATTTTCCAATTTTACTGGACCAAACAAGAAAAAGGGGTAGAATCTATTTTCAGCTAGGCCCCTGGTTCAACTCTTTCTTTACAGAACAACCCTCGCTTTTTCTCACTATGGCCCTGGGAAAAACGAAATCGTTGCACAGGTGCCCTTGGCGGAGCAGGGGAGCTCGCCGGCGGCGATGGGCGGCCGGCTTGGTCCACAAGCGGCACGGGGGTTCATGGGTGCTCACCAGGGGTTGATTGGGCGAGATGGCCGGCATGGGGACTGCTCCGGTGAGCTTCGGCGGCGAGACCGGGAAAGGGCGGCCGCCGCGGCTCTAATTTCGGCGAGGTGAGGGGTGATGCAGGGCAAGGCGTGGCCTGGAGGGCTATACGGGGTACAAGTGGTTGCGTAGCCGAGCTCGAGTGGCGGTGGTGAAGCCGGGGGAGTGGAGTTCACCGCGGAGCTCTAATGGCGGGCACGGCGGCGGAGTGCAGAGCAGCTTCGGTGACGTGCGTGTGCATGGGCGGTTGTGGCCTTTTATAGACGGCGACGATGACTTGACGACGCTCGTGATTGGCCCGGAGAGGCGGTCGCGACATGGCGCGGTACGACGACGTACAATGGCGACGTGATAGAAAAGGCAGCAATGGTCGGCGCGGCGCGGCCTACAGGGGCTCGGCGTGTGGCTGAGGGAGATTGGGCGCGGACGTCAGTGCGGGTGTGGACCCCAGCGCGCGTGCACGGAAAGTGCCTCGGCGTTCGAACCGGCAGGCGGAGGCATGCCTCGGCGTGCGCACATCTGGCGGCTGACGTGGCGAGAGTGCGATGACGTCGTGCGCGAGGGAGCTCCGGCGCAGGAATGTTTCGGTGAGGCACTATTTGACTCGAATTTTCTCTCGATTTCGATACTGAAGTGCTGTCGTATGGACATCCCTGGGCCCGCTACTCTGGTGGGTACCAGGACCGACTACTCGGTGGGCCCCTGGGACTACTCGACTTGGGCAACACGGCACCTGCTGGCGTGGGGCGCAAGGACTACAGAGGGATAGTACTCAGTTAGGAAGCTACACATGTCCGGATCCATGTAGAGTACTCCTAGCCGTACACGACTAGTACTCTTCCCTCAAACCGACTTGTAACCCTGCCTCCCGGACTATATAAGGCGAGGTAGGGACCCCTATCTCTTCATCCGCATCATCTTGTAAACGCACCCAATCAATCCAGAGCTACGCAGCATACAGGACGTAGGGTATTACGCACCTCGCGGCCCGAACCTGTCTAAATTGTGTGCCATGTGTCTCTCCTTCAAGTTACCGATCTCGGCGAGGCCACATTCATCTACCTCGGGTACTCCCCTTGGTAGGTTGCCGGTCTAAAACACCGACAGCTGGCGTGCCAGGTAGGGGAACTCGCCGAAGATCACATGGCGAACTCGACGGCTTCAATCGTCATCAAGCCAACCGCGGCGACACCTTCGTCTTTGGCTCCTGGGTCTGCACCGCTGACGGCGCTGGATCGTTCCAGCGCTACCTCACCATGACCCCAGACCCAAAGATCGCGCTCGTGACGCTTCCCAAAGACGCCACGGGCCCACTCATCGAAAAATTCAGCGAAATTTCGCTCTACAACCAAGTCGCCGATTTTGAGCTCGGATCCGCCTCTAACTCGAACTCGACGTCACCCTGGATCGCCTCATGCGAGCCGGCTCCTGAGCCATCGTGTGAAGCGGCCCCCCTCCACGAGCACTTCCCATACGGTCTCTGCAAGGCTAGCAGGGTCCACGCGGAAGCCCTCGCCGCACGCCGGGCCGGCAAGGAGATCGCCTCCGAGTACTCCTCGGACTCCAACACCGCAACCGGCTACTACTCGGACTCTTCCTACGAGTTCGACTTCGGATCGGACCCAATCGAGTCCGAGTCCGAGCTCAACATGACTGAGGAACCGCTGTCAGGTCCTGCCACTGGCCTGGTCATTACATCTACTCCCGCCGGCAGATTCGTCTATTGGCCCGACCGCAAGCCTGCAGACCTGACGGACGACAACTCACGCTGCGTCGCCTACCTCAATTCACTCCCCTTCCAGGAGGGGACCCCGCTGGCTCTAAACGACGAGCACACCCCCACCGAGGTGGCGACTACTGACTCCAGTCTCTGCACTCCCGACCGTGAAGTCTTCATGACGGCCACAGATGTTGGAACTTCGGAAAACCGACCCGACCGGTACCTTGACGACATCTCAGAGGATGAGTTGTCTGCCAACGCACCTCCGAACGAGACCTCCGAAGACAAGAATGCTCGGCGTGACCGCAACAGGAAGCGGAACGATCGACGCAGACGTCTCCGGGAAACTCTCCCCATCCGGAACCTCAATGAGGCCCTGGAGCAAGTTGCCAACCGGGTACACACTACTCCTGAGCAGTGCCTCATGTCTATCACCACGATAGCACGGCAGGCCCAGGGGATCCGCGCGGGCGAAGTCATCGCCAAACTCGCTGAAGATGCCTACTTCATGCGGGTCGATAGCAGGGTTGATCAAGTACCCCCCGTCAAAACTCACGACGCCAGAAACAACGAAGCCACTAGCCACAGCCCGGCAGACGGCGGACGCAACCGTGTCCGTGGTGAACACCAGCCAAATCCCAACCGCTCTAGGGCCTCGGGTGGAGGACCCTCACAGGGCGGCATCAGCCAGGGTGGCACCGGAGGTAGTCGCGGTGGCGGCGGCGGTGGTGGCAGCAGCGGCGGGAGCTCATCCCATGACGCCGGCAGAAAAGCTGGGGGCGGCGGCGATCGCAGCGGCCGAGGCCACGCGACTAGCCACGCCGCCGGCAACACACGTGGCGGCTACGATGCCCGCCACAAGATCGACGAGATCCACCGCAAGAAGGCTACTGAAGCAAGCGACAGTGACGGCTTCCCCGCCTACTCTGCAAGACTTCGCAACCTGCTTGTTCCCGAGAAATTCAAACCTCTCGGGATCTCCAAGTATGACGCGAAGCAAGATCCAGTTCAGTGGCTCAGGTACTATGCCTTGGCCATCGAAAATGCTGGTGGCAACAACGATGCGAAGTGCCTCTTCTTCTCCTTCTGTCTGGATCAGGCTCCACTCACATGGCTCGAGTCACTTGAAAAGAACTCGATCGACCAGTGGGACCAGCTGAAGGCTCAGTTCACCAGCAACTTCGCGGGCGCCATGGGGCGCTCGGGTACTCGCATGGACCTGGTGATGGTCAAGCAGGAACAAGGTGAGACGCTTCGCCAGTACATGCGGTGCTTCTTCGACAAGCGCGCGACCATAGTCGACGTCACCGACAAAGAAGTCATCGACCTCTTCCAAGACGGGCTCTATCATCGTCGCACCTTCGAAGGCTTCGGTCGCCGCCGCCTGAGTTCCATCACCAAGCTCAAGGACATGATCACATCATGGGCCGACGAAGATGACAAGGCGAACGCCAAGTACGACTCCATTCGCGGCAAGAACAAGAGCTACACGGGCGGCAACAACAACAACAACAAAGATCAAGGGGGTCGCCACAACAACAACTACTCGAGCTCCAACCGCAAGTGCAAGCCAGACAACACAGTCGCGGCTATACAGCGCCCTGCAAAGGACAACTCGAAAAAGATCTCAGGCGGCTTCAGAGACTTGCTCAGAGAGAAGTGCCCGTGGCATCTGGATGGTAATCACACCACCGAGCAGTGCTACCAGCTCCGGCGAGCACTCAAGGATACTCCTGACCCACGGCCTCCTCACGACAAGAAGGGCAAGAAAAAAGTCGACGAGGGCAATGGTGACTTCCAGGAACCTGACAAGACGGTGAATGTCCTATTCGGCGAACTACCCACCAGACGGTCTCAGAAGGCCACCCGACGGGAAGTTTTGAACATCGAACCAGCGGTGCCGACACCTCTGAGGTGGTCGGAGGTACCTATCACCTTCTCCCGCGCGGATCAATGGACAAGCTTCTCCGAACCAGGACGTTTCCCACTCGTCCTGAAACCTGTAGTCGCGGGCTCTAGACTCAACAAGGTCCTCATTGACGGCGGGAGCGGACTCAACGTCCTCTTCACCAAGACCTTGAAGAAGATGAAGCTCGACATCACCGACATGCTCACCAAGAGCGCGTCACCCTTCTACGGCATTGTCCCCGGTAACGCGGCTATTCCACTGGGCTCAATGGTCCTGCCAGTTACCTTCGGGGAGATAAGGGAGAACTACCACACCGAGTACATCAAGTTCGACGTTGCGGACTTCGAAACCTCCTACCATGCCATCCTCGGCAGACCAGCTATCGCCAAGTTCATGGCGGTACCACACTACACCTACTTGGTACTCAAGATGCCAAGTCCTGCCGGAGTACTCACACTGCAAGGGGACTTAAAGATTTTGTCCGACTGCGACACCGAAGCTGTTGAACTCGCAGCAACCAACCAAGTACCCAATGCAATGATGGAGATCTTTGCTGCGTCCAAGAGGCTCGCCACAACCGAACTCGAGATTCCCGAGAAGACCGACACCGCAAACAAGCCTCAGCCATCAGAGGAAGTCCAAGTGAAGGCCATCGACCTTGGGATGGGCGACAGCAGCAAGACTACCATGATCGGGGCAGGTCTTGACCCGAAATAGGAAGACGCGCTCGTCAGCTTCCTCCGGGCTAACCAAGACATCTTCGCATGGAAGCCAGTGGACATGCCAGGGGTGCCCAGGAGGCTGATCGAGCACTCACTCAACGTCGACCCTAAAGCTACCCCTAAACGACAACACCTTCGCCGTTTCGCCGACGACCGACGGGATGCCATCAAGAAGGAACTCGCCAAACTACTCGCGGCGGGCTTCATCCGTGAAGTCTTCCATCCTGAGTGGCTCGCCAACCCCGTCCTCGCCTGCAAGAAAAACACCAACGAGTGGAGGATGTGCATCGACTACACCGACCTCAATAAGCACTGCCCCAAAGACCCCTTCGGGTTGCTGCGGATTGATCAAGTCATCGACTCCACGACGGGCTGCGACTTGCTCTGCTTCCTCGACTGCTACTCTGGGTACCACCAGATCGCTATCAAGGAAGAAAACCAGGAGAAGACCGCGTTCATCACCCCGTTCGGCGCCTACTGCTACACAACAATGTCGTTCGGGTTGAAGAACGCCGGCGCCACCTACCAACAAGCTATCCAGGCCTGCTTCAAGAAGCAGCTCAACAAGAACGTCGAAGCCTACGTGGATGACGTGGTCGTCAAGACCAGAAACTCCGATACGCTCATCGCCGATCTTGAAGAGACTTTCGCATCCCTGCGAGAGTAATAATGGAAGCTCAACCCCAACAAGTGCGTCTTCGGCGTACCATCTGGGAAACTACTCGGCTTCATCATCAGCCATCGTGGCATCGAAGCCAACCCCGAGACGATCTCCGCCATCACCAACATGAAAGCTCCAACATGAATCAAGGATGTCCAGAAGCTGACCAGGTGCATGGCGGCCCTGAACAGGTTTATCTCGAGGCTTGGAGAATGAGGACTACCCTTCTTCAAACTACTCAAGCATCAAGAGAAGTTCGCGTGGACCGCGGAGGCTGATCAAGCTCTGGCACAGCTCAAAGACTTCCTGTCTAAGCCACCGGTCCTCACGGCTCCTCGCAAAAAGGAGCAGCTACTGCTCTACCTCGCTGCGACTACTCATGTGGTCAGTACTGTCATCGTCGTCGAGTGGTAGGAAGAAGGCCACGCCTACCCAGTCCAGCGACCAGTCTACTTCGTCAGCGAGGTTCTGTCCGAGTCTAAGGCACGGTACCAGCCGGTCCAGAAGCTACTCTACGTAGTGCTCATCACCTCGCGGAAGCTACGACACTACTTCCAGGAGTACTCGATCGTTGTTATCACCGACTACCCGCTCGGTGACATACTCCGCAATCAGGATGCTACTGGAAGAATCTCCAAATGGGCGGTCGAACTCGGCGCCCTCAACATCGATTTCAAGCCACTTACTGCTATCAAGTCCTAGGCATTAGTCGACTTCATGGCAGAATGGCGGGAGAATCAGCTACCAACTCCAACCGAGCGCCCAGAACACTGGGTGATGTACTTTGACGGCTCACTCAAGCTCGAAGGGGCAGGTGCAGGGGCACTTTTGATCTCTCCAAAGGGCGAACAACTCAAGTACGTCCTGCAGATCTTCTGGAAGGTCTCAAACAACGAAGCCGAGTACGAAGCCCTACTTCACGGGCTTCGCCTCGCAATCTCTTTGGGCATCAAGTGGCTACTAGTCTACGACGACTCCGCAGTGGTCATCAACCAAGTCAACAAGTCTTAGGATCGCAACAAGGAGAACATGGACGCCTACTGTCTGGAAGTCCGCAAGCTCAAGAACAAGTTCTACGGTCTCGAGTTCCACCACGTCACCCGCGACAACAATGTTGCCGCGGACGTCCTGTCGAAGCTTGGTTCTACTCGCACGCAAGTACCTGCTGGAGTCTTCGTCCACGAGCTTCACACGCCATCCATCCCGGAGTCGGCGCCAACGACCACTAACCCTGCGCCACTACAGTCTGGCCAGGAGGTCATGATGATTGACGTGGACTGGAGACAACCCTTCATCGACTACATCCGCGAGCAGAAGGTCTCATCCGACGAGAACTTGGCTGAACAACTCGTCCGCCGAGCTAAGGCCTACGTACTAGTCAGAGACAAGCTCTACAGGCGAGGTGCCACTTCTAGAGTACTCATGAAGTGCATACCTCGAGAAGAAGGCAAGGACATCTTGGAGGAGATCCACAAAGGCATCTGCGGCAACCACGCGTCTTCTCGAACGCTGGTGAGCAAGGCTTTCCGACGAGATTTCTACTGGCCCACAGCTCTGGCCGACGCTGAAGAACTCGTCAGAAAGTGCCAAGGATGTCAATTCTTCACCAAGCAGCAACACGTCCCGGCCTACAAGCTAGTCACCATACCACCAACCTGGCCCTTTGCCTGCTGGGGGCTCGACATGATTGGGCCTCTGCCAACTGCGCCAGGAGGATTCAATAGAGTCTTGGTGGCCATCGACAAGTTCACCAAGTGGATCGAAGTCAAGCTGGTCACCTGCCCAAAGGCCGACAGAGTACTCGACTTCTTGGATGAACTCGTGCATCGCTACGGGCTGCCCCATCGCATCATCACAGACTTGGGTTCCAACTTCAACAACCATCAGTTCTGGGAGTACTACGAGAATAGCGGGATCGACGTCCGGTACATCTCAGTCGCTCATCCCCGTGCCAACGGCCAAGTCGAGCGCGCTAACGGGATGGTACTCGACGCTCTCAAGAAGCGATTGCACGACGCAGCCAACACCAAAGGAGGCAAGTGGATCAAGGAACTACCCAACGCACTCTGGGGGCTTCGTACTCAGCCTACCAAGCCGACGGGGCAGTCGCCCTACTTCCTGGTCTACGGCTCCGAAGCTATTTTACCTGCCAACGTGATGTGGGAATCCCCAGCAGTAGAGCAATACGATGAAGGCATCTCAGAAGACAGCAGACGGGTTGACCTCGACGGTCTCGAATAAGCCCGCTGCGCCGCCCTCGTCCAATCAGCAAGGTACCTCGAGCGTATCCGACGCTACCATGATCGCAATGTCAAGGAACGCTCCTTCAACGTCGGTGATCTAGTCCTCCGTCGTATCCAGAACACGGATGGACTACACAAGCTCAGCTCACCATGGGAAGGTCCCTTCTCAATCTCTAAGGTGACCGGACCAGGCTCCTACCGCCTCTAAACACTTGAAGGCGACGACATCAGCAACTCGTGGAACGTCGACCAGCTATGTCGCTTCTACGTGTAGTCGCCCGACTACTCTACAGGTCCAGGTCTACACGACTACTCATGGACTCCTCGCTGTAAGCGGCCTTCCGGTCTTGGCACTAGTCTCCGGACTACTCTTCTCCAAGATCCAGCGTCAACGGCTACTAACGGATCTTGGGCTGCTTAGAGCGCTGAGGACTCTAGCGGCGGTCTGTAAGACCATGTACTCTAGATCCAGTCTATACGACTACTAACGGATGTCTAGCTGTAAGCGGCCTAAGGGGTCCTAGCGCCACTTAGCCGTAGGCGGCCTCCAGGTCCTGGCGACTACACTTGTAAACGGCCCTGACCGTCCAGGTGTACTTATTCATCAGTAATAAAGTTTGATTTTCATTCAACTTATTCACTGTGCCTTCCAATCAGGCATCTCCTACTGAGTACTACTACTCACGAGTTCCACCACGGTCTAGTACTCCGTACACTTCGTTGCAAGCGGCGGCTATGAGTACTTATGTCACAGATATATCGTGGACAACTTTCATTGATAATCCAAACAAGTTACTAACAACTCTGTTTGTTTTACATCAACTACTCTAAGCTACTCCTACAGGTACTCCTACTGAAGGTTGAGCTTTTTCTCCACTTGTTCAGCAATGGGCGCCATCTCCTCTAGGAGGGTCTTGTACTGATCGTCAGTACAGTTCGCTGCAAGTCCACCGGCGACTACCTCCACTGGAGCCTTGGGAAAATATGACTTCATGTATGCCAAGACTTGGTTCGGGATCGACTTCGCCAAGTGCTTGACATACGTCGCCAGACGCCCGGGGGCTTCCTTCAACCGGTCCACCAGTGGAGCAATCTTCGGTCCGCCTGGGTGTGGCACCAGTAGCCTTGCAATGGGTAGCGCGGCTTCCTCAAGTTCCTTCAGTTGGCCCCGCAGCTTCTCGCAATCTTCATTGAGCTTCTGCAGAGATTTATAGCAATTGACAAGGTCACGGTCTGAGGCTTCACGAAGCTCCATGTGCTTGATACACTCATGGCGCAACTGAGCGTACTCATACTCAAGTACCTCTCTTTTGTCGGTCTCACGATACACGATGTTCTTCAAGTCCGTCTCCGACGCCTTCAGCTGGTCGACCCTTTCCTCAAGCTCTGCAGACAACTCATCACACTGTCAGATTACACCAAGGTACCCTAATAAGTACTCAAAGGCTTTGGCGGGAAGCATACCTTTATTCTTCTGGCGCAGCGACTTGTTTTTCCGAATCAAGTCGTCCCTCTTCGCCTTCATCTCTTGCATTTCATTATGATATTGGGTGAAGGCGCCGTCGAGCTTGGATTGGAGCAGGGCGGAATGTTTCTTCGACTTATCGAGCTCCTTCTCCAAGGCTTCGGCACGAAGGACTGTGTCACCGTACACCTTCAGAAGCTCGGACTTCTCGCGGGATCTTTCAATAATATCCTGCGTAGACAGAACAGTCAAACGGGTACTACGTATTTCGTCATACAAGACTACTTGAGGTACTCGCAACGTACCTTGCCCACTGCTGGGTACGCCGCCATGACTCCATGTTCAGAGCAACAACGGCCGGATCGACAAGATTGTCTTCCAGCAGCTCAAGACCCCCGCTGCTCGAGGATGCCTCCTCTGGCATGGCCGCCGAACGGATCGGCGTGGCTTCCTCTATGATGGGTGAGCGGACGACTACGTCCGTGCTCGTCCCGTGCAGCAGATCGTCCTGCACTTCCGCACCCGACTCGGGGGGCCACCGCAGTCCCCAGCTCAAGGGCTGTTTCTTTCGCCGTCCCGGCCACCGGTCTTGTGGGCTCCGACTCCACAGTAGCCGTTTCCATGGCCACGGCTTCAGGAATCGAGGTTCCCTCAGCTTGTGCTCCTAGCACAATGAGTACACACAGTCAATCTCAACGGCTACGACTACTATGCATGATGACTACCAGTGGTGACAGGACACATACCTTCAACCAAGGTGGCTTCCTCCAACGTCGACTCCACCACGACTTCAGTCTGTGGCGGTGGCGTGGATTCGCGCTCCTCCGCCGAGCGGCCCTCTCCGTCGGCTGGAGTGCTGGTCTCCTCACCATCCCACGACAGGTCCGTGGATTTCCTGCATCACGAAGTAATCAAGTCAGCAATGCAAGTCTGCCGTCTACATGACTACTTGAAAGTTCATAAGCACTTACGGTGTTGACCGCACCACGGTCACGGTCGGAGCACCTAGTATACTGGCAATATCAACTATGCCAGCCTCAGCGGCAGCTCCGGCCTCAACAGACGCCTCCTCTGGTTGCTCCACAGCTACAGCCGGCGGAGGGTTTCGTCCTTCTTCAACCGATGGCTGTGACTCCGCAGCGTCGATCTCCTGCTGTGCTGCTGCTGGCATGACTCCTTCGGTTGACGGAGGCGGGCTGATACTCCTCTCAGCCGCCGCCCCCATGGTGTCCAGTACCCCCTCGTCGCCCTGATCTACGGGGTCCGGGGAGGGGATATCCTACACCATTATAAGACAAATCATCAGCACATGACTACTTATCAGTTGTGCTCGACTACTCTAGTCGCGGTGTTTACCTCTTGGTTGGTCGTCTCGGAGATCTTCAGCTTCTTGACGGCGTGTTTCCGCACCACGTTGCGAGGCCTCCTCGGCAGCACCGGCAAACTAGCCTCGAGGCTGGATGGCTTCTCGATGATCGGGCTGTTTGGCATCCCAGCTCGGCTGAACTGGGAGCGCAGCTGGAACCTTTGCTGCAGTGTTTCTTCATCTTCATCGTCATCAGAGCCAGACTCGATGACAACGGCGTCACTGCCTTCATCGACTTCGCGGCGCTCTTTCCCCTTGGGCTCAGCTTTCCCCTGTGCCTGTCCTTCAAGTCGCGGAGGGGAGGGCAGGACAGAGATGTACTTCTCCACATCACCCTACAACATTAAGCAAGCATGAGTACGACTATGTCAAGCAAATCAGTACTCGGGGGCTTATGTCACGACTACTGACCTGATTTGGCGGCCGTGCCGCAGAGTACTCTGGCACCGGGCACGGTGTGTACAGGGGCATATCCTTGAAGATTTTGCCCAGCCTCTCAACAAGGATGTCATCCTCGAGTTCGAAGCCAGGCAACCGGGACGTATCCTTGTCGCCGGTGTACTGGTACCCGAGGGTGTCTCGTGCCATCAGTGGCTGCACTCTCCTCTTCATGAAGCTGAAGGCCACGTGTTCGGCCCTAAGTCCGGCTTCTCGCAAGGCCTTGATCTTCGTCAGCAACTCGGGTAGCTGAATACCCTCTTGCATGGTGGGCTCTGTGTTCCACCACGGCTTGTGCTTCGGTTGACACCCGCTCGGCTTCGGCAGCTCAGGATGGTGGTTGCTGATGTAGTACCACTTGGCCTTCCAGTCCTGGTTCGACTCTATCAACTTGTAGGATAGGTACTGGTCGGCGGCATCTTCACACATCTGGATACCGGCACCTCCGACTACTCGTGTATCGTTGGTGCTCGGTTGCGGCTTCAACCGGAAGAACTTTCGAAACAATATCCAGTGGGGCTTGATCCCCACAAAGGCTTCGCAGAAGTGTACAAAGACGGAGACGTGGAAGATACCATTGGGGTTGAGATTGAGGTACTTGATGTCGTAGTACCTGAGCAGACCCTTGAAGAAATCACTGGCGGGGAGCGCCAATCCGCGCTCTACGAACCGGGCAAACATTGGGATTTCGTCCGGGTTTTTCTCCATCGGGTACGGATCGCTGGTGGCGGTGCGCCATAGATCCACCTCCTTCTCACGAAGGAACCCACTGTTGACCAAGGCAAGGAGGTCCTCGGTCTTCAGTTTCGCCTTCTTCCACTCCTTCGCCGGATTGGGGCGAGGGGACGAGGGTGGCGACGTTGACGACTGGCCGGCATCCCCGGTTTCTTCATCGCGGCTCCTTTTCTTCGACGCGCCGGTCTTCTTGCCCTTCGCTGGAGACCCCTTCATTCTCCAAGTAACGGGTGTCTTCACTCGCATACGCTCGGGGACTACAGCAGCGGGTGAACTGCGGTGGCGCGAGCAAATGGATCTAGGTCTCTGCGCGGCAGCGGCGGCAACAGAGGAGCAGAGGGGGCGGTGGTTCAGATCTAATCTGAGGAATGCAGCTGCTAGGAGTGAAAAACCCTAAGGGACTCACCGGTTATTTATAACCGGCCTCGGCGGCTCGGTTTTCAGTGGGCAGATAAGGCGCCAGACGGGTGACCTAGCGGCAGCAGCGTGACTCTTCAACTTCTAGTACTCGATGCTCTCCATCTCGGGGGCTCGACTACTTCAGATGACCTCAGTGGGATACAACTAGATTCAAGACCCACTCAGGACACATTCTACAGTCAAGATGACCCTTTAATTCGAGAGGAAGTACTCGACTCAAGGCTCGGGGGCTCCGTGCCACGTGTCCTTCGGTTTTTTCTTCGGATTTTTCAGGATAAGATTGGCAGAACTTCAGATTGACCCTCAGCTTGAATCTACTATTCGACCTAAGGCTCGGGGGCTACATTCCATATGGAATGCGATTCTCCGAATCGCATTTTCCATATGGTCTTTTCATCAAGACATCACGAGTATTATTGAAGACCTTTGAGAGAAGCACTCAGAGACGCTTGGGGACTACTCGAGAAGACTTCAAGATTACTCAAATATCCGCTGGAGTACCTTCCAGCCTCGGGATGGTTCAAGCATTCTTGAGGACTTTCGGCTTGTGGAACTCGGGGACGCTCAAGGACTACTCGCCAAGGCCATCAAGACTACTCGAAGACATCCTGCTCGACTACAAAGTACTCGGGGGCTTGTCGTATGGACATCCCTGGGCCCGCTACTCTAGTGGGTACCAGGACCGACTACTCGGTGGGCCCTTGGGACTACTCGACTTGGGCAACACGGCACCTGCTGGCGTGGGGTGCAAGGACTACAGAGGGATAGTACTCGGTTAGGAAGCTACACATGTCCAGATCCATGTAGAGTACTCCTAGCCGTACATGACTAGTACTCTTCCCTCAAACCGACTTGTAACCCTGCCTCCCGGACTATATAAGGCGAGGTAGGGACCCCTATCTCTTCATCCGCATCATCTTGTAAATGCACCCAATCAATCCAGAGCTACGCAGCATACAGGACGTAGGGTATTACGCACCTCGCGGCCCGAACCTGTCTAAATTGTGTGCCACGTGTCTCTCCTTCGAGTTACCGATCTCGGCGAGGCCACATTCATCTACCTTGGGTACTCTCCTTGGTAGTTTGCCGGTCTAAAACACCGACAAGTGCACCAAGTGGAAATAAGGAAAGTTGGAGATCATGGATCCCTCTACAACATTTGCAAAGACCGATAGGTGTTTTGATCACTAGATCGAGTAGAAATAGCATGCAAAAACTGAGATTTTCTCGGCACCTGTAAATAGTACTCACTGGCATTGACTGGGTTTTTCACCATTATCCACTCAACTTTGGCAATGCCGCCCAAAAGCAAAGTTGTGTCTCTCAAAAAGATGAACAACTTCTATTTTGGCTGATTTTTAAGTGTTTAGATGAAATTCGGAGAACGCGACAAAAGTTCTAGGATTGTGTAGGGTTCAAGGGGGTTTAGGTGGGGTGTTGACCATGGTTTGACCAATTTTGACCAAGCACTGACCATTAGGGATTGTTGGCTCGGTTTTTGAGGTGATGACCTAGGTTGACCAAGGTTTGACCAAAGTCAACGTGTTTGACTTGGTTGACCCGTCATTAGAGCTAAACACCCTAATTGAAAACCTGAGGCGTCACAGCTACTATGCGAGTAATGGCCACACAAGACTTCTCTAATTACTCAGCCAAGACCAGAGCCATTTAGTCCTTGTGATTGCACTGTTGTCCTGGGTTGTTCTCCATGTTCCAATTAATCATTATGGTCTTGCATTAACCAGAGGTATATAGCATCACAGTAAAGCAAGTTCATCTTTAAAGTTCCTTAAAACCACCATAACCCAAGGTAGAGCAACTAAGCAAAGCTACCCAACATAAAGATAAACCCAGGTTGACAAGGGATGATCATAAAGACTAGGATAATCCTTAATAGGACCCATCAATATTAATGCAAGCATATGCAATGTGATTAAACACAGTTATTAGGACAAAAGAACAAGGACACACTTGCCTTTAACCAGAGTAATGATGTTGATCAGAATGTCTTCACCTTCAAGCTCTTCACTACTCTCGAACCACGTTCCTTCTACTCGCATCAATCATCGGGCACAAGCATACAAAGCAAACAAACAAGCAACTAAGAACAATGCACCAAAGCAAAAGAAAAGCTTTAAAAGAACGCACTAAAGGATAGGCTCGATTATATGGTTATGCATGAACGAAGGAAACGCTGAAAACGGAACTAAGGTCGAAAAGACGAAAGCTAAAGCAACTTGGACGGATTAAAACAGAGCTAAAACATGGAAGATATGGCTTCTAAAAGGTGTAGGGACTTGCTGGCAAAGTTTCAAAACTTCCAAGGGCTTTACTACGAGAAATGAAGGGTATATCCATAATTTTGTATATAAACCTGAGGGCTTTCATGCAAGATCTTCAGGGTAGACTGGATCTGGAGGATCTAATAGATTTAGGGGGTTTCTTGTAGTTTTGCCAAGACACATGAAAAGGATCCAAGGATTTTCAGGAACCGCAGGGGGTTATGCGCAAAAGGGTCTTCTTCCTCCTCACGATACAGGCGGACAGGGGAGCTCGGCCGGCGGGGCTGGCGGCGCTCTTGGCAGCTAGGGGCTCAGGCGAGCCGCACAGAGGAGGAAGGAGGTCGACGGGGTGCTGGAGATTAGCTCACCAATGACGGGGACGAACAGGGACGAACGGAATTGACCGGCGGCGGAGCTCAGGCGGCCGACTCTGGTGCGCACGGCGGCGGCGGTCTCCGGCGGTCCTCCGGCGATGGGAAGTGGCAGAGAGGATGCAGCTCGGCGCGGGCGTGCTCCTGATGGTCGCGACCTGCCCCAAGGTCAACGGCACCGGCGAAACAGCAGCGGCCGGCGGAGCTACTCGGCGGCGTTGTGTGGCGGCGCACAGCGCTGCGCGTACGACGAGGCAGCAAGGTGAGGCGGCTAGGGCAGCAGGGCGCACGAAGGCTCAGGTGCGTGCCCTTTATAGGGGCGTGGATGCTGAGGTTGCCCTGGCGCGCACGCCAAGGCGCCCAGGCAGCGGCGCCGGCCAGGCCAGGCCATGGCCATGAGGCCGATGGGCCTCGGCGGGCCGGGGAGCGGGCTGGCGGAGCGGGTGCGGGTCGGGCCTTCGGGCTGGGCCCAAACCTAAAAGATAGGATAGGATTTTTCTTTTTTTAATTTTCTGAAATACTTTTTTAGTGCAAAACAAATCAAGAAAATACTAGAAATGTTATTAAAAGCACGAAAAATACTCAGAAAATCCCAAAAATTCTAGGAAAATTCCCAGAGATAGATTGAGACATGATCAGTCCAAATAAAATATTTGGAGCTCATGAAAAAGATTTTGGAGCCTTCTAATAAATAGAATAAGCTCAGAGAAAATGAGAATAAATTCCAGAAAAATCCGAAAAATTCTCGGAAGGGTTTGGTCAGCACCTAAGCGCATTTAAAAACCTTTTGCACTCAAAAACACCAGGATGCATAGGTATGAATGCAACACTCACATAAACATTTTATTTAATTTAGAAATACAAACAAAAGCTTTTTCCTATACTATATTTCCTGTGAAGAAAATAAATATGGAAAAATTTTTAAAATTGAGAGAAATTTATTGTTTAATTATTCTTTCTATTCACATCCTGAAATTGAAAATTTCAGGGTGTGACAATAGTTATCACCAGATATTAAATGTTTATCTGATAATGGTGTACATTAGTCACGGTGTAGTGCAGCATTGGATAATTATGAGCTATTTTGGGAAGATATCATTTCTAAGATGGTACCTCGTACGTGGCAGAAAATTTCAGTTTTAAGTTTGGTTTCCACGGTTCCTTGAATATTATTTTTGTTCGTCTTGTGATTCTGCTGCACTTTCTTCTACAGAAGCAGGATCTCTAAATATCAGCTTGAATTCCATAGTGTTTTAATCTGAACTTTTTGTTGCCTCAGCTTGTGACCTTGTACTATTGCTGAAACCAGGTATTCAAATGTTTATCTATGTCTTATATGTTTGTACTTCTCAGTGCCTAAATATCTTGTTGGGGTTGCTTTGCGTTTATTCATACAACGAGGCCCGCTAGATGTAGTCTCACAATGGATAGGTTGTTGATGCGTGTCCTCCTCCACTCCTTCAAATAATGTTACGGCTGAGCAAACAAAGAATCACTACCACTGGGCATGGAGGCTGTTGAAGCAAAACATAAACGTTCACTGCTCAATCACCAGTTACTGCGCCTTGCTGCTTCACCAACGTTAACCCTGCAGGCTGAGACATCCATGTTACTATAGCCGCCACACCATTGGGTTGACTAGCACACATTGATCCAAGGCATGCCTCAGTCAAAACCCTGTCCAAGATAGAAGAAGCAGCTCTCAGAAGGACACCTTCGCTGCCTTGACTGATAACACTGCGTTGACATATGGTAACCTCCACAGCAGAACCATAATGATGCTTTTATGTTACAATTTGATGATTCTATAAATACAAAGCCAAAACCTCTGGACTAATACGGTAAACAAATTCTGATAGTTCCTTCTCCACCAATACCGATACTGCTTCCTCCTCACTAATGATATAGAAACACCAAGCCGATTTGTTTCCCTCCAACCTCTCACAGCAAGCATCTATGCATACATAACAAACTATCATATTTGAAGACAAACAGCTTGAGAGGGTTAGAAAATTATTTCTAGTGAACCTAAGTGACTAATAACCATATATATATATATATACACACACGGAGAGTATACTCTGTGGCCGGCCACAAAATAGGTTATTCTGTGGCCAAGCCATCTGACCGTCAGATCTTCGTGGTCAGTCCCGCGCCCAGCAAGCTGATCGAGTTCCTGTTGTTCCGCTCGCGTGAGCCAATCTGCCCCGCGAGCCGAGCAGTCAGACGAGCGAGCCGAGAGTAAATGAGCTGAGCGCGTCCTTGTTACTGCATTTGCGTCGGTAATTAATCGGATGGCGTGATCCCAGGAGGACTGGTCCAGCATGCCAGCAAGGTCATCGTTACTGGATTAAGTGACGCTCTTTCACCGCTGAAGCATGCATCCACCGGGTTTCCTCGCGTTGCCTCGCGCTCCTCTGATGTCTGCCTCCGTTGGTCTCCATCAAGCTTCCATGGATATCGTAACCTCACAAGCCTCAGCCCTCAGGGTCAGGGACGACGACCAGAGCGTGGTCTGCTGTGTAGATGAAGCTGGTACGCCTTTTGGCCCGGTTTTACGCCCTGGCCCGAGTCGAAGCAGGTGTTCGGCTCCCAAGCCGCAGGACTCTGCATCGTTGGTGTCCCTAGCATCGGCAGTAAATCTTGGAAGGTTGACTGCAGTGACTCCTCTCCAAGTCGACGTTTCACCGGGGACCATGGTAACGCCTGAACCGGAGAGGATGTACTTGCATGTGAGTATGCTAAACCTGATCTGTGGCTGCTGAATCTAATTTACCATACTATTTTTTGAATGACAGAAATTGTGTAGTTGTTTTCTTGTTTTTGTTACGAGATTTGTGGTAGTGGATTGTGATTTGGTCGTCCTTTCAGGATTTGCGGTGCACATAACCGAAGATGGCGATCATCATCGACACTGACGGAGACGCCCATGACTGCCGTGGAAAGGAACTCATCGCCAAGTCTTGGCACCGGCGGTGTAATTCCTTTGAAGGTGACTCCGCGCCAAGCTGTGTCGTCGCTGGGGAGGATAATGCATTGTTTCTGGTAGATCTCAGTGCCTAGCTTGTCCGATTTTTCTATGCCTTTTTCATTTGTTAACAAAAGCATGTATGCTATTGATACCGGACTTGTGTCTAGTTTGTGAGGAATCATTTATTCTAGGGTAAAGTCCGATTTACAACCTTGAACTAGCACACGAGTCTGGTTTTTAACTTTAAACGACAAAACCAGACATAAAAGACCATCCAACTATCAAAACCGTGCAAGTTTCAACCTTTGAGCGGTTTTGGAGGTGGTTTTCCATTTTGTGAAAATGTTAAAAAAAATGGTTTCATCTAAAAAATCATAACTAATTCATTTTAAATCAGAAAAATATGGAACTTATACCCAAAGTTTTATAAAAATGTCACCTATCTATTGGTGAACTATTTGGAGTCATCTGCATCTTATTATTCATATTCCTAATATTTTTAGAAAAAGCAATAAAAACTAGAAACTTGAACATATAATATTTAAAAAAACTCCAAATAATGCACCAATAGATAGGTGACATTTTTATAAAACTTTGGGTATTAGTTCCATATTTTTCTGATTTAAAATGAATTAGTTATGATTTTTTAGATGAAACCATTTTTTTTTAACATTTTCACAAAATGGAAAACCACCTCCAAAACCGCTCAAAGGTTGAAACTTGCACGATTTTGATAGTTGGATGGCCTTTTATGTCTGGTTTTGTCGTTTAAGGTTGAAAACCAAACTTGTGTGCTAGTTCAAGATTGTAAATCAGACTTTACCCTTTATTCTACAGTCATTTACGAGAAAATGAAGTAGCACTTGACAGTGCTAACATGTACGAGAAGTGTTGTGATACATCGCAATATCATTTATTTTATTTTGATGGAATTTTTAACGGCGAGTTACCATTATGTGGATCAGTGATGTTCCGAGAAAGCAAATCACTCCAGTGATACGTCATCACCGTGAAATTTATTTGATGATTCGAATGGCTGGAGACGATAATGGGAAGTTACCACAATTTGACTACTTTATTTCGTGGAAGCGAATTACTATTATTTGAGACCGATTTACTGCAAAGTGTTTACGATCATTCCAATGGTTTGAGATGATAAACAGGACCTAGATTTACCGCAATTAAGCATGAAGTTGTTTTGAGGAATCACTTGCTACACAGAGGACGGAGGGGCACTACCATTTGGCTATGGTGACGTCAGTTGTCATGCTTTAGATACTGGTTCTTGTTTCCACAAAACAGAGTATGAGAGAGAGAGAAGGACACACATTTCAATTATCGAGGACAGTGTGCAGGATGAATTATAATGCTACGCTGATAGTCCAGCCCATCCAAACTTCCGGGAACTTCTTACAGCCGTCAACATACTTCCGTGCTTTGCATGTCACCAAATTATGCTGGTGGATTCCTGAATGTTGCAAACTACTCTGACCTATATTTAGTTCCCAAATTATCAGGTGCAGTAATCACTGGTGGAAAAACGACATTTGTTCCCAAGCATTTGTCCCGGTTCAACTTTGGAACCGGGACAAATGCTTTTGGGGCGACGTGGTCTCGAAAGGCTGTTTGCGACGCCCCCCGCCCCTTTAGTCTCGGGTGGTAATACCACCCGTGACTAAAGGTCTGGCGTCCAACGGCTCCGAGCCGTAATTATTGGCGCCAGACTTTAGTCCCGGGTGGTGTTACGACCCGGGACTAAAGGCTCACCCTTTAGTCCCGGGTCGTAACACCACACTGGACTCAACTTTTTGTCCCGGGTGGTATTACCACCCGAGACTAAAGTCTCATCTTTAGTCCAGGGTGGTAATACCACCCGGGACTAAAGGGTGCGCCTATAAATCCCTGCCTCCCTTCTTCCTCTGTGTTGGGGAATTAGGCAAAAATCTTTCACCCTCGAAACGTCGAAGTTGCCGAATTCGTGAATATATTCATTAATTTGCATCAGGATGGAAAATTCTGTTTCATGACAAGGAAACGTTCATGAAGACATCCTGATAAATTTCATACAATTCGCTAACCTTCTTATGTTGTGCGAAGATAATAGCCGAATTGGCTTTTGGTTCGCGAGTCTGCTGTCTGTTTCAGGGTAATTGGAATCTGGTGAAAATTCGGGAGATCGGGAACCCGCGACTTTCGGGAATCTTGAGGAGTCTCGTTTCGGGAATCTTGATGAGTGATGATTTTCACGAGTAAAAGCTTCGGAGGTCAAGAGAAGGCCAAGTCAAAGACGTCACCTCAAGAGTCCGGGTTTGAAGTGTGAACTTGTGGCAGGCTTGTAAATGTATGAAATTAGCCTCGCAAATCACGGGATGTAAAAGACATTCATGTACATGTTCACACCAGGAATATTCTCTAGATTCGAGGGTAATCTCGGAATGTAAAAGTCCCTTCGCCTCCCTATAAAAGGGGGTCCGAGGGCACGTGTAAAGGGATTCACAACTTTGGAGGAGGAAGTCAGGCTTTCAGGGATTCCTTGTCCCCTAACTCTTCGCGACTTTCGTGCATTCATTCTGGAATCTTGTGTTCGGGGACTCCATCCGATTTTTGGACCCCCCCAACATTGGCGCCCACCGTGGTTTCAGCCGAAAAACAACTCACGATGCCTCCACAGAAGAAGTCCAAGAAGAACACACCCACTGAGACAGACCAAGAAGATCACTACAATGAAGAAGACGACGGAATCTCCGTCACTGCAGAACCTTCACAAACCACAGATCAAGAACGGAGGGCAAAACTTGAGGCTCTTCAGAAGGCAAGAGCTGAGAAAACGGCACATACTCTAGAACCATTCACTGAGGAAGATGCTGATGAAGATGATGACCAGGCTGTCGACAGAGAACTGGAAAGAGTACACCAGAAAGTATAGCAACTTCAGAAAGAGAAAGAAAGATTCGCGAACCAGCTGGAGGCAAAAAGAAGGGTTTCGGAAAAGATAGAGAAACTTAACCAAGCAAAAGAATAAATAGAAAGAATGCAAAGAGAAATCGAAGAAATGAAAGAACAAGAAAACAGTTCACTGTGGCATGGCTCACCACATCAGAACTCTGGCCAGAATAGAAGAACCCCAAAAGAAAACTTCTTCGTGGGTAACGGAATCTCGCAGTTCGCGGATCCAGATTCACCACTATCAATCGGGTTGCAAACTGCACCATGGCCACCAAAGTTCAAACCAGTCTCTCTCCCGAAGTACAACGGCTATGGAAACTCTAGACAGTTCCTCATGAGATATGAATCGGCCGTGAATTCAGCAGGAGGAGATGATGTTGCACTGGCCAAATCCTTCATCATTGCGTGCGAAGGCCCAGTCCTCAACTGGTACTCTCTACTACAACCACACTCAATTTGCAGCTGGGTTGATCTCAAGACAAAGTTCATTCAAGCATTCCAAATATTTCATGAAGCAACAGCTCAATCATCAGATCTGTACAACTGCAAGCAGAAAGACAGAGAGCCATTGCGGAACTTCGTAAGAAGGTTCATGCAACAGAGATCCCAGATTCCGAAAGCAGATGACAAAACAACAATACAAGCACTGATCAAAGGTCTGACTCCAGGACCGACAGCTTCACATTTGACCCGAAAGGAGCCTAAAAACATTGACGAACTCTTTCACGAACTAGAAGAATACATTAAGTCCGATGAAGATCATCGCAGAAGAGTTGCTGAGCGAAATGAAGCAAGGCAAGGCAACAGAGGAACAACATGGAGACCTCACTTTCAAACCCCACGAAACATCAACAACGTCGAAAACCCTCAGTTCAATCAGGACAATAGACCAAGCACAAGAGGAGGTTGCACAATGCCTTTTAACCTTTGCACTCGCTGGCTGAAACTCCAAGACTTCGCTCCATGGGATCAAATCTCTGAAAACCTCTACGTCAGAGAATCCTGAATGGCTGCTTTCACATGTATCCTAGCTATGTGTGAGCCTCGGAGTGTTGCAACAATCGAAAAAGAATAAGTTAAGTTGATGGGAAGAAATATGTGAAAGGGAGGCTGCGGAATCACCAGAACAAGGAATAAAAGGGTACCTCGGAAGGTGACGTCATTTCGTGCGAAGATGATCAAGAGAAAGCTCGCCGAATTCCAAGCAATATGGTGATCTTCAGAGTTGAATAAAACTCAGAAATGATGCTATGGTGATCTCAATCTCAGAATCTCGAAACGAGGGAAACCTCGGAATCTTGGAATCTCATAAATCTCAAAACAACCAGAATCTCGGAACCTCGTTACCTCAAGCGAAAACTCGTAGAACAATAATATACATGCTATCTATGCTTACTCCTATGTTTGCAGGAATTTCATAAACCTCGAGCGAAATTTTGGAATCTCAAAAGAAGAAAAGTCTCGGAGTCTCAGAATGAGAAAAATTTCAGAATCTCAAAAAATAAATCTTGGAATCTCAGAAGGAGAAAAATCTCGGAATCTTTGAAGAAAAAATATCAGAATCTTGGAAAAAGAAAGACCTCGGAATCTCAGAATGAGGAAAATCTCAGAATCTCAGAAGGAGAAAAATCTCAGAATCTTGGAAGGATAGGAATCTCAGAATCTTGAAATCCCAAAACAAGCGAAATCTCAGCGAAGCTTCGAAATCTCGGAATCTCAGCAAAACTTTGGAATCTTGGAACGAGCGAAATTTCAGAATCTTTGAGCAAGCGGAATCTCGGAACCTCTCGAACGGAACCTCGTAACATAATAATATTTTTTATTATCTGTGCTAACGTTTGTGATTGCAGGTTGTATCCTTTAAACAATCTGTTCAGCGTTCCGTCTTTACCTTTAATATCTGTTATGCTTTCGTATAAGTTTTATTTTTAAGAGATCGCTTAAGAATTTTTAGAATAAAAGTTGCTAAATGTTCTGGTTTCTAAAACCTTTTATCTTTAATGAGCCTTGAATTAAAAAAAAACTCTATTTCTTTGTGATACAAGCCTTGTTTCCGGGTATGTATAAAATTCTTGGAAATTTTTGTACTCAAAGCTCACCAAAATTTGTGTCTGCAAAACTTCCGCTTTGCTTGAGCTTAGAGTGAGAAAAATTATATCTCTGTACTCTAAGGTTATCGAACCTTTGTGTTTATAGAACTTTCATCTTGCGTGAGCTTCGGGAAGAAGTCTTATGATGTTTCGCCCCTGGAGTTGGGAAAAACTCTCCGAACATCTTTGACTTTCTTATCTTTTTAAAACCTTCCAAGGTGTTGTCCCTCGGGAGTAGTACGTTCTGCATCTGCCCCTTTCTCAAAAGCTCTTATTTGTTTCTAAACTCAAAGGTGCTGGGCGTTTAAGCTTGCAAGCTTGCTGTTTTGAAAAACTCTGTGTAGAACCAACCTAAAGCTCATAGAACTCTTCAAACTTTTCAGCCGCACAGCAAAAAGTCACTCGGAGCCAAGAGCATATAAAAATAAGATTTTTGAGGCATTTTCTAGGTTCGAGTGCCGATCGGCCACGTTTCAAAAAGGATTTTCAAGTTTTGTTCTCTCTCCAAGTAGAAAACGTGGTTCCCTGTATGCTAGAAACTTCCGAAGTAAAAAAAAATCGCCGAATTCTTTGACCATGCACTGAAATTTTACTTGAAGCCCGGAAATGAAAGATTTCTCCAGTCTAAAGCTAAACTGAGCTTTGAGGAAGAAGCAAATAAGTGTTCAGAAAAATTTTCAGCTTATTTTTCTTTTGCCAAAAGTCAGGTTTTCTGGTCACGATGACAAAGCTTCTCAAAATTTCCACACTCGAGGCTCATGGTTCTCTATGTTTGAGAATTCTAGAAGTTTAAGTGGTCCTCTAGTGATGATTGAACAATGCTAGACGTCTAGAATTTGCAAAAGCATTCAAAGAAGAAGAGGAATCTCGGAAAACTGATGGCTTGCTTGAATGGAGAGTGTGCTGCTCGAGACAACATTGCGTTTTCAATAGCGGTTTCCTTTTACGCAGTCATATGTGTATAGCTAATATATTTGTTTTGCAGGTCGCATCCTTTAAAAATATATAATTTATTCGCACTTGCATATGGTCATTTTCTTTAGAAGTTTTTGCTATGTTAAATTTTGTTCTCTAGAGCCCTAGAGGGGCTTCACTTAAAAACTTACTCCCATTCAACTTATCTATTTATTTGTGATGCAATCATACTTCTGATTGAAATATCCTTCAAAAAATATATAGGCTTCCTCAATTGCAGGTATATAGGTTTTCATCGAATTGGGACATGATATTTTTTCAGATAGACACTTCGTCTTGTCATCGATTGAAATCATCTTAACAATCTGGCTTTCATCATCCATTGGGATTATCTCTTTCGGTATTCATCAATCAATGGACTCTTATGAAAGAATGGTTTTCAAAGCACCAAGTCATAACCTTCATGATACCGAACATTCTCAGAACTTAAATAAATCCATGCATATCCAAGCATTTCATTAATGTGCTTCAGCATGCATCATAAGCATCGCATTACATGAATACATCTCATGCATGAATTAGAAAGATCACATTACAAGGAAATAAGTTTACATTCTCCTACAGTACTACTTTCAAATGCTTATTTTCCATTGAAACCCACTATGTAATACTATGTAAATACTCTTTCTATCATTTATGAAAGGAGTTTCCCTCAATTCGTATGTTTCGAGAATTTCCGAGGTGAATGATTTCATGAAAGGGCTCCGTTATAGCCAAAATTCCATCGTGTGAAAGAAAAGTTCTTGAAAGGCTCCATGATAGCCGAAATTCCATCGTGTGAAAGCAAAGTTCATGAAAAGGCTCTGTGATAGCCGAAATTCCATCGTGTGAAAGAAAAGTTCTTGAAAGGCTCCGTGATAGCCCGAATTCCATCGTGTGAAAGAAAAGTTCTTGAAAGGCTCCGTGATAGCCTGAATTCCATCGTGAGAAAGAGAAGTTCGTGAAAGGCTCCGTGATAGCCTGAATTCCATCGTGAGAAAGAAAAGTTCGTGAAAGGCTCTGTGATAGCCTGAATTCCATCGTGAGAAAGAAAAGTTCGTGAAAGGCTCCGTGATAGCCGAAATTCCATCGTGAGAAAGAAAAGTTCGTGAAAGGCTCTGTGAAAGCCTGAATTTCATCATGAGAAAAAGTTCGTGAAAGGCTCCATGATAGCCTGAGTTCCATGAAAAGAGAAAAGAAATTCACGAAAGGGCTCCGTGATAGCCGAGATTTAAGAAGAGAAAGAAATGTTTCGAGAAAGAGGCTCCTTGATAGCCAAAGGCTCCGTGAAAGCCTAAAATCCCACCGTGAAAGGGATTCCTACCGAAAGGCCTGAGACAACAACAAGTTGTGGCCTAAATCCCACCGTAAAAGGGATTCCCACCGAAAGGCCTGAGACAACAAGTTGTGGCCTAAATCCCACCGTGAAAGGGATTCCCACCGAAAGGCCTGAGACAACAACAAGTTGTGGCCTAAATCCCACCGTGAAAGGGATTCCTACCGAAAGGCCTGAGACAACAACAAGTTGTGGCCTAAATCCCACCGTGAAAGGGATTCCTACCGAAAGGCCTGAGACAACAACAAGTTGTGGCCTAAATCCCACCGTAAAAGGGATTCCTACCGAAAAGGCCTGAGACAACAACAAGTTGTGGCCTAGATCCCACCCTGAAGGGACGTTCCACCAAAAGTTCGAGAACAATAGAGAATTGTGACCGAGAAAAATATATACGTTTTTTGTTCGGAATTTTATGTGTGAAAAGGTGTGAAGGGCCAAGGGGCTCAAACATCTCCGAAGGATAGTGTTCGTAAAAAAAGATGGTTGAAGCAACTGAAGGTTGCGATATCAACCCCGACAAGTATGCCAAGCGGGCGCAAGTCCACAAAATTCGTGAAACAAATTTTGTCGACTTACACTAGAAGGGAACTATCAATTTTCGGACTTTCACGAAATTTTGCATGCAAAACGGCAAGGTGGGGAGGGTGACGTTTTTTCTCAAGAAAAATGTGTTTATTGCCTTAGTTTCATACAAAATTTCGCAAAAGTAACAATTACATAACTTCAACGAGCTCAAAAATTCAGAAAGGAAGTTCAATGATATGGCCTGGTTTACGACCCCTTTCTTCGGCAATATCACTAGCATAAGCAAAATTACAATCGCCTGTTATAGGGCTAAGGGGCTCCGTCTTCACGAAGGATCGAGAACTTGAAGCACTGCTGGCAAGAGCATAACCATCTCGATGAAGAAAAAACCAACTCAGCTGAAAACTACGCATAGAGAAATATTGGCAACTTTCAAGCCAAAAGTCAAAAAACTTGCATCCTGGATTCGCTTCTTTGTACAATCGCCAAGCTTCGCCACTAACTACCTGGTCCTGGTGATGGATTCGCAAAGGAATCACATCCTACGCAGGCCCACCTTGCAGGACCTGCGCAGGTTAAAGTTTACAAAACAACTGTTTAGAAAGGGGGCCGCAGCCCACAAATTTACAAGTTTCTACAATGACATTAAAAGCGAATGTTCGAGCATAATCTCATCCGACGATGTCGACCTTCGGGGAGCTAGTGTCACGGTCAGAGCTCGCTTCGTCTCCATCATCTTCGCCGGCATCACTACTGCCGCCACCACTGCCTGCTTCTTCCGAGCTATCTTCATCATCAGCAGCATCTTCATTCTCTTTAGACTCGGAGGATGATTCTTGACTCTCTGTAGCTTTGGCGTGTTCCTCCGTCTCGATCAGCTAAAGAAACATAAGAAGAAGTTAGCAAAAACCAAGAATGAAATGTTCATAGGGTATTAAAATCTTAGCAAAATTCGCAAAAACCAACCTTCTCAAGTTTTTCGCGAGTAATTTTCTTCGCGAATTCTTTCCCACTTGCATTCCAGAATTCCCTCGCGAATCTGATCTTTACAGCGCGGACGTCTTCATTAGGACGAATCATAGAGGTGCTTCCAGCATCTGGGAATCGTGAAAGTGCATTACGGAATTTCAGAAGGTCGACACAGTCGAAATCATAAAGCAACTTCAGAATACTCTACTGAAAAAGCTGCAGCAAAGTCGCTAGCTCCTGAGATAACGCCGAGAAGAGCTTGGAACTCTATTTACTTCCAGTCCATCAAATCAGAGATTTCTTCATTTTCAGGGAATGGGCCAGGACGGACACCGAAGTTTTTTAGAGCTTCCCTGTACTCCTCGAACAGAAGTTTTAGATTTTCTTTAATTTCATCAATATCCTTCCTTGAAGTTTCACCTCGCTCAGATAAAGCCTTCTCAAGATCTTGAATCTTCTGCTCTTTGCTGCTCAAAGTCTTCGCAAGATCAGAATTTTTTGTTGAAAGCTCGGCATTGCTAGCACGAAGCTCGTCAACATTTTTAGCATTCTTATCAGAATCCTTGCGAAGGTTTTCGATCATTTTTAGATCATCTTCATGAGTCTTGTTCAGCTTCTCAAGATCTTTCTTCGAATCATGAAGGGCAGCTTCAGCGAGTCTCTTTTCATCTTGACACTTTTGCAAGGACTCAGCAAGCTCAGAGATACGTTGCTCTAAATCGGTGCTTGAAGCCTGAGCCTTGTTGAGTTCACACTTCAATTTCTTAGACTCGCCAGAGAGCTTCTTAACAGCTTCGTCCTTCTCTAGCAGCCTCTCAGCGGTGACTTTCCCGATGATAGATGCTTTCAATTCGTAGGTTTTGCAGAAGCTTGCAAGTTCAGTTGGTGAAAGTTTTCGAATGGCTTCTTCAAAACCTGCGAAAACCACAACAAGACACAGCAACAAATTATATGAAGAGAATGAGAAAAACAGCAGAATGTAAAGAAGAAAACAACACACAAACCTTTTCTGTTAAGTGTCCCTAGAGGAGCTTGGACTACGGCGTCAGAAATCGTCACAAACTTCTGGAAAGACGAAGAGGTTTGCTTTTCAACAGTAGAGGGTGTCTTGCCGGTCAACCGAAGTCTTTTCTTCGAAGCATCTTCTCCTGTTTCACCCATAAATTCAGGGGATGTCCATAGCAAGGAAAACTTAGGAATACCATCATCCGAATCGACCACCTCACCACTAACGCTTAACAAACCACCTCTAAAAGACGTACCGAAACTCTCATTGTAAGCAATAACAGAAGGTGCGGGATCTTGATCTTCAGGGATTTCTTCACGATTCTCAATCAAAGAGGGATTCACAACCAAATCACCACCCTTGCTCACTGTACGTTCTAACTCGGTAAACTTCGGAGAGGCTTCGTCATCAGCAGCAGGAGCTTCAGAAGAGCCAGCTTTGGTTTCAATAGCAATCGCAAGATCCGCGTGAGTTTCCCGAATTTCGGGAATATCATCTAAAAAAGTTTCAACATCGACAAATTCATTCTCAGAACCTGGAGTATAACTGCGACGAACACTGAATCTCAAATCACACCATAAGCAAGAGGAAAAACCTTTCGGATGAGGTTCGTCGGTCATCTCGTCGTCCGAGAAAGCCGAAGGAACGCGTTGAACCATAGCAGCAGCTACCTTCTTCACAGCTTTCTTGGCTTTCTTTATCCTCAAATCTGCAAGACTTGAAGCTGCTTGGATCTCAATATCCGAAATACCTTCGGAAGCTTTCCTCTTCCTTTTGCGAGATTCCAACGATTTAGTTTTCTCTGGACGGACGACAGGAGAAGAAGGTTCGCCAGTAACGCTTGTAGCCTTGCCTTTTTTCGAAGACATTTTTCTATGAGCCTTAGGAGGCGCAGCCGAACAAACTGCTACGGCGACCGCCGGGACCTTTTTGTCTACGCCCGGGGGACGAGATCGAAGAGTAGTATCAGCACCAAGTTCGGAAAAGACGCGGTTCACCCTCCTCTTGTGCTTCACGATGTTCTTGAAGGCTTTATATTCATTCAAAGTAGATTCACCTATCATTGCGTCAACTTTCTTCTCGACCTCAGCAATGAAGTATTCAAGACTTTGGCCTTCCTTAAGCCGCAAGTCAAATCGTGGAAACGGCACTAGCTGCGATGCCCAGTCCACTTCCAAAAAAACAATTTTCGAAGGTCGCCAGCCATCAGATATGGGCCAGACTTCAGCAGCAATGAATTCTTCAATTGCATCACGGCCCCCGATAATGGTGCTGGCCAGAAAGAAAGCATTTTCACAATTCTTGAAACCAATGACGTGATTGTTGAATGGAGCAGTGCAAACAGCAGTCAATGGCACCATAGGCGAATAGAAGGGGTAGGCTGGACCAGTATAGCCAGAAACCTTCGACATATCAACCTTCACATAAAACCAATACGAACTCCAATCTTTAGAAAGGTTGGTCTTGCTGCAGGGTGCAAGTTGGATTCAGGTGAGACCTTTTCGTGAATTTTGTCTTCGCGTGTTAAAGGTACAGCATGCATAGTGTGCATCATAATAATTCCCATTGTCAAGCTTAAGAATATCCTTCTCAATCACGAGCTCGAATAAACAAGCGAAGATGTCAGCACCAAATATACACTCGAAGGTCTTCATAATCCAAAAGAACTTCGAAAGTTCTAGAAAAGAGTTCGGTGTCAACTGATGCATCTTCACTGAAAACTTCTCGAGAATGGAAGGCAGGATGGGATCACAAGGGAACCTAAGTCCGCATGTAAAAAAGTCTCGAAACACAACAACCTCGTTGGCTTCAGGAGCAGGTACTTGTTCATCAGAAGGAGCACGCCCGTCACCGACAGGGAAAAATCCGGCATTTTCATACTCCCTGATAAGGTCGGTCGTAACCTTTGATTCGCCAAAGACAAAAGCTGGGGGATGAGATGTGGCTTTCACAGCAACAAGCTCGTTCAGATCAACATCAACGTTAAAGAGATCTTCTTCGCCGCCGGATTTGTTCTCGGACCTTATTTCCCCTTCTTCATGACTCTCGCGGTCGCGAACTTCTTCTCTGGTTGGCGAAACACCAGCAGCGGCCAACTCCTCCGAAGTCATTGGCCTAGCAGTACTTTTCATACGAGCCACCTACTTGAGAATAACACAAAAAGAAAACACAAGACAACTCATAAGAAACAAAAACACACGAAATTAGAAGTCCAAAAACGAAAAACATATGAGCAAAGAAGAAAATAATACCTTCAAAAATGAAAGAAACTGCCGAACTTCGGATGCCTACGGATGAAGAGCTTTTCCGCGAAAATGCCTCGAAACCTTCGAAGAAAGCGATGGAACGGTGAAAAAAAAACTTACGGCACCGGCCTTCTATTTATAAGGAGAGGGGGGTAGTTCCAAGAAACCGCCTCGATATGACCGTTGCAAGTTTTCAGGGGGACGCGTGTCCACTCCGACGTTCCGAGGGTGACGTTTTTTACCGAAATTCTGAGGATTTATCATGGAAACGGATCATCGGAGTCAACCCGCTTCCCCGAGGGGCTAATGTTGGGGAATTGGGCAAAAACCTTTCACCCTCAAAACGTCGAAGTTGCCGAATTCGTGAATATATTCATGAATGTGCCTCAGGATGGAAAATTCTGTTTCATGACAAGGAAACGTTCATGAAGACATCCTGATAAATTTCATACAATTCGCTAACCTTCTTATGTTGTGCGAAGATAATAGCCGAATTGGCTTTTGGTTCGCGAGTCTGCTGTCTGTTTCAGGGTAATTGGAATCTAGTGAAAATTCGGGAGATCGGGAACCCGCGACTTTCAGGAATCTTGAGGAGTCTCGTTTCGGGAATCTTGATGAGTGATGATTTTCACGAGTAAAAGCTTCGGAGGTCAAGAGAAGGCCAAGTCAAAGACGTCACCTCAAGAGTCCGGGTTTGAAGTGTGAACTTGTGGCAGGCTTGTAAATGTATGAAATTAGCCTCGCAAATCACGGGATGTAAAAGACATCCATGTACATGTTCACAAGAGGAATATTCTCTAGATTCGAGGGTAATCTCGGAATGTAAAAGTCCCTTCGTCTCCCTATAAAAGGGGGTCCGAGGGCACGTGTAAAGGGATTCACAACTTTGGAGGAGGAAGTCAGGCTTTCGGGGATTCCTTGTCCCCTAACTCTTCACGACTTTCGTGCATTCATTCTGGAATCTTGTGTTCGGGGACTCTATCTGATTTTTGGACCCCCCCAACACTCTGCCCGAGCTCACATTTACCCGTTTCTCAAAAAAAAAGAGCTCACATTCACCCGAGACTTAAGAGAGAGTTTGTGAAGAGAGCTAGCTAGTTCTTCTCCTAGCCAATTTTTTCGTCATCCATTTGTGAAGATTTCTCTCCTCCAAAGTGTTGCTAAGGTTTGATTCTTCATCCTTCCTTCATTTGTTATGATTAAATTTCGTTTTTATGGTTAGAAATGGAGAAAATATGGATTTAGATTTTTAGTGGTAGGAGGAGCTAAGAGATGTTTTAGATATAGCTAACATTGTATTTAGTTTCACATATTTTTTAAGCATAGTTTCACATAGGGATTTATCCTCTGATTTTATAGTTTTTGCTATAGAGATAATTGATTTTAACTTTTAGATGAGAGATGCATTTAATTTTACATTTAGCTTAATTTATGAGAAGTTAGTTTATTAAAAAAAATGGTCATTACCAAACAAAAATATACTACCTACCTATTTAATTCATTTTTGTTAAGTATTTCTTGTTTTTATTTAGAATACATTTAGGCATTCTCTTTTTTTTTTCTTTTTTCCATATACAGTCGGTTGGTTCTCTACCAGTGGCCTTACATCACCAAGCTACATCCCAACATCTCGTACCTAGCTACGTCACCGGCGAGCTGGGGCTATACGTGGCTCGGTGACGTAGGACTGTAGCTATGTAGGAGATGTTGGGTTGTAGCTATAGGAGATGTTGGGTTGTAGCTAGTTGATTTGGAACTGTAAGTGGGAGAGCGATGTGCGTGTATATGATGGTGAGGTGAGGCTATAGTTCGTAGATGATCAGGGTCATTAGAAAAGGTATAGTACAGACTTACGTCGCCTCAGGGCTCACTGCACCTGAACGAGCTCTTGCACTTATCTGTTTAGTTATTAGAAAATGAGAAAATAGGTCTTATATATGTTGTTTTTATATAGAATAAATTTAAGTATTCTCTTATTTAAGCATTATTTTATATATATTACAGAGTAGTCCAGAATAACTATGGCAAGTCATGGCGGCGGTCGTGGAATTAGTTTTGATGACCGGCCACCTTTGGCTCGTCGTCCAGGCATACGCTTCACCCATGGTGTGATTGAGTTACCTACTGGTGATCGAAGCCAGGGACCTCGTCCCAACATAGTAATATTCTTTCGTTGTATAAATTTCATGTTTACGTACTACACACGGATAATAATATTATTTTCATACAACGCAGGTTCTCAATCATTTGCAGTGTCTCGCACATGTTGTTGAAAAATTAGGTGGTACCCCTCCTGTTACACAATGCGCCATTGTCGGTCCAAACAATTGCATACAATTAAAAATCTCGTTTGACATACCTGTTCGTGGACAAAATCACTCCTCGCTGTCTTCAGAACCCATCCAAATGGTATCGATTGTTGGGTCGGGTGCCCCTGCACTGGTTAAGAAGACTTATGAAAGGACCGCCGTGCAGGCATGCTTACAACAACTAATCGCTAATGGGTATTTTGTGCCAGATTACTCTTATTTTCTAATAAAGTCACTCGAGGAAGGACAAAGTGTCACCAGGACCGCAGAGAGACTTTGTCGGCTAAATGAACATGACATGGTATGGAGCACCATTTACTCTTATTCAGCATTTTTAATGCGTCATAATAATATTATTCTTAATTGTAGGATATGTTTGGTTAAACTTTTGCGGCAATGAGCTTTCATGCAATTCTAGAGCAAGTGATGGATGTTGTGGGATTTTCTTACACAGATTCAAATGCTATACAAACAAGAAATTGGAAGTATCAGGCTCATCTTTCATTTTACAGGCCATATCAGTTTGCCTCGCCGCCACTGTTTGAAATTTATGGAAGTCCATGTGACCGTAATTGTGAAGCGATAGAGAGTGCACTGATCCATTCTCTGGCATATTTCGCTGAAGTTCTCGACTTCAAAATCGGAGACTTCAACTATATTGACTATCTAAGGAAGAAGAATGAAGTGTGAAATATGTGTCGTGCATTGATGCACCCTCTATCTTTGTTAAGACCGGACCTTAAGTATTCATGTATGAACTTTTTATGTTTGTAAGACCTTAATTAAGTATTGATGTACGAACTTTTTTATATTTTTTGTTAAGACCTTAAGTATTGATGCTAGGCCAGTGACTAATTTATTGGAAACCTTAATATTAGGGTTCTCACCTCCAAAGTATTGATTAAGCCTTAATATTAGTCTTTATCACAAATTTTGGAGACCCTAATATATATTAAACTAAAAAAACAACAGGGTTATTGGGGGGCAACCCTTTAGTCCCGGTTGGTAATCCAACCCGGGACTAAAAGCCAGCCATCCACGGCCGCAATAATTGGGGCCGGCCTTTAGTCCTGGGTGGTAAACCAACCCGGGACTAAAGGGTTGGCGGGGCCGGCCTTCAGAGGTACCAACCGGGACAAAAGGCCTCCCCTATACAAAATCGACAGCACGCTCCCTTCTTCTTCCCCTGCCCGACCATTTTTCACCGAGAGCTCAAAAGCAAGCTCCTCTCAGCTCCATGGCGCTTCAAACCTAGGGAGGTGCTGCCCAAATTTTTCGTCATCAATTTGTGGAGTTTTCTCACCTCCAAGGTGTTGCTAAGGTATTATTCTTCATCCTCCATTCATTTGTTGTGTTTAAATTTCGTGTTATGGTTTAGAGAAGGAGAAAATAGAAATTTTGATTTAAGAGCTAAGAGATGAGGTTTTTAGTATACTTTAGATTTAACAATAAGTAGTTATCATTTGTACTAACATAGAAATTCATTTGTACTAAGATTTTTTTTTGTTTTTTATACTTTAGTGTTGTTAGAATTAACATGGATATTTTTCAATTAATATGATGCAGATGAACCGGCAATGGATGTACAACACCGACAGACGGTCAGCGGAGTACATTACCGGCATGTATGGTTTTCTCGAAGTGGCGAAAAAACAAGGATGCGAGTGGGTTCATGTGTTGTCCATGCTCCGATTGCAGAAATGAAAGAGACTACCATGACCCGGGCACACTTCACCTCCACTTGTTGAAATACGGATTCATGCCGAACTATGTGGTTTGGACCAAGCACGGTGAAAGAGGGGTTGTGATGGAAGACGACGAAGAAGAGGAGGAGGGTATTCCGGACTGGGCCGCAGGTCAAGCTTTTGCAGATACTTTAATGGAAGATACTGACGAAGAAGAGTTACCAGCACATGCTGACGGGCCTGCTGATGATCTCGGCCAGGTTCTACAGGATGCACAAAGGGACTGTGAAAACGAAAAAGAAAAGGCAAAGTTCCAACGTATGATTGAAGATCACAGAAAACCGTTATACTTAGATTGCAAGCCAGGTCACAAAAAGCTTGGTACTACACTAGAAATGCTGCAATGGAAGGCAAAACATGGTGTGTCTGATAAAGCATTTGAAGGGATGCTAAAAATTATGAAGGACAAGCTTCCGGAGAACAATGAATTACCGTCCACCACATATGAAGGAAAACAGACTGTGTGCCCTCTTGGGTTGGAGGTACAGAAGTTCCATGCATGCCCTAATGATTGCATCCTATATCGGGGTAAGGATTACGAGAATTTGGATGCTCGTCTTGTGTGCAAAGCACTACGTTATAAGATTCGGCGAGATGAAGATGCTGGTGATCTCCAGGGGCACCGTGACAAGACGAAGAAAGTTTTGGCGAAGGTTATGTGGTATTTTCCTATAATACCACATTTGAAGTGTTTGTTCCGGAACAAAGCACATGCTAAGTTGATGAGATGGCACGCCGAGGAACGTAAGCAAGACAACCTGCTGAGACATCTGGCTGATGGGTCTCAGTGGAGAAAGATTGATAGAGAATTCAAGACATTTTCTGAGAACGGGGAAAGGAACATAAGGTTTGGTTTAAGTACTGTTGGTTTCAATCCATTCGGGGAGTTTAGTAGTGGTCATAGCACTTGGCCTGTGACCCTATACATGTTCAACCTTCCTGGTTGGATGTGCATGAAGCGAAAGTTCATTATGATGCCGGTGCTCATCCAAGGTCCAAAACAACCCGGCAACGACATTGATGTGTACCTAAGACCGTTGGTCGATGAACTATTACTGCTATGGTGGGAAGAGGGCGTACGTGTGTGGGATGAGGATAGGCAAGAGAACTTCGATCTACGAGCATTGTTGTTCATAACCATCAACGATTGGCCTGCCCTAAGTAACCTTTCTGGGCAGACAAACAAGGGATATCGGACATGCACGCACTGTTTACATAGAACACAAGGTATTCATCTCAAAAACTGTAAGAAGGTCGTGTATAATGGTCACCGTTGTTTCCTTCCAACTAATCACCCCTTACGGAAGAAAGTGATGCATTGGAAAGGGAAGGCTGACCATCGTACGAAGCCACCCCATTTTAATGGAGATGCCGTATTTGAGATGGTAAATGATCTAAGGGTAGTCTTTGGAAAGGGTGCTGGTAGTGAACCTGTTCCAACTGACGCCAACGGGCGTGCACCAATGTGGAAGAAGAAATCTATATTTTGGGAGCTACCTTATTGGCGTAGCCTTGAGGTCCGACACGCAATTGACGTGATGCACCTTACGAACAATCTTTGCGTGAATGTGCTAGGCTTCATGGGTTGTTACGGTAACCTGAATGATACCAATGAAGCACGAGAGGGCCTGAAAGAATTTCATAAGATTCCCAAAGTTCCGCGGGAGGGTGATGATGAAACTGATCCGGAAGAGGATGATGATGATGTTGATTACTATGGTCCTGCTAGTTACACTCTCACCAAGAAAGAGAAGAAAAGCGTGTTTGATTGCCTGAACAGAATTAAGGTTCCGTCTGGCTACTCGTCGAATTTAAAGGGTATCATAAATATGAAAGAGAAGAAGTTCACAAATCTAAAGGCCCACGACTGTCACATGTTGATGACACAGTTGCTTCCAGTTGCATTGAGGGGTGTTCTATCAGAGAATGTACGATTACTGGTCGTAAAGCTTTGTGTATTTCTCAATGCAATTTCACAGAAGGCAATCGATCCAGCCAAGCTAGGAAAGCTACAGAATGATGCGGTTCAATGTCTTGTCGGCTTTGAGTTGGCATTTCCACCTTCCTTCCTCGATGTTATGACGCACCTCCTGGTACACCTTGTGAAAGAAATTACTATTCTCGGTCCAGTATACCTTCACAACATGTGGCCTTTTGAGAGGTTCATGTCGATCTTCAAGAAATATGTTCTTAACCGTGCCCGTCCGGAAGGAAGTATTGCTAAGGGATATGGAACTGAGGAGGTCATTGAGTTTTGTGTTGATTTTGTCGACACAATTGACTCGATTGGGCTTCCAGTATCACGACACGAGGGGAGGCTACAGGGAAAGGGTACCATCGGAAGGAAATCAAGTTTGAGCAATAATACTGATTTGTTCCATAAAGCACACCTAACAGTCCTGCAACAATCATCACTAGTGACTCCGTATAGGATGGAACACGAGCAGATTATTGCTTCTCAAAATCCAACCAAATCCCCAGTCTGGATTGCACGTCGTCACTTGGAAACATTTCCCTCATGGTTGAGTGAACAACTAATCGGAAACTCAACGATTCATCCACAACTAGCTTTGTTAGCCAGGGGACCTTGTAGCACAATTACAAGATTTCAAGCTTACGATATGAATGGTTACAATTTTTACACGAGAGCTCAAGATCGCAAAAGCACAAACCAAAATAGTGGTGTCCGTATGGACGTCATCGGAAAAGATGGGGGCAAGACCTGCTATTATGGTATCATAGAAGAGATATGGGAGCTTGAGTACAGAGTGATGAACGTCCCTCTTTTTTTTTGCCAATGGGTAAACCTGAATGGTGTAAAGAATAATGAATATGGAATGATAATAGTGGACCTTACCAAGATTGGGTTCAAAGATGATCCATTCGTGCTTGTCAAAGATGGGCATCAGGTTTTCTATGTGAAGGATATGACTAGCATACCGAAGAATAAAAATCCCGAAGAAGCAGGACCACAAGAGGCAAAGCGTCACATAGTTCTTCCAGGTAAAAGAGTAATCGTGGGAGTCGAGGACAAAACAGATCAATCCGATAATTATGATCAGTTTGATGGCATGCCTCCGTTCGCTATCGAAGTTGACCCAAGCATATTGCTTGGACGTGAAGAGACACCGTACTTACGTGCTTGAGATTAATGTCGTAATGTAATGATTATTGATCAAATCAATTGTGTATCGGTCTCAAAATTTTTATGAAGCTTGAATATGTCACCAAGTTTGATATTTTTCTGAATTAATTTACTATTTTTTCGATTTAATTGATTTTCCGTGCGACGTCACCTAGAAATTAAATGTTGAGCTGAGAGCACCCCTGAAACGATCCAGAATGGTGCCAAATTAAAGTTCTCTTGTGCCATAGGAGTCTAATTTATCTAGAAGTCGAATCATAATTCTTGAGTTATTGATGTGTAATTCACAATATTCTAGCTCCTTTAGCACGAAGAAAAAACCTAAAATACATTTAGTCATCAGAAAAATCTAAGATCTTGCGTGAGCTAATATTTTGAGTGTAAATGACAACCAAAAAAATTTCAGACCATTTCGACATAGATGGAGTACACGTGCTTCACAAAGCTATATAGAACCTTTCATCGAACTATGTCTATACCAGCACTTATGTCTTAACGATTCTGAAGTCCATGCACTTTGCAGTGTTGTATCGGTCTCAAAATTTTTATGAAGCTTGAATATGTCATGTGAGATTGACCCACCAAGTTTGAGATTTTTCTGAATTAATTTACGATTTTTTCAGTTTAATTGAATTTTATTGGGAATGCACATCAATATTGCAAATGAAAATTGGAAGTGAATGTTTACAACTCTAAAATATAATTTTGCAGAGCAAAGTACAATTTATTATATTTTAACTAAATATAATTTTGCATGGAAAAAATAGTAAAAGTTACTATATTTTTTTTGATTTCAAAGAGATAGAATGTGAAAATGAGAAAAGAAAATGAGAGGGGAAAAACAGTTCCCGCCGAAAATTACACTTTAGTCCCGGGTGGTGTTACGACCCTAGACTAAAGGGAGGCCTTTACTCTCAGGTGGTAACACCACCCAGGACAAAAAGCCGAAATTTTGCCCTTGCCGCCCTCCCGCGCGAAAGGGGCCTTTAGTCCCGGGTGGTGATACGACCCGGGACTAAAGGCTCTTTGCTCCCGGGTCTAAAGGGGCCTTTAGTCCCGGGTGGTGATACGACCCGGGACTAAAGGCTGTTTGCTCCCAGGTCTGATTACGACCCGGGACTAAAGGGGGGTGATATAAATCCCACGGATCCACCCCTTCTTCCCCAACTCCTCCACTTCACACTCCGGCCATCGTCTTCCCCGCCGTCGCCCCTGCCTCCGTCGCGCCTGCCTCCGTCGTCGTCGAAGCTCGCACCCCGCCGTCGTCGACCCCGTCGCACCGCGCCGTCCCTGCCCGCGCCCTCTCCGCCGCCGGAGCTCCCGGCCGCCGTCGTCCGCCCGTCGACCCCGCCCGCGCCCGGCCGTCATCCCCACGCCCGTCGACATCTCCGCCGCGCCTGGTCATCTTCCCCGCCGCCGCTCCCAGCCGTCGTCGCCCCCGCTCCGCCGCCGCTCCCGGCCGCGCCCGTCGACCCCGCTCCGCCGCGCCCGCCGCCATCTCCCCCGCGCCCGGCCGCCGACGTCGTCCACGCCCGGCCGCCATCTCCCCCGCGCCCGCCCGCCCGGCCGTCGACCCCTCAGCCCGCCGTCGCTGCGCCGGTGAGGGAACTGCTGACGTCAGCCCCTGATGGCTGACGTCAGCATTTTTTTTATGTTTTCATTTAATTTATTTATGTGCTGAGAATTGAATTTAGAGATTTTAGAATTGAATTTTGAGATTTTAGATTTGAATTTAGAGAATTTAGAGATTTTAGATTTGAATTTAGAGATGAAATATGTATTTAGAGATGAAATATGTATTTAGAGATGAAATGTATTTAGAGATGAAATATGTATTTAGAGATTTTAATTTTTTCGCTCGCCCGACAATTAGGTAGTATCGCTCGACACGCTCGATTCTTTCCCGACTCGCTCGACCCCGTCCGACACTTAGGTTTTCTCGCTCGACTCCCGCCCGACACTTAGGTAGTCTCGCTCGACTCCCGCCTGACTCACTCGACTCCCGCCCGACTGGCTCGACTCCCGCCCGACACTTAGGTTTTCTCGCCCGACTCGCTCGACTCCCGCCCGACACTTAGGTAGTCTCGCTCGACTCTCGCTCGAAAATCATTTATGTGCTCAGAAAATCATTTATGTGCTCAGAAAATCATTTATGTGCTCCGAAATTCATTTATGTATCCAGAAATTTATTTATGTGCTCAGAAATTCATTTATGTATTCAGAAAATCATTGATGTGCTCAAAAAATCATTGATGTGCTCAGAAATTCATTTATGTATTCAGAAATTTCTAGTTATGGATCACAATGAGGAGGAGCGGCTGATGGAGAGCCTTATTGCTGGGGGTCCAACCTTCACCGAGGAGGAGCGTAGCCAGGCGGACGCGTTCCTCACCATAACCAGGGACATCGACACCCGCACCGCGGACATCGACTCCCGCGTCGCGGACATCAACTCCCGCACCGCGGACATCGACTTCCAACGAGGTATATATATCATGCATTAACAAGTCCATAATTGCATTAACAACGAGGTATATATATCATTCCGGAACCCCGCGTGAATAACAAATCCGCAACTTGTAGGCTTCAACCTCGACAAGCAAAAAGACTAAGAGAGGCCGTACAAAAGTAATCGTCGATCATGACGTGAAGTTTCATATCACTGAAGTCAACGAGCTTGGCCAGCCATGGGAACCAAAGAAGGTCAGGGACAAGTTTGTGTCCCAATGCGGTGCTATTGTGAGGGACAATGTGCCCATATCATATAGAGAATGGAAGGGAAGGGAAGATAATCCATGGGTGGTTCCAGATTCACTTAAGAATATGTTATGGGAGGATATCCTAAAACACTTTACACTTCCACCGAGCGTGAACACAAACCTTGTGAAGCAGTGGACTCTCACAAAGATGGCAACTCAATTGCAGAGTTTCAAGAAGCAGCTGCACAGAGATTATATCAAGCAAAAACGAACTCCAAATTTTGATGATTATCCCAAGCTAAAGGATCACTGGCAGTCCTTTGTGGATTACAAGAATAGTGAAGAATTCACCAACAAGAGCGCACGAGCTCAGATAAGTGCCAGTAAGAAGACGGATTACGCCCATCGTCTTGGTCGCGGTGGTTACGCGGTTGCAGCACCCAAGTGGCGGAAGATTGAACAAGACCTCCTCAACAAAGGTATCGTACCAGCGGTCATTGACTGGGAAGAACGATCGAAGAATTGGTATTATACCCGCGGTGGAAGATTGAACCCTGATGATGGTTCCCTCGTATTCCCACCCACATTACGGGAGGCGGCACATGAGATAATAAAAAAGAATGAAGACATCAAAGCGGGCAGATTGGTTCCTGACAGAGACATGGATGAGCTCACTTTGGTGCTCGGGAATCAGGAACACCCAGGACGTTGCAGGGGCTACGGGGTAGTCCCGTGAAAGTATGCTTTCAAGGGAAGTGCCGACACCTACAGAAGCCGCAAAAGAAGAAGGGAGCGTGAAGAGGGGCGGTGGCGTGAAATGATGGAGCAGAGACTTAAAGATCAAGAAGATCGTATGAATGCAGAGATTGAACGACAAGTGGCCACCGCGGTAGCTCAGATCACCCCTGCCGGAGCACTGCCCCAAGCACCAGTGGATCCCGTCATTAGCCCTTCCGCTCGCAAAAGTAGTTGTGCTTCCACAGAGGCCCCCGAAGAACAAAGGGCGGCAAACCAAGAAGAAGTTCAAGTAGAGGACAATGAACGGTACCCTGTGGATGAACTCTGTCAGCGCACCGCATGTGAGCTGCACAAGCCGATCGGCAACATCACAATGAAGGTATATATAAACCTGATTATACGTGCAATTATCTCAACCTTTGATGCATGTCTTAGGTATTTAATAACTTCATCATTTCTCTACATATATATAGGTGGCGTACGGAATGGTTTTAGCACATCTCCCAGGACGTACAAGCCACGGCATGGAGATTCCAGCTGGCTACGCCTCAGTTGGTTTGGAGGAGATTGCTGACCCAAAGTTTAACGACATAGAGCTAGACATCCAAGGAGGTGACGGGGAAAGGACACTCTGTGATGCGCTTCACAGTATCATATTGTGGCCCAAATGTTACATCATAATACCTAACATGTTGCCACCGATCCCTCCGAGTGTTGCCGAGCAGCAGCCACCATCTCCCGGGCCGTCACCGGGCCGGTCGTCACCCAATGATTGGAGCTCACTGTCTCCACAACGAGGGAATTCTCCTACCGCGAGCGATGACGATCGTCAGCAATCACCACCGAAGCATCAATCACCACCAAAGTAGCCTTCACCAAAGCCTGCCAAGAGGCGGTCCCGATCAAAATCTACCGCGTCTATGCCCGTGCCAAATCCGGATCCCCCGAAGAAGAAAGGTAAAAAGCTGCCTGTTAAAAGGAAGCTGCCATATGACATGACAGCATCAGAAAATGAGGCGGAGTGTGATAAGTAACTCAAGGCATGGATTGAAGTGAATAAAGAGGCTGCTAAACAAAAACGGCTCGATGAAATGGAAGCAGAAAAGAATAAAGATCGTCCGCAGAAACTCAAAGCTTTCATATAGAAGAAGGAAGCAGAAAAGAGACAAGAAATTATAAAACCCCTACTAAGTGATTATGACCGGTCGCTGCACAAGTCCATGAAGAAGAAGAGAGAAGGAGGGTCACCAAATAGTTACATCGACCAAGTACCGTGGTCGACGATGCCACAGGATTATAGGAAGAAGAAGAAGGCAACACAAGCATCGACGTCGATGAAAGAGCCTTCAACGAAGAAGGAAACACAAACGTCGACGTCGGCGAAAGAGCCTTCAATGAAGAAGGCAACACAAACGTCGACGTCAGCGAAAGAGCCTTCAACGAAGAAGGCAACAGAAGCGTCGACGTCGGGAGTACAGACTTACGTCGCCTCCGGCCTCACTGCAACTGAACGAGCTCTTGTAGTTATGGACGCAGAACAACTAGCGGCGGTCATTACAATGCAAGAAGCAACAGGGATGCCACTAGAATATGTTCTCGGTCATGAATCACCTCCTCGGGACCCAAACTTCGTACCTAGATGGCGCTACGAGCATGGGAAATCTTTTGTCAGGCCTGAGTTGGTGAAGAAACTCCCTACTCAGATGCGCGGATTGCATGACTTCTACATGAAGATGTCTAAGGCGGGCCTGGAGATGATTGGCATGCTTGTTAAACCGGGAGATTTTGCTGGTGAAGGCGAGAAGCTGTCCTGGCTGCGATTAAGGATATTTATGAAATTTACCATCTTGACTCCTTGAATACCGATCTTGTCATGGCCTGGTGCCTGTAAGTGACGGTGCAATAATACCCTAATTAACAAATTTATGCATACTCTAATTATTAACTTTGTCTTTCATTTTCTGTAGCCTGGAAATGCATAACATGGGGAAGAATGGTTACCAACGAATAGGTTTCATGGACCCATCTTTAGTTAATCAAGATCAAGTAAAGAAGCAACCAGAAACAACATTCAAAACAATCGTAAGGACCTTGTGTGAATTGCATTACAAGGATTTGATACTTCTACCTTACAACTTCGAGTAAGTGTGATTACCATCTTAATTGCTAAGGGTTCGCATTTCTAATTATCTTAGTTAATATTATTTAGTTCTAATTTTTTGAGCTTATATGTATATACAGTTTCCACTGGATTCTTCTCATAATTGATGTCAACAGAAGCAACATCCTTGTCTTTGATTCGTTGAGAAGAGATCCGGACAAATACTTGGACCTTCAAGATATGTTTCAAGAGTAATAATTCTATCCATACGTTCCCTTTTATGCAATAGTGTGCTTTTACTAACACTATCTAGCTCTAACTTTCATTATTTTCTGCCAGAGTTTGGGAAAAATTCAAGGCTGTCAACCCTGGACAATGGAAACCTAGAATAAACTTCACTACAAATTTTCCGGTACGTAAACCAAATAACAACTTCATATTGGGCAAATTAAAAATGCATAACACTAATTTTTCATAATTATCTTATTCAATTTAGTGTATGAGACAGGAACCAGGGACACATTTATGTGCATACTATGTGTGTGAGTTCATCCACAATTTCTGCGAGGCAGACCCGTCAGATTATACTGTAAGTATTATTTTAAATCAATTAATAATACTTTTTTTTCTAACAGCTTATATATTTAATTCTTGTGTGTAATATATTAAATTATTTGCACATTGCAGAACAATATGATTAGGGACGCAATCATTGAGAAGGACCGACTCTTGGCCATTCAAGAAGGTCTCTGCGGATTCATAATGGATCAGGTCATTAATCCACAAGGCAGAAATCACTATGACAGTCATCGAATTGATAAATATTAATTAGCACCTCCGGTGGAACTTTAGACTAGAATTAGTATGAAACGGTATTTTGATGTATATATATATACTACTTTCAGAAAATACTATCTGCTATGCTTTCGATGTAATATAATGTGTGTATATATTTATTTATAAGTTTATTCTCTTCATATAGTACGTATAGTAGACACGTATAATTAGTGCAAACATTTATACGTATACGTAAATTACACCCAAATACGTGAGAATATACGCGTATAACATTATTAGAACAATTTGAAATGAAATAAAAAAAATTCACAGCAGGGTCTTTAGTCCCGGGTGGGGTGGCGCACAGGCGCTGGTGTGCCTCTCCTTTTGTCCCGGGCGGGGCTACCACCCGGGACTAAAGGGGTGGCGCACGGACGCTGCTGGCCCTCCCCTTTTGTCCCGGGCGGGGCTACCACCCGGGAATAAAGGGCACCCTTTATTCCCGGTTGCCCACCCGGTGACAAAAGGGGCCGGCCTTTTGTCTCTCCCTTTTCGTCCCGGGTGGGCTTTAGAGACTTAAAGCCTTTCCCACCCGGGACGGAAGACTGTTTTTCCACCAGTGAATTCAAGTCTGTAGTTTTAATTATTTGTATGCCTATTCACAGTTTGCAGTCCTTGGAGGGCCAAGAGTTGCCACTTGATTTCTGTAGATGAAATGAATATTTACTATAATGATTAAGTTAACAAAAAGTGTAGCACAAATTATTTTAATCCATACTAGAATCACGACAATGGCTTCACGTAGACTTACTCCGTCCTTTTTTATTTGACATTATTTAGCTCAAATTTAAGCTAACAAGCGTCATGTAAATCAGAACTGAGAGAGTATACCACAGTGGAAAAAACGTAAGACATAAAAAAACCGCAAACTGACGTTTACAGCGGCACTCAGATCAAGGTTTTTACAAATCACATACATTTCTCTGTTGAAACCAGAAAAATCATATGTACTACAAATAAGGCATGTCTTTGCATTTATTTTGACACCAAACGTAGCTTTGCTGTGTTAAGAACAGCCCGAGTGACCTAAATTAGTTGGGCTTCTCAGATAGCTCTGCAGTATCTCCGGTGGAGCCTCATCATGTTCGAAGCATTTCTTCTACTACAATTCTGTAGAACCTCTGAACCCATATCGACATAATAATACTGGTAAAATATATGGTTAATTTACCACATTGTTGATCAATCAAATTACAGTAACACAACAATGGATAGATAATTTTATGACCATTTTGTGATAGAAGTTATTGATATTATCATGAGTCCATGATTACCGTACCATTCATGGAATTGATACAACATAACTGAAATTTTTTTGATGCTGTGCAATTTAGAATCCAAATTCAATAAATCAATCACAACTATACCTAGTGGAATTCATGTAAGTCAAAACGTAGTAAAGCATATGGTTAATTTACCACTATGCAGAGTCGAGAAAGGTAAGTAATTTTCGAACAAGTTACTGTAGTGACGAGATGACTGAATATGAAAGTCACGAGATTTAAATGGCTCAATACAATAATTAGTACAGAAAGTTACCATAATTTTGGAGAATTAGTTACTATAGTTGCGAATCAATTTTGAATGGATCCTAAAACAGTTAATCCGAATGGATCACTACATGGACCATGAAACAAGAATTCAAATGGCTTGCTATATTGACAAGTCAAATTTTACTATGAAAGGTTTACCATGATTTTCACACAGTATTGTGTCTGATTATAACCATGCTTTTACCTATTAGTTTTGTGTAGTCATCAATACAGGTAAGTGATATATTGAATTTACTAAATTGGCAGCAAAGAACAGAAGATACTGCGGAAGAATAATTACAATATATGAAATAGCTTTGGTAAACCGTGTTCAGAGAAAGAGGTTTATAACTTGTGAAAATAATGTGGTAAACAAAATGATGATCAGTCTTTGCAGTAATTGAAAACTGAGAAATAAGGAAATAAGGTAATGAGGACATATGCACCGCATGCTTTATCAGTCGAGTAACACAACGCTGACCACATTCTGCCATAATTCAAAAATTAGTTGTGTACTACATGTGACCCAGATCTTCGATAAATCAGCAACAACTCTCGGACCTGGTGAAATCACCACACCTAGAAAAACCTCGTAATATATGGTTAATTTACCACTGCCAAGGGTCAACGAAGGTCTAGTAAATTACATGGTGATGCAGTCAAATTTCTATGATACCGGGATGGAGTGCGACTGCTCACCTTAACCTGTCTCCTCTACCGGAATGGGATTGATGGGCTGTTGCGACCGGAACGACATCTGCCGCAGCGAACGCAACAATAACACCAGGGATGAAGGATGTCGACCTAGTGGCGATTGAAGGCAGGGAGTCTCCGCTCCGATCTGCACTCAACAAAACCAAAAATATGAACGAAATAACCAATGTCAAATGAACACGTACGCATCTGCTTTCAGTAGTACCTGGAACCTGGATGGAGGTGCTCCTCTGTGCGCGGGTCATGTGGTCGGCAGACCTTAGCGCCTGCGAATCGATTAATCCGCCTTGCAAGCGAGGACGTGACGCCGTACGATTGTGAATCCCCTTCCGGAAATCCATCCAAATCATCTCAATCGGCTGCTCTCGCGCGTTTCCGGTGAACGCGTGCGCCGCCGCCACCGCCTCCGGCAACTCACATAGATCCCCTTTTCCCTAAGCACAAAACTTAATGCTTGGCACAGGGTGCAGCACCAATGAACGGACTCGCCGGACCAGCAGATGCGGCCAGAGCGGGGTCGTCTGCGGCGGTGCAATTAGTGGACGAGAACAAATAGGAGATGGAGGCATGGAGCCATGGAGGAGGTCCAGGCTTCTCAGGTAGTCACGGGGCAAATTTTGGGGCGCATACGAGCCGACAGCCGAGCTGAGAGCCTGGGACTGGGAGGACGAGCCGAGCTGGGCCCGAGCGGCCGGGACGGATCGTGGTGGACGGGCACGGTCGTCGCCTCGGTTGTTAGGAATAAACTTGAGTTCGTTTTCTTTTTTCTGTTGTTGGTTGTTCATTTTGTTAGGTGAGCTCTGCACTCCGGAATATCTGGACCAGAGTGCGTTCTGGTGCGTCGCCCGCGCCTTCCGCGTCGTGGCGAGCAAGTCCGAGTCGCCCGGGCATGATCTCGCGTGTGGGATGGCGCACGCCAGTAGGAGTTCATGGCCGGGCATCCAGGAGGGCATGACGCCACTCCCTGTGTTGTAAATACTTTATAAGCTTCAATAGAATCAGAAAATCGCTGCTGAGTTGCGGCACAAAAATCCTCTGTTCTTCCACCTTGAGTTCTCTAGCTGTTTGCTCTTGGCCGGAGCCAATCCGGCTGACATTTGGCACCAGAGCTAAGATCAAGAAGGGGACCTAATGTCGCGCCGTTCCGAGCCGCGCGGCGGCCACACGCACACGCCGCCGCGCCGACGTCGCCTGTCGCTGTCGCCCGAGCCCAACCGTGGCCGCGGCGGACCCAAGATCATCGTCAGGCGGACGATCAAGGAGGCCAACGCGACGATCGTCTACCCCACGCTCACCCGCACCAACTACGATGAGTGGTCCATGTTGATGCAGGTTAACATGGAGGCGGCGGGCATTTGGTACGCCGTCGAACCGTACCCCGATGAGGAGGTCGAGTACCGCGACGACCGGCTCGCTCTCGCCGCCATCCTGCGTTCCGTGTCGGCGGAGATGCTCCCGACCCTACGTGGCAAGCGCTCGGCGCGAGCTGCGTGGGAGGCCATGAAGACGATCCGCGTCGGCGTCGAGCGCGTGCGCGAATCGAAGGCGCAGCAACTCCGGCGCGAGTTCGCCGCGCTGACCTGGAAGGAGGGCGAGTCCGCGGAGGACTTCTCCGTCTGGATCACGGGCCTCGCAAACAACCTCCGCATCCTCGATGACGACGTCACCGACGCCGACGTCGTGCGCAAGATGCTGGACGTCGTCCCCGAGCACCTCGAGCAAGTGGCTGTCTCAATCGAGACTCTGCTTGACCTGAACACCATCACCGTCGAGGAGGTCGCGGGGCGTCTCTGAGCCGTCGAGCAGCGCCGTCGCAGAGCGGCGCCCACCGTCGACAACCAGGGCCGACTCCTCATGACCCAGGAGGAGTGGCAGGCCAAGCTGAAGATCAGCGACAAGGGCGGCGCCAGCGGATCCGGCGGCGGCGGAGGCAAGCGCGGTGGCGGATCGCGCGGAAGAGGGCGTGGGAGCAGCGGCACGCGCCAGGCCACTGGGCCTGGAGATGGATCGAGCCCAGCCAAGAAAGGTGATAAGTGCAAATATTGTGGAAAGAAAGGCCACTGGGCCAAAGAATGCAGGTCGCGCATCCGTGATGAGGCCCATCTGGCCCAAGCGGAAGAGGATGAGGAGCCTGTGCTGCTGATGGCGAGGGGGCGTTGACTCCAGATCCCCTTCCTCCTCGCCTCGTCTCGCCTGCTCTGCCCGCCGCCGGCGACCGACGCGCGCTCGAGGTCGTGGAGGCCAAGGTTTTCGCGCAGCTCGACGATGGCGACGACGACCGCGACGAGACGGTGTGGCACCTGGACACCGGCGCCACCAACCATATGTCCGGGTGCCGCTCCGTCTTCCAGGAGATCGACGCCAAGATCCGCGGGGTCGTCAGTTTCGGCGACGGGTCCGCGGTGCCGATTGAGGGTGCCGGGACGGTGATCTTGGAGGGCAAGGCCGGCGAGCACACTCCCATCACGGGGGTGTATTTCATGCCGAGGCTCACCACCAACATTCTCAGCCTCGGGCAGCTCGATGAGGGCAACTGCGACGTGCACATCAAGAACGGCGTCCTCCGCATTCGCGACGAGAACCAGCGCCTCCTCGCCAAGGTGAGGCGCTCCGGGAACCGCCTCTACAAGCTGCGGGTCAAGGTGGCTCGGCCACTCTGCCTGGCGGCACGACGCGACGACGAGCCGTGGTTGTGGCATGAACGCTACGACCACCTGCACTTCGAGGCGCTGAGGAAGCTGGGGCAGAACAAGATGGTGGATGGGCTTCCCTGTGTGGAGCACGTTCATCAGCTTTGCGACGGCTGCGCCACCACCAAGATGAAGAGGAAGCCGTTCCCTGCACAGGCCAAGCGGCGCGCTGACGGTCCCCTTGACCTTGTTCACGGGGATCTCTGCGGCCTAATCACCCCGGCGACTCCAGGAGGGAAGGCACTGTTCCTACTACTCGTCGACGATCACAGCCGTTTGATGTGGCTGTCCCTGCTGGTGAACAAGAGCGAGGCGCTGGCGGCCGTCCAGCAGTTCCAGGCCTGCGCTGAGGTGGAGTCAGGGCGGCGTCTGCGCGTCCTACGCACGGACAACGGGGGTGAGTTCACCTCCATCAGTTTCGTCGAGCACTGCGCCAAGCACGGCATCAAGCGTCAACACTCCGCCCCCTACACGCCCCAGCAGAACGGAGTCGTCGAGCGGCGGAACCAGTCCGTCGTCAACATGGCGCGCAGCCTGCTGAAGACCAGAGGACTTCCGACGGCGTTCTGGGGAGAGGCCGTCACCACTGCGGTGTACCTCCTCAACCGAGCGCCGACGAAGAGCGTGGCCGGCAAGATGCCGTTCGAGGCCTGGCACGGGCACAAGCCAGCCGTCGAGCATCTGCGTGTCTTCGGCTGCGTCGCGTACGTCAAGACGGCTCGTCCCCATCTGAAGAAGCTGGACGACCGGAGCACCGCCATGGTCTTCATCGGCTACGAGCCCGGCGCCAAGGCATGGCGCTTCTACGACCCGGTGGCGCGACGCGTGCACGTGTCGCGCGACGCCGTGTTCCAGGAACACGAGAGCTGGGACTAGAGCAAGGTGTACGACGACGAGTCAGAGCGGAGCCCAGAGTTCAACGTCGACTACGCGGTGGAGGAGGTCGTCACCAACAACGGTGGGTCGCCAGGCCCAACACCTGGGCACAGCGCACCACCACCCTCCAACGCCGGCGCGTCGCCATCTGCTCCAACACCCACGTTCGTGTCGCCACTGCCAAACGCCCACGAGTACCTCGACTCCGACAACGACGTCACGCCTCGCTTCCGCGCCATCGACAATGTACTCGGACCGGCCACGCCGCCGGGGCCGATTCCCAGGGAGATCGACGTCGAGCTGCACCTGCAGATAGCGGAGGAGCCAGTCTCTTTCGCCGAGGCTGTGAAGTACGAACCGTGGTGCAAGGCGATGAAGGAGGAGATGGATTCCATCCTCAGCAATGGCACATGGCGCCTGGAGACTCTCCCCGCGGGCCATCGTCCGATTGGCCTCAAATGGGTGTTCAAGTTGAAGAAGAACAGTGCTGGGGAGATCATCAAGTACAAGGCGAGGCTCGTCGCAAAAGGGTATGTGCAGCAGCAGGGTGTGGACTATGAAGAGGTGTTCGCGCCGGTGACGCGGATTGAATATGTGCGCCTACTGCTAGCACTTGCAGCTCAGGAAGGATGGCAAGTTCACCACATGGATGTGAAATCTGCGTTCCTCAACGGCGAGCTGCAGGAGGAGGTGTACGTTCGACAACCGGAGGGCTTCATCGTCGACGGCCAAGAACACAAGGTGTTGCGGCTTGATAAGGCTCTGTACGGGCTGAAGCAAGCGCCGCGCGCCTGGAACGCCAAGCTGGACCAGACATTGCGTGCTCTCAGCTTCATCAACAGCAACTCCGAGCACGCGGTGTACGCGCGGGGGCACGGCTCCTCGCGTCTGTTGGTGGGCGTCTACGTCGACGATCTCATCATCACCGGCAGCGACGCCACTGAGATTGCCAACTTCAAGCTCGAGATGCAGGCCCAGTTCGAGATGAGTGACCTTGGGTTGCTCAGTTTCTACCTGGGCATTGAGGTGCTTCAGAGAGGCGACGGCATCTGCCTCTCACAAGCGGCGTACGCACGCAAGGTGCTCGACAAGGCTGGCATGGGCGGCTGCAACCCCTGCCACACGCCCATGGAGCCCAGGTTCAAGCTCAGCAAGATCAGCAGCGCCGCACCGGTGAACGCCACTGAGTACCGTGGCATCGTCGGGTCTCTCAGGTATCTTGTTCATACACGCCCAGACATAGCTTTCGCCGTGGGATATGTAAGTAGATTCATGGAGTCTCCTACTTCTGAACACCTGGTGGCTGTAAAGAGAATCCTCCGGTATGTGTCTGGAATAATGGAGTTTGGCTGCTGGTACAAGAGAGCTGGAGCAGAGGCAAGATTGCTCGGCTTCAGCGATGCAGACATGGGCGGCGACCTCGACACAAGGAAGGGTTCTGTTCTTCTACGGTCCGTGCGCCGTCAGCTGGCAGTCCCAAAAGCAGAAGGTGGTGGCATTGTCTTCCTGCGAAGCCGAGTACATTGCAGGGACGACGGCAGCCTGCCAAGGCACTTGGCTGGCACAGCTGCTTGCAGAACTGAAGAGTGAGCAGTTGAGGAAATTCACACTGAAGATGGACAGCCAATCGGCAATAGCACTCAGTAAGAATCCCGTCTTCCATGAAAGAAGTAAGCATATAGATGTTCGCTATCATTTCATTCGAAACTGCATTGGAGACGGGAAGATGGATGTGGAACACGTTCGCAATGAGGAGCAACTCGCCGACATCTTGACGAAGCCGCTTGGACGTGACAAGTTCTGTGAGCTGCGCGTTCAACTTGGAGTCTGCAGGATCGTCGGTGAACTTCAAGTTTAGGGGGTGAAATGTTAGGAATAAACTTGAGTTCGTTTTCTTTTTTTCTGTTGTTGGTTGTTCAGTTTGTTAGGTGAGCTCTGCACTCCGGAATATCTGGACCAGAGTGCGTTCTGGTGCGTCGCCCGCGCCTTCCGCGTCGTGGCGAGCAAGTCCGAGTCTCCCGGGCATGATCTCGCGTGTGGGATGGCGCACGCCAGTAGGAGTTCGTGGCCGGGCATCCAGGAGGGCATGACGCCACTCCCTGTGTTGTAAATACTTTATAAGCTTCAATAGAATCAGAAAATCGCTGCTGAGTTGCGGCACAAAAATCCTCTGTCTTTGTTTGCTCTACTTTGTCTTCCTCGAGTTCTTCTGCAGAACGCCGAGACCTTCACGCCGGCGAGAGGCCGGCTGTCATCAGTTCGGGTGGGCTGGGTCCAGACACAGAATTGCTTATTCTGTGGCCGGCTACACACTAATAGTTATGTATGTATGTATGTACGTACGTATGTATGTATGTATGTATGTATGTATGTATGTATGTATGTATGTATGTATGTATGTATGTATGTATGTATGTATGTATGTATGTATGTATGTATGTATGTATGTATGTATGTATGTATGTATGTATGTATGTATGTATGTATGTATGTATGTATGTATGTATGTTGAGGAAAGATGACCCCTCCATCTGAGCACCAGTTAGCTCATCCGCTTTTGGTTGGGTATTCATGCATTAAACATTAAGGTAGGCTCACACCAAAAATCACCATCACATCTATTTTGTGTGTTCTTTTCTTTTCCTATTTGGTTTACCAACTCTCTTGTGCAGGATGGAGGCAGGACAATGTGTACTCAAGCCTCCTCCATTAGCATGCGCGTCACGGTGGTGGTCTGGACTCTGGTGGATGCTCTGCCTCCTCGTCTCCGTCGGGATCAGAGTGGTGAAGTTGCCGAACCCTTAAAGTTGCGCCCATCAAGGCAAATGATTAGCGACAGAGCTTCAAGCCTTCAAGGCCCTGGTGGTTTCAGCAGCCGGAAGTATCTTAAATTATTTGTCTCACTCCAACACGGAACGTCTAATAATTGCACTTGACAAACTGACAAGCTTTTAAACATACATCTTTTTTTATGAAAAGGCACTTTATACATTTTTTTGTGTTATAATCTTGCACCTACATCTTTTTGACGATTTTGTTTACTAGCCCCATTTTTTCGGGTATGAAGTCTAACGCCGGCACACTGCTGCTAGCTATACTGTGCTGCATCACGAGTTGGTCCATTGGTGCTCTCACCTATGCTAACACACAACCTGACCTTTCAGTAGCCACGACACCCATCTGCAGTACCGGCGATTGTCCAACACACGCTTCAACGAGTAGCCCACTCAGCTCTTGGGGCAGCACCTTCGCTAACCTGGCCAATGATACCACACGTTGACCTCATGACCTCTAGTGAAGCAACACTTGAAAGCCGTAACGCTCCGACGGCAATTGTAACTACAAAGCCAAAATCTCGGGACCGACACAAAACCAAGGGTCGGATAACGTCTCCTCCGCTCAACATGACCATGCTTCCTTCTCGCTAGTGATGTTGAAACACCGAGCCAAGTTGTTTCCCTCCAACCTCTCACAGCAAGCATATGCATACCTATATACACCAACAAACTAGCATATTTGAGAAGAAGCTCGACAGGGCCAGCAAATTATCTCTAGCTAGCCTCCCCATTTATATACTATGGGCTTCAGGCTAGCTCTTGCTTGAGGGCAAAACGTACTACAGGAATTTTTTTATATTTTTTATTCCAATTTGCAAATTTATACCACTATTTTGAAATTTATCAAAAATATACCACCAACGCCGTGGTCCACGGCGGTTCTAGGCTAACCGCCGTGGCGTATGGCGGCGGAGACTAACCGCCGTACGCCAAGGCGGTTAGCCCGCAACCGCCGTGGCCCACGGCGGTTGGAGGGCATCCACGGCTGCTAGGCCTAACCGCAGTTGGCTACGGCGGTTAGTCCTAGCCGCCGTGGGCCACGGCGGTTTGGCCTAGCCGCCGTAGCCCACGGCGGTTAGTGTCATTTAGTGTTTTTTACTTTATGAAAGTAAAAAAAAGGAAATTGAGGAATATTGGTTCAATTATTAACAACACAATCACAATAAGATCCAGTTCAAATATTACAGTATCATGATTCAAATGAAATAGTAGTTCAAATATTACAGCACTGCAGCAAAGACTACAACATCATACAAAATGACAAACTTCAGCCATTCTTGTGATGTGACGACGAAGATTTAGCTTTCTTGGTAGCTTTTATAGTTGGTGGATTAGCAACACACGATTCTGCTGGTGGAGCATAAAGACCACCCCAAGGAGGTTCCTCTCCTCTTGCAATGGCATCTACAGTTTTTCCTTGCAAATAATGATGCATGTCTGGTGGAGCATAAAGAGCATCCCAAGGAGGTTCCTCTCCTCTTGCAATGGCATCTGCAGTTTTTTCTTGCAAATAACGAAGCATACATCTTCCCAATGTGCTCATTTTTTCGGATCAGGTGCTGCATTTATGTTTTTCCCCTTGTGGTGTGAGGAATCACGATCACCACCACCATTACCATCCTCACCCCCTCCGGCAGCAGCAGTAGACATCTCTAGTCACTGTTACAAAATATCTAAACTAATTACACTATTCTAAACTAGTTTAACTAGAGAGGGAGGCGGCGGTAGGGTGGGGCGGGACGGCTGGTGCCGTCGCCCTTTATATAAGCGCGACAGCTACCGTCCGCCACGGCGGTTGGAACCTACCGTCGTGGCCTACGACGGTCGCAAGGATTTTTTTAACGTAATGATTTATTTTTAACTTTATGACAAAGAAAACGAGTTGGTAATAACGAAAAGCAAAGTGACATAATAAAAAGTAGTCATCATCATAAATAAGAGTGTTGCTGTCTAAACAATATGCGACCTAATCTAGCAATGCCTCCTCTTGTGGTGCAGCCTGTCTGCTCGCGCTGCGGCTCGCGTCTGGTCGCGAGGGTACGTCAATGGGTCACGTGGGTGGATCTGCCGACACCTAGCATCAGCAGCGGCCTCCGGTATCGCCATCGCCGCCTGCGATCCTCCTGGCTGCGACCCTCCTGCCTGCGACCCTCCTGGCTACGACCCTCCTGCCTGTGTGCATCCTCCCTTCTGTGTTCACGTGGCTGGCGCGCCTCCTAGCTGCGACCCTCCGAGCTCCTCCTGCGTCGAACACCGAGCAAGAAGTCGAAGTCGTCCAAGTCGAAGTCGTCGAACCCTCCCGTCTGGTCGTCTAGGGTGGAGTCAAAAGGGTCACCAGTGCCGACGTAATCGGGAAGAAATAGCATTATTAAATCACGAATCATAATTAATAGATTTTTGTATTTATATATAGTTAGAGATATAATTGTGGTCATTACCTGTGTAAAGAGCAGCGCCAGTGGACGAGGAAGGAACAACTGCTGGTGGTACTACTGGTGGTGCTCGTGCTGGTGCTGCTGCAGGTCCTCGTGGTGCTGGTGCTGCTCTGGGAACTGGTCCCCCTAGAGGATGCATCCTCCAGGGCGTATGATGCACCGGAGGGCGCGGCGCGTAGAAAGTGGCCGGGAAGGGTGGCCGTGACGACGACGGTGCCTGGTACGAGCGACCAGCCGAGGTGGAGCTGGAGGACGACTGGGGGTACCGTGGAAACAGTGGTAGAGCCGGGTTACCACGGTAGTTGACCGCGGTAAGGAACCTCGTGGTGATGGCCTGCATCCGCTCCCCCGTCTGCTCGATATCCTGGCGTGTCATAAGGTGTAGCCTCGCCCTCGACTCCGCTAGAATATGCAAAATGTCCGCAATCACGTCGTACTGCAAAAGAAATTATTAGTAAATGTTGCAATGTTTAGTACCATAAGAAAATTTAGTTGCATTTTCAAAGTCACCATCAAGTCGTAGTGCTGATCCCATCGCACTGGGTAGGTGACAGCAGGCACGATCACCCTCGCCACGTCCGGAACCGGCGCTGGTGGCTGTGGTGGAACGAACATCACACGCGTCCGAGTCCTCAGGATGTACCACTGGATGTACGCCTCCCACGCCGTGTCGTCGTGGGGTCGGTCCTTGGTGACGACGTTCTCCGTCGCGGTAGCCCAAGCGTCCACGTACGGCTGCACCCTCTGAACCCAAGAAACACATCCCGGAACTCCCCTCTGAGACCACCTACCGCAAATTAAACATATTCGTCAGCGCCTCAATCTTTGAATGCGGAGTTAAATTTAGAAATTGACGAGAACTCACTTGTGGGCGTCTGGCGGAACAGTGTGCACCACAGGCAGAGGCGACTCCTGGTACATGCCGAACTACCTCATCACCCTGTGGACGGCGTACTCCTCCACGTACATGTCGAACACCAACGGTGGCTTCGTCTTCCAGTAGTGCTGGTCTCGGAAGCAAAAAGACGAGAGGCCCTGTGGTGCGCGGGCTGCGATAGCCCCCTCTGAGTACGGTGTCCACCTGACGTCCGCGTTCGTTAGAGATTCGAACTGTCCGATGTACGCCCTCTTCGTCTGCTTGTGAACGTACGAGGTCTGCATACAAACGAAATGTGAATTGACCAAACTAGACAAAATAGATAGACAAATTAAAATTGAAAGTTAAGAAATTACCGTCCGCAATCACCAGAGCGATCCCATGGTGAAACGGTCGCTGGGGTCCTGACCGTCTGGCAGGGGCTCGTACGGCTCGTGGGAGACGCATGGTCGACCAATCAGAAACCGCTCGTGGCACCAGAGCTGAAGAAGAAGAGGACAGCCAAGAAGGATCGCCTGGTCAGAATGACCCTTCAACACACCCGAGCACAAGCCCCTGTACGTGCAGGCAAGAACAGCGTTGCCCCAACTGATCTGGGGCACCGCGTCCAAGAGCGCGTCGGCGATCCTCCGAGCATGGGGGAGCAAGTACCTCGACACCGCGTCTCCCTGCGAACTACAGAACAACACGAACCCAAACAGTCACAACAAGTACGCCTCGAAGAACTTGTCGACTGTCTCGGCCTCGGCCTCATCTGGTTGGTAATCAGCCTACACAAACAAAATCAAATGTTAGTTACATTGTCTCCATATATTCAAAAATGAAGACAAATATAAGGTCAAGGTACGTATGCTGAACTGGTGCAACCAGGTCAAGGTGGGTCCGTGAGAGTTCGTAAACTCCTGGTACGGGGCAGGGGCGCTTTCGTTCCGAGGAACGTTCGTGAACCGAGCAAGGAACTCAGTACGCCAGTCGTCTGAGATGTCCACAGGCCCCATCGGCTCGCCCTCACAAGGAAGGTCCATCAACAGGGACGTGTCCTGAAGAGTCACTGTCAGCTCGCCGACGGTGAAGTGGAACGTGTGGGTCTCCGGCCTCCAGTGGTCCAGAAGCGCAGAGGAGGGAGAAGTCGAACTGAAACCGTATCATGCGATCCTTCCGAGGAATCGCGTCCCGCGGTCTGTCCCCCTCGCCTAACCGCGCTACAGGCAGTAGTCCTGCAGCTCGTAGTCTGAAACAAATAAGGTAAATTTATTAGTTAAAATAAAAGTATAAATAAAAATACATACAATAACATATAATCAGTTCACGTACTTGGGAACCCAACGGTCGTGGATCGGCAACAACGTCCGCGTAGTGCGAGAACGTACGTGTCCAAGATCTTTTGCGAGGACGTCGGACAGGTACGAGCGATGCCTGCAGTCGACCTGAGCCTTCAACAACTCGGGCGTCACGTACGCCTCAGCCCGAGCCCGAGCCTCAGCCCGAGCCTGATCCTGAGCCTGATCCATAGGTGCAGCAGCATACAAAAATTAAATAAACAATTCAAAAAACCATATAAAGTAATTTCTATATTTTCTAAATAAGATAAAGTAATTTTCTACCATTTATAGACAAGATAAAGTAATTTTCTACATTTTTTACATTTTTTAGAACAGATAAAATAATTTTCTAGAATTTCTGAACAAGATAAAATAATTTTCTACAATTTCTAGAACATAGAAACTATTTTTCTACATTTTCTACATTTTCCAGAACAGACAAAGTAATTTTCTAGAATTTTTAAACAAGATAAAGTAAATTTTTACACTTTCTAGAACAGATAAAGTAATTTTCTAGAATTTCTGAACAAAATAAAATAATTGTCTACAATTTCTAGAACAAAGAAACTATTTTTCTACATTTTCTAGAACAGATAAAATAATTTTCTAGAATTTGTAAACAAGATAAAATAATTTTCTACATTTTGTAGAACAGATAACGTAATTTTCTACAAATTCTAAATTACATAAAGTAATTTTTTATAATTTTTACAAGATGTAAACTATTTTTCTACATTTTCTACATTTCCTAAAACAGAGAAAATAATTTTCTACAATTTCTAAACATGATAAAGTAATTTTCTATAATTTTTAGAACATGAAAACTATTTTTCTACATTTTCTAAACTTGATAAAGTAATTTTCTAAAATTTCTAAACAAGATAAAGTAATTTCCTAAATTTCTAAAATATTTTTCTAAATTTCTAAATTTCCTAAACTAATTTCTAAATTTGCTAAACTAAAAACTAATTTCCTACACTAATTACACTAATTAAATAAAGAAAGAAAATTTACCTGAGAGAGAGGAGGCTGAGAGAGGAGGCCGCGGCGGTAGGGGGTTGGGGCGGACGGCAACCGCCGTCGGCCTGTATATAGGTGCGCCGGCCGCCGGCCGCCGGCCGCCATGGCGGTAGCAACCTCTACCACCGTGGCACACAGTGGTAAGTTGTTGTGGGCCCATAGCCACCATCTGACCGTTGGCGGTAGCCCTACCGCCGTGGGCCACGGCGGTTGGACGACATGCGCCGTGGGCCACGGCGGTCGGGCCTGTCCGCCGTAGACCACGGCGTTGGTGGTATATTTTTGATAAATTTCAAAACGGTGGTATAAATTTGCAAATTAGAATAAAAAATATATAAAAAATTCGTACGACAGGATCAAACAAACTGCGTCGTTTCATTTCCAATCCCTAATCCCTGATTAGCTAGCCGATCGTTTCCCGCAGGCCGCAGCAGCAGCAGGCGCTGTCACCGCGCGAGGCACGCCATTCAGTTCGCCTCCCTATAGACCCCTAGAGCCCGCTCGCACTCGAACACCGGCGCCGGCGTCAACGTCGATCTAGACTCCGGCGGCCGGTGGCACACACTTCACACATCCGCTCAAGAAGTCACAAGTCACAACACAGGTGAGATGGTAATTATCGACCCAGGCCTTGTTTAGTTTGCTAAAAATTCTAACATTTTCTCCACTCTTTCTCCATCACATCACATTAAATACGCCAAAATACATAAGTTCGGAGTATTAAATATGGGAACGTATCAGCGGAAACCAACCCCTCCGTGCAAACTATGGAAACTTCAATCTGAACCACACGATGTTGATCCAAAGGAGGGCTCATGGGAGGTGGGAGGGGTGATTTGCATAAGTGCATTTGCAAATCATACCTCCCACCTCTCATGAGTTTTGCACATCACCCCTCCCACCTCCCATGAACCCTCCTTTGGATCAACATCGTGTGGTTCAGATTGAAGTTTTCATGATTTGCACGGAGGGGTTGGTTTCCACCTGATATGTTCCCATTAAATATAGGTAAAAAAATAACTAATTACACAGTTTTGATGTACTTCGCGACACGAATCTTTTGAGCCTAGTTAGACCATGGTAGGATAATATTTACCACAAACAAACGAAAATACTACAGTGTGCTACGGGAGTTCAAAACGTTGAAAAGTCAAATTTTTCCACGAACTAAATAAGGCCCCACCATCCCCTCTCCCTCTTGGTGTTGCCTGTGCTTGTAATTAATGCAGATGCAGATACTAGACATGTAGTGATGCAGACAGTGATTAGATTGTTTTATTTATTAATTCCTCATTGGTAGTCGGTTTGCCTGTGATGGATTTTAAATTATATATGCAAGTACAGTTAGTGAAAATTTCTTCTTTTTATGGAACAGAAGGGGGAGCCCCTACTGGTTGTATATTAAACAAAAAAAAAGTTTACAGAGGCCCAAAGGCAAAAGCAAAAAGGAAGGAGAAGAAGAAAGAAGAAGAAAAATTACAAAACAGATAGAAGCCAAGATGAAATTGCCGGGTGTGAAAGTTTCTTGTTACATACCAAATATGTTTGGTACCTATAATTATTCAAACTTTTACTATTCTATTTTAATTTGGGTTGTTTGGCGCCCTTAGGCTAGTCGCACCGCAGACCTGTAAATGAACCTCAACAGCAAATAAACAGATTTCTTCCCTGCACCGCACACCTGTAAACAGATCTCCACCCTTCCGTTCGCTACAGGAAAACTGGACAGGCAGCGCTCCTTCGGAGCACCTGTATCCTCTCCACGTCAGCAACAGCTCCTCTCGCGCCAGCTCTGCAAAGAAGAGAGAGCAAGCACATCACGGAGCCGTGTTGGAGAGGCTGCGCTGACGCGGAGCCGTGGAGGAGGCTGACGCAGAGGAGCGGAGGAGGTCGAGGTGTGGCCTGGGCGCGGAAGAGGTCAGCGCCGGCGCGGAAGAGCTGGCTCGGCCGTACCGGGGAGGGAGAAGGAGGAGGCCGCCGAGGCCTGCGGCAGCGGGAACGAGGATGAGAAGGGGCCTCCGTGGCCTGTGGCAGCGGGGAGGAGAAGGGATCTTCCATGGCGGCGGCGAGGAGGAGGGAGGAGCTCGTCGCGGACAGGATCGGCTGCCGGTGGAGCCGCGAGCGCCCGTCAGGAGGAGATGGGCGGCGGAGCAGCAGCGGACGGGGCGGGGTAGGTGGGAGGGAGCTGCAGTTGTTTTTTTTACGAAAGCGGTTGCGTCTTGCGATTGGGATAGAGGTGGGACGGCTGCGGAAGAAGCAAAATTGGATCGATAAAATGCATCTGACGTGTGGGTCATATGCTATGTACAGGTGATTTTAGGATTGGCGCGGTGCGACCAGGTCATATCTCATTTTTGGCTCCGCCCCTGGTGTGTGGAATCAACGTTGACGACGGCTTTGATGCTGAAATGGATTTCCTTTTAAAAAAATGCTGAAATGGATGATACACCAACTGGCAACTGGTATAAACAGGTGTGTGCAGAATATGTAGAAGGTGGAAAATAGCAACCACAAACCTTTTTATGGATTAATTATACATTTTTATGTCAAATTTAGAAGGAGAGAAATTGAAGAACCTTTGTGTATCCCATTCAGCCAATCCAAGTTGCCTTCCTTGTTAGGACATGTACAGTCCTTAGACGACCCGTCGTCTGTAGAATCTCGAACTTAGCGTATAGACAGATGTACAGACAAATCGTACAACCCATAGACAGAGAGGACGTCTGTAAGCTATTTAATGTTTTGTATTTGGTTTAAGATCAACTACAAATGCATTTGTGTGTACCATTGTGTGACATTTTGATACAAATATCAAACATAAAAAATAGGAGAAACATAATTATAATATTTTCTTCTTTTTTTCTCCTCTCTTTTTTCTTTTTTTTCTTCTCCTTTTCCTCTCTCCTCTTTTTTCCCTCTTTTCTCCGATTTTTTCTCCTCCATTCATTTCTCCCCCCTCCTCTCACCTTTATTTTTCCCTTTCTCTCTCTCACATTCCTCTTCCTCTGTTTTCTCCGGCATTCTCTGTTTTCTTCCTATCTTCTCGGTGCTTCTCCTGCTCTGGCCTCATCCACAGCCGCAAGCTCACTAGCATAGCACTGACCAGAAGACAGAAGTGCCTTCTCATCCTATTCATCCAAAAATCGCGAAAATTCCAGACCGAGAGCGCGCAGCACCGGCAGCCATTAGCGTGCCGCCCACTAGGCACTAGCCAGCCACAGCCGAAGCGCGGAAGCAGGCCGCCCCAGCCACGACGTCCCTGCTGAGCGCGCTGCTGCAGCTCCCCCTGGTGGATGTGCAGATCCTGGTGGATGAGAACGAGGAGGAGGAATCCATCTTCCAGTGGATGAGCCATGCGAGGTGAGCGCCTGTGCGGCGAGGCAGCCTGCGACTCCAGTAGCGGAGGAGCCGAGGTGCGGCCTCTCCCGTCCGGCGGGGCAGGGCTTCGACAAGCGGCGGCCATGGCAGCCTCGCCCGCCTGCTCTGCTCGGCGGAGTTCCTCTGCGCGCAGATTTGGGGAGCTACGGCGGCACACGAGTGGGCCGGATGGCAATGGGCAGGGTAGGGTAAGGGTAAAGCATTTACCCGCCTGTTGGCATACCCGTCTATCTCTTTTGTACCCTTACCCGCCAAACATAACGGGTAAAAATCCTTACCCTTACCCTTACCCGCAGGGTACCCGCAGGGTAAAAAGGTACCCGATGGGTATTAACATAAACATGTCATTAAGTTCATATCCAAGAGTACAATAATCATTTGATAGCTAAATAAGTCTCAAACTTCACAATCACACACTTATTGATATATAAATAAGTCAAATAAGAAATTACAACACCCAACATAAGAAATAAGATCAAATTGTGATGAGCTGATGGCTATCTTGCATTCTTGCGAGTCAATGAGTCATGGATTAATGATGTCAGACTCAACATCATCCTGAGAACACAAAATAATAGACATTAGATCAATTCAAGTTATACTTTGGAAAGAAAGTGGAACATGTGAAGTCAGTACATACCAATGGTGGAAGGGATGTGCTGCTAGGGTTAGGATATATGGGCCTACTTGGGTCAAATATTTCTATGAGCTTCTTTAGTGCGGGTACCCTTGGGTAACCCATGGGTAGAGTTTCATACCATTACCCTTGCCCGCGGGTAGAATTTTATACCCGTACTCTTACCCGCGGGTAGAATTCTATACCCTTACCCTTACCCAACAGGGTAGGGTACCCGTGGGTACCCTTACCCGTGGGTAAAACTGCCATCCTTACTCTCACCTTTATTTTTCCCTTTCTCTCTCTCACATTCCTCTTCCTCTGTTTTCTCCCGCATTCTCTGTTTTCTTCCTATCTTCTCGGTGCTTCTCCTGCTCTGGCCTCATCCACAGCCGCAAGCTCACTAGCATAGCACTGACCAGAAGACAGAAGTGCCTTCTCATCCTATTCATCCAAAAATCGCGAAAATTCCAGACCGGGAGCGCACAACACCGGCAGCCATTAGCGCGCCGCCCACTAGGCACTAGCCAGCCACAGCCGAAGCGCGGAAGCAGGCCGCCCCAGCCACGACGTCCCTGCTGAGCGCGCTGCTGCAGCTCCCCCTGGTGGATGTGCAGATCCTGGTGGATGAGAACGAGGAGGAGGAATCCATCTTCCAGCGGTTCCAGCGGGAGCCATGCGAGGTGAGTGCCCGTGCGGCGAGGCAGCCTGCGACTCCAGCGGCGGAGGAGCCGAGGTGCGGCCTCTCCCGTCCGGCGGGGCAGGGCTCCGACAAGCGGCGGCCATGGCAGCCTCGCCCGCCTGCTCTGCTTGGCGGAGTTCCTCTGCGCGCAGATTTGGGGAGCTACGGCGGCACACGAGTGGGCCGGATCCGGCGGCGGCCAGGGAGGCCTCCTCAAGGCCAGATCCGGCGGCGGGCCCGCGCCCGAGCGAGGAGGCACGACGCGGGCAGGGCCATGGCGACGTCCTCCCCGCCGCGGCCATAGAGGCCTCCTCCTCGGAGCCGAATCGCGTGACCTCGCTGCCGGGAGGCTCGACCTTCGCGCCGGACTTCTCCGTCGGGTAGGAGCTCTGCGCCGGACTTCTCCGCCGACGGCTCGAGGTCCACGCCCGCCGAGGTCCGCGTCGCCTTCCTCCCTCGCTCCCTGCTCCATCCTCCTTCCCCTGCGGACGGCGGGAGCAGCGCATGGCAGCGGGGATCAGTTTTGGCGGGAGGAGGAGGAGGCCGCGCGGGCGCGCGCGGAGCTTTTTGGCGGGGGAGAGAGCGGAGCGCGGGATCCCGCCGCAGAATCCAAGCCACCGTCGCGTGGTGGAGACGGCCTCCACAGCGCGTTGTCTCGCGTCTACTGAGCATCGGGCAACGGGACAACCACGTCGCCTGGTCTAGCGACGCAGACGCCGTCGGTAAGGAGGGGCAGGGTGTTTTGTGCAAAATAACCGCTCAACAGACGAGCCCTATAGACGGAATATATTCAACAACAATGAATTGCATTTGGAATGACACTTAGTGCCGGACCTGTTTCTGGTGTTTAATTTCTTCCAGCTGGTAGTTGTTTTGCTTTTTTTCCGGTATTGATTGAATGGTTCTTTTGTATACCTTTAAATATCTCTGTATACCTGTAGTGTAGGATGACATCCATCTTGGTAGTGGCAGCACTCGCTCGGGAAGGTGCGTGGCTTGCACTGGACAGCAGCAAAGAGCATGGGTTTGCCGGGGTGCGCATTGGTGCCCGCTGCAATACTCTGTGCAGGCTGCGGGAAAGAAATGATGCAGTCCTGCCCAACACAAAATACTATTCGGCTGATCTAACCTTGACTTATCTTGACTTATTTAGGTTTATTCCCTCTCACAAAATATTATTTATTCTACCAGCCGAGCACTATTCATTCTACCAGCCGAACAGCCTCACAACTTTTGTTGGTTTCCTTTGTCTTGGAGTTAGAGCAGGTGCCGAAACCGAATCGTGCAAGCGAAATGGTGCGTTAGTTTTTCTTCTCTCTTCCTTAATTCTTATGCCATATCAGATTTCTGCTTACATGGTAGCTTCAGCCTTCATTATGTACGCTGGTCACGCTCTCATCAGGAAGGTATACCTGCCGTTGCCGGCCGTGCCCCTATCCACATCGGTAGCTGGTCTGCTTCCTCATTAATTAACTGTAAATGCCCATTAGTGAACCCTAAAATTTGTGGCCAAGTCGGCAAGTCCACTGTTTCGAGTTTGGTTTGTAATTTTTCAACAAAAGCTGATAGAGAGTTGCGGGATAAGAGAGAAAGATGTCATTAGAGCATGACATATGAAACATCTTTGATATAATTCACCTTTTAAAGAGTATAAAAGGGATCATAATTCATAGCCCCTGACCATTGCAAACAGGACAATACTGGTTACATAGTTTAGTTCTCAGTGCAGGCAGAACACTTGCTTGCTGTGCAATATCTTACAGAAAAGTTCTGAGAAACACACACTACTCTTTGGGGACAGTACAGCCGGGTTCACAGATTAGAGATTATATTACACACACAAGAAAAAGGCTGGTTGTCTGATCATGTAGAGATGTAGACCGTCTCTGTTGCCGGCCGGCAGGCCCAGGGTTGCCCAGTCCACAACTTCCACCCTGATGGACGCAGGTACCAGGGGTGGCCGCTCTGGTCTTCTCAGCAAGGAAGTCAGCCCATTCACACAGGGGAACATATCAGGTGGAAATCAATCCTTCCGTGCAAATTATGAAAACTTCAATCTGAGCCACATGATGTTGATCCAAGGGAAGACTTATGAAAGGTGGAAGGGGTGATATGCAAAACTCATGAGAGGTGGGAGGGGTGATTTGCAAAAACACTTTTGCAAATCACCCCTCCCACCTCCCATGAGCACTCCTTTGGATCAACATCGTGTGACTCAGATTGAAGTTTCTGTAGTTTGCACCGAGAGGTTGGTTTCCACCTGATACGTTCCCTTCACACAACGGCCTTGTATAGTATGCAGCTCTTCAAGTGGCGAGTAGAACACAGAAGCACCAAGCTTGCTGATGTAATGCCCTTCCACACTTGTTAAAACCTATCGAATTCTGCATTATCATACACTCCAGCAGGTTTATTTCCATCACTCAGGCACTTGGTACACTTCGAATTTTTGTATAATTGTTTCTGTTGTTTCTTGTCTTAATTTTTTTCCTATATATCTTTCTTCTCCGCTCTTAGTTTTGCTTTGTGCAAAAGCAAGTTTAGTATGTGATTGATTTACTTTTCCTACATACTTGTTGATGTTCTCGTGTTTATGCAGGAGCAGAGATAACGAGGACCTAACTATGGCTGCTAAGCAACAGATGAAACTTCACGTGCTCATGCCATGGGCCACAACAATGTTGCTATTGTCCTTTGGAGCTGGAACCATCAGTTGCAGGACCCATGACGGAAACTACACAGACTTCATCTCCCTCCTTGATTTCAGGCGTGCTATCAGGAACGATCCAAATGGGGCCTTGAGCTCATGGAACTCCAGCATCCACTTCTGCAGCTGGCAGGGCGTGGTGTGTAGCCAGATCCGGACACGTCCGGAGCGTGTGATGGCGCTGAACCTCCCCAGGCAGGATTTGGATGGTGAGATCTCCCCTTCCCTAGGAAACATGACATACCTTTCTTCCATTAACCTATCTACGAACAGGTTCTCTGGACAGATACCTCCTCTCGGCTATCTGCATAAGCTCAAGTTCCTTGACCTGAGTAACAACTTGTTGCAGGGGAACATTCCAGATGCAGTCACAAATTGTTCCAACTTGCTGGCACTAAACCTTTCAAGAAACTTGCTTGTTGGAGAAATTCCTGAGAAAGTAGCTCCTCTCTCCAAACTAGAAGAACTGTGGCTTTACTCTAACAATCTCACAGGGATCATTCCACGTGACCTGGGTAATATCACAACCTTACGACACGTCCTTCTTCAATATAACCAGCTCTATGGAAGCATTCCCGAGGAGTTTGGGAAGTTATACAGTGTGTCATACTTGATTCTTGGTGTTAATAGGCTGTCAGGTAGAATCCCAGAAGCACTCTTTAATCTCTCTTCGCTACAGCAATTGTCCATGCCATCGAATATGCTACATGGTCCGATCCACTGCCATCTAAAATCGGGGACTTACTCCCTAACCTCCGATTCCTTTTCTTGGGTAGCAACATGCTGGAAGGTCACATCCCGGAATCACTAGTCAATGCATCAGAGCTGCAGTCGATAGCATTGGGGGGAAATTATGGCTTTACAGGCATAATCCCTCCTTCTCTTGGTAAACTTCGGGAGCTCAGACAGCTTCTTCTCCAAATTAACAACCTTGAAGCACAAGATAGCCAAAGCTGGGAATTTCTAAATGCATTAACCAACTGCACTCTTCTAGAGATGCTTTCACTCTATGGAAATCTGCTGCAAGGAGTACTGCCATATTCAATCGGTAACCTTTCCTCTAGTCTTGACTACCTCACGCTTGGAAGCAACATGCTACACGGATTAGTCCCATCAAGCATTGGAAACCTTCATAAGCTAACTAAATTAGGTTTACAGTGCAACAGTTTTACAGGTTACATCGATGGATGGATTGGAAATATAGTTAATTTACAAGTTTTGTACATTCACGGGAACAAGTTCAGTGGACACATTCCATTTTCCATTGGTAATATTTCAAAGTTGTCAGAGCTACTTCTATCATTTTATCAATTCTATGGTCCCATACCGCTCACATTTTTAGACCTCAGTTATAACAATATTAAAGGCAATATACCAAAAAATCTCATGGCAGACACAATTGTTGAATGTTTATTATCCAACAACAGTCTAGAAGGACAAATACCTTATGTTGGTAATCTTCAACAGATCATCTCTTTAGATCTTTCATCGAACAAGCTTACCGGGGAAATTCCACTTTCTTTGGACACTTACCGGCAACTGCAAACTGTCCGGATGGACTCAAACATTTTCTCTGGAAGGATCCCCATATCTTTCGGCGATCTTAGTAGTTTGACCATGCTCAACCTTGCCATGGAAGGGACTGATAAGAGTTTCATGTCAGAATGTCAAACCCTAAGAAATATCAGGCACCGGAACCTTCTTCCAATTCTAACTGCATGCTCAACAATTGATAACAGGGGCAATGATTTCAAAGCTCTAGTATACAGGTTCATGCCTAATGGAAGCTTGGATTCTTGGTTGCATCCACCTGGCAATGGTGTTGAAATATTAGGTAATTTCCAGATTAAAATCATAATATAAATCATGACGAAGTGAACAACTAGATTAAGTATATGTTGCATACTAACTAGGCTCAAACTTATATCACAGATCATGGCAACTAGTGTAAGCACAACTCGTATACTAAACATATTGAACATGTTGATCAAGAAGAACGATGAGACCAGATCGTAAGAATAATACCTGCTGCTGGAATTCGTAGATGACAACGCGATGGAGAGATTCCCGAAGTCGAAGCTGAGGTCGTCTTGGTCGCTCTCACTGTCGTGGATTAGCAGCGGTAGAAGACTTCGATTAGACCGACGAAGACGACGCCGAGACGCAGCGCCCCTGGATCTTGACGGAAGACGAGCCGTGACGAAGATCAGGAGCAGTCGCGCGAAGAGCGCTTCCCAAAAACCTTATTCGTCTTCTCCCGGTGCAGGATCGCAAAGACGATGGTTTCGGAGACCTGCTCGCTCGGTCGCAGGTGCACGCGAACGATCGGGCTGGAGTCTTGGCGACGGCGGCACAGTAGGGAGAAGAGACAAAATATTATTTTTACTACTTTAGGATTTTCTAATTGAAATTTCCAATTGTAGTTTTTGTTGTGTCTTTCCTCAGGAGGATTGATACAAATATATAGGGAGGAAAACTCTCTATCTTCATCTCAACTAGCAATATGATACTAATTGATGTTGCACCTCCCACCTCTACTAATGGGCTTAAACATTAATGCCCATTATGGAACACAAATATTAGGCCTTTGAGATTTATTAGAATTTCTTCATATGAATTTTATTTAGGGGAACTATTCATATATAAATTCTAAGGAAAAAGTCTACTTCACCCCCCAACCTATGAGGGGTGGGACACATCACCCCCAACCTATGAAAATTGATTTTTTTACCTCTTGAACTTTCTAAAACAGGACAAATCACCCCTTGAAGCAGTTTTTAAAAATCATAGTAAATCACAGAAAAATCATAAAATGAAAAATTCAATTGTGTTGGATTCTAAATGAGTACATCTACACAATGAACATATAATATGGTATGTTTAGTACATTTTTTACAGTTATGGAGAAAAGCATAGATCTAAAGTTACAACAAAAAATATGTACTAAAGCATTCCATATTGTATGTTCACTGCGTAGAACTACTAATTTGAAGTCCAACACAATTTGATTTTTCATTTTATGATTTTTCTGTGATTTACTATGATTTTTCAAAACTGCTTTAGGAGGTGATTTGTCCTGTTTTAGAAAGTTCAGAGGCTAAAAAAATCAATTTTCATAGGTTGGGGGGTGATGTGTTCCACCCTTCATAGATTGGGGGGTGAAGTAGACTTTTTCCTAAATTCTAACAAATGGAACCATTGCAAATCACCTGGATCTGTCTCAAAGATTGAAAATAGCTATTGATATAGCTGATGCTTTGCAATATATACATCATGATTGTGAGACTCCAATTATTCACTGCGACTTGAAACCCAACAATATTCTTCTTGATGATGATATGAGTGCTCGTCTAGGAGACTTTGGCATTGCAAGGTTCTACCATGAAACCAAATCACAAACAGCTGGAGACTCGAGATCGACTGGCACAATAAATTTGAAGGGAACAATTGGATATATTGCTCCAGGTAACATAAGAACATAAAGCTATAACTTGTATTCGTGTGATTACAATTAATGTAGCAATTAAAATGTATTATGTCATAAGCTGCACGTTTTTCTTTTCTAATGTTCAGAGTATGCCGGAGGTAGTCACCTATCAACTTCGGGAGACGTGTACAGCTTCGGTGTAGTCCTCATGGAGATGTTAACGGGAAAAAGGCCAACTGGTCCTCTCTTCTGCAATGGACTTAGCAACATCGACTTCTGCAAGACAAACTTTCCTGATCAGATATTTGATACAATTGATGGTTGTGTCCTAGAAGAGTACCAGGTCTGTGCTCGAGTGAATCCGGAAAAAGGAAATAGGATCCTTGAGTGCTTGTTGGCCCTGGTGAAAGTGGCACTTTCTTGCACATGCCAGGCCCCCGGTGATCGAATAGACATGAGGGAAGCAGCTACGGAGTTACTCGAAATCAATGTATCTCATTGTATTAGGGGTGAACGTTAAAGTATGATTTGTTCGTTTGGTGCATGAGTAGTTGTCGAGTAGGAAGTACGGAGTAGTTTTTTCAAAATTGAAGTATGATGAAGTTTCTCTCCTCCCAAATATGATTTGCATTCGTGGACCTTGCAGTGTACTGAACTTGTACAACTGTGGTTTGTAGAAGAGTGTTATGAGGAGTACCTTTCTTCGCCCTGGCTTTTCTGTCATTCCCTTTGCTTGTGCTGGCCTCAGGCACCAACTACAAATATTTGAATTTGCGTGCAGCAGGTGCAAGATTTGAATGTGCAAGGCCCATCACAAATATGAAATATAGTATATTGTCATGAGGGCTAGCTGGAGACTTGAATGTGCAAGGCAGGCAGCAGGAACCACCAGCTGGGATGGGCGGAGCCGGTGGCGGGGGCGGCAGGTTACAAATAGTATGATATATTGACAAGTAATATAGGAGCTCACACATTACCAAGTCTGGATATTAGCATTACATGATCCGTCAAAGAATGCCAAAATGCTTTATTTGGCATTGTCACTGACTGATTCTGGAGCTATCTGAACCAACCGAGCCTAACTATTTGTTTGGATTGAGGAACGGGATGATCTTATCTAGCACCGAGTGGTACTTCGTTAACAATATTGCAGTTCATTTTGACTTATCCAACTCATTCATAAAAAACATCGAATCACGTCGCTCAGAGCTACACCGACTCGCATGGACCCTGTCCGGCAAACCAAACAGCGTGTATGTGTTTATATGAGGCTTAGGTGCTGTAAGTTGCTTTGTATTACTTGTGCAGAATAGATCAGAAGTCTTTATAATCCATTTAAAGAGCAGATTTGCTGAGGGTTGCCTTATATGATTTTACTATTACAAATTGGATGTTAATCTTAATGAGATGCACAAAAAAGGTAAATCTTTCAAATTCTCAAAAAAAATCCTATCATAATCATTGAAATTATTAAGTTTTTTAAAAAATTACACACATGTTTATATTATAAAGTAGTTTAAATTTTAGTATAGGTTGGTATTGTGCAATGTAAAAGAGCGTAGAGACAAAAGACCTCTCTTTGGAACTTCCGGTTGGTAGTACCAACCGATACTAAAGGTATTTCCTCGAAACAAAAAAACCCTGCTCTCCCACCGCCCGCTCTGTTGTTCCTGCTGCTGGAACCCATTACTCCAAAATGGAGCATCAGTTACACCACTAAGAAAAACAACACTTCACAAATTCAAAGATATCACAACATCATCATCACAAATTGAAACAAGAGATATAGGTATCTATGTATCCTCATCTCAACATGCCATCACAATAAAGAACATACAACCAATCAATTCACACAAATTCGATTCACAATACATAGATTTGGTTCACAGACCGTGGATTAAAAAAAATCACAAACTGGTGCCGCGCCGTGGACAGGGGGGCTGGCGGTAGCGCTATGGAAAGGAGTTATTTTGTCTCAGGTGGTGTTCCCACCCGAGATTAAAACTCCCTCTTTGGAGTGACCACCACCCGAGACTAAAGATTCAGCTATTCTTCTCCGGTGGGGATGACAACAGGATTAAAGGTCTTTAGGCACGGATAAAAAAAATAACCGGGATAAAAGGAGTTGAATCAAAGGATGTTTCTCCACTAGTGATGGAGCAAATGGCAACACTTCTCCTCGGGATGGAACATGGTAGGTATACGCAAGTCCGGGTATCACCAATGTTGCAAATGGTCTCTAGCGTAATTGGCTAGCTCATTGTAGTAGAGCTGGAAACCACACTTTGAATCCCCATTTGCACAGATATTAAGCCATCACATATGCCTGGGGGCTAGACCTAGACCAATGTTTCACACTTCACCCAAATAATTATGCTAATCTGTTTGTTTCACTCCAAAGTCTCACCAAAAATTGCAATCAGTTCTTTTTTTCATTGGTTCCGTGGGAATGGAAGAATCAAAGAGGAAATGGGTTGACATGACTCGATCCGGCCTCAAAGCTTGTTTATATACAGAGAGATGACTCTCATACATCTTTGCATTAAGATCTTCTAATTGTTGCCCTGTATTCATGCGTAGTATATGTATAGTGTACTTCCAAGCTCAGTCATCGTTTATGCACCAGTAACTTCTTGCAACAGCATGCATATGCATGCCGCTTCATGACTTCCTTGGCAGGCATTATCAATCCACTAATCATACGCAGAGGAAACGAAATTGGCCGGGGTCCTGCCTTTGCCACAGCGAAGCAAGCCCACTTTGGCCAGACGGTTGCACACTTGCACTTTCATGCACCTATCCAACTTTACTCCTGGGATGACAGTGACAGATGCAAGTATTTCAAATTGTATTGCTCGATGGTAGTTGCATGTTATTATGTTAACAATGTTTAGGGTTTGAGCTTCTCAGATTACAAACTGGATCTTTTTAGTCATTTTGTATGTTTTATTGATTCAACTTAAATGGGATGTGGATGTTTGATGTTCATATATTATAAGACTGACAATAAATATGCAGAAGTCTCTCAGGAATCTTTTGGGATCTGATTTCTTGGTGTTGCTAAGCCTGATTTTTTTACGGAAGATTTGCTTCGAGCTAATTGGACGAAGCGTTCGTTTTCTTACCGTTGATCATCGCTTTAGTGTGGACAATCAAGTCCGAGCGAGAAATGGGCTCATGAACAATGTTCCTTTTCTCTCTCCTTGTTGTTTACTCTCAAATGGAAAAGGAAAAGATGACCATATGTACTTTTTATCAGAAAAATGGAAGAGATGTACATACACTAGACCTTCTGTACCGGTTTCAAAACCCTATTAGTACCGATTTTGGAACCGGTACAGCCCAATCGATACTAATGTGAAGGCCACATTAGTACCGGTTTGCTCCACCCAAAGACCTTCTGTACCGATTTCAAAACTCTATTAGTACCGATTTTGAAACCGATACAGCCCAATCGGTACTAATGTGAAAACCACATTAGTACCGGTTTACTCCACCCGACCATAACACGACCCGGTACTAATAATGTGTGCTGCCCGGTCATCTCTCCGATCCCCTCCGTCTCCCCCTCCCCTCTCCTTTTCTTTTCTTCCTTTTCCTTTTTCTTTTCTTCTTTCCTGTTCTTCTCTTTCATGTTCCCCTCACACATTCATACTCAGAATCACAACTATATATTCACAATCACATTAACCAACAATATGTGAATCACAACTATATATTCACAATCACATGAACCAACAAAGAGTTTCACAAGATCAATTTACAATCACAGAAACAACATCATCAATTTCACAAGATTCACAAGAATCAAATTTCTCATCTCACTAGGTAATAGCCCGTGCTTTGCAACGGGCCTAAAAAATTTACATATAAATATAATGAATTTTCAAATATATGATATGTAAATGTTACATAACAAAAGAAAAATTTTCAACATCTTTTGAAGCAAATAATGCCTTTATTGGAAGCTTATTCAGCCATGGTATCACTACGGAAACCGAGTCTTCGCCGAGAGCAATATTCTTCGGCGAGAGCTTAATCTCGTGCTCTCGGCGAAGATCTCTTTGGTGAGAGTAAAAAATTATATTCTCGGCGAAGAATAAAACTCTCGGCGCCGCCCCCTCCCTCGGATCCGCCCGGCGCGGCTTCCCTCCTGGCGCTGCCTCCTTCCTCAGATCCGCCCGGCGCGGCGTCCATCTTCCCCCAGCTTCAATCCCGGCGCGGCGTGGTGGTGGTCGACGGTTCTTCCCCCGACGCAGCTCCTCTTGCCCCGCTTCAATTCCAGGTTCTCCCCCCTTCCCCGCCCCTCTATTCCTATCTCATCTCCCTCCTCTCTGTTCCACAGGTGGCGGCGGCGCGGCGTGGTGGTGGAGGACGGCGGAGCGGTGGCGGGCGTCTCTGGTGGCTGCGGGTGGCGTGGTGGTGTTGCCGGTGCTGGTGGCAGCGGCGGGCGGTGGTGGTGGTTGCATGCGGCGGCGGTGGTGGTGGGTGGTGGGTGGTGGGGCCAGTGCGGCAGCGGTGGGGGCCAGGGTGGCGGTGGGTTTTTTTTTTGTTTTATGAAAATCTATTCACCGAGAGCCAGATGGGCCTCTCGGCGCATCTCCGCCGAGAGGGGTCCCGCACGCTCTCGGCGAAGACGCTTTCACCGGTACAGCGGCGCCGTGAGGCCGTCGCCAAGAGCTTCCTCTCGGTGAAGGCTTCACCGAGAGGAAAGACCCGTTCGGCGAGAGTAACCTCCCTCTCGGCGAAGGGGCTGAATCCGGTAGTGTATACTTTTCATTGAATTCCTTGAGTAAAATAAATGAAGGCTAACCCATCTGGCTCAGGCCTGGCTTACGAGTCAAGCTGCGTGCCTTCAAAACACGTCCATCGCAACGATGAGCAACTCGACACTTCCTTCTCCAGCTCTATACATGCATGTATGGATGGCGAATCAATGAGATTCTAAAAAAAACAGAGAGAGAGAGGATGGCGCATCAATGAGCAGTTGCGTGATTTTTTTTTTCTTTTTGCTCCTAATCAAGATTGGAATGGATACAATCTTTGTACTGCTTTGACCTCTAGTTTTGTAGTACTTTGTTTTGAAATTTTAATACTTTTTCTGAGATTTCAACGCTTGAAGCTTGGAGCTATTTCTTGAAACTTTTTGGAATCGAGTCAAAATGCAGACCTTTGTCTGATCAAAAAAAGTTCAGACCTTCGTTAGTTTGATCTCTCTCCGTTGCCAATTACGGCTGTTTGATATTGATACTGTGTACCCAAACGATCGTTATACAAGCACCAAATGATATCCTGATTTTCGTTTGCACAACGAAACGCAAGTGTAAATATGTTACAGGTCAAAATAACTTCAGAACATTTTACAGTGTGTAAAAGCAAGTGAAAAGCCAATATCGTTTCTCCAAATGAAGCAATTGCGCCAGCCGCGTGCCACTGCAACGCGAGCCTGGCAGCCATTGCCACCGGCAACACGAGCGAGCCACCTCTCTGCTCCTTTGTCGGCAAGAGAAATGGCAGCAGCTCGTGGCCTCTCCCTCGCGCACAAGCAAGTACAGTAGGCATGAAAAGTAGCAATAGCTTTTGGTGGCCCTGCTGCCTAGCCAAGCAAGCGCGGAAGCGCCCAAGCCTAGATTCAGGCGGCGGGCGGCCTTGAGCTCGCCTCCCCCGGCCATGGCACACCCCGTCCACGGTCCACCGGAGCTCGATTCCGCATGCGGCCGACGACAACACGTGGGAAGGTGGTGGGTGGATGCGACGCGGGGCGGGGCGCGAGCTCCTTTCCGTCTTGAGTGCGCCGGGCGGCAAGCAGCGCCCACACCTCCGGCCTCGTGCTCACTGCCGCCGTCGACGCTGCTCGTCGGATAGCCCCAGCGGCATGTGGCGCTGTGCAAGGAGCAGTGGCTCCTGTGGCCTCGCCGCCCCTGCCTGTAGGCTGTTGCGTGACGCCTGGGAGGAGTGTCGGCTCCAACGGCTGGAGGATCCAACCACCAGTGGCACCCCCGCGCGGGCAAGGCGAGCGCTGCTCCGGCAGCACCTACGCGCGCGACTCCGGCGGCAACCCTGCCCCTGCGCACGCGAAGCGAGTGCGGTTTCGACAGCCACGCGTGTGCAAGACAGAGATCATGCCTGAGTAGCGTCCTTCACCCCAGACTCCGGCTTGCAAGTCGGACAGGTGCACCCATGCTTGCCGCTCATTGCACATCACCGTCACCGAAGTGCACGATACGCTATCATCAGTGTTCTCATAGAACAAGAAATCATTCAAGTAATAAAGAAGAGTGAAGCTTCAGGGCTTCGGGCGGGAACGGGAGCTCTGAGAGGTTGTCATTGCCCCGTTCAGGGTGCAGCGGCCAACGAAGACGAGGACGCGGCTGTTCCGGCAGTCCCGCACAGATCCGGCTTCTTCGCCCAAATCGAAGCTCCCACGGCGGATGATGGCGGCGAGCTCAGGGTCCCGCGCCAGCGGTACGAAGCGCAGGCGCTGCGCGTCGCCAGTGTTGACGTAGAAGCCGAGGAGGCGGGGCGGGTGCCGCGTGCGGAAGCGGCGTAGGAAGGCGGGGTCGGAGGCACACCGGAGCCAGATGGCGGCGGCGCGGACAAGGACGGTGAGGAGGCCGAGTCGGAGGAGGATCTCGCAGAGAAGGTCGTCGCCGCTGAGCACCGACGCGGCCGTGGCCGCGGATGCAGCGGATTCGGTCGGATTTCGGGGAGGAGCCGCGCCGGCGGGAAGATTCGGCTGCGGCTGAGGTTCGGCGGAGGATGGGACTACGGGAGGAGAGAAAATTGAGTGGAGAGGAGGGAAAATTGGGACTGGCGAGATCCAGATCCCGCTGCGGCTCCGCTCATGGCGCCGCTCGTCGGGACCCGCTGTCTCTCCCACAGGGTGTCCCGTCTCGTGGTGCTCGCGGCGGCGGAGACCTCCCCCACCGTGGGACGGCGGCGCAAGGCCGGTGGCCTGGTGAGCTCCCCATCAGGGAGCGGCAGCGTGGTCAACGCGGGGCCGGCGGCTCCCGGCCTCGCCCGTGAGCAGTCACGACTCGACGAGGTCGAGCGCACCGCCGCACCGGGAAGGTGGACCCGGCGGCCTGAGTCAACGCCGATGCTTCGTCCAGCTTCTTCGCCTCCGCATGTTCCCTTCCTCCGGTGGGAGGGGAACAGTGTCATCATCCCGGCCGCCGAGCTCCGCCTCGCGCTCAGCGACAAGATGGGGAAGGTGCGGGTCTGGCAGTTGGGCCCACAGGAAGCGCCCGTGGCTCTGCCGGCAGCGGCAGGAGCACCAGTTTCGCCATGGGAAGCGCAACGAAGGTCACCCACGGCCCTTCCCGTGCCGTGCGGAGACCCGTCCTCCGATGGTCATCTGCTCCGCTTGCTGCCCACTCGCCTCCTCCTCCATCCTTCCTGCCCCAAGCATGGTGGCGCAGCGAGTAGCCGAGGAGTGGGTGGCAGGCCCGCGGTGGCGCGGGGACCGGGGAGGGAGGCGCGGCAGGATGAGGTCAGGACTCAGGAGGGGCAGCGCCGCACAGTGGAAAGCAGGAAGAGAGAGAGGAGGATGGGCCCCACATGCGGCGCGTGGTAGAAACGAACGGTGGAGGGACCCACACACGTTCCGCGGCAGAACCACGGAGGGGCAGAACCATGCCCGGCGACGTTGCCCTTAGGGTCTTTTTAATGGTAGAGATCTCACCAGCAAAAATCAGGAGAAAATTCACAGCAAGAAAGAGGGAGAGAATTCCGGCCTGCCTACTCCTCCGGTCGGCCGCCCGCCTCGTCCTCCGGCCGGCGCTCCCGCTTCGTCCTCCGGCCGGCGCGCGGACCCGCCTCCTCCTCCGAATCCGGCCTACCGCGCGGACCCGCTGGCCGCGCGTGCCCGCCTCCTCCTTCGGCTGGCGCGCCCGCCTCCTCCTTCGGCTGGCGCGCCCGCCTCCTCCTCCGGCCGACCGCGCGCGCGCCCCCTCCTCCGGCCGACCGCGCGCGCGCCCACCTCCTCCTCCGGCCGGCCGCGGGACCGCTGGCCGCGCGAGCTCGGCGCCGGCCGGCCGCGCCCCGCCGGTTGGCCGCGCTCGCCCGCGCCCGCCGGCCGGCCGCGTCCCGCTGCGCCCCGTTGCCCGCTGCCCTGCACAGATCGAAGAGGAACTGAGGAAGGAGATGTGAGCGAGATGCGAGCTAGAGATAAGGCAGGGAAGGTGGAGGGAGGAGGATAAGGCAAGGAAATAAAAAGAGGAGGAGAGAAGGTTCACGGGGCGCAGGGGGTGAGGCTGATATTTTCTAAGTCCCAGCGTGCGGTGCGGCAGGGATATTAGTACCGGGCTTCGATTCGACCCGGTACTAATGTGGGTGTCTAGATCCGGTCACATTAGTACCGGATCTAGACACCGCCCGGTACTGATGTTCCCACATTAGTACCGGGTCTAGCCCCGACCCGGTACTAATGAGGGTCACAGTGAGCGCATCTGTCTTTCTCCTTCTTGACGGTACTAATGTGCGTATTAGTACCGGTTTCAAATAAAACTGGTACTAATGTGAAATCCTTCTCAGGACAAAAGGTCCATTCCTTAGTAGTGATATTGTGCATTGACACGATGAAAGTGAAATCTGAGCATTTCTTTAGGGAAGAAATGAAACTTGAACATCTCTGACATTTTTGTTATTTATTAATATTGACATAATTTTCTTCGGTAAAAAATATTGACATAATACCGAAATTCAGCCAAAATGTTATAATAATTCGAAAAAAAGAAAGAGAGGGGGAAGAGGAGAAGGGAGTGAGGAGGAGGTGGTAAAGGTGCGAAGCTCTGCCGGTTTTTCGTCTCGTTAGAGGTATTACTCTGGTACTTAATAGTTTGAACTGTGATAATAGTAAAAATATAGTTTTAGTGTAGATCTGCTTAGTAAAAATATAGTTTTAGTGTAGACCTGCATAGTAAAATTATAGTTTTAGTGTAGATGGATTAGTAAAATTATAGTTTTAGTGTAGCTCTGAGTAGATATATTTTGTAGTTGCAGATCCACTTGTTAATAGTGGTTTTTTTTCATGCTGTCAGACATGTCGGATGCAGTCAGTGTCAAGTTGTATTTCGGTAATGGGCAGATTAGATATGGTGAACATGGAGTTGACTTGTCAGAATTTAATTCGGTTGACCATGTGATTAGAAGAGCAGCCGAAAGAACTTGGAGGTCCATTACCAACTTTTTTTATAGGGCATTCCATGTAGATGCAGAGCAACATGACTTGTCCATTATGGCTCTAATCAACAGGAGTGAGTCAGTATATTGGGAGCTTATGCCACTTCAAGGCACTGAACATTGGAGGAGTTATATCAAAACAGCATGTGAAATTGGTTTGCCTGTGATGTTGTTTATCCAAGTTGTTCATAAGGCTGGGTCTAGTAGTTAAGTGCATGGGGAGGGTAGTGCTGCTCACCAGGGTGAGGCTGAACTACAAGCAGGAGATGGTCCTGCAACTGAGCCACAAGAAGGAGATGGTGCTTCCACTGAGGCAGAAGAAGGAGATGGTGACACACCCTTTGAGGCCCGTGGTGAAATTGACGAGGGGGAAGTTAATGAAGAAGTACTCAGGCAGTACGAAATGGAGGCTGATGAGGATGAATGTGGGTTGGAAGAGGACTCCTCAGATGATGAGGATGACCCGCTAGTTCCAAGGGACTGGGACTGTTACAATTTCTCACAGCTATCTGTCAATCCTGGTGAGAATGTGTCCTGGGAGTATAGAGACAATCAGGTTTCTGTTGGCGTCATGTATAAGAGTGCAGTAGAGGTGAAGGATGCAGTGAAGAGGTGGTCCACCCTTACTCTGCAGAGAGAGTTCAGGGTAGTGAAGAGTTCTCCACACATATATGATGTACAATGTGTGAAGCCCAACTGTCCTTTTCGAGTGTATGCTTTCAAGGGCAAGTGGAAAAATTACTGGGAGATCAGATCTGTTGTGGATCACACTTGTGTACTTGAGCAGCTAGATGCGAGCCATCGTAATTTGTCAGCCGGTTTTGTGGCCAGCCAGATGTTTGCTAAGATTGTGAAAAATCCTGCTTATGAGCCAAAGTCCATTATCTTGGCAATTGAGGAGAAATTTAGGTACCAGATAAATTATGATAAGGCATACATGGCGAAGAAGAAGGTATTGGAGATGAGGTGGGGTACTTACGAAGCATCCTACGACAATCTGCCTCGATTGCTGAACACAATTGCCACGCTCAATCCTGGTAGTTATTACGATATCAAGACTTATAATCTTGTATCAAGGCCAGGGAAGCAAGTCTTGCAGCGGGCATTCTTAGTATTGGGTCCAACTACTGCTGCATTCAAATAATGTCGACCAGTCATTTGCATAGATGGCACATTCCTAACAGGAAAATATAAGGGCACAATCCTTACAGCTGTGGCTGCAATTGCTTTTGCAGAGGGAGAGAATGGTGACAGTTGGTATTGGTTTCTGGAGAGATTGAAGCAGATGGTGGTGGAAGATGTGTCAGACGTGTGTGTGATACACGATAGACACAAAGGTATTTTGCAGGCCATTAATGACATCAAAGAAGGTAGCCAAGAACGTCATAGAGCACCACAATGGCCAGATGTACATAGTAGGTGGTGCATGAGGCATATGGCAGCAAACTTTCATAGCCAGTTCAAGAACAAAGAACTTACACAATTGTTCAAGTGCTTATGTTCGACCAATCAGGAGAAAAAATTCTACGAGCTATGGCAAAAATTAGAAGATCTGACGAAGAAATCATCAGAAGAGATAGCTAAGAAGCCAATAAGTACTGAACCCGGGGAAGAGCCAGTTTCTCTGGAGGACGTGGGGCTAGATGCTCCAAATGTCAGAAGGAGAAGGGGACGTGCTGTGAAGACCTTCAGCCAGTGGATTCAGAATGAGCCTAAGGAGAAATGGTGTCTCCTGTTTGATAAGGGAGGTGTGAGGCATTGGATAATGACAACAAATTTTGCTGAGGTCTACAACGCGGTTTTGCGTGGTGCCAGAGCTCTCCCTCTTGTTGGTATCATTGAGTTCTTCTTGTACCGCACAATAAAGTACTTTCTTGAGCGTGCTACTGCAGCACATGCAGCTATGCAGGACTGTCAGAAGGTGTATTCAACATGGATGACTGAGTACTTGACCACAAAACAGAAGGCTGCTCTTGCTCACAGAGCTTACCCACAACCTCTACGTCGTGATCCCGGCGAGGAAGTTCAGTGGAAATATCGGATAAATTGCCAGTCCAAATCACAAAAAGCGAATGGTGAAATAACAATACAACAAACAGTTATTGGGAATCAGACATGCTCATGCTCTTGCCAGAAGCCACTGCTGCTACACTACCCCTGCTCACATGCGATCGCTGCATGCCTTGCAACAAAGAATAACCATTGGGGTCGCTACGTGCCTAAATACTTTCTGAAGCAAACCATTCTAGACACTTGGAACCACACTATTGAGGGTTACTTGCATCTTGGAACTTTCACTCAAGACCCCAAAGACAGTGCGTTGTACATATCAAATCCAGATCCAACCATGTGCCAAGGTGTCGGTCAACACAAGAAGAAGAGGATTAGGAACAACATAGATGAGGCTGAAGTTGGACCTGCGGTGCAGATATTCTCTAAGTGCAACAATCCAGGACACTCCTACAAGAAATGCACCGAAGCATCTTACTTTTCCACTGCCACTTCTCCAGCACCTTCAGCTACTGCACGTGGACGTCGTTCCCGTCGCTACAACGAAGGAATGCAGTGACCGTACTTGTTTGTGCTACCGTGTTGTAATATTTGAAATACTTATGCATGTTTTCGTCTTGTAATATTTGAACCATTTTATTTGGCAAGGTCTTGTAATATTTGAACTTATGCATGTTATCGTGTTGTAATAATTGAACTACCTTTTCATTTGCTTGTTGTTTTCTTCTTGTCATCAAATTTATTGTCATATCCTGTTATGTATTGTTCTCTAATTTCAAATGAAACATGTAATGAATCATCATATTTCTCATCTTTTTTGTAGGCTTTCAATGACTTCCTCGGGTCCTGAGTTGGATTTGGAGTTGCTCACCAGTAGGAAGGACAAGGTTGCGGTGCCAAAGGGGATCCACACTCCTATGTGCTACTGCGGTGACAACTGTAAGCCTGTCAAGTGCAACGTTCTCGGGTACTGCTACGGGATGAGGTTCTTCATGTGCGTGAACTACGAGCATGACCCCCTCCCACCATGTCGCAATGTTAGACCAAAAGTAAGAACAAACTGCATTACTAAATAAATAATATGTCATTGCTATTTTATTATGTGCTAACTTGTCTTTGAAAAAAGACTCCACCTCCTCTCTGTGATTTTATGCAGTGGCTAGATTGTGAGCAGTCCGAACAAGACAAGCGTTACGTCGAGGCGACGGGTCGTTCAGCTCGTGAGAGGTGGCAAAGGATGGTTGAGATAGAAAAACAAGAAGAAAAACGTAAGGAGCAGCAGGAGGAAATTCACATTCGCCGGGAGATCAAAGAACGTGAAGCGGCCGCGGCCCGTGAAGCAGATAGAGAGAGGAAGAGGGAGAGAGCTCGCCGGGCTAAGGAAGCTGGGCCGGATGCTATGAGGAAGGGGAAATACCCCCGTTGTACCCAGTAGACGTAGAGTACTAGACGCCGAGTGCTACTGTATCCATAAAAAATTATGATTTCATTTCATCATTCTCTAGAGTCGGGTTGTATCTTTAAAAACTTGATTTCAGATGCATTTCAGATGCAAATAGTAAAACTCGTACTAGGGTGTGTTTTCTGTGAGTCACTGCACCAAACAGTGAACACATAGGGTGTGTTTTCTGTGAGTCACTGCACCAAACAGTGTACCTAGTACTAGGGTGTGTTTCCTCCGAGTCACTGCCCGTTTTTCTTGCCCCGGATCGAATGACCCACCGTCCAGTCTGCTTTATTGCCTACATATATGTGAGCATTCTTCTCCAGTGTCACTTCACAACACAACAACCACCAATGAGTTCCTGGACTGGGGATGATGATGACTCCCTCGGTCCAGCACTGTGGAGCCAGCAAGATCCAGAGTTCAACAGCAATTTTCCAGTCTTAGATAAGAGAGATTTCAAATCCATGCGTGATGTTAGAAAGTACGCACCAAATCAAACGGTGAACAGGCCAAGGTGTGCACACGGTGAGTTCTGTGTGATGCAGGTTTACCAGGGATGGGACAACTCTGGTCGACGCTTCTGGCATTGCTCACGAGCATGGGTAAGCAAAACTCTATGACCTCTGTCCTTCATCATTTTATGATTTACTAATGTAATCACGGTTTCTGCAGTACTCCGAACAACTAGATAACTGCGGTTTCGTGCAATGGGTGGATCCCCCAGCTATTGACCCATATCAAGAGTACATCAACTACCTCGAGGATGTTGTCATCTTCAACCTGAGGCAAGAACTCACGTCGGCATTGGCTTCTCCAGATCCGACATCTACCAACGACGACGACGGACCGGTGACCGGACCAATGGTGGTGAAGACGAACACCGGGTGTGAGGACGAGTTCTACTGTTGTCCGTGCCACGAGAAGAAGGACAACACTCCACCAGCAACTCCACCCCCGCCACCATCTGATCCAACTCCACCCCCATCAGGGTACTACATGCCCTCCCAGCACTCCGGCGGGTCTATGATGACCGGGTTCTCCAGGTACTATTCGTACAATCAGACTACAAATGTTGTAATCGTTTATCTAAATTCCCTAAGGCACATTAGGACTAGCAGCGGCACAAAGTTAGGGTACTTGTGTCGTACGTGCCATTGCTTGTTTCTGTAATTCGTCGTTAAGTATTAATGGTTCGTCGTTAAGTATCAATGCTTCAAAAATTGAAATTTACAAAAAAAAAATCCTACCGCTGTGGCCTACGGCGCTACCTGGAGGCCACGCTGCCACCTAGCGCTAGGCTCCTACCGCCGTGCCGCACGGCGGTAGGCCTCTAATGCCGTGGCCCACGGCGGTATGTGCCCTTGCCAGTGGGCCACGGCCCCTGCCGCCGTGCGGCACGGCGGTAGGTGTATAGTTTTGCAAAATTTCTGGCGGACCATTTATTTTTGCAAAATAGAGAAAAATATATATAAAAAAAATTCGATATATAGGAACACCAAGCCAATTTGTTTCCCTCCATGCTCTCACAGCAAGTATGCATGCATACATATTTGAAGAGAAACAGCTAGCTTGAGAGGGTTGGAAAATTATCTCTAGCTTGCCTAACCATATCAGATTTCTTAAAACCTCACCCGCTTTGCTGCTCTCTCCGCATTCCCGGGGGTACGTGTCGCCCCCGGGAGGCCTCGCAGCGGCCGCGCGCGGGGTGGCCACGGCTCCGTTTTTCCCCGCGGCTCCGTTTTTCCCTTTGCGTGATGCCTTGATGCCTGACAGGTGGGGCTGCATTAGTAACAGGGCCCGCAGTAAGGTGCAGAGGGTGGGCAGCGGTGTGTGGATTGGAACGTGAAAATGTGAGGTAACAACGCGGGAGAGGGTCGGCCGCGCCGCGCCGAAACGTCAGCCGCTCCCCAGCCGAAACGTCCGCACCTCCCCAGCGCCTGGGCTTCGCTTCCAGGTGGGCCCCGCGGAAGTAGGGTGGCCCGCTGTCAGCATCTACGTGTGGACGAGCGCCGGTGGACGAACGGGAGAAATCCGCCTTGGATCCTATCCTCTCTCTCTCCCCCCTGCGACTGCGACCGCGATTCGCTCCTCCCGCCTGCGCCCGGGATTCCAGCGCCGTGGCCGCGTCCGAACAGTGGTGCCGCCCGTCCCCCCCTCCGGAGCGATGCGCAGAGACGACACACGGCTACTCTACGACCCTGCCGCGCTCCCTCTCTCCACGCCCGCGGAGTGGCCGTCACGTCCTTCCTCGGCGAGGGCGCCGTCGCATCGGACAGGAGCTCGCGTGCTCCCGGCGACCCATGCACTGCTCCGGCCCCCCATCAAGATAAGAGCGGCTTCCTCCTCTTCCCCTCCCCTCCTTTCTTATCTGCTCTTCCCCTTTCCTCCCACCTCTCGTCCCGGTTCCAAACCCTAGCTCTCCTCGCGGTTCCACAGCTCGTTGCGTCTGCCAATCTCGGTGTGCCGTGCCGTGCAGAGCAGTGAGCTCCACCCGTTTTCTGTGCCTCCTTCCCTTTCAGCTGCTTTGGATTGACTGTTGATTCGTCTGATGAGCGGAATCCTGATTTGCTTGTGTAGGTGCGGGCGAGCTGGCCATGGCATCCGTGACGTAGGCTGCCAGCTAGGGCCGGTGCACCGAGGTGGGTTACCTGGCCTGGATTTGGATGCCTTGCTTTCGATCCGTACCTGTGGATTTGCAACGTCTAATCTTTTTGTTGTGCCTGCAGTGACCTCTGGATTTCTCAACAGGATCTGAAGGTGGGTTTGTCCCTCTCTCTCTCTCTTCATCTTTTTCGTGTGTTTGTGATTGCTGCGTATCGTGCTCTTGATAAGTGGATGACTCTGTCTTGTCTTCCTCTTCTGCCTGCAGGGAACTTTGGGGGTTTGGGCATCTGGATCTTGGGGTAAGTTTATGCCTGCTAAGAACTTTTTTGAGCGTACACATCATGTTCTTTAGTGCTTTGTTTCAGAAATTATGTGGATACTTGGGTGTAGAACCGTCCACTGTTGCATCACTTGGAGTGCTGGTTGTTTACCAAAATATTTGTGCTTCCCTCTCTCTGCATTGTTCTAGATTAGGAATTTCCAGAACAGGCTTTGTGCTAACACAACCTAAGCCAGACTATCAGTTAGTTCAGGGATGAAAAGTGCATGACCTAATGACCTTTATACATGAGTGCAAGTGTGTTACCTTGTCTGGCTGAACCATAATTGTAAATACTATTTTTTTTGTGCAAACCTAATTATGAATACTGTATAAGCGCCTAAGTTACTTCGCTCTTTCGTCATTCTGCTTGGTACTAAAAGGCCAAAGCAAAGATTATCACATTCTTTTTAGGGCTGATGAACTAATGATCTGGATTAACATATGTTGCCACTTTTTTTTGTCAGATCCAGCTCAGTTTTATAATTTCTGGATTTGCAAAAGATTAGTAGCTACCATCAATTCTTAAACACTAATTCCTCTGATCCTGATGGTAATTAAAGGTGCCTAGGAAAAATAAATTACAGAAACACTTTTTGGTCTGGCTAAAAAATAAATTAGACAAAAAATGTAAATTATGTTCTTTCAGCTTATATGAATAAGAAATATTGGTTAGGTTGACATGGGCAATTCAGTACGGTGTGCATGTTTTCGAAAAGAAAATTGTAATCAAAATAGCATCAACCATAAGCTTTATGGAGTGCTGGTCTGTCTCAAATAGATGTTCCGCTGTTGCACCTTGCTTTACATTGCATTTTCTGTCATAGCATCTTAGTTCTATTCTTATCATAAGTTCTTTTTGTTTTGGCTTTTAGGTTGTTATGTGCTTGTTTGACTGTGTTTTGCCTCTTAGATCAGCATAAAGCCCCATATAACCTGTGGCTAAGGCAATAGTGATGTTTGCATTTTATTCAGTTTGTAGAAGTTGCAACTTTAATATTTCATCATGGAAAAGAGGGGTTTGCGGAACTAGATATCATTATACATTTGTCAGTGGACTTTTACCTTGCATGAACTAGATCTCTAAATGCGTTCATCTCCTTGCTTCAGAAAACCAACTGCTGCTGTACATATGAAGGATCAAGCTGCCTTTGTTGGTCACCGTCCGGTCACGAGGTTTGCGATCTAATACTTCACTTCTACTACTTACCATCCTGAATCGAATTAACATGGAAGGTTACTGAAGTACGTCTTGCTCTTTTGGCAGGAAATTTGCTGCAACTCTGGCAAACAAATCTACAGCTGCCCATCTGGTAATAGTCATTAAAGTGATTCACAATGTTACCATTTTAGTAGGATCTGGATGTGATCCACGGTTTTTTGCTGTTAGTTTCATATTTATTTGATAGATGTTGCTTCTTATTATGGCAAATATGGCAATTTGAACATTTTATCAGTGTGAAAGAGCATTCCGATTTTGTATATAGATATATTTAAACGTGATTGACTGTTTTTTGCTGTCAATTTTATAATTCTTGGGTAGACGTTGCTTCTTATGGTAAATTTCACAATTCAAATATTTGATGTGTGTAGTGTGAAAGGGCACATCTGAACTTTGAATTTTCAGCTCAGAGGAGTTCAATAAATTGAATTCAGGTTTTGCATGTAGAATATCGTCTTTGATCTATGCACTGACTCTTCTATTTTGCGTCCGTGACATAGGCTGCCATCGAGGGTCGGTGCACGGAGGTGGGTTACCTGGCCTGAATTTGAATGCCTAACTTTTGCTCAGTGGCCATTGGTTTGCTGCGTATAATGATTTTTTTTGGCTGCAGTGACCTCTATGGGTTTGTCAGCAAGATCTGAAGGTGAGTTTGTCCCTACCTCTTTATCTTTTTTCTGTGATTGTGATTGCTGCGTATCATGGCCTTGATGAGTGGGTGACTGTTTCTTGTCTTCCTCTTGTGTCTGCAGTGAGCTTCGTGGGTTTGGACATCTGGATCTTGGGGTAAGTTTGTGCCTACTGACTAAAAATAGCTTAGTGCTGTGTAATTTGAAATACCATTCAACTTGTGGCTGATACAGGATGTTTTATGCATGGCTCAACTACCTAATCTTTTCATGTTTATGATTGTAATTTTGGAACTTTTGGCATGCATTTTGGACCATGCTTCTAAAATGAGATTTGTTTACACTCAAAATCATCAAAATAATATTTAGTGATAAAGATCATTGGTCATTAAGAGTGCTTTGCCTGGACCCACTAGCTTCTTAAACCAAATTCAGTAAAAGCATATAGTATTTGAAAACTAGCAATTGTTCATTCCAGACCATGCTTTTTTTCCCTCAGTTGCAGGTTCTGCTAGGGAGAGATATTCATGCTCATACTTCCCTGGCCGCACAAAACTTTATCTAGGTATGCTTGGTTCTCTTTTTACTCTTTCGTATACCATTTTGTGCATGTATGCTTGATGTTACCGTGTAAAAGATGTATGATTGGCTACCAGAACAATTCTCTAAAATTCTATTTTTGAAAAAAAAGAAAGAACTTTATCTAGGTATGCTTGGTTCTCTTTTTACTCTTTCGTATACCATTTTGTGCATGTATGCTTGATGTTACCGTGTAAAAGATGTATGATTGGCTAGCAGAATAATTCTCTCAAATTCTATTTCTGAAAAAAAGTAAAAACAGCCTCGAAATGATGTTCCCTGCTACCTGAATAGCTTGTATGCATTATTTTTTGAAGAAAGTTTCAGGGTGGATGGCAGTGGCTTGTTGTGAATTGTGATGTGTATGCGTTTCATGCCAAACAAACACCTCTGACAGGCAGTCAAGGTGGATGGATGTGTTGTAATATTGCAGTATTATATTCCGAACAAACACCTTAGACAATCGGTTAGGATGCATGGATGTGATGTAATATTTATGTATTAGATGGCAGACAAACACCTTTGGTGATGCTTAAAATTGTATGGTGCTCATGTGCTTTCGTGATATGCGGATCTTGAACGCTTTAAATGTTGCCATTACATGCTTATATTGTATTTGATATGTTTTTGTATGATACTTATGCTTTTTTGTTACATTCGGCCTCCACCATTTGCTTATATACGTTGTAGGGTGAGCAATGCGCGCTGACTGCTTCTATCTACTTATATATTTGATTGTCGGCACGCTAGGGCGCGCAACGCGCGCCGTCTGTTCTAGTATATGTTGAAAGATGACCCCTGCATCTGAGCACCAGTGAGCTCATCCGCTTTTGGTTGGGTATTCATGCATCTAGCATTTAACGTAGGCTCACACCAAAAAATGACCATCACATCTATTTTGTGTGTTCTTTTCTTTTCCTAGCTATTTGGTTTACCAACTCTCTTGTGCAGGACGGAGGCAGGACATGTGTACCTCAAGCCTCCTCCCATTAGCATGCATGTTACGGTTGTGGTGTGGACTCTAGTGGATGCTCTCTGCCTCTTCGTGTTCGTCGGGATCTGCGTGGTGAAGTTGTCGGACCCTTTGAAGAAAGTTGCGCCCACCAAGGCTAATGATTAGCAATAGAGCTTCAAGGCCCCAGTGGTTTCAGCAGCTGGAAGTATTAGATTATTTGTCTCACTCCAACATGGAACGTCTAATAATTGCACTCTAACAAACTGACAAGCTTTTAACTAAAAAAACAGATATGAAAAATATCACAGCACAGCTCACAATATTTTTTTTGAAAATACACTATATACACTTTTTTTTTGTGTTAAGTCTTGCACCTACTCTTTTTGACGATTTTGTTTACTATCCCCATTTTTTCGGGTATGAAGTCTACAAGAGGATAACATAATCATTGAGCGCACCGCTGCTATTGTGCCGCATCACGAGTTAGTGAATTGGTGCTCTCACCTATGCTAACACACAAAGCCTGACATTTATGTTAGATTGATCTCTCCCGGATGGGCCCAACGGCCCATCAGGCCTCTAATCTCGCGCCCTGATCAGGGGCGCCCAACCCTAACGATGGTTGGCGGGCCTCTGTTGCGTTGCGTTATAAAAAGGAGGTGGGGGCCGCAGGCTCGCGACACGAGGTTCGCCGCCAGCCCTACACACCCCACCTACAACCCTAGCCGATCTACAGGGTGCGCAGGAGCAACGGGAAGATCCGCCGCCGCCACTGCACTGCCCGTCGCTGCCCTAGCGCAGTACCTGCACTGCGCGACGCTGCCTTGAGCAGACTACATCAATAGAACCCGCGATGGCCTCAAGCTCCTCCATGCCGGCCACGACCGGCGAAGGTATCAACCATCTCCTTCCTCTCTGTCCCCTCTCTCTCTCGGTGCACACACACACATGTTTTACACTGTGAAAGTTATCTACCCGATTAGATGTGCGTCTAGTAGATCCTAGTAATCTATCAATGGTACCTGAGCCGTGCTAGGTCGTAGATCTAGTCTGGGTAGAAGAAGAAGAAAGGAGAAACATCGATCTCGAATCAAAAAAGGCAAATAAGAAACGAAACCCTAACCCTAGATCTAAAGTTGCAAAGAGGCCAGGCGGGAGAGAAGAAGTACCTACTAGGGACCCTACCTCGTTGCCGTACATGCCGCCGGTGTCGTCCTTCGGACGCGCGCAGGTGGATAGACCAGGGTGAGCTGAGCTCGCCGCACCTCCGTCGTCTTCACGGACGCGAGGGACGAGGCTGCGAGCGCTGTCAACGAGCCGCTCGACGGCGGCGCGCTCACCCTCGGGTGAACGCGCGTGCCGGCGAGAGGGCCGGTGGCAGCGCCGACCATCTTTCTCCTCACCGGCTGCCATGGTTGCTCTCTCTCGGGTTGCTCTCACTGTGACTCGGGAGAAGGGGAGGGGACTGGACAACAGAGAAAGTGGAGAGGGAGAGGACCGGCGGCCTTTGGTCGGCGGCGCTCGACCTCGCCATCGCCGGCGCTGCTGGCCATGGTGTTTCTGCCCGATGCGCAGCGCGTGCGAGAGAAGCAAAGGGGCGGAGGGAGATTGAAACTAGGGTTTCGGGAGGGGCGGCCGGCTCACGCGATTTTGATGCCGCGATGGTCGCGGATGGCCGTTGGATCCAGGTCGGAGGATCTGGACGGTCGCCATCAGCCGGAGGCCAGCTGGGCCACATACAGCCCAGGTGGGAATGCGGTGCGAGCCGGAATGGTGGCCTGCCCGTTGGTTTTTGGGCTGCGAGCCCAGGAAGGTTGCGCGATGCAGCCATGGGCCTGGTTTTTGCAGCTGGGCCTCGTACACAGTAAACAATCAAGAATTGTTTTGTCTTTTTCAGAAGCATTTAGTTGATGAATTTTTTGTATGATTTTTTTATCTATTCAAATTTGAACCAATGGGATAATTTTGCTTAGATAAAAGAAAAGTAAATAGTGATATTGCTTCTGAATTGAAAGTTTTTTTTCATGAATTTTATTCATGTTTCCGCTGCGAATTGTTTAAAGAAATGCTTATTGTTTAAATTTAATTGGAACCAACGGGAAAATTAAATTTAAAAGGAGCATGTTAAAGTAATTTTTTCTGGTAATTATGGTGCTGTTATTTACTGACCAACGTTGTTAATAATATCATCATGATTAAAAGGTTGTTTATGTGCATTTATTTCTATTTTCTGCTCAACGGTGATATAGATTTAAATTGCATAGACAATTGTATGTTTTAATTTTGACCAACGTTGGATTAATGCATGCCATTGTCATTATGGATCTCACTGATTATGGTTTTCAGGAGGGTTCAACTTGATGAACTCCATCGGCTCCATTCCAGTCCTCGATGCTGAGAATCACAAGGAATGGAGCAGAAAAGTGAATCTGGCTTTTGTTTGTGCTGAGCTTGACTGGGTGCTGAAGGAACCACAGCCGGTTCTGCCACCAAAGCCACAGAGAGATGACAAAGAAGATGATGCTGCATGGAAAAAGAAAGAAGAGAATTATTCCTCTTTAGAGTTTTCGTGGTCCAGCGACAACAAAAAGTGGACCTCGGCAAACAAAAAGTGCATGGCTTTCATAGAGAACACAATTGAGCCCTCTCTTTTGAGCTCAGTTGATGGTTGTAGCTCTGCTGCAGAGTTACTTGACAGGATAAAGAGTTAGTTCACTGGCTCTTCAAAGACATATGCCACCATGATGCTGAGGCAGCTGGTGAATGAAAAGTATATAGGTAATGGAAAAGGCATAAGGGAGCACATCTTTAGGATGAGCAACCAGGCATCGAAGCTAAAGCCACTAGATGCGGATCTGGAAATTAAGCCCAAGCTCCTTGTTCATCTGGTTATGGCTTCTCTGCCAAAGGAGTTTGACACTTTTGTTGTCAACTATAACATTCATCCAGAGCAATGGGATCTAGAAAAGACTATAGCCATGTGCGTGCAAGAAGAGGAAAGGATTAAGTCCAATAATGGAGGTTCTTTGAACCTTGTGAAGAAAAAGAACTTCCATCAAGGCTCTTCTTCAAAGCCACATGGTAAAGGTCCCATGCAACAGCAGCGTCAGCCTCAGAAGAGCTCTCTTCCAGTGGAGAGGGATCCGTGTCTCTACTGCAAGAAGAAGGGGCATTTCAAGAAAGAATGTCCTGATTTTCTAAAGTTTATCATGGCAAAGAATGGTAAGAATGTTGTTTCTTTTGTAAATGAATCCTTGTATACACAGTTTTCTAAATCTACCTGGTAGATTGACTCGGGTGCAACTGTTCATGTTGCAAATTCTTTACAGGGGTTCCATTCGACCCGGAGCACGAAAAGAAAAGAAAGATGCATTGAAGTTGCAAATGGAGTCCAAGCAGAAGTTGAAGCTGTTGGCGATGTCTCTCTAGAGCTAGTTGATGGTTTTACACTTTTGCTTAGAGATGTTCTTTATGTTCCTTCATTAAACAGAAACTTGATTAGTATTTCACGTTTGGACAAAGATGGTTTTGAATGTCTTTTTGGACATGGCCGTTGTGCCATTTGGTGTAATAATGCTTGTGTTGGTATTGCTTACCTTCATGATGAGCTTTATTTGTTATCCTTACGTGGAAAAATTAATTCATTATGTGATGTGAATGTGAATGTTTCTGGGTCAGAGAACGTTCAAAAGAAAAGAAAGAGAACTCATGATATTTCGTCAAAATTATGGCACTGTCGTTTAGGCCATATTTCGAGGGGGAGAATAGAGAGCCTCATTAAAAATGAAATTCTTCATCCATTAGAGTTCTCTGACTTAGAGCAATGCGTAGATTGCGCTAAAAGAAAGTATGTAAAGCAAATTAAAAAGGTGCAAAACGTAGCACAAGAACTTTAGAGATAATTCACACTGATATTTGTGGACCGTTTCCTGTGAAAAGCGTGGATGGCTATGACTCGTTCATAACATTCACAGATGATTACTCCCGTTATGGTTATATTTATCTAATTAAAGAAAGATTGGAAGGGCTAGATAAATTTAAGATATTCAAAGCTGAAGTTGAAAATCAACTTGATAAAAGAATTAAAATAGTAAGATCTGACCGTGGAGGGGAGTACTACGGTCGGCACACCCCATTTGGCCAAGTTCCTAGACCTTTTGCAAAGTTCCTACAGGAAAATGGCATAGTCGCCCAATATTCAATGCCGGGCGAGCCTCAGCAAAATGGAGTAGCTGAGAGGCGCAACCGTACACTGATGGATATAGTGCGCAGTATGATGAGTTACTCCACCTTGCCATTGGGATTGTGGATGGATGCCTCAAAAATTGCTATTCACATTCTAAATAGAGTACCAAGCAAATCGGTGCCCAAAACACCGTACGAGCTGTGGAAGGAAGAGTACCCTCTCTACACCACTTGCGTGTCTGGGGGAGCCCAGCTGAGGCCAAAATGTTTAACCCAAATATTGGAAAGTTAGATTCCAAAACAGTCAGTTGCTACTTCATTGGGTATCCTGAAAAGTCAAAAGGTTTTCGTTTCTACTGTCCAGATAGATATACAAAGTTTGTAGAAACGAGACATACTGTTTTCTTAGAGGATGAAATGATGAGGGGGAGCACGGCAGTGTAGAAAATTGATCTTGAGGAGAAGCGGGTGTACGCACCCAATCCGATGATCCAAGAGCCATATTTCTCACTACCTGTTGTACCTGCACCGACAATCCCTGAGGCTGTGGTGCAAGCACCTGTTGTAACTCAACCCATGGCAACATTGAGTGAAGATCCGGAGCCTGTCCTTCAGGATTCGATTGAACCCACTGTTGTACATGAGGAAGAGATGCAGCAGCCACCTCATGATGATGTGTCAACAGATGTTGAGGCACTGAGTGTGCAAACAGAAGAGGCCCCTCGAAGGCCTCAAAGAGTTAAAAGATCGGCAATTCCTAGTCATTATAAAGTCTATAATACAAAAGTTGCTCATATGGAGGGAGATCCTGCTTCATATGAAGAGGCCATGAGGAGTGCTGACTCATCAAAGTGGTTGGAAGCCATGGAAGATGAGATAAAATCGATGAGTTCCAATGATATTTGGGACTTGGTGGAAATTCCCGAAGGAGCCAAAACAGTAGGCTGTAAATGGGTCTACAAGATTAAACATGACTCTAGAAGGAACATAGAAAAGTATAAAGCAGGACTTGTGGCAAAAGGCTATACCCAGAGAGAAGGAGTAGATTACAATGAGACATTTTCTCTAGTCTCATGTAAAGATTCCTTCAGAATAATAATGGCATTAGTAGCACATTTTGACTTAGAGTTGCATCAGATGGATGTAAAGACGGCTTTTCAAAATGGTGATTTAGAAGAAAATATCTATATGAAACAACCGAAAGGTTTTGTCATGGAAGGAAAAGAACATTTAGGATGCCGCCTAAAGAAATCTATTTATGGATTAAAGCAAGCATCCAGACAGTGGAATCTAAAGTTTGATGACACAATTAAAAGATTTGGGTTTGAACCTAATGTAGAGGACAATTGTGTTTACGCAAAATTTAAAAATGGGAAATATATTTTCCTAATCTTGTATGTGGATGATATCTTGCTCGCTAGCAATGATGTTAGTCTACTGCGGGAAACAAAGAAGTTTATGTCCTCAAAATTTGATATGAAAGATCTTGGTGAAGCCTCATATGTTTTAGGCATAGAAATTCACCGAGATAGAAAGAATGAGGTTTTAGGATTATCGCAAAATGCATATTTGGAAAAGATTTTAAAGAAGTACAGTATGCATGCGAGTAAAGCATCACCTACTCCTATAGTAAAGGGCGATAGTTTTGGAGAATTTCAATGTCCTAAGAATAAATATGAGATCGATCAAATGAAAGCGGTACCATATGCTTCAGCTGTTGGAAGCTTACAGTATGCACAAGTGTGCACTCGCCCTGACTATGCGGGAGATAGAAATGATAGAAAATCCACGTCTGGATATATATTCACTCTCGTTGGGATGCTATCTCGTGTAGAAGCTCCAAACAAAAGCTAGTTGCATCATCGACGATACATGCAGAGTTTATAGCATGTCATGATGCTATTGGAAAGGTGATATGGTTAAAGAAATTTGTACCCGACTTGAAAGTGGTAGATTGTATTAATAAACCACTAAAGATGTACTACGATATTCAGCCAGCAGTGTACTATGCTCACAACAACAAGTCGAGTAATGCTTCCAAACCAATTGAGGTAAAGTTTTATGTTGTGAAGGATAGAATCCGGGATAAGACCATAAGTCTCGAGCATATAGGGACAAAGGACATGGTTGCGGATCCGCTCACGAAAGGCTTACCACCCAATGTGTTTAGAGAACACTTAGCCGGCATGGGTTTAAGGGAAAGTCTATAATTCCTGGATTATGTTGTGGCCCAAAAGGAACATAATTTATTCCAAAATGGAGAAGTATGTTGTAGCTATTTTTGTCTATCGACAATCGAGTCATGACGATGAAGCATGCTCTATGTACTAATCTGTGATGGAACGAATAAAGTGTAAATGATACAGTTAAAAGCATGTGATGAGATCAAGGGGGAGAATGTTAGATTGATCTCTCCCGGATGGGCCCAACGGCCCATCGGGCCCCTAATCTCGCACCCTGATCGGGGGCGCCCAACCCTAACGATGGTTGGCAGGCTCCTGTTGCGCTGCGCTATAAAAAGGAGGTGGGGGCCGCAGGCTCGCGACACGAGGTTCGTCGCCAGCCCTACACACCCCACTTACAACCCTAGCCGATCTACAGGGTGCGCAGGAGCAACGGGAAGATCCGCCGCCGCCACTGCACTGCCCGTCACTGCCCTAGCGCAGTACCTGCACTGCGCGACGCTGCCTTGAGCAGACTACATCAACAGAACCCGCGATGGCCTCAAGCTCCTCCATGCCGGCCACGACCGGTGAAGGTATCAACCATCTCCTTCCTCTCTGTCCCCTCTCCTCGGTGCACACACACTTGTTTTACACTGTGAAAGTTATCTACCCGATTAGATGTGTGTCTAGTAGATCCTAGTAATCTATCAATTTCATTAGCCACAACACCCATTATATTCGCTGAGAGGACCTGGGATTTTTGTCCAACACAAGCTTTCACGAGTCGCCCACTTAGCTCTCGGGGCAGCACCTTCGCTAATCTGGGCAATGACACCACACGTTGACCTCATGACCTCCAGTGAAGCAGCACTTGAAAGCCGTTATGCTTCGACGGTGATTGTAATTACAAAGCCAAATCTCGGGACTGATACAAAACCGCTCCTCCGCTGAACATGACCATGCTTCATCCTCTCTAGTGATGTTGAAGCACCGATCCAATTTGTTTCCCTCCAACCTCTCACAGCATGCATATATGCATACTGATATAGAGTAACATAACTAGCATATTTGAGAAGAAACATCTTGAGAGGCTCAGGAAATTAATTAATTATCTCTAGTCATCCTCACCATTTATATATGTTGAAAGATGCCCCCTGCATGGCTGCATCTGAGCACCGGCCAATTAGCTCATTCGTTTTGGTTGGGTTCTCATGCATCTAGTATTAGTGTAGGCTCACACAAATATATTTTTAATATATAATACTATGCATATAAGTTGTCATCTAGGAGTTTGAAGAATTTTCAAATAGATTTGCTATTTTCTATCATTTAAATGAATTTCTGCATATTTACCGAAAGTAATTCCAAATTGACTTATATGTACCTCTAATAAGATTTAAAAAATTCAAAAAAACTAGATTTAGACGCCTATGGTCCATTCTGGCCCACATCTAGGATATTTACGGAAAATTAATTGAACTTGTAGGGAAAGTTCAAACCTCTACTAGTCACATTATTATAAAATAATGACAAAAATACCTAAAACTTCTCCAAAAATTTTGTAAATTTGCATAGAGTCATTTTATGGATGTACAAGTTTGAAAAAAGTTTTATAAGATTTTGCAAAAATTAGAATATACATTGTTCACAGACTATATAGGTCTCTCACACTGTTTCATACAACTCAACTTAATCTTTAAAGTTTGTATACCCTAAAATATTTTCTTGCTCATATACACCTAAATTATGGACATAACCTTACATATACTCTTCTATTAACATATGGGGATTCACATTGCTATTTGTTGTGCAAAAAAGATATTTTTCTATTTTTTAAATCACTAATAAGTACACCTTTGTGAAGTAAGTTGTAAAATCGTTATCTTATATGCCCCAAATATATTTTTCATACATCACAGACAACATAAAAGTTGTCATGTATGAGTTTTAAGCAATTTTAAGTAGATTTGCTATTTTCTATCATTTAAATGAATTTTGGCATGTTTACCGAAAGTAATTCCAAATTGACTTATATGTACCTTTAATAAAATTCAATTTTTTTTAAAAAAAACTATATTTAGGCGTCTATGGTCCATTCTAGCCCACATCTAGGAGATTGATGAAAAATTCAATTAACTTATAGGGAAAATTCGGACTTCTACTAGTCACCTTGTTATAAAATAATAATAATAATATCTAAAGTTTCTTCAAAAATTATGTAAATTGAAATAGAATCATTTTATGTATGTGCAAGATTGAATAAAAAGTTTCATAAGATTTTGTGAAAATTAGAGTATACATTGTTCATAAATTAGATTGTTCCATCACATTGTTTCATACAACTCAACTTAAACTTCAAAGTTTGTACACACTCAAGTATTTTCCTACCCCATGGGCGCCTCAAATTTGGATAAAACCTCACCCTTACTCTCCTATTAGTATTTGGAGGTTTAGATTTCCAGTTTTCGTGCAAAAAAGTTTTTTCTATTTTTTGAAAACCTAATCAAGACACCCTTGTGAAGTAACTTGAAAAAATATTACCTCACATACCCTCAAAACATTTTTCTATTGTAAAATGTAACATAAGTTGTCACCTAGGAGTTTCAAGAATTGTCAAGTAGATTTGCTATTTTCTATCATTTAAATGAATTTTTGCATGTTTACCAAAAATAATTCCAAGTTGAACTATGTGCACCTCTAATAAGATTCAAAAAATTGCAAAGAAATATATTTAGACTTCTATGCTCCATTCTAGCCCATGTATTGAAGAGTGATGAAAAAACTAATTGTATTCTAAGGGCCATTCAAACTTTTATATCGAAATTACCTCATAGTAAATATAATAATATCCAAATTTGGTCAACAAAATTTCAAAATTAGCGTGGAGACATATTTTAGGCTCACAAGTATATGATAAAAAATGTAAATGATTTTGATAAAGTGACACTATACATTGTTTACAAATGGACAATTATAAGTAAATTTAAATAACACAACTTACCACATGAGAGGAGGTGCCCTGGTGGTAGAAGTGCTTTCACTCCTTCCTTGGTGTGCTGCTGCCGCAGCCGGCCGGGAGCGGCTGCGGCCGGCCGGGGTCGTGGCGGGGTTGGCCGGTAGCAAAACCAAGTACAAAAAATGTTGAATGCAAAGGAAAAATAAAAATTTGTATGTAGTGTAGTGGTAAGGGTTAGTTAGTTGAGGCAAGAGGTGCACGGTTCGAACCTTGACCTCTTCAAATTTTTTTGTTTTTCTCTGTTTTTTTCATACATCACTCTATTTTTTTCTGAAATTTTTAACTATTGATCGTGATGATCTATATTTCTTTTCATACGTTACATGAAAGTTTTTTTTAATTTATCGATCATGACGAAATGCTGAAACGTACCGTGGGCCAAATTATGACGAAATTGGCACAACGTCATAGTGTTTGGACTCATATCGGGCTTCATATCCAACACTGCGAATCTATGACGAAATCAGACTGTTTGTCATGGATGCAGTGTAATCTGTGTTGAAATCTATGACGAAATTGGCACAACGTCATAGTGTTTGGACTCATATCAGGCTTCAAATCCAACACTGCGAATTTATGATGAAATCTGACTGTTTGTCATGGATGCAGTGTGATCTGTGACGAAGTTTGAAAATGTCATGAGAATTTCGTCATGGATCACAATGTTTTTTTTGTAGTGATAGCTGTGATGATTAGAACTACCAGATTGATGGTTGGATGCTTCTGATTTTAGTGAGAATCACTTGGATTTATCTTTTTTCTAGCACGTCTCATGCGGATTAACCGTGGAGCTCCAAAAGGAAATTCAATAAGTAACAGTAAGATACTACGAGTTATTTTTCTTGTGGGATAAATGGTTTCAGGTTAATTAATGGTCACATATATAGTTTCTGTTAAACCATTGAAGGGCTAGTTATATGAAAAGTACATATGCTGCTTATGGCATGAGCCGTTGTACCTCAGATATGTAAACTCTCTACCATTCCATGGTTTGGCTACAGCCTACAGTGGCGAATTCCAGCAATACTGATATAAGATGCAGGTCGCACTTGTTTCCTTCCAACCTCTCATGCAAGTATATCCATGCATACATACCAAACTAGCATATTAAAGAAGAAACAACTTGAGAGGGCCAAGAAAAATTATCTCTAGATAGCCTATATTTATATAGAAAGATGACCCCTGCATAGAGCGCCAGTTAGCTCATTCTGTCATGCATGATGCATATAGTATTGGTGTAGCAAGGCTCAAAACAAAAAATGACCCCAACGTCTAGTTCGTGTGTACGTTATCTTCTTTTCCTATTTGGTTTACCAAACTATTCTGTGCTGGACAATGCCAAACTCATGAGACACTCATGTTCATTATGCCCCCTTCCTGCACAAAACGGTTGGCAAACCAAAGTTATGAAGATAAAAGCAAAAGATCGCATGAATTAGATGTAAGTGAGGGTACTTTTTGGATGAACATTATATTGAACCAATCACTGGTGAATGGATGCAATGCAAGCTAGAGGCAATCTTTGATTCAACATAAATACGGTGAGCATGGAGAGGGCCATGCAGTTCCCTAGCCATTTCTTCTCCATATAGGGTAAGTGCCATGATGCTTGCTGTGAGGTCTTGGAGTGAAACAAATGAAATTGTTTTTTTAGCATTAGCGAGGAGGTAACATATATCAGCTTCTTTGTGTTATCATTAATGCGATGTATGTAAAGGAGAGCTAAGATGTTATAACGAGGCTACATAATAACACGCACCTACCTAAGATGTTGGTCGTGCAGTGAACTGTCACTGATGAAGCTCCTGCTCTGGACAACCGTGATTGAACTGACCATGAATTGCGGTGTCTCTGTTGCCTTTCTTCAACACACGCTGTCTTTGAGCTCTTCGTGCGGTGGTGCAGTGGATGCTCTGTTTTTGTACGTGTTCTGATTTTTGTTTGAAGATCGACACATTCTGTTAGATTAGAGGATGTTTTCTGTTTGCCTAGGTTTATGCTGAATTTCATTGGAGTTTTAGGCATGTTTAATTTGTTTTCCCTCGAACAGTTGAATCTTTTTTGTTGGTGAAGAGCATAAATGGTACTGATCCATTCTGTAGTTTATTTGAACGTATACCTTTGCACAATGTAAATAGTTGGCACCAAATAGTAAATGTTTATCTTGATGAGAACGTTGTAGAACAGACATGATGTACACTAGTCACAGTGTAGTGTAGGATTGAATAATTATGAGCTATTTTGGGAAGATATCGTTTCTAAGATGGTACCTCATACCTGGCAGAAAATTTCAGTTTTAAGTTTGGGCTCCACAGTTCCTTGATTATTATTCTTGTTCATCTTGTGAATCTAGCTGCTGCACTTTCTTCTATAGAAGGATCTCTAAATATCACCTCGAATTCCATAGTGTTTTAATCTGAACTTTCTGTTCCCTCAGCTTGTGGCCTTGTGCTATTGCTGAAATCAGCTATTCAAATGTTTATCTATGTTTTTATTTGCTTGTTTGGTTTGTACTTCCTAGTGCCTACATATCTTATCGGGATTACTTTGCGTTTATCCATACAACGAGACTCACTAGATGTAAAGCAGCACCATACTGAGGCTTTTATGTTCCGATTCAATGATTCTGACTACAAAGCCAAAACCTCTGGACTAATACGATATGAAAAATCTGATAGTGCTGCCTCCATCAATACCAGCGCTGCGTCCTCCTCACTAATGATATAGAAGAACTAAGCCAATTTGTTTCCCTCCAACCTCTCACAACAAACATCTATGCATACATAACAAACTATCATATTTGAAGATAAACAACTTGAGAGGGTTAGCAAATTATCTCTAGTGATCCTAACCACACACACACACACACACACACACACACACACACACACACACACACACACACACACACACACACACACACACACACACACACACACACACACACGTGTGTGTGTGTATGTGTGTGTGTGTGTGTGTGTTTTGATGAAAGATGGCCCCTGCATCTGAGCACTAGTTAGCTCGTCAGCTTTTGGTTGGGTATTCATGCATCTAGCATTCAGATAGGCTCACACTAAAAATGACCATCACATCTATTTTGTGTGTTCTTTTCTTTTCTTATTTGGTTTACCAACTCTCTTGACGGAGGCATGACATGTGTACCTCAAGCCGCCTCCTGTTAGCATGCACGTCGCGGTGGTGGTCTGGACTCTGGTGAATGCTCTGCCTCCTCATCTCCGCCCGGATCGGTGCGGTGAAGTTGCCGAACCCTTAGAAGAAAAAGTTGCGCCCGTCAAGGTTAATGATTAGCAACAGAGGTTCAAGGCCCCGGTGGTTTCAGCAGCTGGAAGTATTAGCTTATTTGTGTCACTCCAGCATGGAATGTCTAATAATTGCACTCGACAAACTGGCAAACTTTTAACTAAAAAAATCAGATATGAAAAATATCATAGCACAACTCACAATCTTTTTTATGAAAAGGCACTTTATACATTTTTTTTGTGTTATAGTCTTGCACCTACATCTTTTTGACAATTTTGTTTACTACCCCATTTTTTTCGGGCATGAAGCCTAACACACAAAGTCTGACATTTCATTAGCCACAACACCCATCCACTGATGAGAGGCCCCGGGATTTGTCCAACACACGCTTCAACGAGTAGCCCACTCAGCTCTTGGGACAGCACCTTCGCTAACCTGGACAATGACACCACACATTGACCTCATGACCTCCAGTGAAGCAGCACTTGAAAGCCGTTATGCTTTGACAGTGATTGTAACTACAAAGCCAAAATCTCGGGACCGATACAAAACCAAGAGTCCGATAGTGTCTCCTCCACTGAACATGACCATGCTTCGTCCTCACTAGCGATGTTGAAACACCGAGCCAATTTGTTTCCCTCCCACTGGCGGAGCCAAGCATTGGCCAACAGGGGCCATGGCCCCCCCTTGCTATGTGCTAATTTTTCACTAAGTAGCAATCACCAGTAGTAATTCAAAGCAATAAGCATGCAGCAACAAACTGGAAGTAGCACAACAGCACAGGCCAAATCTTATCCCAAAATATACTAATCTACTTGTTTAGCTTCCAATGCATTCATAGTCTACATTAAAATTAGTTCATGAAGCAATAATTGTCGGTGTTTATTTTGAAATCACCCAAAATGAAAATTGGAGTATCTTCACTATTTGAAAACAGTTATTTTGTCCTATCATCTTTAATAGGATCTTTTTGCTTTTTAGATCAAACAATGTTAATCTTTGTGCTACAAATACTTAATGCATGTTTGCATAGTTAAAAGTCGATGACAATATGATCATTTTCAATCTTTGTGATTCTTGACACAAGTTTGTTCGGTTTCTTACGTAAGCCCCTTCTTGCACACTGTTTCGACTTCTTGTACAGTATTAATCTCTCCAACAGATCGATCGTACATATAAGCAAAAACTGCTTTAAGACTGTATTTCGGCCCCTCCTTGCCTCAATTCCTAGCTCCGCCACTGTTCCCTCCAACCTCTCACAGCATGCATATGCATACATATATACAGTAACATAACTAGCATATTTGAGAAGAAACATCCTGAGATGTCCAGCAAATTATCTCTAGCCAGCCTCACCATTTATATATGTTGATAGATGGCCCCTACATCTGAGCACACTGGCCAATTAGCTCATTCGTTTTGGTTGGGTTCTCATGCATCTAGTATTAGTGTAGGCTCACACACACAAAAAAAAAGGCCCTCACATCTAGTTTGTGTGTTATTTTCTTTTTTTCCTATTTGGTTATTATACCAAATCTTTTGTGTATAAGAAAGGAGGCAGAAGTCAGAACATACATACATTCAGCCGCCTCAAGAGTTCAAGACCAGTAAATTCATTGTATATAAAGCACAAAAATCAGTGCCTCATGAAATTAAATAGTTAATTACTTTTTTAGCAATAGTTAACATTTATTTACGTTAGCCAACTGTAATAGTGAGTGGGCCTGCAATTCTCAGTGAGTATATATTATTATTTTAGAGAGGAGACTGCTGACCTCAATTACCTCATGGTAAAAAAAATGGATTATTCATGTAAAAAAGGATTATTAGACCCACCGAATCTTGTACACACGTTATACGTACAATTACAAAATGAGCATGTTTATCATGGTAAAGAAGCGCAGCTTGGGCCTAGTAGGGGCAAATTTCTCATTGCAAAAAGCAAGCAAGAAGAGTATGAAAATGAAAACTATAGTTTCTAGACCGAGCATTAGAATTAAAATTAAATTATGTTTGCACCATTATGTTTATTACATTATTATCAAGCTTAAAAAAAGTGCTAGGCGCTAAGCGAGCGGTGACCCTATGCCTAGAGCTTAAGCGTGCTTAGGCGTTTCTAAGCGTGCTTAAGCGTTTTGTAGTATAGCGAAGGTTAGTCCTAAAATTTGGAAATCTAAGATAGATCAAGCAATCAATATGCTACACAATCAAAATATATTTAGGCCTAGCACTCAGCCGTGACCATGGGCCTTTCAGCACAATAAACTCAACCTCAAACCCAATTGGCCCAACAAAAAAAATATCTTTTTCTGTTTATTTCTCACGTCAAACTCCTGGTCGGATCCCCTTCTTCGTGCTCGCCCTCATGCGGTTCTGCCACAAATTAAAGCTGTCCCTATCACCACGTCTTGAATCGACTCCAAAAATGGATTGCAGCACCTTCGGAGATGGGGCAGCACAGAATTGAATCAGGGATGCTTGCAGACTTGCAGCAGAGAAGCAGGACGAGGTCGCCGCAGCTTGCAGTAGCAGCAGATACGTTGCAAGAGAGGACAATGAGGCCAAAGACCTCTCGACCTGAGGCCCGGGCGCCGCTCCCGCACTAGTTTTTTCTGCCTCCTTCGCCTACACGTGCCTCAGTGACCGCTTACAAATAGACAACACGCCTAGGGAGCGCTTTTGCCCCAAAGCGAAGCGGGAGGCTTGCGCTAAGCGATTCAGCGCGCCTAGGCGAGCGCTCACTTACGCTTTTTGGAACTTTGATTATTATAAGAGTTGTAAAATAAGACACCACTTGACTACTTGAGTACTCTATATTTGATGATATTATCATAAAAGAATTATTTTTTAATGAAGATGGACGAGTTTTCATTGAGCGGAATTATACTCCCCTTCCAAGAGAAAAATGTTCTATATTGATATAAAAAATTATTTCTAACTAGAAGTGAGAATTGTTCCGGGAGAAAAGATACTATAGCTTCAACTTTAATAAGAAAAAATACATACATGGGATAAAACCATACAAATTCGTGGAAAAATAGATTTGTATAACTCCCTCTTTTAGATGAATTATTGTAGTAAAATAAAAAAAATATATATGAGCTTAACAACACCTACTTAGTTCAGAGATCACCTACCAGACAGTTGGCAATATCTTGGATATACATATATATAATAAGGCTTCGTTTGGATGTAGATATTGAGAGGTTTGACATTGAATTGAGCTTAATATCAGTACGTACAACCATAATGTTGAAATGGGTCACGATTACATTGCTTTTGTTTGGATGGCTATTGTATTCACTTTTGGAATCATAGCAAGCAATCATATCGAATTTTTGTTTGGATGTACACAAGTGTGGAATTAGGCCTGTGCATCGGCGGGCTTCACCGGTTTTGGATAGGTTTCCAACCCAGCCGAGAAGTGAACGGGTGGCATGGGTTGGTCTGGTTTACTTGATTAGGAAGTGTGGATTGAGTGGGCTAGGTTGGGCTGGTTTTGCGGTTCGAGCGGTTTAAAACCACTGTCTGCGCTGCCACATCAAATGATCTTTTTTCCCCTTCGAATAAACTACAAGTTCCTCGTATGTTCCTTTGTTCGACCGAACAGAGCACTGAGCAGATCGCTTGCTGATCCATTCACGAGCGACGCGTCGAGTGTTCCCCAGTCAGGCACCAGCCTGAGAAGCGAATCGCCAGCCGTCCGTCGCCGGCGACCGGCGGTGGCGTGCAGCCCCCAGGTCCAGGTTCAGGAAGCGCTTCATGAGCGTGCTCCATGCCACCTACCACATGCTACACCGGGCCCTCTGCTGCAAGCGCCTCATGATGAACCTCCACCTGCAGCTCGGCCGGGGCAAGCTCATCGGCAAGACGCTGCACACCTCGGTGCTACCGCGAACCACACACCACCAGTACTGCACACCGCCCAGGCTTCCACCACCTAGTAGCTGCTCGGGCAAGCGCCACGGCGCCGACGGAGTCATCGGCATTGTACTCGTGAACCGAGGAGGCATGATGGCGGGCGGTGCTGCAGAGGACGCTAAGGCCGGGTGCGCCAGTGCCGGCGAGGAGACGCCGCTGGAGCGCCATAGAGGACGTGGATGCCGGCGATGTAGGTACCGGCGAGGGGATGCCCCTGGAGCACCACGTCCGACGCCGAGGTCGGGAGCGTCATGTAGGACGCGGATGCCGGCGACGTCGGTGCCGGCGAGGAGATGCCGCTGGAGCACTGCCTACGACGCTGAGGTCGGGAGCGCCGGCTTCGGCGAGGAGACGCGCAGGCGTCCGGGGTGGCCGGAGCCAGGTTCATCTGGGTTCTCTGGTTCTAAACCATCTTCATCTCAGCCCGTTGTACATGTAACGGGCTTAACCCAGAAACTGTTTAACCCGGGTAATATCATTTCACAGGTTAAGATGGGTTGGGTTACGTGGTTCTGACGGGTTGGACCAAACCGCTGCACAGGCCTATGTGGAATTGGTCACCACTTCTTCCACAGCACCGGAGGGGAGGGCGTAGGCGAGCTGCTCACCGGGGGAGGAGCGTGGGGCTTGCCGGCGGACAGAGGAGCAGACGCGCGGGGCTTGCCGGCAGCTCGTCGGCGGAGGGCGGAAGAAGGCAAGGGTCCCGCCCCGGTGCTGCTGCACCGGCCGCGAGGAAGACGAAGAGGGCCTCCGCTCGCGAGGAAGACGAAGAGGTCGCCACCCGCGAGGAAGATGAGGAGGGTTGTCGACCATGAGCAATGCAAGACAAGGGAGGGGCGCGCAACCCGGCGATGAGGGAAGGAGGGGCGCGCGCAGCCCAGCGGCGAGGGAGGGAGGAGCTTCACGCTGCCCGGCGACGAGGGAGGGACGTGCGCGGCCCGGTGCAGAGGAAAGGCGCGCGCGGCCCGGCGACGAGCGAGATAGGAGCTCCACGCAGCCCGCCGACACGGGAGGCATCGAGAGGAGCGCACGACCCGCCGGCGAGGGAGGAGGGCCGGCGAAGGGTGGGGGCGGCGCGGCTCGCCAGCATCAGCGGAGGACAGGGCAACTTACCGTCGCTGGAGGAAGGGGAAGGGCAGCGCAGTTTGCTCCTTCGACGGGACAGAGGTGCGGGAGAGACGAGATGCGCGAGATGAGGAGGAAAGGGAATGCCAGCCAATTCAGAGGGGGTGAGCTCGGTATTGAGTTTGGGGGCACCGAGGTGTGACGAATGCCGCTTGGCATTAGGGGTGATTTCCAATACCGAATTCCTAGCGCATCCAATAAACAGTGGCATTTAGGAATCTCAATTCTAATTCCCAATTCCAGGGCTCAATACATACTTCCAAATGCTACCATCTCTCATATGGGCATTATAGAAACCCAAATGCTAAACCGAGAGGGCTCTCTATTTAGTGTTAAATGGAGAGCCTTTCGAGGTTACTTCCTGCGACATATAAGTTACTTCCTGTGACAAAAAAGTTACTTCCCGCGACATATAAGTTATTTCCCGCGACAAAAAGTTACTTCCCGCGACACATAAGTTACTTCACATGACAAAAAGTTACTTCCTCCTGTGTGCTTCTTTCTGTTGAGGGAAGTAATTTTGTGTCGCAGGAAGTAATCTCGGAGGGCTATCCATGTATGACTAAAAGTTACTTCCTCGTGTGTGCTTTTTCTGTTGAAGGAAGTAATTTTGTGTCGCAGGAAGTAACCTCGGAGGACTCTCTATGTATGACTAAAAGTTAGTTCCTCGTGCGTGCTTTTTCTGTTGAAGGAAGTAATTTTGTGTCGCAGAAAGTAACCTCGGAGGGCTCTCCATGTAAGACTAAATGGAGAGCCCTCTCCGTTTAGTCACCTCCTTATAGAAAACTCATGAGAACTACACTTCACTGAATTAGAGAGAAAAAGAGGTTCCTACAACTCCCATCTCTCATATGGGGACCATGGGGACCAGGTATGAGAGCAGGTTACACAACACCAAGACTAACTTAAAAAGGCGAACAGGACTTGACGAGACCTTGACCTATCCACTAAAATACACCAGCCAAACCCAGACCATCTAGTTTCTTGGCACCGGCCAAGCACCAGAGGTTATGCTTATCCTTGAGATCCCTCATAATCGTGTTGATCGAAGGAGGCAAGCCTTCAAAAACATAGGAATTTCTGTGCTTCCAGATCATCCAGACCCCTAGAATAATCAGGAAATTAACTCCTTTCTTGTATTCCCTTTTCACCTTTTTTATAACTCCGCGCCACCAATCTGCAAAGCTGCACTCCCCTTGTCTAGGAACACAATCCCCCAAGTTCAAGAGGGTATGAAGATTGAACCAGACTAGCCTAGCCACCACACAGAAAAGTAAAATATGTTGTACAGTCTCATCTTCCTAATCACAAAAAGGACATTACTCCGGGTGAGGCAGTCCTCTTCTTTCCAATCTATCAGCTGTCCAGCACCTGTTTCGGATAGCCAGCCAAAGGAAAACCTTGCACTTGTTTGGGGCCCAGGATTTCCAAAGTCTTTTCCATGGTTCAAAAGTAACTGAATCTTGGAAATAAGCACGGTACACAGATTTTGATGAATAGATTCCTCCTGCTTCCAATCTCCAAATATGTTTTTCTTCCTGGTCATTTAGAACTATACCCTAGATACAATCCCAAAGTTGAAAGAATTCTCTAATTCCAATTCAAGACAGACCACCTCGAATAGCTGTAACCCAACCATTATTTGACAACACCTCAGCCACAATTTGCTTTTTACGAATTCTGGGAGGCACACTTGAGAAAACCAGAGGTGCCAAGTTCTCCACCGAACAGCCACGTAGCCATTTATCTGTCCAAAACCAAAAAGAAGGCTAAAAGATAACATACAACATCTATGTCTGCTACAAAACCACCAGCTGATTGACTTTGCAAGATAAATCTTCATCTTTCATGTGAACATGCTTTTGAAAAGCTTCCTGACACTACTAGAAAAATGACCTTGTTCTGTCCCCACCGTTCTTCGATGCGTTTCCATTTTTTTAAGAAAATTCTTTGATGCGTCCTACACTGGCCATTTTGAACTGTTTCTCTTACAGCTTATACAAATGACTGGCATCAATTAACTACATCCACAACTCCAATTGCATCAGATCAGTTAGGACATTTTTCCAACCCAATCTATTGCAGACTTTGATCATCTTGATCTTTGCGTCCACTTTACCCAATCTCATATCAGAATACCAGGCTAATTTGATTCGCTCCAAAATCTCATTACAACCACGAGTCAATTTGGAAATCGATGCCAACTAATAAGAAACAGCGTGGAGGTGCTTTGAAGTTACTTGTTGATTGTCCTGGAGCAAGGCATATGTCTCTGCTTGCTCCACCATTTATCATGTCCTGGATGAGTGTGCCGCTTCATGATTTGCAGTCTTGGAGCTAGACTGCATTTTCCATTTCACCTCATGCATGATGCGTGCAAAGAATGGTGGTTCCTGCTGTATGGCCGCAAGCATGGGATCGGATGACAAAGTTGCATGTGTGAGACGCCCTTTGCCTAGTCTGTCTTCACCCTTTATAAATAAAAAATAAGAATATATTTCGATCCACCCCTGATCGCGAAATAGCCTATCTTGTAGATTGTGAATTGTTAAAACTAGACTGCTAAAATATGGATTGAAAAAGATGGGGGTGCTCTTTGGATCCACTGTGATTGTGAGGTGGTTACCTCACAAGCTAGTAAGAATGGGGGCATGACAGCATGCATGTTGAATTCTACAAATCCATGCATGGTTATTATTAGTTCAGTAGCATTGTTGGCTTAATATTCAACTACTAGTGGAAGTGCACGTGCGGCACGCATGTGATATAAAAAAGATTGTAAATAAATAGAATATGTTTACAAAAGCAAGGATATATTATATTATCATAATAGAAATGATTACTAATCTCGAATTCATAATTTATTACGAGAACGGTAGGGAGGACGTGTCGGCCAGGAGGAATGCAAGGCTCACCAGGGACACGAGGCGACATGAGATTAAATAGATGCTAAAAGCATGCGTGTGTCCTGCATGGAAAGATGAGAGACAAAATAAACTAATCAGACCAGATTGGTTATTTTCCTTTCTCGCTTGAAAGCCGAAATTCATCAAGTCTTGGATCAGAATTTTTTTTCCTAAATAAATTAGGTGTCAGTTTATATTACAATGTCCCGTGAAAAAAACCCAACCTTTTTTTTAGTAACAATTATCATTTAAAATAATACACCTCAATAAATATATGTCCTTCATACAAATGACATCAATCTAACATTCTTTGTGCCCTTTCCACTCGTCTACCCTACATAGCAGTCGTCAGGGGGTGAGACCTGGACAGATCCGCTAGGGGGCTACCCTAGAGGTTTGCAGGTTAATGGAGGATCGGGACCTAAGAGCGTAGGTGGTAGTCCACGTGGTGAACTCGGAACTAGGCGAGTATGGTGAAGAACACGGGGAGACAAGGGAGTTTTAGACTGGTTCAGGCCTCCGGAGAGTAAAACCCTACGTCCAGTTGTGGTGGATTATGCGAGGATGAGTTGTGTTGTTCCCTTGAATGGAGCCCTAGGCTGCCTTATATGGGGAGGACGGGCTAGGGTTTCCATTCAAGGTCGGTTGACCCGTGTCAGGGTCGGTTACAACTACGGGAATCTTATCTCCCGGATTACTAGAAGTATCCCGTGATACTCGGAGTCTACAGGCGGCGGCGCGCTATGTCCTGGTGCCTTGGCTTGCACGCCAAGTTCAGCGGATCTTCCGGGATCTTGACCAGGTCGCCTAGGGCCGTCAGCATTGTGGATAAGGTCATCGGGCCCACTCGGCAGGTCGGCGGGTCTTCTGGAAGGTCGGGTCCACTTGTCAGGGGCTCTTAGGACCCTGGCCGGTGGGGACCCATGGGTACCCGTGTCTCTCAAGCCCCCGATCGACGTGTAGGCGTAGCGGCCGAGGCGAAGTTGTGTCGAACAGTAGCGAAGGTGCGGCACCGTCGAGGTCGTGAAGGGTGCACGGGGATCCAAAAAAGAAAAACCCCTCTGATACACGCACGAAGTTGAACGCCGGGCTTCTGGGTCGAAGGACCATAAGGTCGAAGTGAAGGCGAGACGTAGATCTTGAAGAACCGCCGACCTGACCTGGATCAGGTGAGATGAAGTAACTTCCGCGACCTTCAGAAAGGTCGCCATGCCTACCGAGGGTAGGTCGAGCGGTGATGTGTTGGAAGCAGGCTTCCATTAGGTCGAGGCGACCTGAAGAAAATAGGGAGTCGCAAGACGCACTAGTGTAGTAGCCACCGAGCAGTAAAGCGACTAGAATGGCCGGTTTGATGCTCCAAAGAAGAAGAAATAAATGGCCGAACCTATGACCTTTTGCTTAGGAAACAGATACTCTTGTGATATCAATCCAATGGGACAAAAGCTCCAGAATCTTGCAGAGGTCATCAGGCGTCAGGGCTGACACGGCCAGAGTCACGAGTGTACTGTACGATCACGGGCCGACCTCTAGGCGAAGCACACGTCACTGTCACCTGCAAGAGACAAAAATGTGCCAGAGTGCAGTCTGGTAGGGGAAGGCGCGCCAATGCCTCCCACGGGCGAACAGTGACCTCGTGCTCCACGAGGGTACAGTGATCTTGAGGATGAAGACGCCACGCAAGCTGCCTTGTGGATAAGACCAACAGCCTGTTCGTTTGGCTGGTGGCTGTTGCTGATTTGTTCTGAGTGAAAAGTACTGCTGGCTGGTTGCTGGTGGCTGGTTTGTTCTGAGAGAAAAGTACTGCTGGCTGGTGGCTGATAAGCCAAACGAATAGGGCGCAAATGGCAGGTACTGGGAGTATAAATAGGCACCCATACCTTGAAGCAAACCACCCAATCTTCAAAGGTGAACCATGGCCAGTCTGTGTAGTAATATATCCATGCTAGGGACTTGTGTGCGCCCACCAGAGCACAGAGTCGATGTAGCTCATGCTTGAAGCTAGAAGAATGCTTGCGAAGCTTGAAGAACTCTATCGGCCTCTTCTCCCGATCCTACTGAGGAACCCATGCGGAGTATGAAGCAGCAGATACATCGTCGGCCCTGACACTCTCAGGCCGGATGTGATGCTGGTGAACACAATGCTCCTCCCGGCGAGGCTGGTGTTGAAGCTCGTCCCACTTGAAATCTTGTGGTTAAGCTCAGACTTAATGCTGGGTACCATAGGAAACCTGCTGGAGCTCGAGTAGAGGTGACTGTGTGGTAGCTGCATTGAGAGTGGCTGTAGAGGTCTTCAAGTAGGTCCTGAAGCTAGGAGAAAGCTTGCGACGTGCCTTATTAGTGTAGACTGTGTCGTAAGCACTTTGGAAGGTAATTCAGGACCTTTAATATCTTTGTATCTTGTAATTGGCCAAGGGCCAAACTCCTTGTAGCTTATGAAGCTGTAAATATGATAAATGTCACTTTGCAAATAGTTGGAGGGGCGCCTGGGTGACAATGGTATGGCTACCAAGGTCCCAGCGGGGCTATAATAGCACACCGACCTTCGGGAGGCCTTAAGTAGAGACGGGGAGCCCGTGTCGACCTAAATCGACACGGCCGTTGTGCAGTGACACAACGCAGGTAATCAGCCTGAAAAATCTAGGTCTGGACGACCTAGAAGGCAGCAGGGCCTTAGCGACCTCAGGGAGGTGCTATTTGACCAAGAGGTCGCCAACGGGCAGTAGAGCCATTAAGCGCGGGGCCGTTGGTATAAACCAGCCATAAGGGCTAAGGCAATCCCGTAGGTAGCAGGACCTAGGAGCCGGGGTGTGAACCCGCCATTGAAGGCTGAGGCTACCTATCAAGTAGTGGTGCTTTTTGTCGACCTTTTGGAAGGATGTAATGGACCCGAAGGTCGTCGAAGATCAAGAGACCTTGAAGAAAATTGGGGTATAGGGGCTTGAAGTAGGACATAACGAGTCCATGGACGCCAAGCCATTGAGAGGAGAACCGATGAGCATGGAATCCCGCACGGCACGAGCCGTTACTACCGGTGACCGTTTGGCCGAAAAAGAGCCGTTGGGTGATGTATCCGTTGGGTCGCCGGGAATGTCACTGGACCCGGAGAAACATTTAGGGCGCTGCGGCCCACCGCACTGATGCGGCCCAGTTATAAAAGGCCGAGTGAGGGGTCGGGGACCCCACTCGCTTCCATTTCCCCGCAACCCTTAGGGTTTCCGAGCTACCGTCAAGAGCTTTCCGCGCAGACTCGCCGGCGCCGCCGTGCTTAGATCCACCGGGCCACGCACCGCTGTATGCGCAAGAAGTCCTTGGTAGTTTTTAGAGCTAGATCCACCGGTTTCGACGAAGAAGAGATGGCCCCAGAGATTACGCCTGTCCCGAAGAGTGTTTGGGAGCCCTCGACGGTGACGGAGGCGCAACTCCAAGGTCTGGTGGAGCGCGGGTTGTTGAAGCCCAAGGAGCAGGTGGGCTGGAGGCCAGCTGCCGGCGAAGCCTTCTCCTCCGAGGGGACCGGGGAGACGGTCGCCTTCATCGCACACGTTGAGCACGGTTTTGGAGTCCCGGCGGGCTACTTCTTCCGCGGGCTGCTCCACTTCTACAGGATCGACCTGGTACACCTCGTCCCCAATGCCATCACGATGATCTCCTCCTTCATCCACCTGTGCGAGGTGTACTTGGGGATACCACCACACTTCGACCTGTGGCGGTACTTCTACGAGTTGAAGAAGACGGGAAAGAAGGGCGTCGTTGGGTCCGTAGGCTTCATGCTGCGTCGCCACATGAAGACAGTGTACATCGACATGGAGCTGCCGGACAACACCCAGGGCTAGAGGCGAGGGTGGTTCTACATCGACAACCCGATGCCAGCGCTGGTGACTAGGTCGGGGCTCGCGCTAGTCCCGGTGCCGGAGTAGAGCAACCAACTGACGTTGCGGGAGATGGACGCCGTCAAGCCGTTGCTGGTTGACCTTGCGGCGCTCAAGGCAGGAGGGCTGACGGGCGGCACGGTGGCCATCAGTTTCAGCCGGAGGCTCCTGCAACCGATCTAAGATTGGGTGCATCCAGCCTACGAGTACTGGGGCCAGGCCGACCCGACCCGCGTAGCGCATCGCAAGGTCTCCAAGTAGGAGATGGTGGTGCGGGTGAGGGAGCTCTTCAGCGGGGTGATCCGGAACCGGGCGTGCCCCAAGGCGTTTTCCCTCAAGCGGCCCACCGAAGCGGTAGGTCGCTCGTTTGCGAACTGTCATTAATTCCCTTTGCTTGAGTTGCTTTTCCCTGATCTAAGACGAAGATCGCCAAATGCAGGGTCGCGAAGGCGTGTTCTGGAGCCCGGCTCCCCTCCCTGATGAGGGTGAAGCTTCAAGGTCCGGGCGGCGGAGGACATCCAGGCTCCGCCGCAAGAGTACGTCGAGAACTACCTCTCCGACTCGTCGGTGGGAGGTAGTGAGGATGAAGATCCTTCCGCGGGGAGTTCCGCGCCAATGACTCGTCGCGCGCGGCAGGTCGCCAGTAAGATGTCGGCGCAGAAGGCTGCCAAGATCGTCTCCGCCACCATCGAGGTGGAGAAGAAGAAAAAGAGGAAGAGGAGGGACACCACTGCGTCGTCGGAGACGGTGACAGTGAGCGTTGAGGACGTCGGCGAGGACGATGACGCGAGGTCGCGTGATGTCGGCGCAGGATCGGGCGACACGGTGACCGCAGGAGGAGATGACACCCCGCTCGGGGTTATAGATGAGCAGCACCCGAAGCCAAGTGCTGAGGGTGTGAGCAACCAAGGGTCGCAGAAGAAGCCGAGGCGGGTGCCACCCAAGCCGCTGAAGCTTCGGTTGAAATCTGGCAGTGGGTACGTCGTTGGATTTTCTTTTGTGCTTGCTTGATCTTTGTAGAATTTCGAGTACGTCGTGCTGACAGACTCTGTGCCTTGGATAGGGGAACTCCTGCTGCATCTGGCGACAACAAGAACGCTTCAGGCCAAGAGGCCTTTGGGCGGAAGCTCGAGAAGGCGCCGGTTGGCCAATCACCGGCGACCTCAGGCGGAGATGTCACCAGCCAGGTCCATGAGACCGTGGGGGCGGCATTGTCGGCAGCGACCAAGGTCGCTGCCGATAGCACTCAACAAGGGAAGGGCCTTCGACAGGAGGACCAACCCGAACCGGACCTACCGCAGACGCAGGAGGTGGAGGCCGAAGGAAGAGACAAGCTCGACGACCTGAACCAGTGCCTCTACTCCGGCACCCCGTGGGAAGAGGATATCCTTGCCGACAGCCGTGACCTTGAAGACTTCAAGGCGGCGCAGGCAACGATCAAGGCAGTGGTGCAGACGATCGGGAGGACACTCATGGTGAGTCCCTGATGCTTTTAAGGCTAGGTCTCCCATTCGCTTGGATGACTTGAATGCAGTCTCTCACCGAGCTGGCGCATGGCAGGGCGGACCTGCTGAAGGAGGGTGCCAAGCTTCACGCGGAGCTGTCGACGACCCGAGAGGTCGTGCTGCAGGCCAGGATTGAGGCTGCAGGAGAAATAAAGCGCCTCAAGGATGAGGCGGTCTTGAAGGACAAGGCGATGGCTGCCTTGAAGCAGGAGCTCGAATCCACCAAGCTGAAGGCGAAGGAGGCGGAAGACGAGCTGAAGGTCGCCGCTGCGGGTACATCCGAGAATGCTCTTATGCTTTGTACTTGAAGTTTACGTCGTGATGAACCAATCCTGACCTTGCTGACTGTAGAGGCCAAGAAGAAGGAGTCTGCCTTGAAGAAAGACCTCAAGGAGTCGAAGGACCAGGTGAAGATCCTCAAGGAGAAGCACAAGGAGGTCGTCGCCAGTGAGTATTACTATACCCGGAAGGCTGCATATGAATTTGGTGTTCGCAGGGATCTGGAGATCGATCTGGGCCGGGCAATGCAAACCCTTATTGATCATCAAGAGATGACTGCAGATCTTCAGAAGGAGCTGGACGACCTCAAGGAGGTCACCGAGTACCTTGTGGATGTATACATCCCCAAGGTCAAAGGCGGGCCGCAGGAGCTCGTCGCGCGGCTGGAAGATGCGGAAGGTCGCATGAAGACCCTGCTGATGGACAGTGACAAGCTTGCCGCTGCTGCCGCACTGACCATGGTGAGGCACCATGTGCCGTCGTTCGACCTTGAGAAGGTCAGGGAAGAGCTCGACCTGGCCCCACTGGTGGGTCTTGAAGATATCCAGGCCACCGCGGAGGAGATCGTAAAGAAGATAGACCTGTAAAGTGTAACTTAGGAAGCAGGAAACTGTTAGCGCCAATGGGTCGTGGACCCTTTTGATGTAAGATAAACCTTGCATGAATGGAAAGGGCATGTTTAATTAATTGATGTGATCCCTTATTTGACTTATATACTCTTTATAAGAACGCAAAAGTAATGGAGCTGCACGAACCCTTTTCCCCTGCTAACCCAACTCAGTGGAGGAACGGCTTACAGACTACAGGCACAGCATGGAGGCTTATGTGCAGCCGGTGTGCGGAGGGGGGTCCTGGACCCAAGGTCGAGCAGCCACATGACCTAGGAATACTTATAAAGTGCACACGAAGTTGTGGTAAGGGAACACTGGTAAAAAGAAAGGTAGAAACCCCCAGGTCGAACGACCCTTAGGTTGGCAAAGCCAAGCCCCCGAGCGTGAAGGGCCGGGCTTAACACCAAGCCCCCGAGCGCGAGGGGTCCAGTTTTAAACCAAGCCCCTGAGCGTGTCGAGGGGGAGGGGTGAACAGAAAGTAAACAGAGACCCATAAAAGTGGGTCGAAAGGAAATCTTTATATATATTGAATTACAAAAGATAGAGTACATAGCTTTTATTGCGATACAAGGCTCCTAAGGATAGAAGCGACGTAAGTGCTCGATGTTCCAGGGGTTCGGGAGGCCCTGGCCATCAGCCCATTGGAGGCGATAGGTCGCCGGTCCAATGACCTCCTTAACTATGAAGGGGCCTTCCCAAGGTGTTGAAAGTTTGTGCATGTCCTTGGTGTTCTGAATCCGCCGCAGGACTAGGTCGCCAACGTTGAAGGAACGTTCCCGCACGTTGCGGTCGTGGTAGAGACGTAGCTACTGCCCGTGGCGAGTGTAGAGCATGAGCGCGGCCACACGATGTTCCTCGATGCTGTCAAGGTCGAGCCTGTGTGTTTGCTCCACTTCTCCTTCATCGAAGTTCTGGATGCGGGGAGCCCCGAAGGCAACGTCGGTGGGGAGGATGGCCTCTGACCCGTAGACCAAGAAGAAGGGCGAGTGCCCTGTAGCTGAGCTGACTTGGGTCCTGAGACCCCAGATGACGCGAGAGAGCTCTGAGAGCCACCTGGTTGCGTAGGGTGATGACCCGTCGAAGATGCGGTCTTTGATGGCCTGTAGGACCATGCTGTTGGCCCGCTCGACCTGGCCGTTGCACCGTGGGTGTGCCACCAAGGAGTAGTATACATCGATTAGGTTGTCTTGGCAGAAGTCCCAGAAGTCGGCTCCCGTGAAGGCCATGCCAAGGTCGGTGACGATCCTGTTGGGCACCCCGAAATGGTGGGTGATCTCCTCGATGAACTTGGCCGCCTCTTTCGAGGTGACACTGGATACGGGATGGGCCTCGATCCACTTGGTGAACTTGTCCACCGCCACGATGATGTGCTTATAGCCACCAGGGGCAGTCTTGAAAGGTCCCACTGAATCAAGGCCCCACACTGCGAAGGGCCAGGACGAAGGGATGGTCCTTAGGGCCTGAGCCGGGATGTGTTGCTGCTTGGCGAAGAATTGGCACCCCTTGGAGCGGCGTACAAGTTCTTGGGCATTAGCCATGGCCGTAGGCCAGTAAAAACCATACCGGAAGACCTTGCCCACAAGGTTGGCAGAGGCGGCGTGATTGCCACACTCACCACCACGGATTTCGTCTAAGAGCCTGAGGCCCTCAGACCGTAGGATGCACCTCATCAAAACCCCTGTGGAGACGGACCTCCGGTAGAGTTCGTTGCCAACGATGACGTAGTTGGCACTACGCCTCGTAATCTTTTCGTGTTCTGTCTTGTCCTCAGGTACTCGATGCTCGAGGAGGAAGGCGATGAAATCAAGGTGCCAGTCGTCTTCTGCCTCGGTCATGAGGACATCACAACCTCCCGGTGGGGTCGCTTCGTCATCCGGCGACTCTGGGTCGGGGAGAAGCTTGATGGTCGGCTTGCGTAGGTCCTGAACAAATACGCCGGCTGGAACCAGTGCGCGCTTGGAGCCGAGCTTGGAGAGGACATCAGCCGCGACGTTGTTGTTGCGACAGACGTGGTGGAACTCGAGCCCCTCGAAGTGACGCTCGAGCTTGCGTACCTCGGCACAGTAGGCATCCATCGTGTCCTTCCTGGCTTCAGAGTCCTTACTGACTTGGTTGATGACGACCTTGGAATCGCCGTAGGCTATGAGGCGCTTGATCCCCAGGGAGACAGCAATGCGGAGCCCGTGAATGAGGGCCTCATACTCAGCGCCGTTGTTGGACGCCTTGTAATGGATCTGCAGGACGTACTTGAGGTAATCGCCTTGGGGGGAGATGAACAGGACGCCCGCGCCGGCTCCTTCGAGGTTCAGGGAACCATCGAAGTACATTTTCCAGTGCTCAGGTCGCTCCGACGACGGAGGCTGCTAGATCTCTGTCCACTTCGAGACGAAGTCTGCGATGACCTGCCTGGGGCAGAACTCTAGGTCGAACTTGCCTAGCTCGATGGACCACTTGACGATGCGTCCAGTGGTGTCGCGGCTCCGCAAGATCTCGCCAAGGGGGAAGGCCGAGACAACCTTGATCTTGTGCGACTGGAAGAAATGCCGGAGCTTGCGAGAGGTGATGAGTAGCGCATAGAGCATCTTCTGGGGCTGGCTGTACCTGGTCTTGCTGTCTGACATGACCTCACTGACGTAGTACATAGGTCGCTGGACAGGGTAAGGTCGGCCGTCTTCAGGTCGCTCAGCCACCAGAACCGAACTGACCACCAAGGTGGTCGCCGAGATGTAGAGCAGTAACGGCTCCTCAGGCGCCAGGGGCACCATCACTGGGGGTGACGTGAGGAAAGCCTTGAGTTGCTCCAGGGCTTGGTCTGCCTCTTCGGTCCAGACGAACTTGTCGGCCTTTTTTAGCAGTTTGAAGAAGGGCAGGCCTTTCTCTCCAAGTTTGCTAATGAATTGACCTAGGGCCGCCATCATGCCGGTGAGCTTCATGACGTTCTTCTTCCCTGTAGGTCGCTTCATTCTGAGGATGGCATCCACCTTGGTGGGGTTGGCCTCGATGCCCCGGTTGCTGACCATGAAGCCCAGGAGCTTGCCAGACGGGATACCGAAGACACACTTCTCTGGATTAAGTTTCCAGCGATAGCCGCGGAGGTTGGCGAAGGTCTCCGCGAGGTCAGCTATGAGCTTGTCCTCTTGGGTGGTCTTGACGACCACGTCATCGACGTAGTCTTCTACGTTCTGGCCGATCTGGCTCACGAGGCAGTTTTGGATGTCCTTCTGGTAGGTCGCGCCGGTATTCTTGAGGCCAAAGGTCATGGCCGTGTAGCAGTAGATGCCATGGGGTGTTATGAACGCCGTCTTGTCTTGGTCAGAGACCTTCAGGACTATCTGATGATACCCTGAGTAGCAGTCGAGAAAGCAAAGGAGGACGCTTCCGGCTGTGGAGTCCACGACCTAGTCGATGCGCGGAAGAGGGAAGGGGTCTTTAGGGCAGTGCCTATTGAGGTCGGTGTGGTCGATGTACATTCTCCATTGACCGGTTTTCTTGGGTACAAGAACCAGGTTGGCGAGCCAAACCGGATTTTTACACTCGCGGATGAATCCGACAGCTAGGAGCTTTATTAACTCTACCCTAATGACGTCCTTGTGATCTTTCGCAAAGCGGCGAAGCTAGCTTCTGCTTGACAGCCTTGGCCGTCTTGCTTACATCCAAGGAGTGCTCAACCAGCTCCCTGGGGACACCCGGCATATCCGATGGACTCCATGCGAATATGTCTGCGTTATCCCGGAGGAAACTGGTGAGCGCGAGTTCCTATTTGGGGTCGAGCCCATCGCCGATCACCACCGTCTTCTCTGCGTCGGCAAGGCCGAGGCAGACCTTCTTTGTGGAGGGGACCGCGTCCAGGGCGGTGTCGGTGCGCTTCTGCTCTGGGACAGGTAGGTCGACCGGGTCGACCTGCTTGGCCTCGGCGACCAAGACCGCGGAGGCGTCGGCGGCAGTGGAGGTCGCGGCGAGGTCGAGGGCCTCCGTGTTGCACTTGAAGGAGATAATGAGGTCCCCCTTAACGGAGAGGACCCCATTTGGAGCCGGCATCTTCAACACCAAGTAGGTGTAGTGCGTGATGGCCATGAATCTGGCTAGCATCGGGCAACCTAGGATCGCATGGTAGGAGGACTTGAAGTTGGCGACCTCGAAGCTGAGGTACTTCGTGCGGAAGTTCGCCTCCATACCGAAGGTGATGGGGAGGGAGACCCGACCCAGGGGGTAGGCCACCTTCCCGGGGACCATGCCGTAGAAGGGCTCGTCGCACTCCGTGAGCTTGCCGAAGTCGAAGGACATCTTCTTGATGATATTGAGTCTGCTCCCCCCCATCGATCAGGGTCTGGGAGAGCAAGGCCCCGTCCACCGTAGGCTCGACGACGAGCGGGTAGGACCCAGGATTTGGGATGTGCACCTAGTGATCAGCTCTGGAGAACGTGATCGCCTGCTCAGACCAACATAGAGACGCAGTTGGCTGAGTGTGGACGAGGTGGACCTCGCGCTTGTCCTTCTTGTAGCGCCTCTTGCTGGCGCTAGACTTGATGCCACCAACGATCATATTGATCGCGCGGGTTGCGGCCTGGAAAGGCCCGTTAGGGTTGCCTGTTGGTGGTGGAGGAGGCAGGTTGGTCTCGTCGCGAGGAGGCGCCGGAGGCGGGTCGCTGCGAGGGGGCTCGCGGCGATCGTCATATCGCTCCTCGCACCGGTCGTCGCGTCGATCTCGCCGGTCATCGCGGCAGTAGTTGCTGTTGTAGGGGCGGTTGTCGCGGCGCCCGCCATCGTTCCGGGGTCGCTTGTGGTCCACGGGGGCGCTAAAGGCCCTCTTGAACTGGGAGCACTCGCGGAGAGTGTGGGTAGCCCCCTCGTGCAACCCGCAAACGCTGTCAAGCGCCAGGTCGAACTCCTCCTGGTTGAAGGTCGAAGCTCGGCGCCCTTCGACCGCTAGGACCTCGGAAGGTTGTTTGCGGAGCTTGTCTGCTGCGGTGCCAAATGTGCCAGGGGCATCAGCATCGAACTGGTTCTGGAGCGCCTCTTCTGTGTCCATCAGCTTGTTGACGGCGTGCATGAGCTCCTTGACGTTGGTGGTGCCAGACTCATGAATCTTCTCAAAGATCTTGCGATCTGATCGTCCCTGACACCAATGCACTCGTTTCGGTTCTCGAAGAACCGGTTGTTGTAGTCTCGGAGCCGCTCCTTGGGCTTCTGCACGACCCGCCCAAGGTTGAAGGCGTTTCCCGGGCGATCGTAGGTCGCCTGGAAGTTGGAGGTGAAGGCATGGGACAGGTCAGCCCAGGTCTTGATGCTGCCAGGCTCGAGGTTGTTGAGCCATAGTGAGGGGCCTTGCCCATGACCAGCGGGAAATAGGCTGCCATGTGGTCGAAGCTGCCACCGGCCGCCTTGACGGCGACATAGTAGGTTGACAGCCAGATGTTAGGGTCCGAGCGCCCATCGTACGGCTTGATGTTGGGCTTGAAGTTGTCCGGGTACTCCACCGTCCCGAAATGGGAAGCCAGCGCTGGGAAGGCGGTGACGGCAGGGTTGTCACTAGTTCCTCTGGCTGGAGCAGCCACTCTAGGAGCAGAGTGGACGCTACGCTCGGGGACGACAACCTGAGAGCGCGGCTGCCGATCCCGGTTGCCCTGGAGGATGCCTGGGTCGCCATGCTCAGCGTCGTAGAGCGCGCGCCGCTTGTTCTCGATGTCGTGGCGGTCCCGCAGCTCGCGCTCCATGATGCGATAGACGACGCCAGGTGTGTCGTACTCGCGATCGTACTCCAAGCGATGTCGAAGTTCGCGCTCCTCGCGCTCTCGATGGCGCTGGTCGACGTAGTTGCGCATGTCGCGAGTGCGTCTGTTGGCGTCGAGGTTGACGCGAAGGCCGCCGGTAGTAGCAGGCTACTGGGCGGGTTGCTCAGGGTTGTGCTGAGCGACCCCTTCCCGGATGGGGGAGAGATGACTGCGCGGAGGTCGATGAGATCGACTGCGCGAGTGGCGGGTCGATGAAGACGCAGCGGATTTAGAAGCCGCGCTCTTCTCCTCCACCAAGGCGTTGGCGACCCGGAGGTACGCGAGGGCCTGCTCAGCTTCAGGCGTGATAGGAGCCTGTTAGAGCCGGGTGATGGCCGCGCCCAGGTTGGCCTGGGGGCTGTTGAAGGTCAGGATCACGGCTTCCTCGAACTCCAGGCGAAGGTCGCGAGCGCAGGGCAAGGCCACGCGTTGTTGTTCTTCCGCACGTCGCTGGGCACGACGGGCGTTGGCTTGGATGCGGGCCGCTTCTTCGGAGTTGGTCGCACGGGGTGGCTCGTTCTCAGAGACCACGAGCACTTGGCGAAAGACGATGTCCGAGTCATTGGGGGAGACTCGAACACGGACCTTCTGGAACTCCCGGCAGTCCGGGGATTGGGTAGGTCGTTTAGCTCGGCGAGGGAGCTCTTGGTCGATCTTCTTCCGCAAGCGGCACCCGCGGAGGGTGTGCTTCGCACCCTTGTGATAGGTGCACGGCACGTCGAGAGGGTCGCGCCGGGCGCGAGGTGCCGGCCTCGGGTTGCTGGAAGGTCACCGCCCAGATTGGATCTAGGGAGCCGTGAACAGCTGGCTGAGACGAAGGTCAGGTGCAGACTTCAGGCCGAAGGGGAACGTGTCATGGTGTAGCGCTGTCTGCGCCGAGCGCTGAGCTCGTTCACAGATCTCCAGAGTTTCCCTCATCGTGACGATGACGTTCTCCATCCCCTGGACAAGGTCATAGGGTTTGGGTGGGTGGGTCTCCGATACTAGATCGGGAACAGGGACGGCGACGGGCGACGTGATGACCTGCTCTGAGGTCGCTGGAGGAGTCATGGCTGCCGGAGCAGGAGAGGTCGACGTGAAAGATCCAAAGCAGATCTCCACGGGGTTGGCGAGGATGTCCGCCATGCTCGCCGGGAAGACGACTCCAGGTCGGGCCACCATGCTGCACAGCGAGTTCCCGATCGCCCATACCTGGCACGCCAACTGTCAGGGGGTGAGACCTAGACATATCCACTAGGGGGCTACCCTAGAGGTTTGTAGGTTAATGGAGGATCGGGACCTAAGAGTGTAGGTGGTAGTCCACGTGGTGAACTCAGAACTAGGCGAGTATGGCGAAGAACACGGGGAGACAAGGGGGTTTTAGACTGGTTCAGGCCTCCGGAGAGTAAAACCCTACGTCCAGTTGTGGTGGATTATGCGAGGATGAGTTGTGTTGTTCCCTTGAATGGAGCCCTAGGCCGCCTTATATGGGGAGGACGGGCTAGGATTTCCATTCAAGGTCGATTGACCCGTGTCGGGGTCGGTTACAACTGCGGGAAGCTTATCTCCCGGATTACTAGAAGTATCCCGTGATACTCGGAGTCTACAGGCGGCAGCGCGCTACGTCCTGGTGCCTTGGCTTGCACGCCAAGTTCAGCGGATCTTCCGGGATCTTGACCAGGTCGCCCAGGGTCGTCGGCATTGTGGATAAGGTCGTCGGGCCCACTCGGCAGGTCGGCGGGTCTTCTGGAAGGTCGGGTCCACTTGTCATGGGCCCCTAGGACCCTGCCCGGTGGGGACCCATGGGTACCCTTTTCTCTCAGCAGTTAACAGATAAAATTAAATTATAACAATTTGCATTGAAAAACTAAGATATTTGATAAATAACAATGCTCAAATAATACAACCGGTATAAGATGCAAATTCTTGTCTACCAGCAAAAGAACCAAAATAATGGGGACGCTCTGAACATATAATCAGGGCAAAATACAAAATAAAAATAATTATACCACAAAATAACAAAAATCAATCTCGGATGTTGTAAAACCTGATTTAGGTGTTGGATTAATCAACACGGATTCCAGTGTGAACTCTTTTGTATGTTCTGCCACTGCTAACAGGTTACCATCCCCTTTACGCTGACAAACCGGTGTGACCTCTTGACGTTGTTGAGCTGCTACTGCCGCAGACGCCTCTTTCTCAACCTTCTTTCACTAGTAATCTTGTCTCCGCTTTGCATTCCTCTATTCCTTGACTTCAGCTGGTAAACTTGCATAGCTCTCACGACGTTTCTTGTTGACGGTAAAAGGTTCGAACAAAAAAAATGGAAATGCATTAGTATAACAAAAGGAGGTTAAAACCCTGCAGATTCATCAAAGTTGGAACTCACCGCCTTCAGAAGTATTGCTCAATTGATCATTTGTCCTCTTCGAGTCGCGAGAGGCACGACGAGATCCTGTGTTCATAATATCACCGAAGGGGATGCGTTGACTCATTGCAAAAACCAGATATAGGCCCTCGCCACTGTCTTAGTGTCGAATTAGGGAGTTAGAGATGGGAGATGGGTACATATCACAGTTCACAGACTGAAGGGCAACAAAGCTGAACAAACCTGATCAGAGATGGACGATTGACGGAGCAGTGCACAGCCCCGTCATTGCCCCCCTAATGCGCGATACGTGGAGACCTTGCCGGATGATAACCTTGCCAACGTGCAGTTGACAGCCTCGCCACCACGCGCCCGCGCCCCTACGAAAGCTCCCCGGAAGAAAATTATCATCCGAGGATTAACTGGAGAGCTGGCAGCTCACGAGGATGGCTATCGACGAGCAGGCAGCAACACGTTGCACAAGCGGCAAAGGAAACATGTGCATGAAGAAGCAAGCAACAATGGTACAGCTATAAATGATTGCTGGGCTTGTGAGAAATTAAGGCAGCATTGCGGCAACCAATCAGGGCCATCCCGAAATCGCAGCAATCAAATCACCCATGCCAAAACTTGTCACGTCATGCAAATAATTTTAAAAGGAAATAAAAACATTTGTATGACATTTAATTTAAATTAGAGAAGGAATGAGGGAAGGAAGGTTTCCTGTGAATGAAAGGAAACATACACACGGTTTGGTTCTATTTGGAAAGGAGAAACAAAGGGAAAATAAATTTGGGCGTGATCGTGATTGGTGGGCGGGATTTAATTTAAATTAGGGAAGGAATGAGGGAAGGAAGGTTTACTGTGAATGAAAGGAAACAGACACACACGGTTTGGTTCTATTTGGAAAGGAGAAACAAAAGGGAAATAAATTTGAGCGTGATCGTGATTGGTGGGCGGGATTTAATTTTAATTAGGGAAGGAATGAGGGAAGAAAGATTTCGTGTGAATGAAAGAAAACAGACACACACGGTTTGATTCTTTTTGGAAAGGAAAAACAAAGAGGAAATAAATTTGGACGTGATCGTGATTGGTAGGTGAGATTGACGTCGTGTGTACCGTATTAGAAAGTTTAAGTACATGAACCGTGACATATAGTGTGCGCCAGCTGACGTGAACACTAGCCCACGAGGTGGGTACACTTTGGGGGTGGGTACACTTTGGGTGAAAAAAGTTTGGGGGAACGACGACGAAAGGGGGAGAGACAACCCCTCCCTTCCATATTTGAGATTTCGTCGTCGTGTTCCTTCCATATCTGAGGATTGACAGGTGGGTCGCACATAAAGGCCAGTCTGTGAGAGGTAGGTAGGCTAAACTTTTGGTGAGAATTATTTTCAATTTGCTTCTCTCTTATAGTATAAGTATAATTTGAGAGATTGAGAAAAAAAAAACCCGTGGCCCTTCCAAAGATCAGCGTCAAGTTTATCTGTGCGCGCGCGTGCTGATCAATGATCCATTCTTAACTTGATCTAAAAAAAACTATATTCTGTATGGGCTTTTTGCAAGGCCCAAAGTAGTCAAGAAACAGAAAATGAACTATGGACGTATGACAACAGCTTACCTACTCTGCGTCGCTACTACCTCAAAAAAATAAAAATAAAAAATAAAACCCTACTCTGCGTCGCTTCATTTGCAATCCCTAATCCCCGATTGGCCGATCGTTTCCCGCAGGGTGCTGTCACCGCGCGCGGCATGCCATTCAGTTCGCCTCCTAGACCCTAGAGCCCGCTCGCACTCGAACACCAGCGTCAACGTCAATCTAGACTCCGGCAGCCGGGGTCATTTCAGTCTGTAATTTTACTTTTCTCATCCTTTTTGTGCTGCTGCCTCTTGGCTGCAGCTTGGCCGTTGTTGTTTCTTTCTTCCGAGACGTTGTATCAAAACTTCTCCTCTTCTTAATGGAAAAACGTGCAGCACGTCTAAAAAAATAGACTCCGGCGGCCGGTGGCACACACTTCGCACATCCGCTCAAGAAAGTGACGGCACAGGTGAGGTGGTAATTGTTGACCTACCATCTCTCTCCCTCTTGGCGTTGCCTGTGCTTTTGCAGATGCAGATACTAGACATGTAGAGATGCAGATAGTGATTAGATCGTTTTATTTATTAATTTCACATTATTGGTTAGTCGGTTTTCCTGTGGTGGATTTTAAATTATATGCATGTACAGTTGGTGAAACTTCTTGCTACATATCAAAATATGTTTGGTACCTATAATTATTCAAACTTATACTATACTATTTTCATTTGGGTTGTTTGGCGCCCTTATATCTTATTCTTGGCCCCGCCCCTGGCATGTGGAATCAATGTTGATGACGGCTTTGATGCTGAAATGGATGATACACCAATTGGTAAAAAGAGGTGTGTGCAGGAAATGCAGAAGGCAGAACGAAAATAGCAACAGCACTTTTGATGGATCAATATCTATTTTTCATGTCAAATTACGAAGGGGGGAAATTGAAGAACATTTTGATGTAAGCTTCTTGCTTGTGCTTTGTGGCTTTTTTTTTTTGCTGTGTCTTTGGTGCCCATTATTTTGTAGGAGCGTTGTGTGACGGTTCCCTTTAGTTGGCAGGTGTTCCAGAAGTAGTTTTTGTGGTCGAAGTAGTGAGCGCACAGCAGCAGCGGGGTTGTTAGCGTCTCTTCTTTTGCTCCGTTTTTCTAAAAGCTTTGGTCTTCGAAAATGTGGACTTTGTAGTGCTGGATGTCATCCGTCGTTGTCTATTGTTGCTAGCCATAGCCGGTGGGCAAGCAGGTCCAGCCGTTCAGCCGTCAGGAAGAATCATCTTTAGCTCCGTGGCTGTGCTGCTATCCAGTTATAGGTGGTTTGCTTCCTCAATAATTAATGGTAAATGTCCATGTCAATGGTTTGTACCTTTTCAAGTAATGGAAAAGTAAGTTACAAAAATGTCATCAGAGCATAATGTCCTTCCACACTTGTTTAAACCTATTGGATTCTGCAACTCCCCTGCAGCACAAGATATGAAGAGAAGACCTGGTTCTGCTTTGTTGCTCCCAGTTCTCACATATATTCTTCTTGAGTAGCTTCATATCTTACACTTATTTTGGCTTATTAACAACTCAGCTGTTACTAAGCTTGCTATTTCAGACGGGAATCAGGCGGCAGACGCCATGCACAGGCACTTGGTAGTTGGTACACTTCAAATCTTTGTTTTCTTATTATTCTTTCATTTTTTTTCTTTTGTATCTCTTAGTTTTTCTTCATGCAAAATCGGACGCAATATGTGATTGATTTACTTCTACCTGTTGATCTTTTTCTTTATGTAGGAGTAGAGAATGGCTGCTAAGGTTAAGCAATGCATGGAACTTGCCATGGCCATACCATGGGCCACAGTAATTTTGCTATTGTCCTGTGGAGCTGGAACCATCAACTGCACAACCCGTGATGGAAATGACACAGACTTCATCTCCCTCCTTGATTTCAAGCGTGCTATCAGGAACAATCCGAAAGGGACCTTGACCTCATGGAACTCCAGCATCCACTTCTGCAGCTGGGTGGGTGTGGTGTGTAACCAGACACGGATGCGTCTGGAGCGTGTGGTGGCGCTGAACCTCTCCGGACATGCTTTGGATGGTCAGATTTCCCCTTCCCTTGGAAACATGTCATATCTTGCTTCCATCGACCTCTCTATGAACAGTTTCTCTGGCCAGATACCTCCTCTCGGCTATCTGCACAAGCTCCAGTTTCTAGACCTGAAATACAACTCGTTGCAGGGAAACATTCCGGAGGCAGTTACAAATTGTTCCAATTTCCGGGGATTATTACTTGCAGGGAACTTGCTTGTGGGAGAAATTCCCAAGAAAGTAGCCCTCCTCTCCAACCTACGAGATTTGTGGCTTCACTCTAACAAGCTCACAGGGATCATTCCACCTGACCTGGGTAATATCACAACCTTACGTCATGTCCTTCTTCAATATAACCAGCTCTATGGAAGCATTCCTGAGGAGCTTGGGAAGTTATCCAGTATGTCATACTTGATGCTTGGTGTAAACAGGCTGTCAGGTAGAATCCCAGAAACACTCTTTAATCTCTCTTCGCTACAACAATTATCCATGCCAGTGAATATGCTACATGGTGCGCTGCCATCTAAAATCGGGGACTTACTCCCTAACCTCCGATTCCTATTCTTGAGTGCCAACATGCTGGGAGGTCATATCCCGGAATCACTGGCCAATGCATCAGAGCTGGAGTCGATAGAATTGGGATATAATTATGGCTTTACAGGCAAAATCCCTCCTCTTGGTAAACTTCAGAACCTCAGAACGCTAGGTCTCAATGATAACAACCTTGAAGCAAAAGATAGCCATAGCTGGGAATTTCTATTTGCCTTAACCAACTGCACTCGTCTAGTGAGTCTTAAACTCTATGGAAATCTGCTACAGGGAGTACTGCCATATTCAATCAGCAACCTTTCCTCTAATCTTGAATACCTCACTCTTGGAAGCAACATGCTACACGGATTAGTCCCATCAAGCATTGGAAACCTTCATAAGCTAACTAAATTAGATTTACAGTACAACAATTTTACAGGTTCCATCGATGGATGGATTGGAAATATAGTTAATTTACAAGGTTTGTACATGCAAGGGAAAAACTTCAGTGGACACATTCCATATTCCACTGGTAATATTTCAAAGTTGTCAGAGCTAATTCTAGCAGTTAATCAATTCTATGGTCCCATACCATCCATTTTAGGAAAGCTTCTGCAGCTGACACTTTTAGACCTCAGCTATAACAATCTTCAAGGCAATGTACCCAAAAATCTCATAGCAGACACCATTGTTCAATGTTCATTATCCAACAACAATCTAGAAGGCGAAATACCTTATGTTGGTAATCTTCAGCAGCTCAACTATTTAGATCTTTCATCCAACAAGCTTACTGGGGAAATTCCACTTTCTTTGGGCACTTGCCGGCAGTTACAAACTGTCCTAATGGACTCAAACTTTCTCTCTGGAAGCATCCCCATATTTTTCAGCAATATGAGTGGTTTGACCATGCTCAACCTTTCTCATAACAATTTCTCAGGATCTATCCCAATTTCTCTAAGCAAACTACAGCTTCTAGCACAATTAGATCTGTCTCACAATCATCTTGATGGTGAAGTACCAACAGAAGGGATATTCAGAAACACCACAGCCGTATCGCTTAAAGGGAATTGGATGCTTTGTGGAGGTGTACTAGAATTACATATGCCTCCATGCCCCATTCCTACTCAGAGAAGAATTAGATGGCTATACTATTTTGTAAGAATATTGATCCCCATACTAGTCGTTGTGTCCCTCACGTTACTGATATATTTTTTCATCTCAAGAAAGAAGGTACCAAGAGCACACCTACCACTCTATTTTTCTGGTGACCAATTTCCTAAAGTTTCTTATAAGGATCTAGCTCAAGCCACAGGGAACTTTACAGAGTCTAACTTGGTTGGGAGAGGAAGCCATGGTTCAGTTTACAAAGGAAGGCTAACATCTCCAGAGCCCGTGGTTGTTGCTGTAAAGGTTTTCGACCTTGCCATGGAAAGGATTGATAGGAGTTTCATGTCAGAATGTCGAGCTCTGAGAAATATTCAGCACCGGAACCTTCTTCCAATTCTAACGGCGTGCTCTACAATCGATAACAGTGGCAATGATTTCAAAGCTCTAGTATATAGGTTCATGCCTAATGGCAGTTTGGATTCTTGGTTGCATCCACCTGGCTATGGAACCACTACAAATAACCTAGATCTGTCTCAAAGATTAAAAATAGCTGTTGATATAGCTGATGCTTTGCAATATATACACCATGATTGCGAGAGTCCCATTATTCACTGCGACTTGAAACCCAGCAATATTCTTCTTGATGATGATATGACTGCTCATCTTGGAGACTTCGGCATTGCAAGGTTCTACCATGAAACCAAATCACAAACAGCTGGTGACTCGAGACCAAGTTGCACAATAAATTTGAAGGGAACAATTGGATATATTGCTCCAGGTAACATAATAAGAACATAAAGCTATAACTTGTATTCGTGTGATAACAATTAAATGTAGCAATATGTATGTAAAATGTCATACATGCACATTTTTCTTTTCTAATGTTCAGAGTATACTGGAGGTAGCCACCTATCAATTTCGGGGGACGTGTACAGCTTCGGTGTAGTTCTAATGGAGATGTTGACAGGGAAAAGGCCAACCGATCCTCTCTTCTGCAATGGACTCAGCATCATCGACTTCTGCAAGACAAACTTTCCTGATCAGATACTTGATATAGTTGATGCTTGTCTCCTAGAAGAATACCAGGTCTGTGCGCGAGCGAATCTGGAAAAAGGAAATAGAGTTCTTGAGTGCTTGTTGGCCCTGGTGAAAGTGACACTTTCTTGCACATGCCAGGCCCCAGTGATCGAATAGACATGAGAGAAGCAGCTACAGAGTTGCACGAAATCAATCTATCCCATTGTATTGGGGGTGAACGCTAAGTATGATTTGTTCGTTTGGTACACGAGTTGTAGTGGAGTAAGAAGTACGGAGTACTTTTTTCAAAATTAAAGTATGATGAAGTTTCTCTCCTCCCAAATATGTTTGCATTCGCGGACCTTGCAGTGTACTGAACTTGTACAGCTGTAGATTGTAGCACAACATGGTTTGTAGAAGGGCGTTCTGAGGAGTACCCTTTCTTTGCCCTGGCTTTTCTGTTCATGCCCTTTGCTTGTGCTGGCCTCAGGCACCAACTACAAAGATTTTGCGTGCAGCAGGTGCAAGATTTGAATGTGATTGATTTGCGTGCAGCAGGTACACCAAATCAATGTATCCCATTGTATTATTGGGGGTGAACGATAAGTATGATTTGTTTGTTTTGGTACACAAGTTGTAGTGGAGATAGAAGTGCGAAGTAGTTTTTTTTTTCTAAATTAAATTATGATGAAGTTTCTCTCCTCCAAAATTTGATTTGCATTCACGGACCTTTCAGTGTACTGAACTTGTATAGCTGTAGATTTATCAAAACATGGTTGGTAGAAAAGCGTTCTGAGTACCCTTTCTTCACCCTGGCTTTTCCGTTCATGCCCTTTGCTTGTGCTGGCCTCAGGCACCAACTACAAAGAGGTTTTGAGTAGTTGTCTTCTAGTATGCAAAATAAAAATGTTAGAGTACTTTGAGGTTCAATTACTGGTATGAGTAGAAGCATGTCAATTCAGCATAAGAGCCCAACTTTCTGCAGGTTTTACATTCTTGCTCAAATTAAATATCCTCATTAAAGTAGGATTCCACCTGCCTTTGTAGCATTTTTCTTGTCTGCTCCCCAAGCGGGAGAGTTCCATACTGAGGAGCAGCTTCCCTTAGATCATGTTCTTCATGCCCATCCTCACCTTGCTGACAGGTTTACTGTAATTAAAGAGGAAAACTGTAATTAATTCTCTCTCTCTCTCAAGGGATACGGGGAGGCTACGCTAGCGCAAAACAAAATTTCCCCATAAAGCAGGAACTGCTGCTGTCAAAGATCACGTCACGGGATTACCACTAGACGCGCAGATGCAGCGGAACCGTCTCGATGTAGACGAACGCGTCGAGGGTAGCAGGCAGTGCAGTTGCTCACGTCCGCCTGGTCCTTCACGTGCGGTTCGTCCTTGTGCTCCAAACGTAGCACCTCCAAGTTATCCACACGTACGGGAAGGAAGTGTCGCACACCGGACTGCTAGGTCCGCGGGCGCGGCGAGGAGTGGGCGGCGCGGCGGCACGGCTGTTCCTCACGAGATATCCAAGTCAGGGGGTATGGTCCATATTTATGAGGAGAAAATCCCCCACACCATCGTCCATTAGCAATACGGGACTAATAGATGGTGCACCCCTTTCCAACGCTAATGGGCTTTACAACAATCGTGGCTCATTATGACTTTTACAACCCAATGGATCAAATTCATCTGAATCCACTAATGGATCTAATCCAGTTGGCTCAAGGGCATATCTCCAACAGTCTCCCACTTGCACTAGAGTCAACTATGCAAGTACATCCTCATTCGACTTCCAATCCCTTAAGTGTGTGACCCTACGGGTTCACGTACACATAGACATGGCTCGAGTACTCCTACTCGACCAATAGTTGACAGCGGCCTCTAGCAAGACGTGTCAACTCCTATGCATACATAAAGATCATATCAGACGAACCATCACAACGTAGCATACATGCTATTCCCTTTGCCTCACGATATTTGGTCTAGCTCCAAGCTGATCTCTCTTTCTCGATACTGTGATTTAGATCCTTCAATAGGTTAACACTTAACCTAGCACGGCCATGCATTTCTTGATCCGATCACTCGAGGGGCCTAGAGATATCTCTCTCAAGCAGAGAGGGGCAAATTCCATCTTGATTGACCATGCCTCACAGCATGCTTCCTGACAAACCCGAAAGCCACCTTTATAACTACCCAGTTACGGAGTAGCGGTTGATAGCCCCTAAGTAGGTCAATTCACATCTTGAGTACATGCGACAATCTCAAGTCTAAGGACATAGCATACACGTTGTGTAAAGAGATAACTATGTAACAAAATCTCAAATTGGGTCAGTCCAGCCTCATGTCATACATGTGCCCACATTATTAGTTATACATCTCCATGTTCATGACTTGTGAAACATAGTCATCAACTAATAAATGTGCTAGTCATTAACTCATACTAGGGACAACTTTTGAATAACCATACAAGTAAAAGAGTTTCACAAACAATTCACATAATTGCCAATCTAATACAAGTCGCCTTTCATGGATATTCAATAAAAGAATAATGTGTCATGGATATAATGAAATATAATCATCTCTATGATTCCATCTAGGACATATTTCTAACATTCTTCCACTTGCACTTGAGCTAATTTAGAATGTATCTAATACCCATAGCTCTCATGTGCGCCTCATGCTTAGGCTGTGGAAGGAGCTTTGTCAAAGGATCTGCAACATTCAAATCCGTGTGTACTTTGCATATCTTGACATCACCTCGTCTAACGATCTCTTGTATCAGATGAAATTTCCGTAGTACATGTTTGTTATTTTGATGATTCCTAGGCTCCTTTGCTTGCGCAATAGCCCCATTGTTGTCACAGTAGAGATCCAATGGGCTAGAGACATTCGGAAACACACCAAGTTCGGTAAGGAACTTCCTTATCCAAACACCCTCCTTCGCAGCTTCCGAAGCCGCGATGTACTCGGCTTCTATTGTAGAATCAGCCACCGTCTCCTGCTTGGAACTCTTCCAGCTCACAGCACCACCATTTATCGTAAATACGTATCCTTATTGCGACTTTGAATCGTCTTGGTCAGTTTGGAAACTAGCATCGGTGTAACCCGTTACAACGAGCTCCTCCTCACTACCATAGACTAGGAACATGTCTTTAGTCCTTCTCAAGTACTTAAAAACATTTTTAACCACTGTCCAGTGACCCTCACCTGGATCAGATTGGTATCTGCTTGTAACACTATGCGCATACGAAACATCTGGACGTGTACATATCATTGCATACATAATAGATCCGATAGCCGAAGCATACGGTATTCTACTCATGCGTTCCCGCTCATCAGCAGTCGAAGGACACTGAGTCTTGCTAAGATGTATGCCATGTGACATAGGTAAGAACCCTTTCTTCGCCTCTTCCATGTTGAACCGTTTCAACACTTTGTCAATGTAAGTGTCTTGGCTTAATCCTATAAGCCTTTTTGATCTATCTCTATAGATTTTGATGCCCAAAATGTATGCTGCCTCACCTAAGTCCTTCATCGAAAAACTATTTTTCAATGAGGTCTTAGCGGCCTCAAGCACAGAAATGTTATTTCCAATCAACAATATGTCATCCACATATAAGATTAGAAATACCACAGAGCTCCCACTTGTCTTCTTGTAAACACAAGGTTCTTCTTCACTTTGAATGAAGCCAAACCCTTTGACCACTTCATCAAAGCGAAGGTTCCAACTCCGAGATGCTTGCCTCAATTCATAAATGGACTTCTGAAGTTTGCATACCTTTCCAGCATTGGTCGGATCGACAAATCCCTCAGGCTATGTCATATACACATCCTCAGTCAGATTCCCATTTAGAAAAGCTGTCTTGACATCCATCTGTCATGTCTCATAATCGAAATATGCAGCTATAGCTAGAATAATCTGAATAGATTTAAGCATCGCTACGGGTGAGAATGTCTCATCGTAGTCAACCCCTTGAACTTGTCGAAAACCTTTTGCAACAAGTCGAGCTTTATAAATATGAACATTTCCATCCATATCTCTCTTCTTTTTATAGATCCATTAGCACTCTATAGGTTTAATACCATCTGGTGGGTCAACCAAGTTCCAAACTTGATTGTCACCCATGGAATCTATCTCGGATCTCATGGCACTTTGCCATTTCTCGGAATCTGGGTCCATCATTGCTTCCGTATATGTCATAGGCTCATCATTGTCCAACAACAATATGTCGCGCTCTCCCGCAATCATGAGATTGAGCTTATTAGTTGCGCGACGTGCCCTTTCAGACCTTCGTGGTTGCGATGGTGTTTCTCTTGCCACAGGCATCTCAACTCATTCAGCTACATTAGCATCATTTGTGAACTCTTGCCCGAGCGGTTCATCTTGAACTTCTTCAAAATACACCTTTTGTCCACTTTTCACTCGTTTGAGAAACTCTTTCTCTAAGCAAACACCATTCCGAGCGACAAACACTTTGCCCTCTGAGCGGTTGTAGAAATAATACCCTAAAGTCTCCTTAGGATATCACATGAATATGCACTTGTCCGACTTGGATGTAAGCTTGTCTGACTGAAGTCGCTTGACAAAGACTTCACAACCCCAAATTTTAAGAAAAGACAAACTGGGAGTCTTACCAGTCCATATCGCATATGGTGTCTTATCTACGGACTTAGATGGTACCCTATTTAATGTGAAAGCTGCGGTTTCTAGAGCGTAACCCCAAAATGATAACGGTAGGTCCGACTGGCTCATCATTGATCGAACCATGTCCAACAAAGTTCGATTACGTCGCTCGGATACACCATTTCTCTGAGGTGTTCCAGGTGGCGTAAGCTGTGGAACAATTCCGCAACTCTTCAGATGGCTGCTAAACTCGTGACTCAAATACTTGCCTCCACGATCAGATCGTAAGGCCTTAATTTTCTTGCCACGCTGATTTTCTACTTCATTATGAAATTCTATGAACTTTTCAAATGTTTCAGACTTGTGCCTCATTAGGTAGACATAACCATATCTACTTATATCATCAGTGAACGTTATGAAGTATTCGTATCCACCTCTAGCTGTCGTACTCATTGGTCCGCACACATCCGTATGTATGAGTTCCAACAAGTCTGAGCCTCTCTCAGGAAAACCTGAGAAAAGCATCTTGGTCATCTTGGTGAGCAAACAAGCCTCACATGTCTCGTAAGATTCGAAATCAAACGAAGTTAAAAGTCCATTAGTATGGAGCTTCTTCATACGCTTTTCACTTATATGACCCAAACGACAATGCCACACGTAGGTAGGACTTAAATCATTAGGTCGAGGCCTTTTAGCACTTATATTACAGATATGTGCATCATCAAGACTTAAAATAAACAATCCATTCACAATGGATGCAAAAGCCACAAACATTCCATTCTTAGAGATCACACAACCATTGTTTTCACTCGCAAATGAATAACCATCCTTCATCAAGCATGAAGGAGACACAATGTTTCGACTCAAACTAGGAACAAAATAACATTTATTCAATTCCAAAATAAATCCTGACGAGAGGTGTAGTTGCATCGTTCCAACGCTCAATGCAGCAACTCTTGCAATATTGCCTACGCGGAAATCAACTTCTCCTCGTTCCACGCTTCTACTTCTTATCATTCCTTGCATCGAGTTGCAAATGTGAGCAACTGATCCGGTATCAAATACCCAAGAATTAATATAAGAATCAGCGAGGAAAATGTCTATAACATAAACATTAAGTGTACTTGAAATGGAAGTAGCCTTACTTCCCTTGCTTTTCATAGAAGCTAAGTACAACTTGCAGTTTCTTTTCCAGTGACCCAGGTCATGACAATGAAAGCACTCATTATCAGCAGCTGATCCAGTTTTAGCCTTGGGTGCTAGTTTAGATATATCATCTTTAGCCTTGCCCTTCTTCTTCTTCTTCTAAGAATTACCTTTCTTAAAGGTAGGCTTGTTCTGGATTGCCATCACATGGCTACTATCAGCGCCTTTCTCGATATCACTCTCTGTTGGTAACGGGGTGTCTAGAACTTCTTCCTTTTTCTCAGTCTTGAGAACAATTCTCAAGTTACGGATCCAATCCGTATAGTTCGTTCCATTCAATTTGTCCTTCTCAAGGACCATACGTAAAGTAAACGATGTGGTGTTGCTAGGTGTCATTGATATACAACAAAATAATGCAAAATACTAAGACAACACATCCATGACGGAGTAGATTATATTAAGCATTTAACGGAATCTACTCCCACTAAAATCAATATCCCTCAATTGATACTTAGTGATTCAGGACCCACAACTACCAAGTCGACTAGTGAGCTTTAGCATCACCGCTAGAAGACATGTAGATCGGTAAGCAACTCTTTGCTAATCATATCACATATGACTCCTGTTGTTGGGTGACATCTCTATGTCTCGGCGCCCAACCTTATGCCCCAAAGACCTTAACCGTTAAGATAGCTTTGATCAAGTAACCAAACCTTATGCTGTTAGTATCCGATACGAACCCATCTAGTCGAGGAAAATTGGTGGCACCCTAATTTCATAGACCCACCACCAATCGTACAAGACTCGTGATAGTGCAAGGTTTGGGAGGGCATGAAACTTAAACATTACCGAGGGATCGTTCTACTTCTACCATCGTGTGCAGAAAAATAACCATTATCATCGCATATGTAGAAGTAAAACAATAAGGACGACATTCACATAGTAATGACACGGTATGGCCCATTAACACATGGTGATCTCCATCTCCATTGTATTGTCCATCATGATGATCTCCATCTCCATGATCCATGTATGCCATCCTCTAGTGATGAGTCCTCCAAGAACTATCTAACGCATGCTAGTAAAGAGAATTACACAATCGCGCATTAGATCATCACAATTTGGTACGCAAACCATTACATTAATTTTTTGACAATACATGTGGCTCCAGCCATATTGCCATACACATGACACGCAGGTCACGAATAAATTACACACATGCATCACATATACATATGGGCCATACCGATCACAAAACCTGCAAAACAGATTATCGTACTTCCGACGTCTAAACTTAAACCGTCGAAAAACCCATCTTACAAGCCGATTTTGGGAAAACTAATTTCACCAAGACTAGCAAAGCTAGTTAATCTCATGTGTAAAATTTTCTGTAGATCAATTTTCATATAAAAACGTCTCCATCCGAGTTAACCACAGAAAGTTACGGTTGTTTTACCGAACATCATGTTTTCTGAATTCCTCGGGGCCATTAGCGGATCCAATCCGCCGCCGCCGTGCATCTCATGCGCATGGCACTTGACCTAGTTTCGATTCGACCAATCCAATTGATCTCCTCCTCGTCATGACTGGGTTTATGTGTATCACTTAACTCCGATGGCGGAATTCCGACTGGTAGGAGTAATTCATTACATGACCATCACGACAAGAACACGAAACCGATCACAATTTTGATCTATGTCCACGCATATCACCATATGCACACATCCTGAATCTAAAACTTAGCAGCTATGACTCGGGTACCACTGAAGGGATACGGGGAGGCTATGCTAGTGCAAAACAAAATTTCCCCATAAAGCAGGAACTGCTGCCGTCAAAGATCACGTCACGGGATTACCACTAGACGCGCAGATGCAGCGGAACCGTCTCGATGTAGAGGAACACGACGAGGGTAGCAGGCAGTGCAGTTGCTCACGTCCGCCTGGTCCTTCACATACGGTTCATCCTTGTGCTCCAAACGTAGCACCTCCAAGGTATCCACACGTACGGGAAGGAAGTGTCGCACACCGGACTGCTAGGTCCGCGGGAGCAGCGAGGAGTGGGCGGCGCGGCGGCACGGCTATTCCTCACGAGATATCCAAGTCAGGGGGTATGGTCTATATTTATGAGGAGAAAATCCCCCACACCATTGTCCATTAGCAATACGGGACTAATAGATGGTGCACCCCCTTCCAACGCTAATGGGCTTTACAACAATTGTGACTCATTATGACTTTTACAACCCAATGGATCAAATCCATCTGAACCCACTAATGGATCTAATCCAGTTGGCTCTAGGGCATATCTCCAACACTCTCTGCATTGGCTCCATGGGAATGGAAGAATCAACGAGGAAATGGGTTGACATGACTCGATCTGGCCTCGAAGCTCATTTATACATACAGATGACTCTCATATATCTTTCATAAGCTCATCTAATTGTTGCCCTGTAGTCATGCGTATATGTCAGTCATCGTTTATGCACCAGTAATAAGTTCTTGCAACAGCATGCTTCATGACTTCCTTGGCAGGCATTATCGATCCACTAATCATAAGCAGAGGAAACGAAATTGGCCGGGGTCCTGCTTTAGCCACAGCGAAGCAAGCCCACTTTGGCCAGATGGTTGCACACTTGCACTTTCATGCACCTATCCAACTTTACTCCTGGGCTGACAGTGACATATACAAGTATTTCAAATTGTATTGCTCGATGGTTGTTGCATGTTGTTATGTTATCAATGTTTAGGGAAGTTACATTTTGAGCTTTTCGAATTATAAAATGGACCTTTTTAGTCATTTTGTATGTTCTATACTGATTCAATGTTAAATGGGTTGTGGATGTTTGATGTTGAACTTGAGTAACGGAGATATATATTCTTATATTATAAAATTGGCATTCAATATGCAAACGTCTCTCCGGATTCTTTTGGGATCTGATGCACTTCGACTCTCGGTGTGTTTCTTAAGGGCATGTACAGCCCGTCCCTCCCCCGTCTACGTAGCGTTCATTTTGCAGAAACACCCCTGCGAGCGGCTACCGACGGCCTTCGCGTTGCCTAGCGAGACGCCTCCGCACCGTTGCCCAAGGCCAAATCGACGGAGTCCCGAGCGCTGTACAAGTTGTCTTCTCGGAGTGACCCTCGGCCTGGATCCTCCGCGCCCACGCACGGATTTGCTTGACGGAAGATTTGCTTTGAGCTAATTGGACGAAGTGTTAGTGCTTTGATTGTTGATAATTGCTTTAATTAGTGTGGCCAATCAAGTTTTTGAGCGAGTGTAGCGAACATGACCTCATATGTCATTTGTTCGAATGGATTTTAGTGATTCATGATAACACAAGCAATAAGACTAACCATATTGTTTAGCATGTCTTTGTAGACATTTCTAGGTCTCATGGATGCAAAAATGCCACAAGCCAAAATGAGAAGATAGTATATATTTTGAGGCTACAAACTGTGGAAGAAAAAGAAGAGAAATGACAATGTCGGATGAACCGATGGTACCTTAGAAGACGGCGTCGATGCAATCAACGGATGAAGTGGTACACTGTGTGAAGACTTGAATTAACTAGAAGAGCGTCGGATGAACCGACGGTGGGTTTTCTAGTTGCACCGGATGATTGCCAGAGAAGAAGCAACTGAGATAGAAGCATCAGATGAACCGACGGTCCATGAGGAGTATCTGTCGGTCTATCCGATGGTTTGAAGAATCGAGACATAGAGCAGCCAGTTGCGAAGTTGAGGACCAGGTGTGTCCGAAGACCAGAGGAGGGTCGCTCCTTAGTGATGAGTGATTGACAACATTGTGTGGACTGATGCTTGGCTAAGTGTGCAGGTACATGTTGCGGTTTGACTCGTGTCGATGCAGGTGAAAAACAAGCGCGAAAGGCCATAGTCGTGGCGGCCTCCGGGTGATGGAGAGGCAAGTAGCCTCGGGAAGCTTCGAAGCGGGGGGCACGTGGCGTGATCGCGGGGTTTGCGTCAATGCGAAGCAAAGCCGCGGTGGAAGCGTGTCCGCTCGATGAAGACTAGACCAAAATGCCCCTGAGGGGTGTGTATCTTCTATTTGAGTTGTAAGGGTAGTGTGGTCATTTGCCTCCTCCGGTGGACCTCGTATAAATAGCGGAGAGGTGGATGGCATCTCTCTCTCTCTCTTGGACTCTAGGGTTTCCTCCCCCGGTAGATCGCTCTGGACTGCTTCTTTTCCTCTGCTTTCCTTAGGCTAGATTCTTGTATAGACTCTGACCTCTGGATGTATGGAAGTATTCGGCGTTGCGGTGATCTCCTAGCTCTTTGTGATTTTCGTGTCATTCTCGGGGCTATTTTTGGGGAGTTTCATTCTTCACTCGATTCGGGGATTTGAAGGGGTTTTCTCTCGAATTTCTTTGAGAGGATCATGGGTGGATGCCTTGCGCATCTTTGTGTGTGATCTTGACCCCTCAAACGCCGGGAAACACCTTCGATTCGTGAGTTTTTTGTCGGAGCCCGAGTTCTTGGCTTGGTTCGTGTGATCCGCGATTCCCAGTGATTTAGGGAGTTAGAGGTCGAGATTTTTGGGGCATAGCTTCCTCTTGTGACACTTCTCATCTCCCCCAAATTTTGTCTCAAGAGATCTAGCCGTTTGGGAGATCCGGTGATGGATTTGGAGAGTTGACCTCGTGGGGTCGTGTTGTTTCTGCTCTGTCCGCGTGTCGCGGACTGTCCGCTCGAGGGTCGCGGACTGTACGCGTGGCATGTGTTCTTCGGAGTTCGTCGTGTGTTCGTTCGCGTTCATATTTCGATCTGTTTTGCCGCTAGGGTTTTGTTGCAGGGGGTTTTCGGACTGTCCACGAGGGGTGTGTGGACTGTCCGCGTGGCTCAGATTTTGTCTGGGGTTGGCTCGTGGTATGTCTGGGGTTTTCAGTGAGTTCAGCCGGACCGTCCGCCAGGTGGGGCCGGACCGTCCGCGAGGTGCCGGACCGTCCGCGGTGCTTGCCCGAACTGTCCGAATTTCCTCGGTGCAGCACTGGAGGTTCGGGGTCCTATTTCGTACTGTCCGCCGAGGGTTCACGGACTGTCCGCCAAGCTTGGGGACTGTCCGCCGTACTCGTCCGGACTGTCCGCCCAGGGTTTCGCAGATTTAGCTAAGTCTTTTGATTCTTGTCTCGTGCTTCCGCGCTTTGATTCAAGGATTGTCTCTCGGACTTGTAGGCTTGTGTGTGCCTAGTCTAGAGCTTCTCTGTGTGTGCGAGTACTCGGGGTGGCAATCGGGGTATAGGCCGAGTTCGACCTTCGGGAAGAATTTTTATTGACTCCCATTCACTCCCCCCTCTCTGGTCGCCTATTCGGTCCTTCAAGTGGTATCAGAGCCGGTTACAGATCTTCTTGATTCTAACCAGTCTAAGATCCAAAGATGGACGATTATGGCAAGGGGTCGGGTCCTCCGCACTTCGATGGCAAGAATTACCTGATGTGGGAGAAGCGTATGGGCGCGTTTTTGCGAGGGAAGGGAACTCTGATCTGGGAGGTCACTCAGAATCCTCATTATGTCATCCCAGACAGTTTTCTGCTTCCAGGATCGCGGGACATGTGTGAGGCCAACAGCAAGGCCATTGATTACTTGTTCCGTGCTCTCTGTGCCTCGGAGTTTGAGCGAGTGTACGGAGAGAATGTGGCCGGAAAGATTTGGCTTAAGTTGAGAAATGCTCATGTTGGCAATGCCCAAGTGCAAGCCCGTTTGTTTTCCACTTACCGGAGAGAGTACGAGAACTTCACTCATCTCCCCGGTGAGTCGACCGATGCTATGTTTCAGTGCTTCACTAGCATAGTCAACAACATGAGGGCCAATATGACAGTGCTCCCATACACGAATCATGATCAAGCTATCAAGGTTTTGCATGCCCTGGATAGGTCTGTGTGGAGTGCCAAGGTCGAGGCCATTGAGGAGTCGAGCATGTATGATACGCTATCGCTTGATGAGCTATTCTCCAAGCTCAGGTCTTCAGAGGTTGATCGTGGCTTGAGAGCCAAGAGCGAGAGCCCCACTGATCCTCATAGTTTGGCTCTTGTCTCAGGATCGAGAACTAATGCTAACTCTGTTGGTTTCTCTTTGTCTTGTCTTGCGTCCTTGCCAGATGAGGACTTTGAGGTGCTGAGCGAGGATGATCTCACCTTGTTGAGCAAGAGGTTTGGGCGGATGTACGAGAATCGCAAGAATGCAAGATGGATCTCGGGGATGTTCTATCGATGCGGGAAGCACGGGCACTTCATCGTCGAATGCCCTGAAGCCATGGAGATCAAGAACGACTACAACAAGCACCACTCCCGGAACGACTACAAGGACAAGCGCAAGGACAAGGGCGAGAGAAGGCCCAAGAAGAGTGGCGGCTACAAGAAGAAGACGGCTCGAGCTATGGTTGCCAAAGCAAGCGACATCGACTCCATATCAAGCGATGCTTCTTCCGACTCGAGCAGCGAGGAAGAGCAAGATCGGCACAAGGACAAGCGGCACACGGGCAAGAACTTCACCAGCCTCAGCTTCGTCGCACAAGGAGGCTTTTGCGGCATAGCGCATTCCAAGAAGGGTGGGAAGCACAGCTCAGATTCAAACTCTGACTCCGAGGAAGAGGTACGACACGATCCCAACTTCTTGCTAGAGGAGAATGCTAGGCTCAATGAGTTGCTTGATAACCGTGATGATGTGCTTAGAAAGACCAACAAGAAGAAGAGGGAATTTAGGTATTTGTTGGGTGATGCTAAGGACAAGATAGCTGAGCTCGACTCCTTGCTTGTTGATGCTAGAAATGAGATAGGCTCTTTGAAATTTGCTCCTGTTGTGTCTGATGAGATTGATTGTAGTGATTGCACTGTTTTTCTTGCTGATTTGACTGCTCTCAAGGAGAAGCATGCCTCTACTCTTGAGAAACTAGATGTGATTAGGGTTGAGTGTGATGAATTGAAATCTAGGCCTGCTTTGTTAGGTGCTTGCACTTCTTGCCCTGTGTTGCATGCTAGGCTAGATGAATTTCACACTAGGATAGTTTCTCTTGAGGCTGCTTTGAAAGCTCCCATTGCTACATCATGTTTTACCTGTGAAATGCATGTTTTGAAAAACATGGAACTTGCACACTATGTATACCGTTTGCAAGATGAAAATGATGAGCTTAGAAAATTGATGAGTTGGTTGTCTGGGCATGAGCCACAGTTGAGTTTAATGTTGGCTGAGTTCAAGAGGTTTGATGGTCAGGCGTTGGGGGCTGGCAAGAGTGGTGAGGGAGAAGAGAAAGTTGGAGAGATGCCTACTCCACCACACACCATACCCATGAACAAATATGCACCCAAGCCAAACCACCTCAGAAACAAGCTCGATACAACTCCAGACCCACCAGTGTTCCCCCACAAAACAGAAAACTACCAGAAACTCATCAAGTTTGTGAGCACCCAGGGGAATGTCTTTGAGGGGAAGTCAGGAGAGAAAGCTATTGAGAAGCCCACAGAAAAGCCACCGCCTAAGCCACAGCCGATCCGCTTCCATTGTGAGTATTGTGGGAGGGATGGGCATAAGGATGAGTTCTGTTTCAAGAGGAAGAGAGATGAGAGGTTTGCTATGGAGATGGCAAACAAGGACAGGCACCACCTTTCTCGTGGTGTGCCTGAGCCTCGTAGAGGGCCTCTACCTAGGGGTGAGGTGTTTGTGCGTACAGTTCCCACTCGTGGAGGTGGAGGTAGTTTTCCTCAGAGAGATAGGCGTGTTGGGTTTGGGCGTGGTGAGTTGGCTCGACGTGCTCCTTCTCGTGACCGTTACGAGTTTGGGAGGCACGATCAGAGCTTTGGGTCTCAGATGGACTACGGGCTACGTTTTCCCCCTCGTGGTGCGCGTACTCCACCAGTGAGATGTGACAGGTCCTTTGGTGGTAGGCGTGAGAGGGCTCCGCCTAGAGGTTTTGGTAGGATGGACTTTGCTAACCCTTCCTTTGAGCAAATGGCTCGACACTAGTTTGACTCCTTTGGTACTAACCCCAGCGATGAGTCGCTTGCTCATTCTCATCCTCGTTTTTTATTGCAGGTGGGAGGCTTGGAGGACTTTTGGTTGATCGACTCCGGTTGCTCACGACACATGACCGGAGATCGTGGGTGGTTCTCCACCCTCACCCCAGTGAGTACGAGGGAGTACATCACTTTCGGGGATAATGGGAGAGGACGAGTGCTTGCTGAAGGGATGGTGAAGCTGAGTAGCAAGTTGACCTTAAGAAGTGTGGCTTTGGTCAAGTCACTTGGTTTTAACCTGTTGTCAGTATCTCAGTTACTTGACGAAGGTTTTGAGGTTCGTTTTAAGTCGGGCGCTTCTCGTGTGCTTGATTCTCGAGGCGATCTTGTCTGTACGATTGTCCCCGAGGGTCAAATCTTCCGTGCCAATTTTTCCCAGTCTATTGGTCCTCCTTAATGCTTTGTTGCTGGTGTTTCAGCCGAGCTTTGGAAATAGCATAGGAGGTTGGGACACTTGACTTTGTGTTGCTTTCCCGCTTGAGTGGTCTTGATCTTGTCCAAGGATTGCCTAAGTTGAAATTCGAGAAGGATTTGGTTTGTGCTTCTTGTCGGCATGGAAAGATGGTTGCTGCTTCTCACGCCCCTCTGACTGCAGTCATGACCGAGTGACCATGTGAGCTGTTGCACATGGATTTGGTTGGGCCAGCTCATGTTCACTCTGCTGGTGGGAAGTGGTATGTTCTTGTTGTGGTTGATAATTTTTCAAGGTACTCTTGGGTTTTTTTGGAGGATAAGAGCGAGAAATTTGGCTTTGTTCGGGACTTGATCTTGAGGTTGAAGAATGAGAGACATGGTGATGCCATTCGGGCTATACGCAGTGACAATGGCACAGAATTCAAGAACTCTCATTTTGATGCCTTTTGCAGTGATCTTGGTCTCGATCATCAGTACTCTTCTCCATACGTCGCTTGCCAGAATGGCGTAGTGGAGAGGAAGAACCGGACCCTTTGTGAGATGGCCAGGACGATGCTCGATGAGCTTAGGACTCCTAGGCGTTTCTGGGCCGAGGCGGTCAATACCGCTTGCTATGTCTCAAATCGCATCTTCCTTCGTGCCTTTAAGAAGAAGACCTCTTATGAGCTGATGCATGGGCGCAACCCAAGGTGAGTCATTTTAGAGCTTTTGGTTGCAAGTGTTTCATTCTGAAGAAGGGCAAGTTGGATAAGTTTGAGTCTAGATGTTCAGATGGTATCTTTCTCGGTTATGTGATTCACTCTAGAGCATATCGAGTGTTCAACCTTGACACTAACCGAATCATGGAGACTTGCGAGGTAACCTTCGACGAGACACATCCATGTAGCTCTTCTGCTTTTGAGTGTGCAGGTGACGAGGAGATTGGAGCGAGGATCTTTGAGGATGAGCAAGATGGAGATGGAGGCAACGATGATGATGGTGGTGATGCTCCCGTGGCTGATCGTGTACATGCTACTTCCACTACTATGACGACGATCGAGGATGGACCATCCCCTACACCCACTATGACTGAGGCTGTTCGAGTGGAGGCTGCTGCTGAGGGGGAGATTGTGTCCAAGCGAGAGGCTCCCCGGCGTGTACAGGTGGATCACCCACCATCTACGATCATAGGTGATCTTCGTGAACGCACTACACGGTCGAGGTCAAGGAACACTTCCCATTTCGCTCATTCTGCTTTTGTCGCTTCTTTTGAGCCCAAAGATATTCGACACACTTTGTCTGACGAGAATTGGGTGAATTCCATACATGAGGAGTTGGAGAATTTTGAGAGAAACCAAGTCTGGGTGTTAGTCGATCCACCACCAAATTGTTGTCCCATAGGTACCAAGTGGGTGTGGAAGAACAAAGAGGGTGAGAATGGGATGGTTGTGAGAAACAAGTCGAGTTTGGTGGCTCAGGGGTTCAACTAGAAAGAGGGTATAGATTATGAGGAGACATTTGCTCCTGTGGTCCGTTTGGAGGCAATTAGGATCCTTCTAGCCTTTGCCATGGCTAAAGTGTTCAAGTTGTACCAAATGGACGTGAAGAGTGCTTTCTTGAATGGGGTGATAGAGGAAGAAGTGTATGTGAGGCAACCCTCGGGGTTTGAGAGTGAGAGATACCCACACCGTGTATACAAACTCCAGAGAGCGCTCTATGGGTTGAAACAGGCACCGAGAGCTGGGTATGGCAGGTTGAGAGGCTTTTTGCTGAGTAAGTGGTTTGTGATGGGCACAGTTGATAAGACCCTGTTTCTCCTTAAGCATGGGAATGACCTTTTGATTGTTCAGATTAACGTGGATGACATAATCTTTGGTGGCTCTTCTCATGATCTTGTTGCCAGATTTGCAGATGACATGAGCAGAGAATTTGAGATGTCCATGATGGGCGAGCTGCAGTTTATCTTAGGACTCCAGATCAAGTAGTGCAAGGACGGGACGTTTGTACATCAGGCGAAGTACACCAGGGACATGGTGAAGAAGTTTGGCATTAACGACTCCAAGCCGCTGACTACACCGATGGGTACCACTACGGCTTTGGACGCGGATGAGGATGGCAAACCCGTGGACCAGAAGGAATACCGCAGCATGATCGGCTCCCTCCTCTACTTGACAGCGACGAGGTCGAACATACAGTTCAGTGTGTGTCTGTGCGCTCGTTTTCAGGCTGCACCGAGGACTTCACATCGGCAGGCCATCAAGCGTATTTTCAGGTACTTGAACTACAGTCCTGAGTTTGGTCTTTGGTACTCTGCCTCCTCGACACTCAGACTTCACAGGTACTCCGATGCTGATTTTGCTGGGTGTCGATTGGACCGTAAGTCTACCTCTGGGTGTTGTTAGTTCCTTGGTTCTTCCTTGGTCTCTTGGTCATCTCGCAAGCAATCCAGTGTAGCCCAGTCCACTACAGAGGCTGAGTATGTAGCTGTTGCTAGTTGTTGTTCCCAGCTTTTATGGATGACCTACACTATGAGCGATTTTGGTAAGGAGTGTTCCCAGGTTCCACTCTTTTGTGACAGCACCAATGCCATAAGTGTAGCCAAAAACCCAGTCCTTCAGTCCAAAACGAAACACATAGAAGTGAGATACCACTTTCTGAGGGACAATGTTGAGAAGGGAAACATATCCTTGTCCTATGTACCTACCCAAGATCAGCTAGCCGACATATTCACCAAACCAATTGACCAAGTCACTTTCACTCGCTTGCGGGGTGAACTTCGAGTGTGCTCTCCTTTCTAGCTGGGTCTTGGAGCTTCTCATATATATATGTGATATATGTTTCATCTTGTTGCATTCCATGCATGTATTTTGCTTTCTGTACAAAACCTGGTAGGATAGCCATCTTTGGATCACTTGTGCTAGGAAAAGCTTCTCTTATATACTTTGATCACAGATGTGCTGTGTGAGATATATGCATGTTTGGTAAATTGTGATGTGAATGCTATGCTCTTGATGGTTTTGTCATATATGTATGATGAGATAGTTTTATGTTTGTGAAAAGGATAAAATTGCTTCACTCATGAGTAGATACTTGTCTATGCTCAGTTTGTGCTCAAATGCCTCTATCATGTTTAGTTTGTGCTTGAGCATCATGTTCTCTTTGCTTGGGGTCAAAGATCTTTTGTCATTGTAAATGTTTAGCCCATTTGTTTACTTGTGGAGGAGCATAAGCTTCTTTTTGCCGCAAAGGCATTTCATGTACCATGTTTAAACTTGAAAATGAAATTGGTGTATGAATTGCCTTATGCTTGAAAAATGAGCTCCTAATCATGTTTTTATATTTTTGATATTCACATCTTGGGTGCTAAACCGCTGCATGTTGTCCACCATGAAAAGTCTCATTTTAAGAAGTAGACACATGGCTCGGTGGCTTTAACATGACTTGAGTGGCTTGTGGGTGTTTACCATGATCTTGTGATGAGAATTTGTGATCTTGTATAAACTTTGGATGATATAGTGTCTTTGTGTTCACATTGCCATGGATAGAGCTTTGCTCATGAGATGAATGTTTCTTTGTAAAAATTTGCTTAAAATTGCTTTTGGCCATGTCACATGCTTATATGTCTTTACCTTCTTGATGGCAATGTGCTAACTACACCATGTCTACTTTGCTTGCTCTATGTCTCATTTGTAGCATTTTGTTGTGCTCTTTGTATATTTGAGAAGCTTGGTAGATTGTATATATGCTTTGACATGCATTTTTCATGAAAACAAGGGGAAGAGTTTCATATACCTTGATTCATGCATTGTCAACAAGGGAGAGAGTTTTGGGAAATATACATGCAAGGGGGAGAATTTTCCTACATTGGGAGATTTTGTGGAAAATTGGTATGCATTTGTGAGATGTTGCATGTGAGGAGAAAAATTGAGAAGAAGAGGTTGCATTTGCTCAGGGGAAGTTTGCATATGTGCAAGGAGAGCTCCTTTGGTTTGCCTGAGTTTTGTGCTTTGTGGTGTGCTCTTTGTGAGCTTTGTTTTGTCTCGGCTATGTTGAGCCGTTGCCCTTGCCTTAGGGGGCCGAGACTTGGTTTGGCGAGTGATCATGTTTTTCGCTTGTTCTTTGGCTTTGGATCACTTGCTTGGAGGTTTGTGTTCGTGGTTGCTTTCTTTTCTTTTTCTCTATGATGGTTACTGTAACATCCCAGAATTTTGAATGTTTTCCCATGAGTAAATTTTCGCTAAAATTTAAAACTTTTTGATTGAACTTGAGTGCGACCAAATTTCGAACCAAATTGCTAGCCACTCATCTCAAATTCCATATGAAATAAAACCATATAAAAATTATTTTCAAATTATGGTATAAATGTGATTTGGATTTTCTTGGATTTTATTTGGAGTTCAATGTGTGGAGTTTGAATTTGAAATAGATTCAAATTCAAACTTGAATATAAACTAAATCTATCTCTAAAAACTATTTTAAAGCTAACCTTCCCTGCCCAGGCCGTAGGCCTACTAACCATCAGGTCAGCCCAACTCACGCCCCTTCTTTGTTGCTGAGCAAGCGGCATGCCACCGCTCTTGCATGCTGCTGTTCACCCAGCCCAACTCAGACTGGCCCACCGGTCGGCCCAGTACATCCCCCTGTTCCCGTTTCATCTTCCTCACGCTGCACGCAGGCAACGCCGTCGCTGCTGCCCTCTCTTTCTTTCTCTACCCCGTTCCTTCCTCTGTAAACCTGTGCTGCAAAACGGATCGGAGAGGGCACCCCGTTCCGCGATGGGATGTCAATGCCGCTGGACCCACTCTTGCTTTTCCCTCTGCGTGCACCCGTAAGCGAGCAAGCCGTCGCCTCGCTGGAGCTCACGCACGCGGCACCGTTTGCCCAGCATCGCTCGATGCTCGCCACGCGTCCCCCGGCACAGACGTCGAGGATCGCCGCCGCCCGTTCTACCTCACAGCTGCTTCAAGCCCTAGCCCACGCGCTATAAAAACCCAAGGCACCGCAGGCCCCTCCCTGTTCTCCCTGAAGCCGCCACCACGAATCCTCCCCAAGAAAACCCCAAAGTTTCTCGTCGTGCTGCTGTTCGGATGGAGGAGAGAAGGGAGAAGGAGTGGGCGTCCGCAGCAACGCCGACTGGGAAGACGTCAGGATGGGGAGGATGGAGCACCAGATGAGGATCGCGTTGTGCTGACGCCAAGGACCGGGAGGCCGAGGAGCTCTGGAGTGTGGCTGGACCGCGCACTCGCCATCGGACATCACGACGCCACGGACGACGACCACACACCGAAGATGGAGACTGGCGCTGCCGACACGACGACGAGTACCACGACGCCGTCCACGGTGGTGACGACGACGCCGTGGAGCTCTGGAGCGCCGTCCTCGACGACGTGAAGTCCCACGACGCCATACCCGTTCAGCGCTGCCCCGCGTCGCCGTACCGCACCCGGAAGAAGCCGTCGCCGTCCAGGGATGCCGCGTCGTCGTAGTGGAGAAGCAGGGGTTGCCCCTACTCGCGCTGAAGCCGCGGCATGCCGTGGACGCCGTCTCCGCCAGGAGGATTCGAGTCACCGCCGCTGTTCGGGAACATCACACGGAGCCGTTCAGGGGCGTCGCGGTGTTGAAGGCCTCGACATCGTGTTGCGCCGCGCTGCCTCTCACCTTGGCCGCGTCCCCACCGCCGGGGCTGACGACGCCCACGACGCCGCGGAGGACGTCGACTGCACACACCCAGGAGACAAGCCGTAGACGTCGCACACCCCGTGCGCCCTGGAAGCCACAACGAGACCCACACGCGCCTGTAGTCACAGCAGCCGTAGAGGATCCGGGGATAAACGTTTCTGCGCGCTGGATAGAAGTTGGAGGAGGCTTTCCGGACTTTGAGTCGTGGGCCGCTGAACCAGCCCAGTTTACCAAATCAGATCTAAAGGAAGTCCTAGGGTGTTTTCTGGACTTGGATCACCAGGCCTTGATGGGCCATGTCCTTTGGGCTATTTATCAGCCCACAAAAAACTTTCGGCCCACTATGGCCCACTATCCTGCTGACCGCTGACGTCATGCTGACATCAGCATTATTTTAATAAAATTATTTTCTGACTTAATAAAAGGATTTAATAAATATTTTATAAACCCCTTTTCCTTTAAAAATTTATAACTAATTATCCGGAGCTCCGGAACTTATGAAACCAGTTGCGTTGGTTTCATAATTTCGATACGCTCGCTGCTACCCTATCCTTTTCCGCTCTTGCCCATGAACCAAGCCTCTTTTGCCCGCATTCTCGGAGTAGAATTCGTGGCCGCTACCCGCTACTGCGCTATTGTGGGTCTGGGACGCCAGAGCCCCGCAACTAGCCACTGACGTGTTGCGGACACGAATACATCCCCGAGTCATGTTCTCACTACTTTCCTTGCTTGCATCGCTTCCACTGCCTTGTACCGCATACCCGCTCTCGCTCTACCTTGATTCATGCTGCGAAGCGTGCGCCGTACCAGGTGCTTGTAACTAGGATGTCGTGCGTGATGGACGGTCGTGCCATGAGTAGTGGCCACTGCTACAAGCACGGCAACCTCGTGTTGTAACCTAGCTACTACGCAGTGGTTAACGTCGCATCGCCAGCACTTGCTCCGCCGTGCTCCCGAGCACGCCTTACCGCATCACCACCCTTTTATCGACCACAAGTCGATCCTTTCCTTCTCTCTGTGCTGCCACCGCACACCTTGTTTTGATAATGTCTTGCCTAGCTCGTTTCGCCTTACTCCTCTCTCTTCATCCTCTGAGCTTCCGCTTTGATACACCTATCAGTCGCGCTCATGCCTTGCCGGCGCGATCACCAGACCTTTAGCCTTTGATCAGCAACCCAACCTTGAACTAACCTTTCTCCCTAACTTATTTTCTAAAATATATAGAGCTAGTAGCTTAAAACTATTTTAATATAAAACTAATTACTTTAATTTCCTTAATTTAAACTAGTGCTACTTGTAATTAGTCCGGATTTACTTGGTTCTTCTAAATTAATGTTATTTGGAGTTATTGCCTAGATGATTGTCGTTATTTATTTCCGCGTTGCATCTCGTGTAGGCTTGTGATCATGTTTGAAGACCCGAGCTGCGACGACGACCCAAGCTGTAACGATAGGGAAGACCTTCGACCCGAAGGAAGGGCCCAACCTCTACTACTCTACAACAACTACCGCGCAGGTGTCATGTCACTCCCGACCATGTAGATCCCATGCATGCCATTTAGTTGCTAGTGCTTTATTTATGATGCTTTGGATGATTGAAATGCATAGACAATCTTTTAGCCATGCCTTGGATTTGATATGCCCTGTTCCTTGAACTTCCTACCTTTGGAACTAGCTACAGACCCCTAGCTAGTCCCTGATATTTACTATCCATACAGTTTACCTGTTTTGTGATATGGATGGATCTCTGGTTTGGACCGAGATTGGGATATCTCGGTATTCTAGCATGTGTTTTGGGTGAGTGTGTATCCTTGATGTGTTACCGCGGGAGCGAGCCGCTTTGGTTACTTGTGAACGCCTGTCTAGGGGAGATGCGACCTGGCCTCCCGCCCTAGCGGCTGTCGGACGGTGGGATTTGGTGAGTGCTCGCTCTTGCAATTAAAGACCGATCGACAGTTTAACCGTGATCTTTGGGCTATTTTTGTACAAACCGTTCGCTCACGTATGGGCGGGGTTCGGTTCGAGAACTAGCTAGTTGGTGGTTGGCACTCAGCTTGTAGGCGGACCGGTGTGGTCATGTGAGGGGGACGGGTTATACCCCCCGAGTAGACCTCACCCCGGCTCCATTGGGGAAGGTTTCATAGCTCCGAAGCCCTGCTGGCAAGTTTCGTGCCCCAGTTCAGCACGAGTCAGGCTCGGAGAGGCAGGAGAGTGCCACCCACTGCTAGGTCTCTGGTCGTTAGGTAGGGATGTGGAACGGCGACCACCGTTTCTGCCCTATCCGACGGGTCTAGTTGTACAACCTCTGCAGAGTGTTAAACCTATAGCTATAGTCCGTGTCCACTGGTATGGACAGCCCACGGGTCTGTTACTCTAGCTAGTCTCTTCATGTGCTGCTTTCTCTCCCCTGTGCGTGTGAGCCCGGCTTCGTGCCGTTGAGACGTGGGGATAGGAGTTGGTGACCTCACGTCGCAGATGAGAGTGGGATGCTGTGTCTTGGTTGAGATCCAGTGTGTTGGTGTTCTTTCCTTGGCTGGGGTATTGACCCCGGAGGCGTTGGCCTCAGAGGTGTGGATCTCCTCGGAGATGGTGACCTCTCTACATGACCGCTTACCTTGATGTTGCTACCGCTGCTTGCATAAACTTACTACAGCCAGATATAGGTTTATCCATGCATACTAGAAATTCATCCACCGCTTTTGCTCTTTGTTGGGAAGCTGACATGACCTACCCGCTTATCGGGTAGATGGTGGACTTTCAGACTCGGAGTCCGACTACGACCTCGATGGCAAAGGATGGGAAGACTAGAGCTAGTCCTACACTCAAGTTTGCCTGTGGAGCTGGAGACGCTTCGCTTCGATAGATCCGCTGCGTAGATGTTTTACCTTTCTTGTTTAGTCCAGTTGGACTTGTACCCGGCTTATGCCGACATATTGTACTCTGATGTATTAATAAAATTATGTAATATTTCTTCTATTCCTGTGTTGTATGGATTTGTACCACTTGAGACAGGGTTTGCACATGATAGTCACTTCCTGGGACTATCACAGAGGTGCAGAGGATCGGGTTTCCAGTTTTGGAAATCTGGTTCATTTCAGTTACTATGGGTGTTGTCAATGCACTCATCAAGGGGGAGATTGAGGACCAGGTGTGTCCGAAGACCAGTGGAGGGTCGCTCCATAGTAATGAGTGATTGACAATATTGTGTGGACTGATGCTTGGCTAAGTACAGGTTGCGGTTTTACTCGTGTCGGTGCAGGTGAAGAACAAGCGCGAAAGGCCTTAGCCGTGGCAGCCTCCGGGTGATGGAGAGGCAAGTAGGCTTGGTTCGATGGACCCGGTGGCCGATGGGGTCAAGTGCGAGCCGTGCGGTGTAAGACTAGCGGGCTGAAGTCGTGAACATGGGCCGGTACAAGGTAGCGGATCGAGCCCGAAGCTTGCACGCGGGGTTTGTTGGTTTGCCCACAAAATCATCAGTGGATGGTTTCTTGGTTTGGGCCGCAAAACCAAGTCCGGAGGCCCGATGCGACGGAGACGGTGATCCGGGAGCGTCGGGAAGATTCGAGGCGGGGGGAGGGCACGTGGCGTGATTGCGGGGTTTGCGTCAATGCGAAGCAAAGCCGCGGTGGAAGCGTGTCCGCTCGATGAAGACTAGACCAAAATGCCCCTGAGGGGTGTGTATCTTCTATTTGAGTTGTAGGGGTAACGTGGTCATTTGCCTCCTCCAGTGGACCTCGTATAAATAGCGGAGAGGTGGATGGCATCTCTCTCTTGGACTCTAGGGTTTCCTCCCCCGGTAGATCGCTCTGGACTGCTTCTTTTCCTCTGTTTTTCTTAGGCTAGATTCTTGTATAGACTCTGACCTCTAGATGTATGAAAACATTCGGCGTTACGGTGATCTCTTAGCTCTTTGTGATTTTCGTGTCATTTTCGGGGCTATTTTTGGGGAGTTTCGGTCTTCGCTCGATTCGGGGATTTGAAGGGGTTTTCTCTCGGATTTCTTTGAGGGGATCATGGGTGGATGCCTTGCGCATCTTTGTGTGTGATCTTGACCCCTCAAACGCCGGGAAACACCTTCGATTCGTGAGTTTTTGGTCGGAGCTCGAGTTCTTGGCTTGGTTCGTGTGATCCGCGATTCCCGGTGATTTAGGGAGTTAGAGGTCGAGATTTTTGGGGCATAGCTTCCTCTTGTGACGCTTCTCATCTTCCCCAAATCTTGTCTCAAGAGCTCTAGCCGTTTGGGAGATCCTGTGATGGATTTGGAGAGTTGACCTTGTAGGGTCGTGCTATTTCTGCTCTGTCCGCGTGTCGCGGACTATCCGCTCGAGGGTCGCAGACTGTCCGCATGGCATGTGTTCTTCGGAGTTCGTCGCGTGTTCGTTCGCGTTCGTGTTTCAATCTGTTTCGCTGCTAGGGTTTTGTTGCAAGGGGTTTTCGGACTGTCCGCGAGGGGTGTGCGGACTGTCCGCGTGGCTCGGATTTTGTCTGGGGTTGGCTCGTGGTTTGTCTGGGGTTTTCAGCGAGTTCAGCCGGACCGTCCGCCAGGTGGGGCCGGACCGTCCGCGAGGTGACAGACTGTCCGCGGTGCTTGCCCGGACCGTCCGAATTTCCTCGGTGCAGCACTGGAGGTTCAGGGTCCTATTTCAGACTGTCCGCCGAGGGTTCACGGACTGTCCGCCAAGCTTGCGGACTGTCCGCCGTACTCGTCCGGACTGTCCGCCCTAGGCTTCGCAGATTTGGCTAAGTCTTTTTATTCTTGTCTCGTGCTTCCGTGCTTTGATTCAAGGCTTGTCTCTAGGACTTGTAGGTTTGTGTGTGCCTAGTCTAGAGCTTCTCTAGTGTGTGCGAGTACTCGGAGTGACAATCGGGGTATAGGCCAAGTTCGACCTTCAGGAAGAATTTTTATTGGCTCCCATTCACTCCCCCCCTCTCTGGTCGCCTATTCGGTCCATCAGAAGTCTTAAGCACCGGATGAACTGGTGGACTAGGCAGCGGTTCATCCGATGGCCTCGTGATTGCTAACAGAAACATTTGGAGGTCAAGCCTATCAGCACCGGATGAACTGATGGTGCGTCGGTCGAAGCGTCAGATGAATGACGTCAGCAGGATTCAACGGTCAAGTGCGGTGGAAGGCAACGGCTAGTAGCACTGGATGAACCGACGCCCAGGAAAAGCATAGCGTCAGATCATCTGATGGCACAATTTTCTACAGCTTTTAGCCAACGGCTAGTTTGTTGGCTTGGGCTATTTATACCCCTTCCACCCCACCATTTGAGTAGTTGGACGTGGCTCGAGTGTGTGGAAGTGTAGAGGAGTCCAAGACACATTGAAGATCATATCCAAGCCATCCAAGTGCTAAATTGCTCATCCATAGACTTGCAAATGCTTTGTGTGTGTGCTTAGTGCTAGGATTAGCTTAGAGTTGAGTAAGTGCGAGGTGTGCCTACCTTGTGAGGTGATTCTTGAGTGGATCAAGTTGCACAAGGTGCGCCGGAAGCCTTGGAGCCTAAGTGGCTCTCCTGTAAATGTCTTCGACCCTCCGACTTGGTGTGGAGTGGTGAGGACACTTTGTGCGGGGGACGTGGAGGCCCCCTTCCTTGATGGAGAAGCTCCTTAGTGGAGACGGCATCAAGGTGACCAAGAGAGCTTGGCGAGTGCCTTTGTGGCCGAGCCTAAGTGGTAAGTCAAGTGGTGCTCTTGGGAGAGACTTGGTGACCGGGAAGTAATACTCTTGTGTGAAGTGCTTCAACAATGTGGACTAAGGGTGGCTAAGTACCTACCGATACCACGGGATAAATCGTGTGTCAAGAGTTTGCTTCTTTCATCCCCTTACGTTTCTGCATTACATTCTTGCAATCCTTACTTGCCTTTACATTCCTAGAGTAGTATCTTGATAGAATGGGATATAGGTTGCAAAACTTGTTTTGGGATAGGAGTTTCACACTAGAACAACTGTAGTTACACATCTAGGTAGTATGTTCTAGTTTATGTTTTTAGCAAATAGTGATAACTCTAGGCTTAAGGTTTTAAGTTGCCTAATTCACCCCCTCCCCCTCTTAGGCTACAAGAATCTGATTCCTTACAGCGAGCAATAATGGGCTTTTAAACAATGTAATGTTTATTGATGCGAACCATGTGTCACAACAATAATGCAGAGACATTTCTTTTCCAACATAGTATTATATTTTTGCGATTCCCATTATGCCAAACCCAGCAGGCTACAGTCCTAATCTAGGATGTGAATAGAACTATACAAGATTGATCTATGCTTGATGATAGTTAATTTTCAAGGAACTAACAAGTAACAAGGGAAATGGGTGCCTCTCTTGATGAGTTCCTGATGAGGCAGCAGAGAGTGCCCACCAGGACCAAACTCTCTCCTTTTTTGCTCAAAAACGGAAAGGAGAAGATGAAGTGACATGTACTTCCTATCTATACTATAAGGAGCGAAAACAATTAAAAACTTTTCTCACCCAATTCGGGTCCACCGTACCTCTCACGTCGGACCCACCCGTCATATGTTTTTGGAAGTGGATAGGGTGGAAGGACTATGGAAGGACCAAAAAATCGCAATTTGGAGAGTGTTCTGCCAAAAACATAATATTTTTCTCACCCGTCACGCGCGTACCCGCCCACTGTACCCGCCGGGCCCACCTCCCTGTCGCATCCCCCTGTGGGTCATGGGATCCGCATAGGAGCTCCGCGGCCGGGCCTGCTCCTCCCTGAGCTCGACTCGCCAGAGAGAAGCGGGAGTGGCAGCGGACGGCAGAGGAAGGAGACGAGAAGAAGCTGGCGACGCCATGGCCGCCGGAGGAGGAAGGGGGAGGGCCGCGGGCCGCCATGGTTGCCGCACCCAGCTCCTCCTGCCGCCGTTGGCCTGAGCCAGCCATGGATGCGGCGTATCCACCGCCGCCAAGCACGCGGAGGAGCTCCGTCGCCGCATCCATGGACAGCGCATGCGCGAGGCAGGGGAGGGGGTGGCACACCGATGGGAGATCAGAGGGCGGGGCGGGGAGGGAGGGAAGGAGAGGGGAGGAAGGCGAGAGACGGAGGCGTTGAAGACGTCGCGCCACGACGACATGGCGCAGGAGACGCAGCCACGCAGGAGGCGCCGCCGAGGAAGGTTTGGTTGGCATAGCCCTTGTAGATGAGCGCGTCGAGGTCGGTGCACGACACCAGCTGCGGCGCGTGGAGGAAGACGGAGGTGGCGGCCAGCAGCAGTGTCGGGGTTTGTTACCGCTGGCAATAAATTTTTCGGATTGCGTGTCGGGCCTCGGACGGTGTGCGAAATGGGACACAAGGATTTATATTGGTTCGGGCCTCCGAAGAGTAATACCCTACGTCCAGTTCACGCTACCTGTGTTATTTACACTGATTTGTAGTAGGAGGATACAAATGGGCGAGAGAGGGAGCTCGGTCCCAAGTCTCTGTGGTGTGTGTATGTGGTTCATGTAGCAGAAGTCTGCGTACATGTGTGTGAGCCGAGTCCAGCTGAAGGTAGAAGAAGAACAGTAAGAGAGAGCTCCTCCGGAGAGGAGAAAGAATGAGTGAAAAGGAGTCCCCTGCCCTTGCCAAGGGCTGCTTTCCCTTTTATAGATCAAGGGAAGCTTACAAGCCAAGCAAACGGTGAGAGAGAGGGAGAGAGAGACCGTGAACACCGGGAGGGGGAAGAAAATGCCTCACCCCTTGCCTGCACACATGCGCACTCAAGTGGTGGTCTTGTTTGTTGTGCCTTGTCTCTCCATGCCCACCACCGCAAGCTAAGACCGGGCCCGATCCTTGCATGCCTGCATGCGACCTCGAGTGGTGAGAGGTGGCCTTCTTGTTGCATGACCGTGGGCCCCACCTCTGGCATGTAGGTGTCCTATTTGATGTAGACTTGGCATGTAGGTCTCCTGTTTGATGTGGACTTGGCATGTAGGTGTCCTGTTTGATGTGGACTTGAAGCCATTTTCACTGTGCTGCGTCGTGGGTCTTGCTGTCCTGCCCTCCTGTAGATGGCGTTGGAGACGTGCGCGCTGTTGTAGATTTTGCAGGTATTCACCACCTGACTCGTATAGGTCGGAGGCTGCCCGAGCGAGTCAGGGTCTTCTCGGAGTGCCCTTTAGTCGAGGAGGGAACTGCAAGTCGGAGATGGAGACTGGTCGTGTGAGCCACTCTTTAGTCGGAGGCGGAGCTTTGGTCGTGCGAATTGCCAGCTCAGCAGGGCGAGAGCAGGTACTCGGAGGACCTGTGCACGTACGGTACGGTGCGGGCCGATCCATCTCACATTAGCTGTGGGTCGCACTCGTGTGGGTCCCACTTTCCGGAATACCACTTGATTTGCGGCTGTTTTCCTTCATAAAAATAAATCCAGAAAGCCACCAAAAATACTCCAGAGGCCTTCATGACTGTGAGATTCGTCCGTATTTACCGTCTTTGGGTACCCGTAATATTGGATACCGTCAAGCAGAGACCGACCCTCCGTGCCCATCTCTCTCAGCGTCCTCGGGGTCTCTTGACGGCTGCTGCAACAAAGCCATCAGCTAAGAACTAACAAAGCTTCTCACGTGTCACCACCAACAATCCAACCCACCAATCCACTGTGGCGGCATCAGCGAGCCCCCGCACCAGCAGCGGCAGCTGGAGCTCGGAGGCGGCGGCAGCGAAGGACCTGCTGCCGGTGATTGGGGAGCGGCTGGGCGCGGCAGGCCTGCTGTCGGAGCTGCGGGCGGGGTTCCGGCTCCTGGCGGACCCGGCGTGGGGCGCCATCACAGCCGAGAGCCTGCGTCGTGGTGGCGCTGGGGTTGGCCGGGATGGCGCCAGCCGAGGCCGACGCCATGGTGCGGAAGGGCGACCACGACGGGGACAGCATCCTCAGCGAGGCCGAGTTCTGCATCCTCATGGCGCGCCTCAACCCCGGGATCATGACCGACGCCGAGCCCTGGCTCGAGGAGGCCATCGTCGACGAGCTCGCACGGGAGCAACTGGAAGGGCCGCAGCTCTCCGGCTCCGGCAGCAGTGGCGCGGCCGCAACTCCGCCGCGGACTTACCGCAGGTCCGTTTGATAGTCATGGAGACCGGCCACCGCGCACGCACGTTTATTAACCTGTGCCGTGATTGTTCGTTGTAATTACCGTGCTGATGACGATTATATCCTGCTGTCTGACTGTTCTTCGATGTAATAAATAAGTAATCCCATACGTGCTGGACATGCTAATGGAGTGCTGTAACATGCTTGGGATTATGAAGATCAGTCCAGCCATCATGATCTGAATTGCAAGCAGATTGAGATTGATATCTTTGCGTTGTTGTGGAACAGAGCTCCCCACCCAGGTACATCATCTGTGAGGTCCATAGCACAAGGGTTACACCCTGCAAAACCTATCCATTTCCGTGTGTTCATTTGAATACAGTGTAGTGTCAGACCATCCTTTGAATAACCTGATCAGCGAAATTTAGTACTGGAACATGTCTTGGCAAAGAATGGAATTTAACACAGGGTGTCACATTCCGGAGTTAATTTCACAAAATTCAGTAATACCAAAAGCATATATATTCCAGCATTGAACTCAAAATGTTGTTCTACCGTAAACATTGCTAATGATTGATTAATTATGTTTAATAGATGTTTCCTAAAACTTATGTTTAATAGATTCATCTCGCGAATTAGCACAACTTATGCAATTAGTTGCAAAATTAGTTCATGTTTAATCCTCCTAATTAGCATTCAATTTATGGACCTCCACAACTACTCTTTAAATGTTCCTAAACTTATATGATCACTTTAAAGTTTCATGTACCTAGATGAAATTTTGGAAAAAAATATTTGCGGATGTACAGAAGCTAGCAGGTTAAAACTGCTTGTATGTGTTTTCTGCATTTATCGCGTCAACGGATTGGATTGATGGGTGGGAGGTTAACATGTGAGACGATTGAATAATTATGAATATTGATTTGTGGATTCTTTGTGCTTGAAGGATGGAATTGGTGAGCGCTAAGAATGCAATAATAATAAATGGAAGGCACTAAATTCATCAAAGTAATTCACAAAGCATATAATGGTTATGGAGATATGTGGAATTTAAATTTCTTCTCTTTTTGCATGAAAGATTTGAATAGCATCTTAAAAATTGACACATGTTTTCTTTTCGTGTAATTTTGAAACAAAATATATTTCAAAAATTATTTCATAAAATTATGATAAAGGTAACCTTTGAAAATGGTGAACCAACACAAGAGCTGTAGACAAAGCTAAATCATAGGAGAATAGGAGAAGAGCTACATGTATCATTTTTTTTATGTGTATGTACTCTCCATGAGTGGTGTAATGGATCTAAAGTGTCTAATATTTTGTCAAAAGACAAAAAAAATCAGAAGTCCTCGATAGTTCCTACAAGATGCAAATATTCAAGCTAAAAATCGGACATGGTCACTTAAATATTAATGAAAATTCAAGCTACCTGCAATGTTTCATCAGTGTTTACATATTAAGCTACAAGTGAACAATTTCATTGGGATGTCTTTCACATAAAGGTCAATTGAGGAAAATTTGGGGCCTAGAGCAACAAATGCAACTTAAAGTAATTGTCTTCCTTTGGAGATGGTGATGAGCAAGAAATAAATCAAATGCTTTGGGAGAGAATAATGTGTGGGTTTAAGAACAAATGATTAGGTCCTTTTGCTTGTTTCCTGCATTGAATAGGAAAACAAGGTGCACATATTTTTTTCACAGGACGCATACAAAAAGTGGTCGACCTTGACAAATACAGATTGAATGGGAGCACACCCTTAATGATTTGTCAGAAATTTTAAGTGTTTAATAAGTTTTGCTTAAAACACGTGTGTGCCGTACATACACCTTACTAGTCAGAAAAATGGATGAGATGTCCATATTGTGCATTATTGAGTATTGACAAGCGATGAACGTGAACTTTGAACATTTCTTTAGGGAAGAAATGAGACTTAGCATCTGGGGCATTTATTACATTAATATATACAGACGTAAAGTTGTTTCTCGATCTTTCTAAATGTTACCTCGCATGCACAGCGGAGGACTCTTTGTCAAGTTTTGGATATTCAATTAATTTCATGGACACTGACCAGAGCAATGAGGTCACAAATTTGTACTGTAATTCTAAATAATATTGGTATTGTATTTTTATTTGCTTGCATATTTGATTTTTTTAATCGAAAAAATATTTTATTTTTGAACACTAAACTTATCAAAAAATCAAACTATTTAATAGTAATTGTCAAAAAAAAACTATTTAATAGTAGTAAAAATATCCGAAAATTAATTGCTGCCAATGTAGTTTAAATTTGATAAAAATTGTGGTTTTGATTAAAAAAACTAGATTAAAGATTCATTCCCCTTATAAAAAGTAGCACTGGAATTATTTGATTTCTAAACTATTTTGTTGATATAGTTAATCTCAAACATTTGTACGCCCAACTTAATGTTGCAAGAAGTACTGTAATGCTATGTTTAGTTAACCAAAAATTTAACTAATCACCCGTCACATAATCACCAGATACTAATTAAGAGTATTAAATGTAGATTAATGACAAAACTCATTCCACAACCCTTACCTTAATTTTTGAGACGAATCTAACGAGCCTAATTATGTTATGATTAGACAACATCATGCTACAGTAACCAATCTCTAATGATAGATTAATTAGACTTAATAGATTCGTCTCGCAATTTCTGGTCCATTCGTGTAATTATTTTTGTAACTACTCTACGTTCAATACTCCTAATAGATATTGAAAGAGGACCAAAAGTTTTACCTTACGAACTAAACGGGGCCTAGCAGCACTGGAATTAATATCAAACATGTGTATACCCAACTTAACGGTGCAAGAAAGAATGGATGGTAAAAAAATCTCACATAAGTTTTTCCATCCCAACATGCTTTATTAACTTTTTATCTTTAGAAATAGGCAAAGAAATCACCGAGACTCCCAAAATATAAAACTTTATTTAGAATCCATTTGTCAATGGAAGGCCAGCATTGAGACAATATCATATTGCTAAACATTTTAAAAAGAGGTATGATTTCATTAAGAAGAAGAAACCATCTCCGGGCCTAGAAAATCCTCGAACCCCGATTTCACTTGCGAGGGGATTTTTTTAAAACCAGATTCATAATTCTCTCCAATGAGGAATCGAACCTAGGTCTCTTGCCCGTCTAACAAGTAGGCTAGAGGAGCTTTGGTAAAAAAGGCATGATTGTGTATCCTACCACATCCACGTGTTTTTTTTCTAGATGCTAGGATAAGAAAGTTGTGCCATTCTGATGGATACTCATGGCAACATGACCTTAAGCCTCAAATTTTGTGAACCTCATCCGTAATGGCATGGAAATACAAATTTATTTGTTTCACTCAAACGTCCCGAGGTACTTCATGGTAGTAACCTACTTCATGTTCAGCCTAAATTGTTGCTGTTAAGCAATGGAACAGAACAATTGAAATACAGATGCAAGTCGAGATCAACCAGTTCTAGTTCGTAAACTCGCCATTGTTCAAGTGACTCAAGTCGTCGGTTTTTTTTCTTTCCTTCTCGTTTCTTCCCATGTCGCGCACGCAGTTTTTTTCTTCTTTCCTTCTCTTTGTCCACGTAGGTTTTTTTCCTTCTCCGGTTTTTTCTTTCATTCTCGTTTTTTTTTCACGCGGTTTTTCCTTCTCCGGTTTTTTCTTTTCCTTCTCAGGTTTTTTCTTTCTTTGTCTTTTTTTCACGTGGTTTTTTTCCTTCTCCGTTTTTTGTTTTTTTCGCGTCGGTTTTTTTTCCTTCGACAGGTTTTGTTCACCACGTCCCTTCCCCGGTTTTTCCTTCTCTGGTTTTTTCGATGGGTTTTCTTTGCCACGTCCCTTCCCCGGTTTTTTCTTTCCTTCTCTTTTTTTTCTACGCCAGTTCCGTTTTTTTCGACAGGTTTTGTTTGCCACGTCCCTTCCCCGATTTTTTCCTTCTCTGGTTTTTTCGACGGGTTTTCTTTCCCACATCCCTTCCCGTTTTTCCTTCGACGGGTTTTGTTTGCCACGTCCCTTCCCCGTTTTTTTCCTTCTCTGGTTTTTTCGACGGGTTTTCTTTGCCACGTCCCTTCTCCGGTTTTTTCTTTCCTTCTCTTTTTTTCCACGCCGGTTCCATTTTTTTCGACGGGTTTTGTTTGCCACGTCCCTTCCTCGGTTTTTTTCCTTCTCCGGTTTTTTTGACAAGTTTTCTTTGCCACGTCCCTTCCCGTCCCTTCCACGGTTTTTTCTTTCCTTCTCTTTTTTTCCATGCCAGTTTTGTTTTTTTGACGGGTTTTGTTTGCCACGTCCCTTCCCTTTTCCATGCCAATTCTGTTTTTTCGACGGGTTTTGTTTGCCATGTCCCTTCCTTGGTTTTTTTCCTTCTCCGGTTTTTTTGACGGGTTTTCTTTGCCACGTCCCTTCCCGTCTCTTCCCTGGTTTTTTCTTTCCTTCTCTTTTTTTCCACGCCAGTTCCATTTTTTTCGACGGGTTTTGTTTGCCACGTCCCTTCCCCAGTTTTTTTCCTTCTCCGGTTTTTTCGACGGGTTTTCTTTGCCACGTCCCTTCCCCGGTTTTTTCTTTCCTTCTCGTTTTTTCCACGCCAGTTCTGTTTTTTCAACGGGTTTTGTTTGCCACATCCCTTCCCCGGTTTTTTCTTTCCTTCTCGTTTTTTTCCACGCCGGTTTTTTTTCCTTCGACGGGTTTTGTTTGCCACGTCCCTTCCCCGGTTTTTTCTTTCCTTCTCTTTTTTTCCACGCTAGTTCCTTTTTTTCGACGGGTTTTGTTTGCCACATCCCTTCCCTTTTCCACGCCATTTCCGTTTTTTCGACGAGTTTTGTTTGCCACGTCCCTTCCTCGATTTTTTTCCTTCTCCGATTTTTTCGACAGGTTTTCTTTGCCACGTCACTTCCCTGGTTTTTTCTTTCCTTCTCTTTTTTCCACGCCAGTTCTGTTTTTTTTGACGGGTTTTGTTTGCCACATCCCTTCCCCAGTTTTTTCCTTCTCTGGTTTTTTCGACGGGTTTCTTTGCCACGTCCCTTCCCTGGTTTTTTCTTTCCTTCTCTTTTTTTCCACGCCGGTTTTTTCTTTCCTTCTCTTTTTTCCATTCTGTTTTTTCGACAGTGTAGCGAACATGGCCTCATATGCCATTTGTTCAAATTTGATTTTGGTGATTAATGACAACATGATCAATGGGACTAACCATATTGTCTAGCATGTCTTTGTAGACACTTCTAGGTCCCAAGGATGCAAAAATACTATATGCCTAAATGAGAAGATAGTGTATTTTTCAAGGGTCAAAATCGTGGAAGAAAAAGAAAGAAAAGAGTAGCGTCGGATGAACCGACGGTACACTAGAAGACAGCGTCGGTGCAACCGTCGGATGAAGTGGTACACTGCAGGAAGACTCAAGTCAACATGAAGATCACCGGATCATCCGACGCCCCCAATTCTAGTTGCGCCGGATGAATCAAGAGACCGAGCAAGCAGAAATCAACTGCACCGGATGAACCGATGGTGAAGCAACGGTTCATCCGGCGACTGCATGTTTGCTAACAGAAAGGTCCAGGCGCGAGGCTCTTAAGCACCGGATGAACCGACGGTCAAAAGAAGTCAAGCATCGGTTCATCCGACGGGCTCGTTTTAGCTAACAGAGACGCCCGGAGAAGATTTCCTTCAGCACCGGATGAACTGACGGTGCGTCGGTTGAAGCGTCGGATGAATGACATCAGCAGAGTTCAACAGCTACGTACGGTGGAAGGCAATGGTCAGTAGCACCGGATGAACCGACGCTAGGAAAAAGGACAGCGTCGGATCATCCGATGGTACCATTTCCAGGAGCTTTGGCCCAACGGCTAGTTTGATGCCTTGGCCTATTTATACCCCTTCCACCCCATCATTTGGAGCTGCTGAAGTGTGTGGAAGTGCAGAGGAGTTCAAGACTCATAGAAGATCATATCCAAGCCATCCAAGTGCTAAATTGCTCATTCATAGACTTGCACATGCTTTGTGTGTGTGCTTAGTGTTAGGTTTAGCTTAGAGCTAAGTGAGTGCAAGGTGTGCCTACCTTGTGAGGTGATTCTCGAGTGGATCAAGTTGTACGAGGTGTACCGGAAGTCTTGGAGCCTAGGTGGCTCTCCGGCAAACGTCTTCGACCCTCCGGCTTGGTGTGGAGCGGCAAGGACACTTTGTGCGGGGGACGTGGAGACCCCCTTCACTTGGTGGAGAAGCTCCTTAGTGGAGGCGGCATCAAGGTGACCAAGGGAGCTTGGCGAGTGCCTTCGTGGCGAGCCTTTGTGGCAAGTCAAGTGCTGCTCTTGGGAGAGACTTGGTGACCGGGAAGCAATACTCTTGTGTAGAGTGCTTCAACAACGTGGACTAGGGGTGGCTTAGTGCCTACCGATACCACGGGATAAATCGCGTGTCAAGAGTTTGCTTCCTCTCATCCCCTTTATGTTTCCGCATTAATCTCGTGCAATCTTTGCTTGCCTTTACTTTCCTAGAGTAGTATCTTGCTAGAATTGGCTATAGGTTGCAAAACTTATTTTGGGATGGGAGTTTCACACTAGAACAACCTTAGATGTACATCTAGATAGTATGTTCTAGTTTTTGTTTCATGCAATTAGTGATAAGCCATAGGTTAAGTTTTTAAGTTGCCTAATTCACCCCCTCCCCCTCTTAGGCTACGAGCATCCAATTCCTTACAGACGGGTTTTGTTTGCCACATCCCTTCCCCGATTTTTTCCTTCTCTGGTTTTTTCGACGGGTTTTCTTTGCCATGTCCCTTCCCTGATTTTTTCTTTACTTCTCGTTTTTTTCCACGCCAATTCGGTTATTTTTTCAACAGGTTTTGTTTGCCATGTCCCTTCCCTGGTTTTTTCTTCTCTTTGAAAATAGAAAAAAATTCTACCAATCACAAGTTTTGAACCTCAGACCTTCATCTAAACAAGATAGTTAGCAACCATTGCACCACATAACACTTCGTGACTACATAGTTACATATTATTTTAAGTTATTTTTCGTTCTTTTCTTTTTTCTCTTTCTAGTTTTTATTTTTTTCTTCGCTTAGTATATTTATTTATTCGACACTTTATTTATTTGTTCAAGATGCCATACAAATTTGTTCTGACTATAATAGGATCTTGTTCTGACAGTTGTTCCTATTTGTTCTGACACTTTATTTTGTTTGTTCTAGAAGACATATAAATTTGTTCTGACTATAATAATAAGTTGTTCTGGCTATAATATCTTGTTCTGATTATATTAATAACTTGTTCTGTCTATAATAATAACTTGTTCCGTCTTTTGTTCTGATTTGTTCTGACACTACTTTTTTGTTCGAGATGACATACAAACTTGTTCTGACTATAATAGAATCTTGTTCTGACAGTTGTTCTCATTTGTTCTGATGCTTTAGTTTATTTGTTCGAGAAGACATACAAAATTGTTCCGGATATAATAATAAGTTGTTCTGAACGATATTCTGATATGTTCCGACTTTTTCATTTTTTTATTCGAGATGATATACAAACTTGTTCTACGTATTATAGTGACTTTTTTGCTATAACACTAATTAATATTTAGTATTTAAAATTGTTTTTAAAAACATTTATCAAAACATAGTCAAGTGGGATTTTATTTTGAAGATCTCAGTACAAGAAATCTGTTTTTAAAATCAAATTTTAATTTAGACGTACGGTTTAAGATTTAAAACTTTTTTAAATTTTGGAACAGACAGATGCGCGCGCAAGAGGGCGTGGGCGCGCGGGAAGTGGAACGCATGCGCAGGAGGCGGGTGATGGCGAGCCGCGCGAGCTCGGTAAAAATGAAGAGCGAAGATGATGGGATACCGAGCGAGGGAAAATAGCAAGGAGGAAGGAGGCTCTGTTGGAACCGGTATTGATTGAAGATTTTGTATAGATTCTATTTTACAGAGTTTCTTGGAGTTGCCGTGACTCCCAAAGTACAAAACTTTATTCGGATTCCATTTGCCAATCGAAAAGCCTACAATGGAAACAATGTTAACAGCATTTGAGAAAGAGATTGTACACCCACTGCTTTTCTCTAGGTGCTATGAGAAGAAAGATTTCTCATCACTTCGTCACTACTAAAAAACCAAAGAAGGGACGAAACTTGGCAGTACCTCTCCAATTTCTTTCGTTCCATAGTGAGAGATGTGCTATAATGCTACGAAACTGGTCACCGTTCCAAAATCATTGAACAACAGCTCGAACTTCCGCGGCTGGGCGAATAACTGTGTTCGAGTTCTCAACTCAGCTTGATGTATTTTTCTAAATTTAGTTTAGGATTTAATCAGAGTTATTTTTCTGTGGTATGTATTGTGCCCGTCAACAGCAAGATAGCTACAATAACTTTATCAATCTCAAGATTTGTCGGATCAATCTCTTGAAGATGCTCATAGTGGTTGAGCTGCGTGCATCTATACAAACTAATGACAATACCAAGTCTGGTCTTTCCTGTGGGTGCGAATAGTCTACGGTTTCTCAGTGATCTCTCCAATCTGTTTCTGCGACCTCTTCAGTGGTGACATGGATACCTAATTTATTTGTTTCACTCCAATGTCTCGAGACTACTGTTGATAAGTTTTCAACTCCATAGCAACACAAGAGGAACTGTGGATTGGCGTGCATCCAGCTGCTTCACCTACTATTTATGCAGAAGAGTAAAGTGTATGGCCGGTCCTTAAACTATCGTGAGTTTGTCGTTGCGGTCTCAAAATGATTATTTAGGTTCTCAAACTTGTTGAACTGTGTCATTTTGGTCCCTAAACTTACAAAGCATTCGTTTAGATCCTCAAACTTGTTCAGTTGTGTCATCTTAGTCTTCAAACTTAGTTTTCAATCTCATCTGGTAAAATCAAAGTGATCTAAAAATTTTATAAATTTTTTTTTAGTTTTTCATATGAAATCGAACGAAGACAAACTTTATATCAAAATTGTAGCTCTCGAAGCGATATACAACTTTGTAGTTGAAACTTTTTTATTTGAAGTAGTTTAATGTCCCAAATTTTAATTTTCAAATTCAAATATCAAAATCTATATACATACAACAATATTTTGGGTCTCTAAACATTTTTAGCTCAAAAACTTTTCAACTACAAAGTCGTAGATCACGTTGAGGGATACAATTTTGATATAAAGTTTGTCTTCATTCGAGTTCGTATGAAAAACTTATATAAAGTTTTTATATAAAATTTTTAGATCATCTTGATTTGACCCTGATGAGATTGAAAACTAAGTTTGGGGATCGAGATGACACAACTGAATAAGTTTGAGTATCTAAACAGATGATTTGCAAGTTTAGGAACCGAAATGACGCAACCCAACAAGTTTGAGGACCTAAATAGTCATTTTAAGAGTTTAGAGACCAGGATGACACACTCACGATAGTTTAGGGACCGACCAGACACTTTATGTAGAAAGACGACGACTTCCACGTAGAGATAGCTCAAAAAGCTCATCTATTTTTTGCCCTATGCTTTAGTCATTACACGTGTCCATGACCTTTGGACCAGCCAGTGTTTATGCATCAGTACCTGTACCTCATCTGTTTCTCCTGATCAGAAGCAAGTGGCATTGGCAAGCGAATCATCACCCAAATCCAAACTCTGTGACAGGCTAAAAATTCCTAATCCAGTGCCAACAATGTTGGACTCACTCGTGTAAACAATCTTATCATGCTACCTAGTCTACCTAGTCTATTACGGAGTACGGAGTATATTATATTTCTCTCGGAACTAAGTGACATCACAGCAGCCAGCAGTTAGCAGGATGCCCACGACCAAGACTGGCAACAATCAGACATGAGTATACTGGTGGAAAAACGACCTTTATTCCTACACATTAGTCCCGATTAAATTTTGGAACTGAGACAAAAGGGTTTGGGACGACGTGACCTGAAATAGCTGTGGATGCCCCCCTCCTTTAGTCTCGGGTGGTAAAACCACCCGAGACTAAAAGTATGAACGTCAACAGTTGCAAAGTAATAATAATTGGCGTCACTCTTTAGTCTGGGGTGGTCTTTCCACCCGAGACTAAAGACCCCTCTTTTATTCTCGGGTGGAAACACCACCCGGAACTAAACATTTAGTCCCGGGTGGTGTTCTCACCCGAGAATAAAGGAGGGTCTTTAGTCTCGGGTGGAAAGACCACCCTGAACTAAAGATCATCCCCCGTCGGTGTCTTTTTTTCCTCCCTTCTTTATCTGCTCCACCTCCCATCTAGTCAACTATCTCATCTTCTTTTCTTATCTATATCTCCTCTGGTGCTCATCTCCTCCCTCCTCTCGCGTGCAGGGTGGCCATGGCGGGAGCAGGCACCGCGGCCGGCGCGGGCACACGGCGCGGCTGGCGCGGGCGCAGGCAGCGCGGCTCCGGTCGTCGGCGACTCGGCGGTGGCGGCGGAGGAGGCCATGGACGACGACGACGGGTCCCCGTCACCGGCAGCGGAGGAGGCCATGGATGACGATCTGCTGCAGGCGCATCTGATCGAGAAGTGCATCTGCTACAACATGAACAAGCAGGAGTGCGTGCAGACGCCGGAGAAGCACGCTAACCATCTGCAGGCATGACATTTAGCCATTTTTCTTGCGAATCGAGTTGTGAATCTGTGAATCAATTGAATTCATGTGTTGTGAATTTGTGATGAATCAGATCTTGTGTGTTGTGAATTTGTGATGAATCAGATCTTGTGTATTCTTGTGAAGTGTTCTTGTTGTTCTTGATTTGGAGATTGAGTTCCATGAGAATGGGGATGGGGGATGAGGGACGGGGGTGCAGACAGGGGTGCAGAGGGTTTTTTTTTTGTTTTTTTGGAAAACTCTTTCTTCCCGGGTGGGAATCCCACCTGAGACAAAAAGACCCCTTTTATCCCAGTTGCCTACCCAGTAATAAAGAGGGGGCCTTTTGTCTCTACTATTTTATCCCGGTTGGACTCTAGAGAGATATTGCTCTCTCCAACCGGGACAGAAGCCCCGTTTTCCACCAGTGGTAGCCAGCCAATCGCACACATCCAAATATCGAACAAGACTGCCAGTCATGTCGCCGGGCAGCGGCTCGGCCGTCGTCGCCGGCGCCGACGACTCGGCGCCGCACTTCGTGCTGGTGCCGATGATGGCCGCGGGCCACGCCGGCCCGATGCTCGACATGGCGCGGGTCCTTGCAAGCCGAGGCGCGCTCGTCACGTTCGTCACCACGCCGCTCAACCTACCCCGCCTCGGCCGCGTCCCCAGCGACGACGCGCTCCCCATCCGCTTCCTCCCTCTCCGCTTCCCCTACGCCGAAGCTGGCCTCCCCGAGGGCTGCGAGAGCCTCGAAGCGCTCCCGGGCCTCGGCCTCCTCGGTAACTTCAACGACGCCTGCGCCATGCTCCGCGTCCCGCTCGCCGCGTGCATCCGGGACGATGCCGCCGCCGGCGCCACCCCTCCGGCGAGCTGCGTCGTCTTCGACGCCTGCCACCTGTGGACCGGCCAGGGCCGGTCCTGGAGGGGGGCGAGAGGGGCGGCCGTACCAGGCCCCCAAATCAAGGAGAGCCCTTCCCAAGTATCTACAATAGTATAGTATACAAAATATACTAGCACAAGTATACATCACTGTAAGTTTGTCTAGAGACATGAGTCCTCTGCGATCCTATTTTTGGTAGAGATTGAATACAACGATCAGAAGTCCATGATTGAGTTAGTAAAATGCAATGACCAAGCAGTAATCTAGGTGAGAATTTTTAGATAGTGCTAGGCCCCCAAAACCACAGGACCGGCACTGGGACCGGCGTGGTGGCACGGGAGCTCGGCGTGCCGCGGCTCTTGTTCGACGGGTTCTGCGCCTTCTCCTTCTGCATGCGCCAGATGAACCTTCACAGGATCTTCGACGGCGTCGACGATGACAACCGCCTCGTGCGCGTCCCTGCCTTCCCCATCGACGTCGAGATATCGCGGTCGCGGTCGCCGGGGAACTTCACGGGTCCCGGGATGAAGGAGTTCGGCGAGGCGATCATGGCCGAGAGCGCGAGAGCCGACGGCCTGGTGGTCAACAGCTTTGCGAAGCTCGAGCCCCTATTCGTCGATGCCTACGAGGTATGGGCCATCGGACCTCTGTTCCGGATGCGCACCATGCCGTCGACGGAGAACGCCGACGACGCCGACGCCGTCCGGAGCGCGAGCTGGCTCGAGTCCAAGAAACCCTGGTCCGTGGTGTTCGTGAGCTTCGGCAGCCTGGTGCGTTCGTCGCTGCCGCAGCTCGTCGAGATCGCGCACGGACTGGAGGCGAGCGGCCGTCCGTTCATCTGGGCGGTGAAGCCGGGCGACCTCGCCGGGTTCGAGCGGTGGCTGTCCGCCGACGGCCTCGAGTCCCGCGTCGGGGAGAAGGGGCTCGTGGTCACGGGCTGGGCGCCGCAGAGGGCGATCCTGTCGCACCCGGCGACGGGCGCCTTCGTGACGCACTGCGGGTGGAACTCCGTGCTGGAGTGCATCGCGGCGGGGCTGCCGATGGCGACGTGGCCGCACTTCGCGGAGCAGTTTATGAACGAGAAGCTCGTCGTCGACGTGCTGCACGTCGGGGTGCCCGTGGGCGTCAAAGGTGCGGCACAGTGGGGCGTGGAGGTGGAGGCCGTTGTGGCGACGCGGGAGGACGTGACGAGGGCGGTAGCGGCGGTGATGGACGGCGGGGAGGAGGGTGCGGCACGGCGGGAGAGGGCCGCCGAGCTCGGTAGGAAGGCACGGGACGCCGTGGCGTGTGGCGGCTCGTCGGACCGGAACGTGGAGCTTCTCGTGGAACACGTCGAGCGCTAGAAGAAATCCACGACGTGAGAAGATCAATCAGCCGAGCGACAAACCAGAGAAAGGGTGCATCCATGATCCATGTACCGTGTAATAAGTCGAAAGAGGTGCGCGGCGAGGTGGTTTCAATTTTGAAGCCATTCCGCTAGCTGACAAGCTAGTGATAACTTTCAGGCTTGTTCGTTTCCATGTGATTCAATCCGACCGGAAATGATAGATATACCTAGAAAATCATGCTAGATACTATAGAGAGTCGGATTTATTCCGAATCGAGAATTAATTTACTTATCATGATAGGTATAAATAAGAGATCGAAGAGTCGGATTGAATCCACACCTCTTGACTAGTGGATTAATTCCGAGTTTCTTGGTGCACATATCATGAGTAAATTAGTTACCGACCCGAAATAAATCCGGCTCTCTATAGTAGAGATCATGATTTTCTAGGTGTATCTATCATTTTCGGTCGGATTGAATTCTATGGACACGAACAAGCCCTCAATGGTGTCGAAAACTATGGCAATGCTTGTTGTGAGATAAGTACTATTGGAGAGTGGAGTTGATTGTTTTTTTTTTTTTTGAGAATGGAGGAAATTGAAATAAATTGTAGTCTTTTAAAGAAAGGAACAATTTGACTTTCTAAGAGTGAAATGACGACGCTTCCAGGCGTGCTTATTGAAATGGTGTCCAAAACTATCAGAATCACTTGATTTATGTGCTCAGTGTCCAAATAACGGTTTTTGCTAACTACCACTACAACCATTTTGTCCTAAGACTCTGTTTGGTTACCAATAGCTTATCATGAACACCATAAGCCCCTCCCCTCTTATGAGGAAGCTTATAATAAGCTCAATAGATGTTGGGTTGTACGAGTTTATGATAAGTCTTTTTAGTAGATAATGACTCTATTACACTTAATTATTAATATGTCTATGACCCAAGAGGTGTGGAGGGATAGGTAGTGGGTGGAAAAAATGAGTTAATGTAGTACCAAAGGTCCTCTAGCCTAGTTGACCTAGTTGGTTAGAGGGGGCTGAGGTATGATCGCAACAAAGAGATCCAATTCCTCATTGGAGCGAATTTACGGGACTGGTTTAAAAAATCTCCTCGCCGGTGAAACTAGAGTTCGAAGATTTTCTAAGTTGGGATTAGGTTCCCTTCTCTTAATGAAAATCGTGGGGCGGTCTTAACCCCACCAACTTAGTTTATGAGTTAATGTAGTGGGACCCACACAAAAGAGGGGCTTATGACCTCATAAACCATTCCAGCAGCTTGTTTATGAGCTTAATGGGTACTTATGGAAATAAGCCCAATAAGCTTTTTGCGTTTGATTAAAAAAAGATCATATACTCATGGTGTTTATCATAAACTCTTGGTAACCAAACAAGATCTTAGTATTCAGCCGTGCATGTGCTGGATTTATTCATGTTAGCTCCACAAATGTTATTTTGGGTCAGCCAGCAGTTCAATAAGGATGTAACAATGGACGACGGGCTTTGTGCATCTTAGTTGATGTAGCGGTTGGGGCAATTTCATTCTTTTTATCTTAAAAGATAGAAATATTTATTAAAATGAAAAATTACAAATTCACCTCCGGCAGGGGACGCTACATATATATTTGACCGGTTGTAACTGCTAGTATGCTGTTCAATATTTTTTATGGAAAGTGCGGACCATACCATCATATACCACAGTTTCAAAAGGACTAGTATATAAAGATCTAACGGTTGAGATTAATTGTATACCACCACAACTTGCAGTTGTGGTATAAGGTGGTATACAAAGGCGGTATGGGGGTATTATTAGAAGTTTTTTCCCGGTGGCATAAACGAAATATATGATTTCTTCATTTCATTTTTTTAAAAATTTATCTCTGGTGGTATGGCCAAATTTGTTTCAAAAACAAAAATTTTCATTTCAAATTTTAAAAATGATTTTTTTTCAAATTTTTTTGGTGGCATAAACGAAATATTTAAAAAAATTCATTTCCCTCAGGTGGTATGGCCAAATATATTTTAAATTTCAAAAACAAAAATTTTCATTTCAAATTTCTGAAACGATTTTTTTCATTTCCCTCGTCAATTTTTTTTTAAATTTCAAAAATGAAAATTTTCATTTCAAAATCGAATTTTTGTCAATTTTTTCATTTCAAATTTTTCTTAGTGGCATAAACAAAAATTTTCTCGGCTCGAGGTTGCCAAATTTTTTAAAAGTTTGCAAAAAATACGTATTTACCCTTATCAAAAATAGTCATAAACTGCATATCACCACCTGGTGGTATGATCCAGTGTAAAAAAAAAAAACCTTGACGAAAACCGCCCCTCTTTGCTATTGATACATAAACACGTACGGGGTCAACCTGTTTCATTCCAACATTTATGTACCAGTTCTGTATACCTCTTATTGTTATCAACCAGTATAGTTTTTTAAAGAAGAAATGGCTACTATGTTCTCTCTAGCCTGAGAAAATTGCAGTTTTGGGTCTCAAAACGTAGCACTTCGCAGTTTTGCCATTTCTAACGTTGTCTTCGTAAAAATAGGTCTCGAATCGTTGATCTCTTGTAAACCATGCCCTTAGAAGTATTTCTTCTTTTTTTAATCAAAATACATGTATTCTCTAATTGAAAAGACAAGGATACGCACGGTTCGCTGGCTGGCCTCCAAGTCGCTGCCGCTGGCAGGCCTGTGCCTGGCTGGCTGGCCGCCGGCCGTGCCTTGCTGGCTGGCCTCCAGGACGCGGGTCGTGCCTTGCTGGCTGGCTTGTAGGTCGCCGGCTGTGGCTGCCTGTCTGGCCTGTAGGTCGCTGACCCTGGCTGCATGGTCGCGACGCTCGCTCCTACCACAGGACGTGTGCTGCCTGAGCGGCCGGCGCGGCCTGGGCGGCGACGAGGGGAGTGACGTCGGGGAGGAGCGGCGCGGCACCGGGGACGAGCGGCACGGCCTGGGCGGCGACGAGCGGCGTGGCACCGTGGGCGGCTGGCGCGGCCTCGACGGCGACGAGGGGAGTCAGGAGTTGCGCCGCGGAGGAGCGGTGCGGCCTAGGCGGCGTCGAACGGTGCGGCACCGGGGAGGAGCGGCGCGACCTAGGCGGCAACGAGCGGAGTGGCGCCGAGCGGAGCGGCACCGGGGACGAGCGGACTGGCGCCGGGCCGCGCGTCGTTGTTCTCCATCATCAGCGTCTAGGGTTCGGCGTGTAGAAAGAAAGAATGCGAACCGATCGTCGCCCGTCCTGTGCGAACCGTTTCAGGTCGTCTCCCGTGCACAATTGTCTTTTCAGGTGGGAAATACATGTATTTTGATTAGAAAAGAGGGCAAATACATCTAAAGGTATGGTTTACAAGAGGACAACGTTTCGAGACCCATTTTTACAAAGACGACGTTAGGAAGGGTAAAATTGCGAAGCATGACGTTTGGAGACCTAAAACTGCAATTTTCTCCTCTAGCCTCATCGTTTACTCCTCAAAAGGTGGTGACACTTATACTCCATCGAGCCATGTCTTTCTAAAGAAAAGTTGCTATTCAACCCCTCTATATAAATCCAATAGCTTGATAGAACCCTTATTGCTCAAATTGAGAGATCAAAGATGGAGCACCTCATCCAAACTCAAAGCGCAAGAGAAGGGTCAAGAACTTGAGAATCGAGAATTCGAGATTGTGCTGATTCGAAATGATAGATTTCTTTTTGTGGAGTGCCACACAAGGATTGGATATCGGGTGTTGCAGGAGGTTTGGGGATGTTGCAGCAAAGTGTGGGCCTGCGACGACCGTGTGACCGGGGGATTAATTTGTACAGGAGGTCAAAACGTGCTCACCCGCACTTTGCTTCGGCCGGAGACATCTTTCAATGGAGATCACGCATGCTACGCACAAAGACTAGTCAATTGCTTCTCGGAGCATGGGGTCTGGCCATCATCAAGCGAGACAACGACTCCCTTTTTCCTCTTCATTAATCACTGTTCACATGGGCTTGATTAGCATTAGTGGAGCTACACAGCCAACAATTGTCTACGGATTGTACATGCCTTTAATATACTAGTATATTTGTTTCACTCCAAAATCTCATGGAAAATAATTCTTAAGTTTCGGGGCGGCAATGGAAGAATCATATCAAGGAGCAAGCAGATTGTCACCCTATCAGCTGGCTTCTCCGTTCATTTAAATAGGGAGATGATTAACATGCCTTGCAACAGCTCAATCATTTTTTGCTCTTGCACATGCATATATCATGTATGAATGTACTTGTACAGCTCGTTCAGCTTTCTGCACAAGCCTTCATGTATGTTGAATGTTCAAATATGTGTGACGGATCGCTTCACGAGCTGTCGTCGACGTGCTGCGGGTCGGGGGTGCCCGTGGGTGTCAAGGGTGCGGCGCAGTGGGGCGTGGAGGCAGAGGCTGTGGTGGCGACGCGGGAGGACGTGGAGAGGGCGGTGGCAGCGTTGTTAGACGGCTGGGAGCAGGGCGCAGCGCGGCGGGCGAGGGCCGCTGAGCTCGTCGGGAAGGCTCCGGAGGTCGTACGTGGCGCGTGGCGGCTCATCGGACCGGAACGTGGAGCTTCTCGTGGAACACGTCGTGTACCAGAAAAAATCCACGGCGTGAGAAGATCAATAAGCCGAGCGACAAACCAGAGAAAGAGTGGGATTAGCATCAGTTCATCAGAAAGTCCAAAGAGCTGCGCGGCGAGGCGCTTTAAGTTTGAAGCTATTCCTTACGCTACCTGACAAGCTAGTGACAAACTTCCAGTGGTGTCCGCACCTTCAAGTTTGGAGCCATTTCACCAACTATTGGAGAGTGAAGTAGATTTTTTTTAAAGAATGGAGCAAATTCGAATAAATTTTGGTCTTTTAAAGAAAGGAATATTTTGACTTCTAAGAGCGTGTTTGGGACTGCTCTGCTCTCAATTTGTCAACTCTGCTCCACCAACTTCACAAAGGAGCCGCTCCACTGCAAAGTTTATAGAGCTAATGTGTCTGTTTGGTACAAAACTCTGCTCCGGCTTTGACGAAAGGATGTCTTGGTAGGATTTCCTCTGATGCCCCTCGTCCTCCTCTACTCCGGCCATGACGAATGCTACCAGGGACCTACGTCATGTCCGCCACGAGCATGGGGAAGGAGAGGTGCGCGGCCAGCGGCGCGCGTTCACCCCTGTCGAATCTTCCCCGACGGTGACCGACGATGTTCGCGGCGTGCTCAAGCTCGGCGACGGCGGGCCCGAGCGTGGCTATTGGCGGCAGGTCCGAGGGTGGAGCGGATGAGGAGGGCGAGGCCGAGCAGGCACAGCTGGAGGCGCGCGCTATTCCCAGCGGATCTCCCCCCGACGGCGACCTCAAGCCCCCCGACCTCCTCTGAACTAAGGTTCCCGCCATGGACGCGAGCAGGAAGGAAGGAGCTGGGCGCGGCTGGTGGCGACGTGGCCGGTGGCGGCGCGACTGTCCCCGTCGAGCTTCCCTACGCGCGCACCGGCACGGAAGAAGAGAATGAGATCCTTGCTCCTCCCGTCGCCGGACGCGGAAGATGCGGTGACGAGGAGGGGGGCTAGAATAAGGTTTGGGTTGGACGTGGAAGAGCAGCCACCGGCGCCCTCAAGCTCACCATGACGCGGCTCGAGAAGAAGCTCTGCCATCGGGCCCCTGCTCCACACGCCGTGCTCCACTCCGCCTCTGCTCGAGGACAACGATGACACAGGCGGCCCACCCGGCGAGGAAGACGCCGAGGATGCCGCCGTCGCGATGCTGCTCCACCTCGCCGTGCGCCGCTGTAAGGAATCGGATGCTCGTAGCCTAAGAGGGGGAGGGGGTGAATTAGGTAACTTAAAAAGTTAGCCTATGGCTTATCACTATTTGCATCAAACAAAAACTAGAACATACTATCTAGATGTGCATCTAAGGTTATTCTAGTGTGAAACTCCCATCCAAAAACAAGTTTTGCAACCTATAGCCAATCCTAGCAAGATACTACTCTAGGAAAGTAAAGGCAAACAAGAATTGCAAGAATGTAATGCGAAAACGTAAAGGGGATGAGAGGAAGCAAACTCTTGACACATGATTTATCCCGTAGTATTGGTAGGCACTAAGCCACCCCTAGTCCACGTTGTTGAAGCACTCTATACAAGAGTATTGCTTCCCGGTCACCAAGTCTCTCCCAAGAGCACCACTTGACTCGCCACGAAGGCACTCGCCAAGCTCCCATGGTCACCTTGATGCCGCCTCCACTAAGGAGCTTCTCCACCAAGGGAAGGGGGTCTCCACGTCCCCCGCACAAAGTGTCCTCGCCGCTCCACACCAAGCCGGAGGGTCGAAGACGTTTGCCGGAGAGCCACCTAGGCTCCAAGACTTCCGGCGCACCTCGTACAACTTGATCCACTCGAGAATCACCTCACAAGGTAGGCACACCTTGCACTCACTCAACTCTAAGCTAAGCCTAGCACTAAGCACACACACAAAGCATGTGCAAGTCTATGGATGAGCAATTTAGCACTTGGATGGCTTGGATATAATCTTCTATGAGTCTTGAACTCCTCTGTACTTCCACACACTCTAGCAACTCCAAATGGGTGAGTGGAGGGGGTATAAATAGCCCAAGGCGTCCAAAGAGCCGTTGGCTAACGGTTACAGAAACCTGTACCGCCGGATGAACCGATGGTCCCTTTTCCATAGGTGTCGGTTCATCCGGTGCCCTCCACGTCACTTAGCCGTTGCAAATCTGCTGACGATATTCATCCGACGCTTCAACCGACGCACTATCGGTTCATCCGGTGCTGAAGGAAATCTTCTCCGGGCGTCTCTGTTAGCTAAAACGAGGCCGCCGGATGAACCGATGCTTAGCCCGCCGGTTCATCCGGTGCAATAGCTTCCCGCGCCTATTCCTCTCTGTCTTGACATCATGGTTCATCGGATAGATCGACGGTGCCAGTCAACACACCGTCGGTTCATCCGGTGCTTCTGTCTTCTCTGCTCCTTCTCTGGCAATTCATCCGGCGCAACTAAAAAGTGGGTCGTCGGTTGATCCGGTGATCACATGTTGACTTGAGTCTGTACGCAGTGTACCACTTCATCTGGTGATTGCACCGACGCTGTCTTCTAGTGTACCGTCGGTTCATCCGACGCTACTGTTTTCTTTCTTTTTCTTCCATGATTTTGACCCTTGAAATCGTATTCTTCCACTGTTTTCTTCTCGTTTTGGCATATGGTATTTTTGCATTCTTGGGACCTATAAGTGTCTACAAAGACATGCTAAACAATATAGTTAGTCTCATTAATCACCAAAATCAAACTTGAACAAATGGCATATGAGGCCATGTTCGCTACAGCCGCGCCATGCTCCGTTTCCCTATGCCGTGGGAAGGCAGCGCCGTGCGTCGCCGTCGTGCGCCATGGGGAGGAGGGAGCGCTGTGCGCCGCGCCGCCGCGTCGTGCGTCACTACCCTGCGCCGTGGGGAGGGGGAGCGTAGCTCCGTCCATCGCCACCGTGCGCCGGGAGGAGGGCGCGTCGTGCACCGTGGGAAGGGAGCAGCGGCGGATCTGCAACGGCGATGGTGGGAGCCGAGGAAGAGGAGTTCGGGTGTCAGATGCTGAAGGAGTGTCTGCTTGCTTGTCTTTCATTTTGGTAATACTCTGTTTTTCCTTATGTCGCCTCCGATCGGGATGATCCCTGTTTCCATGTAACGCTCATACTGTAACAGCTCGGCTACTTTGGCCATTGGCCTTTATCTCAGTAAAGACTAGGGCATCTGGCCTATAATTCTAAAAAAAAGAGGAGGTCGGGTGCAGTAGGGGCTGAAAAAATAGAATCGAAGAGGTAAGTTGTATAACCGATGGCAGTGGTGGGAAATTACCTCTCAACTCCGTGAAGACATATGGAATGTTGATTCTTGGATTACCTCTTGAGGTGCTTCTTAAAAAAATGTGAAGTTGGCTCTCAACTTCACCTTTTTTTTGGGAGCAGAGTTTTTGGAGTTGGATCTATTTGGCTCGGTAGTTTTGGAGCAGAGTTTAAAAACCTGGATTGAAATGATGCTTCCGGGTGTGCTTATTGAAATGGTGTCTAAAACTACGGCATCACTTGATTTATGTACTCATTGTCAAATAGCGGTTTTTGCTAACTAGCACTACAACTATGTTGTACTAAATAGCGGACTGGGGTGTAGCGGGGATATAAGATTCAAAAAAAGTGTTGCAGGAGATATAGCGGATGAACAGAGCTCTTCGCGAAATGTTATAACCTGCTATTTAGAATATTGATATGAAAAGTGTTATCAACCACCCTATTTTTAAGAAGAAACGGCTACTATGTTCTCTCTAGCCTCATCGTTTAATACTCCTATAGTCCTATATCAAAAGGTTGTGACACTTCATCTGAGAGACAATGACCAACAAATACTCCATCCAACCATGTCTCCGAATAACCAGGCTATCAAATTGAAGTTGGTTGCTATTCGGTCATTCTATGAGAAACCAATAGCTTGATAAAACTCTGGAGCCCTCTTTCTCTTCCCCTGGAAGCCTCCGCCCCACTGCTCTCCCTCTCGCCCCTTCCCCGCTTCAACCCGGGCCCTGCGTCCTCGCCAGCGGCGAGAAAGGGATGGGAGCCTTCCCTACTTGTAGATCTAGTACTAGTATTTTCTTTTTAGTTGTTGCTTGTGCCTATATGGCAACTGCCCCCTGTGGTAAGCGCTACCTGAGGCGATTCGCCGTCGACGCCGCCGCCGTTCATGTCGGTTTCTTCGACGCCGCTGTTCCCGCCGACCAGGTTAGTAATAAATCGCTCCCCCTCCATCCGTCCTCCCGGATCTCGCCGCCACTTCATCTGCTCCATCTTCCACCCTCCGCCTCAGAGTCCGGTTTCCACCGACACGCCGCCTCTGCCGCTCCACTCCGCCACGCCATCTACCAAGCAGCCATCAATCCTTCAGATCCGAGCTCCCACTTGGCACATCGTCATCAACAATTGGCTCGACGACCTCGCCATCCCGCGGGATTCGACATCGAGCGCCATCCTCTACCCCCGGCGACGGGATTCCTTCTACCTTTCGGTCGCTCGGAACGATCTACCTCAGCTCCGTCATTCCGTTTACAACTGACGCGATGCGCGGTTTCTCCACCCGGCTGTATGCGCCCTAGGCGCCGCTACGGTTCCCCGTCGGCGACCTCTTCTTCGTCAGTTCCGTCGATGCCTCAGTTGTGCTTATCCGGTCTTTGGACCAAGATGTAATTTGGTCTTCTTTGGAGGACCTAAGTTTGCAGTTGTAAAAAAATAGCTTGATAGAACCCTTATTGCTCAAATCAGGAGATCAAAGATGGAGCACCACCTACAAACTCAAAGCGCGGGAGAAGGTCAAGAAGTTGAACATCGAGATTGCGGTGATTCCAAGTGATGGATCTCTTGTAGTTGAGTGCCACAAAGAATGGATCTGGTGCTGCAGGAGGTTTGGGGATGTTGCACCAAATTGTGGCTCCGAGCCTCGGAGGTGAGCGATGCAAGGACGATTTCAGGAGGCCAAAATGATCGGCTGAAGACATCATTGAATGGAGACCACGCATCGGGAAAATGAAAAGCTCATACTCTTTCTCGGCACCAGAGTCATCTGAGCCTCCGTGGCCTTTCCTCTGTTTGCCACGACGCGCGGGAGGCCGCGCGAGCGACCCCTGACCGACCGTCCCTCGCCTCTCTGCTGCGGTCTGCCTCTCCTACAGATCAGTGGACCCACGCGCCAGTGAAACGGGGTAAAGGGTCGCGGGGTCACGCACGCCCAGTCGATCGACCGACCGCGACGCCGCACACCTTCCCTACCCGCGGGCGCCGCACGACCCTACCGCGACCTCCTCCAACCCTAACCCTCCCCTACTGTCCTGCCACCACCACGAACTCCTCCAACCCTACCCCTACCGACTACCGTCCTGCCGCCGCGCCTCCGCCCGGGCTCGACCTCGTGCTGCTGCTGCCGCACGCGTCGCAGGTGGGTGGGCCTCATCCGGCTGGAGGGCCACTGGCGGAGGCTGAGTGTGGCGCGCGGGAGTCACCGCCGGGGTGCTGGGATGGAAGGTGGGGCCCCCCAGCGTCGCGCGCTCCTCCCGACTCGGTGCGCGGGAGAGGCCGCCGCTGGGGTCCTGGGACGGAATGTGGGCCCCCCAGCGTCGCGCGCTCCTCTCGATTTCGTGCTGGTGGCGAGACCCCCCTGCGACCTCCGCGGATCCACCCCCAGTCACTCGGTGGGTCCACGTCTCGCGCCACGACCCACTGGCAGCGATGGGGTGCGACACGCGCAGGGGGACTCATGGAGGGGAGCGGCCACTCGAGTACCCTCGTCAGATTCGTCAGCAACAGGTCCGACGCGTCGCCAAGGCGCTGCGGTGCTCCTCTTCGTTTTGTAGGAATAGTGGAACAGTGCGCGCAGAGGCGTGCCGTCCCATCGCAGCACGACGCACACGCGCCCTCCTCTCACCACCAACTCCGGCGCCCTCCTCCACGAGATAAGTACCTCCCCCTCCTTATCTCTTCGCAGCCCCCTCACTCTTCCTCCCCGTTGTAGCGAACATGGCCTCATATGTCATTTGTTCAAGTTTGATTTTGGTGATTAATGACAACATGATCAATGGGACTAACCATATTGTCTAGCATGTCTTTGTAGACACTTCTAGGTCCCAAGGATGCAAAAATACCATATGCCCAAATGAGAAGATAGTGTATTTTTCAAGGGTCAAAACCGTGGAAGAAAAAAAAGAAAAGAGTAGCGTCGGATGAACAGACGGTACACTAGAAGACAGCGTCGGTGCAATAGCCGGATGAAGTAGTACACTGCGTGAAGACTCAAGTCAGCATTATGTTCACCGGATCAACCGACGCCCCAATTCTAATTGCGCCGGATGAATCAAAAGACCAAGCATACAAAAATCAGTAGCACCGGATGAACCGATGGGTGAGCAGCGGTTCATCCGACGGTGTCAAATCAGCTAACAGAGACGTTCGGGCGTGAAGCTCTTCAGCACTGGATGAACCAACAGTCAAAAGGAGTCAAGCATCGGTTCATCTGGCGGGCTCGTTTTAGCTAACAGAGACGCCCGGAGAAGATTCCCTTCAGCACCGGATGAACCGACGGTGCGTCGGTTGAAGCGTTAGATGAGTGACGTCAGCAGGACTCAACGGCTAAGTGCGGTGGAAGGCAACGGTCAGTAGCACTGGATGAACCGACGCCAAGAAAAAGGACAGCGTCGGATCATCCGATGGTACCATTTCCAGGAGCTTTGGCCCAACGACTAGTTTGATGCCTTGGCCTATTTATACCCCTTCCACCCCATCATTTGGAGCGGCTAGAGTGTGTGGAAGTGCAGAGGAGTTCAAGACTCATAGAAGATCATATCCAAGCCATCCAAGTGCTAAATTGCTCATCCATAGACTTGCACATGCTTTGTGTGTGTGCTTAGTGCTAGGCTTAGCTTAGAGTTGAGTGAGTGCAAGGTGTGCCTACCTTGTGAGGTGATTCTTGAGTGGATCAAGTTGTACGAGGTGCACCAGAAGCCTTGGAGCCTAGGTGGCTCTCCGGCAAACGTCTTCGACCCTCCGGCTTGGTGTGGAGCGGCGAGGACACTTTATGCGGGGGATGTGGAGACCCCCTTCCCTTGGTGGAGAAGCTCCTTAGTCGAGGCGGCATCAAGGTGACCAAGGGAGCTTGGTGAGTGCCTTCGTGGCGAGCCTTAGTGGCAAGTCAAGTGGTGCTCTTGGGAGAGACTTGGTGACCGGGAAGCAATACTCTTGTGTAGAGTGCTTCAATAACGTGGACTAGGGGTGGCTTAGTGCCTACCGATACCACGGGATAAATCGTGTGTCAAGAGTTTGCTTCCTCTCATCCCCCTTTATGTTTCCGCATAACATTCTTGCATCCTTGCTTGCCTTTACTTTCCTAGAGTAGTATCTTGCTAGGATTGGCTATAGGTTGCAAAACTTGTTTTGGGATGGGAGTTTCACACTAGAACAACCCTAGTTGCACATCTAGATAGTATGTTCTAGTTTATCTTTGATGCAAATAGTGATAAGCCATAGGATAAGTTTTTAAGTTGCCTAATTCACCCCTCCCCCTCTTAGGCTACGAGCATCCGATTCCTTACACCCGTCCTAGACCCTAGAGAGGTCAGCCATTTGTTCATCCTCACCATTTTGCTATGGAAAAATTCCTTTTCCGTCACCTGAATCGTGATTCTTTGTTGTGCTTCTAGGTGTGCTGCGAAGGCGATGATGTCGGTGACCTGAGATCTGGAAAGGGGGGACAAGGTGAGCCTTTTTTGTGCATAAACTTTTCGGATCTGGTCCTGCCTTCTTCTTTACCTTGTTTCTAATCGTACTTGAGATGCAATGTGACCTCGCTAAATAGGGCTATGCTTTTGTGTGCTGCTTGATATGGTGTTTGCTAACACACATGTGTGCAGTGCCTTCCTTCTAGCCTGTATAATCATCAACCATCATAGTAGGCACATTTCATTTAAGATACAAATAGTTGTGTGCGAACCAAACCTCCATTCTGGATTGTCAGCATAGCAACTAGCTTCCACTAGATCGACAATGAGACAGAGGAGTTCCACACGCTCCTCATAGTTGCCTCTACCCTGCAATAACAACAATTATGCCTGCCATGTCCTTTGCCATTTTTTCCCATTCTTGCATAGGTGATTACTTCTCCTAGATAGCTATTACTGCTTTTGTATGTGATGTGTTGTTCCTACGTCAGCTTGCTAGATTCTTGGAGCACGTGTTCTGTGTGCTTGCTCTGGTGTTTGCTACCACATATATGCAATGTCGTGCTTCTAGAAATTTATGTAGTGTGAGTAAATTGGTTTGAGAAACTTGTCCATATTGAACATGTGTGGCTGTCCTGCTTCTGTAAAAATTTGTTGAACCAAGCTTTGTGATTATTGTGTCTGCCATGTCATTTGCCGCTTTTTTCCTGTTCTTGCATAGGTGATTACTTGTCCTGGCTGACTATTACTGCGTTTGTATGTGCTCCTTACTGACTGCCTTGCCTGCAGGGAGCTTCTTGGATTGGGTATGTAAGCTCTCAGAGTAAGTTTTGTCCCTTCTATAGTTTTTTTTCCTCATGAGTCGCAGAGGCAACAAGTATATAAAGCCAGGTGTTGTGAATCAATGCTGCTTTCAAATGTACTTGTTATTTAAAACTTGAAAAACAACCATGAGTGCGTCAGATAAATAGCCCAAAATTGATGGTTTAGTCTTTGACAAAAATAAATGGTGGTTCTAATTTGCTTTCTTTTGGTTGTGAAAAACTGAAAGTATCGTGCCATAAGTTTGTAATACCTTGATTATTAGTTTTACCAGAATACTGGTTGTGTGGCTGTCTTGATTACTACTTACGTTATTGTTGAAGAGCATTTCATGCTTGTGTTTAGTTCTCTGTTATCATGCTTCCTGCATAGTGGATGGGATAATTTATATGCGGTACAGCGTGCTTAGGATGTATAGTTGGTCCCTTTTTCTAGACTTGGACATAAGACTTGAGAAATAGGTATTTGCCCACATGAATGATCTTTACTACGGATTTGATTTGGTTTTGATATATATTAGTGTGCTCCTGGTTTGGTCGACATATTGTTTGAGTTTTTCTTGACATGGTTGTCTTGATGAGCTCGCTATGAGTTCATTCTCCTGTGTTGGTTCTAGGTGTGCTGCGGCGGCGATGATGTCGGTGACCTGAGATCTGGAAGGGGGGGGGGGCAAGGTGAGACTTTTTCTGCATAAACTTTTCGGATCCAGTCCTGCCTTCTTCTTTAGCTTGTTTGGACTAAAAAGTTCCCTACCTTTTTCTGTTGCTTGCTTGGCTGCAGTTGGCTTTACAGATTTATAATCTATTGATTTCCTATGAATATCTTTGGCCATTTTCCCAAATTATGTGCCATTAAATGTCCTGAACTTGTTTTGCTATAAACGAGCTGCTCAATTAGTTGATAAATGTTGCTAAAAATGGCAAGTTCTCATAACAGATTGGTTGCAAATATAGTTACTTACCATTTAAGTATGCTTACTTTCTTATATCTGTTTTTAGTGAGCTATCATGATAATGCAGATTTAAATATTTTTCCTTGTGAGTTAGGCCTGCTGCTTAATTGTATACTCTTTTGCGCTGATCACTGATTGATATGTGTCGTGTATTCAGTATTCTAATACATGCTTTGAAGGTTTTACCTGCTTTTATGCACAGTAGATGAAAGATGCATTGCTGTTTTGATTCGTGCTTGCTTACCTAGCCGCTGAGCATGTGGTGCCATGATAGCTGCTCGAACAGTCTTTCTGCATGTTTATGTCATGCTTACCAATCTAATTCATTGCTTACCACTGCTTTACAGGTCTTACAGAATTGAAGGTTTTAAACTTGGGATTTAACTAGATCACAGATGCTTGTTTGGTGCATCTCAAAGGTAGGACTACCTTACTGTAATGTGGTTGCAAACTCGTGTCTTATTTTGTTTGGATTAGATTTAGAGCTAAACAAGAAAGTCACAAACAATGCATGTATCGAATTGGTATGTTCTCGGTTTTTCCAATAGTTCCTATTTGTTTTGAAGTCTTGATTTTGCATACGGTATCACATCATTAGATATTCGATAGTGATTGTTTCTTTTAAGAATTAAAATGAACAGGTTCTTACAAAGGATTGGTGCTTTTTTTATTTCCTTTAATAGGTGCTCTGACTGATAAGCAAAAACCATTAAGTATGGAAGTAAGTATAGTTGATCATAAAATAGTGCAAATAACAAAATACATACATCAGAGACATAAAAATAATGTCAAAACCAAAAAAATTAAAAGTAAGGAATGTGATTTCCAATGGTGCTAATGCATTTTTATATGCTTCTACCTGCCAAATGATGATCCCCTTTTTGAAAGACATTTAAAAACAAAATAATTGTAGAGCATAACTTCAATTTGTTTTTTATGGCAATGGCAGGGGCGGACCCTGCCCCCCCTTTTTCTGTAGAGCATAACTTCGATTTGTTATGGTTAAATTCTTGTACTCCTTTCTTTCTCCTAGAATTAATCAATTTGGAGTCCTTGAACTTGGATTCGTGCAAGGTTTGAAGGTCTACGGTATCTGAAAGGTGAGTTGCATATTTACCAGTCTTTAGGTACCATCTATGCAAAAAAATTTATCCATTCCATTTCCTGCTTATATTCCTGCAGGTTTAGCATCAACTATGTGTGTTTACAGAAACTTTGTGTGTGTGAATAATTGTTCCTTCTTTACACTTAGAGCTTTTAAGAATATTTATATTTTTGACAGTATAGGTCTGTGTTAATGCAGGCTTTGTGCTACTACAAAGCTTGGAGCTCATAGTGGTGTGTAGGATTTTGTATGGACTTTTGTTGCTTATGGTAGCATGTTCTTATGCTGGGACTTGATTGCCTCTGGATTCAGAGCTAATAGTGGTGTGTCGAATTTTGTATTGTTGGTCATGGTAGCATGTTCTTATACTGCGTTGTCTCTGCTAAGTTTGAGCCATACCGTAACATCTAGATGCATAACATAGTGACCTTCTTTTGGGGTTCTGCTTTCTTTTGGTAGTGTTTCATTCTAGATACCATGTGTGCTGCACTAGAGAGTAATGTGCTTTATTTGTGATTAGATCTGATGTGGTGCAATTTGGAAATTGCAAGATTAGGTGAAATTAAGTGATGAGTATACTGGTTTCCATGTCATTTCAGGCTGCAGCAAGAAAAGTTCGCTGTCGTTGTATGGTAGTAGCTGAACCTTGAAGTCATTCCACTTCCTCTTGTGTACTGGAGTTTTGCAAGAGGTAACGTCAGCCTCCTATTCTTCTTGCTTCATTTAGCGTTCTTCTTTCTAAGTTTTATTATTTTCTTGTGAGATGATTTTGTGTGTTGACCAGAAGGCCCTGGGTATTAAATAGTGTAAATCTTTACTACTTTTCCATAGTCCCCTTATCTATTTATCTGCTGTAGGATCCTCTTCTTGTTGCCTATCTTTAGATACGACTTGCTGCTGCTTGCCTTATCTTTTAGATGTGATTGTTGGTACCTGTAGGAGGGGTGGGAGAAGGCCCTGGATGTTAAATGTTGTAATTCTTTTCTTTTCCGTAGCCCTCTTACCTATTTATCTGCTGTACGGTCCTTTCTTTCTTGCCTATCTTTGCTATAGTTTATCCTTACCTTGCCTTTTAGATGTGCTTGTTGGTACCTGTAAGATGGTTGTAAGCTACTTCTCTGCTTTGTTTAGGCCCCTAGCTTTCCTCTATCTGATCTTCTCTGAATTATATAGGTGCCCTCTTTCCCTCTGTCTATTCCTGTAGGTTTGTCTCTACCTATTATAGTCTGCAGGTTTGTGGTGGCTGCCATATTATAGTCTGTAAGTTTGTGGTGGCTGCCATATATATTAGGAACCTCTTTATATGTTATCCTAGGGCCTATTCTAGTGCTTAAAATTATTTGCTTGTGGCTCTATGGTGTTCATGTGCTGTTTGTTCCTCGGTGTACATGATGATTTTGTGCAGTTTTCGGTTTGGATGGCCAGCCCTTGTGAGAGGGTTGCACGTTGTCGTGAAAAAAGAAACACAAGACATCTTGCGATAGCACAAGGTCTGAATTATTTTGATCCATAGTAAAAAAATTGGGAAGTTTTCAGCATAGCCCTACCTAACTTAACTAACATTGGAATTGCGCTTAGGTTTGTTCGGACGTCCTATCTTTCCTGACCAACCAGGCCCTTCTGAACAGCCAGAGTTGGCTGATCAGCTATCGTTTGCTCGGAAGAGAAGTGAGTATAGGCACTAATGCAGCAAAAACACGAAGGCACTGGAGTTTATTGCTGACTCCAACTTTCTGTTACCAGGGAGTAGGTCCTTGTTGGACTTCTCTGCGGAATCTGCCACCTCAAATAGGCGTCTTCGACTCAATAGGATACGCTCTAGGGAAACATCTGGTCCTTTGCCCCATTTTGCCATTGGTGATTACCTTCAACCATTCCTTTGTATTTTTTTCTGCCTGCTTGTTAGTGTAACGATACCCTTTCTTCTGCATCTTTCATGTGCGTAGCTGCTGCCTGTAACGCACTGAATGTTGCGCTTCCTTTTGATAAGGCGTATGTCGATGCCCTCAAAGGTGTGTAGGTGCTATTTTTAGATTGCATGAAAGATTATTGTACTGCGATGCTAAATTCACGTTGTGCTGCTGTAGAGTCCTATCCAGATCGATCGTATTACGGTGGCCCGACACATGAGTGCCCCTACTGTGGCGCTGTGTTTTGGTTCCAAGAACGTGTGAAGAGTGCTTCTCTTGAGAGTGGAAGGAAAATCATCTACAACCTTTGTTGTAGAAGTGGAAAAATAAATTTTAAATCTTACAAAAAACCACCTGCTCCCCTAGCTGATCTCTTGCGATTTGATGGTGATGCACGATCAAAAAGATTTTTAAGTCAAATTCGATCATGCAATTCTCTATTTGCATTCACTTCTTTGGGCGCCACTATTGACAAGATGATAAACAACGGTACTGCACCTTATGTTTTTAAAATTAATGGAGTGGTTCATCATCGCATTGGTACCTTGCTGCCACGCCGTGGCGTCCGACCCAAGTTTGCACAACTTTACATTTACGACACTGAACACGAGGCACAAAACAGGCTAGGCATATTTGAAACGGATGATAGTGTTGCTGGCCAACCAGACCCAAATATAGTCATGGCCCTATTAGACATGCTAAATGAGCATAATGACCTTGTAAAAGCATTTCGATATGCTAGAGAACGTCTAGACCAAGAGGGTGATCAAAAGTTAACACTACGATTACTAGGCTGCAATGCAAGAGATGATGTTCGTTATAATTTACCCACAAGTGGCGAGACTGCTGCTGTAATTGTAGGCGACTACTCGGCCGATGAATACACTTATGATGTCCTTGTGCATGATAAAGAGCATGGGCTCAAGCGAGTTTCTCACTTGCATCCATCTTATATGGCTTTGCAGTATCCACTGCTATTTCCTTATGGTGAACGTGGCTTCCATCTTGGTATTAAATATACAGATGCTGATAATGGTAGCGGGACAGCCCGTAAATATGTCACCATGCTAGAATTCAGTAGAATGCACATGCATTACAGACTAAATGAGCCAAATCCATTCACCTGCTATGGTAGACTAAGCGACCAGTCATGTGTCGATTTATATTCGACGATAGAAGCGTCTAGACTGAAGTGGATAGCATATCACCAAAAGGAGCTGAGGTGCGAATTAGTTCAAGGAATAGCTGATGCGATTGATAAAGGCCTCATTAATGCTGACTCAGTTGGCGGTAAGGTAGTGGTACCTTCCAGCTTTACTGCTAGCAGGAGGTATTTTGTGATGAATTACCAAGACGCAATGGTCATCTGTAGAGTCTATGGTCCCCCTAACATATTTGTGACGTTCACATGCAACACCAAATGGAGAGAGATAGGGGACGCCCTTCGTTTTGAGCCTGGACAGCAACCATGCGATCATTCTGATTTGATAGTGCGAGTCTTCCATATGAAAGTTGATGAGTTCATAGAGGTTATTAGGGAAGGCAAAACATTTGGTCCTATTAAGGTAGGTGAGTAGTGTGTGCTAGCATTGCATATTACCTTTTCACTTGGTTTAGTTGGGCTTACATTTATTCTTTGTCATACAATTCTGGACACTGTTGAATTCGAAAAGCGTGGGCTGCCCCATATACATTGCCTTGTGTGGTTAGATGCTACCAGCTCTGAATTCAGTGCTTCTACCATTGATAAATTCATCTGCGCTGAAAGACCTGATATCAACATTGACCCACTAGGTTACGCATTAGTTGACGAGTTCATGATGCATGGTCCATGTGGTGATTTCAATCCAAGATGTCCATGCATGAAGGATAACAAGTGTTCAAAGAATTTCCCTAAGTCATTTCAGGATGAGACTATCATAGATGACTTTGGGTTCACTGTTTATAGGCGAAGAGATGATGGTAGGCATGTTTTAAAAAATGGTGTTGCATTAGACAACAGAAGTGTTGTTCCATATAGCATGCACTTGCTAAAGAAATACAATGCGCATATCAATGTAGAATGGTGTAACAAATCGAACATGATTAAATACCTGTTCAAATATGTTACGAAAGGAAGTGATAGAGCGAAGGTCTATTTTGAGATTACTGCAAAGACATCAAACGCGTCACCTGAACCTCAACTAGCTCCGCGCAATGAAATCCAAGAATACATTGATGCTAGATTTTTGTCTTGCTGCGAAGCCCTATGGCGTGCTTTTGAATTTGACATACACTTTAGAGTGCCTGCAGTAGAGCGATTGATAATACACCTTCCTGGAATGAACTACGTACGTTATGAACCCGATAGTGGCCTAAGAGCATTACTAGACAGCCCAAAAGCAAAAAAACACGATGTTGACTGAGTGGTTCGAAGCTAACTCAAAGCACGAAGAGGCTAGACACCTAACATACTGCGACTTCCCAAAAGAATGGACTTGGAGTGATTCCCAACGAACTTGGCGAAAGAGAGCACGTTGCGCTAAAATTGGATGTTTATACTATGTGCACCCAGCTGCTAGAGAGTTGTATTACCTACGCATGCTACTGATGATTGTTAAGGGCACGAAGAACTATGCTGACCTGCGAACATTCGAAGGAAAAATGTATGCCACATTCCAAAACGTGTGTCAGGCACGTGGTCTACTTGAAGGTGACAATGAATGGAACCTTCTGTTTGATGAGGCGATAGTGTCTGCATCGGCATATCAGCTGAGGCAGTTATTTGTCACTGTTGTGCTTTTATGTTCTATTGGAAATGTGCGTGCATTGTTTGATAAGTATTGGCTTTACTTTACTGACGACATACACCGCAGGCTTAAGGATACATATGGAAACCCGAATTATATTATTCCACATGAGCAGCTTATGACTTTGCTCATACAGAATCTTACGAATGTGTTTGCTAATAGTGGTGGTAACATAGATGACTATGACTTGCCTAAGCTACCAGCACAGAGTGGTTCCATGAGCGATAATAGACTGATAAATGATGAGCTTGATCCTGAACCTTTGATGTTATCCATGCAAGCTACCTCCTTTGTTTCGCAGTTGAATGCTGGTCAGAAAAGCGTATTCGATACAATAACTCAGCGTGTTCTTAGTGGGCGTCCTGGTTTTTTCTTTGTCTGTGGCCACGGTGGCACGGGTAAAACGTTCCTATGGAATGCTATCATTGCGAGCTTAAGATCTGAGAAAAAAAATAGTGCTTGTTGTAGCATCATCTGGTGTAGCATCTTTGCTACTACCAAGAGGTCGTACTGCACACTCGAGATTTAGGATACCCTTCGATATAACCGAGGTTGGTACATGCAGTGTGAATAGAGGTACCATGCTTGCTGAACTTTTACAAGTTGCTGCTCTCATTATATGGGATGAAGCACCAATGACACATCGACGCTGTTTTGAGGCTTTAGACACAACTCTGCGAGATATTCTTTCAGAACATAATCCTGCGAATGCAATCCTGCCATTTGGTGGCAAACCAATTGTTCTTGGAGGTGATTTTAGACAAATTTTACCGGTTGTGCGCAAGGGCTCACAATCATTCATAGTTAGTGCTTCTATTACAAACTCCAGACTGTGGCAACATGTTGTTGTTCTGAAACTTTACACAAATATGTGACTTCTTAACCCCTCTTTAAACGGAAATGAACGCGATCAGCTTGAGCGCTTTAGCAAGTGGGTTTTAGCTATTGGCGATGGTACTGTCCCCGCTGAGAGAAAAGGAGAGGAGCGTGAGGCTTCTTGGGTTACAATTCCTGATGATTTATTGATTCATACAGATGGCGATAAGATTGCAGCCCTTGTATCTGAAGTGTACCCAGATTTCTTGATGAATTACCAAAATCCTGAGTATTTGGCCTCACGTGCTATTATATGCCCAAATAATCAGACAGTTGATGAGATAAATGAATTCATTGTCTCTCTGTTCCCCGGGGACAGTGTAGATTACTTGAGCTGCGACACGATATCCAAGTCATCTGAGCACAAACTAGATTTTGATGTGCTCTACCCTACTGAGTTCTTAAATTCAATCGATGCTAACAATTTCCCTCGCCATAAAATTGTGCTGAAGAAAGGTGTTACTGTCATTCTCCTACGCAACCTTAACCAAAACATGGGCCTTTGCAATGGCACGAGGCTACTTGTTCTTGAATTAGGGCAGCGTCTCCTAGAGTGCATGATACTAACAGGTTCTAAGATTGGTGAGAAAGTTTTCATACCAAGGATTGCCCTTAACACTATAGATGTAAAGTGGCCCTTCACGCTACAGAGAAGACAATTTCCAGTGCGGATATGCTATGCGATGACAATAAATAAAAGTCAGGGACAAACCCTATCTAGGGTTGGCCTTTACCTCAAGAAACATGTTTTTACACATGGGCAACTTTATGTTGCCGTTTCTTGATCTACATCTAGGAATGGCCTTAGAATTCTAATAAAAAATGACGATGGGTCGTGTGGCTCCCAGACTCGAAATGTAGTTTACCGAGAGGTCCTTGATGCCACTAACGCGGCATTTGCTTAGGACTCTTGCCACATGATGCATTTTGTTTTGTACATAGTGTTGGTGTGTTCTGTACATAATGTTTGGAAATTATTAGCTGATATCTTTTGTCCAATTTTTGGAGCTATGACCATAGCTTTAGTGTGGGCCATATGGTGTCTTTTTATCTAAGGTGTTACTGTTGTCTAATCACATTTACAGCCTCCAGCCTAATTGTGGCTCCCATTTATGGTTTCCTGACAATTCTTTGTGCAAATGCAGATGAACGATTTTATGATTCCCCACCTTTCCATTGGAGCCTGTGATGAAAGTTTGTGCGTACGTGCATCTAGGTTTTGGGACTTCTTTGATCCCAATGATGAGGCAAAGTTGCTGTACAGTGACCTGGTGCTGATTGATGAGGAGGTTTGTAGATTCTCCTTTTATCTTCTTGCCCTTGTGTGATCTTGGAGATGGCTGTATATGATAATTTCCATATGTGAGAAGGTTGTTTGCTTTCCAAGTTGCACCAGAGTACTAACATGTAACTAACATGTAGTTGTTTGCTTTCCTTTTTTTGGGAGGGCAGGGGAACAGCATACATGCTCAGATTTACCCACCTGCGCATGAGAAGTTCAAGGCTATGGTAAAGGAAGGTGGTGTCTACAACTTCTCGTGTTTCAGGGTCAAGAACTCGCACAACTACAAACCTGTTGCGAACAATGTCATGCTCAACTTTTCAAAATGGACTACAATAGAAGAAGTTGTTGAGGTCCCACCTGGTTTTCCAACAATAACCTATTCCCTCACTCCCATAGAGCATGTCCGTGCTCGTCTTGACAACAATGAATACTTCACTGGTAAACCTCTGAACTCCTGTGATTTAAAGTGCCGGTGAGACCCTATTGCTAACTTATGCATTCTTAATGTTCAAATCAGATTTGATTGGAATAGTTACTGCAGTCTCAAATGTCATGACTCTACGGGGAAGGGGAGGACAAAGTGAGAGGTTGAAGAGGGTTGTCACCATACGTAGTCAAAGGTCAGTTGTACAAACTTGTGGTTTGGTTACACTGAATAGCAAAACTGATTTCTTTTATATTATTCGTGATCTCTGCAAACTGAATTGTACCTCTGAAATAACAGCAATGATTCAATTGATGTTATGCTGTGGGGTGAGCATGCCCGTTCATTCCCAGGAGAGCAGCTGCACAAAGATGGACAAGCATCTCTACAAGTTGTGATATTTGTCGGGACTCTCGTCAGGAGCTATTTTGGTATGTTTTTTTACTGATATACCACTTCTCTTTATTAAGAACACTTACAGTACTAGACATAAGGGGCAGTACTGGACATAAGGGGCTTTTTTAAAGAACAATTACATGCTTAGTCAGCGAAAAACTTTATTGCTGTGCACCAAATAACTGTAATTGATTTGTAATGTTGGAGCTATATTTTTTCAGGAGTTATATCCATAACAGGTGGTCCATCGTGTAGATGGTATATTAATCCTGAGGTCCCTGAAGCAAATCCTCTTGTGACCAGGTAATGGGATGTGTTTCTTGGTAGTTGTGTTTTGCTTAATTTAACAAAAGGTCTTTCCACTTTTTCTTTTACAGCGCTACAAACATGTGTCAGGCAATTAAGTGGGATCAGCACGTGACATCAGCTGGCCCTGCAGCTGCAGTTGAGCACAAAAAGATTTCTGATATTAAGTTCCTTAACCCCTTCAAAACCAAGGTAACAGTAGTGTTACTGCATTGTTTATCTCCATCCTGGCTGCAGCAGTCAATTACTTATTTTAGTCGCCACTTTTGTTTATCTCCATCCTCGCTGCAGCACTTAATTACTTATTTTTGTCGCCTCTTCTACAGAAAATAGAGTTCCTGGTTACTGTGACAGTGAGAAAAATCAACAACTCGTCGTGGTGGTACAACACGTGCTGTAAGTGTGCCCGATCTGTTAAGCCTCATGGCGACTTATACAAGTGCACTGATTCTGGGTGCGGTCACATTGGCAGCCCTGCCCCAAGGTCAGAAAATTTAACTTGTCTTTGCTTACCGCTCAACAAAAAAACACTCAACCTGTAGAGTTATGCTTGCTAATCTGTTCTGCTGCTGCCCACAGATACAAACATAGCATTATTGCTAGAGATGAGACAGGAGACACCAATTTTATTGTGTTTGGAAAATGGGCCCAGCGCATGATAAAGAAGCAGGTTGATACTCTTATAGCTTTGAATTCACGTGGTTTCCTACTGGATGATATCACAAGGCTCATAGAGAAGGTCTACATATGGAATGTCAGCTTCACAAAGAACTCAAAAGATTCCATCGAAGAATGTTTTCAAGTCAATGCCCTTATTGGAGAAGTAGATGATGGCAATACTCTTCCAGTGACACCAGCAGGATCACAGTCATCATCTCTTATGCTCTCTGGGTGTCGGCGGCAGTATGCAAAGCACTCCTCAAAAAAGTGCTGCTCTGCCTCTGACTTCATTGCCTGATGCTTCAGAAACCAGCCATGCTTCAAGTGCCACACCAACTAAAGGTGCTCTGAACATCCCTGAACAACCAATTACACCACAAAGTAGTAGAGGCACTGCTTTGAAAGAGGTAGCCTGTTTCTCATAATTTGTGCATTCATTTTTCAGTATATTAAGTATCTAAACATATGAATTGCTTTTTTGATTTCTGATATCCTTTGCAGACTACTCCAGGAAAAATAGCAGAAGTGACAAGCCCAAAACCAACCAATGCCCCCGCAACACTTGCAAAGTCACCAGAAACACCACATAATGGTGATGATACTGACATGCTTAAGGTACAACAGCTCTACCAAGTATTTACTATCATAACTGATTTTTGTTTTTCCCAAGTCAAACATATGGATGAACACAGTCCATTTCGATTTGGCTACTAATTTTTTTATTCCACACTTTGCTGCAGATTGTTGATAGTGAGATCAATGTGGGTCCATCTGATGGCTCTACAACCAAAACTCGGAAGAGCACTACCAATAAAAGGTTAGCCTCACGGACAGATTGTTTCTCAGCCTTTTCTTGCACAACAGTCATTGTATCTATAGGACTGAACTTAAGCTGCTTATAGGTCTCGCTCATCGCCTAACAAGAAAACTGCGAAGAAGTTATTCACTGATCAAGATGCTCCTGGAATAGGAGATAATGATACCTGTGCTGATGTGGCTGCTAGGCCAAGGTACTGCCTTTTGCATGTTCAATCATAGTTTCTGTTGATAGCCTTACCCTACCTGCATGGGTATGACTTAGTATGGTGTAGCATGACCTATGGAGTCTTGATGAATTATATTAGGTGAACCAGAATTTTTATTTTCACGCGTGTTGCAGAAGTGTCAATGCAGTGACCATATATCAATACATGTACTGGTTAGTGTATTTCCTTAGCTGTCCTTAATCTAAGATTCCCCAAACAGCATAATATTATTCAGAATGTTTGAGAGAGTTCAATTAATACTGAATGTTTGTCCTGAATTATTTGATGCACTCAGTAGCATGTTTTATCATGGTGGTTCTTGATCTCTCTTTTTGGATGCTTGCATCGTAGAGGTTAGAAGTAAAGGGAAACAGCTTGACCTATTCCTAAATAATGAACTTGTAGTTTTTACTTTACCTCAAATACCATCTTGATATCCAGGTTAATCCATTTCTGTTTTTATTGCTGATGCATGCTAGGTAAATATTTTACACACTGATCATAAGTGAGGGAGCTAAGCGCTTTCTTTGCCATCTATTTATTTTACGTACTAAGCACTTTCTTTGCCATCTATTTATTTTACATACTGATCACAGTAGTAGCGATCTAGATGACTACTTAGGCCTGCAACAAGTGTTGTATGTTCTTTCTGGAGATATGTGCTTCTTCTGTAAACTGATGCATCCATTTTTATTTTCCAAAAACAAGTTCATCCATTTCTTTCCAGCCAATGACCATCAGCAATTTACTTTACCTCAAATACCATCTTGAGTCGTAGTTTTTGTTGGTATCCAGGTTCATCCATTTCTGTTTTTATTGTTGTTGCATGCTAGGTAAATATTTTACACACTGATCATAAGTGAGGGAGCTAAGCGCTTTCTTTGCCATCTATTTATTTTACACACTAAGCGATTTCTTTGCCATCTATTTATTTTACATACTGATCACAGTAGTAGCGATCTAGATTTCTACTTGGGCCTGCAACAAGTGTTGTAAACAGATATTCAGTTGTAGCTTGAACTGTTGCGGCTCTATTTGTGCCATTGTCGATAACTACCAGCCGTCTACTTGTGTTGTTATTTTCTATTTATTTACTTTTCTGATATCATTATCGTATTGGTTTCTTTACAGCTCAGGCGAGGATATGTAGGTGTCCAGGGCGAGAAAGAGGATGCCCTTCTTTTGTCTACCAGTTGCAGCCCGTCGCTCGCTCCTCACACATATGTTCTGAACGCTAAAACATGTGTGAAACAACTAGACACATTTTGGTGGTTTCATTGCTGCAAACTGTGACCTTTATTTGATGATGTGAACTTGGTGCGTAGCATACTTATTCAGATTAGTATTCCAAGCAACCATCGTAAACGTTTGGTAGCTAGGAATCCTAATCGTGATCTGTAATATATTGACAGAACCCTATGGGCTGCAATGATCGAAGTGTGTAATATATGGCTAGACAGATACCTTATGGGCTGCAAAGGCCAGTTAATCACCGGCACTGATCCATACTGTTTAATGAATTCAGCCGGGACAAACGTTGTGTTAGTGTACTCTGAATGTTGATTTTTTCTTTTATTTCTGTTAATTTTGATCGCGGTGGAGTGCACTTTCGATAGGGCGCGCAACGCGCGCCGGATTGTTCTAGTGCTACCAAAGAAGAGCTAGCAATTGCTTCTCACAGCATGGGGTTCGGCCATCATGCAGCAAGACAAGGACTCCCTTTTTTCTCCTCATTATTCACTGTCCACATGAGCTTGATTAGCGTCCATAGTGCTGCACAAACAACAATTGTCTACGGGTTGTACATGATATTAATATACCGGTATATTTGTTTCACTCCAAAGTCTCATGGAAAACAATTCTTAAGTTTCCGGCCGGGTGGCAATGGAAGAATCATATCGAGGAGGAAGCAGATTGTCTGACCTATCAGCTGGCTTCACCGTTCATTTAAATAGGGAGATGATTAGCATACCCTAGAGCAGCTCATTCAGTTTTTGCTTTGGCACATGTATCATATATGGATGTACTTGTACAGCTCGTTCAACATTTCTGCACAAGCCTTCATGCATGTTGAATGTTCAAATATGTGTGACGAGTAGCTTGAACGAACTGTGGGTGGAGAGGCTGTTGCTGTAGTGGTTGAGTCATGGACAAGGGACCAATAAATGATCTATTTACTGAACGGTTTGTTGGCCATGATTTTTTTTTTTTGGAATTGTGAAAGATAAAGTATCTTTAATGGTTATACCATACTCACGAATATATTTTGCTAAGATTATCTTGGGTGGTTTGAAATAGAAATAGCCTCCATGGAAAAAGGTAGAGTATACATGTCACAACTATTTTTCAGAACCGCACAAGATACCCAAGCATGGAGCTTATGGGGCAAAACTCTAAAATTCTTTGTACAATGTTCAAAACAATGGCCATAATTTCTGCATACGAACTCCGAATTAGATGAAGCTATTGTGTCATACTGAATACTGATGCATAATGGCAACGCTGGCAGTGACAATGATGACTTTCTTCGATGTAGTGCCCGGGCTTGTCACCGCCGTCAGCTCCAAGATATTTAATTTGGCCATCTCATCTCAGGGGATTACAGTAGCAGCAGTCAATAATTCAAGCTGAACCCATGTTGTTATAGAAAGTTATCAAGGGTTATATCAATAACAAAGGATTGGTCACTAGCCGATTGTCTCATCTTACAGTCCGTGTTGCATACAGTATGTGCATCCTCTGAGCAGGTGGCACACAATGACACAACTTCGTTCGATCGCCTTCTTGTCTTCCTCACGCCGCGGACTTCCTCTGCTCGAGTACGAGCTGCACGACTCTGGCCACGTTCCGGTCCGACGAGCCGCCACGCGCCACGGCGTCCCGCGCCTTGCCGCCGAGCTCGGCGGCCCTCGCCCGCCGCGCCACACCCTCCTCCCCGCCGTCCATCACCGCCGCCACGGCTCTCGCCACGTCCTCCCGCGTCGCCACCACGGCGGCCTCCTCCACCTCCACGCCCCACCGCGCTGGGCCCTTGACGCTCACGGGCACCCCGACCCGCAGCACGTCGACGACGAGCTTCTCGTTGATGAACTGCTCCGCGAAGTGCGGCCACGTCGCCATGGGCAGTCCCGCCGCGATGCACTCCAGCACGGAGTTCCACCCGCAGTGCGTCACGAAGGTGCCCGTCGCCGGGTGCGACAGGATCGCCCTCTGCGGCGCCCAGCCCGTGACCACGAGCCCCGTATCCCCGACGCGGGACTCAAAGCCGTCGTCGGACAGCCACCGCTCGAACTCGGCGAGGTCGCCGGGCTTGACCGCCCAGACGAACGGACAGCCGCTCGCTTCCAGCCCGTGCGCGATCTCGACGAGCTGCGGCAGCGACGAGCGCGCCAGGCTGCCGAAGCTCACGAACACCACGGGGCTTCTTGGACTCGAGCCAGCTCGTGCACCGGACGGCGTCGGCGTCGTCTGTGGGCGTCGTCAATGGCGTTGTGTGCAGGAAGAGAGGTCCGACGGTCCATATCTTCTTGCCGAGGGCCGCCTCATAGGCATCGACGAAGAGGGGCTCGAGTTCCACGAAGCTATTGACCAGCACGCCGTCAGCTCTCACGTTCTCAACCATGACCTCGTCGGCGAACACCTTGCCGAATCCCGTGAAGTGTCCCGGCGACCGCGCCCTCGACATATCGATACTGATGGGGAAGCCAGGCACGCGCACGGGCAGCTCATCGTCGTCGACTCCCTCGAAGATCCCGTGGATGCTCATCAGGCGCATGCAGAACGAGGAGAAGGCGCAGAAGATCTCCAGCGCGAGCCGTGGCACGCCGAGCTCCCGCGCCACGGCGCCGGTCCACGGGTGGCAGGTATCGGAGACGACGCAGCTCGCCGGGGAGTCGGATTCCGCGGCGTCCCTGAGGTGTGCGACCAGCGGCGCGCGGAGCATGGCGCAGGCCTTGTGGAAGTTCTCGAGGTAGGCGTGGCCAGGGAGCGCGTCAGGGCTCTCGCAGTCCTCGGGGAGGCTGGCCTCGGCGCAGGGGAAGCGGATGGAGAGCGCGTCGTCGCCGACGACGTGGCCGAGGCGGGGCAGGTTGAGCGGCGTGGTGACGAACGTCACGCGCGCGCCTCGGCGTGCCAGGGCGCGGGCCATGTCGAGCATCGGGCCGGCATGGCCCGCCGCCATCATCGGCACCAGCACGAAGTGCGGCGCCGAGTCGATGCCGTCGACGGCCGCGCCAGTGCCCGGCGACGACATGATTGACGCGGCGAGTGGCTACTGGCTAGACGGAGTCTTGCTTCGGAACTGACAACGACCAGGCTGGACCGCTGGACAAATACGCTGGTTTCGTTGAAGGTTCGGCTGTTGCTAGTCTAGCCGCCGTGCTGATGTGACTTACTCAAGTATATGGGCTAGGAGCCTAGGAATCGGTCTTTTGGCTAAAAGAACAATGAAAAAAAGTACTATTACCTATCATATTACATCTTCTCTTAAAACACTATTTCAACACTATTTATTTACAATTTCACTATTCTTTTTAAAAAACAGGCCCGAAGTCTCACTGCAGACTGCAGTACTTGAAGGGGCGATGGTGCAGAGTGAGAATTTGAGAGATAAGATACGGTTCAAACTTTCACATACAAGATCAACTACTAAACCTTGAAATCTTGCATACAAGATCAAGTATCAAACCATGTAATTTTACATGGATGATCAAGTATTTTGTCGAAGATTGGACCTTAATATGTGTTTCTTTGCGTGCAAAAGTTATATTAGCAGATTCGTACTCAAATTAGAGTAAATTACATCCACCATACAAGAACTTGTCAAGTGGGTACAGATTGATCCAACAATTTATAAAGTACTTCATATAATACAATAACTTGTTAGGTAGGCGCAAATTAGTCTATCAACTTGTAAAATAATTAATTTAATACAATAATTTGATAGGTGGGTACGTATTGGTCCAAAATCTTTTAAAATTTTAAATTTAATGTAATAACTTTACAAATTTAGTGCACGCACAATCCAAATTTTACAACAATGCATTAAGCAAAGTAAATGTGCATTCGAATTCTCTTCCAATCAATAATTCTTGTTATTTTTTCAACAAAATTCATTAATCCTGACTTGGTGATGTACATAACTTAAAAGTTCATTAGTTAAAATTGAATCAAGCTAAACAAACCCAAGTAGTATCCAGGAAGCCTAGTTTTAACTCTTCATAGAAACAAATTAAATCGGTTTGGAATAGAAAAAAACTGATTTCCTGTTCAACTTTGGTAAAAAAAAGTTCAGGTGGTTCTATTTTTTTTTACAAACTTCTAAAAGGTATTGTTAGATGTATCAACATATTGTGCTTTTTTAGCTGTACATATAATTAAACAAGTAAAATAGTGAGGGTGAGATCAATATTGAATATGAAATTAAATATTCCTAATCATAATTTAATCATTGTATAACAAGTAGTTAATATGAAGACATAATAATAATTTCCTAAACACATAAGGTTTTAATCCGTGCCGAATATGTTACCATCGTGATATGAATATCAAGTAATGTTCAATAACTTGTTCCGATACGAATATAGTCTAGTCAATATGTTGTTTGTTGTAAAGTCATGAGTTTAGATGTAACAATTTGCCAAGTTTTGCACTAAACTGAGCATTCTACAAATTTTTAAACCAGTTTGCACCTTTTTATTAAGTTATTGTACTAGATCGAACATTTCGCAAGTTATTGGACCAAGTTATACCCACTTAACAAGTATACTAGATTGAGTATTTTACAAGTTGTTGGACTAATCTGCATCTACCTGACAAGTTGTTGTATGATGTGTGCGGTTTACTCAAATTATTTTTTAGATGTTGTTGATTTTGACTTAACTCATAGTTTTAGTGTAAGGAAAACTAGTCAAAAATCAAAATCTCAGCTATTCAAATATGCATTAAATTGAGGTGCAGCGGGAGTGATATTTTCCATGTCTACATAGTGATTTTGTTTAGATCAACGGAAGGGGAGAGGATTCCCACATGGAAAACTTTTCATTTGGCCAAAGTTGTGCTTCTTTGAGTAAGAGACCGGTCAAACACTATCGATAGCTCATCATACATACATCGGCGGACCCCTATAGGCGGAGTGGGGTGGCTGCCCTAGCTATTGTGGTAGTTGCTCCACAACACTCTCGTCTTCTCTAGTGATCCTCTAGAGCTCTAACAATGCGGGCACACGGCGGGGGCTCCGACGTGTGCCGGTGTAGGTGTGTAGTGACAACCTCAAATGGCGGGCGGTGGCGCAACCTCGATGGGAGAGGAGGAACAAATGACTACATTGCATACTACTCGGTGTGCATGCAGGTGCTTTGCATGATTGCCAAATGACTGCATTGCATATTGCTCGTGTGCATGTATTTCCTACTGCAGTTTGCACTTGCAATTCGAAGGCAGAAGCTGTCAATTATCATGCATTCGCATACCGCCCATAACGATAAGTTTTGTAGTCATTGGATGTTGAACTGTTGACTAAGTAGCCACCTAGCTAGTTACTAGCTAGATGAAGATTGCATGTAAGGATAAGAGTTGTTCGCATCAATTACTTGTGTGTTACCATAGAGTATGAGGGGTAAAAAATTTCACGGTCATGAGGGGGGGGCATGGCCCCCGCTAGGCCCGTGGTTTTAAGAGTTCTGCTGCTTTCACAGTTGGCAACAGCAGAAGAGAATGAAGGTCGCATAGTGCTCAGACGTCCACAATCTTCTTCACCCGTAGGTTTGGAGAGATTTGGACATTTGACGCCCAATTCAAGGTGTCAACTTCTCTTGACACCCAATTCGTGATCCCTTCGAAAAATGACACAGTGCGCACAAAATTCTTCAAAATGAGGGACTCTCACTTAATTTAACCTTCAGCCTCTGGTGAAAAGACCAAAACACCCTCTTTCTTCTTCCTCTGGTTCTTTCTTCTTCCTCAGTGTTCTTCTCCAACGGGCAGCCAGCACCGGCCGCCTCCGCGCGCCGCCCCCTGACACGCCGCCGGCCTCGCTCGCCCTCGCTCCTTCCTCTCACCACAGGTTGAGCTCAAGTTTGCCAGAGCCACCACACCCCATCCCTCCTTGCTACGGGCTAGGGCTGTCAACGAGCCGAGCTCGAGCGAGCCTGGAGCCGCAAGCTCGAGCTCGATAGAATCTCGAGCCGAGCTCGAGCTGAGCTTGAGATCCGTCCGAGCCTATAGATAAGCTCGAGCTCGGCTCGACTCAAGCTCGAGAAGGCTCGAGCTCTCGGCTCGCATGGGCTCGTGAGGAGAGCGCAGCGCAGTAGCACCCCTACGACTCACCTAGTGGGCCGCACATCAGCAGGCCACACGACAACCCACACAGGGTGCATGCACGGCCAAGGAGTAGTAGACTAGTAGCAGTGTAGCACACACACCTACAGACCTACGTTCACATGTAGCTGTGCAGCGCATGCAGGGGACAAGGTGGGGCTGCGGGCTGATCACTGGTCATTGATCTGCCACACAACAAAGCAGACTACGCAAGAGGCAAGGTAGGTGCTGAGATTTTAAATGCTACCGAGCTTTAGCGAGCTGTTCGAGCTCGGCTCGTTGGAGCTCGCGAGCTTGAGATTGGGCTCGAGGCTTCGAGCTCGGCGCTCGAGTCGAACTTTTAGCGAGTCGATTTCGAGCGATTTACGATCCTCGAGCTTTTTTGACAGCCCTACTACGGGCGGGCAACCCCTCCCTTCCGCCCGCGGCGAGGTTGCCAAAGGGGCAGCGTGCGTCGGTCCTAGCGAGGAGGCCAGTCCGAGCAAAGAAGCCAGCCCGGCGGCACCCCGGATCGAAGGCTACCTCGCAGCTGTCCCTGGGAGGTCGCGCCATTCCGTCTCCTCCACGCCGTGTTGGCCGCCGTTGCTCCCCGCGCTGGTGGCCAGTGGCCGCGAGCTGGCAGCAGGTCACGCCGCCTGCCCGCTTATCCGCCGGAGGCCGGCCCACGCCTGTTGCCCGTTCCAGCACCGGTGGCGTTGGCCGTCACATGCCGGCAGCGGAGATGGTCGGCCAGCAGACCGTGAGTTGAAGAAGAGAACATGAGGGAGAAGAGGGCAGAGGTAGAAGAAGGGAGTGTTTTGGTCTTTTCACCAGTGTTTGAAGAGAGAAATAGGAGAGAGTAAGAAATTCGTGTCCTCGGTGTCATTTTTTGAAGATGTAATGAATTGGATGTCAAATGTAGCAAGGCAGTCGAATTAGGTGTCAAATTTCCAGATTTCTCGTAGGTTTTCCTTGCTTTGGATGCGGTTGTGGATCAACAGCCAATTGAACAACTGCACTCGAGGCGGCCTAAGATGAAGCCGGTGGATAAGTTGCAGGCATGAATTTTGCGCAACCCCCCCCCCCCCCACCCACACCCCAGTTGTCTATATAGTGATGTGTAGACCACTAGACCTTGTAGAAGTTTGGATTTAGTGACACAATAATTAGAATTAAGAGAGAAATCTGACATCAAATCTCAAGTCAAAAGGTGATGCGTAACTGTGCCACTGGTGCTACACGGGCCTCAGATGGGCCGATTTTCCGTGTGGGTCATCCTCATGACATAAAAATAGCCCTCTCGGTTTGGAGTTAGTTTCACGGGTCTAATTTCGTAGCCGAAAAAGTAGGTATGACGAGCCCATATTGTGAGGGATGAAAGTGGTACGGATATTATCCGTCCGTCCGAAAAGGTCAGACACTCAAATGGTAAGATCGTATCTGAATCTGAGCATTCAACATCCGTAATTATCCGTTCAGTATTAGTATAAGTTGGATTTCCAAGATCCAAATATGATGAATATCACTATTCGACACATCATTTGATGTTCGTTATCTGAATCCGATCCGAGAATTCAATCTGAGAAAGAAAAATTATTTGTATCTGTATCCACAGTATTCGTTTGTATTCAATTCGTTTTCATCGCTAATTGTGACCTATTAACAAGAAGCTCTCCTCCCTAAAAAAACAAAACAAAACAAATCAAATGAAGCTCTCGTGACGTTGAGGAGCTACCACAACAGTTGTGTAGGGTCTTGGACCTCTCATGTTTGGTCATCATGGCTTGGAGCCTTGGAATCTTGGACTATTTTTCCCAGATAAATTCAGCCACGGCTTCTAGATGGACATCTTTGTTTTCAGTTTCTCCTTTTGTACCTTTTCCATCCCTGCTTCCTACGGAGTAACCAACTGTCCCCAAACAGGAAACTGCATTTCTAACAAAAAAAAAAGAAGAAACAGGAAAATGCACACATACGACAGACCTTACGACATGGCAAGATCATTGGTGGTTCCCAAATCCCAACTTCCCTTACCGTATACTCCAGTTCACACGCACTTGTGTGCAGTGCAAAGTTTGCGCTGCCATCGGTGGCGCTATCACTGTCCCTGAGAAACGTCCCCAACCTAAAACACTTCGAGCAATTTACAATGTATATAATCATAGGTTTCAGCCCGGGGTTCTGACTTCTGATTTGATGATTTCAGAATTGATATGACCATGTTTAGTTCGCAAAAAAAATTTCAACATAAACCTTTTTTTCGAACAAATTCTGGAGAGAGATCTTCACCTACTTTTTCATTGATCGAAGTAACCCCAAGAAGAGGAAGTTACAATGAACATACAAAGATCATTCCGACGAAGTCAGAGAGAAGAACATGAGGTCGGCAAAGCCGGAATAGAGAAATTACAACAAAGAAGAAGAGAGAAAAAGGAAAGGGTCTAACATATCTCCAAGCACCACCCTGAAAGTAAACTGTCTATCACTAGCAAGCTCAATTACCAAGCTGCACTACGCATCTATGATCTTCATCCTCAGTCATCATCTAACCAAGGTAGGGGAAAGAACCTACCCTGGCTGTCTGGTTGCCACTCCTCTTAATGCTCTTCGACGCCCTCTGAGAAAGGTGAGTTGAAGAGGGAAGGATCATCTTGAAAAGAACGAGGCTCCTGTCCTCGCTAACCCAGCTTCAAATAGAAGAGGAGACCATAAAAGTGAGCACTTCATCAAACATGAAAACAACCCATCTGCAACGCACAAGGACACCAGAGCTTCTCAATCTGCAGCAAATTGCCGCACTCCATTGATTTGCTAATAGTAGCCCAAACCACGAGGTTGACGAGGCTACTCGCATCAAGCCAGAACAGGAGCAAGCTTCACAATTTGTTAATAAATCAATGTCCCTTCAACGCCCAGTGGGGGAAGGAAGCCCCAAAGGAGGGAGGACCACCAACAATGCAGTCATACATCGACCAAGCAGATAGGATGAAGAAGAAGCAAGACGCCGAGCAAAGAACTGCTAGTTCCTGAATGCCACAACCAGAGCAGAGTGGAAAAATGACCCATATTATGAGGAGAGACATCACCAAGAATGCGAGGAGGGGAGATCACAGAGATGACGCCTCCAAGGAGGTTTGCGGCACCCGAGAGCGTAGCCGTCATCACCCAACATGTAGTTGGGCACGCCAGATCTCCCGCAAAGCAGCAACCCGATGTAGCCGGACGCGAACGCTGTCGCTGATGGTCAATGATGCGCCCCGACCGCCGGCGCAAAGTCAAGCCTAGCCTATGCCTGCGGGCGGCCCACAGGCCATCACCCGCAGTTGCTTCGATGCCGCCATAGCTGTGCACCGCCTTGTCGGCTCGCTACCGCAGTGACCACCGCCGTACGCCGCCTCGTGCCCATCGCGGTCGTTGCCGTACGCCGCCTCGTCGGTGTGCTCCTGACGCTCCGCGCCACAGGAAAGGTTCCCGTCGGCGACCACCAAGCGTGGAGATTTCAACCTTATCTATCAGGAAGCCGATAAAAATAATGATCGTCTCTCACGTCGGTGATGGGTCGCTTCCGTCACTTCCTTATCTTGAGCTCCTAGAGCTTCATTTTCATGGTTGCCTGTTCACCTGGAGTAATGAGGGGACGCATCCTACGCTCGAGCGAATCGACAGGGTCTTTGTCTCCCCATACTGGGAGCTTCTCTTCCCCTCCTCTGCCCTTCACACAACCTCTTCTAGATGCTCTGATCATGCCCCCTTTCTCATCCTTCTGACAGTGGGGTGCACCCTAAGAGATGATTCACCTTTCAGGCATTCTGGCCGAAGGTGGAGGGTTTTCTCGACACAATCAAGGCGGTGTGGACGGGTTGTGGGGACCGCCCTATAGGGGTGGGCCTGAATGCCTTTATGTATCATTCCCTGGATCATTAGATGATATGGGCACTTGCACAAGAAGTATCACAACAGTACTTCATTTATTTATTTTGATATTTTACATAAGGTTGAAAAGAGAAAACACACTCTATACAAGTAGGGCCGTAGCCTCAACCTTATTCTAGCAGCGGCATACTACGTAGCGGACTCACACCTCAGGCATCTTGACTCTCTAGCTCGGACCCAGAGGGTCTTCCTCGTCATAAGCTTCTGGTTCCTTGTCTGGTAGAAGGGATAAGGGAAGCAAGAGTGAGTACCAGGTAGGGTACTCAACAAATTCCACAGCGGACAAGACCAACACGGAGGGGATTCGGCCACTAGTGGGCCTAAGCACACATCTAGGGTGCTGAATGTAAAGTACAGAATTTAAGTGCGAAAGAGTGAAGTATGCAATGCAGCATTATAAAGTAGTTTTGGTCCTGGAGGGCATTCACTTCCCAACCAGTCCCCTGATTATAAAGAGTCTATCCGGGATTTCATCAGGGATATTCCCGATCCAACCTTAAGCCTTGCTCGGGCTCCATTCAAGGACAAACCCGACTCGAAATCAGTTCACCTTAACCAACATCATCTCTAGTCTCCTTAAGGTGTATTCTAATCAATGGGAGCTTTTACCATGTGGGATCATAACCGTGAGCCTCGGCTATTCGAATAGATTCATAACTCTGATCAGAGGGGTACGCTTTACCCGCACGGTCGATCAACCCATACCCTGTACGGGGGCGGTACTGACCTACGAAACCCGTACCCGCCGGCGTCTATTCATGGACTACATTATCGTCCAATCCTAGACTACATTCCCTAGCTCCACCCACGTCTATACTGGGTCTAAACAGGGGTCATTCCACCACCATCCGCCACGCAGATCCAGTTTTCCCGGGAAAAAGATGCGTCAATAAAATGTGGCATTCAATACCACCGCGTCCCCTGACGCCAAAACATACCTGATGACCCGTGCTGACCAGACCTGGGACTATGCGAAGGTCCTGCTCCAGTATATCCGTTGCCCACCACGACCCCTTGGGGTGGTTAACTAGGTGCAATAGCGGGGTGTGGATCAAGTCCTCACATAAATAGGCATTCCCGAAGGCTATGCCTTTTTGGCCCGTGCGGCCGTACATAACACTAGAAAGACTTTCCCATGAACCAGACCTTATGCGACTTGAGTAAGCATGGAAAATATCCTCCACTGAGGTTGCCCCATACTCCCATGTCCATCCTTAGAGGTTCTATCATTTAAGTCTAATTCATGCAACTACCATATTCTACTTCTAAGCATTTGAAAAGTAAATACAAAATGTAGAATTCGGTAGTATTTAAGTGGGAAAGCATGAAATTAAAGGTGAGAAGTTATTTGGATGGTAGAAGTCAAGGAATGCTGTGGAACTTGCCTTCTTCGAAGTCTTGGTCGTTCAGAGCTTCTTCCTCGTAATCCGGGTCGTCGATCGGATTCTCGAAAAATGTGTCGTCTTCTATAAAGTGTAGTTATACGGAAAATTATAAATCAAGAAATTCAAGCATAACAATTCCTCGAACATGGGTTAAGAAATAAAGGTTGGGGTTCCTAGGGTTTTGGGATCGATACGGAGGAAACCCTGATTCCCGGGTACATGAAATATAGACCCGTGTATAGGAAAAGGTGTCAGAAATTATTCTAGGGGCTAGATATGTGAGATTTGGGTGCAAAGTGCATGAATAGGCTCTAATATTTATGGTGAATTTTTGGGAATTTTTATGATGGCTAACTAAACTTGTGTGTGCATTTGGCCGGGTGTACCTAGCAAAAAGAAGGGGAGAGAGAGACTGACGTGTGGGCTAGGGCTGACGCGGCGCGAGGCAGCGTGGGCGTGCACACGTGGCGTGCACGTGGTGCACCAGCGCTGGCGTGGCGCCTGGCGTGGCTAGCCTGTGTGTGTGGTGCACGTGCACCGAGTGCACGGAGCGGGGCAAGAGGGACGGCGCCGCCCGGCTGAGTCACCGGAGCGCTGCGAAACAGGGCCGGCCTCACCGGAGTTGGCGATTCTTGCGGCGGTGGCTCGCCGGCGGGGGCGTAACCTCGCCGTGGGTGTGCAGCAGAGCAGGGCGGACCTAGGAGGGGTACACGTGGTCGACGGCAGTGACCAGTGACGGCACAGCGGCTCGCCGGAGTCGGGTGGAGGCACGGCCGTGGACGGAAACATGCCGAGAGGGGGTTCTAGTGCCTAATAAGCGCGTGTGTGTGTGCCTGGTGATCACAGCCGCGTGCTTAGGCAGCATGACGGCTCGCCAGAGGCATGCCGGCGGCATGCGCATGCTCGGCGGAGGTGCGGTGGCGGCGCTGTGTGCCTAGGGCGTTGCGGTCGGGGACAGGGAGCCATTTGGGCAGCACAACGATGCTTACCGATGCTCTGAGGCGGCGGTGGCTCTTGGTGGCTGAAGGGAGATCGCTGGCGGAGCAGAGCTTCGCCGGGAGGGTGCTGTGTGGAGCGGTGAGGAGCTTGGAGAGCGCTGGGGTCCTATTTATAGGCCGGGGAGGGGAGCTCAGCTGAAGGGCACGGCGGCAGTCATGGCGTCGTTTTTCGGTGCCCGGCGGATAAGGTCGCGGAGGAGGGGAGATGGCAGGGATAGGGGCAGAGTGAGCGCAGGTGGTGCAGGCGCCTGCCACGCTCGTGCCAGGCGGCCTGGCGTGGCTGCAGGAGGGCAGATCGAGCAGGCGGTCTGCGGCGGGGCTCCAGGCGTGGTGCAATGCTGCGCCGTGGCGTGCGTGCAGTACGGCGGAGAGGGCGAATGGATTAGGTTAAGCGGGCGCGGCGTGCTGCGGTGATGTGGGGGGTTGCGGTGCTCGCACAAGTGGAGCGGCGGAGGGTGTGGTGAGGCGGCGCGCGTGCGGCGTGCCGACGGCGGCGCTCTGCCTCGGCGCGACGGGTCAGCAATGGCGGCACGGAGCAGAAAAGCAATCCGCTTTCCCGTCTTGGGGGAAAGGGAGCAGACGGTATGGGTGCCCTGGCGTGTGTGCTCACGGGCAGCAGGAGGTGGTAGTGAGGCGGGAAGGCACGGCGGCGAGTGCGGCGCGGCAGGGAGCAGTGCGGCGCGACGTGAGGAGGACGACGATGATGTCGTCATCATCCGCGTGGGCCGCACTAGGCCGCCGGGCTGCGCTGGGTTGAGCTGAGAGACGAGTAGGAGGTGGTGGGTCGAGCCGGGGGAAGGAGTAGGAGGGGGTTGGGTGGACTTTTGTGTCGGGCTGAAGGAGGTTTGGCCCAGTTAGGGTTTTAAACCCTTTTCCATTTGTTTTAAAAAGGATTTGAATTCAAATTTGAATTCTAACTCAAATTTGAGAAGTTTTGAACCTAGAGTTTGAACTAGAAAATCCTTATGGAAATGTTAGTGAGATTTTTGGGTGAGAAAAAGAATGTTAGCACAAACAAATGCATATGTGTGTGGACAAAGAGAAAGGGACTTAATTGTAAAATTCAAATAAATTGCATTTAGGTCCTTTAGGGTTTAAGGAAATTTTTAGGGACCAAATTAAAAATGTGACACTAGCCCCCGTCCTAACGCGGACCCCCTGCAGCTCATCGACTACCTGCTTCGTGAGACGGTGATAGCACTGGTTAAATGGAGTTCTAAGGCGGTTGGCAGCATCCATATGCAGATCTAGATCTTCAAGGAGGTTATTTTTCACCTGGAGGTCACGCAAGAATCTAGGTCGCTCTCTGTTGAGGAGCTGTCGTTGAGGCGCTTTCTCAAGCTCCGTTACCTCGGCCTCACTTCGCTTCAGCGAACGATCGCTAAGCAGAAGTCTAGTCTTCAGTGGCTCCGCATGGGAGACACAAATACTAAGCTCTTCCACATCCACGTGAACCACCGGAGAAGAAAGAACTTCATCCCCTCCCTCTTGGTCGATGGTCGTACTATCCTTCGAGAAGATGACAAGGCCTCTGCGGCCTTCGATTACTTCGACAGGATTCTCAGAGCCAGTCACGAGCGCTCCTATGCACTTGACTTTGAGGAGCTCGGCCTCCCGCGACTGGACCTTCAGAGCCTCGCTCACCCCTTCTCGCATAACCTTGGATAAAGCTCCTGGACCAGATGGTTTCACTGGTCGCTTCTACAGGTCTTGCTGGTCGATCATTAGGGGAGATGTGCTTCGAGCATTTAATGCGCTCTCAGACTTAGACTCTTTGAGCTTCCACCATCTTAACGACACCCTCCTCACTTTGATTCCTAAGAAGCCGGACCCGGTCGCTCTTTCGGACCATCACCCCATTAGTCTTATTCATATCTTTGGGAAGATCTTTTCCAAAGCGGCAGCCAACCGCTTTGCCTCGTATCTTCCCTCTCTCATCTCCCCTAACTAGAGTGATTTTATCAAGGGTCGTCTCATTCACAATAATTTTCGATATGTCCTGTTGACGGATCAAAACCGTGTTCAATTTTACCGTAAGTCCACGGAGTGGCTTGGTGCCTTTTTCACCAAGGGAGGGGACCCCCTAGGTTCTTGTCAATCCACAGAGCAAGGGAATTACTTGCGTTTAACCTAACACTAACTTAGTTGATTAAGGACTTTATGATATAAAGATTAATCTATAAAGTAAAGACACACTAACCCTAGATTATGTTAATAGAAAGACAAAGGTGGTTCACGAGTATGAAAGACGTATGCCCATGGAGTCTAGGTACTTGAGATGCAATCACCCAAAACATGGTAAAACTCCGATCCAATCTATCTAAGGATGTGAACAAAGAGTTAATTGTTTCCCTTCCCTCGTACATGTCACTACGCAAAGGTAATCGTCTCTAACCCTAATGAACACGGTATGTTGACGTGGTCTACGGGAGCAACCCCGATAGCAATGGTAGCGAACCTTAAACATTAAGCATCATCAACATGAAGGTATGATAGACAAAGATCCAAACAAAGAGTGAGTGATTACATGTCTAGATCCATTACAACTCCATGGACAAACGATTACTTTACCCTATCAAGAAGCTAGGCATGGCACCGTTGATCATGGTGGATGCCCCCGATGGAGTACGTCTCTCGGTGTCCTTCAACTCCGGTGGCGCCGTGGCAAGGCCCCGGTGTCCTCCTTCCTCGTGGTGACCTCCGTTGACCTAGGTGATGATCCTCCTCGATCTTCACCCTCAAGATCAACCCTCTCCTTTGTGTTTGATCTCCCGAGGCTTCTCTAGCCGTCTTTCGCGAATGGCTCTCCTCCTCCAACAATTAGGGTTCCGCGAATATATCACCGAAGAAAGGCGACAGCGAACCGAGGCAGAGAGGGGGTGGGCCGGCCGGCCTGGCCCATCCTTAGCCCGGTTCGACTTCGCCTTTTGCCACATGTCGTTTCTTGCACTTTGGGGTTTTTCCTCCTTTGGATATGGGCTTTGGACGTCATTATCTCCGTGACCAAGTCAAGGGGTGTTTATGCATGACCTTCCGGTCTTTTCATCTTGGTCCTCGGAGATTCTTCTTCGAAGCTCATTGGTCCTTGCCACCTTTGGAGTCAAGTTCACGCACAGTCGGAGCCTCTTGATCATCATGTAAATCATCCTCTGAACCGTATGTACTTCTTCTCATTTAGTGCATGAATTCCTGCGTAAACATTAAACTCCAAAACACACATCCAATGATGAACTTGTTATATCATTAGTATGCCTAGTGGCGGGTTAGTTCCAAAATGAAATCCAAACTATAACATAACAAGTGTTCTTGGTTGACGGAAATCGACCGCCAACATCCCCCCCCCACGCTTAGATCTTGCGCGTCCTCGAGCAAGTTGCTCAAAAGTTGATCATTCGTGGAGTTTGAAAACATGCCTCGTGAAATCCTTCCTTTCAAGTTAGTCAATCATTCATCTTTAATATAAGAGACATGAAACAAAAATCATAATGTAAACATGGACGTTTAGAAACTACCAATTCAAGACTTACCCCACAACTCTTACCTTTTCACTAGAGATCTTCAACTTCATCAACACTTGCTTTCTTACTTCCTTTGGAGGGTTTTTGCACTTTAAAAAAAATAAAATTCCTGCACAAAGTATTAGACAAAGCCCTTCTCCAAGTTCTTTCATGTCACTGATTAAAGTGGTTATCCTAAATAATTTTATAAACTCTCACCTCCCACAAGTCTCTCATATGTGATGTAAGTGGAGCTATAGGTGTGGCTAGTGAAGTTAGCACAAGTGTTGTCAAGCTAGGAGATTCCTCTAGTGGTTGTTGACCTTCCAAGACAATGATCATGAGAATTAACCATAATGTAGGGGTGTCAAGGATGAGAAGATTTAGATTGGTGGACATGCGCAAAGGGAAAAAGAATAATGACTTCAAGGCACTAATGATGTCCTCGATGTCGGATTGCACATGGTATGGAATAAGATTTGTTCTAACATCGTGGCATCATTCTTTGCACTTCATTTGGTCTTCACTTGACTTGTCATCCCTTACTTTACCTTTCTTGCCTTGCCTTGGACTTTCTTTTCTTTCTTTTCCTTCTCTTTTCCTTCTCGTTTTCTTTTTCTTTTTTTTTCTCTTTCTTGTGTGCGCACTACACACATACACACTTTTTTTTTCTTTTCACCTCATTACCTTCTTCTCCCATGCTTTTCACTCAACTTTCGAACATGATCACAATCTGAATTTTAAATATAAACATGCCTAAAGATTGAATGAATCTTTGAATATAGGTTGTGTTCAAGGAGTAAGGTGATAAAAAGATGTATATAGGTTTGGGTAAGGAATCCGGCGATGTACGGGGCATTTCAATGTGAAATTCCCGTTACCGAATACACGAAGAGGCTAGCAACAAAAGGTATACATCAAGGACATGACCATTGCTTGGAATTAGACCTCCCAAGAGAGTAGAATCCTAACTTAACTCATCATGCTAATCAACACTTATAGTGGAGCTTATGTATGAATGTAAAGACTTTGTATAGGATAGATATCACTCTCAACTTGGAGAAAGAACTTGCTAACCTTCATAGCAAGGTGTTTTTTTCTTAATTTTCAGAAATAAAATCTCCAAAGTTAGCAATACTAAGAGCATGGACGAAGCAAAGTCCTAGATTAAATTTTGAGTATGGGTACTTTACAAAGGTAGGTTTCCACTAAGCACCACATAAACAATTAATCAAAAAGCTCATACTCAAATAAGAAAGATAAATAAAAGATATAACAAGAAAAGAAACATGAGACTTTGCATAAGACACTTTTTATTTCTTTTTTCTTTGACTCAACACTAATTTAAGACTCTTTCAAGCTAAAAAGATAAAACAAAGACTCACAAACTCTCACACTTGACTCAAAAATTAAAGACTAGACTCTCACACCACTTAAAGCAAAAGTTTAAAAAGGTAGCTAGCTAGCTCCCCCCCACGCTTAGATCTTATGACGTCCTCGTTGTAACTTTACAAAAGGCACAAGGGGAGAGAACTATCTAACTACAACACCTAGTGGTACTTTCCGCACGAGTTGCACCACTCCTTCTTCTTGAAATTTTTATTCATCCCGAAGAGCTTCCTTATGTTGCGGTTGAGGTACTTGAAGTCATCTTCCGCCATGCGCTCCCAATCCTCAATTCGTTGTTGCATGGCGTTGATGGTGTGGAAACACTCATCAAGGGATGAGAAGAGCTCCGCAATGGCATTGCGGCATGCCGCGCAACACACATTGTGCTCTTCCTCTGGATCATCATCTCCATGGTCTCCACCGTCCGGATCATTACCGCCGCCTGGGTTTCCTCCTTCACCTTTCTCTTCCGGACGCTCCTCCGGCTCCTCCTTGGGCACCTCTTCCCAAACGTAGAGATCGTTGTCGTCTCTTCCGCCGGCTGCCCACGAGCTAGGGCTTCGATCATCGGAGTAATCACTATCTCCGTAGAAATCTACCGGCTCGGGGATCTTCTCTTTGTAGTCCTTCCCTTCTTCCCAAGGAGTCTCTCTGAGCGGCGAACGGGAGAAGCGGGCTTCTCCTTCTTCTCCTCAACCCAGGGATTTGGGCTAGCGACGCGCCCTCTTGGACCACGCCCTCCGCATTGAATCCTCACGGTTCTCTTCACTTGCTTCTTGGGTTTTGGCACCTCGCATCGGCGAAGCTCCTCCATCACCGGGGTTGGAGAGGGGAGGCGTACTTCTTCTTCCATGGTCGCCTTCACCTCCTCCTTGCCTTTGGTGCTGCTCGAGGATGCCATGGGTGCTTGGGTGCTTTCGTGGAGATTGGAGATTGCAATTGAGATGCAAACCTCGAGCTCCCCAGACATCCTTAAATATCCCTGGAAAGATTCGGCCGAAACCCTCCCTTACCTATTTTTGTTGCCCCCAAAAAGGGAAGACAGGAAAAGGAAATGCACCAAACCGTGTCCCAGAGAAAAACGAGCGAAAACGGGCGAAGAGGGGTAGTGGGCCGGTCGGCATGGGCCGGCCGGCCTACCCCCTGTTTTGGGCCCCCGCGGCCTAACTTTCGCGGCCCTCGGTGTTTCGTGAATACTAGCCTAGGTGGTGGTAGGGTCCAACTAAAAATTATGAAAAGGACTCGAAATAAATACGAAAACTAAAAACAAAAACATATTTACAGAAAACGTACCTCGTTTTACGTCTTAGGCTTGACGCTCGGGCTCGTCCTCCATGTGATATATATCAATGTAGTCGATGGGCATGATGTCTTGTTCAAGAAAAACCTTTAACCGTTGACCATTGACCACATATTGATCTCCTTTCACGTCCATGATTGTGACCGCTCCATTTGGCGAGACCAAGTGAACGATATACGGTCCATCCCATTTGCTCTTCAATTTTCCTTTCCCGAATATTTTGAACCTTGAATTATAGAGGAGAACCTTATCACCTTCCTTGAATTCCTTTGCTCGAAGCCTTTTATCATACCACCTCTTCATTCTTTCCTTGTAGATGGTTGCACTTTCATAAGCTTTGAGCCTCATCTCTTCTAATTCACTTATTTGAATTTTCCGTTTGATTCCCGCGGCATCAAGGTCAAGATTCATCTCTTTGATTGCCCAATACGCTTTATGTTCCAACTCCAAAGGTAGATGACACGATTTTCCATAGACAAATTGATATAGTGTCATACCTATGGGTGTCTTGTATGCCGTTCGATATGCCCATAATGCTCCAACTAATTTCTTTGACCAATCTTTACCTCCCTTTTCAACGGTCTTGTTAAGAATGCTCTTGAGCTGCCTATTTGAAGTTTCCGCTTGACCATTGGTTTGTGGGTGGTAAGCCGTGGCCACTCTATGCTCAATCCCCAACTTGGACAAGCATTTTCTGAAGCTATTCCCCGTGAAGTGTGTTCCTCCATCACTTATCAATACTCGCGGGACTCCATAGCGTGGGAATATAGTATTTTTGATCATTGATATGGATTCTTCCGTTGAAGCTCTTCGACAAGGGATAGCTTCCACCCATTTGGATACATAATCAACCATAACCAAAATATGCTCATATCCATTTGAACTAGTGAAAGGTCCCATGAAGTCAATCCCCCATACGTCGAATAGATCAATTTGCAAGTTGTAATTCAAGGGCATAGCATTTCTTTGATTTATATTCCCCGTTCTTTGACATTCCGGACAAGAAGCAACATACATTTTCAAATCTTCATGCATCTCTGGCCAATAAAATCCACTAGCCCATACCTTTGCTTGAGTCCTAAAATGTCCATAGTGTCCTCCATATTCGCCTGAGTGACACTTCCTCAATATTTCGCCTCTTTCATCTCTTGGTATACACCTTCGTAAGACTCCATCCGCTCCAAGTCTAAAGAGGTAAGGTGCATCCCAATAATATTTTCGGTTTTCGGCGATCACTCTCCTTTGAGCGTTCCTATCCAAATGATCAAGTGGTATTTTTTGTATGGCTCGAATAATGTTGATCATCCAAGTATCTTTGTCAAGGATGTGATAGAGATGATCATCTCTCATCTTATCTTCAATAGGCTCTTTATCATCCTCACGATTCATTCTTGATAAATGGTCAGCCACAACATTTTCCACCCCCTTTTTGTCTCTAATTTCCACATCAAATTCTTGCAGGAGAAGGATCCATCGAATCAACCTTGGTTTGGCATCTTTTTTAGACAAGAGATACTTGATCGCCGCATGATCAGTGTAGACAATCACCTTAGAATTCACAATATATGATCTGAATTTTTCAAAGGCAAACACTACGGTGAGCAATTCCTTCTCCGTTGTTGCATAATTTAATTGAGCTCCATTGAGGGTTTTGCTAGCATAGTAAATAGCATGTACCTTGCCTTCTTTTCTTTGTCCCAACACCGCTCCAATGGCATAGTCACTAGCGTCACACATTATCTCAAAAGGTTGATTCCAATTGGGCGGTTGGATGACGGGTGCGGTTACGAGAGCTCTCTTTAATGTCCGGAATGCCGCCAAGCACTTCTCATTGAAATTGAATGACCCATCTTTTTGGAGAAGATTGGTCAATGGCTTGGTAATTTTTGAGAAATCCTTGATGAATCTTCTATAGAAACCCGCGTGGCCTAAGAAACTCCTCAAAAATTTGACATCCGTTGGGGGTGGAAGTTTTTCAACCGCTTCAACCTTAGCTTTGTCCACCTCAATCCCTCTCTCGGATATCACATGTCCCGACACTATACCTTGTTTCACCATAAAGTGACACTTCTCCCAATTTAGCACCAAATCAACCTCCGAACATTTAGTGAGAACTTTATCCAAGTTTGCCAAGCAATCCGCAAAAGATTTACCATAAACGGAGAAATCATCCATAAATACCTCAACAATTTCCTCGATGAACTCCGAAAATACCGCCATCATACATCGTTGAAAAGAGGCTGGAGCATTGCATAAACCGAAAGGCATTCTTCTATACGCAAATGGTCCATAAGGGCATGTGAATGTTGTCTTATGTTGATCATCCGGGTGAATAGGTATTTGCATGAACCCTGAGTACCCATCAAAAAAGCAAAAGTATGCATGATTTGCTAATCTTTCAAGCATCTCGTCGATGAACGGTAGGGGGAAGTGATCCTTCTTTGTTGCTTTGTTCAATTTCCGATAGTCAATACACATCCTCCATCCGGTCATGGTTCTTTGCGGTATCAATTCATTCTTCTCATTTTTCACCACGGTCAAACCTCCTTTCTTAGGCACACAATGTATGGGGCTCACCCATTCGCTATGCGGCACCGGGTAGATGATTCCGGCGTCCAACAACTTGATAACTTCCTTCTTTACTACCTCTCACATGGCATGGGTTAACCTCCTTTGATGATCCACTACGGGCTTGCATTGATCCTCCATAGGTATGTGGTGAGTGCAAAATGCTGGGCTGAGTCCTTTAATGTCATTAATCGAATATCCCATCACTTTCTTGTGCTTCTTCAATAAATTCAGCAACATATCATTCTCCTCGGGACTCAATTCATCACTCACAATCACGGGATAAGTCTTGTCTGGCCCCAAAAATTCATATTTCAATTCCTTGGGCAATGGCTTAAGATCCACCTCCGGTGCTTGTGGTTCCTCATGTACAATTTCTCCAAGATCTTCACATTTATCCTCCTCTAAGCTTCCGTCTTGCGGTTCTGGTCCTTTGGTTGCTTCCGCTAACTCTTCATCTAGCTCATCATTAGATTGATTCTCCATAGCTCTTTGTAGTGGATCCCTGAAAGTTTCAACAAAACGAAGGCTCCCTACCCTCTTCATCATCAAGAGGTAGAGGTGAGGCAATTCTAGAAGCGGGAAGAAAATTGTATGTGTGATTATTTCCATCAAGATTAATAGTTACTTTTCCTTTTCCGGCATCTAAAACGGCATTAACCAACTTGAGAAAAGGTCTACCAAGAATTACATGATCATTCTTATCATAGTAGACATCAACTATGAAGAAATCAGTTGGAATGCATTTTTCAGAAATCAAAACTTCTAGGACACGAGCAATTCCTAGAGGTTTAACTATTCTACCATCTCTCATAATTAATTTAGTAGAGGTTGGAACTAGGTCAATGGTATGGTCATGAATTGCATCAAAAATCTTAGAAGACAAGACACTTACTTGTGCTCCAATGTCGCATAACGCCTTGCAATTAATGTTGTTGACCTTGCAATCTATACGCGGTGATGTCTTCTCTTCCTCATCGGATCCTATGGCAAAAATTTCAGCGAGGCGGGCGAATGGTGACGCCTCGGGCTTGATTCCCATGACTCTTTTAGCTTCACCCACATGGTCCGGATCAACTTCTTCTTCGCTAAAGAGTTTTTGAAGGACCTCCCCGGTTGTCTCTATGTTGTATGAATGTTCCACTTGTTTTTTTCGGTGGGAAGTCTATCTCCAAAGCTTTTGCCATCCCTTTTTGATTAGGGAACGGTCTCCTCTTGTCAAAGATTTCTCCAAAATCAAGTGGGATCCAATCCATTTGCTCAAACTCCCTTAGTGGCTTCGCGCTTGACATAGTTCTTTCATTTGCTTTGCTTGTCTCGGCGTGATCACTCTCCGGGATAGTTCTAGTTTCCTTATGTTTGGCTTCTTCAACCTTTTCAAGGATTGGTTCCTCTTTCTTCTCTTCCGGAGCCGTATTTCTGAAAATTGCAGCAAGGGGTACCACACTTGTGTCGCATTCCGGCTTTCCCGAAAGTCGTATTTCCCAATCTCTTCGCATGGCTGCCGCTTTACTTATTTTTTGTAGAAGTTTGGTAGCTTCCGTGAGTGTTTTCTCCATGAGATCCCCTCCTGCACACATTTGAACGTATTCCATGCAACTAGGGGTTAGGGAAAAAAATATATGCAATAGTACGTCACCCGGGAATCCGAGTGTTGGTCCTTGTTCAACTAATTCGTTGAATCGATTCCACGCTTGATCAATCCCCTCTTCTTCTCCTTGCTTGAAAGTCATCACTTGCATCCTTATATGTTGAACCTTGGTTATAGGGAAGAACTTGGCACAAAATTTCTTTACCAATTGATCCCAATTTCCCTCGACTTCGAATGACGCAAATGAATACCACTTTGTTGCTTCATCGGCAAGTGAGTAGGGAAAAAGATTCCATTTAAACCAAGTGTCGGGAACTCCCTCTTGTCGCACCGTATTGCACAATGTCGTGAAGCACTGGATATGTCTATATGAATTGTCCGTCTCTATCCCTCGGAATGGATTAGTTGCTGCCATCTTGATGATTTGAACTCTAATTTCGTACCTTGTTGCTTCGAGAATCGAATCCGACTCTTGTATCTTAATGTCCTCACATCGAGGGCTAGCATAGTCTCTTAGTGATTTTTCTGGTTCCTCCAAAGGATTTCCAACGAACGCCATCTAGACAATCAAAAACAAAAGAGTGTTTTTCTAGAACACAAAGGTTAGATGTTAGTAATCAACAAAATTAATGAGAGATTAAACGAAGTAAACTGGCTTGCTCCCCGGCAACGGCGCCAGAAAAAGGGGCTTGTTGACGGTTCAGAATCGCGTTCAACTTCACTGCAAGTCCATGGAGTGACTTGGTGCCTTTTTCACCTAGGGAGGGGACCCCCTAGGTTCTTGTCAATCCACAGAGCAAGAGAATTACTTGCGTTTAACCTAACATTAACTTAGTTGATTAAGGACTTTATGATATAAAGATTAATCTATAAAGTAAAGACACTAACCCTAGATTATGATAATAGAAAGACAAAGGTGGTTCATGAGTATGAAAGACGTATGCCCATGGAGTCTAAGTACTTGAGATGCAATCACCCAAAACATGGTAAAACTCCGATCCAATCTATCTAAGGATGTGAACAAAGAGTTAAGCGTTTCCCTTCCCTCGTACATGTCACTACGTGAAGGTAATCGTCTCTAACCCTAATGAACACGGCATGTTGACGTGATCTACGGGAGCAACCCCGATGGCAATGGTAGCGAACCTTAAACATTAAGCATCATCAACATGAAGGTATGATAGATAAAGATCCAAACAAAGAGTGGGTGACTACATGTCAAGATCCATTACAACTCCATGGACAAACGATTACTTTACCCCATCAAGACGCTAGGCATGGCACCGTTGATCATGGTGGATGCCCCCGATGGAGTACGTCTCTCGGTGTCCTTCAACTCCGGCGGCGCCGTGGCAAGGCCCCGGCATCCTCCTTCCTCGTGGTGACCTCCGTTGACCTAGGTGATGATCCTCCTCGATCTTCACCCTCAAGATCAACCCTCTATTTGTGTTTGATATCCCGAGGCTTCTCTGGCCGTCTTTCGCGAATGGCTCTCCTCCTCCAATAATTAGGGTTCCGCAAATATATCACCGAAGAAAGGCGGCAGCGAACCAAGGCAGAGAGGGGGTGGGCCGGCCGGCCTGGGCCGACCGGCCTGGCCCATCCTCAGCCCGGTTCGGCTCCGTCTTTTGCCACGTGTCGTTTCTTGCACTTTGGGGTTTTTCCTCCTTCGGCTATGGCTTTGGACGTCATTATCTCCGCGACCAAGTCAAGGGGTGTTTATGCATGATATTCCGGTCTTTTCATCTTGGTCCTTGGAGATTCTTCTTCGAAGCTCATTGGTCCTTGCCACCTTTGGAGTCAAGTTCACGCACGGTCGGAGCCTCTTAATCATCATGTAAATCGTCCCCCGAACTGTATGTACTTCTTCTCATTTAGTGCATGAATTCCCGCGTAAATATTAAACTCCAAAACACACATCCAACGATGAACTTGTTATATCATTAGTATGCCTAGTGGCGGCTTAGTTCCAAAATGAAATCCAAACTATAACATAACAAGTGTTCTTGGTTGACGGAAATCGACCACCAACAGTCCTCGGAACGGCTAGAACACTCTCTAGTCGGAAGCTCTCTAGGATCATGTTCAAAATTGACCTAGCCAAAGCTTTCGACTCAGTCGGGTGGGTCTTTCTTCTAGAGCTCCTTTCTGCGGTGGGTTGTCCATGCACTTGGACTAACTGGATCTCTACCATTCTTTCGACCGCTAGCACCAAAATCCTTCTTAATGGTGTCCCAGGGCAGCGGATCTGTCATGGGCGCGGCCTTCGCCAGGGAGACCCCCTCTCTTCCATGCTTTTTGTGTTGGTCATGGAATGCTTCCACGCCCTCTTCCGTAAGGCTGAGTCACGTGGTCTTCTTCAGGGTCTAGGCAGGAACATCCACTTCTGCGCCTCGCTCTATGCTGATGATGTGGTCGCTTTCTTTTCTCCGATTGAGCTTGACTTGCGGGTCGTCAAGGTGGTGTTGTCGCTGTTCGAGAATGCCTCGGGCCTTGCGGCCAATTACTCTAAAATTCAAGTCTACCCCGTTAACTGCTCGGAGGATCAAATCTCCTTGGTCCGCTCCATCCTCTCTTGTACCATCGTCGATTTTCCCTGCACCTACCTCGGGGTCCCCCTTTCCATCAGGAGGCTGCCCAAGGCCGCCTTACAGCCATTGGTTGACAAGGTCGCTAGACGTCTCCCACCCTAGCAGGGGAGAATGCTGAATCGCATTGGTCGCCTGATCCTCGCCAAATCCACCCTCTCGGCCATCCCTGTGCATATTTCAATGGCAATCGCCATTGCACCCTAGGCTCTGCGTACGGTCGAAACCCTCATTCGAGGCTTCCTTTTGGTGTGGTACAGAGATGGCCTCGAGCAGTCGTTGTCTAGTAGCTTGGGTGAACGTCGCCTGCCCCACGCGTTGCGGTGGCCTTAGTCTGCCCAACCTCCGCACCGTTGGGACAGCTCTCCGCCCGCGCTGGCTTTGGTTGGCACGCAGAGATCCAGATAGGACTTGGGCGACTTTCCGGTTCCCAGTTGATCGTGCTGCGCAGGTCTTTTTTGACGCCTCCACCACTGTGGAGGTCGAGGATGGTACCCGGGCTTTGTTCTGGGAGGACAGCTGGATTGCTGGCGGCTCGATCAAAGCTCTGGCACCGAATCTCTGGGTTGCCGGCTCGTCGAGAATTCAGCGCTCCCGCACGGTCTGCGAGGGCCTCGAGATTGGTGTTGCGGGGCTACGTTGGGTCGCCGATATCACCCACGCTCGGACGGTACAGGTTCTCGTCCAATACCTCACCGTCTAGGATCTTGTGCAGCAGGTCAGATTCACGTCGGAGCCTCACAGGTTTATTTGGAAAAACGTGCTTTGCACGTCTTAAAAAAGTTTTTCTTCTCTATTCCTTAATTCTTATGTCATATCATATTTTTGCTTACATGTCAGTTTCATTACGCTGGTCACGCTCTGTCACACCCTGAAATTTTCCAATTTCAGGATGTGAATAGAAGGAAAAATTAAACAACGAATTTCTCATAATTTTAAAATTTTTCCCAACATTTATTTTCTTTACAGGAAATATAGTATAGGAAAAGGCTTTGTTTGTTTTTCGAAATTAAATAAATGGTTATGTGTGTTGCATACATGCCGATGCATCTTGGTGTTTATGAGTGCAAAAGGTTTTTAAATGCGCTTAGGTGCTAACCAAATCCTTCCGAGAAATTTTCCAGTTTTTTCTGGAATTTTTTCTCATTTTCTCTGAGCTTATTCTATTTACTAGAAGGCTCTAAAATCCTTTTCATGAGCTCCAAATATTTTATTTGGACTGTTCGTGTCTCAATCTATCTCTGGGAATTTTTCTGGAATTTTGAGAATTTTCTGAGTATTTTTCGTGCCTCTAAACATTTTCTAGACTTTTCTGGAATTGTTTCTGCACTGAAAATAATTTCGAAAAGTAATAAAGAAAACCATCCTTTCCTTCTGGGCCGAGCCCACAAGCCTGACCCATCCCCGCCGACCCGCTCTGTCCCCACCCAACGGCCAACCCGCGAAAGCCCATCTGGGCCCAGCACCGGCCACCCGTGGCCAGCACGGCCATGACCGCCGCCGCCGCGGTTTCCTTGGCGTGCGCGCCAGGGAACCTCGTGCCCCGCGCCCTATAAAAGGCGAGCACCCGAGGCCCCGCGTGCCATAGCCGTCCGCCGTCCTAGCTCGCCTCTGCGCTGCGCCGCCGTCGCCAGGAGGCCGAGCGCCGCTGCCGGCCACTCGCCAACTCGCCGGACGAGGACGCCGAGAGAGCAAGTCGTCCCTGCCACGAGGTCCGCCTCGCCGGACTGCACACCCGCCGGTCGTTCCTGTCAGCGGAAGCCCGCCGGAGCTCCATCGCTACTTGGTGCCGAGCTACAGGCCGCCGTCCGCCATCGCCGGTGAAATTCGGCTGCCTCCCTCCGTCCCCGCCATAGGTGAGCACCTCCCCGAGATCCCTTCCTTGTCTAGCATGGCCGAAACTTTTTGAGCTTCTACAATTTTTGTCATCACCAAGGTACTCTACAAATTCCTTGAGTCTATGTTTTTTTAGCTGAAAGCCATATATTATTCCAAAATATGATCCACGTCTAATTTCTTTGCTCTCTTCCGGCCCATTCTTTTCTTTATCTCAACCCGAGCAGCCAGCTCTAACGCCAGGCTAGCTTGCTAGCAATTTGTTTGCCTCCTCCACAAGATGAAGGTCCAGGTCGTGGTAGTTTTGGACTCCGTTTTAGCCTCAGCTTCGGTTCGTGGAGTTGTGCACGTACGACCGATCCTGACCCTACCCTCCACAATATACGTAACTTGCAAGCCACGTCCTCTATCTTCTGCAACCAAACCGCGGCACCTTTGCGTGCCCTAGCTCCTTGGCATGCCGCCGCCGCTGCAGCAAGTCCATCCGACGCTGCCGTCGCAAGGGCACGAGGAGGCATCTCTGTCTCCCTGCGCTGGCCGGCAAATAAACCCGGCAGCCACACGCCGTCAAGGCGGCAACATCGTCCAGAGTCTCCGTCGCTGCCGCAGCAGTTTGATGAAGCTCCCGCCGATGTGACTCCATCTCGCACGCGATCAGCTGCGTCGATAACAGCCAACACCGACGGCCGTCCCTGCACCAAGTTGTTGCTGAAGGAACACGTACGTCCAAGCTGAAGGTTGAACTCGAACAACAACCGTCGTCCTCGTCGAGATTGGTTTCAAGTCGTCACGTTCGTCACCGTCGTTCATCGTTTGCCTTAATTATTTTGTGTCGTGGTGATCTATCTTTGCTCACTGATGCATGCCACTCCGTGCTCCCATCACCTGCGTGGCTGCGTTGCCGAGCCAGCGTCGAGTCTGATCCGGCCGTCGTCGCCGCTGGTGAGACGACCTGCGCATGCACACACCTATGTTCATCGTTTTTCTCTAATCTGTGCAATGCTGCAGTGTTGCCTGCGGTCATGCTGTTGCAAGCCGAGCTAGCTGCTCAAGCTTGTGCTTGCCTCAAGTTGCATGCGTTGTTGGGTGCCGGTGAGTGCAAGATGCAAATTAACAAAGCCATGCACGCGTGTATGCATGCGAGCAAACAGGTGACAATCAATTCCTTTCCCACATTGTTTATTGCTTAAATACCTTGGTGATGTCATGCTTACATCATGCTTAAGCAATAATCATTCCCTTTATCTTAATTTTCATGCATGTGTGCCCCACCAATATGCTACGTGATCATTTGATACGTGTTCATTTGCATATATGCAGCCCTACAATGCACATGTGTTCTATATCTATCCTTTTTATTCTTTAAATTCATATCTTTCATGTTTTAACTCTGTTTTTATCCCTTCAAGTTGCGTTAGGTTCAGAATGAGATAAAGTGCACGTTAGTGGTGTGTTTTCATCATACATGTTTTCTGAAAATTAATTTAATATTAATTTTGTTAATGCCTATTAAACATACCTTTTCTAATTAGAAGCTACCTAGTGTTATACACTGTTTTTCATGATCAATACTAATTTGATTAATGTTTATTTTATATGCTTTTGTAAATAAAATTTAATTAGATCTTTACCTCGGTTTTTCATAAACCAAATGTTAATCTGATTAATATTTATTTAACTTTTATAATTAAAAGTTGATTAGGCTTTTACACCGGCTTTTATAATAAATATTAATTTGATTAATGTCAATACCATAATGTTTTTAATAATAATATGATCTACTCGAAACATAAAGTTACGTTTAGATGATTCATATAGTTTATCTTTTCTAAATTAAATGTTTAATTGGTATAATCTATATATGAATTTTTATAAATAAAACTTGACTAGTTCTTTACACCGGTTTTATAAATAAAGTTTAATTTGCTTTAATTCCAACTTAGGGTATTTTCTTTATGAAATATCCTTTACATATCTTTTGCTAATTAAAATAAACCAAGCTCATAGTCTCTTGTTGTTTGATAAAAATCCCTCGATAGCTTTTGTCTCTTCAACCTTAGTTACGTTCTCAACGTTGCGTAACCATAGATTCGAGCCTATCCTTTAGTGCGCTCTTTTAAAGTTTTTCTTTTGATTGGTGCCTTGTTTTTAGTTGTACTTGTTTGTTTCTCTTGTATGTTTGTGCTCGATGTTTGCTTCGAGTAGAAGAAGGATCGTTGTTCGTTTGCTTTGAAGATAAAGAGTTCCAAGAAAGCAAGAGCTGAAGAGCAGTAAGAGTAGCTTTTCGTTGGAGAAAGGCAAGTGTCCCTAACCACCTTCTACCTATGCTTTATTTACAAGAATACTATGCATTAATTGGAACATGGAGAACCACCCAGGAACCAGGTGCAACCACAAGACATATGGCTCTGTCTTGGCTAATTAATTAGAAACTTTAGTGTGTGGTATGCTTTACCTGGTAAGGGTTAGGGGGTGCCGGTAGTTGGTGTATAGCCCGGCCCTCAGGCTGATCTGCTCTGTGGTAGCTTCGCAGCCTCGAGAGAGGGTTATGCATTGCGCTGTCATGAAACCTAGCGAGTAGCCCACACTAGGGAATCTTTGTAAGGTCTCGTAGTGAAACCCATGCCACTCAACTCGGAAGTGTTTAAGGGCCTTGCAAACCCGGGCATATATGGGGGACACGACTTGTGGGTAAAGTGTACAACCTCTGCAGAGTGTAAATCTAATCGATTAGCCGTGCTCTCGGTCATGGAGCGGCCTGGACCCTCACATGATTAATATACTTAAAGATGGACTTTAAATTGAATTCTGGTTATTTCTTGTGGCATTGCTGAGTACCAACCATAAGTGTACTCAACCTTGCTAAACTGCTGCTCAGAAGGAGAAGATGTATGAAGCTGTTGAAGATGGTGTTGTTGCTAGGCGTACGCAGCCCCCAGTCGTCTGCCTGTGAAGTTTGGTGCCTTCGTTTCCAGGATAAAGTGTAAATCTCTGATAATCTTTGTCTTTCTTACGTGATATTGTTTCTGTTATTCACTTATGTCAACTATATGCATGAAACTTGATCCTGGCATGCATATAGAACTGCACTTGGTTTTCTTTAGAAAAACATGTGTGACACGCTCTCGGCAGGATGGTATACATGGCACGCTCTTGCCGGCCGTGCCCCTATCCATATCGGTAGCTGGTCTGCTTCCTCATTAATTAACTGTAAATGTCCATTAGTGAACCCCAAAATTTGTGGCCAAGTCGGCAAGTCCACAGTTTAAGGTTTGGTTTGTAATTTTTCAACAAAAGTTGATAGAGAGTTGCAGCCTTGCAGGATAAGAGTGAGAAAGATGTCATTAGAGCATAACATATGAAACATCTTTGATGTCATTCACTTTTTTAAGAGTATAAAAGGGATCGTAATTCATAGTCCCTGACCATTGCAAACAGGACAATGCTGGTTACATAGTTTAGTTCTCAGTGCAGGCAGCACACTTACTTGCTGTGCAACATTTTACAGAAAAGCTCTGAGAAACACACACTACCCTTTGGGGACAGTACAGCCGGGTTCACACTTGATCACCCTGTAGACTGCTGGTAAAGCTCGAAGCACCAGCAACAAATTTTTTTAGTAAAGTCACCGTCTCTGTTGCCGGCCGGCAGGCCCCGGGATATTTAACTATTTGCCACTTTTACAAATAGCGCTCCTCCATATGAGACTTTTACATTAGCTTCTACGTTTTTACCACTGTCGTTCGCGTGAAGCAACAAAATTGACACTATTGCTGACGTGGCACGCCAGATCCTCCATCCAGTGTGGATGGACCACGTGAAAAGACCAAAGTGCCCACATGTAAGGGTTATCTTCAACCTCTTACCTCCCTCATCTTCTCCCTTCCTTTTCCTCCTCATCTTCTCCCTCCCATTTTTCAGTGGCCTCCCTCCTCTCATCTCTCTCCTCAGTGGCCGGCGCAGGCCTGGGGTGCCCGTGGTTGGCGTCCTTGGACGGCCTCCCCCAGCGACCGGAGCTCGTCGGCGCCACCGCTTGGCCGCCCAACGCCGCGGCCCCCTGTTTCTTGTTGCGGCAACTTGTCGGGCGCCCGTGGCCTGCGCCTCCATGGACGGCCTCACCCCTAACGGTGGTGCTCGGCCCCCGGCGTCCTCGGCGGGCGGACAAGGCGTGCGCGCTCACGAGCTGTGCCTACGGGAGCGAGCCAAGGTTGGGGAGCGCCGACGGGCCCGGCGGTAGGTGGCCGCGGTCGGAGGAAGGGCGCCGCCGGCCATGGGGGCCATCGCGGCCAGCCTGAGCAGCAAGGTCATGGCGAAGTCGGCCCACTGGGGACAAGCGGCGGCGGTCGACCGGTGAGGTACGCCCATGGGGCAAGCGGCAGCGGCCAGGCTCCCCCCTATGCGGAGCTCGTCGGGAAAGTGGCGGATGCGGCGCGCGATGCCGTTGTTCCTCCACCCTGTCGGACGGGAGGACGTTGTGCTGCTACCTCTGCCGTCAGTCTCCTCGATGCCATCGGGCAGCAGGGGCCGGAAGCCGGATGGCCGGCCAACCGGATGGATGTTGCTGAGACTCAAACAGAGAGCAGAGGAGGAAGAAGATAAGAGGTTGAAGGTGAACCTGACGCACGGGTCCCACACACCAGTGGTAGGGCAGAGTAGCACATGGTAAAGGCAGGGGCATTTTGGTCTTTTCACGTGGTCCATCCACGCTGGACGGGGGATCTGGCATGCCACGTCGGACAAAATCCCAATTTTGTAGCACGACAAAAGAGGGTGGCAAATATGTAGAAGCTAATGTAAAAGTCCCATATGGAGGAGTGCCATTTGTAAAAGTGGCAAATAGTTAAATATCACGCAGGCCTAGGGCTGCCCTGTTCACAACCACTCCGTCGACAGCTCCACCCTGATGGACACAGTTATTATCAGGAAACAAGGGGGCATGCGCTCTAGTCTTCTCAACAAGGAAGGATGAGCGGTAGCTCGGTCGGTGAGGCTGCTGGAGGTAGCACCCACCGCCCACGTTCGAGACTCACTCGGGCGTGGGTTTCTCCCTGGGGTTTATCTTCGGAAAAAAAATTCTCTCGCCGTTGAAGTCGGAGTTCGGTGGTTTTGTAAGCCGGGAGGATGCTTTCTTCTATTAATAAAAATCATGGGGGTGGTCTTACCCTCACCAAGTTAGTTTTTTCTCAACAAGGAAGTCAGCCCATTCACAGCGGCCTTTTATAGTAGCTGTCCAAGTGGCGAGTAGAACACAGAAGCACCAAACTTCCTGAGATAATGCCCTTCCACACTTGTTAAGGCCTATCGAGTTCAGCAACTCGTTTCGTGTCCAGTACTCCAGGGCGCCTGGTTCTGCTCAGAGATGCCCTGTGGCTGCATGCGGCATGCCTGTATGCTTCTGCTCTTCTCGAGCATCTGCATTATCATACACTTCAGCAGGTTTAGTCAAATGTTTGTGTAATTGCTTCTGTTCCTTGTCTTAATTTTTCCCCCTATATATCTTTCTTATCAGCTCTTAGTTTTGCTTCGTGCAATAGCGAGATTAGTATGTGATTCATTCCAACCACTTTTGTTGAAGAACTCCAACGCTATTGTCTCCAACCAACGACACCCCTCCTTCAAAATGCATTCATCCTCCTCTCTAGATAAGATGGACCAACTCCGGATCCAAAAGGTTCCCCTAAACATCACCTGCAAAATATATTTCGATTTTGATTTGTGGAACATAACATCATTCCTACTAAGCCATAAAGTCCAACAAAAAGCGGCAACACCGACTAGCACTTGGTTGCTTTGCTTATGCGAAAAACTTATAAGCCAAGGACCAAAAAGATGAAAAGATTTGCAGGTTTTGTAATGCCAAAAGTAACATTCATTGCACTCCACATAAGTCTAGCCATTAGACAATAAAAAAAGAGATGTTGAACAGTCTCATTCTCACTATAAAAGTAACAACAAGTGCATCTCTTTCATTGTCTTTTCACTAAATTATCCTTGGTCAAGATTACACCTTTTCTTATTCTTTATATGCAGGAGCAGAGATAACGAAGACCTAACTATGCAACATATGAAACTTCACGTACTCATGCCTTGGGCCACAACAATGTTGCTATTATCCTTTGGAGCTGGAACCATCAATTGCACGACCCACGATGGAAACTACACAGACTTCATCTCCCTCCTTGATTTCAGGCGTGCTATCACGAAGGATCCAAATGGGGCTCTGAGCTCATGGAACTCGAGAGCATCCACTTCTGCAGCTGGCAGGGCGTGGTGTGTACCCGGATGCGTCCGGACTCTGGAGCGTGTGGTGGCGCTGAACCTCCCCGGACAGGCTTTGGATGGTCAGATCTCCCCTTCCCTAGGAAAACATGTCATACCTTGCTTTCCTTGACCTCTCCATGAACAAGTTCTCTGGCCAGATACCTCCTCTCGGCTATCTGCAAAAGCTCAAGATCCTTGACCTGCGTAACAACTTGTTACAGGGAAACATTCCAGATGCAGTCACAAATTGTTCCAACTTGCTGGGACTATACCTTGAAGGAAACTTGCTTGTTGGAGAAATTCCCAAGAAAGTATCCCTGTAGATAATGAATTAGAAATTACAACATCATCACCTGTAATTGTAGTACCACGAAGACAGTACAAATTGGCAGATTTTAAATCACCTCACATAACAATAAGAGACAATAAGAGAACCTTTTGACACTTTCAAAACTCCATCTCCACCGGTGTACTTGTACCCTTTGCCATCAAGAGTACTAAAAGAAACAAGATTCTTGCTCATATCTGGAATATGCCTCACATCTGTCAAAGTTTTGATAATACCATCATGCATCTTAATTTGAACAGATCCAATGCCAATAATCTGATGTGGACTATCATCACCCATTCTAACAGAACCACCTTGGACAGAATCATAAGTGATGAACCAATCTCTATTAATGGATATAAGAAAGGAAGCAGCGGAATCAAGAATCCACTCATCACCACTATTTGCACACCAGCAAAAGCAACAAGAACCTCAGAACGATCAGACCTACTATCAATAGTAGCAACAGAAGCATCACCTTCATCAGATTTACCTTTCGGTCTATATGTGTCAGTTCTCTTTTCCTTGTTCTTCAATTTATAACACTCAGAAATAAAATGATTATCTTTCTTACAATATCTGCAGAATTTTTTATCATCCTTGCCTCTAGACTTTGAACAGCCTTTATAACCATTCAAACTCTTGCCTCTATAACCATCATATGATTTATTTTGTGTCCTGCCACGAACAAACAAAGCTTCTCCATTGGAAGCGGAACCTTCAGAAGACACTATTTGTTTTATCTTTTCCTTAGCTTCCAAAGCCTCATAAACTTCATCCATGATTAGTGTATCACGACTATACAATATGGTATCTCTGAAGTTTGAAAAAGAACTAGGCAGTGAACACAAAAGAATAAAACCCAAGTCCTCATCATCATATTTTACCTCCATAGACTGTAGGTCAGCAACGATCTCCTTGAAGACCGAAAGATGGTTAAGCACAGAGCCACCTTCTTGCAACTTGTGCGTATATAACTTCATCTTCATATGCATCTTGCTTGTCAAATCTTTTGACATGCAAATTGACTCCAATTTGAGCCATAAAGCAGCAGCGGTTTTCTCCTGCAAAACCTCTTGCAAAATATTATTTGTGAGATGAAGATGAATATTTGACAAGGCCTACGATCCTTCCTCCTCTCATCATCAGTCCAAGTCATAGAATCCTTGTCACCGAATTTTTCAAGCGCATCATCCAAATCAGCTTGGGCTAAAATAGCTCGCATCTTCACTTGCCATAATGCGAACCTTGTATCTCTATCGAGCAGTGGAATATCATACTTCGTACTCATAGAAGCCATTAGAAAGAAATAACCAGGAGAAAATAATCTGCAGTAAATAAACTAGGTATAATATCGTGTAACCCTAGCAATAACCTGCAGCTATTAGCAAAGAGAGCTAATGAGATCTCCTGGTAGACTTCCTCGTGTGGCTGAGTAATGATGATGCACAGCAGTGCAGCGGCGCAGGAAAACTTCGACCAGGATGGAACGGCCAAGCAGGTTGACCAGGAGATGGTACTTGATGCCGTCGGAATTCTCGTCTCCGCCTCGAAATCGAGTCAGCAATCGCTCGCGGATGCGTGCGGCGAAAAAAACGGCGGCGGCGACTGAACAGGAATGGAATCTTAATTTTTTTCAATAGAATCTCGTACCAAACTCTTGATACCACTTGTTAGCAAATAATACGAAAACAAGATCGAACGCGAGACACAGTTTTTACGTGAAAAACCCTTGCGGAAAAAAACAACAGGTGCCAACCGGCGATTTTCACTATAATGAAAGAGTTGCAACGCAGGGAATACAATGAGCTCTCTCGATCTTCCCGTGCGGCTTATAAGATGTATATATATGGTGGACTAAACTGATTAAAGTCAAATACGAAAACAAATCCGCTAATCACATAATCCGAACCGTGAGCCCTCCAGGTGTCCCCACAAGACACGCGTTATAATTCGGATCATATCCAACACATACCTAATGATCTTCTTTATGTAGGAAGTAGAGAACAAAGACCTAACCATGGTTGTTAAGGTTAAGATCCACATGGAACTTGGCATGGTCATACCATGGGCCACAGTGATTTTGCTATTGTCCTTTGGAGCTGGAAGCATCAACTGCACAACCCGCGATGGGAATGGCACAAACTTCATTGCCCTCCTTGATTTCAAGCATGCTATCAGGAACGATCCCAAAGGGGCCTTGAGCTCATGGAACTCCAGCATGCACTTCTGCAGCTGGGAGGGTGTGGCATGTAGCCGGACGCGTCCGGAGCGTGTGGTGGCGCTGAACCTCCCGGGCAGGATTTGGATGGTCAGATCTCCCCTTCCCTAGGAAACATGACATACCTAGCTTTCATTAACCTCTCTACGAACAGGTTATCTGGACAGATACCTCCTCTGGGCTATCTGAACGGGCTCTTTTACGGTGCACCATACCACACTATACCACTGTTTTAAAAGGACTAGTATGAAAGGATCTGAACAAACTCAAGTTCCTTGACCTGAGTAACAACTTGTTGCAGGGAAACATTCCGGACGCAGTCACAAATTGTTCCAACCTGAGATTGTACCTTGCAGAGAACTTGCTTGTGGGAGAAATTCCCAAGAAAATAGCCCTCCTTTCCAACCTATGAGATTTGCGGCTTCATTCTAACAATCTCACAGGGATCATTCCACCTGAACTAGGTAATATCACAACTTTACGAGAGGTCATTCTTCAAGACAACCAGCTTCATGGAAGCATTCCTGAGCAGCTTGGAAAATTATCCAATATGTTAGACTTGTTGCTTGGTGGAAATAGGCTGTCAGGTAGAATCCCAGAAGCACTTGTTAATCTCTCTTCGCTACAACAACTGGCCACGCCATTGAATATGGTACATGGTCCACTGCCTTCTAAGATTGGGGACTTCCTCCCTAATCTCCGATTCCTTTACTTGGGTGGCAATATGCTGGGAGGTCACATCCTGGAATCACTAGCCAATGCATCAAAGCTGCAGTCGATAGACTTCGGGTATAATTATGGATTTACAGGCAGAATCCCTCCTTCTCTTGGTTAACTTCAGGAGTTCAGATGGCTTCTTCTCCATAATAACAACCTTGAAGCAAAAGATAGCCAAAGCTGGGAATTTCTAAATGCATTAACCAACTGCACTCTTCTAGAGAGGCTTTCACTGTATGGGAATAATCTGCAGGGAGTACTGCCATATTCAATCGGCAACCTTTCCTCTAATCTTGACTACCTCACGCTTGGAAGCAACATGCTACATGGATTAGTCCCATCAAGCCTTGGAAACCTTTATAAATTAACTAAATTAGATTTACAGTACAACAGTTTTACAGGTTCCATCGATGGATGGATTGGAAATATAGTTAGTTTACAAGGATTGTACATTCAAGGGAACAAGTTCAGTGGAAACATTCCACATTCCATTGGTAATATTTCAAAATTGTCAGAGCTAGTTCTAGCAGATAATCAATTCTATGGTCCCATACCATCAAGCTTAGGAAAACTTACACAGGTCTCAGTTTTATACCTCAGTTATAACAACCTTCAAGGTAATATACCAGAAAATCTCATAGCAGCCACAACTGTTCGATGTTTATTATCCAACAACAATTTGGAAGGGCAAATACCTTATGTTGGTAATCTTCAACAGATCAACTATATAGACCTTTCATCCAACAAGCTTACCCGGGAAATCCCTCTTTCTATGGGAACTTGCCGGCAATTGCAAACAGTCCTAATGGACTCAAACTTTCTCTCCGGAAGCATCCCCATATCTTTCGGTGATCTTAGTGGTTTGACCATGCTGAACCTTTCTCATAACAATTTCTCAGGCTCTATCCCAATTTGTCACGGCCCTTGGCCGTGGCTGATAAAGGTTGCCGGCGAGATGCCGAACAGCAGGGGATGAGATTGCAGAGAAGCTAGATGAGATAATGGAGAAGCTAGATGAGAAACTAGATTTGTTTGTATATTGCTTAGCTAGATTGATACATCCCCTCTTTAAATAGAGGGAGTTCCTTGACCTCTAAGAAAGGATTTAACCCTAATCCTAACCCTAACGGGCCTGCCGAGCCGGCCCATAAGACCCCTGGCTGCCGCCCATGATACTACTCCACCCTTTTTGAGCAGCTCGTCCTCGAGCTGCAGCACAAAAAAGACTCGATTCAATACTTGACCTATTAACTAAAAGATCAAACCTTTTACATTTCGGCTTAATTTTATTTGCTACCGCCGAATAACTAAATATGCTAAAGGACCACGTACGTTGGAAAAGACCCAGGAGATACCCTGCCCCTGTGTCTGTTGTATGGAACCGAAAGCCCAAGACCCAACTGAAGGTCGATTTCCATCCACCTGTGCCCCGTGGAAACAACCGTGGGCCTTCACAGCCGCGCGTATGTCACCCGGCCTCTTTCTGCACGTGAAAGAAGGTCCAAGGCCCTACTGTTGAGGCCTGCCACAGGCCCATGGCATGAGCCAGACGCCCTAGTTCAGATACGGGAGAAATCCGCCGCCGGACTGCGTCCACCCGCCTTTTCGCGTCGCGCCGCCGGTCCGACTGTGCCCGCGCTGCCTGTCGTTCTCCGCACCACCATGCGCGGCGCTCGCGGCTGCCCTCTCTGCGCCGCCACAAATGCCTGTCGCGCCGCCGGCCTGGAGTGCGCCAGCGTCGCCTCAGCCTGCCGAGCCGGCCTGTACTGCACACCCGCCGCCAAGACAGGTCGCGCCGCCAGGCGGAATTGCGCCAGTGCCGTCCATGGCTGCCGCGCCGCCGGCTTAAGTGCAACAACGCCGCCGGGCACTTCGCAAAGAGGGCGCGCGCCGCCGCCCGCAGCCGTGTCGCCGCCTCCGGAGGGTTGAGGGAGGAAGCACAAGGCGCGTCCGCCGATGTCTCCAATTTGGAGATGCGATCCAGGATGCTCTGAACCCTCGCGGCGAGCTGAGCGTTAGCTTCATGGCGCCAGGTCTTGAACTCCGCGTGGTTGGCGTCGATCTTCTTGTGCATCTCGTCGATGGATTGCTTCAAGCCCTCCAATGTCGTCGGAGAGCCCATGTTTGTTCCGGAAGCTGGGATAAATCCTGGTCTCTTGATACCAAGTTGTCACGGCCCTTGGCCGTGGCTGATAAATGTTGCCGGCGAGATGCCGAATAGCAGGGGATGAGATTGCAGAGAAGCTAGATGAGATAATGGAGAAGCTAGATGAGAAACTAGATTTGTTTGTATATTGCTTAGCTAGATTGATACATCCCCTCTCTTTAAATAGAGGGAGTTCCTTGACCTCTAAGAAAGGATTTAACCCTAATCCTAACCCTAATGAGCCTGCCGAGCCGGCCCATAAGACCCTTGGCTGCCGCCCATGACACAATTACTCTAAGCAAACTACAGCTTTCAACACAATTAGATCTGTCTCAAAATCATCTTGATGGTGAAGTACCAACAGAAGGGGTATTCAAAAACACCACAGCCGTTTCGCTTGAAGGCAATTGCCTACTCTGTGGAGGTATACTAGAATTACATATGCCTCTATGCCCGAGTGTTACTCAGAGAAGAATTGGATGGCGCCACTTATTTGTAAGAATATTGATCCCCATACTAGGCATCGTGTCTATCACATTACTGATATATTTTATCTTCTCAAGAAAGAAGGTACCAAGGGCACATCTACCACTGTCTTTTTCTGGTGAGCAATTTCCTAAAGTTTCTTATAAGGATCTAGAAAAGATTGGCGCTGACACATGACAATTAGCGTGGTGACGGGCATAATTGGCACCCGCCATCACAGTGGTGCGTGGGGGCGTCAGGTCTGCGACCGCCAGGGGTAAGGACACAGTGCTGGCGGTCGACATAAGACAGCCGCCAGCACAGATCGATCATCAGTGCTGGCGGTTGGCTTATGCCACCCGCCAGCGATAATTTCATAGTGCTGGCGGGCAATGGAAGCCAGCCGCCAGCACAAATCGAAGCACCAGTGCTGGCGGTTGTCTAATGTCGCCCACTAGCACTATGCACAGCATAACTGTTCCGACACCTTCTTCTTCCCAGCCAATCTTTCATTGGAGCTTTGTCCGAGTGGAGCTCGGGAAAAGCTCAAAAAACACCAAATCAAGGGGGGAATGTTTTGCTCTTGTTTTCCTTGGAGGAGGTGGCTATATAAGGTGAGTTTTTGCTATTCCAACCTTCTTTTTCACCTTTAATCCATCATTTCTAGCTTATCTCTAGAGATCTAGATCTAGACCTAGGGTTAGCAAGGAGAGAGAGGAGTGAAGAGAGAGAAAACGAATTAATGATTTATTTTTTAAGAAGAATTATATATGTGCCTAATATAATCATTGTAGTGATATGTTTGTCATTTTATCATTAGTTTTCATTATTAAATAAGAATCTAGATTGAGTTTTCTTTTATTTATTATAATTCAAGAATTTAAGTTAGTTTATATATTTGAGTTTAATTGAGGTTTTAATTGTTGTGACTCATATATTTACATGTATATCATTAAATTAGTTTATAAAATGTAGATTTATTTTTAAGTTCTTTAAGATGGATATGTTTGACATTTTTTTATCAGTTTCATAAATTAAAATTATAGAATTTAATATCATTAAATTTTTTACATATTAATTAGTTTCTAAGATGTAGAATTATTTTATAGGTAGTTCAAAATGGATAATAGAGCATGGATGTATGGCACACGAAGACATTCGTCTACATTCATGTCCGAGTTATCAAAGTTTCTCGAGGTTGCGAAGAAGCATGCCCAAATTTGCAAGACAAAGCAAATACGTTGTCCGTGTTCTGACTGTTGCAACAAACTAGTTTGGGAAGATATTAATGTCATGAAGATGCATTTGGTAAAGCGAGGTTTTGTGAAAGGATACACAACTTGGTCCCACCATGGTGAAGCAGTAACTACTGTCAACAATGCAGGCACCGACACTAGGTATGATGAAGTGGGTAGCAAAGATGAAGATGCAAATGATCATTTCATGATGGATGATGCTTTTGACTGTGGAGATCGAAATGGCGATCAAACAGATGCACCACAGGTGGACGAGGAATGTGATGTTGATATGGAAGAAATGTTGCGCCACATTGAATCGGAGGTGTTGCTAGGGAGTGCTAAAGGGTTAGAAAATTTTGAGACACTTAAGAAGGCAGTAAAGGATCGTATGTATGAGGGTTGTGGGAAGGAGTGGACAGTGTTGCGTTTCATCCTCCATCTTCTAATTGTGAAAGCTAAATTTGGATGGTCGGACAATAGTTTTAACGAACTCCTTACTTTGTTGGTCAAGCTGCTCCCGAAGCCAAATTTAGTGCCAAATAACACATATGAAGCAAAGAAGATTATCAACCCATTGAAGATGCGAGTGCAAAGAATACACACGTGCAGGAACCATTGCATATTGTACCGCGGTGACTATGCAAACATGCAGAAGTGTCCAAATTGCGATGCTAGCCGATACAAAAGAAATGCAGATTTCAATGCAGAACGTGTCGCTACCTCGAAAGGCATGAAGAGGAAGATGGGTGGAAAGAAAAGTGCAGGTGCTCAAGTGGAGGATGAGTCTAGTATTGGTACTGACACAGCTGGTCAACGTAAAGTCCCTGCTTTGGTGATGTGGTACTTGCCGGTGGAGGACCGTCTGAAGCGATTGTTCTCGAACCCAAAGACCGCTAAACTAATGACTTGGCATGCCGATCGCCCAGACAAAAATGATGGGAAGCTTCGACATCCTTCGGATGCTCGGCAGTGGAAGACCTTTGATTCCAAGTATGAAAAGTTTAGCGGTGAAAAAAGAAATATACGGTTCACGTTAAGTACAGACGACATGAATCCATTTGGTGAAAGAAGCAGCACACACAGCACATGGCCAGTGTTGATGAGCATATACAACCTTCCCCCTGGCTATGTCACAAGAGAAAGTTCCTTTTGCTAACCATTCTAATCCAAGGACCGAAGCAACCTGGTATCGACATAGATGTTTTCCTGGAGCCATTGATGGAAGAAATGGAGAAGCTTTGGATACATGGGATTAAGATGTGGGATGAGTACAGACAGGAGCAATTCACACTTAAGGCCATTATCTTTGTTACCATTAATGATTACCCTGCCCTATTTTCTTTGTCTGGTCAGGTAAAAGGAAAGACAAGCTGTGTAGTATGCTTGAATGATACAATATCTTTGTACCTTAAAGGATCTACGAAGACAGTGTATATGGGCAACAGACGCTGGCTATTAAAGACATACAAGTACCGCAAGATGCCGGACTATTTTGATGGAAAGATTGAGAATGGTTCTGCCCCACAACCGGCTACGGGTAGAATCGTATTTGAAATATGTCAGAAGGTCAAGTTCAAACTTGGTAAGAAGTCAAAAGTTGGTGTTGATGAACCTACGAAAAAGGGAAGGAAGGAGGCTGAAACTACGGAGAACGTCGACGTGCCTTTTAAGAAGATGTCTATCTTCTTTAAGTATTTGCCATACTGGAAAAATTTAGCGGTGTGCCATGCCATTGATGGGATGCATCTTAAGAAGAATGTATTTGAAAACATCTTGGGTTTCTTAGGTTTATCAGGCAAGGTAAAGGACGAACTAAAGTCATGCAAGGATCTTGTTGACCTAAAAATCAGGCTAGAGCTACACCCGCAAGAACGTCCTAATGGTAAACAGTACCTTCCCTCGGCCAGCTACAACTTGACACAAGATGAGAGGTTGGCTATTTGCAAGTGCTTGCGCGGTCTGAAAGTGCCTACCGGATTCTCATCCAACATCAGATCACTAGTCTCGTTGAAAGACATGACGCTTACTGGTTGTAACTCTCATGATTGCCATGTGATGATCACTATTTTTCTCCCAATTGTGATCCGAGCTGTTAAACCAGTATTCCTTAAGATGGTTATCACAAGGATGTGCTACTTTTTCAACGTAATTTCGCAGAAAGTGGTCGATTGTATAGAGTTAGCAAGACTGCAGCTTTTTATGGCTGAAACGCAGGCCCAGCTCGAGATGTGCTTCCCTCCGTCCTTTTTTGATATCATGGAACATCTGATGCTCCACATGGTTGAGCAAATTATAGAACTAGGACCTATGTACTTCCATCAGATGTGGATGTACGAACGATTCATGTCGATTCTTAATGGATACATGAGAAACAAGGCATTTCCAGAGGGCAGCATGATCGAGAGCTACCATACAGAAGAGAGTGTTGATTGTTGCATAGATTACATAAAAGATACGAAAGCGATCGGTTTACCGGAATCTCGACACGAGGGCAGATTGTCTGGGACAGGTACCATTGGAAAAAAAAGATTCATTGATGAGGACAACCAAGAACTGGAGAAAGCACATTCAAGTGCTCTACAACAACTTGCAATTACAGAGCCATTCATCGTGGAACACATAAAACAGATTAGTGAAGAAAATGATGGTCGGTCCGATGATTGGGTCCTCAATGAGCAAAAGCATCGTTTCCCATCCTGGTTAAAAGAACATGGGCATCTATTTGAAGACGATGCAGTAATGACCAGATTAGCGTCCGACCCATCAAGTAATGTCACCTCATGGCAAGCATACGAAATTAATGGGTACACCTTTTATACCAAGGCAAAAGACAACAAGAGTGTCGCTTATCAAAACAGTGGTGTTCGCATAGATGCGATTGATGCCCGCGGAAACAACAACACTTTCTACGGTTTCATAGAGGAAATATGGGAACTTTACTATGGAGCGAATATCCGGATCCCCTTGTTTCGGTGCCAATGGGTCAAACACCCGAAGGGCGTTACAGATGACAACTATGGGCTGACACTTGTAGACCTTGCCAATGTAGGTTAGAAAGATGACCCATGGGTACTCGCTGAGTGTGTTGCACATGTTTTCTACATAGCTGATCCTATGAATGTAAAGAAGCACATTGTCATCTCCGGAAAACAAAGAATTCTTGGAGTTGAAGGTGTAGTTGACGTTGAGGATTACAATCAGTATGAGGAATTAGTCTTGTTCAAAGATCATGAAAAAAGAATCAAAAAAATTGAAAGCAGCATTCCTAAATCGGAGAAGCCATGGTTACGTACAGACTGCGAAGGAAGAATTGTTAAAGGATAAATTAGCACTTCTTATTTTCTGTCTTTATGTATCTCTTGTAAGACTTTATTAATTAATGTCATTCTAAGACTTCTTATTAGCACTTCAAATTAAGTCACATTTTCAAGTCATTATTATATTGCATTCGGTTCGATTTCACGTCATTGAAAGCTCACAAGTAAAATCATACAAATACAACAACGCATGATTAATACATCAGTACTTTAGTCTTAGCAAACACTAAAAGTTCAAATCCATACAATTAAAAGGGTACAAATTTCATACTTAATTAAAATCTAGGATCGTTCACATCATGACTGTGAATCATCGTGAGGTACAAACTATGATTAATATCGATGATGTTGATTCCTAAGAACCTATCAACATAATCCAGCGCATATATGTATGCACTATCTCTGACCATGTAGGGCGTCATGAATATCTCTCCAAATATTTGCACTGAATTCGTAGATGATGATAGGGTAATGCCAGCTTGCCAACCGCTGCGTGCTGGACATGGGTGCGGTGTCGTGAATGTCCATCCAATGCTATGCAATACTTGACGTAAGACCTCATGCATACCTTGATCAGCGTGCATGAAACTGTTATACAATGCGTCCTGATTCAATTAGCAATCAAAACATAACGTGTAAGTACAAGGTTCTTAAAAAACAAATTCCAAAAATAACGAGTAAGTTTTAGTTACATACAATGGACAATGCATACGATGGTGATATCCGTTTAGGCATTTCAGTGACGGCCATGTTGTTATGTTCTAAGGCTTTAATCTTGAAGTAACTATAGTCTGGGATTACATGTCTTATTTGAGCTTCTATTTCGATAAGTGCCTTCCTCACGGCATCAGAAGCGGCAACATGTGGTTGTATTGCAGCAAAAGAATTGACATGGATAATAACTGTATCACTAAGTGTTTGCTCTCGCATGCCCGCAACATTAATTGATAGAGAAACAATAAAGCTTCCTCGTGATGAAGTCGTTTGTTCATGTCTCACCATTGGAGCTTGTCCAGTCACAGAATATATAACTCGTTCTAACCATTGCATTGGTGAAACCAGCTTCATAATTAACAATGCAAATAATACACATTATTATTATTGTAAAAACAATGACAAATTCAAAAAATAGAATTTCTAAGTTCATACCACATTTTGGCGTAACTCGTGTTGGGTAATGGACATGGGTTCTTGACCGACAGGGAAGGAAGCACCAACAGGTTGCCCTGGGGGTGGTGGCAGAGGGTTTGGGACTGGGGGACCACTACGGACTGGACGACGACCACCTCCACGGCCGCCATCACGATTAAAAAATGCAAACCGATTTGCCATTGTTATCCCTAAAATATACACGATATTTTATTTAAATTTTCTACACAAACTTTAGTCTAACAAAAATTTGCTACACAATTGTTGGTATTTCTTTACGTCACCACTAGTTGCGCACCTAGCGTGAACGCAAGATCCACCCTGGGTATACCGACGGGTATGAAAGAATCCGCAAGCGCATGGAGATACCGCTGTAGCACTTCCCCAAAGGAGTATTCCAAAGGGTATCGAATCCAGGGAACCGTATGGGATACTCTACGAGTGACTATCCAAGGGCACACGGTCCCTGCTGAGGTAGGTGAGAGATGTAGAGTCTCCTGTAGGTTCTCGACTCTAGAGAGGAACAAGCTCGGATAAAAATCTCGCTTCGGACACTAGCCCCTCCTGGATATAACAGTTGGTTCACGGCAAATGGTTGCCTACACGCTATATCCGAACGTGGGGGATTTCAGAGGATCCAACGGCTGTCACTACCGCGGCCTACCCCAAGACAAATCGTGGGATACAGGGCATTCGAAGGATAACCAGCAGTCTAGACACCACGTCTATACCGCCGACTACTACTATAGCACAGCTACGTCTGATGTCTCATAGAAACACTATAGCACTCCGTATAAATACAGAGCGACGAACCCGTGAGGCTGAGCTAGACCGTACTCGTCATTGAATCGATTGGCACCAGGAGACATGATTGATACTTGATCTAAATCAGATATGCATGAGCTTCAATATATTCTAATAGACGGGCAACCACACAAACGGAATGCAAACTTATGCGCTTATAACAGAAGATCAAGGGTCGTGTTCGTGAAGAACACGAGCCTCTAACTTATGAACGAACGCAAAAGTATGAATAACTCGCTCGTCAACTAGATCGAGGAAGCAAGTTCATGAAGAACGCGAGCCTCTAAATGATGAACGAACGAGGAACTCAAGAACAATTCACCCATGCATGAGAGCCACTTTAGTCTAATTGGAAAATACTGAAATACTCACTTCAGTCTAAATGAAGAACAACATCGCTCACGAGGTACAAGGGGACGATGGATGATGAACAGATCATCACCACCTCACCTCTACTCATCCACACACTCCCTCTCTACCTAGCACCACCTAGGCTAGATCCTCCACATTCACAAACTCATGGTGGGATGAGGTTTCACCTCCACCAAGAGAGAATGAGAGGGGGAGAAAGAGGCAAAGGTGAGATGTTGCTTCAAGAGTGTTCATCCTCTTCTTACCCCCCTCCTCTCCTATTTATAGGCTGAGCAACCAGCGTGGAAACACCCCAAACACCCCGGGGATGGCTTCTAGGATCAATGGGCGAGCACCACGTGGAAGCCAGGATGAACCGCCCTTAAGGTGGTTCAGCCGATCCTAGGGGTCGGCCGACCCCTAGGTGGCGCCCCTCGCGCTGTGCTTTCTCCAGGAGGCTGGCAGGTGGGTCCCTTGGTCGGTTCCTGGTGTCCACGTGATTTGGAGCAGGTTTGGGTGCTATGGTGGGCCATGGGATCCATGTGATGCCTGCATGGCGACTTCTGATTCGCCGAGGCCTCCTCTCTTGGATTGGTGACGTCATGGATCCAGGGGATGCTTGCATGCAGCCCCTCATTGGCTGAGCCTGACTTGCTAGGATCATGAGAGTGTCTTTTCTCTCCATTTCTTATGCTAAACACCTACATTCAACTTAGCATGACCAATTGTGGAAATTGTTAGTTTAAACTCCTATTCTAATGTGGATGCATAGTTCTTATGACAAAATGCAGGGATTGACGGCCTTAAATTAGGTACTTAACAGACGTCAACAACTCCCCCACACTTGCCATTTGCTCGTCCCGAGCGAAAGGGAAGATCACATGGGTTTAAACCAAAGGTATAAAACAAGCATAGGAGTTATTCTAGGTCATACCTTGCTCTTGTGAACTCTGTGGCGTGGCTACAATGCCATCTTGGGTAGTTGATAAGAGGAATGACCATGAATCGAGTTTATATATATATGTTGGTGAGCACTTGGGGTTTTCTTAATGACGTTTTTTAAAGAAAATTCTGCTCTGCTCTCCTTCTTTGATTCTCTTAGATCGCTCAATGTGTAAGTGTCCTTACCAAGGCGTGGTTGCCTTAAATTCACCCTACTTCTAATCATTTCTTATTTGGAGTTCAAGGTAGGATATGAATTGTATAGCATACTTGTATAACATATTTTGCAAAAACAAATACCGGATCCAAAGAGGAAAGCAAATCATACAGTCAGATCAAGATGTGCACATGCATGGATATGGCAAGTATGGTAAGATGGATACTAGGCCCGGAATGGGTGCTAGATATTACCATACATATATGATGAATGTTGGTTGATAGTAAGGTAGACACTAGCCCCGAAATAGGTACTAGTTATTACCATTTTGAGCTATGGAACTCCCTTTTGCATGATTCTCCTTCTTGTACGAAAATCTTTCGAGAACATGGCTATCTTTCTTTCCCTCTTTTTTTCAATACATGGACCTTATATATATATTCGATAGCCATGTCTCCTGTGTAACAAAAGCTTAGGAGGAGAGATCAACACATAACATAGGGAGTTTTATTTTGTGGAATGGATGAATGATACAATGCTAACTTCCAGTGTAGAAGCTTAGCAAGGGGAATATGGTGGTGTGCACATGAATCTTGATCATGACAGTAATGAAAAGAATTCTCACAAGGGTCACAGGATTTGACAATGCTCAATGCAATGACCAGCAGCATATGAGTATAAGGTTTTCAACTATAAACTTCATATGGCTTTGGTAGGACGGTGGCATATCAAAGAGGAGCTTTGCAAGAGCATTTTTTTAAAACAAAATTATACCAAGGGCTAGAATCAACAGAGTTAAGATCATGTCATCAAGTCATATCTCACTTGTCAATTACTTAGATAAGCATGTTGTCCTTATGACGATATTGTTCACAAGCCTCAAGGTTATAAACGAGGAATAAAACTTAAGCATGTCAACCCTAGGTATGGAGTAAGCATTACCATAGATTTCTTGAGTTGATTTATGGAGAATTTATCAAACATGAGCATACAAACTCAGAAATCATGGTTAAATGAGGTGGGGATGAAAACCAGTGCTGGTTTCTGTGTGGACCAGACGGGGGTTCCTGTGATGCGCACGAATGCATGTCCCGTTCAGGTTCTCTAAGCGTAGTCGATCACAAGCGCTGTGTGAGCGTAGTGTGGGTGCAACAATAATCTGTCGTGTTCGCGTCTGGAGAGTGCAGCTCTCCCCACACTATTTTGTACCTGGGTGCAGTTCTTTGATACAAACAAAAACAAAAATAGCTAACACACATGTGACTCAACCTGGTTACATGACCGGTGGAGCCAAAATTATTCATTCAAGTTCACTAAAGAAATAGGCGCTTACACAAATGATGGAAATAAATGAAATGATTGGAAGGGAAATAAATTAAACCTAACTCTATAAGGGAAATAAGAGCGGGGCACGACCCTCTACTCAGCAAAGAGGGCTTCCAAACCCTCGGCCTCAATCAACCGCTGCAACTTGGCATTCATCTCCTCGTGGGTCTTGAGAAGAAGGTTCCTGAGTCGTCGATATTCTGCCCGCTGTCTTCTCACAGTCTTTATTAAGAGGACAAATTCGAGGTACGCCTCTGTCAGGTCATCTGCCACCTTGCCCGCACGGAGATTCTTCCTGTTAGGCAATGAAGCTAGGATGTCACCGAGCTTTGTCTCCCAGTTTTGTGGGTACAGCTTGGGCACCCCGCAGCTGTCCGTCGGGGTCCTCACCCCAAAGATGCGAAACCTAGTCTGAGGCTACAGGAATTCATCCCACACATCCTGCTCATACTTGTGGCAAAAGGGATCGCCATCATTGCCAAACAGTGATCCTGCATAGCGCTCTCCGGCCTTCAGTGGCGGACCTGGCCAATCATCATATAGCACCTTCTTACTTGATCTAGGGGCCGACTTCTTCCCTAGGACATTGAACAGGGAGCAGCGACTGGCGAAGGTAGGAGGTGAGGATGAGCCGCGCCTAGCTGGGGGGGCTCTACCGAGTCTCCAGTAGGGCTTCTCCCCTTCCTCCCTCGCTCCGGAGTCATCAAATCGTCCTGAGTTCTGTCCCATGTGTTGAAGCTCGCTGCCTCCGAGGTCGCTGAGGCAGAAGGACTTCTCCCCATCGAAACCAGAGGGAACCATCGGGCAAAGGTGTGCGGAGCGGCAGAGCGGTGGCTGAGAGGAGGATCGAGCGGAGGAGATGGGGTTCCGCGCGACGTAAAATCCGTCATGCGGCGAGGAGAGGGTTTCTGGAGGACGAAGGAGGGAGCACGCGAAACAGGAGAGGCTGCGGCGCCCCTTGTGGGTCGGCCGACCTAGGGGTTCGGCCGAACCCATCTGGGCTCCGCTGGGCCTCTGCTTCGGCGTGTGGGCTCCGGCGGGGCTCAGGGTCTCTGGGTCAGGTGGCCCACCAATTCTAAGGTCGGAGGCTTCAGTAAGGGCTAAAATGGGATTTTGGGCATATAATTGCCTTCTACCCCAAACAACTTTACTTAAACCTCTTTATATTTTGATAGCTCAACTTGGGGGTTTTTACCTGGACTCATACCTGAATGAAGATTTATTGCTACCCCATTGCTTATCGTCCATTTTTTTTCCTGATGATATCCTCCTACTCTGCCCTGTGGTCCTCCTTGCAGGTTTCTTTATGATAGGATGTATTTTTCTTCCTGCATAGTTAGTGCATACGTACGATGCAAGCTGTATACATGGTGAAATAGAGGTGATCCCCACCACCATCCTAAGGGAACTATGATGGGTAACCTTAGGAGGAAAGCGCAGCTAGCAAGGCTATAGCACTACAGACGAGAAATGATAGAGGTGATGGAGTTGAGCACAAGATCCGGGCCTAAAGCCTAGAGTGCTCTAAGAGTGAAGCTTTCACCTCTGGAAACAGAACTCGAGAATGATCAGACCCCAGATGGAGTGAGTGAAAATTTATGGGTCGGACGAACATTCGAGCGGTGGATCGAAAGTGATGAACTTGCTAGTTCATCCTCTCCTTGGGTCGACAAAGGATCTCACCCTCACCTAAATGGGATGACACGTAAGTTAACCCAAGCTTCCAACAGAAGTGTAAGAGATAGGTATGTAACCACACTCCCGCAGGGCATCGATCAGGTCAAGAAGTGAAGAGTAGGATTTACATCTACTTGACTTGATCGGCATCAGTCTTAGCTGAACTTAGGATAATGAGATGGATTGCTCAACCAGACCTGGTATAGAATCGTGCTTCCATAATCCAAGGATATGGAAGTTTCACAGCGCTAAAGCCCGCATCTTGGCCTAACCCTTAGTGTGGCGGCACTTCGGATTGAGCCTTGACATGAAGCACGAAAAACATCCATCGTGACCTCCCCTGGAGAGTTGCGGACAAGGTTGAAATGATCGTCCTCGCCAGGAATGACTATTCTTCCTCGACTGCTCCTCTCCTCCTTCCCTCGAGACTAAGTCTCGAAGGCTAGGTTTTAAGAGAAGAAACGATAAGGGAATCTAGGGGCAGAATTTGCACTATGTGCTCTTTCCCATAGATTCCTGTCAGTTAGGAGTGATATCTTCGACCAGAGCATAGAGAAATTTAGCATGTAAACTCGGGCTCTCTCGAAGATAGACCTAGGCAACTCGACATTTTCTCATTTGGCGACCTCATCACTTGAGTCTGGTGGGGAACTGAAATCTCGGATTTCTCCTAGAATTTCCAGTCCTCGTTCTGGCTCTAAGAGCACAAAGGTACCTCCCGAAGCGGCATCAAGCATCATGCCACAATCCTTTCGTAAACCAAATCGGAAATGCTGCAAGAGCACTAGGTCTGGCAGACCAAGGACTGGACAGGCTTCAACTAATGAGACAAAACGATGCCATGCCATGCCTAAGGTTTCCTTCTCTCTTTGTTTGAAACTGAGGATCGTCATTCTTAAGGAAATGACACGCCGCACAGGAAATAATCGAATGCAAAAAGATGCTCTCAATTCCTCCCAGCATAGGTGGCTGCAACCAAAACAATGGTACCAAGTTCTCGCTTCCCCGGAAAGGGAGAACAGAAACAGGTTCCTCTTAAGAACATCTTGTGTTGCCCCGATTTTACCCTGAGTAGAACACAATTGCTCAAAGTCTCTTGCGTGATCATAGGGATTCTCATGACTCATTCCCGAGAAGGGTTTTTCCTCAACTAGCTTCATGAGAGATGGGTGAACCATACAAGGTGTTAAAAGAGCGGATTATCTCCAAAAAGTTGATTCCATGGTTTCACTCATAACGGGCGGAATGTGTGTACAAGGATAACCTTCCTGGGATAGCGGGGGTAAAGGTAGAAATAAAAGGAAAACAAAAGATACAAGGATAGTCGGGTTCGTAGATTCTCGACAACCGTTCCCCGGCAACAGCGCTAGAAATGCTTGTTGGTATTTCTTAACGTCACCACTAGTTGCGCACCTAGCGTGAATGCAAGATCCACCCTGGGTATATCGACGGGTACGAAAGAATCCACAAGTGCACGGAGATACCGCTGTAGCACTTCCCCAAAGGAGTATTCCAAAGGGTATCGAATCCAAGGAACAGTATGGGATACTCTACGAGTGACTATCCAAGGGCACACGGTCCCTGCTGAGGTAGGTGAGAGATGTGGAGTCTCCTGTAGGTTCTCAACTCTAGAGAGGAACAAGCTCGGATAAGAATCTTGCTTCGGACACCGGCCCCTCCTGGCTATAACAGTTGGTTCACGGCAAATGGTTGCCTACACGCTGTATCCGAACGTGGGGGATTTCAGAGGGTCCAACGGCTGTCACTACTGCGGCCTACCCCAAGACAAACCGTGGGATACAAGGCTTTCGAAGGATAACCAGCAGTCTAGACATCACGTCTATACCGCCAACCACTACTATAGCATGGCTACATCTGACGTCCCGTAGAAACACTATAGCACTCCGTATAAATACGGAGCGACGAACCCGCGAGGCTGAGCTAGACCGTACTCGTCATTGAATTGATTCGCGCAAGGAGATATGATTGATAATTGATCTAAATCAGATATGCATGAGCTTCAATATATTCTAATAGACGGGCAACCACACAAACAGAATGCAAACTTATGCACTTATAACAGAAGATCAAGGGTCATGTTTGTGAAGAACACGAGCCTCTAACTTATGAACGAACGCAAAAGTATGAATAACTCGCTCGTCAACTAGATCGGGGAAGCACGTTCATGAAGAACGTGAGCCTCTAAATGATGAACGAACGAGGAACTCAAGAACAATTCACCTATGCATGAGAGCCACTTTAGTCTAATTGGAAAATACTGAAATACTCACTTTAGTCTAAATGAAGAACAACATCGCTCACGAGGTACAAGGGGACGATGGATAATGAACGGATCATCACCACCTCACCTCTACTCATCCACACACTCCCTCTCTACCTAGCACCACCTAGGCTAGATCCTCCACACTCACACACTCATGGTGGGATGAGGTTTCACCTCCACCAAGAGAGAATGAGAGGGGGAGAAAGAGGCAAAGGTGAGAAGTTGCTTCAAGAGTGTTCATCCTCTTCTTACCCCCCTCCTCTCCTATTTATAGGCTGAGCAACCGGTGTGGAAACACCCCAAACACCCCAGATGGCTTCTAGGACCAATGGGCGAGCACCACGTGGAAGGCCGGGATGAACCACCCTTAAGGCGGTTCGACCGATCCTAGGGGTCGGCCGACCCCTAGGTGGCGCCCCTCGCGCTGTGCTTTCTCCAGGAGGCTGGCAGGTGGGTCCCTTGGTCGGTTCCTGGTGTCCACGTGATTTGGAGCCGGTTTGGGTGTTATGGTGGGCCATGGGATCCATGTGATGCCTGCATGGTGACTTCTGATTCGCCGAGACCTCCTCTCTTGGATTGGAGACGTCATGGATCCAGGGGATGCTTGCATGCAGCCCCTCATTGGCTGAGCCTGACTTGCTAGGATCATGAGAGTGTCTTTTCTCTCTATTTCTTATGCTAAACACCTGCATTCAACTTAGCATGACCACTTGTGAAAATTGTTAGTTTAAACTCCTATTCTAATGTGGATGCATAGTTCTTATGACAAAATGTAGGGATTGACGGCCTTAAATTAGGTACTTAACATCCGTCAACAACAATCTATTTCTAAATTACTATACAATCTATTTCTAAATGTATACAAAATTACTACACAATCTATTTCAAAATTCTACTCCCTTCTATCTAATTTTGAAAAGCACTAATCTAAGCTAACAAAAAATTTTAAAAAAATATCAGTTACAAGGGGAGCTGGCGCGGGGGATCGGAGTTGGTGGGCAAGGGAGCTCTGGCGGTGCGGGCAGGGGAGCTGGCGGCGCGCGACGGCAGCGCGGCGCGCAACAGGCCGCCGGAACCGGCGAGGCAGGACGGCGAGGCGGCGAGAGGCGGTCGCGGGACGGGAAGACGGCGTGGTGCACGAGCCTTCGCGGTGAGACGGCGAGGCGGTTGGCGCTCGAGCCGAAGCCGGAGGGGAGCACGGATCGAGGCGACGGCGCAGTCCGGCAGCCTGCCGGCGTCGATCCGCATGCGCAACAGTCAAACACTTAGAAAAACCAGAGTGTTCTCGGCAGTTATAGAGCACTATGCTGGCGGGCGCTTAAGCCAGCCACTAGCAGTGTGCATAGTGCATTTTGAAAAAAAATAAAAAAATTCGAAATTTGGCCCAAACCTTGTCAAATTTGTCTGAAACTTTCACATCTCTTATAAAATGTGTCACATTTAAGTTTCGAAATGTGTTATCTCATAAAAAATTATTTGTTTAAAAAACTTAGTTTTTGGGTGAAACACCTCAAGTGTTATAGGAGGTTTCACCCATGAGTCACATTTGAACTAAGTTTTTCAAACAAATAATTTTTTATAAGAATACAAACTTCCTAAATTAAATTGAAACATTTTGTTAGAGTTGTGGAAGTTTGGGACATATATCAACAAGTTTGAACAAGATTTTGGATTTTTGATTTTTCAAAATGTGTCGAATTTTTTGAATGTCTTCTAAATTGACTAAATTTAGAAACTACTAGTTCTTTGTTAGGAAACACACTTCCTAAGTTTAATATTAAGAATTTTACTTCACTTGTATAAGTTTCAAACAATTTTGAACTAATTTAGGCAAGATTTCAAATTTTTTTAAACAAAATATTCAAAAAAATCACAAAATTCGAAATCTGGCCCAAACCTTCTCAAATTTGTCTAAAACTTGCACATCTCTTATAAAATGTGTCAAATTTAAGTTTAAAAATGTGTTACCTCATAAAAAATTGTTTGTTTGAAAAACTTAGTTCAAATCTGACCCTTGGGTGAAACACCTCAAGGTTTCACCCAAGGGTCACATTTGAACTAAGTTTTTCAAACAAACAATTTTTTATGGGAACACAAACTTCCTAAATTAAATTTGAAACATTTTGTTAGAGTTTTTGAAGTTTGGGACATATTTCAACAAGTTTGAATAAGATTTTGATTTTGTTGATTTTTTTTCAAAATTCACAGCGCTGGCGGGCGCTTAAGCCACCCGCCAGCATTAAGGTTCACCGCTGGCGGGTGGCTTAAGCACCCGCCAGCATAGTGCATTTTGAAAAAAAAATCAAAAAATTCGAAATTTGGCCCAAACCTTCTCAAATTTGTCTGAAACTTTCACATCTCTTATAAAATATGTCACATTTAAGTTTGGAAATGTGTTATCTCATAAACAATTGTTTGTTTGAAAAACTTAGTTCAAATTTGACTCTTGGGTGAAACACCTCAAGTGTTATAGGAGGTTTCACCCATGAGTCACATTTGAACTAAGTTTTTCAGACAAATAATTTTTTATAAGAATACAAACTTCCTAAATTAAATTTGAAACATTTTGTTAGAGTTGTGGAAGTTTGGGACATATATCAACAAGTTTGAATAACATTTTGAATTTTTTGATTTTTCAAAATGTGTCGAATTTTTTGAATGTCTTCTAAATTGACTAAATTTAGAAAATACTAGTTCTTTGTTAGGAAACACACCTCCTAAACTTAATATTAAGAATTTTACTTCACTTGTATAAGTTTCAAACAATTTTGAACTAATTTAGGCAAGATTTCAAATTTTTTGAACAAAATATTCAAAAAAATCAAAAAATTCGAAATCTGGCCCAAACATTCTCAAATTTGTCTGAAACTTGCACATCTCTTATAAAATGTGTCAAATTTAAGTTTGAAAATGTGTTACCTCATAAACAATTATTTATTTGAAAAACTTAGTTCAAATGTGACTCTTGGGTGAAACACCTCAAGTGTTATAGGAGGTTTCACCCATGAGTCACATTTGAACTATGTTTTTCAAACAAATAATTTTTTATGGAAACACAAACTTCCTAAATTAAATTTGAAACATTTTGTTAGAGTTTTGGAAGTTTGGGATATATTTCAACAAGTTTGAATAAGATTTTGAATTTTTTGATTTTTCAAAATTCACAGCTCTCGCGGGCGCTTAAGCCACCCGCCAGCAGAGATGCTCACCGCTGGCGGGCGGTATAAGCGCCTGCCAGCACAGATGATCACCGCTGGCGGGCACATTAGGTCACCCGCCAGCACAAATCTGCCCTATATAAGACGGTGACGCGGTGAAAATTTCTAAGTGTTGGCGCGAGACTGAAACGACGTCGGGAGGCTGCCAAATTTTCCCGCCCTGCCGCCGCCGTCCTGCACGCCGGCCCCATCCTCCCTCGAGCGTCGGCCTCCTCGCGCCGCGCCGTCGCATCCCCGAGCACCCCCGCTGTCCTCCCGTCGCGCCGTCGCGTCGTCCCTCGTGCTGCGCCGTCCGCTCCCCTCCAGCGCCGTCCGCATCCACCCCTCCAGCGGCGGCAGCCTCCTCCCTCCAGCGTGGCTCGGGATGGCCGCCTCCCCGCACGCCGGCGACGACGCCTCCACCGCCGGCCCCCAACCACCGCCGCCGACTGGTGCGGGCGGAGGACCCGGGGCCGGGGACGGGGCCGCCGCCGCCGCGCCCCATGCGCCCCCTGCCCAGGACGGGGACGGGGCCGCCGCCACCGCGCCCCATGCGCCCCCTGCCCAGGACGGGGACGGGCCCGCCGGCGCCGCTACCGCTGCCGCCGCCGCCGCGACGGCTCCGGAGTTACCCATGACGGGGTTTGTTTTTTTTTGCAAATTTTGTTCCTTAATTTTATTGCATAATATGTATAGAAATATGTATAAATAGATTTATTGCATAATATGTATAAATATGTATAGAATTTTGATATGTATGGATTCATTTTTCTATGTGTTGAAAAATTTAGATATGTATAAGTATAGATATAAATTTAGATATGTATAAGTATAGATATAAATATAGATATGTATAAATATAGATATGGAAACTTTATATCTATATGAATAAATATAGATATGTAATTTATTTTTCTATATATGTACAATTGTTTATGGATTGCAAAAAAATTATGGATTGTAAATAAAGAAATGTAAATTCATATCTATATGGAAAATTCAAACATATTTATGGATTGTAAATATAGAAATGTAAATTCATATCTATATTGAAAATTCAAACATATTTATGGATTGCAAAATATATGTACAATTATCTGTGTTTATCAATTATGTCTGAAATTATATTTTGTTAATTAATCAGCGGTAATCTGAAAAACAAACATGTCAACAACATATAAATGTACAATGTATATGGTTATAATTAACTTTGATCAATTGACAACAGTGTGGAATCGTCAGAGGATTCCAGTGATTTTAATGGAGACTATGAAACTCCACCTGAGTATGAACCAAGCGTACCGCAATCACGCAGGCGTCTAGATGATGATGATCTTGATTACGAACCAAGCAGAGATAATGCGCACTACAAGAAACTATTTAATCTGTGACGAACTTTCTACGACGTTCTCATAAAACATCACGAAGAGCACTGCGTCTGCGACGAATTCCTATTTTTCATCACGGATGTGTACTGATGGATATTGAAGCCCAGAACACTGCGACGATTTGTTAAATTCGTCGCGATTCTACGACGTATTCCGGTTTTTCATCACGGATGTGCATTGATGGATATTAAAGCCCAGAACACTGCGACGATTTGTTAAATTCGTCGCAATCCAGCCCACAACGTCGTGACGTTTGAGCAGATTCATCGTGATCGGTAAATGAAAATAATCCAAAAGTTAATAAATTAAAAAAATTGATAAACAAATAAAAATAGTCCACAAATTGATAAAAATCTCAAAAAAACTAGAAAAAGGAGGACAACCAAGAATTGAACCTTAGACCTCATGGAAGGGAAGGAGGGAACTTTACCACCAAGCTAGCTCTCTTCTTTGCTTGTAATCTAAGTATTTTGTTTTTTATACAGTTTTGGAGCATTAGTGATTAGCAGCCCCAAGGCCCACGCCACATCACCCCGCGAGCGCCACCTCAGCGCTGGTCCAGCGCCGCACGGGCCTCCAGCGCTGCATGGGCCGCCAGCGCCATGCTGGCCCAGCTGCTGCACAGGCTGCCAGCGCTAGTTGGCCCAACCTCCTCAAAAAATAATCCCGCACACAAAAAATAGGAGGGATGAGGGACTCAAACTCAAGACCTCAAGGAAAGGAGGAAGATGTCTTACCACTGAGCTACAAGTCCAATTGTGTTTATTTGCAGAAGTTTATTTATATATACATTAACAAATTGTTGGCTAGAGTTGCAATTTATATCCGAAATGTAGATAGATGAAGAACGCCTGTAACGTCCGTCTTTCTCTTTTTAATCCTTAATTAAAAGTTGTATTTGGTTTTTCTACGTCATATGAACTCCAAATTTGGTGTTTCTTTTTCCCAATTTTTTCTAAAATCACATTCTTTCATTTTATTGTGTTTTTTAAGTCGGTTAATGTTTCTTTAATCTTATTCATATGGACAAGTGTGATTTCTCTTTTTAATCTTTGATTGAAACTTGTAACTAGTTTTTCTCTCTCATACTAAGTCCAAATCGGATGATTCTTTTTCCTAAAATTTTCTAAAATCGTGCTCTATCAAGCTAATGTGTTGAGTTTGGTCTTTTTTCATGTGATCAAGTTTGAGGATTCAAAATTTGAATCGTTTTTAAAAGTGATAATTTTAGACTAGATTTTGAAACCCGAAATGATTTCAACTGAAGAAGTGATGAATACCAAAGTTTCATAAGTTGTCGAGATCTACAACCTTTATTTAGGTCATTTTCAAAAGTGGTAATAACATGTAGTACAAATTTGACAAGTCTCTAACATTGTTTCTTAAACAATGTGATGAACTATCTAGTTTATGAACAATGTATACTCCAATATTCACAAAATCTTATGAAACTTTTTTGTCAAGCTTTTACATCCATAAAATGATTCTATGCCAATTTACATAATTTTTTGATAATGTTTAGGTATTATTATCATTATTTTATAACAAGGTGACTATTAGAAGTTCAAGTTTTCCCCACAAATTAATTGAATTTTTCATCAATCTCCTAGATGTGGCCTAGAATGAACCATATAAGCTTAAATATGATTTTTTTGAAATTTTTCTAGTTTTATTGGTGGTACACATAGGTCAACTAGGAATTACTCTCGGTAAGCATGCAGAAAGTCAATTAAATGATAGAAAATAGCAAATCTATTCAAAAAATCTTGAAACACCTAGAAGGAAACTTAAATGTTGTCTTCTACATTTGAAAAATGTATTGGGGGTATATAAGCTAATTAATTTTCAAGTTACTTCATAAAGGTGTCTTAATTAGGTATTTAAAAATAGAAAACTAATTTTTTTTAAAGAAAAAATGGTAATGTAACTTCATATTTTCTAATGTTATGGTTAACATAAGGTTGTGTCCAAAATTTATATGCATACGAGTCCAAAATAATTATGAGGTGTTCAAATCTCAAGGTTTGACTTTGAGTTTTAGAAAACTATAAGAGGGATGTATCCATTTGTAAACAATGTAGGTTCCGCCGTTATCGAAATCATTTGAAAATTTTATGTCAAGTTTAAACATCCATAAAATGATTCCATGTCAATTTTAAGAATTTTCGAAGAAGTTTTAGATATTATTATCATTATTTTATAACAAAGTGACTAGTACAAGTTTGAGTTTTCCCTACAAGTCAATTGATTTTTTTTGTCAATCTCCTAGATGTGGGCTAGAATGGTCCATATGCACCTAAATATAATTTTTCTAATTTTTTTGAATCTTATTAGAGGTACATATAGGTCAACTTGAAATTACTTTTAATAAACATGCAGAAATTCATTTAAATGATAGAAAATAGCAAATCTACTTGAAAATTTATGAAACTCCCAGGTGATAACTTATATGTTGTATTGTGCATGTGAAAAATGTTTTGAGGGTATGTAAGATAATAGTTTTTTCAAGGTACCTCACAAGGGTGTCATAATTATGTTTTAGAAAAAATGGAAAAATGACTTTTTCGCATGATAATTGGAAATCTAAATCTCCAAATACTAGTAGGATAACTTTAAAGTTTAAGTTGAGTTCTATTAAACAATGTGATGAACTATCAAGTTTATGAACAATGTATACTCCAATTTTCACAAAATCTTTTGAAACTTTTTTGTCAAGCTTTTACATCCATAAAATGATTCAATGCCATGTTACATAATTTTTTGATAAGTTTTAGGTATTATTATCATTATTTTATAACAAGGTGACTAGTAGAAGTTCGAGTTTTCCCTACAATTCAATTGAATTATTCGTCAATCTCCTAGATGTGGCCTAGAATGAACCATAAGCACCTAAATATTGTTTTTTGAATTTGTTTGAATCTCATTAGAGGTACATATAGGTCAATTTGGAATTACTTTCGGTAAACACATAGAAATTCATTTATATGATAGAAAATACTAAATCTATTCAAAAACTCTTGAAACTCTTCATAGACAACTTATATGGAGTTTATAACATATAAAAAATGTATTGGTTCGTATAAGATTTTTATTTTTGCATGTTACTTCACAATGGTTCAATAAATCAAAAAAGAAAAAGAAAAACGTTGATTAGACAAGAAATGAAGGGAGTCACAATTCAGCCCAAATAGCCTAACAATCTCTAGCCGTCCATCTCTGATTCGACGACTCTGATCGCGCTTCCATAGTATACATAAGTTGAAAACCTAACCCTCCCCAAGCCTCTCCTCTTCCCCTCCCCTCTCGGCGTGCCCTCACCCTTCTTCCCTCCGCCCCCTTCTCCCTACTGCTTTCCCGAAACCCTAGCTTCCCAATCCCCTTCCAATGACGCCGGCCGCCGCACCGCCCGCCTCCTCCCTTCCCCTATCCTCTCCCTTCCTTCCAGCCGCAGCCCCATCCTCCCTTCCCCTCTCCTCTCCCTCCCAATCGCCTCCCAATCCCGTCGGCCGCCGCCGGTCGGGGCTGCGCGTGAACCAGCTCTCCTACGGCGCCTGGGTCACCTTCGGCAACTAGCTGGACGTCAAGGAGGCCAAGGCGCTCCTCCAGGCGTGCCGCAATGCCGGGGTCAACTTCTTCAACAACGCCGAGGTCTACGCCAACGGTCGTGCCGAGGAGATCATGGGCCAGGCCATCCGCGACCTTGGCTGGCTCAGGGGGTCCCTCAAGCGCTTCGACATGGACTATGTCGACGTCGTCTACTGCCACCGCCCCGACGCCACCACGCTCGTCGAGGAGACCGTCCGCGCCATGAACTGGGTCATCGACCAAGGGTGGGCATTCGACCTCGTTGGACCCATCGTCGAGCAGCCGGAGTACAACCTCTTCTCGCGCCACAAGGTCAGTCAGTCAAATCCCCCCATTCCAGTCCCTCCAAATCTCTCGATTCCATCCATCCACCAATAATGCCAAAGGGGATTGGTACTTGCCGCCGCGCGCTGTGTTCAGCCGTAGTACTTGCGGATTTGGTCGTTGATGGGGATCATAAATACAATGGTCAATGGATTTAGTATTCAGTTAACCGTACTAGCTGGATCTTTGGCTCAGACACATGAGAAATAACTGAAGCCGCCCCAAATATGCTAAGCATAAAAATATAATATTACTTGTTCATTCATTTAGAAATTTTTTTTAATATTGCAGTCACACATATATAACTTTTAGTTATGCTCCAAGATGAGATTATGATCACAGTAAAAAAATCATTTAGAATCCTTGATGTATGAACTATTTGAACGCAATTCTTGACTTACTTTTCAGTATGCCTTGCATATTCAGATGCATAGGTAACTGAGCAAATTTCAGCAATTAGCTTGAACTTCACCTTTTTCTCTTGATTTACAGTCGAGCTATCATTCTTCTAATTTCTCTAGTTGCTTGAGGTTCCCTTCAGTAGTGTTTTGTTTATGCATTAATTGTATCTCTATAGATTGGCTCTAAGTGATCTGTTTGTGTTAATCTTGTGAGGTTATTTAGAATGGACAACAGGTGGAGTTGAATCCTGGTGTTGCATCTAGTGAGTGTTGCTTTGCCTTCTCCTTCTCCACTCCTGTTATTTGATATTGTCTATGTGTGGTCAGTCTTTGTCGCTTGTTACTGTGAATGTGATGAGAATATATATATTACCCTGTGAATCATATAAGCACTGACACATCAGACTAGAATGTGTACTCTAATTTCCTGGTTTAGCTTGTCTTTTAAGTTGCCTATATATGAATTCAAGATCTTTCATAATCTGTGCAAACTCTGATATTCCAGATCCATCTTGATGCTAGCAGTTAAATTAACCAAACAAAATTCCAAACATTATAAATTCCAGCTCCTCGAGTAGTTTTCTTACTGAGATTCGACATTAGCCACAAATGTGCTTAGTCATGATAACTGGGTTTGTAAATCGCATTCAGACAATTAAATTACTTAGCTTACATATATACATGATTGTTACGACGACGTTTGACAAGTTAAATTCAATTCAGCCTGAAGGAGCTGATTGAGCAGTACCAGCACACTACCAACACCCACTTTGAGGAGATGAACCAGGATCAGGTACCTTGAACACCAAACAAATTGAGTACTACTCTAGTAATTTAACTGATGAATTATATATACACATTGTATGACCAATCTGTGAGTTTGTGCAGCAAATATTTGTCTTGAAGCTGTGATCTATTCCATCCCACAAATCATATCCTTGAAGTTGTGATCTGCTCGTTAGGGTTAAGTGTTGTGGTCCTCTCAATCTGATCCGCCCTTTCGTCTGGGTCAAGTGTTGTGGTCCTCTCGATCTAATTTTCTCCATGTCTTCGTTTGCAGCTCTGGGGTTTGGCTGCATTGGCCGCTGGCTGCTCTCCCCAACGACCCCAATTTGCAGCTGGATGCAACCACACAGTGCAGGGATGCATCCTGGTGGAGGCCATCGCCCCCGAGGTGAACTCATTATGTGCTACTTGTTTTTACCCTTTGAACCTGCTACCAAATCCAAGGTGTTATCAATGGATTTTGGTCATTAACACTGAAGTATGTTCTTCTGATGACATCGTGGTTTGACATAGTGATAACAAAGTGAGCACTGAATGGATAGGATATGAGCCTAAGTAAAAGAAATGAACTGTAATTAACCTTCCATCGTGCTTGATTCATGTGAGTATTTTAGATGAGTGTTTTCCATTTCATGAATAATACCCACACTTTATGTTCATGGGTCATATTCAATAATTGGAAAAATACTCACCTGATTTAAGTAAAAGAAATGGATTTTAGTCATTTATCAGATTAACTGCTGCTTACTTACTGCTGCTGCTTGGATGTGGAATGGCCATGCATTTATGTAATTCTCTCTTGAACCTGTAATTCTCTTATAAATGTGTAAATGCGCATATAAGCCTGTGGAATTGGTTCTGTACGGAATTGTCATGCATTGTAAGTACTGTAGAAAATGCACATATAAACCTGTAATTCCCTTATGCTCTGATAGGCTGAAAATAAAATTGGACCTGTAGACTGAAGTATAGCTATTGAAGTTTGTCTTGTGTATTCCATTTCATTTCTTCTCTACTGAAGTTTGTCTTGTGTATTCCATTCCATTTCATTTCCTGTTATTTGATATTGTCTATGTGTGGTCAGTCTTTGTCGCTTGTTACTGTGATTGTCTTTTCTAATTGGATTCTGGTTTGGCCCTTTGTGGAAATCTGTCACTCTTGGATCTGTTTGCTGCTTATTTTCTTGTGATTGTTCCCTCTAGTGCAAAGTCTCTACTAATTTGAATTTAACAAATGTACAAATGTGAATTTGTGATCCACCCAATGTTAGATGCTAGGCTAGGCCTATATGTTAGAACATATTGTTTAGTTAACTTTTATTATTTTTGTTAAAATGTAATTACAGTTCAAGCATGACATGTTCTTTTTTTATTTCAGGATTTATACGAACTCGCAAGGAATCAGAGAAAAGAGTGGCAGAATAACAAAGAGGAAGGTGTAGTGTTTTAGGAATGGTAGACATCTGAAAGCATGTGTTATCTACTTCAATATCTGATTGTGTTTGCTGGGTTTTTTTTTGCCCAGAGATTATATCTGATTTGATGATGTAAGTTCTGTTCATTGAATTTTGGTAAATGGGTTGGAAAAATGTACCCTCTGATAAATGGGCTGAAGATGGGCTAATTTTGCTAATTTTATGCTGGAATATAATCAATGTTTTCCTAAACGCTAAACGGTAAACAGTCGGTCACCCTCTGTTTAGCGTTTAGATCGTTTAAATGGTGTTTAAACGGAGTTAAACGGCCTAAACGGTTTTACGTATTAATAATAAAAAATATATATTTATGTACATAAAAGTCAAATATGCTAGGTGGTGTACATATTTGCACGTGTAAAAATTAAGTATTCTACAAAATATTTTTTGTGAAAGAAATCTATATTTTACAACACTTCATATACTTACGATGTTAATTGTTTCGATGTTGATTGTGATAGTTGTAATCCTTCTTATGGCTAAACTATGAATTAAATGGCCATTTAATGCATATAATCATGATTAACTTAATTTTGTTTAGACAATTTAGACGGTTTAAACAGGTTTAAACGGGCCAACTGTTTAATTCACCGTTTAGGGCCTAAACGATACGGTCGAGCTCTGTTTACCATTTAAACGGTGTTTAAATGGTCTAAATGGCCGTTTAGGCAAACAGAGAATATAATTCTGAAATGGGCTGTGGTGGGCCAGAATTTGTATCTGCTGGGCTTAAAATGTTTGCCACGTCATCGTCCACGTAGGGTGCCACGTCATTGTCCACGCAGGGTGCCACATCATCGTCCACATAGGATGCCACGTCATCATCCACATAGGATGCCACGTCATCATCCACGTAGGATGCCATGTTATCGTCCACGTAGGATGCCACATCATCGTCCACGTTGGATGCCATGTCATCGTCCGCGTAGGTTGCCATGTCATCATCCACGTAGGATGCCACGTCATCGTCCACGTAGGATGCCACAGCTGCCATGTCTGTAGCAATCCGCGACGATTTATTTTCTCACGGATAGTGGGCTATGGGTTGGGCTGCATGGGCTTCGGGCTACTCCGTGACGATCCAGATACGTCACGAACTGCGACGTTTAGTAAGGAACGTCGGCAGATTTAATCAATGACGCTCATTCCACCACGAAAACTTAAATCGTCACGGATGCTGATTTGCGACGAATTTTATTTAATCCATGACAGAATGATAGCGTCACGGAATAAATGATTTCTTGTAGTGGAGGTCTGCATGCACATTCAGTACGAATAATGTATGTTGTTCAAATTTAGTTATACTGAAAATGATGTTTTCCCTGTAGAACGATGAGAGATCCCCGCGATGACGTCGTCGTAGAGCACCTACCATTGTTGTCCAAGAGGCAGAAGGTTCAGGACCACAACCTTCGGGTACTACTGTTTCTAGTAGTAACCCGAAAAGGAAACGTGGGCAACGAAGAAGAAACCAGATCCCTGATAGAGGACAACTTGTGATAGAACAATTAGGTGACAAAGGCGAGCCCATTGCACCTGAGAATGTAGGTGCTAGGTTTCGGAACATCATTGGTGCAATTGTCAGGGACCTCATGGCGTCCTGGATCACAACTAATAATTGGAAGATGGTGCCTAAGGCTACAAAGGATGTATTGTGGGCCAAAGTGAAAGAAAAGTTCCTTTTTTCGGAAGGCGCAGAGAATGAAGGTAGAAAGTATGCTGAGGGCCTTTGTGGAAGAGCTCTCAGAAATTAGAGGTTTGTGCTTAACACTGAATTTGTTAAGAAAGACAAGGATGCTAGGGATGTGTATGGAAACATCCCGCTAGATGTGTGGGAAGAATTCAAAAAACAGAACAGATAGAGGAAGCTCTAGCTCAGAGTCTCCAAGCTCAGGAGAAGGCTAAGAAAGCTACTGAGAACCCACATCGCTTGGGTTCGGGAGGATATGCTGCCAAGTTAGCAAAATGGAGGCAGGAGGAAGAAGAATGGAGGGCAGCTGGTTTACTAGAGTTGTTTGAAGGCATGGATGAGCGCAACAGGAATTGGTGCCTTGCACGAATTCCTACTGTGAGACCTGACGGCACGGTGACATTCGAGAAGCCCACAACAGAACAGATCTATGAGAAGTTGGGAGAGCTCGCCGAAATGCAAAAGAAAGGTCTTTTCAAGCCCGACAGGGAGAACGATATGCTAACTGCCGCGATCGGTACCCCTGAGCACTCTGGGTGTGTTCGAGGGATGTCATCTACCTTGCCATGGGGTAAAGCATTTGTTGAACACCGGTCAAGCTACAAGAAGCGGGACCGTTATAAGAAGAGCCTTGAAGACAAGATGAGAGAAATCGCCAAGCAAGAGTTGTTAGGCTTCTTCGTAAGCCAACAGATTTCTGCCGCACAGAGTGCACAGAATGCATCCGATGGTCCAAACTTGCAGCTTGCTGGCCTCCTTCCAAACTTGCAGCTTGCCCAGATTGGAACCATCGTGTCTCCAAGTAGTGTGGGTTCTATTGCAAATGCCACGTATCCTGTCGATGAAATTAGAGAGGATACACCATGCAAGTTGGTTATACCTTATGGAAGAAAACAAGATAAGTTTCGAGAGGTTGCAATAGCCATGGCACTATCAGGTCATGTGTTTCCGAATCCACCACCGGCAGAGTACGCATGGGTGCAAGTTGTATCGGTGTCTGATGAGTCGTGCGAGATTGATATCCCTACTGATGAGGGGATCGAGCTTCTCGGTGATGCGAGGAACCAATACATACTATGGCATCGTCGAAATATCATTCTTAATGCATCACCAAATCCCTCGCAACCTTACCAAGAACGATTACCCCTCCAAGATTCAAACCCTAGCCAAGCCCTCCAAGATTCTAATGCTGTAGTCGTCGAGAACACGGAACAACCTATGGTGGGTGTTGAGCGGGGAGGTAACAATGAGAACGACATGACAAGGCTATCACCCGTCCAAGAAACTCTCGATGAAGGGGCATCAGCAGAATCTGCAGACGACGTGGATAATTTTCTAAGGTCATCGTCTCCTACGCCATCTCCACCTACCAAGAGGCTAGCAACAATACGACGTATGATAGCCTCACATGAACCAAAGAAGGTCACATCAGATGCTGACATGTTCTTCAAAGCACTCAAGAATACAAAGAATGTAAAATCCAGTGCAACTACTAGGAGCAGCCGTAAGCAAAAGGAGGGGCTTGGAGATTTTATTGGGTTGGATGATGTCCCTGACAGGTATGAGCATGGCAAGCCATTCTTGCATTCGTGGCAACTGAGCGAGGGGCCACAGGAACTGAAAAACCTGCACCAATGGATCATGAACACCATGAAGGAAGGCATAAACTCTATCATCGTGTCTGTCCCAACATGGGTGTTTGGTGCCTCTCAAGTGAACAAGCTTGTAATTGATTTCTCGGATTTGCACGCGATGTACCATCGTGAATGCCTCGACGAGAATCTCATCACCGCTTGGTGCATGTAAGTCAACATGCATGTACCATACTATTTTTTTCAAATTCATATGTATTTTTGGTAACCATCTTAAGCGATCTATTCTGCAGGATGCAAGCGTTGGATGGAAAGAAGACAATTGGGAGGTGGAGTGTAGCATACTGTGACCCGCAACAAATATGCGAGGCGGAACACATGTTCGTAATGTCTGAAAAACTAAGAAAGCAAATCGAAGAACAAGCGCAGACACAAGAGAAGAAAGATCTTATGATAAAGAAATACCATACAAGCTTTAGTCATGCGGTGTTTGTATACATTGGAAAGAGAATGAAGAAAATGCAGCATAAAGATAGTATCATGTGTGCTTACAATTTTAAGTAAGTTCGTTCTCATTACTAGATATATATAAATAGATATATTATGTGGTTTATTTATATTAATTATTTAAATATAATACAGAGACCATTTCATTGTCCTCCACATCTGTCCGAAGCTAGGAGCTGCAATGGTCTACAACTCATTACACTATCAAGAGGATTCTTACAGACCATTCATCGACATTGTAAAAAAGTAACACAACTCATTGCAATAATTAATAATGTGTGTATCGGCTAAATTTGTATTACTAACTTTTGTCTTTGCATCCTTAAAGTGCATATCGGCTATACATAAGAAATGGTGGGGAGCACCCTCCAAATAAGGATACAATGACGATACGACATGCTAAATGGGTAAGAACATAAAAACTTGGTTTTTATCAGAGTTGTACACTTTTGTTAATAATTTCTGATCATTTTTTATTTGTTTGCAGTGCTACAAGCAACCTCCCAGCACTGTGCTATGTGGATATTACGTGTGCGAGGTCTTGAGAAATAATGGGAGGTACCGGACGAATCCTCAAGACATAAGCCTCTTGTTGTTTGTGCAAATTATCTTCCTATAATGGTAATGCATTTAGAATCTTTATTTATTGTGTGTACGTGCACAGATGCCTACCATCGAGGGATCGTGGGGGGAAGCTGGCTGACAAGCAAATCGACAACATTTGTGCGGACATGGCGAGATTCATCCTACATGAGATTTTCCATGAGAAAGGAGTATTCTTCGACAAATAAGGAGTGTTGATTGTGGACGAGTGCGAACATTTACGTAGATGGGCCGGGTTTAATTGAAAACTAGCATTATCTATTCGACATGTTGGATATCGATTATCTATTATGTATGATGTTTTTTAATAATGTGACTTATGTATTATAATATACTAGTTTGAATTATGTGGTATTTGAATTTGGCGGTCAAATACAAATAATAATAAATTTACGTGAATTTAGCTTACAAATACAATTAATAATAAATACCAGTGAATTTAGCGGGCAAAATCAAATAATAAACAAAAATGACGAATTATATACAAATAATAAACAATTAATGCAAATTATATAATAATAAATGGTAAATTGAAAAAAAAACATTTCGCTCGCGGGCGGCTTAAGCAACCGCCAGTACAGAAGGACTCTATGCTGGCTGGCGTCATAAGCAACTGCTAGCACAGAAGGTCTCTGTGCTGGCGGGCGGCGTAAGAGCCCGCCAGCATAGATGTCCTCTATGCTGGCGGGCGGGCAACCGCTAGCACAAAGGGCCATTTCTACTGGCTCAAAGTTGCTGGCGGTTGCTGCGCTCGCCAGCAAAGACCGATTTTAGTCACTAGCACAAATCTTTTCTGGCCTAGTCATACCATGGGCCACAGTGATTTTGCTATTGTCCTTTGGAGCTGGAACCATCAACTGCACAACCCGCGATGGGAATGGCACAAACTTCATTGCCCTCCTTGATTTCAAGCATGCTATCAGGAACGATCCCAAAGGGGCCTTGAGCTCATGGAACTCCAGCATGCACATCTGCAGCTGGGAGGGTGTGGCATGTAGCGGGACGCGTCCGGAGGGTGTGGTGGCGCTGAACCTCCCCGGGCAGGATTTGGATGGTCAGATCTCCCCTTCCCTAGGAAACATGACATACCTTGCTTCCATTAACCTCTCTACGAACAGGTTATCTGGACAGATACCTCCTCTGGGCTATCTGAATGGGCTCTTTCACGGTGCACCATACCACACTATACCACTGTTTTAAAAGGACTAGTATGAAAGGATCTGAACAAGCTCAAGTTCCTTGACCTGAGTAACAACTTGTTGCAGGGAAACATTCCGGACGCAGTCACAAATTGTTCCAACCTGAGATTGTACCTTGCAGAGAACTTGCTTGTGGGAGAAATTCCCAAGAAAATAGCCCTCCTTTCCAACCTATGAGATTTGCGGCTTCACTCTAACGATCTCACAGGGATCATTCCACCTGAACTAGGTAATATCACAACTTTACGAGAGGTCATTCTTCAAGACAACCAGCTTCATGGAAGCATTCCTGAGCAGCTTGGAAAATTATCCAATATGTTAGACTTGTTGCTTGGTGGAAATAGGCTGTCAGGTAGAATCCCAGAAGCACTTGTTAATCTCTCTTCGCTACAACAACTGGCCATGCCATTGAATATGCTACATGGTCCACTGCCTTCTAAGATTGGGGACTTCCTCCCTAATCTCCGATTACTTTACTTGGGTGGCAACATGCTGGGAGGTCACATTCCGGAATCACTAGCCAATGCATCAAAGCTGCAGTCGATAGACTTGGGGTATAATTATGGCTTTACAGGCAGAATCCCTCCTTCTCTGGGTAAACTTCAGGAGTTCAGATGGCTTCTTCTCCATAATAACAACCTTGAAGCAAAAGATAGCCAAAGCTGGGAATTTCTAAATGCATTAACCAACTGCACTCTTCTAGAGAGGCTTTCACTGTATGGGAATAATCTGCAGGGAGTACTGCCATATTCAATCGGCAACCTTTCCTCTAATCTTGACCTTAGAAGCCGGGAACGCGGAACGTGGCCGTGTTCCGCGTACCGGGAACTTCGTCCCGGAACGAGGAACGGGAACGGACTGGGACGGCGTCCCAAAATAGTGTGGAACGTCGATCTAGCCTAACATGGGTGTGGAACATCGATCCAATCAGGAGGCCACGGCGGGAGTCGATGGATGCCATGGATGGGCGGCGGCGGCGGCAGAGACGAGCGGCGGCGGCGGAGAGGAGGCAGCGACGGCCATGGGCGCGCGGAGGAGGAGGAGGCAGCAGCGGGGATCCAACGCGGCAGCGCCGGCGGCGGAAGCAGAGGAGGTCGGGGGAAGAAGATGAGTAGATGACGACGTGCGTGCGTGGGTGACCAGGAAAGGATAGGGTTGGTGTCTTGGGCTGGTCTTTGACTGCTTCATGGGCCTTATTCCTACTTTAGGCCCATAGTTCCCAGTCTTGTCTGTTCTTTTCTAGACGCACTAAAACACTAATTGACCGCCTTAATGACCGTCTTCTACCTGCTGATTGGAACACGTTCCTCGTTCCGAAACAACGTTCCGGGAACATCGTTCCCATCAGACTTGGAACACGTTCCATCTCTGATTAGAACATACGAAATAGGTATACCCTCTTCGTACCATGATTTCACGAAATGATGTTCCGCGTTCCACGTTCCCGTACCACGTTCCCAATGTTCCTGGAACATGGCTTCTAAGATCTTGACTACCTCACGCTTGGAAGCAACATGCTACATGGATTAGTCCCATCAAGCCTTGGAAACCTTTATAAATTAACTAAATTAGATTTACAGTACAACAGTTTTACAGGTTCCATTGATGGATGGATTGGAAATATAGTTAGTTTACAAGGATTGTACATTCAAGGGAACAAGTTCAGTGGACACATTCCACATTCCATTGGTAATATTTCAAAATTGTCAGAGCTAGTTCTAGCAGATAATCAATTCTATGGTCCCATACCATCAAGCTTAGGAAAACTTACACAGGTCTCAGTTTTATACCTCAGTTATAACAATCTTCAAGGTAATATACCAGAAAATCTCATAGCAGCCACAACTGTTCGATGTTTATTATCCAACAACAATTTGGAAGGGCAAATACCTTATGTTGGTAATCTTCAACAGATCAACTATATAGACCTTTCATCCAACAAGCTTACCGGGGAAATTCCTCTTTCTATGGGAACTTGCCGGCAATTGCAAACTGTCCTCATGGACTCAAACTTTCTCTCCGGAAGCATCCCCATATCTTTCGGTGATCTTAGTGGTTTGACCATGCTCAACCTTTCTCATAACAATTTCTCGGGCTCTATCCCAATTACTCTAAGCAAACTACAGCTTCTAACACAATTAGATCTGTCTCACAATCATCTTGATGGTGAAGTACCAACAGAAGGGGTATTTAAAAACACCACAGCCGTTTCACTTAAAGGCAATTTGCTGCTCTGTGGAGGTGTACTAGAATTACATATGCCTCCACGGCCTACTGTTACTCAGAGAAGAACTGGACGGCACCACTTATTTGTAAGAATATTGATCCCCATACTAGGCATTGTGTCCCTCACATTACTGATATATTTTTTCATCTCAAGAAAGAAGGTACCAAGGGCACACCTACCACTATCTTTTTCTGGTGAGCAATTTCCTAAAGTTTCTTATAAGGATCTAGCTCAAGCCACAGGGAACTTTACAGAGTCTAACTTGGTTGGAAGAGGAAGCCATGGCTCAGTTTACAAAGGAAGGCTAACGACAGCTCCAGAGCCCATGGTTGTTGCTGTAAAGGTTTTCAACCTTGCCATGGAAGGGACTGATAGGAGTTTCATGTCAGAATGTCATGCTCTGAGAAATATTCGGCACCGGAACCTTCTTCCAATTCTAACTGCATGCTCTACAATCGATAACAGGGGCAATGATTTCAAAGCTCTAGTCTACAGGTTTATGCCCCATGGCAGTTTGGATTCTTGGTTGCATCCTCCTGGATATGGGAACACTGCAAATATACTGGATCTGTCTCAAAGATTGAAAACAGCCATTGATATAGCTGATGCTTTGCAATATATACATCATGACTGTGAGAGTCCCATTATTCACTGCGACTTGAAACCCAACAATATTCTTATTGATGATGATATGACTGCTGTCATGTATGGCCGCACGTTTGGCCGGCGCAAGAACAGAGTCTTGCAGGAGCAGGAGTAGGGTAGGAAATAAAGTTTGAGTTTGTTAAATTAGAGATTGAGTTTGTTAGGGATAAGTATTGGTTAGGGAGTTTGTTATCCTCCGGCAGCCATATAAGCTGAGGGGATTAGAGAGAGAAGGCAGGCTTAGTTGTATCTGTACCTTGGCCTCCGTCCCTGCCTCCCCTAGCGCGTCGTGAGCACCCCGCTGCTCCGCCGCGCCGTCGAGGTCCAGGGCCACGACCGGCCACGTCCTTTGAATACAACCTTCGCCAAATTCCTTCCACAAATCTTTCTTCCTCCAATCCTTCTTCTTCCAACGCCCATAACAACTTGGTATCAGTCGTGCCTAGTTCCGTGCCCATGGGGAGCGCCGACGAGATTAAGCAAGCGCTCGAGAAGCTCACCACGACAATGGAGAAGATGCAGGCGACACAGGAGACGATGCAGGCATCGCTCGACAAGCTGGCTCCCATCGCCCCCGTGGCGGATCAGCTGCCGACGATTCCATCCAAGGTCCTCGCGCTGCAAGCCTCTGCGTACGAGAACAGAGAGCAGATCAGCGCCCTCAATCTCGCCCTGATCCGCGCGGAAAACACCCACCGTGACGGCAAGGCCGCCGCCACAGAGGAGGGTGACGCCTCCGTCGGCAATCTGCCGAAGTCCGGGCTCCCACGGGACCGCACGCGCCCGCCGCCGGAGAAACCTCGCGAAGGCCGTGGCGACGAGGACACCTACGACGACAGCCGCTTCCACCCTCGCGTCCGGCTCGAATTCCCCACCTTCGACGGGAAGGACGACCCTCTTCCCTGGCTCAACAGGTGCGAGACCTTCTTCCGCGGCCAGGGCACACCGGAGCCCCGTCGGGTCTGGTACGCCGCCATGCACCTCACCGGCGCCGCCCAGCTGTGGTATGCGCGCCTGGAGCTCACGTCCGGGACTCCGTCGTGGCATCGTTTTGCCCAATTGGTCCAACAACGATTCGGCCCGCCGATGACAGAGAGCCCCGTCGGCGAACTCGTGCTACTCCGGCGCACGGGCTCTGTCGACGAGTACACCGACCAATTCCTCCGCTTTGCCTGCCGCGACCCGGACCTCACCGAGATGCAATTGGTCCACATCTACACGGCAGGCCTCGTCAATCCGCTAAAGACTGATGTCGCCCTCAGGCGCCCGACCACCCTTGACGACGCAATCATGCTGGCACGCGCATATGAACAGCGGCAGCAGCTTTCCCTGTCCGACCCGGTGCCAGGACGAGGGAACCGCGCCGCGCAGCAGTCCCCCGCCGCCGCGGCCGCCAAATCGTCCGCAGGGGACGCCTCCGCGTCCTCCGCGGTGCCCGGATCGAGCAAGACCGCCGCGACTTCGCCCTCCTTGCTGCCACGCCACCGCCTGACGCCGTCCGAGATGTCCCAGCGGCGCGCCGAGGGCCTCTGTTTCAACTGCGACGAGAAGTACGCCCAGGGGCACCGCTGCAAGAAGCTGTTCGTCCTCGAGGTGGTGAATCAAGGGGAGGAAGTCGACGACAAGGAGGAGGTCGACGAGGAGATCGAGTGCTCGGCGCTCACCGGCAACGCGCTCGTGCCAGGGATCTCCCTGCACGCCGCCACAGGCGTTCGTCCACAGGGCTTCCACACGATGAAGATCTTCGTCTCTATTGGTGACGCGGTGGCCGTGGCACTCCTAGACTCCGGCTCCTCCCATAACTTCATCGACGCAGCCATGGAGCGCCGGGCAGGAGTTCGCCTGCGGGAGCGCACGGGCCTCTCAGTTGCCGTCGCCAACGGCGACCGGGTCGCCGCCACTGGCAAGGCCGTAGCCCAGCAGATCTTCATTAGCGGCGAGCCGTTCGTCATCGACCTCTACGGCTTGCCCCTTGGAGATTACGACATGGTGCTCGGGGTGCAGTGACTGGGAACGCTGGGCCCCCTGCTCTGGGACTTCGCACGCCAGACGCTGACGTTCGAGTGCACCGGCAAGAAGACATCCTTGCGCGGCATTGACGCGACACCCGGACCGTCCGTCGCGTCTCTGACGGCCTCGGGTGGCCATCTGTTGGAGGCTCTGCTGGACGAGTTTGTCACACTGTTCGCCGAGCCTCAAGGTCTGCCCCCTCGTCGCCACATCTGTCACCGCATCCGGCTCAAGCCGGGCACCGGCGCCGTCGCGGTCCGGCCGTACCGCTACGCCCACGCCCAGAAGGACGAGCTTGAGCGGCAGTGTGACGAGATGCTTCGTCTGGGCGTCATCCGGCGGAGTTCCTCGGCTTTCTCCTCGCTGGCACTGCTGATCCGCAAACACGACGGCACGTGGCGTTTCTGCGTCGACTACCGGGCGCTCAACGATGCGACGATCAAGGACAAGTTTCCCATCCCTGTGGTGGAGGAGCTTCTGGACGAACTGCGCGGCGCCAAGTTCTTCACCAAGCTCGACTTGCGATCCGGCTACCATCAGGTGTTGATGCACGTCACCGACATTGAGAAGACGGCGTTCCGCACTCATCAAGGGCTCTTCGAGTTTCTGGTGATGCCATTCGGCCTCTCCAACACCCCGGCAACGTTTCAGGCGCTCATGAACGACATCCTGCGGCCCTTCCTCCGTCGGTTTGTACTCGTGTTTTTCGATGACATATTAATCTACAGCTCATCATGGACGGAGCACCTCCGCCACGTCCGTACGGTGTTTCGCACGATGCAGGAACATCAACTTCTCCTCAAGCGGTCCAAGTGCGAGTTTGGGAAGCCGTCGGTGGCATACCTGGGCCATGTGATCTCTGCGGCGGGGGTGGCCATGGACCAGCAGAAGGTCCAGGCGGTGCTGGACTGGCCGCAGCCCAAGTCACCCAGAGCGGTACGTGGATTCCTCGGGTTGGCGGGGTACTACCGCCGCTTCATCAAGAATTTCGGTACCATCGCCGCGCCGCTCACCGCCCTCCTCCGGAAGGAAGGATTTAAGTGGACCGACGACGCCATGTCCGCGTTTCGGGCACTTCAGCACGCGCTCACCTCCGCGCCTGTTCTCCAGCTTCCCGACTTCGAGCGTGACTTCATCGTCGAATGCGACGCATCGGGGTCGGGGTTCGGTGCGGTCCTTCATCAGGGTGCCGGGCCGATCGCCTTCTTCAGCAAGACCATCGCGCCTCGCCACGCCAAGCTGGCTGCCTACGAGCGCGAGCTGATCGGCCTTGTCCAAGCAGTCCGGCATTGGCGTCCGTATTTATGGGGCCGCCGTTTTGTGGTCCGTACAGATCACCGGAGCCTTCGGTTCATCCTAGACCAGCGACTCACAACGATTCCACAACATCAATGGGCGAGCAAGCTGCTGGGGTATGACTTCGTGGTCGAGTACAAGCCGGGCGCCACGAATGTCGTGGCGGATGCCCTGTCCCGCCGTGATGAGGAGTCTGGAGAGCTGCGCGCCCTGTCTGCCCCGCACTTTGCACTGTTCGACGACGTCCGGCAAGAAATTAATGGGGACGTGCAGCTGTCCTTGCTGCGCGACGCAATACGCGGTGGCGCCAAGTCGGCGACGTGGTCTGTGGTGGATGGGCTTATCCTCTTCAAGGGCCGTGTGCACATTCCGGAGTCCTCTTCTTTGCGCCAGTTGGTTCTGGAGCTTGTGCACGGGATGGGTCATGAAGGAGTTCACAAGACGCTGCACAGGTTACGAGCAGATTTTCATTTGCCCAAAGATCGCTTGGCGGTGCAGGAGTTTGTACGGGCTTGTGCTGTGTGTCAGCGCAACAAGGGGGAACATCTCCAGCCAGGGGGTCTCCTACAGCCCCTGGGCGTTCCGACGGCGGTTTGGTCTGATGTCGCCATGGACTTTGTGGAAGCTCTTCCAAAGGTGAACGGCAAGTCCGTCATTCTTACTGTGGTGGATCGATTTTCTAAGGCAGCTCATTTCATCCCTTTGGGTCACCCGTATTCAGCAACGACGGTGGCTAGAGTGTTCTTTTCTGAGATCGTCCGTCTACATGGCATTCCGGAGTCGATTGTCAGTGATCGGGATCCGGTTTTCACTAGTGGCTTTTGGCGGGAGCTGTTCCGCCTCGCGGGAGTGAAGTTGCAGATGACAGCCTTTCACCCTCAATCTGATGGGCAGTCCGAGGCCACAAACAAAGTTGTGGCTATGTACTTGAGGTGCTTGACTGGGGACAGACCACGGAATTGGCTTGAGTGGTTACCCTGGGCAGAATTTTGCTATAATTCGTCCTACCAGCAGTCCATCAAGACTACGCCGTTTGAGCTGGTGTACGGCCGGCCACCGCCGTCTATCCGCTCTTATGCGGCCGGCGATGCTCGCCTGCCTGCTGTGGAGAAGGCCATGAAGGAGCGTGATGAGTTTTTGGCAGAGATCCGTGATCGTCTAGAACAAGCGCAGCAGCATTACAAAGCTGTGTATGATCGGCGCCATCGTCCCGTTCAGTTTGCTCCAGGACAGTGGGTATGGCTTCGCTTGCTGCATAGGCCGGTGGCGTCCCTCAATGTGCCAGGCCGTGGCAAGCTGGGTCCCCGGTTCTTTGGGCCATTCCAGATCAGTGAACGCATTGGGGAGGTGGCGTACAGACTGGTTCTGCCGGCAGGGGTTCGTCTTCATGATGTTTTCCATGTGGGATTGTTGAAGCCGTTCTATGGAGAGCCTCCTAGTCAACCTCCTGCTTTGCCGATGATTCAGCATGGGCATGTCGTGGTCGAACCGGCGGCTGTTCTCCAGGGGCGCATTGCGCGTGGTCAGCGTGAGTTACTGGTGCGTTGGAAAGGTGCTCCTGCTGCTGAGTCCTCGTGGGTGCCGCTGGTGGATTTCCGTGAGCAGTTCCCTGACTTCCAGCTTGAGGACAAGCTGCTTCTCCAGGGAGGGAGAGATGTCATGTATGGCCGCACGTTTGGCCGGCGCAAGAACAGAGTCTTGCAGGAGCAGGAGTAGGGTAGGAAATAAAGTTTGAGTTTGTTAAATTAGAGATTGAGTTTGTTAGGGATAAGTATTGGTTAGGGAGTTTGTTATCCTCCGGCAGCCATATAAGCTGAGGGGATTAGAGAGAGAAGGCAGGCTTAGTTGTATCTGTACCTTGGCCTCCGTCCCTGCCTCCCCTGGCGCGTCGTGAGCACCCCGCTGCTCCGCCGCGCCGTCGAGGTCCAGGGCCACGACCGGCCACGTCCTTTGAATACAACCTTCGCCAAATTCCTTCCACAAATCTTTCTTCCTCCAATCCTTCTTCTTCCAACGCTCATAACAACTGCTCATCTAGGAGACTTCGGCATTGCAAGGTTCTACCATGAAACTAAATCACAAGCAGCTGGAGACTCGAGATCAACCAGTACAATAAATTTGAAGGGAACAATTGGATATATAGCTCCAGGTAACATAAGGACTTAAAACAAACTTGTATTCGTGTGATATAACAATTAATGTAGAAATTTAGATGTATTATGTCATAAGCTGCACAATTTTCCTTTTCTAATGTTCAGAGTATGCCGGAGGTGGTCACCTATCAACTTCGGGAGACGTGTACAACTTCGGTGTAGTCCTAATGGAGATGTTGACGGGTAAAAGGCCAACCGATCCTCTCTTCTGCAATGGACTTAGCATCATCGACTTCTGCAAGACAAACTTTCCTGATCAGATACTTGACATAGTTGATGCTTATCTCCTAGAAGAATACCAGGTATGTTCTCGAGCGAATCCGGAAAAAGGAAACAGAGTCCTTGAGTGCTTGTTGGCCCTGGTGAAAGTTGCACTTTCTTGCACATGCCAAGTCCCCGGTGATCGAATAGACATAAGAGAAGAAGCTACAAAATTGCACAAAATCAATGTATCACATTGTATTGGGGGTGAGTGCTAGGTATGGTTTGTTCGTTTGGTACACGAGTAGTAGTGGAGTATGAGAGTAGTTTTTTTTTTCAAAATTAAGTATGATGAAGTTTCTCTCCTCCCAAATATGTTTTTGCAGACTGAACTTGTACAGTTGTGGCTTGTAGCAGCACATAGTTTGTAGAAGACCATTCCGAGGAGTACCCTTTCTTCACCCCTAGCATTTCCGATCGTGCCCTTTGCCTGTGCTGTCCTCAAGCGCCAACTACAAGATTTGAAATTGCGTGCAGCAGAATGAAAGATTTAAACGGGTGGGGAGGGGGAGGGGGGGGGGTTGCGGTCAACCCCTACCGCTGTACGCTCCATTAAAAATAAGAGGAAAGAGGAGGGAGAAGAGAGAAAAAAAAACAGAGAGAGGAAGAAGAAGAGGGGGGCTGGAGGAAGGGGAATGAGCCCCCAAAATCCGGCCATCCTACCTCTGTCGTCATTGCTATGACACATGAAGCATGCTGACGGCTGGCCTATATTGTCACGCGGGCTGGAGATTTGAACTCGCATGGGAAATTTATCCATCTTCATAGACACAGAAACTTAAACACCTTCCAATGTTCAGATTTGTATGTTGTGTAACAAATGTTCGATCTGTTGCTTCGTCCTCCTCCCTTGCATTGCCTGCCCATGTACAGCTTCTCCGTCCTTGCTTGCAGTGCCCCACCGTACCACTTGGAGCTACTTCCTCTGTTTCAAAATACTTGTCATTCTAATTTTTCTAGATACATTCTTTTTGTTATGCACCTAGATAGTTAGTATGTCCACATACATAATAAAAGGAATGTATCTAGAAAACTCACAATGACAAGTATTTTGAAATGAAGGGAGTACTAGTTAGTGTTTTGGGTTTCGGTCTTTCAGAGTTGGGGTTCTCTAGTGTCCGCAGGCTTATAGGTCGGGACGGCCAGTTTACCTGACGGTGGTGATGGGTGAGATGGCGGTGAAGGCAATTGGGCAAGGCAGCAGGAGCTGCCAGTCGGGACGGTGGGAGATTACTGGTTGGATGGGTTTGGTGGCGGCCATGACGGAAGCGGGAGGCGGCAGGAGGGTAAGGCAACGGAAGTAAAATTTAATTATTTCTTATCCATAATACTTACTATTGTGATGTTAGTTTCACTATGATTTTTTTTATGAAACAGGACGGGTTTGCACCCCTACTTGTTATATATGAAAAAACAACAGTTACATATTACAAACAGTGTAGATCAACAAAGAAAGCAAAACGAAAAGAAGAGATTACAGAGCTTCTAGCCATTCAACAATTGATGAAAAGTACTTCTTCGCCCGATAGATACCCATTGTGAACTTTTTTTTGAAATAATACCCATTGTGAACTCATGCTTGAAAAGTTCTTTTACCGAGGACAATTTGATTTGTTGCTGCTTGAAAATGTAACCATTGCGTGTTTGTCAGATTCTCCTTGCAATTAGTATACTGATTTCCATGAAGAATGGCTTCTGAATTTGTCGCTTGAGGGTCATCCAGTATTTGAAAATGTGTTAGAAATTGAGGGATATGTAAGAGTAGCATTTGGCAACATTTTAAAGCAGAAGGACATCTTCAAAAAGATGATCTAAGAGCTCACACGTTACCAAGTATGAGTATGGCATTACATGTTGCAATCAAAGGATGCCTGAATGCAGAAAACTCTACGTGTTTATATGAAACATTTTTTCACAAAAGCAAATATGTATTAATATTTCAGCCTCTGTATCAATCGATACATATAGCTGTCCATTATTACAACTGGTACCAAGGTCCAACTACAAGTCGAGCTTTTTTACTGTGCTTGTGAAGTACCTGAAAGTACTAGGAAGTACCAAGTGTTTTAATTTTTCCACCACCTAATAAATTAAAAAATTAAACAAATTAGAAAAGGGCATTATGGTAATTTCATTGTCCTCTCTATGCCAATTTCCTGGAGGCGCGCAGTCCACGGCCCTGTCCACGATGATGCCGCAGCAATACCTGGGCATGTTCAACGGCACCGACAACGGTGACATCCGCAACCACATCTTCGCCGCCGAGTTCGACACCGTGCGCAACCCAGAGTTCCACGTCGGCGTTGACATCAACAGCCTCAACTCCTCAGCGGCCGAGGCAACCGGGTACTACGACGACAGCGGTGACAGCGCGTACCGGAACCTGAGCCTCATCAGTCGGGAGCCCATGTAGGTGTGGGTGGACTACGCCGTCGCCGCCACGGTGGTCACCGTGGCCATGGCGCCGGGCGGAGGCCCAGGTCCAAGAGGCCGCTCCTGTCCGCGAAAGTCAACCTATTGACGGTCATCAACTACATCACGTACGTCGGCGTCCAACATCATGCTCATCAGGCACTACGTCCTCGACAGCTCGGCTGGAGCTTCAGCCTCGGCTGCGACGCTGCGGCGGTCGACTACGCCAAGCTGCCGAACCTGCCATGCAAGTCCAAGGCGCTGACCATCGCGCTGCCGATAGCCACCACGATGGCCTTCCTCGCGGTGGTCGTCATCGGGTTCTTGCTCCACCAGGGTTCCCTCAAGCTTGAAAGTGACCTTGGACTTGCACGACCCGAACAGGCTGGTCTCCTCGACGAGGTAGCTCTTTCCGGCGGGGACGAGCAGGACGACGGGCTGTGCTGAGGAGCAGGCCTGGGACCATTCGTTCTGGAACGCGTCGGTGTCGTCAGTCTGCGCATCGCTGGCGGCTCCGAAGCTACCGATGTCGAACTGGACGCCCTTCGTCACGTTCTTCGGGGGCTTGCTCTTCTCGCCGAGTTTGTGGTGTGCGTACCGTGTGTTCGGGTAGCCATTGATGCTACTCTCCGGTGTGTCCGTGACTTCGTGGTACAGAGGTGACGTCTTGGTGGGTTCTGATGCGGCGACGGTGGCGCTAGACGTGCTTCGACGAGGAGCCGCCGAGCAGCGTTATTAGCAGCAGCAGCAGGATCGGGCAAACCGTGGTGAGGAACGAGCGCCGCGAAGCCATTCTTGTGCTTGGATCGAACGATGTGCACCTCTTTAATTACTCATATGCCCTTTTCTAAATAAAAAAATATTAATTAAAATTTGTTGTGAGTCCCACCAAATTGGTACTTGCTAGTACTTCCCCATAGGAACTTCCTGGTACTTCCTAGTATTTCCACCGTTGGATTCCGTCGGATGGACGGTTTCTAAAAAAACAAGCACTCTAAAATTTCTCCCTAAAAGAAATATAAGTTGAAAAAGAACTGCTCCGGTGGTCCTCTTCTTAAAAAAAAGCACAGATATTAAAGCAGATAAATATATATTTTTTTGCGGGTAAAAAGCAGATAAATATTAAAATAACTACTTAATATTTAAAGGGTAATTTGGTTTTTTATCTCTCTATCAGCTACCCAATTTCTCGCTCTCTACTGCGGGCTGAATCCCTCGCCATGGAACATGTCTTTGTCGTGAGGGTATCACAGATATGCGGATTGTTCCTCTATGTGTGGTGACAAATCAATTTCGATCAAATTAAGACAGATCCTTTTGTCCTTCCCAATGTGCACTACTCGATAGAAGATTTAGTTTCTTCTCTTCTGAAATCTTGGTGCCGAAGCCTCCAATTGATTTGTTATGCATGCAGATGAGATCAAGTGATGATTAATCGCTCTTGATCACATCAAGAACAGAATGCATCTTTGATTCCAGGGGAGCTGTGATGTGGAAAATCCTTACTGCTTCCTATTCAGAACATTCCAAATTCCTAATCTAGAGTACAAAATTAGGCGCACATTTCAATTAAGGACAGGATGAGGATGCTAGCGCGCGTTACGCAGTGAGTTGCTTGGTGATTGATTTCATTGCTGGGATAAAGCACTGGCGCATCATCTCTCTATTTGTCCGTCCCATGGACAAATAAGTGGGGTCATTCCTCATTTAGTTGATGATGGTTTATCTATTCTCCAATATGCGGATGACACCATCATATTTCTTGATCATGACCTAGAACAAGCAAAAAATATGAAACTTTTGCTTTGTGCTCTTGAGCAATTATCTGGGTTAAAGATTAATTTCCACAAGAGTGAAATATTCTGCTATGGTGCGGCTAAAGAGATGGAGGATGAATATACCACCCTTTTTGGTTGTAATGCTGGAGAATACCCATTCAGATATTTGGGTATACCGATGCATCATAGGCAGTTACTCAACTCTGAGTGGCATAAAGTAGAAGAAAGATTTGAGAAAAAACTCTCTTGTTGGAAAGCTAAGTACCAGTCTTATGGAGGAAGATTAGTTCTCCTAAATTCAGTGCTTAGCAGTCTTCCCATGTTCATGATGTCCTTTTTTGAAATTCCCAAAGGAGTTTTAAAAAATCTTGACCATTTCAGATCAAGATTCTTTTGGCAAGGATCTGCCGAAAAACATAAATATCAGCTTGCTAAATGGGACATCATTTGCCGCCCTAAAGATCAGGGGGGGCTTAGGCATTTTGGACCTACAAATACAGAATAAATGTCTTCTAGCAAAATGGATTGTCAACTTGCTTAACACTGATGGCATGTGGCAAGATTTGCTGAAGAACAAGTACTTGCGGTCTAAATCTTTAACACAGGTTAAGGCTAAACCATTTGATTCCCATTTTTGGAGGGGACTTATGAAAATTAAAGATGAGGTCTTAACCAATGGCACGTTTTTTATTAAAGATGGGTGTGCCACGCGTTTTTGGGAAGACACTTGGGTAAGCAATATGTCTTTCAGAGATAGGTATCCATCTCTCTATAATATTGTGAGAGATCCTCATGCGACGGTAGCAAAAATTATGGCTACTCAACCTCTTAATATTTCTTTTAGGAGAACGGGACCTAAACTGAGAGACTGGTCTAATCTTGTAGCACAAATAGCACCCTTTAATCTAGTGGATGGGTCGGATTCAGTTCAGTGGAACTTAACCAAATCTGGGTTATTTACTGTATGCTCTATGTACCTACATTTAATAAATAATCATCACCCATTCAGACATAAGAAAATCTGGAAGATTAAGGTTCCTCTAAAGATTAAGATATTCCTCTGGTATTTACAAAAAGAGGTAGTCTTAACTAAAAACAACCTTGCTAGGAAAAATTGGAAAGGCAGTCAGAAATGTGTTGGTTGTAACTTGGATGAATCAATCCAACACTTGTTCCTAGATTGTCACCATGCAAGATTGGTTTGGAGGATGGTGCATCTGGCTACGGGTCTAACTCAACCCAAATCCATTAGACATCTATTTGGCTCTTGGCATTCTAATCAAAATACCAAAATTAGGAATTTGATTTGGGTTGGGATCGCTGCTCTTTGTTGGGCCATTTGGAGAACCCGCAATGATATTATTTTTAATAGAATTAAATATAACTCTATTTTGCAGGTTATTTTTAGGGGAACATACTGGTTACGTCTCTGGGCACAGTTGCAACGTGATGAGCACAACAAGAACTTGCTATCATCGTTGAGCACTAGAATTGAGTTGGTCTCGTTAGAGCAGACCAACGGTGGTTGGAAGCACTTATATAGGTTGTGCTAGTTCCTTGTTCTAATTTGTGAACGGTTGTTGCTCATTTCCATAAACTTTGTAATAATTGGGCTGTGTACGTCTCTTGACGTAGAGGCCGGATATTATATCCGTTATCTAAAAAAACAGGATTGCCAAAAATCAGATCGTGCAGATTGCATGTAAGGGAGAAAGACAAGACTACCCCTTAAAGGTTAAGTAATTATCTAAGATGTTTGTTTGCTTTAAAATCTGTGCAAATTTTAAAGAGGGACCACCGGAGCAAATCTCAAGTCGAAAAGGCATAAGGTGCTCTGTATTATTTGTGCAGAATAGAATCCATTTAAGCGCAAAGCTGCTAGAGGGTTGCCTTATACATTTTTACTATTATTAATCAGAAGTTAATCTTAATGACATGCAAAAAAAGAGATAAATTATTGAAATTTTTATAAAAATTAGAAACCGTTGACTGGTATACTCTAATAATCTTAGTTATACCCATACTGTATTATAAGATAATCTAAACTAATAATCTAAATCTATATCTAAATTACCCAAATGACATCTATTTACACTGAACTACATGTAAGGGGGGAGGTGGTAGTAATTCCATTCGGAGCTGGGGTCTGCTTTCACCTCTGCTCCAGCCAGGCCACGGTGAAAGCCTTTTAGGCCATGAAAATGTCGAAATGTTCCTTTTCATGAGTAGCAGTAGTTGATACTGCATGTCAATACATGTTGGAAAAGACAACAGTATGAAGCGGGATGGTGAAGACGAAGGATGAAGTTTAGTCTTCGGGTTTTGTTTTGCTATCTTAGAGTTTTCCTTCCTGTGTTGGCTCCTCATTGTTGAGGATTTGAGTCTAAGTACTCTGTGTAACCTTTAGCTGTATATGTCCACTTGTGGATATAGAGGCCGGATTTCATCCATAATCTAAAAAAAAAATAGATTCAAGTAACGCTGGAAAGCATGAAAGATTGAAAAAACCTCCAAGATTCATATTTTGCTAGAGAAATAATGATGGAAAACGTTTTAGCATTTTGCACCATCCCGTTCATAAAGCCAACTTAAGATTATTACAGCAGAATTGAATATATCCATTGCAAGAAACACTGAATATTGCAACTTTCTAGTTTGCAAAATAAAAATGTTGAGTACCTTGAGATTTTTTGTCAATTGCTGGTATGAGTACGAGCATGTCAATTCAGCATAAGAGCCCAACTTTCTGCAGGTTTTACATTCTTGCTCGAATTAAATATCCTCACTGAAGTAGAACTCGACCTGCTTTTGTAGCATTTTTCTTGTCTGATCCCCAAGCGGGAGAGTTCCAAACTGAGGAGCGGCTTCCCTTAGATCATGTTCTTCATGCCCATCCTGACCTTGCTGACAGGTTCACTGTTGTTGCAACATATATGGATGGGTTGCTTCCTCTGCTTCCAAGAGCTGGATATGGGGCAAATGACAATGCTTCTGCTTGGAATGGAACATGGTAAGTATGTGCAAGTTTATGGTATCCATATTGGACCAATGTCTCACGCTTCAGCCAAATGATTATGCTAATCTGTTTGTTTCACTCCAAAGTCTCACAGCAAACTGTAATTAACTCTCTCTCTCTCTCTGCATTGGCTCCATAGGAATGGAAGAATCAAAGAGGAAATGGGTTGACATGACTCGATCTGGCCTCGAAGCTCATTTATATATAGAGATGACTCTCATATATCTTTCATAAGCTCATCTAATTGTTGCCCTGTAGTCATGCGTATATGTCGTCAGTCATTGTTTACGCACCAGTAACTTCATGCAACAGCTTGCATATGCATGCCGCTTCGTGATTTCCTTGGCAGGCATTATCGGTCCACTAATCATAAGCAGAGGAAACGGAATTGGCCGGGGTCCTGCCTTTGCCACAGTGAAGCAAGCCCACTTTGGCCAGACGGTTGCACACTTGCACTTTCATGCACCCATCCAACTTTACTCCTGGGCTGACAGTGACAGATGCAAGTACTTCAAATTGTACTGCTCGATAGTAGTTTCTTGTTATTATGTTAGCAATTTTTAGGTAAGTTACATTTGAGTTTCTAACATAACAAAAATGGATATTTTTAGTCATTTTGTAATTCAAGGTTATGGGTTGTGGATGTTTGATGTTGAATAACTTGAGTAACGGAGATATATTTTTATCTTATAAATTGACATTAAATTATAGACGTCTCTCAGGATTCTTTTGGGATCTGATGGGCTTGGACTAGGCCTGTTTCTAAGCTTGATTTCCTGATGGAAGATTTCCTTCGAGCTAATTGGATGAAGCGTTAGTGATCTGATTAATTGTTGATCATTGCATAGAACATTGATCTGTGCTTGATGGTAGTTAATTTTCAGGGAACTAACAAGGGAAATTCGTGCTTCTCCTCATGAGTTCTTGATGAGGCAGCATAGAATGCTCACCTGGACCAAACTTTTTTTTGTGTTTCCTCTCAAATGGGAAAGGAAAAGATGAAGCACTATATGTACCTATCAGAAAAATGGAAGACATGTACATATATTGCCCTTTGAGCCATTGACACGCGAGGAATGTGAAATTAGGGACATATAGGGACCGAATGACACTTGAGCATCTGGCATTTATGCCATTAATATATATAGACATAAAGTTGTTTCTCGGTCTTTCTAAATTAAATTTTGCCTCACATGCAGAGCGGAGGACTCTTGTGAAGTATTGGATATTCGTTTTTTCATGGACACACTGACCAGAACTATGAAGTCATAAATTATAGTTCTAAATAATTTTGGCATTGCATTTTTATTTGCTTGAATATTGGATTTTTTAACGCTAAAATTATCAAAAAGTCAAACTAGATAGTACTAAAATGTCCAAAAACCAATTGCCATATGTAGTTTAAAATTGATAAAATTGTGGTTTTGATTACGGAAGCTAAATTAAAGATTCAATCCCCTTATAAAAAGTAGCACTGGAATTATTTGATTTCTGAACTATTTTGTTGATATAATTAATCTCAAACATTTGTGTGCCCAACTTAATGTTGCAAGAAAGACATTTATATACTAGTTCCGTAAAAAGTAGCACTGGAATTAATATCAAACATTTGTACACTCAACTTAATGTTGCAAGAAAGACATGGATGGTAAAAAAAATCTCACACAAGTTTTTCCATCCGAACATGCTTTATTAACTTTTGTCTTTAGAAATAGGCAAAGAAATCACCGTGACTCCCAAAATATAAAACTTTATTTAGAATTCATTTGTCAATGGAAGGCCAACATTGAGACAGTATCATAATGGTAAACATTTGAAGTGGCGTGATTGTGTGTGCTAGGATAGGAAACTTCTGCCATTCTGATGGATAATCATGGCAACAAGATCTTAAGCCTTTCATTTCTCCAGGCATATAGGTAGACTATTCAATACTCTCAGCACTCTAATTTCGAAACCTCATCTGTAATGGCATGGAAATACAAATTTATTTGCTTCACTCCAACGTCCCAATACAACTGTGCATAAGTTTCCAACTCCATGGCCACAGAACATTCAAAGAGGAATTGGATTGGCACGCCTCTAGCTGCTGCTTGGTCACTTTTCATTTATATAGAAAGATGATGATTCAGACACAGAGCTCATCCATTTCTTGCCTTGTAATCATGACAACGCTGATACACTTCACATTTTGTACTTGACCTCTGACCACAACCAGTGTCTATGCATGAAGAAAGCACAATTGTGTATTCCGTTGGATCAGTTTCTTGTGTGATGAGCTGTTGCAGTGCTGCTGCATTCGAAGTATCAACCTGGCACAATCCCCGCTTGTCCGTTTTATTGCCTGCTTCTTTTGCATGATGCTTTTTCATTCATTATTAGCAGCGCTGGATAGACTGCATGCGATCAACGGAATACACATTATTTGATCCTGAAAGTCATACTGAGGGGTCCAAAGATGAATAAGAACGGGGATCAGCTTCATTTTCATTTCAAACAAATGGAAACATTTGTGTGCCGTTACACGGAAGGATATGAAAAGGAAATTGAAGATCAAGGTCAGAAAAGGAGTAGGTACTGTTATTAGAATACGGTCGAGCAACTAGATCTAGCAGCTCCTATTGACAAATTAAATAAACAAAATTTGAAAAGCACTACTCCAGCAAAGCATGACCATGCTAAAAGCAGATCGACATAGCTATCTTATTTTGTCATCATCTGTGATCTCAAATGTCAATCTCAATGCTCACATAGAACTGCAAACTCATTTGTTATACCCCAATATCCCAAGACAACTATCTGACAAGTTTTCAACTCCATGGAAATAGAAGATTCAAAGAGAGGAAATGGATTGGCAGGTGCCTCTAGCTGTTTCACCTTTTACTTATATAGAAAGATGATGATGATTCCAACACAGCAAGCTCATCCTTCTTTTTTTTGCCTTAATTACATTCATGAAAATGTTAATGTACTCGTACATCTTGTCCATGACTTCTGATCACGTAATGTTGAGTTTACCGTCGCTCATAACTTCTTCTAGTCCTAGCCAACTCCACCACATCTTCTAGTCCCGCAGTAGAGGCCAGCACATGGGTGGGGTCCATGCAATCTTATCACCTGTGCAGCCTTCTTTCTAGCAGGCTTCCTGGCGTGCAACTGCCAGGGGGAGTGGCGGGGCCGGTGAGCTCCCCGCGAACTGTGACTCGGGAAACGGTGGGATGATGAGCTCATCCGCGAGCCACCTGCACAGCGGGCCCCGATGAGGATGGTTTTGTAATGATTTTTTCTGAATTTTGGTATTCCAAAAGTTAATGCAAAATCTTTATCCAAAACGTTTTCATATTTGTAGATAAATATTTCAAAAAAACAGAAGTTTTTGCAAAATTTTACCTACCGAGGCCTCAATCCAATACATCCATTTAACAAATTCTATTATTCTACACAGAGGTTGTTGATGCAGTTATGGAGGTAGATAATATGAAGTATGTATTAGGAGTATTTTCATTATTTTTTTGCTTCCGGATTTTTAACATGGTAGAGGTAGATAATATGAGGTATGTATATGGGTATTTTCATAAATTTGTAATAGGTTATATAGATGTATTTTTAGTTAATTTTTTAATGATAATGGCTTGTAATTTAAAAGTAGCCAAACAAATAGCCATGACTTCCAAAGTTCAAAAGTTCATTCAAATTCCATATGTCAATTGAAGAGTCAACATTGAGACAATTTTAACAGTATTTGAAATAGAGATGGCACATCCATGTTTTTTCTAGATGCTGTGAGACGAAAGTTTTGTCATTTCTTAAGGGATGCAAGCTCCTACAACATAATGACGTCCCCAACATTAAGCACCTTTTTAAGATGAAGTTTCTTTATGTTACCTTTGTAAGGGTTTAATTAAGTGCACTGGCGAGCTAGCAAGCAGTGTTGCTTTTTGTCACAAAAATGAGATAGTTATACAAGTAGCATCATCCAGACCTTTTAAACCTCATAGCGTATCAAATATTTTTGGTCTTGGTTATGGGGTGTTAGTAAGGATTTAAAGCCACTAGTCTTGCTCTAGGGATGGTGGTCGTTGTGGCTTTATAGAAATGAGTTTATTTTTGAAAAGAAAATTTTTGCATTCCATGTGTATATCATCTTGGTTACACATTGACTTCGTAAAAGGGCTATTCTACAGAAGTCCACCCTACTACATGATTTGGTTATAGCTGCATCACACCACTTGTCGCAAGTGGCTAAGGAGCTTTCTACCTGGCATATTGGGTGGTTTAGTCGTCCAATTGAGTGTACTAGCGTGTCTATTATTTGATTGTGTCTATTTATAAGTATGTGTGCATCCCCAATATATACAGTAGTCAGAAGTATTTTAATTTTTTTTACGTGCAAAGCACGTTTTTCGTTAAGAAAGGAGAAAAAGTCTTCAAGTTCGAGTACAACCAGGCACAAGTCCAAAAAAAACAAGAAACTAGGGAAAGAGTTACACCGTCCTCGCCGGGCATACACCTAAAAGGCGAGCTAGAGGAAGGAAGTCCGCACGCACTCAAGACTTGGCCTCCTCCAAAATACCCGGCACCAGCACCACCGGCATGAGAGCTTCCTTGTCGTGCACGCGCTTATTGCGCTCCTTCCAAAGCGACCACACAACCAGCCAGATGAAGGTGTCGAAGCCTTTCTTTCGAACCTTAGCGACCTGCTTCCTAGCGGAGCACCACCCAGCCGTGAAGCTCATGGAGCGGTTAGGGGCAAGGTCCTGCAAGAGAATATGCCTAAGCGCCCTGAACCAAGCCTCATGACTAAAAACACAGTCCACGATCAGGTGGTCTAGTGTCTCTGCGCACAGGTATCCGAATCCCTCAGTCCGTACCGATGAAGCCGGTCAGACGTCCAGCAGCGACCGTGCAAGACTAACCAGGCGAAGAATTTGCACTTCCCAGGCATATGGACCTTCCAAATCTGTCGTGCTTCGAGGATGTCAACGCGACCAAGAAAGACAGCGGAGTAGGCCGAAGCCGCAGAGTAAACACCGCTGGACGACCACTTCTAGATAAACCTGTCAGGCTCTGACGTGAGCCTAACCTGCTGCACAAGATCCCAGACGGTAAGGTATTGGACAAGGACATGCACCATCCGGGCGTGGGTGATGTCAGCGACCTAGCGGAGCCCCGCCGCGCCGATCGGCAACCCCTCACAGACCGTGCGAGAGCGCCGAACCCGCGGCGAGACTGCTGCCCAGAGATTAGGAGCCAGAGACTTGACCGAGCAACTGGAGATCCAGTTGTCCTCCCAGAACAACGCCCGGGCACCATCCCCAACCTCCACAGAAATGGAGGCATCAAAAAAGGCCTGCGCAGTCCGGTCAACCGGAAAATGGAAAGCCGCCCAAGTCTGGTCTGGGTCCGTACGTGCAAGCCAAAGCCAACACAGACGGAGGGCCGTCCCAAAGGCACGGAGGTCGGGCAAGCCAATGCCACCACAGCGCGTGGGGCAGACGACGTTCACCCAAGCAACCAGACAGCGACCGCCCGAGACCACCTCAGTGTCGCACCAAAAGAAGCCTCGGATGAGAGTTTCGACCGCACGCAGGGCCCAGGGCGCAATGGCTATTACCGTCGAAATATGCACAAGGATGGCCGAGAGGGTGGACTTGGCGAGGACCAAACAACCGATGCGGCTCAGTAGTCTACCCTGCCAAGGAGGGAGACACCTGGCGACCTTGTCGACCAGTGGCTGCAAGGCAGTCTTGGGTAGCCTCCTAATAGAGAGAGGGACCCCAAGGTAGGTGCACGAGAAGTCAGCGATGGTGCAAGAGAGGATGGATCGAACCAAGGAGAGGTGGTCCTCCGAGCAGTTAATGGGGTAGACCTAGCTCTTCGAGAAGTTGGCAGCAAGGCCAGAGGCGTTCTCGAACAATGACAACACTGCCTTGACGACCCGCAAGTCCAGCTCGACCGGAGAAAAGAAAGCGACCACATCGTCCACGTAAAGGGATGCACGAAGCGGATGTTCCTGCCCAGCCCCTGAAGGAGACCACGGGACTCCGCATTGCGGAATAGGGTGTGGAAGCATTTCATGACCAGCACAAAAAGCATGGGAGAAAGGGGGTCTCCCTGGCGAAGGCCACGCCCATGGTAGATCTGTTGCCCCGGGACACCATTAAGAAGAATTTTGGTCCTGGCGGTCGAAAGAATGATGGAGATCCAGTTAGTCCTTGTGCGTGGGTAGCCGACCGCAGAGAGGAGCTTGAGGAGAAAAACCCACCCGACCGGGTCGAAAGCTTTGGCTAGGTCAATCTCGAAAATGATCCTAGGGAGCTTCCGACTAGAGAGCATTCTGACCGTGCCAAGAACATAGCGAAAGTTATCGTGAATGAGGCGATCCTTGATAATAGCACTCTGATTTGGGGAGATGAGAGAAGGAAGATGTGGGGTGAAGCGGTTGGTTGCTGCCTTGGAGAAAAGCTTCCCAAAGCTATGTATAAGGCTGATGGGACAATATTCTAAGAGAGCAACCGGGTCCGGCTTCTTGGGAATGAGCGTGAGGAGAGTGTCGTTCAGGTGGTAGAAGCTCCGAGAGTCTAAGTCTGAGAGCGTGTTAAACGTCCGCATAGGGCTGGATGCCGAGCCAGCTTGGCTCGGCTCGGCTCAACTTGGTCTGGCTGGTTAATTTAACGAGCCAACTCGGCTCATCTTGTTAACAAAACGAGCAAAAACGCTAACTCGGCTCAGCTCGTTAATAACTCGAGCCAGCTCGCGAGCTAGATGTAAATTTCAAATAACATTATTAGCACCTCAATATATACGAAACACAAAATACTATAGTAATCATAATTTTTTAAATCTTCGAAATGCACCATGCATAGAGCGTGCAAATAAAGCGCATAAGTCACAACTAATCAACAGTATACCGATTACATATACGATATATTAAAAACAACTAAAGCCTAGTCACTACATTATTTCTATCCATTATCAGATCGAACGAACTTTAAATAAAGCAGTCGAGCAGACAGGAAGCCGAGTGAATAGGAATTAACTAGGAATTTGTGGGAGCAATCGAGTGGATTTAAGCCTGCTTTCTTATTGGCTCCCTACGTTTGACTCTACGTATTTAGCTTGATTGGCTCGCGAGCAGATCGCGAGCTGAGTCGAGCTAGCTTGTTAGCAAAATGAGCAAAAACAGTTGCTTGGCTCGTTACAAAATCGACCGAGTTAAGCCGAGCTGCAATCAAGCTGAGCCAGCTCACGAGTTATTGGCTTGGCGTCCAGCCCTACGCTCGCAGCACATCACCCCTGATGATTGACCAGCAAGATCTATAGAAGCGACTAGTGAACCCGTCCGGCCCGGGGGCCTTGTCCAGGGGTAAATCCTTGAAAACCTCCCATATTTCAGCCTCAGAGAAGGGAAGGGTGAGGCTCTCCAGGTCTAACCGCGGGAGGCTAAGCTCCGCAAAATCGAGTGCACAGGAGCACTCGTGGCTAGTGCCGAGAATCCTGTCAAAGTAATCAAAGGACGCAGCGGCCTTTTCATCTTCACGGAGGATAGAGCGGCCATCGACCAGAAGGGGGGGTGAAGTTCTTTCTTCTGCGGTGGTTGGCGTGGAGGTGAAAAGCTTAGTGTTTGCGTCCCCCTCGCGTAGCCACCTCAGACTAGACTTCTGCCAAGCGATTGTTCACTGAAGCGAAGTCTGGCCGAGTGTCACATGAAATTTTCAATTTCAGGATGTGAATAGAGAGAATAATGAAATAACAATTTTCTCATGATTTAAAAAATTTCCAACATTAACTTTCTTTACAGGAAATATAGTATAGGAAAAAAAGCTTTTGTTTATTTTTCTAAATTAAATAAAATGATTATGTGAGTGTTACATTCATGCTGATGCATCTTGGTGTTTTTTAGTGCAAAAGGTTTTTAAATGTGCTTAGGTGCTGACCAAACCCTGCCGAGAATTTTCCAGTTTTTTCTGGAATTTATTCTCACTTTTCTTTAGCTTATTCTATTTATTAGAAGGCTCTAAAATCTTTTTCATGAGCTCCAAACATTTTATTTGGATTGTTCGTATCTCATTCTATCTCTGGGAATTTTCCTGGAATTTTGAGAATTTTCTGAGTATTTTTCGTGCCTTAAAAACATTTTCTAGTCTTTACTGGAATTGTTTTCGCATTGAAAAATAATTTCAGAAAATAAAAGAAAATCTTATCCCTTCAGTTTGGGTCGACCCCGAGGGCCCGACCCATCTCCGCCGGCCCAGCCCCAGGCCCATCTAGGTTCAGAACTTGCCAGTGTCCATGGCGGACACGGTAGTGTGTGTGCCGCCGCCAGGCCTCCTGCCTTGGCGTGCGTGCCACGTCGCCCGCGCCTATAAAGGGCGTGGCCCCAGCCTCCCGCGTGCCCTAGCCGCTGCCTCCACCCCGCGCCTCGCCTGCTCGCATCGCGCCGCGCCGCCGCCTTGCGAGTTTGTCGGCCAAGCCAGGCACTGCTGCTGGCCGTCGTCGATTCGACGCAAGGAAGCGCCGGTGAATGAAGCCGAGACCACCAGGAGATCCGCGAGGCCGAGCTGCACCCATCCTGCTGGTTCCCATCACCAGAGGAGCACCGGAGGGTCGCCGCTGTTGCGAAGTCCGGCCGCCCCCGAGCTCGACCGCCGGCCGCTCTCCTCCGGAATCCGGTGCCTCCCGTCGTCCTCCGCCGCTGGTGAGCACACCTACGCGATCCTCTCGACCTCCTCTCTCCATTCCGCGACTCAGGCGAGCCCCTATTTCCGCCATGCCCGAAGTACTGTGATCTTCCCATATTTTAGTTGAGAGCTCTAACATTCTTTCCTCCAGCTCCAAGTATTATTTCTGGCTCTACCGTGTTCTACATCATCTCATATTTTCTAGCTACTCCGATCCGTCTTCTTTTTAAGATGCCACTATACAACAATACCTCCATGGCTACATGTATTATCTTTTATTCCCCTTTCTTTTTCTTTCCATCCTATCGTCACTTCCTTATCAGGCCAAAGTAAGCTACGGTGATTTTTGCGGGGACCTCAAGTTTGCGGGCGCCCGCGAGAATAGCTGGGTGCGGTCGATTTAAGACAGTAGCCTACACCAGCGCACATGGCGGGACCCATTGCTCTGCCACTCGCCCACTCCTCTTGTGCTCCGCCGTCCGCGGTTCTGTATCAGAAATTTGGTCGAACAAAAAACAATAAAATTAAGACTAATTTATATAAAAATATTTTGAACAAAAATATAGGAATTTTTTTTTGGCAAACAAACATTCAGATTAAAAGTTTTGTAGAAACTTTAAACAGCAAATTTTGAGAAAAACTTTCTAAGACCAAAATTTTTTTTAAAAATATTTAGAACAAAATTGTAGGAAAACTTTTTTTGGCAAGCAAACATTCGGGTCAGAAGTTTTGTAAAAGCTTTAAGAAGCAAAATTTTAAAGAAAACTTTTTAGCAAAATTTTGTAAAACCAAAAAGTTTTAAAGATCCCCTCATCTGTCGGAGTAAAATCTATACAGAATAGTTGGTACAAAAAAAATTGCAAGTAAAAGTTTGTGAAATATTTTTTGAAAATTAAATGGAATCTTTTTGGAAAACAAACATTTTGAACAAAAAATTTGAAAAACAATAAGAAACGGTGCTGAAAAATATTGAAACAAAGTTTGTGAGAAAAAATTTATCAGAAAGATTCACGATAGAAATTTAGAAAAAAATCTGGAGAGAAGTTTTTTTGGAAAAAAATCTAGAAAAGGGAAGAAGAAAAGGAAATGGGCCAGCGCAGATCCCGTAGTCGGGAGCTCGCCGCGGCGGGGACGCACGCCGTCACACCGGTCGTAGTAGCTGGCCGCCACCGCTCTCACCGTGGGGGTGGAGCTCGTCGGATCCGGTGGAGGCGAGCAGACCCGCCATCGCCCATGAGCGCACGCCCGCCGCTGCTCCCCGCCGCCACTCGGGATGCTCGCCGCCGTCGCTGGGGTAGGCTCCCCTCGGCCGGATCTGAGAGAAAGAGACGCCGCCAGGAAAGAGAAAGAGAAAAGGGAAAGTGAATGGAGAGAGAGGCGAAGCGTCGCAGCCTCGGCGCTGGCAGTGTGCGTGCGGGGAGAAGAAAATGGAGTGGACCCCACAGCGTGTGGGAGCGCGTCGATCGCGAGTACAGGAACAACCGGTCAAGTGTAATATCAACATTGCGGATTTTTGCCCTGCACATGCATCAACGGAAGACACAAAGACCAAGCTGGATTATTTTCAGATCAGCATTTTGTTTATGCTGGCCGCAAGCGTACGCGTGATGAACCCAAACCAGTTTGGACTCCAGACGTGTGCATGTGCCCACAAGTCAGGCCGAATCTCACGACCCTGACGCGTCGCCTATAAATAACGAGCTACGGTTTCTCAATCTCTCTTTGTTCCATCGTGTGCCCTAGTTCTTTGCGAGCCGCCGTCGTCGACTTCTCATCCAAAACCTGCTGCTGCGCTGCGCCGTCTAGATCAAGCCGCAGGCTGGCGCCACCGATCTTGTCCGCACGAGCAACTTTGTCATCGCCACCAGGAGCAGCACCATGAAGCCGTCTGCAGCATCTTCTTCACCGGCCGGGGATCCACAGCAAGCCGTTCGCCGTCCTTGTGCGCCGGCTGCCGGGGAGGAAGTCACCACGAAAGGAGAGCCAGCGAGGTGAAGCCCAAGGTGGCCGTCCCTGAGATCGATCTGCTGCAGATGCTAAGAAAAAAACAGAGGATTCCCTTAACCATCGATGCCGTCGTCAAGTTCTATATCTCTGCCCGTGGTCATAGAGTTCTATCTCTGCTAATCGCCGGAAGCCCGTCACGAAGGCCATCCCGAAGTCGCCATCATCGAATTGTTCGTGGAAGAATATCGAGTTGTTCCGTGGAATACGTGCATCCAAACTTAAGGTCGAACTCGAACAACTGCCGTCCTCATGGAGTTCGAGATTGGTCTCAAGCCGTCACGATCGTCAGCGTCGTTCCTTGCTTGCCTTAGGTGAGAATTAATACCAGCACGTTGCCAATCTCCCCCATGTTCTGTTTTGCATTTTACCCTCATCTGTTATGATCCTTAAGCCCATCGATCCAAGAGGTCACCGTCCCTGTGGTCGAGCTGCCACATCGCCGAGTTCAATTTGTGGCCATCGCTGTGCAGACGAATATCATCGTCATGACGCCGTCTCGAGCTTCGTCGAGGAGCCTGCTGCCGGAGGAGCATGTTCCCGTGAAAGATCAAATTGAATCACCACCCTCGTCGAGTTCGATATGTGCCCGTCGCCGGTCGTCATGGGTGAGCCATCGTATCACCGCCTCTTCCTTGTTTCTTTTTCCGCCAACTCATGCCTCCCGTTTCTCCTATGCCGTTCCTGAGCGTCGAGCAGCTACCTCCCGCAATGCAAGATGCACCTTCTTCCAAAGCTAACCACAAGCCATGCAAGCCTACACGTAAAGCATGGTAAGCAATGTTTCTAATAGCTACTTCTCAGTTTTATGCCCTTGGATGAGTTACGTGTAGCCATGCACAATCAATTTCTAATTTGCCACGTGTTGTTTATCACTTATCTATCCTGGTGATATCATGCTTGCATCATGCTTAGCAACAAAGATTATGTTTATCTCAATCTACATGCACGTATGCACCACCACCTATCTGTTCATGTGTGTGCAATCCTGCAGCGCATGTGTGTCCATCAATATGTTCTATATCTATCCTTTTGTTCTTTAAATCCATATCTTTCATGTTTTAGCTCCGTTTTTATCCGTTCAAGTTGCGTTAGGTTCATAATGAGATAAAGTGCACGTTAGTGGTGTGTTTTCATCGTACATGTTTTCTGAAAATTAATTAATATTAATTTTGTTAATGCCTATTAAACATGCCTTCTATAATTAAAAGCTACCTAGTGTTATACACCGTTTTTCATGATCAATACTAACTTGATTAATGTTTATTTCATATGCTTTTATAAATAAAATCTAATTAGTGCCATATCTCGATTTTTCATAAACTAAATATTAATTTGCTTAATAATTATTTAAACTTTTATAATTAAAAGTTGATAGGCTTTTACACCGGTTTTTATAAATAAATGTTAATTTGTTTAAATATCAACATGAATAAGTTTTTAAGTATAATTTTATTAGTTTACTCGAATCATAAAGTTACGTTTAGAGGATTCATATAGTTTAGCTTTTCTAAATTAAATGTTTAATTGATATAATTTATATATGAATCTTTATAAATAAAATTTGACTAGATTTTTACTTCGGTCTTTGCAAATAAAAATATAATGCTGCATTAATTCTAATTTAGGGTATTTTCTTATGAAATATCCTTTACATATCTTTTACTAATTAAAATAAACCTAGCTCATAGTTTGATCTCTCACATATGCAAATCGAACGTTAGTCGTTCTTTATCAAAGCTCTCTGTCTCAGTGTGTCTCTGTTATAGAGCTAATCTTCTTTCAAGCTCCAGATCTTTTGATCCTAGTTCTTGGTCAAGCCTAGTGTTCTTCATAAAGCTAACCAAACCTTTCTTTTCTCAGCACGGTCTGTGTGCTTCAGTGATCCTTAGCATCAAGCCTACCTTTTAGTGCGTTCTTTTAAAGCTTTTCTTCTGATTGGTGCATTGTTCTTAGTTTGCTTGTTTGTCTGCTTTGTATGCTTGTGCTTGATGATTGATGCGAGTAGAAGGAACGTGGTTCGAGAGCAGTGAAGAGCTTGAAGGTGAAGACATTCTGAGCAACATCACTACTCTGGTTAAAGGCAAGTGTGTCCTTGTTCTTTTGTCCTAATAACTGTGTTTAATCACATTGCATATGCTTGCATTTAATTTGATCGGTCCTATTAAGGTTATTCCTAGTCTTTATGATCATTCCTTGTCAACCTGGGTTTACCTTTTTGTTGGGTAGCTATGCTTAGTTGCTCTACTTGGGGATATGGTGGTTCTAATGAACAACAATGATGGACATACTTTACTTTTATGCTGTATCTCTGGTTAATACAAGATCATATGATTAATTGGAACATGGAGAACCACCCAGGACAACAGTGCAACCACAAGGACTAAATGGCTCTGGTCTTGGTTGAGTAATTAGGGAAGTCTTATGTGGCCATTACTCGCATAGTAGCTTGGGTACGGAGGAATGCTTTTATGGCTCTTCTATTCCGGATAGGTATTGGAACGGAAGTACTCTATGGCTGACTGTCCGTGAATAGAAGTGAGGTACGAAAGATAGCCTCTATGGCATATGCTACTATGGACTAAGACACATGGGAGGACTCTTTGTAAAGGCCTCGTAGCGTCCCTATGCAATCGCACCTAGGAAGTGTGGTATGATGCCTAGCTAGCATCGCTTGGTTGGGTTCAAAGTTCTTCTGAACTTTTACGCGACTTGTGGTGAAAGTGTACAACCTCTGCAGAGTGTAAAACTAATCGATTAGTTATGCTCACGGTCAAGAGCGGCCTGGACCCTCACATGATAATTGAACTTGAAGATGGTCTTAAATTGTGGTTTATGGTTATGTTAGCCATATGCTTATGGCACATCTTTATGTTAATTGTGGGTTGGTATATACTTATACCTTATTAGTAATCAGGTGCTAATAAATTTTGATCAACTAAAAGTGCTTAACGCAGTCAACCTGTCAGCCTTTCCTTGTCAAGCCTCTGCATTCATACTTTCCCCACACTTGCTGAGTACGACATATGCTCACCCTTGCTATAAACAATATTGCTCAAAAAGAGGAAGCTGCTATGAAGATGTTGTGAAGATGTTGCTGTTGCTAGGCGTACGCAACCCCCAGTCGACTGCTTGTGGATGTTTGGTGCCTTCGTTTCCAGGATTTAAGCGTAATACTCTGATGATATCTCTTTTCTTTACGTGATATTATTTCTGTTATTCACTTATGTGAACTATATGCATGAAACTTGATCCTGGCATGCATATAGATCTGTACTTGGTTATCTTTGGAAAAACAGGTGTGACACCAAGGTAACAGAGCTTGAGGAAATGTCACAATGACTACTCCTCAGCAGAAAGTGACCGAGAATCCTGTGCGACCTCGAGACAGAAAATAACCTCTTTGGCGATCTCGATCTGCAAGCGGATGCTACCGATCGCCTTGGAGCTCCACTTGACCAGCGCCTTTGCCGTCTCACGAAGTAAGTGGTCAATCAACCGTAAGGGGTCCACATCGGGTCACGGCCCTGTCCACACCACTTTGACGGTGTCGAGAAAACCCTCCACCTTCGGCCAGAAAGCCTGAAAGGTGAAGCGTTTCTTGTGGTGCACCCCATTGTCGAGAAGCAGGAGAAGGGGGGCATGGTCAGAGCATCTGGAAGAGATGGCATGGATGGCGGAGGAGGAGAAAAAAAAGTTCCTAGTCCGGGGAGACAAAGACTGTCAATACGCTCCAGCGTACGGTGCGTTCGCTCATTGCTCCAGGTGAACAGGCGACCATGGAGGTGGAGCTCAAGGAGCTCAAGGTCGTTGAGGAAGCGACAGAAGCGACCCATCATCTGATGTGAGAGATGACCATTGTTTTTGTCGACCGCCTGATAGATGAGGTTGAAATCTCCACAAAGTACTCAGGGCCCTGAGAGAGTTGGGCGAAGGGCTCGTAGCTCGTCGAGGAAGGAGATTTTATCACTGTCAGTTCGCCGCCCGTAAACCGAGGTGAGCCACTAAGAATGAGAAGACGCAGAGAGGAGGGCAACCTTAACAGTAACATGGTGTTGACGGTAGATAATGCGCCAAATTACGATCTGCAAGCGCACGGGTCGGTTGTTGCTTTTCCCTTAGAGTATCCCCCAAGGTTTATCAATCCGTGGAACAAGTGGATTGCAATGCTCAACTAAGCACTAATCTCGTTGAATTCAAAGCTCTTTATCGAGTGAAGTGTGTATGAGTAAAGAACTAGTCTAAACTAAGTTAAAGAGATCAACGTAAAGAGCAATTGTATAGAGAGCACAAGATATTAAGAATGCTTGTCCAAGGGATCTAGGATCACTTAGAAATGTAACCACCGAGCAAGAACAACCGATCTAAACTATCAAAGGTAAGGGTGCACCGAGTTCAATCCTTTCCCTCTCGCATACTAGTCACTACACGAGGGTAATCCGTGATCGAACAATAGGTGCACAAGAAGTTGATGTAAACTAGGGATGCAAGACTAAGGGTGTGAACCTAGTTAAATATACTTTCCCTCCCGCGTACTATCACTACACGACGGTAATCAAATAAGGAACAAAAGGAACACGATACGTGAAGCTACGAGTGATGCATCCCCAAAGCAAGCCAGCCGGCCATTAAGATTGAAGCACCATCAACATGAATATGATAGCAAATAGATCCAAAACATAGGTTCGGTGATTACAACTCAAGCTCTCCCTTCAACCCCAAGGACAAACAAGGACTTTACCCCATAATGTTACACATTGTAGCGTGGGACATGGTGTAGAATCCTCCGAAGTAGATGAAGATCGACGAGGAAGATGCTGTCCGTCTTGCTTTCTCCCTTGAAGATCCAATCTCCTCCTTGCTCTTGATCTTGTGGCAGCGCTGGAGGGACCTTGCTAGGGTTTCCGGTGGCTCTCTCCCTTGGTTGAATCTCTGAAAGTTGAATACCTTGATGTGATCGACCTCGGGGGCTTTCATCGGTCTTTTGGCGAATGGCGGCGGAGGCATAGAATTAGGGTTCAATCAACATCACGCACAAGAAAGGGGGGCCGAACCACCACAAAAATGCCCTAGGTCGGTCGGCATGGGCCGGCCGGCCCAGGCCCATTTTGGCCCGGTTCGGCTCCATCTTTCTCGTGCAGGCTTCTCTCGACCCTTGAATCTTTTGCTCCTTCGCATGTGGACTTTGGACGTCGTTATCCATGTGATCAAGATAGAGGGTCTTGTCGCATGAACTCCGGTCTTTTGTCTTGGTCCTCGGGAATATCTTGTGGTTTTATCTTGGTCCTTGCCACCTTTGGAAGTAAGTTCATCTTGTATTCGCATGCGAACAGAGCTTCTTGATCCTCTTGCTTAACACCTTCCAAACTTGATGCGAACTTATCCATTAAGCTTGTTATTTCCTGCGTAAACATACAACTCCAAAAACACATGCTCGTGTCGAACTTGTCACATCATTAGTATGCCTAGTGGCGAGTTAGTTCCAAATCAAAGCTGAAACCAAAGTGTAACAAGTTTCTTAGGGGTGTCATATTTTACCGCCAACAACTCCCCACACTTAGATCTTGCTCGTCCTCGAGCAAGTTGCTTGCAAAGGTCATTCATCCATGGAGTTGAAATGTGCTTCGTCTCACCGTTCCTTACAAGTTAGTTAAACCTTCATCTTTAGTATAAGAAACATGAAAGAATGGTCATGGCATAAACATGGGCATTTAGAAATATTGCCAATTCAAGACTTACCCCACAACTCATTCCTTTCACTAGAGATCCTCAAATCCAACCATACTTACTTTCTTACTTCCATTGGAGGGTTTTCCACGAGTTCAAAATAAAATTCCTGCAACAAGTATTAGACAAACTCTTTCTCCAAGTCCTCACATGTCGCTCATTTGAAGTGGCTATCCTAAATAATTCATAAACTCTCACCTCCCATAAGTCTCTCATTTATAATTCATGGTGGGGCTATAGGTATGGCTAGTGAAGTTAACACAAATATTATCAAGCTAGGAAAGTTCTCTAATAGTTGTTCACCTCTCGAGCCAATGACTATGAGAATGAAACCATAATGTGAAGGTATCAAGGATGAGAAGATTTAGAATGGTGGACATGTGCAAAGGCAAAAAATATGACTCCAAGGCACTAATGATGTCCTCGTTGTCGGATTGCACATGGTTGGAAAATCAAAGATTCGTTCTCAACAACGTAACATCCTTCCTTGCACTTTCTTGATCTTCACTTGATTTACCATCCCTCTTATACTTTTCTTGCTTTTCCTCAATTTTCTCTTTTTCTTCCTTTTTCTTTCTATCTACCTTCTTTTTTTCTTTTATACACATTTTTTTCTCTTCCTCTTTTCTTGACATCTTTATCTCTTCTCCGAAGCTCTTCGCTTGTTTCCTTCACCATACACACAATCTGAATTTTAACTAAAATCCTTTCTAGGAACGGAACGAATCTTCAGGCATAGGTTGTGTTCAAGGAATAAGATGAATACAAGAGATGTTATGGGTTGGGTATGGAATACGGCGATACACAGGACTTTCGATGTGAAAGTCTCGTTACCGAATATATGACGAGGATAGCAATAAAGGATATAAAGCAAGGACATGATCATTGCTCGAAATTAGTACTTCCAAGAGAGAAAAGTCCTAACCCAATTCATCATGCTAATAACACTTATGGTGGAGTGTATATATATAATATAGGCCTTGTATGGGATATGCTTGTCTCTCGACTTGGAAAAAGAAGTTGCTAACCTTTATTGCAAGGGTTTTTCATAAATTTTCAGAAATAAAAGCCTCCAATTTTAGTCTTACTCATAGCAAAGTCAAAATGAGGTTCTAGATTAAAGTAGATTATGGGTACTTTAGGCAAACTTCCATTAAGCAACACGGTAAACATTAATGCTCATTACTCATGCTCAAATAATAAAGGTAAAGAACAAACCAACAAGTAGAGGGAATGAAAAACTTGCACAAGGATATTGTTTTTAATGACTCTACACTAATTTATAACACACCATCGAAATATATATATATATATGTATGTATGTATGTATGTATGTATGTATGTATAGGTAATCTATACTCTATAGCCGGCCATAGAATAACTTATTCTGTGGCCAGTCTTATAACCGCAGCAGCCCACCATTGATCGCTATTAATTATCGCAATGAGCGATGATCAAGTGCTCAGCTTTTAATTGCTGGTGATTTACTGTAGACATGCAGCCAAACAAACGAGTCAAGTAATTACTTGACGGAGATTTCGGGAGGGCATGTTAATTAGCTCACCCTATACTTTCGAGAGTGCAAGCAAAATACGTGCATGCAACAAATCCATAGGCTGGTTACTTGTAATACACTAATAAGTATACGCAGAACGTTCAGTCTGTTACGAAGATCCATTTGAAGGGTGAGTTACAAAAAAAATTATAGTGTCAGATTTTTGTAAATGAATTACTTCTTTGCCCTGCTACACATGCACATAAATGATTCTAGTGAATTCACATTCTGACAAAGGTTATACCTCCGTACGTGGTAATCATTTACGAGAATTTTATAAACAATTTACTAGAATCCATGTCCTTGTATGTGATTTACTATAATCAATTACAAGATTATGCCCCTATATGTGGTAAATCATTTACGATAATTATTGTCTAGAGCCCTAGGGGTTTTCTGGGTAACTAATTTATGTTAAATTATAAATGGTTCTTGTGTCAATATAGTAAATCACAGTGTAAATGGTAACTCGAAAAAAATGTGACGCCCGAGCCCAACTATGGTAATGTATTCTGGTAACTGGATATGCACATCGCATGTGCAGTAGCAAAAATAACAAAACCATGGTATCTTCTCCTAAGTCGTAGCCATTGTACGCACGCCAACATGCACTTGTAGACGAGCATCAGCCCCGCATGCATGTGTACATGTGATTAGCATCTTTTATTTAGGTGTACATGCAGCAATCACGGCTCGCTCGGCTCTCGTATTAATCACGGCTTCTGCACTTACGGTGATTTAAGCAGTCAGGGGACGCGCCAGGGTGAAACGACTCAATTAAAAAAACAAGAGATCACACCTCCCCCCACACTTAAAACATACGACGTCCTCGTCATAAAATAAATTTAAGAGCAAAGGTGGGATGCTCATAAAAAAATAAAAAATATTTACAAATTTACCTTGTTTTCGTCACTAGTCTTGACGATCTGGGTCACCATCCAAGGTGTAGACGTCAATGTATTTAATGGGTACAATGTTGGGCTCTAGGAATACCTTGAGTCGCTGTCCATTCACAACATATTGATCTCTCTTGACGTCCATGATTGTTACCGCTCCCGATGGTGACACCGAGTGTATGACGTATGGTCCATCCCATTTGCTTTGCAATTTTTCCTTGCTGAAGACCTTGTATCGAGAATTGTATAGTAGGACCTTGTCTCCTTCCTTGAATTCCTTCTTATGCAATCTTTTGTCGTACCATCTCTTCATCCTTTCTTTATAGATGCTAGCGCTGTGATATGCCTTCAATCTTAGATCTTCAATTTCACTTATTTGAATCCTTCTCTTTATTCGTGCCGCATCAATATCAAGATTCATCTCTTTTATTGCCCAATAAGCTTTGTGCTCTAGTTCTACCGGCAAATGACATGTTTTTCCATAGACAAATTGATAAGGGGTCATACCTATTGGTGTTTTATGCGCAGTCCGGTATGCCCACAATGCTCTGTCTAGCTTCTTTGACCAATCTTTTCCTCCTTTAGTCACCGTATTCTTGAGGATGTCTTTGAGTTGCTTGTTCGATGTTTCCGCTTGGCCATTTGTTTGTGGATGATAGGCCGTGGAGACCCTATGCTCGATTCCCAACTTTGCAAAGCATCTTTTGAAATCCTTGCTAATAAAGTGTGATCCACCATCACTTATCAAAATTTTAGGAACACCATATCGAGGAAATATCACCGTCTTGATCATTTGAATAGCTTCTTCCGTAGATGCTTTCCTACATGGAATCACTTCAACCCATTTTGATACATAATCAACTATGACCAAGATGTGTTCATATCCATGCGAGTTCACGAAAGGTCCCATAAAGTCGATGCCCCAAACATCAAATAGATCAATTTGCAAATTATAATTCAGCGGCATTGCATTCCTTTGTGATATATTTCCACTCCTTTGGCATTCTGGACAAGTTGTAACAAACCTTTTAGCATCCTCGTGCATCTCAGGCCAATAGAATCTGCTTGCCCATACCTTTGCTTGCATTCTAAAGTGTCCATAATGTCCTCCATATTCCGATGAGTGGCATTTTTCTTAGAATTTCTTCTCTTTCTTCCCACAATACGCATCTTCTTAGCACTCCATCATCTCCCAATCTATATAGGTATGGTGTATCCCAATAAAATTATCTGCTCTCGGCAATTATCCTTCTTTTAGCATTTTTATCCAAGTGATCTAATGGCATCTTCCGTAAGCACCTTATAATATCATTCATCCATCCTCTCCTATCAAGTACCCGATATAGATGGTCATCTCTCATTCTATCTTCAATTAGCTCCATCCCATCATCTCCATGATGCATCCTTGATAGGTGGTCGGCTACAACATTATCCGACCCTTTCTTGTCTCTAATCTCCATATCAAACTCTTGTAATAGTAGAATCCATCTAATCAAATGTGGCTTGGCATCTTTTTTGGACAAAAGGTACTTGATTGCAGCATGGTCGGTATACACGATCACCTTTGAGTTCACAATATAGGATCTAAAATTTTCAAACGCGAACACCACGGCGAGCAATTCCTTCTCGGTAGTCGCAGAATTCACTTGAGCTTCATTAAGAGTTTTGCTTGCATAATAAATTGCGTGCACCTTCCCTTCCTTCCTTTGTCTGAGAACGGCTCCAACGGCATAATCACTTGCGTCGCACATTATCTCAAATGGTAGATTCCAATCGGGTGGTTGCATAATTGGTGCGCTTATGAGAGATTGCTTCAACGTCCGAAAGGCATGCAAGCATTCTTCATCAAAGTCGTATTCCACATCTTTTTGGAGAAGTCGTGTCAATGGCTTGGTGATCTTCGAGAAATCCTTTATAAATCTCCTATAAAATCCGGCATGCCCGAGAAAGCTTCTTAACTATTTGATATTTGTCGGGGGTGGTAACTTTTCAACCATTTCAATCTTAGCCTTGTCCACCTCTATTCCTCTCTCGAAGATGACATGTCCCAAGACTATCCCTTGTTTCACCATAAAGTGACACTTCTCCCAATTAAGCACCAAGTCAATTTCTCCACACTTTTTAAGGACTTTTTCCAAATTTTCCAAGCATCTTTCAAAACACGTACCATGCACCGAGAAGTCGTCCATGAATACCTCCATAATTTCTTCAATAAAATCCGAGAATATAGCCGTCATACATCTTTGAAAGGTAGCCGGGGCATTACATAAACCAAATGGTATCCTTCTATATGCAAAAGTTCCATACGGACATGTGAAGGTTGTCTTGTGTTGATCATCCAGATGGATAGGAATTTGCATGAACCCCGAGTATCCATCAAGGAAACAAAAGTGGGAATGTTTGGCTAACCTTTCAAGCATCTCATCGATAAATGGTAGCGGAAAGTGATCCTTCCTTGTTGCCTTGTTCAACTTCCTATAGTCGATGCACATTCTCCACCCGGTCACGATCTGTTGCGGTATCAATTCTTCCTTCTCATTCTTCACAACCGTTATTCCTCCCTTCTTTGGTACACAATGCACCGGGCTCACCCATTCACTATGTGGCACGGGCTTGCATTGTTCTTCAAGTGGTATGCGGTGGGTGCAAAAGGCTGGACTAATACCCTTCAAGTCACTTATTGTATACCCAATCACCCTCTTATGTCTTCTCAATAAATTCAGCAACTTACCCATCTCTTCCGGGCTTAATTCATCGCTCACGATGACCGGGTATGTCTTATCGGCTCCCAAAAATTCATACTTTAGTCCGTTGGGAAGTGGCTGTAACTCAATATCGGGTGCTTCGGGTTCTTGTTGTTTCAAATCTCCAATTTCTTCAAAACTTCCTTCCTCCAAGATTCCATCTTGTGCCTTCAATTCCTCGGTTGCTTCCACTAGTTCCTTGTCTTGATCATCATAAATAGCATCATTCTCCATTGCTCGTTGGAGAGGGTCCCTGAAAGTATCAATAAAATGAAGGTCCTCTACCTCTTTGTTATCAAGAGGTAGAGGTAGAGCTATACGAGAAGCGGGTAGAAAATCATATGTGAGTTTAGTTCCATCTAGATCAATAGTAACTCTACCCTTTCCAGCATCAAGAACGACATTGACCAACTTAAGAAAAGGCCTACCAGGAATTATATCATCATGTTCATCATGGCAAGCATCAATTACAAAAAAGTCGGTTGGAATAATTTTACCTGAGATAGCAACATCTAAATCTCTAAGCACACCCAAGGGTCTTGTTGTTCTACCATCTCCCATGATCAATTTTATTTGTGTTGGAGCTAGATTTAAAGTTTTACTAAAAAGCTCCTAATAAATCTTGGAAGACATGACACTTACATGGGCTCCGATGTCACATAAAGCTTTGCAAAATTTCTCCCCATTAATGGTGCAACTTATGTGAGGTGTTGGTAGGGAGGTATCTTCGTATTGATCGGCTCCTATCACGTACACCTCGGCTAGGTGTGCATATGACGAGGCTTCCGGCTTCACTCCCATAATCTTCTTTACTTCGGCAATGTGATCCGGATCTACCTCTTCTTCCTCATTGAAAAGTCTTTGAATAATTTCTCTAGTCGATTCTTTGTCTAGCTCGTACCCCGAGTGTCTCTCCTTTGGAAAGTTCAACTCTATGGCTCTCGCGGATTCTTTTTGGTTCGGGTATGGTCTCCTCTTGTTGTATATTTCTTCGAAGTCAATCGGGATCCAATCCATTTGTTCAAACTCCTTTAGCGGCTTTGCATTCGCTAAACTTCTTTTTTCCTCTTCTAGCTTGCAAATTTTGTTGCCTTGGATTGGTCTTCCTTCATTGTGGGTTGCTCCGTCAATCTTTTCTTGTTTTGCGTCTTCTTTCTTCACTTCCAGGGCTTCTTTTCTAGAAATTCCAGCAAGTACCTCCACACGAATTTCTTGCTCAACGCTTCCCGGAATATGTTCTCCCCAATCTCTTTGCATGGCCACCCCTTTGCTTATTTTTTTAGTAGTTTGGTGGCTTCCGTGAGTGTTTTCTCCATGATATTTCCACCTGCACACATTTGAATATACCGCATGCATTCGGGGGTTAGAGAAAAATAGAAAGTATGCAAGAGTACATCACCGGAGAACCCAAGCCTTGGCCCTTGTTTGATTAATTCATTAAATCTTTCCCAAGCTTGATATATTCCTTCCTCTTTTCCTTGCGCAAAATTTATCACTTGCCTCCTCACGTTTTGAGCTTTGCTTATCGGAAAGAATCTTTGAAAAAATTTCTTCACCAATCGAGTCCAATTTCCTTCCACCTCGAAGGATGCAAATGAGTGTCATCTTTTCGCTTCATCCGCAAGTGAGTATGGAAAAAGATTCCATTTGTACCAATCGGCCGGAACTCCTTCTTGTTGTACCATGTCGCATAGCCTCATGAAATGCTCAATGTGCCTATATGAATTGTCCGTCTCCACCCCTCTAAATGGGTTTGATGCTACCATCTTGATCATTCGAGGCTTGATCTTGTACTCGATAGCCTTGGGTATCGAATCTGATTTTTGCACTTTAATATCTTCGAATCGTGGGATAGCATACTCCATTAGTGTTTTTTCTTCTTCCTCCATGGTGTGATTGACAAGAGCCATCTAGACAACAAAAACAAAAACAAAAACAAAAACAAAGGTTTTTCTAGACGAAAAGTTAGTGTTAGTGATCAACAAAAATTAATACCAAGTTAAACGTAGCAAACTAGCTTGTTCCCCGGCAATGACACCAAAAAAGCTTGTTGACGGTAGATAACGCGCCAAATTACGATCCGCAAGCACACGGGTCGGTTGTAGCTTTTCCCTTAGAGTATCCCCCAAGGTTTATCAATCCGTGGAACAAGTGGATTGCTATGCTCAACTAAACACTAATCTCGTTGAATTCAAATCTCTTTATCGAGTGAAGTGTGTATGTGTAAAGAACTAGTCTAAACTAAATTAAAGAGATCAACATAAAGAACAATTGTATAGAGAGCACAAAATATTAAGAATGCTTGTCCAAGGGATCTAGGATCACCTAGAGATGTAACCACCGAGCAAGAACATCCGATCTAAACTATCAAAGGTAAGGGTGCACCGAGTTCAATCCTTTCCCTCTCGCATACTAGTCACTACACGAGGGTAATCCGTGATCGAACGATAGGTGCACAAGAAGTTGATGTAAACTAGGGATGCAAGACTAAGGGTGTGAACCTAGTTCAATATACTTTCCCTCCCGCATACTATCACTACACGACGGTAATGAAATAAGGAACAAAAGGAATACGATACGTGAAGCTACGAGCGATGCATCCCAAAAGCAAGCCAGCCGACCATTAAGATTGAAGCACCATCAACATGAATATGATAGCGAATAGATCCAAAACATAGGTTCGGTGATTACAACTCAAGCTCTCCCTTCAACCCCAAGGACAAACAAGGACTTTATCCCATAATGTTACACATTGTGGCACGGGACATGGTGTAGAATCCTCCGAAGTAGATGAAGATCGACGAGGAAGATGCTCTCCACCTTGCTTTCTCCCTTGAAGATCCAATCTCCTCCTTGCTCTTGATCTTGTGGCGGCGCCGGAGGGACCTTGCTAGAGTTTCTGGTGGCTCTCTCCCTTGGTTGAATTTCTAAAAGTTGAATACCTTGATGTGGTCGACCTCGGGGGCTTTTATCGGTCTTTCTGGCGAATGGCGGCGGAGGCATAGACTTAGGGTTCAATCAACATCACGCATAAGAAAAGGGGGCCGAACCACCACGAAAATTCCCTAGGTCGATCGGCTTGGGCCGGCCGGCCCAGGCCCATTTTGGCCCGGTTCGGCTCTGTCTTTCTCATGCAGGCTTCTCTCGACCTGAATGTTTTGCTCCTTCGCATGTGGGCTTTGGACGTTGTTATCCCCGTGATCAAGATAGAGGGTCTTGTCACATGAACTCCGGTCTTTTGTCTTGGTCCTCGGGAATATCTTGCGGTTGTATCTTGGTCCTTGCCACCTTTGGAAGTAAGTTCATCTTGTATTCGCATGCGAACGGAGCTCCTTGATCCTCTTGCTTAACACCTTCTGAACTTGATGCGAACTTATCCATTAAGCTTGTTATTTCCTGCGTAAACATACAACTCCAAAAACACATGCTCGTGTCGAACTTGTCACATTATTAGTATGCCTAGTGGCGAGTTAGTTCCAAATCAAAGCCGAAACCAAAGTGTAACAAGTTCCTTAGGGGTGTCATATTTGACCGCCAACACATGGTAAAGCCCACGTGAGGGGGAGGAAACGAGCCACGTGTCTTTACGCCAAGCGACCAAGATACCACCACAACTGCCGACCGCAGGCAAAGCAACATAGTCAAAATCAACACCTAACATATCAAGAATAAGGGAGGGGGATACATCAGCGAGCTTTGTGAAAGACATCTAGGCCCTAAGTGGGTTTTGGTGTATTGATTGACAACTAGATTAAAGATCTAATGCCTTTGTTAAGTATGTGAGCAGGTTGTCACATATAAATAACAAAGCATGATGTATGACATTGAACATCTATATGTGAAAACAAGTCATTGTTGTACAAGATAAATTGAGGAATGGGTTATTGCCTCACACTGTGAAATGGCTCTATATAAGGTTCAAAGTCATGGTTTGCGATATGTGTGATCCCATGGTGTATACTTGATATATAAACAATCCAATGAAGATGAAGAAAGAGACATAGTGATATTGGAATATTGGACGATCTCTAAATAAATTGGAAGGCTTGTTGTGATCAAATGGGGCGATAGAACCAAAGAAGGCATGATCTCAATTGGATTTCACTCTTAATGTTGAATCAAAGCTAAACTCAAATTGGCATCGAATGGATGAAGAAATCAAGAAAGGGATTAGCAACTAGGTACTAAGCTAAGGTTGGCCAAGTAGTTACTTGGACCATGTGCTTGGCTAGGGTAAAGTGGCTATGGCTTGGAGAATTTTGAGGTATCAAGTCGAGCATAATCAAGTGAAGCAATGAGGATGCATCAAACATTGTTTGGATCATGTGAACGGTGACTTGGCATCTAGAAGTGGATTTCATTCATATATGTTGAATATTGATCCAAGTCACTACCTCAAGGGTGAAGTGCTCAAATCAATGAGACATTGATGGATGAATCTCTCAAGTAGATATATTGACCTAGTATGGCTATTCATGAAGATGAAGCTCAAGAGGATCTCTATAGGGTTTATATTTGATCTTGAGTATAGGTACGCCGTACTATCAAGAGGGATGCATCACAAGGAGTCTTGAAAATGTCTCAGTGCTCAAGTAACCTATGTGAGTTGGGGGAGACACAAAAGCCACACGTACACGGTCTTGGGTTTGACCCTGTGTCAAACCCAGTGGCATCGGTTTTGGGAAACCGGTGGCACCGGTTTTGTGTCAGTCGGCCCAACAGCTACTTGGTTTGAAATCTCGGTGGCACCGGGTTTGGGAACCCGGTGGCACCGGGTTTGGGAACCCGGTGGCACTGGTTTTCCCCTGAGTTTGCAACGGCTAGTTTTTGGAGAGTTGGGTATTTATACCCCTGGGTCCCCATTGTTGGAAGCTGCTGTTCTTGAGGTTGCTGGTGTGCACCCCTGCTATTCCTTGCTAAGCCAAAGCCATTCTAGCTCTCCCCAACCCCTCTTGGTGAGGTTGTTCGATCTTTGTTAGATCTATTGAGTTGGGTGGTAGAGAGAAGCCTTTGTGAGAAATCAAAGAGCACTTCATTCCCTTGAGCACGGTTGGACATCATCAAGCTTGTATGAAGCATTTGTTACTCTTGGAGGGTTGCCTCCTAGACGGCTAGGCGTCTCCCACAAGCTCCCAAGGTGTGGTGAGCTGTGGGATAGTTTGTGAAGGCCTTGCTTCGCCTCCAAAAGGGAAGAAGCTATCTAGTGGATCGGGAAAAGGGTTGAGTGCAACCCGGCTTCGGTAGGAGAAGCACCCAACGGAGACTAGAGGATTCACACGGTGGTGAATCCGAACTTCGGTAAAATAAATCACTGCGTCTCTTGTTGGTTTACCTCGCATTTACCCTAGTTATCATTCTTAGCTTGCTCTTTGTCATATTTGTCGATCTACGTGGTTGTTAGTGTTTTTGGAGTGCAGGTACCTTACTTCATCTAAGAATCACTCCTTATCCTATATACCAAGTGGATTTCAGTTTGGAGCAAGCAAACAAGGAGAAGACCAAAAGGGGAGTCACTGCCAGGCAAATCCGGTGGCACCAGATTTGCAAAACCGGTGGCACCGATTTTGGGCAGTGTTGTATATTCCACTGTGCAGGCGTGGTCCAGAGACTCCGGACATTTTTTCAGAGACTCCGAACATAAATCCGGAGTATCCGGATTTCACTGATAAAATTGTTTAAAGTGCTGATTTTCAGGTTGCGACTATTCACCCCCCTCTAGGCGACATCAAGATCCTTTCAATTGGTATCAGAGCTTGGTGCTCCGATTCGAGCTTAACCGCCTGGAGTTAATAGGATGTCGACTACTTGTGAGGTATCGTTTGAGCCTCTTCGGTTTGATGGCTCAAACTACTCTTCTTGGTCTGCCCACGTTCTTCATGTATTAAATACTTGGGGTCCTTCATTTGAGCGAGTTTTGGTTGCTAGCATCCTTCCCGATGACTTTGATAGTGAGGACATGTCCAATCTATCAAAAGAGGAAAAGGAATGTATGCACCACAACTCCACCATTATTAACCTCGTGTACAATAATGTGAGCAAGGTCATTCAAGAATTCATCTTCAACCATGAAGACATTTGTGATGATGCACATCTTATTTGGGTGGCACTCAAAGAAATGTATACAAGTGCCAATGATGAAGATGACAAAGAAGAAGAGGATGAGTCACTAGAGGAATGCTCAACATCAACATCTTGCATTTCTTCTCTAGATACCTCATCCAAGAAGCAAAAGAGCTGCAACATCAACACCAATGCTACTGACCAGGCAAACTCGGTGGAACCGGGTTCGGAAACCGGTGGCACCAGTTTGGGTAGTGAGCAGATCTACAACACTTCATCGAGCATCAATGCAACACCTCATCAACCCAATGAGGTGAATACATATCCTAGTACTTCCTTTCTATGTACTAACAATGTCAAGTCTCAAGTGACTAAAGGTAAAAAGAAGAAAGGAAGCCAAGTTGAGAAATTTGACTTTGAGCTCGATAAGATGACCAAGAAAGATAGAAAGAATGTGTTGGAGCTCATCAAGAGAGTAAGAAGGCAAGAATATGAGATCACAAGACAACAAGCTTATCGTGACTCCTTTGAAGAAGAATTGAAGAAGCTTAAGGAGTCAAATGATGTCTTGTCTAGCAAGTGCAAGGAGGATATCACTAAGGCATATGCTTGTGCTACTAACTCTCTATCTTGTGCAGCATCCCTAGAAAAGGAGAATCTAGCTCTCAAGGATCAACTTGAGGAAATCACTTGCAAGATTGTGAAACTACAAGGCACTCACATAGAACTTGAATGTTCTCATGAGAAGCTTGTAGAATCACACACTTTGCTAGAAGTGACAAATGAGGTTTTGGTAAACTCAGTTAAATCTTATACACCTCATTGCACAACTAGCACATGTACTCAAGTTGAAAATGATATATCTTGTGCTAACCAATGTAGCCCAAAAGGCAAACCTTCCTGGTATGATTGTGTGGTTGCAGAATCTTGTGATGACTCCGTTGCTCAAGAAAATGATGATCTTATGCATGAGGTCGAAAGACTCAAGAAAGAGGTGGCTAAGTTGAAGGGAAAAGAAAAAGTGCAACCTTGACAAGATAACCGTGAGCCCATGGTGAAGAAGCTTGAGACGAGGATAATCGTCACTAGATCAATCTCTCAACAAAGCCACAAGATCAATGATCACAAGATTAGCAATAAAGAGAAGCTAGATCACATCAAGTGCTACAAGTGCTCACACATGGGACATTATGCATCCATGTGCTCATTAAAGCAAGAAGACATTCCAAATCAGTCAAAGAGGCAAAGCAGTCTTGCTCAGAGAAGATGCTTTGGTTGTCATGAGAAAGGGCACAAGATTGAAGCTTGTGTGAACCAGTCAAAGGTTTCCTCAGGGAAACCCGGTGGCATCGGGTTTGCCAAACCGGTTGCACCGGTTTCCTCTGAGAAACCCAATATCAAGCTCAACAAGGGATTTCTGAAGGCTCAAGCTAAATACAAGGAGAAGAATGGCTCTATGACAAGTGAGAAGAAGATTAGCAACATCAAGCACAAGACTTGCTACACTTGTCGACAAAAGGGATATTTTGGTAAAGATTGTCCTATGAGTAAGAATCCTAGCCACATGTTTACCTTCTATGTTGGTATTAATTTGCCAAGGATGAACTCAAATGACCATTGTGCCCCTAGAGTGGTTGTATCACAAAGAAAGGGCACTGTTGGCGGTCGATTTCTGTCAACCTAGCCACATGTTTACCTTCTATGTTGGTATTAATTTGTTATTCACACTAACGATCCTAACCCTCATTATATATCAAGTTCGCACTAGTGCATGGTATTTGGAGTTTAGTGTTTACACAGGAATCAAGAGCCTAAATGAGGACTTCCGGGTAAAGTTCATCAAGGGTTTTACAAGGTGATCACGGACCCCAGGACAAATCAAGATACAAGATGAACATGACTCCAAATGAACCAAGGACTAAAGCGTGAAACCGAGAAGTGCTGAGGACCTAGACGGAAGATGCGGGAGTTCATGCGCCAAGGACCTTTATCTAAACCGTGAGGAAAATGACGTCATGGACCCACAAGCAACTCGGCAAAAAGTCAGGAAGTCGCGAGAAGCATCTGGGAGGAAGACGGGGCCGAACTGGGCCGAAGTGGGCCCATGCCGGTCGGCCCAGGCCGGCCAGCCCAGCCCAATTCGGGCCCGGTTTGGCGCCCCCTTTGACCTAGCTGTTCCTCGAGTTATTTATAGCCCCCGTGCCTCGAGCCATGCAGGAAGCAATTCGTCATCTGCCGCCGAGGAGCAGAGAAGAGAGGGACACCCTTCCGAAGAGGAGAGGGTCGAGATGGTTGACTAGGGTTTCCCTAGCCAACCTGGGAACCTTGCATGGAAGACCACGTCGGAGTTCTAGAAGCTAGGAGCAAGATCAAGGTAGGATCCCGGTGGTGATCTTGTCCATGTACTATCCTTCATGTTGAATTTGCAAGATTGAATCCGATTTCTAGCGATCAAGTGCTTTCTCTTCTACTTTGTCTTCGCTTGGGTTTTCTTATTCTCCAATCTATTCCGGAAAGATTGCATAGGATGTTCTTGTAGCCATGGTGGCTAGAGGTGCATATCTGACCTACCGAGCATTTTCAACACGTTCCTCGTGAACGTGCTCTTAGGTTCACCTACACAATAAGCGGGACATCGTGACAGGATGTTGGCCACGTGTACGGTAGGTGCCTATGAGGGTTGGAACGGAAGCCAAGATTTAAAGAGGCTTTTAATGAGATTCGTTTGCTTTATTCTTCTTGGTTTTGGAACTTCAACAAAAGACCCGATCCAATCTCTAGATTGGTTTTACCTCCTCTCTCTTTCTCTTGCTACCTCCGATGTTAAGTAAATTAGATGTGTTTTTGTGGTTCTTCCTTAGATTAGATGCAAAAACCCTTCTCAAGACCAAAGTGTTTTCCGCTTATTAGATTGGATCTTGCATTACACATTGTTCCACGGATTCGATACCTTGGGTTCACCACTCAAGGGAAGAAGGGTCCCTTGACTACGACAAGGGATTTGTCCGCTTGCAAGTCCAAACAAACTTTGCAATGATAATCAACCGTCAACAAGCCCCTTTTTCTGGTGCCGTTGCCCGGGAACAAGTAATCAAGATTCAATCTAGTGTTGCGTTTGTAAATATTTTCAGTTTTTCTCTTGATTTTTCTTTTGCATCTCTTAATTTTGATCATCCTCAATTAAAAAAAATCAATCTTGGGTTTTGCTAAACCCTAGTTTTCTTTTAGTTTTTGTATATATTTGGCTAACCCTAATGGGAGGTGGACGGCTACATCTCCAACAAAAAAACATATATTTTGTGGATGGTCTAGAAAAATTTTGCAGGCAAAGGTGACGTGCAACACGAAGATCTGAAAGCGAAGGCCGGACATCGTCGGAATCTCCAAGAGAAATTCCACCCCCAAGATCAAAAGGAGATCAACCTCATCCGCCACTCATCCAAGGGAGATCATTCCTCAAGACTGTCGGAGCAACAATTGACGTCGGCAAGGGGGAGATCAAGTGATGGCGAGAGGAGTGCATTCAAGTTAACCACGATTCAAGGTATGTAACGTGGTCAATATAAAATACATTCTACCTCATCATTACATCAGAAGAGAGGAGCCAAAGGAGAATGAAGTGGAGACACAAAAGTTGTTGCATCCGTCTAGGCCAAGAATCAACGCCCGCTTGTGAAGACCAAAAAGATGACTAAGCCGAAGAATAAAACTACACCAAGGCCAAGGATGGTGTAGAAGTGGGGTCCCCAAGATTGCAACGCCCGCAAAGAGTGTTGATCCGAAGTGAAGAAGAGAAGAAGTCTAGCTATAGACTATAAACGAAGCGCTTTGCGGGAGGCAACCCGTTCATCGAGTCAAGAATAAGCTACCGGGAGGGCAACCCGGAAGATTTCCGAATTTCAAGTAAGTGAGTCTTAGAATTTGCTACGCAAAACATTTTATTAACTCTTAAGTGGATGAACAAGTTTCGGAGAACCTTTTATTTGTTCGGTCGTTTTATTTGGATTTTTCGATCATAAACCAATGACATGAGCCATCCCATGATTTATTTGCCTCTTTTCGAGAAGCTAGAACCAAAAATTCAGATTCTATCCAAGCCTTTCATCCTCTCCATGATGTTAAGGTTGGCTAGTGTTACATGTTAAAAACACACGAGTAGAGCCTTGCTATGTTCCTTAATGGTTTTTAATCTTTGACGCATGGCCGGACTTGTGTGAACCTTGATTTTTGGTTTCTTTCAACTTGACATCCATCGGTTTCTCTAGAATTAGAATTTTTCTAAGCCCCATTGAATTTATTTTTATTCAAAATCTCTCTCTCATGTTTGGCCAAAATTAGAACCTAAACCTATGCCCCCACGGTCAAGTCGGAGGAGCTTGCTATCAATTAATGAAAGCAATCGATCCCGGTGCAACCAAAATAAATTTTACAATTGTTTCGGATGCCTAAAATCTCCTCTAATGATATATTTGGACTCATCACTAGCACTGAGTTAATTTTTAAATTTTCAAAATTAGAGGAGTAATTAGCATCTAAACATGATTAAGGGGAGGTTTTTGAGCTTGATTAACATATAGTGCTCCATGATGCATCTTGGGAAAGCATCGATCATTTGGCATCTTGGGCACATGCAAAGGACAAGCATGGGGGAAGCAAGGGCTTTGTTTTGCGGGAAATTAATGGAAGCACGTGAGGCAAGGGAGCAAAGAAGTGACACAAAGCAAAATAATGGAGGTGGAATCCTAAATCACGCAAGCAAAGGAGGGGTTGTGAATGTTTGGGCGATGGAATCTCATGGGTCACACGGTAAGTATTTTATCCATTTGTTAATTCGTGTTCTTGAGTTCATAGCCCGTAAGTTCCAGAAACAACCTAGAAAAAAATTTGAGTTCCATAGGGTTGTAGGATCTTGTCATGTAATCGCCGATCCTTTTGCTTTCGATCTATTGTTCATGTTGATAATGTTTTGATGATTAAGGTTAGCTACCTTGCTTTCGAGGTTGCTCCCATAGATCACGTCAACATATCTTGTCACAATAGATTGGCTGCACCATGATAGGCGGTTGCATGTTCAAGTATTCATAAACCCTTTGAGCAAACATCACTCCTATCTTGTGCACCTCACACTTCACCCTAACAATAATAAACTCCGCCATCCATATTCTTTCTTTGTGTGTTTTTCCACCAGCAAGAAACCCCCGGGGGAGTTGTTTGTGACTTTGTGCAGCAGGCATGATGAGAGAGGTCATGAACATCATCCTCAGAAGGAAGACACGATCATCATCATCGTCGGAGTCATCATCAAGCTCTTCGAGGAGGCACTCTGTCTCCGAGTCTCCCCGAAGCATGGAGGTAGACGTGGCACCACCGAGTGGCAGATGCCCCTTGGTGGCATAAGGAGTACACGAAGCTCGTCCATGCGGTACACCAAACCGCAAGGACACACGGAGGAGCCACTCGTTCCACCACGACGCTCAACTCGTTCATCCACTCCACCACCATACACTCCAAAGCATTCCAATGGATTCATCATGAAGAGGAGGAGGAGAGGCTTGTTCATCTTGAGAGGAGGCTTGTGCCAAATGTTGACTTCGATGACACCCTCCAAGTGTAGGATTCTACCCGGATATCAAATCTTGAGCAACCTTGGATGGGTGCAATTCTTTAAAGGAGTTGGTGTGACTACTCACAAGGAGCTTGCCTTGGAAATTCTTATATATTAGCACCAGTCATTAATGAAGGGGTGTCATGCCTCTCATTCCGCCTTGAAGATAAAGAGCAACTAGTTCATTATGGAGATATTGGAGAACTACTCGATTATAAGAAGGAAGCCCCGGAGCAAGTTGATGTCCAAGAAAATATGTTAGAAGAATGTTTAGGGAATGATTTCGGGAGAAGATAACAAGGAACCCAAAATTTCTCCTTGTCGGGATTTCTTTGGGATCGAGTACACGAAGCAAGGAAAATTTATTAATGAAGATGAGAGGAGAAGGTACAAGTTGACAAAAATTAATGTTCCTCTTCCCAACATGAGGTTGATTGAATGAAGACAAAATTGGTTAGAGGAAAGATTTCTTGTACTGGCAAAGAAGATTAAGAACAAGGTAAGTCAACGTGTCAATTAAAATTTTAAGATTAATATTTTGTGGAGATTTGTTTGTTCAAGCAATAGGTATTAGAAGCAATCACGATGCCCCCGAAATCACAAGATCAAGCTCTTCAACATCTTCGAAGTCTGTTCGCATCAAGTTTTGCACAATTTCATGGGAAGAACAATAGGATATCTTTTGATATTTAGATGCCCCACAAAGTTACACTTCCAATGAGTCAAGAATCAAATCGATCGGAGGTTTCTACAAGCGGATATGGCCGAATCACCGATGATTGCACATCCTGAAAATTTCTGGACAGCAAGCAAAGCTGAAGTGAAACAGCCATAATTCCCTCATTTGGACTCCGATTAAGATGGATGAGTACCCGTTGGAAAGGTAATTTTATAAATTTTTCAATAGAATCATATTTTGGTATATGTTCTTTTATGTATACAGGGGGAAATCCAAAGAAGAGGCAGCTGCAATATGATGAGAACAAGATGGTGAAGGTGAGGACGACAACAACGAAGAGGAGCTTAGGGAATGCTTCCATTAGACCACTCATGAAGAAATTTAGAGGCTTGGAACAAAACAAAGACCCCTGGAGCATTGGCAAATGAAGACACGAGTTGGCGGCATCCGACGCAAGGAGATGTTTGAAGAAGACCACAATAGACTACACACATAAGACAACATCCAAGGGCGCGGATATTTTTGGGCTCTCACATGAAGGATCATGAACTACATGAAGACATTTAAGACATGTGTGAAGCCCCGCAAATAAAGAAAAAATTGTGGGAGAGGGATCATCCTCTGCGGCCAAGACGAAGGAGAAGCTACACATCAAGATAATGAACAACCGCAAGGAGGGATTCCGATGCCATCACCATATGGAGGAAGTACGCCAATGCAAGCATGGGGGAGTGGGGCAGCCACGCCACCACATCCTCCATCATACATGGTTCCTAACGAAGTTTTCATGGCGTCCCATCCAAACCAATGCAAGTCAAATAGAAGAAGGGACCGCAAACATTGCCTATCAAATTGGTCGCCTTCACATATCACCGCCGGAATGATTTCAAGGAAGACCGGCGTAACCATGCTACAAACAAGATCATCAATATCAACCACCGTAAGATGAAGAATGAAGAGAAGGAGGAAGAAGAAAAATAATGATGCCTTCAACTTCGGTTCGATTTTCCCTCTTTCCTTTTCTTTATTTTCAGCTTTTATGCAAATTTGTGTGTAGCATTTTCTAGTTTTTATTTATTTTCAGCATGTGTGTTAGTAGTAGTGTTTGCTTTAAATCAACATGAATAAAGTCTGCCACCAAGTTTATCACCTTTAGTGAAGATAATAAGTTGATGCCGTGTTGATATATGATGAAAGTTGCCGCTTTGCTCATCTTTGTGCTTGTTTTATGCATGTTTAAGCTACTGCTCTCTTTTAATATAAATCTGAAATTTAATTAAATGCTAGCCTAATCTTGTGTGGAGGTTATGATAACTCAAGTCCCATAGTTCTTTTTCATTGCTCTCAATTTTGAATGAATCAAAGAACCTTTTTATTCTCAAAAAGTTATGCTAACCTTGTCATGAGTACCGCTTGCATTTTGCTCTACCCATCCAAAGCCCAAACTTACTTGAGTGCAAAACATTAGTATATACAAGATTTATTTTTGGGTGCATTAATTCAAGGCCTGATTTTTCTGGCCCGATACTAAGAAGCTGGTCATTCCATTTTTGCGTATCGTTCTTTATGCTAGCCTCTTCTATCCGTGCATTGTGAGTTTCCACATTGGGAATTTCGCAATATCCAACCACAAAACCCAAATATATCTTTTTTTGTGTTCACCTCCTTGACCACAACCCAATATATGAGTATGGATGAATATTTTGAGGAAGATTACAAGGAAGGTGCTTCAAGTGAGTAAGGGAGACTTCCAAAAGGATCCCTAGAAGATTTTTCGTGTATCTCTCTCTAAGAAAATAGGAGAGCTTCAATTCCCACCTTGGCATATTTATCACCTCTTTTGCCCGAGGACGAGCAAACATCTAAGCATGGGGGGTTGCCAAGGAAGTGCTAAGTATAGTCTAGAGTTCAAGGGGAGCAAATAAAGAAAAAAAGAAAGAAAAAGTATGATGAAAGAAAAAAAATGAAGAAAAAAATGATAAAGTATGATGAGAAAAAGATAGAAAGAAGAAAGAAAAAACTAAATAATAAAGCTCCCCGGTTCTCTAGCTATGTTTAGTACTTTTTGAGTTTTCAAGAGAATTCAAGATCAAGATCCATACTCATCTTTCCAACCATGTGCAATCCGATAACGAGGACTTCGTTTGTGCCTCGGGATCACTCTTTGCTATTTGCACATGTCCACCTATCTCAAAGTGTGTGTATTTTTCTCTCCCCCTCCTTGATAACATTATTTTTCCAATGACCTTTTTGACGAGTCTCGGTAAGACCATGAGAAGCTAGTCTTGTTTTAATAATATCTCAACTATAATATCTTGGTAGGACTAAACTTTCATATAGCTCCATATAAAGCTTTCCACCATATACTTTGAGAGAGGAAAGGAGTAGAACAAGTAGGCTTGAGAGACAAGTAAGATGAGAGTACATGAGCAAAGTGCAAGATGGTTATTTTTTATCTTGGTAAAGAAATTTTTCTCTTTATCTCATTCTTTATTTTTCAAAATATCTGAGATTTGTTTAAAAGTTTGAGAGCTTGATCAAGTACTTGTGGAAAGAGCTTGAATGATATCTACCCTCCATAAAGATAAAAGTTAGTACATTATGGAACTTTAATGAATATAAATTTAGAGAGCATTATGTTTTCTCATGTATGATCAAGTGCAGGGTGTGAACATTGAAAGGCAACACTGATATCCATTGAAGGCTTACATGAGGACGAGTAAGGTTTAAGCATGGGGGGATGTTGGCGGTCGATTTCCGTCAACCTAGCCACATGTTTACCTTCTATGTTGGTATTAATTTGTTATTCACACTAACGATCCTAACCCTCATTATATGTCAAGTTCGCACTCGTGCATGGTATTTGGAGTTTAGTGTTTACACAGGAATCAAGAGCCTAAATGAGGACTTCCGGGTAAAGTTCATCAAGGGTTTTACAAGATGATCACGGACCTCGGGACAAGTCAAGATACAAGATGAACATGACTCCAAATGAACCAAGGACTAAACCGTGAAGCCGAGAAGTGCTGAGGACCTAGACGGAAGATGCGGGAGTTCATACGCCAAGCACCCTTATCTAAACCGCGAGGAAAATGACGTCATGGACCCACAAGAAACTCGGCAAAAGTCAGGAAGTCGCGAGAAGCATCTGGGAGGAAGACGGGGCCGAACTGGGCCGAAGTGGCCCCAGGCCGGTTGGCCCAGGCCGGCCGGGCCAGCCCAATTTGGGCCCGGTTCGGTGCCCCCTTTGACCTAGCTATTCCTCGGGTTATTTATAGCCCTCGTGCCTCGAGCCACGCAGGAAGAAATTCGTCATCCACCGCCAAGGAGCAGAGAAGAGAGGGACACCCTTCCTGAGAGGAGAGGGTCGAGATGGTTGACTAGGGTTTCCCGAGCCGACGTGGGAACCTTACATGGAAGACTACGTCGGAGTTCTAGAAGCTAGGAGCAAGATCAAGGTAGGATCCCGGTGGTGATCTTGTCCATGTACTATACTTCATGTTGAATTTGCAAGATTGAATCCGATTTCTAGCGATCAAGTGCTTTCTCTTCTACTTTGTCTGCGCTTGGGTTTTCTTATTCTCCAATCTATTCCGGATAGATTGCATAGGATGTTCTTGTAGCCATGGTGGCTAGAGGTGCATACCTGACCTACCGAGCGTTTTCAACACGTTCCTCGTGAACGTGCTCTTAGGTTCACCTACACAATAAGCGGGACATCGTGACAGGATGTTGACCACGTGTACGGTAGGTGCTTATGAGGGTTGGAACGGAAGCCAAGATTTAAAGTGGCTTTTAATGAGATTCGTTTGCTTTATTCTTCTTGGTTTTGGAACTTCAACAAAAGACCTGATCCAATCTCTAGATTGGTTTTACCTCCTCTCTCTTTCTCTTGCTACCTCCGGTGTTAAGTAGATTAGATGTGTTTTCATGGTTCTTCCTTAGATTAGATGCAAAAACCCTTCTCAAGATCAAAGTGTTTTCCGCTTATTAGATTGGATCTTGCATTACACATTGTTCCACGGATTCGATACCTTGGGTTCACCACTCAAGGGAAGAAGGGTCCCTTGACTACGACAAGGGATTTGTCCACTTGCAAGTCCAAACGAACTTTGCAACGATAATCAACCGTCAACAGGCACAAAGGCCATTTGGGTACCTAAGTCCTTGATAACTAACCTTGATGGACCCAATTCACGTTGGGTACCAAAACATGCCTAGAAGGACTTTGCAGGTACTTTGAGCAGCATTGGAAGCTTGGTTCACTTGAGAAGATATTCCTTTTCATTTATATATATCTCAAGAGAAATTGTGGGATTCATCTCTAGAAAAGGACCAAGTGAAATATATGGAAGAAATCTTACTCAATGCTTCTCAAATGATAAGTACCTATCTCTGTAGATGTTCATGCTCATATGTGAAACATGTTCTTGTGCTAGTTAATCATATGAGTTGAACAAGCTACATATGCTCTCTCTAGCAAAATTATGTCAAATACCATTTGATGCTATTAACCGCTTCATCTAGAAGCTTTGAGTGGTTATTGCATGCAGGAGCATAGATATGAGAAAAAATAAAATAAAGGATCAATAAAAGGATCATGTGCATCTCTAGGAAATGCAAGGGTACAGGACTCTGGGAGAATCCGGTGGCACCGGATTTATGAACTCGGTGGCACTGAGTTTGTCAGGATCAGCAGGAAAGGAGAAGAAAATAATTCAAATATTGTCTTGGTCCTACTCCAGAATTACTTGTGAGATTTTCTTGATCATATTCATCAATGCTTATTTGCTCATATATATTTGACCAAAATGTGGAGCTAGCTACCCTAGTGCTTTAATTTAGCTAAAAGTGCAGTTGTCGAGATTCAAACACTTGATGCACCTATTTAGGGGGAGCTCACTTCACATTTTGTGTCTCTTGGTGCTAACACCCCTTGCAAGTCTTCATGTGTGTAGTTCAAGTATGAGGTGCTTCATTTATATATATATCCATACCCTCTACTTGATTAAATCTTATGGCAAAGGTGTTGGTTGTGAGTAAGCCACATGACAAGGAGGTAACCAATCCATCTTTGTAATTGTACCTCTCACTCTGTATTTATGGATTGGATTATATTTGTTTTTGGCTACTCTCCATAGTATACCTTAAATACCTTGATTTGGACTTGATTGACCAAAATAGTGTACATGTATACTCCTTCCACATAATTATGTGAGCACTATACTCTTAAGGAATTTGGCCTATACTATGAGGTTTCATATTAGGTGACTCATTTCCTTTCTACAATCAAAGAGTCATCTAATGTGGAACTGGAGCTTGTATTCTTAACATTTGTGTTCTCTTGTCCTTAGCACAAAAGGGGTATTTTATCAAATGTGACAAGCTGAAAATGTTGAAAGACAAAAAGGTGCAAACTAACTTATGTGAGTCTCCCTATGTGAGAATTCATTATTTAATAGAGGCCAAGGTATGCAATTCTAAAATTCAAGCAATTATTTCAAGCATCTAGGCCCTATTCTTGCTAGTGTGAGTTTTGGTGTGCAAAGATGCCTAGTGTCACCTTGGATTTGTTTCATGGTGATAGTAATAAGTTTTGGATATTTAGTTGATGCCTCACAAATTTATTGTTGGAAATTTTGTTTTCTAACCGTGGTTGAAATTTCAGAAGGGGCATGAGCTAAATATGCTAAGACTTAATTCAGCTAATAACCTTTGCATACTCTGGGTGACCTAGAATAGATTTTCAAAATTCACTAGTATGTGTAGGTGGTGTGCTTTTTGCAAAATATTTGAGTCTTGATCTTTTTAGATTATGTCTTGTTACTTATGGTTATTGTTACTCTTGCGTAATTGCTGGCTAACCATAAATGGCAAGATTCTCTCAAGTTCAAAGGAAGCTACTCATTCTTGTCTCAAGAGTGTGCAAACTTTGGATCTCTCAAATTTCATCAAATTCTATCAAAATCCATATATGTGTACAAGGGCTGTGAGGAAATGGATATGAAGGGCAGAGAAATAGAATAAGAAGGATGTTGGCGTTTCTTAACATCACTACTAACGACACCGAGTTAGAGTGAGCACCAAGACTTGCCAAAGGTAAATCTAACGATCATGAGAGAATCTGCAAGCGCACAGATAAACCATTGTAGCATTTCCCGAGGGAAGTGAGTGTTCCAAGGGTATCGTATCCGTGGAAGGCAATGGCGGATATCAAGACTTATGCTTTTGCACTGAATATAAACCAAGAGATAGATATAGAAGACAACAGCTCAAAGACAGGGGTAAGATAAATGATATGATAAGGGTAGTGTGACACACACTTTGATCTATCTCTACACTTAGCACACTACGGCTTAGGGGGGACATACGAAGCTAGCTCTAGGTTCTATGGTACTAAACATATAGAGTTAGATGATACAAGAGATAAGCATAAAATATTGCATGAAAGGTAAGGTTCAGCACCCAGGTACAAACGGGGAGATAGCTCGTGACGACCAGCACTCTGCGAAAGTATCGTTTAGACTCCTACAGCAATACCCCAGTGCGGAGGGTTTCAAAGGGTCCAACAGCAGTCACCACTGCGGCCTACCTCAATCGTTACGGGGGGCAAGCTCATAACTAACGTAGACACACAACCCAGGCACCATGCCTGCGTTGCTGCTAGACTTCACCCAGCCCGAGCTATTGTGACCCAGGGTGAGAGCCACCAGAAGACTGGTCAACATAGACCGAGTACCGTAGCTTAAACACAAACTTCATGCAACACAACCATGCTATCAAACAAGATCAAACTAGGGCTAGTCATACGAATGGATACAAACTCTCTTATGTCTAGTCAACAAGATCAAAGGGTCGTGTTCGTGAAGAACACGAGCCTCTAGCTTATGAACAAACACATAAGGAATGAGTAAATCATCCTTCAACTAGATCAAAAGGTAGTGTTCATGAAGAACGCGAGCCTCTAAATGATGAACAATGGATGAACTCAATAACATATCAATCATATGATCTACCACAACTTTATACGAAATAGCTGAATAACCGAAGTAGATCAAAGTCATACATAGAAATAAAGATACAAGAGAACTCATACCTATACTCCCAAGTAGACTTGGAACCTGAATAAGAGCTACTCTAGCCTACCCCCTAGCCTTGGAAACTAAAAGTGAGAGGAGAGTCAAGAGAGATGTGTGTGAGAAATGGAGCCCCTTCCCTTCTATTTATAAGCAAGGACCAGGCTTGCTTCGGGCACCAAATGCCTCCAAAACACTCAGGGATGCAGCGAGTGACCAATGAGGAGACACCACGTGGAAGGCCAGGATGTGGCGCCCCTAGGTTGGTTCGGCCGATCCTAGGATCGGCCGACCATCTAGGGGGGCCCCACCTGGTGTGCTTCCTCAGGGTGGCTTCCAGGTGGGTCCTCTGGTCACTCCCTCGTGCATGCCAAGTTTCCTGATAAGTTGGAGCTCTAGTGGGCCCATGGATCCTTGTGAAGTCCATGTGTCGCTCTCTGATTCATCGGTGAGTGCCTCCCTTGGATCAGTGATGTGGATGCTACCTAGAATCAGTGTGGCAACCACCTCCTCAGCTGAGTTGGCATAGATCATTCATAGAAAGGTGGGTTTCCATCTCTTTTTATGCTTATTTCACCTACATACAAATAATCTCCAAGGACAAGTGGAACTACATAATTTAAACCAAAATGCAAGTAATAAATGCATATGCCTCCATTTATGTGAGAATATTGATGGCTGAAAGTGGTACTTAACAGCTGTCTACAAACTCCCCCAAGCTAACCTCTTGCTCATCTCGAAGCTAGACATTAGAGACTTAGGTTGGTTGATCAGGAGTTGCTACGATGTTGTATCCTTAACTTATGGCAAACATACAGCAAAGTACTCTACCAAGAGTTGAACAAGTTGGCAATGTTCTTACCATTCGCTTGATGATGTGGGGCATGTAGCTTCACCTACCTTGGGCGGCTGAGAGACAGAATGGTTATATAGTAAATGCATAATCACTCATACCTTGATCAGCTATTAATCCGGAGGTTTTGCAAATTTTTCCAAAGAAAATCAGAGTTCCTCAAATGATACTCTCGGATCGCTCAAAGTGTATGGTTCCTCACCAAGGCATTAAGTTGCCTTTCTTCACATCCTACTCCTAATAGGCTTATGTGGAGCTGTAGGTAGGGAAGAAATGTGGCATACTTGTCTCTCATATTTTGGTAAGTCAAAAACCGGATCCTTGGAAGAAACAAACATACATCATGATCAAGATGTGCATATGTGTGTGATGATAATGAGCATGGTAAGGTGTATACTAGGCCCAGAAATGGGTGCTAGATATTACCACACTTTATATGAAAAATGAGGGATTGATGGTTAGGTGGACAGTAGCCCCGGAGTAGGTACTAGTTATTACCATCTACATGGTGAAACTCTTTTTCTTGCACATATCAATCCATTTTCTCCTTTTGGAATTTTTTCGAGACTTGGGCTAGCTCTCTTTATTTTATTTTGCCATGCTTTTGAGCATGCTTCTTTTTTTTAGCCCTTCATCTCTTTTGGAGATATTCGGAGAGGGATGAATGATACAAAGATGCATAGAGTTTTATTTGTGGAAGAATGTGTAAGCGAATGGAACAAATGATGAATGCTAACTTCCAGTGTAGAAGTTTTAGCATGAACGTGTACGTGATCTTGATCAGGGGAGTATGAGTTCTAGCAAGGGTCACAACAATTTGACAAAGCTCAATGAGAGAACAAGCTGCATATGTGGAGGCTAACAAGAGCTAGAATCTACATATGGCCTTGGATAGGAAATGCTCATCATTGAGGAACTCATCATGTTTAGATTTTTTTTAGAAAGGAAAACTCCAAATGTCAAGCATCACTAGGTACAAGATCATAGCACTCTATCATACCATATCATGTCTCACAACAACTTAGGCATGGATCATGTTTTTTGCTACCCACAGTTTTTAAGTTAAGGTTCGAACATGCAAGCCAACAAACTCAAAACTTAGGTAGGATACAAAGCTGTAAGCAAGACATATGAGAAGAATAAACAGAGCAACTATTCATCATTTCAACCAGAGGCAAAACATTCTTACTACGCATATCAAAGCAAACTAAAGTAAACTTGATGATGAAAGCAAATAAATCTTTTTGGTCTTTTTATTTTTGCAGATTTTTATGGGTTTTCATTATAAGACATTCTGAAAACAAAGGAAGATACAAGTTACCTCAGGATGGGGGTCCTCCCCCAAGCTAGCTTCAGGCTCACTGCGATGGAGGGTAGAAGAAACCCTGACTCGCATAGAAAGCCCTCTGCTCCTCTATTTGTCGGTGTTGCGACTGCTGCATGGCGTCAATCCTCTCGCCAGTCTGACACTGCCACGCTGAGTTAGCCTCAATGTGTGTGTTCAGTGTCTCCTCCACTCCCGTGACCTGGATGGTGACCCCTCCCAGCTGCTGCGCGAGCTGAGCCTCTCGTGCAGAGGCCGAAGAGTGTCGTCTGAAGGACGAAGATGGAGGTGGACCACCGGAGCTAGAACTAGTGGGTGCGGCCCACTGAGCACTGCTCACGCTCGCCCAAGTCGTGCCACTCGCACTAGGCTGGTACGCAGGCTAGTCCCAACCAGGTGCATATCCAGGGGTAACCCCAAACATGTACCCCGCAGGGGCCCCTCCTGCCACCGGTGGTGTAGTAGGTTGTGGCTGTGGTGGTGGCTGTGACTGCTGCTGCTGCATTTGTGCTCTCTTCACCGCGCTTTTGGTGGACCTGCCCGAAACACTAGCACGACTGCCTTCCTCTTGTGTAACAAGGGGAATGGTTAATGACTCCGAATTATACAATTGAAACCCCGGGTTAGGTAACGGGATCTGATTTGTATAACCCGGGAAGAAGAAAGTCAAAGAATCATTTGGGTCTCTCTTAAGTGTATGTCCTTGGATCAAGTACGCCTCATCAATGAGAACTCGGGGCGTCCCAATGAAGGGGACGGGATTCCCGCTTAGAACCCCAAGTCTGAGAGCGATATGAGTCACCAAAGATGTACACTCAATAGGACCTATCATCTTAAAATTCATCAACCACTGTCGAATCATAGCTTTAACAGGGGAGACCTTAATCCGTTTAGTAGCGACATATAGAAGCATCAACTCATCGTTGCGCACGGGCCGAACATCGTCTCGTGGAAAGAGAGTAATGGTGAGCCACTTGTGCCACAATCAAAGAGTGGGATGCACAATATCATTGCACTGAGGTACAAATTTTCCACTATAAACTAGACCTGAAATCTCTTCCCAGAAAGAATCTCGAACAAAACCCTCACAAGCCTTTTGCAAAGAAATAGCACAATGATGATCAAAACCAAGGAGACGACTAAGATATTTCCATGAAAGTCGGTAATCAGTCCCACAAAGACGAAACTGAACACTGTTCGCTTCCTCAGTAAAAGAGCAAAGAAACTGGATGGTGAGGGGCCGAGAGCCAAGCTCTGTAACCGGCACAAACTCCTCCCAACCGAGAGCATGCCAAATAGAAGCGAACTCGAGGTGCATACCTATCTTCTCCATAAGTGCCGGGTCGAAGTCCCGGGTGTGGGCGAAGACTCGATCTTGTAGGAGAGCGTAGTCTTGCTCCTCTCGTGCACCCCACAAGCTGAGGTAGGGGGTGTCATTGACGACCTCCTCTGTTGCTTGTGGTTCGTCTTGTTCTTCTTGCTCTTCTTCATAGTCCATCGTTGATGGGCTCGGCGTCGGCTCGGTGGGGACGGATGAACTTGCGCTTGCCTGTGAACGGGAGCGTGTCACCCTCCGGAGAGCGTTCGCCGCCCAACTCATGCTAGCACAACAAAGGGACAACAAGAACAACTCGGTGATGGATTAGTGAAATCGAATGAAATTCTTACCGAGCTTGCTCCACCAATAGCAATACTTGCAGCAACACAATAGAGAGAATACTTGATGATTCCAAACTTGAGCAAGAAATCCAAGAAAACCAAGAGAGTAAGGAGTAGAGAGGGGAGTGTGAGTGAAAAGAGTTGAATGGGTGAAGAACACCCCCTCTCGGATCCAATTTATAGAGCAAAGGGGCAGCACACCGCGGGATATCCGTTGCTTAATGGCTAGGAGCCGTTGGCCAAATCTGGGCCCACTTGACTGTTGCCAGGGTTCGGCCGAACCCTGGTTCGGCCGACCAGGCTGTGGGCCCGGTGCTGGCCCCCTTTGCCAGGTGTGTCACCAACAGCTATATGATGATATACCATGAAGCACCGGCCAAAGTTTGCTCTAGAAATTGCCCCAATGATTTTTCAAGAATTTTCAAACTCAGGAATTATTTTCAGAAATTTTATTCGAAAGGGAAAATGGGCTCGATAAATCTAGCATGCATATGCAAGGTTTGGAAAAATCAAATAAAATTTTAGAAAGGGAACTATGAGATAAATACCATCTTTAACCTTTTTGGTAGAAAGGACTCATCATTTTTAGTCTGACGAGTTGGACTCTTCTCAGCGGTTAATACCACTCGGCATCCCACTCCTGAGAAGTAGAGGGTAATGCCTTCTCAACCTTCCGCCACTCTTTACGAATTTTCTTTTGCTTCAATGTTGACGGAGATTTCTTTGTTGCGGACAAAGGCTCCATCCTTCCCCCAAGCTGCTCAACACTATCTTGCACCAAATAACACTGCTCTTCTTTGTCTTGAAACCTGAACATCAAGTTCCTCTTCCCAATGTAGAAACAGATCACTCCGGCCCCCACATTGATTCTAGCTCTGACATCACTGAGAAATGGTCACCTAAGGATGAGCGGAATTCCTCCCTCATCGTCCATATCAAGGACCACGAAATCTACGAAGACATAAGAGTTCTTGACCTTGACCAATAGACTCTCAACAATTCCTTCATTATTGAATCGGTGAGTTGGATAGTCCGTGTTGTTAGAGAGAGAGCTGGATATCCTAATTGCTCGAACATGGCCTTGGACATGAGATTGACACTTGCACCAAGGTCACAAAGGGCATGCTTGATCGTCTTGTAATAGATTGTGCATGTGATAGCTGGATAGCCAGGATCTCTTCTGTGCACAACTACTTATTCCTCCCATGGATCTTGGATTTGATGTATGGGCTTTCCTGCATAGTTAGGAGAACACGTCTTCCTAGGTGGCTTACCCCACCTAGTCGACACTACACTAACATTTTCACAAGAGGACACGGGTTGCCCCGGGATCCTCCCATTATCAGTAGACGAAACCAAAGCAGCTAACTAAGCTAACTGAGTTTCTAACATTTTGTTAAAACTTAGCTGGCTTTTCTGAGCAGAAGAAAAACTTTCAAGCTTAACATTGAGACTTTCCAAGGATTTATCAAGGGCGGCTAACTTTTTATTAACACCTTCATTAATTTTAGCCTACCCGAAGACAAGATCTCTCAAGGAGGGCTGGTTAGAATTGTAAGTATTACCTTGGTTACCTCCTTGATAATAAGGGCGTTGTTGATTCCACGTTTGGCCTCCTTGTTGTTGGTGACGATAACCATTGTTATTCCCATTTATGTACATCACTTCCTCCTGAGTTTCGGGACAGTAATTTCCCGAATGCCCAGTGTTGTCACAGACTTCACAAGTCATATGAGAATCCATAAGTAGAGTAGTGGTGGCCATGTTAGCCTCCTCGCTAGTGTAGTCATCCAATCTTTTCATAAGAAGGTCCAGCTTGGCAGTGATCATATCTGCTTCCTTTACAGTATGAGTACCCCTCTGACGTGGCTGGAGTCATTCATCGCTCCACCCATGGTTGGATACATCTTCTCAATAAGTGATTTGGCATTATCAACAGTGAGTGAGAAGAATGCTCCCTGAGCAGCAGCATCAATGTGGCCTCGGGCTGTCGGAGTCAGCCCATTATAGAAGCTTTGAAGAATTAGCCAATCCTCCATCCCATGGTGAGGACAGGCCAGGACGTACTCCTGAAGCCTTTCCCAAGCCTCTGGAATAGATTCACTTGCTGCTTGCCGAAAACTAGAAATCCTTCCATGAAGAGCATTGGTTTTGCCCAACGGAAAGAACTTCTTGAGGAATGCTCACTTGTCCCAAGTATTGATAACATCACAATTCGCATAGAACCATTGCTTGGCTTTCCCCAGGAGAGAAAAAGGAAACAGTCGAAGACGAACAGCGTCCATATTTGCACCCCTGATGATGAAAGTGCTGTATATCTCTAGGAACTGCTGCAGATGGGCATTAGCATCCTCATTTGGCTTGCCACAAAATGGACTAGCCTGTACCATCGTGATTAAACCCGTCTTGATCTCAAAATTTTCAGTCCCCATTGCCACCACAGGGCCTTGCAACACCTGGTCGGCAGAAGGAGCTGAGTACTCATGAAGCGTCTTCTGGACCATAGTGTTTGACGTGGATGGTACAAAGGAAGCTGGATCACCTTCCGGACGACTACGACGAGGTGAGTCAAAATGAATTCGAGCTTTCCTCACTAGTGACTCGGGATCTTCTGTGAAATTCTCTGGTAAGTCGAAACCGGTCATACACTACCTGTCTTCACATCCAAAGATAAAAGAAGATATTCAAGGTTAGCCTGCATTGAGAGTTGCTCTAACCTACTCATGATTTATAAACAGATGCAAAGCATAGTCATGATAATCATGTGCCTTCCCCGGCAATAGCGCCAGAAATGCTTGTTGGCATTTCTTAACGTCACTACTAACGACGCCGAGTTAGAGTGAGCATCAAGACTTGCCAAAGGTAAATCTATCGATCATGAACGAATCCGCAAGCGCAAAGATAAACCATTGTAGCATTTCCCCAGGAAAGTGAGTGTTCCAAGGGTATCGTATCTGTGGAAGGCAATGGCAGATATCAAGACTTATGCTTTTGCACTGAATATAAACCAAGAGATAGATATAGAAGACAATAGCTCAAAGACAGGGGTAAGATAAATGATATAATAAGGGTAATATGACACACACTCTGATCTATCTCTACACTTAGCACACTACGGCTTAGGGGGGACATACGAAGCTAGCTCTAGGTTCTATGGTACTAAACATATAGAGTTAGATGATACAAGAGATAAACATAAAGCATTGCATGAAAGGTAAGGTTCAGCACCTAGGTACAAACAGGAAGATAGCCCGTGACGACCAGCACTCTGCGAAATTATCCTTTAGACTCCTACAACAATACCCCAGCACGGAGGGTTTCAAAGGGTCCAATAGCTATCACCACTGTGGCCTACCTCAATCGTTACGAGGGGCAAGCTCATAACTAACATAGCCACACAACCCAGGCACCATGCCTGCATTGCTACTAGACTTCACCCGGCCTGGGCTATTGTGACCCAGGGTGAGAGCCACCAGAAGACTGGTCAACTTAGACCGAGTACCGTAGCTTAAACACAAACTTCATGCAACACAACCATGCTATCAAACAAGATCAAACTAGGGCTAGTCATACGAACGGATACGAACTCTCTTATGTCTAGTCAACAAGATCAAAGGGTCGTGTTCGTGAAGAACATGAGCCTCTAACTTATGAACAAACACATAAGGAATGAGTAAATCATCCTTCAACTGGATCGAAAGGTAGTGTTCACGAAGAATACGAGCCTCTAGATGATGAACAATGGATGAACTCAAGAACATATCAATCATATGATCTACCACAACTTTATATGAAATAGCTGAATAGCTGAAGTAGATCAAAGTCATACATAGAAATAAAGATACAAGAGAACTCATACCTAGACTCCCAAGTAGACTTGGAACCTGAATAAGAGCTACTCTAGCCTACCCCCTAGCCTTGGAAACTAAAAGTGAGAGGAGAGTCAAGAGAGATGTGTGTGAGAAATGGAGCCCCTCCCCTTCTATTTATAGGCAAGGACCAGGCTTGCTTCGGGCACCAAATGCCTCCAAAACACCCGGGGATGCAGCGAGTGACCAATGAGGAGACACCACATGGAAGGCCAGGATGTGGCGCCTCTAGGTTGGTTCAGCCGACCATCTAGGGGGGCCCACCTGGTGTGCTTCCTCAGGGTGACTTCCAGGTGGGCCCTCTGGTCACTCCCCCGTGCATGCCAAGTTTCCTGATAAGTTGGAGCTCTGGTGGGCCCATGGATCCTTGTGAAGTCCATGTGTCGCTCTCTGATTCGTCAGTGAGTGCCTCCCTTGGATCAGTGATGTGGATGCCTCCTAGAATCAGTGTGGCAGCCACCTCCTCAGCTGACTTGGCATGGATCATTCATAGAAAGGTGGGTTTCCATCTCTTTTTATGCTTATTTCACCTACATATAAATAATCTCCAAGGACAAGTGGAACTACATTATTCAAACCAAAATGCAAGTAATAAATGCATATGCCTCCATTTATGTGAGAATATTGATGGCTAAAAGTGGTACTTAGCAGCCATCAACAAAGGAAAAGGAAGTGCAGATTTCAAAAATATGGACAAAGTCCACGGGTTAAGTAAAACCCGGTGGCACCGGTTTCCAGAAACCGGTGGCACCGGATTTTGTCGGCAGCACAGGATATACTCGTGACTTACCCCTTCACAGTTACCCCTTCACCTCCATTCACCCCCACAACCCAGAACAGGACAGGGAGAGGTAAAAGGGGTGACCCCATGGTGATTTGAGGGCTTCACCACGGATTTCAAAGATTGAAGCAAGATTTTGGTTCTCCAACCCAGTGGAATCGGATTCTCCTCAGTTTTAGGGCTGCAGCAACTCTTCAACCATGTCGGGAGGTACCTCATGTCTTGGTTTTGCCCGATCTACTTTTCTAGGGACTATCTCTTGGATTCCTTTGGTAGAATGGCATCTATATGGTCCTAGAACAGATTCCAATAAGTGGTTTAAGGTTTCCATGGCTGCATTGTTGGGGGCATAAGCTAGGGTTCATACTGAACCCGGTGGCACCAGATTTCCCAACCCGGTGGCACCGGTTTCGGCGCAGAGGTTCTGTCAAGTTTGCAAAATCTGCTCTACAAAAATGAAATGGATATATATATATGGTAGGGATGTGCTTCTAAAATACTTGTGTACCTATTTGTGTCTCTATGTGTTACAGATCCAACATTTGAGCAAGTGTATGGGAGAAGACCTCGACAATCAAAGAATGCCCAATATGAGTTGAGAAGGAGAAAAGGACCTAGCAGCAATCCTGCGATTGAGGAAGAAGTACCAGTGCCGCGTAGAAGGTCCAAAAGAGCAGCTGGGAGAATCAATCTCCCTAGGGGTACCTTGCGCATTTAAGACTCTGAGAATGAGCCAACCTCTAGTGATGATGATGAGGAAAGTCCGTATAGGAAGGAACTCACTCCTCCTGAGTCACCTATAGCAGCTGCTCAACGCAAGAGAAAGGGCAAAAATATCCGCACAGCTAGCCATGAGCACAGTCATGGCACCGGGGATGATGACAGTGATGAGGCAGTTTTTATTTCAGTCATTGGACCTCAGCTACCTGACAGTGATGAAGAGACCTACTTCAACATCAGAACAAGGCCTCCATTTGATCCTGAGCACCGCAATGTGATCAACTACAAGGCAAGAGGCATGACAGAGAAGACAAGGAGAGAGAGAGAAAAGAATCCCATAGAGGTGGGTGGGAGAAATTTGGACTACCGGTTTGGCACCAAATTTCATCAAGACTATTATGCAAGTGCAATACTTAAAAAGGACTATCCCATAGCTCGCTCAGAATACATTGATTGGAAGTTCTTGACTGACTTACAAGACCCTAGAATTGCTGAAATCATTCGTGAGTGCAAAAGAAAAAATATTTATAGAATCATGGGGTTTAGAAAGTCATGGAACAATGAGGTGATTGCACAATTCTATGCCACTTGTTACTTCACTTCTAGGAATGATGAGAGGATTGTGCATTGGATGACAGAAGGGTAATGGTTTGGTATGTCCTATACCCAATTTGCCTCTCTACTTGGATTTGGTGAGGAAGACAAATCTAGAGTGAAGATTCATATGGCTCACTACATGGACAAGGAGGAAATGAAATTCATGTACATTTCGGGAAGAGAGTGGAACTATGGTTGCGTTAAAGGAATGATACCCTTCTATGCATATCTTCAGCGCATGTTTAGAAAGACACTTGCTCCTAGAGAAGGGGATCAATCAAATGTATCACACTATGGGAGAGACTAGCTGAAATTTATGGATTCTAGTGAGGAAGAATTCAGTGTGGTGGACTACATTTGGGAAGAAATGAAAACCATAGCCTCTTCTCCACAAAAAAGTTGTAGATATGCTCCTTATCTCATGCATGCTATTGAGGCCATTACGAACTTCAAGTTTGAGTATGATCATGAGCATAAACCCTTCCACTTGAAGAATGACATTGAGGACACAACTCTAGTTGGCTCAGGAAGCCAAAGGGAGAATGTTGAAGGCCAAGGGGCCTCTGAGGAGCCCGCTGCAGTTGCTACTCTATCTAGGGTCGCAAGGCCCTCATATGGTAGAGGTCGTGGATGTGGTAGACAAGATGTGCAAAAGCCTCCCTCTCCCCTCAGAAAATTATTCAACTTCATGTGTGGTTCTTGCATGAATGCAAATGATGTTGCTCACAAGGATAGGCAGAGAAGGAAGAGGGATTCAAGGATGATAAGGCAAATGTATGAAAATCCCTCTCCCACAAATAGGTCTCCCGTTCCTAGTGCACTTTCTGATGATGAAGATAGTGAGCCGGAGACCTTTGAGAGAATATGGGAAAAGTCACAACAAGTTGATCAAGCTACAAATAAAGATAATTGGGATAGAGCCTATGGAAACTCATATTACAATCCAACTTTTGGAGAGTATATAGTGCTCGTACTTCATATTCTGAGGCACCATTCATGGGCACCCAAGGTCAAGGCACATCTTCTAGTATGCCTCAGGTGGATCCTAATGCATCAGGAGGGTCTAGCACTGGTGGAGGTTACCTCTATGGTGGTTTATTTGGCTCGGTTAATCCATATGTGGGAATGTTTCAACTCCTCCACCTCTCCATAACCCACCATCATTTGTGTTACCAAGCAAGATCAAAGTGAAGATGATGAAGAGGAGGGCTAGCTGCTATCAAAGAAGCCCCACAAGACCTTTTATGGGTGATAGATGACAAAGGGGGAGAGATTTGTCGATTCAAAGCTCTGATGTCTGTTCTGCATCTGCTCTGTTTGCACAAACCGGTGGGACCGGATTTCCAATCTCGGAGGCACCGGATTCTCCATGATAGCAGATCTGGTCTATCTCTGTCTGGCAAACTCGGTGGCACCGAGTTTCCAAAACCGGTGGCACCGGTTTTGGCTGTTGGATGCAACAAGCCCATGTAATAAATTCTCTTTAACTTCAGTTGAACTTGAGAACAATTGTTTGTGTGCTTTAATGTGTGTTGAACCTTATTTATGCTTATTAAGACTCATATGCATCTTAGTGTGATTTTGTGGGTGATGTATTGCTTTTTGACAGAGTTGCCTGGGTAAAACCAGTGGCACCGAGTTTGGCAACTCGGTGGCACCGGGTTTGGCTAGACAGCACTACCATTCTCTGTTTTTATTTGTTGAAGTGCTTATCTTGTGCATGCATCACGGTTTATTTGGTTGCACACTTGTTTTGCACCCCACTGTTGCAGGGATTTAGGGGGAGCTCTATGTTTTCTTGAAAATGTGCAAAATTGCATTTAAGGCCAAATATTATGAATTCCATTCATAGCACATATTAAGGGGGAGCTCAATCTAAATCTGTTGTTTTTAAGTTTTATTATACATATCTTGTAAGCTTTAATCGAGGTTGTCATCAATCACCAAAAAGGGGAAGATTGAAAGAAATCTAGGCCCTAAGTGGGTTTTGGTGTATTGATTGACAACTAGATTAAAGATCTAATGCCTTTGTTAAGCATGTGAGCAGGTTGTCACATATAAATAACAAAGCATGATGTATGATATTGAACATTTATATGTGAAAACAAGCCAGTGTTGTACAAGATAAATTGAGAAATGAGCTATTGCCTCACACTGTGAAATGGCTCTATATAAGGTTGAAAGTTATGGTTTGCGATATGTGTGATCCCATGGTGTATACTTGATATATAAACAAGCCAATGAAGGTGAAGAAAGAGACATAGTGATATTGGAATATTGGATGGTCTCAAAATAAATTGGAAGGCTTATTGTGATCAAATGGGGCTATAGAATCAAAGAAGGCATGATCTCAATTGGATTTCACTCTTAATGTTGAATCAAAGCTAAACTCAAATTGGCATCGAATGGATGAAGAAATCAAGTAAGGGATTAGCAACGAGGTACTAAGCTAAGGTTGGCCAAGCAGTGACTTGGACCATGTGCTTGGCTAGGGTGAAGTGGCTATAGCTTGGAGAATTTCGAGGTATCAAGTCGAGCCTAATCAAGTGAAGCAATGAGGATGCATCAAACATTGTTTGGATCATGTGAAGGGTGACTTGGCATCTAGAAGTGGATTTCATTCATATATGTTGAATATTGATCCAAGTCACTAGCTCAAGGGTGAAGTGCTCAAATCAATGAGACATTAATGGATGAATCTCTCAAGTGGATATATTGACCAAGTATGTCTCTTCATGAAGATGAAGCTCAAGAGGATCTCTATAGGGTTTATATTTGATCTTCAGTATAGGTACGCCGTACTATCAAGAGGGATGCATCACAAGGAGTCTTGAAAATGTCTCAGTGCTCAAGTAACCTATGCGAGGGTTACATAAAAGATTTTATATGTTTGATTTCATATATTACAACAATACTATTTTCCATAGTTCCAATCATACCCATATACTACCCATATTCGTCGATGCCTACGAGGTATGGGCCATCGGACCTCTGTTCCGGATGCGCACCATGCCGTCGACGGAGAACGCCGACGACACCGACGCCGTCCGGAGCGCGAGCTGGCTCGAGTCCAAGAAACCCTGGTCCGTGGTGTTCGTGAGCTTCGGCAGCCTGGTGCGTTCGTCGCTGCCGCAGCTCGCCGAGATCGCGCACGGACTGGAGGCGAGCGGCCGTCCGTTCATCTGGGCGGTGAAGCCGGGCGACCTCGCCGGGTTCGAGCGGTGGCTGTCCGCCGACAGCCTCGAGTCCCGCGTCGGGGAGAAGGGGCTCGTGGTCACGGGCTGGGCGCCGCAGAGGGCGATCCTGTCGCACCCGGCGACGGGCGCCTTCGTGACGCACTGCGGGTGGAACTCCGTGCTGGAGTGCATCGCGGCGGGGCTGCCGATGGCGACGTGGCCGCACTTCGCGGAGCAGTTTATGAACGAGAAGCTCGTCGTCGACGTGCTGCACGTCGGGGTGCCCGTGGGCGTCAAAGGTGCGGCACAGTGGGGCGTGGAGGTGGAGGCCGTGGTGGCGACGCGGGAGGACGTGGCGAGGGCGGTAGCAGCGGTGATGGACGGCGGGGAGGAGGGTGCGGCACGGCAGGAGAGGGCCGCCGAGCTCGGTAGGAAGGCACGGGACGCCGTGGCGCGTGGCGGCTCGTCGGACCGGAACGTGGAGCTTCTCGTGGTCGAGCGCTAGAAGAAATCCACGGCGTGAGAAGATCAATAAGCCGAGCGACAAACCAGAGAAAGGGTGCATCCATGTACCGTGTAATAAGTCGAAAGAGGTGCGCGGCGAGGTGCTTTCAATTTTGAAGCCATTCCGCTAGCTGACAAGCCAGTGATAACTTTCAATGGTGTCGAAAACTATGGCAATGCTATGAACTAAATTTCTTATCCTAAACGTCATATATTTAAGAACGAAGGGAGTATTGGAGAGTGGAGTTGATTGTTTTTTTTTTTTTGAGAATGGAGGAAATTGAAATAAATTGTAGTCTTTTAAAGAAAGGAACAATTTGACTTTCTAAGAGTGAAATGACGACGTTTCCAGGCGTGCTTATTGAAATGGTGTCCAAAACTATCAGAATCACTTGATTTATGTGCTCAGTGTCCAAATAACGGTTTTTGCTAACTACCGCTACAACCATTTTGTCCTAAGACTCTGTTTGGTTACCAAGAGCTTATCATAAGCATCATAAGCCCCTCCCCTCTTATGAGGAAGCTTATAATAAGCTCAATAGATGTTGGGTTGTACGAGTTTATAATAAGTCTTTTTAGTAGACAATGGCTCTATTACCCTTAATTATTAATACATCTATGACCTACAAGGTGTGGAGGGACAAGTAGTGCGTGGAAAAGATGAGTTAATGTAGTACCAAAGGTCCTATAGCCTAGTTGACCTAGTTGGTTAGAGGGGGTCGAGGTATGGTCGCAAGCAGAAGACCCAATTTCTTATTGGAGCAAATTTACGAGACTGGTTTAAAAAAAATCTCCTCGCCGGTGAAACTGGGGTTCGAAGATTTTTTAAGTTGGGATTAGATTCTCTTCTCTTAATGAAAATCGTGTGGCGGTCTTAGCCCCACCAGCTTAGTTTATGAGTTAATGTAGTGGGACCCACGCAAAAGAGGGGCTTATGACCTCAAACCATTCCAGCAGCTTGTTTATGGGCTTAATGGGGACTTATGAAAATAAGCCCAAAAAGCTTTTTGCGTTAGATAAAAAAAGCTCATAAACTCATGGTGTTTATCTCTGCTCAAAAAAAAAACTCATGGTGTTTATCATAAACTCTTGGTAACCAAACAAGATCTTAGTATTCAGCCATGCATGTGCTGGATTTATTCATGTTAGCTCCACAAATGTTTTTTTACAACTGCATTATATTATATTAAGCAGCTAGTTTTACAAAGAAGTCCTCCGAAGAATACTGAATTACAACTAGGTCTAGGTACCAGATAAGGACGGCAACTATTACAACAACGACTAGCGAACGCCGACGAACTCGCCGGCGAGAAGCAGTAGAGTCTACTGCCGGGTGGAAGGCCGAGCAAAGCTTCGGTTGTAGTTGGATCGACGGAGCCTGTGATAAGGCGCACACTGGGCGACCGAATGATGAACTGATTGCTGTCGCCGGAGGTTGAAGGAGGAGCTCATAATCGAGATCCGGGGGAGGACGAGGTCGTCAGAGCGCCATGTGTTGCATAGCTGCTTGGTGTGGAACTTGGTCATCTGGATCTTGGGCTGCAGGGGAGTGGAGGATGCGGCGGGTGAGCACAGGAGGAGGAGATGAGGATCCGCACCTCGATCTGCCCAACCAAGAAGCAGATCGAGAAGTGCTGCCTCAGGTCAACCTCGAATCCCGACGGATCTGGGGCTTCAGTGGATGAACTCAAGCACCAGAGGGGTGGAGATGGAGGAGGCGGCTGTGCTCGAGGGGGTGGATTTATTTTATTACTCACCTTGATGGAGCAGCAGCCGGCGAGAGCCACCGCAAGGGCGGCGACGACGACGGCGACAGCAACACCACGGGAACAACGGCACAGAGGCCGACTAGCACCCATCAGGGGCAACTAAGGACAACAAGAAGCTAAACTACTACTACGAGCTGAAAAGGAAAAGGAGGAGCCGGCCCGCCTCCTCCTTGCTGCCGGCGCGGACGTCGGAGGGAGAGAGGAAGGGCCGGGAGCGGAGAAGACTCTCAGGTTCTCTCGAGTCTTCCGGGAGAAGCGAGAGCCGAATGCGAATGCGATATGATGCTTGCCGTGTACCCACAAATGTTATTTTGGGTCAGCCAGCAGTTCAATAAGGATGTAACAATGGACGAATGGCTTTGTGCGTCTTAGTTGATGTAGCGGTTGGGGCAATTTCATTCTTTTTATCTTAAAAGATAGAAATATTTATTAAAATAAAAAATTACAATTCACCTCCGGCAGGGGATGCTACATATTTGACCGGTTTTAACTGCTAGTATGCTGTTCAATATTTTTTATGGAAAGTGCGGACCATACCACCATATATCACTGTTTCAAAAGGACTAGTATGAAAAGATCCAACGGTTGAGATTTATTATATACCACCACAACTTGCACTTGTGGTATAAGGTGGTATACATAGGTGGTATATGAGTATTATTTGAAGTTTTTTCCCGGTGGTATAAACAAAATATATGATTTCTTCATTTCAATTTTTTTAAAATTTCTCTCTGGTGGTATGGCCAAATTTGTTTCAAAAAAAAATTTTCATTTCAAATTTCAAAAATGATTTTTTTCAAAATTTTCTTGGTGGCATAAACGAAATATTTCAAAAAAAACTCATTTCCCTCTGGTGGTATGGCCAAATATATTTCAAATTTCAAAAACAAAAATTTTCATTTCAAATTTCAAAAATGATTTTTTTTCATTTCCCTCTGGTGGTATGGCCAAATTTTCTTCAAATTTCAAAAACAAAAATTTTCATTTCAAAATTCAAAATTGAATTTTTGTCAATTTTTTTTCATTTCAAAATTTTCTTAGTGGCATAAACAAAATTTTTCTCAGCCCGAGGTTGCCAAATTTTTTAAAAGTTTGAAAAAAATATGTATTTACCCTTATCAAAAATAGTCATAAACTGCACACCACCACGTGGTGGTATGGTCCGCTGTAAAAAAAGACTTGGAAAACCGCCCCTCTTTGCTATTGATACATAAAGACGTACGGGGTCAACCTGTTTCATTCCAACATTTATGTACCAGTACTGTATACCTCTTATTGTTATCAACCAGTATAGTTTTTTAAAGAAGAAATGGCTACTATGTTCTCTGTAGCCTCATCCTTTACTCCTCAAAAGGTGGTGACACTTGATCTGAGACAAATACTCCATCGAGCTATGTCTTTCTAAAGAAAAGATGCTATTCAACCCTTCTGTAGAAATCCAATAGCTTGATAGAAGCCTTATTGCTCAAATTGAGAGATCAAAGATGGAGCACCGCATCCAAACTCAAAGCGCAAGAAAAGGGTCAAGAACTTGAGAATCGAGATTGTGGTGATTCGGAATGATAGATTTCTTGGAGTGCCACACAAGGATTCAATATCAGGTGCTGCAGGAGGTTTGGGGTCTTGGGGATGTTGCAGCAAAGTGTGGGCCTGAGACGACCTACACGACCGGGGGATTAATTTGTACAGGAGGCCAAAATGTGCTCACTCGCACTTTGCTTCGGCCGGAGACATTGTTTAATGGAGATCACGCATGCTACGCACAAAGACTAGTCAATTGCCTCTCGGAGCATGGGGTCTGGCCATCATCCAGCAAGACAACGACTCCCTTTTTCCTCCTCATTAATCACTGTTCACATGAGCGTGATTAGCATTAGTGGAGCTACACAGCCAACAATTGTCTACGGATTGTTCATACCTTTAATATACTAGTATATTTATTTCACTCCAAAGTCTCATGGAAAATAATTCTTAACGTTCGGGGCGGCAACGGAAGAATCATATCAAGGAGCAAGCAGATTGTCACCCTATCAGCAGGCTTCTCCGTTCAATTAAATAGGGAGATGATTAACATGCCTTGCAACAGCTCACTCAGTTTTTGCTCTCTTGCACATGCATACATCATATATGAATGTACTTCTACAGCTCCTTCAGCATTTCTGCACAAGCCTTCATGTATGTTGAATGTTCAAATATGTGTGACATGTGAACCACTAAAAAATTAGAGTAGACATGTGTGTCATTGAGCTAATTTTTTTCCTCCCAAGCCATTCCGTATGCACTCTGTTAGATTTGCGCTGCTTATGTGCTATGACAGATGGGTCCAGGCACTAAAATGACCATCTTGCCCCTCTCTCTTCTTTTCACATCGCCTCCGGCGAAATTGCACCCCTCTTTTTTTCTCGCGGCTCGCATATCGTGTCTACTAGCAAAGGCGCAACAGGGGAGAGGGAGGCGCGGCAGGGGAGACGGAGGCGCACGGCAACAGGGGAGGTGGAGGCGCGCGCGGCAGCAGCAGCAGCGGTCGGGGCTGACCTCGCCTGTGCGCGCAGCGGCAGCCGGTGACGAGCCCTCCCGCGCGCGCACCCGTGCTGCGACGCGACGATGGCATGGTCGCTTTCTCCCAAGCCAATATGCCTCGATGTCGTGCAAGGCCGACAGGCCAAGTTCTTCCCCGCCGGCCATGAAGTGTATTTGAAATCGAATTTCTGGATTTGTTATTCAAAAGAAAAACGGTCATAAAGCGAAGCCATGGCGTGGCATCATCAAGCTAGGAACGAGCGCAGAGCGTCTAGCGCGGACAGCCAGATTGGCTCCAACGGCAGCGACGCGGTGGCCAGGACGGCGATGCGGACCTCCTGTTCTCCTCGATGACAGCGGGGCCGAACTCGCTAGCAGCCACCCCGCTCCTGCGTGATGCGGTGGCCACCGCCCACCGGCGCGGTGGCAGGTCGGGACGAGGCGCCGCCGCGCCGGTGGGGCGCAGCCGCGCAAGGATCCCGTGGCGATGTGGCAGTTAGCCGGCGGACACTACTAGGGAAAGAGGCTTTCGTTCCAGGGCAAAAATAACATTAGTACCGGGTCTGTTTGCCCCCCGTTACTAATGTTGCAAGAACCGGTACTAATGTCCCGTGCCAAGAAGTAGGCGGGCGGAGCCATCCCGTGGCAGACATTAGTACCGGTTCTTATTGAGCACCGGTACTAATGTGCCCACATTAATACCGGGGCTAGTTCCCACCCGGTACTAATGGCCACATTAGTACCGGGTGGGAATTAGCCCCGGTACTGTTGTGGACACATCAGTACCGGTGCAAAACAACCACCGGTACTAACTCTCCCCACACAGGTGCGCACCCAACACTTAGAAAAAAATCGCCTCTCCGATCCGGATCCGCTTGCGCACGGCCCGCGCGCCTCTCTCTCTCTTCTTTATCTCTTCGTTTCCACCGCGCAGTACTCTGTACTCATCACCCCTCGATTTCTCCTCTCTCATTTATCTCTTCGTTCCCCTCTCACCTCTCCATTGCTTCGTTCTTGCAGGGGCGGTGGCCGGGCCAGGCCGGCGCGGCGGCCGGTGCGGGAGGCCAGCGGCGCGCGCCGGCGCGGGGAGGCCTGCGCGGCAGGCGCGGGGTGGCCGGCGCGGGCGCCGCCGCGGCCGGTGCGGGCGCCGCTGCGGCCGGCGCGGGGGCTGGAGCTGGAGCGCGTTGCGGTGGCGGCCCGGCGCGGCTCCGGCGGCCGGCGCGGGCGCGGGGCCGGCGGCGCCCAGGACGCGGCGGGGCCGGCGGCGCGGGCCCTGGAGGCCGGCGATGTGGGCCCTGGAGGTTCGATCTGTTGGTTCTGTAAGTGTTGTTCTTGTTCATGTGAGAATGTGAGAAGGAATGTGTGAATGAATGTGTGGTCATTGTAAATTTGTGATCTCCTGGCCGGTGCCAATGTGAATCTGTTGGTTCTTGTAGTAGTGTTCGATCTGGAACTTGTGAGATGTAAATTGTTTGTAAGTGAGATCTATGTATGTGTGATTTCCATTTGTGTAACGAATTATGTGTATGATTCTGTAAGTTGTATGATTCTGTGAATTTTTTGGGGAACGAATGACTTTGTGAAATTTGTGGGTGAAAGAAAGGAAACAAATAAATAAAAGGAAAAGAAAAGAAAAAAAAGAGGGGGAGAGGAGCTGCGGGGGGCACCCACATCAGTACCGGGTCTCATCCCACCCGGTACTAATGCCCACATTAGTACCGGTTTCCAAAACCGGTACTAATGTGACTTCACATTAGTACCGGCAGAACAATACCGGTTTGGAAACCGGTACTAATGAGGGTTATAAACCGGTACAAATGAAGGATTCCCAAGTAGTGGGAGCAAGGTCGGGTGCGGGAGGAGCGACCCGACGCACGAGCACCAGTGTCGACGAAGACGGGAGCGGGGTGGATGCTAGCGAGTTTGGCCCCGATCGTTGCCGCTGCGCGCGCGGGTGAGCTTAGCACCAGCCGCCGCGGGTGTGCGTGAGGGCGAGCTCGGCACCAGCCGCCGCCGCTGCGTGCCCACCCCGTGGCTCGGCACCAAGGCGGCGACGGAGGATGCAGGGATGGTCATTTTGCAGCCCGGACCCACCTGTCAGAGCTCGCAAACGGTCTGAATCTCACGGACAGTGTACGGAATGGGTTGGGGGTCTCGATCTCACGGACAACGGACGGAATGGGTTGGGTGTCAAATAAGTTTGGCAAGATGATTTGGAGGGTTACTCCAATTTTATAGTGGTTCATATGTCAACACTTTCTTTTTTTTTAATAGGTTGTAGGTAAAAGTCGAGCGTCGAGGGCGCGGCGCAGTGGGGCGTGGAGGCAAAGGCTGTGGTGGCGACGCGGGAGGACGTGGAGAGGGCGGTGGTAGCGTTGTTAGACGGCTGGGAGTAGGGCGCAGCGCGGCGGCGAGGGCGCTGAGCTCGGCGGGAAGGCTTGGGAGGCCGTACGTGGCGCGTGGCGGCTCATCGGACCGGAACGTGGAGCTTCTCATGGAACACGTCAAGTACCAGAAGAAATCCACAGCCTTAGAAGATCAATAAGCCGAGCGACAAAACCAGAGAAAGGGTGGGATTATGTGGCATCAGTTCATCAGAAAGTCGAAAGAGCTGTGCGGCGAGGCGCTTTAAGTTTGAAGCTATTCCTTACGCTACCTGACAAGCTAGTGACAAACTTCCAGTGGTGTCCGCAACTTCAAGTTTGGACCCATTTCACCGACTATTGGAGAGTGAAGTAGATTGTTCTTTTAAGAATGGAGCAAATTCGAATAAATTTGGGTCTTTTAAAGAAAGAAACATTTTGACTTCGCATGTTTGGGACTGCTCTGCTCTCAATTTGTCAACTCTGCTCCACCAACTTCACAAAGGAGCCGCTCCACTGCAAAGTTTATAGAGCTAATGTGTCTGTTTGGTACAAAACTCTGCTCCGGCTTTGACGAAAGGATGTTTTGGTAGGATTTCCTCCGATGCCCCTCGTCCTCCTCTGCTCCGGCCATGACGAATGCTACCAGGGACCTACGTCATGTCCGCCACGAGCATGGGGAAGGAGAGGTGCGCGGCCAGCGGCGCGCGTTCACCCCCGTCGAATCTTCCCCGACGGTGACCGACGATGTTCGCGGCGCGCTCAAGCTCGGCGATGGCGCCCTTAAGCTCAGCGACGGTGGGCCCGAGCGTGGCTGCTGGTGGCGGGTCCAAGGGTGGAGCAGATGAGGAGGGTGAGGCCGAGCAGGCACAGCTGGAGGCGCGTGCTATTCCCGGCGGATCTCCCCCCGACGGCGACCTCAAGCCCCTCGACCTCCTCTGAACTAAGGTTCCCGCCATGGACGCGAGCAGGAAGGAAGGAGCTGGGCGCGGCTGGTGGCGACGTGGCCGGTGGCGGCGCGACTGTCCCTGTCGAGCTTCCCCACGCGCGCACCGGCACGGAAGAAGAGAACGAGATCCTTGCTCCTCCCGCCGCCGGACGTGGAAGAGGCGGTGACGAGGAGGGGGGCGAGAATGAGGTTTGGGTTGGACGCGGAAGAGCAGCCACCGGCGCCCTCAAGTTCACCATGGCACGGCTCGAGAAGAAGCTCCGCCACCGCGCCCCTGCTCCACACACCGTGCTCCGCTCCGCCTCTGCCCGAGGACGACGATGACACAGGCGGCCCACCCGGCGAGGAAGACGCCGAGGATGCCGCCGCCGCGATGCTGCTCCACCTCGTCGTGCGCCGCTGTAAGGAATCAGATGCTCGTAGCCTAAGAGGGAGAGGGGGTGAGTTAGGAAACTTAGAAACTTAGCCTATGGCTTATCACTATTTGTATCAAATATAAATTAGAACATACTATCTAGATGTGCAACTAGGGTTGTTCTAGTGTGAAACTCCCATCCCAAAACAAGTTTTGCAACCTATAGCCAATCCTAGCAAGATACTACTCTAGGAAAGTAAAGGCAAACAAGAATGCAAGAATGTAATGCGAAAACGTAAAGGGGATGAGAGGAAGCAAACTCTTGACACGTGATTTATCTCGTGGTATCGGTAGGCACTAAGCCACCCCTAGTCCACGTTGTTGAAGCACTCTATACAAGAGTATTGCTTCTCGGTCACCAAGTCTCTCCCAAGAGCACCACTTGACTTGCCACGAAGGCACTCGCCAAGCTCCCATGGTCACCTTGATGCCGCCTCCACTAAGGAGCTTCTCCACCAAGGGAAGGGGGTCTCCACGTCCCCCGCACAAAGTGTCCTCGCCGCTCCACACCAAACTGAAGGGTCGAAGACGTTTGCCGGAGAGCCACCTAGGCTCCAAGGCTTCCGGCGCACCTCGTACAACTTGATCCACTCGAGAATCACCTCACAAGGTAGGCACACCTTGCACTCACTCAACTCTAAGCTAAGCCTAGCACTAAGCACACACACAAAGTATGTGCAAGTCTATGGATGAGCAATTTAGCACTTGGATGGCTTGGATATGATCTTCTATGAGTCTTGAACTCATCTGTACTTCCACACACTCCAGCAACTCCAAATGGGTGAGTGGAGGGGGTATAAATAGCCCAAGGCGTCCAAAGAGCTGTTGGCTAACGGTTACAGAAACCTGTACCGCCGGATGAACCGATGGTCCCTTTTCCATAGGCGTCGGTTCATCCGGTGCCCTCCACGTCACTTAGCCGTTGCAAATCTACTGACGATATTCATCCGACACTTCAACCGACGCACTATCGGTTCATCCGGTGCTGAAGGAAATCTTATCCGGACGTCTCTGTTAGCTAAAGCGAGGCCGCCGGATGAACTGATGCTTAGCCCGCCGGTTCATCCGGTGCAATAGCTTCCCGCGCCTATTCCTCTCTGTCTTGACTTCATGGTTCATCGGATAGACCGACGGTGCCAGTCAACACACCGTCGGTTCATCCGGTGCTTCTGTCTTCACTGCTCCTTCTCTGGCAATTCATCCGGCGTAACTAAAAAGTGGGTCGTCGGTTGATCCAGTGATCACATGTTGACTTGAGTCTGTACGTAGTGTACCACTTCATCCGATGATTGCACCGACACTGTCTTCTAGTGTACTGTCGGTTCATCCGACGCTACTGTTTTCTTTCTTTTTCTTCCATGATTTTGACCCTTGAAATCGTATTCTTCCACTGTTTTCTTCTCATTTTGGCATATGGTATTTTTGCATTCTTGGGACCTATAAGTGTCTACAAAGACATGCTAAACAATATGGTTAGTCTCATTAATCACCAAAATCAAACTTGAACAAATGGCATATGAGGTCATGTTCGCTACAGCCGCGCCATGCTCAGTTTCCCTATGCCGTGGGAAGGCAGCGCCGTGCGTCGCCGTCGTGAGCCATGGGGAGGAGGGAGCGCGGTGCGCCGCGCCGCCGCGTCGTGCGTCACCACCCTGCGCCGTGGGGAGGAGGGAGCGTAGCTCCGTCCATCGCCGCTGTGCGCCGGGAGGAGGGCGCGTCATGCACCGTGGGAAGGGAGCAGCGGCGGATCTGCAACGGCGATGGTGGGAGCCGAGGAAGAGGAGTTCGGGTGTCAGATGCTGAAGGAGTGTCTGCTTGCTTGTCTTTCATTTTGGTAGTACTCTGTTTTTCCTTATGTCGCCTCCGATCGGGATGATCCCCGTTTCCATGTAACGCTCATACTGTAACAGCTCGGCTACTTTGGCCATTGGCCTTTATCTCAGTAAAGACGGGCATCTGCCCTATAATTCTAAAAAAAAAGAGGAGTTCGGGCGCAGTAGGGGCTGAAAAAATAGAATTGAAGGGGTAAGTTGTGTAACTGATGACAGTGGTGGGAAATTACCTCTCAACTCCGTGAAGACATATGGAATGTTGATTCTTGGAGTACCTCTTGAGGTGCTTCTTAAAAAATGTGAAGTTGGCCCTCAACTCCACCTTTTTTTGGGAGTAGAGTTTTTGGAGTTGGATCTATTTGGCTCGGTAGTTTTGGAGCAGAGTTTAAAAACCTGGATTGAAATGATGCTTCCGGGTGTGCTTATTGAAATGGTGTCTAAAACTACGGCATCACTTGATTTATGTGCTCATTGTCAAATAGCGGTTTTTGCTAACTAGCACTACAACTATGTTGTACTAAATAGCGGACTGGGGTGTAGCGGGGATATAAGATTCAAAAAAAGTGTTGCAGGAGATATAGCGGATGAACAGAGCTCTTCGCGAAATGTTATAACCTGCTATTTAGAATATTGATATGAAAAGTGTTATCAACCACCCTATTTTTAAGAAGAAATGGCTACTATGTTCTCTCTAGCCTCATCGTTTAATACTCCTATAGTCCTATATCAAAAGGTTGTGACACTTCATCTGAGAGACAATGACCAACAAATACTCCATCCAACCATGTCTCCGAATAACCAGGCTATCAAATTGAAGTTGGTTGCTATTCGGTCGTTCTATGAGAAACCAATAGCTTGATAAAACTCTGGAGCCCTCTTTCTCTTCCCCTGGAAGCCTCCGCCCCACTGCTCTCCCTCTCGCCCCTTCCCCGCTTCAACCCAGGCCCTGCGTCCTCGCCAGCGGTGAGAAAGGGATGGGAGCCTTCCCTACTTGTAGATCTAGTACTAGTATTTTCTTTTTAGTTGTTGCTTGTGCCTATATGGCAACTGCCCCCTGTGGTAAGCGCTACCTGAGGCGATTCGCCGTCGCCGCCGCCGCCGCCGCCGCCGTTCATGTCGGTTTCTTCGACGCCACTGTTCTCGCCGACCAGGTTAGTAATAAATCGCTCCCACTCCATCCGCCCTCCCGGATCTCGCCGCCACTTCATCTGCTCCATCTTTCACCCACCGCCTCCGAGTCCGGTTTCCACCGACACGCCGCCTCTGCCGCTCCACTCCGCCACGCCATCTACCAAGCAACCATCAATCCTTCAGATCCGAGCTCTCACTTGGCACATCGTCATCAATAATTGGCTCGACGACCTCGCCATCCCCCGGGATTCGACATCGAGCGCCATCCTTTACCCCCGGCGACGGGATTCCTTCTACCTTTCGGTCGCTCAGAACGATCTACCTCAGCTCCGTCATCCCGTTTACACCTGACACGACGCGCGGTTTCTCCACCCGGCTGTATGCGCCCTAGGTGCCGCTACGGTTCCCCGTCGGCGACCTCATCTTCGTCAGTTCTGTTGATGCCTCAGTTGTGCTTATCCGGTCTTTGGACCAAGATGTAATTTGGTCTTCCTTGGAGGACCTCTTTGTAATATATTAAGTTTGCATTTGTAAAAAAATAGCTTGATAGAACCCTTATTGCTCAAATCAGGAGATCAAAGATGGAGCACCACATACAAACTCAAAGTGCGGGAGAAGGTCAAGAAGTTGAACATCGAGATTCCGGTGATTCCAAGCGATGGATCTCTTGTAGTTGAGTGCCACAAAGAATGGATCTGGTGCTGCAGGAGGTTTGGGGATGTTGCACCGAATTGTGGCTCCGAGCCTCGGAGGTGAGCGATGCAAGGGGGATTTCAGGAGGCCAAAATGATCGGCTGATGACATCGTTGAATGGAGACCACGCATCGGGGAAATGAAAAGCTCATACTCTTTCTCGGCACCAGAGTCATCTGAGCCTCCGTGGCCTTTCCTCTGTTCGCCACGACGCGTGAGAGGCCGCGCGAGCGACCCCTGACCGACCGTCCCTCGCCTCTCCGCTGCGGTCCGCCTCTCCTACAGACCAGTGGACCCACGCGCCAGTGAAACGGGGTAAAGGGCCGCGGGGTCACGCACACCCAGTCGATCGACCGACCGCGGCGCCGCACGCCTTCCCTACCCGCGGGCGCCGCACGACCCTACCGCGACCTCCTTCAACCCTAACCCTCCCCTACCGTCCTGCCGCCACCACAAACTCCTCCAACCCTACCCCTACCGACTACCGTCCTGCCGCCGCGCCTCCGCCCGGGCTCGGCCTCATGCTGCTGCTGCTGCTGCCGCACGCGTCGCAGGTGGGTGGGCCTCGTCCGGCTGGAGGGCCACTGGCGGAGGCTGAGTGTGGCGGCGGGACTTGCCGCCGGGGTGCTGGGACGGAAGGTGGGGCCCCCCGGCGTCGCGTGCTCCTCCCGACTCGGTGCACGGGAGAGGCCACCGCTGGGGTCCTGGGATGGAAGGTGGGCCCCCCAACGTCGTGCGCTCCTCTCGATTCTATGTCGGCGGCGAGACCCCCCTGCGACCTCTGCGGATCCACCCCCAGGCACTCGGTGGGTCCACGTCTCACGCCACGGCCCACTGGCAGCGATGGGGTGCGACACGCGCAGGGGGACTCGTAGAGGGGAGCGGCCACTCGAGTACCCTCATCGGATTCGTCAGCAACAGGTCCGGCGCGTCGCCTCGGCGCTGCGGTGCTCCTCTTCGTTTCGTAGGAACAGTGGAACAGTACGCGCAGAGGCGTGCCGTCCCATCGCAGCACGACGCACACGCGCCCTCCTCTCACCACCAGCTCTGGCGCCCTCCTCCACGAGATAAGTACCTCCCCCTCCTTATCCCTTCGCAGCCCCCTCACACTTCCTCCCCGTTGTAGCGAACATGGCCTCAAATGTCATTTGTTCAAGTTTGATTTTGGTGATTAATGACAACATGATCAATGGGACTAACCATATTGTCTAGCATGTCTTTGTAGACACTTCTAGGTCCCAAGGATGCAAAAATACCATATGCCAAAATGAGAAGATAGTGTATTTTTCAAGGGTCAAAACCGTGGAAGAAAAAAAAGAAAAGAGTAGCGTCGGATGAACCGACGGTACACTAGAAGACAGCGTCGGTGCAATAGCCGGATGAAGTAGTACACTGCGTGAAGACTCGAGTCAGCATTATGTTCACCGGATCAACCGACGCCCCCAATTCTAATTGCGCCAGATGAATCAAAAGACCAAGCATACAAAAATCAGTAGCACCGGATGAACCGATGGGTGAGCAGCGGTTCATCCGACGGCGTCAAATCAGCTAACAGAGACGTTCGGGTGTGAAGCTCTTCAGCACTGGATGAACCAACAGTCAAAAGGAGTCAAGGATCGGTTCATCTGGCGGGCTCGTTTTAGCTAACAGAGACGCCCGGAGAAGATTCCCTTCAGCACCGGATGAACCGACGGTGCGTCGGTTGAAGCGTCGGATGAGTGACGTCAGCAGGACTCAACGGCTAAGTGCGGTGGAAGGCAACGGTCAGTAGCACTGGATGAACCGACGCCAAGAAAAAGGACAGCGTCAGATCATCCGATGGTACCATTTCCAGGAGCTTTGGCCCAATGACTAGTTTGATGCATTGGCCTATTTATACCCCTTCCACCCCATCATTTGGAGCGGCTAGAGTGTGTGGAAGTGCAGAGGAGTTCAAGACTCATAGAAGATCATATCCAAGCCATCCAAGTGCTAAATTGCTCATCCATAGACTTGCACATGCTTTGTGTGTGTGCTTAGTGCTAGGCTTAGCTTAGAGTTGAGTGAGTGCAAGGTGTGCCTACCTTGTGAGGTGATTCTCGAGTGGATCAAGTTGTACGAGGTGCGCCGGAAGCCTTGGAGCCTAGGTGGCTCTCCGGCAAACATCTTCGATCCTCCGGCTTGGTGTGGAGCGGCGAGGACACTTTGTGCGGGGGATGTGGAGACCCCCTTCCCTTGGTGGAGAAGCTCCTTAGTCGAGGCGGCATCAAGGTGACCAAGGGAGCTTGGCGAGTGCCTTCGTGGCGAGCCTTAGTGGCAAGTCAAGTGGTGCTCTTGGGAGAGACTTGGTGACCGGGAAGCAATACTCTTGTGTAGAGTGCTTCAACAACGTGGACTAGGGGTGGCTTAGTGCCTACCGATACCACGGGATAAATCGCGTGTCAAGAGTTTGCTTCCTCTCATCCCCCTTTACGTTTCCGCATTACATTCTTGCATTCTTGCTTGCCTTTACTTTCCTAGAGTAGTATCTTGCTAGGATTGGCTATAGGTTGCAAAACTTGTTTTGGGATGGGAGTTTCACACTAGAACAACCCTAGTTGCACATCTAGATAGTATGTTCTAGTTTATCTTTGATGCAAATAGTGATAAGCCATAGGATAAGTTTTTAAGTTGCCTAATTCACCCCTCCCCCTCTTAGGCTACGAGCATCCGATTCCTTACACCCGTCCCAGACCCTAGAGAGGTCAGCCATTTGTTCATCCTCACCATTTTGCTATGGAAAAAATTCCTTTTCCGTCACCTGAATCGTGATTCTTTGTTGTGCTTCTAGGTGTGCTGCGAAGGCGATGATGTCGGTGACCTGAGATCTGGAAAGGGGGACAAGGCGAGCCTTTTTTGTGCATAAACTTTTCGGATTTGGTCCTGCCTTCTTCTTTACCTTGTTTCTAATCGTACTTGAGATGCAATGTGACCTCGCTAAATAGGGCTATGCTTTTGTGTGCTGCTTGATATGGTGTTTGCTAACACACATGTGTGCAGTGCCTTCCTTCTAGCCTGTATAATCATCAACCATCATAGTAGGCACATTTCATTTAAGATACAAATAGTTGTGTGTGAACCAAACCTCCATTCTGGATTGTTAGCATATCAACTAGCTTCCACTAGATCGACAATGAGACAGAGCAGTTCCACACGCTCCTCATAGTTGCCTCTACCCTGCAATAACAACAATTATGCCTGCCATGTCCTTTGCCATTTTTCCTGTTCTTGCATAGGTGATTACTTCTCCTAGATAGCTATTACTGCTTTTGTATGTGATGTGTTGTTCCTACGTCAGCTTGCTAGATTCTTGGAGCACGTGTTCTGTGTGCTTGCTCTGGTGTTTGCTACCACATATATGCAATGTCGTGCTTCTAGAAATTTATATAGTGTGAGTAAATTGGTTTGAGAAACTTGTCCATATTGAACATGTGTGGCTGTCCTGCTTCTGTAAAAATTTGTTGAACCAAGCTTTGTGATTATTGTGCCTGCCATGTCATTTGCCGCTTTTTTCCTGTTCTTGCATAGGTGATTACTTGTCCTGGCTGACTATTACTGCATTTGTATGTGCTCCTAACTGACTGCCTTGCCTGCAGGGAGCTTCTTGGATTGGGTATGTAAGCTCTCAGAGTAAGTTTTGTCCCTTCTATAGTTTTTTTCCTCATGAGTCGCAGAGGCAACAAGTATATAAAGCCAGGTGTTGTGAATCGATGCTGCTTTCAAATGTACTTGTTATTTAAAACTTGAAAAAAACCATGAGTGCGTCAAATAAATAGCCCAAAATTGATGGTTTAGTCTTTGACAAAAATAAATGGTGGTTCTAATTTGCTTTCTTTTGGTTGTGAAAAAATGAGAGTGTTCTACCATAAGTTTGTAATACCTTGATTATTAGTTTTACCAGAATACTGGTTGTGTGGCTGTCTTGATTACTACTTACGTTATTGTTGAAGAGCATTTCATGCTTGTGTTTAGTTCTCTGTTATCATGCTTCCTGCGTAGTGGATGGGATAATTTATATGCGGTACAGCGTGCTTAGGATGTATAGTTGGTCCCTTTTTCTAGACTTGGACATAAGACTTGAGAAATAGGTATTTGCCCACATGAATGATCTTTACTACGGATTTTATTTGGTTTTGATATATATTAGTGTGCTCCTGGTTTGGTCGACATATTGTTTGAGTTTTTCTTGACATGGCTGTCGTGATGAGCTCGCTGTGAGTTCATTCTCCTGTGTTGGTTCTAGGTGTGCTGCGGCGGCGATGATGTCGGTGACCTGAGATCTGGAAAGGGGGGGGGGCAAGGTGAGACTTTTTCTGCACAAACTTTTCGGATCCAGTCCTGCCTTCTTCTTTAGCTTGTTTGGACTAAAAAGTTCCCTACCTTTTTCTGTTGCTTGCTTGGCTGCAGTTGGCTTTACGGATTTATAATCTATTGATTTCCTATGAATATCTTTGACCATTTTCCCAAATTATGTGCCATTAAATGTCCTGAACTTGTTTTGCTGTAAACGAGCTGCTCAATTAGTTGATAAATGTTGCTAAAAATGGCAAGTTCTCAGAACAGATTGGTTGCAAATATAGTTACTTACCATTTAAGTATGCTTACTTTCTTATATCTGTTTTTAGTGAGCTATCATGATAATGCAGATTTAAATATTTTTCCTTGTGAGTTAGGCCTGCTGCTTAATTGTATACTCTTTTGCGCTGATCACTGATTGATATGTGTCGTGTATTCAGTATTCTCATACATGCTTTGAAGGTTTTACCTGCTTTTATGCACAGTAGATGAAAGATGCATTGCTGTTTTGATTCGTGCTTGCTTACCTAGCCGCTGAGCATGTGGTGCCATGATAGCTGCTCGAACAGTCTTTCTGCATGTTTATGTCATGCTTACCAATCTAATTCATTGCTTACCACTGCTTTACAGGTCTTACAGAATTGAAGGTTTTAAACTTGGGATTTAACTAGATCACAGATGCTTGTTTGGTGCATCTCAAAGGTAGGACTACCTTACTGTAATGTGGTTGCAAACTCGTGTCTTATTTTGTTTGGATTAGATTTAGAGCTAAACAAGAAAGTCACAAACAATGCATGTATCGAATTGGTATGTTCTCGGTTTTTCCAATAGTTCCTATTTGTTTTGAAGTCTTGATTTTGCATACGGTATCACATCATTAGATATTCGATAGTGATTGTTTCTTTTAAGAATTAAAATGAACAGGTTCTTACAAAGGATTGGTGCTTTTTTTATTTCCTTTAATAGGTGCTCTGACTGATAAGCAAAAACCATTAAGTATGGAAGTAAGTATAGTTGATCATAAAATAGTGCAAATAACAAAATACATACCTCAGAGACATAAAAATAATGTCAAAACCAAAAAATTAAAAGTAAGGAATGTGATTTCCAATGGTGCTAATGCATTTTTATATGCTTCTACCTGCCAAATGATGATCCCCTTTTTGAAAGACATTTAAAAACAAAATAATTGTAGAGCATAACTTCAATTTGTTTTTTATGGCAATGGCAGGGGCGGACCCTGCCCCCCTTTTTCTGTAGAGCATAACTTCGATTTGTTATGGTTAAATTCTTGTATTCTTCTAGAATTAATCAATTTGGAGTCCTTGAACTTGGATTCGTGCAAGGTTTGAAGGTCTACGGTATCTGAAAGGTGAGTTGCATATTTACCAGTCTTTAGGTACCATCTCTGCAAAAAAATTTATCCATTCCATTCCCTGCTTATATTCCTGCAGGTTTAGCATCAACTATGTGTGTTTACAGAAACTTTGTGTGTGTGAATAATTGTTCCTTCTTTACACTTAGAGCTTTTAAGAATATTTAAATTTTTGACAGTATAGGTCTGTGTTAATGCAAGCTTTGTGCTACTACAAAGCTTGGAGCTCATAGTGGTGTGTAGGATTTTGTATGGACTTTTGTTGCTTATGGTAGCATGTTCTTATGCTGGGACTTGATTGCCTCTGGATTCAGAGCTAATAGTGGTGTGTCGAATTTTGTATTGTTGGTCATGGTAGCATGTTCTTATACTGCGTTGTCTCTGCTAAGTTTGAGCCATACCGTAACATCTAGATGCATAACATAGTGACCTTCTTTTGGGGTTCTGCTTTCTTTTGGTAGTGTTTCATTCTAGATACCATGTGTGCTGCACTAGAGAGTAATGTGCTTTATTTGTGATTAGATCTGATGTGGTGCAATTTGGAAATTGCAAGATTAGGTGAAATTAAGTGATGAGTATACTGGTTTCCATGTCGTTTCAGGCTGCAACAAGAAAAGTTCACTGTCGTTGTATGGTAGTAGCTGAACCTTGAAGTCATTCCACTTCCTCTTGTGTACTGGAGTCTTGCAAGAGGTAACGTCAGCCTCCTACTCTTCTTGCTCCATTTAGCGTTCTTCTTTCTATGTTTTATTATTTTCCTGTGAGATGATTTTGTGTGTTGACCAGAAGGCCCTGGGTATTAAATAGTGTAAATCTTTACTACTTTTCCATAGTCCCCTTATCTATTTATCTGCTGTAGGATCCTCTTCTTGTTGCCTATCTTTAGATACGACTTGCTGCTGCTTGCCTTATCTTTTAGATGTGATTGTTGTACCTGTAGGAGGGGTGGGAGAAGGCCCTGGATGTTAAATGTTGTAATTCTTTTCTTTTCCGTAGCCCTCTTACCTATTTATCTGCTGTACAGTCCTTTCTTTCTTGCCTATCTTTGCTATAGTTTATCCTTACCTTGCCTTTTAGATGTGCTTGTTGGTACCTGTAAGATGGTTGTAAGCTGCTTCTCTGCTTTGTTTAGGCCCCTGGCTTTCCTCTATCTGATCTTCTCTGAATTATATAGGTGCCCTCTTTGCCTCTGTCTATTCCTGTAGGTTTGTCTCTACCTATTATAGTCTGCAGGTTTGTGGTGGCTGCCATATTATTGTCTGTAAGTTTGTGGTGGCTGCCATATATATTAGGAACCTCTTTATATGTTATCCTAGGGCCTATTCTGGTGCTTAAAATTATTTGCTTGTGGCTCTATGGTGTTCATGTGCTGTTTGTTCCTCAGTGTACATGATGATTTTGTGCAGTTTTCGGTTTGGATGGCCAGCCCTTGTGAGAGGGTTGCACGTTGTCGTGAAAAAAGAAACACAAGACATCTTGCGATAGCACAAGGTCTGAATTATTTTGATCCATAGTAAAAAAAATTGGGAAGTTTTCAGCATACCCCTACCTAACTTAACTAACATTGGAATTGCGCTTAGGTTTGTTCGGACGTCCTATCTTTCCTGACCAACCAGGCCCTTCTGAACAGCCAGAGTTGGCTGATCAGCTATCGTTTGCTCGGAAGAGAAGTGAGTATAGGCACTAATGCAGCAAAAACACGAAGGCACTGGAGTTTATTGCTGACTCCAACTTTCTGTTACCAGGGAGTAGGTCCTTGTTGGACTTCTCTGCGGAATCTGCCACCTCAAATAGGCGTCTTCGACTCAATAGGATACGCTCTAGGGAAACATCTGGTCCTTTGCCCCATTTTGCCATTGGTGATTACCTTCAACCATTCCTTTGTATTTTTTTCTGCCTGCTTGTTAGTGTAACGATACCCTTTCTTCTGCATCTTTCATGTGCGTAGCTGCTGCCTGTAACGCACTGAATGTTGCGCTTCCTTTTGATAAGGCATATGTCGATGCCCTCAAAGGTGTGTAGGTGCTATTTTTAGATTGCATGAAAGATTATTGTACTGCGATGCTAAATTGACGTTGTGCTGCTGTAGAGTCCTATCTAGATCGATCGTATTACGGTGGCCCGACACATGAGTGCCCCTACTGTGGCGCTGTGTTTTGGTTCCAAGAACATGTGAAGAGTGATTCTCTTGCGAGTGGAAGGAAACTCGTCTACAACCTTTGTTGTAGAAGTGGAAAAATAAATTTTAAATCTTACAAAAAACCACCTGCTCCCCTAGCTGATCTCTTGCGATTTGATGGTGAAGCACTATCAAAAAGATTTTTAAGTCAAATTCGATCATACAATTCTCTATTTGCATTCACTTCTTTGGGCGCCACTATTGACAAGATGATAAACAACGGTACTGCACCTTATGTTTTTAAATTTAATGGAGTGGTTCATCATCGCATTGGTACCTTGCTGCCACGCCGTGGCGTCCGACCCAAGTTTGCACAACTTTACATTTACGACACTGAACACGAGGCACAAAACAGGCTAGGCATATTCGAAACGGATGATAGTGTTGCTGGCCAACCAGACCCAAATATAGTCATGGCCCTGTTAGACATGCTAAATGAGCATAATGACCTTGTAAAAGCATTTCGATATGCTATAGAACGTCTAGACCAAGAGGGTGATCAAAAGTTAACACTACGATTACTAGGCTGCAATGCAAGAGATGATGTTCGTTATAATTTACCCACAAGTGGCGAGATTGCCGCTGTAATTGTAGGCGACTACTCAGCCGATGAATACACTTATGATGTCCTTGTGCATGATAAAGAGCATGGGCTCAAGCGAGTTTCTCACTTGCATCCATCTTATATGGCTTTGCAGTATCCACTGCTATTTCCTTATGGTGAACGTGGCTTCCATCTTGGTATTAAATATACAGATGCTGATAATGGTAGCGGGACAGCCCGTAAATATGTCACCATGCTAGAATTCAGTAGAATGCACATGCATTACAGACTAAATGAGCCAAATCCATTCACCTGCTATGGTAGACTAAGCGACCAGTCATGTGTCGATTTATATTCGACGATAGAAGCGTCTAGACTGAAGTGGATAGCATATCACCAAAAGGAGCTGAGGTGCTAATTAGTTTAAGGAATAGCTGATGCGATTGATAAAGGCCTCATTAATGCTGACTCAGTTGGCGGTAAGGTAGTGGTACCTGCCAGCTTTACTGCTAGCAGGAGGTATTTTGTGATGAATTACCAAGACGCAATGGTCATCTGTAGAGTCTATGGTCCCCCTGACATATTTGTGCGTTCACATGCAACACCAAATGGAGAGAGATAGCGGACGCCCTTCGTTTTGAGCCTGGACAGCAACCATGCGATCGTTCTGATTTGATAGTGCGAGTCTTCCATATGAAAGTTGATGAGTTCATAGCGGATATTAGGGAAGGCAAAACATTTGGTCCTATTAAGGCAGGTGAGTAGTGTGTGCTAGCATTGCATATTACCTTTTCACTTGGTTTAGTTGGGCTTACATTTATTCTTTGTCATACAATTCTGTACACTGTTGAATTCCAAAAGCGTGGGCTGCCCCATATATATTGCCTTGTGTGGTTAGATGCTACCAGCTCTGAATTCAGTGCTTCTACCATTGATAAATTCATCTACGCTGAAATACCTGATATCAACATTGACCCACTAGGTTACGCATTAGTTGACGAGTTCATGATGCATGGTCCATGTGGTGATTTCAATCCAAGATGTCCATGCATGAAGGATAACAAGTGTTCAAAGAATTTCCCTAAGTCATTTCAGGATGAGACTATCATAGAAGACTTTGGGTTCACTGTTTATAGGCGAAGAGATGATGGTAGGCATGTTTTAAAAAATGGTGTTGCATTAGACAACAGAAGTGTTGTTCCATATAGCATGCACTTGCTAAAGAAATACAATGCGCATATCAATGTAGAATGGTGTAACAAATCGAACATGATTAAATACCTGTTCAAATATGTTACGAAAGGAAGTGATAGAGCGAAGGTCTATTTTGAGATTACTGCAAAGACATCAAACGCGTCACCTGAACCTCAACTAGCTCCGCGCAATGAAATCCAAGAATACATTGATGCTAGATTTTTGTCTTGCTGCGAAGCCCTATGGTGTGCTTTTGAATTTGACATACACTTTAGAGTGCCTGCAGTAGAGCGATTGACAGTACACCTTCCTGGAATGAACTACGTACGTTATGAACCCGATAGTGACCTAAGAGCATTACTAGACAGCCCAAAAGCAAAAAAACACGATGTTGACTGAGTGGTTCGAAGCTAACTCAAAGCACGAAGAGGCTAGACACCTAACATACTGCGACTTCCCAAAAGAATGGACTTGGAGTGATTCCCAACGAACTTGGTGAAAGAGAGCACGTTGCGCTAAAATTGGACGTTTATACTATGTGCACCCAGCTGCTGGAGAGTTGTATTACCTGCGCATGCTACTGATGATTGTTAAGGGCGTGAAGAACTATACTGACCTGTGAACATTCGAAGGAAAAATGTATGCCACATTCCAAAACGTGTGTCAGGCATGTGGTCTACTTGAAGGCGACAATGAATGGAACCTTCTGTTTGATGAGGCGATAGTGTCTGCATCGGCATATCAGCTGAGGCAGTTATTTGTCACTGTTGTGCTTTTATGTTCTATTGGAAATGTGCGTGCATTGTTTGATAAGTATTGGCTTTACTTTACTGACGACATACACCGCAGGCTTAAGGATACATATGGAAACCCGAATTATATTATTCCACATGAGCAGCTTATGACTTTGCTCATACAGAATCTTACGAATGTGTTTGCTAATAGTGGTGGTAACATAGATGACTATGACTTGCCTAAGCTACCAGCACATAGTGGTTCCATGAGCGATAATAGACTGATAAATGATGAGCATGATCCTGAACCTTTGATGTTATCCATGCAAGCTACCTCCTTTGTTTCGCAGTTGAATGCTGGTCAAAAAAGTGTATTCGATACAATAACTCAGCGTGTTCTTAGTGGGCGTCCTGGTTTTTTCTTTGTCTGTGGGCACGGTGGCACGGGTAAAACGTTCCTATGGAATGCTATCATTGCGAGCTTAAGATCTGAGAAAAAAAATAGTGCTTGTTGTAGCATCATCTGGTGTAGCATCTTTGCTATTACCAAGAGGTCATACTGCACACTTGAGATTTAGGATACCCTTCGATATAACCGAGGTTGGTACATGCAGTGTGAATAGAGGTACCATGCTTGCTGAACTTTTACAAGTTGCTGCTCTCATTATATGGGATGAAGCACCAATGACACATCGACGCTGTTTTGAGGCTTTAGACACAACTCTGCGAGATATTCTTTCAGAACATAATCCTGCGAATGCAATCCTGCCATTTGGTGGCAAACCAATTGTTCTTGGAGGTGATTTTAGACAAATTTTACCGGTTGTGCGCAAGGGCTCACGACTGTGGCAACATGTTGTTGTTCTGAAACTTCACACAAATATGTGACTTCTTAACCCCTCTTTAAACGGAAATGAACGCAATCAGCTTGAGTGCTTTAGCGAGTGGGTTTTAGCTATTGGCGATGGTACTGTCCCCGCTGAGAGAAAAGGAGAGGAGCGTGAGGCTTCTTGGGTTACAATTCCTGATGATTTATTGATTCATACAGATGGCGATAAGATTACAACCCTTGTATCTGAAGTGTACCCAGATTTCTTGATGAATTACCAAAATCCTGAGTATTTGGCCTCACGTGCTATTATATGCCCAAATAATCAGACAGTTGATGAGATAAATGAATTCATTGTCTCTCTGTTCCCCGGGGACAGTGTAGATTACTTGAGCTGCGACACGATATCCAAGTCATCTGAGCACATACCAGATTTTGATGTGCTCTACCCTACTAAGTTCTTAAATTCAATCGATGCTAACAATTTCCCTCGCCATAAAATTGTGCTGAAGAAAGGTGTTACTGTCATGCTCCTACGCAACCTTAACCAAAACATGGGCCTTTGCAATGGCACGAGGCTACTTGTTCTTGAATTAGGGCAGCATCTCCTAGAGTGCATGATACTAACAGGTTCTAAGATTGGTGAGAAAGTTTTCATACCAAGGATTGCCCTTAACACTACAGATGTAAAGTGGCCCTTCACGCTACAGAGAAGACAATTTCCAGTGCGGATATGCTATGCGATGACAATAAATAAAAGTCAGGGACAAACCCTATCTAGAGTTGGCCTTTACCTCAAGAAACCTGTTTTTACACATGGGCAACTTTATGTTGCCGTTTCAAGATCTACATCTAGGAACGGCCTTAGAATTCTAATCGAAAATGACGATGGGTCGTGTGGCTCCCAGACTCAAAATGTAGTTTACCGAGAGGTCCTTGAAGCCGCTAACGTGGCATTTGATTAGGACTCTTGCCACATGATGCATTTTGTTTTGTACATAGTGTTGGTGTGTTATGTACATAGTGTTTGGAAATTATTAGCTGATATCTTTCGTCCAATTTTTGGAGCTATGACCATAGCTTTATTGTGGGCCATATGGTGTCTTTTTATCTAAGGTGTTACTGTTGTCTAATCACATTTACAGCCTCCAGCCTAATTGTGGCTCCCATTTATGGTTTCCTGACAATTCTTTGTGCAAATGCAGATGAACGATTTTCTGATTCCCCGCCTTTCCATTGGAGCCTGTGATGAAAGTTTGTGCGTATGTGCATCTAGGTTTTGGGACTTCTTTGATCCCAATGATGAGGCAAAGTTGCTGTACAGTGACCTGGTGCTGATTGATGAGGAGGTTTGTAGATTCTCCTTTTATCTTCTTGCCCTTGTGTGATCTTGGAGATGGATGTATATGATAATTTCCATATGTGAGAAGGTTGTTTGCTTTCCAAGTTGCACCAGAGTACTAACATGTAACTAACATGTAGTTGTTTGCTTTCCTTTTTTTTGGGAGGGCAGGGGAACAGCATACATGCTCAGATTTACCCACCTGCGCATGAGAAGTTCAAGGCTATGGTAAAGGAAGGTGGTGTCTACAACTTCTCGTGTTTCAAGGTCAAGAACTCGCACAACTACAAACCTGTTGCGAACAATGTCATGCTCAGCTTTTCAAAATGGACTACAATAGAAGAAGTTGTTGAGGTCCCACCTGGTTTTCCAACAATAACCTATTCCCTCACTCCCATAGAGCAAGTCCGTGCTCGTATTGACAACAATGAATACTTCACTGGTAAACCTCTGAACTCCTGTGATTTAAAGTGCCGGTGAGACCCTATTGCTAACTTATGCATTCTTAATGTTCAAATCAGATGTGATTGGAATAGTTACTGCAGTCTCAAATGTCATGACTCTACGGGGAAGGGGAGAACAAAGTGAGAGGTTGAAGAGGGTTGTCACCATACGTAGTCAAAGGTCAGTTGTACAAACTTGTGGTTTGGTTACACTGAATAGCAAAACTGATTTCTTTTATATTATTCGTGATCTCTGCAAACTGAATTGTACCTCTGAAATAACAGCAATGATTCAATTGATGTTATGCTGTGGGGTGAGCGTGCCCGTTCATTCCCAGGAGAGCAGCTGCACAAAGATGGACAAGCATCTCCACAGGTTGTGATATTTGTCGGGACTCTCGTCAGGAGCTATTTTGGTATGTTTTTTTACTGATATACCACTTCTCTTTATTAAGAACACTTACAGTACTAGACATAAGGGGCAGTACTGGACATAAGGGGCTTTTTTAAAGAACAATTACATGCTTAGTCAGCGAAAAACTTTATTGTTGTGCACCAAATAACTGTAATTGATTTGTAATGTTGGAGCTATATTTTTTCAGGAGTTATATCCATAACAGGTGGTCCATCGTGTAGATGGTATATTAATCCTGAGGTCCCTGAAGCAAATCCTCTTGTGACCAGGTAATGGGATGTGTTTCTTGGTAGTTGTGTTTTGCTTAATTTAACAAAAGGTCTTTCCACTTTTTCTTTTACAGCACTACAAACATGTGTCAGGCAATTAAGTGGGATCAGCACGTGACATCAGCTGGCCCTGCAGCTGCAGTTGAGCACAAAAAGATTTCTGATATTAAGTTCCTTAACCCCTTCAAAACCAAGGTAACAGTAGTGTTACTGCATTGTTTATCTCCATCCTGGCTGCAGCAGTCAATTACTTATTTTAGTCGCCTCTTTTGTTTATCTCCATCCTCGCTGCAGCACTTAATTACTTATTTTTGTCGCCTCTTCTACAGAAAATAGAGTTCCTAGTTACTGTGACAGTGAGAAAAATCAAAAGCTCGTCGTGGTGGTACAACACGTGCCGTAAGTGTGCCCGATCTGTTAAGCCTCATGGCGACTTATACAAGTGCACTGATTCTGGGTGCGGTCACATTGGCAGCCCTGCCCCAAGGTCAGAAAATTTAACTTGTCTTTGCTCACCGCTCAACAAAAAAACACTCAACCTGTAGAGTTATGCTTGCTAATCTGTTCTGCTGCTGCCCACAGATACAAACTTAGCATTATTGCTAGAGATGAGACGGGAGACACCAATTTTATTGTGTTTGGAAAATGGGCCCAGCGCATGATAAGGAAGCAGGTTGATACTCTTATAGCTTCGAATTCACGTGGTTTCCTACCGGATGATATCACAAGGCTCATAGAGAAGGTCTACATATGGAATGTCAGCTTCACAAAGAACTCAAAAGATTCCATCGAAGAATGTTTTCAAGTCAATGCCCTTATTGGAGAAGTAGATGATGGCAATACTCTTCCAGTGACACCAGCTGGATCACAGTCATCATCTCTTATGCTCTCAGGGTGTCGGCGACAGTATGCAAAGCACTCCTCAAAAAAGTGCTGCTCTGCCTCTGACTTCATTGCCTGATGCTTCAGAAACCAGCCATGCTTCAAGTGCCACACCAACTAAAGGTGCTCTGAACTTCCCTGAACAACCAATTACACCACAAAGTAGTAGAGGCACTGCTCTGAAAGAGGTAGCCTATTTCTCATAATTTGTGCATTCATTTTTCAGTATATTAAGTATCTAAACATATGAATTGCTTTTTTGATTTCTGATATCCTTTGCAGACTACTCCAGGAAAAATAGCAGAAGTGACAAGCCCAAAACCAACCAATGCCCCCGCAACACTTGCAAAGTCACCAGAAACACCACATAATGGTGATGATACTGATATGCTTAAGGTACAATAGCTCTACCAAGTATTTACTATCATAACTGATTTTTATTTTTCCCAAGTCAAACATATGGATGAACACAGTTCATTTCGATTTGGCTACTAATTTTTTTATGCCACACTTTGCTGCAGATTGTTGATAGTGAGATCAATGTGGGTCCATCTGATGGCTCTACAACCAAAACTCGGAAGAGCACTACCAATAAAAGGTTAGCCTCACGGACAGATTGTTTCTCAGCCTTTTCTTGCACAACAGTCATTGTATCTATAGGACTGAACTTAAGCTGCTTATAGGTCTCGCTCATCGCCTAACAAGAAAACTGCGAAGAAGTTATTCACTGATCAAGATGCTCCTGGAACAGGAGATAATGATACCTGTGCTGATGTGGCTGCTAGGCCAAGGTACTGCCTTTTGCATGTTCAATCATAGTTTCTGTTGATAGCCTTACCCTACCTGCATGGGTATGACTTAGTATGGTGTAGCATGACCAATGGAGTCTTGATGAATTATATTAGGTGAACCAGAATTTTTATTTTCACGCGTGTTGCTGTGTCAATGCAGTGACCATATATCAATACATGTATTGGTTAGTGTATTTCCTTAGCTGTCCTTAATCTAAGATTCCCCAAACAGCATAATATATTATATTCAGAATGTTTTAGAGAGTTCAATTAATACTGAATGTTTGTCCTGAATTATTTGATGCACTCAGTAGCATGTTTTATCATGGTGGTTCTTGATCTCTCTTTTTGGATGCTTGCATCATAGAGGTTAGAAGTAAAGGGAAACAGCTTGACCTATTCCTAAATAATGAACTTGTAGTTTTTACTTTACCTCAAATACCATCTTGATATCCAGGTTAATCCATTTCTGTTTTTATTGCTGATGCATGCTAGGTAAATATTTTACACACTGATCATAAGTGAGGGAGCTAAGCGCTTTCTTTGCCATCTATTTATTTTATGTACTAAGCACTTTCTTTGCCATCTATTTATTTTACATACTGATCACAGTAGTAGCGATCTAGATGACTACTTAGGCCTGCAACAAGTGTTGTATGTTCTTTCTGGAGATATGTGCTTCTTCTGTAAATTGATGCATCCATTTTTATTTGCCAAAAACAAGTTCATCCATTTCTTTCCAGCCAATGACCATCAGCAATTTACTTTACCTCAAATACCATCTTGAGTCGTAGTTTTTGTTGGTATCCAGGTTCATCCATTTCTGTTTTTATTGCTGTTGCATGCTAGGTAAATATTTTACACACTGATCATAAGTGAGAGAGCTAAGCGCTTTCTTTGCCATCTATTTATTTTACATACTAAGCGATTTCTTTGCCATCTATTTATTTTACATACTGATCACAGTAGTAGCGATCTAGATTTCTACTTGGGCCTGCAACAAGTGTTGTAAACAGATATTCAGTTGTAGCTTGAACTGTTGCGGCTCTATTTGTGCCATTGTCGATAACTACCAGCCGTCTACTTGTGTTGTTATTTTCTATTCATTTACTTTTCTGATATCATTATCGTATTGGTTTCTTTACAGCTCAGGTGAGGATATGTAGGTGTCTAGGGCGAGGAAGAGGATGCCCTTCTTTTGTCTACCAGTTGCAGCCCGTCACTCGCTCCTCACACATATGTTCTGACCGCTAAAACATGTGTGAAACAACTAGACACATTTTGGTGGTTTCATTGATGCAAACTGTGACCTTTATTTGATGATGTGAACTTGGTGCGTAGCATACTTATTCAGATTAGTATTCCAAGCAACCATCATAAACGTTTGGTAGCTAGGAATCCTAATCGTGATATGTAATATATTGACAGAACCCTATGGGCTGCAATGATCGAAGTGTGTAATATATGGCTAGACAGATACCTTATGGGCTGCAAAGGCCAGTTAATCACCGGCACTGATCCATACTATTTAATGAATTCAGCCGGGACAAACGTTGTGATAGTGTACTCTGAATGTTGATTTTTTCTTTTATTTCTGTTAATTTTTATCGCGGTGGAGTGCACTTTCGATAGGGCGCGCAACGCGCGCCGGACTGTTCTAGTGCTACCAAAGAAGAGCTAGCAATTGCTTCTCACAGCATGGGGTTCGGCCATCATGCAGCAAGACAAGGACTCCCTTTTTTCTCCTCATTATTCACTGTCCACATGAGCTTGATTAGCGTCCATAGTGCTGCACAAACAACAATTGTCTATGGGTTGTACATGATATTAATATACCAGTATATTTGTTTCACTCCAAAGTCTCATGGAAAACAATTCGTAAGTTTCTGGCCGGGTGGCAATGGAAGAATCATATCGAGGAGCAAGCAGATTGTCTCACCTATCAGCTGGCTTCACCGTTCATTTAATAGGGAGATGATTAGCACACCCTTCAGCAGCTCATTCAGTTTTTGCTTTGGCACATGTATCATATATGGATGTACTTGTACAGCTCGTTCAACATTTCTGCACAAGCCTTCATGCATGTTGAATGTTCAAATACGTGTGACGAGTAGCTTGAACGAACTGTGGGTGGAGAGGCTGTTGCTGTAGTGGTTGAGTCATGGACAAGGGACCAATAAATGATCTATTTACTGAACGGTTTGTTGGCCATAAATTTTTTTTTTGGAATTGTGAAAGATAAAGTATCTTTAATGGTTATACCATACTCACGAATATATTTTGCTAAGATTATCTTGGGTGGTTTGAAATAGAAATAGCCTCCATGGAAAAAGGTAGAGTATACATGTCACAACTATTTTTCAGAACCGCACAAGATACCCAAGCATCGAGCTTATGGGGCAAAACTCTAAAATTCTTTGTACAATGTTCAACACAATGGCCATAATTTCTGCATACGAACTCCGAATTAGATGAAGCTAATGTGTCATACTGAATACTGATGCATAATGGCGACGCTGGCAGTGACAATGATGACTTTCTTCGATGTAGTGCCCGGGCTTGTCACCGCCGTCAGCTCCAAGATATTTAATTTGGCCATCTCATCTCAGGGGATTACAGTAGCAGCAGTCAATAATTCAAGCTGAACCCATGTTGTTATAGAAAGTTATCAAGGGTTATATCAATAACAGAGGATTGGTCACTAGCCGATTGTCTCATCTTACAGTCCTTGTCGCATACAGTATGTGCATCCTCTGAGCAGGTGGCACACAATGACACAACTTCGTCCGATCGCCTTCTTGTCTTCCTCACGCCGCGGATTTCCTCTGCTCCAGTACGAGCTGCAAGACTCTCGCCACGTTCCGGTCCGCCAGGCGCCACGGCGTCCCGCGCCTTCCCGCCGAGCTCGGCGGCCCTCGCCCGCCGCGCCACACCCTCCTCCCCGCCGTCCATCACCGCCGCCACGGCTCTCACCACGTCTTCCCGCGTCTCCACCACGGCGGCCTCCTCCACCTCCACGCCCCACCGCGCCGGGCCCTTGACGCCCACGGGCACCCCGACCCGCAGCACGTCGACGACGAGCTTCTCGTTGATGAACTGCTCCGCGAAGTGCGGCCACGTCGCCATCGGCAGTCCCGCCGCGATGCACTCCAGCACAGAGTTCCACCCGCAGTGCGTCACGAAGGCGCCCGTCGCCGGGTGCGACAGGATCGCCCTCTGCGGCGCCCAGCCCGTGACCACGAGCCCCGTCTCCCCGACGCGGGACTCAAAGCCGTCGTCGGACAGCCACCGCTCGAACTCGGCGAGGTCGCCGGGCTTGACCGCCCAGACGAACGGACAGCCGCTCGCTTCCAGCCCGTGCGCGATCTCGACGAGCTGCGGCAGCGACGATCTCGACGAGCTGCGGCAGCGACGAGCGCGCCAAGCTGCCGAAGCTCACGAACACCACGGACCGGGGCTTCTTGGACTCGAGCCAGCTCGTGCACCGGACGGCGTCGGCGTCGTATGTGGGCGTCGTCAATGGCGTTGTGTGCAGGAAGAGAGGTCCGACGGTCCATATCTTCTTGCCGAGGGCCGCCTCATAGGCATCGACGAAGAGGGGCTCGAGTTCCACGAAGCTATTGACCAGCACGCCGTCGGCTCTCGCGTTCTCAACCATGACTTCGTCGGCGAACACCTTGCCGAATCCCGTAAAGTTTCCCGGCGACCGCGCCCTCGACATATCGATACCGATGGGGAAGCCAGGCACGCGCACGGGCAGCTCGTCGTCGTCGACTCCCTCAAAGATCCCGTGGATGCTCATCAGGCGCATGCAGAACGAGGAGAAGGCGCAGAAGGTCTCCAGCGCGAGCCGCGGCACGCCGAGCTCCCGCGCCACGGCGCCGGTCCACGGGTGGCAGGTATCGGAGACGACGCAGCTCGCCGGGGAGTCGGATTCCGCAGCGTCCCTGAGGTGCGCGACGAGCGGCGCGCGGAGCATGGCGCAGGCCTTGTGGAAGTTCTCGAGGTAGGCGTGGCCAGGGAGCGCGTCAGGGCTCTCGCAGCCCTCGGGGAGGCCGGCCTCAGTGCAGGGGAAGCGGAGAGGGAGGAAGTGGATGGAGAGCGCGTCGCCGCCGGCGACGTGGCCGAGGCGGGGCAGGTTGAGCAGCGTGGTGACGAACGTGACGTGCGCGCCTCGGCGTGCCAGGGCGCGGGCCATGTCGAGCATCGGGCCGGCGTGGCCCACCGCCATCATCGGCACCAGCACGAAGTGCAGCGCCGACTCGATGCCGTCGACGACCGCGCCAGTGCCCGGCAACGACATGATTGACGCGGCGAGTGGCTAGACGGAGGGTGTGTTTAGATCCAGATGAATTAGCTGAATTGGAGAATAATTGAGAAAAAATTAGTATAAATGCAGATGAAAAGAGGTGATGTGAGGTGATGTGACAGATGATGGGATGTTTTTTGCAAACTTTTTGAGATCTAAACACACCCGGAGTCTTGCTTCGCAACTGACAACGGCGAGGCTGGACGAATACGCTGGTTTCGTTGAAGGTTCGGCTGTTGCTAGTCTAGCCGCCGTGCTGATGTGACTTATATGGGCTAGGAGCTTAGGAATCGGGTCTGTTATTTTGGCTCAAAAGCACAGGAAAAAGCACTATTACATATCATATCTATCATATCTTCTCTCACAAAAAATATTATTTCAGCATTATTTATTTGTAATTTCACTATTCTTTTCACCTAAAAAGAACGGGTCCGAAGTCTCACTGCAGTACCTGAAGGAGCGATGGTGCAAGTGAGAATTTGGGAGATAAGGTTCAAACTTTTTTTTGGAATAAGATAAGGTTCAAACTTTGACATACAAGATCAACTACTAAACCTTGAAATCTTGCGTACAAGATCAAGTATCAAACCATGCATGTAATTTTACATGCATGATCAAGTATTTTGTCGAAGATTGGACCTTAATACGTGTTTCTTTGCGTGCAAAAGTTATATTAGCAGATTCGTACTCAAATTAGAGTAAATTGCATCCACCATACAAGAACTTGTCAAGTGGTTACAGATTGATCTAACAATTTATAAAGTACTTCATATAATACAATAACTTGTTAGGTGGGCACTAATTAGTCTATCAACTTGTAAAATAATCAATTTAATAAAATAATTTGATAGGTGGGTACGTATTGGTCCAAAATCTTTTAAAATTTTAGATTTAATGTAATAACTTTACAAATATAGTGCACTCACAGTCCAAATTTTACAACAATGCATTAATCAAAGTAAATGTGCATTCGGATTCTCTTCCAATCAATAATTCTTGTTTTTTTGTCAACAAAATTCATTAATCCTGACTTGGTGATGTACATAACTTAAAAGTTCATTAGTTAAAATTGAATCAAGTTAAAGAGACCCAAGTATCCAGGAAGCCTAGTTTTAACTCTTCATAGAAACAGATTAAATGGGTGTGGAATAGAAAAAAATTGATTTCCTGCTTAACTTTGGTAAAAAAAAAGTGCAGGTGGTTCTCTTTTTTTTTACAAACTTCTAAAAGGTATTGTTAGATGTATCAACATATTGTGCTTTTTTAGCTGTACATATAATTAAACATGTAAAATAGTGAGGGTGAGATCAATATTGAATATGAAATTAAATATTCCTAATCATAATTTAATCATTGTGTAACAAGTAGTTAATATGAAGACATAATAATAATTTTCTAAACACAGAAGGTTCTAATCAGGGTCGAATATGTTACCATTGTGATATGAATATCAAGTAATGTTCAATAACTTGTTCTGATACGAATATAGTCTAGTCAATATGTTGTTTGTTGTAAAGTTCTGACTTTAGATGTAACAATTTGCCAAGTTTTGCACTAAACGGAGCATTCTACAAATTTTTAAACCAGTTTGCACCTTTTTATTAAGTTATTGTACTAGATTGAATATTTTGCAAGTTATTAGACCAATCTACACCTACTTGACAAGTATACTAGATTGAACATTTTACAAGTTGTTGGACTAATTAATCTGCACCTACCTGACAAGTTGTTGTATGATGGGTGCAATTTACTCAAATTATTTTTTAGATGTTGTTGATTTTGACTTAACTGATAGTTTTAGTGTAAAGAAAACTAGTCGTCAAAAATCAAAATCTATGTTTTCAAACTCAAATATTCAAATATTCATTAAATTGAGGTGCAGCGGGAGTGATATTTTCCATGTCTACATAGTGATTTTGTTTAGATCAACGGAAGGGGAGAGGATCCCCACATGGAAAACTTTTTCATTTGGCCAAAGTTGTGCTTCTTTGAGTAAGGGACCGGTCAAACACTATTGACAGCTCATCATACATGCATCGACGGACCCCTATAGGCAGAGTGGGGCGGCTGCCCCAGCTATTGCAGTAGTTGCTCCACTACACTCTCGTCTTCTCTAGTGATCCTCTAGAGCTCTAACAGTACGGGCACACGGCGGGGGCTCCGACGCATGCCGGTGTAGGTGTGTAGTGACAGCCTCAAATGGCGGGTGGCGGTGCAACCTCATGATGGGAGAGGAGGAACAAATGATTACATTGCATACTACTCGGTGTGCATGCAGGTGCTTTGCATGATTGCCAAATGACTGCATTGCATATTGCTCGTGTGCATGTATTTCCTACTGCAGTTTGCACTTGCAATTCAAAGAAATATCATGCATGCGCATACCGGCCATAATGATAAGTTTTGTAGTCATTGGATGTTGAACTGTTGACTAAGTAACTACCTAGTTCCTAGCTACATGAAGATTGCATGTAAGGATAAGAGTTGTTTGCATCAATTACTTGCGTGTTACCATAGAGTATGAGGGGTTAAAAAAATTCACGGTCATAGGGGGGCATATGGCCCCCGGCGCCCCGCTAGGCCTCGTGGTTTTAAGAGTTCTGCTGCTTTCACAGTTGGCAACAGCAGAAGAGAACGAAGGACGCATAGTGCTCAGACCTCCATGATCTTCTTCACCCGTAGGTTTGGAGAGATTTGGAAATTTTATGCCCAATTCGAGGTCTCAACTTCTCTTGACACCCAATTCGTGACCCCTTTGAAAAATGACACTGTGCGCACGAAATTCTTCAAAACGAGGGATTCTCACTTATTTTTGCCTTCAACCTTTGGTGAAAAGACCAATACACCCTCTTTCTTCTTCCTCTGGCTCTTTCTTCTTCCTCAGTGTTCTTCTCCGACGGGCAGCCGTCACCAGCCGTCTACGCGCGCCGCCCCCTGATGCGCCACCGACCGCGCTCGCCCTCGCTCCTTCCTCTCACCACGGGTCGAGCTCGAGTCTGCCAGAGCCACCACGCCCCATCCCTCCTTGCTACGGGCCGGCAACCCCTACCTTCCGCCCGCGACGAGGTTGCCGAAGGGGTAGCGTGCGTCGGTCCCAGCGAGGAGGCCAGTCCGGCGCCGTCCCAGCAAAGAAGCCGGCCCGGCGGCACCCCGGATCAGAGGCCACCTCGCCGCTGTCCCTGGGTGGTCGGGCCGTCCCCTCTCCTCCACGCCATGTCGGCCGCCGTTGCTCCCCGCGCTGGTGGCCGATGCCGCGAGTGGCAGCAGGTCGCGCTGCCTACCCACTTATCCACCGGAGGCCGGCCACGCCTGTTGCCTATTCCAGCACCGGTGGCGTTGGCCGTCACATGTCGGGAGCGGAGATGGTCGGCCAGCAGGCTATTGGTTGAAGAAGAGAACATGGGGGAGAAGAGGGCAGAGGTAGAAGAAGGGGGTGTTTTGGTCTTTTCACCAGTGTTCGAAGAGAGAAATAGGAGAGAGTAAGAAATTCGTGTCCCCGGTGTCAGATTTTGAAGAAGTCATGAATTGGATGTCAAATGCAGCAAGGCAGTCGAATTGGGTGTCAAATTTCCAGATTTCTCGTAGGTTTGCCTTGCTTTGGATGCGGTTGTGGATCAACAGCCGATTGAACAACTGCACTCTAGGCAGCCTAAGATGAAGCCGGTGGATAAGTTGCAGACATGAATTTTGCGCCCCCACCACCCCCACCCCCACACCCAGCTGTCTATATAGTGATGTGTAGACCACTAGACCTTCTAGAAGTTTGGATTTAGTGACACAATAATTAGAATTAAGCGAGAAATCCGACATCAAATCTCAAGTCAAAAGGTGATGCGTAACTGTGCCACTGGTGCTACACAGGTCTCAGATGGGACGATCCGTGTGGGTCATCCTCATGACACAAAAATAGCCCCTCGGTTTGGAATTAATTTCACAGGTCTAATTTCATAGCCGAAAAGGTAGGTATGACAAGCCTGTATTGTGAGGGATGAAAGTGGTACGGATATTATCCGTCCGTCTGAGGTCAGGCACTCAAATGGTAAGATCGTATCTGAATCTGAGCATTCAACATCCGTAACTATCCGTTCAGTATTAGTATAAGTTGGATTTCCAAGATCCAAATATGATGAATATCACTATTCGACATATCATTTGATGTTCGTATCTGAATCCGATCCGAGAATTCAATCTGAGAAAGAAAAAAATATTTATATCTGTATCCACAATATTCGTTTGTATTCAATCCGTTTTTATCCCTAATTGTGGCCTATTAACAAGAAGCTCTCCTCCCCCTAAAAAAACAAAACAAAACAAATCAAATGAAGCTCTCGTGACGTTGAGGAGCTACCACAACAGTTGTGTAGGGTCTTGGAGCTCTCATGTTTGGTCATCATGGCTTGGAGCCTTGGAATCTTGGACTATTTTTCCCAGATAAATTCAGCCAAAGCTTGACATCTTTGTTTTCAGTTTCTCCTTTTGTACCTTTTCCATCCCTGCTTCCTACGGAGTAAAACCATCTCCAGCAGATTCCTCATTGCACCCTCCTACCGCACTGTCATTGATCGAAGTAACCCCAAGAAACTGTCCCCAAACAGGAAACTGCATTTCTAACAAAAAAAAAAGAAGAAACAGGAAAATGCACACATACGACAGACCATACGACATGGCAAGATCACTGGTGGTTCCCAAATCCCAACTTCCCTTACCGTATAGCACTACACTACATGACCAGTTCACACGCACTTGTGTGCAGTGCAAAGCTTCTGGTCATCTTGTGAGAATGCGAGATCGATGACGCCAAGTTTGCGCTGCCATCGGTGGCGCTATCACTGTCCCTGAGAAACGTCCCCAACCTAAAACACTTCGAGAAATTTACAGTGTATATAATCATAGGTTTCAGCCCTGGGGTTCTGACTTCTGATTTGATTATTTCAGAATTGATATGACCATGTTTAGTTCGCAAAAAATTTTCAACGTCAATCTTTTTTCTTCGAACAAATTCGGGGGAGAGAGATCTCCACCTACTTTTTCATTGATCGAAGTAACCCCAAGAAGAGGAAGTTACAATGAACATACAAAGATCATTCCGACGAAGTCAGAGAGATGAACATGAGGTCGGCAAAGCCGGAATAGAGAAATTACAACAAAGAAGAAGGGAGAAAAAGGAAAGGGTCTAACATATCTCCAAGCATCACCCTGAAAGTAAACTGTCTATCACTAGCAAGCTCAATTACCAAGCTGCACTACGCATCTATGATCTTCATCCTCAGTCATCATCTAACCAAGGTAGGGGAAAGAACCTACTCTGGTTGTCTGGTTGCCACTCCTCTTAATGCTCTTCGACGGCCTCTGAGAAAGGTGAGTTGAAGGGGGAAGGATCATCTTGAAAAGAATGAGGCTCCTGTCCTCGCTAACCCGGCTTCAGATAGAAGAGGAGACCATAAAAGTGAGCACTTCATCAAACATGAAAACAACCCATCTACAACGCACAAGGACACCGGAGCTTCTCAATCTGCAGCCAACTGTCGCGCTCCATTGATTTGCCAACAGTAGCCCAAACCACGAGGTTGACGACGCTACCCGCATCAAGCCATAACAGGAGCAAGCTTCACAATTTGTCAATAAATCAATGTCCCTCCAACGCCCAGTGGGGGAAGGAAGCCCCAAAGGAGGGAGGACCACCAACAGTACAGCCATATATCAACCAAGCAAATAGGATGGAGAAGAAGCAAGACGCCGAGCAAAGAACTGCTAGTTCCTGAATGCCACGACCAGAGCAGAGTGGAAAAATGACCCATATTATGAGGAGAGACGAAAAGAGGAGAGATGTCACCAAGAATGCGAGGAGGGAAGATCACAGAGATGACGCCTCCAAGGAGGTCTGCGGCACCCGACAGCGTAGTTGTCATCACCCAACATGAAGTTGGGCATGGCTTTCGCAAGATCTCCCGCAAAGCAGCAACCCGATGCAGGCGGACGCGAACGCTGCCGCTGATGGGCAACGATGCGCCCCCAACCGCCGGTGCAAAGTCAAGCCTAGCCTCTGCCCACGGGCGGCCCACAGGCCATCACCCGCAGTTGCTTCGATGCCGCCGTAGCTGTGCACCACCTTGTCGGCTCACTACCGCCGCGACCGCCGCCGTACGCCGCCTCACGCCCGCCGCGGCCGTCGTCGTACGCCGCCTCGTCGGTGCACGCCCGACGTTGCGCGCCACAGGAAAGGTTCCCGTCGGCGACCACCAAGCATGGAGATTTCAACCTTATCTATCAGGCAGCCGAAAAAATAATGGTCGTCTCTCACGTCGGATGATGGGTCGCTTCCGTCGCTTCCTTAATGATCTTGAGCTCCTAGAGCTTCATCTTCACGATGGCATGTTCACCTGGAGTAATGAGCAAACGCATCCTACTCTCGAGCGAATCGACAGGGTCTTTGTCTCCCTGGACTGGGAGTTTCTCTTCCCCTCCTCTGCCTTCACGCCATCTCTTCCAGATGCTCTGATCATGCCCCCTTCTCATCCTTCTCGACAGCGGGGTGCACCCCAAGAGACGGTTCACCTTTCAGGCATTCTGACCTAAGGTGGAGGGTTTTCTCGACACAATTAAGGCGATGTGGATGGGGGCCCGTCCCGACGCGGACCCTCTGCGGCTCATCGACCATCTGCTTCGCGAGACGGTGATAACACTAGTTAAATGGACTTCCAAGGCAGTTGACAGCATCCGTATCAGATCCAGATCGCCAAGGAGGTTATTTTTTGCCCGAAGGTCGCGCAAGAATCTAGGTCGCTCTCTGCTGAGGAGCTGTCGTTGAGGTGCTTCCTCAAGCTCCATTACCTCGGCCTTACTTCACTTCAGTGAACGATCGCTAGGCAGAAGTCTAGTCTTCGGTGGCTCCACGTGGGAGACGCAAATACTAAGCTCTTCCACCTCCACACGAACCACCAGAGAAGAAAGAACTTCATCCTCTCCCTCTTGGTCGATGGTCGCACTATCCTTCGAGAAGATGACAAGGCCTTTGCGGCCTTCGATTACTTCGACAGGATTCTCAGAGCCAGTCACGAGCGCTCCTATGCACTCAATTTTGAGGAGCTCGACCTCCCACGACTGGACCTTCAGAGCCTCGCTCACCCCTACTCGGGGGCCAAAGTCTGGGAGGTTATCAAGAATTTACCCCTGGATAAAGCTCCCGGACTGGATGGTTTTACTAGTCGCTTCTACAAGTCTTGTTGGTCTATCATTAGGGGAGATGTGCTTCGGGCGTTTAATGCGCTCTCAGACTTAGACTCCCGGAGCTTCCACCATCTTAACGATGCCCTCCTCACTTTGCTTCCTAAGAAACCAAACCCGGTCGCTCTTTCGGACTATCGCCCCATTAGTCTTATTCATGGCATTGGGAAGATCTTTTCCAAAGTGGCAGCCAACCGCTTTGCCTCGTATCTTCCCTCTCTCATCTCCCCGAACTAGAGTGCTTTTATCAAGGGTTGTCTCATTCACGATAATTTTCTATATTTCTTCGGAATGGCTAGAATGCTCTCTAGTCGGAAACTCTCTAGGATCATGTTCAAAATTGACCTAGCCGAAGCTTCCGACTCGGTCGGGTGGGTCTTTCTTCTAGAGCTCCTTTTTGCAGTGGGCTGTCCACGCACTTGGACTAACTGGATCTCTACCATTCTTTTGACCGCTAGCACTAAAATCCTTCTTAATGGCGTCCCAGGGCAACGGATATGTCATTGGCGCGGCCTTCGCCAGGGAGACCCCTCTCTCCCATGCTTTTTGTGTTGGTCATGGAATGCTTCGATGCCCTCTTCTGTAAGGCTGAGTCCCGTGGTCTTCTTTAGGGTCTGGGCAGGAACATCTGCTTCCACACCTCGCTCTACGCTGATGATGTGGTCAGTTTCTTTTCTCCGGCCGAGTTTGACTAGTGCACACGTTGATCAACATTGTGCACACGTTGCAACAACTCACCATCATTGAAGCCCGTAACTTCTTGATCAGTGATATCCTCAGGCCTCATCACAATTGGTGGGAACGGTTCATTTTCCTCATCAAAAACTCCACCTTCATCAGGCTCTTCATCATGGCATCCTGTAGCATGGTGTCGCGCTTCACCTTCATTTAGGCATCCTGTTTCGACTTCATTAAGCCCATCCTCACCATGTTTATTCCAACACGTATAATTTTCTTTGAAACCACGTGTGATCAAATAATGAAAAATGTTATCCCGTTGTCCGAACTTCTTCTCGCCGAGACAATCTTTACAGGGGCAAAGCATTACCTGAACACCACGGTTTCTCATATCTGCCTCTGCTTGATCTAGAAAACCATTGACCCCCATTAAGAAACTGGCCCAATCTCGGGACTTACTACTGTACATCCAAGCCCGAGCAGCAGCAACCATCTGCAATTTTCATACATCAAATGAGCATAATGCATCACCAAAATCGATGAGTAACAGGATTAGAACAGCGAAGTTCAATAAAAGGGGGTAATTTCTACCTTGACGAGGACTGTCTATGAGGCGAGCGCTTCCGAGGAGGAGGACGAGGCATCGCGGCCGCGGCGACGGCGTGGAGGACGGCGACAGCGACAGCGCGGAGGACGGCGCAGAGCCCGAGGAGGAGGATAAGCTGCTGCTTTGGATGACGTACGGCGCGGAGGGACGCCGCGCCGCGGTCGACGTCCGCCGGCACCTTTCGTCGTCACGCACACGACCGGCTGGCCTGCGGCAGCGCCAGCTTTCTGAAGAGAGAGAGCGCACGCGCAGCGAGTGGGGCCTTCAGAGAGCGTGCACGCAGCGAGTGAGGCCTTCAGAAAGCACGCAAAAATGCTACTGCAGCAACGGTGGGGAGGGAGCGAGTGGGGCCCTCAGAGGAGAGAGAGCGAGTGTAGTTGTCCGAGATAGCAGAGTGGTCGGAACGCAAGAACAACGACGCATAATAACAACACGTGTCTCTATTGTGAGAAAACAAAGGAGATGCTAGCTCCAAACAAGCATCGCCAATTGGGTCGTCATAAAATGAGACGCGTCCTAAAAATAACGCGTCTCCAATAGGGAAGTCATCGGTAACGGACTTAAAGAGCCCGTTACCTATAGGTTTTACTTTCGTAACGGACGCATGTTAACGTCCGTTACAACGAAAACATGTAACGGGCGTTTAAGAAGTCCGTTACCAGAAGTCCTCATTGGTAACGGGCGTTATGGTGGCGAGGTCAGGGCGAGGTCGTGGTCGACCCTGCCGCGCTTATGCGTAACTGGTGCCAAACAACAACCGTTACAGATGGGGTCCATGTAACGGGTGTTAAGGGCCCGTTACAAATGCTGCGTGACCTATGTGAGGTTTTCACGTAGTGACTTACGGGTCGTCAAGGCGGTGTTGTCGCTGTTCGACAACGCCTCGGGCCTTGCAACCAATTACTCTAAAAGTCAGGTCTACCCCATTAACTGCTCGGAGGATCAGATTTCCTTGGTCCGCTCCATCCTCTCCTGTACCATCGCCGATTTGCCCTGCACCTACCTCGGGATCCCGCTCTCCATCAGGAGGCTGCCCAAGGCCGCCTTACGGCCGTTGGTCGACAAGGTCGCTAGACGTCTCCCACCCTGGCAGGGGAGAATGCTGAATCGCATTGGTCGCCTGATCCTCACCAAATCCACCCTATCGGACATCCCTGTGCATATTTCAATGGCAATCGCCATTGCACCCTGGGCTCTGCATGCGGTCGAAACCCTCATCCGAGGCTTTGTTTGGTGCGGTACAGAGATGGCCTCGGGCGGTCGTTGTCTGGTAGCTTGGGTGAATATCGCCTGCCCCACGCGCTGCGGTGGTCTTGGTCTGCCTGACCTCCACACCTTTGGGATAGCCCTCCGCCTGCGCTGGCTTTGGTTGGCACGTACAGATTCAGATAGGACTTGGGCGACTTTCCGGTTCCCAGTTGATCGTGCTGCGCAGGCCTTTTTTGACGCCTCCATCACTGTGGAGGTCGAGGATGGTACCCGGGTTTTGTTCTAGGAGGACAACTGGATTGCTGGCTGCTCGATCAAAGCTTTGGCACTGAATCTCTGGGCTACCGTCTCGCCGTGGATTTGGCGCTCCCGCACGGTCTGCGAGGGCCTCGAGATTGGCGCTGCGAGGCTACGTTGGGTCGCCGATATCACCCACGCTCGAACGGTGCAGGTTCTCGTCCAATACCTCACAGTCTGGGACCTTGTGCAGCAGGTCAGGTTCACATCGGAGCCTGACAGATTTATTTGGAAAAACATGCTTTGCACGTCTTAAAAAAGTTTTTCTTCTCTATTCCTTAATTCTTATGCCATATCATTTTTTTGCGTACATGTCAGTATCATTACGCTGGTCACGCTCTCGGCAGGAAGGTATACATGGCACGCTCTTGCCGGCCCTATCCACATCGGTAGCTGGTCTGCTTCCTCATTAATTAACTGTAAATGTCCATTAGTAAACCCTAAAATTTGTGGCCAAGTCGGCAAGTCCACAGTTTAAGGTTTGGTTTGTAATTTTTCAACAAAAGTTGATAGAGAGTTGCAGCCTTGCAGGATAAGAGTGAGAAAAATGTCATTAGAGCATGACACATGAAACATCTTTGATGTAATTCACTTTTTTAAGAGTATAAAAGGGATCATAATTCATAGTCCCTGACCATTGCAAACAGGACAATGCTGGTTACATAGTTTAGTTCTCAGTGGAGGCAGCACACTTGCTTGCTGTGCAACATCTTACAGAAAAGCTCTGGGAAACACACACTACCCTTTAGGAACAGTACAGCCCAGAAATGCATTACTGCTGGTATAAGCGACCGCGGAGCTTATCGAAATAGTCTTTGTATGTCGCACATACAAGCCTATTTCGATAAGCTCTGCAGTCACTTATACCAGCGGCATTTTCACTCCGCAGTACAGCCAGATTCACAGATTAGAGATTGTCTTGAACTCTTGATCACCCTGTAGACTGCTGGTAAAGCTCGAAGTCGAAGCACCAGCAACAAATTTTTTTTAGTAACGTCACCGTCTCTGTTGCCGGCCGGCAGGCCCAGGTTGCCCTGTTCACAACCACTCCGGCCGTCGACAGCTTCCACCCTGATGGACACATCAGTTATTATCAGGAAACAAGGGGGCAGCGGCCGCTCTAGTCTTCTCAACAAGGAAGTCAGCCCATTCAGTATTCACAGCGGCTTTTATAGTAGCTCTCCAAGTGGCGAGTAGAACACAGAAGCACCAAGCTCCCTGACGTAATGCCCTTCCACACTTGTTAAGACCTATCAAGTTCAGCAACTCGTGTCGTGTCCAGTATAAAAGGAGGGCGCCTGGTTCTGCTCAGAGATGCCCTGGTTCTTCTCTTCTCGAGCATCTGCATTATCATACACTTCAGCAGGTTTATTTCCATCACTCGGGCACTTGGCACACTTGGAATGTTTGTATAATTGCTTCTGTTCCTTGTCTTATTTTTTCCCTCTATATATCTTTCTTATCCGCTCTTAGTTTTGCTTCATTCAATAGCGAGATTAGTATGTGATTCATTTACTTTTCCTACATACTTGTTGATGTTATTCTTTATATGCAGGTGCAGAGATAACGAAGACCTAACTATGCAACAGATGAAACTTCACGTACTCATGCCTTGGGCCACAACAATGTTGCTATTATCCTTTGGAGCTGGAACCATCGATTGCACGATCCACGATGGAAACTACACAGACTTCATCTCCCTCCTTGATTTCAGGCGTGCTATCACGAAGGATCCAAATGGGGCCCTGAGCTCATGGAACTCGAGCATCCACTTCTGCAGCTGGCAGGGCGTGGTGTGTAGCCGGACGCGACCGGAGCGTGTGGTGGCGCTGAACCTCCCCGGACAGGCTTTGGATGGTCAGATCTCCCCTTCCCTAGGAAACATGTCATACCTTGCTTTCCTTGACCTCTCCATGAACAAGTTCTCTGGCCAGATACCTCCTCTCGGCTATCTGCAAAAGCTCAAGATCCTTGACCTGCGTAACAACTCGTTACAGGAAAACATTCCGGATGCAGTCACAAATTGTTCCAACTTGCTGGGACTATACCTTGCCGGAAACTTGCTTGTTGGAGAAATTCCCAAGAAAGTAGCCCTCCTCTCCAACCTAGTATATTTGCGGCTTCACTCTAACAATCTCACAGGGACCATTCCACCTGAACTAGGTAATATCACAACCTTACGACAGGTCCGTCTTGAATACAACCAGCTCTATGGAAGCATTCCCGAGGAGCTTGGGAGGTTATCCAATATGTTAGACTTGACGCTTAGTGCAAATAGGCTGTCAGGTAGAATCCCAGAAACACTATTTAATCTGTCTTCGCTACGACAACTGGCCATGGCAGTGAATATGCTACATGGTCCACTGCCATCTAAAATCGGGGACTTACTCCCTAACCTCCGATTCCTTTTGTTGACTGCCAACATGCTGGGAGGTCACATCCCGGAATCACTAGCCAACGCATCAGGGCTGCAGTTGATAGAATTGGGGGGCACTTACGGCTTTACAGGCAGAATCCCTCCTCTTGGGAAACTTCGGGAGCTCAGATGGCTTCTTCTCCAATATAACAACCTTGAAGCAAAAGATAGCCAAAGCTGGGAATTTCTAAATGCATTAACCAACTGCACTCTTCTAGAAAGGCTTGCACTGTTTGGAAATAATCTGCAGGGAGTACTGCCATATTCAATCGGCAACCTTTCCTCTAGTCTTGACTACCTCACGCTTGGAAGAAACATGCTACACGGATTACTCCCATCAAGCATTGGAAACCTTCATAAGCTAACTACATTAGATTTATCGTACAACAGTTTTACTGGTTCCATCGATGGATGGATTGGAAGTATCGTTAATTTACAAGATTTGTACATTGAAGGGAACAACTTCAGTGGACACATTCCATATTTCATTGGTAATATTTCAAAGTTGTCAGAGCTACTTCTAGCAGTTAATCAATTCTATGGTCCCATACCGTCAACTTTAGGAAAGCTTCCACAGCTCACATATTTAGACCTCAGTTATAACAATGTTCAAGGCAATATACCACCAAATCTCGTAGCAGACAACATTGTTCAATGTTCATTATCCAACAACAACTTGGAAGGGCAAATACCTTATCTTGGTAATCTTCAACAGATCAACTATCTAGACCTTTCATCCAACAAGCTTACCAGGGAAATTCCTCTTTCTTTGAGAACTTTCCGACAGTTGCAAACTGTCCGAATGGACTCAAACTTTCTCTCTGGAAGCATCCCCGTATCTTTTGGCGATCTTAGTAGTTTGACCATGCTCAACCTTTCTCATAATAATTTCTCAGGCTCTATCCCAATTGCTCTAAGCAAACTACAGCTTCTAACACAATTAGATCTGTCTCACAATAATCTGAAAAAATTATAATCGCAAAATTCTCCAATAATCTTGATGGTGAAGTACCAACAGAAGGGGTATTCAAGAACACCACAGCTGTTTCGCTTAAAGGCAATTGGCTGCTTTGTGGAGGTGTAATAGAACTACATATGCCTCCATGCCCCATTGTTACTCATAGAAGAACTGGATGGCGACACTATTTTGTAAAAACATTAATCCCCATGCTAGTCATTGTGTCCCTCGCATTACTGATATGTTTTATCATCTCAAGAAGGAAGGTACCAAGAGCACACCTACCACTGCCTTTTTCTGGTGAGCAATTTCCTAAAGTTTCTTATAAGGATCTAGCTCAAGCCACAGGGAACTTTACAGAGGCTAACTTGGTTGGGAGAGGAAGCCATGGCTCAGTTTACAGAGGAAGGCTAACAGCTCCAGAGCCCGTGGTTGTTGCTGTAAAGGTTTTCGACCTTGCCATTGAAGGGACTGATAGGAGTTTCATGTCAGAATGTCAAGCTCTGAGAAATATTCGACACCGGAACCTTCTTCCAATTCTAACTGCATGCTCAACAATTGATAACAGGGGCAATGACTTCAAAGCTCTAGTCTACAGATTCATGCCCCAAGGCAGTTTGGATACTTGGCTGCATCCACCTGTGTATGGAAATGCTGCAAATAAACTGGATCTGTATCAGAGATTGAAAATAGCTGGTGATATAGCTGATGCTTTGCAATATATACACCATGATTGTGAGAGTCCCATTATTCACTGCGACTTGAAACCCAACAATATTCTTCTTGATGATGATATGACTGCTCATCTAGGAGACTTCGGTATTGCAAGGTTCTACCATGAAACTAAATCACAAGCAGCTGGAGACTCGAGATCAACCAGTACAATAAATTTGAAGGGAACAATTGGATATATAGCTCCAGGTAACATAAGGACTTAAAACTAACTTGTATTCGTGTGATATAACACTTAATGTGGCAATTTAGATGCATTATGTCATAAGCTGCACATTTTTCTTTTTCTAATGTTCAGAGTATGCCGGAGGTGGTCACCTATCAATTTCGGGAGACGTGTACAGCTTCGGTGTAGTCCTAATGGAGATGTTGACGGGGAAAAGGCCAACCGATCCTCTCTTCTGCAATGGACTTAGCATCATCGACTTCTGCAAGACAAACTTTCCTGATCAGATACTTGATATAGTTGATGCTTATCTCCTAGAAGAATACCAGGTCTGTTCTCGAGCGAATCCGGAAAAAGGAAACAGAGTCCTTGAGTGCTGGTTGGCCCTGGTGAAAGTGGCACTTTCTTGCACATGCCAAGTCCCCGGTGATCGAATAGACATGAGAGAAGCAGCTACAAAATTGCACAAAATCAATGTATCACGTTGTATTGGGGGTGAGTGTTAGGTATGATTTGTTCGTTTGCTACACGAGTAGTAGTGGAGTATGAAGTACGGAGTAGTTTTTTTTTTCAAAATTAAGTATGATGAAGTTTCTCTCCTCCCAGGGGCGGAGCTGGGCCGGCCCAACGTCTAAAGCCGCCCTATGGACCGATCATACTTTCTACATTAGGCTTTCTTCGCTATAGTGTTTGACAATGCAGAAATTTAGCCCACACCTAAGGCCAATGCCTTAGTGGTCTTAGGCCCAGCTCTGCCACTGTCTCCTCCCAAATATGTTTTGCAGACTGAACTTGTACAGTTGTAGCGTGTAGCAGCACATAGTTTGTAGAAGACCGTTCCGAGGAGTACCCTTTCTTCACCCCAACATTTCCGATCATGCCCTTTGTCTGAGCTGTCCTCAGGCGCCAACTACAAGATTTGAAATTACGTGCAGCAGAATGAAAGATTTAATTTGAATGTGTAAGCAACGATCATCCCCGGGAGGAGCTATGAACAGGGACGGAGGCAATTGGGGGGGGGGGGGGCTCGGCTCCCCTACCACCGTCGGGGCGGCCAGCTTACCTGACAGTGGTGACGGGTGAGAGGGCGGCGAGGGCAAGGCAGCACTAACTGGCAGTCGGGACGGTGGGAGATTAATGGTTTGGTGGCGGTCATGATAGAAGCGGGAGGCGGCAGGACGGTAAGGCAACGGAAGTAAATTTTAATTATTTCTTATCCATAATACGTACTACTCCCTCCGGTTTCGTAAATAAAGTCGTTTAGAGTACTCCCAACCCAGACTCTATGGTAGAGTCCATAGTCATTAAATATACTGCCATGTAAGCAATTTGCTGATGTGGCAGTATATTTATTGGAGAGAGAAGGAGAAAACTGGAGACGTCGTTTCTAATCTGGACGCCGAGTCTTCGTCCGCATGGAGGCCGTAGACTCCACAGCGACTCGCGTTGGGCAAGGGCGTCGTGGTTTCCATGGATCCCGTGCTCCTCCTGTCCACCGCCGCCGCTTTATCCTCCGCACGCGCTCGCCTCTGCCACTCTCGCGCGCTCGCCTCTGCCGCTCCTGCGTCACCAAGTCGCCGGAGAGGAGGGGTAGTCCTCCACGCGTGCCGCGGTCGGGCCGGCGCCGCCGTCGAGTGCCCGCCTGGCCTCGCGCCGCTGCCGGAGAGGAGGACGCGCGCCGCGGTTGGTCCGGCGCCGTCCTCCGCACGCGGTGTGGTTGGTCCGGTGCCGTCCTCCACCCTCGATTCGACGGTGCCGCGGCTCGATTCGTCCGTGACGAGCTCCAATCCGGCGATTGGAAAGGCCGTAACACTTCTTGTATAGTAAACACTTCCATGTCACTGCTAAAGTTCGAATCTTACAGCACCAATCGACGGTGCACGTGACCGTGCGTACCTGCGCCCGTAGAGACGAAATAATCATTCGCGGACAGCAAGGCCCGGCCCGATTCGGCAGCGTCGAGGCTCGATTCTGCTGTGGCGAGGTTCGATTCGGTGGTGGTGGTTCGATTTCGGCTGCTGCGGCGAGTGCTCGAATGGTGGTGGTGCTCGATTTCGGCTGCTGCGGCGAGTGCTCGAATGGTTCGATTTCGATTTCGGTTGCTGCGGAGAGTGCTTCATGTGGCACCTGCGGCGAGTGCTCGAATGGTGGGTCGATTTGGGTGGAGGACACGGACATGCCGGCGCGGATGCAGGCCGAAGCGACCTCCGCCGCCTCCCGCGCGCTGCCGTGCGTCGCTGGCCACATGAATACGGCACACACGCCCGGCCCGTATTCATGTGTTCTTTTTTTTAATTACACAGTACAACACAGACGCTCAAAACACACACGCACACTCATTTTTATGAACACACGTACACAAATCCTACCTCTATGATCACCTCCGAAGAACTGAGCACCGGCTGATCTGGAGATTCCCGAAGTCACCATTAGCGCCTCGTCGTCGACGGGAACGTCGCTTACCACTTAATGCATAACGCCGGAAAATTCCGGAATAAATCCAGAAAAAGGTGCGAGCACAAGAATTTGAACCCTGGTGGGTAACGTCCTACTGAACCGTCCGGCTATTGGACTACAAGTCCATTCACGTATTCATCTGTTCTTGGCAGTTCGGATTATTTTTGTCTGCTGATATTGTTTTGTGGTCTGGTCTCCGTTCTTGTATCCGATCATCGGTTCTTGGAGAGAAAATTCAAAATATAACACTTAATTCGTAAGTCTTTCAAAATTTGACACCCTGGCCCACATGTCACTGACTCGGAGTGACTCCACGTGTCAGATTATTTTTGTCTGGTGATATTGTTGAGATGTAGTGTGGATCACATGGTTATATGTCACAACTGATCAGATTATTTTGTGCTTATACTAATAAATTTTTTTTTGAGATTACACACTACAACGCAGACGCTCACAACACGCACGCACACTTACCCCTATGAACACACGTACGCAAACCCTACCCCTATGAGCACCTCCGAAGGACTGAGCACCGGCAGATCTGGAGATTCTCGAAGTCACCATTGGCGCCTCGTCGTCGACAGGAACGTCGCTTACCACTTAAAGCATAACGCCGGAAATTCCTGGAATAAATCCAGGAAAAGGTGCGAGCACCAGGATTTGAACCCTGGTGGGTAGCGTCCCACTGGACCGTCCTACCACTGGACTACAAGCCCATTCGCATACTAATAAATATTTTTATCTGTAGAAACTACCATTGTGATAGAGTCTTTGAGATATAGACTTCATGAGTAGAGTCTGAGTTGCTTGTGCCCTTAGGACATCGACACGGTCTCCAAAGCACAACTTTTTTATAAAAATATTTATTAAAAAATTATATATGTATATTTTTATGAAAATATTTTTTCAGGACAAATCTATTGATATGGTTCTCACATTTTTAAACTCAACGACTTAAAAGTTATTCATGATTTATATTCTTAATGTTTTACTCAAATCTTGTCCAAAACAATTTTATTTACCAAACCGGAGGGAGTATTGTGATGTTAGTTTCACTATGATTTTTTTTATGAAACAGGAGGGGTTTACACCACTACTTGTTAGACCGTCTCCAGCAGCATCTGCAAGGCCTGCTGCAACCGCATTTTGCAGACGTGCCAACCACTGTAGCGGCTCCAGGGGTCGCCGCAAAGGTTGCTGCAAAATGCGGTGGAGTCCCCGAGCATGCGCATCCCTGGGATATCTACCGTTCTCTCTCTCTTTTCTTCATCTCCTCTTCTCCAACTACCCCGCCTCGTCACGCACACCCCCTCTTTCCTTCGTCCTTGCTCCGCAGCGACGGCCTGGCCGCCTGGCACACCCCCTCCTCCCTTCCTCTCCGGACGCCGCCTCCACCTCCGCGACGCCGCCTGCTTCCCCGCGCGGATGGCTGAGGAGCTTGAGGCCGCCTCTGGATCTGCTATGTTTGCCCGACGCGAGGTGGCGGCGGCTCCCCTTTCCCCGGAGCGAGGTGGACGACGGCGAGGTGGGGCTCAGATTCGGCGGCTACTGCCTCGAGCTTGGGGCTCATCCTCGTCCCCACGACGCCGGCCGCGCCCTTCTCACCCACACAGGGTACGACGTGAGGCGGAGGAGTTCGAGGACGGCGACGGATGCAGGGGCGGAGCACGACGGTGAGGTGGAGCTTGGTGGCGGTGGAGCTGGACAACGCTTGTGGCGGCGGCGATGGAGGTCACGGCTCCTCCCTGCCGTCGGCTGCTCTGCTTTGCCCATAGAGGTCACGACGACAGATTTGCTGGCACAGGCGAGCAGCAACACCTGGAGCTCGAGGCAGCGGCGGCCTCGGGGCTGCGACGGTGGAGCAGGGGGAAGGGGAGGTGTCGGAGCAGGAGGGAAGGGGATCTCCTCCCTCCTCGACGCCTGCGGCGACGGCGGACGGCGCGGGCGCGGAGCAGAGGAGCGGCCACCGCGCACGGATGTGGCAGACCTGCTGGTAGCGCGACAAGGACGACTATCCGCAACGGCGAGCTCCCCGGGCGGCAGCCTACCTCTCCTCCACCTCCACTCGATTCCCACCGCCCGCGGGAGTCAACTACCCGCGAGATGCATGACCGCTTTGCGCGAGACCGCTGGAGGCCGAGCATTTTTGCGTGCGTCCTCCATGTCTATCCGGTGCGCAAACCTTGTTGTATGCAGTGGCGGAGCTGGCGGATTTTGACACCTAAGGCCACTTAGTAAGCACTTATACCATTCATTCTCATAGATCACATAATAGCGATAACAACAACAGTGATAGTTCATATAATGACAGAAGTGCTTAAAATGCAGGATTTAAACTAGTGCATCACAATTTAAGATATATTTGTATGACGAACTTGATAAAATAAATAAATAACTAGTATCAGTCTGGTTCATCGTCAGCTCCTCGCATATCACAGTAGGAAGAACACCTGAGCCTACACATGAGAAGTTGTAAATTTTAAATGAATTTGATAAGCAATATGTAAAACATAATTGAATAGCAGAAAAATGACAATGTCAATGTCCTACTCATTAGAGCTACGAGCAGAAGAAAAAAGATGTCAATGTCCTACTCATCTTATTCATTGACACCGATTGAGTAATATAAGCTCTTGATTCAATCTACAATATGCTCATGAAAATTGAGGATTGGGGATTCAAAACAAAAATGACCTGTATAAGTGCTTGGCCTTGGACGATTAGGTGAAGCTGAAGATGGTCCGTCACTCCGCTGTCTGCCCTCCGCCGGACGGGTCGCTAGGTCTTTGACGCCGGCTTGGCCGCTTGAGGACTGGCCGACTGGGTGCCCTGCCTGTGCCCGAGTGAAGCCATGCAGGGAGGGGAGATCTGGAGGTCACCCGCCTTGCTGAGCACCGCCGCGCCGCGCAGGTGCTGCCGGGTGCCGGCCGCCGCCACCCGCTGGCTAGGGTTGCCGTGACGCGAGGGAGAGAGTCATGACGCAAGGGACGGAGGGAGCAAGCGCCAAAATTTTTTTCTTTTTTAGGTCGCGAGCGCCGCAGTTGGCCGGGTTGGGTGGACTGAACTAGAGAAGAAAAACAGTAGGTCGGACCAGGAATAAAAGGTATACAAAATTGAGCCGATGAATGCTAGGATTATACAAAATTGTTCATTGGGTCATGAAAAAATATAAAAGGTATAAAAGGTTTTTTATTGCCACGCCTAAGGCCATGGCCTGGGTGGCCTTAGCCTCTCCTCCGCCCCTGGTTGTATGCAGATGCAGATGCATGTCCTTGCTGGAGACGGTCTTATATATGAAAAAACAACAGTTATATATTACAAACAATGCTGATCAACAAAGAAAGCAACACGAAAAGAAGAGATTACAGAGCTTCTAGCCATTAACAATTGATGAAAAGTACTTCTTCGCCCGATAGACACCCATCGTGAACTTTTTTAAAAAATAATACCCATTGTGAACTCATGCTTGAAAAGTTCTTTTACCGAGGACAATTCGATTTGTTGCTGCTTGAAAATGTAACCATTGCGTGTTTGTCAGATACTCCTTGCAATTAGTATAATGATTTCCATGAAGAATGACTTCTGAATTTGTCGCTTGAGGTCATCCAGGATTTGAATATGTGTAGAAATTGAGGGATATGTAAGAGTGGCATTTGCCAACATTTTAAAGCAAAAGGACATCTTGAAAAAGATGATATAAGAGCTCACACGTTACCAAGTATGAGTATAGCATTACAAGTTGCAATCAAACGATGCCATAATGCAGAAAACTCTACGTGTTTATATGAGACATTTTTTAACAAAAGCAAATATGTATTAATATTCCAGCCTCTGCATCAATCGATACATATAGCTGTCAATTATTACAACTGGTACCAAGGTCCAACTAAAAGAAATATAAGTCGAAAGAGAACTGCTCCGGTGGTCCTCTTCTAAAAAAAATGCACATATATTAAAGCAGGTAAATATTAAAATAACTACTTAATATTCTCGCTCTCTACTGCGGGCTGAATCCCTCGCCATGAGGGTATCACAAATTTGCGGGTTGTTCCTCTATGTGGTGGCAAATCAATTTCGATCAAATTAAGACATATCCTTTTGTCCTTCCCAATCTGCATTACTCGATAGAAGATTTTTTTTAGATAAAGGAAACAAGTTCCGGCCTCAACAGTTCAAGGAACTGTCTACAGCCATCATACATCAAGAAGCAGCATTTAGGCTGCCCGAGCATACACTCACCAAACAAGTTTCTTCTCTTCTAAAATCTTGGTGTGGAAGCCTCCAATTGATTTGTTATGCATGCAGCTGAGATCAAATGATGATTAATCGCTCTTGGTCACATCAAGAACAGAATGCATCTTTGATGCCAGCGGAGCTGTGAACGGGAAAATCCTTGCTGCTTCCTATTCAGAACATCTCAAATTCCTAATCTAGAGTACAAAATTAGGCGCACATTTCAATTAAGGACAGGATGACGATGCTAGCGCGCATTACGCAGTGAGTTGCTTGGTGATTGATTTCATTGCTGGATAAAGCACTGGCGCATCATCTCTCGATTCGTCCGTCACAGGATTGCAAAAAATCAGATCGTGCAGATTGCATGTAAGGGAGAAAGACAAGACTACCCCTTAAAGGTTAAGTAATTATCTAAGATGTTTGTTTGCTTTAAAATCTGTGCAAATTTTAAAGAGGGACCACCAGAGCAAATCTCAAGTCGAAAAGGCATAAGGTGCTCTGTATTATTTGTGCAGAATAGAATCCATTTAAGAGCAAAGCTGCTAGAGGGTTGCCTTATACATTTTTACTATTATTAATCAGAAGTTAATCTTAATGAGATGCAAAAAAAGAGGTAAATTATTGAAATTCTTATAAAAATTAGAAACCGTTGACTGGTATACTCTAATAATCGTAGTTATACCCATACTGTATTATAAGATAATCTAAACTAATTCTCTAAATCTATATCTAAATTACCCAAATGACATCTATTTACACTGAACTACATGTAAGGGGGGAGGTGGTAGTAATTCCATTCGGAGCTGGGGTCTTCTTTCACCTCTGCTCCAGCCAGGCCACGGTGAAAGCCTTTTAGGCCATGAAAATGTCGAAATGTTCCTCTTCATGAGTAGCAGTAGTTGATACTGCATGTCAATCCATGTTGGAAAAGACAACAGTATGAATTTGGTATATCACACCCAAGTTAATAGATTCAAGTAACGCTGGAAAGCATGAAAGATTTGAAAAAACCTCCAAGATTGATATTTTGCTAGAGAAATAATAATGGAAAACGTTTTAGCCTTTTGCGCCATCCGGTTCATAAAACAACTTAAGATTAATACACCATAATTAAATATATCTAATCCAAGAAACATTGAATATTGCAATTTTCTAGTTTGCAAAATAACAATGTTAGAGTACCTTGAGATTTTTTTATCAATTGCTGGTATGAGTACAAGCATGTCAATTCAGTATAAGAGCCCAACTTTCTGCAGGTTTTACATTCTTGCTCAAATTAAATATCCTCATTGATCCTCCCGAGAGCCCCCATGGCCTCGCCGCCGCCGGCCATCTCGGCGAAGCCGCCACCTACCACAGCCCAGACTTGCTCGCCGGTCAGGAAGTCACCACCCGCGACCACCTCCCCCCAGATGCGGGGCCTGAGTACCTCCGCGGTGCCCAACCCCGCCACCAGATCCAGCCCTCTTTCTCCCGCCGCCCGTCCGTTCTTCCCGAGCGGCTCTTACTCCGGCGTGCTGAGCCCCATGGTGCTCAGCGACGACGACCCGGATCAGGTGGACTACGACTTCTCCCCTTCCCCCTCGCCGTCGCCGCGGCCGAGCTACCGGGATGTTGTCTGCGGCTCACCCAAGCCGGGCCCTTCTGGGGCTACGGTGCCGGTGACCTTGCAGGCAGGTCCAATGGTTCCGGCCGCCGTGGCGGTGCCTGATGCAGGCCAGTGTCGCCGTCGCCGCCGCCCCTCCCGCCGGGTGCGACTGCACCAACGCCGTCAAGCATCCCCGGCTGCAATCCCGGCGAACCAGGAACAGTGTCGCATCTCCGCCCAGCTGCTCAACAGGCTTGGGCCCATCCCGGCGCAGCAGCTGGCCATCCTCGGTCGTCGGCCCCGGGTGGATGCGGATGGATTTGAGGAAGTGATGCCTCGCTCCCGGCGGCGCACCCGGCCCGGCACGGCCGCCCCGACCTCGCCCATGACGCCGTGGCGTCCTCCGCCGGAGCTCGAAGGACGGTGCCTCAACTGCCTTTCCTACTCCCATCGCATCGCCACTTGCCACCGGGCTCGACGCTGCTACCGATGCCACGGGCTCCGCCACATCGCCAGAGACTGCCCCATGCCTCGCTCGCCACCGGCTGCCGCGGCATCTGGCCGCGCACCTTGTCGCCTCCCCATCTCCCGGCGCTTCGTCCTGCTGGGGGAGCCGACACGCTGCCGGCATCCGAGGTGCCTAGCCGTACTCCCTCGCCGCAGTGGTCGCACACTGATGGCCAACCAAGCCCGGCGGTCAGTATCTCACGGGTCCGTCCTGTGGCTTGCAGCCGTCGGACCCGCAGTACTGTTACATCGATTTCACTGAGGAGATGGCGGTGGAGGAGACGCGGCTTCGTCTGGCACTTGTCACCCAGGTGGGGAATGCTTCATCCGCGTTCTCCCCGGCAGATGCTGCCGCCGCGCTCGTCGCCTCCACCGGCGTATCCTTGGAAGACCTCGCCGTCAGAGCCTTCTTCCCGGAGAACTTCCTGGTGTTGTGCGCCTCGCAGATGGTCCGTGACCGCATTCTCGTTGCCAGTCCGGTTCCCCTGACTGTGACCACGCTCTCACTCCGCCCATGGACGCGACTGGCACACGCCGAGTCGGAACCCTTGTTCAACAAGATTAACCTCGAGCTGGTGGGGATTCCTCCTCATGCTTGGAACCTGGATACCGTCCGCAAGTTCCTCGCTCCATACTGCTGGGTTGAGCGTCTCCACGACGCCACTTCACGCAAGGAAGACCTCAAGGAGTTCGTCCTCACCGCCTGGACGGAGCATCCGTTCACGATCCCACCGTCGAGGAAGCTTCGCATCGCCGAGCGTGAGATTCCTGTGGTTCACTCCGACCCGGACAATCAGCGGATCTTTGGCAACTTGCCTCCCTACCTCTAGCAGAAGCGTATGCTCATCTACAATGTCAGCATTCACCTTCGCTCCATTGCGGACTTCAGCCCACGCACTCCATCCACGTCGAGCTCCTTCATGTCCAACGACGGGGATAGTGGTCCTGATGGCCATCCGGATTGCCACTGCGGATTCCGTCAGGGACACGCCGGCCCTCGGCTATCCGGGTTCCCGCGGCGCGATGCGGGCGCCCCCGGTGATGGCCCCGGCGAGGGGTGACGTGCTCCGGCCGGAAACAGCTGGACGAATGCTCACGTCATGGTAGGTAACACAACAAGGCCTGCACCGACCCCGGAGCGCCGCCCCAATGCAGATTCAAACAAGCAGGATGTGACAAACGGCGAGTTCCACGGGACAGCTGTCGAGTTCACGGGCACGGATGTGGACTTGACGACCGGCGTTTCCCCCCTCCGGGATGCGCAACGGGCGGTCAAGGCCGTACTCGCTGGGTGCAAAGCTGGCTTCGAGTAGGACTGCACTGCGGTGCTGCCGCTCTTTTGCAGTAGGCAGCTAAGCCATGCGGGGCCTGACCCCATGCTGGAGGAGGCTACTTTTCTGCCTCGTCTACAGCTTTCGGCACAAGGCGACACTACGCTTCTGCAGGTGGCTGCTGAACCGGTGGGGGAGGTTTCCAGCCCCACCACTGCAGAACCGGCTGACGACGGGTGTTGGGACCAAATGCCAGTGGAGATGGGGCCGTCTTCGCCTGCTGAAATGATGGACCTTCCCATCCGGGAGGACCCAAGTTTCGGACTGGGCCGTTGCGGCCCATCATCAGATCAAACGCAGCCCACTGTGGATACCACCACGGCCTCTCCAGACTTGGGCCTGACAACCGCGGAATCGGGGCAGGCGGAACCAACCACGCCTGTTGCTGTCCCGCTCTCGGAACAGGAGCTACTTGGCAAGAACCCAACTCCGCCGGAAGACACAACTGCGCTTCGCGACTTCGCGGTGGTGGTGACATGCAAACTTGTCTCGCCGCTTGTTGGACTACCGCCACGACAGCAACGTGCCAAGGCAACTCCCGTGGCACCTTCTCAGATCCTGTCGAAGCGCAGTCGACGCCAAGCCACGATGGCGCTGGCCAATGTTCCCCCTGCGCGACGGGCTGAGGTCCTGCTATCCCAGCGACTTGGCTTGCTGCTGAACAAAGGGGCGAGCACTGAGGGAGGAGCCAGCACTGAAGCTGCTCAACGGGCTTGCGCAGAATACTTTAGGAACGACCAATTGTCCCAATCTCACAGGGAGGCGGTGAACCATCTTTTCCCATCTCTACGCAGTGTCACTCCCTCGCTGAGGGTGCTAGCGGCTTGAGCATGGATCGCTCGTCGTAGTCGATGATGATAGTGTCCAATGGATCAGTACACCATGCTTTCATGGAATGTGCGTGGGCTAAACATGCGCGCGCGGTGTGATGCCCTACGGGTGCTGGTGGGGGATACACGGCCGGCTGTCATCTGTATTCAGGAAACCAAGCTGGCCGTGATCACCCCGAGTCTGTTGCAATCCTTTCTAGGTATCCAATACAGTGAGTTTGCCTATCTTCCTGCGTCTGCCACGAGAGGCGGTATCCATATCGCCGGTCGCCACTCCTTGTTGACGATTTCTAACCCACACGTTGGTTGCTTCTCAATAACGGTGAAGATTAGCCATGCTGATGGCGATGTTGAGTGGTGGCTAACGTCTGTCTATGGGCCGCAAGCGGATGGTGACAAATCCCTCTTTCTAGAGGAGCTTGAGGCGGTCCGGGATGCTTGCCCGGGGCCTTGGGCAGTCGTCGGTGACTTCAATCTTATACTCAACGTTGCGGACAAGAACAACACACGCGTCAACAGACGCAACATGATAATGTTTCGCCGGGTTGTCGATCGTCTGGAGCTATGTGATATGCATCTCCATGGCCGGCTCTACACGTGGAGCAACGAACGCGCCAACCCGATGTTGGTCAAGCTTGACCGTCTACTTGCTTCGCTAGATTGGGAGGAGTTGTTCCCATATTGCTACCTCGAGGCACTTTCGTCGGACGTCTCGGATCACTGCCCGATCCTAATGCATTCTAATGCCTCGTTCGTCAAGTCCAAGCCTAGGTTCCACTTTGAGATCTTTTGGCCCAAATTCAGTGATTATACCGAGGCAGTTCAAAGAGGATGTCAATGCCCCCCAGATGTGACTGACCCGTGCCGCCGCTTGGATTGCTTGCTTCGGAACACGGCAAAGGAGCTCCAGAGCTGGGCGGCTAAGAAAATTGGTAATGTCAAGGCACAACTTCTCATGGCCAAGGAAGTGATACTGCAGCTGGATTGTGCTCAGGACCGGAGGGAGCTCTCCCTGGAAGAAACCGATCTGCACCGGCAGCTTAAGGGGCTGTGTCTCGGGCTGGCATCACTTGAGCGCACGATCGCCAGGCAACGGTCCAGGATCACCTACCTGCGTGAAGGCGACGCAAACACAAGGTTCTTTCATATCCATGCCAGCTTTCGGAAACAGAAAAATCGGATCAGTCACCTTCATGTCGATGGTGCCCGCACGGTCAATCATGATGAGATGGCAGCCATCCTGAAAAACTACTATGACGCTCTACTGGGACAGGACATATCACGAGAAGATACGATCAACTTCCAGGCGATCGGCATTGTGCAGCAAGATTTAGCAGCCCTCGAGCTCCCATTCACCGACGAGGAGGTCTGGCAAGTCATCAAGGAGCTGCCTTCTGACAAATCGCCAGGGCCAGATGGAATGACTGGGGCATTTTACAAAACGGCTTGGATGGTCATCAAGGCGGACGTGCTGCGCGCGATCAACGCCTTCTACTGGTTGGATCGTAGACAATTCCATTGCTTAAACAGGGCCTATCTTACTCTAATCCCTAAGAAACCAGGCGCTGCTGCACCTCAAGACTACAGGCCAATTAGCTTGATTCACAGTTTCCCCAAACTGATCTCCAAGCTGTTGGCCAACCGGTTGGCGCCAAGACTTGATGAGTTGATTCAGAGGAACCAGAGTGCGTTCGTGCAAGGCAGATCCATCTTGGATAACTTCAAGTATGTCCAGTGTGCAGCGAAGTTACTAAAAAAGCGCAAGATACCCAAGATCCTGCTGAAACTTGATATCTCCAAGGCGTTTGACATGGTAGCTTGGCCGTTTCTCTTCGAGTTGATGACAGCGTAGGGTTTTGGCAGTCGTTGGCGCGATTGGATTGCACTTCTACTTTCAACTGCTTCAACCCGTGTGCTACTGAATGGGGTGCCCGGGGAGAGAATTGATCATCGGCGAGGCCTCAGACAGGGCGACCCATTATCCCCAATGCTCTTCATACTTGTGATGGACGTTCTCACCCGTCTGTTCGCCACGGCAAGTGAACAAGGTCTGCTGCAACCAATTGGCCATCCCGCAATCAAATACCAATGCAGCATGTATGCGGACGACGTGATCCTCTTCGTGTCACCGACCGTGTTGGAGACCCAGGCGATCGCTCGCATCCTAACGGTCTTTGGGAACGCCTCTGGATTGAAAACCAACATCGCCAAATGCTCGATTACTCTGATCTGGGGAGCCGATGAGATGATGCAGCAGATCTAGGCGGTGCTCCCATGCTAGATAAGTCAGTTTCCAATCACCTACCTGGGCATCCCCTTATCCATCGGCGCAATTCCCCGTTCCCACATCAGGCCGACTGTGGACAAGGTCGCCGCCCGGCTCCCGGCATGGAAAGGGCCGCTTATGCCAAAGAGCGGTCGACTGGTGTTAACCAAAGCCGTGCTTTCTACTATTCCGACTTACACTCTCATGGCAGAGCAGTTGCCGGCATGGGCAACCGAGGCGATTGACAAGATCTGCCGGAAATTCTTTTGGGCAGGTCACGATAGTTCAGTGCGTGGCAAATGTTTGGTAGCATGGGCTACTGTTTATCTTCCGACAACACTGGGCGGGCTGGGGGTGATTGATTTGAAGCTCGCCGGTTTTGCCCTGCGCACCAGATGGCTCTGGCTCTAGCGAACAGACCCAGATAGAGCTTGGGCTGCTCTGCCAATGAAGGTGGAGCCGGAAGTGCAACAACTCTTTGAGGCATCCATCATCGTCCAGGTCGGTAACGGATCGCAAACTTTCTTCTGGACGGATAATTGGCTCGATGGGGAATCGATGGTTGATCTAGCGCCTACTCTGATACTGCTGGTGAACACACGCATTAAGAGGACAAGAACGGTGCAACAGGCGCTTCTGGACCGACAGTGGGTGAGGGATATCACCGGCGGCCTTTCGGTGGTTGCAATCATAGACTATCTGCACCTTTGGGATCGCCTGGAGGAGCTGCAGTTGCAACCTGACCGAGATGACGTTGTGCGATGGCGTTGGACAGTCGACGACTGATACAGCGCTCGCTCAGCATATCTGCTCCTGCACCAGGGACGCTGCCACTTCCAAGGCGCATCGCTAATTTGGAAATCTTGGGCCCCCCTCTGAGTAAAGCTCTTCCTGTGGCTCGCCTGCCGTCGCAGGATCTGGACTGCGGATCGCCGTCGCCGGCGGGGCCTCGCCGCGCACGACGAGTGCTGTCTATGCGAACAGGCACCAGAAACAGCCGATCACCTGCTCATCAATTGCTCGGCTGCCAAAGAAGCCTATTGGCTTGTGTTCTCATGGGCAAGGTGTGTTTGCAACTTCGGCAACGCGGCCTCCATCCAAGATTGGTGGGAGCAACTCGTCACCATGCAACAGCCGCGAAGGAAGAAGGGCGCCGCCTCATTGTTCATGGTTATGGCATGGTACCTTTGGAAAGAGCGAAATGCTAGGCTCTTTGAGCACCGTACGACACCCGTACCTGTCATGATCAATAGAATCAAAGCGGAAGTCCAGTTGTGGATTGCCGCGGGAGCGCGTAAGTTAGGGCGTTTATTTTGCAAGTAATTAGCATGAGGTAAGCACGCATACGTGTTTGTGTGTAAAACTCTCATTTCAATCTTCTTAATACAATGATGCGCAACTCTCCTGCGTATTCGAGAGAAAAAAAATATCCTCATTGAAGTAGAATTCCATCTGCTTTTGTAGCATTTTTCTTGTCTGCTCCCCAAGCGGGAGAGTTCCGAACTGAGGAGCGGCTTGTTAGAGTAAATGGGCCTAGAGCCATTTATTCCAATAATGAAAGAATTAAAAGCCCATTTACTTAATGCTAGGGAAAAGTGATAAATACCAAATGGGTATTAGAGGAGTCTCCCATCCAACTTATGAGGTAGCCTTTCGGTACATCTCTTGTGAAGTTGAATAAAGGAGATAGGCGTGCCACACACGCGTGCGCGCGCTCGCTCGCCTCGCCGAGGCCGTGACGGGTCAGGTCGGGTCGGGTCGGTGCGGACGGACGGACGTGAAGAGTTGCGGGGCGGGAGCATCTTTTTGTTGTTGGCTGTTGGAGAGGAATAATGGCTCCTTAATTCCCATCGCTTGCACCGCACGCACGGTACCGGCGAGAGCAGAGCCTCTGGAACCTCGTCCTGCTACTGAGATCCTGCTCGGGATAGGCGGGCGATAAGGTTTTTGGGGAGCGTCTTCACGTGACTGCTCGCTCCCGTACGACTACATCCTCTACGTCGACTCCGCACGACTACTTCCCCTGCATCAACTTCGAACGACTACTTCCTCTACAGCCGGGTCTTCACTGCGAACACCTTCCTGCACCGAATTTGTACGGCTACATCGACTGAGGTCACTCTATGATCAGTATGATTGGTCCAAGTGATAGCGGAACTTCGGGTGACGCCGTCACCCGACCTTCCACGGGGTACATTCTTAAACTAGTATATATGCTTATTAGTTGTATAATCATGAATAGGTTTATGTTTAATTGTTGTTTAAACATGAACATTTGCACATGGATTGTCTCACTCACAGCAATATTGAAATGTCTATTTAATTATGGAATTAAAATATACCAGAATATTGCCTATCTTCTAACAATCCAAAAACTTTATCATGTTGATAGGAATATGTTTGGTGTCACTAGCTTTGCAAATGCAATTAATCCAAAGCCTTTTGATGGTTCCAACTTTAAGAGGTGGCGTGAGTTGGCCACCCTGTGGCTCACCGCCATGAACGTGATGTACGTCATCACCGAAAAAGCTCCCGAGGGTGTCTCGGGGGAAAAGTTCAATTCAGATGATAATCTGTTCCGGGGTGCCATGATCAGCGTTCTGATTGATAATCTGGTGGATACCTATCTCCGTTACAAAACGGGGAAGGACATTTGGGAGGCTCTTGAGGCTCAGTACGTAGCTTCTGACGCCGGCGGTGAGCTGTACGTAATGGAACTGTTCCTAGACTACAGGATGGTTGAAGACCGTCCTGTGGTAGAACAGGCCCATGAATTACAGGCGCTAGCTAAGGAGCTTGAGAACTACAGCAGAGAGGTCCCATGTGTGTTGCCCGAAAAGTTTGTGGCTGGAGCTATTATCGCTAAGTTGCCACATTCTTGGAGGGACTTTGCTACCTCTCTAAAACACAAGAGAAAGGAATTCACTTTTGATGACCTTGTTGCGACTCTTGATGTTGAAGAGAAGGCGAGAGCAAAGGACACACGTGGAAAGGCAATAGCCGGCTCCTCAAGCGCAAACTTTGTGCAGAGGGGCAATCCCAAGTTCCAGAACAACCAGAACAAGAGGAAGAAGCCTTCACAGAACCCGCCCAAGGCTAAGCAAGCCGACAGGCCTGATAAGAAGAAGAGAAAGTCGGGGGGTGCTTGCTACACATGTGGCAGTCCGGATCACTTTGCTGCAAAGTGCCCAGATCGTAAAGATCGCAAGGCCCCTAAGACAGCGAACATGGTTGTTAGCGAGGGTGGAGGAACATCAGGGTACTTACCTACAGTTCTTTCAGTATCTTCTTCACCAGAGTGGTGGATAGACACCGGCGCTAATATTCATGTATGTGCTGACATTTCTATGTTTTCTTCTTACCAGGTCGGGGGAACTACATCCTTGTTGATGGGGAATGGTGCCCATGCGCGTGTTCTTGGTGCTGGTACGGTCACTCTGAAGTTCACTTCGGGGAAGCCCATACAATTGAAGAATGTGCAGCATGTACCTACCATCAAGAAGAATCTAGTCAACGGGTCTCTACTGTGTAGAGACGGGTTTAAATTAGTCTTTGAGTCGAATAAATGTATCATTTCTAAGTTTGGTACCTTTGTTGGAAAAGGCTATGATAGCGGAGGCTTGTTCCGCTTTTCTTTATCATTTGATAATAATGTTGTGAACCATGTGATGAATGATGAATCAGATGTTTGGCATTCGAGGCTTTGTCATGTTAATTTTGGTTGTATGATGCGCTTAGCTAGTTTGAGTTTAATTCCAAAGTTTACCTCTGTCAAAAATTCTAAGTGCCACGTATGTGTTGAATCCAAACAAACTCGCAAGCCACATAAGGCAGCTGAGGTGAGAAACTTGGCACCTCTAGAATTAGTTCATTCCGATCTGAGCGAAATGAACGGTGTGTTGACAAAGGGTGGTAAAAGATATTTCATGACTTTGATAGACGATAGCACTAGATTTTGTTACATCTACTTGTTAAAAATCAAAAGATGAAGTGTTACATTAATTTAAGATCTATAAAGCTGAAGTAGAAAATCAACTTAAGAGAAAGATTAAACACCTAAGGTCTGATCGAGGTGGCGAATACTTCTCTAATACTTTTGATTCATTCTGTGAGGAACACGGTATCGTTCATGAGAGGACACCGCCTTATTCACCCCAATCCAATGGGATTGCCAAAAGAAAGAACCGCACGTTGACTGACTTGGTGAATGCCATGTTAGAAACCGCGGGACTATCTAAGGAATGGTGAGGTGAGGCGATACTGACGGCCTGTCATGTCCTGAACCGTGTGCCTATGAAGAATAAGGAAGTAACACCATTCGAGGAATGGGAGAAGAAGAGGCTAACTCTTTCATATTTACGCACTTGGGGTTGCTTGGCCAAAGTCAGTGTGCCAATCACCAAGAAATGTAAACTTAGACCAAAGATGGTGGACTATGTCTTTCTGGGGTATGCTTTTCACAGCGTCGGTTATAGATTCTTGGTAGTAAGATCTGGAGTGCCTGACTTGTTTGTCGGGACAATTATGGAGTCCAGAGACGCTACATTCTTTGAGAATATTTTTCCAATGAGAGATGAAACAAGTTCATCTAGGCAAGAGTCTGTCGAGAAGGACGACTCCACCGAGCCGATGGAACTCAATGAGCCTACACTTATTGAGCATCCTGAGAAGGATAATGATGAGGCTCCTAGGAGGAGCAAGAGACAAAGGACAGAGAAATCCTTTGGAGATGATTTCATCATATGCCTCGTGGATGACACTCCCAAGACCATTGCAGAGGGCAACTCTTCACCTGATGCTGACTATTGGAAGGAAGCAGTGAGGAGTGAAATGGACTCTATCATGACAAATGGAACTTGGGAGGTTGTTGAGCGTCCTTACGGGTGCAAACCTGTGGGATGCAAATGGGTGCTCAAAAAGAAGCTTAGGCCTGATGCTACTATTGATAAGTACAAGGCTAGACTTGTAGCCAAGGGTTACACCCAAAAGGAAGGAGAAGACTTCTTTGATACTTACTCACCAGTTGCTCGATTGACTACCATAAGAGTACTACTTTCTCTGACAGCCTCTCATGGTCTTCTCGTTCATCAGATGGATGTTAAGATAGCTTTCCTAAATGGAGAGTTGGAAGAGGAGATCTATATGGACCAGCCAGAAGGATTTGTAGTAAAGGGCCAAGAAAGAATGGTGTGTAAGTTGGTGAAGTCTCTCTATGGCCTCAAGCAAGCACCTAAGCAATGGCACGATAAGTTCGATAGAACTTTGACATCTGTTGGCTTTGTTACAAACGAAGCTGACAAATGTGTGTACTATCACTATGGTGAGGGCAAAGGAGTGATTTTGTGTCTGTATGTAGATGACATACTTATCTTTGGCACGAGCCTTCAAGTGATCAAGGAGGTCAAAGACTTTCTATCTCAAAAGTTTGAGATGAAGGATTTGGGAGAGGCTGATGTTATCCTTAACATAAAGCTGATAAAGGGAGAAAATGGTGGGGTGACTCTATCACAGACTCACTATGTTGAGAAGATGCTAAGTCCTTGCGACGCCAGCTTGGTTCTAAGGAAGAACCTGAGGATAATGGTGGATCAGCTGAGATACTCCCAGATCATTGGTTCGTTGATGTATCTAGCTAGCGCCACGAGACCTGACATTGCATATGCAGTTAATAAACTGAGCCGGTTTGTTTCAAACCCGGGCAGTGAACACTAGCGTGCTCTCGAGAGGGTAATGCGCTATCTAGTGGGCACAATGAACTATGGCATTCACTATTCCGGAGACCCAAAAGTCTTGGAGGGATATAGTGATGCAAACTGGATTTCTGATGCTGATGAGTTAAAGGCCACAAGTGGATATGTGTTCACACTTGGAGGTGGCGCTGTTTCCTGGAAGTCTTGCAAGCAGACCATTCTAACCAGGTCAACAATGGAAGCAGAACTCACAGCATTGGATACTGCCACTGTCGAGGCCGAGTGGCTTCGTGAACTCCTAATGGACTTGCCGATAGTTGAAAAACCGATACTGACAATTCTAATGAACTATGATAATCAAACTGTGATTGTCAAAGTGAACAGTTCAAAGGACAACATGAAGTCATCCAGGCATGTCAAGAGGCGGTTGAAGTCTGTCAGGAAATTGAGAAACACTGGTGTTATAGCTTTGGATTACATCCATACGTCTAAGAACCTGGTAGATCAATTTACAGAGGGTCTATCACGTATTGTGATAGATAATGCATCTATGGAACTGGGCTTGAGACTCACGTGAGTTTTTCCATAGTGGAAACCTGTCTTATGTGATCGGAGATCCCGTGAATTAAGATGGTGAAACAAGCTATGGTCTGACTGAGAGAAGAGAACCTTTGAGAAGGCTCGGTCCATGGAAAGATGCATTTCTCTTCAAAACTGTATGGCAGGCTGGTATATATACCTTAATGTGCTCCAAGTGGCTTTCATGAAACAAGGTAGTTATTTCTCTGAAGCAAAGACATAGTTCTACAATATGTCTTGAAGGAACACACCTATATGAGTATCGACTACTGGTCATAGTCTATGAGATTTGGGTGGTCTCTAGAAAACTCATGAAGAGGCACGGAGTGTGACCCATAAGCTCCAACCCGCGGGGATGCTATGTGCAACCAAGTATCAGTAAAGGGCTCTAGCCAAGCTTAGATGCACAAAACTGGCAATTCAAGGCATAGTCCATTGTTCAGTTGCAAATAAGTGTAACTTGAGTTCCTGGTGGATGTTCAACTTAACAGTCTCGATCGCAATGCTAGTATATCGAAAACAAAAAGGCAAAATGAGAGCATTTCCAATGTGGCTTATAATTCTTGGTGGGAATTGTTATAGTAAATGGGCCTAGAGCCATTTATTCCAATAATAAAAGAATTAAAAGCCCATTTACTTAATACTAGGGAAAAGTGATAAATACCAAATGGGTATTAGAGGAGTCTCCCATCCAACTTATGAGGTAGCCTTTCGGTACATCTCTTGTGAAGTTGAATAAAGGAGATAGGCGTGCCACACGCACGCGCGCGTGCTCGCTCGCCTCGCCGAGCCGAGGCCGTGGACGTGACGTGACGTGTCGTGTCGTGTCAGGTCAGGTCGGGTCGGAGTTGCGGGGTGGGAGCATCTTTTTGCTATTGGCTGTTGGAAAGGAATAATGGCTCCTTAATTGTGACCGTTACTGAGCCTTTACCAGGGGAGCCTTAACCGCGACAGACCGTTACTACTCAGGTTTTAAACCGCGACCGTTACTACTCAGTACGTCCAGGTTCATCCCCCCTCCGCACCTGCTCGCCTATATAAGGAGGCCCTCCTCCTCCTCCTCAAATCACCAAGTCACAACTCAGGTACTCCTGTTCAGGAGACCTCTCCATTCTCTCTCTGTTTGCTGCTTTGTTTTTGCATTCCCATCGCTTGCACCGCGCGCACGGTACCGGCGAGAGCAGAGCCTCCGGAACCTCGTCCTACTACTGAGATCCTGCTCGGGATAGGCGGGCGATAAGGTTTTTGGGGAGCGTCTTCACGCGACTGCTCGCTCCCGTACGACTACATCCTCTACGTCGACTCCGCACGACTACTTCCCCCTGCATCAACTTCGAACGACTACTTCCTCTACAGCTGGGTCTTCACTGCGAACACCTTCATGCACCGAATTTGTACGGCTACATCGACTGAGGTCACTCTACGATCAGTATGACTGGTCCAAGTGATAGCGGAACTTCGGGTGACGCCGTCACCTGACCTTCCACGGGGTACATTCTTAAACTAGTATTCATGCTTATTAGTTGCATAATCATGAATAGGTTTATGTTTAATTGTTGTTTAAATATGAACATTTGCACATGGATTGTCTCACTCACAGCAATATTGAAATGTCTATTTAATTATGGAATTAAAATATACCAGAATATTGCCTATCTTCTAACACGGCTTCCCTTAGATCATGTTCTTCATGCCCATCCTCACCTTGCTGACAGGTTTACTGTTGTTGCAACATGTATGGATGGGTTGCTTGCTCTACTTCCAAGAGCTGGATATGGGGCAAATGACAACGCTTCTGCTTGGAATGGAACATGGTAAGTATGTGCAAGTTTATGGTATCCATATTGGACCAATGTCTCACACTTCAGCCAAATGATTATGCTAATATGTTTGTTTCACTCCAAAGTCTCACGGCAAACTGTAATTAACTCTCTCTCTCTCTCTCTCTCTCTCTCTCTCTGCATTGGCTCCATAGGAATGGAAGAATCAAAGAGGAAATGGGTTGACATGACTCGATCTGGCCTCGAAGCTCATTTATATATAGAGATGACTCTCATATATCTTTCATAAGCTCATCTAATTGTTGCCTTGTAGTCATGCGTATATGTCTTAAGTCATCGTTTACGCACCAGTAACTTCTTGCAGCAGCTTGCATATGCATGCCGCTTCGTGATTTCCTTGGCAGGCATTTTCGATCCACTAATCATAAGCAGAGGAAACAGAATTGGCCGGGGTCCTTCCTTTGCCACAGCGAAGCAAGCCCACTTTGGCCAGACAGTTGCACACTTGCACTTTCATGCACCCATCCAACTTTACTCCGGGGCTGACAGTGACAGATGCAAGTATTTCAAATTGTACTGCTCGATGGTAGTTGCTTGTTATTATGTTAGCAATTTTTAGGTAAGTTACATTTTGAGTTTCTAACATAACAAAAATGGATATTTTTAGTCATTTTGTAATTCAAGGTTAAATGGGTTGTGGATGTTTGATGTTGAATAACTTGAGTAACGGAGATATATTCTTATCTTATAAATTGACATTAAATTGCAGACGTCTCTCAGGATTCTTTTGAGATCTGATGGGCTTGGACTCGGCCTGTTTCTAAGCTTGATTTCCTGACGGAAGATTTCCTTGGAGCTAATTGGATGAAGCGTTAGTGTTCTGATTGTTGATCATTGCATAGAACATTGATCTGTGCTTGATGGTAGTTAATTTTCAGGGAACTTTTTTTAGATTAAGGAAAATATCTGGTTTCTGCTTACAAAGGCTTGCAAGCACACAACCAAACATGACCGACACAAGACACCCAGCACCTAGGCTGTCACAGTAACGATACAAGCCCCGGATAGGAGCTACAAGTAGAACAACCAGAACACCAGCGCGCAGGTTGTGCAACAGTCTAAGATGAAAATGAGTCGAAACACCTAATCCATATGAAACTCAAGACGCTTATATGAATTCCATCCTGCCAAAGAGAAGAAGCTCAGTGCTTGGACCTCCAGTAAGTGCGCACTAGCCTTCAACTGGTCCTTCGCTTCCTCTTTAGAGAGAATCGCCCAGGTTCTGATCCAGTGCGCCGCTCTGAAAATCACCTGCAAAAAAGGCTTCGGACATGCTCTGTGAAAATAACATCATTCCTGCTGAGCCATAAGGCCTAACAAACCGCTGCAACTCCGATCAACATCTGCATTCTAAACTTGGAATGGAAGCTATTCAGCCAAGAACCAAACATGGAGCTCATAGAAGACGGCGGTCTAAACCCAAAGTAATGGAGACCGCGCCCCACACTAATCTTGCCATTTGACAGTCAAAAAACAAATGTTGAATGCTCTCTTTCGCATCACAGAAACAACACCTATCATCTCCCTTCCAATTTCTTTTAAGTAGGTTATCTTTAGTTAGAACCACCCCCTTATGGAGGTACCAAAGAAAAATTTTAATTTTTAGTGGAAGTTTTACCTTCCAGTTAAAACAAATATGTGGAATACCTTCCACTCTCATAATGTCCTTGTACATAGACTGCGAAGAGAAAACCTTGTTACCAAGGCCCCACCTGAACTCATCGGCCTGGTCATCTAACTGTACATGCAGTACAGTCCTCACCAGCTCCATCCATTTATCCCTATTCTCCCCCACCAAAGCTCTCCAAAAAGAAATATTAAGTGGAGAGGTGTTTAGGACCTTTGCAACCGAAACCTTTTTGTTTTGAGCTAAATTATAAAGGGAAGGGAAGGCCTTCATCAGATGTTTATTGCCAATCCACAAATCTCTCCAGAAATCCCTTTGCTGGCCATTATGGACCACAAAACGCCCTCTCTCTAGGAAATGATTCAAACCCTTAGAAAATGTGAGTCTCCCTTCCGCTTGCTCACCTGAGATAAAGTTTTGTTCTGAAGATACTTTTTCCTGATCATATTCTGCCAAACACCATTCTCATTTAATAGTTTGTAGAGCCACTTGCTAAGCAAGCAAATGTTCTGCACATCTAAGTCGAGAATGCCTAAACCACCTACACATCTAGGTTTGTTAAGGATGCTCCACTTCGCAAGACGGTATTTCTTTTTATGTTCGTCACTTTGCCAAAAAAATCTTGATCTATAATAGTTCAATTTTTCATGCACCCCTTTAGGTATCCTGAAAAAGGACATAAGATACACTGGCAGGTTGGATAGAACTGAATTAATCAGCACCAGTCTACCTCCAACCGACAACATTTTGCCTTTCCAACTACTTAATTTCTTTTGAAACCTTTCCTCAACTTCTCTCCAGTCACTGTTTGATATCTTTTTGTGGCTCATCGGGATACCCAGATACCTGAAAGGCATCCCACCTTCCTTACAGCCAAATAGATTCACATATTGGTCAACCCTGTCCTTTGTTCTACCAAAGCAGTAAATCTCACTCTTATGGAAGTTTATGTTAAGACCAGACAAATTTTCAAAAGCACACAGGATTTGTTTAAGAAACTTGGCCTTGTCGATATCATCCTCCAGGAAGAGGATAGTATCGTCGGCGTATTGCAGAATAGAGAGACCATTATCCACCAGATGGGGTACTAGGCCCCCGACGAAGTCTAGGTCCTTGGATCTCTCAATCAGGACTGCCAGAAAGTCCACCATTATGTTGAACAAAACGGGTGAGAGTGGATCGCCCTGCCTCAGACTTTTTTGGTCTGAAAGAAGTGACCCAGCTCATCATTCACCTTAACGCTCACACTCCCTCCAGTCACAATTTGTTCGATCCATCTGCACCATTTATGCGAAAATCCCTTCATCCTCAATACTTGTTGCAAAAAATGCCAATTGACTTTATCATAGGCCTTCTCAAAATCAATTTTCAGAATAATCTTGTCCATCTTTTTTCTCTTAAGCTCATGTAACGTTTCATGCAAGACAACAACACCATCAAGAATATAACAACCGGACTGAAAGCCGATTGTGAGGGCCCAACGACTTTACTTGCCACCAAGGACTAACAAGGGAAATGCGTGCTTCTCTTCATGAGTTCTTGATGAGGCAGCATAGAATGCTCACCCGGACCAAACTCTTTCTCGTGTTTCCTCTCAAATGGGAAAGGAAAAGATGAAGCACTATATGTACCTATCAGAAAAATGGAAGACATGTACATATATTGCGCATTGAGCCATTGACACGCGAGGAATGTGAAATTAGGGACATATAGGGACCGAATGACACTTGAGCATCTGGCATTTATGCCATTAATATAAATAGACATAAAGTTATTTCTCGGTCTTTCTAAATTAAATTTTGCCTCACATGCAGAGTGGAGGATTCTTGTCAAGTATCAGATATTCGTTTTTTCATGGACACACTGACCAGAACTATGAAGTCATAAATTATAGTTCTAAATAATGTTGGCATTGCATTTTTATTTGCTTTAATATTGGATTTTTTAACGCTAAAATTATCAAAAAGTCAAACTAGATAGTACTAAAATGTCCAAAAACCAATTGCCATATGTAGTTTAAAATTGATAAAATTGTGGTTTTGATTACGGAAACTAAATTAAAGATTCAATCCCCTTATAAAAAGTAGCACTGGAATTATTTGATTTCTAAACTATTTTGTTGATATAATTAATCTCAAACATTTGTGTGCCCAACTTAATGTTGCAAGAAAGACATTTATATACTAGTTCCGTAAAAAGTAGCACTGGAATTAATATCAAACATTTGTACACTCAACTTAATGTTGCAAGAAAGACATGGATGGTAAAAAAATCTCACACAAGTTTTTCCATCCGAACATGCTTTATTAACTTTTGTCTTTCGAAATAGGCAAATAAATCACCGTGACTCCCAAAATATAAAACTTTATTTAGAATTCATTTGTCAATGGAAGGCCAACATTGAGACAGTATCATAATGGTAAACATTTGAAGAAGTGGCATGCTTGTGTGTGCTAGGATAGTAAACTTCTGCCATTCTGATGGATAATCGTGGCAACAAGATCTTAAGCCTTTCATTTCTCCAGGCATATAGGTAGACTATTCAATACTCTCGGCACTCTAATTTCAAAACCTCATCCGTAATGGCATGGAAATACAAATTTATTTGTTTCACTCCAACGTCCCAATACAACTGTGCATAAGTTTCCAACTCCATGGCCACAGAACATTCAAAAAGGAATTGGATTGACACGCCTCTAGCTGCTGCTTGGTCACTTTTCAATTGTATAGAAAGATGATGATTCAAACACAGAGCTCATCCATTTTTTTGCCTTGTAATCATGACAACGCTGATACACTTCACATTTTGTACTTGACCTGACCACAACCAGTGTCTATGCATGAAGAAAGCACAATTGTGTATTCCGTTGGATCAGTTTCTTGTGTGATGAGCTGTTGCAGTGCTGCTGCATTCGAAGTATCAACCTGGCACAATCCCCGCTTGTCTGTTTTATTGCCTGCTTTTTTTGCATGATGCTTTTTCATTCATTATTAGCAGCGCTGGATAGACTGCATGCGATCAACGGAATACACATTATTTGATCCTGAAAGTCATACTGATGAATAAGAACGGGGATGAAAGGATATGAAAAGGAAATTGAAGATCAAGGTCAGAAAAGGAGTAGGTACTGTTATTAGAATACGGTCGAGCAACTAGATCTAGCAGCTCCTATTGATAAATTAAATAAACAAAATTTGAAAAGCACTACTCCAGCAAATGATGACCACGCTAAAAGCAGATCGACATAGCTATCTTATTTTGTCATCATCTGTGATCTCAAATGTCAATCTCAATGCTCACATAGAACTTCAAACTCATTTGTTATACCCCAATATCCCAAGACAACTATCTGACAAGTTTTCAACTCCATGGAAATAGAAGATTCAAAGAGAGGAAATGGATTGGCAGGTGCCTCTAGCTGTTTCACCTTTTACTTATATAGAAAGATGATGATTCCAACACAACAAGCTCATCCTTTTTTTTTGCCTTAATTACATTCATGAAAATGTTAATGTACTTGTACATCTTGTCCATGACTTCTGATCACGCAATGTTGAGTTTACAGTCGTCCGTAACTTCTTCTAGTCCTGGCCAACTCCACCACATCTTCTAGTCCCGTAGCAGAGGCCAGCACATGGATGGGGTCCATGCAATCTTATCACCTGTGCAGCCTTCTTTCTGGCAGGCTTCCTGGCGTGCAACTGCTAGGGGGAGTGGCAGGGCCGGTGAGCTCCCCGTGAGCTGCAACTCGGGGAATGGTGGGATGATGAGGTCATCCGTGAGCCGCCCGCACGGTGGGCCCTGCTGAGGACGGTTTTTAATGATTTTTTCTGAATTTTGTTATTCCAAAAGTTTATGCAAAATCTTTATCCAAAACGTTTTCATATTTGTAGATAAATATTTCAAAAAACAGAAGTTTTTGCAAAATTTTACCGACCGAGGCCTCAATCCAATACATCCATTTAACAAATTCTATTATTCTACACAGAGGTTGTTGATGCAGTTATGGAGGTAGATAATATGAAGTATGTTTAGGAGTATTTTCATGATTTTTTCTTACAGATTTTTAACATGGTAGAGGTAGATAATATGAAGTATTTATATGGGTATTTTCATAAATTTGTAATAGGTTATATAGATGTATTTTTAGTTAATTTATTAATGATAATGTCTTGTAATTTAAAAGTAGCCAAACAAATAGCCATGACTTCCAAAGTTCAAAAGTTTATTCAAATTCCATATGTCAATTGAAGAGTCTGTAAGCATCAAGGCCCCACCGCACCTTTGGTAAGGGTGTGTTTCGGTGATAAATGACAACCATATACTTGTGACTAACCTTTGTTTTGTAGTGGATTTATCCTTGGGTTATCATCATAAGTAATAAATGAAAAGAGACCCCTCAATTTGAATTTATGGATGATCAATGGACAAAGACTACAAGACTAAGGACATTTTTAGTTCCAAGTGTCACAAGGAGATGAAGGACACTTGGATTTGCTAGTTTGTAGTGTTTGACCGTACTATTAAGAGGGGTTCACACTTGAGTAGCTTGACCATGCCAAATGCCATATTCATGCACTATCAAGCTCCTTGGTCACTAAACAGCTCAAGATACTCATGGAAACACATTGGAAGCAAAAGATTTGAAGAAAAAGTCAAAGGTGTTTGAATTGGATGAGTTGAAATGAAAGAGGGCACGTCGGATGATCCGACGCCATCATTTCTAGATTCACCGGATGATTGATGTGGAAGTTTCAGTAGAAATCAGCACCGCCGGATGAACTGACGGTGTATCAGCAGAGGCATCGGTTCATCTGGTGACCTAGGGTTTGGTAACAGTAACAAATCAAGTCAAGAGCCTTCAGCACCGGATGAAGCGACGGTCCTAGTAGCGGTTCATTCGGCGCACGCATATATTTCATATAGAGACGTACCGAGTGAACTTGCTTCAGCACCGGATGAACCGACGCTCATGAAGACTACCAGCGGTTCATCCGGCGACTATGTTTATTCTATGCAGAGACGTTTTGAGTGAAGTTGCTTCAGCACCGGATAAACCGACGCTACAACGGTGTATGCGTTAGATGAAGTGGTACAACGTTTGAGTTCAACGGCTATATTTCGAGACTCAGTGACACCGGATGAACCGACTCTGTCGTAGGGGGAACCGTCGGTTCATCTGACGGTACTACTTTTCAGAGGACTTTTCCAACGGCTAGCCTCCCTTGCTAAGCCTATAAATTGAATCCCCCTGCGTCTCTTGAGCTTCCTTTGCCACTCTGATTTACTACTACAGCCAAGAAGAAGGAGAGTTAGTGCTTTGATCATTTGGATTTCATCTTCCTAACCAAGAGGGATTCTTTCTTGGTAATCAAGAGTTTCAAGGTGCTTTTCAATAGCATAGCTGAGTGCATTGGTCAAGTGAAAGGTTGTGAGCTTGTTACTCTTGGAGTTTGACGGCTCCTAGACGGTCTCGGTGATTGGGGGTTCTTGGTGAGCTCTTGGAGATTGTGGGAGCCCCGGGAAGTTCTTGGTGTAAATGGAGTGAGACCCACCATTCTGGAGATGGAGAACGGGTACTCTTAGTGAGCACTCAAGTCTAAGTGGCTTGAGGGGGAGTAAAACTCTTTGTGAGTGCTCCAACGTGGAATAGGGAGAAGCGTCAACTTCTCGATACCACGGGAAAAAATTCGGTTGTCTCGTGTCCTCTCTTTCTACATTGTTGCACTTAATTCCGTATTTACTTTCAGCTCTTAAGTTCCTTTGCTCTTGTTTCCCTCTAGTTTGCTTTGCTTGTTGCATATCTTCGCTAGGGTGCTTTTCTCTTGTTAGTGTGATCATTGCTAAGGAACTTTGTTATTAGTGTGCTTAGTTGGTTGGAAGAAACCTTTTTAGATGGGCAACACTAGAGATATAGGTTAAGGTTTACTCCTTGTACTGGAAATTTGAAGATGGCCCATATTCAACCCCCCTTCTATAGGCCATTGGTCCTACAAGTGGTATCAGAGCCTAGGCTCTCTTTTTTGTGGCTTAACCGCCTAGAGAGATGGGCAAGGGGAGTGGTAATGTCCCTCCCAAGTTGGCGGGAAAACGGTTCACTTTTTGGGCACATAGAATGGCTAGCTTTCTTCAAGCACAACACCATGATGCATGGATCACTACCATGTATCCCATGCCAATTGAACCCACCGAAAGTGAAACCAAGTGGAACTATCGTGCTAGAAACTTTATCTTTGAGACTCTTGAGGAGGACTTGTTTGATAGGGTGTTTGCTTTGGAGACCGCTCATGAGGTTTGGATGGAGCTCAAAAGAATCCATGTAGGCAACAAGAAAATCCGTGAGGAGAAGTATGAGTTGCTTAAGGTTGAGCTCAATGAGTTTAAGATGAAGGATGATGAGGGTGTAGAGGAAATGTACTCTAGGATGGGTGTTATTATTCAAAATATCAATGCTCTCGATGTTGCTAACGTGTCCGAGCAGGAAATTATTCGGAAAATTCTTCAAACGCTTCCCAAGCCCAAGTACAACATCGTCAAGGCACTCATCTTTGAGAAGGACTTCGAAACTCTCACCATCACCGAAGTTGTGAACAAGATTCGATCTCATGAGATGTTCTTGATGGGGCAAATTGAATCATCCACTTCCACATCAAGCTCCAAGAAGGATCTTGCGCTCAAGGCTAGTGACAAGACCAAGCCAAAGTCAAAAGCAAAGCCTCCTCCTTCTTCATGTGAAAGTGAAGACAAGAGTGACTCAAGTGATGAAGATGATGGTGAACTTGCTTTCCTCATGAGGAGGACTACCAAATTGCTCTCCAAGATTGGCAACAAAGGCTATAACTATGATCCTAAGAAGAACAAGTTCCGCTCATCAAGAAGAAGTGGTGAAGGAGGCAAGAGGAAGTGCTACAATTGCTAAAGCTATGATCATCTATCATATGATTGTCCCAAGCCCGACAAGCGAGTGTCAAGCTCTAGCAAGAAGAACGACAATGATGATGATAAAGAGAAAGATGACAAGCACTCCAAGAAGGACTCATACAAGAAGAAGTCTTCTAGCAAGCCCTACAACAAGAAGAAGGGTGGTCATCATTCTCTCTTGGCAAATGAGTGGATCACGGATGGTGAAACTTCAAGTGAATCAAGCGATGGTGAAGATGAGAAGAACAAGAAGTTTGTCGGTCTTGTGATCATGGATGATGAAGAACCTCCTCTTCCTCCACCACCTATGTGCTTCATGGCTAAACACTCCAAGGTGAGCGATAGTGAAGATAGTGACTCCTCGGATAGTGATAATGAACTTTCACCTCATGCTCTTAAGGGTCTTCTAGATCAATACACCGATATGATCAAGAAACAAAAGAGTAAGCTCAAGGCTCTTGAAGAGACCCATGAGAAGCTTAAGCTATCCAATGATGAGTTGCTTGTGAAACACAATGACCTTAGCAAAGAACATGAAGCTTTGGTAGTATCTCACAAGTCACTTAGAGATGACCATGACAAGTTACTTGATAAGCACAATGAGCTAATCGTCAAACATGATGATATAACCGTGCTTAACAAGTCTCTCGAGTCAAGTCAAAAGATGCTTAAGAAAGATCATGTGGTCTTAGAGATGAAGTATCAAGAGATTGAGCTTGCTTATGAGGCTATTTAGCTAGTGGGCAAGAAATTGCTAGAGACATCACTAAGACAAATGCTTCTACTTCTTGTGATGATTTGATTGAAGAACCTAAGATCTTGCTGAATGATGAAAATATTGCCTCCTCTTCCAAGACTAACCATGATAGGGTAAAAGCACTTGAAGAGGAAGTAAGAAGCCTAAGATCTTGTGTGAAGAACATGGCTAAGGGTGAAGCATTGCATAAGGAGATCCTCTATCACAATGCAAGAGATTACGACTCTAGGGGACTTGGCTCCTTCCCTCAACCCATCAAAGAGACTCGCAAGTCAAAGGAACTTTATGGGTGCTTTGTGAAGGAAGTTGGGTCTTATTGCCAACATTGCAAGATCACCGGTCATCACACAAGGGAGTGTCCTTTACCTTCACGTCCTTTGCCTAAATTACCTTGCAACTATCGTTCCATGTTCAACAATAACCATTTCTTGTTGTTGAAGAATAGCAAGGGCAAGGTGGCGGCAAGGTTCATAGGGACCAAGGCTAAAGTGAATCATCCTAGGCAAATTTGGGTTCCCAAAGCTTTAGTAACTCATGTGGTTGGGTCCAAACTTGCTTGGGTTCCTAAATCTTCAACTTGATCTCTTTGTGTGTAGGTGAACTACAAGGCCGGAGGAAGTCATTGGGTTCTTGATAGTGGATGTACTCAACACATGATCGACCAAAGTAAAATGTTCACCTCTCTAGTGGATGATGCGGGGAATCATGAGCAAGTCACCTTTGGTGATAATTCTAAAGGAAGAGTTTCCGGTTGGGGTGACATAATCATTGCTAAAGATCTCTCTCTTTCCAATGTTTTGTTTGTAGACTCTTGTAGTTATAACGTGCTTTCCATTGCTCAATTTTGTGATCTTGGCTTATCTTGCTTGTTTGATGATGAGGGAGTTATCATTACTAACAAGAAATCTAATGAAGTTGTGTTCAAAGGTTTTCGCCATGGGAACATCTATCTTGTAAACTTCTCCTCTCATGAAGCGAACTTGACTACTTGTCTTTTCACCAAGACATCCAAGGGTTGGCTATGGCATCGTCGTATTGCACATATAGGCATGAGTCAACTCAAGAAGGCTTTCAAAAGAGGTTTAGTTCTTGGTGTGAAGGATGTCACATTTGAGAAGGACAAGTTATGTGGAGCGTGTCAAGCCGGCAAGCAAGTTGCAAGTCATCATCCTATGAAGACTTATGTTTCTACCTCAAGACCTTTGGAAACCTTGCACATGGACCCTACTACATACAAGAGTCTTGGTGGTAATCTCTATTGTCTTGTCATTGTTGATGATTACTCACGCTACACTTGGACATTCTTTTTGGAGGACAAGAGCAAGACATTCGGGATCTTCAAGAACTTTGCTAAGAGGGCTCAAAATAAATTTGAGTCACCTATTGTAAAGATCTGGAGTGACAATGGATCAGAATTCCGGAACACTCAAGTGGAAGAGTATTGTGATGAGCTAGGCATGAAGCATGAATTCTCTTCAACCTACACACCGCAACAAAATGGTGTGGTAGAAAGGAAGAACAAGACCCTCATCACATTGGCTAGAGCTATGTTGGATGACTATGGTATGTCTCAAAGCTTTTGGGCGGAAGCTATCAACACGGTGTGTCATGCTTCAAATAGGGTGTATCTCCACCGACTATTAATGAAGACACCCTATGAGCTTCTCATTGGGAGGAAGCCCAACATCTCCTACTTCCGAGTCTTTGGGTGTAAGTGTTTCATTTACAAGAAGAGGATGCAACTAGGGAAGTTTGAGAGTAGGGTAGATCAGGCCATGTTTCTTGGTTATGCATCTAACTCTGAAGGACCGAATAGGGCGACCAGAGAGGGAGGGGAGTGAATGGGAGCCAATAAAAATTCTTCCCGAAGGTCGAACTCGGCCTATACCCCGATTGCCACTCCAAATGCTCGCGCACACAAAGAAAGCTCCAAACAAGGCACACACAAGCCTACTCGAACAAGAGACAAGCCTAGGAGCAAAGAGCGAAAGCAACTAGACAAGAATCAAAGCACTTGGCACAATCTGGAAACTCCAGGCGCGGACTGTCCGTGCAGTACAGGCGGACCGTCCGCTAGGGTACGGCAGACTGTGCGCTGGTGCTGCGCGGACTGTCCGAAATGAACACCAGAGCTACCAGAGACAAAACCGAAAATATGGACTGTCCTCCTAGGCCTTGCGGACTGTCCGCCAGTGTCGCGGACTGTCCGTGAGGGTAGGGCGGACCGTCTGTCTAGCTCGCTGGAAACCCCAGACAAAACATCACCACGCGGACCGTCCGTGATAGACACGCGGACTGTCCGCAAACTACCTGCAACGAAACCCTAGGGCTAAACCGGATCGAAACGAAGGCACGCAAGAACACGAAGAACACACGACAAACAACTGGACGCGCGGACTGTCCGTGGCTATAGTGCGGACTGTCTGCAAGCCACGAACAGAACCAAAAACGCCCGACCCGCGGGGTCAACTCCACGAACTCATCACCAGATCTCCCAAATGGTTGAAGCTCTTGAGACAAGACTTTGGGGAGATGATATGCGTCACACAAGGATGCTATGCCCCAAAAATCTCGACCTCTAACTCCCTAAATCACCGGGAATCGCGGATCACACAAGCAACCACCAAGAACTTGAACTCTGGCCAAAAACTCACGAATCAAAGGCTCTCCACGATGTTTGAGGAGTCAAGATCACACACAAAGATGCGCAAGGCATCCACCCATGATCTCCTCAAAGAAATCCGAAGGAAAACGCCCTCAAATCCCCGAATTGAGCGAAGAACAAAACTCCCCAAAAATAGTCCCAAAAATGACACAAAAATCACAGAGGACTAGGAGATCACCGCAACGTTGAATGCTTCCATACATCCAGAGGTCAGAGTCTATACAAGAATCTAGCCTAAGGAATACAGAGGGAAAAGAAGCAGTTCAGAGAAATCTACCGGGGGAGAAAGCCCTAGAGTCCAAGAGAGAGAGAGATGCCATCCACCTCTCCGCTATTTATACGAAGTCCATCGGAGGGAGGTAAACGACCACGCTACCCCTACAACTCAAATGAAGATACAACCCCTCAGGGGAATTTTGGTCAAGTCTTCATCGGACGGACACGTTTCCACCGCGGCTTCGCTTCACCTCGACGCAAACCCCGTGATCACACCACGTGCCCTCTGCCTCGATGCTTCCCGAAGCTCCTGGATCACCGTCTCCATCACCTCGGGCCTCCGGGCTTGGTTTTGAGGCCCAAACCAAGAAACCGTCCACCGATGGTTTTGTGGGCAAACCAACAAACTCCGTGTGCAAGCTTCGATCTCCATCTTCTACCTTGCACCGTCCCATGTTCATGACTTCAGCCCACCAGTCTTACACCGCACGGCTCGCACTTGACCCCATCGGCCAGCGGGTCCATCGAACCAAGCCTACTTGCCACTCCATCACTCGGAGGCTGCCACGGCTAAGGCCTTTCGTGCTTGTTCTTCACCTACACCGACACGAGTCAAGCCGCAACCTGTACCTGCACACTTAGCCAAGCATCAGTCCACACAACGTTGTCAATCACTCATCACTAAGGAGCGACCCTCCACTGGTCCTCGGACACACCTGGTCCTCAAACTCCAAGGCATATAGAGTATTCAACAATACTACACGTGCCGTTGAAGAAACATGTGACGTGGAGTTTGATGAATCTAATGGTTCCCAAGGAGATGGCTATCGTTGTGATGATGTAGCAAAAGAACCTCTCCGAGATGCAATGAAGAAGATGGCTATTGGGGACATCGAGCCCAAAGAGGATGATGATGCACCTTCTACTTCCCACAACCATGAAGACTCATCCTTTTCTAATGATGATAATGATGACCATCAAACGCGTACAAGACAAAAAAAGCCCATCTTCCTCACATGGACCACCTCCTACATCACAAGACACCCAAGATACAGAGGGAGAAGAATCGGAAGTGGTGCAACCTCAAGATGATCCAACCTCTACCACACTTGAGAGGCATACAAGGACTTCATCAAACCACCCCATCGATCTAGTCTTGGGTGATCATAAGGGTGGTATACGTACTCACCCCAAACAATATGCTTCTTTTTGCAAACATCATGCATTTGTTTCTTTTGTAGAACCCACTACTATAGAGGAAGCTCTAGAGGACTCGGATTGGATCTTGGCTATGCAAGAAGAGCTCAACAACTTCACAAGAAATGAAGTTTGGGTCCTAGTACAGCGCCCCAAGAACAAGAATGTGATTGGCACTAAGTGGGTCTACCGAAACAAGCAAGATGAACACAGAGTTGTGGTGAAGAACAAGGCAAGACTTGTCGCCAAGGGCTACTCTCAAGTAGAAGGCTTGGACTATGGGGAGACCTTTGCTCCGGTTGCACGTCTTGAAGCAATCTGTATCCTTCTTGCTTATGCTTCTTGTCACAAAATGAAATTGTTCCAAATGGATGTCAAGAGTGCTTTCTTAAATGGCTTCATCAATGAAGAAGTCTATGTTGAGAAACTTCCCGGTTTTGAAGATACTACACATACTAACCATGTCTATAGGTTGATCAAGGCTTTGTATGGACTCAAGCAAGCTCCTAGGGCATGGTATGAGAGGCTTCGGGACTTTCTCATCAAGGAAGGCTTCAAGATTGGGAGAGTGGACAATACTCTATTCACCAAGATCATTAACGGAGAGCTCTTCATTTGTCAAATCTATGTTGATGATATCATCTTTGGCTCTACCAATCTTAAAGTGTGCAAGGACTTTAGTGATCTCATGACAAGGGAATTTGAGATGTCTATGATTGAGGAGCTCAACTTCTTCCTTGGGTTTCAAATCAAGCAATTGAAGGAAGGAACCTTCATCCATCAAGAAAAGTACACTAATGATATTCTCAAGAAGTTCAAGATGGATGATTGCAAACCAATCAAGACACCAATGCCTACCAATGGACATTTTGACTTAGATGAGGGAGGTAAACCGGTTGACCAAAAGCTTTACCATTCTATGATCGGCTCTCTTCTTTACCTTACCACATCTAGGCCCGATATCATGTTTAGTGTTTGTATGTGTGCTCGGTTTCAAGCCAACCCTAAAGAATCTCTCCTAAGTGCTTTGAAAAGGATCCTTAGATACTTACAATACACACCTAGCATTGGCTTGTGGTACCCCCATGGTACTTGTTTTGAGCTCTTAGGTTATTCGGATTCAGATTTTGCCGGATGTCGAGTATACCGTAAGAGCACTTCGGGTGGGTGTCATTTGCTAGGTCGATCTTTGGTTGCTTGGTCCTCTAAAAAGAAAAACTCCGTGGCCTTATCCACCGCAGAGGCGGAATACATTTCCGTCGAGGCTTGTTGTGCTCAAATCCTCTATATGAAGCAAAGCCTCTTAGATTATGGTGTGATTCTAGATAGGGTTCCTCTCCTTTGTGACAATGAAAGTGCCGTAAAAATTGCTAACAACCCGGTTCAACACTCGCGCACCAAGCACATTGATATCTGCCATCACTTCTTGCGAGACCATGTGGCTAAAGGTGACATTCTCCTTTGTGGTGTTCGCTCCGAGGAGCAATTGGCGGATATATTCACTAAGCCTCTTAATGAAAACACCTTTTGTAGGCTAAGGAGTGAATTAAATGTGCTTGATGCGTCTAACATCATGTGATGCTTGCCATATAGTTTGCATTTGCATATGTACATGATGTAGGGGCTTGTCTAACCTTGTTAAGATAGTGGTGAGTATGGGTCTTGCTTGAGCCGGTGGTTCTCAAGTTTCGCTCAAGGCATGTTGAAAGGCTCACCATGAGTAAGCTTAACAAGGGTTCAAACTTGGCAAGATAGTTTATCTTTTTGCTTTGCATCTTTTCTTGTCATATAGAATGCATTCATGTTTAACGTCATGCATTTGTTCTTGCATTGCATTGCGTGAGAGGTGTCACAAAGGAAAATCACACTATGAGAAAGTTGCTTAGCGTTCAATGCAAATCAACATCTCAAAAAGTGTGATAAGACAAATGATGGTGCTTAATGCCTATTGAGTTATGTCCTAACGAGCTTAAAGTTTCTATCTCTAAGTTCAAAGGCAATAACTCATACATTCCCTTTTTTGGATCTTATTCGCCTATTTTTCTAAAAAAGTATAAGGTCTATCCCTTGTAGGGAATCTATGGTGTATATACTTGTATTTTGCAAAGGAGTGCTTGAGGGGTGAGGTTGTCACTCAGGATTGATCCAAAAATGTGTCTATGTTGGCTTGTGTGTGGCATTTGTCGGATAAAAAATGAGCTTTAATTCAACATTCTATTTTTGTCACCGTCGGATGAACCGCTGCTAAGTAGGTTCCAGCGTCGGTTCATCCGGTGGCCGGGCCAGTTTGAATTTTGCTCAACGTGCCTCTGTTACTTATCATCGGATGAACCGACGCTCACCTCTATGGAAGCAGCGGTTCATCTGGTGCTACTGAAATTTGAGGCAAATTCAGACCCACGCATGATTCATCTAACGAATCTAAAAAGAAGGCCATCGGTTCATCCGGTGAAGAGTTTCACAGTTCCACCCATATCATCCGGCGAATCGACCGACGCTGCGTGTTTTCTTATCGTCGGTTCATCCGGCGCTTCTCTGCAGCGTGGCCCCACATTTCAAAACCATTCTTCTCCGTTTCAATCCCAAATCCAAATCGAACCGCCCCGTCCCGTTGGCTCGTACGCTGCCATCCCGTCCGCCTCCGGCCACCGCAGCCTCGTGCGACTGCCCGTGCCCCTCCGCCAGCCTCCCTACCTCACCGCCGGCACGCTCCGCCGCTGCGCCGCCGTCTCCTCTGCGCCAATTCGCACGTGCGCCGCCCGCGGCTCCCTGCTAGGGTTTCGGCCGCCGCCTTCAAATCCGGCAAGTCGACGCCACCGCAACCCGTCAGCCTCCTTCCCGAGGCTTGCGCAGGCCCATTCCGTGCACCACTGCTGCATCTTGACGACCAACTCCTGCAGTGGTGAGCACCTGAAGCTTTTCTCCTCTGCTGTTCTTGCTCAGTTCTTTCTGTTTTTGCTTCTGATGGATTAGCTGAAATTTTTGTGAGCTCCAACCATGTTTATGAGCTGTGCTGACTCAATTTCATACATCTGGCTCATTTGTTGCTCAAATCCATCTAAATCTTGCTAAAACTCATGATTTTGAGCATTGTATGTCACTGTTCATGCCCTGTTCTTATCAGTCCATGCCTGTTGGGAAATGAGCAACTTCATGTTTATGATTCTGTGGTTTAAGATCTTGTTTATGGGCTATACTTCATCCTTGCTATATATCTTGATCATTTAAATCACAGATGTTGCTCTGTCCTCTACAGTAGCTCACATGTTCATGTTCTAGCTCTTACACACACATCTGTTGCACATAAGGACTGTCCTAGACACACCTTTTTCACATCTTGTGCCATGTTTATCTCCTAGACTTCATGCTTAGGCTCCATCTATTCATATGCTTTGCTTAAGGACCTCGTCCCTTAGGTATTTATCTTGTTTATATACTTCGCTCGCCATTCTATAATCTTCCACCGTTTCTCTGACAGATGGCAGGCGACAAGAGAAAAGGCAAGGCAGTTCTTGAGCCGAAGAAGAAGAAGAGCAAGCACGATAAGGAGTGGGAGTGTGTGCTCCGAGTGCCTGATACCCAGGGTCAGCCTCAGAGAGGGATTCAGATTGGGAGCAGTGCACAGGGACAGGGGGAGCAGCCCCATGAGCAGCAGCCGTTACGGCGTTCAGGCCGCACTGGTACCCAACAGACAGAGACAGAAACACAGCCACCTCCTTCTGCACCATGTACCGGTCCCCGGACTCGTGGTGGACACACTCAGCCTCAGCCGACTCTAAGGCAGAGGAGGACAGCACTCAGGGCAGCTGCAGCTGGAGTTTCGATACTCCCACACTTCGACTACCTACTAGGACTTGCAGCTCTTGTCAGTGAGAGGCCGAGATACGTGCCAGAGTGGGTCAGAGTCTTCTATGCCACAGTCTATGTTGAGGATGCCCGGCTCTCTATCAGGTTCATGTTTATGGGGCAGCAGTTCAGACTCACTCGAGAGGGGATAGCTGAGCTACTTGGGGTGCAGGTCGACGACACTTCGATTCACTACCTGGCCTACCCCGACTTAGAGGCTCCTCGTCATGCTCACACTCCTATAGTTCCTTCCGACGAGGAGATCAGCTTTCTCTTCCAGCAGTCGTTCCTCCCCGGCACCCCTCGAACACCTAACAGGTTGACACGTGAGGCCTACGTGGTCCATTTTGCACTCAGGAGGTCCCTTCTCTTTAGGATGGGGAATGCAGAATCGATCACCGAAGTCCAGTAGTGGTTACTTCTTTACATCATGACTCACCGGACGTTCGACATTGTGGACATACTACTTAGTGAGATCGAGGATGCTATTATGGATGGGATGGGGATGACCAGGCAGTTTCCTTTTGCCCACTGGATTAGTTGGATGCTCTCACGGTTGGAGTCTCAGAGGTATATGTTGACGGTGGAAATTCACTATTTCCAACCATCAATATTCTCACATAAATGGAGGCATATGCATTATTTACTAGCATTTAGGTATGAATAATGTAGTTCCACTTGTCCTTAGAGATTATTTGTATGTAGGTGATTTACCCTTTAAAAGAGATGGAAACTCCACTCCTATGAAGCAACCATGCCAACTCAGCTGAGGAGGTGGCTGCCACCAAGGGGAGACATGGCAAGACACGTCATCGATCCAGGGGAGGCACTCACCGATGAATCAGAGGACGCCACATGGACTTCACATGGATCAAAGGGCCCACCTCGGATACCAAATCAAGCCATGCACCGGGGATGGATCAAAGGGCCCACAGGGCAGCCACTCAGAGAAAGCACAGGCCAGGGGGCCACCCTAGGGGGCCGACCGATCCTAGGATCGGCCGAACCGCCTTAGTGGCCTCTGATCCTGGCCTTCCACGTGTTGGTTGCTCATTGGTCACTTGCTTCACTCCCGGGTGTTTAGGGGCCATTTGGGCGTCCGAGCAAGCCTTGTCCTCCTCTATAAATAGGAGGGGAGGGGCTCCCATTTCTCACACACCACTCTCTCATTCTCCTCTCACTTTTAGTTTCCAAGGCTAGGGGGTAGGCTAGAGTAGCTCTTCTTCAGGTTCCAAGTCCTCTTGGAAGTTTAGGTATGAGTTCTCTTTTATCTTTATTTCTTTGTATGACTTTGATCTACTTCAGTTATTCAGCTATTTCATATAAAGTCATGGTAGATCATATTCTTGATGTGTTCTTGAGTTCATCCTCTGTTCATCATTTAGAGGCTCGTGTTCTTCGTGAACACTACCTTTTGATCCACTTGAAGGGTGATAAACTCCTTTCTTATGTGTTTGTTCAAGTTAGAGGCTCGTGTTCTTCATGAATACGACCCTTTGATCTTATTGATTAGACATAAGAGAGTTCATATCTGTTCGTATGTCTAGCCTTAGTAGATCTTGTTAGATGGCATGAGAGTGTTGCATGGGGTCTGTGTTCAAGCTACGGTACTCGGTCTAGTTGACCAGTCTTCTGGTGGCTCTCACCCTGGGTCACAATAGCCCGGGCCGGGTGAGGTCTAGCAGCAACGTAGGCATGGTGCCTGGGTTGTCTGGCTACGATAGTTATGAGCATACCCCCCGTAACGAGAGGTCGGTCCTCAGGTGGTGACAGCCCTGTTGGATCCTAGGGCAACCTCTGCGTTGGGGTACCTGTTGTAGGAGTCTAAAGTCTAGTTTCGCAGAGTGCTGGTCGTCGCGGGCTAGCTCCCCGTTTGTACCTGGGTGCTGAACCATGTTTCCCTCATGCAATACTCATGCCTATCTCTTGTATCTTCTAGCTTTGTATGTTTAGTACATTAGAACCTAGAGCTAACTCGTATGTTCCCCCTAAGCCGTAGTGTTCTAGAGTAGAGGTAGATTTGAGGTGTGTGTGTCACACTACCCCTTTATATCATTTATCTTACCCCTGCCTTTGAGTGTGTTGTTTCCCTATATCTATCTCTTGGTTTACATTTAGAGCAAAAGCATAAGTCTAAGATATCCGCCATTGCCTTCCACGGATTCGATACCCTTGGAATACTCTCCTTCCTTAGGGAAATGCTACAATGGTTTATCTGTGCGCTTGCGGATTCATTCATGATCATTTAGATTAAACCTATGGCAACTCTCAATGTTCACGCTAATTTGCGCCAGTTAGTTGTGACATTGGGAAATGCCAACAGACACTTCTAGCGCTGTCACTAAGGATGGATCCCAAATCTGTTCTTAAGTGATCGACGTTCAGAAGTGTCAACAGTATATCTCAGTCTTGGAGCGATCCAAGTACGTCTTCAAGACCTACCAGCCACCGATGCCAGGGGACAGGAGGCAGGGACCCAGGGGATGGAGATGAGTAGTTGAGGACCTTCAGGCTCGTGCTGCAGCTGAGCCAGTTATGGATGAGGCTGCTCATCAGGACGAGCTTCTTGCTCTAGCTGAGGGGCCTCTACCTGCGTACCTGGCCACCAACATAGATGAGGATTCGAGCAAGGACGAGGATTTTGAGCCAGAGCCACAGCCCGTCTTCCGTGTTCGTCGAACTCATGACGACGAGGCTGGGGGCTCCAATTTGCCAAGACAGAGAGAGGCTGAGTCGCCGATTCCTCCGATCTCCACTTCTCAGGTCACTCAGCCCGACGCTTTAGGTTCAGTGATCCAGTCCTTGGCCGACCAGTCCAAAGCCACGATGGAGATTCAGCACGAGATGCAGGCGCAGTTCCAGATACAGCAGGAGGCACAGCAGGTCATACTAGACAGTATACGCCAGCAGCAGGAGGCACAGAGGCAGTAGTTCCAGCAGCAGCAGGAGGCACAGAGGCAGCAGCTACAGCAGCACCAGATGATGACTGCTCAGATGTTCTCGTTTATGTCCACCTGTTTGGGTCAGCTCTTTCAGCACACGGGGCTTCAGCTTCCGACACTCCTGACCCAGCAGCTCCTTCAGCCTGAGCCGGCCATTTCTGTACCTCCTGTCAGTGTTGTGAGCCTCCCGATCCCGACGGTCTCGATCCCGACGGTCTCGATCTCGACATCACCACTCCTTCCGTTAGGGACGTTTACCTCTCAGCAGCTCTCGACTCCACAAACGACTACTTTACTTGAGCAGCTCAGGGCAGGGCAGTTCTCACATACCCCTTCGACTCAGCTGATGTCTCCCTTCCCGACAGGACCACTTCTCTTCGAGACACCAGCACGTCCTTCTCTGGGGTTCACCTCGCCCATGCCGTCTATGGCGACTCCTCAGGCAGAGCGACTTGATCAGGAGGATCCCACACTTCGTTCTATCACTCAGCAGATCGAGTCCGAGATGGCAGCAACGAGCTCTCAAGCACTTCCTACCTCTACCGACACCGACACCGCTCGTATCTCTTCGCCAGTCCGATCTTCGCCGGTCCGATCTTCAGAGCTGTTGGGGTTCGAGTCCGACGACGGTGACACCTCTGAGTACCACGTCGCTCCTTCAGTGGTTGTTACCTCGACGCCGCCGACTTCTCCTCCACCTCAGTAGATTAGGACCCTTTTTGGTGCTTGTTGCCAAAGGGGGAGATAGATAGGGGGAGTAGAGATAGGGGGATCTTGGGAGTGTGATTTGAGAGCTTTTGTGCCCCTTGTTTGTTTTGTGGACTTCATGACGAGACATGTATTCGGATCTTGTGTATGTTGATGGTTTACATGTCTACTCATGCTTGTGTGTTTGTTTAATTAATGCATGTGTGCTTGTGTTTATCCTTTCCATGCATTAGTTGTAGAGGTTATGCTTTAATTTCAAATTCTCATATATCTCTACTTGTGTTGTCATCTATCACCAAAAATGGGGAGATTGTAAGCATCAAGGCCCCACCGCACCTTTGGTAAAGGTGTGTTTCGGTGACAAGTGACAACCATATACTTGTGACTAACCTTTGTTTTGTAGCGGATTTATCCTTGGGTTATTGTCATAAGTAATAAATGAAAAGAGACCCTCAATTTGAATTTATGGATGATCAATGGACAAAGACTACAAGGCTAAGGACATTTTTAGTTCCAAGTGTCACAAGGAGATGAAGGACACTTGGATTTGCTAGTTTATAGTGTTTGACCGTACTATTAAGAGGGATACACACTTGAGTAGCTTGACCATGCCAAATGCTATATTCATGCACTATCAAGCTCCTTGGTCACTAAACAGCTCAAGATACTCATGGAAACACATTAGAAGCAAAAGATTTGAAGAAAAACTCAAAGGTGTTTGAATTGGATGAGTTGAAATGAAAGAGGGCACGTCGGATGATCCGACGCCATCATTTCTAGATTGACCGGATGATTGATGTGGAAGTTTCAGCAGAAATCAGCACCGCCGGATGAACCGATGGTGTATCAGTAGAGGCATCGGTTCATCCGGTGACCTAGGGTTTGCTAACAGTAACAAATCAAGTCAAGAGCCTTCAGCACCGGATGAAGCGACGGTCCTAGCAGCGGTTCATCCGGTGCACGCATATATTTCATACAGAGACGCATCGAGTGAACTTGCTTCAGCACCGGATGAACCGACGCTCATGAAGATTACCAGCGGTTCATCTGGCGACTATGTTTATTCTACATAGAGACGTTTTGAGTGAAGTTGCTTCAGCACCGGATAAACCGACACTACAATGGTGTATTCATCAGATGAAGTGGTACAGTGTTTGAGTTCAATGGTTATATTTGGAGACTCAGTGACAGGATGAACCGACGCTGTCGTAGGGGGAACCGTCGGTTCATCCGACGGTACTACTTTTCAAAGGACTTTTCCAACGGCTAGCCTTCCTTGCTAGGCCTATAAATTGGATCCCCCTGCGTCTCTTGAGCTGCCTTTGCCACTCTGATTTACTACTACAGTCAAGGAGGAGAGTTAGTGCTTTGATCATTTGGATTTCATCTTCCTAGCCAAGAGGGATTCTTTCTTGGTGATCAAGAGTTTCAAGGTGTTTTTCAATGGCATAGCTAAGTGCATTGGTCAAGTAAAAGGTTGTGAGCTTGTTACTCTTGGAGTTTGATGGCTCCTAGACGGTCTCGGTGATTGGGGGTTCTTGGTGAGGTCTTGGAGATTGTGGGAGCCCCGGGAAGTTCTTGGTGTAAATGAATTGAGACCCACCATTCTAGAGATGGAGAATGGGTACTCTTAGTGAGCACTCAAGTCTAAGTGGCTTGAGGGGGAGCAAAACTCTTTGTGAGTGCTCCAACGTGGATTAGGGAGAAGCGTCAACTTCTCGATACCACAGGAAAAATTCGGTTGTCTCGTGTCCTCTCTTTCTACATTCTTGCACTTAATTCCGCATTTACTTTCTGCTCTTGAGTTCCTTTGCTCTTGTTTCTCTCTAGTTTGCTTTGCTTGTTGCATATCTTGGCTAGGGTGCTTTTCTCTTGTTAGTGTGATCATTGCTAAGGAACTTTGTTGTTAGTGTGCTTAGTTGGTAGGAAGAAATCTTTTTAGATGGGCAACACTAGAGATATAGGTTAAGGTTTACTTCTTGTACTAGAAATTTGAAGATGGCCCATATTCAACCCCCCTTCTATACGCCATCGATCCTACAGAGTCAACATTGAGACAAAGTATTTGAAATAGAGATGGAACATCCATGTTTTTTCTAGATGCTGTGAGACGAAAGTTTTGTCATTTCTTAAGGGATGCAAGCTCCTACAACATAATGGCGTCCCCAACATTAAGCACCTTTTTTAGATGAAGTTTTTTTGTTACTTTTGTAAGGGTTTAAGCGCACTGGGGAGCTAGCAAGCAGTGTTGCTTTTTGTCACAAAAATGAGATAGTTATACAAGTAGCATCATCCAGACCTTTTAAACCTCATAGCGTATCAAATATTTTTGGTCTCGGTTATGGGGTGTTAGTAAGGATTTGAAGCCACTAATCTTGCTCTAGGGATGGTGGCCGTTGTGGCTTTATAGAAATGATTTTATTTTTGAAAAGAAAAATTCTACATTGCATGTGTAGACTATCATCTTGGTTACACATTGACTTCGTAAAAGGGCTATTCTACAGAAGTCCACCCTACTACATGATTTGGTTATAGCGGCATCACACACCACTTGTCGCAAGTGGCTAAGGAGCTTTCTACCTAGCATATTAATTGGTGGTGGTTTAGTCGTCAGATTGAGTGTACTAGCGTGTCTATTATTTGATGGTGTCTATTTATAAGTATGTTTGCATCCCCATTATATACAGTAGTCAGAAGCATTTTAAGATTTTTTTAAAGACGTGCAAAGCACGTTTTTCATTAAAAGAGGAGAAAAAGTCTTCAAGTTCGAGTACAGCCTGGCACAAGTCCAAAAAAACAAGAAACAAGAAACTAGGGAAAGAGTTACACCACCCTCGTCGGGCGTACACCTAAAAGGCGAGCTAGAGGAAGGAAGCCCGCACGTGCCTAAGACTTGGCCTCCTCCAGAATAGCCGGCACCGCGCCACCGGCATGAGAGCTTCCTTGTCGTGCACGCGCTTGTTGCTCTCCTTCCAAAGTGACCAGCCAGATGAAGGTGTCGAAGTCTTTCCTTCGAACCTTAGCGACCTGCTTCCTAGCGGAGCACCACCAAGACGCGAAGCTCATGGAGCGATCAGGGGCAAGGTCCTGTAGGAGAATATGCCTGAGCGCCCTGAACCAAGCCTCATGACTAAAAACACAGTCCACGATCAGGTGGTCTAGTGTATCTGCGCACAGGTATCAGAATCCCTCAGTCCGTGCCGGTGAAGCCGGTCAAATGTCCAGCAGCGACCGTGCAAGACTAACCAGGTGAAGAACTTGCACTTCCCAGGCATATGGACCTTCCAAATCTGCGGTGCTCCGAGGATGTCAACGCGACCAAGAAAGAAAGCGAAGTAGGCCGAAGCCGCAGAGTAAACACCACTGGGCGACTGTTGACATTTCTTAACGCAACTACCAACGAACGGGTTTGGAACCCATCCTGGTAATAGCGCCAGAAATGCTGGTTGGTAATTCTTAACATTACAGGAGTCCGCAAGCGCACGGAAGTACCATTGTAGCATTTCCCCAACGAAGTATTCCAAAGGGTATCGAATCGAAGAAAGGCTTTGGCGGATTAACATGCTCAACACTATTGCAATGAGTATAGATCATAGACGGAAATAAATTAGACACTCAAATACAGGGGTAAGATATGATAATGGGGTAGTGTGATCACACACACACTCTCTCTCTCTAAGGGGTCCTAGGCATATGAGGCAACATACGAGTTAATTCTAAGTTCTTATGTACTATACACATAAAGCTGGTAAGAACGAGTTAGATACATTAGCGTTGAAGAACATTGACTTAAGCAACTAGGTACCACGGGGAGCTAACCTCCCGCGTTGCTTCCGCACAACTCCGGTTGTTAGATTTTAGACTCCTACAACTTATCCGAATGTGGGGGATTTCAGAGGGTCCAACGGCTGTCACTACCACGGCCTACCCCAAGACAAACCGTGGGATAAACTCATAAGTAAGGTAGCTACGCAACACAATCACCATGCTTACATTGTTAGCCGGACTTGACCGGCCCGGGCTATTGTGACCCAGGTCAAGCCACCAGATAAACCAGCCAATTACACCGAGTACCGTAGCTTAAGCACAGACTTCATACAACGCAGTCATGTCATCTAACCAGATCAAACCAGGTTAGGTACACAAACGTATTCGTGTTTTCCTATGTCTGTTCAACTGGATCAAAGGGTCATGTTTGCGAAGAACACGAGCCTCTAACTTATGAACAAACACCGGAAAGATGTGAAAGTCACTCGTCAAGTGGATCGAAAGGCCTTGTTCATCAAGAATAGGAGCCTCTAAATGATGAACAGGTGAAGAACACATGAACAAATCACCCATGTATTACACGCCTTTATATGAAATAGCTGAATAACTGAAGTAGATCAAAGTCATACAAATTAAATAAGATATAAGAGAACTCATACCTAGATCCCAAAGTAGACTTGGAACCCGAAGTAGAACTACTCTAGCCTACCTCCTAGCCTTGAAACTAAAAGTGAGAGAGGTGTTGCAAGTGTGGATATCTAAGAATGAGCCCCCTCCCCTTCTATTTATAGGCCCGGGCACCGGCGAGGAGTGGATGCAAACACCCTGGGAATGGCTCCTAGGACCAATAGGGAAGCACCACATGGAAGCCCCTGAGTGGAGGCCTCAAGGTCGGTTCGGCCGACTCCACAGGTCGGCCGACCCCCTATGGGCCCCACTCGGGGTGTGCTTTCTCCTGGTGGCTGTCCTGTGGGTCCATAGGTCGGTTCCCGGTGTCCACCCTGTTTTGGCGCGGTTTGCATGCTTTTGTGGGCCCATGGATCCATGTGACGTCCACGTGTCACACTCTGATTCGTCAGGGGTGCTTCACTTGGATTGCTTGCATGGCATGCATGCATGGCGCCCTTGTTGGCAGCTTTGCATGCATGGCATCCTTGTTGGCAGCCCTCCTAGGATGAGGTGATGTGGCATGGATCATAGAAGGTGAGTTTGCCACTCTTTTCTTACTTATTTTCCTGCAATCAAATAATTTCCAAGGACAAGTGGAACTACATTATTCTTAACTAAATACGTGTAAGAAATGCCTTATCCTCCTTTATTCATGTGTATATTGACGGCTAAAGTAGGCACTTAACAGCCATCAATAACTCCCCCAAGCTAGCCTCATGCTCGTCCCGAGCAAGAGATTAAGGACTTAGGTTGGTTGATCAGGAGTTGCTATGATGTTGTATTCCTAATGTATAACAAGATACAACTAGGTACTTTATCAAGGATTGAAGAAGTTGGCATTGATCTTACCTTATACTCGATTGATATGGGGCGTGTAGCTTCACCTGCCTTGGGCGGTTGAAAGATAGAACGGTTGTATAAAGATTACCAATCACATGTACCTTGATCAGTTATCAATCCAGAGGTTTGCAGGTTTTTCAAAAAGAAATCAAAGTTCCTCAAATGATACTCTCGGATCACTCAATGTGTCTGATTCCTCACCAAGGCATTGTTTTGCCTTCTTTCACCACCTACTTCTAATAAGCTGATATGTGGAGCTGTAGGTAGGGAAAACATGTGGCATACATGTTTCTCATGTATTGTCGAGTTGAAAACCGGATCCTTGGGAGAACAAGTCATACAACCTGATCAAGATGTGCAAATGTGTGTGTATGGTGGATGGATGATGAACTCCTTTTTGCATGATTTTACTCTCCTCCTTTTTGAAATTTTTGAGACTTGGGCTATGTCTCTTTATACTTTCTCTTTTCTTTTTTTTCTTTTTATGCATGCCCTTGAGCATGTTTTTTTACATAGCCCATAGTTCTTACTGAATATTTTTGGAGGGAGAGTAATCATGGAACAATGCGCGGAGCTTTATTTTGTGGAATGGATGGGGGATGGATGAAATTATGGTTGCTAACTTCGAGTGTAGAAGTTTCGCATATGGTGGTGTGTACGTGATCTTGATCATGGGAGAAATGACAAGTTTACTCGCCGAGGGTCACAACAATTCGACAAGACTCAATAAAGAAATCAGGTAGCATATGTGGAGGTTAACAGAAGCTAAGATCTACATATGGCCTTGGATAGGAATTTCTTATCATTGAGGAACTTATCATTTTAACATTTTTCAATAGAAAACTCCGGATATCAAACATCACTTAGTACTAGCTCATAGCAACTCTATTACACCATATCATATCTCACAACAACTTAGCCAAAGATCATGCTTTTGCTACCCACAAATTTCAAGCTCAGGTTTGATCATACTAGCCAACAAACTCAAAACTTAAATAGGGTACTAAGCTGTAAATAAGGCATACAAGAGGAATAAACAGAGCAACTATTCATCATTTCAACCTTGGAGAATAAGAAAACTCTTACCGTGCATATGAAAACAAACTAATTTAAGAAAGCAAAAAAATATTTTGGGTCTTTTTAACTTTTCAGATTTTTATGTGTTTTTAGCATATGGGGTTCTGAAAACAATAGAAGATACAAGTTACCTCAGAGTGGGGGTCCTCCCCCAAGCTAGCTTCAGGCTCACTGCTGTGGAGAATGGAATCCCTTCCACGCGTAGTAAGCCCTCTACTCCTCCAGCTGTCGCTGTTGTCTCTGCTCCATGGCGTGAAGTCTCTCGCCAGTCATACGCTGCTAGTCTCGAGTGGATGTTGTCGTTTCCTAATCTCAACACTAGGCGTCGTGGTAGCGTGAGCGTGTAAGAAACTCCCAGGTACACTGATGAGTGCGAACAAATCTGCAAGCGCATGGATACACCGCTGTAGCACTTCTCCCTCGGAGAATGAGTATTCCCGTCGGGTTTCGTTCCTAGGACGGTGGGTAACCAGAGAGGGTCTAACCAAGGACACAAGCTTCCACTGGGATAGGTCGGGATACAAGAAGCACTTCCATAAGGAACTTAGCTCTCAAGATGCATCTATCAGGTCTCAGTCATCCCTGCGGGGTGACAACACTTCAATGTGCTGGCAAGCGAGCCCAACTCGGTACGCGACGTAGAAGGTTGACAAAGGGTCCAACAGGCTGTCACCACTGCGGCCTACCTCTACGCTACGATCGTACGTGGTCTTCGCAGGAAAACCAGAGCCCAGACACCATGTCCGTACCCCAGAAAAAATACTATAGCGCGGTTACGTCTGTCAACACGCTAACTACACTATAGCAACTATATAGATAGGGTCCCACGAATAAGGGAAAGATCGGAATCAGATCATCTTATCATTCATTGAACTACGGAGCAGAAAGGAAGCTATGGATGCAGCTAAACGAGATACAGCGGACTTACTTAGCTAAACAGGATCAGAGCATGCAAACAAGTATATGAACTACTGCTCTAGCTCTAAAGGATCAAAACCTTGTGTCATAAAGAACACAAGCCTCTAACTTATGAACGAGCCACGAACACAAGAACAAATCAATCATGCATGATGTCCACTATAGTCTAAATAAGAAATGCTGAAATACTCACTTTGATCTAAATGAAGAACAAGCATCCACGAGGACATCAACTCACTCCTCACCCCTACTCTACCTCTCAACTAATCCTAATCTAGATCTCTCCTCATCACCATTCTACCACATAGAGGTGAGAATCACCTCTTATGGGTAGAATTAGAGAGAGGGAGAGAGAGCTACACAAGAGAGAAGTGGAACTTGAGAGCTTGGTGGTGTGTGTGAAATGGAGCCCCTCCCCTCCTATTTATAGACAAGGAGGAGGCTTGCTCCGAGGCTTCAAGTGCTCCAAAACACCCGGGAATGCAGCCAAGGACCAATGAGCGAGCAACACGTGTAGGGGGGATCAACCGACCCTAGGTCGGTTCGGCCGATCCTAGGGTCGGCTGAAACCCCCGGCCGGCCTTCTGGCTTGTGCTTCATCTGGCTCGCTTCCATGTGGGCCCTAGTGTGTCTCCTCCGTGCATGGCACATTTTCTGGCGGTTTAGTTGGCAAAGTGGGCCCATGGATCCATGTGATGCTGACGTGGCAGCGTATGATTCGTCGAGAGTCCCTCACATGGATTGGTGACATCATGGATCCAGGAGAATCCATGTGGCAGCCCCTGATTGGCCAGCATTTGAGTGCCTTGGATTGGAGTGGAGTGAAAGTGCATGGATTCATCTCATTTCTTATGCTAAATACCTGCATTCGAATAGACATCGACACTGGTGGAAAGTATGAGTTTAAGCTCATATTCTAGTGTGAATGCACAATTCATGCTCCAATTTGCAGGAGTTGACGGTCATAAAAATGGCTAATATCAACCATCAATAACACTCCCACACTTGACCTTTGCTCGTCCCAAGTGAAAGGGAAACAAAGCCAAGTGAGTCATAAATACCAAGGAGTAAGACAAACATAAGAGATATTCCAAGTCATACATTGCTCTTGTGAACCTCTGTGTAGTGGCTATCATGTTCCCTTGGGTGATTGAAAAGTAGAATAGCTGTGAATCAAGTCACTTATGCAGCTGATGATAAACACCTTGGGGTTTTGCAAGATTTTCATAAACAAAACTCTTGATGGCTTCCTCATTTGATTCTCTCAGATCGCTCAATGTGTATATGTCCTCACTAAGGCATTTGCCTTTCTTCATCCTACTTCTAATGATGGCTATATGTGGAGCTCAGGGTAGGATAAAGAGAAAGCATACTTGCATCACATATTTTACAAAGTCAAAGACTGGATCCACAGAGAAAATCAAATCATACCATCAGATCAAGATGTGCACTGGTATGGCTATGGTGCGTATGGTAAGGTGGATACTAGGCCCAGAATGGGTGCTAGATATTACCATACATATATATGGTGAGAACTGTGGGTTGATGGTAAGGTGGACACTAGCCTCGGAATGGACACTAGTTATTACCATCAAAATTATGGAACTCCTTTTTGTATGACCATCTCTCTCTTATTTCTCCTTTATTATGGACATGGGCTATTCTCTCTATCTTTTTTTCATCATGCCTTGAGCATGTGTCTCTCTTTTTTTTCATATCCCATGTCTCTTTTTGAAGGATAATTTTGGAGGGAGAGGTCACACCACATATGGAGCTTTACTTTCATGAAAGGGATGAATGATACAATGCTAACTTCCGGTGTAGAAGCATAGCAAGGGGAAATAGGTGGGGTGCACATAAATCTTGATCATGAAAGTAATGAGAAGAATTCTCACAAGGGTCACAGAATTTGACAAAGCTCAAAGCAATAATAAGCAGCATATGAACCGAAGGTTTTTACCTACAAAGATCATAAGGTTCTAATGGGACGAAGGCATGTCAAAGAGGAGCCTTTCCAAGAGGTTTTAAGTTTTCAAAAATAAATTCCCCAAGAGAGTTAGTCATCAGAGCAATAGATCATATCATCCAGCCATATCATACTTGTCAATTACTTAGGTGACCATGCTTGTCCTTAAGGAGGTTATGGTTCACAAGCATCGGGTAGATAACAAGGAATAAAACATATGTAGGTCTACTCAGGTACAGGCGAGCTGGGTGATCTTTAGCATCATCATTCGAGTTTCAGTTTAGAGATAGACAGATATAGCTTATAAAACTCAGGAATGAAAGAGAGTGAGTTGTCGAGATGCAAACCGGCGCTATGCATGGGAGATGAACCGTGAGAGGCTCTCCACAGGAGTGAACTCGTGCGGGTCCCGTTCAGGTTCTCTGCAAGTAATCGATCGGCTAGCGCGGAGTGCTCGCAGTGGCTACGTATGGGAAACGTCGTGCCTGCATTGGGAGAGTCGTGGCTCTTCCCCCACACCGTCTCGAACCTAGATGTCCTCTAAATCAAAGAGACCAAAGTAATGACACAATGGGTGGCTAAACCGGATTACATGACCGGTGAGCCACCTTATTCAAATCCAAATGTTTCAAATGAAATGATTAGGCACTTACACACATGCAAAAGAAATCAATGAAATAAAGGGAAATCAAACCTAGACCTAGACTAGCACCTATTAAACTAAAGCTGGGGCTAATCCCCACTACTCGAGAAGGATATGCTCCTTTCCCTCAGCAACTGCCAACCTCTGCAGCTTCTGGGTCATGTCCTCCTCCAGCTGGTTATACTCAAGTCTGAGCTCATGGTACTCGTCCGTCTGCTTAGCCAGTCCTTCAACTAGCTTCTCATGCTCTAAGAACAGAACAGCTAGTTTGTTGGCTAGCTTCGCTAGGCAGGGGTCTTCTTGGCACCATTCACTCGGATGTCTGCAAGGATCTTGGTGATGACTCGCTCCCACCGAGGCGGCTTATGGTAGGGTGTACCATAGCCTCCAGTGGTTGTCTTCACTCCGAAGATCTTGCACCGGGTCTGTGGAAGCGGGAACTCGTCCCACACATCCTGCTCATAAGTATGGCAGAAAGCTTCTCCGTAGCTGTTGAAGTCAGACCCAATGTAGCGCTCTCCTGGCTTCAGAGGTGGCCCAGGGGGATCGTCAAACAAGACGCGCTTGGCAGCGGTCTTGTTCCCCATGGTGGCCATCCTGACCGGGAAAGAAGGTGGGGAGGAGGAGCCTCGCCGAGACGACTGCACTGAGGAGTCGGTGTGCATCCTGCGAGTGCTCTCTACACTCCTGCCTCTCTCGGGAGTCATGGCCTCTGGCAACCCCATCACCTCATCCAGGTTGCTGAGGTCGATGATACGAGAGGGGCTCCCTCCCCCTGAAGTGAGGGGCGAAGCCGCCCTACTGAGCCGAGCGAAACCGTAGCTGGCCATGGATGCGGTGATGAGCTGAGGATGGTGAGGTGGAGGAGATGGATCTTCGCGAAAACTCATCGGGCGGCAGAGAGAAGGTTTCTGGAGGAGAATGAGACGCACACGCCGAAAGAAGAAGAGGAGAGGCGGCACCAGGGTTTCGGCCGAACCAGGGTTCGGCCAGCCCCATGTGGGCCCCTCTGGTCCTCCCCTTTCTCGTGTAGGCTCCAGCAAGTCTCAGGATCGATGGCATAGGTGGATTCCCCGAGATGGAAAGATTGGCTTAGGCTTAAGGCTAGGATAAGGTTGAGGTTGAAAATTCATCCTCCACTATATACCAACCTTGGCCAAACCTTGATATAACCATAGAGAATCTGGGGGAAGTCACCTTGGCGACATACTCGGTTCGTCAAAAGTGTAGGCACCTCTGACAGTAATCATGAAGCGTTCGTGTCGCCACAATGGTGTTGCCTTCTTGTGGACCTTTTGCCTATTCCTCTTCATCTTGGCAATTTCTTTCTCCTGCATGACCGCGATCCACAAGATACCTGAGGGATAATTCTTCCTGGGGAAACGAGATGAGTCCCAGGAGTACTCAGGATGCGGGTGTCTTGTGATCTCCTGTCTCAACTTATGACCATCTCCTTGCAGACAATGTTGATATGAGGATAAGCTCTGATCTGCAAGGGTAGTGCTTATACGAACTCGAGCCCAAAAAGGTATATCGAGGCTGAAGGCAAGCATGATCATCCCAGAGAGGCCGAGGCATTCCCTGAGGTGGTCACGGGACTCGAGGACTATAGCACTGGGGTCGCGGAACTCGGAGACAAAAAGATCAAGCACTGGGGCTAGTGCTTCATCGATAGGTACCGATCTCCAAGTGAACTCAAGCTTGGAAAGACACTCGGCCTTCAAAAAGGATAGAGCATGGGCTTCCGGAGGCCGGTGTACGTTCAGGAACCAGAGTTCAGATAAAGAGCAAGATTTAACTCGCTCTTACCTTAGGCAGAGGGTTCGATGTCCTCATCAGGGCGATGGAAACATTCCGAAGCCTGGCCTAAGCTTCCAATGGGGGGTTATGGATGAGCTGGAAAGTGCACCTCCCATTGGGCATCGATCAAATCAGGCATAAGATACAAAGTGCAACCTTCTCCTGACTGATCGGCATCGATCGATGTGCTTGAGATAAAAAGTGAATGCACTCCATTCGATCGGTAAATGATCGTGTTCCTTCGGTCTGATGGATGAATCCAATGGATTATAAAGCAGAGACCGATGTCTTGGTTTATATGAAACTTCAGTGCGAAGCACTTCAGCTCAAACCTCGACGTAGAAACACGATAGGCCTCTCATACCCTCCTTAGGAGATAGTAGTGAGGATCGAACAAGTCATCTTGGCCGGGAATGGTCGTTCTTTCCAAACTACTCTCTCTGTCCTCCCACGAGACAAAGTCTCGGGGAGAAGGTCTAAGAAGATGCATGAGAGGGGAACCCGAGGGTAGATCTCGCGCCACGAAATCTTTCACTTAGACTCCTGCCACTCAAGAATGACATCTTCAGCCAGAGCTCAGAAAGAATGGATATAAAATCTTGTGCTTGGCTGATGATGGATCTAGGTGGCTTAACATTTCCTCTGGTGGGTGCCTCATTGACCGGGATGTAAGGGGAGCTGAAATCTCGGAGATTATCCACTATCTCTTTTCCCTCAACAGCATCTAGGTGCACAAAGGATCCTCCGGAGAGAGCATTAAGCCTCATGGCATCATCCTTTCACAATCCAAACCAGAAGTGCTGAAGTAACATCCAATCAGGAATGTAGAGGACTGGGCAATCTTCCACCGCGGAGGCGAAACGATTCCATGCCATTCCTAGTGATTCCTCCTCACATTGCTTGAAACAGAGAATCTTTGCCCTTAATGAGATGACACGTCGTATTGGGAAGAAGTGGGAGCAAAAAGCTACTCCCAACCTTTCCCAAGTAAGGTAGTCTCTACCAAAACAATGGTGCCAATCCCGTGCTTCCCCGGAGAGGGATAGCGGGAAACACTTTCTTTTCTGAGCATCCGGTGATTCTCCGGTTTTACCCTGAGTTTCAATCAGATGCTCATAGTCTCTCACATGATCAAAGGGGTTCGCATGACTTAACCCCAAGAAGGATAGGTCCTGAATTAGCTTCATGAGAGAGGGGCGAAACCAAAAGCCAGATGTAAGAGTGGGTCTTGACGAAGATGGCTCTGAGGGCTCAGTCCTCGAAGGCGGAAGGTGTTTACAAGGATAACCTTCCATGGGTAGCGGGGGTAGAGGTAGAAGTAAAGAAAACAAAAGGGGATATCTCAAAAAGGGTAACGGGGGTGAAGGTAGAAGAAAAAGGAAAAAGATAAATACGAGGATAGACGGGCTCGAAGGTTAACAACAGCCGTCCCCGGCAACGGTGCCAGAAATGCTTGTTGGCGTTTCTTAATCTCAACACTAGGCACTGTGGTAGCATGAGCGTGTAAGAAACTCTCGGGTACACTGACGAGTGCGAACAAATCCGCAAGTGCACTGATACACCGTTGTAGCACTTCTCCCTCGGAGAATGAGTATTACTGTTGGGTTTCGTTCCTAGGACGATATATCAAACATCACTTAGTACTAGCTCATAGCAACTCTATTACACCATATCATACCTCACAACAACTTAGGCAAAGATCATGCTTTTGCTACCCACAAATTTCAAGCTCAGGTTTGATCATACTAGCCAACAAACTCAAAACTTAAATAGGGTACTAAGCTGTAAACAAGGCATACAAGAGGAATAAACAGAGCAACCATTCATCATTTCAACCATGGAGAATAAGAACACTCTTACCACGCATATGAAAACAAACTAATTTAAGAAAGCAAAAAAAATATTTTTGGTCTTTTTAACTTTTCAGATTTTTATGTGATTTTAGCATATGGGGTTCTGAAAACAATAGAAGATACAAGTTACCTCAGAGTGGGGGTCCTCCCCCAAGCTAGCTTCAGGCTCACTGCTGTGGAGGGTGGAATCCCTTCCACACGTAGTAAGCCCTCTACTCCTCCAGCTGTCGCTGTTGTCTCTGCTCCATGGCATGAAGTCTCTCGCCAGTCATACGCTGCTAGTCTCGAGTGGATGTTGGTGTTTCTTAATCTCAACACTAGGTGTCGTGGTAGCGTGAGCGTGTAAGAAACTCCCGGGTACACTGACGAGTGCGAACAAATCCGCAAGCGCACGGATACACCGCTGTAGCACTTCTCCCTCGGGGAATGAGTATTCCCGTCGGGTTTCATTCCTAGGGCGGTGGGTAACCAGAGAGGGTCTAACCAAGGACACCAGCTTCCGCTGGGATAGGTCGGGATACAAGAAGCACTTCCTTAAGGAACTTAGCTCTCAAGATGCATCTGTCAGGTCTCAGTCATCCCCGCGGGGCGACAACACTTCAATGTGCTGGCAAGCGAGCCCAACTCGGTACGCGACGTAGAGGGTTGACAAAGGGTCCAACAGGCTATGACCACTGCAGCCTACCTCTACGCTACGATCGTACGAGGTCTTCGCAGGAAAACCAGAGCCCAGACACCATGTCTGTACCCCAGATAAAATACTATAGCGCGGTTACGTCTGTCGGCCCGCTAACTACACTATAGCAACCATATAGATATGGTCCCACGAACAAGGGAAAGATCGGAATCAGATCATCTTATCATTCATTGAACTACGGAGCAGAAAGGAAGCTATGGATGCAGCTAAATGAGATACAGCAGACTTACTTAGGTAAACAGGATCAGAGCATGCAAACAAGTATATGAACTACTGCTCTGGCTCTAAAGGATCAAAGCCTCGTGTCATGAAGAACAAAAGCCTCTAACTTATGAACGAGCCACGAACACAAGAACAAATCAATCATGCATGATGTCCACTATAGTCTAAATAAGAAATGCTGAAATACTCACTTTGATCTAAATGAAGAACAAGCATCCACGAGGACATCAACTCACTCCTCACCCCTACTCTACCTCTCAACTAATCCTAATCTAGATCTCTCCTCATCACCATTCTACCACATAGAGGTGAGAATCACCTCTTATGGGTAGAATTAGAGAGAGGGAGAGAGAGCTACACAAGAGAGAAGTGGAACTTGAGAGCTTGGTGGTGTGTGTGAAATGGAGCCCCTCCCCTCCTATTTATAGACAAGGAGGAGGCTTGCTCCGAGGCTCCAAGTGCTCCAAAACACCCGGGAATGCAGCCAAGGACCAATGAGCGAGCAACACGTGTAGGGGGGATCAACCGACCCTAGGTCGGTTCGGCCGATCCTAGGGTCGGCTGAGACCCTCGGCCGGCCTTCTGGCTTGTGCTTCGTCTGGCTCTCCTCCGTGCATGTCACGTTTCCTAGCGGTTTAGTTGGCAAAGTGGGCCCATGGATCCATGTGATGCTGACGTGGCAGCGTGTGATTCGTCGAGAGTCCCTCACATGGATTGGTGACATCATGGATCCAGGAGAATCCATGTGGCAGCCCCTGATTGGCCAGCATTTGAGTGCCTTGGATTGGAGTGGAGTGAAAGTGCATGGCCTCATCTCATTTCTTATGCTAAATACCTGCATTCGAATAGACATCGACACTGGTGGAAAGTATGAGTTTAAGCTCCTATTCTAGTGTGAATGCACAATTCATGCTCCAATCTGCAGGAGTTGACGGTCGTAAAAATGGCAAATATCAACCGTCAACAGTGGACTCAGCCTGCTGGTGCATTGTCTCCTCCATGGTACCGACATGGATGTTGAGCTCGCTCATCTGCTGAGTGAGGGTGGCCCCACGAGATGACGAGCACGGTCAGTTGACATTGGGCTCGGTGTAGCTCCGGAGTGGTGAGATGAGCGCTCTCCATCTCTAGAAAGACGTGAGCGGGTCCCCTTCTGGTACGCACCGGCGATCCAACTCATCTTGCACAACAATAGGGCAACACGAGCAACTCGGTGATGGGTTAGTGAAATCAAAATGAAATCCTTACCGAGCTTGCTCCACCAATATTCAATATTCAGCGACAAATTGGAGAGAGTGCTTGACACTTCAACCTCGAGCAAGAAATCCAAGAAAACCAAAGAGCAAGAGCAAGGAGGGAGAGAGGGTGATGGAAATGAGTGAATGGGTGAAGAAACCCCACAATCCCCCTTCTATTTATAGGCAACCGAGCCAGGCACCGGGCGAAGGGACAAGAGCAACGGCTAGGAACCGTTGGAGGAGGCCGGGCCCACAGGATCGTTGGCCTGGTGTTGGAGTTTCTTAACCTCACCACTAGTTGAACACCTAGAGGGAGCGTATAAGAACAACCGGGTATACCGCAAGCGTAAGGAAATATCACTGCAGCACTTCTCCCTAGGAGAATGAGTACTCCCTTCGGGTTTCATATCCAAGGACGGAGAGTAACCAGAGAGAGTCTATCCAAGGACACCAGCTTTCGCTGGGATAGGTCGGGATACAAGAAGCACTTCCTTAAGGGACTTAGCTCTCAAGATGTATTCCTGTCAGATCTCAGTCGTCCCCGCGGGGCGACAACACTCAGAGGTGCTGTCCTGCGAGCCCAACTCGGTACGCGACGTAGAGGGTTACAAAGGGTCCAACAGGCTGTCACCACTGCGGCCTACCTCTACACTACGATCGTACGTGGTCTTCGTAGGAAACCCAAGGCCCAGACACCACGTCTTTACCCCAGATAAATACTATAGTGCGGCGTAAACTAGCCCGCTAACTACACTATAGCAACTGTATAAATACGGTCCCACGAACAAGGGAAATATCTGAATCAGATCATATCATTGAACTGGGAGTAGAAAGGAAGCTATGGATGCAGCTAAACTAGATGCAGCAAACTTACTTAACTAAACAGGATCAGAGCATGCTAAACAAGTAAATGAACTTTGGTTCTAGCTCTAAAGGATCAGAGCCTTGTGTCACGAAGAACACAAGCTCTAACTTATGAACGAGCCAAGAACACAAGAACAAAGCAACCACACATGATGTCCACTATAGTCTAAATAAGAAATGCTGAAATACTCACTTTGATCTAAATGAAGAACAAGCATCCACGAGGACATCAACTCACTCCTTACCCCTCCTCTACCTCACACTCATCCTAATCTAGATCCCTCCTCATCACCATTCTACCACAAAGAGGTGAGAATCACCTCTCATGGGCAGAATTGGAGAGAGGGAGAGAGAGCTACACAAGAGAAAGTGAAACTTGAGAGCTAGGTGGTGTGTGAGAAATGGAGCCCCTCCCCTCCTATTTATACACAAGGAGGAGGCTTGCTCCGAGGCTCAAAGTGCCCCTAAACACCCGGGATTGCAGCAAGGAGCCAATGAGCAAGTGACACGTGGAGGGCCAGGATGAACCGACCCTAGGTCGGTTCGGCCGAACCTAGGGTCGGTCGGCCCTCTCGGGTGGCCTCCTAGCCCGTGCTTCCTCTGGCTCGCTTTCATGTGGGCCCTGGTGCCTCTCCTTCGTGCATGGCACGTTTCCTGGCGGTTTAGTTGGTAATGTGGGCCCATGGATCCATGTGATGCTGACGTGGCAGCATGTGATTCGTCGAAAGTCCTTCACATGGATTGGTGACATCATGGATCCAAGAGAATCCATGTGGCAGCCCCTGGTTGGCCAGCAATTGAGTGCCTTGGATTGGAGTGGAGTGAATGTGCATGAATTCTTCTCATTTCCTATGCTAAATACCTGCATTGAAATAGACATCGACACTGGTGGAAAGTGTGAGTTTAAGCACCTATTCTAGTGTGGATGTTCACTTTATGCTCAAATTTGCAGGAGTTGACGGCCTTGAAAATAGTAAATATTGACCGTCAACAACACCCCCACACTTGACCTTTGCTCGTCCCGAGTGAAGGGGAAACAAAGCTAAGTGGGTCATAAATACCAAAAAGTAAGACAGACATAAGAGATATTCCAAGTCATACCTTGCTCTTGTGAACCTCTGTGTAGTGGCTATCATGTTCCCTTGGGTGATTGAAAGGTAGAACAGCTGTGAATCAAGTCACCTATGCACCTGATGATAAACACCTTGGGGTTTTGCAAGGTTTTCATAAACAAAACTCTTGGTGGCTTCCTCATTTGATTCTCTCAGATCACTCAATGTGTATATGTCCTCACTAAGGCATTTTGCCTTTCTTCATCCTACTTCTAATGATGGCTATATGTGGAGCTCAGGGTAGGATAAAGAGAAAACATACTTGCATCACATATTTTGCAAAGTCAAAGACTGGATCCACAGAGAAAATCAAATCATACCATCAGATCAAGATGTGCACCGGTATGGCTATGGTGTGTATGGTAAGGTGGATACTAGGCCCAGAATGGGTGCTAGATATTACCATACATATATAAGATGAAAACGTGGGTTGATGGTTAGGTGGACACTAGCCCCAGAATGGACACTAGTTATTACCATCTATGATAAGGAACTCCTTTTTGCATAATCTATCTCTCCCCTATTCCTCCTTTATTTTGGACATGGGCTATTCTTTCTCTCTTCTCTTTTTTTTTCTTTTCATCATGCCTTGAGCATATTTTTTTCAATAGCCCATGTCTCTTTTTGAAGGACACTTTTGGAGAGAGATGTCACACCACATATGGAGTTTTATTTTTATGGAATGGATAGATGATACAATGCTAACTTCCAGTGTAGAAGCATAGCAAGGGGAAATAGGTGGGGTGCACATAGTTCTTGATCATGATAGTAATGAAAGGAATTCTCACAAGGGTCACAGAATTTGACAAAGCTCAAAGTAATGACAAGCAGCATATGAATCAAAGGTTTTTACCTACAGAGATCATATGGCTCTAATGGGACGGAGGCATATCAAAGAGGAGCCTTTCCAAGAGGTTTTGAGTTTTCAAAAATAAATTCCCCAAGAGAGTTAGTCATCAGAGCAAAAAATCATATCATCCAGCCATATCATACTAATCAATTACTTAGGTGAACATGCTTGTCCTTAAGAAGATTTTGGTTCACAAGCATCAGGCAGATAACAAGGAATAAAACATATGTAAGTCTACTCAGGTACAAATGAGTTGGGTGATATTTAGCATCATCATTCGAGTTTTAGTTTAGAGGTAGACAGATAAAGCTTATAAAACTCAGGAATGAAAGAGAGTGAGTTGTCGAGATGCAAACCAGCGCTATGCATGGAAGATGAATCGTGAGAGGCTCTCCACAGGAGTGAACTCGTGCGGGTCCCGTTCAGGTTCTCAGTAGGTGATCGATCAGCTAGCGCAGAGTGCTCGTAGTGGGTACGTATGAAAAACGTCGCTCTTGCATTGGGAGAGTCGTGGCTCTTCCCCCACACTGTCTCGAACCTAGATGTCTTCTAAATCAAAAAGACCAAAGTAATGACACAAAGGGTGGCTAAACCGGGTTACAAGACTAGTGAGCCACTTTATTCAAATCCAAATATTTTAATCAAAATGATTAGGCACTTACACACATGCAAAAGAAATAAATGAAAACAAAGGGAAACAAAGGGAAATCAAACCTAGACCTAAACTAGTGCCTGATGAACTAAAGCTGGGGCTAATCCCCACTACTCGGAGAGGATCTGCTCCTCTCCCACAGCAACTGCCAGCCTCTGCAGCTTCTGGGTCATGTCCTCCTCCAGCTAGCGGTACTCAAGCCTAAGCTCATGGTACTCGTCCCTTTGCTTAGCCAGCTCCTCGACTAGCTTCTCATGTTCTAAGAACAGCTCAGCTAGTCTGTCTGCCAACTTTGCTAGGGTCGGGGTCTTCTTAGCGCCATTCGCCCGGATGTCTGCCATGATCTTGACGAGGATCCGCTCCCACTGAGGGGGCTTATGATAGGGATTACCATAGCCTCCAGTGGCTGTCTTCACCCCGAAGATCTTGCACTGGGTCTGTGGAAGCGGGAACTCGTCCCACACATCCTGCTCATAAGTATGGCAGAAGGCTTCTCCGAAGCTGTTGAAGTCGAACCCGACGTAACGCTCCCCTGGCTTCAAGGGTGGCCCAGGGGGATCGTCAAACAAGACGCGCTTGGCAGCGGTCTTGTCCCCCATGGTAGCCATCCTAGCCGGGAACGAAGGCGGAGAGGAGGAGCCTCGCCGGGACGACTGCACCAGAGAGTTGGTGCGCATCCTGTGAGTGCTCTCCACACTCTTGCCTCGCTCGGGGGTCATAGCCTCTGGCGACCCCATCACCTCATCCAGGTTGCTGAGGTCGATGAGATGAGAGGGACTCCCTCCCCTCGGAGTGAGGGGAGAGGCCTCCCTACGGAGCCAAGTGAAACCGTGGCCTGCCATGAATGCGGTGATGCTGAGGAGTTGAGGTGGAGAAGATGGGTTTCGCGATGCGAAAACTCGTCGGGCGGCAGAGAGAAGGGGTCTGGAGGAGAACGAGGCGCACACGTGAAAGAAGAAGGGGAGAGGAGGCTCCAGGGTTTCGGCCGAACCAGGGTTCGGCCGGCCCCCTGTGGGCCCCTCTGGTCCTCCCCCTTCTCGTGTGGGCTCAAGCAGGTCTCAGGATCGACGGCCCAGGTGGATTCCCCGAGATGGAAGGATTGGCTTAGGCTTAAGGCTAAGATAAGGTAGAGGTTGAAAATTCACCCTCAACTATATACCAACCTTGGCCAAACCAAGATATGTCCAAAAGAATCTGGGGGAAATCACCTTGGCGACACACTAGGTTCGTCAGAAGTGTAAGCACTTCCGGCGGTAGTCACGAAGTGTCCGTGTCACCACAAAGGTGCTGCCTTCCTATGGACCTTTGTCTTCTCCTCTTAATCTTTCTCCAGCATGACCACGGTCCACAAGATACCCGAAAGATAATTCGTCCGGGGGAAACGAAACGAGTCGAGTCCCCGGAGTACTCAGGGTGTGGGTGTCTTGTGATCTCCTGTCTCAACATATGACCGCCTCCTTGCAGATGATGTTGAATTGACGATAAGCTCCGCTCTGCAAGGGATAGTGCGTATACGAACTCGAGCCCAAAAAGGTATATCGAGGCTGAGAGCAAGCATGATCATCCCAGAGAGGCTGAGGCCTTCCCTGAGGTGGTCATGGGACTCGAGGACTATAGCCCTGGGGTCGTGGAACTCGGAGATGAAAAGATCGAGCACTAAGGCCAGTGCTTCACCAATAGGTACCGATCTCCGAGTGAACTCAAGCTCGGAAGGACACCCGGCTCTCAAAAGGATAAAGTGTGGACTTCCAGAGGCTGGTGTACGATCAAGAACTAGAGTTCGGATGAAGAGCAAGATTTACTCACTCTTACCTTAGGCAAAGGGTTCGATGTTCTCATCAAAAGTAACGAAAACAATCCCAAGTCTGGCCTAAGCTTCCAATGGGGGATTTTGGATAAACCGAAAAGTGCACCTCCCATTGGGCATCGATCAAATCAGGCATAGGATACATAGTGCAAGCTTCTCCTGATTGATCGGCATCGATCGATGTGCTAGATATGGAAAATGAGTGCACTCCATTCGATCGGTAAATGATCGTGATTCTTCGGTCTAATGGATGAATCCAATGGATTATAAAGCAGAGACCGATGTCTCGGTTTATACGAAACTTCAGTGCAAGGCACCTCAGCTCAAACCTCGACGTAGAAACACGATGGGCCTCTCATTCTCTCCTTATAAATACGAAACTTCAGTGCAAGGCAGAGACCGATGGAGATGGTAGTGAGGATCGAACAAGTCATCCTGGTCGGGAATGGTTGTTCTCTCCGAACTACTCTCTCCGTCCTCCCACGAGACAAAGTCTCAGGGAGAAGGTCTAAGAAGATGCACGAAAGGGGAACCCAAGGGTAGATCTCGTGCAACGAAATCTTTCCCTTAGACTCCTGCTATTCAAGAATGACATCTTCAGCCAGAGCTTAGGAAGGGTGGACATGAAGTCTCGGACTCGGCTGACGATGGATCTAGGTGGCTCAACAATTTCTCTGGTGGTTGCCTCGTTGACCGGGATGCAAGGGGAGCTGAAATCTCGAAGATTATCTAGGATCTCTTTTCCCTTGACAACACTCAGGTGCACAAAGGATCCTCTGGAGAGAGCATTAAGCCTCATGGTATCATCCTTCCGTATTCCAAACCAGAAGTGCTGAAGCAGCATCCAATCGGGAATGCGGAGGACTGGGCAATCTTCCACCGCAGAGGCGAAACGATGCCATGCCATTCCTAGTGATTCCTCCTCACATTGCTTGAAATAAAGAATCTTTGACCTCAACGAGATGACACGTCGTATTGGGAAGAAGCGGGAGCAAAAAGCTGCTCTCAACCTTTACCAAGTAAGGTAGTCCCTACCAAAACAACGGTGCCAATCCCGAGCTTCCCCAGAGAGGGATAGCGGGAAAAACTCTCTTTTCCGAGCATCTGGTGATTCTCCGGTTTTACCCTGAGTTTCAACCAGACGCTCGTAGTCTCTCACATGGTCAAAGGGGTCCTCATGACTTAACCCCGAGAAGGATAGGTCCTGAATTAGCTTCATGAGAGAGGGGCGAATCCATAAGCCAAATGTAAGAGCGGTTCTTGATGAAGATGGCTCTAAGGGTTCACTCCTCGATGGCGGAAGGTGTTTACAAGGATAACCTTCCATGGGTAGCGGGGGTAGAGGTAGAAAGAAAACAAAAAAAGGGATAGTTCAAAAAGGGTAACGGGGGTAAAGGTAGAATAAAAAAGGAAAAAGATAAATACGAGGATAGACGGGCTCGAAGGTTAACAACAGCCGTCCCCGGCAACGGTGCCAGAAATGCTTGTTGGCGTTTCTTAACCTCACCACTAGTTGAACACCTAGAGGGAGCGTATAAGAACAACTGGGTATACCGCAAGCGTACGGAAATACTGCTGTAGCACTTCTCCCTAGGAGAATGAGTACTCCCTTCGGGTTTCGTATCCAAGGACGGAGAGTAACCAGAGAGAGTCTATCCAAGGACACCAGCTTTCACTGTGATAGGTCGGGATACAAGAAGCACTTCCTTAAGGGATTTAGCTCTCAAGATGTATTCCTGTCAGATCTCAGTCGTCCCCGCGGGGCGACAACACTCAGAGGTGCTGTCCTGCGAGCCCAACTCGGTACGCGATGCAGAGGGTTACAAAGGGTCTAACAGGCTGTCACCACTACGGCCTACCTCTACGCTACGATCGTACGTGGTCTCTGTAGGAAACCCAAGGCCCAGACACCACGTCTGTACCCCAGATAAATACTATAGTGCGACGTATACTAGCCCGCTAACTACACTATAGCAACCATATAAATACGGTCCCACGAACAAGGGAAAGATCCGAATCAGATCATATCATTGAACTGGGAGCAGAAAGGAAGCTATGGATGCAGCTGAACTAGATGCAGCAAACTTACTTAACTAAACAGGATCAGAGCATGCTAAACAAGTAAATGAACTATAGTTCTAGCTCTAAAGGATCAGAGCCTTGTGTCACGAAGAACACAAGCTCTAACTTATGAACGAGCCAAGAACACAAGAACAAAGCAACCACGCATGATGTCCACTATAGTCTAAATAAGAAATGCTGAAATACTCACTTTGATCTAAATGAAGAACAAGCATCCATGAGGACATCAACTCACTCCTTACCCCTCATCTACCTCACACTCATCCTAATCTAGATCCCTCCTCATCACCATTCTACCACAAAGAGGTGAGAATCACCTCTCATGGGCAGAATTGGAGAGAGGGAGAGAGAGCTACACAAGAGAAAGTGAAACTTGAGAGCTAGGTGGTGTGTGAGAAATGGAGCCCCTCCCCTCCTATTTATAGACAAGGAGGAGGCTTGCTCCGGGGCTCAAAGTGCCCCTAAACACCCGGGACAGCAGCAGGGAGCCAATGAGCAAGTGACACGTGGAGGGCCAGGATGAACCGACCCTAGGTCGGTTCGGCCGAACCTAGGGTCGGCCGGCCCCCTCGGGTGGCCTCCTGGCTCGTGCTTCCTCTGGCTCGTTTCCATGTGGGCCCTGATGCCTCTCCTCCATGCATGGCACGTTTCCTGGCGGTTTAGTTGGTAATTTGGGCCCATGGATCCATGTGATGCTGACGTGGCAGCATGTGATTCGTCAAAAGTCCTTCACATGGATTGGTGACATCATGGATCCAAGAGAATCCATGTGGCAGCCCCTGGTTGGCCAGCAATTGAGTGCCTTGGATTGGAGTGGAGTGAATGTGCATGAATTCTTCTCATTTCTTATGCTAAATACCTGCATTCAAATAGATATCAACACTGGTGGAAAGTGTGAGTTTAGGCACCTATTCTAGAGTGGATGTTCACTTCATGCTCAAATTTGCAGGAGTTGACGGCCTTGAAAATGGCAAATATTGACTGTCAACACCTGGGTCGGCCGACCCATGGGTTCGGCCGAACCCCTGTCGGGCTCGCCTGCTTCCAGCTTTTTGCAACGGCTCTCTAACGGCTATCTGATGTCCTGCCCAGATGTCTTGGTCCAAACTCGCCCAAAATGATGCTCGAATAATTTTTCTAGGATTTTCCAACTCAAACATTTATTTTCAGAATTTTTATTTGAAAAGGGAAATTTGGCTAGAAAAATCTAGCATGCAGATGCAAGGTTGGAAAATTCAAGTATGCATTTGGAAAAAATCAAATAAAATTTTTGAAAGGGAAATATGAGATAACTACCAATTTTTACCTTCTAGTAAAAAGGACTCATCTTTTTAAGTCTGAGAGCGAGACTTTTCTCGGCGATCAATTCCACTCGTCACCCCATTCCCGAGAAATAGATGGAGATGACTTCTGTATTTCCTGCCACACCTTTCTTGTTTTCTTACGCTTTGTTGGAGTGGTGGGAAGTCGCTGAGGCTGTGGCTCCGCCCATGCCCCTGACTGCTCATTCTTGCCCTGCAGGGTATAACATTTCTCTTCTGCTACCTAAAATCGGAACATCAAGTTCCTCTTCCCAATGCGGAATCAGATCGTTCCGGCTCTGACATTGATCCTTGCGTTGGCGTCACTTAGGAACGGTCTCCCAAGAATGAGGGGCATTCCCTCATCATCTTGCATATCGAGGACCACGAAGTCCGCGAAGATGCATGAACCTTGGACGAATACCAATAAGTTCTCTACTATCCCCTCTGGATATTGGATCGATGCATCAGCAAGTTGGACGGTCGTCGCAGTTGGAGTTAGAGCTGGATATCCCAATTGTTCAAACATGGCCTTGGACATGAGATTAACACTTGCACCAAGGTCGCAGAGAGCATGTTTAATCTTCTGGTAATATATCTTGCAGGTGATAGCCGGATAACCAGGATCTTTCTTGTGTGTGATTGTTGAAGATTCCCATGAGTCAAGTACTTGCTGTATAGGCTTCCTTGCATAGTCAGTGGCTCGTGCCCGCCCAAATGGCTTACCCCATCTGGTGGACACAACACAAATATTTTCACAGGAAGATACGGGTTGCCCCGGAATCTTCCCGTCTTCAGCAGAGGGAACCAAAGCAGCTAATTGAGCCAACTAGATTTCTATCATCTTATTAAAACTCAATTGGTTCTTAAGAGCAGATGAAAGGCTATCAATTTTAACATTAAGGCTCTCAAAAGCCTTATCATAGGCAGTTGTTTTCTTATTAAAGCCTTTATTAATTTTAGCTTGCCCAAAGACTAGATCTTTCAAGGAAGGTTGGTTTGGGTTGAAAGAATTACCTTGATTACCTCCTTGATAATAAGGGCGCGATTGATTCCACGTTTGACCTCCTTGTGGACGATAACCGTTGTTGTTGCTGTTCATGTACATCACATCCTCCTGAGTAGCAGGGCAGTAATTCCCTGAATGCCCAGTATTACCACAGACTTCGCAAGTCATGCGAGCATCCATAGCTTGAGTAGTGGTGGCGCTGGCGGCCTTCTCATTGGTTAGATCATCTATTCTCTTCATCATTAGGTCCATCTTGGCGTGCAGCCTATCCACTTCCTTGACAGTATGTGTACCCCTTTGACGTGGCTGGAGTCGATCATCACTCCACCCTTGGTTGGTAACCATCTTCTCAATTAGTGTGGTAGCTTCAGTAATAGTAAGAGAGAAGAAGGCTCCTCCAGCTGCAGCATCAATATGGCCTCGGGCTGTCGGAGTTAGCCCATTATAGAACCTTTGAAGAACAAACTAGTTGTCCATCCCATGATGAGGACAAGCCAGGACGTACTCCTGGAGCCTCTCCCAAGCTTCTGGGATAGTCTCGCTTGCTGCTTGCTGGAAACTTGAAATTCGCCCCCAAAGGACATTGGTTTTGCGCAACGGAAAGAACTTCGCGAGGAATGCTATGGAGCACTTTGCCCAAGTGTTAATTTCTGCACGGTTCGCGTAGAACCACTGCTTCGCCTTTCCCAGGAGTGAGAAGGGAAATAGTCGCAGACGAATAGCATCTTCCTCCACTCCTCGTATAGTGAAGGTACTACACAGTTCTAGGAACTGCTGCAGGTGGGCGCTCGCGTCTTCATTAGGCTTGCCACAGAATTGGCTAGCCTGTACCATCGTGATTAAGCCAGTCTTGATCTCGAAGTTTCCATTCCCAGTGTTGATCTCAGGGCCTGTCGGCACCTGGTCAGTAGAGGGAGCAGAGTACTCACGGAGAGTCTTCTCGACAACAGCGTTAGCCATGGAAGTTGATGCGGATGGCACAAAGGAAGCTAGATTGACTTCTGAACGTTCACGCAGAGGAGAGTCGAAATGAGTTCGTGCCTTCCTTACGAGTGACTCGGGATCTTCAGTAAAATTCGGCGGTAAGTCGAAACCAGTCATGCACTACCTGTCTTCATCATCAATAGACAAAGAAGACAATCCAAGTTAGCCTGCATTGAGAACTATTTTATTCTTATCATGATTATAAATATATGCAAAGTGTTGATATGTCATCCTTAAGCCTTCCTCGGCAACGGTGCCAGAAATGCTTGTTGACATTTCTTAACGCAACTACCAACGAACGGGTTTGGAACCCATCCTGGTAACAGCACCAGAAATGCTGGTTGATAATTCTTAACGTTACAGGAGTCCGCAAGCGCACGGAAGTACCATTGTAGCATTTCCCCAAAGGAGTATTCCAAAGGGTATCGAATCCAAGGAAGGCTTTGGCGGATTAACAAGCTCAACACTATTGCAATGAGTATAGATCATAGACGGAAATAAATCAGACACTCAAATACAGGGGTAAGATATGATAATGGGGTAGTGTGATCACACACACACTCACTCTCTCTCTAAGGGGTCCTAGGCATAGGAGGCAACATACGAGTTAGTTCTAGGTTCTTATGTACTATACACATAAAGCTGGTAAGAACGAGTTAGATACATTAGCGTTGAAGAACATTGACTTAAGCACCCAGGTACCACAGGGAGCTAACCTCCCGCGTTGCTTCCGCACAACTCAGGTTGTTAGATTTTAGACTCCTACAGCTTATCTGAACATGGAGGATTTCAGAGGGTCCAACGGCTGTCACTACCGCGGCCTACCCCAAGACAAACCGTGGGATAAACTCATAAGTAAGGTAGCTACGCAACCCAAGCACTATGCTTACGTTGTTAGCCGGACTTGACCGGCCCGGGCTATTGTGACCCAGGTCAAGCCACCAAATAAACCAGCCAATTACACCGAGTACCTTAGCTTAAGCACAGACTTCATACAACGTAGTCATGTCATCTAACCAGATCAAACCAGGTTAGGTACACAAACGTATTCGTGTTTTCCTATGTCTGTTCAACTGGATCAAAGGGTTGTGTTTGCGAAGAACACGAGCCTCTAACTTATGAACAAACACCGGAAACATGTGAAAGTCACCTGTCAAGTGGATCGAAAGGCCTTGTTCATCAAGAACAGGAGCCTCTAAATGATGAACAGGTGAAGAACACATAAACAAATCACCCATGTATACTAACACGACTTTATATAAAATAGCTGAACAACTGAAGTAGATCAAAGTTATACAAATGAAATAAGATACAAGAGAACTCATACCTAGATCCCAAAGTAGGCTTGGAACCTGAAGTAGAACTACTCTAGCCTACCTCCTAGCCTTGAAACTAAAAGTGAGAGAGGTGTTGCAAGTGTGGATGTCTAAGAAGGAGCCCCCCTTCTATTTATAGGCCCGAGCACCGGCGAGGAGTGGATGCAAACACCCCGGGAATGGCTCCTAGGACTAATAGGGAAGCACCACGTGGAAGCCCCTGAGTGGAGGCCTCAAGGTCGGTTCGACCGACCCCACATTTCGGCCGAACCCCTGTGGGCCCCACTCGGGTTGTGCTTTCTCCTGGTGGCTATCCTGTGGGTCCTTAGGTTGGTTCCCGGTGTCCACCCAGTTTTGGCGTGGTTTGCATGCTTTTGTGGGCCCATGGATCCATGTGACATCCACGTGTCACACTCTGATTCGTCGGGGGGGTGCTTCACTTGGATTGCTTGCATGGCATGCATGCACGGCACCCTTGTTGGCAGCTTTGCATGCATGGCATCCTTGTTGGCAGCCCTCCTAAGATGAGGTGATGTGGCATGGATTATAGAAGGTGAGTTTGCCACTATTTTCTTGCTTATTTTCCTGCAATCAAATAATTTCCAAGGACAAGTGGAACTACATTATTCTTAACTAAATACGTGTAAGAAATGCCTTATCCTCCTTTATTCATGAGTATATTGACGGCTAAAGTAGGCACTTAACAGCCGTTAACAGCGACCACTTCCAGATAAATCTGTCAGGCTCTGACGTGAGCCTAACCTGCTGCATAAGATCCCAGATGGTAAGGTATTAGACAAGGACCTGCACCGTCCGGGCGTGGGTGATGTCAGCGACCAAGCGGAGCCCTGCCGCGGCGATCTGCAACCCCTCACAGACTGTGCGAGAGCGCCGAACCCACGACAAGACTGCTGCCCAGAGATTAGGAGCCAGAGACTTGACTGAGCAACCGGAGATCCAGTTGTCCTCCCAGAACAACACCTGGGCACCATCCCCAACCTCCACGGAAATGCAGGCATCAAAAAAGGCCTGCGCAGTCTGGTCAACCGGGAAACGGAAAGCCGCCCAAGTCCGGTCTGGGTCCGTACGTGCAAGCGAAAGCCAACTGTTGACGTTTGATTATCGTTGTAAACTTCGATCCGCAAGCGTACGGATCACATGGGACCCTTTTTCCCTTAAGTGTAAACCCAAGGTATCGAATCTGTGGAACATGTGCAATGCAAGATTCAATCCAATAAAGCGAGAAAGCACTTTGTTCTAAGGAGGTTTTAAACGCATCTAATCTACTAAAACATGAGAGGTAGCAAGAGAAAGTAAAGAGATAACTGATCTAGAGAGTCTAGATCATGCCTATGTTGTAGTTCCAAGCAAGAGATGAAGAAAGCAATGCGAATCTCATAAAAAGCATGCGGCCTCCGTTCCAATCCTCGAAGGCACCTACTGTACACGTGATCGACATCCTGTCACGATGCCCCGCTTCTTGTGTAGGTGAACCTAAGAGCACGCTCACGAGGAACATGTTGAAAACACTTGGTAGATCGGGTATGCACCTCTAGCCACCGCGGCTACAAGAGCACCCTAAGCAATCTATCTTAAGTATAGATTGAGGAAGAAGTGAAACCAAGAGAAGACAAAACCGTAGAGAAGGCACTTGATTGCTAGAAATCAGATTCACAAAGACTTCACCATGAATGATACATGAACAAGATCACAACCGGGATCCTACTTTGATCTTGATCCTAGCTCCGGAACTCCGACATGGTCTTCCATGCAAGGTTCCCACGTCGTCTAGAGAAACCCTAGACAACTAGCATGACCCTCCTCTTCGAGATGGTGTCCCTCTAGCTTCTCTGCTCCTCGGCGGCGGATGACGAATGGCTTGATGTGTGGCACTTTGCACGGAGACTATAAATAGCTCGAAGGGGTGCTAGGTCAAAGGGGAGGCGAACGGGGCCCAGAATGGGCTGGGCCGGCCGGCTTGGGCCGACCCGCCTGGGCCCATTCTGGCCCGGTTCGTCTCCGTCTTGCTTCCCGAAGCTTCTCGCGTGTTCTTGATTATTTGCCGAACTGCATGTGGGTCCTTGACGTCATTTTCCTCGCGGTTTAGATAAGGGTGCTTGGCGCATGAACTCCCGCATCTTCCGCCTAGGTCCTCGATACTTCTCGGCTTCACGCTTTAGTCATTGGTTCATTTGGAGTCATGTTCATCTTGTGTTTTGGCTTGTGCCGGGCTTCATGATCTTCTTGTAAAACCCTTGATGAACTTTACCCGGAAGTCCTCATTTAGGCTCTTAATCCCTGTGTAAACAATACACTCCAAAAACCATGCACGAGTGCGAACTTGACATATAATGGGGGTTACGATCGTTAGTGTGAATAGCAAATTAATACCAACATTGAAGGTAAACTTATGGCTAGGTTGACGGAAATCGACCGCAAACATCCCCCCATGCTTAAACCTAGCTCGCCCTCGAGTAAGCCTTCAATGGATATCAGTGTTACCTTTCAATGTTCATACCCTGCACTTGATCATACATGAGAAAACATAATGCTCTCTAAATTTATAAAGTTCCATAAAGTAACTAGCCTTCATCCCTACGGAGGGTGGATATCAATTAAGCTTTTCCCACAAGAAGTTAATCATGCTCCCAAAATTTTAAATGAATCTCAGAAATTTTGAAATGAAGTGCAAGATGAAGAAAGAGCTAAACCAAGTTCAAAAATTTAAACCTCCTTGCATCTTACTCATGAACTCTCATCTCATCAAGTCTCTCAAGCCTATTTGTTCTACTCCTTTCCCATCTCAAAATATCTCATCCATGCATTAACTTGTCATTTTGGTACCACGATGCGTAGTGTGCTCAACAGCCATCGGGGTCCTTTTTGCATGGATTCCATGTGGCATTAAATATGTTCAAACTACTCGAAGACATACCTCACATCAAGAAGACTGCTGTAAGTAGATAATGCTCACCCTTGTCTCTGCTCATATTCTCCATTTGATTTTAGAAACTGATGTGTACTTGTATTCTCATAATGATTGTATTTTGCAGGATTTCAAACCTGCCCTAAATGTTTCTACAGAAGATCTAAAGTCGGTCCGGGAGATGATATGCGAGTACATTGTTAAGGAGATCCTCGACAAAATGACAACTTCTATAATGGTGCACCGTGAGTTCATTGTACTGCCTGACAAACTTGAAACTTGCTGCATTCAGGCTAGTTTAATTAGTACTGCCTAAGAAACTTGCTTGGCTGGGGTTAGATGTTGTTGCCTAGTTTAGGCAGTTTTTTCAGGACTCCATCCAAACAAAGCACCGATGAGGAACTTGAAACTTTAGCATGCATGTCGATCTGATGACAAACTTGATGTGATCACGCATTGTGTATATATATGTGATCTTGCTTGTGTATATATGTGATGAGAATATGTTTGTGATGTCTCCTTCCATTGCTGTGGTGGCTGCCAAATCCTGGCTGTTTCCAGGATGCAGCCCCTGATCTGGTGGCTGCCAAATCCTGGCTGGTTCCGAGATGCAGCCAGAAAACGGGTAGGTTATTCTAGGTGCCCTACGTATCGGTCACGGGCGTTAAGTAAGGCACGTTACAAAAACTGATCCGTGAGTAACGAGCTTCACTTGGAACTCCCGTTACAAGTATGACAACACTGTAACGGGCCGCATAAAGGCCCGTTACTAATACTGACTGGTGGGCCCTAGAAGTTGATGCTTTCGTCGAGACAGAGGAGACGCGCGTCCAGAGCACGCGTCTCCTTTCGTCGAGACAGAGGTGACGCGCGTCCAGAGCACACGTCTCCTTTCGTGGAGACAGGCGAGACGCACGTCCAGAGCACGCGTCTCCTTTCGTCCAGACAGAGGAGACGCACGTACAAAAAAAGCGTCTCCTTACGTGGAGACACGTGTCCACAGCAAACGTCTCTGATATTGAGTTCATGTAACGGGCTCGGTTTCTATGCCCGTTACCAAAGGTCCATGTGGGCCCAGAGAAACAGACATTTCAGGTGACCGGTAATTAGTTTCGATAACGGTCTTTGTTAGACGCCCGTTACAATTACGTGTCATCAGTAACGGGCATCCGCCCGTTACCTTTGTTGGCTTATTTGTAACGCTTGATCGGTAACAGGCGTTTTGCCCATTACCAATGGCCATCCGCGCACGTTACCAATGTCTGTTTTTCACGTAGTGAGAGGCTATAGGCTTATGCTTGAAATTTAATGCATGGTACTCATCATATGCTGCTCACAAAATTGTTGAACTTATTCTATATACTACTTCAATTTCTGAATCTCCATGCTACATTATTAACTGAACATCCAGTGCCTTTGTTTTAGGGAGTTGCTGTAACTCGGGAGGACCATGACATGATCTGGAAAGAAATCCACAGGATCAACCAAGCTCTTGACTACACCGGGAAAGACATAAACAAGCTGGAAGTAAGGAGTGATCACTTTGCTGAGGCAAGTTCTGAACCCAGATACAGCTAAACAACTTTCTTGTTTGACCAGTTACATCTTTCATGGTATTAAACTTTGGCAATCTAACTATGAAACTTGCATCAATTTTCCTTTGTTTTAGAAATGTGTTGTTACTCGGGAGGATCTTGACTGCATCTGGAAAGTACTCGACAAGGTGGATAGAAGGATGGACAATAAGAATGTGGACGACATAAGTCTCCTAGCAAATGGTCAGAAAATACTAGAATCTGAGGTGGAGAAGCTTAAAGGCGCACAGAAAATGAAGGATATTCAACTTGCCGAAGCTGCAAATAAGAATGTTGTGCTGCAGGAAAGACTTGTAAAACTAGAGGCAAAGATAGCTGAACTTGAGGCTGTAGCACAAAAGAAGCCATCTAACTAGTGCTCCTGCTGATGCCCGTCAGATGTGATCATGAATATGTTTGTTCTGAACATTATGCATGTCATATGTGAACATGTGTGATGCTATATATGCATCTTAAATATGTAGAATATGCTCTTATGACTACTATCTATGTGTGTGGTTTTGCATCTTAAGAGACATGATTATATGTTTGTGTGATATCCAATATTTGCTATGATGACATAGTCTAATATTTGACGGCAGTGAAGAGTGCTAATGGACTTCAATTATTGAGCTCCGAGTCTAGTAATGGGCGTCAAATGGTCATCGGTAACGGACTTAAAGAGCCCGTTACCGATATGGCAGTCATCGGTAATGGACTTAATGAGCCTGTTGCCGATAGGTTTAACTTTCGTAACGACCGTATTTTAACGTCTGTTACAAAGAATAACTGTAACGGACGTTTAAGAAGCCCGTTACTGGAAGTCCTCATTGGTAACGTGCGTTGTGTTAGCCACGTCGGGGTCGAGCCTGCCACGCTTATGCATAACGGGCGCCAAACAACAACCGTTACAGATGGAGGTCCATGTAACGGGTGTTAAGAGCCCGTTACAAATGCTGTGTGACCTATTTGAGGTTTTCACGTAGTGTACAGTCACTAGACGCTGAACCTAAAAGCCAGTCTGGAATAGCGTCTAGCCAAAAGCTATTCATATAGGAGGTGATTGGTAGACTGTATGGAACTAAGTCTGGTTAACTTAAGCTCATGGTCAGCCCAAGTCAGGCTTCTCCTACCATTTGGGCTCATAATTGGTGGAGCGCATATCATGGTGAGCTACATAGCTAAAGTCTATCCTTTGTTGTTTGGTAGGCTGTATATATTGGGTGGGCTCACCAGTTGCATAGCCCAGGTAAGTTAACCCTTTTCCTCTTCCCTTCTTGAGCTCCTCTTCCTTCCCTTCCCGAGGCTGCTACCACCAATCCCCGGAGCACCTTCCCGACGGCCACTGACGCCGCTGCGGCCGACAGCTCCGACGGCTAGAGCAGTGCTGAAGCCGGCACCCACCTCCGGCGAGGGACCCGCGGGCTCCTCCCTTTTCCGACTTGGATCTGCGCTCTATCGATGAGCCCGCCGCCGCACGCCGTGGCCCCTGTCTGGTGAGTCCGCTGTCGCGTGATGCGGCAGCCCTGCGCCCGCCGCGGCACCTGCCTGCCCGGTGAGTCAGCCGCCGCGTGATGCGGCAGCCCCGCACCTGCCGCGGCACCTGCCTGCCATGCCCGCACGCCACGTGGTGCGCTTGCCCACACATCACGGCACCTGCCCAGTGAGTCCACCGTCGCGTGATGCGGCAGCCCCGCACTCATCATGGCACCTGCCTGCCATGCCCGCCGCCGCGTGGTGCGCTCGCCCACACATGACGGCACCTGCGTGGTGAGTCCGCCGCGCGTGATGCGGCAGCCCCGCGTCCGCCGTGGCACCTGCCGCCACCGTGTGATGCGCCCGCCCATAGATCACCGCCCCTGCCGACGAACCCACCATCAATGCGAGCTCCTCACGCAGCGCCGCCGCTTCTTCCATTTCCCTGCGCATCCCCTGCTTGAGCGGCGCGTGAGGTAGGTGACGGGTCATAGGGAGGTGAGCAGAAGTACTACGAGCTGAAGGGATGCATTCGACAAGGCCCAGGACGCAGTTGATGAGGTAGAGTAGTACGGTCAAACACTACAAACTAGCAAATCTAAGTGTCCTTCATCTCCTTGTGACACTTGGAACTAAAAATGTCCTTAGCCTTGTAGTCTTTGTCCATTGATCATCCATAAATTCAAATTGAGAGGTCTCTTTTCATTTATTTCTTATGACAATAACCCAAGGATAAATCCGCTACAAAACAAAGGTTAGTCACAAGTATATGGTTGTCATTTATCACCGAAACACACCCTTACCAAAGGTGCGGTGGGGCCTTGATGCTTACACACAGATGCCAACCTAAAGCTATTCATACATACTGGGCATCTTGGCGGTAAGCATAGTTTTTTTTAGAATCATAGAGCTTTCATTAAACCGAAGTAGGAGTAGTGGAGTACAGTCACTAGACGCTGAACCTAAAAGCCAGTCTGGAATAGCGTCTAGCCAAAAGCTATTCATATAGGAGGTGATTGGTAGACTGTATGGAACTAAGTCTGGTTAACTTAAGCTCATGGTCAGCTCAAGTCAGGCTTCTCCTACCATTTTGACTCGTAATTGGTGGAGCGCATATCATGATGGGCTACATAGCTAAAGTCTATCCTCTGGTGTTTAGTAGGCTGCATATATTGGGTGGCCTCACCAGCTGCATAGCCCAGGTAAGTGAACTCTTCTCCTCTTCCCTTCTTGAGCTTCTCTTCCTTCCCTTCCCGAGGCTGCTACCACCAATCCTGGAGCACCTTCCCGGCGGCCACCGACGCCGCTGCGGCCGACAGCTCTGACGGCTAGAGCAGTGCTGAAGCCGGTACCCACCACCAGCGAGGGACCTCGCGAGCTCCTTCCTTTTCCGACTTGGATCTGCGCTCTATCGATGAGCCCGCCGCCACACGCCATGGCCCCTGTCCGGTGAGTCCGCTGCCATGCCCGCGCGTCGCGTGGTGCGCTTGCCCACACATCACGGCACCTGTCCGGTGAGTCCGCCGTCGCGTGATGCGGCAGCCCCGCACTCGTCGTGGCACCTGCCTGCCATGCCCGCCGCCGCGTGGTGTGCTCACCCACACATGACGGCACCTGCCCGGTGAGTTCGCCGCCGCGTGATGCGGCAGCCCTGCGCCCGCCGCGGCACCTGCCGCCGTCGTGTGATGCGCCCGCCCGTAGATCACCACCCCTGCCGACGAACCCACCGTCAATGCGAGCTCCTCACACAGCGCCGCCGCTTCTTCCATCTCCCTGCGCATCCCCTGCTTGAGCGGCGCGTGAGGTAGGTGACGGGTCACAGGAAGGTGAGCGGAAGTCCGCAGTGGCGGATCTAGCACCGGGGCGGCCGGGGCTCGAGCCCCGGCTACCGCCGGAAATGCTGTGAAGCCCCCCTGAGCCTCTCCTACAGATTTTGAGCAAAAGAATGAAGGAAGGAGGAGCCGGAGGTGGAAGAAGCATAAGAGAGCCCCCCCTGGGGTTCGATCCTGGCTTCGCCACTGGAAGTCCGAACTTAGCCCAACGGAAGCGCTAGCAAGCCTGCATAACTGGAAACACAAGTCATCTGCGTTTCCAGTTAGCCAGGTTCGGGCTCGTTTTGCATTGCTGGAGCTAGACAAGCGGGTTGTGCATGCATCCAAACAAAGGTAAGTTGCATTATGCAAGTCTAGATAGTTGCTATGCACCCTACCAATCAACCCATGTTAGGCATCTTGGTGGTAAGCGTAGTTTGGACTTACACAATTAACTAATAAGAAAGCTATGGAATAAAGAAGGCACGCTGCAGGCACCGCCACTTGTCCTTGATGGATGCCTAAAAAGTTTCTGCTCAAGGAAGTGGAGGACCTAGTGTCTGCATGTTCTGGTCAAGTAGCGAATCCTAAAAAAAAGTGTATGTTTCCAGCGTACCCTCTATAACAATACACTGCGTCCTCCCTCCCCTCTCTCTCTCTCTCTCTCTCTCTCTGTTCTCCCCCACTCCAAAACATCCCTAGTCAACATCTCAACTCTCAAGAACACTGAAAACATCTCTCTCACTTCCACTCCCAGCCGAACATGGCTCCTGCAGCCGCAGTTTTTGCTGGGAAAGTGGCGACTCCAGCCATCTCCTATGTGGTCAACAAGGCATTTGCGTACTTAAATCAGTACTGGAACATTGAAGACGTGGGCGAGATGAAGAGCAGAATACTGAATGGCCTGCCAAAGATCCGAGCCGTGTTCGATGTCATCAACCAAGACCGAATCAAGGAGAAGAGCAGCGCACTAGATGAATTGCTGTGGCAACTCAGGGATGCACTCGACAAGGCCCAGGACGCAGTTGATGAGGTAGAGTACTACGAGCTGAAGGAGAAGGCCGAGGACCGAAAGGTTAGTGACTGGGGCTCCTCTTTTGCTAAGATGAGGCATAGTGCTATCAAATCTATTAAGCATGCTAGTATTGTGGACAAGGTCGTCAAAAGTTTGAGTCACCGTGGTACTCTCAAGAGGCTGAAGAGAGCTCTGGAGGGTTTGGACATGGCTGTTTCTGGTGTTGTCACTTTTCTTCAAATTCTTGGCTACCGTGATGGAAGCACTAGTCGTCAGGAAGAGGACTTTCAGGATAGGGATCATGAAACAGGTTCCGTGATAATACCTAAAAAAATGTTTGGTCGGCACAAGGAGAAGGAGTTAGTAATTGGATGGTTGACCAAGCCATCAGTTGTAGATGCTGAAATTGAGGAAATCAATAACAATGTATCTATTGTTTCAATAGTTGGTCAAGGTGGGATGGGAAAAACTACCTTGGCACAACACATATACAAAGATGTTTCTGTCGAGGACCATTTTGAAAAGATGATGTGGGCATGTGTATCCACTAGCTTTAGTGCAAATGAAATCATTAGAAAGTTACTGGCTTCTGCTCAATGGGAAGCACCTAGTTCTAATTATTTGGATCCCTTGCAGAATATTCTTAGAGAGAAACTGAAGTCTTTGAAATTCTTGCTTGTTTTGGATGATGTCTGGGAGGATAAGGGCGAACGTGAATGGGAGAAATTACTTGCTGCTTTGAGCTTAGGGAAGAGTGGAAGCAAGATCTTACTAACAACCCGCGTCAAAGAAGTGGCAGAATTGGCTGGCAATGTAATGGGAGGTAAAAATGAGTGGACAGAATTGCGAGGTCTAGAGGAAGATGATAATCTGGATCTTTTCAAACACTATGCTTTTCCCAGGTCAGGGATTCAAGATTATGCAGCGTTGCAACCAATTGGAGAACAAATCTCAAGGAATCTCAAGGGATGTCCCTTGGTGACAAGGGTTATGGCTTCAGATCTTCGAGGCCATTTAGATATTCAGTACTGGAGCAATTTTTTGGATGAAAGGTTGAAACATTTTCAGGGAACTAATGCAGATATTACAAATATTCTTAAGCGAAGCTACTATCACCTTCCAACAGAAGTACAAAATTGCTTTCGGTATTGCAGCATATTCCCACAGGACTATGAATTTACAAAGGATGAATTGGTCGAGATGTGGGCAAGCTCAGTATTGATATTGCAGACTGAATCACAAAGGTGTCCCATGGACGTTGCTGCGGACTGTCTAGATTATCTGACTAAGAAATCATTCTTCGAAGTCAAGATTTTTGAAGGTATATATGGTGAAATACTATTAGAAGAATATGTTATGCATGACTTAATGCATGATTTAGCAAAATGTGTTTCTTTGGGAGAATGTGCACGAATAGATGCTGCCAGCCTTGAGAATGTGGCGAGAACAGTTCGACACGTATGTTTTGGAAATATTAATATTTTGTCTGTGGAAAAGCTCAAGTCTATCCCCCGTTTGGAAAACCTGCATACCATTGTTATAGAAGATGGACGGAATGATGGGCCGGGGGATAAAGATGTTCTAGATACAGTGGAAAAACTTGTTGAGAGCTCAAAATCCCTGCGTCTTTTTAAAACAAAATTGTGGCACACATCCGATTTTCCAGGAAAACTTGCAAAGTTGTTGCACCTTCGTTTCATCCAATTGCAAAACACATCACAGGAGAGTATGTCTGGGGTTTTCAGATTGTATCACTTAACAACACTCAGATGGAAATCTGTGAAGATAGGATCAAGACAAGTGAGAGATGTTGGCAACCTAGATCGCTTAAGAAACTTCTCATATGGACCACACGGATGTAGTATGGTCCCAGTTGGCAGACTTAGTTCTCTTCGAGTCTTAATGCACGATATCAGAAGGACAAAAGGTTACAATATAAGTGTGCTCAAAGATTTGAGAAGCCTGCAAAATCTTTGTTTGGGGAACCTTGAGAATGTTGATAACCAAGAAGAAGCTAAAGAAGCCATGTTGAAGGAAAAGAAGGACCTCAAGTCGTTACAGTTTTTTTTGAAAGGAACGGCGAGAGATTTGCCGTAATTTTTATTAGAAGGAAAGAAAGTACAAGACAAAAAGAAGGAGAGAGTCACAACTACCAGCTCCTCCTCAACTTCCGAATCATGAAAAAAGCAGAAAAACCACTCAAAAGAAGGCAAAAAAAAACAACTAAGACAAACACTAATCATGGCCATTAGGTGGAGACAAAGGGGCTTCCGTTCGTGTCGGTGTCCTCGCATCCTGGTATAACTTGAAATCGTTCGTGATCAAAGAGGCCACTTCCGCTACTTGCATGGAGCTGTGCTGGAATACCCTTCTGTTCCGTTCCTTCCAAATGTTCCACCAAAAATATAACATGAGCCCGTCGAACGTGGGTTTTTGCTTTTTGTCCAAGGATCTACGCATCTGTTTCCACCAGCCATTAATGGTTCATGAGGATGATGTTTGCAAGTCTTGTCTTCCAAGTTGGGTTGTGAGATGTGTCCAAACATTTTGGCTAAATGAGCATTTTCCAAGTTGGGTTGTGAGATGTGTCCAAACAAGTTGGCTAAATGTTTAGGCGTTTCTAGTGCTGCGCTGCATAATTGGCACATTGGATCGTGCGGCCATCCACGCTTTTCTAAGTTGTTCGCGGTGAGAATTTTATGCTGAAGGAGGATCCATGCAAAAATCCTGCATTTAGGTTCTGCCTGCGCTCTCCAAATCGGGGTGAGAGCTGGTTTCTTGCGTCGTCCCATGAATTGTATCTGATACGCACTTTGCGTGGTGTATTGTCCATCTGGTGTCCATTTCCATTTAATTTCATCATCTGAGTCTTCTACACGGTTTACTGTGCTCACTCCTTCCCAAAGCATGATGAACTCCTGGAGCTCGTCGATTGACTGGATAGGAGACACCTGTGAAATCCATTTGTTTTGTGCAGTGGCCTTACTCACTGTTATATTTTTCCTCTTTGTTTTTCTGAATAGGGATGGTGCAATGTATTTTGGGGCCTGTCCGTTTATCCAATTTGAATGCCAGAAACTTGCCTTGTCGCCTCTACCAACTGTGACAATCGTGGAAGCATTGAAAAGGTCCTTGTCAGTATTGTCACAAGGGACGTCCAATCCAGTCCAAGGTCGATCAGGGTGCTGCCATTTGATCCATAACCAGCGCAATCTCAACGCACGTGCAAAGCGTTCCAAATCCAAAATGCCTAAGCCCCCTAGATCCCTTGGAGCGCAGGTTGTCGGCCAGTTGACGAGGCAATGGCCACCGCTAACTTTTTCTGGTTCTTCTCCTTTCCATAAGAAGCTTCTTCGCATCCTATCAATTTGTTTCAGCAACCATTTTTGTAATGGGAAAACTGTCAAGTGGTAGATCGGTTGCGCTGTTAGCACGCTTTTGACCAATGTCTCTCTTCCGGCCATGGATAAAAGTTTATCTCTCTAGCCAGGGATTCGGCCCCCAATCTGATCGAGCAGAGGTTGAACATCCACTCGTCGAAGCTTGCGTGTATGTAGTGGGAGGCCAAGGTATTTACCGGGAAAATTTCCAATCTTCCTCGGGAAGTCTGTTAAGGCTTCTGAAACTAGGGTGTCATCACATCTTATTGGAAAAATTTCTGTTTTATTCAGGTTCACTCTAAGGCCCGAGCAATTGCCAAAAAAATTTAGCACTTGAGTTAAATAGTGTAGCTCAATTCGGTCCGGGTTTGCGAAAATTGCTGCATCATCCGCATAGAGGGAGCATCGTAGAGAGGCCGCTCTAGGGAGGATCAGCTGCAGGAGCTCTCTGTTGGCCGCCAGTTTTATGAGCCGGTGGAGCGGATCAATAGCTAAGATGAAGAGCATGGGCGAAAGTGGGTCACCCTGCCTTAGGCCCCTTGCATGTTTTATACATGGTCCCGGAATACCATTAAGTAGAATCTTCGAAGATGATGTGGCCAAAAGTGTGGCGATCCAATCTCTCCACCTCTGTCCAAAGCCTAAAGCTTGCAATGTTTCCAGGAGAAAAACCCAACTTACTGAATCAAAAGCCTTTGATATGTCGAGTTTAATGAATAGCGATGGGCGCTTGGCTTTATGGAGGGCCTTAATCACATTCTGGACATAAACAAAGTTGTCGTGGATACATCTTTTTTTAATGAAGGCGTTCTGGCAAGTAGACAGAAGCTCATTTAGCCTTGGCGCCAATCTGTCAGCAAGGATTTTAGTGATTATTTTAGCTAGGCTGTTGATTAGGCTAATAGGTCGAAAATCTGTAACACTCGCAGCTTCATTAGTCTTTGGTATTAAGACCACGTTTGCCTCATTGATCAGATCTAGCTTTTGTGTTCTCAATGAGTGAAAAGCTCGTAAAGCTGCTAATAGATCAAACTGGATAATCGCCCAACATTTCTTGTAAAATAAGCCTATGAAGCCATCGGGGCCAGGTGCTTTTTCATTTGGCAGGTGCATAATCTCTTCATCCTCAAAGGGGTCTTCTAGTTCCTGCAGGTCGTGCTGCTCGTAGCCTAAGTTCGCCCAATTCAAACTAGCAGAGCGTGGCTGTGTCTGGCCCAGCAAGTTTACAAAGTGCTAGAACACGGCTTCTTCTTTGTGTTGTTGACTGATCGCCAGTCCCGTGTTTAATTTCAGCGATGGGATGAACAATTTTCGCCGTCTATTGCTGGCGTGAAGCATGAAGAGCTTTGTGCATGCATCGCCGCTTCTAATCCACGTGAGTCTGGAGTGCTGCCTCGCTCTCGATCTTTGTATGGCTGCAAGCTTAACTGTTTTGGCTTTTAGGTAGCGCCGGAAGCTTAATTCATCTTGTGATAAGGTGCGCTTCTCTTGTTCAACATCCATAATGAGGAGAAGCTGCTTAGCAATTTCTAGGCGCAGCGGTAGGTTTCCCAGGGATTGTCGTCGCCACAATTTTAGGGCTTTTGCCGTGCGTAAGAGTTTTACGTGCATCCGCAGGATAGGGTCCTGCGTGTTGACCGTTTGGGCCCAAGCTGCTTGTACTGTTTCGAAGATCAAGTCGTTACAGTTACAATGGAGTTCGATTTCTAATGGTTCCCGAAGTAGGACCGATGAATTGATTCTTGAGAAACTTGAACCACCTGCCTATCTTAAGAAACTATGTATTTCAGGTTTCAGTGGCAGTACATTTCCACATTGGATTGCAGAACCCTCTGTGAAGAAACTTGTAAAGCTTGAATTCAGAATATGTAAGAATATAGAAGAAGTCCCAATCCTTGGGAAATTCCAAGATCTCAAGCATTTAACTTTATATCATCTCCCTAGACTGGAAAGAATTAGTCAGGCCTTGAATGTCTCAGGAGATGAGTGTACCGAGGCTTTTCTTCCACCATGTCTGTGTACACTGGTGGTAGAACAATGCTCTAAACTTGAGGAATTGCCTCTTCTACCTCCTAGCCTGTACCGGTTGGAAATAAAACATGTCGGCTTGACAAGGCTTCCAAAGATAAGAATGATGTATGGCGAGAATGGTGAAATTGTGTCATCCAAACTTCTGCACATCGAGATCAGGTCTTGTCCGAATTTAACTTCACTTGAGGGGAGCCTATTTGAGCAAAAACAACACATGGGAGTTCTACGTGACTTGAGGGTCATGAGTTGTGTGAATCTGGAGTCCACACCCTTACCACTTGAAGAAATGAATGGACTTCGTGAAATGTACATAAAAAAGTGTCCAAAGTTGAGGGTGCTAAGATCTGCTGAAGATAAGCTCCCGCCTTCATCACTTGAACGACTAAATCTGGAACAGTGTGGTGACTTGGAACGCATAGTGCTTGAATCACTGCAAGTGTTCAACAATCTCTTGCATTTGTCGCTCTGCAACTTCTCCGTTTGTGACTTGGAACGCATACCGCTTGAATCACTGCAAGTGTTCAACAATCTCAGTTATTTGAAGCTCTGCAACATCTCCGTCATTGTATCCCTCCCTTCATCAGATGTGTTTATGAATATGTCGTTGCGAGGGGTGACTTTGACTGGATGCGAGAATCTCTCATCCCTGGGTGGCCTCGGATCCCTTCCACGCCTCAAAAGTTTAGAAATCTTGAACTGCAGTAAACTCACAGAGGCTGGACTACAGTTATCCGAAAGTTTGGAAGTATCTGGCTGCGAAGAAGAGCCTAGAAGCTTCTTGCCAGTCAAGAGCATTAACATCGACCACCCGTCCCTGCTGCTTCTTGAGCCACTCAAGAGTCTTTGCCAAACCGATCGTCTCGACATTCGGGGCGGATCAGAGAAGTTGCACGTAATTGATCCCTGGCTGCGACAGAATTGTACATCACTCCAGTGGCTGCTCATATTTGAAGTCAATTTGGAAGTGCTTCCAGCGAGCTTAATGCATCTCTCCTCTCTCAAGACGTTGAACGTATACGGATCCGATGAACTCCGTGCACTACCAGATTTGCCCTCCTCCCTTGAGCATCTATTTATTCAGAAGTGCCATCCAGAGCTGCTGAAGAAGGCTGCAGGACATGGAAGCCTTAAATGGAACAAGATCTCCCACATCACTAACGTGGAAATAGGTACGTGTCCATAAATATTCGTCCATTATGTTCTTTCATTCACAGCATGTTTTGACCGACTGTGCACCTATTGTAGGAGGTTGCCACTTCAGGAACGGTGAACAGTACAAAAGACGAGCAGTCCGTGACGACGAGTTCGTTTGGACGGAGGTATTATTTCTCCAATTTGATGTGTATAAAATGTGACATTGCTGGAGCTGACTACTTGCTTGAAATCTCCATTTTGTATAACAGATAATGGAAGACCCAACCAAAACTAGGTTCTGTTGCAGCACAGCATTGTGTTGTCGAAGAAGTCAAGATGAATGGGAAGAAGCACGCCAAGAGCGGCTGCGGCCGTTCACAAGCCCACCCCGGAAAAACACCACATGCGGGTTCTTGCGTTTTGTATCGCGGTCTTGAGAGGACAAGCCCGAAGATCCGCACAGCCTGCATCGCACGCCCCGCCGGTCCGCCGTCATCCGCTTCAGCAGCCGCCCTGCCGTACGGGAGCGACACCGATGCCAACTCCTTGCTCTCCGGCCCTCCACCCCTACTCGTCGGTAGGAATGAAAACGGATCGGATACGAACGGATACTGCGGATACAGATACAGATAATTTTTCTTTCTGACTGAATTCTCAGATCGAATTCGGATACGGACAGTATATTTTGTGTCGAATAGTGATATTCATCGTATTTGGATAATAGAAATTCAACTTTGAATTTCCGGATACTAATGTGGTACGGATAGTTACGGATATTAAATGTCCGGATTCAGATACGATCTTACCATTTGAGTGTCTGACCCTTTCGGTCGGTCGGTCGGATAATATCCGTACCACTTTCATCCCTACTCGTCGGCACCTGACGCCGGCAGCGGAGGCCTCTCGATCTAGCATGCCCCCCTCCCCTCGTCCCAAGGTGTGTTGGATCTGCAGTCCAGGTCCCGCGAATGTGATCTCCCCCAACATTGTTGCAGTCTTGCAGAACCAATACTACTGTCTCAAAATGCCGTTTTACGTTGTCTTTTATGTGTTCGCCGTGCTAGAGGTAGTGGCATCCGCTTTCCAGTTCAATGCGCATGGATCCGTTGGCATTTTTTATCCCTTGAAACAGCGAATCATCTGTTCAGTATGACAGTATCATAATGAGAATTCATTTGTCAGTAAGAAATTATTAAGGACAGTGTCTCTTGTACTTTCCATGTCTTCTTCCTCAGGATTCTAGAAATTTTTGTTCGTCCGTTTAGTTCATGAAGTGAAATTTTTGGATCATTTTCAAAATCTATTAGGAGTATTGAACGTAGACTAGTTACAAAAATAATTACACAAATGGACGAAAATTGCGGGACGAATTCATGAAGTCTAATTAATCCATCATTAGATATTGGTTTTTGTAGTACGACGTTGTCTAATCATGACATACTTAGGGCAGTCCCAATGGTCCACGTAGGATGGAGTCCATCCCTAATAAATGAGGTGACACATCAGCAAATTAGTGACATGGCAGCATAGTTAATAAAGAAAGAGGAGGAAAACACAAGACCTGGTTTCTTCCTCTAGACTTGGCCTTCTCACGCGAATCAATGCCGCAAGATCCAGCAAAATCGCTATTGGGAAGACCTGACTAGAGTCTTGCGGGTTTGCTCCTCCCCTCCATTGGTAGAGATAAGGGAGAGAGAAAAGCGATATTTATTAGGTGAAGACACTAACTGTTGGGGAGAGGTGGGTCTATAGATAAATTTTGATTATGTGCCTCTCTTGGACTTCGCACATGGTTTCTACCATAGGGACTGCCCTTATGCTCGGTAGATTCGTCTCGAAAATTAAGATAGGAGTTGCGAAATAGATTTTATCATTAATCTACATTTAATACTCCTAATTAGTGTCCGGAGATTGATGTGACGGGTAGTTGATGAAATTTTTGAGAACTAAACAGGACCTATATGTACAGTTCTCTTGTTGATTGGTGTACACTCCCAATAACGAGAAAAAGCACTCGCAAGTGACCATGGGCAGAACGGATGCAGACTTGGCCACACGGTCATTCACCTGTTGCAGTGCTGTTAGACTGGTAGCACTCGTCGTACTCTATTTGCATACCCTAAAACAGAATATTCCGCCTAGTCATCAAGATTCTCCAGTACAGCACCAGTTTTCCCGTACCCGTCATCCCCTAAATCTCCTACTCCATACCAACCAACAACTGCAGGCCCCACACGTCATACTTATTTTCCCCCTCCACCTCCCCTCTCCAATCTTCTCTCTCCATTCACATATTCCCCCACCTCCGGCGCCCAGATCCTCCGGCGACCTCGCCTCCCGCGGACCTCCCTCTGCTTGTCAGCGTTGCAGCGAGGGCGGGCCCCTCCTCCGGCGACGCCCGTGGAGGCCACAACGAGTTCGCCGGCTCCCCTTCCCTCCCACGGACCTCCCTCCCTTTCGTTCTCCTCCGCCCTTCGACTGCGAAGGGGAAGCGGCGGCGGAGGAGCGGGTGCCGGCCTCCTCTGCTCCCTCCGCCGGCGGTGCGCAGCAGGCCGGCGCCCCTCCCCGCGTGGAGGAGCAAGAGCAGGTGCGCGGGAGCGCGGGACGGCGCCGCGGCGGCGGGAGACGGTGTTGGGCGCGGCGGCGGGCGGGCCTGAGGAGGATGCCGAGGGCGCGGCGGGGCGGGACCGCGGGAGGAGAGGCAGGCGCGACCGTGTGGATTCGAGGAGGGCGGCGGGGGCCATGGCGGCGGCGCGGGGGTAGGGAGCAGCTCGGCCTCGAGCTCGCCCGCTGTCTCCTCGCTCTCTTCCAGAAGCGACGGCGGGCCATGGCGGAGGCGGCGCTCCGGATCCGGCGCCCGGTGTCTCCTCTCTCTCTTCCAGAGGCGACGGCGGGGCCTCCTCGACGGCCCGGTCTGCAGCACGGCGGCGGCGGCGGTCCCCTCCTCCCCTTCTCTCCCTCTCCTCCGGCGGAGATCTCGGAGCCCCATGGCGCCTCCTCCCTCCCCAAGCTCGCGCGATCGGTCCCCTGCTTCCTGCTCCGCGCGCGGGTCCGTTGCGACGGCGCGGGAATCTCCAAGGCAAGGTGGCTGCTGCTTCCTAGAGCCCTACGCCGGCAAGCTCCGGGGCGGGTGAAGCTCCGTGGCCCTCTCCGTCCACGCCGGCGTCTTCTCTCTGCTGCCCCGGCGTCTTCTCTCTCTTTTCCTCTCTTGGCGCGGAGCAGCTACGGCGAGGCAAGGTGGGGCCACCGCGGGGGCGTAGCGCACGCCTGGAACGTGCTGTATTTGGGGAAAGCGGGGAGGGAACGGGACGTCCCGTGGCCTTTGGCGTCGGCCAGTGCGGGAGAAAAAACGCCAAAAGGCGTACGCCACGGTCCACCGTGTCGCGTCCCGTGCCTTTCACCGCACCCAGTGCTACCAGTCTTACAGCACCAGGTTATTGACAGCCAGAGGTCACGGAATGGCAGAAAGGCCATGGTTTCCTAATAGGCATGGAGGCACCGAGGCAGGGGCGGATCCAGGGGGGCATTGTTTTTTTGGCGTGACAGCTCTCGCACGACCCACGGTCTCGGACGATTGCCCCACACCTACGGCGTATGATGCGCGCACCTACCTTCTCGGCTTCTCCATCCCGCGTTCCACAGCATCGAATTTTTTTAAAATTTATCTTTTTATTTTGCTAAATTATACGATTGTTTCAAAATTTAATAAAATTAGCCTACAACCGTCGTCGCTCACGGTGACCGCTGTAGCCCACGGCGGTTGGAGAGGCAACCGCCGTGCGCTACGGCGGTTTGGGCAGCCGCCCAGAAGACTAAGAGCGGCAAGGCCAGCCGCAGTCTCCCACGGTGGTTGACCGGCAAAACGCCGTGGGGTACGACGGCTACATGTACCGCTGTTCGCCACGGCGGCTGCAGGCTCAAACCGTCGTGGCTACGGCGGTAAGCTTTACGGCCACCATGGCCCACGGCAGCAGGGTCTCAGTCCTCTATAAGAGCTGAAATTTGGCCCAATTGTCACAATACCAGATGCCATCAGGAAGGGGAAATACCCCTGTTGTACTCAGTAGACTTAGAGTATTAGTCGGACTCTATCAAATAATTCCGGATTTCATGTCATCGTCAATTAGGGTCGGTTTGTATCCTTAAGAATTTTAATCGAACTGCATTAGAGTGTGTTTCCTCCGTTATGTGTGTTTTGTTAGAGTGACTGCCATATACAGAGTCGGGCGTGTTTCCTCCGAGTCACTGCCGCGTTCCCCTCCCACGGATCGACTGGCCCACAACACGATAGTACCCTAGTACTAGGGTGTGTTTTCTCTGAGTCACTACTTCGTTTCCCTTCCCACGGATCGAACGGTCCACCACCCACCCAGCCTTCTTCTGCCAATATGTACCACCATTCACTCCATTACCTTCTCACATCATTCAACAATGAGTTCCTGGAGTGAGGATAAACATGGTTGTGGTCATGAGTTGTGGCATCAGCAATCTCCAGATTTCAATGCCAATTCCCCACTGAAAGGCAAGAGTGACTTCACCTCTATGCGTGAAGTTAGAAGCTACGCACCCAAACAACCAGTGTTGTGGCCTAGGTGTTCACACTGTGAGTTTTGCGTGATGCAAGTCTACGAGGCATGGAACAACTCCGGTCGTCACTTCTGTCACTGCCCATATGCATGGGTAAGCAATGTCCATGAAATTGGTTCATCATCTTTCTTTGGTTTGCTAACATTTTCTTGCCTTTTGCAGTACTCCACCCAACTAGAGAACTGCGGTTTCTCGCAATGGGTAGATCCACCAACTATTGACCCCTATCAAGAGTACACCGACTACCTCAAGGACGTCGTCATCTACAACCTGAAGCGGCGGCTGTCGGAGGCACTGGCTTCTCCAGATCCATCATCTAGCGCAGGCGACGAACGATGCTACAAATGTTCGACCTGCACTTGTGAATGTCACAAGAAGATCATCTCCCCCACGAAAGATTTGTCCCCTCCACCTTCACCTCCACCCCCCCAGCTGGGTACTACTACATGCCATCGCAGCACTCCGGCGACTCTATGCTCTCCGGGCAGTTCTCGTACAACTAGATTAATTAGGAATGTGGTAATCAAATTTCTAAATTCCCTAAGGCATGTTAGGACTACGTAAGGCACATGGTTAGGGTAGTAGAAGCGTCGTACATGCCATTGCAAAGTTGTGTGTTTATCATCTAAATTAAAAAAAACGTCGTGGCGGACGGCGGTTGGGCGGGTCAACCGCCATAGCCCACGGTGGTTGCATGGCCGCTGTCTGCCGCCCCTCGGCACCTGCAACCGTGTTGACGTTCGATTATCATTGTAAACTTCGATCCGCAAGTGTACGGATCACATGGGACCCTTTTTCCCTTAAGTGTAAACCCAAGGTATCGAATCCGTGGAATATGTGCAATGCAAGATTCAATCCAATAAAGCAAGAAAGTACTTTATTCTAGAGAGGTTTCAAACGCATCTAATCTACTAAACATGAGAGGTAGCGAGAGAAAGCAAATAGATAACCGATCTAGAGAGTCTAGATCATGCCTTTGTTGTAGTTCCAAGCGAGAGATGAAGATAGCAATGTGAATCTCATAAAAAGCATATTTAAACTGTGGCCTCTGTTCCAATCCTCAAAGGCACCTACCGTACACGTGATCGACATCCTATCACGATGCCCCGCTTCTTGTGTAGGTGAACCTAAGAGCACATTCACGAGGAACGTATTGAAAACACTTGGTGTATCCGGTATGCACCTCTAGCCACCGCGGCTACAAGAGCACCCTAAGCAATCTATCTTAAGTATAGATTGAGGAAGAAGCAAAACCAAGAGAAGACAAAACCGTAGACAAGCCACTTGATTGCTAGAAATCGGATTCACAAAGACTTCACCATGAATGATTACATGAACAAGATCACATCCGGGATCCTACCTTGATCTTGATCTTAGCTCCGGAACTCCGACGTGATCTTCCATGCAAGGTTCCCACGTCGGCTAGGGAAACCCTAGACAACTAGCACAACCCTCCTCTCCGAGATGGTATCCCTCTAGCTTCTCTGCTCCTCAACGGCGGATGACGAATGTCTTCTTCGCACAGTGACTATAAATAGCTCAAAGGGGTGCTAGGTCAAAGGGGGCAGCGAACAGGGCCCAGAATGGGTTCGGCCGGCCGGCCTGGGCCCATTCTGGCCTGTTTCGCCTCCGTCTTGCTTACCGAAGCTTCTCGTGTGTTCTTGATTATTTGTCGAATTGCATGTGGGTCCTTGATGTCGTTTTCCCCACGGTTTAGATAAATGTGCTTGGCGTGCGAACTCCTGCATCTTCTATTTAGGTCCTCAGTGTTTCACAACTTCACGCTTCAGTCCTTGGATCATTTGGAGTCATGTTCACCTCGTGTCTTGACTTGTGTCGGGCTTCATGATCTTCTCATAAAGTGCTCGATGAACTTTACCCGGAAGTCCTCATTTAGGCTCTTAATTCCTGCGTAAACAATAAACTACAAAAACCACATGCGAGTGCGAACTTGACATATAATGGGAGTTAGGATCATTAGTGTGAATATCAAATTAATACCAACATTAAAGGTAAAACTCATGGCTAGGTTGACGGAAATCGACCGCCAACATTCCCCCATGCTTAAACTTTGCTCGTCCTCGAGTAAGCCTTCAATGGATATCAGTGTTGCCTTTCGTTGTTCATACCTTGCACTTGATCATACATGAGAAAAAATAATTGTCTCTAAATTTATATTTGTTAAAGTTTCATAATGTAACTAGCCTTCATCCCTACGGAGGGTGGATATCAATTAAGCCTTCCCACAAGAAGTTAATCATGCTCCCAAATTTTAAATGAATCTCAGAAATTTTGAAATGAAGTGCAAGATGAAGAAAAAGGGTTAAACCAAGTTCAAAAATTTAAACCTCCTTGCATCTTGCTCATGAACTATCATCTCAACAAGTCTCTCAAACCTATTTGTTCTACTCCTTTCCCCTCTCAAAATATATATAAGTGGAAAGATTTATCTGGAGCTTTAGGAAAAGTTTAGTCCTACCAAGATATTACAATCGAGGTATTATCAAAACAAGACAAGCTTCTCATGGTCTTACCGAGACTCGTCAAAAAGGTCATTGAAAAAATAATATTCTCAAGGAGGGGGAGAGAAAAAAACACATACACTTTGAGATAGGTGGACATGTGCAAATGGCAAAGAGTGATCCCGAGGCACAAACGAAGTCCTCGTTATCGGATTGCACATGGTTGGAAAGATGAGTATGGGTCTTTGATCTTGAATCCTCTTTACTTGAAATTACTAATGCATCCTGAGAGCCGGGGAGCTTTATTTATTATTTTTTCTTTTTTTATATATACACATATTTTTTGCTCTCTTTTTTCTTTCTTTCTTTCTTTCTTTCTTTCATACTTTTTCTTCATTTTTTTCATCATTTTTTTTATTTTTTTATATACTCCCCTTGAACTCTAGATTACATTGTACTTACCTTCTTGGCAACCCCCCTCCCATGCTTAGACGATTGCACGTCCTCGGGCAAAGAGGTGACAAAAAATTTTGTGCCAAGGTAGGTACTAAAAGTCCTATATTTTCCTAGAGAGAAACACTTGAAATCTTCTAGGGATCCTTCACGCACCATGTCGTCTTGGAGGTCTCCCAAAATTATACCCCAATCTTCAGCACCATCATTCTTGTGATCTCCTTCGAAATATTCATCCATACTCAAGAATTGGGTTGTGGTCAAGGAGGTAAACACAAAGAGATGTTTTGGGTTTGTGGGTGGATATCCGGCGAGGTTTGCAAAATTCCCAATGTGGAAACTTACAATGCATGGATAGAAAAGACTAGCATAAAGATAGATACAACAAAACGGAATGACCAGCTTCTTAGTCTCGGGCCAGAGAAATCAAGCCTTGAATCAATGCACCAAAAAATAAATCTTGTACACTAAGGTTTTTGCACTCAATCAAATATATATAAGGCTTTGGATAGGTAGAGCAACATGCAAGAGGTATTAATGACAAGGTTAGCACTACTTTTAAGAACAAAAATAAATCATCTTTAACCCGTCAAAAATTGAGAGCATGAGAAAAACTATGGGTCTCATCTTTATCATAACCTCCGCAATGGATTAAGCTAGCATTTAAATTAATTTTAGATTTGCATGAAAGAGAGCACTAGCTTAATCATGCATAAAACAAGTACAAAGTTGAGCAAAGTGGCAATGGTCATCATATATCAACTTGGCACAATTTTCCATCCATATTGAAGATGATAAACCGATGGTGAAATTTATTCACGGTGATGGAAAACAAAAACTACTACTACCACACACATGCTGAAAATAAAAACTGAAAATGCTACGCATGCACAAAAATTTGCACACAAACTAAAAAATAAAGGAAAGGAGAAGGAAAAATCATACCAAACTTGATAGCATTATTTCTTCTTCCTTCCTTCGCTCTTCCTTCGGTGATTTATCCTTCGTCTTTATTATGAAACCAAGCTTGGAGTGCCTCGGAGTATATGGTGGTGTCGAGGTCGAACGGGTGACTCCTCTTGCGGTTCGGTGTACCGCACAGACGAGCTTCGTGTACTCTTCATGTCTCCAAGGAGCAGCGTGTCGCTCCTCGGCGGTGCCACATTCTCCTCCATGTTTCATGGGGACTCGGAGATAGAGTGCCTCCGCGAAGAGCTTGATGGCGCCTCTGACGATGATGATCATGTCTTCCTTCCGAGGATGATGTTCATGGCCTCTCTTAACGTACCTTGCTGCACAAACACTAGTAGGGATGTTGTCATCCATGACGTTGTGTTAACGTCACTGAAGATGCCATAATCGTCACTGATGTTCATTTGTGACGATTTTGTGACGATTTGGATTTTGTCACAGATTTGTGTCCATTCTATGACGAATTATATGTCGTCATAGAACTTATTTCAGTCTATGAAGAAAGCTATTGGTCACGGATAAATCCTCGTTTTCGTCACAATCGCCCGTCTGCCTGGCGTGTTGACGGCTGTTAAGTGCTACTTTTATGCTGTCAACTCCTGCATAAAATGAATGAAAAGTGATCATCAACATTAGAATAGGGCTTTATACTGACAAGTTCCACAAGTGTTGGTGTTTCTAGCTTTTGTTGCAGGATACACCCAAATGCACATGAAATGATATGTTGAGAGCAAGTGAGTCAATGGCACCAATAGGGCATCATCCATAATAATCTCAAATGCCAATTTGGACTACACCATTGCGACGGGCTCGTCGAGACGATTGAAATGGATATAGTATTTGACTACTTTGGAGTTCGGGAGCAATAGATAGCAAAGGGACAAAAAAATACACAAGTGCTGACGTCACACGTGGGACCCACAACACAAGTCAACGGATCCTACAGACGCGCACAGGACCAGACGACGCCACATGGCAGGCTCCCATTGGCTCACTTCCGCTCCCACGGATCGCCCACACGCGCATGCATGTGGAGTCCGCTAGGCCACGTGGCGGGTCATGGTTGGCCGTCGGACCTCCTGCGGATTGCGTCACGCGCGCGGAGGCCGGGTCCTGGGCGACGTGGCATGCGGCAGTTGGCCGCGGGGGGAGAAAACACGGTTCGCGCGGGCGCACGCGGGTCGCGCGTGCGGGACGTGGGCCGGGCCAGGTGGCGATCTATGGTAGGCTGGCTGGAGTCGGTTCCCCGGTCTATTCGGTTAGCCGTGGTCCAGCCTGTGTTTTGTACCGGTTTTTGCACCCAGACGACGGTTCAGGGCCGGTTCGGCATCCTAGGATCCGGTTTTTCGCCGGTTCTTCCTTTCACCGCCTCAGGAATAGTACCACGCACGTTTCCCTGCCAGATGGCGCGTGGGGAGCAGAGGAATGAAGGGGAGAAGCAATCTTCCCTTGCCTATTAATAGAGAGGGAGGGGGTAAAGAAAGGGACACACCATCCCATCCTAGGATGAGAGTTTCCCTTCAAAGGAGAGACCCTCTCCTAGTGTGTATCTAGATTATAGAATAGGAAGAGTGAGAGAGTGTGTGTTGCATCTCTACGAATGCTTGTTCTTCAATTAGAGTAAAGTAAGTATTTCTGTATTTTCTATTTAGACTAAAGTGTTGTTCATACTTGAGTGGTATGTTCTTGTGTTCTTCGCCTGTTCATCATTTAGAGGCACGTGTTCTTCATGAACACGCCTCCTCGATCTAGTTGATTAGGTGCACAAGTTTGTATCCTGTTTGTATGACTTGTCTATTAGAATAAAGTGGACATGCTTGCATGCTCTGATTAGAATAAAGTGTGTTCGTGATTCCTTTCTAATAGTTTATGCTAGGTTGCATGAGTAGACTTTTTTTTCCTCTACTAGTGCGTAGATCCTGGGTTCATGCGTTCGTCTGCTGCAAGTCGTTCGTATACGTTGGAAGCATAGTACGAGGTCTAGTGCTCTCTTGCATGCCTTCAGTATAAGCTAGTAGTACATATAGTGAGTGAGATCAGTTCTCTTCTGTGGTCGTAGTTCTATAAGTACAGAGTGCCATAGTCCGTCGGCTACGGCAGTAACCACAGCGTAGACGTTGTACCGGTTATCATTCGTTCGGCTTATCCCAAGGTTAGGTAGAGGCAGTCCAGGTGGTGGTGACAGCCCTTCTGGCCCTCGTTGATCCTCCGCATCTGGATATAGTCAGAGCTCCGTTCCACATAGATCCGCGTACCGGAGTCGCCTGTTAAGTCAGGGCTAGCGGTACCCTAAGCCAAGTTCTATCTAGAGATCGACCTTTAATCTCATCTATAGTGCTATCTTTAGGAATCCTCCCTATCCTTTCCTTTTATTTGGGTGTGTCCTTGGACCGACTAGTACGAAGTTAGTGCACATTGTTCCCTTGGATTCGATACCCTTGGAATACTCTGAGGTGAAAGCTACAACGGTATCCGTGCGCTTGTGGATTTATTTTGTGTGGTTCTAAAATACCCAACACGGCGCCATTAACGGCGTCTATGTTTTGTGATGATCGAGTTTGGTCACGGAACTTCGTTTTGTTTCGTCATAACCTGCCGTTTGGGAGCACGGCGACGGCGTATGCCACGCTGGCAGCTGACGTCATTGCTGACGTGGCAGTGACGTCATCGTTGACGTGGCAGGTGACGTGATCATTTTGGAATCGTCATTGAATACATGTTCGCATCGTCATAGAATACTATTTCCTATCGTCACACTTTGAAGTAATATGGTCACAAATTTGCCATATATATGGTCACAAATTTGCCATATATATGGTCACAGATTGGACTTGATTTGGTCACAGATTTAACGTAACTTTGGTCACAGATGTAACATCACTTTGGTCACAGATAAATTGCAGTTTATAATGCAATTGTAAATTGCAGATGATACTAGTATGGGAACACAATTCGATAAGATTAAAACTAGTATTCCAGTGTGCATACTACTGAGTGGACAACACCACTTGACATCACATTTCACTAAACAGAACCAAATTTAACTAAAAGTTGCACACACGACCAAACCAAGTTCCTGAGTACCCAAAAGAACATCCAGTTCACAATAGATCTGAGCGGCAGTTGTGTTCATGGGGATGAAGAACTATTTCCATGGAGGGACAAGAGCTTCTTGAGGAGCAAATTGGTCTCTGCCATCTCCTTGGTATTCTTCTCTGTAATCTTCTTGTACTCCTCCATCTCCTTTTGTGTCCTCTCCCGCTCTTCCTCAGCTTCTTGAATTTTCTTCCTGAGGTCGTCTAGTTCACCTTGAACAGCTGCTGTCGCTTCAGCTGCAAGTTGTTCCCGAAGCTCACTGTCATTTGATGAACCTGACTTGTAGGATGGTGGTGTTTGGAAGCCAACACTCTTCAGGAAATGGTTGGAGCTGTTCTGGGAGAGCACCTTGGACACGACTTGCACACTTGATGCAGGCATCTCATCTTCAGGAATAGGTTCAGCCCTCAAAGCTTCCATATCAGCCTGAAATTTATGAACATAAAACAGTTACATGTAAATACCTTTACCAACAGTAAGATGATAATTGATAAGACCAACATCCAATGCAATTAGAATTAAATATCAACTAGTAGAGATAGACCCTATGCACTTACAAGTGCCTCTCTTGCCGGCTCACTCAGGCCACATTTGGAGCTGGTATGGCAAGTCTTGAAGGCCTCCACCGCATCTATTGCTTCATTTTGATCTAGGTTGGGGTCGTCTCTGATTCTATTCTTCTTCTGTATAGTGGATAAAAATCACAGCAAAGTAATCTCAGATGAAATGAAAATGAATTTGTTCAGTGCCAATGTGCATGTAAGTGAAGAAGGTAATGTTTTACTTACATATGCATGTAAGTGTGCCACATAGCAGCGAGAACCTGTAGCCTGATGATACTTGACTTGATTGCGGTTGTGCTTGTTCTTTTCACATGTTTCCTACAAGAGATTCAACATGTGAGATGATATCACAAGTTCAGAATGTTAAGATTCTTTGGAAAATAAGTGAATGAAGAATATATTGCAGTATACCCATACCATACTCTTTGGATCAGACCACTTTGCAACAAGTGCCCTCCATTCTGCATCAGTCATGTAACCAACAGGAGAAGTTGTCCGAACCTCATTTGCAGGTACACCATTGAAGTATCGCTTCTTGAGCCGGTAACATTGGTTTTTTATCGTAATGCGCATCAAATCGGTCATAGCTACCTTTATTGGGGCATGGTTTGTGTTAACGGCCAAGCGACCCTAGGCATATGAAAGTTCGATACTTACTTAGACAAATAAGGTTAAGCATGTATGAAAGTTTCAAATAGGAACAGTAATGCACTTACAGCTAGCTGTCCCTCAAAGGTCTTGAAGTGTTTGTCGTCTTTCTTGTAATCCTTCCAATGTGGAAGGATAGGAATGCTTTCCCGAATGATGACGCTGGCCTCTGAAGCTAACTTGGTAGCTTGAACAGGTTCATGTTGCCTTTTTTTCCTTCCTCAAGAACTATGGGTAATCTTCTTCCCATAGCTTTAGTCATCCTATCTAGTTGTTTTCCAACAGTAGCTGGTCTGGGCCTCCTTGGACGTCTCTGTTGAGGACCTACAAAATAGAAATTGCATTTAGTTAAATGATTTAATTTCTGCAAAATGAACAAAAGAGATCTCATAACTGACTGAAAAAATAGAACTTGCCTTCAGCAAGTGTATTGTCATCAGCAGCTCCAATGTCTTCCGCTACAGCTGCATTGTCATGACCAGCTGTGACATTGGCTTCCTCTGATGCTGTGTTGTCATGCCCGACAGTTCCATTAGCTTCTTCTGCAGGTGTAGTGTCATCACTAGCAGTTGTAGGCTCCTGCACATGCAGCCTTTTTGACCTTGCTGTTTCGGATGCAGAAGGCTGCACTTCAGCTTCAGCAGTTGCCCTCACTCTCTTACTATTCCTAACCCAGGTGCCATTGTGGGAATAGACTTCTCGATCTTTGAAGAGATGTGTAACATCCCGCAATTTTATTACGGAATGTTTATCATAAAAATGAGGATTTAAAAATTTTTGGTGAATTGTTTGGTGGCTTGATAATTTGATTAAGGATGTCTTCTAATTTCTCTCCTTAAGTCCTAGATTTATTGTTGAGCTAAATAAAAATTCCTAGGAAATATAAAATATTAGTGTGAGAACCTTGGAGTTTATTTGGCTTTTATTTGGAACTTATTTGTGTGAGGATCAAATTTGAATTCTAAATTCAAATTTGAAACTAAATGGTTTAAGGTTAAGGAGTTAAGGAAATAGGAAAAGGATCAAATCCTAGCTGGGCCTCAGTTCACAGCCGAAGTCCGCCGAAGGCCCCTCATCTCTTTTTTCTAAACCAGCGAACGCCCTCGCACTTCCCCGGCCTAGCAGCTTCGCGGCCCAGTTACGCCGGCCAGCCCACGCGCGCGCTCCACTCCTATCTCCCGCTGACGCGCTGGGCCCGCTCGTCATCCGCCACATCGCCCCCTGGTTTTTCCCCTTTCTCGCCTTTTCGCCGCACCGCGCCAATCCGGCGAGCGCCAGGTCGGCGAGCTCGCTGTACGCGCCCGTGGCGAAGGCTCGGATGCGCGCCACCTCGGCCGCTCCTCATCCAGCCGTCCATGCTGCGCCGCGCCGCGCCGCCTATATAAACACCACCGCGGCCACACCTCTCTGACCTAACCGCCCTTGGGGTTTTCCCCTGTCTCCGCCGCCGCGCCTGAGGAAGAAGAGGAAGGGGAGGAGAAGGAGGCGGGGAGGCCGTCCGAAGGAGCGCACCTCGACGCCGGAGCCGTCCGCGGGAGCTGATCGACGAGAAGTCGGCGCCGTCCCTGCAAGAAGCCGCGCCGTGTACCTCTGCTTCCCCTGCTCCGACCCGTTCCGCCGCCGTCCTGCTCCACGCCTCTTCACCGCCGCTCTTCCCTTGGACCAGAGGTCATCAGGTGAGCCCGTCGTCCTCCTCTCGCCTGTGTGAGCCGGCCTTCGCGCCGAGGGGGAAGAAAGGCCCCGCCTTGACCCTGTGCTCGACCCTGCACGCACCGCGCCGCCGCCGCTGACCGCCGTCGTCTGTGTTACCGGCCTTCGCGCCGAGCCTTACGCCTATAGGTGCCGCTTCCATCGACAACGCGTGCGCGCTCACCGCTTTGCCCTGACCCCTTTCTCTTTTGCACGCCGGTGACCTCGACGTCCTGCTCGTCGCGCCGCCGTGGCCTTCGCCGCGGAGGGATGCCTTCGTGCATACGCGAGCAGGGGAGGTAAAAGCCCCACCTTTAGGGCTTTGCCGTGCTCGTCTCACCACTGGCGCGACCGCGCACGCTCACGCGTCGTCGTCCAGCCGCAGATGGCCTGATGCCCGCCGTCGCACGCGTCGGGCAGTGCGCCGCCTCGGCCAAGCCGGTCGTGTGCGCTTAGGCAAAGGGGCAAAGCCCCAGCTTTGGGCTCGTCTACCTTCACTTGATGCACGCACGTGCGCAACTAGCGTTTTGGCGCACCCGCACGCCGTCACCGGCCGTCGCCGCACCGCACCGCCGCACCCGTCTCTGCGCCGCCGCCGCCGAGCCTTGCTCTGGCCAAAGGAGCCGCCCTTCTTGGCATGGCTGGGTGCGCACGAGTCCCCCGAAGCACGCCCTGCCATCTGTGGTCCAACGCCCTGCACACCTCGCCGCCGGCGAGCTTTGCCGCGCCGGAGATGCCTCAGCGGCATTTCCACGAACACGTGATGGCGCCGCCCCTTAAACCCTGGGGTTTAGTAGCACACCGGCGCACACACACGCACGACACCGTAGAGGATCCGCCGGGATCTCGTGCGGCTGGCCAACCCCGGCCGAGCCACACGCCCGCGCGCACACCGCCGCGCCGCAGCGGATCGCCCTGGATCCGCCACGCCCCGCCACGCGTGCCAGCCACGCAGGCAGCCACGCCAGCACGCACCGGCTATAAACCGCGTCGTGGCGGCCACCTGGGCACCTTGAGTCACCCTACAGCTGGCTCTAAGCCCTTTTAGAGACAGTTGGAGTCACCCTATAGCTAGCCTAAAGATTGTAATATTGTATATGCATATTTGATTTTCAGAAAATCTATTTTATCTTTTTGGAAATTCATATTAAATCCGTTTTAACTCTGAAAAATATAAAACTTCTTCTGAAAATCTTCTAAAATTCCAAACTCCGCGCTAGGCTAGAGTTTGCCTCTTTTTGGGTCTTATGTGTTCTTCGTCTTGGATTTATTGCAAATAGCAGCTGTGTTTATTTATTTAATACGATTCTAGGAGCCGCCGGAGCCGGAGAGCTGAACCAGGACTACGACGACGACCTCGGCTACGATGACTACTCACACTAAGGTTCACGCCCGACCTACTTTGAATGCCCATTAGGCATTGCTTTAGAACTGCTAGCGCTTTTACTTATGCATGATGATAATTATGATGAAACCCTTGCACTGCCCTTTTTACTACCTTGTCCTTGATTGACCTACTACTACTTTATTTACGCATGTTGATACGCTGAGCTTGCTATGCATGTGTTGGGATATTTTGGTAGTATTCTTGGCGTGTGTGGGGAAAAACCGGCAGGAGAAGGTGTTTTTGGGAAACTTGGCGGGGGTGAGCTCAAGACAACCCGATCCGGGATCGGGGGCCAGGGATCGTCTTCTCGGGCGATGCCCAGTTTGGTGCCTATGGCGGGTACATTGTTTTAGGAGCACAGGTGTTGGGGTTTTTGTGATGACTTGGAGGATAGGAGCTCGCCCCGGTCTGAAACCGAGTGGGTCGCTTTGTTACACGGGACTTTCGTACACACCACCTCGCCGAGAGTGGGGATAGGGCCGTTTCGACCCTAGCAAGTGCGATGCCATACCTGCTAGTAGGATAGAGGGTATCAGTGATGAGGGTGTAGGGTGGTGTCCCTTCCCTCTTGGGCGCTCCCCGTGCGGCCACACGGGGGCATGTTCACAGTTCTGGGGTGGTCCTTTGCGAAGGACCGCATCGAGACCCGGATGCAGGATGGAATCGTAACTCCTAGGTGTTCGTTCAGTTGGGTAGGCTCGGTCGGCCGTACACCGTCCGGGTGCTATTCCGAGTTGGGTACTGGTGTACACGCTCTGCAGAGTTTTAGATCTATACGTATAGCCGCGTCCTCGGTTATGGACATGCCCGTTGTTTACTCTGACTCTTACGTTTTGGGATTTCTACCTCCCCCCTTATAGGATGAGAGTGTATGGTGAGTCGTGGTTGTACTCGGGGAGAGGGGAGTTGCTCCCTCTGCCTCGCGGATCCGGGTGCAATCATTGAGGTGCGGGGAGTGGGAGTTCTCGCACCGACCCTAGATGAAGATAGGAGATGGTGACGGTGATCTGGGTGACCAGGTGTATCCGTTTGTGGATGAGAGATATGGGAAATGGTGGAAATATGGAGATGTTTATCTATTTATATTGATGCTGCTGCTGCATAGGAAACCCAGCCTCTACCTTGCTCCTTTTTTTACCATTAGAAGTAGTTCACTTAAAGCTTGCATACGGTTGGTGACGTGGACCTATCCCGATCCTTGGGGATAGCCCCTGAGCTTGCAGGGTACGAGTCAGACTTCGACAACAACGCCGACGGATGGTACGACTGATGGGCACGTTGCTTCGCTCAAGGATGCCTGTGGGAGGAGACTAAAGACGGAGACACCTTCTGGAAGCTAGCTACCGCTGCGTAGGCTCTTATTCTTGTTATTCCGCCAAGAGACGTGTATTGATGTATCCGATTATTCAGGACATGTAATAATAAGATTATAATCGTACTCTGATGCTTTTTTTTCGATGTATGACTGTGATATCTATACGTGGGTACGGTGGCAAGGACGGTATGCGCGGTAGTCTCGCGGGTCTGGTCCTGCGCCCGATAACGCTAGAGGGAAGGGGGTGGCCTTCGGTGGGAAGTTAATGCTAGTAGGAGTAATTACACGCAGGTGTAAAAAAACACCATATATATATATATATATATATATATATATATGCACTTGTATCCGCGGTGTATAAGTCAAGAGGTTGAAGGGCACAATAATGATATTGTTTTTGTCTCAGGTTCCTGGTGTAAGTTTCCAAGAGGTGGAAGGGCATAAACATAATTTTGTTTCTCTCTCAGGTTTCTGATGTAAGTTAGATATGGGTTTTTTCTATTTTTGTCAGAAAAATAAGAATAACAACTTGGGATGGGGAACGGTTGAACATGCTCTTACTTGGCATATCTTTTTAGAAGTCGGCAAAACACAAAATTTGTCAAACTCTTAGATATGCTCTAAATAATAGTACGAATAGTACAAATCTGTGCGGTTTGTCCTTTTCAACTTCTTGTGCAGTATTTTTCTCTCAGAACAAATTTGTTATACAAATCACTGTGCATACATACATACCATAAATCCATCACTTTGGTTTTAAAGAAAAATACTTCTCCAAACTATTTGGTGTACTTCGAGCGAATCATGAGTCACAACTTTACACAAATTTTAGCAAGGAAGCTTGATGAATCGTATTCTTATAAATTTCAGAAAAGAAAAGCGGGGCGTATTCATGCCATATGCAAGCACGCCCGTAGCCCAACGAGACTGCATTAGGGATGGCAGTCGGACCTATGGGTGTGGGTGCTCACGGGTTTCACACCTAAAGAGTGTGGCCGTAGATGCAGAATTTCGCTCATGGGTCTACACCCGACCTGACCCATCTTAAGTGGGTGTGGGTACGGGTGTAAATTTTAACATGTGGGTGACCCATGGACCCAAAATAATAATTTATATTTATTTTAGGTACTGAACCTATTTGATAGATTTATAATGATTGATGTTGCAATATATACTTGGTGTTTTCGACCTTAAGACTAGGTTTAAGTTTTATTCTATGTTTGCTTATGTGATGTATTGGGTATATATGGTGATTAATTTACTTTCTTGCTGGAACTATGAATGTTTATGTGACGTTGTGTGATTATAAGCTGGAAGTTTGACTTGTTAGTACTATCTATTTGTGACTTTAATGATTTTATCACATTATATTGTTTGATATAGTGTCATCACGTTTATATATGTCATATACTGTGATGGACCCAGTGGGTGCCTGACACCCAACGAGTGCCTAGTAAGTGTGAGTGCGGGTGTGAAATTCCACCCATGAGTGTGATAATAAGTGGGTGTAATGTGGTAGCTGTCATAATAGGTGGGTTTTGCTCTATCCGCACCCGACCTGACGCATTGCCATTCCTAGGCTGCATGCTTCTTTTGGGAGCGCGCTAGCTATAGCTGTGTGTGTCGATCTCTCCAACACCTGGAAAAAGCAAACATACTACTTCCTCCGTCCCACAAAGACTGTTTATATACTCTTCAAAATTTGTCCCACAAAGATTGTTCATATAACTTGTATTAAATGTTCTTCTCACTGAACTAACATCAAGTACCAAGAAAATATTACAATGAGAAACGCATAGAACCACTAAAATACTTATTTGATGTCTCTTTTTAAGTTCCAATGCATGATTAACTAGAGGAAATAAGATCATTTGCCACAACTACTAACATATTTTAAATTTTTCTAAACGAACAGTCTTACGAGAAAGGAGAAGAGTACTCCCTCCGTCCCAAAATAAATGCAATTCTAGATTTTGAAATTTGTCTCACAAAGAATGCAATTTTGACCTATCAACCACAAAAGTCTCTGGAAGTTTCCCGTACGAAACACAAACCAATGTCTAGATGTTTTCCAAAAAACAAGAGATAATCTGATAATTTTACACCACATATTGGTTTGCGTGTCTGATCTTAAACTTGCATTTATTTTGGGTTGGATGGAGTATATACTGCCACACTGGCACGATCGGACGGCAGCTGGTAGTGGAGGAAGGCTATTGTCCGATGCTCGGATTTTCCGTCCGGCTCCGGCCGGCACGAACCCCCCCTCTCCTCGCAACGTGTCATCGATACCCTTTCCTAGACTAGCCAGCAGCAGCAGCATTTGAAGTGGCGAATAGGTTCGGTCCCGCGCGCGTGGCCCCCACCTGCCATAAGCTAGCTAGGCGGTCGGTCAAATATTCTAATGCCCTGTTCTTCATGCTGATGACTGGTGCGTGGTGCTGATTTGTTCTGAGAGAAAAGTACTGCTGGCTGGTAGCTGATAGCTGATTTGTTCTGAGAGGAAAGTCCTGCTGGCTAGTGGTTGATAAGCCAGACGAACAGGGCTGCACCAGCACCTGCTTCTAGAACGGCGGCGACGCGTCTCCACCTCCACGCGCGCGGGCGACTGTTCCTCCGGCGAGGACGTGTGGAAGCTTCCATGGACAGCGCCCGTCGTCGTGTGCAAGTGGTGTTCTCGAAGGCCTGCGCTATGCTGGGGCTAGTCAACGTTCTCCTTCCTTTGATTTTCTCCCATCCTCTGGACAAGAAAGGTCAGAGTGACCGTTGACATATTTCGTCTGCTCCAAAATAAATGTCATTTTAAAGTTTGAAATTTGTCTCACAAAGAATACAATTTTGACCAACCAACCACAACAAGATACTCTAGCAGATTCTCACACAAAAGATAAGTTCGTATCTAAATCTTTCTCATAAAAAAATAAAGAGTAGTTTGATCATTTTACACTCCATATTGGTTTGCGTACTTGGTCTTAGAATTGTATGTATTTTGGGACGGATGGTGTATTACGAGAAAAAATTTTAGCGGTCAACCATGGATATCCATAATTCATCAGTAGCACAACCACTCCTGTCAATGTTACCGGAGTTTGATTTCAATCTCCAGCTAGACCCCTTCCAAAAGATGTCAAGTCGACGGATCTTCAATGTTCAAATTTCAAATCAGTGCACAAGACTGAGAGGCTGTTCGGCTGGCCGTTTCTCAGCTTATCTCGACTTATTTCGACTTATCTCCTCTCACATAATACTATCCAATCTACCAGCCGAACACTCATAGTATCAGCCGAACAGCCTCTGAACTGACGCTGCTGATACCGCGGCCGCCGAAGGCTCCACTGCTGCAGCTAGCCACCTTCGGACAACACACCCAAGCAGCTGTCGCTGACCAGACCGGCGCCACCTCGACGCGGCCCCACGTGGCGGCCACGGGCCGGTCACGTTCGTAACGGATGCACAACGGCAGCCGCGTTCTTTCCCGAACGTGCCACGAAGTAACGGAAAACGGGTCGCCGGCCGCCCGTTCCAACGCCCACCCACCACCCCGATCCGTCCGTCCATCCGTCAACGCCCAGCGTACGGCTGGCGTGCCGCCGCTCGTGCGCCCGCGCCCCCGGCCGAAACCGACAGGTGGGACCCACCTCTTCTCCTACTCCTATTAAACCCCAGCTCCGTCCGGCACCGCGGCAGGGCGGGCGGAGACCAGCGGGCAGCAGCGGCGGCTCTCCTCTGCTCTTCCTCCACCCCTGACCACAACTCTTCCTCCTTGTGGCTGTGGTTGGCTGGCCGGTTCCGATCCGGGTGGGGTTTGCCCGTCGCCGCCGCGCCGTTCGATTGGTACGTATCGAGATGCCTCCTCCCCTCTGATTCCGCGATCGCCCTTTTCCCCGTGTCCGTAGGCCGTAGCTGTGCTCGTGATTTGATCCGCGCCCACAAGAGGTACCCGTCGTCTTTGATCTGATAGTTTTGCAGTGATCTCTTGACATTTACGCCACGGAATAGAACCAGACAATCTTAATTGTTCTTGGTCTTTCAAAAAAAGGAACAGCTTCTTGGGGGAGATTCCTCTGTTCTTCCTCCAGTTCTCCTCTGAATTACTGACGTTTTGCGCAGAAAGGCCGAAATTACGGCTGGTTTTCATATCTTCTTTTGGTTATGAATCCTTTTATTGACTCGATTTTGGTACAAAACTAAGAGAATCCGTTACCTTTCAGCCATCCAGATTTCCGCGTTGCAAAATTTTCGCGTTTTTTTTCTGACACAACTCTGCGTCACAGGGGCCGGGGCATCGCCATGGACAACCCCAACCCGGCGCCGCCGCCAACGAATGCCGACCCCGCGGGCGCCTCGCCGTCGCGGCGGCTGCCGGACTTCCAGCAGTCGGTGCGGCTCAAGTACGTGAAGCTGGGGTACCACCACCTCATCACCCACGGCATGTACCTGCTGCTCTGCCCCCTCATGTCGCTCGTGGCCGTGCACCTCTCCACGCTCTCCCCGCGCGACGTGGCCGACCTGTGGGCGCACCTCCGCCTCAACCTCATCTCCGTGGTCGCCTGCTCCGCGCTCCTCGTCTTCCTCGCCACCGCCTACTTCCTCACCCGCCCGCGCCCCGTCTACCTCGTCGACTTCGCCTGTTACAAGCCGGGTCCCGAGCTCCGGTGCTCGCGCGACACCTTCATGCGATGCTCCCGCCTCACGGGCTCCTTCACCGACGCCAGCCTCGAGTTCCAGCGCAAGATCCTCGAGCGCTCGGGGCTGGGCGAGGACACGTACCTCCCGCCCGCCGTGACGCGGGTGCCACCCAACCCGTCCATGGACGCGGCGCGCGCCGAGGCGCGGGAGGTCATGTTCGGCGCCGTCGACGAGCTCCTCGCCAAGACGGGTGTCCGGCCCAAGGACATCGGCGTCCTCGTCGTCAACTGCAGCCTCTTCAACCCGACGCCGTCGCTGTCGGCGATGTTGGTGAACCACTACAAGCTCCGCGGGAACGTGGCCAGCTACAACCTCGGCGGCATGGGTTGCAGCGCTGGCCTCTTGTCCGTCGACCTCGCCAAGGACCTCCTCCAGACGCACCCGGGGTCGTACGCGCTGGTGGTCAGCACGGAGAACATCACGCTCAACTGGTACTCGGGCAACGACCGCTCCAAGCTCGTGTCCAACTGCCTGTTCCGGATGGGCGGCGCCGCCGTGCTGCTCTCGAACTGGCGCTCCGACCGGCGGCGGGCCAAGTACGAGCTGGTGCACACCGTGCGCACGCACAAGGGCGCCGACGACCGGTGCTTCGACTGCGTGACGCAGGAGGAGGACGGCGAGGGACACCTCGGCGTGTCGCTGTCGAGGGACCTGATGGCGGTGGCCGGCGAGGCGCTCAAGACCAACATCACCACGCTGGGCCCGCTGGTGCTGCCGGTGTCGGAGCAGCTCCTGTTCATGGCGACGCTGGCCGCCAGGAAGCTGCTCAAGATGAAGAAGGTGAAGCCGTACATCCCGGACTTCAAGCTGGCGTTCGAGCACTTCTGCATCCACGCCGGCGGGCGCGCCGTGCTGGACGAGCTGGAGACCAACCTGGCGCTCACGGACTGGCACATGGAGCCGTCGAGGATGACGCTGCACCGGTTCGGGAACACGTCCAGCAGCTCGCTCTGGTACGAGCTCGCCTACAGCGAGGCCAAGGGCAGGATCCGGCGGCGAGACAGGGTGTGGCAGATCGCCTTCGGGTCAGGGTTCAAGTGCAACAGCGCCGTGTGGAGGGCGCTCCGGTCGGTGAACCCCGCGGAGGAGACCAACCCGTGGATGGACGAGATCGACAGGTTCCCCGTGGATGTTCCAAAGGTCTCCAAGGTTTCCAGCGGCTGAAATGATCTTTCAAATGCCCTGTTCGTCGTTCTGGTGATTGGAACTATCGCCTGGCATTTGCGTAAACGATATGGAGCTTTCCATTGGATTTCATTCGGTGGAGTTTGTGATTGTTTGGTGGGAATCCGTCATAGATCATCACATTAGGTGGTAGGAAGGGCGATCAACTTAACTCTTTAGCTCGGATTATATGTAAATTTTGCTGGTCTGTATGACACTAGTTTATACAGTGTGATTGTTAATTCTGACACATTTACTATCTTTCGGGTCGTCCACCAAAAATGCAATGGCAAAAAAACTTTGGATGAAACTTCATGGTTAATTTCACCTTAGCATGGAGAATAAAGACATGGTCAATTTCAAGTTGCTTGTATTTGTCTATCTTTTTTTTCCCACTGAGATAACGGTCCAGACTGTGCTGCAACAGAAGTTAGGAGGCTCCCTACAAAATTCCACCATTTCGTCCCGGTGCTGTTACATGAAACCCACCCCTATTACAACAACAGACCACCACCAGAGCCTTCGACAGCAGTCTCACGGCAAGCATTGCCGGCATGAAGTGCATCACGAGCCCTCTGCCTGCCCATCCTTGGAAATGTGAAAGCCTTCAATCTTGCGCGTGACATCATTTACCCCGACCTTCGTCTTTCCGTTTGCATTTGCCGCCTCCTGGTCTTCGCTGTTAGCTGGGCTAACCTGCCAGATTCGGATGGTGCCATCTTCTGATCCTGATGCATAAGATTCACCGACTGGGGTGAACCGTATGCAGTGGACAGGGCCGTGGTGCCCCTTGTTACATGCTGTTTTCAAAGGAACACAACCGTAAGTTCAATGGTGATAGTTATGTCATTATGTGCACACTTTCTTGGATACTAAATTACGATAACGCTGCGATGGAATGAATATTCCACCACCATATAATAGTTTCTTCCATCACATCCTTGAATTACTTCAAATGAGAACCGATAACATGATATTTAAATACATACATGTAAATGCTTGGAACAATCCCATGATAAGGGACATAACAACTAGTCAACTATTATATGTGAGATAGCAATATTTGCTTGACCACAGCTGTGAATCAGGCAGCCTCCAAAAGCAAACTTTTGATATCATAAAACCATACCATAAACCATCATAAGATCTACATGGAACTGACACTGATTAAAAAGTAGGGAACTAAAACAAACAGGATGCTGGGATCCAAGCAGAATTTCAACAAAACCGTTAATTATACTAGATAATAGTGGACAAAAGAACTAAAGACCTGACACATTATGGAACATTAAGCATGGTTTATTGCAGGTGACATATGTTGTTATGGATCTAATTTTTCCAACAAGAAAATGTTGGAAAAAGAAAAACTCTGACAAGGCAAGTGTTGTTATCAATTCTATAATATTAAGGAACCTGTTGAAAAAATTAACTTACCTAATTCTTCTCCAGTGAAGAAATCAAAGAGACGAACCCACATGTCTTCTCCACCAGTGACAAATTTGTTCCCATACTTCGGTTCAAGCGAAGCTGACTCCACTGCGCATGGCATATTATAACTCTTAACAAGTCCATAGCTGCAGAATGACATGACATTCAGTAAGCAACAAAGCCAAACATCTCTCTGCATTGCTTAAGTAAAGATAAAGAAACGTCTTACTGATTTGCATCCCAAAACTTCACACTTGAGCCATCAGTTGTCGTGATAAACCGACCATCTTGGCTTACTTCCGCACTGGTGACAGGTGACTTGGTTTCAAGTGTTTGGACAATTTTTCCACTCCTTACATCCCATAGCCTGTCAAGAGGCAATACCAATTAATCAAAGAGCAAACACACATATCTTAAATTCAACAACATTCTGGGAAGGTACTTGATAAAGGCACAGTTCAGCTACTGGTGTATAGCATTATTTTACTTCTTCAAAAAGTGCAGGTGAGTTTCTAGGAACCTTTAAAGGGTAAATAGTCAATGTTATTAACTCAGAACTATATTCAAATCACTGGTTTCACAGGTGTATATGTCCAAATTGATTTGCGTTTTGACAGCCTTTTGACAGTGACATACTTCAGATGCATGCTCTGCAACTAAAATACAAAGATAGAGATCAGGATTTCCTTTCTAGGGATGTAGGACTAAATTTCACCTCGTTAGTGCAAACATTTAATTTTTATAAAAAAATGAAATGAATTCGTAAAAGGCGAACCCTGAATGATGCCTTTGTGTTCGCAATTTAACAGTCTGACCCCACAGAACAGCCAATTCTGCCGGGTTCTCTGGAAAACAGTTTAGCAATCAGCATGCCTATTTTGCATATACAATCAATTTCTACATGCCAGCACTAATCACAATAGTGAAGATAAAAAGCAAATCTAGAGCTAAAATTAATATAGTTAATTGTAAATCCAGACAAACCTCACACAACCCATATCCGAGCAGGTACTAAGTATAGTTTGGTCACTATGAAGCCAAGTGACAGTTCTGACAGAACCGGGTGATTTCTCAATTTCTCTTGGAGCAGCGTCCGGACGGTTCAAATCATATATGCGCAGAATCTTCTCAAAACCTCCAGTGAGCAACATGTGGGTATCCTAAAGAAATATTAGTGTCAGAATTGAGATTTATACACGCAGAAAAACTTCCAGAGTTAATGGGGGAAAAACTTAAATCAAAGGTTAAGAAAACAATCCTACAGGGAATTAAATTAAATTAGTCATAAGAAGGTTCTTTAAGATGGACATTTCTAGATCTTATTTCACGAGTAAGGGAACTGGTTGAGAAAATAAAGCGTATATGGAATTTCAGACTAGACAAATAAGTTGACCTTGCTACAGTTCAGATGACAGAAAGTACCTAATTGGACAAGCAGATAAAGATAAATAATAAGACTATTCCCAAAGAGAAATGACAAGAACAATCCAACAACCGGCTAAATTAGAAAATTCCAACTCGAATCACACGAAGAGCAAATCAAATAGGGAGTGATCGAAAGTAAAATATAAGGTAGTTCAGAAGATAAGATTAAAATTTTCATGAACTTGTAGCTTTCATATACTGAGGATTAAGTCAGAAGGCGACAAAAGGGTGATAACAGCAGCCAATGGAAGGACTTGATTAGGATAAAGAAACATGCATGATGCTGTAATATGGTGAGAACATAACCTCAGAAAAAGCACATGCACGGACAATGTGCTTGTGTTCGAATGAGTGGAGCACATCACCTGTTAGTGCATCCCATATTTTTCTGAAAGAAAGAGATATAATCAACATATATTCTCAAAAATGGAAACATAACACTCTAGGTCATCGTGCGGAAACTGAGCTTGCATGCCATTCATGTAAACCATCCAGTGTAGTACTGTAGTTTGGACATTCCATTTTTCAATGCAGGTATAGCTAGTGCAAAATGCATTCAGTCAATTTTTTTTTCTAGTTTAACGAAAGTTGGTTAGCTTGAATAGGTTAGCATTTACAGGTAGGAGTCTTTCGGCTTGTCACCAAGTCAAATCATCCATGCAAGGAGTTTATGTCGTGTTTACTGGTAGAACTTTTTTCATAATTTGCTAGAATCATATTTTTCTTTTCGGTAGCAGTTAAGCACCAAATTCCGAGATCGATAGATTAATGAGTGCAATGAAAGTTTAACCAAATCGAGTAACATACTGAAACCAAATCAGACACACTAATATCCTTTGCTGCACACTGCATACTCTTAAAACACCAGGTAATAAATAAACAACACCATAAATGTACCAATAAATTTCCACTTTTTTTGGCGAGCAGCCAAGCATACAATAGAACAAAACTGATTCAAACAAGCTATAAAAGGTGTCGTAACCTATCCTATTAACAATAGACTTCGGCGTGCTCCAGGAAAACTGCAGCATATATTATAAGTTTGTTTACCAAACCATTACAATTACAACATATAACATGCCAACATCAATGTGCACAACCAAAATGAGATAACAAAACAATTTTTTCAGCTAGAGATTGGTGAGCAGACGGTCAGAAGAAACGGAACTCCTGCAGAACGATTATAATAAAGGTAAAACCAAGGGAACTTTGCGGAGTGAGAATCATACGCTGAAAAGTCAGCAGAACCAGAGGCAGCACGCAGAGCATTGGTGTCTAAACAAGCACTCCAAACGGCACCTTTGTGGCCTTGAAATGTCCCAATCCAATCTCCAGTCTCACCATTGCGAAGCATTGGATTTGAGTCTGAAAACAAAACCATGTTATTAATGTCAACACTTGAATGAACAAGCAACATTAATCCAACAATACATTGAAGCTCACACGGTGCAAACTGGTTCCTGTATCAGCATGCACACTCTCTTCCCCAGAATTTATAACAACATGGTTCACTAAAATTGAGCTACTAAATAAATAATTAAACATCTGTAGCCAATTAATGCTAACAAATCATGCTTGGGTGCGGGAAAAACTATCAGGAATTGATCATTTAGGCAATTTAGCTGAACCAATAGTTACTACTGAGACAGTACTCCAAACAAGGAATCTAAGTTTAAATAAAGGCATGATGCATAAGCACATCGAATACTTGTGTTGCTCAAAGGAACTGTCCTGTGGCTAAGATAAGACTTGGACATAGGTAAGATAAGACACATCAATTCTCAGTTTTGTGTTGTTGAATATCAAGCATTGGTCAATGAAACACTTACTAGTTACTACTGCCAGAATGTAAAAAACGCACTTATTGAAATTTCATGTCACTGAACTACTTATTGAACATCAAGAGCAATCAGTAGCAAGCACCACGAAGCCAGCTAAATACAATAACAAAACTGAACAGCATAGACAATTTATCATGTAATAAAAGATTGACGGTTGACCTGAAGTCCTGAACTTCCAAACAGCAACTGCTGGAAACTAACATAAAGCCAGAATGTGTAACACTGTGAATCTGCAACTATAGCGATCCGAATCCAGATTCTGAGCTGGGTTTTTCTATGCCATTTAAGCCAGTAATCAACTGTTCCACTATTATCTATTAAACTAACTACAGTTTTCACCTCAGGCGACATTGACCATAACCATCGTGTGATTCACATTCCACAATCATATAACCCACACGACACACACTCTCTCTCTAAGAATCCATATCAAGCAACAGGTGACTGGGGTTCAGGGATGAGTGGCGCACCCTTGCTGGCGCTGATGAGGAAGTAGCCGTCGGGCGTGACGGGGCTGTAGAAGAGGTCCACGACCGGCCGCGAGTGGCCGTGGCACACCAGCGGCACCGTCACCTTCTTTTTGTCCATCCTTCCCGCTTCCCCGGAAATCCTAACCCTAGCTTCGACGCCTCACCGCCGCCGCCGCGCAAAACCTCAAAACGGCGCGGCGCACTAGCTCTGGTAGCACCAAAAGGGGGATTCCGGGGATTGGATGATCCGGATCTGTGGTTTGATATGTACACTGGGGTGGTGATGGTGAGAGACGGAGACCTACCCTACGGGATCGAGAGGTGAAGAGGGGAAATCTGGAAGAGCTTTTTATATCGGAAGTGAGAGGGAGATGTGTCTGGGTCGCCGGCTCGCAAGCTCCGGCCTCCGACGACCGGCGGCGCTGCGAGTGTCTGGGTCGAACACGAAAGCGGCAGGGTGCCGGGTGCGACGGGAGCTGAGGTGGCTGCCACCTGCCAGGATGAGGGCGTTGTGTTTGTGTTCGTTGGATTTCAATCCGGTGGCAGAAGAAACCAAATGAAGAGTGCGCCGAGAAATTTGTGGGAAGTTTGCCATGGTTCAAAAGAAGTGCAGGGCAAATCCAAAATGCTGCAAAATTGGACTGTGAAGTTATCTAATTTTGAGAGAAACTGTTCTCATTATATGGTTTGCAAAAGTTTTATGTCACCAATACTTTGTGTGATAATATTTTCCGTAAAAGAGAGTGAGAAAGAAGTCTTGAACCTCAAAATAGAAAATCTACAAACATTCATTATTTCATTTGTATATAAGCCCATTTTGTCAAAAAAAACTTGGAGTCAAATTATTTTTTATTCTTATCTAGTATTATGATTTGAGGGATGTACTCTTAATGCTTGGAGATATATCTTCCTTCTCCAATGTATATGGTGATAAATAAAAAAGAGAAAGAAGTCTTGAACCTCAAAATAGAAAATTGACATTCATTTGTATATAAGCCTGTATTATCAAAATAAAAAAAGCTTGGAGTGAATTTATTTTTTTTGGCAAATTAACTTTTTTAAAAAATCTTATTTACTTTTTTCTCTGTTCCAAATTACGATTTATTTAGCTTTTTTATTTCAAATTTGACCATTTTATCTTATTCAAAACAAGTTGTATAAATATAGTCAATTTCAAACTATTCTTAAAAGACCTTTTATTTGTAAAGCAAACGACAATAAAAGATAAGATATTTTGTATAACATTTTGAATAAGACGAGCAGTCAAATTTAAGATAAAAAAATGAAATGAATTATTATTTGGTACAAAGGAAGTATTATGATTTGAGAGATGTGTCATTAATGTTTGAAGTTCTCAGTGATAAATATTGGTGAGTAATGCAAAGGTTCAAAGTACATAGACGGTGGCAATGGGACTATGGTGTCTGAAACGGTGTCTATTTTTCACAAAATATACATGTTTTCCTGAATTTGTTTTTTCATTTTTGAGAAAACAGTCTCTGAGTCGGGGTGTTTTCTCCAACTTCGAGTCCGAGACGGTGCGCCGTGCGCGGCCAACTTTCTCTCCACGAAGGCGCGGACCGCCCTATAAACCCAAGCAACCGGCCGCACCAGACGGTCAGACCCAACCCAACAAGCAAAGCCACACCCCACCACACTTCCGCAACCTTTTCCTCGCACGCAAGAAGAACCCACCCCGACCGAGCCGGCGATGGCGACGGTGGCGATGGACATCTCGAAGCCCACACCGGCGGCGTCCGGCGACGAGGCCGCGGCGGCCGCGAAGGGGAGGAGCGGCGGCGGCGGTGGAGGGGAGGGCCTGCGCCAGTACTACCTGCAGCACATCCACGACCTGCAGCTCCAGATCCGGCAGAAGACCCACAACCTCAACCGCCTCGAGGCACAGCGCAACGACCTCAACTCCCGAGGTGACCTCTCCTTCTCGATTTAGGCTCGCTCGCACCTAATCCTAGGATCGATGTCGTTGGTACCCGATCGAGTTGGTGGAAACCCTAGCTTTACCCGGGCGCGGTTCGTAGCTAAAGGCGCGATTTTTAATTGCTAGTAAGGTTCGTTGAGCTGATTTTTTCGTTCGAATTATTTGATATGTGAAAGATGGCGTGTTAATTGCTAATTGGTGTGTTAGATGGACTGAAAAGCTCAGCTACAAATTGGCGGGCTTGGATGTTAAACTGCTTGAGCTGCATGCTGACTAGCGGTGTTAAGTTTGGATCGTGAATATCATGTGGATTGTAGTGGTAACTGATGTTCAGCTGTGAATTGGGTATAGATTTTGATTATAAATTGTCCATTCATATGTGCTATTGTTTTGCATATTGCCTCTCAATGTTGTTCTATCACATTCACTTCTAGGGTTGTGAGGAGAGTATTTCACACCGGCTTTTTATTCCTGAGATTATCCATTATTTTTCAATGATTGCCTTCCTTTGACATGAAGCTGTGGTATTTGAGCATGGTAACATAAACTAAGTTCACCTCTAGTTGAACATTTGCTATGCGGAATTAATGTAACGATTGCCCTGTGCCCCCATTTAGTCATTTCAGAACTCTGTATAGCTGCAAGTGTAGGAATAATGGCTTGCATGGTTGTACCGTGACACTTTTGATTAGGATTTTTTGATCTCCTGCTGTCTGTGGTCAGGAGCATATCCTCCTGAATACGTGTGTATATTGTGTCTGTTTACCGTTCTCTAAATTTGGCCTTGCAATTGAAATTTTGCAGTTAGGATGCTCAGGGAAGAGCTGCAGTTGCTTCAAGAGCCTGGATCATATGTTGGTGAGGTGGTGAAGGTCATGGGAAAATCAAAGGTTCTGGTGAAGGTAATTTTTTTCTATCCGACCATCAGTATTTCCTATGCATACCATTTTCTACATAAAAGTATTCTTGCTGTGTGGGGTCAATTGGTCAAACAAAGTTCTGTGAATTAGGTCACATAGTGTCAGAGTGCTCTCAGCTGTGCTGCCTTCTTTATCATGTAATACCTATAAATGTGCTTACAGTAACCATGTCTTAAATCTTAAGATCAGTTTACCTGTCGACATTGTGACTTTTGTATTGCACATGTCTTAAGCTTACAAAGTTCATGTGAAAATTCCAGACTGCATGCATGTTCTCGTACAGCTAAACTATGTTTCTATGGATTCCAGATGACATTTGAATTGAGTAGCAACAAAAAATTCTGTATTTCCTTATAGCCAACTCTGCACAGTAGAAATGTTCTATAGATTCTGGATGCTGTGGGGTGGTTGTTACAATTTTGCAAAGCTCAAAAGATTTATGTTTATAACTTGGCTGGTTGGATGTGCTAGTTGCCTAGCTGTCCAGTTTCCATCTTGTTATTGGGTGCCTGAGTTTGAACTTCCTGATTATTTAAATAGTATTAACTTTCTAAATGCAATTGTGCAGGTGCACCCGGAAGGCAAATACGTGGTGGATATTGATAAGAGCATTGACATTACGAAGATCACACCTTCAACAAGAGTTGCTCTTCGAAATGATAGCTACATGCTCCATCTGGTCCTGCCAAGCAAAGTTGATCCATTGGTCAACCTCATGAAGGTTGAGAAGGTTCCCGATTCTACCTATGATATGATTGGAGGCCTTGATCAGCAAATTAAAGAGATCAAAGAGGTTTGTTTTGATCTTAACTGTGCTATCAATGCATCAAAATATAGGCATTCTGATTTGTGAAGCCAATTTTCAGGTCATTGAGCTCCCAATCAAACATCCGGAGCTATTTGAGAGCCTCGGAATTGCCCAGCCAAAGGTTTGTTTTCACCCCTGAATACCATTTTAACTGATTTGAACTTTACATGAAAAGAAAGAGACTCAAGGTTATTTGTTTTCCAGGGTGTTCTCCTTTATGGACCTCCTGGCACAGGAAAGACATTGCTGGCACGTGCAGTTGCTCATCATACTGACTGCACCTTCATCAGGGTTTCTGGTTCTGAGTTGGTTCAGAAGTATATTGGTGAGGGCTCCCGTATGGTCCGTGAACTCTTTGTCATGGCCAGGTAGGCTGATTTTTTTTATTACCACATTTTTAAGTTGTTTGTGATTGTATGAATAATTACGTTCTGTTCTTATCTCTTGGTGTGGTCTTAGTCATCTGGTGATCTTATTGCAGGGAACACGCACCATCCATTATATTTATGGACGAAATAGACTCTATCGGATCTGCTAGAATGGAGTCTGGAACTGGCAACGGTGATAGTGAAGTGCAGCGCACCATGCTTGAGCTTCTAAACCAGCTTGATGGTTTTGAAGCATCAAACAAAATTAAGGTATGCTTCATTTATCTTCCTGTGTGCTGAGTTTACTGGTTTATAAATGTAATTGGGGAAGGAACATCGTTGTGATGTTTTAAATATTTATATATATTGCAGGTTCTGATGGCAACAAACAGAATAGACATCTTGGATCAGGCCCTTCTGAGGCCTGGACGCATAGACAGGAAGATTGAATTTCCAAACCCCAATGAGGATGTATGTTCTACTGACTTGTCTTGTCCTGTCCTGTTGATTTTGCATGATCATTTGTGCTGATAGGGTGCTTAATCCTTTTGCCCTTGCAGTCTCGTTTCGATATCTTGAAGATTCACTCAAGAAAAATGAACTTGATGCGTGGTATTGATCTGAAAAAGATCGCGGAAAAGATGAATGGGGCCTCAGGAGCTGAGCTGAAGGTTTGTTTAATCTACACTCACATTTAATGAACTGTTTGCGGTCTTATTATTCAAAAAGCAGAAAATTACGTTTATGCATCTTTTATAGTACTGTGTCATCATTCAAGCATGCTCCTGAATCATGATTATAGACTCGAGAGTTCAAAAGCATACCTCGTAATAGCAACGTGTAGCTGCTGTATCTGGGACCTGTGTGTATCATCCATATGAAAGTTTTATTCCATTTTTTGCCAGTGTAGTTAAATCGCAAGCACTATGTTAGCTAAATGAGTTTGTTAGCAAGCCTTTTGGTAGCACTGAAGTTCGCATCAATACTAAGTTACCAATGACCAATCTACAGTGTTGTGTTCACAACAGGGTTTTAATTACCGCTGGTTACCGCTCGGTTTACCGCGGTAACCGGTGATACCGGTCCGGCTCGGTAGCAAAACCGACCGGTAACCGGTGCCTTACCGAACCTATCTAACCGGCCCGACTGGTTAACCTGTCGGTAAGACCGGTATACCAGTCCGGTTTTCTCGGTTGAGAAAACTGCTACTGTAGCGGTAATTGTAACCCTGGTTCACAATTATCACTAGGTGCTCTTAAAATTGAATCTGAATGTTCAGTTCTGTCTAGGTTAAATATCCTCTGTCATAAGCCAATCAAATCCAGATGACCTGAGCTAACAACTTTTTTGTACTAGCAAATTTTGATCTTCCTGGGATTGCAAACTTGCATATGATATGGCCTCAAAAGCTATCTGATCAGTTTCTCAGTGCATATCCGTGTGTTTCAGTGGCTCAATATTGCTACTTAGATGCACTTTTTGCTGATGTGAAGTAACTCACCATCTGCCCATTTTTGTTGTTCAGGCGGTCTGCACAGAAGCTGGAATGTTTGCCCTTCGCGAGAGAAGGGTACATGTTACCCAGGAGGACTTCGAGATGGCGGTGGCCAAGGTGATGAAGAAAGACACGGAGAAGAACATGTCCCTGCGCAAGCTCTGGAAGTGAGGTCCATACTTTGATGATGTCGCCCCCGACCTTTCACGGCCTCGCCAAAGCTCGCGCTGCCTTCATCCCCCGAGCTTTTCCTGCCTTGCCAAAGCAGTGGAACGGTGTAAACCGCATGCATGCTCCGGACTGGACCTTCACCATGTGCCTATGTTTAAGTTTTATGCCGTGCATGCCTATGTTTAACAGTTGCTTTCTGGTAACAGTTGTAGTATGTTGTTCAAATGTTCAGATTTGTCGGATCATCAGCTAGATACGAGATAATGCATTGCTCACTCGCGATGTACCACGACGTTACAATGCCTACATGGTTTGCAGTTTGCCAGTCCTCGTAATGAACGCTGCTTGCTGGGTCTGGTTACCATGCGATCCTTCACTAACTGGGTAGCTGTGAGGAAAAAAAACTGATAAGTTAAACTTGCTAGCGTTTATTTTTGAGAAAGAAAGTAGGAGTGCTATCAAGACACATCCAGACCATCGATTGGGCTGAACGCAATGCACACAAAATGCAGTGACCATAACAAAGCAGGCGCACAACTGGGATTTTTTTTTAGTTTTTTTTTAATTTTCAAAACTAACATCAACCCGTGCGCAGGAACAGCTTCTTTTCAAAAAATCATAACTTTTTGGTATGAAGTTGGATGAAGATGAAATTTATATAAAAATTGTAACTTTCGACGAGATCTACAACTTTGTAGTTCAAACTTTTTTTATTTGAAATCATCTTCGGACTCAAAAAATCGATATACGGTCCAGATCTTAGTTTACGGTATCTAGATCTGAATAGTATATCGATTTTTTGAGTTCGAAGATAACTTCAAATGAAAAAAGTTTGAATTAAAAAGTTGTAGATCTCGTCGAAAGTTATAATTTTCATATAAATTTCATCTCCGTCCGAGTTCATACCAAAAAGTTATGATTTTTTGAAAAGAAGTTGTCCATGCCGCCACCGGGAACTGCGGCCGGAACCGCTACACTACCGCAGGCGGTACTGTAGCAACAGTGTTGTAAACGGCGTTAGGCTACCAACCGCTGTTTCAGGTGGCGGTAGATCCCTACCGTCATTTACAACGGCGGTGGATGTCTAGTTTTGAAAATTTTTAGATCCGACATTTATTTTTGTAAATTAAAAAAAAACTAAAAAAAAATTTCCACCACTGGCAACATCTCATGCACGGGCCCAGTCCATGAGATACCTATCCAACCATTCAGGAATTGAAACATGCCATTGTTCTGATCAATTATGTCCAGGATTCATCCTGACTCCTATTTCATTCTTGGTTTCAGGCTACCATGTATATGCACTGTACAAACACGCACGCTTTGTATTTAGTGCGTCCTCCTACCATCTGCAGACCGCCTTTACTCCTCTGCCTTTCCGGGATTGAACTTGCAGAACAGAAACGAATAAATCAGGAATGAAGATACCTTGACCTGAAGATCTTTATCTCATTGTAAGGCTGGACCTGAAAGGGAGACATTAGGATTATTAAACGTTGATTCATGACAAAACTCATTTCATAGCTCTCGACTCAAATCGTGAGACGAATCTAATGAGCCTAATTATATCAAGATTAGACGGTGTCATGCTATAGTAAAGAATCTCTAATGATAGATTAATTAAGCTTAATGAATTCATCTCGTGATTTGTTGTCCATCCATGTCTTTAGTTTTGTAATTAATCTATATTTAGTCCTCCTAATATAGGACTTGTTTTATTTGCCCAAAATTTTTTGCCACAAAATTTTGCCATCTAACCACGGCCCTAGTCTAGATCATGCTAAAACCTTCAACATTTTGCTACCTCAACTCAAATTTCTAGGTAGTTCTCCTTTACAAAGCAGTCACAACTCCACTTACTGAAATCAAGCTTGCTTTCGGCAAACGATGATTTCTAGATTCTCTACTGTAAACCCTTACATATCATGGGATTTATTATACTCAAGTTTCATGAAATTTGGACCAACAGCAGTAACTTAAAAGTTTTTACTACTACACATCTGAGTTGTGAGCATGCACTCCATTTCCACAAATTTTGGACCTGTAGTAGCTCAAACTGGCTATAAAATAGCAGAATTGTTGGAAACTCAAAGCTCTGTTAGTGCAGAAAGTCCGATAAATCTTAAAACTGAACAGCACTCTTCCCATTTCGATCGATTCATGGTCACTGAAACTGCATGTATATGGAGCAAGAGCAACGCTGGAGACACACATGCCCACATGAGCATAAAAGTTTCAACATAACGCCACATGCAAGTGCACATGCGAGTGCACCCTTTGATCACCTCCAGGCACATGACAACCCCAGATGCTCCCACATGCAGGAATCGATCGATCCCATACCGGGGGTCCCTGCGTTCGTGAATGCAGACCTGTTGCGATAGGGATCAGAGAAGAACAATAATTCGCTGAATTCATTCATCAGGAGAGCAGGATAAGCCACTCATTGGCAGCAAGCCAGCAATGTCGTCGTGCAGATTAGACATCAGAGGACGATAGGTATCCCCCGGATAAGTGCAGTGTGCAGTCTCCATCGCGTTCTGAATGTCTGGTGTTTTACAGATGGGAGAAAGACGATTACTGCTCTGACAGCTTGTTTAGACTGCTGAAAGTTTGTTGAGCGAGATGAGGTGTGGGTTCAGTTGAAAAGATAGAGGACAGAATGCAGGACTAATGCATGTTGAGGGCATCGCAGGAGTGATCAGACGGTCGGTGGATGCTTGGAATCGAACAGAGGTCTCTGCCTCTTTCGACCATCACGTGGAGCACTCATGATTTGGCACATGTAAACGAGGGCTAAACCTCTGCTAAAGACCGTGTAAAAGGAAACACTTGTGATGAAGAAAACCAGGGCCGAACTGCCATTTTCCACAGGTTCAGAGATGGAACAAGCAAACTAACCACAGAAAAAACTTTCCACAGCAATGTGTATGATCTGCAGATTTCAGGCTTGGTATGCCATTATGCTGCCAAAGGAAATGTGACTAGAAGAATCATTTGTGAGGATGTGTCCAAAAATAAGCCAGAAAGGCGTACCGATAAGCCAAGCTTTAAATCAGTTCCAGGATTCCAGCAGCTCATCCTGCTGGATCTCATCTCATGCCTGCTCAATCATGATTCAGTTTCGCTTCAGATCTACCTATCCAATGCTTGGCATCTCCTGTAATGCCAGAAAGTGCTGCGTGTATACTTCCGTAAACATTCATAACATGGCGAAAACCAAACCAAACCCAAGAAGGAGCATACCGACATGTCATTTTTTTCTGACGGTTTGTCACTGGCTCACTGCTCAAACTTTAGGAGACTGATCTAAGAAAAATAAAATTCAGAACTAATGCTGATGCTTTGCTTCCATATTATAAGCTGTGAATTGTCTAATTACCCCTGCAAATTGATTGCATTTGGTTTAAACAATAGCAAAACGTTACTGGCTGATCTTGAGCCTGGACTCATGTTCTTGACCCTGCCAGATCATGAGCACCGCACGTTGCAGATTCTGACATAACTGAACCTGGCAATGGTAACGCCTCAGTGGCAGAACAGCAAATTGGTCCCAAATTGAGGTGAAGTGCGGGAGGCCAGGCTCCACTCCATTTAAGCACCGCGCCATCCTGACTCTCCTGCAGCTCTGCAGGCTTGATCGATCACAATTCAGAACGGCACGATCCAAAGTGCAAGGTCTCTCCATCTTTGCAGATCAAGAGGTGACTACCTGTTCCTTGCAGATCGGAGCAAGATGGGAAGGTTAGCAATGGCTGGGCCAGTGATCCTTCTTCTGCTCTGCACAATCTGCAGACTGGCGCTCGGAATCACTGACGGTAACGCACTGATCTATTACAGTATTACTGCTAAAGTTTCGATGCGATCTTTGATCTGATTAGTTTCTCTCTGCAACCAGGGTTGCTCCCGAACGGCAACTTCGAGCGCGGGCCGCTGCCGTCGCAGCTGCAAGGGACGCGGGTGCTGGGCTCGTCGTCGATCCCGTCGTGGCAGACGTCGGGGTTCGTGGAGTACATCCCGTCGGGGAAGAAGCAGGGCGACATGCTCCTGGTGGTCCCGGAGGGCGCCTACGCCGTGCGCCTCGGGAACGAGGCCTCCATCCGGCAGCGCCTCCGCGGCGCCACCCCCGGCGCGCGCTACTCCCTCACGTTCAGCGCGGCGCGGACGTGCGCGCAGGCGGAGCGGCTGAACGTCTCGGCGTCCGGGCAGTCGGGCCTCCTGGCGATCCAGACCACGTACAGCAGCAACGGGTGGGACTCGTACGCCTGGGCCTGGGTCGCCGACTCCGACGAGGTCGAGGTCTCCATCCACAACCCCGGCGTCGCTGACGACCCGGCCTGCGGCCCGCTCATCGACTCCGTCGCCGTCAAGGCCCTCAACCCGCCACGCCGCTCCAACCGGAACCTGGTGAAGAACGGGGACTTCGAGGAAGGTCCCTACATCCTCCCGGGGACGAACTGGGGCGTGCTGATCCCGTCGCGGGTTGTCGACGACCACTCGCCGCTCCCGGGGTGGATGGTGGAGTCGCTCAAGGCGGTGCGGTACGTCGACGGCGGGAGCTTCGCGGTGCCCCGGGGGCGGCGCGCCGTGGAGCTGCTGGCGGGGAGGGAGAGCGCGGTGGCGCAGGTGGTCCGGACCGTGCCGGGGCGGCGGTACGCGCTGTCGTTCACGGTCGGGGACGCCGGGAACGCCTGCGCTGGGTCGCTCGTCGTGGAGGCATACGCGGGGAGGGAGTCCGTCAAGGTGGCGTATGAGTCGGCGGGGAAGGGCGGCGCCAGGCGCGCCGTGCTGCCGTTCCGCGCCGCGGCGGCGCGCACGCGGATCGTCTTCTTCAGCTCATTCTACAGCACCAGGAGCGACGACCTCAGCTCGCTCTGCGGGCCCGTGCTCGACGACGTCGCCGTCGTCAGCGTGCGCGCCAACCGCGGGTAGATGGAGTTCTTGCTGTTGCTATAAATGGCGGTCACTTGCGGCGTGTTTTAGCTGCCTCGTTCTGAGCACAAAAGAAAATGGTTCGAAGGATCGAGGGAAGATTGTTCCATATATAGTCCTCTCTTTAAAGTGGCTTCCGTTTAGGAGCTAAATTAGTTATTACGAGAATGTAGTTTTGTCTAATGGGTTTTTTAATTCTCGGTACCAAAAATTGCAGATTGCACCTATATATAGAAATTGCAATGAATGAAATTTACAATTTTATTATAAAACATGTGAAATAACCGTCATCAGAAAGAAAACTAAAATTCAGGTATCTGCATTTTAGCAAGTCCCATAGATTTGTGTTTAAAGTGCCATTGAGATGCTATTTTTTTTTACAATTGATATAGAGAAAATAAAGGTTCGATTCTTTTTTTTTTGTGACCTCTCTAATCAAATGTCCTCATCAATTCTTAATATTGGTGTCTGTTTCCAGATAGGGAGCATATCGTATGGAAACTACCTTTGTGTGCAAACTATGGAAACTCTCATCACAGCCGCTGGATCCTCATCTGATGGCCACACAAGGAGGTGGGAAATTTTTGCACTTCAACCCTCCCACCATATCCCTTTGCTAATCAAAACTTTGCTAAACCCCCCACCAAACGGCCCACGGACGGAACGTCGTCGCTTTATTTCCCTCGCGACGCTCCCGGCGTGCGGCAGGCGCGGGATCTGCTCCACCGCCGTCGCCTGGGACGCCACCGCCCGCCGTCCCTCCCCCACGCACTCGTCGGGGGCTCCTCCCTCCCCTCTTTCTCCCTGCGATGGGAAGGTCCGGGCCGCCGGCCGCGCTGCGATGGGGAGGAGGCGCGCTGCCGGCGGGCATGGAAGCCGCAGCCGACGACGCCAGTGCTGACCTCCTCAGCTGGTGCGGGTGCAGAGCTTCCCCGCGGCCGCTGCGAAGCCTCCTCCCCCGCCCGCGCCCATCTGTGCTGTTGTCTGCCTGTCTGCTAATGTGTGGTGCTGTTAAAATTGTGTGTAATGCCTGCTACTGCAATTCTCTGTAATGTCTGCTACTGTGAAATTCTGTGTAATGGCAATGGAAATTGTGGCAAGTTCAGGCACGAGATCTGCAAGAAGAACAATTGTGCCCAGTTCTGTGCTGCTGTGAAAATTATGTAAAATGCCTAAACTTGTGTAATGGGCGCAATGGCAATTGTGCCTCCGATAGTCCGATGTAATGAATTTGTGTGGAGCATGAAAATGAATAAATTGATGTTTCTCCTTTTGCAATTCTGACCATCTTGCTATTTATTTGGCTGAAGTAAAGCTTTGGATGTATAAATTAGTTTATTGAAATGGACTGTAAGTGGCCTGTACCCAAAGCCACACTGGTGCCATCCTGAAGAATCTGATGATGATGATAAATTGGCTTCTGATCATATTGGCCAGATGATGCTGATGCTTGAGCCGTAGACGTTTATACACTCAGAGAGTCAGAGTGCAGGCTCTTGCTAGATAAACAACTTATTTGGCATTAATAAACCATGTGCGCGTTCATTGGTTCAGGATCTAGAAGTGAAAAAATGTCTGCACAAACCATAGCAATCTGAACACCTGATATATGAATTCCATGTGCCATCTGATAGACTGAAGTTCATATGGGCGTGGGCGGGCGAGGAGGCTTGGCGGCGGCCGCAGGGAAGTTCTGCGCCCGAGCCGATCGAGGAGGCCCGCACTGGCGTCGTCGGCTGCGGCTTCCATGCCACCTGCGGCGCGCCTCCTCCCCATCGCAGCACGGCCGGCTGCCCGGACCTCCCCATCGCTGGGAGAAAGAGGGGAGGGAGGAGCTGTCGACGAGCGTGCGGAGAGGGTCGGCGGGCGGCGGCGTCCCAGGCGACGACGGCAGAGCAGATCCTGCGCCTGCCTCACGTCGGGAGAGTCGCGAGTCGCGAGGGAAACAGAGCGACGGCGTTCCGTCCGTGGGCCGTTTGGAGGGGACGTTTAGCAAAGAGATATGGTGGGAGGGTTGAAGTGCAAAAATTTCCTACCTCCTTGTGTGGCCATCAGATGGGGATCCAGCGGATGTGATGAGAGTTTCCATAGTTTCCACACAAATGTAGTTTCCATAGGATACGCTCCCTTCTTCAGAGACACTCCCAACGCACGCTATCTGATCTATTAGTTGGATTTTTTTTGCGAATTACATAGTACATCAGAGACACTCACAACGCACGCACACTCATCCCTATGAACACACACGCAAACCCTACCCCTAGGAGCATCTTCGAAGACTGGGCTGACAAATCCTCAAGATTGACGAAGTCACCATAGACGTCTTGTTGTCGACGGGAACATCGTCTACCACTGAAAGCACAAACACCGTTAAATCCTGAGAAATTCGCTCCTACAGGGAGTCAAACCCTGAACCTGAGGTGCTACCGAGACTCTTGTAACCACTAGACTACAAGTTCTTTCGCAATCTATTAGTTGGATCTATTAATTCTACTCTAGCTCATTTTTATGAGCTACTCCTTGCGTATGTTTGACCGGTTGCCTTGCACGCCTCCTTGTCTCGCAAGCAGGCGCCAACGCCGGTGCCAGTATATTGAACCCAGTTTGGTTCCTACAGCAATAAGTTGTAGCTGTAGTCTAAAGATTGATAAAACAATATGGCAACATCTCATTTATCTTTTTTATATTAGTAACCGTATCCATATATGTCAATATCATTTATGTATTGCATAATAAATTTCCCTATGCTCATCTAGAGGTTGCAATTACCACTTAATTGAAAAAAAGAGAAGAATATACTCCAATAAACTTTATGACGACGTAACAATTTAGATTAATAAAAAATTCATGTTACAAATAATTAATAAGCACATCAACATTTATAGCTAAATATCGGTCTAAAAATTCTATGTTAATCTAAAAAATATAAGAATATACACGTTAGATTTACGAAGATCTAACAGTCTAGATTATAGAGCTTAGAAATTCCTACATTAATTTTAAAAAATATTTACCATTGAATTTTATGAAGATCTAATGGTCACTTGCCGCCTGTGTGTTTTGGCTGCCTCGTTGTGAGCATAAAAGGAAATTGTTCGAAACTGGGAGGGTTAACTTCTTGCGATCCAAATGGTCATGCGCTCGTGTCCTGATCTTGTCTTGGCAAGGGAAGATTGTTCCATATAGTCCTCTCTGTAAAATGGATTCCATTTAGGAGCTAAATTAGTTAACAGGAGAATTGTTAAGGTTAGTTTTCGACAGATTACCTAGGTTTTTCCTTTTTCTTTCTTTTTTGCTAGTTATTCTTTCAATGATAAACTACATTTTTACCAACAGCGAGTCGGCGACGCGATTCTTATCAGTTATCACCTTGTTTATCTTAAGATCTATTTATCCAATTTTTGAAGTTATTTATGATTATGAAGGGAGAGTATAGATGAGTGCGTCTATTCAGTACTCCCTCTTAGAACTAAATTGCTTATCCTAAGTCTCATATATTTAAGTTTATTTTGTGTGTATAGTTTTTACTACACACTTAATATAGTTCATGCATTTAGAAACATCAAAATGACCTACGATTTGGGAACGGGGAGTATATGATATGCAAAGGCAAATATTTGTACTATTCCGCTCGAATTCACACGTAGTCCACGTCACGTGGAGAGACGGAAGCTCAACTGAAAAGTGAAAATACTTGAAAGCTAGGAGAAATGAAAATCATGCTTTGTTGTTTGCGCGACTTCAAGGTGGGCGAGCTGCTCTGTGACTATACCCAGGTACGGCCCATTTATGCAAACTATCATCAAATCCAAAAAAGCCCATAAATTGTACCCATACCAAGGTACGACTTGCGGGTTTGTTTAGGGAGTACAGAAAGAAAAAAAAAGTCTATTCTATAACACTCAACTATCGACCTTTCTTTAGATTTTAATCCTTATTTTTAGATTTTAACCCTTATTTCGAAAGCCATATGTTTAGAACCGTCAACTGTGAAAACCGTCCATTTAAACAACCCTTATGGTTTTGTAGGCTGTTTTCGCACACGTGGCGCCACATCATCTAATGTGACGTGGAGTCAGAGTCCAAGTCAGCGAGTGCTACGGCCTTAACCTCATCCTCTCTTCTCCTCTCTCAGCTCTCACACACACCTCTCTCCCGTGACCATGACGTCATGGCCGGGGAGCAGCCGCCTCGGCTGACCCCCCCGCTTGTGCCCGCCCGACCTCCCTAGCACCCACGCTGACCGACACGTCGGCCACCGCCTCTACTTAGCAGTGCCGCCGCACCCCGGCCCATTCTCGCCCGGCATTGGCCCGTCGTACTCGCCACTCGAGCCGCCGCTCGCCGCACCCCCACTCCCAGCCGTCGCTCCTCACCTCCACCCATGTCGCGCCCTACGCCGACAACCGAGGTCTGCCTAGTTGCTCCACCTCGCCGGCGTCCAAGATTGCCTCGAGTCGCCGCGTCGGCGGCCGCGTTGGATCTGAGAGCTCCGGCGCGCAGCCACCTCTTGCCCGACCAAGTTCCGCCTCTCGTGCGTCGTCGCATGATCCGCATCCCTGTCCTCTCATCCTCTTGCTGCAGTTGAGCACTGTGCGTCTAGCGACGGTGCGCACGGGCTGGGGCGCCGGTCGCGGAGGTGCGACACGCTGGGCGCGTGTATCCCCGCGTGGGGATAGCGACTTGCACCGGGAATCGTCCGGGGTGCATCAAGGGCTTTGGCGGTCGGGCGACACGCGGGTGCCAGAGCCTGCAGTACGATAGTGGCCCAGCGCCTGGCGGGGCACTGGTCGGGGCTCGCGGAAGCTCTCGCGAGGCAGCTGGAAATGGAGTTGCGGCGGCAACTGGGGCACGGCCAGACGGACTGCGGTTGTGGTGTCACACGGTGCGGTGGCGGCGACCACCAGCCATGGCCAGGAAGGCGTGTCAGGCCCGGGTTCGGCTCGACAGCGGCGCCTAGAACCTGTCCGACTCCACGTCAGCGAGTCAGCTGATCCACGTCAGCGGCACCTGGACCCGACTCCATGTCGGATTAGGTGATGTGGCACCACGTAAATCATTGTGACAATGTGTGTCATCCACACAGGTCGTCCTCCTCCCGACCCGTGTCGTCCTCCTCCCGAGGGCGCCGCGGGGTTCCCTCGCCACCGCCCTTAGCCACCGCGCCTCCCTTCGGCCGCCGTTGCCGTGCCCGTAGGCGGCAGCGGCCGGCGCGGCCCCCTTCCTCTTCTTCCTCTCCCTTCTCCTCTACCTCCCCCTCCCTCTCCACACCACCACCCCCTGGTCGTCCCAGGGTCGCCGGAGGCGGCCTCTCCTCCCTCCTTCCCGGCCGGCACCGGCGCGCGCAGGCCGGGGGCGGCCTCCTGCCCCCGCCGCCGCCCTCCCTCCTCTCCCTCCCTGCGTCGCTCCCCTGCCTGGGTCGCCCCGGGCCCGATCTGGGCCGGCGGGTCCTTTGACCCGACGGCCGCGCGCCGAACTACGGTGGGAGGAGCGCACGTCCCGGCCGTCGCCTCCCCGAGGGCGTCGTCGGCTTGCTCCGGCGCGTCGCAGGCACCCTAGACGGCGGCGTGGCCTGCGTTGACCGGCGACACCAGCTGCGGCGAGGGCGAGGTTGCGGTCCTCCTCCTGCCACCTGGCAGCCGCCACCTTGGGGTCCTCGCCGTCGCGCTCGCCGCCGGCGCTGGCGCGTTGTCCGCCCTCGACCGCCATGCCACTGTCGTCGACCCGCGCCGCATCGTGGAAGGAATGGGGCCGCTGCTCGTCGGCCTCGTCGGCGGCGCCTTCATGCTCGCCGGCGGGCCATTCTCCGGCGCGTCCTGGAACCCCGCACACCGGCTCTGCCGGGGCTCCGCGCCGGCGCCGTCTGCCGGCTGCACGGTGCGGCATGGGGAAACCCTCGGCCGGCGGCGTCCGGACCTAGTTTCCTGGATCTGAGTGGGTGCGGACCCGCCCCGTCGCTGTGACCGCGGGGCCGTCGACGTTGGTGGCCGCGGCCTTCCCCCTCTCACCGTCCGTCGCGGCTCCCCTCCTCGCCACCGGTCACGACGCGCTGCCGCCGCCGGACGCCGGTTCCCCCTCCTCGCCTCCGGTCCGACGCCACGCCCTCCCTCCCCGACGCCGCCGCCACCTCTGCCGCGGCGGCCGGGGCCTCCTTCTCCTCCTTGCGGCCTGCCGGTGGGTGCGGCCCCTCCTCCTGCGCCGCCGCCGCCGATGCCGACATGAGGAGGATGGTGCCGGCACCGCCGCGGGGCTGCTCTACCCCGTGCCCCCTGGTTCGACCAGGGCTCTCCGTTCCGGCCTCCTCGACGACGGCCTCGACTCCTCCTCGCCCAAGCCGGCCGTCTGCGCCCCCTCCCTGCCGACCACGTTGACTACGCCCGAGGATCGCTCCCCGCCGTCAACCTGCGGCCCCTACCGGGCGGTCGGCTCCCCTTGCCGGCGCCCTTCTCCGGGCTGGCGACCACGGCCCCTCCCCCTGTGCCGGCGGCCATTCTGCCCCAACCTCTGTTGGTGCCTACTGCCCTTCCTACCGTCGACGGCGGCCCCAGCTCCTCCCTCTCCTCGAGGTCCGCGATCGGAAGGCTTGGATCCTCCGTCGGGTTGTAGTCGTCGTTTAGGAGGGGAGGTGGTTCGGGCAGCTCCGTTTGGTCCCGAAGGCGTTGTTGCTGTTGTCTCGGTTGCGGAGGTTCCCTGCACCTGTCCTCAACTGCCATCGCTGAGGTTTCCTGATGTGTTCTCCATCGCTTTGCTCTCACCTTGTTGCTGTGGCCGGCTGGGTGGATTGGCTACCGAGGCCTGGGTGAAAACCTTGTATGGCTCCTGCCAGACCGACAATGGTTGTAACTAACCCTGCTGGGGGCATTGTTGCGGCCTCCTTACGCCTTGGGTTGCCAGGTGAAGACTTGGCCTGCCCCGTTTGCGGGTGGGCGGACGATGGTGGCGTTGCTGTCGATCCCTTCCTGAAGGCATCGTCCTGCGGAACCTCCTCTTCGGCCGCCGCTACAGCAAGTTGTATGACAAGCGGTGATGTGCGGGTCTTCTCGGTGTCCGTTTGTGCTGACCCTGGTTGTCCTGAGGGCCTCTCCTCTCCTTTGTACCCTTCTCTGCTCCTAGTGGTGGTCCGCCTTGTGGTGGTGTGAGTTCTTTTCTCTGTTCGTTTCAGTTGTAACCTTCTTGTTTCCTCGCTCTTTGGGGGTTCTCCCACTGCGGGACTTTGTAACTCTCTCTCTCCTCTTAATGAAAAACGTGCTTTGCACGTCTTAAAAAAGTGATGTGGCACCACATGTACGAAAACCGCCTACAAAAACCATCAAGGAGGGGGTTAAATGGACGGTTTTCACAGTTGACGGTTCTAAGCATTTGGTTTTCGAAATAAGGGTTAAAATCCAAACAACACCGATAAATAAGGGTTATAGAATATACTTTTTCCGTACAGAAATTCGAAGAAATTTGGTGGCCCAGCTCATGCTTGAGCTACACATTTCACTCAAGGCCCATGGAGTGAAGAAATTGGTCAGCCCATTAGTGGTTTTATTTTCGTTCTTGTTCCTTCTTCCATGGCATGCAAGTTTTCTTCCCATGTCCCCCCCTCTCTCTAGGCCTCGTTTGGCAGCAGAGGGGGGGGGGGGGGGGGGGGCAAGCCCCGTGCAGGACATCCCCCGCTGGGAAAATGATGTGCCATACGTATCCCTCCCCAGCAGAGGAAGGAAAGCCCCCCTCCCACCGTGGCTGTTTGGGAACTCAGGGATTTGCATGCCTCCAGGGATTTGCATGCCTAGGCTAATCAGATTGATAATAAAACTCTAGAGATATACTAATTGTAACCCGTTATGGGATTACGGCTGTAAAGTCTCAGACAAAACTATTTTTCTCGAAAGAAACAGGAGGCTGATTGATCAGTCAGTGCCTGAGCACTCGTGTTTACATATAACTTCCAGACAATGAACTCTTGATCTTACAACGTTGAAAGCAGAGAACAATTAAGAGTCCTTGTCCCAGAATTGCACAAACATGTACAAACTGTCGTATGAACAGTAGGAGTTCATTGCCTTCGCCTAGTACTCGTGCTGGGAAGAATGCCCAAAATTTCCAGTTTCGCGAATCAACCGTTGCCTTGTAGGAGAAAACTTGGAAGAATCATTGCATCTGCTAACTGCTCAATGCTACAAACCTCAGCGAAACGACCATTGGATCTCCTCTAGCGTCCTGCCCTTTGTCTCTGGCACCCAAAGGACGACCAACACGAGAGTGAAGGCGCTCACAATCATGTAGGACAGGAAAGTGCCTGTTGAATTTGCAGGAAAAAGTGACATGCATCAGATACCATTTATAATCCTGTTCCTAGGCAAGCGAGAAGCATAAGACAAAACTGTGAACCTCCAACACTCCAGGTGCGCATCAAGTTTGCTGTCATTGTTATAGTGAATGATGTCAGTCAGGCTGCCAGTGTCGCAATGCTTCCTCCCAGACTCTTGATGCTAATCGGGAGGATCTGAACATATAAAAATTACAGTTGAGTCTTTAGATAACTTACATCATGTGCCTGAGTTGTGAAACTCACATACTTGATCCAAAAGTATGGTTATGCAGGAAAAAAAGGTGCCGTACAGAATGGTCGAAATAAGAAAAAAAATTCAAATCCCATTGAAAAATGGGAGGTAGGAATTTTACAAGCAGACATAATTCAAACCATATTGATAGGTACTGTACCTCAGACATCATGAGCCATGGAATGGCACCCATACCAAAGGAGAAGGCAATGACGAAAGCCTGAACAAATGATCGGAGGTAAAAAGATTTGGTGTGGATTCCACATTTGGGTGCAAATTTTCAAAACAAATAAACTGAGACATACCACAAGAGCAACCAAAGAGATCATACTTAACAAGTAGTATGTGTCCGAATCATGTGAAACATTATCCTGAAACGAATAGAAGAAAATCACTAGACTAAGATGAGGGACCCCCTGCGATGATGTTGCCTATCAAAATTCTGCTTGAGCCATGTACTAGCATAATACTATACCACTGTGAAGATTGTGGTACAATAACTATTATCTTTCTCATTAAGATCCTAGACTAAGGAAACCTGAACATACCTTGAGAAAAAATACAATCGAAACAGCAAGCAGGCATAGAGTCATGCCAGAAGTAGAAACCTGTCAATTTGAAGTCAGAGTTCAGTCCAGCTCTGTCTAACAACCATGTTGTAACTCCAGTGGCAAGAACCTGACAAAATGCTGTGAGCATTAAGTTTACACACGAACTGTATCAGGCCATCCATTCATCCTAGATACGCACCTGGATAGCTCCAAGTGAACAGGTGTCCAAGTTGCTGTTTGTAACCCCTGGAGATTTTTTTGATGTTAAATTTGAAGAATGGCTATGTTATCATTGTTAAAGAAAATAACCTGAGAAGCTATACAAACCACAAATACTAAATTGGAATGGGCAAATTCCTACTGGACCCATTAAATACTATCAGGCCATATAAGCATCGGCTTATTGTGCACAGATTGCTTAAAACATTCAGGAACTCATTAGTTCATTTTTTACAAAAGGAAAATTAGATGCTCACGATTAGAGTAGTGGGTGCTCAGATGGTGCTTATTCTGAATCCAGCATCTGCATACTAGAATAGGAAACCGTGACACTGAGTTTGGAGCAATGTGTTTATTTTGTTTGGACTATGATTCGTATGACTGCATAGAAAATTTGAGGTACTAGAGCACAGAAAGACCTTGCCAAAACGCAAAGTAAATGATCTCGCCAAAATGCAAAGTAAATTCATTTCGTAGCGCGCTGCCGAATTGAAGTAACCATTTCCCTTGGAACCAAAACCATCACCAGCAGCAGGTTTTCTATAATTAACGCACCAAATTAGGCAGCCAAGCGAAGCTTCAATTGTTAGCAAGATCGAGCAGATGATGCGGCTGCTGCCTGCCACCAATCAAGCAACAAGCAAGACTTTTGTTGTGCCAACCCCCCAATCCGATCCGCAAATCAGAGCCCCCCTACACCTGCTATGTGTGCAGCTAATGCAATCTCCTACTTGCATATGCCATGTTGGTGCCATGGCACTGGCAGCGTCAAGGCCATCTCGTCCGATCAAAACCGGCAAAAATAAAATCAAGAGCCCAAGAATCGCAGGCTTAGCAGGTGGACAGGGGGGACTCACATATGTGTAGATCGAGATGGAGGCGGCGCTCCTGAGCAGGGACGACGACGCGGAGGTGGATGGCAGCACCGGGACAGAGACTTGGAGGGTCGGCAGAGCTTGGTCGCCGGCCGAGGTGGTGTCCGTGTAGATTCGAGACGTTCGTGGCGGGGAGGACCGGAAACAGCGGAGTTGAGACGGGCGGCGGTGCAGGTGGTGAAGCGGACGGGGAGGCGGCGTGGTGAAGCGGCGGCGTAGGTGGTGGAGTGGACGGGGAGGAGCCGTGCGTGGCGGAGGCGCCGAGTCGCGAGGAAAGGACGGGGCGGCGCCGTCACGAGTCGGGAGGTGGGGAAGGGGCGGCACAGGGAAGAGGGGAGGCTAGGGTTGCGGCGACCTGGGTTTGTGGGCTGCCAAATGATGGGAGGATTCGGCCCGGGGTCAAAATTGACGCGGGGGTTCGGCCCGGGGGATAGGGAGGGAACCCTGGTGGATTCCGGGCTTCCAAAGGGGGCCTAAAGTCGGCCCGGGGAAAAGGGAGGGAACCCTGGGGGATTCCGGGCTTCCAAAGGAGGCCTAAAGGGTTTTGTGTTCCCAAGTTCAGATCCAAGATTTTTTTACGAACATTCAGCGAACTGCAACCGATCTCAATTTTGAGGAAGTAAACCGGATTCGTCGATGCACGATCGAGAGCGTTAAACAAAAGCGCACGTATCCATAGACGGTGCCCGTCCAGCGCGAGAGTGGCGGTGTCGTGCCGTCTCCCGACACCGTGGAGTGGACCGACACCGGCCGTCCTCGTCGCGTCGCGTCCGTATCCTACTACCCCTACCCGACGTGCTGGTGCCCCCGGGCCATACCACCGCGTGCATGGAGCTCTAGTGGACGCGCCGCCAGCCGCCAGCCGCGCGGCCGCGCCGCACGACGGCCGGCACGGTCGTCCTCCCGCCGCGTGTCGCGCCGCGCCCCGCGCGCGGCACGCGACACCGACCGCGTCGTCCGCGCGCTGTCGTTTCGCGTCAAATCGGAAGTCGGCCCGAGGCTGGCTGGCTGATCGCGCCAGCTCTCGCCCCTGGCCGGCCTGCTCCGGCGGCCGCCCTCCCCATCCCCATCACGACGTATAATCGATTCATTTCGGCCGGACGGACGCGCGCGCCGCGCGAGCGGTTGGGCCGTCGCGCGTTAGATCACCTCCCATATCGTTCGCGCGGCGCGTGGGTGCAGGGTAGCTAGAGCCGCCGCTCGCCAGCGAATCCGGCGCGCGCCGCCGTGTCGGCTACATACCTGCCTGCACGCGTACCTGCCGGCCGGCCGGACGCCGCGGCGTCATTCCCACACGCGCGCCATGCTCATGCATGCTCGCTCGCTCGCTCGCCCACGCGCGGCGCACAGACAGACGCTTACGTGTACGCGAGGTCGAACTAACGGCACCGCCGCCACGTGGACGCGCGCCCAGGAACCAACAGAGTATCATGATCATCGCCGGCGGCGGCGCCGGCATGTTACCTGGGCCGCCGTGATGGGTGGTGGTGACGCGGACCGGGGGACACGGCGGACAGCGGGCCATGGGCCAGGTCTGGGTCTTTCTGCTGGCCTTGGTGGCGGCGAGCCGACGACAGCAGGCTGGGTCGGAAACCGGCCGTGTCCGGTCCGTGGGCTACGCGTGGGCCCTCCGCCTGTTCCATCCATGCTGGCTGCTGCATTTTCCTTCATGGAGCAAACAAAAGTTTTAGGCGCCAACAAATCAATCCCTGTACTGTACCTGCCTAAGAGCAATTTCAGCAGTTTCACTATCCCCTCCCCAATAGAAAAAAAAGTAGTGATATAGGGGATGAAATCCTAAAAATCCTCCTTCAACAGATTTCATATAGCATTCCCTTTTTTTTCTCCATTGACTAAAAATCCCTCTCCATCCCCTTTACAGAGGGGACCTCTCCTCCACCCCCTACTTTATTGGGAAGGAGTACAGCAAAACTGTTGGAGCAAATTGTGTTTTAGAGACGAAAATATTTTTACTTCACCCCAGTAACTTTATATAGACAATCAAATTTACTCCATCCGCTGGCGTTGCTCTAATCCGCGCGCAAGTCAATCAGTTTCGCTTCGTAATAATTGCATCCAATATTCCAATCTCCATCACCATCAGACCATACGAGACCATCACCACGCCGCTCGCTCACATTACGTCACAGTCACACACCATAATACCAAATCCATTCCTCCATTCGGATGGTTACAACACATGCGTTTTTTTTCTTCTTTTCGATAGCTAGGTCGAAACTTTCAGAAGAAGCTCCGTAAGCACACACATTTGTTTCTCCCTTCTGTACAAGTAGGCAAGTCCAAGGAGGACGACGAACGACTTGTTAGAATATCTGGCCCGACATGGCTGCTGTGAATGTCATTATGCTGCAGCTTATCGGGCCACTATTCCATATAGGAAAGTCAATGTGGTGTGGAGAGAATAGAGATGTTTAGTGTCACCTTGCTATTCTATGAAGATGAATACCAACATATAAGGGATGCTCTTACTCCAAGTGGTTAGCAATGAACAAGAGGACACACGCGTGCGTATCTCGTATTTTACGCATGATTTTCGTGTGACTTGTGTCTTATGACGATGCACGATCATGATGTGAATTAACTGGTAATTTCCTTTTTGTTCCTATTTTATTTTGGTCCACATCACCAGCACCTAGACTCACACGTTTGCCCTTGGAGCAGGATAATTGGGTCGGGTTTTTTCTGAGTTCGGGTGAAAATTTCAGCCGGTCGGGTCGGGGTTTTTTTTCGGGTGGGTCGGGTACGGTTTATCGAGCCGGGCAGCCCATGATCAAGTATAGTTAACGTCAAGAGATACCGCAGGGCGGTTCTGTTAGCAGCGGATACAGATAATTGGATAGAAGTGAAGAATTGGAGAGGATACAGGAGAATTGGGAAGAACAGAGGAATGATTAAAGGAGTTCAAGGTTTACAATGTTCATAACTGATTCCTCTCTGCTCTCCCACTTCGCCTATATAGCCACACACACACGCACGCAGCACACATCGCAGGTTACACGGGCTGAGCCCAACTCGATAGCAACGCTCATACCCAATCCCGCCCGTTAACCTTGCTGTTGGGCTTTGGCTTCTTGATGCTCCTGCGTGGCCCACCTAGAGAGGTACTAACATCCCCCCTTCTTGAGATGCTGCTTGTCCCCAAACAGGAGCTACAGGAAACCGCTGCTTAGGACTCTCCAAATCTTCCCAGGTGGCCATGGAGTTCGGCCAATTAGACCACTTGACCAGAACTTGAGCAACTGGAACAGCACCACGGTGGACCACCCTCTCTTGCAGCACAAACTCAGGAAAACGAGGATCGTCAGTATCAGTAGGAATAGCAGAAATTACCTCAACATCACCTGAGACTGCCTTCTTCAACTGAGATACATGGAAAACATGGTGAATTGCAGAAGAAGGAGGAAGATCTAGCTTATATGCCACTTGTCCAATTTTAGACACAATTTTGTAGGGGCCAAGGTACTTGAATGCCAGCTTTTGATTGGGGCAGCCAAGGAGGACTGCACATATGGCTGCAATTTTAAGAAGACCAAGTCCCCAACTTCAAAGCTTCTCTCTGACCTTGATTTGTCAGCTTGTTTCTTCATCCGAAGCTTAGCTCTTGCGAGATGTTGTTTAATCAGAGAAGTCATGACCTATCTTTCCTGCAACCAATCTGACAGTTCTTGATGCTGAATTGCATCACAGGCAGAAATCCCAAAATGGCGATTAGTATATCCATAGAAAGCCTCAAATGGGGATCGACCAATAGCAGAATACTGACAACAGTTATACCAGAATTCAACAAGGGGTAACCACTGAAACCAACGGGAGGGACAAGCATTGACAAAACATCAGAGGAATGTTTCCATAGTTTGATTGACTCGCTCAGTTTGCCCGTCAGACTGTGGGTGATAGCTCGAGCTCATTTGGAGTTGTACCCCAGCCAAAGAAAAGAGTTCTCTCCACAGCTTGCTATTGAAAATCCTATCCCTGTTAGTGACAATGGATGCTGGCATACCATGATATTTGTAGACATTGTTGAGAAATAGTTTGGCAACTGATGCAGCAGTATAGGGATGATGAAGTGGGATGAAATGTGCATATTTAGTGAAGGAATCAACAACCACTAGAATGCAATTGGCATGGCTAGAAGTGGGAAGACCCTCCACAAAGTCCATGGATATGATCTGCCAAGCAGAATTTGGAATAGGAAGAGGCTGGAGTTTACCAGGTAGCTTAGATCTATCAGACTTAGCTTGTTGGCAGGTGGAGCACTGTTTGACAAGCTGCACAACTGATTGTTTCATCCCTCTCCAAGCAAACATTTTCTTCATCCTCATATAAGTTACTGGAATACCAGAATGCCCCCTACATGACTAGTATGACATGCCTGTAATAGCTTCAATTGAAGTGGCTGATTGGAACCAATCCAGATTCTGTTGTTATATTTGAGAATTCCATTTTGCAGCTGAAATCTTGGTACTGCTGCAGGATCAATGGAGAGCTTGGACACAAGTGTGAGAGCTGTCTCATCCTTTTGATAACCCTCCAAAACCTCAGGTATCCATAGTGGAACAGTAGAAGAAATAGCTGCACAAGTATCTGTATGAGCAGTCTTCCTAGACAAAGCATCTGCTACCTTGTTTTTCACACCTTTTTTATAAACAATCCTGTAGTTCAATCCCAGGAGTTTGGTAAAGACTTCTTGTTGCCAATCAGTGTGGAGTCTTTGCTCAAACAACAAGGATATGCTTCTTTGATCAGTGTGGATAAGAAATTCCCCATGTTGTAGATATGGTCTCCACTGTTGAATAGCCATACGGATGGTCATATACTCTTTTTCATAAGTAGATAGGCCTCTAGATTTAGGACCCAAAGCCTTGCTAAGAAACGCCAATGGATGACCTTCTTGCATCAATACTGCTCGAATACCAAATCTACTAGCATCTGTTTCAATGTGGAATTGTTTGGAGAAATCAGGGAGTGCCAGAATAGGTGAGTGAGATAGAGCATGCTTCAGGGCAGTGAATGACTCTGTATGATCAGTGGTCCAAACAAATACAGTGTTCTTCTTTAGTAACTCAGTGAGGGGTTTACTGATGACTCCAAAATTCTTGACAAACTTCCTATAATATCCAGCTAACCCAAGGAAGCTTCTGAGTTCTTTAGCATGACAGGGAACAGGCGAATCAACAATAGCAGCTATCTTTTGGGGATCAGTTCCCACACCTTGCTCACTAATGATATGGACCAAATAATGGATCTGTCTCTGAGCAAAAGTACATTTGGAGAGTTTAATTTTCCACTGGTCCTTGAGGAGAAGTTCCATCACAAGCCTGACATGCCTAACATGTTCTTCATAAGTCTTGCTGTAAATTAGGATGTCATCAAAGAATACCGGCATGAATTTCCTTAGATATGGTGCCAAAGTGGAATTCATAGCCAACTGGAATGTTCCTGGGGCTCCAGTGAGGCCAAATGCCATGACCTTGAATTCAAATTGACCATAGTGGGTTTGAAAGGCAGTTTTATACTCTTTCCTTGGCTTGAGTCTAATTTGATGGAAGCTGGCTCTTAAATCCAAACAAGTAAACCAGCTAGCATGAGACAGTTCATCCAAGAACTCATCTATTATAGGAACTGGATACTTGCCTTTCTTGGTAATAGCATTGAGGCGTGGATAATCTACACAGAACCTCCATGAGTTATCTTTTTTCTTGACAAGAAGCACTGAGGAGGAAAAGGAGCTGGAGCCATGTTGAATTATACCATTCTTCAGCATCTCCTTAATTTGTTTCTCACTTTCATCCATTAGAGAGGAGCAAACCGATATGGCCTGACACTGACTGGAGATGCTCCATCAACCAGCGATATAGCATGATCACAAGCACGAGGAGGAGGTAGTTCTATTAGTACTTCAAACAACACACTAAATTCCTCAATCAATTGCTGCATTTCCTCAGGAATAAGTGCTTCCACCTGACTGTCAACAGAAACTTGCACACTGCAAAGCTGAATGAGAGTACCTGCTGGCAGGTTCACATTCTCCCCACAAAGCAAAATATGATATTCATGACAAGGGATGGCCATCCATTTATCCTTCCAATGCACCTTCATTGGGCTATAAGCCTCTAACCAATCCAATCCCAGAATCATATCATAAGCAAATAGTGGTAAAACTCTCACATCAGACTGAAACAAGTACCCTCCCATATACCAATCTGTTTGTGGGAAATATTCAGAGCAGAGAAGAGTCTGACCATTGGCTACCTGAACTTGTGCAGGAGAAGAGAGCTGAGAAACCCCTTTCAGCTGAGCAGCCAATTCAGTGCTGATAAAAGTGTTGGAGCTCCCTGAATCAACCAATATTCTGATGTTTTTGCCTTGAATGCTACCAGACATGCACATAGTTCTTGGAGCTGACACTCCAGACGCTGCAGCAGCTCACAAAGTTAAGAATAGCTGCTCTTGAGGCTGAGATACATCTCCATCAGATTCCTGCGACTGAACATCAGATTGTACCATATCCATTAGCTCTTGCAGGACATGTAATTGTACTTTATCAGTTGTTGGTGTTTCTTAGCGTCATCACTTTAAGAACAGATCTGGAATCCATCCTTAGTGACAACACCAAGAAATGCCTGTTGGCATCTCTTAACTGTTGACATTTCTTAATGCAATCACCTAAGAATGGGTTTGGAACCCATCCTGGTAACATCACCAGAAATGCTGGTTGGTAATTCTTAACGTTACAGGAGTCCGCAAGCGCACGGAAGTACGATTGTAGCATTTCCCCAAAGGAGTGTTCCAAAGGGTATCGAATCTAAGGAAGGCATTGGTGGATTGACAAGCTCAACACTATTGCAATGAGTATAGATCATAGACAGAAATAAATCAGACACTCAAGTGCAGGGGTAAGAAATGATAATAGGGTAGTGTGATCACACACACACTCACTCTCTCTCTAAGGGGTCCTAGGCATAGGAGGCAACATACGAGTTAGTTCTAGGTTCTTATGTACTATACACATAAAGCTGGTAAGAACGAGTTAGATACACTAGCGTTGAAGAACATTGACTTAAGCACCCAGGTACCACGGGGAGCTAACCTCCCGCGTTGCTTCCGCACAACTCCGGTTGTTAGATTTTAGACTCCTACAGCTTATCCGAACGTGGGGGATTTCAGAGGGACCAACGACTGTCACTACCGCGGCCTACCCCAAGACAAACCGTGGGATAAGCTTATAAGTAAGGTAGCTACGCAACCCAAGCACCATGCTTACGTTGTTAGCCGGACTTGACCGGCCCGGGCTATTGTGACCCAGGTCAAGCCACCAGATAAACCAACCAATTACACCGAGTACCATAGCTTAAGCACAGACTTCATACAACGCAGTCATGTCATCTAATTAGATCAAACCAGGTTATGTACACAAACGGATTCATGCTTTCCTATGTCTGTTCAACTGGATCAAAGGGTCGTGTTCGCGAAGAACACGAGCCTCTAACTTATGAACAAACACCAGAAACATGTGAAAGTCACCCGTCAAGTGGATCGAAAGGCCTTGTTCATCAAGAATAGGAGCCTCTAGATGATGAACAGGTGAAGAACACATGAACAAATCACTCATGTATACTAACACAACTTTATATGAAATAGATGAATAACTAAAGTAGATCAAAGTCATGCAAATGAAATAAGATACAAGAGAACTCATACCTAGATCCCAAAGTAGACTTGGAACCTGAATTAGAACTACTCTAGCCTACCTCCTAGCCTTGAGACTAAAAGTGAGAGAGGTGTTGCATGTGTGGATGTCTCATAAGTGAGCCCCCTCTCCTTCTATTTATAGGCCAGGGCACCGGCGAGGAATGGATGCAAACACCCCGGGAATGGTGCCTAGGACCAATAGGGAAGCACCACGTGGAAGCACAAGACAGGCCGAGCCAGGGTCGGTTCGGCCGACCTGTGGGGTCGGTCGACCCCCTGGTGGGCCCCTGGCTTGTGCTTTCTCCTGGTGGCTGTCCTGTGGGTCCTTAGGTCGGTTCCCGGTGTCCACCCTGTTTTGGCACGATTTGCATGCCTTTGTGGGCCCATGGATCCATGTGATGTCCACGTGTCACACTCTGATTCGTCGGGGTTGCTTCACTTGGATTGCTTGCATGGCATGCATGCATGGCTCCCTTGTTGGCAGGTGTGCATGCATGGCATCCTTGTTGGTAGCCCACCTAGGATGAGGCGATGTGGCATGGACCATAGAAGGTGAGTTTGTCACTCTTTTCCTGCTTATTTTCCTGCAATCAAATAATCTCCAATGACAAGTGGAACTACATTATTCTTAACTAAATACGTGTAAGAAATGCCTTATGCTCCTTTATTTATGAGTATATTGACGGCTAAAGTAGGTACTTAACAGCCGTCAACAACTCCCCCAAGCTAGCCTCTTGCTCGTCCCAAGTAAGAGATTAAGGACTTAGGTTGGTTGATCAGGAGTTGCTACGATGTTGTATTCCTAATGTATAACAAGATACAGCTAGGTACTCTATCAAGGATTGAAGAAGTTGGCATTGATCTTACCTTACACTTGATTGATATGGTGCATGTAGCTTCACCTGCCTTGGGCGGTTGAAAGATAGAATGGTTGTATAAAGATTACTAGTCACATGTACCTTGATCAGTTATCAATCCGGAGGTTTTGCAGGTTTTTTTCAAAAAGAAATCAAAGTTCCTCAAATGATACTCTCGGATCGCTCAATGTGTATGATTCCTCACCAAGGAATTATTTTGCCTTCTTTCACTACCTACTTCTAATAGGCTGATATATGCAGCTGTAGGTAGGGAAAACATGTGGCATACCTATTTCTCATGTATTGTCGAGTCAAAAACCGGATCCTTGGGAGAACAAGTCATACACCCTGTTCAAGAATCATTTTGCCTAGGTGATCTCTACCAAAGTTGCTCCATATCTAATCTAGTTTCTGCTCGCAAAAGTTCGCGGTCATAGCTTTTGTATGTCTCAAGTTATGCTCAGTTCCGTGAACCTCTGTCCTTCTGTTTTTCCGGAACCCTGATTGGAAATCTTGCTTAGTTGAAGCACCTTCCTAGCCTTCCTAGGTCAATCTTTGTATACCAAAAAGGTGTCTCATAATCTTGTTGAGTTGCTACAAAAATTTGGGAATTTTTGGGGCTCTGCCTTTTAAGTTATGAATTTTTGTTCACAACTGCCAGAACTTTGCCAAGTTGTATGTTCGTACCAATGGCTACCCCATTTCTTAACCACGTACTCTTTTTATCGTGGATTGAGTTTATCCTTGTACACTCACATCCGTCTGGTTCTCACTTTTGTCGTTATGTCCAGATGGACCACCTTGGATCTGCGTCGGCTGATGTGGAAGCATGGACTCTCGTGAACTGTCTCGAGGAGGGTGGATTTCCTGCGCTCTTGTGGGACACCTTGAAGGACTTCGGGTACACCACTTACCCAAAGTACTCGACACGTGATGTCATGACTACAGGCCAGCTCCTTCATTGTGAAGTGAAGGTGAAGATTCCCGTGTGCCCAACGAGCCCTGCTTGAGAAGAGTGGGAGTGTAAGGCACAAGGGTTGAACTTGGCTGACACTGTGCAAAAGGCTGCTCTTGAGGCGCTCACAACTCTTTGTGGGAAGCATCCTGAAGTGGTAGCCAGCACTGTAGCCAAAGTGATTCCTTTACCTGAGCGACACACTGTACCATGGGTCGAACGTGAAGCTTTTCTCTCAGCTCAGAGCAACTATCACTATAGTCCTGATCTTGTCACCTCAGTTCGCTTTTCCGAAGCCATGTATGACACCTACCGATTGATGGTGGGAGAAAGTGCATTCTATAGACGTCAAATCTATAGGCAACGAGTTAAAGGCGTGGAAAGTACCGCTCAAGCGTTGAAGGAAGCCCGAGCAATGATAGCTACTCTCAAGAAGGGAAGACGCAAGGATAAGGCAAATATATGAGAATTGAGTGAAGTTATTCATGAGCAGAATTTCATGTTGCAGCATAATGACTAATATATGCTCGAACTAGAGAATCAGCTAGAAGCGATAGCAGCTCCACCTCCGGAACCTGTCATTCCCGGACCAGAAGAAGAAGAAGATGCTGAGAAAATTCAAGGAGAATCTGGAGTAGAGTCCGGATCTGCTTCACCGTAACTTTTTTTTTGGCATGGAAGACTCAACCAGTAGGAAGTATACCTAAGGCTAGCTTGGCGTCTAGTTGGAAGTTGGTATGCTTGTAATGAAGTAAGAAGTTGTACGAGTGTAGTAGTGGTAAGGAACCCCTAGTGTGTGCAGCCGCTTTTGGTTGGTTTTTGTGGTAGGCTAACGTAGGAGTATTCTTTTGTGCAGCACGACTGCAGTGTAACCCATGTTGTATTTTGGTGATCCCAAAACTTGACACCTATGTAATGCTCGGTTGAACACCTTTCCTGCAGTGTTTGTCGTAAGGAAAATGTTTAAGCTATTGTTGTCAGATTCGATTCCTGTGTTGAATACCAAACTTGTTCGGAATTTTATGACGATCGTGCTCGCAAAAATTCAGCCCTTGAGTACTTTCATACTGAGAGTTATGCAATTTTTAATCCAGTCCTGGCTGCTGTCCAAACAGCTAGACAGAGCATGGAAAGGGAAATTTTTCAAGCAATTGAACGTCGGAATCTTATCATGCGTTGAATACTAAAGTTGTGCGGAATATTGTGTTGACCGTGCTCACCAAAATTCAGCATTTTTGCATGAGGGTACTGAGAGTTACGGAAATTTCGGTGAGTGTCGGCCTGCTGCCGGGACAGCTAGGCAGATTTTCGCAATTCGAATTCTTCGGGCACGCGAACTTGGAAATTCGCTGCGAGGTTGAATACCAACTTTGGAGCGCATGAAATCCTACATCTACTGACCCGGATTGGAAATTTTTCAGTGACTAAGCTGTTGGATATGAAACTTTTCGTATGACCGTGTTGCTGCAAATTTCGATAAACTTGCACGAATGAGCGTTTGTGATGCATGTTTACACTTGTCATTTCTTTCTAAGCAAGATTATGGCTACGTGTCTAATAAAGGCTCACATTTTCAGATGGTGGGACCCACGCACAGCTCTCCCAATGGTTTTGGAGCGTCCGGTAGTGGTGAACTGCCACCGCCACCGCCCATGACGCCGTCGGAGGCATTCATGGCCACTCAGACCGAGGTGCTGCGCCAGATCCTGCAGACGCAGCAACAGATCGCCCATCAGCTGAACCAGAGGCCACCTCATGGGGCAAATCATGAGGGGCCGAATCAGGTCACCACCTACCCTCAGTTCATCGGGATGAAGCCCCCGACCTTCACCAAGGCGGAAGACCCCCTTGAAGCTGAGGCGTGGATCAAGGCCATTGAGGCCAAGTTCTCTGCCTTTGTGCTACCATGCTCAGAGGAAAACAAGGCCAACTTCGCCGCCTTGCAACTTCGAGGTGAAGCTTTGATGTGGTGGGAACATTTCAAGACCATGCAACAGGCCGGGCTTGCTGTCACTTGGAATGAATTCAAGCAAGCTTTCAAAAGCCATCACATTCCTAAGGGACTAATGGATAGGATGATGAGGGAATTGCTGGCCCTCAGGCAGGGAGCTGACACTGTGTATCACTATGCACAGAATCAATTCACCTACCATCGGACACACCACCCTGTACCTACCTTTTAAGGACGGTGCAGATCCTTGTGCCTATGTGACCATTACTTCTCACATTGAGGAAATTCCAGTAGTTTGTGAGTATCCTGATGTCTTTCCCGATGAATTGCCTGGCATGCCACCAGACCGGGATGTCGAGTTTGTGATTGAACTCCAACCGGGCACTGCGCCCATTTCCAAACGACCTTACCGTATGCCTCCCAAAGAACTAGCTGAACTGAAAAATCAACTCCAGGAATTGTTGGATAAGGGCTATATCCGCCCAAGTTCTTCTCCCTGGGGTTGTCTCGCACTCTTTGTCAAGAAGAAAGATGGTAGTTTGAGGTTATGTGTTGACTACAGACCTCTCAATGCGGTGACCATCAAAAACAAATATCCTCTTCCCCGCATTGATATTCTTTTTGATCAATTGGCTGGAGCCAAGGTTTTCTCCAAGATCGATCTTCGGTCTGGTTATCACCAAATCAAAATTCGACCTTGTGACATTCCCAAAACTGCTTTCTCCACCCGATATGGTCTCTACGAGTATCTGGTGATGTCTTTTGGTCTCACAAATGCCCCAGCCTACTTCATGTATCTCATGAACTCCGTATTCATGACGGAGCTTGACAAATTCGTAGTGGTCTTCATCGATGATATTCTGATCTATTCCAAAAATGAGAAGGAACATGCCGAACATCTTCGAATTGTTCTACAGCGTTTGAGAGATCACAAACTCTACGCTAAATTCTCCAAATGCGAATTCTGGTTGGATAGTGTGAAATTCTTGGGGCACACTATTTCGAAAGATGGCATATCCGTAGATCCTAGCAAAGTACAAGAGGTGATGGATTGGAAACCACCCAAGTCCGTACACCAAATTCGCAGTTTTCTGGGTCTGGCAGGTTATTACCGTCGATTCATTCCGGACTTCTCCAGGATCGCCAAACCTATGACTGAACTGCTCAAGAAAGGGGTGAAATTTGTGTGGAGTGAAGCATGTGAGAAAGCTTTTCACACATTGAGACAACACTTAACTTCAGCCCCAGTGCTAGTACAACCGGATAATTCCAAACCGTTTGAAGTTTTCTGTGATGCGTCAGGCACTGGTCTCGGTTGTGTTCTTATGCAAGAGGGCCGAGTCATTGCCTATGCCTCACGGGCGCTTCGACCCCATGAGATAAATTATCCCACTCATGATCTAGAGCTAGCAGCGGTTGTTCATGCTCTCAAGATTTGGAGACACTATCTGATGGGCAATCGTTGCAACATCTTCACCGATCACAAGAGTCTCAAATATATCTTCACTCAATCAGACCTAAATATGAGACAAAGAAGATGGCTTGAGTTGATTAAAGATTATGATCTAGAAGTGCACTATCACCCTGGGAAAGCCAATGTTGTCACGGATGCTCTTAGTCGCAAAGTTCACTGCTACCATCTAGAGGTGGAGCCGTATAGTGACACTTTGTGTGAAGACATGAGGAAACTTCATTTGGAAGTGGTAGAACAAGGAAATCTATATGCCATAGCTGCAGAATCTAATCTTTATGATAGAATTGTCACTGCTCAACGCATTGATGAGGGCATATAGCTAATAAAACAGAAATTAGCGGAAGGAGACCCCAAGTATACTTGTTTCCAGGGGGATTCAAGTGATGTAGTATGGTTTGGGAAACGTCTTGTGATTCCTGCTGAGCAGGAAATTAAGAAGGAAATTTTTGATGAGGCTCATCTTTCCAAATTCTCTATTCATCCCGGAAGCACCAAAATGTATCAAGATCTGAAGGAAAAATTTTGGTGGTCAAATATGAAGGTAGACATAGCAAAGTATGTGTCCGAGTGTGATACTTGTCATAGAATGAAAGCAAGCCACTTGAAATCGGCAGGTGTACTCCAACCCTTGTCGATACCTATGTGGAAGTGGGATGACATAAGTATGGATTTTATTGTGGGTTTACCCCTGACTGCCAGAAAGAAGGACTCTATTTGGGTTATCATGGACAGACTCACCAAAACTGCTCACTTCATCGTAGTTCACACCACTTATTCAGTGCAAGCCTATGCGGAGATCTATATGGACCAAATAGTCCGCTTGCATGGAATTCCAAAGACCATAATCTCTGATCGAGGAACTCAATTTGTAGCTCATTTCTGGGAGCAATTGCATGAATGTTTAGGAACCAAATTGATCCATAGTTCCAGCTATCATCCGTAGACCGATGGTCAGACGGAAAGGGTGAATCAAATTGTGGAAGACATGCTACGGGCAAGCATCTTGCATTTTGATAAGAGTTGGGACAAGTGTTTGTCCTTGGCAGAGTTCTCATATAACAATAGTTACCAAGCTAGTTTGAAGATGGCACCATTTTACGCTCTTTATGGACGGAGATGTCGTACCCCTTTGAACTGGTCAGAAGCTAGAGAAAGGACACTCTTTGGTCCGGACTTAGTCAAAGACGCTGAAGAGAAGGTGCAAGTGATAAGGGAGAATTTGAAGTTAGCCCAAATGAGGCAAAAGAGCTATCATGACAGAGGGACATCACCCCGACAATTTGAAGTTGGTAATTATGTATACCTAAAGGTTTCACCAACCAAAGGTGTGCAAAGGTTCGGTGTTAAAGGAAAGTTAGCTCCACGCTATATTGAACCTTATGAAATCATCGAGGTGTGTGGGCCAGTGGCTTATCGCATTTGACTTCTGAAGCGGTTCTCCGCAGTCCACAATGTGTTTCATGTGACTCAATTGAAGAAAGACGTACCTGTGCCTGAGACCGAGGTAATCACAGAAGCAAATGCTTGGATTGAGCCGGATTTCTCGCTCATCGAGCATCCTATGAGGGTGTTAGACCAAAAGGAGAGGAAGACCCGAACACATACCGTAAGGATGTACAAGATGCAATGGAGTCATCATACGGAAGAAGAAGCAACTTGGGAGACGGAAGATTTTCTCAACACCAAGTACCCGGGTTTTCTACAATCTCAAAACCGTAAGTTTCTTTTGTCCTATCTTGTTCTTTAAAATTGAATCTCGGGGCGAGATTCCGCTTAAGGGGGGTAGGCTGTGACGCCCCAGATTTTTAATTAACCCTAATTGCTGGTCAAACCTGTTGACTGTGGTCAAATCATGGTCAACCTGGGTCATCACCTCGAAAACCTAGGCAACAATCACCCTTTTTCACCTTAAGCAAGTAAACACCATCTACCATGGTCAAAACCCTAGTTAGAGTGGTCAAACCCCTAATGTCTATCTCCTTGTCCTAGAACTTTGGCCACGTTCTCCAAATTTTGTCTAAACACTCAAAAATCTGCTAATATAAAAGTTGTGCAGAATTTCCACGGCCGACCATAGGAGTCCGTGCATGACCTCGGCCTACGTCGGTTCGCGCGTGCGCCCCTAGACGCAGCCTCGGCCGGAGGAGCCACGCGCCACGCGGCGTGTACGCGCGCTCGCGGCGCTGTCCTTGCCCCTGCGTGCACGCACGCCGAGGGACGCCGCCGTACCTCGCATTGAAGCGCCGGGAGGCCTTAGCCACTAAGCATCCTCCTCTCCACGCACGCCGGCTATAAATAGCCGTCCCCATTTTCCTCCCGCGCGAGAACGCTGTCCGCCAGTCCGCCATTGCCGCCGCCGCCGCGAGCTCGAGCTCCCGCTAGCTCCCGTCGCCGGCCAACCCTTCCAAGCTCCTCTCTAGACCCCTGTGTAGCTCCCACAGCCGCGCATTGACCCCCATCGCCTCGAGCCTCACTAGATTTCGGGTGACCGCGGGCGCGCTGCCGCGGCCTCGCCGCCGCCGCTCGCCGGAGACATCCCCGACCGCGCCACCACCACCAATCGGCTCGGGGTGAGCCCAATCGAACCCCCGTGCCATTTGTTGTTCTGCTCCGGCCCTACATCACCGGCGGCGACCTCACCCCCCGCCGCCGAGGGCATGGATGTGAAGTCCGGGGGCGGATTTGTAAACCAGGGGCTTGGTTGTAATGAAAGTTAACTCAGTTTCTTTGTGACTTAGTCTAGCACGTTAGAAAAAGCATGGAAATTCATAGAAAATTCAGAAAAATGCAAACCAAATTTTGTTGGTCTCAGTGAGAGTAGATCTGCAACTTCTACAAAGCATGACCATAGTTTTGACTTATAGATTTTGAATGGAAATTCAAATTTAGTTTGACACCTTTTTGCTGTAGTTCAAAATCTAGAAGGGCTATGGAGCTGAATTTTGGATATATTGCTAGACATGTCATGTATGGACTCTGGACCAAAATTTGAACAAAGTTATTGAACAGATCTTTTTATATGATTTACTTTGCATTTATGCTAATTCTGCCTTATTGATTTTTGTAGCAAAATGTAAATAGATTTTTGTGCTAATCTTGTGGATATGCTCATATTATGACAAGATCCAACTTTCCTGTAGTTACCATGTTTTTAGCTCTGCCAGAAGTATTTGTTCTTGTTATATGCTTAGTTTTAAGTTTAAATGCCTAGTTCATATTTCAAATAGGATCTTGTTGTGCTTGTTGGTTTCCTAGGCTTATTTTAGGTCAGAGATGTTGTAGGCATGAGCTTGGCTGCAGTAATGCTTTATTTATTTATTTATGCATTTCTCATATTTCTATTAGCTAGGAAATGTCTTTTTGATGTATTTATGTTTTATGGCTCATGTAAATGTGTGTCTTGGACCAGTAGTTTGTTTGGGTCATTAGGACCAGCAAAGCACCCTTCCCCTGTTTTATAATTTGTTTTGGTATTAAAAGCTTGGAATCCATATAAGCTCCCTAATAGGTTTATTTAGGAAAAATCCTTCTTGCTCCTTTAATGACCTTGTTAAATTGTTGTTAGCTTAATTAAGGGCTATGGATCAACCTTTGCTGTTTTGTGTGATTAAATAATGTTATTTGCTTAAATGTGTACACAGTCACTATTAAAAGATTAAATAAGAAATCTTCACATGAGATGACCTTAAGGAAAGGAAACACTAATTAATTGTTTGTCAAGATGTTTTTGGCCAACATGAGTCGGATGTGATGGTTAAACTCTCACTCCACTTATTAACCCTGCATTGCATTCCATGTAGAGCTTCCTGACGGTAACTACGTGCTCGTGCCGGAAGCCGAGGAAGGAGGAGCTGACGCGGAGCTGCAGTACGTGGAAGTGAACGAGGACACCGAGGACCCCCAGGCTAACTTTGCTGACGAAGGCAAGCCCCGGTGCATTAACCTAAGTGTTTTTGGAAATTTATGCAACTATCTATGGATGTTTGTGCATTTACATTCAGGAGTTGAGATGAAACCCTAGATGCATTGATCCCTAGGTACCTATGTCTTTAACTAGTATGCTAGGTTGATAGCTGCTATGCTATAGGACCGTTACAAGCCGAGTGATACTTGTCACTCGCGAGAATAGGTTCTTATGTTGGAATCATGAGATCTTTATAAATGGATTGCTCATGTGGTAAGAGCATGGGATTTGGGCTCTGGTCCAATGGCCTTCGTGGGTTAAGTGTTTGAACGTACTAAACACTTGTCGGAAATGGGCACGGTAAGCCTAGTACCTAAATGAGGCGGTGCGGGAACTTTGCACTACTAATCTTATGGTTGCGGCCCCGGGCTCGCCACCTGAGTATGTGGGTGAGACTGGGCGACCTTGGTGGCGTAGCCCAGTAAACCTTGTACTTAAGACTGTAACATCTGATCCCAATCCGAGGAATGACGGGAACCACTTGGTTGGTGAACTCGTAGTGAGGGCGCCTCCCGTGTGTTTAGGTCTACCTTGCAAGGTTTTAAATCAACTGGTTGTCGGCCTCTCACCGTTATCTGAGACTACTTATCCAACTGGCCATGGTATCCCTAATGATGGAACTTTGTGAATATTTATGCTTGATTACTTGTATTGCACAACTTATGCTTGCAATAGCTTGCTCATTTAGAAAAGAGTAATCAACTAGAATCTGTGCTAAAATCTTGAAAGTAAGGACATACTCTTTGTTGCTTTTCAGCAAAAGAACCCCACTAGCCAAAAAGCCTTTCATGTCTAGAGTTAGTGATGTAGTTGTCACCGACGGGTAAGTCTTGCTGAGTATTAGCATACTCAGCCTTGCTGTAATGTGTTGATTTCAGGTAATGCTTTTAGTGATGTGTGGCCTGGAGAGATCCCGCCTGGCTGGGAGCTGGAGTGGGTGGAGGACGATGAATGAAGGCGTCATGGCAGGCCTCCTGTGATGCTCCTCGCGCCGTTTAGTTTAATTATGCTGTTTTCAAAACTCTGAACTTGTGATCATGTCAAGTACCTTGGTTTGTAATAATTAAACCTTTCAGGGCAGATTTAGACTTAACCTTGTGTTGTACTTTGGACTCACTTTCGCTTGAGTTTTAATGCATATTTGTCGATCCTTTGTCACTATGTAAGTGATTTCACCGGGCTAGATCCGGCAACCAATGACGGGATGATACTTTACTGTCGCTTAATGGCCAAAGTGGATTGGTTTAGGCAATAGTACGGTATTTTCCTGGGCGGGTTGTCACAGGTAACCGAATCTAGTTTGCATGGCCAGGGTAGAAGAAAACCAAAGAATCATCCGGGCCCTTTTTAAGAGTATGTCCTTGAATCAGATACGCCTCATCTATGACGACCCGAGGAGAATCAATGTAGGGAACATTAGCCCCTTGTGTAGTCCCGAGACTCGAAATGATACGTGTGATCAAAGACGTACACTCTATAGAACCCGTCATCCTAAAATTTGTCAACCACTGCCGAATCATAGCTTGCACTGGGGAGATTTTGATCCGTCTGACCGCGGCATATAATATCCTCATCTCGTCTGTGCGCACGGGTTGAACGTAATCCCTTGAAAAGGGAGTGACAATGAGCCACTTGTGCCACAGTCGGAGAGTGGGATGCATGATATCGTTGCACCAAGGTGCTAACTTGCCACGGACAGGCCGACCAGAAAGCTCTTCCCAAAAACTCTCTCGAATAAAATCGCTGCAAGCTTGATCGAGAGAAATAGCACAACGACGATGAAAACCGAGAGCGCGACTAAGATCTGGCCATGAGACTCGATACGACGTTCCATGGAAACGAAACGTAATTCTGGTCTCAGCCTCTCGAAGAGTACAGAGGAACTGGATGGTGAGAGGCCTAGAACTGATCTCCCACACCGGAACAAAGTTCTCCCAACCAAGAGCATGCCAAATGGAATCGAATTTGGAGTCCATACATGTTTTCTCGAGAAGGGCTGAGTCGAACTCCTTGGTGTTGGCGAAGACTCGATCCTTGATGAGAGCGTAGGCTTGTCTCTCCCGGTCGTCCCTCAAGTCGATGAAGGCGGCATCGGTGTCGAACACTCCTTCAGCTTGTGACGTGGGTAGCTCCCCTTCTTCCTCTTCTTCACGGTCGGTTGACATTGGACTCAGTGTAGCTCCGGAGTGGTGAGACAAGCCCTCCCCATTTCTCGAACAGCGTGAGCGGGTCACCTTCCGGTACGCACCGGCGATCCAACTCATCTTGCACAACAATGGGACAACACATGCAACTCGGTGATGGGTTAGTGAAATCGAAATGAAATCCTTACCGAGCTTGCTCCACCAATATTCAATATTCAACGACAAATTGGAGAGAGTGCTTGACACCTCCACTTGAGCAAGAAATCCAAGAAAACCAAAGAGCAAGAGCAAAGAGGGAGAGAGGGTGATGGAAATGAGTGAATGGGTGAAGAAACCCCTCAATCCCCCTTCTATTTATATGCAACCGAGCCAGGCACCGGGGGAGAGGACAAGAGCAACAGCTAGGAGCTGTTGGAGGAGGCGGGGCCCACATGACCGTTGGCCAGGGTTGGTCGACCCCTGGGGTCGGCCGAACCCCTGCGGGGCCCGCCTGCCTCCAACTTTTTGCAACGGCTCTCCAACGGCTACCTGATGTCCTGTCCAAATGTCTAGGTCCAGTTTCGCCCAAAATTTTGCTCGAACAATTTTTCTAGGACTTTCCAACTCAAAAAATATATTTTCAGAATTTTTATTTGAAAAGGAAATTTGGCTAGAAAAATCTAGTATGCAGATGCATGGTTGGAAAAAATTCAAAAATGCATTTGGAAAAATCAAATAAAATTTTGAAAGGGAAATATGAGATAACTACCAATTTTACCTTTTGGCAAAAAGGACTCATCTTTTTAAGTTTGAGAGCGAGACTTTTCTCGGCGATCAATTCCACTCGTCACCCCATTCTCGAGAAATAGATGGAGATGACCTCTGTACTTCCCGCCACACCTTTCTTGTTTTCTTAGGCTTTGTTGGAGTGGTGGGAAGTCGTGGGGGCTGTGGCTCCATCCATGCCCCTGATTGCTCATTTTTGCACTGCAGTGTATAGCATTTCTCTTCTGTTGCCTGAAATCGGGACATCAAGTTCCTCTTCCCAATGCGGAATCGGATCGTTCCGGCTCTGACATTGATCCTTGCGTTGGCGTCGCTTAGGAACGGTCTCCTAAGAATGAGGGGCATTCCCTCATCATCTTGCATATCAAGGACCACGAAATCCGCAAAGATGCATGAACCTTGGACGAATACCAATAAGTTCTCTACTATCCCCTGTGGATATCGGATCGATGCATCAGCAAGTTGGACGGTCGTCGCAGTAGGAGTTAGAGCTGGATACCCCAATTGTTCAAACATGGCCTTGGACATAAGGTTAACACTTGCAGCAAGGTCACAGAGAGCATGCTTAATCTTCTGGTAATATATCTTGTAGGTGATAGCCCGATAACCAGGATCTTTCTTGTGTGTGATTGTTGTAGATTCCCATGGGTCAAGTACCTGTTGTATAGGCTTCCCTGCATAGTCAGCGGCTCATGCCTGCCCAGATGGCTTACCCCATCTGGTGGACACTACACAAACATTTTCACAGGAAGATACGGGTTGCTCGGAATCTTCCTGTCTTCAGCAGAGGGAACCAAAACAGCTAATTGAGCCAACTGGGTTTCTATCATCTTATTAAAGCTCAACTGGTTTTTAAGAGCAGAAGAAAGGCTATCAATTTTAACATTAAGGCTCTCAAAAGCCTTATCATAGGCAGTTGTTTTCTTATTAAAGCCTTCATTAATCTTAGCTTGCCCAAAGACTAGATCTTTCAAGGAAGATTGGTTTGGGTTGAAAGAATTACCTTGATTACCTCCTTGATAATAAGTGCGCGATTGATTCCACGTTTCACCTCATTGTGGATGATAACCATTGTTGTTGCCGTTCATGTACATCACATCCTCCTGAGTAGCAGGGCAGTAATTCCCTGAATGCCCAGTGTTACCACAGACTTCACAAGTCATGCGAGCATCCATAGCTTGAGTAGTGGTGGCCATGGCGGTCTTCTCATTGGCTAGATCATCCATTCTCTTCATCATTAGGTCCATCTTAGCGTGCAACATATCCGCTTCCTTGACGGTATGTGTACTCCTTTGACGTGGCTGGAGTCGATCATCACTCCACCCTTGATTGGTAACTATCTTCTCAATCAGTGTAGTAGCTTCAGTAATAGTAAGAGAGAAAAAGGCCCCTCCAGCTGCAGCATTAATATGGCCTCGGGCTGTCGGAGTCAGTCCATTATAGAAACTCTGAAGAATAAGCCAGTTGTCCATCCCATGATGAGGACAAGCCAGGATGTACTCCTGGAGCCTCTCCCAAGCTTCTAGGATAGTCTCATTTGCTGCTTGCTGAAAACTTAAAATTCGCCCCCGAAGGGCATTGGTTTTGCCCAATGAAAAGAACTTCGTGAGGAATGCTGCGGAGCACCTTGCCCAAATGTTAATCTCTGCACGGTTAGCAAAGAACCACTGTTTCGCCTTGCCCAGGAGTGTGAAGGGAAACAGTCGCAGACGAATAGCATCTTCCTCCACTCCTCATATAGTGAAGGTACTGCACAGTTCAAGGAACTGCTGCAGGTGGGTGCTCGCGTATTCATTAGGCCTGCCACAGAATGGGCTAGCCTGTACCATCATGATTAAGCCAGTCTTGATCTCGAAGTTTCCATTCCCAGTGTTGATCACAGGGCCTGTCGGCACCTGGTCAGCAGAGGGAGCGGAGTACTCGCGGAGAGTCTTCTCGACAGGGTTGGCCATGGAAGTTGATATGGATGGCACAAAGGAAGCTGGATCGACTTCCGAACGTTCACGCAAAGGAGAGCCGAAATGAGTTCGTGCCTTCCTTACGAGTGACTCAGGATCTTCAGTAAAATTTGGCGGTAAGTCGAAACCAGTCATGCACTACCTGTCTTCATCATCAATAGACAAAGAAGACAATCCAAGTTAGCCTGCATTGAGAACTGTTTTATTCCTGTCATGATTATAAACATATGCAAAGTGTTGATATGTCATCCTTAAGCCTTCCTCGGCAACGGCGCCAGAAATGCTTGTTGACATTTCTTAACACAATCACCTAAGAATGGGTTTGGAACCCATCCTGGTAACAGCGCCAGAAATGCTGGTTGGTAATTCTTAACGTTACAGGAGTCCGCAAGCGCACGAAAGTACCATTGTAGCATTTCCTCAAAGGAGTATTCCAAAGGGTATCGAATCCAAGGAAGGCATTGGTGGATTGACAAGCTCAACACTATTGCAATGAGTATAGATCATAGACGGAAATAAATCAGACACTCAAGTGCAGGGGTAAGAAATGATAATAGGGTAGTGTGATCACACACACACTCACTCTCTCTATAAGGGGTCCTAGGCATAGGAGGCAACATACGAGTTAGTTCTAAGTTCTTATGTACTATACACATAAAGCTGGTAACAACAAGTTAGATACACTAGCGTTGAAGAACATTGACTTAAGCACCCAGGTACCACGGGGAGCTAACCTCCCGCGTTGCTTCCGCACAACTCCGGTTGTTAGACTTTAGACTCCTACAACTTATCCGAACGTGGGGGATTTCAGAGGGACCAACGGCTGTCACTACCGCGGCCTACCCCAAGACAAACTGTGGGATAAGCTCACAAGTAAGGTAGCTACGCAACCCAAGAACCATGCTTACGTTGTTAGCCGGACTTGACCGGCCCGGGCTATTGTGACCTAGGTCAAGCCACCAGATAAACCAGCCAATTACACCGAGTACCATAGCTTAAGCACAGACTTCATACAACGCAGTCATGTCATCTAATTAGATCAAACTAGGTTATGTACACAAATAGATTCGTGTTTTCCTATGTCTGTTCAACTGGATCAAAGGGTCGTGTTCGCGAAGAACACGAGTCTCTAACTTATGAACAAACACCAGAAACATGTGAAAGTCACCTGTCAAGTGGATCGAAAGGCCTTGTTCATCATGAACAGGAGCCTCTAAATGATGAACAGGTGAAGAACACATGAACAAATCACTCACGTATACTAACAGAACTTTATATGAAATAGATGAATAACTGAAGTAGATCAAAGTCATACAAATGAAATAACATACAAGAGAACTCATACCTAGATCCCAAAGTAGACTTGGAACCTGAATTAGAACTACTCTAGCCTACCTCCTAGCCTTGAGACTAAAAGTGAGAGAGGTGTTGCAAGTGTGGATGTCTCATAAGTGAGCCCCCTCTCCTTCTATTTATAGGTCCGAGCACCGGTGAGGAATGGATGCAAACACTCCGAGAATGGTGCCTAGGACCAATAGAGAAGCACCATGTGGAAGCACAGGACAGGCCAAGCCAGGGTCGGTTCGGCCGACCTGTTGGGTCGGCCGACCCCCTGGTGAGCCCCCTGGCTTGTGCTTTCTCCTGGTGGCTGTCTTGTGGGTCCTTAGGTCGGTTCCCGGTGTCCACCCTGTTTTGGCGCGATTTGCATGCCTTTGTGGGCCCATGGATCCATGTGATGTCCAAGTGTCACACTCTGATTCATCGGGGGTTGCTTCACTTGGATTGCTTGCATGGCTCCCTTGTTGGTAGGTGTGCATGCATGGCATCCTTGTTGGCAGCCCACCTAGGATGAGGTGATGTGGCATGGACCATAGAAGGTGATTTTGCCACTCTTTTCCTACTTATTTTCCTGCAATCAAATAATCTCCAAGGACAAGTGGAACTACATTATTCTTAACTAAATACGTGTAAGAAATGCCTTATGCTGCTTTATTCATGAGTATATTGACGGCTAAAGTAGGTACTTAATAGCCGTCAACATTAACGTCACAACTAACGACGTCGAGTTAGCGTGAACATCAAGACTTGCCAAAGGTTAATCTAAACGATCATGAACGAATCTGCAATTCACAGATAAACCATTGTAGCATTTCCCCAAGGAAGGAGAATATTCCAAGGGTATCGCATCCGTGCAAGGCAATGTCGGATATCATAGACTTATGCTTTTGCACTGATTGTAAACTAAGAGATAGATATAGGAAACAACAAACTCAAAGGCAGGGGTAAGACAAAAGATATAAAGGGTAGTGTGACACACACACTCAAATCTACCTCTACTCTAGCACACTACAACTTAGGGGGAACATACGAGTTAGCTCTAGGTTCTAATGTACTACACATACAAAGCTAGAAGATACAGGAGATAGGCATGAGTATTGCATGAGAGGGTAAGGTTCAGCACCCAGGTACAAACAGGGAGCTAGCCCGCGACGACCAGCACACTGCGAAACTAGACTTTAGACTCCTACAGCAGGTACCCCAGCGCGGAGGGTTCCAAAGGATCCAACAGCTGTCACCACTGCGGACCTACCTCTATCGTTACGGGGGGTATGCTCATAACTAACGTAGCCACACAACCCAGGCACCATGCCTGTGTTGCTGCTAGACTTCACCCGACCCGGGCTATTGTGACCCAGGGTGAGAGCCACCAGAAGACTGATCAACTTAGACCGAGTACCGTAGCTTGAACACAAACCTCACGCAACACTCTCATGCCATCTAACAAGATCGACTAAGGCTAGACATACGAACGGATACGAACTCTCTTATGTCTAGTCAACAAGATCAAAGGGTCGTGTTCGTGAAGAACACGAGCCTCTAACTTATGAACAAACACATAAGGAATGAGTTTATCACCCTTCAAGTGGATCAAAAGGTAGTGTTCATGAACAACAAAAGCCTTTAAATGATGAACAAAGGATGAACTCAAGAACATATCAAGCATATGATCTACCATGACTTTATATGAAATAGCTGAATAACTGAAGTAGATCAAAGTCATACAATGAAATAAAGTTAAAAGAGAACTCATACCTAAACTCCAAAGAAGACTTGGAACCTGAAGAAGAGCTACTCTAGCCTACCCCCTAGCCTTGGAAACTAAAAGTGAGAGGAGAATGTGAGAGTGGTGTGTGTGAAATGGGAGCCCCTCCCCTTCTGTCACACCCGATTTTCTGAAGAAAATCGAATGTATCTCATATGTGTGCCAGGATCTCAATTTCACACATACGATAGACGTAATGAGTGTAATAACAGAAACAATGCTAAAAACATACAAGAAGAGGTTTATTAACTTTTATTACACTCATGGATAGACACGAAGGTCTTTACACGAACATCGATAACTAAGACGATCCAGCACCGTCTTCAACTCCACAGGCATCTGACTGGGGGAAACGCATCCTCAGAACTCATCAAAGTCGCTGAAGTACTCTTCTCCAGTGTTCTCCTCTGAACAGCGGGTAAGCAAGGGTGAGCACACTTATGGTTGGAGCTCAGCAAGTGGGGGAAAATGCAAGGCTATCAAGGATAGGCTAAGAGTTTGCAGTGATTAGCATTTTAAGTTGGTCAAATTTTATTAGCAAGCACCTATTTACTAGGTGTAAGTTTATACCGTCCCAAAAATTAAGCTTTCAGAAAACATTATCTCAAAACCATATAAAACTATGATTTAATTCCATCTTCAAGTTCATTAATCATGTGAGGGTCCAGGCCGCTCTTGACCGTGAGCACAACTGATTGATCAGTTTTCACTCTGCAGAGATCGAACAATTTACCCACAGTTTGTGTTCCCCATGTTGCCCGGGTTGATCAGACCCTTAAACACTTCCGAGGTGAGTGGCTAAGGGTCCACTACGAAGCCTTTACAAAGATATGCAGAAGACCAACAACCCGCGACAGATACAGTAGTGGAGCAAACCATAACCCTCCCTAGTGGTCAGCACCTTAGCAAAGGCTGCTACCCCAAAAGAACCGGGCTATACCCCTTCAACTCCGGCCCCCTGTGCTCCTTTCAGATAAGGCTGTCAGATAATTCCACACACCTAATTAATTGGCTAAGCCAGAGCCATATGGACTGTGGTTGCACTGTTTTCCTGGGTGGTTCTCCATGTTCTAATTAAATCATATGATCTTATTATCAAAAACATCATCTTTCACCAAAGTTATCATGATCATCATTCATCATTTTGTAAAATTCTATTTGAACCATCCCAAGGGATAGCAACTAAGCATTTCTACCCAAAACATTTATTTAAAAGGGTTGTTCAAGGTAAAGGGGATAAAAATCTAGCTCAGCACCCACTGGCACGATATCTACAATAAAAATCCTTAAAAAAGTTGTTCTTGATCTTCGATTGGTAGCTCAGCACCCACTGGCATGATATCTACGCGCACAACAAAAATAATACAATAAATAAAAACAATACATCAAACATTACAAAAGACTAAAACAAGCTTCTAAAACTAACAGGCTTAAAGAGACAGTTGTATGGACACCAAAAACGCCTAAAACGAATAAAAGACGCAAAAGATATGGCTAAAACAAGGTTTAGGGGTTAGATTGTAAGAAAACTTGGGCTCCAGGGGCTTATCTGCAAAAACCAGGGACCTAAACATAATTATGTATATAAACCAGAGGTTTATACCGTAAAAAGACAAAGCTTGGACTGCGGGCGGGAAAACCTAAGAAACCTAGGGGCTAAAACAGAAAAACCAGGACCTGTTTGAAAGGGTTTATAAAGGTGGAAGGGTATATGTGTTATATTAGAAAGAGTAGGGTTCTTTTTGTAAAACGACAGCGGCCGGCTGGGGGTTGACCGATATGATTTATTTGACTCGCTGGGGGGGGGGTGCGATCCGCGCCGTAGATCTCGCGATCGACGGTCCCGGCGGCTCGCGAGCAGCGGCGGGACAGCGGCGGTTCGCCGGAAGTTCGCCGGCGAACGGCCAAATGGGGCTCCCGGCCACCAAATTCGACAGGGAAAGGACCAGAAAGAAGAGGAGGACACGGGGATCTTACTGAGGGGCTTGAAGAGGCGGGAGAGGCGCCGGAGAGGGAGATCGTCGGTGGGCGGCGGAGCTCCAGCGTGCTCTTCGGGGCGGCGGCGTTGCACAGGCGAAGGAGAGGAGGAGCTCGGTGCGGGAGGAGCAGGGGGTCTAGCTCGCCTTTTATACAGGGCGGAGGGGGCAGGCGGAGGGGCGCGAAGGCGGTGGAGAGGTGGACTCCGGCGGGCGCCATTTTTGGGAGGGGAAGTGTCAGGGGGTGAGACCTGGGAGGCAAGGCGACCGTCATGGAGGCGGCGAAGACAATCGGCCGGACACTCATGGTGAGCTGATGTTACCTTTGGGGCTACATCTTAGGTTTGCTCAGGCGCCTTGATTTGACGATCTTTCTTGATGTGTTGGTGCAGACTCTTGCCGCGCGCTCGTAGGCAAGGGCGAACCTGCTGACGGAGGGCGCCAAGCTTCAAGCGGAGCTGGCCACGACGCGGGAGGCCGTGCTTCAGGCCAAGACTGAGGCCGCACAGGAAATAAGGAGCCTCAAGGATGAGGCGATCTTGAAGGACCAGGCTATCGAAGCCCTGAGCGGGAGCTTGAAGCTACAAAGCTGAAGGCGAAGGAGGCGGAGGACGATCTGAAGGTCGCCACCACAGGTACGTCATAAGACGCCCTTGGTCTTTATGTTTGTACGCCATGGTGGATCCATCCTGACCTTGACTTTCGCAGACGCTAAGAAGAGGGAGACTGCCTTGAAGAAGGACCTCAAGGAGTCGAAGGAACAGGTGAAGGTGCTCAAGGAGAAGCACAAGGAGGTCGTCGCCAGTGAGTCTTACTTCACCCGTAAAGCTGCTTATGAATTTGGGGCTCGCAGGGATCTAGAGATCAACCTTGGCCGGGCGATGCAAACCCTCATTGACCATTAAGAGATGACTGCAGATCTTCAGAAGGAGCTGGACGACCTCAAGGAGGCCGCCGAGTACCTTGTGGACGTATATGTCCCCAAGGTCGAAGGCGGGCCGCAGGAGCTCGTCGCGCGGCTGGATGCTGCGGAAGGTCGCGTGAAGGCCTTGTTGGTGGACAGCGGCAAGCTCGTCGCCGCTACCACACTGTCCGTGGTGAAGTACCACGAGCAGTCGTTCGACCTTGAGAAGGTCAAGGAGGAGCTCGACTTGGCGCAGCTGGTGGACAGCGTAGAGATTCAGGCCACCACGGAGGAGGTGATGAAGAAAATAGACCTGTAGATGCAGCTTAGGTCGTAACAAACAGTTAGTAACAATGGGTCATAGACCCTTTTGATGTAATATAAACCTTCCATGAGTGAAGAAGGCATGTTTTTAAGTTAACGTGACCCCTTATTTGACTTCGTATACTCCTTATAAGAACACAAAGGTAACGAAGTTGCGAGACCCTTTTCCTCCTCTAACCCAACTCAGTGGAGGAACGGCTTACCGACCACACGGCTCGGCGTTGGAGGCTTATGTGCAGCCAGTGCACGGAGGGGATCGGGGACCCAAGGTCAAGCAACCCCATGACCTAGGAATACTTATAAAATGCATAAGAAGTCGTGGTAAGGGAACACTGGTAAAAAAGAAAGGTAGAAACCCCAGGTCGGAAGACCCTTAGGTTGGCAGAGCCAAGCCCCAGAGCGTGAATGGCCGAGCTTAGAGCCAAGCCCCCGAGCGTGAGAGGTCCAGTTTTAAACCAAGCCCCCGAGCGTGTCGAAGGGGAGGGGTGAACAGAAAACAAGCAGGTCGAAAGAGAAAACTTTATATATATATATTGAATTACAAAGGATAGAGTACATAGCTTTTTATTGATACAAAGCTCCTAAGGATAGAAGCGGCGCAAGTGCTCGATGTTCCAGGGGTTCGGAATGCCCTGGCCATCGGCCCATTGCAGGCGATAGGTCGCCGGTCCAATGACCTCCTCAACTATGAAGGGGCCTTCCCAAGGCGCAGAGAGTTGGCTCAGACGAAGGCTGGGCGCAGACTTCAGGCCGAAGGGGAACGCGTCGTGGCGTAGCGCTATCTGCGTTGAGCGCTGAGCTCGTTCGCAGATCTCCAAGGTTTCCCTCATTGAGCCAATGACATTTTCCATCCCCTGGACAAGGTCACAGGGTCTGGGTGGGTGGGTCTCTGATACTAGATCGGGAACAGAGACGGCGGCAGACATCGTGTCGACCTTCTCAGAGGTCGCTGGAGGAGTCGAGGCTGCCGGAGCAGGAGAGGTCGCCGTGAAGGATCCAAAGCAGATCTCCACGGGGTCGCGCGAGGAAGGCCGCCATGCTCGCCAGGAAGACGACACCAAATTGGGCCACCATGCTGCACAGTGAGTTCCCGATCTCCCCTACCTGGCGCGCCAACTGTCAGGGGGTGAGACCTGGACAGATCCGCTAGGGGGTTGCCCTAGTGGTTTGTAGGTTAATGGAGGATCGGGACCTAAGAGCATAGGTGGTTATGCATAGGATGCACACGGAGCTAGGCGAGTATGGCGGTGAGGAACAAGGAGACAAGGGTTTATACTGGTTCGGGCCTCCGGAGAGTAATACCCTACGTCCAATTGTGGTGGATTATGCGAGGATGAAGATAAGTTGTGCTTGTGCATGGAGCCCTAGGCCGCCTTATATGGGGGGACGGGCTAGGGTTTGCATGCGCAGGTCGGTTGACCCGTGTCAGGGTCGGTTACAACTGTGGGAAGCTTATCTCCCGGATTACAAGGAGTATCCCATGATACTCGGAGCTACAGGCGGTGGCGCGCCAGGTCGCCGTGTCTTGACTTGCATGCCAAAGCTTCGCGGGTTTTCCAGGATCCTGATCAGGTCGCCCGCGGTCGTCGGAGGCGCGGATAAGGTCGCTGGGCCCACTTGTAAGGTCGGCGGGTCTTCTGGAAGGTCGGGTCCACTTGTCAGGGGCCCCTGGGACCCTAGTCGGTGGGGACCCATGGGTACCCATGTCTCTCAGGAAGAGGTGGGGGCAGCGCGAGTGGGTGCGTGCGGCGCATCAATGCGCACCCAGGGGAGGGAGGGTGTGCGGAGGGCGCCGGGGTGAGCGGCGGTGGCCGGCGGCCGGCGCGGGTATGAAGGAGAGGATTCCGGCGGGAGGTAGGGAAGGGCCCGACAGGTGGGCCCCACCTGTCAGCCGCCGTGAGAGAGGGGAGGGGCTGGAGCGGGCCAGCGGTGGTAGATGGGCCGGAAGAGCTGGTGGCCACTCGAGTTCGCTGGGCCGGACGAGAAAAAAGAAAAGAAAGAGGGAAGGAGATGGGCCACGGGATGAAGTGGGCCAGAGGGAGAGGATCGGCCCGCTGAAAAAAAGAATAGAGAGGGGGAAAAGAGCGGGCCGGGGAGATGGTGAGCTGCGGCTTGGGCTGAAAAGAAGAAGGGAGGTTTAGGGTGATTTGGGATGGTTTTGTTTTTTTCTTTTCTTTTTTTCAACACACATCAAACAAAACCAATGCATACAAAGGCATGAATGCATTAAACACTTGGGTATTTCTAAATTAATTAAATATTATGTAATACTTAAGAGCAAATTTATTTAGTCAAAATTATTAAACCCTTAGAAAAATAAAATCTACCATGTTTCTATCTTTTTAATTGTGATGGAATTTTAGGGTGTTACAGATCCTACCCCCTTAAAAAGAATCTCGTCCCAAGATTCGGAGAGATTGGAATCACAACTGGAGGAGATACAAGCTGATCTTGAAAGATGTTGGGGTACAACCACAGAGCTTGATTCACTTCTTCTTCTTTGGGCTGGTAGCAGCAAACTCAATCCTATCTCCTTGCGGGCTGGTCAAGAGCACCGACTTCTTGGCACACATAATAATTCCATCATGTTTGCCTAACCAATCCATTCCAAGGATCACATCTATTCCACTGGACGTTAGAACTACTAAGTCAGCTTGAAAATCTTTCTCTCTGATTTTAGGATTGACTTGTGGGTATACATGGGTGGATTTCATTTCACCGTTTGGGGAACCAACTAGCAAATGTGTCTTCATAGAACTCATGGGTACATCTGCTTTGCCACGAATTGTTCGGTAATAAATGAATGTGATGCCCCGGAATCAAATAAAACTGTTGCAGGTACAGAGTTGATAAGGAACATACCAAGAACAACATCTTTGGCTCCTTGGGCTTGCTCAGCTGTCACGTGGTTCACCCTACCACGCATGTAGTTCTGTTGACCTCTGTTACCTTGAAAATTTGGATTCTCAGTGCGTACTTGGGACAATGGCTGTCCGGGCCTTTGACCATTGCCTTTCTGAGGTGTGCGCTGGGGGTAAATGCTAGCATAGTGTCCCAATTCACCACACTTGAAACATCCACTAGGTCGAACTGGGGTGTTGTTCCTCACCGGTGCATCTGAATGATTTTGAGGAGGATTTGGAGCACGTGGTGTCATTTGGTTGAAATCTTCGGGTTCCTGAAATGAGCGTTGAAATTGCTGATTCTCCTGATAACTTCTGCCTTGTTCACGAGAATGGAATTGAGAACCTTGTGATGAACTGAAACGAGGGCGAGTGTTACGGCTAGATTGTCCCTGAGACTGAAACTTGCGCTTGCGCTCAACAAGTTCTGCATGTTTGCTTTCCAAGCCTATGGCCTTGTCTAGCAAAGTCTGGAAGTTAGGAAAAGTGTGACTCTGGAGCTGGTAGTTGAGTGGCCCTATGAGACCATCCAAGAAACGGTCTTGCCTCTTTGGGTCAGTGTCTACTTCATCTGGAGCATAACAAGATAGCTGAGTGAATTTATCCCGATACTCACTAACAGACATGTTGCCTTGCTTCAAAGCTAGAGACTCCTTCTGCTTGAGCTTTATAACACCGGCTGGGATGTGATGTGTGCGCAAACCTTCCTGGAACTCCTGCCAGGTAATGGTGTTAGGAGCAGCATGTGCAACAGTATACGCATCCCACCAATCAGCTGCTGTGCCCTCCAGGTGTCCTGCAGCGTACAAGACTTTCTCATGATCACTGCATTGTACTATATCCAACTTCTTGTTAATAGTCTTAAGCTAGTCATCGGCATCAAGGGGTTCCACTGAATGGGAGTAGGTAGGTGGGTGGTGGCTCATGAACTCTCTATGTTTGTTTGCAAGTGGCGGAGGTGTTTGAGGTAATGGTTGGTTCTGTTGAGCTTGCATATTCTGAACAGTAGTAGTGAGTGCCTGCAACAACTATGTCTGGGATGCTAGGAATTGCTGCATTGGATCCATTACTGGGTTATGTGGTGGAGGTGGTACTTGATTTCGCCGGTTAGCTATGTGAGCACGAATCACAGGCGGAACGTCCTGTCCACCTCCTGACCTGGTTTTTTTACCATCTGATTGTTAGGGGAAGATATTCAGATAGGAAGTTGAGCTGATAAAGATAAACAGAAGAACAGGGGGTAAAGACTTTAAATTTAAATTAATTATTTTATTAATGCACTTATCGCCATCACTCCATAAAGCATTCCAAACATGACAAAGATCCAAATCAAACATGGTTTCACCCAACAAGCATTATTACATCATTTACGTCCTCGCAGGAACGGATCTATCGATCATAACTCAAAAAGGTAGGCATCCTATTCAAGAAGACCGGTGGTGGCGAAGGACGAGCCGTAGCGGAGCCTCTTGCAGGGTGGTGACATCACAGCGCAAGGAAACTCGGCGAGCTGCTCTGGTGGATCCCTGCCATCACGCTCAACCTCCATCTGCACGATCTTGGTGTAGGCTTCCTTCAGCTTCCCATGGGTCTGATTCAACTCGGCAGTAGCAACCTCCTTGATTAGCTCAACTAACAGGGGCAGTTCCACTCTGTTGCTTTTGTTGACGTACGGCTGAGTCCCGGCCATCAGATAGAACAAAGTTGAACTTAGAGCAGAATAAAACAAAAGGGTACAATTTTAACAAAGGACAAATAAGATAGATTTTTAGGTGGAATTAAGATTTATTTTGAAGAGCTGACACGGCTTTCTAGAAAGTGAGTCCTTATTACGACCATTTCTATCTAAGGCTGCGTCCTACAGACAACATAGCTCTGGTACCACTCTGTCACACCCGATTTTCCGAAGAAAACCGAATGCATCTCATATGTGTGCCAGGATCTCAATTTCACACATACGATAGACGTAATGAGTGTAATAACAGAAACAATGCTCAAAAACATACAAGAGGTTTATTAACTTTTATTACAGTCATGGATAGACACGAAGGTCTTTACACGAACATCGATAACTAAGACGATCCAGCACCGTCTTCAACTCCACAGGCATCTGACTAGGAGAAACACATCCTCAGAACTCATCGAAGTCGCTGAAGTACTCTTCTCCAGTGTTCTCCTCTGAACAGCGGGTAAGCAAGGGTGAGCACACTTATGGTTGGAGCTCAGCAAGTAGGGGAAAATGCAAGACTATCAAGGATAGGCTAAGAGTTTGCAGTGATTAGCATTTTAAGTTGGTCAAATTTTATTAGCAAGCACCTATTTACTAGGTGTAAGTTTATACCATCCCAAAAATTAAGCTTTTAGAAAACATTATCTCAAAACCATATAAAACCATGATTTAATTCCATCTTCAAGTTCATTAATCATGTGAGGGTCCAGATGTAACACCCCAGGTGTTTATTAAAGATAAATACCTCAATTAGTTGTGTTAATCAAGGTTAATTGGTCCCTAAGCATGTTTTGCTTGATTGTGCACACTTTTTGCACTTAAACCCTTGGTTAAAGTTCAAATTCCCGGTCAAACCCCTATAGATCCCAAAAGGCTGGTTCGGTTTTCTTACGCGTTCTCCAAGTTTCTCTATAGAAGTTCAAAATCGGCCAAAATAAAAGTTCTTCGTTATTTTCGGGGACACATTTCTCATAATTGGCGGACATTCCAATTTTGAGTGCAAAGCCGCATAAACTCGAGATGAAGTTCCTGTGCACAGTAATTCCGAGCCGAGTTTTCCTGAAAGTTCAACGAGTTTTTCCCACAAATCTGTTGATCAAAACATATGTCGCCCTTTGCGAAAGTTGTAGGTTTATAGCTCCTCTACAACTCTTATTTTTGGAGATTTTCGTTTTAGTTGATACTTTTTGGAGTTAAGCAATTTCGAAAGGGGTCACGTGAAATAGAGGCCATCACTGGCGTCGCCGTCACCCCGTCCAGAGCGCACGCGTGCGCCTGCGTTCTGGCCCATCCACGTGTCGCACGAGTGAGAATCCGGCGTACGGACACCTTGACGACCTCGTTGTGGACCGTGGACCCGCTGTGGACATTCCGCCCTCGAGTTTCCCCGTACGCCGCGCTCAGGCAGCATGCAGCACCGGGTCGGGGCCACGCGCCCGCGCGCGAGCGCGCCTGCGCACGGTCTGCGCATGCAGCTGGCCACTTGGCCACTTCCTCAGCCCCGTCGCGCCCCTATCCTCCGACCAGTCGTGCCACATCGTCGTCCTTCGCCAAAAGTCGAGCCGCGAACGCCTCGCCGCTCCTCTGTCCCTAGCATCACCGCCGCTCTGCCGTGTCGTCGCCGAGCAGGACCGGCCGCACCCAACCAGCGCCGGCCGGCCCTCTCCTCTCCCTCCTCTAGTTCCTCCGCTCATCCCCCAACTCAGCCGCACCGTCGCCGGGCCGCCGGTCAGAGCCGTCGCCGTGCAGGCGCCGCCGCGGCGGACAGCGCAGGGCCGCGCCGCCGTGAGCCCCGGCGAGGCCGCTGCCGGTCCGGCCGCCGCCCTCCAACCCCCCTAGGCGGTTCAGGTGTTGCCCCAGGGCCGCTCACCGGTAAGCTCCGGCCACTACATCGCCGCCGGCGAGCTCCTCCTCGCCGGCAGGATCTTTTTGTAAGGATTGAAAACTGTCAGGGTCTGTTCTGCAAACGAAGGGCGTATGTGTAATTTAGGAAAGTTTCTTCAAGGGTTTCTCTGTAATTGTGTTTTAGGTTTTCAGCAGTAACTTCAAAAATCCGTAGAAAAGTGTAGAAAAATCGGAAAAATGCAAATCTAATTTTGTTGGGTTCCTAGTGAAGAAACCTACCTTTTCTAGAAAGCATGTATAGGGTTTTTCTGTGTAGTTTTTGATTGAAAATTCAAAGTCAGTTTGATGTGTTTTTAGTGTAGTTTAAAATATACACATGCTATGGACTTGAATTTTGGATATGTTGCTCTGTATGACATGTTTAGTTTTGTGACCAAAGTTGACATGATTTTGATGTGTAGATTTTCAGTTATGTTTTATGTAAGCTTTATGCTAGTTTAAGCTTGATGCTTTTTATAGCCCCTTTAATAAACTTTTTTTTAAGCACCAGTGCACCCTAGGACTTTGTCTTGATGTATAGTGCCTCTGGTAGAATGGATGTGATTTTAGGATATGTTTTGATATGTGTTTTGGATTTAATCTTGTGTAGGAGTTTAAATTCAAATTTTCAAAAATAAATTGAATCTGAACCTATACTTTGGCCAGAGGCTTAGATTTGACATGTATGACTTGTAGGAGAAAGTTGAGATCAAAAAGTTTAGTAAATCTTTTTATATGAATTAATGGTGATTTACTAGGCTGAAATTTTGTCTTTTTCGTATAAATTAATTTATAAAGGTTCTTAATCTAAATTTTGGTGTGTGAGCTTAGAATAGATATATGATGATGTGTGCAGAAGCTTAGATTTATTTGAAGTGTTTTTGATTTTATATGGATTTATGGTTGAAATGCTTGTTTTATGTATTTAAATAAAGAAATGGAATTTTAAAGTGTTAAATTGTGAAAACATGTTATACTTCTGTTTTTGAATGTTCAACACACCTCCTTACTGTTTAGTGAAGTTAAATAATTTATTTTGCTCAAATATGTACACAGTCACCATCAAAAGTTAACCTTAATTAATGCATGTGCATAAACGTGTAGATCTTCCCGACGGGACGTACACGCTTACTCAGGAGGAGGAGGGATCCGCTAGTGGTGAGCTGAACCAAGTTAGTGGGCAGCAAGACCTGGACCAAAGTCCAGAAGAGCCCAAGGCTAGTGTTGAGTCAGAGGAAGGCAAGCACCGGAGTCATATAACCTTTTTGGATTAAAAGCTCATACCCCTTTACATTTCAGTATTTATGTTTTGTTTTGTGCATTTAAGTTTCAGGAGTTGAATTGAAACCTAGATGCATGATCCTTAGGTTCCTATGCTCTTTTACTAGTATGTTAGGACGCTAGTGCCATGCTCTAAGGATACGGTAGAAGTCGAGTAATGACTCATTGCTCGCGAGATATAGGATGCTTATGTTGGAATCATAAGTTGGCTAAATTGACTCGCTCATGTGGTAAGAGCAATGGGTTCGGTCTCGACCGAGTAGCATGGTGCTGGTCTAAGCTATTGAACGTACCAAGTGCTTGTCGGGAATGGGACCGGTAAGCCTAGTACCTAATGAACCAGTGCGGGGACTTTATCGTTACTACTCTTGAGATGCTTCTCTCGGTTTGCTCCCGGTAGTGCAAGTGTGATCCTGGACGTGCCGTGTGAGGGCGTTCCAGTAACCTTGTACTTAGGACTGTTGCGCCTGTCCCTAATCTGGGGAATGACGGGAACCGCCTGGTCGGGGTAGACTCCGCATTCGCTTTAATTTGATTTCTTGGGGTCTACTTTCTTCCGTGTATCTTGGGTTTACCTTGCAAGGATATAAATCGATCGATCATCGGTCACTCGCCGTTATCTGAGTCGGCTTGACCACTGGCTACCCCATGTTTATTTATGGAACTTTTCGGATTAATATTGATGGATGATTAATCTTGTTTGTACAACCATGCTTGTTTAGCTAGGTGCTTACCTAGAATGGTTAACATACTAGAACTTGAGCTAAAATTTGAAAGTAAGGATCAACTCTTAGTTGTTTTTGGCAAAACAAACCCACCAGCCAAAAAGCCTTGCATGTCTAGCTGGGTCTTTTATTTTGTCGGGTAAGTCTTGCTGAGTATTAGTATACTCAGCCTTGCTTTTGTTGTTGTTTTCAGGTAATCCCATCTGGCCTGGTTCTATTCCAGATGGTTGGGAACTTGAATGGGAAAACGATGATGAGGAGTGATATGCATGGATGGCCTCCTGTGTGTATCATGCGTCTAGTTTAATTTCCGCTGTCTAAACTCTGAACCATGTTTACTTTTATGTACTCAAAACTTGGTTTGTAATTTTAAGTACTTTTGAACCTTTTATGTAATGTAATGTTGTACTCTGGTCCCACCTTCGTGTGGGCTTAGCGCATAATTCGATCCTGTGTAAGTGATTTACCGGGCATGCCCCGGCAGAGGCGACAGAATAGTTCTTTATTATTGCTTAATGGCCACGTGGACAGGCTTAGGCGATAATACGGAATTATTTTGAGCGGTTCTGTCACAGCTGGTATCAGAGCGAGTTATGCACCAGAGTAATTAAAATACCTTAACAAACTTGTTTTTGGAATAAAATTTGCCAAGATTAATAATCTTGCTAAGTGAGTAGGACGTTAAGGTCTTATCTAGTCCGAGAGGCCCTAGAGGGAATTTTTGGGTTCTTTCAGGTGGCTAGTACTCTATGGTGTATCTAATCTGACTTCCAGCACATTTTATTCCTGTCAAAACTTACATTTATGCACAACCATACTAGTTCATCACGTTTTGCCATACGTGATGGTGCCACGGGAAAGTCCGTGAGGGATGAGTGAGGCCTATTCCAATGGGCACTCACGTCGCGTCTGTGTCTAGCCATGTTTTGCCATACATGTGCGAACCTGCAATAGGCGGAAAGGACAACTCCATTCAAACGGAGGTGTCCGAGGTTGGACGCTGTCCATGCAGCGGCTTTACGCATGGATACCGTTTCTATAGTGAACGGTAATGATTGTGGACGCTTTTGTGAGTGCTGGCACAAAAGGTCTTGAATATCTGTGATTTTCTACAGGTACACTAACCACGGTTGTTAGGAACGGTAATTTAAGAAACGGATAGTTTTCGACTAGCTATTATAAGGAGAGACGTATATGTATGCCTTGCCACCGGCACTAACTTCGTTTTTGAGCTTAAAAGCTTTGTGAGGAAGTTTAGGACGCTTTTTGCATCATGTAAAAGCTATCAAATTAAAACAGAATTTAAATCATGTGTTGCTTGGTCTCTATTTAATTTGTGTTTCATAAGGACCAATCATGCTAGTTTGATGCTTTGATGAAGTGATAAGCAAAGATTGTAACTAGATGCTGTCCAATTTTTCTAAGGATTATCTAGAAAATTTCTGGCCAGATGCTCTTTAGGAAAATTGTTCATCACCTAGTTAATGTTGCTCTCTGAATTTCTCATGATTTTAGGATGCCTAAAACTGAAGTTATGATCAAATCACTAAGCCTAGGTCATGCTGAATTTCTGTCCAATTTCTGAGTTAAGCTGAAAACTTGAATTTTTACACCTAGTTCCAAGAAGAATTTGACCAGGGAATCTATAACAAATATGCTCCATATATAGCCTACTTTGTGCTGTAAAAACCTCATGGTCATAGGGTTCTCAATTTTTGAGATATGATCTTTTTAGTGAAGCACTGTCCTGCTGAAATTTCTGGGCAATAGCACTCTAAAAATTGATCAGTTAGACCCTTTTACAATCTGATTTGATTCGACTTTTGAATACCAAAACTTCTCCTTAGGTATCTATCTACCTCCTGTAGAAATCTCAAGGTCACTAGATTTTTAGTTTGGGAGATATGCCCAAAATATTAGGTCTCTGTCCAGCTAAATTTTAGAACTAGTGATCTCTGAAATTCAAATTTTTTAGGTCATCTTCCTTTGAAATCCAGAGCAAACCTTGAATACCAAAGTTGTTTAGAATTTCATATTCTGCATGCTCGTAAAATTTCAGCATCATTGCAGTTTTGAGCTGAGAGATGAAATTTTTAGTGACCCTCGGCCTGCTGTCCAACAGCCCTGACAGCAAAGCGATATCTGAATTTTCGGGCATGATAGCCTCAGCATTATCTCTAAGTTGAATACCAATATTGGAAGGCACAAGATTTTACATCTCCTGCCTAAAGATGATGATATTTAGATGGTGGAAGAATGCTCCACGTATGTTTTTGAAGTTTCTATCCACAGATGAATACAATCAGTGCAAGATCCATCTATCCCCTTCTTCTCTTAGGATGGTTTCTAATAGAAGCATAATCATATCCTTATCAAGTCAACTGGAATCCCGTTGTACTCTTTTTGTTGCTTCTATACACTTTCACTAGTTTATAAGCAATTCCTCAATTTCCTTTGTCCAGGAAATGTCGATCACCCAAATTTTCTGGCCTTGATGTCTCTACGCTTACCACTCTCACTTTTCTATCCTTGACCATGAAATCCTTGTGCTTGCTCGCAAACAAACAAATAAATGAGAACATGGTTACAAGGCATCAAAAATCTATTGGCAAGCACGTGAGCATCACCGCATGCATGTCTTGCAACCTTAATGACATAAATCATGAGCATGGAAAATGCATTGCACAACATGTGCATTTGGGACATTGAATGAACTAACATGCATATATCTTGACGGTTTCCCACCTTTCTACTCTATCGCCCTATTTACTGGTGACGTTGTTGTTCCATAAACGAAGGTGCCGCGACGGAACCTAGGGTATCATGTGTGCTGCAGCCATGTGATTATCACCAGGAGCGCGCTAGGAATCTTGGTTTGTGAGAATGTGACTCACCGCACCTATTACTTCTCAACTCTATGTTATCCTTTCTACCTTGACTAACCTCATGGGTGAAGCAAGTCATGCTGACATTGCATCATAAGCACCATACCTCATAAGCATATGCATCACTCGTTCATCAGCATATGCATCATCATGCGTGCACTACATCAAGCACGTATCCTGTGCATCTCTCACTATGCATCATGACATATGCACCATAAGTTCATATGCATAAACATCATATGCTCATATACATGTACATCATACCATGCACTCATCATTGAGAATCATCATGTGCACCATCCCATGGTTGCACCAATCATTTATATGCATTGACATTGCAATCTTACATCGTCGGTGCATCATTTCTAAAATATAAAACCATTGCACCTTTAATAACAGGAAGGATATCACACTAAATCACTAACTCAATAAGCTATGAGCAAGTTTGTTTTGAAATTTTTTTTTGGCCTCCCTGTGCCAGTTTCCTATCTTCTATTTTTGCTACTCATGAGAAACTTGTTGCTAATTGCTCTCTAAAATTTTGGTTTCCTTAAATATTCTTTTAATTTAACTTTCAACTCCTTGAGTTACCATCACACTTCTGGTTACTCTCAGAAGGAAATTATTGAATTCTTAAGAGAACCACCTTTGCAGAACGTGTTATTGACGATCCTTTAGTTAAGGAAATCTTTATGAAATCTTCGGATCGAGTTCTCTGACCTCCCGATCTATTGCTACGATTGCTTATTAATTGTTTCTGTACTTGGATTTTTGTTCTCTTAAGGAAACTGATCGGATCCTCATAAAATTTCAGGGCAATGAACTCCACTAGAGGAGGTCCGGTCAATCCTCAACCCAAAGAAATGTCCCCATCCTTTCCACCACCACAGTATGTGGTGGATATCTTTGCCAACACCATGGAAATTTTGGAGGGCCAAAATTTGGTGTTAAGCCAACTAGTGCAAAATGTCATCCATGATTGTTATCAAGGGCTATCGCAAACTAGTCTATCCGACAGTCTCTCCCAAGCAATATCGGAATCTATTATGAAGCAAGTCTATCTATTCAACCTATTGATGAATCATGAAGCTCAAAATCAACAGAACCAAGTTTCCAACCAACAATTTCTCAATTCACTCCTATCATCATCACAACTTCCTATGGACCTTAGGGAGGAAGAAAGAAGAAGTAAGAGTCACAAGCGAGTTTTGCCTGAGATGGATTTAAGTGGGTGGGAAATCACCTGCACCGAATTTCCTTCACATGCTAAAAAGCAGAGCAACAATGCTGGTACGACAACACATGATCACAGTGCACGCCTTTGCTACAATTGTAAACAGCCTGGGCATTTTGTCAAGAAGTGCCCGAAACCTCCGAAGGACAAGACTAATCAAACTAAGAAGAATAGGCGCAAGAGACTTCGCACCCAAGCTCAGAAGAGCATGCTCAAGGTCACGACTACAATAAATCCGTCAAAAAAGATCACCGACAACGACGAGTACATCTCATATCCGACACCACTTCTCCCCTACCTTTGTCTCCTCTAATCTTGTTGTCAAATCTCGGGACGAGATTTCTTTTAAGGGGGGTAGACTGTAACACCCCAGGTGTTTATTAAAGATAAATACCTCAATTAGTTGTGTTAATCAAGGTTAATTGGTCCCTAAGCATGTTTTGCTTGATTGTGCACACTTTTTGCACTTAAACCCTTGGTTAAAGTTCAAATTCCCGGTCAAACCCCTATAGATCCCAAAAGGCTGGTTCGGTTTTCTTACGCGTTCTCCAAGTTTCTCTATAGAAGTTCAAAATCGGCCAAAATAAAAGTTCTTCGTTATTTTCGGGGACACATTTCTCATAATTGGCGGACATTCCAATTTTGAGTGCAAAGCCGCATAAACTCGAGATGAAGTTCCTGTGCACAGTAATTCCGAGCCGAGTTTTCCTGAAAGTTCAACGAGTTTTTCCCACAAATCTGTTGATCAAAACATATGTCGCCCTTTGCGAAAGTTGTAGGTTTATAGCTCCTCTACAACTCTTATTTTTGGAGATTTTCGTTTTAGTTGATACTTTTTGGAGTTAAGCAATTTCGAAAGGGGTCACGTGAAATAGAGGCCATCACTGGCGTCGCCGTCACCCCGTCCAGAGCGCACGCGTGCGCCTGCGTTCTGGCCCATCCACGTGTCGCACGAGTGAGAATCCGGCGTACGGACACCTTGACGACCTCGTTGTGGACCGTGGACCCGCTGTGGACCCTCCGCCCTCGAGTTTCCCCGTACGCCGCGCTCAGGCAGCATGCAGCACCGGGTCGGGGCCACGCGCCCGCGCGTGAGCGCGCCTGCGCACGGTCGGCGCATGCAGCTGGCCACTTGGCCACTTCCTCAGCCCCGTCGCGCCCCTATCCTCCGACCAGTCGTGCCACATCGTCGTCCTTCGCCAAAAGTCGAGCCGCGAACGCCTCGCCGCTCCTCTGTCCCTAGCATCACCGCCGCTCTGCCGTGTCGTCGCCGAGCAGGACCGGCCGCACCCAACCAGCGCCGGCCGGCCCTCTCCTCTCCCTCCTCTAGTTCCTCCGCTCATCCCCCAACTCAGCCGCACCGTCGCCGGGCCGCCGGTCAAAGCCGTCGCCGTGCAGGCGCCGCCGCGGCGGACAGCGCAGGGCCGCGCCGCCGTGAGCCCCGGCGAGGCCGCTGCCGGTCCGGCCGCCGCCCTCCAACCCCCCTCGGCGGTTCAGGTGTTGCCCCAGGGCCGCTCACCGGTAAGCTCCGGCCACTACATCGCCGCCGGCGAGCTCCTCCTCGCCGGCAGGATCTTTTTGTAAGGATTGAAAATTGTCAGGGTCTGTTCTGCAAACGAAGGGCGTATGTGTAATTTAGGAAAGTTTCTTCAAGGGTTTCTCTGTAATTGTGTTTTAGGTTTTCAGCAGTAACTTCAAAAATCCGTAGAAAAGTGTAGAAAAATCGGAAAAATGCAAATCTAATTTTGTTGGGTTCCTGGTGAAGAAACCTACCTTTTCTAGAAGCATGTATAGGGTTTTTCTGTGTAGTTTTTGATTGAAAATTCAAAGTCAGTTTGATGTGTTTTTAGTGTAGTTTAAAATATACACATGCTATGGACTTGAATTTTGGATATGTTGCTCTGTATGACATGTTTAGTTTTGTGACCAAAGTTGACATGATTTTGATGTGTAGATTTTCAGTTATGTTTTATGTAAGCTTTATGCTAGTTTAAGCTTGATGCTTTTTATAGCCCCTTTAATAAACTTTTTTTAAGCACCAGTGCACCCTAGGGCTTTGTCTTGATGAATAGTGCCTCTGGTAGAATGGATGTGATTTTAGGATATGTTTTGATATGTGTTTTGGATTTAATCTTGTGTAGGAGTTTAAATTCAAATTTTCAAAAATAAATTGAATCTGAACCTATACTTTGGCCAGAGGCTTAGATTTGACATGTATGACTTGTAGGAGAAAGTTGAGATCAAAAAGTTTAGTAAATATTTTTATATGAATTAATGGTGATTTACTAGGCTGAAATTTTGTCTTTTTCGTATAAATTAATTTATAAAGGTTCTTAATCTAAATTTTGGTGTGTGAGCTTAGAATAGATATATGATGATGTGTGCAGAAGCTTAGATTTATTTGAAGTGTTTTTGATTTTATATGGATTTATGGTTGAAATGCTTGTTTTATGTATTTAAATAAAGAAATGGAATTTTAAAGTGTTAAATTGTGAAAACATGTTATACTTCTGTTTTTGAATGTTCAACACACCTCCTTGCTGTTTAGTGAAGTTAAATAATTTATTTTGCTCAAATATGTACACAGTCACCATCAAAAGTTAACCTTAATTAATGCATGTGCATAAACGTGTAGATCTTCCCGACGGGACGTACACGCTTACTCAGGAGGAGGAGGGATCCGCTAGTGGTGAGCTGAACCAAGTTAGTGGGCAGCAAGACCTGGACCAAAGTCCAGAAGAGCCCAAGGCTAGTGTTGAGTCAGAGGAAGGCAAGCACCGGAGTCATATAACCTTTTTGGATTAAAAGCTCATACCCCTTTACATTTCAGTATTTATGTTTTGTTTTGTGCATTTAAGTTTCAGGAGTTGAATTGAAACCTAGATGCATGATCCTTAGGTTCCTATGCTCTTTTACTAGTATGTTAGGACGCTAGTGCCATGCTCTAAGGATACGGTAGAAGTCGAGTAATGACTCATTGCTCGCGAGATATAGGATGCTTATGTTGGAATCATAAGTTGGCTAAATTGACTCGCTCATGTGGTAAGAGCAATGGGTTCGGTCTCGACCGAGTAGCATGGTGCTGGTCTAAGCTATTGAACGTACCAAGTGCTTGTCGGGAATGGGACCGGTAAGCCTAGTACCTAATGAACCAGTGCGGGGACTTTATCGTTACTACTCTTGAGATGCTTCTCTCGGTTTGCTCCCGGTAGTGCAAGTGTGATCCTGGACGTGCCGTGTGAGGGCGTTCCAGTAACCTTGTACTTAGGACTGTTGCGCCTGTCCCTAATCTGGGGAATGACGGGAACCGCCTGGTCGGGGTAGACTCCGCATTCGCTTTAATTTGATTTCTTGGGGTCTACTTTCTTCCGTGTATCTTGGGTTTACCTTGCAAGGATATAAATCGATCGATCATCGGTCACTCGCCGTTATCTGAGTCGGCTTGACCACTGGCTACCCCATGTTTATTTATGGAACTTTTCGGATTAATATTGATGGATGATTAATCTTGTTTGTACAACCATGCTTGTTTAGCTAGGTGCTTACCTAGAATGGTTAACATACTAGAACTTGAGCTAAAATTTGAAAGTAAGGATCAACTCTTAGTTGTTTTTGGCAAAACAAACCCACCAGCCAAAAAGCCTTGCATGTCTAGCTGGGTCTTTTATTTTGTCGGGTAAGTCTTGCTGAGTATTAGTATACTCAGCCTTGCTTTTGTTGTTGTTTTCAGGTAATCCCATCTGGCCTGGTTCTATTCCAGATGGTTGGGAACTTGAATGGGAAAACGATGATGAGGAGTGATATGCATGGATGGCCTCCTGTGTGTATCATGCGTCTAGTTTAATTTCCGCTGTCTAAACTCTGAACCATGTTTACTTTTATGTACTCAAAACTTGGTTTGTAATTTTAAGTACTTTTGAACCTTTTATGTAATGTAATGTTGTACTCTGGTCCCACCTTCGTGTGGGCTTAGCGCATAATTCGATCCTGTGTAAGTGATTTACCGGGCATGCCCCGGCAGAGGCGACAGAATAGTTCTTTATTATTGCTTAATGGCCACGTGGACAGGCTTAGGCGATAATACAGAATTATTTTGAGTGGTTCTGTCACACCAGACCGCTCTTGACCGTGAGCACGGCTGATCGATCAGTTTTCACTCTGCAGAGATCGTACACTTTACCCACAGTTTGTGTTCCCCATGTTGCCCGGGTTGATCAGACCCTTAAACACTTCCAAGGTGAGTGGCTAGGGGTCCACTACGAAGCCTTTACAAAGATATGCAGAAGACCAACAACCCGCGACAGATAAAGCAGCAGACCATAACCCTCCCTAGTGGTCAGCACCTTAGCAAAGGCTGCAACCCCAAAAGAACCGGGATATACCCCTTCAACTCCGGACCCATGTGCTCCTTTCAGATAAGGCTATCAGATAATTCCACACACCTAATTAATTGGCTAAGCTAGAGCCATATGGATTGTGGTTGCACTATTTTCCTGGGCGGTTCTCCATGTTCTAATTAAATCATATGATCTTATTATCAAAAACATCATCTTTCACCAAAGTTATCATGATCATCATTCATATTTTGTAAAATTCCATTTGAACCATCCCAAGGTATAGCAACTAAGCATTTCCACCCAAAACATTTATTTAAAAGGGTTGTTCAAGGTAAAGGGGATAAAAATCTAGTCATGTCCTTAAAAAGGTAATTTTCCCATCAATTTATGCATAGCAACATTTAAAAGTAAATTTAGTTATCATGCAAGTTGTGTGGGACAAAATAAAATATGCAGGGGAGGAAATCCACTTGCCTTCCTTGCTTAAGCAATGTGATTCTTCTTCCTTAAAAAAGTTGTTCTTGATCATCGATCGGTAGCTCAGCACCCACTGGCACAATATCTACGCGCACAGCAAAAATCATACAATAAATAAAAACAATATATCAAACATTACAAAAGACTAAAACAAGCTTATAAAATTAACAGGCTTAAAGAGACGGTCGCATGGACACCAAAAACGTCTAAAACAGATAAAAGACGCAAAAGATATGGCTAAAACAAGGTTTAGGGGTTATATTGTAAGAAAACTTGAGCTCCAGGGGCTTATCTGCAAAAATCAGGGACCTAAACATAATTACGTATATAAACCGGAGGTTCATACCATAAAAATACAAAGCTTGGACCGCGGGTGGGAAAACCTTAGAAACCTAGGGGCTAAAACAGATAAACCAGGACCTGTTTGAAAGGGTTTATAAAGGTGGAAGGGTATATGTGTTATATTAGAAAGAGCAGGGTTCTTTTTTGTAACACCCTAATTTTCCATCATTAAAATAATGTAACAACATGGTGTTTTAGTTTTTGTTTTCTAAGGAAATAAT